>OX940960.1:22638228-32638228 GCA_954870475.1 Euphrasia confusa
TGTATTCTTACAATTATGATATTTATAAAAAAAACAAATTAGTTAAATCTAACAATTGAGATTATTTTATTTTAATTTAAAGGTTTAAATCGACACTCATCGATCAGACAGTGTATAATTGAACTGTACCCCCTCAACCAATGGTTTATACATACAAAAAATATACTCTATTGATAAGTTTTACAAAATGATTTATACATAAAATAATGTAACTTTTGTAAGATGTTATAGTATTAATTTTATACACTTAGTTTATTTATTATTTTTTAAATTTTGTACATAATTACTTTATTCTTTTTAATTAAAAATTATAATTTTACATTTAATTTTTATGTTAAAAAATAAAAATTATTTTCTTAAATGTTTATTAATATTATTATTATTATTATTATTATTATTATTATTATATAGAGATTGTTTTGAATACAAACAAGCACTTTATGAATTTCAAATATATTTACCTTAAAATTATAGAAACGGGTGTCAAATATATTTGGCATAAAAGAGTTTGGGTCTAAGCCATCGGTATAGTCGTTGTGTATGAGAGAAAATGATTTGTCTTAATTATTTTATCACACTTGTACACTTGGTGTATTGGGCGGATCGCTTGAAATTTATCGATTAGGATTCCCTTAGATAATCGATTTAAATCTCAGTGTATTTTATTCTTAATCCACGATATTATTGCGGGTGTGTATATTTAATATTAGTGACTTTGATTTTCCAAATAAATTGATTGATTAGTATAACCGGTCAATTACCGGTAAAGTTGGATCACGGTATTTTATATATGACACGCCGTAAATTCTTGACGGGAAAGTGTATCCCGATAAAGGTTGATAATATCCCCGAGATGAGTTCATAAGGAATTATTATGTAAACCTCATGAGTGGATTTGTTCCGCATAATAATTAAAGTTGAATGGTACTAGTTTCGGATAAAAGAGATGAATAAATTTATTAAGCAATAAATAAATTTTATTTATGGATATTTAAATCTTAAATACACGGAATAAATAATACTACCGGAGAAATATTATTTGATATAATATGGTTTACTATTGAGAGTGCAATTATATTTATATAGTGGAAAATAAATATAATTAATAATGGTAAGGATTAATAGATTTGGGCTTGTGCTCAATTTAATCACTATTATTAGAAGCTCAATATTCCACCTCCTTTAGATCCCCTACATAGCCTATAAAAGCACTACATGGCCTTCACAATTCATTAAGCCAAGAAGATCATACTTGATAGTTCTAGAGAGTTGAAGGAGATCCATAGGAGTTCGGAGGATCGTCGCCCACACGACGTTCGAACGAAGTGCAAGGAATACGTAGGAAGATTCAAAGGTCATCAAATTGATTTCGTTTCTCCGAACAACGAATCAAAGGTAAAATCATGAAACCCCCTTTATGATTTTATGTATTAATTATCATAGAACATACATGAACAAAGATCCGGGAACGAACGATTCCGCGGATGGGGATGGACCGCGAGGTCGACATCCCCGCGGAGGATCGAACCCTCGGCTGGGAGCCGAGGGGTGCGATCGAGCTAGGGCTCGATCGCGGTGGCGCGAAGGAGCAGCCCCGGCTAGTCGCCGGGGCGGGCGATCGATCATGCGATCGATCGCCGGGGCAGGCCGCGGCTAGAGCCGCGGTAGTCTGCTGGGCGGACGGGGGCCCCTCCGGCGATGGCGGTGAGTCGCCGGACTCACCGCCGGGGGCTGCTACGAGCAGCCCCGAGGATGCGATCGCGCATCCCCATGCGATCGCTTAACGCGATCGCAAACCCTACATGGGGGTTCGGCTAGGGCTTGACGCGGGCTTTCTCGTGGCGGTGTGCTCGGGTCGTGCTCCGGCTCATGTGGTGGTTTGCGATGTTTTCCGGCGACGGGATTTTGGTGGGGTTATCGGTTCCGCAATTTTTTGATAGCCCGAGATATCGATTTCCAACAATTGGTATCAAAGCGTTGGTTCTAGTTCATGTATGTTTTCGATATATCGTTCTACCTTGCAGGGATCTCCGACTATTATGGCTAGTTTAATTATTTGATAATTATTTGTCATAATTGTTGGTTTATTAAACTTTCGGACATGTCGAGATTCGTTTTTGTGGATGAATGCTTGTAATAGTAAAAATTCAGGGGTTGACCGAATTTAAGGTTTTATTATTATTGTTCTTTGTTTTTCGGAAATTGTATAGGGTCGATTTCATGTATAGAATCGATACCGGAATTGTAATTTAAATTTTTGTAATTTATTTACGTTGGATCGATGCCGAAACGACCGCCGGAGAAGACGAAGATGTGACGAAGAAGACGAAGAGGATCGGGGATCGATCAACCCCATGATCGATCCCACACGATCGATGGCAAAGGGAGGGTGCGGCATCGCGCCCCTCGGCTGGGGCTGCCACCGGCGAGGTGGTGGCTGGCCGGCTGGGGTGGCGGCGGCGGTGCTCCTCTCCTAGGGGCCGGTCGATTGGTGCAGGGACTCCCAACCCGTGCTACTCCTACCAAGATCCGACTTTCCTATTTGATTCAGTTTTCCTATTTTGAGTATTCCTATGTTTGGGAATTCTCATGGAATAGAAAAAGAATTAAATTGGAATTAATTTATTTCCTATTTGATTATTCCTATTCTTGGGAATTTTCATGGATGGAAAGTAGAAGAGTCCTAATTTATTTTATTTCATTATTCTATTATAGAAGTCTTCTAGAGTATTCCAAGTTTGACTTGGATAGAACTCTAGAGATTTAATGGAATTAGAAAGGAAAATAAAAATAAATAAAAATATTAACAATATTTAATTTTATTTTTAATATATTCGATTGACTTAATTTTCGAATTAAGTAACTTTTGAATTAATTAAAAATAAATAGATTTAAATATTGAGATTAATATTCTCATCACATGGAGCATTCAAGAAACGAAGACCGAAGACTAGAAGATGCGTACAGGGATGCGATAAAGCCATAATAGTCGGAAAATAATATTCTAGTATTATTTTGATTATGTGATAATATTTATGTGCTTTATTTCATGTATGCATGCTTATGTGTATTTAATTATGCATTAGATAGCGTATCCCTTTATTGTAAAAAGCTAAGTGGGAGAGGGATTGGAAACAATCCCATGGTCTTCATTACTGTTCTCTTGGTGACTTTTATGATCTTTCGAAGTTCATATAGACAAGTCATTGGATGAGAATTCTTGTAATTCCTCTTACAAGAAACATTGATTAAGTTTATCAAACAATGCCTAATTTGTCTTTCTGAAACTGATTTCAAGTCGACTCATTCTCACCCCGGGGAGTGGAATGAGTCAAAGCCACTTGGTCATGTGGATGACACAAATTAGAGACCTTCGTACCATTTCTTGAAATGGATCGATTGTCTGCTCGGCTCCCTCATTTTATGAGAGATATGGTTGTTCGCATGGTGAATCACTGGTTAGAAACTTCGAGTTTCACTTATGATTCTCCACGTCTTGATTTACAAAAATCGAATGGATCAAGTAATTGGGAGTCAATTATAAAAATCTTATGGCATAGTAAGCGTCCACACCACGTGGCTTGCTGTACTAAATAGGATTTTGGAATAATTGATGTAGACAGTTATTGGAAATTGTGAAGGATTGTAAGTTATCGTAAACGTCCACACCACGTGGCTTGCGGTGATGTAGCAATTCTAAACGATTTACCTTACTACTGAGTAATGGTTTACACTTAGGTACGCTTTATAGTATCCTTACCCACGAAGTTACGTTATAAAAGATGTACGACCAAAGAAAATCTAACTGCTAAATCATTTGGGTAGGTAAACGTCCACACCACGTGGCTTGCCATACCTGATGGAATTTTAGATATAATTATTAATTTAATGATATTATTTGAGGGAGATAGTATCGGACATTAAATTAATTGTTTGTTTATATGTGCTTATAGGTTTAGAGAATAGATATGAATCCACTTTCTGTGATACTCAAGGAGAATAAACTCAATGGCCCCAATTACATTGATTGGAGGAGAAATTTGGACATTGTCTTGACTGCAGAGGAGTACAAGTTTGTACTTTATGATCAATGCCCTGCTGAACCCACGGGTGCCTCAACTGACGAGGAAAGGGCGGCATATAGGAGGTGGACAAAAGGCTGATGAAATGGCTAGGTGCTATATTTTGACTTCTATGTCAAATGTACTCCAAACCCAACATGAGTCGATGGCCACCGCCGAGGATATGTTGTACAAAACCTCAAGGAGATGTTTGGGCACAAAGACCGTGCGGCTAGGCAAGAAGCCATGAGAGTCCTTATGTCAACTACTCAATATGAAGGAACGCCCGTTGGGGAGCACGTTCTTAAGATGATGAGTTTGTTGAATGAATTGGAAATCCTAGGAGTTCAGATTGATGGTGAGACGCAAGTCGACATCATACTCCAGTCTCTGACCCCTAGTTTTGAGCAGTTCCGTATGAGTTAAAATTGTTGGAAATCGACTACCCGAGACGAGTCCGTTCGACTACTCGAACATCCGGACACGCCCAGTCGATCTCCTGCGTGCCTACTGTGCTCACGACGAAGCCCCAGACCCGGTTTACGCCCAGCCATCATGCCCGAAGCACAACCGCGCAAAACCGTGGGCTTCTGGCCTCTCTGTCGTCCGACACCATAAGGTGTCGTCCGACAAGCCCCTGTCGGCCGACAGCCAATCTTGTCGGCCGACACCCGTCGCGAACAGCAGCGCGACGCTGCTGTTCCAGCCCCGTTTCTGGTGCGTTTTTCCGTTTCCGACCACCGTTCCGGCAACCAGAAGTCACCCAGTGGTCAAGGAACACATACCACGGTTCTCGGAACTTGATCGGAGGTTCGTTGTATGATTACGTACGAGATTGAATCGAAACGATGCGGAAATAGGGTTTCGATTCCATACCTTTGTCGCGTGATTCGGAGAAGCCGAATTGACAGAGACCTCGAGTCTTCTAGCGTGTATCCTAGCCCTCGATTCCGGCCATTGTGTGGGCAACGATCCGCCGGAATTTTTCTCTTCTTCTTCTCTCTCAAACCCAGCGTAAGAATATTATTTTTCTGTCTCTGAAATATAATTGCGCTAGCAAATAATTTCTGCAGAAAAAAGAACTGCGCTAATCCTTTTATTTTCACAGAAAAATTAATTGCGCTAACAAAATAATTTTTCTCCGCAAAAATAAAATAGCGGCGTTTCTTAGGTTTAGAGAAGAGAGAACGAGGATTTATATAGGCCACACTAGGGACCCATAGGCAATTAATTAATTAGGCTTAAATTGCAATTTAATTAACTTGGTGTCCAAAAAGGAAAACCTTAATTAAATTCCACAATTTTATTTATAATTAATTCCACTATAAAATTATAAATGATTTCCCAATTAATTAATTCAAATTATTCCGTCAATAATTTTCCCGCCATATTACATATGTGACATTTCCCCGTGTTTAAGATATCGCATGTCCACGAATTAATTTTAATTACTAATAATTAAATTAATTCATTTCTTATTATCCGAGACTAGTACCACTCATCCTTATTATCATGCGGAGTAAATCCACCTGCAGGGTTTACATGATAAACTTTATGAGCTCATCTCGGGGACATCATCAACCCAATAAATGGGACACGATTTCCTGTCTATAATATATAGCATGCCGTGTGTACAATACCGATTCCCAATCTACCGAGAATATTGACTAATCAATTAGTCTCACTCATTGGCACATCAAAGAACCGAGCATTGGACACACGCACCTATAATTATATAGGGATTAAGAACTCACATATCCGTAATATCTGAGGTCTAGTTCGATTACTCCGATTAGTATAAATCGAACGCCCTCCTGTGGTCCTGCTCAATACACCAAGTGTACGAGTGTAACATGATAGTCAAGACCGACTATCTACCAGTCACACTACGACGTACCGATGGATTGTCCCTGTCCATCTAAGTCGTGAGCTACTGTTCGATAGTATACGAGTAACCGACAGTATGATCTTCTGCGTGTCTCCTCACGCCATACTGTCTACAACGTATACATCAAGGACTATTGCATTAAATGCAATCATGCTTGAATCATATCTCGAATTAAGGTATAGATAAGGAGTTCCGTATTTGCACTAAACTAGACATTTAGAATACAACTCCATCAATCTCCCACTTATACTAAAAGTCTAGTCGCCCTCTCCCAAACATCAGATTCCCATAACCTTATCACGCCTACCCAACGCTTCCGCTGGAAGAGCTTCTGTGAATGGTTTTACCAGGCAATCCTCTCGATGCTATCTAGGTGACAACTGCATCGTCTTACTAGACGATCTCTCGAATCAGGTGGTACTTGCGCTCTACGTGTTATCTCCCACTGTGGACTCGTGGCATTTCAAGTTTGCCAATACCGCTATTTAAAATAGCTTTGGGTAAACTAGAAACCACATCTAAGTCCCTTAGGAAGTTTTGGAGCCACACTGACCTTTTAACTGCCTCAGAGGCCGTTATCCTTTCAGTTTCCATGGTAGAGTCCGTAATGCATTGCTGATTTACATTCTTCCATGTGACTGCTCCACTTCACAGTAAGAACACATAGCCTGACTTCGACTTTCAACTGTCCCTTTTTGATTGGAAATCCAATTCTATGTAATCGAAAGGAAACCACTTGACTGCTTTGTAACTCAGAACATAATTCCTGGTCCTCTGGAGGAGCCTAAACATGTTCTTTACATCAGTCAAGTGATCCTTTCCAGGATTACTATGATATCTCATCACCATGCCCATGGCATAGTAGATATCAGTCTCATGCATAGCATTATATACATTAAGCTTCCCACCATTAAGGTGCAGGGAACTGCTTACTTTTCATCTATCTCCTTTATTATGTCAGACACAAAACTTTAGATAGATGAATTCCACATCTAAAAGGTGAAGACCTTTCTTGGAATTCTGTATACTGCAACGAGTAAGAATTGTATTTACGTATGAGACTCGAGATAAGTTCTATGTTCTTTTCTGGCGATCATTTATAACTTTGATTCCAAGAACATTCCCGACTTCTCCTAAGTCTCTTATATTGAATTACTCGGACAACCATCCCTTTATGTCCGATAACATCTTTCATATTGTTGCCAATTTAGAAGGATGTCGTCTACATAAAGAATGAGAAAACACCACAACTTTTCCGTCACTTCTTTGTTACACACAGGATCCAAACATGCCTTGATTGAATCCATAAAATGGATTTTCTCATAGATCCGCATGTGTCCAAGATCTTGAAGCTTCCTTCAATCCAAAGATCGATTAAGCTTGCTTACAAAATGCTCTCGGCTCTCTTTGATGAATCCCTTTGGATGTCCCATACAGATGGTCCCGTCAAGACTTCCATTTAGGAAATCCGTCTTGACTTCCATCTTTGAATCCAAATATTCAATCTCAGATTTCATCGCCTTTGCCAAGACTGAGCATCTTGATCTTTCAGCGTCTCGTCATAGGTCCAGGGTTCGGCTTCATGTTCTCCAGGTAACAAGTCCGAAGACTCACCTATAAACATGAACCTGTCAGGTTGTCTAACAACCCTCCCACTACGACGAAGCTCCGGTGTATCTTTAGTGACTAAAGATTATAGTAGTGAACTACTCAGTTAGGCTGGTTCTAAGTCTTGATCAGTCCCTCTAAGCACATTAAGTATTACTCTACTCTTGGGCTTGTGATTCTTGCATATATAGTCCATGTCTAAGAACCGAACATTGATGCAATCAACGAACATCTGGTCCTTTGGACTATATTACATATCTCAATTCGTTTTCTTAGGGTATCCTATAAACAGCCGAATATCTGTACAAGTTTCCAAAGGAATCAAGTTCAGGATAAACGCCGCTGTTTCCAAGCCATATCCCAAAAACGAATTAGGTAACTCCGAATAACTCATTGTCTACTTTCCCATATCTATAAGAGTCCTATTCCTTCTTTACAACACATCATTTTGCCGAGGCATAAATGGTGTAGTTTGTCGGGAGTTAATCCCATTTTCTGATAAGTATGCCCTACTCCTCAAAGAGGTCTGCATATATCAGAGCGAATCAACTCTAGTACTTTCTTGGATCTTTACTCTTTAACCGTAAAGGGTTGCTTGGTCATTAAAACTTCCAAGTATGATTCGAAGGTCGGAAGGTCCTTTCCTTCAACCTAGCTGAGTAGTCCATCAGCTTTCACTCTTTGAATCGTACTCAAGTTAAAATGATCTAGCCTAAGATGCCATAAGTACATTTGATTTATTTAGAAGGATCTTTACTCTTATTGGGGTTCGACAGTGTGTTATTAGCTCCGGTATGTTGCATCGTGAAAGAATACGGATTTAGTATTAAATTGTCTATCAATGTACCAGAATAGATAATATCCCCGTTTCCTACTCTGATAGGTATGAAACCATCCAAAGAAACGGAATATCCATTCTAAGCCAATTTAGAAATCCGAAATGAAATTTCTTTCTAAATGCCGGCACATAAAGACAATTTGTTAGAACTAAAATCCTACCGTTAAAACAATTAACATCTCCCACTGCAACGGCAGTTACCTTAACAGTATTGCCCATGTAGGTCATAACTTCTTCTTTCTAAGTCTCCGGGTTTCCTGGAACCCCCGCATTGAGTGCAGACATGATTAGTGGTTCCCGTATCCACTCACCAGGTACTGGCAGATACTACCACTAAACATGTTTCGGTGACTAAGGAAGAGTCAACTTCTTGTTGCTTGAGAGGACAATTAAAACTCCCAGTATCCAGACTGCTTACAACGGAAGCACTTGCCCCTTGGGCTTGCTTGTCCCATTCCGTGGTCCAGATATATTAGGCCCACTGGGTTTCCGTATTTGCTTCTTCTTCCTTTTGCCGCCCGGAGGCCTAGGAAGAGCCAATTTCTCAACCACAAGTGCTTGAGAGCCCTTAAAGATTCCCTCTGCCGCTTGAAGTTCAATCAGGAGTTCCGCCAATGAGTAAGACCCCTTATTCATGTTATAGTTCAGGCGGAACTGCTCAAAACTTCTCGGCAGATACTGGAGCACAATATCGACTTGGGTTACCCCATCGATAACTGATCCTAGAATCTCTATCTCATTCAGATAGCACATCATCCTAAGAACGTGATCCCTCACGGGCGTTCCTTCGGATGCGATGGCCGTCATGAGTTGCCTCATTGCATTTTGCCTGGTTGTCCTGTCCTGATAACCAAAAAGTTTCTTGAGGTTAAGCATCATATCATAGGTAATGGTCATGGCTTGATCCCGATGTCGCAGCACATTTTGACATGAAAGCCATAATGCAGCTCCGCGTCATCTCAGAGCCTTGATCCATTTCCATGAGCTTCCTTTCCTCAGTAGTGGAAACATCATTTGGTTCAGCAGGTCAATTGACTTGGAGTACATAATTGTACTCCTCTGCAGTTAGGACAATGTCCAAGTTTCTTCTTTAATCCATACAAAACAGGTTCAGTGAGTTTGTTGACTTTTAATGGGAATAATACCATACAAAACAAACAATTAGTTTAATTTGATATCATTTCCCTCAAATAATATCATTAAACTACCAATCATTTCCAAAATCCCATCAGACTAGCATGCCACGTTCTTGTGGACGTATACTAATCCAAACGATTTTATAATTGGATTTTTACTTCGGTCGTACATCATTATAGCAGTGACTCCGATGGGGAGGATACTATAAAGCGTACCTAAGTGTATACCATTTCTCAGTACTAAGTCCACCGCTCGGGAACTACATGCCCACCGCAAGCCACGTTCATGTGGACGTTTACGTTGACATGCAGTCCTCCACGACTTTCTATAACTGTCGAGCCTCAATTAATCCTAAAGTTCCGTTTCTATCTAGCAAGCCACGTTAGTGTGGACGTTTACTAAAACAAACAACTTTATTAATTGAATCCCATTTATTTAAATGTCATAGAGTCTCAATTAACCCAAAGTACCGTTTCCATTTAGCAAGCCACGATAGTGTGGACGTTTACTAAAACAAACAACTTTGTTAATTGACTCTTACATTTATTAAATTTCACAATTTTATTATTCAAAACTTGATATCTCGTAAGTGAAACTCGAAGTTTCTAACCAGCGATCAATCATGAAATTGAGCCCTATCTCTCACTAGGTGAGGGAGCCAACCAGACAATCGATCTAGTCATCGAATGACTCGAATGTCTCTAATCTGTGTCATCGACATAAGCAAGCGCTTTGGCTCCATTCCACTCCCCGGGGTGAGAATGAGTCGAGTTGAACTTAGTCTTTGAAAGACAGATTAGGCACTTGCTTTTGAAAAATATAATTGTTCGATTTTTATAAGTGGAATTGAATTCGAATTTTGATCCAGTGATATCCGTGTATCGACTTTATCCGATAGGGAGGATGACACTAAAGCCAACTCGTAAGTCAATACACATCACATTCAAAACAGAGAATGGAGATCGCGGGATTGTTTCCAATCCCTCTCCCACTTAGTATTTTACGATTGAGGGATAACATGCATAAAATAATTAAGCATAATAATAAACACGTAAATCATGCAAAAAGCAATTAACGTGGCCCCGATTATTATGGCCTTAAGTATTCTCCAATGCACGTCTCTTGGATCTCGTTGCTCGTCTCGGTCTCGGTCCGCCACCGACTCGCTCGAGGGTCAAGAGACGAACTCCTCCCACTGGAGTCTCGTCTCGAGCCTCGTTGAGTCGCTCGTGGGGTCGAACGAACCCCAGCCCCGCTGCTGCCCGTCGCGAACACGGGGTGTGTTCGATGGCTGCCCGTTGCCGGTTCGTCTCCTCGACTCTCGTTTCTCCGGGTTTCGATCTCGTCTCGATCCACCAAAAATAGCAAGAAAAATTACAAGAATAAATCTACTAAATCCGGCATCGATCCTATACAGGGTGATCGATCCTATACATGCCCGGAAAAACAACGGAAATAAATAAACCTAACGACTCAACCCGTCGTTTTTATCTATTACAAACATGCAACGTTTTCCAAAACAAAACAATCTCGACAAGCCCGAGAGTTTAACAAACCACAACAAAATTATCATACAACATCCCACAATGTTGGCCATAATAATCGGGTTCATCCTGCATCACAAACGTACGAACAATACAACAAACCGATAACCGGCTCTGATACCAATTGTTGGAAATCGACTACCCGAGACGAGTCCGTTCGACTACTCGAACATCCGGACACGCCCAGTCGACCTCCTGCATGCCTACTGTGCTCACGACGAAGCCCCAGACCCGGTTTACGCCCAACCATCATGCCCGAAGCACAACCGCGCAAAACCGTGGGCTTCTGGCCTCTCTGTCGTCCGACACCATAAGGTGTCGTCCGACAAGCCCCTGTCGGCCGACAGCCAATCTTGTCGGCCGACACCCGTCGCGAACAGCAGCGCGACGCTGCTGTTCCAGCCCCGTTTCTGGTGCGTTTTTCCGTTTCCGACCACCGTTCCGGCAACCAGAAGTCACCCAGTGGTCAAGGAACACATACCACGGTTCTCGAAACTCGATCGGAGGTTCGTTGTATGATTACGTACGAGATTGAATCGAAACGATGCGGAAATAGGGTTTCGATTCCATACCTTTGTCGCGTGATTCGGAGAAGCCGAATTGACAGAGACCTCGAGTCTTCTAGCGTGTATCCTAACCCTCGATTCCGGCCGTTGTGTGGGCAATGATCCGCCGGAATTTTTCTCTTCTTCTTCTCTCTCAAACCCAGCGTAAGAATATTATTTTTCTGTCTCTGAAATATAATTGCGCTAGCAAATAATTTCTGCAGAAAAAAGAACTGCGCTAATCCTTTTATTTTCACAGAAAAATTAATTGCGCTAACAAAATAATTTTTCTCCGCAAAAATAAAATAGCGGCGTTTCTTAGGTTTAGAGAAGAGAGAACGAGGATTTATATAGGTCACACTAGGGACCCATAGGCAATTAATTAATTAGGCTTAAATTGCAATTTAATTAACTTGGTGTCCCAAAAGGAAAACCTTAATTAAATTCCACAATTTTATTTATAATTAATTCCACTATAAAATTATAAATGATTTCCCAATTAATTAATTCAAATTATTCCGTCAATAATTTTCCCGCCGTATTACATATGTGACATTTCCCCGTGTTTAAGATATCGCATGTACACGAATTAATTTTAATTACTAATAATTAAATTAATTCATTTCTTATTATCCGAGACTAGTACCACTCATCCTTATTATCATGCGGAGTAAATCCACCTGCAGGGTTTACATGATAAACTTTATGAGCTCATCTCGGGGACATCATCAACCCAATAAATGGGACACGGTTTCCTGTCTATAATATATAGCATGCCGTGTGTACAATACCGATTCTCAATCTACCGAGAATATTGACTAATCAATTAGTCTCACTCATTGGCACATCAAAGAACCGAGCATTGGACACACGCACCTATAATTATATAGGGATTAAGAACTCACATATCCGTAATATCTGAGGTCTAGTTCGATTACTCCGATTAGTATAAATCGAACGCCCTCCTGTGGTCCTGCTCAATACACCAAGTGTACGAGTGTAACATGATAGTCAAGACCGACTATCTACCAGTCACACTACGACGTACCGATGGATTGTCCCTGTCCATCTAAGTCGTGAGCTACTGTTCGATAGTATACGAGTAACCGACAGTATGATCTTCCGCGTGTCTCCTCACGCCATACTGTCTACAACGTATACATCAAGGACTATTGCATTAAATGCAATCATGCTTGAATCATATCTCGAATTAAGGTATAGATAAGGAGTTCCGTATTTGCACTAAACTAGACATTTAGAATACAACTCCATCAATAATATGGGTAAACTATCTTATACTCTTGCGCAACTCCTGACTGGACTGAAGGAGACAGAGGGGATCTACAAGAAGGGCAAGTCTCAAGCGCTTGTAGCTACCAAATCCAAGGGCTCGAAGCCTGTTGGAGGTAGGGGCAAGAAAAGGAAGCAAGCCTGGAAACCCTGTGGTTCCAAGAAGAATGGACCACGAGGAGGGGTTGGCAAGCCTAAGGGCAAGTGCTTCCGATGCAAGAAGTCTGGACACTGAAAGTCTGATTGTCCTCTCAATAGACAAGGTATGAATTTTTCTTTAGTCGTGAAAACATAGTCAGCGGTATTATCTACCATAAATCTGGTGTGTAGATATGGAACCACTGACGGTATGTGCATTTTAATGCAGGTGTTCCAGAAAACCCGATGGCTTAGAGAAGAAGAGTTCAAGTCTACATGGGCAAAGCTGTAGACGAGGCAGTTGTTGCAGTGGAAGATATTTATCTGCTTTTTGTTGGAGTTGTGTACTTAATGTCTAGATTTATGTAACGGAAACTCCCGATCCATTGCCATTAATCTATTTAATTAAATAAACAATTATTTTCGTTTAATTATTTAAAATTAAATATATGCAAATTATAGTCCTAAATTATATACGTTGTAGTTAGTATGGTGTGCGTCGTCACACGGAAGATCATACTATCGGTTACTTGTATATAATCGAACAATTGCTCACGACCTAGCTAGATGGACACGGACCAATCCATCGGTATAGTCGTTGTGTGAGAGAGAAAATAATCTGTCTTGATTATTTTATCACACTTGTACACTTGGTGTATTGGGCGGATCGTTTGAGATTTATCGATTAGGATTGCCTTGGATAATCGATTTAGGTCTCTGAGTATTTTATTCTTAATCCCCGAAACTATTGCGGGTGTGTATATTTAATATAAGTGGCTTTGATTTTCCAAAGGAATTAACCGATTTAATTATTGGGTTAATTACCGGTTGAGTTGGGCCACTATATTTTATATATGACATGCCGTGAATTCCTGAAGGGAAAGTGTATCCCGGAAGGGTTGATAATCTCCCCGAGATGAGCTCATAAGGATTTATTATGTAAACCTCGCGAGTGGATTTGTTCCCGCATAATAAATAAGGTTGAGTGGTACTATTCTCGGATATAAGAGATGAATAAATTTATTAAGCAATAAATAAATTTTATTCATGGATATTTAAATCTTAAATACACGGAATAAATAATACTAACCGGAGAAATATTATTTGATATAATATGGTTTAATATTGGGAGTGCAATTAATTTATATAGTGGAAAATAAATTAATTAATATTGATAAGGATTAATAGACTTGGGCTGGGCTCAATTTAATCATCAATATTAGAAGCCCAATATTCCACCTCCTTTTGATCCCCTACGTAGCTTATAAAAGTACTACATGGCCTTCATAAATCATAAGACAAGAATATCAATATTTGATAGTTCTAGAGAGTTGAAGGAGATCCATTGGAGTTCGATAGATCGTCGCCCACCCGACGTTCGAACGAAGTGCAAGGAATACGTGGGAAGATTCAAAGGTGTTTGATTTCGTTTCTGCGAACAACGAATCGAAGGTATAAAATCTAAACATCCTTTATGATTTTATTTGATTCGTATTATTGAGAATACCGTAGAACGAAGGTCCGAAAGTCGAACCCGGAGTAGACGGACGATCGCGTGGTGGTGGCGAAGCCACCAGACCACGCCAATCGCCCGCTAGGGTTTCGGCGGGGCGAGAGGGTCGAACCCTCGGCTGGGCCGAGGGCTTGCGATCGATCACAAGGATCGATCGCTGGGGGCGGGCTGGTGCCGTCCCCTCCCCACCTCGACGGTGGGGGAGCCTCCAGGCGGCGGAGAGTCGCCGGACTCGCCGCGGGGGCTGCTAGGAGCAGCCCCACCCATCGATCGCGTGAGATGCGATCGGGCGATCGCGTGAACCCCGCTCGCGGGGGTTCGCTTGGGGGGCAGCCGCGTGCCTTCGGGTACGTGGTCTGCTCGGTCGAGCTCCGGCGCGTGAGTTGGCGTTCATGTGATCTCCGGCGAAGGGTTTGATCGGGTTATTGTTTTTCCGTAATTTTAATAACCCGGGATATCAAATTCCAACAATTGGTATCAGAGCGAGGTTTACGTTCGCGGTATTTTTCAATAAAATTGTTCTACCTTGCAGGGTTCCGACTATTATGGCTTGATTAATTACTCGTTTAATTTATTTTGTCATGATTGTTGGTTTTATTAAACTCTCGGACATGTCGAGATTCGTTTTTGGTGGTGAATGCTTGTAATAGTAAAAATTCGGGTGTTGACCGAATTTAGGATTTATTATTACGTTCTATGTTTTTCCGGAAATTGTATAGGGTCGATTTCATGTATAGAATCGATACCGGAATTGTAATTTAGATTCTTGTAATTTATTTTGCGATTGGATCGATAAATCGAAGACCGCCGGAGAAGACGAAGTGACGAGAAGACGAAGGACCGGGGATCGATCAATCCCCATGATCGATCCCGAGGGGATCGATCGACCCACGGCCGAGGGTGGGCTGTCCGCGGGAGCCCCGGCCACGCCGGCCACCAGTGGGGGTGGCGCGTGGGTTGGGCGGCGGCGACGCGTGAGCCTCGGTAGGCGTGCGGTCGAAAGGGGGCGCGCGGGAGCCCTAGGGTTTTTCGTGTCCTCCCGAAGATCCACTTTCCTAATTGATTCGGATTTTTTCTTTTTGAGTACTCCTATTTTTGGGAACACTCATGGATAAGGAAAAAAATCAATTTGGAATTAATTAGGATTCCTATTGTTTTATTTCTACTATGGAAATATTCATTGATTAGGAATCTAATTAATTTGTATTAATTTATTTCCTATTTGATGATTCCTATTCTTGGGAATTTTCATTAGATGGAAATTAATTAATTATGGAAAGTAGAAGAGTCCTAATTTATTTTATTTCCTTATTCCATTATAAAAATCTTCTAGAATATTTCAAGTGGGTCTTGGATAGATTATTCTAGAGATTTAATGGAGTAGAAAAGGAAAATAAAAATAAATAAAAATATTAATAATATTTAATTTTATTTTCGATATATTCGATTGACTTAATTTTCGAATTAAGTAACTTTTGGATTAATTGAAAATACATAGATTTAAATATTGGAAATTAATATTCTCGTCACATGGAGCATTCAAGAAACGAAGACTGAAGACTAGAAGATGCGTACGGAGATTTGATAAAGCCATAATAGTCGGAAAATAATATTATAGTATTATTTTGATTATGTGATAATACTATGTGCTTTATTACATGTATACATGCTATATTTTATGCACTAGATAGCGTATCCCTTTGTTATAAAAAGCTAAGTGGGAGAGGGTATGGAAACATATCCATGGTCTCCATTGCTGCTCTCTTGGTGACTTTTATAAACTTTTGAAGTTTATATAGATAAGTTATTGGAGGAGAGTTCTTGTAATTCCTCTTACGAGAAACATTGATTAAGTTTATCAAACAATGCCTAATTTGTCTTTCCAAAACTGATTTCAAGTCGACTCATTCTCACCCCGGGGAGTGGAATGGAGCCAGAGCCACTTGGTCATGTAGAGGACACAAATTAGAGATCTTCGTACCATTCTTTGATAGATGGATCGATTGTCTGCTCGGCTCCCTCATTTATGAGAGATAGGGTTGTTCGCATGGTGAATCACTGGTAAGAAACTTCGAGTTTCACTTATGATTCTCCACGTCTTGATTTACAAGATTGAATGGATCAAGTAATTGGGAGTCAATTATAAAAGTCTCTTGGTGTAGTAAACGTCCACACCACGTGGCTTGCTATGCTGACGGATTTTGGATTAATTGATGTAGACAGTTATAAGAAGTTGTGAAGAATTGTGAAGTTGTCGTAAACGTCCACACCACGTGGCTTGCGGTAATGTAGGAGTTTCAAACAATTTACTTTAGTACTGAGTAATGGTTTACACTTAGATACGCGTTATAGTATTCCTCCCCACGAGGTTACGCTATAATTGATGTATAACCGAAGCAAATCTAACTGCGAAATCGTTTGGGTGGGTAAACGTCCACACAACGTGGCTTGCCTTACCTGATGGGATTTTAGATGTGATTAGTGATTTAATGATATTATTTGAGGGAGATAATATCGGTATTAAATTGTTTGTTTGTTTTATGTGCTTATAGGTTAAGAATGACTGTGACCCCACTATGTGCATAGACGAATAGTGTGTATTGGAAACGTGATGGAAACAAGGTGGTGTTTCTCGGGTTTTTATGTAGATAACATTTTATCATTGGCAACAATGTAAAGATGTAATCAGACATGAAATGGTGGTTGTCTGGATAAATCATTATGAAAGATATAAGAAGAAGTTGTACTTCTCCTGGACATCTTACATATATATGATTATAGTTCGTTTTAACATGCAAGATTCCGAGAAAGGTTCGTTACCTTTCAGATACGGAATGCATCTATCTAAGGATATGTGTTTTGGAACACAAAAGGAGATAGAAGCAATAAAAGCGGTTTCCTACACTTCGAGTGTGGAAAGCTTGATAAATGCGATGTTGAAAACGAGAACCTGATATCTGCTATGCGGCTAGTATAGTGGGAGGATATCAAGGTAATCCTGGAAAGGAATACTCGACTGCTGTAATGAACATTTTAAGTACTTTCGAAGTACTGGAAACTATGTTCTGGATTACGGAGCAGACAAACTTTTCCTTTGGATCACTCTCTCTTAGATTTCTAATCAAATAAGGACCAGTGTAAGTCGATATCAGGCTATGTGTTTCACTATTGAAGGAGAAGGAGTTTTTAACATGGAAGAGTGATAAGCACGATGCTTTTCGGACTCTGCCATGGGTAACCAAATAGCGGCCTCAGAGGCAGCGGAAGTTTTGGTATAGCTCCAGGATAATCTCTGGGACTTAGAGGTGACTCTTAATTTGCCAAAGGCTATGTGAATAGCGGTGCAATGGCAAATGGTAAGAAATCACAAGTCCATAAGTGTAAGATAACACATAGTGCAAGTACCACCTGATACGAGTCATCGTCGAGGGAGACGACGCTGTAGTCACCAAGATAACTTCAGAGCGGCAACCTAGATTGCTCATTCACATAGTACTTCTTGGAAGTACAACTTAAGCACGTGATGAGTATGGGAGTCGGGAGTTTGGAGGAAATGACTAGACCTTAGTACAAGTGGGAGATTGTTGGAGTTGTGTACTTAATGTCTAGATTTAAGTAACGGAAACTCACGATCCATTGCCACTAATCTATTTAATTAAATAAACAATTATTTGCATTTAATTGTTTATAATTAAATATATGCAAATTATAGTCCTGGATTTTATACGTTGTAGTTAGTATGGTGTGCATGGGCACACAGAAGATCATACTATCGGTTACTCGTATTTAATCGAACAGTTGCTCACGACCTAGATGGACACGGACCAATCCATCGGTATAGTCGTTGTGTGAGAGAGAAAATAATTTATCTTAATTATTTTATCACACTTGTACACTTGGTGTATTGGGCGGATCGCTTGAGATTTATCGATTAGGATTGCCTTAGATAATCGATTTAAGTCTCAGTGTATTTTATTCTTAATCCCCGATACTATTGCGGGTGTGTATATTTAATATAAGTGACTTTGATTTTCCAAAGGAATTAACCGATTTTATTATTGGGTTAATTACCGGTTAAGTTGGGTCGCTATATTTTATATATGACATGCCGTGAATACTTGACGGGAAAGTGTATCCCGTAAGGGTTGATAATATCCCCGAGATGAGTTCATAAGGAATTATTATGTAAACCCTGCAGGTGGATTTGTTCCGCATAATAATTAAGGATGAATGGTACTAGTCTCGGATATAAGAGATGAATAAATTAATTAGCAATAAATTAATTTTATTCATGGATATTTATATCTTAAATACACGGAATAAATAATACTACCGGAGAAATATTATTTGATATAATATGGTTTAATATTGGGAGTGCAATTAATTTATATAGTGGAAAATAAATTAATTAATATTGATAAGGATTAATGGACTTGAGCATTGAGCTCAATTTAATCTTCAATATTAGAAGCCCAATATTCCACCTCCTTAAGATCCCCTACGTAGCCTATAAAAGCACTACATGGTCTTCTCTATTCTCATAACTTGAAGATCACAATTCTAGAGAGAGAAAGTAGAGAGGGAGATCCATGGAGTTCGGAAGATCGTCGCCCACCCGACGTTCGAGCTAGTGCAAGGAATACGTGGGAAGGTCTCAAGGTCTTCATAGATCTCGTTTCTCCGTACAACGAGAACAAGGGTAAAATCGTTGAACCCCCCTCGATGATTTTATTTATTTATTCGCGTATATACATGAACAAAGATCCGAGGGACGAACCCCGTGGACGAGGATCGACCTCGCGGTGGTGATCGAAGATCACCGGACCGCGGAGGCCGAGAGATCCCCGGCGGGGATCGCACGCAAGTAAACCCCTCGGCTGGACGCCGAGGGTGGCGGTCGAACCCTAGGGTTTCGACCGCCGGCGCGTACAAGGGACCCCGACTGGAGCCGGGGCGTGCGATCGACCATGGTGGTCGATCGCTAGGGGCAGCCGCGGGCTGGTGCCGCGGCAGTCGCCCCTCCTCCCGGCGATGGCGGTGAGTCGCCGGACTCACCGCCGGGGGCTGCTACGAGCAGCCCCGGGGATGCGTGAAGCATCCCGGCGATCGCAAACGCGATCGCGAACCCCCTCCTCGCGGGGGTTCGGCTGGACAGCCGCGGGTTTATCCCGCGGCGGGTGTTCGGTCGGACCTCTGTTCGCGTACGGTGGTTCGCGGTGGTTTCCGGCGAAGGGATTTTGATCGGGGTTATGTTTCCGCAATTCCGTTAACCCCGGGATATCGATTTCCAACAATTGGAATGTTGGGCGACAGAGAATGTACACTACGACAACGTCGGGCGACAATTGGATGTCGGGCGACAGAGAAATCCCGTCGGGCGACATCTTCACAAAATGACAGCAGCGGCGGATTTTAGGGTTTTTATTGTTTTTCTTTCCTTTTTCTTTACGTTTATGTTTCGTTTTGCCTATATAAAGGCTTCTTAAGACCATGTTACAAGATAACTTAATTTTGATGATGAATAAATATATTTTTGTGAGTTTTTATTAAAATCCTATTGGGTTCGAATTCTACCCGATTATCCAAAGAATTCAACCGACGAATCAACGAAGCGATCCACCCTTCGTTCGTGTGTCTTCCTCATCCCCGAGTTGCTGCGTCGATCACGTGTTGGGGTCTAGGGTTCCGTCCTTAGATTATTTCACGAATCAGATTCAGAGGTTTTGTGACTTCCGCCGGTATCTTTCTATCTTTCTGTACTTCGTTCTTCTTCTATCTTTTTATCCCCGACGAGGTACGTATCAACTATACCGATAAAGAGTCCCTGTCCAACTAGGTCGTTAGCTACTGTTCGATTATATACGAGTAACCGATAGTATGATCTTCCGCAAGACTTCGCACGCCATACTAACTACAACGTGTAAAATATAGGAAGATTACTCATATTTAATTAAACATAAATAAAAGCAATAATTGTTTATTATATTAAATAGGATAAACAAATTTACTGAGAAATTATGATACTTAAATCTAGACATTAAGTATACAACTCCATCAACCTGACCCATATTTAAGTTATTCTCTTTTCTCCTTTGGACCTCTTCCTAAGGAAGTCTACGTGTTGCCGATGTCGTCCATGGTAATGTCGAAGTAACTTGTGTCACATCTCTGGTTGTATTGTGTATTTTTAGTTGGGAGGGAGGGGGTTTCTTGTTATTCTTCGATCGTCGTGTTTGTTGCAATTGCTCCTCCTTTCTTTTTGTCAATTCACAGCTTGGAAGCAGCTTGGAAATCCTTAGGCTTCCACATGCGGACTTCTCATGCTAATTTTTCTTTCAATCCAACCATGATTACACCCAACAAAGCACTCGGATGCCAACGTGGGAGTGCATTACTCAATCGTTCAAACTCACCTAAGTATTCTCGAAATTTCCCAGTTTGTTATAACTTGACGATTGCCTCGTTTGGATTCCCATACGCAGGCGAACCAAATCGAATTAATAACCCTTTTTCAAAACGCCGCCAAGTTCTTGTTTTGTGGCGATTCACATGTTTAAACCATCGCCACCATTGATTTGCTTCCGCCTCTAAATAAAAGGACGCAATTCGACATATTTTTCAATCTCATGTACCTCAAAGTATTAGTTGTGCGCGATCCAACCAAATATGAGGATCAGCCCCATAGAACCGTGGAAAATTCATCCGAATGTTGTGACGGTTATTCGTTCCCCTCCACTTTGTTAACGTGAAACTTCGCACAGAGGCTTCCAACTTAGAGCTGTAACTGTCATCTGAAGCACCACCTGACCCCGACAAGTCTGACGCCGACGAATCTTGTTTAC
The DNA here is from genome assembly GCA_954870475.1 of Euphrasia confusa. NCBI lineage: Eukaryota > Viridiplantae > Streptophyta > Magnoliopsida > Lamiales > Orobanchaceae > Euphrasia > Euphrasia confusa. Next base: position 22,659,633 of record OX940960.1, read on the forward strand.
ATTTTTTGTTCATCGCTCTTTTGATTGGGACGCTTGAGAATATCCCTTGACTAATTGTTGTAGAGATTGTTTTACCTCTCGAACATCGATGATTCTTTCCAATCACTCCTTATTTGTTTCCATCTCAATTGCTCAAGCGTTGATGTAATCGCAAGTTCACTTTGATACCCATTGATGCAATCACAAGGTATGAAAATAACTTTCAATAATATGGCAAAACCAAGAAAAAATATGTCCTTGTGATCTCTCCAAAACCACCTATTTATACTATTCTATTACCCAACTGAAATAAATAAATAATTATAAGATAAAAATAAATAATAATAAATCATTAATATTAATTAGCAGCATATTTCATGCTGGGCTTTGGAGTCTTTGCCGATCGTCGAAACATGAGAAGACTGGACTTATCAACAAGTAAAATTAAAAGAGTGATCAATCTTAATAAAATAAAGGGTAAATTACTTTTTCCTACCTGAGGTTTAACAGTTTTTACACTTTCCTACCTCACCGGAAAAACGTTGCATGCGCCTACTTGAGGTTTAACGTATTTACACTTTCCTACCCGCGACTTGCCTGAAGCGAATATTCGGTGGAATATTCCGAGAAAGTGGATATCACGCTCCCTAGTTGAGATTGTGCATTGTATCGGTATTTAGCTGAGAGGTCATTTATGTCATTACTCATTTATTGATTTAATTAATGTAAATAAAACAAGAAATGATAAAAAAACGTTATCGGGTTTCAAAATCTCACAACTCAAACTCAGAATTCTTGAAATCCCTAAATTCCCAAATCATTTCTCTCTCAAAACCCTAATTCCCCAAATTCAAAACCCTAATTCCCCAAATTGCTTCACTATCAAATCCTTAAATCCCTAAATCTGTTCTACGAGAAACCCTAACCCAAAATAAAATCCCAAATTACCATATAGAAATCCCAATTTGTAACCCTAATGTCGTGGAAATTGAGAGCCGATTCGTCATCTGCAGAGACTGGGAGGGCGCCGGATAAGGAGCCCGACCATTTGTCAGGGAGATATGTGTTCGGTTTGAAGATTCATCACAGTGGGAAATTTCGAGAGGACAAAGGTAAGATTTGCTATGTGAATGGGAAAGTTGCTTTTGTTGATTACTGTTGCACTTCAGAGCTTAGTTTGAAGGATTTTCAGTGCATGTTTAAGGAGATAGGGTTGAAAGGTCAGTTGCAGGTTTTTTACAGTTTTAATGCTTTGGATGATTGTGATAGGCTAGTGCATTTTAAGGGGTGGTTCAATATTGATGAACTTGGTTATTTAGTTGGGAATCAGGATAATTGTGTATATCTGTCGATTGACCATGAGATGTTTGACCCTTATCTAATTGATTTTCAAGGAAGTCCAACAGAAGCATCACTGCCACATATTTCTGAAACTCAAGATCTGATTAGGTTGATTGAGACTCCTATTCAACCTTCAATGCCATCTGTTGATAATGTAGTTCAGAGTCCAGTTGAAGCTTCAGTGCCACCTGTGGATAGGGTAGTTGAGAGTCCAGTTGAAGCTTCATTGCCATCTTTGGATATGCTGGTAGATAGCTATGAGGATGAAGTTCATGGTAGTCAACCAACTCAAAATGAGAATTTTGAGAGGGTTTTTGATAGTCAACCAGCTCAAAATGTTGACCAAGTGGCTGAAGAAGAGGAAAGTGAAGGAGAGTTTTCTGTTGGAGAGGATTCTGAAAATTCTGATTTTCTGGAGGATAGTGAAGGATGCTATGATGAGGATGCTGAATATTTCCATAAATATGTGGACCCAGATTGTGAGTGGGGAGAAAAAGTTCAAGAACCTAAAGCCCAGAATCCAATTACAAGGAGTAAGAGCAAACAATCTAAAGCTGCTGACAAGGCTAAAGTACTGAAGGAGAAGGGCAAACACAAAGGGTTCAAGCTATTTGATCTAGCTGTGGACAGCAATCCAGTTGAGTTTGAAGTAGGGTTGTGTTTTTCTGATGTTAAAATCTTCAGGTCAGCAGCAAGGATGTATGCTGTTCAGAAAGACAACACTAGTGTTTCCAATAAACTGTAACTACAGAGTGCAAGGCAAGTGCAAGGATGATGACTGCTCTTGGTATATATATGCATCTAAGATGGGAAATGAGGACACTTTTCAAATCAAAACACTTCATGACACTCATACTTGTGCAAGGCAGGAGAAGGTAATCCAAGCTGATACAAGGTTGTTAATGGAACTGTACAAAGAGAGAGTGAGGAGGGATCCTAGATGGCCAGTGGACTCAATGATTGAAACCATTCAATCAGAGATAAAATGTATTGTTCACAGGGCTCAAATTTACAGGCTGAAGAATAAGGTTCTCAAAATAGGAAATGGGGATGAAGGTGAGCAGTATGCTAAGTTGTATGATTATGCTGAAGAGATATTTAGAAGCAACCTAGGAAGCACTTGCAGAATTAAGTCAACTGTGGTTGGAAACAAGGCTGTCTTCAAGAGAATATACATTTGCTGGAATGCTTTGAAAAAGAGCTTGCTGGAAGGTTGTAGGAGGGTTATCTGCCTTGATGGTTGTCATATCAGAACTCAAAGTGGAGGTATGATTCTCACTGCAATTGGTATAGATGAAAATAATGGTATTTTCCCCTTTGCCTATGCTGTGGTTGAGAAAGAGACTACTATGTATTGGCTGTGGTTCCTTGAATTGGTAGCAGGTGACCTTGGAATTTCTGAAAGAGGTAGTCACATGTGGACTATTATGAGTGACAAGCAGAAAGGTTTGGTGGAGGCTGTTGCTCAAATTTTTCCCAACTGTGAATCAAGATTCTGTGTGAGGCATTTGTATGCAAATTTTAAGTTGACTCATAAGGGCATAGGGTTAAGAAATGTGGTATTTGAAGCAGCTAGAGCAACAAGGCCAGTGGACTTCCAGAGGGTGATCAATGCAATCAAGATAAAATCAGTGGCTGCTGCTCAATGGATTACTGACAGAAGTCCACAACACTGGGCTAAGGCACATTTCAACACACTGAACCAGACAGATATGATTGTCAACAACCTGTGTGAGTGCTTCAACTCTATCATACTCAAGGCCAGAAACAAGCCAATTTTGAAGATGTTGGAGGAGATTAGGAGAATGCTGATGAAAAGAATTGGAGTGAAGAGAGGAGAGATGTTGAAACATGCTGGATATTTATGCCCTATGCCTCAGAAGATATTGGAAAAGAACAAGCTACTGTCATTTAGTTGGGCACCAAATTGGAATGGGGAGAACCAATTTGCGCGCATTTAGTTCCACGATTTAGTTGGCCTCAGAAAATTGCGCGCATTTTTGTTGTTTTGCTATCCTGTTCATAATAATTGTGCGCATTTTAAAAATTGCGCGCTTTTTCTATAAAGCGCGCAATTTTTGAAAATGCGCACAATTTTCAAAATCATGTTTGGTTGAGTGTTCATTTTTGTTTGCTTGAGGGATCTGTTGATAATAACTGTGCGCATTTTGAAAATTGCGCGCTTTATAAAAAAGCGCGCAATTTTTAAAATGCGCACAATTTTCAAAATTATAACTGACAGATTGTTTGTTTTGTTTGTTTGTTATGTTATGTATAACATAACAAAGAACTGACTGATTGTTTGTTTTTTTATAAATTGTGTGTGTATCTTTTTTTACAGAGGAGTACAGAGACTGGGGCATCTGGGGCCCAACCACCTAAAAAAATGCCAAAGACCAAAAAACAAAGAACTGGAGACAGTGTTGGTGAGGGATCTGGGTCACAACCCCCTGTTGGAGCCTCTCAGTCACAACCCCCTGCTGGAGCCTCTTAGTCACAACCACCTGCTGGTGAGGGATCTCAGTCACAGCCACCTTTGAGAAGGATCCCAAGGAAGAAACAACCTATGAGAGAGGAAGGTGTTGCTGATCATGGGGCCTCTCAGTCAACTCCTTTGAGGAAGAGCCCAAGAAAGAGAGGGAAAGGTGCTGCTGCTGCAAGTGGAACCTCACTGTCAAAGCCTTTGAGGAAGAGCCCAAGAAAGAGAGGGCAAGGTGCTGTTGCTGCAGGTGGAGTCTCTCAATCACAACCTGTAAATGTTGTTGCAAGTGGAGGTCCAAACTCTCAGCCAACTCAAAAGTCAAAAGCTGTTAGCACTTCTCAACCTGCAAGTGTTGCTGCAAGTGTTGCTGAAAGTGGAGCCTCAAAGCCAGTTAAACATGTTGATGAGAGGAAGTTGGGTGGTGCATTGTTTACCCTGAGAAATCCCAATACTAACCATATGCCAATGTTAGCAAGAGTCATGAGTAAAAAATTCTCCCCAAGAAAGCAGACTTGATGGAATTTGAAATAGTCCTCTTTTGTGTTGTTAGTTAAGTATCCAGCAATACTTTTGTTATGGTAGATGCTACAATGTTGCTATTTTGGTCATTTCTGATTTTTTTTTGTCATGATACAATGTTGCTGCTGTTTTGGTAATTCAAAAGATAGTTTATTGCTATTTTGGTCATTTCTGGTTTTTTTGTCATGAAACAATGTTGCTGCTGTTTTGGTAATTCAAAAGATGGTTTATTGCTTTTTTGTTCCACTTTTCATTGATTGCAATGTTAATTTCAGATTACTATTGTGTGCAAAAACCAACTCAGATGAAAGACATTGCAAAAAACAACTTTCATTTCAAACTCAGTACACATTACATTAGAAGACCTAACAAACTTCAACAACAACTCAGTACAAGAACAAACTCTTACAACACCTAACAACACTGCAATAACTAAAAACACTTCAAAACAACTCAGTACACAACCTCCATAAATTCCTTACATTCAGAAACAGAAATAGTAACAAATGACAATGACTGATCCTAGTGCAATCCAGAGCTTCATGTTTCTTTTCTTCATCACAGCTATATTTTTCTTCATCACAACAACATTTTTCTTCAATTCCTCCATTTCTTCAACTTTAGAATTAATATTTCTAAGAAGTCCAGGGATAATTTGGTGACACCTTTCACATGCAGAAGGGTCCATCCAGAAGAAGTAGTTGCACCCTCTATTCTGAAGAAAAAAAAAACGGTAACAATTCATATAATCTCCAGAAATTGAGGAGAGGGAAAATCGCATACTCACCTTAAATTGGCCGCAAGACTTGAACCTCCTCCCCGGGTTCAAATCAGACCACGAAGTGCGCATCACTACTGGTTCTCCGCATCTGCAATGTTCCATGTGGAAATTGGAAGAAGCAATTTTAGGGTTCGTCAGATTGGGGACAATTTTAGGGTTTCTGAGAATCGGAAATTTGATCCAGAAACATAATCCCGTTTATCTATTTATGTTTTTTTGTTTTCTTTTATGTTTTTTAATTTAATTAATGTTGACTTTGTTGACTGAGGGTATATAGGTAATCAGCCAAAAAATTGAGTAGGATGTTACGTATTTAATTTTGAAATCGGAATATTCCACCGAATATTCGCTTCAGGCGAGTCGCGGGTATGAAACTGTAAATGTGTTAAACCTCAGGTAGGCGCATGTAACGTTTTTCCGGTGAGGTAGAAAAGTGTAAAATCATTAAACCTCAGGTAGGAAAATATATTTTACCCTAAAATAAAATATATGTACTATGCATTAGATCACATCGAAATTTCACTTTCCAAATATTTTTGGGACTACATAAATTTAGTAAATACATAAATTACGTTAATGTTAAATTTAAATTTTTAATCAAGTGAGTATTGATGTCTTTTGATATTTTTCATAATCATAAATTATTTAGATTTAGTGACAATGAATTTTTCAAACAAAACAATAGATATTTAACGTATGTCGTTTGCACCCAATTTTTATGACTGGTGATAAATGAAAGAACGCGTGGTTGAAGCATAGCCTTTGAAAAACCAAAATTTTTATCAATTGGAAGCATAACATTTTTTATGGACACACCCAAAAAGAGAAAAGGATAAAATAAAACCGCAAGAGTTTTTTGGTCGACCATGATTTTCTCAGTGCTGATTATCTCTCCTGCCACAGTTAGCAATGTGTTAAACGTGTTTTCGGCTATAAGCTTTTTGTCACTGAGCCATGCCGGGTGGATGGAAACTAGGGGAAAGCACCTGCAATACTCTAAGCTGAGGGAAAGTCTTAAAATTAGTAAGAAGAAAAAGGTGGCGAGTAAAGTAGGAATGATTGTACTCTACGCTCCAGCGTTTCTTGCTGGGCTTTCCTCGTTTTTCCTTTTCAAAGATCAGACAATTGTTTTTGGAGATTTAAGGTTTACTTTGTTGCGTTCTGCCGTCACCCTCCATTTCTTCAAGAGAGTTTTTGAGGTACGTACGCGCACACCTTTTTGCTTGAATTCATTAATATATATTTATTCATTTAAGTTGATTCTGATCCATAGACTTATTAGTAGTTTTTATTCTAAAAAAGGAGATATTAGTCATGGATGCAAATATTAGCAATGGGAGATCCAACATGCTATTTAAAATGTAACAACTCACGAATAACATTTTGAAAATCATGAAAAATATGTCATAGAAAAATATGAATTCCCAACTAATAGCACAAAAATGCACATCTAGATATAGAGGATATGGAGGCTTGTCCCACACATTACACGTCTCAATACATAATCTTCTTTGTCTTCCATTAAAATAATATGAATTGTTGACTAACTTACAAATAAAATTCTCTGTTGTACCACTCTCATGCATGTTTGAATCCTAGGAATTGTAATATATATTGTACCGTATGATGACGGATAGAATTATTGACAGATCGTTGTCGTTTTCAAAAGTAAGAAAAGGAAGATTTTTACCGCACACCGAGATCCACTAACAAATCGAAATATAAGAAAGGACAAGATACAACATAAACACAAATTTCTACCAATCTATGTACCAAAGTAACATTATATTCTTGTTGGCCAAAGATTTGTTTTTTTCTTTGTTTGTTGTAAATTGTTTACCAACTCTTTTTAATACTGATGGAACATCATCGTCATCATCATCTCGTCCTGATATCCAATCATCATTTTGAGGCAATATTAATTCGTAATTTAGAATGTGCTCTCTAGTTTCATACTGTTAGTCTTGAGTTGTAAATACCGCATGGTATTTGTTTTGCAGGTGTTGTTTGTTCACAAATATAGTGGGTGGATGGACTTGGAAGCTATGATCACCGTTTCCCTTAGTTATTTTTTGTTTTCAGTAATCATCATCTACAATCAATACTTGGCAACACAAACACTCTCCCAACTAGATATTGATCTCAAATACGCTGGATTCCTTATGTTCTTCGTAGGAATCAGTGGCAACTTTTATCACCATTATCTTCTCTCCACTTTGCGATCGGGAAATGATGAAAAACATTACAAGATCCCTCACGGCGGTTTGTTCAGTCTGGTGATATGTCCACATTACTTGTTCGAAATTATTGGGTTCCTCGGGATTAGTTGCATTTCGCAAACATTGTACGCAATCTTGTTTACCATGGGAACAACTTTCTACTTGATGGGAAGGAGTTACGCTACTCGAACATGGTATAAGTCAAAGTTTGAAGATTTTCCAAAAGACGTCAAGGCCTTGTTTCCGTATATTTTTTAGCAATATGTGATGGATCTAGAATTGTATGTGCATATCGAACAACAATTTATAGTGAAAGCTGCACATCACTATAATATGACAATGACATGCATAATGATGATATTATAAGTTGATAAGCAATTTTTAGATTGGTTGACTTGAAATAATGTTTTAGTTTATAAATTTATTTTTAGATCTTATAGCCAATTTAGACTAAGTTGTTGATATTTTTTTATGATAAGACCACATGAAACTAAGAATGACCATTAAAAAAAGGAAGGTATGGGACTGACAACAACATAAGGATTGAAAGTTATGCAAATTAGGGTAAGTTTATATTTTGATTGTTAAGAATAGAGATTTGACATTAAAAAACATTGTTTGTTAGTTTTCTTTTATTTATCAGGGATTACTCCTCAACCAAAACATACAAATTTATTTATTGTTTTGGCATGCCGCATGCTTATATGTATGTGACGTATATGTTTTTTTATGTTCTGGTTGCATAGTAATCTCTTATGAATAGAAGTAATAATAGAAGTAATATAACAAATATATTTTTTTGTTGCCAAATTTCAATTGTCTGTTGAGTCGCTTTTCTAACAAATGGAAGAAAATAACAATAAGATCAATTTTTTAGATATAATAAAATAATGTTAATCCAGATTTTGTGCTAAAATATTGTCATGTGAGATATCAAAAGTGTTTTGAGTTTATTTATTTATTTATACATCTTACTATCAAATTTGACGTATGAATATAGTATATTAGTTTAAAGTTTTTTTTTTTACTTTGATATATTATATACTAACAAATAGGAGTAGATGATTTTTCAAGCTGAAAAATGAACAATATGTTTGAATTTCATTAATTTTATGTTTGAAAATATAGTAATGTAGAAACTGAAGTTGCCACACTGCAAAGTGCAATCCCTTAGTCACCATGAACAATGTTTGAATTTCATTACATTCGAATTCTATGTTTCCTATCATCAGCCTTTCCCCATAGCACAAGTACACTTCTCAGCAAGTGTTAGTGTAACATTGTTAAATACAAGTTCTAGGCATTAGGCAACCTTGGCATTTTCAAGATGGCCATCCTTTTGTTTCCAGAAACTCACTAAAAACGAGTCGAAGATAATCTACAAAACAATAATCCATGTTTAATAAGTTAAAAAAAACGAGCGATGAGAGATATTGATGGAGCAAAGGATGTGTTTTACTTGGTTCAAATGAGCAGCAACACATGGAAGGACTAGTAAGCCAGATTCACCTAAGGCACCACCAAGCTGCTCGACAACAGCTACCATCACCGGCAAGGTTTTCTACAAGCACATGTAATAATAATACAATATAACATGGCATATCGCTTTCATAAACCAGAACAGAATATTCATTACTTCACCATATGCTGTTTATTCTAGTTAACACCACATATTCAGCAAATATGTTTATCTGCTTTTATCTGTAAATTCAAATGTGATGAAGATACTTTTCAGAAAGAGCAAGAACACATATGTCACCTGGCTAGCGACTAACAGGAGAGCGTGTTTGTTTTCTCTCTCAGCAAAAGGTGATTTGCTACCTCCGGAAATTGCCCGAAGACATGAAACAGCCATAGCATTAAAAGCTAACAGCACAGTATGGACAAGTCTAAAACATGCAAGGAGAAGGTGCATTAGTCTATAAATTCCTTTGAGAGATGAGCAGCCAACAATAGTTACAATCACCCGCATAGATAATCTCTTCAGCTAACATAGAATGAAAAAGTTCTCATAAATAGTGTGTTTTCATAATGTAATACTCCTTTTGATATGCATAACATGAAAGTCCTTATGATAGAATCACTCGTAACTCTCAGTAGTAATACGGAAAGATAAACAAAAGCCAAATTTACTATAGTATGATCAGATTGATACATATAGGAGACAGTGAAAATGAAGATATCAGTATTAGGATATTTAGCAAATATAGATTATGTGAATACTAAATATTTAAAAGCAATTCTTGTGCCTTTGCCTAGACAACGGTCTGATGAAAAAATAGGACCATTCCACCTTCTCGTTTGTTAGAAATTTGTTGTCGCGGCTCATATTGACAACGATGTAATGCTTTTGTTTTACGAAGGTGCAGTCTCTAAGAGTGGCTAGGTGTATGGCTTATAATTGTTATCACACAGTAAGTCTATTTTGTGGATTTCTACAACATATATCAAATTACAAATCCTGGAAATACTGCAGCAGCCATCATCAAAATTTGAACGAAATATAGATGAAGTAGAGCGACAAGGGAAAAATGCGAAATTTGTTATAAGAACTCGACAAACATACAGTCCCATCACCACAGCTACAAGAAATATTGTTGGCTTCACCATTACAAGAAGTGCCCTTGATCTGCTGACTTGAATCCAAGGAACCTTCACAAGTCATACAGAAGAAAAATCAGGCACAACTCATTCTAATATAACAAAAGAAAAAATCAGATAATCTAGAACATAATTGAAATTAGATTCTGGTTGAATTTCTAATGCCCCAGGAATCATACATCCAAACAATTTGATCAATGCAAAATTGTTGCATAAAAATGGAAATACATAAATCCAACAAGACAACTTTATCTACTGCTGGAATATGTATAGCAAAAAGTTAATAACCATATCTCCGGATTTCAAACCCCTAATTATTTTTTATATAGGCATAATTGGGAACAGTTCAGTTTAATATTTTTATGTGGTGTGAGTTTATCAGCGTCCCAAAAAGAAGAGCCCGTGAGCCGTAGATATTTATGTGATGTTTTATTATTATTTTAATACTTATGTTTTTATATTGGGCTTTTAGTATTCTTTTCAAATATATATTGATGACTCATAATTAATTTAATATCAGTAAATAATATATGGCAAATATTTTCAAAACAACACTTGAAAAACAAAATAGAAAAAAAAGTATATATACAAGATAAGAGGGAGTAATTACCAACCGAAGTTAAATGAGTATTCTTTATACAGAGTTAAATAAATACAGAGTTAGGGTTGATATTTTAGCTTATTTGACTAACTTTACTTGCTAACATAGCATACCTAACCTAACTACTTAATAGAAAGCTAACATATAAAACCACCACATATTTACTAATACACCCCAATTGAACAAAATTAGTGGTCCAGACAGAAGCTAACACAAATTTCAAAACATTGATTTGCGAGTGGCTTGGTGAAAATGTCAGATATTAATTAATGAGAGGATAAGAACTAAATGTCCACTACAAGCAATATATGTCCTATTACGTACATGTCTATGGAAGTATCTAGGTTTTCCCAAATCATGAATGTTGTGGATGCTCTCACGTAGCACACACTCACACGTACACACACTAGCATGCAACACATGCACTACACACACGAGAAGGAATATCCTTTTTATGCTCCATGCTCCTCCTCAAGGGTCTACTTTTGTGTGTATGGTCTTCATGCTCCATTTGGATTCTCTAGGTTGTTATTGTAAAACATTGAGAACTTGTAGTAAAACATTTATATTAACTTTATCTTTTCAAGATAATCACTTTCTACTATTTTCATAATTACTTTGATATTTTTATTCCTTTATTGTTTGACTATTAATTAATTAGTATTATTGTAGAACTTCATCCTATTTTATTATTTGTACTTCCCAAAAAAGTTGAGCCAAGTCTTACAAATAAGAGTCTCGTAAGCTAGAACATTGTGTATTTTTGTGTCCAATCACAACATTGTGTCCAATCATGGAAGCCCACACATGCATAGTTAATGAAAAACAATGTAAAACCTGAACCAACTCTTTATTGATCCCTACATTAATTTAATAACATGTGCATGCAATATATGATAGAATTAATTTGCAATAATATATATATATATATATGGTGGTCAATTTTGAATTGTACTTTTGAACTCAAAAATGAAACTGAATTGAAACAATATTAATAAAAATAATGTCAAAAGTGTACTTACAAAACTAAGGAAGATTGCATTGATCATTGCTAAAAGCTTACGGTTTCCATCTGCGAAGTCTGCTAGCCCTTGAACAACAGACATTAAACTATGAGGTGAGTCTCAAACTTTTATGCATGCATTAATGAATAACTGAACAACACTAGATCTATTGAGAAACTTGTATATAGAAGATTATGAGTATAGAGGCTAAATGAGGGAGAAAATAGTTTCTAGTCACATTAATAGTTCACGAATACATTAGTAGGGTCTCAAATTTTCTATTTTCCCCATATAATTGATTCAAAATGTGCAGCTCAAATTTAACAGACTTCATCCAAACTTGCTTATTTTATATTAAGAGTAGATAAAACAAAAGCAATGACAATATAATGAACTACTGTTTGGATGATAAGCCTTCTAGTTATATAAATAAAACAAGACTTAGTACAGTTGAAATTTGAAAACAGTTAAAGTAACATTTATCTCGTTGCAATTAAAATTTTTATACAATAACTCACAAATTAAGCAGAAAAATTGCTATATCATACTAATTTCAGCACATTAAGTAGCAAACTGTTCTTGTACATTGGTTAGCATAAACCACTGCAAACCTTTTTTCAGGGGACCAACCTACTAAGAGATGTAATTAGGGAATACAAAATAACTAACAGTGTCAAGCATCATCAAAGACAATTTAGTGGTCTCACCTTTGGAGAGTTCTCGACCAACCTGTTGATTCAGGGAGACACGGATAGTTGAAAATAATTACTAAAGGCTATAAGCACTGGATAATGTACTCTAAATAACTGTCCTTGTGCGAGAATTAACGTGTTGAAATAACACTAAACCACATTTTCTCATTGCTATTGTAATTTTTTAACCAAATATAATGCGGAGTATATTCCTCAATTATCATTATTTAGAACTCCTATTTTCAATCTTTTCTGATCAAATCTAATGATCGTAAAAGTTGGAGAAAAGAAAGAACCACAACAGAATAGCAAATAAAAAAGTTGCATTCAAAACTGTACTACAGCCAACATTTCAATTGCCAGTAGAAACTGAACAAGCTACTCTTATATGTTCCCTAATCTTTTTCCATAACACAAGCAAGTGAAACTTCAGTTAAAATTTTAGAAGCCTCGAGGAATCAGAAATGTTTAACCTTTTATTATCATACTTTAGACATCTCATATGCTACTTTGCACCAACTAATCTTACAATAATGTATCTTTTTTATTTTAGATAAAAAAGAGAAAAAAAAAAGGCAAACTAGCAGAGTATGAAATGAATTTACGGTAGAAAACTAGTAAGGAAAGTAAAAGTATCACCTTTCCCAAGATGAGGGGAACTAAAAGTGTAAGAACAAGGCTTCTCAACAATTTCTCAGCCGGAACTGACACACCGACTCCAGCACCGATAAATTTTGAGATGGAAAAAGGTATCTGCTTTGGAACAATGAATTAGAAACTTCAAAACTATAGCAGTATGCCAGTAAGGACATCTTCTTTCACTGATACACAACCAAATTAGATGCACAATATTACTTAAAAGGCGATTTAACAGTAAATTTTCTGCCAGTAAGGCCCTACACACCATTTCCCCAGCCCCACCGGCACAACATCTGCCAGAAATATTCAACGGCCTAATCGAGAATTCATTCTTCACTATTAACCTTTTATTGCATGTTCCAAGCATTTGTTTAGCTAGAAAGAACTGATCTATAGAGTTTACAACAATGGGAATGAGAATACTTTAAGACAAGGACATTTTTCACGAGGCAAGAAGTTGATCTTGACTTTGCCAAAGATAGAAATCTGGATTTCACTCTGTCTTCATCATCGTCAGAGATGTATCTGCTAGATTTGACCATGGTTCCATCAAGATAACTCTCAAGGCCATAGCCTTTTACAGTTGTCAGAACATGTTGCCTTGTTTTTTGCTTCCAAACAAGGTGATTCTCATCTGTTATATTTATGGAAATGAGTTGATGGTGAAATGACACCAATGAGGGTGGGTTTTGAGCTGCCATATCTGTAGCTTTTGTTATATTTATGGAGATGAGTTGATGGTGTAAGGGTAGCTTTTTCGGAGAGGCAAGGCCTGCTCTGATACCATGAAAGCTTTGACAGCTTTAGGGTTTTAACAAAAGAAACGAGAAGCTCATTTTATTGGAGAGATTCAATTACAATTATCCTTTAAATAGACTACACTAGCGCCCGCAACCCAAGTATATGTGGAGGAAAATAGGGTAGTGCAGTTATGCAAGCTACTAGATAAACAAAACCGTAACAATTAACTATAGGTGGGGTACACCTCAAATTAGGTTAGCCAAACTAGGGTCTGCATGTGTGCATAGCGACTTGCATGGTTGTTTAAAGAGTAATGCATGACCAAAATGAATATCAATCTAATTAGATAATGTCAGAAAAAGATATAAGTTAGGATTACAAATACGTATATTAGGGTATTGCACAAATAAATGAGTATTGGAAGATAAAAATGTTAAAAAATCATGTATAGGTGTGCAAACTTTTAAGGGATAACCAAAAAAGGAAAGTATGCAAACTTTATGGACTGAGGGAGTAATATAATTTCATATAAGAATAAGTTTTAGCATTCGAATAATAGCAGTCTCTAAATAGACTGAATAAGAATAGACTATCTTGTTATTGACTTGAATGGTTTCTTTACACCTGTTAGAGTTCAAAGGGATGAACAAAGAAATATAATTTTGTTAAGAAGAAAATAAAGAACAGAAAGAAATAACGTAACCAACGGAAGCACTCTTCCGTCCCAAAGTTCGAAAACTCCTAATTCCAATGATCTCCAAAAGATAAACCCTAACCTAATAATTAAACTAGTACTTATAAGAATAAAGTCCACAAAACCCTAGTACTTAAAACCTACTGCCGCTACTGCTACTAATAATACTACTAATAATAATAATAATAATAATAAAAATAATAATAATAATATAATTAATAATACTAATTAATTTGCATCATATCAACTCCATTCCCCTTAAAAATCGCCTTGTCCTCAAGGCGGAAATCTGGATGTGTAGTCAAGAATGTTTTTTCCATGCTCAGGCGGACGAAATTCCATATGATCGACTTCCTCTCGACACATCTGGTTGCGCAGGTGGTGGGCATAACACCAAGAACGGGCTGGATTCAACGACTTGCTTGATCGACTTCCTCTCGGCACATGAGTTAATATTTGGTAATCAATGATTTCACCAATTGATGGGTAAGTTTCACTTATAGGCCCCACTGATAAACCGACATGGCCTCTAAGTGGACTGCCTACATGCATAAAAGTCATGCTACCTGCAGATGCCAATAACGTTGATCCAGCAGAAGCAATGACCTCGTTGAAACATGGGAACTCTGATTTAGTCAGCCTTGTTGTCGAGGCTAATCGTTCTTGTAGGGCGGATGAATTTTGTTGTGCGCCTTCGGGTGTGGAACCAAAACTGTCGGTCTTCTCTTTGAGTTCCTCAAGTGATCGAGAAGGAACCTCAACGGGTGTGGATCCAGACGTATCTTCTGTTTCAATTCCTTTTTCATGCAGCAATTTTTTTAGCATGGCTTGCACTCCATCCATACCTTTTAGCATGACTTGCACCCCATCCATACCCGCTTGGAGGTGTTCAAAACGATCGTCCACTGATGCCTTCAAGTCTCCCATCCCTTTCTCTAACCTCTCGATGGCAGCTTCAACAGCGTCTAATCGAACCTCACTTCTCGTCATGACAAATCCGGCAGCTTCCTCGGGTGATAGATCCGGCAGGTCGGACCAATTTGTTAGAGTTTAAAGGGATGAACAAAGAAATATAATTTTGTTAAGAAGAAAATAAAGAACAGAAAGAAATAACGTAACCAACGGAAGCACTCTTCCGTCCCAAAGTCCGAAGACTCCTAATTCCAATGATCTCCAAAAGATAAACCCTAACCTAATAATTAAACTAGTACTTATAAGAATAAAGTCCACAAAACCCTAGTACTTAAAACCTACTGCCGCTACTGCTACTAATAATAATAATAATAATAATAATAATATAATTAATAATACTAATTAATTTGCATCATATCAACACCCTTACCCTGGAATGCTTCATCATACTAGCTGGCTGGCTGGCTAAATTCTAATAGACTGCCAAAATGTGTCATCAATTTAAAAATTAAAATAGAGTGAAATTAATCTTCCAGTTGATCACATAAGTCAAATGCCCCAAATCACACCTTACAGTCAAATTAACAAATAACTAAATCAACTCCAAGAGACATGAGAAAGAAGGTAAGTAGATGCCTAGATAGCACAGATATGACTCCTGGATGAACCTAAAACTAGAATATTGTTCATCTATATAGCACAGATATGACATCAATGCTGCGGTTTTTGTATATTCTCACAATTAGATGACAAAAAGGAAATTCGATCAATATTATTATCATAGGTGTTATGTTTTCTCTTGCATATATTTTCAACTGATCCTAATATATCATAACAGTCGATTAGCCGCTGTGACTTTAAGATGCAAAAATTGAAGTCGAGCTATTTTGCAAGATACATAAGAAAGAAATGTGTTTTATAACTCTAGTGAGTTGATAGTCCAGCTCGAGAACTTACGATTAAAATTCCTAACAAGTTAGATATCACAGTCATCGCCAGAGCAAGAGCAGAGTTCCCTCCAACTAGCTGTGTTTTATGAAAACAAACCTGCAGTCAAACTAACAGCCACCAACACCCATTTTTTTTTTGGAAAATGATTAACATCCACTTTACCCGAGTTAATGTCACTCCACTTGATAATGTTGTTGGCATACAGCTAAATATAGCAAGTCCTGCAAAAACCAAACTCTGCCATGTCAAATAGAATGAAGAGAGCAAGAGAGACAACAAAGAAACGACTAATGATCATGATTAAAAATACATCACTGTTTGGAAAAAGAAATTAATCCCAACTATCTGACTTCTTCTCCTTCGATTATTGTGCATCACTATATTAACAATCAATATTATACACCCAAAAGATAGATTATGTATCATAGGTAGATCAGTAGATGACAGAAGACTAAAGTGGAAAAGACGTACTTCTTATATAACTCCAAAAGGAGGTGTAGATCATTCTCTATTCCTTGTCTCAAATTTATTATGTTCTTTCAAACTTAAAATGACTTTATCCTCTACAGTCTACACTAACCTCAGAAGAACATAAATTAGGTAAAGTATAACAACACATAGAGAAGAATGCCAATGCTAAAACGGTTATGATAGCAATAAAACATAGATATCTAATTTATAAAGTAGAAATAAGATCTAGGGAAATATTTCTTCGTCACGCTGAATTACAAAGGGGGAAAAACTGGAAAAGTAAAAGGCAAGAAACATCATCTATAAGGCAATGAAGAAAATTCCTAATTAGACTAAGAATAAAATTATATAGAATAATGAGTCAAACTAGACAGATAAATTATCATGAGTTTTTTATTATTTTTTATATAATTTCTACATTATACAACAACATACTGAAAGAAGACTAACAAATATAAGAATTATGTAGGGACAAAGGAGAAAAATCAGATTATCAGCTACATGAGCAATAACTTAGGCACTTATGTCTAGAATCTACAGATAGAAGAGAAAAAAGAAACTTATAGTTTAGCACCCATTGGAAAACTATACGGTGGTCAGGAGACTAGTAAAAATTAACCATTTTTGTTCTTTTACTACAGGCACATGACGATTTCAGAACTTCCTAAGCTTCAACGAAAACTTCCTAGAAAATTCCCTAAAAGCATAATGACTAAGAGACCACAAAGCCACTTTATATTTAATTCTATCCTATATCTCATATTCTCATCAAGAGATTCGCATCTATCATTAAAAAAAAAACTTATATTTCTCTCAACCCAAATGTACCAAAATGTCACTGAGACAACAATCCTCCCTAAAACAAATCCTTTCTGATAGAACCTCAATACTTAGCATCAATGGACAATCAAATCTGGTATAACCCAATGAATGTCTAATTCATTAAAACCCCTGTACCACAACAAAAACTTTCATCCATTGGAAATCCTCTCATTTTATTCCAAACCGATATGACTCGCAAAATATCCAAAGCATTATCATAGCAAAAAAAATTGAAACCTGTAACAAATTCTTGCGGCTGGAGCTTGAGCAGCAAAATTATTCTTGAGAATAAGGGTGTGATAAATAAAATTGAAGCCTGCAAATTGAAGTGTAGCGAGTCAGTCTTCCAAAAGAACATGGTTTACTATTGAATAGTAATTTTAAAACACAGTGAAATTTGTAACAAAAATTTGCTACCAAACACTGAAGAATGACTGTTGTAGGATTTCAAGTGGTTGAGTATTCAGTAGAGCTAACATACATTCACCACAAAACATTATGACATGACAGCATGTAGAGATTCACAAGGAATAAGTGTTTGTCATATCCGACACATTATACTGAAAGCAATTTTAAAAAAATCAGTCCGTAAGCTGATGAAGCCTGCCCACACAAGGAATATAAAACAATTGAACTAATTTATTCAATTCAAATATTAAAATGTGAAACTCATGAACTTATAATAAGAATAATATTTCAGATTTGTATACTATGGCAACCATAAATATGCATCAGTTATTAGATTATTTTGTCTGTATTTATAATGTATATAATCTTTACTAAAGATATACTACCTCCGTACCTTAACAAATGTCCAAAAGATTTTCGGCGCGAGTTTTAAGAAATAATGTATTTTAAATGTGTGTATTTAAATAATGTATTTTATTTTTGTAGTGAATTTGTGTGGTTGTAACTATGGTGAGATATGGTTGAAATTTATCATTTTTGGAATGAGACATTTTGAAAAATACAACTCAAAAAAGGATATTGGGACATTTGGAAAGAGACCGAGAAGTAATATTCTTCTTGTGCAATTTATTGATATATAAAAATCATGTATTTACTTATAAAAGCTAGAGTAAAACAACATAAAACTAAATCACAGGGTATTTATTGAAATCGATGGTGTGTGAGTGTGTGTAGTCTTACGTATAGCTCACGAAAACAGAAAAGAGAGATCTGAGTCATTTAGTGCGTTTTGGGACAACTCACAAGTGCATATCAGTAACACAACCCTCAATTGTGAATAATAATAGTATTAGACAAATTGGTTTAAACTTTAACAAAGAACCAGCAATGGTTGACCCTGGACCGACCAACTACATGGCTCCACCGACAAAAGGAATGACTTATAAGTGCACTCACAAATCAAATCAAATTTAACCTTACCCATTATTAAGGTTCAAAAATGCATTTATGGATGTGTGTAGATATATTGTAAGACGTAATGCATAAGAAAAAATAATATTTAAACTCGACCTATAATTGCAATCAAATTAATTTATTTTCAAAAAAAAAGATAAATGTTGGGATTCAAAATATAAATAGTCAAGAATTCAAAAGAATATTCAATACATTTTCAAATTAAAATATCAACTAGTTTTAGAATTCAATATTAAAAGAATATGAATAATTTTAAGTAAGCTGAATATAATTAAAATATTAAAATATCTCCATATTCGATTCAATTTGGTTCATATACATCCCTAGCCCACCAAGCCCCCGAGCCCCGACCCAACTATAAAATAGGATAATAAAGTTATAGAAAGGAGGAGAGAAAATGTGAACGAAAATTCTACCAGTCCGAATAGCCCAACCGGCCATGCTTCAACAGCAGCACCTATTTCATCACTGCGTAACGTCAATCCTACATACGAAAATCACAACAAAACCTTAACTGGACTGAAGAAATTCTAAAAGGCAAAAAGTTTGAGGTTAAATTATTTAAAATCATGGAAAAATTGGACCTGAAATTATAAATATCCCGAAAGTACTAAATTTTGATAGATAATAACTATCAGCAAGACAACCAAGGGTAGGATTCGCAAGTCCGAACAATACTCCAGAAACAAGAGCTACAAACACCGTAATAACAAAATGTTAGATTGGAGGACACGCCATGCAAATTATATGGCCCCTAATACTAAACATGGGTAACAGAGATAATATCATAATGCAACATTTTTTACTTTGATAAGAAACATATACTTTATAAGACATGCATAGGTACGAGACATCTCTACAAATGATTACAAATTTGGATAACATTGCATAATGTTAATTTCTAGATAAATACAAGTTAGAATTGACCCTAAAAGCATTCTGACAGATTGAACATACAAAACACATCTTTAAATTTAATTGTATCTAATATCTCATCAAGATATTGAAATCTATCTTCAAAAATTCTACTATTCTCTCTAACCAGATGTGTCATATCCCTACTGACACTGCAATCCTACCTAATATTTTCTCCATGCTAATGGAACCCCCAACACTGATCAAATTCAAAGCCATCAAAGAATTTGATACAGCTCAATGAATGCTCAATTCTGATAATGCAACAAATCCAGAATAATAATTACATTCTGAATAATGAACACATATATGCAAAGGGCTACATGATAATAACGAAGACTGCATGTCCTACCAATTGACCGAATTACTTCATTTTAGGTACAAATCTCAAACTGGGGAATGTCACTGAATTTATTGACTCAATATGTGTGGACTCCAGGTACACAAGCCACTCTTAGTACTGTTTTATGCATTTATTGTCCACGGAAACCAATATGAGATTGCACACCCAACCTTAAGTCTGTAAATGAATTATAGAACAAAAATATCCTCAATGTTATTTATGGTTCTCAGGCATGTGACCAATACATCTGTCTGGCTGTTATGTGTTCTGACATTGGCAAGCTGCGTGTGCATAAAGAACTGAAGGTAATATTGACATTTTATGCCCAGCAGTATTATCCTTATGAAACCAATGGCATTAGAAACAAAAGAGAACTGGATATCCTATTAAAAATTTGAAAGGTGACTGCTTCAAATCGTAAGCTGTGTTCTAACACTGAATATGTCATTTTGCATTGGCTGGTTTTATCATCACAACATATCATCATTACAAAGCTTTTCTTTCCACATATTTTTTGCAATAAGAGATAATAAATTTTCAAATTGAATCAAGTTCAATATACTTCTTTCAGTATGTAATTGTTTGCATTTTCAACCTTCCATGTAATATTCAGCATTAGGTATCAAATTCTCCTTGAGATATACAGGTCACTGGTGGTTTGAAAACCCATGTCTTCCAATCTTGCAGGTGAGATGAAATAATCAACGGGTAAAATTTACCAAAAGAAAATTGATAGTTACTAACAGTAGGAACAACAAATATCAGTCTGCACAACGATATGTCATGTACCTTGCAGGTTAATCCATATAAGAAAATGTGCCTCAAACTGGACCAAGCTGACAAGCTATTTATGACATTTCAAGACATGTCATTCACACACACACACATATATATATATATATATATATATATATATATCCACTTTATTATCTTAGTTTTTATCCTTAGGAAGAGGGCAAGTGTGACTAAAAAATCGACAACAATATTGGATGTAGTCTATCTGATGTTAGACAATTTAAACCTTTTTCGGGGATTTCCATTCTAGGTATTTTAATACTTCCTCTGTACCAAAATTACATCCCCGTCCCACTATCGGACATCCAACATAGTTCCATTTACAAAATGAAACCTTCCCACAATACCCTTTCGATTATAGCACTGTAAGGTTCCATTTTCAACTATTGTAAAAAGCACGCTGTTAAGGTACAAGAATAAGCCTATAGCACAAACTTATCATGCCAAATGAAAATAATCGTATGGATTAGTTAATAAGTATGAACCTCTACCATACCCAATGGTAAGAAATTATTAGCCGCAAAATTCACCAGTGGTTTGGTCCAATTCACACTGGAAACGTGTGTGAGTCGGTTTTCCCCATCGTTATCTCCCTGAGAGGCAACAACAGTATACATAGTTCTGCTCAGAGCCAGAAAAGAATCGAGAAGGTAAGAAAACTAATCTGAATTGTGAATTAATAGACGACCGGACCTGGCGGGGACCTGCGCTTGCTCTGATTCTGCTTAATCCGGAAACAGAACGAAATTTCCGAAGCAAATGCGTGGCTCTGAGCCTATTACTGGAAAACGGGGAATACAGCGACGGGGGAAGTAGACTCGTGCGCCTGTGTGACGTAGTTCCGATAGTTAAAGTGTGGGAGATTCCAAGAGCTCGCTCCATTATCGGCAAACAAAAATCCAAAAATATGTCAGTCGCAAGGAAATGCTAACTACAACAATCTTTGGAACTTCACTTTTCCAATTCTTGGTCTCAAATCTCAATTATACTTGTAGTCTTGTACAAGAAAATTACTCAATTAAGGTTAATTGTGATTTTATTTACCTCCCAAAAAACCTGTTCTAAGTATACAAACCTATTAAATACTGTATTTAATAAAGAGAAAAATAAAAGTACCAAGCACACGTTCTTTTGGACTAAAACCGCCTTAACTTTAAGCAATCTGAACGAAATGAGCTTAGCGATCTGAACTTAGCGAACTGAACTGAATTAATTTTTTTAGAAAAATAATAATAATTTTTATAAATTATTTTATATTTTGTAACAAATATTAATAATATTGTTACATTAACTATATTGTATAGTTAAAATTATTGATTCAAATTATTTTTTATTTGTTTTATTTTAATTTATTTTGAAACGGATTTAATCGAGTTGAATTGAACTAAACTGAAACGATCTGAACTGAACTTAACTTAACTGAACTGAAACGATCTGAACTGAACTTAACTGAACTGAACTGAAATGAACTGAAATTAAGTCCAAAAGAACAGGTCCTAAATGGGAAAGTGATACATCTTATTTACACTAAGAGATAAAAAAAAACCCGCTTATTTGCACACAAAAGCGGTGAACATCCAAAAATGCTCTTCTATTGTGGCGAATTGTGTAAATAATTTTCGCTCTGGCGAATCTCACATTCGTCGTGGCTAAATTTTGGCGAATCCACATTCGTCGTGACGAACCCTCAATAATTCTATCATTCATCCTTAGATTTGACCTAATTTCTTTCACTATAAATAAACAAATTTATTCAATAGCTTCCTTAGCCACCTCATTTCAAAATTCTAGACCCCAAAATTTTCAAATTTCAATTCTAGATCTCCAACATTATGCTCGGATCGACGCTGCCTAAGCACATCCGAGTCCAGCCGACCCCACCTTGCCGGGAACGTAAACCTAACTATTTATCCACGTCAGCCGGACAAGACGCTGAGCCCCTCCACCCCGACGAGACTGTCGTCTCCACCTCTACTACACCATCACGGTGCGAAGAATTTCTCCAGCCGAGCCTCTCCACCCCAACGAGACCGTCGTCTCCACCTCTGCTGCACCATCGTGGTGCTAAGAAAAGAGGTAGTTCAAGATGAGCCCCTCCACCTCGACGAGACCGTCGTCTTCACCTCTGCTGCACCATCGCGGTGCCAAGAAAAGAGGGCGGACCTCGACGCCCTACATATACATCTGTCAATTTTTCTTGCGATGCCAATAAGATGTAGATTGGTCTGCATATTTGGAGCTTCTATTTCTCCCTTCTCTTTTCTTTAAAACTTCATCACACACCCCACATTCGCCTGCAGAAAAAAAAAACATTCGACACAATTAATTAATTTATTTCAATAATTTGTTTATCTTTTAATTGTGAATTAATGTAAAAGAAGTTATAAAAAAAACATTCGATATTTTGAATCAATTATCACTCTTATTTCACATTAATTTGTGATTCGACAAAGCAAGAAGAGTTTCAATTTATTCACTAACATTCGACACAAAAATTCTAAAATCTACTGATTCGACAAACATTGTAATGAATTGCAAGAAAATATATTTTGATTCAACAAACATTTATTGATTTGACAAAACATTAATTCGTCAACATTATGGTGATTCATACTTGCATATAAATTCAAGGATATACTATATTTTAATTTAAAGGGCATGTAAGTCTTTTTGTGTAGAAAAACGGTTTTTTTATGTGCTAGTGTAAGTAAGATGTTTTGTTATCTCATTTAGTGTATTTTTTAACATTTACACTATTAAATATACCTCTTAATATTATATTTATTTTATTACATTTACTTAAGCGTAAATGTTAAAAAATACGCTAAATCGGATAGCAAAACATCTTATTTGCACTAGGTGATACGTACCTCGTTGATGGATTGAGCGGAAGAAGAAGAAAACGATTAAATTGGATACCTGGCGGATGATCCCAAACCTCTGAATCTGATTCGTGAAATAAATTAAGGACGGAACCCTAACCCCCAACACGCGATCGATACAGCAACTCGGAAATCGATGTATGACACACAAACGAAGTATGTATGCTTCGTTGATTCATCGGGTTGATCTCTTTTGGCACAATCAAAAAGAGAACGAAAAGAGAGAGAGAATAATTCTCGCAAAATAATTCAATATCATAAAAGTTGTGTCTAAAACAATAGGGTTCAAGGCCTTATATAGGCTGACCTAAAAACATGAGGAAAAAGGAATAAAAACGCTGAAATCAAATTCACGTCCGCGATTTCCAAATCCGGACTCATGTCGGACGACAGGAAATGGTGTCGTCCGACATCCTCTTGTCGTCCGACAGAAAACTCTGTCGCCCGACATCTAACCCGAAGTGAGAGTCGATCCTCGCGTTGATCCTCGGGTTCCGCAGAATATCGCCCCCAGCTCTTTGTCGGCCGACAGGTAAGAGATGTCGTCCGACATCGAACCCGAACTTCGGATTTCACCTCTGGTTGAGCCTCGTGTTCCGCAGAATGTCGATCCTTGGCCCTCTGTCGTCCGACAGGCCTTGGTGTTGGCCGACACCAAGCCATTTTCGTGGCTGTACTCCGCGGCGCTTCCTCGGCTCACGTCTGACCTCTGTTCCCGCTTCGTCTTCATGGTTCCAGCTTGAAACTCAAAGTCTTTCGTTGGATCGACCTCCTCGTATGCAATCAGGTTGATAAGGCTTGGCTTCTCCACATCCCCAATGGGTTTCTTCAATAGCTCTTGCGCCCATACTTCTTGGATCATCGACATCAAGCTTGCCTTGAACTTCTTGGCTCTCGAGCGCGTCACTGGTCCAGCTGGAACATGCACCGGGTCTTGTATCAATGACGACTCTGGGGTTGCATCATTCCCCTCCTCTTGAAGAGGATTTGTCCTCAAATCCAAGTCGTCACCTGCATCGAACAAACTCAAGTCAGTAACATTGAAAGTAGCACTAACATTGTACTCACCTGGAAGATCCAATTTGTAGGCGTTGTCGTTGATACGCTCCAACACTTGGAATGGTCCAGCGGGACTGGCCAGACCATGGAAACTCCGCACGTCTCCAATGTTATGTGGTGTAGGCCACTCTTGGATAGCTCGTATCTTTTCCTCGTCAACCTGTACACCCTGTGCACTAACAACAAAACCAAGGAAAATGACCCTATCTGTGCTAAAGACGCACTTCTTACGGTTAGCGTACAATTTCTCCTGCCTAAGTGAAATCAAAACCATCCTCAAATGAACCACATGCTCGTCATGAGTTTTGCTATACACTAAGATATCATCAAAGTATACAACAACAAATTTACCAATAAAAGCACGTAACACATGATTCATAAGACGCATAAAAGTACTAGGCGCATTAGTTAACCCAAAAGGCATAACTAACCACTCATATAAGCCAATTTTTGTTTTGAAAGCAGTTTTCCATTCATCTCCCTCCTTAATCCTAATATGATGGTATCCACTACGTAAATCAATTTTAGAAAATACGCAAGAACCATACAACTCATCAAGCATATCATCAAGTTTAGGAATGGGATGTCGATACTTTACCGTGATGTTATTAATAGCTCGGCAATCGCAACACATCCTCATCGTGCCATCCTTCTTGGGTACGAGAAGTACAGGTACCGCACAAGGACTCAGACTCTCCTTCACGTGCCCTTTGGTCAACAACTCGCCAATCTGCTTCTCCAACTCCTTTGTTTCCTCCGGGTTGGTGCGGTAAGCCGGGCGATTTGGTAGCACAGCTCCGGGCACAAAGTCGATCTGATGCTCTATCCCTCGTATGGGTGGTAGACCTGGTGGTGTATCCTCCGGGAAAACATCATCGAACTCCTGCAAAACAAACTGAATAGAAGGGGGTAGAGGGGGTAGATCGTTAGTAATAACCAAGTTCCCTTTCCACAACAACACGAACATCTGCCTCTTCTCATTCACTGCTTCTTTCACATCACTAGCCCTTGCAAGGTAGGCTCTGTGAAGCAAGTCATTCTCCTTTGTTTGTAATGACTGCTCCTTGGCAGATGCCTTGTCTGCCTCCTTTTGTAGCTGCACTTGGTCCTCGTAAACCTGTTTAGGAGTGAGAGGAACAAGTAATACCTTTTTACCGTTATACTCAAACGAGTACTTGTTGGTGAAGCCGTCGTGTATGGCTCTCCTATCGAACTGCCACGGTCGTCCTAACAAGATGTGACTCGCTTGCATAGGGATGACGTCACATAGCACCTCATCCTCGTACTTGCCAATGCGGAAAGGTACCTTCACTTTCTTGGTCACCCTGATGATACCGCAATCATTCAACCACTGCAGACGGTATGGCTTTAGATGCTTCACCTCTGGTAACTCCAATCTCTGAACCATGGTTGCACTTACTACGTTCGTACAACTCCCACCATCAATGATCACACTACACACCTTATCCTTCACATGACATCTCATGTGGAAAAGGTTCTCCCGCTGCTCCCTCTCCTCGGGCTGTGTATGTGCACTCAAGACTCTCCTAGCTACAAACAGGTTACCCTCGATGGCTAGGATCTCCTCCTCATCCTCGGAATCTACCGTAGCTGTAGGTGTCGGTTCCTCGCCTTCACCATCAATCACGACCTCTCCGTCGTCTCTCAAGATCATGAGTCGTCTGTTAGGACACTCACTCATAATGTGCCCAAATCCCTGACACTTGAAGCACTTCTTGTCTCGGTTGCGACTATCAGGATTTGATGGGCTGCCCTGAATCGCTGAACTTGCTCCCTCCGAACGACCCTTAAAGAAGGTCTTCTTCTCATCCCGAGGTGGAACCTCCTTCTTCCATTGGTTCCCTTTAGGTGTAGAACCACTCGGGCCTTGGGGTGATCTCCAAGGAGACTGATGCGGCTTTGCACTGCTAAAACTACCCCTCCTCTTGTGCTGATTCTCAATCTTGATCGCCATGTGAACCATGTCCTCTAATTCGACGTACGGTTGTAACTCCACGGCATTCCGAATCTCCCAATTCAGTCCAGCCAAGAACCGAGCCATGGTAGCTTCCCGATCCTCTTCAATGTTGGCCCGAATCATTGCCACCTCCATCTCCTTAAAATATTCATCTACGCTCTTCGTCCCCTGGCGTAGATTCTGCAGCTTGTTGTATAACTCTCGGTAATAGTGAGAAGGGACAAATCTCTTTCGCATCACAGACTTCATCTCGGCCCATGTTTCAATAGGCTGCTCATAGTTTCTCCTCCTACTGGCAACCAGCTGATCCCACCAAACCAAGGCATAGTCAGAAAATTCGATTGCAGCAAATTTCACCTTCTTGAGCTCGGAATAGTTGTGGCAGTCAAACATCATCTCAACCTTTCTCTCCCATTCGATGTACAACTCTGGGTCGTTCTTCCCCATGAATGTGGGGACAGTCATCTTGATGGTGCTCAAGTTGTTATCCATTTCTTCAGCCTCATCGTCTTCGGGGTTGGCATCCCTGTGTCGCCCATTACGACGATGCTGGTTATCTCGCCCGACGTTGCGCATTGCGACTCTCCTAGTCTCTGCATTCTCTCGACGAGATTTTTCCTCTAGGGCAAGGAGTCGGTCATGTACCACATTCATCTCAGTGGATAAGAGCTTTTCCATTCGCCCATAAGCCTCATCCATGATGGACTGGAATTGGACGTTGTTAATAGATCCCTCAGCTGTCTCCTTTTTCATCGCGTCTTCAGACATACCTGCACAGAAAACGTTAGAAATAAAAGCAATAAAGTAAAAGAAACCTCACCACCTCACAAACGCTCGTGTATCACACTAAAGATTGGATTCACTCAGCACTCGTGTTTCACTCAGGTATGGCTTTTTTCACTCTAATATTCTCACACACTCTGCCTTTTACCACTCAAATTCTCCCTCAATGTATCGAACTCCTCGATCTACCAGACGAGATCAGAACCAACAAGATCCACAAAAAACACACAATACGACGTAGAAAGGGATAAAAAATCGGAAAATTTGGAACGAAAAATACGATAGTACCAAATTGGCTCAGAACGATGCCGGAAAACTCAGGAATCACACACAAAAATATGGTCGAAGAAAAATTTTCCCGCCAAAATACTCAAAAAAAAATTTCGAGAAAAACGGAGTGGAAATAATTTTTATATAATTTTTTTTTTGTGCTTACGGATGAAAGAGATCCGATTCAACAAGAAGAAAAGAAATACGGAAAGAAAAGAAGAATCGAGGTCACGTAATCAGAAATTAGAAACCCTAGCCTGGGCTCTGATACCAGATGATACGTACCTCGTTGATGGATTGAGCGGAAGAAGAAGAAAACGATTAAATTGGATACCTGGCGGATGATCCCAAACCTCTGAATCTGATTCGTGAAATAAATTAAGGACGGAACCCTAACCACCAACACGCGATCGATACAGCAACTCGGAAATCGATGTATGACACACAAACGAAGTATGTATGCTTCGTTGATTCGTCGGGTTGATCTCTTTTGGCACAATCGAAAAGAGAACGAAAAGAGAGAGAGAGAATAATTCTCGCAAAATAATTCAATATCATAAAAGTTGTGTCTAAAACAATAGGGTTCAAGGCCTTATATAGGCTGACCTAAAAACATGAGGAAAAAGGAATAAAAACGCTGAAATCAAATTCACGTCCGCGATTTCCAAATCCGGACTCATGTCGGACGACAGGAAATGGTGTCGTCCGACATCCTCTTGTCGTCCGACAGAAAACTCTGTCGCCCGACATCTAACCCGAAGTGAGAGTCGATCCTTGCGTTGATCCTCGGGTTCCGCAGAATATCGCCCCCAGCTCTTTGTCGGCCGACAGGTAAGAGATGTCGTCCGACATCGAACCCGAACTTCGGATTTCACCTCTGGTTGAGCCTCGTGTTCCGCAGAATGTCGATCCTTGGCCCTCTGTCGTCCGACAGGCCTTGGTGTCGGCCGACACCAAGCCATTTTCGTGGCTGAACTCCGCGGCGCTTCCTCGGCTCACGTCTGACCTCTGTTCCCGCTTCGTCTTCATGGTTCCAGCTTGAAACTCAAAGTCTTCCGTTGGATCGGCCTCCTCGTACGCAATCAGGTTGATAAGGCTTGGCTTCTCCACATCCCCAATGGGTTTCTTCAATAGCTCTTGCGCCCATACTTCTTGGATCATCGACATCAAGCTTGCCTTGAACTTCTTGGCTCTCGAGCGCGTCACTGGTCCAGCTGAAACATGCACCGGGTCTTGTATTAATGACGACTCTGGGGTTGCATCACTAGGAGATAAAAAAATCCGGCTTTTTACACTAAATGACTGAAATACCCTTTTTTAATTATTAGGTAGAATGCAATTATTGTGTTATTGAATCTATGTAGCCGCGTTTGTCGAATCCTAAAAAACGCGTTATGGAATCTTACATGTATTTGAAGTGAAGTGTTTGTGTCAAGCTATGAATTGTTTGTCGAATACAAAAAAATGTTTGTCGAATGCTATCATATTTTTGTCGAACACAAGAATATCGAATTAAATTTAATTAAATATGAAAACATGGGGTGAAATGAATTTGACATTGAATTTCATTTTCTTTCATTCTTTGGTGCATCTGGTCCATCTTCGAAGGCGGCCATCGATGGCCGTTGACACCATTGTTCTGTTCAGGATGGCTTCTGCCTGAACTAATTAATCCACCATCATCACCAAGACCTCCAGTACTCCTCCCACCATCACCATCACCACTACCCGAAATTCGAACACAAGAGGACCCCCGACGGCCGCCTCGACTGGGGCCCATCCTTCATATGCGAGGACGACAAAGAGCGGGGATGACAAGGTACCCCCGACGGCCGCCTCGACTGGGGCCCATCCTTCATCTGCGGGGACGACAAGGAGCGGGGACGACAAGGAGTACTCCGACGAGAAAGGGCATATCGACAAGGAGTACTCCACTGTCCTCAAGAGGAGTTCGGTCGTCTTCTCCGACTATATTGGGGACAACATCGTTGGCGGGTGGAGTTGTAGGTGCTCAGGCAGGTTGATTTTGGCGGTGCAGATCTAGATCTAAAAAAAATGACGAGAGAGGAGAGAGAGGTTGCATTTGAAATGATTTTTAGGTGAGTTGGTGGAGTATTTATTTTTCAAAAAATTAGGTCAAAAAATTATCGAATGTGTTTGTCGAATTATACATGTCGAATGTGATTCGACATGTCGAACGTGTCGAATGTATATGTATGTCGAATGTGTGTGTCGAATGTGGATGTATGTCGAATGTGTGTCGAAATCGCATGTCAAATATGTGTGTCGAATGTGATTCGACATGTTAAATGTATATCGAATGCGATTCGACATGTTGAATGTATGTCGAATGTAGAATGTGTGTGTCGTGTGTGGATTCGACATGTCGAATGTAACGAAGAGTATTTTCGGATGCTTACCGCTTTTGTGTGCGAAAAAACGGTTTTTTTATTTTCTAGTGTAAATAAGATGTATCACTATCACATTTAGTGTACTTTTAGTTTTCTCTCTTTACTTAATACACCACTTTAATATACCTATAATGCCCTTATAAAAAAATAGGATACACCTCCTTCCCCTTAATCTCCCGCATCGTCTTGGTTGGTACACAATATTTGTTTATGGTGTATGTAATATTTTATTACTTTTTCGGCTCAGCTAAACTTTAATATAGGCTTTTTGATCTTCTCTTCTCTCTTCTTCACAATTATACTTGTAGTCTTGTCCTATCAAGAAAATTACTCAATTAAGGGTGATTTTTTATTTACATCCCAAAAACCTTTAAGTAAACCAACCTATTAAATACACATCTTAATATTATATTTATTTTATTACATTTACTTAATACACCACTTTAATATACTTATAATGCCCTTATAAAAAAATAGGATACACCCCCTTAATCTCCCACATAATACGGACGTTAACATAAATAAAGTTGTATTTTATTAATTATTAATTTTTAAGAATTAGAATCAGAATACAATATTTTTAACAAAAATGAATACAACTATGTTTCTCTTTTGATATTTTTCTGGGTTTTTTCTATAACTATACTCCCGTTCATGCTTCTCCGAAATGCTTAGAGCAGTAGCAGAAAAGATCTATCTGAAGCAAAGCAAATAACAGATAAACAGATAGTTTGTACTGGGTAAAATCGTCGAACGCCTTCTAGGAACCTCATTGAAAGTTGAATAGAAGCAGTTGGCCACGACTTGGGGTGGGTTTCACATTAGTACAAAGGAAAAATTGGTCCGTGAAGAGCGATACGACTAACACGATTATTTTCGATATAATATTCAAGTACTTTATTTACATGTAAAAATCTAAATAATGTTACAACTTAACCAATACTTTAATTACATATAAAAAGCTAAATAATATTCAAGTACTTGTTACGTAGCCGGAATTGTTATTTTCGGTGATCGGTCGGCCGACCAGAAACTACTCCCCGAGAGAATCGTCGTCTAACAAAAAATTGCGGAAAATGCATTTTAGCGGGCGAGGAATGGGGGTTCGAATTCAAAATAAGGTCTGAAACCGGTGTTTTCTGGAGAAATGGGTGAACCTGTTGGTATTAGCAGCTATTACAGTGCTCGTTTCTGGACTAGTAAATAGTACTACTGAATACTTTACACGTTTCCAGAAACTATTAAAATAAAAGAAAAATAAGAAGATAAGAACAGATCTTCAAACTTCGGTGGATCGTCAGAACTGGACACGAACTTCGATCAGAAATTTGTTGCTGGTAGTCGAGGCGCTTTCGCTATCCGCAAAACAAATACGTCCCGTGTATGCTACGGTTTTCAGACATATAATGCCCCCAAAGATACAACGACTTTCTTATGTTCGTCTTTGAAGCAACCAGAGTCGAACCACCTTTCGAACGAGAAAAAGTAGAGATTATGAACTGTATGTGTTAGAAACCGCTTCACCTAAAAGCTCGAACTGGTAGAGAAGTTGGACTTCTTTACACTTATATTAATGGGCCGAATATATTCTCCAATACTCCCCCTCACTTGTGGGCCGATTTCAACCTCTTTGGGGAGGCCCAACAAGTGGATAATTAATTCGGGTGGAGTCGCCACTGGCGGGAGTCGAACCCAGGACCTCGGGTTATCCCAAGGCTCTATAGCCATGTTAGATGCCGCATCATCTAACAGCTCGAACTGTTAGAGAAATTGGGCAACTAGACATTTATAGTGGGCCGAATATAGTCTCCAATACTCCCCCTCACTTGTGAGCCGATTTCAACCTCAGGGGAAGGCCCAACAAGTGGATAATTAATTCGGGTGGAGTCGCACATGGTGGGAGTCGAACCCAGGACCTGCCACAAGGCTAGGCTCTGATACCATGTTAGAAACCGCTTCACCTAAAAGCTCGAACTGGTAGAGAAGTTGGACTTCTTTACACTTATATTAATGGGCCGAATATATTCACCAATAGTATGATATGTTGGGAATTTCTTTTGCGTTTTTGCTGTGTATGATATGCAGCATAGGACTCACTATTTATAGTGATCCACCTATATGTGAGGGGTCAAAGGCATTCACTATGGACATTGATATCTGGGCAATAAACACCCATTATCAGCACCATCAAAACCATGTAACGGTTCAGGAGTGATGACCTGACCGTTGAGGATTATTTCAGAAAAATAATAATATTAATATAATATTATTATTATTTATTCAGACCTGACTTTTAACCTTAAGCCCACATATGTTCAACTCTAGCCCACCCTACGTAGGCCCAATAAAAAACATAGTTTAGCCCGTCAACTCTGGCCAGGCCCAGGAGCCCCAATAAGCCCAAGGAAGCCCAAGTCCAGCCCAAAGTCCAAGTCCAAGTCCAAGGATAAGGCGGGATGGGTCGAGCCGAGCCGATCCGAGCACGAGCACGAGCACGGGCACGGGCTGAGCTGAGCCGGACGGACGACACGCGTGTGGCGATTGCCATGTACCTTAACGGTCAATGGTCTTACTCACTGTTGAACACATTAATACTCTAACCACTTATTAAGTGTAATCATTTTTTTACATCTTTCAATGTGGGATGTAATAATTATTACACATTTCAATGTAATAAAGTCTTAAACTTTATTACATATTCAATTAAATGCCTTTTTAATTGGCTATCTTTAACAATTTATTTCTCACTCACCGAAAATCGGATTTTGACGAAATAAAATTTTATAACTATCTACGAACGACATAGAAAATTATCGTACCAATTAATTCCCAATCCGAATTAATTTTATAGCCAGTCAACTCAGTCAAACGTTGAAAAAAACCAACTTTGACTTTGAGATTTTCCAACAATCCCCCACATGAGTGGAAATCAATGTATGCTCTAATACCATGTCACAGTTAGACCAATAACACTTTAAAAGGCCTTGTTAAGGTGATAAGGTTATCCAACTTATATTTGAGCTTTAGGACCTTTTGCCAACCGATGTGGGATACTTAACACGCCCCCTCACGAGTAGGATCGGTTTTGTCGGCTCTACTCGTGGACACAGTGCCATCTTTCGGCAAGCCGAAAATTTCATCGGCTGGGGAACCCATCATCGTGTTGGTCTCGCTCTGATACCATGTCAAAGTTGGGCCAATAACACCTTAAAAGGCCTTTTAAGGTGTTATTGGCTCAACTTTGACAGAATGCATGTATGCAGACTCTTCGTTCAATTCCCCAAAAGAATCTATATGTTTGCACAAAAAGTTTATTTATTATTTTTACCGAAAAACCTACAAAAGTAGATTCCCCGGGTCGATCTTGTTGGGATATGTCCTTCGATCCTACGTGTGCAATCGATAAAGTCATAAGGTCGTCTATGGATGTTAAATGATTATTCGATAATATTAATTGTTGGGAACAATATAATATTGATCGATAAATCATACCTACAGGGTCACACACG
This sequence comes from Euphrasia confusa, assembly GCA_954870475.1. Classification (NCBI taxonomy): domain Eukaryota; kingdom Viridiplantae; phylum Streptophyta; class Magnoliopsida; order Lamiales; family Orobanchaceae; genus Euphrasia; species Euphrasia confusa. Next base: position 22,693,410 of record OX940960.1, read on the forward strand.
AGTCGGAATTACGTTCCTTGTTATATTGATTTAGAATCAATACGTATGGATTTTCACATACATGGGATGCATGACATGTATGGGATGCATGGCTTGCATGGGATGCATGTCACATGGTGTGACATGGCATACCACACAAGCAAAGGGACCACATCTAATACCATTTGGCATTGTGATGTTGAAATGACCCTTCACCTCCCCATTATCCACCATTACTTGTGCATTATGATGCACATTATAGTGGGGGTTACAAGGGAAGTTAGTGGTGATCAATATAGTGATGAAAACATGTGTTTTCACATCACTTTTGATCAGCCACGAAATTCCACACAACAAGAGAGAAAAGAGTGAGAGAATCACTTAAAAACAAGCTAGCAAGTTCAATTCTGGGTTCGTGTGCAACACGTAAAGGCCGGGTCATTTGTGCGGCTTCAACATCCAAGCGATCCAAAGGCGTGACAAGGTCATTCTAAAGGTGAAAAATTCGAGGCTTATCCATTGAGGTGGTTCAATCGACTCAACACCACCTCATCGACATCAACGAATCACTTCATCATCAAATGTAAGAACTCGTTGATCCTTTTATATATATATATATATATATATATATATATATATATATATATATATATATATATATATATATATCTTGTACCCGATATAATGTGGAACTTCCTGAGCACCAGTTTTAGACTTGTGGTGATTCCTAGCTCATTGGCTTGCGCGATAGCTCTACTATAAATAGAGAACTATCGGATGGGCCGAGCTAGTTACGCCACCTAGTTCATAGAAGAACTTTCAAATCTGAACTGCCAACATCACTACATCCAATGCAGTGTTGTACTCAGCTTCTGTAGTTTAATCAACTATTGCATTGCATGGAACTATTCCAGCACATTTTACCTCTAACCAGACAAAAGATATAACCAGATTAAAATCGGAAATTATCTTAGTCTGTTTTGAAGTATGCATCAAATAGATTGTTAATATCAACTCATCTTGTCCTCCAAAGACAAGATAATATTCTTTAGTCCGTAAACGGCACTTTAGAATTGTTTTGGCCACATTCAATGTGCCTCACCATATTTTCCTAAAAACCAATTTGTCATTATCAAAGCATACGATACTTTGGGTAATAATCAAACAACGTAACTCCCACTGAACTTCTTGTAATACAAGATTCTTCTGTGTTCCTATGAAATCCAAAACCCTGTATGGATTCATCGAACCGAAGATTCCAACTTCGAGATACTTGTTTTAATCCATAAATGTATTTATTAAGCTTGCATACTCTCTTAGCCTGATAAGGATCGAAAAAAAACCCTCTGGTTGTGTCATAAACACATCCTTTTCTAGAATCCCATTCAAGAATGCGGTTTTAACATCCATTTGCCATATCTCATAATCATAATGAGCAGCAATGGCTAAGAGAATCCGAATGGATTTAATCATAGCAACTGGTGAAAAGGTTTCATCATAATCCACTCCGTGAATTTGATTAAATCCTTTTGCCACCAACCTTGCTTTGAAAACACTAGGTTTTCCATCCATGTATGTTTTTATCTTATAAATCCATTTGCATCCAATGGGCCTAGCCCCTTTAGGCAAATCGATCAAATTCCAAACTTGATTTTGAGACATTGATTCCATTTCGGATTTCATGACACCCTACCATTTCTCGGAATCTGGACTCGTCATAGCTTGGATATAGGTTGAAGGTTCATTGCTTTCTAAAAGCATGATTTCATAGTTCTCATTTGTCAGAATACCTAAGTATCTGTCAGGATGAGTTCTAATCCTTATGGACCTTTGAGGGTTAGGTGTGGTTTCCAAAACCACTGGAGTACTCTCGACCAAGTCTTGAGTCTCCATCTCAGTTTGTTCTTCTTGAACCTCGTTCAAGTTTTCTTGAACTTCGTCCAATTCAACTGTGCTCCCACTTACTTTCTTGGAAATATATTCCTTTTCAAGAAATACACCATCTCGAGCAACAAAGACTTTGTTCTCGGATTGGTTGTAAAAGTGGTAGAGAAACCCACAAAGAAACATTGATATAAGACAAGTTAGGGACCTTCCCTTTCCATACCTCGTATGGTGTCTTATCAACAGCTTTTGACGGTGTCCTATTCAGTGTATAGGCCGCTGTTAAAAGTGCGTGTCCCCAAAAAGATTTTGGTAGTTCACTAAGGCTCATCATCGATCGAACCATATCTAATAAGGTTCTATTCCTCCTTTCGGAAACACCATTCATCTGGGGTTTTCTAGGTGGAGTGAGTTGATATAGAATAACACAACTCATAAGATGATCATCGAATTCTTGATATTCACCACCTCGATCCGATCGAATGACTTTTATCTTCTTACCAAGTTGATTCTCAACTTCATTTTGGAATTCTTTGAACTTTTCTAAAGCTTCCGACTTATGCCTCATTAAATAGACATAACCATATCTACTTAAGTCATCGGTAAAAGTTATGAAGTAGAAATAACCTCCACATGCTTGTGAGCTCATTGGACCACATACATCAGTATGGATTAAACCCAATAGATCACTTGCACGTTCTCCTTTCCCTAGAAAAGGTGACTTTGTAATTTTTGCCCATCAAACATCCTTCACATGTATCAAATCACTTCAAGTCAAAAGATTTGAGATTGCCTTCTTTAAGAAGTTTCTCTACACGTTTAATGTTGATGTGACCTAATCGACAATGCCAAAGGTATGTTTCATTGAATTCATTCGATTTGACCTTTTTAGTATCAATGTTATATATATGATTTTCAAGTTGAAGTATATATAAACCATGTTCTAATCGTACCGAACCATAGAACACTCCACTTTTTAAAATAGTAAACAAACCATTTATTATAGTGAAGGAAAATCCTTCAGTATCCAATACTGAAATAGAAATGATGTTCTTGGTAATACTAGGTACGAAATAAACATTATTCAATACTAAAACAAGGCCCGAAGGCAAACACAAATCATAAGATCCTACGGCTAATGCAGCGACCCTCGCTCCATTTTCAACCCGCAGATCGACATCTCCCTTTACCAAAGTTCTACTTCTTTGCAGTCCCTGCACATGTGAAACAATGTGAGCACTGTTGGAGTTGTGTACTTAATGTCTAGATTTAAGTATCGGTAAACTCCCGGTCATAGCATTTAATCTATTTAATTAATAAACAATTGTTTGCATTTAATTAATATTAATTAAATATATGCAAAATATAGTCCTGGATTATATACGTTGTAGTTAGTATGGTGTGCGGGCCCACACAGAAGATCGTACTATCGGTTACTCGTATTTAATCGAATGGTTGCTCAAGACCTAGATGGACACGGACCAATCCTTCGATATAGTCGTTGTGTGAGAGAGAAAATAATTTATCTTAATTATTTTATCACACTTGTACACTTGGTGTATTGGGCGGATCGCTTGAGATTTATCGATTAGGATTGCCTTGGATAATCGATTTAAATCTCAGAGTATTTTAATCTCAATCCCCGATACTATTGCGGGTGTGTATATTTAATATAAGTAACCTTGATTTTCCAAAGGAATTAACCGATTTAATTATTGGGTTAATTACCGGTAAAATTGGGTCGCTATATTTTATATATGACATGCCGTGAATACTTGACGGGAAAGTGTATCCCGCAAGGGTTGATAATATCCCCGAGATGAGTTCATAAGGAATTATTGTGTAAACCTCATGAGTGGATTTGTTCCGCACAATAATTAAGGTTGAATGGTACTATTCTCGGATATAAGAGATGCATAAATTGATTAAGCAATAAATTAATTTTATTCATGGATATTTAAACCTTAAATACACGGAATAAATAATACTACCGGAGAAATATTATTTGATATAATATGGTTTAATATTGGGAGTGAAATTAATTTATATAGTGGAAAATAAATTAATTAATATTGATGGGATTAATAGATTTGGGCTTGGGCTCAATTTAATCATCAATATTGGAAGCCCAATATTCCACCTCCTTTAGATCCCCTACGTAGCCTATAAAAGCACTACATGGTTTTCACAATTCATATACCTACACAAGAGAGAGTTCGTTAAGGAGATCCATAAGCTTGGAAGATCGTCGTCCACTCGACGTTCAAGCTAGTGCAAGGAATACGTGGGAAGTTCTCGAGGTCATCTTGATTTCGTTTCTTCGAACAACGAATCGAAGGTATAAAATCTAAACGTCCTTGATTTTATTTGATTTGGATTATCGTGAAATACCGTGAACGCAAGATCCGAGGATCGAACCCCGGAACGAGGTCGAACCGGGCGGTGGTGGCTTGATTAATTATTCGTTAATTTATTTTGTCATATTTATGTTGAATAATTAAACTCTCGGACATGTCGAGATTCGTTTTTGGTGGTGAATGCTTGTAATAGTAAAAATTCGGGGGTTGACCGAATTTAGGTTTATTATTATTGTTTTTCGTTTTTCCGGAAAATGTATAGGGTCGATTTCATGTATAGAATCGATACCGGAATTGTAATTTAATTTTGTAAATTAATTTTACGTTGGATCGATGCCGAGATGACCGCCGGAGAACACGTGTGACGAAGAAGACGAAGAGGACTAGGGCTCGGGATCGATCATGAGATCGACCCCATGGAGATCGATCGCGGGGGCTGTCCGCGATGCTCCTTGGCCACGCCGGCCACCAGTGGTGGTGGCGCGTGGGCTGGGGCGGCGGCGGTGGTATTCCCGGCCGGCGATCGAGGTGAGGGGTGGGGGGGGGGGTGGGGGGGTGGGGGGGCACGGGGTCCTCGTGATCTCGTGCTTCTCCTACCAAGATTCACTTTCCTAAATTAATTCGGTTTTCCTATTTGAGTGTTCTTATTCTTAGGAACTCTCATGGATTAGGAAAAGAATTAATTGGAATTAATTTATTTCCTTATTGAGTATTCTCTTTTATGGGAACTCTCATGGATTAGGAAAAGAATTAATTTGGAATTAATTTATTTTCTATTTGATTATTCCTATTCTTGGGAATTTTAATTAGATGGAAATTAATTAATCATGGAAAATAGAAGAGTCCTAATTTATTTTATTTCCTTATTCTATTATAGAAGTCTTCTAGAATATTAAAGTTTTACTTGGATAGGATTCTAGAGATTTAATAGAATTAGAAAGGAAAATAAATAAATAAAAATGTTAATGATATTTAAATTTATTTTTGATATATTCGATTGACTTAATTTTCGAATTAAGTAACTTTTGGATTAATTGAAAATAAATTGATTTAAATATTGGGATTAATATTCTCGTCACATGGAGCATTCAAGAAACGAAGACTGAAGACTAGAAGATATGCGTACGGAGATGGAATAAAGCCATAATAGTCGGAAAAATAATTTTCTAGCATTATTTTGACTATGTGATACTATGTGCTTTATTACTTGTATGCATGCTATATGTGTTTACTTTATGCACTAGATAGCGTATCCCTTTATTGTAAAAAGCTAAGTGGGAGAGGGGATGGAAACATTCCCATGGTCTCCATTACTGTTCTCTTGGTGACTCTTATGGACTTTTGAAGTTCGTATAGACGAGTCATTGGAGGAGAATTCTTGTAATTCCTTTTACGAGAAACATTGATCAAGTTTATCAAACAATGCCTAATTTGTCTTTCTGAAGCTGACTTCAAGTCGACTCATTCTCACCCCGGGGAGTGGAATGGAGCCAAAGCCACTTGGTCATGTGGATGAAACAAATTAGAGACCTTCGTACCATCCTTTTAAAGGTGGATCGATTGTCTGCTCGGCTCCCTCATTTATGAGAGATAGGGTTGTTCGCATGGTGAATCACTGGTTAGAAACTTTGAGTTTCACTTATGATTCTCCGCGTCTTGATTTACGAGAATTCAATGGATCGAGTAATAGGATGTCAATTGTAAAAATCTTTTGGTGTAGTAAACGTCCACACTATCGTGGCTTGCTGCACTGAATGGGATTTTGGATCAATTGATGTAGACAGTTATAGAAGGGAGTGAAGGATCCTTGTGTCAACGTAAACGACCACACTATCGTGGCTTGCGGTGATTTGCGAGTCCTAAACGAACTTCTTAGTACTGAGTAATGGTTTACACTTAGGTACGCTTCATAGTATCCTTCCCATCGAAGTAACGCTATTGATGATGTATGACCGAAGCAAATCTAATTGCGAAATCATTTGGGTGGGTAAACGTCCACACTATCGTGGCTTGCCATACCTGATGAGATTTTAGATGTAATTAGTAATTTAATGATATTATTTGAGGGAGATAATATCGGACATTAAATTGATTGTTTGTTTATATGTGCTTATAGGTTTAGAGAATAGCTATGAATCCACTTTCTGTGATACTCAAGGAGAATAAACTCACTGGTCCCAATTACATTGATTGGAAGAGAAATTTGGACATTGTCCTGACTGCAGAAGAGTACAAGTTTGTACTCTATGAAGCATGCCCTGCTGAGCCCACGGCTGCCTCAACTGATGAGGAAAGAGCAGCATATAGGAAGTGGACAAAGGCTGATGAAATGGCTAGGTGCTATATTTTAGCTTTTATGTCAAATGTACTCCAAACCCAACATGAGTCGATGGACACTGCCGAGGATATGTTGTTCAACCTCAAGGAGATGTTTGGGCATCAAGACCGTGCGGCTAGGCAAGAAGCCATGAGAGTCCTCATGTCGACTACTCAGTCTGAAGGAACGCCCGTTGGGGAGCACGTTCTTAAGATGATGAGTCTGTTGAATGAATTGGAGGTCCTAGGAGCTCAGATTGATGGTGAGACGCAAGTCGACATCATACTCCAGTCTCTGACCCCTAGTTTTGAGCAGTTCCGTATGAGTTATAATATGGGTAAACTATCTTATACTCTTGCGCAACTCCTGACTGAATTGAAGGCGGCGGAGGGGATCTACAAGAAGGGCAAGTCTCAAGCGCTTGTAGCTACCAAGTCCAAAGGCTTGAAAGCTGTTGGAGGTAAGGGCAAGAAAAGGAAGCAACCCTGGAAACCCAGTGGTGCCAATAGGAATGGACCACGAGTGGGGGCTAGCAAGCCAAGGGGCAAGTGCTTCCGATGCAATAAGTCCGGACACTGGAAGTCTGAATGTCCTCTCAAAGGTACGAATTTTTCTTTAGTCGTAAAAACATAGTCATCGGTATTATCTACCAGAATTATGGTGTGTAGATATGGAACCACTGACGGTATGTGCATTTTAAATGCAGGGGTTCCAGAAAACCCGGCGACTTAGAGAAGAAGAGTTAGAGTCTACATGGGCAAAGCTGTAGAGGAAGCAGCGGTTGCAGTGGAAGACTTTTATCTGCTTTTAGTAGTTGTAGGATTTCATTTCAAGTTTATTGCTTTATGTACCCCTTTATTTTGGAAAGAACTTTTGTTTTGGTTTCCTATTATTAATGAATGGATATTTTATTTCTTTAATCACTTGATGGTTTGGATAAGAAATAATGGTGTTATCTATTCTGGTACATTATGTTGGAAATCGATATCCCGGAATTAATAAATTAATTAAAATTAATTATCTAATTAATTCCGACCGAAATCCTTCGGAGATCGAATATCCGGATTGTCTAAATTGCGGAACCGACAATCCAATCGACTCCCGGTTGCCGGAAAAACCCGCCACGAACCTCCACGGGGATAGAACCCAACCGAAACCCTAACCGCGGGGATAGCCCGCGGCTGTCCGGTCGAGCCCCCGTGTGGGGCTCGCGGCTGTTCGTAGCAGCCATCTAGGGCTGCACATGGCAGCCCGCTGGGCATGGCCGAACCCTCCCGGACAGCCCTCATCAAACCCTAGCAGCGGCCCGAGCCGCCGCTGTTCGATCGGGGCGTGCGCACGTCACCGGACGTGCGCTGGGGTTCGGCTCGTACAGCCCCGTGCATGGACTCGCATCGCACGCGAGTCCGCTACGAGAAAACTCGCAGCTCGCTGCGAGCGCGCACGGGGAGGGCTTGGACAGCCCGCGAATCCGCTACGGGAAAACCCGTAGCTCGCGGCCGAGCCCGTGCGTTCGAGTCCTTCGGCGTCCAGCCGAGGCTCACGCCCCCTCGACCCTCTCATGCTCCAGCCGTTGAGCCGCCGGCGGTCCGGTGATCTTCGATCACCACCGCCCGGTTCAACCTCGACATGGGTCGCGTTCACGGATCTTGGTTCACGATATTCTCACGATAATTAAACATTAAAATCATCGAAGGGGGTTCAACGATTTTACCTTTGTTCTCGTTGTACGGAGAAACGAAGAACTCAATTGATGACCTTGAGATCTTCCCACGTATTCCTTGCACTAGCCCGGACGTCGTGTGGGCGACGATCTACCGAACTCCATGGATCTCCCTCTCTACTTTCTTTCTCTAGAATTGTGATCTTCAAGTTATGAGAATAGAGAAGACCATGTAGTGCTTTTATAGGCTACGTAGGGGATCTTAAGGAGGTGGAATATTGGGCTTCCAATATTAATGATTAAATTGAGCCCAAGCCCAAATCTATTAATCCATTAATATTAATTAATTCTATTTTCCACTATATAAAATTAATTGCACTCCCAATATTAAACCATATTATATCAAATAATATTTCTCCGGTAGTATTATTTATTCCGTGTATTTAAGATATAAATATCCATGAATAAAATTAATTTATTTCTAATTAATTTATTCATCTCTTGTATCCGAGACTAGTACCATTCAACCTTAATTATTATGCGGAACGAATCCACCTGCAGGGTTTACATAATAATTCCTTATGAACTCATCTCGGGGATATTATCAACCCTTCCGGGATACACTGTCCGGTCAATTATTCACGGCATGTCATATATGAAATATAGTGACCCAACTTAACCGGTAATCAACCCAATAATTAAATCGGTTAATTCCTTTGGTAAATCAAAGTCACTTATATTAAATATACACACCCGCAATAATATCGGGGATTAAGAATAAAATACACTGAGACTTAAATCGATTATCGCCGGCAATCCTAATCGATAAATCTCAAGCAGATCCGCTCAATACACCAAGTGTACAAGTGTGATAAAATAATTAAGATAAATTATTTTCTCTCTCACACAACGACTATACCGATGGATTGGTCCGTGTCCATCTAGGTCGTGAGCAACTGTTCGATTAAATACGAGTAACCGATAGTATGATCTTCTGTGCGCCCATGCTTGCATCATACTAACTACAACGTATAAAATCCAGGACTATGATTTGCATATATTTAATTATAAATAATTAAACGCAAATAATTGTTTATTTAATTAAATAGATTAATGGCAATGGATTGGGAGTTTCCGTTACTTAAATCTAGACATTAAGTACACAACTCCAACAATCTCCCACTTGTACTAAGGTCTAGTCATTTCCTCCAAACTCCCGACTCCCATACTCATCACGTGCTTAAGTTGTACTTCCAAGAAGTACTATGTGAATGAGCAATCTAGGTTGCCGCTCTGAAGTTATCTTGGTGACTACAGCGTTGTCTCCCTCGACGATGACTCGTATCAGGTGGTACTTGCACTATGTGTTATCTTACACTTATGGACTTGTGATCTTACCATTTGCCATCGCACCGCTATTTACATAGCCTTTGGCAAATTAAGAATCACATCTAAGTCCCAGAGATTATCCCGGAGTTATACCAAAACTTCCGCTGCCTCTGAGGCCGCTGTTTGGTTACTCATGGCATAGTCCGAAAAGCATCGTGCTTATCACTCTTCCATGTTAAAACTCCTTCTCCTTCAATAGTGAAACACATAGCCTGATATCGACTTACACTGGTCCTCATTTGATTAGAAATCTAAGAGAATGTAATCCAAAGGAAATGCTTGTTTGCTCCGTAATCCAGAACATAGTTTCCAGTACTTAAAAGTACTTAAAATGTTCATTACAGCAGTCGAGTATTCCTTTCCAGGATTACCTTGATATCCTCCCACTATACTAGCCGCATAGCAGATATCAGGTTCTTGTTTTTAACATCGCATTTATTAAGCTTTCCACACTCCAAGTGTAGGAAACCGCTTTAATTGCTTCTATCTCCTTTTGTGTTCCAAAACACATATCCTTAGATAGATGCATTCCGTATCTGAAAGGTAACGAACCTTTCTCGGAATCTTGCATGTTAAAACGAACTATAATCATATATATGTAAGATGTCCAGGAGAAGTACAACTTCTTCCTATATCTTTCATAATGATTTATCCAGACAACCATCATTTCATGTCTGATTACATCTTTACATTGTTGCCAATGATAAAATGTTATCTACATAAAAACCCGAGAAACACCACCTTGTTTCCATCACGTTTCCAATACACACTATTCGTCTATGCTTTGATGAATCCATAAAATGGACTATCTCATCAACTTGCAAGTACCACGAACTCAATGCTTTGTTCCAATCCATAAATGGATCAACTAAGCTTGTACTCTAAATGATCTTGCCTCTTAGCAATAAACCTTATTGCTTTCTAAGAGAGCACATTTAGATCTAGTACTGCCTCTTTGTAGATCCAGGGATCGATTTCATGTATACTAGGTCCAGAGTCCGAAGACTCTCCTAGTCTTATGAATATCTTCGGTTGTCATACAACCTCCCACTACAACGGCATTCCGGTGTATAAACAGTAATGACAGTAGGTGCAGTCAGTGGTGTACCGCTACTCGGTTCGGCTGGTTCTAAGTCTTAATCTTTCTCTCTCATTTCAAAGTATTACGTCACTTTGGGCTTGTGGTTCATCTAATAGTCTTACTCTAAGAACCGGGCGTTAGAACTTATAACGTCCTTCTGGTTCATAGTACTATTGAACACACATCTTTTGTTCTTGTAGGATACTCTACAACCGCACTTGAATGCGCCGTTGTTTCCAGACATATCCATAGAACACAGGTAGTTCCGTATAACTCATGCTTTTACTATTTCTATAAGAGTTCCATTTCTTATTTCCGACACACCATTTCTACACAAGAGTGTATGGTGTAGTCATTTGGGATCAAATCCCAATCTCTGATCAGTATGCCATGCATTCCTCAGACAGGCACTTGCCTCCGCGATTAGATCGCAGGCTTTCAATGGATATACCATGATGGTTCCCCACAATAGCTTTGTGTCCATTGACTTGTCAAAACACTTTGCTTTTGTGGCACATCAGGTATGCTAATCCATTCTTTCGAGTAATCATAAAATGAAGTACTCGTACCTTATTGTCTGAGTAAACAAAGGTCTGCACACATCAGAGTCAATCAATTCTTATACTTGTCCGGATCTTATATCTTATATCCATAAAGGATTGCTTAGTCATGTTATCTTCCAAATTAGATTCTTAGGTCGGAAGGTCCACTCCTTCAACTTAATTGATCAAATATCAATTTTCGACCTTTGAACTTCTTATTTGAATAAACATGATTTAGCATAAGAATCCACAAGTATAATCGATTTAATAAGGAAATCTCTTATTAGTAAAACGAGTTTTGTACTACGGTTCGTTGCACCGTGGTGGACTCAGGATTCATCATTTATATATTGCTAGCTAATGTACCAGAATAGATACTATCTTTATTTCTTCTTATAACCATCAGATGATTGAAAGAAATAAAATATCCATTCATTAGAAATCCAGAACAAAGTTCTTTCTAAAGGTACATAAAAGCAATAGCTCAAAATGAAATCCTATAATTGTCCTCCACTGCAACAGCTGCCTCCTCAACAGCATTGCCCATGTAGACTACGATTTCTTCTTTTCCAAGTCGTCGGGTTTCCTGGAACCCTCGCATTTAGAATGCGCATACCGTCAATGGTTCCATATCTACACACCAGGTTCCGGTAGATAATACCACTGACTATGTTTTACGACTAAAGAAGATTTCGTACTTTCTTTGAGAGGATAATCAGACTTCCAGTACCTAGACTGTTTGCATCGAGAACACTAGCCTATTGGTTTTCTCGCCCCATCTCGTGATCCAAGAAACTTAGGACCACTGGGTTTCTTTGCTCGCTTTTCCTATCCCCCGGTTTTGCCCTTAGGTTCGAAACCTTTGGCATTGGCTACAAGAGCTTGCGATTTCCGTCTCAACTCGTCTAAAAGGTCAATCATCTCAAAAACGTGTTCAAGCGTTTCCTCGAAGCGACTGGCCTTTATGAGTATCCTCATCGCTTCTTGTCTAGCCGCCTATGTCATGTCTAAACATCTCCTTGAGTTTGAACATGATAAAATCAGTTCTTTCCTTAACAGTCGAGACATTAGTAGGTTTGGGAGAACAAAGCTCACTGAGTACAAACTTGTACTCTTTAACAGTCTAGGCAATGTCTAGATCTCTATTCCAATCAATACATTTAGGGACCAGTGAGTAAAATTCCTCAAGTATCACATAAAGTGGGTTCAAAGCCATCCATAATCTATGAGCACATATAACAACAAACAATCGATTTAATCTCCGATATTATCTCCCTTAAATAATATCATTAAACCACTAATCACATCTAAAATCCCATCAGGTAAGGCAAGCCACGTTCGTGTGGACGTTTACCCACCCAAATGATCTAGCAATTAGATTTGCTTCGGTCATACATCACTTACAGCGTAACCTCGTTGGGAGGAATACTATAACGCGTATCTAAGTGTAAACCATTACTCAGTACTAAGGCGAATCGTTTAGAATTGTTACGTCACCGCAAGCCACGTTCGTGTGGACGTTTACGACAACTCGCAATCCTTCACAATTCCCTATAACTGTCTACATCAATTATTCTAAAATCTCATTCAGTATAGCAAGCCACGTTCGTGTGGACGTTTACTATACCAAAAAGATTTATATAATTGACTCCCAATTACTTGATCCATTCGATCTTGTAAATCAAGACGCGGAGAATCATAAGTGAAACTCGAAGTTTCTAACCAGTGATTCACCATGCGAACAACCCTATCTCTCATTAGATGAGGGAGCCGAGCAGACAATCGATCCATCTATAGAATGGTACGAAGGTCTCTAATTTGTGTCCTCTACATGACCAAGTGGCTTTGGCTCCATTCCACTCCCCGGGGTGAGAATGAGTCGACTTGAAATCAGCTTTGGAAAGACAAATTAGGCATTGTTTGATAAACTTAATCAATGTTTCTTGTAAGAGGAATTACAAGAACTCTCCTACAATAACTTATCTATATAAACTTCAAAAGTTTATAAAAGTCATCAAGAGAGCAGCAATGGAGACCATGGGTATGTTTCCATACCCTCTCCCACTTAGCTTTTTATAACAAAGGGATACGCTATCTAATGCATAATTAAATACACATAAGCATGCATACATGAAATAAAGCACATAGAATATTATCACATAGTCAAAATAATACTAGAATATTATTTTCCGACTATTATGGCTTTATCGCATCCCCGTACGCATCTTCTAGTCTTCAGTCTTCGTTCTTGAGCGCTCCATGTGACGAGAATATTAATATCCAATATTTAAATCTATTTATTTTCAATTAATCCAAAAGTTACTTAATTCGAAAATTAAGTCAATCGAATATATCGAAAATAAAATTAAATATTATTAATATTTTTATTTATTTTTATTTTCCTATCTAATTCTATTAAATCTCTAGAATCTCATCCAAGTGAAACTTGGAATATTCTAGAAGACCTCTATAATAGAATAAGGAAATAAAATAAATTAGGACTCTCAATCCTTCCAAATTAATTCTTTTCCTAATCTATTAAAAATTCCATAAAGGAATAATTAAATAGGAAAAATTAATTAAGGACTTTCAAAACTTTCCAAATTAATTATTTTCCTAATCCATTAAAAATTCCATAAAGGAATAATTAAATAGGAAAAACAAATTAATTCTAAATTTATTCTTTTCCTAATCCATGAAAATTCCCATGAGTAGAAATAATCAAATAGGAAAATAAATTTAATACTAAATTAATTCTTTTCTTATTCCATTAATATTTCATAAAAGAAATAATCAAATAGGAAAACCGAATTAAAATAGGAAAGTTGGATCTCGGCGGAAGAGCACGGGTTGGGAGTCCCCGCGCCCTACCACCTTCATCGGCCACCCTTCGGAGAAGCATGCCGCCGCCACCCCAGCCCACGCGCCACCACCATTGGTGGCCGGCGTGGCCGAGGAGTCCCGCGGGCAGCCCCCTTGCCTAGGCTCGATCCTACATGGGGTCGATCATGATGATCGATCCCTCGTCCCATCATCTTCCTCGTCACATCGTCTTCTTCTTCCGGCGATCGTCTCGTTCTCGAACCAACGTAAATAAATTACAAGAATTTAAATACAATTATCCGGTATCGATTCTATACATGAAATCGACCCTATACATTTTTCGGAAAAAGTAGAACATAATAATAAACCTAAATTCGGCCAACCCCGAATTTTTACTATTACAAGCATTCACCACACATAAAACGAATCTCGACATGTCCGAGAGTTTAATAATCAAGAACAATATTATGACAATAATTAAGAACAATTATATCTAGCCATAATAGTCGGAAACCCTGCAAGGTAGAACAATTTATCGAAAAATACCGTGAACTAAAACCAACGCTCTGATACCAGTTGTTGGAAATCGATATCCCGGAATTAATAAATTAATTAAAATTAATTATCTAATTAATTCCGACCGAAATCCTTCGGAGATCGAATATCCGGATTGTCTAAATTGCGGAACCGACAATCCAATCGACTCCCGGTTGCCGGAAAAACCCGCCACGAACCTCCACGGGGATAGAACCCAACCGAAACCCTAACCGCGGGGATAGCCCGCGGCTGTCCGGTCGAGCCCCCGTGTGGGGCTCGCGGCTGTTCGTAGCAGCCATCTAGGGCTGCACATGGCAGCCCGCTGGGCATGGCCGAACCCTCCCGGACAGCCCTCATCAAACCCTAGCAGCGGCCCGAGCCGCCGCTGTTCGATCGGGGCGTGCGCACGTCACCGGACGTGCGCTGGGGTTCGGCTCGTACAGCCCCGTGCATGGACTCGCATCGCACGCGAGTCCGCTACGAGAAAACTCGCAGCTCGCTGCGAGCGCGCACGGGGAGGGCTTGGACAGCCCGCGAATCCGCTACGGGAAAACCCGTAGCTCGCGGCCGAGCCCGTGCGTTCGAGTCCTTCGGCGTCCAGCCGAGGCTCACGCCCCCTCGACCCTCTCATGCTCCAGCCGTTGAGCCGCCGGCGGTCCGGTGATCTTCGATCACCACCGCCCGGTTCAACCTCGACATGGGTCGCGTTCACGGATCTTGGTTCACGATATTCTCACGATAATTAAACATTAAAATCATCGAAGGGGGTTCAACGATTTTACCTTTGTTCTCGTTGTACGGAGAAACAAAGAACTCAATTGATGACCTTGAGATCTTCCCACGTATTCCTTGCACTAGCCCGGACGTCGTGTGGGCGACGATCTACCGAACTCCATGGATCTCCCTCTCTACTTTCTCTCTCTAGAATTGTGATCTTCAAGTTATGAGAATAGAGAAGACCATGTAGTGCTTTTATAGGCTACGTAGGGGATCTTAAGGAGGTGGAATATTGGGCTTCCAATATTAATGATTAAATTGAGCCCAAGCCCAAATCTATTAATCCATTAATATTAATTAATTCTATTTTCCACTATATAAAATTAATTGCACTCCCAATATTAAACCATATTATATCAAATAATATTTCTCCGGTAGTATTATTTATTCCGTGTATTTAAGATATAAATATCCATGAATAAAATTAATTTATTGCTAATTAATTTATTCATCTCTTGTATCCGAGACTAGTACCATTCAACCTTAATTATTATGCGGAACGAATCCACCTGCAGGGTTTACATAATAATTCCTTATGAACTCATCTCGGGGATATTATCAACCCTTCCGGGATACACTGTCCGGTCAATTATTCACGGCATGTCATATATGAAATATAGTGACCCAACTTAACCGGTAATCAACCCAATAATTAAATCGGTTAATTCCTTTGGTAAATCAAAGTCACTTATATTAAATATACACACCCGCAATAATATCGGGGATTAAGAATAAAATACACTGAGACTTAAATCGATTATCGCCGGAAATCCTAATCGATAAATCTCAAGCAGATCCGCTCAATACACCAAGTGTACAAGTGTGATAAAATAATTAAGATAAATTATTTTCTCTCTCACACAACGACTATACCGATGGATTGGTCCGTGTCCATCTAGGTCGTGAGCAACTGTTCGATTAAATACGAGTAACCGATAGTATGATCTTCTGTGCGCCCATGCTTGCACCATACTAACTACAACGTATAAAATCCAGGACTATGATTTGCATATATTTAATTATAAATAATTAAACGCAAATAATTGTTTATTTAATTAAATAGATTAATGGCAATGGATTGGGAGTTTCCGTTACTTAAATCTAGACATTAAGTACACAACTCCAACACATTAGACAGCAATATATGAATGATGAATGCTTAGTCTGCCACGATGCAACAAACCGTTATATAACTTGTTTTACTGATTAGATGTATTTCTTTGTTAAATCATTATACTTGTGAATTCTTGAACTTAGTAGTATTTATTCAAATAAGATTCAAAAGGTCAAAATTGATTTGATCAATTATAGTTGAAGGAATGGACCTTCCGACCTAAGAATTGAGTTTGGAAGATAATACAACTAAGCGAACCCTTCTGGATAAAGGATAGAATTCAGACAAGTATTAAAATTGATTAATAATTGATAGATGCGGAGATATGTGTAATTAGAAAGGTATGAGTAATTCTTTCAAGAATACTCAAAGATGGATTAGAATACTTGATGTGCCATAAAAGTAAAGTGTTTTGACTAGTCAATGGACACAAAGCTATTATGGGGAATCTTCAAAGTATATCCATTAGAAGCCTGCGACTTGTTCGCGAAGGCTACCACCTATCTAAATAACGCATGGCATAAATCAAAGATTGGGATTAACTCTCAAGGACTGCATCATACACTCACGTGTAGAAATGGTGTGTCGGAAATAAGAAATGGAATTCTAATAGTAAAAGAACAAGTTCGTTCGGAACTACCTATGTTCTATGGATGCTCCTGGAAACAACGGCACATTCAATGTGGTTGTAGGATATCCTAAATGAACAAAACATTGTGTTCAATAGTACTATGAACCAGAAGATCGTTATAAGCTCTAACGCTCGGTTCTTAGAAGAAGACTGTTAGATGAACTGCAATGCCCTAACTGACGTAATACTTTGTTATGAGAAAAAGGACAAAAGACTGGGAACCAGCCAAACCGAGTAGTAGTACACCACTAACTGCACCTAATGTTATTACTGTTATACACCGGAACGCCGTTGCAGTGGGAGGTTGTTAGGCGACCAGAGATGTTCATAAGACTAGAGGAGTTTTGAACTCTGGATCTAGTAGAGATGAAATCGATCCCTAGCTCTGCATAAGGGCAATACAAATCTAAATGTGCCTGCTTGGAAAGCAATAAGGATTATTGTTGAGAGGCAAGATCATTTAGAGTACAAGCTTAGTAAATCCATTTATGGATTGTTACAAAGCCATAAATCGTGGAACTTGCGAATTGATGAGATAGTCCATGTGATGGATTCATCAAAAGGCATAGACGAAGAAGGTGTATTAGAAACGTAATGGAAACAAAGTGGTGTTTCTCGGAATTTTATGAAGATAACACTTTATCATTGGCAACAATGTAAAAGTGTTGTCAGACATAAAATAATGGTTGTCTGAATAAATCGAGATATAAGATTAAGAGGAAGTTAGATCATGTTCTTAGAATCTTTCGATCTCTAGATAAGAACATTGTACTTCTCCTAGATATCTTATACGATTATGGGTTGTTTTAAACATGCATAATTCTGAGAAAGGTTATTGCCTTTCAGACACAGAATACATCTATCTAAAGATATGTGGTTCGAACACATAAAGGAGATAGATGAAGACAAAGCGGTTTCCTATACCCTGGTGTATGGAAAGCTTAACGAATACAGTGTTGAAAACAAGAACCTGATATCAACTATGCGGTTAGTATAGTGGGAGGATATCAAAGTAATCTCAACAAGAGATATTCGGATGTTGTAAAGTTTTTTCGAAGTACTGGGTTACAAAGCAGTACAAATTCCTCTTGGATTACATTTTCTCAGATCCCAAATCAGAGAAGGACAATTGTAAGTCGATATCAGGCTATGTGTTCACTTTTGAAAGAGGTGGAACCTTGAAGCGAAAGTGTGATAAGCATGGTGCTTCTCGGACTCTATCATAACCGAATAGCAGCCTCAGAGGCAGCGGAAGTTTTGGTTAGGTTCCGGAATAACCTCTGGACTTGGATATGATTCTTAGTTCACCAAAGGCTATGTATATAGCGGTGCATGGTAAACTGGAAGAAGTCATAAGTTCAAAAGGTGATGATAACACATAGAGCAAGTACCACCTGATTCGAGTCATCGTCTAGGGAGACGACGCAGTAGTCACCATGATAACTTCAGAGCGGCAACCTAGATTGCTCATTCACATAGTACTTCTTGGAAGTACAATTTAAGCACGTGATGAGTATGGGAGTCGGGAGTTTGGAGGAAATGACTAGACCTTAGTACAAGTGGGAGATTGTTGGAGTTGTGTACTTAATGTCTAGATTTAAGTATCGGTAAACTCCCGGTCATAGCATTTAATCTATTTAATTAATAAACAATTGTTTGCATTTAATTATTATTAATTAAATATATGCAAAATATAGTCCTGGATTATATACGTAGTAGTTAGTATGGTGTGCGGGCCCACACAGAAGATCGTACTATCGGTTACTCGTATTTAATCGAATGGTTGCTCACGACCTAGATGGACACGGACCAATCCATCGGTATAGTCGTTGTGTGAGAGAGAAAATAATTTATCTTAATTATTTTATCACACTTGTACACTTGGTGTATTGGGCGCATCGCTTGAGATTTATCGATTAGGATTGCCTTGGATAATCGATTTAAATCTCAGAGTATTTTGATCTCAATCCCCGATACTATTGCGGGTGTGTATATTTAATATAAGTAACCTTGATTTTCCAAAGGAATTAACCGATTTAATTATTGGGTTAATTACCGGTAAAATTGGGTCGCTATATTTTATATATGACATGCCGTGAATACTTGACGGGAAAGTGTATCCCGCAAGGGTTGATAATATCTCCGAGATAAGTTCATAAGGAATTATTGTGTAAACCTCATGAGTGGATTTGTTCCGCACAATAATTAAGGTTGAATGGTACTATTCTCAGATATAAGAGATGAATAAATTGATTAAGCAATAAATTAATTTTATTCATGGATATTTAAATCTTAAATACACGGAATAAATAATACTACCGGAGAAATATTATTTGATATAATATGGTTTAATATTGGGAGTGCAATTAATTTATATAGTGGAAAATAAATTAATTAATATTGATGGGATTAATAGATTTGGGCTTGGGCTCAATTTAATCATCAATATTGGAAGCCCAATATTCCACCTCCTTTAGATCCCCTACGTAGCGTATAAAAGCACTACATGGTCTTCACAATTCATATACCTACACAAGAGAGAGTTCGTGAAGGAGATCTATAAGCTTGGAAGATCGTCGTCCACCCGACGTTCAAGCTAGTACAAGGAATACGTGGGAAGTTCTCGAGGTCATCTTGATTTCGTTTCTCCGAACAACGAATCGAAGGTATAAAATCTAAACGTCCTTGATTTTATTTGATTTGGATTATCGTGAAATACCGTGAACGCAAGATCCGAGGATCGAACCCCGGAACGAGGTCGAACTGGGCGGTGGTGGCGAAGCCACCGGACCGCCGCGGCTCGAGGACCCCGTGGGGATCGAACCAAGAGCACCCCGGCTGGACGCCGGGGATGCGCGATCGAGGAGAACCCCGACTGGACGCCGGGGTGCGATCGAACCCTAGGTTCGATCGCGGGGTGGCGGCTGGTGCTGCCGCGGCTCGCTGGGCGAGCTGCCCCCCTCCACGACGGCGGTGAGTCGCCGGACTCACCGCGGGGCTGCCGCTGCAGCCCCAGCTGATCGATCGCACGGTTCGATCGATCCATCGATCGTGAACCCCGACGTGCGGGGGTTCGGCTGGGGCAGCCGCGTGCCTTCGGGTGCGTGGGCTCCTCGGTCGTGCTCCGGTTCGCATGGCGGTGCTCACGTGATCTCCCGCGAAGGGTTTTTGATCGGGCTATGGTTTCCGCAAATTTTTAATAGCCCAGGATATCGAATTCCAACAAGCACCGTATCCGGTATCCAATACCCAAGAAGAAGAATTTGTAAAGTTTTTGTCTATGACATAAATACCTGAAGATGAAGGAACGACACCGTTCTTTACATCCTCCTTGAACTTTGGGCAATCTCGCTTGTAGTGTCAAACACTCTTGCAGTAGAAACACTCAGATTCCCCAGGAACCTTAGAAGCTTTCAACCTTTTGGAAGGAGCCGCCACAGCTTTCCCTTTCCCTTTGCCTTTCACTTTCGGTTTCTTAATCCCCTTGAACTTTTTGGTACCTCCTTCTTGAATCATAAGAACATCCCTCCTAGGGTCCTTCTTAATCGCCGGCTCAGCAGCTTTAATCATCCCATGGAGCTCATGAAGCGATTTCTTCAATCCATTCATGTGGAAATTCAGCCTAAAGGAGTCATAACCATCATGAAGAGAATGGAGAATGAAATCGGTAGCCAACTCGTCATCATATGCAAAACCGAGGCGAGCACTTGAAGCAAATAATCCAATCATTTGTTGCACATGTGGTACCACGGGTTTACCATTTTCCAGCCTAGCTGTTGCTATAGCCCGGGTGACACCGAAGCGCTCAATCCTAGCCTGTTCCCCGAACATGCTCTTGAGCTCTTCTATGATTTCTTAGGATTCCATGAACTCGAATTGTTTTTGCAACTCAGGTACCATGGATGCCAACATCAAACATGTGACCTCATTCGAGGCTTTCTTAGCAAGGGCATATGATGCCTTTTGGACATCCGTGCCCCCATCAGCGGGAAGCACGGGAAGGGGTTTGTCCAACACACTTTCCTTTTCTTCGTATTTGAGGACTATCCTCAAGTTACGTTGCCAATCAAGGAAATTGGTGTTGTTCAACTTTTCTCTATCCAAGATAGAGCTGAACTTGAATTGAGTTGAGACAGGCATAGTATACTACAGAAGAAAGATAAACTAAGTAAGTAAACATTCACAAAGCGGTAAACAAATAAGGTTGTATAGCAAAACTACTTCATTTGTTATATTTTTTTCATTCGATATCCAATATCGTCGTTCCTAATTATTTCAATGACAAAAACGAGATAAATCGTAAGTGAAAACTCGAGGTTTTCTAACCAGCGATCTTATCATGCAATTGAAGCCCTATCTCTCATTAAAATGAGGGAGCCAACCAGACAATCGATTCACGCCATCCAATGGCTCGAAAGTCTCTAATTTGTGTCATTGATGAACATAAATGTTTTGGATTAAATCACTACCCGAGGTGTAAATAATCCTAACTTTATAATCCATCAAATGAAAGACAAACTAGGCATTTGTTTTTTAAATTTTAATAAATTAGAACAAAACGATCCCAAGACCCTTATCTTGCGAATTCTTAAGCCGACTGAGTCCGCACTTAAGAACTCCAAGATAGGTAGACATACCATGTCAATGACATCTAATGTCACTCTCGGTCGATGAGAGTCCCATTCTCATCTCATGTCTCGATAGCCACGCCTGCAGTGGATCTATCGATGAGAAAACCAAACTTACGTGTAAGGGTCTAACCCTTACTCCCACTTATCCCAAGATAACAAGCAGTAACCCGCTCAGGCGGACCTACCAACTTATGATCGAGGGATTCATGAGTGTGATGTTGTGGACAAGACATTATACTAATTATTTTGGGAACTTGCATGCATAGGTGTTTATATGTAAGTTTAACATTTATAACATAAAACATCCTATAACTAGCAAAGCAATTAAATACGTAATCGAAAGGCCCCTAGAACCTCACAACTCTCAAAAGAAAAGAATAAAAGCAACAATAAAGCCTTGAACATCTTCTAGACTGGTCCGCGACCGCCGTTTCAGTTCCGCGCCCGCCGATTTTGGTCAAACATAATCCGTACCCAAAAAACCACGAACGGCGCCCGCCGTTTCACAAACGGCGGTCACCGAACACCACCCGCGGTCGCCGTTTCCGAAACGGCGGTCGCGGAAAGGGTACAAAAAAATCTGACAAAAAATAGGCCATTCGGCGCCCGCCGATCCCTGACCGGTGACCGCCGAAACACCACTGGCGCCCGCCGGACCTCCACCAGCGCCCGCCTGAGCACAAACAGCGCCTGCCGATTTGCTCTGGCAGCCCGGTTTTCGCCCGTTTCGCTTTGTTTTGCTTTGTTTCTTCTCTTTTTCGCTTGGGCTTCGAAATCCAACTCCGATACATGGATAAATCCATAGCTTACATGTTGAACAATACATTTTTGAATAGAAAAAACCTATCTATTACAAAAGATTCCAAGGGACGCAGCCCTCCAAAACTATGGCCAATCGTACGTAAAAAACGACAATTTCATTCACCCGACCACTAACGGTGGCCGGCCTTACATCTAATCACATATATACAAATAAACATAAAAGTCAATTATGTGATTTAAACCATTGTTTCCAACACAAAAGTGTGCACGAGCCCTTGGCTCTGATACCAATTGAAGGTATCGATATACCGATCCGATCGATATATCGTGTGTGCGGAAGCGTGTAAAGCATATAAAACTATCATGCTTGGATCTTAGATAGTTTTGTGGAGACATCGAGATAATAAAGTTGCAACTTATGGTAAGGTTGCAAACCCGCTTTCTAAACCTCTCCAGCAGTCTAAGCTTAAGGCTTTCACGACTGCAATAGAGATCGGACATCTTAGAGATGGGTTGTGATTTCTATTACTGTATTAGATACTTTTGGAGATTTGGTAAACATTCACTCATATGTATAATACATATTTCTTCATATAAATATGGTTTAAAATATATGAATTGTCCAAATGATTAAGTGATATCAATTGGGTTATGAGGTCGACTTATCGCATAATGAAGTCCCAATGGTTGAACTGATATACTTGAATCATATGCTTGTTCCTAGTTTGTATAATCGAGTACGGACAAACCGATAATACAATAAACTAGATTTTAATGTGTACTATAGCGCCACTTCATGGGCTAGTGATGTGGGACATCAAGTACAATTACATAGATATTAGCTCGGAGCTAATGATCGAACAGACCCGACTGGAATAGTGTTTAAGATTTCGAGTCATAATACAATTTCATTGACTGTCGAGCAATTTCCTCTGACCTGAGTAGTCTAGAGTGATTCCATTGTGAAATGGTGTACTTTGATACAAGTAAACGCTTTTAGTAAAAGGAGGTTATAAAACTTGTTATTGGGTATATCAGGAAGCAAGTGGGAGAGCTTGGATTGACAAGATGGGATTGTCCTCCATTTTATAATGGGATACATGTCTTACTGGCCACATGGAGAGTCGAGACTGTGGAAAATACGTGGCCACGTCCAGATTCGTATCATAGTGATAAATCTAGTTTTACAGTCTTTCTCAAAGTCCAAGAAAGGTTTGAACCGATTGAGGATGATTCGAGTCTTGCCTCAAGTTCAAACTTAGACATAAAGTGACAACAAGAAGTTGACAGCACACTGGCTCTGAAGGGCAAGTGGGAGATTGTTGGTATATGTCCTTCGATCCTACGTGTGCAATCGATAAAGTTATAAGGTTGTCTATGGATGTTAAATGATTATTCGATAATATTAATTGTTGGGAACAATATAATATTGATCGATAAATCATACCTACAGGGTCACACACGAGTCGGAATTACGTTGCTTGTTATATTGATTTAGAATCAATACGTATGGATTTTCACATGCATGACATGCATGGGATGCATGGCTTGCATGGCATGCATGGGATGCATGGCATGCATGGAATGCCACACAAGAAAGGGGACCACATCTAATGCCATTTGGCATGGTGATGTGGAAATGACCCTTCACCTCCCCATTATCCACCATTACTTGTGCATTATGATGCACATTATAGTGGGGGTTACAAGGGAGGTTAATGGTGATCAATATAGTGATGAAAACATGTGTTTTCACATCACTTTTGATCAGCCACGAAATTCCACACAAGAAGAGAGAAAAGAGCGAGACAATCACTCAAGAACAAGCAAGCAAGTTCAATTCCGGGTTTGTGTGCAACACGTAGAGGCCGGGCCATTTGTGCGGCTTCAACATCCGGGCAATCCAAAGGCGTGACAAGGTCATTCCAAAGGTGAACAATTCGAGGCTTATCCATTTAGGTGGTTCAATCGACTCAACACCACCTCATCAACATCAACGAATCACCTCATCATCAAATGTAAGAACTCGTAGATCCTTATATATATATATTTATATATATATTGGATGTGTATATATATATGTTTATATGTGTTCTTATACACATTATGTGTGCACTAAGATCCAAGCATGATAGTTTTATATGCTTTACACGCTTCCACACACACGATATATCGATCGGATCGGTATATCGATACCTTCAGATCTCTCGAGGAGTAATACTATCGACACGTGTATCTCATCGTGTTTTTGTGTTTTCGAGTTTCAAAAAGAGATAAAAATACAAGCAAATAATTAACAACTAAATGGGGTGTTGCAAAGAGTGATAATAAACTAAGCAAAAATCAAGAAGCAAACAAGTAAAATGAATAACAAACGAGAGAAGATATCAAATGTGAGTGAGGTTAGGGAATTAGGTTCCTTTGCTTTCGGGGAATGGGTCGACACACAATAAAACTTTTGATTTTCACAAAACCGAGGTCGTTTAGGTACGATCGCGTCGTCCACTAGTGATGCACCTCGAGGAGGTCCTCAACACGAGACGACATTGAACCGTACCTAAACATCGCTCGACACAAGCACGTGATCCACTAGTGATGTTCCCAGAAGAGGATATTCAACACGAGACCCCACAACTTGGACCTAGCAATTCCTCAATTTATAAATGAGGTCGTTTAGGTACGATCGCGTCGTCCACTAGTGATGCACCTCTATGAGGTCCTCAACACGAGACGAAATTGAACCGCACCTAACCGTCGCTCGACTCGAGTGCGTGGTCCACTAGTGATGTTCCTCGGAGAGGATGTTCAACACGAGACCCCACAACTTAAATCAAACGATTCATCAATTCATTTAAAATCCTCAAATCAATGTCAACCCATCCCTAAGCAAAGTTCTCTAAAACCCTAACTAAAAGACTAGCTACTCATAATCACACAACCAATCAAACATATAATATATAGATAACTCGTAATAAAAAAGAGCTCACAAAGGGTGTCGAGAAATCGAGAGGAGGAGGCGAGTCGTGCTTCCGGAATCGAGCCAAACTTCTACGTGTCACTCTAAGAAATTGCTCCAATAGAAACGACGGGCTCGGCGAGGTGAACGATGTTTGTGAATGTAGTTTTGTGAGATAATCGATAAATAAAGAGAAATCTAAATATTAAAGATTTGAATTTAAGAATATGAAAAATATCTAAGAGAGAAGTTGGTGGAAGAGATGAATGGTTGTGAAGATAATGGATAAATGAAAAGATAGAGTTACACAATATTCATATTTTCCCCACATGTCTATGCAAAAAGACCAAAATGCCCCAAAAGTCAAGTCAAACAATTCACTCTTCTTCAATTTTCGTCCATGCAAAGTGCTGGTTTGTTCGGAGAGAAACTGCTCCTTGCTCGTACATTGTATCGTCGATCCAACCGTTGATATTGTCTATGTAGAAGTTGGGAACCTCCTGCTCAAATTTCAGGACGATCCAACGGTTAACGAAGTCGAAAATACAATTCTACCAAATTTGCGCAGGGCTGAAATTCGGATTTCATGTCGGCCGACGTAAAATGATGTCGGCCAACATCAATCCCGCGGACGCGGCTTTTCCTGCGGGAGCGGGATCGAAATCCGGGGATGTAGGGGATGTTGCCTCATTTTCACCCTTTTTGCCTTCGTGTCGTCCGACACGTCCTAGGTGTCGGCCGACATCACCTTCATTTTCTCTCAATCACCTTCCTTTGGTGTATGCACTATATCTTCGTCTACGGATGTTATTTAGCCAAACCCACTATTGATATTGTAGCTCTAGAAGTCTTCTTCATGCCTAGAATATTTGAAGACTATCCCACGGTTGAATTGGTCGGGATGAGGATTCTCCCAACGCTGCGCATGGCTGGAAACCGGTATGAGCCGATTCGTGCATTTCCTTCTCGTTTTTGCTCAATTCTCGTCCAAATCCTACAAAACCACAACCATGAATAAACATGCACAAGCAAAAGTTTATGTGTGGGGGAGTTGTTTCGCACGTTTTTGTGCGACTATTCTATTGTTTTGTGTGACTTTATTGTGATTTTTTTGCTTCCCATAAAACAAAAACAATGGATGACATCATGAATACACTCTTATGCATGCAAGGATGAGATTTTGGTGCATAGAAATTGATAAGTACAAGAACAAACACGAGCTCCATGAACATGTAACACGTAGGATCATAAGAAGGAAAATGAGTGTCGGGCCAATCCACCTTCCCTCACTAAGGTTCACTCTCTTCTTTTCCACTCTAAGCATGGTATTCACTCAAAATTATATGCAAGTGAAAGAGTATAAGCAATGAAGAACTTGCATATGTCAAGAAATAAATGCACTATGTGAATGTATATGAAAACCTCAACTAACAACAATGAGTATCATAGAACAATAACCATAAGCTTACTCAAGTGATAGACTCCACAAATCAAATTTAACCATCTTAAGAATCATGGAAGGTCGTTCAAAGGGTGTAATGGGGCTAGGCCCAAGGTATTCGGGATTTTTTGGATAAGTGGACTTAAAATACAGCATTTCATTGCCCCTCCTTATCACTCCTTGCCCCGGGTCGGATTTTAACATGTTGGACCTTTTCTTCATTTTTCGAAACTCAATTAACTCACTCAAACAACAAATACTTGACACCAAACAATGAATCATATACATTTGGATGCTCTTTATTCTTCATTTTTGTTTCTTTTTTTTTCTTTTTTTTTTCATCATTTTTTTTAGAGCACATTGACATTACATTACACATTGTGGCTACTAGCACCCCCTTTTTCTTCACATTCATCATTTCACAAGGATTACAACTCATATGATCTTCAAAACAAAATCCTCCAAGATAGAAAGAATTAAGGTGATGAATAAAATGGTTTAAATGTAGGCACAAAGGGGCTACTAGGGTGTCCCTCGACGGGCTCGAGGTAAAAAATATTTGGTTAAGTGGCTAATCCTAAACGATCCTTCCAATCATATTCGAAATCAAGTAGGTTATGACATAAAGTTTTGAAAATCAACTTGAGCAAGTTCTAGTTTTCTCTAGTTCATAATGACACACAAGTTGTTGAAACAAAGAAACATGAGGTTCATGCTAGCACAACAAGTCAAACAAAAACAATATCGCTCATGAAGAAAGCTTAAACGGCTCAAAATCTCGCAAGGTGCAATGGAAAGTGAATTAGCCCAACAAACATGATAATCATATTTCTCCCAATGCTCATGAACACGAAACAAGGATTATTCACAAAAACTTTCACCAAAACTCAAGCAATAGAGGTAAAACATTTAGGCATCCAATGAACAAAACAAGACACAACCACAAAACCCGAAACACAAAAACACAAGTTGAATTCCAATAAACCTCCCCCACACTTAAAATACAAGCATGTCCTCATGCGAAAAATAAAGGGAAAAGAGACGAAGAGGATAACGAAACTTCCCTAGAATGGAGAGAACCGGACATGGCAAGTGATGGAGTTGTATACTGAATGTCTAGATTTAAGTAACATCTGAACTTCGTCTAAAGCATTTATCCTATTTAATAATAAACAATAGTTTGCATTTAATTAAATATATGCAAACCATAGTCCTAGATTATACACGTTGTAGTTAGTATGGCGTGCGTCGTCACACAGAAGATCATACTATCGGTTACTCGTATATAATCGAACAGTTGCTCACGACCTAGATAGACAAGGACCAATCCATCGGTATAGTCGTTCTATAAGTGAGAAAATAATTGGTCTTGATTATTTTATCATACTTGTACACTTGGTGTTGGAGTTGTGTACTTAATGTCTAGATTTAAGTAACGGAGACTCACGATCCATTGCCACTAATCTATTTAATTAAATAAACAATTATTTGCGTTTAATTATTTATAATTAAATATATGCAAATCATAGTCCTGGATTTTATACGTTGTAGTTAGTATGGTGCAAGCATGGGCGCACAGAAGATCATACTATCGGTTACTCGTATTTAATCGAACAGTTGCTCACGACCTAGATGGACACGGACCAATCCATCGGTATAGTCGTTGTGTGAGAGAGAAAATAATTTATCTTAATTATTTTATCACACTTGTACACTTGGTGTATTGGGCGGATCTGCTTGAGATTTATCGATTAGGATTGCCGGCGATAATCGATTTAAGTCTCAGTGTATTTTATTCTTAATCCCCGATACTATTGCGGGTGTGTATATTTAATATAAGTGACTTTGATTTACCAAAGGAATTAACCGATTTAATTATTGGGTTAATTACCGGTTAAGTTGGGTCACTGTATTTTATATATGACATGCCGTGAATACTTGACGGGAAAGTGTATCCCGTAAGGGTTGATAATATCCCCGAGATGAGTTCATAAGGAATTATTATGTAAACCCTGCAGGTGGATTCGTTCCGCATAATAATTAAGGTTGAATGGTACTAGTCTCGGATACAAGAGATGAATAAATTAATTAGCAATAAATTAATTTTATTCATGGATATTTATATCTTAAATACACGGAATAAATAATACTACCGGAGAAATATTATTTGATGTAATATGGTTTAATATTGGGAGTGCAATGAATTTTATATAGTGGAAAATAGAATTAATTAATATTAATGGATTAATAGATTTGGGCTTGGGCTCAATTTAATCATTAATATTGGAAGCCCAATATTCCACCTCCTTAAGATCCCCTATGTAGCCTATAAAAGCACTACATGGTCTTCTCTATTCTCATAACTTGAAGATCACAATTCTAGAGAGAGAAAGTAGAGAGGGAGATCCATGGAGTTCGGAAGATCGTCGCCCACCCGACGTTCGAGCTAGTGCAAGGAATACGTGGGAAGATCTCAAGGTCATCAATTGAGTTCTTCGTTTTTCCGAACAACGAGAACGAGGTAAAATCGTAAAACCCTCTTTATGATTTTAATCGTTTATATTATCGTAAAAATACCGTAGAACAAGATCCGAGGTTCGAGATCCTCACCGGGGTCGAGCTGGGTGGTGGTGATCGAAGATCACCGGACCACCGCGGCTGGAGCGACCTGACGGCGAAGAAACGCGACTAGGGTTTGACTGCCCAGGCAAGCGGCCGACTGGGGGGGTCAAGCGGCCGCCTGGTGTGCCCAGGCAGCGGGCTGCGGGTTTTTCCCGCAGCGGATCCGCGAGCCACGCGAGTCGTGCACGGGGGCCATGCGAGCTGACCCGTAGCGCACGCCTGGAGGCGTGCCAAGGCCGGATCGAACAGCGGCGGCTCGGGCCGTTGCTAGGGTACGATGGAGCTGGTCTTCGCGGCGCTCGGGCATGGCAAACGGATTGTACGCGTAGGGTTTTGGAACCCTAGCGGGCTGCTACGAGCAGCCCCGCATCGCCCGTATGGAGACGCGATCGAGCGCGCGGGTTCTCCCGTGGATGTGCTCGATCGAGGCGCCTTCTCTCGTGGACAGCCGCGAGCCCACGCGGGGGCTCGACTAGGCAGCCGCGAGTTCTTCTCGTGGCGGGTTGTTTGGTTGGGCTATCCCCGTGGAGGTTTGTGGCGGATTTCCGGCAACCGGGATTTCGTTTGGAGTTGTCGTTCCGCAATTTGACAACCCCGGATATTCGATCTCCAAAGGATTTCGGTCGGAATTAATTAGATAATTTATTTTAATTAATTTATTAATTCCGGGATATCGATTTCCAACAATTGGTATCAGAACGTTGGTTTTAGTTCACGGTATTTTTCGATAAATTGTTCTACCTTGCAGGTTTTCCGACTATTATGGCTAGATATAATTCTTCGTTAATTATTGTCATAATTTTTTATTAAACTCTCGGACATGTCGAGATTCGTTTTTGGTGGTGAATGCTTGTAATAGTAAAAATTCGGGAGGTTGACCGAATTTAGGTTTATTATTATTGTTCTTCGTTTTTTCCGGAAAATGTATAGGGTCGATTTCATGTATAGAATCGATACCGGATAGTGTAAAATTAAATTGTAATTTATTTTGCGTTGGATCGATGAATCGAGACCGCCGGAGAAGACGAAGTGACGAGAGGAGGCTAGGGCTTGGATCGACCATCCCCATGGTCGATCCATGAGGATCGATCGATCCGTGCATGGAGGAGCCGCCGGCAATGGTGGCCGGCCACCTCCTAGGCGTGGGTCGAGGGTGGCGTGGGGACTCCCACCCCATGCTATCCCGGTCCGGAAATTTACTTTCCTATTTTAATTCGGTTTTCCTATTTGATTATTTCTTTTATGGAATATTCATGAAATAGGAAAAGAATTAATTTAGTATTAAATTTATTTTTCCTCATTGATTATTCCTATTCTTGGGAATTTTCATGGAATAGGAAAGGAATAAATTTGGAATTAATTTATTTTTCCTATTTTATTATTCCTTTATGGAATTTTAAATGGATTAGGAAAATAATTAATTTGGAAAGTTCTAAGAGTCCTTAATTAATTTTTCCTATTTAATTATTCCTTATGGAATTTTTAATAGATTAGGAAAGGAATTAATTTGGAAGGATTAGAAGTCCTAATTTATTTTATTTCCTTATTCTATTATAGAAATCTTCTAGAATGTTCCAAGTTTTACTTGGATAGGATTCTAAAGATTTAATAGAATTAGAAAGGAAAATAAAAATATTAATAATATTTAATTTTATTTTTGATATATTCGATTGACTTAATTTTCGAATTAAGTAACTTTTGGATTAATTGAAAATAAATAGATTTAAATATTGGAATTAATATTCTCGTCACATGGAGCATTCAAGAACGAAGACTGAAGACTAGAAGATGCGTACGGGGATGCGATAAAGCCATAATAGTCGGAAAATAATATTCTAGTATTATTTTGACTATGTGATAATATTCTATGTGCTTTATTACATGTATGCATGCTTATGTGTATTTAATTATGCATTAGATAGCGTATCCCTTTATTGTAAAAAGCTAAGTGGGAGAGGGTATGGAAACATATCCATGGTCTCCATTGCTGTTCTCTTGATGACTTTTATGGACTTTTGAAGTTCGTATAGACAAGTCATTGGAGGAGAATTCTTGTAATTCCTTTTACGAGAAATATTGATTAAGTTTATCAAACAATGCCTAATTTGTCTTTCTGAAACTGATTTCAAGTCGACTCATTCTCACCCCGGGGAGTGGAATGGAGCCAAAGCCACTTGGTCATGTCGAGGACACAAATTAGAGACCTTCGTACCATCCTTTTGAAGGACACAAATTAGACACAAATTGTCTGCTCGGCTCCCTCATTTATGAGAGATAGGGTCGTTCGCATGGTGAATCACTGGTTAGAAACTTCGAGTTTCACTTATGATTCTCCGCGTCTTGATTTACAAGATTGAATGATTCATGTAATTGGGAGTCAATTGTAAAAGTCTTTTGGTGTAGTAAACGTCCACACTATCGTGGCTTGCTGCATTGAATGGGATTTTGGAACGATTGATGTAGACAGTTATAGAAGGGAGTAAAGGAGCGTATGTTAACGTAAACGTCCACACAATCGTGGCTTGCGGTGAATATGCGTGTCCCAAACAATCTTCTTAGATACTGAGTAATGGTTTACACTTAGGTACGCTTCTTAGTATTCTTCCCATCGAAGTAACGCTAATGATGATGTACGACCGAAGGAAATCTAATTGCTAAATCATTTGGATAGGTAAACGTCCACACTATCATGGCTTGCCATATCTGATGGGATTTTAGATGCGATTAGTGGTTTAATGATATTATTTGAGGGAGATAATATCGGAGATTAAATCGATTGTTTGTTGTTATATGTGCTCATAGATTAGGATATGGCTTTGAACCCACTTTATGTGATACGTAAGGATTTTAAACTCATTGGTCCCTAAATGTATTGATCTGAATAGAGATCTAGACATTGCCCGGACTGTTAAAGAGTACAAGTTTGTACTCAGTGAGCTTTGTTCTCCCGAACCTACTAATGTCTCGACTGTTGAGGAAAGAACTGATTTTATCATGTTCAAACTCAAGGAGATGTTTAGACATGACATAGGCGGCTAGACAAGAAGCGATGAGGATACTCATAAAGGCCAGTCGCTTCGAGGAAACGCTTAAACACGTTTCTGAGATGATGGACTTTTTTGGACGAGTTGAGACGGAAATCGCAAGCTCTTGTAGCCAATGCCAAAGGTTTCGAACCTAAGGGCAAAAACCGGGGATAGGAAAAGCAAGCAAAGAAACCCAGTGGTCCTAAGTTTTCTTGGATCACGAGATGGGGCGAGAAATCCAATAGGCTAGTGTTCTCGATGAAAACAGTCTAGGTATTGAAAGTCTGATTATCCTCTCAAAGAAAGTACGAAATCTTCTTTAGTCGTAAAACATAGTCAGTGGTATTATCTACCGGAACCTGGTGTGTAGATATGGAACCATTGACGGTATGTGCATTTTGAATGCAAGGGTTCCAGGAAACCCGACGACTTAGAAAAGAAGAAATCGTAGTCTACATAGGCAATGCTGTAGAGGAGGCAGCAGTTGCAGTGGAGGACATTTTATAGGATTTCATTTTGGGTTATTGCTTTTATGTACCTCTCAAATTAGAAAGAACTTTGTTCTGGATTTCTAATAAATGGATATTTTATTTCTTTTAATCATTTGATGGTTATAAGAAGAAATAACGATATTATCTATTTTGGTACATTAGCTAGCAATATATAAATGATGAATCCTGAGTCCACCACAATGCAACGAACCGTAGTATATATAACTCGTTTTACTAATAAGAGATTTCTTTGTTAAATCAATTTTACTTGTGGATTCTTATGCTAAGTCATATTTATTCAAATAAGAAGTTCAAAGGTCGAAAATTGATTGTAAGATCAATTAAGTTGAAGGAGTGGACCTTCCGACCTAAGAATCAAATTTGGAAGATAATACGACTAAGCAATCCTTTATGGATATAATATATAAGATCCGGCCAAGTATAAGAATTGATTGACTCTGATGTATGCAGACCCATGTCTACTCAGACAATAAGGTACGAGTACTTCATTTGATGATTACTCGAGAAATGGATTAGAATACCTGATGTGCCACAAAAGCAAAGTGTTTTGACAAGTCAATGGACACTAAGCAATTGTGGAGAACCTTCAAGGTATATCCATTTATAGCCTGCGATTTGATCGCGGAGGCAAGTACCTGTCTGAGGAATGCATGGCATACTGATCAGAGATTGGGATTTGATCCCAAATGACTACACCATACACTCTTGTGTAGAAATGGTGTGTCGGAAATAAGAAGTGGAACTCTTATAGAAATAGTAAAAGCATGAGTTATACGGAACTACCTGTGTTCTATGGATATGTCTGGAAACAACGGCGCATTCAAATGCGGTTGTAGAATATCCTAGAAGAACAAAAGATGTGTGTTCAATAGTACTATGAACCAGAAGGACGTTATGAGTTCTAACGCCCGGTTCTTAGAGGAAGACTATTAGATGAACCACAAGCCCAAAGTGACGTAATACTTTGAAATGAGAGAGAAAGATTAAGACTTAGAACCAGCCGAACCGAGTAGCGGTACACCACTAACTGCACCTACTGTTATCACTGTTTATACACCGGAACGCCATTGTAGTGGGAGGTTGTGGGACAACCGGAGATATTCATAAGACTAGGAGAGTCTTCGGACTCTGGACCTAGTATACATGAAATCGATCCCTGGATCTACATGAACGCCGTACTAGATCTAAATGTGCCTTCTTGGAGATCAATAAAGATTATTGCTAAGAGGCAAGATCATTTAGAGTACAAGCTTAGTTGATCCATTTATGGATTGGAACAAAGCATTGAGTTCGTGGTACTTGCAAATTGATGAGATAGTCCATTTTATGGATTCATCAAAGCATAGACGAATCGAGTATATGGGAAACGTGATGGAAACAAGGTGGTGTTTCTCGGAGGTTTTATGTAGATAACATTTTATCATTGGCAACAATGTAAAGATGTTGTCAGACATAAAATGATGGTTGTCTAGAAAAATCGATATATGAGATGAAGAAGAAGTTAGAGCATGTTCTTAAGATCTAGGATCTCAAGAAAAGAACATTGTACTTCTCTAGATATCTTGTATGATTATGGTTCGTTTTAACATGCAAGATTCCGAGAAAGGTTCGTTACCTTTCAGAAACGGAATGCATCTATCTAAGGATATGTGTTTTGGAACACAAAAGGAGATAGAAGCAATGAAAGCAGTTTCCTACACTTTGAGTGTGGAAAGCTTAATAAATGCGATGTTGAAAACAAGAACCTGATATCGGCTATGCGGTGAGCATAGTGGGAGGATATCAAGGTAATCCTGGAAAGGAATATTCGACTGCTGTAAAAGTACTTTCGAAGTACTATTCTAAACTACGAAGCAGACGAGTTTTTCCTTTGGATTACATTCTCTTAGATTTCTAATCGAATGAGGATGAGTGTAAGTCGATATCAGGCTATGTGTTTCACTATTGAAGGAGAAGGAGTTTTAACATGGAAGAGTGATAAGCACGATGCTTTTCGGACTCTGCCATGGGTAACCAAATAGCAGCCTCAGAGGCAGCGGAAGTTTTGGTATAACTCCGGGATAATCTCTGGGACTTAGATGTGATACTTAATTTGCCAAAGGCTATGTAAATAGCGGTGCAATGGCAAATGGTAAGAAATCACAAGTCCATAAGTGTAAGATAACACATAGTGCAAGTACCACCTGATACGAGTCATCGTCGAGGGAGACGACGCTGTAGTCACCAAGATAACTTCAGAGCGGCAACCTAGATTGCTCATTCACATAGTACTTCTTGGAAGTACAACTTAAGCACGTGATGAGTATGGGAGTCGGGAGTTTGGAGGAAATGACTAGACCTTAGTACAAGTGGGAGATTGTTGGAGTTGTGTACTTAATGTCTAGATTTAAGTAACGGAGACTCACGATCCATTGCCACTAATCTATTTAATTAAATAAACAATTATTTGCGTTTAATTATTTATAATTAAATATATGCAAATCATAGTCCTGGATTTTATACGTTGTAGTTAGTATGGTGCAAGCATGGGCGCACAGAAGATCATACTATCGGTTACTCGTATTTAATCGAACAGTTGCTCACGACCTAGATGGACACGGACCAATCCATCGGTATAGTCGTTGTGTGAGAGAGAAAATAATTTATCTTAATTATTTTATCACACTTGTACACTTGGTGTATTGAGCGGATCTGCTTGAGATTTATCGATTAGGATTGCCGGCGATAATCGATTTAAGTCTCAGTGTATTTTATTCTTAATCCCCGATACTATTGCGGGTGTGTATATTTAATATAAGTGACTTTGATTTACCAAAGGAATTAACCGATTTAATTATTGGGTTAATTACCGGTTAAGTTGGGTCACTGTATTTTATATATGACATGCCGTGAATACTTGACGGGAAAGTGTATCCCGTAAGGGTTGATAATATCGCCGAGATGAGTTCATAAGGAATTATTATGTAAACCCTGCAGGTGGATTCGTTCCGCATAATAATTAAGGTTGAATGGTACTAGTCTCGGATACAAGAGATGAATAAATTAATTAGCAATAAATTAATTTTATTCATGGATATTTATATCTTAAATACACGGAATAAATAATACTACCGGAGAAATATTATTTGATGTAATATGGTTTAATATTGGGAGTGCAATTAATTTTATATAGTGGAAAATAGAATTAATTAATATTAATGGATTAATAGATTTGGGCTTGGGCTCAATTTAATCATTAATATTGGAAGCCCAATATTCCACCTCCTTAAGATCCCCTACGTAGCCTATAAAAGCACTACATGGTCTTCTCTATTCTCATAACTTGAAGATCACAATTCTAGAGAGAGAAAGTAGAGAGGGAGATCCATGGAGTTCGGAAGATCGTCGCCCACCCGACGTTCGAGCTAGTGCAAGGAATACGTGGGAAGATCTCAAGGTCATCAATTGAGTTCTTCGTTTTTCCGAACAACGAGAACGAGGTAAAATCGTAAAACCCTCTTTATGATTTTAATCGTTTATATTATCGTAAAAATACCGTAGAACAAGATCCGAGGTTCGAGATCCTCACCGGGGTCGAGCTGGGTGGTGGTGATCGAAGATCACCGTACCACCGCGGCTGGAGCGACCCGACGGCGAAGAAACGCGACTAGGGTTTGACTGCCCAGGCAAGCGGCCGCCTGGGGGGTCAAGCGGCCGCCTGGTGTGCCCAGGCAGCGGGCTGCGGGTTTTTCCCGCAGCGGATCCGCGAGCCACGCGAGTCGTGTTGGAGTTGTGTACCTAATGTCTAGATTTAAGTACCGGTAAACTCCCTGTCATGGCATTTAACCTATTTAATTAATAAACAATTATTTGCAATTAATTATTATTTAATTATGCAAAATATAGTCCTTGATTTTATACGTTGTAGTTAGTATGGTGGGGCATGGGCACACAGAAGATCATACTATCGGTTACTCGTATTCAATCGAACAGTTGCTCACGACCTAGATGGACACGGACCAATCCATCGGTATAGTCGTTGTGTGAGAGAGAAAATAATTTATCTTAATTATTTTATCACACTTGTACACTTGGTGTATTGGGCGGATCGCTTGAGATTTATTGATTAGGATTGCCTTAGATAATCAATTTAAATCTCAGAGTATTTTATTCTTAATCCCCGATATTATTGCGGGTGTGTGTATTTAATATAAGTAACTTTGATTTGCCAAAGGAATTAACCGATTTAATTATTGGGTTAATTACCGGTTAAGTTGGGTCACTATATTTTATATACGACATGCCGTGAATACTTGACGGGAAAGTGTATCCCGTAAGGGTTGATAATATCCCCGAGATGAGTTCATAAGGAATTATTATGTAAACCCTGCAGGTGGATTTAATCCGCATAATTATTAAAGTTGAACGGTACTATTCTCGGATATAAGAAATGAATAATATTTATTGAGCAATAAATAAATTTATTCATGGATATTTAAATCTTAAATACACGGAATAAATAATACTAAGTTGGAGAAATATTATTTGATATAATATGGAATAATATTGGGAGTGCAATTTTATTTATATAGTGGAAAATAAATAAAATTAATATTGATAAGAATTAATGGATTTGGGTTGGACCCAATTTAATTTTCAATATTGGAAGCCCAATATTTATTCTCCTTTTGATCCCCTACGTAGCCTATATAAGCACTACATGGTCTTCACTTTTCATAACTAAGAGAACCTAAGTTACGCTAACTTAAAAGTCTTGGAGAGTGAGGAAGATCCATAAGGTGTTCGATAGATCGTCGCCCACACGACGTTCGGACGAGGTGCAAGGAATACGTGGGAAGATCGCAAGGTCATCAACGTGTTTGATTTCGTTTCTCCGTACAACGAATCTAAGGTAAAATCATAATCCCTCTTTTATGATTTTGTGTGAATTAATTGTAGTATGTACATGAACACACGATCCGGATAAACGACGAACCTCGGGGACGGGGATTCGAGATCCCCGGCGAGGATCGAGAGGAGCGGTCGAACCTAGGGTTCAACCGCCGGGAACGCGCGACGCGAGAGGCGAGCCTCGGCTCGACGCCGAGGCACACGATCGAACCTAGGGTTCGATCGTCGGGGATCCGCCGTGGGCTGGTGCCACGGCGGGAGGATCCGCCGACCTCCGTCGTCGGCGGCGCGTTCAGCGCGAACACCCTCGGCTGGGGGCCGAGGGGTCGATCGAGCCCGTAGGCTCGATCGCTGGGAGCTGCGGGGGTAACCCGTAGCGACTCGTAGCGTGCTGCGGGGTTTCCCGCAGCGGAGCGCTGGGACGAGCCCAGCGCGTTGAGCAGCGGGTCACGCGACCCGCTGCGGGGCTGCTACGAGCAGCCCCGGGGATGCCTCGCGCATCCCCAGCGATCATCGCGAGATGATCGCGAGCCCCGGCTCGTGCGGTGGTTCGCGTTCGTGGATTCGGCTCGCGGGAGAAAATCGGCTGGGGGCGGGCTGCGTGTCTTCGGGCGCGTAGTCTCCAAAGGTCGGACTCCTGCGGATGAGTCGGGAATCCAATCTCCGGCGATGAAGGATTTCGGTCGGGCTATCGGTTCCGCATAAATTTTAATAGCCCGGGATATCGATTTCCAACAATTGGTATCAGAGCGTTTGGTTTCGTGTTCATGTATATGCTCGATTATTGTTCTACCTTGCAGGATTTCCGGCTATCATGGTTGAATTTAATTAATTATTGTTTATTAATTAATTATCATGATTATTAAACTCTCGGACATGTCGAGATTCGTTTTGTGTGGTTGAATGTTGTAATAGTAAAAATTCGGGGGTTGACCGAATTTAGGATTTATTATTACGTTCTTTATTTTTCCGGAAAATGTATAGGGTCGATTTCATGTATAGAATCGATACCGGATAGTGTAATTTAATTCTTGTAATTTTATTACGTTGGTTCGATGTTGAGACGATCGCCGGAAGATGAAGAAAGTGTGACAAAGATGACAATGGACGAAGGGGCCGATCATCCTCATGATCGACCCCATGGATCGATCGCCGGGCGAGGGGCTGTCCGTGGGAGCTTCCGGCCACGCCGGCCACAGGTGGTGGTGGCACGTGGGCTGGGGGCGGCGGCGGTACTCCTCCCGGGCGGCGGTCGACGGTGGGGATGGTGCGGGGACTCCCAACCCGTGCTACTCCTACCATAATCCAACTTTCCTGATTAATTCGGGTTTCCTATTTGAGTACTTTCCTTTTAGGAAACTCTCATGCATTAGGAAAAGAATTAATTTAAATTAATTTTATTTCTATTGATTAATTTCCTTCATGGAATTATTCATAGATTAGAAATTTAATTAATTTAGTACTAAATTTATTTTTCCTATTTGATTATTCCTTCTGGGAA
Source organism: Euphrasia confusa (assembly GCA_954870475.1). Classification (NCBI taxonomy): domain Eukaryota; kingdom Viridiplantae; phylum Streptophyta; class Magnoliopsida; order Lamiales; family Orobanchaceae; genus Euphrasia; species Euphrasia confusa. The sequence continues at coordinate 22,732,845 of OX940960.1, forward strand.
TATTCATGGATTAGGAATAAAAATAAATTTGGAAAGTAGTGAGTCCTAATTTATTTTATTTCCTTGTTCTATTATAGATGTCTTCTAGAATATTCCAAATTTTATTTGGATAGATTATTCTAAAGATTTAATAAGAACTAGATAGGAAAATAAATAAATATAAATATTAATAATATTTAATTTTATTTTTGATATATTCAATTGACTTAATTTTCGAATTAAGTAACTTTTGGATTAATTGAAAATAAATAGATTTAAATATTAGAGATTAATATTCTTGTCACATGGAGCATTCAAGAACGAGGACTGAAGACTAGAAGATGCGTACGGAGATGCGACAAAGCCATGATAGTCGGAAAATAATTTTCTAGCATTATTTTGACTATCTGTTACTATGTGCTTTATTGCTTGTATGCATGCTATATGTGTTTATTTTATGCACTAGATAGCGTATCCCTTTATTATAAAAAGCTAAGTGGGAGAGGGGATGGAAACATTCCCATGGTCTCCATTACTGTTCTCTTGGTGACTCTTATGGACTTTCGAAGTTCGTATAGACGAGTCATTGGAGGAGAATTCTTGTAATTCCTTTTACAAGAAACATTGATCGAGTTTATCAAACAATGCCTAATTTGTCTTTCTGAAACTGACTTCAAGTCGACTCATTCTCACCCCGGGGAGTGGAATGGAGCCAGAGCCACTTGGTCATGTGGATGACACAAATTAGAGACTTTCGTGCCATTCTTTTATAGGTGGGTCGTTTGTCTGCTCGGCTCCCTCATTTATGAGAGATAGGGTCGCTCGCATGGTGAATCACTGGTTAGAAACTTCGAGTTTCACTTATGATTCTCCGAGTCTTGATTTATGAAATCGAATGGATCTTGTAATTGGGAGTCAATTATAAAAGTCTCTTAGTGTAGTAAACGTCCACACCACGTGGCTTGCTATGCTAACGGATTTTGGATTAATTGATGTAGACAGTTATAAGTGATTGTGAAGAGTTGTGAAATTATCGTAAACGTCCACACCACGTGGCTTGCGGTGATGTAGCAATTCCAAACGATTTACTTTAGTGCTGAGTAATGGTTTACACTTAGATACGCGTTATAGTATTCTTCCCCACGAAGTTACGCTATAATTGATGTATGGCCAAAGAAAATCTAATTACTAAATCATTTGGGTGGGTAAACGTCCACACCACGTGGCTTGCCTTACCTGATGGGATTTTAGATGTGATTAGTAATTTAATGATGTTATTCCAGGGAGATAACGTCGGATATTAAATTAATTGTTTGTTTAAATGTGCTTATAGGTTTAGAAAATGTCTATGAGTCCACTTGAGATGATACTTGAGGAATTTGACGCACTGGTTCCACACTGTGTTGAATGGAAAGAAGAGTTAGACATTGCTCAGACTGCAAAGGAGTACAAAGACGTACTCAGTGAAACTTGTCCTCCTGGACTCACCATTAACTCGACTGAGGATGAGATTTTTTACTTTGAAAAATGGGAGAGTGCTCGTTCACTAGCCATTAATCATGATGTCATGCTTAAACTCAAGTTGTTGTTTGGACATGATGGGGAGGCTAGAAAAGAGGCGATGAGGATACTCGTAAAGATCTGTTACTTCGATGAAACACTTGACCATGTTTTTGAGATGATGGATCTTTTGGAAGAGTTGAAACAATCGCAAGCTCTTATAGCCAAAGCCAAAGGTTTCGGACCTAAAGGCAAAGGAAAGGAGAAGAAGACAAGAGGGTCCGGTGGTCCTAAGGGACTTGGACCAAAGGGTGGGATAAAGAAGCCTTCTGGCAAATATCCCCAAGGGAAGCAGTCTGAGTACTGGGGGTCTACATCTTGTCTTCTCAAAGGTACGAATTTTTCTTTAGTCGTAAAACATAGTCAGCGGTATTATCTACCAGAATTCTGGTGTGTAGATATGGAACCACTGACGGTATGTGCATTCTAAATGCAGGGGTTCCAGAAAACCCGGCGACTTAGATAAGAAAAGTTCGAGTCCACATGGGCGAAGCTGTTGAGGAAGCAGCGGTCGCAGTGGAAGACGTTTATCTTTTGATAGTTATAGGATTTCATTTCAAGTTTATTGCTTTGTACCTTTTATTTTAGAAAGAACTTTTGTTATGGATTTCTATTATTAATGGATATTTTATTTCTTTAATCATTTGATGGTTTGGATAAGAAATAATGGCGATATCTATTCTGGTACATTAGATAGCAATATATGAATGATGAATCCTTAGTCTACCACGATGCAACAAACCGTTATATATGAACTTGTTTTACTTATTAGATGTATTTCTTTATCAATCATTATACTTGTGAATTCTTTAACTTGGTAGTATCTATTCAAAAGGGATTCAAAAGGTCGAAATTGATTCGATCAATTATAGTTGGAGGAATGGACCTCCCGACCTAAGAATCGATCTTGAAAGATGATACAACTAAGTCCACCTTTCTGGATAAAGGATGGAATTCGGACAAGTATTAAGAATGATCAAAGATGATATATGCAGACATATGTGTAATTAGAGAAGTACGAGTCGTTCTTTAAAGAATACTCGAAGATGGATTAGAATACTTGATGTGCCATAAAAGCGGAGTGTTTTCAACACAAAGCCATTATGGGGAACCTTCAAAGTATATCCATTAGAAGCCTGCGACTCGTTCGCGGAGGCTGTTACTTATCTAAAAACAAAACACATAGCATAAATCAAGGATTGAGATTAAGTCTCAAACGACTGCACCATACACTGATGTGTAGACATGGTGTGTCAGAAATAAGAAATGGGATTCTAATAGTAAAAGGACAAGTTTGTTCGGAACTACCTATGTTCTATGGATATTTCTGGATACAACGGCACATTCTATGTAGTTGTAGAATATCCTAGAAGAACAAGTAATTGTATGTTCAATAGTACTACGAACCAGAAGGGTGTCTTCGCCCGGTTCTTAGAGGAAGACTATTAGATGAACTACAGTGCCCTAACTGACAAAGTACTTTATAAAGAGAAAGAGAAGACTGAGAACCAGCCTAACCGAGTAGGAGTACACCACTAACCGCACCTAATGTTATTACTGTTATACACCGGAACGCCATTGCAGTGGGAGGTTGTTAACCGACCAGAGTTGTTCATAAGACTGGAGGAGTTTAAACTCTGGATCTAGTAGCGTGAAATCGATCCCTAGTTCTGCATAAGGGGGCAGTACTAATCTAAATGTGCCTACTTGGATAGCAATAATTTATTATTGTTTAAGAGGCAAGATCATTTAGAGGTACGAGCTTAGTAAATCCATTTATGGATTATCACAAAGCTGAAACTTGTGGAACTTGCAAATTGATGAGGTAGTCCAGTTTATGGATTCATCAAGAAGCATAGACAAGATTGGTGTATTGGAGACGTAATGAAAACAAAGTGGTGTTTCTCGGAATTTTGTGTAGATAACACTTCATCATTGGCAACAATGTAAAAGCGTTGTCAGACATAAAATAGAGGTTGTCTAAATAAATCGAGATATAAGATTAAGATGAAGTTGGATCATGTTCTTAGAAATCTTTCGATCTCTAGATAAGAACGTTTGTACTTCTCTTTAGATATCTTTATGGTTTGGTTTTTAAACATGCACAATTCTGAGAAAGGTTATTGCCTTTCGAGAACAGAATGAATCTATCTAAGGTATGTGTCTTGAGCACATAAAGGAGATAGATATAAACAAAGCAGATTCTTACACTTCAAGTGTAAAGGGATTTGAAAATGCGGTGTTGTAAAACAAGAACCTGATATCAACTATGCGGTTAGCATAGTGGGAGGATATCAAAGTAATCTGGATAAGAGATATTCGAATGCTGTAAGAGTACTTGGAAGTACTGGATTACTAGCAATAAGAAATCTTCTTAGATTACAGTTTCTCAGATCCAAAAATCAGAGAAGGATCAGTGTAAGTCGATATCAGGCTATGTGTTCACTTTTAGAAGAGGTGGAACCTAAGGATGAAAGAGTGATAAGCGTGAAGCTTCTCGGACTCTATCATAAACCGAATGGCAGCCTCAGAGGCAGCGAAAGTTTTGGTTAGGTTCCGGGATGACCTCTGAACTTGGATATGATTCTTGGTTCACCAAAGGCTATATACATAGCGGTGCATGGAGAACTGGAAGAAGTCATAAGTTCAAAAAGGTGATGATAACACATAGAGCCAGTACCACCTGATACGAGTCATCGTCAGAGGGACGACGCAGTAGTCACCAAGATAACTTCAGATCGGCGACCTAGATTGCTCATTCACATAATACTTCTGGGAAAGTATAACTTAAGAACGTGATGAGTATGGAAGTCGGGAGTTTGGAGGAAATGACTAGACCTTAGTACAAGTGGGAGATTGTTGGAGTTGTGTACTTAATGTCTAGATTTAAGTACCGGTAAACTCCCTGTCATGGCATTTAACCTATTTAATTAATAAACAATTATTTGCAATTAATTATTATTTAATTATGCAAAATATAGTCCTTGATTTTATACGTTGTAGTTAGTATGGTGGGGCATGGGCACACAGAAGATCATACTATCGGTTACTCGTATTCAATCGAACAGTTGCTCACGACCTAGATGGACACGGACCAATCCATCGGTATAGTCGTTGTGTGAGAGAGAAAATAATTTATCTTAATTATTTTATCACACTTGTACACTTGGTGTATTGGGCGGATCGCTTGAGATTTATTGATTAGGATTGCCTTAGATAATCAATTTAAATCTCAGAGTATTTTATTCTTAATCCCCGATATTATTGCGGGTGTGTGTATTTAATATAAGTAACTTTGATTTGCCAAAGGAATTAACCGATTTAATTATTGGGTTAATTACCGGTTAAGTTGGGTCACTATATTTTATATACGACATGCCGTGAATACTTGACGGGAAAGTGTATCCCGTAAGGGTTGATAATATCCCCGAGATGAGTTCATAAGGAATTATTATGTAAACCCTGCAGGTGGATTTAATCCGCATAATTATTAAAGTTGAACGGTACTATTCTCGGATATAAGAAATGAATAATATTTATTGAGCAATAAATAAATTTATTCATGGATATTTAAATCTTAAATACACGGAATAAATAATACTAAGTTGGAGAAATATTATTTGATATAATATGGAATAATATTGGGAGTGCAATTTTATTTATATAGTGGAAAATAAATAAAATTAATATTGATAAGAATTAATGGATTTGGGTTGGACCCAATTTAATTTTCAATATTGGAAGCCCAATATTTATTCTCCTTTTGATCCCCTACGTAGCCTATATAAGCACTACATGGTCTTCACTTTTCATAACTAAGAGAACCTAAGTTACGCTAACTTAAAAGTCTTGGAGAGTGAGGAAGATCCATAAGGTGTTCGATAGATCGTCGCCCACACGACGTTCGGACGAGGTGCAAGGAATACGTGGGAAGATCGCAAGGTCATCAACGTGTTTGATTTCGTTTCTCCGTACAACGAATCTAAGGTAAAATCATAATCCCTCTTTTATGATTTTGTGTGAATTAATTGTAGTATGTACATGAACACACGATCCGGATAAACGACGAACCTCGGGGACGGGGATTCGAGATCCCCGGCGAGGATCGAGAGGAGCGGTCGAACCTAGGGTTCAACCGCCGGGAACGCGCGACGCGAGAGGCGAGCCTCGGCTCGACGCCGAGGCACACGATCGAACCTAGGGTTCGATCGTCGGGGATCCGCCGTGGGCTGGTGCCACGGCGGGAGGATCCGCCGACCTCCGTCGTCGGCGGCGCGTTCAGCGCGAACACCCTCGGCTGGGGGCCGAGGGGTCGATCGAGCCCGTAGGCTCGATCGCTGGGAGCTGCGGGGGTAACCCGCAGCGACTCGTAGCGTGCTGCGGGGTTTCCCGCAGCGGAGCGCTGGGACGAGCACAGCGCGTTGAGCAGCGGGTCACGCGACCCGCTGCGGGGCTGCTACGAGCAGCCCCGGGGATGCCTCGCGCATCCCCAGCGATCATCGCGAGATGATCGCGAGCCCCGGCTCGTGCGGTGGTTCACGTTCGTGGATTCGGCTCGCGGGAGAAAATCGGCTGGGGGCGGGCTGCGTGTCTTCGGGCGCGTAGTCTCCAAAGGTCGGACTCCTGCGGATGAGTCGGGAATCCAATCTCCGGCGATGAAGAATTTCGGTCGGGCTATCGGTTCCGCATAAATTTTAATAGCCCGGGATATCGATTTCCAACAAGTCGTGCACGGGGGCCATGCGAGCTGACCCGTAGCGCACGCCTGGAGGCGTGCCAAGGCCGGATCGAACAGCGGCGGCTCGGGCCGTTGCTAGGGTTCGATGGAGCTGGTCTTCGCGGCGCTCGGGCATGGCAAACGGATTGTACGCGTAGGGTTTTGGAACCCTAGCGGGCTGCTACGAGCAGCCCCGCATCGCCCGTATGGAGACGCGATCGAGCGCGCGGGTTCTCCCGTGGATGTGCTCGATCGAGGCGCCTTCTCTCGTGGACAGCCGCGAGCCCACGCGGGGGCTCGACTAGGCAGCCGCGAGTTCTTCTCGTGGCGGGTTGTTTGGTTGGGCTATCCCCGTGGAGGTTTGTGGCGGATTTCCGGCAACCGGGATTTCGTTTGGAGTTGTCGTTCCGCAATTTGACAACCCCGGATATTCGATCTCCAAAGGATTTCGGTCGGAATTAATTAGATAATTTATTTTAATTAATTTATTAATTCCGGGATATCGATTTCCAACACTTGGTGTATTGAGCGGATCGCTTGAGATTTAACGATTAGGATTGCCGTCGATAATCGATTTAAATCTCAGAGTATTCTATTCTTAATCCCTGATATTATTGCGGGTGTGTGCTTATAATATAAGTGGTTTTGATTTTCCAAAGGAATTGATTGATTAGAATCACCAGTCAATTACCGGTAAAGTTGGGTCACTGTATTTTATGTATGACATGCTGTGAATTCTAAACGGGAAAGCATGTCCCGATAAGGGTTCATAATGTCCCCGAGACGAGCTCATAAGGATTATCATGTAAACCTTGCAAGTGGATTTGATCCGCATGATAATAAAGTTGAGTGGTATTATTCTCGGAATATAATTTATTCATGGACATTTATATCTTAAACATGCGGAATATATAATACTACCGGAGAATATTATTTGATATAATATGGTAAATATTGGGAGTGCAATTATATTTATATAGTGGAAGTAATTATATAATTAATATTAATGGATTAATGGATTTGGGCTTGGGCTCAATTTTAATCATTAATATTAGAAGCCCAATATTCCACCTCCTTAAGGTCCCCTACGTAGCCTATAAAAGCACTACATGGTCTTCTCTATTCTCATAACTTGAAGATCACAATTCTAGAGAGAGAAAGAAAGAGAAGGAGATCCATGGAGTTCGGAGGATCGTCGCCCACACGACGTTCGAGCTAGTGCAAGGAATACGTGGGAAGATCTCAAGGTCTTCAACTAAGTTCTTCGTTTTTCCGAACAACGAGAACGAGGTATAAATCGTAAAACCCTCTTTATGATTTTAATCGTTTAATTATCGTGAAAATACTGTAGAACAAGATCCGAGGTGTGGGATCCTCACCGGGGTCGAGCCGAGCGGTCGTGATCGAGGATCACCGGACCGCTGCGGCTGGAGCGACCCGACATCAAGGATCGCACGCACCCGCTGCCTGGGGAGGCAGGCGACCGCCGGGGGGGCCAAGCGCCCGCCTGGTGGTGGTCGCGGGCGGCCGCCCGGCAGGCTGGCGGGCGCTTCGTATGGCCTGGCAGCGGTGTATCCGCGGGGTTTCGCTAGTTGCGTGCGGTGGCCTACGGGCTGAACCCTAGCGCTCGCATGATGCGTGCGCACGCCTCAATGGAACAAGCGGCGGCTCGGGCCGCGGCTAGGGTTCCCATGGGGCTGTTCCGCGAAGGGTTCGGCATGGCTAGCGGGCTGCTACGAGCAGCCCTAGGCGGCTGCCGTGATCAGCCGCGAGCCCCACGCGGGGGCTCGACCGAACAACCGCGGGTTCGCCCGCGATTAGGGTTTTTGGTTGAGTCCGGCCTTCGTGGTGATTCGTGGCGGCTTTCCGGCAACCGGGAGTCGATTGGAGTTGTTGTTCCGCAACTTTGACAACTCCGGATATTCGATCTCCAAAAGGATTTCGGTCGGAATTAATTAGATAATTTATTTATTTAAATTTATTAATATCCGGGATGTCGATTTCCAACAATTGGTATCAGAGCTATGGTTTTCGTTCACGTTATTTTTCGATAATTTTTCTACCTTGCAGGGTTTCCGACTATTATGGCTAGATTTAATTTTAATTAATTAATGTCATAATATTGTTCTTGATTATTAAACTCTCGGACATGTCGAGATTCGTTTTATGTGTGGTGAATGCTTGTAATAGTAAAAATTCGAGGGTTGACCGAATTTAGGATTTATTATTACGTTCTATTTTTCCGGAAATTGTATAAGGTCGATTTCATATATAAAATCGATACCGGATAATTGTAAATTTATTTTGTAATTTATTTACGTTGGATCCATGCCGAGACGACCGCCGAAGAAGACATGTGACGGAGGAGACGAAAGAGAGGGGTTAGGGCTAGGATCGACCAACCCTATGGTCGATCCATGAGGATCGATCGACCCTAGCATGGAGGGGCCGCCGGCAACGGTAACCGGCAACCTCCTAGGGCTTGGGTCGATGGTGGGGGCGCGGGGATCCCCACCCCGTGCTTCTCCTACCGAGATCCGATTTTCCATAATTAAATCGGTTTTCCTATTTTGATTATTCCTATTTTTGGGAATATTCATGGAATAGGAAAAGAATTAATTTGGTATTAAATTTATTTTCCTAAATTGATTATTCCTATTGTTGGAAATATTCATGGATTAGGAATAAATAAATTTGGAAAGTTTAGGAGTCCTAAATTATTTTATTTACTTATTCCATTATGGAAATCTTCTAGAATATTCCAAGTGGGTCTTGGATAGAATTCTAGAGATTTAATGGAGTAGAAATGGAAAATAAAAATAATAAAAATATTAATAATATTTAATTTTATTTTTGATATATTCGATTGACTTAATTTTCGAATTAAGTAACTTTTTGATTTATAAAAAATAAATAGATTTAAATATTGGAATTAATATTCCCGTCACATGGAGCATTCAAGAACGAAGACTAAAGACTAAAAGATGCGTACGGGGATGGAATAAAGCCATAATAGTCGGAAAATAATATTCTAGTATTATTTTGATTATGTGATAATAGTATGTGCTTTATTTCATGTATGCATGCTTATGTGTATTTATTTATGCATTAGATAGCGTATCCCTTATTGTAAAAAGCTAAGTGGGAGAGGGGTTGGAAACAATCCCAAGGTCTTCATTGCTGCTCTCTTGGTGACTTTTATAAACTTTTGAAGTTTATATAGATAAGTTATTGGAGGAGAGTTCTTGTAAATCCTCTTACCAGAAAACATTGATTAAGTTTATCAAACAATGCCTAATTTGTCTTTCCAAACCTGATTTCAAGTCGACTCATTCTCACCCCGGGGAGTGGAATGGAGCCAAAGCCACTTGGTCATGTCGAGGACACAAATTAGAGACTTTCGTATATTTGGATCGATCGTCTGCTCGGCTCCCTCATTCTATGAGAGATAGGGTTGTTCGCATGGTGAATCACTGGTAAGAAACTTCGAGTTTCACTTATGATTCTCCGCGTCTTGATTTACAAGATTGAATGAATCAAGTAATTGGATGTCAATTATAAAATCTTTTGGTGTATCACGTGGCTTTCTATACTGAATGGGATTTTGGAATAATTGATGTAGACACTTTTAAGGAATTTTGAAGAATTTTGTTGTTATCGTAAACGTCCACACCACGTGGCTTGCGGTAATATAACAATTCCAAACGATTCATTTTGGTACTGAGTAATGGTTTACACTTAGATATGCGTTATAGTATCCTTCCCCACGAAGTAACGCTATAAATGATGTATGACCGAAGCAAATCTAATTGCTAAATCGTTTGGGTAGGTAAACGTCCACACCACGTGGCTTGCCATATCTAATAGGATTTTAGATGCGGTTAGTGATTTAATGATATTATTTGAGGGAGATAGTATCGGAATTAAATCGATTGTTTGTATTATGTGCTTATAGGTTAGAAATGTCTTTGCCCTACTATGTGATATACGATAAGGTATTTATACTCAACGACCCTTATAATATTGATTGGAATCGAAATCTGGACAATGTCCTAATTGCTGAGAAGTACAAGTGTGTACTTCATTATCTTTGTCCTCTCGTTCCAAGCAAAGGTTTTTGAACCTATGGACGGGTAGATGGAAAAGAAGAAGCAAGATACGGAAACCCAATGATCCTAGTTTTGGACCACGAGATGGGTAAAGTATGCCGCAAGGCAAGTACTTCCGTTGCAAGCAGTCTGGGCACTGGTAGTCTGATTGTCCTCTCATAAAAACAAGGAGTGAACTTTTCCTTAGTCACTGATACATTTTCAATGGTGATATCTACCGGAACCTGGTGTGTAGATACAGAGGCCACTGATCATGTTTTGCATTTGTATGCAAGGGTTCCAGGAAACCCGGCGACTTAGAAAGGAAAAGATCACCATCTACATGGGCAATGCTGCGAAGGTGGCGGCTGTTGCAGTGGGAGAGATTCATTTACTTTTGAGTAATGAAAGGTTTTTATACATTGTCTTTATGTGCATGGATTTAGAAATAATTTGATTTCAGTTTCTAAACAAATGGATATTCTAGTTCTTCTGATCATTCAATGATTATAAGAAGAATAGATGATAATATCTGTTCTAGCACATTGGTTAACAATTTGTATATGTTAAATACAGAGGGAGGGTACATTTAGGTTAACAATTTGTATATGTTAAATACAGAGTCTACCACGATGCAACAAACCGAAACTAGTAACACATTATCTAACACCAATAAGAGAAAGGAACCTTCTAGGAAGAATCAATTATACTTGTGGTATCTTAAGCTAGGTCATTTAATCCAAATAGGATTCAAAGGTTGAACAACTGATGATCAAATCAGTGGTGTTGAAGGAGAGAACTGACGCTACCGTCGTGGAGTAGCGCAAAATAATATTTGTAGTTCCTAAACTATTCACTAGCATAAGTACTAGTAGCAAGTATAGGGTCGATCCCACGAGGAGGAGGATTAGCTTATAGTTTTCCCGGCTTTGAATGCTCAATTGGGTTGTCACGTTTGAAAAGGTTTTGTTTTGGAGAGCAGTTGGGCAATGCCAAACCGTGGTCACCGTGTTTACTTGACTCGATAAAAAAAAAAAAAAACTAGCATGCAACTTAACTAACAAACTGAGCAATTAACAAACTTGACTAAACAGATAAGAAGAACCAAATAAAGACTAAAGTATCCAGGCATTGACTCCCCTGACTACCCCCTTGACCTATGTGCTGCCGATCATTGGTACGTATATCATTTTGCTAACAGTTTTGTCTTCCAGTTATAGATCTCAAGTATTAACATCCCTATAATGTCACGCATATTAATACCCCGAACCCTTATTTGCTCTTATGTTTAAGTCCTATTAGATCTCTCTCAATAGGTCTCCTGACGTTGACCAATTCGACACTATGTGACCGCATGAGTCTAAGTTGATCAAGTCGCCTTCATCCTCCAAGCAAACCCAGAATGGCCAATAGCATGCCTGGACAGGCCCAAGTCATACGACCACCTCTCCAGCAACATGTTGTACTTTGCGGACGCCCAGTCTCCCGGTCGCGTTGATCCACGTACTCCTGTGTTAGGCAAGTCGGGGTTCCCACTGGTCATTGTAGGATTGCCCAAGTCCCTAACATGCTTAAGTTACTACCCTGTTGAATCGGGAACAAAACTCAGCTAGTTGATGTCCTCACTAAGCCTCCCGGCATGATCACGTCTTAGGGTTGGTCAGGTTCTGTCTTTGCCCAGATACAAACAGATTAGCTACTCATGGAAATAAACGAAAATAAAACAAGGACAAGAAATTGACGAACTACGAATTGCATTATGAAAAGGAAATTGTTCAAACGGAAATGAAAACTAAGTACGGAATCAAAAACATGAAAACATAAAAGAAATTGTTTTTAGCCCGAGGGCTTAACAAGAAATAAACGCCGGTGAGTTGATTTGCTCACGCGGCTGCCTTCTTCGTTGCTGGTCAGGTAGGGTTTCGATCCGGATTGCTCGCTGCTCATGTGTGTACGTCTTCTTCATCAGTCACTCCACTTATATACACGGGCTTCAGCTGATGGGAGACGTGTGGGGGAATACCTCTAAGATCGGATGAGAGTCCATCTTTATCTTTATCTCTTAATCTGGTCACTTTGAAGAGTCCACGAATTTCAGGATTCTGGGTACACCGATTGCCCAACGTTCCGTCTCCGTCAATGTTAGCGCTTGCCCATGTACTTCCTTCTCTGACTGACTGAGGTAGCGGACCATGTGCGGTACTTGGTCGAACTCAAGTCTTGCTCCACCTGCTGACGTCCTGGTTGCTTGCTCAACTCAGCTGGACCCTTTTCGTCAGTCTGGCTTGCTCAACGAGTGCTCTTGACCATGGAAGGTGATTTCCTTGCCTCTTTCACACAGTGCGCTCCTCTTTTCACTCCTTTACCTGCCCACTTGCAAAACTTGCCCAAGTACCCAAACGTGCCCTCCCAGACACAAATAAAGTAAAAAAAAACTAAGGACTCGATTTACTTGACTCTAAAAACCTAAAAATGAGCCAAAAAAATATGGCTCATCACACGCACACACTTTACTTCGCTTGTCCTCAAGCGTGTACGGTGACTTGCCTGCTCAAGCAGAAAACAACAGGGGGTAGAGATAGAAAGAAAATAGAAGACTCAAGGACAGCATGCTTATCAAAATACAGAGAGTTGATCAAGTGAACAGATAGTCAAAATCATAGTCAATGGAATGCATAAAAAACGGTCAAGAGTTTGCAACAGGATTTTGGGATTCTTACTAAGTGTTTCTCTCTATGTAGTGGATGAGTAGTGTTTCGCTCAATGCTATTTTAAAAGAAGTTCTGCTTTGGGCTTGACCAAGTTTTATCTTGTGAAATTTTCAATTGAGTTGGGCAATATCATTAGGGCTTTCTAGGGTGACTGTATAGGCTAGCTTGGGCAATGCCCAGGATTGATCTTAGGCAGAACATGCATTTTACTTAGCAACTTTTCTCTTAATTTCTTCTCTCTCTTACGGGCCTTAGCACACCCTTTTATTCATGGATCTATTTTTTTTCTTTTTCTTTTGTTTTTCTCTCTCTCTCTTTTTTTTTTTTCTAGAGAAGACTTTGCCCTGACCTGCTCTTTTTATGATTTTGAGCATATCTGTAGGTTGGCCAGGGCAGTGGGAGTTTTCCCCTAGGTGGTCAAGAAATATTGGCTCGGCTCAAGGGGCTAAAAAGAGTCTTCTTTTTATTTGCAGTACAGAATAAAATGCCTAAATCATTTACTACTCAACTCAATTTTCAAATAATCACAATGGTCAGAACTTGGGCAAGCTTCAGCATTACAAACTTTTAAACAGCTACTCTCAAGAAAGAAATATAACACACAGATGTAGGCTCAAATCCTCACAGCTTACCTAGTTGCAATTCCATCGTCCCTAATATTTTTCATGCATAGACTATTAATTTTGAAAACTGTTGAAATTGATCAAGGTATTTATCAAGCATGCGACTCGATCAAACTATGGGGTTGCTCTTGCCATTCCCCCACTCACACACTTTGCCTCTGGCAAAGTGTGCAAACAGTAATAAGTTGGGCAAGAATCCCCCCTGACTCCGACTCCAACGATGTTGGCGCACCTTCCCACATACATACTTTGCCTTGGGCAAAGTGTGCAAATAAAGAGGTCAACCCCATCAGACATGAGTCGGGCAGACTCAAGACCAAATAAAAAAAAATAAAAAAAAACAAAATAATATCCTAAACTACTAAAAACAAAGGGAGGGTACATTTAGGTTTTAGGTTCAGGTGGGTACCTGAAACCGACGTGGGCGAAGTATGCCATCAGGGCAGCGTGCAGCTCGTCCTGCCTCTTTCCAATCCGATCTTGCTTCTCCTCGAGGACATCCAATTGCTCAAGGATCTCCTCCTTCTGCGAATCGACCCTCTCACTTGGTCGACTCACAGGCTCGATCTTCACTTTCGCCTTGGCTGCCAATGCCAAGGCCTTCACTTCCTCTGGGTTTGTAAACACCCAATCTTCTCCATCAATTCTGATATCAGCCATCCTATTCAAACACGCATGATCAAACTTCTCCTCCGGCATCATCTCCATCAACTCAAAGTCAAGCTTCAAATCCATCTTCTGGGCATAAATTCCTGGAAAGTGGGCAAGGGACAACCTCTGTGCTGGCTTTGTCAAGATGTTCTTCAGTTGTGCGCACAGGAAAGCTCCAAAGTTGACCTTGATCTTCATGGTCATACACCACAGTAGATCAAGTTCGGTCAGGAAGACAGTGTTGATGTTGTCCTTCTTCCCGTAAAAGTTGTACGCCAGTATACGGTGGCAGATGCGCAATGCGTCGTCCTTGAGCTGGAAATTTTGACGCTACCGTCGTGGAGTAGCGCGAAATAATATTTATAGTTCCTAAACTATTCACTAGCACAAGTACTAGTAGCAAGTATAGGGTCGATCCCACGAGGAGACGGATTAGCTTATAGTTTTCCCGGCTTTGAATGCTCAATGGCGTTGTCACGTTTGAAAAGGTTTTGTTTTGGAGAGCAGTTGGGCACTGCCGAACCGTGGTCACCGTGTTTACTTGACTCGAAAATAACAAATAACTTAAAGGAAAATAAACTAGCATTCAACTTAACTAACAGACTGAGCAATTAACAAACTTGACTAAACAGATAAGAAGAACAAAATAAAGACTAAAGTATCCAGGCATTGACTTCCCTGACTACCCCCTTGACCTATGTGCTGCCGATCATTGGTACGTATATCATTTTGCTAACAATTTTGTCTTCCAGTTATAGATCCCAAGTATTAACATCCCTATAATGTCACGCATATTAATACCCCGAATCCTTATTTGCTCTTATGTTTAAGTCCTATTAGATCTCTCTCAATAGGTCTCCTGACGTTGACCAATTCGACACTATGTGACCGCATGAGTCTAAGTTGATCAAGTCGCCTTCATCCTCCAAGCAAACCTGTAATGGCCAATAGCATGCCTGGACAGACCCAAGTCATACGACCACATCTCCAGCAACATGTTGTACTTCGCGGACGCCCAGTCTCCCGGTCGCGTTGATCCACGTACTCCTGTGTTAGGCAAGTCGGGGTTCCCACTGGTCATTGTAGGATTGCCCAAGTCCCTAACATGCTTAAGTTACTACCCTGTTGAATCGGGAACAAAACTCAGCTAGTTGTTGTCCTCACTAAGCCTACCGGCATGATCACGTCTTAGGGTTGGTCAGGTTCTGTCTTTGCCCAGATACAAACAGATTAGCTACTCATGGAAATAAACGAAAAATAAAACAAGGACAAGAAATTGACGAACTACAAATTGCATTATGAAAAGGAAATTGTTCAAACGGAAATGAAAACTAAGTACGGAATCAAAAACATGAAAACATAAAAGAAATTGTTTTTAGCCCGAGGGCTTAACAAGAAATAAACGCCGGCGAGTTGATTTGCTCACGCGGCTGCCTTCTTCACTGCTGGTCAGGTAGGGTTTCGATCCGGATTGCTCGCTGCTCATGTGTGTACGTCTTCTTCATCAGTCACTCCACTTATATAGGCGGGCTTCAGCTGATGGGAGACGTGTGGGGGAATACCTCTAAGATCGGACGAGAGTCCATCTTTATCTTTATCTCTGAATCTGGTCACTTTGAAGAGTCCACGAATTTCAAGATTCTGGGCACACCGTGTTGGAGTTGTATACTTAATGTCTAGATTTAAGTGATATTAACTCCCGATCCATTGCCATTAATCTATTTAATTAAATAAACAATTATTTGCGTTTAATTATTTATAATTAAATATATGCAAATTATAGTCCTAGATTATATACGTTGTAGTTAGTATGGTGTGCGTCGTTACATGGAAGATCATACTATCGGTTAGTCGTATATTATCGAACAGTTGCTCACGACCTAGATGGACAAGGACCAATCCATCGGTATAGTCGTTGTATGAGTGAGAAAATAATTGGTCTTGATTATTTTATCATACTTGTACACTTGGTGTATTGGGCGGATCGCGTGAGATTTATCGATTAGGATTGCCTTAGATAATCGATTTAAACCTCAGTGTATTTTATTCTTAATCCCCGATATTATTGCGGGTGTGTATATTTAATATAAGTGACTTTGATTTTCCAAAAGAATTGACCGATTTGATTATTGGGTCAATTACCGGTAAAGTTGGGTCACTATATTTTATATATGACATGCCGTGAATTTTTGACGGGAAAGTGTGTCCCGGTAAGGGTTGATAATGTCCCCGAGATGAGTTCATAAGGAATTATTGTGTAAACCCTGCAGGTGAATTTGTTCTGCATAATAATTAAGGTTGAATGGTACTAGTCTCGGATTCAAGAGATTAATAAATTAATTAGCAATAAATTAATTTTATTCATGGACATTTCTATCTTAAACGCACGGAATAAATAATAGTACCGGAGAGATAATATTATTTGATATAATATGGTATAATATTGGGACTGCAATTATATTTATATAGTGGAAGATAAATATAATTAATATTAATGGATTAATAGATTTGGGCTTGGGCTCAATTTAATCATTAATATTGGAAGCCCAATATTCCACCTCCTTTAGATCCCCTACGTAGCCTATAAAAGCACTACATGGTCTTCTCTATTCTCATAACTTGAAGATCACAATTCTAGAGAGAGAGAGAAAGAGAAGGAGATCCATGGAGTTCGGAAGATCGTCGCCCACACGACGTTCGAGCTAGTGCAAGGAATACGTGGGAAGATCTCAAGGTCTTCAAATAAGTTCTTCATTTTTCCGAACAACGAGAACGAGGTAAATCGTAAAACTCTCTTTATGATTTAATCGTTTATTTATCATGATTATACCGTGAACCAAGATCCAAGAACGCGACCCATGACGATGTTGAACCGGGCGGTGGTGATCGAAGATCAACGGACCGCCGACGGCTCAACGGCTCGCCTAGGAGGGGTCGAGGGCGTCGTACCCTAGCTGGACGCGCCGCTCGCACGGCTGGACCACCGCTCGCGCGGCGGTGGCTGGCGGCAGCTTGGGTGATCGTGAGCCACGGGTTCGACCGTGGCTGGAGCTCGATCACCCGGGGCGCAGCTGGGGCGTGCCCAGCGGGCTGAACCCTAGCGCACGTCCGATGAGGTGCGCGTGCCTCAATCGAATGGCGGTGGCTCGGGCTGCTGCTAGGGTTCGAGATGGGGCTGTCCGCGAGGGTTCGAGCATGCCCGGCGGGCTGCCAAGGGCAGCCCTAGGAGGCTGCCGTGATCAGCCGCGAGCCCCATGCGGGGGCTCGATCGAACAAGCCGCGGCTTTGCCGCGGTTAGGGTTTGGTTGGGCTATCCCCGTGGAGGTTCGTGGCGTGTTTCCGGCGACCGGGATTTCGTTTGGAGTTGTTGTTCCGCAACTTTGACAACTCCGGATATTCGATCTCCAAAGGATATCGATCGGAATTAATTAGATAATTTATTTAATTAATTTTATTTAAATTTATTAATTCCGGGATAACGATTTCCAACACACTGATTGCCCAACGTTCCGTCTCCATCAATGTTAGCGTTTGCCCATGTACTTCCTTCTCTGACTGACTGAGGTAGCGGACCATGTGCGGTACTTGGTCGAACTCAAGTCTTGCTCCACCTGCTGACGTCCTGGTTGCTTGCTCAACTCTGCTGGACCCTTTTCGTCAGTCTGGCTTGCTCAACGAGTGCTCTTGACCATGGAAGGTGATTTCCTTGCCTCTTTCACACAGTGCGCTCCTCTTTTCACTCCTTTACCTGCCCACCTACAAAACTTGCCCAAGTACCCAAACGTGCCATCCAGACACAAATAAATTAAAAACAAACTAAGGACTCGATTTACTTGACTCTAAAAACCTAAAAATGAGCCAAAAAATATGGCTTATCAAGGACCTTCCTACCTATGAATCGATTTTTGGATGGTAATAAATGACCAAGTAACCTTTTAAGGTTAAAAGCTATAGATCCGAACAAGTATTGGATTTGATTTATTCTGATGTATGCAGACCTATGTTTAGTCAGACATGAGGAGGGTACGAATATTTCATCTTTGATGATTACTCGATACATGGATTTAGGTACCTGATGCGCCGCAAAAGCAAGTACTTTGACTAGTTCAAGGAGTACAAAGCTCATGTGGAAAACCTTCATGGTAAATCCATTAAATGCCTACGATCTGATCGTGGAGGCATATACCTGTCTGGAGAATTCAAGGCATACTGATCAGAGAATGGGATTAATTCCCAACTGACTGTACCATTTACTCCTCTAAGGAATGGTGTGTCAGAAAGAAGGAAAAGGACTCTTATCGGAATGGTGAAAACGATAATGAGTTATTCGGAGTTACCTTATGTATAGGGTTATGCCTCGGAAACATCGGCGCACATCCTAAACTTGGTTGCTTAGAACCTCGTACGGAAATGCGGTTGTTTATAGGATATCCTAGAAGAACAAAAGTTGTGTGTTCTATAGTCCTAAGGACCAGAAAGTCGTTATAAGTTCTAACGCCCGGTTCTTAGGGGAAGGCTATGGGATGAACCACAAGCCCACAAGTGATATGATACTTGATATGAGAAAAAATGATCGAGACTTAGAGCCACCCGAACCGAGTAGTACACCACTAGAACCTGCACCTATTATCACTGTTAATACACCGAAACGCCGTCGTAGTGGGACGGTTGCGAGACAAACGGAAAGATTCGTGGGACTAGGTGAGTCTTCGGACTCGGCACCTGGAGTACATGAAATCGATCCCTGGACCTATGATGAGGCGGTACAAGATCTAAATGCGCCTTCTTAGTGAAAGGCGGTGAAATCCGAAATAGAATCTTCGGATTCTAATAATGTCTGGGATCTTGTAGAACCACCGAAAGGCGTGAAGCCAATCGGGTGTGAATGGGTCTACAAGATAAAGAGAGGATATGACGAGAAGGTCGGAACCTTCAATTTCAAAACAAAGCTTGTTGTGAAAGGATATACTCAGAAAGATATGGATCGAGTATGAGGAGACCTTTCGCCGGTAGCAATGCTAAAGTCAATCTGGATTCTCTTAGCATCTCATGTGGATTATGAGGTGTGGTAAAATGGTTGTCGAGACAGCTTTCCTACATGGAAGTCTTGACGGAACCATTTATGAAATAACCAGAAGGATTTATTGCTAATGGGCGAAAACATTTAGTGTGCAAGCTCAGTCGATCCATTTCTGGATTGAAGCAAGCTACAAGATCGTGGAACATGCGGTTTGATAAATCAGTTGTGGATTTATTCAAAGCATGGACGAATCGTATGTGTATTGGAAACATGATGGAAACGAAAGTGGTTTCTTGTGCTTTATGTAGACGATATTTTATAATTGGCAACAATGTGAAAATGTTAATGGACATAAAGGGATGGTTGTTCTAGACAATTCGATATGAAGGACTTAGGAGAGGTTGGACATGTTCATATGATCAAAGTTATAAGGGATCACAAGAGAGGGACATTGTACCTATCCCAAGCTTCATACATAGACACGATTCTGACTCATTTAACATACAAGATTCCTAGAATGGTTTTACCTTTCAGATATGGAATCTATCTATCTAAAGATATTGATGGAGTAGTATACTTAATGTCTAGATTTGAGTATTCTGAACTCTATGTACACTTTCATTTACCTATTAATAATGAACATTCATTTGCTTTTAATTATTATTAATTAAATAAATGCAAATTATAGTCCTGGATTATATACGTTGTAGTTAGTATGGTGTGTCGGGCCCACACAGAAGATCATACTATCAGTTACTCGTATTTAATCAAACAGTTGCTCACGACCTAGATGGACACGGACCAATCCATCGGTATAGTCGTTGTGTGAGAGAGAAAATAATTTGTCTTAATTATTTTATCACACTTGTACACTTGGTGTATTGAGCGGATCGCTTGAGACTTATCAATTAGGTTTGCTCTGTGATAATTGATTTAAGTCTCGGAGTATTTTATTCTTAATCCCCTAAACAATTGCGGGTGTGTATATTTAATATAAGTGACTTTGATTTTCCATAGAAATTAACCGATTTAATTATTGGGTTAATTACCGGTTAAGTTGGGTCACTATATTTTATATATGACATGCCGTGAATTCTTGAAGGGACAGTGTATCCCGGAAGGGTTGATAATATCCCCGAGATGAGCTCATAAGGATTTATTATGTAAACCTCGCGAGTGGATTTGTTCCCGCATAATAAATAAAGTTGAGTGGTACTATTCTCGGATATAAGAGATGAGTAAATTTATTAAGCAATAAATAAATTTTATTCATGGATATTTAAATCTTAAATACACGGAATAAATAATACTAACCGGAGAAATATTATTTGATATAATATGGGTAAATATTGGGAGTGCAATTTTATTTATATAGTGGAAAATAAATAAAATTAATATTGATAAGGATTAATAGATTTGGGCTGAGCTCAATTTAATCATCAATATTAGAAGCCCAATATTTCACCTCCTTTAGATCCCCTACGTAGCCTATAAAAGCACTACATGGCCTTCATAAATCATAAGACAAGAATATCATTATTTGATAGTTCTAGAGAGTTGAAGGAGATCCATAGGAGTTCGATAGATCGTCGCCCACCCGACGTTCGAACGGAGTGCAAGGAATACGTGGGAAGATTCAAAGGTGTTTGATTTCGTTTCTCCGAACAACGAATCGAAGGTATAAAATCTAAACGACCTTTATGATTTTATTTGATTCGAATTATTGAAAATACCGTAGAACAAAGATCCGAGGATCGAACCCCGGGACGAGGGTCGAGCCGGGCGGTGGTGGTCGAACCACCGGACCGCCGGCGGCTCGTAGATCCCACGTGGGGATCGTGCACGGAAGTCCTCGGCTGGGAGCCGAGGATCGATCGAACCCCTACGGGGTCGATCGCTGGAGCTGCGGGGTTAACCCGCAGCGGCTCGTAGCGAGCTGCGGGGTTACCCGCAGCGAGTCGCTGGGGACGAGCCCCAGCCGTGCGAGCAGCGGATCATCGGATCCGCTGCGGGGATGCTACGAGCATCCCCAGGGACGCCGCGAGGCATCCCGTGCGATCGCTGGGAGCGATCGCGGGTTCCCGCGGGGGTGCGGCTGGGCGTTCGCGTGCCTCGTGCGCGCGACGCGTTCGGTCGAGCCCCGGTCCGCGTGGGCTCGTGATTTCTCCGGCAATCGAGGTTTTCGTTCGGGTTATTGGTTTCCACAAATTTTAATAACCCGGGATATCGAATTCCAACAATTGGTATCAGAGCGTGGTTTACGTTCGCGGTATTTTCGATAAAATTGTTCTACCTTGCAGGGTTCCGACTATTATGGCTTGATTAATTACTCGTTTAATTTATTTTGTCATGATTGTTGGTTTTATTAAACTCTCGGACATGTCGAGATTCGTTTTTGGTGGTGAATGCTTGTAATAGTAAAAATTCGGGGGTTGACCGAATTTAGGATTTATTATTACGTTCTATGTTTTTCCGGATATTGTATAGGGTCGATTTCATGTATAGAATCGATACCGGAATTGTAATTTAGATTATTGTAATTTATTTTGCGATTGGATCGATGAATCGAAGACCGCCGGAGAAGACGAAGTGACGAGGAGGAGCTAGGGCTCGGATCGACCAACCCCATGGTCGATCCATGAGGATCGATCGATCCGGCCATGGAGGAGCCGCCGGCAATGGTGGCCGGCCACCTCCTAGGCGTGGTCGAGGGTGGCGTGGGGCCTCCCACCCCATGCTATCCCAGTCCGGAAATTTACTTTTCTAATTGGTTCGGATTTTTCCCTTTTGAGTACTCCTATTTTTTGGAAACTCTCATGGATAAGGAAAAGAATCAATTTAGAATTAATTAGGATTCCTATTTGATTATTTCTATTTTATGGAAATATTCATGGATTAGGAGTCTAATTAATTTGCTATTAATTTATTTCCTATTTGATTATTCCTATTATTGGGAATTTTCATTAGATGGAAATTAATTAATTATGAAAAGTAGAAGAGTCCTAATTTATTTTATTTCCTTATTCCATTATAGAAATCTTCTAGAATATTCCAAGTGGGTCTTGGATAGATTATTCTAGAGATTTAATGGAGTAGAAAAGAAAATAATAATAAATAAAAATATTAATAATATTTAATTTTATTTTCGATATATTCGATTGACTAAATTTTCGAATTAAGTAACTTTTGGATTAATTGAAAATAAATAGATTTAAATATTGGAAATTAATATTCTCGTCACATGGAGCATTCAAGAAACGAAGACTGAAGACTAGAAGATGCGTACGGAGATGTGATAAAGCCATAATAGTCGGAAAATAATATTCTAGTATTATTTTGATTATGTGATAATATTGGAAATCGATCACCCGGAATCGTCGTAGAACCGACTCCGATCGACGTCCCGGAAACCACGACGGAACAGCCCGGAGCCACCGCCCGAGGAGCGTCCGATCGAGCCCTAGCCGCGGCGAAGCCGCGACTTGTCAATCGCTCCCCGCGGGGCGATCGCCCGCCGCCAAGGCGGGCGTGGGCTGCCCAGCCGAGGGCTCCCACGGCGTGATCCGTCCAGTCGGGTCCTCGAGTCGCCGGCGGTCCGGCGGTCCAAGACCGCCACCTCCCGACTCGTCCCGGTTTGGATCCCCGTTTATCGGATCTTGTTTTTCGATAATATTTCAATAAACATGAATTAAATAGCGGAAATATTTAATTCACCTTTCGATTCGTTGTGCGGAGAAACGAGATCTTATTGAAGACCTTGAGACCTTCCCACGTATTCCTTGCACTCGTTCGAACGTCGGGTGGGCGACGATCCTCCGAACTCTATGGATCTCCTTCTCTCCTTTCTCTCTCTTGAATTGTGATCTTCAAGTTATATGAGAATAGAGAAGACCATGTAGTGCTTTTATAGGCTACGTAGGGGATCTTAAGGAGGTGGAATATTGGGCTTCCAATAATAGTGATTAAATTGAGCCCAAGCCCAAATCTATTAATCCTTACTATTATTAATTATATATTAATTCCACTATATAAATATAATTGCACTCCCAATATTATACCATATTATATCAAATAATATTCTCCGGTAGTTTTATTTATTCCGCATGTTTAAGATATAAATGTCCATGAATAAATTATATTTATTGCTAATATTATTTATTCATCTCTTATAATTCCGAGAATAGTACCACTCAACTTTATTACCATGCGGATCAAATCCACTTGCAAGGTTTACATGATAATCCTTATGAGCTCATCTCGGGGACATTATCAACCCTTTCGAGGACATGCTTTCCCGTCAAGAATTCACGGCATGTCATATATAAAATATAGCGACCCAACTTAACCGGTAATTGACCAAATAATTAAACCAGTCAATTCCTTTGGAAAATCAAAGTCACTTATATTAAATATACACACCCGCAATAGTATCGGGGATTAAGAATAAAATACACTGAGATTTAAATCGATTATCCAAGGCAATCCTAATCGATAAATCTCAAGCGATCCGCCCAATACACCAAGTGTACAAGTATGATAAAATAATCAAGACAGATTATTTTCTCCCTCATACAACGACTATACCGATGGATTGGTCCGTGTCCATCTAGGTCGTGAGCAACTGTTCGATTAAATACGAGTAACCGATAGTATGATCTTCCGTGTGGGCCCGCACACCATACTAACTACAACGTATATAATCTAGGACTATAATTTGCATATATTTAATTATAAATAATTAAACGCAAATAATTGTTTATTTAATTAAATAGATTAATGGCAATGGATCGGGAGTTTCCGTTACTTAAATCTAGACATTAAGTACACAACTCCAACAATCTCCCACTTGTACTAAGGTCTAGTCATTTCCTCCAAACTCATGACTCCCATACTCATCACGTGCTTAAACTGTACTTCCAAGAAGTACCTTGTGAAAGAGCAATCTAGATTGTCGTTCTGAAGTTATCTTGGTGACTACAGCGTCGTCTTCCCTGACGATGACTCGTATCAGGTGGTACTTGATCTATGTGTTATCTTACACTTATGGACTTGTGATTTCTTACGTTTGCCATTGCACCGCTATTCACAATAGCCTTTGGTAAACTAAGAATCACATCTAAGTCCAAGAGGTTATCCCGGAGCATTACCAGAACTTCCGCTGCCTCTGAGGCCGCTATTCTTGGTTACCCATAGGAGAGTCCGAAAAGCATCGTGCTTATCACTCTTCCATGTTAAAACTCCTCCTCCTTTAATAGTGAAACACATAGCCTGATATCGACTTACACCGGTCCTTATTTGATTAGAAATCTAAGAGAGTGTAATCCAAAGGAAAAGCTCGTCTGCTTCGTAGTCTAGAACAGTACTTCGAAAGTACTTCAAATGTTCATTACAACAGTCGAGTATTCATTCCCAGGATTACCTTGATATCCTCCCACTATGCTAACCGCATAGTCGATATCAGGTTCTCGTTTTCAACATTGCTTTAAGCTTTCCACACTCAAAGTGTAGGAAACCGCTTTAATTGCTTCTATCTCCTTTTGTGTTTCCAAAACACATGTCTTTAGATAGATGCAATTCCGTGTCAAAAAGGTAACGAACCTTTCTCGGAATCTTGCATGTTAAAACGAACCATAATCATATATATGTAAGATGTCCAGGAGAAGTACGATGTTCTTTCCTAGAGATCCAAGATCTCAAGAACATGTCTAACTTCTTCCTATATCTTTCATATTGATTCATCTAGACAATCATCATTTCATGTCTGATAATATCTTTACATTGTTGCCAATGATAAGAGTGTTATCTACATAAAACCCGAGAAACACCACCTTGTTTCCATTACGTTTCCCATACACACGATTCGTCAATGCCTTTTGATGAATCCATCAAATGGACTATCTCATCAATGCGCAAGTTCCACGAACTCTAGCTTCGTTTTAATCCATCAATGGATTAACTAAGCTTGTACTCTAAATGATCTTGCCTCTTAGCAATAATCCTTATTGCTCTCCAAGAAGGCACATTTAGATCTAGTACCGCCTCTATGTAGATCCAGGGATTGATTTCATGTATACTAGGTCCAGAGTTCGAAACTCTCCTAGTCTTATGAATATCTCCGGTTGTCACACAACCTCCCACTACAACGGCATTCCGGTGTATAAACAGTAATAACAGTAGGTGCAGTTAGTGGTGTATCGCTACTCGGTTCGGCTGGTTCTAAGTCTCGATCGTTTTCTCTCTTTTCAGAAGTATCACGTCATTTTGAGCTTGTGGTTCATCTAATAGTCTTCCTCTAAGAACCGGGCGTTAGAACTTATAACGTCCTTCTGGTTAATAGTACTATCGAACACACATCTTTTGTTCTTCTAAGATATTCTACAACCGCATTGAAATGCGTCGTTGTTACCAAGACATATCTATAGAACATAGGTAGTTCCGTATAACTCAAGCTTTTACTATTTCGATAAGAGTTCCATTTCTTATTTCCGACACACCATTTCTATAGAGGACTGTATGGTGTAGTCACTTGGGATCCAATCCCAAGCTCTGATCATATATCAGAGTCAATCAATTCTAATACTTGTCCGGATCTTATATCTTATATCCATAAAGGATTGCTTAGTCGTATTATCTTCCAAATTAGATTCTTAGGTCGGAAGGTCCACTCCTTCAACTTAATTGATCTTACAATCAATTTTCGACCTTTGAACTTCTTATTTGAATAAATATGACTTAGCATAAGAATCCACAAGTATAAATGATTTAATAAAGAAATCTCTTATTAGTAAAACGAGTTATATATAAAACGGTTCGTTGCATCGTAGTGGACTTAGGATTCATCATTTATATATTGCTAGCTAATGTACCAGAATAGATAATATCATTATTTCTTCTTATAACCATCAAATGATTAAAAGAAATAAAATATCCATTCATTAAAATTTAGAAATCTAGAACAAAGTTCTTTCTAAAATAATAGGGTACATAAAGCAATATTTCAAAATGAAATCATATGTCCTCCACTGCAACAGCTGCCTCCTCCACAGCATTGCCCATGTAGACTACGATCTTTTCTTTTTCAAGTCGTCAGGTTTCATGGAACCCTTGCATTTAAAATGCACATACCGTCAGTGGTTCCATATCTACTGTTGGAGTTGTGTACTTAATGTCTAGATTTAAGCACCGGTAAACTCCCTGTCATGGCATTTAACCTATTTAATTAATAAACAATTATTTGCAATTAATTATTATTAATTAATATATGCAAAATATAGTCCTGGATTTTATACGTTGTAGTTAGTATGGTGGGGCATGGGCACACAGAAGATCATACTATCGGTTACTCGTATTTAATCGAACAGTTGCTCACGACCTAGATGGACACGGACCAATCCATCGGTATAGTCGTTGTGTGAGAGAGAAAATAATTTATCTTAATTATTTTATCACACTTGTACACTTGGTGTATTGGGCGGATCGCTTGAGATTTATTGATTAGGATTGCCTTGGATAATCAATTTAAATCTCAGATTATTTTATTCTTAATCCCCGATATTATTGCGGGTGTGTGTATTTAATATAAGTGACTTTGATTTGCCAAAGGAATTAACCGATTTAATTATTGGGTTAATTACCGGTTAAGTTGGGTCACTATATTTTATATACGACATGCCGTGAATACTTGACGGGAAAGTGTATCCCGTAAGGGTTGATAATATCCCCGAGATGAGTTCATAAGGAATTATTATGTAAACCCTGCAGGTGGATTTAATCCGCATAATAATTAAAGTTGAGCGGTACTATTCTCGGATATAAGAAATGAATAATATTTATTGAGCAATAAATAAATTTATTCATGGATATTTAAATCTTAAATACACGGAATAAATAATACTAAGATGGAGAAATATTATTTGATATAATATGGAATAATATTGAGAGTGCAATTTTATTTATATAGTGGAAAATAAATAAAATTAATATTGATAAGAATTAATGGATTTGGGTTGGACCCAATTTAATTTTCAATATTGGAAGCCCAATATTTATTCTCCTTTTGATCCCCTACGTAGCCTATATAAGCACTACATGGTCTTCACTTTTCATAACTCAGAGAACCTAAGTTACGCCAACTTAAAAGTCTTGGAGAGTGAGGAAGATCCATAAGGTGTTCGATAGATCGTCGCCCACACGACGTTCGGACAAGGTGCAAGGAATACGTGGGAAGATCGCAAGGTCATCAACGCGTTAATTCGTTTCTCCGTACAACGAATCTAAGGTAAAATCATAATCCCTCTTTTATGATTTTGTGTGAATTAATTGTAGTATATACATGAACACACGATCCGGATAAACGTACGAACTTCGGGGACGGGGATTCGAGATCCCCGGCGAAGATCGAGAGAACCCTCGGCTTGGAGCCGAGGGGGCGATCGAACCCTAGGGTTCGATCGCGACATGCACGCGACGGAGGGGGGAAGCCCCGGCTGGACGCCGGGGCACACGGTCGATCCTTGATCGACCGCCGGGATGGCGTGGGCTGGTGCCACGCCGGATCCCGGCCACCCTCGCCGGTCAGGTGCGCGCACGGGAGGACCCCGGCTGGAAGCCGGGGCGATCGATCGACCGTGAGGTCGATCGTGAGGGGAAGCCGCGGCTGGGCCGCGGCAGGTCAGCTGGAGGCTGACCGCCCTCCTCCGGCTGCGGTGGTGAGTCGCCGGACTCACCACCGGGGGCTGCTGGGCAGCCCCGGCGATCGCGGCGTGCGATCGCGAGCCCCCTCGCGGCAGGGGGGGGGGGGGGTTCGGCTAGGGTTTTCTAGCCGCGGGGTTTCATCCCGCGGCGGTGATGCTCAAGTCGAGCTCCGTCGACGTGAGATGGTTCGCGTTCATGGATTCGGCTCGCGGGAGAAAATCGGCTGGGGGCGGGCTGCGTGTCTTCGGGCGCGTAGTCTCCAAAGGTTGGACTCTTGCGGATGAGTCGGGAATCCAATCTCCGGCGATGAAGGATTTCGGTCGGGCTATCGGTTCCGCATTAATTTTAATAGCCCGGGACATCGAATCCCAGCAATTGGTATCAGAGCGTTTGGTTTCGTGTTCATGTATATGCTCGATTATTGTTCTACCTTGCAGGATTTCCGGCTATCATGGTTGAATTTAATTAATTATTGTTTATTAATTAATTATCATGATTATTAAACTCTCGGACATGTCGAGATTCGTTTTGTGTGGTTGAATGTTTGTAATAGTAAAAATTCGGGGGTTGACCGAATTTAGGATTTATTATTACGCGCTTTATTTTCCGGAAAATGTATAGGGTCGATTTCATGTATAGAATCGATACCGGATAGTGTAATTTAAATTCTTGTAATTTATTTACGTTGGTTCGATATTGAGACGATCGCCGGAAGACGAAGAAGGTGTGACGAAGAAGACGATGGACGAAGGGGCCGATCATCCCCATGATCGACCCCATGGATCGATCGCCGGACAAGGGGCTGTCCGTGGGAGCTCCCGGCCACGCCGGCCACCGGTGGTGGTGGCGCGTGGGCTGGGGGCGGCGGCGGTGCTCCTCCCGGGCGGCGGTCGACGGTGGGGGTGGTGCGGGGAATCCCAACCCGTGCTACTCCTGCCATAATCCAACTTTCCTAATTAATTCGGATTTCCTATTTGAGTACTTTCCTTTTAGGAAATTCTCATGCATTAGGAAAAGAATTAATTTAAATTAATTTTATTTCTATTGATTTATTTCCTTCATGGAAATATTCATAGATTAGAAATTTAATTAATTTAGTACTAAATTTATTTATTTTTCCTATTTGATTATTCCTACTCATGGGAATATTCATGGATTAGGAATAAAAATAAATTTGGAAAGTAGTAGAGTCCTAAATTTATTTTATTTCCTTATTCTATTATAGAAGTCTTCTAGAATATTCCGAGTTTGACTTGGATAGATTATTCTAAAGATTTAATAGAATTAGATGGGAAATTAAATAAATAAAATATTAATAATATTTAATTTTATTTTTGATATATTCAATTGACTTAATTCTCGAATTAAGTAACTTTTGGATTAATTGAAAATAAATAGATTTAAATATTGGAAATTAATATTCTCGTCACATGGAGCATTCAAGAAACGAAGACTGAAGACTAGAGGATGCATATGAAGATAAAGCCATGATAGTCGGGAAAATAATTTCTCTAGCATTATTTTGACTATGTGATCTATGTGCTTTATTGCTTTCATGCATGCTATATGTGTTTACTTTATGCACTAGATAGCGTATCCCTTTATTGTAAAAAGCTAAGTGGGAGAGGGGATGGAAACATTCCCATGGTCTCCATTACTGTTCTCTTGGTGACTCTTATGGACTTTTGAAGTTCGTATAGACGAGTCATTGGAGGAGAATTCTTGTAATTCCTTTTACAAGAAACATTGATCGAGTTTATCAAACAATGCCTAATTTGTCTTTCTGAAACTGACTTCAAGTCGACTCATTCTCACCCCGGGGAGTGGAATGGAGCCAAAGCCACTTGGTCATGTGGATGACACAAATTAGAGACTTTCGTGCCATTCTTTGATAGGTGGGTCGTTTGTCTGCTCGGCTCCCTCATTTATGAGAGACAGGGTCGCTCGCATGGTGAATCACTGGTTAGAAACTTCGAGTTTCACTTATGATTCTCCGAGTCTTGATTTACAAAATCTAATGGATCTTATAATTGGGAGTCAATTATAAAAGTCTCTTAGTGTAGTAAACGTCCACACCACGTGGCTTGCTATGCTGACGGATTTTGGATTAATTGATGTAGACAGTTATAAGTGATTGTGAAGAGTTGTGAAATTATCGTAAACGTCCACACCACGTGGCTTGCGGTGATGTAGCAATTCCAAACGATTTACTTTAGTACTGAGTAATGGTTTACACTTAGATACGCGTTATAGTATTCTTCCCCACGAAGTTACGCTATAATTGATGTATGGCCAAAGAAAATCTAATTACTAAATCATTTGGGTGGGTAAACGTCCACACCACGTGGCTTGCCTTACCTGATGGGATTTTAGATGTGATTAGTGATTTAATGATGTTATTCCAGGGAGATAACGTCGGATATTAAATTAATTGTTTGTTTAAATGTGCTTATAGGTTTAGAAAATGTCTATGAATCCACTTGAGATGATACTTGAGGAATTTGACGCACTGGTTCCACACTGTGTTGAATGGAAAGAAGAGTTAGACATTGCTCAGACTGCAAAAGAGTACAAAGATGTACTCAGTGAAACTTGTCCTCCTGGACTCACCATTAACTCGACTGAGGATGAGATTTTTGACTTTGAAAAATGGGAGAGTGCTCGTTCACTAGCCATTACTCATGATGTCATGCTTAAACTCAAGTTGTTGTTTGGACATGATGGGGAGGCTAGAAAAGAGGCGATGAGGATACTCGTAAAGATCTGTTACTTCGATGCACTTGATCATGTTTTTGAGATGATGGATCTTTTGGACGAGTTGAAACAATCGCAAGCTCTTATAGCCAAAGCCAAAGGTTTCGGACCTAAAGGCAAAGGAAAGGAGAAGAAGACAAGGGGGTCCGGTGGTCCTAAGGGACTTGGACCAAAGGGTGGGATAAAGAAGCCTTCTGACAAACATCCCCAAGGAAAGCAGTCTGAGTACTGGGGGTCTACATCTTGTCCTCTCAAAGGTACGAATTTTTTCTTTAGTCGTAAAACATAGTCAGGGGTATTATCTACCAGAATTCTGGTGTGTAGATATGGAACCACTGACGGTATGTGCATTCTAAATGCAGGGGTTCCAGAAAACCCAGCGACTTAGATAAGAAGAGTTCGAGTCCTCATGGGCAGAGCTGTTGAGGAAGCAGCGGTTGCAGTGGAAGACGTTTATCTTTTTGATAGTTATAGGATTTCATTTCAAGTTTATTGCTTTGTACCTTTTAGAAAGAACTTTTGTTCTGGATTTCTATTATTAATGGATATTTTATTTCTTTAATCATTTGATGGTTTAGATAAGAAATAATGGCGATATCTATTCTGGTACATTAGATAGCAATATATGAATGATGAATCCTTAAGTCTACCACGATGCAACAAACCGTTTTATAAACTTGTTTTACTTATTAGATGTATTTCTTTATCAATCATTATACTTGTGAATTCTTGAACTTAATAGTATTTATTCAAAAGAGGATTCAAAAGGTCGAAATTGATTCATTCAATTATAGTTGGAGGAATGGACCTCCCGACCTAAGAATCAAATTTTGGAGGAAGATACAACTAAGTTAACCTTTCTGGATAAAGGATGAAGTTCGGACAAGTATTAAGAATGATCAAAGATGATATATGCAGACATATGTGTAAATATAAAGGTATGAGTAGTTTTTCCTTTCAAGGAATACTAGTAAATGGATTAGACTACTTGATGTGCCATAAAAGCGGAGTGTTTTTCAACACAAAGCTGTTATGGGGAACCTTCAAAGTATATCCATTGAAAGCCTGCGACTTGTTCGCGGAGGCTATCACCTATCTAAATAACACATAGCATAAATCAAAGATTGAGATTAAGTCTCAAGTGACTACACCATACACTAAGGTGTAGACATGGTGTGTCAGAAATAAGAAATGGGATTCTAATAGTAAAAGGACAAGTTTGTTCGGAACTACCTATGTTCTATGGATATTTCTGGATACAACGGCACATTCTACGTAGTTGTAGAATATCCTAGAAGAACAAGTGATTGTATGTTCAATAGTACTACGAACCAGAAGGGTGTCTTCGCCCGGTTCTTAGAGAATGACTATTAAATGAACTACAATGCCCTAACTGACAAGGTACCTTATAAAAGGGAAAGAGAAGACTGAGAACCAGCCTAACCGAGTAATAGTGCACCACTAACTGCACCTAATTTTATTACTGTTATACACCGGAACGCCATTGCAGTGGGAGGTTGTTAAGCGACCAGAGATGTTCATAAGACTGGAGGAGTTTTAAACTCTGGATCTAGTAGACATGAAATCGATCCCTAGTTCTGCATAGGAGGCAGTACTAATCTAAATGTGCCTATTTGGATAGCAATAATTTATTATTGTTAAAGGGGCAAGATCATTTAGAGGTACAAGCTTAGTAAATCCATTTATGGATTATCACAAAGCTGAAACTTGTAGAACTTGCGAATTGATGAGATAGTCCATATTATGGATTCATCAAGAAGCATAGACAAGATTGGTGTATTGGAGACGTAATGGAAACAAAGTGGTATTTCTTGGAATTTTATGTAGACAACACTTCATCATTGGCAACAATGTAAAAGCGTTGTCAGACATAAAATAGAGGTTGTCTAAATAAATCGAGATATAAGATTAAGATGAAGTTGGATAATGTTCTTAGAAATATTTCGATCTCTAGATAAGAACGTTTGTACTTCTCTTTAGATATCTTACACGATTATGGTTTGTTTTAAAACATGCACAATTCTGAGAAAGGTTATTGACTTTCGGAAACAGAATATGTCTATCAAAAGGTATGTGTTTCGAACGCATAAAGGAGATAGATATAAACAAAGCAGATTCTTACACTTCGAGTGTAAAGAGCTTTGTAAATGCGGTGTTATAAAACAAGAACCTGATATCAACTATGCGGTTTGCGTAGTGGGAGGATATCAAAGTAATCAGGATAAGAGATATTCAAATGCTGTAAAAGTACTTGGGAAGTACAGGATTACTAGCAAAAACGAAATCTTCTTAGATTACAGTTTCTCAGATTCAAAAATCAGAAAAGGACCAGTGTAAGTCGATATCAGGCTATGTGTTCACTTTTAGAAGAGGTGGAACCTAAGGAAGAAAGAGTGATAAGCATGAAGCTTCTCGGACTCTATCATAAACCGAATGGCAGCCTCAGAGGCAGCGGAAGTTTTGGTTAGGTTCCGGAATGACCTCTGAACTTGGATATGATTCTTGGTTCGCCAAAGGCTATGTATATAGCGGTGCATGGAGAACTGGAAGAAGTCATAAGTTCAAAAAGGTGATGATAACACATAGAGCCAGTACCACCTGATACGAGTCATCGTCAGAGGGACGACGCAGTAGTCACCAAGATAACTTCATATCGGCGACCTAGATTGCTCATTCACATAATACTTCTGGGAAAGTATAACTTAAGCACGTGATGAGTATGGAAGTCGGGAGTTTGGAGGAAATGACTAGACCTTAGTACAAGTGGGAGATTGTTGGAGTTGTGTACTTAATGTCTAGATTTAAGCACCGGTAAACTCCCTGTCATGGCATTTAACCTATTTAATTACTAAACAATTATTTGCAATTAATTATTATTAATTAATATATGCAAAATATAGTCCTGGATTTTATACGTTGTAGTTAGTATGGTGGGGCATGGGCACACAGAAGATCATACTATCGGTTACTCGTATTTAATCGAACAGTTGCTCACGACCTAGATGGACACGGACCAATCCATCGGTATAGTCGTTGTGTGAGAGAGAAAATAATTTATCTTAATTATTTTATCACACTTGTACACTTGGTGTATTGGGCGGATCGCTTGAGATTTATTGATTAGGATTGCCTTGGATAATCAATTTAAATCTCAGAGTATTTTATTCTTAATCCCCGATATTATTGCGGGTGTGTGTATTTAATATAAGTGACTTTGATTTGCCAAAGGAATTAACCGATTTAATTATTGGGTTAATTACCGGTTAAGTTGGGTCACTATATTTTATATACGACATGCCGTGAATACTTGACGGGAAAGTGTATCCCGTAAGGGTTGATAATATCCCCGAGATGAGTTCATAAGGAATTATTATGTAAACCCTGCAGGTGGATTTAATCCGCATAATAATTAAAGTTGAGCGGTACTATTCTCGGATATAAGAAATGAATAATATTTATTGAGCAATAAATAAATTTATTCATGGATATTTAAATCTTAAATACACGGAATAAATAATACTAAGATGGAGAAATATTATTTGATATAATATGGAATAATATTGGGAGTGCAATTTTATTTATATAGTGGAAAATAAATAAAATTAATATTGATAAGAATTAATGGATTTGGGTTGGACCCAATTTAATTTTCAATATTGGAAGCCCAATATTTATTCTCCTTTTGATCCCCTACGTAGCCTATATAAGCACTACATGGTCTTCACTTTTCATAACTCAGAGAACCTAAGTTACGCCAACTTAAAAGTCTTGGAGAGTGAGGAAGATCCATAAGGTGTTCGATAGATCGTCGCCCACACGACGTTCGGACAAGGTGCAAGGAATACGTGGGAAGATCGCAAGGTCATCAACGCGTTAATTCGTTTCTCCGTACAACGAATCTAAGGTAAAATCATAATCCCTCTTTTATGATTTTGTGTGAATTAATTGTAGTATATACATGAACACACGATCCGGATAAACGTACGAACTTCGGGGACGGGGATTCGAGATCCCCGGCGAAGATCGAGAGAACCCTCGGCTTGGAGCCGAGGGGGCGATCGAACCCTAGGGTTCGATCGCGACATGCACGCGACGGAGGGGGGAAGCCCCGGCTGGACGCCGGGGCACACGGTCGATCCTTGATCGACCGCCGGGATGGCGTGGGCTGGTGCCACGCCGGATCCCGGCCACCCTCGCCGGTCAGGTGCGCGCACGGGAGGACCCCGGCTGGAAGCCGGGGCGATCGATCGACCGTGAGGTCGATCGTGAGGGGAAGCCGCGGCTGGGCCGCGGCAGGTCAGCTGGAGGCTGACCGCCCTCCTCCGGCTGCGGTGGTGAGTCGCCGGACTCACCACCGGGGGCTGCTGGGCAGCCCCGGCGATCGCGGCGTGCGATCGCGAGCCCCCTCGCGGCGGGGGGGGGGGGGGGGGGGGTCGGCTAGGGTTTTCTAGCCGCGGGGTTTCATCCCGCGGCGGTGATGCTCAAGTCGAGCTCCGTCGACGTGAGATGGTTCGCGTTCATGGATTCGGCTCGCGGGAGAAAATCGGCTGGGGGCGG
Source organism: Euphrasia confusa (assembly GCA_954870475.1). Classification (NCBI taxonomy): domain Eukaryota; kingdom Viridiplantae; phylum Streptophyta; class Magnoliopsida; order Lamiales; family Orobanchaceae; genus Euphrasia; species Euphrasia confusa. Next base: position 22,768,220 of record OX940960.1, read on the forward strand.
GCTGCGTGTCTTCGGGCGCGTAGTCTCCAAAGGTTGGACTCTTGCGGATGAGTCGGGAATCCAATCTCCGGCGATGAAGGATTTCGGTCGGGCTATCGGTTCCGCATTAATTTTAATAGCCCGGGACATCGAATCCCAGCAATTGGTATCAGAGCGTTTGGTTTCGTGTTCATGTATATGCTCGATTATTGTTCTACCTTGCAGGATTTCCGGCTATCATGGTTGAATTTAATTAATTATTGTTTATTAATTAATTATCATGATTATTAAACTCTCGGACATGTCGAGATTCGTTTTGTGTGGTTGAATGTTTGTAATAGTAAAAATTCGGGGGTTGACCGAATTTAGGATTTATTATTACGCGCTTTATTTTCCGGAAAATGTATAGGGTCGATTTCATGTATAGAATCGATACCGGATAGTGTAATTTAAATTCTTGTAATTTATTTACGTTGGTTCGATATTGAGACGATCGCCGGAAGACGAAGAAGGTGTGACGAAGAAGACGATGGACGAAGGGGCCGATCATCCCCATGATCGACCCCATGGATCGATCGCCGGACAAGGGGCTGTCCGTGGGAGCTCCCGGCCACGCCGGCCACCGGTGGTGGTGGCGCGTGGGCTGGGGGCGGCGGCGGTGCTCCTCCCGGGCGGCGGTCGACGGTGGGGGTGGTGCGGGGAATCCCAACCCGTGCTACTCCTGCCATAATCCAACTTTCCTAATTAATTCGGATTTCCTATTTGAGTACTTTCCTTTTAGGAAATTCTCATGCATTAGGAAAAGAATTAATTTAAATTAATTTTATTTCTATTGATTTATTTCCTTCATGGAAATATTCATAGATTAGAAATTTAATTAATTTAGTACTAAATTTATTTATTTTTCCTATTTGATTATTCCTACTCATGGGAATATTCATGGATTAGGAATAAAAATAAATTTGGAAAGTAGTAGAGTCCTAAATTTATTTTATTTCCTTATTCTATTATAGAAGTCTTCTAGAATATTCCGAGTTTGACTTGGATAGATTATTCTAAAGATTTAATAGAATTAGATGGGAAATTAAATAAATAAAATATTAATAATATTTAATTTTATTTTTGATATATTCAATTGACTTAATTCTCGAATTAAGTAACTTTTGGATTAATTGAAAATAAATAGATTTAAATATTGGAAATTAATATTCTCGTCACATGGAGCATTCAAGAAACGAAGACTGAAGACTAGAGGATGCATATGAAGATAAAGCCATGATAGTCGGGAAAATAATTTCTCTAGCATTATTTTGACTATGTGATCTATGTGCTTTATTGCTTTCATGCATGCTATATGTGTTTACTTTATGCACTAGATAGCGTATCCCTTTATTGTAAAAAGCTAAGTGGGAGAGGGGATGGAAACATTCCCATGGTCTCCATTACTGTTCTCTTGGTGACTCTTATGGACTTTTGAAGTTCGTATAGACGAGTCATTGGAGGAGAATTCTTGTAATTCCTTTTACAAGAAACATTGATCGAGTTTATCAAACAATGCCTAATTTGTCTTTCTGAAACTGACTTCAAGTCGACTCATTCTCACCCCGGGGAGTGGAATGGAGCCAAAGCCACTTGGTCATGTGGATGACACAAATTAGAGACTTTCGTGCCATTCTTTGATAGGTGGGTCGTTTGTCTGCTCGGCTCCCTCATTTATGAGAGACAGGGTCGCTCGCATGGTGAATCACTGGTTAGAAACTTCGAGTTTCACTTATGATTCTCCGAGTCTTGATTTACAAAATCTAATGGATCTTATAATTGGGAGTCAATTATAAAAGTCTCTTAGTGTAGTAAACGTCCACACCACGTGGCTTGCTATGCTGACGGATTTTGGATTAATTGATGTAGACAGTTATAAGTGATTGTGAAGAGTTGTGAAATTATCGTAAACGTCCACACCACGTGGCTTGCGGTGATGTAGCAATTCCAAACGATTTACTTTAGTACTGAGTAATGGTTTACACTTAGATACGCGTTATAGTATTCTTCCCCACGAAGTTACGCTATAATTGATGTATGGCCAAAGAAAATCTAATTACTAAATCATTTGGGTGGGTAAACGTCCACACCACGTGGCTTGCCTTACCTGATGGGATTTTAGATGTGATTAGTGATTTAATGATGTTATTCCAGGGAGATAACGTCGGATATTAAATTAATTGTTTGTTTAAATGTGCTTATAGGTTTAGAAAATGTCTATGAATCCACTTGAGATGATACTTGAGGAATTTGACGCACTGGTTCCACACTGTGTTGAATGGAAAGAAGAGTTAGACATTGCTCAGACTGCAAAAGAGTACAAAGATGTACTCAGTGAAACTTGTCCTCCTGGACTCACCATTAACTCGACTGAGGATGAGATTTTTGACTTTGAAAAATGGGAGAGTGCTCGTTCACTAGCCATTACTCATGATGTCATGCTTAAACTCAAGTTGTTGTTTGGACATGATGGGGAGGCTAGAAAAGAGGCGATGAGGATACTCGTAAAGATCTGTTACTTCGATGCACTTGATCATGTTTTTGAGATGATGGATCTTTTGGACGAGTTGAAACAATCGCAAGCTCTTATAGCCAAAGCCAAAGGTTTCGGACCTAAAGGCAAAGGAAAGGAGAAGAAGACAAGGGGGTCCGGTGGTCCTAAGGGACTTGGACCAAAGGGTGGGATAAAAAAGCCTTCTGACAAACATCCCCAAGGAAAGCAGTCTGAGTACTGGGGGTCTACATCTTGTCCTCTCAAAGGTACGAATTTTTTCTTTAGTCGTAAAACATAGTCAGGGGTATTATCTACCAGAATTCTGGTGTGTAGATATGGAACCACTGACGGTATGTGCATTCTAAATGCAGGGGTTCCAGAAAACCCAGCGACTTAGATAAGAAGAGTTCGAGTCCTCATGGGCAGAGCTGTTGAGGAAGCAGCGGTTGCAGTGGAAGACGTTTATCTTTTTGATAGTTATAGGATTTCATTTCAAGTTTATTGCTTTGTACCTTTTAGAAAGAACTTTTGTTCTGGATTTCTATTATTAATGGATATTTTATTTCTTTAATCATTTGATGGTTTAGATAAGAAATAATGGCGATATCTATTCTGGTACATTAGATAGCAATATATGAATGATGAATCCTTAAGTCTACCACGATGCAACAAACCGTTTTATAAACTTGTTTTACTTATTAGATGTATTTCTTTATCAATCATTATACTTGTGAATTCTTGAACTTAATAGTATTTATTCAAAAGAGGATTCAAAAGGTCGAAATTGATTCATTCAATTATAGTTGGAGGAATGGACCTCCCGACCTAAGAATCAAATTTTGGAGGAAGATACAACTAAGTTAACCTTTCTGGATAAAGGATGAAGTTCGGACAAGTATTAAGAATGATCAAAGATGATATATGCAGACATATGTGTAAATATAAAGGTATGAGTAGTTTTTCCTTTCAAGGAATACTAGTAAATGGATTAGACTACTTGATGTGCCATAAAAGCGGAGTGTTTTTCAACACAAAGCTGTTATGGGGAACCTTCAAAGTATATCCATTGAAAGCCTGCGACTTGTTCGCGGAGGCTATCACCTATCTAAATAACACATAGCATAAATCAAAGATTGAGATTAAGTCTCAAGTGACTACACCATACACTAAGGTGTAGACATGGTGTGTCAGAAATAAGAAATGGGATTCTAATAGTAAAAGGACAAGTTTGTTCGGAACTACCTATGTTCTATGGATATTTCTGGATACAACGGCACATTCTATGTAGTTGTAGAATATCCTAGAAGAACAAGTGATTGTATGTTCAATAGTACTACGAACCAGAAGGGTGTCTTCGCCCGGTTCTTAGAGAATGACTATTAAATGAACTACAATGCCCTAACTGACAAGGTACCTTATAAAAGGGAAAGAGAAGACTGAGAACCAGCCTAACCGAGTAATAGTGCACCACTAACTGCACCTAATTTTATTACTGTTATACACCGGAACGCCATTGCAGTGGAAGGTTGTTAAGCGACCAGAGATGTTCATAAGACTGGAGGAGTTTTAAACTCTGGATCTAGTAGACATGAAATCGATCCCTAGTTCTGCATAGGAGGCAGTACTAATCTAAATGTGCCTATTTGGATAGCAATAATTTATTATTGTTAAAGGGGCAAGATCATTTAGAGGTACAAGCTTAGTAAATCCATTTATGGATTATCACAAAGCTGAAACTTGTAGAACTTGCGAATTGATGAGATAGTCCATATTATGGATTCATCAAGAAGCATAGACAAGATTGGTGTATTGGAGACGTAATGGAAACAAAGTGGTATTTCTTGGAATTTTATGTAGACAACACTTCATCATTGGAAACAATGTAAAAGCGTTGTCAGACATAAAATAGAGGTTGTCTAAATAAATCGAGATATAAGATTAAGATGAAGTTGGATAATGTTCTTAGAAATATTTCGATCTCTAGATAAGAACGTTTGTACTTCTCTTTAGATATCTTACACGATTATGGTTTGTTTTAAAACATGCACAATTCTGAGAAAGGTTATTGACTTTCGGAAACAGAATATGTCTATCAAAAGGTATGTGTTTCGAACGCATAAAGGAGATAGATATAAACAAAGCAGATTCTTACACTTCGAGTGTAAAGAGCCTTGTAAATGCGGTGTTATAAAACAAGAACTTGATATCAACTATGCGGTTTGCGTAGTGGGAGGATATCAAAGTAATCAGGATAAGAGATATTCAAATGCTGTAAAAGTACTTGGGAAGTACAGGATTACTAGCAAAAACGAAATCTTCTTAGATTACAGTTTCTCAGATTCAAAAATCAGAAAAGGACCAGTGTAAGTCGATATCAGGCTATGTGTTCACTTTTAGAAGAGGTGGAACCTAAGGAAGAAAGAGTGATAAGCATGAAGCTTCTCGGACTCTATCATAAACCGAATGGCAGCCTCAGAGGCAGCGGAAGTTTTGGTTAGGTTCCGGAATGACCTCTGAACTTGGATATGATTCTTGGTTCGCCAAAGGCTATGTATATAGCGGTGCATGGAGAACTGGAAGAAGTCATAAGTTCAAAAAGGTGATGATAACACATAGAGCCAGTACCACCTGATACGAGTCATCGTCAGAGGGACGACGCAGTAGTCACCAAGATAACTTCATATCGGCGACCTAGATTGCTCATTCACATAATACTTCTGGGAAAGTATAACTTAAGCACGTGATGAGTATGGAAGTCGGGAGTTTGGAGGAAATGACTAGACCTTAGTACAAGTGGGAGATTGTTGGAGTTGTGTACTTAATGTCTAGATTTAAGCACCGGTAAACTCCCTGTCATGGCATTTAACCTATTTAATTAATAAACAATTATTTGCAATTAATTATTATTAATTAATATATGCAAAATATAGTCCTGGATTTTATACGTTGTAGTTAGTATGGTGGGGCATGGGCACACAGAAGATCATACTATCGGTTACTCGTATTTAATCGAACAGTTGCTCACGACCTAGATGGACACGGACCAATCCATCGGTATAGTCGTTGTGTGAGAGAGAAAATAATTTATCTTAATTATTTTATCACACTTGTACACTTGGTGTATTGGGCGGATCGCTTGAGATTTATTGATTAGGATTGCCTTGGATAATCAATTTAAATCTCAGAGTATTTTATTCTTAATCCCCGATATTATTGCGGGTGTGTGTATTTAATATAAGTGACTTTGATTTGCCAAAGGAATTAACCGATTTAATTATTGGGTTAATTACCGGTTAAGTTGGGTCACTATATTTTATATACGACATGCCGTGAATACTTGACGGGAAAGTGTATCCCGTAAGGGTTGATAATATCCCCGAGATGAGTTCATAAGGAATTATTATGTAAACCCTGCAGGTGGATTTAATCCGCATAATAATTAAAGTTGAGCGGTACTATTCTCGGATATAAGAAATGAATAATATTTATTGAGCAATAAATAAATTTATTCATGGATATTTAAATCTTAAATACACGGAATAAATAATACTAAGATGGAGAAATATTATTTGATATAATATGGAATAATATTGGGAGTGCAATTTTATTTATATAGTGGAAAATAAATAAAATTAATATTGATAAGAATTAATGGATTTGGGTTGGACCCAATTTAATTTTCAATATTGGAAGCCCAATATTTATTCTCCTTTTGATCCCCTACGTAGCCTATATAAGCACTACATGGTCTTCACTTTTCATAACTAAGAGAACCTAAGTTACGCCAACTTAAAAGTCTTGGAGAGTGAGGAAGATCCATAAGGTGTTCGATAGATCGTCGCCCACACGACGTTCGGACAAGGTGCAAGGAATACGTGGGAAGATCGCAAGGTCATCAACGCGTTAATTCGTTTCTCCGTACAACGAATCTAAGGTAAAATCATAATCCCTCTTTTATGATTTTGTGTGAATTAATTGTAGTATATACATGAACACACGATCCGGATAAACGTACGAACTTCGGGGACGGGGATTCGAGATCCCCGGCGAAGATCGAGAGAACCCTCGGCTTGGAGCCGAGGGGGCGATCGAACCCTAGGGTTCGATCGCGACATGCACGCGACGGAGGGGGGAAGCCCCGGCTGGACGCCGGGGCACACGGTCGATCTTTGATCGACCGCCGGGATGGCGTGGGCTGGTGACACGCCGGATCCCGGCCACCCTCGCCGGTCAGGTGCGCGCACGGGAGGACCCCGGCTGGAAGCCGGGGCGATCGATCGACCGTGAGGTCGATCGTGAGGGGAAGCCGCGGATGGGCCGCGGCAGGTCAGCTGGAGGCTGACCGCCCTCCTCCGGCGGCGGTGGTGAGTCGCCGGACTCACCACCGGGGGCTGCTGGGCAGCCCCGGCGATCGCGGCGTGCGATCGCGAGCCCCCTCGCGGCGGGGGGGGGGGGGGGGGGGGGGTTCGGCTAGGGTTTTCTAGCCGCGGGGTTTCATCCCGCGGCGGTGATGCTCAAGTCGAGCTCCGTCGACGTGAGATGGTTCGCGTTCATGGATTCGGCTCGCGGGAGAAAATCGGCTGGGGGCGGGCTGCGTGTCTTCGGGCGCGTAGTCTCCAAAGGTTGGACTCCTGCGGATGAGTCGGGAATCCAATCTCCGGCGATGAAGGATTTCGGTCGGGCTATCGGTTCCGCATTAATTTTAATAGCCCGGGACATCGAATCCCAGCATCTACACACCAGGTTCTGGTAGATAATACCACTGACTATGTTTTACGACTAAAGAAAATTTCGTACCTTCTTTGAGAGGATAATCAGACTTCCAGTACCCAGACTGTTTGCATCGAGAATACTTGCCTCATGGCTTTCTCTTCCCATCTCGTGGTCTAAGCAACTTAGGACCACTGGGATTCTTTGCTTTCTTTTCCTTTCCCCCGATTTTACCCTTTGGTTCAAAACCTTTGATATTGGCTACAAGAGCTTGCGATTTCCGTCTCAACTCGTCCAAAAGTTCAATCATCTCAAAAACGTGTTTAAGCGTTTCCGAAGCGACTGGCCTTTATGAGTATCCTCATCGCTTCTTGTCTAGCCGTCTATATCATGTCTAAACACCAACTTGAGTTTGAACATGATATCAAAATCAGTCCTTTCCTCATCAGTTGAGACTTTAATAGGCTCGGGAGGACAAAGCTCACTGAGTACAAACTTGTACTCTTCATCAGTTTGGGCAATGTCCAGATTTCTATTCCAATCATTACATTTAGGGACCAGTGAGATAAAATCCTTACGTATCACATAAAGTGGGTTCAAGGCCATTTCATAATCTATGAGCACATATAAAAACAAACAATTGATTTAATCTCCGATATTATCTCCCTCAAATAATATCATTAAACCACTAATCACATCTAAAATCCCATCAGATATGGCAAGCCACGTGGTGTGGACGTTTACCTACCCAAACGATTTAGCAATTAGATTTGCTTCGGTCATACATCACTTATAGCGTAACTTCGTGGGGAAGAATACTATAATGTGTATCTAAGTGTAAACCATTACTCAGTACTAAAGTAAATCGTTTGAAACCGCTACATCACCGCAAGCCACGTGGTGTGGACGTTTACGATGATTTCACAATTCTTCACAATTCCTTATAACTGTCTACATCAATTAATCCAAAATCCGTTAGTATAGCAAGCCACGTGGTGTGGACGTTTACTACACCAAGAGACTTTTATAATTGACTCCCAATTACTTGATCCATTCGATTTTTGTAAATCAGGACGCGGAGAATCATAAGTGAAACTCGAAGTTTCTTACAAGTGATTCACCATGCGAACAACCCTATCTCTCATAAAATGAGGGAGCCGAGCAGACAATCGATCCATTTCAAAAAATGGTACGAAGGTCTCTAATTTGTGTCATCCACATGACCAAGTGGCTTTGGCTCCATTCCACTCCCCGGGGTGAGAATGAGTCGACTTGAAATCAGTTTCAGAAAGACAAATTAGGCATTGTTTGATAAACTTAATCAATGTTTCTCGTAAAAGAAATTACAAGAATTCTCCTCCAATGACTTGTTTATATGAACTTCAAAAGTCCATAAAAGTCACCAAGAGAACAGCAATGGAGACCATGGCATTGTTTCCAATCCCTCTCCCACTTAGCTTTTTATAACAAAGGGATACGCTATCTAATGCATAATTAAATACACATAAGCATAATCACAAACATACATTTCATGCAAGTACATACACAAATAATCAAATAATTGCTCAAGTAAAATTATTTCTCGACTATTCGTACCTTGATGAATTCTTGCATGCTTGCCTTGAGTCTTCATTCTACGTCTAGAATACTTTGTCGAGTGACGGAAAAACTCTTTGATTTTCATATTTAATTTATTTTAAATAAAATCTAAGATTTCCAATTCAAAATAAATTTGAATCAATCTAATGATTTTAAATAAAATACTCCAATTAAATAAAATTAATTCCATTGATTTCCATATTTAATTCTATTTTAAATAAAATCCAAGATTTCCAATTCAAAATAAATTTGAATTAATCTAATGATTTTAAATAAAATACTTAAATTAAATAAAATCATTTTATTAAAATCCATTGATTTCCATATTTAATTCTATTCTAAATAAAATTCAAGATTTTCCAATTCAAAATAAATTTTGAATTAATCTAATTATTTTAAATAAAATACTTAAATTAAATAAAATCAATTTTATTAAAATCCATTGATTTCCATATTTAATTCTATTCTAAATAAAATCCAAGATTTTCCAATTCAAAATAAATTTTGAATTAATCTAACGATTTTAAATAAAATACTTAAATTAAATAAAATCAATTTTATTAAAATCCATTGATTTCCATATTTAATTATATTCTAAATAAAATCCAAGATTTTCCAATTCAAAATAAATTTTGAATTAATCTAATGATTTTAAATAAAATACTTAAATTAAATAAAATCAATATTTTAATAATTTCTCAATCTTATTCAAATTAGATCTCAAGAATTCTAATCAAAATAGAATTTTGATTTTTCTTAAGACTTCTAATCCAAGTAGGTATAGGATATCTAGAGAAACTAGAATTTTCTTTCCTAATTTAAATCTCCATCTAATTACATTATTTAATTCCATAATTAAGAAATCTAATCCAAATAGAATTTGAATTAATTCCAAAATTAAATTAAATAAAATTAAAAAAATTAAATTATTTTTGGAAAGATCGAATTACCGGGACAAACCGAAATAAATTCCGGTCATCCCAATCGAACCATGAGATGGACCAATCGAAACCATGGCTTTAGATTCATGCATGAGGACATGCATATCAACATGTTATCTAGGCCATGCAATAATGAATCAAATTCATTCAGCGTAGCCATTCAACATGCAATTCGCACATGCATATTACGCAAAAATTTTACATGTTGTGTCGGCCAGGTGTCGGCCGACACCCTTTGTAAAATTACAGCAGCGGCAAAACACGATCGTCTTCTTCGGCGAGGGGCGCAACGGCCTAGTCGATCTCCGGCACGTCGTCTCCTCCGACTATCTATGCCATCGACTTGCTGCGACTCACCGCACGAACAGCCCGCGATCGAGATCGCCGAGCTCGACTCCGAAACCGCGTCCGTGTTGTCGTCAACGTGACTGCCGGCGAACCACCACCACTGGTGGCTAACGCCGGCACGCCCAGCCGTGCCCCTGCTTACGTCGAGCAACACACGCAGCCCGTGCCTCCAGCCACCTCAACGGCAGCCCGCACAATCGGGAAGCCGTTCGCGAAACCGCCACGCAGCCGCCGAACGCAGCCGCCGGCTGTCGGCGAACCCCTGGTGGCACACGCCGACACGCCCAGCTGTGTTCACCCCACGTCCAGCAGCCCGCACAGCCCGCTCCGAGCCCAGCCACGCCGCGATCGATTCCGGTTCGATTATTCCGAAAAACCTCGTTTTTAATAATTAATTTTTCCGACAAACACGATTCATACGAGAGAGAAAATCATAGACGTAGAACAATATGTATAGCACAATAATTTAATAAATTAAATTAATCCATGGCTATAAACAACGATAATCGATTATCGAAACAATTAACGAAAAACGTAACCGTACGCTCTGATACCAATTGTTGGAAATCGATCACCCGGAATCGTCGTAGAACCGACTCCGATCGACGTCCCGGAAACCACGACGGAACAGCCCGGAGCCACCGCCCGAGGAGCGTCCGATCGAGCCCTAGCCGCGGCGAAGCCGCGACTTGTCGATCGCCCGCCGCCAAGGCGGGCGTGGGCTGCCCAGCCGAGGGCTCCCACGGCGTGATCCGTCCAGCCGGGTCCTCGAGTCGCCGGCGGTCCGGCGGTCCAAGACCGCACCTCCCGACTCGTCCCGGTTTGGATCCCCGTTTATCGGATCTTGTTTTTCGATAATATTTCAATAAACATGAATTAAATAGCGGAAATATTTAATTCACCTTTCGATTCGTTGTGCGGAGAAACGATATCTTATTGAAGACCTTGAGACCTTCCCACGTATTCCTTGCACTCGTTCGAACGTCGGGTGGGCGACGATCCTCCGAACTCTATGGATCTCCTTCTCTCCTTTCTCTCTCTTGAATTGTGATCTTCAAGTTATATGAGAATAGACAAGACCATGTAGTGCTTTTATAGGCTACGTAGGGGATCTTAAAAAGGTGGAATATTGAGCTTCCAATAATAGTGATTAAATTGAGCCCAAGCCTAAATCTAATAATCCTTACTATTATTAATTATATATTAATTCCACTATATAAATATAATTGCACTCCCAATATTATACCATATTATATCAAATAATATTCTCCGGTAGTATTATTTATTCCGCATGTTTAAGATATAAATGTCCATGAATAAATTATATTTATTGCTAATATTATTTATTCATCTCTTATAATTCCGAGAATAGTACCACTCAACTTTATTATCATGCGGATCAAATCCACTTGCAAGGTTTACATGATAATCCTTATGAGCTCATCTCGGGGACATTATCAACCCTTTCGAGGACAAGCTTTCCCGTCAAGAATTCACGGCATGTCATATATAAAATATAGCGACCCAACTTAACCAGTAATTGACCAAATAATTAAACCGGTCAATTCCTTTGGAAAATCAAAGTCACTTATATTAAATATACACACCCGCAATAGTATCGGGGATTAAGAATAAAATACACTGAGACTTAAATCGATTATTCAAGGCAATCCTAATCGATAAATCTCAAGCGATCCGCCCAATACACCAAGTGTACAAGTATGATAAAATAATCAAGGCAGATTATTTTCTCCCTCATACAACGACTATACCGATGGATTGGTCCGTGTCCATCTAGGTCGTGAGCAACTGTTCGATTAAATACGAGTAACCGATAGTATGATCTTCCGTGTGGGACCGCACACCATACTAACTACAACGTATATAATCTAGGACTATAATTTGCATATATTTAATTATAAATAATTAAACGCAAATAATTGTTTATTTAATTAAATAGATTAATGGCAATGGATCGGGAGTTTTCGTTACATAAATCTAGACATTAAGTACACAACTCCAACAGATAATACTATGTGCTTTATTACATGTATGCATGCTATATGTGTTTACTTTATGCACTAGATAGCGTATTCCTTTATTGTAAAAAGCTATGTGGGAGAGGGTATGGAAACATACCCATGGTCTCCATTGCTGCTCTCTTGGTGACTTTTATAAACTTTTGAAGTTTATATAGATAAGTTATTGGAGGAGAGTTCTTGTAATTCCTCTTACGAGAAACATTGATTAAGTTTATCATACAATGCCTAATTTGTCTTTCCAAAGCTGATTTCAAGTCGACTCATTCTCACCCAGGGGAGTGGAATGGAGCCAGAGCCACTTGGTCATGTAGAGGACACAAATTAGAGACCTTCGTACCATTCTTTGATAGATGGATCGATTGTCTGCTCGGCTCCCTCATTTATGAGAGATAGGGTTGTTCGCATGGTGAATCACTGGTAAGAAACTTCGAGTTTCACTTATGATTCTCCACGTCTTGATTTACAAGATTGAATGGATCAAGTAATTGGGAGTCAATTATAAAAGTCTCTTGGTGTAGTAAACGTCCACACCACGTGGCTTGCTATGCTGACGGATTTTGGATTAATTGATGTAGACAGTTATAAGAAGTTGTGAAGAATTGTGAAGTTGTCGTAAACGTCCACACCACGTGGCTTGCGGTAATGTAGCAGTTTGAAACGATTTACTTTAGTACTGAGTAATGGTTTACACTTAGATACGCATTATAGTATTCCTCCCCACGAGGTTACGCTATAAGTGATGTATGACCGAAGCAAATCTAATTGCGAAATCGTTTGGGTGGGTAAATGTCCACACCACGTGGCTTGCCTTACCTGATGGGATTTTAGATGTAATTAGTGATTTAATGATATTATTTGAGGGAGATAATATCGGTATTAAATTGTTTGTTTGTTTTATGTGCTTATAGGTTAAGAATAACTGTGACCCCACTTTTTGATATACTTAAGGATGAAAACTCACCGGTTCCATATAGTAATGATTGTGAACGAAATCTGGACATTGTTCAGACTGTTGAGCTTTCCGAATCCACTGTTGTCCCAACTGATGAGGACATTAAGAATGACCTCAGGATGATGTTGAGGCATAGCGTGGAAGCCGGACAAGAGGTGATTAACATACTCACAGAATCTTCTCTCAACGAGTCTCTTAAAAAGGATTCGGCGAAAGCAGAGTTTGTGCGTAAGTTAAGAGAATCACAAGCTTTTGTGGCAAGGCTAAAGTAAAAGCGTGCAAAGAGACCCAGTGGTTTAAAACCACGGATTAGGAGAGGCAAGCCATTAGGAAGATGCTTTCGATGCAAGCAGTTTGGGCACTGGAGGTCTGATTGTCCTCTCATCAAAGGTACGAAATTTTCCTTAGTCACTGAAACATTGTCAGCGGTGATATCTACCAGCACCTGGTGTGTAGATACGGGCGCCACTGACCATGTCTGCAATTCATTGCAGGGGTTCCAGGAAACCCGGAGACTTAGAGAGGGAGAGATCGTGGTCTACATGGGCAATGCCGCGAAAGTGGCGGCTGTTGCAGTGGGAGACGTTCACTTGCGCTTTAGTAGTGATAGGATTTTAGTTTTACAAAATTGTCTTTATGTACCGAATTTTAGAAAGAATTTAATTTTAGTTTCTAAGTTAATTCTGAATGGATATTCTGTTTCTTTTGATCACTCTGTGGTCATAAGAAGAAATAGTGAGATTGTCTGTTCTGGTACATTGATAGACGATTTGTATGTTCTAAATCCTGAGTCTAACACGATGCAACTAACCGAGAGTAATAACACATCTACGAACACCAATAAGAGAAAGAAACCTTCTAAAATGAATCAATTATACTTGTGGCATCTAAGGCTAGGTCATATTAATTCGAATAGAATTCAAAGGTTGAAAGCTGATGGTCTCATCAGTGGTGTTGAAGGAGAGGACCTTCCAACCTGCGAGTCCTGTTTGGAGGGTAAAATGACCAAGCGTTCTTTTTCTGGTAAAGGACGTAGAGCTGAACAAGTATTGGATTTGATTCACTCTGATGTATGCGGACCTATGTCTACTCAAGCAAGGGGAGGGTACGAGTACTTCATCACTTTTACTGATGATTACTCAAGATATGGATATGTATACCTGATGCGCCACAAGAGTGATTCTTTTGACAAGTTCAAGGAATTCAAGGCTCTTGTGGAGAACCTTCGTGGTAAATCCATAAAATGCCTGCGATCTGATCGCGGAGGCGAGTACCTGTCTGGAGAATTCAAGGCATACTTGGCAGAGAATGGGATTGAATCCCAACTGACCTCACCATATACTCCTCAGCAGAATGGTGTGTCAGAAAGAAGGAATAGGACTCTTATGGAGATGGTGCGATCAATGATGAGTTACTCGGATTTACCTGTTATGTTCTGGGGACATGCCTTGGAAACAGCGGCGTATATTCTGAATAGGGTTCCGACCAAAACGGTACCAACTACACCCATGGAATTGTGGAGTGGGCGCAAGCCTAACTTGAAACACATTCGGATCTGGGGATGTCCAGCACATGTGTTGCGACAAGGCGCCGATAAGTTAGAACCTAGATCAGAAATACGGTTGTTTGTAGGATACCCGAAAGGAACTAAAGGTGGCATGTTCTATAGTCCTACGGACCAGAAGATCGTTATAAGTACTAACGCTCGGTTCTTAGAGGAAGACTATGTCATGGACCACAAGCCCAAAAGTGACATAATGCTTGATGAGTTGAGAGGTAACGAGGAAGACCTAGATACAGCCGAACCGAGTATAGATACACCACTAGAACCTGCACCTAATACTGTCACTGTTGATACACCGGAACGCCGTCGTAGTGGGAGGGTTGTTAAACAACCGGACAGATGGATTGGACTGGGTGAGTCTTCGGACTCGGCACCCGGAGTTCATGAAATCGATCCCTGGACCTATGATGAGGCGGTACAAGATATAGATGCGCCTTCTTGGAAGAAAGCGATGAAATCCGAAATAGAATCTATGGATTCTAATAAAGTCTGGGATCTTGTAGAACCACCAAGCGGCGTAAAGCCAATTGGGTGTAAATGGGTCTCCAAGAGAAAGAGAGGATCTGACGGAAATGCTGAAACCTTTAAAGCTCGGCTTGTTGCGAAAGGATATACTCAGAAAGAGGGAATCGATTATGAGGAGACCTTTTCGCCGGTAGCCAAGATAAAGTCGATCCGGATTCTCTTATCCATAGCAGCTCATATGGATTATGAGGTGTGGCAAATGGATGTCAAGACATCTTTCCTGAATGGAAGTCTTGACGAGACGATTTATATGAAACAACCAGAAGGATTCATTGCTAAGGGGCGAGATCATCTAGTGTGCAAGCTTAATCGATCCATTTATGGATTGAAACAAGCCTCGAGATCGTGGAACCTGCGGTTTGATGAAGTAGTCCAATCTTTTGGATTCATTCAAAGCATGGACGAATCGTGTGTGTATTGGAAACGTGATGGGAAGAAGGTGGTGTTTCTCGTGCTTTATGTAGACGACATACTTCTCATTTGCAACAGTGTAAAGATGTTATCAGACATAAAGGGATGGTTGTCTAGACAATTCGATATGAAAGATTTGGGAGAAGTTGGACATGTTCTAGGGATCAAAGTTATAAGGGATCGCCGGAGTAGAACATTGTACCTTTCCCAGCAATCTTACATAGACACGATTCTGGCTCGTTTTAACATGCAAGATTCCAAGAAGGGTGAACTGCCCTTCAGTAAAGGAACTTATCTTTCTAAGGAGATGTGGCCTCAGACACAGAGGGAGAAAGATGAAATGAAAGCGGTTCCCTACGCTTCGGCTGTGGGAAGCTTAATGTATGCAATGTTATGCACGAGGCCTGATATCTGTTATGCAGTTGGCATAGTAGCGAGATATCAGAGTAACCCTGGAAAGGCTCATTGGACTGCCGTAAAGAGCATTTTCAAGTATTTGCGAAATACTAAGGATTATGTTCTGAGATACGGAGCAGACAATATGATTCCTTTGGGCTACACAGATTCGGATTTCCAAGCTGATAAGGACCGGCGTAAGTCGACATCAGGCTATGTGTACACTTTGGGAGGTGGAGCCGTATCATGGAAGAGTGTTAAGCAAAAGTGCATTTCAGACTCTACCATGGAAGCTGAATATGTTGCAGCCTCAGAGGCAGCGAAAGAGTCAGTGTGGTTCCTTAATTTCCTCCAGGACTTAGATGTGATTCCGAGTTTGCCCAAGGCTATGAAAATTTATTGTGACAATAGCGGTGCAGTGGCAAACAGTAAGGAACCACGGTCCCATAGTGCTACGAAACACATAGAGCGCAAGTACCACCTGATTCGAGACATCGTCAAGAGGGGCGATGCAGTAGTCACCAAGATAGCTTCGGAGGACAACCTAGCGGACCCTTTCACCAAGATACTTCCTAAGGAAGTATATTTCAAGCACTTGGAGGGTTTGGGAGTCAGAAGTTTGGAAGATAAGACTAGACCTTAGTATAAGTGGGAGATTGATGGAGTAGTATACTTAATGTCTAGATTTGAGTATTCTGAACTCTATGTACACTTTCATTTACCTATTAATAATGAACATTCATTTGCTTTTAATTATTATTAATTAAATAAATGCAAATTATAGTCCTGGATTATATACGTTGTAGTTAGTATGGTGTGTCGGGCCCACACAGAAGATCATACTATCAGTCACTCGTATTTAATCAAACAGTTGCTCACGACCTAGATGGACACGGACCAATCCATCGTTATAGTCGTTGTGTGAGAGAGAAAATATTTTGTCTTAATTATTTTATCACACTTGTACACTTGGTGTATTGAGCGGATCGCTTGAGACTTATCAATTAGGATTGCTCTGTGATAATTGATTTAAGTCTCGGAGTATTTTATTCTTAATCCCCTAAACAATTGCGGGTGTGTATATTTAATATAAGTGACTTTGATTTTCCAAATGAATTAACCGATTTAATTATTGGGTTAATTACCGGTTAAGTTGGGTCACTATATTTTATATATGACATGCCGTGAATTCTTGAAGGGGCAGTGTATCCCAGAAGGGTTGATAATATCCCCGAGATGAGCTCATAAGGATTTATTATGTAAACCTCGCGAGTGGATTTGTTCCCGCATAATAAATAAAGTTGAGTGGTACTATTCTCGGATATAAGAGATGAATAAATTTACTAAGCAATAAATAAATTTTATTCATGGATATTTAAATCTTAAATACACGGAATAAATAATACTAACCGGAGAAATATTATTTGATATAATATGGGTAAATATTGAGAGTGCAATTTTATTTATATAGTGGAAAATAAATAAAATTAATATTGATAAGGATTAATAGATTTGGGCTGGGCTCAATTTAATCATCAATATTAGAAGCCCAATATTTCACCTCCTTTAGATCCCCTACGTAGCCTATAAAAGCACTAGATGACCTTCATAAACCATAAGACAAGAATATCATTATTTGATAGTTCTAGAGAGTTGAAGGAGATCCATAGGAGTTCGATAGATCGTCGCCCACCCGACGTTCGAACGGAGTGCAAGGAATACGTGGGAAGATTCAAAGGTGTTTGATTTCGTTTCTCCGAACAACGAATCGAAGGTATAAAATCTAAACGCCCTTTATGATTTTATTTGATTCGAATTATTGAAAATACCGTAGAACAAAGATCCGAGGATCGAACCCCGGGACGAGGGTCGAGCCGGGCGGTGGTGGTCGAACCACCAGACCGCCGGCGGCTCGTAGATCCCACGTGGGGATCGTGCACGGAAGTCCTCGGCTGGGAGCCGAGGATCGATCGAACCCCTACGGGGTCGATCGCTAGAGCTGCGGGGTTAACCCGCAGCGGCTCGTAGCGAGCTGCGGGGTTACCCGCAGCGAGTCGCTGGGGACGAGCCCTAGCCGTGCGAGCAGCGGATCATCGGATCCGCTGCGGGGATGCTACGAGCATCCCCAGGGACGCCGCGAGGCATCCCGTGCGATCGCTGGGAGCGATCGCGGGTTCCCGCGGGGGTGCGGCTGGGCGTTCGCGTGCCTCGTGCGCGCGACGCGTTCGGTCGAGCCCCGGTCTGCGTGGGCTCGTGATTTCTCCGGCAATCGAGGTTTTCGTTCGGGTTATTGGTTTCCGCAAATTTTAATAACCCGGGATATCGAATTCCAACAGATATGTATCTTGAGACACAAAAGGAGATAGAAGAAATGAAAGCAGTTCCCTACGCGGCTATGGAAGCTTAATGTATGTTATGCCCGAGACCTGATATCTGCTATGCCGGAGCATAGTGGTGAGATATCAGAGTAACCCTGGAAAGGAACATTGGACTAATGTGATCAGTCGAGCAATTTCCTGTGGGTTACACAGATTTGGATTTCTAATCGCAAAGGGAAAAGTTGAAAGTCGAAGTCAGGCTATGTGTTCACACTAAGAAATGGAGAACTCATGTGGAAGAGTGTAAAGCAATGCATTACGAACTCTACCACGGAAACCGAATAGGTAGCGGCCTTTGAGGCAGCTAAAGGGTCGGTGTGACTCCGGAGATTCCTCCAGGACTTAGACATGGTACCTTGGTTTGTCCAAAGCTATTGCGACAATAGCGGTGCAGTGACAAAAAGGAACCACGAGTCCATAAGTGTGAAAAATAACACATAGAGCATGTACCACCTGATTCGAGATATCGCAGGGGGATATAGTCGTTACCTAGATAACGTCGGGGGACACCCTAGAGTACTCGTTCACTAAGGCCCTGCAAGCGAAAGCGTTCAGTAGGCATGTGGATGGTATGGGCGTCAGATGTTTGGGATACAGCGACTAAACCTTAGTATAAGTGGGAGATTGATGGAGTTGTATACTTAATGTCTAGATTTAAGTAACATCTGAACTCCGTCTAAAGCATTTATCCTATTTAATAATAAACAATAGTTTGCATTTAATTAAATATATGCAAACCATAGTCTTAGATTATAAACGTTGTAGTTAGTATGGCGTGCGTCGTCACACAGAAGATCATACTATCGGTTACTCGTATATAATCGAACAGTTGCTCACGACCTAGATGAACAAGGACCAATCCATCGGTATAGTCGTTGTATGAGTGAGAAAATAATTGGTCTTGATTATTTTATCATACTTGTACACTTGGTGTATTGAGCAGATCGCTTGAGATTTAACGATTAGGATTGCCGTCGATAATCGATTTAAATCTCAGAGTGTTCTATTCTTAATCCCTGATATTATTTCGGGTGTGTGCATATAATATATGTGGCTTTGATTTTCCAAAGGAATTGATTGATTAGAATAACCAGTCAATTACCGGTAAAGTTGGGTCACTGTATTTTATGTATGACATGCTGTGAATTCTTGACGGGAAAGCATGTCCCGATAAGGGTTGATAATGTCCCCGAGATGAGCTCTTAAGGGTTATCATGTAAACCTTGCAAGTGGATTTGATCCGCATGATAATAAAGTTGAGTGATACTATTCTCGGAATTATAAGAAATGAATAAATAATATTAGCAATAAATATAATTTATTCATGGACATTTATATCTTAAACATGCGGAATAAATACTACTACTGGAGAATATTATTTGATATAATATGGTAAATATTGGGAGTGCAATTATATTTATATAGTGGAAGTAATTATATAATTAATATTAATGGATTAATGGATTTGGGCTTGGGCTCAATTTTAATCATTAATATTGGAAGCCCAATATTCCACCTCCTTAAGGTCCCCTACATAGCCTATAAAAGCACTACATGGTCTTCTCTATTCTCATAACTTGAAGATCACAATTCTAGAGAGAGAAAGAAAGAGAAGGAGATTCATGGAGTTCGGAGGAACGTCGCCCACACGACGTTCGAGCTAGTGCAAGGAATACGTGGGAAGATTTCAAGGTCTTCAACTAAGTTCTTCGTTTTTTCGAACAACGAGAACGAGGTATAAATCGTAAAACCCTCTTTATGATTTTAATCGTTTAATTATCGTGATAATACCGTTGAACAAGATCCGAGGTGTGGGATCCTCACCGGGGTCGAGCCGAGCGGTGGTGATCGAGGATCACCGGACCGCCGCGGCTAGAGCGACCTGGCAGCAAGGATCGCACGCACCCGCTGCCTGGGGAGGCAGGCGACCACCTGGGGGGCCAAGCACCCGCCTGGTGGTGGTCGCGGGCGGCCGTCCGGCAGGCTGGCGGGCGCTTCGTATGGCCTGGCAGCGGTGGATTCGCGGGGCTTCGCTGGTTGCGTGCGGTGGCCTACGGGCTGAACCCTAGCGCTCGCATGATGCGTGCGCACGCCTCGATGGAACAAGCGGCGGCTCGGGCCGCGGCTAGGGTTCGCATGGGGCTATTCCGCGAAGGGTTCGGCATGGCTAGCGGGCTGCTACGAGCAGCCCTAGGCGGCTGCCGTGATCAGCCGCGAGCCCCACGCGGGGTCTCGACCGAACAACCGCGGGTTCGCCCGCGGTTAGGGTTTTTGGTTGAGTCCGGCCTTCGTGGTGATTCGTGGCGGCTTTCCGGCAACCGGGAGTCGATTGGAGTTGTTGTTCCGCAACTTTGACAACTCCGGATATTCGATCTCCAAAAGGATTTCGGTCGTAATTAATTAGATAATTTATTTATTTAAATTTATTAATTCCGGGATGTCGATTTCCAACAACAAGTAGAAGATTAATCAACGGGGCGGCAATGGACATCCAAGTTCAAACACAAAACATCAATCTTATCATGGCTTGTGGTCATGGAATGGTAGACATCGTCGAGAAGAGACAATCATCGCATCGAGGGCTTGGGCATCGGGCACGGGGATCCACGTATTCTCTCCTACAAAAAGAAAACAAAAACATAAAAGATAAAACCTTGGGTTGCCTCCCAAGAATCGCTTGTTTTACGTCGTTATCTTGACGTCCGTGGGCTCGCCCCCACGAGTCACTCGATTCACGTCTCGAGCCAACACCATCCACGATCTACTCATCGGCACTAAAAATATCGAACTCCACCTTCTCAAGAAAATCATCCCGGCCAAAGGCGCTCGGTTCTCAAGAGAGGGTCTATCAAGGGAACGCAAGGTGAGGCACCGAATAATAAGCTTTGATAAAGAAGTTTCCCCCACACTTGCGTCAAAAGGAAGATAGTAAATATCTTCCAACTCGGCCTCTAAAAAGATCGAGCTATACTTCCTTAAATAGATTTGTTCGACCAAAGGGACTCGATCCTCCAAATAAGAATGAGAGAATGATATACCAAGAAAACATGTCAAGTCCAATAAGCATTTGATACTCCTCTCCTCCACCGGGACCTCTAAAAATATTGAACTCAACTTTTGGAGAAATACCATTTCTTCCAAAGTCCATTCAATCTTCTAGAATCGCAACCGAGATCATCTCCTTTTCCATTATCAATACCCGACACATCCTAAACACCTCGGAAAAGTCCGATATCAACTACCAAATCAACCAAACCCAAAATGCGCCTACCAAAGCTCCAATCGGACCCCATTTTACACAATTCGGGGCCAACCAAGATAGATGGTGGTGTAACTCGGCTCACACTCGGCTTCTCGAGTTACAACGGGAGAAATACATCTAAACACTTTTCTTCTTCGGTGCTCATGTCATAAATAGGAGGACTCTCGTACTCAAGACCGGTATCAAACATCAACGGCTCATCTTCTCGGTCGGCAATAGCATATTCATCCTCAGAATGGGCTTCTTTTCCTCAATGTACGTGTCGGGCTCCAACTCCTACCCGTCCTCGGCGGAGCACTCCTCAATGTAGTGTAATATGCCCTCAACTAACAAGTGGTCCATCTCACCCTCGATCGCGTCCATCAAAACATCCATAGAAGAATGAAATATCCCAGGGGACCGTGGTGGTGGCCGAAAGAAACGTGCGATAAATGCGTCGAGGAGATTTTTCCACGAGCTCACGAATTTAGATGGCAATGACATAATCCAATCACGGGCTCCATCTCTCATGCAATATTTGAAGCACCATACTCTCAATTCATAATTCTCAAAGCCGTCCAATGGAAAAGTCTCAATTTCAATGACAAAATCTTTGAGAAACAAAGAAACGTCCTCATTAGGAAACTCGGAGAATGACGGTAGTCGAGCTAGATGATGCGGCAATAGATTATCTTCTTGGACCCTCGAAACACGGCTCTTGCAAGAAGGGCCGAAATTGTACCTCGACCGAATGGGATCCCCAATGTCACGTCTCGGAGGCAACAAATGGTGAAGTTTTGGCCTTGAGAAATCAGCAATAGTAGGTCGTTTTGGCTCTTGCACCACGGTATATTGACGAACGTAATCATATCCATCCCCAACAAATTTCTCTTCACGGTAATTTCCACGGATTAGATCTCGAGGCGTCTCCCTTTCTCTTCGATCCCGACAAGGAGGCAGTGACATTGAATCTCTCTCGGTGGATGAATAATCGATATCTCGGTAGCGGTATCGGTAATGTTTCCGGTGATGTGGAGGTGAGTAATCTCGATCATCATCATAATGAAGGTCGATATGCCGAGGCCGGCGATATGACTCATGATCTCTGTGGCTTGAACAATGGCTCAAAGAAATGTGCCTCTCGTAATAAGAATCGAAATAGTCGGCTCCATAAGCTCAGTTACCATTGCTTCTCGTCATGATATAACAATAACGACTTCAACCCTTCATACACAACACTCAAAGCAAAACATTAAACCGAACTAAAACTAATCACAAGAACACAAATCAAAACACGCTGCCTAAATTACTCCCCGTCAAAGGCGCCATTTTTGTTTGCACAAAAAGTTTATTTATTATTTTTACAGAAAAACCTACGAAAGTAGATTCCCAGGGTCGATCTCTCGAGTAGTAATACTATCGGCACATGTATCTCATCGTGTTTTTGTGTTTAGTTCGAGTTTCAAAAAGAGATAAAAATACAAGCAAATAATTAACAACTAAAAGGGGGGTTGCAAAGAGTGATAATAAACTAAGCAAAAATCAAGAAGCAAACAAGTAAAATGAATAACAAACGAGAGAAGATATCAAATGTGAGTGAGGTTAGGGAATTAGGTTCCTTTGCTTTCGGGGAATGGGTCGACATAAAATAAAACTTTTGATTTTCACAAAATCGAGGTCGTTAAGGTACGATCGCGTCGTCCACTAGTGATGCACCTCGAGGAGGTCCTCAACACGAGACGACATTAAACCGTACCTAAACATCGCTCGACACAAGCACGTGATCCACTAGTGATGTTCCCCGAAGAGGATATTCAACATGAGACCC
Source organism: Euphrasia confusa (assembly GCA_954870475.1). Taxonomy (NCBI): domain Eukaryota; kingdom Viridiplantae; phylum Streptophyta; class Magnoliopsida; order Lamiales; family Orobanchaceae; genus Euphrasia; species Euphrasia confusa. Next base: position 22,791,667 of record OX940960.1, read on the forward strand.
CACAACTTGCACCTAGCAATTCCTCAATTTATAAACGAGGTCGTTTAGGTACGATCGCGTCGTCCACTAGTGATGCACCTCGATGAGGTCCTCAACACGAGACGACATTGAACCGCACTTACACGTCGCTCGACTCGAGTGCGTGGTCCACTAGTGATGTTCGTCGGAGAGGATGTTCAACACGAGACCCCACAACTTAAATCAAACGATTCCTCAATTCATTTAAAATCCTCAAATCAATGTCAACCCATCCCTAAGCAAAGTTCTCTAAAACCCTAACTAAAAGACTAGCTACTCATAATCACACAACCAATCAAACATATAATATATAGATAACTCACAATTGAAAAGAGCTCACAAAGTGTGTCGAGAAATCGATAGGAGAAGGCGAGCCGTGCTTCCGGAATCGAGCCAAACTTCTACGTGTCACTCGAAGAAATTGCTTCGATAGAAACGACGGGCTCGGCGAGGTGAACGATGTTTGTGAATGTAGTTTTGTGAGATAATCGATAAATAAAGAGAAATCTAAATACTAAAGATTTGAATTTAAGAATATGAAAAATATCTAAGACAGAAGTTGGTGGAAGAGATGAATGTTGGTGAAGATGAATGGATAAATGAAAATGCCCCAAAAGTCAAGTCAAACAATTCATTCCTCTTCAATTTTCGTCCATGCAAAGTGCTGGTTTGTTTGGAGAGAAACTTCTCCTTGCTCGTACATTTTATCGTCGATCCAACCGTTGATATTGTAGATGTAGAAGTTGGGAACATCGTGCTCAAATTTCAGGCCGATCCAACGGTTAACGAAGTCGGAACTACAATTCTACCAATGTTGCGCAGGGCTGAAATTCGGATTTCATGGCGGCCGACGTAAAATGATGTCGGCCGACATCAATCCCGCGGACGCGGCTTTTCCTGCGGTCGCGGGATTGAAACCCGGGGATGTAGGGGATGTTGCCTCATTTTCACCATTTTTGCCTTCGTGTCGGCCGACACGTCCTTGGTGTCGGCCGACATCACCTTCATTTTCTCTGTCCTTTGGGCTATGCACTATATCTTCGTCTTTGAATGTTATTTAGCCAAAACCACCGTTGATATTGTAGCTCTAGAAGTCTTCTACATTCCTGGAATATTTGGAGACGATCCAACGGTTGAATTGGTCGGGATGAGGATTCTCCCAACGCTGCGCAAGGCTGGAAACCGGTATGAGCCGATTCGTACATTTCCTTCTCATTTTTGCTCAATTCTCGTCCAAATCCTACAAAACCACAACCATGACAAAATATACACAAACTCACATGAATAGGATTAATATTAACACAAAAACATCACAATAAAGTCACACAAAACAATAGAATAGTCGCACAAAAACGTGCGAAACACTTTCACTTCCGGAAAGGTAGTTTGCGGCTGTGAACCTTCTGTAGTGAATAACATCGGAATTATAGGAGGCCTAGTGGACACGATGCCTTGAACTATTCCCCCAGAGCGTACAACGAATCAATACTATTCACGCAATAAATTCCGTTCAATTTCCTGTTCTATGATGTGTCCGTTTTGGCCATGGACAACACTTTGGATTCATAAATGTTTACATTTGAAGCGGCCCTCACTTCACATTAAATAGGTGACCTCCCATCAAAAGTATCCGGACATATTTCACCTTTTCAAGGTAGGGATTCATTAAAAGTCTCCTCGAGAACTTAACCTGTTACCAAAGTCAAGAATCAACATTTGAATAGCCTTTAGGGATGAGTACAAGTGCTCGACTGAACTTTCATAACTTAGTTTTCCCTTTGAACAATGTTCGTGGGATCTCCATTCATCAAGGTAGGGTTACCGTTATGATCATTCGATGGATTGTGGCTTTTCAAACCCATTCCCTCTAGCAACACGCCCAATTGATCTCGATTCATTCCTTTTGTCAAAGGATCAACCAGGTTTTCCTTAGATTTTACATACTCTAAGGAAATTACTCCATTTGAGATCAATTGTCGAACGGTGTTATGTCTCCGACGAATATGTCGAGACTTACCGTTATACATATTGCTCTGTGCTCTCTCTATAGGACTTTTTGGCTATCAAAGTGAATCATCACGGGAGACAAAGGCTTTTTCCAACATGGAATATGTTCCAAAAAGTGACGAAGCCACTCTGCTTCTTCACCAGCTTTATCTAAACCTATAAACTCATATTCCATGGTGGATCTGGCTATACACGTTTGTTTCGTTGACTTCCACGAAACAGCTCCGCCCCCGATACAGAAGACGTAGCCACTAGGGGATTGTGAATCTTTAGAATCAGATATCCAACTAGCATCACAATATCCATTAAGTACATTAGGATATCTCGTATAGTATAGCCCATACTCTTGGTTGTATTTCAAATACTTAAAAACCCGATTCAAAGTATTCCAGTGTTCAACACCGGGATTGCTTGTATACCTACTCAGTTTATTCACAGGATAGGCCAAGTCTGGACGTGTACAATTTGTTAAGTTCATCAGACTGCCTATAACTTGAGAATACTCAAACTGAGCTACAGATTCGGCCTTATTGACAGTAAGATTTATACTTAAGTCAATCGGCGTCCTACTCGTAGGACCATCATGGGCATTGAATTTCTTTAGCACTTTCTCAACGTAATGAGATTGTGTTAAGACAATTCCATTTGGGTTTCTATCAATTTTAATCCCGAGGATTAAATCAGCAACACCCAAATCTTTCATGTCAAAATTTCTTTTTAACATTGCTTTAGTATTCATGATCAATTCACGAGTATTACCCATGATTAACATGTCGTCTACATATAGACAGACTATGACAAATGAGTCAGGTGTACCTTTAATGTATACACATTTGTCACACTCGTTGATTTTAAATCCATTGGATATCATAATGTTATCAAATTTCAAATGCCATTGTTTAGGAGTTTGTTTTAGTCCGTACAACGACCTTATCAATTTGCACACCTTTTTCTCTTGTCCAGGTGCTACAAATCCTTCGAGTTGTTCTATATATATATATTTCTTCTTCTAATTCACCGTTCAGAAATGCAGTTTTCACATTCATCTGATGAATATCGAGATTGTGCAAAGCAGCAATCTCAATAAGCACCCGAATAGACGATATTCTGGTTACAGGTGAATATATATCGAAGAAATCATATCCTTCTCTTTGTTTAAACCCTTTGGCTACCAAACGATCTTTAAAATTATCGATCGGTCCATCTGCTTTATTCTTTTTCTTTAGGATCCATTTACATCCTAATGGTTTGCAACCCGGTGGAAGATCAACCAACTTCCACGTGTGATTTTGCAGAATAGACTCCATTTCTCTATTAATAGCTTATTCCCAGAGCGGTGCATGTGGACTAGAAGGGAAAGGTAATTTAGCCATTTTGTACCCTCCTCGGGCTTCTAGCCGTTTGTACCCTTTTACCACGTCTAGGTTCAATAACCTCTTCTTCTACCTGATCGTCACCAACGGGTAGGGTATTGTGTCAACATCAGGTTTAAGTTCTTTTATTAGAAATTGATTCTTCTCTTTCTTTAGAAGGAAAGATATTTTCGAAAAATGAAGCATTTCTCGATTCAATCGTGGTACCTTTATGCACGTCTGGATTATCATACTTGTGTACCAAAAATTGGTAAGTCATATTATTGTATGCATATCCAATAAAAATGCAATCGATAGTCTTAGGTCCGATTCTCATTTGCTTTGGTTCAGGAACAGACACCTTAGCCAAACACCCCCGCACTTTAAGATATTTATAAGACGGCTTACGCTTTTTCCACAATTCGTATAGTATCTCATTTTTACCTTTAAATGGGATTTTATTTTAAAATGTGGTTAGGTGTCAAACGACTAGAAGGGAAAGGTAATTTCTATCAGTACACCTTTCAACAGAAGGGAAAGGTAATTTAGCCATTTTGGCTTCTACACATATTTCACATTTCTTTTGTGAATCAATATTTGAAGTTGGTAATAATTCCAAATTCATTAATCTTTTAATCGCATTTAGATTTACATGTCCTAATCTAATATGCCACAATTCAGAACACTCAAGCAAGTAAACTGAAACAGAATCAATTTTATTAATGCTCGAGGCAATAGGGGTTACACGGCGCACAGCCATTACATTCATCTTGAACAGTCCATTGTCGAGATAGCCCCGACCAAGGAAAGTTTCAAACTTAGTCAAAATAAACTTCTTAGTATCAAATACAAGTTTAAAACCATGCTCAACTAGGAGAGACCATGAGACTAAGTTCTTGCGGATATCCGGGACATGCAGCACATCCTTCAACAGCAGCTCCATTTCAGAGGTGAGTTTCAGGGTCACGTTCCCAACTCCAGCAACAGCAGACGAGGAATAATTCCCCATGTGGAGCTTTCGGACAATCGAAAGAGTATAAGTAGAAAATGCATCCTTATCAGAGCAGACAGGGTGAGCGGCTCCAGTGTCAATGAACCACTCCTTGGAATTACCAACCAAGTTAGCTTCAAACACCATTGCTGACATATCCATTTCAGTCAGCTCATCTCCAGCAGTTTCAACAAGGTTAGCAGATTGCTTCCCTTTCCCCTTGTACTGTGCAATCGGCTGTTTAGGCTTCTTGCACTCCTTAGCCATGTGGCCTGGTCTCCCACAGTTATGACGGTTGCCAATAAACTTCCAGACCTTGGTGGCAGGCTCTTTCCCTTTAGAGGTATTCTGAGAAGGAGGCAACTTCTTTTTGGGTTGCTCCATCAAATTCACACGAGGCTCATCAGGCACACTTCAAGGATTAAACCTCTTACGATTTTCCTCTTCGATACGAAAATTGACAACCAGTGGCGGACCTATGACAAAGACGTTGTAGTGCGTCAAAAATCAAATAAAAATTATCCGAACTAATTGCCGAAGCAATTCACCCGAGTCGATCTCTCGAGGAACACTACTTTCGCGATTTCAATTCACGAGAAACAAATAAAAGCTAAAACGTCCGTCTCCGATAGATTTTAGTGTGTTCGATTAAAACTAGTCATGTAATTGCTCCTAAGTCTCATACAATCTCTTGAAATTCAAGTTGGCAATAAATCCAACACTTAAGTTGCACTCGTAAAAATCTAGCCCTAGTTCATACTTGAGTCTCCCTAACCCTAGGTTAATAATTAGCTACTCAAAATTGTGTTGAAATCAAGAACGTGTTGAAAATTCATAAAGAAATAAGAACAAGAAAAGGTAAACAAATAAGGAGAATTCAATAAGCAATCAACTAAACAATAAGGATGAAAGGGAAAAAAACAACTTACTAATTACTTGTTCAAAAGCAAAACCAAAATCGGTGATAACCCTGATTGAATTCGTTAATCAAAGCAAAGGAAAAGAACACTTGAAAACCTAGAAAACCGAGTCTAGAGTACTCTCAGAAACGTGCATAAAATAAAGTGAAAAGGACGTAAGTGTTTATTCTGGTCGAAACCTTACTTATAATACAAGAAATTCGACGGTCAAAACGCGGTCAAGCTGAAAGTCACGCCGGGCGGGCGCCTGGGGGTCAGGAGGGCGCCTGGAGGAGGTCGCGGGCGAGCGCCTGGGAGGCAGGCGAGCGCTTGCACAAAAACAGCTCGTTGTGGAATCAGGAGCAGGCGGGCGCCTTCTCACCAAGCGGGCGCCTGCTGACTGCTGCGGGCGCGCGCTTCGATGGCCGGGCCATGTAGAACACTTCAAGGGCTTTCAGTAGAGGTATAGATCGTCGGAATAGGTGGTCTTATTTGGGAGACCCAAGCTCTCCAAGTTTTCTGCGCATACACTCCGGGGCAGCTGCGTACTGGGCCGGAAACTCAAGTACTGCGACTATATTACGGGGATATATGATCATAAATGGGCAGGGCCTCGTACAAATCTTCGAGAGCTTTCCGACAAGGTATAGACCATGCATGTATGTGGTCGGATCTGGGAGAACCAAGCTCTCCAAGTTTGCTGCACATACACCCCGGGGCAGCTGCGTACTGGGATAGAAACCCGTGAATTACGGATTTATGACGGGGAACCATGACAACAAACTGGTAGGGCCATGTAGAAGATTTCAATATATTTCTGACAATGTATAGATCGTGTTTTTAGGTGGTCGGAGTTGGGAGAACCAAAGTGGCCAAGTTTGCAGCGCAATCACGATAGGTGGTCGGTCAAATCACTTTACCGTTTTTCAACTCGTTTTTGCTCGTTTTCGCATTGAACATAATCATACACCTACACACTCCATAAAACGTCAAACCTATCAAGAATCATGAGAATGATGCACAAGAATGACACAAAATGGCATGAGACGACACAAAACATCATAGGAAAAATAGCACAAAAACATGTAAATCAACTCCCCCACACTTAGCTATTTGCTTGTCCTCAAGCAAACAATCATGGTATACAATACGAATCAAGCATCAACTAAGCTCAAGACAAACAATCAACCATAAGAGAATTCAATTCATTCACATTCGACAAATCAGAACCAACTATTAAGTGTCCCTCAATTATTCAAATCCCCACAGTTCAAACCATGACTCCACTCCACCAATATCAACAACGAGCACAAGTAAACAAAGCCACAGAAATCTCTAGCCAAGTTAATCAAGTGAGACAATATTCACTAGGTGTAAACAGTCGAGGGTCACTAGAGTATCCTAGCGTGGTTTCCCATACTCATCGTTCTCGTATAAGCAGTGTGGCTGCTCTACTAATATTAATACTAATAATACTATTTTTTTATTGTTTTTTTTCTTTCTTTTCTCTTCTTTTATATATATATATATATATATATATATTTTTTTTTTCTCTCGGCAACGGGGTTTTTCGAACCATTTTTTTTTTCTTACTAGTTCGGTTGTTGGCCCTTTTTCACATACGCAACTAGCTTATTCGAACGTCTTCTGTTTTTGCGTCCGGTTGTGAATAATACCTATATATAGCTAAGCCACACTACTAATAAGAGAGACGATCAAAGTAGAATCCTCGTGTATAACTCGGCCAAACAATCAATGAACTCGATCCACTTAATACTCGTGCCTAACCGATGTCATGAAAAACACAGCTCTCCCTATGTAGCAAATCCTAAGTGTAGGACCCACAATTAATCAACTCATCATTATCATCCTGATGAAGCCTTAAATTCAACTATGTGTAAACCGAAGCCTATATTGCCTAGCACATGCTTCTAACAACTATACCGCAATTGGGCTAAATGGGGAGGTTGATCAACACGAAAAAACATACCAAAAGACACAAACATAAGCGACGTTTGAAGACTACTATAACCCCAACAAACCTCGCGAAACAACAGGTAACCCTAAGAACATGCAAAGCTACCCCCCACACTTGAAATACACATTGTCTTCAATGTAAAACACATAAGCAAGAAAATCTCAGGCAAGGAAGTACAAAACATGTCCAAACGAAAAAGAACAAACTAAAGAAAATACACATAACAAGCATAAAAAGAAGAAGGGTAAGAAGGTGCAAACAGTGGTGTCGACTCCTTCCGTCTTCTCAATCCATCCCGTATGAAATCGTGGGAAGGCCCCCACGTGGCGCTCATTTTGGGAACCGAAAGAGCAGCACGGTCTGTGGATTAGCCTCCACGCGGCGCTTGTTTAATGTCTCGAGCTTGACTCATCTTCCATCAATAAGGAGCCTCAGTAAGGCTCATCATCTCAAGTGTCATCTCTTCTATATAAACATATTTTCATTGTTTTGATAACCCCTTCAGCTCTAATTTTGGTGGAGGTGATTCATTTTCATCGTCACTCTCGAGTACCTCGATCACCCCCACACTATCTTTTACATGCACGTCTTGCTTGGATTCAACACCGAGAAATATCGAGCTACTTTTCTGCAAAAACACTATCTCGCCCAAGAGATCAATAGCATAAATGTAAAGACAATTTACAATGTAGGCATCAAAAGAACTAATAACCTCATTGTAATCAACCTTACTAAAAGATATTTTATCTCCACCCAAAGAAAAATTAAATCTGAAAATACCTGGATCATGCGGTTTGGGTGGGTGATGAACCCGTTTCACCTTTGACTCCTCAACATACATAAGGTCGTTCATGTCGAGTGAGGGAGGAAGGTGGAATTCTTACACACCAAATCACTCGGTGAGGAAGGAGTTGGAACAAGGAGCTCGGGCTTCTAATGGAATTTTCCTTTGGTTGGTTGGGGGTCAAAATGACCCCCGTTCTCTCACCAAATGATAAAAATCAAGATAAAGTAGGAACATTTTAAATGATATATATATATTTATATTCGTTTATAATACTCTTAATTTAGTATTAAAATCCTATCCAGCCATACTGGAAAGTATTAGAAAAGAGAATCTCGAAACAGCCGCTAAAAGCGGGGTGATTATGTCATAAATGCATGTTCGGGAAACATATCATCTACCTCATCATCATCGTCACTCGAGGCATAGATATAAGAACTTTCTTACCCAAGAGGAGTAGCTAGCATCGATGGATCCCCTTCTAGACCATCCTGATTTCCTATCACTACATTGGCGTTCAATGTCTCTTCATCTGGTTGTCTCGGTTGAATGGACAATTTGTATGAGCTTTCGTCTCTATGCGACACTTTCGGTGTAATATCCTCTAGCACCATACTCTCTATCGTCTATTTTTCGTCATTTTCCTCCAAATGTAATTCATCGAGGTACACATGCTCCACTATGGACTCGACCTCATTCGGTTCTACATCCTCATCTTCGTAGTCACCTTGGAGAATCGCGAGGGCCTGGACTTCCGTCAGATGGCGCGTATGATTTTCTTCATCTTGTTCCCACTCGCGCATTGGGATAGATAACATACATATCTCATCATCGAAAACAATTGACATTTCCTCTACTTCTTCCCTTTGTGCCATTGCCTCTTCATTTGCTTTCATCATCTGTTCGGTCGATTGCATGAAATCGTGAAAAATTTCATCCAAAGATGGCTTGCACGGCGGCTCCGGTTGCATCGACTATGGTGGAGGGTATGCCAAATTTTCTTCAACATTTCTGGCCATCGCCACTTCATTCGCTCTCATCGCCGCTTCATTTGATTTTATTATTTGGTTGGTCGTCTTCATTAAATCCTGAAAAACGTCATTCAACGAGGGCTTGTATGGCGGCTCTGGTTGCATTGAATATTGTGGAGGGTACACCATGTTCTGAGGAGTCCATTGTTGTGGAGCCCATTGGTTCTGAGGCTGGTCACAATAATAATTTGACTGAGGTTGCCACTCTGGAATGTATGATTGAGAGAAAGGGCCAAATTGTGTTGTCTCCTCATATTGTGAAGGCTTGTAGTATGTGATCGTCTAAGGCCTTGTGTTCTCCCACGTATAGCTATTATATGTATTCATCACTGCTAAAAAAAACACTTGACAAAAACATTAAACGCACCAGTGGGAGAAATAAAAGTCATATAAAAAAAAAAAAGAAAAAAAGAAAGTTGCAAACACTCAAACACTAATACTAATGCCTAAAGTGTTCCCCGGCAACGGCGCCAATTTGACAAAGACGTTGTAGTGCGTCAAAAATCAAATAAAAATTATCCGAACTAATTGCCGAAGCAATTCGCCCGAGTCGATCTCTCGAGGAACACTACTATCGGTATTCGTATTCGTATTCAAGTGGTTGCAAAAGAAAAGAGGAAGAAAGGTATAGCATAATGCATGATTGAGTTGGTTTTGTTGTTAAACTAAATTAACTAAGAAATAAGAAATTAAAATAATCAAATAGCAAGTAAAGAGATGTAAAGAATACAGAGAGAGACTAGATCTTCAGGTTCATCAAGTATAAATTTCGGGATTTCAATTCACGAGAAACAAATAAAAGCTAAAACGTCTGTCTCCGGTAGATTTTAGTGTGTACGATTAAACCTAGTCATGTAATTGCTCCTAAGCCTCATACAATCTCTTGAAATTCAAGTTGGCAATTAATCAAACACTTAAGTTGCACTCGTAAAAATCTAGCCCTAGTTCATACTTGAATCTCCCTAACCCTAGGTAAATAATTAGTTACTCATAATTGTGTTGAAATCAAGAACGTGTTGAAAATTCATAACGAAATAAGAACAAGAAAAGGTAAACAAATAAGGAGAATTCAATAAGCAATCAACTAAACAATAAGGATGAAAGGGAAAAAAACAACTTACTAATTACTTGTTCAAAAGCAAAACCAAAATCGGTGCTAACCCCGATTGAATTCGTGAATCAAAGCAAAGGAAAAGAACACTTGAAAACCTAAAAAAACGAGTCTAGAGTACTCTCCGAAACGTGCATAAAATAAAGTGAAAAGGACGTAAGTGTTTATTCGTGTCGAAACCTTACTTATAATACAAGAAAATCGACAATCAAAACGTGGTCAAGCTGAAAGTCACGCTTGGCGGGCGCCTGGGGGTCAGGCGGGCGCTTGGAGGAGGTCGCAGGCGAGCGCCTGGGAGGCAGGCGAGCGCTTGCACAAAAACAGCTCGTTGTGGAATTAGGAACAGGCGGGCGCCTTCTCACCAAGCGGGCGCCTGCTGACTGCCGCGGGCGCGAGCTACAATGGCTGGGCCATGTAGAACACATCAAGGGCTTTCCGTAGAGGTATAGATCGTCGGTATAGGTGGTCTGATTTGGGAGACCCAAGCTCTCAAAGTTTGCTGCGCATACACTCCGGGGCAGCTGCGTACTGGGCTGGAAACTCAAGTACTGCGACTATATTACGGGGATATATGATAATAAAAGGGCACGGCCTCGTACAACACTTTGAGAGCTTTCCGACAAGGTATAGACCATGCATGTATGTGGTCAGACTTTTCGGATCTTTCTGAGCAATTTCTTCGATTGGATAATCGTCAAGAAGCTTTTGAATTTACTTTTCTCGAAGGACGCTTCCATCGCGAGTTTGAGGCCGTGAGGTATATATGAATATGCATGTTTTCTTTTTGTAGATTTTTCAGATCTTTGTGTGCGATTTCTCCGAGTGGATAGTCGTCAAGAAGCTTTTTAATTTCCTTTTCTCGAAGGACGCTTCCATCGCGAATTTGAGGCCGCGAGATATATATGAATATGCATGTTTTCTTTTTTTTTGAATTTTCCGATCTTTATGATCGATTTCTCCGACTGGATAATCTTCGAGAGGCGATTCAACTTCCTGTTCTCGAAGTTCGCTTCCACGAAGAAATTTGAGGTCGTGAGGTAGTATGCCTTCATTTTTATTTGTATATTTTCTGTCTGTTTTTAATAATTTTTATTTTGCAGGTTTGAGGTATGTATTTTTTACTATATTCCTGTTTATTTTATAAATTACACATGTTTTAATCATTTTTTGCAGGTTTAAGATATGTATTTTTTTCTATATTTCTGTTTATTTTATTAATTATACATGTTTTAATCATTTTTAGCCGTTTTGTGTTTAAGGTATGTATTTTTTTGCTATATTCCTCTTTATTTTATAAATTATACATGGTTTAATAATTTTTCTGTTTTTAATAAAAAAAAATTGCAGGTTTGAGGTATGTATTTTTTATCTATATTTCTGTTTATTTTATTAATTATACATGTTTTAATCATTTTTTGCCGTTTTGTGTTCATGCGTTGATTTGCAGGTTTGAGGTATGTATTTTTTTCTATATTTCTGTTTATTTTATTAATTATACATGTTTTAATCATTTTTTGCCGTTTTGTGTTCATGCGTTGATTTGCCAGGTTTAAGGTATGCATTTTTTTACTATATTTCTCTTTATTTTCTAAATTGTACATGTTTTAATCATTTTTAGTCATTTCATGTTCATGTCTTCATTTTGCAGGTTAAGGTATGTATTTTTTTGCTCTATTCCTCTTTATTTTATGTACGGTCCATGTTTAATCATTTTTAGCCATTTCATGTTCATGTTTTTATTTTGCAGGTTAAGGTATGTATTTTTTTCCACAAGTTATGTTTTTAGTTTCTGTACGTCAGTTTCAACCGGTTTATGTTCCTTCTCATCCTTTGATCAAGGGCAGGTTATGGTTTTTTTGGCAAGCTTTTCATGTTACTTATGTTTTTAGTTTCGGTATTTCAGTTTCCAAGAGATTTATGTTCCTTCTCATCCTTTGATCTAGGTCAGGTTATGGTTTTTTTTGGTCAAGCTTTTCCTGTTTGTTTGCTCTTTATTATTTAAATTATACATGTTTTAATTATTTTTAGCCATTTCATATTCATTTCTTAATTTTGCAGGTTAAGTTATGTATATTTTTATTTTATTTCTGTTGTTAATAAATAAGTAATTGAAATAGATTGAGTAACATGTTCTGCAAATTTTCACTTTTCATGTTCTTAAATACATTTTGTAATGTATTAATTTCATTTTATTTTCATTGTGCAGATTCAGGTAGGTTTCGTCGAGTCTCAGTTATCAGGTCCTTTGTAAACTAATTCAGGTGTGTGACGCTTACATGTACACCATAATGCTTCTTTATGACTATGCTCTCGAATCCATTCAATACCGTTACATGTAAGCTTTTTGATCTTTATTTCTTTTTTAAACGAGTACATTTACAATCATGTTTAAATGATCAGTTTTGTAGGCTCAATAATTACAGAGATTTTATTTTCATTTGTTGTGTTCTTTTTAGTTTATAAATTATACATGGTTTAATCATTTTTAGCAGGTTAACAAGTATGTATTCATTTTTATTTGTGTATTTTTTGTCTATTCTTAATAAAAAAAATTGCAGGTTTGTGATATGCATTTTTTTTTACTATATTTCTATTTATTTTATAAATTTTACATGGTTTGATTATTTTTAACCGTTTCATGTGCGTGTGTTAATTTTTCAGGTCAAGGTATGTATTTTTTTTACTATATTTCTCTTTATTTTATAAATTATATATGATTTAACCATTTTTAACCATTTCATGTTCATGTGTTAATTTTGCGGGTTAAGGTACTTATATTTTATTTCTGTTCTTAACAAATAAGTACGTTGTGAACAGATCCTTTGTGAACTAATTCAGGTTGTACGTTCATGTGTTGGGCTCGTGCAGATTCAGGTATGTTGTTTTTTTTCCCTTCTCATCTTAGTTAATACATTTTGTAAGGCTCTTTGTCTATTTGTCATTTCTGTAATTTTTTGCAACCTCTTGGTTTCGGTACGTCAGTTCCAACCGGTTTATGTTCCTCCTCATCCTTTGATCAAGCTCAGGTTATATGTTTTTTTTTTGCCAAGCTTTTCATGTTTGTATAATTTTTTTACTTCTCAACTATTTTTTATTTTGTCAGATGTTTCTTAGATTTAAATAGACAACATGATAAATACAAATTTTTAAGTGCATATACATACTCTTTTACTTCCGTTAGGTCAACATTTATTCGTAAGTTTTCCCCGTCATTTGCAGAAGTTTTCCGTGTATTTTGCCATTGATACTGATATTTCGAATAAATTCTTACTTTGGCTGTCCAATGGAAGATGAAACCAAATGTCTCTTGCTTTGCTTAGATGGATTTTTACTTCTATCGTTCTCCAATGATGTTGTGCTTGAAGCCAGAACTTTGACATCAATCAACGAGAGTCGAACATAATAGTGAAATTTAGATTTTTAGTGCACCAATTAGTTTCAAATTCGTAGTTAATGTGCAGCGATTATGTTTTATTTTACTTTTATATTATGCTTCTACTGACGACTCTTAATAATGATGACTTAGTAAAGTGTGAGGTTAGTAATGTATGAAGATTCGTACATTTCTAGGTTCACACTTTACTAATCCATCCTTACTAAGTGTCATTATTAGGAGCATAATAATAAAATTAAATAAAAGATAATGGTTGTACATTAACTATGAATTTTAATACTAATTGGTGCACTAAAAATCTAAATTTCACTATTATGTTTGAGTGTCGTTGGTTGATGTCAACTTTCTGGCTTCACGCACAACATCGTTGGAGAACGATAGAAGTAAAAATCCATCTAAGCAAAGGAACGGACATTTGGTGTCATCTTCCATTGGACAGCGTAAGTAACGATTGTTTCTAAATCTCACTATCAATGGCAGTCACGTTTAATTTGTTTCTAGATAAGTTTTATACTGAGTTTTGAAGTTAATTTTTTTTCGCAAGCTTATCTTTTTCTTTTTAACCTTGAAGTTTTTTTTTATTATTGTTTTGTCTATTGGTCTATAACCTGTTAGTTTATATTAATGCTTTTCTCCCCTTAAACTAACCCATTCTTCATGCAGGTGGATAAATGTATAATTAATTGATTATAATGCAGGGTTTTGATGCAGGAAGTCTAAAGCCATTCGAAGTGTCTTTCTCTGTTATAAATGATCATATTTTATTTTTGTTAGTGTTTGCTTATCTTTACTGATATTTCGATTCCCTTCATTTTAATGTTCTTCTAATTGATCAGAATTAGTTGGTTTAGATATTTTTGCTAGGGCTTACTTACTAGGGTTTCTTGAGAAGGGATCATCAGAACAATGGCCTACACTTATTTATGCAACCCATCTTTTCAATGGTCTTGAGGATTGTCCACCTCATATTGTGAGTTCGATTTTTATTCTTTAGTTTATAGTATACATCATACTATTGTATAACTTTCTATCTCCTCTGGGAGAAGTTTGTAAGTTGTTTAATTTTTTGTTTGTTGTTTTTTTTATATAGGTTTTTGTGTTGGTGCAATAGAATATAGGAGACGTTATACATTATGCAGTACACAATTCTTCCATTATCTTTAGATGTTATTATGTTTGCTAACGGTTGATTTATGTTTTCAAAGATGTGATTGGTCATCTCATTGAAGTTTATGATGGATGGTGATGGCAAAGGATGAGATGAATACGTACGTTTTTTATTGAAGACTTGAAGTAAGAACACTGCTTTTATGTTATAATTAAATTTTGCTCAGCTGATGTGTATTTACAACTTAACTTACTGTATAATTAAATGTGTTGGTAACTAGGTATAATACTATGCATGTTATTTATTACTTTTTACTCTAATGAATTGAAAGGATATGTTGACATGAATAGGGATAACAGTTTGAGTCAGCCACATGTTTTTTTACAGCTTTGTCAAGGGATGAAATTTCAGGGTATTTTGTCTACTGAATCTTTATTTATTAATTCCATTAGTAATTAATGTCACTTCTTTAGACAATAACATTGAATTTCCGTTTGTCAGGTGACTTTGTTCTTTGTGATGCTTTCATGTACACCAGAATGCTTCTTTACGACTCTGCTGACGAATATGTTCAATACCGACACATGTAAGATTTTTCATCTTTATTTCTTTTGTAAACGAATTCATTTATAATCATGTTAAAAAATATCAGTTTTGTAGGCTCAATAATTACAAAGATTTTATTTTCATTTGTTGTGTTCTAAAAAAAAGGTTGAACTCAGACTATGCGATGGAGTGCGACGGAGCTGATGTTTTCTAATAGCATGCATGTCCAAGCGACATTTTTTTCAATTATTAACTTTTTGCTTAATATCAACAAATGTATAAATGTTTGTTTATGAGTAGTATTTCTTAACAATTAATGTTGTTCTTTTGTTTACATTTTGGGCTTATGTTTCAACAATTAACATATGGTTTAATTATGTTTTTTTATTTTATAACTAACTATTTACTCATTACACGTTGGTTAAATATTAATTTTCAGTGAATTTGATACAAGCTTTTAAAATCAAGTTTTGTATTGAACTATCTTGATAACATTTTTTTTATAAGGTTTCGGGCTATAATTATAGTTCTATTCATTGCATGTCTTAAAATAAATTAATGTTGCCCGAAACTAAAAATGCTTCTTAAGTAGTAGTATAATGTTTTGCAAGTTTTACTCATCATACAATATTTAACAAAAAACAACAAGCGTTTATTAGATGCTAATTCTACATAGTCCTGATATATTTTTCCATTATTTTCCCATATTTTATATCACGCAACCACACTTCGACTACTTCGTAATGACTGTATACTGTAAAATATATATAAGGCTTCTCCATAAAGCTTTCAATTCCCCAATAAAGCTGAAAAAGTTTTCCACCCCAATCTTTTCATATTTTTCTTCTTCTCCCCCTTCTCTTTTTTTCATCATCGATCATGTCTCAGATTTATGTCCCTCTAAAAGCTATTCAAAAATAAGATTATTATGATTTGTGTATTTGCGTTCGTATTTGTAGAAAGTGGTTTTCCTTCAACAAAGATAATGTTCCTGTATCTTTGGAAATTTTAATGGTAGATATTGATGTATGTTTTTATTGTTTTCCTTCTTTTCCAGATTTCTGGATACAAAGTCCTTAATCTAAATTTTATATTTTTGGACAGGGTACTCGAATTCAGGCTTCAGTTAAGAAGAGATGGATGATCGATTATTTTTATGATTTAGTTAATGTTGGTGATTTATGCAATGTTCGCCGGTTCTATGTTGTTGAAAATTTGGTTGAAAACAGAATTTCATATCATAAGTTTAATATTTTGTTCCTAATCAAAACTTTTGTTGGAAAATGTATATATCCATGGTTTCCTGAGTCAATTTCCGTTTTCCAATCTTTTTCTTCTATTAAAGATTGTTCATCTCCACCTCATGGCTCCTGCTTTGGTAATATATTTATTTTTTTATTTATATTTGTTGAATAAATGAAGTCCTATATCTCGGTTGATTTAATTTTAAGTTTTTTTTCCAGATGTCATTGGGCGTTTGATTGATATCAACGATACCAGCTTTAGTCTATTTGGTCTGCACTTTTTGCTGGAAGATTTAGAGTATGATTTTAATAGGTCAAATTTGATAAATGTTCTGATTGAATTTGGTTTTTATAGTCATTTGATTATTTGCATCTATACATATATAATTTCTGAATCCACTTATGCCTGGACCAATAGGAAAGCAATAATAATGTTATGTTCACACTATAAATTATAAATAAAAAAATTATAATTTCTAAATAGTAACATTATTAAACATATTTAAATTATATATAAATTCTAAATATTAATTTGAAATTATTATTTTTTGGTAATAATAATTATTATATATTCTCAAAATTCTTTTTTATTACATTAATATTAATTTAATTTCAATTAATTGTATCTCATAAAAATCGATATCATCTTATTCCCTAATCCAGTTAAAAAAATTGATCAAACTTTTTAGGTATATTATTTTCTCTTGCTGTAATTTGGCTTCGTATATTTTTTTTTTCTGAAATTGAATCTATTTACAAATATACGTTCTAATATTCATTATTTTTTTTCCTCGATTTTTTTTTTAATTTTATGTATTGATTATGATTTTCTCGCAGATTCCAGAATTAAATTGTAGAAGTATTAATTATGTTCGACTAGATTTTTTTTTTAGTTTAACCCTAATTCAATTCTGTAAAATTTGTTTCGCAGGTTAATACTTGCCATCTCATCCCTTTCATGTTCACCAAGTAAATTCAATTTTTTTATATTTTTATTTAATTTCTAGCTTTATAATTTTTATTTTCCATTTATTTTGATTTCCCCCCACCGGTTTTAGGTATTTGTTGGATGCGTTTGACACTCGAGGATCGCTGAGACGAGAAACGGAATGCATAGACGAAGAACTCCTCTCCTACCAGATCAGAAGCTCCTCAATCGGGTAGGATGTAAATCGAGGGATGTGCTCGAGTAGCAGACACATGTGGGAGAGCCGTTTCATCCCATCTTCCACGAGATCAAAGTCTCATCAATCGGGTAGGATGTAAATCGAGAGATGTGCCCGAGTAACATACACATGTGGGAGATAGCCAAGTAGGTATCATCCCAAGACTATTCATAATATTTCAATGAAAATTTGTACATATTCGAACTCTGCGTCGTCAGGGAATTACACCAACATCACCACAAACCTTACTATGCCCCAAGAAGCTTAAATACTATAAATTATATCAAACAGGCATAATTTTTTAAAATAATAAAAATTTCATAATTCGATAACGGTTAATTTGAGTTTACAAATTTAAGTGAAAGTTCGATTATTAAATAAAATAATTTCTTACTTCATTAATAAATTTTTGGCGAAATATTAAATATAATTTTAAATTATTTCAAACAAATAAATCACGTGCATCGCACGGGAAGTGGTACTAGTTTCATCAATTCAGGAAGAACACTCTAAATTGTGTGCTTTTGGGTTCTCGCTACAAATATTTGTTACATATTGTTGATTTGGTGAAAAGGAATTTTTTTTTTATCAAGTTGTCGTTCTTATTCAGATGTGCAAGAAAGTGATTCATCGAGGTAATCTTTTGTATTGGATTAGTTGGTTTTGAAATAATTTAGAAATATTTATAAATTTTAATTGATTTTTTATGCTTTGAGGTTTTCAGGAGTGGTCGGTATATCTAATGTTGACAATGCCACTAATGTCATATATAATGCAGACTTGAAGGAAATTGTTGAATTCAGGAGAAGGTACCTTTTTTTTCCTATGAAGAAATGTTTGACGCACTAATTCTTTGAGTTTGGTATGTTGTTGTTCAGGATACCCTATACTAATTTCAATATCATGTACGATGGATCTTTTTTGAAAGACACTGCATTTATAATTGCCGACAATGAGTTGGGTACTGATTCCACGGTTGTTCATTGTCTTTCTGATGTTGTCTTCTCTGACGAGGCAAGCATACATCACTCTAGATTCTTCATCTTTAATGTAAAAATTTTCTTTCCTGAATTTGCGTTTTATCCGCTTCTAATCAATTTTCCTCTTTTTATTTTTACAGTTTACGACTGTTTGGACATTTGCAACTATTTCTGAAATCCTTTATGGAAAAAGTTGGTTTTATACGAGTTGTCGTAATTGCAAGAGATGTGATTTGGAGAACGTTCATCTCTTGCGTTGCATGGTTTGTGGTGAATGTCTGATTGAGAGTGTAAAGTATGAAATTTATATTTCTGTTTGTGATGATTGAGAGTGTAAAGTATGAAATTTATATTTCTGTTTGTGATGGCCCTGCCCAAACTTCCTTATGTTTGGATGATGAGATGTCCCTTTTGCTATTGAATATGTCTGCATCCGAGGCTTTACAATTAGTTGTTTTGGTAATTTTATATTCACATTTTTCATTGGGTACATTATATTAAAAGTCTGTATAATTATTGTGTTTTCACGTATTCTTTTCAACTATAATTTTTTTGAAGAATGCAAATTATCCTGAGACAGTATCTTCAATCAATGATGATGTGAAATTTAATCCCATGTTTCCTGTCAACGATTTGCTTGGAAAAGAACTTTTGTTCAAGTTGAGGTCACAAGGAAGAAGCTCTGAAGAAGGTTTTAATTTTTTCTCGATCGACAAAATTTCTGATGATGTTTATTCTATTCTGAAGCATAAGGAAGGAGTTTCTAATAAATTGTTGCGCTATTCTCGGACATTTAAAAGCTTACCCTATTGATGCAAGTCTGTGTTCTCTGTTTCTGTTTTCTCATTTTCTATTATGTTTCAGACTTTATAATAGTGTTTCCTTTTTTTGTTGTGCTGCTACAATTTTCTTTTTGGAATCCTTTTGGTGTTTTGCTGCTACTATTCTGTTTTGAAGTTTAAGTTTTTGAGTATGTTGAAACATTGATTTTGATATTTTGAAATATCTTTTGAAGTAGCAACCTTCCGGGTTTATTGCGCAGCTTTATTTAATACTTTGTATGTTGTTGAAGTCTTTTGTTACCAGATGAAAATATCAATGTCAATGTGACAGATGTAAATAACATTTCACCATAAAAACCCAAGAGGACTGAAACCGGCTAAACTGAATTGAACTGAACTTAAGCGATCTGAACTGAACTGAAGTTAATAATATTGTCACATTAACTAGAATGTACACTTCAAATTATTGACTGAAATTATTTTTTATTTAATTTATATTAATTTATTTGGAAACGAACTTAATCGAAGCTGAACTGAAGCGATTTGAACTGAACTAAAGCGATCTGAACTGAACTGAAATGGACTGAAATTAAGTCCAAAAGAACAGGTCCTAACTATTTTCTTGAAGTCTAACGAATTCCCGTCTAGATCATCTCTACACAGAATACGTTCCTGAACCTAGCGACCTGTTCGAGTTAGATCTTTAATTGCAATTAGTGTATGTTCTATGTATACAATATGATTGATTTTCACATAAAAATTTCAATATTAATTTTTTTTTATAATGTTTTCTTCACTCTGATATGCATATGTGTCTCAATTTTTTAAGTTTTTTATATCTCCATAAGAATTATTTTTTTCATTTTTTATTTATACTTTATTGTAATTTATAAATATTTACCAATATTTTATGAGAAAACCAACTACTGTATAATTAATTTTATTAATTTTTAAACATTTATAGAAATAAATATTTATTAAAAGATACAATTAATTAAAACATTAAAATTTAAAAAATTAAATTTTAGTTTTCTGCATCTATTGTTGGATGCATATTTATTTATAAGAATGATACTCTTAATAAATTTTAAAACAACCGATGCGTCATGCGTCGTTCCTATTAAATTAATCAAAACGTATTTAATATATACTCCTAATTCCAACAGATTTTCGTTAAGTATTAAATTAAGGAATATGTATTTGTGTTGTATAAATCAAAGATTTATCTTTCACTTATCATTATATAATATTTTATACACAATCCCTTCTCGCTTCAACTCTTCATCTTCTTTGTTCGTCCTTTATCAGTTGTTGCTAATATTTGTTTTATACATATATTTATTCGTATTTCATATTAATAACAAAATATCAAGTACAAATCTATGGCTGGTCATGATCTATTGTGCGGTCTAACTACGATTGGAACGAACTGGGACATTGTTGTCAGGATTTGTCGAAAATGGTTTTCGCCCGGCGTCGATTCCAATAGATATACGATGCATGTCGTGATGATTGATCTCATGGTTAGAAAACTAAATTGCAAATATATACCTCTGTTTTCATTGATATTTTTTTATTTATTTTTTGTACATACTGAATCTTACTAATAACTCATAATCATTATTCATCGAATATAATATTTGTGGTTTCAGGGAGATCAAATTATTGCATCCGTTAAGCCAGATCTAATCGAATACTTTGACAGTAAGATTGTTGAAGGTGAACTCTACAACGTTAAGCATTTTCGTGTGGTCCCGTCTTTTGAAAGAAAAATGATTGTCGACAATAAACATGCTATCATATTATTTAAAAGAACTCATGTTCAACCAACATGGTATCGAGATTTCCCTAAATTCGTTTATAATTTCCGTCCTTGGTTTTGTATCAACGAGGACAACTTTCCGTCTGATGGTCCTCTGCTAGGTATGTTATGGCTTTTCTTTACGATTATTTTTGTTATTTATATATATAATAATTTATTTAGAATGACTTTTAATATTTTAAATTTTGTATTTCTTTTACAAGACATCATTGGTCACATTGTTGAAGTTGATTGTAACTCAAACATTAATGGAGATTTTGGTCAGGGAGCTGAGTTTGTTCTTATTCGTGTTGGCGATCTAAAGTAAGTTTTTTTGTTATATATTTAGATAGAAAACCAGGAACTATATTATGTTTCCATCTTAAATAATTGATATTTTATATGCAATTTCAGTTTTAAGATTCTTGAATTCGTCTATTTTGGTCCCTTCCCTACTGAGATAACTGAGTTGATCGATATGGCGAGTAATAATCGATTGGGTCATGCTGTTATAATAATTCAACTTGCCGCCACGATGATATTTAACGGTGTGTTTACTTTTTTCTGTATTTTTATCCAACCTTATTGTACGATGCAATCCCAATTATTTGATCTATTTTGTTAACAATCTTATGGTTTAAAAACTGAAGGTGAGTTTGTTTTGCACAATTCGGCCACAACAACAAAGGTTCAGATTTATCACCATATCGACGAAGCCATTGAATACCGTCAAAGTTATATATTATAACTATATAATGTATTTATTTAAAATTATAAAGACTTTAACATTTTATCAATAAAATACAAATAATTAAATTTTATAACAAAATTGTTTGTGCAATAGGTTTGAAGAACTGTGGGCCACCGCGTGAGAGAATTGGACTGATGTTAAATATGTCAAATTACTTGATCAAGTGCTTTTTGTATGTAAAATAATTCATGTACTTTTCATAATCTATTATGACAATCTTATGATTTTTTTTAATGTCTCCTTATAAGGTACTTCTTCTTTTTGACATTAAATTTAGTCCCGTCAAATTTCGCATGTGGCCTTTTTTCTTGAATTTTTGTTCGAATCGATATTTATCTTTGACAAATTTTTTTAAATTTTAAATTTTAATAACAAATATTATTTGCTTTAAATATTTTTTATGTCGTGGTGTAATATATTGTTTACCGAGGTTGTTTACTGAAACCGATTTTACTGAACTTAAGTGATCTGAACTAAACTAAACTGATTTTTTTTATAAAAATAATAATAATTATTATTATAAATTAGTTAATATTTTTTTAAAAATATTAATAATATTGTGACATTAACTAGAATGTATACTTAAAATATTTTATTTAAATTATTTTTTATTTAATTTATTTTAATTTATTTTGAAACTAACTTAATCGAAGCTGAATTGAAGCGATAACTGAACTGAAGCGATCTAAACTGAATTGAAGTTGACTGAAATTAAGTTCAAATGAACAGGTAATATAAACCATATTGGTAATTAAATAAAAACATTTTGGTAATTAATTCAACATGCTTATTGGATATTAGTACTTTTTATGTTTTATATTATAATCATCAATTAGATTTTTGTAAATTTATGTTTCATATTATAATGGTAGTAGTATAATTAATTCTATATTTTTATGATTTCTTTTTCTTTTTTTCTAATTTAAATATTTACATTATATTATTTAATGATATAAATTAGTAATATTTATTTTACTTCTTATTTATACATGATACTATTATTCTATCTTACTAAAATTAAAACTTATAATTATCAGGTATTATATTATTTAAGGGAACTGGAAAATATATTAAAAGTATTATTTCCATGATTGTATACTTCCCTCCTATAATTGCACCTCTTCAAATTCATAGCGCAGATTAGTTTCTTGAAAAAGGAAAAAACTGCACAAAAATCTTTTCGGTTCTCCGTAAGTTTTAATCTCTCTTTATCACGTATCTCTTACTCAAGGTTCTTTTTTAAGTTCTCCGATACATATATTCACCGGTTGCGTACATAGATTTCTATACTCTGCATCAAAAAAGATTCTCTGTCATAATCCAAATCCATGGCTCCTTGCGATACGATTTCAAAAATTAACGGATCTAAGGAATCTTGGATTTTGCGTGTTCGTGTGTGTAGGTTTTGGGTTTCTGAAGACCCCGATGGCGACGCTGATCAGTTGGAAGTTCTGCTAATGGATTTTGAGGTTTATTTATGACGATTTGTATTAGTATTGCATGATATTTTGTTTCTAATATTGATTGTCCTTTTCATCGCATTCGATTCATATAACTAGGGTTTTGCAATTTTAACTGTTTGGTTAACTTCTATATTTGGCTTTTAATTTTTAGATTCTGATATCTCAATTGATTTGTGTCAATAGATATTTATAGCAGTTGGAGTATGTTGGTAGTTAGTCGTAGCATTTACTCTGAGAATTTCTTATTTTAGTAATGTGTATTTATTTATTGTAATGTAGTTGCAAATTCGATATAAATGGTGTTTCAAAATATGTACTTTATACTCTGTTTTTTTGTCCATATATGATTCTCACATGTCAGTATCTATTTATATATTTCAAGATTTTGTCTTTGTTCCTGTCAACTTTGTATTTTGTATGTGGTTTTGTTTATAAAAGTGATTTTGAAATTATGTAAAACAATTTCCTTTTGGAGTATATAAAGTAGTAGAGTGATATCTAAATGGTTAATTTTGAATACTTTTTGGCACTGCACCTTTACATGTGTTTGTCCTTTCTAATCTTCTTATGCTCTTACAACAGTTTTAATTAATATGATATTCATGCTAAAATCAGTTTATACATGTTTAATTTGCAGAGACAATTTATTCATGCAACTATTTGCATTGAGATCCTGTATATGTTTTATAGTCGGCTTATCGTAGGGCAAATATACGAGTTGTCGAATTTTCGAGTGATTCCTACCTTTCCCCAGCAACCTGTCACTTTCAATCGTAATAGGATTCTGTTCTCGAGCAACACGTCGATGCGCCCTGTTCTTCATTCGCGTTTTCCCAAGACGATTTATAGTTTCGTTGATTTCTTTTATCTCAATGACAGAGATACTAATGGGCCGTACCTTGCTACGTACACTTTACTTAACACGTGGAGTAATATCTATTATCTGCATTTAATATGATTTTTTACATAGAGTTTCATAATTTATGGAGATTATGGGGTTATTGTCCTTCGACTTTTCTTATCCAGATATTTGTTCTTTTTTCTTTGTTGTCTTTTATTCTTTTGGTACCAGATGCAATTGGTCGGGTTGTTTCTGTTGATCGATCTTTGATGAGGGTTCATCCTGACGATGAAGGGCCAGACATTATAATTTTATTACTCGAAGAATTTGAGTACGTTTTTATCTCTTTCTGTTTAAAAGTGCCATACTAGCATACGTTTTTTCCAATAATCAATTGATCACAAAATAACTCTTACTCTTTTCAACAATGTTTTTTTTGTATTTTATCTTTGGGTTGTTGATTCTCTTATTTTATTCTATAACAGAGAGACGTTTGCGCGATGTGTGTTGGTCGGCCCATTCTCCGATTATATTTTGAGCTATGTTGGCCATGAATTCTTTGTTACAAGTGGTAACCTTTGGGTCGTAGTTCAACTCGGTGCTGCTACAATTTTCAACGGTCCGTTTTCATATCCTGCCAATTTCTTTCTCTTTGAAACTCAATTTATATTTATCGAGATGTCTAATAATACTCATGTTTCAGATTATATTGTTATTTATACGACCGAGTACGCTACTAAAGTCACTTTCTATACTGTTATTGATAAGTTCATTGACTACTTAAGAAGGTATTATGATCCTTTTGTGCATCTGTTTTATTATATATGTCGTATTGTTGTATCTTTAATTAAATTGATTTCAGATAAAATTATTAAATTCATATTTCACCATCAAATCTGTTTATTACAACCTCTACATTGCTACATTTTTGCAGGTTTCTTTGAATGATTAAAAGGAGTTGGAAGCGGGTAATGAAAAAGAAGCAAATCCTACTATGTATAATATCAAATGTAAATGATAGATTTTTGTAATCCTGATCTCTTTTGCTTAAGAGATTGAACTTTTTTGGAAATTATTCCATAATGTTCATTAATTTTTGTAAATTTAAGCTTTTTGTCCATGTATATTTTGAATGTTCAATGTCTTATTTATGATTTTTTTTCCATGTTTATAAATCCATTTTTTTATTTACAAACACTAATATTAATATGATAATGTGTATTAATATCTTACTTCCAATTTTATTTTTACCTAAAATATTAATAT
Organism: Euphrasia confusa; assembly: GCA_954870475.1. NCBI lineage: Eukaryota > Viridiplantae > Streptophyta > Magnoliopsida > Lamiales > Orobanchaceae > Euphrasia > Euphrasia confusa. Next base: position 22,817,180 of record OX940960.1, read on the forward strand.
ATAATAATGTTTGAATCTATTACATTTATTTTTAATGAAGGTTCAGAAAATTTGGACGGTTGTTAAAGTAACAGAAATTTTTTCGAACAACGGATGGTTTTACACCACTTTCCCAACTTGCAATAATTCAGATGATGTCTCCTCTTGCGGTTTGTTTTGCTATTCCTGTCGTCAAGATCTTATTCCTCACTCAAAGTATAAAATTCATATACGTGTTGATGATGGCAATGACTCTGCAAATTTTGTCCTGATGAATGAACATTCGGTCAATCTAATTAGGAAATCAGCTCCTGAAGTTATTCATTCAATTATCACGGTAACTAATTTGATCATTCACATATACACGGTTTCAATTATCGCATTAAAATTTTATTTTCTTGGACTTATGTAACTGCATTTTTATTATATTATTACAAGGTTTCTCCCAGCGATTCTAATGTTACTTCGGGCAGTGAAAGTATAAAAAAAGTAATCCCCGCTGTTGTATCTTCACTTCTTGGAAACGAGATGATATTAAAGGTCACTGTTGATCCAGGCCATCTACTGGGAAGACTGTCGGAGTACATTGTGGATACGGGAAGTGATAATTCTGACCTTCTCCCGCTGTTCAAAGAAAAGTTGGTGCGGAATAAATATTATGTTAAACTTGATTATGGAGTCTCGGATAAGCAGTAGCAAGTGCAACCATGATTCGTCCTATAATGTTGAACTTTGATTCCGTTTTGTTTTGAAGTGTTCTATATTTTAGTTTCAGAGTATTTGTTTTGTACTGTAAATGTTGATTTTGGCGACAACATATTTGTGTTTGTGTTTTGTGTTTGATTTCAGGATTACAGGATATGATTCCGAAGTCACATTCTCGCGCATGGAAATGGAGACTAGAGTCTCCGCTTTTGGAACTACATAGAAACGGCGACAGGAGTCGCCGAAATCGCGTGACTATGGAAACGGCGACAGCAGTCGCCGCTTTTGGTGTAACCTCGGAAACGGCGACAGCAGTCGCCGCTTTTGGTACAGCTTGGAAACGGAGAACTGTGTCGCCGCTTTTGGAGATGTAGCGTGGAAACGGCAACAGCAGTCGCCGCTTTTGGTGTTGCGTGGAAACGGCGACTGGAGTCGCCGTTTGTGTGACATGGATGCAGAGACATGGAACCGGCGACTGGAGTCGCCGGTTTGGACATTGGCACAGCTACAACAACTTTTCCTTCATGACATGAATACGGCGACTCTTACCTTGCAACTATGGAACCGACGACAGATGCATTGAGTACATTCAACGTGATCTCTTTTTCACTAAGTACTCAATATCAAGATAATGAAGATTGGTTCCGATGTTTACTACTTCAATGATATCGACGACCATGAAGACGATGAAATTCAAAGCTTCAACACTTAGAGATTTTTACAAGAAATTGAAAATGAAGAATTGAGATCGATGGAGTCAAGATTGAATTGAAGTCTGATTTTGAAATTGAAGATTCAAGATTCGAAGATTCAAGAATCAAAGATTCAAGATTCCAAGATTCAAGAATCCAAGTTCTACAATAGTGATGTCATCCATGGAGAAGTGACATCAGCCAAGCATGTGACCAATGAGAATGTGCCACGTCATCATCTCACATGTGCGGGCTGCCTATATAAACCCATGGATTTCGATTTCATCACTTGACGATTTTGAGAGAACGAAATCTGATTTTTAGAATCGTAACCGACAGCTTCGAGCTTCGAGTTTGTGTAGTTTGCTTTTGCGCTGTGCGCCAGTATTAGAGTTAGGAGATTTAGCTCTAGGTGCACTTGTGCTAGATTACAAGTTAGTGGGAGTTGTTGCGACACTCGGGAAACTTCTTGTAATCGTTTTGCCTACCATACTCAGTGTAATAGTTTAGTTTCGTTGTTCATGAAATGAAACATATTACATAACTTTGTCTTCAGTTTCTCTACTACGAACTATTGTGAGTGTTACTTGGACTGAAGCTGATGTCTGTGAGTTTAAGGCCAACTTCGCGAAATGTTGGTATCATACGTCGAAGACGTAATTTCAATTTGTATCAGAGCAGGACGCCATACGTATAAGACGTGATCCGTTACTTGACTTCATATTTCCGCTACAATGGAGTCGTCTATGTTTGTTAAGAAACCGATTATGCTTACTCATCAGAACTACTCCAACTGGAAGGCCAAAGTATCTGCTAGAATTAAGGGCTTTGACTCTAGATCTTGGATGGCAGTGTTAGAAGGATGGGAACGCCCATATACTGAAGACGCAGATGGTGTGAGAATTCCGAAACCGGAACGTAGTTGGAAAAGAGAGGAGCATGACTTATCCACTGCTAACAGCAAAGCTCTACTTCTTATCTGTGAATGGCTGGACCTCAGTATGTATCAGCTGGTCAAAAATTGCACATCTGCCAGAGATGCATGGGAGACTCTACAAAGAACGTGTGAGGGAAGTCATGCAGTTAAGCGATCCAAAATCCGAACTATCACTGCTCAATTCCATCAACTCAAGATGAGAGAAGATGAAGACATAAATGACTACTTGGACAAGATCATGAGATATGTCAATGAAGCGTTTGAACTGGGAGAAATCTTTCCTGCTCCCATGGTCTATGAGAAAGTCCTCTCCAGTGTGAGCACTAGATTCGAAAGCAAGGTGCTGACTATCGAAGCACGCAACGACGAGAACCAAAACTGGGATTATGCTGACTTGATGGCTGATTTGAGAAACTATTGTTGGGATTCGATGTCCCGGGCTATCAAAAATTGCGGAACCGATAACCCGATCAAAAACCCTCGATCATCGAAGATTGGATCCCCGACTCATCCGCAGGAGTCCGACCTTTGGAGACTACGCGCCCGAAGACACGCAGCCCGCCCCCAGCCGATTTTCTCCCGCGAGTCGGATCCACGAACGCGAACCACCTCACGAGCCGGGGCCCGACCGAACGCCCAGCGAGGCCCGAAGGCCGCGTGCGCCCAGCCGAGCCCCCGCGAGGGGCTCGCGATCGTCCTCGACGATCGCTGGGATCGCTTGTAGCGATCCCCGGGGCTGCTCGTAGCAGCCCGCAGCGAGTAGCGATGACTCGCTGCTCGCACGGGGTCAGCCCCGTGCGCATCCGCTACGGGAATACCCGTAGCGCGTGCTGGGATTCGATGTCCCGGGCTGTCAAAAATTGCGGAACCGATAACCCGACCGAAAACCCGTCGCCGGAAACCGCACGAACACCAACTCATCCGCAGGAGTCCGACCTTTGGAGACTACGCGCCCGAAGACACGCAGCCCGCCCCCAGCCGATTTTCTCCCGCGAGTCGGAAATTACGAACGCGAACACCACGCGAAGAACCGGGCTCGACGAGAGCATCGCCGCGGGATGAACCCGCGGCTAAACCCTAGCCGAACCCCATCGCGGGGTTCGCGATCGCCGTGCATGGCGATCGCCGGGGCTGTTCGGAACAGCCCCTTGGCGGTGAGTCCGGCGACTCACCGCCGCCATCCGACGGGAGGGGGACCACCAGTCGCGGCGCGAAGCCGCGACGGTCCCCGGCGATCGAACTAGGGTTCGATCGCCCCAGCCGCGGCGGCCAGCCGCGGCCTTCTCCCTTTGCGCGCACCACCGGCGGAGGGAGGCCGGGGGGTTCGATCCGCCGTGGCACCAGCCCACGGCCGAACCCCCAGCGATCGACTTCACGTCGATCGCTCGCCCCGGCGTCCAGCCGGGGCTCCCCTCACGCCCGCGCGCCGGCGGTCGAACCCTAGGGTTCGGCCGCCCCTTCTTTGATCCCGACGGGGATCGCGAGATCCCCGTATCCCGGTCTCGACGTTCCCGGATCGTCTTGTTCATGTACACATCACGATTAAAACAATCACAAATCATAAAAGGGGGTTTATGATTATTACCTCGAATCGTTGTACGGAGAAACGAATTCGGTTGATGACCTTGTGACCTTCCCGCGTATTCCTTGCACCTCGTCCGAACGTCGTGTGGGCGACGATCTATCGAACTCTATGGATCCTCCTCACTCTCAAGATTTTATGATTGGCGTAGGTCAATTAATTCTCTCTTGAAAGTGAAGACCATGTAGTGCTTATATAGGCTACGTAGGGGATCATAAGGAGAATAAATATTGGGCTTCTAAATATTGAAAATTAAATTGGGTCCAACCCAAATCTATTAATTCTTATCAATATTAAATTTTATTTATTTTCCACTATATAAATAAAATTGCACTCCCAATATTATTCCATATTATATCAAATAATATTTCTCCATCTTAGTATTATTTATTCCGTGTATTTAAGATTTAAATATCCATGAATAAATTTATTTATTGCTCAATAAATAATATTCATATCTTATATCCGAGACTAGTACCGTTCAACCTTTATTATTGTGCGGAACGAATCCACTCATGAGGTTTACACAATAATTCCTTATGAACTCATCTCGGGGATATTATCAACCCTTCCGGGATACACTTTCCCGTCAAGTATTCACGGCATGTCATATATAAAATATAGCGACCCAACTTTACCGGTAATTAACCCAATAATTAAATCGGTTAATTCCTTTGGAAAATCAAAGCCTCTAGTATTAAATATACACACCCGCAATAATATCGGGGATTAAGAATAAAATACTCCGAGATTTAAATTGATTATCTAAGGCAATCCTAATCAATAAATCTCAAGCTGATCCGCCCAATACACCAAGTGTACAAGTGTGATAAAATAATTAAGATAAATCATTTTCTCTCTCACACAACGACTATACCGATGGATTGGTCCGTGTCCATCTAGGTCGTGAGCAACTGTTCGATTAAATACGAGTAACCGATAGTATGATCTTCTGTGTGCCCATGCCCCACCATACTAACTACAACGTATAAAATCCAGGACTATATTTTGCATAAATTAATTAATAATAATTAATTGCAAATAATTGTTTATTAATTAAATAGGTTAAATGCTATGACGGGGAGTTTACCGGTACTTAAATCTAGACATTAAGTACACAACTCCAACAGCGCGCACGAGGCGGCTGCGGGTTATCCCCGCAGCGACCCGCGATCGAGCTCACGGGCTCGATCGCCCCTCGGCTCCAGCCGAGGGCTTCGCGTCACGCGCCTCCGACGAGGGGCTGGGGTCCGCCACGGCACCAGCCCGTGGTACCCCGGGGATCGACCGAAGTCGATCCCATGCCCCGGCGTCCAGCCGGGGCTCGTCCCCTTGTCGCGCGTCGCGGCGGTCCGAACCCTAGGGTTCGGCCGCCCCTTCGATCCTCGCCGGGGATCTCGAATCCCCGTCCCCGAGGTTCGTCGTTTTCCCGGATCGCACGTTCATGTATGTATCACAATTATTCAACGCACATAATCAAAGAAGGGGGTTTCTCGATTATTACCTTGATTCGTTGTACGGAGAAACGAATCGTTGATGACCTCGTGATCTTCCCGCGTATTCCTTGCACTTCCGTTCGAACGTCGGGTGGGCGACGAGCTATCGAACTCTATGGATCTTCCTCACTCTCCAAGACTTTTAGTTGGCGTAACTTAGGTTGTGAAAAGTGAAGACCATGTAGTGCTTATATAGGCTACGTAGGGGATCATAAGGAGAATAAATATTGGGCTTCAATATTGAAAATTAAATTGGGTCCAACCCAAATCTATTAATTCTTATCAATATTAATTTTATTTATTTTCCACTATATAAATAAAATTGCACTCCCAATATTATTCCATATTATATCAAATAATATTTCTCCGATTAGTATTATATATTCCGTGTATTTAAGATTTAAATATCCATGAATAAATTTATTTATTGCTCAATAAATAATATTCATCTCTTATATCCGAGACTAGTACCGTTCAACCTTTATTATTGTGCGGAACGAATCCACTCATGAGGTTTACACAATAATTCCTTATGAACTCATCTCGGGGATATTATCAACCCTTCCGGGATACACTTTCCCGTCAAGTATTCACGGCATGTCATACATAAAATATAGCGACCCAATTTTACCGGTAATTAACCCAATAATTAAATCGGTTAATTCCTTTGGAAAATCAAAGTCTCTAATATTAAATATACACACCCGCAATAATATCAGGGATTAAGAATAAAATACTCCGAGATTTAAATTGATTATCTTAGGCAATCCTAATCAATAAATCTCAAGCTGATCCGCCCAATACACCAAGTGTACAAGTGTGATAAAATAATTAAGACAAATTATTTTCTCTCTCACACAACGACTATACCGATGGATTGGTCTGTGTCCATCTAGGTCGTGAGCAACTGTTTGATTAAATACGAGTAACCGATAGTATGATCTTCTGTGTGGGCCCGACACACCATACTAACTACAACGTATAAAATCCAGGACTATATTTTGCATAATTAATTAATAATAATTAATTGCAAATAATTGTTTATTAATTAAATAGGTTAAATGCCATGACCGGGAGTTTACCGGTACTTAAATCTAGACATTAAGTACACAACTCCAACAATCTCCCACTTGTACTAAGGTCTAGTCATTTCCTCCAAACTCCCGACTCCCATACTCATCACGTGCTTAATTTATACTTCCCAGAAGTATTATGTGAATGAGCAATCTAGGTTGTCGCTCTGAAGTTATCTTGGTGACTACTGCGTCGTCTAACTGACGATGACTCGTATCAGGTGGTACTGGCTCTATGTGTTATCATCACCTTTTGAACTTATGACTTCTTCCAGTTCGCCACGCACCGCTATGTACATAGCCTTTGGTGAACCAAGAGTCATATCCAAGTTCAGAGGTCATTCCTGAACCTAACCAAAACTTCCGCTGCCTCTGAGGCTGCTATTCGGTTTATGATAGAGTCCGAGAAGCATCACGCTTATCACTCTTTCATCCTTAGGTTCCACCTCTTCTAAAAGTGAACACATAGCCTGATATCGACTTACACTGGTCCTTCTCTGATCTTGGATCCGAGAAACTGTAATCTAAGAAGATTTCGTATTGCCAGTAATCCAGTACTTCCAAGTACTTTACAGCATTCGAATATTTCTTATCCAGATTACTTTGATATCCTCCCACTACGCTAACCGCATAGTTGATATCAGGTCCTTGTTTTTCAACATTGCATCCACAAAACTCTCCACACCCGCTTTGTTTATATCTATCTCCTTCATGTGTGCAAGACACATACCTTAGATAGATGCATTCTGTTCTCGAAAGGCAATAACCTTTCTCAGAATTGTGCATGTTTAAAACAAACCATAATCGTATAAGATATCTTAAGAGAAGTGCAAGTGTTCTTATCTAGAGATCGAAAGATTTCTAAGAACATGATACAGTTTCATCTTAATCTTATATCTCGATTTATTTAGACAACCTCTATTTTATGTTTGACAACACTTTTACATTGTTGCCAATGATGAAGTGTTATCTACACAAAATTCCGAGAAACACCACCCTTGTTTTCCATTACGTCTCTAACACACCTTTCCTTGCCTTTTGATGAATCCATAGAATGGACTATCTCATCAATTCGCAAGTTCCTATGCAGAACTAGGGATCGATTTCATGTATACTAGATCCAGAGTTTAAACTCCTCCAGTCTTATGAACATCTCCGGTTGGTTAACAACCTCCCACTGCAATGGCGTTCCGGTGTATAACAGTAATAACATTAGGTGCAGTTAGTGGTGTACTACTACTCGGTTAGGCTGATTCTCAGTCTATCCTTTCCTCATTTCAAGTACATTGTCAGTTAGGGCATTGTAGTTCATCTAATAGTCTTCCTCCAAGAACCGGGTGAGGATACCCATCTGGTTCGCAGTACTATTGAACATACAATTACTTGTTCTTCTAGGATTATTCTACAACCACATAGAATGTGCCGTTGTATCCAGAAATATCCATAGAACATAGGTAGTTCCGAATAAACTTGTTCTTTTACTATTAGAATTCCATTTCTCATTTCTGACACACCATGTCTACACTTCAGTGTATGGTGTAGTCGCTTGAGGCTTAATCTCAATCTTTGATTTATGCTATGTGTTATTTAGATAGGTGATGGCCTCCGCGAACAAGTCGCAGGCTTTCAATGGATATACTTTGAAGGTTCCCCGTAATGGCTTTGTGTTGAAAACACTCCGCTTTTATGGCACAACAAGTAGTCTAATCCATCTTCGAGTATTCTTGGAAGAACGACTCGCACCTTCTCTAATTACACATACCGCATTAATCATCAATCATTTTCTATACTTGTCCGAATTCCATCCTTTATCCAGAAAGGTTAACTCAGTTGTATCATCTTTCAAGATCGATTCTTAGGTCGGGAGGTCCATTCCTCCAACTATAATTGATCAAATCAATTTCGACCTTTTGAATCCCTTTTGAATAGATACTACCAAGTTCAAGAATTCACAAGTATAATGATTAATAAGAGAAATACATCTAATAAGTAAAACAAGTTATACATAACGGTTTGTTGCATCGTGGTAGACTAAGGATTCATCATTCATGTATTGCTATCTAATGTACCATAATAGATATCACCATTATTTCTTATCCAAACCATCCAATGATTAAAGAAATAAAATATCCATTAATAAAGAAAACCAGAACGAAGTTCTTTTTCAAAATAAAGGGGTACATAAGCAATAACTGAAATGAAAACTTAAAACAAATGTCTTCCACTGCAACCGCTGCTACCCCAACAGCTTCGCCCATGTAGACTCGAACTCTTCTTCTCTAAGTCGCCGGGTTTTCTGGAACCCCTGCATTTAAAGAAATGCACATACCGTCAGTGGTTCCATATCTACACACCAGAACTCTAGTAGATAATACCGCTGACTATGTTTTTACGACTAAAGAAAAATTCGTACCTCTGAGAGGACATTCAGACTTCCAGTGTCCAGACTTCTTGCATCGGAAGCATAAGCCCTTTGGCTTACTAGCCCCCACTCGTGGTCCATTCCTCTTGGCACCACTGGGTTTTATGGCTTGCTTCCTTTTCTTGCTCCTACCCCCAATAGCTTTCAAGCTTTTGGGCTTGGTAGTTACAAGCGCTTGAGACTTGCCCTTCTTGTAGATCCCCTCTGCCGCCTTCAGTTCAGTCAGGAGTTGCGCAAGAGTATAAGACAGTTTACCCATATTATAACTCATACGAAACTGCTCAAACTTAGGGGTCAGAGACTGGAGTATGATGTCGACTTGTGTTTCACCATCAATCATAGCTCCTAGGACCTCCAATTCATTCAACAGACTCATCATCTTGAGAACGTGCTCCTCGACAGGCGTTCCTTCAGACTGAGTAGTTGACATGAGGACTCTCATGGCTTCTTGCCTCCCCGCACGGTCATGATGCCCAAACATCTCCTTGAGGTTAAATAACATATCTTCGGCAGTGTTCATCGGCTCATGTTGGGTTTGGAGTACATTTGACATGGAAGCCAAAATATAGCACCTAGCCATTTCATCAGCCTTTTTCCACTTCCGATATGCTTCTTTTTCCTCATCAGTTGAGGCGGCCGTGGGTTCAGCAGGGCATTGCTCATAGAGTACAAACTTGTACTCTTCAGCAGTCAGGACAATGTCCAAATTTCTCTTCCAATCAATATAATTGGGGCCAGTGAGTTTATGTTCCTTGAGTATCACAGAAAGTGGATTCATAGCTATTCTCTAAACCTATAAGCACATGTAAACAAACAATCAATTTAATGTCCGATATTATCTCCCTCAAATAATATCATTAAATTACTAATTGCGTCTAAAATCCCATCAGGTAAGGCAAGCCACGTTCGTGTGGACGTTTACCCACCCAAATGATTTAGCAATTAGTTTTGCTTCGGTCGTACATCATTATAGCGTTACTTCGTTGGGAAGAATACTATAAAGCGTACCTAAGTGTAAACCATCACTCAGTACTAAGGCAAATCGTTTAGAATTGTTATGTCACCGCAAGCCACGTTCGTGTGGACGTTTACGATAACTCGCAATCCCTCACAATTTCCTATAACTGTCTACATCAATTATTCTAAAATCCCTTTCAGTATAGCAAGCCACGTTCGTGTGGACGTTTACTACACCAAATAGATTTATATAATTGAAATCCAATTACTTGATTCATTTGATGTTGTAAATCAAGACGCGGAGAATCATAAGTGAAACTCGAAGTTTCTAACCAGTGATTCGCCATGCGAACGACCCTATCTCTCATAAATGAGGGAGCCGAGCAGACAATCGATCCATCTATCAAAGAATGGTACGAAGGTCTCTAATTTGTGTCCTCTACATGACCAAGTGGCTCTGGCTCCATTCCACTCCCCGGGGTGAGAATGAGTCGACTTGAAGTCAGTTTTGGAAAGACAAATTAGGCATTGTTTGATAAACTTGATCAATGTTTCTTGTAAAAGGAATTACAAGAATTCTCCTCCAATGACTTGTCTATATGAACTTCGAAAGTCCATAAAAGTCACCAAGAGAACAGTGATGGAGACCATGGGAATGTTTCCATCCCCTCTCCCACTTAGCTTTTTACGATAAAGGGATACGCTATCTAGTGCATAAAATAAACACATATAGCATGCATGAAAGCAATAAAGCACATAGATCACATAGTCAAAATAATGCTAGAGAAATTATTTTCCCGACTATCATGGCTTTATCTTCATATGCATCCTCTAGTCTTCAGTCTTCGTTTCTTGAATGCTCCATGTGACGAGAATATTAATTTCTAATATTTAAATCTATTTATTTTCAATTAATCCAAAAGTTACTTAATTCGAAAATTAAGTCAATTGAATATATCAAAAATAAAATTAAATATTATTAATATTTTTTTATTTATTTATTTTTCTATCTAGTTCTATTAAATCTCTAGAATAATCTATCCAAGTAAAATTGGAATATTCTAGGAGACATCTATAATAGAACAAGGAAATAAAATAAATTAGGACTCACTACTTTCCAAATTTATTTTTTATTCCTAATCCATGAATATTCCCATGAGAAGGAATAATCAAATAGGAAAAATAAATTTAGTACTAAATTAATTTAAATTTACAATCTATGAATAATTCCATGAAGGAAATAAATCAATAGAAATAAAATTAATTTAAATTAATTCTTTTCCTAATCCATGAGAGTTTCCAAAAGGAGAACGCTCAAATAGGAAAAATCCGAATTAATTAGGAAAGTAAATTTCCGGGCGTGGACAGCATAGGGTGGGAGTCCCCATCCCACCCTCGACCCACACCTAGGAGGTGGCCGGCCACCTATACCGGCGGCTCCTCCATGTGAGGGTCGATCGACCCTTATGGATTTACCATGGGGTTGGTCGATCCGAGCCCTAGCTCCCTCTCGTCATCTCGTCTTCTCCGGCGGTCTCGATTCATCGAACCAATCGCAAAATAAATTACAATAATCTAAATTACAATTCCGGCATTGATTCTATACATGAAATCGACCCTATACATTTTCCGGAAAATAAAGAATGTAATAATAAATCCTAAATTCGGTCAACCCCCGAATTTTTACTATTACAACATTCAACCACACAAAAACGAATCTCGACATGTCCGAGAGTTTAATAATCATGATAATTAATTAATAAAAACAATTAATTAAATCCAACCATGATAGCCGGAAATCCTGCAAGGTAGAACAATAATTGAACATATACATGAACACGAAACCAAACGCTCTGATACCAATTGTTGGGATTCGATGTCCCGGGCTATCAAAAATTGCGGAACCGATAACCCGATCAAAAACCCTCGATCATCGAAGATTGGATCCCCGACTCATCCGCAGGAGTCCGACCTTTGGAGACTACGCGCCCGAAGACACGCAGCCCGCCCCCAGCCGATTTTCTCCCGCGAGTCGGATCCACGAACGCGAACCACCTCACGAGCCGGGGCCCGACCGAACGCCCAGCGAGGCCCGAAGGCCGCGTGCACCCAGCCGAGCCCCCGCGAGGGGCTCGCGATCGTCCTCGACGATCGCTGGGATCGCTCGTAGCGATCCCCGGGGATGCTCGTAGCAGCCCGCAGCGAGTCGCGATGACTCGCTGCTCGCACGGGGTCAGCCCCGTGCGCATCCGCTACGGGAATCCCCGTAGCGCGCACGAGGCGGCTGCGGGTTATCCCCGCAGCGACCCGCGATCGAGCTCACGGGCTCGATCGCCCCTCGGCTCCAGCCGAGGGCTTCGCGTCACGCGCCTCCGACGAGAGGCTGGGGTCCGCCACGGCACCAGCCCGTGGCACCCCGGGGATCGACCGAAGTCGATCCCATGCCCCGGCGTCCAGCCGGGGCTCGTCCCCTTGTCGCGCGTCGCGGCGGTCCGAACCCTAGGGTTCGGCCGCCCCTTCGATCCTCGCCGGGGATCTCGAATCCCCGTCCTCGAGGTTCGTCGTTTTCCCGAATCGCACGTTCATGTATGTATCACAATTATTCAACGCACATAATCAAAGAAGGGGGTTTCTCGATTATTACCTTGATTCGTTGTACGGAGAAACGAATCGTTGATGACCTCGTGATCTTCCCGCGTATTCCTTGCACTTCCGTTCGAACGTCGGGTGGGCGACGAGCTATCGAACTCTATGGATCTTCCTCACTCTCCAAGACTTTTAGTTGGCGTAACTTAGGTTGTGAAAAGTGAAGACCATGTAGTGCTTATATAGGCTACGTAGGGGATCATAAGGAGAATAAATATTGGGCTTCAATATTGAAAATTAAATTGGGTCCAACTCAAATCTATTAATTCTTATCAATATTAATTTTATTTATTTTCCACTATATAAATAAAATTGCACTCCCAATATTATTCCATATTATATCAAATAATATTTCTCCGATTAGTATTATATATTCCGTGTATTTAAGATTTAAATATCCATGAATAAATTTATTTATTGCTCAATAAATAATATTCATCTCTTATATCCGAGACTAGTACCGTTCAACCTTTATTATTGTGCGGAACGAATCCACTCATGAGGTTTACACAATAATTCCTTATGAACTCATCTCGGGGATATTATCAACCCTTCCGGGATACACTTTCCCGTCAAGTATTCACGGCATGTCATATATAAAATATAGCGACCCAATTTTACCGGTAATTAACCCAATAATTAAATCGGTTAATTCCTTTGGAAAATCAAAGTCTCTAATATTAAATATACACACCCGCAATAATATCAGGGATTAAGAATAAAATACTCCGAGATTTAAATTGATTATCTTAGGCAATCCTAATCAATAAATCTCAAGCTGATCCGCCCAATACACCAAGTGTACAAGTGTGATAAAATAATTAAGACAAATTATTTTCTCTCTCACACAACGACTATACCGATGGATTGGTCCGTGTCCATCTAGGTCGTGAGCAACTGTTTGATTAAATACGAGTAACCGATAGTATGATCTTCTGTGTGGGCCCGACACACCATACTAACTACAACGTATAAAATCCAGGACTATATTTTGCATAATTAATTAATAATAATTAATTGCAAATAATTTTTTATTAATTAAATAGGTTAAATGCCATGACCGGGAGTTTACCGGTACTTAAATCTAGACATTAAGTACACAACTCCAACAGCTATGACTTGACTCTCAAAGTTCGAAGCAACCCAGATATGTCACTTGTCTACGAACCGATGACTGCTCTCAAGATTTCTGAGAAAGGAAAAAGTTCAAGAAGCTCGAACTCTCGAAAAACTCATTTGAAAAATGAGAAAACTGAAAGTAGTTTTTCAGCCGATCTGGGTGAATCTGATGATGAGGAAGCTGAGGATATTGAGAGACTGATGAACTCTAATAATCCGGACAAACTTGCTGCACTGACTGAGATAGTCACTTATCTGGTGAAACAAGAGTTTAAGAGGAAGAACCGTGCTCGAAACTTTCGAAAATTTCAGAAAAGTTCTAACTCATACCCGAATACTCCTGACAACCGAAATCAGGGATCATCGTCTGACAAAAAGTTCAAAGGGACAAAACTTTCACCATACTCCTCTACTAGCAAAGATGTTTCTAAGATGCAATGCTATGAGTGTAAGGGATATGGACACGTTAAAAATGAATGCCCGAACTTACATCGTAAGAAGAAGCTACCAGTTAGCTACGTTGTGATTGACGATGAGGATGTCATTTCTGAGAACGACGAGTCTGAGGACAATAATTCTGACGATGATGAAGACAACGCTCTAGTTATCACTTTTGGTGAATCTTTTGATCTCGAAAATGTGGAGGTTGAAAACATTGTTTTTGATGCGTTTCTGAAAGACACTGCAACTGCTGACAACATCTTCCGTGTGGCATCGACAAACCGAAATTTCTGTGATGATGATATTTTCTCGGATGATGAATCAGTGTCTGATGCTGAAGAGATGGAGAAGACAACTGAAGTGTCTAAAACTGAAAAAGTGTGCACTGAGTTAGTCACTCTGAAAGAGAGCCACTCTAAACTCGAAAATCTATATGACACGGCTATCACTGAGAATAGCAACTTGAATTGTCTTTGAAGTGCATGACTGAATCTTTTAATGAACTCTCGAATGAGAAATTCAAGATGTGTGATGAAGTTGTAGAGTTGAGAAACTCAGTTGAGAAGACTGAGGATGAGAAGAAGAAGTTGAACAATTCTCTGACAATTCTTAAAGTCAAATTTGATGATCTTTTCGAAGAAAAGCATAAGTATTTCAAGGAAGTTGTCGAACTGAGAGAAGTGTGTGAGAAGTTGAGTTCTGAAAACTCAAAACTGAAGACTTCACTGAAAAAGGAGTCAACTGAAGTTAAGAAACTGCAGACTCTGTTCAAAAACTCGGATGCTGAAAATGATGAACTAAAGTCATCACTAATGAAAGTTCAAACTGACCTTGCCATGACTGACAAGGAACGATATGTGTTGAAAGAAAAACTTCATATGACTGATGAGCTGTTGAGGAAAATGAACACGAACTCTTCCGTGTTTGACAATGCTGCTTCATATATGAATCCTAATCAATACGGTCTTGGATTTCAAAAAGTTTTTGAGTCTATATACTCGACACCTGAAAAGAAGAAGGAAGTGAGTTTTGTTAAGGCATCGAATGATCAGCCTGAGGATAAAGGTAAGGATGACGTTGAATCATCTAAACGGAAGGAGATTGCTGAAGGAAAGAAGATTGTTAAGTCTCCAGAACCTAAAACTCAAAAGTCGATCTCGACTCCAAAATCTGAATCTGAGACATATCAATTCCCGAAAAATATTGTGAAACATCCTCGTGGTATCCTACCATATGAGAAGACGTTGCTGAAAAAGTTAGACAAGCCTCAGAACGTTAAGAAAAATGGACAAACCTCTCACACCAAGACGGTTTTGGTCAAAACGTCTACAAAGGTTGAAACTCGTCAACGGCGAAAATATGTATGTCACTACTGTGACCAACCTGGACACATTAGACCATTTTGCTATAAGATGAAGGATGACATGAACAGGGATTTGATGACTTTGAAGAAAAAGGCCGAGAGTGCTAAGGAAATGAAGAAGTCTATTTCTCCAAATCCGAAATTTAAGCAAACTCTAAAAACTATGACTGAGAGAAATGTCCAAACCTTGAATGTTAAGAAGAAATGGGTGCTGAAGTCTCGAAAGGAAAATGTTGAACATAACTCTACTTCCAAAAGTAGTTGGCAACCGAGGGAAATTATTTTCTGCAATGTTGCACTCAATGCTTCTGAAGCTGGCAACAAAGGCATTTGGTACTTTGACAGCGGTTGTTCCCGACATATGACCGGCACTAAGAAATTCTTGAAAGAATATGAGCCGATGACTGGCTCCCCCGTGGTGTTTGGAGGGGGAGCAAAAGGAGTTGTCAAGGGAAAGGGGACGCTACAAATCAAAGGCTTACCACCGATCAGAAATGTAGTTCATGTCAAGGGACTGGTTGCTAACCTCATCTCGATCAGTCAGCTGTGTGATGAAGGATTCAATGTTAGCTTTGATAAGGAATCCTGCAGAGTTTTCGATGTTGAGGGAAAGTGTATCATGGAAGGTCCACGTGCTAAAAACAATTGCTATACAACTGAGTATAGTTGCTTTTCTGTGACCGTTCCCGATGAAGTAGATTTGTGGCACCAACGACTTGGCCACACTAGCACTCGCAATCTGAGCAAATTGGTTAAGGGGGAGATAGTTCGAGGAATCTCTCAACTCCCCAAAATTGAGAAGCGAGTGTGTGGTGACTGTCAGAAGGGCAAGCTGACAAGAACTCCTCATCCAGCACTTCCAACTCTAATGAGCACTTCAGCTCCTTTTGAACTTCTACACATGGACTTGATGGGTCCAATGGAGGTGAAGAGCATAGCCAAGAAAGAATATGTGCTGGTTGTAGTTGATGATTTTTCACGATATACATGGACAAGATTTCTGGCAACCAAAGATGAAACTTTCAATGCTTTTAAAGGAATTGTGAAATGGATACGAACAAATCATGAAGCTAAAGTTAAGAGGATCAGGAGTGATCACGGAACTGAGTTTGAAAATACTAGCTTCAATGAATTTTGTATGATGAAAGGAATTCATCATGAATACTCGGCCCCAAAAACGCCTCAACAAAATGGGATCGCCGAACGCAAAAATCGAACACTGCAAGAGATGGCGCGTGTGATGTTAATCTCGAAAAATCTCGTCCGAACCTTTTGGGCAGAAGTCGTCTCTACAGCTGGGTACATTTTGAATCGAATAAGTGTTCGATCTGGCACAACTGCTACTGCGTATGAACTAGTCAATGGCAAGAAACCCTAAGTTGCACACTTTCGTGTGTTTGGCTGCACTTGCTATATTTTGAAGGATCGTGATCCTCTGAAGAAATTTGACGCCAAAGCTGATCGTGGCATTTTTGTTGGCTATAGTCAAAATAGTCATGCCTACCGTGCCTACAATCTTCGTACTAGGAAAGTCATAGAAACTGTGAACATCAACTTTGATGAACAAGACTTTCTTGGAAAAGATGCAGAGGCTGATTGGGTTAAGGAAGGAATTCTTGAAGTTTGAACTTTTCCTTCAACACCCACAACTGAGATTTCTGAAAATGCTACTCCAAATACTTCACCTGAAGTTGGAGACTCTAGCAACCGAAATGATGACACTTTATTGACCAAGGATGACGATGATGATCAAGTTGAAAATCCAGCTGATGCTCCGAGAGAAGCACCTGGTCATATTCAAAAACATCATCCACCGAACCAAATGATCGGAAGTTTGAATGAGCGAACTACGCGCTCAAAGAAACCGATGAATTCTCCAGATGAACTCTACAACATCTGCACTTCTGCAATATGTAATGAAATCGGCATCTCTTGCTTTCTCTCTGAAAATGAGCCGAAAAATTATAAGGAAGCCATGCAAGATGATTTTTGGATCATGGTCATGCAAGAAGATTTGAATGAGTTCACACGAAATAATGTTTGGTCCTTAGTTCCCAGAACTTCAAATATCAATGTTGTTGGAACTAAGTGGATTTTCAAGAATAAAACAGATGAGCATAACCAAGTGGTCCGTAACAAAGCTCGTCTTGTTTCCCAAGGATATGCCCAAGTTGAAGGCATAGATTTTGATGAAACTTTTGCTCCGGTCGCACGAATTGAATCCATCAGACTCTTGATTGCTATTGCATGCCATCTTGGCATTAAACTTAGACAGATGGACGTCAAAGCTGCCTTTTTGAATGGTGTGTTGGAAGAAGAAGTCTACGTTGCCCAACCTAAGGGCTTTGAGGATCCTAAAAAGCCAAACCATGTCTACAAGCTTCACAAAGCTCTTTATGGCTTGAAACAAGCTCCTCGCGCCTGGTACGGATGTCTTACGGACTTTCTTCTGAACTTCGGCTTTGAGCGTGGATCGGTGGACAAAACTTTGTTTATCAAGCGAGATGGCAAACACATGATTGTTGCCCAAATTTACGTTGATGACATTGTCTTCAGAGCTACTTGTTCTAAACTCGTGACTGCATTCACAGAAGCTATGTCCTCAACATTTCAGATGAGCCTTGAGGGACAGTTGCATCAATTTCTCGGACTTCAAATCTCTCAACGACCGAATGGGATATTTGTATCTCAAAGTAAGTATGCTAAAAACATGGTTGAGAGGTTTGAGATGCAGCATGCCAAGCCCGCAAACACTCCTATGGCAACTACGGAACGCTTGTCTACATCAACGAAAAGTCGGAGTGTAAATGGAACTCTCTATCGTTCTATGATTGGGAGTTTACTTTATTTAACTGCCACTCGTCCTGACATTATGTTTAGTGTTTGTATGTGTGCCAGGTACCAAGTTGATCCAAAGGAAGACCATCTACGAGCTGTGAAACGAATCCTCCGATACATCTCTGGGACTTCTCAGTTAGGCCTTTGGTATGCGCGCGACACTTCATCCAACCTTGTCGGTTTTTCTGATGCCGACTGGGCGACGGACACGGACGAAAGAAAAAGTACCTCCGGATGTTGTTGCTTCCTTGGCAATAATATCGTGTCTTGGCATAGTCGAAAGCAAAATTGTATCGCACTGTCAACTGCCGAGTCGGAGTATGTTGCAGCTGGAAGTTGCTGCACTCAACTACTTTGGTTGAAACAAATGTTGAATGACTATCTTCTTGAGAGTGCTCCATTAGTGCTGTATTGTGATAACCAGAGTGCTATCAAAATCAGCGAAAATCCTGTCCAGCATTCAAGAACTAAACACATCGACATTCAACATCATTTCATTAGAGATTTGGTTGATCGTGATATAGTCAGTCTACATCATATTTCAACAGAAAAACAGCTTGCTGACATCTTTACCAAACCTCTTGACTTTGAGAGATTCAAAACTCTAAGAAATTCTCTCTGCATGTGTTCTCTCTAAGAGTTCACGAATAATTTTGAAGTCTGAAAGAGTAGTTTCTTTACTTCTGAATACGCACTCGGAATTGTCGTGGATTAGTCTAGTCAGACAAACATGGATTCGAGGCCGCTTTAGTCTTCGGACCCAAGTGTATTTATTCCGCTGAATGCAAACATGTGAACTTGGCATTAAACTCCCATAAGCTATCATTTGCATAGATCCATAATACCAAGTAACGGAAGACGCCGGGTCACTTTGTCCGCCGGCTCCTCTCTTCGAAAGGTAGCACATGGACGCTCCAATCTAAGATGCTCTACCATCACACTTCGGAGATGCAGGATGATCCTTGCTCCCCTCTGACTGTTGTAATGAGCATCTGTTGCATTTCATTTAAAGCTAAAACTCGTCTGGAGGACGCCGGGTCACAATGTCCGCCGGCTCCCCTCTGATGTAGCAAAGCTAGTCCCAAGTGGAGTGCCTTAAAAGTTCACCTTGCATTTATGAATTAAAATCTCTTGTGCGGTGCAAACTCTTCCAATATGTTTCGACGAAACACGACTGCTTCCTTGTGACTGTGACGAAGGACAAGTAAACATGTCTATCAACATACTTCGGTCCATCTCACCGGTTTTTAATATGAGAGATTTTTCATTAACTCAAAGTTGCATTCACCTTGTGTGAAATTTTTGTTTTGGAAATGATGAAAGTGTCTCTTTTCTGGGAAAATATTTGCTCTTCATTGCCTAATATCACCCCTCGAATCTCCACTAAAATGTGTTTGAATGTTTGTTGTGTGTTGAACACTTGAATGTCTAACTCGGGATGTGTTGTTTTTGTTTTGGCATTTCTGTAGTTCATATCCAGTGCTACGTGGTTTACTATCTCAGGTGTCTAAACATTGACTGCAGCGACGACAAAGTTCAACTAGTGGCGAAATTGGCAAAAACGGAGAATCCAAAACGGAGAATCCAAATTCCTGGAAAATTTTCCAAAATCAGAGACATGTCTCCAAAACGGCGACTCGCCCATTTCCGGAGACTCAATTCTCCCCAAAACCGGAGACTACGTTCGCCGAATTTTCGGCGACTCCAAAGTGTCCAAAACGGCGACTGACGTCGCTGGAAAAATGAAGACTCGAACTGTGACACCAAAACCGGAGACTCCATTATCCATTTCTGGTGCTTTCTACTTCGTCCCAAAACCGGCGACTCACACCCAGAAACGAAGACTCCTTACTTCAACATGGAAACTCAAACCGATGGCGCACAACTTCGTTTTCTCCAACCCTTGGTTTGATTTTCATTTTTTCATTTTTTTTATTTTTTTTATTTTTTTATTATTTTCTAATTTTAATTAATTATTATTTTTGAAATTTATTATTTTAATAATATTTTCAAATTAATAAATTTTTGTTCGTCTAATGGGCTCGACTTTTCTTCTTGAGATGGGCTTTTTACAGGTCTTGAGGTGTGTATTTTTAATCCGGACGGGCGGCCCAAAATTTTCCTATATATAGGCCCTGGGTGAAACCTACTTCGTTACGCTTACATCGAACTCTAGAATTCTCGAACTCTCGACTCTCAGTCGTCAGCTGCAAGTTCGTATTTTCTTAGGTTCTAGGTTTCCTATTTCCGTTGCATCCGGCAACTCTAGCTTTGCGCATCCGGCGCCCTGTCAAGGTTTCGTGGTTGAAAATTTTTCTAAGTGTTGAACTCTCGCAGCTGCCAGTTTTCTTTCCTTAGTCTGAAAAATGTCGAAGTCTAACTTGGATGATATGTTGGCCGATATGACGGTCTACCTCAACGAACAATTCCAGAATGCCCCATCTCCTAAGTCTAAAAAGGCTGCTTATGAGGAACTTCAGGCTCACCTTGACAAAGTTGACCGTCGAAAGGCTTTGTCTGCTGAACCCTCGGTTCCTGTTACCACAACTGCGAAACCGGCTCATTCCACCGCCCGTCAGCCGGGCAAAGACGGAAAATCTAAGGAATCGTCTGTCCGAATTTATACTGGAGTTGTCAGTCGGGCGGAATACAATAGGTTACTCGCAGCTGGCGAGATAACTAAAGAGGGCAAGAAAATTGTCAAAATTCCTTCGACTGCAACTGTGACTGCTGACAAAGATCCTAAGCTTGTGAAACCTTCTGGCTCAGGAAAGATACCGGCGACTCCAGCTGGGAGTGCCGAGGGCAAGAAATCGTCCGCCAGTGGAGGTGGTGTGAAAACATCTACTCCGACAAACTCTGGTGGACAAACCACGAAATCGAGAACTCACAACTCGCAGAAACCACCACTCTCTTCGGGATCAGCTGGATCCCAAAGGTCGACTGCCGGCTTTAGGTATATCTCGGAATTTTCAGAATGTCTGAAAGCTCACTCTCTCGATTTTTTCACCCCGACTGCTGAACGCCGCCATAAACTTATTCAGACGCTGCCGATTCATACTGATCGAACGATTCTCAAGGAGGACTATAAAAGGCATGGCATCACGGACTTTCTGAACAAGATGCACCTGCTCAAATCTGTGAACCTTACTTACCGATACTCCATTCCAATTCTATACAAGTTCTACGCTAGCTTGTCCCCAGAATTTGCGAATCCGAAGAGTCGGTTGTTTGACTGCTTTATATTTCGCAAAAAGTTGTACAAATTTCGCCTGTTCTCCATCAACAAATTTCTAGAAAGGTTGGAAGTTGACTCAAATTGGACTTCACCATCAGCTGAGGAACGAGCTGACGACTTGAAGATCGGCACTTTCATTACACAGAAAAAGGTTAAGTCTGAACTGCCTCCGCCGGCCAAGCTGTCGGCTTTTTGTCCATGTATATTTTGAATGTTCAATGTCTTATTTATGATTTTTTTCCATGTTTATAAATCCATTTTTTATTTACAAACACTAATATTAATATGATAATGTGTATTAATATCTTACTTCCAATTTTATTTTTACCTAAAATATTAATATATAATAATGTTTGAATCTATTACATTTATTTTTAATGAAGGTTCAGAAAATTTGGACGGTTGTTAAAGTAACAGAAATTTTTTCGAACAACGGATGGTTTTACACCACTTGCCCAACTTGCAATAATTCAGATGATGTCTCCTCTTGCGGTTTGTTTTGCTATTCCTGTCGTCAAGATCTTATTCCTCACTCAAAGTATAAAATTCATATACGTGTTGATGATGGCAATGACTCTGCAAATTTTGTCCTGATGAATGAACATTCGGTCAATCTAATTAGGAAATCAGCTCCTGAAGTTATTCATTCAATTATCACGGTAACTAATTTGATCATTCACATATACACGGTTTCAATTATCGCATTAAAATTTTATTTTCTTGGACTTATGTAACTGCATTTTTATTATATTATTACAAGGTTTCTCCCAGCGATTCTAATGTTACTTCGGGCAGTGAAAGTATAAAAAAAGTAATCCCCGCTGTTGTATCTTCACTTCTTGGAAAAGAGATGATATTAAAGGTCACAGTTGATCCAGACCATCTACTGGGAAGACTGTCGGAGTACATTGTGGATACGGGAAGTGATAATTCTGACCTTCTCCCGCTGTTCAAAGAAAAGTTGGTGCGGAATAAATATTATGTTAAACTTGATTATGGAGTCTCGGATAAGCAGTAGCAAGTGCAACCATGATTCGTCCTATAATGTTGAACTTTGATTCCGTTTTGTTTTGAAGTGTTCTATATTTTAGTTTCAGAGTATTTGTTTTGTACTGTAAATGTTGATTTTGGCGACAACATATTTGTGTTTGTGTTTTGTGTTTGATTTCAGGATTACAGGATATGTTTCCGAAGTCACATTCTCGCGCATGGAAATGGAGACTAGAGTCTCATCTTTTGGAACTACATAGAAACGGCGACAGGAGTCGCCGAAATCGCGTGACTATGGAAACGGCGACAGCAGTCGCCGCTTTTGGTGTGACTATGGAAACGGCGACAGCAGTCGCCGCTTTTGGTGTAACCTCGGAAACGGCGACAGCAGTCGCCGCTTTTGGTACAGCTTGGAAACGGAGAACCGTGTCGCCGCTTTTGGAGATGTAGCGTGGAAACGGCGACAGCAGTCGCCGCTTTTGGTGTTGCGTGGAAACGGCGATTGGAGTCGCCGTTTGTGTGACATGTATGCAGAGACATGGAACCGGCGACTGGAGTCGCCGGTTTGGACATTGGCACAACTACAACAACTTTTCCTTCATGACATGAATACGGCGACTCTTACCTTGCAACTATGGAACCGACGACAGATGCATTGAGTACATTCAACGTGATCTCTTTTTCACTAAGTACTCAATATCAAGATAATGAAGATTGGTTCCGATGTTTACTACTTCAATGATATCGACGACCATGAAGACGATGAAATTCGAAGCTTCAACACTTAGAGAATTTTACGAGAAATTGAAGATGAAGAATTGAGATCGATGGAGTTATTATTGAATTGAAGTCTGATTTTGAAATTGAAGATTCAAGATTCGAAGATTCAAGAATCAAAGATTCAAGATTCCAAGATTCAAGAATCCAAGTTCTACAATAGTGATGTCATCCATGGAGAAGTGACATCAGCCAAGCATGTGACCAATGAGAATGTGCCACGTCATCATCTCACATGTGCGGGCTGCCTATATAAACCCATGGATTTCGATTTCATCACTTGACGATTTTGAGAGAACGAAATCTGATTTTTAGAATCGTAACCGACAGCTTCGAGCTTCGAGTTTGTGTAGTTTGCTTTTGCGCTGTGCGCCAGTATTAGAGTTAGGAGATTTAGCTCTAGGTGCACTTGTGCTAGATTACAAGTTAGTGGGAGTTGTTGCGACACTCGGGAAACTTCTTGTAATCGTTTTGCCTACCATACTCAGTGTAATAGTTTAGTTTCGTTGTTCATGAAATGAAACATATTACATAACTTTGTCTTCAGTTTCTCTACTACGAACTATTGTGAGTGTTACTTGGACTGAAGCTGCTGTCTGTGAGTTTAAGGCCAACTTCGCGAAAAGTTGGTATCATACGTCGAAGAAGTAATTTCATGTACATTTGTTTCTATTCACCACTTTAAGTTGGTGCATTTTGTGGTACTACGCTTTTGACTTTTTCTCTCATGTTTCTTATCGGATAATATGCATGTGTGCTTCTTATGTTTTTAATTTGAAATATTTATATGAACTTAGTATGTGTACTTCTTATGTTTGTATGAACTTAGTATGTTATTATATCTAAGGACTAATTATATACTCATGATATGTTGCTTAAATGTAAATTTACTGTGAATGTGATATGAGATCTCTTTAAAAGCAAGTTGCATAGTGAACAATCTCTATAACAAAGTAAATTTTAATGTTTTGTGCTACAATTATAGTTCTATTCCTTTCTTTAAAAGCAAGTTGCATAGTGTCTTTGTAGTTTGTACTTATGTGTTGAAGTTGTCTTTGTGAATATCTATTAGTTATATACCTGATTGTTTGTAATTTATTTTTCTTTATAGAGCAGTTTGTTCTGTTCAATACTTCTAAGGCTACCTGAATGACTCTATATCATCAGTGTTCCGATGCGATTGATTATCGACATCGGTATTATCTTTTAACATTTCATTTATCGATATTGAATTGTATACTTATTTTGTTTAAACTAAGTAAAACAATCTGTTTCCTATGCATTGTTGTAGTTATTTAGTTTTGTTGTTAAGGTTGCCTTGGAATTAGCGTTTCACTTCAGAGGATGATCAGAGTTTGACGCGGTTTGACGGATGCACAGTGCTGACTTTTGAAAAATTAATTGCAGGGCAGAATAGTTTGAAACAATTTTTGAGTTTTTGTTTAGGATGGACAATTTATGATGTTTTTTTATGATTAGTATTTCTGAACAATTAGTGTTGTCTTTTGATTACATTTTGGGCTTATGTTTGAACAGTTAACATAATCCTTAATTACTCATGCTTTTATTTTGGCTTCCTCCTGAAGAGAAGAAACATAATCCTTTTCTATATTACTATAATTATGTTTGTATTTGAATTATTATTATTTATAATTAGCTATTTTCTTTTTTTAATTAAATGATATTATTATTTAATTTAATCATCCAAAAACAAAATTTTAATTATAATTCAAATAAATTCCTTAATTATAGGTCGTGTGAAATTTATTTAAAGATATTATTAATTAAGGACTTTAGTGCAAAAGAAATTCACAATAGTCAATTATTCTTTAATTATAGGTTTATTATTGCGTCTATAATTTAAATAAATTATTTTGCAAAATATGTATATATTTAATGTAATTTAAATAATGATTCAAATTCAATACATAATATGGACGAATACTTTTTATAATTCGGAGTCGGAATTCATCAATATTATGATTTAAATAAATATAATATGTTCATAATTCTCATATCTTTCTCGAACCCTAATTTTATATCAGACTAATCTCAGATCTCTCTCTAACCCTAATCTTATTCCTAAGCAAGAATGTCTAATTTCTATTCTTCTTTGTCTGAAATCAACATCGATTCGATTTTATCTATTCGTATATGTAGGAAATGGTATACCTACGGAGAAGATTATATAGCGAAGTCCTTTGAAATTCTATTGGTGGATTTTTATGTAAGTTCTAATCTACTTCTGTCTTACAGTCATTGTATTGTTTATTTGTTCTTATATATTTATAGTGTATTTTTTTCATGAAAGGGAAATCGTATTCAAGCTTCGGTGCAAAAATCCCTTTTTAGAATTTTTGACAACGTGATTAGAGAATGGACTTTGTGCAAAATTCAACATTTTGATGTTGTAGAGAAACCTATAACAAACTGCATATGTGATCATAAGTACATGATACTATTTAACTGTCATACTTCTATTGTTCAATGTGATTATTCTTTCTTATACCATAATGTCTTCCGTTTCAAGAGTTTCGCCTACGTTAAAGATCCTTCATCTGTCGATGACGGTCCTTTATTTGGTAAAATTTATTTTACAAAGTATTTATGTTTATCTATTTTTCATGTTGTTTTGTCATAATATTCCTCTTTCTTAGATATCATTGGCCATGTAATTGATGTCAAGGAAACTACTTATGCCGATCGATTTCACATTATGCTTCGAGATTTAAAGTATGTTACTGTATTGATTTAGTTCCATTCCCACTGTCCTTACTATTTAAATGTATTTTTCAATTACTAATTAAAATAATGTTTCTTTTTCTTTTGATATAGCGGTAACCGTTTGCGTTTTATTTTCTTCCAAACTCCTTCTTCCAAGATATCTGAATTTATTAGATATTTGAAGAGGGATAAAATGTTTGATATCGTGGTGGTTGTGCAGCTCTGCAAAAAAACAAAAATCAGTGGTAAATTTAATAAAGTATTAATACTTTGATTTTTTTAAACAACTAATATTTGAAGTGTAATGTTTTAATTGTATTATTTTGTTTTTTTTTTTTAGGTGAAATTTGTATTTCAAATCATGGCAATGCAACAACCATAATAGTGAACCAGGATTTGTCTGATATTCATTTTTTTAAAGTAAGGTAGACGTGTATTTGAATTTTATTAGTTAAATAATACTTATTTTTTTAGAAAAAACTACTTATGAATCACTTCTCATTTATATATATTGAATATTTTCTATTTTGTAGTGTTAAATTACTAATGCATTGTCCTTTACTTATACTCAATAATAGGATGCCTATGAATATAGAAGCTCTTTCGTTTGATGGATCAGAATTTTCTACGTCGTGTGTGATGAGTGCCGAAAAGGATTTGCAGAGCAACTCGCCAAAGGTCTTATCTCTATTTCGTCTTAAACTTTGTGGGAAGGTATATTAATATGATAATGTGTATTAATATCTTACTTCCAATATTATTTTTACCTGAAATATTAATATATAATAATGTTTGAATCGATTACTTTTATTTTTAATGAAGGTTCAGAAAATTTGGACAGTTGTTAAAGTAACAGAAATTATTTCGAACAGCGGATGGTTTTACACCACTTTCCCAACTTGCAATAATTCAGATGATGTCTCCTCTTGCGGTTTGTTTTGCTATTCCTGTCGTCAAGATCTTATTCCTCACTCAAAGTATAAAATTCATATACGTGTTGATGATGGCAATGACTCTGCAAATTTTGTCTTGATGAATGAACTTTCGGTAAATCTAATTAGGAAATCAGCTCCTGAAGTTATTCATTCAATTATCACGGTAACTAATTTGTTCATTCACATATATATGGTTTCAATTATCGCATTAAAATTTTACTTTCTTGGACTTATGTAACTGCATTTTTATTATATTATTACAAGGTTTCTCCCAGCGATTCTAATGTTACTTCTGGCAGTGAAAGTATAAAAAAAGTAATCCCCGCTGTTGTATCTTCACTTCTTGGAAAAGAGATGATATTAAAGGTCACAGTTGATCCAGGCCATCTACTGGGAAGACTGTCGGAGTACATTGTTGATACGGGAAGTGATAATTCTGACCTTCTCCCGCTGTTCAAAGAAAAGTTGGTGCGGAATAAATATTATGTTAAACTTGATTGTGGAGTCTCGGACAAGCAGTAGCAAGTGCAACCATGATTCGTCCTATAATGTTGAACTTTGATTCCGTTTTATTTTGAAGTGTTCTAGATTTTAGTTTCAGAGTATTTGTTTTGTACATTTGTTGCTATTCACCACTTTAAGTTGGTGCATTTTGTGGTACTACGCTTTTGACTTTTTCTCTCATGTTTCTTATCGGATAATATGCATGTGTGCTTCTTATGTTTTTATTTTGAAATATTTATATGAACTTAGTATGTGTGCTTCTTATGTTTGTATGAACTTAGTATGTTATTATATCTAAGGACTAATTATATACTCCTTATATGTTGCTTAAATGTAAATTTACTGTGAATGTGATATGAGATCTCTTTAAAAGCAATTTGCATAGTGAACATCTCTATAACAAAGTAAATTTTAATTTTTTTGTGCTACAATTATAGTTCTATTCCTTTCTTTAAAAGCAAGTTGCATAGTGAACAATCTCTATAACAAAGTAATTTTAATTTTTTGTGCTACAATTATAGTTCTATTCCTTGCACATAAACATAAACTAATAATCTTTCTTCAGCTAAATTTTACATGTTTTATAGATGTACGTAAATAAACAATAAACTATTATCTTATTAATGATGTATACTTCCATTATTTTTCCTTTTGTTATTGTTTATTCATGTATATTAATAAATATTTGTATTATTTATACAATATTTATATAAGGCAAACCACGCTTTATGTACTTCTTAAACACCGTATACTGTCGTCATCAACTCAATTCTAGGGTTACTCATCTTTTGATTTCGGCTTCCTGAAGAGAAGAAACATAATCCCTCTATTTGAATCTGGTATGAAACAATATTTATGCTAATCTATATGGTAAATTTTGTTTCTGTCTTCATCACCAAAGTTTACTTCTTAGAAACTGTAAAAGGATTGTTTGAAATCAATTCTATGGTTACTCATCCTTTCATCTCGGCTGTTTAACAGAATAAAAATAACCCCTTTACTTTAATCACCTATGAAACAGTAGTTTATACTATTTACTTCCGTGTAATATTGATTATGTCTTACTGAGTATTATTCTCAACAATCGGGTTCGATTAAATTCCATCATCTTCTCCGTGTTTTAATGTCTCTATGATGATAAGCATATTTTTATATGTTTATCAGAGTGTTATTTCACAATACTATCAATTAATTTGGAATATCCCAACCTTAGAATGGCAGGTAGCAGTTCAAATAATGGTCGCGGCAACAGAGATGCCGATCAAGATGACTGTTAGTGTTCTCTCATTTGTTATTTTTTATTTAAGGTCTTTCTCTTTATGGTATGTACGGATTTATTTATGATTGTTTTTTAATCAAATGCTTGTTTTTGTTAAACAAATTAATTGGATTCTAAGATTTGTACAAGAATATACAATTATTTATTAGTTATTTATTATTCGAGGTTTTCTATGATTACAGTGATAAAACGTTTTTTCTTTTACTTTGTTGACATAATAATATGTTTTTTAACCTGTTTATTTTCATCTAACTTTGTCAACTAATAATTCTGTAGTAAGAAGAGGACCACCTTGCGCTCCCCGAGTTATTAGAAGGGTCGGACCTTATGATATCGAATATATTGTAAGTATCAATTCTATACTGAAGCTTTTTAGATAAATATTGTATTGACCTATTACGTATTTTTTAGCGTCTTCCTTCAGAATTTATGGGAAAGAGCACTTACCAGATGCCACTATCCACCAATCTCAATACTCCGGACGGTTTAATCCATCCTATTGTTTTAGATGAAGACGATTGTCATTATGTTCGTATAATTAGCGGTTGGGTTCAATTCAAGGAAAAATATAATATTAAGCATGGATATATGTTGTCATTTCAATTGGTCTGTCCATCGCACTTCAATATAAACATTTTTGACGAATCTCATGTTGAGATATCCTATAATGTTGAAAATATCCGACGTATGCCTGTCCGAGATATATTGTCTCTACGTCACAGCTTTGCTCAAATAGTGGAAAACCATCACCGTTATCGACTGGTAATGTCTATTTCATAAAATTTTAAATTGTTACTTGATGTTGCTTTATAATATAAATAAAGGCACCATTGTTCATTTGTAGACGATACTTAAACCTTTTGCTGAGGACACAGGCATTGATCGACTGTTAGAGTTGACACTGTCCAACACTAGAGGGAATCAGACTGTCGTGCCTTTGCAGAAACGAGATGGGAGAAATAGCATTTATCTCGGACCAAAATGGAGATCGTTCTATGATCTGAATCATTTTCAAGAGGGCATGCGTTTGGAATTCTACTATGATAAAACTACTACTATATTGTACGTCGGAGATGAATTTTTATGATTTTACTTATTATTAGTATTGAACAACCAATTTCTTTTAGTTATGTAATATTATTCCTCCGAGATTTTTAAAAAATTGCTACAATTTTAATCCTACTTTTGTATATTTATATTAATTTTCCTCTCTATATAGAGGTGATGTTTTTGTTATATTGAGGATGCTGATTAATTTTAATGTTGTATTTGTGATGATTAATTTAAAGATACAATGTAAATCTTACGATCTCCTTATTTAGAAACAATTTATATACTGTATTTCCGTTAATAGTTACAAAATATAAATATATCATAATACTTTTAATATTTTTCCAATTTTACAAATTTTTAGAAATTTGTTTGAATTCTATAAATAATTTGAGGACTACTGTTATTAGGTTAATGTTAAATCTTATACATTTATATAATTAAGTACATAACAGCAACAATTAATTTACTGTGCGAACACTAAATCTATATCTCACCTGCTTTATTTTTAGAAAGTATTGTATTATTTAATAAAAAACATAAATTTAACTAAATAATTTAGTTAATAAATAATTGTATTAAATAATTAGATTTTTCTTAATTGCTTTACTTCATAAACTCTGTATATCGGCGTTTTGAATTGAAATCTAAGGTTACGCATTTTTTGATATCTGCTTCTAGAGGAGAAGAAAACTTATCGTTCAGCATAAACCAGGTATGAAACAATGTTTTTTGTTTTTTTACATTTTCAACATTCTCTATAACTAGGGATCCTAATCTTCTAAAATATCATGTTCTGATTCTATTCAATAATGTTTGTTGTTGTTTTTTTGTTTTTTTATGATTAATGATTAATTATTTTCTCTATCGGTATTCTTACACTTTGTTTATTGTATAGGATAACTTTGCTTTCAATGTATTCTGCAGTTAATTAATTTCTAGGGAAGATCTAGAATGTCTGATAACGGTAACAACAAAGGTCACGGGGAGAGTGTTCTTGATGTAGATAATTGTAAGTTTTTTTTTTTTCAATTTTCAGTTTGTTTGTGATGTTGATTTTTAATTCTATGATATTGTATTCAATTTACTCAAAAGTAGTATTTGAATTAAGGATACTATGTGTTTATTCAATTTAATATATATGGTTTGTTGTTACTTGAGTATATTGAATTGTTTGTGATCTTTCTTTGTTATTTTTTGTATTTTCTTTTTTGTTTTGTCTATTTTTAATCTCATGCTAAGCATAAATTATGTAGTCAGGATGGGACTCAACTACGCACCTATATTTCATGTGACTCTAGAAGATGAAAATAACCCTGTGATTGTAAGTACACACAATACTCTTGGGCATCCTTTTTGTTTATCTAATTTATATTATCACATTTTTTTGGTTTACTGCCTAATGAATATTGTTGACATGTTTTTCCCTTAGAATTCCGGCAGAGATGCACGTGTGAAATCCCACTGATCACGTATTTCAAAACACCTAATGGTCCAATGATGCCTGTTAAGTTAGATGTAGATTCCAAGCAACGGTTTTATGTGCGTAGGGGGTGGCTTGAATTCAAGGCAAGATATCAGATTGAGGAGGGTGATTTGTTGACATTCCAATGGATTCATCCATCACACTTCAATGTACACATTTATGATGTGGGGATTGTTGAAATAGATTATGCTCCTGATTTACTGCCAAGTAGGTCTAAGTTAAGTGTCTCTGATCTCTCTTCCAATTTTATTGTAACCATAAAGAAATATCACCACCTTCGCCTGGTAAGTTCTGTTGGAGTTGTGTACTTAATGTCTAGATTTAAGTACCGGTAAACTCCCGGTCATGGCATTTAACCTATTTAATTAATAAACAATTATTTGCATTTAATTAATATATGCAAAATATAGTCCTGGATTTTATACGTTGTAGTTAGTATGGTGGGGCATGGGCACACAGAAGATCATACTATCGGTTACTCGTATTTAATCAAACAGTTGCTCACGACCTAGATGGACACGGACCAATCCATCGGTATAGTCGTTGTGTGAGAGAGAAAATAATTTATCTTAATTATTTTATCACACTTGTACACTTGGTGTATTGGGCGGATCAGCTTGAGATTTATTGATTAGGATTGCCTTGGATAATCAATTTAAATCTCAGAGTATTTTATTCTTAATCCCCGAAATTATTGCGGGTGTGTATATTTAATATAAGTGACTTTGATTTACCAAAGGAATTAACCGATTTAATTATTGGGTTAATTACCGGTTAAGTTGGGTCACTATATTTTATATACGACATGCCGTGAATACTTGACGGGAAAGTGTATCCCGTAAGGGTTGATAATATCCCCGAGATGAGTTCATAAGGAATTATTATGTAAACCCTGCAGGTGGATTTAATCCGCATAATAATTAAAGTTGAACGGTACTAGTCTCGGATATAAAAAATGAATAATATTTATTGAGCAATAAATAAATTTATTCATGGATATTTAAATCTTAAATACACGGAATAAATAATACTAAGATGGAGAAATATTATTTGATATAATATGGAATAATATTGGGAGTGCAATTTTATTTATATAGTAGAAAATAAATAAAATTAATATTGATAAGAATTAATAGATTTGGGTTGGACCCAATTTAATTTTCAATATTGAAGCCCAATATTTATTCTCCTTATGATCCCCTACGTAGCCTATATAAGCACTACATGGTCTTCACTTTAAAGAGAGAATTAATTGACCTACGCCAATCATAAAATCTTGAGAGTGAGGAGGATCCATAGAGTTCGATAGATCGTCTCCCACACGACGTTCGGACGAGGTGCAAGGAATACGCGGGAAGGTCACAAGGTCATCAACCGAATTCGTTTCTCCGTACAACGATTCGAGGTAATAATCATAAACCCCCTTTTATGATTTTGTGCGGGATATCGTATGTACATGAACACACGATCCGGGTAAACGCACGAACTTCGGGGACGGGGATTCGAGATCCCCGGCGAAGATCGAGAGAACCCTCGGGTTGAAGCCGAGGGAGGGCGATCGAACCCTAGGGTTCGATCGCGGCACGCGGACGAGGGATCCCCGGCTGGACGCCGGGGCGAGCGATCGACCATGGGTCGATCGCGGGGAGACCGCCGTGGGCTGGTGCCACGGCAGCTGGTCCCCCCAGCCACCTCGACCGGCGGCCAGGCGCGACGGAGGAGCCCCGGCTGGAGCCGGGGCATGCGATCGACCGCGAGGTCGATCGCGGGGAAAGCCGCGGCTGTAGCCGCGGCGGGTCAGCTGGGGGCTGACCGCCCCTCTTCCGGCGATGGTGGTGAGTCGCCGGACTCACCACCGGGGGCTGCTGGGCAGCCCCGGCGATCGCGGTGCGCGATCGCGAGCCCCCTCGCGGCGGGGGCTCGGCTAGGGTTTTGCCGCGGCTTGTCCGCGGTGGAGCTCTCGTCGGGCTCGGTTCCGCCGTACGGTGGTTCGCGTTCATGGATTCGGCTCGCGGGAGAAAATCGGCTGGGGGCGGGCTGCGTGTCTTCGGGCGCGTAGTCTCCAAAGGTCGGACTCCTGCGGATGAGTCGGGAATCCAATCTCCGGCGATGAAGGATTTCGGTCGGGCTATCGGTTCCGCATTAATTTTAATAGCCCGGGATATCGATTTCCAACAATTGGTATCAGAGAGTTTGGTTTCGTGTTCATGTATATGCTCGATTATTGTTCTACCTTGCAGGATTTCCGGCTATCATGGTTGGATTTAATTAATTATTGTTTATTAATTAATTATCATGATTATTAAACTCTCGGACATGTCGAGATTCGTTTTTATGTGGTTGAATGTTTGTAATAGTAAAAATTCGGGGGTTGACCGAATTTAGGATTTATTATTACGCACTTTATTTTCCGGAAAATGTATAGGGTCGATTTCATGTATAGAATCGATACCGGAATTGTAATTTAATTCTTGTAATTTAATTGCGTTGGTTCGATATTGAGACGATCACCGGAAGACGAAGAAGATGTGGCGAAGAAGACGATGGACGAGAGGGACGATCAACCCCATGATCGACCCTCACGATCGACCGCGAGGAAGGGGGCCGATCGCCCCTCGGCCGTGGGCTGCCGCCGGCGTTGGTGGTGGCTGGCCGGCTGGAGTGGCAGCGGCGGTGATCCCCTCCGGTGGCCGGTCGATCATGGTGGTGGGGGTGGTGCGGGGACTCCCAACCCGTGCTACTCCTATCATAATCCGACTTTCCTAAATTAATTCGGGTTTCCTATTTGAGTACTTTCTTTTTAGGAAACTCTCATGGATTAGGAAAAGAATTAATTTAAATTAATTTTATTTCTATTGATTTATTTCCTTCATGGAATTATTCATAGATTAGAAATTTAATTAATTTAGTACTAAATTTATTTATTTTTCCTATTTGATTATTCCTACTCATGGGAATATTCATGGATTAGGAATAAAAATAAATTTGGAAAGTAGTGAGTCCTAATTTATTTATTTCCTTATTCTATTATAGAAGTCTTCTAGAATATTCCGAGTTTAGCTTGGATAGATTATTCTAGAGATTTAATAGAATTAGATAGGAAAATAAATAAGTAAAAATATTAATAATATTTAATTTTATTTTTGATATATTCAATTGACTTAATTTTCGAATTAAGTAACTTTTGGATTAATTAAAAATAAATAGATTTAAATATTGGATATTAATATTCTTGTCACATGGAGCATTCAAGAACGAAGACTGAAGACTAGAGGATGCATATGAAGATAAAGCCATGATAGTCGGGAAAATAATTTCTCTAGCATTATTTTGACTATGTGATCTATGTGCTTTATTGCTTTCATGCATGCTATATGTGTTTATTTTATGCACTAGATAGCGTATCCCTTTATTATAAAAAGCTAAGTGGGAGAGGGGATGGAAACATTCCCATGGTCTCCATTACTGTTCTCTTCGTGACTCTTATGGACTTTCAAAGTTCGTATAGACGAGTCATTGGAGGAGAATTCTTGTAATTCCTTTTACAAGAAACATTGATCGAGTTTATCAAACAATGCCTAATTTGTCTTTCTGAAACTGACTTCAAGTCGACTCATTCTCACCCCGGGGAGTGGAATGGAGCCAGAGCCACTTGGTCATGTGGATGACACAAATTAGAGACTTTCGTGCCATTCTTTTATAGGTGGGTCGTTTGTCTGCTCGGCTCCCTCATTTATGAGAGATAGGGTCGCTCGCATGGTGGATCACTGGTTAGAAACTTCGAGTTTCACTTATGATTCTCCGAGTCTTGATTTATGAAATCAAATGCATCTTGTAATTGGGAGTCAATTATAAAAGTCTCTTAGTGTAGTAAACGTCCACACCACGTGGCTTGCTATGCTAACGGATTTTGGATTAATTGATGTAGACAGTTATAAGTGATTGTGAAGAGTTGTGAAATTATCGTAAACGTCCACACCACGTGGCTTGCGGTGACGTAGCAATTCCAAGCGATGTACTTTAGTGCTGAGTGATGGTTTACACTTAGATACGCGTCATAGTATTCTTCCCCACGAAGTTACGCTATGATTGATGTATGACCGAAGAAAAACTAATTGCTAAATCATTTGGGTGGGTAAACGTCCACACCACGTGGCTTGCTTTACCTGATGGGATTTTAGACGCAATTAGTAATTTAATGATGTTATTTGAGGGAGATAACATCGGATATTAAATTGATTGTTTGTTTACATGTGCTTATAGGTTTAGAGAATAGCTATGAATCCACTTTCTATAATACTCAAGGAACAAAAAACTCACTGGTCCCAATTACATTGATTGGAAAAGAAATTTGGACATTGTCCTGACTGCTGAAGAGTACAAGTTTGTACTCTCTGATAAATGCCCTGCTGAGCCCACGGCTGCCTCAACTGATGAGGAAAAGGCAACATATCGGAAGTGGAAAAAGGCACCACTAACTGCACCTAATTTTATTACTGTTATACACCGGAACGCCATTGCAGTGGAAGGTTGTTAAGCGACCAGAGATGTTCATAAGACTGGAGGAGTTTTAAACTCTGGATCTAGTAGACATGAAATCGATCCCTAGTTCTGCATAGGAGGCAGTACTAATCTAAATGTGCCTATTTGGATAGCAATAATTTATTATTGTTAAAGGGGCAAGATCATTTAGAGGTACAAGCTTAGTAAATCCATTTATGGATTACCACAAAGCTGAAACTTGTGGAACTTGCAAATTGATGAGGTAGTCCATTTTATGGATTCATCAAGAAGCATAGACAAGATTGGTGTATTGGAGACGTAATGGAAACAAAGTGGTGTTTCTCGGAATTTTTGTAGATAACACTTCATCATTGGCAACAATTTAAAAGCGTTGTCAGACACAAAATAAAGGTTGTCTAAATAAATCGAGATATAAGATTAAGATGAAATTGTATCATGTTCTTAGAAATCTTTCGATCTCTAGATAAGAACACTTGCACTTCTCTTTAGATATCTTATACGATTATGGTTTGTTTTAAACATGCATAATTCTGAGAAAGGTTATTGCCTTTCGAGAACAGAATGCATCTATCTAAGGTATGTGTCTTGCACACATAAAGGAGATAGATATAGACAAAGCGGTTTCCTACACTTTGAGTGTAAAGAGCTTTGTAAATGCGGTGTTATAAAACAAGAACCTGATATCAACTATGCGGTTTGCGTAGTGGGAAGATATCAAAGTAATCTGGATAAGAGTTATTAAAATGCTGTAAAAGTGCTTGGGAAGTACAGGATTACTAGCAAAAACGAAATCTTCTTAGATTACAGTTTCTCAGATTCAAAAATCAGAGAAGGACCAGTGTAAGTCGATATCAGGCTATGTGTTCACTTTTAGAAGAGGTGGAACCTAAGGATGAAAGAGTGATAAGCGTGAAGCTTCTCGGACTCTATCATAAACCGAATGGCAGCCTCAGAGGCAGCGGAAATTTTGGTTAGGTTCCGGAATGACCTCTGAACTTGGATATGATTCTTGGTTCACCAAAGGCTATGTATATAGCGGTGCATGGAGAACTGGAAGAAATCATAAGTTCGAAAGGTGATGATAACACATAGAGCCAGTACCACCTGATACGAGTCATCGTCAGAGGGACGACGCAGTAGTCACCAAGATAACTTCGGATCGGCGACCTAGATTGCTCATTCACATAATACTTCTGGGGAAGTATAACTTAAGCACGTGATGAGTATGGGAGTCGGGAGTTTGGAGGAAATGACTAGACCTTAGTACAAGTGGGAGATTGTTGGAGTTGTGTACTTAATGTCTAGATTTAAGTACCGGTAAACTCCCGGTCATGGCATTTAACCTATTTAATTAATAAACAATTATTTGCATTTAATTAATATATGCAAAATATAGTCCTGGATTTTATACGTTGTAGTTAGTATGGTGGGGCATGGGCACACAGAAGATCATACTATCGGTTACTCGTATTTAATCAAACAGTTGCTCACGACCTAGATGGACACGGACCAATCCATCGGTATAGTCGTTGTGTGAGAGAGAAAATAATTTATCTTAATTATTTTATCACCCTTGTACACTTGGTGTATTGGGCGGATCAGCTTGAGATTTATTGATTAGGATTGCCTTGGATAATCAATTTAAATCTCAGAGTATTTTATTCTTAATCCCCGAAATTATTGCGGGTGTGTATATTTAATATAAGTGACTTTGATTTACCAAAGGAATTAACCGATTTAATTATTGGGTTAATTACCGGTTAAGTTGGGTCACTATATTTTATATACGACATGCCGTGAATACTTGACGGGAAAGTGTATCCCGTAAGGGTTGATAATATCCCCGAGATGAGTTCATAAGGAATTATTATGTAAACCCTGCAGGTGGATTTAATCCGCATAATAATTAAAGTTGAACGGTACTAGTCTCGGATATAAGAAATGAATAATATTTATTGAGCAATAAATAAATTTATTCATGGATATTTAAATCTTAAATACACGGAATAAATAATACTAAGATGGAGAAATATTATTTGATATAATATGGAATAATATTGGGAGTGCAATTTTATTTATATAGTAGAAAATAAATAAAATTAATATTGATAAGAATTAATAGATTTGGGTTGGACCCAATTTAATTTTCAATATTGAAGCCCAATATTTATTCTCCTTATGATCCCCTACGTAGCCTATATAAGCACTACATGGTCTTCACTTTAAAGAGAGAATTAATTGACCTACGCCAATCATAAAATCTTGAGAGTGAGGAGGATCCATAGAGTTCGATAGATCGTCGCCCACACGACGTTCGGACGAGGTGCAAGGAATACGCGGGAAGGTCACAAGGTCATCAACCGAATTCGTTTCTCCG
Source organism: Euphrasia confusa (assembly GCA_954870475.1). Lineage (NCBI taxonomy): Eukaryota > Viridiplantae > Streptophyta > Magnoliopsida > Lamiales > Orobanchaceae > Euphrasia > Euphrasia confusa. Next base: position 22,855,314 of record OX940960.1, read on the forward strand.
TACAACGATTCGAGGTAATAATCATAAACCCCCTTTTATGATTTTGTGCGGGATATCGTATGTACATGAACACACGATCCGGGTAAACGCACGAACTTCGGGGACGGGGATTCGAGATCCCCGGCGAAGATCGAGAGAACCCTCGGGTTGAAGCCGAGGGAGGGCGATCGAACCCTAGGGTTCGATCGCGGCACGCGGACGAGGGATCCCCGGCTGGACGCCGGGGCGAGCGATCGACCATGGGTCGATCGCGGGGAGACCGCCGTGGGCTGGTGCCACGACAGCTGGTCCCCCCAGCCACCTCGACCGGCGGCCAGGCGCGACGGAGGAGCCCCGGCTGGAGCCGGGGCATGCGATCGACCGCGAGGTCGATCGCGGGGAAAGCCGCGGCTGTAGCCGCGGCGGGTCAGCTGGGGGCTGACCGCCCCTCTTCCGGCGATGGTGGTGAGTCGCTGGACTCACCACCGGGGGCTGCTGGGCAGCCCCGGCGATCGCGGTGCGCGATCGCGAGCCCCCTCGCGGCGGGGGCTCGGCTAGGGTTTTGCCGCGGCTTGTCCGCGGTGGAGCTCTCGTCGGGCTCGGTTCCGTCGTACGGTGGTTCGCGTTCATGGATTCGGCTCGCGGGAGAAAATCGGCTGGGGGCGGGCTGCGTGTCTTCGGGCGCGTAGTCTCCAAAGGTCGGACTCCTGCGGATGAGTCGGGAATCCAATCTCCGGCGATGAAGGATTTCGGTCGGGCTATCGGTTCCGCATTAATTTTAATAGCCCGGGATATCGATTTCCAACAAGTTCTATTTTAAATTCTATAATTTGCCTGTGTGCATTGCTTAATTTTACATTAACCACCGTGTTTGAACTTCTTATTCAGATCATCCCAAGGCAGTTCGCAAAGGATACTGGGATTGAGAATGATTCAAAATTGGTTCTCTCCTATGGTAGAAGTGTAAAAATTCCAGCCCGTGTGCGGAACGGAAAAGGAACCGATCGCAACCGACTTTTTCTCGATTATGAGTGGAGATCGTTCTACGATACGATTAAATTTAAGGAAGGCATGAAGTTGGTGTTCACGTACAATCGTTCTTCTACGAGATTAACTGTCAAAATATTAGCTGATGAAAATGTTTCTTCGTAGTTCTCACATACTGGTATGGGATTATTCGTGTTTTCTTTTTCTGATATTGAAATGATTTTTCTTATCGGATAATATGCATGTGCGCTTCTTATGTTTTTATTTTGAAATAGTTATATGAAACTTCATCCATTTCTATACTATTCAACTTAACAGTTATCGGTTTTGATTATCCGAATTTTGTTATGTTTATGATAACTATCTTATTTAATAACACTTGAGCAATATGATATATGTTTCAATTTAATATTTTTGTTAATATGAAAAACTTGCAACAATATGAAGTATGTTTAATTAACATATGCAATATAAATAGACATATGCAAGTTTCTTAATAGGTTTAGGGTTGTTTGTGTTATTAATGGGTTTTTTTTTATGATGTAATTTTTCAATGTACTGTACTTTGATTTGTTATTTATTTAATAAAAATTATAATATTTTTTATTTAATTCATATTGTTCTATTTATTGTTATAAAGATCACGTGTATTTTTTATATATTTTTTAATTCGACACAATCATTTGTTAATTTTTAATTAAAACAAGTTAGTTATTATTAAGTTTATTTTTTATATTTTTAATTACGTAAATAAATTAAAGTTGAATATATTCAATTTATTTAAAATTTCTTCAGATAACTTTGTATTTTAGTTCGTTTTTTTTTTTAATATATAACAATAATAATTATTTTGATTTAATTAATTAACCGTGTTTTAATTATAACAATACATTTACTTATAATGAAAGTAATTAATTACAAAAACTAATTCCTTAATCAATTACTTAACTATTTAAGTAACTAAATAAACTTTATATTATCTAATTATCTCTGATTTTGAATTATAATTTATAATTAATGATGTTATTTTTAATACAAATACTATAAAATACACTTTAAATTAGGAATATGAAGAGTTTTTTATTTTTCCGCCGGCTCTTTACTTAACTCTAACTTAATTTTCAAATTTCAAAACAAATCTGGTGTTACTAAATCTGCAAAATCTTAAACTCGATTCATTGATTTTGTACTCCTCTTGCGAATCAGGTTTGAATCAATAACCCTAAATATATGTATATTTTCAAATATTCAGTGACATGTTTTTTTATTTGTTCCTACTTATATTTTACTTAGATTGATTGATTACAAAATTTTATTTGTACTACAGGTATGAATTGCATGATGGACACCCCTTGGTCTTCGAAAGAAGGTCTTCGCAAGAGAAATGCTGTTGTATATAATTGTGAGCCTTTTATCCTTTTAATACTTTGATAAATCATGTGTTGCCGATTCCTTATTTTAACTGTGTTCGTGTTCACTGTTTATGCAATTAGGGTTAGGTCTTCTAATAGCTTGAGAGATTAATTTTATTTTTATCTGTTTATGCAATTAGTGTTACGGTTTCTAACGTCTTGGTCGATTATTGGATTACCAAACTGTTTATTAATAAGTTAGGGTTAGGGTTCTAAGCTGCTTGATAGATTTATTTGTTTGCATCGTTTATTATAATTATCCATTAGCTATGTCTTTTTTTTTTGTTTCTATTATTACATCAATTAACTGAATTTTGTCCAAAATTGTTTTTGATTTAGTTTTGACACTATTCTGATCATATTTATTCTCTTCTTTTATGAAGCAACAAGAAGAATACTATGTCCCATGAGATTTCACATTACTATATACGGTGGAGATATGGATACTATTGTAAGTATATATACGTACTACGCTTGGTTCATATTTTTTTTTCCTTTCTGTTATTCTGTGTTTTGATATATTAATTCATTTGCTAGATTATACCAACATCGTTTGTTGCAAAGTGCACGTACACTATGCCTTTGTTCACCAATCTCAAGACACCATATGCTCCAATGCATCCTGTTGCGTTGGGTAAAGACGAAGAAGGTCGTCTTCAAATAATGAGCGGTTGGCCGGAATTCCGGAAATAATACAATATTACAAAAGGGCAGCTGTTGACATTCCGTTAAATCTCTGACTCCCACTTTAATGTACACATTTATGGTGTTGATAGGGTTGAGATAACATACGATGTTGATGTCATCCGAATTGTTCCAGAAGTAGATTTCTCGAGTCTTGCTAAAACGTTTTCTCAAAAACTTTTACAGCATCAGAAATACAAATTTGTAAGTGCTAATACTAACTCTTTCACTATTTCCGTTAGTATATCATTTATTATGAAGTTTTTATTTTCATTCCCAGACAATTCCTAGAAAATTTGCCCAGGATTCTGGTATTGAGAATATATCTGAACTCACGCTGTCCAATGGAAGAGGAGAAAAAATGACCGTCCGTTTGCGAAGAAAAAGTGCATCTGACAAAAATAAAAGCATTTTTATCGGCAGTGAATGGACAGCATTTTATGTTAAGAATAAATATGAGACTGGCATGACGGTGGAGTTATACTATGATGATCGTTCAACGACGTTGTACGTCAAACCAGAACTTTAATTGCTTTCCGATTCTGATATGGAGTGATAGACCGTAGTGTGTTTTGATTAGGACATTTCGTTTTATTTTGAACTGGTCTATATTTTAGTTTAAGCGCTTTTTTTTGTGTGTGGTACATTTCTTTCTATTCACCACTTTAAGTTGGTGCATTTTGTGGTACTACACTTTTGACTTTTTCTCTCATGTTTCTTATCGGATGATATGCATGTATGCTTCTTATGTTTTTATTTTCAAATAGTTGTATGAAACTTCATGCATTTCTATACTACTATTCAACTTAATAGTTTTATGTTTTGATTATCCGAATTTTGTTATGTTTGTGATAACTATCATATTTAATAACGCTTGAGCAATATGAGGTTTTTCAATTTAATATTTTTGTTAATATGAACAACTTGCAACAATATGAATTATGTTTTTAATTATATTCTTTTTGAATCTTAATAACTTATTAGCTCATAAATGAAACAAACATACTTTGCGAATCTTAATAAAATATGACATTTTACTTCATCACTTGGATGAAAATATTTAGAATCCTAATGAAGATATTTCGCAGATGAAAATAACATTTCACTATAAAAATTCAAGAGATCTAACTATTTTCTTGAAGTCTAACGAATTCAAGTCTAGAAACGGTGATGTAATAGACCTACTTTCATGTATGTATTTTCTCTTTATGAGGTCGAGAGGGAATGATATTAGGGACTTCAGTAGCTATATTTATTAAGCAGAAAGGATTGCAAGAGTCGTGTTCTTATTGATCAATCTCCTAAAAATACATCTGAGCGTCTCAAGTCCGCGCGAAAGAGGAGTGACCTTGAGCAAAAGCAACTTTGATACCAAAACGTAATATTGTACCATGAATAGCAGCTGCCGTAGCTACAGCCTCATCTGCATTCACTGCTTTACTAGGCAATTTGCCTAATATCTCATAAACTACTTCGTGGAATTTTGTTACATGCAACAGCCCTCCAAATGGAGTACCTCATCAACTTCTTTACTAATATATAGATATTCTTTAATAAAATTGTAAACATATTCAATTTTTTTATTATAATATAAATAACACACATTTTCAATATGTCTATATATAAAGGTTTCATTCACATCCTTTACTTCCATACTGGAATCAAAATAGACACACCAAAAACAAATTCTCTTTAGATTTTACACAAATGTCTTTGCATGTTAACCACAGCAGCCAAGATCCTCCTTTGGAAACGGACGTGATCTGGGCGGCGGAGTGTCTTTGCATGATCTCTCTTGGCGTCCGTCGTATGCCGTTGTCCACATAATATGATCCGACTGCTACTGTTGTTGTGCCGAAGAAGCCCTCTACTACGTTATGTATCAAGAAAATCCGATTTATATCTTCCTCGAAGCCGTCGTTGCTCTATCAGTGTAATATCTGCGGCGCGTCCTTCCGCTCATACCAATCCCTAGGCGGCCACAAGACCAGCCACCGAAATACATCTGAGCGTCTCAAGTCCGCGCGAAAGAGGAGTGACCTTGAGCAAAAGCAACTTTGATACCAAAACGTAATATTGTACCATGAATAGCAGCTGCCGTAGCTACAGCCTCATCTGCATTCACTCCTTTACTAGGCAATTTGCCTAATATCTCATAAACTACTTCGTGGAATTTTGTTACATGCAACAGCCCTCCAAATGGAGTACCTCATCAACTTCTTTACTAATATATAGATATTATTTAATAAAATTGTAAACATATTCAATTTTTTTATTATAATATAAATAACACACATTTTCAATATGTCTATATATAAAGGTTTCATTAACATCCTTTACTTCCATACTGGAATCAAAATAGACACACCAAAAAGAAATTCTCTTTAGATTTTACACAAATGTCTTTGCATGTTAATCACAGCAGCCAAGATCCTCCCTTGGAAACGGACGTGATCTGGGCGGCGGAGTGTCTTTGCATGATCTCTCTTGGCGTCCGTCGTCTGCCGTTGTCCACAGAATATGATCCGACTGCTACTGTTGTTATGCCGAAGAAGCCCTCTACTACGTTCTGTATCAAGAAAATCCGATTTATATCTTCCTCGAAGCCGTCGTTGCCCTATCAGTGTAATATCTGCGGCGCGTCCTTCCGCTCATACCAATCCCTAGGCGGCCACAAGACCAGCCACCGACGCAATACCTACGTGCCCCCCCCCCCCCCCCCCCCCCCCACACACACCGGCGCCACGCGCTATCTAGAGCACGAGTGCTCTTTTTGCGGGGCGCGATTCTTCACCGGATGTGCTCTTGGCGGCCACAAACGGAGGCACTTCAAAGGGACCATCTTGAAAAACAGCAAGTCATATGTATTTCGTTGATCATTAACCCGAATGTTTCTTTTTGGCATGCATCAACTTGATATGGATCGATTAATATAATTTTGTGCAATTATCAAGTTATGTACTCAATTTTATGTATGTTTGTAAGAGATGCTTTTCTGATCTCACTTTTTGGGTTGTATCAGTTACTAAATTACATAATTAATGTATTTAATATAACTGTTTAATTAGTAGTTTGTCTTTAATCGTTTTTTGTACTATAAATTAATTATTAAATATTGTATTTGTTTCAATCACTCTTTTTCCTTAATGTATTAAATTATAATTTTTTATTTTGTTAAACGTATTTTTTAAATTAAACACGTAGAAGTTGGATTATTTCAAGTGAAAAATATAATTTTAAATTATATCCAGAAAAATAATTGTAGTTTTTGGAAAAAATATTATTTAAGTAAATATGTAAGATTAAATTTGTTTCTTAAAAATAATAATGAAAACAATTTGTTTACCAGATATAAGTAAACATTTTAGGAAAAATTGTTGTGGTCCAATAATAGTAGAATATACTTTTACACTAACATGTTTTGTCTTTTTTTTTAAACATATCAGAATTTGTTATTATTTAATTGGATTTTTTTCTTGCTGATCAGTAATGATTACCTTCTTCTTGAAACCAGGTAAGTGTTTACCACACGCTTTGTATTATTCATATTATTATGGTTAACCTCTTCATCTTCTCACTTTAATCAAATCACTTCTCACTTTAATCATATCTATTCTGTTTATTTCAGAATTAGTTTGTTTTTTAAAAATCTCCACTTTTGAAAATAGGTTAGTATTTACAAAACTCTATCTTGGGGTTTTCTTGAAACTCTCATATCCATTCTCTCTCTCGAACATGTCTCAATCTTACACCTCTCTCAGACATCTTAACCGTTCAAGTCCTGATCCGATTCTCTTAGTAAGGATTTGTAGGAAGTGGATCCATTCTTACCCTTCCGATACCCCTCGATCCTTGGAGATTGTTATGGTTGATCTTCAAGTAAGTTTGTTTCTTTTTTTCGTAGTATCTATACGTATGTAATTTGTTTGTTCGCAGTTGGTGGAATTATATTTCTCTATTTTTCATCTTTTTGGTTTCCGTAGGGCTGCCGGATTCTGGGATCTGTACCAAGGAAGCTTATTTCGTATTTTGATGATGATTTTACTGAAGGAAAGTTGTGCAATATTCGTAATATCACAGTTATGCCGCATTTCCAACATCGGTTTCTAATCGATCACGACTTTGTGATCCTTTTCCAAAAAGAATCATATGTCGGTCCAGCCATTTATCCGTGGTTTCCAAAATCTATCTTCCATATCAAAAGTTTTGATGATGTCGAATGGAGTTTCAGCTTGGCAAATGATCTGCTTTTTGGTATTTTATTTTTCGTAAATTATCTCTTTTTTTTTAATATATCTTACTTAAAACATTGTATTATTTTATATTCTAATTCAATTTTTTATATATTCTGAGATGTTGTTGGTCACGTCGTTGTTGTCTTCGATAAAGACTTGAATCAACTCGGCTTGCACTTCCTTCTCCAAGATCTTGAGTAATTAGTCTTTCTAAAATTATCGATTACTGTTTTTTTCATTCCTTTTTTTTTAAAGAAGCATAAGTACTAAATTGGATCTTTGTGACTAACTTTCAATTTTTTTGTTCTTTATTTCAGAAAAAATATTTTATCTTGCAAGTTCTTTGAACCATATTCAAAGTCGGTGAACAATTTCATTTGTTTTGTGAAGATGGCTCATACGACGGAAAAGTGTGTAATTTATGTTTTAAACGAAAACAAATTATTTTAAACGATATTGTAGAGAGCTATGTACGTAAAATCACGAGCACTGCAAGATCAAGGGCACATTTTTCCATCAAGTAGAACGTCGTATCACGTGCATCGCACAAGAGGACTAGTATTTCCAAAGTACAAAGGTCAATTAATTACTGTCTACACTTACGATTTTTTTGATTTTCACTGAAATCAATGCAAACAAAATTGAAATAAAGAAATATATAGAATAAAACGTTTGATTCCATTCTTATCTTTTCACAAAATTTTAAAAGTATATTATTGGAGTATTATTTTAGTGCCACGTATCTTATTTTGTCTTGCTAGTACACACAATATTTACTATAATTACTAATGCAAATTATTTTGTTATTTTTTTCACACAGCTTTAACTTGTATATATTTTATAGTATTTTTTTTTTATTTTAGGAACTAAAAATAATTAAATAGTCGTGGAGTAATATATATTGCATTGCATTTTTTGTTCAAAATAACTATTTTTTTTAAAGTATAGCACTATTTTTTTTTTAAATTTCCAATAATTTTTTTGATATTTTTTTAAAAGAGATATGTAGGCATTTTTATGTTAAGACTTAATATGAATAAGTTTTTTTAAAAAAATATATTTTATTTTATTACTTTAAATTACATGTATACCTATTCGTTGTTCACAACTATTTTACTATTTAATGTTTAAGTTAAATAAAAATAATTTTTTACTTTTAACTTTTTTCTATTTAATCTATTTTTTTAATTTATCCCCCATTAAAATATTACATATAAAAATAAATGCACACTAGTTAATAACTATGAGATAAAATATTAAATTGTAGTATGAAATACAGATAGTACATTTTTTTGAATATTTATAGCTTGAAAAATCGGCCCCCACTCAACTTATAAGTTGGGTCCGCCCCTGTTGACAACTAGCTTATCAATAGTCATTTCCTTGGTCTTATGCTTGAGATAGTTTTGATAAGCCTTCCAACTCGAGGGGTAACTTCTCAATAGCAGCAGCCACCAGAAAATACTCGCAGATTTTCATGCCTTCATTCTCAAGTCATGCAAAATCAGCTGGAAGTGTTGGAATTGAGATATCACCGACTAAGAGTTGATCATCTTAAAATCCAAAAACTTCCCGACGACGAACTTCTTAGTTTCGACGTCCTCAGTTTTATATTTCTTCTCCAAAGCATCCCAGAGTGTTTTGGCCGAAGTCATATTCCCATACACATTGTATATGTCATTACTCAGACCGTTCAAAACGGTATTCCGGCACAGGTAATCACACTGGCCCCATGCTTCATAAGTCGCACGCTTATTTCCATCAGTTTCATTCTCATCCATGGCCAGAGGCTCATCTTTGAGAAACATTGCAAAACCCAACTTGGTCTGGTAAAACATCATCTTTTGTTGCCACCTTTTGAAGTCAGTCCCACTGAACTTCTCAGGTTTCTCAGCAAGAACAACCGATAAAGGCATGATCGGGACGTTCATGTTCACCGCGGTGGGACATGTCCAGTTTGGACGGTCTTCTCAACACCAGAAATGTCTCTAGTTGTCATCTTTTAGCACGGATATTTGTCTTGCGATGTTTGTTTCTGGACTAGTAAACAATACTACTGAATACTTTATACGTTTCCAGAAACTATTAAAATGAAAGAAAAAGAAGAAGATAAGAACATATCTTCAAACTTCAGTGGATCATCAGAACTGGACACGAACTTCGATCAGAAATTTGTTGTGGGTAGTCGAGGCGCTTTCGCTATCCGCAAGACAAATACGTCCCGTGTATGCTACGGTTTTCAGACATATAATGCCCCCAATGATACAACGACTTTCTTATGTTCGTCTCTGAAGCAACCAGAGTCGAACCACCTTTCGAACGAGAAAAAGTAGAGAGTATGAACGGTATGATATGCTGGGAATTTCTTTTGCGTTTTTGATGTGTATGATATGAAGTCTAGGACTCACTATTTATAGTGATCCACCTGCATGTGAGGGGTCAAAGGCATTCACTATGGACATTGATACCTGGTCAATAAACACCCATTGTCAGCACCATCAAAACCACGTAACGGTTCAAGAGTGATGACCTGACCGTTGAGGATTATTTCAGAAAAATAATAATATTAATATAATATTATTATTATTTATTCAAGCCTGACTTTTCAACTTCAGCCCACATATGTTCAACTCTAGCCCACCCTACGTATGCCCAATCAAAAACATAGTTCAGCCCGTCAGCAAAACTATTAGCCCCAGTAAGCCCAAAGTCCAATTGCCAAGATCCAAGATCCAAGTCCAAGGACGGGGCGGGTCAGGACGGGTCGGGTCGAGCACGAGCACGGGCACGGGCCGAGCCGAGCTGGACGAACGGCGAGCGTGTGGCGATTGCCATGTACCTTAACGGTCCATGGTCTTACTCACTGTTGAAAATATTAATCCTCTAACCACTAATTAAGTGTAATCATTTTATTACATCTTTTAATTTGAGATGTAATAACTATTACACCATTTCAATGTAATAAAGTCTTAAATTTTATTACATATTCAATTAAATACATTTTTGGCTATCTTTAACCATTTATTTCTCACTCACGGAAAATCGGATTTTGAAGAAATAAAATTCTATAATTATCTACGAACAACGTAGAAAATTATTGTACCAATTAATTCTCAATCCGAATTAATTTTAGAAAAAAGATTAGTATTAATTTTAGGAAAAAGATTAGTATGCATAATATGGATATCCATAATCTCTACTTATTATGTTTAATTACTTTTATATCCCTAATTAACTCTAAAGTCAGGCTCTGTTTATTCTTGATTTTTTGTCATAAGAAGGTTTTCGAATTTCGTGTCCCGGCTGCAACTCCTCTGGTCCTCCATGGTTAATTAATTACTACTATTACTCCAATAAAGCACACATTAATACTTCTTATTAATTCTCAACATTTTTGCGGTTAACATTTTTTAATTATTACGGACTAGAAAATATGGTATAATTATTACATTTTTTAAGAAAACTAAAATTTTTTGTATTTTAATTGACATATACAAAATTTGAAAATTAATATAAAATGTTAAATATAAAACAAAATGTAAATATAAAAATTGAGATGGTAATAATTTATTAGTATAACAAGAGTCGTTTAAATCGATTGATGTTATCTTTCTTTGGTTATATGAATAAACTTTCATTGTTAAAAACATAAAATACTGAATTAATTGTTATTTGGCTATAAATTGATATATTAATAGGTATACAAATTAAATCAGAAACAAAAGTCAAATAATTAATTTTAAGAATAAATTCGAAATCTTATATTACTTCGTTTAATTGTGTAATTCAGTATTCAATTAAATATTTCATAACATCAAATTATAATCTAAAATTTACCTATATATTTGGTTCAACTTACAAAATAATATAATGAAATCGGGGGAATTATGGATCGGGGCACCTCTAACAGTAGTATTATATCTACTACTTATATTTTTTCCTAATTCTGATATAGGGCAGTGTTCAATTATTAACCTTTTCAATGTACTTCGTATTAATTAAAATAACTACTTATCAAAACCTAATATACAAAAAAAAATATTTCTAATATATCTCGCTCAAATTTTCCACAAAACTACGGTAGAAATCGTATTATAACATGTCACCCGTTTATTCCTTACTACACACTAAACTATGGGAGCCGAGGGTTGCAAATCACTCCCATAATATCCATGGCCTGGAGACGAAAACCCTACTCACTCCCCCACATGATACTCACTCCCCCACATGATACTATGGGAGTGATCTATATTTCCCTTGTCAAAATACTATTCAAAATTATTATCATTTTAGATTGTTGTTTAATTTTAGTTATTTGTTCATAACAATAAATTCATTGAATATATATAAAAAGTGAAATACCACAACAATTTCCCATAGAAACAATACAAGAAACTTATATCTAACATAGATATTAAGAAGTTAATAAAAATCAAATACAAAAAACTTATCATAGATATTAAGAAGTTTATAGAAACCAAATACCAAACTAAAAATATCATAGATATTAAGAAGTTGTCATGAATATCATGTAAAATAATATTATAGAAATCTATCATAGATATGAAAGATTTCTCATAAATATCAGATAATTAGAAATTAGAAATCTACCATAGATTTACAAAAATAAGTATAAAGAAAATTAAAACTATCATAGATATAGACCAATATTAAAATCAAAACAAACTATCATAGTACTAGCAACTAAAATTAGTTTGAAAATGACAACTATAATATAAATACATAGATATAGACCAATATTAAAATCAAAACAAACTATCATAGTACTAGCAACTAAAATTAGTTTGAAAACGACAACTATAATATAAATACATATGTACCCAAATTATGTAATGCAAATATATTTTGTTTGCGCAATATATTTTGATATTATATACATATATATAATGTGGATGGTTGCGGAAATATATTTTACCAAATATATTATTGCGCAAATATATTTACATCTTACGCAAATATATTTATATATATTTAGTAACGCTTAATATTAGTGAATATTAAATAAATTAATATATGTTACCGTAATATTATTTACAAAAATCGTTTAACATTATCGTAAGGATATTTACGACTTTATACATTAAAAAAAATGCCCCTACTTAGTATTTAAATAATACAAATACCCTAATAAATAAAAAAGTAAAAAATATACAACCCCTAAAAATGAGGTGAAAAACAATGGGTGTTCAAAATAATATTAAAAACCAATCTGCCCCGTACCCTAATATTACCAATGAAATCATACATTTCATTGTTGTTTACTTGTTTTTATTAACATATGGTATATATTTAAATATTGTTTAGGAATACAATAAATTACGGTTGAGATATTAAATCATTAATTTTAAGTAGGGAAAAATTGCAATAAGGTCATTTTTCAACCTTTTTGACCGATAAGGCCAGTTTCCAATTTTCGTGTCAATTAGGCCATTTTGTGTCAATTGGCCCAAAAAAATATATTTTGGCGGATGAAAATACCCTTCATCAATTCTACCCATTCTCTGAACGACGCCATCACCGAGACACCAAGCAATCCTCTTTCTCCGTCAAGGTCGACCTCGCCCAGATGCTCCGCGGCGGCGTTATCATGGATGTCGTCAACGTCGAGCAAGCCCGAATCGCCGAGGAATCACAACCGCCTTCAACGAAGCAAGGGAAAGCGGATGGGTGAGCCGGCAGAGATCCTCATCTGGAGCTTCAATTCCCACGCGTCGCCGACCCCATCTTCGTCGTCCCACGCCCAAACCCTATGCCCGATACTCCCGAGTCCGTCGGGTCTGTTCTATTTACGATCCCCCGGTAAGTCACTCTTCTGATTTCACGTTCAAATCCCACTAGTTACTTTATGATTCAATTGTAATTGGAATTGAAATTGGATTTGGAATTGGATTTGCCGTACCATCAATTAGTGTATATATTGTTCTTTACAAATCAAAATCATATAAATATCATGACTCTGCTCCTTTTCTTGTTTTGGTATTATACAACAATGAACCTGCAAAAGGAAGAAACACAGTCAAAGGAGTGTGTTGTTGGAGTGAAAGAAGCATCAAGTCCATACCCATACCCTGGTCCTCGCCGGGCAGCACGAGATCTCATGTTCCGAGGAAACTGTACCGCGTCTCTTTATAATCGTGTAGGGCTTATTCAGAAAACCGAGCAATAATCGAGAACAGAAAACCCCAACCAAGATAGAAGACGATATCCAGTACTGGCTCCGATTCGTGGTTTCCAAGTCGAAAAGAGCAGCCCAGCAGTGCATGCTTCCTTGTGTAACGATCGTGCTAACTCACCACGACAAAATCGATCAGGAATCGTGTAGTTTGAAGGCTGCAGTAAGTCTGATTCAACGGCTGAGGGAAAAGTTTGTGGGATTTGTCGAATTCTACCCGAACGTATTCACAGTTGACGCGAGATCATCGGCATCGGTGTGTACTTCCCGAGTTTCATCAATAAATAGTACTCGGTTTGTTACTGAATGATACGACAAGTGTGAGTACGTCTCTGGTTTTTCAAGTTATGAAAACGTGACATTTAGCTATACATTGAAAACATTTTATCTTCGTTTGTTGTTTCCTTTTATCGTTTCTTGTTTGTTGTTCTCGAGAAGTCCTGTAGGTTATTACTATATTCTCACATTGTCCCATTAATTACAGTCTTGGCATTTTGTACAATTTTGAAAAAAATGATTATACAAAAAAAAAGTTGTCATTATGCAGTGTTTGAATGTGAACATTAATTTCAATTTATTGAGCAGATTATGGATATGGCATTGAAGGTCTCTGGAGCTAGAAAAGGCAAGCCCTCAACCAAAGGGTCGTTCAAGAGAGGTCAAAGATCGTATCCAGAATTCGATTGGATTTTCGAGGGCGTCCAATACACTTACGTGAGCTCGAATTCTACTCCTGCTTGGGATTTCCCGAGCGCGGACCCACGTTCCACTCGGTTCGACTCAAGATTTACCGCATTTGGCAGCGGTGGATTTTATTATGCATTTCAGTGTTTTGTCGTTGCATTCTGTGTTCATTCAGCATGCATTCAGTGTTTATTGAGCATGCATTCGGTGGTTGTGCATTGAGCTTGTCACTCAGTGTTTAATTGGTTCAATCAGTGTGCATCCACCATGCGCTTGGTTTCATTATTCGTTCATGAAATTAATTAATTATTTAATTAATCTCTCGATTGATCTTCTTCTTCAGGTGGAGAAGAAGCAAAAGGCACCAAGAAGGTCTCTACAATCCGAAAATGCATCCAGTGGTTCCTGTGTTCACAACTGAAGGATCTTCTGTACTTGTTCTTGTATTTATTAAAAATGTGGTTATGCTTGTGAGCAACATTGTATATGTAAAAATGTAGTTATGTTCGTGAGCAACATTGTAATTAAAATTGTCATTGATACATTGTATTTTTTTGGAATAATATTTATTTTATTTTTAGTGTGTTTTTATGACGTTCAGTGTTTTTTTATGACATCCAGTGTTTTGGTCATTCAACATGAAACAAGTTAATGAGATTCAACACACTGAATAGGACTTAAAAGCACTGAATATTACTTAAATACACTGAATAGGACTGAAATACACTGGACTGAAACACACTGAACAGGAATGAAAAACACTGAATGTCATATGAATACACTGTTTGATTAAAAAATACACTGGACATTCAATGTGTTTTTATGACATTCAGTGTTAAAATATGACATTCAGTGTAAAAATGGGACATTCAGTGTGTTTTTATGACATTCAGTGTTAAAATATGACATTCAGTATGTTGTTACTCATTTAGTGTGTTTGTCGGGGACATTAAGTGTAAAAATGAGACATTTAGTGTGTTTTTATGACATTCAGTGTTAAAATATGACATTCAGTGTAAAAATGGGACATTCAGTGTTAAAATATGACATTCAGTGTTAAAATATGACATTCAGTGTGTTTGTCGAAGACATTCAGTGTAAAAATGGGACATTCAGTGTGTTTTTATGACATTCAGTGTTAAAACATGACATTCAGTGTTAAAATATGACATTCAGTATGTTGTTACTCATTCAGTGTGTTTGCCAGAGACATTCAGTGTAAATATGGGACATTCAGTGTGTTTTTATGACATTCAGTGTTAAAATATGACATTCAGTGTTAAACAAGTACTCATCCAAAAGAGAAAAACACTGAACGTCATAAAAACACACTGAAAATAAAATAAATATTATTCCAAACAAAATGCATACTTCGACCATTTCGAACATATTTAACAAAATGTATCACGTGACAATTTCAATTACAATGTTGCTCAGAAGCATAACCACATTTTTACATATACACATTTTTATATATACAATGTTGCTCACGAGCATAACCACATTTTTACATATACAAGAACAAGAACAGAAGATCCTTCGTGCATGGTCATTTTCTCGAGAACTGAGTGGATCCATCTGCCTAAAACAAGAACTCCAAGTCAGCAAGTTAAACACCTGGCCAGAACGAATTTCCCTCAATGTAGCTGTGTTTAAAATCGAAAAAAAAAATGTAGAATAGCTCATAACCTCACGAGTTGATATTAGCTCTAAAGTGAAATTAACATTTCCATATGAATTAATAAGTTAAACTTACATTTTCTTCAAAAATAAATTGATGAAATCACAGAATCATATTTCCAACTTTTTATTCAAGAAAGAACAAACCTTTGGGAATATGATCAGGGGAGTGAGATACGGCAATGAACGAAGGGAGTGAGATACGGCAATGAACGAGGATCGTCGGCCGCGGGGTTCAAGATGATCGGAGGAGAATTGCAATTTTCTTCTTCGACTTTCTGCAAAAGGGCCTTCACATGACCTCTCAAAAGGTCATGAGGCTTTGCATCGCGAGCCCGACGATCGACTACAACAACGTAAGGGTCAGCTACAACAAACATCCAAACCAACATACAAAATGGTGTATTTTCCCATTTGGAGCCTTGGACATCTATCTACATTATACTATAAGTCATTTCAATAACAACAAGGCTTAATGAACAGATTTCTATACCAAGCCAGCTGCAATACAACCGTGTTATAGGAGATGGATAAAAACATCCTACTGCATTTCCAAAAATTTGAGCTAAAACCTCCATATATTTTCAAAGCATTACTCGGGGAGATAATTTATGATTCAAGCCAAACCAACATACATATATATAGGATAGGTACATATCATAACAAGAGCCCTACAGTTTTGCCCCAAAAACAAAATAAAAAATCACAGCTGAGAAAGTGTGTTTATGTAACAGATACCAAACACGAACAATCCTTTCTGTCCCCATTAAGATTTTATGTAATATTTATTTGATGCATCCTACACAAACATGGCGTCACCCATTTGCATGAAATATGAAATAATCAATTACATATAGAAAAACGATATAGTATTCTTAATCTTCAGCCATGCAATGTTTCAAAAAATGATCATTCCAGTATCCACAATGCAGAGGAAGCAAAAACAAGGACTGCCCAAGTATTAGAATTAATGAAAGAGTTTGCCTCACCACTCGCATTAGAGAAATCCAAAAATTCGGTGGGGAAGAAGGAGACCCATAGGGATTGTTTGGATCCTCGCCACAGAACCAAGTGAGTTTCGTAGCCGAAATCTCAACAATATAGCTCATTCAGTATCAAGTACGACCTGCATTTCCTATGGGCATTTCGTCGAACAGGTGGCGGGCGGGTCAATCCGGAGGTCGAGATCCTCGTAGCTAGCGCTCCGAAGCTCTCGCCGGCGACGGTGAGATATGAAGGGTGGAGGGAGGCGGTGGTGGTGCGTGGTTGAGGTCCGACCGAACCTCCGGTCGATATCCGAAGTCGTCGAGCTTCAGCCTCCCCCGTCAATCGAAGATGATGTTGTCGGGCTTGATGTTCCTGTGAGCGACGCTTGAGGACGGCGGCGGGGGCGGGTTCGGAGAATCGTGCGCCAGGGAACGGGAGGGGTGTCTGCGGCTGCGTCCACGCTGGGGAGATGAATTTGAGGGAGGAAGGGTCGTGTGGAATTTAGGAAAGGGTAACGTGGTCTTTACACATTTTACGCGGCCTAATTGACACGCGTAATTTCTCGAAAGCCTTATTGGCGAAAAAATGTTGAAAAATGGCCTTATTGCCGTTTTTCCCTTTTAAGTAATATCACAATATTATTTTTAGTTCAAACTCATTTTATATTAAGATGTTTTTTGTATTAAACTGAAACTGATGAAGTAAATTGTATATTTATAATCGTTCGTTCATTCTAATTGCTTTAATATGTACTATTTTTTTGTTTTTTTAACTATGCAAATATTATAATAGAAGGTAATACAATAAATAATATTGCTTATATGTTTAATGTAACTACTTCTCTATTTAATACAATAAATAAATAACACACTCGATTTCATTTTATAGATAATTTTGAAGTTGAATTAATCTCTTACCATTATTCTTTTGTTAGTTTTCTAATCTTTATTTGGTTGATTTATTTTATTTTCCATATCATTGTTTTTGTTATTGTGTAATTTTTAACTTGTACTTGATACATAATTTATCTTGATAATTTATTCATACACATATAAATTTATTTTTTTAATTTTATTGAAATATATATTAAAAAAGTTGAGAAAACTATTTTAGAATTGTAGAGTTAAATAAAAATAGTACGTACAAGCTATAAATTACAAATAATTTAGAAATGTTAGTGCTTGTTTGTTCACTAGTTAAGTTATCTTGATTTAACTCAAGATAACTATCTTGAATACTATTCATTCATAATAGGATAACTAACTAGTGTTTGGTTTGGTGGGTTACAAAAAATCCGGAAAATATATTTAAAAACAGATCTGAATATGTACCGAACAAGAACAAGAAAAAAAATGCAAGACAAATTTCAATAAATAAAATAAATTTTATTTTGGTCGCGTTGTGAAGAACAAGAGGAAATAAAACAAAATAAATTTAAATAAAAAAATATTCAGACAACAAAAAAATGAAGGAAAAATATATGAGAAATTAAAACAACCATGATAGATCCAAAATCGTAAATTCCGTATGTATTTTTTAACAAATTAAACCACCGATTATAAAGAAAAAAAAATTAAAAAGGAAGAAAAAATTAATTAGTAAATAAATTAAAAATAAAATAAAATTATATGGCATCTTTCAATGCTTGATAGAAAAAAGGAGAATCAATTTACTTCGTTGTTGTAATTGTTTTTACTGTTTCTAGAAGATAACTTATCTCCCCAAATTGAGCCGTCAACTCCTCTGAAAATGAATGAATAGATGCGGGCTGTTTATCTTGTGCGGGCCCGTAAAAATAAACCAAACACATGATAGGTAAGTTAACGAGACTAACGAGCTTATATCTTGGTAATCAAACGCCCCCTTAACTTATTGTATAGAGAAATTAATGATTTCTAAATTTCTAAATATTAATAATAATAGGGTGGCCCTAAACATCCAGATTCTGGATATCCAGAATCTTAATTACTTAAATTAAATTACATTTCTAACCTTATATATCTTTTAAGTCATCTAATGATTATTTGTTCTGTAATTTATTTTTTTAACTCTTTATCCTTTTATCTTTATCCTTACAATCTAAATAATTAATTTCTCACGAAATTCCAAAAAAGTGTAAAATAGTTAAATAAATGAAAACACACAAACACTTAACTACTCTTATTTAAAACACAATTACATACATAATATATATAAAAACGTGAAAAATGTTCAAAAAAATGTTCAAAAAATATTATATAAAAAATAGAAATAAAATTTAGTATAAAAATATATATTTTAAAAATAGATTGATAGGCTCAAAAAATTAATAAAACCACTACTTAAATGATAATAAAATTTATGTGTATAATAATTCAAAACATTAATTTTATTCTCTCTCTCTCTCTCTCTCTCTCTCTATATATATATATATATATATATATATATATATATATATATATATATATATATATATATATATATTATAACTTAGACAATAAAATGTTTTATTTGTGCTTAATTATATAAATAAGATTACATCGTATATGTAGTACTATAATTTAGACAATCAGATGTTTTAATTTATGCTGAAATATATAAATAAGATCACATTGCATTATTATTCGGCTTCAATTTTATTTGGCAAGATCATGTTTTGATCTGTTTGATTGAATCACATATAATACTTAACTAGTGCGGATAATATTTTATATTTTATACTAACATCCTCGAAACATATATAAACAAAATATAATTACAACACGAAATTAACTTGAAAAATTAACTTGAAAAATTAACTTTCTTATTTATATTATCACAAATAAGCTTATAATCAATTACAATTATAATAAGTCCCTTAGATTTTGTCATTTTTTATAAACTTTATAAAAACGTATATAAGATAGTGAGATTTATACAAGAAAACTGTATTACTTAATTATGTGTATAATTATTTCAAATGTGTTTAATTCTTAATATTGGTCCTAGTTCATGTCAATGGAGTTAACAATCAAAATCAAGGTTTTATAGTTTTTCAAAATTTAAATCTCACTATCTTTCAAGTTGATAGGAATGAATCATAAATCAACAATCTCATTTAAATATTGTTCCTGATTCATAAATATTTTTTTTAGATATAAAATATATGTGGGAAATTTATAAAAATAAGTACAAAATTTAAATGAGATAAATAAAATATTATGATATGAACATTTTTATTTGCACTCTATTTTTATTTATCGTAAAATTTATTGAATGAAGTTACAACAAGCAATCTCATAAATTAAGGAAATCGATGGATTCATGTAAACAAAGATTACAACAGACCTACTAATATTAATATATTTATTTATTATCCTTATTACAAGTTTAATAATTTTATTTATTTATATTATTTGGTAAAGACTCATAATATTTCAACTTATGTTACATAAATTATGTATATACATAAATGTTTTTGAAAAGACCATTAAGAGAAAAACGTTAAGCTCAAAAAACTTGAATACAAAATAATAAATTAAAAAAATAATGCAAAAATTTAATGTTAACAATCTTAAGTATCATTTTTTTTTATAATTGGTTTTTACTCTATAGACGTTCTACAATTAAAATTTATGCAATATATAGTAGTAGTATATTTTTTTTATAATTACAATTATACATAGTAATTATAATAAAATGATGAATATAATTATAATATATTTTATATTTTTTTAATGATTCGTTTTGCAAACAAATGAAAATTTATAAAATTAGACGAAAAAATCAATGGAACAAACAACTGGTTGGATACAATAATGTTATTTCAAGTAAATTGATGATTCAGCATAAATACAATTTTATATTATCAATTTTTACGCTAATTTTTCAGAAAATAAAATTAAAAGGCATTTTTTTTTTATGTAAACGTCCTATTTCTTAGGAAGACTTGTAATTAATTAATCTTGTTGGAATTTACAAAAACAATGAATGCGTATGGAAAACGGAGAAAGACTCACGCCTACAACAGAATTACTAAATAAAATAAAAATTAATTAATTAATTTTAATAAGGTTAAAAAAGTAATTGTAAATAAAAAAGTTAATTTCTGCCAGATTCTGGACATCAATCTTTATCCATAATAATAAACCGTGCATTGGAAATTCAACCATTAATGATGTGGAAGTTATGAAAGAAAGAGGGAAAAGTAATAGGAGAGAGAGAGGATAACGAGCTAAAGAAATGCAAAGAGAGAGAAAAGGCTATAAAAGTAATTTACTTTGCCTAAAGTGAATTATGGTTATCCACGTTATGGATATTTAGGGCACTTTTAATTTTATAGTCAGTCAACTCAGTCAAACGTTGAAAAAAATGAACTTTAACTTTGAGATTTTTGTTGAGGGTTGTTAGCTCAGTTGGTTGAGCACTTGAATTGGGGACTTGAGGTCCTTGGTTCGAATCCCAAGACACTGCAATTGACATAGACCAAAAAAAAAAAAAAACTTTGAGATTTTCCAACATAACCAACCCAACCGCGTACGACATTTTTAGACGCGTAGATCTCGAAAAAAATACCCGATTTCAAAAAACAATTAGCCCCAAACGAACGTCTCTACGCAAAGTTATAAAACTTCAAAGTTTCGGCCAAACGCAGCGCGTTTTCCAGCTTGCTCCCACCAGGTATGGTGTTGCGACTCTAACCAGATGGTCCGCGCAACACTACGTCCAAAAAGACGTGAGAGGATGAATAAACAAAAAGAGGTGAGAGTGGAGGGAGAGATGTAAGGTGTATTAAATATTAAATATTTTTTTAGGTTAATGAGATTATTTTACTCTTTTAAGTAAATGGCATGATTGTAAATAAAAATAAATCGGTGTACTTATTAGATTTGTGGAGTACAAATAAAATTACCCATAAATGAGAATTGAACTTTTCATTTACTTTTAATAAAATGCTAAGTTTATTAATCTTATTCATAAAAATATTATTTTTTTATACAAGTTGAGAGTAAAAAGTTTAATTTATTTTTAAACCTTTAAAAATAAAAAACAATATTATTAATTATTTATATCTCATTTTCTCTTTTTTCTCGGTCTTTCATCTTCGATTGTGAAACTCGATTAAGAAAAAAAACGAATTCCGGCAAAATTCGAATATCCGACCATCAAGACAAGAAAGAACAACTATAAACAATCTTTCGATCATCATTAAGAGTTGAACCGAGTTTATACATATTTAAGTGAATCTGAGTCATGATGGTTTCTTTTCCCAACATACTGTAATATTATCGAGAGAGACAGAGGTAGTACAATGTAAGCCCAAGACCCAACAACATATTTCAGTTCAAATAATTAAACATTTTGTTGAAATATGACTCTAATCGAAAGAGAAGTAAATCGGGACAAAATTTGGAGTTGGGATGCGAAAAGATCGATGTAGCAGTCTGGCGCATTTGCGCTAGCCTGCTGGGGCCGTGACGCATTTGCGTCAGCCTGCTGAGGCTGTGACGCATTTGCGTCAGCCTGCTGAGGCTGTGGCGCGTTTGCGTCAGCCTGCTGAGGATGTGGCGCGTTTGCGTCAGCTTTCTTGTGCGATTTTTCGCTGCGTTTTTGGACTCCAAATATGGGTTTTTTGGATTTATTTAATTGGTTAGGAAATAAGAATTATATTGGAATATAATTCTATTCCTTAGAGATTTAGGAGTCATATATTCGGAAAAGGATTTATTTCTAATTCTAATTGTTTCCAATTTGATAGGTTTGCTACACCTATAAATTGGAGTTCTCCGGTAGACAAAAATCATAGAGTGCAATAGATCATAGAGTGCAATAGAGTGAATTATTGTAAGCCCCAACGATGTAGTCGATTGGT
The DNA here is from genome assembly GCA_954870475.1 of Euphrasia confusa. NCBI lineage: Eukaryota > Viridiplantae > Streptophyta > Magnoliopsida > Lamiales > Orobanchaceae > Euphrasia > Euphrasia confusa. Next base: position 22,877,985 of record OX940960.1, read on the forward strand.
TCTTCCTTCCCTTGGTTTTTTTTACTGTATTTTGGGTTTCCACGTAAATTCGTGTGTTCGTTCTTTTCGTTTATCTTTTTCTTCGCATCTCATATATATTTCGAGAGCCGTGAGCGATTTAGTTTCAATATTTGCAACAAGTGGTATCAGGGCATCGTAAAAGAGCACAACAAGTGGTATCAGAGCTAAGTTACGATCCTGTGACCTGTTATCGCAGAGCTTTCGTTTGGGATCTCGGACGCGGAATCCATACGAAGCGGGCGTTGCGGATATTGGTGTTTCTAGATTCAAGTGGAGCTCGAGAATATTTTAAGAGATGGCGACGATGGTTGATATTCGGTGTTAGATCGGAACACGTGGTTCTCTTCATGGCGATTCAAGGTGGAGTTGGTTCAGTGGTTCTAACCAACATGGATCTTGATGATGCGTTGTTGGGGCATGGTCAAGATGTCAAGCGCGATGGAGCCATAAGAGAAGGTATGGAAGAATAGAAAGGTGAGGTATAATTGCACTCTATCCCTCCGGTGATTTGTTTCATGCAGTCGCGGCTTTGCGATCGAGGGAGACGATGAAGGAGGTTTTGAGTAGTGAAAACCAGGGGAAATTTCTTGATGTCCGGGGTTGGGCAAAGAAAGAAATTTCAGGGGGTTTGTCATTACTGCAAGGAAAAAAGGAGTGGTGAAAATCTAGGTGAATTTTTTAATGTCCAAGGTGGAGCATGGAAGAAATTCTAGGGGGTTTGTCACTACTGCGAGGAAAAGGGCCACATGAAGGGGGACTGTCAGGCCTTGAAGAATCGGAGAAAGGAATCGAAGGTGGCCGATTCCGGAGAAGGAGGTTTCATCGATGGTTTTACCTGATTGTCTCTGATTTGGGGAACGAGTGAGGGGTGATCTTGGATTTTGGTTGTTCGCATCACATGTGTCGAAACATGGATTTGTTTAACAGGTTTGATGAGCGTGTCGGTGGAACGATGGTCATGGGGCATGACACATCGTGTGAGATACACGACACGGGAACTGTGAGAATCAAGATGGTCGATGGGCATATTTGAACCCTTAGTACTGCAAGGTACGTTCCGGTTCTGAATGGTAATCTTATCTCTCATAGACCTTAGATCCGAATGGGTACCAACTTCGGTAAAGGTGGAGTGTTGAAAGTAAGTCGGGGCGACTTATTTTGCGAGGCGAGAGAAAGATTTGGTGGATTGTATGAGCTATGCGGCAACACAATTACCAAGTGGGAAACTGTCCTGCCCAAGAAAGTCATTCGCTGGAAGGTGAGTCGGGATCACCTTAGTTTTAAAAGTCATGCGCATGTGTGTTGGTGTCGGGGACACCGGGAATACTAACCCGAATAGTATTCAAAATTTGGATAATCGAGCCTAAGCGTACTATGGATAGCACTGAAGTAATAGCGAATGCAGGGGGTGCTGATAGTAGTGGGAAGGCGAGATTTGAGAATGGAGATTGTGTGAAGGTCATAAGGCTTGGTGGTACACAAGGAATGATCGGTGCAACTTCGCATTCTTGTACTAAGTTTGGTGCGGTTCAAACTTACGTTGCTCATGTTTTGAGTGAGTCGTGCGGGGATGGGTGGAAGAAAGAAAAATTGGTCTACGGTCGTTGGAGTTGGGGCGACTTGGAGTCGCGGGGATTCTCGTCAAGGTGGAGATTTGTTGAAATATGACTCGAATCGAAAGAGAAGTAAATCGGGATAAAATTTGGAGTTGGGATGCGAAAAGATCGATGTAGCAGTCTGGCGCATTTGCGCTAGCCTGCTGGAGCCGTGACGCATTTGCGCCAGCCTGCTGGGGCCGTGACGCATTTGCGTCAGCCTGCTGAGGCTGTGGCGCGTTTGCGTCATCTTTCTTGTGCGATTTTTCGCTGCGTTTTTGGACTCCAAATATGGGTTTTTTTGGATTTATTTAATTGGTTAGGAAATAAGAATTATATTGGAATATAATTCTATTCCTTAGAGATTTAGGAGTCATATATTAGGAAAATGATTTATTCCTAATTCTAATTGTTTTCAATTTGATAGGTTTGCTACACCTATAAATTGGAGTTCTCCGGTAGACAAAAATCATAGAGTGCAATAGATCATAGAGTGCAATAGAGTGAATTATTGTAAGCCTCAACGATGTAGTCGATTGGTTCTTTCTTCCCGTGGTTTTTTCCCGAATTTTGGGTTTCCACGTAAATTCGTGTGTTCCTTCTTTTCGTTTATCTTTTTCTTCGTATCTCATATATATTTCGAGAGCCGTGAGCGATTTAGTTTCAATATTTGCAACAAGTGGTATCAGGGCATCGTAAAAGAGCACAACACATTCTACACAAAATCTTTGAGCAGACGGGTGGTCCCATTTTTGATGTGGCATCAAATTATCCCTAGTTACACAATTGTGAATATGAGTAAAATTGATAAGAGATAAAATTTAAAGTTTAGATATTATGTAAAATTTGATATGTCACTACAAGAAAAAACTATTTTAGAGACAAACTGTTTTTGTCTCTAATTGCTATAATTTGGTCATTCAAAAGTATAAGTGAAAAAATTATTTTGTCACTAAATTTGTCACCTATAGTGCGTTGCAAATACTTTTTAATGACAAACCATATTTTTTTTCACCAATAACAATTTGTATCAAACTTATATTTGTCTCCAATGGGAAGTATTTTTGTCTCCTAAAGTAGATTAATCATCTTGTAAAATTTCATTTTTTATTAATTAATTAATTTATTATATATCAAAACAAATTTATATTATAATTACAAACCAAAGAATGAAAATAAAAAAAAGCTTTTTTATTAAATAAACAAAGTAACTTTGTATAACATCAATTCAAGAAAATTAAATTACATTGTAATACACTAAATCAATACCATTCTAAACAAAAAAGTGGTGTTCAATCTTTACATCAATATGCATTCATATGCCTATTATTCAAATGAAATGTATTCAACTCTCTCCTTAGTGAAAGTTATCCAAGAGACCCATTAATATGCCTATTTCTCAAATGAAATGTATTCAACTCTCTCCTCAGTTCTCAGTGAAAGCCATCCAAAACACCCTGTTACAACATAACATAAGGTAGTAAGAATACATTTAAATAACTTCTCATATTAGTTTGTACATGATAAATACCAAGACACTTGCACCAAGTATGAAGCTAGCAGAGTAAAAATCTTGGGACATATCTTTGGGTTGCATTTTAGGAAGTGGAGTATCTGCAATCAAATTAAATTAATAATTAGTCCTTTTAAGTCAACTACTTGATTAACTTTGTTAGGCAATGGGCTAAGAAAGAGAACATCACATAGGTAGAATTCTGAGGGCATCTTTTGTGAATGAGAATGGCGTCTGGCTTCCCATACATATTCATATGTTCCTATGGAATTAATATCAAAGTTTCAAATAATTAATTTACCTTAAAAAACGATCATAAAATCATTATTTATTCGATGTGCAAATCATGAGTGATGTTTACAAATATAATGGCACCAGTCTCAATCACATTGGTTGGGCGGCCAAAAATGCAATTTTCACAATACAAAATCACAAGAAAGTAATCAAGCTAATAGATAAAATAAATTGAGAAAAGTGCAAAAAATCCTAACCTTCTTTCACCTCGATCCCCTTTCTCATTGAACCCTAGTTTCTGTGAATTTCAATCAAATCAAAGTCCGAAATTACATGATTAGAACCATTATTCATAAGGTGAAATTCGAAAAATAAAAAACGAACCTTGGGAGGGAATTCAGATGTTTTTCGATTTTTTAGGTCAATTGTTTCCCGGCATCGATTGAGATATGACGCTTCACCTGCTCCATTAGCGCATCGGAGCGTAGATTGCCATGGAGGGACTATCATTGAGATGGGCTAGGTTTTTGAAAGTCGGGAGAAAGATGTATACGGTTTGGAAGAGATCGAGAGAGATGACCACGTACTCAACAAAACACTAATTAAAAAGTAAAAAAGAATAACATAAAAAAAGATAAATACGTGATGAGTGCAGGAGTGGGGGTAAATTATTACATGGACCCCTACCCCATGCTAATTTATGATCCTCTCTTTTATTATATAAACACCCCTTTTTTTTCTCCCATTTTTTTCCTTTTTTTTTTTTCTGTTTCTCTCTGCCACCCAAACACCGACAACCCTAATTATGAAAAAAATCGACGACTCAACTCTCAGAATCGGCGGAATTCGACGGCACAACTCTTCTCCTTGTATTCGATGAAGCAAATTTGGCGGCACAACGACTTCATCTTCGATCATACGGCGACGGGAATCATCGATTGATGCGGCGATGGCGACGCGAATCATCGATTGATGCGGCGACGGGAATCGTCGATTTATGCAGCGACGGGAATCGACGGCGCAACACCTTCTGATTCTTCGTGTTTGATTGTTACCGTCTTTGATTATAATTGAGTGTGATGATTCTTCATCTTTTACAAATTATCATCATACAAATGATGATCTCGCTAAAATTTCCAGAGAATTTTTTTGTATGATATGTCAAGTGATTTTTATTCGGTGACAATATTTTTGAAGGTCTTTTCTGCAATTTTGTTCTCCCGACGAGTTTGAACGAGACAAAGGTGCGGCATGTTGAAAATTCTGAAGGGAGCAGCCACTGGGCTAGCAGCTGGAACTATATGGGGTACTATTGTTGCCACTTGGAATGACGTGCCTCGGGTGGAGAGGAGCGTTGCACTTCCTGGTTTGGTCCGGACTCTGAAGATGATGGGTAACCATGGACTGACCTTTGCCTCCATAGGTGGAGTCTTTATTGGGGTAGAGCAGATAGTGCAGAATGCCAGATGAAAAGGGACTTTGTTAATGGAGCTGTCGGAGTCTTCGTAGCAGGTGCTTTTGTTTTGGGCTACAAAGGTGAAATTCTCTCTTCCTTGTTTTAGACTTCTTACTGCTACTTTGTAGTGATCAGCAGTGACAGCATTTGCCTGGCATGCACAGTTGTATCAGTGATGTTTGTGTGTGTGCATGTGGTTTGGGCCTATTGATGATCTACGAAAGAGTAGTGGGTCTACTTAAGACCAAGTTTCTAGTCTTTTGTACCTCTCATATTATTCAATGCTGGTATTTTACATACTTTTGTGGGCATAATGACTTTTAGTTGGTATCCAATTGGTTTGATTCTCATGATAGACACTCAATGGGGGTAATATCTGTGAGAAAGCCAAAACATTATATGTTGTCGTAGTCCATATAGGAGACATCTTGTTTATCAGCCAATTTTTAAGCGAACTATACAGCTGATATGTTTTTGTGCCAATCATGATCTTTGCGGTATTCACATGAGTTTTTTGCCCATCCTTACTGTTAATAATGAAGAGCTTGTGGGTAAGGTACTATTGATAATGATTTTTGTTTATATTCACCTCAGCATTTGGTTATGTCATATTTATATGTCCATAGGTGGTTAAATGATTGAATAACAAATATTCCATGTAACTCTAAATATTTTGACAAATATCCCCCAATTTATTCCATTCCGAATGATTTGTATAATGTTAAATGCACAGTACCCGTGCTTTGTAGGATTTGCATTTTTCTTCTTCTTGTCAATGAGACTAAAAGTTGTGTAAATTGTGGTGGCCTATATAAATATATTCATCATCTTTGAGTAGGTTTGTGTCCACTTCCAACCCTCAAAAGTTGACCAACAGCTTCCAGAACGAGAAGTTACACCGAAAGGGACATTCTTCTTCTTTGCTCTCTACTTCATTGTCGAATATTCAGTTTTAATAATGGTGATAATTACAAGCTTAGTTTTTCGGCTTTTGAGAATTTGGGGGAACAGGGATGAAGTGTATGGACCCCTGTTTCGCCTACTTTCTGAGGCTTTTGTTATTTTCATGGTCAGTGACATGAAACCGAACAATTTGCTGATAGGACCCGGCGGACAACTTAACCTCGCTGATTTCTAGTTAGGTCATTTATTTGGATTGGTTGTTGTCTAATGATTTTTTAGTTTTTGTTAGGTTTTCCGTTTTCATTTTAGTATAGTTCTGTTCGTTTTCGGTGGTGTTATATCGCATCTTAGTGAATTGTCTCCTAACTCCTAACTTGGAAAGCCTTTTTCTCCTAACTCCGACATGTTGTAGTTACGGTCGACCTCTCTACGGAAAGACCTTAAAGTGCTCTGTCTGGCCCAGCAGGTACGGATCGCCAATGATTATATTACGAGTAGCCATATTAAATGAAATGCAGTCTGTGTACTTGCTGCAAGTCTCAGTAATGGAAGTTCAATTTTTTTACCCATCTACTACCTCGTGTATTTAAATGTTACAAATGACCTTCTTTTGTTTTATTTGGATTTCACTCGCACTTATAAGATTCGTGTTTTATTATAAGATTCGTGTTATTGGTGTGTAACAGTGGGCTTACTCGAGTGAAACATACCTAAACTTCGGTGCGGTTAACCGAACCGAACCGAATATCCAGCCCTACCTAAAATAGCAGTACTGTTTTCAAAGCCCAAGGAGTTTGATGTAATTTGGAACTTGAAACAAAAATTTGCATTTATTTGTTGGAAAATCTAGTTTGTGTTGTAAAATAAGTGTCGAAGAGGGACGGGTAATCTAGTTGGTGTCGTATAATGATTATGCGCTTATGATTTTGTTGGTGTTTTCTGTATTCTACTGTTTTTAGTAGTGGGTTCTACACTATTTTATATTGAATTTTATACTCTTTGTTATTAATACATTTCTGATGTGTTTTTACAGGACGACGAGAGTAGTATCGTTTTGTCCCCTGTTCTGAAGATAAAGAATTAAAAGTTGTTTTTTGGAATACAAGTTACATGTTCCCCGCAGTGTTACATGATATGTATTATGATTTTTTTTTGTTTTTGTGGCAAAATTATGATGCTGATATTGACTTTTTAGAGTTGATGATATTGACTTTTTAGTGTTAATTTTTAAAAATGATGTATGGTTACATTTTTTTTTAATTTTGATTGCGTTATTTTATCTTTTAAATAATTTTTTATTCATGTAATATATGTTGTCTATTTTATATTAGAAATTCTTTAGTTATAAATAGAGTAGAATACCGTTACAAATTCAGTAGATATCATTAACAATTAGAGTAAAATATTGATATAAAAATGAATTGATTTACTATTTAATTCAGTTTAACATGAATAAAAATGATTGGATTTACTATTTAATTTAGTTTTTGATGTGGACATTAATTCGGGAGCTATTGCTTCTTTTTCCGGTCATATGATAACTTATTAACTGAATATTTGAATTCTTATATTAGTGTACTATTTTTTAATGTTTGTATTTTGAATTGTACAATGATTACGCGTTTATGATTTGGTTGGTGTTTTTTGCATTCTACTGTTTTTTGGAGTGAGTTCTACTCTGTATTATATTAAGTTCTACTCTGTGTTATTAATACTTTTTTGTTGTGCTTTGTAGGATAATGAGTGTGGTTATGCACCCTGATTCTGGAGGTCAAAGTTTAGAAGTTCTTTATCCGAATACAAGTTCCAGATTTCCCGCAGTGTTATATGATTTATTCCCCTGATTTTTTTATTTTTTTCGAAATGATGTGTTGATGTCATTGGTTTATTTATTGTTGACGAAGTTGTGTTGATAACATTCTATTGTTGGTTTTTATTTTTTTGTCATGTTCAACAGTATTTTTATTACGTTGAGATTACTTTTATTATTACATTGAGATTTATGTTTTAAGTATTTTTTTTATTCATGTATTAGATGTTGTGTACAAATACAGTAGAATTTAGAATCAAATGGAGTAAAATATGATCATAAAGAGAGTACAATACACTTCTAAATGCAGTAGAACTCATTAGATCATGGTGCCGCCCTCGATTCAAGTTCGCCTCCAACGATTATAGATCGCCTTAGTCGATCGTTCACCGCCGAAGGCGGCCCCGATCGTTCGTCTACCTCGATTATTGTTCACCTTCCTCAATTAATGTTCGCCTCCCTCAATTATTGTTCCCACTTCGATACAAGACCTTTCGATACAAGACTCCCCTTTTATCCCTTTATTAAAATTATGAGCCACCGAAGGTGGTCGTAATCATTCACATCCCTCGATTATTGTTCGCCTCCCTCGATTATTGTTGCCTCCCTCGATTATTGTTTCCACTTCGATACAAGACCTTTCGATACAAGACCCCCCCCCTGTGTCCCTTTATAATCGAGGGAGGTGAACGATCACGGCCGCCTTCGGCGGCCGTGATCATTCACCTCCCTCGATTATTGTTCGCCTCTCTCGATTAGGCTTTATGAGATTATTTTTAGGGATTAAGGTTTAGGGGTTATTTTTAGGGTTTATGGTGGATTATATTATTCACTACAGTAGAATCAATTATTAAACAGAGTACAATGTAATTTATAAATAGAGTACTAGTAAACATTAAGGAGACTGTGTTTATAAATAGTGCAGAATACATTACTAACTGGTGTAAAATGCATAAAAATAGTACAAAGAACAAATCCATTCCAATCCCACTACAGCAAATTCATATTCAGAACAGATTTAGATGTAATCAACATCACCCATGCTTAGTTTTAAATACAACTTGATCAATTTCAAATACAACTTCCATCAAATACAACTTCCACAATTTCAAATACAAATTCAATACATTACACTGAACTAAATGCCCTAATCAAATCAACACATGTTCAAATATGTTCAGATTGTTGAATGTTCTATCCTTGTTTCAGAACTTCAAGCTCAATAGATGCATTGTCTCTTGCCCTTCTTGCGACTTCTTTTCTCACCTCATTCAACTCTGTCATGATGTACAGCTCTTTTGCACAATATCCATTGTAAGGAAGTGAAAATACCTTTGCAGCGAAGGAGTACTCAATCCAAAAATCATAAAAAAGACAACAAATACAAGAACTACAAGAAACAAATACAAGAACTAAAAGTGTAGAACTACAAGAAAAAAATACAAAAAGTGCAAGTACATTCTTACTTTAGCAATAAGATGAAAAATCTCGAATGACTAGCCGTGCTCTGAAAGCTTGGCCACTCGATATACTTCAGCTGACTTGGCTGTTCAACTAAAAAGACAAATAAACTCCTAATAGTCCTATAGAAAAACAAATAAACTGGTCAGAATGTTGTTATACAAACAAAAGCATTAAGTTCCAATGTTCAAAAGTTGTATTCATTGTTTCTTCTTTGCCATTTTTATACAGGATTTGTATATTTGATATTAACATACCAGATGGCCTCTTTAGTGATGTTTAACAAGAAAGGATCCATAGGACCAGCATCATTGTAGCCTCGCTGATAGTAAATTATGCACCCATTAACTCACAGAAAAGAGAGAAGCGATACCTCTGGTTGCGGGCGGTAGGTAGCGTAGCTTCGCGAGCGACGAGAGAGAATGAATTGTAAAGCATCGAAACGAGCGGCTCAACAGCTCCGGCGGCGGCAAATCGACAGCGCACTGCGGACTTGAAATTGACAGTGGAGGACTTCCACACCAACCGCCTCACGTCTCTTTCCGCCTCGATTTTCGCTCTTAGATCTCCACCATTCAACATCCGCGCCACCAAATTCACCATCATTTTCCGACTGTAAGGCGACGAGGATAATGAAATGGGTGAAGGTTGTGACAGTGCGTCGGAGGGAGATTGAGCCACGGCGGAGACGCCAACCACGACCGAGATCGAGAAAATCGCAAACCCTAGATGAATAGCTAGACGACATTGGGGGATAGAGGCGGCGTCTTCCTTGGCGATGAAGCTAATGGAGGCTGCGGCGGTGCGGCGGAGGGAGATTGCGCCGCGGCGAGACTACACGAAGCTAGGGTTTTGCATGGTGCGCGGTTGTTGCGGCGAGCGGTGGTTGCGCGATTCTTCGATGTGGGCGGCGGTGGTTATCTCGGTGGTTGCTGCTGATTGTTGCGGTGACACTGTTGAGAGATGAGAGCTTTGGTGTTAGCGGCGTGCGTTTTTGTCGTTCAACTACGAGAAGAGAGAGACTCGTTCTGAACAGAGAAGAGAGCGAATTAGGGCTGGACAGTGTGAAGATAATTTGACCAATTTGGTTTGACCAATTTGGTTTTGTTCACGGGCAGGGATAGGGCTGGATATTCGGTTCGGTTCGGTTAACTGCACCGAAGTTTCGGTTACCCAAAACCGAAACTAACGCAAAATGACTAATCGACACCGAACCCAATCGGTTATTCGGTTAACCGAATAATTAATTCGGTTATTCGGTTCGGTTAGTCAGTTAGCAAAGTAACCGAGTAAGAATTAAATTAGTTTAAAAAAAAAAATTAATCCAAAAAGTTCACTGTTCACCAATGTTCTAACGGGCAACATGAAACAAACAGTCCAAATCAAATAAAAGTAACAAAACATTAATTAATATAATCTTTGAAGCAATGCCAAAAATTATCAGTCTTCGATCGACATCGAAGATCATCTCCCTTCAACATTTTCCATGCCCAAAATTCATTATTCTTCGATCAACGTTCATCTTTCTTCAAAATTTAATATGTCCTTCGGCTAATCGGCTTTTCGTCCTCCAACTCCAATAGATTTCAGCACTATGAAATCAATGAATAAATTTGAAACATAAAAGAAAAGCATTAGAGTAAATAGGGAAACAGTGGAACAAAAAGAAGAAAAGAAATGGAAAAAAATAGAGAAGTAAAAATACAGCAAATATAATTAAAGCATTTACCATTTAAGAATTCTTCTTCTTGTTTTTCTTCAGGTAAGTCTTCTACATCTAACTTCTTAGTCGAACTAGACCTCAACCAATCTTCGGTGCATATCAAAGCCTCAACCGTACTAGGATCCAAAGAACTTCTAAAGTCATCTAGAACTCGACCTCCCGTGCTAAATGCCGACTCCGAAGCAACAGTGGATACGGGAATGGCCAAGATATCCTTTGCCATCTCTGCTAAAATAAGGAAGCGTGTACAGTTCATCGACCACCAAACGAGAATCTCAAACTCGGATTTAGATTCCTTCTTGTACTTGTCGGCGAGGTATATAGTCAATTCCGAATTATCGCTATTGTCTTCATCATCACTACTAAAATCATCAAGATAAAGGCTACATGAACCACGACGATCATCTCGATCTTCATCCAAAGATTCACAAGAAGCCGAAGACTGAGATGGAGCCGAAGACGGTAATGAGTTCGTGAAAAGCATCTTCTTATATAATTCAAACATCTCGACGACCGATTCGTTCACATCTTTCATCAATTCCACTGCTCGAACACTTCCATACACTTTTTTCAAGCATCTTTCCACATGTCGCATTTTTTGCCGTGGATCCAAAACGGCTGCAATGTACAGAACTTTGTTCATCCTTGGATTTAGAGTATCAAACTACAACCAATACTTTTCTAGCTTCCTCCTCATCTTGCTCGCCATAAAAGAAACCTCGATGTCCGAGCTCTTCTCCAACTCCAAAACAAGGTCCAATAAGTCGCACATTTCTGGTAAAAACCTATGTATCGTGGCATATTTGGAACCGGAAAGGAGTTTAGTCAACTCGTAGAACTTCTTCAAGTACTCCATCATCTTCCGGACATTACTCCAGTCCTCTTCTTCTGGTGGCCCAATAGGTGTACCATTGTACGTATTTTTATTCAAGTCGGCTACCAAAGTAATATCTTTCATCGACCCAAATAGTTTCAATGCCGACTCATATGGCTCGGCTGCCTGTAGCATCAAGAATGTGGAGTTCCACCTCGTTGGAACGTCTAGGCTTAGAAATCTCTTGGAGTTAATTTTTAACGCTTTCGCACAACTAAGAAATTGTTCGGTTCTTATCGACGAGGCCTTCACCCACTTCACTGCCTCTCTTACTCTTCTCACTGAACTTCCAATTTCGTCTAAGCCGTCATTAACAATCAAATTGATTATGTGTGCGGAACAACGTAAATGGAGGTAATTCCCACCAAGAATGACAGAATTACGAGTATCCAAGAAGCCCCGAACATACTGAATGGCCTTATCGTTTGCCGTTGCATTATCTACCGTGCAACAAATTAGCATCTTCAACTCCCAATCGTTTATAGTTTCAATGAGTGCATGGGCAATATCGTCCCCAGTGTGGCCAAAAATCTTTCGAAAGGTAATGATTTTCTTGTGTAGTCTCCAATCTTCTCCGATACAATGCGCTGTGACACATATATAGCTTGAGTTGTTACTTGCTGTCCAACAATCTGTGGTGAAAGACACTCGGCCCATGTTTTTTTTGGCGAAGAAGGACTTCAAAACCCCTTTTTCATTAAGAAACAAACGGATACAATCTTCTTTCACCGTCTTTCGAGAAGGAATCTTGAACATAGGACATATATCGGCAACAAAGTCCTTGAACCCTTCATGCTCTACAAATCTAAAAGGAAGCTCATCACGAAGTACCATTCTGCACATAGACCTTCTACCCACATCTTGATCAAACTTCCAATTCGTTAACGATCCCATTCCACTTCCTCCAACAGCTTCATTAGGTTTTAAATTCAAATTGGCTTGTTGTTTTGAGTCTGCAAATTTGCGACGACAAGAAATTGTGGGATTTTTAAGGCCGTTGTACCATTCTTCTTCGTGTGAGCAGCAATTAGTGTATGACAAGTTTTGCACTTCCCTTTGAGAGCTTCAACAGGAGGATCTCCTTCTAAAATGATAGTCCTGTCATATGCGTCCCAATGAACAGACCTACTCTTGTAAGCTCTTTTGCGTTTTATTGGATTTGAGGTCTGAGTATGTTCTTCGTCGTCAAGCAACTCTTCACTCTCTTCTTGCTCATCTTCAACGGCATTGCTAGCTTGCTCTTTAGAACTATCCATCTAAAAAGTTAAGAAATTTTGCATGCAAAGTTGAGTACTTTTCGTTTTCGGATAAAAAACTTTCAGATAAAATTCCAATTAAAATAAATCGAAGAAGCAGATAAAATCAGAAATTACAGATGCTAAATTACTTCTCTTGGTCGGCGGTTGACTTCGTACTGTAAGATGATTTCGGGCGGCTGCCTATGTAGCCGGCGGTAGGTGAACGGCGAAGAGACGATTAGGGTTTACGATTTTGTTAGCGCTCTTTCTGAAGCGAAAAAAGAAAATGTAAATGTCATACTAAGTTAGCGGAAGTCTGGTCCAAAGTATATATATATATATATATATATATATATATATATATATATATATATATATATATATATATATATATATAATTAAAAAATAAAATTATAAATTATATTTTTCAATTTTGTAATGGAATCGGTTGTTTCGGTCTAATCGGGTTTTTACTATTCGGGTTCGGTTAACCCGATAACCGAACAAACAAAATTTTGTATTCCGAACACCGAACCGAATCAACTTTTTCGGGTATCGGTGACCCGAATTGTGCCTTATTCGGTTCGGTTAACCGACTAACCGAATAACCGAAATCCGAATATCCAGCCCTAGGCAGGGACCATACAGATCTATGGGCCCCTACCCCATGGTATAGGGTCTCAGGAGTGTGACTTGGTGGTGGCTTTCTAATTTATATTTATTTAATTAGAAATTATCTTTTTGTGAGAATTAATTTTTCTCTTAAAATAGTTTTAGAAACAAAATTTTATTTTGTCTTTAATAATTTTGTCGCTAAATTAGTTTTTTGTTGTAGTGTGTGTCTTGTAGTGTGGGTCCTACTTGCATAAAGAAAGAAAAATTGTATCTCAAACCATTGAATTGTTGACGTTGATAAGTACAAATAATTTATAATCTTTTCAATTGTTCACAGTTGGAGATGCTCAAATAATAAATATGCGTATGTAAACTAACTCTATGTACACCAACAGTAGAGGCATACCACTCAAAGTTAAACACCAATATATAAGACATATGCTTGATTATATTCTCCAAGTATTCTTGACCGATATTTAAAACATATAATTAGCACATTCTGAGCCGAAGTTGGAAGCACGAATCTTTTGATCCTCGATCATTTCTTCGTCCAGACCCCATTCTTTCAACTCCTCAAGTTGATGATGAACAGCAAGGCTGTAATGCTCCCCATCGCCCCCGAGTTCTAGGACTCTGTATTCACAGTTTTGTGGGTTGGTTAGGGCCTCGAACTGATCGACTGTCCAGTTGAACCATTTCATGAGAAAGACAAGTATAGTGATCCCATGGGAGACCACTATCAAGTTCAGCTCCTCCTCCTCCTCCTCCTCATCATCATCATCAAGACATTTGATGTTGAATTTGCTGCTCTCCTCCATGTCCCTCCTTAGCCCTTCAATAAAAGCTATTGTATTGCACAATTCGTAGCTTTAATTAGCTACTTTTAATACTTCCTCCATATCAAAATAGATGTCAAATGTTAAAATAAAAGGTAAAAATATATTTTAAAATGAAAAATAAAGTAAATGTGAGTAATGTTTAAAAAGGAGTGGATAAATTAGAATAAAATTTTATTTTAAATTAGAATAAAATTTTATTTTAAAATATAATTACTTATAATTAAATAAAATTACTTGAAACCCTGTCGTAAACATCCGCGCTGGATTCCCCATCCGGTACTCGGTAGAAGAACTTCCCGTAGCTATTCCTGCTCTGCTTGATCTTCCTTCTCTCCTCCACCACCTGAAAATTTCCGAAATGTTGTTCTCTAAGCCTGCACTCTTCCCGGACTCCCACCACACTCCCTTCCGAAAATGTGTCGATCATCCCTTCAGCCGTCTCTTTCGTGCGCCTTGAAGGTGAGACGTAGAAAAGGAGCTTCCAGTTATTATCCCGTTCGAAAACCATCTCCCGGAGGGTAGAGCCCGTGGCCCGAGCCTGGTCGAGGCCCGTCTTGCTGAGCCTGATCAGGTAATTGGGCACGTGTTGAAGGACGGTTTCGTCATCGTTCACTTCGCTCTCTCCGTGGCGGACCAATATAATGCGCTTCGGGAGGTGGCTTTTGGATTGCTGGTGATCTCTGAAGAAGGAGTACTTTCTATATTTGGAATTGTTGTTAGACATTGTGTTTGTGTAATTAATGTATGAATGGATGAATTGAAGTGATGTGTTTTGTTTGTGTACATATTTATAGTGTAATTAACTAGTACGGAGTAGTTACTACGTAACGCAGTACTACTACTATATTGGATGTAATTTCTCCACCTTTTCTTGATAAAATAAACGTTGGAGAAAGTCAACAATTTGACCATTTCAAGATTAAAGACTGGAATTATACGTACGTCCTCCTCGATCAACACTGCTTTAATTTTCGATTATGTAGACTTTGACAAATTATTAATAATCCCAGAAATCCGTTATGCAATACAATAATCTTTGACGCCATCTACTACGCAAACTCACAGAATTGTTTAAGAAATTTCATGTTAATTATTTTAATAATT
The DNA here is from genome assembly GCA_954870475.1 of Euphrasia confusa. NCBI lineage: Eukaryota > Viridiplantae > Streptophyta > Magnoliopsida > Lamiales > Orobanchaceae > Euphrasia > Euphrasia confusa. The sequence continues at coordinate 22,893,371 of OX940960.1, forward strand.
GTTCGCGTTAATATTTGGGAGTGCCGGGTAAAGGGCATTTTTTGGAGAAAATTTTGTGAAAATTTCTTTTCGATTGAGTTTTTTTAAAATGACCTCAAGTCAAATTATTTATTAATAATAATAAAATAATAAATAGATTACCATATTTGCTCTTTTACTATTTATCATTATAATATTTAAAGTAAATGAAACTCAGATCCATGCATTTGATTTTCCCCCAAAATTTTCGAGACTCACATTCATTTACTTTTATTTTCCCCTAAAATTTTCGATTTCGTTCCAAAAAATTATGGTTTCAAAATTTCAAAAAAATGTGAGACCCACAAAATTTACTTTTCATTAAATTACAATTAATTACCAATATAAAGTTAAATTAAATTAAATTATATTTAAAATACTAATACAAAATTAATTTACATAGAATTACATTTTAATTACAAATATAAAATCATTTTTCGTGAAATTACAATTAATTACTAATATAAATTTAAATTAAATGAAATTATAATTTAAATACTAATACAAAGTTAATTTACATAAAATTATATTTTAATTTCTAATATAAAATTATTTTTGGTGAAATTACAAGTAATTACTAATATAAAGTTAAATTAGATGAAATTACATTTTAAATACTAATACAAAATTAATTTACATAAAATTACATTTTAATTACTAATATAAAATTATTTTTCGTGAAATTACAATTAACTACTAGTGTAACGCCCCAGAAAATTTAAAGGCTTAAATGAATTGAATATGCTACTCATACCAACAGATGCATCTTCTTTTCTGGACATCCTCCTATAAAAACTTCAAATTTAAGTGTGCTGACTTTGGGGTAATTATAGGATGGGTGACCCCTGAGAAGTGTCCCGGGTGCGCACGAGTGAGGATAAAGTGCGCTGGAAAAGACAAGTGTTGGTAAAGTGGGGCCAGAATATCACTCCCGACGGCAGTCATTGGTAACCGAGCCGGCCCATTAGGGTCGGACTTCGACCCAGCAACGTGCCGTGGCGTTACAACTAGGACTTTAATGAAATTTATTTTATATTAGTAATTAAATTTTTATTTAATGAAATTAACTTTATATTAGTAATTAAAATGTTATGTCATGAAATTAACTTGATATTAGTAATTAAAATGTTATTTAATGAAATTAACCTTATATTAGTAATTAAAATGTTATTTCATGAAATTAATTTTATTTAGTAATTAAATTTCATGAAATTAACTTATATTAGTAAATAAAATGTTATTTCATGAAATTAACTTTATATTAGTAATTAAATTTAATGAAATTAACTTTATATTAGTAATTAAATTTCATTAAATTAACTTTATATTAGTAATTAAAATGTTGTTTAATGAAATTAACTTTATACTAGTTTTTTTTGCCCGTGCGTTGCACTGGGATTATAACTCAAATTTCTTACCGGATTTATTTAAATCTTAATTTAAGTATGTATGCATAATTTTTTGTACAATAATTTTTTTTGTATACATATTTTGATTTAAAAAAAAAAAAACAAACTCAAACTTTTAGAGTTCCAAAACATAGAAAAAAAAATATAAGTACAATTTAAATTTACTGCAAATTTCTAAAAACCTCCCTGTACACAACATTTCTAATTTTATTTGTCAAGTTTCCATCTTCGTCACATATTAAGAATTTCAAACCTGCCCTGTTAGTGACCCTTGAAACTGCGACATACAATTGTACGTGTGTGAAAACAGGCTTTCTCAATAGAATCCCCACTTTTGACAAAGATTGCCCTTGACTTTTGTTTATGGTCATAGCATACAAAATCATAATTGAGAATTGGCGACATTGAAAGCGAAAAGGCAATTTTGAATCTGAAGAAAAAAGTGGCAACCTTTGAATGTAAACGATCTCATATTTGTTTTCGCCTCCTAATACCTTCGCTTCAATAACGTAGGTTCCCAATGTTTTCACAACCAATCGAGTTCAGTTACATAATCCGACCGTGTGGTCGATATTTCGTAACAACATAATTGACACCCCAACCTACAAAATATGACGTATATTAGTTTCAACAAAAAACTAAAATTACAAGTGTATAAGAACCTTAATAAGTAACATTATATATTAATTATTTAAGTATAAACTTAATTTTATTTTCAACTGTATAGTTTACAAAGTGTGGTATCATTAATATTATTTGTGTAATATTATTTGGTATCAATAATGTTCACATTTATAAATAATTTTTTCAATTAATCTATTAATAATTAAGTATTTTCCAATAATAAATTTCATTTCACCCATAAAATCTTTGAAAATATAAGTTTTTATAAGTTTTTCAAAAAATAAATACATTAGCTCTAAATTATAGGAGACTCCCAAATATTCAAAAAATGACTCAATTTTCGCAACTATAAAACTTAAATAGTAATTAAAACTTCATCAAGTTTACTATTTAATTAGAAAATAGTATTTTCATTCACTTCTCTCAATTAGGGAGCCTCGACTTGTATTTTTTCCACCGTCGGCTCTAATTTTCTCTCTAGATAAACGTCATTGCACGATATGAACAACTAACTGAAATCAATTATTTCACTATAAATAACAAAAATAAACATAGAGAAATAATCGATTGGTGACCAAATAAATTAAGTTTCCAAGTCTACCTGGGTTTTGAATGCTTCCAAATCATGAATGTAGCAAGTAGCCCGAAACAATTTTCCGGCAACGTTTCCATTAATTGCGGCTCAATCAGAATATCGACAACTTGGAATGACAGAGATTGGATTTAAGATTTACACCCGAGTCAAAATCCTCTTCGCCGCTGCAACTATACAGCTCGTCGACGACCTCAACCGCGGTGCGTAACTCGAACCCTGACGATCCAGTGCCGTAAAAAGGAGTTTTTGACAATGAAATTGACATTATTACTCCGGGTGAAGGATGCCATCAAACACCTACAACATATATTAACAATTAATAAATTGTTAATGAAAATTAATCAAATTAATTATATTGACATTTATAAAGATACAAAACATAACAAAAAATTTATAATGTTTTTTTATTGGAATATTTACGTTTAAAACATATAATCTGTGTGAATTTTTATATTAACATTATATTATAATTGGGAAATCTATTACACTTTCAATATTTTTTGTATATAAATTATTCTAAGAAAAAAGAAAAAATAAAAAAATATTTTTTTATTGCAACATAAAAAATTTAAAAACAATTAATAAAGTATAATAAATTAAAAAAAATAAGTCTTAAACTATTAATATGGTATCTGAAATATTAGAAATTTCAAATAATAATTATAAATTTTTCATAGTAATTACCTCCCCAGCCTCAGAAGAGTCTCCTGAGGGATTCGTTGTCCGTGACCCTACAACACCCATAAAATGTAATAAAACTAATAGCCACTAACTACAACACACATAAATATTAATATAAAAATACAAAGAAAAAGATTGGATGACAACATAAATGGCTCTAAATTATCAGAAAACAATTAAAATAAAAAATGAAATATAGTATATGAATGGAGATGCTTACATTGATACCTATAAAAAATACCGAATAAACAAAAAAAGTTTAATTTAAATAATTAGATACATGACAACAAATTAAACTAAATATATAAAGTGTGCCCTTGGTGGAGAGCATGATGACCAGTTCGGAGAGGTAGGCATCAACTGACTTGACTATTTTGACGAAGAAAGTAGTTGATTCAAGATCAATATATCAATTTTGGGTTAAATGTCGATTTCTATAAAAAAAATCAATACTTTATTTGGAAATAAAAGTAGACATAAATTTGAATACTCGTTGATCGAAAATAAAATATTTAATTTATGGAAAAAAAATAGGGCATTAACATGTAATTGATCTCCAAATTCATATTGATATAATAGGAAAAAATATTAAATAAACATAACATACACGAAACTTACTCTGATCTCTGAAAAAAAACATTTTACAAATAATTTATTGTAAATCATTAACAACAAAATGCAGTAATAAGGTAGAAATGCAGTAATAGGTTTACGAATTGATGAATGATTACAATAATCGATTCATATAAAAAATATTTAAAATTTGTAGAAAATAATACAAACCTAAACCTGCAAAAAAACACTAAAAAAATTAACAGAGCGAAGAATGAACTACAATTTAAATATTTAATTAGAAAATAACATTTTCACTCACTTCTCCTAATTAGGGATCCTCGACTTGTATTTTTTCCACCGTCGGCTCTAATTTTCTCTCTAGATAAACGCAATGCACGATATGTACAAATAACTGAAATCATTTATTTCACTATAAATAACAAAATCAAACATAGAGATTTAATCGATTGGTAACAAAATAAATTAAGTTTCCAAGTCTACCTGGGCTTTGATTGCTTCCAAATCATGACTGTAGCGAGTAGCCCGGCACAATTTTTCGGCAACGTTTTCATTAATTGCAGCTCAATCAGAACATTGACAACTTGAAATGACAGAGAATGGATTTAAGATTTACAGCCGAGTCAAAATCCTCTTCGCCGCTGCAACTATATAGCTCGTCGACGACCTTAAACACAGAGTTAACTCGAACCCTGACGATCCAGTCCCGTCAAAAGGAGTTTTCGACAATGAACTTGAGAATATTACTCCTGGTGAAGGATGCCATCAAACACCTACAACGTATATTAACAATTAATAAATTGTTAATGATAATTAATCAAATTAATCATATAGACATTTATAAAGATACAAACATAAAAAAAATTTAGTGTTTTTAAATTATAATTATCACTGTTTTGATTAGAATCTTTAATCTTGAAACATATAATATGTGTGAATCTTTATATTAACATTATATTATCGAATAATTGTGAAATTTATTACAATTTCAAAATTTACGATATATAAATTATTATGAGAAAAAAGAAAAAATAACAAATTATTTCTTTATTGCAACATAAAAAATTTTAAAAAAATTAATAAAGTATAATAAATTAAAAAAAATAAGTCTTATACTATTAATATGGTATCTGAAATATTATAAATTTTAAATAATAATTATATATATTTCATAATAATTACCTCCCCAGAAGAGTCTCTCGAGGATTAGTGACCGTCGACACTACAACACCCATAAAATGTAATAAAACTAATAGCTACTAACTACAACACACATAAATATTAATATAAAAATACAAAGCAAAAAATAAAATGACAACATAAATGGCTCTAAATTATCAGAAAACAATTGAAATAAAAACTAAAATATAGAAAATGAATGGAGATGCTTAAATTGATTCCTATAAAAATACCGAATAAACAAACAAAGTTTAATTTAAATAGTTAGATACATGACAACAAATTAAACTAAATACATAAAGTGTGCTGGAGAGCATGATGACCAGTTCGGAGAGGTAGACATCAGCTGACTTGACTATTTCGACGAAAAATGAAAATAACTAACTAAATGAAAATGAAAATGATTTGAGATTCAAGTTCCACATTCTCGCAGCTTTTACTTTCAGCGTTTCGATCCGATGGAAATAAAATGTCTTGAAAATATTTTCGAATTATAGAATAAAATAATTAAATTTAATTACTATTTTTAATATTATTTACTTTATAAAGACTTATTATTTAATTTTATATATTAAAAAAAAACCAAATCAATATTAGTAATTATATATTAAACCTGCTCTATTAGAGAAATGACAATTTTGAATTAAAGGGAATAAGTGACAATCTAAGAATGTAAATAATGTCATTTTTGTTTTCGCCACTTAAGATCTTCGTCTCAATAATGTAAGTTCACAATTTTGAATGTATAATGATTTTCTACCTCAATTTTGTATTTATAATGATTTCGACGTTTTCACGCTTGAAGAATATAACCCGTGTGAATAATAGATGGTGAATAAATGTATAATTAATATTAAGTTAAATTGGTGAATATTTATTTTATTTTTGTTTCAATTAATTCTATTTTTATTTTTTTATTAATTTATTTATAAAAAAATAATATTAAACAAAGTCATGTTGCTCAACGTAAACAAAATCATCCATGACAAAAAACTGTAAGATTTATTAAATAATTATAAAAATAAAATTAATAAAAAAAGATTTATTAACTTCAATTAAAAAATGAAACAAATAAAAAAAATACATGGAAAGTGTTTTTTAAAATGCATTAAAAAAAATTAATACATATTGTGAAAAACACACATACACAGAGTCAACAACACACTAACAAAATTAACCAAATTCAGATAACAATTCAAAAATTGAACCGGAACAAATAACAAATCTAAAACAACTTACGAAGCCAAATAAAAATTAGAAAAGGAAGACAAAATTCAGGCTAAAAATCAAAAAAAGCTATGAAGCATAACTACAAATCACCACAAATCAAGTAAAAACATTATATCACTCACTAATACCATCCAAATAGACAATCAAATCGATAAATAACAACTCAAATTCAAGACTTTTCAACCAAACATGAAAAATAATGATAAATTAAACTGATATTCACACAAAATAAATAGAGAAAAAAGTTGCATAAATTAGTACTTAAACTAGTTGATTCAGCCCGTGCGTTGCACCGGGAGTAAAACTCAAAGTTTTACCCGGAGGTATTTAGAACTTAATTTAAGAAAATATATTTAAATTTTTGTTTAATATTTAAATTAGAATACAAATTTTGATATAAATACAATGAAAATAGATTTTCCCAATTGTAATAATAAAAATTCTATGATTTAAACTTCAGATGTATACATATGTATATGTAACTAAATTTCACTATGATTACTTAATTGTTCAAATCTAAATCAACATATTATATCATAAACTAATACAACAGTTTATTAAAAGATAAACACAGGTTTTAGATGAAGAAGAAATTTAATGATTACACTTGAAAATCTTATATCTAAGGGCAATGAATGAGTTCATGTCATATATATAACTCAAAAAGAAATTCAGGTTTATGCAAAACAGCAACATGAAAACGTTTAGATGGAAGCAAGCAAAACAATACATCCAACATAGAGTTTAGAAGGATAGAAAAAACATGATATCTAAAAATCTCTAACATAAGCTTTGATAAACAAAGGATAACTGAATTCAGCAAAATATGAAGCATAGTTGGCTTCATTAGTCAGAGCTGCTATCACTGTCCTCGGAGGAAGAGTCACTGGAATTTGAACTTGAATCGTCTTCGTTGGAAGAAATAACATATGAGAGTGGAGATGTACCTTCAAGATAGCCAATTTCCATTAGATGCTTATGTGTTTCCATCAAATCAGTATCATCGCAACATTTGACAACGCAATACTCTCGAACTTTGGTTGCGTCAAAGTGATGATCTTCGACCTTGACCTTAAAATAAATTTTGTCTGATTAAAGTATTTTTGTCTGATTAAAGTATTTTTGTCTCAAAGTATGTTCTTTCATTTTGCAAGATCTCATTTTTTATATATTTTTTAATTTTTTGTATTTAATATTAAATATTGAATCAAAGTTATACCATTATAAATCAAACCAAAATAATAAAAATAAAATTTATCATCAAAGAAATAAAATTAAACTTTTTTATTACATAAACAAAATAATTTACATTGTACATTATGATCGATCAACTAAAACAATATCTAAACTATTATTCTTGAAAAACATGGGGTATTCAATCTTGACATCTCTTAGCAAAATTTGACACAATAAATTAAATTCATGTTACAAAACATAAGACATTCCAAAATAAAATTTATCATCAAAGAAGTAAAATTAAACTTCTTTATTACATAAACAAAATAATTTACATTGTACATTATATCGATCAACTAAAACAATATCTAAACTATTATTCTTGAAAAACATGGGGTATTCAATCTTGACATCTCTTAGCAAAATTTGCCACAATAAATTAAATTCATGTTACAAAACATAACATATTCCAAATTTTTAACAATAATTTTCAGAATAATTACACCCAAATCACAGTTATCATATGGAAAGATCTTTAAAGTGTTAAAATTAAATACCAACATTGTATGATATATATCTTGTGATCAATACAAAACAAATAAGCAATAAAATACTATTTATTATAAAACAATAAAAACCTATTCATAGATATGGAAAAGAAAAAGATTAAACTTTATCTACAAATGGTTTAATTGTTAATCTAAAATTAAATAATTTAGTAGAATTATGTAACAATCGAATAGAGATCTTTTACCTTCCAAAAAATAAAGAGACTTGGTATCGGCCGGAGGAAAGATGAGCGAAAAGTGAATGTCATCTGTTATGATCTCCTTTTGGAGTGAATTTGGTAAGCTCCTTCGACCAAATTAACTGGTTGAATACGTCGAGTAGCCGTATATACAAACCTGCGTTAGATCAAGAAATTAGAAATAAAGAAGCTTAGATGTCTCTTACCAAAACAAAAATAAATACGAAGAGATGGAAACTTGAAAATATTTTGCAATAGATGTGCTTATGACATAGACAAAAATAAGTAAGATCCGAAAATAGTCAGAACCTGCAAAACCAATTATTCATCATATCTTGACTGTAAATTGTAATTGTTGAATACCAATATCGTCGGCATTATTAAATTACTAATCACCTTCTTGTGATCAAATTTCAAACATGAACTAACGGCAGACGCTGAGGGTGAGGGTAAAACTGAATAACTCCTGCTGTTATGCGCATGGTAGAGATGTATATTAATCGAACCTGAGATATATTTGGCATCAGAAAAAATCTGGAGTAATTGGAACTAAAGTTGTTGATACGACAACCCACTTTATTAATTTTTTGGGATATAGAAGATCCACCCAATGAAACTGATATATAGTGAATATGTTGCTTTTGCACATTATCGTCGATCAACTAAAACAAATTCTAAACTAACTATTCTTGAAAAACATGGAGTATTCAATCTTGACATCTCTTAGCAAAAATTTTCACAATAAATTAAATTCATGTTACAAAACATAAGATATTCCAAACTTTTAACAACAATTTTCAGAATAATTACACCCACATCACGGTCATCATATGTATAAGCTTCAAGATTCTCATTGTATGATATATCCTTTGTGATCAATACAAAACAAATAAGCAATAAAATACTATTTATTATAAAATAATAAAAACTTACTAATAGATATGCAAAAGAAAAAGATTAAACTTTATCTACAAATGGTTTAATTGTTAATCGAAAATTAAATATTTTAGTAGAATTATGTAACAATCGAATAGAGATCTTTTACCTTACAGAAAACCAAGAGTCTCGGTATCGGACGAAGGGAAGATAAGCGAAAAGTGAATGTCATCTGATATGATCTACTTTTGGAGTGATTTTGGTAAGCTCTTTTGACCAAATTAACTGGTTGAATACGCCGAGTAACTGTACATACAAACTTGCGATCAAGAAATTAGAAATAAAGAAGGTTAGATTTCTCTTACCAAAACAAAAATAAATACAAAGAGATGGAAACTTGAAAATATTTTGCAGTAGATGTAAATATGATATAGACAAAAATAAGTAAGATCCGAAATTAGTCAGAACCTGCAAAACCAATTATTCATTATATCTTGACTGTAAATTGTAATTGTTGAATACCAATATCGTCGGTATTTTGAAATTACTAATCACCTTCTTGTGATCAAATTTCAAACATGGACTAACGGCAGACGCTGAGGGTGAGGGTAAATCTGAATGACTCATGCTGTTATACGCATGTAGAGATGTATATTAATCGAACATGAGATATAGTTAAGCATCAAAAAAAATCTGGAGTAATTGGAACTAAAGTTGTTGATACGACAACCCACTTTATTAATTTTTTGGGATGTAGAAGATCCACTCAATTCAACTGATAAATAGTGAATATGTTGCTTTTGTACATAAATAAATGGAATAAATGATGGATTCGTCAACGCTGCGCCTAATACATAATACGGCGGTATGATCAATATATCATAACAACATAAATAATCTACTTATCTCTCATTCTGAATTCATTTGAATAATTTACTTATATTAATAATGATAAATAAATATAAAAAAAATCTTGAAAGTATATATATATTTTTATTCATAAAATAATATTTTATTTTATTTTAGTTTAATATGATTGATTTAAATGAGAGAGAAAAAATATAAATTTAATAGTAGATAAAAAAATATAAGTATAAATTTAATAATAGATGGGGAATAGTTGTATGATTAATATTATTAAATTATTTTAATATAAGTATATTTATAAATAAATTTAAATAAAATTTTAAATATATATATTGAATGAAATGATAATGATGTGTGACCATTGCTTTTGGATAGAGGTAGTGAATGATTGTATAATTAATAGTAGTATAATTTAATGGTCAAATAATTATTTTTATTTTTATTTTAATTATTTCACTTTTCAATTTTTGTTATTAAGTTATTTGTGTTAATAATTATAACAAAAATAAAAAAATATTGAAAGTGTGAAAAAATTAAGAAAAAAATATTACAAAACAAAAATAAATAAGGTCATCTCCAACCAAACACAAAAACTCAAACTCAAAAATAAGTTTTATTTTAAGTTTACAGTAATTTGACTCCAACCGAACTCAAAATTAGTTTAAGTTTACGTTTACAGTAATTTGACTCCAACCGAGAAACTAATACTCTAACTTAAAATAATTTTTTTTAAATATTCTTCTTATATAATTATTTATACTATTTATATAAATAATCAATATCTTTACAAATTTACAATTTTATCTCATAATTTTTTAAATTAAAAAATATAATTAATATTATTTTCAATTTAAATTTTCAAACATAATAAATATAAATAATACTAAATAAAATATTATTTAATTATTAAAAAAATTACATTAAAACACAAAAAAAAAATTATTAATTATTTTTGTTTTTGTAATTGGTAGCATTTTTTTAAATATCTTGTTTATTATTATTTTATTTTTAATGTTAATTATATAATTTAATTATTTAATTGTATTTCATATTGTGATATGTATTTTTATTTCATTATTAAAAATATTTTTATTAAAATTTATTTTAATTATTAATAATATGATTATTAAAAAAATTACATTACAAAATATATTAAATAAGATACTAAAAAATAATTGATAAGTTATTTTTATTAATTTATAAAAAAATAATCATTTTATAAATAAAAAATAGTTTTTGGTTTGAGTTTACGGTAAACACATAAATATAAGTATTTTTTAGTGTGGGTCCCACCTATAAACCAATAATAGGTTTATGTTTTAATATTGGTTGGAGCATCTTCCCTACTTCAAAATAAGTTTTTGGTATTGGAGATGCTCTAAAAATGAAATCATTAATAAAAGAAATTATAACTAAAACATTAATAGAACAAAAAATATAACATTAGTTATAATGATTTAGGAAGATTTGATAAATTGATTCCGTAATTATTGTAATAATATTATGAATGATTTCCATAATTATTTAAAAGTAATAAAAAGCATTATTTTTGGACGAAAAATTAATCATACAATAAAAGAAAATGAAAGAATAAAATAAATAAAATAAAATTTTTTAACATTATTTTGTTTTTATTTAAAATATCTAATTTTTCAATTTATTTTAATAAGTTTTATAAAGATAAAAAACAATAAAAATATCAATTGTTTTTCAATCATAATTATCAATGTTTTGATTGGAATCTATACTCGTATGATTGAAATCTATACTCATATAATGTGCGTGAATATTTATATTAGCATTATATTATCGAATAGTTTTATTATTTGTATTTCATCTATATCAATTTTAATGTGCGTGAATATTTATATTAACATTATATTATCGAATAGTTTTATTATTTGTATTTCAACTATATCAATTTTAATGTGTGTGAATCTTTATATTAACATTATATTATCGAATAGTTTTATTATTTGTATTTCAACTATATCAATTTTCAATAATAGCATGTTATTAATTTATTTATATTTATAATGATTTATAAAAAACCAAAAAAATATGTCTTAAAGAGTTTTTTAATTATAAATTTTGACGTTTTTATTGAACATTTGAATCAGTTGATTTAAATGAGAGAAAGTATAATTTAATATAGATAAAAATACTTTGAATTTTATATATTAATTTATTTTATTAATATTATTCAATTGAATATCAAAAATATTTTTTTTTTATATTTTTATAGTAAATAAAAAAAGTACTAAGTGTATGCATAAATATTATTAATTAAAAAGAAAACATCATAAAACAACAATGACAAAAAAATCTTAAATTAGTGTAGAACCTGTAAAAAAAAAAAAAAAAAAAAAAACCAAGAACTTTAACTAAAGTTACTTACTATTCAACCTGCAAATAATAAAAAGAAAAGTATCATTAAAGAACTAATCTATAAATAATAAACTTAGATTTTGAGACCTGCAAAAACATTGTAGATAATAGTATAACATATCGTTAGAAATTTATAAATAAAGCAGAATTAAAATTTTAAATAAAAAGAAAGATTGAGATAATTTAATTATGCTTGAAAAACTGGAAAATCAAATAGATAGGAACTCTACAAACTCTACAAAATGATAACGGTTTATTCACCAAAACTTATTATCAAGTTATCAACAGTTTCCAACATACTTCACAACTCGTAAATCTTGAAAACTTCATAAAAAAAACACGGCAGAAGCAACACGCAAACACGTTGCTGTTTTTGTTGTCTTCTGTAGGGGTATTCACAATATGATTTCTACTAATCTCTTGCAATACTATATCTACCAGCTGGTAGAAAAAAAAAGGAAAAACAAAACATAAATACCTCTGGTCGCGAGATTACATCTATTGGGATGTAGAAGCGCTATTAATACCTCCTCCAAGTATTTTCCATTCCTTAGCCTATCTCTTGCCTTGGAAGCTCAGGCAAAGGAAATGACCATCCCAAGACCTTTATTTGCATTAGTATCGTGAATCGAAATATCCTTTCCAAGTTCTATCTCGATTTGGCAAAACTCCGCATATGAAGAGCTTGAACATATTGCAGACCGGGTAATTTGAAACCAACCTATCATAAACACCAAAACAAAATGAATAATATCACACCTCTTATATCATAAATAAAAAACTTATAAATCAATATATAATACATATAAAAAAGAGTGGTATAAGAAATGTGGTGATGATCACCACATTGCATCAATTTCATTAAGAGATGTGGTGATGATCACCTCTTATATCATTCAATCCAATAAGAATCTATACAAGTACTCATAAAAAAACTTACATTCCGCGTTACAAATAAAACACCGAGGATTTATCGTGCTTTCAGCCTTTAATTAGGCTTTAGTTCTTGCGCGCATCTCATAAGACGTTTAATCTGTGGCTCAATACAATATAATAGGGACCTGATTAACAATAACATGTAAAACAATAAAATCTATAACACTGAAAAATCCTAATTGTCAACTGATATTACAAAACATAAAAATATACGAAAATGAAAAGAAAGCATACGTTGTTATAAACTAAAATCATGTACCTAAATCTGCATCTGCAAATAATACATAACTGAAGTAGAAATAAATAAATCGATAAAAATATAAACAAATCAACACAATTTCTGAAATATTGTAAAATATCAGAAATTTATTAATAAAACATTCAAAGGGCCGAAATGGGATGATCTTAAAACATCCATTCTTGGTGCTGCAGTGACATGAGATAAAGTAAAATTAGAATCAATTAGAAGAGAGGGGGTAAGTAGGTGGAATGGGGTGAAAAGCCTTATCCATTCCGACAAATAATCAAACCTGTAAATTGACAAATCTTGTGCAAAAATACAAATAAAAGAAGATAATTTATTCATGAAACCAATACAAATACAATGCAAGAATATGGATGAACTTTTTAATAATATTCAAAAACAAAGTTTATAAACATATTGTTCAATAAATCTGGTTCTCACTTCTTGTTATCATTTACAAAGTCTGAATTAATAATATGGTGGTCAGTTCTTTGGTAATGGTACGACGACAAAATGCAAGGTAAACGGCTAAGTCTGTTACCCAACACCATCTCCAGGAACCAATCTCTCTCCTAATGCAACTTATCAATTTGAGCTTTGAAAGTTGTATTGGCTTTAGACTCCTATTAAAAGGTACTCCATACTTATGAAGTCAGAGAATTACTACTATATGTGAGTTATATATGTCAACTTAATTTGCAATATGACTACACTGAACAATCCTATCAAATCATTGAAGCTGTCTCTCTATCAAAACAAATTGTCTTTCAAACATATTCTCCTTTAAAAAAAATTGCGATCAATCAAATAGGAGTTAAGATTTATACATGAAGAAAAGTATCAAATACATTAAATCGAAAAACAAACTTTAAATCTAAATCTAAATGTAGAAATAAATATATATGAGTGTATTACCCGAAGATGTAGAATTTTTCGGTAAGCTCAACCTCGCCGGATTCTTCGTCGCGGCCACGACTGCAGCCCCTCATGAGAGAAGAATATAGACCTCGAGAGATCGATCGATCGCAGAAGTTGCATCAAGAGGGGACCTCAAGAGAGATCGATCGATCGTAGGCCGTAGCACTATGAAAATACTATAAAAACGATTAAGGACGGATGTGCAAGATCAAAAATTAATATCTACTACACACCTTGAATCATCAAAGAACATTAATTAATCTATCAATGTACGCCAAACGCATTTCAATGAAACCAAATTGACCAGGATATAACAATCAAATGTTAGACAAAGAACATAGGTTACAACAACACAACAAAATAATCACAAACCCACATGTAACAATTAAAAAAATTCAAATTCACTAAACATTATACGGAGTACTATTTTTTATAAAATTAAGGAAGAAAGAATTAATGTAGTGTTTCCTGGATCCAATCACTTTGAAAAGATGACTGATCAAAATGGCCACAGTACAGTTATGGCGTCCAAGCCATTATGTCATAGAGGAATGGAAGAGAAAATTAATTTTAAGCTACAAAACCACAAAAAATAAGTAAAATGCAATGTCACTGGTTCTGTGACTTACAGAAACCTCTAATACATGATATAACAATTCAAATTAAGTACCATCTGGAATATTGACACAGATGAAAAGTGTACTTCATATCAGGGGTTGCCTTGTGTGTGTGTGTGTGTGTGTGTGTGTGTGTTTACCTTAGCTTCAAAGTCCAGGTATTCCTTCTCAAGATTTCTCCTCGGGTTCAACAACTCAGAATCACCCATTTCTACTTTAGGAGTCTGTGTTAACCTATCAAGAATTGCAAAAATATTATTCTAGTAGCAAAATATGGAATGAAAGTTCGTCTATTTGATGAATAGAGAAATAAATTATATACATTAATCACATATTTAGGTTCAAAATCAAAATTTATATACCTGAATCTGCAAAAAAAAAAAAATTATGATTACTCGATTACATGCATATATAAACACACAATACAAAATGATGCAGAGACATGGGTGGATGTACACATGTGAGGCAGTAAGCATATAAGCATAGAAATAACTATTATTACACAAATAAAATAGACTGCAAGAAAAAAGAACAAAGTCTCATAGTCAACCTTCTCCTGGGTAAGCGACTCATGTACCTCATTTTGGGCATTACACAAAGTCTCATAGTCAACCTTCTCCTGGGTAAGCGACTCATGTACCTCATTTTGGGCATTTCAAGAGGTTCTTCAATTCTGCCTTTGGGGTTGAACAAAACCATTCAAATTTGATACAGAAAAGGATATTTCATGGAGATGTATATAGTCAAAATTCAAAAAACATCTAAACCATGTAATTAGTAGTAGATAAATTAATAAAAAAAATTATTTCTATAGTTTGAGGTAGTGAGCAATCATACATTCGTTCGGCATTGGGGCCATTCCTAGCAAATTGCACCATTATCTCTCCCCCATCCAAAATTATTCCTGCGAGTGACGCCATATATAAAATATTAGCACTGTTTAACTTTTATACAATTCAAACTCTAATTACAACTTATCGTCTAGCTTCTCCACATCCTAATGCGTCTCGTCTTGATATTTATACCGCACAAATGCAAATCTCCTAGAGTCTCCAGTCCTAAGTAAAAGCAACACATAAGTTCCTCAAACAAAACAACTGATAGGCATTCTCATTACAATGACTACACCTACATTCATTTAGAAAAGAATTAGTGTAAGCTGAAATACGCGAAATTTTAATGTTTAGAAATTGCACTGTTCATACTCTTCAATATACTGTTTAGAAAGGTCTCCCCATGTACTTCTTAAATCAACAGAATACATCCGGGCAAGTTGTTGATTTCCTGATTCACCTTGATCCAATTTTGGAGCTGTCAAGAATACATCTGTGCTTTGCTGAGCATGTATTCGTGAATCTAATCAAAGAAAGTACATTAAAAAAACAGAATTTGTTTAATTTCAATTTTTAACCTAACAATCATTATAAATTTAGTCCATTTAATAAATCAAACTTAATTCACATTTTCAATATATATCCCCTCAAAACAATTGCCAGAATGAAAGAACCAGAAAAAAAAACATAGGAAAAATCAGGCAAGGAGGCACAATCGAACCTCGTCCATCAGCCTTTGGCGATCAGGAGACCCAAAAGTAGGAGCTGCTTCATAAAATATTTGTAAATAAACAGCTAAGTAGAAAGAACTACATGTTGATTGGGATGAAACTCTCAAGACATCAGAATGAATTCACAAAGTAACATGTACTACTGGGTAATGTAAGTATTATGCAACACAGCGTATATTCAATATGAATGGTTTTTACAACACATTCAATACATTCGTAAACTTGTGATAATATCGATAAAAAAACCTGAATTAATATTACAAAGATCTCAATCAAGAACATACCACTCCAAGATGGTTGCCAGTGCTCGGGATGATGGTTTGAAATGCTCAAGCACATCTTCGTCTGGGTTTCAAATCGACGATTTGGCTGTAAAACCAAAAAGACAATTCACGAAACAAAACGAACGAACATAAATATCATATCCACTGGCTAATGCAATACCGTCAGCAGCAAAAATGAAGGCGGCTTGAAAGGATAATCAGCAGGCAGGTGAATTCTTCCATGATATATTCCTCCCTCGAACTCCGAATCCCCTGGCCCTCTGATCGCAAATTGCCATTCAATTATATTGTCCTGAACAAAAAAAAAACTCAATCACATAGGGATTAAAGCTGTTCACGAAGAAAACCTCAAAATAACATCAATCTCATGAAAACCCAGAAAATATATAAAAACAAAAACGAATCTCTCAACAATTCAAAATCGAAAAAATCAAATCAAGCAATACAATCGAATATATCCTGAAATTAATCTGCTGTTTTACAGAAAAAATACCTCGATAGGGAGGCTCATGAAATCGTCGGAAGGGTTCGATTGCATCTCTTTGACCTCTTGCAGACAAAAAAAATTTGACAAAAAAAAAACTTGAAATTAATACAGCCCATGAATCAATTGAGTGCGATCAAAGTGTTTTCTTGGGGAGGAGATGAAAGAACAAAAATTAATCTGCAACCATCACGGGAAGAAGGAAGAAAGTGCACGGGAGGGGAGGAAGTAGGCCTGTCAATTTGGACACGACCCGATAACACGATTTGGGCACGAAATAAAGCGGGTTGAACCCGCACGATTAAAAAGCGGGTCAATAGTGGGTCAACCCGCCATGACCCATTTATTAAATGGGTCAACCGCGAGTCGACCTGCGAACTCGAAATTAACCCGTTTAACCCATTTATTAAATTAATTTTAATTATTATATTATAATAATACATTATTTATTAAATAAATAATATTAATATATTATTTGTTTAGAAAGATGATTAATTCTCTTTTTCTTACAATTAGATTTAAATTATATATGTCATTATTTTAGAAATTAAATTATTTTTTAATATTTTTATTTATTAAAAATTATAAAATTTTAATTCTAAAATGAAATGGGTTAAATGGGTTGGAAACGGGTTATAAATGGGTAACCCGTTTATAAATAGGTTGGGTTTGGGTTTAATTTTTCGACACGATTATTAAATGGGTTGGGTTTGGGTTTATGTTTTGTCACCCGCGAATACCTTTGACACGACACGAACCCAACCCAACACGACCCATTGACACTCCTAGGAGGAAGGAAGAAGGAGATGAGATGGAAATTGGAAAATGAAAAGCCGAATTTGGAAAATGAGAAAGAGAAGCGGAAGAAGCGGAATATATTGAATGTTAGTATGGAAATCGGTCCGGTCATTTAACTTTATTCTATTTTTTTAATTTGAATTTATTAATTAAGAGAGAAAAGATTTACACTTCGCGAAATTGAGCAATTCTATTGGACAATAGATTTTGAAATTGAAAGAGAAAAGATTGGCTATAGGGGAAATTGAGCATTTCTATTGGTCAATAGAATTCAATTTGATCTAGGTGGCAAAATTGGCTGTTTTGATTGGCTAATTGGATTTATGTGATTCAGGATTTATCTATTGATAGATTGATAATGAGAAAAAAATTGATAATAGTGTGAACGCAAATAAAATTGAAGATTCTATTGATTCACGTGGCAAAATTGAGAGTTTTAATCTTTCAGTGTAGGAACAGTGATTCACAATTTATATATTAATAAATTAAATAGGTTCAAATAAAATACAATCAATCATATACTCACTAATTTAAGAATGATCATCATTAAAAGAGTCTCAAATTGGACGTTCTAAAAAAATCTATCTGATACTCAATTTTGAACCAAACCGACCATCCATATTGTGAGTCGTCTCCATGAATCCAATAAAACATGAGACTTTTTACGTATGTTCAAAATATATGCACGATAAAAATTATTTTGATTGCTCGATAAATTACAATTAAAACAATTCATAACAACGCTAATCGTACAATTATCGTGGGTAATATCAACTATTTGTTTGTGCACATTAATAGAAAAACTTAGAATTTTTTTTTACAGACAAATAAATCTTGTAAGTATGAAATCAGATCTTAGAAATAAATAATTGGAATAATTTAAGGCTTTCATTTTTTTTTTTGTTCAAATTGAGTTGAATTTTAAAAATAATTGAAAATAAAATATAAAAATATATTTTAAAACATTATTAAATTATAAATAATATGAATAATCTTTATGTGTAATATTTGAGAACCTTAAACTTATTTAGGATATGACTTTTTATATTCATTCATAAAACAAATAAATAAATAACCACTTTTATTACATACACATTTTAATCTACTTTTATGAAACTAGTATCTTTCAGCCCGTGCGATGCACTGGGAGTAAAACTCAAAGTTTTACCCGGTTTATTTTAAACTTAATTTAAGTATATATGTTTAAACTTGTTCTACATTATATTTATATTTGAATACATTGTTTTTGTAATGAAAGAAAGAAAAATGTTTACAACCTTTTATATAAAAAGGAGTTGAAGAGTTGAACTAATTTGAAAAAATTCACACAGATAATGAAAACATTTCTAGTTACTAAAAGTCTACAATGTCTTAGAAAAGATAATCAAGCCCGAAATGTAGACAAACAGATTTAATAGTATTCATGTTCAATTCAAATTTTTGAAAACTTCTTTGTACACAACATTTGTAGTCTTAGTCGTCAAGTTTCCATTATCATCACAGATTAAGAATTTCAATCTTGCTCGGTTAGTGACCCTTGATACTGCAACGTACAATTGTCCGTGTGTGAACACCGGCCTCCTCAACATAATCTCAACTTTTGACAAAGATTGCCCTTGACTTTTGGTAATAGTCATAGTTGGGAATTGGTGACGTTGAAACCAATATTTAAAAATCAAAATTTGGCTGGATAGCCAGTAAAAATCACTCAGCCCGTGCGATGCACTGGGACTACCACTCAAAGCTTCCCCCGGATTTATTTTGAACTTGAATTTATTGTATAGGTTAAAATAATTGTATTATTATTTATGTTTATATTCTTAAGTTTGAAAGAAACAATTTAGAAGATTTGTCAATATTTTATTGAATTCGGATTGTTAAAAAATTCACAATGTTATAGACTAAATATAACTAACAAACTTAGATATTTTTTTATTTATTTATGTTCAATCCAATTTCTGAAAACCTCTTTATACATTACATTTTTGTCAGGTTACCGTTCTCATCAAATATTATGAATTTCAACCCTGCTCGGTTAGTTATCCTTGAAAATGCAACATACAACTAACATATACCTTTTCAACATAATCTCCACTTTTGACAAAGATTGCCCTAAGACTTTTGTTAATTGTCATAGCATATATATCATTATTGGAAATTGACGAATAATATAGATAAAAACAAATAATGAATATTATTTATTCTAAAATAATTTTGGAATTTGAAAAAAAAAATTTAATTCAATTTTTTGATGAAAAAATAATTGAAAAATATATAGTGCGAATTTGTTTTAATAAGTTTTATACATATACAAAACTTTAAAAAATATTAAAAAAAAAATTGAAGTGTTTATCATCATAATTATCACTGCAATCTTCATTTTGAAACATTTGATATGCATGGACTTTTCTATTAACATTATATTATCTCGAATAATTGAATTGTTGGTATTATTACTATATATCAATTTTCAATAACACTGTTTTATTAATTTATTTAAATTTATAATAATTTAGAAAATAAAAAAATATGCTTCTAAGCGTTTTATAATTAAATATTATAATTCAATATAATTATTAATTATTAATTTATTAATTCTTATAGAAATAAATGGACTTATAAATAGACCATAAAACTTTATTTTAATAAAATGATAATATTAATAATTCTAGAATGAAAAAAATTACTTTTAATACTTAAAAAATCTATTTGAAATATATTATTAATAATATTTCAATATAATTGAGAAATTTATTAGTAAGTTTGAGATAACTAAATTATAACCCAAGTGTATAAGTTAATTATAATAACTAAATTGTAGTATATCTTGTTTTGGGCAATTATTAATAATTATAACTACTCAATATAAAAAATTATTTTTTTTAAATAAGTTATTCGGAATTTATTTCTTATAGTAGTATGAATAGAAATACAAATCTGAAAAATATGTTTTAAGATTATTTTTCAATCATATATTTTTATATTTTTACTGTTCTAATCATATAACACTTCTGAATATTTATATAAAATGGTTATATTATTTGTCTACTCAATTTTTTAATATTTTTATTGATCTCTTAAAACATAAAAATTAATATAGATAGAATGATTATATAGTTAATAAAATTTTTTGTTGAACGCGCCAATCTGGGGGACCCATCGATCTCAGCAACCTCCATCGGTAACAATAATCTATGGAACAATATCAAAGTCGATTAAAGCTGTAGGCTACGATTCCAATTCCAAGCTCTTTGAAACTTTGACAAAACAATGAAGCGATGTATCTTTCAGAAAAATAACAATCTAGCTCATTCGTCAATCAATAACACTCTTATTATTTACATTTCATCGACTGACATATTGTTAGTTGGCCGCAAATAATCCAACTGACCATTGTAAACTAACTCAAATGACCAATAATCGCTCTATCAAAAGATTCAAAACATCAACAAATCGAATCACCATTAATAAAAGATCACCATTAATCTCTCTGGCAGCATGGTTCCTAGATCGGATGCAACTGAAGCTTCGACTATAACCGGGGGATCTTTAGTCTGGTTCCTAGATCGGATGCAACTGAAGCTTCGACTATAACCGGGGGATCTTTAGTCGAGCCATGTTTATTTGTCACTTGTATGTACACTGTCTGCAAAGGGAAAATATGAAGAAAAAAATATTATTAAGAGAGCATAGGTAATTGGATAAATAAAACAACTCTCAAAAGATGAAAGCATAAGTTAAAAAGGAAATACTTGAAAATGGTGTGGAAAATATCAATGATCAGAAATTACAGTCAAAATGATCCAAAATACCAGAATATATCAGTTAGTAAAATCTATGTAAACAAGTTCAGAAGTTCATAACTAATCATGAATGGTGGGGATAGCCTATATTTTTTAAATTAGGGTCTTTCTAGACTATGATTGAAGGATTATTTACATTCAATCGACTGACATATTGTTAGTCACTTAGTTGGCCGCAAATAATCCAACTGACCATGGTAAACTAACTCAAATGACAAACAACCGCCCTATCAAAAGATTCAAAACTTCAACAATTCGAATCACCATTAATAAAAGATCAAATAAACATGTTCAATTCAAGAAGTCTTACCGGCCAGGTGTAGTCAAGTAGACGTGTACAGTAAACCTCGGCCTCATCAAACTTCCTCAGAGTCTTTTAACCGAGAATAATGAAGATCGTAAAATGGCATCCCCATCATTTGGCAAGCCTATCCCAACCCATATCAGGCCCAATAATCAGAAGAGTTAATATCCACGGCCCGTCTATAAGCATCCACGGCAGCTGACGTGTTTTTCATCTCGACATACTCATTACCCATGAGCGTCCACGCAATATAAGTAATTCTTATTCAATTTAAGTGCCCTCCGGAAATACGTAACGGATTTTTCATGCTGCACTTTTAAACTGTAGTAGTTTCCGACTATGCAGCACGACTCAGGCTGGTATTTATCCATAAGAAAAACACGATGGGCCAGATAACTTAAAGCCGAAAAGCAATCTTTAGCATAAAAAACATTAGAATACATGTCCATGTCCATGTCCTCAGTTCTGAGAAGTTGCTCAAATTTATAAAGGTATTAAATTCAATATACACACTTTGGGGTTTCAAACAACAGGGGAATAAGTGTTCAAAAATAAAATATTCTAATGTGAGCATATAAGTTGTCAAGATTCAGGCGGGGGAAATTATCATACCTTCTTAAATGTTCTAAAAGCTTCGATCTTCAAAGGATCGACCTGAATTCCATATTTACAACATTGCATTAATATATAAACACACACACACACTCTCTAACCAACGTATTTACGAACATGAAAAGGGAAATTGAAAATTACAACAGCCTTACAAAATGTATTTACGAACATGAGAATAGATTTGGGGAAAAGCAGTCTTTAATTAAATGAATTAAAAAAACATAAAAATTGGTATTAAGAATTTAAAGAAAATATACCGAGACCAACCTTCACCATCCATTATCAAAATTTCAAGAGCAATTGCATTTAGGAATTTGGCATTTGGGTGTTGATAAATTAAAGCTTATTATGCATACCGTCCGATTCAGGTACAGATGGATCGTTTAAATGGGAATTTAGGAAAATTCCACTTACCTGTTTGGATCAACTTCAATTTGAGGAGATTGAGAGCGAGAGAAATATACGCTTGGAACGCTATAAGAGAATAATAAAATTTAAAGATGCTACTGTGTAATACGCTTGAGTCGATCATAAAATAAATTTACAGTATTTCGAGTAATACGCTTGAGTCAAAAGAATCTATGGAAAAGTATGGCAATAGAATGAGTCAAAAGAATCTATGGAAAAGATCTACAAAAGCATATTTAAAAAAGTGTTAGATCACGAAGCATACATAACAAAATGCAAGAACTTAATTCACGCTTGTTCAATGTGAATTTCAACTGAATGATTAAGTGATTACCTTTTACCAATTGAATGACTGAAACCCCTCAATGCTTATTTCAACCGACGAAAGATCTACAAAAAAAGATATACCAAATTGGTAGTAAAGTTTGAATCAGTCATATAGCACAAATAAACCTTATTCACAGCCTTCCTGCTCTGGTTCGAATCTAGAAGATTCTAGAGCGATCGATTTTTTCTGTTACGAACCTTTCCTGTCTCTTTCAGTAGCTCGCCCAATCTCTTCTTCTCATCATCGACATCTGGATTCGCTGTCCCGAGTTTTTCCTCTCTCATCCCGACTACAAACTCGAGAACCTCTATAGCATCATCCAGCCTGTGCCAAAAGCATCATAATTTATGTATAATTATGTTATCAAATTACATTAAAAAAATCATTTTACATTACAAAGAAAGGTAAAAGATAATTGCATGATTTTGAGTAAAGCTTCTCGGGTAATACCATCGATCTGCAAACTCAAAGGAAGCTTCTGTTCAATTGAAGACTCGTCGATTTTCGAATCGATTTCCGATAGATTATCGATACTCTTTCCGATCACTGCCCCAATTTATAAGATTAAATTTCTATTCATTGACTTCATCTCATACACGTAACATTCGTTTAATCGAACGTACCTTCTTCCAATTCGTTTAATTTAACGTCGGGGGAGCGCCAGCATCAACATCGACATCGAGCGAGTCTGAATCTGGTCACATGAAGCTCACTGGTATTGTCGAGATCCCCAGTACACCAAACGAAAGCAAGTTCATCTGCACTGACCTGCATCACAGTGAATTGGGAGTCGATGTCGGATGAGAACTAAAACCTGGATAAAAGAATATTCACAGAATAATCGACAATGAATCGTTTGATTCTAAAACTGAAAAAAAAAACGATATACGGTTCAATTTATCCTATCAGCGAAGAAAAGAAAAAAGAACATACTTACAGCCAAACCCTTATTCGTGAATACGCTCAAACTGATGAGAACCAAATCTGGGGAAAAAAATCAAACAATAATCAGATAGAGTGAAGGAAATAAGATTAAATAGTTATAAATAAGAAACCGAATTTCATCAAATATTAGTACTGAGGATTACTACCGACCATCAAAGAAACCGAATTTCAATTTGACTACGAATAATATGTATTCATCTTATTTTGAACAAAACATATGAAAATTACAGAAAGAGCAACTAAATGAATGTGCCATATTGCAAATTAAAAAGGATCTCCATTGACAGATCTTGCAAGGATGGACTCAGTCATTCAATGTTGCTTCATATAAATATTGCACATAGAAAGAGCAACTACACGTGTAATATGACAAATAAGCAAATTATAGAAAACAGAATTCCAACGATTCATTATTAATAAGGAGGTGTTTATCATAATCACTCAATAAAAACAACAATGACATTAAGACCACCCAAAAAGAACAAAGCATAAGGGTGTGAAGAATGTGGATATGAAAAGTACAATTTAATCACTAATTGTAATAACAAAATTATATATTTATCTTTATGATCATTCAGGCCAACACCGCAATGGGCCTAGCTTTAGAAAAACGAAGTTCAATCACATGAGCAGTTGAATTTCCACCAGAAAACGGTAATTACAGCAACTTAGGAGAGAGAAGAAAACTACCTCCGTACCACCTCCCATGTTGAGCCGAGCAACTTCACCACCACTCAAAGTTATTCTTTCTATCCTGTTTCATCAGTAAATTCGATTAGCGAATCCGATGACTCTAGTTTTAGTGTATAATCTATTCGAAAGACAATGATATACAGTAAAGCCTCAATAATTTAATAATTGGTTAATTTAGTAACTTTGCTTAATCTAATGTTAGTCCTGACTTGGGACCAAAATGCTAAATTTATATCTCGAATATTTAAGACCTTTAAATTAATAAACTTTATCGCTCTCAATGCTGTTAATTTGCAGAGGTTTAAGTTTAATTTTATATATATATACTCCTCTTGTTTGTCTAATATAGGCTTCGAGAAATACTCCACGGAATTAAAACACTACATGTAAATGGGATATAATATAATGTCTACTTTGACTTCTAATATTTCAACTAAAAGCGAGGGAGCTAAATAGGGGACTTTTAATCATTCCTTTTGTAATTTTAATACTTTCGAAAAGGAAACAGGCCTATGATTTGGGAGTGGGACGGACGGAAAAAAAACAATCTTGCTTTAGATGGAAGAAGGGTGCATATTACTTACTCTTCTTGACTGCAGTCGAGTCTATGATCAGCTGACAGATAATGAATTGCACCTTCGGCAGATTCAAGCGGCATATAGGTAACGGTAAACTATCACACCTTCTTAGAATTGAAACATGAGGCGGGGTTCAAGCGGAACACGAAACCGAAAATCAATTCAGTCAGAAGGCTAAAAGTTGCTCGAATGAACCCGTTTTCAACGTACCTCGCGATCATTATACCAGGGGATTTAATTTCTCTCGGGCATTTCATCGAACATGTTCCTCCCTTCCCATTTCACAACACCCCATTATAGCAGAATCCAAGAAACCACATTTCTGACATCAATTCTCACTGAATAATGTTCGAGCATCGCCCATCATCCTGCACTTCACGTACATATCCATCGCAGCGATCCGGGCTTTGACGAAACAATCTAAACCTAATCTGATCATAAAACCCAATATGGTATAGAAATAAACAATAATTATCAAAACAATGGATGGATCGAAAAGAATCAGAAAAGAATAAAAAAAACTCAGAAACGTAATATAGAAAAAAAAATGCCTGAGGATGTAAAGGATGGAACCTGCAATAAACAATAATTATCAAAAAAATGGATGGATCGAAAATACGTCGAACATATAAGTAGAATTGAAATACCTAGATTAGCAGAATCACATATCTTCGCTGATCGTGTGTAGAGTTTCATCTTCTCCGACAACGTAAATTTCTTCGCAGGCTCCGGACATTATCTGAAAAAATGATTTACAATAAGAGACCTAATCATGATAGAGCAGCGAATAGAAAAAAAACTTGATCTAAACCCTAATTCTGATAGAGCAGGGATGCAGTTCGAAGGAGAAGAGCATTTTCATATTTTGGAAAATGTGAAGGAGAAGCGGTAGAAGGGGAAGAGACTGAATGAAATTGTTGGATATTCCCGTTTCAATTAATGATTTTATTTTTGATTAAAATTAAAAAGAGAAGAAAGGATTTCAAATGGGTGTGAACGCAAGAAAAATTAAGACAAATTGAGCATTCTCATTGGACAATTGAATTTTAATTTGATCCTAAGTGGCACAATTCGCTGTTCCTATTGGCTAATTGGATTAACGTGATTCAGGAATTATATATTATTAAGATAAATAAATGTAAATAATTTTCAATGATATAATATTTATATTATTACATATACGTGTAGCTCATATTTATTAGTATTATTTTATTATAAATGTGTATTGTTTAAATATTGGCTAATTGGATTAACGTGATTCAGGAATTATATATTATTAAGATAAATAAATGTAAATAATTTTCAATGATATAATATTTATATTATTACATATACGTGTGGCTCATATTTATTAGTATTATTTTATTATAAATGTGTATTGTTTAAATATTATAATTTTACGTTACAATGGAATAATGTATAATTTATTATTTTATTACAATAATGTATAATTTATTATTTTATTACAAATTATAAATTACAGTACAGCGCATAGGAAAAAAGTCCTACCGCATCAACGAGTTAACATGCTAGCTCTCTGAATCACCAATAATAATTTTAATGTTTTTAGCAACTGAAAAGATATGAGGATCAAGACCCTTTTTTTGTGAAAATTAAAGAATTGATAACTTTATTTTTTAATTTATAAGGAATACTTAATACAAAAATTATAAAAATGGTAAAGAAATATAAGATACATGATTTTTGCATTATGATTACAAAGTTCGGTGGTTTACTGGTTTATGAGCTATTATTTTCTTAAAAAAATGGAATTTATAAAAATAATTCAAAAAAAAATATTGTAATAGAAATATACACAAACATGACTTGTTGTAAATAGATAAATAGATTGTAATGTAAACAATTACTCGTCAATATTGTGATTATTATCTCCAGACACGAATTAAAATAGTGATTAAAATAAATTAATTGAAAATTAAATTTAAGATATATTTTGAAGCATTACAAAATTATAAATGATACGATAATCTGTGTAATATTTGAGGAAATTAAACTTAGGACAGTACTCTTTGTACTCATCCATGAAAATACAAAGATCTCGGAGTGTGGTTCAATCGTGAGTGACAACTTCATCCGCATCATATCGATTATCTATGGTTGGCTTTATGATCACCACACTTTTGCAATGCAATACAATTACGATCCCGGTCAAATCACTAATTTTTCTATTTAATTCATAAAAGTTTTGGATCGATGCAAAATAGAAAGTAATTGAACTGTTACCAGTCGATATCAGCTTCGGCCATCACACAACATAAGAGGGCGGTGGATTTGCCAGTGAACATGGGCCCCAACGCTGACATGGATCATATAGTGTCTTTAAATAATGAAAACAACTAATGATCCCAAAGCTTATGAACAACAATTATAAAAGTTAGAGATCGTTGATCAGCACTATTACTAAAATTTATTATGGTGGCAGTAGGGACTGATTAACCTCGCCAAGATACAAAAGAATCACTGTCGTCTTCTCCCTGAAAGACATTCAACTCACTATTCGATTTATCCTTAGATCTTCCATTTTTTAGCAATACTATCACATATACCTGGTGAAGAAAGCACATACAAAAAAAAGTGACCGTTCTAAGCAAAAGGAGTAATCAAATCCAACACAATACACAAATATATCACCTCTACTGCTATTTATATTGAAAAAGAGAGATAATGTAAATATTTTGCATATATGAGGAATATGAATACTAAAACGCCATCACAAATATAGAAATCATCGCTGCTTACAAATACCATGGGGAGACATGATATATATTAAGGGATTCTTCACAACAGAAGCAGTGCAACCTAACACGCACTAATTAGTTATGTACTTCTAAATCTCCAATTCATATCATACAAAGTACATAGTACACCAAGTCATCTATTCCAGAACTTATCATGTAGTGAAAATTCAAGAATGCGGCTAAAATTGAATTTGAATTGAAACTATTCACATTATTGTAAATGGACAGGTATATTTAACATTATGCTAATCACGGAGTATACCTGAAGAAAACATGTAACAACTTACTTTAAACGAACAGAATTATCAAGGAGAATGACAAAATAACAATTGTACGAATATTTAAAACAGTAATGAACAATCGTCAAACGTAAATATGATCAATTATATAAAAAAAAACTTATGCATTCCTCATCTTACATGTTTTATTGTTGTTGTCTCCCACCAGATATTGCTGTAGGAGAATAAAGTGTTCAAACCACTGGAAAAAAAAAACCGAGCAAAAATTTTGTATTTTATTTGTGTGCGCAATCAAGGTGTTTGATTTTATGCCTTTGCAAATGTAAGATGAAATGCATTTAAAGAAATATGAAGTACAGATCGAAACAAAAAGTAATTGTATCACTTCGTTAAACCACTTACATACGAACGAAGCATAATTATCGCCTTTCTTCCTTCTCAATATCAAGAAAACTCAGTACCGCGATTTCGACTTTCTCACCCGTCGATAACATCTTTTACGACCACTTCGCCAGTGCCTCATCCATGCTCTTGGCCATCATCGGTATCATCAACTGCGACAGAGCCGTCGTCAATCGGACTGATCAGAAGAAAAAAATTGAAAAAAGTTGTTTTGTAGGCTATGAATAGGAATTTTGATCAACTGCACAATGATATTTAAGAACTAATACAACAGAAACATGAACTGTGATTAATTGAAGTAGGTAAATTATGGAAAATTGTACCTTATCATGTTTCCACCTTAAGTACTTAAACTACTATAATGGGAACGTGTACACTATTTAGGTCGTTTTCAAATTACATCATGAGATGAACAATTGTCAAAACAACATCTGAAAAATAAATGAAAAAAGGAATTAAGTACTAACCTGGTGGCAATATATCTGCTTCAAGATCTTCCTCCAATGGGCGGAAATCAGAGGCACATCGCCAAGCCATATTTTGGGAGGGTGCTGGATTGAGTAAGTTTGTATACAGCTAGCCACAGAAAATTAATGTAGAGAAAGGGTGTACGATATGGTCAATGTGGCTATGGGAGATGAAGAGGAACTGTTGGGAGACGGCTTGAGGGAACTTGACGATGTCAAAAGCTGAGTTGACTGCAAACAAAAATCTGCACTTAGATATATTATTAACCACATATTTAAAATCTAAAAAAATTAACATATAAATCATTACCTATGAATGAATTAGGGTTAAGTCATATTTGAACAACAATTCTAATATAAAATCAATTAATATAAGAAAAAAATGTTGCAAGGCTAGATCAAGAAATAATTTACATCAAATCAATAATTAAGAAAAAGGTTGTAAACATAAAAAAACACGAACTTACCAAGAAATCTGAAAAACAAAAACACATAAAATTTGTTATATAAAAGAATTAAAAACAATTCAGAAGTCAAAACAGTTATACAAATCTAAAACTGCAAACAAAACAATCAAGAAGTTAAAAAATTAATAACATTTAATAACCGAGAGATGGTATAAAAGGAGAAAGGCCATGAACCTTCTTCAAAGATATCTAAAGTACTTAAAGATTATGATCTGTAAAAGGGATTAAGATATATAAATGAATTAGGGTTAAGTAACTATTGAACAAAAAATCTAATGTAAAAACAAATAACATAAAAACATAATTTTTCATTGAAAGGCTAGATTAGGTAAATAATCACATATAAAAATTAATTAAGACAATAGGTTGTAAACATAAATTACACAAAACTTACCAAGAAATCTACAAAACAAAAAATACAAATATTAAGTTCAAATAAGAGAATTAAAAACTAATATCAAGTAAAATCGATAAATTGGATTAATTGCTAGTAACAGAGAAATATGCTTACATAGATAAGCCACAATTGATGATCTTGTTCGCGGCTCTAGTTTTATTCTTGTGCTCCATGTGCAACGCATAGGAGACATAGAAAGACAATCGCGTCACTCTGATTTTGTTTGCCTCTAAGAAGCTGTAAATGATAATCAGCACGAATTTTCAGCCTCTTCTCATAACATTTTTCACATCATCAAATATTATTAGCATCGACACGATTTCAATCCATGAAAAACGCAAAAAAAAAAAAAAAAAAAAAAACAAAGAAGCCGGAGCACTCACATATTCCAACCATACTTTTAGGTACCGAAGATCGTCCTTGTAACGTTCGTCCTTCGTCGTAACACAATGCCTGCAAGCATTGCTCATAAATCAAGACTAACAGATTTAGTTTCGGCTGGGGATTCATAACCGGGTTAGTTTCGGCTGGGGATTCATTCAAAAAACTTATCAACGATCAGCCAATAATTACCTGCACCCGTATCAAATTTATAAGAAAAAAATTAATACTATAAAAGAGCAAAAAAATCATAATACTAATATAAGAAACATGAAACAGTACATGGTGTTATCAGCTATGAACTCCAAACTTAAGACTGGGTCCTTATAAGGAAGAATGACATCAAGCGACTCAGCAGTCAGCATCAATACTCCAATAGTTCCACGCATTTATTATATTGTGACGTTTGTAAGAAAATATATAATAGTACTTACTTTGTACGGGTTAAAAAGAGAACGCCAATCAAGTTGTTCAACTTCCTTGGGCCATGTAGCACTCCAGTACAAAGTTTGACGATCAGTACGAATCTGCAAAAAATATTGAGAAATTTTATCAATACTTTTCGGATATAGATACTTATACACACAATAATACCACATTTCAAACAAATAAGATGAATAAACCATTTATATCTCAAATACTTATATACACTTGAATTCATCCTGAAAAGATACCGAGAATTTGATAAATATGGCAAACTGAATTCCTACTCCAATCAACAAATTCTTGAATTTGAACAGACCTGATCCACAATCTTTCGAATTTGAGGCTCAAAACCCATGTCTAGCATCCGATCTGCCTCATCCAAGACCAGATATGTGAGCCTCCGCAAGTTTGTATGATGGGTTTCCACCATATCAATTAGCCTTCCATATCTCTTGCGCCTTATTCGAAAACTTCAATCTCAAATTCTTCTCCGCCGTCACTACATTGAACAGAAGAATAAAAAAGAAAAAAAAATGATGAGAAAAAAAACATGGCCCGTCTGTAAAAGGCCCGTCTGTCTGACTGGAAGCAGCAGGAGGAGAAGAGGATCTCGCCTTTATCTCCTTTATCTCCTCGTACTCCTCGGGGTTTATGGAGAAATCGTCTATTCCGGAAAACAAAAGGGTTTTGCAGATCATATCAATCTCGCCAATGAATCCAATTAGAATTAGAAATAGCTCCAAATTGAAATCGAAAAAGCCCAATATACACATAAGAAGATACAAAAAATTTGATTCACAATTTTGGATGAAAAACCTGCTTCATCCAAGGAAGTAATAAGGAGAAAATATTGAAATCTGAAAATGAAAAGACTGATTAGGAAGATAGAAAGAAAAACGTAATAATCGGAAGAAGAGTTAATACAGAATTTATGTTTCAATTAATATATTTAATATATTTTATATTTGATTAAATAATAAAATTGAGAAATCAATTTCAATCAAGAAAAGGGTTTTGCAGATCATATCAATCTCGCCAATGAATCCAATTAGAATTAGAAATAGCTCCAAATTGAAATCGAAAAAGCCCAATATACACATAAGAAGATACAAAAAATTTGATTCACAATTTTGGATGAAAAACCTGCTTCATCCAAGGAAGTAATAAGGAGAAAATATTGAAATCTGAAAATGAAAAGACTGATTAGGAAGATAGAAAGAAAAACGTAATAATCGGAAGAAGAGTTAATACAGAATTTATGTTTCAATTAATATATTTAATATATTTTATATTTGATTAAATAATAAAATTGAGAAATTGAGTATTCCTATTGGCATTTTAAATTAAAAGGAAAAATGTTTGGCTATAGGGGAAATAGAGCATTCCTATTTGTCAATAGAATTCAATTTACTATAGTTGGCAAAATTGACTGTTTTGATTGGCTAATTGGAATTAAGTGATTCAGGATTTATATATTAATAGATTAGTAATTAAATTTCATAAAATTAACTTTATATTAGTAATTAAAATATTATTTAATGAAATTAACTTTATATTAGTAATTAAATTTAATTAAATTAAACTAAAAATAAAAAGCCATCAATAGTATTTTACATCCGCGATAAAACGATCTCGAAACCATCAAAATTTCATGAAATTTATCTTGAGACCATAAGCTAGACAAATATATAAAATTTTAAATGAAATTATTGTTTAGTATATATATATATCTTTAAAGTTTGATAAAATATTAAATTTAGTTCACTTGGTTCAATAGAAAAATAAGTTCATTTTTTATAATAAAGTCAATTGGTCTTGGGGGTTCGAATCCTCAGAAAATCATGAATTTTATTTTACTCCCTGAAGAACCATTTTATAAGAGATAAACGCTAATGTATGTGACACTATATATATATATATATATATATATATATATATATATATATATATATATATATATATATATATATATATATAAAAGATCTCTAGCTACAGTAGCTAAAATATTTATATCTATAATTTTTTTCCAAAATACAACAAACTTTGTGTAATTATTTAATTTTAGTGTTTGTATAATTCGTAAAAAATATGACGTAAAACATTGAGATTTTTAAAAAAATTGTAACGCGATTAAACTAATATTATAACTACTAAATAATTATATTTAATTGGTTTTTTTAATTTTTAATTAATTATTTTATTAAAGAAAGGGTAAGATAGTCCATATATATTTTCAAAAATTAAGACCTTATCTTAAAAATATTAAAAAAAAATTGTAGTGTTAAATGATAAAGCAAAAAAATAGAATGGGAGTTTCTTTTAATATCAAAAGTTTAGGGTAGACCTATCAATCGGTTCGGATCAGTCCTAACTCGGCTCGTTCGGCCCTAAAAAAATCTCGTTTGATTAATATTATTTAGGGTCGAGCCGATTTTGGGTCCAAAAATGAAGCGCATATTAGGCCGAGTTTAAGCTTTAGTAAGCTCGACCTCATGTAGGCCCGACCCTATATAATAATTAATTTTAATTTTTTAAATAAAAATAAATTTAAAATTATTATTAAAAACACGATATATCCTTCGATGGTTAGTACAAATAATATTTTTCTTGTAATAAGTTTATTTTTTCTCTTCTTATTTATATTTATTTTTATGATTTTATTAATACTTATTTTTGAATATTTATTTTTTCAAATCCTTCTAAGTAGAAGTTTTGAGGAACATTACAAGACTTAATGCGGATAAGATTTAAAATATGATAATCCTTGCTTTTGTTTTGATAATATTATTTACTTTTAAATATTTATGAAAAAAATTGTGAATAATTTTAGATTGAGATGTTAGGGCTTAGCCCGTTTTTAGCCTGAAACCCTAATATTCATATAAGTCGAGCTTGAGCTTGAAATTTTCAAGCCCAAAGGCTAAAGCCCGAAGCCCATAATTTTAAAATTCCATGGGCCGAGTCAAGGTCAATCAAAGTCCGACCCATATTGCCCGATTGACAAGCCTAGTTAAGGGACCCTTATCTCTTAGACCATCCCAATAGCAAATTATTGAAGAGGTATTTAGTTGTAATAGGGAACAATTGAAGGTAGCATCTTTTAAGACCACCTCCAATAGGAAGTAATGTCAAAGACATTTACTTCCAATAGGAGATATTGTATAGTAGCATCTTTTCAAACAATTTTTTGAGAATTATTCAATAATTCTCTAATTATTCTGATAAAGCAAGTGAAAAGTGGGGGTGGTGGGCCAGGGAAGAAGTGAGTTGGCGATAGTGGGGCAGCTTGGGCAGCATTTCGGGCAAGAGACATATATTTGTTTTGTAAATGCTATTTTTCACATAAAATTAATAAAATAAAAATAAAATAAATTACATCAATATTTTTGATTTTTCAAGAGCTTTAATTAGAGACTAAGTTTATTTAATTTGGATATTATTTGTTTTTTCAATTTTTTTACTATTTTATAAAAAAAATCAAAATTTCAAAATTATTATTGATATATTCAAATTAAATTAATTTTTATATATTGAACTATATATATTTTTATTGTTTTAAAAATATAGAAAAGAAGAGAAAAAAAATGATGGATAAAAATGTGTTGTATTTCAATAAAAATGTGTTGTATTATATTTTGTTCAAAATTTAAAATCCGACTTCACGTAAAAAGGCTATTCGAGTTTGTAAAAGGGCTATTCGGGTTTCTAAAAGGACCTATTCGGGTTTGTAAAAAGGCTATTCGGGTTTGTGAAAGGGCCTATTCGGGTTTGTAAAAGGGCTATTCGGGTTTGTAAAAGGGCCTATTCGGGTTTGTAAAAAGGCTATTCGGGTTTGTAAAATGGCCTATTTGAGTTTGTAAAAGGGCTATTCGGGTTTGTAAAAGGGCCTATTCGGGTTTGTAAAATGGCCTATTCAAAACGTTCAACTATTCGCGATCCCGTAAAAACACGTTTCGGTGTTTTTAAAACACATATTTTCACAATTTGTGTGTTTTGAACACGAAACACAACACAAAAGAACATACTATATATTTTACACTACTTTTCCACTAGTGGACGACTTCATATAATTTATTTTGATATTTTTCTAATTATATTATTTTTATTAAATAATAAATAAATAATTTAATTATTTTTATATCAATTATTATTTAACAAATATTATTATTAATTAAAATTTTATAGAACATGCAATTAAAAATAAAAAAGTAATATATAGTGGGGTATAGTGGAATAATGATGTGTAGGAAAGAGAAAATGAAATATTTTTGAAATATTTTCTATTGTAGAGTATAAGATATTTGAAGGATAATTGAAGAAATTTGATTAGGTGTAAAGTGGAATAAGCTGATGTGGCAAAGAATATTTAGGAGTTGAAATATTTGCTGCTGAGATGGTCTAACAAAGAGACGTAAAAGGTGGGTGGTGGGCCAAAGGAAGAGTGAGTTGGCATGTGGGCAGCCCGGGCACCAATTCAGGTAGAAAAATATGTATTTATTTTTAAATTCTATTTTTCATATATAATTAATAAAATAAAATAAAAATTATGTCAATATTTTTTATTTTGAAATCTCTACAAATAGAGATTAGGTTTGTTTCAGTTGGATATCAACTTATTTTGCAATTTTTTTTTTCTATTTTAATTTAGTTTTAGTGTGTTTAATTTTGTGTGTTTTGAATAATTGTTACACTCTTTCCCTACAAATTTGTGTAAATTTGTTTTATATATTTTGATAATTTTCAAATTTAAAAACTTTTAAATTAATAATATTAATAATAATAATAATCTAATTATTCTTTAATGTCAATTTCTATATTAAATATTTTTATTGTTAATTTAAAATTTATAAAATAACATATATATATAAAATATAATGAATATATATAGTGGGGTATACATAAATGAAGTGGAAGAAGAAAGAAAGTAAAGTAGAAGTGAGAAAAGGTATAATAACTTACGAAATATTTCTTATAGTAGAGTGTGAGATATTTGAAAAGTAATTGGAGATATTTGATGATGTGGATATGGAATAAAATGACGTGGCCAAGAATATTTGGAGTTTGAAATATCTCCTGTTGGAGATGGTCTTAATGCCTAGTTTGGTAGGCATGATAAATCTTTGAGTTAACAAATTTATACGGTGTTTGGTTAAATATTATTGGGCCCAGAGTTTAATAACCAGCTCGGTAATAAATAATGTTTACCATTGTAAGAGAAATCGGCCTATATACGTGCGTTGAGGAGTCCGATTTGAACAGTAATAATGATTGGCGTATACATTTTACCATACTACCCTCAATTATTGAATGTGCCTACTACATTATTGACTTTGAATTTTTCGCTAATTTCACTCCAAACTCATTTCAGAGAAATTCGAGATTTCGAAGCTTTCATCTCTTCAATTTCAAAACATAGCAATGGCGTATGCTATCAGGTAATGGCATCGAATTAATCGTTAAATATCTCTGCACCGATGAAGTATGTTTATAATTTTTTTATTTAATTACACCTTGATTAATTACTGCAGTACATAATCTATAAACTACTTTGAATTAATACATGTTATGTATAAATAGTTTGGGATATGCTATGTGTTTGATATTTGCATATTAAATCTTTGCAGAATACTACTATTTCTTTGTTTCAAGAACTACTTCTGATGAGTTTGGTCGAGAAGAAAAATGAGATACTTTACATATTACTTGAAGAAATAATACTTGATTCAATTGTTGTAATTTCTATGATAATTGATATTAAAAAAAAAAAATGTAAGTGCATCGTGAGTTACAATATGAATGAACACATTCCCGATTAAGTTAAGGAGCTAAATAGACTTGTAGGATGTCGTAATTAAGATTGTATTGATAATTTACGAATGGATAGAAATACGCTTGGAAGATTATGTGTGTTGTTGAAAAATAGGGTGATTTAGAAGAAGGAAAATATGTCAGCATCGAAGAGCAAGTTGCTATGTTTCTTTCTGTACTCGGTCACTACAAGAAAACAGGGTTGTTCGGTATGACTTTAATCGGTCTGGTCAGACAGTATCTCATTACGTTCACCTGGTCCTCGTTGTGGTTTTACAATTACACACCTTGCTACTTACCAAACTAATACCAGTTCCTAGTGATAGTAATAATCATCGTTGGAAGTGGTTCAAGGTAATCACTATTAACTACTCCCTCCGGCCATTAATAGATGTCATACTTTTCTGGACACGGAGTTTAAGAAAATTATTATTTTTTTATTTTTTAATTGAAAAGTAAAGGTTAAAATATATTTTAAAAGTGAAAAGTAAAGTAGTTGTGAGTAAAGTTTAAAAAGTAGGTGGGGGTAAATTAGAATAAAATTGTATATTAAAATGAAAAAGTTAGAATAATTATTTCATTTTTTGGGGTGTGTCAACTATTGTTGGACACCCCAAAAAGGAAAGTATGACAACTGTCTTTGGACAGAGGGAGTATATAATATTGTATTTGAAAATAAATTTGTTAAACTTGAATTAATAATCACAGTTGCATTTTTTTGAAGTGCATGATTGTCTTGGTGCATTGGACAATACATATATCGATGTACATGTTCCAGCATCGGATAAGGGCCCATTTAGAACAAGCAAGGGCCACATTTCAACAAATGTGTTGGTTGTTTGTGATACGAATATGTAATTTACCTATGTACTCCCCGGTTGGGAAGGGTCAGCGTCTGATGCACGAGTGTTAAGGGATGCGGTGAATCGCACTCCCGGATTTAAAGTCCCAACCGGTAATAAGTTTTTCTAGTAATGTCATTGGTATTTAAACTTTGACTGTGTGTAATATTATTTTTTACAGTGCTTGTTTGTATCATTTTTGTTTTAAACGCATGGAATTATTATCCATATGATAACGGCTACGCCAATAGTCCTAGTTTTCTATCACCGTATAGAGGTGTTCATTATCCCTTAGAAGAGTGAAGGCCGAATGCTACAC
Organism: Euphrasia confusa; assembly: GCA_954870475.1. NCBI lineage: Eukaryota > Viridiplantae > Streptophyta > Magnoliopsida > Lamiales > Orobanchaceae > Euphrasia > Euphrasia confusa. The sequence continues at coordinate 22,931,758 of OX940960.1, forward strand.
GACCTATTTCTAGTTGAGAACATTTCAACATGCGCCACACTCGCGCACGAAACATTATTGAACATTCTTTTGGAGTAATGAAGATGCGTTGGGACATTTTTAAATGTGCAACTTATTATCTGAGGACTCAAATACGGCTTATAATGGCATGTTTTCTCCTCCATAATTTCATTCATCGAGAGATGATTACTGATCCTATGGAAGCTTTGTTAGATGTAGAAGGAAATTGGGAAGAACACCATGGAGAAATATCAGACTTCATTTCATTATCCCGTAAGTGAACGTCTCCCACTGCAACAACCGCCACCTTCGCGGCATTGCCCATGTAGACTACGATCTCTCCCTCTCTAAGTCTCCGGGTTTCCTGAAACCCCTGCAATGAATTGCAGACATGGTCAGTGGCGCCCGTATCTACACACCAGGTGTTGGTAGATATCACCGCTGACAATGTTTCAGTGACTAAGGAAAATTTCGTACCTTTGATGAGAGGACAATCAGACCTCCAGTGCCCAAACTGCTTGCATCGAAAGCATCTGCCTAATGGCTTGCTTCTCCCAATCCGTGGTTTGAAACCACTGGGCTTCTTTGCGTGCTTTTCCTTTAGCCTTGCCACAAGAGCTTGTGATGTCCTTAACTTACGCACAAACTCCGCTTTCGCCGAATCCTTCTTAAGAGACTCATTGAGAGGGAATTCAGTGAGTATGTTAATCACCTCTTGCCCGGCTTCCACGCTATGTCTCAACATCGCCCTGAGGTCATTCTCAATGTCCTCATCAGTTGGGAAAACAGTGGATTCGGAAAGCTCAACAGTCTGAACAATGTCCAGATTTCGTTCCCAATCATTACTATATGGAACCGATGAGTTTTCATCCTTAAGTATATCACAAAGTGGAGTCACAGTCATTCTTAACCTATAAGCACATAAAACAAACAAACAATTTAATACCGATATTATCTCCCTTAAATAATATCATTAAATCACTAATCACATCTAAAATCCCATCAGGTATGGCAAGCCACGATAGTGTGGACGTTTACCCACCCAAACGATTTCGCAATTAGATTTGCTTCGGTCGTACATCATCAATAGCGTTACTTCGATGGGAAGGATACTATGAAGCGTACCTAAGTGTAAACCATTACTCAGTACTAAGAAGTTCGTTTGGGACTCGCATATCACCGCAAGCCACGATAGTGTGGACGTTTACGTTGACACACGGATCCTTTACTCCCTTCTATAACTGTCTACATCAATCGATCCAAAATCTCATTCAGTGCAGCAAGCCACGATAGTGTGGACGTTTACTACACCAAAAGATTTTTACAATTGACTCTCAATTACATGATCCATTCGATTTTTGTAAATCAAGACGCGGAGAATCATAAGTGAAACTCAAAGTTTCTTACCAGTGATTCACCATGCGAACAACCCTATCTCTCATAAATGAGGGAGCCGAGCAGACAATCGATCCACCTTTAAAAGGATGGTACGAAGGTCTCTAATTTGTGTCCTCTACATGACCAAGTGGCTTTGGCTCCATTCCACTCCCCGGGGTGAGAATGAGTCGACTTGAAATCAGTTTTGAAAAGACAAATTAGGCATTGTTTGATAAACTTTAATCAATGTTTCTTGTAAGAGGAATTACAAGAACTCTCCTCCAATAACTTATCTATATAAACTTCAAAAGTTTATAAAAGTCACCAAGAGAGCAGCAATGGAGACCATGGGAATGTTTCCATTCCCTCTCCCACTTAGCTTTTTACAATAAGGGATACGCTATCTAGTGCATAAAGTAAACACATATAGCATGCATACATGTAATAAAGCACATAGTATTATCACATAATCAAAATAATACTAGAATATTATTTTCCGACTATTATGGCTTTATCACATCTCCGTACACATCTTCTAGTCTTCAGTCTTCGTTTCTTGAATGCTCCATGTGACGAGAATATTAATTTCCAATATTTAAACCTATTTATTTTCAATTAATCTAAAAGTTACTTAATTAGAAAATTAAGTCAATTGAATATATCAAAAATAAAATTAAATATTATTAATATTTTTATTTATTTTTATCTTCCTTCTCTACTCCATTAAATCTCTAGAATCCTATCCAAGACCCACTTGGAATATTCTAGAAGATTTCCATAATGGAATAAGGAAATAAAATAAATTAGGACTCTTCTACTTTCCATAATTAATTAATTTCCATCCATGAAAATTCCCAAGAATAAGAATAATCAAATAGGAAATAAATTAATTTCAATTTAATTCTTTTCATATTCCATGAGAGTTCCTAAAAATAAGAATACTCAAAATAGGAAAACCGAATCAAATAGGAAAGTAGGATCTTGGTAGGAGTAGCATGGGTTGGGAGACCCCACACCACCCAACCTTGATCGACCGCCCCTTAGGGTTTATCGCCGCCGCCGCCCAGCCCACGCGCCACCTCCTCCGGTGGCCGGCGTGGCCGGAACTCCCGCGGACAGCCCTCCCCTTTCGGCCGTGGGTCGATCGATCCTCATGGGATCGATCATGGGGATTGATCGATCCCCGGTCCTTTGTCTTCTCGTCACTTCGTCTTCTCCTGCGGTCTTCTCGGCATCGATCCAACGTAAATAAATTACAATAATTTAAATTACAATTCCGGTATCAATTCTATACATGAAATCGACCATATACATTTTCCGGAAAAACGAAGAACAATAATAATAAACCTAAATTCGGTCAACCCCCGAATTTTTACTATTACAACAATAAATTCGGTCCGGCGATCCAAGATCGCCACCACGCGTTCGTCCTCTAATCCGGGGTTCGATCTTTGGATCTTTGTTCCACGGTATTTACGATAATTAAATCGAAAAATCATAAAGTGTGTTTACGATTTTTACCTTCGATTCGTTGTTTGGAGAAACGAGATCAAGATGACCTTTGAATCTTCCCACGTATTCCTTTCACTCGTTCGAACGTCCGGTGGGCGACGATCCTCCGAACTCTATGGATCTCCTTCACGAACTCTCTAGAATATCAAGTGTGATAATCTTGTCTTATGATTTGTGAAGACCATGTAGTGTTTTTATAGGCTACGTAGGGGATCTAAAGGAGGTGGAATATTGGGCTCCCAATATTAATGATTAAATTGAGCCCAAGCCTAAATCCATTAATCCATTAATATTAATTAATTTATTTTCCACTATATAAATTAATTGCACTCCCAATATTAAACCATATTATATCCAATAATATTCTCTCTGGTAGTATTATTTATTCCGTGTATTTAAGATTTAAATATCAATGAATAAAATTTATTTATTGCTCAATAAATTTATTCATCTCTTATATCCGAGATTAGTACCACTCAACTTTATTATTATGCGGGAATAAATCCACTCGCGAGGTTTACATAATAAATCCTTATGAGCTCATCTCGGGGATATTATCAACCCTTCCGGGATACACTTTCCCGTCAAGTATTCACGGCATGTCATATATAAAATATAGTGACCCAACTTTACCGGTAATTGTCCCAATAATTAAACCGGACAATTCCTTTGGAAAATCAAAGCCACTTATACTAAATATACACACCCGCAATAGTATCGGGGTTTAAGAATAAAATACTCTGAGACTTAAATCAATTATCACAGACAATCCTAATTGATAAATCTCAAGCGATCCGCCCAATACACCAAGTGTACAAGTGTGATAAAATAATTAAGACAAATTATTTTCTCTCTCACACAACGACTATACCGATGGCTTGGTCCGTGTCCATCTAGGTCGTGAGCAACTGTTCGATTAAATACGAGTAACCGATAGTATGATCTTCTGTGTGACGGCGCACACCATACTAACTACAACGTATATAATCTAGGACTATAATTTGCATATATTTAATTAACAATAATTAAAAGCAAATGAATGTTCATTATTAATAGATAAATGACAGTGTACAAGGAGTTCAGAATACTTAAATCTAGACATTAAGTATACTACTCCAACAGAGGCTTCCTAAAAGAAGAAGCGTGTGAAGTTCTTCAAGTTAATTTTTGCTAATGTTAATTCTCCGTAATGTTAATGTTAAGACGTATTTGTAAATTTTTGCAATATTTATTCCTAAGTGGTAAATTCTCTATTTTTTTCTAATGTTAATTCTCAGTAATGTTAATGTTAAGACGTATTTGTAAATTTTTGCAATATTTATTCTTAAGTGGTAAATTCTCTAATTTTTGCTAATGTTAATTCTCTGTAATGTTAATTCTTCGTGTGTTCTAGTACATGACCAAATACATAAAACAAGTACATAATAACAAAGAAATAAAGTAACACCAAACACATGGTATATCAAAATAAGTACATGACCAAATACATAAAACAACAAGTACATATATCAATTAAGAACACAGTTCAAAATACATACACACCAAATACATATATTATACAAGCTTTCAAAGTACATACACACCAAATACATATATTATACAAGCACAACACCCTAAATTGTTCAAATACTTAAAACATCAAATACAGAATTATATATGCATAATGTAACTAGTAAAATGTATTCCTTTTTAGATAATTGAAAATTTGGGAATATTCATTTTTATAGCACCATCAGTCTTCATGGATTCAGACTGCAGAGAAGGGGCATTTCACAGGGCTATTGGATGCACAAGAGTTATTATCCTTTTTGAGACGCTGAAGTGTTCCCTTGAGTTTTGCGGCACACGAATGATTCAGCGAACATCCTTCATCTCGAGTATGTTTTTAAACATCTGAAAACGTTTCATTAGTAGATTTCTCTGAGACAACACAACATCCCAAGTATACAACTTCCCCTGCATATTATTCATGAAGTTTTGAGTAGACATCAGAGCTTCAATGTTCTCACCAGTGGTCTTCCAACAGCCATTACTTTTCTCATTCAACAATATGTCGACGGAAGTCTTGACAGCTTTTTCATCCCATTGATCAGTGTAAAAGTAGCATTCTTATGGTGGAATTATTTCACCATAAGAACTTGGATAGATGGAATGCTGCATATTTTTGCATAAATGTGTGTTTTAGTGTGTAAGTATGAGATTTAACAAGAAAGCATCATGTGTATATATATAGGATGTAACAAAAGATTATGTATTTTCAATATAATTTTGTGTAATAATTTTGTATAGGAAGTGGTTTTGACTTTATTTCAAACTTTACCTGATACTCTGGTGTAAATTAAGTTGATGATAAGTGGTATGTGTTCCAGAAAATAAAGTAGTCTTTTCTTGTCAAATAAATGTGATGCATTTAACTTGTAAAAAATAAGTAATCTCGATATAAATAAAACAAAAAATTACTTCTCCTTAGTGCCGAAGAGAATCAAACGGATCAAATCCACTTGGTTGTTCGCAGCCTCGACAACACCCAGATTGAATTTGATTTGTTCACGATCTAAGAACCCAACGTATTGTTCTATGTTTTGTTTCTGTTTTTCCTTTTTGCTTGCGTTATGTTTTCGTAACTTTATTCTATAAACCTTATCTGGAATTATCAAAATGTTCAGATAATGCAGTTACTCTGTAACTGCAGTACGAAAAACCGCAATTGCGCGGAGTGTAATATACATAATATTACAACAATAATTATATATTAAAAATAAATTAAAACAATTTTATTTTAATTTATTTAATGGATCAGGTCGAGCCCGCGGGGCGAACCTAATCCTAACATTCTCCCACTCGCACAAAGGGCTAGACTCGACGTCCATATAATCATTCTCAACAATATCATTTCATACAGGGCAAATAGATCGTGTGACCTGCGAGCGTGTAAACTATGTCGTCGTCATAAACCGGTTAATGTATTATGACAATTCACGAAATATATTGAGAACTTTTACTCGCTATAACCCAAATATCTTTAGAAAGCGCACTTGTCGACGTATCTCTTATACCCCTCAGATACTTAACATACTCGACATTGTCACAACTCATATTTACAATCATGTCCTTACATGATTGGGCTAGCCTTGAATACCAAGTTAAGTGCATGTTATAAGATAATTTTCCTTCTCCACTAGAGCCCATAAACTCCACGTCAGTTGCTTTCCTGATATGTACCGCATTTACCGATTTTTCACGGTTATTTGATAAAATATCAAAGTAGCAGCACCTAGTGAAATCTCAAGACATAGTTGGAAGTCTTAAGGGTAACGAAATGAGGCCAACGACAACATTTCAACCTCAAGGTCTCAAATAATGAGAAAACAGGGAAGTTTCTCTCACTCACCTTTTAATGATCACAAAAGTACACGTGGTATGAACGCGCGCTACAATGCTCTTCTCCCACACGGAAGATCATACTATCGGTTACTCGTATATAAACGAACAGTTTCTCACGACCTAGATGGACAAGGACCAATCCATCGGTATAGTCGTAGTATGAGAGAGAAAATAATTTGTCTTGATTATTTTATCATACTTGTACACTTGGTGTATTGAGCGGATCGCTTGAGATTTATCGATTAGGATTGCCTTGGATAATCGATTTAAATCTCAATATATTTTATTATTAATCCCCGATACTATTGCGGGTGTGTAAATTTAATATAAGTGACTTTGATTTTCCAAAGGAATTGACCGGTTTAATTACTGGGTCAATTACCGGTTAAGTTGGGTCGCTATATTTTATATATGACATTCCGTGAATACTTGACGGGAAAGTGTATCCCGTAAGGGTTGATAATATCCCCGAGATGAGTTCATAAGGAATTATTATGTAAACCCTGCAGGTGGATTTGTTCCGCATAATAATTAAGGTTGAATGGTACTATTCTCGGATATAAGAGATGAATAAATTAATTAGCAATAAATTAATTTTATTCATGGATATTTATATCTTAAATACACGGAATAAATAATACTACCGGAGAAATATTATTTGATATAATATGGTTTAATATTGGGAGTGCAATTAATTTATATAGTGGAAAATAAATTAATTAATATTAATGGGATTAATAGATTTGGGCTTGGGCTCAATTTAATCATTAATATTGGAAACCCAATATTCCACCTCCTTAAGATCCCCTACGTAGCCTATAAAAGCACTACATGGTCTTCTCTATTCTAATAACTTGAAAATCACAATTCTAGAGAGAGAAAGTAGAGAAGGAGATACATGGAGTTCGGAAGATCGTCGCCCACACGACGTTCGAGCTAGTGCAAGGAATACGTGGGAAGATCTCAAGGTCTTCAAATTGAGTTCTTCGTTTTTCCGAACAACGAGAACGAGGTAAATCGTAAAACCCTCTTTATGATTTTATCGTTTAATTATCGTAAAAATATCGTGAACCAAGATCCGAAAGACGCGACCCATGACGAGGACGAACCGGGCGATGGTGGTCGAAGACCACCGGACCACCGACGGCTCGTCGGCTCGATCGGATGGGTCGAAGGGCATGAAGCCCGGCTGGACGTCGAGCACCGCTCGCGCGGGGCTGCCTCTGCTCACGCGGAGGGGCAGCCGCTCGCGCGGCTGGACCGCCGCTCGCGCGGCGGCGATGCTGGCGGTGATTGCTAGCCACGGCGACCGTGGCTGGTGGGCGATCACCGGGGTGCAGCTGGGGCGTGCCCAGCTGGCTGAACCCTAGCACTCGCACGATGCGAGCGCACGCCTCCATCGGGCAGCCGCGGCTTGGCCGTGGCGAGGGTTCGATGAGGGGGCTGATCCGCGGGGGTTCGAGCATGCCCGGCGGGCTGCCATGGGCAGCCCTAGGCAGCTGCCGTGATCAGCCGTGAGCCCCCCAAAGGGGCTCGACCGAACAGCCGCGGCTTTGCCGCGGTTAGGGTTTTGGTTGAGTCCGGCGCTTCGTGGTGGTTCATGGCGGGATGTTCCGGCAACCGGGAGTCGATTGGAGTTGTCGTTCCGCAATTTGACAACCCCGGATATTCGATCTCCAAAGGATTTCGGTCGGAATTAATTAAATAATTTATTTATTTAAATTTATTAATTCCGGGATATCGATTTCCAACAATTGGTATCAGAGCGTTGGTTTTAGTTCATGATATTTTTCGATAAATTGTTCTAGCTTGCAGGGTTTCCGACTATTATGTCTAGATATAATTGTTCGTTAATTATTGTCATAATATTGTTCTTAATTTTTATTAAACTCTCGGACATGTCGAGATTCGTTTTATGTGTGGTGAATGCTTGTAATAGTAAAAATTCGGGGGTTGACCGAATTTAGGTTTATTATTATGTTCTACTTTTTCCGGAAAATGTATAGGGTCGATTTCATGTATAGAATCGATACCGGATAATTGTAATTTAATTCTTGTAATTTATTTACGTTGGTTCGATGTTGGAACGATCGCCGGAAGACGAAGAAGTGTGACGAAGAAGACGAAGGACCATAGGGCCGATCATCCCCATGATCGACCCTACGATCGATCGAGTGGGAGGGGCGACGCGCCCCTCGGGTGGTGGCTGCCGCCCGTGGGTGGTGGCTGGCCGGCTGGGGTGGTGGCGGCGGCGGTCCTTCCCCTTGGTGATCGATTGATGGTGGTGGGGGTGGTGCGGGGACTCCCAACCCACGCTACTCCTACCATAATCCGACTTTCCTAATTAATTCGGTTTTCCTATTTGAGTGTTCTTATTTTTAGGAACTCTCACGGAATAGGAAAAGAATTAAATTGGAATTAATTTATTTCCTATTTGATTATTCCTATTCTTGGGAATTTTCAATAGATGGAAATTAATTAATTATGGAATGTAGAAGAGTCCTAATTTATTTTATTTCCTTATTCTATTATAGAAGTCTTCTAGAATATTCCAAGTTTGACTTGGATGGGATTCTAGAGATTTAATAGAATTAGATAGGAAAATAAAAATAAATAGAAATATTAATAATATTTAATTTTATTTTTGATATATTCGATTGACTTAATTTTCGAATTAAGTAACTTTTGGATTAATTGAAAATAAATAGATTTAAATATTGGGATTAATATTCTCGTCACATGGAGCATTCAAGAACGAAGACTGAAGACTAGAAGATGCGTACGAAGATGGAATAAAACCACGATAGTCGGAAAATAATATTCTAGTATTATTTTGACTATGTGATAATATTTATGTGCTTTATTACATGTATGCATGCTTATGTGTATTTAATTATGCATTAATTAGCGTATCCCTTTGTTATAAAAAGCTAAGTGGGAGAGGGATTGGAAACAATGCCATGGTCTCCATTACTGTTCTCTTAGTGACTCTTATGGACTTTTGAAGTTCGTATAGACGAGTCATTGGAGGAGAATTCTTGTAATTCCTTTACGAGAAACATTGATTATGTTTATCAAACAATGCCTAATTTGTCTTTCTGAAGCTGACTTCAAGTCGACTCATTCTCACCCCGAGGAGTGGAATGGAGCCAAAGCCACTTGGTCATGTGGATGACACAAATTAGAGACCTTCGTACCATTTCTAGAAATGGATCGATTGTCTGCTCGGCTCCCTCATCTAATGAGAGATAGGGTTGTTCGCATGGTGAATCACTGGTTAGAAACTTCGAGTTTCACTTATAATTCTCCGCGTCTTGATTTACAAAAATCGAATGGGTTCTTGTAACTGGGAGTCAATTATAAAAGTCTCTTGGTGTAGTAAACGTCCACACAACGTGGCTTGCTGCACTGAATGGGATTTTGGATCGATTGATGTAGACTGTTATAGAAGGGAGTAAAGGAGCGTATGTTAACGTAAACGTCCACACTATCGTGGCTTGCGGTGAATATGCGTATCCCAAACAATCTTCTTAGATACTGAGTAATGGTTTACACTTAGGTACGCTTCTTAGTATTCTTCCCATCGAAGTAACGCTAATGATGATGTACGACCGAAGCAAATCTAATTGCTAAATCATTTGGGTAGGTAAACGTCCACACTATCGTGGCTTGCCATATCTGATGGGATTTTAGATGTGATTAGTGGTTTAATGATATTATTTGAGGGAGATAATATCGGATATTAAATCGATTGTTTGTTATTATATGTGCTCATAGATTATGGATGGCTTTGAACCCACTTTCTGTGATACGTAATGATTTTAAACTCATTGGTCCCTAAATGTAATGATTGGAATAGAGATCTAGACATTGTCCAGACTGTTGAAGTATACAAGTTTGTACTCAGTGAGCTTTGTCCTCCCGAGCCTACGGATGTTTAGACATGACGTAGCGGCTAGACAAGAGGCGATGAGGATACTCATAAAAGGCCATTCTCGAGGAAACGCTTGAACACGTTTTTGAAATGATGGACCTTTTTGCTGGAAATCGATATCCCGGGCTATTAAAATTGCGGAAACAAATAACCTGAACGAAATCCTCGATCGCCGGAGTATCCGAACGCGAACCACCGCACGAGCCGAGGCTCGACCGAGCACCGCACGGGCGAACCCGCACGCCCAGCCGAGCCCCCGCACGGGGCTCGCGATCATCTCGCGATGATCGCTGGGATCGCTCGTAGCGATCCCCGGGCTGCTCGCAGCAGCCCCGCAGCGAGTCGCGTGACTCGTTGCCCTAGCGCACGGGGTCACCCCGTGCGAGCCGCTACAGGCGAACCCGTAGCATGCACGGGGTCGCTGCGAGTCGCCCCGCAGCTGACCCGCGATCGATCCGAGGATCGATCGCATCCCTCGGCTCCGGCCGAGGGTTTCCCGTATCCGCGCCGGCGGCGATGAGGGCGGGGGGATCCGCCGTGGCACCAGCCCACGGCATCCCCGGCGATCGACCGAAGTCGATCGCATGCCCCGACGTCCAGCTGGGGCTTCCCCTTGTCGCGCGTCCCGGCGGTCCGAACCCTAGGGTTCGACCGCCACATTCGATCCTCGCCGGGGATCTCGAATCCCCGTCCCCGAGGTTCGTCGTTTTCCCGGATCGTATGTTCATGTATATATCACAATTATATAATCACAAAAATCATAGAGGGGGTTTATGATTTTATACCTCGATTCGTTGTTCGGAGAAACGAATCAAACGCTTTGAAGACCTTCGAATCTTCCTACGTATTCCTTGCACCTCGTCCGAACGTCGTGTGGGCGACGATCTATCGAACTCCTATGGATCTCCTTCAACTCTCAAGACTTATGATGTGTGTAAATTATGAAGGCCATGTAGTGCTTTTATAGACTACGTAGGGGATCAAAAGGAGGTGGAATATTGGGCTTCTAATATTGATGATTAAATTGAGCCCAACCCAAATCTATTAATCCTTATCAATATTAATTAATTTATTTTCCACTATATAAATTAATTGCACTCCCAATATTAAACCATATTATATCAAATAATATTTCTCCGGTAGTATTATTTATTCCGTGTATTTAAGATTTAAATATCCATGAATAAAATTAATTTATTGCTAATTAATTTATCCATCTCTTATATCCGAGAATAGTACCATTCAACCTTAATTATTGTGCGGAACAAATCCACTCATGAGGTTTACACAATAATTCCTTATGAACTCATCTCGGGGATATTATCAACCCTTCCGGGATACACTTTCCCGTCAAGTATTCACGGCATGTCATATATAAAATATAGCGACCCAATTTTACCGGTAATTAACCCAATAATAAAATCGGTTAATTCCTTTGGAAAATCAAAGTCTCTTATATTAAATATACACACCCGCAATAGTATCGGGGATTAAGAATAAAATACTCTGAGATTTAAATCGATTATCCAATGCAATCCTAATTGATAAATCTCAAGCGATCCGCCCAATACACCAAGTGTACAAGTGTGATGAAATAATTAAGATAAATTATTTTCTCTCTCACACAACGACTATACCGATGGATTGGTCCGTGTCCATCTAGGTCGTGAGCAACCGTTTGATTAAATACGAGTAACCGATAGTATGATCTTCTGTGTGGGCCCGACACACCATACTAACTACAACGTATAAAATCCAGGACTATATTTTGCATAATTTAATTAATAATAATTAAATGCAAATAATTGTTTATTAATTAAATAGGTTAAATGCTATGACCGGGAGTTTACCGATACTTAAATCTAGACATTAAGTACACAACTCCAACAATCTTCCACTTGTACTAAGGTCTAGTCATTTCTTCCAAACTCCCGACTCCCATACTCATCACGTGCTTAGGTTATACTTCCCAGAAGTACTATGTGAATGAGCAATCTATGTTGCCGCTCTGAAGTTATCTTGGTGACTACTGCGTCGTCTCCCTAGACGATGACTCGAATCAGGTGGTACTTGCTCTATGTGTTATCATCACCCTTTTGGACTTATGACTTCTTCCAGTTCATCATGCACCGCTATATACATAGCCTTTTGGTGAACCAAGAATCACACCCAAGTCCAGAGGTCATTCTGGAACCTAACCAAGACTTCCGCTGCCTCTGAGGCTGCTATTTGGTTTATGATAGAGTCCGAGAAGCATCATGCTTATCACTCTTTCATCTTGAGGTTCCACCTCTTTTAAAAGTGAACACATAGCCTGATATCGACTTACACTGGTCTTTCTCTGATTTTGGATCTGAGAAAATGTAATCCAAGAAGAATTCGCATTGCTCCGTAAGCCAGTACTTCGAAAGTACTCTTACAGCATTCGAACATCTTTTGTCAAGATTACTTTGATATCCTCCCACTATGCTAACTGCATAGTTGATATCAGTTTCCTGTTTTACAACATTGCATCTATAAAGCTTTCCACACTCGAAGTGTAGGAAACGGATTTGTCTTTATCGATCTCCTTCATGTGTCCAAGACACATACCTTTAGATAGATGTATTCTGTTTCTAAAAGGCAATAACCTTTCTCAGAATTATGCATGTTTAAACAAACTATAATCGCATAAGATATCTAGGAGAAGTACAATGTTCTTATCTAGAGATCGAAAGATTCCAAGAACATGATCCAACTTACTCTTAATCTTATATCTCGATTCATTTGGACAACCTCTATTTTATGTCTGACAATACTTTTAGATTGTTGCCAATGATGAAGTGTTATCTACATAAAATCTCCGACAAACACCACCTTGTTTCCATTACTCTTCCAATACGCCTTCCTCGTCTATGCCCTTTGATTAATCCATATAATGGACTATCTCATCAATTCGCAAGTTCCACGATTCATAGCTTTGTAACGATCCATAAATGGATTTGCTAAGCTTGTACTCCTAAATGATCTTGCCTCTTAACAATAATACTTATTGCTATCCAAGTAGGCACATTTAGATTAGTACTGCCCCTTATGCAGAGCTAGGGATCGATTTCATGTCTACTAGATCCAGAGTTCAAAAACTCTTCTAGTCTTATGAACATCTCTGGTTGCTTGACAACCTCCCACTGCAATGGCGTTCCGGTGTATAACAGTAATAACATTAGGTGCAGTTAGTGGTGTACTACTCGGTTAGGCTGATTCTCAGTCTTCTCTTTTCCTCATTTCAAAGTACCTTTGTCAGTTAGGGCATTGTAGTTCATCTAATAGTCTTCCTCTAAGAACCGGGCGAGGTCACTCCTCTGGTTCATAGCACTATTGAACGTACAATCACTTGTTCTTCTAGGATATCCTACAACCACATTGAATGTGCCGTTGTATCTAGAAATATCCATAGAACATAGGTAGTTCCGAATAAACTTTCCCTTTTACTATTAGAATCCCATTTCTTATTCCTGACACACCATTTCTACACGTGAGTGCATGGTGCAGTCCTTTGAGACTTAATCCCAATCTTTGATTTATGCTATGTGTTCTTTAGACAGGTGGTAGCCTCTGCGAACAAGTCGCAGGCTTCCAATGGATATACTTTGATGGTTCCCCATAACAGCTTTGTGTCTATTGACTAATCAAAACACTTTGCTTTTATGGCACATCAAGTATTCTAATCCACCTTCGAGTATTCTTTGAAAAGAACTACTCGCACCTTTCTAATTACACATGTTACCGCATTAATCATAAATCATTCTCAATACTTGTCCGAATTCTATCCTTTATCCAGAAAGGTTAGCTTAGTTGTATCATCTTCCAAATTTGATTCTTAGGTCGGGTGGTCCATTCCTCCAACTATAATTGATTAAATCAATTTCGACCTTTTGAATCCTTTTGAATAAATACTACTAAGTTAAAGAATTCACAAGCATAATGATTAATAAAGAAATATATCTAATAAGTAAAACAAGTTATACATAACGATTCGTTGCATCGTGGTAGACTAAGGATTCATCATTCATATATTGCTATCTAATGTACCAGAATAGATAACCCCATTATTTCTTATCTAAATCACCGAATGATTAAAGAAATAAATATCCATTCATTAATAGAAAAAACCAGAACAAAAGTTCTTTTCAAAATAAAGGGGTACATAAAGCAATATCCTTGAAATGAAATCCTAAAACTACTAAAAGCAGATAAATGTCTTCCACTGCAACCGCTGCTACCCCAACAGCTTCGCCCATGTAGACTCGAACTCTTCTTCTCTAAGTCGCCGGGTTTTCTGGAACCCCTGCATTCAAAATAATGCACATACCGTCAGTGGTTCCATATCTACACACCAGAATTCTGGTAGATAATACCGCTGACTATGTTTTTACGACTAAAGAAAAATTCGTACCTTTGACACATTCAGACTTCCAGTGTCCAGACTTGTTGCACCGGAAGCACTTGCCCCTTGGCTTACTAGCCCCCACTCGTGGTCCATTCCTCTTGGCACCACTGGGTTTCCAGGCTTGCTTCCTTTTCTTGCCCCTACCTCCAACAGCTTTTGTAACGCCCCGGCCCGTTGAGGGGTCGAAGCCCGACCCTAATGGGCCAGCTCGGTTACCAATGACTGCCGTCGGGAGTGATATCCTGGCCCCACTGTACCAACACTTGTCTTTTCCAGCGCACTTTGTCCTCACTCGTGCGCACCCGAGAAACTTCCCAGGGGGTCACCCATCCTAGAATTACTCCAGAGCCAGCACGCTTAACTTTGGAGTTCTTATAGGAGGGTGCCCAGAAAAGAAGATGCATCTGTTGGTATGAGTAGCATATTCAATCCTTTTAAGCCTTTGAATTTTCTGGGGCGTTACAATCACCCCACCTTTTTCTGCGCAACGTCCTCGTTGCGTGCCTTACTTGCCTTACTTGCCCAGGACCAACCATCCGTGCAGGAATGCCCCTTACGGGTACTCTCACCAACTTCTGGGTGGAGCACTTGGCCCCGCAAGACACTTAGTTCCCACAATTCCGGTCGGCACCTGCTCTGATACCATTTGTAACACCCCGCTTTCGAAAATTAATTTTTTAACATAAAAATACTATTTAATTAAAAATACTTGGGCATTACTCAAAATTTAATTAAAAATATATTACATTGCAGCGGAATAAAAATTAGTAAAAATACATTACAATAATTTTAATAATTTTCTCGTCTTTCCCTCTCGATCATCCTCTATTTCCTGAAAATATTCAACGTGTTGAAAGGGATGAGTTCAACGCTCAGTAGAGTGAATCTATATCAATCAAACGATAATTAAATCAACTTTGCACATACACGAAACATCATTTCCAATGAAAAACGATATAAACATCTTTCCTTTCCATCTTAATTTTCACATGTGGTGCGCACATAAAACACAGCCGGATCGCCCGGATGACCCGATTACTTTGGTCACTGACCCATCTTAGGTACACAGGTTTTATAAATATCATTTCATCATTTCATCGTAATATCGTTCAATCACCAAAAACACATTTCACGTACGTCATCATCAACTTAAATAATCATAAGATTGAGTAGAAACCCCTACCTCGTAAATGACATAAAACATGCATATAGTCGACTTGAAATCCCTTGCGTAACAATTGACTCGAACCAAATTACATTCATGCTTAACTCTGGTGATGGATTGTGATTTTGGAATTCGGATAGTATACATATATGTATAGAATATAATGTGTATATAATATAAATATGTAGGTACGGTACTATGGAGGTTGAACAATTCCTTTAGCTCAAAGTGACCATTATTTATAGGATTGGAATTAGTAGTGGAATCATAAGAGTCACAAACACTAAATGAAATCAATTAATCATAATATCAAAAGTTTATCAAGTAAAACTTACTGCCACTACTATATAATTAAAACTAATTTTATAAATAATTATTAAACATAGTATGAATGTGGACATAGAATCCTAAAAGTCATTCCATGCATAAATATTAATTAATAAAATAAAATATTACACATAATTATTTGAATAATTAATTAGGATAAGATTAAATTATATTAACAGTATAATTAATTACAAATATTCATACAAAAATCAATAAACAAATATTAATTTTAATGCATATATAATAAATAATTAAATAGAATTTGAAAATAATTCTTTATAATATAATCATATTTATTAAAATTACAACTAATTCCAAATAAACTTCCACACAAATTAAATAATAATATTAAATAAAAATTGATTAAAATACACTATTTTTAGTTAAAATCGTTTTCCGGATCGACGACATTTTTTTTCAAAATAGAAAGTAGGGCCTAGAAGTAGCAGGTTTTAGGTGATTTTTGTACATAAAATCGACAATTTGAAAGCGAATTTCGGGGCGTGACAGCTTTCAAGCTTTTGGACTTGGTAGTTACAAGCGCTTGAGACTTGCCCTTCTTGTAGATCCCCTCTGCCGCCTTAAGTTCAGTCAGGAGTTGCGCAAGAGTATAAGATAGTTTACCCATATTATAGCTCATACGAAACTGCTCAAAACTAGGGGTCAGAGACTGGAGTATGATGTCGACTTGCGTCTCACCATCAATCATAGCTCCTAGGACCTCCAATTCATTCAACAGACTCATCATCTTAAGAACGTATTCCCCAACGGGCGTTCCTTCAGATTGAGTAGTCGACATGAGGACTCTCATGGCTTCTTGCCTACCCGCACAGTCTTGATGCCCAAACATCTCCTTGAGGTTGAACAACATATCCTCGGTAGTGTTCATCGACTGATGTTGGGTTTGGAGTACATTTGACATAGAAGCCAAAATATAGCACCTAGCCATTTCATCAGCCTTTTTCCACTTCCGATATGTTTCCTTCTCCTCATCAGTTGAGGCAGCCGTGGGTTCAGCAGGGCAGTGCTCATAGAGTACAAACTTGTACTCTTCAGCAGTCAGGACAATGTCCAAATTTCTCTTCCAATCAATGTAATTGGGACCATTGAGTTTATTCTCCTTGAGTATCACAGAAAGTGGATTCATAGTTATTCTCTAAACCTATAAGCACATATAAACAAACAATCAATTTAATACCGATATTATCTCCCTCAAATAATATCATTAAATTACTAATCACATCTAAAATCCCATCAGGTAAGGCAAGCCACGTTGTGTGGACGTTTACCTACCCAAATGATTTAGCAATTAGATTTTCTTTGGTCATACATCGATTATAGCGTAACTTCGTTGGGAAGGATACTATAACGCGTATCTAAGTGTAAACCATTACTCAGTACTAAAGTAAATCGTTTGGAATTGCTATATCACCGCAAGCCACGTTGTGTGGACGTTTACGACAACTTCGCAATTCTTCACAATTCCTTATAACTGTCTACATCAATTAATCCAAAATCCGTTAGTATAGCAAGCCACGTTGTGAGGACGTTTACTACACCAAGAGACTTTTATAATTGACTCCCAGTTACAAGAACCCATTCGATTTTTGTAAATCAAGACGCGGAGAATTATAAGTGAAACTCGAAGTTTCTAACCAGTGATTCACCATGCGAACAACCCTATCTCTCATAAATGAGGGAGCCGAGCAGACAATCGATCCATCTATCAAAGAATGGTACGAAGGTCTCTAATTTGTGTCATCCACATGACCAAGTGGCTTTGGCTCCATTCCACTCCCCGGGGTGAGAATGAGTCGACTTGAAGTCAGCTTCAGAAGGACAAATTAGGCATTGTTTGATAAACTTGATCAATGTTTCTCGTAAAAGGAATTACAAGAATTCTCCTCCAATGACTCGTCTATACGAACTTCGGAAGTCCATAAGAGTCACTAAGAGAACAACAATGGAGACCATGGGAATGTTTCTATCCCCTCTCCCACTTAGCTTTTCACAATAAAGGGATACACTATCTAGTGCATAAAGTAAACACATATAGCATGCATACAAGTAATAAAGCACATAGTATCACATAGTCAAAATAATGCTAGAAAATTATTTTCCGACTATCATGGCTTTATTCCATCTCCGTACGCATCTTCTAGTCTTCGTTCTTGAATGCTCCATGTGACGAGAATATTAATCCCAATATTTAAGTCTATTTATTTTTAATTAATCCAAAAGTTACTTAATTCGAAAATTAAGTCAATCGAATATATCAAAAATAAAATTAAATATTATTAATATTTTATTTATTTATTTTTCTATCTAATTCTATTAAATCTCTAGAATCCTATCCAAGTATAAAACTTGAATATTCTAGAAGACTTCTATAATAGAATAACGAAATAAAATAAATTAGGACTCTTCTACTTTCCATAATTAATTAATTTCCATCTAATGAAAATTCCCAAGAATAGGAATAATCAAATAGGAAATAAATTAATATCAAATTAATTAGATTCCTAATCCATGAATATTTCCATAATAGAAATAAAACAATAGGAATCCTAATTAATTCTAAATTGATATTTTTCCTTATCCATGAGAGTTCAAAAAAAAATATGGGTACTCAAAAAGGAAAAATCCGAATCAATTAGGAAAGTAAATTTCCGGACCGGGATAGCATGGGGTGGGAGGCCCCACGCCATCCTCGACCACGCCTAGGAGGTGGCCGGCCACCATAGCCGGCGGCTCCTCCATGGCCGGATCGATCGATCCTCATGGATCGACCATGGGGTTGGTCGATCCGAGCCCTAGCTCCTCCCCGTCACTTCGTCTTCTCCGGCGGTCTTTGATTCATCGATCCAATCGCAAAATAAATTACAATAATCTAAATTACAATTCCGGTATCGATTCTATACATGAAATCGACCCTATACAATTTCCGGAAAAACCATAGAACGTAATAATAAATCCTAAATTCGGTCAACCCCCGAATTTTTTACTATTACAAACATTCATCCACACAAAACGAATCTCGACATGTCCGAGAGTTTAATAAACGAATAATCATGGTAAAATAATTAACGAAAAATTAAACCATGATAGCCGGAAATCCCTGCAAGGTAGAACAATAATAGAACATATACATGAACACGAAACCAAACGCTCTGATACCAATTGCTGGAAATCGATATCCCGGGCTATTAAAATTGCGGAAACAAATAACCCGAACGAAATCTTCGATCGCCGGAGTATCCGAACGCGAACCACCGCACGAGCCGAGGCTCGACCGAGCACCGCACGGGTGAACCCGCACGCCCAGCCGAGCCCCCGCACGGGGCTCGCGATCATCTCGCGATGATCGCTGGGATCGCTCGTAGCGATCCCCGGGCTGCTCGCAGCAGCCCCGCAGCGAGTCGCGTGACTCGCTGCCCCAGCGCACGGGATCACCCCGTGCGAGCCGCTACGGGCGAACCCGTAGCATGCACGGGGTCGCTGCGAGTCGCCCCGCAACAGACCCGCGATCAATCGCATCCCTCGGCTCCGGCCAAGGGTTTCCCGTATCCGCGCCGACGGCGATGAGGGCGGGGGGATCCGCCGTGGCACCAGCCCACGGCATCCCCGGCGATCGACCGAAGTCGATCGCATGCCCCGGCGTCCAGCCGGGGCTTCCCCTTGTCGCATGTCCCGGCGGTCCGAACCCTAGGGTTCGACCGCCACCTTCGATCCTCGCCGGGGATCTCGAATCCCCGTCCCCGAGGTTCGTCGTTTTCCCGGATCGTATGTTCATGTATATATCACAATTATATAATCACAAAAATCATAGAGGGGGTTTATGATTTTATACCTCGATTCGTTGTTCGGAGAAACGAATCAAACGCTTTGAAGACCTTCGAATCTTCCTACGTATTCCTTGCACCTCGTCCGAACGTCGTGTGGGCGACGATCTATCGAACTCCTATGGATCTCCTTCAACTCTCAAGACTTATGATGTGTGTAAATTATGAAGGCCATGTAGTGCTTTTATAGGCTACGTAGGGGATCAAAAGAAGGTGGAATATTGGGCTTCTAATATTGATGATTAAATTGAGCCCAGCCCAAATCTATTAATCCTTATCAATATTAATTAATTTATTTTCCACTATATAAATTAATTGCACTCCCAATATTAAACCATATTATATCAAATAATATTTCTCCGGTAGTATTATTTATTCCGTGTATTTAAGATTTAAATATCCATGAATAAAATTAATTTATTGCTAATTAATTTATCCATCTCTTATATCCGAGAATAGTACCATTCAACCTTAATTATTGTGCGGAACAAATCCACTCATGAGGTTTACACAATAATTCCTTATGAACTCATCTCGGGGATATTATCAACCCTTCCGGGATACACTTTCCCGTCAAGTATTCACGGCATGTCATATATAAAATATAGCGACCCAATTTTACCGGTAATTAACCCAATAATAAAATTGGTTAATTCCTTTGGAAAATCAAAGTCTCTTATATTAAATATACACACCCGCAATAGTATCGGGGATTAAGAATAAAATACTCTGAGATTTAAATCGATTATCCAAGGCAATCCTAATCGATAAATCTCAAGCGATCCGCCCAATACACCAAGTGTACAAGTGTGATGAAATAATTAAGATAAAATTATTTTCTCTCTCACACAACGACTATACTGATGGATTGGTCCGTGTCCATCTAGGTCGTGAGCAACCGTTTGATTAAATACGAGTAACCGATAGTATGATCTTCTGTGTGGGCCCGACACACCATACTAACTACAACGTATAAAATCCAGGACTATATTTTGCATAATTTAATTAATAATAATTAAATGCAAATAATTGTTTATTAATTAAATAGGTTAAATGCTATGACCGGGAGTTTACCGATACTTAAATCTAGACATTAAGTACACAACTCCAACACTTTTTGGACGAGTTGAGACGGAAATCGCAAGCTCTTGTAGTCAATGACAAAGGTTTCGAACCTAAGGGCAAAACCGGAGGATAGAAAAAGCAAGCAAACAAACTCAGTGGTTCTAAGATTACTTGGACCACGAGATGGGACGAGAAAGCCAATAGGCTAGTGTTCTCGATGCAAACAGTCTGGGTACTGGAAGTCTGATTATCCTCTCAAAGGTACGAAATCTTTAGTCGTGAAAACATAGTCAGTGGTATTATCTACCAGAACCTGGTGTGTAGATATGGAACCACTGACGGTATGTGCATTTTAAATGCAAGGGTTCCAGGAAACCCGACGACTTAGAAAAGAAGAAATCGTAGTCTACATGGGCAATGATGTGGAGGAGGCAGCTGTTGCAATGGAGGACATTTTATAGGATTTCATTTTGAGTTATTGCTTTTATGTACCTTTCATTTTAGAATGAACTTTGTTCTGGATTTCTAATGAATGGATATTTTATTTCTTTTAATCATTTGATGGTTATAAGAAGAAATAATGATATTATCTATTCTGGTACATTAGCTAGCAATATATAAATGATGAATCCTAAGTCCACCATGATGTAACGAACCGTTTTATATAACTCGTTTTACTAATAAGAGATTTCTTTATTAGATCATTTTTACTTGTGGATTCTTATGCTGAGTCATGTTTATTCAAATAAGAAGTTCAAAGGTCGAAAATTGATAGTTTGATCAATTAAGTTGAAGGAGTGGACCTTCCGACCTAAGAATCTAATTTGGAAGATAACATGACCAAGCAATCCTTTAAGGATATAAGATATAAGATCCGAACAAGTATTAGAATTGATTTACTCTGATGTATGCAGACCTATGTCTACTCAGACATAATGGTACGAGTACTCATTTTATGATTACTCGAAAAATGGATTAGCATACCTGATGAGCCAAAAAAGCAAAGTGTTTTGACAAGTTAATGGACACAAAGCTATTGTGGAGAACCTTCAAGGTATATCCATTTGTAGCCTGCGATTTGATCGCGGAGGCAAGTACCTGTCTGAGGAATGCATGGCATACTGATCAGAGATTGGGATTTGATCCCAAATGACTACACCATACACTGTAGTGTAGAAATGGTGTGTCGTAAACAAGAAATGGAACTCTTATAGAAATGGTAAAAAGATGAGTTATTCGGAACTACCTTTGTTCTATGGATATATCTTGAAAACAACGGCGCATTCAATGCGGTTGTAGAATATCCTGGAAGAACAAAAGTCGTGTGTTCAATAGTACTGTGAACCAGAAGGACGTTATAATTTCTAACGCCCGGTTCATAGAGGAAAAACTATTAGATGAACCACAAGCCCAAAGTGACGTAATACTTTTAAATGAGAGAGAAACGATAAGGAATGAGAACCAGCCGAACCGAGTAGCGGTACACCACTAACTGCACCTACTGTTATTATTGTTTATACACCGGAATGCCGTTGTAGTGGGAGGTTGTGGATCAACCGGAGATATTCATAAGACTAGGAGAGTTTTCGGACTCTGGACCTAGTATACATGAAATCGATCCCTGGATCTACATGGAGGCAGTACTAGACCTAAATGTGCCTTCTTGGAAAGCAATAAGGATTATTTCTAAGAGGCAAGATCATTTAGAGTACAAGCTTAGTTGATCCATTTTTGGATTGAAACAAAGCATTGAGTTCGTGGTACTTGCAAATTGATGAGATAGTCCATTTTATGGATTCATCAAAGCATAGACGAATCGTGTGTATTGGAAACGTGATGGAACAAGGTGGTGTTTCTCGGGTTTTATGTAGATAACATTTTATCATTGGCAACAATGTAAAGATGTTGTCAGACATAAAATGATGGTTGTCTAGATAAACCAATATGAAAGATAAAGGAAGAAGTTGGACATGTTCTTGAGAACTTGGATCTCTAGGAATGAACATTGTACTTCTCCTGGACATCTTACATATATATGATTATGGTTCGTTTTAACATGCAAGATTCCGAGAAAGGTTCGTTACCTTTCAGATACTGAATGCATCTACCTAAGGATATGTGTTTTTGAAACACAAAAGGAGATAGAAGCAATGAAAGCGGTTTCCTACACTTCGAGTGTGGAAAGCTTAATAAATGCGATGTTGAAAACGAGAACCTGATATCTGCTATGCGGCTAGTATAGTGGGAAGATATCAAGGTAATCATGGAAAGAAATACTCGACTGCTGTAATGAACATTTTAAGTACTTTCAAAGTACTGGAAACTATGTTCTGGATTACGGAGCAGACAAGTTTTTCCTTTGGATTACATTCTCTTAGATTTCTAATCGAATGAGGACCGGTGTAAGTCGATATCAGGCTATGTGTTTCACTATTGAAGGAGAAGGAGTTTTTTAACATGGAAGAGTGATAAGCACGATGCTTTTCGGACTCTGCCATGGGTAACCAAATAGCGGCCTCAGAGGCAGCGGAAGTTCTGGTGTAGCTCCGGGATAATCTGTGGGACTTAGATGTGATTCTTAATTTGCCAAAGGCTATGTAAATAGCGGTGCGATGGAAAATGGTAAGAAATCACAATTCCATAAGTGTAAGATAACACATAGAGCAAGTACCACCTGATACGAATCATCGTCAGGGAATACGACGCTGTAGTCACCAAGATAACTTCAGAACGACAATCTAGATTGCTCTTTCACAAAGCACTTCTTGGAAGTGCATATTAAGCACGTGATGAGTATGGGAGTCGGGAGTTTGGAGGAAATGACTAGACCTTAGTACAAGTGGGAGATTGTTGGAGTTGTGTACTTAATGTCTAGATTTAAGTAACGGAAACTCCCGATCCATTGCCATTAATCTATTTAATGGAATAAACAATTATTTGCGTTTAATTATTTATAATTAAATATATGCAAATTATAGTCCTAGATTATATACGTTGTAGTTAGTATGGTGTGCGGGCCCACACGGAAGATCATCCTATCGGTTACTCGTATATAAACGAACAGTTGCTCACGACCTAGATGGACAAGGACCAATCCATCGGTATAGTCGTAGTATGAGAGAGAAAATAATTTGTCTTGATTATTTTATCATACTTGTACACTTGGTGTATTGGGCGGATCGCTTGATATTTATAAATTAGGATTGCCTTGGATAATCGATTTAAATCTCAGTGTATTTTATTCTTAATCCCCGATACTATTGCGGGTGTGTATATTTAATATAAGTGACTTTGATTTTCCAAAGGAATTGACCGGTTTAATTACTGGGTCAATTACCGGTTAAGTTGGGTCGCTATATTTTATATATGACATGCCGTGAATACTTGACGGGAAAGTGTATCCCGTAAGGGTTGATAATATCCCCGAGATGAGTTCATAAGGAATTATTATGTAAACCCTGCAGGTGGATTTGTTCCGCATAATAATTAAGGTTGAATGGTACTATTCTCGGATATAAGAGATGAATAAATTAATTAGCAATAAATTAATTTTATTCATGGATATTTATATCTTAAATACACGGAATAAATAATACTACCGGAGAAATATTATTTGATATAATATGGTTTAATATTGGGAGTGCAATTAATTTATATAGTGGAAAATAAATAAAATAATATTAATGGGATTAATAGATTTGGGCTTGGGCTCAATTTAATCATTAATATTGGAAGCCCAATATTCCACCTCCTTAAGATCCCCTACGTAGCCTATAAAAGCACTACATGGTCTTCTCTATTCTAATAACTAGAAGATCACAATTCTAGAGAGAGAAAGTAGAGAGGGAGATCCATGGAGTTCGGAAGATCGTCGCCCACACGACGTTCGAGCTAGTGCAAGGAATACGTGGGAAGATCTCAAGGTCTTCAAATTGAGTTCTTCGTTTTTCCGAACAACGAGAACGAGGTAAATCGTAAAACACTCTTTATGATTTTATCGTTTAATTATCGTAAAAATATCGTGAACCAAGATCCGAAAGACGCGACCCATGACGAGGACGAACCGGGCGATGGTGGTCAAAGACCACCGGACCGCCGGCGGCTCGTCGGCTCGATTGGATGGGTCGAAGGGCATGAAGCCCGGCTGGACGTCGAGCACCGCTCGCGCGGGGCTGCCTCCGCTCACGTGGAGGGGAAGCCGCTCGCGCGGCGGCGATGCTGGCGGTGATTGCTAGCCACGGCGACCGTGGCTGGTGGGCGATCACCGGGGTGCAGCTGGGGCGTGCCCAGCGGGCTGAACCCTAGCGTTCGCACGATGCGAGCGCACGCCTCCATCGGGCAGCCGCGGTGAGGGTTCGATGAGGGGGCTGATCCGCGGGGGTTCGAGCATGCCCGGCGGGCTGCCATGGGCAGCCCTAGGCGGCTGCTATGATCAGCCGTGAGCCCCACGAAGGGGCTCGACCGAACAGCCGCGGCTTTGCCGCGGTTAGGGTTTTGGTTGAGTCCGGCGCTTCGTGGTGGTTCATGGCGGGATGTTCCGGCAACCGGGAGTCGATTGGAGTTGTCGTTCCGCAATTTGACAACCCCGGATATTTGATCTCCAAAGGATTTCGGTCGGAATTAATTAGATAATTTATTTACTTAAATTTATTAATTCCGGGATATCGATTTCCAACAAGAGGAACTGTTCATGTAAGAGAACCAGTCACAACTTGTAAACATACCTTTCAAGTATAAAACAAACTTGTACACACAACATTAATACATATATTAATTTCAACAAAGCATTACATTGTCATTTATAGATTACATATAATCAAATTCTACGTAGTCCCAAAGACTCGACATGAACCTTGAACACCTCTCTAGGTATTAGTTTGGTCATAGGATCAGCCAACATCAAATGCGTAGATATATATATTCTATATTTACTCCTTTCTTTTCAACAATGTCCCTGACAAAGTTAAACTTGATATCAATATGTTTGGTTTTTCCATGGTATTTGGGATCTTTTGTGTAAGCAATAGATGATTGACTATCGCATTTGATTGTCACAGAGTCCACCGGTGTGCTTACTATCTCGAGATGTTGAAAAACTCTCTTTAACCAAACAACCTCTTGCACAGCAGACGCACAAGCCACAAATTTGTCTTCCATAGTTGATATAGATACACATGTTTGTTTCTTGCTACACCACGAAATGGCCCATCGTTTAACAAGAAAGCGTAACCGAACGTAGATTTTCTTTCATCCACATCACCTGCCCAATCGACATATGTATATCCCTTTAAAGTCAAACTTTTTTCCTTTGTAACACAATAAATAGTCTGTTGTACCCTTTAGATATCTAAAAATCCTCTTTACTGCTTCCAGTGCTTTTCACCAGGATTGGATTGATACCTGCTGACTAAACCCACAACATAACAAATATCGGGACGTGTACACAATATAGCGTACATTAAGTTTCCAATGGCATTTTTGTATGGAACTTTTTCCATATAATGCTTTTCTTTACTACTATTAGGACCAATGTTTCGGCTTAGTTATTCACCTTTAATACAAGGAGTGTCAATGGCTTTACAGGTATCCATCTTAAATCGTTTCAGGAGCTTCTGGATATAAGTCTTTTACGAGAGTCCAAGCAACCTTTGAGAACGTTTCCTACAGATTTTGACACCAAGTATATACTCAGCCTCACCCATATCCTTCATCTTGAAGTTGGAGGATAGCCATTTTTTGATCTCATTTAAGTATTCAATATCATTCCCAGCCAAGAGAATATCATCAACATATAATGATAGTATTACTAAACTCTTTTCTGAACGTCTTACATAAACACAACGGTCCTCATTTATCATGGTAAAACCATATGAGATTACTACTTGATGAAATCTGAAGTACCATTGTCTAGAAGATTGTTTTAGTCCGTAAATTGATCTATTCAATTTACAAACCTTAGACAACAAAACCCACTAGTTGTTCCATATAGATTTCTTCCTTCAATTCTCCATTGAGAAATGCAGTTTTAACGTCCATTTGATGTAGTTCCAAATCTAAATTGGCTACAATGGCTAGGAGTAGACGAATAAAAAAAAACCTCACAACCGGCGAGAAGGTTTCTTCATAGTCTATACTCTCAAGTTGGTTATAGCCTTTAGCAACTTAATGAGCTTTGTATCGTTCAATTGTACTATCAGGCTTTCGCTTAATTTTGAGAACCCACTTGTTCCCAATTGCCTTGCGTCCATTCGGATGATTAACCAGTTCCCAAACATGGTTACTCTTCATGGATTTTAATTCTTCTTCCAATGCAATTTTCCACTTAGTTTTGGATGGGCCTGATAGAGCTTGTTAACTGTTTTAGGCTATTCATCATCCTCGATTTCTATCAAGAAAGCATATGATAAAACCCCGTTTACAAATTCTTCTCCTTCAACTGATTCAGTCATAAAAGTATGTCCTTCAATGTCATAGTGACGTTTAGGTATACTCTTTCTGCGATAATAACAAATATGTTCCGATGATCGAATGTCTTCTGTAGGTATAACATATTCATCACTCCCACTCTGATTAACACTAGGATAATCGTTAAGTGGTGTTAGATCTGAACCTTGTACCTCTAGGATTAGAAGCTAATTCTTTGTCCCCATTTTCATCGTTTACCTCAAAGAACGGTTCTTTGTTTCGTAATTCACCTCGACTTGGGAATTCAGTCTCTAGAAATTTTGCAATTCTTGATACTATTTCAGTGATATGATCATCTCCATTATCTCCAATGAACACATAACATTTGGACTCCTTTGAGTACCTTATGAAAATACACTTATTTCCCTTTAGAGCTAGCTTTCCGTACCTATCATGTATGTTATGCACATACAGCCGAAACTCAAGGTCTATGATTACTTAAGTCAGGTTTCCTACCTGTCCATAGTTCATACGGAGTTGGTGTCACTGACTTGGAGGGTACTCGATTGAGAATGTAGGAAGCAGTTACCAAAGCATCTCCCCAAAAGGAAATAGGTAGGTTAGCTTGCGCCATCATGGATCTAACCATGTCTATAAATTTCTATTCCTTCTCTCAGGAACACCATTTTGTTGTGGAGTATAAGGCGTAGTCAACCGTCGAGTTATCCCTTTTTCAATACATAGTTCCTTGAAATGATCTGACAAATATTCATGCCCGCGATCGATTCTAAAAGTTTTGATTGTACGTTCTTTGTGATTTTCTACTTCACTCTTGAAGCGTTTGAAACATTTTATTGCTTCAGAGTTATGAGATATCAAATAAACGTAACAAAACGCGTGAAGTCATCAATGAATGTTATAAAATATTCCATAACGAGCTGTCACACTCAATGGACCACGGATGTCAGAATGTATTAATTGCAACGGATACTCAGCTCTCACTGCCTTACCAAAAGGCTTGCGAGTCATTTTACCTGCAAGACAATTTTCACATGTGGACAAATCGATGTTATAAAGTGAACCTAAAAGTCCTTTCACTAGGCGATTCATCCTATCTTTTCCAATTGTCCCAAACGTGCATGCCAAATAACATCATTAACATGCTCAGTGCTAGTAGAAGAAACATCATAAGACAAACCATGACTAGCATAATATTTAAAAGATGTACCATTACAATCCATAACCATAAAGTCGGCATTAAGATGTCCAGTACTGCACACACCGTTATTATACATAATAGAAACCATGTTAGACATTATTCTTACATGTTGCTTGAAATAATGATCCCCACACTTCTTGTAGGTATCAAACTTAATAGTCAGCTGGCGAAGCTTAGTGACGGAAGTACCACCATAATTATTACGCAAATACACCTACATAGCATGCGCAGTACCGTGCAACTCACTTTCAAAGATCATGTCATCCTAGACGGATGCAATCATGATGCCACGGGCTTTGGAATCCTTTGTCTTCCATGCCTGATAAGCATCTAGGTCTCTACGACCCTGAGGACCAACGCCCTGTCCAGAATCAACCATCTCATGATTCACAACATCGACAACATCCTCACAATCCATTACGTACCAAACCTTTCGGTACCACGGATCATAGTTGTCTCCATTAAGCTTATTCCCTTTTATCATATCAGCAACGATTGATTTTCTAGTCATAGTCTATAGTCAAATCAAAAGAAATATATAAATTAAGCTTTTATTGTGTGTAAAAATAATCAAGTGTTCATTTGAAATACTTTTGCTAAAAAATAATTCCTCCTAATAGAACGTCGAAAGAAGACTTAATATCTCAATCATCGGTTACAATCAAGTTTTATGATAATGAACCATAGTTCAATATTCAAACCATTTTGGTATTCAATATTCAAAAAACTCATGTTGAAATCGAAACATATATAAAAACGACATACGATATATATTAAGAATACCAAACATCACATAGTTCAAACAAAATGACTACTAAAATCAAAATAAAACCATTCAAGCTAGTACAGACTAACTATTGTCGCAGAAGGAGAAGCAAGTTCACAAATGAACATGAACCCTCGACGCCCCTTTAAAAGGACCAGTCCTATAGTACTAATTTTCCGCGTTCTGAGAACGGTAGGGGCCACCCACTGGTGTTCAGTACCACGGCTATGAAACTCTTCATTTACAGCTATGGCACCTATGTGATAGACATCATGACGGAAACTTTGTTCCCTCCAAATCCTTTCCCATGTTGTATGCCACTCTAAGGTAGAGAATCCCTAAAGATATTTTTCAGCTTATCCCAAGTGAACATATTACCATAGGTATAATACATGGTTATATACTTCACATGCATGGTCAACACATGTTCCATGAAAGTATTAGATGGCTTCATCTTAAGAGAGAGAAATTCCCGAATTATACACATCGTACCTGCATTTAGACAAGTGTTAAAAATCGGACACTTCCAATTTAAAACCATTAATTAACGAACACACTTGTTCGAAAAATATGTCTAAATGTTTTAAGTAACGCTAAGTTACTTTCCTTATCGGAGTGACACAAAAGTTCACATAGTATGTATTTCACACTAAACAAAAATAATCACATCAATTCTCACAGAAAAAAATCAAAGCAGTTCTTACAAACAAAAAAAAAATTACGCATAACAATTTTATCTTCTCAGATAAATATATAATTATTATTCACGTAAATATATTTAAATGTTCACCAGGCAGAACAATTTAACATAATTAATTTATATGTGTATAATTTTGAAAAGTTCTCGCATAACAATTAAACAGAAAAAAAAATTAACAGGCAGAACAATTTAACAGAAAAATTAACGCAGAATTAATTTATCTTTGTATAATTTTGAAAAGTTCTCGCAGAACAATTAAATAGAAAAAAAATTAACGCGAAAATTAATTTATCTTACGCATGCATAATACAGTAAAATAATATCGAAATGTTCACGCGGAATACTTGAACAAAAAAAATATAACGCAGTACAATTAAATAAATAAATATTTAACGAGAGACTCGATCAACACTTCGCTCTGATACCAATGATGCATTTAACTTGTAAAAACAAGTAAACTCGATATAAATAAAACAAAAAATTACTTCTTGTTAGTGCCGAAGAGAATCAAACGAATCAAATCCACCTGGTTGTTCGCAGCCTCGAAAACACCCATATTGAATGTTCATTTGTTCACGATCTAAGAACCCAACGTATTGTACTAAGTTTTGTTTCCGTTTTTCCTTTTTGCTTGCATTATATTTCTGTAACTTTATTCTGTAAACCTTATCTGTATTTATCCAAATGTTCAGATAATGCAGTTACTTTGTAACTGCAGTATGAAAAACCGCAATTGCGCGGAGTGTTATATACATAATATTACAATAATAATTATATATTAAAAATAAATTAAAAAACTCTTATTTTAATTTATTTAGTGGATCGGGTCAAGCCCGCGGGACGACCCTAATCCTAAAAAAAATGTAATAATTTAGAGCTGCTTAGGTAAGATTTGTATCGAATACATACCATTGCACATTGAATCAACATTTTGCTTCTTGTACAGACCTCAAAAACTCACTCAATTTCATCGCTAAAGGGTTTGAAAAATTCGACAATATATCATAACATAACATAATTTGTAAAACCTTATTCAAGGCACATGATTTTTCAATCAAAGAAAAACATTCACTACCAAAAACCAGGAGAGAACTTACAGATATTCGGAAATTTAACATGAAATTCACTTGATTCTGAAACGCGGTGAGAAATCATGTATAACCTCTACATAAGCATCGTATTAGCATACACTTCCATGAGAAAAATCGGCATAGGTTTTAGGAGTAAATCTGGGATGCAAGATCAAAACAATAATTTTAGGGTTTGGACTCTCGTCAAAATTGATGAAGAAGAAAAAACGAATGTAGAAATCGATCTCCAGAATCTACTCATCAAACATTTCATCCTCTTCATCCTTTCCATCTTCATCCATCAATATTCCCTTTGCTTTTCTCTCTCACAAAACCCTCGATACGAAGGTGAGCCTAATCTGATGTTTGGTTTAAAAATTTCAAGGAGATTTTTAAAATTTTATTTTTGAAATTTATTTTTCTTTAATTATATAAATGTGTAGTCGTGAGATTCTAAATGTGTACCAAACAAGAAATTATATTCTATGTTGAGCTCATTTATAGATTCCAACTAAATTACCTCATTGGACCGATAAGTATGAGTAGTTACCAAACATGGCCTAAATTACCAAAAATAATATAGTCTTGACTAATAGTAATTAAGGTGAGTTTAGTTTTTTGTAATTATATTTTGAATATCTTTATCAAATTTATAATGTCTTTAATAACCTTTTTGTATTGATCTTTTATTATGTAATTAAAAAAATTTAGAATCTCTCTTTTTTTGTGTAAGATACTAATATTCTTCTACCTTCATAAAGTCTTCTATCTTTGATTTTGTGATTTTTTTTCCAATGAACGAAAACAAGTCATTCTCAACAACTCGTTTTTCAAAAATCACGTTTACTAATGTTGGCTATCGTAGCTATTTCAATACTTGTTTTTTGATTAGTAAGAAGTACTACTATATGCTGGTTTTTAATTTTCCAGAAACTTAAAACATAAAAACAAAAATGAAAGAAGAAAGAAAAGATCAGGTCTTCGATCTTCAAACTTGAAACATGGATGAGGGTAGTCGAGGAGTTTTCGCTATCTGCAAGACAAATATGTCCCATGTGTGCTACGGTTTGCAGAAGTAATTTTTTCAAAGATACAACGACTTTCTCTTCATTCTTCTCTGAAGCAAGGTTGAACCACCAGCGAACAGTAAATTGCAAGGAGTATGATCTATGCAAATGTTGGGAATTTCTTTTGTGTTTTTGTTGTGTATGAAATGCAGCCTATGGCTCACTATTTATAGAAGCTCTATGCATGTGAGGGCTCAGCTGAGTCATTCACTCCCGTGGTTAATGGGGTTAATAACTTCCCATGACCAGCACATTCAAACTTGTAACAGTCAAGCTTAAAGACCTGACTGTTGAGGATTTCCTTGTTCAACTTTATCGAAGGCCAACACGTTAGAATTAATAGTTCAGTCCGTCATCAAAACTTATTGAACCGATCAGGCCCAGGAAGCCAAAATCCAATTGCCAAGATCCACGATCCAAGTCCAAGGACGAGCACGAGCCGGCCGGACGGCGCACGCGCGTGTGACAATTGTCATGTACCGTTAAAGGTCCATGGTTTTACTCTCTTTTGAACACACTAATTCTCAAACCACTTATTAAATGTAATCGTTTTATTAAATCGTTCAACGTGGGATGTAATAACTATTACATTTTCTAATGTAATAAAGTCTTAATTAATTTTGACTTTATTATATTTCATTTAAATGCCTTTTTATTTGGCTATATTTAAAATTTTATTTCTCACTCACCAAAAATTCTATAATTTAGATATTTATAAAATTTTATTTGGCTATCTTTAACAATTTATTTCTCACTTACTGAAAATCGGATTTTGACGAAATAAAATTCTATAATTATCTACGAACGACGTAGAAAATTATTGTACCAATTAATTCTCAATCCGAAATAATTTTATAGCCAGTCAAATCAATCAAATATTGGAAAAAATCGATTTAGATTTTACGATCTTCCAACAATCCCCCACATGAGTGGAAATCAATGCATGCATGTATGCACACTCTTTGCTCAATTCCCAAAAAGAATATATATTGCTTCCGAAAAGGTAGTTTGCGGCTTTGAACCTTCCGTAGTGAACAACATTGGAAGTACAAGAAGTCTTGTAGACACGATGCCTTGAACTATTCCCACACAACGTACAAGATATTCACGCAATATATTCAAATCAATTTTCCGTTCTGTAAGGATTATAAGAATCCCTCCAAATTGAGGTTTAGCTTTCATTTACGTTGTATATATAATTACAACAGTGTGATCTCTATGAATAATTACAACGATACGTGATCTCTATAAATATAGAAAACAAATATCTACAACGATACGTGGTCTCTATATATTAAGAAAAGAGATCACAGCAGATTATGTAGGATCTACTAATGATTTTGTCTCTTCTAGTGCTTGTATGCTATCACGTTCTATGTTGAGTCCGTTTTGACCCTGGACAACACTTTGGATTCCTTAATGTTTACATTTGAAGCGACTCTAACTTCAAATTTATATAGGTGACCTCCCATAATAAGTATCCTGACAAACTTAACATTTTCAAGCTAGTGATTCATTAAAAGTCTTTACGAGAAATTAACATGTTACCACATGTCAATGATGGAATCGATACACCGATCCAATCGATATACCGTGTGTGCGGAAGCGTGTAAAGCAATAGATCTACTATGCCATGATTTTTGTGCACACATAATGTGTATGAGAACACATACAAACATATATATATACACATCCAATATATATATATATATATATATATATATATATATATATATATATATATATATATATATATATATATATATATATAAGGTTCAACGATTTCTTACTTTTGGTGATCGTTGACGTAGCTTAAGGTGGTGTTGAGTCGATTGAACCACCTTAATGGATCAGCCACGAAATTTTCACCTTGTGAATGACCTCGTCACTTCTTTGGATCGTCCGGATGTTGAAGCTGCACAAATGGCCCGGCCTCTACGTGTTGCACACGAACCCGTAAAAATGACTTGCTTGCTTGATCGTGTTGATTCTCCAAGAACAACCTCTTTTCTCTCTAACTCTTGTGAATTTTCGTAGGTAATGATATGGTGTGATGAAAATCTGATTTTCATCCATATAATAGCCCCATTATTCACCACATTACTCCCCTTTGTAACCTACAACATAATGGGCATCATAATGCACCATTAACATGTAAAGGAGTTACAAAGGAGGTGAAAGGTCATGCCATATACACATGCCACTATGCATTGTATGTGGTCCCTACTTGCTTGTGTGGCATGCCATGTCACATTATGTGACATGCATCCATGCAAGCCATGCATCCAATGCATGTGTATTAAATCCACGTAAATATTGATTCTAAATCAATATATATATCAAGCATCGTACATCATCTTCGAGTCCGTGTGTGACCCTGTAGGTATGATTTATCGATCAATATTATATTGTTCCCAACAATTAATATTATCAAATAATCATTTAACTTCCATAGACGACCTTATGACTTTATCGATTGCACACGTAGGATCAAAGGACATATCCCAACAATCTCCCACTTGGCCTTCAGAGCCAGTGTGCTGCCAATTTTCTATTGTCACTTTATATCTAAGTTTGAACTTGAGGCAAGACTCGAGTCATCCTCAATCGGTTCAAACCTTTCTTGGACTTTGAGACAGACTGTAAAACCAGATTTATCACTATGATACGAATCTGGACGTGGCCACGTATTTTCCACAGTCTCGACTCTCCAAGTGGCCGGTAAGACATGTATCCCATTATAAATGGAGGACAATCCCATCTTGTCAATCCAAGCTCTCCCACTTGCTTCCTGATATACCCAATAACAACTTTTATAACCTCCTTTTACGAAAGGCGTTTACTTGTATCAAAGTACACCATTTCACAATGGAATCACTCTGGACTACTCAGGTCAGAGGAAATTGCTCGATAGTCAATGAAATAGTATTATGACTCGAAATCTCAAATACTATTTCAGTCGGGTCTGTTCTATCATTAGCTCCCAGCTAATATCTATGTATTTGTACTTGATGTCCCACATCACTAGCCCATGAAGCGACGCTATAGTACACATTACAATCCAGTTCATTGTATTATCGGTTTGTCCGTACTCGATTATACGAACCAGGAACAACCATATGATTCAAGTATATCAGTTCAACCATCGGGACTTCATTATGCGGTAAGTCGACCTCATAACCCAATTGATATCACTTAATCATTTGGACAATTCATATAAATTAAACCATATTTATACGAAGAAATATGTATTATACATATGAGTGAATGTTTATAAGATCTCCAAAAGTATCTAATACAGTAATAGAAATCACAACCCATCTCTAAGATGTCTGATCTCTATTGCAGTCGTGAAAGCCTCAAGCTTAGACTGCTGGAGAGGTTTAGAAAGCGGGTTTGCAACCTTACCAAAAGTTGCAACTTTATTATCTTGATGTCTCCACAAAACTATCTCCCAGATAATGTGGAACTTCCTGAGTACCAGTTTTAGACTTGTGGTGCTTCCTAGCTCATTGGCTTGCGCGATAACTCTACTATAAATAGAGAACTATCGGATGGGCTGAGCTAGTTACGCCACCTAGTTCATTCAAGAACTTTCAAATCTTAACTGCCAACATTACTGCATCCATTGCAATACTGTGCTCAGCTTCTGTAGTTTAATCAGCTATATTGCATTGCATGGAACTATTCCAGCAAATTTCACCTCTAACCAGACAAAAGATATAACCAGATTAAAATCGGAAATTATCTTAGTTTGTTTTGAAGTTAGCATTCAAACAGCTTGTTAATATCAACTCTTTTTGTCTTCCAAAGACAACAAAATATTCTTTAGTCCATCTAAGGTACATAAGAATATTCTTGGCCGCAGACTAATGCGCCTCACCTGCGTTTCCTTGAAACCGAATCGTCATGCTCAAAGCATACGATACATCCGGTCGTGTACATATCATGGCGTACATTATAGACCCTATTGCCGAAGCATAAGGAATGTTTTCCATCTTCCTTTGCTCATCAGGTCCCGAAGGGCACTGCCTCTTGCTTAGAGATGTACCATGAGTCATTAGAATGAGACCCTTCTTGGCGTCTTTAATTCTGAACCTGTCAAGCACCTTATCAATATAGGTGGCTTGACTAAGTCCAAACATCCTTTTCGATCTGTTCCGACAGATCTTGATGCCCAATATGTATTGTGCTTCTCCAAGATCCTTCATTGAAAAACAATTTCCAAGTCATTCTTTAATAGAATTAAGCACAGAAACATTATTCCCAATAAGGAGTATGTCATCGACATACAACACAATGTATACAACGTAACTCCCACTGTTCTTCTTGTAAAACAAGACTCTTCCGAGTTCCTCTGAAATCCAAAACCCAGTATGGATTCATTGAACTGAAGATTGCTACTCCGATATGCTTTGCTTTATTCCATAAATGGAATTATAAGATTGCATAATTTCTCAGCCTTATTAGGATCGATAAAACTCTTTGGCTGTGTCAAAACACATTCTCTTCTAGAATCCAATTCAAGAAGTTAGTTTTAACATCCAATATTACCATAACTCATTATCAAGATGAGTAGCAATGGCTAAGATAATCTGAATGATTTAATCAAAGCAACTGGTGAAAGTTTTTCCATAATCCACCTCGTGAATAAAACTTTTACCATCAACCTTGCTTTGAAAACCCTAGGTTTTTCATCTGTCTGTTTAGATCTTAAAGATCTATTAGCATTCATTTGGTCTAACCCCGTGATGCAAATATATCAAGTTACAAACTTGATTATATTGATATCATTTCAGATTTCATGGCAACATGTCAATTTTCAGTAGCTGGACTCGTCATAGCTTGGAATTAGGTTGAAGGTTCATCGCTTTCCAAAAGCATGGATTCATATCTCTCATTGGTCACAATATCTAAGTATTTGAATAATAGAGTTAGATCTATGCCTTCCGGACCTACGAGGGCTGGTATGGCTTCCAAAACCATAAGAATACTCTCAACCCAGTCTTGAGTATTCATCATTGATTGTTTCACTTGAACCTCGTTCAAGACAACCGAGCTCCCACTGAATTTCTAGGAAAGATAACTCTTTTCAAGAAAATCACTATCTCGAGCAACAAAATATTGTTCTCAGATAGATCGTAGAAGTTGTACCCTCGAGTTTCTTATGGATACCATAAAGAAACTTTTATCCCATTTGAGGTCAAGCTCTATAGAGATAAATCTCGTCAGAGAAGCTTTTAGAACCTCAAATTTTGATGAAAACAATTTAGGGACCCTCCCTTTACATACCTAGTATGGTGTCTTATCAACAGCTTTTGACAGCGTCCTATTCAGTGTATAAGTTGAAGTCAAGAATTGTGTGTTCCCAAAAGAGACCAGTAGTTCATTTAGATCTCTCATCGAATGGTCGAACTATATCTAATATAGTTTGTTTTCGCTTTTCCGAAACATAACCTTCATGTGCTTGTGAACTGATAGGTTCCACATACATCAGTATGGATCATCCCTAATTAATCACTCACATGTTCTCCTTTCTCCAAGAAAGATGACATTGTTATCTTTGTCCATAAAACATCATTCACATGTATCAAATGACTCCAATTCAAATGATTCTAGAATGCCTTCTAAAAGAAGATTCGTTACATGTTTAGATTTTGATCTAATCAACAATGTTACAGTTATGTCTCATTGAGACTTATTCGATTCGGCCTTTGGTGTTAATGTTATATATGATTTGTTGAGTTAAAAGTATACATAAATAATGTAATAATCGTACCAAAACAAAGAATAGTTCACAATTAAAATAGTTATCAAACTATTTAAATAGTGAAAAACCAATCCATCAGTATCCAATACTGAACCAATATTCATTATTTATTGAAGGTACGAAAAATACATAGTTGTTTTACTCATTTTTGTGACTTTCGTTTCGTTGATTTTTCGTTATTTAAGTGTTTGTTCATTTGTCGTTTGTGTATCTTTTCACTTCTTTTGTTTGTTTTATTGTCCAAACAGGTTTAGGCGAGACGAGAAGTGGAAACGAGCGAAAACGGACGAAAGAAGAACAAGGAACCGACAAATTTGAAGGGTCGGTGAGCTGGAGCTCAACGCGATCGCGGCCTGGTCGCGGTCGCGTCCATCAGGGCAGCCCAATTTTGGCCCTCCAGCAACGAGCCGTCGTTGCCTACGCGAGCGCGCAGCAACACGCCGAACGCGGTCGCGGCTCTTCCGCGGTCGCGATGCACCTAGTTCCAGCAACCAAGTTTTGTTGACCCGTGTTGACTTCCGTTTGACCCTCCCTTTGACCACCCAAATGAAGACTTTTGAGGGGCTTATCGGTCATTTCCAGTGGAGATTTTGAAGGACTATATGGAGGCTTGCACAAGAAGACAACACACACACTCTCCATCACCCTCACCTAACACACACAACACACACCATTTTAATTTCTCTCTCTAGGATTTAGCAAGGTTTTGAATATTTTTGGCTTTTGTTCTTCATCATCCATTGAGATTCATCATTCGACTCAAGTGTAAAAGATATTCGTGGTCATCCGAGGATCGTTATGGTATAACTTATTTTCGGTTTCGATCATTTATGAAATATATGTTTATGCTTTGCTTGTCTATGAGTTTGTGGTTTGATTTTTTCATGGTTGTGATGATGTTGCTCGGCTAAATCTTTTGTTAGGGGTGGGTTAGTATCATTTGTCGTGTAGGTTCGGGTTCTAGCATGAAAATCGGGGTAGTCGGTATTTTTATCGAGGGGGAGACGGACCAAGTCCCCTCTAAATGGTAGACTCGTTGCTTTAGCACGAGTTTGGCCTCCCCGACTACCCCGAGGCCTAATCACGGTTGTGCGTGGCCGGCTCGATTGATTCGCACTTTGTGGTCAATGAGCCCGTTGTTAGTTAAATCGTGGGGAATCTCGTGGGGACCAAGGTTTGAATCTCGGATTGGGTATAACCGAGGTCGACACGAGAGACGACACATTTAACCTAACAACTCTTTCATGTGGAGAAAATCGGCCTTAACTTCAACTAATACGACCCCTTCCCCTAACCTCGTTCTCTCTTGCTAAAAACTCGTTTGATTGCTCTTTATTGCTTTCTTAATTTTAGTTTACTCATTTTAAAATCCAACTTTACAAAACCCCCAACTTGAACTTTATGCTTTCTTTCATGCTTTTGACAATCAATTGAAACTCAATCACTTTCCGATAGCATTACTCCCCTCGAGAACGACATTCGGGTAATAAATCGACACACATTTTAGCGAAACAAATTTTGGCGCCGTTGCCGGGGAATAATTTAGGTGTAGTGTTTTGAGTTTTGATTGCTTGTCTTTTTAATTGCTTTTTCTTTTATTTGCTTTACTCTTGATTCCACTCGGTACGTGTAATCCTTTGTTGAGTGTTGTGTATGCAAGGTAGAAGAAGTTTGGGAGGAGCATTGGTGCCTTATATTGACAACGTCCACCGGCCTAAGCTTCTAAGGTCTTCTACTTGGCCACCTATCGCACAACCGGAGCTAGCTCCCTTACAATTGACCTACAACGACCGAGTGAACGAGACGGAGCAAATGGATGACCGACAACCTCATATGCCTTACATTCCACCTCTTCATGGCCCCCAAGTGCCACCTCCCACTCCAAACTCGAGGATCCGACAAGAGCAAGAGGACCACCGGGAGATACACCGAGAGGCTAGTGTCCACGAGTTT
The DNA here is from genome assembly GCA_954870475.1 of Euphrasia confusa. Classification (NCBI taxonomy): domain Eukaryota; kingdom Viridiplantae; phylum Streptophyta; class Magnoliopsida; order Lamiales; family Orobanchaceae; genus Euphrasia; species Euphrasia confusa. The sequence goes on from OX940960.1 coordinate 22,971,743, forward strand.
AGTGACGGCTCTCACCGAAGCCGACGGTCTCATCACGACAATGATAGCGAGGCTTCCCTAGGGAGCCGGAGAGTCCACTATGATGAAGACCGTGAGGTGCATCGACGATACCAAAGAGATTCCGATGATGATTTCCACTTTGACGACGCAAGGTACTACTCGGATAATTATCAACACCGTGAGAACTACCGGAACCGAGAGCCGTACCGGCATAGGGAAAGAGATGAGAGGGGTCACCGTGGCAACTACCAACGTGAAGAGAGGGGTAACCACCGTGGTTATCATGGAAACCGCCAAGAGTACAACTATCATCCGGAGGATCGCCGTGAACCTCCTAGGCCAAGTATTGCCGACTTCTCTAAGCCGAGGGTGAATGCCGACACATCTTGCATCGTTCTCGGCCCCGAGGCCCGTAACTACGAGCTTAAGCCGCATCTTCTCAACCAACTCCCTACCTTCCACGGGTTACCAAGGGAGGACGTCATGGACTTTATCCGAGAGTTCTACTCGACGTTGAAGGATTTTCCGCTCAATGGGATCTCGGAAGAGCAACTATGGATGAAATGTTTCCCTCATTGTCTCAAGGAAAAGGCCAAGACATGGTTCAATGCCCAAACCGGGAACTCGTTGCGTACTTGGGAAGAAGTCTTCGTCAAGTTCATGGGTCGCTACTACCCTCAACAAAAGACTCATGACTTGAGGGAGAAGTTGCTTAGGTTCCGACAAGAACGGGATGAGCCCTTTCACGAGGCATTGGAGAGATTCAAGGGATTCGAACGATCTTGCCCTCATCATAACTTCTCACCTGAGCTTATCAACCAATTCCTCTACAACGGAGTCGAATCGTCCTACAAGAGGATCTTGGATCAAGGAGCGAGAGGAAACTTTTGCAAGCTCCATGCCGATGAGACGAACGAGATCCTCGAGCAATTGGCGGAGACCTCTCTCCAAGACACATATAGTTCCCGAGAAAGACCCAACAACCAATCCTTTGAGGTGAACATGGGGATGGCCAAACAAATCTCCGATTTGACGAAGTGCGTGAACACCTTGTTGGCTAGGGACGAGAGACGGGAGAAGAAGAAAGTGACATTCGAGCCGTGTTGTGTTTGCGGGGAAGAAGACCACCTAGGAGATGCTTGCCCTCAAACCGGAGCCCCACCTCAAAATTTGGAGCTCGATGTCATCTACGAAGAGGAAGTGAATGCCATACAAGGAGGTCCACCTAGGAACGATCCATACTCTTCTAAATTCAACAACGGATGGAAGGACCATCCTAACTTTAGTTGGTCCAACAACAACAACCAACCGAGACCTTCCGGCCCATCTCAAGGTCCTCGTCCCCCTTACAATGGTTCTCAACCTCAAAGGCCTACTCTAATGGAGGAGTTCCGGGCCTATGTGAACATTACTTCAAGGAAGATGACCGAGCAAGATCAAAAGATAGCCGCCCTTGAAGCCGCCGTGAGGCATCTCGAGACTCAAAGTGGCCAACATTCTACGAGCCTTGGGGAAATCCACCAACAACTCCAAAAGGGGAAGTTTCCTAGCCAACCCTCCCAAGTACAAGCTATTACTATGCTACGTAGTGGCCGGATGGTGGATAATATGGTTAGAGATCCTATCTTGGAGGAGGAGCCCGAATGTGTACCGGAGAGAGAAGAGAGTCTAGGACCCGAAAGAATTTCCGAGGAGCCAATGCCGGCTAAAGAACAAGTTCTACATAAGACGGACAACCCATATCGGCCACCTAATCTTCCATACCCGGGCCGTCTTCGGAATGAGAAGCAAGACCGTCAATTCGAGGACATCTACAAACTCCTTTCCAAGGTGAACATCAACCTTCCCTTACTAGATGTCATCCGGACTATTCCGGCTTATGTGAAGTTTTTTAAGGACTTGGCATCCAAGAAGAGGAGGTTTCATGAGGATGAGAAGGTTGTAGTTTCCGAGGTTGCTAGTGCCATCTTGCAACATCAACTTCCGGCTAAACAAGGAGACCCCGGGAGTTTCAATATCAAAATTGCTCTCGGGAATGGTAGAGAAGTGTCGGGAATGTTGGATTTGGGAGCCGGGATTAATCTTATGCCGTTTTGTGTTTATGAGCAACTAGAATTGGGCGATCTAAAGCCCACAAGGATGTGTCTCCAACTTGCCGACCGTTCCGTGAGATATCCGAAGGGAGTAGTGGAGGATGTTCTTGTGAAAGTTGGTGGATTAATTGTGCCGGTCGATTTTGTGATCTTGGATGTGGGAGAAGTGAAGGAGAATGGTCGGGATCATGCCATCTTACTTGGGCGTCCGTTTATGGCCACGACGAACACTTTGATCGATGTGAAAAGTGGTTCCCTACAAATGACGGTGCTTGGTGAGACCGTTAATTTCTCGGCCCGAGATGGAAGGAAAATACCGAGTACTCTAGCCATGGAGAATTGCTCTTATCTTGACTCTCTTGAGAGGTTGACGGAGATGACATTCATAGAAGATAACGAGCCCCTTGCTTTATTGGAGACGGAGGATGGATGTGAGGAGTATGTTGATGGGGTGTTTATGATTGATGAGCCAAGGGATATGATTACCCCTCCTTTGCCTAAGGTGGAGCTTAAAAAGCTACCTAGCCACCTCAAATATGTATTTCTTGAAGAGGAGTCTAAACCTTTGATTATTAGCTCTACCTTGAGCTTTGATGAAGAAGAAGCCTTGCTAGTGGTGTTGAAGAGAAATAGCAAGGCATTTGGGTGGAGTTTGTCGGACTTGAAGGGAATTAATCCGGCTAAGTGCATGCATAGGATTGTATTGGAGGAAGGAGCCATCCCTAATAGAGATGGACAAAGGAGGTTGAACCCCATTATGACGGAAGTGGTGAAGAGTGAGGTTTTAAAATTGCTAGATGAAGGATTGATTTTTCCTATTGGAGATAGTAGGTGGGTGAGTCCGGTGCATGTGGTGCCTAAGAAAGGAGGGATTACGGTGGTTGAGAATGATAAGAAGGAGCTAGTGCCCTCTCGGCTCGTTACCGGGTGGAGAATGTGTATTGATTACCGCAAGCTTAATGCGGCTACAAGGAAGGACCATTTTCCTCTACCGTTCCTCGACCAAATGCTAGACAAGCTTGCCGGGCACGCATTCTTTTGCTTGATGGATGACCTCTCGGGTTATTTTCAAGTTCTTATTGCTCCCGAGGATCAAGAGAAGACCACCTTCACCACTCCCCTAGGAACCTTTGCTTGGAGACGAATGCCGTTCGGCCTTTGCAATGCCCCCGGTACTTTCCAACGATGTATGATGTCCATCTTCTCGGACTTTATTGGGAATTTTCTTGAGGTGTTCATGGACGACTTTAGCCTCTTTGGAGATTCTTTTGGAGATACATTGTCTAATTTGGAGAGGGTGCTTCAAAGATGTATAGAGTCTAACTTGACTCTTAGTTGGGAGAAGAGCCATTTCATGGTTCGTAGTGGTATTGTACTTGGGCACGTGGTTTCCGAAAAGGGAATTGAAGTTGACCCGGCCAAGGTGGCCGTGATTGCTAACTTACCACCTCCGGTGAATGTGAAGGGCATAAGGAGTTTTCTTGGGCATGCCGGATTCTACCGGAGATTTATTAAGGACTTCTCGAAGATTAGCCAACCTCTATGCCACCTTCTCTCCCAAGATGTTGAATTTGTGTTTGATGAGGAGTGTATGAAAGCCTTTGAGTTGTTGAAGGAGAAACTCACCACGGCCCCGGTTGTTTGTGCCCCCGATTGGACGCTTCCATTTGAGATCATGTGTGATGCCTCCAACCTTGCCGTGGGAGCCGTCTTAAGCCAAAGGGTGAACAAAGTATCTCGGGTGATCTACTATGCTAGCTCGACGTTGGCCGATGCCCAACTCAACTACACCACCACCGAGAAGGAGTTATTGGCGGTTATGTTCTCATTGGAGAAATTTCGGGCTTATATCATCGGGTCGAAGGTTATTGTCTTTAGTGACCATGCGGCTCTCCGGTATTTACTTACTAAGCCTCACTCTAAGCCCCGTTTGATCCGTTGGGTGCTTCTACTTCAAGAGTTCGACTTGGAGATCCGAGATCGTAAAGGGAGTGAGAATGTCGTTGCCGACCACCTCTCTAGGCTCGACTCACTTGGAGAACTTCTAAAGGACAACCATTATCCGGTAATTTCCGAATCTCTACCTTATGAAAATCTTATGCTAGTGTCCCCTCTTCCTTGGTATGCGGACATCGTTAATTATCTTGCCGCCGGGTTGATGAGAGATGGGATGACATCTCAAGAGAAGAAGAGATTTGTGAAATATTGTAGGGATTTCTATTGGGATGATCCTTATTTGTTCAAAATCGGAAAAGACGAGGTGGTGAGAAGGTGTTTGCCCGAGGAGGAGCAAAGGGATGTGTTGGTGTGTTGCCACTCGGAGCTTTGTGGTGGACACTTTGGTGGAAAGAAGACGGCTTATAAAGTGTTGCAATCCGGTTTGTATTGGCCGACGATATTCAAGGATGCCGTAGAGTTTTGTTTGAGGTGTGACCGGTGCCAAAGGGTAGGAAATATTGGGAGAAGGAACGAGATGCCTCTTAACAACCACCTCCCGGTCGAGATTTTTGATGTATGGGGAATTGATTTCATGGGACCGTTCCCGTCTTCCCGTGGGTATGAGTATATACTTCTAGCCGTGGATTATCTTTCAAAATGGGTCGAAGCTATACCGACTACTAAGTGTGACGCGGCTACGGTGATCAAGTTCCTACAAAATCACATACTCTCTCGTTTTGGGTTTCCGAAGGCGATTATTAGCGACGGTGGTTCCCATTTTTGTAATAAATTATTCGAGAAGTTAATGAAAAATAATGGGATCCATCACAAAGTTGCCACGGCCTACCACCCACAAACCTCGGGTCAAGCGGAGACGAGCAACAAGCAAGTGAAGGGAATCTTGGAAAAAACGGTTAAGCCGTCGAGGAAGGATTGGTCGGACCGTCTTCTAGATGCTTTGTGGGCTTATCGTACGGCTTACAAAACTATACTTGGTATGAGCCCTTACCGTCTTGTTTATGGGAAAGCATGCCACCTTCCTTTTGAGATCGAGCATAAGGCCTATTGGGCAATTAAGGCGACTTCTTTGGACTTAGCTCGTGGTGGAGAAGAGAGGATTTTACAAATGTCGGAGTTGGAGGAATTAAGGAATGAGGCGTATGAGAATGCCCGGATTTCTAAGGAGAAGACAAAGATTGCCCATGACAAAAGACTCGTGCCTAAGGAGCTCTATGCGGGAATGAAAGTTCTTTTGTTCAACTCACGGCTCCGGCTATTTCCGGGAAAGCTCAAATCTCGGTGGAGTGGCCCGTTCGAAGTTATCGAGGTATTTCCGTATGGCGTGGTGAAATTGTACAATCCTCGGGCTAGGAACACTTTCCAAGTGAACGGACATCGAGTCAAGCCTTACTATGCCCCGATGGAGAAGGAGGTCGAGCGTCTCTCCTTGATCGAGCCGACGTACGTAGACGAAGAATAGCTCGGTACTAAAACCGAGCGCCTCGTGGGGGCAAGCCCACGGACGTCGGGCTTAAGACGTTAAATAAGCGCTACGTGGGGGCAAGCCCACGAAACGTCGAGCTCAACGACGTTAAACCAAGCGCTTAGTGGGAGGCAACCCACATTGTTTGTTTTTCTAATGTCTTTTCTTTTTGGTTTGTTTTTGTTGTGTAGGTGTTAGTGTGTTCGGGTTTGAATCGTTGTGAGTCTTGAAATTGTCGAGGTTCGATTTGTGAAATTAGTCGTTCAGAGATTTTGGAGTTGAGAACGGAGTTTACGGCGTGTCGAGAGGGTAGTAAATGAAGATGCGAGGAGGTATGGAGATAAGTCGAGACTGGGAGAAACACGCGTGCGCTGGGAACGCGGTCGCGGCTCTCCTGCCTCAACGCGGTCGCGGCCGAAACGCCGCCGCGTTCAGCCCACCAGCCCATTTTCGAAAACCCGCAACGAGCCGTCGTTGCAGCCGCGGGCGCGTTTCAGCTGGGGAAACGCGGTCGCGCCCAGACCGCGTACGCGTTGAGCACCTGAACCCTAAATCATATACGCCGCCCCCTTTTTATTTCTCTTTCCCCCTCCACTTTCAAATTACAGAAATAAAAAAATAAATATAAAAAAAAAAAAAAAAAAACACTATTTTTTTTCTCCTTTCGATTTTCTTCACCAATTCCATTTCCATCCGTCAAATATGAATTTACACCTTGAATTCATGTTCTCCATCACCTAAAGCCTCCGATCCCATACATAAATCCCCCAAATTCGAACCCTAAATCGAAAACCCATTTACCCCCAAAATCGTTTCCGGCCCGAACCCGCACTACCACCCCCTCCAGCGACCACCACCGTCATCTCCCGTCCTCCACTGCTATCCCGACGCGACGACCACCCCGCTTCGAGCCCAGAACAACCTCGTGCACCGTCTCGAGCTTCAACTCCGGCTGCCACCACCACCATTGACCCTCCCGCATCTTCGAGCTCTGTCCGCCTCGTCCCACGCCGAGCCGCCGCTGTACCACCACCAGGGCCGACCACCCGCACAGCCGCGCCCTGCCCCGTCTCCTCCACGACAGGTCAGCCCCGTTTCCGCTTCGACTTCAGAGCTCCGCCATCGCTAAGTACAGCCCCGCCGACGCTCCGCCTCAGCCCGTCGACCACCACGCTCCGACCACTACCTCCGACAGCCCACTCGTCCGACGATGCCGCCCAAGAAACGCAAGAGAATCCCGTCCAACTCCGTCGTTTTGGCTACTCCTTCGGACCCACCTCCAAAACCCTACGGTGGAGCCCCTCTAGCCGGCTCTCTTCAAGAAAAATACGGGGCGCCTTATGTGATTAATACGGATGGCGAAGGGGAGTTTTGGGTGAAGAATAGGCATAGGGTGGCGAACATGTCGCATTGCATACATTGGAAGGATTTGGAGCCGTTGGGATTGAATAAGAGAATCAAAGACCATTTGACGGTTATGGGGTTGCTTAAGTACGCCACGATGCCTCCCCCCGAAATCATCTACCCGTTGGCGCTCGAGTTCTTCGGAACCTTCGACTATGATAAGAAGAATAACGTGTGTACTTGTCAAATGTTCAACAAGAAGTACACAATCACCCGACAAATAATGAAAACGGCATTCGGGTTTCCGACTACGAAGATGAGTTATGCTCCCCTAGTAGATGTGGTCGCCGAAATGGAGTGGGAGAAGTTCACCGGTTTCCCCACGTGGGACAAGAAAGGGACAACACCAGCGTTCATCGAGGACCTCGCTCTTGTGGTGGCCTATAAGTTCATGGCATTCAATGTCTTCGGCAAAGAACAAAGCAACAAGATTAGCGCCACCGACCTTAATCTCATTCTACTTACCGCCAAGAAGGAGAAGTTGAGCCTTACGAACGCCTTTTGGGACAGCCTAAAAAAGGCTTCCAACCGTGGAGAGAGAATCCTAACCCTACTTCATGTCCCGACGATCTTTGCCATGCACTTCAAGCTATACAAACCCTCGGACCCCTTGCCTACCGGTTGGGTGGCGCACACGCTATTCGCGTTGGATAGACATGTGCTTAGGAAGGGCGAATTCCTTAATGTCGACTTCTCGATTAGGTCGTTCAATGTAAGGCCGCGCGTGAAGTTGTTTTTAGACGAAATGGAGAAGAAAGCTCGGGAGGCGGGGGCTTCTTCGTCTCAACCTATGGAAAAGGATGTTCCCGAGGGAGCCGAGAATGTCAATGGAGATAAAAATGTGGACGTGGGTGAGGATGACGACGAGGAGGAGAATGCCGCGGGCGATGCGGTGCTCAAGAACGACCCCAACCGAGCCTCCGGTAGCCAAGCTTCCCGTGTCCGCATTCACGCGGACGACATGAACGAGTTGTACGACTACATTGACAACGGGTTTGAAGATGAGAGGACTTGGACTACTCGGGAGCTTGACGACCGCACGACAAGGGAGCACGAGTGGCTCACACAAGAGATGGACACGCGCATGGGGGCGCAACAAGCTTGGTTCAACCGGGAGATGGACACGCGCATGGGGGCGCAACAAGCTTGGTTCAACCGGGAGATGGACACGCGCATGGGGGCGCAACAAGCTTGGTTCACTCGAGAGATGGATGCGCGCACGGCAAGGGAGCATGAGTGGTTTCAACACCAAATGGGGGCGCAAGCTTCTCAACTCCACGAGCGCTTGGACGAACGCTTCAATGAGGTCGTGAACTTGCTCCGCCCTCCGCCTCCGGCCGACCCTTGAAGAATGGCCCCACTCGAGGAGTGGCCGCCTAGCTCGAGTATTTGGTTGTCTCCTCCCTTATCTCTTTTACTTGCTTATCTTGTTTGGACATGTTCTTAGACCTTTGTTATTTCTTGCTTTGTGGTTTGTTGAACTATTTTTATTTTCGTGTGCTTTGGTGGATGCTCGTAAAACTTTGGTTTGTAGGGAATGTTCCCTTTTGATTTTATTTGGTGGAGATTTTACCTTGGCATGGTTTATTTTCATTGTGTTGTTTTCATGCTTAGTTCTTATTATGTATTTTGTTGTTTTTATTTGCTTATTGTGTGGATTGGTTGTCCCCCGGCACCTTAATTTTCGAGTAGGTCATGGCGAAATTTTTTATTGAATATGCTTGTATGTTAGTCGCATGAGGACATGCTCGGGTTTAAGTGTGGGGGGGTCTTGGAGTGTTGTACATGTTTTGTCTCGTGTGGGTTTTATTTTTCTAAACCATTGAACTCTCCTTGTTTTATAAAAAGTTTATGCACCTTTTGAAAATATTAAATTTTGGCTATTTCAATTTTAAAACTCGTGTGGCATATTTAATTGACTTAAAAACATGAAAAATGGCTTAAATTAAAATTTCCAAAAACCTTGTGAGAATTTCGTCGCTATTTTCCTTTTCTTGGAGCGTATTTCATATAAAATCTCTCGTTGTTTCATGCCTCAAAGAATTTTTTGGACTTTCAATGATTTTTGTGTCAAGATTTATCAAGAGAGCACTAGAACTTGCATGTGAAAAATTTCAAAATCGTATGTCATAACTTGTTTGATCGATTATATGATAAGAATGATCGTTTAGGATTAACCTTCCGGCCATATTCATAAATATTACCCTTGAGCCCGTCGTGGGACACCATAGTTAACCCCATCGAGCCTACATGTAAACCGTTTCTTTGACTACCTTATACACTTATCCCTTGATGAAGAGATGTTGGAGTTGCATGTGTCGGCCCTTCGTACTTATCGTTCGATTCTTGTGGGTGTGCTAGTAGCCACGATTGTGATACATGATCCGTTCTCGAGTGACGTCTTGTGACGAGTTTGTCGTTTGATGTCGACATATACATATACACACATATATAATGATGAGAAAAGAGGTATTTACACCTCACAAAAAAATATATATATTATATAGTATTCATAATATTAATATTGGTGCTTTTGTATTTGCACCTAAGTGTGTATCGATTTTCTTGACGAGAATGTGAAATTTTGTTTGAGGCGGAAAAAGGGTGATTCTATACCCAATGGGCCGAGTCGGTGTTCGTATAATACGTGATGTAGTGTTTGGAAGGAGTAAGGAGATGAGCCGTGTTGATACGAGTCCACTTTTCCCAAATTTCCCGAATTCCCTATACCGAGCCCCATTACACCCTTTTAGACGATCGATATTCTTTGATTTTCGAGAAAACCAACTTTGATAGGTGGAGTCTTTTCTTATGTGCAAGCATATGGTGGTGATGATCTTGACATGTTTATTCATTACTTGAGGCATTCTTGTTTTCATCCTTTCATTCGAGCCGATTATTCTTATGTGCAAGCTTTGTTCGATATTTGCCTCCTTCGCTTGCATGTTGATTTTTATTGAGTGAACCTAGCTTGTGTGGAAAAAGAAGAGAGATAGCTTGTGAGGGATTTATGTTTGAGCCGCGGTTCTAATCTTTAAGTCGGTGGAATATGTTATATCGAGTTGGAAAGTTGCCGTAGCTTGTTTTGAATGAGTTGTGGTGCATAGTTCTTGTGATAAAATTGGAGAGTGCATTGTTTTAGAGCTTTTGTGTTCGTTCTTGTTTCCTTGGTGGTGTTTTGTTGCTTGAGGACAAGCAATGTCTTAAGTGTGGGGGGGTTGTTTTACTCATTTTTGTGACTTTCGTTTCGTTGATTTTTCGTTATTTAAGTGTTTGTTCATTTGTCGTTTGTGTATCTTTTCACTTCTTTTGTTTGTTTTATTGTCCAAACAGGTTTAGGCGAGACGAGAAGTGGAAACGAGCGAAAACGGACGAAAGAAGAACAAGGAACCGACAAATTTGAAGGGTCGGTGAGCTGGAGCTCAACGCGATCGCGGCCTGGTCGCGGTCGCGTCCATCAGGGCAGCCCAATTTTGGCCCTCCAGCAACGAGCCGTCGTTGCCTACGCGAGCGCGCAGCAACACGCCGAACGCGGTCGCGGCTCTTCCGCGGTCGCGATGCACCTAGTTCCAGCAACCAAGTTTTGTTGACCCGTGTTGACTTCCGTTTGACCCTCCCTTTGACCACCCAAATGAAGACTTTTGAGGGGCTTATCGGTCATTTCCAGTGGAGATTTTGAAGGACTATATGGAGGCTTGCACAAGAAGACAACACACACACTCTCCATCACCCTCACCTAACACACACAACACACACCATTTTAATTTCTCTCTCTAGGATTTAGCAAGGTTTTGAATATTTTTGGCTTTTGTTCTTCATCATCCATTGAGATTCATCATTCGACTCAAGTGTAAAAGATATTCGTGGTCATCCGAGGATCGTTATGGTATAACTTATTTTCGGTTTCGATCATTTATGAAATATATGTTTATGCTTTGCTTGTCTATGAGTTTGTGGTTTGATTTTTTCATGGTTGTGATGATGTTGCTCGGCTAAATCTTTTGTTAGGGGTGGGTTAGTATCATTTGTCGTGTAGGTTCGGGTTCTAGCATGAAAATCGGGGTAGTCGGTATTTTTATCGAGGGGGAGACGGACCAAGTCCCCTCTAAATGGTAGACTCGTTGCTTTAGCACGAGTTTGGCCTCCCCGACTACCCCGAGGCCTAATCACGGTTGTGCGTGGCCGGCTCGATTGATTCGCACTTTGTGGTCAATGAGCCCGTTGTTAGTTAAATTGTGGGGAATCTCGTGGGGACCAAGGTTTGAATCTCGGATTGGGTATAACCGAGGTCGACACGAGAGACGACACATTTAACCTAACAACTCTTTCATGTGGAGAAAATCGGCCTTAACTTCAACTAATACGACCCCTTCCCCTAACCTCGTTCTCTCTTGCTAAAAACTCGTTTGATTGCTCTTTATTGCTTTCTTAATTTTAGTTTACTCATTTTAAAATCCAACTTTACAAAACCCCCAACTTGAACTTTATGCTTTCTTTCATGCTTTTGACAATCAATTGAAACTCAATCACTTTCCGATAGCATTACTCCCCTCGAGAACGACATTCGGGTAATAAATCGACACACATTTTAGCGAAACAATAGTTATAATACTTAAAACAAGGCCCTAAGGCATAACAACATCATATGATCATACGGCTAGTGCAGCGACCTTCGCTCCTTTTCCAGCCCGTAGATCGACATTTTTACTTTCCAAACTCCTACTTCTGTGTAGTTCCTTCACTTACAATTGTGAGAACCACAAATGTCATCCAATACCCATGAAGTAAAATTTGCGAAATCTAATGTCTATAACATTAATACCTGAAGATGAAGCAACCCCGTTCTTCACATCTTCTTTGAACTTTGGGCAAGTTCAATTATTCTCAATAATTGATTTTTATTCGAAATCTCGTTCAAAATTATCCCAATATCAAAACTTGATAAATCGTAAGTGAAAAGTCGAAGTTTTCTAACCAGCGATATTATCATGCAATTGAAGCTCTATCTCTCATAAAATATGAGGGAGCCAACCAGACAATCGAATCACGCCATCACATGGCTCGAAAGTCTCTAATTTGTGTCATTAATGAACTAAGTGTTTTGGATTAGATCACTCCCCGAGGTTAAAATAATCCTAACTTTAGAATCCATCATATGAAAGAAAAATTAGGAATTTGTTTTGAAATTGAATAAAATATGATCTTCTACATATTTGCAATTAGTGTCCAACACCTTTTGCAGTAGATGCATTCAGATTCCCTAGGAACCCTAGTAGCCTTCTTGCCCATGCTCTTTTGAATACCTCATCCCTTATAAGAATATCCCTCTCAGGGTCCCTTTTTAATTCACGACTCATCATCTTAAAAAAAATTAGGAGATCACTTAAAGCAAATAATCCAATCATTTGCTGCACATGTGGTCCCTATAGGTTTCTCTCATAATCCAATCGATGGATTCCCAGAACATGCTATTGAGTTGTTCAACGATATCTTAGGATGTGGTTAGTTAACACATTTTCCTTGTCTTCGTATTTGAGGACCATCCTCAAATTACGTTGTGAATCAAGAAAATTTATGTTGTTCAATTTTTCACAATCAAGAATTGAACAAAACTTGAATTGAGTTGATATTTGACATGATAAACTATAAAAGAAAGATAACTAAAGTATGTAAACATCCACAAAGCGGTAAACAAATAAGGTTTTCTAACTATTGTACTTATTTATTTCATTTTGTTCAATTGATATCCAATATCATTGTCCCTTAGAACAAAACAATCCCGAGATCCTCATCTTGCAAATCTTTAAGTCGACTGAGTCCGCACTTAAGTATTTCAAGATAGGTAGACATACCCATGTCAATGATATCTAATATCACTCTCGTTCGATGAGAATCCCATTCTCATCTCATGTCTCGATAGCCACGCCTGCAGTGGATCTATCGATGAGAAAACCAAACTCACGTGTAAGGGTCTAACCCTTACTCCCACTATCCCAAGATAACAAGTAATACCCCGCTAAGGCGAACCTATCAACTTATGATCGAGGGCTTTCATGGGTGTGATGTTTTGGACAAGACATTTTACTCATTATTATCGGGACATGCATGTTAAGGTTTGTATGTACGTTGGTTGAACATTTATAACATAATCAACCTAGAACTAGCAAAGCACGTAAATACGTATTCGAAAGGCCCCTAGAACCTCACAACTCTCAAAAGAAAAGATTAAAAGCAACAAAAAAGGCCTTGAACATCTTCTGGACTGGTCCGCGCCCGCCGATTTTGGTCAAACCATGTCCGTACCCCAAAAACCACGAACAGCGCCCGCCGTTTAACAACCAGCGGTCGCCGAACACCAACGACGGTCGCCGTTTCCAAAACGGCGCCCGCCGAAAGGGCAAAAAACCCGCCTGACCCAAAAAAGACCTTTCGGCGGTCGCCGTTTCCAAAACGGCGCCCGCCAAACCAAAACAGCGCCCGCTGGAGCACAAACGGCGCCCGCCGTTTTGCTCCAGCAGCCCCGGTTTTGCTCGGTTTGCTTCGTTTTGCTTCGTTTCTTCTCGTTTTCGCTTGGGTTTCGAAATCCAACTCCGACACATGGATAAATCCATAGCTTACATGTTGAAAAATAAATTTTGATTAGAAAAAACCTATCTGTTACAAAAGATTCCAAGGGACGCAGCCCTCCAAAACTATGGCCAATCGTACGTAAAAAACGACAATTTCATCCACCCGACCACTAACGGTGGCCGGACTTACATCTACTCACATAAGCACAAATAAACATATAAGTCAATTATGTGATTTAAACCATTGTATCCAACACAAAAGTGTGCACGGGCCCTAGGCTCTGATACCAATTGATGGAATCGATACACCGATCCAATCGATATACCGTGTGTGCGGAAGCGTGTAAAGCAATAGATCTACTATGCCATGATCTTTGTGCACACATAATATGTATGAGAACACATACAAACATATATATATATATATATATATATATAAAAGGTTCAACGATTTCTTACTTTTGGTGATCGTTGACGTAGGTTAAGGTGGTGTTGAGTCGATTGAACCACCTTAATGGATCAGCCACGAAATGTTCACCTTGTGAATGACCTCGTCACTTCTTTGGATCATCCGGATGTTGAAGCCGCACAAATGGCCCGGCCTCTACGTGTTGCACACGAACCCGTAAAAATGACTTGCTTGCTTGATCGAGTTGATTCTCCAAGAACAACCTCTTTTCTCTCTAACTCTTGTGAATTTTCGTAGGTAATGATATGGTGTGATGAAAATCTGATTTTCATCCATATAATAGCCCCATTATTCACCACATTACTCCCCTTTGTAACTTACAACATAATGGGCATCATAATGCACCATTAACATGTAAAGGAGTTACAAAGGAGGTGAAAGGTCATGCCACATACACATGCCACTATGCATTGTATGTGGTCCCTACTTGCTTGTGTGGCATGCCATGTCACATTATGTGACATGCATCCATGCAAGCCATGCATCCCATGCATGTGTATTAAATCCACGTAAATATTGATTCTAAATCAATATATATATATATATATATATATATATATATATATATCAAGCATCGTACATCATCTTCGAGTCCGTGTGTGGCCCTGTAGGTATGATTTATCGATCAATATTATATTGTTCCCAACAATTAATATTATCAAATAATCATTTTAACATCCATAGACGACCTTATGACTTTATCGATTGCACACGTAGGATCGAAGGACATATCCCAACAGTCAAGAATCAACACATGAATTATCTTTAAGGATGAGTACAAGTGCTCAGCTGAACTTTCATAACTTAGTTTTTCTTTTGAACCAAGTTCACAAGATCTCCATTCATCAAGGTAAGGTTACCGTTATGATCGTTCGTTGGATTGTGATTTTTCAAACCCATTCCCTCTAGAAACACGCCCAATTTATCCCGATTCTTTCCTTTTATCAAAGGATCAGCCAAATTTTCCTCATTACCAGCAGGCCCTTCAAACTCATCATCTACATTATCCTCATTTTCAGACTCATCCCCCACTGGAAGTGATTTTTGATAGAGTTGTATACTTAACGTCTAGATTTAATGTTAGCTTTTAGGACAAAGCTCTGAACGCCACACGATCAAGACCGGTGCCACTAGATACTACTTGTTGCCGATCAACGATGTATAGTACGAATAATAATGCGGAACCCCGAAAATAACTTAACAATAAAAGAGAAGGATACAAGTAAAGAAGACTAGGAATTTACGTGGAAACCCAAATCGGGAAAAACCCTCTAATCTCACACAATATTAATATCCTAATTTTCTGGTGTCTTCTCGTGTTGTCTCATCTGTGTCAATGGAGCAGCTCTCTTTATATAGGAGGGAGTCCTAATTATTGTATGGTAACAATAATCCACGCCCATAAAGAGTTTAGGAATAACTAGAATCAATCCCCGTCAAATTAGAAAACAATTCCTAAAATCCGCGCTGCCCAGGCATTGATGTCGGCCGACAGTATGTTGGTGTCGGCCGAGATGAAGTGGCACGAACGTGCTACCGCCTCTGAAGTTGCTCCACGAACAGCACGGCCAAAAAGGCATTGTTGACGGCCGACATGTGATGGTGTCAGCCGACACTAGTGTGTGAAAACACACTTTCTCAAAACGGTTTGGGGGCACCAACTTTCAACATTTAAGTGATATAAACTCTTTGTAAAAGTCATTTATCCTATTTAATAATAATAAACAATTATTTTTCTTTAATTATGTTTAATTAAATATGTGCAATTGATCGTCCTAGTCGTAGTATAACTAGAAATAATTTGTCTTAATTATTTTATTATACTTGTACACTTGGTGTATTGAGCGGACCGCATGAGATTATTCAATTATAATTGTCTTGGATAATCAAATTAAATCTCAGTGTATTATATTCTTAATCCCCGATATTATTGTGGGTGTGTACGATTAATATTAGTGACTTTGACTAACCAATTGAATAGACTAAGTTCTACTTTAGTCGATTATCGGTAAATTGAGTCACTGTATTATTTGTATGACATGCTGTAAATTCTTGAAGGGAAAATGTGTCCAGATAATGGTTGATAATGCCCCGAGATGAGCTCATAAGGAATTATCATGTAAATCTCGCGAGTGAATTTGTTTCGCATGGTAATAAAGTTGAGTGGTACTATTCTCGAAAATAAAAAAAGTGAATAAATTTAATTAGCAATAAATTAAATTAATTTCATGGACATTTATATCTTAAACGCATGAAATAAATTAATACTAAACGGAAAATATTATTTGATATAATATTATTTAATATTGGGAGTGCAATTATATTAATATAGTGGAGTTATAATATAATTTATGGAAATTAATTAATTAATCTCATAAGAAGCTCAATATTACACCTCCTTAAGGTCCTTTATGTAGCCTATAAAAGCACCTCATATGGTTTTCTCTCCTACACAATTCAACTAAGTGAAATTCATAAGAGAATTCTAGAGAGAGAAAGAAATCCATAAAAGCTTGAATGATCGTTGCCCACACGACGTTCAAGACTCGGTGCAAGATCATACGTAGGAAGACTTCGAGGTCGTCATCTCGATTTTCCGGCAAACGAGAAAACAAGGTAATTACTCTTTTCATCTTATGATTTTAAGAGATAATTATCGTAAAAATACCGAGAACCAATATCCGAGAACGAGACCCGAACCGAGGGTGAACCCGAGGGTGGCGATCGAGGACCGTCGGACTACCGCGGGGTCGCTGGTCTCCGGCGCGGATCACCGAACCTAGGGCTCGATCGCACGGTTGGGCTGCGGGTTTTACCACAGCGCCTCGCAGCAGCGAGTCATCAGACTCGATGTGGGCTGCTACTAGCAGCCCCGCGAGATCGTTGGGAGCGATCGCGAGCCCCACGCGGGGGCTCGGCTGTGCAGCCGCGGGTTCTCCCGCAGCGGGCTGTTCGGTCGGGCCCGGTTCCGTGGCAGCGTCGTGGTTACTCCGGCGATCGGAATTTCGACCGGAGTCGTTAATTCCGCGTTTCAAGACGACTTCGGGATGTCGATTTCCAATAATTTCCCCTCAGATAAATACAAAATTTCATTACTATCATACACATCATGATCAACAAACACTGCCACATTAAGATCTTTACTAATACATGCATGAATTATTGTGGAGGCTGTGTAATTACTATCAACAAAATCTAAGCAATCACAATTATCATGTCCTTTGAGATTGAAATAAAAATTCCCACAACCCTCTATATCAACGCATGTACACGTGATTCCCAAATTATTTTTTTGCAATTTTGGAGCCTCAACAAAATCGAAATAATCAACTTTTTCCACCAACATGCTATTTCTTATCCGACTTTATCTTCATAAATTCCCCTGAATGATGGAGAATAATGGGGCATACATCTTTGAGACCTCCATAATCTGGAGCGAGCTGACCATCTGGGATGACGTCAGATTGTGACTTTAATTTCCATGACATTGTTAAAAAATTGAGCTTCGCTGGTAATTTGGGTTTCTGCAAATTGACGAAATTGAATAGAGATTGAAAGAGAAATATGTTGGAACTTACGATATGTAGATATTTAGGGGTTCTGCAAACTGATGAAATTAATTTGGGTGAAGATTTCAGATCTAGGGTTCTTGCGTGAAAAATGTGTTGTGTATTTCATATTTATGTTTATTTTCCTCTCTTTTTTATAAGGAGGAGAGACGAGAAACTCCACCCTCACCCGATTGTAGGCCCCTCGATCGGATAGGATTTAAGTCGAGAGATGTGTCAGAGTAGCAGACACATGTGCGATAGAGCCAACAAGTCTCATTCAACTCTGCATCGTCGGGAAATTACAATCACATAATCACAGATCTTACCACTAGGCTATGCTTCTAGGGACTTCCTTTTTTATTTTTATTTTTATGTAGTGTCGAAATTACCCTCATCAACCCACAGCAAATGCGACACCTGGCACTGAAGATCAAGTGCTACTCACAAATGTAAAAAGTGAGAGTTGGATAAACAAAGTGTGTATTGTTTCGATATAAATAAATTCCATAGTTTTAGCTAAAATATTCTTATGTTAAATAAGAATATTATTCACCCGCTTTACAGATACTCTGCTCCCGTCCGTGCCCCAAACCGGAATCCATATTCATTCTTCACCCCACTAAACGAATCTCAACCGGAAACCACCGAGCCTGGGCTACACGTCAAGATCTCAACACCCAAATTCAGATCTCGATCAAATAGCTTTGGCAGCGCATCGGCACCTCGCCCCCTTCTTCTACTTGTTTTCGAAGTTCTCCGACTGCTTAAACTGCGGCGCGGAGGCTGAAAAAGTTACGTTGTTTCTCTTCTGCCGTGGGAATCCATCGATTATTTCCAGGTTTTCAGACTGTGAGTGGCTTGCCTTTTTTTTACCAGAATTTGTTCTCCTTAAAAACCCAATGTGGATAACTAAAAGTGAGAATATGTTCAGGGAGTTAAGATTAAAGATTTATAAGATGAAAGTGTATCGAATCTTTTTGACATTGATTATTGTGTTGTTTGATTGAATATAACTTATTGAGTGCTCTTTTTTGCATTTCTTTTTCTTATTTGGATCAAGACCAATTTTTAACAGAAAACAAAAAGTTGTTCTAAATTTGGGTGTCAGCATAACAATGCTCTTCCCTCTAATCTTCCATGTGACATTGATGTAAATATATTTGCTTGCGATATGAAACAGCACTTACAATTTTGTAGATTTTTCTTGTCTTGAACTCTTTTGTTAATTTACTTCATTGAACAAATGTTAAAGCCAGGAGCTGTATTATATTGCATAAATGATTTTCTTGGGCCTGTTTCGTCCATCTCGCCAAGAAGAGAAAGCATGCATTAACAAGTATGATTTTGAACTTTCTTTCTTCATCTATGTTTTTATTTTCATTTATATGCTTTCATGAAAGCTTACATAATTATGATAAAGAAATTGATACCTTCTTCAACAGGTCCGGTGTTTTTAACTATGATAATAAATATAAAGGTGCTACGGATAAACATGCGTCTGAACTTAAACAAGACAGGGAGCTTTCAGATGCTGGATTTTCAGTTAATCATGCCCGTACTTTGGTTGGCTCAGGTTTCGAGACTTTTGAGAAAGGAAAAAGTGCTCTTAGGGATTGGAGGTTACGAGAATTTGTGGGACTACCATTCAGAACATAAACAAACCAATAAAATATTTTGATTGAATATTAAAATTCAATTTGCAGGCATTTTAATTTGAGTTGGGCATGTGTTGATCCCAAGACTCCTATTCAGAGCGGTGTGAAGTTTTGTGTTTGTGCCAAAGCAATTTTCCCATGGCTTTTGATGCCACTGGAAATTGTTTATGTTAAGGAAACTAGAAACTCCAACAAACTTGTGGCCTCATTTAGTTTTGGCAGTGGTACTCTTCAAGGACACCTACTGGTATTTTTCTTATATTTTGTTCTTATTTTTCCTGGATGCTTTAGATGATAATGTGATAATATGAAAATTCGCTATATGAGAATTTATTTAGCCTTTAATCAATGCGGTTTCATAAAAGGTCCGTTTTATGCATATTTTATTTATTTATGTGATACATTTATTTCTGGACAATATGTTTCGTGTTGGATGTAGTATGACTCATAAATTTTTCCCAGGCATACAAATTATCTTTGCAAGACATGCGCTGCTCAGTTTTTGTTAGTCAGTTACACTTGACAGCTGGTTGGGATAGTCTTATTGTTTTATAGATTGTATCATTTATCAATTTTTATGAGGATTACATTTGGTATCTTGTGTGCTCTGATGTTAATTTGATTCCCTTCTTGTATTGATCCAGTTAGGCACACCATCATATTCTAGATATTGATTTGTGGTTTTATATTGACAACATATGGACTAATTAGTTGGATCATTGAAGTTTGTTACATGCCTAAATGGTGAAAGTAGGTGCTTGCTCTTCTTAGGGGCCATACAGCCCATACTATTTCGTTTGATTTTGTTTTTTCTTCTAATGATTGATTTGGTTGTAAGCAGGCAGGAGAAGAATGCTTCTCAATTACAATGGATGAAAAGAACAATGTTTGGTATGAGATACTTTCGTTTTCGAAGCCTGCAAATATTTTATCAGTTGTTGGATACCCGTATGTACTTTTGAGGCAGAAGCATTTTGCTCGTGACTCTACATTGGCAATGCAGAAACATTTATCAGCTAATTCTGACAGTGCAAGTAATGATCCATAGATGCATCTTGATTCTTGACTGTACTGAAATTCGTCAAATACCGGGTAATCATGTATGTCATGATGTAGGACTCTTGGTCATTAATTAGTGAATTGTTGGGTGTGTTGCAGTATCAGTTGCTCTGATAATGATTGGATTGCTAGCAGTCTATTTTGTTGCATATTGATTATAATTTTCTCCTATGTATTCTCTGGATCTTAGTGGTCTCAAATTTGGTCCATCTACTAGAGCTTGAAACTTCTTTTTCCTTCTATATGTACTACAATATACTCAAATTTTATTTGAGATATGGTCTTGTAATTTAAATGAATATCACACTTAGCCTTTTATTTGTTAAACCAATCAATAGAATTGGTTTCGACCAATTTAGGTTGGATTTTGTTGGTCTTGTTAGCGTTATTGTTGTTACCGATATGGTGGTCTCACTCTCGAGGCTTGTCCATTTGGTTGTGGCTAATTTTGTTGGTTACCTTTGTTGTTAATTCTATAATTCTAGTGGTTGCTCTGCTGCTGATTTTATCTCCATTAAAACTTAGGTCTAGTGATTGCTCTATACTTTTGTTGCTAATACTCAGACTCCATTAGTTGGGTAAACACTCAGCTAGATGTTTGTAGACACTCTACTGTTAGGTAACTGCCATTTCCTCAAAGATCATCGTCACTCATCAGTGCTCCACATATGTTTACCGACCACAGGTGTTGCACGGTTTGAGTCCGACCTTTGTGGAAGAACTGATTTGGAAGATCTCTTATAAAAAGATTTTTTTAAACAACTTATAAACTCTTATAATTTTAAAGATAAAAGAAAAAAATAAGATTTTTTTAAACAACTTATAAACTCTTATAATTTTAAAGATAAAAGAAAAAATATTCCTTAAATTATTACTACTATGTACTTTGTATATATACAATTATTTTAAATTTATTAACACACAATTATTTCTACTAGTAAATTTTTTTGTTCATGCAAACAAGCTCTAAATTGGTTTTTGTTTTTGCTACAAACAAAAAAGAAGTCTTAATTCTCATATCTATTGGCTATGAGACCAAAAACTCAGAGATTTGAATAATGTTTCCTCAATTGCGTCTTGTTGATCTCTCTCAAATGTATGTTCTCGTAAATACTAGTTTTTTAAAAATTCTCATGAGACAAATATATCAATTTAATCATTATAACAAAAAAAAACAGGTTTGAAGATCATCGTCTTTCCTTCGACCCAGCATCTCATCTAGCAAGACTCTTTTTCCTCACATAGAAAACATGCAAGTGTTTCATACAAAACGAAGAATAGCCAAAGTTGTACACCGTCAGACTCAAACCGTGCAACACCTGTGGTCGGTAAATTAAGAGTCCTAATAATCAACAAAGATAATTTAACTCTGATGTACAAGTTTGCAGGCATAACAAATCATGAATACAAAGGTCCAAAAGATTTATTTTTCTCAAGTTCTAACACCAAGATCTTAGCATTCTCGTCCTCAAAGTTGTGCAACAGTGCATTATAGATAGAATCAACAAACACATTTGCAACAAATGTTCAAAATCAAGACCTAACATTGCTGCTACAAAATTACTTAGGTTTTTCTTCTACTCTTCTTAAATCTTCATTCTTGGTAACATAGAACATCACATAGACCGAGACATGATCACAGAAGCAAACGAGCGATAGCAACATTCAATTTCATTAGACGAAAAAAATATATAGCAAGTCAATCTCAGATCCTTAACAACAATCTATATTAATAATAAGCAAATTAAACAACCCATAACTCTGTATAATCTCCAATTGGCACTAGAGAAGATTAGGGTTTCCCCACAGATACTAAGAACATGTAGAAGATATTCAAACCCAAACAAGGCTTCTACATTTATATATGTTTCGATGTAAAAAAAGAAAACTAGGGTTTTGAAATTAATAAAGCGAAAAAGGAATAAAATTGAGAGAAATTGAACAAGGGATCTGAAATAAAATTAATCAAGCTCCTTCTGGACCTTAATCCCCATGGAATTGGCGGTCCCGATAATGGACTTGGAAATAGATTCGAGAGGCATGTACTGACAATAAGGGTCGCTCTGCTTGATCTTCGCGATCTCGTACACGTGCTTGACGGTGATGGTGGAGGCGGTCACGTGACCTGGCCTACCGCTGCCGCTCTCTATTCCGGCCGCCTTCTTGAGGTACCACGACACCGCAGGAGACTTGACGCTGAACTCGAAGGTGTTGTCCGTGAACGCGGTTATGGTGACTGACATCGGGGTTTCGGGTTTGAATTTCTGGGTCCGGGCGTTAAAATCCTTGCAGAAAGCCATTAGATTCAGTCTGTACTGACCCAACGCCGGACCTACAGGTGGTGCAGGCTTCGCTGCTCCAGCCGGAACGGTAAGCCGGATAGTCGCCGCCACCGGACGTCGAGTCAGAATCTCTTTCAGCGTCGCCATTTGCTTGCTAGTTTAGGGAGAGTGTGTGTGAGAGTGAAGACAGAAATTAAATGAATTATCTTGGTTTGCATTTACTGGGCAGGATTTCTGGCCCATTCTCTCTATAAAATTAGGGCTGGATTTCTGGCCCATTCTCTCTATAATATGATCAAAATTGATTTTTTTTGGCAACAATATACAAAAATTATGAAAAAATAATTAAAATAAAATTTAATAGTTAAATTTTATTTTAGTTATTTTTTCATATTTTTTTGTACATTTTCTATCATATTGGACGGATAAAAAAATCATCTTTGACCACTTAGTGCTTTATAAGTATAGGACAAAGAGAGTAAGTAGAGTAGAGGTGCCCAAACCATTCTCTCTACAAAAATGTACTCCGTAATGTTTAATTTATCAATGACAAAAGAGTTTAACTATGCTTGAATCACAATTAAATGATTATATTGACATAGAATCGCATAAATACAACCATTATAATCTATACATATATAATTTCAGGATTCACTAATCCCACTTGGATCAATAGAAAGCCAATAATAACATTGTGTTCACACTATAAATTATAAATAAAAAAATTATAATTTCTAAATAATAATATTATTAAGCATATTTAAATTACTAGTACCAATGCTCGTGCGATGCACGTGATTTATTTGTTTGAAATAATCTAAAATTTTATTTAATCTCCAATTATTAATGGATTAACAAATTATTTTATTTAATAATCGAACTCTCACTTAAATTTGTAAATTCGTATTAATCTCATTATTAACCGTTATCTCAATTATGAAAATTTTATTATTTTCAAAGAGTACGCATGTTTGATGTAATTTATAGTATGTAAGCTTCTTGGGGCATAGCCGAGTGGAAAAGCCTGTGATGATGTTGGTGTAATTACCCGACGACGCAGAGTTCGAATCTCATATATGACAAATTTTCATTTAAATATTATGAAGTTAGTAATTGGATGAGACATATTGGCTCTCTTCCACATGTGTCTGCTACTCGGGCACATCCTTCGATTTACATCCTACCCGATCGAGGAGCCTCTGATCTGGTGGAAGGTGAGTTTCTCGTCTCTGCATTCGAATCTCGTATATGACAAATTTTCATTGAAATATTATGAAGTTAGTCATTGGATGAGACCTATTGGCTCTCTCCCACATGTGTCTGCTACTCGGGTGTATCCCTCGATTTACATCCGACCCGATCGAGGAGCCTCTGATCTGGTGGAAGAGGAGTTTCTCGTCTCTGCATTCGAATCTCGTATATGACAAAATTTCATTGAAATATTATGAAGTTAGTCATTGGATGAGACTTATTGGCTCTCTCCCACATGTGTCTGCTACTCGGGCGCATCCCTCGATTTACATCCTACACGATCGAGGAGCATCTGATCTGGTGGAAGAGGAGTTTCTCGTGTCATCCTACCCGATCTCTCTCCCACATGTGTCTGTTACTCGGGCGCATCCCTCGATTTACATCCTACCCGATCGAGGAGTCTCTGATCTGGTGGAAGAGGAGTTTCTCGTCTCATTCTACCCGATCGAGGAGCCTCTGATCTGGTGGAAGAGGAGTTTCTCGTCTCTGCATTTCTCTAGTGTCAAACGAATCCAATAAATACATAAAACCGTAGGGGGGAAATCCAAATAAATGGAAAATAAAAATTATAAAGCTGAAAAATAAATAGAAATATTAAAAAAATGAATTATTTGGTGAACATGAAGGAGATGAGATAGGAGAAATGAAATTATATTAATATAACTTATGTTAACCTACAAAACAAATTTAACATAACTGAATTAGGGATAAACTAAAAATTAAAAAAAAAATCTAGTCGAACATAATTAATAACTCGACAATTTGATTATGGAATCTCCAAAGAAATCATAATTAATAAATAAAATTAAAAAAATCGAGGAAAAAAATGAATGAATAGAAGAACGTATTAATGTAAATCGATTATTTTCAGAAAAATAAAAAAGGACCTATTAATTGAAATTAAATTAATATTAATTTCAATTAATAAAAAAGAATTTTGAGAAAAGAAATAAAAATTTATATATTTAAGATGATAATTAATTATTATTAACAAAAATATATAATTTCAAATTAATATTTATAATTTATATTATATTTATTTATAATTTATAGTGTGAACACAATATTATTATTGTTTTCCTATTGGTCCACGTGGCATTAGTGGATCCTGAAATTATATATTTATAGATATATAAATTTTAAATAGTAATTTGAAATTATAACTGTATTAGTAAATGGAAATGATCATTATATATTATTTTTCTAATATTTTCTACATAAGTTTTCCTAATATGTTTATATTAATTTATTGTTTTTCATTATTATTTGTTTAAACCTTCAAATGATCTATTTTTAAATTTTTGTTATTCATTTTCTTTACTAAACTAATCATTATACAATTAATTATTGAACTTTATTAGTTTGAATTACTTTTGTTTACTTAACTATATCAGTTTTTAAACGATGAAATGGTGAATTATTAATTACATCATATCCCTCGAATTTAATTTTAAAAAATTAAAATTTTTTAATTTTTAGTTTATTCCTAATTCAATTATGTAAAATTTGTTTTGCATGTTATGTTACATTAATATAATTACATTTATGTCATCTCATTTCTTTCATTTCACCATGTAAATTCAATTTTTTTAATATTTTTATTTATTTTCCAACTTTATAATTTTTATTTTCCATTTATTTTGATTTTTTTCTCACCGATTTTAGGTATTTGTTGGATGCGTTTGACACTCGAGAAAAGCAGAGACGAGAAATTGAATGCAGAGACGAGAAACTCCTCTTCCACCAGATCAGAAGCTCCTCAATCGGGTATATGATGTAAATTGAGGGATGTGCCCGAGTAGCAGACACACATGTGGGAGAGAGCCAATAGATCTAATCCCAAGATTAACTTCATAATATTTCAATGAAAATTTGTCATATCCGAAATTTGATCTCTGCATCGCCAGAGAATTACATCAACATCACCACAAACCTTACCACTCGGCTCTTACATACTATAAATTACAACAAATAGGCGTAATCCTTAAAATTGAGATAACGGTTAATAATGAGATTAATACGAGTTTCCATACGAGTTTTCAAATTTAATTGAAAGTTCGATTATTAAATAAAATAATTTATTAGTCCATTAATAAATTTTTGGCGAGATTAAATAAAATTTTAGATTATTTCAAACAAATAAATCACTTGCATCGCACGGGCAGTGATACTAGTTTTATTAATTTACACTACTCGATCCGTCAAACCAAAATAAAAAATATTATGAAATTTAAGGTTAAACTTTGTTTTTGAAAAGATGAATTCAAGGATAAGCTGGAAATTTGAAAAAGAAATTGAAATTTGTCAAAAATAATTAACAAATCTCAATTAAATACTCCATTTTGACCAACGATAGTATTTACACTTTAAGGTTGGATGCCAAAATTTGGTTTTGATTAATCGAACTGAACTTCTCGGTTAAAATCAAAAGGCAAATGATATGGTTTTTCGAGGTTGAAAAAATCAAACCAATGTTTCCGGTTCGATTTATCCATTCTTCTTTAAAAAAAAATCATTCTCTCACGTGCATTGTTTTCAAAGAATATTTTAGGCATTAGTAAACTTAACTGATTATGACGTTTCTTCTTCTTCTTCTTCATATTTATCCCTTCTCTCTGGTGCATGTTAAATTATTTGTTGTTGGTGCCGGTGTATGCTAGGTAGAGGGATGGAGTTTGAAAAATAAACTCGCACAATTGATCTACAACCTCTTTGAGAAGGCACGCCATCGTGTCACTCGAGATGTGATACTACACCAATGAATAAACTCGAATTTGAGTTCTTAAGTGACAAGGTACCAACAAAAATAGCTCTGTATTAAAAAACTAACAAAAGATCTCTCTAAAAAACAATAACAATCAATACATTCTGATTAATGATATGATATCACTTCCTCAATTTTTAAAAAATAATGTTTTTAATAAATAATATAATTTTATATAATTTTAAAAAAAATTAATTTGTTATTCAAAATTGAAAACTTAAGTTTTTAAAATTGATGTGAGATAAATGACTTTGACAATCTTGATTAATGTGTATAGGATGTACACAATAAATTTTGTTTTAGATGGATCACTAAACCAATTAAGTTTAATTATTGAAAATTGATGCATGCTACCATTGGGTGCTGTAAATGCTGAAATATTGAGAATCAACCAAAATCAATCACTCGAGAACTCAAAATTTTCATCCAAATGGCAACCCAAACAAGTAGAACTTAAAGCTCGAGTAAAATATTGGGAGAACAAGAATCAAAACCAAAAGAGATTGAAGAGGTTGAATTATACCATTTCTAAGTACTGTAATCAAAATACGAAAATGTTAATATTGAATGCATGAGTTCCTTGTAAAGAATCTAAATGATTCTTGAAAAAATACAATTCTCTATGAACCATGCACCAAATATGTAGTCCTCGAGTAGACTCAATATCCAACTTGCATCATGCTAACTGATTCATGAAGGACATTTGTGGATTCAGCATATGCAGAAATAAATTCTAATTCGTAAAGAGACATTCAAAATCTTCAGGTAATAAGAATGTCATCTGCCAATAACTTTTCACTACAAAATATCGATAATAGCTCGTTAGCTCTTGTTCTTGGCAAGATGGCAGTGTGTACTTCAATTATCAATGGACTGTTTGCGGATGGGTCCCACCCAACAGCTTTTGCACAACAGAAACGGATGAATTATTCATGCAGTCACAGAAAATGACCGTCTGAGGATTTCCAGAGATGGATTCCCTTATGGATTTGACTTCATCAAAGTAAGCACCTTTAAAAGGGAATTCTAGTCCATCGACAACCTAAATCATAACAAAAAAGAAATATTAATAACAAGAGGATGCCAATCTTTGAAGAGGAAAATATGTTTATACAAGTAAGAACACTTCTACTAGGTAATCATGATGTTGGTTCATATAACAACAGAAATACAATGAACAGGAACTATGACTTTATGTGTATATTCATAACGCAATGGAAAAGGTCGTCATAATAGTGGTCCATATAGCAACAGAAATAAAAGTGGTTCATATAGGTCTGTCATTTCTTAATTGTCCAAAGTCAATCATGCTCTAACTTTAATTTAGAGTTGGACAACAAAGAGAAAACCTAGTTAAGAATTATGGCCATAAGAGAACTCAAGAATCCCTACCCATTTTTCAATTTAACAGAATATATACGTGTATATAAGACTATAAGACTATAAGAGTATTATATCAAAAGGCAAGAAACTAATTGAAAATTACCAGCAGGGAAATTCCAGATATGTCAATAGCCTTTAAGGAGAGAAGTTCCAGAAGTCTCTCAGGGGTGGAGACAATAAACTCAGGTTCACAACTCTTTAAACTGCCACATGTAACATGGCCAAATATGTTATACACTCCATACAGAAAGAAGAAAAACACTAAAACATTACTTCACCATCATAATAAAAGATGACGTTAAACAGAGGAAAATTGACAAATTAGTAAATTACCATCTTGTAGTGCTTACAAAGATGAATATATTATGTCTCTAGATGAGTGAAGAAGTATTCTAATTAACTGCATTTGTGGAAGTAATAATAATATTGCATAAACAAAACTGTTGGATGGAATGCTAACCCGTTAACTTGATGATTTATGGAGGCACCCAAATGCAAGCTTACTGAGTGTATTCCAAACTCTTTTAAGGGCTTGAAGATTTGGCGAACCTAGTAGTAATACAATACAACATAAATAAAATCACGTAAATAACGAACATCCGGTCAGAAGAGCTTTTCTGCAAATCATTTATAAAAACAGCTAAAATTTAGCTTTCATTTAGAACAATTTTTTTTTTTAAACTGAGGCATCCACATTATAAATATATAGATAAAACATTGTATTCAAACATACCTACTAGAATACAATTCATGAAAAGAAAAGATGGTCATAAGAACAAACCTTAAAATAGCTACAACGCAAATATAATCTCCATTCATGATGCACCATAACAGATATAAAAACTGATATCACAAAGAAACTCTGAAATTCAGTTTTCATGGTAATCTATGTATTCTAAAAACAGAAAATGTTTATCACTCAGAGCTGCCTCATTTGAATAATTTTGAATGTGCCATTTACTAAAAATTGTGATTTTTTGCAAAAACAAGAGCACAACATCATTATAAATGCTCGATCTAGGGCAAAATAACAACCCATGTAACAAAAAATGTTAATTATAACCTTATTAGGTTCTTGAATTTACAACAAACCTTAGAAGCTTTATCTTGAGATGGCACTATAAACAAGAGAAAGGGTCCACTAAGTGGCAGTCCCTCTTTCTCCTTCATTGGAATGGCATCAACGGCAGTAGATGCCACCCAAGCAATTTGCTCCAAAGTGGAATCACCTCCATTGATCTCCAGTACATCTTTCCCTGTGCGGTAACAATTCCAAAACTCGAGTCCCCAACCACTTCCAATTAGATGTTTGTCCACTTGTTTACCATTTGAGGCTCCACCATCCTTGGTAGCATTTTGTATTGAATTCAAGCACGTGATCAAGAACTTTGATGGGCTCTCTGTGATTTTTTCAGAACCGGGCTCTGTCAAAGAATACTTGGATCCGTCCCATTGGATGAACTGGCAAGTTGGTTTCCCTACATTGATAGCAATCTCGGGGCCCATAAAGCTATGGGAAGAAGCCAATGTGCGCTTTCCGTTTTCCACATTATCGAGCTTCTTGCTTGCTTTAGAGTCTCTCTTCCTTTTCTTTGTCGGCTCTGCTTTGCCCTGTCTGTCATTGAAGGGGTCGTCCGGGGACGGAAGGCTGAAGCACATACTCTGTGAAGCAACATGAAATAATACCCTTAAGCTAATGATTTACTAAGCAGCATTCAGACAATGACATTAGGGCAAAATTACAGCACTACTAATGAATTTAAGCTAATGATTTACTAAGCAGCATTCAGACAATGACATTAGGGCAAAATTACAGCACTACTAATGAATGAACACCTTCAATTGAGAAAAAAATAATAAAAAAAAAAAAACAAAAACGCAAGGACTAACAAAAATTACCAATCATAAAAAAAACACAAGGAATCCAATAGAACATATAAGGAGAAGACCTGACCTGACACATGCTGCGTTTGCCGGACTGGCGGCGCTTCTTAGCGGCGATGATGGAAGCGACGCGAGCGGAGACCTTTGATGAAGGGTCCTTATTTTCCTGCTTTCTAATGGTTTTCTTGTTCCGCCGCCTGCTTATAGAATCGTCGCTTCTTCCCATTGCTTTAGATTGTAGAAAAGCTGGAACTAGAATTGGAGGCGGGGCTCTTCTGGTTTCTTTCACACAATTAGTGTTGCGGGTTTTGGGATAGGTTCGGAATTAAAAGATATGTTGTGGGCTTTTCTGTCGCATCACATAATACTCCGTAGACTCTTTGACACGTTCTTTTGCACTTAGGAGGGTATATTGGTTTGAAATTCTATGGGA
Organism: Euphrasia confusa; assembly: GCA_954870475.1. Lineage (NCBI taxonomy): Eukaryota > Viridiplantae > Streptophyta > Magnoliopsida > Lamiales > Orobanchaceae > Euphrasia > Euphrasia confusa. Next base: position 23,001,961 of record OX940960.1, read on the forward strand.
TTCTTTTAGATTTTTAAAGTCGTGAGGTATTCAATACGGATTTTAAAAAATCTATTATAATCTTGAGGTATTCAACTCGAATTTTAAAAAGTTAATTAAAATCTATATGTATTCAATAGTTTATAAATTTTAAAAGATTTTAAAAGTCCATTGATTTTAAAAGATTCTCTAATTTATAAATTTTAAAAGATTTTAAAAGTCTATTGATTTTAAAAGATTCTCGTACAGAAGAATTCTATCCTTCAAAATCTCTTATAATTATCAGAGATTTCTACGGATTTTTATTTAATAAACTAAATTATTTTTAAAAAATAATAAAAACTTTAAAAAAATTATATAACATTAAATAAAAAAATAAAATAGAAAAAATATGTTTTAAAAAAATACTTTAAAAAAGAAAAATATATATATTTTAAATAAAAACTTTACTTTAACTATCAATAAAATTTTTAAAAAAAATTCAAAAAAATTATGATAAAAATAATTTAAAATATTTTTAAAAAAATTAGTGATATAAATAAAAGATAAAAATAATACTATAATAATATTTTTTTTGAATAAATAATTTTTTTATACGGAAACGTGTTCATACAACGGTTGTATTAATAATTCATTCAAAAAGTTTATGAAAATTTATTTAAATATTATATTTCAAAATATTTTGAAGCCTATGATTATATCAATAATTAATGCTCGAAATTTTGTGGAAATTAATGTAAATGTAAAAAAACGTATATTTCAAAATCTTTTAAAATCTAATGATAAATCAATCAATACCTATACCATACACCCTAGAGTACAATATAAATAGTACTTTCACCCTTTAAAATATAAAAATCCAATAAAATCATCATTTAATAATTAAGAAATCTTCATTTCAAAAAATAATTATTATAAATCTTAAATTAGCAATCTAATGAATATATCAACATAGACAATGAATATTTATCAATAAATAAATGAAGATATACTATTGGGTGTACAATTAGAATCGTACTCCAAGGAACACGGTATAAATTGCCTAAATCAATAACAAAGTCAGTCAAACTTTGCAAAAACTCCGTAGATTTTCAAAATCCATCTTCTTTTTAAAATTCATAAAAATCCAACAAAATCCGAACTGAATACACCCTGTGAAACAATCTGAACTGAAATGTAAGTGTTGAATGAGTATCAAAATATTTTGTTTTTTTATTAACAAGCATTGGATGATTTTTTATAAAAAAAAATTCATGTCAATTTTTTCTTTCTTTATTCCGGTCATATTTCACCCGTCTATCTTTTATCAAAAAAATCAACCCACGTCAATGAGCCACCTAACTAATTTTCTTTATACACTACATTTTTCTCTCTTCTCGAAAACAAATTTCAAACCGTATAATTTTATAAAATAAATAATTAAATGCTTTTATACACATAAAAATATTCTTTTAAAAATAATTATATTTTTCAAATAATTTTTGTAAATTGTAAATAATAATTTTTTTTATATTTTTCAATTAATATTTATTTTAATATTTAATAAACAAAATATTTTACTAATAATTATACATATAGGTGTATGATAAATGATGCACAAAGTTCATATATTCATTGTAAAAATGAATAATAACCATTGAATACAAATAAAAAAATAAAAAATAAAATAAAAACTTAATTTATCAAAATTAAAATCATTATTATATAAAACATAAATTACTATTTACAAAAATATTTATTATTTAGTAATATAATTTTCTATGTTATAGATTGATAGTAGTATGATATAAATTGACTTGTATATATGGAGTTCATTCCCAATTTCCCATCCCTTCAAAAATCCACCGCCGATGCCCTTAATAAGAATTGCCACATTAGCCTTATTACACCCCCGCATATATTTTTTATTTTTATTACCGATGCTCATGCTCTCAACAACAACAAAAATCAAAAATACAAAAAAAAAACACAATTCAATTCAATTCATCCCAGAGAATGTCTATGCCGAGAACTCGGTCGGGGCGAACGACTTCTCTCCGTGAATCGGATTCTCGGCTCTACGAGTCGGAGAGGATAGAGGGTGCTGGTAGCTGGGAAGCCATTGAGTGGACCAAAGTTGATGTATGTTAATTTTGAACTAGGGTTTTTTTTTTGTTTTTTTTCTCTCTTGAATTTGTTTTGGGCTTAGTGGGTTTCGGGGAAATGGTTTTTAATTGGAGTTGTTTTTTTGTGGTTTTCCTTGCAGCCTGTTTCAAGGTCGGTGCCACAGGGATTGCAGCAGTTCTTGCTTGAAGCGGAGCAAGTCATAGTAGAGGTAACACTGAATTTGAATTGGTTTGTGTATATTGGTGATGTTTTATCTGAATAAGTGTTGGGAGAGAGTGAATTTTTTAATTGTTGAATCATGTTTCTTTTCCCAGTATCTTGATGTTCTTAGACTCTTTTCAGAATTTGTATGGGAATACACTGGCTGTAGAAAATTATTTGGGCTAGGGACTGGTGCGGCGCGGGATGCTATTTTTAATTTAAATTTACTGCATATGTCCGAATTTCCAACAGATGAAACCATCTGTATCTTTATGCCTGCCTTTTCTGAATTTCATAGTATCACTATGTATATGGAATCCTGTTGCTCGACAATAATTTCGGTGTGGTGTTATTTGAGGTACCTAAGTACAGAGTGTCACCTAATGTTTAAAATTGGTTGTTGGACATTGGTGAACATGCATGTGCTTTTCAGATCATTTTAAGATTACAATTCATAAGGGCATCATAAGACGCGTGTCAGTATAAGTTAGTGCCTCTTGGAAATCCGTTGCTATTAATGAATATATCATCATTGCCTTCCTTATCTTTACAATATCTTCGACTTATACGAAATACAGTTATATATTAAATTAATTTAAATGTTCTGGCATGCATGGAAATTTTGAAGAAACCCAGAATAATTACTTACTCATTCTGAGTTTATGGAAACAAGATATCTATCTCATTCATGAATTCATTTTTGCTGACTCTTGGACTGAAGCACTACAAAATAATTACTGTTCTATGTAATGCTGTCTATTTCATCACTATCGAATTCGCTCCCAGCGAGAAACCTCTGCATTTTTAGTTAGTTTGAAGAAACTTCACTTTCTATCAGTAATTTTACTTTATGAATTACTGTTGCATTATCAGAGTTTGTTGCCAATGTAACCTTTTTTTTTACGATAAACACGTGTCTTGGATCTGCTATGTGTTGCAAAAAATGCAATCTGGATTCTCACGAGTCACAAATGTTTTACAATATTTCTCTTTATAGTAGTTATCAATTATCATTTTTTCAATGTTGAAATTGGAACCAAAGTGTCCGTACTAATTATCAATTATCTCTACCTTCTATGACGATTTGGCCTTTTCTCTTTCAGTTGCATTTTTGGGGTATGTTAGTGTAAAAGAATTTAACATGATATCATTTTATGTTAATCCGTACTAATTATATTAATAGCGCATGTACTGATGTACACACCAAATCTTGAAATTATCTTCGTGAATATAAACTGATTTTGTCTTATATCTGTTGTAATTTTGTTGTTTGGCATCTAAAAAATTAATGTGAGGATAACTAAGAGGTCTAAAATTTCATTTCCAGGGATATGGTGTAGTACTTGTGAATACTGATGAGGCAGGGACATTGTTTGTTACAAACTTTCGTCTTCTTTTCCTGGTAAGAAGAGTATACTATTTGAAACTTAAATTATTTACTTTCAAGCTGATTTTTGAAACACTTTTTACTTTTAATTAGTATCTTAGGCATTCTTATGTTAGCACGTTACCTTAGATTTATACCTGAAGAATCTGCAAACATTTATGATATTTAGTTTCATTTATTTTTATTTCATTGATTTTGTTTATATTTTTATCTCAAAGCAAAATGAGAGTAATTGAAAATTTTCTCTTATAGAGCGATGGATCGAGGAGCATTATAGGACTTGGTACTATACCATTAACAACAATTGAGAAGTTCAGCAAAACTGTAAGTTTTAAAGCTTGAATTACTGTCTGCTTTGTTCTGTATATTTTCTTCTCTTAGGTTGTAGAAGGTGCTATTACCCATTACTTGTTCCATCTGTCTTTACTAATGCCGTAAGTGTATCTCTAGTCTAACTATTTGTCATTTTTCTCTGGAGATGGAGTTTAGTCGGTGGGGGTATATGGTGGTGATGGATATGTAGAAGAAGGCTGCAATTTACAGATTGTTTAATTTATATTGAGCAACTCACCTTCTTGGAATGTTAAATCATGAATAAATACAATTGTGATGAGAAAACATCAAGTAACTTATGAATGTAGATCGATGTGGACGTTATTTGTATTTTGGCTTTGCAAACTTGTTGGTGCTTACTAGATTTTGAGAGACACTGATATTATTGTGTCATCTTAATTTTCCCGTGCTGAGATGATGAATAGTGTAAAATAAATAGCTTGGAATCAGTTGCTATATATAATGATAGTTTTCTTGTCCTTTTCAAGATTAGCCACGACTCATTTCCTGTATAATCATCACTCTGATTAGCGATTCGTGAGAGATAGGCACTCACAGGAAAGAACCATATGTATGTATTATGTATAGGTAAATGTTGGTATTTGTAATATTAATAAGGTATTTTGGTAAAAGTAATTAGACTATGATTTATATGTATGTATACCTTTACTGCGTTTAATGAAGTAGAAACCAAATTCAATAGTAGACACGTCTCCAGATGCATATAAATAAATAGATACAAGTTACGATATAGCATGGGTTTCTGTGATACCATCTTGTCAATAGTCATGTCTCTATTTTTTACTAGCAGAAGTAAGTATTACGGCGAAGGCATGTTAATATCCAAGTTTTTCACATTCAAATTAAATCTGTAGTGATTTGCACAAATTCATGTGGATGTTTTCGCTTTCCTTGCCCTAAATTCTACTAGATTATGTTTTGAACTTGGGGGTAAAGAGAATGCTAACATTTTTTAAGTTTAAAATTTACTCTAAAATCTGGATGGTTTTCTATTGACATTTAAGAACCTTTTATAACTTTGTTCTCTGCTATTTGAAAAATTAGCTATTAATAATATGTAATCATTGTTTGACTGATTAAGGTGATACTTAGTTTGCTGCTCTTGCTCCTAGTAATATTTTTGCGTTTCCATTTGATCGATTGATGAAGCCTGCAATGTTTGCTTTTTTTTTTTTGACACTTTTAAATGATTAATTTTGATTACATAATCCTGGCTGAAGGTTACAAAACTTCCATCGGCCCCAAAGCAAATTGATAAAACTCCATCTCAACGATTGCTTCAAGTCATTGGTATGTCTCTCCACATCTTTATTTCAAATTTAAACAATACATTAAACAATGCATGTTCCTATTATGGTCTAGCTACATGATTGACTTAATAAGTATACCAGAAATGACCATCATAAGGAAAGCTTTGTTGTAATTGAATATCGTAATTGATGAATGCGTCAGCGTTACCATAGTCCCAAATTAGAACATTTAGTTATATGTACCACAATCTAGGTATCTTATTTATTTCACCATCACTAACTATACATAGTTATGACGTGTGAGTGATTGCAACCAATTTACTGGTTCTTATAATTACTTGCAGGGAAAGATATGAGAATCATTGTATTCGGCTTTCGGCCTCGGACCAAACAGGTCAGTCATCCTAGATATGGAAAGTTCATTTGTTTTATTTTCTGAACCTTGTTCTTTGTAAATGGTATTGATGTGCTTTTTGTATCCCTTTGTTGATCCGGTAATGATCTGTGAGGAATATTTTTTTAATTTTATTCAAGGTCAAGTACATTGAATATCTGACAGTATGTTGTGAAAATATGAAAAAATCAGGTATTTCTGGTTATTACTCTTGTAATAATGTATAAACTGCCCCTTCCCCCAAATTATATTTCGTTAACTCCTAGCTAAATTATGTAATGTAGTAGTAAATGCCAATTCAGACAAAGTAATCATGTTTACTTTTAACCCTCACCACACAGTGCCAGAGCAAGATGGCATGTACTTTAACAATCTATCTTCTCTTTTATCTCATGTTCCTTTCTGGGTCATTGAAGTTCTGATGAAGTTCATTTGCTGTAGAGAACTGATATATATATATATATATATATATATATATATATATATATATATATATATATATATATATATATATATATATATATATATATATATATAATATGTAGTTATTATCTAGATTTTGTACTAAGAAGGAATATTCATCTGAACTAGAAATGAATCGATTAAATTATATGTTTCATATGGTAAACCTGATGTTGAGAATGGTGATTTTGCAGCGGCGTGCTGTTTATGATGCACTAATCAGGTGCACTAGGCCAGCTAGACTTTGGGATCTCTATGCTTTTGCTGTTGAACCTTCAAGATTCAGTAACACAAACCCTAAGATGCGTCTATTGAATGAGTACTTCCGCCTTCTTGGACTAGGATCACATTATGCTTCCGCTAAAACAATTGAAGATGGCTCATTCACGTTATCTAATGAATGGTGGAGAATAAGCAGTGTGAACTCTAATTATACAATGTGTCCAACCTACCCCTTTGCGTTGCTTATTCCAAACTCCATCAGGTAATAAAATTTATTTACCCTCCATTTGGAAGTCAGGAAATGTTGTAACTCAATCATTTTGTTGGTGCGTATCATATCTTTTCCTGGCCACTATTATCAGTGATGTGGAAATACAGCAGGCGTGCACTTTTCGCGCACGTGGTAGGCTGCCTGTAATTTCCTGGTGCCATCCAGGTACACCCAAATTCACAAACACAAATGATTATTTTCTTGAAATTATGATTAAGTCAGTCGAGTTATTGTTTGTAGGAACTGGAGCTGTTCTTGCGCGTTCCTCACAGCCACTTGTTGGAATTATGATGAATATGAGAAGGTAAGTCTGAACCATCGAAATCATGTACGAGTTGAGGTGTTGCAGTATTTTAGTTATTGCGGGTGGTGTCATAGAAATTGTTGGCTATGACTATACCACTGTTATGTTATAAAGAGTCTCAAAAGTGAGGTCTCATTTCTTCTTTTTGTATAATCTCCTGAAATTGGGTCCTTGCAGCAATGCTGATGAAAGGCTTGTTGCTGCACTCTGGACTCAACTTGCTGGAATCAAGGAACGCAGGAGGTGATGTTAACTATTGAGTACTCCCTCCGTCGCCTTGAATTAGTCGCACTTACCATTTTGAGCATGCCTTTGAATTAGTTCTCTTTCCTGTTTTGCTTACTTAAAATATTTATCAAATAATTACCACACAAATCATTACACTCATTAATTACAACACCCCAAAACTTTCTGTACCATATTTAATATTATTAAATACCAGGCCGAAAAACAAAGAGACAAATTCTATGGGACGGGGGTAGTATTATATTTGTAGTTACCTGAAAAGTTTCAATATCTATATTCAATAATATCATTATACTAAATCAGTATTTTGTTTAGGAAGCTATATATTGCTGATGCAAGGCCCCGGAAAAATGCTCTAGCAAATGGAGCAATGGGTGGTGGATCAGAGTCATCTGCTAATTATTCACAATCGGAGGTCTGTCTGATTTTGTGTTGTAAATTTATGCACCTCAATGTCACACAAGTACAACTGTTTTCTTTGTTGTTTTCTATTAGTACTAATTCGCTCATTTAAGCTCATTTCAGATAGTCTTCTTTGGGATAGACAATATACATGCTATGAGGGAGAGCCTTGCCAGGCTTCGAGATTACGTTGACACTCATGGTGCCAACTCATCTGATGGAATGTCATCGTTTTTGGTATGAATATGATTATGAGTTGCAGAAAATATCTTTTTGGTTGCAAAGAATTAGTTTGCCCCTTATTAGGAAAAAGTCGTGACAGACTTGAGGTGTTTTTGCCGGCACTTCTGATAATTAAGAAGTCATTTATTGTGATAGAAGCATAAGTAGTAAAAAAATCGAAGTTCAAGTGTTGAATAGAAAACAATTTTCGAATTAGTATTCTATAAACTGGCATAAAGCAATTTCAAATTAAACACAATAGTACATATTTTCTTGGTTTCGTACAATCTTATCTGAAACACGAAGATTCAAATCAATCATATATCCATTGTATCTGCAGAAAGGAGGTCTGGGACCAAGGTTCAATAAAGTAGCATTCTTTTTGGTCTGGTTGCAATATTGTTGAAATTTAAAGCTATCTTATTTCATACTTTCATATTGTCATGTTTCAGTTTCAAATGTTAGGTCTTAATTGATCCACCGTCTATTCATCTAACTTAGTGTTGACCTTGCTGGCACTTAATTAATCTGATATTATTGTGTTTAAATATAAACTTTTCTTCGGGCCTTTGCTTTTTAACTGATAGAGGCATGGAGGGTGGACGTGGGGAGGAGGTAATCTCAGCAGTATGTCTGCTTCAGTCTCAACACTTGGGGACAGTGGTTGGTTGATACATGTCCAGAATGTTTTGGCTGGTTCAGCTTGGATTGCTGCCCGTCTTGCTCTAGAATCTGCTACAGTGCTTGTTCATTGTAGGTAAGATACTTTATGCATTACTCAATAATCATTGTGCTGGACTGACTCTGCCAAATTTATATTAACAATGGGTAAAGCTTTGTTTCTTGAAGCACAAAACACTTGGACTACATATACAAGAGTTCCATGAATTGAATATCTGTTATCCGCCAACTGCTATGAGAATTTATTACTCAATTCCTCTCATATTGGTTTTATTTTTGTACTAGTAAAAGTAGTGACATTATATATATATTGGCTAAACACTTAAGGCCATTGTGTAAGTACTTATAATCAGTTAAGGAGGTGAGTGGCTTAATGAACCCTAGCTGAATTTTTTTTAGTTTTATTGAAGGCAAAATTTTGATAAATATTTGGTGTGTGGATAGGTTAGGGAGGCCTGCCCCCTTCATATGCCCCTGTGGTTAAGTATCCATGTTATTGTATCACATGTTACAATACGCGGATTGCAGAAGCTGCTAATTTAATTTACATGCCAATAAAGAATTGCTATAGTAAAAGTAATTCTGTTAGCAATCATTGCATACTTGCATATGCCACTTTTCAATCTATAGACATTGTGTACACGTGTTTATAAGGTTTTTTAACACAGTATGGAGCACATACACCTCAAATTAGGAATTTTAGTCATGCTGTGTCCTGTTTTACGATCAAAATAAATACGTCCCTTCGCATTGTCCGACTCCCGTGTTTGTTTTCCTAGCAGTTACCGTACACATTCATGTTATGTGTATCAAAGTGAGGATATAGTTTGTTATCTAAATCTGTAAATATAGGCTGCTCATGTTATCTTGTTTTGTTTGTTATGAGGAATGACAATGTGCTGCTGTCTCAATCGAGCATTTGTCCACTTTGTGCCCTCTAAGATTCAAAATTATATTATCCAGGACCAAGTATTTTGCATTGCTTTGAACTTTAACTAAATAGTATAAAACTTTGTTTGTAGTGATGGATGGGATAGAACAACCCAGCTAGTCTCACTTGCAAGTTTGTTGCTTGATCCATATTATCGGACAATCAGTGGTTTCCAGGTAGCGTGCTCAATACTTTATCTTTTTCATATGCCCATTGGCAGATTATTTTATTATATCCTTCATCCTTGATTAGTGTGCTATGTATTATTGATGATAATTTATGTGTTTTGTATTTTGTATCTTTTTGTAATATGGATATTTTGGTTTAGTTAAATAGTTGAAAATGCAAATGTACCATTTGACTGCGCTGTAGAAGTATTTATTAAACTTGATTTATAATATTCTGAGGCCAAATATTGCAAATATTTCCAACATATTAGTTTCGCTAACTATGTTTGATTCAAAATTTTCTTCCAATGCAGGCACTAGTAGAAAAAGATTGGCTTGCATTTGGTCATCCATTTTCAGATCGACTTGGAATACCAACTGTATCCGGAAGTGACAGTCTTCCTAGTGAGTTTGTACGACAGGCTTCTACCGGGAGTTTACCTTCATCATCAATGCGTCAATCATCTGGCTCCTCGACATCCCAATCACCATCTTCACATGCACAAACAAATTCCTCGCCCATTTTTTTGCAGGTACATGTGAATAATCATAGCTTTGAATGCGAATGCGAATGCGAATATTGTTTTTTCCTTTCTAATCAGCCTTTTTATGTGTAATTCTGAACCCTCGTGATACTTAAGCGATGTAACAATCCACAATGTAACAATCCAGCTTATTCATTCTTTCTTGTTAGTGTCATTATCCAGTGTCAGAACTCCTAACAAGGGATTGCTAGCGTTATGAAGTCCAGCTTTAAATCACACCCATGTTATGGATTCTTTGAATGGTGGTCAGCTAGCTTATTGAATGCACGGAATCTGATAGCACATATCACCTTTTTAATATCGACCTCTTTCTTTGAAAAGTAACTCATGTTTGCAACAGTGGGCTCTCTGGGCTGTACCCTTTGTCTGGTTTATTTATTGTGGTACACAGACAATGGGTTTTGCAAAAGGCATAGTTACTAGTTCTACACATAAATAGAAAGTGAAGCTGATTTTATCACAATTTTAAATGTACAATGTTCTTTCAATTCATAGATGCTGTGTCTTATTGGCACATTGTCAGTTCATGGGATATTTGTTTTGCTAATTTACCCATTGAAAGTTTTTATAACCTGTTCTGGACATAATCTCCATGTAACACTAGTTTTTTTAGTACTATAGAGTTAGTTATTGGAATGTTCAAAATTATCAGCTTTTCTCTTGGTTGGAAACTGATTCGTGTTTTTTTTCAAATGTGAAAATTTGTTCTGCAGTGGGTTGATTGTGTTTCCCAACTTATGCGAATGTATCCATTTGCCTTTGAATTCTCCTCGGTAATGTACCTTCATTTGATGCATCATGATACATTTAATTCTTCTACGCAGCTGATTGAAATTGCTTAATTACTATTATTTCTGGCACTGCAGGTATTTCTCGTAGATTTATTGGATTGTGTGCTTTCCTGCCGTTTTGGTAACTTTTTCTGCAATAGGTATTACGTTTTTCTTCCCTAGTCTAATAAAAAACTGCAATGGATTCGTTTTGTTCTCTTCCTTTCAAATTCATTACTTCATGACATATTTTGTTCAATATCAAACTGTCCTTGGATAAGGGAAAAAAGAGGGTTAAATTTCTGCAGCACAGATATTTACAAAGCAGACCTCCACATTAATACGATGTGTAAAAGTTTAAAGAATTAAGTTAATAAACTAATGAAAAAGGCCCTATTAGAAATATGCACATGGTATGGTGTTCTGGTAGAGCCATTCATGTCTATTAGTATATTCAAACTTGCCTTACTCGGTCGACTTTAGCAGTCGGTTATGCGTGCACTTGATGAATTGTTAATACTCATGGATGTGCTATGAGTTGCTGTGGACCATAATCGGTCACTGTCCTAAAACTTTTAAACCCACTGCGCCTATTTGTGTCGTGTAATATATAATTAATTCATATCAAGCTAAATCAGTCATGTTGTTATGTTACTAAATCATTTTATGTGAGTGATTTCAAATCTCAGTGAGAAAGAAAGGCTGCAAGCTGGTGCTTATGATATATGTGGGTGCTTGTGGATGTATTTAGCTGAATTGCGGGCTTCAGATGGAAGGTCGCATGTGCATTATAACCACTTCTATGACCCATTAAAATTTCAAGGTCCATTACTACCTCCAGCTGCAGCTTTAGCCCCAACACTTTGGCCTCAGTTTCACCTTCGATGGTCTTGTCCATTGGAAGCCCAAGCTGGGGAGATTGAAGCGCACTGTAGGAACTTGGCTAATAAAGTCTCTGAACTGCAGAAGGTAATTTAAGTGTTTTTCTGGTTGCACATTCTTCCATATTGTCCCCCCCCCCCCCCCCCCCCCCCCCTTTCTCTCTCTCTCTCTCTCTCTCTATATATATATATATATATATATATATATGTATGTATGTATGTGTGTGTGTTTATTTGTACTTGTGGGGGCAAGGTGAATTGTCCTAGTAGGTGGTATTCCTGGGTCACATTAAGATGGTACCACAGGAGATTGTTTCTAAGGAAAGGTAGGCTATTAAGTAGGCCTATTATCTATTATCTCTGTTCTTTCCAGGATTGGTGATCATATATTTAATTATTTTTATTTAACACTCAATGTCTCATGCATAAAGTTGATATGATTTGGTTTTATATCGTGCACTGAAAAAATCTGAAAACCAAACCATGGTCTCCATTCCATTGTAAAAACAACCTAGCGAGATCTTTTAAATCGATCCCCAATTTTATGGGTAGTTTATTAATAATTTTTCAGGCAAAAGAGTTGGCAGAGGCAAAAGTGAAAGAGACGACAGCCAACATGGAGTTTTTAACAGCTGAGTTGCGAAATGAAAAGCTCGGCAACAGCTCAGCCAGGGATTGGGTTAGGAGAACCAAAAGGGAAACATCAGCTATAAAGCGGGCTGTACAATCACTCGGGTGTATGGTCAACTTCTCGGAAGATGGCGATTGCATTGTTAGCATTGAAAACAACACAACAGAAATTCCTCAGAAATCGCTTTTCTCAGTTTCGAATGATGAACAGTCAGGTAATAAAAATGTCTGCATGGCTGCTCGTATGGAAGATGTTGCTGATTCCAGCAGTCCAATAAATCGTGTGTGTGAGTCTTTATGTCCCTTGCGCACTCGAGAAGGAGGGTGTAGATGGCCTGATGCTGGTTGTGCTCAGTTTGGGAGTCAGTTTGTTGGTTTGAAGGCAAATTTTGACGCGTTTGACCGGCTTTCTATATATGACAGCTATTTTGAGCCGCAATAAGATTATCCATTTTTTTTCTCCATTTATTTTAACAGAAGGATTAATGTAAATTGACTTGATTAATATAGAAAAAATGAAATCCTGAAAAGATGGGGCCGGCAAGCTCAAAGTAGGCATGAGGAGTGTATATATACACACACAGTAAAGATAGAGAGATTGTTGGTTTTTGAGCATATCATTTTGTGAGTGTATATATTATCTACTCACAGCAGAGAGAATAGTCTTGGAATTGGTTGGTCAGCATTTCAATTTCCTACCATCTCCGGAGAAAATAACTGAGTGTTCGTTGTCATAAGTGGCCTGGCTCTGATGTTTTTCCCCTTAGGAGAATATATCACCTGTTGTACTGTTATATTCTTGAACCCGTTGGGCGAAATAATAAAATTGAAATTCTGAGGATAATTTTTTTGTATGGCACTTTCTATGTCTCAAATTAATCTTTACATTTTTTTGTTATTTGCAAAAAAAAGTGTTACACAATTGGTATTGAATAGAGAGCGAGTCCTAAAATTAATGCACATCCCCAACTATTTGTTATGGATTGGATTGTAGAATACGAACGCAAGGAAAAGGTGTTGTGGAAATTAAGAGTGTTTTAATGAGTTAGGATTATTGAAAAGGGGTGTTATGGAAATTAAGAGTGTTTTATTGAGTTAGGATTATTGTCTATAGACAATCAGGTTTTAGCATATTAAAGATATGGGGAATATGGGGAAATTATAGTTTAGTATCTGAAATTAAAACACTTTTTTTACTTTAATGACCCAACTTTTTTTTGTTACATTTCGGTGAACTATAAAAATTTTGCACTTAACTAATAATTTGACATGTTAACCGGCTATACTGGTAATTCACGTGTTTTTAAATTCAAGTCTCTCTTTCGTTGACTCAAAAAAGAAATTTACATTTTTGTCCCTCTAATAATCAAATCCATGATTTTCTTTCTAATTTATTATTCATTATTATAATTCAATTTGTTAACTTCGGAATTAGATTTACGGTAATTTTCAGAAATTTGTGACCCCGATTATTTCAGTTTCTAGTATGTATTAATTATTTTTTTGAGGTCACGATTCCTAAAATCAGTAGACAGAATAGGAAGAAGAATACGATAAAAAAATTCGAGAAGCCTCATTCAACGAAGCCAGAGAGTTTGGATCCTCGCCGAAAACGGTATCGGAAAACGCACCGTCGATTTATTCGCGTAGGCCACCAATATCTCTCATGCGATCTGAGAAGAAGAATTGGAGGGAGTTGGAGGTGGCGGGCGGTGGCTAGGGATTGCGGACACAGAGAAGAAGAATTGCAGACCACGGCGACCAGATCCATGAAATTGAAGCGAGAATTGTACACACTAAGTAAGACGATTGCGGGCGAGGACGATGTGAATCTCGACGTGATTGATTTAGTGAGGAAGACAATGTACCCTATAAAGGGTTTGAAATCGAACAACTCTATTTCTCTCAAGCATGAGAATCACAACAATTAAAGTCAACGAATTGCTCTGTGCCGGTACCAGAGGAGGTACCAAAGGATTTATGTGTTCGATTTCGAAGGAGCTACGAAGGACATGTTTTAGGGATTTTTTGGGAATTTTTAATCTTTAATTTTCAAATATATAATTAAAATTTTGTTTCCGATCAAATTCATAGATCGACATCCGATTCATACAGATACAGATACAGTAGATGAAATCTAAGCAATCAGACTTGCTTTGAACTCTGCAATCGAACTTGCCCTTAAAAGTTGAGAGAGGCATTGATCCTAATACTAGTATATATATATTGAAAATGTTGTTTTTATTTGTTTTTATACTAAAAGTCCAAATTACCCTTCATTCGCAAAGAAAGCGAAGCACTTGAGATTTAAAAGCACTTGAGATTTAAAAAGCACTTGAATTACAAGTGTAGTCGGTTAACAGGTCAAATTATTAGTTAAGTGCAAAAAATTCATAGTTCAGCCAATGTGATGTAAAAGAAAAAGTTGAGTCATTAAAGTATAAAAGTGTTTTAAGTTCAGGTACTACACTATAATTTTCTCTAAAGATATTGATTTTAGATATCATGATATATATTAATGCAAGTTACTTGATGTAGCAGAAGTTAGAACACATGCACGGAATTAAATACTCGTTGATTTTAAGAATACTCGAGAATTAACAAATCAAACTTTCGTTAATTTCTATAAATAACGAAATCTGATAAAAACTTGAGGAAGACACTTTTATTTTATATAAAAAACAACTACTGAATTCAATGAATGAAACGAAATATAAATAACAACGAAACTCTAAATATGTTGGGGTTTAATCAAAATACAAGTAAATAATTTGGAGAAGATTCAACTACAAACCTAAAATAACGAGCACGAAGTTGTCGGGATTAAAAACAAATCGCACACCCTTCTAATTGGGTTCCATCCTTAGGAACAGCTGCAAGTATGAATTTTCCATCTGCAACTCAACCCCCAAAAAAAAAAATCCTGTATGTTTCATTCTTTACATAAATTTGGATAAAGTGTCTGACAAGTGTGGGTAAGACATAATCGATATTTTCCGCGTCCTCAAGCTTAAGTGATTGGAAGACAATACCAGCACAATGTCATTGGTCATTAAAAGGAGGCTCCCCAAAATTGTCGAAGTTGATTGCAACATTTAACTGCAATCTCAAAAATTCAGTTGATCCATGCACATACGAAGTAATTTCTATCCGTGAAACCACCCCACTTGTTACCATAGTCACATAATTCTTAGTTCGGTTAGGAGTACGGAGTACGGTTCGACGGAATACGGTCGGAGTAAATAAATCAAATACGGTAGGAGTAGGCCCCTTATTTATATTAATTAATTATTTATATATTTTAATAATAATTAATAAATTTATTGTTATTTTTTATTAATTTTAACCCTTGTAATCTCTTTGTAAGCCCATTTGAAATCAGACTCATTTCAACTAATTAAAAACTCTACATTTTACTTTAAAAAATCATTATTTTTCTCGCTTCTTCTCACCTAGCCGCCTCCGTCTCCAAATTTTTTTTTTTCCAGTACAGTTCTCTCTTTCTAAAACCCGAATTCAGTCAGTACACCCATGGCCGGATTAGGACCGAACCGAACCCCGATTCGGTACGGCCGAACCCAATCCGGAGTTCGGGGGGCTGGGGACCGAACTTTGTGACTATGCTTGTTACAGAGATCGTATCGCCCCCAACTGTTTAGCCGACTACATGAACGATATAATAAAGTGTTGGTCGATAGGATTCGAAAAATATATAATTTAATTGAGTTCATAAAAATAATAACAATCTTTATTACACAATCACAAAAATATTTCTTTTACAAGAATCTTCATACTATATATATATGCATAATATTGTACAATGGAGTATTATTTTCAATTCGTCTTATACATCTATCTATTTGTTTGAGAGAAACAAATACATTTTATTTGTAATTTAAAAAATATAAAATATACTTCTTTCGTTTCGTAGATATAGTCACATTTTATTTGTACATACAACGGAATTGTGATTATTTCTACGAGACAAAAGGAATACTGTATTTGTTATTAGTTATGACAAAAGGAGTAACATTATTCATAATGTTTTTTTTTTATTTTCACTTTTAAAATGTACAATACTTTGTTTCATATTCATTTCAGACTTTATTATTTTAACAACTGTCAAAAAAATTAATTGTTATAAAAATAAATTATTTATTTTATTGTGATGACAACATCTGATTAAAGCCTTTTCAAAATCTTTTTACCACTGTGTCTCTCTGTCAGATATAGCACACGCTTTGATATCTGAGATTTTTTTTTTGTGTTTTATTTTAAAGAAAAAAACAGGCACTTCACTAAGTTTTATTCATTAGAGTTGGAATATTGGCATATTGCTAATAACAAAAGTGTCATCAAATTAATTACTACTAAAAGTCATTATCATCAATCATTACTAATAAATAAAAAGTCATTATCATAATAAATAAAAGTCATTATCATAATAACAAAAGTAAGTCATCCCAAAAAAAGTTATCATCATAATACATAAAATTAATAACAAATTCTCTCTCTCTCTCTCTCTCTCTATATATATATATATATATATATATTTATAAACATGATCCGTTAAAATCATTAAAAAATATTTTGGTGGTGATTAATATAATCTTTTTCACTTAATTAAATATCATTTTTTTAATTTCATTAATACTTTGATTTTAAAAGTAATTTCTGAGACGCTATATCTGGCACCTTAGGTACAAGATGCTTATCTTGCGCCAAACCCATTATATAAAAATAAACCCAATAATGCAACCCAATTTTATTGCTTACATCATACAGTACGTCACACTCCAATACAGCTTCAAATTCTCTGTTACGGTCCACCGCCCTCAAAACTCCCAAAAAACTCTCGCCCGTTCCACCGCGCTCCGGCACCGCTGGCCTTCAAACCAAAGTTATTCTCCACTCGAGCCGGCTCAGATATACTTCTTCGTCCCTTCCTCCAAGCTTCAATAACAACTACCCGTCGACGGTGTAATCGAATCAACTGTGCGGCTGAACAATATAATTGGAATCAAATCCGGTGAACTACGTCGCAGCTGACCTTTAGATGGTTGCCGGTGAAATCGAATCAACGCCGTGATTTGTCTGATAACCCTAGGTAATTTCTTTTTGATAATTTCATGAAATTTGTAACAAGGATTTGTGTGATAACCCTAGGTAATATTATGCTGAATATTAATTAAATAGTATTGATAAATATAGTTGTTTTGCCTTCTTAGATTCTACTACATTTTGAACTTCATCAACATTCGTCGTACATTTCATCTTCAAGTCACGATTTTATTGTGTTCATGATTGGAGATGCAACTACGCATTTTGATGTATTACTGATAATCGACTTGGTAGATAAAACACTGTGTTTAACAACATTTGTTGTCGTGAATCGAACCTAGATTCAATCATTTTTGCGAGTTAATAATCTGTTTTCAGTTTGATTATTGTGTGAAATATTAGAATTATATAGTAGAGCCCCGATTACATTGTATTATACCACAGTTAATAATCAATTTTCAGTTAGGACTTAGGTATGATTGGGTTTTCGAGGGCTTTTGCTATTGGGTTATACATGGATAAGTTCATTCACAATTTTTGATTTCTTATCTAAACATACATTCAATGACTGGTTTGAGATTTGATACATCAATCGCAACTTTGCTTTGGAAGGTGGGTCTTTCTCTTTTGTACCTCGATAAAGATTCAACATTCACCCACTCCTGTGAGCAAGCTTGGCTTGGAAGCTTGGAAGGTAGGTTCACGATCATCGGGCATAAAGGGTTCCGGCCCCATAGGAGGGCCCTTTCTTGACTAAGGCACGAATTAACCATCGATCGCTTCCAAGGCCAGATTCTGTAGATTCTGAAAAAAAACTTGGCCCTATATCATGTGTTGACAAGCTTCTTTACTCGGTCATGCACTTGTGCTTAGCACGCCTCATTTTGGTCACGTTGGTGCTCGTATTGCCCCGGCCTGCACACGGGTCTCTAGGCAGTCGATCTACGCTCATCAATTATTGTGGCATAACCTGTCCCCAAATTGTCTGATTTACTGGGCTATCTGTTCAAAGATTCCCTATTTCCCTCGGTGGAGGTTAATCAAAAGTAGAAAAGTTTAAGGAAGTTCCAAGTCAAGAGGCATTCAACCTGAACCCACAGGAATGTGTCTATAAAGAAAGTGTTACTTTGTCCTGCAGGATTCAATCACTAATGATGCCTTGAGTTCTACCTCTGAGGACGAGTGTGACTGTCCAAGAAAGAGCGCATCAAAAAACTTCTAATTTTATTTGGTTCAGAGATTTTGAAGTTTGAGTTTATGAAAGGAGCCTATATCGATTCACCGATGGATATTATTTGTAAATTAGTGAATCATTAGCTTAGAATCTTGTTTTCTTTTATTCATGAAACCCTGTGTGAGATTTTAAGACTATGTATTTCTAATACAATATGTGAAATAGGGAATTATCAACTACGTTTTTTTAAAATAATTATTATTAAAGGTCATGTGTGAGATTTCGAGACTGTGTAAATTATTCGGTCATCAAGTACGTAGTATATTTGTTCTCTAAGTTTTCTCTAAATTATTCGTTCATCAAGTAGTATATTTGTTCTCTAATTTTCTGTTCACCCAGAGTACTGCCTCTTCCCAGATGGATTAGAAGTCACAAGTATATTACAAAGTAACTGATTGTAGTAATTTTTCATATAAAATCGTTGACACTAGTAATTTTCTTGTGTAATAAACCATAAAAGGAAAAGAAAAATACTAACTAAATTAATTGAAGATGATGCATTTATCAAAATTTTCTCATTTTTTTCCAACTTCAGATTATAAAGTGAATATAGCATTTAATGTGTCATGTGGATGCTGCTTTAGTTTCCTCTTTGTTTCATATCACCTCTAAAAGGTTTCGATTTGGTTAAACATGACTTCTCAATGAGGAAGTTCATGTTTTTTTTTCACAATTACTTTTCTTAGCTCCTAGCCTCCTATTGAATTATATGATTTGAGTATGTTTCACTCATAATCGAGCTTGTAGAACATAACTAATTTGTTTGGATACTATAATCTCATATTGATCTTCTCATTACATGTTGAACTATTTCATATATGTCAGTATAGTAATTTTCATACTTCATATATAAAAATGTCATACTTGATGTATAAATATGTCATACTTCATATATCTCCGCTTTCATATATAAATATTTCATACTTCATATATAAGTATGTCATATTTCATATATCTTGTTACTTGTAATTTTTTTAGTTTTACACATTATTAATTAATGTTAATTTTGAATTTAACAGCTCAATTATAACCATGATTTTGCACATTAATCAATATTGGTCACTATAGTTTGTATTTTTTATAACTATGGTTTGTATTTTTTTGCAGAACACTAATTTCTTGAAAGAACTTAGAGTCAGATATGCGACTTCTGTAATATTGATGGACAACAATGAACTCAAGACTGAAGTACTGGATAAAGCAAAAAAAATCACAACAATATTGATGAATGGTGTATGAAGTGTTGGACAACAATGTTGTATGAACTCAAGAACAGAATGATGGATGATTAGTATATATAATTGGTGAATGACTGATGGTTGAATGATATATTTGACTTGTAGATGATTAATGGTAGATGTTGAAATTGATTTGTGAATCATTTGTAGATGTTGAAACTAACTTGTAGATGATTGATGTATGATTGGTGAATAATTTCTAGATATTTGGTGAATGATATTGGTGGATGATTAATAGATGATTTGTTTATGATTGCTAAATGATATTTGGTGAATAATTGATTGTTTCATGCTTTGTTTCATTGTGGATGAATCAGTAATTCTTCTAAAACATTTAAGTACTTGCATGTTTGTTCAAAACAAAAATGAAAGTTAATAATCTGCAAGCTGAAGTACCACAAGCATGAAATTGAAGGATCATATTTTTAAAACTTAAGCATCCTAATTTTGAGATATTATATAATAATTTCTTCTTTAAACCCTAAACCAACCAGAGGTTGATACGTTCATCAAGTTAGGGGCGGTCTATAATCGAGGGCGGTGAACGGTCCAGGCCGCCTTCGGCGGCTCCGGGGGTTTATAAAGTCAGAGCAAGGGGGTCTTGTTTCGAAAGGTCTTGTATCGAAGCGACGATTAAAGGGGAGGGGCGGCAAACGATTTTCGAGGGCGATCTAAAATCCAGGGAGGCGAACGATCGGTAAATTAGTATGCTTCATGTGTAAACTTCAGTGTTATTTGTTTCATACTTCATTATTGTCATGTTTCATGCTTCATTATTTTGCATTAAAATCTATTAGTCATTGTTCATTCTTATTGGTTCATGAGTATGTGTTTTTCATTGTTTTTACTTTTTCTGATAATTTATTATGTTGATGATGAGTACTTGGTTGAAGTTTTTTTTTGCTAAAAATGAAGTATCATAAATATGAATATGAAGGATCATATGTTTGGAAATGAAGTTCAAAAAATGAAAGTCTTTCACAAAAATGAAGTTCTAAATCCACTATCAAATACAATATCCAAAATCAATATATGTCATAACTTACAATAATCAAAGCCCAAAATCCCAAAAAACAATATATGTTTCAAATGATTAGAGTAGAGAGCAGAAAATCCAAAGTCTTGTACTCCATAATCTTGTAAAATTGGTTGAACTCTTTAATCTTCCGAACACACTATCTCTTACACTCCAAATGTCCATCTGAGCAACATGGCCTATTTATTTTGCAGGATACAAAATGACAAATAACAGAATGAAAAACTTAACCAATTTGTTACAAAAATGAAGTTCTAAATCCACTATCAAATACAAATATCCAAAATTAATATTTGTTACAATAATCACAATCCAAAATCCCAAAAACCAATATATGTTTGAAATGAACTCTTGTACAAAATCCAAAGTCTTGTTGAACTCTTTAATCTTCTAAACCACACTATCTCACTATCATCAAGATCAACAAAAATAGCAGCATCACTATTAGAATAAAATGAAGTATTAGAATTTAGGGTTCCAACATCAAGATCAACAACATGATTCGACTCCATAACATCTAAAAAACACATAAATTCATAACTGTAAATTAAACTTAAATGAAGGTTGACATTTAACTTAAATGAATGTTGACATATTACAAAATAAAATTGTTGATTATATATATAAAAAATACAGAGAAGTTTCACAATTACAAAAAGTAACCTGAAGGTATTATTATGTGCTAAATGTATGGGGTTATCTGTAATATTTCTACACATGTAATAAGATGTTTTGAAGTGTTTTTGCTTCTGAAGTGGAGGATAAAAGTTAAATACACAATCAAACTTGCTATTTTTGGATCATATTTTGCTATTTTTTCTTCTACAGTACCTCGACGTGAACAATCATAATAGGATTTCTCAAACAAAAAAAATAAATGGGATTTGCTGCATATCAATAATTCAATACAGCTGAGAGAGTCACACAGCTAACAAATTATATATAAAAGATTAAGTGAACTTGCTCTCAGTAAGAAAATCATTCAAGTAACTACTTTTGTATGGATGAGGAGGATAAACTTACCTTTTTAAAATTGAAAATTATGTCGAGCTCACATACATTACTGAAGCACTTGTCCAATGTCTCCACGAAAACTGTCATATAATAGATTTCAGCTGACAAACATAAAAATATATATATAATTGAATGACATTCATTAACCGAAGGGACAGTCATTCCATTCCAAATCATTAATAGGGAGAAGAGTTGGAATGAAAAGGGAAAATAAATGCATTAACATTACTATCTTATACAGTACATTAACACAAATTCATCACTCCATATAATAGATACACAATTGTTTTTCACAGATGCAGCACGGACTATACAAAATTACCAAAAACCCAGAAACACAACCTCAATCATTCAAAACCTAAGACTCGAGCCAACACATATACATTACATACCTTGCATAAAGTCTAGCATCGCAAGCTCATTTTCAGCATCGTCGAATACGAAAACAAAATATATTGTTGCAAAGGTTTTATACACAATCCGCACACCCTACAAAATCATACACACAGTAAGAAAGGAATATTAATAGCTGTCCGAACACACATTTTTTGGAAAATGCGTTAATTCATAAATCAAATTACCGGCCCGAAAAGCGAGTCCACTTTAACGAAATTACCGACATTCTCAGCCCTACTGCAGGAAGCAGCACAAATCAAAACACAGTAAAACTCGATTCTAAAAATTGCTAAAACAAACAAAAAATTGCGAAGGTGAGAAACTAGAACGCACTTTTGTAAATGCTTCGAACCAGCTCTTGGTGCTTCTCCGCAGGCTAATCGCATATCAGAATTGTGGCGGTTGCGATGGCGGTAAATCGCGGATGTGGCAGTGCGGGTGTGTTTTGCTGCTGAGAGAGAAAGTGAAAAATTGAAGAAAAAAAAAAGAACAAAAAAAACCCTAACCTATTTGATCGATAATTATATACTGTTAACCAGGGGTAAGATGTGCATCTTGCATTGGGGAGCAAGATATAAATTGTCGTAATTTCTAATCAATTTTAGAAATTATAATAAAAAATAGTTCTTATTTATTTGAAAAAATTCAAAAAAAAAAATGCTTTACGCAACCATTATATACTTGTAAATGAATCGAATATTTTAATATTAAAATTGTTGTTAGCCACAGTTTCTTTTCAGGTCGGGTCGGATTCGATTTTTTATGAGATTAAAAATATGTAACTCAACCTAACCAAAAGCGGGCTACCGGACCTTAAGGGCTAAAATAGATCAAATATCCAACATTAAATTAATTTTAATTAAATAAAAATTAATAATAATTGATTTTATTTTTAAGTAATTTTATCTTTTACTGTGAAAAATATTATATATTTTCAAAATATATTTATACATAAAAGTTTTAGAAGTAGATGTAAGTTATAATATACATACTTCTTCCTATTCTATATATTTGTATCATTCTGCACATTTATTAATAATAATAAAAACCAAAATTAACCTTATTTTAATGCTATTAATTAGTTTTAAGACAATTTGTCATCTCTTTCCATCTTTATCTCGTGAGCAATATATTATAATGAAAGTTTTCTTCGTTTCTCCCGTAATTTTTTTCTTCTTGAGTTTCACGTAAAAATATTGTTAATTTCATTTTCGGTTCTCGTTTATTCGTAATATATCTCGTCGATCACGATCAAGTGACATCAAGAGCTTCGTTAAAAACTAACACATGTGGATTTTTATAATTTCTTACCGTCGAGTCAATAAGAAAATTACATGTATCCGCTAAGTCATTTTTTGTCGCCGAAAACCTTCAAATTAAAATGCACGCTCACATATACACTTTCCTGCAAAAAAATAATTTTTTTATTAAATTTGACTGAATTTGCTATTTTTTCATGGTTTGAAGGTTAAAAATAAACCGACATTTTTTGGCTTTTTTCTCTTTTGAAATAAAGTACAAATGACAATTAACAATAGTACTGTATAATTTTTTTTTATAAGAAGTAGAGGCAAGAAACTTCACCACCACCCAATTAGTTCTTTGATCGAATATGATGTAAATCGAGGCATGTGTTCGAGTAGCAAACACGTGTGTGAAAAAACCAACAAGTCTCACCCAGGACAATATTATAATATTTCAATGAAAATTTGTCTCACCTGATGTCGAACTCTGCGTCGTCAAAAAATTACACCCAAATCACCACCGACTTTACCACTCGTCTATGCTCCTGGGACAACAATATTATAATTTTTTTTCACTTTGATTGATGAGATTTTACAGTATAAAAAAATCCAAATGGTAAACAGAGCATCCCTATCCGCAAGTACACAATATTGTACCAACTCCTTAGAAATCTCCGGTCATTTGTATGAAACAACTTGAATAAACTAGTGCTTGGGGTATACTGAAATCCTAAGACATTTACACCTCATGAACATTGTATATAAATGGCAAGTTGAATTCTTTTAAATTTGTGGCTTTTTAATAATGTCAACGTAAGAGCTCAAATCGCTAACATTCCGAGTGTCTACAAGAGTACTTTTAATCGAATGAAGTAACAGCAAGTGCAACCCTAAGATCATTTGATGTTCCACACACATACATTCTGTGAGTTTCGATTTCCTGTTGATCGAGCTTATGAGTAGAAGCAGCATAGTAGCTTTCACTCACACGGTCGCGCTTAGAGAATATAATCTCCCTCAAGATGGGCTCATGGCCATTAAGGAGATTTCCCATGGTCAACACTTTCCTCCATGACTGGTTTGCGGTCGGGGGGGTGAACATGTTGATGATCAGGCTCTTGTCATGGGACCTTACTCGTTGCTTTTTGTTAAATTCCTGACATAGCAAGGTTATAGTATAGTATCAAAAGACATTTCCAAAGAAAAATGGCATAGTGGAACCTTACCTTCTTGGTAACACCTTGAGCAGAGCCTATCCCCATATTCGGCTGATAAAATTCATAGCAATCACTGAAAATTGACTGTGCAAGGTGTGGTGATTGTGAAAATTTGCTATTAATCGACGCTGCAAGTAGAATCAAATTCTCAATGTGCATGAAAGTAGAACACAGCCGTAGGAGGTCTTCGATATCATCACCATCACTGCTTGTTTTATGCACTGAAATAGAAACTACCAAGAGTTGATGAAAATCCTAAACCACTATATACGTAATAAATTACAAAAAATAAAGATATTCCTACATTGCAAATATTTTAACACGGATCCCATAGTGAGATATATTTGTGCAATTTTTGTGGTCATCTGCTTTAGTTCACCAAACGAAGTCTGATTAAGAGTGTCTGCTGCCGCTCTAAAGGCGGTACAAACCATTTGTTCCAGCAGAAAGTACGGTTTGAGTGTCTCCAAATAATGAAGAACCTGATTCAAGAAGAGAACATAAAATCAAACATAGTAATCAAGAACTGAGAAGGTACAAAATCTAGAGTAAACGTAAACACATTATATTGAACATAAGATTAGGGATAGGCATAATCTAAACTGGTCTGTAAGAAGGATAAACTCAATACAACAGGCAAGGCAAAAGGACCAGATTAGGTAAATCAATCCACAAAATTTTCTCCAGCGGCGGAAATAAAAATAAAAAATACTTCAGACTGTTTTCAGGACTTGGGAAAAAAATGACATAGGATAAATTAATTTTTATAGCATGTAACAAATTTCATAGTAGGTCTACCCTTCGACTTTTAAAGCTACTGTAGCTAAAATGTCAGTCAGTCTACACTTGAACGCATACCTTTTCCCCTTCTCTATTTGGGTCCAGGAGTGGTTTCTGTTCGGACGCCGGCAAAGGGAGAGCTTCATTCCAGATCTTTCTCCAAGAGTTCCCATTATCCGACATTCTCTCTGAAAGTCTTCCGCTAGGAGGCCACTTGACTTCTGAGACCTGTGCAGCATTAGATAATCCAACCTCATCACCTTCCCAATCCCTTGGTGAATGCCAACGAATAAAATCTTCGAAGACAGCATCCGGATTAGCTGCTTTGAATGCAGACATGTCTGCAGCCAGGTTCAAAGAAAATAAGATATTTTCAATGGTTAGCTTTTGTGAAAGAATTATAGGATGCTCTCACACAATATGATTGAAAAGTAATACTGGTATTTTATGTTTCTAAAATAAAACTCTTGGATATAATCCAAAAAGGAGTAAATAGATTCAACTTGATACCCTTAACTTTATGCACAACATAATGCCATGTTACCCTATCAGTTGAGTTTTTTTTCAAACATAGCACTAGGAATATGCATAATGATAAGAATCGTGCAGATGTAAGGTCATGTTTGTTTGTCTTAGCAGCCACTGATTTTCATTTTCCATTTATTAAACTGTAATCACAACTATCTATAAGTTTTTCCATTGCCAATCACCATTTTCAAGTTTCATTTTCCAACACTACCCTTGTTCCCCACCCCACACCACTTATCAATAAAATCCCTCAAGTTTCTGTAAGTACCCTCACCCCCACCTAGACTACCACTATTATATACTCTAAACATAAAATTATTTAATTTATATGCATACCGTTATTAAGTAACTTTACCTAGACTAACTTTCATAGAAATTGAGTACAAAATGAATAAACAATTAATGAAACATAGTAGCATACATGAAGGTACAATATTTCAATCATATTAGCAAAAACAAATCATCAATTGAGTAAAATAACTACAAGCCTATCTTTTTAGAGTGGAGTAAGTTTTATAAATGCTAATTGAAATAATTAAAGTGGGCACATCAGTAACAACTTTCAAAAAATTATTTCCACAACATTATTCAAAAATACTCATCCAAACATTATCACATTTTTTATACGAAAACAATTTAACTTTCAAACTTAATATATACTGACATCGACACTGGAACTCGAAATTGGACATGGAAACGTAATGAAAACATGACCTTAGCCTTTAATCAACTTGTCCTACTGTATAACCTAGAATTTGAAAAATCAAATCAAGTTCCACGGTGACGCTGATTGATACAAGGACAATATAAAGCATTAAGACTTTCAGATAGATACTTGATATCTAGTAAGACTCTAGTGTCTACTTCTTTATAATGTTCTCATCTGAAAATACAATAAATCAGATGCCATAATAATCTCTCATTTTTTCAGGTGATCAAAATAAACGTGGCTAGTTTTTAGAAGAGGGAAAACAGTCATTATGCAAACATGGGGAAAAAATTGATAGATGCAAATGAGGTAACAATGCAAAATAATCAAAAAATGAGTCACTAAAGCAACAGAAAATTACCAGATGCCAGAATATCTTTTTCAAGTTGACCAGAGGAGCTCTGTAGTGAAACGATGATAGTTAGTTCTTATAAATGTGTGTGTGTGTGTGTGTGCAATATAATATAACAAGGAGAAAATCACTAAGCTTTACAAAGATTTGACAGCCATTCAAGTATCAACTTCAAAATTAACATAACTGACGAGGAAGAAAGATCAGCAGGGTTTTCCATAGAGCAAACATTTAAAATCAAGAAAAGCAATTTCTAGGAACCTAGAAAAAATGTTTAGACAAGAAGATTCATATGATACAACTATTTGAGCTTACAAATGAGTCACCCAAGGCTTCTGCAGCTCTAAGTCGTTCTTCATGCATGTCTTCTGTCATAGGAGGTGGGTCCTACAGTAAAGTTCATATTAATATCCATTTCACTGACGATTGAAACTACAAAACAAATAGTCGACTACCTGGGTTATTGGAGCATGCATTATCTTGCATGATTTTAAGAGCATCATTGACCGCACAACACCATCTGAACCATTCCTGACATGTTGAGACAAGTATTAGCAAAAGCATAGTATTTATGTATTCATCCCCATTGCTCAATCCAAAATGTGAGAGGAGAACCATTAATCAGAATCAAAAAAACTTTTCACACATTATATAGAGAAAGAATTCCTCTCATTGTCTACAAAAACACTAGCCATATCCAATGCAAGAGGTGCATGCCATTTAAATACTCTTTAATCCGAGTTGGGAAATGAAAACATTTTTTCTTAAAGCTATATGCAAGAAGCACACAGTATTAGCTTGTTTACCCGTCATGTTTCTTTCCAGAAGTATCACTAACTCCATGAGAATCAGCATTGTCCCTTGGATCTTCCAGCTGTAAATTTTATAATCTCAAGTAATTTAATATAAGAATCACATGGACCCAAAAATCAACTAATTTTACCAGTACTTGAGTAGTCAGAGAATCATTTGTGCCAACATTATGCTCTTTAACCTCTTGACGCTTTTTATCAATGCACACAGCAAGCTGAAAAACAGTAATGTTTCCTCATGAACCTTGATCAGTATTATTTTAAAGAAAAACACGCACACACACAACTGATGAATAGGGGGTGTCTTTTCTTTTCTTCTTTTTCTTTTTTTTTTCCCTTTTCCTTCCCATTTTTCTTTGGAGAGAGGGAGAGAACAGAAAGAATGTTCTTCGTACATTCAAAATCATTTTTCCCATCATACTGTAAAATAAGTATACCCCATTCTAGACTAAAAATCTATCCAATTACCAATCTGATAGAAAAAAGAAACAGAGAAAGAAAAGAAACAAAGCAGTAAAGAAAACAATCAAACAGAACCCAGTTCCGTTTGCCCAATAGCCTCCAGGCTCCAATTAACTTTATTAATTCGATAATCTTAATTAACCTACGCTGACACTTTAAATAAGAATCCTAATAGCATAAATAAGAAATGAACCCTACCCTAAAGCCCAAACCTAACAAAACCTTAAAGCCCATAAATAAACATAAAATAGAAATACTAATTAAATAATAAATGCTACTCCAGCTCTACGCTCTCTATCACAATCATATACCAGTGATTGGCTTGGCTGATTCTGAAGTTTACATGTTACTATAATTGTAGTATTAGAAAACAAAATCTTTTCCTTCTACTTGTTGCTACATGGCTAAGGAATTATAGTACCATACATAAATTCATAACTGCATATCTACTTGGTCTTTAATTTAATTAAAGTCAATGACAGAAATCTACACGTTTTCTGATGGAAACAAAATCACAATGGGAGATAATCATTCCCTCACATTACAAGAAGACAATAGGAAACCTATAGTTAGTAGCAATATATTCAACTTACTTCATTTCAGCTCACAAACTAAACACTAAAGCTTCATTTAACATAATCATAACCTATAGACTATAGTTAGTAGAAATCTATATGTTGAACTCAAAGTTTGAGAAGAGGTGTGCCGTATTGCTAGCTCAACCGAAAATTCCCTCACTGAATTTAGGCGGCTCATGGTACAGAGATGATTATTCATTCTATCCCAAAGGAAGTATGTGCTAGACTTGCTTGTAGAGACAAGCATATTGAACTGCATACACACTGACATATCCTTTGCAGTGTGGTGGATACAGTGTACAACGTTATGAGGTACTTGAAGACTGTAGCAAGAAAGGCACTGATTTTCCAGAAGAATGGGGGCACTTAAACATTGAGGGGGTTGATTTTCTAGAAGAAATGCCTAGCGAAATGAGCAATAATCTGATGCAAATGGTTGCTTGGGGCATTTAAACATTGAGGCCTATATGAATTCACGAATTCAGGCTGAGCTGGTTGTGCCAACTGCCAATGACAGAAAATCCACGTAAAAATATTGAAAGTTCGTGGGAGGCAATGTGTACTTACAGGGTTTGGAGAGCTAAGACTAGATTACGGGCCTGTCCGTTAACTAGTCTAAACTCTCCCCCTGTCTTTTCTCTGCCGGGTATGCCCAGGATTGATGTAAAGTCTTTGGCCTAACCTTTTTGGTCACTTTATATATTTACATTTCCAATAAAAAAAAAAGGTCTACAACAAAAGAAAGTACAGGGCAGGCCTAGGGTGTCAAAAAATGTTGCAATTGAGGGATTGGTGCCTTGGTGGAACTCATGATGGATCAACTGGACATAGTTCACTAGATTTGGCCAGATTATATGACAAGATGGGTTTACTCAGTATTTAAGTGCATAGTGGATATTTTTGTACTCCCTCCGTCCCATAATAGTATTCACACTTGTTTGACACAGAAATTAAGAAAAATGTTATTTTTTTACTTTCTGAACAAAATTGTAAGGGGTAAAAATGTATTTTTAAGTTGAGAAGTAAGTTAGTTGTGAGTAAAGTTTACAAAGTAAATTAAAAAGGTAAGGGTAAATTTGTATTTTAAAGTGAAAAGTGATTTTTTAAGGGTGAGAATATTATTGTGGGACGTTCCAAAAAGATAAGTGTGAATACAAAATGAGATGGAGGGAGTATCAGTTAATCTAGATTATAGAGTTTGTTTATATATACTTTGGTTTTGCGTTTAATAAATGACTGTCTTTGACCATTATTGCAAACAACGAGTTCAGATTAGGTTTAGGTCACCGTAACTGCACTATAAGTTACCCATGGAGTTACTTAGATAGGCAGGAAGGTTTGGAGGTTAAGGATATTGAGCTTTCCTTGGGCTTATTTTGGTTTCGTGTGTTAGTTCGCATGCCCAAACTTCGTAAATTTATGATATGCTGATGGACTGCGACTTCTTATTTGGAAGGCTGTGGTTTCTTAACAGCAGAAGTTTCTACTAATGCTTATTCATGAGCCATTCTCTATTGTTACTATGGGGTCCTAAAAACCAAGAAGCTTTTACCCATTCACGAAGAGATTCAAATAGATAATTGGAGAGAGAGATCATTTGCAGAACTACTACCATTGTCCCGGTGATTTATGCACTGGGACACGGGCATGTAGATTAAGCAAAAATGTTACTTTTTGACCAAAAAGTAAGGGGAAGAAATGTATTTTTAAATTAAAAAGTATAGTAGTTGTGAGTAGAGTTAAAAAAATTGGTGGAAAAAGTAGGGTTAAAATTGTATTTTAAAGTAAAAAAGTAAAGGAATTATTTCTTATTGAGTGTGCATATTGAGTTGGACAACCACAAAAGGAAAAGTGTGCATAATTCTACGGAACTGAGGTATTATAGTTTTTATTTCAAATCTACTTATATTAACTGTGCTAGAGAAACCAACCATGTGCAGTTTCTGATTAATCAAACAAGTGGATAGATCAATTGTTCCCCTTGCTGGCATTCTTGGTAATGGCTGCGACTCTTCCCAACACCACCGAACTTCACGCACAAACTCTATCCATAGTACAGCAATGGCTAACCAAAACAATAAGGGTTATGTGATATTTTACACCAAAAAATACGTGTGACCATCGATGCTAACAAGCTTTCATTTAAGGGAAAGAAAAGACAGATTATCAATCGCAATACCTCGTATACTGCAATTGCCAAACCAAAGAGCATGTAGACAGAACTGTGCAAAGAGCGATTCCAGTGGAGCCCCTTTAATAGATCGAGTACCTTTATGCTCACCCAAAGAGGGCTCATTGTGTGTTTCCTTAACTATATAACAAAGTTAACTGAATCAACTAATTACTACTAATAAATCCTGTTCACATTATCTAAATATCAGAAATCCCTATATAGTTGAAGGCAACAATTGAATTTAGTGGTAAGTATGATTTTATGGTGAACTTAATCCGAGATCAGATTCACTATGAAGTCGCACTTAATATGCACTCCATCACTCCATCTCATTTTGTATGGAAATAAATAACAATCCAGAGTCACCGTATATATTTGGAGGCAACAATTGAAATATGACATAATGGTGAACTAAATCCGAGATCAGATGCACTATGAAGTGGACAAATAACAATGCAGAGACTCCACAGAAATAGAATAGCAATCGGATAGTTGTGATCAATACTCATCATTTATTTGGGGGGCTTTTGAGAATAAACAGTGACCAATATTGACAAAACTATGAAAAGTTTGGTAGGGCTGTTCCAAATTGAACAGTTTAAAATAATGAAAGATGGAACTGAGACTTTTGTACCTTCATGAAATAGATCTTTTAGCACTCGATCAAGCACAGTTGGTGGAGGTACAACTGCTGTAGACTTCAAATTTTCAGACCCTGAACTTTCAACTGCCAAATTAGAAGAACATACATTCAAGAGAGAAAATGAAAAAAAAAAAAAAGACTTGTAGTCATAAATTATCACATGCATCAATAACACACATCAGAGTCTTACAATATCATGGATTACAAACCTGATACAAAATCTTCAATAAATTTAGCCTCCGATGACATTTTCAATGCCTTGACCAAAAGGCGCAATTGTGATGCAAATCCAATTATACTTCCATCAGAAATACCACTGCCAGACATGAGTAAGTAAACATCATTCCACTCACCAAAAAGAATCAACTATTTCCTATTCACCACAAAATAAAAAGATAAATCAGAATCCTGCAAAGTTTATAGAACCAAAGACGTCCAGATTAACATTTCCAAAATCCATGGAAGTTTACATGCAAGCAAAAAAAAAAAAAGTAAGATGTGTTATGTAAAAATAATGATGTTTGGGCCACTGCTGATTGTTGAAAATATGGGCTGTATGAGTTATTTAGAAGAAGTCTGCGAATAAGGGTACCAATCGGGTCAAGCTAGACAATCAAAAGCACAAACCATTGTGTAGTTGATTTGAAAGAAAAGGGGACCAAAGACTGAATCAATAAAGAGGCCATGGGCAAAGATAAGTAACATCAGTAAGTTTGCACCGGATAAAGCAAGTATTGGAGTCTTTGGCAGAAATTAAATTTTAACTAGGTGTGAGATATCATTTAAATAAAAATTTATTGGATTAACGTAAGTCTCCGTGCAAACCTTCAATGTAACTAATATAAACTTCGGATTTCCCACTTTCATTACTATCCTAGACAAAGTAGCAAACAATATGGACAGTTACACATGCTAGTTTTGGCTGAACAATGAACATCTTATTATTTGCTTTCCACGTCTGGTTACTTATTTAACATATAAATCTAGGTGTCAATGGACCCATTCTTTTTGCTTAGCATTGCTCACATGGCACCTTCCCATCTCCGAAAGGATTTAATAAATTGTCCATAATTTACACAAATATCTTGATCGAATACAAATTAAATATTTCAGAACACATAGACAAGGACTAATCGAAACCTCAAGCACGGAAACATTTTCTTACAGATTTTCAGAAAGACACGGACATAAGAACCACTTATCTGCTTCCAGTGGTGAAGCGTTTTCCAGTTCAGCCATATCCAGAGAACTCTCTGCTGTTACCTCAGACCACATAACAAGCAACTCAAATCCTGTAATAGGCAGCTTAACAGAATTTAGGGAAAAAAATTCAGTAACCAGAGAAAGATTAGCAAAATGTACATCACTTTTATCGTATCACATCCAGGGCAATCAGTAATCATAGCTTTGAGCACCAGTCTAATAACACAACCGAAAACAGTATCTATGAAATTATAAGCAGCAGTGTTTCACCTCTTACAGGGTCTTCTGCTGAGTACCACTTACTCCAAGGAAAATCATCATCCCATTGCCTTTTTCCGTTAGTCTCACTCTCAATGTTTTCACTGGACTCAGCGATGTCCATATCAAGATCTTGGAACTCATCCTCATCATCATAGATAGGTGTTCGGTATGTTAACTTCATCTTAAATTGGACTTTAAAATGATGCATTGACCAGTCCACCGCAGTATAGGCCTTGAGCATATATTTGCATATCATATTAGTAAAAAGTGTGATAGATTAACATATGAAAGAATGACACCTTCTAAACAATACTAATGCAGCATCGACCGATGTCATAAATATGAAACACACTAAATCATAGAAGATTTAGGATAAAATGCAAGGCTTATGCACACAGTGTCCAAGCAATTGATGTATGGAGCAGTTCAAGTGGAAAGACTACTTCTTACTTCTTAGGGAATCCAAGATACAAATCTAAACAACTGCTCTGATGAAAAAAAATCACATGCCTCTCTAGTGCACAAGTATCAAATATTTAAGTACACCTTCCAGGATATGAAGGGTTGAAAAAACACCCATGGGAAAAATATCATAGACATTCTACATGGATTTCCAATACATTCTATTCATCACGAGATGAAATACAACACAAAAAATAATGACAAAGGACAATCAAACTTATCGAACTTTTCAACAGAGATAAACAGAGGGGAAAAAAGAAAGTAAAAGGGAAGGAAGAAGATAAAAGTGAGATAACTTACAAACTTAGAAACAAAAAGCTCGTACAATCCTTCCAAATGCATAAGCTTTATAGGAACCTGGCTGCCAATGTGGTCAGCTTCAAATCTTCTAGTAAAAACTGTTCCCATATTTTGAATACCAATATATGCTTTACGTGTAGGGTCATGAACTGGAACAAATGCAGGCCACAGACTGCAGATAATGATTAATGATCACAAAACTTATTAGCACTATGGTGAATTTAACCACTAAATTCAGGAAGAAGTATGAAATAAGGAGCATTTACCTACGGTCCTACACTCATCAACAGAAAACAAAGAAATATATGCAGTTCAAAATGTGTGGGGGGGGGGGGGGGGGAATCGAAAATTTGGTTGAATTAGAAGTCATAGAAGTAATATATTATAAGCTATAAGAGGTTATGTTCTTCTAGAAAATAATGTATTTACACTTGACAGCATATGGCAAGAAATATTTTACCCCCACTAATAATTTTAATATGCTTAAGGTGGTTTTTCAATGGTCAATGCAACACAGGACCATTGCTCAGTAAGAGTATTCTGAACCTGACCGATGTTTACTAGTACTAGTCTTCATGTGTTCACATAAACTTAGATGGAATTACTAATAAGATGCTACAAGGAGGAAGCCTCATTAGAAAAAAAAATGAATAAAAAATTCTGCTTCACATTCCTTCCTCTGCCAGTCATGATCTCATGTGTACAAAACAATTCTATGGACAAAAAACAAGGGTATTTCCCTATATTGAGAATGAGAAGGCAAGGAACGAAACAGTGGTGCAATAGCAGCCAAACCATGAACAGTTGGACAAAGCAATGGCAACCGCACTTAAAAGTTTGCTAGCCTCTGGTGCGTCAAGAACCACACCACTTGCACTTTGTGGAGTAATCACCTGACGGTAGAAAACACAAGGATAAATAAAAAAAAAAAGATAGACTAAAGAGCAAGATAAACATGCGAAAGAGAGACACACATACCACAAACTCCTTAACCCCAAAAGAGAGCTGCAGATCATGCAATGTGTGATCCCAATCAGCAACATTACCTGACTCGATACGTTTTTTAGTTAAGATATGAGGCTAGGAAGAAAAAGGTCCTTGTGAAATTAAGATAGCATATTGGCAGTACTCAGTAGCATCATTACTTGTTCCAAAACAGTACTCCATGAAGTAACTTTTCGTAGCATACGTGAACTCAGATTTGACTTTGTACAAATCTTCCGAATGATTCATTTGCACAGCATCCTTTACCTATAAGTTTATAACCAAACAGAAGGGTAGTTATAGATAGAATCAAGAATTTTAAACTACATAGTTATCTTAATATTCCCTTGCAAGAAACAAGAACATCTCATCACAGGCAACAATAAAGCATCACAAACAAAATATATCATATTTTTTTAGAATCACTAGTATGAGATTCCATGCATTATATTTGATCTTAACACAGAATCTCTCCAAGTGGCTATTTCAGAAGGCTAACAGAAGTTTGAAGAAACAAGAAATTAGAAAATCAAAAGTTTAATTCTAATTGGAATAACATATTGCGGCACGGGCAACAACAGAATTAATATTATTCAAGGTTATCTTAGGGCAACTTCAATATGCATATCATAATGGTTCTTGGAAGTTAGAACTCTATCTTTACTGCAGTCTCAATGATGTCATATGCCATCAATTATATATAGTAGAAAATGAAATAGAAAAACCACCCCTTGCACGGAAATGAAAACGACAAAATGCTTCTAGTAAATTAGCAGAGTACAAGTATGTCCATTGGATTCAAATTGGTAAAACTTTTATATGAAGCAATTTCAAGATAGCAACATGATACTATAGAAGAGACATTTATAGTAGCTTAAACAACTACGCGTGAGATGGGGCATACCAATAGATTCTTTGGACCATCAGCGAACCACTGTCGACAGACAGCCTCTATTTCAGAGATGAACCTAAAAATATTCGATTAGTAAAATTATTTTGAGAAGTGTGCTGTTTTAGTGGGTAAAAATATGTGTTTCCACATTGGGATATCATACCTTTCCCATGATGAGGCAAGAGTAAAATCATCAAAATGCTCAAACTGCAAAAACATGATTATGGAAGAAAGCAAAAGGGTAATATACATTAAATCTTGGGCCAATAGTGAGTGAAGTAGTACCCATACCTCCTGTTCTTCATCTTCGGCAACGACTTGTGTG
Source organism: Euphrasia confusa (assembly GCA_954870475.1). Taxonomy (NCBI): domain Eukaryota; kingdom Viridiplantae; phylum Streptophyta; class Magnoliopsida; order Lamiales; family Orobanchaceae; genus Euphrasia; species Euphrasia confusa. The sequence continues at coordinate 23,038,270 of OX940960.1, forward strand.
CTGCTAGTTGATGCCATATCGAAAGGTACAACTACACAATTAGCAGATGTCTCGAATTATCAAAAGATACAGGATGATGGCATTGCACAATGGTAGATGGTGTGCACGTCAATTTATTCCATTGCTATCATAATAAGTCTCTTGATAAGTGATTTTTGAATAATTCATTGCACAAGATAAACACTGAAACAGAATTGGAATGGAATACCAAGTAGAATTTATGTTCGAGATTCATATCTTGTTCAACTTCAATTATTCGTGGAATCATAAATATTAAACTAATGTACCTTGTCGGATATTATTAGCTCCGTCGGCAGGGTGAATAATTGAGTTTGCTGATGAGACTTAGTTCTCTGGTGAGAGATTATATGAGAGTGTGCATCCAAGACGAAGACGAAAGATTTTCAATAAATCTTTAATTATAAATCATTTTGCAGCAGCGGAGGAGGATCAACTTGAAATATTTACAAGAAGGAATTCAGCCCAGAAGATGAATAAGAGATTGAGAACTACAGATTTTCGGAGGAGCGGAGCGAAATTTGATCGATCGATCAGTTGAGGAAAAAAAAGTTGAGTTTTTAGATTTTAAAGTAAGATTGAACATACAAATCAAAAGAAATAAAAAAAAATCATCAAAAGTAATAGAGAGAAAATAAAAATTAAATTCTAAAGCAAAAAAATCAGTAAAAAAACAAGCATAAAAATCATAAAAAATAAAACTCTAAAAAATGCAAAAGAAAATTCTGGGAAAAAAAATTGGAAAAAATATTATAAAGTAAAATTATTTAGAAAATATTGATATTTAAATAAAATACTTTTAAATTAATAATATTTAGATTTATTAAAATAGTTAAGTGGTAGACATAAGATATAAAGATAACATTTTATTAATTTGAAATTGATTGTTTATATGTTAATTATAAATATTTATTTATTTAGATGATATATTCAAATTTGAGGTGTTTTTATAAATTTTAAGTTAATATATTATTTTTAAGATATTATACTTTTAAGATAAGAAAATATTTGTCAGAACTTATAAATTCTTTAAAATACTTTATAAGTTGTTTAAAATCTTATAAACTCTTAAAAAACTTAAAAATAAGTTGTTTAACCGGCTTATAAGCTATTTAGAGCATGTTTGGCTGAGCTTATAAGTTCCTTAAAACAGTTTATAAGTTGTTTAACAGCTTATAAGCTCTTAAAATTTGTTTGGTAACATTTTAAAAAAAGATCTTAAAAAACTTAAAAATAAGCTGTTTAACAGCTTATAAGCTGTTAAAAAAAAAGTAAGGGGGATGTACTTTTTTTTTCAACAGCTTATAAGCTCTTGTAACTTAAATCATAAAAGACCAAAATACCCCTATAATTATTATATTTTATATATATACAAAAATTCCAAATTTATTATTTAGTTAATATAAATATTTTTAATTATTTTTTTCATATATAACAATTTATTTTTGGTAATTTTATTTATATAAGATCTTAAATTGCCAAACAAATTAACATCTTATAAGTTTATATATCTATTTTATCCAAACGGTTTAACAACTTATTTATTAAATAAGACGTAACAACTTATCAGCTCTTAAAACAACTTATAAGACGTAACATCTTATAAGCTCTTTTAAATAAATTCGCCCAAACGGGCTCTTAAACTTAAACAATAAAAGACCAAAATACCCAAAAAATTATTACCTTAGATATATATACAAAAATTTCAAATTTATTATTTAGTTAATATAATTATTTATAATTATTTTTTTTCATATATAACAATTTATTTTGATAATTTTATTTATATAACATCTTAAATTGTTCAAACAATTAAATCATATAAGTTTATACATTTATTTTATTCAAACGGTTTAACAACTTATTTATTAAACACTATATAGATTACGGCCAAAGTCCCGTAGAGGTTCCCCTACGGCAGCCCTTACGGGAAATACTATATAGATTACCCCTACGGATCCCCTATGGCTGGCGCCGTAGGAGTAAGTCCCGTAGGGGTTCCCCGTAGGTAGGGCTGCACACGAGTCGAGCGGTACGGTTCGTGAGCTGCTCGCGAGCCGCTCGGTCAACGTTCGAGTCGAGCTCGAGCTGCTCGTTACCTTAAACGAGCCGAGCTCGAGCCCACCTTATGAAGAAATAAGCCGATCGCGAGCGGCTCGTATATGTGCCATTATTAAAATATCTTTAATATATATATATATATATATATATATATATATATATATATGCCCAAATCTTAATTGTAGTAGCCCAAACCTATTTAAATATCCTCTCAAACCCTAATTGTAATAGCCCAAGCCCACTTAGATATCCTTCGTTCTTCTTTACGGGATCGCCTCTCCCTCTCTGCTACTAAGTAACTCAGCAAAATTAATTTTTCTTCCTCTCTTTCACTTTGTCGTTGCTACTGCCTTCAAATAGAAAGTGGGTTTATATATTTTTTTTGTACAGATCTATATAATATATAGTATGCATTATCTATTCATACATTATGTGGGTGTGCCTATTTTGTTTTGAACCAGATCTGAAATGCTTAATCGAGCCGAGTTTGAGCTCGAGCTCGAGCATGACTATATATTGGCGAGCCGAGCTGGAGCACTCTAGAGTGTAGCTCGACGAGCTCGAGCCTATTAAAAAAAAAGTCGAGCCGCTCGATAAGCCTAAAGTTCGACTCGCTTCGGCTCGTTTGCAGCCCTACCCGTAGGGACAGCGCGCGAATTCGCGCGCCTAGTTTCCCTCCAAGAAGCCCTACGGGGTCCCCTACGGCTGCCCGTAGGCTATTGAGCCCTACGACAGGGATTCCCGTAAGGGACGAGGCGCGGAGACCCCCTACGGATGATGCCGTAGGGATGTATTAATTTCCCCTACGGCTATGACGCCGTAGGGGACCCATACGGCTATGACGCCGTAGGGGACCCCTACGGGAAAAGTCCCCGTAGGAGAGTATTAAACGACATCGTTTAATACATATACTTATGCCCTACGGCTGGGCCCATAGGGGGACGCCTATTAATACAGCGGGTTCCCAGAACAGATTCATTTCTGTTTTTCGAAGGAGAGAAACAAGGCTGCGACATAGGCGGCGATTTTCCGGCGATTTCAAGCTCCCCCGGCGAATTCAACCTACAAACACATCAATCCCTTCGATTACCCACAAATTCAAGGTTAGAACTCGAATTTTACTCTTTTATTGGTTTATTTTTTGTATTTCGAAATATTTAGGGTTTGTACAAAAACTAGATTTTTTGTTTGAATGTTCGTCTCATTATTGTTATGGAGTGTGCTATGTATGCTAAGTCGAATTTGGATATGAAATTTGATATGAAATTTGATAGTTTTCAATTTAGGGTTTTTGTAAATTTCAAAATTGTCAAGGTTTGGGGGTTTAATGGGTTTGGGGCTATTACAACTTGTGCCTATATTGAAGTAGTAGTAATGTAAATGATTTCTAGGGGTTATATGTATTTTGAAATCACATTACGATTTTGTTTTAAACATTATTGGGATGTTGTCGTAAATTGACGTTTTAGGATAGAAAATGACTTTTTTTTGCAAAAAGTTCAATAGCGTGACCCCCCCACTCATTTATCGATATGCAACTTTTTCGTGTTTGGAGTTTGGACTAAATCCTACATCTTGAGGGTCAAAATCCCCGTTTGTGGACTGATTTTCGTAAAAACTTCAAGAGGCTACGTTTATTAATTTTTGTGAAATTATTGTGTTTTAAAATGTTTAAAGGACTCTAGTCAATGTTTAGGATGATTTGTAGTAGAAAGATTTCCCCTCCTTAATTATGGATGCAGTACTACTACGATAGGCTAGAACAGAAAATTTTGAATAGTATAATACATGTTTCCTTGATTAATTAAATAAGTATTATTGAAGATTATAACACGTGTAAAAACTTGAACTCGAGCGCAAACAAAAAGAGATCGAGGACCGTCTTACTCGGGAGCGAGTTGCTGAGCGCGCTGCTGATCGTGCATAGTTAGAGGAGGGGTTCCGGGCAACCCTTGCTGCGAGCATAAAAGAGATGGAGCAGCGTTTACGAGATGAGCTTCTAGGTCGACCACCTCCACCTCCTTGATTGTATTTTATTACGCTTTGTTTGTTGAACTTGATATTTTAGATGTGTTTGAATGTTTTTGGATGATTTTGGAGGATTTTGTATGTATTTGGATGATTTTGTATATTTTTTAATGCTTATATTGTGTTTGAGAATTTTGAATTTGAGTGCAGGTTTGGGGTAGGAAAACAGGATGAAATCTGCATCCGTAAGTCCCCTACGGCTACAGCCTCCATAAGTCCCCTATGGGAGGAGCCGTAGGGGACAACATCCGTAAATCCCCTACGGGAGGAGCCGTAGGGGACACCCCTACGTCCCGCCCCTACGGCATCGTCGTCGGTCGAGCCTACGGGAAGAACGGGGCGGGGAAATGACATCCCCTACGAGCTCCTCTACGACCTTGTTGTAGGGGAACCTCCTTACGGCGTAAATTTCTCGTAGGGATGAAGCCCCCTACGAGCCTAGACCCTACTGCCAAATGTTGTAGGGGATGCCGTAGGGGATAGGCTTCCCTACGGTGATCACTACGAGAATGGCCGTAGGGATCCCACGATTTTTTTGTAGTGAAATAAAATATAACAGTTTATCAGCTGTTAAAACAACTTATAAAACGTAACATCCTATAAACTCTTTTAAATAAGCTCCTCCAAACAGGTTCCTAAATTTCACAAATATTTGACTTGTGACGAGAGTAGCCCATATTATAAAAAATACTTTGTACTTAGAGAAATAGGGGTGCAAATAGCTACCCATTTAGATTTTATTGAATTTTGTTGGAAGTAATGTTATTCAAAACAGGTTCCTAGATTCCACAAATATTTGACTTGTGACGAGAGTAGCCCATATTATAAAAAATACTCTGTACTTAGAGAAAGAGGGGTGCAAATAGCTACTCATTTAGATTTTATTGATTTTTTTAGAAATAATGTTATTCGCACCCAAATTTTTTAAATATATCAACTTATTAAGTACAACCCTACTAAATAATCTTTTATCAATTTTGACTTTATACACTCATTTATCACATATTAATATGCCTAAGTATAATGAGGAATTTTTATCAAGAGTTTATTCTTAATATGCCCTTATAATAAAATTATATACATCATTTTCGAATTTAGGAGTGAAAATGAGCCGGACTTTCCTTAAATAAGCCTAAGCATAATGAGGAATTTTTAGGCTCAAGCATGGTCTATATCCTATAACATGTTTTTTTAAGAGCATCGACTTGAGCTCTTTTAATAATTATGTCTGGCTGAAAGTTTTTTATAAGTCTTTTTAAACATAATTTGAACTTTAACTCCATTCAATGATAAGTCGAAAATTCAGTACATAAACTTATTTTTAACTTTTAAGTAAATATAAAAAGTTTCCTCTAATCAATATTAAATAATCACATTTCACTTTTTAATTATAATTTATTTATCCAACAATGTGGGATATATTAAAAAGTGTTATAAACTCAAAGAGAATTGAGAGAGAATAATAGAATAAACAAAGAGAAAACATGAGAGAGGAATAGAATTATTGTGAATTCTTATTTCATTCATATAGGGAGACCCCTTTATATAGGATACAAAGTAGGGTTTCTGTCTTGTTCACTAAGAAAGGGTAAACTAGTCATTCACTAATTAATAATATTCATAACACTCCCTCTTGAATGACTATTTACAAGATTGTTGTCTCGTTAAAACCTTGCCAGGAAAACCCAGTGGGACAAAACCTGAGCGAAAGAAAAAGAGTACAGCTTGCTCCCCCTGATTGTAATCACCGAAGATCTTTGACTTCTTGAAAATAGTTATTTGTGAACAATCAGTCTCATTAAAACCTGTAACTAATAAAACCATATAGGAAAAACTTAGTTATTCAAATATAAATTTTGTCTTCAGGACACAACCTTCGAATTGTCGAGTTTCACATTCATTTGTACCATTGTATATTTTTCGTCCTTTTGGGACATGCCTTTACCAGACATCTATTGACTAGAGAATTCGCAATTGCTATAATCGGCCGGTAACTCTTTAGGAGTATTTTAGATGCGTCTAGTGTTCAATATACATTTCTTGACAAATGAACAATAATGTGAACTTCAATTCACAATCATTTGAACTTCAGGTTCAATATCTCACTTTATCTCGAAATAAAACTCATATGGAACATTCTGATGTCCTCATTAATTATTATCGAGTGATGTACATGCCTCGTTAAAAACCTCGTTATAAAACCCTGTAGGAAAAAATACTCGAGGAAAAGAGTACATGACATTCACATTTATATTGTGGTGATTGTCTCATTAAAAACCTTTAACTAAAAAAACCCTGTGGGAAAAACTTAGTAAAGGGAAAAAGAGTGCAATCACTGATTCACTGGTCTTCGGGACCAAAATCACTGGTCTTCGGGACCTTGTCTTCAATATCATTTGTGTCCATAATGACATAGTAATATGATATTGTACATATTCTGATTTTCATTTCCTTTCATATCAAGAATTTTAAAATCCATCCAGGATTTTCATGTATGTACCTTTCTAATGACTTCTACATTGTCAAACCATACATTCGATGCATATATTTATCATTTTTGCTGCCAGAAATATTAAGTAGCGGAACTTAATGTCATCTTTCAAAAATATTTGATTAACATCGAGTTTTTGCGAAAAACTCTTGAGCAACTAATCTCGCTTTTATATCTCACCACATCATTGCTCGTTTTTCGTACGAACACTCACATATATCCTTCTGGGATAATATTTTGAGGTTTGTATTATAGAGTCAAAATATCTCTTTTATTTAGCGAGTCATGCTCAGCCTCAATTGCTCATTTCTATTTCTTTGAGTGCTGCCGGTACACTATTATTGATTTGAGTTTTGGATCCAAATATTCTAGAGCAACTCTTGAGGAAAACATGTCGTTGACGACTTTTTCCATGTTGATGACAATTCATTCAACCAAATCTTTCATCATTTCCCAAAATATTTAATTTGGTTGTTCCGCAATCCCACAATTTTCTCTTATCATGTGCACATGCTTTTTCAATGGGATTTCCATCTAACTCTCTTCAGGAGATTTTGAGGGTGACTAAATTTTATTACCGCGGATTTATTTAATATCTTGAGATCGATCTACTACGCTTCAGGCGTAAATTAGAATCAACATTTAAGTTGATCTCTTTGGTATTTAAACTCTTATAGTTCATTTTATCACAAATATCTGTGATTTTGTCACACCTTCATTAATTTGGCAGATTACTTGCTGAATATTGCAAGTCACTTATTTTCATGAACTTCGGGTTCAATTGATTAATGCGTGGATTAAGAATTGAAGATCTTTTTCATTCAATGAATTTTCTCGGCATTTACATCTTTTATATTCTTATCTCCCCCTAATTCCGGGAAATAATCTTCCTTAAATATGCAAATTGGCGTAATTGCTATAAACCGATCTTCTGGATCGTGATCTTCTGGATCGTGGGCTCAAGATATTATGCCCGTTTATAAAAAAATACACTTTAATGGTGAATATAACTTGCATATATAAAAATAATTCGCAGATGGGAAATGTTTGATTCATTTTCACGCATCATGATATGCATCATTTTCATTTTTAAGTACATTTGTAGTACTCGTGGTGATAATTAGTAAAGCTCTTCCGGAGCCCACTCTTAATATATAATATTTGCATAACAGTATATTACCAATGATCCTTCGGGGATCAAAATATTTGTGTCATTAAAACTTTATTGACGAATAATCAAATCAAATATTCTTCAGAAATATTTATCAAATTTAATAATCTCTTAATCTTTAAGCAATATATATTGTGCTACTTTATTCATATAATATTCTTCAAAAAAAATTTGTAATGTGTATCATTCTTCGAGAAATATACACATAAATCAATTGTGTATTCTTCAGGAATATCATATCATGTTCTTCAGAAACATTTAATTTTGATATTTTCTCCGGGAATATCATATCATGTTCTTCAGGAACATTTAGTTTTGATATTTTTCGGGATATCATACCACAATGTTTTTCAGAAACATTAAAAATTTAATCGATTTACTAAGCATAATTAATTTGATATTACTTCAAGAATATCAGATTATAATGTTATTCCGGAACATATTATATTACTTCAGGAATATCAGATTATAATGTTATTCGGGAACGTATGATATTACTTCAGGAATATCAGATTATAATGTTCTTCGGGAACATATGATATTATTTCATGAATATCAGATTATAATGTTCTTCGTGAACATATGATATTACTTCAGGAATATCAGATTATAATGTTCTTCGAGAACATTAGAATTTAAGAAGAAGGGAGTAGAAGTAGATATATTTATAATTATTAATGAATATAAACAAACATATAAATTCTTGCCTTGGAATTCAGATCTTGGATGAGTAGAACTTCGATCAGGAGCGCGGTTGAGCTTTCGTGCTGATAACGTGTTATAAACTCAAAGAGAATTGAGAGAAAATAATAGAATAAACAAAGAGAAAACATGAGAGAGGATAGAATTATTGTGAATTCTTATTTCATTCATATGGGGAGACCCCTTTATATAGGATACAAAGTAGGGTTTCTGTCTTGTTCACTAAGAAAGGGTAAACTAGTCATTCACTAATTAATAATATTCATAACAAAAAGTAAGTATTAAAATATAATTACAACAAAACACATTAATAATCACGTTTCACTTTTCAATTATAATTTATTTATCTAAGAACGTGGGATATATTAAAAAATAAGTATTTAAAAATAATTACAACTAAACATGTATAAACGAGTTTTTGATATTCAATATTTCAATCTAATTGAATTTTGTAGGTTTGTTGATTACTATTTCAATTATTGCAATATTATCATTTTTGGATAAACTAAAATTTACTTTGCATGAAAATATTTTATTTTAATTATTTAAATATATAATTATATTTTTTGGTATATAAAATTTGAATATAAAACGAAATAAAGATAATGTAAAAAAAATATTGCATAAATAAATAATTTGTAAAACCAAAGATGTAATATGATAAAATATTATTCATTCAAAAAAATTAAAAAGAAATTATGTAAAAAATTAATTGACATATATTGTAACGCCCCGGCCCGTTGCGGGGTCGAAGTCCGACCCTAATGGGCCGGCTCGGTTACCAATAACTGCGCAACGTCCTCGTTGCGTGCCTTACTTGCCTTGCTTGCCCAGGACCAACCATCCGTGCAGGAATGCCCCACCAACTTCTGGGTGGAGCACTTGGCCCCGCAAGACATTTAGTTCCCGCAATTCCGGTCGGCACCTGCTCTAATACCATTTGTAACGCCCCGGCCCGTTGCGGGGTGGAAGCCCGACCCTAATGGGCCGGCTCGGTTACCAATGACTGCCTTCGAGAGTGATATTCTGGCCCCACTGTACCAACACTTGTCTTTTCCAGCGCACTTTGTCCTCACTCGTGCGCACCAGGGAGACTTCCTAGGGGGTCACCCATCCTAGAACTACTCCAGAGTCAGCACGCTTAACTTTGGAGTTCTTATAGGAGGATGCCCAGAAAAGTAGATGCATATGTTGGTATGAGTACCATATTCAATCCTTTTAAGCCTTTGAATTTTCTGAGGCGTTACATATATACTATAATTATCATCGTGTGACTAAAAATATTACATTAAATTTTCAATCATCAAATAAAATAAAAAATTAGGTGATAAGTAAATAATTTAACAAGAATAATTATAAATGGAATCAACTAGATTTCAAATTTAATTATCTATTTATTACTACTTCATATGTACTGTACTCGTTACATTTCACTTTCCTCTTGACTGTAGTTGGTATAAATTGGTACTACTTATTAGTCCCAACTTATCAGATACAGTTGAGGATTACATAAAATAGAAAGGGAAGGGAAAACAACATAAACGGGAAAACAACATAAAAGGGAAAGAGAAATTAACCTTATCAATTCAATAACTGACATTCAAACGTTAACGGACAAAATTCACTCTGCAATTAAATCAACACATTGCTATTGCAAGTTGCAGCAAAAACTGCAGTGTACAAATCATCTTGCAAGTCGCAATAATCCCACCCTTACTCAAATCGTTTTGTCGAACTACAAATTAATAGTGCTCGACATATTTTTAACAAGTAAAAATCGTCCCAGCACAGTTAAGGCTTCGGTCCCTTCCGAGCAAACCTCTGTAGGGACTTTGGCAGCAGTTGATTTTCCCCTTCATCATTTCTCTTCCTCTTCCTTTCCAACGATTCAACATTTTTACTCTGTTGCTCCAAGAAAGGTTTCTTGGCTTCGGCCACAGCGTTTTGCTTCTTCTTGGCCATTTTGCTCGGCTTGCTCCTACCTTTCGTCTTCTTCTTGAAAGATTTTTTCTTAGCACCATCCACAGCAGCTTCCTGCTGGGCTTCTATCTGCTGTTTACTCAACTTCTCCTTTCTCGTGGGCTTCACCGAACCAATCTTTGTAGGATCCAACATGATGGTCTCAGGAGGCAACTTGTCGAGAAGAGAACGTACTTCCTTTTCGTTTCTTTGTTTACGAGTCTCAAATGGATTTGCCTCCCATGTATCAAAGTTGGGTTCCCCAGATCCAGGTATCAATATTGAAGACCAACCCTTAGAATGCCCGATACCCAAAACATCCTCGTAAGGCCTGAACGCTACTTTACTTATTTGGTACCCTTTAGCCATCGAATGACCCATATAGCGGCTATACTCACGGGACCCAGAAAGATCTCCCAATACCTGCACGGTTGCAGATTGTAAATTAACATTAGAATATGAAAGTGACTTCAAATACAGTGTTTTCCCCTGTAATAGCATGTGTGAATAATTTAAATTGTTTAAGCACAAAATCATACTCCATGACATCCATGTTATATATAATTATAAGCAGTAAAATAAAACTTTTCCAATGAAATATTAAATAAAATCAGAATAATTCATGGTATATTGGTATCTGTCAGAGTGTCAGATTATTGAAGAAGATTTATCAAGCAATAAGGTGATTTTTAACTCTTATGATGTCTTTATAGTAAAAAAAAATCCATACTACCATTCATTATTCTTTTTTAATTTAATGTCAACATAAATCGTACTCCTAGTTTGGGTTTTTATTTCATACATTATTCTTCTCATAAACTGTGCATTCCCAATGTAAAACTCCAATTGTACCTGAACGAAAGATCCTGTGGACGTGGCAAGTAAACCCTTCTGGCTAAAATCCATAGACGTGGCGTGTCCATGTAACGTCTGTAGGACCTCAAACTTCCTCAAATCCCAAAGCTTTATTTTCCTCTCCATTCCGGAAGTTGCCATCAGATGGCCGTTCGGGTGGAAGGCCAGGGCGGTGATAGGGCCTGCATGGCATAGCATCTTCACGAGTGGGACAGCACTGGTGGGCTTCCACATGCTGACTGTACCACCCGAATGACCGGCAGCAACCACGTTATTAAACGGGTTGACTTGCAAGGTGTCCGAACGACCAAAGCCAGTTCGATAATTGCCAATCATTTCTCCTGTTGTGATGTCTTGGAAATGAAGTTCGCCTAACTTATTTATGGATGTCAAGAGGAAGTGCTTGTGTAGAAACTGAAGCTTTGTTACAGCACCGTGTTCCTGAAGAATATGAAAATGTGATTTAGTCTTAGTACTGAACTGTAAAAGGATTTGCAGACCCTTTTTTATGTCGTTATAAAGTAGTTCCAAAATTCCAAAACCAGATTGATCCACCAAAATGGAGTTTGAAATCCTTATGCTAGTTTCTTAACTGATACAACCATCTGTCTTAACTCAAAAATCCCCAGATCCTTTGAAATTATCATCAAAAACATGAAGGAAAGGCTGTCGGCAATAAAATCCAAAGTTCAAACAGTGATTGATTTCCTACCCCAACTGTTATTTTCTGATTTTTTGCAAGCAGACTATTTCAGATTTAATTTTTTTTCTTCCACTGGAATATGAGCGTCGTAACACTAAAGGCACATTTGGATACTGGTAATATGAGAGAAGATGATAAAGGACAATCATGATTCAAAATCACACACAAAATAATACACGGTACAAATAAATCCCAAGTACAATCCTCATCTATCATGTTTATTTATCATGTGTCCTGCCCATTTATCCCAAACGACCAAGGTCAAGATATCAGATGAAGTGAGAATCAACATCTTTTTATCAAAAAAAAAAAAAGGCTTTGTCAGACAGATGTGGTAGAAAACAGAAAAATAAAAAAAATAAAAACCCAAACAACATATAAGAAGCGTCCCATGTCTAGGCACAATTTCTAAGAAAGTAGGAATAAAATAAACAACAATATCCACATTGCATCGCCACACGTGTATAGTTAATGAGAAAAGAAAGGATAACTGAAAACTGGTGACAACAGGCTTCAGCATACAATTAGACGAGAAAAGGTCCAAGTTGAAGTAGCAACAATTTAAATTGCTAACCTTCATGCAGTGCATCTCAGTACCACTCTCGTTATACATATACACATACCTGACAAGTTAAATAGAGTGAGAATAATATTCCTTAATTGTGAATAGACATTTATGATTTACTATAATCAAATGAATGCTGAAACATATCCCTTGCTCGGAGTTTTATTATATTAATTCGATTCAACGAAACCAGTGTAAGCATCAAACTTTTTAGCAAATATCTGGGGTGAGATTGAAAATTTGATAAGCAAAATAAATTGGCTTTAAATGAAGCTAGAGATTGACAGACTAAATAACTAACACCGGTTGAATAGTCTGAAGAGGTATAGAGATGATTTAACACAAACCTTCTATGAGCTTGTCCAAATAACATCAAAAGTAGAATCAGATAAAATTTGCAATGACTATTCAAGTCAAAACAGAAACAGCATTTTAATAAAAATAAGAAATCCAATCAAAGCTAGCAAGTGTCCTTAGAAAAATATCAGGAGAGAGGAAAACAGTATTAATACAAAATAGAAATACTCTGGATTTTCAATCCAAGGATATAGACTACAATAATCTTGCCCTTAACAATTAAATAGTGTATAAGAATGAAACAGAAACAGCAGAAACAAATCCGAATAAGCAGAAAGTAGAGAAGAGCTATTTTCATATAAAGAATGTATGGTAAAAAAGTTAATATAATTTGTAAACATCAACGTAAGTAACTAAAGGAGCTTACTTCTTTTGAGCAGCAGCTAAAAGCTTCTGGTCGTGCAAAAACACAGCATCACGAACTGTTTCCCTAACCTGGAAAAGAACTTTTACACCTTGAATACATAATTCTATACATTTTGATACATGCACATGACTCAAAAGTTTTGAGTACCTGAAATTCCTTGATGAGGTCCATATTTTTCATATCCAAAAGTGCTAAATGACCTTTCCTTCCAGCTGTTACCATATATCGACCACTCTGGGTGAAATCCAAAGTGTATGGACCGAAGTCTGAAAAGAGATGTTAAATTTGGCATTACGAAAAAAAGTGAAAGAAATTTATAATTAGTGGCAATTACCCTACATAACATTTAAGGTCACTCTATGTGAACTGTGAAATAAGTTTCTATCTTGAAGAACATGCCATCCACAATGCAAATAATGAAATTCATAATACGTTAAGTAATCTCACGACCATTTCACCCAAGCTTCTCTATATTTACTGTGTTTCCATTATCACAAAGCATCATAAACAAATAAACATATACCCACATGGAATTTATATGAACATTGTTAGCTACATATATATCATGTACATGCGATATGGGTTTAAAGCATGAAACTTGGCATTATTTTACCACATTTAAACAAATACAAAATCTTGAAACTACTATATGTTCACCATTCACCAACATAAGATCGTAACACCAACCACATCAGAATTCATATGGGTTTATATGAACATTGTTAGCTACATATATATCATGTACATACGATATGGGTTTAAAGCATGAAACTTGGCATTATTTTACCACATTTAAACAAATACAAAATCTTGAAACTACTATATGTTCACCATTCACCAACATAAGATCGTAACACCAACCACATCAGAATTCCAGTTGTCTAATTACACTAAAAGAAATATATTTGAGAATGAGGTCTGAACCTGGCAAGACAATATCGAATTGTTTTCTTAGACTCAGGATATCCACTTCTTTAGCAATTGCCTCCTGTTTAATTCTCCATGTTTTCTCTATACCCTCGGCTTCTAAATAGCCTCCTTCACTGGGCATAAGCCACTAGCAAAATAACAAAAGATTTATGTTTCAGCCCCCCCAAAACGAAGAAGATAGAAGTTACCATTCAAAAAACAATTGTAACACAAACAACTTAATACTACAGTCACCTTCTCGGCCTTGGCAGCAGCTTGTGCAGACTTTCCATAGAGTGTTTCCCTTACAGCTAGCTGGCCCTTCAATTTCTTATCTTGTAACACCTAAGAGTGAAAAAAACAATAATATTAAGCAAATAACTCTTCAGTGTAATGATAATAGTACTACAGCGATGCGAAAAATATTACCCCAAAATCAGCAGCTTCACCTCTCAGATATTTCTTTATTTTAATCTCCTCCTCTTCAGAAACTCCCTGCTTATAAGAATCAATTTGAAATAAGGATCTTTGCTTACAACAAAAAAAGTCAAAAACGAAATTACTAAGTCCATACTTTATTCTATCTTACCTGGTCTACAGAGGGTATGGTATTTGCTGGAGGAACGATTACTGCCTTCACCCCCATTTTCTTCACCCTCTCACAGGGATATACTGACAGCAAAAGAAAAAGACATTAATAGGGGCTATGAATCAATGGTACCCGGACTCGCCGGAAATCGGCGCCGCAACCGTGTCGACAAGACACGACGACGGACACCGGTGTCGAAACTGACTGGACACGTGGACCAAATATTGAGAAATAAACTAAAGAAAAGAGAAAATTGTGTACTGATTTGTCTCTAGTCGCTTCAAAAACTCGTGCTCTCTGATGAAGATGAGCCGAAGAAAATGAGTTTTGTAGAATGACTCTCAGAAGAAGAAGAAGAAAGTGAAAAGCGGCCTTTTTTATTTTGTTATTCTATAACTAGGGTTCTCTGGAGTTTTAGTGGGACGGGAATTAGGGAATTAGGGATTGAGGATTTTTGGGGGGTTTAATGAACTAGCTCTCACTCAAATATTTTCTATAGTATACTTTCTTTTGTACTCCCTCCGTCCCAGAGCTATAGTCACATGTGGTCAACGCTGACTTTTTTTTACCGTTCAATACGTATGATAAACGGTACACAAAAATTATGAAAAAATAACTAAAATAAAATTTAATAGTTAAATTTTATTTTAGTTATTTTTTCATAATTTTTGTGTATCTTTTATCATACGTATTGGACGGTAAAAAAAAATCAGCGTTGACCACAAATGACTATAGCTCTGGGACAGAGGGAGTACTTATTTATACCTTCTTTTGTATAAAACAAATGTACAATTACTTTAATAACCCTTGACCCATATTCAATTCAAATCAAATCAAATCTTACTCGTAACAAAACAAAATTCATCCCTAAATCCCTCAAATCCAATCCGTAATTATTTTTTTAAACCCTAATTTTCACAACAACAACAACAAAAAAAAAAAAACGATTCTGCATAATTCGATTATGCATAAATCGATTCTGCAAAAAATCGATTGTGCATAAATTGATTCTACAATTCCCCCAATTTAGCAGTTCCCCCAACCCTCGATTACTGTGTTGTGCAGCCCCGAATTCAATGACAAGAGAAGCTTGGTTGTCGGTCTGTTATACAGGGGATTTTATCGTCTCCGGCGGTGTTGTCTCTTGGGTGTTTGACGATGGGATTGAGAATGGTAAGGTGATTCTTGTTCTTGTTCCGAAAAACATAACTTTTTCGAAGCTTTACCAGAAGTTTATTGAGAGGTTGAAAGTCGATTCTTCTGTGTATGAAATGGTATTGCGATACCATCGGTCGATGAAGAATAAAGACCCTCTGTTTAATATGATGTATTCCATAAACGATGATGATAGTGTAGATTGGTTAGTATCGTATTGTGATAAGACTCGACTGTATGTCACATTGAAATCGAGGATGGTCCCTGATGTTGAAGTACTGTGTTAAGAGGCAATGGCTGGTGATAATGGTGTTTCAAAATTTAGGGATAGTGGTGATGATATGTCAGATGAAATTGATAGGGTGGTGCAGTCTTTTGGGTCAGTTGTAGCTGGAAATTTGGAATCAAATGAAGTGCAATGTTTGGTGGTGACGATTCATGGTTGGCATGTTGAACTCAAATGAGACAGTTCCAGAAGTTTTAATTGATAGAGAGAGCAGCTGACAAATGAGGCAGATGCAGATGTTTGTAATGATTTTCAGCCCCCGACAAATGAGATAAGTCCATAATTAGGTGGTGACGATTCATGGTTGGCAAACAAGTCAAATGAAAATCAGAATTTGGTGGTGATTCATGAGGCATTCAGTTGGTGTATTCCACTGGAAGATGATGTCAAAGTGTAATAAATATTCCAAACTAAGTGACTCTTGAAATAAAAGTTGCAGATGCTGGGTTTGAAGCACCATTTTGAATTTCAAACCAACAAGTCAGATAAATCAATGTATGTTCTGGCTTGTAAAACTGAGTTGTGCAAGTGGCGTTTACTAGCCACTAATTTGGGAAGTTCGACAGTGTTTATAGTTCGAAAATATGTCAATGGCCTCGTAGTCTGCCCAATAGATATCACAAACACGCTTCCTCTAAGTTGATTGGAAAATATTTATCATCGAATTTCCACGATCCTAACCATGTTTCTAAACGGAAGGATGTAATGATGAACGTTGCTAGAGATCATGGGTATGGATTAAAGTATTGTGGCAAATAATGCTCAAAGACATGGTAAAGAATTAATATGAGGTAATCCGATGGATAGTTATAAGGAATTGCCAAAGTTTTTTCATTTGTTGGAGGAACAGAATCCTGGTACTTTAACATTTATCCAAACTAATGATGTGGATGAATTTGAATGTTGTTTTATGGCTCTCGGACAAAGTATACGGGAGTACTCGTCCATGCGACAAGTTATTTGTGTGGATGATACTTTTTTTTAAAGGAATGAAGGGGACTCTCTTTGTGGCAGCATGCCATGGAAATTATCAAATTTATCCGGTCGCATGGGCCATAAAGCAACAAATCATGAACTTGGTTCTTTGAGAAAGTTAAAAATAATAACAGGTATGTAGTTTGAAGTTTATAATATTCTCTTATTATGTATTATATTTAGTACAAATTGTCTAGTAATATATATGATATATTTGTAGCTGACACACGTGACCTTGGTATAATTTCTGATCGGTCTGAGAGGATCACACATGGATTTAAGCATGTATATAAGAATGCAATTCATGGGCATTGCACATATCATTTGAAAAAAAATGTGAAATCTCATTTTCCAAGTCTTGATATTGATTTTTTGTTTAATCGTGCTGCGAAAGCATACACCGTTGGAGCATGTAAAAGATATTTTTGATGAACTTTGCTTAAAGCGTGAAAGAATTAGAGAATATTTGGATTCGGAATTTTTTTGCTTCTTATAGTGACGCTTTTTTAGTGACACTTAGTAGTAAACGTCACTTTATAACATATATAAAGATGCTTCAAATTTTAGAATAACTGTAGTGAGATTGTAGTGGTGAAAGTAGCAATTAATTTTTAATAAGTCTTAGGTTTGGAAGCATAATTTAGTTTGATAATTTATTTTTTTCCATTTAATTTTTTAATAAATTAAAATTACTGTATTAACTGCAACTAAATAGCCGATCCCACGTTTGCCCTAGCATAATCTGTTTGCCCTGGGATAATCTGTTTCGAAATTTCTTCCTCAATTAAATCTCGATTGCTAATGTCTACCCAAAATTTTTCCCAAATCTCGATTTCTCAATTTTTTATATCCGAATTCTTCTTACAATCTTCATCGCAAAAAATCATTCATATAGCCTATAGCATAGCTCAAATCGCCCGACTGCTTTTCTCAAGCGGGGATTTGTTTTCTCCACCCAAATCTGCTTCTTCTCTGATTCATTCAAAGGTACAGTAGAAACTCTATATAGTAATACTCTATATAGGAATAAACTCCCTATAGTAATAAAAAATTCAAGTCCCAACTTGGGACCAGTTATAAATAGGAATAAACTCCACATTGTCATAAGTCATACATTTTTTAGGTCCCGTCTTAAGGATTTATACCTCTATATAAGAATAAATAATTAATATAATATAAAAATATTTATTAATAATGTTTTTATTTATTAAAATCAATAACATGTTTAAGATGACTTGAAATATTTATGAAAACCAATAACATATAGTATATGATCAAAGTTTATAGTTCTTAGATTCATTAATATTTTATTCAATTTGTATGTTAAACACAATTTTTACACATATATGGTAAAAATTTATTATTCAAAACTATTAAATTTATTTTGTAAATTTAAAGATAAATAATATTGTATATATATTATTTTTATATTTATATTATTTTTTATAGAAAAAATTATTTTTATTTTGTAAAACTCTATATAAGAATAACTCTAGATAGTAATATTTTTTCTCGGTCCCAACGATATGACTGTACGGAGTTTCTACTGTAATAATAAAATGGGTTGTTTATTTTTATATATACATTAGTTATTTAGGGGGGTGTATTCAACTGAGATTTTAATGAATTTTTTTGGACTTTTAAAAGTTCGTGGATTTTTATGGATTTTCTAAATCCACAGAGTCTACGTAGAGTTTAACTGACTTTTTGTCATTGACTTTCATGGATTTCAATAGACTTCACGTGATTGTGAAATAAAAATTTTAATTGATTTAACAAGAAATTCTATAGATTTTTATATATATAAAAAATCAAAATTGTTTAAAAAAATTCAAATTGTTCAATAATAAATAAATATTATTATTTATCAAGAAATGCATTTGTTCCAAAAGAAATAAATATTATTATTTATTATTATTATTATTATTCTAATCTCTATTTACATTATTTTAATGCATCTCTCATTTCTCACATAGCATTAGCAATACTTGTTTTCCATGAATTAGCTTACGTTCTTTGTTGCAGTTGGCTTTGAGTAAGCAAGTCCAAATTTTCATCTTCTGTGTCAAGATGCGGTGAATCTTGATCTTCTTCATATTCGACTGGAAATTCATCAGAACGACATTCTTTCCGAAGAAAGTTGTGTAATCCCGCACAAGCCAATACTAACTCTGTTTGTGTTTGAAATGGGAACGGAGGTGCGGTTTTGAAAATTGTGAATCGTGATTTCAAAATACCAAAAATTCTCTCAATCACATTTCTTAATGATGCATGACGAAGGTTGAATAACTCACTTGCATTTATGGGGTGACGACCTTGACCACCAAAATCTTTTAGATGATATCGAACACCACGTAATGGAGCTAAAAATTGGCATCGATTAGCAAATCCACAATCGACGAGAAAATATTTACCTAAAAATACATTTTTTTAATTAATTAGTTTGTTACTATTTAAAAAAATATAAACACAATAAAAAAATTGTACCTTGAGGCACTTGAAGTCTATTTCTTCTTGATAGTGCATCACTTAAAAGTTTTGAGTGATGTGTCAAACCTTCCCACCCACTAAGAACATACATGAACTGTAAATCAAAGCTGCAAGCTGCCAAAACATTTTGTGACTGAGTCCTATGTCGATTACGATAACTGTTTACTTCTCGGCCTGTGACCATTGTCGGGTTATGAGTTCCATCTATAGCTCCGATGCAATCCTAAAATAAAGTGAACATGTCATAAAAAAATGTATAAAAATTTGATATATATATATATATATGCCTTAAAGAAAGGGTTAAATCTTGTACTTTCCTGAATTTTAGCGGGCATCCCTTTAGACGGCTTAACCATCATTTCCGGTGCTATAGTGTTTAGTGCCCTTAAAGTTTTGTTGAAGTTCCGACTTGTAGCAAAATGCGAACGACCGAACCTCTGGCGAACATTACCATATCGATCGTTGTGTCCTACAATGATCAAGAATGTTGCCACCATTTCTTCAACACATATGTAGCGCGTATCTTCTAGATCAGTTTTCTCTCTAATGATAGTGCATAACTTTATAAACACATCCGGATACATCCTATACAACTCTCGACACATATGTAGCGCGTATCTTCTAGATCAGTTTTCTCTCTAATGATAGTGCATAACTTTATAAACACATCCGGATACATCCTATACAACTCTCGAAAGCTTTGTGGATCTCCTTCGATCATATTATGTACAAAATGATACCCAATTTTAGTAATTAGTCTTCGCTTCAAAGATGGTTCAATACGCCGAGGCATCGTAGTAGTATTTCTTAACAAAACCATCACAGCCTTAATTCCCAACATCAATAGTCTAACCTTTTCGTAAAGTTCCATCTCCAAATCGTCATCTATTTCTTCTTCAATTTCTTCTTCTTCTATTTCCTCTTCCAATATTTCACGATTTTCCATCCTGCATATAAACAAATATAAGCAAATGTAAACATGATAAATAAAGATTAATTAATCATATACTACAGATTAAAAATAAATATGTCAATTCAAGCACAAACTTAAAGATACATATATTCAAATGCATAAAACTTAAAGCAAAATACGAGTCAAATAATAATAAAAATAAAGAACTCATTAATTTAAAAAAAAAGTCTTAAAAAGATCCCCAAAATAAATATAACATAATAATTAATACATGATTAATATCATTTAATCTTGTAAGCTATCCAATTGACTCTTTCCTCAATAGTCATCTTTAAAAAACCATCTTTTTTTGACTTGGTGTCAATCTAGTCAAATGCCTTGATACGAGTTCCTTCATTCAAATTTGGGATCTCTTCTCTTTTCTCCAAAATGGTATCTCTTTTCTCTAAGAGGCTATGAACTCCTTCAAAAGTGTTTGTTAGTTTTTTAATCTCTTCTATGAGAACATTGTGTTGGATGTTTTCAGTTGAGCTATGATTTGCTTCATAATGATCTCTACTTCTTTTGTTTTGACTTCTTCTGTGAGTGGCGACGACCTCGGGCAATTTAGGGATCTCTGAAGGTGGTGTGAAATCAAGTGGTTGATCATTTTGAGATAGTCCTACAAACATCTCATTTTCAACATCATAATCCAAATCTTCTATGCGGACATCTCTTATTTAGCCATCTCCTAATGTTCTTGCATCAGTAGCACTACCTAACCCAATGGAGCTTTTTCCTACCGCAACACCATTTCCTATAGCAATTTCCAAGTCCTCGTAATTAGGACATTCTCCATTGCGTAAGTTCGCGTCTTTTGAATGAGCCTATCAGAAATTAATAAATAAAATTATCAAATCACTATATGCTAAAATTAAATTATTCTATAATATTATTAAAATGTGATACTTAAAAAGCTTACCGCTAAATACGCATCCCATACTTCATCTGAAGCTGTAAACTTTTTAGTGGTATGATCATACCCAAAACCAGAGCTAAACCTCATATGATTTGAATAAGATGACCAACGAATTTTAAACCATTTAAGGCGACTTTGGTAATTGCTATAGGTCTTATTACAACCAAGCTTTTCATTAAAAACTGGAAGTATTCTTTCTTCTACCGTTGTTTTGGTAAAAATACCACTATTATCACGCCACCCTCGAGTCGCAGCATCAACAATGAGTTCTAATAATAAGTCGCTTTGTTCTTTAGTCCATTGTTCATAAGTTGTCTTCTTTTTTGTGTCTTGTTGTGAATCTCCCATAATAGTTATTACTATTAATAAACACAAAATAACTTATCATAGATAAAAAAAAAGCTACCATTGGTATAATACTTTTGTTAGAAAATCAAATACTTTTATATACTTTAAAACACACATTCATATATACAAATTGGTATGTATACAAACTTACATATATCTCCTCGTATATATACTCCTACACATATATATAGGTATATAGATACATATGATTCATATATATAGACATGATACATAGATACATAGATACATAAATACATACATATGATTCATCTATAAATATGCCGTGCGTAATTGATTGTATACATATAAGTACAATCACATGTGAATAATTATCATTTAGTTTGAATGTTATATACATAAAGACACCATACAAGCACACACACTCAGCACACAACACACCCAGAAACACACACGCGAGCACACACATGCCACATCACACACCAGATACACATACGCACACACAACACATTGTTGTTGCTTATATTGAGCAAACGGTCCCTCGATAAGCAGATTTGACAAGTGAATAAGAAGCTTATAAAATTAATAAGTTGAATTCGTATAAATATCAAGATAAGAATCAATTAATTCAAGCAGAAAAAAGAAAAATTAATAAGATTCAAAAATAATCTATATACCTGTGAATTCGAACGGAGACCAATTGAGAAAATAAAATTCCGCTTCTTCTTCTATCTGCACTTTTCTTGACATTGGCACGAACGGATACCAATTGAGAAAATAAAATTTCGCTTTGTCTCCGCCTCTTCTTCTATTTGCACTTTTTTCGTTGGCACTGTACTTTATTTATACTATGATATTTCAAGATTTTATTATTTTTTACCATTAAAATATAAATACACAGAAATCTCATCTATTTTGGAGAGATTTCACGGAACAAATTTCTTTTGTAAATTTAGAATAAAATCAAACAAAATCAATAGACTTTTAAAATTCGCTAACTTTTGAATACCTCAAAATTTTAATTAACTTTTTGAAATCCGAATTGAATACCTCAAAATTTTAATGTACTTTTATAAATTCGGATTGAATACCCCCAAACTTTAAAAGACTAATAATATCCTACAGAGTCTGGATTGAATACACCCCCTTAATATTCATTATTTTTATCTGCTATGCTTAGGCGCACACATTAGCCTGTACAAGGTATGTCATGTCTGGTTTTCTTTTAATGAATATAAAAGTGTTGATACAATCCTAATAGAGGATTTATATGCAATATATTTGGAATCTTCGATGAACGTGTACAAGGTTTTTGAAAACAATTTTTGTATGTTATATACTCCCTCCGGCCATTAATAGATGTCATACTTTGCTGGACACGGAGTTTAAGAAAATTGTTATTTTTTAAATTTTTAATTAAAAAGTAAAGAGTAAAAATATATTTTAAAAGTGAAAAGTAAAGTAGTTGTGAGTAAGTTTAAAAAGTAGGTGGAGTAAAGTAGAATAAAATTGTATATTAAAATGAAAAAGTTAGAATAATTATTTCCTTTTTTGGGGTGTGTCAACTATTGTTGGACACCCCAAAAAGGAAAGTATGACAACTGTCTTTGGACCGAGGGAGTAGTTGTTTATTGGGAGCAGTATGAAGATAAATACATGTATTGTACTAATTCTTAAATAACTCAAGGATTTTTAAAAGTATATGTGAAGTACTAACTAATTGTGCCTTTTATGGTGGGTCGCTATCAAACAATGCTGTTGTAGCTAATTTTTTTGCGGGTAGTGTGCTAGTGATCTCATAATGAAGTTACTTCATGATCACTTTTCTATGCGTCAAAACTGGTGTCTATGAGACATTTTCCCATAGTGCATCTTCTAATTTATTTAAATTTTTTAAGATAGTTTTATCTATGTTTATATTTAATCATACTGTTATTATTCTTAACCAAAATTTTATTTTAGAAATGGAAAGCAGGAAAAATGTGTCCAAGTGTTCTTCAAGCAATGTCTACAAAACGAAATAATCCTAAGTGAATAGTGACCAGAGGATATTATCACATATTTTAGAAGATGTTATTGAGAAACACAATTGTTGATAAAGGTACCATTTATTATTCTTTGTACTACTCTTTTGTCTTTTTAATAGTTATCTTAATTGAAATTTATTTTCTACTTTCACTACAGTTCAAAGAAAATATTATATCAATGACATGAAGATGAAAACTTGTTGTTGATTCTATTAGTCTTCAAAGAAGTATTGAGAAGTGTCGCTGAACAAAATGTCAACTATACATGTATATTATTGCATTATTATTTACTACTGTACATTTTTTTGTCCTAAATTATCTATATACATGGTACAATAGAACTGCTATCATAATATTAAGATTATTATTAATATATTGGAATTGTGAGTTTTTTTTATTGAAATTTTAAATTGTATTTTGAATGGAAAAAATGAAAGTTGTGTTTCATATTGTCTCATTGTAGTAATAATTAAGAGCCAACAAGTTCAAATCATGTGCCAGACCAACAAAAATGTCAAAATATTGATGACAAAGTCCGAGACAGACAAGTTATTTCTCAAGGTATGATTAAACTTTATTTAGTCAATTTAGTACATGTAGAGTGTTTTTTTTTTACCATTTTCTATGAATTGTGTAATATGTATTATACACAGTAGTAGTACAGTGGGAGGCATAATACTCATTATGACAGGGTGAACCAAGGTCAAAGGATGTGCCTTGTAGAATATTGGTGTATCCAAGATTAAAAGGTGATCTTTGTGTATATGTCATTTCATTGCAGTCATTAATGTGTTATTTTTATACCATTGCCTTTTCAAAAATTATATTGTTTTAATTTTGTCATAGGAAAAAAATGCAACAATTGAGGAGCCATCCTGCATCCAGTGAACGAGATATAGGTCCAAATGTTATGTATTCTCAAGTCATTGATAACTATAAAGATGTTTGATAAAGAGCTATGTGATTGACCTTTTGATGAGCTTTTTGTTTAACATTGATTCAATGATTTAGTTGGTATTAGAAGTGTGATAAATTTTTATTATTATTATTATATTTTTTGTTATTATACTTGAAATTGTGTTGGGTTTTTTACTATAATTAAATAAAATTTATGACACATAAAAGTGTTACTTCATGAGTTTGTTAAGTTGGTTAAAACTTGTTGGCGACGGTGAAAAGCGTCATCAAAGTGCACTATCATGACGCTTGTTAGTGTGGACAAATAGAGTTCTAATGACACTTAAAAGTGTCACAAAAATAATGTTATCATGACGCTAACAAGCGTCACAATATAATGTTATAAGGATGCGTAAAAGTGTCATTATATGCATTTAGAGTGACGCTTTTCAAACGTCACATTATGTACCTATAGAAACGCCAAATCAGGTGACGCTTTGTCAAAGCGTCACTAAAACTAGATTTTAGTGACACTTTTGAGCGTCTCTAAAACCAGTTTTTGTAGTAGTGATATTGGTCTAGAACCCACTTTGATGGATTAAGATACAAAATCATGACCACAAATAATGAAGAAGCATTGAATCGCTTGTTGCTGAAGCAAAGAATGTTTCCAATTGTGGGGTTGCTAAAATCAATTTTTGGCATAATGCATAGATGGTTTGCCGAAAGAAGAGTTGAAGTTAATTCATGGGAGAAAACACTAACCCCAGAAATTGATAAAATTATGTTAAAGAAGCTTAAGAAATTGGTTTCAGTTAATCCAGTGGTTTCTGTTATTTGCCATCCTCATAAGTTTCATGTACGTATCGGGAGTTCGAGCGGACATATTGTGGACCTGGAGGCAGGCAAATGCTCATGCAGAAAATTTGATCTACTTAGGTATCCTTGTGTTCACGCACTTGCTGCCGCGAAGAAAGTTGAAATGCAACCTAGTCGATTGTGCACAAAATAGTACTATACATCTTGTTGGAAAGATGCTTATGCAGATTGTGTCATGAATTTTCCAAATGAAGATGAGTATGTTTTATCCCGAGCATGTCCAGAATTTGATGGTTAAGGCACCAAGTGGGCAAAACGTTCAGTTGGTAGACTAGAAATGCCTCGGAAAAAATTTGCTGGAGAAGCTAGAGATCGTTGGGAGTCGAGGTAAGGAGGTAAAAGGCGTACACCAGCCGTTGATGTTGATGGTGATGGGCAGCAGCCACCTCTTGATTCATATGAGAAGCGGTCACCTGTTGATGTTGATGAGGAGCAACCACCTGTTGATGTTGATAAGCAGCAACCACCGGTTGAACTTGATGAGCAGCAGCCACCTGTTGATCTTGATGAGCAGCATCCACCTGTTGATGTTGATGAGCAGCAAATCGAAGGAGCAAGGCAAGATGAGGATCCGATGGAGACCGGAGGTACGAGCTGTGAGCAGAATCGAGTGGTCAGGACAGTGAGGAAGAGTCGTAAGAAAATGCGCAAGGTATTCGATTTATATTAGGTTGGAGATTCACATTATCGACATTGTTTGGTTGACTTTCATGTATTTTAATTTGGTTGAATTTTATTTATTTGACCTTCTTTGTTTGACTTTCATGCATTTTAATTTTAAATAGTAATATAAAGTTAATTTCATGAAATAAATACTAATATAAAGTTAATTCCATGAATTTAATCCATAATATAAAGGTAATTACGTGAAATTAATCCTAATATAAAGTTAATTTCATGAATTTAATACTAATATAAAGTTAATTTTATGAATTTGATACTAATATAAAGTTAATTTCATGAATTTAATACTAATATAAATTTAATTTCATGAAATTAATACTAATATAAATTTAATTTTATTAAATTAATACTAATATAAAGTTAATTTCATAAATGTATATGGCAATTATTCTTAGGTGTATTGAAAATCTATCTAGTACATATGATATTGCATAGAAGAATGGATTACATATACATGCCTGTTGCCTATAAGGGACTTCATACGAACGAGTTAGAATTTGTATCAAGTATATTACAACTAGTCTTAGGTATGTGTCTGTAGATTTTAATTTTTTTTTAATTTTTGTTCCCTTCCGCCATTTAGATTTTCGATTTATCTCCCTCCCGCCGTTTTCAATTTCAGTTTTACTTCCAAATATTCAAATTCCTTTCAACAATTCAAATGCACTTACCTTAGATTAATTCATTCCTTTTTTTTTTCAACGGTCGGTTATCCTCAAAAACCCTAATTATAAATTTTGCCATTTGTTGAGAGATTCACACTTTGTCTGCAATTCGAGGGTAATGTGTTCTCTTCATTCAGTCATACTATGTTTCAAAATGAAAATAGTTAGTACACAAGGAAAATGAAAACATCCAAAGTATTTTCCCAAGTATTTACACAAATTTGGAAATCAGTTATTGTTTATTGAGAGAAGTTCTGCGACGAGGTTCTTTCTGCACTGATGCATGTCGACTGACTTCAATCTTCCAAGATCATGCTTTCGGACCAAGAACTCTATAAACTTCATTGCATAAAAACCGCAATCGTTCCTAGCAAATGACATAAGAATTTTTTGTTACCAACTCCCAAACAAGCATACAATGAGTTTTAAGAATTAAAACTTACTCATTGTCTTGTACAACCAACCAACCAAACAAGCATATAGTATTTTTTTAAAATACTATATAATAGTAGAATATATATATATATATATATATATATATATATATATATATATATATATATATATATATATATATCAATAATAATGGTAAGTAATATGTTATAGTAAAAGTCGATATTTTAAATCTTATTAAAATAGAATAACATTTCACAATTTTCCGTGTCGTACTAGACCAGAACAAAACATAATCGGTTCAAGTCATTATAAATACACCGAATATTAATTCATAATTTATATCACATTACCGCAGTCGATGAAAATGTAATAATTAAACATAATAGTTTGAAAAAGTTTATTCCATTGCCCCGTCGTCTCTCCCATGGCATCCCCTGTCGTACCTAAAAAAAATGTATTGAAGGGATGAGCTCAATGACTCAGCAGGGAAAAACTTTATCAGGTCTAATGATCATAAATCAAACAAGTCAAACATGAACGAGAAAGCATTAACGATAAACATGAACATTTACTTGAAACTTGGTGCGCACATAAAACACGGCGGGATTCCCCTGATGACCCTTAATTCGATCACTGACCCCTCATGGGATCACAAGTTTTATTAACTTAATATCGTTCAATCAAATCACAAATAATTCACGTAAAACATATTTAATTTTAAAACATTAAAATAGATAAGAAATTCCCTACCTTAATTAGGCGTGCAAGGTTCTTAACCCAGAATCCGTAACGTGCAAGATTCTACGTTCTCGAGTAACTCGTTACCTACACACAAATTCTTTTTATTATTATATTAACTTATTAAATTTTTAAAAATTTAATAAGTTAATATATTTATATATATTAGTACGTATATACTAGTATGTAATATTGTAAGTAGGATATATGAGTTTGATGGGCTTTGGGAGTAAAATGGATTTGAGGAGAAGTGGGCCTAGAAGGAGTAAAATGGGTTTGAAGGAAAATGGGGTTAGGATAGGAGTAAGGCTTGGACTAAAGGCCCATCTCATCTTTGGAGAAAAAGAACGAACAAAATCCCCAATCCCTACTTTCACTTTCATTTGGGAAGGGATTTTTGTACAGAGGAGAAAAAAAATTGGAAAAGAGTGGGCGAACGATGGCGACAAGAAATAGGTTAAGCGGTCTTTGTTTCGTTTTTATTCCTTCACGGACTGGGAGTGAAAGAATTTTAGTGACGTTGAAATTAAGCTCGACGGGTGAGGGCTTCGGTAATGGAGACATCATTGAAGAGGATGACGAATTTCGATCAAGCAATGGCAACGCACTCCGGAAGGATTCGGATGATGATGGGTGGTGATAATCAGCGATTGGAGGAGGAGTATGGTTGATGATTTCAGCGATGGCAAACAAGACGGTCAGCCATGGTTTCAACAAGAACAGGGGCGGGTCTCCAACCGGAATCGATGGTTGCGAAGGTTCGGCTAATGGGGTAACATCTCGGGGTGAAGAAACAGCGAGTGGGACGAAACGAACTTGGCTTGAGGCTGGTTGTGTCGGGGCTAATGAACAGGTTTCAATTTATGGGGTCGATAAGTAGGGGGTGGTCGAGCGGGTTTACGGAAACGATTCAGTCCATGTACGGGCTGATTTGGAGGGACTTATAGGTCAGTTTGAGGAGTTCGGTAAACGTCCTGGGATCAAGAGTTCAGATGGTGTTCGACTGTGGTGGTTTGGTGGCGGGACAAGATCGAAATGTATAGACACGTTTTGGGCTTGGCTACAAGGATTATTTGGCTGGGGTGAGGTAAGGAGTAGAGAAATGTTGGAGATGTGTACTTAGCTCTGTTCTTTTGGACTGAAACTAACTGAACTTTATTGAACTGAATAGATCTGAACTGAACTGAATGGACCTGAACTGAACTGAACTGAAATTAAGTTCAAAATAAGAAACTTAAAATAATGAAAAACTAAAATTAGTATTGTTAAAATTTCAATATTTTGTATATTATAAACAATTTTATTAAATTTATTATTTTTCTTATTAGATTAATAAAATTAAAAAATGATTTACATTCTATAACTTTTATGGTTTATCGATAAATTCAAATAAATTGTTCGTATTGTTTCTTTAATTTTGATGCAAAATTTATTTTATGTTGTAGGTAAATACTATTTGGTAGACTCTGGTTATCTTAATACTCTAGGATATTTGTCTCCTATTTGCGATCCCAACGTCAGATATCATATTCCGCAATATAAGCATGGACCACCTAGAGGAATTTCAGAACATTTCAATTACCGACATTCTTCATTAAGAATGAAAGTTGAATGTGCTTTTGGTCAGTTGAAAAAAGGTGAAAGGTGTTGAAAATTATGCCTCAAATATCACAAAAGTATCAAATGTCAATTATTGTTTTTTGTTTCACACTTCATAATTTCATACGAATGCACGAAAGTGGTATTCCAATTGTACATCATGATGTTGCCAGTGGGAGAA
This sequence comes from Euphrasia confusa, assembly GCA_954870475.1. NCBI lineage: Eukaryota > Viridiplantae > Streptophyta > Magnoliopsida > Lamiales > Orobanchaceae > Euphrasia > Euphrasia confusa. The sequence continues at coordinate 23,068,194 of OX940960.1, forward strand.
CAGATACAAACTTTGATGATAAAAATCGAATGAAGCTCATGTCTAAGGTAAGGATGGATATAGCCGAAGCTATTTGGAAAGATAACAATACCGAAGAGCATGGAGATGGAGTACAACAAAATGATAAGGAGGTAGATCATATGGAAGTAAATTGACCGATTATTTAAATTTTGTAATTTTTGTGATTTTTTTCAACATTACAAACATTTAATATTTATTGACATTAATTTTTATTAATTATTATTATTATTATTATTATTATTATTATTATTATTATTATTATTATTATTATTATTATTATAATTATTATTATTGTTGTTGTTGTTGTTATTATTATTATTATTATTATTAAAATCGAACTGAAACTGAATTGAACTGAACTGAACTGAACTGAACTGAACGGACCTGAACTGAACTGAACTGAACTGAATAGAACTGAACTGAACTGAACTGAACTGAAATGAACTGAAATTAAGTTCAAAAGAACAGGGCCTTAATATCTAGATTTAAGTAACGGAAACTCACAATCCATTGCCACTAATCTATTTAATTAAATAAACAATTATTTGCGTTTAATTATTTATAATTAAATATATGCAAATTATAGTCCTGAATTCTATACGTTGTAGTTAGTATGGTGTGTCGGGCCCACACAGAAGATCATACTATCGGTTACTCGTATTTAATCGAACAGTTGCTCACGACCTAGATGGACACGGACCAATCCATCGGTATAGTCGTTGTGCTAGAGAGAAAATAATTTGTCTTAATTATTTTATCACACTTGTACACTTGGTGTATTGAGCGGATCGCTTGAGACTTATCAATTAGGATTGCCTTTGATAATTGATTCAAGTCTCAGTGTATTTTATTCTTAATCCCCGATACTATTGCGGGTGTGTATATTTAATATAAGTGACTTTGATTTTCCAAAGGAATTGACCGGTTTAATTATTGGGTCAATTACTGGTTAAGTTGGGTCGCTATATTTTATATATGACATGCCGTGAATACTTGACGGGAAAGTGTATCCCGTAAGGGTTGATAATATCCCCGAGATGAGTTCATAAGGAATTATTATGTAAACCCTGCAGGTGGATTTGTTCCGCATAATAATTAAAGTTGAATGGTACTATTCTCGGATATAAGAGATGAATAAATTAATTAGCAATAAATTAATTTTATTCATGGATATTTATATCTTAAATACACGGAATAAATAATTCTACCGGAGAAATATTATTTGATATAATATGGTTTAATATTGGGAGTTCAATTAATTTATATAGTGGAAAATAAATTAATTAATATTAATGGGATTAATAGATTTGGGCTGGGGCTCAATTTAATCATTAATATTGGAAGCCCAATATTCCACCTCCTTAAGATCCCCTACGTAGCCTATAAAAGCACTACATGGTCTTCTCTATTCTCATAACTTGAAGATCACAATTCTAGAGAGAGAAAGTAGAGAGGGAGATTCATGGAGTTCGGATGATCGTTGTCCACACGACGTTCGAGCTAGTGCAAGGAATACGTGGGAAGATCTCAAGGTCTTCAAATTGAGTTCTTCGTTTTTCTGAACAACGAGAACGAGGTAAATCGTAAAACCATCTTTATGATTTTATCGTTTAATTATCGTGAACCAAGATCCGAGAGCGCGACCTTTGTCGAGGTTGAACCGGGCGGTGGTGATCGAAGATCACCGGACCGCCGGCGGCTCAACGGCTCGACGGGATGGGTCGAGGGGGCGTGAGCCTCGACTGGACGCCGAAGGGCTCGAACGCACGGGCTCGGCCGCGAGCTACGGGTTTTCCCGTAGCGGATTCGCGGGCTGTCCGAGCCCTCCCCGTGCATGACCAGCGGGCTGCTGCGAGCAGCCCCGCACGCATCGCACGAGACTCCAGCGGGCTGCTGGAGCAGCCCCGCTCGCACGGCACGAGCTCCGCTCAGGCGGAGCGACGCCGCTCGCGCGGTGGCGGGCTGATGGTGATCGCAAGCCACGGTTCGACCGTGGCTAGGCGTTCGATCACCGGGCGATGGCTGGGCATGCCAAGGGGGCTGCCAAGGGCAGCCCTAGGTGGCTGTTACGAACAGCCGCGAGCCCCACGCAGGGGCTCGACCGGACAGCCGTGGGCTATCCCCGCGGTTAGGGTTTCGGTTGGGTTTCTCTTCGTGGTGGCTCGTGGCGGGATGTTCCGGCAACCGGGAGTCGATTGGAGTTGTTGTTCCGCAACTTTGACAACTCCGGATATTCGATTTCCAAAGGATTTCGGTCGGAATTAATTAGATAATTTATTTATTTAAATTTATTAATTTCGGGATATCGATTTCCAACAAGAAAGAGGAGAAGTAATTACCTCTTTCTTCAAGCTTACTCAGGTGTGTTTGATCAAATGATTTCTACAAGTATTTATAGGAAAGGTTTTGAGCAGTGATCCCGTAAGATCCGGGCTTCACAAAATTCATACAGTAGCTGAATCTTTTTTTGGCAAAGAAAAAGATTTTGGAAATGATGGACGCACGTGGAGTGGTGGTTTATCCTTGTGAGAGGAGGCATGTAATTAATTAGTTGCAGGTAGTAGCCTAGCTAATAGCTGATAGCTAATAGGTACTGAGGCATGTAAGGATGCACATGGAAGAGTAACAGCTCGTGTGAGAGCATGTAATTTACGGCAGTTGGTTTATAGAGAGTAGCTGTGTCAGAGTGTAGAGTTCATCATTCGTTAAAATGTGGCTGAACGTATATTTGGCAAGAAGGCACGTGAGGGAAAATGGGATAGCTATTAGTTGATAGTAGTATAGCAGGGGCTACACCCTTTTGAATTTATTTGGAAACAATATCTCCACGATCTTCGGGCCAATAGGAACAACTTGTAATATTTTTTATTATTAACTTAATTTAGTTATGAATATTTGGTTTGGGGAAACTTAACTAAATTAGAATATTTACTAAATTGTACTTATTATTATTATTATTATTATTATTATTATTATTATTATTATTATTATTATTATTATTATGTGAATAAGTGAATGTGACTTTAGGATTTATATATTTGAATTAATAGGGTGAGTTCAGTAAATTAAATGTTAAATATTCAAGAAACGTGGTCGAAGCATCACAACCACACCCCCTAAAATAATTTCATCCTCGAAATTGAATTACTTACCTCCATTGAAAAGATCCGGATATTTAGCGCAAAATTCCTCCTCATTTTCCCAAGTTGCTTCATTCTTATTGTGGCATTTCCACTTTACTTTGACTAGAACGACATCTTTATTTCTTAATCGATGAATATTACGATCCAGTATGACATCTGGAGTTTCTTCATACGTCAAGTCTTTGTTAACATTCAGGTCTTTGTAACTTACGACGTGGCTTGGGTCATGCACATATTTTCTTAGCATGGATACGTGGAAAACATTATGTACCCCGGACAAGTTCGGAGGTAGGGCCAATTCATATGTAAGATTACCAACTCTTTTAAGAATTTCGAATGGCCCAATAAAACGTGGTTTCAATTTTCCTTTCTCACCAAATCTTATAATCCCTTTTACAGGAGCCACTTTGAGGTAAACATTATCTCTAACCTCAAAGCTTAATTCTTTCCTTCGACGATCTGCGTAAGACTTATGTCTATCTTGGGCAATTTTGATTCGATTTCTAATGGTCTCGATATGTTGGACGGTCTGTTGGACTAACTCTGGTCCCAAAAAATTTCTCTCGCCTACCTCATTCCAATATATGGGAGACCTACACTTTCTCCCATACAATGCTTCGTACGGTGCCATACCAATCGTTGATTGATAGCTATTGTTATAAGCAAACTCCACTAGAGGTAGGAGAGTCTCCCATTGAGTACCTATGTCGAGGACACATGTTCTCAACATATCTTCCAATATTTGAATCGTCCTTTCAGATTGTCCATCAGTTTGTGGATGATAGGCCGTACTAAAGCGTAACTTTGTCCCGTGCGTCCTGCAAACTTTTCCAAAAGTTCGAGGTAAATCGGCTGTCTCTGTCGGATACTATAGAAACTGGTACCCCGTGAAGTTTGACGATCTCTCTGATGTAAATTTGGGCGTTACTGAACGTCATTGTTATCGGTAAAAAGTGAGCTGTTTTTGTTAGACGGTCAACTATGACCCACACGGCCTTGTTACCTCTTGTTGAAGGTGGCAACCCTACTACGAAATCCATGGTAATATGTTCCCACTTCCATTCGGGTATTTCCAATGGTCGTAGTAACCTTGAGGGTCGCTGGTGTTCAGCTTTGACTTGTTGACAATTACAAACTATACACCTTTCGACAAAAGCCGCAATGTCTCTCTTCATAGCTCTCCACCAAAACATGGATCGTAGATCTTGATACATTTTGTTTCCACCCGGATGTGCGGTGTAAGGAGTACAATGAGCTTCACTCATTATTATTTTCCTTAATTCCTCATCTTTAGGAACACAAACTCTCCCTCCGTAAGTCAATGTATCGTCCTCTGAGATCATGAATCCCTTCACATCTCCCTTTTTTGCTCTGTCTCGCATTTTCTCAAAAAATGCGTCTTGGAGTTGGGCTTCCTTGATTCTCTCCATTAACGTTGGTTTCAGTGTTAAGGAGGTTAATACTATATTAGTATTTTTCGCTGGTATTATCATCTCAATCTGCATCTTACCAAAGTCTTTTATTAAGTGTTCTTGGTTAGAAAATAGGTGCGTCAGCTTACCCTTTCGACTCAAAGCGTCTGCCACAACATTAGCTTTACCTGGATGGTAACTAATAGTGCAGTCATAATCCTTCACGAGTTCCAACCATCTCCTTTGTCTCATGTTAAGTTCCTTCTAGGTAAACAAATATTTTAAACTCTTATGGTCGGTGAATATCTCGCACTTGCCTCCGTACAAATAGTGTCGCCAGATCTTCAAGGCGTGTACTACTGCAGCTAACTCCAGATCGTGTGTTGGATAGTTTACTTCATGCGGTTTAAGTTGTCTTGAAGCATAAGCGACAACCTTCCCTTCTTGCATTAGGACACAACCTAAACCAAATTTTGACGCGTCGCTGTAAATAACAAAATCTTTCGCCAGGTCAGGAATTGTCAAGACAGGTGCTGTTGTGAGTTTTTCCTTTAGTGTAAGAAAACTTTTCTCACATTCTTCGTTCCATACAAAATTTTCATTCTTCCTTGTTAATCGAGTCATTGGCGTGGCTATTTTAGAAAATCCCTCAATAAATCTTCGATAATAACCGGCTAGACCCAAGAAACTACGTACTTCTCCTGCATTTGTGGGAGTACACCATTTGTTCACGGCTTCGATCTTACTTGGATCGACTTCGATTCCTTGGGCGCTTATGATATTGTTATGCAGAGAAAATTCTTTCAAATCCCGAGCATAAGAGACCCCTATGTTAGGAGCAACAAGGGAGACGATGTTATGTTCGTTTGCGAGAAGTGGCCGAGCAAGACGAACATCAAGAACCCCACAAAAACGGCATGAGACGATGCTCTGTCCGAGCACGGAGCGAGAAGAATCTCCGCTCCCCATGTGTTCGGATCTCCGATAATTGAGTTGTCCGCTCCTGGGCCATGAGCAAGGAGATGGGCTTAATGGTGGATTTATTTGATGGGCTTGGCCCATTAACTAACTTAGGAAACCCTAATTTGTATTTTCTATAAATAGATGGTGTAATTTTCCATTTAGACCTACCTACACATTTCCCCAAAAATTCCTAGAGAGCATAACTGCCTTGTTCACTACTCAATCCCCCAAATCTCTATTTTTAGTTGAATATTGGAGAACACGATTTTTCGACTATCAACAATTGGCGCAAGAAGTAGGGGGGATCCTCGGGCGTTGAGTAGATTCTGAACGAGCAAAAGCATGAGTTATCCGAACACCACAACGGGTCTTCAGATCACGACCGGGGTCTCGGGTCTGACCTCGGCGGAGAAGGGAAAGGGTCCCGAAGAGTCCAACAGTGCCCGGACAGGAGGGGCAGAGATATCCCAGATAGAGAGGGAGCAACTTGACCACATCGAAATGTTGAGGGCTGAGCAGCGAGAAATAAGGGAAGAGCAGAGAGTCCTCCAAGAGAAAAAGAGAGAGGCCATCAGAAATCGGCGAACTGTCGAGAGTTTGCCCGAACTGAACCTTGAATGCCTCCAGACTCCGGAGGATATCAAGAGGACCATACGGCTACTGCAGGAGAAGTCAGCCCGCATGGAGAAGGCAAACAGGAACCCGGTTCAAGGACCTATAGTGAGGAATCTAGACGGAGATTTTCAAGGAGAAGAATTCGAAGAAGAACTGGAAGCACGCGAGATCTCACCTGTGCGCCCTCGGAAGAAGGGTCGCAGGTTGGGACTAATCCGGCAAGAGGAGTATGATGGTGACTCCAGCGAATCGCGTGAATCGGACGAGACCTATGAAGAATGGGATGACCAGAGGGATATCCGTACCCCACCTCAGGCCGGGAGGCGAGGTCGGAGGGCGAGGAGACAACCACGAGGTCGCCCTGACGAAGATGTTATCAGAAGGCTGGAGGATATGGAAAGACAGATCGCCTTGCAGAAGGGCGAGGGGCCTCGAAAGACAATCCTAACTGATCCTCTATCCCGCCGGCTTGCGAGTGCAAGGACCCAAGTGGACATCGCCCCGATGATGAACATGATTTATGATGGAAAGGCGGATCCGGAGGTCCATCTGAGAAAATATAATATATACATGATCGGGCGGGGCGCTAGCGACGCAACCAAATGTCGACTTTTCCCACTTACGCTGGGGGATACAGCCCATAAGTGGTATACTAGCCTCCCCAACCGGTCTGTAAGTAGCTTCGAGGAACTTGGAGATCTGTTCGTCACTTATTTCGCCGCGAAGATCCAGCGCCTTGAAAGCAGGCAGAGGCTTATGGGAATCAAGCAAGGAAGCGAAGAAACGGATGAACAATACTTGGATCGAGTAGAGAAGATAGTGTCGCAAGGAGAACCTATCATTGATGATGTACTCGTGCATGCCGTGGTCGGGGGTTTAAAGCCCATTTCGGAGTTATTCAAACCAATGATGCGGGAATACCCCAAGACTTACGCTGAATTTCGCCGGCGCGCGGGCGAGGAGATCGTGCAGCAACGCATGTACGAGCAGAGGCTGAAGGAAGTCCAGGGACAAGTCAAGAAGGAAAATCCAAACTTCGAGAAGAAGGATTGGGTTAAGAGGAACCCAGGCCCCAGAAATTTCAACGGACCGAGAAGAGAACAGCAAAACGAACCAGGAGAGGATGGAATGTTCCATGGAAGGACGACGGGGAAGATTTTGGAAATCTTCCGTGATAATAATGTGTTCGCTCTGATGCCACCGCCACCGCTCATCGGACCACCCGAGAGGAGAAACCCGAATAAGTGGTGCGAATTCCACGAGGACATTGGGCACCCTACGGATGAGTGCAGGCAGCTGCTCGATCAGCTGAGACAACTGTTCAGAGAAGGGAGGCTCGAACAGCTTCTGAGAAGACCGGGGAGAGGAAGGGGCCGAAGAGGGAACAACCATCATAACCGACCATATGTTCCGCATAATCAGAGATTTCCGGAGCCCCAGAAGTTACGGATCGAGCAACCCCCACCTCCTCCCCCAGTCGAAGTGAGGGGAAATAGAGTTGGGCCCCCGATGAGGGAGGGGGGAAGAATCAACATGATTGGCGGCATAGCCCCCGGGACTCAGAAGTCGAAGAGGCAGAGGAAGGCCGAATTGCGAGCATGGGAGAGCATAAATGCTGTGATCCCATTGAAGGAACCAAGCATCGCGAAGGGCGTCGTCATCCAATTCACCGATCAGGATTGGGTAGGAGTCAGATACCCAAAGATGGAATCGTTGGTCGTCCTGGCTAGAATCCAAGGGGTCGAGGTAGCTCGTATCTTGATTGATAATGGCGCCTATTGCAACATTTTGTTCAAAAGGACTTTTGATCAGCTGGGAGATATGTCTGGATACCTTAAGTCGTATGAAGGGTCGCTGAGGGGCTTCAGCGACGTGGAAGTGAAGCCTTATGGGAAGATCAAGCTGGCCGTAGAGCTCGTCGACCACCAGGATACCGCTGTTCGGATGACCCGAACTACTGAGTTCGTCGTGGTCGACATTGAGAACATCTATAATGCTTTCCTAGGTAGACCATTTCTGGAGGCATTCGAGGCTGTGGCCTCGTCCCACTATTATTGTATTAAGTTTCCAATCCTGAACGGATCTGTTGGGACCGTGAAGGGAGACCAATATATGGCTAAGAAATGTTTCGATTATGATTCGTGTCCGGCCGGAAGTATCACGAAATTTGCATATAGAAATAAGAACACACCCCAAGTTAAAGTAACAAGGAAGATGACCGAGGAAGGCAAGGTGGAGGTCCGGGAGATTGATCCTGCGGGAGAAATGGAGATCGAAGATAGTGATTATCTGGCCGCTCTATGGGAGGAAGGAGAGGCCGGACGAACCGATTCCATGATCGCAGAAATAGAGAAGCAAAAAGCCGAGGAAGACGTGGAACCCCGCATAGGCGAAGATGAGGAAGAGATTGTTGACCCCCGAGGACCCTCTTCATGCTCGGCGGTAGACGATCTCGAGAGTACATGTTTAGACCCCAACAGGCCAGAAATGGTGGTACTGGTCGGGGCAAGGCTACCCGAGGACATCAAGCAAGAGTTAGTCGCATGTCTGCGAAGGAATATGGATGTGTTCGCCTGGTCGCACAAAGACATGACGGGAATTGACCCGAAGCATGCATGTCACCACCTGAAGATCGATCCGATTAAGAAACCCGTGGCGCAGAAGCGCCGCAGGATGGGCCCGGAGAAATATGAAGCATTGGCCATAGAAGTGAAGAAGCTGATTGACAACGACTTGGTGGTGGAAGCCCGAGGAGAACCTCAATGGCTGTCCAATTCGGTGCTCGTGAAGAAAACAGGCAATGCGTGGAGATTGTGTATAGATTTTACTGATCTCAACCGAGCATGCCCGAAGGATCATTTCCCAATGCCCCACATCGATCACCTCGTAGATAACACCTCGGGATATGCGGTACTCTCTAAATGCGACTGCTATGCAGGTTATCATCAGATCCCAATGGCCCCCGAGGATATCGAACACACCTCTTTCTATACGGAAAAGGCGGTGCTAAGCTGGAAACGGATGCCATTCGGCTTGAAGAATGCGGGAGCCACGTATCAGCGACTGGTGAACAAAATGTTCTCCGAGCAAATCGGGGAGACCATGGAGGTATACATTGACGACCTCATCATCAAGAGTAAGGTATTGGAGGATCACGTGAGGGATGTGGAAACCACGTGCGAGATTTTAAGGAAGTACAACATGAAACTGAATCCGAAGAAGTGCCACTTCGGAGTTTTCGAGACAAAATTTCTGGGCCACATCGTGAGCACCCGGGGGATCGAGGCAAACCCGAGCAAGATACAAGCCATAGTCGACCTAAGAGAGCCCCGATGTTTGAAGGATGTCCAGCGTCTGACTGGTTGCTTGGCCGCGCTAAGTAGATTCATACCTCGCCTAGGGGACAAGAGCCGACCATTCTTCCAAGCTATAAAAAATCAAAAGTTCAAATGGAAGAAAGACAGTCAGGAGGCTTTTGACAGGTTGAAACTTCACCTGCAAGATCCGCAAATCCTCTCAAAGCCAGCCCGAGGAGAAAAGCTGTTCCTGTATCTCGCGGCGTCCGAACATGCGATCAGTTCAGTCCTGGTACGGGCCGAAGGTAAGCTTCACAAGACTATCTATTATGTTAGTCAAACCCTGCAGGATGCTGAGTCGAGATACACGCCCCTGGAGAAGCTGGCGTACGCCCTGGTGATGAGCGTCCGAAAGCTGAGGTCCTATTTCTTTGATCACCCCGTTGAGGTGTTGACCACCATGCCATTAAGGCAAGTGCTGCAACAACCGGACACCACGGGCCGCCTACTGAAGTGGAGTTTGTAGGTAGGCCAGTATGACATCACTTACGCGCCGAGGACGGCGATCATAGGTCAGGCATTGGCCGATTTCATCGTGGAACTTACTTTTCCGCGGATTGACTCCTCGCTCCCTGTCCCACCGTGGAAGCTGTATGTCGACGGGTCGTCCACAAGCTCCCGCGCCGGGGCTGGAATAGTCTTGGTCGGACCGGGGAGCCAATCCTTCGAGCATGCGATAAGTTTCGAGTTCGATGCCACCAACAATGAGGCTGAGTATGAAGCATTGATAGCGGGGCTGGAGCTCTCTTTGGCCGTCGGAGCCGAACAGTTGAAGATTTTCACTGATTCCTTATTAGTGGTGAACTAAATCAAAGGAAAGTATGAAACCAGAAGCACTAGGATGGAGCAGTACTACGAACATGTGATGGAAATGATAAGCAAATTCCCCCGAGTCGAAATCGAGCAGATCCCTCGGGAACTGAATACCCAAGCGGATGCCTTGTCCAAGCTAGCTTCGTCAGAAGGGACGGCCGACCTGACCAACGTGATCCTTTTAAGTCAGGTTCGATCAGCCTTGGATAGAGCCGAGATCAGCAGGGTCGAACTGATCGATCGAGGGGAGAACTGGATGGGACCAATCCTGAATTATCTACAGACGGGCGAGGTGCCCGATGACAAGGTGGAGGCTCGGCAGCTCCGAATACGCGCATCGAGATACACGCTGATTGGGGGTATGCTGTATCGGAGAAGTTTATCTATGCCATTGCTACGGTGCATAACCCCCGCGGAAGGGAGAAGGGTGTTCGGAGAGATTCATTATGGAGTGTGCGGGAATCACGCCGGCGGGCAATCTCTGGCACACAAAACCATCAGACAAGGTTACTATTGGCCGACCTTGAGGCGAGATGCGATTGAATATGCGAGAAGGTGCCATCGATGCCAGATAACGGCACCAATCACAAGAGCCCAACCCGAATATTTGAACTCCATATACAGCCCTTGGCCATTCGCGACCTGGGGAATCGATCTGACCGGGCCTCTGCCGACGGGGCCAGGAGGAGTCAAATATGCGATAGTGGTCGTGGATTACTTCTCCAAGTGGGCGGAAGCCGTACCACTGAATAAGATCGATCAGCCTCAAATTATCCGTTTCCTATGGAAAAATATCATATGCCGATTTGGTATACCTCATACTATCTCGTCAGATAACGAGAAACAGTTCGAGGGGCTAGAGATCATGAAATTTTTCGATAAATGGAAGATAAGGAAGGTGTTCTCCACGCCGTACCATCCCCAAACGAACGGACAGGTGGAAGCGGTGAACAAAATTCTGAAGCACACATTGAAGGCCAGGATCGAAGAAAGGCTGGGAAGATGGGCGGGCAGCTCGGCCCATCTTCCCAGCCTTTCTTCGATCCTGGTAAATGGTGTTTCTCCGCCCATCTTCCCAGCCTTTCTCCCGTGGCCGAAAAGTATTTCAATTCGAAAGTGAAGGTTGATGGAGTTATATTCTAAATGTCTAGTTTAGTGACAATATGGAACTCCTTATCTGTGTTTTGTTATCTATTAATCAAACAGTCTGCATTTTGTTTATTATAACTCTGTGCTCTATAGTCCTATATATATACGTTGTAGACAGTATGGCGTGAGGAGACACGCGGAAGATCATACTGTCGGTTACTCGTATATTATCGAACAGTGGCTCACGACTTAGATGGACAGGGACAATCCATCGGTACGTCGTTGTGTGACTGGTAGATGGTCGGTCTTGACTATCATGTTACACTCGTACACTTGGTGTATTGAGCAGGACCACGGGAGGGCGTTCGATTTATACTAATCGCAGTAATCGAACTAGACCTCAGATATTACGGATATACGAATTCCTAATCCCTATATAATTATAGGTGCGTGTGTCCGATTCTCGGTTCTTTAACTTGCCAATGAGTGAGACTAATTGATTAGTCGAGATCCTCGGTAAATTGGGAATCGTAATTGTACGCACGGCATGCTATAGATTATAGACAGGAAACCGTGTCCCGTTTATTGGGTTGATTACGTCCCCGAGATGAGCTCATAAAGTTTATCATGTAAACCCTGCAGGTGGATTTGTTCCACATGATAATAAGGATGAGTGGTACTAGTCTCGGATAATAAGAAACGAATTAATTTAATTATTAGTAATTAAATAAATTCGTGGACGTTCGATATCTTAAACACGGGGAAAGTCGTATATGTAATTTCGGCGGAATTATTATTGTTGAAATAATATTAAAATTAATTTCGGGAATTCAATTATTATTTTATAGTGGAGTTAATAATAATTAAAATTGAAATCGATTAATTAAGGAATTGCTTTTACGTATTCCAAGTTAATTAATATTTCAATTTAGCCCTTAATTAATTTATCCTAAGGTCCCTAACGTAACTCTATAAATATCCTACCTTGCCTATCCTAAACCTACATTCCGCAGCTTTTTATTTTTCTGAGAAATCATTATTGCGTTAGCGCAATTAATTCTTTCTCTGCAAAAATAATACAGTGTAGCGCAATTATTTTTCTCTCTTCAGAGAATAGAAAATATAACGCTGGTAGAAAAAAGGAGAAAGCAGAAAAGGAGACCCAACGGATCGTTGCCCACACAACGGTTGGAGTCAAAGGATCTGAGGCATACGTTAGAAGCATCTAAGGTCTCAACAATCGACCGAGAAGGTATGAGATCGATTCTCTTTTCCGCATTTATTCGATCTCATATTTCGTTAATCATATTTTGAACGTAGATCGGATCCCGTGGCTTGGATGTGACATTCTCGGACTGCTGGGAGGTTTCTGACCTTCGGCATGGCAGTCGGATCGAGAAAATCACATCGGAACAGCCAGAACGGGCGAATCCCGCCGCTGTTCGCGACGGGTGTCGGACGACAGGTTCTACTGTCGGCCGACAGGCTTGTCGGACGACACCTTCTGGTGTCGGACGACATTGGATGGTCTTTTCGGACGACACCTTCTGGTGTCGGACGACAGAGAGGCCAGAAGCCTCTCGTTTTGCGCGGTCGTGCCTCGGGTGCGATGGCTGGGTGCATTTCGGGTCAGGGGCTTCGTCGTGAACACCTTGGGCAGACCGGAGGTCGACTGGGCTTGTCCGGAAGTTCGATTAGTCGAACGGACTTGTCCCGGGTAGTCGATTTCCAACAAATGGTATCAGAGCCGGTTTTGTGCGTTCTTTGTATGTTTTGCGAAATTGTTTTTGCAGGTTGAACCCGATTATTATGGCCAATTTATTTTGATATTTTGTGCTGTATGTATGTGGTTTTGATTAAACTCTCGGGCTTGTCGAGATCGTTTTATTTTTGGAAAGTTGCTTGTTTGTAATAGATAAAAACGACGGGTTGAGTCGTTAGGTTTATTTATTTTTTCGTTGCATCCGGGACTTGTATAGGATCGATCAAAATGTATAGGATCGATACCGGACTTAGTAGAATAATTTTGTAATTAATTTCTGCTATTGGATCGAGACGAGATCGAAGCCCGGAGGAACGAGAATCGAAGTTGAGACGAGCAACGAGTTCGAGTTCCAAGAGACGTGCATTCAAGATTTTAAGGCCATAATAATCGGGCCACGTTAATTGCCTTTTGTGTGATTTACGTGTTTTATTATGCTTATTATTTTATGCATGTATATCCCTAAATCGTAAAATACTAAGTGGGAGAGGGATTGGAAACAATCCCGCGGTCTCCATTCTCTGTTTCGAGAGTGATGTGTATTGACTTACGAGTTGGCTTTAGTGTCATCCTCCCTATCGGATAAAGTCGATACACGGAAATCATTTTGATCGAAATTCGAATTCAATTCCATTTATAGAATTGAACACTTAAGTTTTTCAAAGCAAATGCCTAATCTGGTTTTCAAAGACTAAGTTCAACTCGACTCATTCTCACCCCGGGGAGTGGAATGGAGCCAAAGCGCTTGCTTATGTCGATGACACTGATTAGAGACAATTCGAGTCATTCGATGACTAGATCGATTGTCTGGTTGGCTCCCTCACTTAGTGAGAGATAGGGCTCAATTGCATGATTGATCGCTGGTTAGAAACTTCGAGTTTCACTTACGAGATATCAAGCTTTGATTGACGAAATTGTAAAATTTATTAAATGGAATTCAATTAACAAAGTTGTTTGTTTAGTAAACGTCCACACTATCGTGGTTTGCTAGACGGAAACGGAACTTTGGGTTAATTGAGGCTCGACAGTTATAGGAAATCGTAAAGGGACCGCATGTCAACGTAAACGTCCACACTAACGTGGCTTGCGGTGGATATGTAGTTCCCGAGCGGTTAACTTAGTACTGAGAAATGGTGTACACTTAGGTACGCTTTACAGTATCCTCCCCATCGGAGTCACTGCTGTAATGATGTACGACCGAAGTAAAAGTCCAATTATAAAATCGTTTGGACTAGTATACGTCCACATGAACGTGGCATGCTGGTCTGATGGGATTTTAGGATTGATTGGTAAATTTAATGATATTAATTAAGGGAGTTAATATCGAATTAAATTTGACGGTTTGATTTGTCTCTTTTATAGATATGGCACTCAACCCGCTGTCTGTGATACTAAAAGAAAACAAACTCACTGGTCCAAATTATGTTGATTGGAAACGAAACTTGGACATTGTCCTAACTGCTGAGGAGTACAAGTATGTACTCCAGGTCGAATATCCTGTTGCACCTACTGAAACATCCTCTCCTGAGGAAAAGGAAGCTCATCGGAAGTGGGTCAAGGCTGATCAGATGGCGCGGTGCTACATTTTGGCATCTATGTCAAATGTGCTGCAACATCAGCATGAAGCCATGGACACTGCCTATGATATGATGCTTAACCTTAAGGAGATGTTTGGTAGTCAGGACAGGGCAGCCAGACAAGATGCTATGAGGAAACTCATGACGGCCACTATGTCCGAAGGAACGCCCGTGAGGGATCACATTCTTAGGATGATAGGCTATCTGAATGAGATAGAGATTATGGGAGGAGCTATCGATGGGGAAACCCAGATCGATATAGTGCTCCAATCTCTGCCTAGGAGTTTTGAGCAGTTCCGCCTGAACTATAACATGAACAAGAGGTTGTATACGTTGGCGGAACTCCTGACTGAACTCCAGGCGGCAGAGGGTATCTTTAAGAACTCTCATGCACTTGTGGCTGTGAAATCGACTCTTCCTCGCCCTTCGGGGATTAAGAAGAAGAAAAAGCAAGGACGGAAACCCAGTGGGCCCAGAGTTGGTGGACCACAGAATGGAGTGAACAGGCCTAAGGGCAAGTGTTTCCGTTGCAAGCAGTCTGGACATTGGAAGTCTAATTGTCCTCTCAGACAAGGAGGTATGAACTTTTCCTTAGTCACTGAAACATGTTTAGCGGTGTTATCCACCGGTACCTGGTGTGTGGATACGGGAGCCACTGATCATGTCTGCAATTCTTTGCAGGGGTTCCAGGAAACCCGGCGGCTTAGAGAGGGAGAGATCACCATCTACATGGGCAACGCTACGAAAGTGGCGGCGGTTGCAGTGGGAGATGTTCATTTATCTTTTAATAATAAAGTTTTGGTATTGAATAATTGTCTTTATGTACCGGATTTTAGAAAGAACCTTGTTTCGGTTTCTAAGTTGGTTTTGAATGGATACTTAGTTTCTTTTGATAACTCTGTTATTGTCAAAAAGAATGGTGATTATATCTGTTCTGGTGCATTGATAGGCAACTTATATATACTGAATCCTAGTTATTCCACGATGCAACGAGTAGAGTCGTATAACACATCTAGTACCAATAAGAGAAAGGAGCCTTCTAGGATGAATCAAAAGTACTTATGGCATCTTAGGCTAGGTCATATTAACTTGGGCAGGATTCAAAGGTTGATAACTGATGGAATACTCAGTGATGTGAAAGATGAGGACTTTCCAACCTGCGAATCATGCTTGGAAGGAAAAATGACCAAGCGACCCTTTAGTGATAAGGGGTATAGATCCAAGGAAGTACTGGAATTGATTCACTCTGATTTGTGCGGGCCTTTATCTGTCCAAGCGAGAGGAGGTTACGAATATTTTGTAACCTTCACTGATGATTACTCAAGGTATGGTTTTATATACCTGATGCGCCGCAAGAGCGAGTGCTTTGACAAGTTCAAGGAGTACAAAGCTCTTGTGGAGAACCTTCATGGTAAGACCATAAAGACTCTACGATCTGATCGTGGAGGAGAGTACCTCTCGGGAGAGTTTAAAGCGTACTTATTAGAGAATGGGATTGACTCCCAGATGACTGCACCATACACGCCCCAGCAGAATGGTGTAGCAGAAAGAAGGAATAGGACTCTTATGGAAATGGTAAGATCTATGATGAGTTATTCAGAACTACCAGTTTCGTTCTGGGGATATGCCTTGGAAACAGCGGCTTATATCTTGAACTTAGTTCCTTCCAAATCAGTCCCTCAGACACCCTCGGAATTGTGGACCGGGCGTAAGCCAAACTTGAAACACATTCGGATCTGGGGTTGTCCAGCACATGTGCTGAAGCACGGGGCTGATAAGTTGGAGTCACGTTCAGATATTCGGTTGTTTATAGGATATCCTAGAGGAACGAAAGGTGGTCTATTTTATAGTCCTAAGGACCAGAAGATCGTTGTTAGCACCAACGCTCGGTTCCTGGAAGAGGATTATATAATGGACCACAAGCCCAATAGTGAGATAATACTCAACGAACTGAGAGGGAACGATCAAGGCTTAGATCCAACCCAACCGGGTGATACGCCACCACAGTCTGCACCTGTAGTTACTGAGGTTACACCGGAGCGTCGTCGTAGTGGGAGGGTTATTCGACAACCCGATAGGTTCATGTTTATAGGTGAGTCTTCGGACTTGTTACCTGGAGAACATGAAGCCGATCCCTGGACCTACGGCGAGGCGCTTAAAGATCAAGATGCTCAGTCTTGGCAAAAGGCGATGAAATCTGAGATTGAATCTATGGATTCAAATCAGGTCTGGGATCTTGTAGCACCGCCCAAAGGAGTAAAAGCCATTGGTTGCAAGTGGGTGTACAAGAGGAAAAGAGGATCTGACGGGAAGGTGGAAACCTTCAAAGTTAGGCTTGTTGCGAAAGGGTACACTCAGAAAGAAGGGATCGATTATGAGGAAACCTTTTCGCCGGTAGCTATGCTAAAGTCGATCCGGATTCTTTTGTCTATAGCATCTCATATGGATTATGAGGTGTGGCAAATGGACGTCAAGACAGCATTCTTGAATGGGAATCTTGACGAGACCATTTATATGAGACAGCCAGAGGGTTTCATCGAGAAAGGCCAAGAGCATCTAGTGTGTAAGCTAAAGCGATCCATTTATGGATTAAAGCAAGCTTCTAGATCTTGGAAAATGCGGTTTGATGAGGTTATCCAGTCGTATGGATTCATTCAAAGCATGGACGAGTCGTGTGTATATCGGAGAAGTGACGGAAACAGCGTGGCGTTTCTCGTGCTTTATGTAGACGACATTCTTCTAATTGACAACAATGTGAAGATGTTGTCGGACATAAAGGGATGGTTGTCCAAGCAATTCGATATGAAAGACTTAGGACAAGTAGGGCATGTTCTTGGGATCAAGGTTATACGAGATCGCCAGAAAAGAACATTGAGATTGTCCCAGGCTTCATATATTGATACGATTCTAGCTCGTTTCAACATGCAGAATTCCAAGAGAGGTTCTCAACCTTTCTGCCATGGAATTCATCTATCTAAGGATATGTGTCCCAAGACACAAAAGGAGATAGATTACATGAAGACAGTTCCTTATGCTTCGGCAGTGGGAAGTCTAATGTATGCTATGTTGTGCACGAGACCTGATATCTGCTATGCCGTGGGCATGGTAGCTAGATATCAGAGTAACCCTGGACAGGGTCACTGGACTGCTGTAAAGAACATACTTAAGTACCTGCGAAGGACTAGGAATTATGTTCTGAGTTACAAAGCGTCCGAGCTGATTCCTATTGGTTACACAGACTCGGATTTCCAATCTGATAAGGAACAGCGAAAGTCTACATCAGGCTATGTGTTCACATTGGGAGGTGGAGCAGTTTCATGGAGGAGTGTTAAGAAGAAATGCATTTCGGACTCCACCATGGAAGCCGAATATGTAGCAGCCTCTGAGGCAGCTAAAGAATCGGTGTGGCTCCGGAACTTCATAATGGACTTGGATGTGATTCCTGATTTGCCTAGAGCTATCACAATTTATTGTGACAATAGCGGTGCAGTGGCAAATGCGAAGGAACCACGAGCCCACAATGCGAGTAAACACATAGATCGCAAGTACCACCTGATTAGAGACATCGTCAAGAGAGGCGATGCGGTTGTCACCAAGATTGCATCAGCGGATAACCTGGCAGACCCCTTTACGAAGGCACTTCCAGCGGAAGCGTTCAAGAGACACGTGAAGGGGATGGTATCGGATGTATGGGAGAGGGCAACTAGACTTTTAGTATAAGTGGGAGATTGATGGAGTTATATTCTAAATGTCTAGTTTAGTGACAATATGGAACTCCTTATCTGTGTTTTGTTATCTATTAATCAAACAGTCTGCATTTTGTTTATTATAACTCTGTGCTCTATAGTCCTAGATATATACGTTAAAGACAGTATGGCGTGAGGAGACACGCGGAAGATCATACTGTCGGTTACTCGTATATTATCGAACAGTGGCTCACGACTTAGATGGACAGGGACAATCCATCGGTACGTCGTTGTGTGACTGGTAGATGGTCGGTCTTGACTATCATGTTACACTCGTACACTTGGTGTATTGAGCAGGACCACGGGATGGCGTTCGATTTATACTAATCGCAGTAATCGAACTAGACCTCAGATATTACGGATATACGAATTCCTAATCCCTATATAATTATAGGTGCGTGTGTCCGATTCTCGGTTCTTTAACTTGCCAATGAGTGAGACTAATTGATTAGTCGAGATCCTCGGTAAATTGGGAATCGTAATTGTACGCACGGCATGCTATAGATTATAGACAGGAAACCGTGTCCCGTTTATTGGGTTGATTACGTCCCCGAGATGAGCTCATAAAGTTTATCATGTAAACCCTGCAGGTGGATTTGTTCCACATGATAATAAGGATGAGTGGTACTAGTCTCGGATAATAAGAAACGAATTAATTTAATTATTAGTAATTAAATAAATTCGTGGACGTTCGATATCTTAAACACGGGGAAAGTCGTATATGTAATTTCGGCGGAATTATTATTGTTGAAATAATATTAAAATTAATTTCGGGAATTCAATTATTATTTTATAGTGGAGTTAATAATAATTAAAATTGAAATCGATTAATTAAGGAATTGCTTTTACGTATTCCAAGTTAATTAATATTTCAATTTAGCCCTTAATTAATTTATCCTAAGGTCCCTAACGTAACTCTATAAATATCCTACCTTGCCTATCCTAAACCTACATTCCGCAGCTTTTTATTTTTCTGAGAAATCATTATTGCGTTAGCGCAATTAATTCTTTCTCTGCAAAAATAATACAGTGTAGCGCAATTATTTTTCTCTCTTCAGAGAATAGAAAATATAACGCTGGTAGAAAAAAGGAGAAAGCAGAAAAGGAGACCCAACGGATCGTTGCCCACACAACGGTTGGAGTCAAAGGATCTGAGGCATACGTTAGAAGCATCTAAGGTCTCAACAATCGACCGAGAAGGTATGAGATCGATTCTCTTTTCCGCATTTATTCGATCTCATATTTCGTTAATCATATTTTGAACGTAGATCGGATCCCGTGGCTTGGATGTGACATTCTCGGACTGCTGGGAGGTTTCTGACCTCCGGCATGGCAGTCGGATCGAGAAAATCACATCGGAACAGCCAGAACGGGCGAATCCCGCCGCTGTTCGCGACGGGTGTCGGACGACAGGTTCTACTGTCGGCCGACAGGCTTGTCGGATGACACCTTCTGGTGTCGGACGACATTGGATGGTCTTGTCGGACGACACCTTCTGGTGTCGGACGACAGAGAGGCCAGAAGCCTCTCGTTTTGCGCGGTCGTGCCTCGGGTGCGATGGCTGGGTGCATTTCGGGTCAGGGGCTTCGTCGTGAACACCTTGGGCAGACCGGAGGTCGACTGGGCTTGTCCGGAAGTTCGATTAGTCGAACGGACTTGTCCCGGGTAGTCGATTTCCAACAAAGGTGAGGAAATTCAAGCAGGGGGACCTGGTACTAAAAGAAATCTTGGGAGCCAATCCGGGAGCTTTAGGGCCCTCATGGGAAGGGTCACTCCGAGTAAGGAAGGTCTTGCAAAATGGGTCATACGAACTGGAACATCTAAATGGGGTGGCCGACCAGTATTTCTGGAATTCATTGCACCTCAGGAAATATTACCAGTAAGCTTCTTGCGTTGTACCGTGAGTGTTTTTCTTTGCGTTAATAATTTGAGGTTTCGGAGTCTTTCATAATCTCACTTAATCCTAAGGGGTAGAGCTCGGCTCCCCCAGAGCCTGACATGACCGAGCATGGACCAGGTGTCCCTCGAGTCCGGGAGAGTTAAAAAGAAACTAATCCTAAGGGGTAGAGCTCGGCTCCCCCAGAGCCCGACGTGACCGAGCAGGGACCAGGTGT
The DNA here is from genome assembly GCA_954870475.1 of Euphrasia confusa. Classification (NCBI taxonomy): domain Eukaryota; kingdom Viridiplantae; phylum Streptophyta; class Magnoliopsida; order Lamiales; family Orobanchaceae; genus Euphrasia; species Euphrasia confusa. The sequence goes on from OX940960.1 coordinate 23,088,805, forward strand.
CCCTCGAGTCCGGGAGAGTTAAAAAGAAATTAATCCTAAGGGGTAGAGCTCGGCTCCCCCATAGCCCGACATGACCGAGCATGGACCAGGTGTCCCTCGAGTCCGGGAGAGTTAAAAAGAAATTAATCCTAAGGGGTAGAGCTCGGCTCCCCCAGAGCCCGACATGACCGAGCATGGACCAGGTGTCCCTCGAGTCCGGGAGAGTTAAAAATAAATTGATCCTAAGGGGTAGAGCTCGGCTCCCCCAGAGCCCGACATGACCGAGCATGGACCAGGTGTCCCTCGAGCCCGGGAGAGTTAAAAAGAAATTAATCCTAAGGGGTAGAGCTCGGCTCCCCCAGAGCCCGACATGACCGAGCAGGGACCAGGTGTCCCTCGAGTCCGGGAGAGTTAAAAAGAAATTAATCCTAAGGGGTAGAGCTCGGCTCTCCCGGGAGCCCGATGCGAGAAGATAAAGAGCTAATTAAAACGGGTTTTAAGCACATTGGGGCATTTTCGGGCGAACAACGTCCCGCCCAAAAATGGATATAAAAACGATTCTTTCAACACGACCTCAAGGGGAAATAATTTCATTACATAAAAACAGTCATGTCCGAACAAGGACTGGGGCTTTTTTGGCGAGGAGAAAATCCCCCGCCAAAAATCCCGAGTAAGATAAGCAAAAGAAATAAAGCAAACACACATTAAGGCCTCAGGCGCCTGAATTGCACGGGGAGGGTAACGAGCTGGTTGTCAGCGTCGAACACCGCAACGGCCCACCCGCGATTGGCGTCGTAACGAATACGAATGATGTTCGACGGCTGAAGATCGAACTGACGAACGAAACCCCTCCACATTGGGCCCTCGAACTGGTACTGCCCACGGCGGCGAGAGACGTACATAACCCACCGATCGCCATTCAGATCCACCAACGGAAGGAATCGAGGTAGTGCAGATTCATGATCCAGGTCGGCAGTGAATTCTACAGGTAAAGGCAACCTTATCCAGTAGCGCCGATCGGTGAACGGAAGCTCGAACCACTTGGACCCGTTTGAATTCACCTGAATGTGCACCATTGAAGGGATACCAAACAGATGGAAAGGAAATGTAATGAAGCAAGGCGACACTGAACCTAGATACGGGGTTTATAAGCACGGCCTCCGCATAAAAAGGCGAGCCAAAGAAAAGACAAGACAAGCAGAACTTGGCAGTGAAAGGTCACATCCTTATAGGGAAGGTGAAAAGGACAGGTATAAGTACCGAGCTGGCAGGGAAAAGGATCGAGGACAGATAACGTGATCGGTAAATAGGACGGACACTTTCGGGCAAACAGGTCGGTCCGCCCAGAAAGGAGACGAGACAACGTGCAAGAAAACAGGAACACCTCGAATCCGGACTAGCCGAGAACCCCTAGCAGCGCGAACACCTCGAATCTCCGAAGAGAAGAACGAATAAGGAACAGATCGAACCCCGTCAGGGATCAACTGTCTCAAGCATCCAAAGACACATTGTGCGATGATCCAGGAAAAATAACAGAACTTTCGAAAAGCGAACATAAAAAGCGCGAAACAATCACCGCAGAAGTCAAATACATAATGTCATACCCATACGTGAAAAGAGACAGATTATGAGTTCAAACAACGATCTCAAATAAAACGGAAAAGCCTGAGGTGACTTAGGGCGGGCGGATATGCCTGCCCTCCCCGTCGAATATGCGAACAGAGAAGCCCTCGTAGTCCGACCATTGGAACCGAAGAAAGTGTCCTCGTCGCAGATTCATTTGTCGAACGAAGCGTTCCCAAGTCGGCCCACCGAGGGCGCGTTGCCTCCTATGACGGGTGATCGCGAATGACCAAGGAGTCCAGCGGATATCTCGAACCTCCATGAAATGGATAAGTAAGGGTCCGACAATGCGAACAAAGGCGGCGGGCAGAGGAAACTGTCGGCAATGCCAACGGCCATTGAACATTTGGTCAACATAGCACGAGTACTCCCGGCGAACAATGCGCACCATCTCGGAAGGATCAGAGGGATTGCCTGCAAAAGAAAAGGGGGGAGAATATTGACGCGAAAATACGATATAAGTTAACAACGTAGCGCAAAAATCCAAAATGGAAAGGTAGTGGGACATCGGTTTGCAAATGGGCATTCCATACATAAGAGAACACCCTCAAAAGACGAAATAACAAACTACAGTTCTTCGATCCCCGAATATTGCAGTTCTTAAAGACTACTGAACGACTAGCCCGAGCTCATTGATAAAACAGAAACGATCAAGAGATCTAAGGGAAAGTTAAGTGCATCCCCGCCTCGTCGTACACACGAACGGAGAAGCCTTCGTCCTCGATCCAGAGAAAGCGGACGACCAGACCACGACGGAGCCTCATCTCCCGAACAAAGCGCTCCCAAGCGGGACCCCCAAGGGCAAGTTGACGCCGATGGCGGGCAAGCGCGAAGGACCAGGGGTTCCACCGAGCATCCCGAACTGCAACGAAATGGACCAAAGGCGAGCCAACCGCCCGGGTGAAGGCAGCTGGCAGGGGAAATCGGCGGCAATGCCACCTCCCATTGAATACTTGGTCAACGTAGCAGTATTGGTCTCGGACGACGATGCGAACCATGGTCGGCTGAATAGAACAGAAATAACTCTCAAATCAAATGAGAAATGGATGGACATCAAACAAGAGAAAATAAGAGTAACACTGGGGCACTTCTTCTTCATGACAAGAAAAAATGCAAGTCAAAATATCGACACAAGCGAACATTGTCAGATACAAATAAGTTCAGATAAATAAGTATTCGAGCACGATATGTTCGGAATAAAACGACATTGTTTTGACAAATTCAGACATTAACAAAATAAAAAGAGAGATTAATAAAGACGCCTTCATTTAATGTTGATCGGGTCTACGACTCCCGCCTCCTCTTCCGCCGCCACGAGCTGACTCTGGTCGGGCCACCAGGATAGATCGATACCGTGCACCTCCACCAGATCCATAACAGGCAAGAGGAAACTGGAATCCAGGTTAGACTGGAGGCGACGGACACGGAGATAGTCAAGAAGAAAGTCATAAGGCAGGCCGGCACGAGCATGGCGGCGAATACAATCGAAATGGATAGTCGCTATGTTGATCGAGGTCCTGCTGAGGATCCGCCTCCCGATCCCTCTTCGCCTTCTCCAGGGCCTCGGTCCGTTGGTTTAACTTCCCGACCAGGAGATCCAGGGTATTCCGATTCTCTTCGGCCAGTCGCACCCTCTCCGTCATCTCCAAGAGCCTATCTTGCTCGGAAGCCATGGTCGCTTTCAACTTGTCCAACTCCTCCTGACAAATAGCCCTCTCCCTCCTCGCTCCCTCCGCACTCGATTCCGCCTCGCTCACTTTGGTCCGCAGCGCCACCTCGGCTTCCTGATATTGATCCACTAAGGACCGAAGGCTGGCGATCTCGAGGTCCTGCTCAGCCAATTTATCAGTTAGAGCCTCCGGAGTGGGGGCGGAGACAGGAATTTCGGGCTGAGCCGAGGAGCTCCGAGTCTTGCTCAAAGTGACTAAGAGCATAAGCACCCTAGAGGCCATTATAATGGCCATCTGCTCGGCATGATCGGGTTTCTGGGCAGCGAGCTCGGCCGGAATGGTCCAGACACGGGGAATACACTCCATCGCCTCTCTCATCAAAGGAGGCAGAGTAGAAAAGTCGTGAGGGCGAGCAGCCAAAAATTGCGCGAGGCTGGTAGTCATGTTCGCCCGAGGACCGCCCAAACTAAGAAGGGAAATTAAGAGAGTTAGTGGATAAGACGCGGGTGGCGAAAGTCGAGGGAAACTTACCGAGCAATAGCCTCCTCGTCGACTGAGGCCACGTTGCTATAAGGATGATTTTCGGGTACGTCCTGCATCGGCTCCTTGCCCCGACGACGTTTCGGAGCCCGAGTATTCGAAGGACCCACGGTTTCCGTGACGGGTGTTGGAAATCGACTACCCGGGACAAGTCCGTTCGACTACTCGAACTTCCGGACAAGCCCAGTCGACCTCCGGTCTGCCCAAGGTGTTCACGACGAAGCCCCTGACCCGAAATGCACCCAGCCATCGCACCCGAGGCACGACCGCGCAAAACGAGAGGCTTCTGGCCTCTCTGTCGTCCGACACCAGAAGGTGTCGTTCGACAAGCCTGTTCAATGTCGTCCGACACCAGAAGGTGTCGTCCGACAAGCCTGTCGGCCGACAGTAAAACCTGTCTTCCGACACCCGTCGCGAACAGCGGCGTGATTCGCCCGTTCTGGCTGTTCCGATGTGATTTTCTCGATCCGACTGCCACGCTGGAGGTCAGAAACCTCCCAGCAGTCCGAGAATGTCACATCCAAGCCACGGGATCCGATCTACGTTCAAAATATGATCAACGAAATATGAGATCGAATAAATTGCGGAAAAGAGAATCGATCTCATACCTTCTCGGTCGATTGTTGAGACCTTAGATGCTTCTAACGTATGCCTCAGATCCTTTGACTCCAACCGTTGTGTGGGCAACGATCCGTTGGGTCTCCTTTTCTGCTTTCTCCTTTTCTACCAGCGTTATATTTTCTATTCTCTGATGAGAGAAAAATAATTGCGCTATACTGTATTATTTTTGCAGAGAAAAACTTAATAGCGCTAACGCAATAATGTTTTCTCAGAAAAATAAAAAGCTGCGGAATGTAGGTTTAGGATAGGCAAGGTAGGATATTTATAGAGTTACGTTAGGGACCTTAGGATAAATTAATTAAGGGCTAAATTGAAATATTAATTAACTTGGAATACGTAAAAGCAATTCCTTAATTAATCGATTTCAATTTTTAATTATTATTAACTCCACTATAAAATAATAATTGAATTCCCGAAATTAATTTTAATATTATTTCAACAATAATAATTCCGCCGAAATTACATATACGACTTTCCCCGTGTTTAAGATATCGAACGTCCACGAATTTATTTAATTACTAATAATTAAATTAATTCGTTTCTTATTATCCGAGACTAGTACCACTCATCCTTATTATCATGTGGAACAAATCCACCTGCAGGGTTTACATGATAAACTTTATGAGCTCATCTCGGGGACGTAATCAACCCAATAAACGGGACACGGTTTCCTGTCTATAATCTACAGCATGCCGTGCGTACAATTACGATTCCCAATTTACCGAGGATCTCGACTAATCAATTAGTCTCACTCATTGGCAAGTTAAAGAACCGAGAATTGGACACACGCACCTATAATTATATAGGGATTAGGAATTCGTATATCCGTAATATCTGAGGTCTAGTTCGATTACTGCGATTAGTATAAATCGAACGCCCTCCCGTGGTCCTGCTCAATACACCAAGTGTACGAGTGTGACATGATAGTCAAGACCGACTATCTACCAGTCACACAACGACGTACCGATGGATTGTCCCTGTCCATCTAAGTCGTGAGCTACTGTTCGATAGTATACGAGTAACCGACAGTATGATCTTCCGCGTGTCTCCTCACGCCATACTGTCTACAACGTATATATCTAGGACTATGGCATAGAGTGTATATAAACAAAATGCAGACTGTTTGATTAATAGATAATAAAAACACAGATAAGGAGTTCCATATTGTCACTAAACTAGACATTTAGAATATAACTCCATCAATCTCCCACTTATACTAAAAGTCTAGTTGCCCTCTACCATACATCCGATACCCATCCCCTTCACGTGTCTCTTGAACGCTTCCGCTGGAAGTGCCTTCGTAAAGGGGTCTGCCAGGTTATCCGCTGATGCAATCTTGGTGACAACCGCATCGCCTCTCCTGACGATGTCTCTAATCAGGTGGTACTTGCGATCTATGTGTTTACTCGCATTGTGGGCTCGTGGTTCCTTCGCATTTGCCACTGCACCGCTATTGTCACAATAAATTGTGATAGCTCTAGGCAAATCAGGAATCACATCTAAGTCCATGATGAAGTTCCGGAGCCACACCGATTCTTTAGCTGCCTCAGAGGCTGCTACATATTCGGCTTCCATGGTAGAGTCCGAAATGCATTTCTGCTTAACACTCCTCCATGAAACTGCTCCACCTCCCAATGTGAACACATAGCCTGATGTAGACTTTCGCTGTTCCTTATCAGATTGGAAATCCGAGTCTGTGTAACCCACAGGAATCAATTCAGACGCTTTGTAACTTAGAACATAATTCCGAGTCCTTCGCAGGTACTTAAGTATGTTCTTTACAGCAGTCCAGTGACCCTGTCCAGGGTTACTCTGATATCTAGCTACCATGCCCACGGCATAGCAGATATCAGGTCTCGTGCACAACATGGCATACATTAGACTTCCCACTGCCGAAGCATAAGGAACTGTCTTCATGTAATCTATCTCCTTTTGTGTCTTGGGACACATATCCTTAGATAGATGAATTCCATGGCAGAAAGGTTGAGAACCTCTCTTGGAATTCTGCATGTTGAAACGAGCTAGAATCGTATCAATATATGAAGCCTGGGACAAGCTCAATGTTCTTTTCTGGCGATCTCGTATAATCTTGATCCCAAGAACATGCCCTACTTGTCCTAAGTCTTTCATATCGAATTGCTTGGACAACCATCCCTTTATGTACGACAACATCTTCACATTGTTGCCAATTAGAAGAATGTCGTCTACATAAAGCACGAGAAACGCCACGCTGTTTCCGTCACTTCTCCGATATACACACGACTCGTCCATGCTTTGAATGAATCCATAAGACTGGATAACCTCATCAAACCGCATGTTCCAAGATCTAGAAGCTTGCTTCAATCCATAAATGGATCGCTTTAGCTTACACACTAGATGCTCTTGGCCTTTTTCGATGAAACCCTCTGGCTGTCTCATGTAAATGGTCTCGTCAAGATTCCCATTCAAGAATGCTGTCTTGACGTCCATTTGCCACACCTCATAATCCATATGAGATGCTATAGACAAAAGAATCCGGATCGACTTTAGCATAGCTACCGGCGAAAAGGTTTCCTCATAATCGATCCCTTCTTTCTGAGTGTACCCTTTCGCAACAAGCCTAGCTTTGAAGGTTTCAACCTTCCCGTCAGACCCTCTTTTCCTCTTGTACACCCACTTGCAACCAATGGCTTTTACACCTTTGGGCGGTGCTACAAGATCCCAGACCTGATTTGAATCCATAGATTCAATCTCAGATTTCATCGCCTTTTGCCAAGACTGAGCATCTTGATCTTTAAGCGCCTCGTCGTAGGTCCAGGGATCGGCTTCATGTTCTCCAGGTAACAAGTCCGAAGACTCACCTATAAACATGAACCTGTCAGGTTGTCGAACAACCCTCCCACTACGACGACGCTCCGGTGTAACCTCAGTAACTACAGGTGCAGACTGTGGTGGCGTATCACCCGGTTGGGTTGGATCTAAGCCTTGATCGTTCCCTCTCAGTTCGTTGAGTATTATCTCACTATTGGGCTTGTGGTCCATTATATAATCCTCTTCCAAGAACCGAGCGTTGTTGCTAACAACGATCTTCTGGTCCTTAGGACTATAAAATAGACCACCTTTCGTTCCTCTAGGATATCCTATAAACAACCGAATATCTGAACGTGACTCCAATTTATCATCCCCATGCTTCAGCACATGTGCTGGACAACCCCAGATCCGAATGTGTTTCAAATTTGGCTTACGCCCGGTCCACAATTCCGAGGGTGTCTTAGGGACTGATTTGGAAGGAACTAAGTTCAAGATATAAGCCGCTGTTTCCAAGGCATATCCCCAGAACGAAACTGGTAGTTCTGAATAACTCATCATAGATCTTACCATTTCCATAAGAGTCCTATTCCTTCTTTCTGCTACACCATTCTGCTGGGGCGTGTATGGTGCAGTCATCTGGGAGTCAATCCCATTCTCTAATAAGTACGCTTTAATCTCTCCCGAGAGGTACTCTCCTCCACGATCAGATCGTAGAATCTTTATGGTCTTACCATGAAGGTTCTCCACAAGAGCTTTGTACTCCTTGAACTTGTCAAAGCACTCGCTCTTGCAGTGCATCAGGTATATAAAACCATACCTTGAGTAATCATCAGTGAAGGTTACAAAATATTCGTAACCTCCTCTCGCTTGGACAGATAAAGGCCCGCACAAATCAGAGTGAATCAATTCCAGTACTTCCTTGGATCTATACCCCTTATCACTAAAGGGTCGCTTGGTCATTTTTCCTTCCAGGCATGATTCGCAGGTTGGAAAGTCCTCATCTTTCACATCACTGAGTATTCCATCAGTTATCAACCTTTGAATCCTGCCCAAGTTAATATGACCTAGCCTAAGATGCCATAAGTACTTTTGATTCATCCTAGAAGGCTCCTTTCTCTTATTGGTACTAGATGTGTTATACGACTCTACTCGTTGCATCGTGGAATAATTAGGATTCAGTATATATAAGTTGCCTATCAATGTACCAGAACAAATATAATCACCATTCTTTTTGACAATAACAGAGTTATCAAAAGAAACTGAATATCCATTCAAAACCAACTTAGAAACCGAAACAAGGTTCTTTCTAAAATCCGGTACATAAAGACAATTATTCAATACCAAAACTTTATTATTAAAAGATAAATAAACATCTCCCACTGCAACCGCCGCCACTTTCGTAGCGTTGCCCATGTAGATGGTGATCTCTCCCTCTCTAAGCCGTCGGGTTTCCTGGAACCCCTGCAAAGAATTGCAGACATGATCAGTGGCTCCCGTATCCACACACCAGGTACCGGTGGATAACACCGCTAAACATGTTTCAGTGACTAAGGAAAAGTTCATACCTCCTTGTATGAGAGGACAATTAGACTTCCAATGTCCAGACTGCCGGAAATGGAAACACTTGCCCTTGGGCTCGTTCACTCCATTCCGTGGTCCACCATTTCTGGGTCCACTGGGTTTTCGTCTTTGCCTCTTCTTCCTTTTGCCGCCCGAAGGCCTAGGAAGATTCGATTTCACAGCCACAAGTTCTTGTGATTTCCTTAACTCACTCAAAAATTCCATTCTTTTGGAATCGTTTTTAAGTGATTCCTCAAGAGGTCCGAATTTCATGAGTATGTTAATCACCTCTTGTCCAGCTTCCACACTATGTCTCAACATCTCCCTGAGGTCATTTTTAATGTCCTCATTAGTTGAGACGTCAGTGGGAGGCGAAGGCTTATCAGTCTGGACAATGTCCAAGTTTCGCTTCCAATCAACATAATTCGGACCAGTGAGCTTGTTTTCTTTTAGTATAGACAGCGGGTTAAGTGCCATATCTATAAAAGAGACAAATCAAACCGTCAAATTTAATTCGATATTAACTCCCTTAATTAATATCATTAAATTTACCAATCAATCCTAAAATCCCATCAGACCAGCATGCCACGTTCATGTGGACGTATACTAGTCCAAACGATTTTATAATTGGACTTTTACTTCGGTCGTACATCATTACAGCAGTGACTCCGATGGGGAGGATACTGTAAAGCGTACCTAAGTGTATACCATTTCTCAGTACTAAGTTAACCGCTCGGGAACTACATATCCACCGCAAGCCACGTTAGTGTGGACGTTTACGTTGACATGCGGTCCCTTTACGATTTCCTATAACTGTCGAGCCTCAATTAACCCAAAGTTCCGTTTCCGTCTAGTAAGCCACGATAGTGTGGACGTTTACTAAACAAACAACTTTGTTAATTGAATTCCATTTAATAAATTTCACAATTTCGTTAATCAAAGCTTGATATCTCGTAAGTGAAACTCGAAGTTTCTAACCAGCGATCAATCATGCAATTGAGCCCTATCTCTCACTAAGTGAGGGAGCCAACCAGACAATCGATCTAGTCATCGAATGACTCGAATGTCTCTAATCTGTGTCATCGACATAAGCAAGCGCTTTGGCTCCATTCCACTCCCCGGGGTGAGAATGAGTCGAGTTGAACTTAGTCTTTGAAAGACACATTAGGCATTTGCTTTGAAAAACTTAATTGTTCAATTTTAAAATTGGAATTTCATTCGAATTTCGATCAAAGTGATTTCCGTGTATCGACATTATCCGATAGGGAGGATGACACTAAAGCCAACTCGTAAGTCAATACACATCACTCTCGAAACAGAGAATGGAGACCGCGGGATTGTTTCCAATCCCTCTCCCACTTAGTATTTTACGATTTAGGGATATACATGCATAAAATAATAAGCATAATAAAACACGTAAATCACACAAAAGGCAATTAACGTGGCCCGATTATTATGGCCTTAAAATCTTGAATGCACGTCTCTTGGAACTCGAACTCGTTGCTCGTCTCAACTTCGATTCTCGTTCCTCCGGGCTTCGATCTCGTCTCGATCCAATAGCAGAAATAAATTACAAAATTATTCTACTAAGTACGGTATCGATCCTATACATTTTGATCGAACCTATACAAGTCCCGGATGCAACGAAAAAAAAATAAATAAATAAATAAACCTAACGACTCAACCCGTCGTTTTTATCTATTACAAACAAGCAACTTTCCAAAAAAAACGATCTCGACAAGCCCGAGAGTTTAATCAAAACCACATACATACAACACAAAATATCAAAAATAAATTGGCCATAATAATCGGGTTCAACCTGCAAAACCAATCTCGCAAAACATACAAAGAACGAACAAAACCGGCTCTGATACCATTTGTTGGAAATCGACTACCCGGGACAAGTCCGTTCGACTACTCGAACTTCCGGACAAGCCCAGTCGACCTCCGGTCTGCCCAAGGTGTTCACGACGAAGCCCCTGACCCGAAATGCACCCAGCCATCGCACCCGAGGCACGACCGCGCAAAACGAGAGGCTTCTGGCCTCTCTGTCGTCCGACACCAGAAGGTGTCGTTCGACAAGCCTGTTCAATGTCGTCCGACACCAGAAGGTGTCGTCCGACAAGCCTGTTGGCCGACAGTAAAACCTGTCGTCCGACACCCGTCGCGAACAGCGGCGTGATTCGCCCGTTCTGGCTGTTCCGATGTGATTTTCTCGATCCGACTGCCATGCCGGAGGTCAGAAACCTCCCAACAGTCCGAGAATGTCACATCCAAGCCACGGGATCCGATCTACGTTCAAAATATGATCAACGAAATATGAGATCGAATAAATTGCGGAAAAGAGAATCGATCTCATACCTTCTCGGTCGATTGTTGAGACCTTAGATGCTTCTAACGTATGCCTCAGATCCTTTGACTCCAACCGTTGTGTGGGCAACGATCCGTTGGGTCTCCTTTTCACCTTTCTCCTTTTCTACCAGCGTTATATTTTCTATTCTCTGATGAGAGAAAAATAATTGCGCTATACTGTATTATTTTTGCAGAGAAAAACTTAATAGCGCTAACGCAATAATGTTTTCTCAGAAAAATAAAAAGCTGCGGAATGTAGGTTTAGGATAGGCAAGGTAGGATATTTATAGAGTTACGTTAGGGACCTTAGGATAAATTAATTAAGGGCTAAATTGAAATATTAATTAACTTGGAATACGTAAAAGCAATTCCTTAATTAATCGATTTCAATTTTTAATTATTATTAACTCCACTATAAAATAATAATTGAATTTCCGAAATTAATTTTAATATTATTTCAACAATAATAATTCCGCCGAAATTACATATACGACTTTCCCCGTGTTTAAGATATCGAACGTCCACGAATTTATTTAATTACTAATAATTAAATTAATTCGTTTCTTATTATCCGAGACTAGTACCACTCATCCTTATTATCATGTGGAACAAATCCACCTGCAGGGTTTACATGATAAACTTTATGAGCTCATCTCGGGGACGTAATCAACCCAATAAACGGGACACGGTTTCCTGTCTATAATCTACAGCATGCCGTGCGTACAATTACGATTCCCAATTTACCGAGGATCTCGACTAATCAATTAGTCTCACTCATTGGCAAGTTAAAGAACCGAGAATTGGACACACGCACCTATAATTATATAGGGATTAGGAATTCGTATATCCGTAATATCTGAGGTCTAGTTCGATTACTGCGATTAGTATAAATCGAACGCCCTCCCGTGGTCCTGCTCAATACACCAAGTGTACGAGTGTGACATGATAGTCAAGACCGACTATCTACCAGTCACACAACGACGTACCGATGGATTGTCCCTGTCCATCTAAGTCGTGAGCTACTGTTCGATAGTATACGAGTAACCGACAGTATGATCTTCCGCGTGTCTCCTCACGCCATACTGTCTACAACGTATATATCTAGGACTATGGCATAGAGTGTATATAAACAAAATGCAGACTGTTTGATTAATAGATAATAAAAACACAGATAAGGAGTTCCATATTGTCACTAAACTAGACATTTAGAATATAACTCCATCAACGGGTCCTGAGGGCGGAGGAACAAGGCCGGTCCCCGTCGTGGGAGGAACCGAGGTGGCCTCGGAGTTGCCCGACCGAGCTGGTTGGGCGAGCTGAGTCGGAGGCACGGCCGGCAGATTAGCTGCGGCAGCAGCGGCAGCAGCCTCGGCATTTCGGCGAGCGCGGTCGGCAATGGCAGCTAGGCGAGAACGAGCATTATTACCAGCCATCTCGAGCGGAGGTTCGGGAAAGGTAGGAAATCTAACCACTGGAAAAGAAGAAACTATTAAAATTCCTTAAACAAGAAAAGGAAAAGATAAAGCATGAATAGTCATACTCACGGGGATATCGATCCCGAGCATTATGGGGAATAGTAATGAAACGAGAAGATCGAACGTGAGCCCTAGTAAACAATCGGTCTTCGGGAAGGGAACGAACACGTTCGTAAACAGCGGCAAAATCCCAATTGAGTTCGGAAATAGATGGAGCCGGCGGACCTGACGAACAAAGAGTGTCCGAGCAGAAAGAAAATCAGAATAAAACAAAAGAGTCTTGAAGAAAGGTAGAGTGAAAAAGAAACTAACGATGGTATCTTGGAGCAAAGGAGGTCGGAATAGGAAACGCATCAGAGCCCCAGGCGCCGTCCACGTAAAACCAGTCAGCCCACCAGGCCGTGACCTTGCTGGGGAGTTTCTCAAGAAGTTTGCTCGGAGCACGCAGGTAGTGATCCCCTCCTCGGAAATGGTTGATGATAAGGAGAAAAGAAATATCGGAAACTGAAAGGTGGCGATAGAGGCCATAATGACCGAACAAAACATTCAAGCTTATTAGCAAGGACCATGAATTCGCATGCAGCTGCATGGGCGCGATGCCCCACGCTTGCAAAACGGCAGCTATAGAGTCGTGAAGAGGAAAACGGAGCCCCGCATCCATCATCGAGCTGGTCACGGCGACCATGCTCGGGGGAGGGCAGTTCGCCCGCTCGTCGGGTGTGGGGCAATATATATGAACGTCCGAGGGAATTCCCCAGATCGCTCGCATGTCTTGAAGTTTGTTCTCTAAAATAATTGAACTGCGATTGCTCGCATACATGCCAGCCTGATCAGGCCCGGGACGCGCCCCAAACCTCGTACGCTCCACGAAAACATACGGATTCTCATGAAGATAATGGGTATAAATGAAGGGGGGAAGAGGACCCCGAATTTCGCCCATCATATCGACAAACCGGCGGTAACACTCCGACACGCCGCCAGCAAATAGCTCCAATTTCTCTTCTTCGGAGAAGCCGACCACGGGGTCTTGTTCGCCCCTAGACGGGGACGAGGTTGATGCCCCGGAATCGGATGATTCGTCGGAAGCAAGGATGTCCGATAGGGTGGCGGAACTATCGTGATCACTCATTCTCACTCGATTAAAGGAATAATAACGCAAAAATTGTATCGAGAACCTACCGCTAAACACCCCCAAACAGCTATAAAGAGAAATAGCAAGAGAAACCTACGTGGTCGAAGGTGAGGCCGAGCGCTCTTGGTAATAGCCGAGCAAGGGAATCAGGATGTTCGGTAATCGACAGCTTGGAGGCGAAAAAGTGTTAAATGAGAGACTTCAGAGGGTATTTATAGGGATAAAAGGCGGCATATTTCAAATTTTGAATTTGAAAAGACGGCTGACAGAAATCGAAGCGTCACGTCAGGAAAGAGCCTCTCAGAAGGCGACATGTGGCAGTAACTGCCGCCTAACATTTAATGAATCAGCGTAACCGTTGAGGCAAAAGATTTATGCTCGGATTAATCAATAACTGTCTGCATTCCGAAACCGACCTCTTCATCCGAACAGGACGGTTTCGGGGGGCATTTGTTATGCAGAGAAAATTCTATCAAATCCCGAGCATAAGAGACCCATATGTTAGGAGCAACAAGGGAGACGATGTTATGTTCGTTTGCGAGAAGTGGCCGAGCAAGACGAACATCAAGAACCCCACAAAAACGGCATGAAACGATGCTCTGTCCGAGCACGGAGCGAGAAGAATCTCCGCTCCCCATGTGTTCGGATCTCCGAGAATCGAGTTGTCCGCTCCTGGGCCATGAGCAAGGAGATGGGCTTAATGGTGGATTTATTTGATGGGCTTGGCCCATTAACTAACTTAGGAAACCCTAATTTGTATTTTCTATAAATAGATGGTGTAATTTTCCATTTAGACCTACCTACACATTTCCCCAAAAATTCCTAGAGAGCATAACTGCCTTGTTCACTACTCAATCCCCCAAATCTCTATTTTTAGTTGAATATTGGAGAACAAGATTTTTCGACTATCAACAGATATGACCAAGAAATATTACTTTGTCAATCCAGAATTCGCACTTTTCGAATTTTGCATACAACTTCTCTGTACGAAGTTTCTCCAGTACAATGCGAAGATGTTCTTCGTGTTCGTTGTGGCTCTTTGAATAAATTAGGATGTCATCAATGAATACTATGACAAATTAATCCAGGTATGGATGAAACACCCTGTTCATTAAATCCATGAAAACGGCTGGTGCGTTACTTAACCCAAACGGCATTACTACGAGCTCATAGTGTCCATAACGAGTTCTAAATGCTGTTTTCGGGATGTCTCTCTCTTTAATTTTTAATTGGTGATATCCCGACCTTAAGTCTATTTTTGAGAAGGTGTTTTCTCCTCGTAGTTGGTCGAACAAGTCCTCTATTCTTGGTAAAGGGTACTTATTCTTCACAGTGACTTTATTCAATTTTCTATAATCGATGCACATGCGAAGCGACCCATCCTTCTTCTTCACATAGAGAACTGGTGCTCCCCAGGGTGAGACACTGGGTCGGATAAAGCCTAAATCCAACAACTCATGGACTTGGATTTTTAATTCTTGCAACTCCTTTGGTGCCATACGATAAGGTGCTTTTGATATTGGTGTTGCTCCTGGCACCAAATCGATTATGAATTCTGCTTGTCAAGTTGGAGGGACTCCTGGTAAGTTTTCTGGAAAAACGTCCTGGAACTCCTGAACGACCGGTACATCGGTTCACGAAACCTCTGGGTGGGGTTTATGTAATAAACTAATGAGATAACCTTGACAATCCTTCTTTCGTAATAATTTCATTGCCTTCATTGCAGAAATTATGTGAGGTTTCCTCTTAGATATTTTCCGAAAAATTTAATTGTTTTTCCTTCAAGTAGTGTAAAAGTGATTTCACGTTCATGGCATTTGATCTTGGCATGACATTTTTTGAGCCAATACATTCCGAGAATGAGATCAAACTCCTTCATTTCTATAATATGCAGGTTAGCAGTAAGCTGGTGTCCTCCAATGTTTATTTCGGTGTCCTTGTCAAATTCGTATGTTATCAATGTACTTCCTGATGGTAGACCTACTTCAAGTGCGTCGTCTATCTTAGTACTATATTGTCTAGTCAAGTCGTAAAACTTTTTAGATATAAACGAGTGAGAAGCACCTGGGTCAAAAAGTACAAGAGCAGGGACTCCAGAGACGTTTAACATATCTGTCATTACTCCAGGGTCCTTTTCAGCGTCATCATGTGCCATTGCATACATGCGTGCACTTCCTCCAGAAGTCTGTCCAGTCCTTACTATATTATGTCCTTGAGCTGCTCCAGGCCTTTGAATGAGTTTGGGGCAATCCCGGATGTGATGCCCAATTTGATGACACTTATAACATTTGCCTTGACCCTTGATACATACCCCTTGATGCTTCTTCCCGCAATTGCGACACACTTGTCGATTGTCGGGTGCTCCAAAGCGATTATTTTCTCCAGCTCTTGCTTGCTTATTGTGCCCTTGATTGTTTCCATTCCTTTTTCGTTTAACAAATCCCATTGCTTGCTTGGGTCTTGATTCTCCGAAACCCAAGCTAGTTTCTACATCGTGGGCTCTTCCGACCATGTCGCATATTCTAGGTTTCCTTGTGCCGATAGTGATGCAGCCCCAGAGTCGTCGATGATACAAGACCCGGTGCGAGTTCCAGCTGGACCAGTGACGCGCTCGAGAGCCAAGAAGTTCAAGGCAAGCTTGATGTCGATGATCCAAGAAGTCTGGGAACAAGAGCTAATGAAGAAGCCCATTGGTGAAGTGGAGAAGCCAAGCCTCATCAATCTGATTGCGTACAAGGAGGCCGAACCAACAGAAGACGAAGCTGGAACCATGAAGACGAAGCCCGAACAGCATGTGTCGGACGACATGAAAAGCTGTCGGCCGACAAGTGGTTTGTCGGACGACACCTCTTGGCTGTCGTACGACATGTAGTGTAAAAGAGGAGGACGAGACAGACGGGATTCGCAGGATGAACCTGCGAACGACGAAGATTTGTCGGACGACAGGATTTCCTGTCGGACGACAAGAGGATGTCGGACGACACATATTCCCGTCGTCCGACATGAGACCTGATTCTTTATGGAAATCGCGTTTTCGCGATTTCAAGACTTTATTCCGTATTTTCCTTTTGTTTTGTGACTTTTTGGGTCAGCCTATATAAAGGCTATGAACCCCATTATTTTAGAACACAACTTTGAAGATTAAAATATATTTCGTGAGTTTATTCTCTCTCTCTTTTCGTTCTCTTTTCGATTGTGCCAAAAGAGATCAACCCGACGAATCAACGAAGCATACATACTTCGTTCGTGTGTCATACATCGATTTCCGAGTTGCTGCATCGATCTCGAGTTGGGGGTTAGGGTTCCGTCCTTAATTGATTTCTCGATTTCAGGTTCAGAGGTTTGGGATCATCCGCCAGGTATCCAATTTTATCGTTTTCTTCTTCTTCCGCTCAATCCATCAACGAGGTACGTATCATCTGGTATCAGAGCCCAGGTTAGGGTTCTAATTTCTGATTACGTGACCTCGATTCTTCTTTCTTTCCGTATTTCTTTTCTTCTTGCTGAATCAGATCTCTTTCATCCGTAAGCACAAAAAAAAACAAAAAAATTCTATAAAAATTATTTCTAGGCCGATTTTCGCGAAATTTTTTTTGAGAGTCTCGTTCCTGGTAGTAAGTCGAATACTCAGCAATTAAAAAAAAAAAAAGAGTATTTTGGCGGGAAAAATTTTCTTCGACCATATTTTTGTGAGTGATTCCTGAATTTTCCGGCGTCGTTTGGAGCCAATTTGGTGCTATCATATTTTTTCGTTCCGAAATTTTCCGATTTCTTTTTTGTTCCTTTCTACGTCGTATTGTGTGTTTTTGTGGATTTTTGTCGGTTCTGATCTCGTCTGGTAGATCGAGGAGTTCGATATATTGAGGGAGAACTTGAGTGGTAAAAGGCAGAGTGTGTGAGAACATTAGAGTGAAAAAAAAAGCCATACCTGAGTGAAACACGAGTGCTGAGTGAATCCCATCTTGAGTGTGATACACGAGCGTTTGTGAGGTGGTGAGGTTTCTTTTACGTTATTGCTTTTATTACTAACGTTTTTCTGTGCAGGTATGTCTGAAGACACGAAAAATAAGGGAATAGCTGAGGGATCTATTAACAACGTCCAATTCCAGGCCATGATGGATGAGAATTATAGGCGGATGGAAGGGCTCTTACACACTGAGATGACTGTGGTACATGACCGACTACTTGCACTGGAGGAAAAGTCTCGTAGAGAGAACCCAGAGAATCGGAGAATAGCAAGGCGCAACGTCGGTCGAGATAACCAGCATCGTCGTAATGAGCGACACAGGGACGCCAACCCCGAAGACGATGAGGATGAAGAGATGGACAACAACTTGAGCACCATCAAGATGACTGTTCCTACATTCATGGGGAAGAACGATCCAGAGTTGTACATCGAATGGGAGAGAAAGGTGGAGATGATGTTTGACTGCCACAACTATTCCGAGCTCAAGAAGGTGAAATTGGCGGCGATCGAATTTTCTGACTATGCCTTGGTTTGGTGGGATCAGCTGATTGCCAGTAGGAGGAGAAACTATGAGCAACCTATTGACACATGGGCCGAGATAAAGTCGGTGATGCGAAAGAGGTTTGTTCCTTCTCACTATTACCGAGAGTTATACAACAAGCTGCAGAATCTACGACAGGGGACGAAGAGCGTAGATGAATATTTTAAGGAGATGGAGGTGGCAATGATTCGGGCCAATATTGAAGAGGATCGGGAAGCTACCATGGCTCGGTTCTTGGCTGGTCTGAACTGGGAGATTCGCAATGCGGTGGAGTTGCAACCGTACGTTGAGTTAGAGGATATGGTTCACATGGCGATCAAGATTGAAAAATCAGCACAAGAGGAGGGGCAGTTTTAGCAGTGCAAAGCCGACTCAGTCTTCTTGGAGATCGTCCCAAGGTCCGAGTGGTTCTACACCTACTGGGAACCAATGGAAGAGAGAGATTCCACCTCGAGATGAGAAGAAGACCTTCCTTAAGGGTCGTTCGGAGGGTGCAAGTTCAGCGACTCAGGTCAGACCATCAAATCCTGATAGTCGCAACCGAGACAAGAAGTGCTTTAAGTGTCAGGGATTTGGGCACATTATGAGTGAGTGTCCTAACAGACGACTCATGATCTTGAGAGACGACGGAGAGGTCGTGACTGATGGTGAAGGTGAGGAACCGACACCTACGGCTACAGCAGATTCCGAGGATGAGGAGGAGATCTTAGCCATCGAGGGTAACCTGTTTGTCGCTAGGAGAGTCTTGAGTGCACATACACAGCCCGAGGAGAGGGAGCAGCGGGAGAACCTTTTCCACACGAGATGTCATGTGAAGGATAAGGTATGTAGTGTGATCATTGATGGAGGGAGTTGTACGAATGTGGTAAGTGCAAATATGGTTCAGAGATTGGAGTTACCGGAGGTGAAGCATCCAAAACCATACCGTTTGCAGTGGTTGAATGATTGCGGTATCATCAGGGTGACCAAGCAAGTGAAGGTACCTTTCCGCATTGGGAAGTACGAGGATGAGGTGCTGTGTGACGTCATCCCTATGCAAGCGAGTCACATCTTGTTGGGACGACCGTGGCAGTTCGATAGGAGAGCCATACACGACGGCTTCACCAACAAATACTCGTTTGAGTATAACGGTAAAAAGGTATCACTTGTTCCTCTCACTCCTAAACAGGTTTACGAGGACCAAGTGCAACTACAAAAGGAGGCAGACAAGGCATCTTCCAAGGAGCAGTCCTTACAAACAAAGGAGAATGCCTTGCTTCACAGAGCCTACCTTGCAAGGGCTAGTGATGTGAAAGAGGCAGTGAATGAGAAGAGGCAGATGTTCGTGTTGTTGTGGAAGGGGAACTTGGTTATTACTAACGATCTACCCCCTCTACCCCCTTCTATTCAGTTTGTTTTGCAGGAGTTCGATGATGTTTTCCCGGAGGATACACCACCAGGTCTACCACCCATCCGAGGGATAGAGCATCAGATCGACTTTGTGCCTGGAGTTGTGCTACCAAACCGCCCGGCTTACCGCACCAAACCGGAGGAAACAAAGGAGTTGGAGAAGCAGATTGGCGAGTTGTTGACCAAAGGGCACGTGAAGAAGAGCCTGAGTCCTTGTGCGGTACCTGTACTTCTCGTACCCAAGAAGGATGGATCGATGAGGATGTGTTGCGACTGCCGAGCTATCAATAACATCACGGTAAAGTATCGACATCCCATACCTAGGCTAGATGATATGCTTGATGAGTTATGTGGTTCCTGCGTGTTTTCAAAAATTGATTTACGTAGTGGGTACCATCAGATTAGGATTAAAGAAGGAGATGAATGGAAAACTGCTTTCAAAACAAAACTTGGATTATATGAGTGGTTAGTTATGCCTTTTGGACTTACTAATGCACCTAGTACTTTTATGCGCCTTATGAATCATGTTTTGCGTGCTTTTATTGGAAAATTTGTTGTTGTGTACTTTGATGATATCTTAGTATATAGCAAAAATCATGATGAGCATGTGGTTCATTTGAGGATGGTTTTGATTGCACTTAGGCAGGAGAAATTATATGCTAACCGTAAGAAGTGCGTCTTTAGCACGGATATAGTCGTTTTCCTTGGTTTTGTTGTTAGTGCACAGGGTGTACAGGTTGACGAGGAAAAGATACGAGCTATCCAAGAGTGGCCAACGCCAAAGAACATTGGAGACGTGCGAAGTTTCCATGGTCTGGCCAGCTTTTATCGACGGTTTGTGCCTAACTTCAGCAGCATGGCAGCACCTTTAACCGCCGTGATCAAGAAGAACGTGGAGTTCAAGTGGGGAAAGGCACAAGATGAAGCCTTTCAGAATTTGAAGGACAAGCTGACACACGCCCCGGTACTATCTCTTCATAACTTTTCTAAATCTTTTGAGATTGAATGTGATGCTTCTGGAATTGGTATTGGTGCAGTGTTGATGCAAGAACGTCGTCCGATAGCCTACTTCAGCGAGAAGCTAAACGGAGCTACGTTGAACTATCCGACGTATGACAAGGAGTTGTATGCCCTGGTGAGAGCTCTTCAGACGTGGCAGCACTATCTCTGGCCTCGAGAGTTCATCATTCACACCGACCATGAGTCGTTGAAGCACCTCAAGGGGCAGAACAAGCTGAACAAGCGTCATGCGAGATGGATGGAGTTCATTGAGACGTTTCCATACGTCATCAAATACAAGCAAGGTAAGGAGAATGTGGTAGCTGATGCCCTTTCTCAGAGGTATGCTCTAATTTCGACTTTAGATGCTAAATTACTTGGGTTTGAGCATATTAAAGGTTTATATGAGCATGATGATGATTTTGGTGAGATTTATAAAGCATGTGAACATTCTGCTAGTGGGGATTTCTTTAGGCATGATGATTTTCTGTTTAGGAAAAATAAACTGTGTGTGCCTAAATGCTCTCTACGTGAATTACTGTTGCTTGAATCTCATGGTGGGGGATTAATGGGACATTTTGGTATTGCTAAGACTTTGGTTGTTCTGCATGAGCATTTCTTTTGGCCTCATATGAAGCGTGATGTTGAAAGAATTTGTGGTCGATGTATTACTTGTAAACAGGCTAAGTCTAGAGTTAGTTCCCATGGTTTGTATACGCCTTTGCCTATTCCTGCATCACCGTGGATTGATATTTCTATGGATTTTGTGATGGGTTTACCTAGGACTAAGCAAGGTAGTGATTCAATTTTTGTGGTAGTTGATCGTTTCTCTAAAATGGCACATTTTATTCCATGTCATAAAACTGATGATGCATCTCATGTGGCTGGATTATTCTTTAGAGAAATTGTTAGATTGCATGGCATGCCTAGAACTATTGTGTCTGACAGGGATTCTAAGTTTCTTAGTTATTTTTGGAAGACATTGTGGTGTAAGCTAGGTACGAAATTGCTATTCTCTACTACTTGTCACCCCCAGACTGATGGTCAAACTGAGGTAGTAAATAGGACTTTGTCTACTTTACTACGTACTATTATAAAGAAAAACATTAAGTCTTGGGAAGAATGTTTGCCTCATGTGGAGTTTGCATATAATCGTTGTGTTCATTCTGCTACTAAATTTTCGCCTTTTGAGATTGTGTATGGTTTTAATCCCTTGACTCCTCTGGATTTATCTCCATTACCTGTGCATGAGCATACTGACCTTGATGGCCAGAAAAGGGCTGATTTTGTGAAACAGATACACGAGACGGCGAGGATGAACATAGAGAGGCGAACCAAGCAATATGCCGAGCAAGCGAACAAGGGACGTCGCAAAGTAGTGTTTGAGTCTGGTGACTGGGTGTGGTTGCATATGCGCAAGGAGAGGTTTCCATTGCAGCGCCGATCGAAGTTACTTCCTCGTGGCGATGGACCATTCCAAGTGTTGGAGCGTATCAACGACAACGCCTACAAGTTGGACCTCCCAGGTGAGTATAATGTTAGTGCTACTTTCAATGTTATTGACTTGAGTTTGTTCGATGCAGGTGACGACTTGGATTTGAGGACAAATCCTCTTCAAGAGGAGGGGAATGATGCAGCCCCAGAGTCGTCGATGATACAAGACCCGGTGCGAGTTCCAGCTGGACCAGTGACGCGCTCGAGAGCCAAGAAGTTCAAGGCAAGCTTCATGTCGATGATCCAAGAAGTCTGGGAACAAGAGCTAATGAAGAAGCCCATTGGTGAAGTGGAGAAGCCAAGCCTCATCAATCTGATTGCGTACAAGGAGGCCGAACCAACAGAAGACGAAGCTGAAACCATGAAGACGAAGCCCGAACAGCATGTGTCAGACGACATGAAAAGCTGTCGGCCGACAAGTGGTTTGTCGGACGACACCTCTTGGCTGTCGTACGACATGTAGTGTAAAAGAGGAGGACGAGACAGACGGGATTCGCAGGATGAACCTGCGAACGACGAAGATTTGTCGGACGACAGGATTTCCTGTCGGACGACAAGAGGATGTCGGACGACACATATTCCTGTCGTCCGACATGAGACCTGATTCTTTATGGAAATTGCGTTTTCGCGATTTCAAGACTTTATTCCGTATTTTCCTTTTGTTTTGTGACTTTTTAGGTCAGCCTATATAAAGGCTATGAACCCCATTATTTTAGAACACAACTTTGAAGATTAAAATATATTTCGTGAGTTTATTCTCTCTCTCTTTTCGTTCTCTTTTCGATTGTGCCAAAAGAGATCAACCCGACGAATCAACGAAGCATACATACTTCGTTCGTGTGTCATACATCGATTTCCGAGTTGCTGCATCGATCTCGAGTTGGGGGTTAGGGTTCCGTCCTTAATTGATTTCTCGATTTCAGGTTCAGAGGTTTGGGATCATCCGCCAGGTATCCAATTTTATCGTTTTCTTCTTCTGCCGCTCAATCCATCAACGAGGTACGTATCAGATAGTATGCCAGCCAGTTGGGGTCGTAGCCTCCTTCGAAACCATAAGGACTTTTTCGGGTCTGTATCAACCAAATGGGGAGCAAAACGACTCAACTGGTTAAATTTTCTTTCTTAATCTGTAACCGAAAGATTTTCTTGTTTGAGAGTCAGGAATTATGTTTCCTTTTGATCTCTAGAGGACTGGGGAAAAAATTTGTCCATAGCGATGTTCTTGAAGTTATCCCAGGTGAGGGCGTTCCTTTCATTTTCCGTTCGGTTCCTCCAATATCCCTCCCACCAATGGTCTGCGTCTTCGACCATTTGGAAGGTCGCACAAGTTATTTTCTGCTTCTCGTCGCAATTAAGCATTTTGAATATTCTTTCTAGTGCCCGAAACCATTCCTCTACTGCTAACGGTCCATCACGTCCGTTAAAAGTTGGGGGTCGATAGTGTCGAAATTGTTCGACTGCCCTCTCATTCCCATTTCCGTTGTTCTGGAAATGATTAAGGAAATCATCGAATGTCATATTCATAGTGGATGGGTTAATCGGAGGTTGTCTTTCTCCGGCAGTCCGATTCCCATTTCATATTCCATTTCCATTTCTGTTTCCGTTTCCACGTCTGGTATTCATTTCCTAAATTCAAATCACACCATATTTAATATCCATATTAAACATAGTTTATTATACATGCATAATAAAGTTGCATACAAGCCGTCAACCTAAAGTTACACACATTAGTACTAGTCGATAGACCATATATCACAATCAAAATATCGGTCAGTAGCGTCGAGAAAACTAGATAATGATATGCATCAATATATATATATATATATATATATATATATATATATATATATATATATATATATATATATATATATATATATATATATATAGCATCTCGGTAGAACTTGATTCGAGTATGAAACTCTACTCAAGCTCAATCACATCCTTCCCCTTGGAGGATGGACCGACTGGGTCCTCCACAGGGTTCTCCTCAAAGTACATGTTAGGATCCTCTTCCGGGTCTTCCCCCGGGTCCTTCTAAATCGCGGTACTCGGGGCCATCATCATCGGTTCCTCAACTAGGCTATCAAACCACTCCGCAACCAAAATCGATATGAACCTGTCATAGTCCAACACCAAATACTGTATACCGGAAATATCCTCGGACAGTGTTGCACATATAGCATCACCCCGCTTCTTCCAGTAGTTGGGAAGGGAATCGATAGTCATACGAGCCGCATCATAACCTGCACCTGCTCACACATCCACAACTTATGCTTATTCGTTAGGTACGACCCAATCGTGTCACCCACAGAGAAGACGAAATTCTCAAAATCAGTGATCGGCGTAGTGGTGCTAGAAGAACCCTGGTCGACCGGTGCGGGCTCAACCCTGTTCGGGCCACAGTTCGGGGGCCAAGTCCTAACAGCAGAGGGTCGTGTCCAAACCAACTAAACAACACACAAATTCGAGCTGCAAACATTAATTTAAGAATACCAAATACATGTATATACATAATTATCCGTTACCTTTCTTCATGGATGCCGAGGAAGGACGAGGGCAATGTATATATATATATATATATATATATATATATATATATATATATATATATATATATATATATATATATATATATATATATATATATATAATTTAGTCTACAGAATCATTTAAAACTCAAGGGCTCTATCATGCAACACTTTAACGTCCCGCTATTTAAAACTTCTTATAATATAATAATTTGAAAAATGAAGTATTTTTTTTTAAAATACTATATTTTAGTAGAAATATATATATATCAATAATAATGGAAAGTAATATGTTATAGTAAAAGTCGAGATTTTAAATCTTATTAAAAGGATAACATTTCACAATTTTCCGTGTCGTACTAGACCGGAACAAAACATAATCGGTTCAAGTCATTATAAATACAACGAATATTAATTCATAATTTATATCACATTACCGCAGTCGATGAATATGTAATAATTAAATATAATAGTTTGGAAAGGTTTATTCCATTGCCCCGTCGTCTCTCCCATGGGCGTCCCCTGTCGTACCTAAAAAAAATGTATTGAAGGGATGAGCTCAATGACTCAACAGGGAAAAACTTTATCAGGTCTAATGTTCATAAATCAAACAAGTCAAACGTAAACATATCCGTAACGAGAAAGCATTAACGATAAACATGAACATTTACTTGAAACTTGGTGCGCACATAAAACACGACGAGATTCCCCGATGAATCTCGATCACTGACCCCTCATGGGATCACAAGTTTTATTAACTTAATATCGTTCAATCACATCACAAATAATTCACGTAAAACATATTTAATTTTAAAACATTAAAATAGATAAGAAATTCCCTACCTTAATTAGGCGTGCAAGGTTCTTAACCCAGAATCCGTAACGTGCAAGATTATATGTTCTCGAGTAACTCGTTACCTACACACAAATTCTTTTTATTATTATATTTATTACAACGTGATCTTAGAATTAGAATTGATGAAAAAAAATTGGCTTTAATAAACGAATTTAAAAAAGTTAAATGTAATTTTAATATTTGGACCGATGTTGATCTTCGACCGTATTCGGGCGTGACTTGTAGTTGGATAGATAAATCTTGAAATATTCTAAAACGTTTGATTGCATTTAAATTATTTAACGATCGTCATATGACTCATAATATAGCAAATAATATTATGCTTGTTTTAAATGAATACGGAATTACTCAACATATTTTTTGATTGGTTTAGATAATGCATCCGCGAACAAGACTATATATAATGTTTGTAGCCTTCCCCATTTGAAACTATGATCTCTTCCTTTGCCAAGATTGGCAATAGCAACAACCGCTTGACTACTAAAATAGAATTAACAAAATTCGTAATTACTACTAATATATATAGTTTATATTGTTATTTAATTAATAAACTTTGGGTAAAAGTAAATAACAATTTCAAATTACATAGTTTCATTCTCTTCTGTGGGCGGCGACTGAGCTCGAGCTGTGAAAAACAAAAACTGGTTCTATTTTTTACCTTTACATTTTGTAAAAACAAATTACTCCTATTTAATTATTTTTCATTTGTTATTTCACTCGTAGTGTTGTTGACTTCTTGGTTTTGCTATTGTTATTGTATTATTTCAATTAATTTTTTAGGGTTTGTTAAAATTTTAATATGATTTAAGGAGAATTTTATTTAAATAACATATTAGTATTGTTCTTTGTGTTGTTTGATGTTTCTCATCTTATTCAAGTTCTTGACTTCTTGTTCTTGTACTTTTTTTCTTTGAGAAAATAGAATTATTTGTACTTTGCGACCGAAAGAACTTAGTGTGTATTTTTTGATTTTGTATTAGGCAATGAATAACACTAAACAGAGAAGCGAAAAAAGAGAAATCAATTAAGTCATTATTCACTAATTTTAAACGAAAGAAACTTATGACAAGTGAATATCATCCTAGAAACAATGATAATGTAGCTCCATCTCCTAGTGTCCAACTTCCTCCACCGAGAAGAATAGAAATTGATCTCGACTCACTCGAGCGTGCCCATTCAAACGCATTTCAATTCGTCAGCATCCTGTTAATAAAAGTGATGAAATAAGAAGAACATGACAATGGGAACATTTCAACCCATTTTGGATGAATATAAGCTAACATTCGATGGAAACCAAAATCGCATATTTCAAAGCTCGTGGTTTCGCCAGTTTCCTTAGTTAGAGTACTCACCTTCAAATCATGTGGTATATTGCTTTCCGTGCTTCTTATTTGATCACTTAAATAACAGTCGATGTTCATTTACTCGTGGTGGTTTCAATAGTTGGAAGCGAGTTAACAACGTGAAGAATTGTTCATTTTTAAAACATATTGGAGATGTTGATTCAAATCACAGTAGCACAGTCTTATATATGAACTCTATGAAATATGTCTCTCAACATATTTATAAAACAATTATTTGGGAGAATCCAAAAGAGATAAAGGAAAATCGTTTGCTGATTATGACTTACGATTAAGTCTCTTCAATACCTTACTTTGCAAGCATGTGCGTTGAGAGGGCAGGGCATGATGAGACGACATCTTCCAAAAATGTTAGAGTGCAGAAGGGATAAACACAAAATATAATTTTATTAAGAGAAGAAATAATGTAACCAACGGAAGTACTCTTCCGTCCCAAGTCTAAAGACTCCAATTCCAATTTATCCAAAAGATAATCCGAACCTAATAATCAAAGACATATTTGTAGGAATTAAAGTCCACAAACCCTAATACCCTATACTACTGCAGCTAATAATAATAATAATAATAATAATAATAATAATAATAATAATAATAATAATAATAATAATAATAATAATAATAATAATAATAATAATAATAATAATAATAATAATAATAATAATAATAATAATAATAATAATAATAATAATAATAATAATAATTACAATATAATTTAAAATACTAATTAATTTCAGGCTTCTAGCGCATCATATCAATTCCATCCCCCTTTAAAATCGTCTTGTCCTCAAGGAGGAAATCTAGACATGTAGTCAAGAATATCTTTCCCATGCTCAGGTGGAAGAAAATTCTCGTCCCATTTTCCCAAAATCCTTTGGCTGTCGTATTTACAAGTCGAGTCTGAAGAATCAACCAATGAGTCGAGTTCGGAATCCCAATATGACTGCCCCCTAGCAGATCGTGAGGCCCTCTGGCTGCGCGGGTGGTGGTCATAACACAAAGAACGGAGTGGGTTCGACAACACTCTTGAACGACTTCCTCTCGGCACATCTGCACAAGCAGATGCTATTAACGTTGATACATCAGATGCCATGACTTTGTTGAAACATCGAAACTCTCGTTTAGTCGGGCTTGTTGTCGAGGCTAATCGCTCTTGAAGGGCGGATGAACATTTTCGTGCGCCTTCGGGTGTGGATCCAAAATTGTCGATTTTCTTTTTTAGTTCCTCGAGTGATCGAGAAGGCACCTCGCTAGGAGGTGAGGGCTTCTGGACATTATGATTCACCGGACTTGATGGGTCTTGACGACTCGCTGAATTTTGGCGAATCACTTCAGGTTTCGATCCTGGCGTGTCCTTTGTTTCTATTCCTTCTTTCGCAGCAATTTCGTGAGCATGACCAACACTTCGTCTAATCTTGCTTGGAGGGTATCGAAACGGACGACCTTCATTTCCATCCATTTCTCTAACTGCTCGATGTATGGATCCGACACGTCCTCGTGTGACAGATCCGTCAGGTCGGACCAATTTGCTAGAGTACAGAAGGGATAAACACAAAATATAATTTTATTAAGAGAAGAAATAATAAGAGAAGAAATAACGTAACCAACGGAAGCACTCTTCTGTCCCAAGTCTAAAGACTCCAATTCCAATTGATCCAAAAGATAATCCTAACCTAATAATCAAAGACATACTTATAGGAATTAAAGTCCACAAACCCTAATACCCTATACTAATGCCGCTAATAAGAATCCTAATAATAATAATAATAATAATAATAATAATAATAATAATAATAATAATAATAATAATAATAATAATAATTAAAAATACTAATTAATTTCAGGCTTCTAGCGCATCATATCAAAAAATGAGGTAATCTTATTGAATTGATAAAGCTTTTGGGAGAGTTTAATAGTGAAATTAAAGATGTTGTTTTAGAGAATGCTCCTTTGAATGCGAAGTACACATCACTAACAATTCAAAAAGAGATTTTGGGCATCTATGGTAGTCGTTTGAGAAACAAAATTCGCGACAAGTTTGGTGATTCGAAGTTTTGCATTTTAGTTGATGAGGTTAAAGATATTTCTAATAAAGAGCAAAAGGCTACTGTGTTAAGGTTTGTTGACGTCAATGGTATATTGAAAGAGCGTTTTCTTGACATTGCAAATGTTAAAGATACTACTGCTTTAACATTGAAGAATGAGATTATGTTCTATCTTAAATCGACATAACCTCCAAATATGAAATATGCGAGGTCAAGGATATGATGGAGAGAGTAATATGACCGGTGTATGGAAAGGACTACATATTGATCAAGTAACTGCATGCATGCCTATTTTAGGAATCCTATTTTTATGGAAATAGGATCTTTATATTATTTATTGATGTGTTTATTTAGTATAAGATTCTACATTACTAATTGTACTGTATTAGGACTAGGGTTTTATGTTTTGATGCATATATATATATGCCCCACGATGTACACATAAATCATCAATTTCATATTCAATAAAACATCTATTTTATTTTCGATTCATAAAGAAGAGGTTATCCTATCTCGTTTCTATATTCATCAAAAATCAACACTGCAAGCTCTTTTTCTGGGAGAGTTTCCTTATGCTTATCATGTTCATTGATTTGCTTATCGATTGCAATTAGCACTAGTTGGTGCAAGTGGAAAAGTTGACCAATTTATTGTTTCTTTTTGAACTTGAACAAGATTGTGAATATCGTTGGTGTTTCTTCTAAACGTCACAAGAATTTGAATATTGTGAATATCGTTGGTGCTTCTTCTAAGCTTGAACTACGATCTGCTCAAGCTATTGAAATTGCAGAAAAGGTAGCTACAGGAGAACGTGAAACAGGGAGAGGAGCTAATCAAATGGGTAGTTTGCATCGTCTGAAAGATAATCGAAGGAGTTCTCATTTTTCCTCCACGTGTAGTTTAATTGATATGTATGATGTGGTGAATACTGTAATTCAGTATATGTCGGATGAAGGTTCTTCTTACGACACAAGTGGTGAAGCTTACGGTTGTCGGATTGTAATGCAGTCTTTTGATTTTGTATTCATCCTACACTTGATGAATAAAATTTTGGGAATTTCAGATATGTTTTGTCGATCGTTGCAGCAAAAATCTCTTGATATATTGAATGCTATGGATCTTGTCTAAAACATTAAAGTTTTGCTTAAATTGTTGAGAGATGTAGGTTATGACTGTCATTTATCACACGTGACATCAGTTTGCTGAGAACATAACATCATAGTACCAAATACTGTTATGAAAGGGGCGTTGTGCGTTCATGTCAACAAGTGGACGTTATCACATTTGATCACCATTATCGGTTTGATGTCTTCAATAGCGCAATTGGTATCCAGTTGAGTGAAATCAATTGTAGATTCAAAGATGAGACGGTGGAGCTTCTCAGACTTAGTGTTGCTTTAGATTCCAAAGACAACTTCAAGTTGTTTGATGAAGATCTTGTCTATAAGCTTGCTGATAAATTTTATCCTGATGATTTTACAGATCAAGAAATGATTCGCTGGAAAGTGAAATTGTAGAATTACAAAATTGATATGCTTTCTCAAGAAAAATTTCAGAATTTGTCAACTATCTCTGACTTATCTATAAAGTTGTTGGAGACAAACAAGGTGCAAGCATATGCTATGATTACGAGACTGATTCACCTTGTTTTGATACTTCCAGTTACCAATGCAACGATTGAACAAGAATTTTCAGCTATGAAGCATGTGAAGGGTATTCTTCGAAACAAAAGGGAGGGTGATTACTTATCAGATTCTCTTGAAGTTTATATTGAAAGAAAATTGTTTGATGACATTTATCTTGATTCTATTATCGATGAGTTTTATCGAATAAATCGCAGGGTGCAACTCATGTATTTTTTTTAGTTTAGTATTAATAATATTTTGAAAGTCAATTCGTCTTGTTTTTTTATCCTTTCTTTGCTATTGCAGCAGGGTGTTATTCAGTGTATCAAATATTTTACTTTTCTTCCACATCACCATATTTTATAAAATCAACATATTTTTCATTTCTCTTTATTTATTTTAAATTCAATAATTATTAAATATGAAAAAAAGTGAAATGAAAATAAAAGGTTTGAATAAACGTGTGCAAATAACACAAACCTACACTCGATTTGTAGAAGACAAAAAATAAAAAATAATGGTATTTTTATTTTTGAATAATTATTATGTATAAATTGATTTTAAAATGTGGGGAGAAATAATGTAAATGACACAAGTCCTTATTTCATTGGTTCAAGTTTATTTTTTTATTCAAATAAAATGATTAGTGGGGACCGCTGGGTGTCAAATTTATTTTGGTCGTGGATCAAATTTTAGTCCCGGCCCCACATGGTTTGAAATTTGACACCTTTAAAACTCTCTAGTGAATATATTGACACACATTTGACACTCAATTTGATCCCCTATTGTACATAGTCTAAGAGTCTATAGGATTTGTTAAAAAATGTAAAAAAGTTTTGCGTTTTAAAATATTTGGTTAGAAGAAGCGATCTTGATTGATTCTAAAAAAAATATCATACAAAAAAAAATTACTTATTTCTTTGAACAAACATACAACATAAATATAATTATAAATAATAATAATAATATTGTTGAACCACAAAAATCCCTTACCGACACGTGGCATGAGTCCACTTGCCAGCTCACCATCACGAGGATCAGGCCCGCGCCCGGGCGTCGAAGACCCAACATGCAGAAGGACGAATATACACGAGCCCTGGCTCCAAGTCCTGGCACCGTACCCCGAGCACCATACAGATAAGACCTGCAGTTAGCAGAAGTGCACAACTGAAGGATGTTTCTATCCTTGCATGCAGGACTTCGTGTCATTAATGGACAAGTGGATTCTACATAATCAGCCTATAAATAGAATAGATTTAGACGATAGGAAGGGAGGGCCAAAAAAGATATAGAGGCTCTCGGAGCGCTGAAAAAGGAATATAGGCCCCGAAGATAGAGGAGATGATCCCGGATAAGTGATCTGATATCCACCCTCATACTTATAAGCCCATAGTTCGTCGAGAACACAATATTACCTGGATATACCAGATAATAAACAGAGATATAATCTCGGCCATTCAAGCTTAGTCTCGGTGTGATTTCATTTCATCTCCCTTTCTACATATAAATATATGTGTATTTGAGTCATGTCCAAATCCTACCCTGCGCAAATAATAATATGGAGTATAATATATCCAACACAAACGACCCAAAACAAAAAAATTGAGAGTTTTTTTTATCAAATTAACAAAAAAGTTTCAATCATAAATTTATAATTTTTCATTTTAAAATTAATGTTTTCAACAAAAATAATTAAATATTTTTTATCTGTTGGCGCTGAAAATCAATGAAAATTCATGTAAATAATAAATATATATATATATATATATATATATATATATATATATATATATATTAGACAATTTTATCAAATTTATAAAAATCCATAAAAATCTATAAAAAAAAATCATTCACTCTGTATTAACTCTGTGGATTTTCAAATTCCATGGGCTTTTTAAAACCCATAATAATTCAGTACAATCTGGATTGAATACACTATCCTTAATCTCTTAAATCATAAAAATGTAGTCAATTTAGTCTAATTTGATCGGAAAAATCCAAAATTTTCGCTGGAAAAAGACATGTGGACTTCTTTTAGACGATTTTTACTGATCTGACACCACGTGAGCATGAGAGAATAATTTTGTTAGTTCTTCAAAATGGTTCAAGTCTCGATTTGGTCTACTAAAAGAGGTCGATTTCAATTTAGTCTCTTAAACCGTAAAAATATAGTAAATTTAGTCCAATTTGATTAAAAAAATCAAAATTTTGCTGGAAAAATAAACGTGGACTTCTTTCAGACGAAATTTAGTGATTAGGCGCCATACAGATCTTCCACGTGAGCATCAACTTGACCGATTTGGTCCACTAAATTGGACCGATTTCAATTTAGTCTCTTAAATCACAAAAATATAGTTAATTTAGTTCAATCTCATCGAAAAAAATTAAATTAAAGTTGGTAGAGCTAATAAATAGCCACAAAAAGATAAGCCCTAACAACTAGAAATGTGTAGGATGATGAATAAGTGTCAACAAATTACTCCAGAGTAGCATAAGATAAATAAAATGTATTTAAATATGATATGTTAGTTATAGTAGTGCATGTGAGGTTATTGGACTCAAACAATGTATTGGGCCTTGACATGTAATGAGCTAGTGTTGGGCTTGAATTGATTCTTAAAACGATCCTTCATGTATACAATATTTTTTACTGGTGAAAATTTAAAATTTTCGATCAAATTGGATTAAATCGATCACATTTTTGTGATTTAAAAGACTAAATTGAAATTGACCACTTTTAGTGGACCAAATCGGGACTTCACCCCTTTTAAGAGATCAACAAAATTATTATCTATGTGAACATCAACTTGACCGTTTTGATCCCACTAAAAGGGGTCGATTTCAATTTAGTCCCTTAAATAAAATTATGTAATCAATTTAGTCTAATTTGATCAGAAAATTTAAATTTACAACGAAAAAAAGATATTGAATAAATTAAGGATCGAACCTGTTCTATTCCAAGACATTTGTTCAACTAATTGGGTTACTCACTACAATCGATCATATTTATTAATAAAAAATTAATAAAAATATATAAAATAATAATAAACAATAGAACATTTAACTGTAAAGTGTTTTATGAATTAATATCTAAATACATAAATTTTCCAATTACTCATAATAACAATTAATTTATTAAAAATATTTTATTTGTAAATCAAATATGTTTTTTATAATTATATATAAATATATCTAAAACAAATATTAATATATTAACAATATGATCGATTGTAGTTAGTGACTCAGTTGATTGAACTCCTCTTTTTTTTTCTTTTGAAAAAGAACCGATCCTCTCTTTATACAATATATATATATTTTTCAGATTAAATTGATCAAATTTTTGTATAAAATATTTTTTTCTAGTATAAAGTTGAATTTTTTGATAAAATTGAACTAAATTAAACCAACCAATTTTAATGAATCAAATCGAGACTTACCTCTTTAGAACCAACAAAA
The DNA here is from genome assembly GCA_954870475.1 of Euphrasia confusa. Classification (NCBI taxonomy): domain Eukaryota; kingdom Viridiplantae; phylum Streptophyta; class Magnoliopsida; order Lamiales; family Orobanchaceae; genus Euphrasia; species Euphrasia confusa. Next base: position 23,122,808 of record OX940960.1, read on the forward strand.
TTGTTCTCACTCAGTAAATACTCTACTCTCAAAATTTATTTTTAACTCATACATAAACCTAAAACCTCATTTTTTATTTATAAACCTAAGACCTCCTTTTTATTTTTATTTTTGTGCTGGGTAAATATATTGGGACGGGAGAGTATACAGAAAACCGGTTCCTCAACCCCACAGTATTCGGGCAGTGAAGCGCGGGAAATTCATCGGAATGGAGGAACATGATTTACAGTTGGAGAAGGCGAAATTGATTAGCTTGGCTCTGGAGTTCGGATTTGACGAGGACACCGCCAACCGGTGCTTGGACCGCCTTGTTCACCTCTACGGTGAGTTCACTTCAATTCGTTTTTTTTTTAAATTCAATTTAATTTTAATTTGCCCCCAAAATTTCTGTAGCGATACTGTAAACGTAAACAGCGTGTCTGCTTATTTTTTGTGATTGGGTTTTATTGCTTGTTTGATTATTTCTTCCCCCTCTTTCTCTGTGTGGGTGAAAACCGTCAAGTAATTGGATAATTCTCGATTATCATTTGTTTATGAAGTATCTTTTGTAATTCACGGACTCTCAAATATTATATCATTATGTGATAACTATAAAACGTACCCGCCCACACAAGTGATCAGGCGAGCTGTTGGTTTTCATTCGAGATGAATGGGGGCCCATTGAACTACAAAACAAAACATGATGGTTGAACTACAACCAATTGCAGAGTATATTTCCCATTATTTAGTCATTGTGAATAAGTAATATAGTATTATTAGGCTCGCACCAGTGTTCAATAAAATTGAATTTGAATTCAGTCGCACGACTGTACAATGAAAGAGAATAAAAACTTCTACTATGCTATATACTGTTTTCAACATGACTGCAACAAAAAAATGTATATTTACAATTTACAACTAATTTAGGTTGAGATTAAAAAGTGCAGTGAAACTAATCTCCTTTAATGCACAGTAGATATGTAGGAAATTTCATTATCTTTGATACTTCCGCAGAATATACAAGGGAGTGTCTTGGAACTGAACCAGCCGAGCTACCTGGACTTTCAGTCCCCTTCTCTTAAGCCCTGTGTTAGTTTACAGATGTACTATTTATGCTTCACATTTACTCTAGAATTTAATTAGTAGTTCAATTACTTTGTTTCAATGTTCACTCTGGGTAGTTAAGTTGAATCCATTTTGTCCTTGTTTCCATGGAAACATAATTGTTGTAACTGTGATTATTCTTTTGTTAAGGTGACGATGGGAGAGACTTCATCACCGTGGAGTACTGCGGTGATGACTTTCTGGCATCACTTGCTGAGCTTATTCCAGACACCGAGGATTGGGATGATGTGCAAGCCATGGAATCAGAAGCTTGTGGTGCTTTGGATGAGATGCTGGGAAAGGATCGATTCCAGAGTAATGGTTCGAACGATACTCAAAGAATCCAAAGCCATGTCCTAAAGGAATTTCCTGAATCTCAGAAGCATCAAAATATCATGTACTTGGATACTTCAAGTGATGATGAGGAGGTAGATCAAAGCATATCTAAAAAATATCCAAAACTTTCCTCTAATGTTTCTGTAGATGGTAACAGCGACACCTGTGGCCCTTCTCCAAGTTCGGTTAGAACTTCACCAATATCTGTAAGGATATAGTCTCCTTTATCAACAGCCAGTAACGTCTGGCCATTTTTTAGTGACGACGATACTGATCCATGCTAATTATGCAACATTATATAATACTAAAATAAGTATATATGTAATAAATTTGATAACTTGTTATCTTTCTGTAAGCAATTATTTGCTAAGTTAAAAATGATAGGAATATACTTAGGTAGTTAATGGATATGATCAGCATGCCTCCTAGTTGTCTCAAATCCCCATCCCCTTTCTCTCTACACATTAAAGAAACAGAACAAAAACTTTGAATCTTTAATCTCATTTATACTAATGTGCTCTTGTTTTCAAGGACTACAAGGGTGATCCAACACATAGTTCACGTTCATCAGTTTCCCAAGAACAGCACTCCAGTTCATATGGAAATACTCCTGGAACTCTCACATATGCAGATCTTCAGAAGTTGGATCACCTTGAATTGGCAAATGTTGTTGTGTTTGGTAATAAAAGTTTTCGACCGTTGCAGTATCAGGCTTGTAAAGCATTTCTTGATCAGCATGATTGTTTTGTTCTTATGCCTACTGGAGGGGGAAAAAGCCTTTGCTACCAGGTCAGATTTACACTGGCAGAGTCGGCCTTTATCTTTTTTTTCTTCTTCTCATTTCATGGATAGTTATTCAGACACACCAATAACATTAATATTTCTTATTTTGGTCCAGTCTGCCTGTCTTAGTAACATGTGTGTCAGTCAGATATCGATATTCACGTAGTTAACTTGCCTGGAATCATCATGAAACTATTTATTAATTTAGGACCGATTAATTACAGAATTGGGTTTACTAATGGCTGTCTAGTTGAAATGGCTTGGGTTTTGACTAAATGGAACTCAGGAAGGCGGTATGCGTAGGCATCCTTTTCAAGCATCCATTTTGTAAATTGTAATCGAAGATTCAATTTTTGATGATCATTATAGTAAAATAATTTCGTGTGAGGGGACACATAGGCGAAGAAATTAGAAGCTGGTCTTCCCCACTTTTTTTGTAAACACATGTTATGTAAACCTTACTTGAAATCGGAAAATATGCCTCTTAAGCTCCTCCCCATTCCCCCAACAAACAAATGAACTAGAATTTTTGATTTTCTTTTTGTGCTACTGTGCAGCTTCCATCCATTCTACAGCCAGGAGTTACTATCGTTATATCCCCACTTCTTTCCCTCATTCAAGATCAGATTGTTACGCTGAATCTCAAATATGGAATAGCAGCAACTTTCTTAAATTCTCAACAGAAGTCTTCACAAGAAGCAGCTGTACTTCAAGAATTAAGGTGAGTTTCAGTGCAATACATGCATACTGATATAACTTATGTACCCCCCATCTCCCGTATCAAGTACGCCTAAAGCTGCCTCTGTGGACAAAACCAATTATTTTATTTCTTCATTGACCCTTAATTGTAATTTCTAGGAAAATATCCTGACATAGCAATCCAACATCCAATATTATTTCATTGTGTAATGCCGCATGTTTACAAAATAATAAAATGTGCTGTGTTACTTCTTTAAATAAAAGGTGACTTTTCGAGTTCAATTTTTCGAGCATGATGCCAGTTGTTCATTGCTTCATCATTTCCAAGTTCTACCATCACCCTACCATTTAAACTCATGATTAAAGAAATCCTCTCGGCCATGCCTTTTTAGGGTCTGCAACTCCAACACAATTTCAGATGTTAACAATAAACTTATATACTATCTTATAAAATTGTATAATAAGTAGAATTTTTGAACTGTTCTGTATCACATTATACTAGCCTGTAGGTATCCAATCTCATATATGATTTGATGTGATTAATAGGTTAATTATTAATTCAATATTGTGTTGACTAAAAGAAATACCAATTCAATAGTTTATCATAGTTGTAACCAATGGGTAATAGAATAGGCATGACATGATATTGGCTTAACAAGAATGACTTACAAAATATGACAAATCTGATTGTCTTCAATAACAGATTGATTGCCAATGTCGTTCCATATTTGTGCTTCACAATTGTTTGGATATTTCTAGGAAAGATAAGCCGTCATGTAAGCTTCTATATGTAACTCCAGAAAGGATTGCTGGAAATCTTATGTTTCAAGATATCTTAAAATGTCTGCACGAGAAGGTATAGTTTTATTATGCTGTGGAACATAAAACTCAGAACTGCTGCTTTGTGCGCTTCTCACTGCATATGCTTTTCCTAATAATAATGGATAATATCTCTGTTTCAGGGTACTTTATCTGGATTTGTTGTTGATGAAGCCCACTGTTTAAGGTATACCTTTCTGATACAAATCCTCATTTAGACTATATAATATGTTTTATTTATCTGGATTTGTTGTTGATGAAGCCCACTGTTTAAGGTATACCTTTCTGATACAAATCCTGATACAATTATTTTATTTGCGTAATTAAGTTGTTGTTAGGCGGGCCTTAAGCCCTTAAGTAATTAGTACGGAGGAGTATTTTATTGAATATTACTTACGTAGGAAGAGGAGGAGAATTATTATGAGAGCATTAGTAGGCTTGTGGAGAGAATTCGGTGTCTGGGATATTTCCGAGGATTTATCATCATTTGGTTTGACCTACCCTCTCTTTCTCAACGCCAACCACATGGTCATTGACTGAGAAAGAGTGTCTCGAATCAATCGAACTTAGTATAGGTGAAGTTCATGATGCCTTAACCATTCAAAGATGTAATGTGTCAAATTTGGCACAATCCGTGACTACCATCCAAAGCAAACTCGATTTCATCACGAAATTGGATAGGTTTGCCATGTAGAGCACCAATCACCCTCTTCCCCGCCTAATGTGAATATGGCAGTTGTAGTTCCATCCGATCCGATAAACTTTTTCGGATGGAACTTTAAATTTTCGTTGGGTCATATCTTCTTCCCACAGAAAAGAGAGTAGAATTCCCGACGACAAGGACCTTCCATCCGATAAACTGAATTTGTTCTATGTTGTTACTTAATCCATAGTGTGTTTATAAATTTCAAGCTTTATAAAAATAGTGTTGTATGTAATTATAGTATGAGTATTTTTAGCGTTTTTTGACTTATGTTGGAGGTGGGATTACTAACCCTATTGGTACATTTTTTTTCAGCCAGTGGGGACATGATTTTCGTCCAGATTATAGAGCACTAGGTTGTCTTAAGCTTAATTTTCCACGTATTCCTGTGATGGCTTTAACTGCAACAGCAACCCAGACAGTTCGTAAGGTTAGTGTTGGTTACTGGACATGCATATCTGGAAGTACCTGAAATATTATCTTTTATGATATTTACTGATGAAAGATAATTTTCTGCAGGATATCTTAAACTCCTTGAGAATCCCCCACGCAAGAGTGCTTGAGACAAGTTTTGATAGGCCCAACTTGAAGTATGAAGTTATAAGTAAAACTAAAGAACCACTCCAGCAGCTCGGGAAATTACTGGTGGATCATTTCAAGAATTTGTGTGGAATTGTATACTGCCTTTCGAAAAATGAATGTGCGGAAGTTTCAAAGTTTCTTAATGAGAAACTTAAGATTAAAGCTGCATATTACCACGCTGGTTTGGCTTCTCGTCAAAGGGTTGCAGTTCAGCAGAAATGGAACAGTGGAGAAGTTCACGTTGTTTGTGCTACCATTGCTTTTGGGATGGGAATCGACAAACCTGATGTTGTAAGTCATTTTTAACTGAGAATTCTGTTCTTTCATTCCCTAACTGAAATAAAGTTCAATTATTATCATAAATAATGGGACGGAGGGAGTAGTTGTTCTTGTTGATGCAAAGAAATATTGTCCTCCATTCCAGTAGTTAGTTCAAAATATTTAATAACTTAAACTAATCCATATTTCAGCGTTTTGTTGTTCACAACACCATGTCCAAATCAATTGAGAGTTACTATCAGGAATCTGGTCGAGCAGGGCGTGATAATCTCTCTTCCACATGCATCATTCTGTACCAGAGGAAGGATTTCAGTAGGGTGGTATGCATGCTTAGAAGCGGACAAAGAGGTAAAAAGGAAAGCTTCAAGTTGTCCATGGATCAAGCTCGGAAAATGCAAAAGTATTGTGAACTTAAGGTACAAGATAATATCTTTTGAGAATATGCAAGTATATTTGACGTAACATGGTACGCCCACTTCATCCACACCTAGACGTAAGTATCACTAGATAACGGTCTTATCAGAGTAAAAGAGTAAAGCTTTTAACTTTTGCAGGAAGAATGCCGCAGGCAAGCTTTACTTGAGCACTTTGGAGAAACCTTCGATCGGACTGCCTGTAAAAATGGTTCCAGTCCTTGTGACAACTGCCTCAAGTTAGCTTCATGATAAATACACATATTTTGTCCATCTAATTTTTATGAAAAGGATTTTCACCAACATACCCTGCCCATATCCCTTATAAACTGCTTACCACTTTCCCTAACAAAACAATGTTTCCCAAGTGATTCTGAAAACAGCTTTGTTGGGGACTTGGGGTGCCTGATTGATTGGAAGACATAAGCAGGAACTTCAAGATCCAAATATTGTCCTCCATTCCAGGAACTTCATGATAGCCACCCGACTTCGTTGTAACTGTCATTTTCTTATGAAAGATCCAGTTTGTAGTTGTGTGTGTTCTAGAAAGTAGCTCAGTGCTATAAAATTTGAAGATTGTTGAATGTTTGTTGTCTGTTGTTAGATCAGAAATCTTCAAGGAGCCATCTTTACTGTTGTGACATTGGTTGATAAATTTCAAATAGAAAACATTTATCCTGATTACATCTATGATCTATCAGCAGCATTTGTCTTATGTAATTTTGGTGCTTTGCAATTATTTAGCAACTTCAGTGGACTAGAAAATAAGGAAAATGTGCCTAAGCCCGATGTCCCAAGAAAATGAACATAAGGCGCACAAGGTTAAGAATTAAGTTGTGTTCAAGATAATATTTCCAGCTATAAAAATGGCACAATTGATAGAAGTAGATTATTTTAGTAAGGTGTATATTCTTGGAGATGACTTTTATAACCAATCATTCATTTACTTTGTGCATTCAGCACCATGAAAGCTTGAAAATGTGACGAATCTCCAGGTTTTCTTATCAAAACCCAGAGAATACAAACACTAAAAACACACAAGAACGTCTACCATCTAACCTACCCAGAATATTTCAGAAACAATTAAATAAAACTTCAACTATACAATAAAAATCAACTGTTGAAACTCAATTATTACAAAGAGATAAATCATTTTCTGCGAAGATTTGCAACAAGCACTATTGCAAATTAACATAATACTACTAAAATATGAAAAGTTCAGAGATTACAGTTATTATGCCTAACGAAATCATATTTTGTAGTTTTATTTAAGATGCCTAATGTAGCCCAAAAGATCACATTCGTCCCAGTTTCTGGACGAGACTATTCTCAATTTGTAACCTTTTGTTCATCAGCAAAGTGTACTTTGACACAAGTTGTTGTTCTCCAGCACTCACCGCAAGCTTGCACTTGAGAGAAGTCTTCTCCAACCTATCAATGTACATGCTCGATATTGGTACAAATATATCCTTTTTGTTGCACAACCACCCATGAGCAGCTCTCAATGCAGCCCCCACGGAAGCCGAGTCTGTGAGCAGAAAACCGAAAAATGTAAGGAATAATTACAAAATCCACCTATTAGATCAGAAGTTTATACAAATAACCCGAAGAGTTGTGACAACATGAAGGCAGGATTAAATCTCATTTTGTTGATTACCCCCGAATTATTGGAAAGAGAAGTGGTGTAAAAAGTACAAATGAATAAATAGACTGCAAAATGATATCCAAAGAAAATATATCTCGTGTTGATAGCATGCACAAATAGCAAAAGAAACTACCAACGCTTGCCTGAGCTTTGGATTTTATAGACATTGCACCCAAAAATAGAAGCAACCGAGTCAAGAATGCTGTTGTTTGCCGAGGCTCCACCAGTAGCAATTATTCGTTTCGGAGGAGAAGGCATTCCGAATCTTTCCGCATGAGCTCTCATAGATAGCAACTGGCCTTCTACTAATGCTCGGACCTAAACATTATATATATGTATATTATGTTAGGCTTTATTACAGAAAGTGCACGGGGGGTTGACCTAATTAAAAAAATTGTTAACTTTCATTTCGCCTTGCATTTATAAACCCCTTCATCAGCAAACAGCAAGGACCCCTTCTCATTTACTAAAATACTAGTAGTAGAGATTGCCCCTTAAATTTAATACTGAATCAAAGTATAGTCACACAGTTCGTAGTACGGTTCGGTACGGAATTCGGTCGGGGTAGATAAATCGAATACGCTAGGGGTAAGCTCATTATTTATATTATATTATTTATTAATTATAATTGTTTTTTATAATTTGTTGTAAAATTAAGAAGAAAAAAATAATTATTTTTTTATAATTTGTGTGCTTCTTAGGTTTTCAAGAATAATAATGCTAATAATAAATGTCTTATTTACTTGTCTTATTTACTTTCAAGTTTTAAGAATATTTTAATGTATTTTTGTATATACGCTATTAATTTATAAGTAAAAAAGTAAAACCCTAATTTGTTACTCCTATTATATTCTATCGCCGCCTCCTTACGGAGGTCCAGATTCTAAGGTACGTTTCCCCCCTTTTTTTTAACCATTTCTTCTTGAGATCGAATTCGCTCGATACGGCCATAATGGCCGAATTTCGAGCGAATCGAACTCCGAATTGGTACGCCGTATTTCAATTCGGAGTTCGATAGGCATACCAGCGAATTGTGTGACTATTTATCAAATATCAATGGTACTTTTTGGTAATTTCAAAACATACATGTGTTTTGTAATTATCCCTCTATGTTGATAAATGTATTGAGAAAAATAAAAAAGTTTAGTTAGAACCCTAGTTTTATTAATAAATAAACCTATTTTTTGCAATTACAAAAGTTAGTTGGGTTTTTCTGCAATTAGTGCAAACCTCAAGGCTGTGATTGTCCTTATATGTTACTACATGAAATATGACAAGTAAACATTTTAGCTCACTAACCTCAGATGCAGCATCAAATTCTGCAACTTCACATTCTTTCACTCCATCTAATGTGTGGCCGTCGAAATTCTCAAGAACGTATCGGTGAAATCCAACTGAAATAATTCATCATACTGGTCAAGTACATGCATATAATTGTGGAGAGCAAAATGTGCAATTCAAATATCCAAATACTGAAGTTGCACGAGAACATAAATATGGTCAACATCTAAGTATTCCTAGATAGAGCTTGTCAGAAGCCAACGCCTCCAATAAAATCTCAATAACTATTTGGGCTTTTGGAAAGGGGATAGTTACAAAAAATTCCCTAATAAAGTTCTATTGTTGCCTGTTGGATCCCAAAATCAAAATTCAACTGTCATGTAGTTAACTATACAATTATGGCATACGTATCATGTTTTTTTCTTTCAATTACCGGCACCACTCATATATCAACATGTTTTTATTCTTTCAATTACCGGCACCACTCATGTATACTTATGTTTTTTTCTTTCTGCAGCATATATGATTACCTGGGAGGGGAGGGATAACCTCCGGGTCTTTATAATAAAAACCTAACTTTCCACCTGTAATAAGAAACAAAAATTAGAACACCCTAGTTGAATAGTGAGCAGCTTAATAGGAAAAAAATCAGAAATTTAAATAAGTGGATGACCATTTAAAGGTTGTGTCTTCTGTAGGAGATCATTGAAAACATCCCAAGATTTATCCGCACACCGGTTACGTATGTCTACCAAAGTTGAAGAAAGTGACACAAATTAATCAGCCATGACACATTATATTTTGGCAGAAGATTAATTATTTTACCAGGTTTTCCCACGTGTACCTTCACGAGTAAGAGAACCATTCTTATAGCACAACATGACCATGTAGCCTTTTGTATCAACCGGGTTAGGAAAAACATGCCCTTCTAAGCATGGCTCGTGTTCGGCAGTGATTCCAAAGAGCTAATAATTAAATGGAAATGTCACACGACTAGAAACCCTAAAAAAACGAACCCCTCCCCGCCCACCTAAAATGGAAAATCAAATTGAAAAACTAAATAAAAAACTATAAATCCTAAAAAACAAAACATAAACGATTAATCAAATATAAAGACAATAATTAAATCGAATACCACTGTCCACTAGAAAAAGATAAAAGAATAACTCCCTCCGTCCCTTTGAAAGGGTTACAGAGGGTTGTTTGGTGAGAATTACATAAGAATGTATTTTACTGTGTAAGTGGGTTTGCGTGGTTGTAAATGAAGTGTAACGCTTGTACTGGGAAAAGAGAAAAGAGAAATATAACCATTGCAGTAGGATGGAGGGGGTACAAAACTACATTATATATAAATGAATAAATTTGGACTCCATGAAGAGAAGTAGAAACCCTTCCGTCAGATGGTTGGACACAAGCTTTTTTCTTACCCGAATATGGAAGTTCTTGGTTAAAAATACTAACCAATTATACAAAATCAAAATTTCCCTAGCATTCCACATTTTTAACTAATGACGGCTTCGAATCATAAGAGGAGAAGCCGAGGAAAACACAGGAAGGCAACTTACGGTGTCACTAGTGCCAAGACTTATGGCCAGATCCCCAGGACTGTTGAGGGTCAAACCTACAGGGAACAAATTGTAAATCATTCAGCCTCAACTACTGTTAAAATGATAGTTCATCCTGGTCAAAACCATAAGCTATCATTAGCATAGTTCATGATTGAGGAAACCAAGCTTAAACTAAATTACTATGCAACTCCAGATGAAAAATGGCTACTAGTTAAACTAAATAGAAAAGAAACTAACTTACTTATGTATGACAGGATTTGGGAATACAGCGAGTAAACAGAAATTTATTCACATTTATAATTGGTAAAATCCAGTTCCATAAAATTACTTCACAAAATGAGAATAACTTGTACAAACATTACAATACGCCCCTCCAAGTACATGTCTAATTGCAACTATATTTTTAAATTACAAATACCTTTTTGAGGTGCTTATTTACCTTACAAGTTACAAATACTCACCTCCTCTCATGAGGGTCTATTTTTGTAAGACAAACAAATGTCATGGAGTATTTGTAATACTATAGATATAAAAAAGTTACATTGAAATTAGGCTTTAATTTGTGTACTTTAACCCAACTTTGTAATACACTGTCAGATTAACTAACTGTTATTCTAAGAGGTGAATGCGAGGGCTAAAATAAAGGGGAAGAAGTCAAAGACAGTAAGACTCCAACTGTAGGGGCTAGAACTTTATCTCAACCTAAAACCCCTCCAACTTCCACTTTTACTCAATCCCAAAATGAGATAGCTGGCTTATAATAAAATAGACGTCTATACCTACATGATCAGAGGACGCTATTGATAGATCTGTAGTTTCTTAGATTGAAAGTTGAAACTATCAACTTAGTCAAAATTGTGCTAAACCAGGAAATAAAAATTCATATAAAAAAAAAAATTGAAAATATATTATTTTATGTTATAAACAGTGTCCCAGAAGTAATAACCTAATGCCATAAAGAAGACATCAAGCTATACATTTCAGCAGTAAACACAACGATAATAAACTAGTTAACACAAATCATTATTTTCTGTGGTTTAATGATAAGAAAAAGAGTAGGAGAAATAAAATAAAAAAGTCACCTGCTAGACTGTTGGGATTATCACCCGACCACTGAATGATTAAACAGTTTTTGTCGAAGTGATACCTGAGAGCATTTTACAAAAGACTAGTCAGATATTGAGAAGAAAAAGTGAAAAACAATGAGAGAGCATAGCTCGCTAACATAGAATCTATAAAAACAAGTAGAATGTAAATTTCACTGTTTTATCATATTCATTACTTCATGGTTGACAAATGACAACTTAATGCTTTAAAACCAGACAAACTATAACTGTTTATAAGTGCTAAGCTGACGAAAAGGCTGTTCTCACACGCCTATCACACAAAAATAAATAAATAAAATTACAGCCAGTAGATTTTTTTTTTCCCTGATAATTCTCCTCATTAAGATTTAGTATACTGTATCTATTTAAGTTAATACAATACAAGCAAAAATTGTAATTAGACATCATACAAGAAATAAACATTAGGGGTACTGACCTCTCCACAAAATAGGTTGCAATAGAACCAGCTACAGCATGAGCAGGCGCTAATTTCCCAAGCTTTTCCTCCAATTCTGGTGCTGTCACCTAATAAACATTAGGAGAAACATGAAGAGCTCTGAGTACATATTAAATTAAGCTTCAAATGTAGATATCTTTTTTGTTTCGAGTATATAAGATGGTTTTGTTAACGTTTCTCAACACTCTGAAATCCTCCGTTTCCAAAAATGCGTCTCAGAGTTAACCTCTAAAATCCTCCGAGACCAAGCTCTCTCTTTTATGTCCATCAAATTCATCCCAGCTCCGTCCGTGTGATCAATACATGCGTAATCCCCAATAAGCAGTGAAGCCATGAAAGAGCTGACCAAGGAAACTCTCTCCGTATCCCGAAAAGCTTCGGGCAGGGTCTCATATATTCTCCTGATTTGTGGGCCAGTGTATCTTTCGTACGCGCGTGATCCAGTAACCCTCGAAAGCTCCATGGCACCCCCCACAGCTTTCTCAATCTCCTTGCACTGTTCTGTGGTGCTGCTGTCCATCCACACGGGCGACTCCTTCACCGAGAAGGCCTCGCCGAGTTGATCGGCCAGAGGTTTCCGAGGGTCGAGCGATTGTAAAATCCCCAAACTGCCCTTCTTCCAATAGACGCTGCCATGTTGCTGCCCGCTGCCGGAGACGGCGGCGATCTTTCCGAGGTCCAGTCCCGATTTTCCGAGCCTGTGGAGAATTAGGTCAAATGCTTCGACCCACATTAAGGTGGGGGAAACAACTCTACCGGCCACGGAAGGGTCTCTGTGGACACCATCTTTGGTGTTGAAATGGGGCAGCTCGGAATCGAAATTGACGATCTCTTGAGATACGATGTTCAGGTTTGCGTCTAAAACGGTAGCTTTCAACGACCTATTATTATACATATACACGATCACGATTTCTATATATGAACACGAACCACAAAATCGAAAGAGGCGCTTACTGTGTAGAGCTATCGAATCCCAGAAAATAAGAGCTTCGCGGAAGAGAATAATCATCCATTCCTGAGAAACGAATCCGGATCCTCTCCTCGTGCTTTTTTTTACTAATATTTTCTAACAAGTGAATCCTACCCTTTATTATATTAAGGGTCAAGATCCTCTTTTATCAATTAAAATAAATAATACATAATCTTTTTTATTTACGATCAATACTCTCTCATTCCGGCTTAATTCTCTTCCCGCCGCAATCTCTCTATAATTTCACTATTGTCGCTACATTCTCTCTCTATAATCTCATCTCTTCTTTTAATATACTGAGCGTTTGAGCCGATTGAGATTTTTAAAAATATTATGGAAGAAGGGAAAGAAAATAATTCTAGTTTGGAGCAATCGAAAGAAAACTTGAAACCTAGTTTTTTCATGGAATTTGAAATCGAGATTGCTGCATATGATTTTAAAACTTGAAACCTAGTTTTTTTCATGAAATTTGAAATCGAGATTGCTGCATATGATTTTTATAATCAACATGCACGTAACCAAGATTTTAGCATTAGAAGGTTCAGTTCATACAAACCCATCACAAATTAATAATTTATTAATTTATTTTCAATCACTTTTCTTATTAACTAAACTACATAATTTATACTTGCATTGATTTTTTGGTTTGAACTGAATTGGGGGGTCATACAAACTTTTACTTTTTTAATTATATATATTTTTATTAAATAAAATATACATTTGAATTACAAATATTTATTATTCATTATTATTATTATGTATAAAAATAATAAATTGTATTTGATTTTGTTAATAATTTAAAATTATGTGTAAAATAATTTAAATTAAAAAAATAATTATATTTTAATTTAATTAACAAATAATTTAAATTATTTAAGTTTTTATAAATAAAAAAAACAGCAAAAAATAAAAAAACTAAATATAAATTAAAATTCATAAATTAATAATTTATGAATTTGACTTGATTGAGTTGCTTTTGCTTCTGATTTGTGCAAATAGAGTTTTACGCAAATAATTTTAATTTAACACAATTAAAATTAACAATTATGATTATAGTTTAACAAAAATAATTTTAATTTAATAATTTTAATTTAACACAATTAAAATTAAAAACTATGATTATAGTTTAACGTAAATAATTTTAATTTAATAATTTTAATTTAACGCAATTAAAATTAAAAATTATGATTATAGCTTAATTGCGCATTTGGGGCGTGTATTCCACGCAGCATTTCTGTCCATTTATTTGAGAAAAATATTTATGTACTCTAACAGGAAAAAAAAAACTCAGTTCATACATTTGAACCGAGTTCAATTTGGTGGGGTGGGATAAGTAGGGTGGGTATAATGAACTGGAACTCCCAATGGTACGAGTTCACTTTAATGAGTTCAAACTCAAAAAAATTGGTACCATTGTACATGCTCTTATGCACGTAATCAATAGTGCACGTAATCAATATGCACATAATCAATAGTGCTCTTTTATATGAGTGTGAACTTATTTGAGTCCTACGTCTTTTCTCGTCTTTACAATCTTTTCTCGTCTTTGCGTTGTAAGTATGTGAGTAAGATTATATTGATGTTACTTTGACAGAAGCTTGAAGATTTGCCAAACCAAATGTCTTGGATGCCTTATCAAAAAAATTCCGAGTCAAGTTCACGAGATTTTTTTTAATAAAATATCATGAGATTTTCATTTGAGCAAGATGGACCAAATTAAAATAAACATATTGGATGATATGTAGTGCAAATATGCTTTTGTAGTGTCGGTGTTTTTCATTTAAGATACTCCATACATAGACATATTGGATGGTATGTAGTGTAAAGATGATTTTGTAGTGTACTGAGTGTTTTTCTGAGTGTTGAGACACATTTCTTATTCATGAAAATTTCATTCCCCAAGTACATTTAAGTCGTTGCATGTTTTTTGTGATTTAAATTCAGTTATGACTTTTATCATACACTTGGTGTGGTGTGTAAGTGGTAAAAATTAAATTATATAAGCATCTTATTTAAAAACAATTTCATCTGAATTTAAGAAATAAAATCACAACAATCACAACAACGAGTCCAACTGAATATAATAATCCAAAAGATCAATCGAAGAAGCAATTATATGTTTCATATTTTGAAATATCCAATCTACGAATTTTAAAATCAACAACTATAGACAAAAACTAAAATGCCCGAATCTCAGTTGCACAACAAGCTGTTGCTGCTTGCCGAAATGTCCCAAGCTGCCCCGGTTAAAGTGCAAAATGTCGAGTTTCCTCGTGTGTTGCGTCAGGCCTAACTGCCCAAGCTGCTGGTGCCGGTGCGAGAAGTGCTCGTGCAGGTGCACGGTGTGCTCGTATTTGTGCGCGGCAAAGTGTTCTTGTTGGTAATGTATATTAGAAGTACAACAAAAAGAAAGAGAGAGAGAGAGAGATGCTAGAGATTACGCAAATGAAAACTGTGAGAGATTTTGTTTTATTGAGAAAGAGAGTAATTTTGTTTTTATAATTTATTATAAATGATAATAGAGGATCTTGACCGATAATATAATAAGGGGCTAGGATTCACTTGTTAAGAAATATTAGTTGAAAAATACATGAGGAGAGGATCCGGGTGGAGAAAAACAACCCACCAATCCCTAAAACAGAAAAAAAAATATACAGTATATCTAGTAATTGTTGGAATTCGATATCCCGGGTTATCAAAAATTGCGGAACCGATAACCCGAACGAACCCTTCGCCGGAAATCACACGAACGCCGACTCATCCGCCGGAGTCCGGGCTTTGGAGATCACGCGCCCGAAGGCGCGCAATCCGCCCCCACCCGAAACCCCCGCGAGCCGAGGTCCATGAGATCGAAGGATCGCGCCACCGCGCGATCGAGAGGACCGATCGCACAAGGTGATCGATCGAGGTGGGGCTGCCCAGCAGCCCCCGCGGCGGGTCCGGCGACCCGCCGCCGCCTGGGGTGGCCCGCGTCCAGCTGGGCCGTCGTGCCCAGCAGCTGCCCGCGATCGATCATGTGATCGATCGCGCCCCGGCGTCCAGCCGGGGATCGCCCCATGCGCCTACCGCCGAAACCCTAGGCGGCGATCGCGCGGTCCGGTGGCTTCGCCACCACCGCGTGATCGTTCGTCTAATCCGGGTTCGACTTTTTCGGATCTTCGTCCTACGGTATTCTCGATAATCGAATCAAAACAAATCATAAAGCGCGTTTAGATTTTACCTTCGATTCGTTGTTCGGAGAAACGAAATCAAGATGACCTTTGAATCTTCCCACGTATTCCTCGCACTTCGTTCGAACGTCGGGTGGGCGACGATCTATCGAACTCCTATGGATCTCCTTCAACTCTCTAGAATATCAAGTGTGATAATCTTGTCTTGTGATTTATGAAGGCCATGTAGTGCTTTTATAGGCTACGTAGGGGATCTAAAGGAGGTGGAATATTGGGCTTCCAATATTGAAGATTAAATTGAGCCCACTGCCCAAGTCCATTAATCCTTATCAATATTAATTAATTTATTTTCCACTATATAAATTAATTGCACTCCCAATATTAAACCATATTATATCAAATAATATTTCTCCGGTAGTATTTATTTATTCCGTGTATTTAAGATATAAATATCCATGAATAAAATTTATTTATTGCTTAATAAATTTATTCATCTCTTTTATCCGAGACTAGTACCACTCAACCTTATTTATTATGCGGAATAAATCCACTCGCGAGGTTTACATAATAAATCCTTATGAGCTCATCTCGGGGATATTATCAACCCTTCCGGGATACACTGTCCTGTCAATAATTCACGGCATGCCATATATAAAATATAGTGACCCAACTCAACCGGTAATTGACCCAATAATTAAATCGGTAAATTCTTTTGGAAAATCAAAGTCACATATATTAAATATACACACCCGCAATTGTATCGAGGATTAAGAATAAAATACACTGAGTCTCAAATCAATTATCGCCGAGCAATCCTAATTGATGAGTCTCAATCGATCCGCTCAATACACCAAGTGTACAAGTGTGATAAAATAATTAAGATAAATTATTTTCTCTCTCACACAACGACTATACCGATGGATTGGTCCGTGTCCATCTAGGTCGTGAGCAACTGTTCGATTAAATACGAGTAACCGATAGTATGATCTTCTGTGCGCCCATGCTTGCACCATACTAACTAAAACGTATAAAATCCAGGACTATGATTTGCATATATTTAATTAACAATAATTAAAAGCAAATGAATGTTCATTATAAATAGGTAAATGAAAGTGCATACAGAGTTCAGAATACTCAAATCTAGACATTAAGTATACTACTCCATCAATCTCCCACTTATACTAAGGTCTAGTCTTATCCTCCAAACTTCTGACTCCCAAACCCTCCAAGTGCTTGTAATATACTTCGCTAGGAAGTATCTTGGTGAAAGGGTCCGCTAGGTTGTCCTCCGAAGCTATCTTGGTGACTATCGCATCGCCCCTCTTGACGATGTCTCGAATCAGGTGGTACTTGCGCTCTATGTGTTTCGTAGCACTATGGGACCGTGGTTCCTTACTGTTTGCCACTGCACCGCTATTGTCACAATAAATTGTCATAGCTTTGGGCAAACTCGGAATCACATCTAAGTCCTGGAGGAAATTAAGGAACCATACTGACTCTTTCGCTGCCTCTGAGGCTGCAACATATTCAGCTTCCATGGTAGAGTCTGAAATGCACTTTTGCTTAACACTCCTCCATGATACGGCTCCACCTCCCAAAGTGTACACATAGCCTGATGTCGACTTTCGCCGGTCCTTATCAGCTTGGAAATCCGAGTCCGTATAACCCAAGGGAATCAGATTGTCTGCCCCGTAACTCAGAACATAATCCCTAGTATTTCGCAAATACTTGAAAATGCTCTTTACGGCAGTCCAATGAGCCCTTCCAGGGTTACTCTGATATCTCGCTACTACGCCAACTGCATAGCAGATATCAGGCCTCGTGCATAACATTGCATACATCAAGCTTCCCACAGCCGAAGCGTAGGGAACTGCTTTCATTTCATCTTTCTCCTTTTGTGTCTGAGGACACATCTCCTTAGAAAGATAAGTTCCTTTGCTGAAGGGTAGATCACCCTTCTTGGAATCTTGCATGTTAAAACGAGCCAGAATCGTGTCTATGTAAGATTGCTGGGATAGGTACAATGTTCTATTCCGGCGATCCCTTATAACCTTGATCCCTAGAACATGCCCGACTTCTCCCAAATCTTTCATATCGAATTGTCTAGACAACCATCCCTTTATGTCTGATAACATTTTCACACTGTTGCCAATGAGAAGAATGTCGTCTACATAAAGCACGAGGAACACCACCTTCTTCCCATCACGTTTCCAATACACACACGATTCGTCCATGCTTTGAATGAATCCAAAAGATTGGACTACTTCATCAAACCGCAGGTTCCACGATCTCGAGGCTTGTTTCAATCCATAAATGGATCGATTTAGCTTGCACACTAGATGATCTCGCCCCTTAGCAATGAATCCTTCTGGTTGTTTCATATAAATCGTCTCGTCAAGACTTCCATTAAGGAAAGCTGTCTTGACGTCCATTTGCCACACCTCATAATCCATATGAGCTGCTATGGATAAGAGAATCCGGATCGACTTTATCTTGGCTACCGGCGAGAAGGTCTCCTCATAATCGATTCCCTCTTTCTGAGTATATCCTTTCGCAACAAGCCGAGCTTTAAAGGTTTCAACCTTTCCGTCAGATCCTCTCTTTCTCTTGTAGACCCATTTACACCCAATTGGCTTTACGCCGCTTGGTGGTTCTACAAGATCCCAGACTTTATTAGAATCCATAGATTCAATTTCGGATCTCATCGCTTTCTTCCAAGAAGGCGCATCTATATCTTGTACCGCCTCATCATAGGTCCAGGGATCGATTTCATGAACTCCAGGTCCAGAGTCCGAAGACTCACCCAGTCCAATCCATCGGTCTGGTTGCTTAACAACCCTCCCACTACGACGGCGTTCCGGTGTATTAACAGTGACAGTAGGTGCAGGTTCTAGTGGTGTATCACTACTCGGTTCGGCTGTATCTAGGTCTTCCTTGTTTCCTCTCAACTCATCAAGTACAATGTCACTCATGGGCTTGTGGTCCATGACATAGTCTTCCTCTAAGAACCGAGCGTTAGTACTTATAACGATCTTCTGGTCCGTAGGACTATAGAACATGCCACCTTTAGTTCCTTTCGGGTATCCTACAAACAACCGTAATTCTGATCTAGGTTCTAACTTATCGGCCCCTTGTCGCAACACATGTGCTGGACATCCCCAGATCCGAAGGTGCCTGAGGCTAGGCTTGCGCCCGCTCCACCTTTCCATGGGTGTTGTGGGAACCGTTTTTGTTGGAACCATGTTGAGAATATACGCCGCTGTTTCCAAGGCATGTCCCCAGAACATAGTAGGTAAGTCCGAGTAACTCATCATTGAACGTACCATTTCCATAAGAGTCCTATTCCTTCTTTCCGACACACCATTCTGCTGGGGAGTATATGGTGATGTCAACTGGGAATCAATCCCATTCTCTACTAAGTATGCCTTGAATTCTCCAGACAGGTACTCGCCTCCGCGATCAGATCGCAGGCATTTAATGGATTTACTTTGAAGGTTCTCCACAAAAGCCTTGAACTCCTTGAACTTGTCAAAGGATTCGCTCTTGCGGCGCATCAAGTATACAAATCCATATCTTGAGTAATCATCAGTGAAAGTGATGAAGTACTCGTACCCTCCCCTTGCCTGAGTAGACATAGGTCCGCATACATCAGAGTGAATCAAATCCAATACTTGTTCAGCTCTATGTCCTTTACCAGAAAAAGAACGCTTGGTCATTTTTCCCTCCAAACAGGATTCGCAGGTTGGAAGGTCCTCTCCTTCTATGCCGCTAATGAGACCATCAGCTTTCAACCTTTGAATTCTATTCGAATTAATATGACCTAGCCTTAGATGCCACAAGTATAATTGATTCATTTTAGAAGGTTCCTTTCTCTTATTGGTGTTTGTAGATGTGTTATTACTCTCGGTTAGTTGCATCGTGTTAGACTCAGGATTTAGAACATACAAATCGTCTACCAATGTACCAGAACAGATAACCTTACTATTTCTTCTTATGACCACAGAGTGATCAAAAGAAACAGAATATCCATTCATAATAAGTTTAGAAACCGAAATTAAATTCTTTCTAAAGTTGGGTACATAAAGACAATTTTGTAAAACTAAAACCCTATCACTACTGAAACGTAAGTGAACGTCTCCCACTGCAACAGCCGCCACCCTTGCAGCATTGCCCATGTAGACCACGATCTCTCCCTCTCTAAGTCTCCGGGTTTCCTGGAACCCCTGCAATGAATTGCAGACATGATCAGTGGCCCCCGTATCTACACACCAGGTGCTGGTAGATAACACCACTGATAATGTTTCAGTGACTAAGGAAAATTTCGTACCTTTGATGAGAGGACAATCAGACCTCCAGTGCCCAAACTGCTTGCATCGATAGCACTTGCCTCGCGGCTTGCTCTTCCCAATCCGTGGTTTAGGACCACTGGGTTTCTTTGCACGCTCTTCCTCTAGCCTTTCCACAAGAGCTTGTGATTTCCTTAACCTACGCACAAACTCCGTTTTCGCCGAATCCTTTTTAAGGGACTCATTGAGAGAGAACTCTGTGAGTATGTTAATCACCTCTTGTCCGGCTTCCACGCTATGTCTCAACATCATCCTGAGGTCATTTCGAATGTCCTCATCAGTTGGGACAACAGTGGATTCGGAAAGCTCAACAGTCTGAACAATGTCCAGATTTCGTTCCCAATCATCACCATATGGAACCGGTGAGTTTTCATCCTTAAGTATATCACAAAATGGGGTCACAGTCATTCTTAACCTATAAGCACATAAAACAAACAAACAATTTAATATCCGATATTATCTCCCTTAAATAATATCATTAAATCACTAATTACATCTAAAATCCCATCAGGTAAGGCAAGCCACGTTCGTGTGGACGTTTACCCACCCAAATGATTTAGCAATTAGATTTTACTTCGGTCATACATCACTTATAGCGTAACCTCGTTGGGAGGAATACTATAACGCGTTGTTGGGATTCGATGTCCCGGGCTATCAAAAATTGCGGAACCGATAACCCGATCAAAACCCTCGATCACCGAAGACTGGATCCCCGACTCATCCGCAGGAGTCCGACCTTTGGAGACTACGCGCCCGAAGACACGCAGCCCGCCCCCAGCCGATTTTCTCCCGCGAGTCGGATCCACGAACGCGAACCACCTCACGAGCCGGGGCCCGACCGAACGCCCAGCGAAGCCCGAAGGCTGCGTGCGCCCAGCCGAGCCCCCGCGAGGGGCTCGCGATCGTCCTCGACGATCGCTGGGATCGCTCGTAGCGATCCCCGGGGCTGCTCGTAGCAGCCCGCAGCGAGTCGCGGTGACTCGCTGCCCGCGAGGGCATCGCCCTCGCACGCCTCGCTACGGGTGAACCCGTAGCGCGTACGAGGCAGCTACGGGTCATCCCGTAGCCCGCCCGCGATCGATCCGAGGATCGATCGCACCCCTCGGCTCCAGCCGAGGGTTCCCGCGGCCTCGCGCCTCCGACGACGGCGGCTGGGGTCCGCCACGGCACCAGCCCGTGGCACCCCGGCGATCGACCGAAGTCGATCGTGTGTCCCCGGCGTCCAGCTGGGGCACGCCGTTGGTCGCGCGATGGGCGGTCCGAACCCTAGGGTTCGACCGCCTCCCTCGATCCTCGCCGGGGATCTCGAATCCCCGTCCCCGAGGTTCGTCGTTTTCCCGGATCGCGTGTTCATGTATATATCACAATATATATTCAACGCAAATAATCATAGAAGGGGTTTCTCGATTATTACCTCGATTCGTTGTACGGAGAAACGAATCTTTGATGACCTCGTGATCTTCCCTCGTAATCCTAGCACTCCGTTCGAACGTCGGGTGGGCGACGAGCTATCGAACTCTTATGGATCTTCCTCACTCTCAAGACTTAAGAATTCCGTAGGTCAATTAATTCTCTTAGTTGTGAAAAGTGAAGACCATGTAGTGCTTATATAGGCTACGTAGGGGATCATAAGGAGAATAAATATTGGGCTTCTAAATATTGAAAATTAAATTGGGTCCAACCCAAATCTATTAATTCTTATCAATATTAAATTTTATTTATTTTCCACTATATAAATAAAATTGCACTCCCAATATTATTCCATATTATATCAAATAATATTTCTCCATCTTAGTATTATTTATTCCGTGTATTTAAGATTTAAATATCCATGAATAAATTTATTTATTGCTCAATAAATAATATTCATTTCTTATATCCGAGACTAGTACCGTTCAACCTTTATTATTGTGCGGAACGAATCCACTCATGAGGTTTACACAATAATTCCTTATGAACTCATCTCGGGGATATTATCAACCCTTCCGGGATACACTTTCCCGTCAAGTATTCACGGCATGTCATATATAAAATATAGCGACCCAACTTTACCGGTAATTAACCCAATAATTAAATCGGTCAATTCCTTTGGAAAATCAAAGTCTCTAATATTAAACATACACACCCGCAATAATATCAGGGATTAAGAATAAAATACTCCGAGATTTAAATTGATTATCTTAGGCAATCCTAATCAATAAATCTCAAGCTGATCCGCCCAATACACCAAGTGTACAAGTGTGATAAAATAATTAAGACAAATTATTTTCTCTCTCACACAACGACTATACCGATGGATTGGTCCGTGTCCATCTAGGTCGTGAGCAACTGTTCGATTAAATACGAGTAACCGATAGTATGATCTTCTGTGTGGGCCCGACACACCATACTAACTACAACGTATAAAATCCAGGACTATATTTTGCATAATTAATTAATAATAATTAATTGCAAATAATTGTTTATTAATTAAATAGGTTAAATGCTATGATCGGGAGTTTACCGATACTTAAATCTAGACATTAAGTACACAACTCCAACAATCTCCCACTTGTACTAAGGTCTAGTCATTTCCTCCAAACTCCCGACTCCCATACTCATCACGTGCTTAATTTATACTTTCCAGAAGTATTATGTGAATGAGCAATCTAGGTTGCCGCTCTGAAGTTATCTTGGTGACTACTGCGTCGTCTCACTGACGATGACTCGTATCAGGTGGTACTGGCTCTATGTGTTATCATCACCCTTTTGAACTTATGACTTCTTCCAGTTCTCCACGCACCGCTATTTACATAGCCTTTGGTGAACCAAGAATCATATCCAAGTTCAGAGGTTATTCCGGAACCTAACCAAAACTTCCGCTGCCTCTGAGGCTGCTATTCGGTTTATGATAGAGTCCGAGAAGCATTACGCTTATCACTCCTTCATCCTTAGGTTCCACCTCTTCTAAAAGTGAACACATAGCCTGATATCGACTTACACTGGTCTTTCTCTTATTTTTGGATCTTAGAAACTGTAATCTAAGAAGATTTCGTATTGCCAGTAATCCAGTACTTCCAAGTACTTTACAGCATTCGAATATTTCTTATCCAGATTACTTTGATATCCTCCCACTACGCTAACCGCATAGTTGATATCAGGTCCTTGTTTTTCAACATCGCATCTACAAAGCTCTTTACACTCGAAGTGTAGAAAACCGCTTTGTTTATATCTATCTCCTTTATGTGTTCAAGACACATACCTTAGATAGATGTATTCTGATCTCGAAAGGCAATAACCTTTCTCAGAATTGTGCATGTTTAAAACAAACCATAATCGTATAAGATATCTTAAGAGAAATACAAATGTTCTTATCTAGAGATCGAAAGATTTCTAAGAACATGATCCAATTTCATCTTAATCTTATGTCTCGATTTATTTAGACAACCGCTATTTTATGTTTGACAACACTTTTACATTGTTGCCAACGATGAAGTGTTATCTACACAAAATTCCGAGAAACACCACCTTTGTTTCCATTATGTCTCTAACACACCTCTCCTTGCCTTTTGATGAATCCATAGAATGGACTATCTCATCAATTCGCAAGTTCCTATGCAGAACTAGGGATCGATTTCATGTATACTAGATCCAGAGTTAAAACTCCTCCAGTCTTATGAACATCTCCGGTTGCTTAACAACCTCCCACTGCAATGGCATTCCGGTGTATAACAGTAATAACATTAGGTGCAGTCAGTGGTGTATCGCTACTCGGTCAGGCTGGTTCTCAGTCTCTCCTTTCCTCATTTCAAGTACATTGTCAGTTAGGGCATTGTAGTTCATCTAATAGTCTTCCTCTAAGAACCGGGCGAGGACACCCATCTGGTTCGCAGTACTATTGAACATACAATTACTTGTTCTTCTAGGATATTCTACAATCACATAGAATGTGCCGTTGTATCCAAAATATCCATAGAACATAGGTAGTTCCGAATAAACTTGTTCTTTTTACTATTAGAATCCTATCTCTTATTTCTGACACACCATGTCTACACTTCAGTGTATGGTGTAGTCGCTTGAGACTTAATCTAAATCTTTGATTCATGCTATGTGTTATTTAGATAGGTGATAGCCTCCGCGAACAAGTCGCAAGCTTTTAATGGATATACTTTGAAGGATCCCCATATTAGCATTGTGTTGAAAACACTCCGCCTTTATGGCACAACAAGTAGTCTAATCCATCATCGAGTATTCTTGAAGGAATGACTCGTACCTTCTCTAATTACACATACCGCATTAATCACTAATCATTTTCTATACTTGTCCGAATTCCATCCTTTATCCAGAAAGGTTAACTTAGTCATATCATCTATCAAGATCGATTCTCAGGTCGGGAGGTCCATTCCTCCAACTATAATTGATCAAATCAATTTCGACCTTTTGAATCCCTTTTGAATAGATACTACCAAGTTCAAGAATTCACAAGTATAATGATTAATAAGAGAAATACATCTAATAAGTAAAGCAAGTTATACATAACGGTTTGTTGCATCGTGGTAGACTAAGGATTCATCATTCACATATTGCTATCTAATGTACCATAATAAATATCACCATTATTTCTTATCCAAACCATCCAATGATTAAAGAAATAAAATATCCATTAATAAAGAAAACCAGAACGAAGTTCTTTTTCAAAAATGAAGGGGTACATAAGCAATAACTGAAATGAAAACTCAAAAACAGATAAATGTCTTCCACTGCAACCGCTGCTACCCCAACAGCTTTGCCCATGTAGACTCGAACTCTTCTTCTCTAAGTCGCCGGGTTTTCTAGAACCCCTGCATTTAAAGAAATGCACATACCGTCAGTGGTTCCATATCTACACACCAGAACTCTGGTAGATAATACCGCTGACTATGTTTTTACGACTAAAGAAAAGTTCGTACCTCTGAGAGGACATTCAGACTTCCAGTGTCCAGACTTCTTGCATCGGAAGCATAAGCCCTTTGGCTTATTAGCCCCCACTCGTGGTCCATTCCTCTTGGCACCACTGGGTTTTATGGCTTGCTTCCTTTTCTTGCCCCTACCTCCAATAGCTTTCAAGCTTTTGGGCCTGGTAGTCACAAGCGCCTGAGACTTGCCCTTCTTGTAGATCCCCTCTGCCGCCTTCAGTTCAGTCAGGAGTTGCGCAAGAGTATAAGATAGTTTACCCATGTTATAGCTCATACGAAACTGCTCAAAACTAGGGGTCAGAGACTGGAGTATGATGTCGACTTGTGTTTCACCATCAATCATAGCTCCTAGGACCTCCAATTCATTCAACAGACTCATCATCTTGAGAACGTGCTCCTCGACAGGCGTTCCTTCAGACTGAGTAGTTGACATGAGGACTCTCATGGCTTCTTGCCTCCCCGCACGGTCATGATGCCCAAACATCTCCTTGAGGTTAAATAACATATCCTCGGCAGTGTTCATTGGCTCATGTTGGGTTTGGAGTACATTTGACATGGAAGCCAAAATATAGCACCTAGCCATTTCATCAGCCTTTTTCCACTTCCGATATGCTTCTTTTTCCTCATCAGTTGAGGCGGCCGTGGGTTCAGCAGGGCATTGCTCATAGAGTACAAACTTGTACTCTTCAGCAGTCAGGACAATGTCCAAATTTCTCTTCCAATCAATATAATTGGGACCAGTGAGCTTATGCTCCTTGAGTATCACAGAAAGTGGATTCATAGCTATTCTCTAAACCTATAAGCACATGTAAACAAACAATCAATTTAATGTCCGATATTATCTCCCTCAAATAATATCATTAAATTACTAATTGCGTCTAAAATCCCATCAGGTAAGGCAAGCCACGTTCGTGTGGACGTTTACCCACCCAAATGATTTAACAATTAGGTTTGCTTCGGTCGTACATCATTATAGCGTTACTTCGTTGGGAAGAATACTATAAAGCGTACCTAAGTGTAAACCATCACTCAGTACTAAGGCAAATCGTTTAGAATTGTTATGTCACCGCAAGCCACGTTCGTGTGGACGTTTACGATAACTCGCAATCCCTCACAATCTCCTATAACTGTCTTCATCAATTATTCTAAAATCCCTTTCAGTATAGCAAGCCACGTTCGTGTGGACGTTTACTACACCAAATAGATTTATATAATTGAAATCCAATTACTTGATCCATTTGATTTCGTAAATCAAGACTCGGAGAATCATAAGTGAAACTCGAAGTTTCTAACCAGTGATTCACCATGCGAGCGACCCTATCTCTCATAAATGAGGGAGCCGAGCAGACAATCGATCCATCTATCAAAGAATGGTACGAAGGTCTCTAATTTGTGTCCTCTACATGACCAAGTGGCTCTGGCTCCATTCCACTCCCCGGGGTGAGAATGAGTCGACTTGAAGTCAGTTTTGGAAAGACAAATTAGGCATTGTTTGATAAACTTAATCAATGTTTCTTGTAAAAGAAATTACAAGAATTCTCCTACAATGACTTGTCTATATGAACTTCAAAAG
Source organism: Euphrasia confusa (assembly GCA_954870475.1). NCBI lineage: Eukaryota > Viridiplantae > Streptophyta > Magnoliopsida > Lamiales > Orobanchaceae > Euphrasia > Euphrasia confusa. The sequence goes on from OX940960.1 coordinate 23,149,555, forward strand.
TCCATAAAAGTCACCAAGAGAACAGTGATGGAGACCATGGGAATGTTTCCATCCCCTCTCCCACTTAGCTTTTTACAATAAAGGGATACGCTATCTAGTGCATAAAATAAACACATATAGCATGCATGAAAGCAATAAAGCACATAGGTCACATAGTCAAAATAATGCTAGAGAATTATTTTCCCGACTATCATGGCTTTATCTTCATATGCATCCTCTAGTCTTCAGTCTTCGTTTCTTGAATGCTCCATGTGACGAGGATATTAATTTCCAATATTTAAATCTATTTATTTTCAATTAATCCAAAAGTTACTTAATTCGAAAAATTAAGTCAATTGAATATATCAAAAATAAAATTAAATATTATTAATATTTTTATTTATTTATTTTCCTATCTAGTTCTATTAAATCCTTAGAATAATCTATCCAATTAAAAATTGGAATATTCTAGAAGATATCTATAATAGAACAAGGAAATAAAATAAATTAGGACTCACTACTTTCCAAATTTATTTTTATTCCTAATCCATGAATATTCCCATGAGTAGGAATAATCAAATAGGAAAAATAAATTTAGTACTAAATTAATTAAATTTCTAATCTATGAATATTTCCATGAAGGAAATAAATCAATAGAAATAAAATTAATTTAAATTAATTCTTTTCCTAATCCATGAGAATTTCCTAAAAGGAAAGTACTCAAATAGAAAAAATCCGAATTAATCAGGAAAGTAGATTTTGGTAGGAATAGCATGGGATTGGGAGATCCCACGCCATCCCCACCTTAATCGACCGGCCAGCCACTCGGGGAGGAGCGCCGCCGCCGCCTAGCCACGCCGGCTAGGCCATGGGTCGATCACCATCATGTGATCGATCCCAAGCCCTTCCCTCTTCGTCACTTCTTCGTCTTCCGGCGATCGTCTCATCATCGAACCAACGTAAAATAATTTACAAAAAATTAAATTACAATTCCGGTATCGATTCTATACATGAAATCGACCCTATACATTTTCCGGAAAATAAAGTACGTAATAATAAATCCTAAATTCGGTCAACCCCCGAATTTTTACTATTACAAACATTCAACCACACAAAACGAATCTCGACATGTCCGAGAGTTTAATAATCATGATAATAAAATTAACAATAATTAAATTAACCATGATAGCCGGAAATCCTGCAAGGTAGAACAACAATCGAATACATACATGAACACGAAACCAAACGCTCTGATACCAGTTGTTGGGATTCGATGTCCCGGGCTATCAAAAATTGCGGAACCGATAACCCGATCAAAACCCTCGATCACCGAAGACTGGATCCCCGACTCATCCGCAGGAGTCCGACCTTTGGAGACTACGCGCCCGAAGACACGCAGCCCGCCCCCAGCCGATTTTCTCCCGCGAGTCGGATCCACGAACGCGAACCACCTCACGAGCCGGGGCCCGACCGAACGCCCAGCGAAGCCCGAAGGCTGCGTGCGCCCAGCCGAGCCCCCGCGAGGGGCTCGCGATCGTCCTCGACGATCGCTGGGATCGCTCGTAGCGATCCCCGGGGCTGCTCGTAGCAGCCCGCAGCGAGTCGCGGTGACTCGCTGCCCGCGAGGGCATCGCCCTCGCACGCCTCGCTACGGGTGAACCCGTAGCGCGTACGAGGCAGCTACGGGTCATCCCGTAGCACGCCCGCGATCGATCCGAGGATCGATCGCACCCCTCGGCTCCAGCCGAGGGTTCCCGCGGCCTCGCGCCTCCGACGACGGCGGCTGGGGTCCGCCACGGCACCAGCCCGTGGCACCCCGGCGATCGACCGAAGTCGATCGTGTGTCCCCGGCGTCCAGCTGGGGCACGCCGTTGGTCGCGCGATGGGCGGTCCGAACCCTAGGGTTCGACCGCCTCCCTCGATCCTCGCCGGGGATCTCGAATCCCCGTCCCCGAGGTTCGTCGTTTTCCCGGATCGCGTGTTCATGTATATATCACAATATATATTCAACGCAAATAATCATAGAAGGGGTTTCTCGATTATTACCTCGATTCGTTGTACGGAGAAACGAATCTTTGATGACCTCGTAATCTTCCCGCGTAATCCTAGCACTCCGTTCGAACGTCGGGTGGGCGACGAGCTATCGAACTCTTATGGATCTTCCTCACTCTCAAGACTTAAGAATTCCGTAGGTCAATTAATTCTCTTAGTTGTGAAAAGTGAAGACCATGTAGTGCTTATATAGGCTACGTAGGGGATCATAAGGAGAATAAATATTGGGTTTCTAAATATTGAAAATTAAATTGGGTCCAACCCAAATCTATTAATTCTTATCAATATTAAATTTTATTTATTTTCCACTATATAAATAAAATTGCACTCCCAATATTATTCCATATTATATCAAATAATATTTCTCCATCTTAGTATTATTTATTCCGTGTATTTAAGATTTAAATATCCATGAATAAATTTATTTATTGCTCAATAAATAATATTCATTTCTTATATCCGAGACTAGTACCGTTCAACCTTTATTATTGTGCGGAACGAATCCACTCATGAGGTTTACACAATAATTCCTTATGAACTCATCTCGGGGATATTATCAACCCTTCCGGGATACACTTTCCCGTCAAGTATTCACGGCATGTCATATATAAAATATAGCGACCCAACTTTACCGGTAATTAACCCAATAATTAAATCGGTCAATTCCTTTGGAAAATCAAAGTCTCTAATATTAAACATACACACCCGCAATAATATCAGGGATTAAGAATAAAATACTCCGAGATTTAAATTGATTATCTTAGGCAATCCTAATCAATAAATCTCAAGCTGATCCGCCCAATACACCAAGTGTACAAGCGTGATAAAATAATTAAGACAAATTATTTTCTCTCTCACACAACGACTATACCGATGGATTGGTCCGTGTCCATCTAGGTCGTGAGCAACTGTTCGATTAAATACGAGTAACCGATAGTATGATCTTCTGTGTGGGCCCGACACACCATACTAACTACAACGTATAAAATCCAGGACTATATTTTGCATAATTAATTAATAATAATTAATTGCAAATAATTGTTTATTAATTAAATAGGTTAAATGCTATGATCGGGAGTTTACCGATACTTAAATCTAGACATTAAGTACACAACTCCAACACGCGTATCTAAGTGTAAACCATTACTCAGTACCAAGGTGAATCGTTTAGAACTGTTATGTCACCGCAAGCCACGTTCGTGTGGACGTTTACGATAACTCGCAACTCTTCACAATTCCCTATAACTGTCTACATCAATTATTCTAAAATCCCATTCAGTGTAGCAAGCCACGTTCGTGTGGACGTTTACTACACCAAAAGATTTATATAATTGAAATCCAATTACTAGATCCATTCAATCTCATAAATCAAGACGTGGAGAATCATAAGTGAAACTCGAAGTTTCTAACCAGTGATTCACCATGCGAACGACCCTATCTCTCATAAATGAGGGAGCCGAGCAGACAATCGATCCATCTATCAAAGAATGGTACGAAGGTCTCTAATTTGTGTCCTCTACATGACCAAGTGGCTCTGGCTCCATTCCACTCCCCGGGGTGAGAATGAGTCGACTTGAAATCAGCGTCGGAAAGACAAATTAGGCATTGTTTGATAAACTCAATCAATGTCTCTTGTAAGAGGAATTACAAGAACTCTCCTCCAATGACTTATCTATATAAACTCCAAAAGTTTATAAAAGTCACCAAGAGAGCAGCAATGGAGACCATGGGTATGTTTCCATACCCTCTCCCACTTAGCTTTTTACAATAAAGGGATACGCTATCTAGTGCATAAAATAAACACACATAGCATGCATACATGTAATAAACACACATAGTAATCCTAATTAATTCCAAATTGATTCTTTTCCTAATCCATGAGACTTCTCAAAATAGGAATTCTCAAATAGGAAAAAACCCGAACCAATTAGGAAAGAGAATATCCGGACGGGGATAGCACGGGTTGGGGATCCCCGCGCCACCCTTCGACCGCCGCCTTCAAGCCGCCGCCGTTCAGCCCACGCGCCACCACCCTTGGTGGCCGGCGTGGCCGAAGCTCCCACGGCAGCCCTTTAGGGCGTGGGTCGATTGTCCTCATGGGATCGACCATGGGGATGGTCGATCCTTGTCCTCTTCCTCATGATCATCTTCTTCGTCACGCGTCCTTTCCGGCGGTCGTTTCGGCATCGATCCAACGCAAAATAAATTACAAAATAAATTTTACACTATCCGGTATCGATTCTATACATGAAATCGACCCTATACAATTTCCGGAAAAACGTAGAACGTAATAATAAATCCTAAATTCGGTCAACCCCCGAATTTTTACTATTACAAACATTCACCACAAAAAACGAATCTCGACATGTCCGAGAGTTTAATCAATCCAACATACATGACAAAATAAATTAAATAAATAATAAATTCAAGCCATAATAGTCGGAATCCCTGCAAGGAAGAACAATTTTATCGAAAATACCGCGAACGTAAACCACGCTCTGATACCAATTGTTGGAATTCGATATCCCGGGTTATCAAAAATTGCGGAACCGATAACCCGAACGAACCCTTCGCCGGAAATCACACGAACGCCGACTCATCCGCCGGAGTCCGGGCTTTGGAGATCACGCGCCCGAAGGCGCGCAATCCGCCCCCACCCGAAACCCCCGCGAGCCGAGGTCCATGAGATCGAAGGATCGCGCCACCGCGCGATCGAGAGGACCGATCGCACAAGGAGATCGATCGAGGTGGGGCTGCCCAGCAGCCCCCGCGGCGGGTCCGGCGACCCGCCGCCGCCTGGGGTGGCCCGCGTCCAGCTGGGCCGTCGTGCCCAGCAGCTGCCCGCGATCGATCATGTGATCGATCGCGCCCCGGCGTCCAGCCGGGGATCGCCCCATGCGCCTACCGCCGAAACCCTAGGCGGCGATCGCGCGGTCCGGTGGCTTCGCCACCACCGCGTGATCGTTCGTCTAATCCGGGTTCGACTTTTTCGGATCTTCGTCCTACGGTATTCTCGATAATCGAATCAAAACAAATCATAAAGCGCGTTTAGATTTTACCTTCGATTCGTTGTTCGGAGAAACGAAATCAAGATGACCTTTGAATCTTCCCACGTATTCCTCGCACTTCGTTCGAACGTCGGGTGGGCGACGATCTATCGAACTCCTATGGATCTCCTTCAACTCTCTAGAATATCAAGTGTGATAATCTTGTCTTGTGATTTATGAAGGCCATGTAGTGCTTTTATAGGCTACGTAGGGGATCTAAAGGAGGTGGAATATTGAGCTTCCAATATTGAAGATTAAATTGAGCCCACTGCCCAAGTCCATTAATCCTTATCAATATTAATTAATTTATTTTCCACTATATAAATTAATTGCACTCCCAATATTAAACCATATTATATCAAATAATATTTCTCCGGTAGTATTTATTTATTCCGTGTATTTAAGATATAAATATCCATGAATAAAATTTATTTATTGCTTAATAAATTTATTCATCTCTTTTATCCGAGACTAGTACCACTCAACCTTATTTATTATGCGGAATAAATCCACTCGCGAGGTTTACATAATAAATCCTTATGAGCTCATCTCGGGGATATTATCAACCCTTCCGGGATACACTGTCCTGTCAATAATTCACGGCATGCCATATATAAAATATAGTGACCCAACTCAACCGGTAATTGACCCAATAATTAAATCGGTAAATTCCTTTGGAAAATCAAAGTCACATATATTAAATATACACACCCGCAATTGTATCGAGGATTAAGAATAAAATACACTGAGTCTCAAATCAATTATCGCCGAGCAATCCTAATTGATGAGTCTCAATCGATCCGCTCAATACACCAAGTGTACAAGTGTGATAAAATAATTAAGATAAATTATTTTCTCTCTCACACAACGACTATACCGATGGATTGGTCCGTGTCCATCTAGGTCGTGAGCAACTGTTCGATTAAATACGAGTAACCGATAGTATGATCTTCTGTGCGCCCATGCTTGCACCATACTAACTAAAACGTATAAAATCCAGGACTATGATTTGCATATATTTAATTAACAATAATTAAAAGCAAATGAATGTTCATTATAAATAGGTAAATGAAAGTGCATACAGAGTTCAGAATACTCAAATCTAGACATTAAGTATACTACTCCATCAGTAATGAAATTACGTCTTCGACGTATGATACCAACTTTTCGCGAAGTTGGACTTAAACTTACGAACAACAACTTCAGTCGAAGAAACACTCACACAAGTTCGTAGTATGAAAGACTGAAGACAAAGTTATGTAATATGTTTCATTCCATTGAAAAACGAAACTAAACTATTACACTGAGTATGGTAGGCAAAACGATTACAAGAAGTTTCCCGAGTGTCGCAACAACTCCCACTAACTTGCAATCTAGCACACAAGTACCTAGAGCTAAATCTCCTAACTTTAATCTTGGCACAAGGTGCAAAAGCTACTACACAAACTCGAAGCTTGAAGCTGTCGGTTACGATTCTAAAAACAGATTTCGTTCTCTCAAAATCCTCAAAAAATGAAATCAAAATCCATGGGTTTATATAGGCAGCCCGCACATGTGAGGTGATGACGTGGCACGTTCTGGTTGGTCACATGCTTGGCTGATGTCACTTCTCCATGGATGACATCACTCTTGTAGAACTTGGATTCTTGAATCTTGGAATCTTGAATCTTTGATTCTTAAATCTTCGAATCTTGAATCTTCAATTTCAAAATCAGAACTTCAATTCAATCTTGACTCCATCGATCTCAATTCTTCATCTTCAATTTCTTGTGAAAATCTCTAAGTGTTGAAGCCTCGGAATTTCATCATCTTCATGGTCGTCGATATCATTGAAGTAGTAAACATCGGAACCATTCTCCATTTCTTGATTTGTGTACTTGGTGAAAGAAATCACGTTGAAAGTACTTAGGTGAATATCGTTGTTGAAGAATGTCAAAGTCGCTGGAACCGTGCCTTGAGGACAAGCGTCGCCGAAATCGTGCCAGAGCCAAAACCGGCGACTCCAGTCGCCGGTTCCATGTCAAGCCCATATGCACACAAACGGCGACTCCAGTCGCCGTTCCATCGCTTGCCAAATACGGCGACTGCAGTCGCCGTTCCATGCAATGTCTCAAAGCGGAGACTGCGGTCTCCTTTCCTCAGCACAACCAAAAACGGCGACGCCAGTCGCCGTTTCCACTCCACTCCATGTGTGCCCAAATTCGGCGACTCCTGTCGGCGTTCCTGTGCATCACCATAAATGGCGACTCGAGTCGCCGTTTCTTGCATCTCATGCATTCCATAAGTGGCGACTTCGTTCTCCTTTTCATGCACCTGCAATCCTGAAAAACAACACAAACAAAAACACAAGTACAAAAACGTTGTCGCCAAAATCAACATTTACAATCTCCCCCTTTTTGGCACAACTCATACAAACGAAGTTAATTAAAAGCGAGATAGAAGTATCTCCCCCTCAATCGAATACATCAACAAAAATAAGCTAAGTAAAAGATGGAAAAACATCAATCATACAATCAATGAAAACCATAAAAAGACTTAGCCAAAATTTCAAACCAAAAGATAAAAACTTAGATAGAAATTCAAAACCAAAGCAATTATCCAGAGATAGAAAAATATGAAAAAAAACCAATGCATGGACGAATGAGTTTAAAGTTGTATGCATGCTGAAACCAAAATACGAAATACGAGTTCAAAAGTTATAAAAAAAAACAGGAAATGAAAAACTTGGAATAAAAACTTGAACTTGGATTCTGGAACTTAGGATCTTGACTCTTCATTCCTTCGGCGAGGCAGCTGGAGTGGGATCACGTTCAGGACTTTCAAGAACTTCTTCTTCATCCTCGCCATAGTCGAATCCATCGTCTGAACTCGAGTCTTCTTTCTCGTCCTCATCAGTTTCATCGCCCAGACCAAAAATCTCGAACTCTCCGAGATCATTTCCACCTTCATCTTCAACATCGAGAATGTTGACATCAACATCATCATCTTGATCTCTGAGTCCATCGGACGGCATCACTCTCGAGGTTTCGCCAACCTTCGCTTTTCCCTTATCCCGGAAATTCATCGCTCCTTCAAAAATATCTTCATCCGTCTTCTCACCATCATCAACCCCTCGATCCACTTGTTCGACAGCTATGTTATTACCTTTAGCTAGCTGCACATGTGCCTCTTGGATAGCATCCCTAACCATCTTCAGAATGAAAGTATCTTTCAAACTTGCATCGGGGGCTCCAACATCACCAAGTCCATGTGCTACCTTTCGAAGAGGGGAGCCGGCGGACAAAGTGATCCGGCGTCCTCCGTTACTCGGTATTATGGATCTATGCAGATGATAGCTTATGGGAGTTTAATGCCAAGTTCACATGTTTGCATTCAGCGGAATAAATACACTTGGGTCCGAAGACTAAAGCGGCCTCGAATCCATGTTTGTCTGACTAGACTAATCCACGACGATTCCGAGTGCGTATTCAGAAGTAAAGAAACTACTCTTTCAGACTTCAAAAATTTTCCGTGAACTCTTAGAGAGAACACATGCAGAGAGAATTTCTTAGAGTTTTGAATCTCTCAAAGTCAAGAGGTTTGGTAAAGATGTCAGCAAGCTGTTTTTCCGTTGAAATATGCTGTAGACTGACTATATCACGATCAACCAAATCTCTAATGAAATGATGTCGAATGTCGATGTGTTTAGTTCTCGAATGCTGTACAGGATTTTCGCTGATTTTGATAGCACTCTGGTTATCACAGTACAGCACTAATGGGGCACTCTCAAGAAGATAGTCATTCAACATTTGTTTCAACCAAAGTAGTTGAGTGCAGCAACTTCCCGCTGCAACGTACTCCGACTCGGCAGTTGACAGGGCGATACAGTTTTGCTTGCGACTATGCCAAGACACAATATTATTGCCAAGGAAGCAACAGCAACCGGAGGTACTTTTTCTTTCGTCCGTGTTGCTGGGATTTCGATGTCCCGGGCTATCAAAATTGCGGAACCGATAACCCGATCAAAAAACCTCGATCACCGAAGATTGAATCCCGACTCATCCGCAGGAGTCCGACCTTTGGAGACTACGCGCCCGAAGACACGCAGCCCGCCCCCAGCCGATTTTCTCCCGCGAGTCGGATCCACGAACGCGAACCACCTCACGAGCCGGGGCCCGACCGAACGCCCAGCGAAGCCCGAAGGCTGCGTGCGCCCAGCCGAGCCCCCGCGAGGGGCTCGCGATCGTCCTCGACGATCGCTGGGGATGCGCGAGGCATCCCCGGGGCTGCTCGTAGCAGCCCCGCAGCGAGTCGCGATGACTCGCTGCCCGCGAGGGGTCAGCCCCGTGCGCGTCTACTACGGGAACACCCGTAGCGCGCACGAGGCAGCTGCGGGTTATCCCCGCAGCGACCCGCGATCGAGCTCACGGGCTCGATCGCCCCTCGGCTCCAGCCGAGGGCTTCGCGCCACGCGCCTCCGACGAGGGGGCTGGGGTCCACCACGGCACCAGCCCGTGGCACCCCGGGGATCGACCGAAGTCGATCCCATGCCCCGGCGTCCAGCCGGGGCTCGTCCCTTGTCGCGCGTCCGGCGGTCCGAACCCTAGGGTTCGACCGCCGCGCTCGATCCTCGCCGGGGATCTCGAATCCCCGTCCCCGAGGTTCTTCGTTTTCCCGGATCGTGCGTTCATGTATATATCACAATTATTCAACGCACAAATAATCAAAGAAGGGGGTTCTCGATTATTACCTCGATTCGTTGTACGGAGAAACGAATCGTTGATGACCTCGTGATCTTCCCGCGTATTCCTTGCACTTCCGTTCGAACGTCGGGTGGGCGACGAGCTATCGAACTCTTATGGATCTTCCTCACTCTCAAGACTTTATGATTTCCGTAGGTTAAAATCAAGTTGTCAAAAGTGAAGACCATGTAGTGCTTATATAGGCTACGTAGGGGATCATAAGGAGAATAAATATTGGGCTTCAATATTGAAAATTAAATTGGGTCCAACCCAAATCTATTAATTTTTATCAATATTAATTTTATTTCTTTTCCACTATATAAATAAAATTGCACTCCCAATATTATTCCATATTATATCAAATAATATTTCTCCAATTAGTATTATTTATTCCGTGTATTTAAGATTTAAATATCCATGAATAAATTTATTTATTGCTCAATAAATAATATTCATCTCTTATATCCGAGACTAGTACCGTTCAACCTTTATTATTGTGCGGAACGAATCCACTCATGAGGTTTACACAATAATTCCTTATGAACTCATCTCGGGGATATTATCAACCCTTCCGGGATACACTTTCCCGTCAAGTATTCACGGCATGTCATATATAAAATATAGCGACCCAATTTTACCGGTAATTAACCCAATAATTAAATCGGTTAATTCCTTTGGAAAATCAAAGCTTCTAATATTAAATATACACACCCGCAATAATATCAGGGATTAAGAATAAAATACTCCGAGATTTAAATTGATTATCTTAGGCAATCCTAATCAATAAATCTCAAGCTGATCCGCCCAATACACCAAGTGTACAAGTGTGATAAAATAATTAAGACAAATTATTTTCTCTCTCACACAACGACTATACCGATGGATTGGTCCGTGTCCATCTAGGTCGTGAGCAACTGTTTGATTAAATACGAGTAACCGATAGTATGATCTTCTGTGTGGGCCCGACACACCATACTAACTACAACGTATAAAATCCAGGACTATATTTTGCATAATTAATTAATAATAATTAATTGCAAATAATTGTTTATTAATTAAATAGGTTAAATGCTATGACGGGGAGTTTACCGATACTTAAATCTAGACATTAAGTACACAACTCCAACAATCTCCCACTTGTACTAAGGTCTAGTCATTTCCTCCAAACTCCCGACTCCCATACTCATCACGTGCTTAATTTATACTTCCCAGAAGTATTATGTGAATGAGCAATCTAGGTTGCCGCTCTGAAGTTATCTTGGTGACTACTGCATCGTCTCACTGACGATGACTCGTATCAGGTGGTACTGGCTCTACGTGTTATCATCACCTTTTTGAACTTATGACTTCTTCCAGTCCTCCACGCACCGCTATTTACATAGCCTTTGGTGAACCAAGAATCATATCCAAGTTCAGAGGTTATTCCGGAACCTAACCAAAACTTCCGCTGCCTCTGAGGCTGCTATTCGGTTTATGATAGAGTTCGACAAGCATAACGCTTATCACTCTTTCGTCCTTAGGTTCCACCTCTTAAAAGTGAACACATAGCCTGATATCGACTTACACTGGTCTTTCTCTGATTTTGGATCTGAGAAACTGTAATCTAAGAAGATTTCGTATTGCCAGTAATCTAGTACTTCCAAGCACTTTACAGCATTCGAATATTTCTTATCCAGATTACTTTGATATCCTCCCACTACGCTAACTGCATAGTTGATATCAGGTTCTTGTTTTTCAACATTGCATCTACAAAGCTTTCTACACTTGAAGTGTAGGTAACTGCTTTGTCTATATCTATCTCCTTCATGTGTGCAAGACACATACCTTAGATAGATGCATTCTGTTCTCGAAAGGCAATAACCTTTCTTAAAATTGTGCATGTTTAAAACAAACCATAAACGTATAAGATATCTAAAGAGAAGTACAAATGTTCTTATCCAGAGATCGAAGATTTCTAAGAACATGATCCAACTTCATCTTAATCCTATATCTCGATTTATTTAGAAAACCTCTATTTTATGTTTGACAACACTTTTACATTGTTGCCAACGATGAAGTGTTATCTACACAAAATTCCGAGAAACACCACCCTTGTTTCCATTACGTCTCTAACACACCTTTCCTTGCCTTTTGATGAATCCATAGAATGGACTATCTCATCAATTCGCAAGTTCCTATGCAGAACTAGGGATCGATTTCATGTATACTAGATCCAGAGTTCAAAAAACTCCTCCAGTCTTATGAACATCTTCGGTTGGTTAACAACCTCCCACTGCAATGGCGTTCCGGTGTATAACAGTAATAACATTAGGTGCAGTTAGTGGTGTACTGCTACTCGGTCAGGCTGGTTCTCAGTCTCTCCTTTCCTCATTTTAAAGTACTTTGTCAGTTAGGGCATTGTAGTTCATCTAATAGTATTCCTCTAAGAACCGGGTGAGGACACCCATCTGGTTCGCAGTACTATTGAACTTACAATTACTTGTTCTTCTAGGATATTCTACAACCACATTGAATGTGACGTTGTATCCAGAGATATCCATAGAACATAGGTAGTTCCGAACGAACTTGTTCTTTTACTATTAGAATCTCATCTCTTATTTCTGACACACCATGTCCACACATCAGTGTATGGTGTAGTCGTTTGAGATTTAATCTCAATCTTTGATTTATGCTATGTGTTATTCAGATAGGTGATAGCCTCCGCGAACAAGTCGCAGGCTTTCAATGAATATACTTTGAAGGATCCCCATAATGGCTTTGTGTTGAAAAACATTCCGCCTTTATGGCACATCAAGTATTCTAATCCATCTTCGAGTATTCTTGAAAGAACAACTCGTACCTCTCTAATTACACATGTCACCGCATCAATCATTAATCATTTTCTATACTTGTCCGAATTCCATCATTTAACTCAGTTGTATCATCTTTCAAGATCGATTCTTAGGTCGGGAGGTCCATTCCTCCAACTATAATTGATCAAATCAATTTCGACCTTTTGAATCCCTTTTGAATAGATACTACTAAATTTAAGAATTCACAAGTATAATGATTGACAAGAGGAATACATCTAATAAGTAAAACAAGTCATGCATAACGGTTTGTTGCATCGTGGTAGACTAAGGATTCATCATTCACATATTGCTATCTAATGTACCATAATAGATATCACCATTATTTCTTATCCAAATCATCAAATGATTAAAGAAATAAAATATCCATTAATAATAAAGAAAACCAGAACAAAAGTTCTTTTTCAAAATAAAGGGGTACATAAGCAATAACTGAAATGAAAAACTTAAACAGATAAATGTCTTCCACTGCAACCGCTGCTACCCCAACAGCTTCGTGTTGGAGTTGTGTACTTAATGTCTGGATTTAAGTATCGGTAAACTCCCCGTCATAGCATTTAACCTATTTAATTAATAAACAATTATTTGCAATTAATTATTATTAATTAATTATGCAAAATATAGTCCTGGATTTTATACGTTGTAGTTAGTATGGTGTGTCGGGCCCACACAGAAGATCATACTATCGGTTACTCGTATTTAATCAAACAGTCGCTCACGACCTAGATGGACACGGACCAATCCATCGGTATAGTCGTTGTGTGAGAGAGAAAATAATTTGTCTTAATTATTTTATCACACTTGTACACTTGGTGTATTGGGCGGATCAGCTTGAGATTTATTGATTAGGATTGCCTAAGATAATCAATTTAAATCTCGAAGTATTTTATTCTTAATCCCTGATATTATTGCGGGTGTGTATATTTAATATTAGAAGCTTTGATTTTCCAAAGGAATTAACCGATTTAATTATTGGGTTAATTACCGGTAAAATTGGGTCGCTATATTTTATATATGACATGCCGTGAATACTTGACGGGAAAGTGTATCCCGGAAGGGTTGATAATATCCCCGAGATGAGTTCATAAGGAATTATTGTGTAAACCTCATGAGTGGATTCGTTCCGCACAATAATAAAGGTTGAACGGTACTAGCCTCGGATATAAGAGATGAATATTATTTATTGAGCAATAAATAAATTTATTCATGGATATTTAAATCTTAAATACACGGAATAAATAATACTAATTGGAGAAATATTATTTGATATAATATGGAATAATATTGGGAGTGCAATTTTATTTATATAGTGGAAAATAAATAAAATTAATATTGATAAGAATTAATAGATTTGGGTTGGACCCAATTTAATTTTCAATATTGAAGCCCAATAATTATTCTCCTTATGATCCCCTACGTAGCCTATATAAGCACTACATGGTCTTCACTTTTCACAACTTGATTTTAACCTACGGAAATCATAAAGTCTTGAGAGTGAGGAAGATCCATAAGAGTTCGATAGCTCGTCGCCCACCCGACGTTCGAACGGAAGTGCAAGGAATACGCGGGAAGATCACGAGGTCATCAACGATTTGTTTCTCCGTACAACGAATCGAGGTAATAATCGAGAACCCCCTTCTTTGATTATTTGTGCGTTGAATAATTGTGATATATACATGAACGCACGATCCGGGAAAACGACGAACCTCGGGGACGGGGATTCGAGATCCCCGGCGAGGATCGAACGCGGCGGTCGAACCCTAGGGTTCGGACCGTCGGACGCGCGACAAGGGACGAGCCCCGGCTGGACGCCGGGGCATGGGATCGACTTCGGTCGATCCCCGGGGTGCCACGGGCTGGTGCCGTGGTGGACCCCAGCCCCCTCGTCGGAGGCGCGTGGCGCGAAGCCCTCGGCTGGAGCCGAGGGGCGATCGAGCCCGTGAGCTCGATCGCGGGTCGCTGCGGGGATAACCCGCAGCTGCCTCGTGCGCGCTACGGGTGTTCCCGTAGCAGACGCGCACGGGGCTGACCCCTCGCGGGCAGCGAGTCATCGCGACTCGCTGCGGGGCTGCTACGAGCAGCCCCGGGGATGCCTCGCGCATCCCCAGCGATCGTCGAGGACGATCGCGAGCCCCTCGCGGGGGCTCGGCTGGGCGCACGCAGCCTTCGGGCTTCGCTGGGCGTTCGGTCGGGCCCCGGCTCGTGAGGTGGTTCGCGTTCGTGGATCCGACTCGCGGGAGAAAATCGGCCGGGGGCGGGCTGCGTGTCTTCGGGAGCGTAGTCTCCAAAGGTCGGACTCCTGCGGATGAGTCGGGATTCAATCTTCGGTGATCGAGGTTTTTGATCGGGTTATCGGTTCCGCAATTTTGATAGCCCGGGACATCGAAATCCCAGCAACTGGTATCAGAGAGTTTGGTTTCGTGTTCATGTATATGTTCGATTATTGTTCTACCTTGCAGGATTTCCGGCTATCATGGTTAATTTAATTATTGTTAATTTTATTATCATGATTATTAAACTCTCGGACATGTCGAGATTCGTTTTTGTGTGGTTGAATGTTTGTAATAGTAAAAATTCGGGGGTTGACCGAATTTAGGATTTATTATTACGTTCTTTATTTTCCGGAAAATGTATAGGGTCGATTTCATGTATAGAATCGATACCGGAATTGTAATTTAGATTATTGTAATTTATTTTACGATTGGATCGATGAATCGAGACCGCCGGAGAAGACGAGATGACGAGAGGGAGCTAGGGCTCGGATCGACCAACCCCATGGTCAATCCATAAGGGTCGATCGACCCTCACATGGAGGAGCCGCCGGTATAGGTGGCCGGCCGCCTCCTAGGTGTGGGTCGAGGGTGGCGTGGGGACTCCCACCCCATGCTGTCCACGCTCGGAAATTTACTTTCCTAATTAATTCGGATTTTTCCTATTTGAGCGTTCTCCTTTTGGAAACTCTCATGGATTAGGAAAAGAATTAATTTAAATTAATTTTATTTCTATTGATTTATTTCCTTCATGGAATTAATCATAGATTGGAAATTTAAATTAATTTAGTACTAAATTTATTTTTCCTATTTGATTATTCCTACTCATGGGAATATTCATGGATTAGGAATAAAAATAAATTTGGAAAGTAGTGAGTCCTAATTTATTTTATTTCCTTGTTCTATTATAGATGTCTTCTAGAATATTCCAATTTTACTTGGATAGATTATTCTAGAGATTTAATAGAACTAGATAGGAAAATAAATAAATAAAAAATATTAATAATATTTAATTTTATTTTTGATATATTCAATTGACTTAATTTTCGAATTAAGTAACTTTTGGATTAATTGAAAATAAATAGATTTAAATATTGGAAATTAATATTCTCGTCACATGGAGCATTCAAGAAACGAAGACTGAAGACTAGAGGATGCATATGAAGATAAAGCCATGATAGTCGGGAAAATAATTTCTCTAGCATTATTTTGACTATGTGATCTATGTGCTTTATTGCTTTCATGCATGCTATATGTGTTTATTTTATGCACTAGATAGCGTATCCCTTTATCGTAAAAAGCTAAGTGGGAGAGGGGATGGAAACATTCCCATGGTCTCCATCACTGTTCTCTTTGTGACTTTTATGGACTTTCGAAGTTCATATAGACAAGTCATTGGAGGAGAATTCTTGTAATTCCTTTTACAAGAAACATTGATCAAGTTTATCAAACAATGCCTAATTTGTCTTTCCAAAACTGACTTCAAGTCGACTCATTCTCACCCCGGGGAGTGGAATGGAGCCAGAGCCACTTGGTCATGTAGAGGACACAAATTAGAGACCTTCGTACCATTCTTTGATAGATGGATCGATTGTCTGCTCGGCTCCCTCATTTATGAGAGATAGGGTCGCTCGCATGGTGAATCACTGGTTAGAAACTTCGAGTTTCACTTATGATTCTCCGAGTCTTGATTTACGAAATCAAATGAATCAAGTAATTGGATTTCAATTATATAAATCTATTTGGTGTAGTAAACGTCCACACGAACGTGGCTTGCTATACTGAAAGGGATTTTAGAATAATTGATGTAGACAGTTATAGGAGATTGTGAGGGATTGCCAGTTATCGTAAACGTCCACACGAACGTGGCTTGCGGTGACATAACAATTCTAAACGATTTGCCTTAGTACTGAGTGGTGGTTTACACTTAGGTACGCTTTATAGTATTCTTCCCAACGAAGTAACGCTATAATGATGTACGACCGAAGCAAATCTAATTGCTAAATCATTTGGGTGGGTAAACGTCCACATGAATGTGGCTTGCCTTACCTGATGGGATTTTAGACGCAATTAGTGATTTAATGATATTATTTGAGGGAGATAATATCGGACATTAAATTGATTGTTTGTTTACATGTGCTTATAAGTTTAGAGAATAGCTATGAATCCACTTTCTGTGATACTCAAGGAACATAAACTCACTGGTCCCAATTACATTGATTGGAAGAGAAATTTGGACATTGTCCTGACTGCTGAAGAGTACAAGTTTGTACTCTCTGATAAATGCCCTGCTGAGCCCACGGCTGCCTCGACTGATGAGGAAAAGGCAACATATCGGAAGTGGAAAAAGGCTGATGAAATGGCTAGGTGCTATATTTTGGCTTCCATGTCAAATGTACTCCAAACCCAACATGAGCCAATGGACACTGCCCGGGATATGATGACTAACCTCAAGGAGATGTTTGGGGAGCAGGATCGTGCGGCGAGGCAAGAAGCCATGAGAGTCCTCATGTCGACTACTCAGTCTGAAGGAACGCCCGTTGGGGAGCACGTTCTTAAGATGATGAGTTTGTTGAATGAACTTGAGGTCCTAGGAGCTTCCATTGATGATGAGACGCAAGTCGACATCATACTCCAGTCTCTGACCCCTAAGTTTGAGCAGTTTCGTATGAGCTATAATATGGGTAAACTATCTTATACTCTTGCGCAACTCCTGACTGAACTGAAGGCGGCAGAGGGGATCTACAAGAAGGGCAAGTCTCAAGCGCTTGTGACTACCAAGCCCAAAAGCTTGAAAGCTATTGGAGGTAGGGGCAAGAAAAGGAAGCAAGCCATAAAACCCAGTGGTGCCAAGAGGAATGGACCACGAGTGGGGGCTAGTAAGCCAAAGGGCTTGTGCTTCCGATGCAAGAAGTCTGGACACTGGAAGTCTGAATGTCCTCTCAGAGGTACGAATTTTTCTTTAGTCGTAAAAACATAGTCAGCGGTATTATCTACCAGAATTCTGGTGTGTAGATATGGAACCACTGACGGTATGTGCATTTCTTAAATGCAGGGGTTCCAGAAAACCCGGCGACTTAGAGAAGAAGAGTTCGAGTCTACATGGGCGAAGTGCTGGGATTTCGATGTAGACTCGAACTCTTCTTCTCTAAGTCGCCGGGTTTTCTGGAACCCCTGCATTTAAGAAATGCACATACCGTCAGTGGTTCCATATCTACACACCAGAATTCTGGTAGATAATACCGCTGACTATGTTTTTACGACTAAAGAAAAATTCGTACCTCTGAGAGGACATTCAGACTTCCAGTGTCCAGACTTCTTGCATCGGAAGCACAAGCCCTTTGGCTTACTAGCCCCCACTCGTGGTCCATTCCTCTTGGCACCACTGGGTTTTATGGCTTGCTTCCTTTTCTTGCCCCTACCTCCAATAGCTTTCAAGCTTTTGGACTTGGTAGCCACAAGCGCTTGAGACTTGCCCTTCTTGTAGATCCCCTCTCCCGCCTTCAGTTCAGTCAGGAGTTGCGCAAGAGTATAAGATAGTTTACCCATATTATAGCTCATACGAAACTGCTCAAACTTAGGGGTCAGAGACTGGAGTATGATGTCGACTTGCGTCTCACCATCAATCATAGCTCCTAGGACCTCCAATTCATTCGACAGACTCATCATCTTGAGAACGTGCTCCTCGACAGGCGTTCCTTCAGACTGAGTAGTTGACATGAGGACTCTCATGGCATCTTGCCTACCCGCACGGTCATGATGCCCAAACATCTCCTTGAGGTTAAATAACATATCCTCGGCAGTGTTCATCGACTGATGCTGGGTTTGGAGTACATTTGACATAGAAGCCAAAATATAGCACCTAGCCATTTCATCAGCCTTTTTCCACTTCCGATATGCTTCTTTTTCCTCATCAGTTGAGGCGGCCGTGGGTTCAGCAGGGCATTGCTCATAGAGTACAAACTTGTACTCTTCAGCAGTCAGGACAATGTCTAAATTTCTCTTCCAATCAATGTAGTTTGGACCAGTGAGTTTTTGTTCCTTGAGTATCATAGAAAGTGGATTCATAGCTATTCTCTAAACCTATAAGCACATGTAAACAAACAATCAATTTAATGTCCGATATTATCTCCCTCAAATAATATCATTAAATCACTAATTGCGTCTAAAATCCCATCAGGTAAGGCAAGCCACATTCATGTGGACGTTTACCCACCCAAATGATTTAGCAATTAGATTTGCTTCGGTCGTACATCATTATAGCGTTACTTCGTTGGGAAGAATACTATAAAGCGTACCTAAGTGTAAACCACCACTCAGTACTAAGGCAAATCGTTTAGAATTGTTATGTCACCGCAAGCCACGTTCGTGTGGACGTTTACGATAACTGGCAATCCCTCACAATCTCCTATAACTGTCTACATCAATTATTCTAAAATCCCTTTCAGTATAGCAAGCCACGTTCGTGTGGACGTTTACTACACCAAATAGATTTATATAATTGAAATCCAATTACTTGATTCATTTGATTTCGTAAATCAAGACTCGGAGAATCATAAGTGAAACTCGAAGTTTCTAACCAGTGATTCACCATGCGAGCGACCCTATCTCTCATAAATGAGGGAGCCGAGCAGACAATCGATCCATCTATCAAAGAATGGTACGAAGGTCTCTAATTTGTGTCCTCTACATGACCAAGTGGCTCTGGCTCCATTCCACTCCCCGGGGTGAGAATGAGTCGACTTGAAGTCAGTTTTGGAAAGACAAATTAGGCATTGTTTGATAAACTTGATCAATGTTTCTTGTAAAAGGAATTACAAGAATTCTCCTCCAATGACTTGTCTATATGAACTTCGAAAGTCCATAAAAGTCACCAAGAGAACAGTGATGGAGACCATGGGAATGTTTCCATCCCCTCTCCCACTTAGCTTTTTACGATAAAGGGATACGCTATCTAGTGCATAAAATAAACACATATAGCATGCATGAAAGCAATAAAGCACATAGATCACATAGTCAAAATAATGCTAGAGAAATTATTTTCCCGACTATCATGGCTTTATCTTCATATGCATCCTCTAGTCTTCAGTCTTCGTTTCTTGAATGCTCCATGTGACGAGAATATTAATTTCCAATATTTAAATCTATTTATTTTCAATTAATCCAAAAGTTACTTAATTCGAAAATTAAGTCAATTGAATATATCAAAAATAAAATTAAATATTATTAATATTTTTTATTTATTTATTTTCCTATCTAGTTCTATTAAATCTCTAGAATAATCTATCCAAGTAAAATTGGAAAATTCTAGAAGACATCTATAATAGAACAAGGAAATAAAATAAATTAGGACTCACTACTTTCCAAATTTATTTTTATTCCTAATCCATGAATATTCCCATGAGTAGGAATAATCAAATAGGAAAAATAAATTTAGTACTAAATTAATTTAAATTTCCAATCTATGATTAATTCCATGAAGGAAATAAATCAATAGAAATAAAATTAATTTAAATTAATTCTTTTCCTAATCCATGAGAGTTTCCAAAAGGAGAACGCTCAAATAGGAAAAATCCGAATTAATTAGGAAAGTAAATTTCCGGGCGTGGACAGCATGGGGTGGGAGTCCCCACGCCACCCTCGACCCACACCTAGGAGGCGGCCGGCCACCTATACCGTCGGCTCCTCCATGTGAGGGTCGATCGACCCTTATGGATTGACCATGGGGTTGGTCGATCCGAGCCCTAGCTCCCTCTCGTCATCTCGTCTTCTCCGGCGGTCTCGATTCATCGATCCAATCGTAAAATAAATTACAATAATCTAAATTACAATTCCGGTATCAATTCTATACATGAAATCGACCCTATACATTTTCCGGAAAATAAAGAACGTAATAATAAATCCTAAATTCGGTCAACCCCCGAATTTTTACTATTACAAACATTCAACCACACAAAAACGAATCTCGACATGTCCGAGAGTTTAATAATCATGATAATAAAATTAACAATAATTAAATTAACCATGATAGCCGGAAATCCTGCAAGGTAGAACAATAATCGAACATATACATGAACACGAAACCAAACGCTCTGATACCAGTTGCTGGGATTTCGATGTCCCGGGCTATCAAATTTGCGGAACCGATAACCCGATCAAAAAACCTCGATCACCGAAGATTGAATCCCGACTCATCCGCAGGAGTCCGACCTTTGGAGACTACGCACCCGAAGACACGCAGCACGCCCCCAGCAGATTTTCTCCCGCGAGTCGGATCCACGAACGCGAACCACCTCACGAGCCGGGGCCCGACCGAACGCCCAGCGAAGCCCGAAGGCTGCGTGCGCCCAGCCGAGCCCCCGCGAGGGGCTCGCGATCGTCCTCGACGATCGCTGGGGATGCGCGAGGCATCCCCGGGGCTGCTCGTAGCAGCCCCGCAGCGAGTCGCGATGACTCGCTGCCCGCGAGGGGTCAGCCCCGTGCGCGTCTGCTACGGGAACACCCGTAGCGCGCACGAGGCAGCTGCGGGTTATCCCCGCAGCGACCCGCGATCGAGCTCACGGGCTCGATCGCCCCTCGGCTCCAGCCGAGGGCTTCGCGCCACGCGCCTCCGACGAGGGGGCTGGGGTCCACCACGACACCAGCCCGTGGCACCCCGGGGATCGACCGAAGTCGATCCCATGCCCCGGCGTCCAGCCGGGGCTCGTCCCTTGTCGCGCGTCCGGCGGTCCGAACCCTAGGGTTCGACCGCCGCGCTCGATCCTCGCCGGGGATCTCGAATCCCCGTCCCCGAGGTTCGTCGTTTTCCCGGATCGTGCGTTCATGTATATATCACAATTATTCAACGCACAAATAATCAAAGAAGGGGGTTCTCGATTATTACCTCGATTCGTTGTACGGAGAAACGAATCGTTGATGACCTCGTGATCTTCCCGCGTATTCCTTGCACTTCCGTTCGAACGTCGGGTGGGCGACGAGCTATCGAACTCTTATGGATCTTCCTCACTCTCAAGACTTTATGATTTCCGTAGGTTAAAATCAAGTTGTCAAAAGTGAAGACCATGTAGTGCTTATATAGGCTACGTAGGGGATCATAAGGAGAATAAATATTGGGCTTCAATATTGAAAATTAAATTGGGTCCAACCCAAATCTATTAATTCTTATCAATATTAATTTTATTTATTTTCCACTATATAAATAAAATTGCACTCCCAATATTATTCCATATTATATCAAATAATACTTCTCCAATTAGTATTATTTATTCCGTGTATTTAAGATTTAAATATCCATGAATAAATTTATTTATTGCTCAATAAATAATATTCATCTCTTATATCCGAGACTAGTACCGTTCAACCTTTATTATTGTGCGGAACGAATCCACTCATGAGGTTTACACAATAATTCCTTATGAACTCATCTCGGGGATATTATCAACCCTTCCGGGATACACTTTCCCGTCAAGTATTCACGGCATGTCATATATAAAATATAGCGACCCAATTTTACCGGTAATTAACCCAATAATTAAATCGGTTAATTCCTTTGGAAAATCAAAGCTTCTAATATTAAATATACACACCCGCAATAATATCAGGGATTAAGAATAAAATACTCCGAGATTTAAATTGATTATCTTAGGCAATCCTAATCAATAAATCTCAAGCTGATCCGCCCAATACACCAAGTGTACAAGTGTGATAAAATAATTAAGACAAATTATTTTCTTTCTCACACAACGACTATACCGATGGATTGGTCCGTGTCCATCTAGGTCGTGAGCAACTGTTTGATTAAATACGAGTAACCGATAGTATGATCTTCTGTGTGGGCCCGACACACCATACTAACTACAACGTATAAAATCCAGGACTATATTTTGCATAATTAATTAATAATAATTAATTGCAAATAATTGTTTATTAATTAAATAGGTTAAATGCTATGACGGGGAGTTTACCGATACTTAAATCTAGACATTAAGTACACAACTCCAACACGTGTCCGTCGCCCAGTCGGCATCAGAAAAGCCGACAAGGTTGGATGAAGTGTCGCGCGCATACCAAAGACCTAACTGAGAAGTCCCAGAGATGTATCGGAGGATCCGTTTCACAGCTCGTAGATGGTCTTCCTTCGGATCAGCTTGGTACCTGGCACACATACAAACACTAAACATAATGTCAGGACGAGTGGCAGTTAAATAAAGTAAACTCCCAATCATGGAACGATAAAGAGTTTGGTTTACACTCCGACTTTTCGTCGACGTAGACAAGCGTTCCGTAGTTGCCATATGGAGTGTTTGCTGGCTTGGCATGATGCATCTCAAACCTCTCAACCATGTTTTTCGCATACTTACTTTGAGACACAAATATCCCATCTGGTCGTTGAGAAATCTGAAGGCCAAGAAATTGATGCAACTCTCCCTAAAGGCTCATCTGAAAAGTTGAGGACATAGCTTCTGTGAATGCAGTCATGAGTTTAGAACAAGTAGCTCCGAATACAATGTCGTCAACGTAAATTTGGGCAACAATCATCTGCTTGCCATCTCGCTTGATAAACAAAGTTTTGTCCACAGATCCACGCTCAAAGCCGAAGTTCAGAAGAAAGTCCGTGAGACATCCGTACCAGGCGCGAGGCGCTTGTTTTAAGCCATATAGAGCTTTGTGAAGCTTGTAGACATGGTTAGGCTTTTTAGGATCCTCAAAACCTTTAGGTTGGGCAACATAGACTTCTTCTTCCAGTACACCGTTCAAGAAGGCAGTTTTGACGTCCATCTGTCGAAGTTTGATGCCGAGGTGGCATGCAATAGCAATCAAGAGTCTGATGGACTCAATTCGTGCGACCGGAGCAAAAGTTTCATCATAATCTATGCCTTCCACTTGGGCATATCCTTGGGCAACGAGACGAGCTTTGTTTCGGACAACTTGGTTATGCTCATCTGTTTTATTCTTGAAAATCCATTTAGTTCCAACAACATTGATATTTGAGGTTCTGGGAACTAAGGACCAAACATTGTTTCGTGTGAACTCATTCAACTCTTCTTGCATAGCCATGATCCAAAAATCATCTAGCATGGCTTCCTTGTAATTTTTCGGCTCATTTTCGGAGAGAAAGCAGGAGATGCCGATTTCATTACATATAGCTGAAGTGCAGATGTTGTAGAGTTCGTCAGGAGAATTTAACGGTTTCTTTGAGCGTGTCGTTCGCTCATTCAAACTTCCAATCATTTGATTTGGTGGATGACGTTTTTGAATATGACCAGGTGCTTCTCGCGGAGCATCAGCTGGATTTTCGACTTGATCATCATCGTCATCCTCAGTCAACAAATTGTCATCATTTTGGTTGCTAGAGTCTCCAACTTCAGGTGAAGTATTTGGAGTAGCATTTTCAGGAATCCCAGTCGTGGGTGTTGAAGGAAAAGTTCGAACTTCAAGAATTCCTTCCTTAACCCAATCAGCCTCTGCATCTTTTCCGAGGAAGTCTTGTTCATCAAAGTTGATATTCACGGTTTCTATGACTTTCCTTGTTCGAAGATTGTAGGCGCGATAGGCATGGCTATTTTGGCTATAACCAACAAAAATGCCACGATCAGCTTTGGCGTCAAATTTCTTCAGAGGATCACGATCCTTCAAAATATAGCAAGTGCAGCCAAAAACACGAAAGTGTGCAACTGAAGGTTTCTTGCCATTTACTAGTTCATATGCAGTAGCAGTAGTGCCAGACCGAATACTTATTCGATTCAAAATGTAATCAGCAGTAGAGACAGCTTCTGCCCAAAAAGTTCGAGCCAGATTTTTGGAGATTAACATCACGCGCGCCATCTCTTGCAGTGTTCGATTCTTACGTTCGGCGATCCCATTTTGTTGAGGCGTTTTAGGGGCCGAGTACTCATGATGAATTCCCTTCATCATACAAAATTCATTGAAGCTAGCATTTTCAAATTCAGTGTCGTGATCACTCCTGATCCTTTTCACCTTAGCTTCATGATTAGTTCTTATCCATTTCACTATCCCTTTGAAGGCATTAAACGTTTCATCCTTGGATGCCAGAAATCTTGTCCAAGTATATCTAGAAAAGTCATCGACAACAACCAACACATATTCTTTCTTAGCTATGCTCTTCACCTCCATTGGACCCATCAAGTCCATGTGTAGAAGTTCAAAAGGAGATGAAGTGCTCATTAGAGTTGGAAGTGCCGGATGAGGAGTTCTTGTCAGCTTACCCTTCTGACAGTCACCACATACTCGCTTTTCAATTTTAGGGAGTTGAGAGATTTCTCGAACTATCTCCCCCTTAACCAATTTGCTCAGATTGCGAGTGCTAGTGTGGCCAAGTCGTTGGTGCCACAAATCAACTTCATCGTGAACATTCACAGAGAAGCAACTATACTCAGTTGTATAGCAATTGTTTTTAGCACGTGGACCTTCCATGATACATTTTCCCTCAGCATCATAAACTCTGCAAGATTCCTTATCAAAGCTAACATTAAAGCCTTCATCACATAGCTGACTGATAGAGATAAGATTGGCAACAAGTCCCTTGACATGGACAACATTTATGATCGGAGGCAATCCTTTGATTTGTAGCGTCCCCTTTCCCTTGACAACACCTTTTGCTCCCCCTCCAAACACCACGGGGGAACCAGTCATCGGCTCATATTCTTTCAAGAATTTCTTTGTGCCGGTCATATGTCGGTAGCAGCCACTGTCAAAGTACCAAATGCCTTTGTTGCCAGCTTCAGACGCATTAAGTGCAACATTGCAGAAAATCAGTTCTCTTGGTTGCCAACAACTGGTTTTAGAGTTAAGTTCAACTTTACTCTTTTGAGACTTAGGCACCCATTTCTTCGTGCCATTCATTTGTACATTTCTCTCAGTCACAGTTTTTGGAATTTGCTTAGTTTTCGGATTTGGAGAAATATATTTCTTCATTTCCTTATCACTCTCGGCCTTTTTCTTCATAGTCATCAACTCTCTGTTCATGTCATCCTTCATCTTATAACAAAACGGTCGAATGTGTCCAGGTTGATCACAGTAGTGACATACATATTTTCGCCTTTGACGAGTTTCAACCTTCGTAGACGTTTTGACCAAAACATTTTTAGTGCGAGAGGATTGTTCATTTTTCTTTACGTTCTGAGATTTGTCTAACTTTTTCAGCAACGTCTTCTCATATGGTAGGATACCACGAGGATGTTTGACAATATTCTTCGGGAATTGATGTCTCAGATTCAGATTTTGAAGTCGAGATCGACTTTTGAGTTTTAGGTTCTGGAGACTTAGCAATCTTCTTCCCTTCAGCAATCTCCTTCCGTTTAGATGATTCAACGTCATCCTTACTTTTATCCTCAGGCTGATCGTTCGATGCCTTTACAAAAGTCACATCATTCTTCTTTTCAGGAGTCGAGTATATAGACTCAAAAACTTTTTGAAATCCAAGACCGTAGCGATTAGGATTCATATATGAAGCTGCATTGTCAAACACGGAAGAGTTCGTGTTCATTTTCCTCAATAGCTCATCAGTCATATGGAGTTTTTCTTTTAAAACATATCGTTCCTTGTCAGTCATGGCAAGGTCAGTTTGAACTTTCATTAGTGAAGACTTTAGTTCATCATTCTCAGCATCCGAGTTCTTAAACAGAGTCTGCAGTTTCTTAACTTTAGTTGACTCCTTTTTCAGTGAGGTCTTCAGTTTCGAGTTTTCAGAACTCAACTTCTCACACACTTCTCTCAGTTCGACAACTTCCTTGAAATACTTGTGCTTCTCTTCGAAAAGATCATCAAATTTGACTTTAAGAATAGTCAGAGAGTTGTTCAACTTTTTCTTCTCATCCTCAGTCTTCTCAATTGAGTTTGTCAACACAATAGCCTCATCATGCATTTTCCGTTTCTCTTCAGATAGTTCATTAAAAGATTCAGTCATACACTTCAGAGACACTTCAAGTATGCTATTCTCAATGATGGCCGTGTCATATAGATTTTCGAGTTTAGAGTGACTCTCTTTCAGAGTGACTAACTCAGTACACATATTTTCAGTTTTTGACACTTCAGTCGTCTTCTCCATCCCTTCAGCATCAGACACTGATTCATCATCCGAGAAAATATCATCATCACAGAAATTTCGGTTTGTCGATGCCACACTGAAGATGTTATCAGCAGTTGCAGTGTCTTTCAGAAATGCATCAAAAACAAAGTTTTCGACCTCCACATTTTCGAGATCAAAAGATTCACCAAAAGTGACAACTAGAGCGTTGTCTTCATCATCGTCAGAATTATTGTCCTCAGACTCGTCGTTCTCAGAAATGACATCCTCATCGTCAATCACAACATAGCTAACTGGTAGCTTCTTCTTACGATGTAAATTCAGACATTCATTTTTAACGTGTCCATATCCCTTACACTCATAGCATTGCATTTTAGAAACATCTTTGCTAGTAGAGGAGTATGGTGAAAGTTTAGTCCCTTTGAACTTTTTGTCAGACGATGATCCCTGATTTCGGTTGTCAGGAGTATTCGGATATGAGTTAGAACTTTTCTGAAATTTTCGAAAGTTTCGGGCATTGTTCTTTCTCTTAAACTCTTGTTTCACAAGGTAAGTGACTATCTCAGTCAGTGCAGCAAGTTTGTCCGGATTATTAGAGTTCATCAGTCTCTCAATATCCTCAGCTTCCTCATCATCAGATTCACCCAGATCAGCAGAAAAACTACTTTCAGTTTTCTCATTTTTCAAATGAGTTTTATGAGAGTTTGAGCT
The DNA here is from genome assembly GCA_954870475.1 of Euphrasia confusa. Taxonomy (NCBI): domain Eukaryota; kingdom Viridiplantae; phylum Streptophyta; class Magnoliopsida; order Lamiales; family Orobanchaceae; genus Euphrasia; species Euphrasia confusa. The sequence continues at coordinate 23,177,230 of OX940960.1, forward strand.
TCTTGAACTTTTTCCTTTCTCTGAAATCTTGAGAGCAGTCATCGGTTCGTAAACAAGAGACATGTCTGGGTTGCTTCGAACTTTGAGAGTCAGGTCATAGTTTCTCAAATCAGCCATCAAGTCAGCATAATCCCAGTTTTGGTTCTCGTCATTACGTGCTTCGATAGTCAGCACCTTGCTTTCGAACCTAGTGCTAACACTGGAGAGGACTTTCTCATAGACCATGGGAGCAGGAAAGATTTCTCCGAGTTCAAAAGCCTCATTCACATATCTCATGATCTTGTCCAAGTAGTCATTGATATCTTCATCTTCCCTCATCCGGAGTTGATGGAATTGAGCAGTGATAGTTCGGATTTTCGATCGCTTAACTGCATGACTTCCCTCACAAGTTCTTTGTAAAGTTTCCCATGCATCTCTGGCAGATGTGCAATTTTTGACCAGCTGATACATACTGATGTCCAGCCATTCACAGATAAGAAGTAGAGCTTTGCTATTAGCCGTGGACAAGTCATGTTCCTCTCTTGTCCAACTACGTTCCGGTTTCGGAATTCTCACACCATCGGCATCTTCCGTATATGGGCGTTCCCATCCTTCTAACACTGCCACCCAAGATCTAGAGTCAAAACCCTAATTCTAGCAGAAACTTTGGCCTTCCAGTTTGAGTAGTTCTGATGAGTAAGCATAATCGGTTTCTGGACAAACATAGACGACTCCATTGTAGCGGAATTATGAAGTCAAGTAACAGATCACGTCTTATACGTATGACGTCCCGCTCTAATACCAATTGAAATTACGTCTTCGACGTATGATACCAACTTTTCGCGAAGTTGGACTTAAACTTACGAACAACAACTTCAGTCGAAGAAACACTCACACAAGTTCGTAGTATGAAAGACTGAAGACAAAGTTATGTAATATGTTTCATTCCATTGAAAAACGAAACTAAACTATTACACTGAGTATGGTAGGCAAAACGATTACAAGAAGTTTCCCGAGTGTCGCAACAACTCCCACTAACTTGCAATCTAGCACACGAGTACCTAGAGCTAAATCTCCTAACTCTAATCTTGGCACAAGGCGCAAAAGCTACTACACAAACTCGAAGCTTGAAGCTGTCGGTTACGATTCTAAAAACAGATTTCGTTCTCTCAAAATCGTCCAAAAATGAAATCGAAATCCATGGGTTTATATAGGCAGCCCGCACATGTGAGGTGATGACGTGGCACGTTCTGGTTGGTCACATGCTTGGCTGATGTCACTTCTCCATGGATGACATCACTCTTGTAGAACTTGGATTTTTGAATCTTGGAATCTTGAATCTTTGATTCTTGAATCTTCGAATCTTGAATCTTCAATTTCAAAATCAGAACTTCAATTCAATCTTGACTCCATCGATCTCAATTCTTCATCTTCAATTTCTTGTGAAAATCTCTAAGTGTTGAAGCCTCGGAATTTCATCGTCTTCATGGTCGTCGATATCATTGAAGTAGTAAACATCGGAACCATTCTCCATTTCTTGATTTGTGTACTTGGTGAAAGAAATCACGTTGAAAGTACTTAGGTGAATATCGTTGTTGAAGAATGTCAAAGTCGCTGGAACCGTGCCTTGAGGACAAGCGTCGCCGAAATCGTGCCAGAGCCAAAACCGGCGACTCCAGTCGCCGTTCCATCGCTTGCCAAATACGGCGACTCCAGTCGCCGTTCCATGCAATGTCTCAAAGCGGAGACTGCAGTCTCCTTTCCTCAGCACAACCAAAAACGGCGACGCCAGTCGCCGTTTCCACTCCACTCCATGTGTGCCCAAATTCGGCGACTCCTGTCGCCGTTCCTGTGCATCACCATAAATGGCGACTCGAGTCGCCGTTTCTTGCATCTCATGCATTCCATAAGTGGCGACTTCGTTCTCCTTTTCATGCACCTGCAATCCTGAAAAACAACACAAACAAAAACACAAGTACAAAAACGTTGTCGCCAAAATCAACATTTACAAGTAACTTGATTTTTTCCAATAAAAATTAATTAAACAAAATGGTTTGTTGGCGTTTTAAATATTTATTTGCACTTCAAATTAGTGGGAATATGACTTTTCATGTACAAACTTTTTGGCCCCTCCCATAACAACATGAGTATTTTACATAAACTTCACTTGAAATCTCTTAAATACCCTTACTTTTTATTTTCAACCAAACAATTCAATTAAAAATTCAAAAACAATCTCAAAACATAAATAAGAAAATCGTGGGGCCCACATATTACCAAAATCGGAAATTTGGTTGTTGAAGATGTAAATCCATGCATTAATCATGCATATCACCCCCTCAAACCTCAAACCCTACATTTTTTCAAAACGCAAAAAAAAACCCACCTAATCTCTCTTATTCTCTCACAAAAACAACTCTACAAGAAAGCTCCGTCCGAATCTACGTTGGAAGAGCTGGGTTCGCCGGCCGAAAGGTACGTCGAAAATCGTCGTTTCTGTTTTTTTCGATTTTCTGTTCGAAATCATAAGTACACGGTGGCTACACGGTGGGCTGCTTCTACCGTGTAGCCACCGTGTACTTATGAAGATTATTCGGTTGCTCGGTTACACGGAGCAGGGTTCCGGTCACCGTGCTCCGAGAAGTGTCTCGGTAACACGGTGACACACTACACGGTCAGGTCACCATTTAATGACCGTGTACAGTCCCCATTTTTTTGTAATTTCCATCTACCACGGTAGCTGAAAATTAATTTTTATGGCTGGAAGTAGGAGTAACCGTGTTGATATTTAGGGTTCCCTTTTATAAATAAATCTAGGGTTTCAAACTAAGTAGCACGATTGTAAAACAAAACGGCACGAATAACATAAGAAATATTATACAATAGACTGAAAAAAACATTACATATCAAAAATTTCACTCGAACGATCGAATGATATTAACACATATACGTAAATAAAAAAGAAACAAATTTAATAGCAGCGATCCGGTTTGGGTCTCCCGTGGGCGTCGTACACATCCACTTCGATTTCATCTTCAGTGACCACCCGAAACTGCACCCACCCGCCAGTCGCAAGTTCCCAGTGACCGTAGAAGCTATCCCACCTACGTCCGAACCATACATTCTCCGAACATAAACGGCCGCAAACATCGATATCCCACAGATGAAAGCCGACCTGAAGAATTGTTTTGTTTCCTACACGGCGAGCCAATTGAGCAGCGAATTTAGGGTGTCGCAGTAGCTTCCTCTGGATTATACAAACTTCGAAGCTATAGGGGGAGAGATACAGTGTATTCAAATACACCGGACATTTGATTAACATAGAGATTTCGAGGAATATAAAGAGGTGTCATACGAATAATTGATTTGTTTTCGTGTTTCTGATAATGCATTATGAATCGAGTTTTTTATAATAAGGTGATCGTCGACCCCAACAGTCCCCTACTCTAGAATTGCAATCGTCCCCTAATCTAGACTTCCAAGTTGCAACTGTCCACTAATCATAATTAAGCGCACGTCTTTTTAGAACTCTGCAAATACGCATCGTTTCAAGAGATTTTGAGTTCGTGCCAAGGAAAACACGAAAATTAGAAGAGCACGAACATGTAATATTTCGTGATAACAGGAGCACGAAGTAATGGCTTCGTGCCAAGGTAAACACGAAATAATAAGAGCATGAACTTGTAATAGATTCGTGCATTGCGCTTTTCGCATTATTTCAAACTTGTAAAACTATTTCCGAAATCGTTTTCTTCGTGTTGGGTGTCGCTGGACCATGAATAGGTTGAGTGTTCTCTCAGCTTGATGTTTTTCTACATGTTTAGATCGACGCCTGTATCAATCAAGAATATACACAGAAAACGGGAAGAAGACGCAATCCTCCATTCCCTATATTTTATTATTATTTTTATTGTGGATAGTAGGGGCATATTTGTCTTTTCAAAAAGAACGGCTTATATTACTCATACTATTATATCACAGGATATTTTAGATATATGCCTTATATGTATGGCACCCATCTGCATGTTGTTGGAAATCGATATCCCGGGCTATTAAAATTTTGCGGAAACAATAACCCGATCAATAACCTTCGCCGGAGATAACACGGACACCACGTACGAGCCAGAGCACGAGCCGAACGCACGACACGGCCGAAGCCGTGAGCACGCCCAGCCCGAGCCCCCGCACGCGGGGCTCGATGCGATCGAACACCGATCGCATGCTAGCGATCGGTCGGGGCTGCCCAGCAGCCCCCGCGGCGAGTCCGGCGACTCGCCGCCGCCTGGAGGTCCCCACCGCCGTGGTGGGGTGGAGTGCGGCACCAGCCCGCGCTCCAGCGATCGATCGGGGTGATCGATCGCTGCCCCGGCTCCCAGCCGGGGTCGATCCTCCTCGCGCGCCGAAACCCTAGGCGGCGATCGCCGTTGTCCGGCGATCCTAGATCGCCACCACGTGTTCGTCGTCTAATCCGGGGTTCGATCCTTGGATCTTGTTTTTCGATAATTGATTCAATAAACTTGAATTAAATTGCGGAAATTTAATTCACCTTTCGATTCGTTGTGCGGAGAAACGAGATCTTAATTGATGACCTTGAGATCTTCCCACGTATTCCTTGCACTAGCTCGAACGTCGGGTGGGCGACGATCCTCCGAACTCTATGGATCTCCTTCTCTACTTTCTCTCTCTAGAATTGTGATCTTCAAGTTATGAGAATAGAGAAGACCATGTAGTGCTTTTATAGGCTACATAGGGGATCTTAAGGAGGTGGAATATTGGGCTTCCAATAATAGTGATTAAATTGAGCCCAAGCCCAAATCTATTAATCCTTACTATTATTAATTAATTTATTTTCCACTATATAAATTAATTGCACTCCCAATATTAAACCATATTATATCAAATAATATTTCTCCGGTAGTATTATTTATTCCGTGTATTTAAAATATAAATATTTATGAATAAAATTAATTTATTGCTAATTAATTTATTCATCTCTTATATCCGAGACTAGTACCATTCATCCTTAATTATTATGCGGAACAAATCCACCTGCAGGGTTTACATAATAATTCCTTATGAACTCATCTCGGGGATATTATCAACCCTTACGGGATACACTTTCCTGTCAAGTATTCACGGCATGTCATATATAAAATATAGCGACCCAACTTAACCGCTAATTGACCCAATGATTAAACCGGTCAATTCCTTTGGAAAATCAAAGTCACTTATATTAAATATACACACCGGCAATAGTATCGGGGATTAAGAATAAAATACACTGAGACTTAAATCGATTATCGCCGGCAATCCTAATCGATAAATCTCAAACGATCCGCTCAATACACCAAGTGTACAAGTGTGATAAAATAATCAAATCAGATCATTTTCTCTCTCACACAACGACTATACCGATGGATTGGTCCGTGCCCATCTAGGTCGTGAGCAACTGTTCGATTAAATACGAGTAACCTATAGTATGATCTTCCGTGTGGGCCCGACACACCATACTAACTACAACGTATAGAATCCAGGACTATAATTTGCATATATTTAATTATAAATAATTAAATGCAAATAATTGTTTATTTAATTAAATAGATTAGTGGCAATGGATCGTGAGTTTCCGTTACTTAAATCTAGACATTAAGTACACAACTCCAACAATCTCCCACTTGTACTAAGGTCTAGTCATTTCCTCCAAACTCTCGACTCCCATACTCATCACGTGCTTAAACTGTACTTCCAAGAAGTACCATGTGAATGAGCAATCTAGGTTGCTGCTCTGAAGTTATCTTGGGGACTACAGCGTCGTCTCCCTCGACGATGACTCGTATCAGGTGGTGCTTGCACTATGTGTTATCTTACACTTATGGACTTGTGATTTATTACCATTTGCCATTGCACCGCTATTTACATAGCCTTTGGCAAATTAAGAATCACATCTAAGTCCCAGAGATTATCCCGGAGTTATACCAAAACTTCTGCTGCCTCTGAGGCCGCTATTTGGTTACCTATGGCAGAGTCCGAAAAGCATCGTGCTTATCACTCTTCCATGTTAAAACTCCTTCTCCTTCAATAGTGAAACACATAGCCTGATATCGACTTACACCGGTCCTCATTCGATTAGAAATCTAAGAGAATGTAATCCAAAGGACATGTTTGTCTGCTCCGTAATCCAGAACATAGTTTTCAGTACTTCGAAAGTACTTAAAATGTTCATTATAGCAGTCAAGTATTCCTTTCCAGGATGACCTTGATATCCTCCCACTATGCTAACTGCATAGCCGATATCAGGTTCTTGTTTTCAACAATGCATTTATTAAGCTTTCCTCACTGTAAGTGTAGGAATCCGCTTTCATTGCTTCTATCTCCTTTTGTGTTCCAAAACACATATCCTTAGATAGATGCATTCCGTCTTTGAAAGGTAACGAACCTTTCTCAGAATCTTGCATGTTAAAACGAACCATAATCCTATAAGATATCTAGAGAAGTACAATGTTCTTTTCTTGAGATCCTAGATCTTAAGAACATGCTCTAACTTCTTCTTTATCTCATATATCGATTTTTCTAGACAACCATCATTTTATGTCTGACAACATCTTTACATTGGTACCAATGATAAAATGTTATCTACATAAAACCTTCGAGAAACACCACCTTGTTTCCATCACGTTTCCCATACACACGATTCGTCAATGCCTTTTGATGAATCCATCAAATGGACTATCTCATCAATGCGCAAGTTCCACGAACTCTAGCTTTGTTACAATCCATAAATGGATCAACTAAGCTTGTACTCTAAATGATCTCGCCTTTTAACAATAATCCTTATTGTTCTAAGAAGGCACATTTAGATCTAGTACTGCCTCTATGTAGATCCAGGGATCGATTTCATGTATACTAGGTCCAGAGTCCGAAAACTCTCCTAGTCTTATGAATATCTCCGGTTGTCACACAACCTCCCACTACAACGGCATTTCGGTGTATTAACAGTAATAACAGTAGGTGCAGTTAGTGGTGTACCGCTACTCGGTTTGGCTGGTTCTCAGTCCTTATCGTTCTCTCTCATTTCAAAGTATCACATCACTTTGGGCTTGTGGTATATCTAATAGTCTTCCTCTAAGAACCGGTCGTTAGAACTTATAACGTCCTTCTGGTTAATAGTACTATCGAACACACATCTTTTGTTCTTCTAAGATATTCTACAACCGCATTGAAATGCGCCGTTGTTACCAACACATATCTATAGAACATAGGTAGTTTCGTATAACTCAAGCTTTTACTATTTCTATAAGAGTTCCATTTCTTATTTCCGACACACCATTTCTACAAAGGACTGTATTGTGTAGTCACTTGGGATCCAATCCCAAGCTCTGATCATACATCAGAGTCAATCAATTCTAATACTTGTCCGGATCTTATATCTTATATCCATAAAGGATTGCTTAGTCGTATTATCTTCCAAATTAGATTCTTAGGTCGGAAGGTCCACTCCTTCAACTTAATTGATCTTACAATCAATTTTCGACCTTTGAACTTCTCATTTGAATAAATATGACTTAGCATAAGAATCCACAAGTATAAATGATTAAATAAAGAAATCTCTTATTAGTAAAACGAGTTATATATAAAACGGTTCGTTGCATCGTGGTAGACTCAGGATTCATCATTTATATATTGCTAGCTAATGTACCAAAATAGATAATATCATTATTTCTTCTTATAACCATCAAATGATTAAAAGAAATAAAATATCCATTTATTAGAAATCCAGAACAAAGTTCTTTCTAATTTGAAAGGTACATAAAAGCAATAACCCAAAATGAAATCCTATAAAATGTCCTCCACTGCAACTGCTGTCTCCTCTACAGCATTGCCCATGTAGACTACGATTTCTTATTTTCTAAGTCGTCGGGTTTCCTGGAACCCTTGCATTTAGAATGCACATACCGTCAGTGGTTCTATATCTACACACCAGGTTCCGGCAGATAATACCACTGACTATGTTTTACGACTAAAGAAGATTTCGTACTTTGATAATCAGACTTCCAGTACCCAGACTGTTTGCATCGAGAACTCTTGCCTCATGGCTTTCTCGTCCCATCTCGTGGTCCAAGTAACTTAGGACCACTGGGATTCATTGCTTTCTTTTTCCTTTCCCCCGATTTTGCCCTTAGGTTCAAACCTTTGGCATTGGCTACAAGAGCTTGCGATTTCCGTCTCAACTCGTCCAAAAGGTCAATCATCTCAAAAACGTGTTTAAGCGTTTTCTCGAAGGACTGGCCTTTATGAGTATCCTCATCGCTTCTTGTCTGGCCGCCTATGTCAATAGGCTCGGGAGGACAAAGCTCACTGAGTACAACCTTGCACTCTTTAACAGTTTGGGTAATGTCTAGATCTCTATTCCAATCATTACATTTAGGGACCAGTGAGTTAAAATCCTTAAGTATCACAGAAAGTGGGTTCAAAGCCATTTCCTAATCTATGAGCACATATAACAACAAACAATCGATTTAATCTCCGATATTATCTCCCTCAAATAATATCATTAAACCACTAATCACATCTAAAATCCCATCAGATATGGCAAGCCACGTTGTGTGGACGTTTACCTATCCAAATGATTTAGCAATTAGATTTGCTTCAGTCGTACATCAATTATAGCGTAGCTTCGTTGGGAAGGATACTATAAAGCGTACCTAAGTGTAAACCATTACTCAGTACTAAGGTGAGCCGTTTGGAACCGCAACATCACCGCAAGCCACGTTGTGTGGACGTTTACGATAACTCACAATCCTTCACAACTCCCTATAACTGTCTACATCAATTAATCCAAAATCCGTCGATATAGCAAGCCACGTTGTGTGGACGTTTACTACACCAAGAGACTTTTATAATTGACTCCCAATTACAAGATCCATTTGATTTTCGTAAATCAGAACGCGGAGAATCATAAGTGAAACTCGAAGTTTCTTACCAGTGATTCACCATGCGAACGACCCTATCTCTCATAAAATGAGGGAGCCGAGCAGACAATCGATCCATTTCAAGAAATGGTACGAAGGTCTCTAATTTGTGTCATCCACATGACCAAGTGGCTTTGGCTCTATTCCACTCCCCGGGGTGAGAATGAGTCGATTTGAAATCAGTTTCAGAAATACAAATTAGGCATTGTTTGATAAACTTAATCAATGTTTCTTGTAAAAGGAATTACAAGAATTCTCCTCCAATGACTTGTCTATACGAACTTCAAAAGTCCATAAAAGTCACCAAGAGAACAGCAATGGAGACCATGGCAATGTTTCCATTCCCTCTCCCACTTAGCTTTTTATAACAAAGGAATACGCTATCTAATGCATAATTAAATACACATAAGCACAAACACACATTTCATGCAAGTACGTACAAAAATAATCAAATAATTGCTCAAGTAAAATTATTTCTCGACTATTCGTACCTTGATGAATTCCTGCATGCTTGTCTTGAGTCTTCATTCTACGTCTTGAATACTTTGCCGAGCGACGGAAAAATTCTTTGATTTTCATATTTAATTTATTTTAAATAAAATCCAAGATTCAAATTCAAAATAAATTTTGAATTAATCTAATGATTTTAAATAAAATACTCCAATTAAATAAAATCAATTCCATTGATTTCCATATTTAATTCTATTTTAAATAAAATCCAAGATTTTCCAATCCAAAATAAATTTTGAATTAATCTAATGATTTTAAATAAAATACTTAAATTAAATAAAATCAATATTTTAATAATTTCTCAATCCTATTTAGATTAGATCTCAAGAATCCTAATCAAAATCGAATTTTGATTCTTCTTAAGACTTCTAATCCAAGTAGGTATAGGATATCTAGAGAAACTAAGATTTTCTTTCTTAATTTAACTCTCCATCTAATTCCATTATTTAATTCCATAATTAAGAAATCTAATCTAAATAGAATTTGAATTAATTCCAAAATTAAATTAAATAAAATTAGAAATATTAAATTATTTCCGTAAAGATCGGATTTACCGGGACGAATCAAGAACGAGACCCGCTCGAATCAAAAGTTCGTGTCGGTCGAACCACGCACAGCACTTGCCTAGCCATGGACACCAATGCGCACCTAGCCATGCACATGTACACGCATGTAGGCCATGCATCAAAATGTACAGCACCATGAATAAAGAATTCACGCCATGCAAAAAAAAAAAAAACACCACCAATTTCACATGGTGTCGTCCACCGCAAAAAAATATGTCGGCCGATACCCTTTGCAAAATTCCAGCAGCGGTTTCTTCGATCGTCTTCTCCGATGGCGAGGAGCGTACCAGCAGCGTCTCTTGGTCAATCTCCGGCATGTCGTCTCCCTTGACGAACCACGCCATCGACCGCACGAGCAGCCCGTCCGAGCACGAAGCCAAAGCCGCGACCCGCCACTTGGCAGCGGTCGACATCCGACGACCACCACTGATGGTGGTTGATGCCGTCGACTCCAGCCGCCATACAGCCCGTCCATCAGGACAGCCCGCACATCAGCCCGCTCCCAGCCGTTCGTGATGCCGAAACCGTGACCGTCGAACGTAGCCGCCGGCTGCCGGCGAACCACCACCACTGGTGGCTTACGCCGGCATGCCCAGCCACGTTCGAATCACTCTCAGCAGCCCGAACAGCCCGCTCCGAGCCCAGGCGTACCAACTGCCCGCTCAAAAGCTTGTCCACGGTCGAACGATCTCCTCCGGTTCGATTTCCGAAAAAAAAACCCTCGATTTTTAATAATTAATTTTTCCGACAAACACAATTCATACGAGAGATAAAAAAGGTACGTAGAACAATATAGCACAATAATTTAACAATTTAAATTAATCTATGGCTATAAACAACGACAATCGATTATCGAAACAATTAACGAAAAAACGTAACCGTACGCTCTGATACCAATTGTTGGAAATCGATATCCCGGGCTATTAAAAATTTGCGGAAACAATAACCCGATCAATAACCTTCGCCGGAGATAACACGGACACCACGTACGAGCCGGAGCACGAGCCGAACGCACGACACGGCCGAAGCTGCGAGCACGCCCAGCCCGAGCCCCCGCACGCGGGGCTCGATGCGATCGAACACCGATCGCATGCTAGCGATCGGTCGGGGCTGCCCAGCAGCCCCCGCGGCGAGTCCGGCGACTCGCCGCCGCCTGGAGGTCCCCACCGCCGTGGTGGGGTGGAGTGCGGCACCAGCCCGCGCTCCAGCGATCGATCGGGGTGATCGATCGCTGCCCCGGCTCCCAGCCGGGGTCGATCCTCCTCGCGCGCCGAAACCCTAGGCGGCGATCTCCGTGGTCCGGCGATCCTAGATCGCCACCACGCGTTCGTCGTCTAATCCGGGGTTCGATCCTTGGATCTTGTTTTTCGATAATTGATTCAATAAACTTGAATTAAATTGCGGAAATTTAATTCACCTTTCGATTCGTTGTGCGGAGAAACGAGATCTTAATTGATGACCTTGAGATCTTCCCACGTATTCCTTGCACTAGCTCGAACGTCGGGTGGGCGACGATCCTCCGAACTCTATGGATCTCCTTCTCTACTTTCTCTCTCTAGAATTGTGATCTTCAAGTTATGAGAATAGAGAAGACCATGTAGTGCTTTTATAGGCTACGTAGGGGATCTTAAGGAGGTGGAATATTGGGCTTCCAATAATAGTGATTAAATTGAGCACAAGCCCAAATCTATTAATCCTTACTATTATTAATTAATTTATTTTCCACTATATAAATTAATTGCACTCCCAATATTAAACCATATTATATCAAATAATATTTCTCCGGTAGTATTATTTATTCCGTATATTTAAGATATAAATATCCATGAATAAAATTAATTTATTGCTAATTAATTTATTCATCTCTTATATCCGAGACTAGTACCATTCATCCTTAATTATTATGCGGAACAAATCCACCTGCAGGGTTTACATAATAATTCCTTATGAACTCATCTCGGGGATATTATCAACCCTTACGGAATACACTTTCCCGTCAAGTATTCACGGCATGTCATATATAAAATATAGCGACCCAACTTAACCGGTAATTGACCCAATGATTAAACCGGTCAATTCCTTTGGAAAATCAAAGTCACTTATATTAAATATACACACCCGCAATAGTATCGGAGATTAAGAATAAAATACACTGAGACTTAAATCGATTATCGCCGGCAATCCTAATCGATAAATCTCAAACGATCCGCTCAATACACCAAGTGTACAAGTGTGATAAAATAATCAAGACAGATCATTTTCTCTCTCACACAACGACTATACCGATGGATTGGTCCGTGCCCATCTAGGTTGTGAGCAACTGTTCGATTAAATACGAGTAACCGATAGTATGATCTTCTGTGTGGGCCCGACACACCATATTAACTACAACGTATAGAATCCAGGACTATAATTTGCATATATTTAATTATAAATAATTAAATGCAAATAATTTTTATTTAATTAAATAGATTAGTGGCAATGGATCGTGAGTTTCCGTTACTTAAATCTAGACATTAAGTACACAACTCCAACACATGTCCCCCTAAATGGGCTTGTCTAAACCTCTTATATGGCTGAGTTTATTTACACCTACGTGTTTACTAAACTCACTCCACCCCTTAAATTTATAATTTTAATAATTACATTTTCTTTATAATAACATTTTTACCCTTATTTGATTAAAAAAACTTTAATACTAAAAATCCATTATCTTCTTTTTTACTGTATAAAACAAGTCATCTTCTTCCACCAGAAAAAAGCAGAGAAAAAGTGAGAGGGGAATGACTACGGAAGATCGTCAATAAATTTTTTGCGCAATCCATACAAAAGTCCAAAAGAAAAATCAATTTTGATTCTAGACCCAACCGTTGTTGTTGTCTCTTCCGCAACCCCCCTCTCGGCCTCCCCCTTTTCGTCCAAGGCTCTTATGGCCGGTGAATAAGTTGAGTTTAATAGTGTCACAAGTACTTCATGTTAATCGATTCGATCGATCTTCAGTATGATTAGAGAAACACAAACGATCAATGCACATAGATGTTTATGTTTGTGCTGGGGTACGTATGCCACATCTAAATATATATGTAACTAATATGTGTGTACGTATGTGCAGATTGTTGTGTGGAGTATATATATATATATACTAGATTTTACACCGTCTTGCGATGCAAGACGGGCCCAGTTTATTTTATAATTGTGATCAAGGGGCATGAGCTTTATTTATTCATCAAAACCCCTGTTAAGTTACATAACGTGAAATGAGCTTATTTTGTTTCATTGAAGTTGAGGCTAATTACAAATCGTTTCAGGATTCTCCATGCTGAAATCAGATCACCATTTTAAATAATATAGATAAAGGAATTACAAACCTTTGCCGAATATGTAAAACCTAAGCAAGCCAGTAACTTTGGAATGTTGTCGATGGTTCTCTTGAACATGCTGAAATTGCTGTAGCAATTAAGATTAGGTATTAGTTAGGCATTTATATATAGTGAGAAAATTACAAACTATAAACATCCATGGACAGGTTAGTGCCTATGCTGCTATACGCACCTACCACTGGAATCAAACAAGCAAAAGTTCTACTCTTATTCACCTAAGGTTTGAGGGGACATCACTCGTTTGAAGGTGGTATGAGTTGATCCAATTATTTACTCCGTATTATCATCTATGCTGTGATTTAAGAGTATGTAGCAGAAATTTATTTAAAATAATGCTAGATACTGTATATGTTGTGGGTGTAACCAAGAATAAATAATTGTTAATGTTGTACAACACATGCATATTGAAGTTTTTCAGCAAAAATAGCAAAAAGGATAGTTGCATTTAGTCCACCAAATTAAGAAGTTTAATAGCACTTTACCAACATTAGTTTGAAATCTTATATTTCACATGTCTTACTTTGAACATTTTGCCCTTAACCCAAAGAACTATCTTGGATGACTGGATCTATCATAAGTCGACACATGACAACCAAATAACTCAGTGGGAAAAATAAAAACATTTTCCCAAGTCGAGCCGACAATGTGCAAAAAATGTTGCATCTTGGAAGGGAAATACAATTAAACCAATAGTAAAATAGTAAACTTATCAGTCATTGTCTTTGAATGATATTGCGCTTTGTTTTTCACATTCCATCTAATGTGTTCAAGAAAATTATATATAGCACGAAAAGTACATACTTCAGGTTGTTCATGAAGCCGCTTTTGGAATCCCATCTGCAGTGACGGATACAGAAATTTTGTTCAGGTGACCCGTTTTTAACTTATTTCCATAATATTTTTTTAGTTATATTTAAAGTAAAAAAAAGTAAAAGTACTAAATTAGAATAATTAGTAAATATATTAATGAGACAAGAGAATTATGTTTATTGTAAAAAAAATACATTCATTTATGAAAAAAGATTAAAAGTTTTAATTTACAAAAATTTATTTTTAACATAAATATAATAAATATTATCTATCCCAATTTAACGTGCACATTTTTTATTTTTAAATATTTCAACTTGTATGTATATACATGTCCTAAAAAAATACTTTAATTTTATTTTAAATATCAATTTTACTAATAATTATTTATGTTTTAATAAAAAAATACTAAAAAACAATTTTTTTTAAGTTACTAACTTATTAAAAGGTGAACAAAATAGAAATTGTATCATTTTTTGGTCTAGGTAAACCTATCATTATAAATTATTTAATTATTGAAACAAAAATTAAAAGTTAAAACATCTATAATATCTAAATTTTTATTTTAAAATATAAGTGTAAATTTATACTTGTCATAACGTTTAACATAGTATATACCTTCATTAGATTATTGAAAAATTAAAATAGATATTTACTTGAGCTACAATCACACACATGTAGGTATATAAATGTAAGAGTACGCATTAGTTTTTTAAATAGGGGGGCCACTTCTAACAAACACACACCACACATTATATATATAGGTATATATAGTAGTAAATTAAAAAAAAAAACTCAGGGGGGCCCAGTGCCCCCTGGCCCCAGTGTGGCTCCGTCATTGCCCATCTGCATTAGTGCATTCGCAGTGCTTCAGTGATCTCAATACCCCTGTTTCAAACCCACCATGCATAACAATCAATAAATGAATATAGTTTAATCAGCAACCTTAAGAAATGGATTGTCATGATTTAAGAAAAGATATAAGAAAATATGTCATTATTTTTTCAGAGATAAGAATTCAACATAAGAGCAATTAAACTTACATTTTAATGGAAGCTGTTTTTTTCTTTGAAGATTCTACAAAAAAAAACATGGTGCATTCTTAGGCCATTAACGATAGCTATTATTCTCTTATATGCACATAAGCTTTCAGCACATTTGAGCCATGAATTGTTATCAACTATAGTAAAGTTGAAGAAGATGAACTATCAAGGTTATCAGCAACTAAAACAGAGAACAACAATAAGCCAATTTGTAAATAAACTTCATTCATTTACTTTATGAATATCTTGAATAAAATGATAATTGATTCTATTTTACAACAGAGGGAACCACGTGAAGGAAAAGGCATTCAAAGCGGTAAAGTTGTACATACTCTTTAAAAAATTGTCACTAAAGCAATACCGAAAAAAAGTTTGAAATTCATTGTGCCAAAATATAACAAAATATCAATTTTGCATAATACAACAAGTATAGTAATAAAATAAAGTTATGGAAGCCAAGAAATAAATTAATAAATAAGCTAAAGAATTAGGGAACACATTACCATCCACTGAATTTAAAATTTGAATTCCAGTGACAATGTAAGTTCAGTGATAGCTACTTTTGTTATGACAATAACTGACTTGTGATGAAAATAACTGACTTGCGATGACCGACTATATAATAGATATGAATACAAAAATAGAAATCCAAAGAAGAACTCAACCAAAGGTAATCTTAACGAAAATAAAAAAAATACTCGAATAAGTACCCAACCAGGAGAGGAAAAGTAAAAAATGTAGTAATTTTTTTTTTGTGTGTATGGGCGGTGTGTATCCATTAGAGGAAGATGAAAGAAATGAAAAAACGAATAATCGAGTCTCGTGTTCAACACGATTTCTTTAAAACAAATTCGTCCTCTACGGGTACGATTGTTTCCCATGATACAACGATTATTAAGCAAAACATTTGCTTACGGCTGTTGAGGATTCGCACAACAAGGTCCAACCAACCGAATAAATCCGATCAAATTGGACTTTCATAAACCACACGACGTGAAAAACTCAAAACCGAACGAATATGATTTGACTCTCCAGCTCACAATCACTTACGAATATGTGAACTCACAAGAATATAAAAGCACGATAAACAACACACACAAGACAAGATTTTACGAGCTTCAGCATCGCGCTGCCTATGGCGAGGCAGCCGCTACCTACGTGCTCGGGGAGAGGGGTGTATCTTCTTTATTAAACGTAAACGAGATTACAATCACTCTTGATAATCCTGAGCTAACAAGGCGTAAGCAATTATCGATCTAACCTCACGTCTAATAACAAGTATTAAAACCCTAATACTTTCGACCGACTCTCATCGAACGACCGATGCCCCTGCCTCTCTCTCACATCTCGCTGCTGAGCCTCGACGTGAATATATAGGCTTCCTGGACGTCGCTTTATGGTAGGAATAGGTTCCTTGTCCTCCAAGGATTCCGTTGCCTTTTGAATCACCTCAATCGGATAAGTATGGAAAGAGATATTCAATTTTTGGTCTCTTACCAAAAATAGAAGATTCTGCCTAGATCATGCCTCCTGCCAGGGAACCGGTTTCTGCCTTCGCACTGCGGCAGAGTTAACGCCTTCGTCCTGCCGCATGGAACTGCCTTACATAAATTTAGAATTTCGAACATATTTTCACAAATCTCCACCTTGTTCAAACTTCTAAACACATGTCACCTATCTTGCAGTAGTGATCAAGTACTGCTCATCCCTGCCGAGTTAAGAAATCAAGCAAATCCTTTGCAACCACCTTATTCACCAATCCATGATCGAACCCGACCATCCAACTCCAGTCCCAGCATGATTTCGGATCATACTGACCCTCCATATGATCATACCCGATCATATATCTCCTAGTATTGTCATTAGGCTTCAGCCTGCCATGCCCAATACTACCGCAGCTCCTGCCTTAGGTTCTGCATTCCCAAATTCTTCAACACCATCTCACGGCATCAAGAATTTGTACATGACATAAGTCATAATCCGAAAGTAGATGTCACTCCACCTTCCCGCATCTCCTCTAGAGGCGACTTCATCAAGTTATCAACTCACAACCCTGCCTGCCGCAGCTTGAATCTTGTTGCCTAACTCAGCCCCTGTGGCAGCATGAGGATGCCTACCACAGCCCGCATATGACATAAATCATATAACCCGAAAGTAGATGTCAGTCCACCTTCCCGCATCTCCTCCAGAGACGACTTCATCAAGTTAACAACTCACAACCCTGCCTGCCGCAGCCTGAATCTTGTTGCCTAACTTGGCCCCCTATGGCAGCACGAAGCCTACCACATTCCTGCAGCACCACGAGAGTGCCTACTGCAGTCCCTGCGGCACCACGAAAGTGCCTGCCGCAGCCCCTACACAATTTCATCATTGTGAGGTTGTCCTCTTGGGACTTGATGCAAACATGCATCTCCGACATGAAATATGGAGCGCGATCCATTTTCATATCCCGGAAAGTTGATGTAGATCACCTTCCCCCACCTCCGGATAACACCAGAGCGTGAATCCTCCAAGTCAACCACTCACAGAACTGCCTGCCGCAGCCTGAGTCTTGCCGCTGCCCTTGAACCTTGCAATAGCATCGCAATGCCTTTTGCAGCCCCTTCACAATGCTCGGAAGATTGTGAAAAAGTCCACGTGGGACCAGATGTCAATGCACGTCCCTACTGGTACTCTTTGCCGCAATCGCCCTTGCGGTAGTTGCTACCGTAGTCGCTATCGTAGTCTCTGCATGCAATCTCTAGCATAGCCAATGCCTCCACCTCGAGAAGCATTATATCCTGTTGAAGTATCTCGAACGAGTCTAATCAACCCAATGCATCACATCACCATAACAAGAGTCTTAGCATAACCGCTTCATCTTGTTATATCCGGCAAAAGATTGTCGTCTCTGCCCCTGCCATGCTATATGGCAGACCCTGCCATGTCTGTACCCTACCACACTAACACTTGAATGCTTTGTGCTTTCCGGTGATTACACCACACGGCTACCAGTAGAGTTCGTGCAGTAGCTCCTACTGCTGTCGTGGTTACCACTTGTGTGTACAACGGTTGTTCCTACTTAACCAAGCCTTTCCAAGAAGTCTCCCTGCCTCTAAGCTTGAACAAGCATTACTAAGAAGAAGTCCATCTTCTCTGCTTGAAACAAAGTGAATCAACACTTATCTATAAGCAACGAACAACTTGACACCAAATCCACCTTCAAATGTCACTGCCTTGACACTTGGCTCTACGGTAATTCCTACTGCCTCTGCCTAGGCAATAGTAGTCTCTGCCTCCACTTGAAATAGCGGAAACCATCTGCCTCTTTCCCGGACAGATTCCAAGTCTTGTTGCTTTGTCCCTAAGTAGATTAATAATGGTTGAACCGAAGGTTCCAGCCCATCCCCTTGGTACATCTCTTGCACCTCCTTCTACTCATGAGTATAGCCCGCAGCAGATGCTGCCACAGTTGCCGCTACACCAACAACAATCCTTGTTGATTTTATAGTATCAAGACTACCAAAATCAACATCCCCACATCCAATTCGAGCATCATCCCTGACCTCTATCTTCTTGGACGTGAAACCGTAACCAATGGTTACATTGACATACCTCAACAACCTTCGAACTGCCACCAGCGACTCCTTCTCATGAACCTCGATATCACACTCATAACATGGTCAATATCAGGCCTGCTATCCACCATAGCATATATGAGACTTCCCAATGCCCTTCCATAAGGCACTGCTGCCCTGGCTGTTGCGGTCGTTCACCCTGCCGCAGGAAAATTCTCCACAGAAAGTATTTAATGCTGCCTAAGGCAAGTTGAACAACTCCACCTCAAAATTAGCAACATTAACCTGTCATTCGCACCTTCTTCCACCATTAGAGCATTGTACACAACATCAGTTCGTGCAAACCTCTTAGGTTGATGAATGACATTATCATTCGCACCTTCTTCCACCTTTAGAGCATTTAACACAATTCCACTTGTGCAAACCTCTTAGGTTGATGAATGATCTTCCTTTCTGCATATTTGGACAACCGATACACTCCCGATCAGTTTTATGTTGAGTATTATCAATCAAGTAGTCGCTCTGCCGCGAACTACCTCCCGACATTCGCTCTGTCGCAGCCATTGCCGCTGCTGCTGCCCTGTCATTGCCATCGACGATGTATTGGCCATTGTCTTCACCTTCAACGATATCTTCCTCATCTTGAAGTTTGGTAATATGGTAGTCGATTGTGAGCTACCCCAGCGAAGTTGCTGCCGCAGTCAATGCCACTGCTCTGCCTCTGCCGCTGCCTTCGACAATGCCTCCGCCGCTGCCATGAGCGACCCCATCCGCCGATGCCTTCACCTCCAGCGATGCCTGAACACCCTGAGGCTATTTAATCCGGTAATCGCTGCTGCGATTTACCCCAGCGCAGTTGCTGCCGCAGTCATTGCCACTGCCTGCTGCCTCTGCCGCTGCCCGGCATGATGAACAAGATATACTTTCCATCATCCCTTGTCCCTGTTCTAGATGGGCCCGGAGATCAGAATGAATGTAATCCAAGTTCCCTTGTCACCCGAAGTGACGGCAGACTCTACCGCAACTACTCCCGTAGCTACTGCCATAGGTGCTGCCTTAACTCTGCCGCAGGTGTTGCCTACCTGCTGCTGCCACCACAATACTGCCTGCCACAGTAATCGCAATGCCCTTAGATAACACATTTCATTCCTCTACTCTTCTTCCCACACTAACGTGCTACCTCTCTTCCCTCGGAAGAATCCTCCATTAGAACATGAACAATCCTTGGTTAAAAGCTTCGACGAGCTATCAACCAAGCTTCAGTATAGAGTCGAACCACCTCAACTTTACAAGTTAGGTTAATTTACAAGAATGATAGAACCTCCATCCATCTCCTCAAAACCATCTAACCACTGCCGCATGGGTCTTACGTGAGCCGTGCACCCTGAATCTTTGATCCACCTTGCCCCCTTCCTTGAAGTGACAATTGAAGGCCTGCCGCAGTTCCCTCTGCCGCAGTTGCTGCCTCAGCAACATCATCATCGTGATGTGCTAGATCCATCCTCGATTCAGTGACTTCTTGAATACAAGATAATCTTTCTTCAAGAACCTCAAACCACTGCTTCATAGGTCTTATGTGAACCGTGCACCCTGAATCTTTAATCCACTATGCCCTCTTCCTTGAAGTGACAATCGGAGGCCTGCCGCAGTTGCTGCCTCAGCATCATCATCGTCGTGATGCGCTAGATTCATCCTTGATTCAGCTCCTTCTTAAAGAGATGACCCCTCCTTAAGAACCTGGTTTTGTTACCTTGAAAAGCACCCCTTTGTCACGCCCTAAATCCCGGGTCTAGTCACAACTGACCCCTTTGCCGCACTCTCCTGCCTTGCTGTACAGTGCTGCTCCCTATACCGCATCGTACTACCTTGTTGCGCAGCACCGCCCTGCCGCACAACTCTGCCTTTGTGCAAGGTCACAAAGAGGCTGGACGTGACACCGTGCCTTCATGAGATGATGCCTTGTTCTTCACTCTTCCGACTCCTCTTCTGAAGTTGCCTTGAGTACGAACTCTCCAGTTCCTGCCGTAACGTTTCGACAGCCGGCTCCTTGGACACAACAATAATTACCTTGCCTCCAGCAATTAATCATTGCCATATGTGCCCCCTGCGAACAACCCTTGCCTTCTGGTTCTGCCATAGTGTCTGCCTTTTCAGTACCTGCCGGAACTTCGTCCTGCCGCAGAGCCTGCCTGAGTACCTGCTGCCGCAGCTTCAGCTGCATCATCCATAGGTTTATCAGTTCCCCTTGCCTGGAGAATGGCAGTGCTAGCAGCAACCTCCTGTTGTGTTTTCATCGCCTTGCCTTCGATCCGCCAAGGACCAAAGTTATTCTTGTCGACACCTTGTCCTCATCATCCTTCTTCGATCCAAGCTTCAACATCTTCTCGTGATTTATCTTCCCACAGACGGCGCCACTTGTTGAGGATTCGCACAACAAGGTCCAACCAACCGAATAAATCCGATCAAATTGGACTTTCATAAACCACACGACGTGAAAAACTCAAAACCGAACGAATATGATTTGACTCTCCAGCTCACAATCACTTACGAATATGTGAACTCACAAGAATATAAAAGCACGATAAACAACACACACAAGACAAGATTTTACGAGCTTCAGCATCGCGCTGCCTATGGCGAGGCAGCCGCTACCTACGTGCTCGGGGAGAGGGGTGTATCTTCTTTATTAAACGTAAACGAGATTACAATCACTCTTGATAATCCTGATCCAACAAGGCGTAAGCAATTATCGATCTAACCTCACGTCTAATAACAAGTATTAAAACCCTAATACTTTCGGCCGACTCTCATCGAACGACCGATGCCCCTGCCTCTCTCTCACATCTCGCTGCTGAGCCTCGACGTGAATATATAGGCTTCCTGGACGTCGCTTTATGGTAGGAATAGGTTCCTTGTCCTCCAAGGATTCCGTTGCCTTTTGAATCACCTCAATCGGATAAGTATGGAAAGAGATATTCAATTTTTGGTCTCTTACCAAAAATAGAAGATTCTGCCTAGATCATGCCTCCTGCCAGGGAACCGGTTTCTGCCTTCGCACTGCGGCAGAGTTAACGCCTTCGTCCTGCCGCATGGAACTGCCTTACATAAATTTAGAATTTCGAACATATTTTCACAACGGCGAACTGAGATGTTGCCTAAGAAATATCACCGGAGGGTCAAAGAAACGAAGATTACAAAAGAAAAACGAGAGCGATTGCTTGGAAGATGTTTGTATAATCTCTTTTTCATCTTTGATTTTCTCGACGTTTCGAGTCGTGTTTTTCGTGTCTTTCTTTATGCAAAATCGATTGCACTTATATAGAGATGTTGGAGACGAAAGTACGTCAAACGTGGACGATTTGATTACCACAATCGTAACGTCCCACCATTCATATCACCACACTAATGCTCACTAATGACCATTATTTCATAATTAAAATTCAAATATAACTTATATAATAATAATAATAATAATAATAATAATAATAATAATAATAATAATAATAATAATAATAATAATAATAATAATAATAATATAATTATCTTATTATTATTTTATTATTTTTCCAACAATAAAATAGCACAAATGTATGTATGTTAGGGTACTCCCCTATATTTATGAACTACACCATGCATATTTTATTACGTAGCATATTATCTCATTTGGAATTTTCTTCCAACTAAGTTACATTTTCGAAAATTAATTTTTCATTCATACAACTCGAAATTGAGCGTATGAGATATCAAATCGAAGATCTCTACGAGACGCTCATTTTTCAACAATCCCCCACATGAATGAAAATTATACAGACACCATAAAGAAAAAGTTTGGTGATATAACTGATCAACGTTAGAAACGTGCATAGAATAGGTAGGTGTTACCCTTTGAACCTTTCCTTGTGAAAGCATACTTATTTTACTAGTTAAATAGTAGATACGATGTCTTTGAACTATTCACCATTTGTGTAAACAATGGTATACCACACTCACGTTCTTTCTAACAACTCTCAGTTCTCATAGTTGTGTTCATTTTGGCCCTGAACATCTGCCTGGTTCTGTAAGACTGTTTAAGAATATGCCTTACTATATTCTCTTTGAAGCAGCCCCACTTCTCTCTTACATAGGTGATTTCATTTGAATCATTAATAGCCATATGCTAATCCTCACAACATATCACTGTAACATCTTTTAGGCAATGGACTTTTATGGAAATTAAATTCCCCCACATAACAGTGATAACGGAGTTAGACAATTAGGTTGTCCTTTTGAACCTAGTTCTTGGGATCTCCAGTCATATAGGTAAGGGTTTCCTTCATCTTACTCACTTTCTATAAGGCTTTTAGTCCAATCCTTTAGATGACGACATTACTAACTCTCAATTTAACCATTTCTTTGGTTAATGGATTGCGATATTATCTTTAGATCTTACATAGTCTATTAAGATAACTCCAGTGGAGAGTAGTTGTCATACATTGTGTTCTTCCAATTTCAAATTGACAATCACAATTAATTGGATACACATGTCTCGTCTACTTCGGATGTTCTTTTTAACTTCCGATTTTTTTTTATTGTAAAAGTAATTCATATTTCAATATGAATTTCAAAAGTTTCATATTTACTTCTCATTAAGTAAATAATTCTTCAATAATATTATTTTGTACAAATATTCATATCTCAATATGAATTTTTATCTCTTCTCATTTATTTACTTCTAAGTAAATATTAATTGTAAGTATAATAATTATTATCTCATTCATATCATTGTATGAATTTTAATAATTTATTTACTTATTTTCAACCAATAATAATATAATAAATTTCACTATTTATTATATTTAACCAATAATAAATTTTATTATATATTATTTTCAACAAATAATAGTAATATAATAAATTTCACTATTTATTATATTTTAATGGTAGTGATAAG
Source organism: Euphrasia confusa (assembly GCA_954870475.1). Classification (NCBI taxonomy): domain Eukaryota; kingdom Viridiplantae; phylum Streptophyta; class Magnoliopsida; order Lamiales; family Orobanchaceae; genus Euphrasia; species Euphrasia confusa. The sequence goes on from OX940960.1 coordinate 23,200,971, forward strand.
TTATACCATAATTATCAACATCATTATCACATAAATAATAATAACTTCATATTATTATTTATATCACATCAAATAATAAAATATGCATAAAATACAAACTTTTATTATTTAATTATATCAAAAGATATATTCATCGATCTCTAGTGATGTCACATTAATTCACTCATTTTTACGATAAATTAGATCAAGCAAATACACAACATTCTCAATAATATTACCTTAAACTAATTTTTCCATCAATAAAAAATTGTATATCACTACGTGTGACAACAATTTTTTTTTCATCTCGACTTCAACAAAGTCGCTGAATTTTTCCTTGGTTTACCACGATAATTAACCAAAATATCATCTAGTGTGGCGCACCACCACTAGGTCCCGAGGGTTCCATGTTCGTCACTCAATCGAGTTTGAACCATCTCCGGTTGTAAACACAAATAATCATTTCAACCATCCAAACTTTTTTGTTTTATGTTTGTAGTAATTTTTTTTTTTTTTTTTTTGTGTATGGGCGGTGTGTATCCATTAGAGGATGAAAGAAATGAAAAAACGAATAATCGAGGCTCGTGTTCAACACGATTTCCTTAAAACAAATTCGTCCTCTACGGGTACGATTGTTTTCCATGATACAACGATTATTAAGCAAAACATTTGCTTACGGCGAACTGAGATGTTGCCTAAGAAATATCACCGGAGGGTCAAAGAAACGAAGATTACAAAAGAAAAACGAGAGCGATTGCTCGGAAGATGTTTGTATAATCTCTTTTTCATCTTTGATTTTCTCGACGTTTCAAGTCGTGTTTTTCGTGTCTTTCTTTATGCAAAATCGATTGCACTTATATAGAGATGTTAGAGACGAAAGTACGTTGAACGTGGACGATTTGATTACCACAATCGTAACGTCCCACCATTCATAGCACCACACTAATGCTCACTAATGACCATTATTTCATAATTAAAATTCAAATGTAACTTATATAATAATAATAATAATAATAATAATAATAATAATAATAATAATAATAATAATAATAATAATAATAATAATAATAATAATAATAATAATAATAATATAATTATCTTATTATTATTATTTTATTATTTTTCCAACAATAAAATAGCACAAATGTATGTATGATAGGGTACTCCCCTATATTTATGAACTACACCATGCATATTTTATTACGTAGCATATTATCTCATTTGGAATTTTCTTCCAACTAAGTTACATTTTCGAAAATTAATTTTTCATTCATACAACTCGAAATTGAGCGTATGAGATATCAAATCGAAGATCTCTACGAGACGCTCATTTTCCAACAAAAAAAACTTGCCTATATTTCTCCTCTTATAGCACCCCCTGCTCCCATGAAAGTGCTGCTCTTTTGTGGATGAAGTAGAATGTGTGTATGTCAAACTAATCCGTAGAAAACTTCCCCTAGATTTTACATCATGCAATTCTTCAATTTTGTAAAGAGATAAATTCAGAGAAACACATATCAAAAATTCCTCTTGACAATTGAATGTGATAGACGAGGGACATATCGAAGGATCCGACGCCACATCAGATAGGACCACAAGAGACAAAAAAGTCAATAAACGCGCGTAAACAAAAGCAAGATCCACACAGTTTACTTGTAGGGGAATTTCAATTACTTTACTTTTCTTATGAGCACTAATAATTGAGGAACTGATGGGAACAACCGGTGACATACTTTTTCTTTTTTTATTAGCGGCGAGCACTGACGAGACAATTGAAATAACTTTAGACGAGAGAGAAATTGAAAAATCCGACAAATTATTATATTCACCGAGCAACATATACCGAGACAGCTTTGAAGAAGCACATGCATAACACTCATACAAGTGCACACATTCATAATCAACATCTAACAACAAGCAAGGCAGGCCACAAGTAACACACAACCGAGACATTGAAACAAACCAAAAGAGGCAAATGATATGACGAAGAAGTTACACAAATTAAAATAATTGAACGATGCAAAATGGTAAGCTAAGAAAGTAGCTAAAATACCGAATCAATAACTGCCTCTTACATAAAAAAACAAACACATTACCTGCCTGAAGCAAACAAAATAATGTGAACACCAAAACCTCTTTTCACGCCCTCAGAGCCAAGGTGAAGTGGACATGACACTCCTCAGTGGCGAAATCCCAAGAGAAGTGATCCCTTTTTGCTCCGGTTTTCCTAGAGTCCCTGCGAACCCTTGTCATTTTGAAAGGGAGAGAACAAGGAAAAGTCGAAGGAACAAGAAATAGTTTAAGAAATTAGAGATATAAAACAAAAAAGAAAAAGAATAAATAAAAATAAGAGAAGAATCGGTGGGGCCTTTATACCGCAAAGTTGGTGGTAGGTGCTCTTCATGAAGTATGCGTTTCACCCTCACCGTTTCTAAATATCGTCCAAGGTTTCTCTCGGTCTCCTGTAAAAACCTTAAATTCACCTAATAGCGAGAAACAGAAAAAATAAATTAGAAGGAGAAACGAAAACCCAAATTTAACCCCCAACCAAAGAAACAAGAACAAAAAAAACCTGAGAAAAGTATCGGAAGAATTGCAGAGGAGTAGTTGAGGAAGACGGCGAGAAACATTCAGATCTAAGAATCTGTAAAGCAAATGAAAAATCAAATACAAAAGTAATTAATCTGTTGTATGTAATTTGTATGCATCTTGTAAGGAATTTGAGGAGACGTGGTGTTCTATTTGCAAAAATGCGATATTTTCATATAGGTATAGATATATATACATATGTGTGTAATAGTTATATATACAGAGTATTATCATAGCTGCAGTAGCAGCAGCCTATATATGTATAATATGTTATGTGGATATAAAATGTGTGATGTATGTGTGTTCAGATATGAGTACATATAGTAATGTTTGTGTGTATATGAGATGGTGATGATAATTGAATGCTTATGTGATAACATCAATATGTACACTAGTATACATATAACATAGATATGCATGTGTTTCGGGATGAGCTAACAAATTGAAGTGCGTATATGTGTATTATGTGTATGTTAATGTTTTGGTTTTAAATGATTGTTATATAAGTTGAAGATTATATCATGAATTGTTCTAAAGTTGATTGCATGTTTAACATGTTTATTTATGTTCGTTGTAATGCTTATGTTGATTACTTTTAACGTGAATTCATTCATATTAGTTCATGCATACTCGTAAGGATGCATATGCATTAGAAGTTCATTTCACGGTCAAAATATTAAAGAACGAAACCTAATGTTTAAAGTAATGAAATGTCGGGCATCATAATGAACTACCTTAAGCAAAGTGGCACTAACAATCAATGGATAGAGTGTCGAAAGGGCCTTTAGACATTGTGTATAACTAACTTTAATGGCCTCAATGGCTAGAGCATCGAAAGGGCCTCTAGACAGAGTGTGCAACTAACGAACGAATGGTCTCAATGGACTGTGGTAGCCCTTACGGTGTCAAGTAAGTTTGCGTCTAAACGTTAAAGATATGAACAAATGTTAATGTTAAGGAAAAGTTACGTAAACGTTTCAAGTTTAAGTTTAAGTTCTAAGTTTAAGTTAAGTAAGTCGTTGCATTGCATTAAAAGTTCAAGGTTCAAAATACAAATTAAGACGGCAAGTGAAAAGGTAAAGCATATAAATTGCATGCCTACTTGCAAGTCAGTGGACTGACACTTGCTAATATAAATGTTTCCAGGTGATACTTTTGAATAGCAGGAGTTATCGAGGATGCTTCTGCGCTGTGATTCTTACAAGTATTTAATAAGTATAATTATTCTAGTACGTGTTGCACACGTGTTCAAAGTGTTAATTATTTCCGATGCATGAATGTTTATTTAAAAAGTTAGATGTTTAAATTTCAAATGTCAACGTAGAGTTCAAAGTCTTAAATTCCCCGCCCTTGCTTCCTTTGAAAAATTTATCGTTGCATTTTATTTATGGGCGTGATGTAAAAATCCCTTCTCTACGTAGTCGGCAGCGGCCCCTCCCCTTTGGATCCTCTGTAAAAATCCTCCTCCCTTTGAACCCTCTGTAAAAATCAAAGGTAATTCTCAATTTTAAACCATTCGTGTAAAAATTTAATTTAATATTTTACATTTTAAAATTTCAATGATTAGTTTATTATTATTCTTTGTTATTTTAAGTAAATAGGGTTTATGAATGTAAAATCGTGTTTGGAAAAATAGGGTTTATGAATGATAAAATTGTGTTTAAATTTTGTAATAAGATTTATAGTAAGTTACTAACATATTTTTACTGAATTTATATTTATTTTTTTGTGTTTTGCTCTCTTGAAAGTTTTAGTACAAAGAACATTTAATGGAGTTTTTTTTTATTTAGCAAATTGCAAATCATTAACAAATTCTGAAATCTAACCGTGTGATTTTTTATAGGTAATGGATGATTAAAAGAAAAAAAAAACCAAAACTATTTATTTATTTTTCTAAAGAAATGAGTCTACTACAAGTGAAGAACATATTTCATCAAATGATGCTCATGTTGCTCTTAATGTCCAACCTCCTCAACACTCTCAAAGGATTGAAATTGATCTTGATTCTTTAGAACGTGATCCTTCGAAACGTACGCCAATTCTTGAGCATCCCGTAAATCAAAGAGACGATATTAGGAGGGCATACATAAAAATGGGGCCATTTCAACCCGTTTTGGACGAGTATCCTGCTACATTACATGGAAAACAACATCGTCGATTTCAAAGGTCATGGTTTACTAAATTCCCTTGGTTATAATACTCACCAACAACCGATGCCGCATATTGTTTCTCATGGTATCTTTTTGCGACATTGGATTATAGTCAAGCTGCATTCACTTATGTTGGATTCAGTTCTTGGAAGCGTGTCAATGTTGGGAAAAAATGTTCATTTTTTAGGCACATGGGAGATAATGATTCACAACATTGTAGTGCAGTGCTTTTTATGGAGGGGCTTATGAATACATGTCAACATATTGATAAGGCTATTAATCCGCAAAGACCATAAGAGATAAAGAAAAATCGTTTGCGAGTTAAGACAACGATTGAATGCATTCGATGGCTCACTCTGCAAGCATGTACACTAAGAGGGCACGATGAATCCATTTCTTCCAAGAACCGAGGTAATCTCATTCAATTGATTAAGCTTTTAGGAAGAATGAACAATGATATTGATGATGTTTTAGAGAATGCCCCTTTAAATGCGAAATATATAGCAAGGTCGATTCAAAAAGATATTTTGAGCATTCTTGCTAAAAGAGTGCGAAATAATATTCGCCAGGAGATTGGAGATTCAAAATTTTGTCTTTTAGTTGATGAAGCTAAAGATATACTCTAATAAGGAGCAAATGACTATTGTTTTGAGATTTTTTTATGGTGATGGTTTATTGCGAGAGCGCTTCTTTGACATTGTACATGTCAAAGATACTACTGTCGCAACACTTAAGAATGAAATATCTCATGTTTTAAAGCAGTATGATTTACAAATATGCGATTTGCGAGGTCAAGGGTATGACGGTGCTAGTAATATGCGTGGTTCTTGGAAGTACCGGTATACCGATCCAATCGATATACCGTGTGTGCGGAAGCGTGTAAAGCAATAGATCTACTATGCCATGATCTTAGTGCACACTTAATGTGTATAAGAACACATATAAACATATATATATACACATCCAATATATATATATATAAGGTTCAACGATTACTTACTTTTGTGACGAAGTGATTCGTTGATGTCGTTGAGGTGGTGTTGAGTCGATTGAACCACCTCAAATGGATCAGCCTCTCGAAGCTCTCCTTGTGAATGACCTCGTCACTCCTTTAGATCGTCCGGATGTGGAAGCCGCACAAATGGCCCGGCCTCTACGTGTTGCACACGAACCCGGATGACGAACACTTTGCTTGATCGAGTCGGTTCTCCTAGAACACTCTCTCCTTTCTCTCTTTGGTGTGAATTTCGTGGGTAAAGATGTGATGTGATGAAAATCTGATTTTCATCCATATAATGGCCTCATTATTCACCACATTACTCCCCTTTGTAACCTACAACATAATGGGCATCATAATGCACCATTAACATGCAAAAGGGGTTACAAAGGAGGTGAAAGGTCATGCCACATACACATGCCACTATGCATTGTATGTGTTCCCACTTGCTTGTGTGGCATGCCATGTCACACTATGTGACATGCATCCATGCAAGCCATGCATCCCATGCATGTGTATTAAATCCACGTAAATATTGATTCTAAATCAATATATTTATCAAGCAATGTATATCAATATCGAGCTCGTGTGTGACCCTGTAGGTATGATTTTATCGATCAATATTATATTGTTCCCAACAATTAATATTATCGAATAATCATTTAACATCCATAGACGACCTTATGACTTTATCGATTGCACACGTAGGATCGAAGGACATATCCTAACAATCTCCCACTTGGCCTTCAGAGCCAGTGTGCTGCCAATTTCCTGTTGTCACTTTATGTCTAAGTTTGAACTTGAGGCAAGACTCGAGTCATCCTCAATCGGTTCAAACCTTTCTTGGACTTTGAGACAGACTGTAAAACCAGATTTATCACTATGATACGAATCTGGACGTGGCCACGTATTTTCCACAGTCTCGACTCTCCAAGTGGCCGGTAAGACATGTATCCCATTATAAAATGGAGGACAATCCCATCTTGTCAATCCAAGTTCTCCCACTTGCTTCCTGATATACCCAATAACAAGTTTTATAACCTCCTTTTACGAAAGGCGTTTACTTGTATCAAAGTACACCATTTCACAATGGAATCACTCTGGACTACTCAGGTCAGAGGAAATTGCTCGACAGTCAATGAAATAGTATTATGACTCGAAATCTTAAATACTATTCCAGTCGGGTCTGTTCGATCATTAGCTCCCAGCTAATATCTATGTAATTGTACTTGATGTCCCACATCATTAGCCCATGAAGCGGCGCTATATTACACATTACAATCTAGTTCTTTGTATCATCAGTTTGTCCGTACTCGATGATACGAACCAGGAACAGCTATATGATTCAAGTATATCAGTTCAACCATTGGGGCTTCATTATGCGGTAAGTCGACCTCATAACCCAATTGATATCACTTAATCATTTGGACAATTCATATAAATTAAACCATATCTATATGAAGAAATATGTATTATACATATGAGTGAATGTCTACCAAATCTCCAAAAGTATCTAATACAGTAATAGAAATCACAACCCATCTCTAAGATGTCTGATCTCTATTGCAGTCGTGAAAGCCTCAAGCTTAAACTGCTGGAGAGGTTTAGAAAATGGGTTTGCAACCTTACCAAAAGTTGCAACTTTATTATCTCGATATCTCCACAAAACTATCTCCCAGATAATGTGGAACATCCTGAGCACCAGCTTTAGATTTGTAGTGCTCCCTAGGCTCATAAGCTTGCGCGATAGATCTACTATAAATAGAGAACTATCGGATGGGCTGAGCTAGTTACGCCACCTAGTTCATTCAAGAACTTTCAAATCTTAATTGCCAACAGTACTGCATCCAATGCAATACTGTGTTCAGCTTCTGTAGTTTTAATCAGCTATATTACATTGCATGGAACTATTCCAGCAAATTTCACCTCTAACCAGACAAAAGATATAACCAGATTAAAATCGGAAATTATCTTAGTCTGTTAGCATTTAAACAGCTTGTTAATATCAACTCTTTTTGTCTTCCAAAGACAACAAAATATTCTTTTGTCCATCTAAGGTACATAAGAGTATTCTTGGTCGCAGTTTAACGCGCCTCACCTGGATTTCCTTGAAATTGACTCGTCATGCTCAAAGCATACGATACGTCTGGTCATGTACATATCATGGCGTACATTATAGACCCTATTGCCGAAGCATAAGGAATGTTTTTCATCCTCTTTTGCTCATCAACCCCTGTAGGGCCTTGAATCTTGCTAAGAGATGTGCCATGAGTAATTGGAATGAGACCCTTTATGGTGTCTTTCATTCTGAACTTATCAAGTACCTTATCAAAATAGGTCACTTGACTAAGTCCAAACATCATTTTCGATCTGTTTTAACAGATCTTGATGCCCAATATGTACTGTGCTTCTCCAAGATACTTCATTGAAAAACAATTTCCAAGCCATTCTTTAATAGAATTAAGCATAGAAACATTGTTTCCAATAAGGAGTATGTCACCGACATACAACACAATTAATACAACGTAACTCCCACTGATCTTCTTGTAAAACAAGACTCTTCCGAGTTCCTCTGAAATCCAAATCCCAGTATGGATTCATTGAACTGAAGATTGCTACTCCTATATGCATTCTTTATTCCATAAATAGAACTATAAGTTTGCATAATTTCTCAGCCTTATTAAGATCGATAAAACTCTTTGGCTGTGTTAAAACACAGCCTCTTCTAGAATCCAATTCAAGAAGTTAGTTTTAACATCCAATATTACCATAACTCATTATCAAGATGAGTAGTAATGGCTAAGATAATCTGAATGATTTAATCAAAGCAATTGGTGAAAGTTTTTCCATAATCCACCTCGTGAATAAAACTTTTACCATCAACCTTGCTTTGAAAACCCTAGGTTTTCCGTCTGTCTGTTTAGATCTTAAAGATCTATTAGCATTCATTGGGTCTAACCCTGTGATGCAAATATACCAAACTTGATTATCAGATATTGATATCATCTCAGATTTCATGGCACCATGCCAATTTTTAGTAGCTGGACTCGTCATAGCTTGGAATTAGGTCGAAGGTTCACCGCTTTCCAAAAGCATGAATTCATATCTCTCATTGGTCACAATATCTAAGTATTTGAATAATAGAGATAGATTTATGCCTTTCGGACCTACGAGGGCTGGTACGGCTTCCAAAACCATAAGAATACTCTCAACCCAGTCTTGAGTATTCATCGTTAGTTGTTTCACTTGAACCTCGTTCAAGACAACCGAGCTCCCACTGAATTTCTAGGAAAGATAACTCTTTTCAAGAAAATCACTATCTCGAGCAACAAAATATTGTTCTCAGATAGATCGTAGAAGTTGTACCCTCGAGTTTCTTATGGATACCATAAAAAACTTTTATCCCATTTGAGTTCAAGCTCTATAGAGATAAATCTCGTCAGAGAAGCTTTTAGAACCTCAAATTTTGATGAAAACAATTTAGGGACCCTCCCTTTCCATACCTAGTATGGTGTCTTATCAACAGCTTTTGACAGCTTCCTATTCAGTGTATAAGTTGAAGTCTAGAATTGTGTGTTCCCAAAAGAGACCAGTAGTTCATTTAGACCTCTCATCGAATGGTCGAACTATATCTAATATAGTTTGTTTTCTCTTTTCCGAAACATAACCTTCATGTGCTTGTGAACTAATAGGTTCCACATACATCAGTATGTATCATCCCTAATTACTCACATGTTCTCCTTTCTCCAAGAAAGATGACATTGTTATCTTTTCAATCACACATCATTCACATGTATCAAATGACTCCAAGTCAAATGATTCTAAAATTCCTTCTAAAAGAAGTTTCGTTACATGTTTAGATTTTGATTTGATCTAATCAACAATGTTTCAGTTATGTCTCATCGATACTTATTCGATTTGGCCTTTGGTCTTAATGATATATATGATTTGTCAAGTTTAAAGTATACATAAACAATATAATAATCGTACCAAAACAAAGAATAATTCACAATTAAAATAGTTACCAAACTATTTAATAGTGAAAAACTAATCCATCAGTATCCAATACTGAACCAATATTCATTGTTTATTGAAGGTACGAAATTACATAGTTATAATACTCAAACAAGGCCCTAAGGCAAAACAACATCATATGATCATGCGGCTAATGCAACGACATTCGCTTCATTTCTCGCCCGTAGATCGACATCTCTACTCACCAAACTTACACTTCTATGTAGTTCCTCCACATACAAATGTTAGAACCACATTTGGCATCCAATACCCAAGAAGTAGAATTTGTGAAGTTTAATGTCTATATCATTAATACCTGAAGATGAAGCAACCACGTTCTTCACATCTTCTTTGAACTTTGGGCAAATTCAATTATTCCCAATAATTGAGTCTCATTCAAATTTCCCATTCAAAATTATCTCAATGTCAAAACGTGATAAATCGTAAGTGAAAAATCGAAGTTTTCTAACCAGCGATATTATCATGCAATTGAAGCCCTATCTCTCATAAAATATGAGGGAGCCAACCAGACAATCGATTCACGCCATCCAATGGCTCGAAAGTCTCTAATTTGTGTCATTGATGAACTTAAGTGTTTTGGATTAAATCACTCCCCGAGGTGTAAATAATCATAACCTTAGAATCCATCATATGAAAGACAAATTAGGAATTTGTTTTGAAATTGAATAAAATATGAACTTTTATATGTTTGCAAGTAGTGTCCAACACTTTTGCAAAGACGCATTGAGATTCCCTAGGAACCCTAGTAGCCTTCTTGCCCCTGCTCTTTTGAATACCCTATCCCATATCATAAGAATTTCCCTCTTAGGGTCCTTCTCTATCGCCGGCTCAGCAGCCTTGAGCATCCCGTGGAGCTCACGAAGCGATTTCTTCAAACCATTCATATGGAAAATTTAGCCTAAAGGCATTATAACCATCATGAGATTGAAGTATGAAATCGGTTGCCAAATAATCATCATAGGAAAAATCTAGGCGGTCACTTGAAACAAATAATCCAATCATTTGTTGCACATGTGATTCCATAGATTTCAATTTTTCCAGCCTAGCTGAAGCGATGACCCTGGTCATACCGAACCGCTCAATCATAGTATGTTCCCCGAACATGCTATTGAGTTGTTCAATGATATCATAGGAATTGGTAATCTAACACATTCTCTTTGTATTCGTATTTGAGGACCATCCTCAAATTACGTTGTCAAAAAAAAAAAATTTGTGTTGTTCAATTTTTCACAATCAAGAATTGAACCAAACTTGAATTGAGTTGATATTTAACATGATAAACTACAAAAGAAATATAACTAAAGTATGTAAACATTCACAAAGCGGTAAACAAATAAGGTTGTCTAACAAGCTACTTATTTATTTCATTTTGTTCAATCGATATCTAATATCTTTGTTCCCTTGAACAAAACAATCCCAAAACCCTCATCTTGCAAATTCTTAAGCCGACTGAGTCCGCACCTAAGAAGTCTAAGATAGGTAGACATCCCATGTCAATGACATCTAATGTCACTCTCGGTCGATGAGAGTCCCATTCTCATCTCATGTCTCGATAGCCACGCCTCCAGTGGATCTATCGATGAGAAAACCAAACTCACGTGTAGGGGTCTAACCCTTACTCCCACTTATCCCAAGATAACAAGTAGTACCCCGCTGAGGCGGACCTACCAACTTATGATCGAGGGCTTTATGGGTGTGATGTTTTGGACAAGACATTATACTCATTATTTTGGAACTTGCATGCATAGGTTTGTTTATATGTAAGTTGAACATTTATAACATAAAACAACCTATAACTAGCAAAGCAAATAAATACGAAATCGAAAGGCCCCTAGAACCTCACAACTCTCAAACGAAAAGATTAAAAGCAACAAAATAGGCCTTGAACATCTTCTGGACTGGTCCTCGCCCTCCGTTTTAGTTCCGTGCCCTCCGATTTTGGTCAAATCTATTCCGTACCCATAAAACCACGAACAGCGCCCGCCGTTTCACAACCAGCGGTCGCTGAACACCACCGGCGGTCGCCGTTTCCAAAACGGCGCCCGCCGAAAGGGTTCGGAAAAATCTGCCCCAAAAACAGGTCATTCGGCGGTCGCCGTTTCCAAAACGGCGCCCGCCGAATCAAAACGGCGCCCGCCGGAGCTCAAACGGCGACCGCAGTTTGGCTCCAGCAGCCCGGTTTGCTTCATTTTGCTTCGTTTGGCTTCGTTTCTTCTCATTTTCGCCGGAGAGCCGAGATCCTCCATCGAACCATGGACTAAGTCCATCGCTTACAAGTAGTACAATACAAATATAATAGAAAAACCTATCTATTACAAATGATTCCAAGGGACGCAGCCCTCCAAAACTATGGCCAATCGAAACGTAAAAAACGACGAAATCATTCACCCGACCACTAACGGTGGCCGGCCTTACATCTAATCACATAATCACAATTAAACAAATAATCCAATTATGTTGATTTAACCTTCGTGTCCAACACAAAAGTGTGCACGAGCCCTTGGCTCTGATACCAATTGGAAGTACCGGTATACCGATCCAATCGATATACCGTGTGTGCGGAAGCGTGTAAAGAAATAGATCTACTATGCCATGATCTTAGTGCACACTTAATGTGTATAAGAACACATATAAACATATATATATACACATCCAATATATATATATATAAGGTTCAACGATTACTTACTTTTGTGACGAAGTGATTCGTTGATGTCGTTGAGGTGGTGTTGAGTCGATTGAACCACCTCAAATGGATCAGCCTCTCGAAGCTCTCCTTGTGAATGACCTCGTCACTCCTTTAGATCGTCCGGATGTGGAAGCCGCACAAATGGCCCGGCCTCTACGTGTTGCACACGAACCCGGATGACGAACACTTTGCTTGATCGAGTCGGTTCTCCTAGAACACTCTCTCCTTTCTCTCTTTGGTGTGAATTTCGTGGGTAAAGATGTGATGTGATGAAAATCTGATTTTCATCCATATAATGGCCTCATTATTCACCACATTACTCCCCTTTGTAACCTACAACATAATGGGCATCATAATGCACCATTAACATGCAAAAGGGGTTACAAAGGAGGTGAAAGGTCATGCCACATACACATGCCACTATGCATTGTATGTGGTCCCACTTGCTTGTGTGGCATGCCATGTCACACTATGTGACATGCATCCATGCAAGCCATGCATCCCATGCATGTGTATTAAATCCACGTAAATATTGATTCTAAATCAATATATTTATCAAGCAATGTATATCAATATCGAGCTCGTGTGTGACCCTGTAGGTATGATTTTATCGATCAATATTATATTGTTCCCAACAATTAATATTATCGAATAATCATTTAACATCCATAGACGACCTTATGACTTTATCGATTGCACACGTAGGATCGAAGGACATATCCTAACAGTTCTTGGAGTGGATTACAAGCCCTTTTTTTGAGAGATTGTCCTTATGCATACCATATACATTGTTTTGCTCACCGGCTACAATTAGCATTAGTTGCTGCAGCTGAAAAAGATCCCTTAGTATGGTGCTTCTTTTCACAACTGAATGCTATTGTGAATGTTGTAAGTGTTTCTCCTAAGCGCCACACTGAGTTAAGTTCTTCTCAAGCGATTGAAATTGCATAAATGGTAGCCACGGGAGAACGAGAGACAGGTGAAGGGGATAATCAAATGGGTAGTTTGCATCGACCTGGAGCAACTCGTTGGAGTTTTCACTTTGATTCGACATGTAGTTTGATTGATATGTATGGTGTCGTGATTACTGTTCTTACAAAGATGGAGAGTGAATGATCTTCTAATTCTACATGCGGTGAAGCTCATGGCCATTTGAAGGTGATGAGGTCTTTTGAATTCATATTTCTTTTACACTTGATGAATAAAATTTTAAGCCTTTCAGATATGCTTTGTCGGTCTTTGCAACGTGAATCTCTTGATATTTTGACTGCAATGGATCTTGTCTCCTCTACAAAAGAATGTCTTGGAATATTGAGGGATTGTGGTTTCGATGTTCTCTTAAACAATGTCGAGTCAGCTTGTGGGAAGCACAATGTTGACATTCTGAATATGAGCGCTTCTTTTAAAATGGGCACGGGTCGTTCGTGTCAACAAACAGACTCCATCACGGTTAAGCATCGTTATCGATTCAATGTGTTTAATATTGCAATAGATTTTCAATTGCAGGAAATCAATGATGAGACAGTAGAACTTCTTAAACTCAGCTCTGCATTGGAACATAAAGACAACTTCAAGTTGTTTGACGAAGATCGTATATGTGATCTTGCGGCAATGTTTTATCCTGATGATTTTAGTGAACAGGAAATGCATTACATGAGACATCAACTGGAACATTATCGAGTAAAAACATGGGATTTTTCAGAATTTGTCAACTATTTCACAATTATGTAAAAACTGAAGGAGACAAATAAGGCACATGCTACAATTTGATTGATAGATTAATTCGTCTTGTTTTGACACTTCCTGTTACAACTGCTACAACCGAGCGAGCATTTTCGGCTATGAAGCGGGTTAAAAGTGTTCTTCGTAACAAAATGGACAATGACTATCTACCTGATTCTATGGTTGCCTATATTGAATGCGAATTTTCTGAAGTTGTTGATTCTGATTCCGTCATTGATAATTTTATGCAATGAAGCATCAAAGAGCGCAACTTAAATAGGTAATTTTATTTTCGTTTTATATCTTTTGTAATTTCTTGACAAAATTTAAATTTCGAAACTCGTATGATTAGTTTATAACTTATATATTAATTTAGTTTAATGTATGTTGTTGTGTGCTTTTATAGTTAAGAGTGTTTTTACCATAGCCCCCCATATTTATTTTTTCTAGATCCGCCCTTGCGTATGTCAGATCTAAATATATGTGTAACTAATATGTGTGTACGTATGTGCAAATTGTTGTGTGAAGTAAATATATATATATATATATATATATATATATATATATATATATATATATATATATATATATATATATATATATATATATATATATATATATATATATGTGTGTGTGTGTGTGTGTGTGTGTGTATAGTAGTTATATATACAATATATATACTCCATATTCATAGCTGCAGTAGCAGCAGTCTATATATGTATAATATGTTATGTGAATATAAAATGTGTGATGTACGTGTGTTCAGATATGAGTACATATAGTAATGTTTGTGTGTATATGAGATGGTGATCATGATCGAATGCTTCTGTGATAACATCAATATGTACACTAGTATACATATAACTTAGATATGCATGTGTTTTGGGATGAGTTAACAAATTGAAGTACATATATGTGTATCATGTGTATGTTAATGTTTTGGTTTTAAATGGTTGTTGCATGTTTTACATGTTTATTTATGTTCGATGTAATGCTTATGTTGATTACTCTCAACGTGAATTCATTCATATTAGTTCATGCATATGTTGGAAATCGATATCTCGAGGTCGACGGAATTGCGGAATACACGATCCCGATCAAAATTCTTTCGCCGGAAAAACTCGCGAACCACCGCACGAGCCAGAGCCCGGCCGAACACACCGCCGTGGGCGAACCAGCGGCTGCCCAGCCGAGCCCCCGTACGGGGCTCGCGGTCGCTCATGCGATCGCATGGGGTTGCGCACGGCAACCCCCCGAGGCTGCTCGAAGCAGCCCCCGCGGCGAGTCCGGCGACTCGCCGCCACCGCGCGGGAGGGCAGTCCGCCCAGCGGACCGCGATCGGGCTAGCCACGCGGCTGCTTGGCGATCGAGCCCAACTCGATGGCATGTCCCGGCGTCCAGCCGGGGCTCCTCCATATGAGCCCGGTGATCGAGCCCTAGGGCTTTGATTGCCACCCTCGACGTCTAGCCGAGGGTTCTTCCTGCTGGGATTCGATGTCCCGGGCTATCAAAACATTATGCGGAACCGATAACCCGACCGAAACCCCGTCGCCGGAAACCACGAACGCGAACCACGCGCGAAGCCGGGCTCGACAAGAGCGTCACCGCGGGATGAACCCGCGGCTAAACCCTAGCCGAACCCCATCGCGGCTGGGGTTCGCGATCGCCGTGCATGGCGATCGCATGGGGCTTCTCCGGCAGCCCTCGGATGGCGGTGAGTACGGCGACTTCACCGCCGTCGCCACCAGGAGGGGCGGTCAGCCGCGGTCTACCGCCGGTGAGTACGGCGACTTCACGGCGACTTCACAGACGCGGTCTACCCCCGGCGATCGATCGCCCGCCTCGGCCCAGCCGAGGCGCCTTCTCGCGCACGCCGCCGTGGAGGCGGCGGGGATCCGCCACGGCACCAGCCCGTGGCATCCCCAGCGAGGTCGATCGCACGCCCCGGCGTCCAGCGGGGGCTTCCTTGCGCGGCACACCGGCGGTCGAAACCCTAGGGTTCGACCGCCACTCGTTCGATCCCCACGGGGATCCGACGATCCTCGTATCTAGGTCTCGACGCTTTCCCGGATCGTCCGTTCATGTATATATCACAATTAACGAACATATAATCATAGAAGGGGTTATCGATTATATTACCTCGATTCGTTGTAAGGAGAAACGAAATCAAACGTTGATGACCTTGCGATCTTCCTACGTATTCCTTGCACCTCGTCCGAACGTCGTGTGGGCGACGATCTATCGAACTCCTATGGATCTCCTTCACTCTCCAAGACTTTATGATTGGCGTAGGTTAAAATTGAGTTGTGAAAAGTGAAGACCATGTAGTGCTTTTATAGGCTACGTAGGGGATCAAAATGAGATGAAATATTGGACTTCTAATATTGAAGATTAAATTGGTTCCAACCCAAATCCATTAATCCTTATCAATATTAATTTTATTTATTTTCCACTATATAAATAAAATTGCACTCCCAATATTTATCCATATTATATCAAATAATATTTCTCCGGTTAGTATCATTTATTCCGTGTATTTAAGATTTAAATATCCATGAATAAATTTATTTATTGCTTAATAAATTATATTCATCTCTTATATCCGAGACTAGTACCGTTCAACCTTTATTATTGTGCGGAACGAATCCACTCATGAGGTTTACACAATAATTCTTTATGAACTTATCTCGGGGATATTATCAACCCTTCCGGGATACACTTTCCCGTCAAGTATTCACGGCATGTCATATATAAAATATAGCGACCCAATTTTACCAGTAATTAACCCAATAATTAAATCGGTTAATTCCTTTGGAAAGTCAAAGTCTCTAATATTGAATATACACACCCGCAATAATATCGGGGATTAAGAATAAAATACTCTGAGATTTAAATTGATTATCCAAGGCAATCCTAATCAATAAATCTCAAGCGATCCGCCCAATACACTAGGTGTACAAGTGTGATAAAATAATTAAGATAAATTATTTTCTCTCTCACACAACGACTATACCGATGGATTGGTCCGGGTCCATCTAGGTCGTGAGCTACTGTTCGATTAAATACGAGTAACCGATAGTATGATCTTCTGTGCGCCCATGCGCACCATACTAACTACAACGTATGAAATCCAGGACTATATTTTGCATAATTAATTAATAATAATTAAATGCAAATAATTGTTTATTAATTAAATAGGTTAAATGCTATGACCGGGAGTTTACCGATACTTAAATCTAGACATTAAGTACACAACTCCAACAATCTCCCACTTGTACTAAGGTCTAGTCATTTCCTCCAAACTCCCGACTCCCATACTCATCACGTGCTTAAGTTATAGTTCCCAGAAGTATTATGTGAATGAGCAATCTAGGTTGCCGCTCTGAAGTTATCTTGGTGACTAATGCGTCGTCTCCCTAGACGATGACTCGAATCAGGTGGTACTTGCTCTATGTGTTACCATCACTTTTTGAACTTATGACTTCTTCCAGTTTACCATGCACCGCTATATACATAGCTTTTGGTGAACCAAGAATCATATCCAAGTTCAGAGGTCATTCCGGAACCTAACCAAAACTTCCGCTGCCTCTGAGGCTGCTATTCTGTTTATGATAGAGTCCGAGAAGCATCGCGCTTATCACTCTTTCATCCTTAGGTTCCACCTCTTTTAAAAGTGAACACATAGCCTGATATCGACTTACACTGGTCTTTCTCTGATTTTGGATCTGAGAAACTGTAATCCAAGAAGATTTCGTCTTGCTTAGTAATCCAGTACTTCCAAGTACTCTTACAGCATTCGAATATCTCTTATCCAGATTACTTTGATATCCTCCCACTACGCTAACCGCATGGTTGATATCAGGTTCTTGTTTTACAACATTGCATCTACAAAGCTTCTCCACACTCGAAGTGTAGGTAACTGCTTTGTCTATATCTATCTCCTTCATGTGTTCAAGACACATACCTTTAGATAGATGCATTCTGTTCTAGAAAGGCAATAACCTTTCTCAGAATTATGCATGTTTAAAACAAACCATAATCGCATAAGATATCTTAAGAGAAGTACAAATGTTCTTATCTAGAGATCGAGAGATTCCAAGAACATGATCCAACTTACTCTTAATCTTATATCTCGATTCATTTAGACAACCTCTATTTTATGTCTGACAACACTTTTACATTGTTGCCAACGATGAAGTGTTATCTACACAAAATTCCGAGAAACACCATCTTGTTTCCATTACGTCTCTAACACACCTCTCCTTGCCTAAGCTTGTACTTCTAAATGATCTTGCCTCTTAACAATAATACTTATTGTTCTCCAAGTAGGCACATTTAGATTGGCACTTACCCTTATGCAGAACTAGGGATCGATTTCATGTTTACTAGATCCAGAGTTCAAAACTCCTCCAGTCTTATGAACATCTCTGGTTGCTTAACAACCTCCCACTGCAATGGCGTTCCGGTGTATAACAGTAATAACATTAGGTGCAGTTAGTGGTGTACTACTACTCGGTCAGGCTGGTTCTCAGTCTTTCCCTTTCCTCATTTTAAAGTACTTTGTCAGTTAGGGCATTGTAGTTCATCTAATAGTCTTCCCTAAGAACCGGGCGAGGACACCCCTCTGGTTCGTAGTACTATTGAACATACAATTACTTGCTCTTCTAGGATATTCTACAACCACATTGAATGTGCAGTTGTATCCAGAAATATCCATAGAACATAGGTAGTTCCGAACAAACTTGTCTTTTTACTATTAGAATTCCATTTCTTATTTCTGACACACCATGTCTACACTCCAGTGTATGGTGTAGTCTTTTGAGACTTGATCTCAACCTTTGATATATGCCATGTGTTGTTTAGATAGGTGATAGCCTCCGCGAACAAGTCGCAGGCTTTTTAATGGATATACTTTGAAGGTTCCCCAAAATAGCTTCGTGTCTACGGATAGACACTTCGCTTTTATGGCACATCAAGTATTCTAATCCATCTCCGAGTATTCTTTGAAAGAACGACTCGTACCTTTCTAATTACACATGTATCTGCATTAATCACAAATCATTTTCAATACTTGTCCGAATTCCATCCTTTATCCAAAGGTTAACTTAGTTGTATCATCTTCCAAAATTTGATTCTTAGGTCGGGAGGTCCATTCCTCCAACTATAATTGATCAAATCAACTTCGACCTTTTGAATCCTCTTTTGAATAGATACTACCAAGTTCAAGAATTCACAAGTATAATGATTGATAAGAAAATACATCTAATAAGTAAAACAAGTTATACATAATGGTTTGTTGCATCGTGGTAGACTAAGGATTCATCATTCATATATTGCTATCTAATGTACCAGAATAGATAACACCATTATTTCTTATCTAAATCAGTCAATGATTAAAGAAATAAGTATCCATTCATTAATAAAGAAAACCAGAACAAAAGTTCTTTTTCAAAATAAAGGGGTACATAAAGCAATAACTTTTGAAATGAAATCCTAAAACAGATAAATGTCTTCCACTGCAACCGCTGCTACCCCAACAGCTTCGCCCATGTAGACTCGAACTCTTCTTCTCTAAGTCGCCAGGTTTTCTGGAACCCATGCATTTAAAACAATGCACATACAGTCAGTGGTTCCATATCTACACACCAGAATTCTGGTAGATAATACCGCTAACTATGTTTTTACGACTAAAGAAAAATTCGTACCTCTGAGAGGACATTCAGACTTCCAGTGTCCAGACTTGTTGCATCGGAAGCACTTGCCCCTTGGCTTACTAGCCCCCACTCGTGGTCCATTCCTCTTGGCACCACTGGGTTTCAAGGCTTGCTTCCTTTTCTTGCCCCTACCTCCAGAAGCTTTCAAGCTTTTGGACTTGGTAGCTACAAGCGCTTGAGACTTGCCCTTCTTGTAGATCCCCTCTGCCGCCTTCAGTTCAGTCAGGAGTTGCGCAAGAGTATAAGATAGTTTACCCATATTATAAATCATACGAAACTGCTCAAACTTAGGGGTCAGAGACTGGAGTATGATGTCGACTTGCGTCTCATCATCAATAGAAGCTCCTAGGACCTCAAGTTCATTCAACAAACTCATCATCTTGAGAACGTGCTCCCCAACGGGCGTTCCTTCAGACTGAGTAGTCGACATGAGGACTCTCATGGCTTCTTGCCTTGCCGCACGATCCTGCTCCCCAAACATCTCCTTGAGGTTAGACATCATATCACGGGCAGTGTCCATCGGCTCATGTTGGGTTTGGAGTACATTTGACATGGAAGCCAAAATATAACACCTAGCCATTTCATCAGCCTTTTTCCACTTCCTATATGCTGCCTTTTCCTCATCAGTTGAGGCAGCCGTGGGCTCAGCAGGGCATTTATCAGAGAGTACAAACTTGTACTCTTCAGCAGTCAGGACAATGTCTAAATTTCTCTTCCAATCAATGTAATTGGGACCAGTGAGTTTATGTTCCTTGAGTATCACAGAAAGTGGATTCATAGCTATTCTCTAAACCTATAAGCACATGTAAACAAACAATCAATTTAATGTCCGATATTATCTCCCTCAAATAATATCATTAAATTACTAATTGCGTCTAAAATCCCATCAGGTAAGGCAAGCCACGTGGTGTGGACGTTTACCCACCCAAATGATTTAGCAATTAGATTTTCTTTGGTCATACATCGATTATAGCGTAACTTCGTGGTGAAGAATACTATAATGCGTATCTAAGTGTAAACCATTACTCAGCACTAAAGTACATCGTTTGGAATTGCTACGTTACCGCAAGCCACGTGGTGTGGACGTTTACGACAATTTCACAACTCTTCACAACCACTTATAACTGTCTACATCAATTAATCCGAAATCTGTTAGCATAGCAAGCCACGTGGTGTGGACGTTTACTACACCAAGAGACTTTTATAATTGACTCCCAATTACAAGATCCATTCGATTTCGTAGATCAAGACTTGGAGAATCATAAGTGAAACTCGAAGTTTCTAACCAGTGATTCACCATGCGAACGACCCTATCTCTCATAAATGATGGAGCCGAGCAGACAATCGATCCACCTATCAAAGAATGGTACGAAGGTCTCTAATTTGTGTCATCCACATGACCAAGTGGCTTTGGCTCCATTCCACTCCCCGGGGTGAGAATGAGTCGACTTGAAGTCAGTTTCAGAAAGACAAATTAGGCATTGTTTGATAAACTTGATCAATGTTTCTTGTAAAAAGAATTACAAGAATTCTCCTCCAATGACTCGTCTATACGAACTTCGTAAGTCCATAAGAGTCACCAAGAGAACAGCAATGGAGACCATGGGAATGTTTCCATGACCTCTCCCACTTAGCTTTTTACGATAAAGGGATACGCTATCTAGTGCATAAAGTAAACACATATAGCATGCATACAAGCAATAAAGCACATAGTATCACATAGTCAAAATAATTCTAGAAAATTATTTTCCCGACTATCATGGCTTTATTCCATCTTCATATGCATCTTCTAGTCTTCAGTCTTCGTTTCTTGAATGCTCCATGTGACGAGAATATTAATCCCCAATATTTAAATCTATTTATTTTCAATTAATCCAAAAGTTACTCAATTCGAAAATTAAGTCAATTGAATATATCAAAAAATAAAATTAAATATTATTAATATTTTTATTTATTTATTTTCCTATCTAACTCTATTAAATCTCTAGAATAATCTATCCAAGTAAAACTTGGAATATTCTAGAAGACATCCATAATAGAACAAGGAAATAAAATAAATTAGGACTCTTCTACTTTCCATTATTAATTAATTTCCATCTAATGAAAATTCCCAAGAATAGGAATAATCAAATAGGAAATAAATTAATATCAAATTAATTAAATTCCTAATCCTTGAATATCTCCATAAAGGAAATAAATCAATAGGAATAAAATTAATTCCAATTAATTCTTTTCCTAATCCATGAGAGTTTCCTAAAAGGAAAACACTCAAATAGGAAAAACGAATTAATTTAGGAAAGTGAATCTTGGTAGGAATAGCATGGGATTGGGAGACCCCACGCCATCCCCACCGTCGACCTCCACCGCCCGGGACCACCACCGCCGCCCCCCCAGCCCACGCGCCACCACCACCGGTGGCCGGCGTGGCCGGAAGACCTAGCGGGCAGCCCCCTCGATGGGGTCGATCGATCCTCATGGGGATCGATCATGGGGATGATCGACCTCCCCCCGGTTTTTCGTCCCCTTCGTCTTCGTCACACGTCTTCGTCTTCCGGCGATCGTCTCAACATCGAACCAACGTAAATAAATTACAAGAATTTAAATTACACTACCCGGTATCGATTCTATACATGAAATTGGCCCTATACATTTTCTGGAAAAACAATAATGTAATAATAAATCCTAAATTCGGTCAACCCCCGAATTTTTACTATTACAAACATTCAACCACACAAAACGAATCTCGACATGTCCGAGAGTTTAATAAACGAATAATCATGATAATTAATTAACACAATAATTAAATCCAACCATGATAGCCGGAAATCCCTGCAAGGTAGAACAATAATCGAACATATACATGAACACGAAACCAAACGCTCTGATACCAATTGCTGGGATTCGATGTCCCGAGCTATCAAAAAATTATGCGGAACCGATAACCCGACCGAAACCCCGTCGCCGGAAACCACGAACGCGAACCACGCGCGAAGCCGGGCTTGACAAGAGCGTCACCGCGGGATGAACCCGCGGCTAAACCCTAGTCGAACCCCATCGCGGCTGGGGTTCGCGATCGTCGTGCATGGCGATCGCATGGGGCTGCTCCGGCAGCCCTCGGATGGCGGTGAGTCCGGCGACTTCACCGCCGTCGCCACCAGGAGGGGCGGTCAGCCCAGCTGACCACCGCGGCAACAGCCGCGGTCTACCCCCGGCGATCGATCGCCCGATCGCCACGGCACCAGCCCGTGGCATCCCCAGCGATCGACCCTAGGTCGATCGCACGCCCGGCGTCCAGCCGGGGCTTCCTTGCGCGGCACACCGGCGGTCGAAACCCTAGGGTTCGACCGCCCCTCGTTCGATCCCCACGGGGATCCGACGATCCCCGTATCTAGGTCTCGACGCTTTCCCGGATCGTCCGTTCATGTATATATCACAATTAACGAACATATAATCATAGAGGGGGTTATCGATTATATTACCTCGATTCGTTGTACGGAGAAACGAAATCAAACGTTGATGACCTTGCGATCTTCCTACGTAATCCTTGCACCTCGTCCGAACGTCGTGTGGGCGACGATCTATCGAACTCCTATGGATCTCCTTCACTCGTTAAGACTTTATGATTGACGTAGGTTAAAATTGAGTTGTGAAAAGTGAAGACCATGTAGTGCGTTTATAGGCTACGTAGGGGATCAAAAGGAGATGAAATATTGGGCTTCTAATATTGAAGATTAAATTGGGTCCAACCCAAATCCATTAATCCTTATCAATATTAATTTTATTTATTTTCCACTATATAAATAAAATTGCACTCCCAATATTTATCCATATTATATCAAATAATATTTCTCCGGTTAGTATTATTTATTCCGTGTATTTAAGATTTAAATATCCATGAATAAATTTATTTATTGCTTAATAAATTATATTTATCTCTTATATCCGAGACTAGTACCGTTCAACCTTTATTATTGTGCGGAACGAATCCACTCATTAGGTTTACACAATAATTCCTTATGAACTCATCTCGGGGATATTATCAACCCTTCCGGGATACACTTTCCCGTCAAGTATTCACGGCATGTCATATATAAAATATAGTGACCCAATTTTACCGGTAATTAACCCAATAATTAAATCGGTTAATTCCTTTGGAAAATCAAAGTCTCTAATATTGAATATACACACCCTCAATAATATCGGGGATTAAGAATAAAATACTCTGAGATTTAAATTGATTATTCAAGGCAATCCTAATCAATAAATCTCAAGCGATCCGCCCAATACACTAGGTGTACAAGTGTGATAAAATAATTAAGATAAATTATTTTCTCTCTCACACAACGACTATACCGATGGATTGGTCCGGGTCCATCTAGGTCGTGAGCTACTGTTCGATTAAATACGAGTAACCGATAGTATGATCTTCTGTGCGCCCATGCGCACCATACTAACTACAACGTATGAAATCCAGGACTATATTTTGCATAATTAATTAATAATAATTAAATGCAAATAATTGTTTATTAATTAAATAGGTTAAATGCTATGACCGGGAGTTTACCGATACTTAAATCTAGACATTAAGTACACAACTCCAACACTTCCCTCACTCGATCCCCGTCGGGATCTCTCGGCCTCCGCGGTCCGGTGATCCTTGATCACCACCGCGAGGTCGATCCTCGTCCATGGGGTTCGTCCCTCGGATCTTTGTTCATGTGTATACGCGAATTAAATGTTTAAAATCATCGAGGAGGTTTTCATGATTTTACCTTTGTTCTCGTTGTGCGGATAAATGAGATCTTGAAGACCTTTAGACCTTCCCACGTATTCCTTGCACTCGTTCGAACGTCGGGGTGGACGACAATCCTCCGAACTCTATGGATATCCTTCACGAACGCTCTAGAATATCAAGTATGATAATCTTGTCTTATGATTTGTGAAGACCATGTAGTGCTTTTATAGGCTACGTAGGGGATCTTAAGGAGGTGGAATATTGAGCTTCCAATAGATTTAATTAAATTGAGCTCAAGCTCAACTCTATTAATTAATCTTTTAATCATATTTAATTCCACTATATAAATATAATTGCACTCTCAATATTATACCATATTATATCAAATAATATTCTCTCCGATAGTATAATTCATTCCGTGCGTTTAAGATAGAAATGTCCATGAATAAATTATATTTATTGCTAATTAATTTATTCATCTCTTGTATCCGAGACTAGTACCATTCAACTTTAATTATTATGCGGAACAAATTCACCTGCAGGGTTTACATAATAAATCATTTTGAACTCATCTCGGGGACATTATCAACCCTTATCGGGACACACTTTCCCGTCAAAAATTCACAGCATCTCATACATAAAATACAGTGACCCAACTTTGCAGGTAATCGACCGAATATTCTAATCAGTCAATTCCTTTGGAAAATCAAAGTCACTAATATTAAATGCACACACCCGCAATAATATCAGGGATTAAGAATAAAATACAGTGAGATTTAAATCGATTATCTAAGGCAATCCTAATCGATAAATCTCAAGCGATCTGCCCAATACACCAAGTGTACAAGTATGATAAAATAATTAAGACAAATTATTTTCTCTCTCATACAATGTATTGGTCCCTGTCCATCTAGGTGATGGAGTTGTATTCTAAATGTCTAGTTTAGTGCAAATACGGAACTCCTTATCTATACCTTAATTCGAGATATGATTCAAACATGATTGCATTTAATGCAATAGTCCTTGATGTATACGTTGTAGACAGTATGGCGTGAGGAGACACGCGGAAGATCATACTGTCGGTTACTCGTATACTATCGAACAGTAGCTCACGACTTAGATGGACAGGGACAATCCATCGGTACGTCGTAGTGTGACTGGTAGATAGTCGGTCTTGACTATCATGTTACACTCGTACACTAGGTGTATTGAGCAGGACCACGGGAGGGCGTTCGATTTATACTAATCGGAGTAATCGAACCAGACCTCAGATATTACGGATATGTGAGTTCTTAATCCCTATATAATTATAGGTGCGTGTGTCCAATGCTCGGTTCTTTGATGTGCCAATGAGTGAGACTAATTGATTAGTCAATATTCTCGGTAGATTGGGAATCGATATTGTACACACGGCATGCTATAGATTATAGACAGGAAACCGTGTCCCATTTATTGGGTTGATGATTGACGCTACCGTCGTTTGAGTAGCGCAAAATAAATTTATAAGAACCTAAAGCTTTTCACCAACAACAAGTATTAGTGGTAAGTATTAGGTGTCGATCCCACGAGGAGTTTATCGTTATTTTCTCACGGCTTTGCCCAATGTAGGTTGTCACGATTTTATAAAGAGTTTTGAGTGAACTACCGAACAACTAGAATAACTAAAAGAAAATAATAAATAAACTAAATTAAATAACAAGAAATAAAATACTCAGCTACTGAACTTGACCAATAACGGAAATAAACTACTCAACTACTGAACTCGACCAAACTGTAAAACTGAGCATCTGGGCACAGTCGTCACCTTGTCTACCTGATCAAGTTGCTACTGTTCATCGGCACGTAAGATTTTGCTAACAGCTTTATCTTTCGGTTATAGGTTGTCCAATTAAAGTATAAACGCCCCTATGTTGTCACGCACGCAAATACCCCAACCCTTATTCACTCTTTCGGTTTAAAGTCTTACTAGATCTCTCTATGTAAAACCCCTAGTATTGACCAATTCGACACTATGTTAGCCGACATGAGTCTAAGTTGATCAAACTGCCTTAATATCTAAGCGAACCCGAAATGGCCAATAGCATGCCCGGACAGACCCGAGTCATACGACCACATCTCCAGCAACATGTAATACTATGCGGACGCCAAGTCTCCCTGCACGTTGATCCGCGTATGTGTGTGTTAGGTGAAAAGGGGTTCCTACTGGCTACTGTACGTTGCCCAAGTCCCTAACATGCCTGTAGATACTACCCTGTTGAATTGGGAATAAAACTAAGTTAGTTGCTATAATCAAAACCCTCTCAGTATTTTAGAAATCAGGTCGACCAAGTTCAGACGTTGCCCAGGCGCAGATTAACTAGTTACGCATGAACAAATAGAAAATAAATAAAATAAAATAAAAATAAAACATGCTGGAATTAAACTAAGAATTTAAAGAAACAATTGTCTTGAATAATCAGAAATTAAAAGACGAAAATAAAAACACAACAAATCGAAATTGCCCAGCTATGCCCGAAGGCGATAGCCGGGGAGAACTCGTCTTCTTCTTCCTCCGATCTTCTTTGGTGGGCTGAATATTTTCGTATGTGATTTTGTGTATGTGTTTCCCCTCTTATCCACGTGATTTCTAGGTCTTGATGTGTATTTATAGATGCTGGAAGTCTTGGGCTCCAAGTAAAATCGCTGACTTGATCAGTTTAATTGAGATAAGGAAAGAAAAGATTCTTTCCTAATCCAATCCTGAAAAATAGGGATCCTGCCGCGTCCTTGACCAATTCCGTGTAGATATAGGACTCAATCTGATGTAGAGACGTGTTGGACAATGACTCTAACGTTGGATGAGAGTCCATCTTTGATACTTCTATGAATCTGGTCGCCTTTTAAGACTCCATAACTCTCAGGACTCTTTGTACACTACTTGCTCAACGTCCGTCTCTGGTCAACTCGGATCTTTGTCCAACCTCTTTACTTCGTACGGTACTTGGTCAAGCTTCGGTCTTGATCACTTCCTGACTTTGGC
The DNA here is from genome assembly GCA_954870475.1 of Euphrasia confusa. Taxonomy (NCBI): domain Eukaryota; kingdom Viridiplantae; phylum Streptophyta; class Magnoliopsida; order Lamiales; family Orobanchaceae; genus Euphrasia; species Euphrasia confusa. Next base: position 23,228,600 of record OX940960.1, read on the forward strand.
CAATATGACATGGGTGTTCAGGTCAGCGTAACTTGCTCAACCAGCATACTTGCTCAATGTGACGATTTCTTTCCAAATGTTCGTCTTTTCACGTTTCACCTGCATAACTTGACCATAGACTCCAAATGTGCCCTCCCAGACACAAGCAAGGTGAAAACAACTAAAAAGACTCGATTAACTTGACTCAAAAGAACTAAAAATGAGCCAAAAAATATGGCTCATCACACGCACACACTTTAATTACGCTTGTCCTCAAGCGTGTGGTATGACTCGCGCTGCTCAAGTAGAAAACAAGGGTGGGAGGGAAAGAAATAAACAGAAGACACTAGCATGATTTTCAGAATATTACCTTGATCAAGTAAACAGACAGTCAAAATCATAGTCCAAGGGATGCATAAAAAATAGTCAAGACGCTGCAATAGGATTTTTGTTTCTCTCCCTAAGTGTTTCTCTCTTTCAGTGTATGGGAAGTGTATCACTCAATTCTGTTTTGGAATGCGCTTTGCCTTTGGCTTGACCAATTTCTGACCTCTTACAATTCTCAGTTGAGCTGGGTATATGATCAGGACTTTTTCGGGTATTTGTGAAGGCTGTATTGGGCATATCTCCACGTTGACCATAGGCAGTGTTGCTTATTATACTTAGCAACTTTTTTTTTCTACCTCTAATTCACTCTCTTCTCACGGGCCTCAGCACAACCCTTTAATTCAGGATTTTTTTATTTTTTTTTTTTTTTTTTCAACTTGGTCAACCAGTTCGCAGGATTTGCTTACTGCCATTGACAAGTTTTTTTTTCTTTTTTTTTTCTGAAGACATTCTTTCTGACTTGCCCCTTTTATGTACTCGGGCACATTTTCATGTTGGTCAGAGTTTCCCCCAGGTGATCAAAGAACAGGCTAGGCTCAAGGGGCTATCAAGGGTCTTCTTTATTTATTGACAAAAATGAACAAAAATTGCCTAAGTCATCTAATACCTCAACTCAACAATCAAATCACACAAGTAGAAATAAGGCAAACCTCAGCATTACGGCATTCCAAACAAACTCTCAAGAAAGAAATATATTCATAACGTTGGCTCAAATCTCACGGCTACCTAATTGCAGTTCCATCGTCCCATATTCTCATGCATAGACTAATAATTTTGAAAACTGTTTAAATTGACCAAGTATATTCATCAAGCATGCAAAACGACCAAGGACAAGGGTTGCTCCTACCCGTTCCCCCACTCACACACTTTGCCTCCGGCAAAGTGGGTGAAATAGTAATAAGATTGGGCAGGGACTTCCCTTGACATAAAACTCCAACTCCAAACGACGTTGGTGCACCTCTCCACTCACACACATTGCCTTGGGCAAAGTGTGTCAATGAAAAGACTAACCCTTGACTCGAAAGAAAAGAGAAGGGAAATAAATAAAAGAAAAACAAGTGGGAGGGCAAGTGAGGAGGAGGTAAAGTTAAGGTAAAACCTGAATTGAGCATGGGTGAAGTGGATCATTAATGATTTCAGCAGCTCTACGAGGTCATCTTTGCATGTTGCCCTGATGCAGTCAGTAACTTGGGCACACCTACCCAGACCTTGGCTACTCTCCAGTGGTCATCCTTGCGACTTCAGGTAACTCGTCCATCTTCTAGCTTAAACTGCTGAAAGTTGATCAAGTAGCCTTGCGGTATGCTCAAGTAACTACCCTTATGCCTCCTTGACCTGCACATCAAAAAACAAACAAACCTTTTCTCCTTTCGGATTCAGACAAGTCAAAGTTCTCTATTCGATTTTATTCAAAATAAAAGAAAAGAAAACTAAAATAATATACAAGAAATACCAGGTTGCCTCCTGGTCAGCGCCTTAGTTATCGTCATGGGCATGACGTGATGTATGCTCACCATTCTTCATGATGGAAGAGCTTGAGCTTCTCCTCGTTATGGCCATAGGAGGCCTTCAGGCACTTGAGTAAATCTGTGAAGTTGCTCATCATCCATCCATGTAAAGTGCCTGGTGGGTTGCCCAAACCAAATGGTAACTGCATGTTGGTCAGGGGCGAATTGCTCTTGTCTTCCGGATTTTGGGCGAACAACCATTGTGACTTCCTTTCTGAACCTTCGCTTAAAACATCACTATTGATCTCACTCATTGTATCCCCTTGTCCAAAGTAGAGATATTTCATGTGCTTGGGCAATATCTTCGATTTTAGCTCGGGTGCCCGTTCAAAGGCTGACTCCAATATCTTCTCTCGAACATCATTCTCAGTTTGCCTCGCCTGCATTAAAATATCAGATGGTTGAAACATCCCGATATGAAATACCTCATGGTTCTTCACTTGGACGATATTCGGTTTCTTTTCTTGGGCAAGTTGCTCATCTTGGGCAGGATGCTCTTCTGCTGCAGGTTGCTCCTCTTGGGCAGGTTGCTCTTCTGCTACAGGTTGCTCCTCTTGGGCAGGTTGCTCTTCTTCTGCAGGTTTCTCCTCTTGGACAGGTTGCTCTTTTGTTGTAGGTTGCTCATAAATGTGCATTGTCCAACCTGCGTGTCTTCTCTCATAGTGTAGTGGGCGCTGGTCATGATCAACTTCATTTGTTTCGACTGCTTTGAGTGGTCTTGTGGCCATAATCTCCACGAGTTTCTCAATGGTCCCGCAAAGTTTATCAATTTTATCTTCGGCAGACTTGGGCATAACAGTTGTCTGCTTGGGCAAGTAGTCTTCATCTTCACGGGATCCTTCGGCCAAGTCTTTCAATATCTTGAACGCCTCACTTGCAGTTTTATCGAGAATAGAACCTCCACATGCAGCATAAATCATCATTCTTTCTTGTCCCCTTAGTCCGGATCTGAAGTATTGGATCAATTCATGATCCGGAAATAGACGATATGGGCATAGTGCCTGAATCTCATTGAATCGTACCCAATAGTCGTAGAATGATTCTCCTGTGCCCATTTTGATGTTGTAAATCATCTTCTTGATCTGCATAATCCGATATATGGGGAAGTGCTTCTTCAAGAATTGATGTTGGAGCTGCTGCCATGTTGTAATTTCGCCCCTGGTCAAGGTGTATAGCCATTCTCTTGCCTCGCCGGCAAGGGAGAAGGGAAAAGCTAATAGTCGGATGTACTCTGCCAGGTTGCCCATAGCAGGTATAGTCCCACATGCTAGCTCAAAATTTCGCACATGTAATTGAGGGTCCTCCCAGGGCATATCGCTGAACTTGGGCAACAGCTGCAGAAAACTGGGATTCATTGACCAATCTGTAGTGATGTTGGGCAAAGTTATGCCCACGAGTTTAATGTCCAAAAAGTTAGGGAGCCTCAGTTCCCTCAATGTCTGCTCCACTCCTCGGTTGTTCAAGTCGTCCATCTTTTCTGTCCTCTGCTCGAGTCTGGATCTTGAGCAAAGGTGGGTCTCTGGGCTGCACGTGCTGCTTGACCTGCTTTCCTCGTCCTGCTCCTTGTTGTCCTCTGTGGTCAACCTGGAACAAAAACAAAAAAAATCTCAAATCAAATAGCACAAAGAAAATAACTGGAATATAAACTCCCCGGCAACGGCGCCAATTTTGACGCTACCGTCGTTTGAGTAGCGCAAAATAAATTTATAAGAACCTAAAGCTTTCACACCAACAACAAGTATTAGTGGTAAGTATTAGGTATCGATCCCACGAGGAGTTTATCGTTATTTTCTCACGGCTTTGCCCAATGTAGGTTGTCACGATTTTATAAAGAGTTTTGAGTGAACTACCGAACAACTAGAATAACTAAAAGAAAATAATAAATAAACTAAATTAAATAACAAGAAATAAAATACTCAGCTACTGAACTTGACCAATAACGGAAATAAACTACTCAATTACTGAACTCGACCAAACTGTAAAACTGAGCATCTGGGCACAGTCGTCACCTTGTCTACCTGATCAAGTTGCTACTGTTCATCGGCACGTAAGATTTTGCTAACAGCTTTATCTTTCGGTTATAGGTTGTCCAATTAAAGTATAAACGCCCCTATGTTGTCACGCACGCAAATACCCCAACCCTTATTCACTCTTTCGGTTTAAAGTCTTACTAGATCTCTCTATGTAAAACCCCTAGTATTGACCAATTCGACACTATGTTAGCCGACATGAGTCTAAGTTGATCAAACTGCCTTAATATCTAAGCGAACCCGAAATGGCCAATAGCATGCCCGGACAGACCCGAGTCATACGACCACATCTCCAGCAACATGTAATACTATGCGGACGCCAAGTCTCCCTGCACGTTGATCCGCGTATGTGTGTGTTAGGTGAAAAGGGGTTCCTACTGGCTACTGTACGTTGCCCAAGTCCCTAACATGCCTGTAGATACTACCCTGTTGAATTGGGAATAAAACTAAGTTAGTTGCTATAATCAAAACCCTCTCAGTATTTTAGAAATCAGGTCGACCAAGTTCAGACGTTGCCCAGGCGCAGATTAACTAGTTACGCATGAACAAATAGAAAATAAATAAAATAAAATAAAAATAAAACATGCTGGAATTAAACTAAGAATTTAAAGAAACAATTGTCTTGAATAATCAGAAATTAAAAGACGAAAATAAAAACACAAAACAAATCGAAATTGCCCAGCTATGCCCGAAGGCGATAGCCGGGGAGAACTCGTCTTCTTCTTCCTCCGATCTTCTTTGGTGGGCTGAATATTTTCGTATGTGATTTTGTGTATGTGTTTCCCCTCTTATCCACGTGATTTCTAGGTCTTGATGTGTATTTATAGATGCTGGAAGTCTTGGGCTCCAAGTAAAATCGCTGACTTGATCAGTTTAATTGAGATAAGGAAAGAAAAGATTCTTTCCTAATCCAATCCTGAAAAATAGGGATCCTGCCGCGTCCTTGACCAATTCCGTGTAGATATAGGACTCAATCTGATGTAGAGACGTGTTGGACAATGACTCTAACGTTGGATGAGAGTCCATCTTTGATACTTCTATGAATCTGGTCGCCTTTTAAGACTCCATAACTCTCAGGACTCTTTGTACACTACTTGCTCAACGTCCGTCTCTGGTCAACTCGGATCTTTGTCCAACCTCTTTACTTCGTACGGTACTTGGTCAAGCTTCGGTCTTGATCACTTCCTGACTTTGGCCAATATGACATGGGTGTTCAGGTCAGCGTAACTTGCTCAACCAGCATACTTGCTCAATGTGACGATTTCTTTCCAAATGTTCGTCTTTTCACGTTTCACCTGCATAACTTGACCATAGACTCCAAATGTGCCCTCCCAGACACAAGCAAGGTGAAAACAACTAAAAAGACTCGATTAACTTGACTCAAAAGAACTAAAAATGAGCCAAAAAATATGGCTCATCAATGATGTCCCCGAGATGAGCTCATAAAGTTTATCATGTAAACCCTGCAGGTGGATTTACTCCGCATGATAATAAGGATGAGTGGTACTAGTCTCGGATTATAAGAAATGAATTAATTTAATTATTAGTAATTAAAATTAATTCGTGGACATGCGATATCTTAAACACGGGGAAATATCACATATGTAATACGGCGGGAAAATTATTGACGGAATAATTTAAATTAATTAATTGGGAAATCATTTATAATTTTATAGTGGAATTAATTATAAATAAAATTGTGGAATTTAATTAAGGTTTTCCTTTTGGGACAACAAGTTAATTAAATTGCAATTTAAGCCTAATTAATTAATTGCCTATGGGTCCCTAGTGTGGCCTATATAAATCCCTCATCTCTCTTCTCTAAACCTACAAAAACGCCGCTATTTTATTTTTGCGGAGAAAAAATTAATTGTTAGCGCAATAATTTTTCTGTGAAAATAAATAGACTAGCGCAATTATATTTTTCTGTAGAAATAAAAAGCTAGCGCAATTATATTTCTGAGACAGAAACTTATTTTCTTACGCTGGGGTTTGAGAGAGAAGAAGAAGAGAAACTCCAAGCGGATCGATGCCCACACATCGGCTGGAGCAAGAGGGCTAGGATACACGCTAGAAGACTCGAGGTCTCTGTCAATTCGGCTTCTCCGAATCACGCGACAAAGGTATGGAATCGAAACCCTATTTCCGCATCGTTTCGATTCGATCTCGTACGTAATCATACAACAAACCTCCGATCGAGTTCCGAGGACCGTGGTATGTGTTCCGTGATCACTGGGCGACATCTGGTTGCCGGAACGGTGGTCGGAAACGGAAAAACGCACCAGAAACGGACCCGTAATAGCAGCGTTGCGCTGCTGTTCGCGACGCTGTCGGCCGACGGCATTTCATGTCGGACGACACAGAGGTCAGCAGCCCCTCGGTTTTGCGCGGTTGTGCTTCGGGCATGATGGCTGGGCGTAAACCGGGTCTGGGGCTTCGTCGTGAGCACAGTAGGCACGCTGGAGGTCGACTGGGCGTGTCCGGATGTTCGAGTAGTCGAACGGACTCGTCCCGGGTAGTCGATTTCCAACAATTGGTATCAGAGCCGGTTTATCGGTTTGTTGTATTGTTCGTACGATTTGTGTTGCAGGATGAACCCGGTTATTATGGCCAACGTGTGTATGGATGTTGTGCTTTAATTTGTGGTTTGTTAAACTCTCGGGCTTGTCGAGATTGTTTTGTTTTTGGAAACATTGCTTGTTTGTAATAGATAAAAACGACGGGTTGAGTCGTTAGGTTTATTTATTTTTCGTTGTATCCGGGACATGTATAGGGTCGATCACCTTGTATAGGATCGATGCCGGATTTAGTAAGTTTATTCTTGTAATTTTTCTTACTAATTTTGGTGGATCGAGACGAGACCAAAACCCGGAGAAACGAGGCTCGAGGAGGGCGAACCGACAACGGGCAGCCATCGAACACACCCCGTGTTCGCGACGGGCAGCAGCGGGGCTGGGGTTCGTTCGACCCCACGGACGACTCAACGAGGCTCGAGACGAGGCTCCAGTGGGAGGAGTTCGTCTCTTGACCCTCGAGCGAGTCGGTGGTGGACCGAGATCGAGACGAGCAACGAGATGAAGTTCCAAGAGACGTGCATTGGAGAATACTTAAGGCCATAATAATCGGAGCCACGTTAATTGCTTTTTATGTGATTTACGTGCTTTTTATTATGCTTAATTATTTTATGCATGTTATACCTTATCGCAAAATACTAAGTGGGAGAGGGATTGGAAACAATCCCGCGGTCTCCATTCTCTGTTTTGATGGTGATGTGTGTCGCTTACGAGTTGGCTTTAGTGTCATCCTCCCTATCGGATAAAGTTGACACACGGATATCACTGGATCAAAATTCGAATTAAATTCCACTTATAATAATCGAACAATTATATTTTTCAAAAGCAAGTGCCTAATCTGTCTTTCAAAGACTAAGTTCAACTCGACTCATTCTCACCCCGGGGAGTGGAATGGAGCCAAAGCGCTTGCTTATGTCGATGACACAGATTAGAGACATTCGAGTCATTCGATGACTAGATCGATTGTCTGGTTGGCTCCCTCACCTAGTGAGAGATAGGGCTCAATTGCATGATTGATCGCTGGTTAGAAACTTCGAGTTTCACTTACGAGATATCAAGCTTTGAATAATAAAATTGTGAAATTTAATAAATGTAAGAGTCAATTAACAAAGGTGTTTGTTTTAGTAAACGTCCACACTATCGTGGCTTGCTAAATGGAAACGGTACTTTGGGTTAATTGAGACTCTATGACATTTAAATAAATGGGATTCAATTAATAAAGTTGTTTGTTTTAGTAAACGTCCACACTAACGTGGCTTGCTAGATGGAAACGGAACTTTAAGATTAATTGAGGCTCGACAGTTATAGAAAGTCGTGGAGGACCGCATGTCAACGTAAACGTCCACATGAACGTGGCTTGCGGTGGGCATGTAGTTCCCGAGCGGTGGACTTAGTACTGAGAAATGGTATACACTTAGGTACGCTTTATAATATCCTCCCCATCGGAGTCACTGCTATAATGATGTACGACCGAAGTAAAAATCCAATTATAAAATCGTTTGGATTAGTATACGTCCACAAGAACGTGGCATGCTAGTCTGATGGGATTTTCGAATTAAACTCATTGTTTGTTTTATATGGTATTATTCCCATTAAAAGTCAACAAACTCACTGAACCAGTTTTGTATGGATTAAAGAAGAAACTTGGACATTGGCCTAACTGCAGAGGAGTACAATTATGTACTCCAAGTCAATTGACCTGCTGAACCAAATGATGTTTCCACTACTGAGGAAAGGAAGCTCATGGAAGTGGATCAAGGCTCTGAGATGACGCGGAGCTGCATTATGGCTTTCATGTCAAAATGTGCTGCGACATCGGGATCAAGCCATGACCATTACCTATGATATGATGCTTAACCTCAAGAAACTTTTTGGTTATCAGAACAGGACAACCGGGCAAAATGCAATGAGGCAACTCATGATGGCCATCGCATCCGAAGGAACGCCCGTGGGGAATCACGTTCTTAGGATGATGTGCTATCTGAATGAGATAGAGATTCTAGGATCAGTTATCGATGGGGTAACCCAAGTCGATATTGTGCTCCAGTCTCTGCCGAGAAGTTTTGAGCAGTTCCGCCTGAACTATAACATGAATAAGGGGTCTTACTCATTGGCGGAACTCCTGATTGAACTTCAAGAAGCTGAGGGAATCTTTAAGGGCTCTCAAGCACTTGTGGTTGAGAAATTGGCTCTTCCTAGGCCTCCGGGCAGCAAAAGGAAGAAGAAGCAAATACGGAAACCCAGTGGGCCTAATGTATCTGGACCACGGAATGGGACAAGCAAGCCCAAGGGGCAAGTGCTTCCGTTGTAAGCAGTCTGGATACTGGGAGTTTTAATTGTCCTCTTAAGCAAAAAGAAGTTGACTCTTCCTTAGTCACCGAAACATGTTTAGTGGTAGTATCTGCCAGTACCTGGTGTGTGGATACGGGAACCACTAATCATGTCTGCACTTAATGCGGGGGTTCCAGGAAACCCGGAGACTTAGAAAGGAAGAAGTTATAACCTACATGGGCAATACTGTTAAGGTAACAGCTGTTGCAGTGGGAGATGTTAAATGTTTTGACGATAGGATTTTAGTTCTAACAAATTGTCTTTATGTGCCGGCATTTAGAAGAAATTTCATTTCGGATTTCTAAATTGGCTTAGAATGGATATTCCGTTTCTTTGGATGGTTTCATACCTATCAGAGTAGGAAACGGGGATATTATCTATTCTGGTACATTGATAGACAATTTAATGCTAAATCCATATTCTTCCACGATGCAACACACCGGAGCAAATAACACATTATCAAATCCCAATAAGAGTAAAGATCCTTCTAGAATGAATCAAATGTACTTATGGAATCTTAGGATAGATCATTTTAACTTGAGTACGATTCAAAGGGTGAAAGCTGATGGACTACTCAGCTAGGTTGAAGGAAAGGACCTTCCAACCTTCGAATCATACTTGGAAGTTTAAATGACCAAGCAACCCTTTACGGTTAAAGGGAAAAGATCCAAGAATGTACTAGAGTTGATTCGCTCTGATATATGCAGACCTCTTTGAGTAGTAAGGCATACTTATCAGAAAATGGGATTAACTCCCGACAGACTACACCATTTATGCCTCGGCAAAATAATGTGTTGTAAAGAAGGAATAGGACTCTTATAGATATGGAAAAGTAGACAATGAGTTATTCGGAGTTACCTAATTCGTTTTTGGGATATGGCTTGGAAACAGCGGCGTTTATCCTGAACTTGAATCCTTTGGAAACTTGTACAGATATTCGGCTGTTTATAGGATACCCTAAGAAAACGAATTGAGATATGTAATATAGTCCAAAGGACCAGATGTTCGTTGATTGCATCAATGTTCGGTTCTTAGACATGGTATATATATGTGCAATATCACAAGCCCAAGAGTAGAGTAATACTTAATGAGCTTAGAGGGACTGATCAAAACTTAGAACCAGCCTAACTGAGTAGTTCACTACTATAATCTTTAGTCACTAAAGATACACCGGAGCGTCGTCGTAGTGGGAGGGTTGTTAGACAACCCGGTAGGTTCATGGTTATAGGTGAGTCTTCGGACTTGTTACCTGGAGAACATGAAGCCGACCCCTGGATCTATGACGAGACGCTGAAAGATCAAGATGCTCAGTCTTGGTAAAAGACGATGAAATATGAGATTGAATCTTTGGATTCAAATCATGTCTGGGATCTTGTAGCACCGCCCAAAGGTGTAAAAGCCATTGGTTGCAAGTGGGTGTACAAGATGAAAAGAGGGTCTGATGGGAAGGTGTGAACCTTAAGGCTAGGCTTGTAGCGAGAGGGTGCACTCAGAAAGAAAGGGATCGATTATGAGTAAACCTTTTCGCCGGTACCCATGCTAAAGTCGATCCGGATTCTTTTGTCTTCACATGGAAGATGGAAGTCAAGACGGTTTTCTTAATCGAAGTCTTGACGGGACCATCTGTGTGGAACAGCCAGAGGGATTCATCGAAAAGAGCCAAGAGCATTTGGTAAGCAAGCTTAATCAATCTTAGGATTGAAGGAAGCTTCAAGATCTTGGACACATGCGGACCTATGAGAAAATCCATTTCATGGATTCATTCAAGGCATGTTTAGGTCCTGTGTATAATAAAGAAGTGACAGAAAAGATGTGGTGTTTTCTCATTCTTTATGTAGACGACATCCTTCTAAATTGGCAACAATATGAAAGATGTTATCGGACATAAAGGGATGGTTGTCCGAGTAATTCAATATAAGAGACTTAGGAGAAGTCGGGAATGTTCTTGGGATCGAAGTTATAAATGATCGCGAGAAAAGAACATAGAACTTATCTCGAGCCTCAAACGTATATACAATTCTTACTCGTTGCAGCATACAGAATTCCAAGAAAGGTATTCACCTTTTAGATGTGGAATTCATCCATCTAAAGTTTTGTGTCCGACACAATAAAGGAGATAGATGAAGATTAAGCAGTTCCCTGCACCTTAATGGTGGGAAGCTTAATGTATGTAATGCTATGCACGAGACTGATATCTACTATGCCGTGGGCATGGTGGTGTGATATCATAGTAATCCTGGAAAGGATCACTCGACTGATGTAAAGAACATGTTTAGGCTCCTGCAGAGGACCAGGAATTATGTTCTGAGTTACAAAGCAGTCAAGTTGTTTCCTTTGGATTACATAGAATTGGATTTCCAAATCAAACAGGGACAGTCGAAAGTCGAAGTCAGGCTATGTGTTCTCACCGTGAAGTGGAGCAGTCACATGGAAGAATGTAAAGCAGCGATGCTTTACGGACTCTACCATGGAAACTGATAGGATAACGGCCTCTGAGGCAGTTAAAAGGTCAGTGTGGCTCCAGAACTTCCTAAGGGACTTAGATGTGGTTTCTATTTCACCCAAAGCTATTTTGAATAGCGGTATTGGCAAACTTGAAATGCCACGAGTCCACAGTGGGAGATAACACGTAGAGCGCAAGTACCACCTGATTCGAGAGATCGTCTAGTAAGACGATGCAGTTGTCACCTAGATAGCATCGAGAGGATTGCCTGGTAAAACCCATTCACAGAGGCACTTCCAGCGAAAGCGTTGGGTAGGCGTGATGAGGTTATGGGAATCTGATGTTTGGGAGAGGGCGACTAGACTTTTAGTATAAGTGGGAGATTGATGGAGTTGTATTCTAAATGTCTAGTTTAGTGCAAATACGGAACTCCTTATCTATACCTTAATTCGAGATATGATTCAAACATGATTGCATTTAATGCAATAGTCCTTGATGTATACGTTGTAGACAGTATGGCGTGAGGAGACACGCGGAAGATCATACTGTCGGTTACTCGTATACTATCGAACAGTAGCTCACGACTTAGATGGACAGGGACAATCCATCGGTACGTCGTAGTGTGACTGGTAGATAGTCGGTCTTGACTATCATGTTACACTCGTACACTAGGTGTATTGAGCAGGACCACGGGAGGGCGTTCGATTTATACTAATCGGAGTAATCGAACCAGACCTCAGATATTACGGATATGTGAGTTCTTAATCCCTATATAATTATAGGTGCGTGTGTCCAATGCTCGGTTCTTTGATGTGCCAATGAGTGAGACTAATTGATTAGTCAATATTCTCGGTAGATTGGGAATCGATATTGTACACACGGCATGCTATAGATTATAGACAGGAAACCGTGTCCCATTTATTGGGTTGATGATGTCCCCGAGATGAGCTCATAAAGTTTATCATGTAAACCCTGCAGGTGGATTTACTCCGCATGATAATAAGGATGAGTGGTACTAGTCTCGGATTATAAGAAATGAATTAATTTAATTATTAGTAATTAAAATTAATTCGTGGACATGCGATATCTTAAACACGGGGAAATATCACATATGTAATACGGCGGGAAAATTATTGACGGAATAATTTAAATTAATTAATTGGGAAATCATTTATAATTTTATAGTGGAATTAATTATAAATAAAATTGTGGAATTTAATTAAGGTTTTCCTTTTGGGACAACAAGTTAATTAAATTGCAATTTAAGCCTAATTAATTAATTGCCTATGGGTCCCTAGTGTGGCCTATATAAATCCCTCATCTCTCTTCTCTAAACCTACAAAAACGCCGCTATTTTATTTTTGCGGAGAAAAAATTAATTGTTAGCGCAATAATTTTTCTGTGAAAATAAATAGACTAGCGCAATTATATTTTTCTGTAGAAATAAAAAGCTAGCGCAATTATATTTCTGAGACAGAAACTTATTTTCTTACGCTGGGGTTTGAGAGAGAAGAAGAAGAGAAACTCCAAGCGGATCGATGCCCACACATCGGCTGGAGCAAGAGGGCTAGGATACACGCTAGAAGACTCGAGGTCTCTGTCAATTCGGCTTCTCCGAATCACGCGACAAAGGTATGGAATCGAAACCCTATTTCCGCATCGTTTCGATTCGATCTCGTACGTAATCATACAACAAACCTCCGATCGAGTTCCGAGGACCGTGGTATGTGTTCCGTGATCACTGGGCGACATCTGGTTGCCGGAACGGTGGTCGGAAACGGAAAAACGCACCAGAAACGGACCCGGAACAGCAGCGTTGCGCTGCTGTTCGCGACGCTGTCGGCCGACGGCATTTCATGTCGGACGACACAGAGGTCAGCAGCCCCTCGGTTTTGCGCGGTTGTGCTTCGGGCATGATGGCTGGGCGTAAACCGGGTCTGGGGCTTCGTCGTGAGCACAGTAGGCACGCTGGAGGTCGACTGGGCGTGTCCGGATGTTCGAGTAGTCGAACGGACTCGTCCCGGGTAGTCGATTTCCAACACTAGGCAGTGAGCCATTGTTCGATCAATATACGAGTAACCGATAATATGATCTTCCGTGTGACGTCGCACACCATACTAACTACACTATAATTTGCATATATTTAATTAAAAATAATTAAAAGCAACCAATTGTTTATTTAATTAAATAGATTAGTGTCAATGGACCGGAAGTTAATATCACTTAAATCTAGACATAAAGTATACACTCCATCAGCATACACGTAAGGATGCATATGCATTAGAAGTTAATTTCACGGTAAAAATATTAAATAACGAAACTTAATGTTTAAATTAATGAAATGTCGGGCATTGTAAGAAATTACCTTAAGCAGGGTGGCACTAACAATGAATTGCCTCAATGGCTAGAGCGTCGAAAGGGCCTCTAGACAGGGTGTGCAACTAACTTTAATGGCCTCAATGGCTAGAGCGTCGAAATGACCTCTAGACTGGGTGTGCAATTAACGAACGAATGACCTCAATGGACTGGGGTAGCCCTTACGGTGTCAAGTAAGCTTGCGTCTAAACGTTAAAGATATGAACTAATGTTAATGTTAAAGAAAAGTTATCTAAACGTGTCAAGTTAAAGTTTATGTTCTAAGTTTAAGTTATGTACGTCGTTGCATTACATTAAAAGTTCAAGGTAGACGACATGTGAAAAGATAAAAAAAAATATAAATTGCATGTCTACTTGCCAATCAGTAGACTGACCCTTGCTAATATAAATGTTTTCAGGTGATATTTTTTAATAACTGGGGTTATCAAGGATGCTTCTGCTCCGTGATTCGTACAAGTATTTAATAAGTATAATTATTTTAGTACGTGTTGCACACGTGTTCAAAGTGTTAATTATTTCCGCTGCATAAATATTTATTTAAAAAGCTTGCATAAATATTTATTTAAAAAGCTAGTCGTTTAAATTTCAAATGTTAACGTGGAGTTCAAAGTTGTAAATTCTACGCACTTGCTTCATTTGGAAAATTTATAATTGTATTTTATTTATTTAATAAAATAAAACGGGGTGTGACAGTGTACCAATTCCATTTTATATTTTATTTTACTTATTAAAAAAATTAGGAGAACAATCCAATTAATTTTGTTTTGGTATTAAGCGAATAATTTTAAATATTTTAAAATTATGTAAATAAATAAATTGTGTTCATAATTTTTAATTATAAAAATAAACATATTTTAAAAAATGTTAATTTTAAGGATACCAACTTAATTTTAACATTAATTCTTGTGTATAGTTTGGTTAATGTTCACTTTCTATTTTAGTCTGTTAGCTCGTGTCGGGAAGGTAAAATCTTTTCTTTTTTGTACAGTTAAACTTTTTATTTATATGATAATTACATTTATAAAAAAACATTAATTATTTTTCATATAAAATTGTTTAAAATATATCAATATTGATTCAGATTTTTAATCTATTAACAATAATCAATTTTGATAAAATAATATAGAGTTTATTAATAATATTATAAAGTTTTTAAAATAAATTGATTAATTCAGGTTGAATGTTGCTTTTCAATTATATAATTATTTCTAACCAATAAAATTAACTAGTAACAACTATTTGTCTGAATGCACGAAATAAACTCTATATTTTCTTCCATAAAAAAGTACAATCTCATTTTTTCTTCGACGTTTTTTCATTGAAAGAAGTATTATATTTACTAACCATATATAAGAAAAAAAACGTATAACAATCATAATTAATCAATATGTTCATATAATTTTTTTAATTAAATTCACAAATCGAATTTAATGTTATAATATAAGAGTGTAATAACCCGAATTTTTACAATAAAAATTAAGTAATTAAAATAACTCGTTTGCTTACGTTTTTAATATTTTATTTGGACTTCAATATATGATGAGTCGAACTTTTAATTTAATGGACTTTTATAAAATATATTTACGTTTTAATGGATTTTAAAATATTATGATTTGAGCTTTTAATTTAATATAACTAATAAAATGATTATAACTTTAATGGGCCGAATTTATATTATTATGGGTTTCTCAAATTATATTTTAAATGGACCTTTACATGGGCAGCCCAACATTTAGTTTTATATGTTAACCCTTCTTAAATAAATATTAGAACAAAACATAAACATTAAACATGAGAGAGAGAGAGAGAGAGAGAGAGAGAGAGAGAGAGAGGAGGAGGGTCGTGCGGTGAGGAGAAAGAAAGAAAGAAAAGGAGAAGAGGGGAGGAGAAAGAAAGAAAGAAAAGGAGAAGAGAAGAGAGAGAGGATCGAACCGAGATGAGAAGAAGAAGGGCCGGATGCTTAAGGGCACTTACAACACTTACAATGGTTGGTTCAGTTGGAAAAAAAAGTGAGTTTAAACCCACTTAACTGAACCAACAACCGATGTGAGTTACGGTTAACATTACCCACCCCATCTCAATCCACCCCCCCTAAGTTAACCCAGTTCAAAGGTATGAACTGGGTTTTTTATTTTATTTTTGCCTGCCAAAAACCATGTGTCGTTGGCTTATTGGCCAGCGACTGTCGCGTGCATTTGCACGCGCGAGTGGGCATATTTTGGCTGCAGCTTTAATTGCTGCAGCAGGCCCACCCACTAACTCTATTTTTTATATTGTTTTAAAATATAATTTAAATATATCTTTTAATTAAATTATAATTTAAAATATATATTAATTAGTTTAACATTTGTTTAAAAAATATTTTTATTTTTAAATTTTATAATTTATTTTTTAATTGAATATATTTTTTAATGTTATTTAAAATATTATTATAAATTTAAAAATATATATATTATTATTTAAATAAATGATGGTATTTAATTTACTATTAAAATAATATTTTATTATTTTTTTGTCTATAAATAGACAACCATTCTTTCATTCAATCCCACCTCAAAATCATTTCACTTAACCTTTCATTCTATCAAAAAAAAAAAATCACTTCTTTCTTTCATTTGAAATGGCTGATAACAATCGAAACTTTTTCAACCATGTTTTTTATGGACAAGATCCATAAAACTTCTCAAATTCTAGTTACCATTCTCCAAACTTCTCAATTTCTCCAACTTTTTTTCAAAATTTTCAAAACTATGAAAAATTTCAGAATAATTATTTATCTCCAAATTTCCAAACACAACCTGATTTTTGGCAACAATCTTCAGGGCAATTTTCTACTCCAAGATCAACTCGCATGCCATCGACGGGAGGAATTTTTACAGAACCAATAAGTCCAACATTTGTCCCAGAAACACAATTTCAACTGTCAGATCAAGTTGAAGATTGTGTTATCACTAAAGTTGGAGGCAAGAAGCAACTAAGGTGGACAAAAGAGGAAGATGTTCTTCTGGCAAAATCATTTGTCATGGTTAGTGAAGATCCCATTGTCGGCAATGATCAGAAAGGAAATGCATTTTGGGGAAGAATCAGTCATTACTATAATGAAAATCTTTCTGCAAGCATGTGTCCACGGCTTATGAGTCAAATGAAGTCACATTGGTACAACACGGTTCAAAAGAAAGTGAACCACTTCAATGCCAACTACAATAGCATTGAAAGTGTTTACCGAAGTTGTAGCAGTGATGCAGACCTACTTGGAGAAAATGGTAATGTTGCTTTTAATTATGAGCATGTTTGGCAGATTACAAGAGGAAGAGCACTTTCTGCACCACAATACAGTGACTCGCGTGAGTCTTCCAAAAGGGCAAAGACATCATACTCGGATGCTAGCAACAAATCTACTGCCGGAGGACGATGTTTGGATTTTGATCTGAACATAGACGATACAAGGCCAATCGGACAGAAAGCTGCAAAACGAAAATCAAAAGGTAAAACAAAACTCAACTCTGTTTCTAAAGAGCCTAAAAATGAAGGTTATGCAGAATGTTATGAAAAGTTTAGTGAGTTTATTGAGGCAAAAAAGAAGCTAATGAGGCGAAAAAAATAGCTAACGAAATCGCAAAGAAAAAATTGGAGCACACTGAGAGAAGGCTGAAACTGAAGGAGTATGAAATTTTGAACAAGGACACCTCAACTATGTCACGTGACCAACGTGAGATTCATGAATGCATGTGTGATGAAATTAGAGAAAAATGGGCTAAGTAAGTGTTATCAATGTCTTAATAGGTATATTTTCTAATATTATTCTGAGTGCTTTATCGCATTAGTTTCATTTCATTATACTAGTATGAGTTTGTATTATATTTATTTGTATTGTGTGATTAGGGTTTGTAATATTCAATGTAATGTGTGATTAGGGTTTGTAATATTCAATGTAATGTGTGATTAGAGTTTGTAATATTGTTTGTAATGTGTGATTGTTTTTAAAACATTAATATTGTGCGTAATAATTATCACGATTCTCAGTCAAAAGTCGAACATTATCTCTGACGTAAAGTGTCGAGATTCTCGGTCAAAAGAAAATCAAAACATTATCTCTGACGTAATGTGTCGAGATTCTCGGTCAAAAGAAATAAAAACATTATCTCTGACGTAAAGTGTCGAGATTCTCGGTCAAAAGAAATCAAAACATTATCTCTGACGTAAAGTGTCGAGATTCTCGGTCAAAAGAAAATCAAAACATTATCTCTCACGTAAAGTGTCGAGATTCTCGGTCAAAAGAAAATCAAAACATTATCTCTCACGTAAAGTGTCGAGATTCTCGGTCAAAAGAAATCAAAACATTATCTCTGACGTAAAGTGTCGAGATTCTCGATCAAAACAAAAGCAAAAGCCACACATTGTATATTTAACATTACTATATATCACCTATTTAAGCAACATCAGCTCTTCATCAAATTGAAAAAAACAAAGAAATCAATAATACCATATATTCACATATCAAACAAAAAAATGTCTAATTCGGAAAATTTATCTAGCTCCGACACAAATAATGATTCCAACACAGACGTTGAGTCTGAGGATTCACCCGGTGAAGAGATGATGTTAAGGCTTCTTAAATATATAGAAGATGATATCGCCAACAACAATCGCATTGCCAGAAGAAGGTTCATCGAGAGAAATCGTGAAGAGGGTCATTCTAGACTCTACCACGATTATTTCTCTCAAAGCCCGGTGTATCCAGACCACATGTTCCGACGAAGATTTCGGATGCGAAGAGATTTATTCTTGAGGGTCGTGACCAGTCTGGAGAACCACTCACCATACTTTCAGCAAATTCCCGATGCATCCAAAAGACAGAGTTTGACTCCCTTACAAAAATGTACTGCTGCGATCCGGCAATCAGTGACGTACCCAGAAATACTAGCCAGGAGGTGCAAATTTAAAAAAAAAATACTCTCTACCTTTCATATTAAAACCCTTTTTCCACATACTTAATGAATAAAAATGTTACTTTTTGATTTTTTTAGCAAAAAGTGAAGAGTATAAATGTATTTTTTAAGTTAAAAAGTAAATTAATTGTGAGTATATTTGAAAAAGTAAGGCATAAAAATTTAGAAAAATGTTACTTTTTTGTTTTTTGAGCAAAAAGTGAAGAGTATAAATTTATTTTTTATGTTAAAAATTAAAGTAATTGTGAGTAAAGTTGAAAAAGTATAAGATAAATTAGAGGTAAAATTGTATTTTAAAATCAGAAAATAAGAATATTTGTGAAGATTTAGATATAAATATCAAATTAAATGACAACTTTTGAGGTAGAACTGTCAAATAATAAAATTAAATCATATTTTTATTGACTTAATTTTAAATAAAATAGGCAGAGTTAATAATTGATCGATATTCTAATTAATTTTTTGTAAAGCGTGATAAATTAGTGGCGTTAATAATTGATCATTATTTAATTTGTTTTAAAGCGTGATAAATTAGTATTTTAGAAGTAATATCTTATTAATAATAATTTATTATCTTTTTATAGATAAGGCATGTCAATATTTCCACAAAATTTCAATTAAATTCTAGTTATTTTTAAACAAATTATAATTATTTATATTAATATATAAAAATTACGTTATAAAAATATATTTTTTAAAAAGTTGAGGGGGTGCGATCGCACCCCTTCGGGACCAAGTGGGTACGTCCCTGCCGGCAATTGGCTTACGGAGTCCCTGCTGATAACCTCGACGAGTACCTACGTATGGGTAATTCTACTGCTGTTAAATGTCTTTTTGAATTTTGCAGGAACGTGGTAGAAGTATTTGGTGATCAATATTTGAGAAGGCCTGATGACAATGATGTTCAACATTTTCTACAACTTCACGAGTCCAAACACGGATTCCCAGGTATGTTGGGTAGTCTTGATTGCATGCATTGGAAGTGGAAAAATTGTCCTGTTGCTTGGAAAGGCCAATTTACCAGAGGTCACGGGTCACCGACGATTGTACTTGAAGCAGTCGCATCCCAAGACCTATGGATATGGTACGCATTTTTTGGAATTGCAGGCTCTCGTAATGATATTAATGTCCTTAACGAGTCTCCTTTATTCAACAATGTTCTGTTGGGGCAAGCACCGGTTATCCATTATACTGTGAATGGTGCACAATATAATCATGGGTATTATTTAACCGATGGTATCTTTCCAGAATGGTCTACTTTTTTAAAAGCTTTTTCATGTCCCCAAGACCCAAAAAGAAAATTATTCAAGGAAAGGCAATAATCTGCTAGGAAAGATGTTGAACGAGCATTTGGGGTTCTCCAAGCACGATGGGCAATTGTCAGGGGTCCAGCTGGATTTTGGTACAGAAAAAAGTTGAAGTTGATAATGTTAACTTGCATTATTTTACACAACATGATCGTTGAAAATGAAGGAGAAATGGTTATGCATTGGAATACTGATGAAGTTGATACTCCAACACAAGTAATGCAAGGTGCTACACCGGATTTTCAAGCGTATCTTCAAAGAAATACTGAGCTTCATTCAAATCCGGTTCATCATCAACTTCGTGCCGATTTAGTAGAACATATTTGGGCACAATCCAATAATGTTATTTAAACTATGATGTATTCTTTCAATTTTTTTCATATTTAATCTATGAAGTGTTTTTTCAATTTATTTTTATCTTCAATTTGTTTTATTAATTCTGTTCTATGCATTTTAAAATTTATGAAAAATTATTTTAATTTAAATTAATTATTAAATAATAAAAAATTACCAAGATAGAAAATTTTAAATTATTGTATTATATTTAAAATTCATTATGATAATATAATATTTAATTATAATATACGTAAAAATTATTGAAGTATAAGTTATTTTTTTTATAAAAATTAGATAAAATGTGATTTTTTAATGAAATTTAATATAAAGTATGAAATAATAATAGTAGGACCCATACTATTTAGTTCGAACTGAATCAACCAATGTGAGTGTAAAAATAAGTAGTTCAGTTAAATAAATAGTGATTGAAAAGTGACATAAAATTGTAAGAAAAAATGATTGGGTGGGGGTTGGTGGGTATGAACCCACCAACAAATGTAATGCAGGGATCGGATTATGGAGATGGCAAAGAAAAATCGAAAACGAGGCTCGTGTTCAACACGATCTCCTTAAAACAAAATTCGACATCTACCGATCGTTTGTTTCCCAGGATACAACGTTTTCACGCAACTACGTTGCACGTCGAACCGAGATGTTGCCCGAGATATTCACCGGAGGGCCAAGTAGATAGGAAAAAGCAAAGGAAAAGAGAGCAATTGCTCGGACGGGTTCTGTATATTTCTCAAGTTTTTTTTTTGTGTCTCTTGTCTCCTTTCTTGCATAAAGGATTCTTGCTTATAAAGACATTGTTGGTATCAAAGACATTGAACATGGACAGTCAACTCCACCCATTTCATAAATGCATAAATGCAGACGTTTCATGCATTCAAAATTCAAAAATTAAATTGTAGTTTAAATATAATATATGAATATTATATAATTTGATTATATCATTTAATGATATAATTAAAATTGGAAAAATTAAATTGTAGTTTAAATATAATATCTGAATATTATATAATTTTATTATATTATTTAATGATATAATTAAAATTGGCAAAAGGTTGGCTCGTACACCCGCATGCAAATCGGACCGACATTCGTGTACCCCCATGCGCGCACGTAGGAGGCGTAGCAATAAGTCCAAAAAGTCATTCATAGGTTCAATAGAGTTCTCTCCTCTTTATACCCATCCAACATTTTCTATTT
This sequence comes from Euphrasia confusa, assembly GCA_954870475.1. Taxonomy (NCBI): domain Eukaryota; kingdom Viridiplantae; phylum Streptophyta; class Magnoliopsida; order Lamiales; family Orobanchaceae; genus Euphrasia; species Euphrasia confusa. The sequence continues at coordinate 23,250,028 of OX940960.1, forward strand.
TTCCAATGTGGGATTCTCTTCCCTTGGAATTCTTCTCCAATTTCCACAATTTTACTACAACTTTGACCTTTTAATTTCTCATTCAATACACATCGGTTTTGAACGCATGAGCTATCAAAACGAAGCTCTCTTCGAGATGCTTCCTTTCCAACAATCCCCCCCATGAATGAAAATTATACAGACCCCAAAAGATGTTTGGTGAAATAACTCGACGTTAGAAACGTGTATAGGATAGGTAGGTGTTACCCTTTGAACCTTCCCTTGTGAAAGCATATCAACTTTACTGATTAAATAGTAGACACGATATCTTTGAACTATTCACCATTTGTGTAAACGATAAATATACTCCACTCACGTTCTTTCTAACAACTCTCGGTTCTCATGATTATGTTCATTTTGGCCTTGAACATCCGCCTGGTTCTGTAAGAGTGTTTAAGAATATGCCTTACTGTATTCTCTTCGAAGCGGCCCCACTTCTCTCTTACATAGGTGATTTTCTTAAAGAGTATCTATACTATCTCTTTTGAATCATTAATAGCCATTTGCTAATCCTCACACACAATCACTGTAACATCTTATAAGCAATGGACTTTTGGTGGAAATTAATTCCTCCCCAGGACAGTGATAACAGAGTTTAGACGGTTAGGTTGTCCTTTTGAACCTAGTTCTTGGGATCTCCAGTCATATAGGTAAGGTTTTCCTTCGTCTCAACTCATTTTTTTAAGGCATTAAGTCCAATCCTTTAGATGACGACAATACTAACTCCTGTTTTAACCATTTCTTTGGTTAATTGACTGCGATATTATCTTTAGATCTTATATAGTCTTTTAAGATAACTCCAGTTGAGAGTAGTTGTCATACATTGTGTTCTTCCATTTGCAAATTGACAATTACAATTAATACTAACTGGATACACATGTTTCGTCTACTTCGGATGTTCTTTTTAACTTTCGAATTTTTTTTATTGTACAAATAATTCATATTTTAATATGAATTTCAAAAGTCTCATTTTTACATTTCATTAAATAAATATTAATTGTGAGAATAAATTATTATTACTTTTCATATTTTTGTTTTAAGATTGTAGGGATCGGATTATGGAGATGGCAAAGAAAAATCGAAAACGAGGCTCGTGTTCAACACGATCTCCTTAAAACAAAATTCGACCTCTACCGATCGTTTGTTTCCCAGGATACAACGTTTTCACGCAACTACGTTGCACGTCGAACCGAGATGTTGCCCGAGATATTCACCGGAGGGCCAAGTAGATAGGAAAAAGCAAAGGAAAAGAGAGCAATTGTTCGGACGGGTTCTGTATATTTCTCAAGTTTTTTTTTGTGTCTCTTGTCTCCTTTCTTGCATAAAGGATTCTTGCTTATAAAGACATTGTTGGTATCAAAGACATTGAACATGGACAGTCAACTCCACCCATTCAATTCACTTGTAACGTCCATGCATAAATGCAGACGTTTCATGCATTCAAAAGTCAAAAATTAAATTGTAGTTTAAATATAATATCTGAATATTATATAATTTTATTATATCATTTAATGATATAATTAAAATTGGAAAAATTAAATTGTAGTTTAAATATAATATCTGAATATTATATAATTTTATTATATCATTTAATGATATAATTAAAATTGGCAAAAGGTTGGCTCGTACACCCGCATGCAAATCGGACCGACATTCGTGTACCCCCATGCGCGCACGTAGGAGGCGTAGCAATAAGTCCAAAAAGTCATTCATAGGTTCAATAGAGTTCTCTCCTCTTTATACCCATCCAACCTTTTCTATTTTTCCAATGTGGGATTCTCTTCCCTTAGAATTCTTCTCCAATTTCCACAATTTTACTACAACTTTGACCTTTTAATTTCTCATTCAATACACATCGGTTTTGAACGCATGAGCTATCAAAACGAAGCTCTCTTCGAGATGCTTCCTTTCCAACATGTAAGTGCTCTAACGAAATTAATAAACATCTCGATCTCGTAAATTAAACAGGCAAGTGGGTTTAAGACATATAATTCTTAGATCGATCATATTTGATATTACGGTTCTTAGTTTTAATTCATATTATGCGATTCTTGCTTCGACTATGATTATTTGATGTATAAATATAACTATGAATGTTGTGCGTGTACATATTCATATTGGTTGTAGGTATAATACATATGGGTTGAGTAGTAGTATATATTTACACGAGGATTGAGGCCTGTAGAACTAGAAATAGGAAATACCTATCCGGATATTGTTTGTGCTGAATTGATTGGAATGTATATATATAAAGTCATGGCTTGATGAATGCCCCTGAACTCGTACCAATATATATACATGGGAATGGTTAATTTATATGTTTATAAGTATGCATCCATATGTATGTCAGTATGTGCACTCAATGAAGGTTGCTGCAAAGTGAAATAGTAGTATATACATGTGTGTGAATGCGTGTGTGTGATATTAAAATGCCTGTATTTGTTCTTATAATGTGAATTTATTCATATCATTATTAGTTCATGCATACACCTAATTAAAGATTCATGTGCACTAGAAATTAATATCACGGTCAAAATGTTAAAAAACGAAAGTAAATGTCGAGTCATGTTTCGGAGGTTAACGTGATAATCTAAAACTAAAGTCATGTTTCGAAGGTTAACGTGTACATATATGTTAAGTCACGTTTCGGAAGTTAACGTGATAGTCGATCTAAATTGTAAGTCACGTTTCGAAAGTTAGCGTGATAAGATAAATGTTAAGTCACGTTTCGAATGTTAACTTGAGTATAAAACGTAAGTCATGTTTCGGAGGTTAACGTGAATCTAAAATGTAAAGTCATGTTTCGAAGGTTAACGTGATAGTCCAAACGTAAGTCACGTTTCGGAGGTTAACGTGAGTATAACACGTAAGTCACATTTTGAAGGTTAACGTGATAAATGTCTAAATGTTGAAGTCACATTTCGAAGGTTAACGTGAAAAAAAATTACTTTAAGTTTTCAAGTCAAGTTTATGATCTAAACTACAAGAAAAAGGGGCATTTGCGACGGATTTTTTTACAAAGGAACGGTCGCAATTGACCCCTTTTTTGACTGATTTGTTCTGTCGCAAAAGGTCACGTCGTAAGTTTGTTTTTCTGTCGCAATAGCCTATTTCGGTCGCAAAGTAGTTAGTGGGCCCCATTTATCTTATTTTATTGTATTAAAGCAATTTGCGACTGATATATTATGCTAATCCGTCAAAAGTTCTGGCAATCTGTGAGTTTTTTCCTAGCAATGGATTTTCTAAATTCTGTTCAATTTTTATTTACTGAATGCTAAAATAGTCATAAATCAATGAAATTCAAATTAAAACCTTACATAAACTTAACATTACAATTTACATAGTTTAAACTTCAAAGAAAATCTTTACAGAAATTTAAAATATTACACAAAGAAATCATGTTTATAAAATTTGTAAAAGACATATTTTCTTCAAAAACAATCTTCTTATTTCAACAGCCTCCAGGTTCTTCAAAAAACACTGTTCTTCTTGTTCGACTGCTCAAGGGCTCATTCAGTCCCATCCCACCAATGGTTTCCTCATCTCCAAAACAATCTTCTAAGAACAAAGATAAGAACATTAAGATTAAATAGATAAACAAAACACAACAATAAAAAAAATACATAATCAAAAAAGGCAAGAAACAAACCAAAAAACTCCAATTATCTTCACATGCTCTTTCAAGTAACCGTCTGCAAAAAAATTGAAGAAATCTGTTAAAATATGAGTCGAATCCTTAGGATTTTTGTTTCCTTATTTAGGAAAATTAGAATTATATTGAATATAATTCTATTCCTTATGGATTTAGGAGTCATATATTAGGAAAAGGGTTTATTCCTAATTCTAATTGTTTCCAATTTTATGGGTTTTCTACACCTATAAATAGGGATCTCCATAGACACAATTATTCGTGTGTTGAACACCAAGAGAGACACCATTAGAGAGCTATATCACATATTGAGAGAGATTATAGAGGGTTGAGAGTGGATATCTATCCTTTGTAATTATTTTGATATTATAGTGAAAGTTCTCGTCGTTCCTCCCGTGGTTTTTCCCGATTTAGGTTTCCACGTAAATTTCTTGTCTTCTCTTTTATTGTTGAGTTAATTTTGGGGTTACGCATTATTATTCGTACTATACATCGTCGATCTGCAACAAGTAGTATCTAGTGGCACCGGTCTTGATCGTGTGGCGTTCAGAGCTTTGTCCCGTAACAAGTGGTATTAGAGCCAGGTTACGATCCTAAAAGCTAACAAGTGGTATCAGAGCCAGGCAACGATCCTGTAACCTTTCAGAGCCAGACTACGATCCTACTACCTTCCGGAGCAAGGTTTCGATGACGAGCGTGAGGTACGATCTACCGAACTAAGGTCTCAACGGGGTGATTTCCTCTTTACCATCACGACATGGAGGAGTCCGTGAGGATTAGGCTCGATCGGAAGGTAACTATTGACCTTCATCTATCGAACTTCATGACCGAGGAAACCATAAATACAAGGTCCGCAAAGGAGTTGTGGGAATTATTTGAAGAGTTGTGGCAACTTTTCGAGATAATATCATATGTAGCCGTGTTACTGGCGCTATTTGCGGGGGAGAACGTGAAGAGAATTGGTGTTAGTGTCTCCGATGTTGCATCATGTGATGGACTTAGCGTCCAAAGTAAGTACCGTGAAAAAGGGAGCGGCTCGGCGAGTGGATCTCAAACGAAGTCGCGACACGAGAATAAGGTATGTCACTATAGCTCGGTGAAACGAAGTAACCGGAGTTATTTTTAGCTACACCTATGAAGGTGGAGTTTTAATGGTTACCAAAGGTGGTTTGGTAATATTGCGGGGAAAGAGAAAGACGAGTCGTCTTTATGTCCTCGATGGAACCTCGGCGAAAGAAGTAACCGAGGTCAATTCTAGCTACACCGGAGAAGGTGGAGTTTCTAAGGCTACCGAAGAGGCTTACGCAGTGTTGGGAGGAGACGACAAGGCAGAGCAACCTTATATCCTCCAAGAAGGCACGGTGAAGGAAGTAACCGGGGCCGAAACTCGACTCTTGGTAGAAGAGTCTATCCGGCTTAGAGGCGCGCAACCAAGTAAGACGAAGTGACCAAGCTGATTAAAGATAAAACGGTTAACGAAGTAACCGTGGGAAAAACTAGACTCTCGGATGAAGAGTCTACACGACTAGACCATGTGCGGCTTGGGCATGTGAGGAAAGTCGATTTGAAGGATCGAGTGTATATCGATCGATGGAGTGTTTCTAAAACTGGTGAGCATTATGCGCTTGGAAAGCGGTCGAGAGAGTATATCTCGAATTAGGCTCACAACTTGAAGAAGACACTCGGGTATGTACGTTCCGATTCATGGGGACTTTTGAAGGTCCAATCTTATAGGAACTAGGCTCGTTGGGGCGTTTGGAGGAAGACGAGGGACGAGACTAGGAGTGCGATGTGATTTCGCATGGACGATGTGTTTTCGCTTTATTGTTTGATGTTTGATGAGATTTCGCATGCGCGAAGGGATTTCGCGGCTTGGTGTTATATGTGATGTGATTTCACATGAGCCATGAGATTTCGCGGTTTCTCGTCAAGGTGGAGATTGTTAAAATATGAGTCGAATCCGTAGGATTTTTGTTTCCTTATTTAGGAAAATTAGAATTATATTGAATATAATTCTATTCCTTATGGATTTAGGAGTCATATATTAGGAAAAGTGTTTATTCCTAATTCTAATTGTTTCCAATTTTATGGGTTTTCTACAGCTATAAATAAGGATCTCCATAGACACAATTATTCGTGTGTTGAACACCAAGAGAGACACCATTAGAGAGCTATATCACATATTGAGAGAGATTATAGAGGGTTGAGAGTGGATATCTATCCTTTGTAATTATTTTGATATTATAGTGAAAGTTCTCGTCGTTCTTCCCGTGGTTTTTCCCGATTTGGGTTTCCACGTAAATTTCTTGTCTTCTCTTTTATTGTTGAATTAATTTTTGGGTTCCGCATTATTATTCGTACTATACATCGTCGATCTGCAACAAGTAGTATCTAGTGGCACTGGTCTTGATCGTGTGGCGTTCAGAGCTTTGTCCTAAAAGCTAACAAAATCTAATTACCTCAATGAGATAAATTATATACAAACAAACATTAAAATAAAAATGGGGGAATTAAGTAACCCTAATAGATCTGAAGTCCGCCTCTGCTCCGTGTTTGTCCTCCTCCAATGCCTGCCGTCGAAGAACGCTCGCGCTCGCCTTCGAAGATTTGTAGTCGTCAATTGAGGGGTAAGGGGAGAATAGGGTTTGTGTTGTGTGAGAAGTGAGAGAAATGAGGAATAAAAAAGACTAAGTTATAGCGGGATATTTCGTTCTCGAAATATTTCATCTCCCGCGCACTGAAATATTTCATCTCCCGCGCGCTGAAATATATTTCGGAATGAAATATTTCAGTCGTCCAAAGCTTCTTCCAAAACCAATTTATAATAATAGAATAAGAAATATGCATAAAATAATAATAAAATAATAATGTTTCGACGGATGTGAGCCGTCCTAATGTATATTACGACAGATCTGTCCATGTTTGTCACAAAACGGTGCTTAAAGAACCTTGCGACGGATTGCCCTTTAAGTCCAGGAGCTGCATTGCATTAAAGTTCAACGTCTAAAATACGATTAAGACGACAAGTGAAAAGATTAAAGCATATAAGATGCATTCTTGCCATTCAGTGGACTGACCCTTGTTAACATAAATGTTTTCAGGTGATACATTGAATTCAACCGGAGTAGCCGAGGATGCTTCTGCGCCGTTATTCGTACAATTGTGATTAAGTTTATTTATTTATCATGTGATCAACGTATTAAAATTATTAATTTATTTCCGCTACATTTACAATTATTTAAGGATTTTTAAAGTTGAAATTTCAAATGTCGATGTGGATTTCAGGTTTTCAAATTTTCCGCCCTTGGTTTCTTTTAAAAATTATAGTTGTATTTTTCTTACTAAATGAAATAAAACGGGGCGTGACAAAGAGAATCCCCTATTTAAAAGAAATCTAATACAATAAAAATAAGATAGATAAAAAAAATTATATTACAATTTTTCTAGGTGCTTAGTTAAAATATAGACATGACAATTTAAAAATTTTCTAATTAAAAAAATAAATTGCATTTTTTTATAAAACAATGAAACTAATCAATGAAATTAATATAGTAGTAATCCATATATTTTAACTCAAAATTTATATATTTTTAATATAACATGTTTTTAAGTAATATTTATACTTATGTCATCATTCATAAATAAATTAAATTAAATTTTTAAATTTTAAATTATTTTTAAAACATTAAAAAAACAAGAACAATTGTGATTCAGTCAGTGAAAAGATCACTCGCTGATTTAAGCAGTTACGAAAAATCTCGTCAGTAATAATTTACGAATCAGTTTTGACAAAGGTCAGTAACATCACATACCCTCCCGGATCACTCGTCGACGTCAATTCTGGTGCCAAATTCAGTATAATTTGTTAGAGATTACCGAGAAATTATTGAGACTTCCAAATCGATCAATAATTTATTAAATAAAATTACTGACGTTTATTTTAATCAATAAATACCAAATGCATAAATATACTTATTTCGATCAAAAAAATTACAGCTACACCACATGTATATAAACTTTCATACACCACTGCCAATTATACTACGTCACATGTTACTATCTTAAAATTAGCACATATTATGATAAACTTATATAATAAAATAAATTTGTTATAAATCATTTAGTTATAAGATTTTACTGATTTTCTAGTATAATTAATTTTAGTAAGAAAAAATTACTTATCATAAATAAATTTGAAAATATACAAATAGTGATATATTATTTGACTGGTCACAAATAATTTAGAACTATCAATTTGTACCTTTACATACCAATGGTTTGAAGTACAATAATTTACTTGGTCTCTTAATAAAAGAAACAAAACTAATTTGTACCTAAGACTATGTTTATCAACAATCTACACAATCCAACTTTCCAATATAAATTTCATTTCACTCTCTTCCAACTAATTAATTTATCTTGCAATCTAACTTTTCATTTTTTCACACTTTATCAACAATCTACATCCATTCAATTTTCCCATTTTATTTTTATTTTTAAATTATTTATTGAATTTATATTATATTAAAAATCTTTAAGATATTATATAGATAAATTTAAAATTTTCAAATAATCAATTAATAATTAGTAAACAAAATCTCAACTTTCAATATAAAAATTAAAATTACATGAATTTAAATAAATCAATGTATAAATAGTGTTTAAATCCGAACAGAAACTTGTTGTGGGTAGTCGAGGCGCTTTCGCTATCCGCAAGACTAAAACGCCCCGTTTATGCTACGGTTTTGCGACGTTAGTCCCCAAAGATACAACGATTTTCAATCTTCTAGTCTGAGGCACACCAGCTAGAAGCTCCGGCGAACGAGAAAGAGAGAGAACCGAGCATATGCAAATGCAAGGAACTAATATTGTCTACACAATATTCTAATTATATGAGAATGCACTTATAGAGAAGAGATGTGGGATATAATATGATTTTGATTGTTTAAATGGGATGAATCTCTCTCAACTAAAAGCTTCTATTTATACCCATCAAGGGGAGTATCAAAAGACACAAGGCATTCCAAAGGTCTTAACCAACTCAAAGGTCACAATCATTATGAGGATTTATTTATATATTTTATTAAATATATAAATAAAAACAATCATTATGAGGATTTATTTATATATTTTATTAAATATATAAATAAAATTCTGATGACTATTCAAGTCATTGGGTCGTCTATTCACATTCAGTACAACCCATATTGGGCTAATTATTAAAATTCTGTACAACTCATTTAGGCTAGTCCAACAACTTAAGCCAACTAAAAGTTTCAACTAATTTTACTCTGCCCAAAGGCTGGTAAGCCCAAGCCATAATAACCTTACTTATTATTATTTTACAAGCCCACTACAAATACAATTTGTATTTATTAAACTCTTATAGGCCCAAGAAAAATCTCAGAGGCCCAAAGTCCAAATCATCATTTCCCAATTGACCAAGAATAAAATTCAAGTCAATGGACTTAATCAAAGTTGAAACATTTCACTACTCCTCATATAACACCACGAAAATATTAATTTTCTCTCCACATTCAATGTGGGATTAGAGACTTTTCATATTCTCAATAATTAATACACAAGACTTTTTATAATGGTTCTCACAAACCCATTATCTACCACATTTCGATGTGGGATGAGACCTTACAATTCTCATTCAATAATGCCTTTTCACTTGCCTAATTCATTATTTATTTCTCACTCACCGAAAAATCGGATCTTGACGAAATAAAATACTATAATTAACTACGCAACATCGTAGAAAATTATCAACAAATTAATTCCAACGTGAATTAATATTTAGCCACAAAAAATCGGTCAAATATTGGTCAAACCAATTATTTTATTCCAATTTTTCCAACATAGGGGCTCCTATCTCTAACAAATATGTAACCTATATGTGTTTAACCTATATGTAATATGTATGTAGTTTGTAAGTAAATTCCTTTAATTAAATAATGGTACAAAGATTGTTTATAGTGAAAATGTTAAAAAATACCATTATACATATAGTTGACATGCTTATTTGTCATCCGGAATAAAAGACATGCTTTCTTGCACTAATGGACGAAAATACCCTTACTATAACTTTTTGCCGGTATTACATTGAGTAAGATTGAATTCTATTCAATCTTTGTCGAATTCTAATATTTGTGAATATTGTATCGAATGAGTTTGTCGAATTTATTTATGTTTGTTGAACGTTGCGTTAAATATAAAAAAATAAAATTGAATAAGTTTTTGTTTATTTGTGTTTGTCGAAAGTTGCGTTAAATATAAAAAAAATAAAATTGAATAAGTTTGTGTTTGTCGAATGTTTAACGCTGTATGCTGTTTTTTTAGTATTAATTTATTGTTTCTTTAGATTAAAAAAAAACTTATTGTTTTTATCGAATTATATTTGTATTAGTTACATAAAATATAAAAAAAAACAACATATATGATTGTCTTGTTTTTATAAATTATGTTTAGTTCTGTCAAATATTAAAAAAAACATATCGAATTGTTGTGTGTTTGTCGAATGTGTGAATATTTTATCAATGAGTTTGTAGAATTAATGTCAAATTAAAAATGAAGGTGTGTTTTTGTCGAATGTGTATCGAATGCGCTAGTTTTTTTAGTATGAATTTATTGTTTCTTTGAATTAAAAAAAAAACATTGTTTTTATCAAATTATATTGCTTCAAATATATAAAAAACACATCAATTGTCATAGTTGCGTTAAATGTAAAAAAATAAAATTATGGGTTTTTGTTTTTTAGTATCAATTTATTTTTTCTTTAAATTAAAAAAACAGATTTCTATAGAATTATTGTTAACGCTACGAATTTTTAAGTATGAATTTATTGTTTCAATAAATTAAAAAAAGATTGTTTTTATCTAATTATATTTGTATTAATTGCTTTAAAGATATAAAAAAAACAAATTGAATTGTCTTGTATTTGTTGAATTTGTGAATTTTTATCGAATGAGTTTGTCGAATTAATGTCGAATTTGTTTGTGTGTGTAATTATATAAGTATTAGTTGTCGAATCAATGAAATCTTTGTCGAATCTAAATTTAAAATTTTGTTAAATCTATTTTATTTATTTATGAGTTTTGGCATCAATTTAACGTGAGTCTATTATTTGTTTTCTGGAATGAAAATTATTAATTTTGTGTAATAGATTTATTGGCGAATCAATTGAATGTATTGATTGCAAAAATTAAATTTTAATACAATATTATCTTTTTTTCACTCTTTCTTTATCTCTATAAAAATTAAATAATCTAATTAAAATAAAAAAACAATTGTGCGTGGGGCGAATGTTAACCCAAAAAACAATAAAAGATCGAATTGTTATTTGGACAAAAAAAATTAAAATAGAAAAAAAAAATTGGAGAAAGTTTACGCTGTGGATGGACGGATCGGTTCAAAAACCTTGATCGTCTTCTCCGACTTCCATGAGAGAGATTTAAGGTTGCGGTTCCCGAAGAAAGTTCACGTGGTGAACATCCAAGATTGGGAAGATGATAGCGCCGCCGGAAGACAGCGCCGGAGAAAGGCATCAAAACCCGGAGGGAGAAGCGACGACGGCTAGAGGTCAGAGGCAGAAGATGAGGTAGTGGGGCTGTAATGTACAAGTGGAAGGCCCTGTTGTGATTCGGTGCGATTCGACGCCGACGCCGGCCGGGAAACAGATCTAGATCTGACATTTGAAACTAGATCTGATATTTGAAATGAGGTTGGGTGTGTTGGTAAACTATTTTATACTAAAAAAATTAGGTCAAACATGAATGAAAATCGTTGTCGAATTTGACTTGTCGAATTGTTAAATTATCGAATTCGACATGTTGAATCCAGATTCGATTGGTCGAATTGTTTGTCGAATTGTGAATACGGTATGTCGAATTGTTTGTCGAATCTTAAATTCGATATGTCGAATTGTTTGTCGAATTGTGAATTCGATATGTCGAATTTTTTATCGAATTATGTTTGTCGGATTTTATGTTTTGTCGAATCATGTTTGTCGAATTTATGTTTGTCGAATTTGGAAGGGCAATTTGGGTTGTCGAGTTTGACTTGTCGAATTGTTAAATTATCGTTGTCGAATTTGACTTGTCGAATTGTTAAATTATCGAATTCGACATGTCGAATCCAGATTCGATTGGTCGAATTGTTTGTCGAATCTTAAATTCGATATGTCGAATTGTTTGTCGAATCTTAAATTCGATATGTCGAATTGTTTGTCGAATTGTGAATTCGATATGTCGAATTGTTTGTCGAATTTTATGTTTTGTCGAATCATGTTTGTCGAATTTGGAAGGGCAATTTGGGCTGTTCACTGCTTTTTAGTTTAGAAAAGCATATATTTTAAATCACATGGCAAATAAGCATGTCCATTATCTGATTTATGGTACTTATATTTTTCTCCCTTGTTTATATATATACTCATATTCACCACATACGGGCACGTGTTACTCCACCGCATACTCATATATTAATTAAGTATATTAAATATAATTAATCAGAACATTATCGCGAAAGAAAAGCAGATCTAGTTCTAAGAAAAGCAGATCTTGTTCTGTTCTCTTCTTCACCGCTCACTCCATCTTTCTTCTTCTATTCCACACGACCCAATTTGTAAGTATTATCTATCGCTCCCTCTTTCTTCTTCTCTTCTGCACGACCCAATTTGTAAGTATATATGTGTATATTAGTCAATTTATTTTTCTATTTTTTTTAATCAATCACGTCTAATTATTGGAATTTGAATTGAACTGTATATTCTTTTGAATTTTGGATAAATTCTTCCTCTGCACCATTTCCATCGCCGAAACCAAAGGTTTCAATCTCTACCGCCTTTTCAACTTTTTAACTTTTGTAATTTTCTTTGGATAGTGCAACTGGGTGGATGGAATTTAGGATTAATAGTCGTAGCTAGACTATTAATTGATCAATAGTCGTATAGATATATGTAAAGAAAATACGACTATTAATCAATTATTGACTATATCATCATAATAGACTCATTAATTTCGTTATTGTATGCTCGATTTAATTAATGGTTATATATATTGTGATCTATAGCTCTAGCAGGTATATATGCTTACCATTGTAATCGATCTTGTTTCTGGCCGTCAATGGGACGAGCAAGCCGACTGGTGAAGTACACAACCAGATTGATCCAGAGACTTATAAGGTAACTGTTTATTGAAAACCCTTAGGCTAAGCATTAATAATTAATTTATTAATAGTCGTTGTTAGATATACGCGTTGATCGGTCATAATTGAATTTGGTCCCTAGCAAGCTATAGCTATGATGACTATGATCATTCCAACTTCACTTGTATGCGTATCAGTAGTGGTTTCAATACTCCCTGCACAATTGATTGCTTTACGTCTGAGAATGTGTTTTTCTTTCTTTGGACACCCCTTTGCTTAATAAGGACGATTAGTGGCAGCTACTTAGATTTCAATTTATCGAGCCAAACTTGTGTTATCATGTTCTCGGATATTTATGTTTTGTATCTCCATTAAATTATTATCTCTACATCTTGATGGTGAGCAATGACTTTAGATGATGTAGTTCATAATTATAATTTGTTATGAAATATTGCGCACACATTTTCTGTTAATGATTATGTGAACGTCTCTTATTCTTTTTTGCGAATCATTTATTTATTTGTATTGTACAACATGATGTTTGTGAAATTTTATTTTTTTTTAATTTTTGAGCAGAATGACATGACACTTTTGTTTGAGGTGCTACGTTCGGAATAATTATTGGGTGGGTTTCATTTCTGGGAATTTAAGAGGGTAGAGATCCGTGAAAAAAGGAAAGACAGATTGGACTGATAAAGAAACACTGCAGCTTTTAGAAGCTAACATGCATTGTAGTGATGGCTTGAAGAAAGTAGCGGAGCATGTTAATGAAAGAAGTAATACCCTTGCTGTTGGAATTCGATATCCCGGGTTATCTAAATTTGCGGAACCGATAACCCGAACGAACCCTTCGCCGGAGATCACACGAACGCCGACTCATCCGCCGGAGTCCGGGCTTTGGAGACCACGCGCCCGAAGGCGCGCAATCCGCCCCCACCCGAACCCCCGCGAGCCGGGGTTCACGAGATCGAACATCGCGTTCGATGGGGCTGCATCCGGCAGCCCCCAGCAGCAGGTCCGACGACCTGCTGCCCGCCGTCGAGGAGCCCCCACCGTCGCGGTGGGGAGGTGACGGCACCATCCCGTCACCGCCGGCGATCGCGCCCAGCGATCGCCCCCTCGGCCGAGGCCGAGGGTTCTCCTTCGCGCGCCGAACCCTAGGCGTGCGATGCCACGCGGTCCGGTGGCTTCGCCACCACCGCGTGGTCGTTCGTCTAATCCGGGTTCGATCCTTCGGATCTTGCGTTCTACGGTATTCTCGATAAATCCAAAAACGAACAATTATCAAGGGCGTTTAGATATTGTACCTACGATTCGTTGTTCGGAGAAACGAAATCAAGATGACCTCGTGATCTTCCCGCGTATTCCTTGCACTCCGTTCGAACGTCGGGTGGGCGACGATCTATCGAACTCCTATAGATCCTCTTCACTCTTCAAGACTTTATGATTGGCGAATCTTAGGTTTTTGAATTGTGAAGACCATGTAGTGCTTTTATAGGCTACGTAGGGGATCAAAAGGAGATTAAATATTGGGCTTCTAATATTGAAAATTAAATTGGGTCCAAACCCAAATCCATTAATTCTTATCAATATTAATTTTATTTATTTTCCACTATATAAATAAAATTGCACTCCCAATATTTATCCATATTATATCAAATAATATTTCTCCGGTTAGTATTATTTATTCCGTGTATTTAAGATTTAAATATCCATGAATAAAATTTATTTATTGCTTAATAAATTTATTCATCTCTTGTATCCGAGAATAGTACCACTCAACCTTATTTATTATGCGGAACAAATCCACTCGCGAGGTTTACATAATAAATCCTTATGAGCTCATCTCGGGGATATTATCAACCCTTCCGGGATACACTGTCCCTTCAAGAATTCACGGCATGCCATATATAAAATATAGTGACCCAACTCAACCGGTAATTAACCCAATAATTAAATCGGTTAATTCCTTTGGAAAATCAAAGTCACTTATATTAAATATACACACCCGCAATTGTTTCAGGGATTAAGAATAAAATACTCCGAGACTTAAATCAATTATCACAGAGCAATCCTAATTGATAAGTCTCAAGCGATCCGCTCAATACACCAAGTGTACAAGTGTGATAAAATAATTAAGATAAATTATTTTCTCTCTCACACAACGACTATACCGATGGATTGGTCCGTGTCCATCTAGGTCGTGAGCAACTGTTCGATTAAATACGAGTAACCGATAGTATGATCTTCTGTGCGCCCATGCACACCATACTAACTACAACGTATAAAATCCAGGACTATAATTTGCATATATTTAATTAAAAATAATTAAAAGCAAATGAATGTCTGTTATAAATAGGTAAATGAAAGTGCATACAGAGTTCAGAATACTCAAATCTAGACATTAAGTATACTACTCCATCAATCTCCCACTTATACTAAGGTCTAGTCTTATCTTCCAAACTTCTGACTCCCAAACCCTCCAAGTGCTTGTAATATACTTCCTTAGGAAGTATCTTGGTGAAAGGGTCCTCTAGGTTGTCTTCCGAAGCTATCTTGGTGACTATCGCATCGCCCCTCTTGACGATGTCTCGAATCAGGTGGTACTTGCGCTCTATGTGTTTCGTAGCACTATGGGACCGTGGTTCCTTACTGTTTGCCACTGTACCGCTATTGTCACAATAAATTGTCATAGCTTTAGGCAAACTCGGAATCACATCTAAGTCCTGGAGGAAATTAAGGAACCACACTGACTCTTTCGCTGCCTCTGAGGCTGCAACATATTCAGCTTCCATGGTAGAGTCCGAAATGCACTTCTGCTTAACACTCTTCCATGATACGGCTCCACCTCCCAAAGTGTACACATAGCCTGATGTCGACTTACGCCGGTCCTTATCAGCTTGGAAATCCGAATTTGTATAACCCAAAGGAATCAGATTGTCTGCACTGTATCTCAGAACATAATTCTTAGTATTTCGCAAATACTTGAAAATGCTCTTTACGGCAGTCCAATGAGCCTTTCCAGGGTTACTATGATATCTCGCTACTATGCCAACGGCATAACAGATGTCAGACCTCGTGCATAACATTGCATACATTAAGCATCCCACAGCCGAAGCGTAGGGAACCGCTTTCATGTCATCTTTCTCCTTCTGTATCTGAGGACACATTTCCTTAGAAAGATAAGTTCCTTTACTGAAGGGCAGATCACCCTTCTTGGAATCTTGCATGTTAAAACGAGCTAGAATCGTGTCTATGTAAGATTGCTGGGAAAGACACAATGTTCTACTCCGGCGATCCCTTATAACTTTGATCCCTAGAACATGTCCAACTTCTCCCAAATCTTTCATATCGAATTGTTTAGACAACCATCCCTTTATGTCTGATAACATCTTTACACTGTTGCCAATGAGAAGTATGTCATCTACATAAAGCACGAGAAACACCACCTTCTTTCCATCACGTTTCCAATACACACACGATTCGTCCATGCTTTGAATGAATCCAAAAGATTGGACTACTTCATCAAATCGCAGGTTCCACGATCTCGAGGCTTGTTTCAATCCATAAATGGATCGATTAAGCTCGCCCCTTAGCAATGAATCCTTCTGGTTGTTTCATATAAATCGTCTCGTCAAGACTTCCATTAAGGAAAGCTGTCTTGACATCCATTTGCCACACCTCATAATCCATATGAGCTGCTATGGATAAGAGAATCCGGATTGACTTTATCTTGGCTACTGGCGAGAAGGTCTCCTCATAATCGATTCCCTCTTTCTGAGTATATCCTTTCGCAACAAGCCGAGCTTTAAAGGTTTCAACCTTTCCGTCAGATCCTTTCTTTCTCTTGTAGACCCATTTACACCCAATTGGCTTTACGCCTCTTGGTGGTTCTACAAGATCCCAGACTTTATTAGAATCCATAGATTCTATTTCGGATTTCATTGCTTTCTTCCAAGAAGGCGCATCTATATCTTGTACCGCCTCATCATAGGTCCAGGGATCGACTTCATGAACTCCGGGTGTCGAGTCCGAAGACTCACCCAGTCCAATCCATCTGTCCGGTTGTTTAACAACTCTCCCACTACGACGGCGTTCCGTTGTATTAACAGTGACAGTATTAGGTGCAGGTTCTAGTGGTGTATCTATACTTGGTTCGGCTGTATCTAGGTCTTCCTCGTTACCTCTCAACTCATCAAGCATTATGTCACTTTTGGGCTTGTGGTCCATGACATAGTCTTCCTCTAAGAACCGAGCGTTAGTACTTATAACGATCTTCTGGTCCGTAGGACTATAGAACATGCCACCCTTAGTTCCTTTCGGGTATCCTACAAACAGCCGTATTTCTGATCTAGGTTCTAACTTATCGGCGCCTTGTCGCAACACATGTGCTGGATATCCCCAGATCCGAATGTGTTTTAAGTTAGGCTTACGCCCACTCCACAATTCCATGGGTGTAGTTGGTACCGTTTTGGTCGGAACCCTATTCAGAATGTACGCCGCTGTTTCCAAGGCAAGTCCCCAGAACATAACAGGTAAATCCGAGTAACTCATCATCGATCGCACCATCTCCATAAGAGTCCTATTCCTTCTTTCTGACACACCATTCTGCTGAGGAGTATATGGTGAGGTCAGCTGGGATTCAATCCCATTCTCTGCCAAGTATGCCTTGAATTCTCCAGACAGGTACTCGCCTCCGCGATCAGATCGCAGGCATTTTATGGATTTACCACGAAGGTTCTCCACAAGAGCCTTGAATTCCTTGAACTTGTCAAAAGAATCACTCTTGTGGCGCATCAGGTAAATATATCCATACCTTGAGTAATCATCAGTAAAGGTGATGAAATACTCGTACCCTCCCCTTGCCTGAGTAGACATAGGTCCGCATATATCAGAGTGAATCAAATCCAATACTTGTTCAGCTCTACGTCCTTTACCAGAAAAAGAACGCTTGGTCATTTTACCCTCCAAACAGGATTCGCAGGTTGGAAGGTCCTCTCCTTCTATGCCGCTAATGAGACCATCAGCTTTCAACCTTTGAATTCTATTCGAATTAATATGACCTAGCCTTAGATGCCACAAGTATAATTGATTCATTTTAGAAGGTTCCTTTCTCTTATTGGTGTTCGTAGATGTGTTATTACTCTCGGTTAGTTGCACCGTGTTAGACTCAGGATTCAGAATATACAAATCGTCTACCAATGTACCAGAACAGACAATCTCACTATTTCTTCTTATGACCACAGAGTGATCAAAAGAAACAGAATATCCATTCAGAATTAACTTAGAAACTGAAATTAAATTCTTTCTAAAATTCGGTACATAAAGACAATTTTGTAAAACTAAAACCCTATCACTACTAAAGCGTAAGTGAACGTCTCCCACTGCAACAGCCGCCACCTTCGCGGCATTGCCCATGTAGACCACGATCTCTCCCTCTCTAAGTCTCCGGGTTTCCTGGAACCCCTGCAATGAATTGCAGACATGGTCAGTGGCGCCCGTATCTACACACCAGGTGCTGGTAGATATCACCGCTGACAATGTTTCAGTGACTAAGGAAAATTTCGTACCTTTGATGAGAGGACAATCAGACCTCCAGTGCCCAAACTGCTTGCATCGAAAGTACTTGCCCAAAGGCTTGCCTTTCCCAATCCGTGGCTTTAAGCCACTGGGTTTCTTTGCACGCTTTTCCTCTAGCCTTGCCACAAGAGCTTGTGATTCTCTTAACTTACGCACAAACTCCGCTCTCGTTGAATCCTTTTTAAGGGACTCATTGAGAGAGAATTCTGTGAGTATGTTAATCACCTCTTGCCCGGCTTCCACGCTATGTCTCAACATCATCCTGAGGTCATTTCGAATGTCCTCATCAGTTGGGACAATAGTGGATTCGGAAAGCTCAACAGTCTGGACAATGTCCAGATTTCGTTCCCAATCATCACCATATGGAACCGGTGAGTTTTCATCCTTAAGTATATCACAAAGTGGGGTCACAGTCATTCTTAACCTATAAGCACATAAAACAAACAAACAATTTAATATCCGATATTATCTCCCTCAAATAATATCATTAAATCACTAATCACATCTAAAATCCCATCAGGTAAGGCAAGCCACGTGGTGTGGACGTTTACCCACCCAAATGATTTAGCAATTAGATTTTCTTTGGTCATACATCATTTATAGCGTGACCTCGTGGGGAGGAATACTATAACGCGTATCTAAGTGTAAACCATTACTCAGTACCAAAATAAATTATTTTGAATCGCTACATCACCGCAAGCCACGTGGTGTGGACGTTTACGATAACTTCACAACTCTTCATAATTACTTACAACTGTCTACATCAATTAATCCAAAGTCCGTCAGCATAGCAAGCCACGTGGTGTGGACGTTTACTACACTAAGAGACTTTTATAATTGACTCCCAATTACTTGATCCATTTAATCTTGTAAATCAAGACGCGGAGAATCATAAGTGAAACTCGAAGTTTCTAACCAGTGATTCACCATGCGAACAACCCTATCTCTCATAAATGAGGGAGCCGAGCAGACAAACGACCCATCTATCAAAGAATGGTACGAAGGTCTCTAATTTGTGTCCTCTACATGACCAAGTGGCTCTGGCTCCATTCCACTCCCCGGGGTGAGAATGAGTCGACTTGAAATCAGCTTTGGAAAGACAAATTAGGCATTGTTTGATAAACTTAATTAATGTTTCTCGTAAGAGGAATTACAAGAACTCTCCTCTAATGACTTATCTATATAAACTTCAAAAGTTTATAAAAGTCACCAAGAGAGCAGCAATGGAGACCATGGGTATGTTTCCATACCCTCTCCCACTTAGCTTTTTACAATAAAGGGATACGCTATCTAGTGCATAAAATGAACACATATAGCATGCATACATGTAATAAAGCACATAGTATTATCACATAATCAAAATAATACTAGAATATTATTTTCCGACTATTATGGCTTTATCACATAACCGTACGCATCTTCTAGTCTTTAGTCTTCGTTTCTTGAATGCTCCATGTGACGAGAATATTAATATCCAATATTTAAATCTATTTATTTTCAATTAATCCAAAAGATACTTAATTCGAAAATTAAGTCAAATGAATATATCAAAAATAAAATTAAATATTATTAATATTTTTATTTATTTTATTTTCTTTTTCCACTTCATTAAATCTCTAGAATAATCTATCCAAGATACTCTTGGAATATTCTAGATGATATCCATAATGAAATAAAGAAATAAAATAATCACTTAGGACTCTTCTACTTTCCTAATTTATTTTATTCCTAATCCATGAATATTCTCATGAGTAGGAATAATCAAATAGGAAAAATAAATTAATGCCAAATTAATTCTTTTCTATTTTATGAATATTCCATAAAGAAATAATCAAAATAGGAAACCGAATTAAAATAGGAAAGTGAATTTCCGGTAGGAGTAGCACGGGTTGGGAGGCCCCAAGCCACCCCCACCACGTCCGACCGCCGCCTAGGTCACGCCGCCGCCGCCCAGCCCACGCGCCACCACCACTGGTGGCCGGCGTGGCCGGGACTCCCACGGACAGCCCGCCTAGGGCCGCGGGTCGATCGATCCCCTCGGGATCGATCATGGGGATTGATCGATCCCGGTCCTTCGTCTCCTCGTCACTTCGTCTTCTCCGGCGGTCTTCGATTCGTCGATCCCATCGCAAAATAAATTTACAAAATTCTAAATTACAATTCCGGTATCGATTCTATACACGAAATCGACCCTATACATTTTCCGGAAAAACGATGAATATAATAATAAATCCTAAATTCGGTCAACCACCGAATTTTTACTATTACAAGCATTCACCACCAAAAACGAATCTCGACATGTCCGAGAGTTTAATAAAACCAACAATCACATGAAAAAATAATTAAACGAATAATCATCAAGCCATAATAGTCGGAACCCTGCAAGGTAGAACAATATTTTATCGAAAATACCGCGAACGTAAACCACGCTCTGATACCAATTGTTGGAATTCGATATCCCGGGTTATCTAAATTTGCGGAACCGATAACCCGAACGAACCCTTCGCCGGAGATCACACGAACGCCGACTCATCCGCCGGAGTCCGGGCTTTGGAGACCACGCGCCCGAAGGCGCGCAATCCGCCCCCACCCGAACCCCCGCGAGCCGGGGTTCACGAGATCAAACATCGCGTTCGATGGGGCTGCATCCGGCAGCCCCCAGCAGCAGGTCCGGCGACCTGCTGCCCGCCGTCGAGGAGCCCCCACCGTCGCGGTGGGGAGGTGACGGCACCATCCCGTCACCGCCGGCGATCGCGCCCAGCGATCGCCCCCTCGGCCGAGGCCGAGGGTTCTCCTTCGCGCGCCGAACCCTAGGCGTGCGATGCCACGCGGTCCGGTGGCTTCGCCACCACCGCGTGGTCGTTCGTCTAATTCGGGTTCGATCCTTCGGATCTTGCGTTCTACGGTATTCTCGATAAATCCAAAAACGAACAATTATCAAGGGCGTTTAGATATTGTACCTACGATTCGTTGTTCGGAGAAACGAAATCAAGATGACCTCGTGATCTTCCCGCGTATTCCTTGCACTCCGTTCGAACGTCGGGTGGGCGACGATCTATCGAACTCCTATGGATCCTCTTCACTCTTCAAGACTTTATGATTGGCGAATCTTAGGTTTTTGAATTGTGAAGACCATGTAGTGCTTTTATAGGCTACGTAGGGGATCAAAGGAGATTAAATATTGGGCTTCTAATATTGAAAATTAAATTGGGTCCAAACCCAAATCCATTAATTCTTATCAATATTAATTTTATTTATTTTCCACTATATAAATAAAATTGCACTCCCAATATTTATCCATATTATATCAAATAATATTTCTCCGGTTAGTATTATTTATTCCGTGTATTTAAGATTTAAATATCCATGAATAAAATTTATTTATTGCTTAATAAATTTATTCATCTCTTGTATCCGAGAATAGTACCACTCAACCTTATTTATTATGCGGAACAAATCCACTCGCGAGGTTTACATAATAAATCCTTATGAGCTCATCTCGGGGATATTATCAACCCTTCCGGGATACACTGTCCCTTCAAGAATTCACGGCATGCCATATATAAAATATAGTGACCCAACTCAACCGGTAATTAACCCAATAATTAAATCGGTTAATTCCTTTGGAAAATCAAAGTCACTTATATTAAATATACATTGTTTCAGGGATTAAGAATAAAATACTCCGAGACTTAAATCAATTATCACAGAGCAATCCTAATTGATAAGTCTCAAGCGATCCGCTCAATACATCAAGTGTACAAGTGTGATAAAATAATTAAGATAAATTATTTTCTCTCTCACACAACGACTATACCGATGGATTGGTCCGTGTCCATCTAGGTCGTGAGCAACTATTCGATTAAATACGAGTAACCGATAGTATGATCTTCTGTGCGCCAATGCACACCATACTAACTACAACGTATAAAATCCAGGACTATAATTTGCATATATTTAATTAACAATAATTAAAAGCAAATGAATGTCTGTTATAAATAGGTAAATGAAAGTGCATACATAGTTCAGAATACTCAAATCTAGACATTAAGTATACTACTCCATCACTTGTTGTTCTATGCTTTCTTCACTGCAATTTTTATGTCATTCATTCAGATTTTTGGTCAATGTATTTAGTTTTGCAATTTTAGATGATCCGAGTAAAAGACCCGAAACTCAGCCTCGATTTCTACTCACGGATCATGGGAATGCCGTAGGTGTTCTATGTATATGTTCAAATTTCAATCTAACCATGACATCAATCAAAATCATTAGTATTTTTAATTTCAAATTTTGTTTTTTTTTGTCAGGATCGTTACCTGTATCATTGACTTTTGTTTTCAAAAATCGATTCGAGTTATGTTAGTGTCTACTATTTATTTCATTATTCATGTTCCATCGATTCTAGGTATAAAAGTTTGCTTCTATATATTTAAAGTTGTGTATATGGTCGTGGGCCTGTGGCTAATGTCTTGGACTACACTACACGAAAAATTATTGCATCTTCATAATGCTCGACTTAATTGATTTCATTATTCATTAAATTATTGCATCTTTATAGTGCTTGAGTTAAGTGTTTTCATTATTTGTTAATGTTATTTTCGCATATATATACTTGCTTCATACTCTAACTGAATTTTTCTTTTTTCCATTGTTTAACGGGGATAGTACACTCAAGAGTTTACTTTAATTGTTTCAGCTGGGCCCGTCTTGCCTCGCAAGGCAGATGAAAATCTAGTATAACTTATATACAAAGATGTATGTTTGCTGTAAATGAGCCACGTTTCCCTTAAAACTATACACACACTTACTTACAACATACGTACATTATGTATTTATAATCTATATACTCCTTACTGATTAATATATTTTAGATATAATTAATTAATATACTCCGTATTTATCTAGAATGGAAAAGGTAAAAGCAGATCTGGTTCTATTTCGATCTCATTCTCCGTAATTCTTCCAATTTATCCAGTTATTGTTTTCCCAATTTCTAGCTATAAATTTAGGATTTTTGTGTCTTGTGATTCATCCCCTGTGAATTTAGAGTTTGATTTCTCCAAATTTCATCTGGATTCACCGTCTCAGAGTTCATGTAAGCCCCCGTCTTATTTATTTCTCTCTCTC
Organism: Euphrasia confusa; assembly: GCA_954870475.1. Lineage (NCBI taxonomy): Eukaryota > Viridiplantae > Streptophyta > Magnoliopsida > Lamiales > Orobanchaceae > Euphrasia > Euphrasia confusa. Next base: position 23,273,573 of record OX940960.1, read on the forward strand.
TCTCTCTCTCTCTCTCTCTCTCTCTCTCTCTCTCAGATGTATATCAGTACATGGTTGTACTCTGTCGGCATGTATGCGTTTGTGTGAATTCTTCGAAAAATGGTAAGCGAAATTTCAATTTTCGATTAAATGCCTATATTTCTTTTGGTAATTCTTCGGGGACGATTTTTTCTCTGTTTTATTTTACATTCGAATGAACTTATTCGCGTTTCAACAAAGAATTATGCTTTTTCTTAATGGATATGTTGATTGGTAACTTACCTGGAAAAAAGGTTTTATGTTCAGGGTTTACAGTTCTCGGAGTCGGAGCAAATGAGCCAGTCCAGTCTCAAATGTTAGTGTAGATGATGGCATATTGGCAACCCAGCATGTTATTCGGAATAAGGTCTGCTCTTTCAGTTGGGTTGTTGCGATTATGAGCTGGATGTCTAATTTTGGGATCGGATCACGACTATTCACTATAGTGGAAGATGTTATTGAAAAATAAATTCGGATTTATCTCCGGTTTTGTTCATTAGCATTTAAAACTCAACTTCGCAATATACTACTATAATACTATATGTTTTGGGGCAAGCTTCAATTGGACCAGACTGACTCCGACCTTTGGCAACTCCTCCCACACCCCAAATGTAGATAACTCTCCGATTTATTTTCCTCCCAGATTGTGCAGCGCCGTCATCTCTATGGAAGCCACTCTTCTCAAACCTCAATCCATTTTTTATACACAAGGTTAATATTTTCGTCCCAATTTATTCTCGATCCACATTGTTTTCCACTGCATAATTCAAAATAATTGATGTAAATTGAAGAGAAAAGAACACGACGATTTTCTTACCTGTTACACAAGAAAAACAAAATCAAATTGTAAAATAGGTTGTTTTACTTGTTTTTCATTTTTGTGGATACTGATTTGCATTTTTTTTGTGTGTGAATATTTTAGTCACTTGGCTTGCTTTCTTATGCTCAGCAGGTAGGAATTGTTCGTGTGGTTTCCGATTTAAAATTTCCAAGAATAATATATCCTTTAAGCCAATATCATTTGAATTAAGTAGAAGGCATTTTCCTTCATCAAGAAAGCATGTATTATTGAAGGAAAACAAAAGATGTTTTCCAGTCGACCGTTTATTGGAAAAAATAAGTGAATGTTAGAGCCGCATATATATAATCCATAAATCATGAACAGTTTATAGACACATCCGGCCGCAGGGAACGGGCCTTGAGTTTGAATTATTCTGAAAAGCCCAAGATTTCGGACCCAAAATATGAGACATGCAAGAATAAGCCGTCTTGGCTACTTTATTTCTTTACCGAGATTGGCATGAGACTTATGCCGCAAAATTATCTCAGATTTATCTCCTGAATAATTTGTGAGCGTTATTCCTTCATCAAAATTTTCTCGGCTTTATCTCCGGTTCTGTTGCCTAGCCATCTAATTCTCTTGAATTTATACGTGGATTTTAACAAATTATTGGATAGATGTGCTTAGATACATGTTAAGTGATTAGCTCTGGGACAGAGGGAGTAATATTTATTAATTTAATTATAATTTTAGTATAAAATATTATTTTTAGGATAAAAAATAGGTAATTTTAAATAAAAGGGTATTTAAATATATTAAATTAAATAGAACTTTCAATCTTTTTTATTAATTTTTAAGGGCTCTTATTTTTTAACTTTTTTGCGGTTTTACGTAAATTTATAAATTATTTAGCAGTAGTTTTTGAAATGTATTTAGACTATAATACCCTTTTTATTATTTCTTTTTTTACTACATGTAATATTTTTTGTAATTAATTATTTTTATAAAATTACCTAGTTTTTTGTGTAATTGCGATATTTTTTGTAATTAATTATTTTTATAAGATTGCGTAATTGTGTAATTTTTGATAATTAATTGATATTTTTTGTAATTAATTATTTTTATAAAATTGTAATTGCGTACTTGCATAATTTATCTAATTAGAAACATGGATAGGGCATAAGTTGATATAATATAGACTGAATTTTGTATATTGCAATTTGTAACTCATAACTCTATGCAATTTGGAGAAACGGAATTCTGAATGTTATTTGAAGTTGTAATCCTTTGCTTACTGTAGTATTAGTAATATATAAGCTACATTTTAGTATTAAACAATTTAAGAAAATTGAACTGAGGGGCGTCAGTTCTGATTTTACAGTTTTAGAAGATATAGTTCATGGTAATCGTTTAATATATATGTATTTAAATTAATTTAATAGATAAATAATATATTATAACTATAAAAAGGGTAAAAATGTCAAAGAGCCCTTAATATATATGTTGGAAAAGTATTTGAGGTGGATATAATATTTGTATAATATTTTCCCCTATAAAAAATTACCCCTAAAAAATATTAAATTATTATTTAAAATTAATTAATAGACTTAAATTTAATTTAATTATTATTTTAGAAATGAAAATTTATTATTTATTATTATTTTTTAATTAATTAGAGTAATTTACAATTTTAAATTAAAATTAATATTTTTGTTATGAATATTATTAATTAGTGAATGACTAGTTTACCCTTTCTTGGTGAACAAGACAAAAACCCTACTTTGTATCCTATATAAAGGGGTCTCCCCATATGAATAACACAGCAATTCATAACATATCTATTCTCGTCTCGTATTGTCTCTCTTTATACTATATTATTCTCTCTCAATTCTCTTGAGTTTATAACACAACACGAAAACTAAACCGCGTTCTTCATCGAAGTTCTACTCATCCAAGATCCGAAGTTCTAATCACTAAAGATTTAATATCAATAATATCATATGTTCCGAATAACATAATAATCTGATATTCCTGAAGTAATATCATATGTTACCGAAAATATTATAATCTGATATTCTTGAAGTAATATCAAATTAATTATGATTAAGTTCCTTTAGAATATTATAATATGATATTCCTGAAGAAATATCAAAAGAAAATGTTCTCAAAGAACATGATATGATATTCTCGAAAAAATATCAAAATTAAAAATTAAATGTTCTTGAAGAACATGATATGATATTCCTGACCAAATATCAAAATTAAATGTTCCTGAAGAACATCGTGATATGATATTCCTCCAGAAATATCAATATCAAATTGATTATGATTATATACTAATAATCTCGAAAATATCTTTGAAAATTGATATGAAAGATCCAATAGTTTTGTGGAAAGATTTAAAAGAAATATACGATCACCCAAAGTTGGTCGTACTACCAAAACGTGGTATGATTGACTCCACGTTGAATTACAAGATTTTAAATATGTTGAAGCATATGATAAAGCTATCATGAAAAACATTAAAATTTGATATTCCTGAAATATTATCAAATCAATTATTCATAATATATATATATATATATATATATATAATTGAATGTTCCTGAAGAACATATACTCTGATTTAAATATTATATTGATCGTTTTGGAAGAACATCATGATTTGATATTATTCGATAAATATCAAATCAAATTGAGAAATATGTTTGGAAATATCAAATTAAATTGCTGTCGTGTAGCAATAAATTTTAAATGTTCCTGAAGAATATTATGATATGATATTCATGATTAAATATCAAAATTAAATTTTAAATGTTCTTGAAGAACATCATGATATGATATTCCCACAGAAATATCAAATCAAATTGTTTGTCGTGTAGCAATTAAACTTTAAATATTTTAAATCGATATTGATATTCAAAATATTCTTGAAATAATATTTTTATTAATTGCTCCCGAAGAAGCAAAGTTCAAACATTAAATGTTTTTGAACAAAGTTACATGCTCTCGAAGAAGCAAAGTTCAAACATTAGATGTTTTGAATAAAGTTACATCGATTGTTCCCGTTAAAACATTGATTACATATGAATTATCCCTGAAGGATATCTTTGAAAATCGAGAACAAATGTATCTTATTATGTGAGTAATCATGGAATATCGAAAAATTCGATTTATGAGAAAATTATATATTGAGATTTATTTTGGTCCTCGAAGGATCATTGGTAAAAATACTGTATCCCCGAAGGATCATTGATAAATATATTGTTATGCAAATTATGACATATTAAGAGTGGACTCCGGAAGAGCTTTACTAATATCCCCACGAGTACTAGAAATGTACTTAAAAATAAAGATGATGCATATCATGATTGTGCGTGGAAATGAATCAAACATTTCCCATCTGCGAATTAATTTAAAATATGCAACTTATATTCATATCACCACTAAAGTGTATGAATGACCATAATGTCTCGAGCCTTCGATCCAGAAGATCGATTTATAGCAATTACGCTGATTTGCATATTTGAGGAAGATCATTTCCCGGCATTAGGGGGAGATAAGAATATAAAGATATAAATGCCGAGAAATTTCATTGAATGAAAACGATCTTCAATTCTAGATACACGCATCAATCAATTGAACCTGAAGTTCATGAAAATAAGTGACTTGCAATATTCAGCAAGTAATCTGCCAAATTCATTTACATATTAATGAAGGTGTGACGAAATCACATATATTTGTGATAAATGAACTATAAGAGTTCAAATACAAAAGAGATCAACTCAAATGTTGATTCTAATATACGCCTGAAGCGTAGATCTCAAGATATAAAATAAATCTGCGGTAATAAAATTTAGTCACCCTCAAAATCTCCCGAAGAGAGTTAGATGGAAATCTCATTGAAAAAGTATGTGCACATGATTATAGAAAATAGTGAGATTGCGGAACAACCAAATTAAATATTTTGGGAAATGATGAAAGATTTGGTTGATAGAAAGAATTGTCATCAACATGGAAAAAGTCGTCAATGACATATTTGCCTCAAGAGTTGCTCTAGAGTATTTGGATCCAAAACTCAAATCAATGATAGTGTGCCGGCAGCACTCAAAGAAATAGAAATGAGCAAGTAGGGTTGAGCATGACTCGCTAAATAAAAGAGATATTTTGACTCTATAGTACACATCTCAAAATATTATCCCAGAAGGATATACGTGGTGTTCGTAAGAAAAACGAGTAATGATGTGGTGATATATAAAAGCGAGATTAGTTGCTCAAGAGTTTTTCGCAGAAACTCGATATTTTTAAGGATGACATTAAGTTCCGCTACTTAATATTTCTGGCAGCAACAATGATAAATATATGCATCGAATGTATGATTTGACCAATAGAATTCATTAGAAAGATACATACATGAAAATCCTGGATGGATTTTAAGATTCCTGGAATGAAAGGAAATGAAAATCAGAATATGTAAAATATCATATTACTATGTCATTATGGACACAAATGATATTGAAGACAAAGTCCCGAAGACCAGTGATTTTGGTCCCGAAGACCAGTGAATCAGTGATTGCACTCTTTTTCCCTCTACTAAGTTTTTCCCACGGGGTTTTCTTAGTTAAAGGTTTTTAACGAGACAATCACCACAATATAAATTTGAATGTCGTGTACTCTTTTCCTCGAATATTTTTTCCTACAAGGTTTTATAACGAGGTTTTTAACGAGACATGTACATCACTCGATATGAGTTTGTTTTCGAAATAAACTGACATATTGAACCTGAAGTTCAAAAGAAAAATATAATCTTCTAGATGATTGTGAATTGAAGTTCACATTATTCATTTGTTAAGGATTGTATATTCGACATTAGACGCATCTAATATACTCCTGAAGAGTTACCGGCCGGTTATAGCAATTGCGAATGCTCTAATCAATATAGATGTCTGGTAAAGGCATGTCCCTGAAAGACGAAAAATATACAATAATACAAATGAATATGAAACTCAACAACTCGAAGGTTGGGTCCTGAAGACCAAAATTTATATTTGAATAACTAAGTTTTTCCTATATGGTTTTATTAGTTACATGTGTTTTAATGAGACTGATTGATCACAAATAACTACTTTCAAGTAGTCAAAGATTTTCGGTGATTACAATCAGGGGGAGCAAGTTGTACTCTTTTTCCTTCGTCGAGGTTTTGTCCCACTGGGTTTTCCTGGCAAGATTTTAACGAGGCAGCAATCCTGTAAATAGTCATTCAAGGGGGAGTGTTATGAATATTATTAATTAGTGAATGACTAGTTTACCCTTTCTTGGTGAACAAGACAGAAACCCTACTTTGTATTGGTCTTCCCATATGAATAATACAACAATTTATAACAATTCTATTCTCCTCTCATATTGTCTCTCTCATATTATAACAATTTTTTATTATTTAATTTTACGGCAAAAAAAGACCGATAGCTCGACAATCCGTCCAGGGCTGGGCTGGACCTAGAATTTTTAAGCCCATAAGATTTTGGGTCGGGCCAGCCCAATGTAACCCGTGAAAGAGTCAAAGCTCGATGGTCTTGGGCCAGCCCAGCCCGGCCCGACCCAACATTTTGACACCTCTAGTGATAACCCACCCATAAACATATATAGTCTAATACGGAGTATCATAAATTTGATACTCAATTTTTTTCCCATAATTTTTACTTTCATCTTTAATAGTGTTATTAGGTAAAAATGTTTCACACATAAAATTTTTATTTACCACTGGAGTGCTCTTTTTTTAGACTTGTGATTTCTTAATTTATTGAATTAGAAGAGTTGATATTTGGTTCACTACCTACATTTAGCACATCACTCACCCACTCACTAATCATGAAATCAATCAATGCATGAAATAGTGTATTTCTTGGAAAAAGGAAAGCAAATACTATCATTATTGTATTTGAATAATTTGGATGATCTCATTCTCATGATCTTTTTTTCTACCCAATCGCCAAGGATTGAGGTATTGTATTTGAATAATTTGGATGATCTCATTCTCATGATCTTTTTTTCTACCCAATCGCCAAGGATTGAGGGGCCGTGCTGCACAATAACAAGTGTAATATCTCACCGTTAATTTATTAGATCTATTTTTGTACCGTTAGATTTCAAAGTACTATACACTTATTTTCTTCTCAATTAAAATTACACTTTTACGCAAACTAAAATTATTTTATAAGTATAATTTAACGCAAATTAAAATTATTTTCCAAATATAAAAATTATGGAATAATACTTAAATAAAATAATATAAAAATATTTTTAATATTTTATATTATTATTTTAGAGAAATCTATATACAGTATATTTTAAGTACAATTTTTTATTTTATTGATTTATTACGTTAATATATAAATCATTAAAAAAATTATATTTGATCTTATTTAAATGTTATTCCATAATTTAAAAAAATACTAATTTCTAAAATAATAATATAAAATATTAAAAATATATTTATATTATTTTATGTAAGTGTTGCTCTGTCATTTTTATATTTAAATATTAATTTTAATTTGTGTTAAATTACAATTACTTAATTTTAAATGAGAAAAAGATAAGTTTATTTTAAATTTAAAAAATAATTTTAATTTGCGTTAAAATATAATCGCTTTTTAATTTGCGTTAAAATATAATTATAATTGTAAATTTTAATTGAACAGAAAATAAGTTTTAAGTGTATAGTGTTTTAACTTTAACATCTAACGGTACAGAAATAGATTTAATAAATTAACGGTGAGATATTAAACTTGTTATTGTGCAGTGCAAAAGTGCATTGCACGACCCCTCAATCCAATGTGGCCAATGCCAATTGCATGCACATATCTATCTAATCTACTCCATCTTCTTCTCTAAATGGCTGTCCTTTATTGCACCATGGTTCACTCCAATAAATGAAATGCAACGAGTAATAAATAATACTCCTGCTCCCTCCCATATCAATCTATACACACAATACTTGCTTTTTATATTAATATACTCCGTACTTCTTTCATCCCAAATAAACCAAATATAATACAAAAATAATTGGGAAAAATGGCATTAAGGTCAATTTTCAGCAATTTTTCGGCAATAAGGCTTTCGAGAAATTACGCGTGCCGATTAGGCCGCCTAAAATGTGTAAAGACATCTTTACCCTTTTTCCACCAAATTCTACGCTCACGTCTTCCACCCCCTCCCTCTTCCCGCTTCCAGAAATCGCCTCCCCTCTCTCCCTCCTCCGACGATCGAGAATCATCATACGAGATCGATGGCAGTCGACGCGAAGAGTCAGTTCGTGAAATTAATTCATCTGATCACATCCACGCCGACGGCTCCACCCCCTGCGTCGCCGATCTGCTCGGGGGCATCGACGTCTACGAATCCGACCAGGTGAAGCTCTGCTTCGCGCTCGACGCCAAGGCCAGCTACGAGGGACATTTCGGCCCGATTCTCGTCGGCCAGTGCTTTTTTTTTTGTTTCCTGTGATTGACGACTTGTCCTCGTTGTACTGCTCGGATAAATCTTTTTGAAATCATTCAGTTTCTGTTTATCTTTTCGTTTCTTCTTCTTGTTTTTTTTTTTTGTTATTGGGTGTACTCGTCGTGACTTGCTGCTCGCTTAATAAGATTTTGAGTTTCAAAAAAAAAAAAACACTGTCTTTTCTGACTTTAACACTGAACAGACCTTAAAAGCACTGTTTGTTTGACTTTGCATTTAGCACTGAACATGTCTTAAAAACACTGTTTGAGGCAACACACATTGAATCACACAACCAAGCACTGAGCACACTTTTATAGCACTGAACACACTTCAATAGCACTGAACAACACTGAACACACTTTAATAGCACTGAACACCCTTTATTAGCACTGAACACACAGAGACACACATTGAATCACACTGTTTGAAATGTTCAGTGCTCATTTCATGCATTCCAGCCATTCCTTTTCTTATTGGATTTTTGTTGTTTTTGACATGTTTCTGTGATCAGTGACACTGAATAGGGTGAAAAGACACTGACTGTCAGTGACAGACACTGTTTGGCTCATAAACACCCTGACTGTCATTTATTAAAAAAAAAACACAGGATTTTAACATTATGTGATTTGTTTCTTGTTCAGTTATGCTCTTAGAGTGTTTTTAATTTTTCTTGTGTTGTAATTTTTGCATTTTGCTTGTTTTTTTAATGTTGCAATTCAACAAGTCTTAACTGCTGACACTGAGTGGACAAGATTAACACTGATAACACTGTCATGGAAGAATAAACACTGCCAACACTGAACAGACAGAATTAACACTGAGTAGATGACAATTACATAGAAATATGAACAAAAAAAACATTTTGACATTCGAATCGAACTTCAGAATTTCACATTCCACACAACCAAACAAACACACAAACATGAACTTCATAAACCCAAAGAAGTCAGTGAGTGGAGACCTCCAACATAGACCTCAATACCGGGGACAAAAATACACATTTAATTCCGCGGTGTCGAGTATGGAGAGGTCGACGGATCCCCAATCGGCGCTGTAGAGGACGGATGTCGGTCGGACGTGGAGCAGGATCACGACGTCTCTGGGGCGGAGGTAGTTGCTGGCGTTCGAAGGCATCGGGGGAGAATCGAGAGGGAGGCGTCGTCGTCTTCTTCGTGGTCATCGTCTTCGTCGGCGCGGCGGAGCGAGGTGGGTGGGTTGGAGGCGGGGAGGAGATCCCGTCGAAATATTTCTGGATCCCGCTCAGGAGGGTTTGGGGTGGGTTGGGGTGGAGTAAGATAGAAGGAGGGTAGATTCGTCATTCCATATACATTTTTTTGGTCCAATTGGAACAAAAAGGCCTAATTAACACATAAATTAGAACTTGGCCTTATTGGTAAAAAAATGTTGAAAATTGGCCTTATTGCCATTTTTCCCAAAATAATTAATATTTTTTTGTTTTTAAAAATTAATTTACATTGACTTTTAACTTATATCTTAATTTTCTGATTAAAAAATCAATAACTTACTATTAATTAGTTCTAAAAATAAAACCTACATTTCAATTTTATTTCTTTTTATACCATTTTCTATCAATATTTATTTACTTAAAAATTACTTTTCTTTTATTTTAAAACATAACTTTACTTATTTTTAAAATTATATTTAAAAACTATTTTACTATATAATTTAAAAATATATTTTGAAGTTTTGCTTTTTGATAACAAAAATATTTTGATGTCAAATAAAATGTGAACAAACTTTTAAATAAAGAAATAATACATAATATTTTTAAAATATAATTTTGTAAACATTTTTTAATACGCATTAATATTTCAATTATGTTAAAAATATAAAAAGTCTTATTTACATTAAAAAAACTGATTGATTCGATATGTTCTTGACAAGTTCGATTAAACAAAAAGAAATTGAATCAAACTCTCTTAAAATTACTGTCACACTTTTCAACACTCGTAACGAACTGATCTCTTTCTCTCTCTCTCTCTCAATTTTTCTGAGATTCGAATCAATGGGTCGGAACTCTGTATCGGCGGCGGAGTCCGTCGCCGAAGACGCCACTGCGCCCGCATTCCACTCGATCCGTGACCGTTTCGCCTTCAAGCGCAACAGCAGCTACAGCGCCACCGCCGCCGCGAATTCGCGTTCCTCCAAGGCGGCCGCGTCATCGCACAAGGCGTCACGATCCCACCACCACCACCACCAGAAGCGGAAGCTATCCTGGTCCCCGTTCAGAGGGAAATCGTGGTTTTACTTGTGTATTATCGCGGTGATTTTCACGTTCGCTCTGGCCTCGATGGTCTTGCAGAACTCGATCACGTCGGTGATCCGGCAGGGAGTTCGAGGAGACAGAATGCGCTGGAGGTGGTCACTGAACGATGGGTTGAAGTTGGGCACCTCGTTGGAGTTTGTGCCTTCTCGGCGGCGGCTCGAGCTGAATGGAAGCCGGCTCGATTGGCTTAGAAGTCAGCCGAGGATTGGCGTTCGGCCTCCGAGAATTGGTTTGGTAAGTGCTATAAGTGTGATGGTCTTGCTGTCGCTTTCCTATTTTCCATTTTTTTAATCCAATTCCTCAGAAATTGATAATCTCCAATTGAAAAATTGTTCCCCCTTTGCAAATCCACTAAATCAATTTAGTCCAAGGAACTCCCAACTATGTCAAGAAGAAAACATACCTAATTTTTATACGTGTGTTGTGTTTTCTTCATAGTGAAGGTTTTATATTTTGATGTTTATGTTGTTCATTATGAGGGTTATATCTACAAGGACGGACCCATGATTTTGCCCCGGGGTCCGACTTGTATGGACCAGTCCCTCTGGGTGTTTGTCATGGTATACCTCATGACTGTTCTGGAAATTATTGAGTTCATTTATACTTTATGATTTGGGTGTATAATTTATAAATACACATGACAGTTCTTTTGTTCAAGGGAAGAAGAAATTTAATTCTTTTTTGCGATGCTCTTACACCTTGTTTCTCTGTATGTTTTAAGGAACATGCACATTAACAAATTTTCAAACACGAACTCAGATGAAGGTTATAAATTTGTTTGTGTACAAATGAATTATGATATATGATCAAAACTTTTTTCAAATTGATATTTTAGCTGCATTATGGAAAATGACTTTAAATGGAATATATCAAGTGGATCAAAAGACTTAAGAAGTGCTTCAAGATTGTATTGCTCTGTTGGAGTTTAAGTAGTCACCTGTTTGCTATTAATTTTCTCGCAACTGGTGATGCTTATTCAAGCGCAAAGGGAGGTTCAGAAGATTAATTTAAGTTTGTTGGATCTTTGGATGTAGACTTTTGGTATTGTGTAGGCGAAACCTTATGCCATCCATACCAAATTATCAGTTACTTTATGTTTATTATTCACGCAAATTCGGTTGAATGTGACTAGTTATTGATGGCAGGGATTGAACCTGAGGTAACACAATGTTCATTTATTTTTACCGTGCAAACTAAGTTAAAATTTTGTTAAGTAGAATCAACCATCTGAATTAATGGCCTTAAACTTATCAGTAAAATGTTGGCATTCACATGTTTAAACGTATGGGCAACCAGGAAATAAAATAGCAGAGCAGAACCTCTATATCATTCTCAGATATTTCTCTGCAATTAGCTCTGGAATGCTTGTGTAAGCTTTACCATGGATCAACCCAATATCTAATTCAATTATTGTCACCCAATTTATCTATATATCTAAAGTACCTTATGAAAGGAAAGACCATCTGATTTTGCCAGGCTATAAGTGTATTTGCAGTTACAACTTTCAGAATTTATTTTTCCCTTACTTAAGTTGTACCTATTATATTTTATTTATTTATTTATTTATTTGTGAATGTAAGATCTTAGGGAACATGAAGGAAGATCCTTCAGCATTAATGTTGTATTCCGTGATGAAGAATTTAAAAGATCTGGGCTATCTGCTTAAGGTACTTTTTTTGTTACTTAACTGTTGTTTCAGTTCATGATGATAAGAGATGCTAAATTCACAATGTATGTGTTTCACACAATCAAAACCAGACTAAGCCCTGCTGGATTGGATTCTTTGTTCTTGGTCTTATGTGTATTTTACACCATAAATGCCACATGTCCATTTTTTTTCCCAATGTACCCCATCTTCCCCACATTCAATAAGCTCTCGCTGTAAGTCAAAAAGCGAAAGAAAACTATAGTACGTAAAGAGAAGGTGTTCAAACCGAAATCCTAAGTAAAATAGGGCATGCAATCAAAGTGCGAAAGTATCATAAGAGCTTGAACAATTCTCTCTAGAGACCCCAACGTCTTGGCACTGTACACGCACATGTTGTTGAGTTCTAGAATGTTGTGTAGATCTATATGTTCTCTACAAAACTGAAAACTGTCATCTACATGCTAACAAAACTAGTAACTAATACATTTGAGTGGATACACAATTTATGCATGTGAAAATGTTTCACACTTCAATGTCAGCTATAAGAACACTGATTTTATTTTTTCATAAATAATCTTCCCTCTGTTTTGTAGGAGGTAGAACTATCAAAATTAATTTGGTTCTTAGAGCTTGTAGTTCTGTCATTTACTGAAAATCTTTCTGTCTTGTTTATGTGCACATTTTAAAGATTTTTATCTTGTAATTTCATCTTATACAGTTGTATGCTCTGGGAGATGGCAAAGCACGCTCAATTTGGCAAGAAATTGGAGGCCAAGTCTCAATTTTAAGCCCTGAGAGATATGGTTACATTGATTGGTCAATGTATGTTTCTTCGTCCTTTTCGGCATATTGATTTTGGATGTGGCCACCTGTAGTCTAATCTCTGTTAGCGGTATGTACTTTTAATTAGTCTTGTATAATTTGTATTGAATGATGCATTTTCTTGCCTGCAGATTTGAAGGTATTGTTGTAGACTCTCTTGAGGCAAAGGATGCCATTTCTAGGTAACATTTACATATTTTCTGGAATTGAAAGATTATTGAAAATATTTTTTTGGTTTTAATTTACATTTTTTTTTTCATTCCTCCAGAAGTGCATAGTTTTATCTCAGAATGGTGCGAAAATATATTGTGTTTTTTGATTCCCTATACACTAAGTAATGCTGTGATTTACACCCGAATATGCGGACACAAAGGGGTTGGGGGTTGGGGGAGGTGGATCAGGATCTTACTGGTGCCACAGATTAATACTTTCAAAGGTCATTGATTTTGTTTTTGGTCATAGACATACACTCGACAGTCGACTCAAACAGCACATTGGAGAAATATTGTTTAATAATTATCAAATTTTAGTCAAGTAATCAAAAAGTTAAGTTCGTTTAATGGAACACGTAGCTGCTAAGTTAGTCTAGTTTAGCAGTTACTCAACTAGGTGGCTTGTATGATTATTACAGTGCTGGAGACTGAACTATAAATCACGATTCATTGAACCCTTTCCCTCACATATTTATGAATTTAGGCTGACCACAGGTATTATTCCAAGTTTTGTTTTTGTATCTTCCATTTATCGTACTTCGTGCTTCTTGCTCTTCCAAGCTGTCATTAACATTTAACCATCATCATGATATTCCCTGCAACACTATGTTAATTAATTTAATCTGCACCCATATAAGATATTTGCAAGACTTGGACCTTTTTTATCATACGATGAAGAAAATTGCATACTGTGTATGTACTCAACCAAGCAAGAGGTTATGGAGTAACAAAGAAATACACATGCATGTCTACTACAATGAAGAATCTAGTAATTTCATCCAGGTGACTCAGTTTGAAATGGCTTCTGTTTTTATCTCATGTCAAGAAAGAATTTGAATTGAAAATGTAGCCATAAACCATATATGAAAAAGCAAAACTTCATTAAACTGTAATATGAAAATTTAGCACAGCTATTATGGTCAAGAAAGGTTACCAAAACCCATTTTTGAGGATAATTAAATAAACTTGGTATAAAATTGTAAATATTTTAAAGTTGGTGTTAGATTTTATGAAACATAAAAAGGCAATAACTAAAAACATTTAAATGTATGTTTTAGCAATAACTAAAAATCTACTACATTTGTTAATTCCTAAAATAGCTACAAGCTACATAAATATTTGTTGTATTTTCTTAGTCCAAATTTTTATCAATACATTATACATTAAATACAAATATCTCATTAAAAATATATGGGGACACATGTTTTTTTCGAAAATTCATTGGGGCCCATTTGCCCCAATCCCCTCTATGTCCGTCAGTGCCTGATACATACATAAATGTATGAGTTTGGGATTAGGAACAATGCAATGCATAAATGAATATATGATTCATTTATTCTTCCATTGAAGTTTTGCTCGAGTCCTGTGGAATAAGACTTTCAACGATCTGGGCATTCACTGGGTTTTCCAAGATTCTGTGGTGCCATAGATTTTGATTAATGTTTGGAGTTCCATTAGCAAAAAATGGAGAATACTAGGGAGGATTGCAGTTTCAGTAGTGATATGGCACTTCTGGCTAGAGAGTAATAACATAATATTGGAAGATATATGTGAATTTCTTGATGAGATTTGGGATAAAATTAAATTTAAAGTTGCTTTGTGACCCACTAGTCAGAATGCTTTTAGAGGTAATTCTATTTCAAATGTAGCTAGAAATTGGCAATATGTAATGTAATCCAATTATGTATCAGTTCATCAGTTGTAGGGACATCTCTCCTATAGTCCTATGTCTGTTATATAAAGAACAGAGTTTATGTTTCTGAATCAATGAAATGTGAATATACGAAAGCTTCGAAGTAATTAGTTTGTTTATCACGGTTCCTCCTCAATCATACAACCATTGATATAAAATCCTTCTGTGCAGTGTAACTTGCATCACTGTCTTTTAAGATGCTGTGATTTGTGAGTTTTATATCTGTGCAGCCTTATGCAGGAGCCCTTCTGCTCTGTGCCACTGATATGGATTATTCAAGAGGATATTCTTTCCAATCGCCTTCAACTGTACGAGAAGATGGGCTGGGACCGCCTTATTTCTAATTGGAAAAATGCCTTTAGTAGGGCTAATGCTGTGGTGTTTGCTGAATTTTCTTTCCCGGTAACAATCATTTTTGCTTTCTTTATACTTCATATATGAGTAACAAAGATTGTGCCAGTCATTTTCTCGGTTATTTCTTATACATTTGGCTGAATCAGATGTTGTATGGCATACTCGACACTGGAAACTTCTATGTGATTCCTGGATCACCGGTAGAGTTTTGGGCTGCCGAAAGGTACAGTAAGACCCATTCCAAATCTCAGCTGCGGAAGGAAAATGGCTTTGATGATGATGATCTGCTGGTTTTGATTCTTGGGAGTTCATATTTTTACTATGAGCTAGCTTGGGATTATGCCATGGCAATGCATGATCTTGAACATTTGCTCCTGAAATATGCGGGATCAAATGATGCTGGATTTACATCTAAGTTCATTTTTCTTTGTGGAAATTCCAGCAAAGACTACAGTGATGCTTTACAGGTATACACTCAAAACTTGCTATTTGGAGAATATAATGTTTCAACCACATTTGTGCATGTGGACTTCAAATCGTAGTTTATTTAGTGCAGTGAACCCATCAAATAAGTTAGTATTGAGAATTGATTTAATGGCAATGGTAATTTTCACAACATAATTCAGAATTATAGCTCCGACCATATTCCATGATTTCCATATTTGATTGTTGTTAATATGTAATTTCCATTTTTATTGTTTCCTGGTATTTATTTGACTATCAACTGTATATACATGTAGGATGTTGCAGCTCGTTTGAGACTGAATCAAGGATCATTGAAGCACTATGGCCTAGATAGTGATGTGAATGGAATAATAATGATGGCTGACATTGTTCTGTATGGTTCCTCCCAAGATGTGCAAGGATTTCCTCCCTTACTGACAAGAGCCATGTCATTTGGGATTCCCATAATCGTTCCAGATCATCCTATTGTACGAAAACATGTATGTCATCCATGTTTTTCTTCCAAAGTGATCTTTTAGCTATCCTAGAAGCTATAGCGTTTTCTTTGCTTATATTTTTTAATTCGTAGGTTGTTGATGGAGTTCATGGGATAATTTTCTCAAAAAACAATCCTGATGCTTTAAGAAATGCCTTTTCACTTCTGATATCTGAGGGAAAATTATCAAGAGTTGCAAAGTCTGTTGGTTCTTCAGGACGGCTTCGCGCAAAAAATATGTTTGCAGAAGAATGCATCATTACATATGCAAATCTTCTGGAACGTGTCTTTGATTTTCCATCAGATGTCTTACTGCCTAGCCGTGCTTCTCAGCTGAATAATAGTGCATGGGAATGGAGTTTCTTCCGAAGGGAACTTGACCGGATATCTAGTAACACCCAAAATCCATTTCTAGACGGTTCTTCCCAGATGAATTCAAGTATTGTTTTTGACCTCGAAGAAGACATAGGAAATCGGGTCACATTAAAAAATGTTACCCAGGATCACTTTGAAGATCTGGAAAAAGAGGATAACCCAACAATATCCGACTGGGATATCTTGAGTGAACTAGAAAGCTCTGAGGAAGTTGAGAGGCTTGAAAGAGAGGAGGTATGACAATTCTGCTAAGGGTATTACAAAAATACCCTTGAGGTTGGACCTATTTAAATAAATTGCCTTATGCTAAAAAAAAAGAAAAAAAAAAACTGCCTACTTTCAAACACCCATGATCACATGATGTTTGATTCAACATTAAAATTGAGGGGCTAACTAAAATATATATAGATGTGAAGTAGGGTTTTGAATTTTTTTTGCTGAAGAAAGGTCACATGTACAATCCTAGGGGTCATTTTCGTAAATTTGAAAGTAAGTTTTTTTGTTAATGAAGTAAAACCTCAAAGGTCACTTCTAATTAGTGAAAGGGATTTCCAGCACCCACCCTTACCCCATACCTATATTTGCGTGCATTTATTTGAAGCATTATGTTACTACTCTGTGTAGATTGAAGAACGAATGGAGAAAGACATTGGTGAATGGGATGACATCTATAGAAATGCTCGGAAATCGGAAAAGCTTAGGTTTGAAGCAAATGAGAGGGATGAAGGCGAGCTAGAAAGAACTGGCCAGCCAATATGCATTTATGAGATTTACAATGGTGCTGGTGGTTGGCCATTTCTGCACCATGGTTCATTATACCGTGGATTAGGTCTTGTAAGTTCCACACAACTAGGTTATTGGCTTGATGCATTTTTCGGTTGGCCCTCTGTGTGTGTGTGTGTGTGATCCACAATTTTCTTTGTCCACTTTGGTGATCTTATGAAATTCTAGTTTATTTTTTTAATGTTAATTTGTCATTTCACTTGGCATTTTTCTTCTTTTGGCTTGCTTTATCAGTCTACTAGATCCCGGAGATTGAGTTCAGACGACGTGGATGCAGTTAGTCGGCTTCCCATCTTGAATGATACGTATTACCGTGATATCCTTTGTGAGATTGGAGGAATGTTTTCAATTGCTAATGGAATTGATGACATTCACAAGCGGCCCTGGATAGGATTCCAATCCTGGCGTGCAGCAGGGAGGAAGGTATGTATATATACTATCATGTATTTATAATTACATATAAACCTATATTTGTCGATCAGTTTTCATGTTGGGTGTTTGAGACCTCTTGTATCTGCATACTTAACTAAAATTGCTCGGTCATGCCAGGTTTCTTTATCCAAAAAAGCAGAAGAGGTTTTAGAGAAAACAATACAAGAAAATACTAAAGGAGACGTGATATACTTTTGGGCATGCTTGGACACCGATGGAGGCATTATAGGAAATAATGATCTGCTCACTTTTTGGTCCACCTGTGATATTATGAATGCAGGAAGATGCCGGTGAGTGTTAGCATCAAAATCTCTTTTGGTTAGATAATCCAATCCTGAAGCAATCTACAAAATGCTTCGTGTGGTCCCACTGTCGAATTAAAATACTAAACAAGATGAATTGATTACTTCAGTGTAACTTACAAGCTTTCTTTCGGAGATTTAACATTTATTTGATCATAAAAGTGATGTCAAATTCTTTGATGTTTTTTTTTGTAATAGAACATCGTTTGAAGATGCTTTCCGGAGAATGTATGGGTTACCATCAACTGTAGAAGCTCTTCCACCCATGCCTGAAGATGGTGGCCATTGGTCGGCCCTGCACAGCTGGGTGATGCCAACCCCTTCTTTTCTGGAGTTCGTAATGTTTGCCAGGTACTATCATGCCTGCAGTATTGTTATCATCCTTTCATGCATCTAAGTAAACCTATTCTATCACTACATAACGTCAAGCTAGCCGAACCCCGATAATTTTAGGCTCTTAACTTCTAAGTTGATGACCCAGGATGTTTGTGGATTCTCTTCATAGTCTACACATCAAATCATTGGAGCCGTCTGACTGTTTGCTAGGCTTTTCTGCACCAGAGGTAAGTTTATACTTTAGGGATATGTTTGCTAGCTTTTCTGCACCAGAAATATATACATTAGGGAAACAATTAAAAACCGGCCAACTTTCAAACCATTGAGGTTTGACCTATTTAAAAAACATCTAACTTTCAAAATTATATACCCCCAAGGATGGTGTAACTCTCTAATTTTAATAAAGGTAATCATTTATTTGAGTGAAATAAATATCTGAGTGTTGAATGTAAACACATAAAATACAACACGTTTGTGAATAGAATTAAATAATATGAAACAAGTACAAAAAATAGTGATGATTGACAGAGTAATAAAATAAAATAGTTTGGTAAAAAAGAAAAACTATAATAGAATTATGTTAAATAAAATATCTTAGCTAATAAAACGTAAACACATGAAATAATCTGATTCTTAGCTAAATATGAACAAAATATATTGATCTATTTAAATATGAAATGTGTAATAAATATAAAATATAATAAGTACTAATAAACTGTTAATGTTTAGTTTGATGTGTTACGAAAATATACTCTACCTGAAATCATGTTTAAAGAGTTTTCTTATGAATGATAGTTTTAATAAACCAAATGATAATGGACGGATACAATTGATGTGCAATTGGACTATGAATTTAAAATAAAATAAACAACAGTCAAAATATGACCAAAGATAATTGTAATGTTGTTTGCAAACTTTAAAATAAAATGTGCTTTTGATAGCATGGTCTATAACTATATTTTTGTAATTTTTTTTAAATAAAATGAAAAATTGTATAGGGTGTTACCTTTTGATTAAGTGTTGAACATAAGGTGCTAAGTGTGATCTTTTATAAAAGTGGAGGGGGTTTTGAAACTATTTTTTGCTTATGATGGTGGTAGATGTAAGGCAACATAAAACCTCAGGATCTATTTTTGAAATTAGTTGGATCTGTTTGTAATTAGGTCAATCTCAAGTTACTTTATGTAACTAACCCTATACATCAAGTGTCTTAGATGCATCATTGGGTTTTCAGCTGCTTAATGAAGAACTAGGAAGAAAGCGATGTTTCTCATGTCTAATTGTTTTTTTGCATACAGAAGAAGAACTGCTATTGTCGGCTTTCCGAGCTCTTAGTGAATGTATGGGCTTACCATAGTGCCCGAAAAATGGTTTACATAGACCCCCATACGGGCCTGATGAAAGAACAACACCAGGTCGATCAGCGTAAAGGATTCATGTGGGCCAAATATTTCAACATTACGTTATTAAAAAGCATGGATGAAGACTTAGCGGAGGCCTCAGATGACAATGATCATCCTTACAGAACATGGCTGTGGCCATTAACAGGGGAAGTTTACTGGCAAGGCGTGTATGAGAGGGAAAGAGAAGAGAGGTATAGGCTGAAAATGGACAAAAAGAGAAAAACAAAGGAGAAAATACTGGACCGGTTACAGCACGGGTACAAGCAGAAAACTCTAGCAGGCTAGATTAAAATCTGACGATAGTGAGTGATGAGTACGTTACTTTAAAGCGGCAGCTGACAGATTCGACATTCTTGGCTTTGAGTCGAAATGAGATTTATGCTCTTAAAGAACTCGTCTTTGAGTGCTTTCTGCTAACACATATCTTCTAACTTACGCTTGCATCGAGGACACTAATGGCAGCGGGTCCTTACACTTACACATATCTTTTTTGTTCGCCAAATGCGTGAAGCAGATTTGCAGAATCGACTTGCTTGAATATTTTGAATTTGTTCCAACTTTCTTTCCTAATATGATTTTTTCTACTTTTGTTTACTTTACAGTAGAGGTTGTTATACTTGTATTTTTGTTATTTTTTTCTCTAAACTTTGTACATACGATTCAGGATAATTCTTTAAATGGAATTGATGGTAGTACGTAGCTAGGAAGTGCGACACCTCCTAACTACCCTCTCACGACTCTAGTTGTTTTCAATCTTCAAAAATACATGCAAGGAACTATGCACAGCAAATTAAAGCCGAATCTTTGTTCAAAAAATTAAAGGTGTCTTCGATTATATTTATTAAAATTGTTTTTTTCCGTTTTGGGCATTACTGTCTGCCTGACCGTCTGTGGCTTCGTGTTTCTCAGTGAATTTATATATTTGATTTAATTTTTAAATTAATTTCTGTTTTGTTTAATTTTATTTTTATTTTATTATTTTTAATTTCATATTGTTTCATTATTGCTATATTTTACATTGAAATATGGATCATCGTTCGAGCTCTCGAGTATATTCCTCAAAGATGTAATGCTAAATAAGTTAAATAAGTGTTTGAGTAGTTTGGATCATATACCTATTAAGGTATTGTTTTCCATTTGGTTTCAAAGTTAATTGCTTTAATTAATTTGCTTGATTTTTCTTTTGCCATGTTTTTTTGTGAAGCACTTCCCATATCATATCAATTGCAAATACAAATAATGTTAATCAACCGAAGTAATTAATTTAAATAATGCAACTGCTTGAGTACTAACAAATAGTTGTTAAATTAAGCCATCTCATATTGACGGAACACCTGCACCGGCTGAAACCAATGGTACCTAACGCGGACCGGTGTGAAATCGATACAATCGATTTACGGGTGTTGGGATCGATATACACTACCGAAGAAGACGGGCAGTGCTTTACGTTAACGAGACCATCGACTACACGTCGGACCACCGGACCCGCTCCTAGAGCACGAGGAATTTTTCTTGACTCGTCGATACCCGATCGACCGGACACGCCCAATGCATGACGGAAACTCCGTTCGATCTCCAAACGAATCCACCCCGAACTCTACTACCAATCCCCCGAGAACAATGACTTCCAACCGTTGTCGGGAATCCACTCAACCCGAGTGTTCCGAATTCCCGACCAACCAATAACGACAACCAACCAATCACAAGCAATACGTATATATCCTCGATGCACCACAAGCATACACAATATACATATTCAAGCAATAAAGGAGCAAACCACAATCGAAGCAATCAACACAAACGAAACGAGAAAGCAAACAAACACGACACCGAGAATTATAGTGGTTCACCTTTAAATAGGCTACATCCACTTTGCCGCCACGATCTCTTCACTAGATAAACCGAATCGTTACACCGAGTTTCCAAGAATTCTACCTCGAATTCTAACTCTCACGACTCTCTCTAGGACCCTCACACTCTAACCCACTCACGAGATACACCGAAAAATAAACGAGAGCTTCCAAGAGCTTACAAGATTTTTTCTCTCAAAAATCTAACTCTAACCCTCTTCCCAATTTTTCTCTCTCTATGGTGGCTAGCAAATGTTTTGGATAAGGTATAAGTGAGGGGGAAGGAAGTATATATAGTATTAAGGTCAAGACCTAGTCAAAGCCCAAAAATGCCCTTAAAAAGGCTCAAAAAAGCCCAAAAAAACGAGTTGGCCCAAAAGCTTCCAGAAAGTGGCACGAACGTGCCAGTTTTGGCACGAACGTGCTACTGCCTCTGAAGTTTTGGAAGAATGGCACATTCTGGCACGAACGTGTCAGTTCCTGAGTTTTGAGAAACTCTCCATCCGCGCTCATTTTCGTCGTGCCTTCGTCGGTTTGGTTTGGCTACACCAAACCCAACAATCTCCCACCTGGAGACACAACCAAACTACACTCCCCATCATCCGTGGCGGCGGCCACATTCATCATCTGAGAAGTCCAACCGAAGTTTCTCTCGACCTCGGCTTCAAAGGCTTCACCACCTTCTTCCTCGACACATCGGTCGGCATCCGACTTCCCCGGAACGTCTCAAGCACCTCGTGCTTGGACCGAGCATCGATTCCCGGGTTTCTCATCACAACCCTCGACGCTCTCATCTTCTCAACAACATCCCCCATTCCGTTAACCTCACCATCACCACGCAATCCCCTTTCGGACCTCCGAAATCGCAACATGGTACCCGAGCTTCTCAAAGCTCCCACATGTCGTCTCCCCGGATTGCTCGTGAACCGGCTAACTCCCACCGAATGAGCAACGTCGGCATTCACATGCCCATCGTCTATCACCAACGATCTCAACCGATAACCTCCAACATTGTCACCTTTGCTAGCTCTACGACTCCTTTGCCTACTCCTCGCCACGGGACTCTCTCCGAAACGATCACCCGAGTAGCACCCGAATCGTCTAACAACTCCCACCGCATGGGAAATGTCGGGCTTCATCACCTCGTCTCTAACTGACGATTTCAACCGATAGCCTCCAACATTCTTACCGTTGCTAGCTCTACGTCTCCTTTGCCCACTCCTCGTTTTCCGAATTCTCTCCACGGGACTCTCTCCGAAACGATTACCCGAGTAGCACCCGAATCGTCTAGCAACTCCCACCGAATGGGAAATGTCGGGCCTCGATACCTCGTCTCTCACCGACGAGTCTCCGAGTGAAAATAACGAGCTCGGCTCGCTTCCAATTTTCAACTCCCGCTTGCTCGATTTACCGGCCCGCATCGCTCTACCATCTCGACCCGAAAGCACATGATTGATCTCCAAGGTTTCCATCGGTCGGTCTTCTACCGGAACACCTCCATCATCATGTCTCCGCTTTCCGATATCTGAATTCTCCATCACCGAGAATCGAGCTCGTCTTCTTTCGAGAACAGGACTCCGATCCGTATGAGGAACACCCGAACTCGCTCTTGGTTGCAACCACCTTTCGCTCATACGACCTAGCCCACAATGCATTAGCCCATTTGTGTTGTCGGGTACACCAATCTCACGACCTCCCGTCGTAGTGTAAAGGGTGTCCGTCCTTAGACCACGAGCAACAATCATTGCACCCTTCGACACTTTCCAAGACCCATCGTTAAAGGTAACCGTATGCCCCTCTCTCTCAAGTCGGCTCACCGAGATCAAGCTACTCCTTAGCTCGGGTGCATACCTCACCTTCGACAATATCAACGTCCCTCCGGACGTCTTCACCTTCACGTCTCCAACACCCACGATATCCAACGGCCTATCATCCGCTAGATATATCTTCTCATGTCTCTCGGGAACGAAGTTCACCATGCCGACACGACTACCCGTGGTGTGAAACGAGGCTCCCGAGTCAACCACCCAAGAGTCTTCACGAGGCTCCGAAGATACCAACAAGTCATCTTCCCTCTCGTCACCCGTCACAACCTTGGCATCGCCTCCATTCCCCGGAAGCTCACTACAATGCCGCTTTATGTGACCGGATTTACCGCAATTCCAACACAAGAATCGCTTCTCCTTCTCGTTGCTCGACTCCACCCTTTTCCCGCGATTACAACCTCCGTAATGATTTCTACCTCGGCTCAAACTCAAGGCCTTAGTCGTTGAAGTCGATGTCTCTCCGGAATCCCTCCTTCTAACCTCCTCGGCAAGAACACGATCCCTCACATCGGCATACTTCAACCTATCACTTCCAACGGAGTTATTCAACGCCACTCTTATCGGCTCCCAACTACTCGGTAGAGACGCCAATAGAGTAAGTGCCCGGACCTCATCATCGAACCCGATCTCAACCGAAGACAACTCGTTGACGATCGTTTCGAACTCGTTCACGTGAGTCGCAACAACTCCACCTTCTTCCATCTTCAAATGAAAGAACCGCTCCAACAAAGAGCTTTTGCTTCTCGTCGACGGCTTCTCGATCGGCTTCTCGAACATGTCGGATAACACCTTCATCATCCCCGAGGTCGACGTCTCCATCATCACCTTTCTAGCGATGTTCTCCGACAACGTCAAACTGACTAACCCGAGTACTCGTCGGTCTAGGAGAGCCCATTTCGCCTCGCTCATACCCTCCGGCTTCTCGCCTACTAACGCTAGATGAAGATTCTTCCCGAACAAGTAGTTCATCACTTGCACCTTCCAATGTGCAAAATCCGACCCGTTGAATCTTTCGATTGCACTCCATACCATGTCGTTGCCCGTGATTGTTCTCAACCGCTTCAAACGAAGCTCCGATACCAAGCTTCACAACTTGGCTCGGATACCAATTGTTGGGATCGATATACACTACCGAGGAAGACGGGCGGTGCTTTACGTCAACAAGACCATCGACTACACGTCGGACCACCGGGACCCGCTCCTAGAGCACGAGGAATTTTTCTTGACTCGTCGATACTCGATCGACCGGACACGCCCAATGCGTGACGGAAACTCCGTTCGATCTCCAAACGAATCCACCCCGAATTTTACTACCAATCCCCCGAAAACAATGACTTCCAACCGTTGTCGGGAATCCACTCAACCCGAGTGTTCCGAATTCCCGACCAACCAACAACGACAACCAACCAATCACAAGCAATACGTATATATCCTCGATGCACCAACAAGCATACACAATATACATATTCAAGCAATAAAGGAGCAAACCACAATCGAAGCAATCAACACAAACGAAACGAGAAAGCAAACAAACACAACACCGAGAATTATAGTGGTTCACCTTTAAATAGGCTACATCCACTTTGTCGCCACGATCTCTTCACTAGATAAACCGAATCGTTACACCGAGCTTCCAAGAATTCTACCTCGAATTCTAACTCTCACGACTCTCTCTAGGACCCTCACACTCTAACCCACCCACGAGATACACCGAAAAATAAACGAGAGCTTCCAAGAGCTTACAAGATTTTTTCTCTCAAAAATCTAACTCTAACCCTCTTCCCAATTTTTCTCTCTCTATGGTGGCTAGCAAATGTTTTGGATAAGGTATAAGTGAGGGGGAAGGAAGTATATATAGTAGTAAGGTCAAGACCTAGTCAAAGCCCAAAAATGCCCTTAAAAAGGCTCAAAAAAGCCCCAAAAAACGAGTTGGCCCAAAAGCTTCCAGAAAGTGGCACGAACGTGCTACTGCCTCTGAAGTTTTGGAAGAATGGCACATTCTGGCACGAACGTGTCAGTTCCTGAGTTTTGAGAAACTCTCCATCCGCGCTCGTTTTCGTCGCGCCTTCGTCGGTTTGGTTTGGCTACACCAAACCCAACAACGGGACCCTTAGCAACGATCTTCTCTCCCGTGTTCTTGAAGAGGAGTCGACTGCCTATGAAGCGTGGGTTCTTCAATTAGTCAGTGGCATGTAGCATGCTAGTACTCGAACATCAACGACAGGCCAGTCGTGACGAGCCCTCGACGGTGAGGTGATGCCAAACCCTCTGAGTTTAATCCTTCGCGGTCTAAGCATAGCGGCGATTGTCAACAAAACAACAAAGGTTTGCAATTATCAAAGTAACAAGCAACAAAATTCCATTGCTGGTCTACTTGGACCCCCATTCAATGGTCACACGCCGGGTTTTTAATTCGACTGATCGTCAATGGTACATGTACATCGTGCAGGTACTATTCTTCCAATATCCTCTAATTCTTCTCATATCCGGTATGTCTTTGTTGGTAATGGTACTACCATTCCAGTTCGGGGAACGGGCACATCCACCATACCCACAAACGACTGCACCTTACATTTACATCTTCGTATGTCCTATATACTCTCAATATTATCAAAAACCTTTTCTCCGTTCGAGAATTTACTAAGGACAACAATGTCTCTGTTGAATTTAACTCCCTTGGTTTTCCTGTGAAGGATATTTGAGGAACAACAGTCATGGTGATTTAGATGCAGTATCCTTATCCAAGTCGCAACCTACCAACACTCCCTTCGCCGGTTTAACACCTTCCACGTGGCATTCTTGTCTCCGTCATCCCTGCCCCATGATTCTATATCATCTTAGTCTAGACCGAATGTGTTGTTTTACGTTCTTAATATCGGTCATATCCATAATATACTTAAACTCGATGAGCTTCAAAACTAGTGCATGTGACATTAAATCAAATTCTTCCAGAATTAAATTAATTTATTAGTCAAAGCAGTTTGCTCAAAACTAGTACATGTGAAATTAAATCAAATTCTATTTGGCTTCATCCTCTACGGGTTTTGTGAATTTTCAAGATTGTTTTGAATTATAAAAAACTTTTTGAGATCAATTTTGAGTTGGAAAATATCGGAAAAACTTACATAGCACCAATTTTGTAATTCTATTTTAATATTATTTTATTGTAATAAAGTAATTAACATTTTAAATTTAATTCCTTTTAACATTTAGTGAGTGGGCTTGTCAGCTACTTCTTCAAGCTACGATAATCTTTTTATTTTATAATCATAATGATATTATATAACTCATAAACTTAAGTCTATATAACATAATACCTCTATTTTTTCAAAGCAATATTCACACTTCCTTTACAAATAAAGAAGGAAGTGTCTTTTTATTTTATAATCATAATGATATTATATAACTCATAAACTTAAGTCTATATAACATAATACCTCTATTTTTTCAAAGCAATATTCACACTTCCTTTACAAATAAAGAAGGAAGTGGGACTAAAAAAAATGAGACAGAGGTGGCATAATCCATAATTATTCTTTGACCCCTATGACCCTATTTGCATCTCCCCCAATAAAAAATGTACAGTAACACTTGCAAAAATGTATCTCATTTTACCAAAGGATTAATTAGTCCAGTCAAGTAACGAGATTACTATTATAAATTTTGCTAATTTTTTTAATTTTTGTGTTCTAGAATTTTTTTATAGAGCACCTCTCTTCAAATGAAAGTTGAAGAACTTGCCTACATCAGTACAAGCATTAGGATAAGGAAGGATAATAGGCAACAAATTAAAAACAAACAAAACATGTCTTAAATTGTGTCTTTGCTAAAAACGAATATGGTTGCATAAACAATCATGCATCTGCTAATTTTAACCATTCAACTGAACGATGTACTCAATAATAATACAATATATTCAATTACAATGGTTAGCATGGTAGTAGACTACATTCAGATCTCACCTGTGCCAAGAGGCTGCCTAGAGGTGTCACCCGAAGCCCACGCTTCATAGTCCTTCACTAACTGCAAAATATTTAACATTTTTTCAAAAAGGCAATATAATGATGCAAATCAACGTGTCGAAAGAAAGGAATTGAAAATTAAATACAGTATATTATAGAGAGAGCGAATATTTGTTATTGAAGGGAACTCAAATAATTTAGTGAAAATAGTTTGTTATATTCGCATACCTGCGACATAAATCGGGGAAGCATGGCTTTCAGTATCTGCTCTAGTATTTGGGAGCCGGCTGATTGAATCGCCTGCGGTGGAATCGCACGAAATGCAAATGGAACTTCAATGCTGACCTGGAGCATATCAACGACATCACAACACTATGTAGCATTTATTATAAATGAATTGGATGGATAAATTACTATTTGTTACCTCAATCACTGCATCTGAAGTTAACGTCTGAACGGGCGAATTATCTCTTGTGCTATCGCATGATATCTTATTCTCCATCGAAGCTGCATGCCCATACCAAATCAGTGTCAAAGGAGATTCCTGAAAAGAGTTGTACGGTAATATTCAGAATCCAATGACACTACACTAGACAGATAAATCCTGTTTTTAGATATTCAATTCTCAATTAGTAAGACATAATAATAGAATTCGGTCCAATAGATCATTACTTTGAATTCAATATTACTACAACTATTTACTACACTACTAATTTAAATTGTTCTCTGGAGTCCTCACACAACTAATAATAGCTAATATTAATGTGACTGACTAACTGAAGAAACTTATTACACCCATCCTTCAATTGACCAACTAGCACGAGTTCATTCTCCTCGAAATGAGTAAAACTCTTCCACAGGGAAGTATGGAAACCGATCCAGAATATCTAGTAGTTATCGATGTTACACGATTCTGTTTACAAAAACTTAATTGAATATCAAAATTCCAGAAACAGCAAGCATGCATAACGTTTACTGATAAATCCAGAGGAATAGAAGACAAATGCACAAGAAGTGTTATGAAATGGGGGCAATGGCGGTATTTTGTGGCGGAAAATAGCCTGACCGCCATGGCCAGTTTGTGAAGGGTGGAGATTATAGCTGGATATCAGCTTGCACCCACCTGCCATTGATAACACTACACACTAATTGACAAAAGCTACTCATTAATTTAGCTTGGGATAATTGCTAAGAATAGTGGGATTGAATTGTTATTATGATGCACAAAAGTATTTTTACCACGACATAATCACCCCCACCCCAAAGAATAAGGAAGAATTTGGGGGCAAGCCCATCTTAACCCACATAAAATACTTTCCACTTCTTCACCTCCTTACAAAATTTACCCACTTCACCCCCCTGAGCGAGGAATTTCAAATCGAAGTTGATATTTTGAAACATGCTTGCTTAATAGTAAGATTTATCCCGTAAAGTGATCTTTAACAATTCCACGGATGTTGGTCCAGGACACTAAAGCGAATCCCATAAAGTTGTGGAGAAACAGTATATGACTACTTAGTATGAGAGAAGACACTAACCATCAAACTTGTCATTCTGAGCAACAACTATAGGGGAGCCCTCGAGCTGCAAGCAATTAAATACCACCAACGTTAACCAAGAATTATACAGAAAAATAATGCACTGTTCTAGCAAGCAATGTGTGTGTTCGCGTATAGGAAACAAATATAGTACTATCTTCTATCTACTCTACCGCAAGTGTTTGCACTTTTTTGTATAAGTATCGTACTCTAATGCTACTGTAAATATGCACAACAAGCTCCTACAGTAGCAGAAAGTAACGGGCCTTGTACCTTACACGATAGAAGCTTAATGCAGCAACCATTGGGCTGCTCCTCGACTCTCACCAACAAAACAGGGCATACTTGGAAAGCAAAGAAGTTGAACGTATACACGTAACACCTGAAGGTGTTGTCATCCACTCTCTCTATTCTCTCTGCATCTAAAACCGAGTACTGACTCGCTGGCAAGCTCATATACTCAACTAAATAAATAATCAACACAACCACAAAAAGTTACCACACGGAATTCATCATCATTAGTCATTACACACAGAGAGAGAAAGAGAGAGACAGAGAGAGATTACTCAGAGGGCGTTGGAGCTGATGGACGGATACGGACTCGGTCCGCCGAGCAACGAATTTGGCCTTGGGAGAGGAGTCGGCAGATATGCGGAGCGAGGTTTTGGAGGAATCGAAAGAGGAAGCTAGGTTCGACAATACGACGACGGGAGGATAACGAGATTTTGATGATGCGTATCTAGGGTTTCTGAACGGGGATGAGATTGAATTGGAGCTCAAGGACGCCATTTTGCCAGTCTGTGTAGAATTAGGAAGTGCGGATTAATGAGGGCGGCAATGGATAGCAGTCTGTGGTGTTGGATAAGTCTACGACGCCCTGGCGCAGGTTAGCGGAACGATCATGTCTGTTGGATAAGAGTATGACGTCAACGAAATTATCGTCGGACAATTTTTTTATAGGAGTATTAATTATAATTATAATTATAATTATAATTATAAAGTAATTATTTTTTAAAGTAAAAAAATAAAATTGAATTTTTAAAGTTATAATTATTTGACATAATTATTTGTGTGATTTTAAAAAATTATGAAAAAGTAACATGTAAAAGTGTAGTTTTATTTTTTAAAAAACATTTTATTTTAAAGTGTAGTAGAATGTAGTACTCCTTTGAGATTTGTAAATTTTTATTTTTTGATGGTGTACTCCAATATGAGTTTTTTGAAAATATAATTTCTTCAAATAGGAGTTATTTGAGAAGAGTATTTTTTGTATAATTTTCAAAAAAACATTGAATAAGTAGAGTAAAAAAACAAACAACATTTAATTTCATCTTACTTTTGATATTTTAATATATAATTAACAATAAATTTATATTTTTTTAAATCAATATTTTTTATTTTTCAAGATTTATAAATAAAGACTAAGTTTGTTAGATTTGGATATTTTTTTTTTTTTTTTTTTTTTGCAATTTTCTCAATTTTTGATTTTAATAATGTGGAAGAAAGATAAAATAAAATAATTTTTGAAATATTATGGTAAAGTATGAAATATTTAAAAAATAAATGAAGATATTTGATTATGTGTAAACTGAAATATGTAGCAAATAATATTTAGTGGATAGAATATGTCTTATTGGAGATGGTCTAAATATTCATAATATAGATAACCACGATTGGGTTGATTGGGTAGCGCTATTTGCACCCGTAGAATTCATAAGTGTACACCACTAACTTTTCCAAATCTACCTTTCATAAATAAACTCTTGTAAATCATTTCATTTTGTATATATTTTAGTTATAAACATTTTCAAAATAAAATAAAAAAATTATAAAAAAACCATCCACAAAATACAAAAAAATCACGGATAAAAATAATTACAATTTTTAAAAAAATACACCACTAACTTTTCCAAATCTACCTTTCATAAATAAACATTCTTGTAAATCATTTCATTTTGTATATATTTTATTTATATACATTATCAAAATAAAATAAAAAAAATTATAAAGAACCATCCAAAAAATACAAAAAAATCAGGTTAAAAAAAATTATTTTTAAAATTAATAGTCACATCAAGAACAAGAAACTACACATGCTGCATAAAATAAAATACACACACACATATATATATAATAAACTGCTTCAACAAAGAAAAAGAAAAAAAAGCAAAAAAAAAAAAAACATAAAACAAGAAAATTATTTTTATTTTCAATTTTTTTATTAAATCTATAATATTAAAAATAAACAAGCACCAATAAAAAATATTATTTTAGGAAATAATACTCATTAATTTTCGAAATGGCAGAAATAATAAAATATATTTATCTTCAAAATTTATTTATCTTCAAAAATTATATTCTAAAATTAATAAATTTAATCTTACAAAAAGTAGAATATTTTTTTTTCAAAAATTTATATTCTAAAATTAATAAATTTAATATTACGCAAGTAGAATAATTATTTTCATACATTTAAAATAAGAATATATATTTTGTTAAAAAAGTGAAAAATAATATTAATAAAAATATATAAAAAATAAAATTTTGGTGCAGTCGATAGTATTTATGTGTATAGGTTAATAAGGTTATTTATGATTTTTAAAATTTATGGGATAATATATACATATATAAAACAAAAAGTTTTTTTTTCTC
This sequence comes from Euphrasia confusa, assembly GCA_954870475.1. Classification (NCBI taxonomy): domain Eukaryota; kingdom Viridiplantae; phylum Streptophyta; class Magnoliopsida; order Lamiales; family Orobanchaceae; genus Euphrasia; species Euphrasia confusa. The sequence continues at coordinate 23,305,284 of OX940960.1, forward strand.
CCATTGAACCAATAGAATTTTAGAAAAAATTGTGCTTGGACCAGCCAAAAATTCTCAATTATCTAATTTGCTTATTTTTTTTTATATAAAAGTTAAATAATAAAAGTAATATATAATCATAATAATATATTACTATAATAATAAGCTAATACTGATATATTCAGTTTCCACACCACTGTTCATTTTTTCTTCTTCTTCATCAATTAATAATATTTTAATTTTCCAATGTATCTTTTTAATTTCCCAATAAACACATCTCTACACTTTTTATATTTTCCAGAATTCATTTTTCTCTTTAGGTTATATGGAATTTTTTTCTTATTGGCCGAAAATAAGCAAATAGCAAGCATGCAGGTCACACGGACCACAATTTTTACACCTGAAGTTCAGATATCAAAAAATAGGCAAATAGCAAGCATGTATGTCACACAGACCATAATTTTTACACATATGCAACAGATTAACAAGGACACACAAGTCTAGAGATTAACAAAGAAAAGGAAAGGCATGAGACTTCACAATTTCAAAAAAGAAAATTTTCAAAAAACAAATTTCCAAAATTAATTAAAAAAATACTAGTATTTATTAAATCAATCAAGTAATTACTTAAAAACATAATTATTAAACTTAACCGGTTCAAGTTATTGTGAAAAATCTTAATATTGTAAAATACATATTTAAAAATGTTAAATATAATATAAACAATATATAAAAGGGTCAAACTATTTACACCTCCAATATTACTATCTACACCACCTATCTTAATTCACCCCACTAAATTTAATTTATTACTTAGTACACCCTCTAGAAATTACCCATAATACTCATTCAATTAAGATCATGATATTTACACCTCTAATACGTATGTTAACTATTAGTCTATTTTTTTACACATGATTGAACCTTGTTCTTGGGCTGCGGTGACCCCAGATCGTAAGCACGGCAAAGAAAGCTTCATATTAATTTCTTTTGTTAAGTCCAAGAGGGTCGCCGACGAAGTCGTCAGGAAAATAAAGTAAAACGAAGAGACTCACCCATAGCTTTTGGCTTCCACTCTCTCCACCATTGTTCTTATTTTCAATACTATTAAATAATATTACCATCAATAAGAAAAAAAAATTATTGGTCCCACAAAAGTAGCCTTTTTTCGATTTAGTCTCACACACATCCACTTTCTCAATTTAGTCCCAAATATCACGGATTTGGTTTCAATTTAATCCTTTTCGACGGAAAATTTCAAAATTGACCGGAATTTAATCACGTGATACGCACGTGATCTCGGAGCACGAGCCCTCAGCTGACTCAGCGCCAGATGTCACTACGCAATTGGTCGACGCCTTTTTTCAAAAAAAAAAAGAAAAATACGGAAATACTTGGCCACGTCATATATACCACAATTAAACGAAAATGAAAAATACAGGAATACGGTTTCTTATACGCTTCTATTAAAAAAAATGAAAAAGAAAAAGAAATCGAAATAGTTTAAAACCCGCATCCCCTTTCTTCTTTTCCCTAATTCATATGAACCCTAACCCTAATCCTCTCCATCAACTCAATTGATACCAATTTTCCGATACGAAATTGAAATTCTCCATCAACTCTATCGAAACCCTATACTAAGTATGTCTGAATCAACTGGAAATTCTGGAAAAATATGTTGTTTCTGTCCGAAAATTGCTTCAAGAGCTACTTCATGGAAGAGTTCGAATCCGGGTCGTTGATTTGTGGGTTGTGGAAATTACCCGGTAAGAACTCAACTCACAGTGAATTAGTTGTTATTATTTTCCAATTTACTAATTCTGACCTAATTTTCGAATTGGTAAATTTTCTGCTTTTTTTAGAATGATGGACAGTGCGATTTTTTTAGGTGGATTGATCCACCAATGTGTGAGAGGTCAAAGCAAATCATTCCCGGGTTGTTGAAGCGTCTAAACGAAACTCAACCTGCTAATAGTAAGAATGAAGATGTGGAGAATGAGAATATATTGTTGAAGCTTGAGATAAAACGGTTGAAGGAGAAGAACATGAAGCTGAAGGATCAGAATAAGAAGTTCATGCATAGTGTTTACAAAATGGTTGTTTTGATGGTGATTGGTCATGTGGTTGTTTTGTACATGTTGAAGTAGGATTGTATGAGTTCGAATTGGGATGTGTTGTTACTGAACCCTGTTTTTTATGTATTTGTATTGATCTATTTGTGATGTAATGGAATGACATTTGTTTGGTATTTCATCCATTATTTAATCCATGTGTTTTAATTAAAAGAACAATCAAAAGTACAAAGAAAATTCCCAAATCATCTACTGAGAACAAGTTCCATTTCATATCAAAATACCAAATTCTGGAAAAACCAATTACAGATACCTCAAAACCAATTACCAAATTCATCCATAACTAATTCAAAAGTACAACTAAAGTTTGAACTCCCAAAAGAACCTCAAAACATCACCGAGGACAATCCAAAAATAAAAAACAAGTTTCACCACCCAAAAGAACCTCAAAACATCACTGAGGACAATTCAAAAGTTCAACACAATTCTAACTTATGAAAACAACAAAAACACATTATGGCCTGCCATTAAGTCCATCCCCTTCTCTTTTTTGCCATTTGAAGCTGTTGATGCATAGTAGGGCCTGCCATCAGTGGTTGAGTAGGAACTTCTACTGAAAGTTGACTTTGTTGTGTGCCCACATCTTCACTTTGACTAGCTATGTCATCAAAAGGCCTATACTGTGGTGGTGCCATCTGCAAAATGTAAGACATGTTATTTTTCCATTAAAAAAAGACCATAGAATGTAATAATGTTACCCTTACTGTGATTCCAACATCAGCCCCTCCAACATTAGCCCCTCCAGCATTAGACCCTCCAACATCAGCCCCTCCAACATCTTGCTAAACAGCCCTATTTGGTTCTCTGCTTGTGCTTTCAGTTTCAACTGATTTCTTGCCACAGGTAAGGGAATTGTGACCAACCCTTCCACACTTCTTACACTTATATGGATTGCATTGTTTCTTCATTTTCTGCAGCTTCCCTTTCTTCCCCTTGACTTGTGCTTCAAATGGCTCCAATCTCCTCCTCTTTTGTTTTCTTCCCCTTTTAACCCTTTCACCAAATTTAGGAGGCAGTGGTGGAATGTACATTGACTCTCCCCATAACAAATCATAGCTAATTCCATATATTGGCTCTGCATATGTCAAGTTATAAGTCTCTACATGGTAATATGGGTGAACATAGTCAATGGGGTCAAGCTTCTGCCTTAACAGGGCACAAATAGCATGAGTGCATTGGATCCCACTGAGTTGCCAACCTCTGCAAGAGCATGTGAGCTTCTTCAAATCAATTGTGTACTGTCTTGAATCAAAAGAAGAAATCTGGTAATTAGTATCATTGCATTTCAGGGGAATGCAGTCATTAATGGCTTCAGTGTTCTTGTCCATGATTTTTTGAATTTTTGGACACAATCTCCCTTTCCACTTGGCCAGTGCTTTGTCCCTATTCCATTGCAGCCTCACCAGTAAACTCTCCCTGATCCACTCAAGCATGGTGATGATAGGTTTATCCCTTGCTTCAATAATGTTGGAGTTAAATGTCTCACATACATTGTTCAGCAGCAAACCACATTTGGACTTCTCTTGAAAAAAAGATTTACACCATTGATGAGGAGGCTTGTTCTGAAACCATTGCCAACAAGCTTCACTGAGTTCTTTCATCTCATTCATGGCTGCAATGAATTGTCCCTCAGTGGTACAATAAGCTGCCTTCCAATTATTCAACTCCACTGAATCCAGCAAGCTTGAGATTGTTGTGCAAATGCCTTACACAAAATCTGTGTTCAACTCCAGGGAAGATTGTCTCCATGGCCTTTATGAGACCTTTCTGTTTGTCAGACATGAAAGTAAAGTTAGCTGCATTAAGGTCTAAATCAGATTTTATAATAGACAGGAACCACTCCCATGTCTCCTGGTTCTCTCTTTCAACCACAGCAAATGCCACAGGGAAAGGGTTGTTGTTGGCATCTACTCCAACTGTTGTCAACAGCTGACCTCCATGTTTACCCTTCAAGAAACAGCCATCCACTCCAAGAATCTTCCTACAACCCCTTTTAAATCCTTGCTTCAGTGCATTGAAACAACAGTAGTAACTCAAGAACATTGTCACACCATTATCAACTTTAGTTCCTACAATCACTGTTGATCCAGGATTTGTTTTCCTCAACTCTTCTGCATATGCCCATAATTTTGAATATTGGGCATCAGGATCACCTTCAATCTTTGACAGAGCCTTGTCCTTTGCTTTGTATGCTTGTATCTTAGATACTTCACACCTAGTATCATGCATTGCATCTACCATGAACTCCTTCACTGACCTCCCACCATCAGATTGAAATCTCTGCAAAAATCTCTCACTCAGCCATGTAGAGGTCATGCACTTCACCTTGTGAGATGGAGCACAGGTGTGTTTATCAAGTATCTTCCTGATTTGAAAAGATGGCTGGTCCTTCATCTTTAATGCACTAACCATCCACTTACAATCATCACTGTCACACTTGGCATACACTCCTCTTATCATTTTTTGTGAATTTTATGTTCCTCCTGTGGTTTATAGCATGTGACTGCACTGCAACCTTGAACTCTTTCTTGGTGGAAAATACTTGCTTCAACACCAACTCTGGCTTGTATATAGTTTTGGGATTGAAGAGAGGGTATTGTTCTGCATCTCCATCAGAATCTTCTGAAAACCTAGATTCATCAAACATGTCAGGGATTTCCACAACATCATCTTCACCACTACTATCATCACTGTCATCTTCCTCAAGCGCACCACTGTTAGGGCCCTCCTTCATAATATTTCCACTGGTACCTTCATCATCATGTATGTCATTATAAGCCTTGCCTTCAGTTGAGTCAACACCAGATGAGAAATCTGAATCCTCAAAAAACTCCATATCTATATCATCATCTTCTTCAGATTCTTCATCTTCTGCAACTTCTACTGGTATTTCATAAACATCTTCTGCAACTTCTACTGGTTCCTCAACTTCATGGCCTTCATTTTCTGCATCTTCAACTTCTCATGTGCAACTCCTTGATTTTCTGCATCTTCAACTGGATTCTCATGTGCAACTCCTTGATTTTCTGCAGCTTCTACTGGAATCTCATGTTCCTCAACTGGTGAATTCTCATCCACTATGTTCACTGCACTTATGGCTTCATACTCATCATCAACATCATCAACTTCCACATCAAATAGAGCATCATCATCTTCATTACCATCTTCCAGTACATAATTAGGATCAATATCTAAATCTGATTCATCTTCATGCATAATGTCAATTCCAGAACTGATTGCTTCATACTCACATTCAGAGCTATCAACTTCCTCATCAAAGATAGCATCATCATCAATATCATCAGCTTCTAATACATAATTAGGGTCCTCTTCAGAATCCTCATCTTCAACTTTTTCAGCAAAAACATGTATCTCTCTAACATCAAGGAAAGTACTAGCCCATTTCTTAATATCAACATCATCAATCAACAGTTTGTAGCTATTATCCTTCAACTTCAAGTAATATCTCATATCATCCGCAAACTCCACCCCAGTGTACAAGTTGAAATCAAATGAGCTTACCTGATCAACATTGCACCAATCAAGGTAAACTATCTTACCCCCAACTTACTCAGTGCTTGGTGATTCTATGAAGGTTCCTCCAGTATGCACAACAACAGAGATGAGCCGACTTTTAGGGTCTGAAAAAAAAAAATTAATCAAAACCCACAATCCAAAAATAGCTACATATATATTGTTAGGAGGTTAAACATACCATAATTTGGCAAGCCCGAGTCTTTTGCCCCTTTTTTCTTCGCTCGAACGTGAACCATTTTTTGCGCAGCACTCTTGCGAAATTAGAGTTAGGGTTCTTGGATATTTGGGTAATTAGGGTTTTCAGTATGATTAGGGATGATCACTATATGGAATTTTGCGAAATCGATGTTCTTGGATATTTGGGGAATTAGGGTTTTCGGTAGATTTTGGGGGATTAGGGTTCTTGCAGTAAATGTGTGAGGTGAAAGAGGTGAATCCCGTTTCATCCGCTTTTATATTGTCTGAAATACTTTTCTTTTTTCATTTTTTTTAATAGAAGCGTATAAGAAACCGTATTCTTGTATTTTTCATTTTCATTTAATTGTGGTATATATGACGTGGCCAAGTATTTCCGTATTTTTTTTTTTTATTTTTGAAAAAAGGCGTCGACCAATTGCGTACTGACATCTGGCGCTGAGTCAGCTGAGGGCCCGTGCTCCAAGATCACGTGCGTATCACGTGATTAAATTCCGGTCAATTTTGAAATTTTCCGTCGAAAAAGATTAAATTGAAATCAAATTCGTGATATTTGGGACTAAATTGAGAAAGTGGATGTGTGTGGGACTAAATCGAAAAAAGGCTACTTTTGTGGGACCAATAATTTTTTTTTCTCTACCATCAATTAATCAATCGATTTATACATTTATTAGGTTTAGTTAATTTTCCTTTTTCTTTTAATTTCTTGGAAATTAATTATTGAAGATGCCTTTTTTTTAGGGATTTTTTGAAGGTGGTATCGTCGCCGAGTGAAGCATGCCTTTCGATCCCTCATCAAGGTCAGTAGTGTCTACGCCGCCGCACACAATATCTCCGCCTCATTTCGCCTACTCGGGTTGGGTCTCTTCTCCGACAAGGTCGTTGTCAGAGGAAATCAGATCTCTATCGAGATCTAAAAATTCCGTGTATGTTTTGGGAAGTCAGCGACCAATTTCCGCTGTTGAAGTTCAAGAAATCTAAGTCGTCAATGGCGTTCAAAAACAATATTTACTGTATTCTTCTGTTTATTTATTAGTTTTTATAAAAGGGTATTATATTCATTTAATAATACAAGTAAAAAACATAAAAACTAAAAGGGGTATGTACAGTAAAGATGGAGGTGTAATTAAATAGCCTGTGCCAATATAAAAATCTTTACATTCCATACCGACCAAGAGAAAATTAGAAATAAAATCTATTATTTTGATTTGAAAGAAATCAACCTTGTGATTAATAACTAATAATTTCAAGCAAAAAAAAAAAAAAAACAAGTTAAAACAACAAAAAAAATTTAAAAAAAATGGTATCAATAAATATTTGGATATTTTTTTAATTGATAATAAACTTATGTAAGATTTCACTATTTAATTATTGTGAGGATTCAACCAATTTTTCAAAATTATTAGTGGGAGATATAAATGAAAATTAGGATATATACAAAGATTTATATCGGTACTGCCCTACTATATATGACTAATTAATTTAGTCTATTATATTATACATTAAAAATTTTAACAAATATTATATATACTAAAATAAATAAAATTTTAAAATTAATATTCTATAATAATCAAAACTATTAAAGATAGAAAATGATAACTCTTTCAATTAAACACTTTCCAACGAAACATATACTCGTATATAAGTTAATTTACATGTATCGTCAAACCTGTCTTCTAAAGAAACAGTTACCACATTCATATACATAATATCAAAATATATTTTAAAAAAATAAACAAAAATTTCGATTAAAAATATAAATATAGAATTTTTATATTCAAATATTTTCGAATACAATCACTCACCTATTAATTTTACTCAAATAATATTTCTTAAAATTAAATTATATAAAAAATATATAAATAGCTTAACAAATACAAACGAATTAATAGTAAAATCTTCACTTCAAATTGATCGGTTAGATTGTCTTTTGATTGAAAATAAAACATCTCCAATGCGAAACTGAAATAACACAATAAATTCTCCACGAAAAAATGATTTAAAAAAAATAATATTGCTTTTGCTCGGCGCATGCTCCTCTCCCTCATAAGTATAAACCTTCACTTTGCTTTACTTCAGATCGATCAGCCGATCTTTCCACTTCTCAAAACAAGAAACATAATTTCTATACAATTAAATGTGTATGAAGAAGGAAAAAAGAAAGGAAAGAAGCAGTTGGGTTGAAGTGAATAATATTCTTAGAGATAAAAAAACCACTATTTTAACAAGAAAAAAAGGACAAATCGGCAATTATTCGAGATTTATTCAGAGAAGATTCGGACGATAAAGAAGTGTATGATTTAGATTCTCAAAATCACTCGATCGACCACACCGAAGATGATGATCAATATGTGATTGAGGTTGGTATGAGTTTACATAATTTTGATAGTCTCTTCAATGCTTACCTACAGCATGCAAGATCTTAAGGTTTTAGTGTTATTATGAGGACAATTGCATGTCAATAGTATTCTCGTATAGTTTATGATAAAGCTCGAACTTCTAAAGCTAACTGAGAAAGTGAATATAAAATTACCGATAATTGCTGAGTTTGGGAGTTTTGTAATATATAGAAGAAATACAACAAAATATCATAATTCTACGCTGGAGATAAATACATAAATAAGCAAAAGATAATTACATAAAATACAACATATTTATCTAGTTTAATTATTTTATTTAACACCCCCGTCAAGCGATGCGTGAGATGAAGAAAAACGCAAAGCTTGGAACGCAAAAATTAGAAGGCAAGTCGCGGTAAGTCTTTGGTGAAGATGTGGGCAACCGATAGAGACCATAGGAGATGGCGCATCAGGTGCTGCGGTAGGATCTACGGCAGGCTGTTGAACAGGCATTGCGGTAGAAGCATTATGACGGCACGACGGAGGAGACGAGTCCGACGTATGTACAAAGAACACGACGGAGGGGACCAGTCTGGCGTGAAAATTGTGCCTGCAGAAAATTGACAGTACGAAGGAGGAGACCAATTCGACGTACTGCAAACACAACGAAGGAAACTAGTTCGCGTGAGAACTGTGTCGAAAGAAAGTAAGAGAAAATTAGGTTCAAGATCGGTGCTGCTCTGATACCATGAGAGTGTGAATATAAAATCACCTATGATTGGTGAGTTTGTGAGTTCTGTAATATATAGAAGAAATACAAAAAATTATCCTAACCCTACGCGGAGATTATAAATACATTAATAAGTAGGATATAATTACATAAAATTCAACATATTAATCTAGTTTAATTATTTTCCTTAAGACTAACAAGATATCCAAGAAAGATGATTGCAAGACTCGATTGAATGCTATAAAACAATTCGATGGAAGCTAGATGATTTCATCAATGGAGAAGCAACACAATCATGAAATTGATCCTACATTTTCATTGTTAATTCCAACTCACATGCACTTGAGTCTCCACATGAAAAGACAGCTTGAAGCTAATGATATTGTCGGTATAAGGCCTTATAAGAATGTTCAATTATGTGAAATACAAAACAGTGGACCACAAAACTTGGGATGCCTTCCAAAAGACTTAACAAATTACATAGAGTCTAGAAGAAGGTTGAGGTTAGGAGTGGGAGACACAGAAGCAATTCACACTATGTTTGCTAGACTTCAAATAAAGGATCGGTTTTAATTCTATACTATTGATCTTGGCGATGAAGGGAGATTACGCAACATGTTGTGAATTCATCCGAGATGCAGAGTCGCATATGAAGAATTTCATGACGTTGTTAGTTTTGACACTACATACCTTGTCAACAGGTACGAAAAAATTAATTAATATTTGTCATTCCTATTCTTGGGTGTAAAATTGTAACTAATTAAATTATTAAGTACTACATATTAATATATTTTTGCATTCGAATTTATATATTGTTTGTTAGGTATAAAATGTCTTTTGCAACAATTGTTGGAGTCAATCACCATGGACATTCAACGTTGTTTGGGTGGGCTTTGGTGACGAATGAAGATGCCGATTCATTTAGATGGTTATTTTCTAACTGGCTGAAAGCAATGGGTGGAGTTCACCCCCTGCCATAATCAGTGATCAATGTGAGAGTATCAAAATAGCTATCCAAAATATGATGAGGAACACAATCTATCAATTTTGCATTTGGCATATCCTCTCAAAAGTTAAACAAAGTTTTAGAGGAGTAAACAATTTATCTAGATGTTGTAACGAATTCAAATGAGTTGTGTATGATAATCTTAGCATACAGACATTTGAGACGAGGTGGGTTGAGTTCTTGGTGAAATACAACTCAATAACTTCATTAAAAGAAAAAAAACACACAAAAAAAACATCATCTCACTTCTCACGCTCCATTCAAAAGCTTAAAGAAAGAAAACTGATTTAATAAACAAAAACAATTAAAAATAATTTCAAGAATCACGAGAAGCATTCACAGTAGCACTTGCATTAGTCGTCGAGTCGGAAATGATAATAACAGGACCACTTGCATTAGTCGTCGAGTCGGAAATGATAATAACAGGACCACGTTCATTCTAAGCAACTTTAAGATACAAGTCGTATAACTTAAGCAAAGGCTCTTCTTCAAGGAGCACAAGAGAAATTACATAATTTCCGCAATGAGAAATCAGTCTTTTGAAAAGTTTCGAGATATCATTTTTGAATTAAAGATATTCTTGTTTAGAATATACATACATTGCCTCAAGATTTCGTGGTGATGGATGAACAATCTGATTAGCGGAATTGGTTGTTTTATAGAAAAATAAATAAAGCGTTTATGATATAGAAAAAAAAACAAAGCATTTCTGATTGCACCTGTTACCGATATGCGTTTATGATAACACATGTTACTGATATATGTCTTTTGGAATCCCGCACCCAAAATTTTAAATTTATAATTTTAATTAAAAATTAAAAATAATTGTATGGTAAAAATAATCATGTATTAGTTGATCTTAAAGATCTATCTTATGTTGTCTAATATATATATAACTAATTCGGCTAGATTGTCTTTTGATTGAAAATAAAACATATCCAATGCGAAACTCAAATAACATAATAAATTCTCCACGAAGAAATGATTAAAAAAACATTATTGCTTTTGCGCGGCACATGCTCCTCTCTCTCATAAGTATAAACCTTCACTTTGCTTTTCTTCAGATTGATCAGCCGAACTTTGCTTTTCTTCAGATCGATCAGCCGATCTTTCCACTTCTCAAAACAAGAAACATAATTTCTATACAATTAAATGTGTATGAAGAAGGAAGGAATAAAGGAAATAATTAGTTAGGTTTAAGTGAAAAATATTCTTAGAAATAAAAAACCATTATTTTAACAAGAAAAAAAAATGGACAAATCGGTAATTATTTCAGCTCCTTCTTCTCGTTCCCGACTCATTTTTTCCTCAATTTCTATGATTTTTGCCCTGAAACGTGCACAACAACTAACTCCAAACACCCGTGAGATCAACACACACACATCTCGACATAAACAATATAAATAACACACAAAACAATCACAACGACTAACACAATTCATCGATTTTGCATTTGGCATATCCTCTCAAAAGAAACAATATTTTAGAGGGGTAAACGATCTATCTAGATGTTGTAACGAATTCATAGCAGATGTGTATGATAGTCTTTGCATACAAACATTCGAGACGAGGTGGGTTGAGTTCTTGGTGAAATACAACGCATCAACTTTATCAAAAGAAAAAAAAAACACAGAAAAAACATCATCTCATTTCTCACGCAATATTCAAAAGCTTAAACAAAGAAAACTCAGTTAAAAAACAAAAACAACCAAAAATAATTTCAAGAAGCACGAAAAGCATTCACACTAGCACTTGCATTAGTCGTCGAGTCGGAAATGACAATAACAGGACCACGTTCTTTCTTAACAACTTTAAAATACAAGTCGTATGCCTTAAGCAATGGCTCTTCTTCAAGGAGCACAAGAGAAATTATCCTTGCCGCAATGAGAAATCAGTCTTTTGAAAAGCTTCGAGACATCATTTTTCAATTAAAGATATTAGTGTTAAGAATAGACATACATTGCCTCAAGATTTCGTGGTGGTGGAGGAACAATTCGATTACAGAATAGACATATATATATAAAGCGTTTATGATATAGAAAAAAAACAAAGAGTTTATGATAGCACCTATTACCTATATATGTCTTTTGGAATCCCGCATCCAAAATTTCAATTTTCTAATTTGAATTTAAAATTAAAAATAATTATATTGTAAAACTAATAATGTATCAGTTGATCTTAACAAATATACGTAAAGATTTGTCTTATGTAGTCTGATATGTATATAAAACTGGTTTGCTATTTTTTTAAGAATGATGGTGATTTGTTTATAAAACTGATTTGCTATTTTTTTAGAATTTGATGGTTTGAAAAAAAATAATAAATATAATGTTATATGATTAAACTGATTTGCTATTTTTTTTTGGAACAATGGTTTAAAAATTAAAAAAAAAATTGGTAATGAAATCTGAAAGCGTTAAATTTGATTTAATTGCAAATTAACTAATTGACTTATATACATTATATTATTATTTATTTTAATTATTATATATATTTATTGTTTTTAATATGTATATATTAATATATTATTTAAAGTTATTGTTTTATTTTATATTAACAATTAAGTAAATATTTACTCCATATATTATTTAACTATACATTTATATATATTTATACATTTATATATATTTAACTATACATTTATATATATTTAACTATACATTTATATATAAATAATATATATTTATATATTATTTAAAATATACTACTACTATAGATATTACACTTACGTATGCTGGTGACATATAAAAAATTAGTTTATACATTATTTAACTATACATTTGAAATATTAATTTTTTAATTAAAAATAGTAATGTAACATATATTCATATGTTAGTCATAGTAATTTAATTTTATCTTATTAAAAAAAACAAACTACAAAGTAAGACATAGCAAAAACAATCTGATGAATAGAAAATTTGAAAAAAAACAATACATTATATAAGTAAGGAGATGTGATCAATAAATTAAGAGTAATTTATTGAAAATAATATGGGTGAATTTAAAAAAAAAGGTAGTTATCTTACTCTATATTATACTATAATCTCAATCTTTTGTCTAATCATAAAAAAAAAAAAGATTTATCCAATCCACCCTTTTAATTGTTTAAAACTATTGAATATATTTTATAAAACCAATATAACGTGAAATCTCTTAATAAAGATCTGTCTTTATGTAGTCTGATATGTATATAAAATTGATTTGCTATTTTTTTAGAAATGATGGTGATATGTTTATAAAATTGATTTGCTATTTTTTAGAATTTAATGGTTTGAAAATAAAATAAAAAAGATAATGTTCTGATATGATTAAATTGATTTGCTATTTTTTTTTGGGAAGGATGATTTAAAATTAAAAAAAAAAAAATAAAGTAAATATTTATATATTAAAAATATACTACTACTATAGATATTATACTTAAGTATGCTTGTGACATATAAAAAATTAGTTTATACATTATTAAAATATACATTTGAAATATTAATTTTTTTTAATTAAAAATAGTACTGTAACATATATGCTATATGCATATGTTAGTTATACTAATTTTATCGTATTAAAAAACAAACTACAAAGTAAGACATAGCATAAACAATCTCATGAATAGACAAAATTTAGTAAAAACAACAATACATTATATATGTAGGAGATTTGATCAATAAATTAATTCATTGAAAATAATATTGATGAATTTCAAAAAAGGTAGTTATCATACTATATATTATACTATAATCTCAATTTTTTGTTTAATCATAAAAAAAGAAAGATTTACCAAATCCACCATTTTAATTGTTTAAAACTATTGAATATATTTTATAAAACCAAAATAATGTGAAATCTCTTAATTGGAGGATATAATATGCACTTTCCATGTTGGACAATAATCTACCAAATAAACAACGGATAAACAAAAAACATAAATCAAACCTAATCTTCACATCATTCTCCCCCAAAACGGATTTTTTTTTCTCCAACGAATTGTGATTAGAGTTCTGGGTTGAAGTCCATCGACACTGTTTTTCTTTCAATTTCTTAAGATTACGTGATATCGGCTTCAAATCAGCTTCGACCTATAAACTACTTAAAAGAAAACTTTCAGAAAACAAACTGTTTTCTGAAATTATTATTTTTTTGAAACTGTATAGTCTCCTTCCTTTCCTTTTCTTTGTTAATCTGTGGACTTGTGTGTCCTTGTTAATCTGTTGCATATCTGAACTTGGGTGTAAAAGTTGTGGTCTGTGTGACAGGAGCTCCCTTCCCATTAAGCCAATGCGCGAGCGGCCGGCCTGCCATCGCATTGTTGAAGACTCAACGCGCGCAGCCGGCACGCGCGTTGTTTGAAAATTTTGAACTCGGATTTCTGTTAACCGATGTTGACCCGCGTTGACCCACCTTTGACCACCCAATTGAAGGCATTTAGAAGGGCTTTTTAGACATTTTCACCTAGAATTTTTGGGAGACAGTGTGCATGTTACACTATAAGACACAAAATGTTAGGTGTGGAGATTTTGTCCGTAGCTCATTTTCCTTTTTGTTTTGTTCTTGTTCTCTATATTAATCTTGGAGATTTTATTTGCTCTTGAATCTTTAGCTTAAATATTTAGATTCTTCTCAATCGATTTATCATCTCACAAAATTCCATTCACAAACATAGTTCACCTTACCGAGCTCGTCGTTTTCTATCGGAGCATCTTATTTGGGTGACACGTAGAAGTTCGGCTCGATTCCTGAAGCACGACTCGTTCTCACCTCGTTTCCTCAACACCTGTGTGAGTTTTATTTCGATCATGAGTTATCTATGTATTATATGCTTGATTGGTTGTGTAGTCATGAGTAGCTAGGTTATTTGTTAAGGTTCTAGAGAACTTTGCTTAGAGACTTGAGTCGACCATGATTTGAAGGATTTAAATGAATCAAGGAGTCGTTCGATTCGAGTTGTGGGGTCTCGTGTTGAATATCCTCTCCGAGGAACATCATTAGTGGACCACGCACTTGAGTCGAGCGATGTTTAGGTACGATTCAAGGTCGTCTCGTGTTGAGGACATCCTCGAGGTGTATCACTAGTGGACGACGCGGTCATACCTAAATGACAGGGCCTTTATAAAAATCTCGGTTTTAAAAAGAGTCGACTCATTTCTCGAAAGCAAAGGAACCTAATTCCCTAACTTCATTCGCATTTGATATCTCCACTTGATTACTTGCTTGATTGTCTTCTTTTTCAATTGTAGCTTAGTTAACTATCTAAATCTAAATTGAACCCCTCCCCCCCCCCCCCCCCCCCCCTCCCCAAATGGGATTACGGACGAGCATATTATCTAAATTCAAAAAAGGTAGTTATCTTACTCTATATTAGGGTTGAGCGTTTGAGCTCCAAAACTCGAGCTCGGGCCGAAAACCCGCCAAAAAAGCTCGTCACGGGCCGAGCTTAGTTCTTTTAAGTACCGGCTCGCCATAGAACCGACCCGTAAAGTGTATATGCGGTCCGAGCCCAAGCCCAAAAATATTTAGGACCGAAAGCCCGGCTCGGACCGTCAATTTCATTTTTTATATTATACTATATATATATATATATAAAGTAGA
Source organism: Euphrasia confusa (assembly GCA_954870475.1). Classification (NCBI taxonomy): domain Eukaryota; kingdom Viridiplantae; phylum Streptophyta; class Magnoliopsida; order Lamiales; family Orobanchaceae; genus Euphrasia; species Euphrasia confusa. The sequence continues at coordinate 23,320,782 of OX940960.1, forward strand.
AAAAGATTTAGTGTACATTGTTATTACTATTAAGATTTTCACTTCAAGTTTTTCACTTTACCTTCTATTTCATTCCGAGTTAACACTTGATCACAATGCACATCATTTTAAAAAGTTAAAAAAAAATTAAACACTTCAAATAAGAGGAAGACAATAATCGAAAGTATACTTGATTTTTTTAGTGTTATTGTGGTTTATATATATTTTTGTAAATCATTTCTGAATTACTGATGCTAATTAATTGTTACTCTTACTTTTTTCTATTTTGACTAATTGCAAGATTAATTTGGTTTTTATTTTTATTTTTGGATTTTTATTTGGACAAACAACCAAAAACATCATTTTTTGTTTTTATCTTTAAACTTTCACTTTAGTATCATTTGATTCAAATGTTTGAAATTTTTATTGAATTATAAAGTGGATGAAATTTGTAATAGAAATTTTATAAAATTTGGGACCGAAAACCCGGCTCGGGCTCGTCATGCTCGGTCCCGAGCCGGGCCTCAACCTCATACAAACCCGGCTCGGCTCGGACCGTAGAGGTCGGATTTTGAGCCGGGTTTTGATATTTTTGGGCTCGGCTCGACCCGCGCCCACCCCTACTCTATATTATACTATAATCTAAATCTTTTGTCTAATCATAAAAAAAAAATTACCCAATTCACCCTTTTAATTGTTTAAAACTATTAAATATATTTTATAAAACCAAAATATTGTGAAATCTCTTACAGTAGAAACTCCGTACAGTCATATCGTTGGGACCGGAAAAAAATATTACTATAAAGAGTTATTCTTATACGGGGTTTTACAAAATAAAAATAATTTTTTCGTATAAAAAATAATATACATGCAATATTATCTATCTTTAAATTTACAAAATCAATTTAATAGTTTTGAATAATAAAATTTGACCATATATGTGTAAAAATTGTGTTTAACATACAAATTAAATAAAATATTAATAAATTTAAGGACTATAAACTTTGACCATTATTGATTTTGATAAATATTTTATGTGATTTTAAACATGTTATTGATTTTAATAAATAAAAACATTATTAATAAATATTTTTATTATATAATTAATTATTTATTCTATAAAGGTATAAATCCTTAAGACGGGACTTCGAAAATGTATGACTTATGACAATGTGGAGTTTATTCCTATTTATAACTGGTCTCAAGTTGGGACTTTGATTTTTTATTAATATAAGGAGTTTATTCCTATATGGAGTATTACTATATAGAGTTTCTACAGTAATTGGGAGATGCACTTTTCATGTTAGACAATAATCTATCAAATAAACAAACGGATAAACACAAAACATAAATCAAACCTAATCTTCAAGTCATTCTCCCCAAAAATGGATTTTTTTTCTTCGACGAATTGTGATTAGAGCTCTGGGTTAAAGTCCGCCGGCACAGTTTTTCTTTCAATTCGTTAAGATTAAGTGATACTGGCTTCAAATCTTCGACCTATAAACTACTTAAAAAATACCCAATGAAATCGCATATCCCAAAATATATTTTTGCCCTTTCTTCCTCCCCGAATCACAACCAGTAGTTTTATTCAACTTCTTACTCCTTACTTTGTACTCTACTTAATCCGTCGGCGCATAAGAAGAACACCGTGGCAAGATCCAACCTTCAACCTTTCCTACCAATTACGTGCTCTCGTTTAATTAGGTATAATTCCACACCGATCGTTTAATTAGGCATGATTACAATGCAGATTTTGATGGTATGATTTCCCATCTAGAATTGAATTCATTAATTTAGTATATTTACCTGTCGTGTTTATTCTACCGATTGATTAAGAATTCTTGTTTGTCTTTCTGTAAATTAATTTTTAATTTTACCAATTAATTGAACTTCAGTGCATTTTTACGAAAATAAAGTCTAACTTTTGAAGGGGAGTATTGGATAATATATTCGACCCATTAATATAAGGGGCGGAGGCATTTAAAGGCCAAACCATAAGAGTATACAAGTTCTGAAGCCCCGTTCATAAAAATGGAAGTTAAGTAGGCCAATTTGAATGAAAAGACTTAAGTGCCTTCAAAAGTTATCTTTTCTCACAAAACAATAAATCGAATATTACAAATTAATAAAAAGAATATCAGAAAAATAAAGTTGCCCCACAAAATCAATTTTCGACTTTTGAAATTCACACGCACGACGAGCGCCGCCACGGTGAAACATCAGCCCCGACCGTTATCGAATCAACTATTCAACTCCGTCTCCGACGATCATCATTATGGCAAGCAGTGACAACATGGACACCCTAGACAATCGCGCTCAACCTCCGGTAAGTCCATAACCCTAGCTTTCCAACTTTCGATTATTCGAGCTTTGATGCTTGTAAATCATTCGATTTGTAATTTGATACCGGTATATTCATTCAAGATATGGTTTTTGTTTCCGACATTTTAAAATGGTTAATGGTTTATTGCTCTCTGCAATTTTTTCGCATGCAGTTGTGTGTCAGTTCTGGTAGACGACGGTTCAACCGTGAGTTTTATCACCGTGTATTATCACGGTAGAATTTAAGACGGTGATATATCTCACGGGTGACTTACACCGTTTTTACTTATGGTCTTGTACGAGCACGATCCACGACTGTGATTTATCTCACGGTGTAATGTTACCGCGTGTACTTACGGTCGTGTATGATCACGATTCACGACAGTGTTTTATTTGACGGTGTATGTGTACTTACAATCTTGTACGTACTCGATCCACGGTGTATATACACCGTGTGTAATGTACACCGTGGAAAAACACCGTTTTGTATGTTCACGGTGAATTTACACCGTGATATTCAATAGTTTTTTTCTTACGGTGTAATTCCGTCTTATGGTTATGCACGATCCCGGTGGTTGACATCACCGTATGTATCTTCACCGTGATATTCAATAGTTTTTGTACACCGTGGAAAAACACCGTTTTGTATGTTCCCGGTGAATTTACACCGTGATATTCAATAGTTTTTTTCTTACGGTGTAATTCCGTCTTATGGTTATGCACGATCCCGGTGGTTGACATCACCGTGTGTATCTTCACCGTATACCCTTGATAACTGTTGTATATGCTCGTCGTGGATTTAACATCTCCGTGTACACTACACCCTTAGATGTTCACCGTGTACATTTCACCCTTTGACGTGCCACGGTGTTAAGTTAAACTCACCGTGAATCGTGAAATCTTCTCTGATTTGATTGATATTTTCAGGCTGGGTACGAATGGAAAAGACCAGTAGCTTTGCAGTCGATCACCCCAAGAATCAATTTGTATTACCGTTTCGACGTGATAAACTTGATAAAGCGTGTTATGGGTTCAATCGACGGCGGCGATGCAACATTGGCTGAATTCGCTCAGCATTCCTATATGAAGCATTTTCTGGAATTCTTAAAACCCAACGAAGGATTAGTTAAAGGACATGCTGCACACGCATCTCGTTATTTGCATCATTTCCTATGTAGAGAGTTGACTGGTCCGACAATACCGGCGATGGAACATTGGTTTTATGTCGGTGAGAAGATCGCGAAATTCACACCGGCTGCTTATGCCATGGTAACGGGACTCAATTTTGGGCACTACACAGGCTTTGATATTTTTGAGTCACGTGAGTTTCCTCCCGATAGCTTGTTTATTCGATTTTTCAAAGGAGATACAACCATTAGCTTATCGGAGCTACGCCAAAAGTTCGAGGATGTAAATCTCGGCAAAGAAGCGAAGGCGGAGGATTATATGAAAGTAGCCAAGCTCCACATGTATTATTTCATATTGCTTTGCCGAGACCATAAGGTTAAAATCGATAAGTCGGCATGGTTGTTGGTCGAGGACCACGATTGTTGGGAGGAATTTCCCTGGGGCGCTTATTCCTATCAGAATTTATCCTACTACCTCAAAACGACGTCCATGCATGATGATGAATCTACTTACCATTTCTACGGGCCGGTTTGGGCTTTTCAGTTTTGGATGTACGAGTCCGTACCGTCGATCGGAGCATTATGCGCGAAACGTGCTCGGGTTACGAGAATTCCACGTTGCCTGATGTGGGACTCTACTGCATCGAAACAAGCTGCGTGCGATGTCACTAAATTCTTCAATGAGAAGGTACTTTTTTGAATTTTCATTATTAAAAAGCACACGCGTTGAACTTTATTGTTGTTGTACGTTGATACAGAGTATATTTGTCTGTAGATGGAAGTTTTTGAATCGTTAATTCCTACACCGGAAGAGGCCAAATCATTATCTTATGTTACTGTAACTGAATCTATAGATGATTGTGAACTATTTTCTGTTGAATTCTGTCCACCTCGACGAAAAGGAGGTATTAAGAAGAAAGATCGAGCCAAGCCGTCTCACAAGCGTGCTGCACAAAAAGCTTCACGTGCTATAGAAAGGCCTATTTCCAAGCGACGTGTTTCCGGACCTGATCTGACTTCTGTGACGGACATTTGCTGTCGAAAAGCAGGTGTCTTCGGTCCTGAGGGGCCGGACAACGATGAGATCGATCGCCAGGTAGGTAGGATTTGGTCTGCCGAACTGAGGGAAGATATTGTTTCGTTCCTTGCTGATGATTCTGGCACTTGCTTTAAGGAAGCTGTTGCTCAAAAAGTCTTCGAACTCATGAAACGTTTCCATTCGCAATCTAGTGCGAACCAAAGCGGACTCGAATATGTGGAAACGTTGTTCAGAGAATGGATGAATTCCGGGTCTACCGACTTGATTTCGTGCAGTCGAGGCTCCATAGACCACAGAGTGGGTGCAGAATTGTTTGATAAAATTGAGGACTTCAATTGGGCCTTCGAATCTGACGTGCTAGATCTCTATATTATTTATTTGAAGTGCAAAGGTCGTGATGTTAAAGGGAGTACAAACACAGTCTTATTGAGCACTCAATTTTGGGTAAGTTTTACAGTACTCTCATTTTGGACACCTTCGTTTTTACTAATAATATCTTTTTCCAGAGTACTATAGATGCTGCATATAAGATTCATCGTGGCTCTATTGATGATTGGGTAGTGCCTGATTCTCTTCGAGAAGCAGTGGATGACACATATGGTCCGATGTCAATGGAGTCCGACCAGCCTACTCACGTAAGTATTGAAAAGCATACATGCTTCATTTTAACTAGTGTGAAACTGAATTCTAACTCGCAAACCTTAAACATGGCATGTAAAGCTCGTGGCGATTTGTAATGTCCACCATCATTGGGTCACCGTCCGAATATCCCCCGAAGATTGGACTATCGAGTTGTATGACTCATTAATTCATACTCAACTGGCGACGTATCCTGAATACGGATTTCGGAAGGACGAATTGAGGCCGTTAATTGAGTTTTTACCTCTTGTGTTGAGGAGATCAGATTACTGGGCAAAGAAGGGTCAACACCATGCGATTACGGAGGCCTTCGAGTTGAAAGTCATGCCGGATGCCGAACAATTCGTCCAGGATGTTACTGATAAACACTCTTGTGGAGTTTACTGTACCATCGTAACGAAAACATCGATGAAGTGTACATTGAGGAGGTCAGGAAACAGATATGCCTGAAGATTTTTTGGCTGAGCTTGAATGATGTTGCTGATCCATTTTGATTGACGTGTCAGTATAAACAGGTTGGTTGCTTTCACATTGTGATTCATTAATACTGGTTTGTAATTGCTGTTTTGTGAACGAATATTTGTACACGGTGCCTGAATGAATAAGTCCACGGTGTAATCACAGTACTGTGTTGTAGCCAATAGTAGACTCCTATGATTTACCGTGTCACGGTGGATCAATATTTGTACATGGTTCCACTGTGTATCTTGAACCGTGACACGTGCCAGCCGCAGTCCTCTTTCAACATAAGCAAACATTTGAATTCAAATTTGAATTCAAATCATCCAAAACAAATCAGTCAAAAACTTATCACAACAATATGTCTACACAATCGGTTAACTCCGTGAGTACTGGTCAACCAAGCCGATTGAAGTACCAAGATAAAGTTTGTGGTAAATGTCGGAAGAAACTTCAGATTCGTGTGGTGTCCTCGAAATCTGAGAATTATCAGAAATTGATGTATTATTGTCAAGATCATACATTCGATTCCTGGTGTAACCCGTCAAATGAGGGAGAGATACAACATGAACAAATGTCAAGAGCGGAAGAGAAAGCCACAGAAGCTAAAATTAGGAAAGATCTGAAGAAGATGGAGACGTCATTGCACGACGTATCCATCCAGTTGAAGACTACTCTGTTTATTGTCTCCATAATTATGGTTCTTGTAATCATAATTATTGTTATGCTTAAGTGATTTTCAATGAACTTGTCATTGTGTTATTTTCGAAATATGAAATTTGAGGTCGTTTGCTTCATTCTCTCCATATACTACATTGTGAAAAATCTGTTGCAGGGCTAGAAATTAGTTTTCACGGTGTATACTATCGCGCACGGTGTGTACACGGTGTGTACACGGTGAAATACACACGGTGGTAAGACCATGTGTACACCGTGAAAACAACGGTGCAATATTCCAGCGTATAATTTTGGAAACAAGGAAAAAGGAATACGGAGTAATTTTGGTGTACTAAATTAGGGGAATCCGAATTACAAAAGGCGCCGATTTACAAAAGAAAAACCTAACGCCGAAACCCTAAGATGGTTTACTCTTTTTCAGAGACGACGACGACGAAGGTACATCCTCGAATGCTCTCTTTACTGGAGCAGGTCTCGGCAAGAATGACTTGAGTTCATCTCCATCCTCTTGAAATATCCGCACCAGGAACTCGTCTGGAAGTGGCCTATGCTCGAGCAGGAGGGTCATGCCTTTCTTCAACTTGTGGATGTGTTTGAATTCAGTCCAATTATTGTAGAAATACGCCAAGCCATTTTTAAAGCCCATCAAGGTTGCCCACCTCTCACCGTGAACGTCGCGGAGGTAGAAGAGCGGAGGCTCTGTACTGTATCTCACACGCAAACGGTAGAAACGTTCGGGAAGTCGAAACCGTCTAGATTCAATATGTTCATCAGTCAGCACAACAATGAAAGCATCAGCTATCTGAGGGGTATCCATTATTGGTATGAGGATTAAGGACCAAGAAATATTCAGAGTTTAATAGAGGATTATTCAGAGTTTAATAGAGGATTAGGCCTGCATAAATCACTATAAATAATGTTTCTCGCTGGATTCCAAAAGGTCGCGTTTAACTAATTATTACAGAAAGTCGCGTGTAATTATAAATAATTGCGACGTGATAGGCGCCGTTTCAGGTTTTACGCATCCCACTTATTAAGGCCCATTTATTAGTGGTAGTTGTATTATGTATGAGACCTAATAAAAAAACACATCATCGCCGTGTCTATAATAAAATCACCGTGACACACGAAAACAAATTTCTAATTAGACACCGTGAGAGTTCAGTATGGCACGGTGTCAAACAACTCCGCGATAACCACACGGTCTCTTTGTCACACGGTATCAATTTATACCGTGACAGTAGACCGTGCGGTTTTAAAATCAATGTTAAAATTTGAAATTTAACTAGTCGTGTATTTTCGTGGAGAACCTGATGAGACGGTGGCAGGACAACCGATGCACGGTCTATTAAGTATTGACAGTACTCAAAACTCAAAACAGCTTTTGCAGGCGCGAGTTAATTTTACCGATTTATATTTAAAATTCTAACTAAATTATCGAAAATAAAACTGAAGGGATGGAGGTTTCGCTAAATATCACGACCGTCACACGACATAACACTTACGGTGTTACACGGTCATTTCTAATATTCATCGTGAATTCGTGAAACTCCAAAAAAACGAGTTCTCATGGTTTGTACACAATTTGAATTCTTTATTAACGTTCACTTTGATATGTTTCAATCATTGAGACGTATGGTATTTGATTTTAAACACGTATGATTCGATTTGGAGTATGCATGTCTCAAATTTAAGAGATGTCTAATTCATTTGTTACAAGTTACTCTCAAGTGTGATCATACATTGCACATGATATATCACATTCAATCGTTTCTTGCATAATTTTGGAGTTTTATCGATTTCATATAATCATCTAGATGGAAAATTAACTTTGGATTAGCATTTTAACCAAAATATTCACACAACCCGAGCAATAATCACCAAAAAACGTCATTGTTCATACTTACACGGTGATGTTGTGATATATCACCGTATCGGGTTACCGTGCGGAGATCAGATCAATTTTTAAATTTGAAATTTAACGAGAAAAGTACTGGTATAGTACTAGTTCCCAAGATGGTGGCGGGACAACCGATGCAGTGTACTCAAAACAGCTTTTGCAGGCGCGAGTTAATTTTACCGATTTATATTTGAAATTCTAATTAAATTATCGAAAATAAAACTGAAGGGATGGAGTTTCGCAAGGTGTAAATACTAAATATCACGACCGTCGCACGACATAACACTTACGGTGTTACACGGTCATTTATAACATTCATCGTGAATTCGTGAAACACCAAAAAAACGAGTTCTCATGGTTTGTACACACTTTGAATTCTTTATTAACGTTCACTGTGATATGTTTCAATCATTGAGACGTATGGTATTTGATTTTAAACACGTATGATTCGATTTGGAGTATGCATGTCTCAAATTTAAGAGATGTCTAATTCATTTGTTACAAGTTACTCTCAAGTGTGATCATACATTGCACATGATATATCACATTCAATCATTTCTTGCATAATTTTGGAGTTTTATCGATTTCATATAATCATCTAGATGGAAAATTAACTTTGGATTAGCATTTTAACCAAAATATTCACACAACCCGAGCAATAATCACCAAAAAACGTCATTGTTCATACTTACACGGTGATGTTGTGATATATCACCGTATCGGGTTACCGTGCGGAGATCAGATCAATTTTAACGAGTATTGTACCAGTAGTACTAGTTTCCAAGATGGTGGCGGGACAACCGATGCACGGCGTAATATCACGGCCGCCACACGATGTACTACAAATATAACACGGACGGTGGTACACGGTCATTTATAAGATTTACCGTGACACACAAAAAACGAATTCACAGAAACCATTCAAATCCCAACAACCCCAAATAATCCAAAAAACACACAATCGCAGAATATCATACAAAAAAAAACCCATAATTAGTTGCAATACCTAAATATCACAATTGTTCAGCATGGTCACAGAACTTAACGTTAATCCCCCCGCACCGGACATGTCTGTATGTTATGGTCTGCACTCCGGCATACGCTACATTTTTTCTTTTGTCTTTTCTGTCGGATTGGTTCCACCGTGGGTTGAGAATTCTGATCATCTTCGAGCGTCTGGCTTTCGGTGGGTAAAACAACTTGGTCACATTTGCGCGCGTTGTGTGTGGTCGAATTACACTTACTACACTTCTGAGGCTGACTTCTTCTTCTGGGGGCATTACCCTCGACAGAAGACCGTGCACGGCTCATCCTCGGACGACCAGCCTGTCTCACCGCAACCGGAGGATGAATGACGTGATCAGTTATATACGCTGGAACGACCCACTCAGCAGGATGCGGAAGTCCTTTGATAGGAGTCGAATATGTCTCCATCAAATTGTGTTGTTTGTAATATCCACTGACGAAGTCATATATATTCAATCCTCTTTGTCTGAGAAATAGAAGTTGTGGTGGCAATGTGAAGTGATACGATCCTAACAAGTACGAACATATTGTCGAATTAATAAATTGAAAGTGTTTGTTTGATTAGTACGTACCTAACAGCGGCTGCAGCGTGACTGCAGGGGATTTCATCAAGTTCGAAGCGTCGACATTCGCATGTCCGATTTTGAAGATCAACTTGAAAAGATAGCTTACCATCCTCCACTTTATACACCTCAGGTGTGGTTGTGTCTCGGACAACCATACGCATAGCGTGCTCCACCGCGCAAGTTAGTTTATTAAACGTCTCTTCAGTCAACTCATGTTCTCTTGACGCAGCTTTCGCGCTTCGCTCTTGAAACCATTGTTCCAAGACTGCGCGGAATGCCTCGACCAATGAACATACGGGTAGACGTCTCGCCCAGACCATACGAGAATTGAAGCACTCGGCAATATTGGAGGTCATGAAACCATATCGTCGTACTGGACACATTGCCCTCGACCACCTCTCGACCCCTATTTCTAACATTCTCTTGTAAGCCCCGTCAGGGCTCAGCCTCTCCAAATCAGCTAAATGTCTGTGCATTGTCTCAACACGGTAACTGTTTGATGCAGAGGTTATTACGGACCTGACGCGACCGCCATAGCGAACTAGATTCTTCTTAATGTGGTAAATACAGAACCCATGCACTGCATTCGGGTATGCAGACGCAACGGCAGTTTGGATGCTCTTATGCTGATCGGATACGACAATCAAACCATCTTGTCTATTGAAGCACCTGCTCAGGTTATGAAGGAACCATGTCCACGACTCATCATTTTCTTTCGGACCAATCCCAATTGCAAATGGGAAGGCGTTTTCATTCCCATCCTTCGTCATGGCGACAAACAATATCCCCTGGCTCTTTCCCTTAAGGTGAGTCCCGTCCACAACAATCACTGGCCTTAGATTACTATAGAATGCAGAAATAGACTATCCGAGAGCAAGAAACATGTGTTGGAACACCCCCCCCCATTCCGTGTGGATTGTATTTCATAAAATGTGCCGGGATTCTGATCTCTCAATATATACAAATACGAAGCGAGCCTATGATATGACTCAGCATATGAGCCATACGCCATCTCTATCGCTATGCTCCGCGCTCGGAGAGTGAAACTGTAATCCATCTCAACGCCGTAACGCTCACGCAACTCTGTTATCATGTCCTTCGGCTTCAGAACGTCACCTTCTTTGACAAGTTTACGAGAAAAGTAACTAGCAGCAACTACAGATTTAATTCGTCGACAGGTAGTACGATGCAATATAGTCTGACAAGTGTGACTCAAGTTCAACTTTGTGATCATCCATAGTGTATCATCACTCCCACTAGCACACAATCTAAACGTGCATACTTTCCTACCGTGCTTGCAAACGAATGCACAACGCTTTTTGTTTGAACGATCAGTGACATATTCTAAGCGACTCTCCAAGTGATGCATTCCCAAAGATATTTCCAAGTCAGATTTCTTTCGAAACGTGGAACCAACTGCGAGTTCACCATCTTCGGGTTCACGTTCTTCGACCCAACGCATAGGTGGTGGCAAAATATCAAAATCGGGCATTGGGATCATCCAGTTGCTTAGTTTTCGCTGTAGTAGTAGATTATGTTCCATGACTGGTTCTTCGTGGATCGGTTGATGATCAGATGATAATTTACGGGATCCCACAATCCTCTCTTTTTTTTCGGATGTTGAAGCCAATCACTAAAATCTTGAATTAGGCTATCGTTTAACTCTTTATCACGTTCCGCTCGTTCATCATCTGATGTAAATACTTCCTCGTCATCGGGTTCAGTACAAGATGGTGGTTGAGGTGGAGTAATGCTTACATTCTCTGCTTCAGAATATGTACCTCCAACATTAGCATTCTTAGACCGATATTGTCTTCTCTCAGTCAAAAAGAGCACGTGATTGGTAACTTTTCCTTGCACGATGAATCGCAATAGATCTGTATCGTTCTGCAAACTAACCTTACTTCTCTGCGCGTCTAAGTAGAAAATCACGTAATCTCTGTCCTCTGGAGCATTCAAAACAGATCTAATTTGATTGATTAGATCAACATAACTGATTTCTGAACACGTAATGTGTATGGCCACGCTATCTCCGCCTACGTATGCTGACTGTTCCCAGTGACCACCATGTCGTAAAGAAACACGCTGCCACGACATCTGTGATATAAAATTACAGATAATTAAAACAAACAGTTATTAAAAACCTAACGACCTGCATGCATGCATGGTCTAATAAGTATGCACGATGTAAACGAGATGTTTTTTATCACACGGTGTTATTACGATTAAGTATCAAACGGTGAACGAAGACAACGTGCTACGGTGACACCACCGCTATAAATAACACGGTAAAATCTCCGTGGTAATAATACGGTGATTTCGTAAACACGTCGGGGTTAAGGAAAACCTATTACACCTTCAGTGAACCGTGCAACGTGCTCTCTATCTCACGGTGAACGACGACATTCGGTGAAAAACACCTCAGTGTGCTTTAAAACAATTAAACAAAATGCGAAACGTGCTACCTCGTTGTTTTCGTACCTTTGATGTGCTTCAGAGACTCGACAACGAACTTGTTTTGAGCTTGTTGTGTAAATGAACTAGCAATATTCGAGAGAAATGCAACACAGCAACTGCCCAATGGGTTTTGAGTTTGGTTTCAGACCATTATTCTTTTTTACTCTAAAATTCTCATATTGATTTTAGCAGCAACACAGCAACTGCCCAATGGGTTGTTGAAGTGTCATTAACGTCGAGGTGAAATGCAATTATTATTTGTGGTTGTTGGACCTGCTGAAATGCAATTAATGTAGAAGGTTCGAGGATGGAGAATGGGGATGCAGTGCTTTTGGACACGTTGAAACCCTAAATTTATTAATATATCACCTTTAACCGTGGACCGTGGTATGTAAACGGTATAAGATTTCCGTTCCTTTCTTCACGGTGACGGGTTATCTTGGATGGTCTCACGGTGTAATATAACTGTAGATGGTCTCACGGCGTAACGATTATCTTTCATGTTCTCACGGTGTCACCTACCGTGTTTTTATCACGGTGTCCGTTTATCGTCGATGGTGTCCATTTATCGTGATTTGTAAATTGTAACACGGCGTTTTATTATCGTGGATGGCTCAGGGTTTCCACTTTTCGTGTCTGGGTGCACGGTATTACAATCCACCGTGGAATATCCACGGCGTCACATTAGGTTTTAGGGTTTTCTGCCTTCCTAATACCGTTGCACGGTGTTAGAATCCACCGAGGGAACCCCACGGCGACACAGTTCTAAGGTTTTACGTATTTATTTTCTTAATTAATTAATCGCAATGTGTTTAATGGGCATGGTTGGGAGTTGATGAGTCGTTTCGAGCAACGATTGAAATCCGGCGGTGGGATGATTCAGAACAGAGATGCATTAATTCCCTGAATTGAATGGTCATATCAAATTAATGGATAGAGAGTGTTCGATGGGGTGATTTTCTATTAATTTAATTAATAAGCGTAGTTGGCAGTTGAATCGTTTAGTGGAACGATTGAAATCCTGGTGGTTGGATGGTTCAGAATATTACGCCTATAAATACGAACGAAAGAACTCTATTTTTCTATATCCATTAATTCTCTATTTCCCTGTTTTGTTCTGGTTTTTTTCATGGAGCAGTTATCACCACACTTTTTCGAATTTCACAGCAGTTGCATTACTGTATCGAGATACTCGAGTTTCCAAAATTAAAGCATCATTCCCCTGGGTCATCTTGCACGAGATACTCGAGGTTCCAAAACCTCCCCTAGTATTCATCTGTCTCCTTATGACTCCGGGGTGTCGGGGGTGATGATTCGGAGTGCATGTTAGCCTGAGCTCCTTGTCTACCTCCTTCGATTTACCAGGTCTGATCGAGGCTTAAAAACCTGTGCTGCAGATTCACTGGTGTGATGCTTTGTTATTTTTCTTGTTTTTTTAGCTTTTTGGTATACAGCTGACCGATTGTGTTTAGGGTTTAGAGTTTTGATCCATCAATTGTTCTCAAGTTTTATGGTTCTGCTTTTTAATCTTCTGTGTAATCGTTACTATAATGAATTATAAGATTTTAATTTATTTTATATTTCTGCATTTTCATATTCTCATTCAAATTTATCACACAGTCGCTTTTAATTATCGTGTATCATATCGTACCACGTTGTCCATTTATCGTGACTGGTTTCACGGCTTAGGATTATTGTGTACTCTGACGGTATTCATTTATCGTGGATGGTCTCCCGGAGTCCACTATTCGTGTATGTATCACGGTGTTCAATAATCGTGATTATTCTCACGACGTGTGACTATCGTGGATTTGCTCACGGAGTCCAGTTATCGTGTTTGTTATCACGGAGTGCGACTTTCGTGGATGATCTCACGGTGCCTACTTATCGTGCATGGTACACCGTGAGACCTTCATCTATCATCCTGTTAAAGAGGAGAACTGCTTGGGCCCCACGCCCGTGAATGCACAGCCCCTGCATCATCGAGCAGTACGAAATCAAATCTCGTTGGGGCATTTTATCGAACAGAAAAGCAGCGCGTCCCATGTTACCGCACTTTGCGTTCATATCAACGAGAGTTGCGGCCACATGAGGACGGGTCAGGTCGAAGGACCCATTGCTCATATAGGACTCGATCCATCTTGAAAGCTCCAACGAACCCAGTTGAGAGCAAGCCGACATCAAGCTCACCATTATGAATTCGTCCGGCTTTAAATTCATAGCCCGCATTTCGCCGAAAGCTTTCACTGCCTCGATGGGCCTCCCGTTCTGTACATAACCCGACATAAGAGTTGACCATGAAACTAAATCCTTCCGATCCAGCTCATCAAACAAGGACCTCGCGGCTGCCATGTCACCACTCTTGCAATAACCATCGATCAAAGTAGTAAACGAAACCTCACTTCTCACAGGCATTGTATCGAACATCTTTCTGGCACTATTCATATCACCCGAATTCACTAACCCCTTAATCATTGCGTTCCACGTGCCCTCGTTTCTTGAGGGCATTTCATCAAACATACATATTGCGGCAGCCATGTCCCCTAAATTCAAATACCCCACCATCATAGATGTCCATGAAACCGCATTCCTCATGGGCATTCCGTCGAACACCTTACGCGCGCAATCAATCGACCGGCATTTGCCATAGAAATCAACCAAACTCGACCCCACGAACACATCCCCTTCAGTCCCACACCTTATCGTCATCCCATGAACGATCCTCCCCTCCCTCAAGGCCAAAGCATTAGAGCAGGCCTTGATCAGTGAAGAAAATGTGTATTTGTCGGGCGCCACTACATTCGACCCCCTTCTCATCCGACTAAAGAGTGAGAAACATTCATCGAGGCAAGATTTATCGCAGTGTGATTTCACCAAGATGTTCCAGAGATAGATATTTGGGTGAGAAACGGCGTCGAAGATGGTGGTGGGGTAAGAGAGATTGGAGGGCAGGAGCACGGCGCAGATGGAAATGAAGTGAGCAATCAGGAAGTGGTCTTGCTCGTAGCCTCTGCGGACGATGAGGGCGTGGACTTGGTTCAGATTCCTGATGCTTTTGGAGGCTCTCAAGAGAGATAGTATCGCTGAAGATGAATGCCCCAAGACGGACGAGAAGGGCATCGGAGATGATGATGATAGTCTGATGACTGTACTGTAGATGCAATTGCATTTGAAAACAAGCGTAACTCGCAACACACCCAGGAATTCGGCGTACGGCCGGTTTCAGAAATTAGTCAAGAATCCGAGCATCTTCAAACGTCTTGTGTCACGTAACAATACATTTTTTTCAACGATATAAATCAATTTATATGTACATGTTTCAACAATAGAATAGTCATTGGTCTATAATAATATAACCTTTTTTTTTATCGTTACATATCAATAGTAACACCCAATTTAAAAAATAAATTATTCCTATTTTTTCATTTAAAAAGAAATGTATACTCTTACTTTTTTATTTAATTTAAAAATATATTTTGACCCTCAACTTTTTAATCAAAAAATCATTAACACTTTTATTTTTATTTTTTAGTATCCGACTACTCGTGACTATTAGTATTATCACATGAAGGAAGTAATACAAGATACAATTGTTGTTTTCAACAATACAATTGTTATACATATTTTTATTTTTATTGTCTTAACATAAGAATTATATAGAAAATTAAATTATAACATGCCCAAGCGAAGATGCAAATAACAACTACAAAAGCCGTTTCATATCTCTTGATTTTCCATGAATATTGATAATATAGTTTATAAGAAATTTAAGATAATATAGTTTTTTATATAACATTTTTTTAATTAAATTAACACCAAATCCGTCCACAACTTCTTCTTAATATTTGTGATTAGGCTTAGGCGACATGGAAGAAGCAAGAGCAAAAAAACTCCACAATATTGATTCCAAGGACAGAATATTGACATTGCCGGAAAAGATATTGCATCGCATACTCCACCGCTACGGCCTAAAGACCGCGGCGAAAACATGCGTCTTATCCAAGCCATGGCGTTACGTTTGGTGCACCAACCCCAGGCTAGCTCTTATTTCACGAGGATGAAAAGACGTCTTTGTCCCTTTCCGTTGTCGAAAAGATCTTACAAAGCTACCACGATCGGAATCATCCTCTCGAGGAATTCGCTCTATGGACGTCGGATCATAACTTGGACGCCGACAACACGGCTTTGCTTATGAATAAGTGGATTCCCATACTCGTACAGGACATGTGTGTCGAGAGCCTCGATCTTTGTTTCATGAAATCGAGAGCACCAGCTGTTGAAGTTGAACTGCTCGTCCACGTTCCGGAAGGAATACTGGACAACATACAGTACTCTCCTTCCTCCAGAGGGTGTCCGTCTGGGATTGCAAGCAGGGGCGGACCCACTCAGAGGCGAGAGTGGGCCTTCGCCCCCCCTGAAATTTCAAAAAAAGTCATTGAATATATATATAGTAGAGTAGTATATATGAACGGTACCTATTAACATTGAGGCCAAATTGGCCCATACTAAGATTTAAATAAACATGTTGGATGGGCCGTAATTAATTAAGATAGCAAATATTGATACATACATAAATAGTTAAATACATACGACACTATTACACATTTATATATATAAGTATATACTAACACGTATTATGTGCATTAAATTAAATAAAATGAGAAATAATTAATTTTGTTTAAGATATAAGTGAACAAAATTTTATAATTTATTTAAATTGTGATAAATTAATAGTACTTTGAATCTCATATTCAAAATATATATTCTTAAGCTTGTACACATATTAATAAAAATATTAACTCTCAATTTTACTTTTTATTAATTACTTTAAAAATATAAATCAAAGCATTACACTAATTGACATTTAAATGGTTTAAATTAATATTAAAGTAATTTTGAAAATATTAAATTAAATTGAAATTGAAAATTTCAAAATAAATTTAAATTAAAAATAATTTGAAAATTCATAACGACATATAATATGAATCAGAGGAAGTAGTGAATGTGAACGATAATATAGTGATCTAAAATTCAAATAATAATTCATAAATATTTTAAAAAAATATTAAAAATTTTGTTCACAATTAATTTACTTTATAACTAATTTCCATACATAATATTTAAATTTCGCTCACAATTAATTTACTTTACAACTTAAAAATATATTTTTATATTTTTTAATTTTAAAAATAAAAATTTAATATATTTTTTAATATATTTGTTCATGATAATAAATTTTTCTGGAACAAGAAACTATAATGTAGGAAAAATAATAGGTTAGAATAAAATTTTAAAAGAAAAATGGCCCCCTGAACTGGTCGGCTGGGTCCGCCCCTGATTGCAAGGGCTTCAAAGGAATTAAGCTGATGAAAACAATGATCATGATGATGATGTCGATGATGACGGCATCGAAATCGCGAACCACATCCCGATGTTTGCTTTCCGTTAGCCACAACAAGCCGTTAGAATTTGCTCGTCTCACTCGATTATGTCTTAGAAGTGTGAAACTGTCGTTGTAATCGTTTTCGTGTAACCTCCACAGCCTTGAAGAGTTGAGTCTCGACCAATGCTCTGGCATTGAAGAGTTCAAACTGTCGAGCCGATCGATGAAGCGGTTGACGATTAACAACGTCGGAACTCCCTTCAAGGCCCAATCCATCTCTTTCGAAGGACCAAAGACTTCTAATTCCAAAGAGTTGTGGAAATCGAAAATAAATTTGGAACCATCTTCCTCTGAACACGAGCTTTATGATCTACTCAAGGCATTAAGTCAGTCTGAAGTATCTCTGGAGCTTAATCAAATTCAGATTCGCCTGTTATGGAGACAGCTTCCCATAATTGGAGACTCCGAACCTAAACAACATGAGCTGCCAGAGAAAAACATGCATCCATCTGCTGCTCCTTTCTTGAACAGGTTGTTTCACATGTTTCGTCCGAGCTTCATTTACATGCGCACGAGCTTTGTGAATTGTGACCGACTCAGAAAAGGAATATCGCGAGATCGCAGAGTTACTCTTTAAGGAAAGAGAAACGGCACATAGCTACTCTTGGCAACGTGTTTTGGAGGGAGTCGCTTGCAAGTTAAGTACCACCCGAATCAAATTGAATGGCAAGCCGTCGAGTACACGAGTTTTACAGAACTTTGTAACAAAGGTGCAGACGGCATGGGAGTTGAAGAATATCGCATTCAGTTGAAATGGAGAGAATAAATTTCCAGTGTTTCCATTCTTTCTCTTTTTATATAGTTTATTTTATTACTCTTATTTGTTTGTTTTAAAACATAATTTTACTCTTTTATTAATTTAAAATTAAATAAAGTAGTATTTTCATAATCTCTCCAAATGTGATTTTTTGTTTGGGCGGGGTAAATTTCAATATACTCGTACCTTAATCACAGGGAAAATATCACAAATGGTCCTGTACGGATGTCATTTTCCGTAAGTAGTCCTGTATTTTCAAAAGTTATCAGGGTTGGTCCTTTTGCCCGGGAAAGTGACGCGTTACTGTCACGCGCCGTCAAAAGTAGTCCTGTATCTTCAAAAGTTATCACAAATGGTCCTGTACGGATGTAATTTCCGATTGCCATGTCAGATTTTTGGCAGCGCGTGACAATAACGCGTCACTTTCCCGGGCAAAAGGATCAACCGTGATAACTTTTGAAAATACAGGACTACTTACGGGAAATGACATCCGTACAAGACCATTTGTGATATTTTCCCCTTAATCACCACAAAAATTATGGAGTGCGTGATTTTTAACCTCCAGGATGTAAATGAATCTATTTTTTTTTTATTTTATTTGTGATTCAATTCGAATATGAATAACAATACAATATATTCGAATATTTACGAATACAAATGTATTATATTTTTTTATATAATAAATTTGTAGGGTTATTTTTACCTTGCAAGAGTTTTGTTTTGTTTGGTTACATAATAGAAACTCATTAACACAATCAAAATAAACAAAAATAATATTTAATTACCAAATAATCAAATATATTAAAATTAAAAGTCACCTCTTGTTAGGAAAGTTCTATGATCCTACCTTTAATTCATATAGAAATTTAAAGTATTTAATTTAATTTTTTACCGAGAGTCAAAAATCAACACGACCAACTACAGGGGAGTATATCATAAATTGTTCCCTACTTTTGGCAACCTGTCGAGTACACGAGCTTTGCAGAACTTTGTAAGGAAGGTGCGGTCAGAAAACTTGAACTTGGCATTCATTTGAAGTGGAGAGATTAATATGCATGTAGGGTGTGTTAACCCTTGTCCCTTTTTATTAAATAAAAAATACTATTCAGATTGTTTCATAATAAACAATTTTTTTAATTAATTTATATTTTTACTGTATTATTTTATCATACATTTTTAATTATAAATATGTAAAAATTTGTAATTGATAATCCGAAAAAATATATTATAAATATTTTTAAGAAATTTAAAATTATATTAATTTCAAATAATTTAAACATTAGTATTTCAACCGAGCTTCGTATACTTGAGCTCAGACATGTTGACCAACTCAAGCAACGAACATAGTGAAATCGTATAGTTACTATTTAAGGAAAGAGAAACGGCGTATAGTTACATTTGGCAACGTGTTGTGGAGGGCCAGCTTGCAAGCTTTGTACGGAATCGAAGCGAATGGCAACCAGTCTCGAGTACACTTGTTTTACAGAACTTGAACTTTGCATTCATTTGAAATGGAGAGATTTATATGCATATAGTGTGTTAAACTCTCAATTTGAGAACACCACACTTAAAAGTGAACAGAAAACTAACATACTAATTATTTTACATGAATCATATCTTAAACAGGAAATAACTGTCATATTCAAATATTCAAATTTTGCAAGCTACCGGCTAAAGATATGATCAACCAAATTGAATTGTAAGAAAATGTCAACATAGTTCACAACTCAAAACAAATAAAAAACCAAAGACCATCTGTCTTCTGTCAGGGCAAACACCTTCTGATTGAGTGAGTCCACGATTATGCTTACGTTACCAAAACCATAAATCTGGTTCCCATCATGCTTCCTCCCAGGTTTTAGCTTGAAATCCAAGCCATTATGTATAGCATGAAATTCAATAACATCTTTCAAGCTCATCGTCTCATGGCCACCACTAACCCCACTATTATTGCCGCCGGGCATGATATAATTTATAATTTATTAGGTTGAAAAGAGTTTTCTTAATGTGATCCGATTCGATTCTTTTTTTTGGGGGCTGCGTCGAAATTTATAATTTATTATTAAAATACTCTTACCAAATTTATATTGCCAAATTTATATTACTATGCCTATTGTAATGCATAACTATAGAAACCAAAGAACCTTAACTCCCTATAAATTTACAACAAATCTCTCCCATGTAACATATTTAACCTAGAAACCAAAGACAACGTGCTTGTTGATTAGGCTAAGCCATGGAAGGATCACCACCCACAAAGATCGATTTCGCTTGGACAGCCGATTCAGACGACTCTGCGTTCGACTCGATTTTACAAGTCTACCATGATCGAAATATTCGTCTCGACGAATTCTCCGTACGGTTTTCGAGCGAGGACAAGGCGGCTTCACTTTTGCACAAGTGGATTCCCATGATCACACATAACATGTGTGTCAAGACCTTTCGCCTTACAAGTAAACCCAAAGAACCTCAATTTTTTCGACTGCCCTCGTCGATCGTCGAGTCTGATCACATCCAGAATCTATTTTTGGAAGGATGCGAGTTCCAATCATCGCCCGAGGTACGCGTCTCATTACAGCGTCTGCGAAGTCTTGAGCTAATCAAAGTCTCTATTCCGGATGAAATACTGAACAACATACTCTCAAACTGCCCCTTCCTCGAGGACGTGTCCCTCTTCGACTGCAGTGACTTGGAAAGAATTAAGCTGTTCACCAATAACAAGCCTACGAAGCTCGCGCGCTTTTGTTTCAACTGCAAGAATATTCATCGTGATGTCAACATCGAAATCGGGGACGACTTGCCAACTCTCAGAAGCGTCAAAATTCAGAGCTGCTCGCCTTCTTTTAACCTCGAGAAGCGATTTGAATCTGCTCATCGCGGACGGCTTCGTCATGCAAGAGTGAACCTGTTGTCGTCGGCCAACTCGTCGTTTTCGTGTAATTTCACAACGCTTTATCTATGCAATGTCTATGTTCCGGAACCAATGCTGGACAGCATACTCTCAGGCAAATCCCGCTTCATCGAGAGCGTGTCCCTCTTCGAGTGCAAGGGCTTCAAAAGAATAAAGATGTTGAGTAATAACCTCGCACACTTTTATTTTCGTGGCGATGAATATGAAGGTCTCGCTAGTATCGAAATCGAGGGCGACATGCAAAATCTCAGAACCATCGAACTCTACAAATGTATGCTTTCTGTTAGCCACAACAAGCCGTTAGAATGCGCTCGTCTCACACGATTGATTCTTACAAATGTGCAACTGTTGTCCGAACCGTTTTCGTGCAACCTCCACAGTCTTGAAGAGTTAAAGCTCGACCAATGCTCCGGAATCGAAGAATTCAATCTGTCGAGCCGATCAATGAAGCGCTTGAGCATTAACAAGATCAGTACTCCCTTCAAGGGTACCATCGATGCACCGAGCATAGTAAGCTTTAATTACAAGGGTATTCTTCGGAAATCCATCTCTTTCGCAACAGCTTCTTCCGATGAGTTTTGGAAATCGGAAATAAACTTGGAATCATCTTCCTCTGATCGCGAGCCTTCGCATTGCTTCAACGCGGTTTATGGTCTACTCAACACAATAAGCCAATCTGAAACATCTCTCTCACTTGATCAAATCGAGATTCGACGATTATGGAGACAGCTGGGCATTGGTAGCACGAATAATATTGTTGGTTTATCGGAAGCTAAACAGCCACCCTTAGCGGTGGAGCACTTGAAGATCATGAGCTCAGAGAGAAACAATATGTATTCGTCTGCAGACCCTTTCTTGATCAGGTTGTTTCATATGTTTCGACCGAGCTTCTTATACATGAGCACGGACATGTTGACCAACACAAGCAACGAACATCGCGACATCGTAGAGTTGCTATTTAAGGAGAGGGAAACGGAGCATAGTTACATTTGGCAACGTGTTTTGGAGGGAGTAAGCTTGCATGCTTTGTACCGGAATCAAAGCGAATGGCAACCTGTCGAGTACACAAAATTTACAGAACTTTGTGAGGAAGGTACAGTCAAAGAACTTGAACTTCGCATTCATTTGAAATGGAGAAATTAATATGCAGGTAGAGTTGGTTAACCTTTTTCCCTTCTTTTATTAAAAAATACTATTGTCTCTGTCCCATAGAATATAATCCACATCTTTGTAATTTGGGTCATTTTTCTTGATAGAGATGGAGTATTGTTTTATAATAAACATATTTTTTAATTAATTTATATTCTAGTATTATTTCTAATTTTTTAATTATAAATATGTAAAAATTTGTAATTGATAATCAACAAAAATATATTTTAATGTTTGAAAATATGTAATCACAAATATACTATCACAATTAAAAAAGTTTATTTCAAATCACTTCAAAATTATTGTAAAATGTTACTTTGGACTCTCCTCTACATTGTTAATATGTGGACAAGATTTTACAAGGCTACCATGATCCGAACTTCGTCTCGACAAGCAGGGGCGGACCCAGCCCTTGAGGTGAGGGGGGGCCAAAATATAGTACCTCTTCAGTTCTAAAAAAATATTTATTCTGTTCTAAAAAATTATTTAAGAGACTTTTTTCTGACACAAAGATTAAAAAAGTTAATTTAAAAAAAAACTAAAAGGTTAAAATATATTTTTAAGTTAAAAAAAATTAAAAGATTAAAATATATTTTTAAGTTCAAAAGTAAAGTAATTGTGAGTGAAATTTAAAAAATAAATGTATAAGGTAAGAACAAAAATGTATTTTAAAGTAAAACTATATATTTTTTAGTGTATCAACTACAGTTGAATAATTCAAAGAAAAAATTGTTGAAACTAAAATTTTAATTGAATTTTTGAACAAAAAATGTTATTTGAACAAAAATAATTATTTTTAATATTAATTTTCCTAATTATACCTTAAAAACTAAATTTTACATATAATATATTTAATTATTAAAATTTCTAATATATACGGAATAAAAATTAAAATTTTCAAGTATATAATTATTATTTGTGCAAAAGAAACTTAAAATTAGAAATATATTACATACATTATACATACATAAATAAATACATATTCAAATAATAATACACAAAATAAATTTCGACGCACAAAATAAATCTAGACGCACAAACAAGCACGTATGCATAATAAGAATACATACTCCTTATATGAATACATACGTAGACATGAATAAATAATTTCAGTGTGGGCCATGGTAAACATACATGCATAAACATAGACTTATATACACATATATACCACATACTATATATACTACCTCCGGCCATTAATAGATGTCATACTTTGCTGGACACGGAGTTTAAGAAAATTGTTATTTTTTAATTTTTTAATTAAAAAGTAAATAGTAAAAATATATTTTAAAAGTGAAAAGTAAAGTAGTTGTGAGTAAAGTTTAAAAAGTATGTGGGGTAAAATAGAATAAAATTGTATATTAAAATGAAAAAGTTAGAATAATTATTTCCTTTTTTGGGGTGTGTCAACTATTATTGGACACCCCAAAAAGGAAAGTATGACAACTGTCTTTGGACCGAGGGAGTATAATACTAGAAATTTTTAAAATTTTCAGGGTGGGCCAAGGCCCACCCTCAGCCCAACGTAGGTCCGCCCCTGTCGACAAGTTCACCCTATGGATGTCGGAGGGCTACCTTGAGCTTGTTGAAAATCGACATCCCGGGATCGTCGGGAAACGCGGAATTGACAACCCCGATCGAAATCCCGATCAATACAACTCCATCAGAGCTCTCTAGGGACTTGAGCCCCCACCAAACCTCTTAATTTTCTTTTTTTATGTTATTTTTTGTGAAAATTAATTTAATGTGTAGTTAGCTCCCACTAATATAAGTAAATACTTCACTATATAAAATAAAAAATAGTTCAGCCCATACAATAATTTTTTTCTTGCTCCGCCCCTGGCTACGTCGACTTGCTCCGCCCCTGGCTACGTCGACCGTATCGACATTGCTTTCGCTTGTTGATCTTTGAATCTCATAACACGCGGAATAGTCTTCAATACTCCCCCTCACTTGTGGACCGATATCAACCTCAGGGGAAGGCCCAACAAGTGGATAATTAATTCGGGTGGAGTCGCACAGGGCGGGAGTCGAACCCAGGACCTGCCACAAGGCTAGGCTCTGATACCATGTTAGATGCCGCATCATCCAACAGCTCACTTGTTAGAGAAGTTAGGCAACTAGACATTTATAGTGGGTCGATTATATTCTCCAAAATAACCTGCGCGCGCATTCGCGCTCATCGTTTCCTTCCAAGAGGAATGCGCGCCTCGTTTCCTTCCAAGAGGCCCTACGGGGTTCCCTACGGCTTTTTTCCCCGTAGGGAATCCTTTGCCCGTAGGGAGTAATAAATCTCGTACGGCTTTTTTCCCGTAGAGAACCCCTACGGCTATTTACCCTTAGAAGAGTATTAAAAAAAAATTCCTACAGCCCATGCCGTAGGGAAATTGTGTTTTATTTTTAAATTTATTTTTTTAAAAGTAATTTATAAAAATATATTTTTAAATTTATAATTTTCACCTACAAAATATACTACATAATAAAATGGGAAAAATGGCAATAAGGCCATTTTTCAACATTTTTTCGGCAATAAGGCTTTCGAGAAATTACGCGTGTCAATTAGGCCCCTTAAAATGTGTAAAGACCTCAATACCCTTTCTTAAATTCCATCCAATTCAGAATCAGCAATTCACAATTCATAATCCCCTTTCCCCTCTTCTCTTCTTGTTCGCGTACACCTACGGTGGTGGGGCCGCCCGCTACCAGCCGCCGGACGAGCACGCGGAGTCTACGACTATGACGACGATGTCTTCGTTCGTTCATCATCTCGAAGTCCTCTCCGCCGACGAACACGAAGCTGGGCTGGGTTCAGCTAGCTACGAAGATCTCGACCTCCAGATCGACCCGCCCGCCACATGTTCGACGAAATGCCCCTGAGAGTCTTTCGAAGATCGAATCAAAGATTCAATTCCAGAAGCATCAAACAATGTCTTCCTCTTATACCTGTGCTCTACAAACAGCACATCCAGTGATAGTACCAGGTAATTTTCACTGTCTCTAATAGCTCTCCGTGCGTGCGTAATGGGTGTGAGGGTGTCTGTGCGTCGTTTTTACAGGGACTTGCTTTTTAGAATATGATAGAAGATTGGACCTATTTGCAAATTACAATACTTAGAATTTTACTCGATTCTGAAATGAGAGTTTCTGGACTTCTCCAAATTTCACATTTCGCTTAATTCAGGACCTTCATATTCTGTAAAGAAATTTGCAGACCTCGGAATTTTAATCTACATTTGTGTAAGGTTTAACGTTTTTGCAATTTTTTAGTTGTGTAATTAGTTGCACTAAACCTTAGCTGTGATTCGTGAACATGTGATGATAATTGTAGCTTCCATCATTTGGTGAAGAATCGTGAAGCTGAAAGCTAGCACTGTTTTGCTTATCTGCAAAGGAAAAAAAAATGCGAGCCCTTCTTCAGACATTAACACGTCTCGCCATAAGACCCAACCCTAAAACCTCTCGGTTTCACGACCTGAGTCCTGTTCGAAAATACATATCTTTGTCGTAAACAAGAAATGTGTGATTCAATTTTGTTTTGTTTCTTCTTTTTACAGTTGCATACCTCTCGTGATTTCCTGGGTTATTTTTTGAGAAAATGTTTAGGATCTTGTTCTTCTGTTTTGTGAAATGAACCATTTAGAAAAGATGAAAAATGCATTGAATGTTATATCTTCCCTTTCCTTTTTATCAAGAATGGAAACAATAAACTATATTCATTATTTTTTTTTGGTTTTTCTAGTCACGGCGATATACACTTTATAGAATCAAGATCATTCATTATTTTTTCTTGGTTTTATTATGGATTTCAGTGTTTTGTCGTTGCATTCAGTGTTTATTTAGCATGCATTCAGTGTTCATTGAGCATGCATTCAGTGGTTGTGCATTGAGCTTGTCACTCAGTGTTTAATTGGTTCAGTCAGTGTGCGTCCACCATGCGCTTGGTTTTATTATGAGTTCATTCAGTATTTAATTGCTTGATTCAGAGTGCAATGAACTGAACTAAATGTACTTACACACTGTATCAATTTTCACTGTGGTTTGTGATGCTTATATCTCCCTGCTTATTGTAGTTATGCTTATTGTAGTTATGCTGTAATTGTGGTATTGATTTTTCAAGCTCTTATAATACTAACACTAGTTTTTCTGTCATTTTGGTTTACTTCAACAATTAGGTGAACCTCTTTCACAACAATTAGCTACTGTTTTATTCTTAATATTGTTGATTAAGTTTGTTTGTTGGTTTGTTAATGCATGAAATTAATTAATTATTTAATTACTCTCTCGATTGATCTTCTTCTTCAGGTGGTGAAGAAGCAAAGGCACCAAGAAAGTCGCTACAATCCGAAAATGCATCCAGTGGTTCATGTTCACAACTGAAGGATCTTATGTACTTTTTCTTGTATTTATAAAAATGTAGTTATGCTCGTGAGCAACATTGTATATGTAAAAATGTAGTTATGCTCGTGAGCAACATTGTAATTGAAATTGTCATTGATACATTGTATTTTTTGGAATAATATTTATTTTATTTTTAGTGTGTTTTTATGACGTTCAGTGTTTTTTATGGCATTCAGTGTTTTGGTCATTCAACATTATTCAGTGTTATTCATTCTCATTCAGTGTGTTTCAATCATGTTCAGTGTATTTTTTAATCAAACAGTGTATTCATCTGACATTCAATGTTTTTCATTCCTATTCAGTGAATGTCATAGTTTAACACTGAATGCCCCATTTTTACACTGAAGCATAATAACACTGAATGCCAGATTTTCACACTGAATGTTATAAAATTACACTGAATAACAACATACTGAATGTCATATTTTAACACTGAATGACATATTTTAACACTGAACATACTGAATGTCATATTTTAACACTGAATGTCATATTTTAACACTGAACACACTGAATGACATATTTTAACACTAAACACACTGAATGTCATATTTTAACACTGAACACACTGAATGTCATATTTTAACACTGAACACACTGAATGTCATATTTTAACACTGAATGACATATTTTAACACTGAATGTCATATTTTAACACTGAACGTACTGGATGTCATATTTTAACACACTGAATGTCATATTTTAACAATGAATGTCATATTATAACACTGAATGTCATAAAAACACACTGAATGTTATATTTTAACACTGAATGTCATATTTTAACACTGAGTGTGACTGAAACACACTGAATAGGAATGAAAAACACTGAATTTCACATGAATACACTATTTGATTAAAAAATACACTGAATATCATAAAAAAACACTGAATATCATTACACTGTTTGATTAAAAAATACACTGAATATCATCAAAAAGCACTGAATATAGATTTCGTTCGAGTCGCAAGCGGAAAAGGTCTTGTTGTAGTGATCGATCCACACGATCTTCCTGCACAAAACAATTGTTCCGAAATGTAGATTTCGATTAAATTCAACAAGACAAATTCTGAAACACAAATTCATACCGAAACAAATCAACATACATTCTCTTCACCTTTAAAAAATGCAATCAATTAAAGATAAGTAAAATGTAGAGCTAATCACAACGCACTGAAATTCAATAGAAAAATCGATGACTACTGCCTGCAAAATTTCTTATCAATTTGCATCTATACAACTTCGATTTGTTTCGATTTTCGAAAACTCGATCGACTCACATAGTGTACAACGGCAGCAACGCAAACCGAGCACCCAATGCTCAGTAGCGTCCCGTGCGAGCATCTCCTTGGCCGGAAGGCACGTCGAGCCGCGTGCGGGCAGACCAGGCTATCGAGGCATCCGATGTGTCTACTGGGAAATCGTCCTTCGGGAAAAAGCTCAAACACGGCGGCGTTGAGTCGATTTGGAGATGCGACGGAGATGGAAGCGAGTATTCGTCGGAGAAGTTGAACGACGCGACTTTTAACGCATCGTTCGATCAAGCGTGCAGGAAGCAAGCGGTCTGCGTCGTACTTGATAGCAAGCTTCCGAGACGAGATAGCAAGCAATTGGAATGGGCTGTCCGACGAGGACGACGATTCGGGGCTTGGCTCGACTTGAATCGAACGGATCCGGTGAGGGTTTCGGTGGATCTCCAGCGGGGGCTTTAACTCGGGGAAGCTTCGACGGCGAAGTCGAATTTGAGGGCGGCGTGTCCTTGGGCGGCACGGTGGACGGAGGCGGCGAGTTGCCGGCCGTGGTCGTCGGATTCGAAAGGCTCGTCCCGTTCTGAATAATTACAAATCACGATTTGGATTTCACATAATTGGGGTGGTGGGGTGGGCTTTGGTGGGTAGGATAGAGTGAGGGGTAGTTTAGTCCTTTCATATACAATTTTTTGGCCTAATTGGAATAAAAAGGCCTAATTGACACATTAATTCAAGATTGGCCTTATTGCCAAAAAAATGTTGAAAAATGGCTTTATTGCCATTTTTCTCTAATAAAATTACCATCAAAGTTTTTTTAATTAATTAAAATATTATATTATTTGTAATGTATTTAAGTTTATTAAAATTTTAAAATTATTAAAATTATAAATTTATTAAAATAATATATTATTTGTAATAAATAGAAAATATTAAAAAATTACTTCATTTTTAATAATAATTATAATAAAATGTTTAATTGTTATTATTTTTAATAAAATTTAATAAATATTTCAAATATATAATTTATATTTATAATTTGATTTATTTGTTTGAAATAATCTAAAATTTTATTTAATTTTCAACGTATTTGGCCAAAAATTTATTAATGGACTAAGAAATTATTTTATTTAATAATCGAACTCTCACTTAAATTTGTAAACTCGTATTAATCTCATTATTAACCGTTATCTCAATTATGAAAATTTTATTATTTTCAAAGATTACGCTTGTTTAATGTAATTTATAGTATATAAGCTTTTTGGGCATAGCCGAGTGGTAAAGTATGTGGTGATGTTGGTGTAATTCTCCGGCGACGCAGAGTTCGAATCTCGGATATGACAAATTTTTTATTGAAATATTATGAAGTTAGTCCTGAGATGAGACCTATTGGCTCTCTTCCACATGTGTCTGCTACTCGGGCACATCTCTCGATTAACATTCTACCAGATCGAGAAGTCGATTAACATCCTACCAGATCGAGGAGTCTCTGATCTAGTGAGACCTATTGGCTCTCTCCCACATGTGTCTGCTACTCGGGCACATCTCTCGATTAACATCCTACCAGATCGAGAAGCCTCTGATCTCTGATCTGGTGAGACCTATTGGCTCTCTCCCACATGTGTCTGCTACTCGGGCACATTCTTTCTCACATGTGTCTGCTACTCGGGCACATCTCTCGTTTAACATCCTACCAGATCGAGGAGCATCTGATCTGGTGGGAGATGAGTTTTTCGTCGCTGCATTCCTCGAGTGTCAAACGCATCTAACAAATACCTAAAACCGGTGGAAGAAAAATCAAAATAAATGGAAAATAATAATTATAAAGCTAAAAAATAAATAGAAATATAAAAAAAATTAAATTTACTCGTTGAACATGAAGGTTTTGAGATGACACAAATGCAATTATATTAATATAACGTACGTTAAACTGCAAAACAAATTTTACAGAACTGAATTAGAGATAAACTAAAAATTAAAAAAAAAATTCTAGTCGAACATAATTAATAACTCGACAATTTGATTCTGGAATCTGCGAAAAAATTATAATTAATACATAAAATTAAAAAAATCGAAGAAAAATAAAATGAATGAATAGAATAACGTATACATGTAAATTGATGCAATGCTAAGAAAAATAAAAAAAGACATACGAAGCAGATTACAGTAAGAGAAAATAATGTAACTAAAAAGTTTGATCAATTTTTTTTTTTAACTCCGGTGGATTAGAGAATATGAAGAGATCAATTTTTATGAGATACGATTAATTGGAATTAAATTAATATTAATGGAATATAAAATAATTTTGAGAAAATAAATAGAAACGTATATATTTAAGATGATAATTAATTATTATTACAAAAAATATATAATTTCAAATTATTATTTATAATTTATATATATATAATTTAACTATGCTTAATCATATTACGGTTTATAATTTATAATTTTTTTATTTATAATTTATGGTGTGAACACAACATTATTATTGTTTTTCTATTGATCCACGAGGCATTAGGGGATTCCGAATTTATATATATATATATATATATATATATATATATATATATATATATATATATATATATATATATATATATATATATATATATATTATATTTTATATTATTATTACATTATATTACATAATAAATATAAGTTAATAATACATATATATTATTTTTTAACTAGTAACACCTGCCTGCACAGATGCGTGGGATATATAAATTTTAAGAAAAAAATATAAAATTATTTGTATAACAATCCTAATTTAATTGTTCATTAGGATTTGTATAACAATCCTAATGAATTTTTATTATTCCGCTGTGTGATTGATATTTTGTAAATTATTATTGTCGGGTAATATATTTCTACAATTTTATTTGTTTGAGATAATTACAATTTTATTTGTTTGAGATAATTACAATTTCATAAAATTAATTTTATATTTCTTAGTTATTATTAAATTATTTAATGAATTAATAAAAATAATAATATTTTTTATAAATTGTTAAAAAAATAAAAATTATATATTGATAATATTTTTAGCCCTAGATCGTATACTTGAAATTAACAATTTATTTTTTATTTTTATTTATTTATTTTGAAACGAATTTAATTTTGATAAATTGAATTCAACTAAAAGGATATGAATTGAACTTGAATGAACTGTAATTAAGTCTAAAAAAAGTGATCCTTAATATTATATTACTACTGCTACTTTTTGTTAAAACATACAGTAATAATTATTATTATTAGATGATCTAACATAATTTTTTACTAAAATGAAATATGAATCTATTTATCAATACATTATTATTTAAACGTTAAAATAAATAAGATCTCCCGGTTAATATCAAAGTCAACACTTAAACATTACTTTTTAATTGAAGATATTTTGAATTAATATATTGTTTAAATATTGATATTTATTAAATATTTGTAAATCTAATTTATGTTGTACTATATATACATAATACGTTTGAGATGAAAAAACAAATATTATTAATTCTTGATATTATTAATATTATTATATAGGTATGGTGGGAAAAACAAATAAATAAAAAACTTCTTATCTATTATTAATTCAATCTGATAAATAAATACCAATCTTATAATTCAAATTATACATTATTTATATAAAAAAAATGAACTATAA
This sequence comes from Euphrasia confusa, assembly GCA_954870475.1. Taxonomy (NCBI): domain Eukaryota; kingdom Viridiplantae; phylum Streptophyta; class Magnoliopsida; order Lamiales; family Orobanchaceae; genus Euphrasia; species Euphrasia confusa. The sequence continues at coordinate 23,352,541 of OX940960.1, forward strand.
ATTGAGATCATAAACTCTCAAAATAAATTAAATTCACATAAAAAATTGATTAACTTTAAATCTGTAAAATAAAGAAAAAATATTTTTATTATAAAAAATGAATATATGTTATAAGAATAATTAAACAATACAAATTAATTAATAAAATAAACACAAATTAATTAGATTATATAAAAAACGAATAAATATTATAATAATAATTAAACAATACAAATTAATTAATAAGATAAACACGCTACAAACATTAAAATGATAAAAGATGTATAAATAACCAAATCATTTACCTCTCTCAAGTAGGATACAAAGAATTTTTAATATTAACTAATGAACCTTAATGGTATTTTAATAGTGGTGTACTAATAAAAAAACGCAAATATGTGCAACATGTTCAAAAAAATGCAAAAAGAAATATGACACTAATTGAAAAATAAATATAAAAACAATGTAATTAATTACTTTTGAATTTGCAAAGAATAATAGAAATCAATAAAAATTATAAAATAAATATGTAACTTACAAAAAATACAAATAATTGATGATTATATAATAAAAGATGAAACAAAATATTAAAATAGTATGAGGTGTGGATTTCCAGGTAGACAATCATGAGGTGTGTCCCTTTGAAAACAAATAAATAATCATAAGTAGAAAGAATGAGAAGAGCCACTGACATATCAGTAGAAAGAATGAGAAGAGCCATATTGGGTATGAATTCATACGTAAGAACAGTGAATTTTCGTGGGCAAGTTGTGTATGATTTCATACGTAAGAACAATGAATTTTCTTGGGCAAGTTGTGTATGATTTCATACGTAAAAACAATGAGCAGAGCCACTCACGAAAGAAGATAGTTGCATCCACATGCCTATAAAACACAAAAGAAATCACATATAATAAAATCAAATAACAAAAATAACTAAAATTATTAAATGAGAAGACGAATAGAAAATTAATATAATTGCGTTGCAAGAAGATAAATAAATGTAAATACTTACGAAGCAAAAAAGAAACATTACATCATAATTATGTATCAAAAATATAAATAAATTAAACAAATCGTGAATAAGTTGCTTACCTCATTAAAACTCTATAATATATGAGGGCTGCAAAAAAAAAAAAAAAATTAGAGAGAATATATCCGAAAAATGATGGTGAGAATGAAAAAGAAAGAAACTATTTAAATAGATGTTCAAACGCGTGAACTATAAATTATATTATTATATTAATATTTGCTAATTAATTTTGTAAAGATTATAGGGATTGATTTCGATTTTTTCTATATTGTTATTTTGATATATATGGTAAGAGATGTAATAGAATAAATGAATTAAGTAACAAATCAATTAGATAAATTATTTATAGTACATGTTCAACTAATATAATTAAGAAAATTAAGGAATTGATTAGTAAAAAATCTATTTCGGTTATAAAATATAATTTGTTACTTGAAATGATATACATGGAATGAATACACGGTTAATTAAATACATGGAATGATATTATGAAATTTGAAGTAGGATTAAATATTATACACGGTCAATTAAATATATATGGAAGTATAAATTAATTCAAATTTATAGAACGTAAATTAAGAATAATATGAAATTATTATGTAATTAATTGAATTAAAAGTCATGCCATAATTAATAATAAAGCCAAATAAGAATAATAATGTCTTGACCAATCAAAACATTGTTTGTGCCACGTAGTGTGAACATGCTCATGTAGTGTATTTTCTTGTGTTCACACGGCCATGTGGGATTACAAAAGTCTGGATTTATATATTATATAGATAATTGTACATATAACTCAGATAGCGATTATTTTTTTTCTTTTTACTTATAAGGTTTAGGGTTGAATGCAAAACATAATAATAATTGAACTTTAGACTATGCAAAACATAATAATAATTATTACGTAGCAAAACATACTAATAATTATTACGAAACTCTCGATTGAGAGTTGGGCTTGTGTCGAGCCTTGAATTGTGGGTCGGGCTGGGGGCTAGAGCCGCACACGGCTTTTGTTTTTAAATGAAAACATATTCCCTGATCGAGGGCTGGCTTGTGTCGGGCCCTGGGGTGGTGGGATGTTGTCGGGTTGGGGGCTCGAGCCGCACACGACTCTCGTTTTTAAATGAAAACGTATTCCCTACGGCCTAAGCCGTAGGGGATTAGCCGCATACCGCTCTCGTTTTAAAATGAAAACATATTTCCTACGGCTTAGGCCGTAGGGGATTTCCTCCAATTGTTCCTTACGGGCGAACATACGACTCCATCGTAGGTGTCCCCTACGGGGAAGAAGAGGAACGGAAACTAATTCCCAAGGGATTTCCCTACGGGGAAGTTTTTGGCAAAAAAAAGGAAGAAGAGAAGTATTTTTTTTATTGAATAAAGAAGTTTTTATATATATATATATATATATATATATATATATATATATATATATATATATATATATATATTTCTTCTCAAATTTGAAGATTATTTATTAAATAAAAAAAATTACAATGAGAGTTTTCTTTAATTTTGGAAAGGCTCAATTTATTTACACCTCTAAATTTACTAATTACACTCTATAATTTACAATTCACCTATAAATTAATCAACTGTCTATTATAAACTACCCAAATTAATTAATTACAACAAACCGTGGCCCTCGACGTTTCCAGAGCCAATCTCTTCCATCACTCGTCGTCGTCGCTATTCTCGATCTCTGTTCGCCAATTGATTGAAGAAGATAAATATTAATTAGATTTAGTTAGGAAAATTAATTAGATTTAGGGTTCACGATTAAATTGGTAGGAATATAAATTATAAGAAAAAAGATGAAATTTTATGTAGGGTATTGTAGGTATTTCATTAGGAGTGTTATTATTATTTTAATAAATTTAAATGAAAATAATTTAATTGGGGTGAAGTTTAGTAAAGTTATTAAGTGAAAAATAAGTCTTATTCCCAAATCATTATTATAAATTAAATAATTATCGAGTAGAAATAAGGGAAAAATGGCAATAAGGCCATTTTTCAACATTTTTTCGGCAATAAGGCCGATCTTCAATTTTCGTGTCAATTAGGCCATTTTGTGTCAATTGAGCCAAAATAATATACCTGGAAGGACGAAAATACCCTTCCACCTGTTTTCACAATCGAGCCGGGAGTAAAATCACGCATTCAATTCTGTGCGCATCTCTCTCTCTCTCTCTCTCTCTCTCTCTCTCTCTCTCTCTCTCTCTCTCTCTCTCTCTCTCTCTCTCTCTACTCCAACCGATCGAGGGGATTTCAATTCTGAAAATCAATTCTGAGCCGAGGGAATTCATCGCCGTCGCCGCCGCGTTCAAGCTAAGGAGAGGGGGAAGGTCGCCACCGGTGAGCACCTTGAATTCTCCGCCGCTAAGGAGAATCGATTTCATGCAGTCCGTCTCCATCGGCAACGATCGATCGATCGATTTCATCGCCGCCGCCGCCGTTTTTGGCACAGTTCAAATGTCAGATACGCCGCCGCCTTCCTTGCCGGCGATTTCGAATCCAGGTACGTGATTTCGAATCCACATACCCAATCAGTGCTTAAATGCGTGATTCAGCATGCACGCACTGTGTGTGGATTTTAATATACATGTTAGTGTTTTTTCGTTGCATTCAGTGCTACTCAGTGTTTTTAGTGGTTATACAGTGTGTTAGGGGTTGTCAGTGTTTGTATGTGCTGTTCAGTGTTATTGATGGTTAATCAGTGTTTATATCTGTTGTTCAGTGTTTTAATGTGCTACTCAGTGTTTGTATGTGCTGTTCAGTGTTATTGATGGTTGATTCAGTGTTTGTGTGTGTTGTTCAGTGTTTTAATGTGCTACTCAGTGTGTATATGCTCAGTGTATTTGTGTTAATGATGGTTAATCATGCTGTTAGGGCTGTTCAGTGTTAATGATGGTTGATCAGTGCTTATCATGTTCAGTTAGTGTTTTTATGTGTTAGTCAGTGTCTTTCATGTCATGTTCATTGTCTTATACTCTGTTTTTTTTTTGTTTTTTTTCTCGCAGACCTCCATTGTCTTGGGAACTCTTGACCACGAGAAATTGTATGAAAAAATCACAGAAATGATTCCGTGCGTGCGAGAAGGGATTATAATGTTCCGATGGTGTCACCTGGGTTGAGAAAGAATACAGCTCCAAACCATTGGACACTGCTCGTCTGCGACTTCGTCTAACGGAAATGGCGATTCTACAACTCGATTCAACCCAGGGGGTCGAAATCGAAGGACCATTACATGGCGAATGCAGCGGAATTGGTACGTGTACTGTTTTTTAGTCGATATTTAAAAATGTTCCCTTTTTAATGATAACTGATAAAATGTTTGTTTCGTACGTTTCAGAAGGAAAAGTTAGAAACCAACGTGGACCAAAGGTTTGAGAAAGCGGGGAAGTCTGGTTTCCCGATACATGAAATCGAGGCCGTGAAGCCTCTCCCACAGCAAGCCCCATCTCTGTAAGTAGTTCAGTGCATAATTAACTCATTCAGTGTTTCTGTGTTTCATTTTATGCACTCAGTGTTATATTTATGCATTCAGTGTCAGAGTTTTTTTTTTTTTCCTTTAACTCCTCTGCGCCTATGTGTGTGTCCAGGAATGAATGTGCTTTGTACGTATGCTACTACATGGAGAAAATTCTGAAGAAAGAGTCCATTCCGGACGGAAGAGTTCCAATTATTCAAGGCTCACGTGATACGAATCATCCTGACCATGAAGGAAAAGTAGTGCGCTTCTTGGCCTGTGGGTTGTTTGTTTAGTTCTGGTTGAAAAAAACAAGAAGTATTTTTTTTTCTCTGTAAATGTATGAACATGATTATGATTGTGTTTTGGGTTTAATTTCTGTAAAAAAAATGTTTTTTGTTCATATTTCTATGTAATTGTCATCTACTCAGTGTTAATATTGTCTACTCAGTGTTAGCAGTGTTTATTCTGTATTTCATTGTCATCAGTGTTAATCTTGCCCACTCAGTGTCAGCAGTTGAAAACTTCTTGAATTGCAACATTAAAAAACAACAAAATGCAAAAATTACAACACAAGAACAATTAAAAACACTATAAGAGCATAAACTGAGCAAAAGCAAAATCAAATAATGTTAAAATTCTGTGTTTTTTTTTTAAGAAATGGCAGCCAGGGGTGTTTATGAGCCAACCAGTGTCTGTCACTGACAGTCAGTGTCTTTTCACCCCACTCAGTGTCACTGATCACAGAAACATGTCAAAAACAACAAAAAAATCCAATAAGAAAAGGCCTACTAAAAGGGTGCATCTCCTGCTAACTAACTACTGTATAGGCTCCGTGCACGTTTTCTTGTTGTGATTGCCGACACGTCCGCACCTCCCACACTTCATGGCTCTCGGGATGTGCTCACCCCTGGACGGAATTCTCTTCTTCTTAGGTCGCTCTTTCGGGTGTTGAAGATGTTCAACCTCTCATCCTTGATGCTCTTGAACAGATGGTAGAACGGGGTCTTCGCCAAATAGTTATCGTGGCTCACTTTCATACTGCCCTTGATATCATCAAAAGTCATGATGATGGTGAGCAAGTTAGACCTCATTTGCTCATAATACCTGGAAAACCAATTCACACACTGATGTGAGTACACTGAATGCACACACAAAGCACTGAATGGCACATAAAAGGACTGATTACACTGAAAGACATGTAAAAGCACTGAGTGAGATGAAAGAGACAGTGCATGACAATACAAGTATACCTTGTTGGCACTGAATGAGATTCATAGACACTGAGTGGCATGTAGATGCACTGTATGACATGTAAAAACACTGACTGGCACACAAGGACACACAACTGAACAAAACATGCAGTAAAAATGGCATGTAGAACACTGAGTGGCATACAGAGGCACTGTGTGACATGTAAAGACACTGAGTGACAGACAAGGACACTGAACAGAACATATTAACACTGAACAGCTACCAAAACACGCAATCGAACTGAGTGGCCATGTAGAACACTGAGTGGCATGCAGAACACTGAAATGGCATGTAGAACACTGAACATGCGTATAGAACACTGAACAGAACATAAAAACACTGAACATCCACCAAAACACACAATCAAGCTGATCAACACATAATCACACCGAACCTCCATCAAAACACATAATAACACTACACATTCAGGCATGCAATGGAAATGAACCGATTGAAAGTGAAAATCGGTTGAATTAGGGTTCGAAATACTTACTTCCTCTCCTTCTTCTCGCCGGCGGCAGGCTGAGGGCTGAGGCTCGCCTGCTCTTCACTCAACGGAGTGTACTGAACAAGCCTCCCTCCGTTCAGTGTTTTCGGAAGCAGCCACAGAACTGGTGGTTGGAGTCGGCACGGTGGATTTTTTTCGCGGCGGTTTTCTTCTCGACGGAGCCACAGAGGAGATGAAAATCGAACAGTTGAGATGAGAATCGAACAGTTGAGATGAGATCGAAAGTGAGAGAGGTTTTCGTTCTTTACTGTGTTTTAGCGAGAGGGAGAGAGAGAGAGCAGTGGTTTCGTGGTTTCGTGCGCGAGAGAGAAATGAGAACCCGTTTGTTTCAAATTTGTATATATGGAAGGGTAACAATGTCTTTAAACATTTTAGGCGGCCTAATTGACACGCGTAATTTCTCGAAAGCCTTATTGCCGAAAAAATGCTGAAAAATGGCCTTATTGCCATTTTTCCCTAGAAATAAATTAGGAAAATAGTATCATCGAGAGTCAAAATCAATAATAATCATAAGCCCTATACTCTAAATTAACGCCAAAATCTCTTATTCCTCGATCGATCCTAATATATTTAACCTAGAAATTAAACCAGAGTTTGCGCTTAAGCACAGAAGAATAAAAGGCAAAAAAAATCGATATTGGTTCCAATGACAGAATATCGAAATTGGCCGAAGATCTATTACACCGCATACTCTGTCTCCTCGGCCTAAAAACCGCAATCCAAACGTGCGTATTATCCAAGTCCTGGAGTTACCTTTGGTGCGGACTCCCCCGCGTTCATGGACAGGATCTTACAAGCTTTCCATGATCGGAATCTTCATCTCGACAAATTCAACTTACGGTTGTCCAAGCGTTACGTAGTCCGTAGACCATTGCGGTGTCGACACGGCTTCAGTACTTCTGAATAAGTGGATTCCCGTAATTATACACGACATGCGTGTCAAGAGCTTAGATCTTAGTTTGAATTCGAGACATCGAGTAGTTTTTCAAGTGCCCTCGTTGATGGAATTGTATACTTAATGTCTAGATTTAAGTAAAATCTGAACTCCGTCTAAAGCATTTATCCTATTTAATAATAAACAATCATTTGCATTTAATTATATTTAATTAAATATATGCAAACCATAGTCCTAGATTATACACGTTGTAGTTAGTATGGTGTGCGACGTCACACAGAAGATCATACTATCGGTTACTCGTATATAATCGAACAGTTGCTCACGACCTAGATGGACAAGGACCAATCCATCGGTATAGTCATTGTATGAGTGAGAAAATAATTGGTCTTGATTATTTTATCATTCTTGTACACTTGGTGTATTGGGCGGATCTGCTTGAGATTTATCGATTAGGATTGCCGTCGATAATCGATTTAAATCTCAGAGTATTCTATTCTTAATCCCTGATATTATTGCGGGTGTGTGCATATAATATTAGTGATTTTGATTTTCCAAAGGAATTGATTAATTAGAATAACCAATCAATTACCGATTGAAGCAATTATGGATTGAAGCAAGCTACAAGATCGTGGAACATGCGATTTGATAAGTCCATTGGTATGGATTCATTCAAAGCATGGACGAATCGTGTGTGTATTGGAAACGTGATGGAAACAAAGTGGTTTCTCGTGTTTTATGTAGACGACATCTTTCTAATTGGCAACAATGTGAAGATGTTATCAGACATAAAAGAATAGTTGTTCTAGACAATTCAATATGAAGGACTTAGGAGAGGTTGGACATGTTCTTGTGATCAAAGTTATGAGGGATCACAAGAGAAGAACATTGTACCTATCCCAAGTTTCATACATAGACACTATTCTGACTCGTTTAACATACAAGATTCCTAGAAAGGTTTTACCTTTCAGACAAGGAATCTATCTATCTAAAGAAATGTGTGTAAAACACAAAAGGAGATAGAAGAAAGAAAGCAATTCCCTACGCCTCGGCTATGGAAGCTTAATGTATGTTATGCACGAGACCTGATATCTGCTATGCCGGGAGTATAGTGGCGAGATATCAGAGTAACCCTGGAAAAGAACATTGGATTGATGTGATCAGTCGAGCAATTTCCTGTGGGTTACACAGATTCGGATTTCTAATCGCAGGGGGAAAGTTGAAAGTCGAAGTCAGGCTATGTGTTCACACTAAGAAATGGAGATATCATATGGAAGAGTGTAAAGCAATGCATTACAGACTCTACCATGGAAACCGAGGAGGTAGCGTCCTTTGAGGCAGCTAAAGGATCGGTGTGACTCCGGAGATACCTCCAGGACTTAGATGTGGTGCCTTAGTTTTCCAAATGCTATTGTGACAATAGCGGTGCAGTGGCAAACTTAAAGGAACCATGAGTCCATAGTGTGAGATAACACATAGAGCAAGTACCACTTGATTCGAGATATCGCCAGGCGATATAGTCGTTACCTAGATAACATCAGGGGACACCCTAGAGTACTCGTTCACTAAGGCCCTGCGAGCGAAAGCGTTCAGTAGGCACGTGGATGGTATGAGAGTCAGATGTTTGGGAGACAGCGACTATACCTTAGTATTGCTGGAAATCGATATCCCGGGTTATCAAAAAATGCGGAACCGACAACCCGACCGAAATCCCATCGCCGGAATAATCGCGAACCACCGTACGACGCCGGAGCTCGACGCGAGCATCGCCGCGGGATAAACCCGCGGCCGAAACCCTAGCCGAGCCCCCGCCGCGAGGGGGCTCGCGATCGCACTTTGCGATCGCCGGGGCTGCCCAGCAGCCCCCGGTGGTGAGTCCGGCGACTCACCACCGCCGCCGGAGGAGGGCGGTCAGCCCCCAGCTGACCCGCCGCGGCCCAGCCGCAGCTTCCCTCGCGATCGCGCACCAGCCGCGATCGCTCACCCCGGCCGTAGCCGGGGTTCCTCCCGTGCGCACGCCGCCGGTCAGGGGTGGCCAGGGGGTTCATCCCGCCGTGGCACCAGCCCACGGCCGAACCCCCAGCGATCGACTTCACGTCGATCGCGTGCCCCGGCGTCCAGCCGGGGCTTCCCCTTACCCGCGCGCCGGCGGTCGAAGCCCTAGGACTCGACCGCCACCCTCGATTCGATTCGAGGGTCCTTCGATCTTCGCCGGGGATCTCGAATCCCCGTCCCCGAAGTTCGTACGTTTACCCGGATCGTGTGTTCATGTATATGCTACAATTAACTCACATAAAATCATAGAAAGGGTTTATGATTTTACCTTCGATTCGTTGTGCGGAGAAACGAAATCAAACACCTTTGATGACCTTCGAATCTTCCTACGTATTCCTTGCACTCCGTTCGAACGTCGTGTGGGCGACGATCTATCGAACTCCTATGGATCTCCTTCAACTCTCTAGAACTATCAAATATTGATATTCTTGTCTTATTATTTATGAAGGCCATGTAGTGCTTTTATAGGCTACGTAGGGGATGAAAAGGAGGTGGAATATTGGGCTCCCAATATTGATGATTAAATTGATCCCAGCCCAAATCTATTAATCCTTATCAATATTAATTTTATTTATTTTCCACTATATAAATAAAATTGCACTCCCAATATTTACCCATATTATATCAAATAATATTTCTCCGGTAGTATTATTTATTCCGTGTATTTAAGATTTAAATATCCATGAATAAAATTAATTTATTGCTAATTAATTTATTCATCTCTTATATCCGAGACCGTTCAACTTTAATTATTATGCGGATTAAATCCACCTGCAGGGTTTACATAATAATTCCTTATGAACTCATCTCGGGGATATTATCAACCCTTACGGGATACACTTTCCCGTCAAGTATTCACGGCATGTCGTATATAAAATATAGTGACCCAACTTAACTGGTAATTAACCCAATAATTAAATCGGTTAATTACTTTGGAAAATCAAAGTCACTTATATTAAATATACACACCCGCAATAATATCGGGGATTAAGAATAAAATACTCTGAGATTTGAATTGATTATCCAAGGCAATCCTAATCAATAAATCTCAAGCGATCCGCCCAATACACCAAGTGTACAAGTGTGATAAAATAATTAAGATAAATTATTTTCTCTCTCACACAACGACTATACCGATGGATTGGTCCGTGTCCATCTAGGTCGTGAGCAACTGTTTGATTAAATACGAGTAACCGATAGTATGATCTTCTGTGTGGGCCCGACACACCATACTAACTACAACGTATAGAATCTAGGACTATATTTTGCATAATTAATTAATAATAATCAAATGCAAATAATTGTTTATTAATTAAATAGGTTAAATGCTATGATCAGGAGTTTACCGATACTTAAAACTAGACATTAAGTACACAACTCCACAAGTATAAGTGGGAGATTGATGGAGTTGTATACTTAATGTCTAGATTTAAGTAACATTTAAACTCCGTCTAAAGCATTTATCCTATTTAATAATAAACAATCATTTGCATTTAATTATATTTAATTAAATATATGCAAACCATAGTCCTAGATTATACACGTTGTAGTTAGTATGGTGTGCGACGTCACACAGAAGATCATATTATCGATTACTCGTATATAATCGAACAGTTGCTAACGACCTAGATGGACAAGGACCAATCCATCGATATAGTCGTTGTATGAGTGAGAAAATTATTGGTCTTGATTATTTTATCATACTTGTACACTTGGTGTATTGGGCGGATCCGCTTGAGATTGTCGATTACGATTGCCGTCGATAATCGATTTAAATCTCAGAGTATTCTATTCTTAATCCTTGATATTATTGCGGGTGTGTGCATATAATATTAGTGACTTTGATTTTCCAAAGGAATTGATTAATTAGAATAACCAGTCAATTACCGATAAAGTTGGGTCGCTGTATTTTATGTATGACATGCCCTGAATTCTTGACGGGAAAGTATGTCCCGATAAGGGTTGATAATATACCCGAGATGAGCTCATAAGAAATTATTATGTAAACCTCGCGAGTGGATTTGTTCCCGCGCATAATAATAAAGTTGAGTGGTACTAATCTCGGATATAAGAAATGAATAAATTTATTAAGCAATAAATAATATTTATTCATCGATATTTATATCTTAAATATACGGAATAAATAATACTAACGGAAGAATATTATTTGATATAATATGGTAAATATTGGGAGTGCAATTATATTTATATAGTGGGAGTAATATATAATTCATAAATTAATTAATGGATTTGGGCTTGGGCTCAATTTAATTAATTTATGGGAAGCCCAATATTCTACTTCCTTAAGGTCCCCTACGTAGCCTATAAAAGCACTACATGACCTTCATAATAGAACAAGACAAGAATATCAATAGTTGATAGTTCTAGGGAGTTGAAGGTGATCTATAGGAGTTTGGAGGATCGTCGCTCACACGACGTTCGAACGAAGTGCAAGGAATACGTGGGAAGGCTTCAAGGTCATCGAAGTTCTTCGTTTTTCTGGACAACGAGAACGAGGGATAAAATCGTAAAACCCCCTTTATGTTTTTAATCGTTTGATATATCGTGAAATACCGTAGAACAAAGATCCGAGGATCGAACCCCGGAACGAGGATGCACCACGCGGTGGTGGTCGAAGACCACCGGACCGGCGGCATGATCCCCGTGGGGATCGAACCAATCACGCCCCGACTGGACGCCGGGGACGTGCGCACGAGGACCCGAGCTCGTAGCTGGGGGTACGATCGAGCATGGGCTCGATCGTTGGGGTCGCGAGCCGCCCCTCCTCTGCGAACGGCGATTCGCCGGACTCGCCGTAGGGTTGCTTCGATGCAACCCAGCGATCGCGTGATGCGATCGCGAGCTCCCCTTGCGGGGGCTCGGCTGGGCAGCCGCGGGTTCATCCTGCGACGGTGTTCGGTTGAGCCCCGGTCCGCATGGCTTGCTCGCGTGTACTCCGGCGAAGGATTTCGTTCGGGTTATCGGTTCCGCAATTTGATAACCCGGGATATCGATTTCCAACACTCGTTGCTTCAACGAGCTTTATGGTCTACTCGAGGCATTAAGTCAATCTGAAATTACTCTGGCACTTGATCAAGTTTAGATTCTCATGTTCGGGACTCATCTTCAAATTGGAGATGATGATGATGATGTTGTTGTTGGTGTTCCCGAGGAAGATAAACATGAGCTGCTGCCTGCATCAGTGAAGCACTTGACGATCAATACGCCAGACAGAAACGCACGTTTCAAGGCTGCCACTTTCTTGAACTTGTTGTTTCTTATGTTTCGTCCGAGCTTTGTATACATGGGCATGAACATGTTGACCTACTCCAACTACGAGCGTTCTCGCGAGATCGTAGAGGTACTATTTAAGAAAAGAGGAAGGACGATACTGTCGATACATGAGAGTTACATTTGGGAACGTGTTTTGGAGGGAGTCGGCTTGCAGGTATTGTATAAAAATCAAAGCGAATGGAAGCCCGTCAAGCACACGCGTTTTAGAGAACTTAGTAAGAAAGCTGCAAAGAGCAAAGAACTTGAACTTCGCTTTCATTTGAAATGGAGAGATTAATTAATATACATGTAGTCATTTAGAAATTGAGAAATCTTGAGGAATTAAAGTGTGGTAGATCTGTAATCTCGAACATGTTATTTCATTTAACCTTAGCACGTGGTGGCAATGTGGACGTAAGCTATTCACAGGTGAACCAATGTATATACATCGTTAATGTGTTTTTGATTTCCTCGTTTTTCGATTTCTATTGCTCGTATATCTTCTGTTTGTTTCGTGGTTCTCGTTTCAAGCATTGTAATTTTCAAAAGAAAAGTGATTATTCTTATGATGCGCACACAAATGAGTTCTACTGGCGTCGGATTGATCAAATTCCAGGTATAATTGTAAGCGTTAATTCTTAAATCCTTTACGACAGGTTTAAGATGTGCGTTGCTTATTTTGTAGCAGTTATAACGATGCAGAAGGTGGGCAAAAACTGGGATCGTATTATCAAACATTATTGTGCTTATAACTGTTCCCTACATGAAGTGCAAGAGGAGGTCATTTAAAATAAAAACATATCAGAAATGTATAAAATGAAGATCGATAAGCAACAAAGCCCAAAGGGCATAAATTATCACCTCCATATCAACCAGAACAAATTTCTGATATTGATGTGCATTTCTATCAGAACCAATTTTCACCATAGGAGGAAAGCGTTGAAGGACCTGTACAATCACAGTCCAACTTGGGTTGCCGATCTTCAAAGACTTTGCGTTGCATATGTTAGGAGGCATTCTGGTAAAAAGAAAAAAAAATATACTGGCAATTTCCTAACAATTGGCATCTTCACAAATTAATGGAGGCGCAAAAGAAAATGCCTAGTAAACATGAAAATTTGGTAATCAGAGTACCTCTACATCACAAGTCCAAAAGATCAGTCTAAACAGAGGCACACAACACCATTTGCACAAACAAAATACAAACCACATACCTCACACGGCAAAACAGAGGAAGATTTCATAACAAGAGTTGAAAAATATACACACGAAACACGGTAATATCAAAGACGCTAATATAAACCGGGCAAATTATATTCCAAAATAGAACACAAGAAACACAAAAGTACAACAAAAAAGCATATATAGAGAAAATGAGCGAACACAAATTAAAAATAAGGAATCATAGAGAAGAATGGCATAACATACCAGAAAGAACTGAACAAGCAGTCGATAGAATTGAACTCAGTGGAAGCAAGAGAACTGAATATTCCGTCGACAGAATTGAAGTTAGTAGAAGCAAGAGAACCTGCAATATTTTAAAGGGTGAGTTGGAGTCGTATATTTTGTGATAAGAATAAAGCATATAGACTGTTCACAAGTGTTTCACTTATGACAGCAGAAAAGGAAAAGCGCGAAAACAAGCAAAAGCGAACAAGCTTGAAAACAAACATATAAATATTAGAACTTAACATCAGATTGTACATGCAATTTAAATTTTTTTTAAAAAGCACGCACGAGAAATCCAGAAATCTCGGATTTTGTTTCATTCACAACAAAGAAAATTACTTTAACAAAAACTAATAGCATACGGATTTAGGTTTTGTAAACGAAAAAAATCACAAGGTCCCGCACGAAGGACACAAATAGCCGTACTGATATGTATAGAGCAAATGCAACCCGTGGACTTAGCCGGATTATTGATTGGACACTTTTGACATAAATTGAGAGACACTTTAAGCGGGCAGTAGTCGTCAAAAATCTAGTAGTTGAAAGTGTTGCCCTCATTAGTGGTATTCATCTGCTAAAGGTACTATTGGATGTTATAAATTTTTATTTCAGTTGAATTTCTTCAAGCATGAATATATACTTGATAAGTTTTACACCCTAAATTTCTATACGATTTCCAAATCAATAATTCGCGCATAAATACTGAAAACCCTAAATTTAAAATCAACATCGTGAACAATAAATGAACAGAAGCGGGCTGGAGACCTAGAGAGTGTACACAAATTCGCGTACCCTCGATGAAAATCAAATGGGCTCGGCAAGAATTATATAAATCGCACAAACTCGCGAAATTGGAGATGATTTGTTAAAAAAATAACAAAATGAATAAATTGAGAAGGAGAAGAAGAGGACTGGACATGTGTTGCCGTAATTACAGTGGACGAGTTTGGAGAATGTTCGAAGGAATTGTGTGGGTTAAATCTACAAGCTCCAAGAAGAAGAAAAATGGCAAAAACCTTTTTACTTTTGTTGTTGTTGTTGATAATGTAGAAATAAAAAAAAATGCAAATATTACCTAATTAATACATGCACCTAATTAAGGGGAGCTATATGTGGCGGCACCACAATTTGCATATAATGATAATGGAAGGAATTAATTAAATCTAATATGCCTATTAACCTATGCATACAAATTGCATAGAGAAGGGGAGTGAAACGTGACGCTACTCCCTTCGCTATATATATATATATACTAGAAAGGTATCGTATGCCATGCAAGACGAGGGCCCATAGAACTTGGTAAATTCTTTATAATAAAACATTTACAAAATATACAAAGTATCCTCTAGGACCTCTGGTCCTCTACCCTAATCCGAAACTGTTACAGAGTTTAGAAAGGGGCAGCAAGCTGCTAGGCAAGATCAGCTCGACAAGTGTTCACAGTCAATTTGTTGTTTGAATTCAATCTGTCCCCTAGCTGAAAATAAAAATTTAGAAAACATAAACAAAAATGAGTTGTGCTTAATTCAGTATTTTAGTAACTGTAAAACTAACCAGTCAGAAAACTCCTGGCTATTTTCCAAAATAGTGAAGCATCGTCTTTTTGGAACGCAAATTTTTTTGGGACGGTTTGCATACTGTTTATGTTTGTGATGCAATCCGGAATCAGACCATTGAAAAAGTTGCCAGTCACAAGCCTGAAAATTCACACACATGCTCATAAGATAAAATCGTAATAAGTACAGTAACTCGTGCATGAAATCAGAATGAAGAAGTATCGAGTTATCACGTACATGGTTTTCAAACTCGCCACATGTTCAAGATCCGGAAGCTCTCCTTCCAATTTGTTGAAAGTCAAACCACTGCAACGATTAAAAAAAAGGTGAATCTAATACTCGTCTCATTACAAAGAACAAAAACATGTTCGGGATTCGGATTACAGATTCTTCAAATAAGAGAAATTGGCCAAGTACGAAGGGATTTTCTGATGCAACCCAAGATCCGGGACGACGAAGAGAGCATCGAAATAGGAGTCGGGACGTGCCGAGAAGTTCGGGGAGGATCCTGGCGAGCTGTCGGACGACACCTCCCAGCTGTCGGACGACAGGCTCTGAAAATTTGGGTACGAGGCAGAGAGGATTCGCAGGTCGAGCCTGCGATCGACGGAGGTTTGTCGGACGACAGGATTTCCTGTCGGACGACAAGAGGATGTCGGACGACATCATATCCTGTCGGACGACAGGTTACGAAAGTAGGCGGATTTTAGGTTTCCGCGAGATTTATTGTTTTATTTCCTTTTTCTTTCATATTTTTAGTTTGCCTATATAAAGGCCTTGCTTTTATTATTTTAGAATGATGACTTTGATGATGAATAAAGATATATTTTGTGAGTTTTATTAAATCTCTCTCGGGTTCGAATTCTACCCCGATTATCCAAAAGAATTCAACCGACGAATCAACGAGCCAGTCAAATCTCGTTTGTGTGTCTTCATCATCTCCGAATTATTGATTCAACGTCTCGTTGGGGTTTAGGGCTTTCGAACCTAAATCATTTCGTGGGTTAGGATCAAGGGTTTTGGGACTTCCGCAAGGTATCCTATTTATCGTTTTCCTTCGTTCATCTCCTATCAATTCTATCCCGACGAGGTACGTATCATTTGGTATCAGAGCTAGGGTTCGTATCATTTGGTATCAGAGCCCAGGTTTGGGTTCTTTAATTTTCTGAATACGTAGCCTCGTTTTTCTTTTCCGTTTCTTATTCTTTCTTCTTCCTTGATTAAAAAAAAAAATTATTTTTTATTTTATTTTTTTATTTTCGAAATTTACTGTTCATGAACAGTAAACTTTATTAAAAAAAAAAATTATTATTTATTCTCGATTATTCTTTTTATTGCTGTTCATCGTTCGTTCAGCAATTTGAAGTCATTTCGTGGATTTTTGTTGGAGCTAAATTCGATCGGTATATTGGGAGAGTTCGATTCCTTGAGAGAGAAACCGAGCGTTGAGTGACCTCCTATATCGAGTGAAACACGAGAGTGGTGAGGAATTGTCTATTGTGTTTCTAACAATTTTTGCAGGACAACTGACATGGATCATACCCAAGCTAAGCTCATCATGGAGAAGGCGATGGCACGGTTCGAAGGGATGCTTAAATCGAAGATGAAGGGGGTGAATGAGCGACTTACCGCCTTAGAGGAGAGAGCTCGTCATGATGAAGCCTGAAATCGAAGAGGTGGCAACGGATACCGAGAAGTTCAGAGTGGCTATCATCGAGCCCATGAGCTTAGTCGGGAGCGTCGTGAGGAGAGGAGGTCCAGAGCTGAGCGTTGGGACTTCCGCCGAGCCCGTGATCTTAGTCAGGAGCGTCGTGAAGAGAGGAGGGCCAGAGCTGAGCGTTGGGACAAGTGTTGGAGCAATATTGAGCGTAAGTTAGAGGAATGGGTACAATCGCCAATGCAGCCTGAGGAAGTGGCGACTGATGACGGCGAGAAACTGGAACCGAAGGCAGTGGTGGAGTCCGAAGAAGAGTCGGTCTTGGTGTATTCCGAGGAAGATTCGGCTTCGGAGGAGTCCGTAGAAGAGCGCGGCGGACCGACACCGTCGGTTTCGGTGGAGTCTGAGGAGGAGGTTTTGATGAAACCCGAGGACCTTCCGCAATTGGAGTTACCCAAGGAGGAACAAGCAACGAAAGAGGGACAAGCGACGTCTGTGGTGTTGTGCGAGGAGGCGAAGTGCCACACTAACGTTTTATTGTCTCTACACCCTTGTATTCATTGTGCTTTTCAGGAATTTCATGATGACTTCCCTGAAGAAAGATCTCTTAGTTTTCCGCTACATCGAGGGTGTGAGCGGCAGAATTACGTCGTTCCGAGCTTGTTCGTGAGAGTGGTGTTCGAGCCCGGCATCAGCGTGGATTTGAGGACAAATCCTCTTGAAGAGGAGGGGAATGATGCAACCCAAGATCCGGGACGACGAAGAGAGCATCGAAATAGGAGTCGGGACGTGCCGAGAAGTTCGGGGAGGATCCTGGCGAGCTGTCGGACGACACCTCCCAGCTGTCGGACGACAGGCTCTGGAAATTTGGGTACGAGGCAGAGAGGATTCGCAGGTCGAGCCTGCGATCGACGGAGGTTTGTCGGACGACAGGATTTCCTGTCGGACGACAAGAGGATGTCGGACGACATCATATCCTGTCGGACGACAGGTTACGAAAGTAGGCGGATTTTAGGTTTCCGCGAGATTTATTGTTTTATTTCCTTTTTCTTTCATATTTTTAGTTTGCCTATATAAAGGCCTTGCTTTTATTATTTTAGAATGATGACTTTGATGATGAATAAAGATATATTTTGTGAGTTTTATTAAATCTCTCTCGGGTTCGAATTCTACCCCGATTATCCAAAAGAATTCAACCAACGAATCAACGAGCCAATCAAATCTCGTTTGTGTGTCTTCATCATCTCCGAATTATTGATTCAACGTCTCGTTGGGGTTTAGGGCTTTCGAACCTAAATCATTTCGTGGGTTAGGATCAAGGGTTTTGGGACTTCCGCAAGGTATCCTATTTATCGTTTTCCTTCGTTCATCTCCTATCAATTCTATCCCGACGAGGTACGTATCATTTGGTATCAGAGCTAGGGTTCGTATCATTTTCCCAGATATATTGCAGCTGCCTCCTTAACATCCTGCGACCACAAAAACGCGCAAAATGATATCAAAAGAAAAGAGTGATCAAAGGAATGTATAAGCTATAATGTAGTAGCTTTTTTCACACAACAGTGACATTTTTTTGGGGTTTGTTAGCCACGGAAATTTCGAAGCTCCTCCATTCAAGTCACTGATCCTTCTGCACAATATATATCACAAAAGAGTCGGTTTTAAAATGGATTCGATTTATTTTTTAAGGTTGATCTGTAAAATCAGAGTAAGTAACTCACAGTTCGGTTAGATTTGTCAAAATCGATATGCTTGAAGGTATCGGTCCTTGTAAACCACTCGCTCGCAACTCATTGTCGGTACGTGCACGTCAAAATGCAAGGCAGAGAGCAGAAGAAAATATTTGATTTATAAAAAAGTATCATCACAAAAAGGACTCACAACAGATTGAGATTCGTCCAAATCCCCAAACTCGGCATCTTTCCTGTGAAATTGTTGCTGCATAATCTACTGCATTTCCATGAGAGAAGAAATTGTATAAGAAGCAAAATTACAAATGTCCCCTTAAATAATTTCCTACTGAAATTTAAGAACTTGAAACAACACAAGTATAGTTAGAGCAACATGCATGCAAAGAGAGGAAAATAAAATTATTACCAAACAGGGAAGAACAAAATAAGAGCGGCACAATCCTAGCAAAGAACCGAATGTCAGAGCTCGAACACCACCAGCTCCAAAAAACCTTGAAAAAAATAATTTTCGAAACTCACAAAAAAAGGGAAAAATCTGACGGGCAAATAATCGAATGACCCTTTAATTACCCAAGAAATTGAAAAAAAAATCAAAACCCAGATAAACGAATCAGCCTTTGACCAAAAAAATGGAACAAACTGAGAATAGTTCGAACGAGGAAGACGAACCCGAGATATAGCACAGCAGCACAACGCGGAGAAGAAATCATGCAGAAGCCGGAGATTCGATCGAACGCTGCCCAAATCCCCTTTCTCCTGGTGTGATTTTGTTTACAGAGATAATTTTTTTTATATTACAGACAAAAACCAATAGACACACATATCCTTACAGAGTTAAAATTTGAGTTTAATGATTGGAGACGATTTACTGTATGAACTCGGCAATTTGAGTATTTTGGTGGCAATTTAAAGCAAACTGTTGGAAATGCATACAGTAAATCGTCTCCAATCATTAAACTCAAATTTTAACTCAAATAAATAAAACATTAAAATTACAATACAAAATTACATAATACAATACCATATTAATAATTAAAAACACATATATTGTTACAATAAATACAATATATAAATTACAAATTACATTTTTTTGAAAAAAATACAACAAATATAATATATAAATTATAAATTACATATTATTTGAAAAAGTGTCTCACAAATGTTCAACCAATGCATTTCGAAGCTCGAAATGAGCATCCGTATCTCTAATTTTTTTATGTCGACGAAGAAAGTCTTGAAATCTTGAAGTTTCGTCGTTCACAATTTCAACATTTGGAGTTGACACTTCTCTTGCTTCTACAATTGGAGCGTTGTGGTCACGTTCATCTTCGACTATCATATTATGCATTATTATGCATGCAGACATTATATTTTGCAAATCACTTGTCATCCAAAAACGAGCAGGATTTGCTATAATTGCAAATCGACTTTGGAGAACTCCAAATGCACGTTCCACGTCTTTTCTACATGACTCTTGCATCATTGCAAAATATTTTTTTTTGGGCCACGAGGATCACGAATTGTTTGCACAAGAGTCGACCATTTGGGGTAGATTCCATCTGCTAAATAATATCCCGTGTTGTATTCTTTCCCTTGAATAATATAATTCGCAGGAGGAGAAATACCTTGGGTAAGATTAGAGAAAAGATGCGATCTCTCCAACACATTAATATCATTATTAGTTCCTGGCATACCAAAATATGCATGCCATATCCAAAGATCATAATCAGCAACAACTTCAAGAATAATTGTTGGAGAACCACTACGACCTGCATATTGCCCAGCCCACGCCGTAGGACAATTTTTCCACTTCCAATGCATACAGTCAAGACTGCCTAACATACCTGGAAATCCGCGTTGTTCACTAACAGAAAGAAGTCTAGCAACATCATCGGAGTTTGGCGATCTTAGATACTCTTCTGAGAAAATTTCCACAATAGCATGACATAATCTTTTTACGCATTCAATTGCCGTTGACTCTCCAATTTTGATGTATTCATCAGTGGCATCTGCTGCAACTCCATATGCTAGAATCCGAAAAGCTGCTGTGATTTTTTGAAGTGTAGACAAACCAAGTCGACCTGTTGCATCTTTTTTTTGTACAAAATATTGATCATGATTTCTAACAGCATTAGAAATTTGAAGAAATAAACTTCTAGACATGCGAAATCGCCTACGAAACATTAATTCATTATACGTAGGATTTTCAGAAAAATAATCTTTAAAAAGATTACGATCTGCTTCTTCTCGGTCGCGATGTACCACTCTATGACCAACAATCGAACCTCCACGAGTAGGCTCAACATTTGATTGTTCCACCAACTCGCAAAGAAAATTATTGTTGGACATTGCTGTTTGATAAAGATTTTGATTTTTTGTATGAATTTCGGTTATCAACCGTTCATACTCTTCATCACCAGAAGAAGACGAAGAAAATGATACATTAGAAGAACTTGCGAAATTAAAATTCATATTCGCAAAGAAATTGTTGTGAATATTATAAAACTTAAGTAATATAAAATTGATAAGGAGTACACAAATATGTAGAGGAAAGTGACACTCTGCACAACACAATTGCAGGCACACAATTCAAGATTCACAAGTAAATTAATTGATAGACACATGCACACAATACTATCTTTACGCAAAGTGAAATCAATATGCACAATTGATTGTAGGGTACACTATTCAAGATTGAAAATAAGTGACAACACTCTGCACAATACAATTGATAGACACGAGAAAAATAAATGATGTGATGACACGAAGCTTTCAATAAATCATCTCTGCACAAGTTATCACCATTTGCTTTATTCAAGATAAAAAACACTATTTCCTTACATATTGCACTAGTATAATTCGTATATAAATACTCTTTTCCATATACACAATTCACACACTACTCTCATTTTCTTTTAACTTTTATCAATTTTCAATGTCGTTTCGTATTTCCAATTACTCTGTTGAAGAGGACATACATCTTTGTAATGTTTTTATTGATATCTCTCAAGATCCGATTGTTGGAACAAATCAATCCGGAGCAAAATTGTGGTCTCGTGTAGAATCTGATTACAACAATATTCGAGCAAGCACCATCAATGATATGCGTAACATGAAGTCATTGCGTGATCGTTACACAATTATCAAAAGCGCAGTCTCAAAATTGAATGGATGCATTGCACAAATTGAACTTCGTAATCCAAGTGGTGCTTCAAACGAAGATATTGTAAGTATATTTTTAATTTATTTAATCAAAAAATTTATTATGTATGTCTTCTAATTTATTATTTTTGTAAATAAAAAATTTGCAGCTTCGTCAAGCAAAAGTTTTAATGATGCAAGATTCAAAGTATAAAAAAGGATTCAAGTTTGATCATGTGTGGCAACAAATGAAAGATTTTGTGAATTCAGGAAATAATACTGAAAGCCGCACACGTAATTTGGCTCAATCACAATCAGACGCTTCAGTGCCAGATTCTCCTCATAATTCTTCTCCAGGTTTATCTCAATTCTCTATTAATTTAAGCGACGACAACGATGGTGGTACATCTTCCCAAATTCGACCGGGTGGAGTGAAAAAAGCTAAGATGAAAAGAAAAAAAGGAGAAGATTTGTCTCGTATTGCTAAATTGAATGAAAAATCTAATAAAAAAATTGGACAAAAAATGGCTGAATCAAATGTTCAACAACAAAAAATAATATCTGAACTTGAGAAAAGAAGGTTGGTTAAAGAACAAACTAGAAATGATAGAATTATGTTTGTTGATTTGGATTCCATTGTTGATCCGGCTCGACGTGAATGGTTTCGAAATGAGCAACTCAAGATTATGGGATCAACTACTCATCAATCAACTACTGAAAATCCGTCACCCTCTTTTGGACAATATTTTGGCGACATAGGAGGTTCACAAAATGATCTGCCAAATTATTAATAATTTCGTAGTATTTATATTGGATTTTGTAATTTTTTTTTTTTTTTTTTGTATTATTATGTATTTTTATGTGACATGTATTATTATTGTATTGTGTATTTATAATATGTATTTTTTCTTATTGTTGAATTATTTTTACTTCAATTTATATTTTAATTTAAATTATGAATATTAATCATAAAATTAAAATTAATTAATATAAAATAATAAGTTATATAAACTTGAGTAAAAAATACAATTTAAATAAATAATCACTTTTAGAAATATAATTAAAATTTACAAAATATTCATAAATTAAAAAATTAAACAATAATAATTTTTTATATAATATTTAAGAAATGTTTGAATGTTAAATTAATTATATTTTAATAATTTATAAATTTAAAATAAATAAAAAATAGATGAACAGTGTTTGAGTAAAGATTTGAGTTGGAGATAAATTTGAGTTCTACTATTCACAAAACTCAAATTGAGTCTGGATTTGAGTTCAAAAAACAAATGGTTGGAGCAACATAGTGGTGGCAAATTGGAAATTTGAGTCCAACTTTGCCACCGTTGGAGATGGTCTTACACAAAAAAAATTGAAGAAAAATATAATTGCTTGAACGAGGAGAAAAATAGGCATACTAACCCGAGATATAGAAGGGCGGCAAAATATACGATCCGGCGGTAATTTTTTGTTTTCACAGCGAAGAACCAAGATCCCCTTTCACCCTAATTTTTTTTCACAGCATGACAGCAACGATGAGTCTTTTTTTTTTTTTTTTTTTTTACTTTTAAAATATAACATATGGAAAGTAAATAATTGAAGGGACAAATATATTCAGTTGGAAAGAAAGGTAAATAAAGGTCGCCACGCGTCATCTCACAAAGTAATGCATGCCAACAATTAATTAAATCTAAAATACAGTATTAATCTATGCATAGATGTTACGTACAAAGAGGGGAGCGAGACGTGGCGGTACTCCCCTTAGCTATATATATACATATATATATATATATATATATATATATAGTAGAAACTCTATAAAGAGTTATTCTTATATAGAGTTTTACAAAATAAAAATAATTTTTTCGTAACCAATTTAATAGTATTGAATGTGGATATTTGACCATAAATATGTAAAAATAATATAAATATAAAAATAAAATACATTGTATTTATTTATCTTTAAGTTCACATAACCAATTTAATTTGACCATAAATATGTAAAAATAATATAAATATAAAAATAAAATACATTGTATTTATTTATCTTTAAGTTCACATAACCAATTTAATAGTATTGACTGTGGATATTTGACCATAAATATGTAAAAATTGTGTTTAACATATATATTGAATAAAATACTAATAAATCTAAGTACTATAAATTTTAATCATATAATATATGTTATTGATTTTAATAAATATAGTAAGTCATTTTAAACATATTATTGATTTTGATAAATAAAAATATTATTAATAAATATTTTTATTATATATTAATCATTTATTCCTATATAGAGGTATAAATCCTTAAGGGGAGACTTGAAAAAAGTATGACTTATGACAATGTAGAGTTTATTCCTATTTATAACTGGTCCCAAGTCGGGACCTGGATTTTTTATTACTATAAGGAGTTTATTCCTATATGGAGTATTACTCTATAGAGTTTCTAATATATATATATATATATATATATATAATAGTCCATATTTGTAATTTCTTGAAATTGTATTTAAGTAGGAATGTTTAATACTCAATTTTTTTCTCGGAATGTACATCTTTCCCTAATAATGATTGTTCAAGAATTATTTATTATTTTCTAAAAGATATACAAAAATAGATCTTGACCCGCTCTTGAGAAACAATGTTATCAACATGTGTATTTATCATTTATGTGTTTGGTTGAAGTTTCAAAAACTAAAACATGTGTATTTATCATTTATGTGTTTGGTTGAAGTTTCAAAAACTAAAAGCACGTTAAAAACTGAAGAGCTTTGCAAAATATTTGAATCAACCAAAAAATGACAAGCAAGTAATTTAAAGGAGGGCGTTCAAAAAATAAAAAAAATGAAGCTATGGTGTTTTGATTCTTCGGCCCTTTGGAATTCGAGTTGAATGGACTTTCAGAACACTTGATTCTCAACAAATCAAACGAATGATCACGATTTTGTCAATTATAAGTCCTCCATTGTGATCATCGAGGCACAATCACACCGCCGACGAGTGCTACAACTAGACGAGGTCATCAACTCGATTGAAACGTACGTATCTTGTACCCAAACATTGTACGACTCAATCTTGCAATTCATTAGTGATGTGCTTCAATGAGTTATTCAACACGAGATGATAACAATCGTGTGGTATCATTTTTCAATTAATAGAGATCAAACTATTTTAATTATCATCTCTCATCAATTGAAGCAAATTATCAAACTGTTGGGATGTGGAGTCGAAACCATGGTCGGAAAGGACAAAGAAGCCGATACCGAAGAGTTCTGGATGGTGTCGGCCGACACTGTGATTTGTCGGCCGACATGAAGCTGTTGTAGCAGCTTCTGTGGAATCCGCGGCTGAATACGCGGTAGAACCCGAAGTGAGAAGTGGGTGTCGGCCGACACCTTGATATGTCGGCCGAAAAGTTTGGCAGATTTCAGCGCAGCGTGATTTTTCTTGTGCGCTAAGTTTGCAGTCTTTTTCAGCGTGACTTTACCTTAATTAATATTAGGGTTTTATATGGGTCTAGCCTATATAATAGATATTCCCATCAATGTAAATATATCAGCGTGAGAATTCTAGAATAGCGAGAGTAGACGAGAGCGAGAATACTGAGAATACGTGTCTACGTTTGTAATCTCCCGGAGTCGTCTATTATTATTCTAGTGAAAGATCTGCAGCGGCGAGAGTGGACGTAACCTTATTGGGTGAACCACTATAATTCTTGTGTCGTTTATTTCTCGTTTATTTTTCGTTCGTGTTTATCATTTCTTGTAGCGACGGAATTGGGCGCAAATCCCAACAACTGGTATCAGAGCTTTGGTGGAAAAGCTGGGCAATCGAAGAAACGAAGGGCGATTTGACGAACTTTGGAGTTACGAGATTTGATGGCCTAGATTTCGCGGATGGAAATCGAGAAGTACCTGGGCGAGAAGAAAATTCATCTATCGTCGGAAGGCGTGACGCCGGAGGAGACGAGCGAGGCGGATTGGGCTATCCTTGATCGACAACTACTCGGATTGATCCGATTGACGTTGTCGGAGAACGTTGCCAAGAAGGTGATGAAGGAGAAGACAACCGCGGGGATGATGAAAATTATGTCTGACTTGTACGAGAAGCCATCGGTGACGAACAAAGCAGCGCTGTTGCAGAGGTTGTTCCATTTGAAGATGGAAGACGTTGGTCTGGTTGCGACTCATGGGAACGAGTTCAACTCGATTGTCAAAGAAGTGGCTTCGTTTGAGATCGAGGTTGATGATGAAGTTCTAGCCCTAACCTTATTGGCATCGCTACCGATTAGCTGGGAACCAATAAGAAAGGCGTTGGGTGATTCCATGGGAGGTGAGAAGTTGAAGCTAGAAGATGTGAGGGACCGCGTCCTTGCCGAGGGAGTTCGGAGAAGGGATTCCGGGGAAGCATCTAGTTCAACTACGTCGGCCATGTCTATGAGCCTAGGTGAGCATCGCTATGGGGATTCTAAACGCAGCGGAAGGGTGAGTTCGAGCAACCGAAAGAAGAAGCAATTCAAGTGCTGGAATTGCAGAAAACTTGGTCACTTAAAGAGGCATTGTGGAGAGCTTTCGGGGATCGGAGGCGGGACAAATGCGGTGACTGAAAAAGACGAGAGTGGAGATGTCTTGCTAACATCTTTTGAGCCTCTCGGAGCCTCTTGGGTACTTGACCCGGGAGCATCGTTTCACACAACGACGAGACGTGAAGGCATGGAGGATTTTGTTGCCAGAGATCACGGTAAGGTTCATCTCGGGGATGGAAAGACCTTGGGCGTTGTGGGTGTTGGTAACGTGAAGTTGATGACGTCGTTTGGGCAGACGTTGAAGCTGTCGAATGTGAGGTGTGTGCCGAAGCTGTGGGGGAATTTGATCTCGGTTAGCCAGCTTGAGAGGGGCGGACACAAAGTTACGTTCGAGAATGGGTCTTGGAATGTGTCAAAGGGTGCGATGATTATTGCTCGTGGTCGAAAGACGGGTACCCTTTACACTACGACTTGTGGTCGTGATATTGGTGTGGCCGACGACACCAATGAGCCTGAGCATTGTGGGCTGGGTCATATGAGCGAAAGAAGGTTGCAACCAAAAGTGAGTTCGGAGGAACCTCATATGGATCGGAGTCCGTGTCTCGAGAAGCAGAGAAGAGTACGATTCTCGGTAGCCGAGAGAGAATCGGAAGATGGAAAGCTGAGATATGATTTGGGAGATGTTCCGGTAGATGTGGCCCATGTAGACCAACCGGAGGAGGTCTCGATGTACAATCATATGCTTTCAAAGCGAGACGACGTAGCAATGTTGGCTGAAAAGGCGAGCAATAGGACAATGAGAAACGAAATGAACTCGTTATTGTCAAGATGTGACTCGTTGGTAAGAGACGGGGTAATGGGTTCGGGTAAGATTCCTTGCGACTCTGCTGGAGGGAGTCTTATGAAAAATTCGAATAGCATTGATGAGAAGTCCGACATTTCCCATGCGGTGGGAGTTGTTAGACGATTTGGATGCAGCTCTCGGGATCGTTTTGGAGAGAGTCTGGTGATGAGGATTTTGGAAACGGAGAGGAGTGTGCAAGGGAATCGTGAGGCTAGCAATGAGAATGTTGGAGGATTTCGAAAAGGGTCGTCGGGGATAGACGACGGGCATGCTTATGCTGACGTTGTCCATACTGTGGGAGTTAGCCGTTTCACAAGCAATTCGGGGAAGCGACGTTTGGGAGCTTTGAGAATCTTGATGTCAATGTTGCGGTTTCGGAGGTCCGAAAGAGAGTTGTGAGGTGATGAGAAGGTTAACGGGGATGGCAATGTGAATAAGGCCTGGAAAAATCTGAGAAGTCGTGATGCGTCGAAGTTTGTTGAAACTTTGACTGGGCGACATTGGTAAGGACCGGGGACGCCGCTGCAGTGGGAGGTGATTGGGTTTCGCCTCCAAGTGGGAGATTGTTGGGATGTGGAGTCGAAACCATGGTCGGAAAGGACAAAGAAGCCGATACCGAAGAGTTCTGGATGGTGTCGGCCGACACTGTGATTTATCGGCCGACATGAAGCTGTTGTAGCAGCTTCTGTGGAATCCGCGGCTTAATACGCGGTAGAACCCGAAGTGAGAAGTGGGTGTCGGCCGACACCTTGATATGTCGGCCGACAAGTTTGGCAGATTTCAGCGCAGCGTGATTTTTCTTGTGCGCTAAGTTTGCAGTCTTTTTCAGCGTGACTTTACCTTAATTAATATTAGGGTTTTATATGGGTCTAGCCTATATAATAGATATTCCCATCAATGTAAATATATCAGCGTGAGAATTCTAGAATAGCGAGAGTAGATGAGAGCGAGAATACTGAGAATACGTGTCTACGTTTGTAATCTCCCGGAGTCGTCTATTATTATTCTAGTGAAAGATCTGCAGCGGCGAGAGTGGACGTAACCTTATTGGGTGAACCACTATAATTCTTGTGTCGTTTATTTCTCGTTTATTTTTCGTTCGTGTTTATCGTTTCTTGTAGCGACGGAATTGGGCGCAAATCAACCACAAACACCCTAACTATATAACTAGTCATTTGTCATCCTGCAATCAATCAAACAAATTAATGGTAGAAATTACATAATCTTAATTAAAATTAAATTAATGGTAGAAATTACATAATCTTAATTAAAATTAGTAGGTATTTACAAATTTTTTGTAATGTGATAAACATAGAGAGTAAAGAGATCGAAGTACTATATACACCGAGAGCAGTACACACAAAGGGATGATCTATGGTAAAGGCGCACAAACGGAAACAAGTTTCACGCCGATGTGAATTTTTTTGATAAATATTTATTGTTTAATGAATACAAATAATATTATATACAAATTCAAATTGTAAATGTTCAAAAATTGATAATGCATGTTTTGAGAATATGTTATTTTTTAGGGATAATTGGCTAAAGAGTCACTTCTCAAAGGCCTTTTGTTTATGAAGCCTTTGAAAAAGTCAAACCCTATTTTCTAATTGTTTTTTTTTAATTCAAGTAAAAAGGAAATGTTTATTTTTTTATTCAAGTAAACAAGGAAATGCCTATATTTCCCTCATCACATTTAAGCAAGTAAAATAAATTTCATGATTTTCTGAGGATTCAAACACAGGACCGTCCGCCTTTGACCTAGAAAACGAATTTTTTTTCCCGTTGAACCAAGTGAACTAGATTGAATAACTTATCAAACTTTAAATATATATATACTAAAGAATAATTTCATTTAAAATTTTATATATTAATCTAGCTTATGGTTTCGAGATAAATTTCATGAAATTTTGATGGTCTCGAGATCGTTTTATCGCGGATGTAAAATACTTTTGATGGTTTTTTTATTTTTAGTTTGATAACATAACATTTTAATTACTAATATAAAGTTAATTTAATTAAATTTAATTACTAATATAAAGTTAATTTCATTAAATTTAATTACTAATATAAAGTTAATTTCATGAAATAACATTTTAATTACTAATATAAAGTTAATTTCATGGAATAACATTTTAATTACTAATATAAAGTAATATAATGAAATTTAATTACTAATATAAAGTTAATTTCATTAAATAAAATTTTAAATACTAATATAAAGTTGATTTAATGAAATTTAATTACTAATATAAAGTTAATTTCATTAAATAACATTTTAATTATTAATATAAAGTTAATTTAATGAAATTTAATTACTAATATAATGTTAATTTAATTAAATTTAGTTACTAATATAAAGTTAATTTCATGAAATAATATTTTAATTACTAATATAAAATTAATTTCATGAAATAATATTTTAATTACTAATATAAAGCTAATATAATGAAATTTAATTACTAATATAAAGTTAATTTCACAAATATAACATTTTAATTACTAATATAAAGTTAATTTCATGAAATAAAATTTTAATTATTAATATAAAGCTAATATAATGAAATTTAATTACTAATATAAAGTTAATTTCACGAAATATAACATTTTAATTACTAATATAAAGTTAATTTCATGAAATAACATTTTAATTACTAATATAAAGCTAATATAATGAAATTTAATTACTAATATAAAGTTAATTTCACGAAATTTAATTACTAATATAGAGTTAATTTCATTAAATAACATTTTAATTGCTAATATAAAGTTAATTTCATGAAGGTATATGACATTTAGTCTTAGGTGTGTTGAAAATCTATCTATCACAATGTCTAATTTCATAGAAGATGGCTTATATACCATGCATATTGTCTATAAGAGACTTCATACTAAACGGGTTAGAATTGCATTAGGTATATTACAATTATGCTTAGGTATGTGTGTCTAGAATTAATGATTAAATCATGTTATACCCGAGAAAACGGTTACCGACACGTGTCCCAAATGGGTCAGCCACATCATCAAGAATGGATGTTAGAAACAACTAGTAAAAAGACCTTAAAAGGCATTTCACAGAAGAAGAGGAAGAGCTCGGATAGGAAAGATTGCACGGTAGAGTCAGACTTATTTTACGGGAAATTCCCTGGGGAAGGTGTCAGAGCCACCAGGCAAGTAGCAGGGACTTCACGGTGAAAGGAGCAGAAGTCATACTTAAGGAATAAGTGAGTTTTTAATGCTTCATATTAGTGGAGTTGGGGTCCAATGAGGATCCGATAAGTGGGCATTAGGTGGCATAATCTAGCCATTCATGGATTAGTATAAATAGGGGGTTATGTAAGAGAGGAAAGGGGACATGCAAACTTGTATTTTAAATATAATTTCATGTAATTTAATTTTATATTAGTAATTAATTGTAATTTTACGAAAAATAATTTAATATTAGTATTTAAAATATAATTTTATGTAAATTAATCTTGTATTAGTATTTTTAATATAATTTCATATAATTTAACTTTATATTAATATTTAAAATTGAATTTCATGTAAATTAATTTTATATTAATAATTAAAATATAATTTCTGGTAATTGGAGATTATTTTTTTTTGCGCTTTTTTTTTTCACTTTAGAACCGGGTGTTCCCGACCATCGGTGGCCTTCTCCGGGAGAGAATCAAATTCTTGTTCAGCAAGGTGGGAGGAGATTTTGAAATTGAAAATTAGGGCCAACGACCTGACTCAAAGATTTTGGGGAAACAGATCAACGACGGTTGGGAATCAGTCGAATCCGAATGGCTGAGATGATATCATCGTTACAGTCCCTCTCCAAGCACCTGTGGCGATCCGTGACATGTGCCAGGAATCAAAGCGCGAATCGACAAAACGACGACTTTCCGGATGGTGGTCAACTACCCATTCAGAGAATCCTGACCATAAAACACCCTTGTGGAACAATGAAGGAGATGAAGGAGGTGATGTACTAGGCGGCGGTGTTCTGGCCGGTTGAGTTCGAGGAGGAGGAGAGGGAGAGGCGGTAGAAGAAGAATAAGAAGAAGAACGTAAATTTTTTTTAGAACCCTAATTTCAGAATATTTGGAAATTTTGATTTGGTGGAAATTGTGATTCGATTCGTATTAAATGGGTACGGGTTATGAAACATAAGTTTGAATCCCTATTTTAATTATATAAAAAAATTATGTATTTTTCTTAAAATAAAAATGTAAAAAATTATTTATAAAATGTCATAAAATGAATTAGTAATAAAAATGGTCATTTTAATAAGTATCAATCTCGAAAAGACATTTTCACAAAGTCTTATCCCAAAAAAACTCGACGCTCCCTGGTTTTTATTCTCAATAATTATGTTAATTTTAAAAATTATACAGTATACATCTTTTCATAATTAAAATATACAGTATAACCTCTATAAATTAATAGCCTCATATCTTATTAATTTAAAGAGGTTATTAATTTATCGAATTTTTTTTTCTATTTAAAAAACTAAAACGAAACGAAAGATTATATTAATGTAGTGAAATTATTAATCAATTGAGTATTAATTTATAAAGATTTTACTGTATTAGTGTCTCACAAATATTTTTGATTTTTTTTTAAATTAGTGCTATAAATCAAAAAGAGAAAAAGATGTCACAAATATAAAATAAAGTTAAAAAAATAATTTATATACAGTAATTGTAATAACCCGAATTTTTAATATAAAAATTAGTTAATTAAAATGGCCTTTTTATTTACCTGTTAGTCGGGTTCGGTATTAATTTAGTTGGGTTTAAACATTTTATAAATTGGGCTTTTAGTTTAATTTGCTTTTATAAAATGAGTTTAATGTTAATGGGTTGAACTAAAATATTATGGGCTAATCGCATTAAATTTATTAGTTGGGCTGATATGGTATTCAATTTTATCTAATGGGCTTTCAAACATTTTTACTTTAAAGGCTCCTTAAACCAACTCAAGACATGGATTTTATATACTTAACCCTAATGAATTATAAACCCAATAATAATAAAGAACATAAAATGAAAAGAAGAGAGGAGACGGAGGAGGGGAGAAGAAGAGGAAAAAGAGAGGGACTGCGGGCGAATGAGAAGAAAGGGGGAGATCAAACGATCGCAAGAAAGAAAGAGGAGGGGACGATCCGTAGGAAGAGAACGCGTTTTTCAATCATCTCGCGAAACCCTCGATCTCTCGATCGCACCTTAAATTACAAGGCAAGTGGGTTTTTAAGTTCACGTAATTAGATTATCTTTAGGATCTAGGGTTCTTTGTTTTGAATTTAAAGTATGTGATTATCTTGATTGGTTCGATTATAATTGTTTGGTGCGTAAAAGTATATATGATTTCCTTGTCCGTATACATGTGTGAATCGAGGACTTTAGAACTACCAAAAATAATATGTGTGTACAGTAGTAACATTATGCATATTTGGTGTTATGTACTTCATGTTTATGTGTACCCCTATATATGTATAGGTAAGGTTGGATGTTGCTGCCATATATATATATGTATGTACGAAGGTAAGTGGGTAGTATGTATGAGTGACTCTTGCTTTATACATCATTTGTAATACCTAATAGTATATTATATGTACTTATAGGAATGTGATGTATATGTGTGTTTCCATACACAGTAGCAACGACATCAACAAATATATGTATATAATATAGTTATATATGTACAGTAGTAACAGGTATGTATATAATATGTGTACTGTGATTTGTTTGTGTATAAATATAAATATATAGAACCTACGGCTACATGTATATAATGTCATATGTATATCTTAATTATATGTGTGAAGATAAATTAGTAGGTGCTTGCAAATCGGTACTATTTTAATTGTAACTGGTGTTTGAATGTTGTGTACTATGTCTTATTCGGTGTTGATTGTATCTTAATACAGGTTGTTATGTTCCTTCCAATGTGTATGTTTATCATTTTTGACATGAGTGTGTGCATATCATTAGTTCATGCATACACGTAAGGATGCATATGCATTAGAAGTTCATTTCACGGTCAAAATACTAAAGAACGAAAGTTAAATGTTAAAGTAAACGAAATGTTGGGCATCGTAAGGACCTACCTTAAGCAGGGTGGCACTAACTTTAATGGGCTCAATGGCTAGAGCGTCGAAAGGGCATCTAGACCAGGGTGTGCAACTAACTTTAATGGCCTCAATGGCTAGAGTGCGAAAGGGCCTCTAGACAGGGTGTGCAACTAACGAACGAATGGCCTCAATGGACTGGGGTAACCCTTACGATGTCAAGTGAGCTCGCGTCTAAACGTGAAAGAAATGTTATGAATGGATGTTAATGTTAAAGATAAGTTACGTAAACGTTTCAAGTTAAAGTTAAAGTTTATGTCCTACGTCTAAGTTAAGTACGTCGTTGCATTGCATTAAAGGTTCAACGTTTAAGCTACGAACTAAGACGACAAGTGAAAAGATTAAAGCATATAGATTGCATGCCTACTTGCCAGTCAGTGGACTGACCCTTGCTAATACAAATGATTTCAGGTGATACTTTTGATTAACCGGAGTAGTCGAGGATGCTTCTGCGCCGTGATTCGTACAATGTTTAATGAGTAAAACTATATTTAGTATTTAACGCACGTGTTTTACAACTTTAATTATTTCCGCTGCATTTACTATTATTTAAACCTTTTTACTGTTGAAAATTTATTATGCCGACGTGGAGTTTTAAAAATTGCATCTCGCGCTCTTGAAATCTTTAAAAATTATTACTTGTATTTCTTTTATTTATTAAATTAAAACGGGGCGTGACAGTAATAGTATAAATTTGTAAAAAAAATCACGAAATTAGGTATAAATTGCTACAAATTTGGTACACGTCACATATTCAATTCAATCCGATCCGTCAAACTAATATCTAAGCAAAGGCCGATTCCCATGGATCCGCGTAACTTGTTACCGACCAATCAGAACTAATCTGTAAAATAATTATTCTATATATATACCCAATCTCATCAAACCTTTACACCTCCTGCAAAATCCCTCCTCCAATCCATACCGTCCCCGTCAAATTTAGAAATGGCACCCACAAAAGGAGAGAAGAAGCCGGCCGCCGAGAAGGCCGGGAAGAAGCTGCCGAAGGAGGGAGTCCCCTCCGCCGCCATAGAAAAGAAGAAGAAGAGAACGAAGAAGAGCGTGGAAACGTACAAGATCTACATCTTCAAGGTGCTGAAGCAGGTCCACCCCGATATCGGTATCTCGAGCAAAGCCATGGGCATCATGAACAGCTTCATCAACGACATCTTCGAGAAATTGGCTCAGGAGGCGTCTCGCCTCGCTCGCTACAACAAGAAGCCGACCATCACCTCTCGCGAGATCCAGACCGCCGTCAGGCTCGTCCTCCCCGGAGAGCTCGCCAAGCACGCTGTGTCGGAAGGGACCAAGGCGGTTACAAAATTCACCAGCTCTTGAAGGAAACCCTAGGGTCAGTTTCGATCTCCCTAAACTTTATGGATTCTTATTTAGGGTTAATGCCTAGCCTTTTCTGAATGTATAAAACTGCTTTTTTTTGTTTTGTTTGAGATGAGATGAAGAGGTATAGGGTCCAATGAAGTTGAAATTTGATTATATATGTTGTTTTGTTTGAGATGAGATGAAGAGGTATAGGGTCTAATGAAGTTGAAATTTGATTATATATGAAAATAAAGGTCGCTTTTTTTATTTATTTTTTTGTTATTTTTGTGACTATTGAAATGCTTATAGATGGGGTGAACTGTACCTAGATAAAACAAACCTAGGTTCAATCAGAGCCGGAGAATATCTGGTGCTGGATTAAATCTATCATGGAAATTTAGGGGTAAAACATGAAATTTCTGAGAGTGCAGGTTTATTATGTGTATCTTAGAAATTGTTTAGAGTGTAAATAGAACCTTAGTGCAGCACCTCACTTTTTGCCTCCTTGACTTGTCCACCAGGCATGATGGTGTACGGTGAGGTGGTTGTGGACTTGTGGTGACACTAGAGATCAATGCTCCCTCTGGCCTGATGATCAATGAAAGGACTGCTGTATGGTGCGGTAAATGCTTTGATATAATGAAAACAATGCATAATTTGAGCTTTTGTTGGGTGACTTGTTCCTCCTATTCTTGACTTCATGTGATTTTTACACATTCTAATATTGATCAATGAGATTTCACATCATTATTTTTTTCACAAAATTATTTTTGGTGATCCAATTTTACTTCTTCCTTGATTTATCCCTTATCAAGCCTTTTTGAAATGTATATTTGATGGTATAGCATCACTTGATTATTTGAGTAGGAAATAGTTTCAGTTGAAGTAGTATTTGTTATTAGATTATTGTAGTCAAGATGTGGGGAAAAGAAGCAAGAGGTTTGTTTCTTTCCTCTTGGTTGATCATTTTATCCAATTATAGAATTTCCAGCCATATAGATGCTTCTGCTCTAAATTTGTTGCTCTGAATATAATAGCTGCCTTGCTCATTCACACACACACATATATATATTTGGTTGACATTACTGGGGGCTATATGAAATTCAAATCTATAATCTGTCCTTCGTTTAGGTAAACAACTCATTTTGTGCAAATGTAATTTTAGACCGAGAGGAATATGATGAATTTGACAGGTACTGATGATGGGCTTTGAGTGTTACGTTAGGTGTTTCTCCTGGTGCTGCCAATTTACTTGTGCGTGTGCCGACCCTACATACATATACTTATAGTCCCTGATTGTAATGCAAATATTTACCTGATTCCTCTCTGGTCGACTTAAAATACGTTTCTTACCTCAAAGCGATACATTTTCAAAGTCTTGGACCATTCCTTATGGTCAATCTAGTCCAATCACATTTAGGCTGTGAACTGAGTATGTTGGGATTTGATTTGAATCGTTTGCAGCCCTACATGTTATTTGAGTTTCTATCTTGTTTAGGGTTTTAAAATAACATCTGTGAACATTCAAGTGTATACCTTTTGTGATGCAAGTGTAGCCTTGAAAAATATTTCTTTTAGAGAATAAAATTTTGTTTTGTATCACGCTTGTTCTGTGTATTCTTTGTTTTCTCCTGTGAAATTTACAATATTTATTTTCCTAACATCTTTGTTTGTGCAAGATTGTTAGTGCTTAGAGGGTAATATTTTGAAGGATCATTTATGGGTCTAGAATGAGTGACTGTAAGAACTTGATGGATGATTGTTTCTACATAGTTGAGGGGATTACAGTTTATGAGGGACCTTGAGCTGGCATCAGATTTTTGTCTCATTCGGCGTGCTATGGTGTGGCTATGTGACCCTGCTAATGAAAGTTTCATTTAGGCCTTTGCAAATGTTAGTGTTTTTTGGTTAGGTCTCATCAGAATTTTTTGACGAACTAGCTCCATAGTTATAAAAAAAGTCCTTTGAGGTTTTATCTTAAGGGGATAAGAGGGTGATAGTCAATAGGTATAGGATTTTGGTCAATTATTAATCTGGCTTCAAGAGTCTTATAAGTCGAAATGTGTTTTTCAATGAATTGACATTCTTTTGTATGATTAATATTTATTTTTACAATTGGGATATTGATAAATTGTTGCATAACTTTGGCATTAATATTGGTTAACCTATGACTTGTTGTGAAGACCTTAGATAATTTCATGCTTTATAAATCTCTTTTCAACTTAATTTCTTAAAATTATTATAAATTGTAACTCTAAGCATTTTATCTTTTCGACTTAATTTCAATTAAGATCGCTTCAGATCTTTACAAATTAGTTCAACTCCGATTAAATTTAGTTAAAAATAAACTAAAAAATTTTGAAATAATAATTTTAAGTATAAAATATATTTAATAATAGATTATTATTAATATTTTAAAAATTATTATTAAATATATTTTATACTTAATATGTTAAATAATAGATTATTATTAATATTTTAAAAATAAAATTAACAAGTATGAATTAATACTTAATTCAAACGGTCTAGATTCAACGAACCTTCGACTTCAACAATCTCTATATAAAAGCACTTGGTTATTATGCAAAATAATCAAAGAGAAATACACGATAAGAAAACACTCGGCTCGAAGAGAAACGAGAATGAGTATGAAAATATTTGAGAAATATACAGACGCATTCCGAGCAATCGCTCTCGTTTTTTCTTTTGTAATCTTCGTTTCTTTGACCCTCCGGTGATATCATTCAGACAACATCTCGGTTCGCCGTAAGCAAATGTTTTTGCTTAATAATTGTTGTATCTTGGGAAACAATCGTACCCGTAGAGTACGAATTTATTTTAAGGAAATCGTGTTGAACACGAGCTTCGATTATTCGTTTTTTCATTTCTTCCATCTTCCTCTAATGGATACACACAACCATACACAAAAGATACTATGTGACAAAGAAAGTGAAATTCACTATATCGATAAGATTACAATAATTTTGAGCCTATATCAATCAAATTATGAATAACTTTTTTTATAGGTAAATAATAAAACACCGAGAACACGCTAGGCCATGCTTTGCATCAAGCCTTCTATCTGGGTGGGAAGCCGTAGCCAGCAAGCAGCACACCAAGTAGCCGCATGTTGTATATTTAGTTTTTTCGTGTCTTTCTTTACTCTTTTTTGTTCTCTCGTTTATTTATAATTCGAGTCACATTACATACTCCATAACATATCGGAGTATTAGTGAACAATACAGTTCAATAGAATTGTAGTAGTGCATTTCTTTTTCTTTTGATATATGTTATTTTGTACTGTACTAGTTTTTAGAAAAAAACAATGAAAGGCTTATTTATGTACATGATTTTAGAGATGAGATGGATAATATAATACACTCATTTTATGGACATAAAATTCATATCCACTCAAATTTCCATTATCCACTTCCCCCCTTTTAATTTGCTACTCGTAATACTTTCACTCTCTGCACTTACTTGTTCAATGGCGGTGGCAGAGCTAACTTCATCTCCTTCACCGCAAACCCTTCATTTTTCTTCACGTTTTTCTTACGCAACAACTCGGAGGATTACAAGTCACCGCCGCCGCGCATATTTCCCGCCTTCTCAGACTTCAAGAAGAATCAGATGCTCTGTCACTTCCAAGTAACTTTTTGTTAATTTATTGCTCCCTTTTGATCTCGTAATTCCTAATATGATCAATTGATCCATCCTTCGTT
Organism: Euphrasia confusa; assembly: GCA_954870475.1. NCBI lineage: Eukaryota > Viridiplantae > Streptophyta > Magnoliopsida > Lamiales > Orobanchaceae > Euphrasia > Euphrasia confusa. Next base: position 23,391,036 of record OX940960.1, read on the forward strand.
TTCATAATATATCTGGCAGTGAAGTTCAAGCTCCGGCGGCGGTCAAGACAGAAGAACCGAAGAGGAAACCAGATTGTTATGGAGTTTTCTGTCTTACTTATGACCTCAAAGCTGTAAGTGTCAATGTTATAAACAAATAAACAAACAAGAAGTTAATATCGACTTTATCGAGAGATTCAATCTTAATGTCAATGAAAACGAGTGTGCGTATATTTTTGTCTTCTTTTCAGGAAGAGGAAACGAAATCATGGAAGAAACTGATTAACATTGCCGTCTCCGGCGCTGCTGGGATGATTTCCAATCATCTTCTCTTTAAAGTAAGTAACTTGAAGAGAGATATATAGATAGATAGTACTTAGTAGTATGTAATATCATTGAAGGAATTGTTTACACGACTTGAGCAATGATGGTTCTTGCGTTGTCAGCTTGCTTCTGGAGAGGTTTTTGGCCCAGATCAACCAATCGCTTTAAAATTATTAGGATCCGAGCGCTCATTACAAGCACTTGAAGGTACATACACTTTCTCTATTTGTGTAAAAAAACTGTTTCCATTGGGTGATTTTGTAATTTTAATCAATGAACATTCACTTCAGGAGTTGCAATGGAACTCGAGGACTCTTTGTTTCCTCTTTTGAGGGAAGTGAGTATCGGCATTGACCCTTATGAGGTGTTCCAAGATGCCGAATGGGCCCTTTTGATTGGAGCAAAGCCCCGTGGACCCGGAGTGGAGAGGTCCGCCTTACTAGACATTAACGGCCAGATTTTTGCCGAACAGGTTTTCTTCTGGATTCTTCTTTTTCATTTGTGTGATCATTTTTGTTTTTTGCTTGTGAATGTTTACTTTTTTTTTTGTAAGTCATATTTTTGTTTTTTAGATAGTTAGATTGTTGCTTGTCCGTGTATTTTGTTTTTTTCTTTTTCTAGTCCATTCTATTTCAAGAAAGTCATATGTATTTGATCCACCAATGCAGGGAAAAGCGCTCAATGCTGTTGCATCCCGAAACGTGAAAGTAATAGTTGTGGGCAACCCTTGCAACACCAAGTATAGTGATATTATACTCCTTTTCCCCCTCGTCCTACGTACTATATTTCTCGATGCTGAATCACTAACTTAGTTTCCTTTCCTTTTGAAGCGCACTGATTTGTTTGAAAAACGCTCCGAATATTCCCGCCAAAAACTTTCATGCTCTGACTAGGTTGGATGAAAATAGAGCCAAATGCCAGGTATGTTGGGTTGCATTTGTTTTTATCCATCTCTTGCTATTTTACTATTATTCTCTGAACTAGAAGGAACGAACTTCTATACTATCGTGCGCAGTTGGCCCTTAAAGCAGGAGTATTTTATGATAAAGTTTCGAATGTGACGATCTGGGGAAACCACTCAACCACTCAGGTTATTGCTTATCAAGCAAAATATATAGCAAATTTACTCTTTTAACATTAGGACTGTGTAGCATTGTGAGAAGTAATTATATAAACATCTTGAGTTTGTTTGGTCCAGGGTCTGAAAATAGTTTTACCTTATAATACAGGACCAAATTCAACGGTCTGAGGGAAATATTTTGTCAGTTTACATTTATACTTCTCTTTCCAGGTTCCAGATTTTTTAAATGCCAAAATTAACGGCTTTCCCGTCAAAGATGTTATCAACGATAGTAAGTGGTTGGAAGAAGAGTTCACGGAGAAAGTCCAGAAGGTGGGTTTTATAAAAAAATGAGGACCTTGTGGTTTATAATTGTGTCAACTAGTGACAAAAAATAAAATAAAGGCTTGTTTGAAATTGTTTTTTGTTTTTCCAGAGAGGTGGTGTCCTCATTCAAAAATGGGGAAGGTCTTCTGCAGCATCGACTTCTGTATCAATTGTGGATGCGATAAGGTCTCTAGTAAATCCTACGCCCGAGGGAGATTGGTTTTCAACGGGGGTAAGTTTGGTTGGCCATAATAATAACTTTTTTTAATTTGAGGTCTGAACTATAAAAGGGTGTTTGGTTTGATGCATTTTTGAATGAAAAAAGAAATCACTGAAATGCCTGATACACTGAATAGTTGTTTTGACGAAAAGGTTATATCAGTTTTTTTTATTTATATTTAATCTTAATCTGCAATAAAATTTAGGTTTATACTGCGGGAAATCCTTACGGCATAGCAGATGATATTGTGTTCAGTATGCCATGCAGATCAAATGTAAGTATCACATTCTGGGAAAATAATATATTTGGAAGAATGAAAATATTAAATATCTGATGTCCGGATATTGTTAGGGCGATGGTGATTATGAACTCGTCAAGGATGTTATATTTGACGACTACCTCTGGAGTCGGATCAAGAAGGTATATTTTGTTTCTTTTCATTCACACTTACAACTGCATCAGTACATTAATTAATATTCTCGACACACATATTCTTTGTTTTGCAGACGGAAGCTGAGTTGCTAGCTGAGAAGAAATGTGTCGCTCATCTCACAGGAGAGGTAATTAACACCGTGCTCAAAGTATAAGTATTTGAAAAGTTACTAATCATCTACTCATGAAACCTTGTACTCCAACATTGTTGGTCTCAAATTCGGACATGATTTTTGATATTTTCAGGGTATTGCTGTTTGTGATCTTCCCGGGGATACGATGCTTCCAGGAGAAATGTAAGGCCCGAATACGAACAAACGTACATCATCTTATTCCAGATTTTGTTAATTTTCCTGTGATTATTCGTCTACTGTACAAGTATATAGCATGCAATAGACCAACCCATTTGTAGCCTGATTCGAATATTTTCTGAACTTTAATGTCGATACGCAACTGCCCGGTTTTCATATGATATATATATATATATATATATATATATATATATATATATATATAACATCCGTAAATAGTTAAAACAAATAAGAAGCATATATAAAGAGTTGGGTTAAAACAGTATGTAGTTTCCCTAGAAGTATGATGACACAGGATGAGCCTTCATCGCCTCGTGAAAATCTGAAGCCAGAACCGATGGAGACGTCGCCAGTTTGAAGAATTCATGCTGGAAATCTTTAGCACATGAATTATATTTCATATATTTTCTAAAATTTTCTCTTCCTATATTTGGCCAATAAGGAGCTTTCATTCGCATTCAAAGTTGGAAAAAGAATAGAAAATCAAAGGGATTGTAGCTCACATTGGAAACTGACTACATTTAAAATTGAAGCGAGTATTCAGTCACCCATCACTAGATTATTAATGAACTATTGTAGTATTGCTCCGCACCTCCTACTCTGAGGGGGCGTGCAGTGCATATTTGAACTGCACTACAAGCGGTCAACATCTTACGTTAAAACCATAAGCAGTTTAACATTTCACTCTTAATTAATTTTTCAACTTCAATATCTCACCTCAATATCTCACTGTTAATTGCTAAACTTTATTTTCAGATTTCTTTAATTTGACTTCAATTTTATATAAAATAAAATATTTTATTATTACGCTAGTCTTTTTATTATTGCCCTAATTTTGTTTTATGTTTTTTTGTTTTTTATTTGAGTTACTATTTTTCATGGTTAGTAATTGCACTACTTTTGTTTTTTATTTGAGTTACTATTTTTCTTGGCTAGTTTTTTTTTATAATTGCACTATTTTTTGCTTTTTTTATTGGCTTTATTATTTCCGTGCGCTTGTTTTTTTGTTCGCTTTATTATTTTCGTGGGCTAACTTTTCCTTTGCACTAGTATTTTCACTTAATTTACAATATTTTATATTATTTTTAATTTTTCTTAAGCACAGTCGAGCTCATAAATGGAAAAGAAATTGAATTAAAGAATTTAATTCAACTTACAAGCTAAAGTTCTCTCGTTGCTCCGGCGGATCGTGGTGGTTGAAGCGGCTGAGGCGGGGATGAGAAGTGGGTTGATCTCGGGATTCGGGCCCTTGAACACAAAGTTGGGCCTGATTGATTTTTTCAAATTGGCTTCTTTAAGAACTTTCTTCCATAATTGTTGTTCCGTGAAACCTCAAGCATCATCAGAACTTTCTTCCACGAGACAATTGTTTTTCCGTGAAACCTCAAGCATCATCTACGGTATATACATAGCATAACTTGAAAATTATCATTTACTTACTTTTCGAGTGCCAGTAAAACATCACAGAGATCGCACCGGCAAGAGAAGCCTAAAGTACTGCCGGAGGTACTTCGCACGATAGATCCATTACAATAGTTGGAAAAAAGCAGAAGTCCTCCCATATTTCGCCCAAATCACATCGCCTATCGTAAATTCACCCGGATTATAGAAATAATCGTTGCTCGATTCGATTAACTCCGATTCTTCTTGATTTCCACTTTCCCGCAAATATGTGTTTTTACTGTCATCCGAATAATTATTTCTCCGAGCGACGAAATTCGACCTGACATTGTCATATCGAATGGATAATTTTCGATCCGTCGTTATTTTAAACTTTTTTGAATTCGCGGCGTCGGAATTCGATGCTAGAATGTCGTCGGCGGTTTCTTCTTTCGCCGTCGTGTAGGGATTTGCGCCCAATTCCGTCCCTGCAAGAAACAATAAACACGAACGAAAAATAAACGAGAAATAAACGACACAAGAATTATAGTGGTTCACCCAATAAGGCTACGTCCACTCTCGCCGCTGCAGATCTTTCACTAGAATAATAATAGACGACTCCGGGAGATTACAAACGTACACACCTCCGGGAGATTACAAACGTACACACCTCCGGGAGATTACAAACGTACACACGTATTCTCAGTCTTCTCGCTCTCGTCTACTCTCGCTATTCTAGAATTTTCACGCTGATTTATTTACATTTATATGGGAATATCTATTATATAGGCTAGACCCGTATAAAACCCTAATATTAATTAAGGTAAATTCACGCTGAAAAAGAACTGCAAACTTAGCGCACAAGAAAAAACATCTTGCGCTGAAATCCGCCAAGCATGTCGGCCGAAAGATCAAGGTGTCGGCCGACACCCACTTCTCACTGCAAGTTCTACCGCGTATTCAGCCGCGGATTCCACAGAAGCTGCTCCAACAGCTTCATGTCGGCCGACAAATCACAGTGTCGGCCGACACCATCTAGAACTCTTCGGTATCGGCTTCTTCGTCTTTTCCGGCCACGATTTCGACTCCACATCTCAACAATCTCCCACTTGGAGACGAAACCCAATCACCTCCCACTGCAGCGGCGTCCCCGATCCTTACCAACGTCGCCAGTCGAAGTTTCAACAAACTTCGACGCATCACGACTTCTCTGGTTCTTCCAGGCTTTCTTCACATTATCATCCCCATTAACCTTCTCATCACCTCGCAACTCCCTTTCGGACATCCGAAACCGCAACATTGACGCCAAGCTTCTCAAAGCTCCCAAACGTCGCTTCCCCGAATTGCTTGTGAAACGGCTAACTCCCACTTTATGGACAACGTCAGCATTCGCATGCCCGTCGTCTATCACTGACGACCTTTTTAGAGACTCACCAACATTTTCACCGTTACCTTCACGATTTCCTTGCATACTCCCCTTCGTTTCCAGAATCCTAATCACCGGACTCTCTCCAAAACGATCCCCAGAGCTGCATCCAAATCGTCTAACAACTCCCACCGCATGGGAAATGTCGGACTCCTCATCAATGCTCTTTGAAATTTTCATAAGTCTTCCTCCAGCAGAGTCGCAAGGAAACATACCCGAATGCATTACCTCGTCTCTTACCAACGAGTCACTCTTTGACAATAACGAGCTCATCTCGTTTCTCATTGCCCTATTGCTCGAATTTTCAGCCAACATTGCTACGTCGTCTCGTTGTGAAAGCATATGATTGAACATCGAGACCTTCTCCGGTTGGTCTACATGGGCCACATCTACCGGAACATCTCCCAAATCATATCTCAGCTCTCCATCTTCCGATTCTCTCTCGGCTACCGAGAATCGTACTCTTCTCTGCTTCTCGAGACACGGACCCCGATCCATATGAGGTTCCTCCGAACTCACTTTTGACTGCAGTCTTCTTTCTTTCATATGATCCAGCCCACAATGCTCAGGCTCATTGGTGTCGTCGACCACACCAATATCACGACCACAAGTCGTAGTGTAAAGGGTACCCCTCCTTCGACCACGAGCAATAACCATCGCACCCTTTGACACCTTCCAAGACCCATTTTCGAACGTAACTTTGTGTCCACCCCTCTCAAGTTGGCTAACCGAGATCAAGTTTCCCCACAACTTCGGCACACACCTTACATTCGACAGCTTGAACGTCTGCCCAAACGAAGTATTCAATCTCACGTTACCAACACCCACGACGCCCAAGGTTTTTCCATCCGCAAGATGAACCTTCCCGTGATCTCCGGCAACAAATCCCTCCATGTCGTCACGTCTTTCCGTTGTGTGAAACGATGCTCTTGAGTCAAGTACCCAAGAGTCTCCGAGAGACTCAGAAGATGTTAGCAAGACATCTCCACTCTCGTCTTTTTCTGTCACCGCATTTGTCCCGCCTCCGATCCCCGAAAGCTCTCCACAATGCATCTCTAAGTGACCAATTTTTCTGCAATTCCAGCACTTGAATTGCTTCTTCTTTCGGTTGCTTGAACTCACCCTTCCGATGCGTTTAGAATCCCCATGGAGATACTCAACTCGGCTCATGAACATGACCGACGTAGTTGAACTAGATGCTTCCCCGGAATCCTTTCTCCGATCTCCCTCGGAAAGGACGCGGTCCCTCACATCTTCAAGCTTCAACTTCCCACCTCCCATGGAATCACCCAACGTCTTTCTTATTGGTTCCCAGCTAATCGGTAGCGATGCCAATAAGGTCAGGGCCAGAACTTCATCATCAACTTCGATCTCAAACGAAGCCACTTCTTTGACAATCGAGTTGAACTCGTTCACGTGAGTCGCAACGACATCATCGTCTTCCATCTTCAAATGGAACAACCTCTGCAGCAAGGCCACTTTGTTCGTCAACGATGGCTTCTCGTACAAGTCGGACAAAATTTTCATCATTCCCGCGGTTGTCTTCTCCTTCATCACCTTCTTGGCAACGTTCTTCGATAACGTCAAACGGATCAATCCGAGTACTTTTCGATCAAGGAGATCCCAGTCCGTCTCGCTCGTCTCTTCCGGCTTCACGCCTTCCAACGATAGATGAATTTTCTTCTCGCCCAGGTACTTCTTTTTCCATCCTCCAAGATGTGAAATCCAGGCCATCAAATCTCGTAACTCCAAAGTTCGTCAAATCGCCCATCGTTTCTTCGATTGCCCAACTTTTCCACCAAAGCTCTGATACCAGTTGTTGGGATTTGCGCCCAATTCCGTCGCTGCAAGAAACGATAAACACGAACGAAAAATAAACGAGAAATAAACGACACAACAATTATAGTGGTTCACCCAATAAGGCTACGTCCACTCTGCAGATCTTTCACTAGAATAATAATAGATGACTCCGGGAGATTACAAACGTAGTATTCCAAGTATTCTCGCTCTCGTCTACTCTTGCTATTCTAGAATTCTCACGCTGATGTATTTACATTTATATGGGAATATCTATTATATAGGCTAGACCCATATAAACCCTTAATATTAATTAAGATAAAGTCACGCTGAAAAAGAACGTCAAATTTAGCGCACAAGAAAAAACATCTTGCGCTGAAATCTGCCAAGCATGTCCGCCGAAAGATCAAGGTGTAAGCCGACACCCACTTCTCACTGCGAGTTCTACCGCATATTCAGCCGCGGATTCCACAGAAGCTGCTCCAACAGCTTCATGTCGGTCGAAAAATCACAGTGTCGGCTGACACCATCTAGAACTCTTCGGTAACGGTCGTCCTTTCTGGCCATGATTTCGACTCCACATCCTAACACGTCGATCGTACACGTTTAATTCTTTTCATTTAATTAAGTTTTCTTACACGAATTCATGATCTATATAGAGATTTCACAATAAAATAAAAGATATATAAGTAGATTTTTCAAAAGTGAGGAAATTATTTAAATGTTTATAAATTAATTGAAAGATATATTAAATTGAGAATTATTTAAATTTTAATTTTATATAATTTTTAATATAACAATGTTGTAAAATATATAATTTTTTGTGTAGTATATATTTATATGATAATTCATAGTTTGTATAATATAAATGTAAATTTTAATAAAAATGAATCATTAAACATATATTTTTCTTGCTAATTTTTTTAATAATAGCTCTAGTTTTTTTAATAGCTATTTTTCATTTACACTAGTCTTTTTATTATTGCTATTTTTCCCTTACACTAATATTTTTATTATTGACTTTTTTTTTATTTTCCATTTGTTTTTCGTATTATTTTCATGCGCTAAATTTTCACTTCAGAATTTTTCAATAAATTTATAATATTTTTTATTTTTTATAATTTTTTTTCCGAGTTTTTCAATTAATTTATAATATTTTATATTATTTTTAAATACTTTATATATTTTATAATTTTTTTCCGAGTTTTTCAATTAATTTAGAATATTTTATATTATTTTTAATTTTTTTCGCTTAATTTTTGTTGGAGTAGATTTTGATTAAAAAAAAAGGACATTACTATTTGCACCCCCAAAACCTCTATCTACAACAATCTACTAAATACACCATTTTATATTATATTTATTTTTTTATTTTTACTTAATACACCACTACAATATACTATTATACCCTTCTTTAAAAAAATAAGAACACACCCCTTATAATATGCTATTACGTATCTACTAACATTACATTCTTATAATGCATCCTTCAAATGGAGTGAAAACTGCAGTAAAAGAGTATTAACCGTCCCTTTTATAAGAGTATTCTTACAATGCATCCTTCTAATTGAGAAACGCGATCATAGTTTGCACTCAAGACTTAACCACACACACATATATAATTGTATATATAGACACACAAGAAATAATCAAACTATACAAATTTACAGATAAATACAAACTAAATTACAGAGATGAAAAATTATTATAGACAGTGATTTCATTGCGTATGCATACACATTTTTATTCATCTCTGTAGAACTTTTTGGTCCATATTCGCGTTGAATTCTATTTAAATTTATAGAGCAAGATGAAAAAACTAAAATTACTGTATACGAAAAAAGATGAAATATTGAAGAAGCGAAGAAATTAAAGATTGAGTGTATTAGGGTTAAATATTATTTAGTTAATAAAGGATATTTTAGACTTTTCAATTAATTGCATAATTGTAAATCTTAAAAGAGCGGTGTACTTATAGCTTTTGGAGGTGCAACTAGCAATTCAAAAAAAAATGTACTTATAGGAGGTGCCAATAGCAATTCAAGCTTTTGGAGGTGCAAATAGCAATTCAAAAAAAAGTGTACTTATAGCTTTTGGAGTTGCAAATAGCAATTCGCAAATGTTAAAAAAAAAAATGAATTTAAAGAATTTAATCTAACTTGAACATGCCCTAAATTTTCACTTTGTAGTTTTTTTCAATCAATCGATAATATATTATATAATTGTAATTTTTTTCACGCTAATTTATGATGCACTAGTTTTTGAAGTAGATTTTGATAAAATAAAATGCGCAAATGGAAAAAAATTGAATTTAAAGAATTTAATCTAACTTATGGAACATGCGTTAAATTTTCACTTTTGAAGTTTTTTTTTTTCAATCAATCGATAATATTCTATATAATTTTAAAATTTTTCACGTTAATTTATGTTGCACTATTTTTTGATAAAAACAAATGCGTTAATGGGAAAAAATGACTTTAAAGAATTTAATCCAACTTACATAACTAAAGTTCTGTTGCTCATGGGTTCCATGTCCCTGTTCTTAAAAATTATTTTTCTTTCTCCAACGAATCAAAAGAATTAGACTCGCAGACAAGTTGGGCCTGGTTGGTGGTAAGATATCCCACATCGATTCGATACCATACCTTGTGCTCACATATAAGTTGGAAAACCTTAATACCTTAACAAGGCCTTTTAAGGTGTTATTGGCTCAACTTTGACATGGTATCAGAGCAGCCCAACACGATGTGGGTGTCCCGGTCGAGTCGATGGAATTTCCGACTGTGGGCGCTCCTGCCGATGAATTTCCGGTCACGAGTAATTCCGATGGAATTCCATCCTCTTACTCGTGAGGGGGAGTGTTAAGATATACGATCGGAATTCCATCCTCTTACTCGTGAGGGGGAGTGTTAAGATATACGATGTGGGTGTCCCGGTCGATGGAATTTCCGACTGTGGGCGCCCCTGCCGATGAATTTCCATCAACAGTAATTCCCGATGAATTTTCAGCCACAAGTAATTCCGATAGAATTTCCGGCGGCTTACTCGTGAGGGAGAGTGTTATGATATCCCACCTCGATTATATACCAAACCTTGGACTCACATATAATTTGAACAACCTTAATACCTTAACAAGGTCTTTTAAGGTGTTATTGACCCAACTTTGATAGTTGATTTTTCAAATTGGTTTATTTAAGAAGTTTATTCCACGAGACAATTGTTGTTTCTCCGAGACGGAAATCCACCATTAACCTCACACATCCTATACGAATATACATAGCATAATTTGAAAATTACCATTTCCTTACTCTTCCAATGCCAGTAAAACATCGCACAGATCTCTGAAAATTACCATTTCCTTACTCTTCCAGTGCCAGTAGAACATCACACAGATCGCACCAGCAAGAGAAGCCTTCAGTACTGTCGGAGGTGCTTCACACGAATGATCAATTACAATCGATGGCCAGAAAGCGGAAGCTAGTCCTACCAAATTTTGCCCAAATCACATCGCTTACCGCAAATTCGTTCGGATTATAAAAATAATCGTTACTCGATCCGATTAACTCCGCGTTTTAATGATTTCCACCTTCCTTTTCCTCCTATAAATATGTGTTTTTACGGAAATTCGAACAATTATTTATTTGTGCGACGACATTCGACCTGACATTGTCAGACCGAATGGATAATTCTCGATCAGTCGTTCTTTTAAGCTTTTTTGAATTCGCGGTGTCAAAATTTGATGCTAGAATGTTGTCGGCGGTATCTTCTTTCTCTGTCTATCTTTAATTTTTCGCCCTCTTTAATTTTTCGCCCTAATTTTAGTTGCAGTTTAACAAAAATGCGCTAATGGAAAAAAATTGAATTTAAAATCTAAGTTATCAAAAGTTGCAGTTTATTACCCTTATATATAAATTGCATTTTATGTGGTTGAACTTGTAAATTAAAAAAACAAAATACCCTTTTCCTAAATATATCTTATTTTAATGCCCCAAATTTTCATTTAGAAGTTTTTCAATTAATTTATAATATTTTATATTATTTTTAGTTTTTTTGCGCTAATTTTTGTTGCAGTTTATCAAAAATAAGCTAATGGAAAAAAATTGAATTTAAAATCTATGTTAACGGCGCTAAATTTTTACTTCGGAGTTTTTCAATCAATCGTAATATTTTATATTATTTTTAATTTTTTTGCACTAATTTATGTTGCACTAGTTTTTGATAAAAACAAAATTAGACGTTTATCAAAACTGCTCTAATGAAAAAAATTTGAATTTAAAATCTAAGCTAAAGGCCCTAAATTTTTAATTCAGAGTTTTTCAATCAATTTATAATATTTTATATAATTTTTAAATTTTTTGCCCTAATTTATGTTGTACTTTTGATAAAAACATTTGCGCTAGTGGAAAAAAAAATGAATTTTAAGAATTTAATCCAACTTAAATAACGAAAGTTCTGCCGTTGCTCATGGGGTTTTAAAGGTTTTTTCTACCCCGCCCTGATAGGGTAGTACCCCAATCCATATAAAATGTAACATGTGGCCACTATAAAATTATTAACCAATGAAAAAAGTAAAAAGATAAAAATAAATACACATGTAAATGTGTGTATGGGGAGGGGTAGTAACCTCATGCTAGCATAGAATTAACCGGGTTATAAGTCCTTGTACTTGAAAATTATTCTTCTTTCTCTAAGACGGCACAAAAGAAGTAGACGTGCAGCGTAGACAAGTTAGCCTGATTGGTTTTTTCAAATTGATTTCTTTAAGAAGCTTTTTCCACGAGACAATTGTTGTTTCTCCGAAACGGAGATCCAGCATGAACCTCACGCATTCTTTAAAAATATACATAGCATAACTTGAAAATTACCATTTGCTTACTCTTCGAGTGCCAATAGAATATCACACAGATCGCACCGACAAGAGAAGCCTCTAGTACTGTAGGAGGTGCTTCACACGATGAATCAATTACAATCGTTGGCCAAAAAGCGGAAGTGTAAGTCGGGGGGTGCAGCGGTGTTATAGAGAAATACGCAGCACTCCCTACGCAGCGCAGCAGCAGCAGCAACAACAGTTCAGGTGTTGCAGCAGCGCGTTGCAGAAACAAAAATTCGTTCGTTTATTATTTGATTTACTTTGTTTGAGTACATTATATATAATATCAGAAATATACAAATGTAAATTTTGATACGATGTAAAAGAGTGCAGCGTAATAATGAAAAACGTTAAAATACAAACGAACGAACGCACACACACACTAAATGAAAAGCAAGAGAAGACAACGAAATTAATCTTGTATGAGTATTTAAATTATACCCATACGAATGTGCCTTACGGAAAAAATCATTAATAAAGATCGAATGTCTTTACAAAGTTTGATCCCGAATAAATATTCGACTACCTTTCGGACATACACATGTATTCCTTAGGTATCGTATTCGAGGATCACGACCCAACCAACACTAAAGAAACTACAGTTGAATATGTTTTGATTCAATGCTCGTAGTTGAAAGGTTCAATCACTCTCGAAGGAATGAGAACAATCGAAGTAGAAAAGCTCGGGCGAGACTTTTCACAAAGATGAAAAGGTGTTATAGAAGAGGTAATTAATTGTGCTGAAGACTCCTTCACTATATAGACCCAGCCCAGTAACAAACTACCTTGAAAAGAGAAAAGTAAGGTTGTTTCTATATTTTAGGAAATCTGTTTTGACCGATGCTGCAGCACTTGCGCAAGCTGAAACACTGTTGCACCTCCTTGCACTAGCGCCTTCATGCTGCAACGGTTACACCTTGAGTCTTGCTGCAACATCAGCATCATTCCTATGCATGTCGTCTTGGTGCATCATTTGTAGTAACTCATGGTTGCATCAAGTCTTCAATCTAAGCGCAATGCGTTGCGCTGCAACCTGCTGGAATGACGATTGCGCATCAACTTCCTCAGGAGGTCTTGCAGCAACTGTTGCGTCTTGAGTCTTCAGCAAACATTCTCATGAGTGCCATCTTGCTGCAGCATGAGTACTCACTGTAGCACCAAGTTCTTCAATGCTCGACGAGTGTTGGTTGCATATATACACATGGATCAATCGTATCACATGCTAAATAGATCACACATAAAATATGTGATGCACAACAGTACACAATGTGAAGAAGGAGAAAAACATGTAAGTATGCTGCTGCATCGCGATGCCTAGCGACTCGCTGTGGCAGTGCACTGCGTAGCATATTACACTAACAAACTCCCCATTTTTATCTTTCTTCACAAAGTATATGGAAGAGCATAGAAACAACTCCCCCTAAATGAAAACTCTCTTAACCTAGAAGTGTAAGATAATATCTAAGCATTATCACTAAGGAAGAACACACTCCCCCTTAGTGAATTACTTCCGAGCTAAGATTTTTTCCTAACAAAAATAACGTAGATAAAGATTATCCAAAAAGAGAATCACACCAATTTTAAATTTAAATAAAAAATAAGAAATAATTTTCAGAAACTTCTTTTGCAATTGTTACCCTTGTTGATGCATCACCTGCAATGGCTCTCCCTTGCTGATGCATCATCTGCAATGGCTCCCTTTGCTCATCCACATGCACTTTCTGAACTTCACTCCCCCTTTTTGTGATGAATGTTACATGCCATACGCCCATACATCTTGTTTTTTAGAACAGCTGTAGGGCACACATCTTGCAGCAACGTAGACGTAAATATTGAAGTACCAGGGCCTAATGCGGCAGCATGCTGTGGCATCTTCGAAACTTCTTGCGGCAATGATTTTTTTTTTTGTAATGTTTTGGTGTGGTGCCTTCCAAGATAAACTATTCAATGAAGAGCTAACAAAAATACAGGAGATGTGAAAAGTCTCCTGATACGGCAACACGCTGCATATGAAATAAATTACATACTTCTCTAATGAATTACCGTGATTCAGAAAGTGAAAGTATTGAATACCCTAAGGCACTGAGTACATTGAATCTAAACCCTCTGTATATGTTTTTTTGTTGGTATATGGGTTCGTCTATGTTACCTCAGAGCTTTGGATATCCTCTCTGCCTTCGGAAGATTTTACATTCTTTATTATGACATTCTGATGCGGCAATGTCGAAAGAGAAGTTGAAGCTTGCATGTCATGCGGCATCGTGTTGCGATCATGCATTCAAGGAATGCGTTGATGTACTGCAGCAGTGTCCGAAAGTCCTGCGACAGTAGCTGAAAGTCCATCGATAGTGTTTGAAAGTCCTGCGGCAGTGGCTGCAGGTGTTGCAGAAGCATCGAACGCGACATTCGAGTTTTGTTCCACGAATTCATGATTTATATAGCAAGATTTCACAACAAAATGAAAGATATATAAGTAGATTTTTCTAAAGTGGAGAAATTATTTAAAATTTTATAAATTAATTGAAAAATATATTAAATTGATAATTATCTAAATTTAAATTTTATCTAATTTTAATGTAACAATATTGAAAAATATATGAATTTTTGTGTAGTAAATATTTATATGTTAATTCATAGTTTGTATAATATAAATGTAGATTGTAATAAAAAATGAATTATTAAACATATATTTTTCTTACTAGGTTTTTTATAATTGCGTCAATTCTTGTTTTTAATACCCTATTTTTCTTTTACACTATTTTTTTGATTATTGTGTGCTAAATTTTTTACTTTGGAATTTTTCAATTAGTTTCTAATATTTATACTCTCTTCCAACCAGACCGACACCTCCTTTGTATTTTGTGAAGGAAGTGTGTATTTTGTGAAGTTTGTGAAGGAAGTGTGTATTTTGTGAAGGAAGTCTGACTAATATTTTTAATTTTTTGGCGCTAATATTTGTTGAAGTAGTTTTTGATAAAAAAAATGCGCTAATTGAAACTTACATAACTAAAGTTCTGTCGTTGCTAATGGGGTTCGAGGTCCATGTACTTCAAAATTATTCTTCATTCTCTCAAAAGAAGTAGACGCGTCCTTGAACAGACAAGTTGACCCTGGTTGATTTTTTCAAATTGATTTATTTAAGAAGCGTGAAGCTCTATAGAAAATAATCTCAAACTATGAATTAGGGTAATTATAATTTAATTGGATTATTTATATTTATATTTTTAACTGATTAGTTTAATTATTTCTTTGTTAATTATTAAGTGATTAGGATTAATATCACTACATTATATTCTATTACATTAACACTAAACCCTAAACTCTAAAACCCTAAAACCCTAACCCTTAAACCCTAAATTATAAAACCATAAACCCTAAATGCTAAAACCCTAAACCCTAAACCCTAAATTCTAAAACTCTAAACCCTAAATTCTAAAACACTAAACCCTATATGCTAAAACCCTAAACTGTAAACTCTAAAACCCTAAACCCTAAATTCTAAAACCCTAAACCCTATATTATAAAAACTCTAAATTCTAAAACCCTAAACCCTAATGAGTTCTACTCCAAGTATTGGTGCATTATGCTCTGTTTATTTGCATGCATTCAATCATGAATTCTACTGTATTAGTACATAACATCTAATACATTAAAACCTAAATTATAAAACCCTAAATTCTAAAACCCTAAACCCTAAAACCCTAAACCCTAATGCTAAAACCCTAAACCCTAAACTCTAAAACCCTAAATGCTAAATTCTAAAACTCTAAATTCTAAAACCCTAAACCTTAATGAGTTTTACTGCAAGTATTGGTGCATTCTGCTCTGTTTATTTACATATTCTAGTGCATTCAATAATGAATTCTACTGTATTAGTACACAACATCTAATACATTAAAAAAACCCTAAATTCTAAAACCCTAAACCATAAACCCTAAATTCTAGTAGTGCATGCTGCTCTGATTATGTGCATATTCTCAATGTAATAAAAACATATAGTTCAACAGGACAACAAAATAAAAACCAACAATAGAATGTCATCATCACAACATCGTCAACAATAAAAAAATCAATATCATCAACACATCATTTCCAAAAAATAAAATTAAAATTCAGGGGAATAAATCATGTAACACTGCAGGAAATCTGAAACTTGTATCTGGAGAAAGAACTTCTAAACTTTGACCTCCAGAACCAGGGTGCACAACGTAACCACTCGTGTCATCCTAGAAAAAACACAGTAGAAACAGAGAAGAAATCATTATAAAACAGAGTAAAACCCACTATTAAAAAATGCAGAATAGAGAAATTTTGTTACCTGTACATTTTGGGCAGCCATTTTGGATTTTAACTCTGCAGTTTTTGATTTTTTCCTTCTCCCTTTTACTTGATTGCGTATCTTCTCCATTGTAGGCTTATGTCTGTTTCGTTTCTTATACTTCAAGTTCGTACTTACTGGATTTTGAACAATTTCACTTCTTGAAGATGTGTCTCCCAAACTCCCCTCATTGGTAACTACCCCAACAGAACGAAGAACATCCTTTCTAATACTCTCAAAACCTGTATCCCAATTCAGCCGAGCATCCTTATTATATTCACAAGTTGAAATCAAATTCATAGCATTCCTACTTGCTTGTGTTCTCCACAAAGATGATGCCATCGAATCTTCAGATCGAGAACTCAATGAAGGACCATCACTCTTCTTTTCATGACCATTAACCATATCTTTACGCCACCGTAAAGATATATAGAACTCATGAATGGAAGAAATACAGTGTATGTTCATTATTCTCAGAGAATGTAGCATAGGATACCCACTTGGCCACTTCGGTAAATAACTTGCATGTACAACTCACATATTTATCAGTAATCCTAAAAGACACAGTGTGCTTTATATTTTCATGACCTTGTCTCCAAACATAGTATGTAAAACAGAAAGAATCAGCACTAACGAGAGACAGAAAAGAATTATCACCTTTCTTGTATTCATGCTCAAAAATGTCAAAAGCCTTCAATGTATAAATATCTCAAGCATGCAAAAGAATTTTAGCCTCATCTGTAGACAATGTTCGCTTACCGATAAGGCAAGCCACATCCTGGGCTTTCTCATTTCTCCTCCATTCTGCAACAACACCCTCAAAGCAGTGGTAAAAGTCACAAAGACCGGAAGTTTTGGACAATTTATTAGAGAGAGCTTGATTAGTGCTTTCACTTCTTTGTGAAGACAGTGCACCGCCTTAGAAATAACCCTTGTTGAAAGCAAGATACCATTTCTCTTTAATCGCATATAGCCTCAACAACCATTTATTGCTTGCACAATCATATCTGGTAGTCAGCTTACAAAAAAACAGAGAAGAATATGACATATATTAGAGTAGAATTAATTAACAAACAGAGTAGAATTCATAACAACAGAGTAGAATTTCATATATAATAATCAAAACGATAAAAAAAATGAAATATTGAAATTAATGAAAACTTACTCCAACCACTTTGTTGTTGGAATTGTGTACTTAATGTCTAGATTTAAGTAACGGAAACTCCCAATCCATTGCCATTAATCTATTTAATTAAATAAACAATTATTTGCGTTTAATTATTTATAATTAAATATATGCAAATTATAGTCCTGGATTCTATACGTTGTAGTTAGTATGGTGTGTCGGGCCCACACAGAAGATCATACTATCGGTTACTCGTATTTAATCGAACAGTTGCTCACGACCTAGATGGACACGGACCAATCCATCGGTATAGTCGTTGTGTGAGAGAGAAAATAATTTGTCTTAATTATTTTATCACACTTGTACACTTGGTGTATTGAGCGGATCGCTTGAGATTTATCGATTAGGATTGCCTTGGATAATCGATTTAAATATTAGTGTATTTTATTCTTAATCCCCGATACTATTGCGGGTGTGTATATTTAATATAAGTGACTTTGATTTTCCAAAGGAATTGACCGGTTTAATTACTGGGTCAATTACCGGTTAAGTTGGGTCGCTATATTTTATATATGACATGCCGTGAATACTTGACGGGAAAGTGTATCCCGTAAGGGTTGATAATATCCCCGAGATGAGTTCATAAGGAATTATTATGTAAACCCTGCAGGTGGATTTAATCCGCATAATAATTAAGGTTGAACGGTACTATTCTCGGATATAAGAAATGAATAATATTTATTGAGCAATAAATAAATTTATTCATGGATATTTATATCTTAAATACACGGAATAAATAATACTAACCGGAGAAATATTATTTGATATAATATGGATAAATATTGGGAGTGCAATTTTATTTATATAGTGGAAAATAAATAAAATTAATATTGATAAGAATTAATAGATTTGGGTTGGACCCAATTTAATTTTCAATATTAGAAGCCCAATATTTAATCTACTTTTGATCCCCTACGTAGCCTATAAAAGCACTACATGGTCTTCACAATTCAAAAACCTAAGATACGCTAATCATAAAGTTCTTGAAGAGAGGAGGAGATCCATGGAGTTCGGAAGATCGTCGCCCACCCGACGTTCGAGCTAGTGCAAGGAATACGTGGGAAGATCTCAAGGTCGTCAATTGAGTTCTTCGTTTTTCCGAACAACGAGAACGAGGTAAATCGTAAAACCCCCTTTATGATTTAATCGTTTTTAATTATCGTAAAATTATCGTGAACCAAGATCCGAGGTTTAGGATCCTCACCGGGGTCGAGCCGAGCGGTGGCGATCGAGGATCGCCGGACCGCCGTGGCTGGAGCGACTCGCCGGCGAGAATCACGCGACGGAGCTTCGCTGGGAGCGAAGCGCCCGCCTGGGGACCAGGCGCTCGCCTGGTCCATGTCGCGCGCGGTCGCGCGACCACCAGGCGCTCGCCTCGTATGGCTGGGCAGCGGGCTGCGCGCTTTTGCGCAGCGGATCCGCGGGGCGTCGCTGGGCATGCTCGGAGCTGCACGGGGGCTGTGCAGCCGAACCCTAACGCACGTCCGTGACGTGCGCACGCCTCGAGCAAACATGCGGCGGCTTGGCCGCGGCTAGGGTTTGCGTGGGGGGCTGTTTCGCGAGGGTTCGGGCGTGGATAGCGGGCTGCTACGAGCAGCCCGTGGAGGCTGCTGTGATCAGCTGCGTGCGCCATGAAGGGGCTCGACCGAACAGCCATGGGTTCGCCCATGGTTAGGGTTTGGTTGGGCTTGGCTTCGTGGTGGTTCGTGGCGGGATGTTCCGGCAACCGGGAGTCGATTGGAATTGTCGTTCCGCATTGACAACTCCGGATATTCGTTCTCCGAAGGATTTCGTTCGGAATTAATTAGATAATTAATTTTAATTAATTTATTAATTCCGGGATATCGATTTCCAACAACTGGTATCAGAGCGTTGGTTTTAGTTCACGGTATTTTTCGATAAATTGTTCTACCTTGCAGGGTTTCCGACTATTATGGCTAGATATAATTGTTCTTAATTATTGTCATAATATTGTTCTTGATTATTAAACTCTCGGACATGTCGAGATTCGTTTTATGTGTGGTGAATGCTTGTAATAGTAAAAATTCGGGGGTTGACCGAATTTAGGATTTATTATTACGTTCTACTTTTTCCGGAAAATGTATAGGGTCGATTTCATGTATAGAATCGATACCGGATAATTGTATTTAAATTCTTGTAATTTATTTACGTTGGTTCGAGAACGAGACGATCGCCGGAAGAAGAAGACGATGTGACGAGGGAGACGATGGGACGAGGGATCGATCATCATGATCGACCCCATGTAGGATCAAGCCCTAGGCGAAGGGGCTGCCCGCGGGACTCCTCGGCCACGCCGGCCACCAATGGTGGTGGCGCGTGGGCTGGGGTGGCGGCGGCATGCTTCTCCGAAGGGTGGTCGACGGTGGTGGTAGGGCGCGGGGACTCCCAACCCGTGCTCTTCCGCCGAGATCCAACTTTCCTAATTTAATTCGGTTTTCCTATTTGATTATTTCTTTCATGGAATATTCATGGAATAAGAAAAGAATTGATTTAGTATTAAATTTATTTTCCTATTTGATTATTCCTACTCATGGGAATTTTCATGGATTAGGAAAAGAATAAATTTAGAATTAATTTGTTTTTCCTATTTAATTATTCCTTTATGGAATTTTTAATGGATTAGGAAAATAATTAATTTTGAAAGTCCTTAATTAATTTTTCCTATTTAATTATTCCTTTATGGAATTTTTAATAGATTAGGAAAAGAATTAATTTGGAAGGATTAAGAGTCCTAATTTATTTTATTTCCTTATTTTATTATAGAGGTCTTCTAGAATATTCCAAGTTTTACTTGGATAGACTATTCTAAAGATTTAATAGAATTAGAAAGGAAAATAAATAAATAAAATATTAATAATATTTAATTTTATTTTCGATATATTCGATTGACTTAATTTTCGAATTAAGTAACTTTTGGATTAATTGAAAATAAATAGATTTAAATATTGGATATTAATATTCTCGTCACATGGAGCATTCAAGAACGAAGACTGAAGACTAGAAGATGCGTACGGGGATGCGATAAAGCCATAATAGTCGGAAAATAATATTCTAGTATTATTTTGACTATGTGATAATATTCTATGTGCTTTATTTCATGTATGCATGCTTATGTGTATTTAATTATGCATTAGATAGCGTATCCCTTTATTGTAAAAAGCTAAGTGGGAGAGGGTATGGAAACATACCCATGGTCTCCATTGCTGCTCTCTTGGTGACTTTTATAAACTTTTGAAGTTTATATAGATAAGTTATTGGAGGAGAGTTCTTGTAATTCCTCTTACAAGAAACATTGATTAAGTTTATCAAACAATGCCTAATTTGTCTTTCCAAAGCTGATTTCAAGTCGACTCATTCTCACCCCGGGGAGTGGAATGGAGCCAAAGCCACTTGGTCATGTAGAGGACACAAATTAGAGACCTTCGTACCATTCTTTTATAGATGGATCGATTGTCTGCTCGGCTCCCTCATCTAATGAGAGATAGGGTTGTTCGCATGGTGAATCACTGGTTAGAAACTTCGAGTTTCTCTTATGATTCTCCGCGTCTTGATTTACAAGATCAAATGGATCAAGTAATTGGGAGTCAATTATATAAATCTTTTTGGTATAGTAAACGTCCACACGAACGTGGCTTGCTATACTGAATGGGATTTTAGAATAATTGATGTAGACAGTTATAGGGAATTGTGAAGGGTTGCGAGTTGTCGTAAACGTCCACACGAACGTGGCTTGCGGTGACGTAACAATTCTAAACGATTCGCCTTAGTACTGAGTAATGGTTTACACTTAGATACGCGTTATAGTATTCCTCCCAACGAGGTTACGCTGTAAGTGATGTATGACCGAAGCAAATCTAATTGCTAAATCATTTGGGTGGGTAAACGTCCACACGAACGTGGCTTGCCTTACCTGATGGGATTTTAGATGTGATTAGTGGTTTAATGATATTATTTAAGGGAGATAATATCGGAGATTAAATCGATTGTTTGTTATTATATGTGCTCATAGATTATGGATGGCTTTGAACCCACTTTATGTGATAATTAAGGATTTTAACTCACTGGTCCCTAAATGTATTGATTGGAATAGAGATCTAGACATTGCTTAGACTGTTAAAGAGTACAAGTTTGTACTCAGTGAACTTTGTTCTCCCGAACCTACTAATGTCTCGACTGTTGAGGAAAGAACTGATTTTATCATGTTCAAACTCAAGGAGATGTTTAGACATGACATAGGCGGCTAGACAAGAAGCGATGAGGATACTCATAAAGGCCAGTCGCTTCGAGGAAACGCTTATACACGTCTTTGAGATGATTGACCTTTTAGACGAGTTGAGACGGAAATCGCAAGCTCTTGTAGCCAAAGGTTTCGAACCTAAGGGCAAAACCGGGGGATAGGAAAAGCAAGCAAAGAAACCCAGTGGTCCTAAGTTTCTTGGATCACGAGATGGGGCGAGAAAGCCAATAGGCTAGTGTTCTCGATGCAAACAGTCTAGGTACTGGAAGTCTGATTATCCTCTCAAAGAAAGTACGAAATCTTCTTTAGTCGTAAAACATAGTCAGTGGTATTATCTACCGGAACCTGGTGTGTAGATATGGAACCACTGACGGTATGTGCATTTTAAATGCAAGGGTTCCAGGAAACCTAACGACTTAGAAAAGAAGAAATCGTAGTCTACATGGGCAATGCTGTAGAGGAGGCAGCTGTTGCAGTGGAGGACAATTATAGGATTTCATTTTGAGCTATTGCTTTTATGTACCTTTAGAAAGAACTTTGTTCTGGATTTCTAATGAGTGGATACTTTATTTCTTTTAATCATCTGATGGTTATAAGAAGAAATAAAGATAGTATCTATTCTGGTACATTAGCTAGCAATATATAAATGATGAATCCTGAGTCCATCACGGTGCAACGAACCGTAGTACAAAACTCGTTTTACTAATAAGAGATTTCCTTATTAAATCGATTATACTTGTGGATTCTTATGCTAAATCATGTTTATTCAAATAAGAAGTTCAAAGGTCGAAAATTGATATTTGATCAATTAAGTTGAAGGAGTGGACCTTCCGACCTAAGAATCTAATTTGGAAGATAACATGACTAAGCAATCCTTTATGGATATAAGATATAAGATCCGGACAAGTATAAGAATTGATTGACTCTGATGTGTGCAGACCTTTGTTCACTCAGACAATAAGGTACGAGTACTTCATTTTATGATTACTCGAAAGAATGGATTAGCATACCTGATGTGCCACAAAAGCAAAGTGTTTTGACAAGTCAATGGACACAAAGCTATTGTGGGGAACCATCATGGTATATCCATTTGCAGGCCTGCGATCTAATCGCGGAGGCAAGTGCCTGTCTGAGGAATGCATGGCATACTAATCAGAGATTGAGATTTGATCCTAAATGACTACACCATACACTCTTGTGTAGAAGTGGTGTGTCGGAAATAAGAAATGGAACTCTTATAGAAATAGTAAGAGCATGAGTTATACGGAACTACCTGTGTTCTATGGATATGTTTGGAAACAACGGCGCATTCAATGCGATTGTAGAATATCCTAGAAGAACAAAAGATGTGTGTTCAATAGTACTATGAACCAGAAGGACGTTATAAGTTCTAACGCCCGGTTCTTAGAGGAAGACTATTAGATGAACCACAAGCCCAAAGTGACGTAATACTTTGAAATGAGAGAGAGAGGAAAGGGAAGACTGAGAACCAGCCTAACCGAGTAGTAGTACACCACTGACTGCACCTAATGTTATTACTGTTATACACCGGAACGCCATTGCAGTGGGATGTTGTTAAGCAACCAAAGATGTTCATAAGACTGGAGGAGTTTTGGACTCTGGATCTAGTTGACATGAAATCGATCCCTAGTTCTGCATAGGAACTTGCGAATTGATGAAATAGTCCATTCTATGGATTCATCAAAAGGCAAGGAGAGGTGTGTTAGAAACGTAATGGAAACAAAGGTGGTGTTTCTCGGAATTTTGTGTAGGTAACACTTCATCGTTGGCAACAATGTAAAAGTGTTGACAGACATAAAATAGAGGTTGTCTAAATAAATCAAGATATAAGATGAAGTCGGATCATGTTCTTAGAAATCTTTTGATCTCTAGATAAGAACACTTGTACTTCTCTTAAGATATCTTATGCGATTATGGTTTGTTTTAAACATGCATAATTCTGAGAAAGGTTATTGCCTTTCGAGAACAGAATGCATCTATCTAAAGGTATGTGTCTGGAACACATGAAGGAGATAGATATAGACAAAGCAGTTACCTGCACTTCGAGTGTAGAGAGCTTTGTAGATGCAATGTTGAAAAACAAGAACCTGATATCAACTATGCGGTTAGCGTAGTGGGAGGATATCAAAGTAATCTGGATAAGAGATATTCGAATGCTGTAAAAGTACTTGGAAGTGCTGGATTACTAAGCAAGACGAAATCTTCTTAGATTACAGTTTCTCAGATCCAAAATCAGAGAAAGACCAGTGTAAGTCGATATCAGGCTATGTGTTTCACTATTGAAGGAGAAGGAGTTTTAACATGGAAGAGTGATAAGCACGATGCTTTTCGGACTCTGCCATGAGTAACCAAATAGCGGCCTCAGAGGCAGCGGAAGTTTTGGTATAGCTCCGGGATAATCTCTGGGACTTAGATGTGATTCTTAATTTGTCAAAGGCTATGTAAATAGCGGTGCGATGGCAAATGGTAAGAAATCAC
Source organism: Euphrasia confusa (assembly GCA_954870475.1). Taxonomy (NCBI): domain Eukaryota; kingdom Viridiplantae; phylum Streptophyta; class Magnoliopsida; order Lamiales; family Orobanchaceae; genus Euphrasia; species Euphrasia confusa. Next base: position 23,415,423 of record OX940960.1, read on the forward strand.
AAGTCCATAAGTGTAAGATAACACATAGAGCAAGTACCACCTGATACGAGTCATCGTCAAGGGAGACGACGCTGTAGTCACCAAGATAACTTCAGAGCGACAACCTAGAGTGCTCATTCACATAGTACTTCTTGGAAGTACAACTTAAGCACGTGATGAGTATGGGAGTCGGGAGTTTGGAGGAAATGACTAGACCTTAGTACAAGTGGGAGATTGTTGGAATTGTGTACTTAATGTCTAGATTTAAGTAACGGAAACTCCCAATCCATTGCCATTAATCTATTTAATTAAATAAACAATTATTTGCGTTTAATTATTTATAATTAAATATATGCAAATTATAGTCCTGGATTCTATACGTTGTAGTTAGTATGGTGTGTCGGGCCCACACAGAAGATCATACTATCGGTTACTCGTATTTAATCGAACAGTTGCTCACGACCTAAATGGACACGGACCAATCCATCGGTATAGTCGTTGTGTGAGAGAGAAAATAATTTCTCTTAATTATTTTATCACACTTGTACACTTGGTGTATTGAGCGGATCGCTTGAGATTTATCGATTAGGATTGCCTTGGATAATCGATTTAAATCTTAGTGTATTTTATTCTTAATCCCCGATACTATTGCGGGTGTGTATATTTAATATAAGTGACTTTGATTTTCCAAAGAAATTGACCGGTTTAATTACTGGGTCAATTACCGGTTAAGTTGGGTCGCTATATTTTATATATGACATGCCGTGAATACTTGACGGGAAAGTGTATCCCGTAAGGGTTGATAATATCCCCGAGATGAGTTCATAAGGAATTATTATGTAAACCCTGCAGGTGGATTTAATCCGCATAATAATTAAGGTTGAACGGTACTATTCTCGGATATAAGAAATGAATAATATTTATTGAGCAATAAATAAATTTATTCATGGATATTTATATATCTTAAATACACGGAATAAATAATACTAACCGGAGAAATATTATTTGATATAATATGGATAAATATTGGGAGTGCAATTTTATTTATATAGTGGAAAATAAATAAAATTAATATTGATAAGAATTAATAGATTTGGGTTGGACCCAATTTAATTTTCAATATTAGAAGCCCAATATTTAATCTCCTTTTGATCCCCTACGTAGCCTATAAAAGCACTACATGGTCTTCACAATTCAAAAACCTAAGATACGCCAATCATAAAGTTCTTGAAGAGTGGAGGAGATCCATGGAGTTCGGAAGATCGTCGCCCACCCGACGTTCGAGCTAGTGCAAGGAATACGTGGGAAGATCTCAAGGTCGTCAATTGAGTTCTTCGTTTTTCCGAACAACGAGAACGAGGTAAATCGTAAAACCCCCTTTATGATTTAATCGTTTTTAATTATCGTAAAATTATTGTGAACCAAGATCCGAGGTTTAGGATCCTCACCGGGGTCGAGCCGAGCGGTGGCGATCGAGGATCGCCGGACCGCCGCGGCTGGAGCGACTCGCCGGCGAGAATCACGCGACGGAGCTTCGCTGGGAGCGAAGCGCCCGCCTGGGGACCAGGCGCTCGCCTGGTCCATGTCGCGCGCGGTCGCGCGACCACCAGGCGCTCGCCTCGAGCAAACATGCGGCGGCTTGGCCGCGGCTAGGGTTTGCGTGGGGGGCTGTTTCGCGAGGGTTCGGGCGTGGATAGCGGGCTGCTACGAGCAGCCCGTGGAGGCTGCTGTGATCAGCTGCGTGCGCCATGAAGGGGCTCGACCGAACAGCCATGGGTTCGCCCATGGTTAGGGTTTGGTTGGGCTTGGCTTCGTGGTGGTTCGTGGCGGGATGTTCCGGCAACCGGGAGTCGATTGGAATTGTCGTTCCGCATTGACAACTCCGGATATTCGTTCTCCGAAGGATTTCGTTCGGAATTAATTAGATAATTAATTTTAATTAATTTATTAATTCCGGGATATCGATTTCCAACATTTGTTTCGAACTCAACAATCGTATCACAACACTTCAGCAATTAGTTTAAATCATCCATGAACCCTTCTCTAATCCGAAGTGCCATGATGTGATTCTTCGAATTTTCTCCAATATGCCAAATGCAAAGACGATGCCGAGAATGAGGAAATATCTTTGAAATAGCAGCAGCCATAGCAGCAGACTGATCAGTCATGATAGTGGCAGGATAACCATTCATAGTTCGCAAGAAGGTCTTGAACAGCCACTCAAAAGAATCAGTAGTCTCGTTCATCAGAAAACCACAACCAAACATGACATTTTGTACGTGGTGGTTCATACCTACAAAAGGTCCACAAATCATGTCATATTTGTTAGTGCGGTAAGTCGTGTCATGAACAACCAGGTCACCGAAGAGCTTGTAGTCCTCCAACACCCGTCCATCCCTCCAGAAGAAACTACACAACCTGGACTGGCTATCAAGCTGAAAATCAAAGAAAAAGTCCTTCTCAGTGGCCTGTCTATTCCTAAACATATCTAATAACCTGCTGGAGTCCGTCCCATCGAGAATCTTAGGGTTGTTCAATGCACTGTAAGCATCCTTAAGGCCAAACCCTAAGCACGGTGATCCACCAGACTGATTCTTCAAAACCCGATAACCATCAGCAACCCCGACTCCGCCTTTCTTTAACTCCTCCAAATACGCAATGTGGTTTCGGTTAATTCTTCTATGCGATCTCAAAAGGTGGCTAGCGGATGGTCGGCATAAGACATGAGTGTGCTCTTTGACATGCTTTGAAACAATCCAGACGCCGTCTTTATTGATTTGGAACTGCGCTTGAGCTTCACAATTAGACCTCACATCCAACTTCGTAAAGGATACATCAGGTTTGGTCTTTTGCTGCTTCAAACCGGCTTCAGAGCACATATACCTTCTCATACAGAGCCATCTGGTCTATGCTTCATTTTTGACTTCCGAACACTGAACCCAAGCTTAAATGCATATTCATTGTACACCTGAAAAGCCTCCTCTTCAGATTTAACAACAACACCAACCAAGTCATAGTTTGCTAATTTTTCCCCTGCATGTGTAATACAAAAGTGAGAACAGTAGGCAAAAATCAGAATAAAAAATCAACAAAAAATTATTACCTTCTTCAGCATCATTATTAATAATGTCTTCAGAGCTAAGAGGATTATCACCTCCTTCAGCATCAATATTAATAATTATTTTAGAGCTTGGAGGAGCAACTACATCATCTGAATCTTTGGAAATGACAGATTGCATACCATCAATATATTCTTCTCCCTAATCAACGGGGAACTCATCTGAATACCATCTGAATCTTGTAGAGCCAATACCATCTGAATTTTGTAGAGCCAATACCCGAATTCAGTGAAATTGAGTCGCCGGTGGCACGAGCCACCGAGATCGCCGAAGAATGCCGGCGTCGATAACGTGACACAGTGAGATTGAGATGGAGTATTAGATTTTGTGCAGTATCAGTTTTTGTTTTTGTTTTGCTTTGCTTTCGGTTAGGTATAAAGAGAAAAGAGGGAAAAAATAGTTAGAGAAAAGAGGAAAAAAAAAAGGAAAAATGGAAAGGAAAAAATAAGTTTATATATTAAAAATGGGGACCATGTAGATTTGCTTGGGTAGGAGTCTAACTAATAATTTGCCTCAAATCCCGAGACAGGTTCTAGACAAAAAAAATTAAAAATTCAATATTAACGAGTGTTATTTCTCCTAAAAAAATTATGAATAATAAAAATTAATTTTGAATATATTTGATTTTTTTAATCGATTTTATAAATAATTTTACTTATATTTTTTAAGGATTTTTTTAATAATTTACGAATTAAAATAAAATTTTAAAATAATAATAATAAAATAAAAATTTTAAAAATAAAATTGACGATATAATTTATAAAGAGTATTGTACTTTTAAAATTTGATTTTCAATTAAACCAATACCTTTTCTCAATACCAAAAAAACACCAATAAACCATCGCCCCATTTATGCATGCATATGCAAGACGTGAACCGGGTTTTCACATCCTTCCAGGCTCCAGCTATAAGAAGCCTCAACATGAGAAGAAATCGAAGATTTTTCCGGGTGACACAAATTTCCCATTCCCGTCAACAATGGGATCGTCAAGGAAAAAAGTCTTAAATTAACAGTGCTGAGTTCGGCGTTAGGACATGCTCAATTTTTTATTCATCTTCCAAAATCAGTATAGAAACTACTCTTCAAAATTTTACTCTGTTTTTGTCATTGTTGTTTCTGTTGTTTCCTAGTAATACCTGGATAGTAGTACTATATATACAGCAGTAGTATATTCTCAGTCTTATCTCTCATGGTAGATCAATTCAGTCTAATGGAAAACCCGGCCACTTGCTTCAATTCACTTTTATGACTTTGTTCAAATTTGGTGTGGTCTGAAATTTTTGAATAGGAAATCAAGGTTCTCATGTTGAACTACTGTTGTAGAAGAATTGCTTGATAACTAAAATTTGAGCAATCATTCATTTTGAATTCTTACAAACAACTTACTGTATAAAAATATTGAGTGTTCATAATCTTTTAAGATTTGTTTTTTGAAAATTTTATTTCAAAAATATTTAAATAGTATAAAAATAATCTCATAAACTTAGCTAGAAAGTAGCATTAGTGAAACATTCATTACATTCAAGTTTAATAGTAGCATTACTTGAACAAGATGACAACGAATATGGGTCTCATCTTCAATGATACGAGGACTCTCATAGACTCATACCGCTGAAATTCGACAACTTCTTGAGGGCTTCCTCTTCCATTTCAAGCAGTTGTTGACAAAACGTCTCCACATCACACACCTCGTTTTTCAATGTGAATCTGAATTCTTTCCACCGGTACTCACCAGATCCATCATTCTTCACTGAACCCAAAACTTTTCCTAGTACATCAAACCCCTTCCTGTCTACTGAAAGAATGAAAGCATCCTTCAAGCAAAACCAAGAGTCAGTACTAACACTCATTGGGGGAGAGGCACATGCTAGAAGATACTACCCTCCGTATTGTCACTTCGGGCCACATAGATTAAGAAATTGTACTTTTTAAATTTTTTGACGAAAAAAAAAGAAAAGAAAAAGAGTTACAAAGTGGAAACGAACAATATCCAGGCTCATAATCTGGCAAAAGAATTATCATAAATCGACCACATCCTAGAGATGCTGTTATTCTAATGCGCTGATACTTACAACCAATGCCTGTCAATAAATTAATCGAGGGAAAATATATAAACTTTAACTAACCAAGTGCCAGGGAATAATCAATGTCATCAACATTGGGCAACTCTGAAGCCATACCTTTGCATTTTCATTCAGGAAAGTGATGCAGAAAAATACTAGAGCTCGACGCCTCATCTCGCTGTGATTAATTCCATCAATAAGGCTCATTGAAAATGGAGCTAGACACCAAAGATGCATGAAAGTTATGTCAGAAGGTAAATTTCATTAAAACAGCTCACGTTAAGAAAAATATAATAAGCACAATGAGCATTATCGTGAATACTGAAACATGTCTTACATAAAGGATCCGCCTTCGATTTTTCTAGATCCTCAAGATTTACTTCATGAGCACCCCCATTGCCATCCATATACATGCAGGAGCTGCATATTTTAAATTACGTCAATAGTCCGTGTATGTTTTTGAACCTCTCGTTCTTTCATCAATATACAGCGGCGTAAGGATATTTACAAAACTACCCTATGGTTTAGACTAATTACAGAGACTCCAGCTACCTTTCCAAATTCCAATTACTTCCTTAACATGCGACGAACAACCCCCTTGTGGTTTGTATTCACCTAACAACTTAAAAATAGGGAACAGAGTCCGTTGGGTATTTGTAACTAGATAGATACTTGCTTCGATCAATTTTGGAATTAAGCTAACTTCAAGGGTAGAATTAGTAATTAGCCTTGCAATACATTGTCTGTAGACATCATGGCTCTCAGCTCTCGCTCAGTATTATTGAAGCGGGGTATCTGGTCCAAAATGTGAAAAATCTATTTCCCAAGATTGATTGTCAGTGACATACCATCTTTCACTAGTCTCTTATCAAGTGACATCAACTATTGTTCTAATAACACATATTTTCCAAACATTGTTAGCACGTCGAAGACTAATCTACAAGTCCACAAAACAAAAACGAAAAAAAATGGACGGTAAGCAACTAGGAAAGATTAAAGTCGTGAGTTTTACCTTTTTCTATAGTGTGAAATACCTTTCTTTATTGCTAATTCCAACAGTTAAAGACATAAAGAAAACTTAGAAAAAATATGGTTGTACACTTATGTCAGATGTATGGATGGATATACGGGGAAAACATCTTATAACCTTTCTTTCTAACGGTTCCAGCAATACTTTGTTCTCAAATTCAGTTAGTGGTTCAGGGGAATTACATGATGCACCATTGTAGGGTAAGCAGCTTGAAAGCAACATAAAAAAATTGGTGAGAAAAATGTTGGGAATGTGGTGACAGATAATGTTTCAAATTACAAGGCAACAGGTGAGCTCTTGAAGACTTGATTCTCACTTTATTTCGGAATCCGTGTGCATTGCATTTAATTGATGCTGAAGGACATGCAAGTTTACCGATTTCAAGAACATAATTAAAGTGAGGAAGATTCATCTATAAGCACAGGCGTGTACTTTCTTTGAGTGGGAAGACTAATAGGATGTATATAGTGAGGGCTGGAACTATGAGATTTGCCACTGCTTTTCTCACTTTGTACAGTATGTACGAGTTTTTACGTTTTCTATTACAGATTGGAGTCAAAGTTGGCAATGGCAAGAAAGATTGTGACATTGTGTTCTCATCATTCAAGCATCAGTGGCTCAGTGCATCACATCCACTTCTGTGATTTTAAGATCAATGCGTTATTTGAGAAGAAAAGTGCATTGATAAACATACTGGTTAAAATCATTGAGGATAGATGGAAGAACCAAATGGGAAAACTATTACACAAGGTTGCTTAGTTTCTAAATCCAAGAAGATACCTTGTTTTAGAAAGTGATCTTGCCTCCAGATCAATTTAAAGATGAGCTTGAGAAGATGGTCACAGATCAAGGTACAAGAAACAAGATATGTTTTGCCGATAACTATATAAATTCAAGAGAATGCTTTGCAATAGAGATAGCAGGTGACCAAAGAAAAGGTAAAACCCTAGTAACTTGGTACTCATAATTCATCTTCCAGTTGTGAACGCAATTGAAATACATCTGAGTTCATAAGTTCTTATATTTTAAGAGCATTGCTGTAAATTTGTAAAATATGTACTATTTATACTTGGAAGTCTAATTGCATTTTATATTTTTTGTAAGATTGATTTAATTTCGTACAAAAAAAATCCAGCGATAAATGGCGTTAGAAGCAGAAATTTTCACTAGCGCCCAAATCGATGGATATCAATGGATAGCACCAGGCACCGGACATTGGCAGACAAAAATTATTTAGGGTGACAATTGACATCAAGAGCATTCATTTACCCCAATTCATGACTTCTTTTTCTGATTTTTATATAATTAACTTAGGGTCGGGTACCGATTTGGAAACCTGGTAACACTGTGACTGTCTATTCTTCCCTAGTCGTCACATAATAACAGTGACGGTAATCTGGCTTCCAAAACCGTACACTTATATTTTTATGATTTAACAACAGTCGTTGGCAGATATCTAAGACATAAAATATTGTCTTAAAAATTAAAATGAAAGTGAAAATGATAATATGAAGTTCTTACCTCAGATTGAGCCTGTATACAGAGTTTTGATTGTCGCCCGTGAGTAATTCCTGGAGATTTGAACTTCGAGAAGTAGTAGGATATGATGAATTCAATATTCCAGCAACTGAATAGCTCGACTCCTCAAAAATTCTCTGCTCTACTAAGAGGACATCCCTGAGGCTTTCAGTTACTAACTTACCCTGCAAGAAGAATATGAAGGAACAATAAGGTTACCTCTTCTTTATCAACTGGCCAGTAATTCTGGTGAGTCAATATAGAATGCAATTTCATAAAAAAAAAATTTATATGCATGATTTATAACGAGTACATCACTTTTAGAGTGTTTGAATCTCTCCTGGTTTATTTCCAGAGCACAAATGCATAATCACAATTGGTTAATTCTACAGTTTCATCATACTCATCCTGGATTTCTTTCTCGATAAACAGGAGAATGAGTTTGGATTGCCGGCCCATTAACCAAAACTCAAATTCAATATTCAGATTGGACAAATTATTTATAACATCAACAGATTGCATTATTTTCTTCTAGTGAAGATAAAAACGAATAATTCTAGCTCAAGTTCAACAGAAGGTTTGGAAAAAGCAATAAGAATACATAGATTTGGGATTTCTAAATAATGGCACACCTTTTCATCTTCGAGGCGCACAGCATCACCAACCATAGCAACCCGAGTTGGTAGCTGCAAAAGTAAATAAAGCAATTTAGTGTGTTTAGACTGTTATTGTTAGTGTTACAACTTTTCATGAGAATGTTGATGTATCGTACTCGCACGCACCCTTTTTATCGATTTGAGAATATGCAAAAGTGGGCCAGGGAAGGGACTGCCCACAGCAAAAGAACAGCGTTCATCAATAATAGTGTTCTGTAAAAATCAGACGAGAAAGGAAACGATGGATCGGCAATGGAGAAATCGAATGGTAGCACATGTAAAAGCAAGCATACCAATTACCACATTGTGTAATTCGTTCTCAGGCACCCAAAGATGAGGCTTTCCATTTTTGACAAAATACTTCACTTTTGAGGTGTAGATCTCTTGCTTGCTGAAATCAATAATCACCCCCAACAACTGTTATGTTAGCTCCCAATAATTATAATTAATAATTAATTAATGAGTGTATTGTATTGTATACCTTCCCTGAGCATCCGCTTTGATGGTATTCAGACTACCTTGCCAATTGGAACCCAAAATATTCTGAAAAAAAATCGAGAAAATAAAAGAAATTGAAATTATACGAACTATAGGATCCCGATGGTATGAATCAACTCACCTTGCATTTCTCGGCTAATGTTAAAACGGATAGCTTCCCCCTTTTCATCGGTGGAGAAAGGGATTCAGTGAAGGGTTTATGCAAGGTCAGTCGTGAAGGGTTTTTGCTTCGGCCAAATGCACTTTTATTTATATACTCAGAACCTGTTTGGCGGAGCTTATAAGCTCCTTAAGCTGTTTAAGAGCTTATAAGCTCTTAAAATTTGTTTGGTAAACATTTAGAAAAAGGTCTTAAAAAACTTAACAATAAGCTGTTTAACTTATAAGAACCCGTTTGGGCGAGCTTATTTAAAAGAGCTTATAAGATGTTATGTTTGTTTTAAGAGTTCATAAGCTGTTACGTCTTATTTAATAAATAAGTCATTAAATCGTTTGTATAAAATAGATATATAAATTTATAAGATGTTAATTTGTTTGGCAATTTAAGATCTTATATAAATAAAATTACCAAAAATAAATTGTTATATATAAAAAAAATAATTTAAAATATTTATATTAACTAAATAATAAATTTGGATTTTTTGTATATATATAAATATAATAATTATAGGGGTATTTTGGTCTTTTATGGTTTAAGCTACAAGTGCTTATAAGCTGTTGAAAAAAAAATACCTCCCCCTTACTTTTTTTTAACAGCTTATAAGCTGTTAAACAGCTTATTTTTAAGTTTTTTAACATATTCTTTTAAAATATTACCAAACAAATTTTAAGAGCTTATAAGCTCTTAAACAACTTATAAGCTGTTTTAAAGAGCTTATAAGCTCAGCCAAACAGGCTCTAAGCTGTTTAAAAAAAGTAAGGGGGAGGTACTTTTTTTAAAACAGCTTATAAGCTCTAGTAACTTAAACAATAAAAGACCAAAATACCCTTAAAATTATTACTTTTTATATATATACAAAAATTCCAAATTTATTATTTAGTTTATATAATTATTTTTAATTATTTTTTTTCATATATAACAATTTATTTTTGATAATTTTATTTATATAAGATCTTAAATTGTCAAACAAATTAACATCTTATAAGTTTATATATCTATTTTATCCAAACGGTTTAACAACTTATTTATTAAATAAGACATAACAGCTTATCAGCTCTTAAAACAACTTATAAGACGTAACATCTTATAAGCTATTTTAAATAAGCTCGCCCAAACGGGCTCTCAATGTAAACATTTTTAAAAGTGTACTTGAAAATAAAAAATAAATTTGTATAATTATAATTATTTAATAAATTTGTATATTTAAGACCACCTTTTCAAAATTAAAAGGTCTAATATACCCTTTATATTACAATAATTTGTTTTTAATTTGTTGAATAGACACGTTTTGTTTGGGAGAAATCATAATTTCTTTACAATAGTCTGTTCGCGAAGAGACTGTCGATCCACGCTCCGAAACATGACCTTATTGGCCTCGGCAGACCGCGGCGGGACGAATTGCATCGTCTCCTTACATTGGTATTGTCGTCGATTCGAATTTTTCTTTACAAACCAAACCCTCGCCTAAGACATCTACCTCGCTACCACCACCGGAGGCCCGGACCACTACCGACACAAGTCTTCTACCTCCCATTGCCGTCGCTATGCTGTTAAATTGACATATTTGTAAGAATTCAATTTTTTTTATCATTTATTTCAAATCGATGTTTTTATATTTTCAGATTTATACCTTTTGGATCAAACTCAGTTTCATTTATGTCAAGATGATTTTCTATACTCCAAATTTTAGTATACATGTGGCTATGTTGGTTGGTTGTGTGAATATTGTTAAGAGCCTTTTGCAAATTGAATACAAATTTTTGTTGGAAAGTATTATTTGTATTTAAATAATTCATTTGTATTTTGACCAAGTTATGTAATTTTTTATGGCAATAAAAATGTATCCGATTTCGAGTTTAATCGTTACAATTATTATCTCCGTGTTACGAGGTAATCGTGGTATTTTATTTCGTCAAAATCCGTTAATCGGTGAGTGAGAAATAAATGTTTAAAGGTTGCCATAAATACTAGTTTGGTAAATGGAAGCAATTATTATTTTATTGAGAATTTGTTATCCCACATAGAAAGAATACCAAAAGTCATTTCTCTTTAAATGTGATAAGAGAGTATGAGTGTTCAACAAGTTGACTAAGTTCATGCACCCCTAGCGGTACATGGCAAAGGCCACACGCGCGCGCCCCGACCCATCCCGACCCGGGTTCGGGCCTGGGCCTGGGCTTGGGCTTGGTCCTGGCTCCTTGGTGATTTGGTGAATTGGACTCTAAGCTGGACCTGGGCTTCCCGAGGCCCACTGGGGCCACTTGGGTTGGGTTGTACCTAATTAATAAATTAATTACACCACTGAAAGTGGTGTAACTCCTACACAAGTGAAGTCTATAAATAGACTATAGCATGCATTCATTGCATAAGAGAAAAAACACAGTCTTCATATCATCACTTGCATAGTGTGCTCTGTTCTAACCTTTTCCGTTCAAACCGAGGGTTCGATTCAGTGTGCGATCGTTCGAGCCCCGCTGTCGTTGTATCTTTGGGATCAGAGAGCAAGTGAAGTCTATAAATAGACTATAGCATGCATTCATTGCATACGAGAAAAAACACATTCTTCATATCATCACTTGCATAGTGTGCTCTGTTCTAACCTTTTCCGTTCAAACCGAGGGTTCGATTCAGTGTGCGATCGTTCGAGCCCCGCTGCCATTGTATCTTTGGGATCAGAGAGCATGTAACCGTAGCATACACGGGGCTTTACTGATTTGCGGAAAGTCCCCGCTGCCGTTGTATCTTTGGGATCAGAGAGCATTTAACCGTAGCATACACGGGGCTTTACTGATTTGCGGAAAGTGCAAACGCCTCGGCCAGCAACCTGCCGTTTACTTTCCGTTCTTTCTTTGTTTTTTCCGGTTTTGTGGACTAACCCGTTTGTTACATTTTTTCTAACAATTTTAGTATACAGGTGGCTATGTTGGTTGATTGTGTGAATATTGTTAAGAGCCTTTTGCAAATGGAATAGGTACGAGTGTTTCCAGATCATTTGGTCTGAATGGATCAGACGAGTTGCTGCTCACCGTAATTGAATTTTAGATCAAATGATTTTGTTTTCCAAAAGTATTAAATGTTTGTCCATTATTTCTGATGCGACCCGAGTTCTGTTTCAAGCTAGAACGACGATAAAGACGGTAGAACGGAGGTCAAGGGTGTGCCGAGGACGCGCCGCGAAGTTCAGCCACGAAAATGGCTTGGTGTCGTCCGACACCATACTCCCGTCGGACGACAAAGTCGCTGCGAGCGACGTAAAAGGGCTGCAGCGACGTAGGGGTTCAGTGCACTTTGGGTGGTTTGTCGGACGACAGCATTTCCTGTCGGACGACAAGGAGCTGTCGGACGACATCCTATTCTGTCGGACGACAGGTTCCGGGAGGAGGCGGAATTTAGGGTTCCGCGTGAATTAATGTTTTATTTCCTTTTTCTTTTATGTTTTTAGTTTGCCTATATAAAGGCCTTGCTTTTTATTATTTTAGTTCCAACCATTAATTGAATTAATAAGATTGTTATTTTGTGAGTTTTTATTAAATCTCTCTTGGGTCCGAATTCTACCTAATTATCCAAAGGATTCAACCGACGAATCAACGAAGCGATCCACCCTTCGTTCGTGTGTCTTCCTCATCCCCGAGTTGTTGCATCGATCACGTGTTGGGGTCTAGGGTTCCGTCCTTAGATTATTTCACGAATCAGATTCAGAGGTTTTGGGACTTCCGCCGGTATCTTTGATCTTCCTTGTCCTTCGTTCTTTTCTATCTTTCTATCCCCGACGAGGTACGTATCATTTGGTATCAGAGCCCAGGTTTGGGTTCTTTATTTTTCGATTACGTAACCTCGTTTTCTTCTTCGTTTCTTCTTATTGTTTCTTCTTCTTCCTTGATTTTGAAAAAAAAAAATATATATTTTTTTTTATTTCGAATTTACTGTTCATCCGAAATTAAAAAAAAAAAAAAATTATTTTTTTTATTTTTTATTTCCGAAATTACTGTTCACATGAACAGTAATTTTTATTAAAAAAAAAAAGATTTATTTGTCCTCGATTACTCTTTTTATTGTTGTTCATCGTTCGTTCAACAATTTAGAGTTATTCTTTGTTTCGTGGATTCTGTTGGGATTGAATTCGACCGGTAAGTTGGGAGAGTTGATTCTTGAGGGAGAGCAGTGAAAGAACCGAGTATTGAGTGACTTACCATATTGAGTGATACACGAGAGTGGTGAGGAATTCTCTATTTTGTTTCTAACACTTTTGCAGGTTGATGAGATGGATCATACCCAAGCTAAACTCATCATGGAGAAGGCGATGGCACGGTTCGAAGGGTTGCTTAAATCGAAGATGAAGGTGGTGAATGAGCGACTTACCGCCTTAGAGGAGAGAGCTCATCGTGAAGATGCATGGAATCGAAGAGATGGCAGCGGATATCGAGAAGTTCATAATGGCCATCATCGAGTCCGTGATCGTAGTCGGGAGTTTCGTGATGAGAGGAGGTCCAGAGCTGAGCGTTTGGACGACGAGAGGCGGGCCAGAGCTGAGCGTTGGGACGAGTGTAGGAGCGATATTAGTCGTCTGATAGGAGAATGGGTACAATCGCCAATGAAGCCTGAGAGAGTGGCGACTGAAGACGACGGCGAGAAACCAGAACCGAAGGCCTTGGTAGGATCCGAAGAAGAATCGGTCTTGGTATATTCCGAGGAGGATTCGACTGCGGTGGAGCTCGTTGACGAGTACGACGAACCGACACCGTCGGCTTCGGTGGATTTGGACGTCGCGGAGGCTTCGATAGAGTCCGAGGAGGAGACTTCAGTAGAGTCCAAAGAGGAGGAATTGATGAAATCCGAGGATCTTCCGCAATTGGAGTTACCCATGGTGGAACAAGCAACGAAAGGAGGACAACCGACGTCTGTGGTGTTGTGCGAGGAGGCAAAGTGCTACACTAACGTTTTATTGCCTCTACACCCTTTTACTCATTGTGCTTTTCAGGAATTTCATGATGACTTCCCTGAAGGAAGATCTCCTAGTTTTCCGCTACATCGAGGGTGTGAGCTGCAGACCAACGTAGTTCCGAGCTTGTTCGTGAGAGTGGTGTTCGACCCTGGCATCGACGTGGATTTGAGGACAAATCCTCTTCAAGAGGAGGAGAATGATGCGACTCGAGTTCTGTTTCAAGCTAGAACGACGATAAAGACGGTAGAACGGAGGTCAAGGGTGTGCCGAGGACGCGCCGCGAAGTTCAGCCACGAAAATGGCTTGGTGTCGTCCGACACCATACTCCTGTCGGACGACAAAGTCGCTGCGAGCGACGTAAAAGGGCTGCAGCGACGTAGGGGTTCAGTGCACTTTGGGTGGTTTGTCGGACGACAGCATTTCCTGTCGGACGACAAGGAGCTGTCGGACGACTTCCTATCCTGTCGGACGACAGGTTCCGGGAGGAGGCGGAATTTAGGGTTCTGCGTGAATTAATGTTTTATTTCCTTTTTCTTTTATGTTTTTAGTTTGTCTATATAAAGGCCTTGCTTTTTATTATTTTAGTTCCAACCATTAATTGAATTAATAAGATTGTTATTTTGTGAGTTTTTATTAAATCTCTCTTGGGTCCGAATTCTACCTAATTATCCAAAGGATTCAACCGACGAATCAACGAAGCGATCCACCCTTCGTTCGTGTGTCTTCCTCATCCCCGAGTTGTTGCATCGATCACGTGTTGGGGTCTAGGGTTCCGTCCTTAGATTATTTCACGAATCAGATTCAGAGGTTTTGGGACTTCCGCCGGTATCTTTGATCTTCCTTGTCCTTCGTTCTTTTCTATCTTTCTATCCCCGACGAGGTACGTATCAATTTCAATGCTCACATATCACATTTGAAGAGGAAACTCGATCTTGAATTTCAACTGCCAGAAGAAGATCGTGCATGGGACTAGATTCTCTGACTATTGAGCTCAATTAGCTAATGTTATTCTATTTCTTGACCATTAGATATAAATTTTCCTTACCTGGGTTTTTTTGTTAGTTTCGTTTCTAGTTTTGGGTAATACAATTACCAACTTTATGTTAGTTTTGGTTCTTAGTTTTATGTAATATAATTACAATTTTTTTGTTAGTTTTGTTTATTGTTTTATATAATATAAGTAATTTCAAGTTTTCTACTAATTTTGTTTCTAATTTTGTGTTATACAATTATAAGTTTTGTTTCTAATTGTGTGTTATACAATTATAAGTTTTCTCCTAGTTTCGTTTATAGTTTTGTATAATACAATTACTCGTTTTCTGCTTATTTTCGTTTTTAGTTTTTTGTAATACAATTACTAATTTTTGTTAGTTTCATTTTTTGTTTTGTATAATATAATTATCAGCTAGTTTCGTTAATGTTTTGTCTTATATAATTACGATTTTAATAGCTAATTTTGTGTATTACAATTATCAACTAGTTTCATTTTTATTTTTGTGTAATACATGTATTACAATTATCAGCTAATTTCATTCTTAGTTTTGTACTTATTTCCTTCTTAATTTTTTTATAATACAACAGCTAATTTTTTTATAATTTTGTTTAACAAAATTCATAACATAACACACAAAATCTTCATCAACAACAAACACACTACACGTAAAAATTGTCCACGGTACATTCCATGGAGCTCACGGTAACTCATTCCATGGAGCTTTCTCATTATTATTATGAAAGCGAAAATAAAATAAAATAAAAAATAAGTAATCCTTCTATTATCAAATGTACATTGAAATGCAATTTATTAAAATAATAATTTATACTTTTTATTGCAAATACTTCGTAATAATCATAATCATACACCAAAACTAAGATAATAAGTCTTCTTCTATAATCTCCTAAGCAATATAATCATATATTTCACTCTTTCAGTGGCCCAGAACATGAAATACACCACAACCTAAAAAACAACCTCCATTGTCAACTCCAACACAATAGTGAAGAGTCAGTACAATTAGTGACTTGCCATGACCCTCACCGCGAAAATCCCAAGCCTAGTCAACCCAAAATACATGTAAATCGCCAACACAAAATTCCCCAAAACTAATCATTCGTAGCATTCGCTTTCTCTTTGGAGTAGTTTCCCGCCAATTGCTCAAAGAGGTTACTATTCGAGAGCACCATCATAACAAAACATAGAAAATCCACAGCGTAATATGTTACTGCCAGTACAGGTAGTTCCTACTTGAGAGCCCGTCCCAATGAATTAATACAAAACATGCTCTTGATATTATCTGAATAAGTACCACTACGCAGATGGCGCAGATTTTAATTTCCTTCGCACCTGGCCAATGAATTAACTATATTTTGCATATAGTTAGATGACAGGAAACATGAAATATAAATATTGTCCCTCATCCAAAGATAAATAATATACAGAAGCTGAACTTCAATTATGTTTAACGTAACACAATTAGGTCGAGAGATTTAATAAGGTCAATATCGCATTCATTAAACTAGTAAAAACTAGTTAGTACACTATAATGTCAATATACAATTGTTGTTGGTGCACCAAGTAGACATCATTATATATTTAATTAATCTAGTACAAACTAGTTAGTAAACTATAATGTGATGAAGCCTTAAAATTATTTGCTAACCCACTATTTGAAATACACATAAACTGAATTTTACAACAGATGACAATAACAGATGACAATAACCTGCATTTCAGCTATCAATTAATACAAATAAACCACCCTGATTTCATAGTAAAATGAGTAGACAACTTCACTACAAAGATACATATTACAAATACATATATCCCTTGTGACTAGAGTACAACTGAATTTTAAGCTAAATGGGTATAACCTACATATACTAAACAAAGTTCATAAAAATGCTTTTACAGTAAATTCCATAATATGTATCTAGTTAAAAAAAACTACCAATATAAGCACATGAACCAGTCCAAACATACATAAAACTAGCTGCAAACTAAAAACACTCATATTCAAATGAACACCAACCAGTTTCAGGTAATTAAACACTACGCACATAATTGTTTGGAAATAACAATTGTAGATCTCTTAAGGAAATAGGGCAAAAAAAATCCCGCGGCGTAATGTTGTTAATTAAAGATGAAATCAAAACTAAAAGATAAGTGATTAGTGATTACATTTCAACCGATAAAGCCGCCGGTTTTAGCACCCCCAATTTTCTGTTTCCTCGGTTAACTCCCTTTTCCACCGTCGGTGAAGTGCGATCTGAAACTAGTTGGAATCGGTGATATCAAGAGATTCTTAACCGCGGACGTTGCTTCAATGGATTTTGAAGCACTCCGCCGACTGATTGATGAAGCTAAATTTTTACCTTTCGAGGCGGACGACGTGAGAAATAAATCTGTATTGTGGATAGTTTCGTATTTATGAAAGAGGATAATAGGATATGACGTATAATAGGTAAATTCTTTTTTTTTTTAAGAGAAAAATGCAATAAGCCAATTTTCAATATTATTTCGGTAATAAAGCTTTCGAAAAATTACGCGTGTCATTTAGGCCAACTAAAATATATAAAGACGGTATTATCCTCTTCCCTTAAATTCATGCTTTGATCGATACCATATTCACGCAAGCAAATTCAAATCGGGAGATCGCCCCGCACACAATCCTAAACTCGATCCTCCTGTTGCCCCTACCTCCTCCGCCTCCACGCCGTCTACGAGGACGACGACTTCCTCCACCTCGTCACCGATTTCTTCGACGGAGGCAATCTCTTCGACCGCGTCTCCTCCGGCGCACGATTCCTCGAACCCGACGCCGCCGCCATCCTCAAGCAGATGATGACGGCCGTCGCCAACTGCCACCGCCTCGGCGTCGTTCACAGGGACATCAAGCTCGACAACATCATCTTCTATTGACGGGGGAGGCTAAAGCTCGAAAACTTTGGATATCGACCCGAGGTTCGGTCGGACCTCAACCACGCACCACCACCGCCTCTCTCCGCCGTTCAGCTCTCACCGTCGCCGACGAGAGCTTCAGAGCCCTACGAGGATCTCGACCACCGGATCGATCCGCCCGCCACCTGTTCGACAAAATGCCCCTGAGAAACTTGAGGAGGCCGGCAGACTGGAGCTTCTTGAGGAGGTACGTGTTCCAGTTGTTCTTAATCTCAACCCGGTAATCTCATTGTCACAGTAAGTATATATGTGTGTATGTGTGTGTTCGTTGTTTCAGCAACATTGATGAAATGATTGCAAAATACGCTCAGCTCACGCCAAAGGAACGGGCGAAAAGGTTCGTTCGTTTCTTTAGTAATTTCATTTTCTAGTAATTAAAATGATCGATGCATTTGATGTTGGACTTACGTACGTTGAACTTAATTCAAACAGGAGGTATATATTAGATCGCTCTAGTAATGCTCGCAATGTGTGCGTTATATTTGTAACTCGAGTAGATTTTCCTGTTATTTTGTCTTTATATCCATTTGTGCAGTAGTGCTGATTATAGAATTGCTCTTTTCGCGAGTCTAAAAAAATGTTTGAACTTGACTGTATTGAGAGGCTACATACTATTATCATCAATATATTTTTTTTTAATTGAAGTGGATATTTTTTTTCTTAATTGGTCCTTGAGGAGAGTCATCTAAGACAAAATAATGGTATTACGTGTTTGGTGGTTCAAATGGGAAATGGGAGATTGAGAAACTGAAACAAAAAAAAATTAGGTTCTTATTGGGTTGGTTTGATAAATCGGTAGAGTGTCTTCATTTGTTTTCTGATTTATGGGAGGATGCAAAGCATATATGGAGGAGCGTTGTTCAAATCAGCTTATATGCGTGTCTACTCATATCCCTTAGATCAGTCTTTTTGTTCCTTTTGAATTCTTATACATCTGTACTTGCACAAAGTCTTTCTTGTAGAGTTGATTTGTTTTATTATAATTTTATAGTAATGTTAATCGGCTCCTCTCGCAAAAATCTTCCGGTTAACTCCATTTTTCCAATTTATTTAATGTTAACTCAATTTCAGTGTGTTAGAACACTACAGTATTTTTATTAGATCTTTGTGTGATGTCTTTTTGACAAGGGATTCTTGGTTTCTAGATCTGAGCTGATGCTCTGTTTTACAAGCTGCCTTTTTTAGTAATGGGTTTGTGTTCTTAGTATATGATTGTGCTTGCATTTTCAAGATCTATTTGTTTTCGTTTCCTTTTTTTAGGATTTTAGTAATTGGGATGTAGTCCACCCCTTGCCTTCTTAAGGCAGAGGCCTAGATTTACCCGATCGAAGATTTCGCAATTGAATTATCGCACTTTAAATTACAGCCGACCACATCTAGTCAAACTCGTCAGGTCGAACAACATCGTCGTATCCAACTTAACGTTCTTGAACGCACCCGCTTGGAACATACATCCAGTCTATTGCAGGTAGGGGCGCTTACGCCTTTTCTTGATTATGCGTATCTTTTAGACTTTGTATGCACATGTAGATAAGATCAATTCCATGATTAATTTATAGATCACACCTCACTGGAGTTCTAGCCTGGTTATTGCATAGGCATGGTAGTTGTGCATTGATGGTTTAATTATTTGCATAATATTTCTTCGATAGTTGCCTTAGTGAAAATTTCGAAGAGAGCACGGAAGGTGTTTGATGATATTGTCAAGAGAAAATGTTTTTTTTTTATTTTGTTGTGCGATGAATTAATGATTTTCGATGACAGGAGTGGATGATCATGGAGTCGACTATTAGTCGTTTAAGAGGATGGTGGACGGGAGCGACTTGAGGGTGTACCTGGAGAAGTGGGACAAGACGTACCTCATCATTTTTAATTTCACGTGTGAATCGCTTATTCTTTCAGCTCTAAGGAATTCCCCTATTGCCATGTTCGATTTTTTTTATTTGGGATATTTATTTCATTTTCAGTGTTTTTTTATGACGTTCATTGTTTTATATGACATTATTTTTATAATATTCATTGTATTTTTTTTATGACGTTCAATGTTTTTTTACGACGTTCAGTGTTTTTCAATGATATTCAGTGTTCATATAATATTCAGTGTAAAAATCTGACATTCAGTGTTTTTTAATGACATTCAGTGTCTTTTAATGTTATTCAGTGTTATTCAGTGACTTTTAATGTTATTCAGTGTCTTTTAATGGTATTCAGTGTTATTCAGTGTTATTCAATGTTATTCAGTGTTATTCAATGTTATTCAGTGTCTTTTAATGTTATTCAGTGTTATTCAGTATTATTCAGTGTCTTTTAATGTTATTCTGTGTCTTTTAATGTTATTCCGTGTCTTTTAATGTTATTCAGTGTTATTTAGTGTCTTTTAATGTTATTCAGTGTCTTTTAATGTTATTCAGTGTTATTTAGTGTTTTTTAATGACATTCAGTGTCTTTTAATGTTATTCAGTGTTATTCAGTGTCTGTTAATGTTAATAAGTGTCTTTTAATGGTATTCAGTGTCTTTTAATGTTATTCAGTGTTATTCCGTGTTATTCAGTGTCTTATAATGTTATTCAGTGTTATTCAGTGTCTTTTCATGGTATTCAGTGTTTGACATTCAGTGTCTTTTGGGGTGGGTGGATTGAGTAGAAGAAAAAATCTGACGTTCAGTGTCTTTTCATGGTATTCAGTGTCTAGAGCAAGGGTGGGGTGGGTTGAGTAAAAATAGAGTAAGGGTATTTTCGTCCTTCCATATACAATTTTTTGTCCAATCGGAACAAAAAGACCTAATTGACACATAAATTGGAACTTAGCCTTATTGCCCAAAAAATGTTGAAATTTGGCCTTATTGCCATTTTTCCCTTTTTTTAATTGAATGATTTTGGTAGATTTTTGGTAGATTTTTGTTGGTAAATTGTTCAAATACACAAAGAAAGGTAGTTTGGGAAGTGTTAATCTTTTTACAATTCGACTAAACATTAGTATTTATATATATATATTAAAAGACTAAAGGACTTCATCTTTTCGTGAATGCCCTTAGTATTTATATATTTTGGGAAGTGTTTTTCATTCTTATTCAGTGTGTTTCAGTCACACTAGTGTATTTTTTTAATCAAATAGTGTATTCATATGACATTCAGTGTTTTTCATTCTTATTCAGTGTGTTTCAGTCGCAACCAGTGTATTCATATGACACACTGAAAATAAAATAAATATTATTCCAAAAAAAATTCATAATTCGACCATTTCGAACATATTTAACAAAATGTATCACATTACAATTTCAATTACAAAAAATTGCAGCAAATAAAACATTCATACATGAAATATAATACATACAAATGCACTTATTCGGTTATTCGAGATTCAAACTAAATAAGTAAATGACTCCACTTTCTTTTCCTCTCTCTTTGCTGATTCCTTATGTTCCACATCTTCCATATTCTTCACCCCCGATTGCGAGTTTCTCTCGACTTCCTGCCATAAATTAAAACACCAACTTACGATATGAACTTACATTCTTGTACCAGGCAATGGCTATGAAAATAATGAACATGAATAGAAAGAATAAATATATTGAAAATCAAGTAATGGAAATTATACAAATATGATAAAAGCTTCAAGATTACATTTAACAAGTTATTAGAATCAATTATTTCGGAAGCGCGTTAATTCTGTCGATCAACGTATCTAGTTCCCCACACAGATAATGAAGAAAAAACAGCCCATTCAAACAAGCGTAAATGTAATGTTCACGCGTAGTAGTATTAATAATAACAATACTAATAATAATAAATAAATAAATAAAGAGAATATAATAATAATAATAATAATAATAATAATAATAATAATAATAATAATAATAATAATAATAATAATAATAATAATAATAATAATAATAATAAATTAAGAAATTAAAAAGAATGTTAATTAAATTAAATTAATTTTCTTAACAAAATACGCGTTAACGCGTCTGGTCTCCACAATCTCCTATTTTCTAGCAACGGACTACTCCTAATCCGTAAAACCTTTGGACTCTCAACCTGATAAACACAATAGACACACAACACCAAATTACGAACCGGTAGAACTCATACTAAGGAGGTCGAAGAAGGAGAGCCGGAAATAGGGTTCAACCCTTTCAAGTTCGTTGGTCCGCAACTCTAAAATTTCTGAGATTCAAGGAGACGAGGCGACGAGGAGTTAGGAGTTTTCTCTCGATTAAGGTTTTACTAGTACGACACGATTATCAGGTAGGGGTTTTCTTTCATGTCTTTTTTAACATATATGTTCAAGCATGTGATATGTGATTGAATTGTATGAGTTGATAAATGTGTATTGGTTTAGCCTGTGAACCTCTTAAGGTTCTGTGACCATTAGTTGTCATCGGAATTGTTCCGCGTAAGGGTTCAACCACATGAATTTAGCCTGTGAACCTCTTAAGGTTCTGTGACCATTCAGTTGTCATCGGACTTGTTCCGCGTAAGGGTTGAACATAGTATTTTAGCATGTGAACATCTTAAGGTTCTGTGACCATCAGTTGTCATCGGACTTGTTCCGCGCCAGGGTTGATATAATTATTAAATAGCCTGTGATCCTCTTAAGGGTCTGTGACCATCAGTTGTCATCGGACTTGTTCCGCACAAGGGTTGTTTAATACATGCAAAGGAAATGTCTATATGTGTATTCATTCATGCTATGCCGGTTATATGTCCTATCTTGATTGTTTATGTTGATTTGAGATGAAATATTGGTCCTACTGAGCATGTCGAGCTCACCTCGAATCAACACCATGTTTTTAGGTACGAATGGAGGCTACGACGGGTGTGACTAGGAGGGCACGGAGTGACTTTACTTTCTTTATTCATTGTTTATTGGACACTTGTTATGGTTTTTACTTTGTCTTTGGCGTGACGACTTTTAAACTTGGTTTTCGAACTATTTCCACGTTTTGGTGACTATTTCTATTTATTTTTTTTGGACTAAACATCTGTTTGAGAAACAGTTATTTTACGTAACTCCCGCATTGGATTTAATTTTTTTTTTCAAAATAAATAGTTTTGTTTAAATGCTTCCGCTTTATTTTCCATTATGAAAATCGGGGCGTTACAAAGTGGTATTAAAGCGCCAGTTTTTGATTCTGTAGACTTTACAAAAAAAAATCTCATATTTTCAAAAAAAAAAATATGTATATATATTTATTTTTTGTCACTACGGCTGCCTTCGTCATTCCCCGTCGAGCTCTCCAAAAGGTATGAATTCAGTTTTCACGTTCATGAACTCAGAATTGTATGTTTATTTTCATGTTTATGTTTATGCCTATGTTGAGTGCTTATATGACATGCACTAGGAGGACTTGTATTAGAACGGACATGAGGCCAGACGATTTAGTACGACGTAAGATTCAGGAGTACCGCAATTACGTGAAAGATAGTGGCCACACGCTTCAGGAACATGTACTTAAGATGCACGAGATGTGGAGAGAACTACGAGAATTTGGCTTTTACGTAATTAGCCATCGAGAGGGAGCTCAAAGATGTATGAACTCTATGCCACCGATGATGAAGAGATTCTCCAGAGAATTCTATTACAGCTACCGAACGCCAGGGACGTCACGTTTTCTCTATGATGAGTTTACTCGAAGCCTTTGCTATCACTGGATGTTCCTTAGGGAACCAGAAATTGAAGAAATCCAGTCTAGATGCAATAGGTGCGGGAGACACCACGATAGACAATGCTTGTTTGGACTTCGTTTTGCTATAGGTGTCATCAACGAGGTCACCAGGCTCGTCAGTGCCCACGGTGTGACTAGATTTGAATTGTGGATTTTTCAATTTACCGTATTGTACCTTTAGACGTTATGTTCAGTTGAAAATACGACATGTGGTACGATTTTGGTTAACATGAATGCGATCAATTGATATTCCTTGAAGTGTGAAATTGTTTTATCTGAGTGCTTATATATGTCAATATGTTCTTTATATTGGAATATTTAATGGATTAATTTCAATGAGCATAATATTTAACTGAAAAGCTAAATACTTTTATGGCAGAAAGAAATGGCCGGTAACGGACAGGAGCAACCAGTAATGAATCGAGCTACTGCTGAAGCCATGAGCATGGCTTTCAATCACTTTCTCCAGACCATGCAGGCTAACGGAGGAGGAAATACGACGGATCACGAGCGCATAGTGGATCAGTTTCGCCGTCATCGGCCGCCAACCTACAATGGGCGAGATGGTCCTGCAGTGGTTGAAGAATGGTTTCGTTCACTAGAACGCATTTTCCGCACCATTCAATGTGGAGATGCTTCAAAGATAGCTTGTGCCACTTTTCAGTTGGTGGAACATGCAGATCATTGGTGGGAAGGGTTCTGGTGCAGTCTAACCGAAGATGAGCAGAAAGCTATGACTTGGGATTCATTCAAGAAAGAGATCATGAATCAGTATTTCCCCCAGTCGTATCGTAACCAGAAGGAGACGGAGTTCCTAAATCTGAAACAGGGAAACATGTCAACGACTGAGTACGAGAGAAAATTCGATGAGCTGAGCAGGTTTGCGCCACATCTGGTGGATGACGATGCAAAGAGGGCTTCAAGATTTGAGAGAGGACTGCGGCCCCAACTTGCAGGTATCTTGGCAGCACATGGAGACTTGGGATATTACGAGCTGGTCAAAAGGGCTCACAAAGTTGAGGCTGGACTGAAGGGAGATGAGGTGAAACCGAAAAGCGCAGTGGAGATAGAGAAGCGCAAATGGAACGGAGGCAATACCAGTAACAACAACTACAGCAACAAGCAGATGAGGCCGAGAAACAATAATTTCAATGGAGGAAACAACAACTTCAATGGAGGGAACAACAATTTCAATGGAGGGAACAACAAGCCCTGGTGCCGTGAATGCGGGAAACAACACTTCGGAGGTTGCATGCGAGGCCAAAATAAGTGTTACAGATGCCACGAGCTAGGCCACGCGGCACGCGATTGCCCCCGCAACAATCAGGGACCGAATGCTCCTCAGGCACCGAGACAAAATGGAGGTGGACAGCGTACTGGAGGACAGGCTCGCATGTATGCGATGGGTCGTTATGATGCTGAGAAAGATAATGGGGTTATGACAGGTATGTTACCCATTTCTGGAGTTCCTGCTTTTGTTCTATTTGATATGGGTGCTTCACATTCATTCATATCTAGAAAGTTTCATAACTTGACAAGAGAACATAGTACTAGAGTAAATGACTCGTTAGAGCTTAGTTTACCCTCGGGAGGTGTGATCGCCACGAATGAAATGGATAAGGAGTTGGATGTCAACGTTGGAGGAAGAATATTTACTGCTGATGTATACGTGATCGATATGAAAGACTTTGATCTCATTCTGGGCATGGACTGGCTCACCAAGCACCAAACAAAAATCAAGTGTCGTGAACGGGAGATCACCTTCAAACTTCTTGAAGGAGGTGAGATCACATTCTGCGGAGCGAAGACAAAGACGGTACCTCAAGTGATATCCGCAATGAAAGCTGCGAAGTTACTATAGAAGGACAAGTGTCAAGGTTTCCTCGTGAATCTAGTCAACCAACCGGTTCCGAATATGACAGCAGATGACGTACCAGTTATGAATGAATTTTTGGACGTATTTCCTACAGAGTTGTCGGGATTACCTCCTAAACGAAATGTGGAGTTTACGATCGATTTGGTTCCAGGAGAAGCACCTGTGTCTAAAGCACCTTACCGTATGGCACCAAAAGAGTTAGAAGAATTGAAAGCACAAATTCAAGAGTTGTTGGATATGGGCTACATTCGACCGAGTGTATCGCCATGGGGAGCACCTGTTCTGTTTGTGAAGAAGAAGGATGGATCACTCCGAATGTGTATCGACTATCGAGAGCTGAATCGACTCACAGTTAAGAACAAGTACCCGTTACCGAGGATCGAGGATCTGTTTGACCAACTGCGAGGAGCGACTACTTTCTAAGATCAATTTAAGGTCAGGATACCACCAGTTGCGAATTAAGGAGAGCGACACAACCAAAACGGAATTCAGAACACGATACGGACATTACGAGTTTGTAGTCATGCCATTTGGTTTGAGCAATGCGCCAGCTGTTTTCATGAACTTGATGAATAGTGTTTTTCATCCCTTCTTGGATCAGTTTGTCATAGTGTTCATTGACGACATCTTGATTTATTCGAAGTCCAGAGGAACACGAGGGACATTTACGCACTGTACTAGAGATACTTCGTGCTGAAAAGTTGTATGCGAAATTTATTAAGTGTGAATTTTGGATAGGACGCGTTGTATTTTTGGGACACATTGTTACCGCAAAGGGTATCGAAGTGGATCCGAGTAAAGTGGAAGTTGTTAAAGAATGGGCTACTCCTAAGAGTGCAAGTGAAGT
Source organism: Euphrasia confusa (assembly GCA_954870475.1). Classification (NCBI taxonomy): domain Eukaryota; kingdom Viridiplantae; phylum Streptophyta; class Magnoliopsida; order Lamiales; family Orobanchaceae; genus Euphrasia; species Euphrasia confusa. Next base: position 23,441,738 of record OX940960.1, read on the forward strand.
TTGTAGCTTTTTGGGTCTAGCTGGGTATTACAGAAGGTTCATCGAAGATTTCTCTAAGATATTACAATGGTTGCAAAACATATGCAACCAAAAACTCCTAAATGAGCCATTTCAGGTTCTTTGTTGTATAGTATGGTGTATGGAGCCTTATTATCAGTTACCTTGGATGGAGTTCGATTGATTAGATAGGCAGCAGTCAGAACACACTCTCCCCAAAACTCCATAGGTACTTGGGACTGAAATCTGAGAGCCCTAGCTACTTCCAGAATATGCCTATGCTTTCTCTCTACCACTGAGTTTCTTGAGGAGTATAGGCACAACTTTTTTGATGTTCTCCCATCTCAAACTCCTTCCCTTAATCACTTCTAATACTCATTATATTGCAGCCATGTTGAACTTTAACTGTGTTTATGAAACCTTGCAGTAGGTTTCTGGCCTGAGATTTGGAGTGCATTAAAAACAACCAAGTGAACCTGCCAATGTGTTCAACAATAGTTAAGAAATATTTAAAGCCTCCATGTGACTCAATAGATAGAGGTCCCCATATATCAACATGAACTAACTCAAAAGGCTTCTTATTTACATCAATATGATCTGGGAATGGGAGCATTGTTTGTTTTGATTTATGACATACTTCACAAGCAGTTTTAACAAATGAATCAGAAACAGAAGGAAAAGTTTTATTAATCTTATTCATAAAAATCATCCTGGTAGTAGAGGGATGTCCCATTCTCATATGCCAAACATCAACTGAAATACTATTAACTATACTACTTTTAATAACTGAATCATCTTCTTTTACTTCAAACTGATATAATCCTCGAATTTCCTTAGATGTCCCAATCACTCTGGAGCTGTAACTAAGGCTGGAAGTTCGGTTAACCAAAACCGAACCGAACCGAATGACCGGTTAACCGAACCGAAAAACGACGAAAATGACTAACCAAAACCGAACTGAATAATTTATTGGATAACCAATAACCGAACCAGTTTTTTTCGGTTCGATTATCGGTTAACCAAAAAACCGATTAGAAAAAAATAAGCTGATTTTAAAAAGAATATCGTGCAAAAAAAAGAAAAAAATCAAAATATAAACAACTTTAAACTAAAATCCAACTTATTCAACCTAACATGCATAAATCCAACAAAATACAAAAAATCCGAAATAAGTAATGGAGTGTTGTTATAGAATCGTCCTTAAAGATACATATAATATGTAATATATATAATATATTTTGATTATTCGGTTTTTAACGATCGGTTATCGGTTTAACCGATAACCGAATATATAATTTTGTTTTACCGATAACCGAACCGAAAACCGAATTTCTTATATTTGGTTAACCAAAAACCGAAATTTTCGGTTCGGTTTCAGTTTTAACCGATAACAAAAACCGGAATTCCCACCCTAGCTGTAACTGTCCTGTATAACACAATGACCATGGGTAAAACTTATCTTTGCTTGAGCACCCAATAGCAGTTTACTCACTGAAATGAGATTGAACTGAAAAGATGGTACAAACAAAACATTCTGCAGACTGATATGATTACTGATGACAACTGTTCCTATTTGAGTAACTTGTGTGCTAGATCCATTTGGTAGCCTGAGTGTAACAGGATTTCTCACTCTTACATGTATCATATTTTTAAGGTTATTGGTAGTTTATTCTTTACTGTTAGAGCCAACATGAAGTTCCTGCTCCAAGTATGGTAGTTTCTTCAGTTGAGTGATTCAGCGATAATATTCTGACCCGCTGATTCTCCATAGTGTAGGTAAAAAGGGCTAGATGGTTTAGTTGGGTCGAGTGGATTTGAACCAGAACCATCGCCGGCGATCTGCTTCGGTTTTTCTGCTTCTTCAGACATGTTAGTTGCGGAATTGCTCTGATACCATGTAGAATTTGTTGAATAAAAGAGTAGAAGGAATAATTCCTTCTATGAACAAGAAATAGAAAAAAGAAAAGAAACGAGAGTATTATAACTTGACTTGTATTGATAATAACTTGATAATTATCGATTACATGAGCATGGGTTTATATAGAGTCTCAAATAAACCCTAAACCTATTACTATAAGGTAAGGATTACCATAACAATAAGGATTACCAAAAATAATAAACTCAGAATTACTAAATATAATAAACGGGCATGCATGGGCCTATACGCGCCGTGCATGGGCTGCATGTAGAGGCATGCAACGTGTATAATGTCAATACATTCTAGCATTGAATCACGACGAATTTAAAAAAGCTTAAAATAACGACTGATCGAAAATTATCCATTCGATCTGACAATGTCAAGTCGAATTTCGTCGCTCAGAGAAATAATTGTTCAGATGACCGTAAAAACACATATTTACGGGAGGAAAAGGTAAGTGGAAATCAAGAAGAAGCGGAGTTAATCGGATCGAGCAACGATCATTTTTATAATCCAGGTGAATTTACGATAGGCGATGTGATTTGGGCGAAATAGGGAGGACTTCCGCTTTTTTTCCAACAATTGTAATGGATCTATCGTGTGAAGCACCTCCGGTAGTAATTAAGGCTTCTTTTGCCGATGCGTGTGAGATCTACTGGCACTCGAAAAGTAAGGAGATGATCTGTATATTCGTAAATGATGCGTGAGTTTAATGGTGGATCTCTTCTCGGAGAGACAACAATTGTCCCGTGGAAGAAGCTTCCTAAAGAAACTAATTTGTAAAAAACCAACCAGACTCAACTTGTCTTTTCAAGGGCGCGTCTACTTCTTTTGAGCCGTCTCTTAGAAAAAAAAAAAATTTCAAGTACAAGGACTTTGAACCCAATGAGCAATAACAGAACTTCAGTTATGTAAGTTGATTAATTTTTTTAAATCAAAATTCTTTTCATTAGTGCATTTTTTTTATCAAAAAACTACTGTAACATAAATTAGCGTGAAAAAATAAAAAATAATATAAAATATTATAAATTAATTGAAAAACTCCTAAAAATTTATTTGTAAAAAAAATAAAAAATAATATTTAATATTATAAATTAATTGAAAAACTCCTAAAAATTTAGCGCCCAATAATAATAGTGTAATTTTTTTTATCAAAATCTACCTAAAAAAAATTAAAAATAATATTAAATATTATAAATTAATTTAAAAACTCAAGTGAAATTTAGCCATTAAAATAATACGAAAAACAAGTGTAAGCTAAAAAAAGGTCAATAATAAAAAAAGACTAATGTAAATTAAAAATAGCAATAATAAAAAGACTAGTTATAACAATTAAAAAAGACTAATGTAAATTAAAAAATAACGTTTTAAAAAAATTAGAACAATTATAAAAATACTAGTAAGAAAAATATTTACTACACAAAAAATCATATATTTTTTAATATTGTTACATTAAAAATTATATACGATTAAATTTGAAATAATGATCAATTTAATATATCTTTCAATCAATTTATAATATTTTAAATAATTTTCTCACTTTTGAAAAATATTGAAAACTAATTAAATGAAAAGAATATATGTTTACAATCTACGTAGAAAGAAGAAAGGACTGGTTGAAAATTATCCATTCGATATGACAATGTCTAGTCGAATTTCTTTGATCAGAGAAATAATTGTCCGGATGACCGTAAAAACACATATTTACGGGAGGAAAAGAAAAGTGGAAATCAAGAAGAAGCGGAGTTAATCGTATTGAGCAACTATCATTTTTATAATTCGGGTTTATTTGCGATAGGCGATGTGATTTGGACAAAATTTGGGAGGACTTTCCTTTTTTTTCAACGATTGTAATGGATCTATCGTGTGAAGCACCCCCGACAGTAATTAAGGCTTCTTTTACCGGTGCGGTGCGATCTTTGTAATAATTTACTGGCACTCCAAAGCTAAAGAAATTATATTTATATTAGTAGAGGATGTGTGAGTTTAATGGTGGATCTCCATCTCGAAGAAACAACAATTGTCTCGTGGAAAAAGCTTCTTAAAGAAACTAATTTGAAAAAAACCAACCAGGCCCAAGCGCGTCTACTTCTTTGAGCCTCGGAGAAAAAAGAACAATTTTCAAGAACACGATAGATCCCCATTAACAACAACAAAACTTTTATTATGTAAGTTTAATTAAATTTTTTAAATCAATTTTTTTTGTTATGTAAGTTTGATTAAATTCTTTAAATCATTTTTTGTTTTCCATTAGCGCATTTTCTTTTATCAAAAACTAATTAAAAAAAATTAGAAAAAATTAAAAATAATACAAAATATTATAAATTAATTGAAAAACTCCAAAGTAAAAATTTAGGGCGCAATAAAAAAAATTATAGTGTAATAGAAAAATAGCGTATTAAAAAAAAAATAGTGCAATCATAAATAAACTAGCAAGAAAAATATATGTTTAATGATTTATTTTTATTAAAATCTACATTTATACTATATCATATAAATATTTACTAGCAAAAAATCATATATTTTTCAATATTGTTAGATTAAAAATTATATAAAATTTAAATTTAAATAATTATAAATTTAATATATTTTTCAATTAATTTATAAAATTTTAAATAATTTCTCAACTTTTGAAAAATCTACTTATATATTTTTCATTTTGTTGTGAAATCTTACTATATAAATCATGAATTCGTGGAAGAAAACTCAAATTAAATGACAAGAATTAAAAGTTTTCATGACAGAGAAAGAAAAAACCGACGACATTCAAAAAAGCTTAAAAGAAAGACTAATCGAGAATTACCCATTCGTCTGACAATGTGGACGAATTTCGTCGCTCAAAGAAATAATTGTTCTGATGACGGTAAAAACACATATTTACAGAAGGAAAAGGAAAGTGAAAATCAAAAAGACGCGGAGTTAATCGGATAGAGAACGATCATTTTTATAATGCGAGTGAATTTACGATAAGCGATTTGATTTGGGCGAAATTTGGGAGGACTTTCGCCTCTTGGCTAACGATTGTAATTGATCCATCGTGTGAAGCACCTCCGACCGTATTGAAGACTTCTCTTTGCTGGTGCGATCTGTGTGATATTCTACTGGCACGCGAAGAGTAAGCAAATGGTAATTTTTAAGTTATACTATGTATATTTGTAGAGAATGAGTGAGGTTCATGATGAATCCCCGTCTCGGAGAAACAACAATTGTCTCGTGGAAGAAGCTTTTAAAAGAAACCAATTTGAAAAAACCAACTAGGCTAACTTGTCTGTCCGTCTACTTATTTTGAAGCGTCTCGGAGAAAGAAGAATAATTTTGAAGTAGAGGACCTCGAACCCCATGAGCAACGAAAGAACTTTCGTTATATAAGTTGGATTAAATTCTTAAAATTCATTTTTTCCCAATAGGCGCAATTGTTTTTATAAAAAACTAGTGCAACATAAATTAGCGCAAAAATATTTAAAATTATATAAAATATTATAGATTGATTGAAAACCCAAAGTGAAAATTTAGCGCCTATAACTTAGATTTTAAATTCAAAATTTTTTAATTAGCGCATAAATTGCAACTAAAATTAGGGTGAAAAATTAAAGATAGACGGAGAAAGAAGGAAAAATTAAAGATAGACAGAGAAAGAAGAAACCGCGAATTCAAAAAAGCTTAAAAGAACGACTGATCGAGAATTATCCATTCGGTCTGACAATGTCAGGTTGTCGTCGCTCAAATAAATAATTGTTCGGATTTCCGTAAAAACACATATTTATAATAGGAAAAGGAAAGTGGAAATCAAGAAAACGCGGAGTTAATCGGATCGGGTAATGATTATTTTTATAATCTGAGTGAATTTGAGATAGACGACGTGATTTGGGCGAAATGTAGGAGGACTTACGTTTTTTGGCCAACTATTGTAATTGATCTATCGTGTGAAGCACTTCCGACAGTACTCAAAGCTTCTCTTGCCGGTGCAATCTGTGTGATTTTCTACCGGCACTCGAAGAGTAAGCAATTGGTAATTTTCAAGTTATGCTATGTATATTCGGATGCGTGAGGTTCATGCTGATTGTCTCCTTGAAGAATCTTCTTGTAACCCCGAAAAAAATAAACATAAATAAAATAAATATTACATACCAAAGTTCATATAATTCGTAGCCGATTCTAAGTTCCAAAAATATTTACATGTCTTTGTCGTGTAGACATAATATAGATAAAACTTACATAAAAATATATTTTTCAAAACATTTCTTAAGGTGACCAAAAGAGATACTTATATTGATGCGTCACCATTTTAGAACTGAACTACAACAAGTACACTCAAACCCAAGCATCTAGTCTTGAAGCAAGTCGCTGATACAAGAATCCAAAGTATGCGTATCTGAAAATTTAAGAAATAAAAATAGGGTATAAGCCAAAATGACTTCATTTCATTTTTTAAAATAAATAAATCATAAGAAATTTTGAACAAATGTAGATATTGATTTTTCTTTCTTTTTGTAAAATAAATTATAAGCCATCTTATGTCACCATTCAGGTAGTGACAAGTTAATAACAAGTTTCAAGAAACAAAATAAAATCAACACTAGACGACAACTGATGCAACTCGAGTTCTGTTTCAAGCTAGAACGACAAGGAAGACGGTAGAACGGAGGTCAAGAGTGTGCCGAGGACGCGCCGCGAAGTTCAGGAAGAATTTTGGCTTGGTGTCGGCCGACTCCAAGGCCTGTCGGCCGACAGAGGGACTAAAATCGAGTTTCTGCCGATCCCGAGGATCAACACGAGGATCATTGCGCACTTCGGGATGGGTGTCGGCCAACACCCTATACCTGTCGGCCGACACCAAGGCAAAATCGGCAGCGACGGCTTATTTTAGGGTTCAGCGTTTTTTTAATGTTTCTTTCCTTTTCTTTGGTATTTTTGGTTTGCCTATTTAAAGGCTTTGATAGTTCATTAGTTAGAGAACAATTATGATTAATAATAACGATATTTTGTGAGGTTTTTACAAATTCTCTCTTGGGTCGAATTCTACCGGGTTTTACCAAAAGAGTTCAACCGACAAATCAACGAAGCAATCCACCCTTCGTTCGTGTGTCTTCACCATCCCCGAGTTGCTACGACCACTACGCGTTGGGGTTTAGATCTTCGAATCTAAATCATTTCGTGAGTCGATCCAGAGGTTCTGGGACCTTTCCACCGGTATCTTCTATCTTTTCTGTTCTTCTTTCTTCTTCTCTTCTTCGATCCCCACGAGGTTCGCATCAGTTGGTATCAGAGCCTAGGTTAGGCTTCTAAATTTTTTTCGATTACGTAACCTCGTTTTTCTTTCGTTCTTCTTCTATCCTTCGTATCCCAACGAAGAAAGAATAAAAAACGAAAGAAAAAAAAATCGATCATTCTGTTATTGCTGTTCATTGTTCGTTCAACAATTTATAGTCATTCGTTCGTTCGCCGATTTTGTTGGAGTTAAATTCGACCATTAGATTGGGAAGGTTCTATTCTTTGAGAGAGAAAGTGAGAGAAACCCAAGCGTTAAGTGACTTACCATATTGAGTGATACACGAGAGTGGTGAGGATTTCTCTATTTTGTTTCTAACACTTTTGCAGGATGACTGAGATGGATCATCCCCAAGCTAAGCTCATCCTGGAGACATTACGAGCGGAGTTGGGGACGATCATTACGTCGGAGATGGAGGTGGTGCATGAGCGACTTACCACCCTGGAGGAGAGATCTCATCGAGATAATGCATGGTATCAAAGAGGTGGCGGCGGATATCGGGAAGTTCGGAATGGCCATCATCGAGACCGTGATCGTAGTAGGAAGTCTCATGTTGAGAAGGATGAAGCTTCTGACATTAATGAGAGGAGGTCCAGAGCTGAGATCCAGGATGAGAGGTGGAGCAATATTGAGTGTCTTTTAGAGGAGCTGGTATATGCGTCCATGGCTGCTGGGAAAGTAGCAACTGGTGATGAGGGCGAGAAATCAGAACTGTCGATTTCGGTAGAGTCCGAGGAGGAGGCTTCGATGAAGTCTGAGGAGGAGGCTTCGGTAGAGTCCGAGGTGTCTTCGGTGGAGTCCGATGAGGAGGTTTCGATGGAGTCCGAGGGTTATCTTCACACGAAAAGTTGCATGAGTGTGGTTGGTGCAACCGATGTCAACCAAGTGACGCGGGCAGTGAATGAGGGGCAGCCGACGTTGGTGATGTTGTGCAAGAAGGAGCTGATTACCACTAACATTTTATTCTCTCTACACCCTTCTACGCATTATGCTTTGCAGGAATTTCATGATGTCTTCCCTGAAGATAAATCTCCTAGTTTTCCGCTACATCGAGGGTGTGAGCTGCAGAATTATGTATTTCCGAGCTCGTTCGTGAGAGTGGTGTTCGAGCCTGGCATAGGCTTGGATTTGAGGACAAATCCTCTTCAAGAGGAGGGGAATGATGCGACCCGAGTTCTGTTTCAAGCTAGAACGACAAGGAAGGCGGTAGAACGGAGGTCAAGAGTGTGCCGAGGACGCGCCGCGAAGTTCAGGAAGAATTTTGGCTTGGTGTCGGCCGACACCAAGGCCTGTCGGCCGACAGAGGGCCTAAAATCGAGTTTCTGCCGATCCCGAGGATCAACACAAGGATCATCGCGCACTTCGGGATGGGTGTCGGCCAACACCCTATACCTGTCGGCCGACACCAAGGCAAAATCGGCAGCGACGGCTTATTTTAGGGTTCAGCGTTTTTTTAATGTTTCTTTCCTTTTCTTTGGTATTTTTGGTTTGCCTATTTAAAGGCTTTGATAGTTCATTAGTTAGAGAACAATTATGATTAATAATAACGATATTTTGTGAGGTTTTTACAAATTCTCTCTTGGGTCGAATTCTACCGGGTTTTACCAAAAGAGTTCAACCGACAAATCAACGAAGCAATCCACCCTTCGTTCGTGTGTCTTCACCATCCCCGAGTTGCTACGACCACTACGCGTTGGGGTTTAGATCTTCGAATCTAAATCATTTCGTGAGTCGATCCAGAGGTTTTGGGACCTTTCCACCGGTATCTTCTATCTTTTCTGTTCTTCTTTCTTCTTCTCTTCTTCGATCCCCACGAGGTTCGCATCAGTTGGTATCAGAGCCTAGGTTAGGCTTCTAATTTTTTCTCGATTACGTAACCTCGTTTTTCTTTCGTTCTTCTTCTATCCTTCGTATCCCAACGAAGAAAGAATAAAAAACGAAAGAAAAAAAAATCGATCATTCTGTTATTGCTGTTCATTGTTCGTTCAACAATTTATAGTCATTCGTTCGTTCGCCGATTTTGTTGGAGTTAAATTCGACCATTAGATTGGGAAGGTTCTATTCTTTGAGAGAGAAAGTGAGAGAAACCCAAGCGTTAAGTGACTTACCATATTGAGTGATACACGAGAGTGGTGAGGATTTCTCTATTTTGTTTCTAACACTTTTGCAGGATGACTGAGATGGATCATCCCCAAGCTTAGCTCATCCTGGAGACATTACGAGCGGAGTTGGGGACGATCATTACGTCGGAGATGGAGGTGGTGCATGAGCGACTTACCACCCTGGAGGAGAGATCTCATCGAGATAATGCATGGTATCGAAGAGGTGGCGGCGGATATCGGGAAGTTCGGAATGGCCATCATCGAGCCCGTGATCGTAGTAGGAAGTCTCATGTTGAGAAGGATGAAGCTTCTGACATTAATGAGAGGAGGTCCAGAGCTGAGATCCAGGATGAGAGGTGGAGCAATATTGAGTGTCTTTTAGAGGAGCTGGTATATGCGTTCATGGCTGCTGGGAAAGTAGCAACTGGTGATGAGGGCGAGAAATCAGAACTGTCGATTTCGGTAGAGTCCGAGGAGGAGGCTTCGATAAAGTCTGAGGAGGAGGCTTCGGTAGAGTCCGAGGTGTCTTCGGTGGAGTCCGATGAGGAGGTTTCGATGGAGTCCGAGGGTTATCTTCACACGAAAAGTTGCATGAGTGTGGTTGGTGCAACCGATGTCAACCAAGTGACGTGGGCAGTGAATGAGGGGCAGCCGACGTTGGTGATGTTGTGCAAGAAGGAGCTGATTACCACTAACATTTTATTCTCTCTACACCCTTCTACGCATTATGCTTTGCAGGAATTTCATGATGTCTTCCCTGAAGATAAATCTCCTAGTTTTCCGCTACATCGAGGGTGTGAGCTGCAGAATTATGTATTTCCGAGCTTGTTCGTGAGAGTGGTGTTCGAGCCTGGCATAGGCTTGGATTTGAGGAAAAATCCTCTTCAAGAGGAGGGGAATGATGCGACCCGAGTTCTGTTTCAAGCTAGAACGACAAGGAAGGCGGTAGAACGGAGGTCAAGAGTGTGCCGAGGACGCGCCGCGAAGTTCAGGAAGAATTTTGGCTTGGTGTCGGCCGACACCAAGGCCTGTCGGCCGACAGAGGGCCTAAAATCGAGTTTCTGCCGATCCCGAGGATCAACACAAGGATCATCGCGCACTTCGGGATGGGTGTCGACCAACACCTTATACCTGTCGGTCGACACCAAGGCAAAATCGGCAGCGATGGCTTATTTTAGGGTTCAACGTTTTTTTAATGTTTCTTTCCTTTTCTTTGGTATTTTTGGTTTGCCTATTTAAAGGCTTTGATAGTTCATTAGTTAGAGAACAATTATGATTAATAATAACGATATTTTGTGAGGTTTTTACAAATTCTCTCTTGGGTCGAATTCTACCCGGTTTTACCAAAAGAGTTCAACCGACAAATCAACGAAGCAATCCACCCTTCGTTCGTGTGTCTTCACCATCCCCGAGTTGCTGCGACAACTACGCGTTGGGGTTTAGATCTTCGAATCTAAATCATTTCGAGAGTCGATCCAGAGGTTTTAGGACCTTTCCACCGGTATCTTCTATCTTTTCTGTTCTTCTTTCTTCTTCTCTTCTTCGATCCCCACGAGGTTCGTATCAACAACCAAATTCACGTAAGTTTGACCAATGACCAAGCATCATCCCAAACGATTCCCTCATTCACTTTTACGTCCGTCGAAAATAACAATGAAAACACGAGTCAAAATCAAGAATCAACTAGCAAATACCCTCTCAGAGGCATATTAACAAACACCTTGTATGCATTAATCCCAACAAAACGTAGAAGTAAAACATTTTATTCTTCTACTTAGCACACAAATAAATCAATAATCGCAGTAAATATAAATCAAGATTTCATTTAATCTCAATACCACATGTATATCAACAACATCAGTAATCAAAACCCACGTAATATACACACTTGGTGCACACACACTCATTTCTTAAGTTTAATTCATTTATTCTATAAATTAAACACATGTTTATATGCATAACACTAACCACTAATATTTTTGAAATCTTTGGAAAGAAGTTGTTTTACCCACATGAGATTATCTCTATTTCTATTCGAACTTGATTCACGTAGTTTAGTTTTGGTTTACTCCTTCATACTCCTTTCATACTCCTTCAGTAGCTAGAGTTTTATTTTATTTCTTGTTATTTATTTTCCATTCTTGTGATTCTTTATTAACCCCATCCAAACATCTTAAGGCGGTTTAGTAAACATTAGGTAGCAAAAGACTCAAAATTTTAACATTTCCACGTGTTCTATATATATTAAAGCATGAAAGAGTAAAAGTTTATTTACTTTTATTTGTTTTATTTACTTTAACTACTCAAGTAAATTAATGTAGTGATATTAATCCTAATCACTTAATAATTAACAAACAAATAATTAAACTAATCAATTAAAAATATAAATATAAATAATCCAATTAAATTATAATTACCATAATTCGTAGTTTGAGATTATTTTCTATAGAGCTTCACACTTCTTAAATAAATCAATTTGAAAAATCAACTAGGGTCAACTTGTCTGTTTAAGGACGAGTCTACTTCTTTTGAGCCGGGAGAATGAAAAAATAATTTTCAAGTACATGGACCTCGAACCCCATTAGCAACGACAGAACTTTAATTCTTGTCATTTAATTTCAGTTTTCTTCCACGAATTCATGATTTATATAGCAAGAAAAATATATATTTAATGATTTATTTTTATTAAAATCTACATTTATATTATATCATTTGTTCCCAATAGCGCAATTGTTTTTATCAAAAACTAGTGCAACATAAATTAGCGCAAAAATATTAAAAATTATATAAAATATTATAGATTCATTGAAAACCCAAAGTAAAAATTTAGCGCCTGTAACTTAGATTTTAAATTCAATTTTTTTTCATTACCGCATTTTTGATAAACTGCAACTAAAATTAGGGCGAAAAATTAAAGATAAACTGAGAAAGAAGAAACCGCCCACAATATTCTAGCATCGAATTCGACACCGCGAATTCAAAAAAGCTTAAAAGAACGAGGGAATTATCCATTCGGTCTGACAATGTCAGGTCGAATGTCGTCGCTCAAATAAATAATTGTTCGGATTTCCGTAAAAACACATATTTATAGGAGGAAAAGGAAAGTGGAAATAAAGAAAACGCGGAGTTAATCGGATCGGGTAACGATTATTTTTATAATCCGAGTGAATTTAAGATAGGCGATGTGATTTGGGCGAAATGTGGGAGGACTTACGATTTTTGGCCAACTATCGTAATTGATCCATCGTGTGAAGCACTTCCGACAGTACTGAAGGCTTCTCTTGCCGGTGCGATCTGTGTGATGTTCTACTGGCACTCGAAGAGTAAGCAAATGGTAATTTTTAAATTATGTTATGTATATTCGGGATGCATGAGGTTCATGCTGGATCTCCGTCTTGAGAAATAACAATTGGCTCCTTGAAGAAGCTTCTTGTAACGCACGAAAAAAATAACAATAAATAAAATAAATATTACATACCAAAGTTCATACAATTAGTAGCCCGAAAGAAATAAAAATAAATAAAATAAATATCACATACAAAAGTTCATACAATTCGCAGCCGATTCTAAGTTCCAAAAGTATTTACATGTCTTTGTCTTGTAGGCTGACGCGCGCGAATACTTGTCGTTTGAGCAAACGCGCTGTCAAAATGATATTTATATTTAGCCAGTACCCTTATAACTACAAAACGTAGAAAATGGTAAGTACGTGGGGTCGGTCCCACAAGGAGGCAATTACAATAGGTGATCTCGGCTTTGCCGAAGGGGTTGTCACAAAAAGATTTTGATTTGGGATGTTGTGGGCACAACGGTTTTGCAATCGTTTCAAGCACTTTGATCTAACTACAGCTAACCAAACTAACATGCAAATTAAACAGACCTAAAATGTAAACAAACTAAAGACTCAGCTCTAACAGAATACTAAAAGGGTAAACTTAAATCAAATGATAAACAAGGCATTCGAGCAGATGGCTTCACTCAGAATCATTAGGGCAAACTACCGGTCATAGGCACTAAGGATTTCTACCAGCGGTTTTTCAGCAGTTATAGGGTGCTTTAAAAAGACAACAGTGGTCCTATTACGTCACGCCCAACAATTGCCCCACCCCTCATCTATCCTTACAGTTTAAAGAGAAGGCAAGCTAACGTTATGCCTAAACCCCTAGATCTGGACAATTTGATAACCTATGCGACCAAACATGAATCTAGTTTGCCCAAACCCGCATTACCCTCTAGACAGACCCGCTCGGCCAATAGCATGCCCGGAACTCCGAGTCATACGACCGCAATCTCCAGCAAGTTCTAGTGCTATGCCCGCAACAATACTACAAGGTACATCTATGCGGTTTGCCAATAACCAGTATCCCAGATTGTAAAGGTTCACTAGTGGTCGTCCTAGTTTGCCCAAACTCCCCAGAAATAATCCTCAACCAACTTTGCTTCGGGAACAAACCCCCAACCTGCTAGTCTAGCCCCATCGACCTCGTGGCTTAACTAAACCCTAAATCTCCTTCGATCCGCCCTGCCCAGATGCACGAATAACTTAGCCAATCATACAGAAAATAAAAGACAAAATAATTAAGGGGAATCGAACTATATTATTCATGCCTTCAAATCGTAAACATTTTGAAGGAAATCGAAAACGGAATTAAAAACTTAAAAGAATAAAGATAAATTGTTTCTCAGTCCGAAGGTTGGATCTACTCAAAATAAAGAAAGACTCGGACGAACATCTTCGATCTCTCTCCGGCGACTTCTCTGGCGGCGGCGATGAGCTACGGGGCCGGCGACTCTCTCGATTTCTCGATGCGTAATGTTGTTCTCTCTTTGCTGCCCACCGCGCCCCTTTTTAAAGACTTCAATTTGAATTTGAATCAGCGGCTGTTTCTCCTTCCTAAAGAATAGGCATCAGCGGTCAAGGAGTTGAGGGATAAGTGAGATCCCCCAAAATCAGGGATTCTGGTGTGCTGTCAGCTTGCCCGCAGCGAATCTCCTGTCTACAGCATCTTCTGCCCAAACTGAAATCCGCAGGTATTTCTTCTCCTCCACAGATGGCACGGTACTTGGTAAGAATTCTGGGTCTTCTGCTTCATGACTTTACCCATTTCCCCACGGAGGTCAAACTGTTGCATGTCACTACCACTCCAGAACTGATTTGCCCAAAGAAGGGGACTCAATAAAGGGTGTAAAAACACTCTAAGATGAGCAAATAAAATGTCTCATCAAAACCGCACACACTTGGATATGCTTGTCCCCAAGCGTGGACTCTGATTTGCCTGACTCAAGACCAAAGTGAAAATAGAAATGAAAGAAATAGGGAGAAATAAAGCAAGGGACTTTAGCATGATCAGTATAGGGCATAGTACATACAGATAACACAAAATTCAAGTAAAGATAAAATAAGTCAAGAGTCTGTTCTAGGTCTTTGGGTTCACTCCCTCACAGTGTTTCTCTCTTTTTAGTGTATGGGTTCGATGACACTCATTTTATGCTGTGACTCCACTTTGCCTAAATTTGCCTTATTGCTAATCTGAGTTTTTTTTAACTAAGCAGGGGGTTATCAAAGGGACTTTTATTAGGTTGTAGTGTTGGGCTCATATGGGTAGATTTTGAGGAGTACGCCCTATTTGGGCAGAGGGCTTTTTGATGTTAGCCTTTTCTCTGCCACTTTGCCCCTTTCTTACGGGCCTTAGCACAACAACTTTTTATTCTATTTTTTTTGTTTTCTTTTTTTTCTATTTTTTTTCTTCTCTTTTTTTTTACTTTTTTTTAACACTATGCCCTAACTCCCTCTTTTCTCTCTGGCTTCCTACGTAATGTGGGCATAATACCAGATGGGTTTACAAAGAATATTCAATCAGGCTCAAAGGGCTACAGTGTTATTTATTCAAGCAAAATGAAACAAGAAAATGCCCTAATCATCTAACAACCCTACTCAGTCAAACTACTCATTTCAGCAAACAGGCAAAGACAAGCATTGTAAATATCACAGCAGACTTTAAAAGAATGAAATCATATATCAATGTTGGCTCAATTCTCACAGTTTGCCTAGAACAGTTCCATCCTCCCTATTTCATGCATCTTAACTATGAAGTTTGAGTTACTGTATGTATGTTTGCCCAAAGTAATCACATAATCATGCTGACTCGATTAGAAACAGGGGTTTTGTAGATGTTAGTTTTGTCAACAACATGTGCTTGTTGTGTTTGTTTTTTGTTTTCAGGTGTTGAATGAATGGATGCAAGGCTCATAACATAGTGATATGGGATGAGTGGAGTCAAATGCATCAAGTATCAGTTCATGCGCCAACTGGCGCACGACTTGTGCTCTCAACACCATGCGCCAATTGGCGCACACTCCGACCCAACATCTTAAGCGCCAATTGGCGCACGCTCAACATCTTCATATCAAGCGCCAATTGGCGCACGGTCTTCCCTCTACTCGTCAAGCGCCAAATGGCGCACGGATTGATCCTCCCAGCTCAAGCGCCAAATGGCGCACGGATTGCTCCTCTCCATCTTAAGCGCCAATTGGCGCACGTCACTGTTCATCCTCTTTATGCGCCAATTTGCGCACGACTTACCTCTCCATCTATGCCAACTGGCGCATGCGCCAACTGGCGCATGCCATGCTACTGACACTCCATGCTCTTCAACTGATGTAGGGTGTGTTACTTCCTATCATCAAAGTCAAGTGCAAGAGATGTCTATCTGAATACAAGTGTTGATGATATGAGATGGTTGTTTACTACTTCAACTATATCGACGACCATGAAGACGATGAAGTACTGAAGCCTCAACGACGAGTGTTCATCACGAAGGAGTTGAAGATGAAGTATTGAGATCGATGGAGTCAAGATAGAGTAGAAGTCTGAAGTTAGAGAAATCGAAGATTCAAGATTCGTAGATTCAAGAATCGAAGATTCAAGATTCCAAGATTCAAGAATCAAAGATTCAAAAAGTGAGGTCATCCATGGAAGTGTGATGTCAGCCAAGCATGTGACCAATCAGAATGCTCCATTTCCTTGCTCCACATGTGCGGCTCACCTATATAAACCCATGGAAGCTGAAGATCTCACTTGACGATTTTGAGAGAACGAAATCTGATAACCGAGTATCAACGATCGTTGTTTACGGCTCTCTGCCTTAAGAGTTTTGGTAGTTGTTTTGTGCTGTGCACCGATAGTAGAGTTATGTGATTTAGCTCTAGGTGTTATAGTACTAGATCATTAGTTCGTTGGTGATACGTACCTCGTTGGAAAGATAGTTGAATTGATACGAAAAACACGGAATTCGGGTTTCGGATACCTGGGTAGATGAAGATCCCAAACTTCTGAACCTAATTCGTTGAATTGATTAGATTGAAGAACCTAACCCCCAAAACGGAATTGACGCAGCTACTTGGAATTGATGAAGACACACGAACGAAGTATGTATGCTTCGTTGATTCGTCGGGTTGATCTCTTTTGGCACAATCGAAAAGAGAACGAAAAAAGAGAGAGAATAAACTCACGAAATAATCAATTATCATAAAAGTTGTGTTCTAAACAATAGGGTTCAACGCCTTTATATAGGCAGACCTAAAAAGTAAAGGAAAAGGAATAAAAACGAAATAGAATTCACGCCGCTGAAGTTCGTCCGATTTCTGGCACTTTGTCGGCCGACAGAAAAGGGTGTCGGCCGACAATGAACCTTCGTCCGCAGGTTTTGCCCTTCGATCGCAGGCTAGAAATTCTGCCAGGACCCCGATTTTCTGAAGCTGTCGGCCGACAAGGAATTGGTGTCGGCTGACACCAAGCCATTTTCGTGGCTAAGCTCTGCGGCGCGTCCTCGGCTCACGTCTGACCTCCGTTCCAGCTTCGTCTTCAAAGTTTCAGCTTGGAACTCAACGCCTTCTGTTGGATCGGCCTCCTCGTACGTAATCAGGTTGATAAGGCTTGGCTTCTCCACATCACCGATGGGTTTCTTCATTAGCTCTTGCGCCCAGACTTCTTGGATCATCACCATCAAGCTTGCCTTGAACTTCTTGGCTCTCGAGCGCGTCACTGGTCCAACTGGAACTTGTACCGGGTCCTGTATCATTGACGACTCTGGGGCTGCATCATTCCCCTCCTCTTGAAGAGGATTTGTCCTCAAATCCAAGTCGTCACCTGCATCGAACAAACTCAAGTCAGTAACATTGAAAGTAGCACTAACATTGTACTCACCTGGGAGGTCCAATTTATAGGCGTTGTCGTTGATACGCTCCAATACTTGGAATGGTCCATCGCCACGAGGAAGTAACTTCGACCGGCGCTGCACTGGGAACCTCTCCTTGCGCATATGCAACCACACCCAATCACCAGGCTCAAACACTACTTTGCGACGTCCCTTGTTCGCTTGCTCGGCATATTGCTTGGTTCGCCTCTCTATGTTCATCCTTGCCGTCTCGTGTATCTGTCTCACAAAATCAGCCCTTTTCTGGCCATCAAGATCAGTATGCTCATGCACAGGTAAAGGAGATAAATCCAAAGGAGTCAATGGATTAAAACCATACACAATCTCAAATGGTGAAAACTTAGTAGCAGAATGAACACATCGATTATAATCAAACTCAACATGAGGCAAACATTCTTCCCAAGACTTAATGTTTTTCTTTATAATAGCACGTAGTAAAGTAGACAAAGTCCTATTTACTACCTCAGTTTGACCATCAGTCTGGGGATGACAAGTAGTAGAAAATAACAACTTCGTACCTAGCTTACACCACAATGTCTTCCAAAAATAACTAAGAAACTTAGAATCCCTGTCAGACACAATAGTCCTAGGCATGCCATGTAGTCTAACAATCTCCCTAAAGAATAATCCAGCCACATGAGATGCATCATCAGTTTTATGACATGGAATGAAATGAGCCATCTTAGAGAAAGGATCAACTACCACAAAAATAGAATCACTACCTCGCTTAGTCCTATGTAATCCCATCACAAAATCCATAGAAATATCAATCCAAGGTGATGCAGGAATAGGCAAAGGCGTGTACAATCCATGGGCACTAACTCTAGACTTAGCCTGTTTCCACGTAAGACAACGACCACATATTCTCTCAACATCACGTTTCATATGAGGACAAAAGAAATGTTCATGCAACACAGATAAAGTCTTAGCAATTCCAAAATGTCCCATTAATCCCCCACCATGAGATTCAAGCAACAATAAATCACGTAAAGAACATTTAGGCACGCACAGTTTATTTTTCCTAAAGAGAAAGTCATCATGCCTAAAGTAATCCCCACTAGTAGTATGTTCACATGCTTTATAAACCTCACCAAAATCATCATCATGCTCATATAGACCTTTAATATGCTCAAAACCAAGTAATTTAGCATCTAAAGTCGAAATTAGAGCATACCTCCGAGAAAGGGCATCAACCACCACATTCTCCTTACCTTGCTTGTATTTAATGACGTAAGGAAACGTCTCTATGAACTCCATCCATCTTGCGTGGCGCTTGTTCAGCTTGTTCTGACCCTTGAGGTGCTTCAACGACTCATGGTCTGTGTGAATGATGAACTCCCGAGGCCAGAGATAGTGCTGCCACGTCTGAAGAGCTCGCACCAGGGCATACAACTCCTTGTCATACGTCGGATAGTTCAACGTAGCTCCATTTAGCTTCTCGCTGAAGTAGGCTATCGGACGTCGTTCTTGCATCAACACTGCACCAATACCAATTCCAGAAGCATCACATTTCAATCTCAAAAGATTTAGAAAAGTTAGGAAGAGATAATACCGGGGCGTGTGTCAGCTTGTCCTTTAAATTCTGAAAGGCTTCGTCTTGTGCCTTTCCCCACTTGAACTCCACGTTCTTCTTGATCACGGCGGTTAAAGGTGCTGCCATGCTGCTGAAGTTAGGCACAAACCGTCGATAAAAGCTGGCCAGACCATGGAAACTCCGCACATCTCCAATGTTCTTTGGTGTTGGCCACTCTTGGATAGCTCGTATCTTTTCCTCGTCAACCTGTACACCCTGTGCACTAACAACAAAACCAAGGAAAACGACTCTATCCGTGCTAAAGACGCACTTCTTACGGTTAGCATATAATTTCTCCTGCCTAAGCGCAATCAAAACCATCCTCAAATGAACCACATGCTCATCATGATTTTTGCTATATACTAAGATATCATCAAAGTACACAACAACAAATTTTCCAATAAAAGCACGCAAAACATGATTCATAAGACGCATAAAAGTACTAGGAGCATTAGTCAAACCAAAAGGCATAACTAACCACTCATATAAGCCAAGTTTTGTTTTGAAAGCAGTTTTCCACTCATCTCCTTCCTTAATCCTAATTTGATGATATCCACTACGTAAATCAATTTTTGAAAACACGCAGGATCCACATAACTCATCAAGCATATCATCAAGTCTAGGTATGTGATGTCGATACTTTACCGTGATGTTATTAATAGCTCGGCAATCGCAACACATCCTCATCGTGCCATCCTTTTTGGGTACTAGAAGGACTGGTACCGCACTGTTGGAATTCGATATCCCGGGTCATCAAAATTGCGGAACCGATAACCCGAACGAACCCTTCGCCGGAGATCACACGAACGCCGGCTCATCCGCCGGAGTCCGGGCTTTGGAGACCACGCGCCCGAAGGCGCGCAATCCGCCCCCACCCGAACCCCCGCGAGCCGGGGTTCATACGATCGAGCGATCGATCGCACGCCGGCGATCGATCGGGGTGGGGCTGTTCGACAGCCCCCCCGCGGCGGGTCCGGCGACCCGCCACCACCAGGAGGCCCCCGCCTTCACGGCGGGGTAGGGCACGGCACCAGCCCGTGCCCAGCGATCGGCCCTCATGGTCGATCGCACACCCTCGGTTGAACCGAGGGTTCGGCCCCCGTCGCCCCCGTACCGAAACCCTAGCCCGGGCGATCGCCCGTGGTCCGGTGGCTTCGCCACCACCACGCGATCGTCCCCCGTGCATAGTTTCGTGCTTCGGATCTTTGTTCTACGGTATTCTCGATAAAAAACAAATCGAACAATTATCAAGTGGGTTGAGAATTGTACCTACGATTCGTTGTTCGGAGAAACGAAATCGACGACCTCGTGATCTTCCCGCGTATTCCTTGCACTCCGTTCGAACGTCGGGTGGGCGACGAGCTATCGAACTCTATGGATCCTCCTCACTCTTTATGATTGGCGTATCTTATATATTTTTCTCTCTTATGAAAAAGTGAAGACCATGTAGTGCTTTTATAGGCTACGAGGGGGATCAAAAGGAGATTAAATATTGGGCTTCTAATATTGAAAATTAAATTGGGTCCAACCCAAATCCATTAATTCTTATCAATATTAATTTTATTTATTTTCCACTATATAAATAAAATTGCACTCCCAATATTTATCCATATTATATCGAATAATATTTCTCCAACTTAGTATTATTTATTCCGTGTATTTAAGATTTAAATATCCATGAATAAAATTTATTTATTGCTTAATAAATTTATTCATCTCTTGTATCCGAGAATAATAGTACCACTCAACCTTATTTATTATGCGGAACAAATCCACTCGCGAGGTTTACATAATAAATCCTTATGAGCTCATCTCGGGGATATTATCAACCCTTCCGGAATACACTGTCCCTTCAAGAATTCACGGCATGCCATATATAAAATATAGTGACCCAACTTAACCGGTAATTAACCCAATAATTAAATCGGTTAATTCCTTTGGTAAATCAAAGTCACTAATATTAAATATACACACCCGCAATTGTTTCAGGGATTAAGAATAAAATACTCCGAGACTTAAATCAATTATCACAGAGCAATCCTAATTGATAAGTCTCAAGCGATCCGCTCAATACACCAAGTGTACAAGTGTGATAAAATAATTAAGATAAATTATTTTCTCTCTCACACAACGACTATACCGATGGATTGGTCCCTGTCCATCTAGGTCGTGAGCAACTGTTCGATTAAATACGAGTAACCGATAGTATGATCTTCTGTGTGCCCATGCAACACCATACTAACTACAACGTATAAAATCCAGGACTATAATTTGCATGTATTTAATTAATAATAATTAAAAGCAAATGAATGTCTGTAATTAATAGGTAAATGAAAGTGCATACAGAGTTCAGAATACTCAAATCTAGACATTAAGTATACTACTCTATCAATCTCCCACTTATACTAAGGTCTAGTCTTGTCCTCCAAACTTCTGACTCCCAAACCCTTCAAGTGCTTGAAATATACTTCCTTAGGAAGTATCTTTGTGAAAGGGTCCGCTAGGTTGTCTTCTGAAGCTATCTTGGTGACTATTGCATCGCCCCTCTTGACGATGATTCGAATCAGGTGGTACTTGCGCTCTATGTGTTTCGTAGCACTATGGGACCGTGGTTCCTTACTGTTTGCCACTGCACCGCTATTGTCACAATAAATTGTCATAGCCCTGGGCAAACTCGGAATCACATCTAAGTCCTGGAGGAAATTAAGGAACCACACTGACTCTTTCGCTGCCTCTGAGGCTGCAACATATTCAGCTTCCATGGTAGAGTCCGAAATGCACTTTTGCTTAACACTCTTCCATGATACGGCTCCACCTCCCAAAGTGTACACATAGCCTGATGTCGACTTACGCCGGTCCTTATCAGCTTGGAAATCCGAATCTGTGTAACCCAAAGGAATCAGATTGTCTGCTCCGTATCTCAGAACATAATCCTTAGTATTTCGCAAATACTTGAAAATGCTCTTTACGGCAGTCCAATGAGCCTTTCCAGGGTTACTCTGATATCTCGCTACTATGCCAACGACATAACAGATATCAGGCCTCGTGCATAACATTGCATACATTAAGCTTCCCACAGCCGAAGCGTAGGGAACCGCTTTCATGTCATCTTTCTCCTTCTGTGTCTGAGGACACATTTCCTTAGAAAGATAAGTTCCTTTACTGAAGGGCAGATCACCCTTCTTGGAATCTTGCATGTTAAAACGAGCTAGAATCGTGTCTATGTAAGATTGCTGGGAAAGACACAATGTTCTATTCCGGCGATCCCTTATAACCTTGATCCCCAGAACATGTCCAACTTCTCCCAAATCTTTCATATCGAATTGTCTAGACAACCATCCCTTTATGTCTGATAACATCTTTACACTGTTGCCAATGAGAAGTATGTCATCTACATAAAGAACGAGAAACACCACCTTCTTTCCATCACGTTTCCAATATACACACGATTCGTCCATGCTTTGAATGAATCCAAAAGATTGGACTACTTCATCAAACCGCAGGTTCCACGATCTCGAGGCTTGTTTCAATCCATAAATGGATCGATTAAGCTTGCACACTAGATGATCTCGCCCCTTAGCAATGAATCCTTCTGGTTGTTTCATATAAATCGTCTCGTCAAGACTTCCATTAAGGAAAGCTGTCTTGACATCCATTTGCCACACCTCATAATCCATATGAGCTGCTATGGATAAGAGAATCCGGATTGACTTTATCTTGGCTACCGGCGAGAAGGTCTCCTCATAATCGATTCCCTCTTTCTGAGTATATCCTTTCGCAACAAGCCGAGCTTTAAAGGTTTCAACCTTTCCGTCAGATCCTCTCTTTCTCTTGTAGACCCATTTACACCCAATTGGCTTTACGCCGCTTGGTGGTTCTACAAGATCCCAGACTTTATTAGAATCCATGGATTCTATTTCGGATTTCATTGCTTTCTTCCAAGAAGGCGCATCTATATCTTGTACCGCCTCATCATAGGTCCAGGGATCGACTTCATGAACTCCGGGTGCCGAGTCCGAAGACTCACCCAGTCCAATCCATCTGTCTGGTTGTTTAACAACCCTCCCACTACGACGGCGTTCTGGTGTATTAACAGTGACAGTATTAGGTGCAGGTTCTAGTGGTGTATCTATACTCGGTTCGGCTGTATCCAGGTCTTCCTCGTTACCTCTCAACTCATCAAGTATTATGTCACTTTTGGGCTTGTGGTCCATGACATAGTCTTTCTCTAGGAACCGAGCGTTAGTACTAATAACGATCTTCTGGTCCGTAGGACTATAGAACATGCCACCCTTAGTTCCTTTCGGGTATCCTACAAACAGCCGTATTTCTGATCTAGGTTCTAACTTATCAGCGCCTTGTCTCAACACATGTGCTGGACATCCCCAGATCCGAATGTGTCTCAAGTTAGGCTTACGCCCACTCCACAATTCCATGGGTGTGGTTGGTACCGTTTTGGTCGGAACCCTATTCAGAATATACGCCCCTGTTTCCAAGGCAAGTCCCCAGAACATAACAGGTAAATCCGAGTAACTCATCATCGATCGCACCATCTCCATAAGAGTCCTATTCCTTCTTTCTGACACACCATTTTGCTGAGGAGTATATGGTGAGGTCAGCTGGGATTCAATCCCATTCTCTGCCAAGTATGCCTTGAATTCTCCAGACAGGTACTCGCCTCCGCGATCAGATCGCAGGCATTTTATGGATTTACCACGAAGGTTCTCCACAAGAGCCTTGAATTCCTTGAACTTGTCAAAAGAATCACTCTTGTGGCGCATCAGGTAAATATATCCATACCTTGAGTAATCATCAGTAAAGGTGATGAAATACTCGTACCCTCCCCTTGCCTGAGTAGACATAGGTCCGCATACATCAGAGTGAATCAAATCCAATACTTGTTCAGCTCTACGTCCTTTACCAGAAAAAGAACGCTTGGTCATTTTACCCTCCAAACAGGATTCGCAGGTTGGAAGGTCCTCTCCTTCTATGCCGCTAATGAGACCATCAGCTTTCAACCTTTGAAGTCTATTCGAATTAATATGACCTAGCCTTAGATGCCACAAGTATAATTGATTCATTTTAGAAGGTTCCTTTCTCTTATTGGTGCTCGTAGATGTGTTATTACTCTCGGTTAGTTGCACCGTGTTAGACTCAGGATTTAGAATATACAAATCGTCTACCAATGTACCAGAACAGACAATCTCACTATTTCTTCTTATGACCACAGAGTGATCAAAAGAAACAGAATATCCATTCAGAATTAATTTAGAAACTGAAATCAAATTCTTTCTAAAATTCGGTACATAAAGACAATTTCGTAAAACTAAAACCCTATCACTACTAAAACGTAAGTGAACGTCTCCCACTGCAACAGCCGCCACCTTCGCGGCATTGCCCATGTAGACTACGATCTCTCCCTCTCTAAGTCTCCGGGTTTCCTGGAACCCCTGCAATGAATTGCAGACATGGTCAGTGGCACCCGTATCTACACACCAGGTGCTGGTAGATATCACCGCTGACAATGTTTCAGTGACTAAGGAAAATTTCGTACCTTTGATGAGAGGACAATCAGACCTCCAGTGCCCAGACTGTTTGCATTGATAGCACTTGCCTTGCGGCTTGCTCTTCCCAATCCGTGGTTTGGAACCACTGGGCTTCTTTGCTTGCGCTTCTTCCTTGGCCATAAGAGCTTGTGATTTTCTGATCATACTTATGATTTTCATCCTCAAGTCATCGTTTTTAAGCGATTCCTCTAGTGGACGGAATGCAATCAGTATGTCAATCACCTCTTCAGCAGTATCCACGCTATGTCTCAACATCATATTGAGGCCATTCTTAATGTCCTCATCAGTTGGGACAACAGCAGATATAGAAGGCTCGACAGTCTGAACAATGTCCAGATTTCGTTCCCAATCATCACCATATGGAACCGGTGAGTTTTCATCCTTAAGTATATCACAAAGTGGGGTCACAGTCATTCTTAACCTATAAGCACATAAAACAAACAAACAATTTAATATCCGATATTATCTCCCTCAAATAATATCATTAAATCACTAATCACATCTAAAATCCCATCAGGTAAGGCAAACCACGTGGTGTGGACGTTTACCCACCCAAATGATTTAGCAATTAGATTTTCTTTGGTCATACATCAATTATAGCGTAACCTCGTGGGGAGGAATACTATAACGCGTATCTAAGTGTAAACCATCACTCAGTACCAAAGTGAATTACTTGGAATTGCTACATCACCGCAAGCCACGTGGTGTGGACGTTTACGATAACTTCACAACTCTTCATAATTACTTACAACTGTCTACATCAATTAATCCAAAGTCCGTCAGCATAGCAAGCCACGTGGTGTGGACGTTTACTACACTAAGAGACTTTTATAATTGACTCCCAATTACTTGATCCATTTAATCTCGTAAATCAAGACGTGGAGAATCATAAGTGAAACTCGATGTTTCTAACCAGTGATTCACCATGCGAACGACCCTATCTCTCATAAATGAGGGAGCCGAGCAGACAAACGACCCATCTATCAAAGAATGGCACGAAAGTCTCTAATTTGTGTCCTCTACATGACCAAGTGGCTCTGGCTCCATTCCACTCCCCGAGGTGAGAATGAGTCGACTTGAAATCAGTTTTGGAAAGACAAATTAGGCATTGTTTGATAAACTTAATCAATGTTTCTCGTAAGAGGAATTACAAGAACTCTCCTCCAATGACCTATCTATATAAACTTCAAAAGTTTATAAAAGTCACCAAGAGAGCAGCAATGGAGACCATGGGTATGTTTCCATACCCTCTCCCACTTAGCTTTTTACAATAAAGGGATACGCTATCTAGTGCATAAAAAAAAACACATATAGCATGCATACATGTAATAAAGCACATAGTATTATCACATAGTCAAAATAATACTAGAATATTATTTTCCGACTATTATGGCTTCATCACATCCCCGTACGCATCTTCTAGTCTTCAGTCTTCGTTCTTGAATGCTCCATGTGACGAGAATATTAATTTCCAATATTTAAATCCATTTATTTTTAATAAATCCAAAAGATACTTAATTAATAATAATTAAGTCAATCGAATAAATCAAAAAATAAAATTAAATATTATTAATATTTTTATTTATTTTATTTTCCCTTTCTACTTCATTAAATCTCTAGAATAATCTATCCAAGACCCACTTGGAATATTCTAGATGATTTCCATAATGAAATAAGGACATAAAATAATTTAGGACTCTTCTACTTTCCAAATTAATTAGATTCCTAATCCATGAATATTTCCATAAAATAGAAATAATCAATTTAGGAATCCTAAACAATTTCAAATTGATTCTTTTCCTAATCCATGAGAGTTCCCAAAAATAGGAATTCTCAAATAGGAAAAACCCGAACCAAAATAGGAAAGAGAATCACCGGGCCGGGATAGCACGGGGTGGGGATCCCCGTGCCACCATCGATCGCCGCTTAGCCCACGCGCCACCGCCGCCCAGCCCACGCGCCACCGCCACTGGTGGCCGGCGTGGCCGGGACTCCCACGGACAGCCCGCATAGGGCCGCGGGTCGATCGATCCCCTCGGGATCGATCATGGGGATTGATCGATCCCGGTCCTTGTCTCCTCGTCACTTTGTCTTCTCCGGCGGTCTTCGATTCGTCGATCCAATCGCAAAATAAATTTACAAAAATCTAAATTACAATTCCGGTATCGATTCTATACACGAAATCGACCCTATACATTTTTCCGGAAAAACATGAACATAATAATAAATCCTAAATTCGGTCAACCCCCGAATTTTTACTATTACAAGCATTCACCACCAAAAACGAATCTCGACATGTCCGAGAGTTTAATAAAACCAACAATCACATGACAAAATAATTAAACGAATAATCATCAAGCCATAATAGTCGGAACCCTGCAAGGTAGAACAATTTTATCGAAAATACCGCGAACGTAAACCACGCTCTGATACCAATTGTTGGAATTCGATATCCCGGGTCATCAAAATTGCGGAACCGATAACCCGAACGAACCCTTCGCCGGAGATCACACGAACGCCGGCTCATCCGCCGGAGTCCGGGCTTTGGAGACCACGCGCCCGAAGGCGCGCAATCCGCCCCCACCCGAACCCCCGCGAGCCGGGGTTCATACGATCGAGCGATCGATCGCACGCCGGCGATCGATCGGGGTGGGGCTGTTCGACAGCCCCCCCGCGGCGGGTCCGGCGACCCGCCACCACCAGGAGGCCCCCGCCTTCACGGCGGGGTAGGGCACGACACCAGCCCGTGCCCAGCGATCGACCCTCATGGTCGATCGCACACCCTCGGTTGAACCGAGGGTTCGGCCCCCGTCGCCCCTGTACCGAAACCCTAGCCCGGGCGATCGCCCGTGGTCCGGTGGCTTCGCCACCACCACGCGATCGTCCCCCGTTCATAGTTTCGTGCTTCGGATCTTTGTTCTACGGTATTCTCGATAAAAAACAAATCGAACAATTATCAAGTGGGTTGAGAATTGTACCTACGATTCGTTGTTCGGAGAAACGAAATCGACGACCTCGTGATCTTCCCGCGTATTCCTTGCACTCCGTTCGAACGTCGGGTGGGCGACGAGCTATCGAACTCTATGGATCCTCCTCACTCTTTATGATTGGCGTATCTTATATATTTTTCTCTCTTATGAAAAAGTGAAGACCATGTAGTGCTTTTATAGGCTACGAGGGGGATCAAAAGGAGATTAAATATTGGGCTTCTAATATTGAAAATTAAATTGGGTCCAACCCAAATCCATTAATTCTTATCAATATTAATTTTATTTATTTTCCACTATATAAATAAAATTGCACTCCCAATATTTATCCATATTATATCGAATAATATTTCTCCAACTTAGTATTATTTATTCCGTGTATTTAAGATTTAAATATCCATGAATAAAATTTATTTATTGCTTAATAAATTTATTCATCTCTTGTATCCGAGAATAGTACCACTCAACCTTATTTATTATGCGGAACAAATCCACTCGCGAGGTTTACATAATAAATCCTTATGAGCTCATCTCGGGGATATTATCAACCCTTCCGGGATACACTGTCCCTTCAAGAATTCACGGCATGCCATATATAAAATATAGTGACCCAACTTAACCGGTAATTAACCCAATAATTAAATCGGTTAATTCCTTTGGTAAATCAAAGTCACTAATATTAAATATACACACCCGCAATTGTTTCAGGGATTAAGAATAAAATACTCCGAGACTTAAATCAATTATCACAGAGCAATCCTAATTGATAAGTCTCAAGCGATCCGCTCAATACACCAAGTGTACAAGTGTGATAAAATAATTAAGATAAATTATTTTCTCTCTCACACAACGACTATACCGATGGATTGGTCCCTGTCCATCTAGGTCGTGAGCAACTGTTCGATTAAATACGAGTAACCGATAGTATGATCTTCTGTGTGCCCATGCAACACCATACTAACTACAACGTATAAAATCCAGGACTATAATTTGCATGTATTTAATTAATAATAATTAAAAGCAAATGAATGTCTGTAATTAATAGGTAAATGAAAGTGCATACAGAGTTCAGAATACTCAAATCTAGACATTAAGTATACTACTCCATCACGCACAAGGACTCAGGCTCTCTTGTACGTGCCCCTTGGTCAACAACTCTCCAATATGCTTCTCCAACTCCTTTGTTTCCTCCGGGTTGGTGCGGTAAGCCGGCCGGTTTGGTAGCACAACTCCAGGTACAAAGTCGATCTGATGCTCTATCCCTCGGATGGGTGGTAAACCAGTCGGTGTATCCTCCGGGAAAACATCATCGAACTCCTGCAAAACAAACTCAATAGAAGGGGGTAGAGGGGGTAGATCGTTAGTAATAACCAGGTTCCCCTTCCACAACAACACGAACAGTTGCCTCTTCTCATTCACTGCCTCCTTCACTTCACTAGCCCGAGCAAGATAGGCTCTTTGAATCAAGGCATTCTCCTTCGTGGGTAAGGGCTGCTCTTTGGAAGTCGCCCTTGCTGCCTCTTTTAGCATTTGTACTTGATCCTCGTAAACTTGTTTAGGAGTGAGAGGAACAAGTTATACCTTCTTATTGTTATACTCAAACGAGTACTTGTTGGTGAAGCCGTCGTGTATGGCTCTCCTATCGAACTGCCACGGTCGGCCCAACAAAATGTGACTCGCTTGCATCGGAATGACGTCACACAACACCTCATCCTCATACTTCCCAATGCGGAAAGGTACCTTCACTTGCTTGGTCAACTTGATGACACCGCACTCATTTAACCACTGCAGACGATATGGTTTGGGATGTTTCACCACAGTCAATCCCAAACGCTGAACCATGGTAGCACTAACCACATTCGTGCAGCTCCCTCCGTCAATGATGACACTACACACCTTGTCCTGCACATGACATCTCGTGTGGAAAAGGTTTTCTCGCTGCTCCCTCTCAACGGGCTGTGTCTGGGCACTCAATACTCTCCTAGCTACAAACAGTTGGCCTTCGGTTGGTAAAATGTCCTCCTCATCCTCGGAATCCACTGTAGCTGTAGGTGCCGGTTCCTCGCCTTCATCATCAGTCACGACCTCTCCGTCGTCTCTACAGATCATGAGTCGTCTGTTAGGACACTCACTCATAATATGCCCAAATCCCTGACACTTGAAGCACTTCTTGTCTCGGTTGCGACTATCAGGATTTGATGGGCTGACCTGAGTCGCTGGACCTGCTCCCTCCGAACGACCCTTAAAGAAGGTCTTCTTCTCATCTCGAGGTGGAACCTCTCTCTTCCATTGGTTCCCTTTAGGTGTAGAACCACTCGGACCTTGGGGTGATCTCCAAGAAGACTGAGTCGGCTTTGCACTGCTAAAGCTGCCCCTCCTCTTATGCTGGTTCTCAATCTTGATCGCCGTGTGAACCATATCCTCCAACTCTACGTACGGTTGCAACTCCACCGCATTACGAATCTCCCAATTTAGTCCAGCCAAGAACCGAGCTAAGGTAGCTTCCCGATCCTCTTCAACGTTGGCCCGAATCATTGCCACCTCCATCTCCTTAATGTACTCATCTACGCTCTTCGTTCCCTGTCGTAGATTCTGTAGTTTGATGTACAACTCCTGGTAGTAGTGGGAAGGTACAAATCTCTTTCGCATCACCGACTTCATCGCGACCCATGTTTCAATAGGCTGCTCATAGTTTCTCCTCCTACTGGCAATCAGCTGATCCCACCAAACCAAGGCATAGTCTAATAATTCGATTGCCGCCAATTTCACCTTCTTGAGCTCTGAATAGTTGTGGCAGTCAAACATCATCCCGACCTTTCTCTCCCATTCAATGTACAACTCTGGATCGTTTTTCCCCATGAATGTGGGAATAGTCATCTTGATGGTGCTCAAATTGTTATCCATTTCGTCAGCCTCATCGTCTTCGGGGTTGGCATCCCTGTGTCGCCCATTCTGACGATTCTGGTCATTTCGACCGACGTTACGCCATGCTACTCTCCGATTCTCTGGATTCTCTCGACGAGATTTTTCCTCCAGTGCAAGTAGTCGGTCATGTACCACATTCATCTCAGTGTGTAAGAGCCTCTCCATTCGCCCATAAACCTCATCTAACATGGACTGGAATTGGGCGTTGTTATTAGATCCCTCAGCTGTCTCCTTTTTCGGTTCGCCAGACATACCTGCACAGAAAACGTTAGTGATAACAGCAATAAAGTAAAAGAAACCTCACCACCTCACAAACGCTCGTGTATCACACTCAAGATGGAATTCACTCAGTACTCGTGTTTCACTCAGGTATGGCTTTTTTTCACTCTAATGTTCTCACACACTCTGCCTTTTACCACTCAAATTCTCCCTCAATGTATCGAACTCCTCGATCTACCAGACGAGAGCAGAACCGACAAAATCCACAAAAACACACAATACGACGTAGAAAAGGACAAAAATCTGAAAATTTCGGAACGAAAAATTACGATAGCACCAAATTGGCTCAAAACGATGCCGAAAAACTCAGGAATCACACACAAAAAATTGGTCGAATAAAATTTTTTCCGCCAAAATGCTTCTTTTTTTTTTTTTTTTTTTATGGCTGGGAATACGAACAGCAACAAGAATACGAAAATCCAAAAAAAAAATTCGAGAAAAACGGAGTAGAAATAAATTTTATATGATTTTTTTTTTTTGTGCTTACGGATGAAAGAGATCCGATTCAGCAAGAAGAAAAGGAAGAACGAAAAGAAAAGATGAACGAGGTAACGAAATCAGAAATTAGAAACCCTAGCCTGGGCTCTGATACCAGATGATACGTACCTCGTTGGAAAGATAGTTGAATTGATACGAAGAACACGAAATTCGGGTTTCGGATACCTGGGTAGATGAAGATCCCAAACTTCTGAACCTAATTCGTTGAATTGATTAGATTGAAGAACCTAACCCCCAAAACGGAATTGACGCAGCTACTTGGAATTGATGAAGACACACGAACGAAGTATGTATGCTTCGTTGATTCGTCGGGTTGATCTCTTTTGGCACAATCGAAAAGAGAACGAAAAGAGAGAGAATAAACTCACGAAATAATCAATTATCATTAAAGTTGTGTTCTAAACAATAGGGTTCAACGCCTTTATATAGGCAGACCTAAAAAGTAAAGGAAAAGGAATAAAAACGAAATAGAATTCACGCCGCTGAACTTCGTTCGATTTCTGGCACTTTGTCGGCCGACAGAAAAGGGTGTCGGCCGACAATGAACCTTCGTCCGCAGGTTTTGCCCTTCGATCGCAGGCTAGAAATTCTGCCAGGACCCCGATTTTCTGAAGCTGTCGGCCGACAAGGAATTGGTGTCGACCGACACCAAGCCATTTTCGTGGCTAAGCTCTGCGGCGCGTCCTCGGCTCACGTCTGACCTCCGTTCCAGCTTCGTCTTCAACGTTTCAGGTTGGAACTCAACGCCTTCTGTTGGATCGGCCTCCTCGTACGTAATCAGGTTGATAAGGCTTGGCTTCTCCACATCACCGATGGGTTTCTTCATTAGCTCTTGCGCCCAGACTTCTTGGATCATCACCATCAAGCTTGCCTTGAACTTCTTGGCTCTCGAGCGCGTCACTGGTCCAACTGGAACTTGTACCGGGTCCTGTATCATTGACGACTCTGGGGCTGCATCAGTTGGAGTGCTACGTCACTTGGGATACAACTCTTGATCATTCCGTCTACCTTTCTCCACAAGTGTAATAGTTAGTTTTGTTTATCAATGAAATGAAACTATTACATACCTCTGTCTTCACTACTTAACTACTTTGAGTTCAATCACATACACATTACTTCAAGAGTGTGTTAACGGAGTGTGGTTGAGCGAACGAAGATTGTTTTTAAGACTGACTTCACGAAATGTTGGTATCTTACGTCGAAGACGTAATTTCAATTGGTATCAGAGCGGGACGTCATACGTATAAGACGTGATCCGATTATTGACTTCATATTTTCCGCTAGAATGGAGTCACCAATGTTTGTTCAGAAGCCAATTATTCTCACTCATCAAAACTATTCGAACTGGAAAGCCAAAGTGTCTGCTAGAATCAAGGGTTATGACTCTCGTGCTTGGATGGCTGTTTTGGAAGGATGGGAATGCCCATTTGTTATTAACAGCGATGGTGCAAAAATCTACAAACTTGAACGTGAATGGACTAGAGAGAAACATGAGCTATCTACTGCTAATAGCAAGGTTCTCCTCATCATATGTGAATGGTAGGAACTCAGCATGTACCAACTTGTGAAAAATTGCACCTCAGCTAGAGATGCATGGGAAACACTACATCGAACATGTGAGGGTAGCCAAGCTGTTAAACACTCAAAAATCAGAACCATCACTGCTCAATTCCATCAACTCCGCATGAGGGAAGATGAAGACATAAACGAGTACTTAGACAAAATCATGAGATATGTAAATGAAGTTTATGAGCTTGGTGAAATCTACCCTGCCATCATGGTCTACGAGAAAACTCTTCATAGTCTAAGCTCTAGATTTGAAAGTAAGGTTCTAACGGAATACTATAAAGCGTATCTAAGTGTAAACCATTACTCAGCACCAAAGTAAATCGTTTGGAATTGCTACATCACCGCAAGCCACGTTGTGTGGACGTTTACGACAACTTCACAACTCTTCACAATTTCTTACAACTGTCTACATCAATTAATCTAAAATCCGTCAGCATAGCAAGCCACGTTGTGTGGACGTTTACTACACCAAGAGATCTTTATAATTGACTCCCAATTACTCGATCCATTTGATCTTGTAAATCAAGACGCGGAGAATCATAAGTGAAACTCGAAGTTTTTAACCAGTGATTCACCATGCGAACAACCCTATCTCTCATAAATGAGGGAGCCGAGCAGACAATCGATCCACCTTCAAAAGAATGGTACGAAGGTCTCTAATTTGTGTCCTCGACATGACCAAGTGGCTCTGGCTCCATTCCACTCCCCGGGGTAAGAATGAGTCGACTTGAAATCAGTTTTGGAAAGACAAATTAGGCATTGTTTGATGAACTTAATCAATGTTTCTCGTAAGAGGAATTACAAGAACTCTCCTCCAATGACCCATCTATATAAACTTCAAAAGTTTATAAAAGTCACCAAGAGAGCAGCAATGGAGACCATGGGTATGTTTCCATACCCTCTCCCACTTAGCTTTTTATAACAAAGGGATACGCTATCTAGTGCATAAAGTAAACACATATAGCATGCATACAAGTAATAAATCACATAATATTATCACATAGTCAAAATAATACTAGAATATTATTTTCTGACTATTATGGCTTTACTCCATTTCCGTACGCATCTTCTAGTCTTTAGTCTTCGTTCTTGAATGCTCCGTGTGACGAGAATATTAATTTCCAATATTTAAATCTATTTATTTTTAATAAATCCAAAAGATACTTAATTAATAATAATTAAGTCAATCGAATAAATCAAAAATAAAATAAAATATTATTAATATTTTTATTTATTTTATTCTCCTTTTCTACTTCATTAAATCTCTAGAATAATCTATCCAAGACCCACTTGGAATATTCTAGATGATTTCCATAATGAAATAAGGAAGTAAAATAATTTAGGACTCTTCTACTTTCCAAATTAATTAGATTCCTAATCCATGAATATTTCCATAAAAAAGAAATAATCAATTAGGAATCCTAATTAATTCCAACATTGATTCTTTTCCTAATCCATGAGAGTTCCCAAAAATAGGAATACTCAAATAGGAAAAACCCGAATCAATTAGGAAAGTAGATCACCAGACCGGGATAGCACGGGGTGGGGATCCCCGTGCCACCATCGACCGTCGCCCATGAAGCCGCCGCCGCCCAGCCCACGCGCCACCTCCATTTGTGGCCGGTGTGGCCGGAACTCCCGCGGGCAGCCCTCCTCCGGCCTTGGGTCGATCGTCCCTCATGGGATCGACCATGGGGATGGTCGATCCTTGTCCTCTTCACCCTCTCGATCATCTCCTTCGTCACATGTCTTCTCCGGCGGTCGTTTAGACATCGATCCAACGCAAAAAAAAAATTACAAATTTAATTTTACACTATCTGGTATCGATTCTATACATGAAATCGACCCTATACATTTTCCGAAAAAAATAAAACAATAATAATAAACCTAAATTCGGTCAACCCCCGAATTTTTACTATTACAAGCATTCTCCACCAAAAACGAATCTCGACATGTCCGAGAGTTTAATCAAACCAACAATCATGACAAAATAAATTAAACGAATAATAAATTAAGCCATAATAGTCGGAAACCCTGCAAGGTAGAACAATTTTATCGAAAATACCGCGAACGTAAATCACGCTCTGATACCAATTGTTGGAATTCGATATCCCGGGTTATTAAAATTTGCGGAAACTAATAACCCGATCAAAGACCTTCGCCGGAGATCACATGAACACCATCTCACGAACCGCAGCCCGACCGAGCACACGACGCACCCGAAGGCACGCCGCTGCCCAGCCGAACCCCCGCGAGCGGGGTTCACGCGATCTCCCGATCGCGTCTCACGCGATCGATGGGTGGGGCTGCTCCCAGCAGCCCCCGCGGCGAGTCCGGCGACTCTCCGCCGCCTGGAGGCTCCCCCACCGTCGAGGTGGGGAGGGGATGGCACCATCCCGCCCCCAGCGATCGATCCTTGTGATCGATCGCAAGCCCTCGGCCCAGCCGAGGGTTTCTCCTCCGCGCGCCGCCAAACCCTAGCGGGCGATCCCACGCGGTCCGATGGCTTCGCCACCACCGCGTGATCGTCCGTCTACTCCGGGTTCGATCTTTCGGATCTTCGTTCTACGGTATTTTCGATAATTCAAAATCAAATAATATCAAGGGCGTTTAGATATCATACCTTTGATTCGTTGTTCGGAGAAACGATATCAAGATGACCTTTGAATCTTCCCACGTATTCCTTGCACTCCGTTCGAACGTCGGGTGGGCGACGATCTATCGAACTCCTATGGATCTCCTTCAACTCTCTAGAACTATCAAGTATTGATATTCTTGTCTTATGATTTATGAAGGTCATGTAGTGCTTTTATAGGCTACGTAGGGGATCTAAAGGAGGTGGAATATTGGGCTTCCAATATTGAAGATTACATTGAGCCCAATGCTCAAGTCCATTAATCCTTATCAATATTAATTAATTTATTTTCCACTATATAAATTAATTGCACTCCCAATATTAAACCATATTATATCCAAATAATATTTCTCCGGTAGTATTATTTATTCCGTGTATTTAAGATATAAATATCCATGAATAAAATTTATTTATTGCTTAATAAATTTATTCATCTCTTTTATCCGAAACTAGTACCACTCAACCTTATTTATTATGCGGAACAAATCCACTCGTGAGGTTTACATAATAAATCCTTATGAGCTCATCTCGGGGATATTATCAACCCTTCCGAGATACACTGTCCCGTCAAGAATTCACGGCATGACATATATAAAATATAGTGACCCAACTTAACCGGTAATTGACCCAATAATTAAACCGGTCAATTCCTTTGGAAAATCAAAGTCACTTATATTAAATATACACACCCGCAATTGTATCGGGGATTAAGAATAAAATACACTGAGTCTCAAATCAATTATCGCCGAGCAAACCTAATTGATGAGTCTCATTCGATCCGCTCAATACACCAAGTGTACAAGTGTGATAAAATAATTAAGATAAATTATTTTCTCTCTCACACAACGACTATACCGATGGATTGGTCCGTGTCCATCTAGGTCGTGAGCATCTGTTCGATTAAATACGAGTAACCGATAGTATGATCTTATGTGTGTCCATACACACCATACTAACTACAACGTATAAATTCCAGGACTATGATTTGCATATATTTAATTAACAATAATTAAAAGCAAATGAATGTTCATTATTAATAGATAAATGAAAGTGTACAAGGAGTTCATAATACTCAAATCTAGACATTAAGTATACTACTCCATCATGTGGGACATCAAGTACAATTACATAGATATTAGCTGGGAGCTAATGATCGAACAGACCCGATTGGAATAGTATTTAAGATTTCGAGTCATAATACTATTTCATTGACTGTCGAGCAATTTCCTCTGACCTGAGTAGTCCAGAGTGATTCCATTGTGAAATGGTATACTTTGATACAAGTAAACGCCTTTCGTAAAAGGAGGTTATAAAACTTGTTATTAGGTATATCAGGAAGCAAGTGGGAGAGCTTGGATTGACAAGAAGGGATTGTCCTCCATTTTATAATGGGATACATGTCTTACTGGCCACTTGGAGAGTCGAGACTGTGGAAAATACGTGGCCACGTCCAGATTCGTATCATAGTGATAAATCTGGTTTTACAGTCTGTCTCAAAGTCCAAGAAAGGTTTGAACCGATTGAGGATGACTCGAGTCTTGCCTCAAGTTCAAACTTAGACATAAAGTGACAACAGGAAGTTGGTAGCACACTGGCTCTGAAGGCCAAGTGGGAGATTGTTGGGATATGTCCTTCGATCCTACGTGTGCAATCGATAAAGTCATAAGGTCGTCTATGGATGTTAAATGATTATTTGATAATATTAATTGTTGGGAACAATATAATATTGATCAATTAAATCATACCTACAGGGTCACACACGGACTCGAAGATAATGTATGATGATTGATATATATATTGATTTAGAATCAATATTTACGTGGATTTAATATACATGCATGGGATGCATGGCTTGCATGGATGCATGTCAAATAGTGTGACATGGCATGCCACACAAGCCAATGGGACCACATATCATGATTTGGCATGATTATGTGGAGGTGACCTTTGAACTTCACCATAACACCCCATTATGTGTGGTTATGACACACACATTATGGTGGGAGTTACATGTGAAGTAAAGGGGATATAATGAGCATGAAAATCAGATTTTCATGTCTCATTCTAATACCACAAGCATCAACCACGAAAATCCACACAAATAGAGAGAAAAGAGGTGATCTTG
This sequence comes from Euphrasia confusa, assembly GCA_954870475.1. NCBI lineage: Eukaryota > Viridiplantae > Streptophyta > Magnoliopsida > Lamiales > Orobanchaceae > Euphrasia > Euphrasia confusa. The sequence goes on from OX940960.1 coordinate 23,479,398, forward strand.
GAGATCCATTCTCAAGCAATCAAAGGTGTTCATTATCCGGGTTCGTGTGCAACACGTAGAGGCCGGGCCATTTGTGCGGCTTCAACATCCGGACGATCCAAAGGAGTGAAGAGTTCATTCACAAGGAGATCTTTGAGTTGCTGATCCATTAAGATGGTTCAATCGACTCAACACCACCTTAACCGAAATCAACGATCACCAAATGTAAGTAATCGTTAAACCTTATATATATATATATATATATATATATATATATATATATATATATATTGGATATATATATATATATATATATATATATATATATGTTTATATGTGTTCTTATACACATTATGTGTGCACTAAGATCATGGCATAGTAGATCTATTACTTTACACGCTTCCGCACACACGGTATATCGATCGGATCGGTATACCGGTACCTTCAAACAGTAGCAACTGTGTGATTTTGGCTCCAATTCCCTTTGGCTCTCTCGCCTTCATGGCCCTGACCTCGAGGATTTATTTGAGAATAGCCATGCACCTTGTAACAAGTCTAAATTGTATGACCAGTGAACTGACAATGAGAACATATTGGTTTCTTTCCTTTTTGGTTGAATTTGGAAAAGTTTGTTTTTGTTACGTTAACATTGGACTCTTGCTGATGATTTGAAGGAAGATATTGGTTCGAGAGCATGGCCATGGAATTATTGGAGGGAACCACATGCAAGGTTCTTTGTTCCTCCTCTTGAAGTAAGAGGGAGTAAATTTTTGACAAGTGAGGTATGGGAGATTGGAGAAGTAATTGACTCCTAATAGTGGAAAAACTGTCATTCAATCCTATTAAAAATTTCATGACGCAATCGGATTGCTGGGTGATTATGATGGAGTTTAGCAAATTGCAAGAACATTTACTCAAAGCACCACAAGAGCAAACAGGAATCGGTCTATAACTGGCTAACTCATCCCAAACACTTTTAAAATTACTATAGTAAGAGGTGATTGATTGATTACCCTGTTGGATCGAGCTGAGGGTCTTCTCTAGATGATAAACTCTAGGATCGTTGCTTCGAGCATATCTGGTTCTTAATTCTTCCCATGCCTCACGAGCACTTGTGAAGGAGAGTAGGCTCTGTCTGATCTCAGGCGCCACCCCTAGTAAGATCCATGTAAGAACAAGGCTATTTACCCGTTCCCAAATGGAACTAAGAACGGGATTCGTCTCTGCCGCGGGCTGAACTATGGATCCATCCACAAATCCAGCTTTATTCCTGACGTGCAACGCCATCCGAAACGTCTTACTCCATGAAATATAGTTGCTCCCATCAAAGGGTTCGGAAAGTAGTCGCACACTAACATCCGCCGGGTGGAGGAAATACGGAGACGATGAATCATCTATCGAACTTCTTGTGGTGGTGACAACCGCCGCCGAATCGATCGACATAACCTCAAATTTGAAAGCGAAATGAACAGAGATCTAGAACAAAAGAAAGCAGCGAAATGCACACTCTAAAGGTGCTCTGATACCATGTGAAGAAAATGAAAATATTTTATTAATTGATCGAAACAAATTCGAGAACAATTATCATCAACAAGATGAAGTCTCGATTCCAGAAAGAACCCTAATGTTGGTTCTGGAAAAAGAATGAATAAAAAAGCTTAGACTACCTACACAAGCCGTAGGCTAGTTTTATAATTGTGGCTACAAATCTTTGACAAAAATAACACACCAATTAAATGGAAAGTGGGCCAACAAAGGGTTGGATCCTATAAACTAAATGGGCCAACAAACTAAACAAGAATAGCCCAACTCTAAAAATAAAAGCTAATATGATATAATTCTGTAATGTGTATATATATTGGTAATATATATATAATTACATTTATATATTTATAATATTGCATGTGCGTATGTACGTGGATGAACGTGTGAAATATTGAATGTGTGAATATGAAGTGCACGGTTGCATGGCTTCATTTTCAAAAGGCACCGTTTTAGTTCGCATGCATGATTAGTGGGTTTGTATTGGAAAGAGTCACAACTCTTGGAAATAGCCGGTTACGTACCTTCAAATTGAATGGGTGTCCATTTAATTTGAACGGACACTTTGATGCTATATATAGAAACCACTAAATCATTGATCGTAAAAAAAGGTGAGTTCACACCGTGAGTTCAACACGAACGCAACACACAAATATTTTGAGGACACAATTCGAGTTATCGATATTCCTCTCGTCTTTCCTTTATTTTAGCGCATAAGAATTCCCTCTGTTTCTTGTTCGTCAGATTCAGTATCGTGTGCTTCGATACTGTCTTATTTGCTGTTTTATCTTGAGAGACATTTTCCTGTGATTCCGTAAAGCACTAATACGGGCGAATTCGTCTTAAGGACAGAGAGCCATCTCTCGACTCAGCAGTGTAATATTCGAAATACAGAAATAACCCCAACATATACAGACCATTTCCTTACTTTTTGAGTGCCAGTAGATCTCACACGCATCGGCAAAATAATCTTTAATTACTGCCGGAGGTGCTTCACACAATAGATCCATTACAATCGTTGGAAAAAAAGCGGAAGTCCTCCCATATTTCGCCCAAATCACATTGCCTATCGTAAATTCACCCGAATTATAAAAATGATTGTTGCTCGATCTGATTAACTCCGCTTCTTATTGATTTCCACTTTACATTTCCTCCCGTAAATATGTGTTTTTACGGTCATCCGAACAATAATTTTTTGAGCGACGAAATTCGACCTGACATTGTCAGACCGAATGGTTGATTCTCGATAAGTCGTTCTTTTAAGATTTTTTGAATTCGCGGCGACAGGATTCGATGCTAGAATATGGTCGGCGATTTCTTCTTTCTCCGTTGATCGCAAACCTTTAATTTTTGACATTTAATTGAGTTTTCTTCTTCGAATTCATGATATATATAGCAAGATTTCACAAATAAATGAAAGATATATAAGTAGATTTTTCTACCGTGGAGAAATTATTTAAAATTTTATAAATTAATTGAAAGATATATTAAATTGATAATTATCTAAAATTAAATTTTATCTAATTTTTAATGAAACAATTTTGAAAAATATATGAATTTTTTTTTAGTAAATATTTATATGTTAATTCATAGTTTGTATAATATAAATGTAGATTTTAATAAAAATGAATCATTAAACATATATTTTTCTTCTAAGGTTTTTTATAATTGCGCTAAATCTCTTTTTAATACCCTATTTTTCTTTTACACTAGTCCTTTGATTATTGTGTGTTAAATTTTTTACTTCGAAGTTTTTCAATTAATTTCTAATATTTTATATTATTTTTAAATTTTTTACGCTAATTTTTGTTGTAGTAGTTTTTGATAAAAAAATAGGCTAATAGAAACAAAATTGATTTATAGAATTTAATCCAACTTACATATAAAGTTCTGTTTTTTTTGATACTTTTTTTTAATACTTTTTTTTTTTACACTAGTCTTTTTATTATTGCGTACTAAATTTTTTTACTTTCATAGTTTTTCAATTAATTTCTAAAATTTTATATTATTTTTAATTTTGGGGTTTGAGGTCATGTACTTGAAAATTATTTTTTCATTCTCCCGGCTCAAAGGAAGTAGACGCGTCCTTGAACAGACAAGTTGACCTTAGTTGATTTTTTCAAATTGATTTATTTAAGAAGTGTGAAGCTCTATAGAAAATAATCTCAAACTATGAATTAGGGTAATTATAATTTAATTGGATTATTTATATTTATATTTTTAACTTATTAATTTAATTATTTGTTTGTTAATTATTAAGTGATTAAGATTAATACCACTACATTAATATACTTGAGCACCTAAAGTAAATAAAACAAATTAAAGTAAATAAACCTTTAATCTTTCATGCTTTAATATATACTAGTAAGGCTGCCCGTGCGTTGCACTGGGATTACAACTCAAAATTTTACCCGATTTATTTTAATCTTAATTTAAGTATGTATGCTTAATTTTTTGTTTCATAATTTTTTTTTTGTATACATATTTTGATTTAAAAAAAACTCAAATTTTAGAGTTTCAAAACATAGAAAAAAAAAATATAAGTACAATTTAAATTTACTGCAAATTTCTGAAAACCTCCCTGTACACAACATTTCTAGTTTTATTTGTCAAGTTTCCATCTTCGTCACATATTAAGAATTTTAAATCTGCCCTGTTAGTGACCCTTGAAACTGCGACATACAATTGTCCGTGTGTGAAAACAGGCTTTCTCAATAGAATTCCCACTTTTGACAAAGATTGCCCTTGACTTTTGTTTATGGTCATACCATACGAAATCATAATTGGGAATTGGCGACGTTGAAATCGAAAAGGTAATTTTGAATCTGAAGGAGAAAGCGCCAACCTTGGCCAACCTTGGAATGTATACGATTTTGTCTTGTTGTTCCCCTCCTAAAACCTTTGCTTCAATAACGTAGTTTCCCAACTTGGTCACAACCAATCGAGTCCCGTTACATAATCCGGCGGTGTGTTCAATATTTCTTAACAACATAATTGTAACTCCAACCTACAAAACATTGCATGAAATTAGGGAAAGCATTCATAAAAAAAGTGCAGTTATTTAATTTTCCTAGTATTTTCTAAAATTAAATTTTTATACTAAATTTTAATTTTTAAATGCTCAATATAAATTTTTATAAATTATAGTATATATGTAGAAGATCTTAATGTTATGCACATGAATGATAAATTTTATAAATTCTATTTATACAGCAAGAATGAATTTTACTTTAAATGCTATTTAAACAGCAATAAAGAATAATTAATGAACAAAAAATTTCATAGATATAGAACTAACCTTTAGCTTATGAACATGGTTCGGCAATCCAGAACATTTTATTGAATTTAAATATTCTGGAGAATGCATTTGATCGAAAATCGTATTTCTTTTATCCGCTAAATCAATAGTATCTGCACTAAGATAAACTTTCTCTTTTGTTGAATGCAAGGAAACCATATACTCATTAATTGCTTCGACTTCTTCTAATGTAGGAGCTAAAATAGCGCGACCATGCAAGAAAGAGAGGTCTCCAATATGCTGCTGAAAATCAGGAAAAATGGCATCAACGATCGAACCGATGTAGTCGACATAGTTGGATATGATAAGATCATTGGGAATTTCAATAGTGGCAACCATGGAATGTAGACGATTTCATCTTTTTGTTCACCTCCTATTACCTTCACTTCAATAACGTAGGTTCTCAATTTGGTCAAAACTAATCAAGTTCGTTACATTATCCGTCTGTGTGGTCGATATTGCGTAAATAGTTGTATAATTAATATCATTAAATTAATTTAATATAAATATATTTATAATAAATTTAAATAAATTTTTAAATATATATATTGGTTAAAATGATGAAGGATGTGTGACCTTTTGGGACAGATGTAATATAATTTAATGGACAAATAATTATTTTTATTTTTATTTCAATTATCTCATTTTTCAATTCTTGTTATTAAGTTATGTTTATTAATAATTATAGGAAAAATAAAAAAAATATTGAAAGTGTATAAAAAAATTTAGAAGAAAATATTACCAAATAAAAACAAATAATAATGAAATCATTAATAAAAAAATTATAACTAAAATATTAATATAACAAAAAAATATAATATTTGTTATAATAATTTAGGAAGATTTTAACAATTGATTCCGTAAATATATTTTTGAATGATTTTCATAATTATTTAGAAGCTAGTACGAAATATTATTTTGAACGAAAAATTAATCATAAAATAAAAGTAAATAGTGTTGGAATTCGATATCCCGGGTTATTTAAATTTGCGGAAACCAATAACCCGATCAAACCCTTCGCCGGAGATCACATGAACACCGACTCATCCGCCGGAGTCCGGCCTTTGGAGACCACGCGCCTGAAGGCACGCAGCCCGCCCCCAGCCGAACCCCCGCGAGCCGGGGTTCACGCGATCATGAAGATCGCGTCTCACGCGATCGGGTGGGGCTGCATCGGCAGCCCCCGCGGCGAGTCCGGCGACTCGCCGCCGCCTGGAGATCCCCACCGTCGAGGTGGGGTGGGGTGCGGCTCCAGCCTGCGCCCCGGCGGTCGATCCTTGTGATCGACCGCGCGCCCTCGGCCCAGCCGAGGGTCGCCTTCTCCGCGCCCGCCGAACCCTAGGCGGGTCGATCCACGCGGTCCGGTGGCTTCGCCACCACCGCGTGATCGTCCGTCTACTCCGGGTTCGAATTTTCGGATCTTCGTTCTACGGTATTTCACGATAAACCAAAATCGAATAATATCAAGTTAGTTTAGATATCATACCTACGATTCGTTGTTCGGAGAAACGAAATCAAGATGACCTTTGAATCTTCCCACGTATTCCTTCCACTCCGTTCGAACGTCGGGTGGGCGACGATCTATCGAACTCCTATGGATCTCCTTCAACTCTCTAGAATATCAAGTATGATAATCTTGTCTTATGATTTATGAAGGCCATGTAGTGCTTTTATAGGCTACGTAGGGGATCTAAAGGAGGTGGAATATTGGGCTTCCAATATTGAAGATTAAATTGAGCCCAATGCTCAAGTCCATTAATCCTTATCAATATTAATTAAATTTATTTTCCACTATATAAATTAATTGCACTCCCAATATTAAACCATATTATATCCAAATAATATTTCTCCGGTAGTATTATTTATTCCGTGTATTTAAGATATAAATATCCATGAATAAAATTTATTTATTGCTTAATAAATTTATTCATCTCTTTTATCCGAGACTAGTACCACTCAACCTTATTTATTATGCGGAATTAAATCCACTCGCGAGGTTTACATAATAAATCCTTATGAGCTCATCTCAGAGATATTATCAACCCTTTCGGGATACACTGTCCCGTCAAGAATTCACGGCATGCCATATATAGAATATAGTGACCCAACTTAACCGGTAATTGACCCAATAATTAAACCGGTCAATTCCTTTGGAAAATCAAAGTCACTTATATTAAATATACACACCCGCAATTGTATCGGGGATTAAGAATAAAATACACTGAGTCTCAAATCAATTATCGACGAGCAAACCTAATTGATGAGTCTCATTCGATCCGCTCAATACACCAAGTGTACAAGTGTGATAAAATAATTAAGACAAATTATTTTCTCTCTCACACAACGACTATACCGATGGATTGGTCCGTGCCCATCTAGGTCGTGAGCATCTGTTCGATTAAATATGAGTAACCGATAGTATGATCTTCTGTGTGGGCCCGACACACCATACTAACTACAACGTATAAAATCCAGGACTATGATTTGCATATATTTAATTAACAATAATTAAAAGCAAATGAATGTTTGTATTTAATAGGTAAATGAAAGTGTACAAGGAGTTCATAATACTCAAATCTAGACATTAAGTATACTACTCCATCAATCTCCCACTTATACTAAGGTCTAGTCATATCTTCCAAACTCCCGACTCCCATACTCATCACGTGCTTAAATTGTATTTCCAAGAAGTACCAAGTGAATGAGCAATCTAGGTTGCCGCTCTGAAGCTATCTTGGTGACTACTGCATCGTCCCTCTGACGATGACTCGTATCAGGTGGTACTTGCCCTATGTGTTATCTTACACTCATGGACTCGTGATCTCTTAAAGTTTGCCACTGCACCGCTATTGACATAGCCTTTGGTAAACTAAGAATCACATCTAAGTCCCAGAGGTAATACCGGAGCCATACCAAATCTTCCGCTGCCTCTGAGGCCGCTATTTGGTTACCCATGGGAGAGTCCGAAAAGCATCGTGCTTATCACTCTTCAATGTTAAAACTCCTCCTCCTTTAATAGTGAAACACATAGCCTGACAACGACTTACACCGGTCCTTATCAGCTTGGAAATCCGAATCCGTATAACCCAAAGGAATCAGATTGTCTGCCCCGTAACTCAGAACATAATCCCTAGTATTTCGCAAATACTTGAAAATGCTCTTTACGGTAGTCCAATGAGCCTTTCCAGGGTTATTCTGATATCTCTCTACTACGCCAACTGCATAGCAGATATCAAGCTTCCCACAGCCGAAGCGTAGGGAACTGCTTTCATTTCATCTTTCTCCTTCTGTGCCTGAGGACACATCTCCTTAGAAAGATAAGTTCCTTTACTGAAGGGCAATTCACCCTTCTTGGAATCTTGCATGTTAAAACGAGCCAGAATCGTGTCTATGTAAGATTGCTGGGAAAGATACAATGTTCTATTCCGGCGATCCCTTATAACCTTGATCCCTAGAACATGTCCCACTTCTCCCAAATCTTTCATATCGAATTGTCTAGACAACCATCCCTTTATTTCTGATAACATTTTCACACTGTTGCCAATGAGAAGAATGTCGTCTACATAAAGCACGAGAAACACCACCTTCTTCCCATCATGTTTCCAATACACACACGATTCGTCCATGCTTTGACTGAATCCAAAAGATTGGACTACTTCGTCAAACCGCAGGTTCCACGATCTCGAGGCTTGTTTCAATCCATAAATGGATCGATTAAGTTTGCAGATTAGATGATCTCGCCCCTTAGCAATGAATCCTTCTGGTTGTTTCATATAAATAGTCTCGTCAAGACTTCCATTTAGGAAAGTTGTCTTGACATCCATTTGCCACACCTCATAATCCATATGAGCTGCTATGGATAAGAGAATCCGGATCGACTTTATCTTGGCTACCGGCGAGAAGGTCTCCTCATAATCGATTCCCTCTTTCTGAGTATATCCTTTCGCAACAAGCCGAACTTTAAAGGTTTCAACCTTTCCGTCAGATCCTCTCTCTCTCTTGTAGACCCATTTACACCCAATTGGCTTCACGCCTCTTGGTGGTTCTACAAGATCCCAGACTTTATTAGAATCCATAGATTCAATGTCGTATTTCATCGCTTTCTTCCAAGAAGGCGCATCTATATCTTGTACCGCCTCATCATAGGTACAGGGATCGATTTCATGATCTCCAGGTCCAGAGTCCGAAGACTCACCCAGTCCAATCCATCTTTCAGGTTGTTTAACAACCCTCCCACTACGACGGCGTTCCGGTGTATTAACAGTGACAGTAGGTGCAGGTTCTAGTGGTGTATCACTACTCGGTTCGGCTGTATCTAGGTCTTCTTTGTCACCTCTCATCTCATCAAGTATTATGTCACTCTTGGGCTTGTGGTCCATGACATAGTCTTCCTCTAAGAACTGAGCGTTAGTACTTATAACGATCTTCTGGTCCTTAGGACTATAGAACATGCCACCTTTAGTTCCTTTCGGGTATCCTACAAACAGCCGTAATTCTGATCTAGGTTCTAACTTATCGGCACCTTGTCGCAACACATGTGCTGGACAACCCCAGATCCGAATGTGTCTCAAGTTAGGCTTGCGCCCACTCCACAATTCCATGGGTGTGGTTGGTACCGTTTTGGTTGGAACCCTATTCAAGATATACGCCGATGTTTCCAAGGCATGTCCCCAGAACATAACAGGTAAGTCCGAGTAACTCATCATTGATCGCACCATTTCCATAAGAGTCCTATTCCTTCTTTCTGACACACCATTCTGCTGGGGAGTATATGGTGATGTCATTTGGGAACCAATCCCATTCTCTGCTAAGTATGCCTTGAATTCTCCAGACAGGTACTCGCCTTCGCGATCCGATCGCAGGCATTTAATAGATTTTTTTGAAGGTTCTCCACAAAAGCCTTGAACTCCTTGAACTTGTCAAAGGATTCGCTCTTGCGGCACATCAAGTATACAAATCCATATCTTGAGTAATCATCAGTGAAAGTGATGAAATACTCGTACCCTCCCCTTGCCTGAGTAGACATAGGTCCGCATACATCATAGTGAATCAAATCCAATACTTGTTCAGCTCTTCGTCCTTTACCAGAAAAAGGACGCTTGGTCATTTTACCCTCTAAACAGGATTCGCAGGTTGGAAGGTCCTCTCCTTCAACATCGCTGATTAGACCATCAGCTTTCAACCTTTGAAGCCTATTCGAGTTTATATGACCTAGCCTTAGATGCCACAAGTATAATTGATTCATCCTAGAAGGTTCCTTTCTCTTATTGGTGTTCGTAGATGTGTTATTACTCTTGGTTAGTTGCATCGTGTTAGACTCAGGATTTAGCACATACAAATCGTCTACCAATGTACCAGAACAGACAATCTCACTATTTCTTCTTATGATCACAGAGTGATCAAAAGAAACAGAATATCCATTCATAATAAGTTTAGAAACCGAAATTAAATTCTTTCTAAAGTTGGGTACATAAAGACAATTATGTAAAGCTAAAACCCTATCACTACTAAAGCGTAAGTGAACGTCTCCCACTGCAACAGCCGCTACCCTCGCGGCATTGCCCATGTAGACCACGATCTCTCCCTCTCTAAGTCTCCGGGTTTCCTGGAACCCCTGCAATGAATTGCAGACATGATCAGTGGCCCCCGTATCTACACACCAGGTGCTGGTAGATAACACCACTGATAATGTTTCAGTGACTAAGGAAAATTTCGTACCTTTGATGAGAGGACAATCAGACCTCCAGTGCCCAGACTGCTTGCATCGATAGCACTTGCCTCGCGGCTTGCTCTTCCCAATCCGTGGTTTGGAACCACTGGGCTTCTTTGCTTGCACTTCCATTTTAGCCACAAGAGCTTGTGACTTTCTGACCATACTTATAAGTTCCGCTCTTTTGAAATCGTTTTTAAGCGATTCCTCAAGAGGACTGAATTTATAAAGTATGTCAATCACTTCTTGTCCGGCTTCTACACTATGTCTCAACATCATTCTGAGGTCATTCCCAATGTCCTCATCAGTCGGGACAACAGTAGATATAGAATGCTCAACAGTCTGGACAATGTCCAGATTTCCTTTCCAATCAGTACTATATGGAACCAGTGAGTTTTCATCTTTAAGTATATCACAAAGTGGGGTCACAGTCATTCTTAACCTATAAGCACATAAAACAAACAAACAATTTAATATCCGATATTATCTCCCTTAAATAATATCATTAAATCACTAATCACATCTAAAATCCCATCTGGTAAGGCAAGCCACGGTGTGTGGACATTTACCTACCTAAACGACTTAGCAATTAGATTTCCTTTGGTCATACATCACTTATAGCGGAACCTCGTTGGGAGGAATACTACAAGGCGTATCTAAGTGTAAACCATTACTTGTACCAAAGTAAATCATTTGGAATTGCTACATCACCGCAAGCCACGTTGTGTGGACGTTTACGACAACTTCACAACTCTTCACAATTTTCTTACAACTGTCTACATCAATTAATCCAAAATTCGTCAGCATAGCAAGCCACGTTGTGTGGACGTTTACTATACTAAGAGATCTTTATAATTGACTCCCAATTACTTGATCCATTCAATCTTGTAAATCAAGACGCGGAGAATCATAAGTGAAACTCGAAGTTTCTAACCAGTGATTCACCATGCGAACAACCCTATCTCTCATAAATGAGGGAGCCGAGCAGACAATCGATCCATCTTCAAAAGAATGGTACGAAGGTCTCTAATTTGTGTCCTCGACATGACCAAGTGGCTCTGGCTCCATTCCACTCCCCGGGGTAAGAATGAGTCGACTTGAAATCAGTTTTGGAAAGACAAATTAGGCATTGTTTGATGAACTTAATCAATGTTTCTCGTAAGAGGAATTACAAGAACTCTCCTCCAATGACCTATCTATATAAACTTCAAAAGTTTATAAAAGTCACCAAGAGAGCAGAAATGGAGACCATGGGTATGTTTCCATACCCTCTCCCACTTAGCTTTTTACAATAAAGGGATACGCTATCTAGTGCATAAAAGTAAACACATATAGCATGCATACAAGTAATAAAGCACATAATATTATCACAAAGTCAAAATAATACTAGAATATTATTTTCCGACTATTATGGCTTTACTCCATCTCCGTACGCATCTTCTAGTCTTTTAGTCTTCGTTCTTGAATGCTCCATGTGACGAGAATATTAATCTCCAATATTTAAATCTATTTATTTTTAATAAATCCAAAAGATACTTAATTAATAATAATTAAGTCAATCGAATAAATCAAAAATAAAATTAAATATTATTAATATTTTTATTTATTTTATTTTTCCCTTTCTACTTCATTAAATCTCTAGAATAATCTATCCAAGACCCACTTGGAATATTCTAGATGATTTCCATAATGAAATAAGGAAATAAAATAATTTAGGACTCTTCTACTTTCCAAATTAATTAGATTCCTAATCCATGAATATTTCCATAAAATAGAAATAATCAATTAGGAATCCTAATTAATTCCAAATTGATTCTTTTCCTAATCCATGAGAGTTCCCAAAAATAGGAATTCTCAAATAGGAAAAACCCGAACCAATTAGGAAAGAGAATCACCGGACCGGGATAGCACGGGGTGGGGATCCCCGCGCCACCCTCCACCGCCGCCTATAGGAGCCGCCGCCGCCCAGCCCACGCGCCACCTCCCTTGGTGGCCGGCGTGGCCGAGATTCCCACGATCGCCCCCTTTTTTTTTTCGGCTAGGGTCGATCGATCCTCATGGATCGACCATGGGGATGGTCGATCCTTGTCCTCACCCTCACGATCATCTCCTTCGTCACGCGTCTTCTCAGGCGGTCGTTTCGGCATCGATCCAACGCAAAATAAATTACAAAATAAATTTTACACTATCCGGTATCGATTCTATACATGAAATTGACCCTATACAATTTCCGGAAAAACGTAGAACGTAATAATAAATCCTAAATTCGGTCAACCCCTGAATTTTTACTATTACAAGCATTCACCACCAAAAACGAATCTCGACATGTCCGAGAGTTTAATCAAACCAACAATCATGACAAAATAAATTAACAAAAATTAATTAAGCCATAATAGTCGGAAACCCTGCAAGGTAGAACAATTTTATCGAAAATACCGCGAACGTAAACCACGCTCTGATACCAATTGTTGGAATTCGATATCTCGGGTTATTTAAATTTGCGGAAACCAATAACCCGATCAAACCCTTCGCCGGAGATCACATGAACACCGACTCATCCGCCGGAGTCCGGCCTTTGGAGACCACGCGCCCGAAGGCACGCAGCCCGCCCCCAGCCGAACCCCCGCGAGCCGGGGTTCACGCGATCATGAAGATTGCGTCTCACGCGATCGGGTGGGGCTGCATCGGAAGCCCCCGCGGCGAGTCCGGCGACTCGCCGCCGCCTGGAGATCCCCACCGTCGAGGTGGGGTGGGGTGCGGCTCCAGCCCGCGCCCCGGCGGTCGATCCTTGTGATCGACCGCGCGCCCTCGGCCCAGCCGAGGGTCGCCTTCTCCGCGCCCGCCGAACCCTAGGCGGGTCGATCCACGCGGTCCGGTGGCTTCGCCACCACCGCGTGATCGTCCGTCTACTCCGGGTTTGAATTTTCGGATCTTCGTTCTACGGTATTTCACGATAAACCAAAATCGAATAATATCAAGTTAGTTTAGATATCATACCTACGATTCGTTGTTCGGAGAAACGAAATCAAGATGACCTTTGAATCTTCCCACGTATTCCTTGCACTCTGTTCGAACGTCGGGTGGGCGACGATCTATCGAACTCCTATGGATCTCCTTCAACTCTCTAGAATATCAAGTATGATAATCTTGTCTTATGATTTATGAAGGACATGTAGTGCTTTTATAGGCTACGTAGGGGATCTAAAGGAGGTGGAATATTGGGCTTCCAATATTGAAGATTAAATTGAGCCCAATGCTCAAGTCCATTAATCCTTATCAATATTAATTAAATTTATTTTCCACTATATAAATTAATTGCACTCCTAATATTAAACCATATTATATCCAAATAATATTTCTCCGGTAGTATTATTTATTCCGTGAATTTAAGATATAAATATCCATGAATAAAATTTATTTATTGCTTAATAAATTTATTCATCTCTTTTATCCGAGACTAGTACCACTCAACCTTATTTATTATGCGGAATTAAATCCACTCGCGAGGTTTACATAATAAATCCTTATGAGCTCATCTCGGGGATATTATCAACCCTTCCGGGATACACTGTCCCGTCAAGAATTCACGGCATGACATATATAGAATATAGTGACCCAACTTAACCGGTAATTGACCCAATAATTAAACCGGTCAATTCCTTTGGAAAATCAAAGTCACTTATATTAAATATACACACCCGCAATTGTATCGGGGATTAAGAATAAAATACACTGAGTCTCAAATCAATTATCGACGAGCAAACCTAATTGATGAGTCTCATTCGATCCGCTCAATACACCAAGTGTACAAGTGTGATAAAATAATTAAGACAAATTATTTTCGTGTCCATCTAGGTCGTGAGCATCTGTTCGATTAAATACGAGTAACCGATAGTATGATCTTCTGTGTGGGCCCGACACACCATACTAACTACAACGTATAAAATCCAGGACTATGATTTGCATATATTTAATTAACAATAATTAAAAGCAAATGAATGTTTGTATTTAATAGGTAAATGAAAGTGTACAAGGAGTTCATAATACTCAAATCTAGACATTAAGTATACTACTCCATCAAATAGAAGAGTAAAATAGATAAAATAAATTTTTTTAACATTGTTTTGTTTTTATTTAAAATATCTCATTTTCAATTTGTTTTAATAAGTTTTATAAAGATACAAAACATAAAAAAAAAATCAAGTGTTTTTCAATTATTATTATCACTGTTTTGATTGGAATCTATACTCTTGAAACATATAATTGGTGTGAATCTTTATATTAACATTATATTATCGAATAATTGTATTGTTTGTATTTCAACTATATCAATTTTCAATAACACTGTTTGATTAATTTATTTATATTTATAATTATTTAGAAAATTGAAAAATATGTCTTTAAGTGTTTTATAATTATAAATTTTGAGGTTCGTATTTGACATTTGAATGATTAAACCGCGTAAATAATAGATGATGCATACTTGTATAATTAATATCATTAAATTATTTTAATATAAGTATATTTATAAATAAATTTAAATAAAATTTTAAATATATACTATATCTTATAAATATATAACTTACCAATTGACCTGCATAATGATACAATAAATAAATAAAATTCGTTTCTATTTTTTTTCGAAACATAACATTTTAAACATATATTCACCTTACTTTGAGATGTTAAAAAACAGAATCAACCTATAAGTCGAGGTTAAAAGATAGATATGTCATCTGAGTTCAACTCATCGATCTCAGCAACCTTCATCGGTGTGTCCACGTTGCATGGTGCTGAATAAGTATTTCAATAAATCATGTGTAAGATGTCGATTTCTACAAAAAAAACATCAATACCTGATTTGGAAATCGAAGTATAGATACCTGATTTGAATATAGATACCTGGTTTATTATTTCAATAAATGATTTTAACACCATTTATTAAAACGACGGAGCAATCGCGGCACATATCTATATTCATAATAAACCAAACGAATAAGAAAAATTTCCTTATGCGCCTTCAAGCTAAGATTCCCTTAAACAACACTATAGACTCACTGGGAAACTTAAAAATAATGGTGCCGATAAAGAGACAAACTTACATGGGAAAAAAACAATTTCCGCATAGCTTGCTATGAAATGCCAAATAAGCAAAAAAATAAAGCTTCCCTACTATTAATCATGAATTAATGCGATATCATCTTCTAACAGGTGCATCTTACCATTGTCCCGGGTGTAGAGGGAGGAAAAAAACATAAGCAAGAATACAATACCTTTCTCAAAACGAAAGCCAAATATAAGTAGGCCACCTCCCATTCATCGGGGGATAGAGTACCTGAAACCAAAATTAAGCATCAGATAGTTTTATTAATTTCGATTCCAACCAAATAGTTTTAGATATACAAAAATAATGATAAAGCTAAAACTTACTTGGATCATCTTTACCATCACCCAAAGCACCAAGCCTTCGCATGAGCTCAACAAACTCAGGTAATGGAAAGATTATTAAGAAAAATAGTGAATGTAAAATGTAATGGAAAAAGATAAAGCCCCAAACACAGAACATCCACAATAAGAAATACGGAGTACACATTTAGAAATATAATGATAAAATCATCAGAACAAATTAACAAAATATAAACCAAAAATTAAAATAGTTTAAGAAATAAAAAATTCAAATCGAAAACAAAACTCGTCCCTCACTCGCTGATGCATCGATATCGTCCCGTCGCCGCTGGCTCGATGAATAAAATAAATAAAATCAAACCTTAAAACTAACACTGAAAACAAAATTGATTCAAAACCAACCTTTAAATTTTGAAGCCGCTGCAACCTTCTCGTAAAAGATCCTATTATAACGTAATTAATGGGAAGCATAAACTGAACAGTCCAAATAACGTATAAAAGCATAAATTAATGAAGGTGTAAATTGAACACTCCAAATATCAATATTACCAACAGATACGCCATAATATAAAAACATAAATTAATGAGTACTATATGTAAAAAAAAAATTTACTGCTTTCTTTCAAAGACATATTTTCATTAAGCTTGTAAAAAGTAAAACTATTAAGATACGCACGCTTGATTGCTTTAAGATAGTAAGAAGTGGTTTAACACTTAAAACGTAAATACATAAAAGACACTCAAGTTACCTACCTTGTTAATTGATATGAATGCTATCAAAGCTGTCCAGAAGATATGTCGAGAGAGATATCATCGACGAAGGCGTAATCAGCTTTAAGATACGACTCTTGATTGCTTTTTCTATACAGACTGGAAAGCACAGGAAAACAAATAATGTTACACGTATTTAATTTAGGAAAACAAAAGGGTATAGTCAAAGAAATCCTCCTCGTATGAAAATAATACTGAGTAATACAATTTTAATAACACTTTAAAAAAATAGTAAAAATAAAAAATAACTTAAATATTAAAAAAAAACAAATTGTCAATGGGGAAATATTGAAAAAAAACGTAAAGCAAGGAAGAAGACAAAATTACATACATGTTTTTAAAAATAAAATAAAAAACTTAACTCGATTACCTCGCGATCCATGAGCATATGCATCATGGTTGTGAATTGTTATACCTCGAGGAATTGTAAGAACATCTTCTTGCAGCCTGTATCGAACACCTCCAGCATAACACCAATCGAATAAAAAACTCATTTCGATTAACTACTTTCACATTTCCCAAGCAAATACCATACTAATACCTCAAGAAATGACGGAAAATAGAGAAGAAAATAACTTATAGGACAAAGTACGTAACCTGAGAAATCGAAACTTTTGCATAGTCAGCAGCAGTGTATTTTTCATCATAGCGAAAAGCAAGCCACTGCAGTAAGAAACCTCTATGAATATTAATTTATGAGATATTTCTTGTATAAATTCTCTTTCATAAGAATTATTTTTAAAAAGCTATGAAAGATAAAACCATGTTCAGAAAACCTCAAAGATAAAACCGTGTTCAAAAATCCTAAATTTACATGAAAAAAAGATTGATTCAGGTCACTGGCAAATACAAAGCTGTCATTTGAACCCTTGTTCAATACATCTTCGAAAATCCATTGTTGTGCTATATTACACGTTTTCTTTGATTAGTTTTGGAACAAAAATCATAGAAGGTGTCATTTGGTATAAGCCTCGTATAACAACATACATGGGTAGCCTCGTGTAGCAATAAAAATACCCCCTTCAATTTTAGACACTTGTTTAATAACAATCTTCATCATACTAACCTGCATCGTCGTAAAGAACCAAAGACCGCAGATACAATTGAAGAGTCTAATATCATAGTTAATTTATCTTTCACAAACATCATGATACAAATTGACCGTTCTCAAGACACCGAGAAAAATCACACCCGCATAGCATCGATAAAAGTCTTTTTAGCTATTATGGTTTTCTAATAAAATGAAAAAAATGCGTTTTCTAATAATAATAGGCGTATCATTTCCTCGAAATATATAACTCGCGAGAATTATAAAGAATGAATTGTTGCATACTAATAGAATTAAATTATTGAATAATTATTTTATTTGTATTTGAACTATACAATTTTCAATATAAATGATTTATTAATTTATTCTTAATTAATGACATAGAAAATCAAAAAAATATGTTGAAATTGTGTTTCAATAAAAAAATAAGCAATTTTATTAGTCACTTTAAATATAAAATTCATGTGAATTATTAAGGATGAATTGTTTTATAATTAATAAAATAAATTTTTTTGTCAAAAAAGAAGCAAGATCAGATGGTGATGGACTTTTTTGTCACCATTCACAAATGAGAATATTTTAGTAACAGTAAGACCAAGAACACAAATGGGTTGACAGTGTTCGGAAAATGTTAGTAATCCATCCATAGCTTATACATTTAAAGATCAAACACAAATTATTTATTATAAAAAAAGGCAGTATGTATGCATGCAATACCAAGAACACAAATAATTTTACCTCATCAAAGAAATAAATGGAAGAAAGAGGAACAACATCATCAATAGTCATCTGCATATCAATATAAAATAAATGTTGAAGTTAAAAAAAAAATAGAATAGAAAGTTAAAGATTCTCAAGTTCACTAACAGATAATGAATACCACAGAACTCTTTTCACTGGGAGCAACTTACAGAAATTAACAACATATAAAAACAGAGAGATTGATCAAACGGGGAAAAGCGGTATTTTCACCCAAATATTATCTTATTTAAACTGTATGTTATTCTGCAAATAAGAACCACATATAATATTGATGTTAGATAATAAATAAAAATCACAGAACAAAAAATCTAAAGTCAAAAAATAGAATTAGAAAATACATCAAACTTACCGACAAATCTTCAAATCAGATTTTATTATGAATGCAAAATAAGACATCAGAAATGAGAATTCACACATAGCTGATGTGCCTCTATAATCTCGGTCATCCTTTGCGTTGTTAAGGGCTTGATAAAAAACTGGGAAGTGCATTGAGTCAACGCCAAGACGATAAACTCACAGGATTAAGAACATCAACCATACTATGATGCAAGTTACGGACAATATAACCAGTAAGAGTGAGCGCCTTCTGGTTAAGATGAGTCGCAAACCTCTCATCAATACACACCAAGACTCCATTGTCATGACAAAGCTTTGCACAATCTAAAGCTATAAGATGATAAAAAAAATCAAATATACGGGCAAGCTTCAAAACTGGAATACCAAAAAAAATAAGTTGCACAAACTAAAACAATAGATGATAAAACAATTACAACAATGATTGATACAAAATACATATATGGCATAGTTACATAATCTTCACATATTAAGTTTATAATAACGGGAAAAAACCTTGGATCATAGGTGGTGCAGCTGATACTTAGGAAAAAACATTGGATTTGAAAGCTTGCTGAGCTTCACCAACGTTATTAGGCTGCTCGCTGTGTCCAGATTCGGCAAAATCAAGTTGGGAACAGATGATATTTAGACTGGGGGCACGCTTCATAGTATTGTGGTGAGCCTGACACAGCAAAAAATATCATTGTTTATCAATTGAAAATAATCATACATTAGGAGTAGATGTTAAGAATCAAAAATTAGATGCCTCACAAAAAAATCGATAATAGAGATACGGAAAATAATACTACAAAATTGGCATTAAACAGTTTACAAAAACATGGCAAAAAATTATACTATAAAACAGGTAACAACAATTTACAAAAATCTTACATACCTGGAGAATCTAAAAAATACGAATTATAACCCGCACACCCTCTCCAGCACCTCGCACGGCACGTCATGAACCGCAGCAAAAACCCGACCCACTAACTCAGCGATTATAACCAAAAATTAAAAACTTGAATTTAGGGCTGCTGCAAAAATGAAAACTGCAATTTAAATAAGAATTTAAATTGATATATTAATTTTTATACGACATTTTTTCTCCATTTGGATTTTCGCAGCAACAGCAGCTTTTAATTTGCACTGTTGATGGGGTTGCCCCTGTTGCTCCAATTGACAATTTTTAGATCTTCATTTCCGAGCCATGTCCATGTCAGTAATGGTAGATCTTCATTATTCCTAATCGATTTTAAAATTCTATCCCAATTACTGCAATTCACTAAAGCATCTTATTCATCTTTGACTTGCACAACAACAATTATAACATTCTTTTATCAAGATCAAAGTAAAAGAAAATTATCTATAATACTATTTTAAGAATAGTTTTAGTTGAAGAAATATGTCTCAAAAGTCAAAAGAAAAGATATTCTCATTTCTCACTGTCCACTGCCTCCCACATGGAACAATTCGAGGGCAAATATATTACATATTTTAGAAGTATTTTCAGTAAGCATCTAAAATTTAAGCATTGATCAAATGGAAGTAGTTAGAGTTCACAGAAAGTAATCGAAATGAAGAATTGAACCTGCATGTACTACTCCGAGAGGTATCCTTATTGCATTTTCCCTATCCTACCTGAAAAGCATTGCAGGTTAGTACCTACTAAGATACGCAATATATTAAAAGAGAATGAGTAGGTCTAACTTATCGTTTATTCCATTTATCTCACGCCTATAACTTCACAACCTAACACTACTGCCCCAAGGGATGCTCAGAATCTCACAGATTTTACTAAAACTTACCCTCACATGGCGTAATTGATTTCCATAAACATGTGACTATGATTACGGACTGAACTGTTGGAGTTGTGTACTTAATGTCTAGATTTAAGTAACGGTAAACTCCCCGTCATAGCATTTAATCTATTAATTAACGAACAATTGTTTTGCTTTTAATTATTTATTAATTAAATATATGCAAATCATAGTCCTGGATTCTATACGTTGTAGTTAGTATGGTGTGTCGGGCCCACACAGAAGATCATACTATCGGTTACTCGTATTTAATCAAACAGTAGCTCACGACCTAGATGGACACGGACCAATCCATCGGTATAGTCGTTGTGTGAGAGAGAAAATAATTTGTCTTAATTATTTTATCACACTTGTACACTTGGTGTATTGAGCGGATCGTAGAGATTCATCGATTAGGATTGCCGGCGATAATCGATTCGAGTCTCAGAGTATTTTATTCTTAATCCCCGATATTATTGCGGGTGTGTATATTTAATATAAGTGACTTTGATTTACCAAAGGAATTAACCGATTTAATTATTGGGTTAATTACCGGTTAAGTTGGGTCACTATATTTTATATATGGCATGCCGTGAATAATTGACCGGACAGTGTATCCCGGAAGGGTTGATAATATCCCCGAGATGAGTTCAAAAGGAATTATTGTGTAAACCTCATGAGTGGATTCGTTCCGCACAATAATTAAGGTTGAATGGTACTAGTCTCGGATTAAAGAGATGAATAAATTAATTAGCAATAAATTAATTTTATTCATGGATATTTCTATCTTAAATACACGGAATAAATAAATACTATCGGAGAAATATTATTTGATATAATATGGTTTAATATTGGGAGTGCAATTAATTTATATAGTGGAAAATAAATTAATTAATATTGATAAGGATTAATGGACTTGGGCAGTGGGCTCAATTTAATCATCAATATTGGAAGCCCAATATTCCACCTCCTTTAGATCCCCTACGTAGCCTATAAAAGCACTACATGGCCTTCATAAATTATAAGACAAGATTATCATACTTGATATTCTAGAGAGTTGAAGGAGATCAATAGGAGTTCGATAGATCGTCGCCCACCCGACGTTCGAACGGAGTGCAAGGAATACGTGGGAAGATTCAAAGGTCTTCGATTGATTTTGTTTCTCCGCACAACAAATCAAAAGGTATGATCATAAAACTCCTTGTGTGATTTTATGTGATATGGATTGTAATATATACATGAACACATGATCCGGGAAACGTCGAGACCGGGATACGGGGATCCGGGATCCCCGTCGGGATCGAGTAAGGGGCGGCCGAACCCTAGGGTTCGACCGCCGGTGCGCCGCGCGAGGAAGCCCCGGCTGGACGCCGGGGCATGCGATCGACCTAGGGTCGATCGCTGGGGATGCCACGGGCTGGTGCCGTGGCGGATCCCCGCCGCCTCCATGGCGGCGTGCGCGTGAAGGCGCCTCGGCTGGGCCGAGGCGGGCGATCGATCGGGCGATCGATCGCCGGGGGAAGACCGCGGCTGGAGCCGCGGTAGGTCAGCTGGGCTGACCGCCCCTCCTGGCGGTGGCGGTGAGTCGCCGGACTCACCGCCGGGGGGCTGCCCCATGCAGCCCCATGCGATCGCCATGCACGGCGATCGCGAGCCCGGTCGGGGGCGCGGCTAGGGTTTAGCCACGGGTTCGCCCGCGGTGATGCCTCGGTCGTGCTCCGGCTCGTTCGGTGTTCGCGATCGGTTTCCGGCGAAGGGTTTTCGGTCGGGGTTATCGGTTCCGCAATTTTTGATACCCCGGGATATCGATTTCCAACAAATGGTATCAGAGCGTTTGGTTTCGTGTTCATGTATGTGTTCAATTGTGTTCTACCTGTCAGGGATTCCGACTATCATGGTTGAATTGATTATTAATTATTCGTTTAATTAATTGCTTTAATTTACCATGATTATTCGTTATTAAACTCTCGGACATGTCGAGATTCGTTTTGTGTGGATGAATGCTTGTAATAGTAAAAATTCGGGGGTTGACCGAATTTAGATTTATTATTATTGTTCTATGTTTTCCGGAAAGTGTATAGGGTCGATTTCATGTATAGAATCGATACCGGAATTGTAAATTTATTTCTTGTAATTTATTTACGTTGGTTCGATGCCGAGACGACCGCCGGAGAACACGTGTGACGAAGAAGACGAAGAGGACGAAAAACCGGGGGGGTCGATCATCCCCATGATCGATCCCCATGAGGATCGATCGACCCCACGCCAAGGGGCTGCCCGCTAGGGCTTCCGGCCAAGCCGGCCACCGGTGGTGGTGGCGCGTGGCTAAGGGGCGGCGGCGGTGGTGCCCGGCGGTGGTGGTGGTCGACGGTGGGGGTGGTGTGGGGATCCCCAACCCATGCTACTCCTACCAAGATTCACTTTCCTAATTAATTCGGTTTTCCTATTTGAGTTTTCCTATTTTTGGGAACTCTCATGGATTAGGAAAAGAATTAATTAGAATTAATTTTATTCCTAATTCTATTATGGAAGTCTTCTAGTGTATTCCGAGTTCTACTTGGAATAGGATCCTAGAGATTTAATAGAATTGGAAAGGAATAAAAGATAATTTAGGATTGATTTATTTCCTAATTGATTATTCCTATTTTATGGGAATTTTCATAGTAATGGAAATTAATTAATCTTGGAAAGTAGAAGAGTCCTAATTTATTTTATTTCCTTATTCTATTATAGAAGTCTTCTAGAATATTCCAAGTTTGACTTGGATAGATTATTCTAGAGATTTAATAGAATTAGATAGGAAAATAAATAAATAAAAATATTAATAATATTTAATTTTATTTTTGATTTATTCGATTGACTTAATTTTCGAATTAAGTATCTTTTGGATTTATTAAAAATAAATAGACTTAAATATTGGGATTAATATTCTCGTCACATGGAGCATTCAAGAACGAAGACTAAAGACTAGAAGACGCATACGGAGAAGAAATAAAGTCATGATAGTCGGAAAATAATTCTCTAGCTTATTTTGACTATGTGCTATGTGCTTTATTACTTGTATGCATGCTATATGTGTTTTACTTTATGCACTAGATAGCGTATCCCTTTTGTTATAAAAAGCTAAGTGGGAGAGGGGATGGAAACATTCCCATGGTCTCCATTACTGTTCTCTTGGTGACTCTTGTGGATTTTTGAAATTCACATAGATGTGTCATTAGAGGAGAATTCTTGTAATTCCTTTTACAAGAGACATTGATTAAGTTTATCAAACAATGCCTAATTTGTCTTTCTGAAACTGACTTCAAGTCGACTCATTCTCACCCCGGGGAGTGGAATGGAGCCAAAGCCACTTGGTCATGTGGATGACACAAATTAGAGACATTCGTACCATCTTTTGAAGGTGGGTCGATTGTCTGCTCGGCTCCCTCATCTAATGAGAGATAGGGTTGTTCGCATGGTGAATCACTGGTTAGAAACTTCGAGTTTCACTTATGATTCTCCACGTCTTGATTTACGAAAATCGAATGGATCAAGTAATTGGGAGTCAATTGTAAAAGTCTTTTGGTGTAGTAAACGTCCACACTATCGTGGCTTGCTACATTGAATGGGACTTTGGATCGATTGATGTAGACAGTTATAGAAGAAAGTGAAGGATCGTATGTTAGCGTAAACGTCCACACTATCGTGGCTTGCGGTGATATGCGAGTCCCAAACAATCTTCTTAGATACTGAGTAATGGTTTACACTTAGGTACGCTCTGTAGTATTCTTCCCATCGAAGTAACGCTATAGTGATGTACGACCGAAGCAAATCTAATTGCTAAATCATTTGGGTGGGTAAACGTCCACACTATCGTGGCTTGCCTTACCTGATGGGATTTAAGATGTGATTAGTAATTTAAAGATATTATTTTAGGGAGATAATATCGGATATTAAATTAATTGTTTGTTTAAATGTGCTTATAGGTTTAGAGAATAGCTATGAACCCACTTTCTATGATACTCAAGGAGCATAAGCTCACTGGCCCCAACTATATTGATTGGAAGAGAAATTTAGACATTGTCCTGACTTCTGAGGAGTACAAGTTTGTACTCCATGAAGTATGCCCCGCTGAGCCCACGCCTGCCTCGACTGATGAGGAAAAACTAGCATATCGGAAGTGGAAAAAGGCTGATGAAATGGCTAGGTGTTATATTTTGGCTTCCATGTCAAATGTACTCCAAACCCAACATGAGTCGATGGACACTGCCTATGATATGATGTTTAACCTCAAGGAGATGTTTGGAGAGCAAGATCGTGCGGCAAGGCAAGAAGCCATGAGAGTCCTCATGACAACTACTCAGTCTGAAGGAACGCCCGTAGAGGAGCACGTTCTTAAGATGATGGGTCTGTTGAATGAGCTTGAGATCCTAGGAGCTCAACTTGATGCTGAGACGCAAGTCGACATCATACTCCAGTCTCTGACCCCTAGCTTTGAGCAGTTTCGCATGAGTTATAATATGGGTAAACTATCTTACTCTCTTGCGCAACTCCTGACTGAGCTGAAGGCGGCAGAGGGGATCTACAAGAAGGGCAAGTCTCTAGCGCTTGTAGCTACCAAGTCCAAAGGCTTTAAGTCTGGTGGAGGTAGGGGCAAAAGAAGGAAGCTAGCCAGAAAACCCAGTGGTGTCAAGAAGGTTGTACCACGAGTGGGGGCTGCAAAGCCAAAGGGCAATTGCTTCCGATGCAACAAGTCTGGACACTGGAAGTCTGAATGTCCTCTCAGAGGTACGAATTTTTCTTTAGTCGTAAAAACATAGTCAGCGGTATTATCTACCAGAATTCTGGTGTGTAGATATGGAACCACTGACGGTATGTGCATTTTGAATGCAGGGGTTCCAGAAAACCCGGCGACTTAGAAAAGAAGAGTTCGAGTCTACACGGGCAAAAGCTGTAGAGGAGGCAGCTGTTGCGGTGGAAGACATTTATCTGCTTTAGTAGTTAAATAGGATTTCATTTCAAGTTTATTGCTTTATGTACCCTTTATTTTAGAAAGAACGTTTTGTTCTGGATTTCTATTATTTATGAATGGATATTTTATTTCTTTAATCATTGGATGATTTTGAAATAATGGGTATTATCTATTCTGGTACATTAGATAGCAATATATGAATGATAGATCCTAAGTCTACCACAATGCAACGAACCGTTCTATAACTTGTTTTACTTGATTAGATATTTCTTTATTGAATCATTATACTTGTGAACTCTTTTACTTTGTAGTATTTTCAAATAAGATTCAAAAGGTCGAAATTGATTTGATCAATTATAGTTGAAGGAATGGACCTTCCGACCTGAGAATTGAATTTGGAGGATAATACATCTAAGCAAACCTTTCTGGATAAAGGATAGAATTCGGACAAGTATTAGAAATGATTAGATATGCAGACGTATGTGTAAAATAAGAAAGGTACGAGTATCAAAGAATACTCGGTGATGGATTAGAATACTTAATGTGCCATAAAAGCAAAGTGTTTTGACTAGTCAATGGACACAAAGCTATCATGGGGAACCATTAAAGTATATCCATCAGGAGCCTGCGACTTGGTCGCAGAGGCCATTACCTATCTAAATAACACATAGCATAATCAAAGATTGGAATTCAATCCCAAAGGGACGCGCCATTCAGATGGTGTGTTGTAAATAAGAAATGGAGATCTAATAGTAAAAGAACAAGTTGTTCGGAACTACCTATGTTCTATAGATATTCCTGGATACAAACATATGTATATGATTGTAGGATATCCTAGATGAACGAAGTATTGTGTGTTCTATAGTATTATGAACCAGAGGGACGTCTGGCGTTCGGTTCATAGAGAAATACTATTAGATGAACCACAAAGCCTGAATTAAAAGTAATACCTTGGAATGAGAAAGGACAAAAGCCTGGGAACCAGCCAAACCGAGTAGAAGTACACCACACACTGCACCTATTGTTGTTACTGTTATACACCGGGACGCCATTGCAGTGGGAGGTTGTTAGACAACCAGAGATATTCATAAAACTAGAGGAGTTCGGACTCTGGATCTAGTAGAGATGAAATCGATCCCTAGCTCTGCATAAGGGCGGTACTAGATCTAAATGAGCCTACTTGGAGAACAATAAGGTTTATTGTTAAGAGGCTAGATCATTTAGAGTACAAGCTTAGTAAATTCATTTATGGATTGGGACAAAGCTACAAATCGTGGAACTTGCGAATTGACGAGATAGTCCATTTGATGAATTCATCAAAAGGCAAAGACGATGGGTGTATTGGAGACGTAATGTAAACAAGGTGGTGTTTCTCGGAGATTTTATGTAGATAACATTTTATCATTGGCAACAATGTAAAGATATTGTCAGACATAAAATAATGGTTGTCTAAATAAATCGGCATATAAGATTGAGAAGAAGTTGGAACGTGTTCTTAAAGATCTTTCGATCTAGGGATAAGAACATTGTACTTCTCCTAGATATCTTATACGATTATGGTTTGTTTTAATGTATGTTGAAAAACACAACCTGATATCAACTATGCGGTTTGCGTAGTGGGAGGATATCAAAGTAATCTGGACAAGAGATTTTCAGATGCTGTAATAGTACTTGCGAAGTACTGGATTATTAAGCAAGACGAAATCTTCTTAGATTACGCATTCTCAGATCTAAAATCAGAGAAGGACCAGTGTAAGTCGATATCAGGCTATGTGTTCACTTTTGAAAGGGGTGGAGCCTTTAATATGAAAGAGTGATAAGCAGGATGCTTCTCGGACTCTCTCATAACCGAATAGCAGCCTCAGAGGCAGCGGAAGTTTTTGGTTAGGTTCTGGAATGACCTCTAAGACTTGGATATGACTCTTGGTTTGCCAAAGGCTATTTCATAGCGGTGCATGGTAAACCGGAAGAAGTCATAAGTCGAAAAGTGATGTTAACACATAGTGCAAGTACCACCTGATACGAGTCATCGTCGAGGGAGACGACGTAGTAGTCACCAAGATAACTTCAGAGCGGCAACCTAGAGTGCTCATTCACATAGTACTTCTCGGAAGTACACTTTAAGCACGTGATGAGTATGGGAACCAGGAGTTTGGAGGAAATGACTAGACCTTAGTACAAGTGGGAGATTGTTGGAGTTGTGTACTTAATGTCTAGATTTAAGTAACGGTAAACTCCCCGTCATAGCATTTAATCTATTAATTAACGAACAATTGTTTTGCTTTTAATTATTTATTAATTAAATATATGCAAATCATAGTCCTGGATTCTATACGTTGTAGTTAGTATGGTGTGTCGGGCCCACACAGAAGATCATACTATCGGTTACTCGTATTTAATCAAATAGTAGCTCACGACCTAGATGGACACGGACCAATCCATCGGTATAGTCGTTGTGTGAGAGAGAAAATAATTTGTCTTAATTATTTTATCACACTTGTACACTTGGTGTATTGAGCGGATCGTAGAGATTCATCGATTAGGATTGCCGGCGATAATCGATTCGAGTCTCAGAGTATTTTATTCTTAATCCCCGATATTATTGCGGGTGTGTATATTTAATATAAGTGACTTTGATTTACCAAAGGAATTAACCGATTTAATTATTGGGTTAATTACCGGTTAAGTTGGGTCACTATATTTTATATATGGCATGCCGTGAATAATTGACCGGACAGTGTATCCCGGAAGGGTTGATAATATCCCCGAGATGAGTTCAAAAAGAATTATTGTGTAAACCTCATGAGTGGATTCGTTCCGCACAATAATTAAGGTTGAATGGTACTAGTCTCGGATTAAAGAGATGAATAAATTAATTAGCAATAAATTAATTTTATTCATGGATATTTCTATCTTAAATACACGGAATAAATAAATACTACCGGAGAAATATTATTTGATATAATATGGTTTAATATTGGGAGTGCAATTAATTTATATAGTGGAAAATAAATTAATTAATATTGATAAGGATTAATGGACTTGGGCAGTGGGCTCAATTTAATCATCAATATTGGAAGCCCAATATTCCACCTCCTTTAGATCCCCTACGTAGCCTATAAAAGCACTACATGGCCTTCATAAATTATAAGACAAGATTATCATACTTGATATTCTAGAGAGTTGAAGGAGATCAATAGGAGTTCGATAGATCGTCGCCCACCCGACGTTCGAACGGAGTGCAAGGAATACGTGGGAAGATTCAAAGGTCTTCGATTGATTTTGTTTCTCCGCACAACAAATCAAAAGGTATGATCATAATACTTCTTGTGTGATTTTATGTGATATGGATTGTAATATATACATGAACACATGATCCGGGAAACGTCGAGACCGGGATACGGGGATCCGGGATCCCCGTCGGGATCGAGTAAGGGGCGGCCGAACCCTAGGGTTCGACCGCCGGTGCGCCGCGCGAGGAAGCCCCGGCTGGACGCCGGGGCATGCGATCGACCTAGGGTCGATCGCTGGGGATGCCACGGGCTGGTGCCGTGGTGGATCCCCGCCGCCTCCATGGCGGCGTGCGCGTGAAGGCGCCTCGGCTGAGCCGAGGCGGGCGATCGATCGGGCGATCGATCGCCGGGGGAAGACCGCGGCTGGAGCCGCGGTAGGTCAGCTGGGCTGACCGCCCCTCCTGGCGGTGGCGGTGAGTCGCCGGACTCACCGCCGGGGGGGCTGCCCCATGCAGCCCCATGCGATCGCCATGCACGGCGATCGCGAGCCCGGTCGGGGGCGCGGCTAGGGTTTAGCCGCGGGTTCGCCCGCGGTGATGCCTCGGTCGTGCTCCGGCTCGTTCGGTGTTCGCGATCGGTTTCCGGCGAAGGGTTTTCGGTCGGGGTTATCGGTTCCGCAATTTTTGATACCCCGGGATATCGATTTCCAACATGAACCTCAACTAAAATTTCATCTCCGCTGACACATACGATCCCATCATATTTCGCAAGATCAAGAGATTGAGCAACTTCCTTAGCGTGAAGCTGGTATTTAGTTTCTCGAATAAAACAAAGCTCTAGGGGCATCAAGGGGCACACATATTTCATATCACATAGACCACTAAATTTACATAATAGCATGCCCAACCTGAAGTAGTGCCAGTGATTGATAGTTTCTCTATTCCCGAGCTTGGCGAATCTGATATTTCAATACCATCACTCTTCCCACATTGTGGGTCATTGTTACGGTCAGAATTATTGATTACCTCAACAGATTTCTGTGCATCAAGTTTATGAGTAGTTATGGACTTTAAGCCCATCTCAGCCGCCAATTTCTGGATGTCAAGCACCTGGAAATGATGTCAAAATAAGTTGACAAATTATTCCAAAATTAATATATTGCTGAAAAGAAATGCAAATGTATTGCCTTATAATTAAATTATTATCATTTTTCCAAAAAGGAGTTCTGAAGTCGTCTTCGTTTGCTTCTCCAGACTTTACAATGGCTTTACTCTCCACTCTCGAGACTTTACATTGGCTTATTATTTATATAAGTTTTATTTGTATTTCTTACAAAAACAAAAACGAAAAACAGCAATCGTTTAAATAAAAAATTGGAAGACTAAGTTGTGAAATCGGTGAAGATGCCATGGTGGAAAAAGAAACACGTACTCAAAATTCATATGTGAAGTGAAAGTGCACCTTATTGTGAGATCGGTCAGCTGCAATAATCTCTCCTTTGTCTTTCATGAGGATTGCAATCACAGTAGTTTTTCCTCCAGGAGCTGCACACATATCTAATATCTTCTCTCCCTCTTAAGGATCTGCAACAAAAACAACATATGGGCAAACTTAGCAGGGGGTAAACAAATACAATGATTAACACAATAAGCATGCCAAAAAAGGAAATTCAGAAGATTTAGCCTGCAATTCGATACACTAATTTTGAAATTTTTGATATATCAAGGGGCACACATATTTCATATCACAGAGACCACTAAATGTACAGAAACAATAAAAAAAACGAAAAATGTTCAACACCTTGTAGAGTGTACTCGACATTTGCATCATCGAGTAAAAGTTTATCATCGTTTGCAAAAATATTCGATGCCGATTTCTCCCTCCAAAGGGATTCACTAATATGAACAGCCTCTTCGGCCTACCTGAACGAACGGGGAAATGAAATCTAATGTTGAAACTATTCAAATTACAATGTCAATCTACGTAATAGAAAATGCGAACGCAATCATCAATAAATCAATCAATCGATAAAACCTAAAAGAAATTACCATGAGAATCTAGGTATTCTTGAAGCTTCTGAGTCCATACGCGAATGGATTCATCCGACGATAGCTCGAGGGCGAAGGTCTTTCTGGTGAGTGCCTGAGTACCGATCTGTTCGCATGGTTTTTGAAAAATGAGATATGTGGTAATTCAAAATCCGTAACGAAAAAAAATAGCACAATTTAGAAATAATCAGGAAGTGACTTACCGTCTATGGCGAACACGGAAGCAGGACTGAATGGAGATTCTGAGGAGATGATCAAATGGTGATTCTGAGAAGATTGAGAGCGAGAGAAAACCTTCGAACTTTTCCAAATTGAAAACTCGGAGTAGAGTATCTATCGATAAGTAGGTTATCAGGACTTTTGAAAAGATACTCCAAAAAATTATGATGAACAAAACCAGTAATAAAACTCGGAGTAGAGTATCTATCGAGTTTCAAAAAATTTCATGAACAAAAGCCGAAAACAAATTTGCAGATTTATAATTAGAAATAGATCCAAATTGAAATCGAAAAAGCCCAATATAAACATAAGAAGATACAAAAAAAATTGATTCGCAATTTTGGATGAAAAACCTGGTTGATCCAAGTATAGCGGGAGGAAGGAAGAAGGAGAGGAGCTTGAAATCTGAAAATGAAAATGAAAAGGCAGTTTAGGAAGATGAGAAAGAAAAACGTAATAATCGAAAGAGTTAATACAGAATTTATGTTTCGATTAATATATTTAATTTGATTAAATAAAAAAAATTGACAAATCAATTTCATTAGATTGAAATTGAGCATTTCTATTGGCCAATAGATTTTCAATTGAAGGGAAAAATGTTTGGCTATAGGGGAAATAGAGCATTCCTATTGGTCAATATAATTTAATTTAGTCTAGCTGGCAAAATTGACTGTTTTGATTGGCTAATTGAAATTAAGTGATTCAGGATTTATATATTAATAGATGGAACACTTGGAAATGTTAAAAATTTTAGTCTTTTGCTACCTAATAATGTTTAGTAAACCGTCTTAAGATGTTTGGATGGGGTTAATAGAGAATCACACGAATGGAAAATAAATAACAAGAAATAAAATAAAATTCTAGCTATGTGAATCAAGTTCGAATAGAAATAGAGATAATCTCATGTGGGTAAAACAACTTCTTTCCAAAGTTTTCAAAAATTTTAGTGGTTAGTGTTATGCATATAAACATGTGTTTAATTTATAGAATAAATGAATTAAACTTAAAAAATGAGTGTGTGTGTGTGTGCACTAAGTGTGTATATTACGTGGGTTTTGATTACTTATGATGTTGTTGATATACATGTGGTATTGAGATTAAATGACTTCTTGATTTATATTTACTGCGATTATTGATTTATGTGTGTGCTATGTAGAAGAATATCAAGTTATACTTCTACTTTTTATTGGGATTAATGCATACAAGGTGTTTGTTAATATGCCTCTGAGAGGGTATTTGCTAGTTGATTCTTGGTTTTGACTCGTGTTTTTATTGTTATTGTCGACGGACGTAAAAGTGAATGAGGGAATCGTTTGGGATGATGGTTGGTCGTTGGTCAAACTTACGTTAATTTGGTTGTCGTCGAGTGTTGATTTTATTTTGTTTCTTGAATCTTGTTATTAATTGATTAGTTTAATTATTTGTTTGTTAATTATTAAGTGATTAGGATTAATACCACTACATTAATATACTTGAGCATTTAAAGTAAATAAAACAAATAAAAGTTAATGAACTTTTACTCTTTGCTTTAATATATATGGAACACGTGGAAATGTTAAAAATTTTAGTATTTTGCTAACTAATATTTAGTAAACTGCCTTAAAATGTTTGGATGGGGTTAATAGAGAATCACAAAAATGGAAAATAAATAACAAGAAATAAAATAAAACTCTAGCTACTACTGAAGGAGTACGAAGGAGTAAATCAAAACTCAACTACGTGAATCAAGTTCGAATAAAAGTAGAGATAATCTCATGTGGGTAAAACAACTTCTTTCCAAAGATTTCAAAAATTTTAGTGGTTAGTGTTATGCATATAAACATGTGTTTAATTTATAGAATAAATGAATTAAACTTAAGAAATGAGTGTGTGTGCACCAAGTGTGTATATTACGTAGGTTTTGATTACTTGTGATGTTGTTGATATACATGTGGTATTGAGATTAAATGACTTCTTGATTTATATTTACTGCGATTGTTGATTTATGTGTGTGCTAAGTAGAAGAATATCAAGTTATACTTCTACTTTTTGTTCGGATTAATGCATACAAGGTGTTTGTTAATATGCCTCTAAGAGGGTATTTGCTAGTTGATTCTTGGTTTTGACTCGTGTTTTCGTTGTTATTGTCGACGGACGTAAAAGTGAATGAGGGAATCGTTTGGGATGATGCTTGGTCGTTGGTCAAACTTACGTTAATTTCGTTGTCATCGAGTGTTGATTTTATTTTGTTTCTTGGAACTTGTTATCAACTTGTTACTACCTAAAGTTGGAAATAAGATGGTTTACAATTTATTTTACAAAAAGAAAGAAAAATCAATATCTAAGCTAAATACATTTCTTCAAAATTTCTTATGATTTATTTATTTAAAAAAAAATGAAATGAAACCATTTTGGTTTATACCATATTTTTAATTCTTAAATTTTCAGATGCGCATACTTTGGATTCTTGTATCAGCGCCGACTTGCTTCAAGACTAGATGCTTGGGTTTGAGTGTACTTGTTGTAGTTCAATGCTTCAAGACTAGATGCTTGGGTTTGAGTGAATTTGTTGTTGTTCAATCAAGACTAGATGTTTGGGTTTGAGTGAACTTGTTGTAGTTTCGCTTCAAGACTAGATGCTTGGGTTTGAGTGTAGTTGTTGTAGTTCAATCAAGACTAGATGCTTGGGTTTGAGTGTACTTGTTGTTAGTTCAATTTTAAAATGATGATGCGCGGAGCTTACCGCGTGGGCCATACTGCAAAAAATAAAAAAAGAGTACCTATATATATTAATAAAATTTTATTGCGCAAAAAAAAAGTACATAAAAAATAAAAAAAAGAGTACTTATATATTTTAATAAAATTTTATTGCGCAAAAAAAAAATACATATATGTGTTAAATAAAATTTTATAGCGATAAAAAATTCTTATATATATTAAATAAAATTTTATTGTTTAGGATTAACTACATTAAAAAATTATATGTACAATAATTGTAAAAATCCAATTTTCCAAACACAGTGGTAAAAATCTGCAAATCACCACGGCATCCACTTGAGCACTTCGCACGCCGTTATTCGTTTGCAACTTCAAGAATTAAACGACCATTTCCAAATGTTAGTACGCAATTGCTACTTTGCATAGCTTGTTTATCTCCATAAGATTCATTTTCTTACTTCGGCATTGACAAGTTACTTAAGTTTGCGGATTTTATTCACAAGTTTTTTTAAAATCAATGTTCTCAATCTTAAAGATCAACTTCAAAATTATATTGTTGATATGCGCTTCAACGACTTGTTTAAAAACTTGAAAAGATTAGGGGACCTAGCCCAGAAGTTGTTACAAACTAAGAAGCACACAAGGTGTTTCTTTTGGTTTACAAACTTTTGACTTGGCATTAATTCTACTGGTTGCAACGGCAAGTGTTGAGAGAGTGTTTTTTGCAATGAATCTTGTGAAAGACAAATTGAGCAATTGCAAGTGATGATTGGTTGAATGATAAATTTGTTGTTTACGTAGAAAATGATTTTTTTTTTTTTTGAAAATCTACAATGATGTTATTATTAAGCGATTTCATTCTATGAAAACTCGCAAAGAACAATGTAATTTTATTTTTGAATTATTTAATTGAATATTTTTAAATTTTGGAATATTTTTAAATTTTGGCCCACACTCTGGCTCCTCCCACACGCGAATGTATATATAAGTATCTCTTTTGGTCACCTTAAGATGTTTTGAAAAATATATGTTTATGTAAGTTTTATCTATATTATGCCTACAAGACAACATGTAAATATTTTTTGAACTTAGAATCGGCTACGAATTGTATGAACTTTGGTATGTAATATTTATTTTATTTATTTTTAAACTTTGGTGTTAGCTTTTAGGATCGTAACCTGGCTCTAATACCACTTGTTACGGGAGAAAGCTCTGAACGCCACACGATCAAGACCGGTGCCACTAGATACTACTTGTTGCAGATCGACGATGGATAGTACGAATAATAATGCGGAACCCCGAAATAGGAATAGGAATAAACCTTTTTCCTAATATATGACTCCTAAATCCACAAGGAATAGAATTATATTATATTCAATATAATTCTAATTTTCCTAAATAAGGAAACAAAATTCCTACGGATTCGAGTTCCGCATTATTATTCGTACTATACATCGTCGATCTGCAACAAGTAGTATCTTGTGGCACCGGTCTTGATCGTGTGGCGTTCAGAGCTTTGTCCCGTAACAAGTGGTATTAGAGCCAGGTTACGATCCTAAAAGCTAACAAGTGGTATCAGAGCCAGGCAACAATCCTGTGACCTTCCAGACTACGATCCTACGACCTTCCGGAGTAAGGTTTCGATGGCGAGCGTGAAGTACGATCTACCGATGTAAGATCTCAACGGGGTGGTTTCTGTTGGAGTTATGTACTTAATGTCTAGATTTAAGTAACGGTAACTCCCGATCCATTGCCATTAATCTATTTAATAAATAAACAATTATTTGCGTTTAATTATTTATAATTAAATATATGCAAATCATAGTCCTGGATTCTATACGTTGTAGTTAGTATGGTGTGCGACGTCACACAGAAGATCATACTATCGGTTACTCGTATTTAATCGAACAGTTGCTCACGACCTAGATGGACACGGACCAATCCATCGGTATAGTCGTTGTGTGAGAGAGAAAATAATTTGTCTTAATTATTTTATCACACTTGTACACTTGGTGTATTGAGCGGATCTGCTTGAGATTCATCGATTAGGATTGCCGGCGATAATCGATTCGAGTCTCAGTGTATTTTATTCTTAATCCCCGATACTATTGCGGGTGTGTATATTTAATATAAGTGACTTTGATTTACCAAAGGAATTAACCGATTTAATTATTGGGTTAATTACCGGTTAAGTTGGGTCACTATATTTTATATATGGCATGCCGTGAATACTTGACGGGAAAGTGTATCCCGTAAGTGTTGATAATATCCCCGAGATGAGTTCATAAGGAATTATTATGTAAACCCTGCAGGTGGATTCGTTCCGCATAATAATTAAGGTTGAATGGTACTAGTCTCGGATATAAAGAGATGAATAAATTAATTAGCAATAAATTAATTTTATTCATGGATATTTATATCTTAAATACACGGAATAAATAATACTACCGGAGAAATATTATTTGATATAATATGGTTTAATATTGGGAGTGCAATTAATTTTATATAGTGGAAAATAGAATTAATTAATAATAGTAAGGATTAATAGATTTGGGCTTGGTGGGCTCAATTTAATCACTATTATTGGAAGCCCAATATTCCACCTCCTTAAGATCCCCTACGTAGCCTATAAAAGCACTACTTGGTCTTCTCTATTCTCATAACTTGAAGATCACAATTCTAGAGAGAGAAAGTAGAGAGGAGGATCCATGGAGTTCGGTAGATCGTCGCCCACACGACGTCCGAGCTAGTGCAAGGAATACGCGGGAAGATCTCAAGGTCGTCAAATTGAGTTCTTCGTTTTTCCGAACAACGAGAACGAGGTAAATCGTAAAACCCTCTTTATGATTTTGATCGTTTTAATTATCGTAAAATTATCGTGAACCAAGATCCGAGGTTTGGGATCCTCACCGGGGTCGAGCCGGGCGGTGGTGATCGAGGATCACCGGACCGCCGCGGCTGGAGCGACCCGGCGGCAAGGATCGCGCGAACCGAGTTCGCTGGAAGGGCAAGCACCCGCCTGGGGACCAGGCGCCCGCCTGGTCCATGTCGCGCGCGGTCGCGCGACCACCAGGCGCCCGCTTCGTACGGCTGGGCAGCGGGCTGTGGGGTCCTCCCACAGCGGATCCGGGGGCTTCGCTGGTCGTGCTCGGAGCTGTACGGGCTGAACCCTAGCGCACGTCCGGTGACGTGCGCATGCCTCGATCAAACAAGCCGTGGCACGGCCGCGGCTAGGGTTTGAATAGGGGCTGTCCGCGAGGGTTTAGTCGCACCCAACGGGCTGCTTTGAGCAGCCCCTCACGCCATCATGAGATGCGATCGATCACCGTGAGCTTGCTCGCGGAGGGTGATCGATCGGGCTTCTCCCCGTGTCCGATGACGTGGTTGTTTTCCGGCGATCGGAATTTCGATTGGGTTGTCGGTTCCGCAATTTTGACAATCCGGATATTCGATCTCCGAGGGATTTCGGTCGGAATTAATTAGATAATTTATTTATTTAAATTTATTAATTCCGGGATATCGATTTCCAACAATTGGTATCAGAGCGATGGTTTTAGTTCATGGTATTTTTCGATAAATTGTTCTACCTTGCAGGGTTTCCGATTATTATGGCTAGATTTAATTTTGTTAATTAATGTCATGATATTGTTCTTGATTATTAAACTCTCGGACATGTCGAGATTCGTTTTATGTGTGGTGAATGCTTGTAATAGTAAAAATTCGGGGGTTGACCGAATTTAGGATTTATTATTACGTTCTACTTTTTCCGGAAATTGTATAGGGTCGATTTCATGTATAGAATCGATATCGGAATTGTAAATTTAATTCTTGTAATTTATTTACGTTGGATCGATGTCGAGACGACCGCCGGAGAACACATGTGACGAAGGAGAAGATGAGAGGGAGGACCGGGGATCGATCACGAGGATCGATCCCATGAGGATCGATCGAAGGGGCGGAGGGGGCTGCCCGCGGGATTCCTTGGCCACGCCGGCCACCGGTGGTGGTGGCGCGTGGGCTGAGATGGCGGCGGCGCTTCTCCCCGGCCGGCGATCGATGGTAGGGGGCGCGGGGTCCTCGTGATCTCGTGTTCTCCTACCAAGATACTACTTTCCTAATTAATTCGGTTTTCCTATTTGAGTTTTCCTTTTTTTTCGGAATTCTCATGGATTAGGAAAATAAATAATTGTAATTAATTTTATTCCTTATTCTATTATGGAAGTCTTCTAGAGTATTCCGAGTTCTACTTGGAATAGGATCCTAGAGATTTAATAGAATAGGAAAGGAGTAAAAGTTAATTTAGGATTGATTTATTTCCTAATTGATTATTCCTATTTTATGGGAATTTTCATAGTAATGGAAATTAATTAATCTTGGAAAGTAGAAGAGTCCTAATTTATTTTATTTCCTTATTCTATTATAGAAGTCTTCTAGAATATTCCAAGTTTGACTTGGATAGATTATTCTAGAGATTTAATAGAATTAGAGAGGAAAATAAATAAATAAAAATATTAATAATATTTAATTTTATTTTTGATTTATTCGATTGACTTAATTTTCGAATTAAGTATCTTTTGGATTTATTAAAAATAAATAGATTTAAATATTGGGATTAATATTCTCGTCACATGGAGCATTCAAGAACGAAGACTGAAGACTAGAAGATGCGTACGGAGATGCAATAAAGCCATAATAGTCGGAAAATAATATTCTAGTATTATTTTGATTATGTGATAATATTCTATGTGCTTTATTTCATGTATGCATGCTTATGTGTATTTAATTATGCATTAGATAGCGTATCCCTTTATTGTAAAAAGCTAAGTGGGAGAGGGTATGGAAACATATCCATGGTCTCCATTACTGTTCTCTTGGTGACTTTTATGGACTTTTGAAGTTCGTATAGACAAGTCATTGGAGGAGAATTCTTGTAATTCCTTTTACGAGAAACATTGATTAAGTTTATCAAACAATGCCTAATTTGTCTTTCCAAAACTGATTTCAAGTCGACTCATTCTCACTCCGGGGAGTGGAATGGAGCCAAAGCCACTTGGTCATGTCGAGGACACAAATTAGAGACCTTCGTACCATCCTTTTGAAGGTGGATCGATTGTCTGCTCGGCTCCCTCATTTTATGAGAGATAGGGTTGTTCGCATGGTGAATCACTGGTTAGAAACTTCGAGTTTCACTTATGATTCTCCGCGTCTTGATTTACAAGATTAAATGATTCAAGTAATTGGGAGTCAATTGTAAAAGTCTTTTGGTGTAGTAAACGTCCACACTATCGTGGCTTGCTGCATTGAATGGGACTTTGGAACGATTGATGTAGACAGTTATAGAAGGGAGTAAAGGAGCGTATGTTAACGTAAACGTCCACACTATCGTGGCTTGCGGTGAATATGCGTATCCCAAACAATCTTCTTAGATACTGAGTAATGGTTTACACTTAGGTACGCTTCTTAGTATTCTTCCCATCGAAGTAACGCTAATGATGATGTACGACCGAAGGTAATCTAATTGCTAAATCATTTGGATAGGTAAACGTCCACACTATCGTGGCTTGCCATATCTGATGGGATTTTAGATGTGATTAGTGGTTTAATGATATTATTTGAGGGAGATAATATCGGATATAAAATCGATTGTTTGTTGTTATATGTGCTCATAGATTAGGATATGGCTTTGAACCCACTTTCTGTGATACGTAAGGATTTTAAACTCATTGGTCCCTAAATGGAATGATTGGAATAGAGACCTAGACATTGTCCAGACTGTTAAAGAGTACAAGGTTGTACTCAGTGAGCTTTGTCCTCCCGAGCCTATTAATGTCTCAACTGGTGTTTAGACGTGACATAGGCGGCTAGACAAGAAGCGATGAGGATACTCATAAAGGCCAGTCGCTTCGAGAAAACGCTTAAACACGTTTTTAAGATGATTGACCTTTTAGACGAGTTGAGACGGAAATCGCAAGCTCTTGTAGCCAATGCCAGAGGTTTCGAACCTAAAGGCATGAATCGGGGGAAAGGAAAAGCAAGCAAAGAAACCCAGTGGTCCTAAGTGTCTTAGACCACGAGATGGGACGAGAAAGCCATGAGGCAAGTGTTCTCGATGCAAACAGTCTGGGTACTGGAAGTCTGATTATCCTCTCAAAGAAAGTACAAAATTTTCTTTAGTCGTAAAACATAGTCAGTGGTATTATCTACCGGAACCTGGTGTGTAGATATGGAACCACTGACGGTATGTGCATTTTAAATGCAAAGGTTCCAGGAAACCTGACGACTTGGAAGAGAAGAAATCGTAGTCTACATGGGCAATGCTGTAGAGGAGGCAGCAGTTGCAGTGGAGGACTTTTTATAGGATTTCATTTTGAGTTATTGCTTTTATGTACCTTTCATATTAGAAAGAACTTTGTTCTGGATTTCTAATAAATGGATATTTATATTATCTATTTTGGTACATTGGCTAGCAATATATAAATGATGAATCCTAAGTCCACCACGATGCAACGAACCGTAGTATGAAACTCGTTTTACTAATAAGAGATTTCTTTATCAATTATACTTGTGGATTCTTATGCTGAATCATGTTTATTCAAATAAGAAGTTCAAAGGTCGAAAATTGATTTTTGATCAATTAAGTTGAAGGAGTGGACCTTCCGACCTAAGAATCTAATTTGGAAGATAATATGACTAAGCAATCCTTTATGGATATAAAATGTAAGATCCGGACAAGTATGAGAATTGATTGACTCTGATGTATGCGGACCTGTGTCTACTCAGACAATAAGGTACGAGTACTTCATTTGATGATTACTCGAGAAATGGATTAGAATGCCTGATGTGCCACAAAAGCAAGTGTTTTGACAAGTCAATGGACACTGAGCTATTGTGGAGAACCATCAAGGTATATCCATTTGTAGCCTGCGATTTGATCGCGGAGGCAAGTACCTGTCTGAGGAATGCATGGCATACTAATCAGAGATTGGGATTTGATCCCAAATGACTACACCATGCACTGTTGTGTAGAAATGGTGTGTCGTAAACAAGAAATGGAACTCTTATAGAAATAGTAAAATTATGAGTTATACGGAACTACCTATGTTCTATGGATATGTCTGGAAACAACGGCGCATTAAAATGCGGTTGTAGAATATCCTAGATGAACAAAAGATGTGTATTCAATAGTACTATGAACCAGAAGGACGTTATAAGTTCTAACGCCCGGTTCTTAGAGGAAGACTATGTGATGAACCACAAGCCCAAAGTGACATGATACTTTGAAATGAGAGAGAAAGATTAAGACTTAGAACCAGCCGAACCGAGTAGCGGTACACCACTAACTGCACCTACTGTTATCACTGTTTATACACCGGAATGCCATTGTAGTGGGAGGTTGTGGGACAACCGGAGATATTCATAAGACTAGGAGAGTCTTCGGACTCTGGACCTAGTATACATGAAATCGATC
Source organism: Euphrasia confusa (assembly GCA_954870475.1). Classification (NCBI taxonomy): domain Eukaryota; kingdom Viridiplantae; phylum Streptophyta; class Magnoliopsida; order Lamiales; family Orobanchaceae; genus Euphrasia; species Euphrasia confusa. Next base: position 23,520,665 of record OX940960.1, read on the forward strand.
CCTAGATCTACATGAAGGCAGTACTAGATCTAAATGTGCCTTCTTGGAAAGCAATAAGGATTATTGCTAAGAGGCAAGATCATTTAGAGTACAGGCTTAGTTGATCCATTTATGGATTGAAACAAAGCATTGAGTTCGTGGTACTTGCAAATTGATGAGATAGTCCATTTTATGGATTCATCAAAAGCATAGACGAATCGTGTGTATGGGAAACGTGATGGAAACAAGGTGGTGTTTCTCGGAGGTTTTATGTAGATGACACTCTTATCATTGGCAACAATGTAAAGATGTTATCAGACATAAAATGATGGTTGTCTAGATGAATCATTATGAAAGATAAAGGAAGAAGTTGGACATGTTCTTGAGATCTTGGATCTCTAGATAGAACATTGTACTTCTCCTGGACATCTTACATAAATGATTATGGTTCGTTTTAAACATGCAAGATTCCGAGAAAGGTTCGTTACCTTTCAGAGACGGAATGCATCTATCTAAGGATATGTGTTTTGGAACACAAAAGGAGATAGAAGCAATGAAAGCAGTTTCCTACACTTTGAGTGTGGAAAGCTTAATAAATGCATTGTTGAAAACAAGAACCTGATATCGGCTATGCGGTTAGCGTAGTGGGAGGATATCAAGGTAATCCTGGAAAGGAATATTCGACTGCCGTAAAAGTACTTTCGAAGTACTGTTCTAGACTACGAAGCAGACGAGTTTTTCCTTTGGATTACATTCTCTTAGATTTCTAATCAAATGAGGACCGGTGTAAGTCGATATCAGGCTATGTGTTTCACTATTGAAGGAGAAGGAGTTTTAACATGAAAGGGTGATAAGCATGATGCTTTTCGGACTCTGCCATGGGTAACCAAATAGCGGCCTCAGAGGCAGCGGAAGTTTTGGTATAACTCCGGGATAATCTCTGGGACTTAGATGTGATTCTTAATTTGCCAAAGGCTATGTAAATAGCGGTGCGATGGCAAATGGTAAGAAATCACAAGTCCATAAGTGTAAGATAACACATAGTGCAAGTACCACCTGATACGAGTCATCGTCGAGGGAGACGACGCTGTAGTCACCAAGATAACTTCAGAGCGACAACCTAGAGTGCTCATTCACATAGTACTTCTTGGAAGTACAACTTAAGCACGTGATGAGTATGGGAGTCGGGAGTTTGGAAGAAATAACTAGACCTTAGTACAAGTGGGAGATTGTTGGAGTTATGTACTTAATGTCTAGATTTAAGTAACGGTAACTCCCGATCCATTGCCATTAATCTATTTAATAAATAAACAATTATTTGCGTTTAATTATTTATAATTAAATATATGCAAATCATAGTCCTGGATTCTATACGTTGTAGTTAGTATGGTGTGCGACGTCACACAGAAGATCATACTATCGGTTACTCGTATTTAATCGAACAGTTGCTCACGACCTAGATGGACACGGACCAATCCATCGGTATAGTCGTTGTGTGAGAGAGAAAATAATTTGTCTTAATTATTTTATCACACTTGTACACTTGGTGTATTGAGCGGATCTGCTTGAGATTCATCGATTAGGATTGCCGGCGATAATCGATTCGAGTCTCAGTGTATTTTATTCTTAATCCCCGATACTATTGCGGGTGTGTATATTTAATATAAGTGACTTTGATTTACCAAAGGAATTAACCGATTTAATTATTGGGTTAATTACCGGTTAAGTTGGGTCACTATATTTTATATATGGCATGCCGTGAATACTTGACGGGAAAGTGTATCCCGTAAGGGTTGATAATATCCCCGAGATGAGTTCATAAGGAATTATTATGTAAACCCTGCAGGTGGATTCGTTCCGCATAATAATTAAGGTTGAATGGTACTAGTCTCGGATATAAAGAGATGAATAAATTAATTAGCAATAAATTAATTTTATTCATGGATATTTATATCTTAAATACACGGAATAAATAATACTACCGGAGAAATATTATTTGATATAATATGGTTTAATATTGGGAGTGCAATTAATTTTATATAGTGGAAAATAGAATTAATTAATAATAGTAAGGATTAATAGATTTGGGCTTGGTGGGCTCAATTTAATCACTATTATTGGAAGCCCAATATTCCACCTCCTTAAGATCCCCTACGTAGCCTATAAAAGCACTACTTGGTCTTCTCTATTCTCATAACTTGAAGATCACAATTCTAGAGAGAGAAAGTAGAGAGGAGGATCCATGGAGTTCGGTAGATCGTCGCCCACACGACGTCCGAGCTAGTGCAAGGAATACGCGGGAAGATCTCAAGGTCGTCAAATTGAGTTCTTCGTTTTTCCGAACAACGAGAACGAGGTAAATCGTAAAACCCTCTTTATGATTTTGATCGTTTTAATTATCGTAAAATTATCGTGAACCAAGATCCGAGGTTTGGGATCCTCACCGGGGTCGAGCCGGGCGGTGGTGATCGAGGATCACCGGACCGCCGCGGCTGGAGCGACCCGGCGGCAAGGATCGCGCGAACCGAGTTCGCTGGAAGGGCAAGCGCCCGCCTGGGGACCAGGCGCCCGCCTGGTCCATGTCGCGCGCGGTCGCGCGACTACCAGGCGCCCGCTTCGTACGGCTGGGCAGCGGGCTGTGGGGTCCTCCCACAGCGGATCCGGGGGCTTCGCTGGTCGTGCTCGGAGCTGTACGGGCTGAACCCTAGCGCACGTCCGGTGACGTGCGCATGCCTCGATCAAACAAGCCGTGGCACGGCCGCGGCTAGGGTTTGAATAGGGGCTGTCCGCGAGGGTTTAGTCGCACCCAACGGGCTGCTTTGAGCAGCCCCTCACGCCATCATGAGATGCGATCGATCACCGCGAGCTTGCTCGCGGAGGGTGATCGATCGGGCTTCTCCCCGTGTCCGATGACGTGGTTGTTTTCCGGCGATCGGAATTTCGATTGGGTTGTCGGTTCCGCAATTTTGACAATCCGGATATTCGATCTCCGAGGGATTTCGGTCGGAATTAATTAGATAATTTATTTATTTAAATTTATTAATTCCGGGATATCGATTTCCAACAGTTTCCTCTTTACCATCACGACATGGAGGAGTCCGTGAGGATTGAGCTCGATCAGAAGGTAATTAAAATTGACCTTCATCTATCGAACTCCATGACCGAGGAAACCATAGAGACAAGGTCCGCAAAGGAGTTGTGGGAATTATTGGAAGAGTTGTGGCAACTTTTCGAGATAATATCCTATGTAGCCGTGTTATTGGCGCTATTTGCGGGGAGATCGTGAAGAGAATTGGTGTGGGTGTCTCCGATGTGGCATCGCGTGGTGGGCTTGACGTCCAAAATAAGTACCGTGATAAAGGGAGCGGCTCGGGGAATTCGAAGTCGCGACACGGGAATAAGGTATGTCACTATAGCTCGGTGAAAGGAGAAGTAACCAGAGTTATGTTTAGCTACACCTGTGAAGGTGGAGTTTTTTAGGCTACCAAAGCGGCTTTGGTAGTGTTGGGAGGAGACGAAAAGGCAATGCGACCTTATGTCCTCCATGAAGGCGCTGTGAAGGAAGTAACCGGGGCCGAACCTCGACTTTTGGTAGAAGAGTTTATCCGGCATAGAGGCATGCAATTGAAGGCCGGAGTGACCAAGCTTAAAGATGAAGATGAAGCGGTGAACGAAGTAACCGTGGGAAAAACTAGGCTCTCGGATGAAGAGTCTACTCAACTAGACCATTTGCGGCTTGGGCATGTGAGGAAAGTCGACAAGAAGGATCGAGTGTATATCGATCGATGGACTGTTTCTAAATCTGGTGAGCAATGTGCGCTTAGAAAGCGGTCGAGAGGGTATATCTCGAATTGGGCTCACAATTCTAAGAAGACACTCGGGTATGTACGTTCCGAGTTATGGGGACCTTTGACGGTCCAGACTTCTAGGAACTAGGCCCGTTGGGGCGTTTGGAGGAAGACGAGGGAAGAGACTATGGAATGCGATGTGATGTCGCTATATGGTTTGATGTGCGTATAGGAGACAAGGAATTTACGTGGAAACCCAAATCGGGAAAAACCACGAGAGGAACTACGAGAACTTTCACTATAATATTGCCGACGATTACAAAGATTGATATCTACTCTAAAACCCTCTAATCTCACACAATATTATCACATATTGTCCCTCTTGGTGTTCAACACAAATCTTATTGTGTCCATGGAGATCCCTATTTATAAGTGTAGAAACCCATAAATTAGGTAACCAATAAGAATATGAATAAACTTTTTTCCTCCTAAATCCACAAGAAATAAAATTATATTATATTCAATATAATTCTAATTTTCCTAAATAAGGAAACAAAATTCCTACGTATTTGAGTCATATTTTACCATTTGGTATGTAATATTTATTTTATTTATTTTTATTTATACACCTATTTATAGGTGTAGAAAACCCATAAATTAGGTAACACATAGAAATAAGAATAAACTTTTTTCTTGACTCCTAAATCCACAAGGAATAGAATTATATTATATTCAATATAATTCTAATTTTCCTAAATAAGGAAAAAAATTACTACGGATTTGAGTCATATTTTAATATTTGGTATGTAATATTTATTTTATTTATTTTTATTTCTTTCGGGCTACGTATGAACTTTGGTATGTAATATTTATTTTATTTATTTTTATTTCTTTAGTACGTTACAAGAAGCTTTTTTAAGGAGACAATTGTTATTTCTCCGGACGAAGATCCAGCATTAACCTCACGCATACCGAATATACATAACATAACTCAAAAATTATCATTTGCTTACTCTTCGAGTGCCATTAGAACATCACACATATCGCACAGGCAAGAGAAGCCTTCAGTACTGTCGGAAGTGCTTCACACAATAGATAAATTACGATAGTTGGCCAAAAAAACGTAAGTCCTCCCACATTTCGCCCAAATCACATCGTCTATCTCAAATTCACTCGAATTATTAAAATAATCGTTCCCGGTCCGATTAACTCCACGTTTTCTTGATTTCCACTTTTCTTTTCCTCCTATAAATATGTGTTTTTACGGAAATCCGAACAATTATTTACTTCAGCGAACCTGATATTGTCAGACCATGGATAATTCATATCAGTCGTTCTTTTAAGCTTTTTTGAATTCGCGTCTGAATTCGATTTTAAGCTTTTTTGAATTCCCGGTGTCTGAATTCAATGCTAAAATATTGTGGACGTTTTCTTCTTTCTCCGTTTATCTTTAATTTTTCGCCCTAATTTTAGTTGCAGTTTATCAAAAATGCGCTAAATTTTCACTTTGGTTTTTCAATCAATCTATAATATTTTATATAATTTTTAATAATTTTGCGCTAATTTATGTTACACTAGTTTTTTATAAAAACAATTGTGCTATAGGGAAAAAATTAATTTTAAGAATTTAATCCAACTTACATAAAAAATGAATTTTAAGAATTTAATCCAACTTACATAACGAAAGTTCTTTCGTTGCTAATGAGGTTGGAGGTCCCTCTACTTCAAAATTATTTTTCTTTCTAGCTCAAAAGAAGTAGACGCCCAGACAAGTTAGTCGGGTTGATTTTTCCAAATTGGTTTCTTTAAGAAGCTTTTTCCACGAGACAATTGTTGTAATTCTAGAATGTCTTCGGCGGTTTCTTCTTTATCCGTCATGAAAACTTTTAATTCTTGTCATTTAATTCGAGTTTTCTTCCACAAATTCATGGTTTATATTGTAGATTTCACAACAAAATAAAAAATATATAAGTAAAATTTTCAAAAGTGGAGAAATTATTTAAAATTTTATAAATTAATTGTAAAATATATTAAATTTATAATTATTTAAATTAAAATTTTATATAATTTTTAATGTAACAATATTGAAAAAAATATGATTTTTTGCTTAGTAAATATTTATATGATATAATATAAATATAGATTTTAATAAAAATAAATCATTAAACATATATTTTTCTTGCTACTTTATTTATAATTGCGCTATTTTTTTTAATATGCTATTTTTCTATTACACTAGTATTTTTCTATTACACTAGTATTTTTATTATTGCCGCTATTTTTCTACCACACTAATATATTATTATTGCGCCCTAAATTTTTACTTTGAGTTTTTCAATTAATTTATAATATTTTATATTATTTTTAATTTTTTTTGGCGCTAATTTTTTATAATAAGTTTTTGATAAAAAAAATGCCCTAAATTTTTACTTCGAGTTTTTCAATTAATTTATAATATTTTATATTATTTTTAATTTTTTTTTGGCGCTAATTTTTTATAATAAGTTTTTGATAAAAAAAATGCGCTAATGGAAAAAAAATTCATTTTAAGAATTTAATCAAATTTACATAATAAAAAAATTGATTTAAAAAATTTAATGAAACTTACATAATAAAAGTTCTGTTGTTGCTCATGGGGGTCGAGGTCCCTGCACTTGAAAATTATTTTTCTTTCTCCGAACCTCAAAAGAAATAGACGCGCTTGGGCCTGGTTGGTTTCTTTCAAATTAGTTTCTTTAAAAAGTTTTTTCCACGAGACAATTGTTGTTTATCCGAGATGGAGATTCACCATTAAACTCACACATCCTCTACAAATATACATACCCCATTTCTTTACCTTTGGAGTTCCAGTAAATTATCACAAAGATCTCACCGGTAAAAGAAGCCTTAATTACTGCCGTAGGTGCTTCACACGATAGATCTATTACAATTGTTGACAAAAAAGGAAGTCCTCCCATATTTCGCCCAAATCAAATTGTCTATTACCATCGTGTTTATATTATTGACCTTATTTTTTATCTTACACTTGTTTTTCGTATTAGCGCTAAATTTTCACTTCGTAGTTTTAAAATTAATTTATAATATTTAATATTATTTTTAATTTTTTTTTGTTGCAGTAGATTTTGATAAAAAAATTTACACTAGTATTTTTATTATTGTGTGCTAAATTTTTAGGAATTTTTCAATTAATTTATAATATTTTATATTATTTTTTATTTTTTATTTTTGTTACAACTAAATTTATAGGAATTTTTCAATTAATTTATAATATTTTATATTATTTTTAATTTTTTCGCGCTAATTTTTGTTACAGTAGTTTTTATAAAAAAATGCGCTAATGAAAAAAAAATTGATTTAAAGAAATTAATCAACTTACCTAATGAAAGTTGCTCATGGTGTTCAAGGTCCCTATACTTGAATTTTTTTCTTTTTTCTCTTAGACGGCTTAAAGGAAGTAGACGCGCCCTTGAATTGGGTCTGGTAGGTTTTTTTTCAAATTAGCTTTTTTAAGAAGCTTTTCCACAGACAATTGTTGTTTCTCAATAAGAGATTCAGCATTAACTTCACTCATTCTCTAAAAACATACATAAAATAACTTGAAAATTACTATTTGCTTACTCTTCCAGTGCAGTAGAATATCACACAGATCGCACCAACAAAGAGAAGCCTGCAGTACTGTCGGAGGTACTTCACACGATGGATCAATTACAATCGTTGGCCAAGAGGCGGAAGTCTTCTCAAATTTCGCCCAAATCACATCGCCTATTGCAAATTCACTCGAATTATTAAAATGATCGTTTATCGATCGGATTAACTCGATCCGCGTCTTCTTTATTTCCATTTTCCTTTTCCTTATGTAAATATGTGTTTTTACAGTTATCGGAACAATTATTTCTTTGATCGAAGAAATTCGTCCACATTGTTAGACCGAATGGATAATTCTTGATTAGTCCTTAATTCTTTTAAACTTTTTTGAATTCGCATATCGTAATATGCTAGAATGTCGTCGGAGGTTTCTTCTTTCTCAGTCATGAAAACTTTTAATTGTTGCCATTTAATTCTGAGTTTTCTTCTAGGAATTCATGATTTATATAGTAAGATTTCACAACAAAATGAAAAATATATAAGTAGATTTTTCAAAAGTTGAGAAATTATTTAAAATTTTATAAATTAATTGAAAAATATATTAAATTCATAATTATTTAAATTTAAATTTTATATAATTTTTAATGTAACAATATTGAAAAATATTTGATTTTTTGCGTAATAAATATTTATATGATATAATATAAATTTAGATTTTAATAAAAATAAATCATTAAACATATATTTTTCTTCCTAATTTATTTATAATTGCGCTATTTTTTTTAATAAGCTATTTTTCTATTACACTAATATTTTTTATTATTGTGCCCTAAATTTTTACTTTGGAGTTTTTCAATTAATTTATAATATTTTTTATTATTTTTTATTTTTTCGCTAATTTTTTTTTGAATTAGTTTTTAATAAAAAAAATGCGCTAATGGAAAACGAATTGATTTAAAAAATTTAATCAAACTTACATAACAAAAAAAAAATTATTTAAAAAATTTAATGAAACTTACATAACAAAAGTTTTGTTGTTGTTAATGGGGTTCGAGTTCCCTGTACTTGAAAATTATTCTTCTTTCTGCGAGGCTCAAAAGAAGTAGACGCACTTGGGCCTGATTTGTTTTTTTTTTTAAATTGTTTTCTTTAAAAATCTTTTTCCACGAGACAATTGTTGTTTCTGGGAGATGGAGATTCACCATTAAACTCACGCATCCTCTACAAGTATACATATCATTGGAGTGCCAGTAGATTATCACAAAGATTGCACCGGTAAAAGAAGTCTTAATTAGTTTTGGAGGTGATTTACACGATAGATCTATTACAATCTTTGAAAAAAAACAGAATGCCTCCCATATTTCGCCCAAATCACATGCAAATTCACTCGAATTATAAAATTCCTCCCGTAAATATGTGTTTTTACGGTCATCCGAACAATTATTTCTTTGAGCGATGAAATTTACCAGTCGTTTCTTCTTTTTCCGTAGATTGTAAACGTTTAATTCTTTTCATTTAATTAGTTTTTTTCCAAGAATTCATGATCTATATAGCAAGATTGCACAATAAAATAAAAGATATATACGTAGATTTTTCAAAAGTGAGAAAATTATTTAAAATTTTATAAATTAATCGAAAGATATATTAAATTGACAATTATTTCAAATTTAATTGTATATAATTTTTAATTTAATAATATTGAAAAATATATGATTTTTTGTGTAGTAAATATTTTTCTTGCTAGTTTTGTTATAATTGTTTTTAATTTTTTCTAATACGTTATTTCTTATTTACACTAGTCTTTTTATTATTGCTATTTTTAATTTACATTAGTCTTTATATTATTGACCTTTTTTATCTTACACTTATTTTTCGTATTATTTTAATGCGCTAAATTTTCACTTCAGAGTTTTTAAATTAAGTTACAGTATTTAATATTATTTTTAATTTTTTTTGTTGCAGTAAATTTTGATAAAAAAATTTACACTAATATTTTTATTATTGTGTGCTCTAAATTTTTAGAAGTTTTTCAATTAATTTATAATTTTTTATATTATTTTTTATTTTTTATTTTTATTACGACTAAATTTGTGGGAATTTTTCAATTAATTTATAATATTTATATTATTTTTAATTTTTTCACGCTAATTTTTGTTACAGTAGTTTTTATAAAAAAATTCACTATTGAAAAAAAAAATTGATTTAATGAAATTAATCAACTTACATAACGAAAGTTCTGTTATTACTCATAGGGTTAAATGTCCCTGTACTTGAAAATTATTCTTCTTTCTTCGAGACGGTTCAAAAGAAGTAGACACGCCTTGAGTAGACAAGTTGGGTCTGGTTAGTTTTTTTCAAATTAATTTATTTAAGGAGTTTCTTCCAGGAGAAAATTTTTGTTTCTTCGAGAGGAGATTCACCACGAAACTCACGCATTCTTTACGAATATACTGTTGAAATTTTAGCATGGTTTCTTTAATTTGACGATTAAACTACGGGGCCCCGCACGTCGACGGAATTGTTAATTCTTCGAGTGTTTTATTCTACTATTTAAGTAGGTGTTACTTGATCAATAATTACTAAAATTCATGTATTTGTGAAAGAGTAATTGTTGTAAAAAGTATGGTAGTTCAAAGTTCAAATATAAAGGAATGAATATGAGAATATGTATTATTCTATATTGCTAAATTGATTAAAAGAGAATGTCTAATTAAAGATTAATTAATTTTATTAATTAAAGATTAATTAGTGTGTATTATATATTATATAATATATAATGTGTGTCGATATATACATGTACATATTTTATAAGTGATATAATTGTGTAATGTGTATATATATTGGTAATATATATAATTACATTTATATATTTATAATATTGCATGTGCATGTGTACGTGGATGAACGTGTGAAATATTGAATATGTGTGAATATGAAGTGCACGGTTGCATGGCTTCATTTTCAAAAGGCACCGTTTTAGTTCGCATGCATGATTAGTGGGTTTGTAGTGGAAAGAGTCACAACTCTTGGAAATAGCCGGTTACGTACCTTCAAATTGAATGGGTGTCTATCTAATTTGAACGGACACTTTGATGCTATATATATATATATATATATCTAATTTGAACGGACACTTTGATGCTATATATAGAAACCACTAAATCATTGATCGTAAAAAAAGGCGAGTTCACACCGTGAGTTCAACATGAACGCAACACACAAATATTCTGAGGACACAATTCAAGTTATCAATATTCCTCTCGTCTTTTCTTTCTTTTAGTGCATAAGAATTCCCTCTGTTTCTTGTTCGTCAGATTCAGAATCGTGTGCTTCGATACTGTCTTATTTGCTGTTTTATCTTGGGAGACCTTTGCTGGAAATCGATATCCCGGGGTATCAAAAATTGCGGAACTGATAACCCCGACCGAAATCCCGTCGCCGGAAACCGATCACGAACACCACGTCGCCGGAGTCCGATGAGAGAATCGCCGCGAGGGCGAAACCCTAGCCGAACTCCACGCGGAGCTCGCGATCGCCGTGCATGGCGATCGCCGGGGATGCAGGGTGCATCCCCGCGGGGCTGTCCAACCAGCACCCGCCGGCGGTGAGTCCGGCGACTCACCGCCACCACCAGACGAGGAGGAGGGCGCCCAGCCGCGGCTCCAGCCCGTGGCTGCCCTCGCGATCGAGCGAAGCTCGATCGCCTGCCCCGGCTTCAGCCGGGGCTCCCCGTGCGCACGCCGCCGTCGAAGGGGCGGCTGGGATCCGCCGCGGCACCAGCCCACGGCATCCCAGCGATCGACCGAAGTCGATCGCATGCCCCGACGTCCAGCCGGGGATCCTCCTTCGACGCGCGGTACCGGCGGTCGAACCCTAGGGTTCGGCCGCCCCTCTCGATCCCGACGGGGATCGCGACGATCCCCGTATCCCGGTCTCGACGTTTCCCGGATCTTGTGTTCATGTACATATCACAATTAAATCATATAATCATAGAGGGGGTTTATGATTATTTACCTCGATTCGTTGTGCGGAGAAACGAAATCAAACGTTGATGACCTTACGATCTTCCCACGTATTCCTTGCACTCCGTTCGAACGTCGGGTGGGCGACGATCTATCGAACTCCTATGGATCTCCTTCAACTCTCTAGAATATCAAGTATGATAATCTTCTCTCTTGATTTATGAAGGCCATGTAGTGCTTTTATAGGCTACGTAGGGGATCTAAAGGAGGTGGAATATTGGGCTTCCAATATTGAAGATTAAATTGAGCCCAATGCTCAAGTCCATTAATCCTTATCAATATTAACTAATTTATTTTCCACTATATAAATTAATTGCACTCCCAATATTAAACCATATTATATCAAATAATATTTCTCCGGTAGTATTATTTATTCTCGTGTATTTAAGATTTAAATATCCATGAATAAAATTAATTTATTGCTAATTAATTTATTCATCTCTTTAATCCGAGACTAGTACCATTCAACCTTAATTATTGTGCGGAACGAATCCACTCATGAGGTTTACACAATAATTCCTTATGAACTCATCTTGGGGATATTATCAACCCTTCCGGGATACACTATCCCGTCAAGTATTCACGGCATGCCATATATAAAATATAGTGACCCAACTTAACCGGTAATCAACCCAATAATTAAATCGGTTAATTCATTTGGTAAATCAAAGTCACTTATATTAAATATACACACCCGCAATAATATCGGGGATTAAGAATAAAATACACTGAGACTCGAATCGATTATCGCCGGCAATCCTAATCGATGAATCTCAACGATCCGCTCAATACACCAAGTGTACAAGTGTGATAAAATAATTAAGACAAATTATTTTCTCTCTCACACAACGACTATACCGATGGATTGGTCCGGGTCCATCTAGGTCGTGAGCCACTGTTTGATTAAATACGAGTAACCGATAGTATGATCTTCTGTGTGACGTCGCACACCATACTAACTACAACGTATAGAATCCACGACTATATTTTGCATGTATTTAATTAATGATAATTAAAAGCAAACAATTGTTTATTAATTTAATAGATTAAATGCTATGACCGGGAGTTTACCGTTACTTAAATCTAGACATTAAGTACACAACTCCAACAATCTCCCACTTGTACTAAGGTCTAGTCATTTCCTCCAAACTCCCGACTCCCATACTCATCACGTGCTTAAGGTGTACTTCCGAGAAGTACTATGTGAGTGAGCACTCTAGGTTGTCGCTCTGAAGTTATCTTGGTGACTACTACGTCGTCTCCCTCGACGATGACTCGTATCAGGTGGTACTTGCACTATGTGTTATCATCACTTTTAGACTTATGACTTCTTCCAGTTTACCATGCACCGCTATAAAATAGCCTTTGGTAAACCAAGAGTCATATCCAAGCCTTAGAGGTTATCCCGGAACCTAACCAAAACTTCCGCTGCCTCTGAGGCTGCTATTCGGTTATGAAAGAGTCCGAGAAGCTTCCTGCTTATCACTCTTTTCATATTAAAGGTTCCACCTTGATGAGCCATATTTTTTGGCTCATTTTTAGTTCTTTTGAGTCAAGTAATCGAGTCTTTATTTTCTTTATATTATTTTATTATGTTTGGGAGGACACATTTGGAGTAAGAGTGATGCAGGGCATAGCAGGTGACACCTTGGGCATAATTGGAGTGAATTACGTGAAAGATGAAGAAGTCCTGACAATTGGGCAAAAGACAGCACAAGCTGGCGGTTTGGGCATAACACCTACTTTGGCCTGATCACCCACTGTAGGCAAAACACTCACTTTCGACTGATCACCGACAGTTGAGCAAGCAACCACTTTGGGCATTCACCGCATTCATGAAGGGAACCAGTCCCTTAGACAAAAATCAAGGAATCAAAGCAACGGTGACTCAAACACTTGGGCCTACTTGGGCACGCAACCATTATGGGCGAAGACACCTTGCAGAGATTCCCAACTTCCAAAGTCTCACACGTGATCCATGACTTAACCAAGGCAAAGAAAAGACCGAGGCGTAAAAGAGGCAAGGAAATCACCTTCCTGGTCAATGGTGCATGTTGAGCAAGCTGGTCTGACTAGAACATCCAGGTCCCGTTGAGCAAGTTGGGACAGAGTCAGAAAGTGGAGCAAGACCGATGCACGACCAAGTACCGCGCATGAACAACTACCTCGTAAAGAAGGCTATCGAAGATAAAGCAATTGGGCAAGAGCGACAATTCATCAGAGACGGACGTTGAGCAAGTAGTGTACGAAAGAGTCCTGGGAATCATGGAGTCCTCAAAGGCGACCAGATTCAGAGTATCAAAGAAGGACTCTCATCCAACCTTAGAGTCATTGTCCAACACGTCTCTATCAAATAAGAGTCCTATATACACACGAGTCTGTCAAGACGTCAGCATGGGCAGGCAGCTGTCCAGAATCCTGAAAATCTAGGAGTCTTCAAGAGAATCCTTATCCAATCAAGATCAGCGATTTTTTACTTGCTACCCAAGACTCCTATCATCTATAAATATATGAGGACAAAAAGCCACGAAAAAAAGAACGAAAAAAGAGAGCCGAACGCAGCAACACACAACCCGAGCTCCACAAAACAACACTTGAAATTAATGAGAGTTTATATGTACTTGTTTTGAGAGTCGAGTGAGGAGGAACACCGCCCTTTTGGGCAGCCCGTTTGGGCGAAATTGTATATTATGTTTTTCTTAATTTATTTCCCTTTTGTTTCAGTTATTTAATTTCGTTTTTGCTTTCTTTATTTATTTTAATTATGTATTGTTGAATTAACATCGTTTGGTCAAGTTCTGATCCTGATCAGGCTGCTGTGTAAAATACTGTGAGGCTTCTTGATGACAACAACTAGCTTAGCTTTGTTCCCGATTCAACAGGGTAGTATATCGAGGATGTTAGGGACTTGGGCAATCCTACAATGACCAGTGGGAACCCCGACTTGCCTAACACACAAGTACGTGGATCAACGCGACCGGGAGACTGGGCGTCCGCGAAGTACAACATGTTGCTGGAGATGTGGTCGTATGACTTGGGTCTGTCCAGGCATGCTATTGGCCATTCTGGGTTTGCTTGGAGGATGAAAGCGGCTTGATCAACTTAGACTCATGCGGTCACATAGTGTCGAATTGGTCAATGTCAGGAGACCTATTGAGAGAGATCTAATAGGACTTTAAACATAAGAGCGAATGAGGGTCTGGGGTATTGGCGTGCGTGACATCATAGGGACATTAATATTTTGGGCCTATAACCGGAAGATGAAGCTGTTAGCAAAATGATATATGTGCCAGTGAACAGTAAACACTTGACCAGTGTGATCAAGGTAACGACTTGCCCAAATGTTTTTAATTCGTTTTTATTTTGTTTTTGTTTTATTTCAGTCAAGGTAGCAAGGAGATCACGGAACCGCTGTGCCCACAGCGAACACAAAACCCTTTTTAAACGTGACAACCCTTTGGGCAAAGCCGGGGGAAAGTAACAATAAACTCCTTGTGGGATCGACCCTATACTTGCCACTAATACTCGTTGTTGGTGAAAGGTCTAGGAAACTTACAAATTTATTTTGACCGGCGTTTGTTCCACGACAAACACGCGTCGTCGTCACACCTCTCCAAAAGTGAACACATAGCCTGATATCGACTTACACTGGTCCTTCTCTGATTTGAAATCTGAGAATATGTAATCTAAGAAGATTTCGTCTTGCTTAATAATCCAGTACTTTTGCAAGTACTATTATTGTTGGAGTTGTGTACTTAATGTCTAGATTTAAGTAACGGAAACTCACGATCCATTGCCACTAATCTATTTAATTAAATAAACAATTATTTGCATTTAATTATTTATAATTAAATATATGCAAATTATAGTCCTGGATTCTATACGTTGTAGTTAGTATGGTGTGTCGGGACCACACAGAAGATCATACTATCGGTTACTCGTATTTAATCGAACAGTTGCTCACGACCTAGATGGACACGGACCAATCCATCGGTATAGTCGTTGTGTGAGAGAGAAAATAATTTGTCTTAATTATTTTATCACACTTGTACACTTGGTGTATTGAGCGGATCGTTGAGATTCATCGATTAGGATTGCCGGCGATAATCGATTTGAGTCTCAGTGTATTTTATTCTTAATCCCCGATATTATTGCGGGTGTGTATATTTAATATAAGTGACTTTGATTTACCAAAGGAATTAACCGATTTAATTATTGGGTTAATTACCGGTTAAGTTGGGTCACTATATTTTATATATGGCATGCCGTGAATACTTGACGGGACAGTGTATCCCGGAAGGGTTGATAATATCCCCGAGATGAGTTCATAAGGAATTATTATGTAAACCCTGCAGGTGGATTCATTCCGCATAATAATTAAGGTTGAATGGTACTAGTCTCGGACAAAAGAGATGAATAAATTAATTAGCAATAAATTAATTTTATTCATGGATATTTAAATCTTAAATACACGGAATAAATAATACTACCAGAGAAATATTATTTGATATAATATGGTATAATATTGGGAGTGCAATTAATTTTATATAGTGGAAAATAGAATTAATTAATATTGATAATGATTAATGGACTTGAGCATTGGGCTCAATTTAATCTTCAATATTGGAAGCCCAATATTCCACCTCCTTAAGATCCCCTACGTAGCCTATAAAAGCACTACATGGTCTTCTCTATTCTCATAACTTGAAGATCACAATTCTAGAGAGAGAAAAGTAGAGAGGAGGATCCATGGAGTTCGGTAGATCGTCGCCCACACGACGTCCGGGCTAGTGCAAGGAATACGTGGGAAGATCTCAAGGTCATCATAAGATCTCGTTTCTCCGCACAACGAATCGAAAGGTGAATTAAATATTTCCGCTATTTAATTCATGTATATTGAAATCAATTATCGGAAAAACAAGATTCAAGAGTCGAACCCGGATTAGACGAACGATCACGCAGTGGTGGCGAAACCACCGGACCGTGGGATCGCCGGCTAGGGTTTGGCGGCGCGCGGAGGAAAGGAACCCTCGGCTGGGCCGAGGGCTCGCGATCGATCACGGGGATCGATCGCCGGGGGCGCGGGCTGGTGCCGCACCCCACCCGCCGTGAAGGCGGAGCTCCTCCAGGCGGCGGCGAGTCGCCAGACTCGCCGCGGGGGGCTGCTGGGCAGCCCCATCGATCGCGAAGATCGAACGCGATCTTCGATCGCGTGAAACCCGTCTCGCAGGGGTTCGGCTGGGGGCGGGCTGCATGCCTTCGGGTGCGTGGTCTCCAAAGGCCGGACTCCGGCGGATGAGTCGGCGTTCATGTGATCTCCGACGAAGGTTTTTGATCGGAGTTGTCATGTTCCGCAATTCCGGCAACTCCGGGATATCGAATTCCAACAATTGGTATCAGAGCGTACGATTACGTTTTTTCGTTAATTGTTTCGATAATCGATTCTCGATATATATGGCTATAGATTAATTTAATTGCGTTAAATTATTGTGCTATATATTGTTCTACGTCTTTGTTTTCTCTCTTGTATGAATCGTGTTGGTCGGAAAAATTAAATATTAAATCGAGGGTTTTCGGAAATCGAACCGGATCGAACGTGCGCTCGGTGCGGGCTGCCGGGGAGGTGGCTGGAAGCACGGGCTGTGCGGGCTGCTGGGCGTGACCTAAGCGTGGCTTGGCATGCCGGCGTGTGCCACCAGTGGTGGTGGTTCGCCGGCAGCCGGCGGCTGCGTTCGAAGGTTGCGGCATCGCGGACCGCTTCGAGTTTTTTGGAGACGCGGGCTGCTGGGAGGCGGCGGCTGGGCACATGGGCTCGTCGACTTGGCGTTCACCATCGTGGGATGGTTCGCCGGAAGTCGACGCAAGTCCGGCGTGTTGCAGCTGCTCGTTCCGGCGAAGGCGCGATCGATCGAACGGCGTAGTACGTTCGGCTTGATCGCGGGCTGCTCGTGTTTGGACTGTGTCGAGGTTGTTGGCGTGTGTCGTCGGAGGAGACGCCATGCCGGAAATCAACCAGGTTCGTACACAAGTCCGCCGGTGAAGACGATCGTAGAATTTATCCCGCTGCTGTAATTTTTACAAGGGGTGTCGGCCGACATTTTTTTTGTAAGTGGCCGACACCATGTGATATTTACTGTACGTGTGAAATGGCTTCATGGCTGAATGATTAATTCATTCTTGATGCATGGCCTATAAATTCTTGCACGTCGATATGCATGTCCGCATGCATTGGCTCGGCCATGGTGTCGTTGGGTTCGATTGGGATGACCGGAATTTATTTCGGTTCGTCCCGGTAAATCCGATCTTTCCAAAAATAATTTAATATTTCTAATATTATTTAATTTAATTTTGGAATTAATTCAAATTCTATTTGGATTAGATTTCTTAATTATGGAATTAAATAATGGAATTAGATGGAGAGTTAAATTAGGAAAGAAAATCCTAGTTTCTCTAGATATCCTATACCTACTTGGATTAGAAGTCTTAAGAAGAATCAAAATTCGATTTTGATTAGGATTCTTGAGATCTAATCTAAATAGGATTGAGAAATTATTAAAATATTGATTTTATTTAATTTAAGTATTTTATTTAAAATCATTAGATTAATTCAAAATTTATTTTGGATTGGAAAATCTTGGATTTTATTTAGAATAGAATTAAATATGGAAATCAATGGATTTTAATAAATATTGATTTTATTTAATTTAAGTATTTTATTTAAAATCATTAGATTAATTCAAAATTTATTTTGGATTGGAAAATCTTGGATTTTATTTAGAATAGAATTAAATATGGAAATTAATGGATTTTAATAATATTGATTTTATTAATTTTAAGTATTTTATTTAAAATCATTAGATTAATTCAAAATTTATTTTGGATTGAAAAATCTTGGATTTTATTTAAAATAGAATTAAATATGGAAATCAATGGAATTGATTTTATTTAATTGGAGTAAAATTAAATATGAGAATCAAAGAATTTTTCCGTCGCTCGGCAAAGTATTCAAGACGTAGAATAAGGACTCAAGACAAGCATGCAGGAATTCATCAAGGTACGAATAGTCGAGAAATAATTTTACTTGAGCAATTATTTGATTATTTGTGTACGTACTTGCATGAAATGTATGTTTGTTATTATGCTTATGTGTATTTAATTATGCATTAGATAGCGTATCCCTTTGTTGTAAAAAGCTAAGTGGGAGAGGGTATGGAAACATATCCATGGTCTCCATTGCTGTTCTCTTGGTGACTTTTATGGACTTTTGAAGTTCGTATAGATAAGCCATTGGAGGAGAATTCTTGTAATTCCTTTTACACGATACATTGATTAAGTTTATCAAACAATGCCTAATTTTTCTTTCTGAAACTGATTTCAAGTCGACTCATTCTCACCCCGGGGAGTGGAATGGAGCCAAAGCCACTTGGTCATGTCGAGGACACAAATTAGAGACTTTCGTGTCATTTGATGACTAGATCGATTGTCTGCTCGGCTCCCTCATTTTATGAGAGATAGGGTTGTTCGCATGGTGAATCACTGGTAAGAAACTTCGAGTTTCACTTATGATTCTCCGCGTCTTGATTTACAAGATCAAATGGATCAAGTAATTGGATGTCAATTGTAAAAGTCTTTTGGTGTAGTAAACGTCCACACTATCGTGGCTTGCTACATTGAATGGGATTTTGGAACGATTGATGTAGACAGTTATAGAAGGAAGTAAAGGAGCGTATGTTAACGTAAACGTCCACACTATCGTGGCTTGCGGTGAATATGCGTATCCCAAACAATCTTCTTAGATACTGAGTAATGGTTTACACTTAGGTACGCTTTTTAGTATTCTTCCCATCGAAGTAACGCTAATGATGATGTACGACCGAAGTAAATCTAATTGCTAAATCATTTGGATAGGTAAACGTCCACACTATCGTGGCTTGCCATATCTGATGGGATTTTAGATGTGATTAGTGGTTTAATGATATTATTTGAGGGAGATAATATCGGAGATTAAATCGATTGTTTGTTGTTATATGTGCTCATAGATTAGGATATGGCTTTGAACCCACTTTATGTGATACTTAAGGATTTAAACTCACTGGTCCCTAAATAAAATGATTGGAATAGAGATCTAGACATTACCCAAACTGTTAAAGAGTGCAAGGTTGTACTCAATGAGCTTTGTCCTCCCGAGCCTATTGACATAGGCGGCTAGACAAGAAGCGATGAGGATACTCATAAAGGCCAGTCATTCAAGGAAACGCTTAAACACGTTTTTGAGATGATTGACCTTTTGGACGAGTTGAGACGGAAATCGCAAGCTCTTGTAGCCAATGCCAAAGGTTTCGAACCTAAGGGCAAAATCGGGGGAAAGGAAAAGCAAGCAAAGAATCCCAGTGGTCCTAAGTTGCTTAGACCACGAGATGGGACGAGAAAGCCATGAGGCAAGTATTCTCGATACAAACAGTCTGGGTACTGGAAGTCTGATTATCCTCTCAAAGAAGTACGAAATTTTCTTTAGTCGTAAAACATAGTCAGTGGTATTATCTACCGGAACCTGGTGTGTAGATATGGAACCACTGACGGTATGTGCATTTTAAATGCAAGGGTTCCAGGAAACCCGACGACTTAGAAAAGAAATGATCGTAGTCTACATGGGCAATGCTGTAGGGAGGCAGCTGTTGCAGTGGAGGACATTTTATAGGATTTCATTTTGAGTTATTGCTTTTATGTACCTTTCATATTAGAAAGAACTTTGTTCTGGATTTCTAATGAATGGATATTTTATTTCTTTTAATCATTTGATGGTTATAAGAAGAAATAATGATATTATCTATTTTGGTACATTAGCTAGCAATATATAAATGATGAATCCTGAGTCTACCACGATGCGACGAACCGTTTTATACGACTCGTTTTACTAATAAGAGATTTCTTTATTAAATCATTTATACTTGTGGAATCTTATGCTAAGTCATATTTATTCAAATAAGAAGTTCAAATGTCGAAAATTGATTGTAAGATCAATTAAGTTGAAGGAGTGGACCTTCCGACCTAAGAATCTAATTTGGAAGATAATACGACTAAGCAATCCTTTATGGATATAAGATATAAGATCCGGACAAGTATTAGAATTGATTGACTCTGATTTATGATCAGAGCTTGGGATTGGATCCCAAGTGACTACACCATACAGTCCTCTGTAAGATTGGTGTGTCGGAAATAAGAAATGGAACTCTTATAGAAGTAGTAAAAGCACGAGTTAAACGGAACTACCTATGTTCTATGGATATGTCTTGGAAACAACGGCGCATTCAAATGTGGTTGTAGAATATCCTAGAAGAACAAAAGATGTGTGTTCGATAGTACTATGAACCAGAAGGACGTTATAAGTTCTAACGCCCGGTTCTTAGAGGAAGACTATTAGATGAACCACAAGCCCAAAAAGACGTGATGCTTCTGAAAAGAGAGAAAACGATAATGACTTAGAACCAGCCGAACCGAGTAGCGATACACCACTAACTGCACCTACTGTTATTACTGTTTATACACCGGAATGCCGTTGTAGTGGGAGGTTGTTTGACAACCGGAGATATTCATGAGACTAAGAGAGTTTCGAACTCTGGACCTAGTATACATGAAATCAATCCCTGGATCTACATAGAGGTGGTACTAGATCTAAATGTGCCTTCTTGGAAAGCAATAAGGATTATTGCTAAGAGGCAAGATCATTTAGAGTACAAGCATAGTTAATCCATTGATGGATTGAAACGAAGCTAGAGATCGTGGAACTTGCGAATTGATGAGATAGTCCATTTGATGGATTCATCAAAAGGCATTGTCGAATCGTGTGTATAGGAAAAGTGATGGAAACAAGGTGGTGTTTCTCGGAGGTTTTTTGTAGATAACATTTTATCATTGGTAACAATGTAAAGATGTTGTCAGACATAAAATGATGGTTGTCTAGAAAAATCGATATATGAGATAAAGAAGAAGTTAGAGCATGTTCTTAAGATCTAGGATCTCAAGAAAAGAACATTGTACTTCTCTAGATATCTTATACGATTATGGTTCGTTTTAACATGCAAGATTCCGAGAAAGGTTCGTTACCTTTCAGACACGGAATGCATTTATCTAAGGATATGTGTTTTGGAACACAAAAGGAGATAGAAGCAATGAAAGCGGTTTCCTACACTTTGAGTGTGGAAAGCTTGATAAATGCAATGTTGAAAAACGAGAACCTGATATCGGCTATGCGGTTAGCATAGTGGGAGGATATCAAGGTAATCCTGGAAAGGAATATTCGGCTGCTGTAAAAGTACTTTCGAAGTACTGTTCTAGACTACGAAGCAGACGAGCATTTCCTTTGGATTACATTCTCTTAGATTTCTAATCAAATGAGGACCGGTGTAAGTCGATATCAGGCTATGTGTTCCTCTATTGAAGGAGAAGGAGTTCTAACATGGAAGAGTGATAAGCACGATGCTTTTCGGACTCTGCCATGGGTAACCAAATAGCAGCCTCAGAGGCAGCGGAAGTTTTGGTATAACTCCGGGATAATCTATGGGACTTAGATGTGATTCTTAATTTGCCAAAGGCTATGTAAATAGCGGTGCGATAGCAAATGGTAAGAAATCACAAGTCCATAAGTGTTAGATAACACATAGTGCAAGTACCACCTGATACGAGTCATCGTCGAGGGAGACGACGCTGTAGTCACCAAGATAACTTCAGAGCGGCAACCTAGATTGCTCATTCACATAGTACTTCTTGGAAGTACAACTTAAGCACGTGATGAGTATGGGAGTCGGGAGTTTGGAGGAAATGACTAGACCTTAGTACAAGTGGGAGATTGTTGGAGTTGTGTACTTAATGTCTAGATTTAAGTAACGGAAACTCACGATCCATTGCCACTAATCTATTTAATTAAATAAACAATTATTTGCATTTAATTATTTATAATTAAATATATGCAAATTATAGTCCTGGATTCTATACGTTGTAGTTAGTATGGTGTGTCGGGACCACACAGAAGATCATACTATCGGTTACTCGTATTTAATCGAACAGTTGCTCACGACCTAGATGGACACGGACCAATCCATCGGTATAGTCGTTGTGTGAGAGAGAAAATAATTTGTCTTAATTATTTTATCACACTTGTGCACTTGGTGTATTGAGCGGATCGTTGAGATTCATCGATTAGGATTGCCGGCGATAATCGATTCGAGTCTCAGTGTATTTTATTCTTAATCCCCGATATTATTGCGGGTGTGTATATTTAATATAAGTGACTTTGATTTACCAAAGAAATTAACCGATTTAATTATTGGGTTAATTTCCGGTTAAGTTGGGTCACTATATTTTATATATGGCATGCCGTGAATACTTGACGGGACAGTGTATCCCGGAAGGGTTGATAATATCCCCGAGATGAGTTCATAAGGAATTATTATGTAAACCCTGCAGGTGGATTCATTCCGCATAATAATTAAGGTTGAATGGTACTAGTCTCGGATAAAAGAGATGAATAAATTAATTAGCAATAAATTAATTTTATTCATGGATATTTAAATCTTAAATACACGGAATAAATAATACTACCGGAGAAATATTATTTGATATAATATGGTATAATATTGGGAGTGCAATTAATTTTATATAGTGGAAAATAGAATTAATTAATATTGATAAGGATTAATGGACTTGAGCATTGGGCTCAATTTAATCTTCAATATTGGAAGCCCAATATTCCACCTCCTTAAGATCCCCTACGTAGCCTATAAAAACACTACATGGTCTTCTCTATTCTCATAACTTGAAGATCACAATTCTAGAGAGAGAAAAGTAGAGAGGAGGATCCATGGAGTTCGGTAGATCGTCGCCCACACGACGTCCGGGCTAGTGCAAGGAATACGTGGGAAGATCTCAAGGTCATAATAAAATCTCGTTTCTCCGCACAACGAATCGAAAGGTGAATTAAATATTTCCGCTATTTAATTCATGTATATTGAAATCAATTATCGGAAAAACAAGATCCAAGAGTCGAACCCGGATTAGACGAACGATCACGCGGTGGTGGCGAAGCCACCGGACCGTGGGATCGCCGGCTAGGGTTTGGCGGCGCGCGGAGGAAAGGAACCCTCGGCTGGGCCGAGGGCTCGCGATCGATCACGGGGATCGATCGCCAGGGGCGCGGGCTGGTGCCGCACCCCACCCGCCGTGAAGGCGGAGCTCCTCCAGGCGGCGGCGAGTCGCAGGACTCGCCGCGGGGGGCTGCTGGGCAGCCCCATCGATCGCGAAGATCGAACGCGATCTTCGATCGCGTGAAACCCGTCTCGCGGGGGTTCGGCTGGGGGCGGGCTGCGTGCCTTCAGGTGCGTGGTCTCCAAAGGCCGGACTCCGGCGGATGAGTCGGCGTTCATGTGATCTCCGGCGAAGGTTTTTGATCGGAGTTGTCATGTTCCGCAATTCTGGAAACTCCGGGATATCGAATTCCAACAATTATAGCATCCGAAAATCTCTTGTCCAGATTACTTTGATATCCTCCCACTACGCAAACCGCATAGTTGATATCAAGTTCTTGTTTTTCAACATTGCATCTAAGCTTTCCACACAAGGTGTAGGAAACTGCTTTTTATCATCTATCTCCTTTATGTGTTTAAAACACATGACCTTAGATAGATATTCTGTCTCTGAAAGGTAATAACCTTTCTCAGAACTATGCATGTTAAAACAAACCATAATCGTATAAGATATCTAGGAGAAGTACAATGTTCTTTTTCTTAGATCATAGGATCTCAAGAACATGCTCTAACTTCTACTCAATCTTATATCCCGATTTATTTAGACAACCATTATTTTATGTCTGACAATATCTTTACATTGTTGCCAATCATAAAACGTTATCTACATAAAATCTCTGAGAAACACCACCTTGTTTCCATTACGTCTCTAACACACCTATCGTCTCTGCCTTTTGATGAATCCATCAAATGGACTATCTCATCAATTCGCAAGTTCTACGATTTACAGCTTTGTTACAATCCATAAGTGGATTTACTAAGCTTGTACTCTAAATGATCTAGCCTCTTGACAATAAACCTTATTGTTCCAAGCAGGCACATTTAGATCTAGTACCGCCCTTATGCAGAGCTAGGGATCGATTTCATCTCTACTAGATCCAGAGTCCGAACTCCTCTAGTCTTATGAATATCTCCGGTTGTTCAACAACCTCCCACTGCAATGGCGTCCCGGTGTATAACAGTAACAACAATAGGTGCAGTGTGTGGTGTACTTCTACTCGGTTTGGCTGGTTCCCAGTCTTTTGTCCTTTTCCTCATTCCAAGGTATTACTTCAGTTCAGGCTTTGTGGTTCATCTAATAGTCTTCCTCTATGAACCGGACGATAGACGTCCTTCTGGTTCATAGTACTATAGAACACACAATACTTCGTTCATCTAGGATATCCTACAACCATATTCAATATGCCGTTGTATCTAGGAATATCCATAGAACATAGGTAGTTCCGAACAACTTGTTCTGTTTTACTTTTAGATTCCCATTTCTTATTTCTTACGCACCATCTCTACACGTAAGTGTATGGCGCGGCCCTTTGGGATTGAATCCCAATCCTTTGATTATGCTATGTGTTATTCAGATAGGTGATGGCCTCCACGACTAAGTCGTAGGCTACTAATGGATATACTTTGATGGTTCCCCATAAATAGCTTTGTATCCATTGACTAGTCAAAACACTTTGCTTTTATGGCACATCCAGTATTCTAATCCATCATCGAATATTCTTGACAGAATTACTCGTACCTTACACATATGTCTGCATATCTAATCATTTCTAATACTTGTCCGAATTCTATCCTTTATTCAGAAAGACTTGCTTAGATGTATTATCCTCCAAATTTAATCCTTAGGTCGGAAGGTCCTTTCCTTAAATTTTAATTGATCAAATCAATTTCGACCGTTTGAATCTCATTTGAAAAAATACTACTAAGTACAAGAATTCACAAGTATAATGATTTAATAAATAAATATATCTAACAAGTAAAACAAGTTATAGAATGGTTCGTTGCATCGTGGTAGACTTAGGATCTATCATTCATATATTGCTATCTAATGTACCAGAATAGATAATACCATTATTTCTTATCAAAATCATCCAATGATTAAAGAAATAAAAAATCCATTCATAAATAATAGAAATCCAGAACAAAACGTTCTTTCTAAAATAAAGGGTACATAACGCAATATTCTTGAAATGAAATCCTATTTAACTACTAAAGCAGATAAATGTCTTCCACCGCAACAGCTGCCTCCTCCACAGCTTTTGCCCGTGTAGACTCGAACTCTTCTTTTCTAAGTCGCCGGGTTTTCTGGAACCCCTGCATTCAAAATGCACATACCGTCAGTGGTTCCATATCTACACACCAGAATTCTGGTAGATAATACCGCTGACTATGTTTTTACGACTAAAGAAAAATTCGTACCTCTGAGAGGACATTCAGACTTCCAGTGTCCAGACTTGTTGCATCGGAAGCACTTCCCTTGGCTTTGCAGCCCCCACTCGTGGTACAGTCTTCTTGACACCATTGGGTTTCCAGGCTTGCTTCCTCCTCTTGCCCCTACCTCCGACAGGCTTCAAGCCTTTGGACTTGGTAGCTACAAGCGCTTGAGACTTGCCCTTCTTGTAGATCCCCTCTGCCGCCTTCAGTTCAGTCAGGAGTTGCGCAAGAGAATAAGATAGTTTAACCATATTATAGCTCATGCAAAACTGCTCAAAACTAGGTGTCAGAGACTGGAGTATGATGTCGACTTGCGTCTCCCCATCAATTTGAGCTCCTAGGATCTCAAGCTCATTCAACAAACCCATCACCTTAAGAACGTGTTCCCCTACGGGCGTCCCTTCAGACTGAGTAGTTTTCATGAGGACTCTCATGGCTTCTTGCCTTGCCGCACGATCTTGCTCCCCAAACATCTCCTTGAGGTTAAACATCATATCATAGGCAGTGTCCATTGACTCGTGTTGGGTTTGGAGTACATTTGACATGGAAGCCAAAATATAACACCTAGCCATTTCATCAGCCTTTTTCCACTTCCGATATGCCAGTTTTTCCTCATCAGTCGAGGCAGCCGTGGGCTCAGCAGGGCATACTTCATGGAGTACAAACTTGTACTCCTCAGAAGTCAGGACAATGTCTAAATTTCTCTTCCAATCTATGTAATTGGGACCAGTGAGTTTATGCTCCTTGAGTATCATAGAAAGTGGATTCATAGCTATTCTCTAAACCTATAAGCACATTTAAACAAACAATTAATTTAATATCCGATATTATCTCCCTCAAATAATATCATTAAATCACTAATCACATCTAAAATCCTATCAGATAAGGCAAGCCACGATAGTGTGGACGTTTACCCATCCAAATGATTTAGCAATTAGATTTGCTTCGGTCGTACATCACTATAGCGTTACTTCGATGGGAAGAATACTATAGAGCGTACCTAAGTGTAAACCATTACTCAGTACCTAAGAAGATTGTTTGGGACTCGCATATCACCGCAAGCCACGATAGTGTGGACGTTTACGATAACACACGATCCTTCACTTTCTTCTATAACTGTCTACATCAATCGATCTAAAATCCCATTCAATGTAGCAAGCCACGATAGTGTGGACGTTTACTACACCAAAAGACTTTTACGATTGACATCCAATTACTTGAAGCATTCGATTTCGTAAATCAAGACGCGGAGAATCATAAGTGAAACTCGAAGTTTCTAACCAGTGATTCACCATGCAAACAACCCTATCTCTCATTAGATGAGGGAGCCGAGCAGACAGTCGATCCACCTTCAAAAGATGGTACGAATGTCTCTAATTTGTGTCATCCACATGACCAAGTGGCTTTGGCTCCATTCCACTCCCCGGGGTGAGAATGAGTCGACTTGAAGTCAGTTTCAGAAAGACAAATTAGGCATTGTTTGATAAACTTAATCAATGTCTCTTGTAAAAGGAATTACAAGAATTCTCCTCCAATGACACATCTATACGAACTTCAAAAGTCCATAAGAGTCACCAAGAGAACAGTAATGGAGACCATGGGAATGTTTCCATCCCCTCTCCCACTTAGCTTTTTATAACAAAGGGATACGCTATCTAATGCATAATTAAACACATAAGCATGCATACAAGCAATAAAGCACATAACACATAGTCAAAATAATACTAGAAAAATTATTTTCCGACTATCATGGCTTTATTCCATCTCCGTATGCGTCTTCTAGTCTTCAGTCTTCGTTCTTGAATGCTCCATGTGACGAGAATATTAATCCCAATATTTAAATCTATTTATTTTTAATAAATCCAAAAGATACTTAATTCGAAAATTAAGTCAATCGAATAAATCAAAAATAAAATTAAATATTATTAATATTTTTATTTATTTATTTTCCTATCTAATTCTATTAAATCTCTAGAATAATCTATCCAAGTAAAACTTGGAATATTCTAGAAGACTTCTATAATAGAATAAGGAAATAAAATAAATTAGGACTCTTCTACTTTCCAAGATTAATTAATTTCCATTACTATGAAAATTCTCATAAAATAGGAATAATCAATTAGAAAATAAATTAATCCTAAATTAACCTTTATTTCTTTCCAATTCTATTAAATCTCTAGGATCCTATTCCAAGTAGAACTCGGAATACTCTAGAAGACTTCCATAATAGAATAAGGAATAAAATTAATTCCAATTAATTCCTAATCCATGAGAATTCTCAAAAATAGGAAAACTCAATTAGGAAAACCGAATCAATTTAGGAAAGCGAATCTAGGTAGGAGTAGCACGAGATCACGAGGACCCCGCGCCCCCCCACCATGATCGCCGGCCGGGGAGGAGCGCCGCCGCCACCTCAGCCCACGCGCCACCACCACCGGTGGCCGGCGTGGCCGAGGGTTCCCGCGGGCAGCCCCCTCGCGCGCCTTCGATCGATCCTCATGGGATCGATCCTCGTGATCGATCCCCGGTCCTCCCTCTCATCTTCTCCTTCGTCACATGAGTTCTCCGGCGGTCGTCTCGGCATCGATCCAACGTAAATAAATTACAAGAAATAAATTTACAATTCCGGTATTGATTCTATACATGAAATCGACCCTATACACTTTCCGGAAAAACTAGAACAATAATAATAAATCTAAATTCGGTCAACCCCCGAATTTTTACTATTACAAACATTCATCCACACAAAACGAATCTCGACATGTCCGAGAGTTTAATAACGAATAATCATGGTAGAATTAAATAGCAATTAATTGAACGAATAATTAACAATTAATTAAACCATGATAGTCAGAATCCCGGCAAGGTAGAACACAATTGAACACATACATGAACACGAAACCAAACGCTTTGATACCAATTGCTGGAAATCGATATCCCGGGGTATCAAAAATTGCGGAACCGATAACCCCGACCGAAATCCCGTCGCCGGAAACCGATCACGAACACCACGTCGCCGGAGTCCGACGAGAGAATCGCCGCGAGGGCGAAACCCTAGCCGAACTCCACGCGGAGCTCGCAATCGCCGTGCATTGCGATCGCCGGGGATGCGGGGTGCATCCCCGCGGGGCTGTCTGACCAGCACCCGCCGGCGGTGAGTCCGGCGACTCACCGCCACCACCAGACGAGGAGGAGGGCGCCCAGCTGCGGCTCCAGCCCGTGGCTTCCCTCGCGATCGAGCGAAGCTCGATCGCCCGCCCCGGCTTCAGCCGGGGCTCCCCGTGCGCACGCCGCCGTCGAAGGGGCGGCTGGGATCCGCCGCGGCACCAACCCGCGGCATCCCAGCGATCGACCGAAGTCGATCGCATGCCCCGGCGTCCAGCCGGGGCTCCTCCTTCGACGCGCGGTACCGCAGTCGAACCCTAGGGTTCGGCCGCCCCTCTCGATCCCGACGGGGATCGCGACGATCCCCGTATCCCGGTCTCAACGTTTCCCGGATCTTGTGTTCATGTACATATCATAATTAAATCATATAATCATAGAGGGGGTTTATGATTATTTACCTCGATTCGTTGTGCGGAGAAACGAAATCAAACGTTGATGACCTTACGATCTTCCCACGTATTCCTTGCACTCCGTTCGAACGTCGGGTGGGCGACGATCTATCGAACTCCTATGGATCTCCTTCAACTCTCTAGAATATCAAGTATGATAATCTTGTCTCTTGATTTATGAAGGCCATGTAGTGCTTTTATAGGCTACGTAGGGGATCTAAAGGAGGTGGAATATTGGGCTTCCAATATTGAAGATTAAATTAAGCCCAATGCTCAAGTCCATTAATCCTTATCAATATTAATTAATTTATTTTCCACTATATAAATTAATTGCACTCCCAATATTAAACCATATTATATCAAATAATATTTCTCCGGTAGTATTATTTATTCCGTGTATTTAAGATTTAAATATCCATGAATAAAATTAATTTATTGCTAATTAATTTATTCATCTCTTTAATCCGAGACTAGTACCATTCAACCTTAATTATTGTGCGGAACGAATCCACTCATGAGGTTTACACAATAATTCCTTATGAACTCATCTCGGGGATATTATCAACCCTTCCGGGATACACTGTCCCGTCAAGTATTCACGGCATGCCATATATAAAATATAGTGACTCAACTTAACCGGTAATCAACCCAATAATTAAATCGGTTAATTCCTTTGGTAAATCAAAGTCACTTATATTAAATATACACACCCGCAATAATATCGGAGATTAAGAATAAAATACACTGAGACTCGAATCGATTATCGCCGGCAATCCTAATCGATGAATCTCAACGATCCGCTCAATACACCAAGTGTACAAGTGTGATAAAATAATTAAGACAAATTATTTTCTCTCTCACACAACGACTATACCGATGGATTGGTCCGGGTCCATCTAGGTCGTGAGCCACTGTTTGATTAAATACGAGTAACCGATAGTATGATCTTCTGTGTGACGTCGCACACCATACTAACTACAACGTATAAAATCCAGGACTATATTTTGCATGTATTTAATTAATGATAATTAAAAGCAAACAATTGTTTATTAATTTAATAGATTAAATGCTATGACCGGGAGTTTACCGTTACTTAAATCTAGACATTAAGTACACAACTCCAACAACCTTTGCCTGTGATTCCGTAAAGCACTAATACGGGGCAAATTCGTCTTAAGGACAAAGAGCCATCTCTCGACTCAGCAGTGTAATATTCGAAATACAGAAATAACCCCAACAATCTTAAGACGAATTTTCTTATGTTGTTTCTGTATTGTTGAATATTCGAAATGATGAGTTCAAAATGACGTTCATGAAATGTGGGAAGAAACGAGATTTTTTTTTTGTTATTCTATATAACGAATCTCAAGATACTTGACAGGAAATTTGCCTTCTTCTTCTAGGGATGATTCTGTTGGGTCTGAAACTCTGGCGACTTATGCTAAATCTAGTACTCAGCCTTCTTTTACTTGGTTTAGATCTAAGCCGACGGTTCAAGTCTCTTTAGTGAACGCGATGCCTAGTGGACGCGATGCCTTGAACTATTCCCCCACAACGTACAACGAGTCAATGATATTTACACAATAAATCCCCAACAATTTCCCGTTCTATTGTTGTGTCCGTTTTGGCCATGGACTCACTTTGGATTCATAAATGTTTACATTTGAAGCGACTCTCACTTCACATTTATATAGGTGACCTCCCACAAAAGTATCCTGACATACTTCACCTTTCAACGGTTGGGATTCATTAAAAGTCTCCACGAGAACTTAACCTTTCACCACACATCAGGATTTAGCACTTGATTTGCCCTTAGGGATGAGTTTACAAAATATATAAATATATAAAATATATAAATATATTTTTCAAATGCTCAACTGAATTTTCATAACTTAGTTTTCCCTTTGAACCAAGTTCATGGGATCTCCATTCATCATGGTAGGGTTACCGTTATGATCGTTCATTAAAATGTGGTTTTTCAAACCCAATCCCTTTAGCACATACTCAATTGATCTCTATCAATTCCTTTCGTCAAAGGATCAATCAATTTATTTTATTTTTCTTAGATTTCACACATTCTAAGAAAATTACTCCATTTGAGATCAATTGTCTAACGGTGTTAATTCTCCGACGACCATGTCGAGATTTACCGTTATATAAAATGTTTTATGCTCTTCTTATAGCAACTTGGCTATCACAGTGAATCATCACAGAAGACACAAACATTTTCATTTACTTTGGTTCAGGATTAACACCTTAGCCAAACACCCCCACACTTTAAAATATTTATAAGACGGTTTACGATTTTTTTTTTTTCAAAAATCCATAACACCTCTTATTTTTATTTTATTTTTACTGGGTTTTTTTTTTTCAATACGTGGTTAGCTTGTCAAAACAGCTTCCCCCACACGTTCTGAAATAATTAATCAATACGACGTTCACCAACTCTTCAAGAGTTCTAAAAATAATAATAATTTTATTATTATTATAATTTTTTTTTTCCTTCAACCACATCATTCAATTGCGGTGAATACGAACCGTCGTTTGAAAATATTATCTCATTTTCAGAACAAAATTAATTTCTCAAATGCAACACCCATTTGGAAATATTCACTGATCGACATGCCTTCTCCGGCTATGTATACATCAATTGGTACTTTTGGAATTAAAAAATATAACGATCTTAGTCACGATCATTTAATAATTCAAGAACATACCGACGATGAACATTCTAGTTTCAACGTCCTCAATATTGTATTTCTTCTCCTTAGCAACCCAAGTGCTTTGGACGAAGTCATACACTATACACATCGTATAGTCCAATATTCAGCCCGTTTAGGACAATATTCCGGCAAAGGTAAAACCTTGCTCTTATGCTTCAAACGTTACACGTTTCTCAACATCTTTCTCATTCTCGTAGATGACCAAAGGTCCATCTTTGAGATACCTTACCGGACCCATCGGTGCCGGAGGTAGACATTTAGTACGAAGATTTTAGTCTTGCGTTGTTGGTTATTTTTGTACAAAATGTCTAAATCCAAAACATAAAATAAAATAAAATCTGGACTAGAACAGTACTACTGATCTTTACAATTCCAGAATAATATTAAATAAAATAAGTAAATAACTTAACCTTTATCGGGCTTCGATCAGAAACTTGTTGCGGGTAGTCGAGGCGCTTTCGCTATCCGCAAGACTAAAACGCCCCGTGTATGCTACGGTTTTACGACGTTAGTCCCCAAAGATACAACGACTTTCAATCATCTTCTAGTCTGAGGCACACCAGCTAGAAGCTCCGGCGAACGAGAAAGAGAGAGAACCGAGCATATGCAAATGCAAGGAACTAATATTGTCTACACAATATTCTAACACTAGAATGCTTATGAACTTAGAGAGAAGAGATTTCAGATGTGGGATAGAAATATTTTAGATGTGATTTATGGGATGAATCTCTCTCAACTAAGATGCTCTATTTATACTCATCAAGGGGGAGTTCCAAAAGACATAAAATGCATTGCAAAAGTCACTTGCAATTCAAAGGTCACACCATTATGAGGATTATTTATATATTTTTATTAAATATATAAACAAAATTCTGATGACTTTTCAAGTCTTTGGGCCAACTATTCAAATTCCGTACAACCCATATTGGGCTGACTATTCAAATTTCGTACAACCCATTTAGGCTAGCCCAACAGCATAACCCAATTAAATATTTCAACTAATTTACTCATCCCAAAGGCTAGCAAGCCCAAGCCATAATAACCAACGTGTTATTATTTAACAGACTCAATACAAATTAAATTTGTACTTTGTTAAACTTTTATAGGCCCAAGAAAATTCTCAGAGGCCCAAGTCCAAATCATTATATTTCAATTGACCAAGAATAAAATTCAAGTCAATGGACTTAATAGTTGAAATATTTCACTACTCCTCATATAACACCACGAAAGTATTAATTTTCTCTCCACATTCAATGTGGGATTAGAGACTTTTCATATTCTCAATAATTAATACACAAGACCTTTTATAATGGTTCTCACAAACTCATTATCTACCACATTTCGATGTGGGATGAGATCTTACAATTCTCATTCAATAATGCCTTTTCACTTGGCTAATTCATTATTTATTTCTCAATCACCGAAAAATCGGATCTTGACGAAATAAAATACTATAATTAACTACGCAACATCGTAGAAAATTATCAACAAATTAATTCTAACGTGAATTAATATTTAGCCACAAAAATAGGTCAAATATTGGTCAAACCAATTATTTTATTCCAATTTTTCCAACAATCCCCCACATGAGTGGAAATGAATGCATGTCATCTATGCAGACCTAGTGCTCGATTCTCAAGAGAATTTATTGCTTCAGGAAAGGTAGTTTGCGGCTTTGAACCTCCCGTAGTAAATTATCATCGGATGTACAGGAGGCCTAGTGGACGCGATGCCTTGAACTATTCCCCCACAACGTACAACGAGTCAATGATATTTACACAATAAATCCCCAACAATTTCCCGTTCTATTGTTGTGTCCGTTTTGGCCATGGACTCACTTTGGATTCATAAATGTTTACATTTGAAGCGGCCCTCACTTCACATTTATATAGGTGACCTCCCACAAAAGTATCCTGACATACTTCACCTTTCAACGGTTGGGATTCATTAAAAGTCTCCACGAGAACTTAACCTTTCACCACACATCAGGATTTAGCACTTGATTTGCCCTTAGGGATGAGTTTACAAAATATATAAATATATAAAATATATAAATATATTTTTCAAATGCTCAACTGAATTTTCATAACTTAGTTTTCCCTTTGAACCAAGTTCATGGGATCTCCATTCATCATGGTAGGGTTACCGTTATGATCGTTCATTAAAATGTGGTTTTTCAAACCCAATCCCTTTAGCACATACTCAATTGATCTCTATCAATTCCTTTCGTCAAAGGATCAATCAATTTATTTTATTTTTCTTAGATTTCACACATTCTAAGAAAATTACTCCATTTGAGATCAATTGTCTAACGGTGTTAATTCTCCGACGACCATGTCGAGATTTACCGTTATATAAAATGTTTTATGCTCTTCTTATAGCAACTTGGCTATCACAGTGAATCATCACAGAAGACACAAACATTTTCATTTACTTTGGTTCAGGATTAACACCTTAGCCAAACACCCCCACACTTTAAAATATTTATAAGACGGTTTACGATTTTTTTTTTTCAAAAATCCATAACACCTCTTATTTTTATTTTATTTTTACTGGTTTTTTTTTTTCAATACGTGGTTAGCTTGTCAAAACAGCTTCCCCCACACGTTCTGAAATAATTAATCAATACGACGTTCACCAACTCTTCAAGAGTTCTAAAAATAATAATAATTTTATTATTATTATAATTTTTTTTTTCCTTCAACCACATCATTCAATTGCGGTGAATACGAACCGTCGTTTGAAAATATTATCTCATTTTCAGAACAAAATTAATTTCTCAAATGCAACACCCATTTGGAAATATTCACTGATCGACATGCCTTCTCCGGCTATGTATACATCAATTGGTACTTTTGGAATTAAAAAATATCACGATCTTAGTCACGATCATTTAATAATTCAAGAACATACCGACGATGAACATTCTAGTTTCAACGTCCTCAATATTGTATTTCTTCTCCTTAGCAACCCAAGTGCTTTGGACGAAGTCATACACTATACACATCGTATAGTCCAATATTCAGCCCGTTTAGGACAATATTCCGGCAAAGGTAAAACCTTGCTCTTATGCTTCAAACGTTACACGTTTCTCAACATCTTTCTCATTCTCGTAGATGACCAAAGGTCCATCTTTGAGATACCTTACCGGACCCATCGGTGCCGGAGGTAGACATTTAGTACGAAGATTTTAGTCTTGCGTTGTTGGTTATTTTTGTACAAAATGTCTAAATCCAAAACATAAAATAAAATAAAATCTGGACTAGAACAGTACTACTGATCTTTACAATTCCAGAATAATATTAAATAAAATAAGTAAATAACTTAACCTTTATCGGGCTTCGATCAGAAACTTGTTGCGGGTAGTCGAGGCGCTTTCGCTATCCGCAAGACTAAAACGCCCCGTGTATGCTACGGTTTTACGACGTTAGTCCCCAAAGATACAACGACTTTCAATCATCTTCTAGTCTGAGGCACACCAGCTAGAAGCTCCGGCGAACGAGAAAGAGAGAGAACCGAGCATATGCAAATGCAAGGAACTAATATTGTCTACACAATATTCTAACACTAGAATGCTTATGAACTTAGAGAGAAGAGATTTCAGATGTGGGATAGAAATATTTTAGATGTGATTTATGGGATGAATCTCTCTCAACTAAGATGCTCTATTTATACTCATCAAGGGGGAGTTCCAAAAGACATAAAATGCATTGCAAAAGTCACTTGCAATTCAAAGGTCACACCATTATGAGGATTATTTATATATTTTTATTAAATATATAAACAAAATTCTGATGACTTTTCAAGTCTTTGGGCCAACTATTCAAATTCCGTACAACCCATATTGGGCTGACTATTCAAATTTCGTACAACCCATTTAGGCTAGCCCAACAGCATAACCCAATTAAATATTTCAACTAATTTACTCATCCCAAAGGCTAGCAAGCCCAAGCCATAATAACCAACGTGTTATTATTTAACAGACTCAATAAAAATTAAATTTGTACTTTGTTAAACTTTTATAGGCCCAAGAAAATTCTCGGAGGCCCAAGTCCAAATCATTATATTTCAATTGACCAAGAATAAAATTCAAGTCAATGGACTTAATAGTTGAAATATTTCACTACTCCTCATATAACACCACGAAAGTATTAATTTTCTCTCCACATTCAATGTGGGATTAGAGACTTTTCATATTCTCAATAATTAATACACAAGACCTTTTATAATGGTTCTCACAAACTCATTATCTACCACATTTCGATGTGGGATGAGATCTTACAATTCTCATTCAATAATGCCTTTTCACTTGGCTAATTCATTATTTATTTCTCACTCACCGAAAAATTGGATCTTGACGAAATAAAATACTATAATTAACTACGCAACATCGTAGAAAATTATCAACAAATTAATTCTAACGTGAATTAATATTTAGCTACAAAAATAGGTCAAATATTGGTCAAACCAATTATTTTATTCCAATTTTTCCAACAATTATTGAATTCGAAGTTGTTGAATTCTTTGAAGATGTCTATCCTCGAATAGAGAAGAAATGTTTAATTTCTATTAAATGAAATTATGAAACGGCTAATAGTTTGGATGTATGTAATTCAAATTCTATTGATTCTAATCAGAAGGGCACCAAAACTTCTAAAAATGAAAATAGATGGAATACAAGAACTGAAAAGGCTAAAACCTTTAGTATATATTTTCTGACCTAACTGGTAGAAAATGATTCAAGAAAGATTAATGTTAAGCAAAATGTCACTTAATTAATGAGTGCGATAAATTTATATACGTGAAAGGAAACATGATTTCACTAGTGTTGAAAATGGTTTGCCTTTACGTAGTTAACAATCTCATTAATGTGAGTAACATAGACTTAATCTTGGAAAAACAAAAATGTGTTGAAATGTTGTACGACGTGAAAATGATGGGTGTGGCAGATGTCATATTGGAAATAAAAAATTCCTAAGACATCTGAAGAACTGGTGTTGTCTCAATCTCATTACATTGGAGATGTATTGGAGAAATGAGACATAATTGATAGTTCTCCTATAATCACCGATGGATAGAAATCATTATAATGATAAAATCATGGTGAACCCATATAAGAAAGTAAGTACGTACAAATCATTGACAATGTAATAAATATTACAAATTGCACTCATCTATATATTATTTATTGAGTAAATAAGTTGGAGATGTTTATGCAAAATCCGTGAAACGATCACTGGAAGGCGATAAACTGTGAGATGCAATATTTAAAATATACGCAAAATTATGATTTGTACTACTAATATTCAGTTGTATTGGAAAGATACAGTAATGATAACTGGATATTTGATACAAAGAAAAGAAAGTCAAGACTACTGATGGTAATGTCTTTACTATTAGTGGTGGGAATGTTGTCTTGAAAATCCTCTAAACAAATTTGTATTACTCGATTCATTATGGAATCGTAGTTTATAACTTCGGATAAAGTTGAAGAAGAAGTTGAACAACTTCATAATTTCTTAGAAGATTTCCCATGTTGGGATGAACTCGTGCTTTCAGTGAGATTATTCACTATGATAGTCTGTCGACTTTGGAAATGGCACGTAGTAGAATGGTAAGTCTATACATATGTCGTAGACATAAAACCATTAAGCAGTTGATCTCTACGAGTGTGTATTTCAGATCGTTAACAAAAGGCCTACCGAGAGATCAAACATAAATGCCTGTCTAGGGGAATGGAGTGAAAACCCATAAATTAAGAATCTTTGTGGTGGTAACCCAACCATACTGACTGGAGATCTCAAGAATTTGGTTCAATGTGGAAAACTAAGCTATAAAGATTCAGTGAATCACTTTGGAAGTCTAAAGACTTCAAAGTAAGAGCAGTTCGAGTTATAATCCCTAAAAGAATATAACTCAACTCATTCCCGTGTAAGACTTTAACTGCTACCTA
This sequence comes from Euphrasia confusa, assembly GCA_954870475.1. Classification (NCBI taxonomy): domain Eukaryota; kingdom Viridiplantae; phylum Streptophyta; class Magnoliopsida; order Lamiales; family Orobanchaceae; genus Euphrasia; species Euphrasia confusa. Next base: position 23,558,782 of record OX940960.1, read on the forward strand.
CAGAAAGGGTGGAGGATAAGTTTAAAACTTTTAATGATTCCCAAACTTATAAAGTGGGATATTGGCAAGATATCCTTGTTGGAAAGTCACCTATGTAAGTGTGTGAAGACCGGCCGCTTCAAAATGTAAAAACACTTATGAATCCAAGAGTTGTCCAAGGCCAAAATGGACAAAACGATAAGAACAAAACAGACCGGAAGATATTGTGTTGGTATTCTTGTCTTGGTTTACACAAAACACTGACGGTTCAAGACATCGCGTTCACCGCGCAGTAAGTAAATCTGAGAATATTTTACTACGGAAGATTCAAAGCTGAATGCTATCTCACCTGATGCAATATCGTTTCCCTTGGAAAAATGCATGTACATCAATTCTCTTTCATGTGGGGATTGTTGGAATTTTAGCATGGTTTCTTTAATTTAACGATTAAACTACGGGGCCCCGCACGTCGACGAAATTGTTAATTCTTCGAGTGTTTTATTCAACTATTTAAGTAGGTGTTACTTGATCAATAATTACTAAAATCCATGTATTGGTGAAAGAGTAATTGTTGTACAAAGTATGGTAGTTGAAAGTTCAAATATAAAAGAATTAATATGAGAATATGTATTATTCTATATTGCTAAATTGATTAAAGGAGAATGTCTAATTAAAGATTAATTAATTTTATTAATTAAATATTAATTAGTGTGTATTATATATTATATAATATATAATGTGTGTCGATATATACATGTACATATTGTATAAATGATATGCGAAGAAAATAAAAATATTTTATTAATTGATAGAAACAAATTCGAGAACAATTATCATCAACAAGATGAAGTCTCGATTCCATAAAGAACCCTAATGTTGGTTCTGGAAAAAGAATGAATAAAAAAGCTTAGACTACCTACACAAGCCGTAGGCTAGTTTTATAATTGTGGCTACAAATCTTTGACAAAAATAACACACCAATTAAATGGAAAGTGGGCCAACAATGGGTTGGATCCTATAAACTAAATGGGCCAACAAACTAAACAAGAATAGCCCAACTCTAAAAATAAAAGCTAATACCCCCCTTCAAGTGGGGCATGTATATCTAGAATGCCCAACTTGCTAATGAATGTTTTGAACAAACCAGCTCCGAGTGGTTTAGTGAAAATGTCGGCCAACTGTTCTTGTGCGGATATGTGAAATAATTTTATCACCTTGCTTTGAATTTTCTCCCGGATGAAATGGAATCCAATTCGACGTGCTTTGTGCGTTCATGTTGTACTGGATTATTGTCCAAACGATATGCACTTCGACTATCGGTAATCATATGTACAGAGGTTGCATGATGTACCTGCAAGTCAAACAATAAAAATAGAAGCAATTGTGCCTCACAAGCAGACGAGGCAATGGCCCTATACTCTGCCTCGGCACTAGACCTGCTTACTGTGCTTTGCTTTTTACTCTTCCAAGACACTAGGGCAGAACCCCAAAAAAATTCATACCCTGTAACACTTTTTCGTGAATCAGGGCAAGTTGACCAATCACTATCGCAATAGGCTTTAAGGTGCAAATCGGAATCTCTAGGTAGCAAAATTCCTTGCCCAGGAGTGCTTTTAATATATCGTAAAACTCGATGTGCAGCGCCCAAGTGAGAGGCATTAGGTTTATGCATAAACTGACTAAGATTTTGAACCACATAACATAAATCAGGTCGGGTAAGAGTAAGATAAACTAATTTACCAATCAATTGACGATAAGAAGTGACATCAACTGAAGGAGAACCATCCTCAGTTTGTAATCTCAATTTAGAATCCATGGGTGTAGTAGCAGGCTTACAATTAATATACCCTGTGGAATTTAATAAATCTAGAGCATATTTTCATTGAGATAACACAATACCTTTAGGAGAATAAGCAACTTCTATGCCTAAAATATATCTTAACTGTCCAAGATCTTTGATAGTAAAAAGAGAATTAAGGTGAGCTTTAATATGTTTAATCTCATTCATATCATTACCTGCAATAATAAGGTCATCCACATAAACAGCAAGCGCAGTAAAAGACTTTCCAACAGATTTTAAAAATAAAGAAGAATCTACCTTGGACTGTAAATAACCAACATCAAGTAAAGAAGATGTCAATTTTGAAAACCACTGTCTAGATGCTTGTTTAAGTCCATAAAGGCTCTTAAGCAGCCTGCAAACTCTATTATCATTAGAGTTAAGATATCCAGGAGGAGGAATCATATAAACTTCTTCATTTAAGTCACCATGTAAGAATGCATTATTAACGTCTAATTGATGTAAAAACCATTTTTTCACAGAAGCAATAGCAAGTAGAGTTTTAACAGTTGTAATTTTTGCCACAGGTGAAAATGTTTCAAAATAATCCAAACCCTCCTCTTGAGTATAACCCTTGGCAACTAACCTAGCTTTATACCTTTCCAAAGAGCCATCAGAATTATATTTAAGTTTATAAACTCATTTACACCCTACACAATTTTTTCCTTTAGGAAGTGATGGAGTTGTATACTTAATGTCTAGATTTAAGTAACATCTGAACTCCGTCTAAAGCATTTATCCTATTTAATAATAAATAATCATTTGCATTTAATTAAATAAATGCAAATATGGTTCTGAATTATATACGTTGTATTTAGTATGGTGTGCGTCGTCACACGGAAGATCATACTATCAGTCACTCGTATATAATCAAACAGTAGCTCACGACCTAGATGGACAAGAACTAATCCATCGGTATAGTCGTTGTATGAGTGAGAAAATAATTGGTCTTGATTATTTTATCATACTTGTACACTTGGTGTATTGAGCAGATCTGCTTGAGATTTATCGATTAGGATTGCCGTTGATAATCGATTTAAATCTCTGAGTATTCTATTCTTAATCCCTGATATTATTGCGGGTGTGTGCATACAATATAAGTGACTTTGATTTTCCAAAGGAATTGATTGATTAGAATAACCAGTCAATTACCGGTAAAGTTGGGTCACAATATTTTATGTATGACATGCTGTGAATTCTTGACGGGAAAGCATGTCCTCGAAAGGGTTGATAATGTCCCCGAGATGAGCTCATAAGGATTATCATGTAAACCTTGCAAGTGGATTTGATCCGCATGATAATAAAGTTGAGTGGTACTATTTTCAGAATTATAAGAGATGAATAAATAATATTAGCAATAAATATAATTTATTAATGGACATTTATATCTTAAACATGCGGAATAAATAATACTACCAGAAAATATTATTTTGATATAATATGGTATAATATTGGGAGTTCAATTATATTTATATAGTGGAGTTAATCATATAATTAATATTAATGGATTAATAGATTTGGGTTTGTGCTCAATTTAATCATTAATATTGGAAGCCCAATATTCCACCTCCTTAAGGTCCCCTACGTAGCCTATAAAAGCACTACATAGTCTTCTCTATTCTCTCATAAGTCTCAAGACACAATTCTAGAGAGAGAAAGTAGAGAGAGAAGGTGATCCATGGAAGCTTGATAGATTGTCACCCACACGACGTTCAAGCTAGTGCAAGGAATACGTGAGAAGACTTCAAGGTCATCAAAAGTTCTACGTTTTTCCGAACAACGAGAACGAGGTAAATCGTAAAACCCTCTTTATGATTTTATCGTTTAATTATCGTGATTATACCGTGAACCAAGATCCGAGATGCGAAACCATGAACAAGGATCAACCGGCGATGGTGGCCGAACACCACGACATCGCGGCGGTCGACCCTCAGGGTTTCGGCGTGCATGGTGATACAGCCCATAGTCGTCAATGATACAAGACCCGGTACGAGTTCCAGCTGGACCAGTGACGCGCTCGAGAGCTAAGAAGTTCAAGGCAAGCTTGATGGCGATGATTCAAGAAGTCTGGGCGCAAGAGCTGTTAAAGAAACCTATTGGTGAAGTGGAGAAGCCGAGCATTATCAATATGATTTCGTACAAGGAGGTTAATTCCATCGACGGTGATGAGTTACAGGCTGGGGCGACAAAGAATATGCTGGAACGGAAGTCAGACGTGAGCCGAGGGCGCGCCGCGGAGTTCAGCCAAGAGATTGGCCTATTGTCGGCCGACACCAAATGTACACTACAAGAATGTCGGCCGACATCTTCAGAAAAGGCATGGGTTTGACAGCAGGGTGAAACTGCGCCCGAAGGATGATCCCGCGGACGAAGGTCCAATGTCGGCCGACACCCTTTTCAGAGTAAATCAATGTCGGCCGACAACGGCCCCAGAAACGTGGAAAATTAGGCGGACGTGTTTATTTTTTTGTTATTCCTTTTTCATATCGTTTTAGGTCAGCCTATATAAGGCTTTGAACCCCATTATTTTGAGGACACAACTTTTATGCTATTGAATTATTTTGCGAGAATTATTCTCTCTCTCTTTTCGTTCTCTTTTCGATTGTGCCAAAAGAGATCAACCGGACGAATCAACGAAGCATACATACTTCGTTTGTGTGTCATACATCGATTTCCGAGTTGCTGCATCGATCGCGTGTTGGGGGTTAGGGTTCCGTCCTTAATTTATTTCACGAATCAGATTCAGAGGTTTGGAATCATCCGCCAGGTATCCAATTTCATTCGTTTCTTCTTCTTCCGCTCAATTCATCAACGAGGTACGTATCACATGGGGAGCCCTCGGCTTCCAGCCGAGGGGGCGATCGACGCCTAGGGCACGATCGCCGGGCGGGCGACTGGTGCGCCCGCAGCGGCTCGTCGGATCGAGCCGCCCCTCCACGGCGAGCAGCAAGTCGCCAGACTTGCTGCTGGGGGCTGCCGGAGCAGCCCCGACCGATCGCCCATGCGATCGATCGCGAGACCCGCGTGCGGGGGCTCAGGCTGGGCGTGCGCGTGGCTTCGGCCACGTCGTGCGTTCGGTTCGGGCTCCGGCTCGTACGCGGTGTTCGCATGATTTCCGGCGATGAGATTTCGATTGGATTGTCGGTTCCGCAATTTTGACAATCCGGATATTCGAAGGATTTCGGCCGGAATTAATTAGATAATTTATTTAATTAATTTTATTTAAATTTATTAATTCCGGGGATGTCGATTTCCAACAATTGGTATCAGAGCCCTGGTTTTAGTTCACGGTATTTTTCGATAAATTGTTCTACCTTGCAGGGTTTCCGATTATTGTGGCTAGATTTAATTTTAATTAATTAATTTCATGATATTATGCTCTTGATTATTAAACTCTCGGTGATGTCGATATTCGTTTGTGTGTGGTGAATGTTTGTTTTATTTTCCGGAAATTGTATGAGGTCGATTTCATGTGTTAATCGATACTGGATAACGTAGTAATAAATTTGTAATTTATTTTACGTTGGATCGAGGACGAAACGACGACCGGAAAGTGTGACGGAGGAGACGAGAGAGGGTTAGGGCTCCGTTCGGCTATCCCCATAGCCGAACCATGGATCGATGCCAGAGGAGGGGCTGCCCGATCGCTTGATCGGCTGGGCGGCGCCGTCAAGGGTGGTGGCTGGCCGGCTGGTCGGTGACGGTGGTGGGCGGCGGCCCTCGGCTTGGCTCGGGGATAGACCGGAAATCCCCATTCCGTGTTAATCCCGGTAAAGATCCCATTCCTAATTTAATTCGGTTTTCCTAATTTAATTATTCCTATTTTTGGGAATTTTTAATGGACTAGGAAAATAATTATTTTTCCTAATTAATTCGGTTTCCTAATTTGATTATTCCTATTTTGGGAATTTTCATGGATTAGGAAAAGAATTAATATAGAATTAATTTGGTCTTCCTAATTGATTATTCCTATTGTTGGGAATATTCATGGATTAGGAATAAAATTAATTTGGAAAGTTTAGGAGTCCTAAATTAATTTTTCCTTATTTAATTATTCCTTTATGAAATTTTTAATGGATTAGGAAATGTATTAATTCGGAAGGACTAGGAGTCCTAAATTATTTTATTTCCTTATTTCATTATGGAAATCTCCTAGAATATTCCAAGTGGGCCTTGGATAGGATTCTAGAGATTTAATGGAATTAGAAAAGGAAATAAAAAATAATAAAAGTATTAATTGATATTTAATTTTATTTTTGATTTATTCGATTGACTTAATTTTTGAATTAAGTAACTTTTGGATTTATTAAAAATAAATGGATTTAAATATTGGAATTAATATTCCCGTCACATGGAGCATTCAAGAACGAAGACTGAAGACTAGAAGACGCATACGGGGGTGCGATTAAGCCATAATAATCGGAAAATAATATTCTAGTATTATTTTGATTATGTGATAATACTATATGCTTTATTTCATGTATGCATGCTTATGTGTATTTATTTATGCATTAGATAGCGTATCCCTTTGTTATAAAAAGCTAAGTGGGAGAGGGAATGGAAACATTGCCATGGTCTCCATTGCTGCTCTCTTGATGACTTTTATAAACTTTTGAAGTTTATATAGACAAGTTATTGGAGGAGAGTTCTTGTAATTCCTCTTACGAGAAACATTGATTAAGTCTATCAAACAATGCCTAATTTGTCTTTCCAAAACTGATTTCAAGTCGACTCTTTCTCACCCCGGGGAAGTGGAATGGAGCCAAAGCCACTTGGTCATGTCGAGGACACAAATTAGAGACTTTCGTACCATTCTTTTGAAGGTGGATCGATTGTCTGCTCGGCTCCCTCATTTATGAGAGATAGGGTCGTTCGCATGGTGAATCACTGGTAAGAAACTTTGAGTTTCACTTATGATTTTCCGCGTCTTGATTTACAAGATTGAATGAATCAAGTAATTGTGAGTCAATTATAAAAGTCTCTTGGTGTAGTAAACGTCCACACCACATGGCTTGCTATACTAACGGATTTTGGATTAATTGATGTAGACAGTTATAAGGAATTGTGAAGAGTTGTGAAGTTGTCGTAAACGTCCACACCACGTGGTTTGCGGTGATGTAGCAATTCCAAGCAATTTACTTTAGTACTGAGTAATGGTTTCCACTTAGATACGCATTATAGTATTCCTCCCCACGAGGTTACGCTATAAGTGATGTATGACCGAAGCAAATCTAGTTGCTAAATCATTTGGGTAGGTAAACGTCCACACCACGTGGCTTGCCATATCTGATGGGATTTTAGATGCGGTTAGTGATTTAATGATATTATTTAAGGGAGATAATATCGGAGATTAAATCGATTGTTTGTATTATGTGCTTATAGATTAGAAATGACTTTGCCCTACTATGTGATATACGATAAGGCATTTTATACTCAACTACCCTTAGAATGTTGATTGGAATCGAAATTTAGACAATGTCCTAACTGCTGAGAAGTAAGAGTACGTACTTCGTGTTCTTTGTCCTCCCGTGTCAAGAAATGGTTTTTAACCTATGAACGGGTAGATGGAAAAGAAGAAGCATGATAACGGAAACCCAGTGGTCGATTTTGAACCACGAGATGGGGTAAGTATGCCGCAAGGCAAGTACTTCCGTTGCAAGCAGAGTGGGCACTGGAAGTCTGATTGTCCTCTCATAAAAACAAGGAGTGAACTTTTCCTTAGTCATTGATACATTTTCAATGGTGATATCTACCAGCACCTGGTGTGTAGATTCGGAGGCCATTGATAATGTTTTGCATTTGAATGCAAGGGTTCCAGGAAACCCGGAGACTTAGAAAGGAAAAGATCACCATCTACATGGGCAATGCTGCGAAGGTGGCGGCCGTTGCAGTGGGAGAGATTCATTTACTTTTGAAGTAATGAAAGGATTTTATACATTGTCTTTATGTGCCTGGATTTAGAAAGAATTTGATTTCAGTTTCTAAACAAATGGATATTCTTTTTCTTCTGATCATTCGATGATTTTAAGAAGAATAGATGATAATATCTGTTCTAGCACATTGGTTGACAATTTGTATATGTTAAATCTTGAGTCTACCACGATGCAACGAACCGAAACTAGTAACACATTATCTAACACCAATAAGAGAAAGGAACTTTCTGGGATGAATCAATTATAATTGTGGTATCTTAAGCTAGGTCATATTAATCTAAATGGGATTCAAAGGTTGAACAACTGATGGTTTAATCAGTGGTGTTGAAGGAGAGGACCTTCCTACCTATGAATCGATTTTGGTAATAAATGACCAAGTAACCTTTTAAGGTTAAAAGCTATAGATCCGGACAAGTATTGGATTTGATTCACTCTGATATATGCGGACCTATGTCTTCTTAGACAAGAGGAGGGTACGAGTACTTCATCTTTTGATGATTACTCGAGACATGGATTTAGATACCTGATGCGCCACAAAAGCAAGTACTTTGACTAGTTCAAGGAGTACGAAGCTCTTGTGGAGAACCTTCATGGTAAATCCATTAAATGCCTACGATTTGATCGTGGAGGCATATACCTGTCTGGAGGATTCAAGGCATACTGATCAGAGAATGGGAGTAACTCCCAACTGACTGTACCATTTACTCCTCTAAGGAATAGTGTGTCAAAAGGAAGGAAAAGGACTCTTATAGGAATGGTGAAAACGATAATGAGTTATTTGGACTTACCTCATGTTCTAGGGATATGCCTTGGAAACATTGGCGCACATCCTAAACTTGGTTCCTTAGAACCTCGTACGGAAATGCGGTTGTTTGTAGGATATCCTAGAAGAACAAAAGTTGTGTGTTCTATAGTTTTAAGGACCAGAAGGTCTTTATAAGTTCTAACGCCCGGTTCTTAGAGAAAGGCTATGTGATGAACCACAAGCCCAAACGTGATGTGATACTTGATGAGAATGAGAGAGAATAATTGAGACTTAGAACCAGCCGAATCGAGCAGTGCACCACTTGAACCTGCACCCTGTTATCAATGTTAATACACCGGAACGCCGTCGTAGTGGGAGGGTTGTGAGACAACCGGAAATATTCGTGGTACTGGGTGAGTCTTCGGACTCGGCACCTGGAGTACATGAAATCGATCCCTAGATCTATGATGAGGCAGTACAAGATCTAAATGCGCCTTCTTGGAAAAAGCGATGAAATCCGAAATAGAATCTTTGGATTCTAATAAAGTTTGGATTCTTGTAGAACCATCGAAAGGCGTGACGCCAATCGAGTGAATGAGTCTACAAGACGAAGAGAGGATGTGACGGGAAGGTCGGAACCTTCGAAGCAAAGCTTGTTGTGAAATGATGACATTTCACCGGTAGCAATGCAAAAGTCAATCCAGATACTTCTTAGCATCTCATATTGATTATGAGGTGTGGTAAAATGGTAGTCGAGACAGCTTTCCTATATGGAAATCTTGACGGAACCATTTATGAATTAACCAGATGGATTCATTGCTAAGGGGCGAGAGCTTTTAGTGTACAAGCTATGTCAATCCATTTATGGACTGAAGCGAGTTAAAAGATCGTGGAACATGCGATTTGATAATCCATTATGGATTTATTCAAAGCATGGACGAATCGTGTGTGTATTGGAAAACGTGATGGAAAAAAAGTGGTTTCTCGTGCTTTATGTAGACGATATTTTCTAATTGGCAACAATATGAAAATGTTATCGGGCATAAAGTGATGGTTGTTCTAGACAATTCGATATGAAGGACTTAGGAGAGGTTGGACATGTTCTTGTGATCAAAGTTGTGATGGATCACAAGAGAAGAACATTGTACCTATCCCAAGCTTCATACATAGACACGATTCTTATTCGTGTAACATACAATGATTCCTAGAAAGGTTTTACCCTTCAGTCATGGAATCTATCTATCTAAAGAGATGTGTCTTGAGACACAAAAGGAGATAGAAGAAATATAAGCAGTTCCCTACGCCTTGGCTTTGGGAAGTTTAATGTATGTTATGCACGAGACCTGATATCTGCTATGCCGGAGCATAGTGGCGAGATATCAGAGTAACCCTAAAAAGGAACATTGGACTGTTGTGAGCAGTCGAGCAATTTCCTGTGGGTTACACAGATTCGGATTTCTAATCGCAGAGGGAAAGTTGAAAGTCGAAGTCAGGCTATGTGTTCACACTAAGAAATGGAGATCTCGAATGGAAGAGTGTAATGCAATGCATTACGGACTCTGCCACGGAAACCGAATAGGTAGCGTCCTTTGAGGCAGCTAAAGGATCGGTATGACTCCGAAGATTCCTCCTGGACTTAGATGTGGTACCTTGTTTTCCCAATGCTATTGTGACAATAGCGGTGCAGTGACAAACAAAGGAACCACGAATCCATAGTGTGAAGATAACAAATAGAGCAAGTACCACCTGATTCGAGATATCGTCAGCGAGGCGATATAGTCGTTACCTAGATAGCATCGGGGGACACCCTAGAGTACTCGTTCACTAAGGCCCTGCGAGCGAAAGCGTTCAGTAGGCACGTGGATGGTATGGGCGTCAGATGTTTGAGAGACAGCGACTAGACCTTAGTATAAGTGGGAGATTGATGGAGTTGTATACTTAATGTCTAGATTTAAGTAACATCTGAACTCCGTCTAAAGCATTTATCCTATTTAATAATAAACAATCATTTGCATTTAATTAAATAAATGCAAATATGGTTCTAGATTATATACGTTGTATTTAGTATGGTGTGGGTCGTCACACGGAAGATCATAATATCAGTCACTCGTATATAATCAAACAGTAGCTCACGACCTAGATGGACAAGAACTAATCCATCGGTATAGTCGTTGTATGAGTGAGAAAATAATTGGTCTTGATTATTTTATCATACTTGTACACTTGGTGTATTGAGCGGATCTGCTTGAGATTTATCGATTAGGATTGCCGTTGATAATCGATTTAAATCTCTGAGTATTCTATTCTTAATCCCTGATATTATTGCGGGTGTGTGCATATAATATAAGTGACTTTGATTTTCCAAAGGAATTGATTGATTAGAATAACCAGTCAATTACCGGTAAAGTTGGGTCACTATATTTTATGTATGACATGCTGTGAATTCTTGACGGGAAAGCATGTCCTCGAAAGGGTTGATAATGTCCCCGATATGAGCTCATAAGGATTATCATGTAAACCTTGCAAGTGGATTTGATCCGCATGATAATAAAGTTGAGTGGTACTATTCTCGGAATTATAAGAGATGAATAAATAATATTAGCAATAAATATAATTTATTCATGGACATTTATATCTTAAACATGCGGAATAAATAATACTACCGGAGAATATTATTTTGATATAATATGGTATAATATTGGGAGTGCAATTATATTTATATAGTGGAGTTAATTATATAATTAATATTAATGGATTAATAGATTTGGGTTTGGGCTCAATTTAATCATTAATATTGGAAGCCCAATATTCCACCTCCTTAAGGTCCCCTACGTAGCCTATAAAAGCACTACATGGTCTTCTCTATTCTCTCATAAGTCTCAAGACACAATTATAGAGAGAGAAAGTAGAGAGAGAAGGTGATCCATGGAAGTTTGATAGATCGTCGCCCACACGACGTTCAAGCTAGTGCAAGGAATACGTGGGAAGACTTCAAGGTCATCAAAAGTTCTACGTTTTTCCGAACAACGAGAACGAGGTAAATCGTAAAACACTCTTTACGATTTTATCGTTTAATTATCGTGATTATACCGTGAACCAAGATCCGAGATGCGAAACCATGAACAAGGATCAACCGGCGATGGTGGTCGAACACCACGACATCGCGGCGGTCGACCCTTAGGGTTTCGGCGTGCATGGGGAGCCCTCGGCTTCCAGCCGAGGGGGCGATCGACACCTAGGGCGCGATCGCCGGGCGGGCGGCTGGTGCGCCCGCAGCGGCTCGTCGGATCGAGCCGCCCCTCCACGGCGAGCAGCAAGTCGCCGGACTTGCTGCTGGGGGCTGCCGGAGCAGCCCCGACCGATCGCCCATGCGATCGATGCGATCGATCGCGAGCCCCGCGTGCGGGGGCTCAAGCTGGGCGTGCGCGTGGCTTCGGCCACGTCGTGCATTCGGTTCGGGCTCCGGCTCGTACGCGGTGTTCGCATGATTTCCGGCGATGAGATTTCGATTGGATTGTCGGTTCCGCAAATTTGACAATCTGGATATTCGAAGGATTTCGGCCGGAATTAATTAGATAATTTATTTAATTAATTTTATTTAAATTTATTAATTTCGGGGATGTCGATTTCCAACAGGAAGTTCAACTAATTCCCAAGTATTATTCGATTCTAAAGCTTGAATCTCATTTTTCATGGCATTTTGCCACTCTGCATGTTTGACCGCTTCCTTATAATGGTGAGGTTCAGTCAATTTAGTAATGGCGACTGTGAATTTAGAAAAATAGGGTGACAACCGCTTAGTTGATAAAAATGCAGAAATGGGATAAGAAGTGCTTAAGCTAACATGACCTGTTTTCCTTAAAGAAGGTGGTAATTCATAATCATAAATTTGAAGGCTACTAGATGGTTTTCTATTCCTACTAGATCTCCTCAAATTATTATCAGTCAAGGTACATTCTTCATCACAAGTATCAACACTATTAGTATTAGTACAAAGTACATCAGGAGGCACATAATCATCACACAAATAATTTGTATATAAAGGATCAAGCAAACTATTATTATTATTATCATCATTATTATTCACATTAGATGGATTATTGGGGGATGACATGAAAGGGAAAACACTCTCCTCGAAAACTATATTTCTTGAGACAAAAATCTTTTGCGATTCCAAATGATAGCACTTATAACCTTTTTGACCCATGGGATAGCCCAAAAAAACACATTTTAAAGCTCTGGGACTAAATTTGTGTCTATTTGCTTGAATAGTTGAAATATAACACAAGGACCCAAAAATTCTCATATAATCATAATTGACAGGTTTTTGAAATAAAATCTCATAAGGAACCTTATTATGGGCAGAAGTAGAAGGAATTCTATTAATAATATGAACATCGGTAAGAACGCTATCAGACCAGAACTTTAAAGGCAAATGTGAGTTGAAAAGTAAGGACCTAGCTACTTGAAGGATATGCTGATGTTTTCTTTCTACTACACCATTTTGTTGAGGTGTTTTAATGCAAGAAGTTTGATGTAAAATACCATTAGCCGCATAAAAATCACTCAACATGAATTCTTTTCCATTATCTGACCTTAGACATTTCACAGAGGTATTAAAGTGATTTTTAACCAAGTTACAAAAATTTATAAGATGGTTTCTAGTTTCAGATTTATGTTGCATCAAATAAATCCAAGTACATCTTGAAAAGTCATCCACAATAGTAAGAAAGTATGAAAATCCATCATAAGAAATTGTATTAAAAGGACCCCAAATGTCGACATGTATTATTTCAAATGGTTGTTCGGTACAAGTGTCACTCACAGGAAAAGGGAGCTTTTTCTGTTTTGCAAAATGACAGACATCACATGACTTCAAAACATTACAAGGGGTTGTAGAAAAAAAAGGTAAAGAACTGAGTTTCTTAAATGGGATATGCCCTAATCTGGAGTGCCAGACTTCATTAGACACCCTTTTATAAGCATTATTGATATTATGCGACGCAAGAGGTAGGAGTTTAGACTTCTGGATGGGCAACTCTAAGTAGTATAATCCATTCCTAACCTTAGCAGAGGTAATCAATTTGTTGACTTTGTAATCCTGTATCACACAATGACCAGACAAAAAATTTACAGATATGTTTGAAGAGTCGGTCAGCTTAGAAACAGATAACAGGTTAAAACCAAAATCAGGTGCAAAAAGGACATCATTAAGGATTAATGAATCATGCAATTTCACAGTGCCTTGGAATATAGCTTTAGTACTAGCTCCATTAGGGAGATATATATCAACAAACACGCTTTTAGGTGGAGCAAAAAAATAACTTAATTTGCAGATAATGTGGTCTGATGCACCAGTGTCCACAATCCAAGTTTGAAAATCATGCACAGAATCTTGACTAACATGTAAACACATATGAGAGTGAATCATACCTGAGCTTGTTGAAGTAGCAATGGAGTTAACATTTGTAGGTGGATTTTGATGATTGAATGAGGCAGAGTGTTGCTTGAATTTTACAAACTCCAAAAACTGCTGATATTCATTCTCATTGAACGCTCTGGGATTGTCTATAATAGTTTTATCGGCAGAAGTTGCATTAGTCGTGGTATTTTCTTGACTCCCATAAACAGCAGCAACTGTGTGATTTTGGCTCCAATTCCCTTTGGCTCTCTCGCCTTCATGGCCCTGACCTCGAGGATTTATTTGAGAATAGCCATGCACCTTGTAACAAGTCTCAATTGTATGACCAGTGAACTGACAATGAGAACATATTGGTTTCTTTCCTTTTTGGTTGAATTTGGAAAAGTTTGTTTTGGTTACGTTAACATTGGACTCTTGCTGATGATTTGAAGGAAGATATTGGTTCGAGAGCATGGCCATGGAATTATTGGAGGGAACCACATGCAAGGTTCTTTGTTCCTCCTCTTGAAGTAAGAGGGAGTAAATTTTTGACAAGTGAGGTATGGGAGATTGGAGAAGTAATTGACTCCTAATAGTGGAAAAACTGTCATTCAATCCTATTAAAAATTTCATAACGCAATCGGATTGCTGGGTGATTATGATGGAGTTTAGCAAATTGCAAGAACATTTACTCAAAGCACCACAAGAGCAAACAGGAATCGGTCTATAACTGGCTAAATCATCCCAAACACTTTTAAAATTACTATAGTAAGAGGTGATTGATTGATTACCCTGTTGGATCGAGCTGAGGGTCTTCTCTAGATGATAAACTCTAGGATCGTTGCTTCGAGCATATCTGGTTCTTAATTCTTCCCATGCCTCACGAGCACTTGTGAAGGAGAGTAGGCTCTGTCTGATCTCAGGCGCCACCCCTAGTAAGATCCATGTAAGAACAAGGCTATTTACCCGTTCCCAAATGGAACTAAGAACGGGATTCGTCTCTGCCGCGGGCTGAACTATGGATCCATCCACAAATCCAGCTTTATTCCTGACGTGCAACGCCATCCGAAACGTCTTACTCCATGAAATATAGTTGCTCCCATCAAAGGGTTCGGAAAGTAGTCGCACACTAACATCCGCCGGGTGGAGGAAATACGGAGACGATGAATCATCTATCGGACTTCTTGTGGTGGTGACAACCGCCGCCGAATCGATCGACATAACCACAAATTTGAAAGCGAAATGAACAGAGATCTAGAACAAAAGAAAGCAGCGAAATGCACACTCTAAAGGTGCTCTGATACCATGTGAAGAAAATGAAAATATTTTATTAATTGATCGAAACAAATTCGAGAACAATTATCATCAACAAGATGAAGTCTCGATTCCATAAAGAACCCTAATGTTGGTTCTGGAAAAAGAATGAATAAAAAAGCTTAGACTACCTACACAAGTCGTAGGCTAGTTTTATAATTGTGGCTACAAATATTTGACAAAAATAACACACCAATTAAATGGAAAGTGGGTCAACAAATGGTTGGATCCTATAAACTAAATGGGCCAATAAACTAAACAAGAATAGCCCAACTCTAAAAATAAAAGCTAATATGATATAATTGTGTAATGTGTATATATATTGGTAATATATATATAATTACATTTATATATTTATAATATTGCATGTGCATGTGTACGTGGATGAACGTGTAAAATATTGAATGTGTGAATATGAAGTGCACGGTTGCATGGCTTCATTTTCAAAAGGCACCGTTTTAGTTCGCATGCATGATTAGTGGGTTTGTATGGGAAAGAGTCACAACTCTTGGAAATAGCCGGTTACGTACCTTCAAATTGAATGGGTGTCTATCTAATTTGAACGGACACTTTGATGCTATATATAGAAACCACTAAATCATTGATCGTAAAAAAAGGTGAGTTCACACCGTGAGTTCAACACGAACGCAACACACAAATATTCTGAGGACACAATTCGAGTTATCGATATTCCTCTCGTCTTTCCTTTCTTTTAGCGCATAAGAATTCCCTCTGTTTCTTGTTCATCAGATTCAGTATCGTGTGCTTCGATACTTTCTTATTTGCTGTTTTATCTTGAGAGACTTTTGCCTGTGATTCCGTAAAGCACTAATACGGGGCAAATTCGTCTTAAGGAAAGAGAGTCATCTCTCGACTCAGCAGTGTAATATTCGAAATACAGAAATAACCCCAACATATACAGACCATTTCCTTACTTTTTGAGTGTCAGTAGATCTCACACGCATCGGCAAAATAATCTTTAATTACTGCCGGAGGTGCTTCACACGATAGATCCATTACAATCGTTGGAAAAAAAGCGGAAGTCCTCCCATATTTCGCCCAAATCACATTGCCTATCGTAAATTCACCCGGATTATAAAAATGATTGTTGCTCGATCCGATTAACTCCGCTTCTTATTGATTTCCACTTTACTTTTCCTCCCGTAAATATGTGTTTTTACGGTCATCTGAACAATAATTTTTTGAGCGACAAAATTCGACCTGACATTGTAAGACCGAATGGTTGATTCTCGATAAGTCGTTCTTTTAAGCTTTTTTGAATTCGCGGCGACGGGATTCGATGCTAGAATATGGTCGGCGATTTCTTCTTTCTCCGTTGATCGCAAACCTTTAATTTTTGACATTTAATTGAGTTTTCTTCCTCGAATTCATGATATATATAGCAAGATTTCACAACAAAATGAAAGATATATAAGTAGATTTTTCTACCGTGGAGAAATTATTTAAAATTTTATAAATTAATTGAAAGATATATTAAAATTGATAATTATCTAAAATTAAATTTTATCTAATTTTTAATGAAACAATTTTGAAAAATATATGAATTTTTGTTTAGTAAATATTTATATGTTAATTCATAGTTTTTATAATATAAATGTAGATTTTAATAAAAATGAATCATTAAATATATATTTTTCTTCTTAGGTTTTTTATAATTGCGTTAAATCTCTTTTTAATACCCTATTTTTTTTTTCACTAGTCCTTTGATTATTGTGTGCTAAATTTTTTACTTCGAAGTTTTTCAATTAATTTCTAATATTTTATATTATTTTTAAATTTTTTGCCCTAATTTTTGTTGTAGAAGTTTTTGATAAAAAAATACGCTAATAGAAACAAAATTGATTTATAGAATTTAATCCAACTTACATCTAATGTTCTGTTTGATAAAAAAAATAGCTAATATTTTATACGCTTTGCTAATTCTTTTTTTTTAATACTTTATTTTTTTTTACACTAGTATTTTTATTATTGCGTACTAAATTTTTTACTTTCAGAGTTTTTCAATTAATTTCTAAAATTTTATATTATTTTTAATTTTGGGGTTTGAGGTCATGTACTTGAAAATTATTTTTTCATTCTCCCGGCTCAAAGGAAGTAGACGCGTCCTTGAACAGACAAGTTGACCTTAGTTGATTTTTTCAAATTGATTTATTTAAGAAGTGTGAAGCTCTATAGAAAATAATCTCAAACTATGAATTAGGGTAATTATAATTTAATTGGATTATTTATATTTATATTTTTAACTTATTAGTTTAATTATTTGTTTGTTAATTATTAAGTGATTAAGATTAATATCACTACATTAATATACTTGAGCACCTAAAGTAAATAAAACAAATTAAAGTAAATAGACCTTTACTCTTTCATGCTTTAATATATATCGAACACGTGGAAATGTTAAAAATTTTAGTCTTTTGCTACCTAATAATGTTAAAAATTTTAGTCTTAAGATGTTTGGATGGGGTTAATAGAGAATCACACGAATGGAAAATAAATAACAAGAAATAAAATAAAATTCTAGCTATGTGAATCAAGTTTGAATAGAAATAGAGATAATCTCATGTGGGTAAAATAACTTCTTTCCAAAGTTTTCAAAAATTTTAGTGGTTAGTGTTATGCATATAAACATGTGTTTAATTTATAGAATAAATGAATTAAACTTAAGAAATGAGTGTGTGTGTGTGTGTGCACCAAGTGTGTATATTACGTGGGTTTTGATTACTTATGATGTTGATATACATGTGGTATTGAGATTAAATAACTTCTTGATTTATATTTACTGCGATTATTGATTTATGTGTGTGCTATATAGAAGAATATCAAGTTATACTTCTACTTTTTGTTGGGATTAATGCATACAAGGTGTTTGTTAATATGCCTCTGAGAGGGTATTTGCTAGTTGATTCTTGGGTTTGACTCGTGTTTTTATTATTATTGTCGACGGACGTAAAAGTGAATGAGGGAATCGTTTGGGATGATGGTTGGTCGTTGGTCAAACTTACGTTAATTTGGTTGTCGTCGAGTGTTGATTTTATTTTGTGTCTTGAAACTTGTTATTAATTGATTAGTTTAATTATTTGTTTGTTAATTATTAAGTGATTAGGATTAATACCACTACATTAATATACTTGAGCATTTAAAGTAAATAAAACAAATAAAAGTAAATGAACTTTTACTCTTTCATGCTTTAATATATATGGAACACGTGGAAATGTTAAAATTTTTAGTATTTTGCTAACTAATGTTTAGTAAACCGCCTTAAGATGTTTGGATGGGGTTAATAGAGAATCACAAGAATGGAAAATAAATAAAAAGAAATAAAATAAAACTCTAGCTACTACTGAAGGAGTATGAAGGAGTAAATCAAAACTCAACTACGTGAATCAAGTTCGAATAAAAGTAGAGATAATCTCATGTGGTAAAACAACTTCTTTCCAAAGATTTCAAAATTTTTAGTGGTTAGTGTTATGCATATAAACATGTGTTTAATTTATAGAATAAATGAATTAAACTTAAGAAATGAGTGTGTGTGCACCAAGTGTGTATATTACGTAGGTTTTGATTACTTGTGATGTTTTTGATATACATGTGGTATTGAGATTAAATGACTTCTTGATTTTAATTATGCGATTGTTGATTTATGTGTGTGCTAAGTAGAAGAATATCAAGTTATACTTCTACTTTTTGTTCGGATTAATGCATACAATGTGTTTGTTAATATGCCTCTAAGAGGGTATTTGCTAGTTGATTCTTGGTTTTGACTCGTGTTTTCGTTGTTATTGTCGACGGACGTAAAAGTGAATGAGGGAATCGTTTGGGATGATGCTTGATCGTTGGTCAAACTTACCTTAATTTCGTTGTCGTAGAGTGTTGATTTTATTTTGTTTCTTGAAACTTGTTATTAACTTGTCACTTTCTGAAGTTGGACATAAGATGGTTTACAATTTATTTTACAAAAAAAAAAAGAAAAATCAATATATAAGCTAAATACATTTGTTCAAAATTTCTTATGATTTATTTATTTAAAAAATGAAATGAAGCCATTTTGGTTTATACCCTATTTTTATTTCTTAAATTTTCAGATGCGCATACTTTGGATTCTTGTATTAGCGACTTGCTTCAACGCTAGATGTTTGGGTTTGAGTGTACTTTTTGTAGTTCAATTTTAAAATGGTGACGCTATATAACTATCTCTTTTGGTCACCTTAAGATGTTTTGAAAAATATATTTTTATGTAAGTTTCATCTATACTATGCCTATGATGAGCCATTTTATTTGCTCATTTTAGAGCGTTTTTACAACCTTTATTGAGTCAGTTTGAGTCGGTAACGTGTTTGGGAGGGCACAATTAGGTGTTTGGGCAGAGAGTGTATGGATGCAGGTAACAGGTAGCGCACTGGGCAAAAGAGGCAAGGAAATCCCCTTCTTTGGGCAAATCAGTTCTAGAGTGGTAGTGACATGCAACAGTTTGACCTCCGTGGGCAAATGGGTAAAGTCATGAAGCAAAAGACCCAGAATTCTTACCAAGTACCGTGCCTGGTCCGACCATCTGTGGAGGAGAAGAAATACCTGCGGATTTCAGTTTGGGCAGAAGACGCTGTAGACAGGAGATTCGCTGCGGGCAAGCTGGCAGCACACCAGAATCCCTGATTTTGGGGGATCTCACTTATCCCTCAACTCCTTGACCGCTGACGCCTATTCTTTAGGAAGGAGAAACAGCCGCTGATTCAAATTCAAATTGAAGTCTTTAAAAAGGGGCGCGGTGGGCAGCAAAGAGAGAACAACATTACGCATCGAGAAATCGAGAGAGACGCCGGTCCAGTAGCTCGTCGCCGCTGCCGGAGAGAGATCGGAGCTGTTCGTCTGAGTCTCTTTCTTTGTTTTGAGTAGATCCAGCGTTCGGGCTGAGAAACAATTTATCTTTATGCTTTTAAGTTTTTAATTCCGCTTTTGATTTCCTTCAAAAACGTTTACGATTTAAAGGTATGAATAATATAGTTCGATTCCCCTTAATTATTTTGCCTTTTATTTTCTGTATGATTGGCTAAGTTATTCGTGCATCTGGGCAGGGGCGGATCGAAGGAGATTTAGGGTTTAGTTAAGCCGCTAGGTCGATGGGACTAGAGTAGCCGGTTGGGGGTTTGTTCCCGAAGCAAAGTTGGTTGAGGATTATTTCTGGGGAGTTTGGGCAAACTAGGACGACCACTAGTGAACCTTTACAATCTGGGATACTGGTGATTGGCAAACCGCATAGATGTACCTTGTAGTATTGTTGCGGGCATAGCACTAGAACTTGCTGGAGATTGCAGTCGTATGACTCGGAGTTCCGGGCATGTTATTGGCCGAGCGGGTCTGTCTAGAGGGTACTGCGGGTTTGGGCAAACTAGATTCATGTTTGGTCGCATAGGTTATCGAATTGTTCAGATTTAGGGGTTTAGGCATAACGTTAGTCTGCCTTCTCTTTAAACTGAAAGGATAGATGAGGGGTGGGGCAATTGTTGGATGTGACGCAATAGGACCACTATTGTCTTTTTAAAGCACCCTATAACTGCTGACAAACCGCTGGTAGAAATCCTTAGTGCCTATGACCGGTAGTTTGCCCTAATGATCCTGAGTGAAGCCATCTGCCAGAATGCCTTGTTTATCATTTGATTTAAGTTTACCCTTTTAGTATTCTGTTAGAGCTTAGTCTTTAGTTTGTTTACTTTTTAGGTCTGTTTAATTTGCATGTTAGTTTGGTTAGCCGTAGTTAGATCAAAGTGCTTGAAACGATTGCAAAACCGCTGTGCCAACAGCATCCCAAATCAAAATCTGTTTGTGACAACCCCTTGGGCAAAGCCGAGATCACCTACTGTAATTGCCTCCTTGTGGGACCGACCCCACGTACTTACCATTATCTACATTTCATAGTTATAAGGGTACAGGCTAAATATAAATATCATTTTGACAGCGCGTTTGCTCAAACGACAAGTATTCGCGCGCGTCAAAATTGGCGCCGTTGCCGGGGAGGCAAATTTCCAACAGTAAGTCTTCTGTGCTAACAGTTTGACTTCTCTTGTTTATGCAGGATTCCACTTCTAACAAAGAGATTGTACCTTGGTACGACCCTAAGATCGAAAAGACCGCAAAGCAAATCCGAAAAGAGACAAGGCTAGCCAAAGCGTTAGCACTTGCCGCCCAAGAAGCTGCCCGAACGCCAATGGCAGAAAATCCGATAAGGGCAAGGAGAGGTGAACCCATTACCCCACCAAGACTTTCATCGGAACCAACCACGATGTACGGTCCACACAATAGGACCCTCAGGGACATGATGTTTCCTGCCAATCTGAATCTCCAACCATTGGGCATCACTTTGCCCACCATCACAGAGAATTGGGAGATGAAACACAATTTCATCCAAATACTGTCAAAATTCAGCGATTTTCCCATGGAAGACCCTCAGAGGCACCTTCAGGACTTCGAGTTAGCCTGCGAAACCATAAGGGGAGGACCCCCTTTGAGTGAATACATCCGACTTCTGGCCTTTCCCTTCTCACTAGGGGATGGAGCATGGGAGTGGCTCTACACTCTACCCGAGGTGCAAATCACCACTTGGGCACAACTCCAACAGGCGTTCCTGGAGAAGTATTTCTCTGCCGCCAGGATCCAACACATGAGAAGGAACATCAGCAGCATTAAGATGGGAGCAGGCGAAGAATTCCCTGCATACTGGGCACGGTTCAAGCAGATGCTGGCAAAGTGCCCTCAACATCAAATCCCAGACCGCGATTTGATTCAGTATTTTGTGACTGGTCTGAGAATGCACGAGAGGACACTTCTACATGCTGCCAGTGGGGGGTCAATCTTGAATAAGAGTGCTGAAAAGGCATTTAGGCTCTTTAAGGAAATGGCGGAAGAATTCAGAGAGGATGGAAGTGAGTTGCCCAGGACCAATTTTGGGACAACCACTACTGCGGATCTAAAAATCGACAAACTGTGCAGCGCGATGGAGAAGTTTATGAACACTATGGCCACCGGGCCAAAGAGAGGAGTGAAAGCTTGCCTGATCTGCCAGGGCACAGAGCATGCCACTGATGAATGCCCCACACTGTATGACGAAGAGGTCAAAGCAATGGGGCAGAGTAACGGAAATGGGCAAGGAAGAGGGAAACCCTATTATGATAATAGGTATGGGAATAACAACAACTACAATGAGGGGTATAATGGTAACCAAAATTTCCAGCGCTACAATCAACAAGGGCAGTACCAACAGCAAGGCCCCGGGATGTACCACCAGCCCGCTCAGACCAAAGGGCCTACTTTGTCTGAAATGATGGAAACTTTGGTCAAATAGAATATTAAATTCCAGCAAGAGAATGCAAAAGCCCACCAAGAGAATGAGAAATTCAAGCAAGAGACTAGAGGGCAGTTCCAGAGTCTTACTCAAGTGGTGGCAATGCTGGAACAGAAAGGAGGTACTTTGCCCCCAAAGATCGAAGTGAACAATGCCCATGTTAATGCCGTACAGCTCAGAAGTGGCAAACCACTGACTATAGTGGAGAAATCTGCAGTGAAGGGCACAGAGCCCGTATCAGATGGTCCCCCAATCGTTGAGGAAGACCCTGGGACAGATATTGACCAATAAGAAGTGATAGTTAGGGCAAAGAGGGACAAGTCCCCATCTCCCAAAATCAAACCACCCTTCCCGGGTAGACTTGAGTAAAAACCGTGAGAAGGAAGAAACTCAAGAGATGTTCAAAATGTTTAAGAAGGTGGAAATCAATATGCCCCTTCTAACCATACTGAACGCTATGCCCAGATGTGCTAAGTTCTTGAAGGAACTATGCACAAAAAAGGTCAAATATCAAGATGATGCGAAGTTTGAGGAGGGAGAGAATGTCTCTGCCGTGATCAAGAAGACTGGACCTACAAAGTGTGGAGACCCAGGCATGTTCTACATCCCGTGCATCATAGGGCATATGAAAATTGAGAAGGCAATGCTCGATTTGGGAGAATCAATCAACTTAATGCCCAAAACGATGTACGAAGACTTGGAAATAGGGCAACTGAAGCCCACTAGAGTTGTGATCCAACTGGCTGATAGATCTAATGTTTACCCTGAGGGCATACTGGAAGATGTCCTGGTCAAAGTGGAAGAGTTGATATTCCCTGCTGAATTCTATGTGCTCGATATGGGCATATCAATTAAAGCCCCTGTGATGATATTGGGCAGACCGTTCCTAAAAACAACAAGGATCCACATCCACTACGAAACTGGTAGGCTGACGTGAAAATTCGAGGGAGAGACGGTCACCTTTGACCTCTAAAAGTCTTTGAAGCACCCAACTGATACCGAAGAGATCCATTACATTGACCAAATTGAGAAGGCAGTGGAGGCAAAGGCACTCCAATGTGGCAAGTATGATCATACTGAGATAGCCATTCAACAAGGGCTTACTGAGTTTGACATGGAGGACGAACCAGAAGAATTGCAAGAGGCAATCGAGCAGTTAGACTCTCTAGAGAATTTCAAAGGCAACCCGGGCAAACCGATAGAGATAGAAGAAATGATCATGGTTCCTTCACTTGAAAAACCACCAGTATTGGAGCTGAAGAAGCTGCCCAAACATCTCAAGTATTTATACTTGGGGGATAATGACACTTTGCCAGTCATCATAAGTGCCTATTTTCAAGAGGCAAAGGAGGCAAAGCTGAGATATGTGCTGGGGCAGTACAAACAGGCCATAGGGTGGACTTTGGCTGATATCAGAGGGATAAGTCCGAGCATCTGCCAACACCACATTCTTCTGGAAGATGACTCTGTGCCCGTACGCGATCCGCAAAGGAAGCTCAATCCAGCAATGAAGGAAGCTGTGCTCAAAGAGATCAAGAAACTTCTCAGTGTGGGCATAATCTACCCGGTTTCTAATAGCAAGTGGGTTAGCCCAGTGCATGTGGTGCCAAAGAAATCTGGAGTTCAAGTCATAGAGAACGAAAGAAATGAGCAGATTGCCACACGACTACAAACTGGGTGGAGAGTTTTCATTGACTACCGCAAACTGAACAAGGTAACCCGCAATGATCATTTCCCTTTGCCCTTCATTGATGAAATGTTAGAGAGATTGGCCGGGAAGAAGCACTTTTGCTTTCTAGATGGGTACTCAGGGTATATACAGATATGGGTGGCTCAAGAGGATCAAGACAAAACCACCTTCACTTGTCCTTTTGGCACCTTTGCCTACAGAAGAATGCCCTTTGGCCTATGCAATGCACCAGGAACTTTTCAAAGGTGCATGATGAGTATCTTCTCTGATCTGCTCGAGAATGGGATTGAAGTGTTCATGGAAGATTTCACCGTGTATGGCAACTCCTTTGACTCCTGCCTGGAGCACTTAGAGATGGTGCTCAGAAGGTGTGTGGAAAAGAGCCTTGTACTGAACTACGAAAAATGTCATTTCATGGTCGAAGAGGGAGTTGTCCTTGGACATGTCATTTCAGCTAAGGGCATAGAGGTGGACAAGGCAAAGATAGAAGTTATATCAAAGCTACCATACCCAAGGAATGTGAAGCAAGTCAGAGGGCTCCTAGGGCATGCTGGTTTCTACAGACGCTTTGTGAAGGACTTTGCCCAAATAGCTCGTCCTTTGACCAAACTGCTTCAGAATGATGTAGAATGGAACTTTGATGAAGACTGCAAGGCTGCCTTCAACCACTTAAACGAAAGATTGGTCACAACGCCTATTATTCAACCACCAGAGTGGGGCATGCCATTTGAGCTGATGTGTGATGCAAGTGGATATGCAGTGGGAGCTGTGTTAGGGCAAATGAAAGGGAAAGAAAGGCATGTGATCTACTATGCCTCAAAGACCCTTAATGCTGCCCAAAGTAACTATGCCACGACTGAGAAGGAGCTTTTGGCCATAGTCTTTGCCTTTGAGAAGTTTAGGTCATACCTGATGGGCAGTAAGACCATAGTGTATACAGACCACGCTGCACTGAAGTACCTAATGGCAAAGAAGGAGACTAAACCAAGGCTTATTCGATGGATCCTGTTACTTCAGGAGTTTGACATTGAAATTCTAGACAAGTCTGGAAATCAGAATCTCGTGGCAGATCATCTCAGTAGAATTCTCCAGAAGGAAGAGGATTTGCCTATCACCGAGACGTTCCCTGATGAGCATTTATATTCTATCACCGCTTTGTGCGAAGAGCCATGGTTTGCTGACCTTGTGAACTTTATGGTTACAGGAATTTTCAGGGAGGGCATGACGTATTATGAGAAAAACAAGATGAGGCGTGAGGCAAGGATCTACGTCTGGGATGAACCTTATTTATGGAAGAGATGTGAAGACCAAGTCCTTAGAAGATGCATTTCTGAGTCTGAGCAGCAGGGCATAGTGGATCATTGCCACAAGCAACCCTTTGGAGGCCACTTTGGGCCTAGACGTACGGCAAGAAAAGTGCTGGACTGCGGATTCTACTGGAACACTTTGGTCAGAGACTGCTATGACTTATGCAAGAGATGTGATGAGTGTCAGAAGGAAGGCAACTTGACCAAGCGAAATGAAATGCCCTCTGTGCCCATAATGCCAGTAGAGATCTTTGATGTCTGGGGCATAGACTTCATGGGGCCATTCCGAATTCACAAGGTAAGGAATACATACTCCTAGCAGTTGATTATGTCTCTAAGTGGGTCGAGGCAAAGGCTACCACCACCAATGATTCGCGTATTGTGGCTGAATTCCTCAAAGGGAATATCTTCACTAGATTCGGTGTGCCCAGAGCGCTCATCAGTGATCAGGGTGTTGGAGTTGTGTACTTAATGTCTAGATTTAAGTAACAGAAACTCACGATCCATTGCCATTAATCTATTTAACTAAATAAACAATTGTTTGCGTTTAATTATTTATAATTAAATATATGCAAAACATAGTCCTGGATTCTATACGTTGTAGTTAGTATGGTGTGTCGGGCCCCACACAGAAGATCATACTATCGGTTACTCGTATTTAATCGAACAGTTGCTCACGACCTAGATGGACACGGACCAATCCATCAGTATAGTCGTTGTGTGAGAGAGAAAATAATCTGTCTTGATTATTTTATCACACATGTACACTTGGTGTATTGGGCGGATCGTTTGAGATTTATCGATTAGGATTGCCGGCAATAATCGATTTAAGTCTCAGTGTATTTTATTCTTAATCCCCGATACTATTGCGGGTGTGTATATTTAATATAAGTGACTTTGATTTACCAAAGGAATTAACCGATTTAATTATTGGGTTAATTACCGGTTAAGTTGGGTCACTATATTATATATGGCATGCCGTGAATACTTGACGGGAAAGTGTATCCCGTAAGGGTTGATAATATCCCCGAGATGAGTTCATAAGGAATTATTATGTAAACCCTGCAGGTGGATTTATTCCGCATAATAATTAAGGTTGAATGGTACTAGTCTCGGATACAAGAGATGAATAAATTAATTCGCAATGAATTAATTTTATTCATGGATATTTATATCATAAATACACAGAATAAATAATACTACCGGAAAATATTATTTGATATAATATGGTTTAATATTGGGAGTGCAATTAATATATATAGTGGAAAATAAATTAATTAATAATAGTAAGGATTAATAGATTTGGGCTTGAGCTCAATTTAATCACTATTATTGGAAGGCCAATAATCCACCTCCTTTAGATCCCCTACGTAGCCTATAAAACCACTACATGGTCTTCACAATTAGACAAGACAAGATAATCATACTTGATTAGTCTAGAGAATTAGTGAAGAAGATCCATAAGCTTGGAGGATCGTCGCCCTCCCGACGTTCAAGCTAGTGCAAGGAATACGTGGGAAGATTCAAAGGTCATCGATTGATCTCGTTTCTCCGAACAACGAATTGAAGGTATAAAATCGTTAAACACCCTTGATGATTTTATTCGATTATTTATTGAAAATACCGTAGAACCAAGATCCGAGGACGAACCCCGGACGAGGATCGAACCGGGCGGTGGTGGATGAACCACCGGACCGCCGGCGATTCAAGGATCCCCGTAGGGATCGAACCAAACACTCCCCGGCTGAACCGGGGGCGTACGCGATCGAGGAGAACCCCGGCTGGACGTCGGGGTGCGATCGAACCCTAGGTTCGATCGCGGGGTGGCGGCTGGTGCCGCCGCGGCTCGCTGGGCGAGCTGCCCTCCTACCCGACGGCGGTGAGTCGCCGGACTCACCGCGGGGCTGCTGCTGCCGCCCGGCTGATCCATCGCACGGCGCGATCGATCCATCGATCGTGAACCCCGCCTCGCGGGGGTTCGGCTGGGGCAGCCGCGTGCCTTCGGGTGCGTGGGCTCCTCGGTCGTACTCCGGTCCGCTTGGCGGTGCTCACGTGATCTCCGGCGAAGGGTTTTTGATCGGGCTATGGATTCCGAAAATTTTAATAGCCCGGGATATCGAATTTCAACAATTGGTATCAGAGCGTGGTTTACGTTCGCAGTATTTTCGATAAAATTGTTCTACCTTGCAGGGTTTCCGACTATTATGGCTAGATATAATTTATTCGTTAATTATTGTCATAATATGTTTTGATTAAACTCTCGGACATGTCGAGATTCGTTTTATGTGTGGTGAATGCTTGTAATAGTAAAAATTCGGGGGTTGACCGAATTTAGGTTTATAGTTACGTTCTACTTTTTCCGGAAATTGTATAAGGTCGATTTCATGTATAGAATCGATACCGGATAATTGTATTTAAATTCTTGTAATTTATTTACGTTGGTTCGATGCTGAAACGACCGCTGGAGAAGACGTGTGACGAAGAAGACGAAGGGCTCGAGGATCGATCATGGAGATCGATCCCCATGAGATCGATGGCAAGAGAGAGGGGCGGCGATCGCACCCCTCGGCTGGGACTGCCGCCGACTTGGTGGTGGTCGGCCGGCTGAGTGGTGGCGGCGGTTGCCCTCTCCGGTGGCTGATCGATGGTGGGGGTGGCGCGGGGTCCTCGTGATCTCGTGCTACTCCTACCGAGATTCAACTTTCCTAAATTATTCGGTTTTCCTATTTTGAGTATTTCTTTTTTTGGGAATTCTCATGGAATATGAAAAGAATAAATTTAGAATAAATTTATTTTTCCTTATTGATTATTCCTATTCTTGGGAATATTCATGGATTAAGAAAAGGAATAAATTTAGAATTAATTTGGTCTTCCTAATTGATTATTCCTTTTTGGAATATTCATGGATTAGGAAAAGAATTAATTTGAAATTAATTTATTTTTCTTATTTAATTATTCCATTATGGAATTTTTAATAGATTAAGAAAAAAATTAATTTGGAAAGTTTTGAAAGTCCTTAATTAATTTTTCCTTATTTAATTATTCCTTTATGGAAATTTAAATAGAAAAGGAAAGGAATTAATTAAAAAGGATTAGGAGTCCTAAATTAATTTTTCTTTATTTTAATTATTCCTGTTAAGGAAGATAATATTACGGCTAATATTACGTAGAATATTACTCATTTATTAGCTGTATATTTATACATATATATGTACATATTTGTAGCATACGTTGTTGGAGTTATGTACTTAATGTCTAGATTTAAGTAACGGTAACTCCCGATCCATTGCCATTAATCTATTTAATAAATAAACAATTATTTGCGTTTAATTATTTATAATTAAATATATGCAAATTATAGTCCTGGATTATATACGTTGTAGTTAGTATGGTGTGCGACGTCACACAAAAGATCATACTATCGGTTACTCGTATTTAATCGAACAGTTGCTCACGACCTAGATGGACACGGACCAATCCATCGGTATAGTCGTTGTGTGAGAGAGAAAATAATTTGTCTTAATTATTTTATCACACTTGTACACTTGGTGTATTGAGCGGATCGTTGAGATTCATCGATTAGGATTGCCGGCGATAATCGATTCGAGTCTCGGTGTATTTTATTCTTAATCCCCGATATTATTGCGGGTGTGTATATTTAATATAAGTGACTTTGATTTACCAAAGGAATTAACCGATTTAATTATTGGGTTAATTACCGGTTAAGTTGGGTCAATATATTTTATATATGACATGCCGTGAATACTTGACGGGAAAGTGTATCCCGGAAGGGTTGATAATGTCCCCGAGATGAGTTCATAAGGAATTATTATGTAAACCCTGCAGGTGGATTCGTTCCGCATAATAATTAAGGTTGAATGGTACTAGTCTCGGATACAAGAGATGAATAAATTAATTACGCAATTAATTTAAATTTATTCATGGACATTTCTATCTTAAATACACGGAATAAATAATACTACCGGAGAAATATTATTTGATATAATATGGTGAATATTGGGAGTGCAATTATATTTATATAGTGGAGTTAATCATATAATTAATAATAGTAAGGATTAATAGATTTGGGCTTGGGCTCAATTTAATCACTATTATTGGAAGTCCAATATTCCACCTCCTTTAGATCCCCTACGTAGCCTATAAAAGCACTACATGGTCTTCTCTATTCTCATAACTTGAAGATCACAATTCTAGAGAGAGAAAGTAGAGAGGAGGATCCATGGAGTTCGGTAGATCGTCGCCCACACGACGTTCGGGCTAGTGCAAGGAATACGTGGGAAGATCTCAAGGTCATCATAAGATCTCGTTTCTCCGCACAACGAATCGAAAGGTGAATTAAATAATTGCTATTTAATTCTTGTTTTATTGAATCAATTATCGAAGAACAAAGATCCAAAAGTTCGAACCCGGATTAGACGAACGACCACGCGGTGGTGGCGAAGCCACCGGACCGCGTGGGGATCGCACGCCTAGGGTTCGGCGCGCAAAGGAGAGCACTCGGCTTCGGCCGAGGGGGCGATCGCTGCCATGGGGCGCGATCGCCGGGCGGGCGGCTGGTGCTTCCGCAGCGGCTCGTGGGTCGAGCTGCTCCTCCATGGCGGGCAGCAGGTCGCCGGACCTGTTGCCGGGGGCTGCCGGATGCAGCCCCATCGAACGCGATCTTCGATCGCACGAACCCCGGCTCGCGGGGGTTCGGCTGGGGGCGGGCTGCGTGTCTTCGGGCGCGTGGCCTCCAAAGGCCGGACTCCGGCGGATGAGTCGGCGTTCATGTGATCTCCGGCGAAGGGTTTGATCGGAGTTGTCATGTTCCGCAATTCCGGCAACTCCGGGATATCGAATTCCAACACAGCTCACATTCAAAGATCATGTCATCCTCGACGGATGCAATCATGATGCCACGGGCTTTGGAATCTTTCTTCTTCCATGCCTGATAAGCATCTTGGTCCCTACGACCCTGAGGACCAGTGCCCTGTCCAGGATCAACCATCTCATGATTCACAGCATCAACAACATCTTCACCGTCCATTACGTACCAAACCTTTCGGTACCATGGATCATAGTTGTCTCCATTGAGCTTATTCCCTTTTATCATATCAGCAACAATAGATTTGCTAGCCATAGTCTATAGTCAATTCAAAAAGAAGTAAATATAAATCAAGCTTTTATTGTGTGTAAAAACAATTAAGTGTTCATTTGAAATACTTTTGTTCAAAATAATTCCTTCTAATAGAACGTCGAAAGAAGACTTAATATCTCAATCATCGGTTCCAATCAGATTTAATCATAATGAACTCAATCTTAAATACACTTAATGTCTTTTCTAAAACATTTTGGTATTCAATTTTTCAAACATCTCATGTTGAAATCAAAATATATATAAAAATGACAAACGATATATATATTAAGAATACCAAATATCACATAGTTCAAACAAAATGACTACCATAGTCAAAACCAAACAAGCTAGTACATACTAACTATTGTCACATAGAAGCAAGTTCACAATTGAACATTAACCCTTGGCATCCCTTTAATAGGATCAGTCATATAGTACGAATTTCTTCGTGTTTTCAGAACGGTAGGGGCCCTCCACTGGTATTCAGTACCACGGCTATGAAATTCTTCATTTATAGCTATGTCACATATGTGATATACATTATGACGGAAACTTTGTTCCCTCCATATTCTTTCCCAAGTTATATGCCACTGGTAGAGAATCTCTAAAGATATTTTTTAGCTCATCCCAAGTGAACATATCACCATATCTATAATACATGTTTATATACTTCACATGCATGGTCAACATATGTTCCATGAAATTATCAAATGGCTTCATCTTAAGAGAGAGAAATTCTCGTATGATACTCATCGTACCTGCATTTAGACAAGTGTTAAAAATCGGACACTTCCAATTTAAAACCAATAATTAACGAACACACATGTTCGAAAATGTGTCTAAATGTTTTGTGTAACACTAAGTTACATACCTTATTGGAGTAACACACATGAAAGTTTTAGTTCACACAGAAAATATCAAACAGTTCACACAGAACGAAAATATGACATATTCTCAGGCATATATTTTATAAATATATCATCATTGTTTGCGTAAATATTAATAAATGTTCATTAGGAGAACAATAAAAAAATATAACGCAAATATTTGAATGTTCACCACTGAGAACAATTTGAACAAAAATAAATTAACGCAAAATTAATTTATTTGTTCACGCATGTAAAATAATTTATTTGTTAACATAAAAAAAATAAGTTCGCACAGAACAATTAAACAGACACAAAAATATTTCTGTTCATATGTTAACGCAAAAAAATTTGTTTATATGCATAAAAAAAATTCATACAAAACAAAAAAATTTACGCAAAGAAATTGTTCACATCATAACAATAAAAAATATTAAGGCTAATAATTTAATTCATTTTGCGCATGCATAGAGCATAAAATAATAGAAATATTCACACAGAACATTCAACCGCCAAAATATAACGCAGCATCAATTAAATAAATAAATATTTAACATAAATATTTAACAAGAGATTCGATTAATGGCTCTGATACCATTCAAGTAATTTACTTGAACAAATAAGTAAACAGGATAGTAAACGTACCTCTTGTTCGTGCGGAAGAGAATTGAACCAATCGAATTCACTTGCTTGTTCGTCAGCAACACCCAGATAGAATGTTGAATTGTTTTTTTTACGTCGACTAGTGCGGTTTATAAAGATATCTGGGATATAGCGAGTAAAAGTCCTCAATATATTTCGTGAACTGTCATAATACACTAACCGGTTTATGACGACGACATAGTTCACACACTCGCAGGTCACACGATCTATTTGGCCTGTATGAAATGATGTTGAGAATGTTTATATGGACGTCGAGTCTAGCCCTTTGTGTGAGTGGGAGATGTTAGGATTAGGGTCGCCCTCCAATCGGGAGAGTGTTGTAGACACTGCATAGCACGAGAAACAACACGCAACAAGAGGATTCGGTCTGTTCGATTCACGTTTCCGCATCGAAGACAAGTAAGTCTTCTACTTTATTTTAATCGAATTGCTTATGTCGTTTAAGTAATTCCTTCATTGGTATCAGAGCAAGTGTGATCGGATCCTTTGTGAATTATGTGTTTGATTTTGTTTGTTCATGTTTAATATTTATGTTCATTGTTAATCGAGCATGAACTGTATTTAATTATTTTGGGTATATTATTCTGTGTGATATTTACTGCATAACAACTGAGTTATTTGTTCTCGGTGAACTAAATGTAACTCTGCGTAAAATGTTATGCAAAAGGTTATTTGTTATGCAACAACTATGCGTTGTCTGAACTCTGCCTAGGGTTATCTGTGCGTAGATGTAACTCTACATAAAATGTTATGCAAAGGGTTATTTGTTATGCGAAGAACTCATAAAATGTTATGCAAAGGGTTGTTTTTGTTATGCAAAGGGTTTTTGTGTAAACAGACTCATTTTGCGCTGTAATTAATTGTTCAGAGTTAACGCCAAGTGCATGGTGTAACTTTTGCGCTATGTATTTAATTGTTCTAAGTGAACTTTATTTAAATATATTTTTGCTTAAATTTATATTGTTCTGTGAAAATAATTTTTATTTTACTGAATTGAAATTTATTCTTTGTGAATTTATTTAGTAAATTTATATTGTTCTGTGAAAATAATTTTTATTTTACTGAATTGAAATTTATTCTTTGTGAATTTATTTATAGTGAATTAAAATTCATTCTGTATGAATTTATTTTACTGAATTTATTTGTAGTGAATTAAAATTCATTCTGTATGAATTTATTTTACTGAATTGAAATTTATCCGTGAATTTATTTCAAGTAAATGTTATTCAGTGAATAATTTTCTGAATAATTTTTAATTATTCCGGCGTAAAATATATGTACGTAAGTAAATATTATTGCGTTAAACAGTTTTCATTAATTGATTTTATTTTATTTTATTTGTTTTGTGTAAACATTATTTAATAAAAATAAGTAAAAGTATGTTTATTTAAAACTTATTCTGTGTGAATAATAAAATTAAATAAACAAAAGTACATTTGAAGTGTTCATTAATTGATTTTATTTTATTTTATTTGTTTTGTGTAAACATTATTTAATAAAAATAAATAAAAGTACGTTTATTTAAAACTTATTCTGTGTGAATAATAAAATTAAATAAACAAAAGTACATTTGATTTAAAAATTATTCGGTGTGGATAATTTTGTGTGAATATTGTATTACGCTCAAAATATTTTTGGGAATTTAAAAAATAATGATTTTTAAGGTTTTTGGATTTTTTTAAAATCTTATTAAATTATTTTCTATGTGAAAATAATATTTAATTTTTTTTAATTCATGTAATATTTTGAGCATGTGAAAGTAATACAATTTGGCTATCTTAACTGGGCATTTAATAAGTTATATGCCAATATATTCGTATGAAAATCGGATTTTATAACGTTTAAGCTATGTGTGTGTCATTTTGATAAGGGGAGTGACTTAGTTTACTTATAACATTTAGACATTTTATACGATCAAGTGTGTTCGTTAATTATTGATTTGGAATTGGAAGTGTCCGATTTTAAAACTTGTCTAAATACAGGTACTATGTGTATCGCTCGAGAATTCTTCTCTAAAGATGAAACCAACATATACTTATTCAGATCATGTGTTGAACATGCATTACAAGTATAAGACCA
The DNA here is from genome assembly GCA_954870475.1 of Euphrasia confusa. Lineage (NCBI taxonomy): Eukaryota > Viridiplantae > Streptophyta > Magnoliopsida > Lamiales > Orobanchaceae > Euphrasia > Euphrasia confusa. The sequence continues at coordinate 23,593,090 of OX940960.1, forward strand.
TGTGGAATAAGGTTGGTGACTTGTTCAATTGGGACGATTTTAAAATCATATTTAGAGATTCTCTACCCTTAGAATGACATAGAATGACATGAGATGTGAGAAATGATTTGGAATCAAGAACATTAGTTCTTCCATGATGTATATCTCACTTGTGTCATAGCTATATATGATGAGTTCTATGGTCATGGTACTGAACACCAGTGGGTGGCCCTTATCGTTTTCAAGACAAAGTAAAAAATGTACTATAGGACTGAGCCTATTAAGATGATGCCAAAAGCTCATGCTCATTTGTGGGCATGTTATCGTGTACATTAGTAGTTAGTGTGTACTGACTATTGGTACTTTGTTTGTCTTACAAACACTGTTTTTAGTTTCGAAGTTTTTGCTTGACCTTAGTGGTCATTATGATTAAACTATGCGAAGTTTTGACAACTTTAATGTATATATTTCGTTTGTCGTTTTATATATGTTTTCATTTAAATATTAGTTGTTTAAATGCTAAATGTCAAAGTGGGATTTAAAATGGTTTGGTTAATTAAGTGTTTTTGGGATTGAGTTCATTATAATAAGACCTAATTGGGGCCGATGATTGAGATATTAAGTCTTCTTTCGACGTTCTGTTTAGGGAGAATTATTTTGAGCAAAAGTATTCTAAATGATCACTTAATTGTTTTACACACAATAAGAGCATGATTTATATTTACTTTCCTGATTTGCCTGTGACTAGCAAATCAATCATTGGTGATATAATTAAAGGAAATAAGCTCGATGAAGACAACTATAATCCGTGGTACCGAAAGGTTGGTACGTAATGGATGGTAAAGATGTTGTCGATGTTTCGAACCATGAGATGTTCGGTCCTGGACAGGACACTGGTCCTCAGGATTATAGAAACTAAGATGCTTATAAGACTTGAAAGAAAAAGGATTCTAAAGTCAGGGGCATCATTATCGCATCCATCGAGGATGGCATGATTTTTGAATGTGAGTTGCAAGGTACTGCGCATGTCATGTGGGAGTATTTGCGTGATAAGTATGGTGATACTTGTGTCACTAAGCTTCGTAAGTTGAAAATCAAAATTGATACTTACACAAAGCGTGGTCATTATTCTGCTAAACAACATGTGAGAATTATGTCTAACATGATTGTGGAGCTTAAGACAGCTGAACACATTCTTTCAGATGAACAACGAGTTCAAACCTTAATATCTTTCCTTCGTGACCAGTGGGAGCACATTAAAGTCAACATTACCCACAATGATAACATCAAAATCTTCAATGATGCAGCTCGACATGTTTAGCTTGAGGATGAGCGACTAGGTGTTGTGAAACCTCATAAAGATGATGTTTATGTGGTTGAGGGTTTTGGTTCCAAGAAAAACATTGTTTTTAGCGTAAATGGATCAAGAACAAAGGAAAGGGTAAAGAATCTAACGAAGGTTCAAAGAAGAATACTGATAAAAATGAAAGGAAATAATTTCCTAAGAATCTATTTTTTCAGTAGCAGTTCTTCTTCGTTGAGGTTATCTGTTGTTGGTTTGAAATTACATGGTTTCTATTATGTATGATAATGCTGTGTGCAATAACGAACATCTTAATGCTGAATTTATGGTTACAGATTGTAGTAGTACAATTTTTCACTATTATATTTATTATGGTTTGTCTCATGATGTTTCTTCTACTTGTTTTGAGTATGTTTATGATTTGTTTTGACATGAACATTTGAGACACAATGGGAAAAATACGAGATGAATCGTCTAGTGAAAGAAGAACTTTTGGGTTCACTTTCTTAATTCGATTTGTCCACATGTGAAATATGTCTTGCAGGTAAAATGACTTGTAATCCTTTTTAGTAAGGTAACAAGAGCTGAATATCTATTGCAATTAATACATTCTGACATTTCTGATTCATTGAGTGTGACAGCTCGTCACTGAGCTTCATATTTTATGACATTCATTGAATACTTTACGCATTTTGATTAAGTGTATTTGATATCTCACAAGTCTGAAGCACAAGGTTGTTTCAAATACTTCATGAGTGAAGTCGAGAATCAAAAGAATGAAAAATCAAAACTTTGAGAACCGATTGCGGGCGTATATATTTGTCAGAACAGTTTTGGGAACTATGTATTGCAAAAGGGATTACTCGATAGTTGACTACTCCTAATACTCCACAGCAAAACAGTGTTGTTGAGAGAAGGAATAGAACTTTATTAGACATGGTGAGATCCATGACGGCCCAAGTTAACCTATCTATTTCCTTTTGGGGAGATATTTTTGTTAACTACAGCCTATATTCTAAATTGAGTATCATCCAAGTCAGTGACATCATCTCCGTATGAACTATGGACAGGTAGGAGACCTGACCTAAATAATCTCAAGCCTTGGGATTCGGCTGCACATGTGCACAACGTACATGATATGTACGGAAAGCTAACTCTAAGAGAAAATAAGTGTATTTTCATAATGTACTCAAAGGAGTTCAATGGTTATGTGTTCATTAGTGACAATGGAGATGATCATATCACTGAAATAGTATCGAGAAAAGCAACTTTTCTAGAGACTGAATTCCCAAGTCGAGGTGAATTACGAAACAAAGAACCGTTCTTTGAGGTTAATGATGAGATGGGGACACAAACTTAGTTTCTGATCCTCTAGAGGTACAGAGTTCAGACCTAACACCACTCAACATTTCTCGTAGTGTTGATCAGAGTGGGAGAGATGTATATGTTACACCTCTAGATGAGTATACCTAAAAGTTCGATCATCAGAACCTATTCGTTATTCTTGTAGAAATTGTATACCTAAACGTCATTATGACATTGATGGGTATTCTTTTATGACTGATTCAGTTGAAAAGGAAGAGTCTGTCAGCGAGACTTTATCCTTTTTGCTTCCTTGATAAAACCTGAAGGTTATATGGAAAATTGCAATGAAATATCAGAATTCCATGAAGAGTAACTATGTCTGGGAACTAGTTGATCTCCTAAGTGGATGCAAGACAATTTTGGAACAAGTGGGTTCTCAAATTTAAGCGAAAGGCTGATAGGGCAACTGAACGATACTAAGCTCATTTAGTTGCTAAAGACTATAACCTATTTGAGGGTATAGACTATGAAGAAACCTTCTCGCCAAGTGTGATGTTTTCTTCGATTCGCCTACTTCTAGCCATTGTAGCCAATTTTCGATTTGGGACTACATCAATTTAACGTTAAGACTAATTTTCTCAATGGAGAATTGAAGGAAAAGATCTATATGGAACAACCAGTGTTTTTTGTTGTCCAGTCAATGGTACTTGAAATCTCATCAGGTGATGATGACCATTGTGATTATATATATGTCAAATGTTCAGAAAAGTGTTTCGTAATACTATCATTATATGTTGATGATATTCTTTTGGCTGGAAATGATATCGAGTACTTGAATGAGATCAAGAAATGACTATCCTCATCTTCGAGATGAAGGATGTGGGTGAAGCTAAGTATTTCATCAAAATCTATATGATTCGTTTCAAAGGCTGCTTAGACTCTCGCAGGAGACTAATATCCATAAGCTCCTTAAACGATTCAAGATGGATACATACTTGTAAAGTCATTGATACTCTATTTATCAAAGGTGAATACATAAGCCAAAACATGGATCCCAAAAGTAGTGAAGAAAGGCATTTCATGATAAAGGATTGTAAGCACACCAGTGGGTGATGTGACGATCAAATGTGATAGTCAAGCAGTGTTTAACTTTGTCGGGGACATTGTTAAAACAAAAGGAGTAAATATTATATATCTATGCATTTGATGGTGACTAATCCTATGACCAAACCAATACCTAATGAGGTGTTCAAGTATCATGTCGAGTCTTTGGAATTGCATAGAATTTGATTATATGTAATCAATCAATGATAATGTGATGTCCTATTGAAATTAATATGTGTATTAATGTTGTGTGTACAAGTATATGTATTATACTTAAAAAGTATGTCTACAAGTTGTGACTGGTTCTCTCACATGAACAGTTACCTCTGACATCGAAGATGTGCAGAGAAATGAATCCCCACATTCATGGACTTGTAATATAGCCAGATTGCAGTTCTCCTGGAGACAGTGGGAGTCTCTGAGGACGTAACAGAGGGGAGAACTCAGGTTAAGTGGGAGACGAACACTTGAACTATAATCTGTACTATTCTAAGCTTAAAGACATACGCTTCCAAGGTGGAAGAAGAGCATTGTAGCGCGTGTTCATACCACGTGTGCTTTTGTGATCATTAAAAGGTGAATGAGAGAAACTTCCCTTTTTTCTCATTATGTGAGACCTTGAGGTTGAAACGATGTTGTTAACCTCACTTCGTTACCCTTAAGACTTCGAACTGTGTCTTGATATTTCACTAGGTGCTGCTACTTTGATATCTTACCAAATAACCATGGAAATTCGGTAAATGCGGTACATATCAGGAAAGCAACTGACGTGGAGTTTAGAAATTCTAGTTGAGAAGTAAGATTATCTTAAAACATTGTGAATATGAGTTGGGACAAGGTCGAGTATGCTAAGTATCTGAGGGGGATAAGAGATACGTCGACTAGTGCGGTTTATAAAGATATCTGGGGTATAGCGAGTAAAAGTCCTCAATATATTTCGTGAACTGTCATAATACACTAACCGGTTTATGACGACGACATAGTTCACACGCTCGCAGGTCACACGATCTATTTGCCCTGTATGAAATGATGTTGAGAATGTTTATATGGACGTCGAGTCTAGCCCTTTGTGCGAGTGGGAGATGTTAAGATTAGGGTCGCCCGTGGGCTCGACCCGACTCTTTAAAGAATTAAAATAAAAGTATTTTAATTTATTTTATAATATATATATTATTTTTGTAATATTATATATATTATAAATATATATCCTAACTGCTATACTACGTTATCCAATATGCAGTTATTTGTCTGCTGTGTATAATTGATAGAATATACAGATTGATTGGAGTTAAGGCAATATAACATAGAGAAACCTGCAAAACGCAAAACAAAAGTTACAGAGAAATAAACAACAAAAAAATATCATTGGGGTTCTTAGATTGTGAAGAACAATTCAACACTCCAATCGGTAGAGTGTTGTAGACACTGCGTAGCACGAGAAGCAACACGCAACAAGAGGATTCGGTCCGTTCAATTCACGTTTCCGCATCGAAGACAAGTAAGTCTTCTACTTTATTTTTATCGAATTGCTTATGTCGTTTAAGTAATTCCTTCAAATATTAAATATTATAAATTGTAAGAAAAATAAAAAATAAAAAATAATATAAAATATTATAAATTAATTGAAAAACCATTTAAAATTTGGAGCACAATAATAAAAATATTAGTGTAATTTTTTTTATCAAAATCCACTGCAACAAAAAAAATTAAAAATAATATTAAATATTATAAATTAATTTAAAAACTCTTAAGTGAAAATTTAGCACATTAAATTAATACGAAAAACAAGTGTAAGATAAAAAAAGGTCAATAATATAAAGACAAATGTAAATTAAAAATAGCAATAATAAAAAGACTAGTGTAAATAAACAAAAAAAAATTAAAAATAATATTAAATATTATAAATTAATTTAAAAACTCTTAAGTGAAAATTTAGCGCATTAAAATAATACGAAAAACAAGTGTAAGATAAAAAAAGGTCAATAATATAAAGACTAATGTAAATTAAAAATAGCAATAATAAAAAGATTAGTGTAAATAAAAAATAACGTATTTAAAAAATTAGAACAATTATAAAAAAACTAGCAAGAAAAATATTTACTACACAAAAAATCATATATTTTTCAATATTGTTAAATTAAAAATTATATAAAATTAAAATTGGAATAATTGTCAATTTAATATATTTTTAAATTAATTTATAAAATTTAAAATAATTTTCTCACTTTTGAAAAATCTACTATATATCTTTTATTTTATTATGAAATGTTGCTTATATAGATCATGAATTCGTGGAAGAAAACTAATTAAATGAAAAGAATTAAAGTATATATCTTTTATTTTATTGTGAAATCTTGCTATATAGATCATGAATTCGTGGAAGAAAACTAATTAAATTAAAAGAATTAAACGTTTACAATCTACGGAGAAAGAAGAAACTTCTGGTCGAAAATTATCCATGACAATGTCTAGTCGAATTTCGTCGCTCAAAGAAATAATTGTTCGGATGACCATAAAAACACATATTTACGGGAGGAAAAGGAAAGTGGAAATCAAGAAGATGCGGAGTTAATCGGATCGAGCAACGATCATTTTTATAATTCGGGTGAATTTGCGATAGCCGATGTGATTTGGGCGAAATATGGGAGGACTTCCGTTTTTTTTCAACGATTGTAATGGATATATCGTGTGAAGCACCTCCGGCAGTAATTAAGGCTTATTTTACCGGTGCTTTGATACCATGTAGAATTTTTTGAATAAAAGAGTAGAAGGAATAATTCCTTCTATGAACAAGAAAAAGAGTAAAAAAAAAGAAAAGAAACGAGAATATTATAACTTGACTTGTATTGATAATAACTTGATAATTATCGATTATATGAGCATGGGTTTATATAGAGTCTCAAATAAACCCTAAACCTATTACTATACTATTACTATAAGGTAAGGATTATCATAACAATAAAGATTACCAAAAGTAATACACTCAGAATTACTAAATATAATAAACGGGTCTGCATGGGCCTATACGCGCCGTGCATGGGCTGCATGCAGAGGCATGAAGCGTGTATAATGTCAATACATTCTAGCATTGAATCACGACGAATTCAAAAAAGCTTAAAATAACGATTGATCGAAAATTATCCATTCGATCTAACAATGTCAGGTCGAATTTCGTCGCTCAGAGAAATAATTGTTGAAAGTCGTAGGCAGTAAATAAAAACGCAGTGAAATGCGCTGCCTAGATAAGGCAGTTGATTGCTCAAAAACTAATTTATAAAATGCGAAAGATTTACGTATGTAAATCTCCCGAGTCAATCTCTCGAGGAGCAATGCTATCGGCACGTGAATATCGTTTTGTATATGCTAAGTACGAGTTTCATAACGAGAAAGTAAATCATTATCGTCTAAAGGGAGTTGCAATGAGTGATTGATTAACAACTAAGAATGAGTAATTAAAAGCAAATAATTAAATATCAAGTTGTAACAAAGGTTTTGGAAACGCAAGGGTGTTCCGATTACTCTTCCTAACGAACTAGAGTTGAATTAGATTTATAAAACTCCCAATTAACTAATAATCGGCCTAGAGATCACGGTGTTGTCACGTTCCCCCTCACCAATAATCGTCTACACTCAATCACGACACAAACGAGAGTTTCACCCCTCGAGTTCCTCTACTCGGCGTGCCGGTATTTTGAGTTTCGACATTACACATCAACCGCATGGTCCACTAGCGATATACTACGAAGTTGTTCGAAACGAAACCACAAGTCGAGAGGTGTAACTGTCCAATTAATAGAAATCGAGCTACTTTGAAAGATCAACTCTAACTCATTGAGGAATTTCATCAAACACCCTCACACAAGTTTAGCTAGCCATCATCAAGCACTCAATACAAAAATCCGTAGACGAATAATCCATAATCGAGAAGACGATAGAAATCTCACCACGGGAATCGAGGAATCGGTGGATGAACGAGGCAATCGAAAAGAGCTTCCAAAATCGGGACCGAGCTTCAACTTGTCACACGAAGAAACTAATCCGATGGAAACGTCTGTCTCGATGAGGTGAACAACGTTTAAACCACCTTGTAACCCCCTCCTTGATGGTGATATTGATGCCCCATCATTATCACACATTATGGTGTGATTATGGTGAATTTGAATGGAAATTTCCACCTCATTATGCCACATGGCATTAGATGGTCCTACTTGCTTGTGTGGCAAGCCATGTCACACTATGTGACATGCATCCATGCAAGTCATACATCCCATGCATGGGAATTAAATCCACGTAAATATTGATTCTAAATCAATATATTTAGCAAGCAATGTATATCAATATCGAGCTCGTGTGTGACCCTGTAGGTATGATTTTATCGATCAATATTATATTGTTCCCAACAATTAATATTATCGAATAATCATTTAACATCCATAGACGACCTTATGACTTTATCGATTGCACACGTAGGATCGAAGGACATATCCCAACACAGTGAATGACTTGTTGGCTAAGTCAGAAACCCTAGATTGTATCCTATATAAAGGGGTCTCCCCTCATTAATAAATTCATTCAATTCTCTCTCAATTCTCTCAACTCTCTTTACTTTATAACACGTTATCAGCACGAGAAGCTCAACCGCGTTCTTCATCCAAGTTCTACTCATCCAAGATCCGAAGTACAAGGAAAGAATTTATATTTTGTTTATATTTATTAAATAATTATAAATATATCTACTTCTTCTCTCCCTTCTTCACAAAAGTAATATGTTCCCAAAGAACATATAATCTGATATTCCTGAAGTAATATCATATGTTCCTGAAAAACATTATAATTTGATATTCCTGAAGAATTATCAAATTAATTATCCTAAATAAATCAATTAAAATTTTAATGTTCCTGAAGAACATTATGATATGATATTCCTGAAGAGATATCCAATCTAAAAATTAAATATTCCGGAAGAACATAATGTCATGATATGATATTCCTGCAGAAATATCAATCTCGAATTGATTATATACTAATTATCTCGAATAACATCTTTGAAAATCGAGATCTGATGTATCTTATTTTGTAGATACTCATGGCAAACATCGCGAAACTAGATTTCGTTGAACTGGATATATCTGGGAAGAATTATTTATCGTGGAAGCTTGATGCTGAGATTCATTTGATCTCCAATGATTTGGGTGAGACAATCAAAGAGGCAAACACGTCATCCCCGCAGGATCGTGCAAAATCACTCATATTCCTTCGTCATCATATTCATGAAGGATTGAAAGTTGAGTATCTCACTGTCAAAGATCCCCACGTCTTATGGAAAAAATTGGCTGATAGATTTGATCACCAAAAGACCATTGTCCTCCCTAAAGCATGCTACGAGTGGATGCATCTCCGCTTACAAGATTTCAAAACCGTTAGCGAGTACAATTCTGAACTCTTCAGAATAACGTCAAAATTAACTTTGTGCGGAGAAAAGATCAATGAAGAGGATATGATGGAAAAGACGTTCTCCACATTTCATGCATCAAATGTGCTCCTGCAGCAGCAATACCGTCTGCGTGGCTTCAAAAAGTATTCTGAGCTCATATCATGTTTGTTAGTAGCAGAACAGAACAATGAGCTACTGATGAAAAATCATGAGATACGACCAACTGGATCCACACCGTTGCCTGAAGCAAATGTTAATGAACGTGGACGTGGTCGTGGTAATGGGCGAGGACGTGGACGTGGATACGAACAAGGACGTGGCCGTGGGAGGTCTCATGGGCGAAATAATTGGCAATGTAGTAGCTTCAAAAGGCATAAGCCAAACGAGAACAAGGTGCGTGAAGAAAAATGCTATAGATGTGGAATTGTGGGGCATTGTAGTCGTGCCTGTCGCACGGCTAAACACCTTGTTGAGCTCTACTAGAGTTCTATCAAATGAAAAGGTAAAGTAGAGACCAATCTTGCTGATTACAATGACTCAATCTTTGAGGATTGTGATGGCCCAGTTGACATCACAAAAATTGGAGACCTCTGACTTCTTTGAGGACCCGAATGGCAATATCGATAATCTGATTGGCAATGGCGTATTAGAAAACATTGATTAGTTTATTTTCAAATTTTTTTGTTATGATCAAAATGTTTAGATCATTTTGATAATTTATCCTACTTTGTTTATCTTTTCAAAATAAATTTTAAAACTATTTTATTTTTATAGATGGATTACCAAGATGAATGTCTTGCCAATAGCGCCACCACCCACACAATACTTCGAGATAAAAAGTATTTTATAAACTTGACATTTGCAAAGAACAATGTCATTACAATTTCTGGTGCATCCAGTATTATTGAAGGCTCCGGAAGAGCTAGTGTTATCTTGCAAATTAACACCATACTAGACCTAAAAGATGCATTGTATTCTAGCAAATCGAGAAGGAATTTGCTAAGTTTTAAAGATTTTAATGGATATCACATAGAAACAATGCATGAAAATCATATTGAATATCTGTGCATAACTTCTTTTGAATCTGGAAGAAAACAGATAAAAGAAAAACTGCAATCACTTCCATCTGGCATGTATGGTACTGTGATAAAATCAGTTGAAGCAAATAATGTAATGAACCAGAAATTCACTAATTCACAAGCTTTAATGCTTTGGCCTGATCGACTTGGGCATCCTGGGACAACTATGATGCGTCAAATCATTGGTAATTCAAATGGGCACCAACTAAAGGATAAGATGATCCTTTTAGCGAATGAATATCCATGTAGTGCGTGTTCGCAAGGCAAGTTAATTATTAGACCTTCTGTTACGAAGGTTAATGCAGAATGTCCAACATTCTTAGAAAGAATCCAAGGAGATATTTGTGGACCAATACATCCACCATGTGGACCATTTCGTTATTTCATGGTATTGATTGACGCTTCCACTCGATGGTCGCATGTTTGCTTGCTCTCAACAAGAAACGCAACATTCGCTAATTTATTTGCTCAAATGATAAAATTACGAGCACAATTCCCTGACTACTCAATCAAGAAAATTCGTCTTGACAATGCTGTCGAATTCAAGTCAGAAGCATTCGATAACTATTGTATGTCAATTGGAATTGAAGTTGAACATTCGGTAGCTCATGTTCACACACAAAATGGTTTAGCTGAATCGTTTATAAAACGTCTCCAGTTAATTGCTAGACCATTACTTATGAAAACAAAGCTCCCACAATCTGTTTGGGGACATGCCATACTGCATGTTGCTTCGTTGATTCGTATAAGGCCTACACATTATCATCAGTATTCGCCTTTACAACTTGCAATTGGTCAAGAACCTAATATATCACACCTAAAGATCTTTGGTTGTGCGGTCCAAGTTCCGATTTCACCCCCACAACGTACAAAGATGGGTCCCCAACGGAGGCTTGGAATTTATGTTGGGTTTGACTCACCATCAATAATTAGGTATCTTGAACCATTAACAGGGGATTTGTTTACTGCAAGATTTGCAGATTGTCATTTTGATGAATTGACTTTTCCCACTTTGGGTGGAACAAAATTGAATACTGAGAATCCTCGTATTATCTCTTGGAATGAAAAAACATTGTCACACTTTGATCCTCGAAATAAGTTGTGTGAGGAGGAAGTTGTAAAGATCATTAATTTGCAAAGAATCGCAAATCAACTTCCCGATGCGTTTGTTGATACAACAAAAGTGACAAAGTCACATATACCAGCAATAAATACTCCTGCGAAAATTGATGTCCCTGAAGGGAAAATTAACATAGCAAATGAGTTTCAAATACGCCAAAAGCGTGGTCGACCACCCGGTGCAAAAGATATTGTACCGAGAAAGAGAAAAGTACATGTACAAGAGAAAACTCATACTCAGGCTATGGATAAGATAGTGATTGATCAATCAAATGAAAATGAAGTCGTTCCTGAAGAACCGTTAGTGCCCGAAAATAATGAGATCGAAATTAATTATTTATCATCTCATAAATTATGGGAGCGAACTAATGTTGTCATGGATAACATATTCGCCTTTAATATGGCACTTGAAATAATGCAAAATGAGGATCCTGAACCACAATCTATGAAAGATTGTCAAGTTAGAAGTGATTGGCCAAAATGTAAATAAGCCATACAAGAAGAGTTAAATTCATTGGAAAAATGTAAAACGTAAAGGCCAGGAAATGTAACCCATGTAGGGTACAAATGGGTTTTTGTAAGGAAAAGAAATGAAGATAATGAAATTACAAGATACAAAGCTCGACTTGTAGCCCAAGGCTTCTCACAAAGGCCAAGAATTGATTACGAGGAGACATATTCTCCAGTAATGGACACTATAACATTCAGATTTTTAATAAGTCTGATCGTGTCACAAAAGCTCGATATACGCCTTATGGACGTAGTAACTGCGTATTTGTATGGTTCACTCGATAGTGACATTTACATGAAAGTTCCTAAAGAACTTAAAATACCACAAGCAAATGATACAGGCCCTAGAACTATGTTCTCAATCAAGTTGCAAAATCCCTGTATGGATTAAAACAATCCGGGCGAATGTGGTACAATCGTCTTAGTGAATACTTACTGAAAGAGGGATATAAAAATGACGACCTATGCCATTGCGTTTTCATAAAGGAAACAAATGTTGGATTTGCAATCATTACAGTTTATGTTGATGATTTAAATTTGATAGGAACTGCTGAAGAGCTCAACAAAACTGCAAATTACTTGAAAAATGAATTTGAGATGAAAGATTTAGGAAAAAACTAAGTTTTGTCTGGGTTTGCAAATTGAGCATATCAAAGATGGATTATTTGTTCATCAATCGTCGTATACAGAAAAATTGCTAAAACGATTTAATATGGATCAAGTATACCCATTGGATTCACCAATGGTTGTTCGTTCACTTGATGTGAAAAAGGATCCATTTCGCCCACTTGAAGATGGGGAAACAATTCTTGGTCCTGAAGTACCATACTTAAGTGCAATTGGTGCATTAACTTATCTTGCTAATTGCACTCGACCTGATATAGCATTTTCTGTTAATCTTCTCGCGAGATATAGCTCTGCACCCACTAAAAGACATTGGAATTGATGGAGTAGTATTTTTAATGTCTAGACTTAAGTGATCTAAACTCATTGTACACTTTCATTTATCTATTTATAAATAAACATTCATTTGCTTTAATTAAATGCAAATTATGGTTCTGGATTTTATACGTTGTATTTAGTATGGTGTGCGCCGTCACACGGAAGATCATACTATCAGTCACTCGTATATAATCAAACGGTTGCTTACGACCTAGATGGACAAGAACAAATCCATCGGTATAGTCGTTGTATGAGTGAGAAAATAATTGGTCTTGATTATTTTATCATATATGTACACTTGGTGTATTGAGCGGATCTGCTTGAGACTTATCGATTAGGATTGCCTTTGATAATCGATTTAAGTCTCTGAGTATTCTATTCTTAATCCCTGATATTATTGCGGGTGTGTGCATATAATATAGGTGGCCTTGATTTTCCAAAGGAATTGATTGATTAGAATAACCAGTCAATTACCGGTAAAGTTGGGTCACCGTATTCTATGTATGACATGTTGTGAATTCTTGACGGGAAAGTATGTCCCGATAAGGGTTGATAATATTCCCGAGATGAGCTCATAAGGATTTATTATGTAAACCTCGCGAGTGGATTTGTTCCCGCATAATAATAAAGTTGAGTGGTACTAATCTCGGAAATAAGAGATGAATAAATTTAATTATGCAATAAATAAATATTTATTCATGGATATTTATATCTTAAACATACGGAATAAATAATACTACCGGAAGAATATTATTTGATATAATATGGTAAATATTGGGAGTGCAATTATATTTATATAGTGGAATTAATCATATAATTAATATTAATGGATTAATAGATTTGGGCTTGGGCTCAATTTAATCATTAATATTGGAAGCCCAATATTCTACTTCCTTAAGGTCCCCTACGTAGCCTATAAAAGCACTACATGGTCTTCACAATTAGAACACAAGACAAGAATATCATTAGTTGATAGTTCTAGAGAGTTGTGAAGGAGATCCATAAGCTTGGAGGATCGTCGCCCACACGACGTTCAAGCAAGTGCAAGGAATACGTGGGAAGGCTTCAAGGTCATCGAAGTTCTTCGTTTTTCCGGACAACGAGAACGAGGTAAAATCGAGAAAACCCCCCTCTATGATTTTAATCGTTTATATATTGAATATACCGACGAACCAAGATTCGAAAGATCGAACCCGGAATAATGGACGATCGCGTGGTGGTGGCGAAGCCACCGGACCACGGGCAATCGCCCGATTAGGGTTTGGCGCGCGTAGGAGGATCGACCCTCGGCTGGGCCAAGGGCATGCGATCGATCGCGACGATCGATCGCTGGGGCACGGGCTGGCGCCGTGCCCCTCCCCACCGTGACGGTGGGGTTCCTCCAGGCGGCGGCGAGTCGCCGGACTCGCCGCGGGGGCTGCATGGCAGCCCCGACCGATCGCTAGGAGCGATCGGTGATCGATCGCGTGGAGCCCCGCTCGCGGGGGCTCGGCTGGGGCAGCGGCGTGCCTTCGGGCGCGTCGTCTCCTCGGTCGTGCTCCGGCGCGTGCGGTGGTGTTCACGTGTTATCCGGCGATGGGTTTTTGATCGGAGTTGTCATGTTCCGCAATTCCGGCAACTCCGGGATATCGAATTCCAACAATTGGTATCAGAGCGTGGTTTACGTTCGCGGTATTTTCGATATAATTGTTCTACCTTGCAGGGTTTCCGACTATTATGGCTTGTTTAATTATTGTTAATTATTTTGTTATAATTGTTGGTTTATTAAACTCTCGGACATGTCGAGATTCGTTTTATGTGTGGTGAATGCTTGTAATAGTAAAAATTCGGGGGTTGACCGAATTTTGGTTTTATTATTGTTCTATCTTTTTCCGGAAATGTATAGGGTCGATTTCATGTATAGAATCGATACCGGATTATGTAGAAATAAATTTGTAATTTATTTTACGTTGAATCGATGCCGAAACGACCGCCGGAGAAGACGTGTGACGGAGGAGACGAACGAGAGGGGGAGGACCCTCTCAACCATCCCCATGGCCGAGGGATCGACCGCGGAGGGAGGGGCTGCCGGCGACGGTGGCCGGCCACCTTCATGGCGGCGGTTCGGTGTGGGCGTGGGGATCCCCACCCCATGCTATCCCGGTCCGGTGATTCGCTTTCCTAATTGGTTTGGTTTTCCTATTTTGAGTGTTCTTATTTTTGGGAACTCTCATGGAATAGGAAAAAAATCAATTTGGAATTAATTAAGATTCCTAATTGATTATTTCTATTTTATGGAAATATTCATGGATTAAGAATCTAATTAATTTGGAAATTAGAAGAGTCCTAAATTATTTTATTTCCTTATTTCATTATGGAAATCTTCTAGAATATTCCAAGTGGATCTTGGATAGATTATTTTAGAGATTTAATGAAGTAGAAAAGGAAAATAAATAAATAAAAATATTAATAATATTTAGATTTATTTTTGATTTATTCGATTGACTTAATTATTATTAATTAAGTATCTTTTGGATTTATTAAAAATAAATAGATTTAAATATTAGAATTAATATTCCCGTCATATGTAGCATTCAAAGACGAAGACTGAAGACTAGAAGATGCATACGGGGATGCGATAAAGCCATAATAGTCGGAAAATAATATTCTAGTATTATTTTGATTATGTGATAATACTATGTGCTTTATTACATATATGCATGCTATATGTGTTTATTTTATGCACTAGATAGCGTATCCCTTTCTTGTAAAAAGCTAAGTGGGAGAGGGAATGGAAACATTCCCATGGTCTCCATTACTGCTCTCTTGGTGACTTTTATAAACTTTTGAAGTTTATATAGATAAGTTATTGGAGGAGAGTTCTTGTAATTCCTCTTACGAGAAACATTGATTAAGTTTATCAAACAATGCCTAATTTGTCTTTCCAAAACTGATTTCAAGTCGACTCATTCTCGCCCCGGGGAGTGGAATGGAGCCAAAGCCACTTGGTCATGTCAAGGACACAAATTAGAGACCTTCAAACCATCCTTTTGAAGGTGGATCGATTGTCTGCTCGGCTCCCTCATTTATGAGAGATAGGGTTGTTCTCATGGTGAATCACTGGTAAGAAACTTCGAGTTTCACTTATGATTCTACACGTCTTGATTTACAAGATCGAATGGATCAAATAATTGGGAGTCAATTATAAAGATCTCTTGGTGTAGTAAACGTCCACACCACGTGGCTTGCTATACTAACGGATCTTGGATTAATTGATGTAGACAGTTATAAGGAATTGTGAAGAGTTGTGAAGTTGTCGTAAACGTCCACACCATGTGGCTTGCGGTGATGTAGCAATTCCAAACGATTTACTTTAGTACTGAGTAATGGTTTACACTTAGATACGCATTATAGTATTCCTCCCCACGAGGTTACGCTATAAGTGATGTATGACCGAAGCAAATCTAATTGCAAAATCGTTTGGGTGGGTAAACGTCCACACCACGTGGCTTGCTCTACCTGATGGGATTTCAGACGTGATTAGTAATTTAATGATATTATTTGAGGGAGATAATATCGGTATTAAATTGTTTGTTTGATTTATGTGCTTATAGGTTAAGAATGACTGTGACCCCACTTTGTGATATACTTAAAGATGAAAACTCACTGGTTCCATATAGTGATGATTGGAAACGAAATCTAGAAATTGTTCAGACTGTTGAACTTCTGAATCCACTGTTGCCCCAACTGATGAGGGCATTAAGAATGACCTCAATATGATGTTGAGACATAGTGTGGAAGTCGGACAAGAGGTGATTGACATACTCATTATATTTCATCCTCTTGAGGAATCGCTTAAAAACGATTTCAAAAGAATGAGACTTATAAGTGTGATCAGAAAATCACAAGCTCTTGTGGCCAAGTTGGAAGCGCAAGCAAAGAAACCCAATGGTTCAAAACCACGGAGTGGGAAAAGCAAGCCGCGAGGCAAGTGCTATCGATGCAAGCAGTCTGGACACTGGAGGTCTGATTGTCCTCTAAAAAAAGGTACGAAATTTTCCTTAGTCACTGCCAGTACCTGGTGTGTAGATACGGGGACCACTGACCATGTCTGCAATTCTATGCAGGGGTTCCAGGAAACCCGAAGACTTAGAGAGGGAGAAATCCTGGTCTACATGGGCAATGCTGCGAAGGTGGCGGCTGTTGCAGTGGGAGACGTTCACTTACGTTTTAGTAGTGATAGGATTTTGGTTTTACGAAATTGTCTTTATGTACCGAATTTTAGAAAGAATTTGATTTCAGTTTCTAAGTTAATTCTGAATGGGTATTCTGTTTCTTTTGATCACTCTGTGGTCATAAGAAGAAACAGTGAAGTTATCTGTTCTGGTACATTGATAGACGATTTATATGTACTAAATCCTGAGTCTACCACGATGCAACTAGTTGAGACTAATAACACGTCTACGAACACCAATAATAGAAAGGAACCTTATAAGATGAATCAATTATACTTGTGGCATCTAAGGCTAGGTCATATAAACTCGAATAGGCTTCAAAGGTTGAAAGCTGATGGCTTAATCACCGATGTTGAAGGAGTGGACCTTCCAACCTGCGAATCCTGTTTAGAGGGAAAAATGACCAAGCGTCCTTTTTCTGGTAAAGGACGAAGAGCTGAACAAGTATTGAATTTGATTCACTCTGATGTATGCGGACCTATGTCTACTCAGGCAAGGGGAGGGTACGAGTATTTCATCACCTTCACTGATGATTACTCAAGTTATGGATATGTGTACCTGATGAGCTGCAAGAGCGAATCTTTTGGCAAGTTCAAAGAATTCAAGGCTCTTGTGGAGAACCTTTGTGGTAAATCCATAAAATGCCTGCGATCTGATCGCGGAGGCGAGTACCTGTCTGAATAATTCAAGGCATACCTAGCAGAGAATGGGATTGAATCCCAACTGACTTCACCATATACTCCCCAGCTGAATGGTGTGTTATAAAGAAGGAATAGGACTCTTATGGAAATGGTGCGATCAATGATGAGTTACTTGGACTTACCTGTTATGTTCTGGGGACATGCCTTGGAAACAGCAGCGTATATTTTGAATAGGGTTCCAACCAAGACGGTACCTACAACACCCATGGAATTGTGGAGTGGGCGTAAGCCTAACTTGAAACACATTCGGATTTGGGGATGTCCAGAACATGTGTTGCGACAAGGGGCCGATAATTTAGAACCTAGATTAGAATTACGGTTGTTTGTAGGATACCCGAAAGGAACTAAAGGTGGCATGTTCTATAGTCCTACGGACCAGAAGATCGTTATAAGTACTAACGCTCGGTTCTTAGAAGAAGACTATGTCATGGACCACAAGCCCAAAAGTGACATAATACTTGATGAGATGAGAGGTAACGATAAAGACTAGATACAGCTGAACCGAGAAATGATACACCAGTTGAACCTGCACCTGACACTGTCACGGTTGATACACCGGAACGCCGTCGTAGTGGGAGAGTTGTTAGACAACCAGACAGATGGATTGGACTGGGTGAGTCTTCGGACTCTGGACCTGGAGTTCATGAAATCGATCCCTGGACCTATGACGAAGCGGTACATGATAAAGATGCGCCTTCTTGGGATAAGGCAATGAAATCCGAAATAGAATCAATGGATTCTAATAAAGTCTGGAATCTTGTAGAACCACCAAAGGGCGTAAAGCCAATTGGGTGTAAATGGGTCTACAAGAGAAAGAGAGGATCTGACGGAAAGGTTGAAACCTTTAAAGCAAGGCTTGTTGCGAAAGGATATACTCAGAAAGAGGGAATCGATTATGAGGAGACCTTCTCGCCTGTAGCCAAGATAAAGTCGATCCGGATTCTCTTATCCATAACAGCTCATATGAACTATGAGGTGTGGCAAATGGATGTCAAGACAGCTTTCCTTAACGGAAGTCTTGACGAGACGATTTATATGAAACAACCAGAAGGATTCATTGTTGAGGGTCAAGATCATCTTGTGTGCAAGCTTAATCGATCTATCTATGGATTGAAATAAGCCTCGAGATCGTGGAACATGCGATTTGATGAAGTAGTCCAGTCTTATGGATTCATTCAAAGCATGGAAGAATCGTGTGTGTATTTGAAACGTGATAGGAAGAAAGTGGTGTTTCTCGTACTTTATGTAGACGGCATTCTTCTCATTGGCAACAATTTAAAGATGTTATCAGACATAAAGGGATGGTTGTCTAGACAATTCGATATGAAAGATTTGGGAGAAATTGGACATGTTCTAGGGATCAAAGTTATAAGGGATCGCCGGAATAGAACATTGTACCTTTCCCAGGAATCTTACATAGACACGATTCTGGCTCGCTTTAACATGCAAGATTCGAAGAAGGGTGAGTTACCCTTCAGTAAAGGAACTTATCTTTCTAAGAAGTTGTGTCCTAGAACACAAAAGGAGAAAGATGAGATGAAAGCAGTTCCCTACGCTTCGGCTGTGGGAAGCTTAATGTATGCGATGTTATGCACGAGACCTGATATCTGCTATGCGGTTGGCATAGTGGCGAGATATCAGAGTAACCCTGGAAAGGAACATTGGTTTGCTGTTAAGAGCATTTTCAAGTATTTGTGAAATACTAAGGATTATGTTCTGAGATATAAAGAAGACGAGCTATTTCCTTTGGGTTACACAGATTCGGATTTCCAAGCTGATAAGGACCGGCGTAAGTCGACATCAGGCTATGTGTACATTTTGGGAGGTGGAGCCGTGTCATGGAAGAGTGTTAAGCAAAATTGCATTTCGGACTCTACCATGGAAGCTGAATATGTTGCAGCCTCAGAGGCGGCGAAAGAGTCAGTGTGGTTCCTTAATTTCCTCCGGGACTTAGATGTGATTCCAAGTTTGCCCAAGGCTATGACAATCTATTGTGACAATAGCGGTGCAGTGGCAAACAGTAAGGAACCACGGTCCCATAGTGCTACGAAACACATAGAGCGCAAGTACCACCTGATTCGAGACATCGTCAAGAGAGGCGATGCGATAGTCACCAAGATAGCTTCGGAGGACAACCTAGCGGACCTTTTTACCAAGATACTTCCCAAGGAAGTATATTTTAAGCACTTGGAGGGTTTGGGAGTCAGAAGTTTGGAAGATAAGACTAGACCTTAGTATAAGTGGGAGATTGATGGAGTAGTATACTTAATGTCTAGACTTAAGTGATCTAAACTCCTTGTACACTTTCATTTATCTATTTATAAATAAACATTCATTTGCTTTAATTAAATGCAAATTATGGTTCTGGATTTTATACGTTGTATTTAGTATGGTGTGCGTCGTCACACGGAAGATCATAGTATCAGTCACTCGTATATAATCAAACGATTGCTCACGACCTAGATGGACAAGAACTAATCCATCGGTATAGTCGTTGTATGAGTGAGAAAATAATTGGTCTTGATTATTTTATCATACATGTACACTTGGTGTATTGAGCGGATCTACTTGAGACTTATCGATTAGGATTGCCTTTGATAATCGATTTAAGTCTCTGAGTATTCTATTCTTAATCCCTGATATTATTGCGGGTGTGTGCATATAATATAGGTGGCTTTGATTTTCCAAAGGAATTGATTGATTAGAATAACCAGTCAATTACCGGTAAAGTTGGGTCACCGTATTCTATGTATGACATGCTGTGAATTCTTGACGGGAAAGTATGTCCCGATAAGGGTTGATAATATCCCCGAGATGAGCTCATAAGGATTTATTATGTAAACCTCGCGAGTGGATTTGTGTTAGAGTTGTGTACTTAATGTCTAGATTTAAGTAACGGAAACTCAGGATCCATTGTCATTAATCTATTTAATTAAATAAACAATTATTTGCGTTTAATTATTTATAATTAAATATATGCAAATCATAGTCCTGGATTTTATACGTTGTAGTTAGTATGGTGTTGTATGGACACACAGAAGATCATACTATTGGTTACTCGTATTTAATCAAACAGTTGCTCACGACCTAGATGGACACGGACCAATCCATCGGTATAGTCGTTGTGTGAAAGAGAAAATAATTTATCTTAATTATTTTATCACACTTGTACACTTGGTGTATTGAGCGGATCTGCTTGAGATTTATCGATTAGGATTGCCGGCGATAATCGATTTAAGTCTAAGTGTATTTTATTCTTAATCCCCGATACTATTGCGGGTGTGTATATTTAATATAAGTGACTTTGATTTACCAAAGGAATTAACCGATTTAATTATTGGGTTAATTACCGGTTAAGTTGGGTCACTATATTTTATATATGGCATGCCGTGAATACTTGACGGGAAAGTGTATCCCGTAAGGGTTGATAATATCCCCGAGATGAGTTCATAAGGAATTATTATGTAAACCCTGCAGGTGGATTCGTTCCGCATAATAATTAAGGTTGAATGGTACTAGTCTCGGATATAAGAGATGAATAAATTAATTAGCAATAAATTAATTTCATTCATGGATATTTATATCTTAAATACACGGAATAAATAATACTAACGAAGAAATATTATTTGATATAATATGGTTTAATATTGGGAGTGCAATTAATTTTATATAGTGGAAAATAGAATTAATTAATAATAGTAAGGATTAATAGATTTGGGCTTGGGCTCAATTTAATCACTATTATTGGAAGCCCAATATTCCACCTCCTTAAGATCCCCTACGTAGCCTATAAAAGCACTACATGGTCTTCTCATATCTCATAACTTGAAGATCACAATTCTAGAGAGAGAGAGAAAGTAGAGAGGAGGATCCATGGAGTTCGGTAGATCGTCGCCCACACGACGTCCGGGCTAGTGCAAGGAATACGTGGGAAGATCTCAAGGTCATCAAATTGAGTTCTTCGTTTTTCCGAACAACGAGAACGAGGTAAATCGTAAAACCCTCTTTATGATTTTATCGTTTAATTATCGTAAAAATATCGTGAACCAAGATCCGAAAGACGCGACCCATGACGAGGACGAACCGGGCGGTGGTGGTCAAAGACCACCGGACCGCCGGCGGATTGTCGGCTCGGGCTAGAGGGTCGAAGGGCGAGAACACGGCTGGACGCCTAGCGCCGCTCGCACGGCGCTGCCTCCGCTCGCACGGCTGGACCGCCGCTCGCGCGGCGGTGGCTGGCGGCAGCTGGGGCGATCGCAAGCCACGGGTTCGACCGTGGCTGGAGGGCGATCACCCGGTGCGTGGATGGGCAGCCTCGCACGGCTGTACGGGCTGAACCCTAGCGCACGTCCGGTGACGTGCGCATGCCTCGTTTGGGCAGCGGCGGCTCGTGCCGCTGCGAGGGTTCGACGGGGGCTGTCCGCGAGGGTTCGAGCTTGCCCGGTGGGCTGCCGTGATCAGCCGCGAACCCCATGAATGGGCTCGACCGAACAGCCGCGCCTTAGCCGCGGTTAGGGTTTGGTTGAGTCCGGATATTCGTGGTGGTTCGTGGCGGGATGTTCCGGCAACCGGGAGTCGATTGGAGTTGTCGTTCCGCACTTTGACAACTCCGGATGTTCGATCTCCAAAGGATTTCGGTCGGAATTAATTAGATAATTAATTTTATTTAATTTATTAATTCCGGGATATCGATTTCCAACAATTTGTTCCCGCATAATAATAAAGTTGAGTGGTACTAATCTCGGAAATAAGAGATGAATAAATTTTATTATGCAATAAATAAATATTTATTCATGGATATTTATATCTTAAACATACGGAATAAATAATATGATAAATATTGGGAGTGCAATTATATTTATATAGTGGAATTAATCATATAATTAATATTAATGGATTAATAGATTTGGGCTTGGGCTCAATTTAATCATTAATATTGGAAGATCAATATTCTACTTCCTTAAGGTCCCCTACGTAGCCTATAAAAGCACTACATGGTCTTCACAATTAGAACACAAGACAAGAATATCATTAGTTGATAGTTCTAGAGAGTTTTGAAGGAGATCCATAAGCTTGGAGGATCGTCGCCCACACGACGTTCAAGCAAGTGCAAGGAATACGTGGGAAGGCTTCAAGGTCATTGAAGTTCTTCGTTTTTCCGGACAACAAGAACGAGGTAAAATCGAGAAAACCCCCCTCTTTGATTTTAATCGTTTATATATTGAATATACCGACGAACCAAGATCCGAAAGATCGAACAACGAATAACGGATGATCGCGTGGTGGTGGCGAAGCCACCGGACCACGGGCGATCGCCCGATTAGGGTTTGGCGCGCGTAGGAGGATCGACCCTCGGCTGGGCCGAGGGCATGCGATCGATCGCTGGGGCACGGGCTGGCGCTGTGCCCCTCCCCACCGTGATGGTGGGGTTCCTCCAGGCGGCGGCGAGTCGCCGGACTCGCCGCGGGGGCTGCATGGCAGCCCCGACCGATCTCTAGGAGCGATCGGTGATCGATCGCGTGGAGCCCCGCTCGTGGGGGCTCGGCTGGGGCAGCGACGTGCCTTCGGGCGCGTCGTCTCCTCGGTCGTGCTCCGGCGCGTGCGGTGGTGTTCACGTGTTATCCGGCGATGGGTTTTTTATCGGAGTTGTCATGTTCCGCAATTCCGGCAACTTCGGGATATCTAATTCCAATAAGAATGGTGTTAAGCACATACTGCGATACCTAAAGGGTACCATTGACTTAGGTTTATTTTATTCACAAAATTTGGGATCTTCTTTAGTTGGATATGCAGATGCAGGTTATCTTTCAGATCCACATAAAGCAAAATCACAAACGGGATACGTTTTTACTCGTGGAGGAACTGCCATATCATGGAGATCCGTGAAACAAACATTGACGGAAACATCTTCAAATCATTCTGAAATAATTGCAATTCACGAAGCAAGTCGAGAGTGCGTATGGCTAAGGAATATGACTCACTACATCCAATCATCATGTGACCTTGGCTCTACAAAGGATGGTCCAATAATACTATACGAAGACAATGCCGCTTGCATAACACAACTCAAAGGAGGCTACATCAAAGGAGACAGAACAAAGCACATCTCTCCAAAGTTCTTCTACACACACGAGCTTCAGAAGAATGGCGAAATTGAAGTTCAAAAAGTACGATCAATTGAAAACTTAGCCGACCTATTTACGAAGTCATTACCAACTACCATTTTCAAGAAACTAGTCAATGGAATTGGTATGCGTCGACTTAAGGATGTTCAGTAATCTAAATCAGGGAGAGCAAGCTGTACTCTTTTTCCTTCGTTCAGGTTTTGTCCCACTGGGTTTTCCTGACAAGGTTTTAACGAGGCAGCAATCCTATAACAGTCATTCAAGGGGGAGTGTTATAAATATATATATATATATATATATATATATATATATATTATAGTGAATGACTTGTTGGCTAAGTCAGAAACCCTAGATTGTATCCTATATAAAGGAGTCTCCCTCATTAATAAATTCATTCAATTCTCTCTCAATTCTCTCAACTCTCTTTACTTTATAACATGTTTAATGATTTATTTTTATTAAAATCTACATTTATATTATATCATATAAATATTTACTACCCAAAAAATCATATATTTTTCAATATTGTTACATTAAAAATTATATAAAATTTAAATTTAAATAATTATGAATTTAATATATTTTTCAATTAATTTATAAAATTCTATAATTTCTCAACTTTTGAAAAATCTACTTATATATTTTTCATTTTGTTGTGAAATCTTACTATATAAATCATGAACTCGTGGAAGAAAACTCGAATTAAATGACAAGAATTAAAAGTTTTCATGACAGAGAAAGAAGAAACCGCCGACATTCTAGCATCTAATTCCGATGTGCGAATTCAAAAAAGCTTAAAAGAAAGACTAATCGAGAATTATCCATTCAGTCTAACAATGTGGACGAATTTCGTCGCTCAAAGAAATAATTGTTTTGATGACTGTAAAAACACATATTTACAGAAGGAAAAGGAAAGTGGAAATCAAGAAGACGCGGAGTTAATCGGATCGAGGAACGATCATTTTTATAATCCGAGTGAATTTGCGATTGGCGATTTGATTTGAGCGAAATTTGGGAGGACTTCCACCTCTTGGCTAACGATTGTAATTGATCCATCGTGTGAAGCACCTCCGATACTAAAGGCTTCTTTTTGTTGGTGCGATCTGTGTGATATTCTACTGGCACGCGAAGATTAAGCAAATGGTAATTTTTAAGTTATGCTATGTATATTTGTATAGAATGAGTGAGGTTCATGATGAATCTTCGTCTCGGAGAAACAACAATTGTCACGTGGAAGAAGCTTTTTAAAGAAACTAATTTGAAAAAACCAACCAGGCTAACTTGTCTGCGCGTCTACTTCTTTTTAGCCGTCTCGGAGAAAGAAGAATAATTTTGAAGTAGAGGGACCTCGAAACCCATGAGCAACGAAAGAACTTTCTTTATGTAAGGTGGATTAAATTCTTAAAATTCATTTTTTACCAATAGCGCAATTGTTTTTATCAAAAACTAGTGCAACATAAATTAGCGCATGTAACTTAGATTTTAAATTCAATTTTTTTTCATTAGCGCATAAATTGCAACTAAAATTAGGGCGGAGAATTAAAGATAGACGGAGAAAGAAGGAAAAATTAAAGATAGAAGGAGAAAGAATAAACCGCCGACAACATTCTAGCATCAAATTACGACACCACGAATTCAAAAAAGCTTAAAAGAAAGACTGGTCGAGAATCATCCATTCGGTCTGACAATGTCAGGTCTAATGTCGTCGCTCAAATAAATAATTGTTCGGATTTCCGTAAAACACATAATTATAGGAGGAAAAGGAAAATGGAAATCAAGAAAACGCGGAGTTAATCGGATCAGGTACGATTATTTTTATAATCCGAATGAATTTGAGATAAGCGATGTGATTTGGGCGAAATGTGGGAGGACTTACGTTTTTTAGCCAACTATTGTAATTGATCCATCGTGTGAAGCACTTCCGACAGTACTGAAAGCTTCTCGAAGAGTAAGCAAATGGTAATTTTCAAGTTATGCTAAGTATATTCGGGATGCGTGAGGTTCATGCTGGATCCGTCTCAGAGAAATAACAATTGTCTCCTTGAAGAAGCTTCTTGTAACGCCCGAAAGAAATAAACATAAATGAAATAAATATTACATACCAAAGTTCATACAATTCGTAGCCCAATTCTAAGTTCCAAAAATATTTACATGTCTTTGTCTAGGCATAATATAGATAAAACTTACATAAAAATATATTTTTCAAAACATCTCTTAAGGTAACAAAAGAGATACTTATATACATGCGTCACCATTTTAGAATTGAACTACAACAAGTACACTCAAACCCAAGCATCTAGTCTGGAAGCAAGTATATACAATAATCCAAAGTGCATCTGAAAATTTAAGAAATAAAAATAGGGTATAAGCCAAAATGGCTTCATTTCATTTTTTAAAATAAATAAATAATAAGAAATTTTGAACAAATGTATTTAGCTTAGATATTGATTTTTCTTTCTTTTTGTAAAATAAATTATAAGCCATCTTATTTCGAACTTCAGGTAGTGACAGGTTAATAACAAGTTTCAAGAAACAAAATAAAATCAACACTCGACGACAACCAAATTAATGTAATTTTGACAAACGACTAAGCATCATCCCAAAACGATTCCCTCATTCACTTTTAAGTCCGTCGACAATAACAATGAAAACACGAGTCAAAACCAATAATCAACTAGCAAATACTCTCTCAGAGGCATATTAACAAACACCTCGTATGCATTAATCCCAACAAAAACTAGAAGTATAACTTGATATTCTTCTACTTAGCACACAAATAAATCAATAATCGCAGTAAATATAAATTAAGAAGTCATTTAATCTCAATACCACATGTATATCAACAACATCACAAATAATCAAAACCCACGTAATATACACACTTGGTGCACACACACACACTCATTTCTTAAGTTTAATTCATTTATTCTATAAATTAAACACATGTTTATATTCATAAAACTAACCACTAAATTTTTTGAAATCTTTGGAAAGAAGTTGTTTTACCCACATGATATTATCTCTATTTCTATTCGAACTTGATTCACGTAGTTGAGTTTTGATTTACTCCTTCATATTCCTTTCATTCTCCTTCAGTAGCTATAGTTTTATTTTATTTCTTGTGTTATATATTCCATTCTTGTGATTCTCTATTAACCCCATCCAAACATCTTAAAGCGGTTTACTAAACATTAGGTAGCAAAAGACTAAAATTTTAACATTTCCACATGTTCCATATATATTAAAGCATGAGAGAGTAAAAGTTTATTACTGTTATTTGTTTTATTTACTTTAGGTGCTCAAGTATATTAATGTAGTGATATTAATCCTAATCACTTAATAATTATCAAACAAATAATTAAACTAATCAGTTAAAAATATAAATATAAATAATCCAATTAAATTATAATTACCCTAATTCATAATTAGAGATTATTTTCTATAGAGTTTCACACTTCTTAAATAAATCAATTTGAAAAAATCAACTAGGGTCAACTTGTCTGTTCAAGAGCGCGCCTACTTCTTTTGAGCCGGGAGAATGAAAAAATAATTTTCAAGTACATGTACCTGGAACCCCATTAGCAAACTTTAGTTATGGATTAAATTCTTTAAATCAATTTGGTTTCAATTAGCGCATTTTTTATCAAAAACTATTGCAACAAAAATTAGCGCCAAAAAATAAAAAATAATATAAAATTTTAGAAATTAATTGAAAAACTCTGAAGTAAAAAATTTAGCACGCAATAATCAAAAGACTTGTAAAAGAAAAATAAGGTATTAAAAACAGAAAAACTCCGAAATAAAAAATTTAGCACGCAATAATCAAAAGACTAGTGTAAAAGAAAAATAGGGTATTAAAAAATCAAGAAGAAGCGAAGTTAATCGGATCGAGCAACGATCATTTTTATAATTCGGGTGAATTTGCGATAACCGATTGATTTGGGCGAAATATGGGAGGACTTTCGGTTTGTTTCAATGATTGTAATGGATCTATCGTGTGAAGCACCTACGGCAGTAATTAAAGTTTCTTTTGACGGTGCGATCTTTGTGATAATCTACTGGCACTCCAAAGGTAGAGAAATGATATGTATATTCGCAGAGGATGCGTGAGTTTAATGGTGGATCTCAATTTTAGAGAAACAACAATTGTCTCGTGGAAAAAAGCTTCTTAAAGAAACTAATGTTAAAAATACCAATCAGGCCCAAGCGCGTCTACTTCTTTTGAGCCTTTGAGAAAGAAGAATAATTTTCAAGTACAGGAACCTCCAACCCCATTAACAACAACAACTTTTATTATGTAAGTCTCATTAAATTTATTAAATCAATTTTTTTTTTATGTAAGTTTGATTAAATTCTTTAAATTAATTTTTTTTTCTATTAGTGCATTTTTTTTATCAAAAACTAATTCAAAAAAAAATAAGCGCCAGAAAAAAATTAAAAATAATATAAAATATTATAAATTAATTGAAAAACTTCAAAGTAAAAATTTAGGGGCAATAATAGAAATACTAATGTAATAGAAAAATATCGTATTAAAAAAATTGCGCAATTATAAATAAACTAGCAAGAAAAATATATGTTTAATTATTTATTTTTATTAAAAAATACATTTATATTATATCATATAAATATTTACTACGCAAAAAATCATATATTTTTCAATATTGTTACACTAAAAATTATATAAAATTTAAATTTAAATAATTATGAATTTAATATATTTTTTAATTAATTTATAAAATTTTAAATAATTTCTCAACTTTTGAAAAATCTACTTATATATTTTTCATTTTGTTGTGAAATCTTACTATATATATTTCATGAATTCGTGGAAGAAAACTCGAATTAAATAACAAGAATTAAAAGTTTTCATGACGGAGAAAGAAGAAACCGCCTGATCAACTGATCGAAAATTATCCATTCGATCTTACAATGTCAGGTCGAATTTCGTCGCTCAGAGAAATAATTGTTCGGATGACCGTAAAAACACATATTTACGGGAGGAAAAGGTAAGTGGAAATCAAGAAGAAGCGGAGTTAATCGGATCGAGCAACCATCATTTTTATAATTCGGGTGAATTTACTATAGGCGATGTGATTTGGGCGAAATAGGGAGTGTTGTAATTTCGGCTCCCAAAATTACTCCACACAAAATAGCTTGAAATATAAAATAGATGGGGAAAAGAAAACGATATAAAAGATAGAACACGAATTTTACGTGAAAACCCAAAATAGGGAAAAACCACGGGAGGAAGAGAAAATATCACTATAATCGAATCAACGGGGTTACAAATATAGATCTCTCAATAGATCTATCTTACGAAACTCTCTCTCAATAGAAACGCTCTCACAAAACGATGTTCTCAATAACATTGTGACTCACGATATTCTCAATAATATCGATCTCTCAAATTAATGCTCTCAATAACATTAATCGAGTTATGATGCTCTCAATAACATCATACTAATAATCAAGTATGGAGATCCCTATTTATAGATGTACCAAACCCATAAAATAGGTAACTATAGGATTAGGAATAAAACCTTTTTATTCCTATTCCAAATAGAACTCAAATCCTCTTTCCAAATAATATAATTATATCTCCAATATAATTATATTCCTTAATTCGATTGGATTCGAGACACCATTCAACAAATCTTCACCTTGACGAGAATCTTCTACAACCCAAAAACCAAAAGTCACCTAGACTTCAGACGTCGATTATAGCGATCTCCACTTTCTCCTCCACCGCCCCCCTCGGGCTCCTCAATAACTAAAATTGACTAAGTTCGGCTCTCGTCGAAACTTAGTCCCCAAATGTGATTTCCTCACCCAATTTGCTTTGTACCTCTTGCGTGCTCTACCGGCATCCCCGCAACACAAAGCACTACTATTCGACTCCCTCGAATCGCGAAAACGAGCCTCCTCGTTTGTACTAATATGAGTGCCTGCACCACCCATCCATAAAACCATCGATTAATCCTTAGCGAGCATCGCATACTCAGCTTCCCCAAGACAGCTTGAACCAACGGGTACGATTACGTCGCTTCGAGTAACCGTAGATCCTTGTAGGACATAAAGTCCTCCGGTCTTTTTCTCTCCTCGAATCACCATACGAGCACGTCTGCTCACCTCTAAAACTCCACCTCCAGCGGAGTAGTGATAACCCTTCTCATCAAGGGCACTGAGAAAAATAAGACTCACCCTCAAGTCAGGAACGTGCCTCACATTGTCAAGTGTTCGAATCACTCCATCGAACATCTTGACCCGGATCCTCCCAATGCAAAGTATCTCACACGGTGCGCCATTCCCCATAGCCACCGTCCCAGTACTGGCCACGACATCATATGTATCAAACCAACCCTTAAAGGGACACATATGATATGAGCATCCAGAATTCAAAATCCACTCATCGCACGCTCGTGATCCCAAACCAGACGCTAGAAGAAGATCTCCATAATGTTCTTTCGCAATACCGACCTCCGGTTTGCTGCTCTGATTAACAGAATCGTCCTCACGATTCTTATCCTTCAATCTCGGACAATCTTTCACGATATGGCTCTTCTTCTTGCAATAATAACATTCCCGTTCTCCTTTAGACCGAGAATATCCCTTAGACCTTCCGCTCGCCCCACCTTGGGCGTTAAGGCCTTCACCTATTGCATCAGACCTTCCATCAACGAGAAATTTCATCCTCTCTTTAGAATGAAGCGCATCGACTACATCCTGCCTAGTAAGGGTTTCCCGACTGTAGAGCAGCGTATCCCTAAAATTTTCATGAGAAGGAGGCAAGGAACACAATAACCACAACGCCAAGTCTTCACTATCGTACTTTATCCCCAAATTCTCGAGATCCGAGACCGTCTCATTAAAAGCAGATAAGTGATCTTGCAAATTACCTCCTTCGGGCATCTTGTGAAGAAATAATTTTTGCTTAAGATGTAGCTTGCTCGTCAAGCTCTTCACCAAGCAAAGCTCCTCGATTTTCTTCCACATGTCAGCCGCCGTCTTCTCATGCATCACCTCTTCCAAAATAGAGGTAGAGAGATGTATCCCAATAACCCCCCTTGCCTTTCGATCCTTCTTCTCTTTCTCCTCCGTCTTCAACGTGCTTGACATCTTATCGAGCCCAACAAAGTCTCGTCTAGATCCAATTGTGCCAAGATCGCCTCCATCTTGAACCGCCACGTCGAGAACCGAGTGTTCCTATCCAACATCGGAATATCGTACTTCATCGCCATCTCCGAAAAATATTCTCAAGCTCCACAGGAATCCCAAGTCGCGAACTCAGGTTCTGATACCACTTGTTGTAATTTCGGCTCCCAAAATTACTCCACACAAAATAGCTTGAAATATAAAATAGATGGGGAAAAGAAAACGATATAAAAGATAGAACACGAATTTTACGTGGAAACTCAAAATAGGAAAAAAAACACGGGAGGAAGAGAAAATATCACTATAATCGAATCAACGGGGTTACAAGTATAGATCTCTCAATAGATCTATCTCACGAAACTCTCTCTCAA
This sequence comes from Euphrasia confusa, assembly GCA_954870475.1. Classification (NCBI taxonomy): domain Eukaryota; kingdom Viridiplantae; phylum Streptophyta; class Magnoliopsida; order Lamiales; family Orobanchaceae; genus Euphrasia; species Euphrasia confusa. The sequence goes on from OX940960.1 coordinate 23,624,431, forward strand.
TAGAAACGCTCTCACAAAACGATGTTCTCAATAACACCGTGACTCACGATATTCTCAATAATATCATCTCTCAAATTAATGCTCTCAATAACATTAATCGAGTTATGATGCTCTCAATAACATCATACTAATAATCAAGTATGGAGATCCCTATTTATAGGTGTAGCAAACCCATAAAATAGGTAACGATAGGATTAGGAATAAAACCCTTTTATTCCTATTCCAAATAGAACTCAAATCCTCTTTCCAAATAATATAATTATATCTCCAATATAATTATATTCCTTAATTCGATTGGATTCGAGACACCATTCAACAGGGAGGACTTCCGCTTTTTTTCCAACGATTCTAATGGATCTATCGTGTGAAGCACCTCTGGTAGTAATTAAGGCTTCTTTTGCCGATGCATGTGAGTTCTACTGGCACTCGAAAAGTAAGGAAATGTTCTGTATATTCGTAAATGATGCGTGAGTTTCATGGTGGATCTCTTCTCGAAGAAACAACAATTGTCTCGTGGAAGAAGTTTCCTAAAAAACTAATTTGTAAAAAACCAACCAGACCCAACGTAGAAAGAAGAAACGACTGGTTGAAAATTATCCATTCGATCTGAAAATGTCTAGTCGAATTTCGTGGCTAGAAATAATTGTTCGTATGACTGTAAAAACACATATTTACAGGAGGAAAAGAAAAGTGGAAATCAAGAATAAGCGGAGTTAATCGGATCGAGCAACTATCATTTTTATAATTCAAGTGAATTTGCGTTAGACGATTTGATTTGGGCGAAATTTGGGAGGACTTCCCTTTTTTTCAACGATTTTAATGGATCTATCGTGTGTTTCCCACGACAGTAATTAAGGCTTCTTTTACCGGTGCAATCTTTGTGATAATCTACTGGCACTCCAAAGGTAAGGAAATGATATTTATATTAGTAGAGGATGTGTTAGTTTAATGGTGGATCTCCATCTCATGTGTGAGTTTAATGGTGGATCTTCATCTCGAAGAAACAACAATTGTCTCGTGGAAAAAGCTTATTAAAGAAAATAATTTGAAAAAAACCAACCAGGTCCAAGCGCGTCTAATAAAACTTTTATTATGTAAGTTTAATTAAATTTTTTAAATCAATTTTTTTTGTTATGTAAGTTTGATTAAATTCTTTAAATCAATTTTATTTCATTAGCGCATTTTTTTTATCAAAAACTAATTAAAAAAATTAGCGCCGAAAAAATTAAAAATAATATAAAATATTATAAATTAATTGAAAAACTCCAAAGAAAAATTTAGGACGCAATAATAAAATTTAGTGTAATAGTAAAATAGCGTATTAAAAAAATGGTGCAATTATAAATAAACTAGAAAGAAAAATATATGTTTAATGATTTATTTTTATTAAAATCTACATTTATATTATATCATATAAATATTTTCTAAGCAAAAAATCATATATTTTTCAATATTGTTACATTAAAAATTATATAAAATTTAAATTTAAATAATTGTCAATTTAATATATCTTTCAATTAAGTTATAAAGTTTTAAATAATTTTCTCACTTTTGAAAAATTTAAGTATATATCTTTTATTATTGTGAAATCTTGATATATAGATAATGAATTCGTGGAAGAAAACTAATTAAATGAAAAGAATTAAACGGTTAAAATCTAGGAGAAAGAAGAAACGACTGGTCGAAAATTATCAATTCGATCTGACAATGTGTAGTCGGAATTTCGTCGCTCAAAGAAATAATTGTTGGATGACCGTAAAAACACATATTTGCGGGAGGAAAAAAAAAAGTGGAAATCAAGAAGAAGCGGAGTTAATCAGATCGAGCAACGATCATTTTTATAATTCGGGTGAATTTGCGATAAGCGATGTGATTTGGGCGAAATATGGGAGGACTTCCGGTTTTTTTCGATGATTGTAACGGATCTATGTGAAACACCTACGGCAGTAATTAAAGCTTCTTTTGACGGTGCGATCTTTGTGATAATCTACTGGCACTCCAAAGGTAAAGAAATGATATGTATATTCGCAGAGGATGCGTGAGTTTAATGGTGGATCTCAATTTTAGAGAAACAACAATTGTCTCGTGGAAAAAAGCTTCTTAAAGAAACTAATGTTAAAAATATCAACCAGGCCCAAGCGCGTCTACTTCTTTTGAGCCTTGGAGAAAGAAGAATAATTTTCAAGTACAGGAACCTCGAACCTCATTAACAACAACAACTTTTATTATGTAAGTCTCATTAAATTTATTAAATCAATTTTTTTTGTTATTTAAGTTTGATTAAATTCTTTAAATTAATTTTTTTTTCTATTAGTGCATTTTTTTTATCAAAAACTAATTCAAAAAAAATTAGCGCCAGAAATAAGAAACGAAGAAACGACTGGTTGAAAATTATCCATTCGATCTGAAAATGTCTAGTCGAATTTCGTGGCTAGAAATAATTGTTCGTATGACTGTAAAAACACATATTTACAGGAGGAAAAGAAAAGTGGAAATCAAGAATAAGCGGAGTTAATCGGATCGAGCAACTATCATTTTTATAATTCAAGTGAATTTGCGATAGACGATTTGATTTGGGCGAAATTTGGTAGGACTTCCCTTTTTTTCAACGATTTTAATGGATCTATCGTGTGTTTCCCACGACAGTAATTAAGGCTTATTTTACCGGTGCAATATTTGTGATAATCTGCTGGCACTCCAAAGGTAAGGAAAATGATATTTATATTAGTAGAGGATGTGTGAGTTTAATGGTGGATCTCCATCTCATGTGTGAGTTTAATGGTGGATCTTCATCTCGAAGAAACAACAATTGTCTCGTGGAAAAAGCTTCTTAAAGAAAATAATTTGAAAAAAACCAACCAGGTCCAAGCGCGTCTACTTCAAGAACTCAATAGATCCCAATTAACAACAATAAAACTTTTATTATGTAAGTTTCACTAAATTTTTTAAATTAAATTTTTTTGTTATGTAAATTTGATTAAATTCTTTAAATCATTTTTTTTTTCATTAGGGCATTTTTTTTATCAAAAACTAATTAAAAAAATTAGCGCCAAAAAATTAAAAATAATATAAAATATTATAAATTAATTGAAAAACTCCAAAGAAAAATTTAGGACGCAATAATAAAATTTAGTGTAATAGTAAAATAGCGTATTAAAAAAATGGTGCAATTATAAATAAACTAGCAAGAAAAATATATGTTTAATGATTTATTTTTATTAAAATCTACATTTATATTATATCATATAAATATTTACTAAGCAAAAAATCATATATTTTTCAATATTGTTACATTAAAAATTATATAAAATTTAAATTTAAATAATTGTCAATTTAATATATCTTTCAATTAAGTTATAAAGTTTTAAATAATTTTCTCACTTTTGAAAAATTTTAGTATATATCTTTTATTATTGTGAAATCTTGCTATATAGATAATAAATTCGTGGAAGAAAACTAATTAAATGAAAAGAATTAAACGGTTAAAATCTAGGAGAAAGAAGAAACGACTGGTCGAAAATTATCCATTCGATCTGACAATGTGTAGTCGGAATTTCGTCGCTCAAAGAAATAATTGTTGGATGACCGTAAAAACACATATTTGCGGGAGGAAAAAAAAAAGTGGAAATCAAGAAGAAGCGGAGTTAATCAGATCGAGCAACGATCATTTTTATAATTCGGGTGAATTTGCGATTAGCGATGTGATTTGGGCAAAATATGGGAGGACTTCCGGTTTGTTTCAATGATTGTAATGGATCTATCGTGTGAAGCACCTACGGCAGTAATTAAAGCTTCTTTTGACGGTGCGATCTTTGTGATAATCTACTGGCAAGGGCGGATCTACATGTAGACTGGGTCGGGCTCTAGCCCGCCCTGATATATAATTTTATGCTATTTTTCTTTAAAATTAATTGGTAGCTCAAGTGGTTAGCCCACCATACATAATGTAGAAAGCCTTGAGGTCGTGGGTTCCAGCCCTTTGCAGCCCATATATTAATTTTTAGCCCCCCTTCTTTTATTTTTCTAGATCCGCCCTTGTCTACTGGCACTCCAAAGGTAAAGAAATGCCCTCTGCAGCCCATATATTAATTTCCGCCCTTGTCTACTGGCACTCCAAAGGTAAAGAAATGCCCTCTGCAGCCCATATATTAATTTTTAGCCCCCCTTCTTTTATTTTTCTAGATCCGCCCTTGTCTACTGGCACTCCAAAGGTAAAGAAATGATATGTATATTCGCAGAGAAACAACAATTGTCTCGTGGAAAAAAGCTTCTTAAAGAAACTAATGTTAAAAATACCAATCAGGCCCAAGCGCGTCTACTTCTTTTGAGCCTTTGAGAAAGAAGAATAATTTTCAAGTACAGGAACCTCGAACCCCATTAACAACAACAACTTTTATTATGTAAGTCTCATTAAATTTATTAAATCAATTTTTTTTGTTATGTAAGTTTGATTAAATTCTTTAAATTAATTTTTTTTCTATTAGTGCATTTTTTTATCAAAAACTAATTCAAAAAAAAAGTAGCGTCAGAAAAAAATTAAAAATAATATAAAATATTATAAATTAATTGAAAATTTTCAAAGTAAAAATTTAGGGGCAATAATAGAAATACTAGTGTAATAGAAAAATAGCGTATGAAAAAAATTGCGCAATTATAAATAAACTATCAAGAAAAATATATGTTTAATTATTTATTTTTATTAAAAAATACATTTATATTATATCATATAAATATTTACTACGCAAAAAATCATAAATTTTTCAATATTGTTACACTAAAAATTATATAAAATTTAAATTTAAATAATTATGAATTTAATATATTTTTTAATTAATTTATAAAATTTTAAATAATTTCTCAACTTTTGAAAAATCTACTTATATATTTTTCATTTTGTTGTGAAATCTTACTATATATTTCATGAATTCGTGGAAGGAAACTCGAATTAAATAACAAGAATTAAAAGTTTTCATGACGGAGAAAGAAGAAACCGGCTGATCAACTGATCGAAAATTATCCATTCGATCTTACAATGTCAGGTCGAATTTCGTCGCTCAGAGAAATAATTGTTCGGATGACCGTAAAAACACATATTTACGGGAGGAAAAGGTAAGTGGAAATCAAGAAGAAGCGGAGTTAATCGGATCGAGCAACCATCATTTTTATAATTCAGGTGAATTTACTACAGGCGATGTGATTTGGGCGAAATAGGGAGTGTTGTAATTTCGGCTCCCAAACTTACTCCACACAAAATAGCTTGAAATATAAAATTGATGGGGAAAAGAAAACGATATAAAAGATAGAACACGAATTTTACGTGAAAACCCAGAATAGGGAAAAACCACGGGAGGAAGAGAAAATATCACTATAATCGAATCAACGGGGTTACAAATATAGATCTCTCAATAGATCTATCTCACGAAACTCTCTCTCAATAGAAACGCTCTCACAAAACGATGTTCTCAATAACATTGTGACTCACGATATTCTAAATAATATCGATCTCTCAAATTAATGCTCTCAATAACATTAATCGAGTTATGATGCTCTCAATAACATCATACTAATAATCAAGTATGGAGATCCCTATTTATAGGTGTAGCAAACCCATAAAATAGGTAACGATAGGATTAGGAATAAAACCCTTTTATTCCTATTCCAAATAGAACTCAAATCCTCTTTCCAAATAATATAATTATATCTCCAATATAATTATATTCCTTGATTCGATTGGATTCGAGACACCATTCAACAAATCTCCACCTTGACGAGAATCTTCTACAACCCAAAAACCAAAAGTCACCTAGACTTCATACGTCGATTATCGCGATCTCCACTTTCTCCTCCACCGCACCCCTCGGGCTCCTCAATAACTAAAATTGACTAAGTTCGACCCTCGTCGAAACTTAGTCCCCAAATGTGATTTCCTCACCCAATTTTCTTTGTACCTCTTGCGTGCTCTACCGGCATCCCCGCAACACAAAGCACTACTATTCGACTCCCTCGGATCGCGAAAGCGAGCCTCCTCGTTTGTACTAATATGAGTGCCCGCACCACCCATCCATAAAGCCATCGATTTTGAAGGTACCGGTATACCGATCCAATCGATACACCGTGTGTGCGGAAGCATGTAAAGCAATAGATCTACTATGCCATGATCTTAGTGCACACTTAATGTGTATAAGAACACATATAAACATATATATATACACATCCAATATATATATATATATATAAGGTTCAACGATTACTTACTTATTGTGACGAAGTGATTCGTTGATGTCGTTGAGGTGGTGTTGAGTCGATTGAACCACCTCAAATGGATCAGCCTCTCGAAGCTCTCCTTGTGAATGACCTCGTCACTCCTCTTGTCTAGATCGCCCGGATGTTGAAGCCGCACAAATGGCCCGGCCTCTACGTGTTGCACACGAACCCGGAAAATGAACTTGCTTGCTTGATAGATTGAAGTGGTTCTCCAAGAACTCTTTTCTCTCTATTTGGTGTGATTTTCGTAGCTGAATATTGTGGTGAGAAAATCTGCATTTTCTCACCTAGTAAACCATGAAAATAACACCAAGTAACCTCCCCCATAATGGTGATATTGATGTAGAATCATTATCACACATTAAGGTGTGTTAATGGTGAAGTTGAATGGTCATGTCCACATCCTCATGCCACATTGCATTGGATGTGGTCCCATTCGCTTGCATGGCATGCCATGTCACACCATGTGACATGCATTCCATGCAAGCCATGCATCCCATGCATGTACGTAAATCACATCGAATATAAACCTAGTTTATATATATGTCGATTTCAAATCGACTCATTTTAGCAAACACTTATAGCTCGTATTTTCGGCTCGTGTGTGACCCTGTAGGTATAATTATCGATCAATATTATATTGCTCCCAGCAATAAATATTATCTAATAATTATTTAAACATCCATAGATGACCTTATGACTTTATCGATTGCACACGTAGGATCGAAGGACATATCCCAACAGATTTATCCTTAGCGAGCATCGCATACTCAGCTTCCCCAAGACAGCTTGAACCAACATGTACGATTACGTCGCTCCGAGTAACCGTAGATCCTTGTAGGACATAAAGTCCTCCGGTCTTTTTCTCTCCTCGAATCACCATACGAGCACGTCTGCTCACCTCTAAAACTCCACCTCCAGCGGAGTAGTGATAACCCTTCTCATCAAGGGCACTGAGAGAAATAAGACTCACCCTCAAGTCAGGAACGTGCCTCACATTGTCAAGTGTTCGAATCACTCCATCGAAAATCTTGACCCGGATCCTCCCAATGCCAAGTATCTCACACGGTGCGCCATTCCCCATAGCCACCGTCCCAGTACTGGCCACGACATCATATGTATCAAACCAACCCTTAAGGCCTTCACCTATTGCATCAGACCTTCCATCAACGAGAAATTTCATCCTCTCTTTAGAATGCAGCGCATCGACTACATCCTGCCTTGTAAGGGTTTCCCGACTGTAGAGCAGCGTATCCCTAAAATTTGCATGAGAAGGAGGCAAGAAACACAATAACCACAACGCCAAGTCTTCACTATCGTACTTTATCCCCAAATTCTCGAGATCCGAGACCGTCTCATTAAAAGCAGATAAGTGATCTTGCAAATTACCTCCTTCGGGCATCTTGTGAAGAAATAATTTTTGCTTAAGATGTAGCTTGCTCGTCAAGCTCTTCACCAAGCAAAGCTCCTCGATTTTCTTCCACATGTCAGCCGCCGTCTTCTCATGCATCACCTCTTCCAAAATAGAGGTAGAGAGATGTAGCCCAATAACCCCCCTTGCCTTTCGATCCTTCTTCTCTTTCTCCTCCGTCTTCAACGTGCTTGACATCTTATCGAGCCCCAACAAAGTCTCGTCTAGATCCAATTGTGCCAAGATCGCCTCCATCTTGAACCGCCACGTCGAGAACCGAGTGTTCCTATCCAACATCGGAATATCGTACTTCATCGCCATCTCCGAAAAATATTCTCAAGCTCCACAGGAATCCCAAGTCGCGAACTCAGGTTCTGATACCACTCCACACAAAATAGCTTGAAATATAAAATAGATGGGGAAAAGAAAACGATATAAAAGATAGAACACGAATTTTACGTGAAAACCCAAAATAGGGAAAAAAACACGGGAGGAAGAGAAAATATCACTATAATCGAATCAACGGGGTTACAAATATAGATCTCTCAATAGATCTATCTCACGAAACTCTCTCTCAATAGAAACGCTCTCACAAAACGATGTTCACAATAACACCGTGACTCACGATATTCTCAATAATATCATCTCTCAAATTAATGCTCTCAATAACATTAATCGAGTTATGATGCTCTCAATAACATCATACTAATAATCAAGTATGTAGATCCCTATTTATAGGTGTAGCAAACCCATAAAATAGGTAACGATAGGATTAGAAATAAAACCCTTTTATTCCTATTCCAAATAAAACTCAAATCCTCTTTCCAAATAATATAATTATATCTCCAATATAATTATATTCCTTAATTCGATTGGATTCGAGACACCATTCAACAAATCTCCACCTTGACGAGAATCTTCTACAACCCAAAAACCAAAAGTCACCTAGACTTCAGACGTCGATTATAGCGATCTCCACTTTCTCCTCCACCGCCCCCCTCGGGCTCCTCAATAACTAAAATTGACTAAGTTCGACCCTCGTCGAAACTTAGTCCCCAAATGTGATTTCCTCACCCAATTTGCTTTGTACCTCTTGCGTGCTCTACCGGCATCCCCGCAACACAAAGCACTACTATTCGACTCCCTCGAATCGCGAAAACGAGCCTCCTCGTTTGTACTAATATGAGTGCCCGCACCACCCTTCCATAAAGCCATCGATTTATCCTTAGCGAGCATCGCATACTAAGCTTCCCCAAGACAGCTTGAACCAACGGGTACGATTACGTCGCTCCGAGTAACCGTAGATCCTTGTAGGACATAGAGTCCTACGGTCTTTTTCTCTCCTCGAATCACCATACGAGCACGTCTGCTCACCTCTAAAACTCCACCTCCAGCGGAGTAGTGATAACCCTTCTCATCAAGGGCACTGAGAGAAATAAGACTCACCCTCAAGTCAGGAACGTGCCTCACATTGTCAAGTGTTCGAATCACTCCATCGAACATCTTGACCCGGATACTCCCACTGCCAAGTATCTCACACGGTGCGCCATTCCCCATAGCCACCGTCCCAGTACTGGCCACGACATCATATGTATCAAACCAACCCTTAAAGGGACACATATGATATGAGCATCCAGAATCCAAAATCCACTCATCGCACGCTCGTGATCCCAAATCAGACGCTAGAAGAGGATCTCCATAATGTTCTTCCGCAATACCGACCTCCGGTTTGCTACTCTGATTAACAGAATCGTCCTCACGATTCTTATCCTTCAATCTCGGACAATCTTTCACGATATGGCCCTTCTTGTTGCAATAATAATATTCTCGTTCTCCTTTAGACCGAGAATATCATTTAGACCTTCCGCTCGCCCCACCTTGGGCGTTAAGGCCTTCACCTATTGCATCAGACCTTCCATCAACGAGAAATTTCATCCTCTCTTTAGAATGCAGCGCATCGACTACATCCTGCCTAGTAAGGGTTTCCCGACTGTAGAGCAGCGTATCCCTAAAATTTGCATGAGAAGGAGGCAAGGAACACAATAACCACAACGCCAAGTCTTCACTGTCGTACTTTATCCCCAAATTCTCGAGATCCGAGACCGTCTCATTAAAAGCAGATAAGTGATCTTGCAAATTACCTCCTTCGGGCATCTTGTGAAGAAATAATTTTTGCTTAAGATGTAGCTTGCTCGTCAAGCTCTTCACCAAGCAAAGCTCCTCGATTTTCTTCCACATGTCAGCCGCCGTCTTCTCATGCATCACCTCTTCCAAAATAGAGGTAGAGAGATGTAGCCCAATAACCCCCCTTGCCTTTCGATCCTTCTTCTCTTTCTCCTCTGTCTTCAACGTGCTTGACATCTTATCGAGCCCGAACAAAGTCTCGTCTAGATCCAATTGTGCCAAGATCGCCTCCATCTTGAACCGCCACGTCGAGAACCGAGTGTTCCTATCCAACATCGGAATATCGTACTTCATCGCCATCTCCGAAAAATATTCTCAAGCTCCACAGGAATCCCAAGTCGCGAACTCAGGTTCTGATACCACTCCACACAAAATAGCTTGAAATATTAAATAGATGGGGAAAAGAAAACGATATAAAAGATAGAACACGAATTTTACGTGAAAACCCAAAATAGGGAAAAAAACACGGGAGGAAGAGAAAATATCACTATAATCGAATCAACGGGGTTACAAATATAGATCTCTCAATAGATCTATCTCACGAAACTCTCTCTCAATAGAAACGCTCTCACAAAACTATGTTCACAATAACACCGTGACTCACGATATTCTCAATAATATCATCTCTCAAATTAATGCTCTCAATAACATTAATCGAGTTATGATGCTCTCAATAACATCATACTAATAATCAAGTATGGAGATCCCTATTTATAGGTGTAGCAAACCCATAAAATAGGTAACGATAGGATTAGAAATAAACCCTTTTATTCCTATTCCAAATAAAACTCAAATCCTCTTTCCAAATAATATAATTATATCTCCAATATAATTATATTCCTTAATTCGATTGGATTCGAGACACCATTCAACAAATCTCCACCTTGACGAGAATCTTCTACAACCCAAAAACCAAAAGTCACCTAGACTTCAGACGTCGATTATAGCGATCTCCACTTTCTCCTCCACCGCCCCCCTCGGGCTCCTCAATAACTAAAATTGACTAAGTTCGACCCTCGTCGAAACTTAGTCCCCAAATGTGATTTCCTCACCCAATTTGCTTTGTACCTCTTGCGTGCTCTACCGGCATCCCCGCAACACAAAGCACTACTATTCGACTCCCTCGAATCGCGAAAACGAGCCTCCTCGTTTGTACTAATATGAGTGCCCGCACCACCCATCCATAAAGCCATCGATTTATCCTTAGCGAGCATCGCATACTAAGCTTCCCCAAGACAGCTTGAACCAACGGGTACGATTACGTCGCTCCGAGTAACCGTAGATCCTTGTAGGACATAGAATCCTACGGTCTTTTTCTCTCCTCGAATCACCATACGAGCACGTCTGCTCACCTCTAAAACTCCACCTCCAGCGGAGTAGTGATAACCCTTCTCATCAAGGGCACTGAGAGAAATAAGACTCACCCTCAAGTCAGGAACGTGCCTCACATTTTCCAGTGTTCGAATCACTCCATCGAACATCTTGACCCGGATACTCCCACTGCCAAGTATCTCACACGGTGCGCCATTCCCCATAGCCACCGTCCCAGTACTGGCCACGACATCATATGTATCAAACCAACCCTTAAAGGGACACATATGATATGAGCATCCAGAATCCAAAATCCACTCATCGCACGCTCGTGATCCCAAATCAGACGCTAGAAGAAGATCTCCATAATGTTCTTCCGCAATACCGACCTCCGGTTTGCTACTCTGATTAACAGAATCGTCCTCACGATTCTTATCCTTCAATCTCGGACAATCTTTCACGATATGGCCCTTCTTGTTGCAATAATAATATTCTCGTTCTCCTTTAGACCGAGAATATCATTTAGACCTTCCGCTCGCCCCACCTTGGGCGTTAAGGCCTTCACCTATTGCATCAGACCTTCCATCAACGAGAAATTTCATCCTCTCTTTAGAATGCAGCGCATCGACTACATCCTGCCTAGTAAGGGTTTCCCGACTGTAGAGCAGCGTATCCCTAAAATTTGCATGAGAAGGAGGCAAGGAACACAATAACCACAACGCCAAGTCTTCACTGTCGTACTTTATCCCCAAATTCTCGAGATCCGAGACCGTCTCATTAAAAGCAGATAAGTGATCTTGCAAATTACCTCCTTCGGGCATCTTGTGAAGAAATAATTTTTGCTTAAGATGTAGCTTGCTCGTCAAGCTCTTCACCAAGCAAAGCTCCTCGATTTTCTTCCACATGTCAGCCGCCGTCTTCTCATGCATCACCTCTTCCAAAATAGAGGTAGAGAGATGTAGCCCAATAACCCCCCTTGCCTTTCGATCCTTCTTCTCTTTCTCCTCCGTCTTCAACGTGCTTGACATCTTATCGAGCCCCAACAAAGTCTCGTCTAGATCCAATTGTGCCAAGATCGCCTCCATCTTGAACCGCCACGTCGAGAACCGAGTGTTCCTATCCAACATCGGAATATCGTACTTCATCGCCATCTCCGAAAAATATTCTCAAGCTCCACAGGAATCCCAAGTCGCGAACTCAGGTTCTGATACCACTTGTTGTAATTTCGGCTCCCAAAATTACTCCACACAAAATAGCTTGAAATATAAAATAGATGGGGAAAAGAAAACGATATAAAAGATAGAATACGAATTTTACGTGGAAACCCAAAATAGGGAAAAAAACACGGGAGGAAGAGAAAATATCACTATAATCGAATCAACGGGGTTACAAATATAGATCTCTCAATAGATCTATCTCACGAAACTATCTCTCAATAGAAACGCTCTCACAAAACGATGTTCTCAATAACACCCTGACTCACGATATTCTCAATAATATCATCTCTCAAATTAATGCTCTCAATAACATTAATCGAGTTATGATGCTCTCAATAACATCATACTAATAATCAAGTATGGAGATCCCTATTTATAGGTGTAGCAAACCCATAAAATAGGTAACGATAGGATTAGGAATAAAATCCTTTTATTCCTATTCCAAATAGAACTCAAATCCTCTTTCCAAATAATATAATTATATCTCCAATATAATTATATTCCTTAATTCGATTGGATTCGAGACACCATTCAACAAATCTCCACCTTGAAGAGAATCTTCTACAACCCAAAAACCAAAAGTCACCTAGACTTCAGACGTCGATTATAGCGATCTCCACTTTCTCCTCCACCGCCCCCCTCGGGCTCCTCAATAACTAAAATTGACTAAGTTCGACCCTCGTCGAAATTTAGTCCCCAAATGTGATTTCCTCACCCAATTTGCTTTGTACCTCTTGCGTGCTCTACCGGCATCCCCGCAACACAAAGCACTACTATTCGACTCCCTCGAATCGCGAAAACGAGCCTCCTCGTTTGTACTAATATGAGTGCCCGCACCACCCATCCATAAAGCCATCGATTTATCCTTAGCGAGCATCGCATACTAAGCTTCCCCAAGACAGCTTGAACCAACGGGTACGATTACGTCGCTCCGAGTAACCGTAGATCCTTGTAGGACATAAAGTCCTACGGTCTTTTTCTCTCCTCGAATCACCATACTAGCACGTCTGCTCACCTCTAAAACTCCACCTCCAGCGGAGTAGTGATAACCCTTCTCATCAAGGGCACTGAGAGAAATAAGACTCACCATCAAGTCAGGAACGTGCCTCACATTTTCCAGTGTTCGAATCACTCCATCGAACATCTTGACCCGGATACTCCCAATGCCAAGTATCTCACACGGTGCGCCATTCCCCATAGCCACCGTCCCAGTACTGGCCACGACATCATATGTATCAAACCAACCCTTAAAGGGACACATATGATATGAGCATCCAGAATCCAAAATCCACTCATCGCACGCTCGTGATCCCAAATCAGACGCTAGAAGAAGATCTCCATAATGTTCTTCCGCAATACCGACCTCCGGTTTGCTGCTCTGATTAACAGAATCGTCCTCACGATTCTTATCCTTCAATCTCGGACAATCTTTCACGATATGGCCCTTCTTGTTGCAATAATAATATTCTCGTTCTCCTTTAGACCGAGAATATCATTTAGACCTTCCGCTCGCCCCACCTTGGGCGTTAAGGCCTTCACCTATTGCATCAGACCTTCCATCAACGAGAAATTTCATCCTCTCTTTAGAATGCAGCGCATCGACTACATCCTGCCTAGTAAGGGTTTCCCGACTGTAGAGCAGCGTATCCCTAAAATTTGCATGAGAAGGAGGCAAGGAACACAATAACCACAACGCCAAGTCTTCACTGTCGTACTTTATCCCCAAATTCTCGAGATCCGAGACCGTCTCATTAAAAGCAGATAAGTGATCTTGCAAATTACCTCCTTCGGGCATCTTGTGAAGAAATAATTTTTGCTTAAGATGTAGCTTGCTCGTCAAGCTCTTCACCAAGCAAAGCTCCTCGATTTTCTTCCACATGTCAGCCGCCGTCTTCTCATGCATCACCTCTTCCAAAATAGAGGTAGAGAGATGTAGCCCAATAACCCCCCTTGCCTTTCGATCCTTCTTCTCTTTCTCCTCCGTCTTCAACGTGCTTGACATCTTATCGAGCCCCAACAAAGTCTCGTCTAGATCCAATTGTGCCAAGATCGCCTCCATCTTGAACCGCCACGTCGAGAACCGAGTGTTCCTATCCAACATCGGAATATCGTACTTCATCGCCATCTCCGAAAAATATTCTCAAGCTCCACAGGAATCCCAAGTCGCGAACTCAGGTTCTGATACCACTTGTTGTAATTTCGGCTCCCAAAATTATTCCACACAAAATAGCTTGAAATATAAAATAGATGGGGAAAAGAAAACGATATAAAAGATAGAACACGAATTTTACGTGGAAACCCAAAATAGGGAAAAAAACACGGGAGGAAGAGAAAATATCACTATAATCGAATAACCGGGGTTACAAATATAGATCTCTCAATAGATCTATCTCACGAAACTCTCTCTCAATAGAAACGCTCTCACAAAACGATGTTCTCAATAACACCGTGACTCACGATATTCTCAATAATATCATCTCTCAAATCCTCTTTCCAAATAATATAATTATATCTCCAATATAATTATATTCCTTAATTCGATTGGATTCGAGACACCATTCAACAGGGAGGACTTCCGCTTTTTTTTCCAACGATTCTAATGGATCTATCGTGTGAAGCACCTCTGGTAGTAATTAAGGCTTCTTTTGCCGATGCGTGTGAAATCTACTGGCACTCGAAAAGTAAGGAAATGTTATGTATATTCGTAAATGATGCGTGTGTTTCATGGTGGATCTCTTCTCGAAGAAACAACAATTGTCTCGTGGAAGAAGTTTCCTAAAAAACTAATTTGTAAAAAACCAACCAGACCTAACTTGTCTTTATGTTCTGTATATTAGTAAATGATGCGTGAGTTTCATGGTGGATCTCTTCTCGAAGAAACAACAACTGTCTCGTGGAAGAAGTTTCCTAAAAAACTAATTTGTAAAAAACCAACCAGACCCAACTTGTCTTTTCAAAGGCGCGTCTACTTCTTATGAGTCGTTTCGTAGAAAGTAGAATAATTTTCAAGTATAAGGAGCTTGAACCCAATTAGCAATAACAGAACTTTTGTTATGTAAGTTGATTAATTTTTTTAAATGAAATTTTTTTTCATTAGCGCATTTATTTTTATCAAAAACTACTGTAACAAAAATTAGCGCGAAAAAATTAAAAATTATATAAAATATTATAAATTAATTAAAAAACTCCTAAAAATAAAAATTACTGTAACAAAAATTAGCGCAAAAAAATTAAAAATAATGTAAAATATTATAAATTAATTGAAAAACTCCTAAAAAAATTATTTGTAACAATAATTAGCGCGAAAAAATTAAAAATAATATAAAATATTATAAATTTTTCAATATTGTTATATAAAAAATTATATACGATTAAATTTGAAATAATTATCAATTTAATATATCTTTCAATTAATTTATAATATTTTAAATAATTTCTCACTTTTGAAAAATCTACGTATATATCTTTTATTTTATTGTGAAATCTTGCTATATAGATAATGAATTTGTGGAAGAAAACTAATTAAATGAAAAGAATATACATTTACAATTGTTGAGTTTGCCACGAAACCGAGAAGAGAAACGAGCTGGAAGATTCAGCGCCCGCCGGACAGCATGCAGCGCCCGCCGAAGGATTTCAGCGACCGCCGTTTTGGAAATGGCGGTCGCCGTTTTAGCGTCAAGTCGACGATTCGGATCTGCCAAGAAATCGGGGGTTCGGCGACCGCCGAAATGGATTCGGCGCCCGCCGTTTCTGTCCTGCGACCGCCAGTTGGAAACGGCGGTCGCCGTTTGGCCCAGGCGTGGTATTTTTGGAAAATATGCAATTTTGGTCCGTTTAGGTTTCCTTCTCCTACCAGGCTTACTATGGGCGAGAATTAATGTTTCCATACATTAATTAGGAGTCTCCCCTATATAAGAGAGCTTCTCCATAGGCATAAACACATCAATTATAATTCTATAGCTATTGTGTGAGATTTGAGGGTTTAGAGCGTATATCATCCTTGTAATCGTGTAACGATACTATAGTGAATTGTTCGTCGTTCCTCCCGTGGTTTTTCCCAGTTGGGTTTCCACGTAAATTCTTGTCTTCTCTATTTTCTTGTTGATTTCTTTTCTTCGGTATTCTCGTTTTCATCATACTATACATCGTCCGATCGTCAACAAGTGGTATCAGAGCTAAGGATCTATGACGAGCGTGAAGTATGATATACCGATGCTGGATCTCAACACAAGGTTCCCGATTTGGCAATACAAGATGAGGTTAGTTCTACGATCCTTGAAGCAAGAGATCGCCCTCAACGGTATTGACAACATGCCGGTTCATATGGAGCATGACGAGCGTGTGTCGCTCGATCAGATGGCTATGGCGACCATAGGGCTCCATGTATCGAACAGTTTGGCGGAGGACATCATGGAGATGAAGGCAGCGAAAGAATTGTGGGAGAAGCTTGAAGAGATGTGCATCACCAAGACGGTGTCAAGTAAGCACAATTTGAAGAGGAGTCTTTATTTCCTCAAGATGGCGGAGGGATCATCGATCCAAGCGCACGTAGCGAAGTTCAAGGAGAAGGTTGCCGACCTCGGCAACATTGGCGTGAAGATCGAAGATGATGATCTTGCGTTTTGGCTCCTAATTTCTCTACCCCCTTCTATGGCGACCTTCCGTGATACTCTCCTATATTCCGCACGAGAGAGTCTCGCGTTTAAAGACGTTATCTCGGCTCTCTCATCTAGAGATAATATTATGATGATGGAGAATCCTAATTCGGGAGAGACGCCAAGCGAAGGGTTGAATGTCCGTGGGCGGACAACTCAGAAATCGAGCCAGAGGTCTCGATCGAAGTCACGACATAGTAACAAGGTTTGCAACTACTGCAAGAAGAAGGGTCACATCAAAGCCGATTGCTACGCCTTGAAAAATAGGTTGGAGAGAGAGGGCGGCAACAACAACAACAATAATTCCGGGAAGAGTTCCGGTGAAGTTGGTGTAGCCGAGAATTATTGTGATCTCCTAATGGCTTTGGGTGAGGTCTCCAAATCAAGCGAGGAGTGGATTCTAGACTCGGGATGTACGTTCCACATGTGCCCGAATCGTGATTGGTTCGACACTTTTGAAAAGGTGGAGCAAGGTGCGGTGACTATGGGCAACAACGCGTCATGCAAGATCGAAGGGATAGGAAGCATCCGGATCAAGATGTTTGACGGCGCGATCCGCACCCTAAGCGAGGTTAGATTCGTCCCCGGCTTAAAGCGGAATTTGATTTCGCTTAGTACTTTGGAGCTTAAGGGTTACTCGTTCACCGGAGAAGGTGGAGTCGTGAAGGTGGCCAGCGGTTCGTTGGTCGTTATGAGAGGCGAACGTAAGTCAAATAGGCTTTACGTTTTTGAAGGTACCACGGTGAAAGGCGAAGTAGCCGTGGGAGATTCCAAGGTCCAGGATGTCGATACGACGAGACTTTGGCATATGCGTCTAGGGCATATGAGTGATTCCGGAATGGCCGAGTTGAGTAGACAAGGGCTTCTTGGGGATAAGGGCTTGTCGAAGTTGGAGTTCTGTGAGCAGTGCGTCTTCGGGAAGCAAACGAGGGTGAAGTTCACCGCTGGCGCTCACACGACGAAGGAGATACTCGGGTATGTCCATTCCGATCTATGGGGACCATCCCCGGTCCCCTCCACTGGAGGTTCTTACTACATGCTTACCATCATCGATGACTATTCCCGAAAGGTTTGGTCGTTCTTCTTGAAACATAAGAGCGACGTGTTTTCTACTTTCAAAGATTGGAAGGTGATGATAGAGAAACAAACCGGGAAAGTCGTGAAGAACCTACGTACGGACAATGGCCTAGAATTTGTGTCCGAAGAATTCAACCAGTTCTGCAAGAGTTCGGGGATTGTGAGGCACCACACTGTGAGATACACCCCTCAGCAAAACGGAGTAGCCGAGAGAATGAATCGCACGATTATGGACAAGGTACATTGCTTGTTGGCAACTTCTGGGTTGAGAAAAGGTTTTTGGGCTGAAGCGGCTTCTTTAGCATGTTACCTTATCAACCGATCCCCGTCCATGGCGATTAATAAGAAGACTCCACAAGAGTTGTGGAAGGGATCTCCGGCGAATTATGAGGACTTGAGGGTGTTTGGGTGTCCGGCCTACATGCATGTCAACGACGGGAAATTAAGTGCACGATCTAAGAAGTGCATATTCGTTGGCTTTAAGGAAGGAGTTAAAGGATACAAACTATGGTGTCCAGAGACGAAGAAGATCATTCTAAGCCGTGATGTAGTCTTTGATGAGGCTTCTATGATTGGTGATCGGGCGTCTAAAGGGAATCTCGAGGTTCCAAGTACTCCTATTGAGGTGGAGCCGGACAGGGTGCAAGAGGAAGATGATGGGTCAAGTTCCCCGACCGATGAAGCGAGTAGTTCGACTACTCCGGAAGATCCAAAAGAGGTGGAGCCGCAATGCATACCACGAGATAGGCCAAGACGTGAGACTCGACCACCCAAAAGTTTAGCCGAGTATGAGTTAGTTGCCTATGCTCTAAACGTAGCCGATGAAGTTGATTCGTATGAGGAACCTTCCTCATATGCCGAGGCGGTTACGTGTGATGACTCAAGTAAATGGGTCTTGGCTATGCAAGAAGAGATGGAGTCTCTTCATAAGAATGGCACTTGGGAGTTGGTTGATCTCCCTAAAGGCAAGAAGGCCATCAAGTGCAAATGGATCTTCAAGGAGAAGGAGGGCATCCCTGGGGTTGAGGACGAGAGATATAAAGCGAGATTGGTGGCTAAAGGTTTTAGTCAAATTCCCGGAGTAGATTTTAATGATGTGTTTTCACCGGTGGTCAAGCATAGCTCGATTCGGGCGATTTTAGGCATTGTGGCAATGCAAGATTTAGAGCTTGAGCAAATGGATGTGAAGACGGCCTTTCTACATGGGGAGCTCGAGGAAGATATCTACATGGTCCAACCCGAGGGGTTCGAGGGTTCAAACCAAGGAAACAAGGTGTGTTTTCTCAAGAAGTCCTTATACGGTTTGAAACAGTCTCCTAGACAGTGGTATAAACGTTTCGACACGTTTATGATTAAGAATGGTTTCCGAAGGAGCTCCTACGATAGTTGTGTATATTTCCGGAAAGGCCGTGATGGGTCTTTAGTCTATCTCCTCCTCTACGTCGACGATATGTTGATAGCAGCTAAGGATAAGTCGGAGGTGGAGAGAGTTAAGGTACAACTTAGCAAGGAGTTCGAGATGAAGGATCTAGGTGCGGCAAAGAAGATCCTAGGAATGGAAATCACGAGAGATCGAAGAGATGGCAAGTTGTATCTTGGCCAAAAGGGGTATATAGAGAAGGTGCTACGTCGTTTCAACCTTGAGAAGGCGAACCCGGTAAGTACTCCCCTTGGAACACAATTTAGACTTACCTCTGCTTACTCTCCGACTACGGAGAAGGACATCGAGGATATGGCTCGAGTCCATTATTCCAATGCCGTTGGGTCCTTGATGTATGCAATGGTGTGTACTCGTCCGGATTTGGCCCACGCCGTGAGTGCCGTGAGTCGGTATATGGCGAATCCCGGAAGAGAGCATTGGAAGGCGGTGCAGTGGGTGTTGCGCTACTTGAGAGGTACGTCTAACAAGAAGCTAGTGTTCGGGAGGAATCAAGAAGATGTTCGGGGGTTCGTAGATTCCGACTATGGCGGTGATCTAGATAAAAGAAGATCTCTTACCGGGTATGTTTTTACCATTGGTGGGTGTGCTATAAGTTGGAAAGCTATCTTGCAAAGTACGGTGGCCTTATCGACTACCGAGGCGGAGTATATGGCAGTCACCGAGGCTTGCAAGGAGGCGTTATGGTTGAGAGGTTGGTTTAGAGAGCTCTCGAAGAGTTCTAAGACGACGTCGATCTTTTGTGATAGTCAAAGTGCTATTTGTCTCACAAAAGATCAAGTGTTCCATGAGAGAACGAAGCACATTGATATTCGTTATCATTTTGTTCGTGAGGTGATCGCCCGAGGCGACATTAAGGTTAGTAAGATTAGTACTCACGACAATCCAGCGGACATGTTGACGAAGAGTTTGCCCGCAACCAAGTTTGAGCTTTACTCCAGCTTGGTTGGACTTCGATCGAGAGATTAAGCCCTTAGGGGCCTTTGGAGGAAGACGGAAGGCGAAGAGAGTTCGCGGTTTAGTGCCAAGGTGGAGATTTGTTGAGTTTGCCACGAAACCGAGAAGAGAAACGAGCTGGAAGATTCAGCGCCCGCCGGACAGCATGCAGCGCCCGCCGAAGAATTTCAGCGACCGCCGTTTTGGAAATGGCGGTCGCCGTTTTAGCGTCAAGTCGACGATTCGGATCTGCCAAGAAATCGGGGGTTCGGCGACCGCCGAAATGGATTCGGCGCCCGCCGTTTCTGTCCTGCGACCGCCAGTTGGAAATGACGGTCGCCGTTTGGCCCAGGCGTGGTATTTTTGGAAAATACGCAATTTTGGTCCGTTTAGGTTTCCTTCTCCTACCAGGCTTACTATGGGCGAGAATTAATGTTTCCATACATTAATTAGGAGTCTCCCCTATATAAGAGAGCTTCTCCATAGGCATAAACACATCAATTATAATTCTATAGCTATTGTGTGAGATTTGAGGGTTTAGAGCGTATATCATCCTTGTAATCGTGAAACGATACTATAGTGAATTGTTCGTCGTTCCTCCCGTGGTTTTTCCCAGTTGGGTTTCCACGTAAATTCTTGTCTTCTCTATTTTCTTGTTGATTTCTTTTCTTCGGTATTCTCGTTTTCATCATACTATACATCGTCCGATCGTCAACAACAATTTACGTAGAAAGAAGAAACGACTGGTTGAAAATTATCCATTCGATCTGAAAATGTCTAGTCGAATTTCGTGGCTAGAAATAATTGTTCGTATGACTGTAAAAACACATATTTACAGGAGGAAAAGAAAAGTGGAAATCAAGAATAAGCGGAGTTAATCGGATCGAGCAACTATCATTTTTATAATTCAAGTGAATTTGCGATAGACGATTTGATTTGGGCGAAATTTGGGAGGACTTCCCTTTTTTTCAACGATTTTAATGGATCTATTGTGTGTTTCACACGACAGTAATTAAGGTTTCTTTTACCGGTGCAATCTTTGTGATAATCTACTGGCACTCCAAAGGTAAGAAAATGATATTTATATTAGTAGAGGATGTGTGAGTTTAATGGTGGATCTCCATCTCATGTGTGAGTTTAATTGTGGATCTTCATCTCGAAGAAACAACAATTTTCTCGTGGAAAAAGCTTCTTAAAAAAAATAATTTGAAAAAAACCAACCAGGTCGCGTCTACTTCAAGAACACAATAGATCCCAATTAACAACAATAAAACTTTTATTATGTAAGTTTCATTACATTTTTTAAATCAATTTTTTTTGTTATGTAAGTTTGATTAAATTCTTTAAATCAATTTTTTTTTCATTAGCGCATTTTTTTATCAAAAACTAATTAAAAAAAGTAGCGCCGAAAAAATTAAAAATAATATAAAATATTATAAATTAATTGAAAAACTCCAAAGAAAAATTTAGGACGCAATAATAAAATTTAGTGTAATAGTAAAATAGCGTATTAAAAAAATGGTGCAATTATAAATAAACTAGCAAGAAAAATATATGTTTAATAATTTATTTTTATTAAAATCTACATTTATATTATATCTTATAAATATTTACTAATCAAAAAATCAGATATTTTTCAATATTGTTACATTAAAAATTATATAAAATTTAAATTTAAATAATTGTCAATTTAATATATCTTTCAATTAAGTTATAAAGTTTTAAATAATTTTCTCACTTTTGAAATATTTAAGTATATATATTTTATTATTGTGAAATCTTGCTATATAGATAATGAATTCGTGGAAGAAAACTAATTAAATGAAAAGAATTAAACGGTTAAAATCTAGGAGAAAGAAGAAACGACTGGTCGAAAATTATCCATTCGATCTGACAATGTGTAGTCGGAATTTCGTCGCTCAAAGAAATAATTGTTGGATGACCGTAAAAACACATATTTACGGGAGGAAAAGAAAAGTGGAAATCAAGAAGAAGCGGAGTTAATCAGATCGAGCAACGATCATTTTTATAATTCGGGTGAATTTGCGATAAGCGATGTGATTTGGGCGAAATATGGGAGGGCTTCCGGGTTTTTTCAACGATTGTAATGGATCTATCGTGTGAAACACCTACGGCAGTAATTAAAGCTTCTTTTACCGGTGCGATCTTTGTGATAATCTACCGGCACTCCAAAGGTAAAGAAATGATATGAATATTCGTAGAGTATGCGTGAGTTTAATGGTGGATCTTCATCTCGGATAAACAACAATTGTCTCGTAGAAAAAAGCTTATTAAAGAACTAATTTGAAAAAAACCAACCATGCCCAAGCGCGTCTATCTCTTTTGAGGCTCGGAGAAAGAAGAATAATTTTCAAGTACAGGGACCTCGAACCCAATGAACAACAACAGAACTTTATTATGTAAGTCTCATTAAATTTATTAAATCAATTTTTTGTGTTATTTAAGTTTGATTAAATTTTTTAAATTAATTTTTTTTCTATTAGTGCATTTTTTTTATCAAAAACTAATTCAAAAAAAATTAGCGCCAGAAAAAAATTATAAATAATATAAAATATTATAAAGTAATTGAAAAATTCCAAAGTAAAAATTTAGTAGCAATAATAAAAATACTAGTGTAATAGAAAAATAGCGTATTAAAAAATAGCGCAATTATAAATAAACTAGCAAGAAAAATATATGTTTTATGATTGGGGGAATTATGGATCGGGACACCTTTAACAGTAGTATTATATCTACTACCTATATTTTTTTCCTAATTCTGATATAGGGCAGTGTTCTATTATTAACCTTTTCAATGTACTTCGTATTAATTAAAATAACTACTTATCAAAACCTAATATAAAAAAAATGTTTCTAATATATCTCGCTCAAATTTTCCACAAAACTACGGTAGAAATCGTATTATAACATGCCACCCGTTTATTCCTTACTACACACTAAACTATCGGAGCCGAGGGTTGTAAATCACTCCCAATATCCATGGCCTGGAGACGAAAACCCTACTCACTCCCCCAAAGCACCTCGACGAAAACCAATTTTCATAGCTCTTGCATGCGTAGTCTGCAAACGAGATCAGGTGAGAACTCTATTGATTATCGCAGATCTAAACATCAATTTTTTTAAGAATTCGTTGTTCTAAGTTGTTCTATGATCGTTCGGGTAAAATTGTGATATTTTCTATTGCTGCTAGCTCGACTTATATCGATGGATTATCTGGTATTACCTATCATAGATATTGGGTAGTCTTCGAGATTCTATCTGAAATAACTTCAGGATATCAGGGGAGTTTAGTGTGAAACTTGTAATTGAAAATTAGCATTGAAAAAACTAATGTATTGATTGGTTTAAGTGATGTATATACTTGTTTTCAGTAAATGTAGTCTTATCATCTATCAATCTATGGAAGCTAGATAAGTTGCTAGATAATTTTGCAATGTATTTAATGTATATGTATAAATCAATAAATCTAAATCAATAACTACGTACTTGTCATTAACTTTCTGAAAGTTGTTGTTACATGTAATGGACAGTGAAGTAACGGTTATGGCTCCGTTCATTAAGTCAAAAATGAAGAAAATGCACAAATCTGAGGTAGATGCTCGCACCAAAGTAAGACAAAGAAGTTTGAAAAAGACCTTCAATGAAGTAACATTGATAACAACCAAGAAAAATAAGAAAGTAAGAAATTCTTACACTTTATCAGTACCAGACATTTCACTGACAGATTCTTATTTTCTTTTTGTAGAATGTTGTTTAAATTGGACTTAAGGTAGCAAGTTAGAGTTTGAGTATTGGACGTATATAGATCCTTAAAGATACTAATTTTCTGCGGATGATCTAATGGGTGAAGCATAGTTAGATTCTGGTTAGTGAATATGTAATGTGCTTAAATAATTTTTGAAATATTTTGTATATATTTTTCAACACTAAATCTACCATAGATTCTGAATAGTACATATGCATGTTCTACTTACATAAGGTGCTAATCTTTAAGGTCAACTCTTATCAAGATATTTGCCGTGAATTTTACGAGTTGTAGAGCTGCTTCAATGACATTTTTGGACAACTACATCTACAAAACTAGTTATTTCCATTTATAATATGTTTGTGGCGCCATAAAATATTAATTTCCCTTGTCAAAATACTATTCAATATTATTATCATTTTAAATTGTTGTTAAATTTTAGTTATTTGTTCATAACAATCAATTCATTAAATATATAGAAAAGGTGAAATACCACAACAATTAACAATACAATAAACTTATATCTAAGATATATATTAAGAAGTTGATGAAAACTAAATATCAAACTAAAAATATCATAGATATAGATATTAAGAAGTTGTCATGAATATCATACTCTATAAAATAATATTATAGAAATTTACCATAAATATAAATGATTAGTTGTTACATATCAAACTTTGTAAAATAATATTCTAGAAATCTATCATAGATATGAAGGATTTCTAATAGATACAGTATTAAATTAGAAATCTACCATAAATTGATATCCACCATAGATATACAAAAATAAGTACAAAGAAAATTAAAACTATTATAGTACTAGCAACTAAAATTAGTTTGAAAACGATCAATATAATTTATCGGAATATAGTTTATACAACAACTATAATTATAAATACATATGTACTAATGCTTGCGCAAATTATGTAATATAAATATATTTTGTTTGCGCTCTATCATAGATATGAAGGATTTTTAATAGATATTAAATTAGAAATCTACCATAAATTGAAATCTGTAACGCCCCGTTTTTCATAAAGCGGAAGGTATTTAAATATAACAATAAAATAGTTTGAGTGCTACTTTGAAATACTTTTAAATAAATTTTTAATAAAAGAAAATACCAAATCGAATATTTAATTCGAATATTTAATTTTTGAAAATCGATCAAGTATAATAAATTTTAGAAATATAAATATTAATATAATTAACCTTTAAAAGAAATGTAAATAATAGTAACTTACGACATTAAAATCATTTAAAATATTTAGTCGTAAATGAATAATATCAATTAGTATTTTATCATATCTAACGTCATGATCCACGCTCGACATCCCCGAACAATCCTGAAAAAAATGTCGTTGAAGGAATGAGCTCAACCTACTCAGTAGGTCATCCCTTATCCATAATTAATACTCAATCAATCATACGTAAAACGTGCATATAACATGAATCAAATAGAACATATAGTCACACATAACGTAACGTTGCATATAGCATGAATCACATGAAACATATAGTGTCACACATCACGCATAGTCATTCACTTCTTAGAACACAGTGGGTTCACCCCGGTGACCGTAGTCACTGACCTTTTCTGTCGGTCGCTGTTTCTAACATACATGCGATTAAACACAGTGGGTTCACCCCGATGACCGTAGTCACTGACCTTTTCAGTCGGTCGCTGTTTTAATCGTAGCGCAGCGGGTTCAGCCCGATGACCGTAGTCACTGATCCTTTATCCAGGCCACTGGCTATTCAACATTCTCATACATGTAGCATCGCGGGTACACCCCGATGACCGTAGTCACTGACCCTTTTTCCAGGCCACGAGCTAATTAACATTTCCATAACATGTAGCACCGCGGGTACACCCCGATGACCGTAGTCACTGACCCTTTATCCAAGCCACGGGCTAAATCACATTTCCGTACTGTATCATTTCCATACTTTATCATTCACATTCGCATCATATCATCAATATTCGTATCATGTAATCAATATTCACATATAACATATCCACGTAAGCACATATTATAAACACGTAGCACATACTTTTGAAATAAGCATTAAGTAGAGATAAGAAAATCCCTACCTCGTGAGCGTTTTGATACTGTTGGCTTCTTAAATTCAAAATCGATCATAAACTTGGAAGTCGATCCTTAAGTCTCTTGATGTTCTCCTACACATTATATTATTTTTAGGCATAATTATACACCCTTAAATTATATCATGATAAATTGTGATATAATTATTTAGATTCTGTTTGACAAATACGCAAGTATAAAATGTAGAGTAATGAGCTGAATGTGATAAGTTATTGTTGAATGTGATATTGTCTCTTGATGAGCTGAATGTTGATATTGTTGAATGTGATAAGTTATTTGTTTTTGATTTTCAAACATGGACTGAAAATTAGTATAGAGTAATGAGCTGAATGTGATAAGTTATTTGTTGGATGGATCAATTGTTATTGGACTTTCGGTAAAAGAAACTTGGCCACAAATTGAATTATTGAAAGGAAGTTGGAGTGGAAACGTGCTGCCCCACTCAACATTGTTTTACCCAAATTGAGAACCTAAACTGGATAAAAAATTTCATTCTCCATATTCCTTACTTACAGTGAGAGGGCCAGCCCCGATCGAATGTCCAGCAGCGTGACTTGGCGTCGACGTGATTGGAGGTACACCGGTTATCGTTTCTGATCCAAAGATCGACGTGGTGGCGGCAGCGGTGTTTACTTAGCACGTGGACGTTGGTCTCGATTTCCGGCAGCGACGACGAGAGGGACGATCGTAGGACAGCGGCGGATCTTCTCTTATTTGGGGACTCCGGCGACAGCGGCTTATTCCCAACTACAACCACTTCACGAACTCGGAATCGATTCAAGAGACGGGATTTGGGATTAGGTTACTGGTTGGAGTACTGGTATTTGTTTTTGGTGTATTCTCTATGAAATTGATATTGATGATGAAAAATAAATTGGGATTATATCAGTGAGTTACAGTAAGAGTCAATTACTGTTGCCAATATATTCGGGGATAAATAGTACGTGCAAGATTTGGTAAAAGAATGTGTCAAAGATGGTACGTTGATAATTTCAATGATTTAATTTAATTTAATTATGTAGTAAATTAATTGGAAGACAATTAATGGTAATAATATACTAATAATACTAATTAAATTTTTGTAATAGTAGTAATATATTATAATTGGATTTAATCAATCAAAACTTTCAAATAAAATAATAATTGTTTTACTGAGTAAATTAAATGAATTTTATTAAATAGTTTAATTGGTATTTAAATGACAATTAAATGTGAGAAATTATCTTAAATATATTTTAAATCTTAAAAGCAAAAATCGGGTGTTACAAAATCCACCATAGATATACAAAAATAAGTAAAAAGAAAATTAAAACTATCATTATACTAGTACTAGCAACTAAAATTAGTTTGAAAACGATCAATATAATTTATCGGAATATAGTATATACAACAACTATAATTATAAATACATATGTACTAATGTTTGCGCAAATTATGTAATGTAAATATATTTTGTTTACCCAATATATTTTGATATTATATACATATATATAATCTGGATGGTTGCGCAAATATATTTTAGCAAGCGCAAATATTAGTGAATATTAAATAAATTAATATATAATACCGTAATATTATTTACAAAAATAGTTTAATATTATCGTAAGGATATTTAGGACTTTATACATTTTAAAAAATGCCCCTGCTTAATATTTAAAAATACAAATACCCTAATAAATAAACAAGTAAAAAATTTACAACCCCTAAAAATGAGGTGAAAAACAATAAGTGTTCAAAATAATATTAAAAATCAATCTGCCCCATACCCTAATATTACCTTTATGATTTATTTTTATTAAAATCTACATTTATATTATATCATATAAATATTTACTACGCAAAAAATCATATACTATTGTTACATTAAAAATTATATAAAATTTAAATTTAAATAATTATGAATTTAATATATTTTTCAATTATTTTATAAAATATTAAATAATTTCTCCACTTTTGAAAAATCTACCTATATATTTTTCATTTTGTTGTGAAATCTTACTATATAAATCATGAATTCGTGGTGGAAGAAAACTCGAATTAAATGGCAAGAATTAAAAGTTTTCATGAAGGAGAAAAAAGAAACTGCCGATAACATTCTAGCATCGAACTCGATGTGCGAATTCAAAAAAGCTTAAAAGAAAGACTAATCGAGAATTATCCATTCGGTCTGACAATGTGGACGAATTTCTTCGATCAAAGAAATAATTGTTCCGAAGACTGTAAAAACACATATTTACAGAAGGAAAAGAAAAGTGGAAATAAAGAAGACGCGGAGTTAATCGGATAGGAACGATCATTTTTATAATCCGAGTGAATTTGCGATAGTCGATGTGATTTGGGCGAAATTTGTGAGGACTTCCGCCTCTTGGCTAAGGATTGTAATTGATTCATCGTGTGAAGCACCTCCGACAGTACTGAAGACTTCTCTTTGCTGGTGCGATCTGTGTGATATTCTAGTGGCACTCGAAGAGTAAGCAAATGGTAATTTTCAAGTTATTCTATGTATATTTTTAGAGAATGAGTAAGGTTCATGCTGAATCTCCGTCTCGGAGAAACAACAATTGTCTCGTGGAAGAAGCTTCTTAAAGAAACCCATATATTAATATATAAATTTTGAATCACTTAAATCTAATTAGGCAATCAAAACAGTCAATTTTGCCAGCTAGACTAAATTGAATTCTATTGACCAATAGGAATGCTCAATTTCCCCTATAGCCAAACATTTTTCCTTTCTATTGAAAATCTATTGGCCAATAGGAATGCTCAATTTCAATCGATTGAAATTGATTTCTCAATTTTATTATTTAATCAAATATAAAATATATTAAATATATTAATTGAGACATCAATTCTTTATTAACTCTTCCGACTATTACGTTTGTTTTTTCATCTTCTTAATCTGACTTCTTATTCACAGATTTCAAGCTTCTCTCTTCTTCCTTTCTCCCCTGTACATTGATCAATCAGGTTTTTCATCTAAAATTGCAAACCAATTTTTTTATATGTTCTTATGTTTATATTGGGCTTTTTCGATTTCAATTTGGAGCTGTTTCTAATTCTAAATCTGCAAATACATTTTCTGCTTTTGTTCATGAATTTTTTGCAGCATCCTTTTAAATCTCAAGCATACGTGCTCGAACATATTCTCTTCTCCCAGATTTCAATCTTGAAAGGTTCGTATATCCGGCTTTCAATATTATTTCTCAATCTTTCGGTTCTTTCGGTTCTTGATGCGATTATGTATTGTTTACAGAGGTTCAGGAAGATCGACTCGGACCGATGAGAATTCGCGAACGAGGGTTTTCAGCACGGGAAGAAGGAAAAAGAGATGTAACCTCAATTTTTATTTATGCTATATTCACCCTAATTTTTCGATTCCTTGCTTTGTTTTTATTTATTTTGCAGAAAAGCTCTCATCGAAGGGGTCATCTTCTCCATATAATAGGTATTCCCAATTTCCCATCTCTCTTCTCATCTCCTGCCGAGATCATTTTTCTTTTTCCAAATTCGATCTTTTCAATACAGCCCGCCCAGAGAATCCTAATCCTAAGTGGCCTGTGCCAAAGGATCTCATTGAGTTACAACCTTCATATAAACAGGTACATTTAAGTTAGTTCACTCACTATATTGGATATAATTTTTAATTCTATTTTAAGTCTATCTGTATTATAGAGACATTTGTTGTACTCATGCTTAATGCAAATCAATCTGTCAAGAGCATCACTTAATACATAAGTTTACAGATCTCAGTTCATAATTGGGCTGAAAAAAAATTTGTATTTGTATTAGCTGTTCCTTGACTTGAATTTTTAAGACATTAATATTGAGCCGAGCACGGGAAATTACTACCCTACTATCTTCTTCAACGAGTTCTGATTACTCAGTGATAAGTTAGTTCAAATAAATGAGACAATGACTGAATTGCAGATATTCCTACAGATTGACCCGTCATTCCAGATTCATAGGAGTTATGGCAGCATGCTTGAAGGTGAAGCTGACCAACTTAAGGTATGGTTATGTTCTCTCTGCTATGGTTTTCCTTTTGACATGAAGTATTATGTATTTTTTCCGCAAGTACACATGAAATTTGGTGGAGAATGTCAGGCCTTACAATAATGATTTTGAATAACTTGAATTAGGCTAAAAATATCTAGAGCAAAACCATGTGCCTCCTTTTCACAATTAAGACTTACACGTAGTGAGAGGCACATGAATTTTATCAAGGCGTTCCAATATATAAAAATAAAATAAAATTATTCTTTGAATAATTAAAAAACAAGTATCACTGTATCACCTTGATCTTCGATATTGGTATGATTCCAAACTTCCCATGCATTGACATATTAGTATATTACTCCATACTAATCAGTTGACATCGTCTCTTTGCAATTAGTAGTACTACTTTATAGTTAATAATCTATTTTATTAGCTAATCTTTTCTCACTTAATTTCAAAATCTATTGATTAATTAATCTTTTCATTGAGCCTTTTAATTTTTTGTTTCATTACCCCGTAGCCGTAGCCTTTTAATTTATTTATTTATTTATTTATATAGTATGAATGTGAATTGCCTTAGCTTTGCCAAGAAGAATTGTCGAGTGTTTATCACATGCGTAGATGATCTGAAGGTGAATCTTTGGTTCGTCGAAAAGCCCACGTCTCTGATGCTTAGTTAATTAAATACGTAACTTGACTTTTTTACGTGTTTTCGTAAGCTTGAAATGTGATATGGCTGTATTTTAAAATCTTCAAATTTATGTTTTTTTAATATATTGTTTTTTTGGAAGATTTCGCTTCTCAGTTCTACTTTTTTTGCATATTGTAAAACCTAATTTTTCTCAGCCCATTCAAGCCGCCGTACGAGAAAATGGGGCTGTAAAGATAGAAGCCGCAGAGGTAAAACTATATATGCTTTAGCATTTTCTTGCAGTCAGTGTCACTATTTGTTTGATAGTTGCGTTAGAATTTTTCTGTTTCCACTCGATTGTCTAATAAAAAAGTAGAAGACATTATGTTTTTTAGCTCTGCCTCGCCTTTATTTGGATTTATTATTGATTCAAGATGTGTTTCTTATATAAATTTGCTTAAATAACTTCAACTTTTGTGTATTTTCTCGACTGTGTTCAACTTAACTGTATAAAAATCAATTGGTTATTATGTGAATAGTTTTGAATGGCAGTTTGAGTGATGAATTTGGTGAGTTGGATATCATATGATACTAAATTACTATAAGTTACTATCTGCAATTGGAAAGTCTGTGCATCATGATAACTAGAGTGATATTTATATATGCCTCTCACCCAACTTCTTTTGTTGATAAATTTTGTTTTATTCTATATCTTTTATTCCTGTAATTAATATTTATTCAAATTTGCTTAGCCTTTTACTTGCAAGATGCAAATCAAGTTTTTTGTATTAATTGTATTTTATTTTACATCATGGTTAATTTTAGTATATATAGAGTTAATTAATTTAGATATATTAGAGTTTGTACTACTTTTTTAGGATAACACGTTTGCCGATTTTTATTCGAATCTATGAGATAAGTGCTTTTAAATTTCTGGGATCAGCTGACCAAATGTAAGGTTTACGCCGTCGTGTCGGAGAACACGTTTGCCGATCTTTAACCAAATGCCAGCAAGAGGTATATTTTTAATCTATTTTTTGGGTTGAGCTTATTGAAGGATACCTGGTCTCCTTGATTGATTAGTAGATAATTTATTGATTAACATTTTATGTGTTTATTGGTTAATGTATAATGTTGTAGCTTCCTCGGGAAGGCTGTTGGAGTAAAGAAATAAATACTATGTACTAACTTTGATCTTCATTTTTAAAATATTTGCTGATCAGGTGCATTAAGGAGCAACATATTTGTGTACAATAACAAAACTAAACAGCCCAAAGGATGGCACAGTGATTTTAGAGTCCCATCAGGTATATATATGTATTCTCATTTCTAATAGATGTCTTATTTTTATTCTAATCCTATAATGGTCCAATGGAGTATGATTTAGAGGTACATATTTTAAATAATTGTGTACATGTATATTCCCGAAGATCTGCCTGAATCGATGATAATTTACATATTTAATTTAATGTGTTTTTTTAGTATAAATGGAATTTTTTTAAAGAAAAATATTAAAAAAGGTCCCAATTATCTTTAAAAAATGCAAATACTCGGGGGTTCTCTATAATTAGCTATGTTTGCTTGATGCTTCTTTTCGAATTCCCGGTGGTTATTCGAGGGATTTGTGCATTTGTTGTTTTTGATGTCATTTACGAATTTACGATGTACATGTACTTATTTCAAGTGGCCGATTGAGTTTATTCATAATCGACAATAAGTGAGTATGAAAAATATACCTCAGGCTCATCAAAGGGGTATTGTATTAATTTCATGTCACTCAATTCTCAGCCTCTCTTCCCCAGATATGATTTTATGTATCTAGGTATGTTGTTTTGAAATCTTGCTTCCATATTTTCAAAGTTATAATTTTTTGCATGTTTTTTTTTTCAAAGCTTCATTTTCAGAATCAAATCGCATATCCTCTATTCTTATTTTTTTCCAAATTCATGTATATTATTTTTTCTTCTTTGAACTTGCATATTTGTTTCAATTGATTGCGTAGATGGACTTATGGTTTTCTGCCAATTAAGTAGATGGTCCAACCGCCGAAACCCGGCCCGTCCGAACTGCATAAAAGCGACGTGGACGAAGAAATTGAGAATGTCAAGCAGCTTAGAGAATGCTATTTTTCGTTCCTAGCATTACATGTATATATCTATAACATTCCTATCTGCTTGAATATGTTTTTTTATCTTTTAAATCTTAAAACACTGAGAAGGAACTGAGAAAAGAGGTGGACGAAGCCATTGCGAAAGCCAAGGTTAGAACTAAATTAGCATTTCTGATGTTATGCATTGAAATGAATCTAGAATACTATAACAAGTTGACTTATGTGAGCTTTGATTTTATACATAAATTAACAACAAATGAAAATCTAATTGCCTTTGCAGGAGATCCCCTTGACTAATCCGTCGGAGCTCTTTACAAATGTATATAAGAAAGAATTTGGAATTGAGGTATTCTATTTGCTGTTCATTTTCTTAATTCTGATTAACTTAAGTTATGAGTAATAAATTTGACTAATCTATAAGCCATTTTTTTGTTATTCCTACGGAGCCGATAGAAATTAATTGAGAGTTGTACTTCTGTGAGCACTGAGCAGCATCATACATTACCTGTGCCATTTTGCCCTCAGAATTACAACATGCAGTAAAACCGATAAGGTGTCCAACCATGAATTCAAATTTCTTGCTCTATGATTGGATTTTTAACATTCTGCTGTGTCCATATACAAGTTTTTTTTTCTCTCTTTCTTTCATGTTATATTTTTTCGTTTTTCTCACAGAAATGATGATTGATATCATCGTCGTCGCAACCCTTTTTTCTGGGTACATAATTTTCTCCCCTAATTTTCCCAAATTTCAGTACGTAATTCAGGCCTTTTCGATCAAGGTTTTTATCACTTAGCCCTATCATATTCGTTATTCTCTTTTGAGAAAGTTTTAGAATCTAAAATTGCAATTTCGATTCCTTGATTTCTTTTATTTATTTGCAGATAAGTTCTCATAGGTCATCTTCTCCGAATTTAAGGTATCCCAAAATCCCGTCGATCTTCTCATTCTCACTCATCCGCTTCTCATCCTCTTCAAAGATCTAATTTTATTTTTTTTGCAGTCTGAGAATTACATGGGCAGAAGCAGAAGTCCTCTCTGAGAGAAGCGTACGCGAAGAAGTATTTGCCTCTCGATCTCTGCCCGAAGAAGACGCGAGCCATCCGTCGCCGCCTCACAAAACACCATGTATGATATTGATGTGTATTTTTATTTTTATTTTATGATTGTCTGTTTTTGTTGTTAGGAAACGCATAATTCTCTTGAAGATGCTATATCTGAAATGTCTCAGTGGGTCGCTAAATTCACAGGTTCCATTTTTAAATACATGAAAATTAATTTGATTATGGATGATTAGTGATAAATTATATTTGGATTACAGAGGACGCGTTTGCTTCCGACGATGAACGCTTGGGTCCAACATCTGAAGGGTGGATTGCTGATTGCTTTAATGATGCCGATATGCAATTTCGCACTGAAAAAATGTAAGTATACAACTTCATTTGTTTATTTATTTGGTATTTAGTACATGTGATTAAAATTAATGTTTGAATGGCAATAATGTATCTGAAGATGTTCGAAATGGCATCATAGGTACTGTAAAATATATATCTGCTTATCGACTATTTTTCATAACCAAATTTTGTGAAACAAATATTTTTTTCATAGGTTGCTCTATGATTTCTTCATGTGTTTTCCTTTTCTTGTAGATCTTTGCAATCCGAATCTTGAATTTGGTGCTAATGAAGCCAAAAAAAAATCAGTAGCTTGCTCTATGAATTTGATTGTATGTTTTTGTTGTTACATTTTGTATATGTAGGATTCTAATTTATATTGCTTTTAACTGAGAAATCTAATTATATTATGCTTTGATTTATATGCTTTATACTGTATATTCTTTTGTGCCTTGAGATGTTGATTCTCAGTTCTTTTCACCATATAGGTGACATGAACAACTTCTTTCAATTTGCACATTCTTTATCTCAAGACTTTTAGTTAGGTGTTAAGGCATTTTATTTCTTTTAACTACGGTAAACAATTGGTAAAATAACATCACCCGAGACAGTCCCTGGCCAATTATGGTTTTTTTTGAATTAAGAAGCATCATTTTCATTATATAGACGTCTCAAAAATAAGCGTTACATGCATGCTCATGCAAAACCTTTTTAGTTTGGCTTCAAGCATCGTTCATTTGGGATGATCTCTATAAGTTGGTATTGCTGATTTTCTACATGTATCTTTTAATTGTGATATATAAAATAAGTTTGTTGGAAAATTTCGTGTATCCTTTTTATAAACCCCATTATATTTTTCAACTTAAGTTATCCTCCTTTCCCTAACCGTGTTCTTTTAACATTAGATGTTTAAATACTTAATTGCTGAATCTAATGTTTATGTACTTCGATTTTATTTGTTCTTGCTATTCTTTCTTCAGGCATCTTTGAAGATAGAGGAGCAGAAAAAGATGGAAATGTACTTCCACTTGAGGAAATTCGTCATGAAAGTTTAATTTCTCTGGGTTTTGTAG
This sequence comes from Euphrasia confusa, assembly GCA_954870475.1. Lineage (NCBI taxonomy): Eukaryota > Viridiplantae > Streptophyta > Magnoliopsida > Lamiales > Orobanchaceae > Euphrasia > Euphrasia confusa. The sequence continues at coordinate 23,660,009 of OX940960.1, forward strand.
TTCTGATTGTCGAGGCTATTTCAGTTTTGTCTCAAATTTCAGTTTCAAACTTAGAGATTGTGAACCATTGGTATTGGCCAAATGATGCACTCTTTATGCATGTCATTATGTTCTGTTCCTATTGTTTTGCTTCATCTTAAACATCAATTAAAAATTTGAGACTAATACAAAAATAAATAAATAAAAAATGAGATCTTGCAAAATCAAAGAACATACTTTGAGACAAAAATATTTTATATTAGAGAAAAATAAAAATTTGATTCAAAAATTTATTAGCCAATAGATCTTGAATATTTTATCTATTCAAGAAAAAATATATATATAGTTTCAATATTGCCGCGCATTTTTCATCTTCACTTTTTTTATTTATTATAAAAATATATAAAAAAATTGATATTCAATTAAATAATATTAATAAAATAAATTAATATATAAAATTCATACTTTTTTATCTACTATTAAATTTATATTTTCTCTCATTTAAATCAATTATATTAAACTAAAATAAAATAAAATATTACTTTATGAATAAAAATATATATACTTTCAAGATTTTTTTATATTTATTTATCATTATTAATACAAGTAAATTATTAAAATGAATTAAGAATGAGAGATAGGTAGATTATTTATGTTGTTATGATATATCGATCATACCGCCGTATTATGTATTAGGCGCAGCGTTGACGAATCCATCATTTATTCCATTTATTTATGTACAAAAACAACATAATCATTATTTATCAGTTGAATTGAGTGGGTCTTCTACGTCCCAAAAAATTAATAAAGTGGGTTGTCGTATCACCAACTTTAGTTCCAATTACTCCAGATTTTTGTTGATGCTTAACTATATCCCATGTTCGATTAATATACATCTCTACCATGCGCATAACAGCAGGAGTTATTCAGTTTTATCCTCACCCTCAGCGTCTGCCGTTAGTTCATGTTTGAAATTTGATCACAAGAAGGTGATTAGTAATTTCATAATGCCGACGATATTGATATTCAACAATTACAATTTACAGTCAAGATATGATGAATAATTGGTTTTGAAGGTTCTCACTATTTTCGGATCTTACTTATTTTTATCTATGTCATATGCACATCTACTGCAAAATATTTTCAAATTTCCATCTCTTTGTATTTATTTTTGTTTTGGTAAGAGACATCTAAGCTTCTTTATTTCTAATTTCTTGATCTAACGCAATTTTATATATACGGTTACTCGGCGTATTCAACCAGTTAAGTTGGTTAAAGGAGCTTACCAAAATCACTCCAAAAGTAGATCATATCAGATGACATTCCCTTTTCGCTTATCTTCCCTTCGGTCGATATCGAGACTCTTGGTTTTCTGTAAGGTAAAAGATCTCTACTCGATTGTTACATAATTCTACTAAATTATTTAATTTTCGATTAAAAATTAAATAATTTGTAGATATAGTTTAATATTTTTCTTTTGCAAATCTATGAGTAAGTTTTTATTGTTTTATAATAAATAGTATTTTGTTGCTTATTTGTTTTGTATTCATCACAAGGGATATATCGTACAATGTTGGTGTTGTTTATGACTCGAATCGGAACGCAAAAGAGGTCAAAATCGCCGAAGGAGGTTTCGGCGATCGCCGGAGAGGTTTCGGCGACCGCCGGAGGGTTTCGGCGACCGCCGGAAAGGTTTTGGCGACCGCCGGAAAAGAAGAATCGGGACTGCCAGTTTTCAGGGGTTTCGGCGCCCGCCGAATGGGCTTCGGCGCCCGCCAAATGTTTTCTGCGACCGCCAAATGAGAAATGGCGGTCGCCGTTTTGTGGAGCGGGATTTTTCTGTGCGCGGTTGCGCTGGGATTTTTGCGTGATTTTTTGTACTGGGATTTTTGCGTGGGTTTATTTAATTAGGGAATTAGAATTATATGAATTATAATTCTATTCCTTAATTATTTAGGAGTTATAAATTAGGAAAAAGGATTTATTCCTAATTCTAATTGTTACCAATTTGATAGGTTTGCTACACCTATAAATTGAGGTTCTCCGGTAGACGAAAATCAGACTAGACAAGACTAGTTATTGTAAACCTCATCGATATAGTGAATTGTTTCTTCCTTCCCGTGGTTTTTCCCGTGTTTTGGGTTTCCACGTAAATTCTGTGTTCGTTCTTTTACGCATATCTCTTTTCTTTGTGTCATCTCGTGTTTATATTCACAAGCACCGTGCGCGATTTGTGCTTTAAATCGCAACAAGTGGTATCAGAGCCTGAGGTCGCGACTTGGGTTTTCCGTGTTTTTGGTGGTGCTCGTGAATATTTGGAGAGATGTCGGCAAAATTTGATATTCCGTTGTTAGATCGGAGCATGCGGTTCTCTACATGGCAGTTCAAGGTGGAATCGGTTCTCACCAACATGGACCTTGATGATGCGTTGCTGGGCATGGACAATATGGCAAGCACGATGAAGCCGGAAGAGAAGGCTCGGAAGGACAGAAAGGCAAGAGGTATAATTTCGGTCTACGTCTCTGGTCCTTTGCTCGAAGAGGTGATCAAGGAGAAGACGGCGGCAGAGATGTGGTCGAAGCTGGAGGATCTGTGTATGACGAAGACTTTGACCACAAAGTTGCATCTGAAGCAAAGGTTGTACGGGCATCGTATGGTGGAGGGTACAAACCTGCAAGAGCATCTGTCTACCTTCATGGAGATCGTGTCTGATCTTGAGGCCATGGAGTTAAAGTATGATACAGAGGATCTTGCTTTGATTTTGCTTTGTTCGTTGCCATCTTCATATGATTCGTTTAGGGATACTATTCTATATAGTAGTAAGACCCTGAAGCTTGGAGACTTGGTCGATGCTTTGAGATCAAAGGAGACGATGAAGAAGGTTGTAAGTGGTGAAAATCCAGGTGAAGGTCTTAATGTCCAGGGCGGGGCAAAGAAGAAGAGATTCAGGGGTATTTGTCACTACTGCAAGAAAGAAGGCCACATGAAGAGGGACTGTCAGGCCCTGAAAAATCGGAGAGAGGAATCGAACGTGGTCGATTTCGGAGGAGGTTCACTTGATGGGGAACTCCTGACTGTATCCGATTTGGGAACGAGTGAGGGGTGGATCTTGGATTCGGGATGTTCATATCACATGTGTCACAACAAGGATGAGTTTGACACATTTGATGAGAGTGTCGGTGGAACGGTGGTCATGGGTAATGACTCATTGTGTGAGATACGCGGCACGGGAACGGTGAGAATCAAGATGGTCGATGGGAATATTCGAACCCTCGGTGATGTAAGGTACGTTCCAGACCTGAGGAGGAATCTTATCTCTCTTAGCACCTTAGATCAGAAAGGATACCGGTATTTCTGTAAAGGTGGAGTGTTGAAAGTAAGTCGGGGTAGACGACTTATTTTGCGAGGCGAGAGAAAGATTGGTGGATTGTATGAGCTATGCGGCAACACAATTACCACGAGGGCAACTGCCTCTGCCCAAGGAAGTCATTCGCTGGAAAGTGAGTCGGGATCACTTTTGGTTGAAAATTCATGCATGTGTGATGGTGTCGGGGACACCGGGAATACTAACCCGAATAGTATTTAAAAATCGGAGATCGAGCCTAGGCGTACTATGGATAGCACTGGAGCAATGGCGAATGCAGGGGGTGCTGATAGTAGTGGGAAGGCGAGACTTGAGAATGGAGATTGCGTGATGGTCACGGAGTTTGGCGGTATCCAAGGGGTGATCGGTGTAACTTCGGATTCTTGTACTAAGTTTGGGTGTGGCTCAAACTTAGGTTGCTCATGCTTTGAGTGAGCCCTACGGGGCTGGGTGGAAGGAAGAAACATTGGTCTATGATCGTTGGAGGATGGTGCGGCTTGGAGTCGCGGGGATTCTCGTAAAGGTGGAGATTTGTTGTTTATGACTCGAATCGGAACGCAAAAGAGGTCAAAATCGCCGAAGGAGGTTTCGGCGACCGCCGGAGAGGTTTCGGTGACCGCCGGAGGGTTTCGGCGACCGCCGAAAAGGTTTTGGCGACCGCCGGAAAAGAAGAATCGGGACTGCCAGTTTTCGGGGGTTTCGGCGCCCGCCGAATGGGCTTCGGCGCCCGCCAAATGTTTTCTGCGACCGCCAAATGAGAAATGGCGGTCGCCGTTTTGTGGAGCGGGATTTTTCTGTGCGCGGTTGCGCTGGGATTTTTGCGTGATTTTTTGTACTGGGATTTTTGCGTGAGTTTATTTAATTAGGGAATTAGAATTATATGAATTATAATTCTATTCCTTAATTATTTAGGAGTTATAAATTAGGAAAAAGGATTTATTCCTAATTCTAATTGTTACCAATTTGATAGGTTTGCTACACCTATAAATTGAGGTTCTCCGGTAGACGAAAATCAGACTAGACAAGACGAGTTATTGTAAACCTCATCGATATAGTGAATTGTTTCTTCCTTCCCGTGGTTTTTCCCGTGTTTTGGGTTTCCACGTAAATTCTGTGTTCGTTCTTTTACGCATATCTCTTTTCTTTGTGTCATCTCGTGTTTATATTCACAAGCACCGTGCGCGATTTGTGCTTTAAATCGCAAAAGTTGGTATTTAATTTTAACACTTTAAAGATCTTTGGAAATGTACAGTAATTGTACGAAAGAATAATTTTGAAGCTTATCCATATGATGACCAAGATTTGGGTGTAATTATTCTTAAAATTGTTGTTCAAAGTTTGGAGTGTCTTATGTTTTGTAATATGAATTTTATTTATTGTGACAATTTTTGCTACATGATGTCAAGATTGAATAACCCATGTTTTTCAAGAATAGTTAGTTTTGAATTTGTTTTAGTTGATCATAATGATTTACAATGTAAATTATTTTGTTTATATAATAAAGAACTTTCATTGTATTTCTTTGATGATAAATTTTATTTTCATTGTGAAATTTGGTTAGATTTATAATGGTATTATTTTGTTTCAATATTTAATATGAAATACATACTAATAAATAAATAAAAATGAGATCTTGCAAAAATGAAAGAACATAATTTGAGACAAAAAAATTTGACTTTAGAGAGAAATAAAAATTTGATTCAAAAATTTATTAGCCAATAGATCCTAAATATTTTATCTATTCAATATTTAATTTGCATCTTCTTCCAGCATAGTGTAGATCTTTTTATTAATTATTTAACTATTTCACAATAATAATTTAGAAGATTATATGTTTAAGAAAACTAATTAAACAATTTACGATTTTAAAGCCATACGCTGAAGGAAGTGCATCAATTGATAACCATATTGCTACACGAGACTACCCATGTATGTTGTTACAAGAGGCTTACTAAATGGCCTCCTCTATTATTTTTGTTCCAAAATTAATCAAACAAAACGTGTAATATATTGTCTAACTAACCACAACAACGGATTTTCGAAAGTATTTAAAATTAATGAAAACGATTTACATTACTTTAATTAATAATATTTATGCAAATCTATGTATAGTTAGTTATACACTTCATACTTTTTTTTATTTACTATAAAAATATAAAAAAATATTTGAAATGCAATTGAATAATATTAATAAAATAAATTAATATATAAATTTAATATTTTTTTTATCTACAATTAATTTTATATTTTCTATCTCTCATTTAAATTAATCATATTAAACTAAACTAAAATAAAATAAAATAAAATATTACTTTATGAATAAAAATATATATACTTTCAATTTTTTTATTATATTTATTTATCATTATTAATACAAGTAAATTATTAAAATGAATTAAGAACGAGAGATAAGTAGATTATTTATGTTCTTGTGATATATCGATCATTATGTATTAGGCGCAGGATTGACGAGTCCATCATTTATTCCATTTATTTCGGTACAAAAGCAACATATTCACTATTTATCAGTTGCATTAGGTGGATCTTCTACATCCCAAAAAATTAATAAAGTGGGTTGTCGTATCAACAACTTTAGTTCCAATTACTTCAGATTTTTTCTGATGCCTAACAATATCTCAGGTTAGATTAATAGACATCTCAACCATGCGCAAAACAGCAAGAGTCATTCAGTTTTACTCTCACCCTCAGCGTCTGCCGTTAGTCCATGTTTTAAATTTTATCACAAGAAGGTGATTAGCAATTTCATAATACTGGTATTCAACAATTACAATTTACAGTCAAGATATGATGAATAATTGGTTTTGCAGTTTTCGACTATTTTCGGATCTTACTTATTTTTGTCTATGTCATATGCACATCTACTGCAAAATTTTTTAAAGTTTCCATCTCTTTGTATTTATTTTTGTTTTGGTAAGAGACATCTAAGCTTTTTTATTTCTAATTTCTTGATCTAACGCAAGTTTTTATATACGGTTACTCGGCGAATTCAACCAGTTAATTTGGTCAAAGCAGCTTACAAAAATCACTCCAAAAGGAGATCATATCAGATGACATTCACTTTTCGCTCATCTTCCCTCCGACCGATACCAAACTATTGGTTTTCTAGAAGGTAAAAGATCTCTATTCGATTGTTACATTATTCTACTAAATTATTTAATTTTAGATTAAAAATTAGAGTTTAATCTTTTTCTTTTGAACATTAGTAAGGTTTTATTATTTTATAATAAAAAGTATTTTGTTGCTTATTTGTTTTGTATTGATCACAAGGGATATATGGAATTTAATTTTGACACTTTAAAGATCTTTTGAAATTATATTTGCTTAATCTTTACCTTTTAATTATGTAGAATATACTAAATTTTCCTTTACAATTCTTTTATTACACATAAATATTATATATATTAATTTTTTTTAAATAATTTTTATATGACATACTACTCTATCCCAGACTAATGATCATATTTCCTTTGTAAATTACAAAGAAAGTAGGACCGAGCAGAGGGAGTAATCTTTTAAAATTATTTAAAAAAATTAAATTATTCAAAATTCTTTCTCATGTAAAATATTATGTATTTTTTTTATTATTATATATTAATTAATATGTTTTTTTAACCAGAATACAAAATTATTTCTTCATTTGGTAGATTTAAATTTTTTACTTTTAAGCAAAAATAAATAAATTAAATGGGTTTAAAAATAATAGAAATAATGAAACATACAATTAATATTTAAAATATCAAATATTTTTATTACTAATATTGACATTTATATTTATTTATTTATTTATTTATTCTTATGCATGTATACAATCCTATGTTTAATGTCCTCAAATATTACACACAAAGATTATCCTTATTATTTATAATTTAATAATACTTCAAAATATATTTTTATATTTTATTTTCAATTATTTTTTGGAATCAAAAATTGAATAAACAAAAATCAAAGTCTAAAATTATTTTTCAATAAATTCATGTCATGTTTTGTAGGTTGAGTGCCAATTATGTTGTTAAGAAATATCGACCACACCGCCGGATTATGTAACGCGACTCGATTGGTTGTGACCAAGTTGGGAAACTATGTTATTTAAGCAAAGGTTTTAGGAGGGGAACAACAAGACGAAATCGTATAGGCGCTTTCTCCTTCAGATTCAAAATTTTCTTTTCGATTTCAACGTCGCCAATTCTCAATTATGATTTCGTATGGTATGACCATAAAAAAAAGTCAAGGGCAATCTTTGTCAAAAGTGGGAATTCTATTGAGAAAGCATGTTTTCACACACGGACAATTGTATGTCGCAGTTTCTAGGGTCGCTAACCGAGCAAGTTTGAAATTCTTAATATGTGACGAAGATTGAAACTTGACAAATAAAACTAGATATGTTGTGTACAAGGAGGTTTTCAGAAATTTGCACTAAATTTAAATTGTACTTATAATTTTTTTTCCATGTTTTGGAACTCTAAAAGTTTGAGTTTGTTTTTTCTAAATCAAAATATGTCTACAAAAAAAATTATTGTACAAAAAATTAAGTATACAAACTTAAATTAAGATTTAAATAAATCCGGTAAAATTTTGAGTTGTATTCCCTGTGCAACGCACGGGCAGCCGAACTAGTTTGAAAAAACCAACCAGGCTAACTTGTCTATGTGTCTACTTCTTTTGAGTCGTCTCATGGAAAGAAGAATAATTTTGAATTAGATGGACCTCTAACCCCATTAGCAACGAAAGAACTTATTTTATTTAAGTTGGATTAAATTCTTAAAATTCATTTTTTCCCAATAGCACAATTGTTTTTATCAAAAACTAGTGCAACATAAATTAGCGCAAAAATATTAAACATTATATAAAATATTATAGATTGATTGAAAACTCAAAGTGAAAATTTAGCGACTCTAACTTAGATTTTAAATTCAATTTTTTCTATTAGAATATTTTTGATAAACTGCAATTAAAATTAGGGCGAAAAACTAAAAATAAACAAAGAAAAAAGAAACCGCCGACAATATTCTAGCATCGAATTCCGACACCGCGAATTCAAAAAAGCTTAAAAGAACGACTGATCGAGAATTATCCATTCGGTCTGACAATAAATAATTGTTCGGATTTCCGTAAAAATACATATTTATAAGAGAAAAAGGAAAGTGGAAATCAAAAAAACGTGGAGTTAATCGAATCGGGTAACGATTATTTTTATAATCCGAGTGAATTTGAGATAGGCGATCTGATTTGGGGGAAATGTGGGAGGACTTACGTTTTTGGCCAACTATTGTAATTGATCTATTGTGAAGCACTTCCGACAGTACTGAAGGCTTCTCTTGCCGGTGCGATTTGTGTGATGTTCTACCGGCACTCGAAGAGTAAGCAAATGGTAATTTTTAAGTTATGCTATGTATATTCGGGATGCATAAGGTTCATGCTGGATCTCCGTCTCGGAAAAATAACAATTGTCTCCTTGAAGAAGCTTCTTGTAACGCCCGAAAGAAATAAAAATAAATAAAATAAATACTACAGACCAAAGTTCATACAATTCGTAGGGTGAAAGAAATAAAAATAAATAAAATAAATATCACATACCAAAAGTTCATACAATTTGTAGCCGATATTAGGTTCCAAAAATATTTATATGTCTTTGTCTTGTAGGCATAATATAGATAAAACTTACATAAAAATATATTTTTCAAAACATACTTATATACATGCGTCACCATTTTACATTTCATTTTTTTAAATAAATAAATCATAAGAAATTTTGAACAAATGTATTTAGCTTAGATATTGATTTTTCTTTCTTTTTGTAAAATAAATTGTAAACCATCTTATGTCCATGTAGTGACAAGTTAATAACAAGTTTCAAAAAACAAAATAAAATCAACACTTGACGACAACCAAATTAAAGTAAGTTTGACCAACGACCAAGCATCATCCTAAACGTTTCCCTCGTTCACTTTTTCATCCGTCGACAATAACAACGAAAACAAGAGTCAAAACCAAGAATCAACTAGCAAATATCCACTCAAAGGCATATTAACAAACACCTTGTATGCATTAATCCCAACAAAAAGTAGAAGTATAACTTGATATTCTTCTACTTAGCACACACATAAATCAACAATCGCATACATATAAATCAAGAAGTAATTTAATCTCAATACCACATGTATATCAACATCACAAGTAATCAAAACCTACCTAATATACACAATTGGTGCACACACACTCATTTCTTAAGTTTAATTCATTTATTCTATAAATTAAACACACGTTTATATTCATAACACTAACCACTAAATTTTTTGAAATCTTTAGAAAGAAGTTGTTTTACCCACATGAGATTATCTCTACTTTTATTCGAACTTGATTCACGTAGTTGAGTTTTGATTTACTCCTTCATACTACTTCAGTAGTAGCTAGAGTTTTATTTTATTTCTTGTTATTTATTTTCCTGTGATTCTCTATTAACCCCATCCAAACATCTTAAGGCGTTTACTAAACATTAGGTAGCAAAAGACTAAAATTTTTAACATTTCCACGTGTTCCATATATATTAAAGCATGAAAGAGTAAAAATTTATTTACTTTTATTTGTTTTATTTACTTTATAGGTGCTCAAGTATATTAATGTAGTGATATGTGGCAAATTATATCTTGCACCTCAATGCAAGATGCACATCTTACACCCAGTCAACATTATAAAACAGCCGGTCAAAATTAACCTAATTTTTTTCCCTTTCTTTCAACATTCTCTCTCTCTCTGAGCGCCTTCTCTCTCAGCTCCCTCTCTCGGCTCCGCCTCAGACCTATGGCGATTACCCGCCATACGGATGCCCTTTCTCGGCCCCTGTGCCGTCTGCTTTTCCACCCGGAACCGATCCGGACGTGATCGTGAACTTTCAAATGGCCGGTCTGGACGGAAGAGGCTTCATCGACGACTAAGAGTTCCACCACATCGTCTCGTCATACAATGAGAGCTTCGACTGTTCACCTGCTCATGTATCTTTTCACCAACAACAACTTGAAGAAGATCGGTATGCGATTCCTCACTTTCACCTTGCTCTGATTTTGGTCGATTTGAATTTTAGGCATTTCTAAGGTTTCCAATTCTACTCGAATCTTCGTATGTTGTTTATTATGTGCTAGGTTATGTACATATGTTGTTTATTATGTGCTAGGTTATGTTGTACAGAATGCTGATGTGAGTCATTTTTTAGTGAGGCTTATTCAAAATTCTTCATGTTAATCTTTACTGCGAAAAAGTGAGCTCAATCTTGATAATTAATTCACCTTCGGCTATACGATGTTTGTTTCTGCTATATCCTATATGATCATGATGTATACATTAGTTAGACGAAAGTGTTTTGGTTGGGATCGTATCTGATCTCAATATAACTCTCTTGTTATGACTACACGTCCTTGAAAAGTGATATTGGCACCATACGTAATCCAAGTATGACTAAATGGTCTTGTTATCATGTAGACAAATTTTTTATTGATTAATAATTATTAACACAAGCATCCTCACTTGCTCAATGATTCATCTTTAAGAATTTGAGATACAAGTTATAACCAAGTTGATACGTACCTCGTTGGAAAGATAGTTGAATTACGAAGAACACGGAAATCGGGTTTCGGATAGCTGGGTAAATGAAGATCCCAAACTTCTGAACCTAATTCGTTGAATTGATTAGATTGAAGAACCTAACCCCCAAAACGGAATTGACGCAGCTACTTGGAATTGATGAAGACACACGAACGAAGTATGTATGCTTTGTTGATTCATCGGGTTGATCTATTTTGGCACAATCGAAAAGAGAACGAAAAGAGAGAGAGAATAAACTCACGAAATAATCAATTATCATAAAAGTTGTGTTCTAAACAATAGGGTTCAATGCCTTTATATAGGCAGACCTAAAAAGTAAAGGAAAAGGAATAAAAACGAAATAGAATTCACGCCCGCTGAAGTTCACGATTTCTGGCACTTTGTCGGCCGACAATATGGGGTGTCGGCCGACAATGAACCTTCGTTCGCAGGTTTTGTCCTTCGATCGCAGGCTAGAAATTCTGCCAGGACCCCGATTTTCTGAAGCTGTCGGCCGACAAGGAATTGGTGTCGGCCGACACCAAGCCATTTTTGTGGCTAAGCTCTGCGGCGCGTCCTCGGCTCACGTCTGACCTCCGTTCCAGCTTTGTCTTCAACGTTTCAGCTTGAAACTCAACGCCTTCTGTTGGATCGGCCTCGTCGTACGTAATCAGGTTGATAAGGCTTGGATTCTCCACATTACCGATGGGTTTCTTCATTAGCTCTTGCGCCCAGACTTCTTGGATCATCACCATCAAGCTTGCCTTGAACTTCTTGGCTCTCGAGCGCGTCACTGGTCCAACTGGAACTTGTACCGGGTCCTGTATCATTGACGACTCTGGGGCTGCATCATTCCCCTCCTCTTGAAAAGGATTTGTCCTCAAATCCAAGTCGACACCTGCATCGAACAAACTCAAGTCAGTAACATTGAAAGTAGCACTAACATTATACTCACCTGGGAGATCCAATTTGTAGGCGTTGTCGTTGATACGCTCCAACACTTGGAATGGTCCATCGCCACGAGGAAGTAACTTCGACCGGCGCTGCAATGGGAACCTCTCCTTTCGCATATGCAACCACACCCAATCACCAGGCTCAAACACTACTTTGCGACGTCCCTTGTTCGCTTGCTCGGCATATTGCTTGGTTCGCCTCTCTATGTTCATCCTCGCCGTCTCGTGTATCTGTTTCACAAAATCAGCTCTTTTCTGGCCATCAAGGTCAGTATGCTCATGCACAGGTAAAGGCGATAAATCCAAAGGCGTCAAAGGATTAAAACCATACACAATTTCAAATGGTGAAAACTTAGTAGCAGAATGAACACATCTATTATAAGCGAACTCAACATGAGGCAAACATTCTTCCCAAGACTTAATGTTTTTCTTTATAATAACACGTAGTAAAGTAGACAAAGTCCTATTTACTACCTCAGTTTGACCATAAGTCTGGGGATGACAAGTAGTAGAAAATAATAACTTCGTACCTAGCTTACACCACAATGTCTTCCAAAAATAACTAAGAAACTTAGAATCACTGTCGGACACAATAGTCCTAGGCATGCCATGCAATCTCACAATTTCTCTAAAGAATAAACCAGCCACATGCGATGCATCATCAGTTTTATGACATGGAATAAAATGTGCCATCTTAGAGAAACGATCAACAACCACAAAAATAGAGTCACTACCTCGCTTAGTCCTAGGTAGGCCCATCACAAAATCCATAGAAATATCAATCCAAGGTGATGCAGGAATAGGCAAAGGCGTGTACAATCCATGGGCACTAACTCTAGACTTAGCCTGTTTACACGTAAGACAACGACCACATATTCTCTCAACATCACGTTTCATATGAGGCCAAAAGAAATGTTCATGCAACACAGATAAAGTCTTAGAAATTCCAAAATGTCCCATTAATCCCCCAGCATGAGATTCAAGCAACAATAAATCACGTAAAGAACATTTAGGCACACACAGTTTATTTTTCCTAAAGAGAAAATCATCATGCCTAAAGTAATCCCCACTAGCAGTATGTTCACATGCTTTATAAATCTCACCAAAATCATCATCATGCTCATATAAACCCTTAATATGCTCAAAACCAAGTAACTTAGCATCTAAGGTCGAAATTAGAGCATACCTCCGAGAAAGGGCATCAGCCACCACATTCTCCTTACCGTGCTTGTATTTGATGACGTAAGGAAACGTATCTATGAACTCCATCCATCTTGCGTGGCGCTTGTTCAGCTTGTTCTGACCCTTGAGGTGCTTCAACGACTCATGGTCTGTGTGAATGATGAACTCCCGAGGCCAGAGATAGTGCTGCCACGTCTGAAGAGCTCGCACCAGGGCATACAACTCCTTGTCATACGTCGGATAGTTCAACGTAGCTCCATTTAGCTTCTCACTGAAGTAGGCTATCGGACGTCGTTCTTGCATCAACACTGCACCAATACCAATTCCAGAAGCATCACATTCAATCTCAAAAGATTTAGAAAAGTTAGGAAGAGATAATACCGGGGCGTGTGTCAGCTTGTCCTTCAAATTCTGAAAGGCTTCGTCTTGTGCCTTTCCCCACTTGAACTCCACGTTCTTCTTGATCACGGCGGTTAAAGGTGCCGCCATGTTACTGAAATTAGGCACAAATCGTCGATAGAAGCTGGCCAGACCATGGAAACTCCGCACATCTCCAATGTTCTTTGGTGTTGGCCACTCTTGGATAGCTCGTATCTTTTCCTCGTCAACCTGTACACCCTGTGCACTAACAACAAAACCAAGGAAAACGACTATATCCGTGCTAAAGACGCACTTCTTACGGTTAGCATATAATTTCTCCTGCCTAAGCGCAATCAAAACCATCCTCAAATGAACCACATGCTCATCATGATTTTTGCTATATACTAAGATATCATCAAAGTACACAACAACAAATTTTCCAATAAAAGCACGCAAAACATGATTCATAAGACGCATAAAAGTACTAGGAGCATTAGTCAAACCAAAAGGCATAACTAACCACTCATATAAGCCAAGTTTTGTTTTGAAAGCAGTTTTCCACTCATCTCCTTCCTTAATCCTAATTTGATGATATCCACTACGTAAATCAATTTTTGAAAACACGCAGGATCCACATAACTCATCAAGCATATCATCAAGTCTAGGTATGGGATGTCGATACTTTACCGTGATGTTATTAATAGCTCGGCAATCGCAACACATCCTCATCGTGCCATCCTTTTTGGGTACTAGAAGGACTGGTACCGCACAAGGACTCAGGCTCTCTTGTACGTGCCCCTTGGTCAACAACTCGCCAATCTGCTTCTCCAACTCCTTTGTTTCCTCCGGGTTGGTGCGGTAAGCCGGCCAGTTTGGTAGCACAGCTCCAGGTACAAAGTCGATCTGATGCTCTATCCCTCGGATGGGTGGTAAACCAGTCGGTGTATCCTCCGGTAAAACATCATCGAACTCCTGCAAAACAAACTCAACAGAAGGGGGTAGCGGGGGTAGATCGTTAGTAATAACCAGGTTCCCCTTCCACAACAACACGAACAGTTGCCTCTTCTCATTCACTGCCTCCTTCACTTCACTAGCACGAGCAAGATAGGCTCTATGAATCAAGGCATTCTCCTTCATGGGTAAGGGCTGCTCTTTGGAAGTCGCCCTTGCTGCCTCTTTTTGCATTTGTACTTGATCCTCGTAAACTTGTTTAGGAGTGAGAGGAACAAGTGATACCTTCTTATTGTTATACTCAAACGAGTACTTGTTGGTGAAGCCGTCGTGTATGGCTCTCCTATCGAACTGCCACGGTCGGCCCAACAAAATGTGACTCGCTTGCATCGGAATGACGTCACACAACACTTCATCCTCATACTTCCCAATGCGGAAAGGTACCTTCACTTGCTTGGTCACCTTGATGACACCGCACTCATTTAACCACTGCAGACGATATGGGTTGAGATGTTTCACCACAGTCAATCCCAAACGCTGAACCATGGTAGCACTAACCACATTCGTGCAGCTCCCTCCGTCAATGATGACACTACACACCTTGTCCTGCACATGACATCTCGTGTGGAAAAGGTTTTCTCGCTGCTCCCTCTCAACGGGCTGAGTCTGGGCACTCAATACTCTCCTAGCTACAAACAGTTGGCCTTCGGTTGGTAAAATGTCCTCCTCATCCTCGGAATCCACTGTAGCTGTAGGTGCCGGTTCCTCGCCTTCATCATCAGTCACGACCTCTCCGTCGTCTCTACAGATCATGAGTCGTCTGTTAGGACACTCACTCATAATATGCCCAAATCCCTGACACTTGAAGCACTTCTTGTCTCGGTTGCGACTATCAGGATTTGATGGGCTGACCTGAGTCGCTGGACCTGCTCCCTCCGAACGACCCTTAAAGAAGGTCTTCTTCTCATCTCGAGGTGGAACCTCTCTCTTCCATTGGTTCCCTTTAGGTGTAGAACCACTCGGACCTTGGGGTGATCTCCAAGAAGACTGAGTCGGCTTTGCACTGCTAAAGCTGCCCCTCCTCTTATGCTGGTTCTCAATCTTGATCGCCGTGTGAACCATATCCTCCAACTCTACGTACGGTTGCAACTCCACCGCATTACGAATCTCCCAATTTAGTCCAGCCAAGAACCGAGCTAAGGTAGCTTCCCGATCCTCTTCAACGTTGGCCCGAATCATTGCCACCTCCATCTCCTTAAAGTACTCATCTACGCTCTTCGTTCCCTGTCGTAGATTCTGTAGTTTGATATACAACTCCCGGTAGTAGTGGGAAGGTACAAATCTCTTTCGCATCACCGACTTCATCGCGGCCCATGTTTCAATAGGTTGCTCATAGTTTCTCCTCCTACTGGAAACCAGCTGATCCCACCAAACCAAGGCATAGTCAGAAAATTCGATTGCCGCCAATTTCACCTTCTTGAGCTCTGAATAGTTGTGGCAGTCAAACATCATCTCGACCTTTCTCTCCCATTCAATGTACAACTCTGGATCGTTTTTCCCCATGAATGTGGGAATAGTCATCTTGATGGTGCTCAAATTGTTATCCATTTCGTCAGCCTCATCGTCTTCGGGGTTGGCATCCCTGTGTCGCCCATTCTGACGATTCTGGTCATTTCGACCGACGTTACGCCATGCTACTCTCCGATTCTCTGGATTCTCTCTACGAGATTTTTCCTCCAGTGCAAGTAGTCGGTCATGTACCACATTCATCTCAGTGTGTAAGAGCCTCTCCATTCGCCCATAAACCTCATCTAACATGGACTGGAATTGGGCGTTGTTATTAGATCCCTCAGCTGTCTCCTTTTTCGGTTCGCCAGACATACCTGCACAGAAAACATTAGTAATAACAACAATAAAGTAAAAGAACCTCACCACCTCACAAACGCTCGTGTATCACACTCAAGATGGGATTCACTCAGCACTCGTGTTTCACTCAGGTATGGCTTTTTTCACTCTAATGTTCTCACCACTCTGCCTTTTACCACTCAAATTCTCCCTCAATGTATCGAACTCCTCGATCTACCAGACGAGAGCAGAACCGACAAAATCCACAAAAACACACAATACGACGTAGAAAGGAACAAAAAAAATCGGAAAATTTCGGAACAAAAAAATACGATAGAACCAAATTGGCTCAAAACGATGCCAGAAAACTCAGGAATCACACACAAAAATATGGTCGAAGAAAATTTTTCCCGCCAAAATACTCGACTTACTACCAGAAATGAGACTCCAAAAAATTTTATGGCTGAGTATTCGACTTACTACCAGAAACGAGACTCCAAAAAAATTTCGAGAAAAACGGAGTGGAACTAATTTTAATATAATTTTTTTTTTATTGCTTATGGATGAAAGAAATCCGATTCAGCGAAGAAGAAAGGAAGAACGAAAAGGAAAAAAGAAACGAGGTAACGAAATCAGAAATTAGAAACCCTAGCCTGGGCTCTGATACCAGATGATACGTACCTCGTTGGAAAGATAGTTGAATTGATACGAAGAACACGAAAATCGGGTTTCGGATACCTGGGTAAATGAAGATCCCAAACTTCCGAACCTAATTCGTTGAATTGATTAGATTGAAGAACCTAACCCCCAAAACGGAATTGACGCAGCTACTTGGAATTGATGAAGACACACGAACGAAGTATGTATGCTTCGTTGATTGGTCGGGTTGATCTATTTTGGCACAATCGAAAAGAGAACGAAAAGAGAGAGAGAATAAACTCACGAAATAATCAATTATCATAAAAGTTGTGTTCTAAACAATAGGGTTCAATGCCTTTATATAGGCAGACCTAAAAAGTAAAGGAAAAGGAATAAAAACGAAATAGAATTCACGCCCGCTGAAGTTCACGATTTCTGGCACTTTGTCGGCCGACAATATGGGGTGTCGGCCGACAATGAACCTTCGTTCGCAGGTTTTGTCCTTCGATCGCAGGCTAGAAATTCTGCCAGGACCCCGATTTTTTGAAGCTGTCGGCCGACAAGGAATTGGTGTCGGCCGACACCAAACCATTTTTGTGGCTAAGCTCTGCGGCGCGTCCTCGACTCACGTCTGACCTCCGTTCCTGCTTTGTCTTCAACGTTTCAGCTTGAAACTCAACGCCTTCTGTTGGATCGGCCTCGTCGTACGTAATCAGGTTGATAAGGCTTGGCTTCTCCACATTACCGATGGGTTTCTTCATTAGCTCTTGCGCCCAGACTTCTTGGATCATCACCATCAAGCTTGCCTTGAACTTCTTGGCTCTCGAGCGCGTCACTGGTCCAACTGGAACTTGTACCGGGTCCTGTATCATTGACAACTCTGGGGCTGCATCACAAGTAATCTTGCTAAATATCTATTTAGTCCACTGAAGGTGTCCTTGTGTAAATTTTAAGAGTTTTAACCATGTCAACGTTTCCAATTTTGTTTAATTTTTCTAAAGAACTAAATATCTGCATGATTGAATTGTTGTGCATATTAGATATCACCTTATAACTAGTCGTTTCAATGTATCGATATCGTCTGTTGATTTTGCTGCTATGCCTTGTTACAGGTCCAAAGAAATTTACACAAATATTTTACAGTCTTAAGAGCAGGACGGTTAGTCGATACTCCGTTTTTGGCACATGTTACGACCATCCAACTGTGCTTATATTGTTCCTTTGCATCAGATATGGTTTGCTTCAGATAGGGTATGTTTTAGAGATTTGTTAGGACAAATGCGGAAAATTTTATTTATTTAATCGCTCGGCTCCAAGCCCTCAAGTTCCTGCGTAGGACCCTAGATGAGCCCATGAATCTTGTTCAGTTCTCGTACTTGCATAACACGCCGTATGGTGAGGTTGTCATACAAACCCTTGCCGTCAACTTTTGGGTTGGGCCTACGGTCAGGAAACTCACGGAGGATCGTTATCCACACACAGGGACCGCAGGGGAGGCCCCTACCACGTCTTTGATGTGGATGGGAGCGTCTACTTAAGGAGGTTGATGAGGTCGGGGTCCTGGTGCTCGGGTGCCTCGCTGGCATTCTGGAAGGGCGTGGGGGCGCGAGGAGGGGAGTCGTGCTCGGAAAGAGCTCTGTGGTGGCTGATGTGAATTTGATTGAGAAGGCGACGATGACGTGCAGGGATAGGTACATGGTGGCTTAGAAGACACATGCCACGATTGATGCTGCTATGATCGAGGGGATTCCGAGTAATATCGATCTTTTTAAGGTTAGAATTTACGTCTGTGTCTGTTTTAAATTGGGCATTTTCATGAGTTCTTATATCATTACTCCGAAACATCAGAGGTTATTTCTCATGCTTACCTCTTATTTAAATATGTCATTCTTTATTTACCTTTTCAGGAACTTCTACTCCTTTAACTGATTTTGAACGACTAAAGCGATGGGATGACCTTCTTGTAACAGCATATTTTCTTGCACTCATATATACACTTATCTTCAGGTAATTTTTTTATATTTTTTACTTTAAAAGCATAAGCTTCTATCTAGTTGGTTCTCACAGAGACTCATAACTTGTTATTGATCATCATCAGAAACTTGCTATTATATATATTTCCGGTGACTATGATAATCTTAGCTGCCGGCTTGTTGATACTGAAGGGACTCAAGGAACAAGGTCGGCTCGGAAGAGATCACTCCACCTTGGGCGGCGCGCAGCGGTGAAGCCTACCAAGTAGATCTTTAGTTCGGGATCATCGACATCTTACAAGACTACGACATCAGTAAGAAGCTCGAGCACGCGTACAAATCCTTGCAGGTGGACGCCGCCTCGATCTTTGCAGTCGACCCGAAACTGTAGAAATCATTTTAAAATGCAGGATGGTGTTAATTAAAATGAAGAATGATGTTAATAAAAATGAAAATTGGTGTTCTTCTGAAAAGAGTAACGCGTTTATATAATTATGAATTTATCATTAATTCTATTAAATTATTGATTTTGATTTTATGTGAAATTTATGTATTTATTTATTGTTTTTAAATCATTTTATGATTTTTATAAGAATTGTCAAGATAGTTTGATTTGATTTTTTTTTCTTGTAATATTTATAGGAGTATGTAATATTTTTGTTGTATAGTTTAGGATGATAATAGTTGATTAATGGAGTAGTAAAGAATTGAAATTTTCACTTTAAAAATAATGAAGGATGATATTAAAACAAATGAAGAACGATGTTAATTAAAATGGATTTTGGTGTTTTTTGATGTATAATGACGAATTTATCATTCTAGTTAAACCCCTTGCTCGGACATTATAAATTCACGGAGCCCTCGATTATAGATTGTCACTTCGATACAAGACAAAACTACATTTTATATTTTTTTTTTCGATTTGCGGATGATTACAGTTGATTAATTGTGAATCAAATAAAAATTACATTTTAAACATAATGAAGGATGAGATTAAAACAATTGAAAATCGATGTTTATTAAAATGAAGGTTGGCATTTTGAAAAATGTATAATAATGAAAATATCATTTTAGTGAATTATTAGTGTATTTTTATGTGATGTTTATTAAAAATGAAGGATGAACTACATTATTATGAAAGATGATATAATATAAAATTGAAGTATGATCTATTGTGAATAATTAATAAATAGATGTTGGTGACCGACCTCACAGCCTTCATAAAATTCATGTGTTCTTCACAATGTTGACGACCATAAATGGAAATTATGCGGTGACAGTACAATGACAAATATTAAAAGTCAAATTAACTAATTATAGTAATTGTTGCTGAGTTAACATTGTACAGTATAATGCTTAATAAACTAAATACTCTTCCCCTTCCAATATACAACAATAACAAACAAACTACAATCTCCAACTTTCTAAGTCTAAGTTCTCTGTTCCTACCTCCTGCTCAACCAAAAAGCTCGACACATTCATATTAGCACCACAATCGATGCAAGCAAAGAGACATTCAAGCATGAAAGTGCAGTCATCTCCTCTTAAAACCATCTTATCAAAATTCATGATTAGAATAATATTCGTTCTTGGTAAACATTCAGTGCCTGAATAACTTTCTCTATGAACAACTTTTTGTGTAATCTATACCTGCATATACCAAACACACAAACTAAGCTGGATATATGTCCTACACTTAGAACATCAGACATTGCCTGCTTTTAATAAAGACTACATACTTTATCGCAGCTTCATGTGTCTTCCGAGCTTCAGGCATTGACTCTACAACAAGGAAACCAAATAATCGATAGAATCATAAACATAAATAGTGTTCTTAATAATGCAATCAGAGTACTTTGCTTTGAAACCAAAATGCCTCCTACATTTAAGGGACTCAAAAGTGAACTCAATTAAATCAAACATACCTAGAATTTTATGATCTTCGTCAGCGGACGTAGAGAACTTTGGAAGCATCTGCCGGCACTCCTCTTGTAACTCCTTCACAACCTTCCTTTCCATACTTGGTATGGGAGGAACGTCTCCGTCTGACCAAGTGGGTATTGTTCTTGCAGCAACAATAATCGCACCATCAACAAAGCTATCCCCATCATTAGATAGCTTACCTAATATTGGACATTATCTTCATATCATGAATGAATCAATAACAAAAATTCTATCAATGTTTTCAATAACTATTACAAAAAATGTGTAAGAAGAGGATGTAACATTACTATTGTAATACTAATAAATCCTTTCTCACAGTAGGGTACAACCTATTGAAGCACGTGGTACAAATATCAACCTAACATTATCTTCTCCAATCATTCACAGAATAAATATTCTATAGTAGACAATAATAAAAGAAAATGAAGAGAAGAAGAAGATAAAAACAAAATTTAATTCCCAATAAGCCCCATAGAAAAAATACTCACCGATCCGGGGGTAAAAGAGTCAACATAGCTTCCTCCCTCCGTCGACAATGGCTGCGATTTCCTTGGCGGTATGCTTCTTAGGCTTAGCTTTGCTGGTCATGGTTGTTGCCAGTTGCCACCAAGCGAAAACGAAGCTAGGGTTTCGGGACCTGAATTTGGGCGTGAAAAGTACGATGATTTATAATATTAATGGTGATGATGAAGGGAGATGGAATCGAGGCTTGAAGACGGCGAGAATCGAAAGCGAGAATCGGCGAAGGAGTGAAGACGTCGATGAATTTCGAGAGATTGAATTGAATGTTGGGTTGTGATGATTGTGATGACGTAAGCGGATGGGTTAAGTTTTTTTATATATTGGACTTGGAGTAAGATGAGCATCTTGCTCCTATGGTGTAAGATATACTAACTCGTGATATGTATCCTAATCACTTAATAATTAACAAACAAATAATTAAACTAATCAGATAAAAATATAAATATAAATAATCCAATTAAATTATAATTACCCTAATTCATTGTTTGAGATTATTTTCTATAGAGATTCACACTTCTTAAATAAATCAATTTAAAAATGAAGAATAATTTCCAAGTACATGGACCTCAAACCCCATTAGCAAGACAAAACTTTAGTTATGTAAGTTGGATTAAAATTCTTTAAATCAATTTGGTTTAAATTAGCGAATAGCGAATTTTTTTTATCAAAAACTAATGCAACAAAAATTAGCTAAACAAATTAAAAATACTATAAAATATTAGAAATTAATTAAAAAACTTTGAAGTAAAAAATATAGCATGCAATAATAAAAAGACTAGTGTAAAAAAAATAGAGTATTAAAAAAAAAAAAGAATTAGCAAACATCATGAGCAACACAAACTTTAGTTATGTAAGTTGGATTAAATTCTATAAATCAATTTGGTTTCAATTAACGCATTTTTTTATCAAAAACTACTACAGCAAAAATTAGCGCAGAAAATTTAAAAATAATATAAAATATTAGAAATTCATTGACAAACTTCTAAGTAAAAAATTTAGCACGCCATAATCAAAATACTAGTGTAAAAGAAAAATAGGGTATTAAAAAAAAAGAATTAGCGCTATTATAAAAAACCTAGCAAGAAAAATATATGTTTAATAATTCATTTTTATTAAAATCTACATTTATACTATACAAACTATGAATGAACATATAAATATTTACTACACAAAAATTCATATAATTTTCAATATTGTTACATTAAAAATTAGATAAAATTTAAATTTAGATAATTATCAATTTAATATATCTTTCAATTAATTTTAAAATTTTAAATAATTTCTCCACGGTAGAAAAATCTACTTATATATCATTCATTTTGTTGTTAAATCTTGCTATATATAATGAATTCGTGGAAGAAAACTCGAATTAAATGGCAAAAATTAAAGGTTTACGATCGACAGAGAAAGAAGAAATCGCCGACGATATTCTAGCATCGAATCCCGACAACGCGAATTCAAAAAAGCTTAAAAGAACGATTGATCGAGAAACATCCATTCGGTCTGAAAATGTCAGGTCAAATTTTGTCGCTCAAAAATTTATTGTTCGGATGACCGTAAAAACACATATTTACGGTAGGAAAAGGAAAGTGGAAATCAAGAAGACGCGGAGTTAATCGGATCGAGCAACGATCATTTTTATAATCCGAGCGAATTTGCGGTAGGCGATGTGATTTGGGCGAAATTTGGTAGGACTTCCGCTTTTTGGCCATCGATTGTAATCATCGTTCGTGTGAACCATCTTATGTCCAACTTCAGGTAGTGACAAGTTAATAACAAGTTTAAAGAAACAAAATAAAATCAACACTCGATGACAACCAAATTAACGTAAGTTTGACCAACGACCAAGCATCATCCCAAACGTTTCCCTCATTCACTTTTACGTCCGTCAACAATGTAAATGAAAAATAACGTATTAAAAAAAACTAGAGCAATTATAAAAAACCTAGCAAGAAAAATATATGTCTAATGATTCATTTTTATTAAAATCTACATTTATATTATACAAACTATGAATTATCATATAAATATTTACTACACAAAAAATCATATATTTTTCAATATTGTTACATTAAAAATTATATACAATTAAATTTGAAATAACTATCAATTTAATATATCTTACAATTAATTTATAAAATTTTAAATAATTTTCTCACTTTTGAAAAATCTACTTATATATCTTTTATTTTATTTTGAAATCTTGCTATATAGATCATGAATTCCCAGAAGAAAACTCGAATTAAATGAAAATAATTAAATGTTTACTATCGACGGAGAAAGAAGAAACCGCGACAACATTCTGTAGAATTTGTTGAATAAAGAGTAGAAGGAATAATTCCTTCTATGAACAAGAAACAGAGTAAAAAAAAAGAAAAGAAACAAGAGTATTATAACTTGACTTGTATTGATAATAACTTGATAATTATCGATTACATGAGCATGGTTTATATAGAGTCTCAAATAAACCCTAAACCTATTACTATAAGGTAAGGATTACCATAACAATAAGGATTACCAAAAATAATAAGCTCAGAATTACTAAATATAATAAACGTGCCTGCATGGGCCTATACGCGCCGTGCATGGGCTGCATGCAGAGGCATGCAGCGTGTATAATGTCAATACCCCCCTCAAGATGGTAGTAAAGAGAATGAAAAACTTGACGCCCATCTTGCGCAAAAGAGAATGAAAAACTTGAGAACCGAGGGGTTTAGTGAAGAGATCGGCCACCTGGTCTGTAGTCTTCATATAAAAGAGCTTGAATCAACCTTTCAGCAACCACTCTCGAACAAGATGACAGTCGATTTCTATGGGTTTGGTACGCTCATGAAAAACCGGATTAGAAGCAATATGAATGGCGGCTATATTGTCACAATAAAGCAGAGCAGGTTGTGGATGGGGAATCTTAAAATCAGATAACAGCTTTTTGAACCAAATCAACTCACATACACAAGATGCCATAGCCCTGTATTCTGACTCGGCTAAGGACCTAGACATTGTGGTCTGTTTCTTGGACTTCCATGCAACCAGAGAATCTCCAAGAAAGACACAATAACCTGTAACTGATCTTCTGGTAGTGATGTCTGCTGCCCAATCAGCATCACAGAAGGTTTTGAGGTGAATATAAGATTGTGAGGGGTAGAATAACCCTTGACCAGGTGAGTGCTTGAGATATCTAAGTGTTGGAGTTGTGTACTTAATGTCTAGATTTAAGTATCGGTAAACTCCCCGTCATAGCATTTAACCTATTTAATTAATAAACAATTATTTGCAATTAATTATTATTAATTAATTACGCAAAATATAGTCCTGGATTTTATACGTTGTAGTTAGTATGGTGTTGCATGGGCACACAGAAGATCATACTATCGGTTACTCGTATTTAATCGAACAGTTGCTCACGACCTAGATGGACACGGACCAATCCATCGGTATAGTCGTTGTGTGAGAGAGAAAATAATTTATCTTAATTATTTTATCACACTTGTACACTTGGTGTATTGGGCGGATCACTTGAGATTTGTTGATTAGGATTGCCTTGGATAATCAATTTAAATCTCAGAGTATTTTATTCTTAATCCCCGATATTATTGCGGGTGTGTATGTTTAATATAAGTGACTTTGATTTTCCAAAGGAATTAACCGATTTAATTATTGGGTTAATTACCGGTTAAGTTGGGTCACTATATTTTATATATGGCATGCCGTGAATTCTTGAAGGGACAGTGTATCCCGTAAGGGTTGATAATATCCCCGAGATGAGTTCATAAGGAATTATTATGTAAACCCTGCAGGTGGATTTAATCCGCATAATAATTAAGGTTGAACGGTACTATTCTCGGATACAAGAAATGAATAATATTTATTGAGCAATAAATAAATTTATTCATGGATATTTAAATCTTAAATACACGGAATAAATAATACTAATCGGAGAAATATTATTTGATATAATATGGATTAATATTGGGAGTGCAATTTTATTTATATAGTGGAAAATAAATAAAATTTAATATTGATAAGGATTAATGGATTTGGGTTGGACCCAATTTAATCTTCAATATTTAGAAGCCCAATATTTATTCTCCTTATGATCCCCTACGTAGCCTATATAAGCACTACATGGTCTTCACTTTTTCATAAGAAAAATAACCTAAGTTACGCCAATCATAAAGTCTTGAGAGTGAGGAAGATCCATAGGAGTTCGATAGATCGTCGCCCACACGACGTTCGAACGAAGTGCAAGGAATACGTGGGAAGATCGCAAGGTCATCAAAAGTGTTTGATTTCGTTTCTCCGCACAACGAATCGAAGGTAAAATCATGAACCCTCTTTTATGATTTCATGTGATTAATTGTAGCGTATACATGAACACACGAACCGGGTAAACGTACGAACTTCGGGGACGGGGATTCGAGATCCCCGGCGAAGATCGAGGAAACCCTCGAAGGGATCGAGGGTGGCGGCCGAACCCTAGGGTTCGACCGCCAGCGCGCGGACAAGGGATGAGCCCCGGCTGGACGCCGGGGCGTGGGGTCGACCACCGGGGTTCGCCGTGGGCTGGTGCCACGGCGGGAGAACCCCAGCCCCTTCGCCGGTGGCGTCGCGTGGAGAAACCCTCGGCTGGAGCCGAGGGGCGATCGAGCCCGTGAGCTCGATCGCGGGTATGCTACGGGGTCGCCCGTAGCTGCTCCGTATGTGCTACGGGTTCACCCGTAGCGGGCGTACGGGGGTTGACCCCTCCGCGAGCAGCGGGTTCATGAACCCGCTGCGGGGCTGCTACGAGCAGCCCCGGGGATGCCTTGCCCATCCCCAGCGATCATCATGGAGATGATCGCGAGCCCCGTGCGGGGGCTCGGCTGGGTGCTCGCGGCCTTCGGGCCTCGCTGGGTACTTGGTCGGGCCCCGACTCGTGCGGTGGTTCGCGTTCGGATCTCCGGCAATGAAGGATTTCGTTCGGGTTATTATTTTCCGCAAATTTTAATAGCCCGGGATATCGATTTCCAACAATTGGTATCAGAGCGTTTGGTTTCGTGTTCATGTATATGCTCGATTATTGTTCTACCTTGCAGGATTTCCGGCTATCATGGTTGGATTTAATTATTGTTTTTTCTTTAATTAATTATCATGATTAAACTCTCGGACATGTCGAGATTCGTTTTGTGTGGATGAATGTTTGTAATAGTAAAAATTCGGGGGTTGACCGAATTTAGGATTTATTGTTACGTTCTTTATTTTTCCGGAAAATGTATAGGGTCGATTTCATGTATAGAATCGATACCGGATAATTGTAATTTAATTCTTGTAATTTTAATTACGTTGGTTCGATGTTGAGACGATTGCCGGAAGACGAAGAAGGTGTGACGAAGAAGACAATGGACAAAGGGGCCGATCATCCCCATGATCGACCCCATGGATCGATCGCCGGCATAGGGGCTATCCGTGGGAGCTTCCGGCCACGCCGGCCACCGGTGGTGGTGGCGCGTGGGCTGGGGCCGGCGGCGGTGCTCCTCCCGGGCGGGGGTCGATGGTGGGGGTGGTGCGCGGACTCCCAACTCGCGCTACTCCTACCATAATCCGACTTTCCTAAATTAATTCGACTTTCCTATTTGAGTATCTTCCTTTTAGGAAACTCTCATGGATTAGGAAGAGAATTAATTGAATTAATTTTATTCCTATTTGCTTTATTTCCTTTATGGAAATATTCATGGATTAGGAATTTAATTAATTTAGTATTAATTTATTTCCTATTTGATTATTCCTATTCTTGGGAATTTTCATTAGATGGAAATAAATTGATAATGGAAAGTAGAAGAGTCCTAAATTTATTTTTGTTTCCTTATTCTATTATAGAAGTCTTCTAGAATATTCCGAGTTTTACTTGGATAGATTATTCTAAAAGATTTAATAGAATTAGATGGGAAATTAAATAAATAAAAATATTAATAATATTTAATTTTATTTTTGATATATTCGATTGACTTAATTTTCGAATTAAGTAACTTTTGGATTAATTGAAAATAAATAGATTTAAATATTAGAGATTAATATTCTCGTCACATGGAGCATTCAAGAAACGAAGACTGAAGACTAGAAGATGCGTACGGAGATGGGATAAAGCCATGATAGTCGGAAAATAATTTTCTAGCATTATTTTGACTATGTGATGCTATGTGCTTTATTGCTTGTATGCATGCTATATGTGTTTATTCTTATGCACTAGATAGCGTATCCCTATTATTATAAAAAGCTAAGTGGGAGAGGGGATGGAAACATTCCCATGGTCTCCATTACTGTTCTCTTGGTGACTCTTATGGACTTTCGAAGTTCGTATAGACGAGTCATTGGAGGAGAATTCTTGTAATTCCTTTTACAAGAAACATTGATCGAGTTTATCAAACAATGCCTAATTTGTCTTTCTGAAACTGACTTCAAGTCGACTCATTCTCACCCCGGGGAGTGGAATGGAGCCAAAGCCACTTGGTCATGTAGATGACACAAATTAGAGACCTTCGTGCCATTCTTTGATAGGTGGGTCGATTGTCTGCTCGGCTCCCTCATTTATGAGAGATAGGGTCGCTCGCATGGCGAATCACTGGTTAGAAACTTCGAGTTTCACTTATGATTCTCCGAGTCTTGATTTACAAAATCTAATGGACCTTGTAATTGGGAGTCAATTATAAAAGTCTCTTAGTGTAGTAAACGTCCACACCACGTGGCTTGCTATACTAACGGATTTTGGATTAATTGATGTAGACAGTTATAAGTGATTGTGAAGAGTTGTGAAGTTTTTCGTAAACGTCCACACCACGTGGCTTGCGGAGATGTAGCAATTCCAAACAATTTACTTTAGTGCTGAGTAATGGTTTACACTTAGATACGCGTTATAGTATTCTTCCCACGAAGTTACGCTATAATCGATGTATGACCAAAGAAAATCTAATTGCTAAATCATTTGGGTGGGTAAACGTCCACACCACGTGGCTTGCCTTACCTGATGGGATTTTAGATGTGATTAGTGATTTAATGATGTTATCCCAGGAAGATAACGTCGGATATTAAATTAATTGTTTGTTTAAATGTGCTTATAGGTTTAGAGAATTGCTATGAATCCACTTTCGTTAATACTTGAGGAAATTAACGCACTGGTTCCATACTGTATTGAATGGAAAGAAGAGTTAGACATTGCTCAGACTGCAAAAGAGTACAAAGACGTACTAAGTGAAACTTGTCCTCCTGGACTCACCATTAACTCAACTGAGGAGGAGATTTTTGACTTTGAAAAGTGGGGTAGTGCTCGTGCATTAACCGCTAATCATGATGTCATGCTCAAACTCAAGTTGCTGTTTGGACATGATGGGGAGGCTAGAAAAGAGGCGATGAGGATACTCATAAAGATCTGTTACTTCGATGAAACACTTGATCATGTTTTTGAGATGATGGATCTTTTAGACGAGTTGAAACAATCGCAAGCTCTTATAGCCAAAGCCAAAGGTTTCGGACCTAAAGGCAAGGAGAAGAAGACAAGGGGGTCCAGCGGTCCTAAGGGACTTGGACCAAAGGGTGGGATAAAGAAGCCTTCTGGCAAATATCCCCAAGGGAAGCAGTCTGAGTACTGGGGGTCTACATCTTGTCCTCTCAAAGGTACGAATTTTTTCTTTAGTCGTAAAACATAGTCAGCGGTATTATCTACCAGAATTCTGGTGTGTAGATATGGAACCACTGATGGTATGTGCATTTTAAATGAAGGGGTTCCAGAAAACCCAGCGACTTAGATAAGAAGAATTCGAGTCCACATGGGCAAAGCTGTTGAGGAAGCAGCGGTTGCAGTGGAAGACATTTATCTATCTGTTTGATAGTTATAGGATTTCATTTTAAGTTTATTGCTTTGTACCTTTTATTAGAAAGAACTTTTGTTCTGGTTTTCTATTATTAATGGATATTTTATTTCTTTAATCATTATATGGTTTAGATAAGAAATAATGGCAATATCTTTTCTGGTACATTAGACAGCAATATATGAATGA
The DNA here is from genome assembly GCA_954870475.1 of Euphrasia confusa. Taxonomy (NCBI): domain Eukaryota; kingdom Viridiplantae; phylum Streptophyta; class Magnoliopsida; order Lamiales; family Orobanchaceae; genus Euphrasia; species Euphrasia confusa. The sequence goes on from OX940960.1 coordinate 23,689,347, forward strand.
TGAATCCTTAGTCTACCACGATGCAACAAACCGTTATGTAAAACTTGTTTTACTTATTAGATGTATTTCTCTTATCAATCATTATACTTGTGAATTCTTGAACTTGGTAGTATCTATTCAAAAGGGATTCAAAAGGTCGAAATTGATTTGATCAATTATAGTTGGAGGAATGGACCTCCCGACCTAAGAATCGATCTTAAAAGATGATACAACTGAGTTAACCTTTCTGGAAAAAGGATGGAATTCGGACAAGTATAGAAAATGATTTATGATTAATGCGGTATGTGTAATTAGAGAAGGTACGAGTCGTTCTTTCAAGAATACTCGAAGATGGATTGGACTACTTGCTGTGCCATAAAGGCGGAGTGTTTTCAACACAAAGCTATTATGGGGAACCTTCAAAGTAAATCCGTTGGAAGCCTGCGACTTGTTCGCGGAGGCCATTACCTATCTAAAGAGCACATAGCATAAATCAAGGATTGAGATTAAGTCTCAAGCGACTGCACCATACACTGATGTGTAGACATGGTGTGTCAGGAATAAGAAATGAAATTCTAATAGTAAAAGGGCAAGCTTGTTCGGAACTACCTATGTTCTATGGATTTTCTGGATACAACAACATGTTGAATATGGTTGTAGAATATCCTAGAAGAACAAGTAATTGTATGTTCAATAGTACTACGAACCAGAAGGGTGTCCTCGCCCGGTTCTTAGAGGAAAACTATTAGATGAACTACAATGCCCTAATTGACAAAGTGCTTTAAAATGAGGAAAGGGAAAGACTGAGAACCAGCCTGACCGAGTAGTAGTACACCACTAACTGCACCTAATGTTATTGCTGTTATACACCGAAACGCCATTGCAGTGGGAGGTTGTTAAGCAACCAGAGATGTTCATAAGACTGGAGGAGTTTTGAACTCTGGATCCAGTATACATGAAATCGATCCCTAGGTCTGCATAGATTTGCGAGAGAGGTGTGTTAGAGACGTAATGGAAACAAAGATGGTGTTTCTCGGAATTTTGTGTAGATAACACTTCATCATTGGCGACAATGTAAAAGTGTTGTCAAACATAAAATAGAGGTTGTCTAAATAAATCAAGGTATAAGATTAAGATGAAGTTAGATCATGTTCTTAGAAATCCTTCGATCTCTAGACAAGAACATTTGTACTTCTCTTAAGATATCTTATACGACTATGGTTCGTTTTTAAACATGCACAATTCTGAGAAAGGTTATTGCCTTTCGGGAAGAGAATACATCTATCTAAAGGTATGTGTTTCGAACACATGAAGGAGATAGATATGGACAAAGCAGTTACCTACACTTCTTGTGTGGAGAGCTTTGTAGATGCAATGTTGAAAAACCAGAACCTGATATCAACTATGCGGTTAGCGTAGTGGGAGGATATCAAAGTAATCTGGATAAGAAATATTCGAATGCTGTAAAGTACTTGGAAGTACTGGATTACTGGCAATACGAAATCTTCTTAGATTACACTTTCTCAGATCCAAAATCAGAGAAAGACCAGTGTAAGTCGATATCAGGCTATGTGTTCAATTTTTAAAAGGAGGTGGAACCTAAGGATGAAAGAGTGATAAGCGTGATGCTTCTCGGACTCTATCATAAACCGAATAGCAGCCTCAGAGGCAGCGGAAGTTTTGGTTAGGTTCCGGAATGACCTCTGAACTTGGGTATGACTCTTGGTTCACCAAAGGCTATGTACATAGCGGTGCATGGAGAACTGGAAGAAGTCATAAGTTCGAAAAGTGATGATAACACATAGAGCAAGTACCACCTGATACGAATCATCGTCAGAGAGACGACGCAGTATTCACCAAGATAACTTCAGAGCGGCAACCTAGATTGCTCATTCACATAATACTTCTGGGAAGTATAAATTAAGCACGTGATGAGTATGGGAGTCGGGAGTTTGGAGGAAATGACTAGACCTTAGTACAAGTGGGAGATTGTTGGAGTTGTGTACTTAATGTCTAGATTTAAGTATCGGTAAACTCCCCGTCATAGCATTTAACCTATTTAATTAATAAACAATTATTTGCAATTAATTATTATTAATTAATTACGCAAAATATAGTCCTGGATTTTATACGTTGTAGTTAGTATGGTGTTGCATGGGCACACAGAAGATCATACTATCGGTTACTCGTATTTAATCGAACAGTTGCTCACGACCTAGATGGACACGGACCAATCCATCGGTATAGTCGTTGTGTGAGAGAGAAAATAATTTATCTTAATTATTTTATCACACTTGTACACTTGGTGTATTGGGCGGATCGCTTGAGATTTGTTGATTAGGATTACCTTGGATAATCAATTTAAATCTCAGAGTATTTTATTCTTAATCCCCGATATTATTGCGGGTGTGTATGTTTAATATAAGTGACTTTGATTTTCCAAAGGAATTAACCGATTTAATTATTGGGTTAATTACCGGTTAAGTTGGGTCACTATATTTTATATATGGCATGCCGTGAATTCTTGAAGGGACAGTGTATCCCGTAAGGGTTGATAATATCCCCGAGATGAGTTCATAAGGAATTATTATGTAAACCCTGCAGGTGGATTTAATCCGCATAATAATTAAGGTTGAACGGTACTATTCTCGGATACAAGAAATGAATAATATTTATTGAGCAATAAATAAATTTATTCATGGATATTTAAATCTTAAATACACGGAATAAATAATACTAATCGGAGAAATATTATTTGATATAATATGGATTAATATTGGGAGTGCAAATTTATTTATATAGTGGAAAATAAATAAAATTTAATATTGATAAGGATTAATGGATTTGGGTTGGACCCAATTTAATCTTCAATATTTAGAAGCCCAATATTTATTCTCCTTATGATCCCCTACGTAGCCTATATAAGCACTACATGGTCTTCACTTTTTCATAAGAAAAATAACCTAAGTTACGCCAATCATAAAGTCTTGAGAGTGAGGAAGATCCATAGGAGTTCGATAGATCGTCGCCCACACGACGTTCGAACGAAGTGCAAGGAATACGTGGGAAGATCGCAAGGTCATCAAAAGTGTTTGATTTCGTTTCTCCGCACAACGAATCGAAGGTAAAATCATGAACCCTCTTTTATGATTTCATGTGATTAATTGTAGCGTATACATGAACACACGATCCGGGTAAATGTACGAACTTCGGGGACGGGGATTCGAGATCCCCGGCGAAGATCGAGGAAACCCTCGAAGGGATCGAGGGTGGCGGCCGAACCCTAGGGTTCGACCGCCGGCGCGCGGACAAGGGATGAGCCCCGGCTGGACGCCGGGGCATGGGGTCGACCTCGGGTCGACCACCGGGGTTCGCCGTGGGCTGGTTCCACGGCGGGAGAACCCCAGCCCCTTCGCCGATGGCGTCGCGTGGAGAAACCCTCGGCTGGAGCCGAGGGGCGATCGAGCCCGTGAGCTCGATCGCGGGTATGCTACGGGGTCGCCCGTAGCTGCTCCGTATGTGCTACGGGTTCGCCCGTAGCGGGCGTACGGGGGCTGACCCCTCCGCGAGCAGCGGGTTCATGAACCCGCTGCGGGGCTGCTACGAGCAGCCCCGGGGATGCCTTGCCCATCCCCAGCGATCATCATGGAGATGATCGCGAGCCCCGTGCGGGGGCTCGGCTGGGTGCTCGCGGCCTTCGGGCCTCGCTGGGTACTTGGTCGGGCCCCGGCTCGTGCGGTGGTTCGCGTTCGGATCTCCGGCAATGAAGGATTTCGTTCGGGTTATTATTTTCCGCAAATTTTAATAGCCCGGGATATCGATTTCCAACACTAAGAACCCTAGTAGCTGCATTCATGTGCATATCTGTAGGGTGATCAATAAACTGACTAAGGACTTGAATGGAATAACAAATGTCTGGTCTGGTTAATGTAAGATATAACAACCTTCCCACTAATCTTTTATAGGTAGAAGGGTTAGGTAATAAGGTTCCTTCTTCCTTAGTGAGCTTGACACTTTGCTCAAAAGGGAAAGAAACAGATTTACTATCCAAAAGACCACAATCAGAAATAATGTCTAATGTGTATTGTCTCTGGTTAAGGATAATTCCATCTGGATTTCTGGCAATTTCAATACCAAGGAAGAATTTTAAATTCCCTAAATCCTTGAGTTTGAATTGACCAGCAAGATAACCTTTAAGCTCAGTAATGGCAGTTAGATCATTTCCTCCCAAGATTATATCATCAACATAAATGAGGAGGGAAATAATTGTTTGTTTGATGAGTATGAACAAGGAAGAATCAGCATTGCTTTGATGAAAACCATAAGCTGAAATAACAGAAGTTAACTTCTCATTCCACTGCCTTGAGGCTTGTTTAAGTCCATATAAGGACTTGTGAAGCTTGCAGCATAACTGACCTGTTGAAGCTGGAGAATAACCATCTGGAAGGCTCATAAATACTTCCTCATGGAGATCACCATACAAGAAGGCATTGTGAACATCTAATTGGAATAAGAACCAATTCAAAGATGATGCCAAAACCAAAACAGTTCTGACTGTGGCAATTTTGGCCAGTGGTGAGAAGGTTTCAAAGAAATCCAACCCTTCTTGTTGTGTATACCCCTTTGCCACCAACCTTGCTTTGCATCTTTCTATGCTTCCATCTGCCTTCCTTTTTGATGGAGTTTTATTCTAAATGTCTAGTTTAATGCAAATACGGAACTCCTTATCTATGCCTAATCTATACATAATTAAAGCATGATTGCATTTATTGCAATAGTCCTTGATGTATACGTTGTAGATAGTATGGCGTGAGGAGACACGCGGAAGATCATACTATCGGTTACTCGTATACTATCGAACAGTAGCTCACGACTTAGATGGACAGGGACAATCCATCGGTACGTCGTAGTGTGACTGGTAGATAGTCGGTCTTGACTATCATGTTACACTCGTACACTTGGTGTATTGAGCAGGACCACGGGAGGGCGTTCTATTTGTACTAATCGGAGTAATCGAACTAGACCTCAGATATTACGGATATACGAATTCCTAATCCCTATATAATTATAGGTGCGTGTGTCCAATTCTCGGTTCTTTGACTTGCTAGTTAGTGAGACTAATTGACTAGTCAATATTCTCGGTAAATTGGGAATCGGTATTGTACACACGACATGCTATAGATTATAGACAGGAAACCGTGTCACATTTATTGGGTTGATGATGTCCCCTAGATGAGCTCATAAAGTTTATCATGTAAACCCTGCAGGTGGATTCGTTCCACATGATAATAAGGATAAGTGGTACTAGTCTCGGATAATAAGAAATGAATTAATTTAATTATTAGTAATTAATTAATTCATGGACATACGATATCTTAAACACGGGGAAAATCGTACATGTAATTTCGGCGGAAAATATTATTGGTAAAATAATATGGATTAATTAATTGGGAATTCAATTATAATTTTATAGTGGAATTAATTATAATTAAAATTGGATTTAATTAAAGGTTTTCTTTTAAGGACACCGGTTTAATTAAATTGCAATTTAGCCTAATTAATTAATTAACCTAAGGTCCCTAGTGTGGCTTATTTAAACCCCTCTCCCTCTCTTCTCTAGACCTAACATTCGCAGTCTTTTATTTTTCTTTTCTTTTCTGCGTAAGAAAGATATAAAAACAAAAGAGCGTAAAGAGGGTTCGAGAGAGAAGAAGAAGAGGAGACTTCCGGTGGATCGTTGCCCACACAACGTCTGGAGTCGAGGGCTATGATACACACTAGAAGATCATAGGTGTTTGCCTATTCGGCTTCTTCGAATCACGCATCAAAGGTAAAGAATCGAAAACCCTATTTCGCATCTTTTTCGATTCTTCTCATACGTAATCATACAACAAACCACGATCGGGTTCCAAGGACCATGGTTTATGTTCTCAGATCATTGGGCGGTCTCTGGCCACCGGAGCAGTGGTCGGAATCGAGAAAAACGGCCAGAAACGGGTCTGGAACTGCAGCGTCGCGCTGCTGTTCGCGACGCTGTCGGCCGACGGCATTTCATGTCGGCCGACATGGACTTGTCGGACGACACCAGATGGTGTCGGACCACAGAGAGGTCAACAACCCCTCGTTTCGCGCGGTCGTGCCTCGGGTGCGATGGCTAGGCGCGTTTCAGGTCTGGGGCTTCGTCGTGAACACAGTAGGCACGCTGGAGGTCGACTGGGCATGTCCGGATGTTCGAGTAGTCGAACGGACTCGTCCCGGGTAGTCGATTTCCAACAATTGGTATCAGAGCCGGTTAATCGGTTTGTTGTATTGATCGTACGTTTTGTGATGCAGGATGAACCCGATTATTATGGCCAACATTGTGGGATGTTGATGAGCCATATTTTTGGCTCATTTTTAGGTTTTTAGAGTCAAGTATATCGAGTCTTTAGTTTGTTTTTACTTTATTTGTGTCTGGGAGGGCACGTTTGGGTACTTGGGCAAGTTTTGCAGGTGGGCAGGTAAAGGAGTGAAAAGAGGAGCGCACTGTGTGAAAGAGGCAAGGAAATCACCTTCCATGGTCAAGAGCACTCGTTGAGCAAGCCAGACTGACAAAAGGGGTCCAGAAGAGTTGATCAAGCAACCAGGCCGTCAGCAGGTGGAGCAAGACTTGAGTCCGACCATTGGTCCGCTACCTCAATCAGTCAGAGAAGGAAGAACATGGGCAAGCACTAACATTGACGGAGACGGAACGTTGGGCATGTGGTGTACCAGGAGTCCAGAATTCTGTGGAGTCTTTTAAAGAGGACCAGATTCACACTCCCGCCTAAGAAGGACTCTCGTCCGGTCTTAGAGGTATTTCCCCCTCACGTCTCTTATCCATCCAAGCCCGTCTATATAAGAAGAGCGACTGATGAAGAAACCCGATGACGCATGAGCACCGAAGAAACCGGATCAAGCCCTAACCTGTCCAGTGAAGAAGAAGGCGGCCGCGTGAGCAACCAAACTCGCCGGCGTTTATTTTCTGTGAAGCCTTCGGGCCAAAAACAATCTTTATATTTTCTGCTTTTTAATTCCGTACTTAGTTTATTTCCGTTGTTGAACAATTTCCCGTTTTCAATGCATAATTCAGTTCGTCCAATTTCCTTCGTTTTATTTTCTGTTTTAAATATGTCAAGTAGCTAACATGTTTGTATCTGGGCAAAGACAGAACCTGACCAACCCTAAGACGTGATCGTGCCGGGAGGCTTAGTGAGGACAGCAACTAGCTGAGTTTTGTTCCCGATTCAACAGGGTAGTATATTAAGCATGTTAGGGACTTGGGCAATCCTACAGTGACCAGTGGGAACCCCGACTTGCCTAACACAGGAGTAGGGGTGTTAATTCGGTTAAACCAAACCAAACCGAACCGAAATTTCGGTTAACCGAACCAAACAAGACTAATTTTCAAGAACCGAAAACCAAACCGTTTAAGAAATGGTTTGGTTCGGTTTTAACCGAATAATTTCGGTTTGGTTTGGTTTGGTTTGGTTTTAACCAAATTTTAACTAAAAAAATAAAAAAATAATTTTTTAAATATTTTCATTTAAATATAAATTTTATTTTTTATTAAAATAATTAAAACAAAATATAAAAAATGAAAAAAAAATAATTTTAATTAAAAATAAAATATTATTATTAAAAAAATATAAATTATTATTATTTACATTTAAAATAATATATATATATATATATATATATATATATATTAATTATTTTTTATTTTACTTTTATTCGGTTTAGTTCGGTTTTAACCGTTTTAATCGGTTAAAAACCAAACCAAACCGAAAACCAAAAAATTAAAAAAATCTAAACCGAAAACCAAACCAAAGTAGTTTGGTTCGGTTTGGTTTAACCGAACAGTGTCGGTTTGGTTCGGTTTGGTTGGTTTAACCAAACTATTGACACCCCTACACAGGAGTACGTGGATCAACGCGACCGGGAGACTGGGCGTCCGCGAAGTACAACATGTTGCTGGAGATGTGGTCGTATGACTTGGGTCTGTCCAGGCATGCTATTGGCCATTCCGGGTTTGCTTGGAGGATAAAGGCGACTTGATCAACTTAGACTCATGCGGTCACATAGTGTCGAATTGGTCAACGTCAGGAGACCTGTTGAGAGAGATCTAGCAGGACTTAAACATAAGAGCGAATGAGGGTTCGGGGTATTAATATGCGTGACATTATAGGGATGTTAATACTTGGGATCTATATATAACTGGAAGACAAAACTGTTAGACAAACGATATACGTACCAATGATCGGCACCACATAGGTCAAGGGGGAAGTTAGGGGAGTCAATGCCTGGATACTTTAATCTTTATTTGTTTCATCTTATTTACTTAGTCGAGTCTGTTAATTGCTCAAGTTTATTAATTAGGTTGCATGCTAGTTTTATTTCTGTTAAAGTATTTGTTATTTTCTAGTCAAGTAAACACGGTGACCACGGTTCGGCAGTGCCCAACTGCTCTCCAAAACAAAACCTTTTCAAACGTGACAACCCAATTGAGCATTCAAAGCCGGGAAAACTATAAGCTAAATCGCCTCCTCGTGGGATCAACCCTATACTTGCTACTAGTACTTGTGCTAGTGAATAGTTTAGGCTTTATAAATATTATTTTGCGCTACTCCACGACGGTAGCGTCAAAATTGTCGCCGTTGCCGGGGAGGCAATATTCCAAGCCAATAGTTTTCCGTGCTAACGCTTGACTTATTTTTGTATGCAGGACTCTAACCCATCGGGAAGCAAAGATACAGGGCTACTATTTGATCCTGAAATCGAGCGAACCGCAAGGAAGAATCGAAAAGCAGCAAAGCAGAAGCAAGCATTAGCACGTGCCGCTCAAGTAACTCAGTTGACCATAACTGAGACAGGAGAGTCAATCTCGGACACATCGAGAGAAGATTCACCGAACACATCCAGGTCACCTACGCGATCAAGGATGGGAGAAGAGAGAGCTAAGACGTTGAGGGACACGATGTTCCCAGAAAATTTGAATCTGAAACCGCTGGGCATCACCTTGCCCACGGTCGAAAACAATACTTGGGAGATGAGGCACGGTTTCATCCAGATCTTGCCCAAGTTCAGTGACATGCCATTGGAGGAACCCCAGAGGCACCTCCAAGATTTTGAATTGGCATGTGGCACCATCCGAGCAAGTGAAGGGCTAGGGGAATACATCAGGCTCCTGGCCTTCCCTTTCTCACTAGCCGAAGGTGCCCGAGAGTGGCTTTACACTCTACCCGCTGGAGAAGTGACCACCTGGAGTCAGCTCCAGCAGAAGTTCCTTGAGAAGTACTTCCCAGCTGCACGCATCCAGCAGATGAGAAAGCAGATCAACAGCATCAAGATGGGAGGAGGAGAGAACTTCCATGACTACTGGGTCAGGTTCAAGCAGATGTTGGCTAAGTGCCCACAACATCAGATCCTTGACCATGATTTGGTCCAGTACTTCATATCTGGATTGAGAGAAACGGAAAGGACATGGGTCAACGCTGTTGGAAATCGACTACCCGGGATGCGTTCGTTCGATCACTCGAACATCCGAACGTTCCTAGTCGACCTCCAGGTCCGTTACTCCGTTCACGTGCCAGCCCGTGTCCCGATTCACGCCCAGCCATTGCCCCGAAGGACAACCGCGCGAACCAGAGCTGGCTGCCCGAAAAACAGCGAAACGGCGACCGCTGTTTGCCCTCCGGCGACCGCCGTTTGTCCGCGAACAGCAGCGCGACCTGCTGTTCTGAGCGCGTTTCCGGGTCGATTTTCCTCTTCCGACTACCGATCCGGAGGTCCTTGACCCCCAGTAGTCGAGGAACAAGATACACGACGCCCGGAACCCGATCTTAGATCCGATGTATTTTTAACGAAATAGAAAACGAAACGTATGCGGAATAAGGGTTTCGATTTCTTATACCTTTGTCGCGTGATTCGGAGAAGCCGAATTGTTGAGACCACGAAGCCTTCCGGTGTATGTCTCTATCCCGACGTTCAGCCGTTGAGTGGGCAACGATCCGCTGAACCTTCCTCTTCTCCTTTCTCTCTTGAACCCACCATAGGAATAATATCCTCTGTCTCAGAAATATATTTGCGCAAGCAAAATTATTTCTACAGAATTATTACTGCGCTAATCTGAATTAATTAAGCAGAGGAAAATTAATTGCGCAAGCTTTTATTTTCTCTGCAGAATTAATTATAGCGGCGTAGGTTTTGATCTTCTGTTTCAGAAATATAATTGCGCTATCAATCAATTTCTCCAGAAAATAATAACAGCGCTAATCTATTTATTTTTACAGGAAAATTAACTGCGCAAGCTTTTATTTTCTCTGCAGAATTAATTATAGCGGCGTAGGTTTTGATCTTCTGTCTCAGAAATATAATTGCGCTAGCAATCAATTTCTCCAGAAAATAATAACAGCGCTAATCTATTTATTTTTACAGAAAAATAATTGCGCAACAATTTATTTTTCTCCGCAAAAATAAAATAGCGGCGTTTCTTAGGTTTAGAGAAAGAGAGGGTGAGGTATTTATAGAGCTACACCAGGGACCTTATGGAAATTAATTATTAGGCTAAATTGCAATTTAATTAACTCGGCGTCCTAAAAGGCAAACCTTAATTAAATTCCACAATTTTAATTATAATTAATTCCACTATAAAATTATAATTGAATTCCCAATAATTAATTTATATTATTTCAACAATAATAATTCCGCCGAATTACATATACGACTTTCCCCGTGTTTAAGATATCGTATGTCCACGAATTAACTTTAATTACTAATAATTAAATTAACTCGTTTCTTGTTATCCGAGACTAGTACCACTCATCCTTATTATCATGTGGAACGAATCCACCTGCAGGGTTTACATGATAAACTTTATGAGCTCATCTTGGGGACATCATCAACCCAATAAATGGGACACAGTTTCCTGTCTATAATCTATAACATGCCGTGTGTACAATTCTGATTCCCAATTTACCGAGAATATTGACTAATCAATTAGTCTCACTCACTAGTAAGTCAAAGAACCGAGAACTGGACACACGCACCTATAATTATATAGGGATTAGGAATTCATATATCCGTAATATCTGAGGTCTAGTTCGATTACTGCGATTAGTATAAATCGAACGCCCTCCCGTGGTCCTGCTCAATACACCAAGTGTACGAGTGTAACATGATAGTCAAGACCGACTATCTACCAGTCACACTACGACGTACCGATGGATTGTCCCTGTCCATCTAAGTCGTGAGCTACTGTTCGATAGTATACGAGTAACCGACAGTATGATCTTCCGCGTGTCTCCTCACGCCATACTGTCTACAACGTATACATCAAGGACTATTGCATTAAATGCAATCATGCTTGAATCATATCTCGAATTAAGGTATAGATAAGGAGTTCCGTATTTGCACTAAACTAGACATTTAGAATACAACTCCATCAAACGCAGCCTGTGGAGGATCCATTTTAAACAAGAGGGCAAATGAAGCTTTCAAAATCTTCAAGGAAATGGCTGAAGAGACAAGGGAGGATGGCAGTGACCTACCCAGGAATAACCTGCCCGTACCATCTGCAACTGAGGTCAAGCTGGACAAACTCTGCAACATGAGCAACTAGTGCTTAACCAGAACCCAGGGCAAAAGAGAGGAGTCAAGGCATGCCAAATCTGCAAGGAAAGCAACCATGCCACTGATGAGTGCCCTGAGCTATTCGACGAGGAGGTCAAGGTGATAATGCAGAATAATGGGAACGGACAGAGGCCCAATGGGAACACGTACAACTCGAACAATTGGAAAAATCATGACAACAACCGGTATGGAAACAACAACTACCAGGGCGGAGGAAACCAAGGCAATCAAGGCCAGCAATACCACGGCCAGAACAATCATCAACGAAATAACTACCAAAATCAGGGCAACCAGCAGAACCAGAGCAATGGCCCGACTTTGGCAGACATGATGCAGACCCTGGTCACTGAGAACATCAAAGCCCAACAGGAAAATGACCGGTACAAACAGGACAACGAGAAGTACAAGGCAGAAACTCGAGGTCAACTCCAGAATATCAATGCTCAAATGCTTGAGTCGCGCGGGCAATTCCAGAACATCAATGCCCAACTAGCGCACTTGACCCAGTCTATGACCGAGATGAAAAAGAAGACCAATGGCCTACCTCCCCAGATTGAACTCAATAATGCCCAACTGAACGCAATCACCCTCAAGAATGGAAAAGTCCTAACTGAAGCACCAAAGAAACCCGCCTCTCAATCACAAATGGAAGGGATTGCCGAAGAAGTCAACGAGGACGAAGAGTCAGAGGAAGAACTTGAAATGACACCGCCAAAACAGAAGGAAACAACAGTACCTGCCCAAGCAGGAACACCACCAAAAATCTACCCCCCTTTTGCAGGCAGATTGAGCAAGAAGAAGGAAAAGGAGGACACCAATGAGATGTTCCAAATGTTTAAAAAGGTGGAAATCAACATGCCTCTGTTGACCATTCTGAAGTCCATGCCCAGGTGCGCCAAATTCCTCAAGGAGCTGTGCACCAAAAAGGTGAAATACCAAGATGATGCCAAGTTCGAAGTAGGGGAGAACGTTTCAGCGGTACTCCAAAGAAATGTGCCAAGAAAATGTGCTGACCCCGGAATGTTCTACATTCCCTGCATAATAGGCAACATGAACATAGAAAAAGCGATGCTCGACTTGGGAGCATCGATCAATGTGATGCCTAAGTCAATGTCGAAGACTTGGGTATAGGGCCAATGAAACCAACGAGGGTAGTGATCCAGCTAGCAGATAGATCAAACGTGTACCCCGAGGGAATTCTGGAAGATGTACTGGTCAAGGTAGAGGAGCTCATCTTCCCTACCGATTTCTATGTCTTGGACATGGGAAGGTCAAGCAAGCAGCCAGTGATGATCTTGGGCAGACCATTCTTGAAAACAGCAAGAACACACATTGACTGCGAAACTGGAAAGCTAACCTGCAAGTTCGAAGGAGAAACGGTCACATTTGACTTGTTCAAATCAATGAAGCACCCGGAAGACACTGAGCAAGTACATTATGTTGACCAGATCGATGAATTGATCGAGGAACAAGCTCTGGGATATGGAGTTTCTGACAAAGTAGATCTGGTAATACAGAGGGGACTGACCAGAGAAGATGCAGAGGATGAGAAACTTGAAGTCTAACAGATAGTTGAGCAACTGGGAGCTCTGGAGAATCACCCTATGGGCATGAGCAAGTTGCCACCCCATGAAGTCACGATCATGGTGCCATCCCTGGAGAAACCACCAGAATTGGAATTGAAGAAACTCCCTGCGCATCTCAAGTATATGTTTCTTGGGCAAAATGATACATTGCCCGTGATCATCAGTTCAAAATTGAAGAAGGAAGAAGAAAGCAGGCTGAGATACATCCTTGACCAGTACAAGCAAGCCATTGGATGGACTCTAGCCGACATCAAGGGAATCAGCCCCACCATATGCCAACACCACATATTGCTCGAGGAAGAGTCAAGTCCAGTACGTGATCCACAGAGGAAACTGAACCCTGCCATGAAGGAGGTGGTGCTCAAGGAGATACTCAAGCTACTTAACTTGGGCATTATCTACCCTGTTTCAGATAGCAAATGGGTAAGTCCAGTTCATGTGGTGCCCAAGAAGTCAGGAATTCAAGTGATCGAGAACGAGAGAAAGGAGCAGATAGCCACTCGACTTCAAACCGGATGTATAGTGTGCATAGACTACAGGAAGTTGAACAAGGTAACAAAGAAAGACCACTTCCCCCTGCCTTTCATTGACGAGATGCTTGAGAGGCTAGCCGGGAAGACCCATTTCTGCTTCCTTGACGGATACTCTGTTGGAGTTGTGTACTTAATGTCTAGATTTAAGTAACGGTAAACTCCCCGTCATAGCATTTAATCTATTAATTAATAAACAATTATTTGCTTTTAATTATTATTAATTAAATATATGCAAACCATAGTTCTGGATTTTATACGTTGTAGTTAGTATGGTGTGCATGGGCACACAGAAGATCATACTATCGGTTACTCGTATTTAATCGAACAGTTGCTCACGACCTAGATAGAAACGAACTAATCCATCGGTATAGTCGTTGTGTGAGAGAGAAAATAATGTATCTGAATTATTTTATCACACTTGTACACTTGGTGTATTGAGCGGATCGTTGAGATTCATCGATTAGGATTGCCGGCGATAATCGATTCGAGTCTCAGTGTATTTTATTCTTAATCCCCGATATTATTGCGGGTGTGTATATTTAATATAAGTGACTTTGATTTACCAAAGGAATTAACCGATTTAATTATTGGGTTAATTACCGGTTAAGTTGGGTCACTATATTTTATATATGACATGCCGTGAATAATTGACCGGACAGTGTATCCCGTAAGGGTTGATAATATCCCCGAGATGAGTTCATAAGGAATTATTGTGTAAACCTCATGAGTGGATTCGTTCCGCACAATAATTAAGGTTGAATGGTACTAGTCTCGGATTAAAGAGATGAATAAATTAATTAGCAATAAATTAATTTTATTCATGGATATTTAAATCTTAAATACACGGAATAAATAAATACTACCGGAGAAATATTATTTGATATAATATGGTTTAATATTGGGAGTGCAATTAATTTATATAGTGGAAAATAAATTAATTAATATTGATAAGGATTAATGGACTTGGGCAGTGGGCTCAATTTAATCTTCAATATTGGAAGCCCAATATTCCACCTCCTTTAGATCCCCTACGTAGCCTATAAAAGCACTACATGGCCTTCATAAATCATAAGAAAAGATTATCATACTTGATATTCTAGAGAGTTGAAGGAGATCCATAGGAGTTCGATAGATCGTCGCCCACCCGACGTTCGAACGGAGTGCAAGGAATACGTGGGAAGATCCAAAAGGTCTTCAACTTGATTTCGTTTCTCCGCACAACGAATCAAAAGTATGATCATCAAATTGTGGCATATACATGAACATACGATCCGGGTAAACGTCGAACTCCGGGGACGAGGATTCGAGATCCTCGGCAGAGCTCGAGAGGAACCCTCGGCTGGGCGCCGAGGGAGCGATCGAACCTAGGGTTCGATCGCGTGCACACGCGAGGAACCCCGGCTGGGAGCCGGGGTGGGCGATCGACCGCGGTGGTCGATCGCCGGGCAGCCGCGGCTGGAGCCGCGGCGGGTTCGCCGCTGGGCGAACCGCCCTCCTCGGGCGGTGGCGGTGAGTCGCCGGACTCACCGCGGCGACTCACCGCCCGGGGCTGCCGGAGCAGCCCCAGCGATCGCCTCGTGCGCGATCGCGAACCCCGCGATGGGGTTCGGCTAGGGTTTAGCCGCGGGTTCATCCCGCGGCGACGCTCTTGTCGAGCCCGGTTCTTCGTGGCGTTCGTGATCGGTTTTCCGGCGACGGGTTTTCGGTCGGGGTTATCGGTTCCGCAAATTTTGATACCCCGGGATATCGAATTCCAACAATTGGTATCAGAGCGTTTGGTTTCGTGTTCATGTATGTGTTCAATTGTGTTCTACCTTGCAGGGATTCCGACTATCATGGTTTAATTAATTGTTAATTATTCGTTTAATTAATTGCTATTTAATTTACCATGATTATTCGTTATTAAACTCTCGGACATGTCGAGATTCGTTTTGTGTGGATGAATGCTTGTAATAGTAAAAATTCGGGGGTTGACCGAATTTAGATTTATTATTATTGTTCTATGTTTTCCGGAAAGTGTATAGGGTCGATTTCATGTATAGAATCGATACCGGAATTGTAAATTTATTTCTTGTAATTTATTTACGTTGGATCGATGCCGAGACGACCGCCGGAGAACTCATGTGACGAAGGAGAAGTTGAGAGGGACGTCTAGGGCTCGGGATCGATGGGATCGATCCCATGATGATCGAAGGGGCGATGAGGGCTGCCCGCGACGGTTCTCGGCCACGCCGGCCACCGGTGGTGGTGGCGCGTGGGCTGGGGACGGCGGCGATGGAGCTCCCGGCCGGCAATCATGGTGGGGGGGCGCGGGGTCCTTGTGATCTCGTGCTACTCCTACCTAGATTTACTTTCCTTATTAATTCGTTTTTTTTCTATTTGAGTTTTCCTATTTTTGGGAATTCTCATGGATTAGGAAAAGAATTAATTGGAATTAATTTTTTTCCTTATTCTATTATGGAAGTCTTCTAGAGTATTCCGAGTTCTACTTGGAATAGGATCCTAGAGATTTAATAGAATTGGAAAGGAATAAAAGTTAATTTAGGATTGATTTATTTCCTAATTGATTATTCCTATTTTATGGGAATTTTCATAGTAATGGAAATTGATTAATCTTGGAAAGTAGAAGAGTCCTAATTTATTTTATTTCCTTATTCTATTATAGAAGTCTTCTAGAATATTCCAAGTTTGACTTGGATAGATTATTCTAGAGATTTAATAGAGTTGGATAGAAAAATAAATAAATAAAAATATTAATAATATTTAATTTTATTTTTGATTTATTCGATTGACTTAATTTTTGAATTAAGTATCTTTTGGATTTATTAAAAATAAATAGATTTAAATATTGGGATTAATATTCTCGTCACATGGAGCATTCAAGAACGAAGACTGAAGACTAGAAGACGCATACAGAGATGGAATAAAGCCA
The DNA here is from genome assembly GCA_954870475.1 of Euphrasia confusa. Taxonomy (NCBI): domain Eukaryota; kingdom Viridiplantae; phylum Streptophyta; class Magnoliopsida; order Lamiales; family Orobanchaceae; genus Euphrasia; species Euphrasia confusa. The sequence goes on from OX940960.1 coordinate 23,706,026, forward strand.
TGATAGTCGGAAAATAATTCTCTAGCTTATTTTGACTATGTGCTATGTGCTTTATTGCTTGTATGCATGCTATATGTGTTTACTTTATGCACTAGATAGCGTATCCCTTTTGTTATAAAAAGCTAAGTGGGAGAGGGGATGGAAACATTCCCATGGTCTCCATTACTGTTCTCTTGGTGACTCTTGTGGACTTTTGAAGTTCATATAGATGTGTCATTGGAGGAGAATTCTTGTAATTCCTCTTACAAGAAACATTGATTAAGTTTATCAAACAATGCCTAATTTGTCTTTCTGAAACTGACTTCAAGTCGACTCATTCTCACCCCGGGGAGTGGAATGGAGCCAGAGCCACTTGGTCATGTGGATGACACAAATTAGAGACATTCGTACCATTTTTTTAAGGTGGATCGATTGTCTGCTCGGCTCCCTCATCTAATGAGAGATAGGGTTGTTCGCATGGTGAGTCACTGGTTAGAAACTTCGAGTTTCACTTATGATTCTCCGCGTCTTGATTTACGAAAATCGAATGGATCTTGTAACTGGGAGTCAATTATAAAAGTCTCTTAGTGTAGTAAACGTCCACACAACGTGGCTTGCTATACTGACGGATTTTGGATTAATTGATGTAGACAGTTGTAAGGAGTTGTGAAGAGTTGTGAAGTTGTCGTAAACGTCCACACAACGTGGCTTGCGGTAATGTAGCAATTCCAAGCGATTTCCTTTGGTGCTGAGTAATGGTTTACACTTAGATACGCTTTATAGTATTCCTCCCACCGAGGTTCCGCTATAAGTGATGTATGACCAAAGAAAATCTAATTGCTAAATCATTTGGGTGGGTAAACGTCCACACACCGTGGCTTGCCTTACCTGATGGGATTTTAGATGTGATTAGTAATTTAATGATATTATTTAAGGGAGATAATATCGGACATTAAATTGATTGTTTGTTTAAATGTGCTTATAGGTTTAGAGAATAGCTATGAACCCACTTTCTGTGATACTCAAGGAATTCAACACACTGGTTCCACACTGTGTTGAGTGGAATGAAAAATTAGACATTGCTCAGACTGTAAAAGAGTACAAAGATGTACTCAGTGAAACTTGTCCTCCTAGACCTACTATTGTCTCATCTGATGAGGAGATAGCTGACTTTGAGAAGTGGGATAGTGCTCTTGCACTAGCCGCCAATCATGATGTCATGCTTAAACTCAAGTTGATGTTCAGACAAAATGTAAAGGCTAGAAAAGAGGCGATGAGGATACTCATAAAAATCAGTTGCTTCGAGGAAACGGTTGAACACGTTTTCGAGATGCTAGATCTTTTGGATGAGTTGAAACAATCGCAAGCTCTTATAGCCAAGGCCAAAGGTTTCGGACCTAAGGGTTTACATAAGGAAAAGGAGAAGAAGACAAGGAAGTCTAGTGGTCCTAAAAGACTTGGGCCACAAGGTGGGATAAGAAAGCCTTCTGGAAAATATTCCCAAGGAAAGCAGTCTGAGTACTGGGGGTCTAAATCTTGTCCTCTCAGAGGTACGAATTTTTCTTTAGTCGTAAAAACATAGTCAGCGGTATTATCTACCAGAATTCTGGTGTGTAGATATGGAACCACTGACGGTATGTGCATTTTTGAATGCAGGGGTTCCAGAAAACCCGGCGACTTAGAGAAGAAGAGTTCGAGTCTACACGGGCAAAAGCTGTAGAGGAGGCAGCTGTTGCGGTGGAAGACATTTATCTGCTTTAGTAGTTAAAATAGGATTTCATTTCAAGATTATTGCTTTATGTGCCCTCTATTTTAGAAAGAACATTTTGTTCTGGATTTCTACTTTATGAATGGATATTTTATTTCGTTAAATCATTGGATGATTTTGAAATAATGGGTATTATCTATTCTGGTACATTAGATAGCAATATATGAATGATAGATCCTAAGTCTACCACGATGCAACGAACCGTTCTATAACTTGTTTTACTTGATTAGATATTTCTTTATTAAATCATTATACTTGTGAATTCTTGCACTTAGTAGTATTTTCAAATAAGATTCAAAATGGTCGAAGTTGATTTGATCAATTATAGTTGAAGGAATGGACCTTCCGACCTGAGAATTGAATTTGGAGGATAATACATCTAAGCAAACCTTTCTGGATAAAGGATAGAATTCGGACAAGTATTAGAAATGATTAGATATGCAGACGTATGTGTAAATAAGAAAGGTACGAGTAGTTCTTTCAAAGAATACTCGGTGATGGATTAGAATACTTAATGTGCCATAAAAGCAAAGTGTTTTGACTAGTCAATGGACACAAAGCTATTATGGGGAACCATTAAAGTATATCCATCAGGAGCCTGCGACTTGGTCGCGGAGGCCGTTACCTATCTAAATAACGCATAGCATAATCAAAGATTGGGATTCAATCCTAAAGTAACCGCACCGTTCACTTATGTGTAGAGATGGTGCATAAGAAATAAGAAATGGAAATCTGATGGTAAAAGAACAAGTTGTTCGGAACTACCTATGTTCTATGGATATTCCTGGATACAAACATATTGAATATGGTTGTAGGATATCCTAGATGAACGAAGTATTGTGTGTTCTATAGTACTCTGAACCAGAGGGACGTCTATCGTTCGGTTCATAGAGAAATACTATTAGATGAAGCACAAAGCCTGAATTAAAATTAATACCTTGGAACGAGAAAAAGGACAAAGGACTAGGAACCAGCCAAACCGAGTAGGAGTACACCACACACTGCACCTATTGTTATTACTGTTATACACCGGGACGCCATTGCAGTGGGAGGTTGTTGGACAACCAGAGATATTCATAAGACTAGAAGAGTTCGTACTCTGGATCTAGTAGAGATGAAATCGACCCCTAGCTCTGCATGAGGGCGGTACTGGATCTAAATGTGCCTGCTTAGAACAATAAGGTTTATTGTTAAGAGGTTAGATCATTTAGAGTACATAGCTTAGTAAATCCATTCATGGATTGTGACAAAGCTATAAGTCGTGGAATTTGCGAATTGATGAGGTAGTCCATTTAATGGATTCATCAAAGGGCAAAGACGATGGGTGTATTGGAGACGTAATGAAAACAAGGTGGTGTTTCTCGGAGATTTTATGTAGATAACATTTTATCATTGGCAACAATGTAAAGATATTGTCAGACATAAAATAATGGTTGTCTAAATAAATCGGCATATAAGATTGAGAAGAAGATGGAACGTGTTCTTATAGATCTTTCGATCTAGGGATAAGAACATTGTACTTCTCCTAGATATCTTATACGATTATGGTTTATTTTAACATGCATAATTCTGAGAAAGGTCGTTGTCTTTCAGAGACAGAATATGTATATCTATCTAAGGTTATGTATCTTGAACACATCAAGGAGATAGATGATACAAAGCGGTTTCCTACACCTTGTGTGGAAGGCCTAAATGCAATGTTGGAAAATAAGAACCTGATATCAACTATGCGGTTTGGGTAGTGGGAGGATATCAAAGTAATCTGGACAAGAGATTCTCGGATGCTGTAATAGTACTTGTGAAAGTACTGGATTATTAAGCAAGAAGAAATCTTCTTAGATTACACATTCTCAGATCTAAAATCAGAGAAGGACCAGTGTAAGTCGATATCAGGCTATGTGTTCACTTTTGGAAGAGGTGGAACCTTTAATATGAAAAGAGTGATAAGCAGGACGCTTCTCAGACTCTCTCATAACCGAATAGCAGCCTCAGAGGCAGCGGAAGTTTTGGTTAGGTTCCGGGATAACCTCTAAGACTTGGATATGACTCTTGGTTTGCCAAAGGCTATTTCATAGCGGTGCATGGTAAACCGGAAGAAGTCATAAGTCTAAAAGTGATGATAACACATAGTTCAAGTACCACCTGATAAGAGTCATCGTCAAGGGAGACGACGTAGTAGTCACCAAGATAACTTCAGAGCGGCAACCTAGAGTGCTCATTCACATAGTACTTCTCGGAAGTACACTTTAAGCACGTGATGAGTATGGGAACCGGGAGTTTGGAGGAAATGACTAGACCTTAGTACAAGTGGGAGATTGTTGGAGTTGTGTACTTAATGTCTAGATTTAAGTAACGGTAAACTCCCCGTCATAGCATTTAATCTATTAATTAATAAACAATTATTTGCTTTTAATTATTATTAATTAAATATATGCAAACCATAGTTCTGGATTTTATACGTTGTAGTTAGTATGGTGTGCATGGGCACACAGAAGATCATACTATCGGTTACTCGTATTTAATCGAACAGTTGCTCACGACCTAGATAGAAACGAACTAATCCATCGGTATAGTCGTTGTGTGAGAGAGAAAATAATGTATCTTAATTATTTTATCACACTTGTACACTTGGTGTATTGAGCGGATCGTTGAGATTCATCGATTAGGATTGCCGGCGATAATCGATTCGAGTCTCAGTGTATTTTATTCTTAATCCCCGATATTATTGCGGGTGTGTATATTTAATATAAGTGACTTTGATTTACCAAAGGAATTAACCGATTTAATTATTGGGTTAATTACCGGTTAAGTTGGGTCACTATATTTTATATATGACATGCCGTGAATAATTGACCGGACAGTGTATCCCGTAAGGGTTGATAATATCCCCGAGATGAGTTCATAAGGAATTATTGTGTAAACCTCATGAGTGGATTCGTTCCGCACAATAATTAAGGTTGAATGGTACTAGTCTCGGATTAAAGAGATGAATAAATTAATTAGCAATAAATTAATTTTATTCATGGATATTTAAATCTTAAATACACGGAATAAATAAATACTACCGGAGAAATATTATTTGATATAATATGGTTTAATATTGGGAGTGCAATTAATTTATATAGTGGAAAATAAATTAATTAATATTGATAAGGATTAATGGACTTGGGCAGTGGGCTCAATTTAATCTTCAATATTGGAAGCCCAATATTCCACCTCCTTTAGATCCCCTACGTAGCCTATAAAAGCACTACATGGCCTTCATAAATCATAAGACAAGATTATCATACTTGATATTCTAGAGAGTTGAAGGAGATCCATAGGAGTTCGATAGATCGTCGCCCACCCGACGTTCGAACGGAGTGCAAGGAATACGTTGGAAGATCCAAAAGGTCTTCAACTTGATTTCGTTTCTCCGCACAACGAATCAAAAGTATGATCATCAAAACCCCCTCTATGATTATATGTGATATTAAATTGTGGCATATACATGAACATACGATCCGGGTAAACGTCGAACTCCGGGGACGAGGATTCGAGATCCTCGGCGGAGCTCGAGAGGAACCCTCGGCTGGGCGCCGAGGGAGCGATCGAACCTAGGGTTCGATAGCGTGCACACGCGAGGAACCCCGGTTGGGAGCCGGGGTGGGCGATCGACCGCGGTGGTCGATCGTCGGGCAGCCGCGGCTGGAGCCGCGGCGGGTTCGCCGCTGGGCGAACCGCCTTCCTCGGGCGGTGGCGGTGAGTCGCCGGACTCACCGCGGCGACTCACCGCCCGGGGCTGCCGGAGCAGCCCCAGCGATCGCCTCGTGCGCGATCGCGAACCCCGCGATGGGGTTCGGCTAGGGTTTAGCCGCGGGTTCATCCCGCGGCGACGCTCTTGTCGAGCCCGGTTCTTCGTGGCGTTCGTGATCGGTTTTCCGGCGACGGGTTTTCGGTCGGGGTTATCGGTTCCGCAAATTTTGATACCCCGGGATATCGAATTCCAACATACTCGGGCTACATGCAAATTTGGGTAGCCCCAGAAGATCAGGACAAGACTACTTTCACTTGCCCATACGGTACCTTTGCATATCGACGCATGCCATTTGGTCTATGCAACGCCCCTGACACTTTCCAGAGATGCATGATGAGCATCTTTGCCGATCTACTAGAGCAAGGGATATAAGTTTTCATGGATGACTTTATTGTCTATGGCAGTTCGTTCGAGACATGCTTGAACAACCTGGAGTTGGCCCTCAGCAGGTGTGTGGAGAAAAGTTTGGTGCTTAACTATGAAAAATGTCACTTTATGGTTGAGGAAGGGATAGTCCTTGGGCATGTAGTCTTTGCCAAAGGAATCGAAGTTGACCGAGCCAAAATAGAGACCATATCGAAGCTGCCTTATCCAAGGAATGTCATGCAAGTTAGAGGTTTCCTTGGACACGCTGGGTTCTACAGGAGTTTCGTAAGAGATTTTGCCAAGATTGCCCAACCTCTGACCAGGCTGCTACAAAATGAGGTTGACTGGAACTTTGATGATGATTGTCAAGCTGCCTTCAACCACCTCAAGGAAAGGTTAGTCACTGCCCCTATCATCCAACCACCAGAATGGGGAATGCCATTTGAGCTTATGTGCGACGCGAGCGGGTATGCCGTGGGCGCTGTACTTGGGCAGATGAAAGGAAAAGAGCGACACGTAATCTACTATGCATCCAAGACATTGAACCCTGCCCAATGCAACTACGCGACCACGGAAAAAGAACTACTAGCTGTGGTGTTTGCATTCGAGAAGTTCAGATCTTACTTGCTCGGGAGCAAAACCATAGTTTACACTGACCATGCCGCACTGAAGTACTTGATGGCCAAGAAGGAGACCAAGCCAAGACTGATAAGATGGATCTTGTTGCTACAAGAGTTCGACATCGAAATCAGAGACAATCAGGCAACAAAAACTTGGTGGCTGACCACTTGAGCAGGATAATCCAGCGAGAAGAAGGCATGCCCATCACGGAGACTTTCCCAGATGAGTACTTGTATCAAATTTCGACCAAATCAGAAGATCCTTGGTATGCAGACTTGGCCAACTACATAGTCACAGGAGATATGAGAGAAGACATGACCCTCTACGGCAAAAACAAGCTCAAGCGGGAGAGCAAGAAGTACATTTGGGATGATCCCTACATGTGGAAGAGGGGAGAAGACCAAGTACTGAGACGTTGCATTCCTGAAGTTGAGCAAGCAGATATCTTGAAGCACTGCCATGAGCAAGCCTGCGGAGGACACTTTGGTCACCGACGTACAGCAAGAAAGGTACTTGACTGTGGTTTTTATTGGAAAACTCTACTAAAGGATTGTTTTGAGTGGTGCAGGAGCTGTGACAAGTGCCAGAGAGAGGGGAACGTAACCAAGAGAGATGAGATGCCCATGATGCCCATCATGCCCGTAGAAGTTTTCGATGTATGGGGCATCGACTTTATGGGACCACTGCCCAACTCCAGAGGAAAGGAGTACATACTCTTGGCAGTCGACTATGTGTCCAAATGGGTCGAGGCCAAGGCAAAAGCAACTAATGATTCAAGAGTGGTAGCCACCTTCCTCAAGGGTGACATATTCAGCAGATTTGGTGTACCCCGCGCATTGATCAGCGACCAGGGTACACACTTTTGCAATTATATAATAGAAAGGTTGCTCAGGAAGTACTCCAACAATCTCCCACTTATACTAAGGTCTAGTCTTATCCTCCAAACTTCTGACTCCCAAACCCTCCAAGTGCTTGAAATATACTTCCTTAGGAAGTATCTTGGTGAAAGGGTCCGCTAGGTTGTCCTCCGAAGCTATCTTGGTGACTACCGCATCGCCCCTCTTGACGATGACTCGAATCAGGTGGTACTTGCGCTCTATGTGTTTCGTAGCACTATGGGACCATGGTTCCTTACTGTTTTCCACTGCACCGCTATTATCACAATAAATTGTCATAGCTCTGGGCAAACTAGGAATCACATCTAAGTCCTGGAGGAAATTAAGGAACCAAACTGACTATTTCGCTGCCTCTGAGGCTGCAACATATTCAGCTTCCATGGTAGAGTCCGAAATGCACTTTTGCTTAACACTCCTCCATGATACGGCTCCACCTCCCAAAGTGTACACATAGCCTGATGTCGACTTACGCCGGTCCTTATCAGCTTGGAAATCCGAATCCGTATGACCCAAAGGAATCAGATTGTCTGCCCCGTAACTTAGAACATAATCCCTAGTATTTCGCAAATACTTGAAAATGCTTTTTACGGCAGACCAATGAGCCTTTCCAGGGTTACTCTGATATCTCGCTACTACGCCAACTGCATAGCAGATATCAGGCCTCGTACATAACATTGCATACATTAAGCTTCCCACAGCCGAAGCGTAGGGAAATGCTTTCATTTCATCTTTCTCCTTTTGTGTCCGAGGACACATCTCCTTAGAAAGATAAGTTCCTTTACTGAAGGGCAATTCACCCTTCTTGGAATCTTGCATGTTAAAACGAGCCAGAATCGTGTCTATGTAAGATTGCTGGGAAAGATACAATGTTCTATTCCGGCGATCCCTTATAACCTTGATCCCTAGAACATGTCCCACTTCTCCCAAATCTTTCATATCGAATTGTCTAGACAACCATCCCTTTATGTCTGATAACATTTTCACACTGTTGCCAATGAGAAGAATGTCGTCTACATAAAGCACGAGAAACACCACCTTTTTCCCATCACGTTTCCAATACACACACGATTCGTCCATGCTTTGACTGAATCCAAAAGATTGGACTACTTCGTCAAACCGCAGGTTCCACGATCTCGAGGCTTGTTTCAATCCATAGATAGATCGATTAAGCTTGCACACTAGATGATCTCGCCCCTTAGCAATGAATCCTTCTGGTTGTTTCATATAAATCGTCTCGTCAAGACTTCCATTTAGGAAAGCTGTCTTGACATCCATTTGCCACACCTCATAATCCATATGAGCTGCTATGGATAAGAGAATCCGGATCGACTTTATCTTGGCTACCGGCGAGAAGGTCTCCTCATAATCGATTCCCTCTTTCTGAGTATATCCTTTCGCAACAAGCCGAGCTTTAAAGGTTTCAACCTTTCCGTCAGATCCTCTCTTTCTCTTGTAGACCCAATTACACCCAATTGGCTTTACGCCGCTTGGTGGTTCTACAAGATCCCAGACTTTATTAGAATCCATAGATTCAATTTCGGATTTCATTGCTTTCTTCCAAGAAGGCGCATCTATATCTTGTACTGCATCGTCATAGGTCCAGGGATCAACTTCATGAACTCCAGGTCCAGAGTCCGAAGACTCACCCAGTCCAATCCATCGGTCAGGTTGCTTAACAACCCTCCCACTACGACGACGTTCCGGTGTATTAACAGTGATAGTAGGTGCAGGTTCTAGTGGTGTACTACTACTCGGTTCGGCTGTATCCAGATCTTCCTTGTTACCTCTCAACTCATCAAGTATTATGTCACTCTTGGGCTTGTGATCCATGACATAGTCTTCCTCTAAGAACCGAGCGTTAGTACTTATAACGATCTTCTGGTCCGTAGGACTATAGAACATGCCACCCTTAGTTCCTCTAGGATATCCTATAAACAACCGCACTTCAGAACGAGGTTCTAATTTATCGGCACCTACCTTCAACACATGTGCAGGGCACCCCCAGATCCGAACGTGTCTCAAGCTAGGCTTGCGCCCGCTCCATCGTTCCATGGGTGTTGAAGGAACCGTTTTAGATGGAACCAAGTTTAGAATGTGCGCTGATGTTTCCAAGGCATGTCCCCAGAACATGGTAGGTAAGTCCGAGTAACTCATCATTGAACGCAGCATCTCCATAAGAGTCCTATTCCTTCTTTCCGACACACCATTCTGCTGAGGAGTATATGGTGATATCATTTGGGAATCAATCCCATTCTCTGCCAAGTATGCCTTGAATTCTCCAGACAGGTACTCGCCTCCGCGATCAGATCGCAGGCATTTAATGGATTTATTTTGAAGGTTCTCCACAAAAGCCTTGAACTCCTTGAACTTGTCAAAGGATTCGCTCTTGCGGCGCATCAAATATACAAATCCATACCTTGAGTAATCATCAGTAAAAGTGATGAAATACTCGTACCCTCCCCTTGCCTGAGTAGACATAGGTCCGCATACATCAGAGTGAATCAAATCCAATACTTGTTCAGCCCTTCGTCCTTTACCAGAAAAAGGACGCTTGGTCATTTTACCCTCTAAACAGGATTCGCAGGTTGGAAGGTCCTCTCCTTCAACATCGCTGATTAGACCATCAGCTTTCAACCTTTGAAGCCTATTCGAGTTTATATGACCTAGCCTTAGATGCCACAAGTATAATTGATTCATCTTAGAAGGTTCCTTTCTCTTATTGGTGTTCGTAGATGTGTTATTACTCTCGGTTAGTTGCATCGTGTTAGACTCAGGATTTAGCACATACAAATCGTCTACCAATGTACCTGAGCAGATAATTTCACTATTTCTTCTTATGATCACAGAGTGGTCAAAAGAAACAGAATATCCATTCATAATAAGTTTAGAAACCGAAATTAAATTCTTTCTAAAGTTGGGTACATAAAGACAATTATGTAAAACTAAAACTCTATCACTACTGAAGCGTAAGTGAACGTCTCCCACTGCAACAGTTGCCACCCTTGCAGCATGGCCCATGTAGACCACGATCTCTCCCTCTCTAAGTCTCCGGGTTTCCTGGAACCCCTGCATTGAATTGCAGACATGATCAGTGGCCCCCGTATCTACACACCAGGTACTGGTAGATAACACCACTGATAATGTTTCAGTGACTAAGGAAAATTTCGTACCTTTGATGAGAGGACAATCAGACCTCCAGTGCCCAGACTGCTTGCATCGATAGCACTTGCCTCGTGGCTTGCTCTTCCCATTCCGTGGTTTGGAACCACTGGGCTTCTTTGCTTGCACTTCCATCTTAGCCACAAGAGCTTGTGATTTTCTGAACATACTTATAAGTTCAGCTCTTTTGAAATCGTTTTTAAATGACTCCTCAAGAGGACAAAATTTATAAAGTATGTCAATCACTTCTTGTCCGGCTTCCACGCTATGTCTCAACATCATTCTGAGGTCCTTCCAAATGTCCTCATGAGTTGGGTCATCAGTGGATTCAGAAGGCTTAACAGTCTGGACAGTGTCCAGATTTCTTTTCCAATCAGTACTATATGGAACCAGTGAGTTTTCATCTTTAAGTATATCACAAAGTGGGGTCACAGTCATTCTTAACCTATAAGCACATAAAACAAACAAAAAATTTAATATCCGATATTATCTCCCTTAAATAATATCATTAAATCACTAATCACATCTAAAATCCCATCAGGTAAGGCAAGCCACGATAGTGTGGACGTTTACCCACCCAAATGACTTAGCAATTAGATTTCCTTCGGTCGTACATCATCAATAGCGTTACCTCGATGGGAGGGATACTATGAAGCGTACCTAAGTGTTAACCATCGTTCAGTACTAAGAAGTTTGTTTGAGATTCGCATATCACCGCAAGCCACGATAGTGTGGACGTTTACGTTGACACACGGATCCTTCACTCCCTTCTATAACTGTCTACATCAATCGATCTAAAGTCCCATTCAATATAGCAAGCCACGATAGTGTGGACGTTTACCATACAAAAAGACTTATACAATTGAAATCCAATTACTTGATCCATTCGATCTTGTAAACCAAGACGCGGAGAATCATAAGTGAAACTCGAAGTTTCTAACCAGTGATTCACCATGCGAACAACCCTATCTCTCAAATGAGGGAGCCGAGCAGACAATCGATCCATCTTCAAAAGAATGGTACGAAGGTCTCTAATTTGTGTCCTCGACATGACCAAGTGGCTCTGGCTCCATTCCACTCCCCGGGGTAAGAATGAGTCGACTTGAAATCAGTTTTGGAAAGACAAATTAGGCATTGTTTGATGAACTTAATCAATGTTTCTCGTAAGAGGAATTACAAGAACTCTCCTCCAATGACCTATCCATATAAACTTCAAAAGTTTATAAAAGTCACCAAGAGAGCAGCAATGGAGACCATGGGTATGTTTCCATACCCTCTCCCACTTAGCTTTTTATAACAAAGGGATACGCTATCTAGTGCATAAAAGTAAACACATATAGCATGCATACAAGTAATAAAGCACATAGTATTATCACATAGTCAAAATAATACTAGAATATTATTTTCCGACTATTATGGCTTTACTCCATTTCCGTACGCATCTTCTAGTCTTCAGTCTTCGTTCTTGAATGCTCAATGTGACGAGAATATTAATTTCCAATATTTAAATCTATTTATTTTTAATAAATCCAAAAGATACTTAATTAATAATAATTAAGTCAATCGAATAAATCAAAAATAAAATTAAATATTATTAATATCTTTATTTATTTTATCTTCCCTTTCTACTTCATTAAATCTCTAGAATAATCTATCCAAGATCCTCTTGGAATATTCTAGATGATTTCCATAATGAAATAAGGAAATAAAATAATTTAGGACTCTTCTACTTTCCAAATTAATTAGATTCCTAATCCATGAATATTTCCATAAAATAGAAATAATCAAATAGGAATCCTAATTAATTCCAAATTGATTCTTTTCCTAATCCATTAGAGTTCCCAAAAATAGGAATACTCAAATAGGAAAACTCGAATCAATTAGGAAAGCGAATCACCGGACCGGGATAGCACGGGGTGGGGTTCCCCGCGCCACCCCTCGACCGCCGCCTTCAAGACGCCGCCGTTCAGCCCACGCGCCACCTCCCATGGTGGCCGGCGTGGCCGAAACTCCCACGGGCAGCCTTTTAGGGCGTGGGTCGATTGTCCTCATGGATCGACCATGGGGCGGTCGATCCTAGCCCTTCACCCTCACGATCGTCTCCTTCGTCACACGTCTTCTCCGGCGGTCGTTTCTTTATCTATCCAACGCAAAATAAATTACAAAATAAATTTTACACTATCCGGTATCGATTCTATACATGAAATCGACCCTATACAATTTCCGGAAAAACGTAGAACGTAATAATAAATCCTAAATTCGGTCAACCCCCGAATTTTTACTATTACAAGCATTCACCACCAAAAACGAATCTCGACATGTCCGAGAGTTTAATCAAACCAACAATCATTACAAAATAAATTAACAAAAATTAATTAAGCCATAATAGTCGGAAACCCTGCAAGGTAGAACAATTTTATCGAAAATACCGCGAACGTAAACCACGCTCTGATACCAATTGTTGGAATTCGATATCCCGGGCTATTAAAATTTGCGGAAATCATAGCCCGATCAAAAACCCGTCGCCGAAGATCACATGAACGCCGACTCATCCGCCGGATTCCGGCCTTTGGAGACCACGCGCCCGAAGGCACGCAGCCCGCCCCCAACCGAACCCCCGCGAGCCGCCGTTCGTGCGATCGAAGCGATCGCGTCCCACGCGATCGGGTGGGGCTGCATCGGCAGCCCCCGCGGCGAGTCCGGCGACTCGCCACCGCCTGGAGGTTCCCCACCGTCGAGGTGGGGTCGGGACGGTGCCATCCCGTCCCAGCGATCGATCCTTGTGATCGATCGCGCGCCCTCGGCCCAGCCAAGAATCGCCTCCTCCGCGCCCGGTCAAACCCTAGCCGGGCGATCCCACGCGGTCCGGTGGCTTCGCCACCACCGCGTGATCGTCCGTCTACTCCGGGTTCGATCTTTCGGATCTTCGTTCTACGGTATTCTCGATAAATCAAAATCGAATAATATCAAGTTAGTTTAGATATCATACCTACGATTCGTTGTTCGGAGAAACGAAATCAAGACGACCTTTGAATCTTCCCACGTATTCCTTGCACTCCGTTCGAACGTCGGGTGGGCGACGATCTATCGAACTTCTATGGATCTCCTTCAACTCTCTAGAATATCAAGTGTGATAATCTTGTCTTATTATTTATGAAGGCCATGAAGTGCTTTTATAGGCTACGTAGGGGATCTAAAGGAGGTGGAATATTGGGCTTCCAATATTGAAGATTAAATTGAGCCCAATGCTCAAGTCCATTAATCCTTATCAATATTAATTAATTTATTTTCCACTATATAAATTAATTGCACTCCCAATATTAAACCATATTATATCCAAATAATATTTATCCGGTAGTATTATTTATTCCGTGTATTTAAGATATAAATATCCATGAATGAAATTTATTTATTGCTTAATAAATTTATTCATCTCTTTTATCCGAGACTAGTACCACTCAACCTTATTTATTATGCGGAATTAAATCCACTCGCGAGGTTTACATAATAAATCCTTATGAGCTCATCTCGGGGATATTATCAACCCTTCCGGGATACACTGTCCCGTCAAGAATTCACGGCATGCCATATATAAAATATAGTGACCCAACTTAACCGGTAATTGACCCAATAATTAAACCGGTCAATTCCTTTGGAAAATCAAAGTCACTTATATTAAATATACACACCCGCAATTGTATCGGGGATTAAGAATAAAATACACTGAGTCTCAAATCAATTATCGACGAGCAAACCTAATTGATGAGTCTCAATCGATCCGCTCAATACACCAAGTGTACAAGTGTGATAAAATAATTAAGACAAATTATTTTCTCTCTCACACAACGACTATACCGATGGATTGGTCCGGGTCCATCTAGGTCGTGAGCATCAGTTCGATTAAATACGAGTAACTGATAGTATGATCTTCTGTGTGGGCCCGACACACCATACTAACTACAACGTATAAAATCCAGGACTATGATTTGCATAAATTTAATTAACAATAATTAAAAGCAAATGAATGTTTGTATTTAATAGGTAAATGAAAGCGTGCAAGGAGTTTATAATACTCAAATCTAGACATTAAGTATACTACTCCAACACAGACATGATCAGTGACCCCCGTATCTACACACCAGGTGCTGGTAGATAACACCACTGATAATGTTTCAGTGACTAAGGAAAATTTCGTACCTTTGATGAGAGGACAATCAGACTTCCAGTGCCCGTACTGCTTGCATCGATAGCACTTGCCTCGTGGCTTGCTCTTCCCAATCCGTGGTTTGGAACCACTGGGCGTCTTTGCTTGCACTTCTTCCTTGGCCATAAGAGCTTGTGATTTTCTGATCACACTTATGATTTTCATCCTCAAGTCATCGTTTTTAAGCGATTCCTCTAGTGGACGAAATACAATGAGTATGTCAATCACCTCTTCAGCGGTATCTACGCTATGTCTCAACATCATATTGAGGTCATTCTTAATGTCCTCATCAGTTGGGACAACAGCAGATATAGAAGGCTCAACAGTCTGGACAATGTCCAGATTTCGTTCTCAATCATTACTATATGGAACCAGTGAGTTTTCATCTTTAAGTATATCACAAAGTGGGGTCACAGTCATTCCTAACCTATAAGCACATAAAACAAACAAACAATTTAATATCCAATATTATCTCCCTTAAATAATATCATTAAATCACTAATCACATCTAAAATCCCATCAGGTAAGGCAAGCCACGGTGTGTGGACGTTTACCCACCTAAATGACTTAGCAATTAGATTTCCTTTGGTCATACTTCACTTATAGCGGAACCTCGGTGTGAGGAATACTATAAGGCGTATCTAAGTGTAAACCATTACTCAGCACCAAAGTAAATCGTTTGGAATTGCTACATCACCGCAAGCCACGTTGTGTGGACGTTTACGACAACTTCACAAATCTTCACAATTTCTTACAACTGTCTACATCAATTAATCCAAAATCCGTCAGTATAGCAAGCCACGTTGTGTGGACGTTTACTACACTAAGAGATTTTTATAATTGACTCCCAATCACTTGATCCATTCGATTTCGTAAATCAAGACGCGGAGAATCATAAGTGAAACTCAAAGTTTCTAACCAGTGATTCACCATGCGAACGACCATATCTCTCATAAAATGAGGGAGCCGAGCAGACAATCGATCCACCTTCAAAAGGATGGTACGAAGGTCTCTAATTTGTGTCCTCGACATGACCAAGTGGCTTTAGCTCCATTCCACTCCCCGGGGTGAGAATGAGTCGACTTGAAGTCAGTTTTAGAAGACAAATTAGGCATTGTTTGATGAACTCAATCAATGTTTCTCGTAAGAGGAATTACAAGAACTCTCCTCCAATGACCTATCTATATAAACTTCAAAAGTTTATAAAAGTCACCAAGAGAGCAGTAATGGAGACCATGGGTATGTTTCCATACCCTCTCCCACTTAGCTTTTTACAATAAAGGGATACGCTATCTAGTGCATAAAAGTAAACACATATAGCATGCAAACATGTAATAAAGCACATAGTATTATCACATAGTCAAAATAATTACTAGAATATTATTTTTCGACTATTATGGCTTTACTCCATCTCCGTACGCATCTTCTAGTCTTCAGTCTTCGTTCCTTGAATGCTCCATGTGACGAGAATATTAATTTCCAATATTTAAATCTATTTATTTTTAATAAATCCAAAAGATACTTAATTCGAAAATTAAGTCAATCGAATAAATCAAAAATAAAATTAAATATCATTAATATTTTTTATTTATTTTATTTTCCCTTTCTACTTCATTAAATCTCTAGAATAATCTATCCAAGACCCACTTGGAATATTCTAGATGATTTCCATAATGAAATAAGGAAATAAAATAATTTAGGACTCTTCTACTTTCCAAATTAATTAGATTCCTAATCCATGAATATTTCCATAAAATAGAAATAATCAATTTAGGAATCCTAATTAATTCCAAATTGATTCTTTTCCTAATCCATGAGAGTTCCCAAAATAGGAATTCTCAAATAGGAAAAACCCGAACCAATTAGGAAAGTAAATCTCCGGACCGGGATAGCACGGGGTGGGGATCCCCGCGCCACCACTCGACCCACGCCTAGGAGGTGACCGGCCACCATCGCCGGCGGCGCCTCCACGCACGGATCGATCGATCCTCATGGGATCAACCATGGGGATGGTCGATCCTTGTCCCGTTCACCCTCACGATCATCGCCTTCGTCACACGTCTTCTCCGGCGGTCGTTTCGGCATCGATCCAACGCAAAATAAATTACAATTTAATTTTACACTATCCGGTATCGATTCTATACATAAAATCGACCCTATACAATTTCCGGAAAAACGTAGAACGTAATAATAAATCCTAAATTCGGTCAACCCCCGAATTTTTACTATTACAAGCATTCACCACCAAAAACGAATCTCGACATGTCCGAGAGTTTAATAAAACAACAATCATGACAAAATAAATTAAACGAATAATAAATTAAGCCATAATAGTCGGAAACCCTGCAAGGTAGAACAATTTTATCGAAAAATACCGCGAACGTAAACCACGCTCTGATACCAATTGTTGAAATTCGATATCCCGGGCTATTAAAATTTGCGGAAATCATAGCCCGATCAAAAACCCATCGCCGGAGATCACATGAACGTCGACTCATCCGCCGGAGTCCGACCTTTGGAGACCACGCACCCGAAGGCACGTAGCTCGCCCCCAGCCAAACCCCCGCGAGCCGGGGTTCACGCGATCGAAGGATCGATCGCACGCCGGCGATCGATCGGGGTGGGCTGCATGAAGCAGCCCCGCGGCGAGTCCGGCGACTCGCCGCCGCCTGGAGGCCCTCGCCTTCACGGCGAGGTTGGGCACGGCACCAGCCCGTGCCCAGCGATTGACCCCTTGCGGTCGATCGCACACCCTCGGCCCAGCCGAGGGTTCGCCCCCTTGCCCCGCCGAAACCCTAGCGGGCGCGCGCCGTGGTCCAGTGGCTTCGCCACCACCACGCGTTCGTCCGTCTATTCCGGGCTTCGATCTTTTTCAGATCTTGCGTTCTATGGTATTTCACGATAAACAAAATCGAATAATATCAAGTTAGTTTAGATATCATACCTACGATTCGTTGTTCGGAGAAACGAAATCAAGATGACCTTTGAATCTTCCCACGTATTCCTTGCACTCCGTTCGAACGTCGGGTGGGCGACGATCTATCGAACTCCTATGGATCTCCTTCAACTCTCTAGAATATCAAGTACGATAATCTTGTCTTATGATTTATGAAGGCCATGTAGTGCTTTTATAGGCTACGTAGGGGATCTAAAGGAGGTGGAATATTGGGCTTCCAATATTGAAGATTAAATTGAGCCCAATGCTCAAGTCCAGTAATCCTTATCAATATTAATTAATTTATTTTCCACTATATAAATTAATTGCACTCCCAATATTAAACCATAATGTATCCAAATAATATTTCTCCGGTAGTATTATTTATTCCGTGTATTTAAGATATAAATATCCATGAATAAAATTTATTTATTGCTTAATAAATTTATTCATCTCTTTTATCCGAGACTAGTACCACTCAACATTATTTATTATGCGGAACAAATCCACTCGCGAGGTTTACATAATAAATCCTTATGAGCTCATCTCAGGGATATTATCAACCCTTCCGGGATACATTGTCCCGTCAAGAATTCACGGCATGCCATATATAAAATATAGTGACCCAACTTAACCGATAATTGACCCAATAATTAAACCGATCAATTCCTTTGGAAAATCAAAGTCACTTATATTAAATATACACACCCGCAATTGTATCGGGGATTAAGAATATAATACACTGAGTCTCAAATCAATTATCGCCGAGCAAACCTAATTGATGAGTCTCATCGATCCGCTCAATACACCAAGTGTACAAGTGTGATAAAATAATTAAGATAAATTATTTTCTCTCTCACACAACGACTATACCGATGGATTGGTCCGTGTCCATCTAGGTCGTGAGCAACTGTTTTATTAAATACGAGTAACTGATAGTATGATCTTCTGTGCGCCCATGCAGCACCATACTAACTACAACGTATAAAATCCAGGACTATAATTTGCATATATTTAATTAACAATAATTAAAAGCAAATGAATGTTTGTAATTAATAGGTAAATGAAAGTGTACAAGGAGTTCAGAATACTCAAATCTAGACAATAAGTATACTACTCCATCATGAAATCCTTGTACACTTTCATTTACCTATTAATTACAAACATTCATTTGCTTTTAATTATTGTTAATTAAATATATGCAAATTATAGTCCTGGATTTTATACGTTGTAGTTAGTATGGTGTTGCATGGGCGCACAGAAGAACATACTATCGGTTACTCGTATTTAATCGAACAGATGCTCACGACCTAGATGGACACGGACCAATCCATCGGTATAGTCGTTGTGTGAGAGAGAAAATAATTTATCTTAATTATTTTATCACACTTGTACACTTGGTGTATTGAGCGGATCGATTGAGACTCATCAATTAGGTTTGCTCGGCGATAATTGATTTGAGACTCAGTGTATTTTATTCTTAATCCCCGATACAATTGCGGGTGTGTATATTTAATATAAGTGACTTTGATTTTCCAAAGAAATTGACCGGTTTAATTATTGGATCAATTACCGGTTAAGTTGGGTCACTATATTTTATATATGGCATGCCGTGAATTCTTGACGGGACAGTGTATCCCGGAAGGGTTGATAATATCCCCGAGATGAGCTCATAAGGATTTATTATGTAAACCTCGCGAGTGGATTTGTTCCGCATAATAAATAATATTGAGTGGTACTAGTCTCGGATAAAAGAGATGAATAAATTTATTAAGCAATAAATAAATTTTATTCATGGATATTTATATCTTAAATACACGGAATAAATAATACTACCGGAGAAATATTATTTGGATATAATATGGTTTAATATTGGGAGTGCAATTAATTTATATAGTGGAAAATAAATTAATTAATATTGATAAGGATTAATGGACTTGAGCATTGGGCTCAATTTAATCTTCAATATTGGAAGCCCAATATTCCACCTCCTTTAGATCCCCTACCTAGCCTATAAAAGCACTACATGGTCTTCATAAATCATAAGACAAGATTATCATACTTGATATTCTAGAGAGTTGAAGGAGATCCATAGGAGTTCGATAGATCGTCGCCCACCCGACGTTAGAACGGAGTGCAAGGAATACGTGGGAAGATTCAAAGGTCATCTTGATTTCGTTTCTCCGAACAACGAATCGAAAGGTACAATATCTAAACGCCCTTGATATTTGTTTGATTTGGTTTATCGAGAATACCGTAGAACAAAGATCCGAGGTACGAAACCATGAACGGGGACGATCGCGTGGCGGTGGCGAAGCCACCGGACCACGGGCGATCGCCCGGGCTAGGGTTTCGGCCGAGCCCGCAAGGGGCGAACCCCGGCTGGGAGCCGGGGTGCGATCGATCATGGGATCGATCGCTGGTAGCGGGGCTGGGCCCCGCGACGGCCTGCTGGGGGCGGGCCGACCACCCCATGCGGCGGCGAGTCGCCGGACTCGCCGCGGGGGCTGCTGGGCAGCCCCATCGATCACGAAGATCGAACGCGATCTTCGATCGCGTGAACCCCGGCTCGCGGGGGTTCGGTTGGGGCGGGCCGCGTGCCTTCGGGTGCGTGGTCTCCAAAGGCTGGACTCCGGCGGATGAGTCGGCGTTCATGTGATCTCCGGCGAAGGGTTTTTGATCGGGCTATAGTTTCCGCAAATTTTAATAGCCCGGGATATCGAATTCCAACACGTAATACTTCTGAAAAGAGAGAAAACGATAAAGACTTAGAACCGGCCGAACCGAGTAGCGGTACACCACTAACTGCACCTATTGTTATTACTGTTTATACACCGAAACGCCGTTGTAGTGGGAGGTTGTATGACAACCAGAGATATTCATAAGACTAGGTGAGTCTTCGGACTCCGGACCTAGTATACGTGAAATCGATCCCTAGATCTACATAGAGGCGGTACTAGATCTAAATGTGCCTTCTTGGAGAGCAATATGGATTATTGCTAAGAGGCAAGATCATTTAGATTACAAGCTTAGTTGATCCATTTTTGGATTGAAACAAAGCATTGAGTTCGTGGTACTTGCAAA
Source organism: Euphrasia confusa (assembly GCA_954870475.1). NCBI lineage: Eukaryota > Viridiplantae > Streptophyta > Magnoliopsida > Lamiales > Orobanchaceae > Euphrasia > Euphrasia confusa. Next base: position 23,726,834 of record OX940960.1, read on the forward strand.
TTGATGAGATAGTCCATTTTATGGATTCATCAAAGCATAGACGAATCGTGTGTATTGGAAACGTGATGGAACAAAGTGGTGTTTCTCGGGTTTTATGTAGAGAACATTCTTATCATTGGTAACAATGTAAAGATGTTGTCAAGACATAAAATGATGGTTGTCTAGATAAATCAATATGAAAGATAAAGGAAGAAGATGGACATGTTCTTGAGATCTTGGATCTCTAGAAAGAACATTGTACTTCTCCTGGACATCTTACATATATATGATTATGGTTCGTTTTAACAATCAAGATTCCGAGAAAGGTTCGTTACCTTTAAGACACGGAATGCATCTATCTAAGGATATGTGTTTTGGAACACAAAAGGAGATAGAAGCAATGAAAGCGGTTTCCTACATATCGAGTGTGGATAGCTAGATAAATGCAATGTTAAAAACAAGAACCTGATATCGGCTATACGGTAAGCATAGTGGGAGGATATCAAGGTAATCCTGGAAAGGAATACTCGACTGCTGTAATGAACATTTTAAGTACTTTCGAAGTACTGGAAACTATGTTCTAGATTACGGAGCAGACGAGCATTTCCTTTGGGTTACATTCTCTTAGATTTCTAATCCAATGAGGACCGGTGTAAGTCGATATCAGGCTATGTGTTTCACTATTGAAGGAGAAGGAGTTTTAACATGGAAGAGTGATAAGCACGATGCTTTTCGGACACTGCCATGGGTAACCAAATAGCGGCCTCAGAGGCAGCGGAAGTTTTGGTATAGCTCCGGGATAATCTCTGGGACTTAGATGTGATTCTTAATTTGACAAAGGCTATGTAAATAGCGGTGCGATGGCAAATGGTAAGAAATCACAAGTCCATAAGTGTAAGATAACACATAGAGCAAGTACCACCTGATACGAGTCATCGTCGAGGGAGACGAAGCTGTAGTCACCAAGATAACTTCAGAGCGGCAACCTAGATTGCTCATTCACATAGTACTTCCTTGAAGTACAACTTAAGCACGTGATGAGTATGGGAGTCGGAAGTTTGGAGGAAATGACTAGACCTTAGTACTAGTGGGAGATTGTTGGAGTTGTGTACTTAATGTCTAGATTTAAGTAACGGAAACTCACGATCCATTGCCACTAATCTATTTAATTAAATAAACAATTATTTGCGTTTAATTATTTATAATCAAATATATATGCAAATTATAGTCCTGGATTATATACGTTGTAGTTAGTATGGTGTGTCGGGCCCACACAGAAGATCATACTATCGGTTACTCGTATTTAATCAAACAGTTGCTCACGACCTAGATGGACACAGACCAATCTATCGGTATAGTCGTTGTGTGTGAGAGAAAATAATCTGTCTTGATTATTTTATCACACTTGTACACTTGGTGTATTGAGCGGATCTGCTTGAGATTTATCGATTAGGATTGCCGGTGATAATCGATTTAAATCTCAATGTATTTTTTTCTTAATCCCCGATACTATTGCGGGTGTGTATATTTAATATAAGTGACTTTGATTTACCAAAGGAATTAACCGATTTAATTATTGGGTCAATTACCGGTTAAGTTGGGTCGCTATATTTTATATATGACATGCCGTGAATACTTGACGGGAAAGTGTATCCCGTAAGGGTTGATAATATCCCCGAGATGAGTTCATAAGGAATTATTATGTAAACCCTGCAGGTGGATTTGTTCCGCATAATAATTAAGGTTGAATGGTACTATTCTCGGATATAAGAGATGAATAAATTAATTAGCAATAAATTAATTTTATTTATGGATATTTATATCTTAAATACACGGAATAAATAATACTACCGGAGAGATAATATTATTTGATATAATATGGTATAATATTGAGAGTGCAATTAATTTTATATAGTGGAAAATAGAATTAATTAATAATAGTAAGGATTAATAGATTTGGGCTTGGGCTCAATTTAATCACTATTATTGGAAGCCCAATATTCCACCTCCTTAAGATCCCCTGCGTAGCCTATAAAAGCACTACATGGTCTTCTCTATTCTCATAACTTGAAGATCACAATTCTAGAGAGAGAAAGTAGAGAGGGAGATCCATGGAGTTCGGAAGATCGTCGCCCACACGACGTTCGTGCTAGTTCAAGGAATACGTGGGAAGATCTCAAGGTCATCATAAGATCTCGTTTCTCCGCACAACGAATCGAAAGGTGAATTAAATTTCCGCAATTTAATTCAAATTTATTGAATCAATTATCGAAAAACAAGATCCAAGGATCGAACCCCGGATTAGACGACGAACGCGTGGTGGCGATCTAGGATCGCCGGACCACGGCGATCGCCGCCTAGGGTTTCTGTTGGAGTTGTGTACTTAATGTCTAGATTTAAGTAACGGAAACTCACGATCCATTGCCACTAATCTATTTAATTAAATAAACAATTATTTGCATTTAATTATTTATAATTAAATATATGCAAATCATAGTCCTGGATTTTATATGTTGTAGTTAGTATGGTGTTGCATGGGCACACAGAAGATCATACTATCGGTTACTCGTATTTAATCAAACAGTTGCTCACGACCTAGATGGACACGGACCAATCCATCGGTATAGTCGTTGTGTGAGAGAGAAAATAATTTATCTTAATTATTTTATCAAACTTGTACACTTGGTGTATTGAGCGGATCTGCTTGAGATTTATCGATTAGGATTGCCGGCGATAATCGATTTAAGTCTCAGTGTATTTTCTTCTTAATCCCCGATACTATTGCGGGTGTGTATATTTAATGTAAGTGACTTTGATTTACCAAAGGAATTAACCGATTTAATTATTGGGTTAATTACCGATTAAGTTGGGTCACTATATTTTATATATGGCATGCCGTGAATACTTGACGGGAAAGTGTATCCCGTAAGGGTTGATAATATCCCCGAGTTGAGTTCATAAGGAATTATTATGTAAACCCTGCAGGTGGATTCGTTCGGCATAATAATTAAGGTTGAATGGTACTAGTCTCGGAAATAAGAGATGAATAAATTAATTAGCAATAAATTAATTTTATTCATGGATATTTATATCTTAAATACACGGAATAAATAATACTACCGGAGAAATATTATTTGATATAATATGGTTTAATATTGGGAGTGCAATTAATTTTATATAGTGGAAAATAGAATTAATTAATATTGATAAGGATTAATGGACTTAAGCATTGGGCTCAATTTAATCTTCAATATTGGAAGCCCAATATTCCACCTCCTTAAGATCCCCTACGTAGCCTATAAAAGCACTACATGGTCTTCTCTATTCTCATATCATATAACTTGAAGATCACAATTCTAGAGAGAGAAAGTAGAGAGGGAGATTCATGGAGTTCGGTAGATCGTCGCCCACACGACGTCCGATCTAGTGCAAGGAATACGCGGGAAGATCTCAAGGTCGTCAAATTGAGTTCTACGTTTTTCCGAACAACGAGAACGAGGTAAATCGTAAAACCCTCTTTATGATTTTATCGTTTAATTATCGTAAAAATATCGTGAACCAAGATCCGAGGTTTGGGATCCTCATCGGGGTCGAGCCGGGCGGTGGTGATCAAGGATCACCGGACCGCCGCGGCTGGAGCGATCCGGCGACGAGGATCGCGCGAACCATGTTCGCTGGGAGGGCAAGCGCTCGCTTGAGGACCAGGCGCCCGCCTGGTCCATGTCGCGCGCGAGCGCTTCGTACCTAGGCGCCCGCTTGGCGTGGCCTGGCAGCGGCGGATCCAAGGGGTTTCGCCGGAGCTGTGCGGGCTGCCAAGGGCTGGACCCTAGCGCATGTCCGGCGACATGCGCACGCCTCGATCAAACAAGCGGCGGCTCGGCCGCAGCTAGGGTTTGTATGGGGCGGTTCCGCGAGGGTTCGGACATGGTTTGTGGGCTGCTACGAGCAGCCCTAGGCGGCTGCCTTGAACAGCCGCGAACCCTCGCGAGGGCTCGATCGAACAAGCCGCGGGTTCACCCGCGGTTAGGGTTTGGTTGAGTACCGGATTCGTGGTGGTTCGTGGCGGGTTTCCGGCAACCGGGAGTCGATTGGAGTTGTTGTTCCGCAACTTTGACAACTCCGGATATTCGATCTCCAAAGGATTTCGGTCGGAATTAATTAGATAATTTATTTATTTAAATTTATTAATTCCGGGATATCGATTTCCAACAATTGGTATTAGAGCGTTGGTTTTAGTTCATGGTATTTTTCGATAAATTGTTTTACCTTGCAGGGTTTCCGATTATTATGGCTAGATTTAATTATGTTAATTAATGTCCATAATATTGCTCTTGATTATTAAACTCTCGGTGATGTTATTTGTTCTTGTGTGGTGAATGCGTGTTCTTAATTTTTCCGGAAATTATTGTGAAGTCGATTTCATGTAGAGAATTGATACCGGATAATTGTAAATTAATTTTGTAAAATTATTTACGTTGGATCGATTCCGAAACGACCGCCGGAAAAGTGTGACGGAGGAGACGAAGAGAGGGAGGACTCGGGGACGATCAACCCCATGAATCGATCCCCATGATGATCTACCAAGGGGAGGCGCCGCGAGGGCTTCTCGGCCGCGATGCCGCCGGTCACGGTGGCGGGCCGGCTGAGCGACGCCGGTGCTCCTCCTCGGTGGTGGTCGATCGGTTGGGGGTGGTGCGGAGATCCCCACTCCGTGCTACTCCTAACCGAGATTTACTTTCCTAAATTATTCGGTTTTCCTATTTTGAGTATTCCTATTTTTTGGGAATTCTCATGGAATAGGAAAAGAATAAATTTAGAATAAATTTATTTTTCCTTATTGATTATTCCTATTCTTGGGAATTTTCATAGATTAGGAAAATGAATAAATTTGGAATTAATTTATTTTTCTTATTTAATTATTCCTTTATGGAATTTTTAATAGATTAAGAAAATAATTAGTTTGGAAAGTTTTTGAAAGTCCTTAATTAACTTTTCCTTATTTAATTATTCCTTTATGGAATTTTTAATGGATTAGGAAAGGAATTAATTTGGAAGGACTAGGAGTCCTAAATTATTTTATTTCCTTATTTCATTATGGAAATCATCTAAAATATTCCAAGTGGGTCTTGGATAGATTATTCTAGATATTTAATGAAGTAGAAAGGGAAAATAAAATAAATTATTTTATTTCCTTATTTCATTATGGAAGTCTTTTAGAATATTCCAAGTGGGTCTTGGATAGATTATTCTAGAGATTTAATGAAGTAGAAAGGGAAAATAAAATAAATAAAAATATTAATAATATTTAATTTTATTTTTGATTTATTCGATTGACTTAATTTTCGAATTAAGTATCTTTTGGATTTATTAAAAAATAAATAGATTTAAATATTGGAATTAATATTCCCGTCACATGGAGCATTCAATAACGAAGACTGAAGACTAGAAGATGCGTACGGAGATGGAGTAAAGCCATAATAGTCGGAAAATAATATTCTAGTAATTATTTTGATTATGTGATAATATTCTATGTGCTTTATTTCATGTATGCATGCTTATGTGTATTTAATTATGCATTAGATAGCGTATCCCTTTATTGTAAAAAGCTAAGTGGGAGAGGGTGTTGGAGTTGTGTACTTAATGTCTAGATTTAAGTAACGGAAACTCACGATCCATTGCCATTAATCTATTTAATTAAATAAACAATTATTTGCGTTTAATTATTTATAATTAAATATATGCAAATCATAGTCCTGGATTTTATACGTTGTAGTTAGTATGGTGTTGCATGGGCACACAGAAGATCATACTATCGGTTACTCGTATTTAATCGAACAGTTGCTCACGACCTAGATGGACACGGACCAATCCATCGGTATAGTCGTTGTGTGAGAGAGAAAATAATTTATCTTAATTATTTTATCACACTTGTACACTTGGTGTATTGAGCGGATCTGCTTGAGATTTATCGATTAGGATTGCCGGCGATAATCGATTTAAGTCTCTGTGTATTTTATTCTTAATCCCCGATACTATTGCGGGTGTGTATATTTAATATAAGTGACTTTGATTTACCAAAGGAATTAACCGATTTAATTATTGGGTTAATTACCGGTTAAGTTGGGTCACTATATTTTATATATGGCATGCCGTGAATACTTGACGGGAAAGTGTATCCCGTAAGGGTTGATAATATCCCCGAGATGAGTTCATAAGGAATTATTATGTAAACCCTGCAAGTGGATTCGTTCCGCATAATAATTAAGGTTGAATGGTACTAGTCTCGGATAAAAGAGATGAATAAATTAATTAGCAATAAATTAATTTTATTCATGGATATTTATATCTTAAATACACGGAATAAATAAATACTACCGGAGAAATATTATTTGATATAATATGGTTTAATATTGGGAGTGCAATTAATTTTATATAGTGGAAAATAGAATTAATTAATAATAGTAAGGATTAATAGATTTGGGCTTGGGCTCAATTTAATCACTATTATTGGAAGCCCAATATTCCACCTCCTTAAGATCCCCTACGTAGCCTATAAAAGCACTACATGGTCTTCTCTATTCTCTCATAATCTCATAACTTGAAGATCACAATTCTAGAGAGAGAAAGTAGAGAGGAGGATCCATGGAGTTCGGTAGATCGTCGCCCACACGACGTCCGGACTACTGCAAGGAATACATCGGAAGATCTCAAGGTCGTCAAATTGAGTTCTTCGTTTTTCCGAACAACGAGAACGAGGTAAATCGTAAAACCCTCTTTATGATTTTATCGTTTAATTATCGTGAAAATATCATGAACCAAGATCCGAGGGACGAACCCCGTGGACGAGGATCGACCTCGCGGTGGTGATCGAGGATCACCGGACCGCGGAGGCCGAGAGATCCCCGACGGGGATCGCACGCAACACAACCCCTCGGCTGGACGCCGAGGGTGGCGGTCGAACCCTAGGGTTCCGACCGCCGGCGCGTATAAGGGACCCCGGATGGAGCCGGGGCTTGCGATCGACCACGGTGGTCGATCGCTGGGGGCAGCCGCGGGCTGGTGCCGCGGCAGTCGCCCCCTCAGCCCGGCGATGGCGGTGAGTCGCCGGACTCACCGCCGGGGGCTGCCTAGAGCAGCCCCGGGGATGCGCGAAGCATCCCGGCGATCGCAAACGCGATCGCGAACCCCCTCGACGTGGGGGTTCGGCTGGACAGCCGCGGGTTTATCCCGCGGCGGGTGTTCGGTCGAGCCTCGGTTCGCGTACGGTGGTTCGCGGTGGTTTCCAGCGAAAGGATTTTTCGATTGGGTTGTCGGTTCCGCGATTTAAACAATCCGGATATTCGAAGGATTTCGGTCGGAATTAATTAGATAATTTATTTATTTAAATTTATTAATTCTGGGATATCGATTTCCAACAATTGGTATCAGAGCGTTGGTTTTAGTTCATGGTATTTTTCGATAAATTGTTCTACCTTGCAGGGTTTCCGATTATTATGGCTAGATTTAATTATTGTTAATTAATGTCATAATATTGTTCTCGATTATTAAACTCTCGGTGATGTCAATATTCGTTCTTGTGTGGTGAATGCTTGTTCTTAATTTTTCCGGAAATTGTTTGAGGTCGTCTTCATGTAGAGAATCGATGCCGGATAGCGTAGTAATAAATTTGTAATTTATTTTACGTTGGATCGAGGAAGAAACGACGAACGGAAAAGTGTGACGGAGGAGACGAAGAGAGGGAGGATTCCGGGGATCGATCAACCCCATGATCGACCCCAAAGGAAGGATCGATCGAAGGGGGAGGGGCTGCCCGCGGCCTTCTCGGTCGTGATGCCGCCGGCAACGGTGGCTGGCCGGCCGGGCTGTGGTGGTGGAGGCTCCCCTCTCGGCCGACGATGATGGTGGTGGGGGCGCGGGGTCCTCGTGATCTCGTGCTCTCCCGCCAAGATACAACTTTCCTAAATTATTCGGTTTTCCTATTTTGAGTATTCCTATTTTTGGAAATTCTCATGGAATAGGAAAAGAATAAATTTAGAATAAATTTATTTTTCCTTATTGATTATTCCTATTCTTGGGAATTTTCATAGATTAGGAAAAGGAATAAATTTATAAATTAATTTATTTTTCCTATTTTAATTATTCCTTTATGGAATTTTTAATGGATTAGGAAAATAATTAATTTGGAAAGTTTTGAAAGTCCTTAATTAATTTTTCCTATTTAATTATTCCTTTATGGAATTTTTAATGGATTAGGAAAGAAATTAATTTGGAAGGACTAGGAATCCTAAATTATTTTATTTCCTTATTTCATTATGGAAATCATCTAGAATATTCCAAGTGGGTCTTGGATAGATTATCTAGAGATTTAATGAAGTAGAAAGGGAAAATAAAATAAATTATTTTATTTCCTTATTTCATTATGGAAGTCTTCTAGAATATTCCAAGTGGGTCTTGGACAGATTATTCTAGAGATTTAATGAAGTAGAAAGGGAAAATAAAATAAATAAAAATATTAAAAATATTTAATTTTATTTTTGATTTATTCGATTGACTTAATTTTCGAATTAAGTATCTTTTGGATTTATTAAAAATAAATAGATTTAAATATTGGAATTAATATTCCCGTCACATGGAGCATTCAAGAACGAAGACTAAAGACTAGAAGACGCATACGGGGATGCGATAAAGCCATAATAGTCGGAAAATAATATTCTAGTATTATTTTGATTATGTGATAATATTCTATGTGCTTTATTTCATGTATGCATGCTTATGTGTATTTAATTATGCATTAGATAGCGTATCCCTTTAATGTAAAAAGCTAAGTGGGAGAGGGTATGGAAACATATCCATGGTCTCCATTGCTGTTCTCTTGGTGACTTTTATGGACTTTTGAAGTTCGTATAGATAAGCCATTGGAGGAGAATTCTTGTAATTCCTCTTACGAGAAACATTGATTAAGTTTATCAAACAATGCCTAATTTGTCTTTCCAAAACTGATTTCAAGTCGACTCATTCTCACCCCGGGGAGTGGAATGGAGCCAAAGCCACTTGGTCATGTCGAGGACACAAATTAGAGACCTTCGTACCATCCTTTTGAAGGTGGCTCGATTGTCTGCTCGGCTCCCTCATTTTATGAGAGATAGGGTTGTTCGCATGGTGAATCACTGGTTAGAAACTTCGAGTTTCACTTATGATTCTCCGGGTCTTGATTTACAAGATTAAATGATTCAAGTAATTGGATGTCAATTGTAAAAGTCTTTTGGTGTAGTAAACGTCCACACGAACGTGGCTTGCTACATTGAATGGGATTTTGGAACGATTGATGTAGACAGTTATAGAAGGGAGTAAAGGAGCGTATGTTAACGTAAACGTCCACACGAACGTGGCTTGCGGTGAATATACGTGTCCCAAACAATCTTCTTAGATACTGAGTAATGGTTTACACTTAGGTACGCTTTATAGTATTCTTCCCAACGAAGTAACGCTATAATGATGTACGACCGAAGCAAATCTAATTGCTAAATCATTTGGGTGGGTAAACGTCCACACGAACGTGGCTTGCCTTACCTGATGGGATTTTAGATGTGATTAGTGGTTTAATGATATTATTTGAGGGAGATAATATCGGAGATTAAATCGATTGTTTGTTGTTATATGTGCTCATAGATTAGGATATGGCTTTGAACCCACTTTATGTGATACTTGAGGAATTTAAACTCATTGGTCCCTGAATGTATTGATTGGAATAGAGATCTAGACATTACCCGGACTGTTAAAGAGTACAAGGTTGTACTCAGTGAGCTTTGTCCTCCCGAACCTACAAATGTCTTAACTAATGAGGAAAGGACTGATTTTAAGAAGTGGGAAAATGCTTTTGCAATAACCACTGATTATGGTATCATGTTCAAACTCAAGGTGTTTAGACATAACGTAGAGACTAGACTAGAGGCGATGAGGATACTCATAAAGGCCAGTCGATTCGAGGAAACGCTTAAACACGTTTTTGAGATGATTGACCTTTTAGACGAGTTGAGACGGAAATCGCAAGCTCTTGTAGCTAATGCCAAAGGTTTCGAACCTAAGGGCTAAATCGGGGGAAAGGAAAAGCAAGCAAAGAAACCCAGTGGTCATACATGAACCACGAGATGGGACGAGAAAGCCGTGAGGCAAGAACTCTCGATGCAAACAGTCTGGGTACTGGAAGTCTGATTATCCTCTCAAAAGAAAGTACGAAATTTTCTTTAGTCGTAAAACATAGTCAGTGGTATTATCTACCGGAACCTGGTGTGTAGATATGGAACCATTGACGGTATGTGCATTTTAATGAAAGGGTTCCAGGAAACCCGACGACTTGGAAGAGAAGAAATCGTAGTCTACATGGGCAATGCTGTAGAGGAGGCAGCAGTTGCAGTGGAGGACATTTTATAGGATTTCATTTTGAGTTATTGCTTTTATGTACCTTTCATATTAGAAAGAACTTTGTTCTGGATTTCTAATAAATGGATATTTTATTTCTTTTAATCATTTGATGGTTATAAGAAGAAATAATGATATTATCTATTTTGGTACATTAGCTAGCAATATATAAATGATGAATCCTGAGTCCACCACAATACAACGAACCGTAGTATGAAACTCGTTTTACTAACAAGAGATTTCTTTATCAATTATACTTGTGGATTCTTATGCTGAGTCATGTTTATTCAAATAAGAAGTTCAAAGGTCGAAAATTGATTTTTGATCAATTAAGTTAAAGGAGTGGACCTTCCGACCTAAGAATCTAATTTGGAAGATAATTGATGGAGTTATATTCTAAATGTCTAGTTTAGTGACAATATGGAACTCCTTATCTGTGTTTTCATTATTTATTAATCAAACTGTCGGCATTTTGTCTATTATGTACTTGAATGCAATAGTCCTAGATAGATACGTTGTAGACAGTATGGCGTGAGGAGACACGCGGAAGATCATACTGTCGGTTACTCGTATACTATCGAACAGAAGCTCACGACTTAGATGGACAGGGACAATCCATCGGTACGTCGTAGTGTGACTGGGTAATAGTTGGTCTTGACTATTATGTTACACTTGTACACTTGGTGTATTGAGCAGGACCACGGGAGGGTGTTCGATTTATACTAATCGACGTAATCGAACTAGACCTCAGAGATTACGGATATACGAATTCCTAATCCCTATATAATTATAGGTGCGTGTGTCCAATTCTCGGTTCTTTAACTTGCCAATGAGTGAGACTAATTGATTAGTCGAGATACTCGGTAAATTGGGAATCGTAATTGTACTCACGGCATGCTATAGATTATAGACAGGAAACCGTGTCCCGTTTATCGGGTTGATAACGTCCCCGAGATGAGCTCATAAAGTTTATCATGTAAACCCTGCAGGTGGATTTGTTCCACATGATAATAAGGATGAGTGGTACTAGTCTCGGATAATAAGAAACGAATTAATTTAATTATTAGTAATTAAATAAATTCGTGGACGTTCGATATCTTAAACACGGGGAAAGTCGTATATGTAATTTCGGCGGATTTATTATTGTTGAAATAATATTAAAATTAATTTCGGAAATTCAATTATTATTTTATAGTGGAGTTAATAATAATTAAAATTGAAATCGATTAATTAAGGAATTGCTTTTACGTATTCCAAGTTAATTAATATTTCAATTTAGCCCTTAATTAATTTATCCTTAGGTCCCTAACGTAGCTCTATTTAAACCCCCTCCCTTACCCTCTCTTAACCTAACAATTTGCCGCAACATTTATTTTTGCTGAGAAAAATAATTGCGTTAGCGCAAATATATTTTTCTCTGTAAAAGTAAAAAGGTTAACGCAAATAAAATTTTTATTCTCTCATTGAGAATAATCATACGGAGGTTGAGACAGAGAGAGTATAGACGGGAGAACCCCAGCGGATCGTTGCCCACACAACGGCTGGAGTCGGGAACAGAATACGTTAGAAGCTCTAAGGTCTCAACAATCGACCGAGAAGGTATGAGATTGAATCTCAATTCCGCAATTTCATTCGATCTAATTTCTCGTTAATCATACATGAACGTAGATCGGGTTCCGGGGTCGTGGATCGTGTTCCTCGACTGCTGGGGGGTCTAGGACCTCCAGATTGGTAGTCGGATGAGGAAAAACGACCCGGAAACGAGCCCGGAACAGCAACGTGAAGTTGCTGTTCGCGTAAAAAACGGCGGTCGCCAGAGGGCAAACTGCGGTCGCCGTTTGCAGTTCCTCCAGCGACCGCTGGACTGAATTCGGCGGTCGCCGAAATGGTACAGTCCAGTCTCGTTTCGCGCGGTTGTCCTCCGGGGCGACGGCTGGGCGTGATTCGGGATACGAGCTGTTACGTGAACGAAGTAACGGACATGGAGGTCGACTGGGAGCGTTCGGATGTTCGAGCGATCGAACGAACGCCTCCCGGGTAGTCGATTTCCAACAATTGGTATCAGAGCCAGGTTATACGTTCTTTGTATTGTTTGCGAGTTTGTTTTGCAGGATAACCCGATTATTATGGTCATATGTTTATGTACTGTTTATTGTGGTTTGTTAAACTCTCGGGATTGTCGAGATCTTTGTTTTATACAACGTTGCTTGCTTGTAATAGTTAAAACGACGGGTTGAGTCGTTTAGGGTTTTCTATTTCGATTTTCGTTTATCCGGGTGTATAGGATCGATCAAAATGTATAGGATCGATGCCGGAAGTAGTATATTTTACTTATGTAATGTTGCTGCTTCTTGGTGGATCGAGACGAGATCGAAGGACGGACGAACGAGGGTTGAGGAGTCGAACCCGAGGCTGCTGTGCACAAACGGCGCCCGCTGGAGGGCAAACGGCGACCGCCGTTTGCAGCTCCTCCAGCGACCGATGTTCTTCATACAGCGGGCGCTGTTTGAGGTTTGGCAGCAGCGGCTCGGGGGTTCGACGGACATCACGGATCGCTTGTCGAGGGCCCGGGACGATACTCCAGTGGGAGGGGTTCGTCTCTTGGTCCTTAGACGAGTCGGTGATGGACCGAGACCGAGACGAGCAACGAGACGAAGATCCGAGAAGACGTGCATCGAAGATTTTAAAGGCCATAATAATCGGGCCACGTTAAATGCTTTTTGTGTGTTTACGTGCGTTTTATTATGCTTTAATTTATATGCATGTGAATGTTATCCCTTTCGTAAAAACTAAGTGGGAGAGGGATTGGAAACAATCCCGCGGTCTCCATTCTCTGTTTTGATGGTGATGTGTGTCGCTTACGAGTTGGCTTTAGTGTCATCCTCCCTATCGGATAAAGTTGACACACGGATATCACTGGATCAAAATTCGAATTCAATTCCATTTATAGAATTGAACACTTAAGTTTTTCAAAGCAATGCCTAATCTGTTTTTCAAAGACTAATTTCAACTCGACTCATTCTCACCCCGGGGAGTGGAATGGAGCCAAAGCGCTTGGTTATGTCAATGACACAGATTAGAGACATTCGAGTCATTTGATGACTAGATCGATTGTCTGGTTGGCTCCCTCACTTTGTGAGAGATAGGGCTCAATTGCATGATTGATCGCTGGTTAGAAACTTCGAGTTTCACTTACGAGATATCAAGCTTTGATTAACGAAATTGTGAAATTTATTAAATGTAATTCAATTAACAAAGTTGTTTGTTTAGTAAACGTCCACACTATCGTTGCTTACTAGACGGAAACAGAACTTTGGGTTAATTGAGGCTCGACAGTTATAGGAAATCGTAAAGGGACCGCATGTCAACGTAAACGTCCACACTAACGTGGCTTGCGGTGGGCGTGTAGTTTCCGAGCGGTTAACTTAGTACTGAGAAATGGTATACACTTAGGTACGCTTTACAGTATCCTCCCCATCGGAGTCACTGCTGTAATGATGTACGACCAAAGTAAAAGTCCAGTTATAAAATCGTTTGGACTAGTATACGTCCACATGAACGTGGCATGCTAGTCTGATGGGATTTTAGGATTGATTGGTAAATTTAATGTTATTAATTAAGGGAGTTAAATTACGAATTAAATTTGACGGTTTGATTTGTCTCTTTTATAGATATGGCACTCAACCCACTGTCCATCATACTAAAAGAAAACAAACTCACTGGTCCAAATTATGTTGATTGGAAACGAAACTTGGACATTGTCCTAACTGCTGAGGAGTACAAATATGTACTCCATGAGGTTTGTCCTGATGAACCTACTGATACCTCCACTCCTGAGGAAAAGGAAGCTCATCGGAAGTGGGTCAAGGCTGATCAGATGGCGCGGTGCTACATTTTGGCTTCTATGTCAAATGTGCTGCAACATCAGCATGAGGCCATGACCACTGCCTATGATATGATGCTTAACCTCAAGGAGATGTTTGGTAGTCAGGATCGGGCAGCCAGGCAAGATGCTATGAGGAAACTCATGACGGCCACCATGTCCGAAGGAACGCCCGTAAGGGATCACATTCTTAGGATGATTGGCTATCTGAATGAGATAGAGATTATGGGAGGAACTATCGATGGGGAAACCCAGATCGATATAGTGCTCCAGTCTCTGCCTAGGAGTTTTGAGCAGTTCCGCCTTAACTATAACATGAACAAGAGGTTATATACGTTGGCGGAACTCCTGACTGAACTCCAGGCGACAGAGGGAATCTTTAAGAAATCTCAGGCACTTGTGGCTGTGAAACTTCCTGGCCCTCCGGGGGCTAAGAGGAAGAAGAAGCGGGGACGGAAACCCAGTGGACCCAGAAATGGTGGACCACAGAATGGAGTGAACAAGCCCTAGGGCAAGTGTTTCCGTTGCAAGCAGTCTGGACATTGGAAGTCTAATTGTCCTCTCAGACAAGGAGGTATGAACTTTTCCTTAGTCACTGAAACATGTTTAGCGTTGTTATCCACCGGTACCTGGTGTGTGGATACGGGAGCCACTGATCATGTCTGCAATTCTTTGCAGGGGTTCCAGGAAACCCGGCGGCTTAGAGAGGGAGAGATCACTATCTACATGGGCAACGCTACGAAAGTGGCGGCGGTTGCAGTGGGAGATATTTATTTGTCTTTTAATAATAACGTTTTGGTATTGAATAATTGTCTTTATGTACCGAATTTTAGAAAGAACCTTGTTTCGGTTTCTAAATTGGTTTTGAATAAATATTCTGTTTCTTTTGATAGTTCTGTTATTATCAAAAAGAATGGTGAGTATATCTGTTCTGGTACATTGATAGGCAACTTATATATACTGAATCCTGATTATTCCACGATGCAACGAGTAGAGTCAAATAACACATCTAGTACCAATAAGAGAAAGGAGCCTTCTAGGATGAATCAAAAGTACTTATGGCATCTTAGGCTAGGTCATATTAACTTGGGTAGGATTCAAAGGTTGATAACTGATGGAATACTCAGTGGTGTGAAAGATGAGGACTTTCCAACCTGCGAATCATGCCTGGAAGGAAAAATGACCAAGCGACCCTTTAGTGATAAGGGGTATAGATCCAAAGAAGTACTGGAATTGATTCACTCTGATTTGTGCGGGCCTTTATCTGTCCAAGCGAGAGGAGGTTATGAATATTTCGTAACCTTCACGGATGATTACTCAAGGTATGTTTTTGTATACCTGATGCGCCGCAAGAGCGAGTGCTTTGACAAGTTCAAGGAGTACAAAGCTCTTGTGGAGAACCTTCATGGTAAAACCATAAAGACTCTACGATCTGATCGTGGAGGAGAGTACCTCTCGGGAGAGTTTAAGGCGTACTTATTAGAGAATGGGATTGACTCCCAGATGACTGCACCATACACGCCCCAGCAGAATGGTGTAGCAGAAAGAAGGAATAGGACTCTTATGGAAATGGTAAGATCAATGATGAGTTATTCAGACCTACCAGTTTCGTTCTGGGGATATGCCTTGGAAACAGCGGCGTATATTCTGAACTTAGTTCCTTCTAAATCAGTCCCTAAGACGCCCTCAGAATTGTGGACCGGGCGAAAGCCGAACTTGAAACACATTCGGATCTGGGGTTGTCCAGCACATGTGCTGAAGCATGGGGCTGATAAATTGGAATCTCGTTCAGATATTCGGTTGTTTATAGGATATCCTAGAGGAACGAAAGGTGGTCTATTTTATAGTCCTCAGGACCAGAAGATCGTTGTTAGCACCAACGCTCGGTTTTTGGAAGAGGATTATATAATGGACCACAAGCCCAAGAGTGAGATAATACTAAACGAACTGAGAGGGGACGATCAAGGCTTAGATCCAACCGAACCGGGTGATACGCCACCACAGTCTGCACCTGTAGTTACTGAGGTTACACCGGAGCGTCGTCGTAGTGGGAGGGTTGTTCGACAACCCGATAGGTTCATGTTTATAGGTGAGTCTTCGGACTTGTTACCTGGAGAACATGAAGCCGATCCCTGGACCTACGGCGAGGCGCTTAAAGATCAAGATGCTCAGTCTTGGCAAAAAGCGATGAAATCTGAGATTGAATCAATGGATTCAAATCAGGTCTGGAATCTTGTAGCACCGCCCAAAGGTGTAAAAGCCATTGGTTGCAAGTGGGTGTACAAGAGAAAAAGAGGGTCTGACGGGAAGGTGGAAACCTTCAAGGCTAGGCTTGTTGCGAAAGGGTATACTCAGAAAGAAGGGATCGATTATGAGGAAACCTTTTCGCCGGTAGCTATGCTAAAGTCGATCCGGATTCTTTTGTCTATAGCAGCTCATATGGATTATGAGGTGTGGCAAATGGACGTCAAGACAGCATTCTTGAATGGGAATCTTGACGAGACCATTTACATGAGACAGCCAGAAGGTTTCATCAAGAAAGGCCAAGAGCATCTAGTGTGTAAGCTAAACCGATCCATTTATGGATTGAAGCAAGCTTCTAGATCTTGGAACATGCGGTTTGATGAGGTTATCCAGTCTTATGGATTCATTCAAAGCATGGACGAGTCGTGTGTATACCGGAGATGTGACGGAAACAGTGTGGCATTTCTCGTGCTTTATGTAGACGACATCCTTCTAATTGGCAACAATGTGAAGATGTTGTCGGACATAAAGGGATGGTTGTCCAAGCAATTCGATATGAAAGACTTAGGACAAGTTGGGCATGTTCTTGGGATCAAGGTTATACGGGATCGACAGAAAAGAACATTGAGCTTGTCCCAGGCTTCATATATTGATACGATTCTAGCTCGTTTCAACATGCAGAATTCCAAGAGAGGTGCTCAACCTTTCTGCCATGAGATAGATTACATGAAGACAGTTCCTTATGCTTCGGCAGTAGGAAGTCTAATGTATGCGATGTTGTGCACGAGGCCTGATATCTGCTATGCCGTAGGCATGGTAGCTAGATATCAGAGTAACCCTGGACAGGGTCACTGGACTGCTGTAAAGAACATACTTAAGTACCTGCGAAGGACTAGGAATTATGTTCTGAGTTACAAAGCGTCCGAGTTGATTCCTATTGGTTACACAGACTCGGATTTCCAATCTGATAAGGATCAGCGAAAGTCTACATCAGGCTATGTGTTCACATTGGGAGGTGGAGCAATTTCATGGAAGAGAGTTAAGCAGAAATGCATTTCGGACTCTACCATGGAAGCCGAATATGTAGCAGCCTCTGAGGCAGCTAAAGAATCGGTGTGGCTCTGGAACTTCCTTATGGACTTGGATGTGGTTCCTAAAATGCCTAGAGCTATCACAATTTATTGTGACAATAGCGGTGCAGTGGCAAATGCAAAGGAACCACGAGCCCACAATGCGAGTAAACACATAGATCGCAAGTACCACCTGATTAGAGACATCGTCAGGAGAGGCGATGCGGTTGTCACCAAGATTGCATCAGCGGATAACCTGGCTGACCCCTTTACGAAAGCACTTCCAGCGGAAGCGTTCAAGAGACACGTGAAGGGGATGGGTATCGGATGTATGGTAGAGGGCAACTAGACTTTTAGTATAAGTGGGAGATTGATGGAGTTATATTCTAAATGTCTAGTTTAGTGACAATATGGAACTCCTTATCTGTGTTTTCATTATCTATTAATCAAACTGTCGGCATTTTGTCTATTATGTACTTGAATGCAATAGTCCTAGATAGATACGTTGTAGACAGTATGGCGTGAGGAGACACGCGGAAGATCATACTGTCGGTTACTCGTATACTATCGAACAGAAGCTCACGACTTAGATGGACAGGGACAATCCATCGGTACGTCGTAGTGTGACTGGGTAATAGTTGGTCTTGACTATTATGTTACACTTGTACACTTGGTGTATTGAGCAGGACCACGGGAGGGTTTTCGATTTATACTAATCGACGTAATCGAACTAGACCTCAGAGATTACGGATATACGAATTCCTAATCCCTATATAATTATAGGTGCGTGTGTCCAATTCTCGGTTCTTTAACTTGCCAATGAGTGAGACTAATTGATTAGTCGAGATACTCGGTAAATTGGGAATCGTAATTGTACTCACGGCATGCTATAGATTATAGACAGGAAACCGTGTCCCGTTTATCGGGTTGATAACATCCCCGAGATGAGCTCATAAAGTTTATCATGTAAACCCTGCAGGTGGATTTGTTCCACATGATAATAAGGATGAGTGGTACTAGTATCGGATAATAAGAAACGAATTAATTTAATTATTAGTAATTAAATAAATTCGTGGACGTTCGATATCTTAAACACGGGGAAAGTCGTATATGTAATTTCGACGGATTTATTATTGTTGAAATAATATTAAAATTAATTTCGGGAATTCAATTATTATTTTATAGTGGAGTTAATAATAATTAAAATTGAAATCGATTAATTAAGGAATTGCTTTTACGTATTCCAAGTTAATTAATATTTCAATTTAGCCCTTAATTAATTTATCCTTAGGTCCCTAACGTAGCTCTATTTAAACCCCCTCCCTTACCCTCTCTTAACCTAACAATTCGCCGCAACATTTATTTTTGCTGAGAAAAATAATTGCGTTAGCGCAAATATATTTTTCTCTGTAAAAGTAAAAAGGTTAACGCAAATAAAATTTTTATTCTCTCATTGAGAATAATCATACGGAGGTTGAGACAGAGAGAGTATAGACGGGAGAACCCCAACGGATCGTTGCCCACACAACGGCTGGAGTCGGGAAGAGAATACGTTAGAAGCTCTAAGGTCTCAACAATCGACCGAGAAGGTATGAGATCGAATCTCAATTCCGCAATTTCATTCGATCTAATTTCTCGTTAATCATACATGAACGTAGATCGGGTTCCGGGGTCGTGGATCGTGTTCCTCGACTGCTGGGGGGTCTAGGACCTCCAGAACGGTAGTCGGATGAGGAAAAACGACCCGGAAACGAGCCCGGAACAACAACGTGAAGTTGCTGTTCGCGTAAAAAACGGCGGTCGCCAGAGGGCAAACGGCGGTCGCCGTTTGCAGTTCCTCCAGCGACCGCTGGACTGAATTCGGCGGTCGCCGAAATGGTACAGTCCAGTCTCGTTTCGGCGGGGCGACGGCTGGGCGTGATTCGGGATACGAGCTGTTACGTGAACGAAGTAACGTACATGGAGGTCGACTGGGAGCGTTCGGATGTTCGAGCGATCGAACGAACGCCTCCCGGGTAGTCGATTTCCAACAATAATATGAGTAAGCAATCCTTTATGGATATAAGATGTAAGATCCGGACAAGTATAAGAATTGATTGACTCTGATGTATGCAGACCTATGCCTACTCAGACAAAAAGGTACGAGTACTTCATTTTATGATTACTCGAAAAATGGATTAGAATACCTGATGTGCCACAAAAGCAAGTGTTTTGACAAGTCAATGGACACTAAGCAATTGTGGAGAGCCATCAAGGTATATCCATTTATAGCCTGCGATTTGATCGCGGAGGCAAGTACCTGTCTGAGGAATGCATGGCATACTGATCAGAGATTGGGATTTGATCCCAAATGACTACACCATACACTGTTGTGTAGAAATGGTGTGTCGATAATAAGAAATAGAACTCTTATAGAGATAGTAAAAACATGAGTTATACGGAACTACCTATGTTCTATGGATATGTCTGGAAACAACGAGGCATTCAAATGCGGTTGTAGAATATCCTAGAAGAACACAAGATGTGTGTTCAATAGTACTATGAACCAGAAGGACGTTATAAGTTCTAACGCCCGGTTCTTAGAGTAAGACTATATAATGAACCACAAGCCCAAGGTGACGTAATACTTTGAAATGAGAGAGAAAGATTAAGACTTAGAACCAGCCAAACCGAGTAGCGGTACACCACTAACTGCACCTACTGTTATCACTATTTATACACCGGAATGCCATTGTAGTGGGAGGTTGTGGGACAACCGGAGATATTCATAAGACTAGGAGAGTCTTCGGACTCTGGACCTAGTATACATGAAATCGATCCCTAGATCTACATGAAGGCCGTACTAGATCTAAATGTGCCTTCTTGGAGAGAAATAAGGATTATTGCTAAGAGGCGAGATCATTTAGAGTACAAGCTTAGTTGATCCATTTATGGATTGAAACAAAGCATTGAATTCGTGGTACTTGCAAATTGATGAGATAGTCCATTTTATGGATTCATCAAAAGCATAGACGATTTGTGTGTATTGGAAACGTGATGGAAAACAAGGTGGTGTTTCTCGGAGGTTTTATGTAGATGACACTCTTATCATTGGCAACAATGTAAAGATGTTATCAGACATAAAATGATGGTTTTCTAGATGAATCATTATGAAAGATAAAGGAAGGAGTTGGACATGTTCTTGAGATCTTGGATCTCTAGAAAGAACATTGTACTTCTCCTGGACATCTTACATAAATGATTATGGTTCGTTTTAAACATGCAAGATTCCGAGAAAGGTTCATTACCTTTCAGAGACGGAATGCATCTATCTAAGGATATGTGTTTTGGAACACAAAAAGAGATAGAAGCAATGAAAGCAGTTTCCTACACTTTGAGTGTGGAAAGCTTAATAAATGCATTGTTGAAAACAAGAACCTGATATCAGCTATGCGGTTAGCATAGTGGGAGGATATCAAGGTAATCCTGGATAGGAATATTCGACTGCTGTAAAAGTACTTTCGAAGTACTGTTCTAGACTACGAAGCAGACGAGCATTTCCTTTGGATTACATTCTCTTAGATTTCTAATCGAATAAAGACCGGTGTAAGTCGATATCAGGCTATGTGTTTTCACTATTGAAGGAGAAGGAGTTTTTAACATGGAAGAGTGATAAGCACGATGCTTTTCGGACTCTGCCATGGGTAACCAAATAGCGGCCTCAGAGGCAGCGGAAGTTTTGGTATAACTCCGGGATAATCTCTGGGACTTAGATGTGATTCTTAATTTGCCAAAGGCTATGTAAATAGCGGTGCGATGGCAAATGGTAAGATCACAAGTCCATAAGTGTAAGATAACACATAGTGCAAGTACCACCTGATACGAGTCATCGTCAAGGGAGACGACGCTGTAGTCACCAAGATAACTTCAGAGCGGCAACCTAGAGTGCTCATTCACATAGTACTTCTTGGAAGTACAACTTTAGCACGTGATGAGTATGGGAGTCGGGAGTTTGGAGGAAATGACTAGACCTTAGTACAAGTGGGAGATTGTTGGAGTTGTGTACTTAATGTCTAGATTTAAGTAACGGAAACTCACGATCCATTGCCATTAATCTATTTAATTAAATAAACAATTATTTGCGTTTAATTATTTATAATTAAATATATGCAAATCATAGTCCTGGATTTTATACGTTGTAGTTAGTATGGTGTTGCATGGGCACACAGAAGATCATACTATCGGTTACTCGTATTTAATCGAACAGTTGCTCACGACCTAGATGGACACGGACCAATCCATCGGTATAGTCGTTGTGTGAGAGAGAAAATAATTTATCTTAATTATTTTATCACACTTGTACACTTGGTGTATTGAGCGGATCTGCTTGAGATTTATCGATTAGGATTGCCGGCGATAATCGATTTAAGTCTCTGTGTATTTTATTCTTAATCCCCGATACTATTGCGGGTGTGTATATTTAATATAAGTGACTTTGATTTACCAAAGGAATTAACCGATTTAATTATTGGGTTAATTACCGGTTAAGTTGGGTCACTATATTTTATATATGGCATGCCGTGAATACTTGACGGGAAAGTGTATCCCGTAAGGGTTGATAATATCCCCGAGATGAGTTCATAAGGAATTATTATGTAAACCCTGCAGGTGGATTCGTTCCGCATAATAATTAAGGTTGAATGGTACTAGTCTCGGATAAAAGAGATGAATAAATTAATTAGCAATAAATTAATTTTATTCATGGATATTTATATCTTAAATACACGGAATAAATAAATACTACCGGAGAAATATTATTTGATATAATATGGTTTAATATTGGGAGTGCAATTAATTTTATATAGTGGAAAATAGAATTAATTAATAATAGTAAGGATTAATATATTTGGGCTTGGGCTCAATTTAATCACTATTATTGGAAGCCCAATATTCCACCTCCTTAAGATCCCCTACGTAGCCTATAAAAGCACTACATGGTCTTCTCTATTCTCTCATAATCTCATAACTTGAAGATCACAATTCTAGAGAGAGAAAGTAGAGAGGAGGATCCATGGAGTTCGGTAGATCGTCGCCCACACGACGTCCGGACTAGTGCAAGGAATACGTCGGAAGATCTCAAGGTCGTCAAATTGAGTTCTTCGTTTTTCCGAACAACGAGAACGAGGTAAATCGTAAAACCCTCTTTATGATTATATCGTTTAATTATCGTGAAAATATCATGAACCAAGATCCGAGGGACGAACCCCGTGGACGAGGATCGACCTCACGGTGGTGATCGAGGATCACCGGACCGCGGAGGCCGAGAGATCCCCGACGGGGATCGCACGCAACACAACCCCTCGGCTGGACGCCGAGGGTGGCGGTCGAACCCTAGGGTTTGTTGGAATTCGATATCCCGGGTCATCAAAATTGCGGAACCGATAACCCGAACGAACCCTTCGCCGGAGATCACGCGAACGCCGACTCATCCGCCGGAGTCCGGGCTTTGGAGACCACGCGCCTGAAGGCGCGCAATCCGCCCCCACCCGAACCCCCGCGAGCCGGGTTCACGCGATCGAACATCGCGTTCGATGGGGCTGCATATGGCAGCCCCCAGCAGCAGGTCCGGCGACTTGCTGCCCGCCGTGGAGAAGCCCCCACCGTCGCGGTGGGGAGGTGACGGCACCAGCCCGTCACCGCCGGCGATCGCTCCCAGAGATCGCCCCCTCGGCCGAGGCCGAGGGTTCTCCTTCCGCGCACCGAACCCTAGGCGTGCGGTCCACGCGGTCCGGTGGCTTCGCCACCACCGCGTGGTCCTCCGTCTAATCCGGGTTCGATCCTTCGGATCTTGCGTTCTACGGTATTCTCGATAAAAACAAATCGAACAATTATCAAGGGGGTTTAGATATTGTACCTACGATTCGTTGTTCGGAGAAACGAAATCGATGACCTCGTGATCTTCCCGCGTATTCCTTGCACTCCGTTTGAACGTCGGGTGGGCGACGAGCTATCGAACTCTTATGGATCCTCTTCACTCTTCAAGACTTTATGATTGGCGTAACTTATGTTATTCTCTCTTGAAAAGTGAAGACCATGTAGTGCTTATATAGGCTACGAGGGGGATCAAAAGGAGATTAAATATTGGGCTTATAATATTGAAAATTAAATTGGGTCCAACCCAAATCCATTAATTCTTATCAATATTAATTTTATTTATTTTCCACTATATAAATAAAATTGCACTCCCAATATTTATCTATATTATATCAAATAATATTTCTCCAACTTAGTATTATTTATTCCGTGTATTTAAGATTTAAATATCCATGAATAAAATTTATTTATTGCTTAATAAATTTATTCATCTCTTATATCCGAGAATAGTACCACTCAACCTTATTTATTATGCGGAACAAATCCACTCGCGAGGTTTACATAATAAATCCTTATGAGCTCATCTCGGGGATATTATCAACCCTTTCGGATACACTGTCCCTTCAAGAATTCACGGCATGCCATATATAAAATATAGTGACCCAACTTAACCGGTAATTAACCCAATAATTAAATCGGTTAATTCCTTTGGAAAATCAAAGTCACTAATATTAAATATACACACCCGCAATTGTTTCAGGGATTAAGAATAAAATACTCCGAGACTTAAATCAATTATCACAGAGCAATCCTAATTGATAAGTCTCAAGCGATCCGCTCAATACACAAAGTGTACAAGTGTGATAAAATAATTAAGATAAATTATTTTCTCTCTCACACAACGACTATACCGATGGATTGGTCCGTGTCCATCTAGGTCGTGAGCAACTGTTCGATTAAATACGAGTAACCGATAGTATGATCTTCTGTGTGCCCATGCAACACCATACTAACTACAACGTATAAAATCTAGGACTATAATTTGCATGTATTTAATTAACAATAATTAAAAGCAAATGAATGTCTGTAATTAATAGGTAAATGAAAGTGCATACAGAGTTCAGAATACTCAAATCTAGACATTAAGTATACTACTCCATCAATCTCCCACTTATACTAAGGTCTAGTCTTATCTTCCAAACTTCTGACTCCCAAACCCTCCAAGTGCTTGTAATATACTTCCTTAGGAAGTATCTTGGTGAAAGGGTCCGCTAGGTTGTCTTCCGAAGCTATCTTGGTGAGTATCGCATCGCCCCTCTTGACGATGTCTCGAATCAGGTGGTACTTGCGCTCTATGTGTTTTGTAGCACTATGGGACCGTGGTTCCTTACTGTTTGCCACTGCACCGCTATTGTCACAATAAATTGTCATAGCCTTGGGCAAACTCGGAATCACATCTAAGTCCTGTAGGAAATTAAGGAACCACACTGACTCTTTCGCTGCCTCTGAGGCTGCAACATATTCAGCTTCCATGGTAGAGTCTGAAATGCACTTTTGCTTAACACTCTTCCATGATACGGCTCCACCTCCCAAAGTGTACACATAGCCTGATGTCGACTTACGCCGGTCCTTATCAGCTTGGAAATCCGAATCTGTGTAACCCAAAGGAATCAGATTGTCTGCACTGTATCTCAGAACATAATCCTTAGTATTTCGCAAATACTTGAAAATGCTCTTTACGGCAGTCCAATGAGCCTTTCCAGGGTTACTCTGATATCTCGCTACTATGCCAACGGCATAACAGATATCAGGCCTCGTGCATAACATTGCATACATTAAGCTTCCCACAGCCGAAGCGTAGGGAACCGCTTTCATGTCATCTTTCTCCTTCTGTGTCTGAGGACACATTTCCTTAGAAAGATAAGTTCCTTTACTGAAGGGCAGATCACCCTTCTTGGAATCTTGCATGTTAAAACGAGCTAGAATCGTGTCTATGTAAGATTGCTGGGAAAGACACAATGTTCTATTCCGGCGATCCCTTATAACCTTGATCCCTAGAACATGTCCAACTTCTCCCAAATCTTTCATATCGAATTGTCTAGACAACCATCCCTTTATGTCTGATAACATCTTTACACTGTTGCCAATGAGAAGTATGTCATCTACATAAAGCACGAGAAACACCACCTTCTTTCCATCACGTTTCCAATATACACACGATTCGTCCATGCTTTGAATGAATCCAAAAGATTGGACTACTTCATCAAACCGCAGGTTCCACGATCTCGAGGCTTGTTTCAATCCATAAATGGATCGATTAAGCTTGCACACTAGATGATCTCGCCCCTTAGCAATGAATCCTTCTGGTTGTTTCATATAAATCGTCTCGTCAAGACTTCCATTAAGGAAAGCTGTCTTGACATCCATTTGCCACACCTCATAGTCCATATGTGCTGCTATGGATAAGAGAATCCGGATTGACTTTATCTTGGCTACCGGCGAGAAGGTCTCCTCATAATCGATTCCCTCTTTCTGAGTATATCCTTTCGCAACAAGCCGAGCTTTAAAGGTTTCAACCTTTCCGTCAGATCCTCTCTTTCTCTTGTAGACCCATTTACACCCAATTGGCTTTACGCCGCTTGGTGGTTCTACAAGATCCCAGACTTTATTAGAATCCATAGATTCTATTTCGGATTTCATCGCTTTCTTCCAAGAAGGCGCATCTATATCTTGTACCGCCTCATCATAGGTCCAGGGATCGACTTCATGAACTCCGGGTGCCGAGTCCGAAGACTCACCCATTCCAATCCATCTGTCCGGTTGTTTAACAACCCTCCCACTACGACGGCGTTCCGGTGTATTAACAGTGACAGTATTAGGTGCAGGTTCTAGTGGTGTATCTATACTCGGTTTGGCTGTATCCAGGTCTTCCTCGTTACCTCTCAACTCATCAAGTATTATGTCACTTTTGGGCTTGTGGTCCATGACATAGTCTTCCTCTAGGAACCGAGCGTTAGTACTTATAACGATCTTCTGGTCCGTAGGACTATAGAACATGCCACCCTTAGTTCCTTTCGGGTATCCTACAAACAGCCGTATTTCTGATCTAGGTTCTAACTTATCGGCGCCTTGTCTCAACACATGTGCTGGACATCCCCAGATCCGAATGTGTTTCAAGTTAGGCTTACGCCCACTCCACAATTCCATGGGTGTAGTTGGTACCGTTTTGGTCGGAACCCTATTCAGAATGTACGCCGCTGTTTCCAAGGCAAGTCCCCAGAACATAACAGGTAAATCCGAGTAACTCATCATCGATCGCACCATCTCCATAAGAGTCCTATTCCTTCTTTCTGACACACCATTCTGCTGAGGAGTATATGGTGAGGTCAGCTGGGATTCAATTCCATTCTCTGCCAAGTATGCCTTGAATTCTCCAGACAGGTACTCGCCTCCGCGATCAGATCGCAGGCATTTTATGGATTTACCACGAAGGTTCTCCACAAGAGCCTTGAATTCCTTGAACTTGTCAAAAGAATCACTCTTGTGGCGCATCAGGTAAATATATCCATACCTTGAGTAATCATCAGTAAAGGTGATGAAATACTCGTACCCTCCCCTTGCCTGAGTAGACATAGGTCCGCATACATCAGAGTGAATCAAATCCAATACTTGTTCAGCTCTACGTCCTTTACCAGAAAAAGAACGCTTGGTCATTTTACCCTCCAAACAGGATTCGCAGGTTGGAAGGTCCTCTCCTTCTATGCCGCTAATGAGACCATCAGCTTTCAACCTTTGAATTCTATTTGAATTAATATGACCTAGCCTTAGATGCCACAAGTATAATTGATTCATTTTAGAAGGTTCCTTTCTCTTATTGGTGTTCGTAGATGTGTTATTACTCTCGGTTAGTTGCACCGTGTTAGACTCAGGATTCAGAATATACAAATCGTCTACCAATGTACCAGAACAGACAATCTCACTATTTCTTCTTATGACCACAGAGTGATCAAAAGAAACAGAATATCCATTCAGAATTAACTTAGAAACTGAAATCAAATTCTTTCTAAAATTCGGTACATAAAGACAATTTCGTAAAACTAAAACCCTATCACTACTAAAACGTAAGTGAACGTCTCCCACTGCAACAGCCGCCACCTTCGCGGCATTGCCCATGTAGACTACGATCTCTCCCTCTCTAAGTCTCCGGGTTTTCTGGAACCCCTGCAATGAATTGCAGACATGGTCAGTGGCACCCGTATCTACACACCAGGTGCTGGTAGATATCACCGCTGACAATGTTTCAGTAACTAAGGAAAATTTCGTACCTTTGATGAGAGGACAATCAGACATCCAGTGCCCAGACTGTTTGCATTGATAGCACTTGCCTTGCGGCTTGCTCTTCCCAATCCGTGGTTTGGAACCACTGGGCTTCTTTGCTTGCGCTTCTTCCTTGGCCATAAGAGCTTGTGATTTTCTGATCATACTTATGATTTTCATCCTCAAGTCATCGTTTTTAAGCGATTCCTCTAGTGGACGAAATGCAATCAGTATGTCAATCACCTCTTCAGCAGTATCCACGCTATGTCTCAACATCATATTGAGGTCATTCTTAATGTCCTCATCAGTTGGGACAACAGCAGATATAGAAGGCTTGACAGTCTGAACAATGTCCAGATTTCGTTCCCAATCATCACCACATGGAACCGGTGATTTTTCATCCTTAAGTATATCATAAAGTGGGGTCACAGTCATTCTTAACCTATAAGCACATAAAACAAACAAACAATTTAATATCCGATATTATCTCCCTCAAATAATATCATTAAATCACTAATCACATCTAAAATCCCATCAGGTTAAGGCAAGCCACGTGGTGTGGACGTTTACCCACCCAAATGATTTAGCAATTAGATTCTCTTTGGTCATACATCAATTATAGCGTAACCTCGTGGGGAGGAATACTATAACGCGTATCTAAGTGTAAACCATCACTCAGTACCAAAGTGAATTACTTGGAATTGCTACATCACCGCAAGCCACGTGGTGTGGACGTTTACGATAACTTCACAACTCTTCATAATTACTTACAACTGTCTACATCAATTAATCCAAAGTCCGTCAGCATAGCAAGCCACGTGGTGTGGACGTTTACTACACTAAGAGACTTTTATAATTGACTCCCAATTACTTGATCCATTTAATCTCGTAAATCAAGACGTGGAGAATCATAAGTGAAACTCGAAGTTTCTAACCAGTGATTCACCATGCGAACGACCCTATCTCTCATAAATGAGGGAGCCGAGCAGACAAACGACCCATCTATCAAAGAATGGCACGAAAGTCTCTAATTTGTGTCCTCTACATGACCAAGTGGCTCTGGCTCCATTCCACTCCACGGGGTGAGAATGAGTCGACTTGAAATCAGCTTTGGAAAGACAAATTAGGCATTGTTTGATAAACTTAATCAATGTTTCTCATAAAAGGAATTACAAGAACTCTCCTCTAATGACTTATCTATATAAACTTCAAAAGTTTATAAAAGTCACCAAGAGAGCAGCAATGGAGACGATGGGTATGTTTCCATACCCTCTCCCACTTAGCTTTTTACAATAAAGGGATACACTATCTAGTGCATAAAATAAACACATATAGCATGCATACATGTAATAAAGCACATAGTATTATCACATAGTCAAAATAATACTAGAATATTATTTTCCGACAATTATGGCTTCATCACATCCCCGTACGCATCTTCTAGTCTTTAGTCTTCGTTCTTCAATGCTCCATGTGACGAGAATATTAATTTCCAATATTTAAATCTATTTATTTTTAATAAATCCAAAAGATACTTAATTAATAATAATTAAGTCAATCGAATAAATCAAAAATAAAATTAAATATTATTAATATTTTTATTTATTTTATTTTCCCTTTCTACTTCATTAATTTTCTAGAATAATCTATCCAAGACCCACTTGGAATATTCTAGATGATTTCCATAATGAAATAAGGAAATAAAATAATTTAGGACTCTTCTACTTTCAAAATTAATTAGATTCCTAATCCATGAATATTTCCATAAAATAGAAATAATCAATTTAGGAATCCTAATCAATTCCAAATTGATTCTTTTCCTAATCCATGAGAGTTCCCAAAAATAGGAATTCTCAAATAGGAAAAATCCAAACCAATTAGGAAAGAGAATCACCGGGCCGGGATAGCACGGGGTGGGGATCCCCGTGCCACCATCGACCGCCGCCTATGCCACCGCCGCCCAGCCCACGCGCCACCGCCACTGGTGGCCGGCGTGGCCGGAACTCCCACGGTCAGCCATCCTAGGGCCGCGGGTCGATCGATCCCCTCGGGATCGATCATGGGGATTGATCGATCCCGGTCCTTGTCTCCTCGTCACTTCGTCTTCTCCGGCGGTCTTCGATTCGTCGATCCAATCGCAAAATAAATTTACAAAAATCTAAATTACAATTCCAGTATCGATTCTATACACGAAATCGACCCTATACATTTTCCGGAAAACATGAACATAATAATAAATCCTAAATTCGGTCAACCCCCGAATTTTTACTATTACAAGCATTCACCACCAAAAACGAATCTCGACATGTCCGAGAGTTTAATAAAACCAACAATCACATGACAAAATAATTAAACGAATAATCATCAAGCCATAATAGTCGGAACCCTGCAAGGTAGAACAATTTTATCGAAAATACCGCGAACGTAAACCACGCTCTGATACCAATTGTTGGAATTCGATATCCCGGGTCATCAAAATTGCGGAACCGATAACCCGAACGAACCCTTCGCCGGAGATCACGCGAACGCCGACTCATCCGCCGGAGTCCGGGCTTTGGAGACCACGCGCCCGAAGGCGCGCAATCCGCCCCCACCCGAACCCCTGCGAGCCGGGTTCACGCGATCGAACATCGCGTTCGATGGGGCTGCATCCGGCAGCCCCCAGCAGAAGGTCCGGCGACCTGCTGCCCGCCGTGGAGAAGCCCCCACCGTCGCGGTGGGGAGGTGACGGCACCAGCCCGTCACCGCCGGCGATCGCTCCCAGCGATCGCCCCCTCGGCCGAGGCCGAGGGTTCTCCTTCCGCGCGCCGAACCCTAGGCGTGCGGTCCACGCGGTCCGGTGGCTTCGCCACCACCGCGTGGTCCTCCGTCTAATCCGGGTTCGATCCTTCGGATCTTGCGTTCTACGGTATTCTCGATAAAAACAAATCGAACAATTATCAAGGGGGTTTAGATATTGTACCTACGATTCGTTGTTCGGAGAAACGAAATCGATGACCTCGTGATCTTCCCGCGTATTCCTTGCACTCCGTTCGAACGTCGGGTGGGCGACGAGCTATCGAACTCTTATGGATCCTCTTCACTCTTCAAGACTTTATGATTGGCGTAACTTATGTTATTCTCTCTTGAAAAGTGAAGACCATGTAGTGCTTATATAGGCTACGAGGGGGATCAAAAGGAGATTAAATATTGGGCTTATAATATTGAAAATTAAATTGGGTCCAACCCAAATCCATTAATTCTTATCAATATTAATTTTATTTATTTTCCACTATATAAATAAAATTGCACTCCCAATATTTATCTATATTATATCAAATAATATTTCTCCAACTTAGTATTATTTATTCCGTGTATTTAAGATTTAAATATCCATGAATAAAATTTATTTATTGCTTAATAAATTTATTCATCTCTTATATCCGAGAATAGTACCACTCAACCTTATTTATTATGCGGAACAAATCCACTCGCGAGGTTTACATAATAAATCCTTATGAGCTCATCTCGGGGATATTATCAACCCTTTCGGGATACATTGTCCCTTCAAGAATTCACGGCATGCCATATATAAAATATAGTGACCCAACATAACCGGTAATTAACCCAATAATTAAATCGGTTAATTTCTTTAGAAAATCAAAGTCACTAATATTAAATATACACACCCGCAATTGTTTCAGGGATTAAGAATAAAATACTCCGAGACTTAAATCAATTATCACAGAGCAATCCTAATTGATAAGTCTCAAGCGATCCGCTCAATACACAAAGTGTACAAGTGTGATAAAATAATTAAGATAAATTATTTTCTCTCTCACACAACGACTATACCGATGGATTGGTGATTAGACGTTTTTCGTGCGTCTCTCGTCAAAATCCGAGGTCAGTTGTAGCTTGACTCGGTATCAATCCAAGGAAACGGAAGAGTCGAGTTTAAGTGAATGAAAAGTGTTAGATGCATAAATCATTATACTAAGTCCTAAGTTCAAGTTCGATTAACAAAGAAAGTAAATAAGAACATGAAAGAAATAACTTAAATACTTGAATTGAAAAGACTCGGACCATAATAATCAAACTTAGGAATTAGGTTTATATGTCTCCTTTTTCAACCAACACGATTAAACACACGAACGTCAAGTTCCCGGTCGGGTTGCTTAACTCGTAAAAACTACGTTTAATCCACTTAGAGGTTCGCTCCCGATCGGGTTACGATTCTAAGATTATGATAATCGTATTTGATCTTCCGGTTAATACAAACCAATTCTTTCGTAAATCATACCATCATCCGAGTTACAAACTTAGTTCAACATCTTGACAAAATATTTAACAACGATAATCAAAAGAGACATGATCTAGAATTAAAATAAGAAACAGCATTATTAAAAATAACATCAAAGCAATTAGAAATCTAGATGTTTATTACAAGAAGTTAAAACCATGAAAAGAAGCAAAGAAAAGTAAAATAAATAATCGAAATCAAGTTTAAAGTTCAAACTAGTAAAAGTAGTGGCCGTAGAACTTTGATTGTGCTTCTCGACTCGTGAACGTTGCCGTTGTCAATGGCTTCGTCCCCGATTTTTCAACGAAGTTCAGAAGGCGGAAGTTAGCTTTCTAATGCAAAAAGAATCACTTAAATCGGACTTCAAACGCCCAAGAAACCGCCCCGTAACCGCCGATGTCGCGCCTGTCCAGCATCGTCCGGCGACCGCTGATGCATTTCGGCGACCGCCGATTAATTTCGGCGACCGCCGTTTACAAAACGGCGACCGCCGTTTCGTCAAAAAAACTTGGCTGGACGGCTGCCTCTTTTTGGCCCTTTCGGCGGTCGCCATTCTGTCTCCGGCGACCGCCATTCGCATCCTGCGACCGTCGTTTCCATTTTGGCGCTCTCCATTTATGGTTTCTTCGGTTCCTTCTCGTTTCTTCGACTTTCTTCAACTTTTGACCTACAAAACAAACTCAAACCACTACAACACACCTCGTGAGATCAAATCACACTAACACATCAAACATCAACTAAAACGATAAAAACAAACAACACACGACTCTCAAACGAAACAAAACGTAAACGAAAAATAACACAAAAACGACATAAATCACCCCCCCACGCTCAAATCCTTGCTAGTCCCGAGCAAGGTAAAATCATCAACAACATGTTTGCACAAATCACGTACATTGAACTCACTAACAAACCACAAACCAACCACTTGTCAAAAACGAGAAAAATGAGAATAATGATATCATGTCACTCAAGCTCACCTCATTTCTCAAAATGTATCCCTCGAAACATGAAATGGTCACCACTCATCAAGCACATCGAGAATATATAAATCAATACATCACAAGAAAATCCGCATACTTTGACAAAGAAGAACCAAGAATCGGTACGAGATTGCAATATGGTAGGCTCGGGTAATAGGTAGTAATCGAAAGAAAAATAAGAGATCAATTAACCGCTCTCGTCAACCTCCTACACCAAATGTACTCACACAACCCCCTCCATCACCAAATGTAAATCATCACAACCCCCCTTATAACATTAATACACGTCAATAAAATCATGTCTCGTTAGGCTTTTAGTCTTAGTACTCCCCGCTTTTTACTTTTTTTTTTTGTTTTGTTTTTTCTCTTATTGCTTTTTGCTTTTTTTTTCATCCCTCATCAATTGTTCTCACAACCAAAGAGTATTCGATTTTTTTTCTTTTTTTTTTTTTGCTTTTTTTTATAGGGAGTAAGCTTTTTCTTATTATAGCTTGCCTTTATACGAGAAAATACGTTTACAATCATCACAATCCCGTATTAACTTTCAAAACAATCTTGCAACACCTCTCAAAATCTCACATCGCTCGTGGAACTCTCGGTTACAAGAAAAGGAACCATGTAAGCTCAAAAGGTTAACTAGGGAGTCCCTCGACGGGCACGGTCATTTTTGGGAAATTTTAAAAATGTGGAGTTAAATCCTAGCAATCTCATACGTCATATTCTCATTCTTAACAAAGTCAAAGTAACTTCATATAACAAATGATGTCAATAACTACTCCAATCATGCATTCTCAATCATCTCATGCTCACAACTCGAGAAAATAATTATAATTTCGCTCCAAGGAAAATAGGCTCAAAAGCTCACATGTATATATAGCTAGGAAAAAAACTCATGAATAACATAGACTCATTTTCTCGACACTTAACAAGTGGTTCATCCTTCAACCAAGTGAGTTCAAGCAACAACTTGACCATATCCACATGCAAACACACCACATTCGGGACAAATCAAATTTTTGAGCATAGAAAAGCAATTCACATAAATCAAACAAACTAACAATGAAAAGAAACACAACTAAACCACACAAAACAATAAAGCACCACACATATGTACAAAGACATAAAAAGAAAAGAAAAACGTACCAAAGTCGTGCCTAGCACGACCTCTCTCACATGTCGGGTGGTGGGAAGTTTTGGTTCGTGGGCTGCCAAGTACTTCTTGAAACACGATCTCGTTCCTAGCCTTTATTCTTGCTCAATTTTATGTCGAGAGCTTGACTTATTTCTCTTCTCACATCAGCCCTTCTTCTTATCAAGTCGCCAATCCTTGTCGTCTTCTACATGCGACTTACTTTCGAAGCCTCTCTTCTTCTTCTTCTCTTCTTCCTTGCCTACTCTTTTCTTTGGAATCAAATGAATCGGAGGCACCCAATCATCCTCCGTTGCTCCCACTTTCGGTCCACTTCCATATAATAGGATGTTCTCCGCCTTGACTACATCCTTAAAATCAACTTCCGCCCACAAATTATACATGTGCTGAAAATGTTGGTCTTGCTTCTTGCTTAAGAGGTTGCTTGGAAACTGAAAAGGCGGATGATATAACTTTTCAAACTCGTGCAACCAGCCCTTTTTCGTTTCATCTTCTGCAACTCTCCTCCTCTTCTTCTTCTCATCCTCTACCTCCTCAACTTCACTCTCCTCGTTTTTCTCCTCTTTAGCAAGGTTATCATCTTCCCTGTCTTCCGGTATTTGCACTTTGTTATCCTCAACTTTCTCTGCTCTTAAAACCGTAGGAGCCTTAGCATGTGATGTTTTATTTGGAAAGATTTCGACCTCATCTTTTGCTTGTAGCTTCCCAAGTGTCGTAGCCATTTGCCCAAGTTGTGTACTAATGTCTTCCAACACCGCATCAAAGCTTCCAATTTTCACTTCAAGGTTGTTCATCCTCAAATCATTTTTTTCTGTTAGGATTTATATAATCCGACAAGGGTTAAAGGAAAGAAAAAGATAAACGTAGAGAACTTGTGGTATTAGAACAAATAAGCGTAATCTAAAATATACAAGAGAGAGGCTTTATATAGCCAACAAAAAGGTAAACCCTAATCCTATAAACAAAAGGTAAACCCTAATAATCCTATAAATATAATAACTAATATAAAAATATGCTAACCCCCCCCCTCAAACTCACGATGGTACAACAAGTAGCATCGAGAGTTTGTCAATGAAAAATCTATGACGGCTGACAGAATGAGACTTCGTGAAGCAGTCAGCCAACTGTAAGGACGACGGAGTAAACGGTAGAGAAATGGTTCCGTGATCCAAATGATGCCGAGTGAAATGACAATCAATCTCAATGTGTTTGGTGCGCTCATGAAACACCGTGTTGTGAGCAATCTGAATGGCACTCTTATTATCGCAGTACATAGGTGTGGGGTCACTAAGAGTGACTCCCATGTCAGCCAGTAACCAGCGCAACCATATAATCTCAGCCGTAGTGGAAGCCATAGCACGATACTCTGCCTCGGTGGATGAACGAGAGACTACATCTTGCTTCTTACTTCTCCAAGAAATAAGAGAATCACCAAGAAAAATACAAAACCCAGTAGTGGACTTCCGAGAAGTCGAATCACCAGCCCAATCGGCATCAGAAAAGGCACGAAGCTCCAATGAAGAAGTGGATGGAAACAAAAGACTCTGATAAAGAGATCCCCGTAGGTAACGTAAAATACGCACAACAGCAGCCCAATGTACAGTCGTGGGTGCTGAAACAAACTGACTAACAATGTGAACAGCATAGGCAATATCAGGACGAGTGATCGTCAAATAAACAAGACTACCAACAATGGACCTATACAGAGTAGGATCTTGTAGAGGAGTGCCATCATCTAGAGTATACTTTGCGTTCAGCTCGAGAGGAGTGTCAGTGGTGCGAGTGTCAGTGAGTCGTGCACGGTGAAGAATATCAGCAGCATACTTGGACTGAGAGAGAAGGTAACCTCGAGGAGAGGAGGCAACTTCAATTCCCAGAAAGTATCGTAAAGGGCCCAAATCTTTCATCTCAAAACAACGGGACAAGGTTTCTTTCAAATTCAAATTCAAATGGGGGTGTTCAAGTGCGGTCCCACGCCTAGCGCACAGACGAGAGCGGGAGCCCGAATATGCACTAGAGAGCCTCAATCTATCTCAAAACCATATGGTACTAAGTAGGAGAACTCCCTAGGCTTATATCATAGACTCCCCTCTCACAATTATTCGATGTGGGACAACTCACAAGTGGCCTTCAACACACCCCCTCCACTTGTGAGTCCTAGTCAAAGGGTGGTCAAACCACTCACGAACAGGATCGAAACCTGCTCTGATACCATGTTAGGATTTATATAATCCGACAAGGGTTAAAGGAAAGAAAAAGATAAACGTAGAGAACTTGTGGTATTAGAACAAATAAGCGTAATCTAAAATATACAAGAGAGAGGCTTTATATAGCCAACAAAAAGGTAAACCCTAATCCTATAAACAAAAGGTAAACCCTAATAATCCTATAAATATAATAACTAATATAAAAATATGCTAACATTTTCCACATACTTCATCATCCATTCTTCGAATTGAGAACTCGAATCATGAGATTGGTATTGTTGTTCACCCATCATTTGCTGCTCTTCAACCTTTAATGGGGCGTTTATTTGAGGATTCCATACATATTCATCGTATTGCATTCCATACCCTCCTTGCAACATCATATTTGACATCATGAATTTCCCTTGTGGTTGACCTACTCCATGTACACCTTGTTGTTGGAAAGAATGTCCAAATGGTTGAGGATGCATCATTTGATCTTGAGCATAATGATTCATAATCGGTGAATACATCTTTTACGTAGTTTGCGTTGATAGAGCTCTTCAAATTCCTTGCTTCTTGTGTTAACCATGCACGCTCAAGTAAATGGTTAGAAAATAACAAGACAATTACACTAACTAAACTAAATGAAATATGAAACTAATACTAACAAACACTTAAACAAAACTATCCGTTTCCCCGGCAACGGCGCCAATTTTGATTAGACTTTTTTCGTGCGTCTCTCGTCAAAATCCGAGGTCAGTTGTAGCTTGACTCGGTATCAATCCAAGGAAACGGAAGAGTCGAGTTTAAGTGAATGAAAAGTGTTAGATGCATAAATCATTAAACTAAGTCCTAAGTTCAAGTTCGATTAACAAAGAAAGTAAATAAGAACATGAAAGAAATAACTTAAATACTTGAATTGAAAAGACTCGGACCATAATAATCAAACTTAGGAATTAGGTTTATATGTCTCCTTTTTCAACCAACACGATTAAACACACGAACGTCAAGTTCCCGGTCGGGTTGCTTAACTCGTAAAAACTACGTTTAATCCACTTAGAGGTTCGCTCCCGATCGGGTTACGATTCTAAGATTATGATAATCGTATTTGATCTTCCGGTTAATACAAACCAATTCTTTCGTAAATCATACCATCATCCGAGTTACAAACTTAGTTCAACATCTTGACAAAATATTTAACAACGATAATCAAAAGAGACATGATCTAGAATTAAAATAAGAAACAGCATTATTAAAAATAACATCAAAGCAATTAGAAATCTAGATGTTTATTACAAGAAGTTAAAACCATTAAAAGAAGCAAAGAAAAGTAAAATAAATAATCGAAATCAAGTTTAAAGTTCAAACTAGTAAAAGTAGTGGCCGTAGAACTTTGATTGTGCTTCTCGACTCGTGAACGTTGCCGTTGTCAATGGCTTCGTCCCCGATTTTTCAACGAAGTTCAGAAGGCGGAAGTTAGCTTTCTAATGCAAAAAGAATCACTTAAATCGGACTTCAAACGCCCAAGAAACCGCCCCGTAACCGCCGATGTCGCGCCTGTCCAGCATCGTCCGGCGACCGCTGATGCATTTCGGCGACCGCCGATTAATTTCGGCGACCGCCGTTTACAAAACGGCGACCGCCGTTTCGTCAAAAAAACTTGGCTGGACGGCTGCCTCTTTTTGGCCCTTTCGGCGGTCGCCATTCTGTCTCCGGCGACCGCCATTCGCATCCTGCGACCGTCGTTTCCATTTTGGCGCTCTCCATTTATGGTTTCTTCGGTTCCTTCTCGTTTCTTCGACTTTCTTCAACTTTTGACCTACAAAACAAACTCAAACCACTCCAACACACCTCGTGAGATCAAATCACACTAACACATCAAACATCAACTAAAACGATAAAAACAAACAACACACGACTCTCAAACGAAACAAAACGTAAACGAAAAATAACACAAAAACGACATAAATCACCCCCCCACGCTCAAATCCTTGCTAGTCCCGAGCAAGGTAAAATCATCAACAACATGTTTGCACAAATCACGTACATTGAACTCACTAACAAACCACAAACCAACCACTTGTCAAAAACGAGAAAAATGAGAATAATGATATCATGTAACTCAAGCTCACCTCATTTCTCAAAATGTATCCCTCGAAACATGAAATGGTCACCACTCATCAAGCACATCGAGAATATATAAATCAATACATCACAAGAAAATCCGCATACTTTGACAAAGAAGAACCAAGAATCGGTACGAGATTGCAATATGGTAGGCTCGGGTAATAGGTAGTAATCGAAAGAAAAATAAGAGATCAATTAACCGCTCTCGTCAACCTCCTACACCAAATGTACTCACACAACCCCCTCCATCACCAAATGTAAATCATCACAACCCCCCTTATAACATTAATACACGTCAATAAAATCATGTCTCGTTAGGCTTTTAGTCTTAGTACTCCCCGCTTTTTACTTTTTTTTTTTTTTTTTTTTTCTCTTATTGCTTTTTGCTTTTTTTTTCATCCCTCATCAATTGTTCTCACAACCAAAGAGTATTCGATTTTTTTTCTTTTTTTTTTTTTTGCTTTTTTTTATAGGGAGTAAGCTTTTTCTTATTATAGCTTGCCTTTATACGAGAAAACACGTTTACAATCATCACAATCCCGTATTAACTTTCAAAACAATCTTGCAACACCTCTCAAAATCTCACATCGCTCGTGGAACTCTCGGTTACAAGAAAAGGAACCATGTAAGCTCAAAAGGTTAACTAGGGAGTCCCTCGACGGGCACGGTCATTTTTGGGAAATTTTAAAAATGTGGAGTTAAATCCTAGCAATCTCATACGTCATATTCTCATTCTTAACAAAGTCAAAGTAACTTCATATAACAAATTATGTCAATAACTACTCCAATCATGCATTCTCAATCATCTCATGCTCACAACTCGAGAAAATAATTATAATTTCGCTCCAAGGAAAATAGGCTCAAAAGCTCACATGTATATATAGCTAGGAAAAAAACTTATGAATAACATAGACTCATTTTCTCGACACTTAACAAGTGGTTCAACCTTCAACCAAGTGAGTTCAAGCAACAACTTGACCATATCCACATGCAAACACACCACATTCGGGACAAATCAAATTTTTGAGCATAGAAAAGCAATTCACATAAATCAAACAAACTAACAATGAAAAGAAACACAACTAAACCACACAAAACAATAAAGCACCACACATATGTACAAAGACATAAAAAGAAAAGAAAAACGTACCAAAGTCGTGCCTAGCACGACCTCTCTCACATGTCGGGTGGTGGGAAGTTTTGGTTCGTGGGCTGCCAAGTACTTCTTG
The DNA here is from genome assembly GCA_954870475.1 of Euphrasia confusa. NCBI lineage: Eukaryota > Viridiplantae > Streptophyta > Magnoliopsida > Lamiales > Orobanchaceae > Euphrasia > Euphrasia confusa. The sequence continues at coordinate 23,766,559 of OX940960.1, forward strand.
AAACACGATCTCGTTCCTAGCCTTTATTCTTGCTCAATTTTATGTCGAGAGCTTGACTTATTTCTCTTCTCACATCAGCCCTTCTTCTTATCAAGTCGCCAATCCTTGTCGTCTTCTACATGCGACTTACTTTCGAAGCCTCTCTTCTTCTTCTTCTCTTCTTCCTTGCCTACTCTTTTCTTTGGAATCAAATGAATCGGAGGCACCCAATCATCCTCCGTTGCTCCCACTTTCGGTCCACTTCCATATAATAGGATGTTCTCCGCCTTGACTACATCCTTAAAATCAACTTCCGCCCACAAATTATACATGTGCTGAAAATGTTGGTCTTGCTTCTTGCTTAAGAGGTTGCTTGGAAACTGAAAAGGCGGATGATATAACTTTTCAAACTCGTGCAACCAGCCCTTTTTCGTTTCATCTTCTGCAACTCTCCTCCTCTTCTTCTTCTCATCCTCTACCTCCTCAACTTCACTCTCCTCGTTTTTCTCCTCTTTAGCAAGGTTATCATCTTCCCTGTCTTCCGGTATTTGCACTTTGTTATCCTCAACTTTCTCTGCTCTTAAAACCGTAAGAGCCTTAGCATGTGATGTTTTATTTGGAAAGATTTCGACCTCATCTTTTGCTTGTAGCTTCCCAAGTGTCGTAGCCATTTGCCCAAGTTGTGTACTAATGTCTTCCAACACCGCATCAAAGCTTCCAATTTTCACTTCAAGGTTGTTCATCCTCAAATCATTTTTTTCCACATACTTCATCATCCATTCTTCGAATTGAGAACTCGAATCATGAGATTGGTATTGTTGTTCACCCATCATTTGCTGCTCTTCAACCTTTAATGGGGCGTTTATTTGAGGATTCCATACATATTCATCGTATTGCATTCCATACCCTCCTTGCAACATCATATTTGACATCATGAATTTCCCTTGTGGTTGACCTACTCCATGTACACCTTGTTGTTGGAAAGAATGTCCAAATGGTTGAGGATGCATCATTTGATCTTGAGCATAATGATTCATAATCGGTGAATACATCTTTTACGTAGTTTGCGTTGATAGAGCTCTTCAAATTCCTTGCTTCTTGTGTTAACCATGCACGCTCAAGTAAATGGTTAGAAAATAACAAGACAATTACACTAACTAAACTAAATGAAATATGAAACTAATACTAACAAACACTTAAACAAAACTATCCGTTTCCCCGGCAACGGCGCCAATTTTGATTAGACTTTTTTCGTGCGTCTCTCGTCAAAATCCGAGGTCAGTTGTAGCTTGACTCGGTATCAATCCAAGGAAACGGAAGAGTCGAGTTTAAGTGAATGAAAAGTGTTAGATGCATAAATCATTAAACTAAGTCCTAAGTTCAAGTTCGATTAACAAAGAAAGTAAATAAGAACATGAAAGAAATAACTTAAATACTTGAATTGAAAAGACTCGGACCATAATAATCAAACTTAGGAATTAGGTTTATATGTCTCCTTTTTCAACCAACACGATTAAACACACGAACGTCAAGTTCCCGGTCGGGTTGCTTAACTCGTAAAAACTACGTTTAATCCACTTAGAGGTTCGCTCCCGATCGGGTTACGATTCTAAGATTATGATAATCGTATTTGATCTTCCGGTTAATACAAACCAATTCTTTCGTAAATCATACCATCATCCGAGTTACAAACTTAGTTCAACATCTTGACAAAATATTTAACAACGATAATCAAAAGAGACATGATCTAGAATTAAAATAAGAAACAGCATTATTAAAAATAACATCAAAGCAATTAGAAATCTAGATGTTAATTACAAGAAGTTAAAACCATGAAAAGAAGCAAAGAAAAGTAAAATAAATAATCGAAATCAAGTTTAAAGTTCAAACTAGTAAAAGTAGTGGCCGTAGAACTTTGATTGTGCTTCTCGACTCGTGAAAGTTGCCGTTGTCAATGGCTTCGTCCTCGATTTTTCAACGAAGTTCAGAAGGCGGAAGTTAGCTTTCTAATGCAAAAAGAATCACTTAAATCGGACTTCAAACGCCCAAGAAACCGCCCCGTAACCGCCGATGTCGCGCCTGTCCAGCATCGTCCGGCGACCGCTGATGCATTTCGGCGACCGCCGTTTACAAAACGGCGACCGCCGTTTCGTCAAAAAAACTTGGCTGGACGGCTGCCTCTTTTTGTCCCTTTCGGCGGTCGCCATTCTGTCTCCGGCGACCGCCATTCGCATCCTGCGACCGTCGTTTCCATTTTGGCGCTCTCCATTTATGGTTTCTTCGGTTCCTTCTCGTTTCTTCGACTTTCTTCAACTTTTGACCTACAAAACAAACTCAAACCACTACAACACACCTCGTGAGATCAAATCACACTAACACATCAAACATCAACTAAAACGATAAAAACAAACATCACACGACTCTCAAACGAAACAAAACGTAAACGAAAAATAACACAAAAACGACATAAATCAATTGGTCCGTGTCCATCTAGGTCGTGAGCAACTGTTCGATTAAATACGAGTAACCGATAGTATGATCTTCTGTGTGCCCATGCAACACCATACTAACTACAACGTATAAAATCTAGGACTATAATTTGCATGTATTTAATTAACAATAATTAAAAGCAAATGAATGTCTGTAATTAATAGGTAAATGAAAGTGCATAAAGAGTTCAGAATACTCAAATCTAGACATTAAGTATACTACTCCATCAGGGTTCCGACCGCCGGCGCGTATAAGGGACCCCGGCAGGAGCCGGGGCTTGCGATCGACCACGGTGGTCGATCGCTGGGGGCAGCCGCGGGCTGGTGCCGCGGCAGTCGCCCCCTCAGCCCGGCGATGGCGGTGAGTCGCCGGACTCACCGTCGGGGGCTGCCTAGAGCAGCCCAGGGGATGCGCGAAGCATCCCGGCGATCGCAAACGCGATCGCGAACCCCCTCGACGTGGGGGTTCGGCTGGACAGCCGCGGGTTTATCCCGCGGCGGGTGTTCGGTCGAGCCTCGGTTCGCGTACGGTGGTTCGCGGTGGTTTTCGGCGAAAGGATTTTTCGATTGGGTTGTCGGTTCCGCGATTTAGACAATCCGGATATTCGAAGGATTTCGGTCGAAATTAATTAGATAATTTATTTATTTAAATTTATTAATTCCGGGATATCGATTTCCAACAGAGGGTATGGAAACATATCCATGGTCTCCATTGTTGTTCTCTTGGTGACTTTTATGGATTTTTGAAGTTCGTATAGATAAGCCATTGGAGGAGAATTCTTGTAATTCCTCTTACGAGAAACATTGATTAAGTTTATCAAACAATGCCTAATTTGTCTTTCCAAAACTGATTTCAAGTCGACTCATTCTCACCCCGGGGAGTGGAATGGAGCCAAAGCCACTTGGTCATGTCGAGGACACAAATTAGAGACCTTCGTACCATCCTTTTGAAGGTGGATCGATTGTCTGCTCGGCTCCCTCATTTTATGAGAGATAGGGTCGTTCGCATGGTGAATCACTGGTAAGAAACTTCGAGTTTCACTTATGATTCTCCCCGTCTTGATTTACAAGATTAAATGATTCAAGTAATTGGATGTCAATTGTAAAAGTCTTTTGGTGTAGTAAACGTCCACACGAACGTGGCTTGCTACATTGAATGGGATTTTAGAACGATTGATGTAGACAGTTATAGAAGGGAGTAAAGGAGCGTATGTTAACGTAAATGTCCACATGAACGTGGCTTGCGGTGAATATACGTGTCCCAAACAATCTTCTTAGATACTGAGTAATGGTTTACACTTAGGTACGCTTTATAGTATTCTTCCCAACGAAGTAACGCTATAATGATGTACGACCGAAGCAAATCTAATTGCTAAATCATTTGGGTGGGTAAACGTCCACACGAACGTGGCTTGCCTTACCTGATGGGATTTTAGATGTGATTAGTGGTTTAATGATATTATTTGACGGAGATAATATCGGAGATTAAATCGATTGTTTGTTGTTATATGTGCTCATAGATTAGGATATGGCTTTGAACCCACTTTATGTGATACTTAAGGAATTAAACCCATTGGTCCCTAAATGTATTGATTGGAATAGAGATCTAGACATTGCCCTAACTGTTAGAGAGTACAAGTTTGTACTCAGTGAGCTTTGTCCTCCCGAGCCTACAAATGTCTTAACTGATGAGGAAAGGACTGATTTTGAGATCATGTTCAAACTCAAGGAGATGTTTAGACATGACGTAGTGGCTAGACAAGAGGCGATGAGGATACTCATAAAGTCCATTCATTCGAGGAAACGCTTAAAACACGTTTTTGAGATGATGGACCTTTTTGTTGGAATTCGATATCCCGGGTCATCAAAATTGCGGAACCGATAACCCGAACGAACCCTTCGCCGGAGATCACGCGAACGCCGTCTCATCCGCCGGAGTCCGGGCTTTGGAGACCACGCGCCCGAAGGCGCGCAATCCGCCCCCACCCGAACCCCCGCGAGCCGGGTTCACGCGATCGAACATCGCGTTCGATGGGGCTGCATCCGGCAGCCCCCAGCAGCAGGTCCGGCGACCTGCTGCCCGCCGTGGAGAAGCCCCCACCGTCGCGGTGGGGAGGTGACGGCACCAGCCCGTCACCGCCGGCGATCGCTCCCAGCGATCGCCCCCTCGGCCAAGGCCGAGGGTTCTCCTTCCGCGCGCCGAACCCTAGGCGTGCGGTCCACGCGGTCCGGTGGCTTCGCCACCACCGCGTGGTCCTCCGTCTAATCCGGGTTCGATCCTTCGGATCTTGCGTTCTACGGTATTCTCGATAAAAACAAATCGAACAATTATCAAGGGGGTTTAGATATTGTACCTACGATTCGTTGTTCGGAGAAACGAAATCGATGACCTCTTGATCTTCCCGTGTATTCCTTGCACTCCGTTCGAACGTCGGGTGGGCGACGAGCTATCGAACTCTTATGGATCCTCTTCACTCTTCAAGACTTTATGATTGGCGTAACTTATGTTTTTCTCTCTTGAAAAGTGAAGACCATGTAGTGCTTATATAGGCTACGAGGGGGATCAAAAGGAGATTAAATATTGGGCTTATAATATTGAAAATTAAATTGGGTCCAACCCAAATCCATTAATTCTTATCAATATTAATTTTATTTATTTTCCACTATATAAATAAAATTGCACTCCCAATATTTATCTATATTATATCAAATAATATTTCTCCAACTTAGTATTATTTATTCCGTCTATTTAAGATTTAAATATCCATGAATAAAATTTATTTATTGCTTAATAAATTTATTCATCTCTTATATCCGAGAATAGTACCACTCAACCTTATTTATTATGCGGAACAAATCCACTCGCGAGGTTTACATAATAAATCCTTATGAGCTCATCTCGGGGATATTATCAACCCTTTCGGGATACACTGTCCCTTCAAGAATTCACGGCATGCCATATATAAAATATAGTGACCCAACTTAACCGGTAATTAACCCAATAATTAAATCGGTTAATTCCTTTGGAAAATCAAAGTCACTAATATTAAATATACACACCCGCAATTGTTTCAGGGATTAAGAATAAAATACTCCGAGACTTAAATCAATTATCACAGAGCAATCCTAATTGATAAGTCTCAAGCGATCCGCTCAATACACAAAGTGTACAAGTGTGATAAAATAATTAAGATAAATTATTTTCTCTCTCACACAACGACTATACCGATGGATTGGTCCGTGTTCATCTAGGTCGTGAGCAACTGTTCGATTAAATACGAGTAACCGATAGTATGATCTTCTGTGTGCCCATGCAACACCATACTAACTACAACGTATAAAATCTAGGACTATAATTTGCATGTATTTAATTAACAATAATTAAAAGCAAATGAATGTCTGTAATTAATAGGTAAATGAAAGTGCATACAGAGTTCAGAATACTCAAATCTAGACATTAAGTATACTACTCTATCAATCTCCCACTTATACTAAGGTCTAGTCTTATCTTCCAAACTTCTGACTCCCAAACCCTCCAAGTGCTTGTAATATACTTCCTTAGGAAGTATCTTGGTGAAAGGGTCCGCTAGGTTGTCTTCCGAAGATATCTTGGTGACTATCGCATCGCCCCTCTTGACGATGTCTCGAATCAGGTGGTACTTGCGCTCTTTGTGTTTTGTAGCACTATGGGACCGTGGTTCCTTACTGTTTGCCACTGCACCGCTATTGTCACAATAAATTGTCATAGCCTTGGGCAAACTCGGAATCACATCTAAGTCCTGGAGGAAATTAAGGAACCACACTGACTCTTTCGCTGCCTCTGAGGCTGCAACATATTCAGCTTCCATGGTAGAGTCTGAAATGCACTTTTGCTTAACACTCTTCCATGATACGGCTCCACCTCCCAAAGTGTACACATAGCCTGATGTCGACTTACGCCGGTCCTTATCAGCTTGGAAATCCGAATCTGTGTAACCCAAAGGAATCAGATTGTCTGCACTGTATCTCAGAACATAATCCTTAGTATTTCGCAAATACTTGAAAATGCTCTTTACGGCAGTCCAATGAGCCTTTCCAGGGTTACTCTGATATCTCGCTACTATGCCAACGGCATAACAGATATCAGGCCTCGTGCATAACATTGCATACATTAAGCTTCCCACAGCCGAAGCGTAGGGAACCGCTTTCATGTCATCTTTCTCCTTCTGTGTCTGAGGACACATTTCCTTAGAAAGATAAGTTCCTTTACTGAAGGGCAGATCACCCTTCTTGGAATCTTGCATGTTAAAACGAGCTAGAATCGTGTCTATGTAAGATTGCTGGGAAAGACACAATGTTCTATTCCGGCGATCCCTTATAACCTTGATCCCTAGAACATGTCCAACTTCTCCCAAATCTTTCATATCGAATTGTCTAGACAACCATCCCTTTATGTCTGATAACATCTTTACACTGTTGCCAATGAGAAGTATGTCATCTACATAAAGCACGAGAAACACCACCTTCTTTCCATCACGTTTCCAATATACACACGATTCGTCCATGCTTTGAATGAATCCAAAAGATTGGACTACTTCATCAAACCGCAGGTTCCACGATCTCGAGGCTTGTTTCAATCCATAAATGGATCGATTAAGCTTGCACACTAGATGATCTCGCCCCTTAGCAATGAATCCTTCTGGTTGTTTCATATAAATCGTCTCGTCAAGAATTCCATTAAGGAAAGCTGTCTTGACATCCATTTGCCACACCTCATAGTCCATATGTGCTGCTATGGATAAGAGAATCCGGATTGACTTTATCTTGGCTACCGGCGAGAAGGTCTCCTCATAATCGATTCCCTCTTTCTGAGTATATCCTTTCGCAACAAGCCGAGCTTTAAAGGTTTCAACCTTTCCGTCAGATCCTCTCTTTCTCTTGTAGACCCATTTACACCCAATTGGCTTTACGCCGCTTGGTGGTTCTACAAGATCCCAGACTTTATTAGAATCCATAGATTCTATTTCGGATTTCATCGCTTTCTTCCAAGAAGGCGCATCTATATCTTGTACCGCCTCATCATAGGTCCAGGGATCGACTTCATGAACTCCGGGTGCCGAGTCCGAAGACTCACCCAGTCCAATCCATCTGTCCGGTTGTTTAACAACCCTCCCACTACGACGGCGTTCCGGTGTATTAACAGTGACAGTATTAGGTGCAGGTTCTAGTGGTGTATCTATACTCGGTTTGGCTGTATCCAGGTCTTCCTCGTTACCTCTCAACTCATCAAGTATTATGTCACTTTTGGGCTTGTGGTCCATGACATAGTCTTCCTCTAGGAACCGAGCGTTAGTACTTATAACGATCTTCTGGTCCGTATGACTATAGAACATGCAACCCTTAGTTCCTTTCGGGTATCCTACAAACAGCCGTATTTCTTATCTAGGTTCTAACTTATCGGCGCCTTGTCTCAACACATGTGCTGGACATCCCCAAATCCGAATGTGTTTCAAGTTAGGCTTACGCCCACTCCACAATTCCATGGGTGTAGTTGGTACCGTTTTGGTCGGAACCCTATTCAGAATGTACGCCGCTGTTTCCAAGGCAAGTCCCAGAACATAACAGGTAAATCCGAGTAACTCATCATCGATCGCACCATCTCCATAAGAGTCCTATTACTTCTTTCTGACACACCATTCTGCTGAGGAGTATATGGTGAGGTCAGCTGGGATTCAATCCCATTCTCTGCCAAGTATGCCTTGAATTCTCCAGACAGGTACTCGCCTCCGCGATCAGATCGCAGGCATTTTATGGATTTACCACGAAGGTTCTCCACAAGAGCCTTGAATTCCTTGAACTTGTCAAAAGAATCACTCTTGTGGCGCATCAGGTAAATATATCCATACCTTGAGTAATCATCAGTAAAGGTGATGAAATACTCGTACCCTCCCCTTGCCTGAGTAGACATAGGTCCGCATACATCAGAGTGAATCAAATCCAATACTTGTTCAGCTCTACGTCCTTTACCAGAAAAAGAACGCTTGGTCATTTTACCCTCCAAACAGGATTCGCAGGTTGGAAGGTCCTCTCCTTCTATGCCGCTAATGAGACCATCAGCTTTCAACCTTTGAATTCTATTTGAATTAATATGACCTAGCCTTAGATGCCACAAGTATAATTGATTCATTTTAGAAGGTTCCTTTCTCTTATTGGTGTTCGTAGATGTGTTATTACTCTCGGTTAGTTGCACCGTGTTAGACTCAGGATTCAGAATATACAAATCGTCTACCAATGTACCAGAACAGACAATCTCACTATTTCTTCTTATGACCACAGAGTGATCAAAAGAAACAGAATATCCATTCAGAATTAACTTAGAAACTGAAATCAAATTCTTTCTAAAATTCGGTACATAAAGACAATTTCGTAAAACTAAAACCCTATCACTACTAAAACGTAAGTGAACGTCTCCCACTGCAACAGCCGCCACCTTCGCGGCATTGCCCATGTAGACTACGATCTCTCCCTCTCTAAGTCTCCGGGTTTCCTGGAACCCCTGCAATGAATTGCAGACATGATCAGTGGCACCCGTATCTACACACCAGGTGCTGGTAGATATCACCGCTGACAATGTTTCAGTGACTAAGGAAAATTTCGTACCTTTGATGAGAGGACAATCAGACCTCCAGTGCCCAGACTGTTTGCATTGATAGCACTTACCTTGCGGCTTGCTCTTCCCAATCCGTGGTTTGGAACCACTGGGCTTCTTTGCTTGCGCTTCTTCTTTGGCCATAAGAGCTTGTGATTTTCTGATCATACTTATGATTTTCATCCTCAAGTCATCGTTTTTAAGCGATTCCTCTAGTGGACGAAATGCAATCAGTATGTCAATCACCTCTTCAGCAGTATCCACGCTATGTCTCAACATCATATTGAGGTCATTCTTAATGTCCTCATCAGTTGGGACAACAGCAGATATAGAAGGCTTGACAGTCTGAACAATGTCCAGATTTCGTTCCCAATCATCACCACATGGAACCGGTGATTTTTCATCCTTAAGTATATCATAAAGTGGGGTCACAGTCATTCTTAACCTATAAGCACATAAAACAAACAAACAATTTAATATCCGATATTATCTCCCTCAAATAATATCATTAAATCACTAATCACATCTAAAATCCCATCAGGTTAAGGCAAGCCACGTGGTGTGGACATTTACCCACCCAAATGATTTAGCAATTAGATTCTCTTTGGTCATACATCAATTATAGCGTAACCTCGTGGGGAGGAATACTATAACGCGTATCTATGTGTAAACCATCACTTAGTACCAAAGTGAATTACTTGGAATTGCTACATCACCGCAAGCCACGTGGTGTGGACGTTTACGATAACTTCACAACTCTTCATAATTACTTACAACTGTCTACATCAATTAATCCAATGTCCGTCAGCATAGCAAGCCACGTGGTGTGAACGTTTACTACACCAAGAGACTTTTATAATTTACTCCCAATTACTTGATCCATTTAATCTCGTAAATCAAGACGTGGAGAATCATAAGTGAAACTCGAAGTTTCTAACCAGTGATTCACCATGCGAACGACCCTATCTCTCATAAATGAGGGAGCCGAGCAGACAAACGACCCATCTATCAAAGAATGGCACGAAAGTCTCTAATTTGTGTCCTCTACATGACCAAGTGGCTCTGGCTCCATTCCACTCCCCGGGGTGAGAATGAGTCGACTTGAAATCAGCTTTGGAAAGACAAATTAGGAATTGTTTGATAAACTTAATCAATGTTTCTCATAAAAGGAATTACAAGAACTCTCCTCTAATGACTTATCTATATAAACTTCAAAAGTTTATAAAAGTCACCAAGAGAGCAGCAATGGAGACCATGGGTATGTTTCCATACCCTCTCCCACTTAGCTTTTTACAATAAAGGGATACGCTATCTAGTGCATAAAATAAACACATATAGCATGCATACATGTAATAAAGCACATAGTATTATCACATAGTCAAAATAATACTAGAATATTATTTTCCGACTATTATGGCTTCATCACATCCCCGTACGCATCTTCTAGTCTTTAGTCTTCGTTCTTGAATGCTCCATGTGACGAGAATATTAATTTCCAATATTTAAATCTATTTATTTTTAATAAATCCAAAAGATACTTAATTAATAATAATTAAGTCAATCGAATAAATCAAAAATAAAATTAAATATTATTAATATTTTTATTTATTTTATTTTCCCTTTCTACTTCATTAATTTTCTAGAATAATCTATCCAAGACCCATTTGGAATATTCTAGATGATTTCCATAATGAAATAAGGAAATAAAATAATTTAGGACTCTTCTACTTTCCAAATTAATTAGATTCCTAATCCATGAATATTTCCATAAAATAGAAATAATCAATTTAGGAATCCTAATCAATTCCAAATTGATTCTTTTCCTAATCCATGAGAGTTCCCAAAAATAAGAATTCTCAAATAGGAAAAATCCGAACCAATTAGGAAAGAGAATCACCGGGCCGGGATAGCACGGGGTGGTGATCCCCGTGCCACCATCGACCGCCGCCTATGCCACCGCCGCCCAGCCCACGCGCCACCGCCACTGGTGGCCGGCGTGGCCGGAACTCCCACGGTCAGCCATCCTAGGGCCGCGGGTCGATCGATCCCCTCGGGATCGATCATGGGGATTGATCGATCCCGGTCCTTGTCTCCTCGTCACTTCGTCTTCTCCGGCGGTCTTCGATTCGTCGATCCAATCGCAAAATAAATTTACAAAAATCTAAATTACAATTCCGGTATCGATTCTAATAGGTAAATGAAAGTGCATACAGAGTTCAGAATACTGAAATCTAGACATTAAGTATACTACTCCATCACTTTTAGACGAGTTGAGACGGAAATCGCAAGCTCTTGTAGCCAATGCCAAGGGTTTCGTACCTAAGGGCTAAATCGGGGGAAAGGAAAAGCAAGCAAGCAAACCCAGTGGTCATAAGTGGACCACGAGATGGGACGAAAAAGCCAATAGGCAAGTGTTCTCGATGCAAACAGTCTGGGTACTGGAAGTCTGATTATCCTCTCAAAGAAAGTACGAAATTTTCTTTAGTCGTAAAACATAGTCAGTGGTATTATCTACCGGAACCTGGTGTGTAAATATGGAACCACTGACGGTATGTGCATTTTAAATGCAAGAGGTTCCAGGAAACCCGACGACTTAGAAAAGAAGAAATCGTAGTCTACATGGGCAATGTTGTAAAGGAGGCAGCAGTTGCAGTGGAGGACATTTTATAGGATTTCATTTTGAGTTATTGCTTTTATGTACCTTTCATATTAGAAAGAACTTTGTTCTGGATTTCTAATGAATGGATATTTTATTTCTTTTAATCATTTGATGGTTATAAGAAGAAATAATGATATTATCTATTCTGGTACATTAGCTAGCAATATATAAATGATGAATCCTGAGTCCACCACGATGCAACGAACCGTAGCATGAAACTCGTTTTACTAATAAGAGATTTCTTTATCAATTATACTTGTGGATTCTTATGCTGAGTCATGTTTATTCAAATAAGAAGTTCAAAGGTCGAAAATTGATATTTTGATCAATTAAGTTGAAGGAGTGGACCTTCCGACCTAAGAATCTAATTTGGAAGATAATATGACTAAGCAATCCTTTATGGATATAAGATGTAAGATCCGGACAAGTATAAGAATTGATTGACTCTGATGTATGCAGACATATGCCTACTCAGACAATAAGGTAGGAGTACTTCATTTTATGATTACTCGAAAAAAAATGGATTAGAATACCTGATGTGCCACAAAAGCAAGTGTTTTGACAAGTCAATGGACACTAAGCATTTGTGGAGAACCATCAAGGTATATCCATTTGTGGCCTGCGATTTGATCGCGGAGGCAAATACCTGTCTGAGGAATGCATGGCATACTGATCAGAGATTGGGATTTGATCCTAAATGACTTCACCATACATTGTTGTGTAGAAATGGTGTGTCGTAAACAAGAAATGGAACTCTTATAGAAGTAGTAAAAACATGAGTTATACGGAACTACCTATGTTCTATGGATATGTCTGGAAACAACGGCGCATTCAAATGCGGTTGTATAATATCCTAGAAGAACAAAAGATGTGTGTTCAATAGTACTATGAACCAGAAGGACGTTCTAACGCCCGGTTCTTAGAGAAAGACTATATAATGAACCACAAGCCCAAGGTGACGTAATACTTTGAAATGAGAGAGAAAGATTAAGACTTAGAACCAGCCGAACCGAGTAGCGGTACACCACTAACTGCACCTACTGTTATCACTGATTATACACCGGAATGCCATTGTAGTGGGAGGTTGTGGGACAACCGGAGATATTCATAAGACTAGGAGAGTCTTCGGACTCTGGACCTAGTATACATGAAATCGATCCCTAGATCTACACGAAGGCCGTACTAGATCTAAATGTGCCTTCTTGGAAAGCAATAAGGATTATTGCTAAGAGGCGAGATCATTTAGAGTACAAGCTTAGTTGACCCATTTATGGATTGAAACAAAGCATTGAATTCGTGGTACTTGCAAATTGATGAGATAGTCCATTTTATGGATTCATCAAAAGCATAGACGAATTGTGTGTACTGGAAACGTGATGGAAAACAAGGTGGTGTTTCTCGGAGGTTTTATGTAGATGACACTCTTATCATTGGCAACAATGTAAAGATGTTATCAAACATAAAATGATGGTTGTCTAGATGAATCATTATGAAAGATAAAGGAAGAAGTTGGACATGTTCTTGAGATCTTGGATCTCTAGAAAGAACATTGTACTCCTCCTGGACATCTTACATAAATGATTATGGTTCGTTTTAAACATGCAAGATTCCGAGAAAGGTTCGTTACCTTTCAGAGACGGAATGCATCTATCTAAGGATATGTGTTTTGGAACACAAAAGGAGATAGAAGCAATGAAAGCAGTTTCCTACACTTTGAGTGTGGAAAGCTTAATAAATGCATTGTTGAAAACAAGAACCTGATATCAGCTATGCGGTTAGCATAGTGGGAGGATATCAAAGTAATCCTGGAAAGGAATACTCGACTATTGTAATGAACATTTTAAGTACTTTCGAAGTACTAGAAATTATGTTCTGGATTACGGAGCAGACGAGCATTTCCTTTGGATTACATTCTCTTAGATTTCTAATCGAATGAGGACCGGTGTAAGTCGATATCAGGCTATGTGTTTTACTATTGAAGGAGAAGGAGTTTTTAACATGGAAGAGTGATAAGTGTTGGAATTCGATATCCCGGGGTATCAAAAATTGCGGAACTGATAACCCCGACCGAAAACCCGTCGCCGGAAACCGATCACGAGCTCCACGATGTCCGGAGCTCAACCGGAGAATCGCCGCGGGATGAACCCGCGGCCGAAACCCTAGCCGAGCCCATCGCGGGCTCGCGATCGCCATCGATCGCGTGGGGCTGCTCCGGCAGCCCCGGGGCGGTGAGTCCAGCGACTTCACCGCCCACGCCGTCGGGAGGGGCGGTCAGCCCAGCTGACCACCGCGGCAACAGCCGCGGCTCGCCCCCGCGATCGAGCCCAGCTCGATCGCTAGCCCCGGCGTCCAGCCGGGGTCCCTTCGCGCGGATCGCCGCGATCGAACCCTAGGTTCGATCTCATCCCTCGGCTCCCAGCCGAGGGTCCTTCGAACGTTCGCCGGGGATCTCGAATCCCCGTCCCCGAAGTTCGACGTTTATCCCGGATCGTGCGTTCATGTATGTATCACAATTAATATCACATAGAATCACACAAGGAGTTTTATGATCATACCTTTTGATTCGTTGTGCGGAGAAACGAAATCAAGATGAAGACCTTTGAATCTTCCTACATATTCCTTGCACTTCGTTCGAACGTCGGGTGGGCGACGATCTATCGAACTCCTATGGATCTCCTTCAACTCTCTAGAATATCAAGTATGATAATCTTGTCTTATGATTTATGAAGGCCATGTATTGCTTTTATAGGCTACGTAGGGGATCTAAAGGAGGTGGAATATTGGGCTTCCAATATTGATGATTAAATTGAGCCCACTGCCCAAGTCCATTAATCCTTATCAATATTAATTAATTTATTTTCCACTATATAAATTAATTGCACTCCCAATATTAAACCATATTATATCAAATAATATTTATCCGGTAGTATTTATTTATTCCGTGTATTTAAGATAGAAATATCCATGAATAAAATTAATTTATTGCTAATTAATTTATTCATCTCTTTAATCCGAGACTAGTACCATTCAACCTTAATTATTGTGCGGAACGAATCCACTCATGAGGTTTACACAATAATTCCTTTTGAACTCATCTCGGGGATATTATCAACCCTTCCGGGATACACTGTCCGGTCAATTATTCACGGCATGCCATATATAAAATATAGTGACCCAACTTAACCGGTAATTAACCCATTAATTAAATCGGTTAATTCCTTTGGTAAATCAAAGTCACTTATATTAAATATACACACCCGCAATAATATCGGGGATTAAGAATAAAATACACTGAGACTCGAATCGATTATCGCCGGCAATCCTAATCGATGAATCTCGACGATCCGCTCAATACACCAAGTGTACAAGTGTGATAAAATAATTAAGATAAATTATTTTCTCTCTCACACAACGACTATACCGATAGATTAGTTCGTATCTATCTAGGTCGTGAGCAACTGTTTGATTAGATACGAGTAACCGATAGTATGATCTTCTGTGAGCCCATGCACACCATACTAACTACAACGTATAAAATCCAGAGCTATGGTTTGCATATATTTAATTAATAAATAATTAAAAGCAAAACAATTGTTCGTTAATTAATAGATTAAATGCTATGACGAGGAGTTTGTCGTTACTTAAATCTAGACATTAAGTACACAACTCCAACAATCTCCCACTTGTACTAAGGTCTAGTCATTTCCTCCAAACTCCCGGTTCCCATACTCATTACGTGCTTAAAGTGTACTTCCGAGAAGTACTATGTAAATGAGCAATCTAGGTTGCCGCTCTGAAGTTATCTTGGTGACTACTACGTCGTCTCCCTCGACGATGACTCGTATCAGGTGGTACTTGCACTATGTGTTAACATCACTTTTCGACTTATGACTTCTTCCGGTTTACCATGCACCGCTATGAAATAGCCTTTGGCAAACCAAGAGTCATATCCAAGTCTTAGAGGTTATCCCGGAACCTAACCAAAACTTCCGCTGCCTCTGAGGCTGCTATTCGGTTATGAAAGAGTCCGAGAAGCATCCTGCTTATCACTCTTTCATATTAAAGGTTTCACCTCTTTCAAAAGTGAACACATAGCCTGATATCGACTTTCACTGGTCCTTCTCTGATTTGAGATCTGAGACTATGTAATCTAAGAGGATTTCGCCTTGCTTAACAGTCTCAAGTACTATTACAGGATTTGAAATTTCTTGTCCAGATTACTTTGATATCCTCCCACTACGCAAACCGCATAGTTGATATCAGGTTGTGTTTTTCAACATTGCATCTAAGCTTTCCACACAAAAGGTAGGAAAACTGCTGTGCATGTTAAAACAAACCATAATCGTATAAGATATCTAGGAGAAGTACAATGTTCTTTTCCCTAGATCATAAGATCTTAAGAACATGCTCTAACTTCTACTCAATCTCATATTCCGATTTATTTAGACAACCATTATTTTATGTCTGACAACATCTTTACATTGTTCCCAATGATAAGATGTTATCTACAAAAAAAATCTCCGAGAAACACCACCTTGTTTCCATTACCTCTCCAATACACCCATCGTCTTTGCCTTTTGAAGAATCCATTAAATGGACTATCTCTTCAATTTGCAAGTTCCACGATTTGTAGCTTTGTCCCAATCCATAAATGGATTTACTAAGCTATGTACTCTAAATGATCTAGCCTCTTAACAATAAACTTTATTGTTCCAAGCAGGCACATTTAGATATAGTACCACCCTTATGCAGAACTAGGGATCGATTTCATGTCTACTAGATCCAGAGTCCGAACTCCTCTAGTCTTATGAACATCTCTGGTTGTCCAACAACCTCCCACTGCAATGGCGTCCTGGTGTATAATAGTAATAACAATAGGTGCAGTGTGTGGTGTACTTCTACTCGGTTTGGCTGGCTCTCAGTCTTTTGTCCTTTCTTCTCATTCCAAGGTATTACTTTAATTCAGGCTTTGTGGTTCATCTAATAGTCTTTCTCCATGAACCGGACAATGGACGTCCCTCTGGTTCATAGTACTATAGAACACACAATACTTCGTTCATCTAGGATATCCTACAACCATATTCAATATGTTTGTATCCAGGAATATCCATAGAACATAGGTAGTTCCGAACAACTTGTTCTTTTACTATTAGATTTCCATTTCTTATTTTCTTATGCACCATCTCTACACATAAGTGTATGGTGCGGTTACTTTAGGATTGAATCCCAATCTTATGCTATGTGTTATTTAGATAGGTAACGGCCTCCGCGATCAAGTCGCAGGCTCCTGACGGATATACTTTAATGGTTCCCCATAATAGCTTTGTGTTTATTGACTAGTCAAAACACTTTGCTTTTATGGCACATTAAGTACTCTAATCCATCATTGAGTATTCTTTGGAAGAACTACTCGTACCTCTCTTATTCACACATACGTCTGCATATCTAATCACTTCTAATACTTGTCCGAATTCTATCCTTTATCAATAAAGGTTTGCTTAGATGTATTATCCTCCAAATTTAATCCTCAGGTCGGAAGGTCCATTCCTTCAACTATAATTGATCAAATCAATTTCGACCTTTTTGAATCTTATTTGAAAATACTACTAAGTACAAGAATTCACAAGTATAATGATTTAATAAAGAAATATCTAATCAAATAAAACAAGTTATAGAACGGTTCGTTGCATTGTGGTAGACTTAGGATCTATCATTCATATATTGCTATCTAATGTACCAGAATAGATAATACCCATTATTTCTTATCAAAATCATCCAATGATTAAAGAAATAAAATATCCATTCATAATTAATAGAAATCCAGAACAAAACGTTCTTTCTAAAATAAAGGGTACATAAAGCAATAGTCTTCAAATGAAATCCTATTTAACTACTTAAGCAGATAAATGTCTTCCACCGCAACAGCTGCCTCCTCTACAGCTTTTGCCCGTGTAGACTCGAACTCTCCTTCTCTAAGTCGCCGGGTTTTCTGGAACCCCTGCATTCAAAATGCACATACTGTCAGTGGTTCCATATCTACTCACCAGAATTCTGGTAGATAATACCGCTGACTATGTTTTTACGACTAAAGAAAAATTCGTACCTCTGAGAGGACATTCAGACTTCCAGTGTCCAGACTTGTTGCATCGGAAGCAATTGCCCTTTGGCTTTGCAGCCCCCACTCGTGGTACAACCTTCTTGACACCACTGGGTTTTCTGGCTAGCTTCCTCCTCTTGCCCCTACCTCCACCAGGCTTAAAGCCTTTGGACTTGGTAGCTACAAGCGCTAGAGACTTGCCCTTCTTGTAGATCCCCTCTGCCGCCTTGAGTTCAGTCAGGAGTTGCGCAAGAGAATAAGATAGTTTACCCATATTATAGCTCATGCGAAACTGCTCAAAACTAGGGGTCAGAGACTGGAGTATGATGTCGACTTGTGTCTCAGCATCAATTTGAGCTCCTAGGATCTCAAGCTCATTCAACAGACCCATCATCTTAAGAACGTGCTCCCCTACGGGCGTTCCTTCAGACTGAGTAGTTGTCATGAGGACTCTCATGGCTTCTTGCCTTGCCGCACGATCTTGCTCTCCAAACATCTCCTTGAGGTTAAACATCATATCATAGGCAGTTTCCATCGACTCATGTTGGGTTTGGAGTACATTTGACATGGAAGCCAAAATATAACACCTAGCCATTTCATCAGCCTTTTTCCACTTCCGATATGCTAGTTTTTCCTCATCAGTCGAGGCAGGCGTGGGCTCAGCGGGGCATACTTCATGGAGTACAAACTTGTACTCCTCAGAAGTCAGGACAATGTCTAAATTTCTCTTCCAATAAATGTAGTTAGGGCCAGTGAGCTTATGCTCCTTGAGTATCATAGAAAGTGGATTCATAGCTATTCTCTAAACCTATAAGCACATTTAAACAAACAATCAATTTAATATCCGATATTATCTCCCTCAAATAATATCATTAAATTACTAATCACATCTAAAATCCCATCAGGTAAGGCAAGCCACGGTGTGTGGACGTTTACCCACCCAAATGATTTAGCAATTAGATTTTCTTTGGTCATACATCATTCATAGCGGAACCTCGGTGGGAGGAATACTATAAAGCGTATCTAAGTGTAAACCATTACTCAGCACCAAAGGAAATCGCTTGGAATTGCTACATTACCGCAAGCCACGTTGTGTGGACGTTTACGACAACTTCACAACTCTTCACAATTCCTTACAACTGTCTACATCAATTAATCCAAAATCCGTCAGTATAGCAAGCCACGTTGTGTGGACGTTTACTACACTAAGAGACTTTTATAATTGACTCCCAGTTACAAGATCCATTCGATTTTCGTAAATCAAGACGTGGAGAATCATAAGTGAAACTCGAAGTTTCTAACCAGTGATTCACCATGCGAACAACCCTATCTCTCATTAGATGAGGGAGCCGAGCAGACAATCGATCCACCTTAAAAGGATGGTACGAATGTCTCTAATTTGTGTCATCCATATGACCAAGTGGCTTTGGCTCCATTCCACTCCCCGGGGTGAGAATGAGTCGACTTGAAGTCAGTTTCAGAAAGACAAATTAGGCATTGTTTGATGAACTTAATCAATGTCTCTTGAAAAAGGAATTACAAGAATTCTCCTCCAATGACACATCTATGTGAACTTCAAAAGTTTACAAGAGTCACCAAGAGAACAGTAATGGAGACCATGGGAATGTTTCCATCCCCTCTCCCACTTAGCTTTTTATAACAAAGGGATACGCTATCTAGTGCATAAAGTAAACACATATAGCATGCATACAAGTAATAAGGCACATAGCACATAGTCAAAATAAGCTAGAGAATTATTTTCCGACTATCATGGCTTTATTCCTTCTCCGTATGCGTCTTCTAGTCTTCAGTCTTCGTTTTTGAATGCTCTATGTGACGAGAATATTAATCCCAATATTTAAATCTATTTATTTTCAATAAATCCAAAAGATACTTAATTCGAAAATTAAGTCAATCGAATAAATCAAAAATAAAATTAAATATTATTTAATATTTTTTTATTTATTTATTTTCCTATCTAATTCTATTAAATCTCTAGAATAATCTATCCAAGTCAAACTTGGAATATTCTAGAAGACTTCTATAATAGAATAAGGAAATAAAATAAATTAGGACTCTTCTACTTTCCAAGATTAATTAATTTCCATTACTATGAAAATTCCCATAAAATAGGAATAATCAATTAGGAAATAAATCAATCCTAAATTAACTTTTATTCCTTTCCAATTCTATTAAATCTCTAGGATCCTATTCCAAGTAGAACTCGGAATACACTAGAAGACTTCCATAATAGAATTAGGAATAAAATTAATTCCAATTAATTCTTTTCCTAATCCATGAGAGTTCCCAAAAATAGAAAAACTCAAATAGGAAAAAAAACGAATTAATTAGGAAAGTAGTATCTTGGTAGGAGACACGAGATCACGAGGACCCCGCGCCCCCACCATCGACCCACCGCCGGGAAGCCACGCGCCGCCGCCCCCAGCCCACGCGCCACCACCACCGGTGGCCGGCGTGGCCGAGAGCCCTACGGGCTGCCTCCCTCGGGTCGATCGATCATCATGGGATCGATCCTCGTGATCGATCCCCGGTCCTCCCTCTCATCTTCTCCTTCGTCACACGCTTTCTCCGGCGGTCGTCTCGGCATCGATCCAACGTAAATAAATTACAAGAAATAAATTTACAATTCCGGTATCGATTCTATACATGAAATCGACCCTATACACTTTCCGGAAAACATAGAACAATAATAATAAATCTAAATTCGGTCAACCCCCGAATTTTTACTATTACAAGCATTCATCCACACAAAACGAATCTCGACATGTCCGAGAGTTTAATAACGAATAATCATGGTAAAATTAAATAGCAATTAATTAAACGAATAATTAACAATTAATTAAACCATGATAGTCGGAATCCCTGCAAGGTAGAACACAATTGAACACATACATGAACACGAAACCAAACGCTCTGATACCAATTGTTGGAAATTCGATATCCCGGGGTATCAAAAATTGCGGAACCGATAACCCCGACCGAAAACCCGTCGCCGGAAACCGATCACGAGCTCCACGATGTCTGGAGCTCAACCGGAGAATCGCCGCGGGATGAACCCGCGGCCGAAACCCTAGCCGAGCCCATCGCGGGCTCGCGATCGCCATCGATCGCGTGGGGCTGCTCCGGCAGCCCCGGGGCGGTGAGTCCGGCGACTTCACCGCCCACGCCGTCGGGAGGGGCGGTCAGCCCAGCTGACCACCGCGGCAACAGCCGCGGCTCGCCCCCGCGATCGAGCCCAGCTCGATCGCTAGCCCCGGCGTCCAGCCGGGGTCCCTTCGCGCAGATCGCCGCGATCGAACCCTAGGTTCGATCGCATCCCTCGGCTCCCAGCCGAGGGTCCTTCGAACGTTCGCCGGGGATCTCGAATCCCCGTCCCCGAAGTTCGACGTTTATCCCGGATCGTGCGTTCATGTATGTATCACAATTAATATCACATAGAATCACACAAGGAGTTTTATGATCATACCTTTTGATTCGTTGTGCGGAGAAACGAAATCAAGATGAAAACCTTTGAATCTTCCTACGTATTCCTTGCACTTCGTTCGAACGTAGGGTGGGCGACGATCTATCGAACTCCTATGGATCTCCTTCAACTCTCTAGAATATCAAGTATGATAATCTTGTCTTATGATTTATGAAGGCCATGTAGTGCTTTTATAGGCTACGTAGGGGATCTAAAGGAGGTGGAATATTGGGCTTCCAATATTGATGATTAAATTGAGCCCACTGCCCAAGTCCATTAATCCTTATCAATATTAATTAATTTATTTTCCACTATATAAATTAATTGCACTCCCAATATTAAACCATATTATATCAAATAATATTTCTCCGGTAGTATTTATTTATTCCGTGTATTTAAGATAGAAATATCCATGAATAAAATTAATTTATTGCTAATTAATTTATTCATCTCTTTAATCCGAGACTAGTACCATTCAACCTTAATTATTGTGCGGAACGAATCCACTCATGAGGTTTACACAATAATTCCTTTTGAACTCATCTCGAGGATATTATCAACCCTTCCGGGATACACTGTCCGGTCAATTATTCACGGCATGCCATATATAAAATATAGTGACCCAACTTAACCGGTAATTAACCCAATAATTAAATCGGTTGATTCCTTTGGTAAATCAAAGTCACTTATATTAAATATACACACCCGCAATAATATCGGGGATTAAGAATAAAATACACTGAGACTCGAATCGATTATCGCCGGCAATCCTAATCGATGAATCTCGACGATCCGCTCAATACACCAAGTGTACAAGTGTGATAAAATAATTAAGATAAATTATTTTCTCTCTCACACAACGACTATACCGATAGATTAGTTCGTATCTATCTAGGTCGTGAGCAACTGTTTGATTAGATACGAGTAACCGATAGTATGATCTTCTGTGAGCCCATGCACACCATACTAACTACAACGTATAAAATCCAGAGCTATGGTTTGCATATATTTAATTAATAAATAATTAAAAGCAAAACAATTGTTCGTTAATTAATAGATTAAATGCTATGACGAGGAGTTTGTCGTTACTTAAATCTAGACATTAAGTACACAACTCCAACAATAAGCACGATGCTTTTCAGACTCTGCCATGGGTAACCAAATAGCGGCCTCAGAGGCAGCGGAAGTTTTGGTATAACTCCGGGATAATCTCTGGGACTTAGATGTGATTCTTAATTTGCCAAAGGCTATGTAAATAGCGGTGCGATGGCAAATGGTAAGAAGTCACAAGTCCATAAGTGTAAGATAACACAAAGTGCAAGTACCACCTGATACGAGTCATCGTCGAGGGAGACGACGCTGTAGTCACCAAGATAACTTCAGAGCGGCAACCTAGAGTGCTCATTCACATAGTACTTCTTGGAAGTACAACTTAAGCACGTGATGAGTATGGGAGTCGGGAGTTAGGAGGAAATGACTAGACCTTAGTACAAGTGGGAGATTGTTGGAGTTGTGTACTTAATGTCTAGATTTAAGTAATGGAAACTCACGATCCATTGCCACTAATCTATTTAATTAAATAAACAATTATTTGCGTTTAATTATTTATAATTAAATATATGCAAATCATAGTCCTGGATTTTATACGTTGTAGTTAGTATGGTGTTGCATGGGCACACAGAAGATCATACTATCGGTTACTCGTATTTAATCAAACAGTTGCTCACGACCTAGATGGACACGGACCAATCCATCGGTATAGTCGTTGTGTGAGAGAGAAAATAATTTATCTTAATTATTTTATCACACTTGTACACTTGGTGTATTGAGCGGATCTACTTGAGATTTATCGATTAGGATTGCCGGTGATAATCGATTTAAGTCTTAGTGTATTTTATTCTTTATCCCCGATACTATTGCGGGTGTGTATATTTAATGTAAGTGACTTTGATTTACCAAAGGAATTAACCGATTTAATTATTGGGTTAATTACCGGTTAAGTTGGGTCACTATATTTTATATATGGCATGCCGTGAATACTTGACGGGAAAGTGTATCCCGTAAGGGTTGATAATATCCCCGAGATGAGTTCATAAGGAATTATTATGTAAACCCTGCAGGTGGATTCGTTCCGCATAATAATTAAGGTTGAATGGTACTAGTCTCGGAAATAAGAGATGAATAAATTAATTAGCAATAAATAAATTTTATTCATGAATATTTATATCTTAAATACACGGAATAAATAATACTACCGGAGAAATATTATTTGATATAATATGGTTTAATATTGGGAGTGCAATTAATTTTATATAGTGGAAAATAGAATTAATTAATATTGATAAGGATTAATGGACTTGAGCATTGGGCTCAATTTAATCTTCAATATTGGAAGCCCAATATTCCACCTCCTTAAGATCCCCTACGTAGCCTATAAAAGCACTACATGGTCTTCTCTATTCTCATATCATATAACTTGAAGATCACAATTCTAGAGAGAGAAAGTAGAGAGGGAGATCCATGGAGTTCGGTAGATCGTCGCCCACACGACGTCCAAGCTAGTGCAAGGAATACGCGGGAAGATCTCAAGGTCGTCAAATTGAGTTCTACGTTTTTCCGAACAACGAGAACGAGGTAAATCGTAAAACCCTCTTTATGATTTTATCGTTTAATTATCGTAAAAATATCGTGAACCAAGATCCGAGGTTTGGGATCCTCATCGGGGTCGAGCCGGGCGGTGGTGATCAAGGATCACCGGACCGCCGCGGCTGGAGCGATCTGGCGACGAGGATCGCGCGAACCATGTTCGCTGGGAGGGCAAGCGCTCGCCTGAGGACCAGGCGCCCGCCTGGTCCATGTCGCGCGCGAGCGCTTTGTACCTAGGCGCCCGCTTGGCGTGGCCTGGCAGCGGCGGATCCAAGGGGTTTCGCCGGAGCTGTGCGGGCTGCCAAGGGCTGGACCCTAGCGCATGTCCGGCGACATGCGCACGCCTCGATCAAACAAGCGGCGGCTCGGCCGCAGCTAGGGTTTGTATGGGGCGGTTCCGCGAGGGTTCGGACATGGTTTGTGGGCTGCTACGAGCAGCCCTAGGCGGCTGCCTTGAACAGCCGCGAACCCTCGCGAGGGCTCGATCGAACAAGCCGCGGGTTCACCCGCGGTTAGGGTTTGGTTGAGTACCGGATTCGTGGTGGTTCGTGGCGGGTTTCCGGCAACCGGGAGTCGATTGGAGTTGTTGTTCCGCAACTTTGACAACTCCGGATTTTCGATCTCCAAAGGATTTCGGTCAGAATTAATTAGATAATTTATTTATTTAAATTTATTAATTCCGGGATATCGATTTCCAACAGTTTCGACGCGCGAGGAGGATCGACCCCGGCTGGGAGCCGGGGTAGCGATCGATCACCTCAATCGATCGCTGGAGCGCGGGCTGGTGCCGCGCTCCACCCCACCACGGCGGTGGGGACCTCCAGGCGGCGGCGAGTCGCCGGACTCGCCGCGGGGGCTGCTGGGCTGCCCCGACCGATCGCTAGCATGCGATCGGTGTTCGATCGCATCGAGCCCCGCGTGCGGGGGCTCGGGCTGGGCGTGCGTGCGGCTTCGGCCGTGTCGTGCGTTCGGCTCGTGCTCCGGCTCGTGCCTGTTGTTCGTGTGATCTCCGGCGAAGGTTTTTGATCGGAGTTGTCATGTTCCGCAATTCCGGCAACTCCGGGTGATCAATTTCCAACAGAAACCTTAGACGTTTCTAGCGTATGTCTCTTCCCCGACTCCAACCGTTGTGTGGGCAACGATCCGTTGGAATTCACCTTTTCTGCTCTCTCCTCCACTACCAGCGTAATATTTCTTTTTCTCTCTGAGAGAAAAATATTAGCGGCAAGCTTTATTAATTTTTACAGAGAAAAATATAATTGCGCTAACGCTATTAATTTTCTCTGCAAAAATAAATGCGGCGTTCTGTAGGTTTAGGAGAGGGCAAGGGGGGTATTTATAGAGTTACACTAAGGACCTCTTAGGTAAATTAATTAGGGGCTAAAATGAAATATTAATTAACTTGGAATACTTAAAAGCAATTCCTTAATTAATCGATTTCAATTTTAATTATTATTCACTCCACTAAAAAATAATAATTGAATTCCCGAAATTAATTTAATATTATATCAACAATAATATTTCCGCCGAATTACATATACGACTTTCCCCGTGTTTAAGATATCGAATGTCCATGAATTAATTTCAATTACTAATAATTAAATTAATTCGTTTCTTATTATCCAAGACTAGTACTACTAATCCTTATTATCATGTGGAACAAATCCACCTGCAGGGTTTACATGATAAACTTTATGAGCTCATCTCGGGGACATCATCAACCCGATAAACGGGACACGGTTTCCTGTCTATAATCTATAGCATGCCGTGTGTACAATTCCGATTCCCAATTTACCGAGAATATTGACTAATCAATTAGTCTCACTCACTAGTAAGTCAAAGAACCGAGAACTGGACACACGCACCTATAATTATATAGGGATTAGGAATTCGTATATCCGTAATATCTGAGGTCTAGTTCGATTACTGCGATTAGTATAAATCGAACGCCCTCCCGTGGTCCTGCTTAATACACCAAGTGTACGAGTGTAACATGATAGTCAAGACCAACTATCTACCAGTCACACTACGACGTACCGATGGATTGTCCCTGTGAAGGTACCGGTATACCGATCCAATCGATATACCGTGTGTGCGGAAGCGTGTAAAGCGATAGATCTACTATGCCATGATCTTAGTGCACAAATATATATGTATAGACACATATTTATATATATATATATATCCAATATATATATAGAGAGATAGATTAACAAGAACACTTACAACCGGTGTAGCGTGCCTCGTTGATGTTGATGAAGGTGGTGTTGAGTCGATTGAACCACCTTCATGGATCAGCCTTGAGAATGACCTCGTCACTCTTCTTGTCTAGATCGCCCGGATGTTGAAGCCGCACAAATGGCCCGGCCTCTACGTGTTGCACACGAACCCGAATGATGAACACCTTGCTTGCATGAAGTGGTTCTCCAAGAACACTCTCTATTCTCTCCTTTTGGTGTGAATTTCGTGGGTGAGCATATTGTGTGATGAAAATCTTATTTTCATCCATATAAGTTCATCATTATGCATCCCATTACACCCCTTTGTAACCTACAACATAATGGGCATCATAATGCACCATAATCATGCAAAGGGGTTACAAAGGAGGTGAAAGGTCATGCCACATACACATGCCACTATGCATTGTATGTGGTCCCACTTGCTTGTGTGGCATTCCATGTCACACTATGTGACATGCATCCATGCAAGCCATGCATCCCATGCATGTTAATTAATTCCACGTAAATATTGATTCTAAATCAATATATTTATCAAGCAACGTACATCATCTTTGAGTCCGTGTGTGACCCTGTAGGTATGATTTAATTGATCAATATTATATTGTTCCCAACAATTAATATTATCAAATAATCATTTAACATCCATAGACGACCTTATGACTTTATCGATTGCACACGTAGGATCGAAGGACAAATCCCAACAATCTCCCACTTGGCCTTCAGAGCCAGTGTGCTGCCAATTTCCTATTGTCATTTTATGTCTAAGTTTGAACTTGAGGCAAGACTCGAGTCATCCTCAATCGGTTCAAACCTTTCTTGGACTTTGAGACAGACTGTAAAACCAGATTTATCACTATGATACGAATCTGGACGTGGCCACATATTTTCCACAGTCTCGACTCTCCAAGTGGCCGGTAAGACATGTTTCCCATTATAAAATGGAGGACAATCCCATCTTGTCAATCCAAGCTCTCTCACTTGCTTCCTGATATACCCAATAACAAGTTTTATAACCTCCTTTTACGAAAGGCGTTTACTTGTATCAAAGTACATCATTTCACAATGGAATCACTCTGGACTACTCAGGTCAGAGGAAATTGCTCGACAGTCAATGAAATAGTATTATGACTCGAAATCTTAAATACTATTCCAGTCGGGTCTGTTCGATCATTAGCTCCCAGCTAACATCTAAGTAATTGTACTCGATGTCCCACATCACTAGCCCATGAAGCGGCGCTATAGTACACATTACAATCTAGTTCTTTGTATTATCGGTTTGTCCGTACTCGATTATACGAACCAGGAACAGCTATATGATTCAAGTATATCAGTTCAACCATTGGGACTTCATTATGCTGTAAGTCGACCTCATAACCCAATTGATATCACTTAATCATTTGGACAATTCATATAAATTAAACCATATTTATATGAAGAAATATGTATTATACATATGAGTGAATGTTTACCAAATCTCCAAAAGTATCTAATACAGTAATAGAAATCACAACCCATCTCTAAGATGTCTGATCTCTATTGCAGTCGTGAAAGCCTTAAGCTTAGACTGCTGGAGAGGTTTAGAAAGCGGGTTTGCAACCTTATCAAATGTTGCAACTTTATTATCTCGATGTCTCCATAAACTATCTCCCAGATAATGTGGAACTTCCTGAGCACTAGTTTTAGACTTGTGGTGCTTTCTTGCTCATTGGCTTGCGCGATAACTCGACTATAAATAGAGAACTATCGGATGGGCTGAGCTAGTTACGCCACCTAGTTCATTCAAGAACTTTCAAATCCTAACTGCCAACATTACTGCATCCAATGCAATATTGTGCTCAGCTTCTGTAGTTTAATCAGCTATATTGCATTGCATAGAACTATTCCAGCAAATATCACCTCTAACCAGACAAAAGATATAACCAGATTAAAATCGGAAATTATCTTAGTTTGTTTTGAAGTTAGCATTCAAACAGCCTTTTAATATCAACTCCTTTTGTCTTCCAAAGACAACAAAATATTCTTTAGTCCATCTATGGTACATAAGAATATTCTTGGCCGCAGTCTAATGCGCCTCACCTGGATTTTCTTGAAACCGAATCGTCATGCTCAAAGCATACGATACGTCCAGTCGTGTACATATCATGGCGTACATTATAGACCCTATTGCCGAAGCATAAGGAATGTTTTCCATCCTCTTTTGCTCATCAAGTCCCAACGGGCCTTGAATCTTGCTAAGAGATGTGCCATGAGTAATTGGAATGAGACCATTTTTGGCGTCTTTCATTCTGAACTTATCATGCACCTTTTCAAAATAGGTTACTTTACTAAGTCCAAACATCCTTTTCGATCTGTTCCACATATCTTGATGCCCAATATGTATTGTGTTTCTCCAAGATCCTTCATTGAAAAGCAATTTCTAAGCCATTCTTTAATAGAATTAAGCATAGAAATATTGTTTCCAATAAGGAGTATGTCACCGACATACAACACAATTAATACAACGTAACTCCCACTGATCTTCTTGTAAAACAAGACTCTTCCGAGTTCCTCTGAAATCCAAATCCCAGTATGGATTCATTGAACTGAAGATTGCTACTCCGATATGCATTCTTTATTCCATAAATGGAACTATAAGCTTGCATAATTTCTCACAGCCTGATTAGGATTGATAAAACCCTCTGGTTGTGTCATAAACACATCTTCTTCTAGAATCCCATTCAAGAAGGCGGTTTTAACATCCATTTGCCATATCTCATAATCATAATGAGCAGCAATGGCTAAGAGAATCCGAATGGATTTAATCATAGCAAGTGGTGAAAAGGTTTCATCATAATCCACCTCGCGAATTTGATTAACTCCTTTTGCCACCAACTTTGCATTGAAAACACTATGTTTTCCATTCATGTCTGTTTTTATTTTGTAAATCCATTTGCATCCAATGGGCCTAGCCCATTTAGGCAAATCGACCAAGTTCCAAACTTGAGTTTCAGACATTGATTCCATTTCGGATTTCATGGCACTCTGCCATTTCTCGGAATCTAGACTCGTCATAGATTGGATATAAGTCGAAGGTTCATTGCTTTCTAAAAGCATGACTTCATAGTTATCGTTTGTCAGAATACCTAAGTATCTGTAGGGTTGAGATCTAATCCTTCCGGACCTTCGAGGGTTAGGTGTGGTTTCCGAAACCACTGGAGTACTCTCGACTTGGTCTTGAGTGTCCATCTCAGTTTGATCTTCTTGAACCTCGTTCAAGTTTTCTTGAACTTCGTTCAATTCAACTGAGCTCCCACTTACTTTCTTGAAAATATATTCCTTTTCAAAATATACACCATCTCGAGCAACAAAGACTTTGTTCTCAGATTGGTTGTAAAAGTGGTACCCTCGTGTTTCTTTTGGATAACCCACAAAGAAACAATTATCCGATTTGGGTTCAAGCTTTGTAGAGATATTTCTCTTCACATAAGCTTCACATCCCCAAACCTTGATATAATACATGTTAGGGACCTTCCCTTTCCATACCTCGTATGGTGTCTTATCAACAGCTTTTGACGGTGTCCTATTCAGTGTATAAGTTGAAGTCTAGAATTGTGTGTTCCCAAAAGAGACCAGTAGTTCATTTAGACCTCTCATTGAATGGTCGAACTATATCTAATATAGTTTGTTTTCTCTTTTCCGAAACATAACTTTCATGTGCTTGTGAACTAATAGGTTCCACATACATCAGTATGGATCATCCCTAATTACTCACATGTTCTCCTTTCTCCAAGAAAGATGACATTGTTATCTTTTCAATCACACATCATTCACATGTATCAAATGACTCCAAGTCAAATGATTCTAAAATTCCTTCTAAAAGAAGCTTCGTTACATGTTTAGATTTTGATTTGATCTAATCAACAATGTTTCAGTTATGTCTCATCGATACTTATTCGATTTGGCCTTTGGTCTTAATGATATATATATGATTTGTCAAGTTTAAAGTATACATAAACAATATAATAATCGTACCAAAACAAAGAATAATTCACAATTAAAATAGTTACCAAACTATTTAATAGTGAAAAAATTAATCCATCAGTATCTAATACTGAACCAATATTCATTGTTTATTGAAGGTACGAAATTACATAGTTATAATACTAAAACAAGGCCATAAGGCAAAACAACATCATATGATCATACGGCTAATGCAGCGACCTTCGCTCCATTTCTTGCCTGTAGATCGACATCTCTATTCACCAAACTTATACTTCTATGTAGTTTCTCCACATAAAATTGTGAGAACCACATTTGGCATTTGATGAGCCATATTTTTTGGCTCATTTTTAGTTCTTTTGAGTCAAGTAATCGAGTCTTTATTTTTTCTTTTATTATTTTATTATGTCTGGGAGGACACATTTGGAGTAAGAGTGATGCAGGGCATAGCAGGCGACACATTGGGCATAAAAGGAGTGAATTACGTGAAAGATGAAGAAGTCTTGACAATTGGGCAAAAGACAGCACAAGCTGACGGTTTGGGCATAACACCTACTTTGGCCTGATCACCCACTGTAGGCAAAACACTCACTTTCGACTGATCACCGACAGTTGAGCAAACAACCACTATGGGCATTCACCGCATTCATGAAGGGAACCAGTCCCTTAGACGAAAATCAAGGAATCAAAGCAACGTTGACTGAAACACTTGGGCCTACTTGGGCAAGCAACCATTATGGGCGAAGACACCTTGTGGAGATTCCCAACATCCAAAGTCTCACACGTGATCCATGACTTAACCAAGGCAAAGAAAAGACCGAGGCGTAAAAGAGGCAAGGAAATCACCTTCCTGGTCAAGGGTGCAGGTTGAGCAAGCTGGTCTGACTGGAACATCTAGGTCCCGTTGAGCAAGTCGGGACAGAGTCAGAAAGTGGAGCAAGACCGATGCACGACCAAGTACCGCGCATGAACAACTACCTCGTAAAGAAAGCTATCGAAGATAAAGCAATTGGGCAAGAGCGACAATTGATCTGAGACGGACGTTGAGCAAGTAGTGTACGCAAGAGTCCTGGGAATCATGGAGTCCTCAAAGGCGACCAGATTCAGAGAAGTATCAAAGAAGGACTCTCATCCAATCTTAGAGTCATTGTCCTACACGTCTCTATCAAATCAGAGTCCTATATACACACGAGTCTGTCAAGACGTCAGCATGGGCAGGCAGCTGTCCAGAATCCTGAAAATCTAGGAGTCTTCAAGAGAATCCTTATCCAATCAAGATCAGCGATTTTTTACTTGCTACCCAAGACTCCTATCATCTATAAATATATGAGGACGTGAAGAACACGAAGGAGCCACGAAATAAAGCAACGAAAAAGAGAGCCGAACGCAACAACACACAACCCGAGTTCCACAAAACAACACACGAAATTCCTGAGAGTTTATATGTATTTGTTTTGAGAGTCGAGTGAGGAGGAACACCGCCCTTTTGGGCAGCCCGTTTGGGCGAAATTGTATATTATGTTTTTCTTAATTTATTTCCCTTTTGTTTCAGTTATTTAATTTCGTTTTTGCTTTCTTTATTTATTTTAATTATGTATTGTTGAATTAACATCGTTTGGTCAAGTTCTGATCCTGATCAGGCTGCTGTGTAAAATACTGTGAGGCTTCTTGATGACAGCAACTAGATTAGCTTTGTTCCCGATTCAACAGGGTAGTATATCGAGGATGTTAGGGACTTGGGCAATCCTACAATGACCAGTGGGAACCCCGACTTGCCTAACACACAAGTACGTGGATCAACGCGACCGGGAGACTGGGCGTCCGCGAAGTACAACATGTTGCTGGAGATGTGGTCGTATGACTTGGGTCTGTCCAGGCATGCTATTGGCCATTCTGGGTTTGCTTGGAGGATGAAAGCGGCTTGATCAACTTAGACTCATGCGGTTACATAGTGTCGAATTGGTCAATGTCAGGAGACCTATTGAGAGAGATCTAATAGGACTTTAAACATAAGAGCGAATGAGGGTCAGGGGTATTAATATGTGTGACATTATAGGGATGTTAATATTTAGGGCCTATAACCGGAAGATGAAGCTGTTAGCAAAATGATATATGTGCCAGTGAACAGTAAACACTTGACCAGTGTGATCAAGGTAACGACTTGCCCAAATGTTTTTAATTCGTTTTTATTTTGTTTTTGTTTTATTTCAGTCAAGGTAGTAAGGAGATCACGGAACCGCTGTGCCCACAGCGAACACAAAATTCCCTTTTCAAACGTGACAAACCCTTGGGCAAAGCCGGGGGAAAGTAACAATAAACTCCTCGTGGGATCGACCCTATACTTGCCACTAATACTTGTTGTTGGTGAAAGGTCTAGGAAACTTACAAATTTATTTTGACCGGCGTTTGTTCCACGACAAACATGCGTCGTCGTCAAAATTGGCGCCGTTGCCGGGGAGTTTAAATTCCAGTTACTTTCTCCGTGCTATTTGACTTGTGATTTTTGTTTTGCTTTAGCTTGACCATACAGGACAATTGAGGGCAGAACAGGGAGATCAAGGCAAACAGCACGTGCAACCCAAAAACAAACGTCATGCCCATGACGCTAACTAAGGCGCTGGCCAGGAGGCAACCTGGTAGTATCTTTTCCCTTTTTTATTTTTTTTAATAAATAAGCCTTGAGCAGTGTTCTCCTCGAAAGGTAGTGTGTTTTGTGTTGCAGATCATGGGCAAGGAGCCAAAGCTGGAGGAGGAAGATGCGCGTTGAGTAAGAACAGAGACCTTGGGCAAGTGCCATGACCGGAAAAGACAGAATCGTATGGGAAAGCCAGCTGAGGATAAACAATTAAAGATTTTTGGAAGGAACTTGACTAAGCCCAGAGGTATTGCCTACGCACGATGCCCATACTGGGCAAAGGTACCTTGCTGATCCCTCCTCTTGAATGCGTTCCTCCCATTGACATATTTTTTTTTTATTCTGAAGACCTTGGTCGATGGGGTCGACCTCTTTATTTGCACACTTTGCCCAAGGCAAAGTGTGTATGTGGGAAGGAGCACCAACATCGTTTGGAGTCGGAGTATTGAGTCTGGGGAGATGCTTGCCCATCTTATTACTATTTGCACACTTTGCCGGAGGCAAAGTGTGTGAGTGGGGGAACGGCAAGAGCAACCCCATAGTCTGATCGAGTCGCATGCTTGATAAATACTCTGATCAACTTGAACAGTTTTCAAAATTAATAGTCTATGCATGAAAAATATTAGGGACGATGGAATTGCATCTAGGTAAGCTGTGAGAATTTGAGCCTACATTTGTGTGATATATTTCTTTCATGAGAGTAGCTGTTTAAAAAAATTGTGATGTTGAAGCTTGCTCATGTTCTGACCATTGTGATTATTTGAAATTGAGTTGAGGTAGTAGATGATTTAGGCATTTTATTTTGTTCTGCAAATAATAAAAAGAATATCCTTGTTAGCCCCTTGAGCCGAGCCTATTTTCTTGATCACCTGGGGGAAAACTCCCAAAGCCCTGACCAAACTGCAAAAACGCCTATGTCCAAAAAAAGAGCAGGTCAAGGCAAAATCTTCTCAAAAAAAAAAAAAATCATGAATAAAAGGGTGTGCTAAGGCCCGTAATAAAAAGAGAAGAGATTAGGAGGAAAAAGTTGCTAAGTAAAATGCAGCCCTATCTAAAATCAATTCTGGGCATTGCCCAAGATAGCCTATACAGTCAACCCTGGAAAGCCCTAATGATATTGCCCAACTTAATTGAAAATATTCACAGGATAGAACTTGGTCAAGCCCAAAGCAAAACTTCTTTTAAAACAGCATTGAGCGAAACACTACCCATACACTATGAGAGAGAAACACTTAGTGAGAATACCCAAAATCCTGTTGCAAACTCTTGACGGTTTTTATGCATTACATTGACTATGATTTTGAATGTCTGTTCACTTGATCAACTTCTGTATTTTGATAAGCATGCTTGAGTCTCCTATTTTTTTTCTATCTCTACCTCCCTTTGATTTCTAATTTAGCAGGCAAGTCATACCACATGCTTGAGGACAAGCGTAGTAAAGTGTGTGTGTGTGATGAGCCATATTTTTTGGCTCATTTTTAGTTCTTTTGAGTCAAGTAATCGAGTCTTTATTTTTTCTTTTATTATTTTATTATGTCTGGGAGGACACATTTGGAGTAAGAGTGATGCAGGGCATAGCAGGCGACACATTGGGCATAAAAGGAGTGAATTACGTGAAAGATGAAGAAGTCTTGACAATTGGGCAAAAGACAGCACAAGCTGACGGTTTGGGCATAACACCTACTTTGGCCTGATCACCCACTGTAGGCAAAACACTCACTTTCGACTGATCACCGACAGTTGAGCAAACAACCACTATGGGCATTCACCGCATTCATGAAGGGAACCAGTCCCTTAGACGAAAATCAAGGAATCAAAGCAACGTTGACTCAAACACTTGGGCCTACTTGGGCAAGCAACCATTATGGGCGAAGACACCTTGCGGAGATTCCCAACTTCCAAAGTCTCACACGTGATCCATGACTTAACCAAGGCAAAGAAAAGACCGAGGCGTAAACGAGGCAAGGAAATCACCTTCCTGGTCAAGGGTGCAGGTTGAGCAAGCTGGTCTGACTGGAACATCTAGGTCCCGTTGAGCAAGTCGGGACAGAGTCAGAAAGTGGAGCAAGACCGATGCACGACCAAGTACCGCGCATGAACAACTACCTCGTAAAGAAAGCTATCGAAGATAAAGCAATTGGGCAAGAGCGACAATTGATCAGATACGGACGTTGAGCAAGTAGTGTACGCAAGAGTCCTGGGAATCATGGAGTCCTCAAAGGCGACCAGATTCAGAGAAGTATCAAAGAAGGACTCTCATCCAACCTTAGAGTCATTGTCCAACACGTCTCTATCAAATCAGAGTCCTATATACACACGAGTCTGTCAAGACGTCAGCATGGGCAGGCAGCTGTCCAGAATCCTGAAAATCTAGGAGTCTTCAAGAGAATCCTTATCCAATCAAGATCAGCGATTTTTTACTTGCTACCCAAGACTCCTATCATCTATAAATATATGAGGACGTGAAGAACACGAAGGAGCCACGAAATAAAGCAACGAAAAAGAGAGCCGAACGCAACAACACACAACCCGAGTTCCACAAAACAACACACAAAATTCATGAGAGTTTATATGTATTTGTTTTGAGAGTCGAGTGAGGAGGAACACCGCCCTTTTGGGCAGCCCGTTTGGGCGAAATTGTATATTATGTTTTTCTTAATTTATTTCCCTTTTGTTTCAGTTATTTAATTTCGTTTTTGCTTTCTTTATTTATTTTAATTATGTATTGTTGAATTAACATCGTTTGGTCAAGTTCTGATCCTGATCAGGCTGCTGTGTAAAATACTGTGAGGCTTCTTGATGACAGCAACTAGATTAGCTTTGTTCCCGATTCAACAGGGTAGTATATCGAGGATGTTAGGGACTTGGGCAATCCTACAATGACCAGTGGGAACCCCGACTTGCCTAACACACAAGTACGTGGATCAACGCGACCGGGAGACTGGGCGTCCGCGAAGTACAACATGTTGCTGGAGATGTGGTCGTATGACTTGGGTCTGTCCAGGCATGCTATTGGCCATTCTGGGTTTGCTTGGAGGATGAAAGCGGCTTGATCAACTTAGACTCATGCGGTCACATAGTGTCGAATTGGTCAATGTCAGGAGACCTATTGAGAGAGATCTAATAGGACTTTAAACATAAGAGCGAATGAGGGTCAGGGGTATTAATATGTGTGACATTATAGGGATGTTAATATTTAGGGCCTATAACCGGAAGATGAAGCTGTTAGCAAAATGATATATGTGCCAGTGAACAGTAAACACTTGACCAGTGTGATCAAGGTAACGACTTGCCCAAATGTTTTTAATTCGTTTTTATTTTGTTTTTGTTTTATTTCAGTCAAGGTAGTAAGGAGATCACGGAACCGCTGTGCCCACAGCGAACACAAAATTCCCTTTTCAAACGTGACAAACCCTTGGGCAAAGCCGGGGGAAAGTAACAATAAACTCCTCGTGGGATCGACCCTATACTTGCCACTAATACTTGTTGTTGGTGAAAGGTCTAGGAAACTTACAAATTTATTTTGACCGGCGTTTGTTCCACGACAAACATGCGTCGTCGTCAAAATTGGCGCCGTTGCCGGGGAGTTTAAATTCCAGTTACTTTCTCCGTGCTATTTGACTTGTGATTTTTGTTTTGCTTTAGCTTGACCATACAGGACAATTGAGGGCAGAACAGGGAGATCAAGGCAAACAGCACGTGCAACCCAAAAACAAACGTCATGCCCATGACGCTAACTAAGGCGCTGGCCAGGAGGCAACCTGGTAGTATCTTTTCCCTTTTTTATTTTTTTTAATAAATAAGCCTTGAGCAGTGTTCTCCTCGAAAGGTAGTGTGTTTTGTGTTGCAGATCATGGGCAAGGAGCCAAAGCTGGAGGAGGAAGATGCGCGTTGAGTAAGAACAGAGACCTTGGGCAAGTGCCATGACCGGAAAAGACAGAATCGTATGGGCAAGCCAGCTGAGGATAAACAATTAAAGATTTTTGGAAGGAACTTGACTAAGCCCAGAGGTATTGCCTACGCACGATGCCCATACTGGGCAAAGGTACCTTGCTGATCCCTCCTCTTGAATGCGTTCCTCCCATTGACATATTTTTTTTTTATTCTGAAGACCTTGGTCGATGGGGTCGACCTCTTTATTTGCACACTTTGCCCAAGGCAAAGTGTGTATGTGGGAAGGTGCACCAACATCGTTTGGAGTCGGAGTATTGAGTCTGGGGAGATGCTTGCCCATCTTATTACTATTTGCACACTTTGCCGGAGGCAAAGTGTGTGAGTGGGGGAACGGCAAGAGCAACCCCATAGTCTGATCGAGTCGCATGCTTGATAAATACTCTGATCAACTTGAACAGTTTTCAAAATTAATAGTCTATGCATGAAAAATATTAGGGACGATGGAATTGCATCTAGGTAAGCTGTGAGAATTTGAGCCTACATTTGTGTGATATATTTCTTTCATGAGAGTAGCTGTTTAAAAAAATTGTGATGTTGAAGCTTGCTCATGTTCTGACCATTGTGATTATTTGAAATTGAGTTGAGGTAGTAGATGATTTAGGCATTTTATTTTGTTCTGCAAATAATAAAAAGAATATCCTTGTTAGCCCCTTGAGCCGAGCCTATTTTCTTGATCACCTGGGGGAAAACTCCCAAAGCCCTGACCAAACTGCAAAAACGCCTATGTCCAAAAAAAGAGCAGGTCAAGGCAAAATCTTCTCAAAAAAAAAAAAAATCATGAATAAAAGGGTGTGCTAAGGCCCGTAATAAAAAGAGAAGAGATTAGGAGGAAAAAGTTGCTAAGTAAAATGCAGCCCTATCTAAAATCAATTCTGGGCATTGCCCAAGATAGCCTATACAGTCAACCCTGGAAAGCCCTAATGATATTGCCCAACTTAATTGAAAATATTCACAGGATAGAACTTGGTCAAGCCCAAAGCAAAACTTCTTTTAAAACAGCATTGAGCGAAACACTACCCATACACTATGAGAGAGAAACACTTAGTGAGAATACCCAAAATCCTGTTGCAAACTCTTGACCGTTTTTTATGCATTACGTTGACTATGATTTTGAATGTCTGTTCACTTGATCAACTTCTGTATTTTGATAAGCATGCTTGAGTCTCCTATTTTTTTTCTATCTCTACCTCCCTTTGATTTCTAATTTAGCAGGCAAGTCATACCACATGCTTGAGGACAAGCGTAGTAAAGTGTGTGTGTGTGATGAGCCATATTTTTTGGCTCATTTTTAGTTCTTTTGAGTCAAGTAATCGAGTCTTTATTTTTTCTTTTATTATTTTATTATGTCTGGGAGGACACATTTGGAGTAAGAGTGATGCAGGGCATAGCAGGCGACACATTGGGCATAAAAGGAGTGAATTACGTGAAAGATGAAGAAGTCTTGACAATTGGGC
Organism: Euphrasia confusa; assembly: GCA_954870475.1. Classification (NCBI taxonomy): domain Eukaryota; kingdom Viridiplantae; phylum Streptophyta; class Magnoliopsida; order Lamiales; family Orobanchaceae; genus Euphrasia; species Euphrasia confusa. Next base: position 23,804,802 of record OX940960.1, read on the forward strand.
AAAAGACAGCACAAGCTGACGGTTTGGGCATAACACCTACTTTGGCCTGATCACCCACTGTAGGCAAAACACTCACTTTCGACTGATCACCGACAGTTGAGCAAACAACCACTATGGGCATTCACCGCATTCATGAAGGGAACCAGTCCCTTAGACGAAAATCAAGGAATCAAAGCAACGTTGACTCAAACACTTGGGCCTACTTGGGCAAGCAACCATTATGGGCGAAGACACCTTGCGGAGATTCCCAACTTCCAAAGTCTCACACGTGATCCATGACTTAACCAAGGCAAAGAAAAGACCGAGGCGTAAACGAGGCAAGGAAATCACCTTCCTGGTCAAGGGTGCAGGTTGAGCAAGCTGGTCTGACTGGAACATCTAGGTCCCGTTGAGCAAGTCGGGACAGAGTCAGAAAGTGGAGCAAGACCGATGCACGACCAAGTACCGCGCATGAACAACTACCTCGTAAAGAAAGCTATCGAAGATAAAGCAATTGGGCAAGAGCGACAATTGATCAGATACGGACGTTGAGCAAGTAGTGTACGCAAGAGTCCTGGGAATCATGGAGTCCTCAAAGGCGACCAGATTCAGAGAAGTATCAAAGAAGGACTCTCATCCAACCTTAGAGTCATTGTCCAACACGTCTCTATCAAATCAGAGTCCTATATACACACGAGTCTGTCAAGACGTCAGCATGGGCAGGCAGCTGTCCAGAATCCTGAAAATCTAGGAGTCTTCAAGAGAATCCTTATCCAATCAAGATCAGCGATTTTTTACTTGCTACCCAAGACTCCTATCATCTATAAATATATGAGGACGTGAAGAACACGAAGGAGCCACGAAATAAAGCAACGAAAAAGAGAGCCGAACGCAACAACACACAACCCGAGTTCCACAAAACAACACACAAAATTCATGAGAGTTTATATGTATTTGTTTTGAGAGTCGAGTGAGGAGGAACACCGCCCTTTTGGGCAGCCCGTTTGGGCGAAATTGTATATTATGTTTTTCTTAATTTATTTCCCTTTTGTTTCAGTTATTTAATTTCGTTTTTGCTTTCTTTATTTATTTTAATTATGTATTGTTGAATTAACATCGTTTGGTCAAGTTCTGATCCTGATCAGGCTGCTGTGTAAAATACTGTGAGGCTTCTTGATGACAGCAACTAGATTAGCTTTGTTCCCGATTCAACAGGGTAGTATATCGAGGATGTTAGGGACTTGGGCAATCCTACAATGACCAGTGGGAACCCCGACTTGCCTAACACACAAGTACGTGGATCAACGCGACCGGGAGACTGGGCGTCCGCGAAGTACAACATGTTGCTGGAGATGTGGTCGTATGACTTGGGTCTGTCCAGGCATGTGAAAGCGGCTTGATCAACTTAGACTCATGCGGTCACATAGTGTCGAATTGGTCAATGTCAGGAGACCTATTGAGAGAGATCTAATAGGACTTTAAACATAAGAGCGAATGAGGGTCAGGGGTATTAATATGTGTGACATTATAGGGATGTTAATATTTAGGGCCTATAACCGGAAGATGAAGCTGTTAGCAAAATGATATATGTGCCAGTGAACAGTAAACACTTGACCAGTGTGATCAAGGTAACGACTTGCCCAAATGTTTTTAATTCGTTTTTATTTTGTTTTTGTTTTATTTCAGTCAAGGTAGTAAGGAGATCACGGAACCGCTGTGCCCACAGCGAACACAAAATTCCCTTTTCAAACGTGACAAACCCTTGGGCAAAGCCGGGGGAAAGTAACAATAAACTCCTCGTGGGATCGACCCTATACTTGCCACTAATACTTGTTGTTGGTGAAAGGTCTAGGAAACTTACAAATTTATTTTGACCGGCGTTTGTTCCACGACAAACATGCGTCGTCGTCAAAATTGGCGCCGTTGCCGGGGAGTTTAAATTCCAGTTACTTTCTCCGTGCTATTTGACTTGTGATTTTTGTTTTGCTTTAGCTTGACCATACAGGACAATTGAGGGCAGAACAGGGAGATCAAGGCAAACAGCACGTGCAACCCAAAAACAAACGTCATGCCCATGACGCTAACTAAGGCGCTGGCCAGGAGGCAACCTGGTAGTATCTTTTCCCTTTTTTATTTTTTTTAATAAATAAGCCTTGAGCAGTGTTCTCCTCGAAAGGTAGTGTGTTTTGTGTTGCAGATCATGGGCAAGGAGCCAAAGCTGGAGGAGGAAGATGCGCGTTGAGTAAGAACAGAGACCTTGGGCAAGTGCCATGACCGGAAAAGACAGAATCGTATGGGCAAGCCAGCTGAGGATAAACAATTAAAGATTTTTGGAAGGAACTTGACTAAGCCCAGAGGTATTGCCTACGCACGATGCCCATACTGGGCAAAGGTACCTTGCTGATCCCTCCTCTTGAATGCGTTCCTCCCATTGACATATTTTTTTTTTATTCTGAAGACCTTGGTCGATGGGGTCGACCTCTTTATTTGCACACTTTGCCCAAGGCAAAGTGTGTATGTGGGAAGGTGCACCAACATCGTTTGGAGTCGGAGTATTGAGTCTGGGGAGATGCTTGCCCATCTTATTACTATTTGCACACTTTGCCGGAGGCAAAGTGTGTGAGTGGGGGAACGGCAAGAGCAACCCCATAGTCTGATCGAGTCGCATGCTTGATAAATACTCTGATCAACTTGAACAGTTTTCAAAATTAATAGTCTATGCATGAAAAATATTAGGGACGATGGAATTGCATCTAGGTAAGCTGTGAGAATTTGAGCCTACATTTGTGTGATATATTTCTTTCATGAGAGTAGCTGTTTAAAAAAATTGTGATGTTGAAGCTTGCTCATGTTCTGACCATTGTGATTATTTGAAATTGAGTTGAGGTAGTAGATGATTTAGGCATTTTATTTTGTTCTGCAAATAATAAAAAGAATATCCTTGTTAGCCCCTTGAGCCGAGCCTATTTTCTTGATCACCTGGGGGAAAACTCCCAAAGCCCTGACCAAACTGCAAAAACGCCTATGTCCAAAAAAAGAGCAGGTCAAGGCAAAATCTTCTAAAAAAAAAAAAAAAATCATGAATAAAAGGGTGTGCTAAGGCCCGTAATAAAAAGAGAAGAGATTAGGAGGAAAAAGTTGCTAAGTAAAATGCAGCCCTATCTAAAATCAATTCTGGGCATTGCCCAAGATAGCCTATACAGTCAACCCTGGAAAGCCCTAATGATATTGCCCAACTTAATTGAAAATATTCACAGGATAGAACTTGGTCAAGCCCAAAGCAAAACTTCTTTTAAAACAGCATTGAGCGAAACACTACCCATACACTATGAGAGAGAAACACTTAGTGAGAATACCCAAAATCCTGTTGCAAACTCTTGACCGTTTTTTATGCATTACATTGACTATGATTTTGAATGTCTGTTCACTTGATCAACTTCTGTATTTTGATAAGCATGCTTGAGTCTCCTATTTTTTTCTATCTCTACCTCCCTTTGATTTCTAATTTAGCAGGCAAGTCATACCACATGCTTGAGGACAAGCGTAGTAAAGTGTGTGTGTGTGATGAGCCATATTTTTTGGCTCATTTTTAGTTCTTTTGAGTCAAGTAATCGAGTCTTTATTTTTTCTTTTATTATTTTATTATGTCTGGGAGGACACATTTGGAGTAAGAGTGATGCAGGGCATAGCAGGCGACACATTGGGCATAAAAGGAGTGAATTACGTGAAAGATGAAGAAGTCTTGACAATTGGGCAAAAGACAGCACAAGCTGACGGTTTGGGCATAACACCTACTTTGGCCTGATCACCCACTGTAGGCAAAACACTCACTTTCGACTGATCACCGACAGTTGAGCAAACAACCACTATGGGCATTCACCGCATTCATGAAGGGAACCAGTCCCTTAGACGAAAATCAAGGAATCAAAGCAACGTTGACTCAAACACTTGGGCCTACTTGGGCAAGCAACCATTATGGGCGAAGACACCTTGCGGAGATTCCCAACTTCCAAAGTCTCACACGTGATCCATGACTTAACCAAGGCAAAGAAAAGACCGAGGCGTAAACGAGGCAAGGAAATCACCTTCCTGGTCAAGGGTGCAGGTTGAGCAAGCTGGTCTGACTGGAACATCTAGGTCCCGTTGAGCAAGTCGGGACAGAGTCAGAAAGTGGAGCAAGACCGATGCACGACCAAGTACCGCGCATGAACAACTACCTCGTAAAGAAAGCTATCGAAGATAAAGCAATTGGGCAAGAGCGACAATTGATCAGATACGGACGTTGAGCAAGTAGTGTACGCAAGAGTCCTGGGAATCATGGAGTCCTCAAAGGCGACCAGATTCAGAGAAGTATCAAAGAAGGACTCTCATCCAACCTTAGAGTCATTGTCCAACACGTCTCTATCAAATCAGAGTCCTATATACACACGAGTCTGTCAAGACGTCAGCATGGGCAGGCAGCTGTCCAGAATCCTGAAAATCTAGGAGTCTTCAAGAGAATCCTTATCCAATCAAGATCAGCGATTTTTTACTTGCTACCCAAGACTCCTATCATCTATAAATATATGAGGACGTGAAGAACACGAAGGAGCCACGAAATAAAGCAACGAAAAAGAGAGCCGAACGCAACAACACACAACCCGAGTTCCACAAAACAACACACAAAATTCATGAGAGTTTATATGTATTTGTTTTGAGAGTCGAGTGAGGAGGAACACCGCCCTTTTGGGCAGCCCGTTTGGGCGAAATTGTATATTATGTTTTTCTTAATTTATTTCCCTTTTGTTTCAGTTATTTAATTTCGTTTTTGCTTTCTTTATTTATTTTAATTATGTATTGTTGAATTAACATCGTTTGGTCAAGTTCTGATCCTGATCAGGCTGCTGTGTAAAATACTGTGAGGCTTCTTGATGACAGCAACTAGCTTAGCTTTGTTCCCGATTCAACAGAGTAGTATATCGAGGATGTTAGGGACTTGGGCAATACTACAATGACCAGTGGGAACCCCGACTTGCCTAACACACAAGTACGTGGATCAACGCGACCGGGAGACTGGGCGTCCGCGAAGTACAACATGTTGCTGGAGATGTGGTCGTATGACTTGGGTCTGTCCAGGCATGCTATTGGCCATTCTGGGTTTGCTTGGAGGATGAAAGCGGCTTGATCAACTTAGACTCATGCGGTCACATAGTGTCGAATTGGTCAACGTCAGGAGACCTATTGAGAGAGATCTAATAGGACTTTAAACATAAGAGCAAATGAGGGTCAGGGGTATTAATATGCGTGACATTATAGGGATGTTAATATTTAGGGCCTATAACCGGAAGATGAAGCTGTTAGCAAAATGATATATGTGCCAGCAGTGAACAGTAAACACTTGACCAGTGTGATCAAGGTAACGACTTGCCCAAATGTTTTTAATTCGTTTTTATTTTTTTTTTTGTTTTATTTCAGTCAAGGTAGTAAGGAGATCACGGAACTGCTGTGCCCACGGCGAACACAAAATTCCCTTTTCAAACGTGACAAACCCTTGGGCAAAGCCAGGGGAAAGTAACAATAAACTCCTCGTGGGATCGACCCTATACTTGCCACTAATACTTGTTGTTGGTGAAAGGTCTAGGAAACTTACAAATTTATTTTGACCGGCGTTTGTTCCACGACAAACATGCGTCTTCGTCAGCATTCAATACCCAAGAAGTAGAATTTGTGAAGTTTAATGTCTATATCATTAATACTTGAAGATGAAGCAACCCCGTTCTTCACATCTTCTTTGAACTTTGGGCAAATTCAATTATTCCCAATAATTGAGTCTCATTCAAATTTCCCATTCAAAATTATCTCAATGTCAAAACTGTTGGAATTCGATATCCCGGGTCATCAAAATTGCGGAACCGATAACCCAAACGAACCCTTCGCCGGAGATCACGCGAACGCCGACTCATCCGCCGGAGTCCGGGCTTTGGAGACCACGCGCCCGAAGGCGCGCAATCCGCCCCCACCCGAACCCCCGCGAGCCGGGTTCACGCGATCGAACATCGCGTTCGATGGGGCTGCATCCGGCAGCCCCCAGCAGCAGGTCCGGCGACCTGCTGCCCGCCGTCGAGGAGCCCCCACCATCGCGGTGGGGAGGTGACGGCACCAGCCCGTCACCGCCGGCGATCGCTCCCAGCGATCGCCCCCTCGGCCGAGGCCGAGGGTTCTCCTTCGCGCGCCGAACCCTAGGCGTGCGGTCCACGCGGTCCGGTGGCTTCGCCACCACCGCGTGGTCCTTCGTCTAATCCGGGTTCGATCCTTCGGATCTTGCGTTCTACGGTATTCTCGATAAAAACCAAATCGAACAATTATCAAGGGGGTTTAGATATTGTACCTACGATTCGTTGTTCGGAGAAACGAAATCGATGACCTCGTGATCTTCCCACGTATTCTCTGCACTCCGTTCGAACGTCGGGTGGGCGACAAGCTATCGAACTCCTATGGATCCTCTTCACTCTTCAAGACTTTATGATTGGCTTATCTTATGTTGTGAAAAAGTGAAGACCATGTAGTGCTTTTATAGGCTACGAGGGGGATCAAAAGGAGATTAAATATTAGGCTTCTTAATATTGAAAATTAAATTGGGTCCAACCCAAATTCATTAATTCTTATCAATATTAATTTTATTTATTTTCCACTATATAAATAAAATTGCACTCCCAATATTTATCTATATTATATCAAATAATATTTCTCCAACTTAGTATTATTTATTCCGTGTATTTAAGATTTAAATATCCATGAATAAAATTTATTTATTGCTTAATAAATTTATTCATTTCTTATATCCGAGAATAGTACCACTCAACCTTATTTATTATGCGGAACAAATCCACTCGCGAGGTTTACATAATAAATCCTTATGAGCTCATCTCGGGGATATTATCAACCCTTCCGGGATACACTGTCCCTTCAAGAATTCACGGCATGCCATATATAAAATATAGTGACCCAACTTAACCGGTAATTAACCCAATAATTAAATCGGTTAATTCCTTTGGAAAATCAAAGTCACTAATATTAAATATACACACCCACAATTGTTTCAGGGATTAAGAATAAAATACTCCGAGACTTAAATCAATTATCACAGAGCAATCCTAATTGATAAGTCTCAAGCGATCCGCTCAATACACAAAGTGTACAAGTGTGATAAAATAATTAAGATAAATTATTTTCTCTCTCACACAACGACTATACCGATGGATTGGTCCGTGTCCATCTAGGTCGTGAGCAACTGTTCGATTAAATACGAGTAACCGATAGTATGATCTTCTGTGTGCCCATGCAACACCATACTAACTACAACGTATAAAATCCAGGACTATAATTTGCATGTATTTAATTAACAATAATTAAAAGCAAATGAATGTCTGTAATTAATAGGTAAATGAAAGTGCATACAGAGTTCAGAATACTCAAATCTAGACATTAAGTATACTACTCCATCAATCTCCCACTTATACTAAGGTCTAGTCTTATCTTCCAAACTTCTGACTCCCAAACCCTCCAAGTGCTTGTAATATACTTCCTTAGGAAGTATCTTGGTGAAAGGGTCCGCTAGGTTGTCTTCCGAAGCTATCTTGGTGACTATCGCATCGCCCCTCTTGACGATGTCTCGAATCAGGTGGTACTTGCGCTCTATGTGTTTTGTAGCACTATGGGACCGTGGTTCCTTACTGTTTGCCACTGCACCGCTATTGTCACAATAAATTGTCATAGCCTTGGGCAAACTCGGAATCACATCTAAGTCCTGGAGGAAATTAAGGAACCACACTGACTCTTTCGCTGCCTCTGAGGCTGCAACATATTCAGCTTCCATGGTAGAGTCCGAAATGCACTTTTGCTTAACACTCTTCCATGATACGGCTCCACCTCCCAAAGTGTACACATAGCCTGATGTCGACTTACGCCGGTCCTTATCAGCTTGGAAATCCGAATCTGTGTAACCCAAAGGAATCAGATTGTCTGCACTGTATCTCAGAACATAATCCTTAGTATTTCGCAAATACTTGAAAATGCTCTTTACGGCAGTCCAATGAGCCTTTCCAGGGTTACTCTGATATCTCGCTACTATGCCAACGGCATAACAGATATCAGGCCTCGTGCATAACATTGCATACATTAAGCTTCCCACAGCCGAAGCGTAGGGAACTGCTTTCATGTTATCTTTCTCCTTCTGTGTCTGAGGACACATTTCCTTAGAAAGATAAGTTCCTTTACTGAAAGGCAGATCACCCTTCTTGGAATCTTGCATGTTAAAACGAGCTAGAATCGTGTCTATGTAAGATTGCTGGGAAAGACACAATGTTCTATTCCGGCGATCCCTTATAACCTTGATCCCTAGAACATGTCCAACTTCTCCCAAATCTTTCATATCGAATTGTCTAGACAACCATCCCTTTATGTCTGATAACATCTTTACACTGTTGCCAATGAGAAGTATGTCATCTACATAAAGCACGAGAAACACCACCTTCTTTCCATCACGTTTCCAATATACACACGATTCGTCCATGCTTTGAATGAATCCAAAAGATTGGACTACTTCATCAAACCGCAGGTTCCACGATCTCGAGGCTTGTTTCAATCCATAAATGGATCGATTAAGCTTGCACACTAGATGATCTCGCCCCTTATGTTGGAGTTGTGTACTTAATGTCTAGATTTAAGTAACGGAAACTCACGATCTATTGCCATTAATCTATTTAATTAAATAAACAATTATTTGCATTTAATTATTTATAATTAAATATATGCAAATCATAGTCCTGGATTTTATACGTTGTAGTTAGTATGGTGTTGCATGGGCACACAGAAGATCATACTATCGGTTACTCGTATTTAATCAAACAGTTGCTCACGACCTAGATGGACACGGACCAATCCATCGGTATAGTCGTTGTGTGAGAGAGAAAATAATTTATCTTAATTATTTTATCACACTTGTACACTTGGTGTATTGAGCGGATCGTTGAGATTCATCGATTAGGATTGCCGGCGATAATCGATTCGAGTCTCAGAGTATTTTATTCTTAATCCCCGATACTATTGCGGGTGTGTATATTTAATATAAGTGACTTTGATTTTCCAAAGGAATTGACCGGTTTAATTACTGGGTCAATTACCGGTTGAGTTGGGTCACTATATTTTATATATGACATGCCGTGAATACTTGACGGGAAAGTGTATCCCGCAAGGGTTGATAATATCCCCGAGATGAGTTCATAAGGAATTATTATGTAAACCCTGCAGGTGGATTTAATCCGCATAATAATTAAGGTTGAACGGTACTATTCTCGGATATAAGAAATGAATAATATTTATTGAGCAATAAATAAATTTATTCATGGATATTTAAATCTTAAATACACGGAATAAATAATACTACCGGAGAAATATTATTTGATATAATATGGATAAATATTGGGAGTGCAATTTTATTTATATAGTGGAAAATAAATAAAATTAATATTGATAAGAATTAATAGATTTGGGTTGGACCCAATTTAATTTTCAATATTAGAAGCCCAATATTTAATCTCCTTTTGATCCCCTACGTAGCCTATAAAAGCACTACATGGTCTTCATTTTTCACAACCTAAGATACGCCAATCATAAAGTTCTTGAAGAGTGGAGGAGATCCATGGAGTTCGGAAGATCGTCGCCCACCCGACGTTCGAGCTAGTGCAAGGAATACGTGGGAAGATCTCAAGGTCATCAATTGAGTTCTTCGTTTCTCCGCACAACGAGAATAAAGGTAAAATCGTTGAACCCCCTTCGATGATTTAATCGTTTATTTATCGTAATTATATCGTGAACGTAAGATCCAAAAAGACGAACCCCATGACGAGGTCGAACCGGGCGGTGGTGGCTGGACCACCGGACCGCCGGCGGATCGACGGCTCGGCTGGACGGGGATCGAGAGGGCGTGAGCCTCGGCTGGACGCCGAGAGCTCGATCGAACCCTAGCTGGACGCGCCGCTTGCGCGGGGGCTGTCTCCGCTCGCGCGGAGAGGCAGCCGCTCGCGCGGCTGGACCGCCGCTCGCGCGGTGGTGGCCGGCGGCTGCTGGGCTGATCGTGAGCCACGGGTTCCACCGTGGCTGGAGCTCGATCACCCGGGGAGCAGCTGGGGCGTGCCCAGCAGGGCTGAACCCTAAGCGCACGTCCGGCGATGTGCGCATGCCTCGGTTGAACAGCGGCGGCTCGTGCCGCTGCTAGGGCTTCGACGGGGGCTGTCCGCGAGGGTTTGAGCGCGCCCAGCGGGCTGCCAAGGGCAGCCCTAGGCGGCTGTTGTGATCAGCCGCGAGCCCATGCGAGGGCTCGACCGAACAAGCCGCGGGTTCGCCCGTGGTTAGGGTTTGGTTGGGCTCGGCTTCGTGGTGGTTCGTGGCGGGATGTTCCGACAACCGGGAGTCGATTGGAATTGTCGTTCCGCATTGACAATTCCGGATATTCGTTCTTCGAAGGATTTCGGTCGGAATTAATTAGATAATTAATTTTAATTAATTTATTAATTCCGGGATATCGATTTCCAACACCTTAGCAATGAATCCTTCTGGTTGTTTCATATAAATCGTCTCGTCAAGACTTCCATTAAGGAAAGCTGTCTTGACATCCATTTGCCACACCTCATAGTCCATATGAGCTGCTATGGATAAGAGAATCCGGATTGACTTTATCTTGGCTACCGGCGAGAAGGTCTCCTCATAATCGATTCCTTCTTTCTGAGTATATCCTTTCGCAACAAGCCGAGCTTTAAAGGTTTCAACCTTTCCGTCAGATCCTCTCTTTCTCTTGTAGACCCATTTACACCCAATTGGCTTTACGCCGCTTGGTGGTTCTACAAGATCCCAGACTTTATTAGAATCCATAGATTCTATTTCGGATTTCATCGCTTTCTTCCAAGAAGGCGCATCTATATCTTGTACCGCCTCATCATAGGTCCAGGGATCGACTTCATGAACTCCGGGTGCCGAGTCCGAGGACTCACCCAGTCCAATCCATCTATCCGGTTGTTTAACAACCCTCCCACTACGGCGGCGTTCCGGTGTATTAACAGTGACAATATTATGTGCAGGTTCTAGTGGTGTATCTATACTCGGTTCGGCTGTATCCAGGTCTTCCTCGTTACCTCTCAACTCATCAAGTATTATGTCACTTTTGGGCTTGTGGTCCATGACATAGTCTTCCTCTAGGAACCGAGCGTTAGTACTTATAATGATCTTCTGGTCCGTAGGACTATAGAACATGCCACCCTTAGTTCCTTTCGGGTATCCTACAAACAGCCGTATTTCTGATCTAGGTTCTAACTTATCGGCGCCTTGTCGCAACACATGTGCTGGACATCCCCAGATCCGAATGTGTTTTAAGTTAGGCTTACGCCCACTCCACAATTCCATGGGTGTAGTTGGTACCGTTTTGGTCGGAACCCTATTCAGAATGTACGCCGCTGTTTCCAAGGCAAGTCCCCAGAACATAACAGGTAAATCCGAGTAACTCATCATCGATCGCACCATCTCCATAAGAGTCCTATTCCTTCTTTCTGACACACCATTCTGCTGAGGACTATATGGTGAGGTCAGCTGAGATTCAATCCCATTCTCTGCCAAGTATGCCTTGAATTCTCCAGACAGGTACTCGCCTCCGCGATCAGATCGCAGGCATTTTATGGATTTACCACGAAGGTTCTCCACAAGAGCCTTGAATTCCTTGAACTTGTCAAAAGAATCACTCTTGCGGCGCATCAGGTAAATATATCCATACCTTGAGTAATCATCAGTAAAGGTGATGAAATACTCGTACCCTCCCCTTGCCTGAGTAGACATAGGTCCGCATACATCAGAGTGAATCAAATCTAATACTTGTTCAGCTCTACGTCCTTTACCAGAAAAAGAACGCTTGGTCATTTTACCCTCCAAACAGGATTCGCAGGTTGGAAGGTCCTCTCCTTCTATGCCGCTAATGAGACCATCAGCTTTCAACCTTTGAATTCTATTCGAATTAATATGACCTAGCCTTAGATGCCACAAGTATAATTGATTCATTTTAGAAGGTTCCTTTCTCTTATTGGTGTTCGTAGATGTGTTATTACTCTCGGTTAGTTGCACCGTGTTAGACTCAGGATTCAGAATATACAAATCGTCTACCAATGTACCAGAACAGACAATCTCACTATTTCTTCTTATGACCACAGAGTGATCAAAAGAAACAGAATATCCATTCAGAATTAACTTAGAAACTGAAATCAAATTCTTTCTAAAATTCGGTACATAAAGACAATTTCGTAAAACTAAAACCCTATCACTACTAAAACGTAAGTGAACGTCTCCCACTGCAACAGCCGCCACCTTCGCGGCATTGCCCATGTAGACTACGATCTCTCCCTCTCTAAGTCTCCGGGTTTCCTGGAACCCCTGCAATGAATTGCAGACATGGTCAGTGGCACCCGTATCTACACACCAGGTGGTGGTAGATATCACCGCTGACAATGTTTCAGTGACTAAGGAAAATTTCGTACCTTTGATGAGAGGACAATCAGACCTCCAGTGCCCAGACTGTTTGCATTGATAGCACTTGCCTTGCGGCTTGCTCTTCCCAATCCGTGGTTTGGAACCACTGGGCTTCTTTGCTTGCGCTTCTTCCTTGGCCATAAGAGCTTGTGATTTTCTGATCATACTTATGATTTTCATCCTCAAGTCATCGTTTTTAAGCGATTCCTCTAGTGGACGAAATGCAATCAGTATGTCAATCACCTCTTCAGCAGTATCCACGCTATGTCTCAACATCATATTGAGGTCATTCTTAATGTCCTCATCAGTTGGGACAACAGCAGATATAGAAGGCTCGACAGTCTGAACAATGTCCAGATTTCGTTCCCAATCATCACCATATGGAACCGGTGAGTTTTCATCCTTAAGTATATCACAAAGTGGGGTCACAGTCATTCTTAACCTAGAAGCACATAAAACAAACAAACAATTTAATATCCGATATTATCTCCCTCAAATAATATCATTAAATCACTAATCACATCTAAAATTCCATCAGGTAAGGCAAGCCACGTGGTGTGGACGTTTACCCACCCAAATGATTTAGCAATTAGATTTTCTTTGGTCATACATCAATTATAGCGTGACCTCGTGGGGAGGAATACTATAACGCGTATCTAAGTGTAAACCATCACTCAGTACCAAAGTGAATTACTTGGAATTGCTACATCACCGCAAGCCACGTGGTGTGGACGTTTACGACAACTTCACAACTCTTCATAATTACTTACAACTGTCTACATCAATTAATCCAAAGTCCGTCAGCATAGCAAGCCACGTGGTGTGGACGTTTACTACACTAAGAGACTTTTATAATTGACTCCCAATTACTTGATCCATTTAATCTCGTAAATCAAGACGTGGAGAATCATAAGTGAAACTCGAAGTTTCTAACCAGTGATTCACCATGCGAACGACCCTATCTCTCATAAATGAGGGAGCCGAGCAGACAAACGACCCATCTATCAAAGAATGGCACGAAAGTCTCTAATTTGTGTCCTCTACATGACCAAGTGGCTCTGGCTCCATTCCACTCGCCGGGGTGAGAATGAGTCGACTTGAAATCAGCTTTGGAAAGACAAATTAGGCATTGTTTGATAAACTTAATCAATGTTTCTCATAAAAGGAATTACAAGAACTCTCCTCTAATGACTTATCTATATAAATTTCATAAGTTTATAAAAGTCACCAAGAGAGCAGCAATGGAGACCATGGGTATGTTTCCATACCCTCTCCCACTTAACTTTTTACAATAAAGGGATACGCTATCTAGTGCATAAAATAAACACATATAGCATGCATACATGTAATAAAGCACATAGTATTATCACATAGTCAAAATAATACTAGAATATTATTTTCCGACTATTATGGCTTCATCACATCCCCGTACGCATCTTCTAGTCTTCAGTCTTCGTTCCTTGAATGCTCCATGTGACGATAATATTAATCTCCAATATTTAAATCCATTTATTTTTAATAAATCCAAAAGATACTTAATTAATAATAATTAAGTCAATCGAATAAATCAAAAATAAAATTAAATATTATTAATATTTTTATTTATTGTATCTTCCCTTTCTACTTCATTAATTCTCTAGAATAATCTATCCAAGACCCACTTGGAATATTCTAGATGATTTCCATAATGAAATAAGGAAATAAAATAATTTAGGACTCTTCTACTTTCCAAATTAATTAGATTCCTAATCCATGAATATTTCCATAAAATAGAAATAATCAATTTAGGAATCCCAATCAATTCCAAATTGATTCTTTTCCTAATCCATGAGAGTTCCCAAAAATAGGAATTCTCAAATAGGAAAAACCCGAACCAATTAGGAAAGAGAATCACCGGGCCGGGATAGCACGGGGTGGGGATCCCCGTGCCACCATCGACCGCCGCCTATGCCACCGTCGCCCAGCCCACGCGCCACCGCCACAGGTGGCCGGCGTGGCCGGAACTCCCACGGTCAGCCTGCCTGGGGCCGCGGGTCGATCGATCTCCTCGGGATCGATCATGGGGATTGATCGATCCCGGTCCTTGTCCCCTCGTCACTTCGTCTTCTCCGGCGGTCTTCGATTCGTCGATCCAATCGCAAAATAAATTTACAAAAATCTAAATTACAATTCCGGTATCGATTCTATACACGAAATCGACCCTATACATTTTCCGGAAAACATGAACATAATAATAAATCCTAAATTCGGTCAACCCCCGAATTTTTACTATTACAAGCATTCACCACCAAAAACGAATCTCGACATGTCCGAGAGTTTAATAAAACCAACAATCACATGACAAAATAATTAAACGAATAATCATCAAGCCATAATAGTCGGAACCCTGCAAGGTAGAACAATTTTATCGAAAATACCGCGAACGTAAACCACGCTCTGATACCAATTGTTGGAATTCGATATCCCAGGTCATCAAAATTGCGGAACCGATAACCCGAACGAACCCTTCGCCGGAGATCACGCGAACGCCGACTCATCCGCCGGAGTCCGGGCTTTGGAGACCACGCGCCCGAAGGCGCGCAATCCGCCCCCACCCGAACCCCCGCGAGCCGGGTTCACGCGATCGAACATCGCGTTCGATGGGGCTGCATCCGGCAGCCCCCAGCAGCAGGTCCGGCGACCTGCTGCCCGCCGTCGAGGAGCCCCCACCATCGCGGTGGGGAGGTGACGGCACCAGCCCGTCACCGCCGGCGATCGCTCCCAGCGATCGCCCCCTCGGCCGAGGCCGAGGGTTCTCCTTCGCGCGCCGAACCCTAGGCGTGCGGTCCACGCGGTCCAGTGGCTTCGCCACCACCGCGTGGTCCTTCGTCTAATCCGGGTTCGATCCTTCGGATCTTGCGTTCTACGGTATTCTCGATAAAAACCAAATCGAACAATTATCAAGGGGGTTTAGATATTGTACCTACGATTCGTTGTTCGGAGAAACGAAATCGATGACCTCGTTATCTTCCCGCGTATTCCCTGCACTCCGTTCCAACGTCGGGTGGGCGACGAGCTATCGAACTCCTATGGATCCTCTTCACTCTTCAAGACTTTATGATTGGCTTATCTTATGTTGTGAAAAAGTGAAGACCATGTAGTGCTTTTATAGGCTACGAGGGGGATCAAAAGGAGATTAAATATTGGGCTTCTTAATATTGAAAATTAAATTGGGTCCAACCCAAATCCATTAATTCTTATCAATATTAATTTTATTTATTTTCCACTATATAAATAAAATTGCACTCCCAGTATTTATCTATATTATATCAAATAATATTTCTCCAACTTAGTATTATTTATTCCGTGTATTTAAGATTTAAATATCCATGAATAAAATTTATTTATTGCTTAATAAATTTATTCATTTCTTATATCCGAGAATAGTACCACTCAACCTTATTTATTATGCGGAACAAATCCACTCGCGAGGTTTACATAATAAATCCTTATGAGCTCATCTCGGGGATATTATCAACCCTTCCGGGATACACTGTCCCTTCAAGAATTCACGGCATGTCATATATAAAATATAGTGACCCAACTTAACCGGTAATTAACCCAATAATTAAATCGGTTAATTCCTTTGGAAAATCAAAGTCACTAATATTAAATATACACACCCGCAATTGTTTCAGGGATTAAGAATAAAATAATCCGAGACTTAAATCAATTATCACAGAGCAATCCTAATTGATAAGTCTCAAGCGATCCGCTCAATACACAAAGTGTACAAGTGTGATAAAATAATTAAAATAAATTATTTTCTCTCTCACACAACGACTATACCGATGGATTGGTCTGTGTCCATCTAGGTCGTGAGCAACTGTTCGATTAAATACGAGTAACCGATAGTATGATCTTCTGTGTGCCCATGCAACACCATACTAACTACAACGTATAAAATCCAGGACTATAATTTGCATGTATTTAATTAACAATAATTAAAAGCAAATGAATGTCTGTAATTAATAGGTAAACGAAAGTGCATACAGAGTTCAGAATACTCAAATCTAGACATTAAGTATACTACTCCATCAAAAACGTGATAAATCGTAAGTGAAAAATCGAAGTTTTCTAACCAGCGATATTATCATGCAATTGAAGCCCTATATCTCATAAAATATGAGGGAGCCAACCAGACAATCGATTCACGCCATCCAATGGCTTCGAAAGTCTCTAATTTGTGTCATTGATGAACTTAAGTGTTTTTGGATTAAATCACTCCCCGAGGTGTAAATAATCCTAACCTTATAATCCATCAAATGAAAGACAAATTAGGCATTTGTTTTGAAATTGAATAAAATATGAACTTTTACTTGTTTGCAATTAGTGTCCTACACTTTTGCAGTAGACGCATTCAGATTCCCTAGGAACCCTATTAGGATTTTTGCCCATGCTCTTTTGAATACCTCATCCCTTATCATAAGAATATCCCTCTTAGGGTCCTTTTTAATTGACGACTCATCATCTTAGAAAAATTTAAAAGATCACTTAAAACAAATAATCCAATTATTTGTTGTACATGTGGTCCCTATAGGTTTCTCTTTTTCAGCCTAGCTGAAGCGATGACCCTGGTTATTCAGAACTTTTCAATCTTAGCATATTCCTCGAACATGCTATTGAGTTGTTCAATGATATCTTAGGATGTGGTTATTTTACACATTTTCCTTATCTTCGTATTTGAGGACCATCCTCAAATTACGTTGTTAATCAAGAAAATTTATGTTGTTCAATTTTTCACAATCAAGAATTGAACGAAACTTGAATTGAGTTGATATTAGACATGATAAACTACAAAAGAAAGATAAATAAAGTATGTAAACATCCACAAAGCGGTAAACAAATAAGGTTGTCTAGCAAAACTACTTTATTTGTTCCATTTTGTTCATTCGATATCCAATATCGTTGTCCCTTAGAACAAAACGATCCCGAGATCCTCATCTTGTAAATCTTTAAGCCGACTGAGTCTGCACTTAAGTATTTCAAGATAGGTAGACATACCAATGTCAATGATATCTAATATCACTCTCGGTCGATGAGAATCCCATTCTCATCTCATGTCTCGATAGCCACGCCTGCAGTGGATCTATCGATGAGAAAACCAAACTCACGTGTAAGGGTCTAACCCTTACTCCCACTTATCCCAAGATAACAAGTAGTACCCCGCTGAGGCGGACCTACCAACTTATGATCGAGGGCTTTAGGGGTGTGATGTTTTCGACAAGACATTATACTCATTATTTTGGGAACTTGCATGCATAGGTTTGTTTATATGTAAGTTGAACATTTATAACATAAAACAACCTACAACTAGCAAAGCAAATAATACGTATTGAAAGGCCCCTAGAACCTCAAAACTCCCAAACAAAATGAAGTAAAGCATTAAAAATGGTTGGAGACACTTCATGGAAGATCCGCGCCCGCCGCCATCTTTCTGCGCCCGCCGTTTAGGTCAAATATCATTTTGTGCCTCAAAACCACGAACAGCGGTCGCTGTTACTATAACAGCGCCCGCTGAACACACTCCAGCGGTCGCGGATTCCAAAACCGCGCTCGATGGAAAGGCACAAAACATGGGACAACATTCTGCCCCGAAAAGACCCAAACAGCGACCGCTGTTTTGAAACAGCGGTCGCCGAACATGTACCAGCGGCCGCTGGTGCCATAACAGCGCCCGCTGTTTGGCTCCAGTGGCCCCGGTTTCGTCCGTTTCGCTTCGTTTTGCTTCGTTTCTTCTCGTTTTCGCTTGGGCTTCGAAATCCAACTCCGATACATGGATAAATCCATAGCTTACATATTGAACAATACATTTTTGAATAGAAAAACCTATATATTACAATAGATTCCAAGGGACGCAGCCCTCCAAAACTATGGACATTCAACACGTAAAAAACACGATTCATCCACCCGACCACTATCGGTGGCCGGCCTTACATCTAATCACATAGATTCAAATAAACAATTAAGCCAATTATGTTGATTTAAACTTCTTGTGTCCAACACAAAAGTGTGCACGAGCCCTAGGCTCTGATACCAATTGAAGGTACCGGTATACCGATCCAATCGATATACCATGTGTGCGGAAGCGTGTAAAGCGATAGATCTACTATGCCATGATCTTAGTGCACACATATATATGTATAGACACATATTTATATATATATATATATATATATATATATATATATATATATCCAATATATATATATCCAATATATATAGAGAGAGAGATTAACAAAAACACTTACAACCGGTGTAGCGTGCCTCGTTGATGTTGATGAAGGTGGTGTTGAGTCGATTGAACCACCTTCATGGATCAGCCTTGAGAATGACCTCGTCACTCTTCTTGTCTAGATCGCCCGGATGTTGAAGCCGCACAAATGGCCCGGCCTCTACGTGTTGCACACGAACCCGGATGATGAACACCTTGCTTGCATGAAGTGGTTCTCCAAGAACACTCTCTATTCTCTCCTTTTGGTGTGAATTTCGTGGGTGAGCATATTGTGTGATGAAAATATGATTTTCATCCATATAAGTTCATCATTATGCATCCCATTACACCCCTTTGTAACCTACAACATAATGGGCATCATAATGCACCATAATCATGCAAAGGGGTTACAAATGAGGTGAAAGGTCATGCCACATACACATGCCACTATGCATTGTATGTGGTCCCACTTGCTTGTGTGGCATGCCATGTCACACTATGTGACATGCATCCATGCAAGCCATGCATCCCATGCATGTTAATTAATTCCACGTAAATATTGATTCTAAATCAATATATTTATCAAGCAACGTACATCGTCTTTGAGTCCGTGTGTGACCCTGTAGGTATGATTTAATTGATCAATATTATATTGTTCCCAACAATTAATATTATCAAATAATCATTTAACATCCATAGACGACCTTATGACTTTATCGATTGCACACGTAGGATCGAAGGACAAATCCCAACACCCTGTCCATCTAAGTCGTGAGCTACTGTTCGATAGTATACGAGTAACCGACAGTATGATCTTCCGCGTGTCTCCTCACGCCATACTGTCTACAACGTATACATCAAGGACTATTGCATTAAATGCAATCATGCTTGAATCATATCTCGAATTAAGGTATAGATAAGGAGTTCAGTATTTGCACTAAACTAGACATTTAGAATACACATCAGATATTCCAGAAAAATTACTTGATGTGGTATCAATAACATCCAACTCGTACTCTGGTATCCCAGAAAAATTACTTCTCGTATCCAGTAACTTGATTTGACTTTAGATACGTTAAAAGTAGTTATTATTATTTAATTCGACTTAATTTATTAGTATATGTGATGGAAATTTTTTATGCATGTTCATTATTAATTGACTATTTCTGGAGCACCTCTCACGCCGTCAGCCCTCCTTTATTGGTCGAGATAGTCAAGTCAGCTGCTGCCTACCTCTTCGAACGGGACGTCATGCCCTCCGCCAATAGCACACTGTATTTATTTAGTTTAATTTGTTGTAATGAATATAACAATTTAATTAAACTTTTTTTGTGTGTATTTTGTACATGTACCAATGTAAGCATCTCCGTTCATTTTCTATATTTCGCTTTTTCTTTCAATTGTTTTATGATAATTTAAAGTCAATTATGTTGTCAATTTATATTTTTGTTTGTATTTTTATATTAATATTTATGTGTGTTGTGGCTATTAGTTTTATTACAATGGTGTTGTAGAGTCGATGATCACTAATCCACATGAGACTCTTCTGATTTTGGTGAGGTAATCACTATGAAAAATATATAATTATTTCTTGAAATTTCTAATATTTCAGATTCCATGTGAATAGTACAAGATTGATTTTTTTTTATTGATTTAGTGTACCGATTTCAAAGCTTTTCATGTTGTTATGGTCCTCCACCAGCGCATTATGAGCACGAATATAATACAATTTGGTACATCAGTGGAAGTTCACGTACTCAGTTATTACATTTTCAGTATTTTCCCCCACACTCATAATTTTATTTTTTATCAATCACATTCAATCAGTTATATTTTGGGTAGTCGAAGCATGTCAATGCTTATCAGTTTGCGTCTCAAATCTAATTCTCCTAAAATTTGAAAAGGTATACATAATGCACAGCTGACTTATATAGCGTAAAGAAAATGTTCTCTTATAACAACTTTATTCTTTCATTTTCTTACATTGCATTTGTATTAATTTGTAAAGCTCTTATTTCATTATAAAATAGATTCTGTTATAGGTCATTTATAACATGACAAGACTTTAGGACTGTAGAATATTAGAAAAATAGGGTGAATCTGAACTTAAATTTAACTTTCATGATATTTTGTTTTTTACTTCAAATTCTTAGAATTGTGTTGTAATAACAGTTGCAACTATAAGAAACTTATATACATTACAGTTTGAAGACATTTCATGTTTCCTTGTGGAAGTCAAATAGTTTCTGTTTAGGGATCAATTTAGCTCTTATCAATTTAACAATCCTTAACTCACTCTTCTTTGCAGTCTTACGCCTATTACTTCTTTTTGTAAAATGTTTTTTTTTGTAGAGATCAGTGTTAGTTTCGTGTATATTATTTTTATTTAATTTTTTTCCTAATATATCAATTTGAAATTGGAGATCAAATACCAA
This sequence comes from Euphrasia confusa, assembly GCA_954870475.1. Classification (NCBI taxonomy): domain Eukaryota; kingdom Viridiplantae; phylum Streptophyta; class Magnoliopsida; order Lamiales; family Orobanchaceae; genus Euphrasia; species Euphrasia confusa. The sequence continues at coordinate 23,826,015 of OX940960.1, forward strand.
TTAATATCCTCTCTTTTTTCGAGATATTAAATAATTTGTTCTGACAAGTACTCAAATTTGTGTGTACTTCGATTTCCAAATCAGGTATTGATGTTTTTTTTTATAGAAATCGACATCTTACACAAAATCTATTGAAATAATTATTCAACACCATGCAACGGAGACACAACGATGGAGGTTGCTGAGATCGATGGGTTGAACTCAGATGACATATCTATCTTTTAACCTCGACTTATAGGATGATTCTGTTTTTTATCATCTCAAAGTAAGTGAATATATGTTTAAAAGGTTATATGTTTCGAAAAAATAAATAAAAAAGAATTATATTTATTTATTGTATCATTATGCAGATCAATTGGTAAGTTATATATTTATAAGATATAGAATATATTTATAATTTTATTTAAATTTATTTATAAATATACTTATATTAAAATAATTTAATGATATTAATTATACAAGTATTCATCATCTATTATTTAGTTAAATCATTCAAATGTCAAATATGAACCTCAAAATTTATAATTAGAAAACACTTAAGGCATATTTTTTGATTTTCTAAATTATTATAAATATAAATAAATTAATCACACGGTGTTATTGAAAATTGATATAGTTTTTGTAAATAACTTCTACAATTATCAATATTTTTTTGTTTTATGCTTGGTTGTTTTTCTCAAATGATTAAACATTGATAATAATGATCTCAAATACTTTTGAATATTTTTGAATTTTGAATTCTCCATACAATAAATATGAATTTATTTTCTATAAAAATTCATATTTGAAATATTTAAATATATAATACTATACATATTTTCAAAGTATTTTTTTATTAATTTTGTGTAACATTATAAAAAAAATTGAGTTAGGAAGATAGTTAAAACATAAAAGTAACAATTCTTTAAAAATTTAATTATATTATTAATCTAACGATTCAACCATTATAATTCACATTAGATATATGTTTAAAGAGAATAATGAAAACATTTTAAATTATTATTGATTTTTTTTCTCAATTCATTCAAAATTATAAAATTGAGATTTATCATATTTCATTTCATTTAATAATTATATTAAATTCCTTATATTCCTTATATTTATCAATTTTTTTAATATTAATCTTTACCTTTTAATTATACAAAATATATTAAATAATCCTTTAAAATTCTTATTACACATAAATATTTTAAGATTAATTTACAGAATACACTATATGATATAATTTTTTAAAATTATTTAAAAAAATAAAAATATTCTAAATTCTAATTCACGTAAAAAAATTATGTATTTATTTTATTTTTTCTATTATTATATATTAATTAATATATATTTTTAAAATCAAAATACAAAATTAATTTTTCATTTGGTAGATTAAATTTTTTTCTTTCTTAAGAAAAAATAAATTAATTAAATAGGATTAAAAATAATAAGAACAATGAAACATACAACAAATATTTAAAATATCAAATGTTTTTATTAATTAATTTGACATTTATATTATTTATTTATTTGTATGGATGAATACAAAAAGTCATATCCTAAAATAAATAAGTTTAATTTTCTTAAAGATTATTCATATTATTTATAATTTAATAATACTTCAAAATATATTTTTAAACCTATTTTGAAAAATTAAAAGTTTCTATTGAGTGATTGGAAATTAGTTGATTTAGGATTTATATATTAATAAAAATATTGTACAAAAATTTAAAAATATTTTTTTATATGAAGATTAAAATAAATCGGTAAGACTTTGAGTTTTACTCTAAGTGCAACGCACGAGACAATAAGACTAAAATGTTGTGTACAAGAAGGTTTTCGGAAATTTGGATTGAACATAAATAAATAAATAAAATATTTTTTATTTATGTTTGTTAGTTATATTATGTCTATAACATTTTTAATTTTTGAACTATCAAAATTTATTAAATTATTGCCTAATCATCTAATTTTATTTTTCAAACAATGTTATCAATTTTCAATATAAACATAAATCTTTATACAATTATTTTAACGTGTTCAGTAAAATTAAGTTCAAAATAAATCCGGGCGAAACTTTGAGTGACACTCTCAGTGCATCGCACGGGCAGAAGGATCTAGTTTGTACATAAAACCTCATTGCATCTATGTACTTAATTCATGATATCATATCAGTATACACAAAATTCATGTATATATTCCTTATTATACAGTAGAAAATCAATTTGTTTCACATAATGATAATAACTCATAAGTGCACTCAACGAAACAAAATAGCTGATGCATGATGCCCAGGCGACAAAACAAATAATACCATTTCATGGTGCACGACTAATCTTAATTATAAGCATGGGTGGCAGCGGATGTACAATTTGCGCATAAAATTACATTCAATTTCATGCTTATTCACATATTGCCCATATTAATTCATGCCCAGTGAATCGAATTTCATAAACCTAAAATTTGTCGCTTAAAAGAATCTTTGTATGCGTGTATATCATGTCCCAAGCACATAAACTTACTTAGATGTCCAAATAAAACCTACTGCATGTATGCCCAAAAGGATCCAATCGAAATTAATTTACACGCAATACTAAGTGGATCGATTAATTTATTTTCATGTTTTTATACATGTTATAACTCCATACAAGGAAAAACAAAACCTGACAAACCAATTAATGGAGAAACACTATAAAGTACTCATGAGTCCACTTAAGAATATACGATATACATACTTGTAATATTTTATGGATTATGGAGTATCAGATTGACATGCAAATTGAACAAAAGGTCAACTTAATTTGTTGCTGAATCAATAGCCGCAATCATACATGAACCGTAATTGAGTTAATTAGCCGAATACATTCAATATCACAAAAATACTTTCGCAACTCAAATTTCGTATAAATCGATGTTCACATAATTATACTCATAAATTCCAGAAAATCATACATAGAATTGCTCTGATACCACTTGTTAGAATTAAATACCGAATAAGCATGGATTAATCATATAAAACATGCTTCAACAATTACCCTAATTGATTCTATGACGATTAACCGAAACATATGAGAATATTTATACATAAGGCGGAAGCGTACATGAATTCATAAAATGTATGAGATAAACGAGATTACGAGATTGATGGTTTCCCAAACTATCAGTACTCCTTTTGGATTCACAGCGTAGAGAGAATACGTGAGATTAGAGATTACTGATGCTTGGGGACCATAACCTAATTTATAGATCTAGGGTATTGATTTGGTCCCTCAACAAATCAAAGTCCACTTAATGGTATCCACACATAAAAGCCCATAATTATTTATACGTATATAAGCCAAACTTTAATCTTTAGTTGATCACTTTACAATGGGTTTCTTTAAAGACAATCATACACATTTAATTTAACACATGGAAGCTCAATATGTTGAATTTATCCAACAGACGCCGCTCAACCCTTTAATCTCAATCACGTAAACAGGCAAGTGGGTTTTAGGTTATTTCACGTAGTTAGATTACAATTTCGAGTTTAGGGTTCATATCTATCATTTAATTTACGCAAGTTATATATGTTTGTTTGTGATATGTGGTGTGGATATATTTATAATAATTAGATGTATATGTTGTGCCAAGGTGTTCGTTTATATATATATATGTTGAGAAATTCGCGTCCGAAGTCCCCGCTTGAAAAACAATACGAACACACAAGAACAAAAACGCGAAATAAAGAACACGAGATTTATAGTGGTTCACCCGTTAACGAGGGCTACGTCCACTTTTTGCCGCTGCAATAATTTACTAGAACAATTATAGAACGTAATTACAAGACTCGTAATAGCTATAATCTCAATTCTAGTGCTGGAGGTGTTAACCCTATTATTCACGCACATAGGGTTTAAATAGGGGGGACAAACGGAAGTGACTAGCCAAAGACTCGTAATTACAAGACTCGTAATTACAAGACTCGTAATAGCTATAATCTCCTTCTCGCTCGTCGGCGAGTCCTCCTTTGACAAACGGAAGTGACTAGCCAAAGGAGTGCCAACAGGTTTAGCATCCTCCATGTTAAACCTTGCCAGTACCTTCTTCAAGTACTCCTCTTGAGACAGCTCAAGACCCTCTTTACTCCTCGTGATTCTCATCCCCAGGATTTGTTTGGCAGCACCCAAATCCTTCATAGAGAACTCCCTCGATAGACTCTTCTTGAGTTTGTCGATCTCCGCCAAACTCGCCCCGACTATCAGCATATCATCTACATAAAGGAGTAATATTATGTAGGTACCTTCAAGTTTCTTGAAATAGCAGCAGTGGTCCGCCTCGCACCGCGTGAACTCGACTCGCTTCATGAACATGTCGAACTTCTTGTACCACTGCCTAGGAGCTTGTTTCAACCCATACAAGCTCTTTTGAAGCTTACACACTAGCTTCTCCTTTCCTCGGACTTCGAAACCCTCCGGTTGCTTCATGTAGATTTCTTCATCTAGATCCCCGTGAAGAAATGCGGTCTTTACATCCATTTGCTGAAGATGTAAGTTCTCCTTTGCCACCAAGCTAAGCACCACCCGGATAGTTACCATCTTGACTACCGGAGCAAAGATTTCCGTGTAGTCGATCCCTTCCTTCTGCTGGAATCCTTTCACCACCAATCTCGCCTTGTACCGAACGCTTCCATCGTGTTCTTCCTTTGCCCGGAAGACCCATTTATTGTGCAAGGCCTTCTTCTCCTTCGGAAGCTCGGCTAGTTCCCAAGTCTGATTCGACATCAATGAGCTCATCTCTTCTTTCATGGCAGACTCCCACTTGATCGAATCCCTCGCTTGTATAGCCTCGGTGTAGCTCTCCGGCTCACCCCTATCAGTCAGCAAGATATAGTTAAGGGAAGGTGAAAATTTATGGGGAGGTCTTCTTACCCTAGTCGACCTCCATGGCTTCGGTGTGACTGGATCGATGTTGGGATGATCATTCTAATCTTGCTCATCCTCGCTGCTCGTGTTGTCCTCTTCGATCCTCTCGGTCTCCAGGACCTCCACCGGAACCTCCTCCGTGTCTTTCACGGGATCAAAAATTTCTTCAACAACCTTGTCTTTACCTTTGTACAAGACCGCCTCGTTGAAGATCACATTTCTGCTTCGGATCACCTTATGATTTTCGGCATCCCAAAATGGGTACCCGAACTCCGTGCCACCATATCCAAGGAAGAAGCACTTCTTGGATTTAGGATCAAGCTTGATACGAGCAGCTTCGTTGATATGGACATACGCCAGACACCCGAACACCCTCAAGTAGGACAGATTCAGCTTCTTCCCACTCCAAACCTCCTCAGGAATCCGATATTCCAAAGGAACCGACGGTGCTCTGTTGATTAAATGAGCTGCCATGTCGATGGCATATGCCCAAAACATCTTAGGCATCCCCGAATGTAACCGCATACTCCGGGCCTTCTCATTTAGCGTCATGTTCATTCGCTCCGCTATTCCGTTCTGCTGTAGGGTCCCCGGAATAGTCTTCACCATCTTGATCCCACTCTCGACACAAAACTGTTTGAAGTCGGCGTCAACGTACTCACCACCGTTGTCGGACCTCAAACACTTCACCTTGAGATTTGTTTCATTCTCAACCTCGGCTTTCCATTTCCTGAAAACAGAGAACATGTCACTCTTATTTTTCATGAAGTACACTCACACCTTCCTTGTGGAGTCATCGATGAAGCTAACATAGTAGAGTGATCCTCCGAGTGAGGCGACGGGAGCTGGACCCCAAACATCCGTGTGTACTAGTTCCAGCTTCTTCGCCTTGGGCTCCCTTCCATCTTTTGAAAAACTCACTCGTTTCTGATTTCCAAGAATGCAGCTCTCGCACACGTGAGACTCAATCGCCTTGAGTTCGGGCAGCAGCCCGTTCTTTGCCATGATCTTCATCCCCTTCTCACTCATGTGCCCCATCCTACAATGCCACAATTCGGTCTTCTTGGTGTTATCAACAACACCACCCGAGTCCCTCACGCTCGTCGTCAAGTAAAGTGTGCCCGTCTTATGACCTCGAGCTATGGTCATGGCGTTCCTCGAAACCTTCCACGACCCATCTCCAAATGACACCCGGTGACCATCACTATCAAGCTAGCCCACCGAAATTAGGTTCCTCTTCAACCCCGGCACATGTCTGACCTTGGAAATCTTCCAAGTTTGCCCATTTGACATCTTTAGGTTGATATCTCCCATCCCGACTACATCGAGTGGCTCGTCATCTGCAAGAAAGACCTTTCCATAATCACCCGAGACATAATTCAGCATTACCTCTCGCTGTGCAGTAGTATGGAAAGAAGCCCCTGAGTCCAGCACCCATGAATCGATCGGTGAGTCGACCGAACAGAGAAGGACGTCCCCATCGTCGTCATCCTCTTGTGTTACCGCATTGGCGGTTCCCTTCTTCTTGTTGTCACTCTTCCCCCGAGAGCGACAATCCCTCTTGAAGTGCCCCGTCTTCCCACAATTCCAACATTCATTGTCCTCGGACTTCGAGCTATCTCTTCCATTCCTAGACTTGGATCTCCCCCTGTTCCTGTTAGCATTCCTGCCCGAGTTTCTCCCCCGGTTCTCCACACTCAAGGCTGAACTAGAAGACTTTCTCTTGAAATCCTTTCTCCGGATTTCCTCGGCAAGGATTTTATCTCTAACCTCGGAGAACTTCAGATTCTTCTTCCCCATAGAGTTGCTAACAGCTGCCCGCATGGGCTCCCAACTATCCGGCAGAGACGCAAGTAGGATCAAAGCGTAAATTTCATCATCGAAATTCACCCCGACTCCTTTCAATTTATCCAAGATGGAATTCAGCTCGTTTATGTGGTTGGCTGCGTTTGCATTGTCCGACATCTTCAGGTTGAACAACTGCTTCATGAGATACACCTTGTTGTTCGCTGAAGGTTGCTCGTACATGTTTGAAAGGGCAGCCATCAAATCCTTGGTAGTGGTAATCGAGCGCACGTTGAATGATACGTTTGAAGCTAGAGACAAACGTATCAATCCCAACACCTATCTGTCGAGGCTTTCCCATTCCTCGTCATCCTTGATCTTCTCCGGTCTACCCTTCAAAGGAATTCTGAGCTTTTTCCCATAAAGGTAGTCCTCGATCTGCATCTTCCAATGTCCATAGTTATTCGCGTCAAATTTCGTAACCCCGAACGAAGTGGTGGTGTCCGTCATTGCTTTTCCCCGATCGCTATAACCCTAACGCTCTGATACCAGTTGTTGAGAAATTCGCGTCCGAATTCCCCGCTTGAAAAACAATACGAACACACAAGAACAAAAACGCGAAATAAAGAACACGAGATTTATAGTGGTTCACCCGTTAACGAGGGCTACGTCCACTTTTTGCCGCTGCAATAATTTACTAGAACAATTATAGAACGTAATTACAAAACTCTTAATAGCTATAATCTCAATTCTAGTGCTGGAGGTGTTAACCCTATTATTCACGCACATAGGGTTTAAATAGGGGGGACAAAACTTGGGGGACAAGAAAAATCTCGCTTTCAGCGATCTGCAAAACGGCGACCGCCGTTTTGCTCTGGCGCCCGCTGAACAGAAACGGCGCCCGTCGAATTCCTTTTGGCGCCCGCCAAACAGCCCAAAAACATGCAGTAGGTCGATCCGACTTTTCCCCTGATTCAGCGACCGGTGAACCCGCAGTAGCGCCCGCGGCTTGCATTCGGCGACCGCTGATTCATAAACGGCGGTCGCCGTTTTCCTGGATCGTCCTCTTCGTCGTTTTCTCGTCTTCTCGGCGTGAATCGACCTCCACACTCAACAATATATATATATACCGTATACGACCTGTAGGTGTGTAGTGTGTAAATGTATATATATATATACATACCGTATACGACCTGTAGGTGTGTAGTGTGTAAATGTATTTATATGAATAACTTGTAAGCACAGATTGATGAGTAAGTATATTTATACCAAACTTATATATGTTCAAATATAAATGTATGTGCATGTAGATGCGACAACTAGAAGTGGTCACGTTTATATATATATATATATATATATATATATATATATGCGTGTGTGTGTTGTAAAAGAGAGGTGATTCTGTTAGTGGCCTTATACATGTATAGAATGTGTAATTATGTATGAACAGCAACACACAAAAATGAATATAGAACTTAAATGTATATATATGCAGATGATCATAGATAGCTTCTACTTTAGCAGCAGGAGCATAATTGATAATTTGTTATACCGAATTGAGTATTTGGTGGTTGCCTTAAGTGTTGGTGTATATGGAAGTTGTACTTCATTATTTGTTATCCTAGTGTGGTTAATGTACTTTATTATGTTTATATATGTTCATTTCAATGTATATTTTGTGACGTGGATTTCATACGTATCATTAGTTCATGCATACACGTAAGAATGCATTTGCATTAGAAGTCCATGTCACGGTTAAAATACTTAAAGAACGAAAGTTAAATGCTTAAAGAATGTAATGTCGGGCATCGTAAGGAACTGGCCTTAAGCAGGGTGGCACTAACTTTAATGGCCTCAATGGCTAGAGCGTCGAAAGGTCATCTAGACCAGGGTGTGCAACTAACTTTAATGGCCTCAATGGCTAGAGCGTCGAAAGGACCTCTAGACAGGGTGTGCAACTAACGAACAAATGGTCTCAATGGACTGGGGTAGTCCTTACGATGTCAAGTGGGATTGCGTCTAAACGTAAAGATATGAACGGATGTTAATGTTAAAGGAAGTTACGTAAATGTTTCAAGTTAAAGTTAAAGTTTATGTCCTACGTCTAAGTTTTAAGTTAGAAGTTGTATTGCATTAAAGTTCAACATTTAAGATACAAACTAAGACGACAAGTGGAAAGATTAAAGCATATAGATTGCATGCCTACTTGTCAGTCAGTGGACTGACCCTTGCTAATATAAATGTTTTCAGGTGATAATATTTGATAAACTTGAGTAGTCGAGGATGTTGCGTCGTGATTCGTACAATGTTTAATAAGTGAAACTATTTTTAGTCCTACGTATATGTATAACTTACCTATATGAATGTAATGTAGGAGTATATTATAAATATGTACCAATAGTTACATTCTTGCCGAGTATTACATGATGACTTTAAATTTTAATGCATGTCCTATAAATTTAACTAAGTTTCGAGAACAAATTTTTTATTAGGTGAGTGAAATGTAATAACCCAAATTTTTATATTAAAAATTAAGTATTTTAACAAACTTGTTTTCTTACATGTTAAGCATTTTAAATAGACTTTAAACTACTATGGATTGGACTAATAAATTTATATTAATGGGTTGAACTTATATTTTATTGGCTAATCAATTTAAATATTAATTGGGCTTCAACATTTTGTAAATTGAACTAAGTTTGGAGGACGAAACTTTTTATAAGGTAGGTAAAATGTAATAGCCCGAATTTTTAGAAAAAAAATTAGTTAATTGAAATAGCTCTTTGTCCACATGTTAGTCGAGATTATTATCTATACATATATAATTTCAGGATCCACTAATGCCACATGGGCCAATAGGAAAGCAATAATAATGTTGTGCTCACACTCTAAATTATATAAAAAAAATAATAATGTTGTGTTCACACTCTAAATTATAAATAAAAAATTATAAATTATAAATAGTAATATTATTAAGCATATTTAAATTATTATATATATATTTTAAATAATAAATTGAAATTATATATGTTTGGTAATAATAATTAATTATCATCTTAAATATTTTTATTTTTTTTCTCAAAAAAAATTATTCCAATTAATCGTATGTCATAAAAATCAATCTCTTCTTATTTTCTAATCCATTTGAGTTAATAAAATTGATCAAACTTTTTAAGTATATTATTTTCTCTTCCTATAATCTGACTTCGTATGTCTTTTTTTATTATTCTGAACATTCAATCGATTTACATGTATACGTTCTTCTATTCATTCATTTTTTTTCTCGATTTTTTTAATTATATGTACTAATTATGATTTTTTTTGCAGATTCCATAATCAAATTGTTTTTATTTTTCTGAACATGTAATCGATTTACATGTATACGTTATTCTAGAGGTGACTATTCTGTACGGACGGGTAGGGGTGGGAAGAAATATCGAAATATCGAAATACCGAACTTATCGTACCGAAAAATGTCGAAAAATAAAAAAAAATCGGTATACTGAAATTTTCGGTACGGTATGATACCGTATCGATAAATTTCGGTACGGTATCGGTATGAAAATTTTGAGATTTCGGTATTTCGGTATATACCGATATACCGAAAATAGTCGATATAGTTCGATATTTCGGTATATATATATTTCGGTATGTCAAAAAATACCGGTATAAGTCGGTATATTGAATATTTTCGGTATAATTCGATAAAAAAAATTCGATATGGTTCGGTATATCGATATTTTCGGTATACTGAAATTTCGGTACGGTATCGGTATTGATTTTTTCGATATCGAAATTTCGGTATATCGATAATCGGTATACCGAAATTTTCGGTACGATATCGGTATGGATTTTTTCGATACCGAAATTTTCGGTACGGTATCGATATGGTCATTTCGGTACGGTACGGTATGCCAGCTCTACGGACGGGTACCCGCACTCGAAATTTTCGGGTACCCGTACCCTAATAAGCAAAAAAATCCATCCTATAATTTCAGGATCCCTAATGCCACGTGGACCAATAGGAAAGCAATATTATATAATAATATTGTTTTCACACTATAAATTATAAATAAAAAAAATTTAAATTATAATTAGTAATATTATTAAGTAAATTTAAATTATTATATATAAATTTTAAATAGTAATTTGAAATTATATATTTTTGGTAATAATAATTAATTATTATCTTAAATATATATATTTTTATTTCTTTTCTCAATTTTTTTATTCTATTAATATTAATTTAATTACAATTAATCGTATCTCATAAAAATCAATCTCTTCCTATTATCTAATTTGGCTTCATATGTCATTTTTTATTTTTTTGAACATTGAGTCGATTTACATGTATTCATTCTTCTATTTTAATTATGATTTCTTCGCAGATTCCAGAATCAAATTGTCGACTTATTAATTATGTTAGACTAGGTTTATTTTATTTTATTTTTTGTTTATCCCTAATTCAGTTATGTTAAATTTGTTTTGCAGTACGTTATGTTAATATAATTGCAATTCTCTCATCTCATCTCCTTCATGTTCACCAAGTAAATTCAATTTTTTTTATATTTCTATTCCAACTTTGTAATTTTTATTTTCCATTTATTTGGATTTCCCCCAACGGTTTTAAGTATTTGTTGGATGTGTTTGATACTCGATAAATGCAGAGACGAGAAACTCATCTTCCACCAGATCAGAAGCTCCTCGATCGGGTAAGATGAGACGAGAAACTCCTCTTCCACTAGATCAGAGGCTACTCGATCGGGTAGAATGTAAATCGAGGGATGCACCCGAGTAGCAGACACATGTGGGAGAGAGCCAATAAGTCTCATCCAACGAGAAACTCATATTCCACCAGATCAGAGGCTCCTCGATCGGGTAGGATGAGACGAGAAACTCTTCTTCCACCAGATCAGATTCTACTCGATCGGGTAGGATGTAAATCGATGGATGCACCCGAGTAGCAGACACATGTGGGAGAGAGCCAATAGGTCTCATCCAAGGACTAACTTCGTAATATTTCAATGAAAATTTGTCATTTCCGAGATTCGAACTCTGCGTCGTCGGGGAATTACACCAACATCACCACAGACCTTACCACTCGGCTATGCCCCAAGAAGATTTCATACTATAAATTATATCAAACATGCGTAGTCTTTGAAAATAATATAATTTTCATAATTGAGATAACGGTTAATAATGAGATTAATACGAAATTTAAGTGAGAGTTCGATTATTAAATATAATAATTTGTTAGTCTATTAAAATTTTTTTGGCCGAAATACGTCGGAGATTAAATAAAATTTTAGATTATTTCAAACAAATAAATCACGTGCATCGCACGGGCAGTGGTACTAGTTATTTTAATTGGGCTTCAATATTTTATAAGTTGGGCTTTTAATTATTTAATAGAACTTTAATAAAATGTATTTATCTTTAAATGGGCTGGATTTATATTATAATGGGTTTGTCAAATTATATTTTAAATGTATAGCCCAAGACCTTTACATAGACAGCCCAACACTTTAGTTTATAAGTTAACCCTACTTAAATAAATATTAGAACGAAAAATAAAAATAAGGAGAGTGAGAGAGAGGGAAGCGGGGAGCATGGGCGGACGACGGAAGAAGAGAATAGGAGGAGAAGAAAGAATCGATGTTCTACAATTTCAAGAAAGCTCTCGATACCTCAATCGTAGTTCATATTATCAAGGTAAATGGGTTTATGTTCATGTAATGAAGCTATATTCGAAGTTAGGGTTCATCCTTGTTATTTAATTTAATTGATGCGATTCACGTTTGGTTGTGCTTGTGTATGGTTATATTTTTAATATGTATATCTAGATGTATGTGTCAATTTATACCAGTATGCCATATATATGTGATGATTGACGCCTATACAGATATAAAACACTAATCGATACTGTTGATAGCCTTACCAACATACATACTGTTGGTATTACGTAGCTATTACAGTGCTCGTTTCTGGACTAGTAAACAGTACTACTGAATACTTTACACGTTTCCAGAAACTATAAAAATAAAAGAAAAGATAAAAGAAAAGAAATAATCGAAGAGGTCTTCAACTTCAATGGATCGTCGGAACTGGACACGAACTTCGATCAAGAACTTGTTGCGGGTAGTCGAGGCGCTTTCGCTATCCGCAAGACAAATACCTCCCATGTTTGCTACGGTTTTCAGACGTAATGTCCCCAAAGATACAACGACTTTCAGTTGTTCTTCTCTGAAGCAACCAGAGCAGAACCTCTTTCGAACGAGAAAAAGTGAGGAGTATGAACTGTATGATATGCTGGGAAATTCTTTTGCGTTTTTGCTGTGTATGTTATGCAGCTTAAGACACTCTATTTATAGGCGTCCACATGCATGTGAAGGGTCAACAAAGGCATTCATTCGGGTGAGTAATGCAGCCTCATTACCACCTTGTAACGTTCAGCCTCATTACACCATTGTAACGTTAGGATTGAACCTGGTCATCTGACCTTTGAGGATTTTCGAAATTTAAAATAAGGGGGATTTTCAAAAAGGGTAAATATGTTTAAGTGAATTATACTCTAAGACCAATGTTTACACTATTTATAAAAAAACAAGATTTACCTATAAAGCCCTTTGAATTCTTGTACACTATGTAATATATGTTTTTATTAACGGATTATATGATTTCTCTTAATTAATTCTACTAATTATACACTTACCATATAAAGGTTATACACTACAAAAAAAAACGAATTAAATATAGATTGCATACCCAAAGCTTGTGTAATACACTATATTCTTCAATACGTGAAACGGTTTTCACAATTCTTCAATACACACTTCTCTGATTCTCTCACCGGCGTCTACGTGATAGTGACAACGATCAAACATCGAAGCGTCTTCTTATTGTTAAGGTAAGTTTCCCCAAATCAATATCACTGTTCTTGAAATTAATTGGTGAATAGATTTCATACCGGATTTAGGGTTCTTTAATGTTGTGTTTGATTTAGGATTCTTCACGCTCGCCCACATAATTGATCGAATTTGGTAGTTTTCAGACCCGATATTCCAACTAAAAATCGAAATCATAGCGGCAGACGTCTAGCTCTGGAGAAAACAATCGGCGCAAGATAAAACATTGGACCGTTATCCCTTGCCCGAAGCTCCCTGAATTAGGTATGATTTTTCCACCTGGGTTTTGCATAGTTTATTAGTGTAATTGTTGAGAACCCTACAAGAATTAGCTATGATTTTTCCACTTGGGTGTTTCATAGTTTTTCATGTCATTGCACTGGGAGTTATGCCTCGCAATTGTTTTTCTTATTAATCTTTTAACTAAATGCGTGCACCTTTAGGATTGTTGGGTAATCAATTTGAATTCAAGATTGTCAAGTTGTCTATTTATTTCCATCATCATATTTAAAAGAGTTTTCTGGATTTTCTTATATAATTTTTGGTTGTCCACTTCATAGGGCTTGTGTGAAAGGTGGAGTTCATTGTTAGGCACATTTCCTCATCAACTACAACCTTTCCATCATCGTGGGATTTCTCCAGCAGTCAACAATGTATTGGGAGTGGGGCAAGGCAGGTTCAACAATGTATTGGGAGTGGGGCAAGGCAGGTCAGGACATATATTAATTTATGTAGATTATAGTCGATCCTGATTGTTGAATTTTTTATTAAGTTAATAGACTACTTATTTCTCTTTCAGTGCTCAGCATATACGACCAATGTTGCATTTGAGACAACTTGGACCATGAAAACTACCTTCCCAGAATATGTTGTTGCACTTGCTACAATTGATTGATCTGTGCTTTTCACTGTAAGTTTATTTTATGAATATCAGACTATAAATTTCTTACACATCTTGCATGTTTTCTTTTTCATTTGTATCTGTATATATTTCAGAACTGCGGACTGTGATATGAGCTCACTAATCCTAAATGCATGATTTCAGATTTATCGAAACTCATGCAGAGGCATACATGTTAATAGGTTGTTGTGATTTATATTGTACTAAATTATGGACCAAGAAAACTAGTGTTTAAGCCATTGTTCTCAATATTAATAAATCATTGTTCAGTAACACTATTGTTGAAACTATTGATTTACTATATTTAGAGTTGTAGTGTATTGAAAGTTTAACATACATTGATAGTTATATACACTGTACCCACTCAGACGGTGTAGTTGGTAGTTTAAAATTCATAAATTGGATCATTAGTTTACGAACAATTATTTAGTAGTTTAATAGATTATGTTAAGAATCTATTACAAACACTGTACTTTTAGCGCAGTGTATTTTGTAGTTTTAGAATCATAAAGTGGTTTAATCGTTTACGTAGTGTATTTTGGACAGTGTAGTTGGTAGTTCAATGTTGGTTTTAATTAGGATATTTATGTATTAAATAGTTACATATTTATTTAAATTTATGTGTTTTTTGGCAGGTGAGCTCAGTCGCGACTTCGCTGTTTCGAGCAGGTAGACTTCGTTGTGGTGTTGGGACTCTGCCCAGATGGTCCACGCCCAACGACAGTACTCAACGACACCCCAAATGCTCTCGTCTCTTGATGTTGCTTTGCGTGTTTCGCTATCGATGGTGCTGTTGTGGCTGTGTAACATTGTAGCTCCTGTAGCTAAGTAGACGTGGGGTATGTGGAGTAAGACCTGCTGTTGATGTCGTCAAATAGGGCCAGCCATAAGAGTCATGCGAAGCTTGGCCTTGCATAATTTAGTGATTGTTGCTTGTGTAACCAATATAACTAACACTGTACATGTTAATACACATGTATTATGATAACTGATACTCAAGTTCATGAAAAAAGTTTAATTTATTTTAACTGCATACCAGAATCTATTACATACATTGTACCACTTAGACAGTGTAGTTGGTAGTTTAAAATTCATAAATTGGACAATTAGTTTAAGAACAAGTATTTAGTGGTTTAATAGACAGAATCTATTACAAACACTATACCTTATGCGCATATTTTGTGATTTTAGATTCATTTGTAATTTTAGATTCATAAGGTTGTTTAATCGCAAAAGTAGATTACTATATTAATAGTTTCACTAACTAAAATTTGTTAATGGACGTAACATCTATTAGTGCCAATAGATTAATCTTGATAAAGGAGTTGGCTTGGGTGTATCAAAAATCTGTTACATACACTTTACCTACTTGGATAGTGTAGTTGGTAGCTCAAAATTCATAACCAATATAACCAACACTGTACATGTTAATACACAAGTTCTCCCAATTAATATAACCAACACTGTACATAGCAATACACATATATTATGACAACTAATACTCAAGTTCATGAAAAAAGTTTAATCTCGAACATGATATATTCTTTCGTTTCTGTGTTCTACAATCGATGTTAGATGATCGCATCCAAACTCAAACTAGATCGATTTAGTTCCATCTTTTGTTGAGAAAACGATCTATGAAACACAAAAGGCATGACAAAAAGAAACGGTCTTACAACCGTACAAACAACGGGGTCACGCCTGGCCCGAAATCGATAAAAAAAAATCAGCCATCTATCCTGCAACAAAATGGTTTTTTGTTATACACCAACAATTTTAAAATGTTACAAGAATCCGAATAGAAGTCACGGTTACAAGCTTAACCAAATCCGAATAGAATTCACGGTCACAACAAGAGCAAAAACACACAATCATAGAAAATGGAGTTCGATTATCTCAAAATTGACCACGAAAAAAGTACCTCCAATTAATGCTACAGACCTCAACGACGTCGGTTTTAGACGCGATTCTCTGAGCGATATACCTCATTTCGGAGCATTGAAAAAGGCAAATCCTCTTCGTACTCTTGAGCGAGGAATCGATAGACGAAGCCATTGGCGTCGAATTTGGGGTTTCAGAATGAGGTGGATTGGATCGACCGATGATACGCAATCGACGGTCCACTTTTGAGGAGGAGAAGTGTTTTTGAGTTCGAATTGAATGTTGGTTTCAATTTCATGGAAATGAGATTTAAGCTTTTGTTGGACGCTTTCGATGAGAATGAATTGAAGGGCGGTGGAGGCGTAAGGACCTACATTTTGGGTGGGAAGCTCACGGCGGCATCCGCCCTTAAAATTAAGGGTGACTTAGGCTTGGAGTAGGATATAATAAAATGTCTGCTGATTCGATTACTCTAAACAATCCAAACAGGTGTTGAGTATATATGTGATATTAAAAAATAAATAGAAAATATAATTAATATAATTCAAAGGTTAAAATAGACAAATCAAATTTGAAAAGCATACCTAAATTATGAATACAATTAATATAAATACATTAAATTATATATATGCAATACATTAATTACTTTTTTTATTAGAAAGGTAAACTAGGATACTTATTTTTAAATTATAAAGTCATTCTTATTTTTTCTCTAAATTACTCTTAAAATAATATTAATATAATTATATTATACAATATTATTTTCTAATCAGGCCTTAAGCCTTTTTGTGTTCAACCAAACCAGCCCACTTCACGTAGGCTCAATCAACAAAAATAGTTCAGCCCGTCATCAAAACTATTACGATGGCCAGGCCCAGAAGCCCCAAGGAGCCCAAGGAAGCCCAAGTCCATCCCAAAGTCCAATTGCCATAATCCAAGTCCAAGTCTAAGGACGGGACGGGCCAAGCCGAGCCGAGCCGAGCCGAGCACGAGCACGAGCACGGGCACGGGCACGAGCAGGAGCCGAGCCGAGCCGAGCGGACGGACGGACGGACGCGCGTGTGGCGATTGCCATGTACCTTAACGGTACATGGTCTTACTCACTTGTTGAACACATTAATTCTCCAATCACTTATTAAGTGTAATAACTTTATTACATCTTTTAATGTGGGATGTAATAACTATTACACATTTCAATGTAATAAAGTCTTACACTTTATTACATATTCAATTAAATGCCTTTTAATTGGCTATCTTTAACAATTTATTTCTCACTCACCGAAAATCGGTTTTTGACGAAATAAAATTCTATAATTATCTACGAACGACGTAGAAAATTATCGTACAATTTATTTCCCAATCAGAATTAATTTTACAGCCAGTAAAATCGGTCAAACGTTGGATAAAACCAACTTTGACTTAATGATTTTCCAACAATCCCCCACATGAGTGGAAATCAATGCATGCATGTATGCAGACTCTTCGTTCAATTCCCCAAAAGAATCTATCGCTTCCGGAAAGGTAGTTTGCGGCTTTGAACCTTCCGTAGTGAACAACATCGGAAGTACAGGAGGCCTAGTGGACACGATGCCTTGAACTATTCTCCCACAACGTACAACGAGTCAATGCTATTCACGCAATAAATTCCGTTCAATTTCCCGTTTTATGTTGTGTCCGTTTTGGCCATGGACAACACTTTGGATTCATAAATGTATACATTTGAAGCGGCCCTCACTTCACATTTATATAGGTGACCTCCCATTATAAGTATCCTGACATACTTAACCTTTTCAAGGTAGGGATTCATTAAAAGTCTCCTCGAGAACTTAACCTATTACCACACGTCAGGAACCAGCACTTGAATTGCCTTTAGGGATGAGTACAAGTGCTCGATTGAACTTTCATAACTTAGTTTTCCCTTTCAACCAAGTTCATGGGATCTCCATTCATCAAGGTAGGGTTACCGTTATGATCGTTCGATGGATTGTGGTTTGTCAAACCCATTCCCTCTAGCAACACGCCCAATTGAATTCGATTCATTCCTTTTGTCAAAGGATCAGCCAGATTTTCCTTAGATTTTACATACTCTAAGGAAATTACTCCATTTGAGATCAATTGTCGAACGGTATTATGTCTCCGACGAATATGTCGGGACTTACCGTTATACATAATGCTCTGTGCTCTCCCTATAGCTGCTTGGCTATCACAGTGAATCATCACGGGATACACAGGCTTTTTCCAACATGGAATATCTTCTAAAAAGTGACGAAGTCACTCTGCTTCTTCACCAGCTTTATCTAAAGCTATAAACTCAGATTCCATGGTGGATCTGGCTATACACGTTTGTTTCGTTGATTTCCACGAAACTGCTCCGCCCCCGATACAGAAGACGTAACCACTAGTGGAATGTGAACTTTTAGAATCAGATATCCAACTAGCATCACAATATCCATCAAGTACATTAGGATATCTCGTATAGTATAGCCCATACTCTCGGGTGTATTTCAAATACTTTAAAACCTGATTCGAAGCATTCCAGTGTTCAACACCTGGATTGCTCGTATACCTGCTCACTTTATTCACAGGATAGGCCAAGTCTGGACGTGTACAATTTGTTAAGTACATCAGACTGCCTATAACATGAGAATACTCTAACTGAGCTACAGGTTCAGCCTTACTGACAGTAAGATTTATACTTAAGTCAATCGGCGTCCTACTCGTAGGATCATCATGGGCATTGAATTTCTTTAACACTTTCTCAACATAATGAGATTGTGATAAGACAATTCCATTTGGGGTTCTTTCAATTTTAATCCCGAGGATTAAATCAGCAACACCCAAATCTTTCATGTCAAAATTTCTTTTTAACATTGTTTTAGTAGTCATGATCAATTCACGAGTACTACCCATGATTAACATGTCGTCTACATATAGACAGACTTTGACAAACGAGTCAGATGTACCTTTAATGTACACACATTTGTCACACTCGTTGACTTTATATCCATTTGATATCATAATGTTATCAAATTTCAAATGCCATTGTTTAGGAGCTTGCTTAAGTCCGTACAACGACCTTATCAATTTGCACACCTTTTTCTCTTGTCCAGGTGCTACAAACCCCTCGGGTTGTTCCATATAAATTTCTTCTTCCAATTCACCGTTCAGAAACGCAGTTTTTACATCCATCTGATGAATATCGAGATTGTGCAAAGCAGCAATCGCAATAAGCACCCGAATAGATGTTATTCTGGTTACATGTGAATATGTATCAAAGTAATCATATCCTTCTCTTTGTTTAAACCCTTTGGCTACCAAACGAGCTTTAAACTCATCGATCGTTCCATCTGCTTTATACTTTTTCTTTAGGATCCATTTACATCCTAAAGGTTTATAACACGGTGGAAGATCAACCAACTTCCACGTGTGATTTTGCAGAATAGACTCCATTTCGCTATTAATAGCTTCTTCCCAGAGCGGTGCATCTGGACTGGATAGAGCTTTCCCGTAGGACTTTGGCTCGTCATCCAATAAATACGTAATAAAATCAGGTCCAAACGACTTAGCCGTTTTTATCCTTTTACCACGTCTAGGTTCAATAACCTCTTCGTCTACCTGATCGTCACGAACAGGTGTTGTGTCGACATCAGGTTCATAAGTTCTTTTATTAGAACTTGATTCTTCTCTTTCTTTACAAGGAAAGATATTTTCGAAAAATGAAGCATTTCTCGATTCAATCGTGGTACCTTTATGCACGTCTGGATTATCAGACTTGTGTACCAAAAATCGGTAAGCCATACTATTGTATGCATATCCGATAAAAATGCAATCGACCGTCTTAGGTCCGATTCTCATTTGCTTTGGTTCAGGTACAGACACCTTAGCCAAACACCCCCACACTTTAAGATATTTATAAGATGGCTTACGATTTTTCCACAATTCGTACGGCGTCTCATTTTTACCTTTAAGTGGGATTTTGTTCAAAATGTGGTTAGCTGTCAAAATAGCTTCCCCCCACATGTTCTGAGGTAAACCCGAATTAATCAACATGGCGTTCATCATTTCTTTAAGAGTTCTGTTTTTTCGTTCTGCAACACCATTTGATTGTGGTGAATAAGGAGCCGTCGTTTGATGAATTATCCCATTTTCAGAACATAATTTCTCAAACGGAGCTACATATTCTCCACCTCTATCACTTCGGATTATTTTAATTCGTTTACCAAGTTGATTTTCAACCTCAGCTTTATACTTAGTAAAAGCCTCTAAGGCTTTGTCTTTGCTACTTAATAAATATAAGTAACAAAGGTGGTGTTTCTCGGAATTTTGTGTGGATAACACTTCATCATTGGCCACAATGT
This sequence comes from Euphrasia confusa, assembly GCA_954870475.1. NCBI lineage: Eukaryota > Viridiplantae > Streptophyta > Magnoliopsida > Lamiales > Orobanchaceae > Euphrasia > Euphrasia confusa. The sequence continues at coordinate 23,846,731 of OX940960.1, forward strand.
AAAAGTGTTGGCAAACATAAAATAGAGGTTGTCTGAATAAGTCAAGGTATAAGATTAAGATAAAGTTAGATCATGTTCTTAGAAATCCTTCGATCTCTAGACAAGAACATTTGTACTTTTCTTAAGATATCTTATACGACTATGGTTTGTTTTAAACATGCATAATTCTGAGAAAGGTTATTGCCTTTCGGGAACAGAATGCATCCATCTAAGATATGTGTCTTGAACACATGAAAGAGATAGATGTAAGCAAAGCAGGTTCTTACACCTCGAGTGTAAAGGGCTTTGTAAATGCGGTGTTATAAAACAAGAAACTGATATCAACTATGCGGTTAGCGTAGTGGGAGGATATCAAAGTAATCTGGATAAGAAATGTTCGAATGCTGTAAAGTACTTGGAAGTACTGGATTACTAGCAAAAAACGAAATCTTCTTGGATTACAGTTTCTCAGATCCAAAATCAGAAAAGGATCAGTGTAAGTCGATATCAGGCTATGTGTTCACATTTAAAAGGAGGTGGAACTTAAGGATGAAAGAGTGATAAGCGTGATGCTTCTCGGACTCTAAACCGAATAGCAGCCTCAGAGGCAGCGGAAGTTTTGGTTAAGTTCCGGAATGACCTCTGAACTTGGATATGACTCTTGGTTCACCAAAGGCTATGTACATAGCGGTGCATGGAGAACTGGAAGAAGTCATAAGTTCGAAAAGTGATGATAACACATAGAGCCGGTACCACCTGATACGAGTCATCGTCAGTAATACGACACAATAGTCACCAAGATAACTTCAGAGCGGCAACCTAGATTGCTCATTCACATAATACTTCTGGGAAGTATAACTTAAGCACGTGATGAGTATGGGAGTCGGGAGTTTGGAGGAAATGACTAGACCTTAGTACAAGTGGGAGATTGTTGGAGTTGTGTACTTAATGTCTAGATTTAAGTATCGGTAAACTCCCGGTCATAGCATTTAACCTATTTAAATAATAAACAATTATTTGCATTTAATTAATTATGCAAAATATAGTCCTGGATTTTATACGTTGTAGTTAGTATGGTGTGCATGGGCACACAGAAGATCATACTATCGGTTACTCGTATTTAATCGAACAGTTGCTCACGACCTAGATGGACACGGACCAATCCATCGGTATAGTCGTTGTGTGAGAGAGAAAATAATTTATCTTAATTATTTTATCACACTTGTACACTTGGTGTATTGAGCGGATCTACTTGAGATTTATCGATTAGGATTGCCGGTGATAATCGATTTAAGTCTTAGTGTATTTTATTCTTTATCCCCGATACTATTGCGGGTGTGTATATTTAATATTAGAGACTTTGATTTTCCAAAGGAATTAACCGATTTAATTATTGGGTTAATTACCGGTAAAGTTGGGTCGCTATATTTTATATATGACATGCCGTGAATACTTGACGGGAAAGTGTATCCCGGAAGGGTTGATAATATCCCCGAGATGAGTTCATAAGGAATTATTGTGTAAACCTCATGAGTGGATTCGTTCCGCACAATAATAAAGGTTGAACGGTACTAGTCTCGGATATAAGATATGAATATTATTTATTGAGCAATAAATAAATTTATTCATGGATATTTAAATCTTAAATACACGGAATATATAATACTAATCGGAGAAATATTATTTGATATAATATGGAATGATATTGGGAGTGCAATTTTATTTATATAGTGGAAAATAAATAAAATTTAATATTGATAAGAATTAATAGATTTGGGTTGGACCCAATTTAATTTTCAATATTTAGAAGCCCAATATTTATTCTCCTTATGATCCCCTACGTAGCCTATATAAGCACTACATGGTCTTCACTTTTCATAACACATAATAATTGTCCTACGCCAATCATAAAGTCTTGAGAGTGAGGAAGATCCATAGGAATCCGATAGATCGTCGCCCACACGACGTTCGGACGAAGTGCGAGGAATACGTAGGAAGATCGCAAGGTCGTCAACCGAATTCGTTTCTCCGTACAACGATTCGAGGTAATAATCGAGAAACCCCCTTCTATGATTATTTGTGTTCGTTGATTGTGATATATACATGAACGCGCGATCCGGGAAAACGACGATCATCGCGGACGGGGATTCGAGATCCCCGGCGAAGATCGAAGGGGGCGGTCGAAACCCTAGGGCTCGACCGCTCGGCGCGCGCGACGAAGGGCGAAGCCCCGGCTGGACGCCGGGGCATGCGATCGACTTCGGTCGATCGCTGGGGTGCCACGGGCTGGTGCCGTGGCGGACCCCAGCCGCCTTCGACGGCGGCGTGCGCAAGGGAGGAGCCCCGGCTGAAGCCGGGGCGAGCGATCGACCGCGTGGTCGATCGCGTGGGAAAGCCGCGGCTGATGCCGCGGCGAGTCAGCCTGGGGCTGACCGCCCTCCTCCGGCGAAGGTGGTGAGTCGCCGGACTCACCACCGGGGGCTGCTAGGCAGTCCCGGCGATCGCCATGCACGGCGATCGCGAACCCCAGCCGTGATGGGGTTCGGCTAGGGTTTAGCCGCGGGTTCATCCCGCGGCGACGCTCTTGTCGAGCCCGGTTCTTCGCGTGTGGTTCGCGTTCGTGGATCCGACTCGTGGGAGAAAATCGGCTGGGGGCGGGCTGCGTGTCTTCGGGCGCGTAGTCTCCAAAGGCCGGACTCCTGCGGATGAGTCGGTGTTCGTGTAATCTCCGGCGACGGGTTTTTCGATCGGGTTATCGGTTCCGCAATTTTTTTTGATAACCCGGGACATCGAATCCCAGCAAGGGTCACGTTCCCAACTCCAGCAACAGCAGACGAGGAAGAGTTCCCCATGTGGAGCTTTCGGCCAGTCAAAGGAGCATAAGTAGAAAATGCATCCTTATCAGAGCAGACATGGCGAGTGGCTCCAGTGTCAATGAACCACTCCTTGGGATTACCAACCAAGTTGGCTTCAAACACCATTGCTGACATATCCATTTCAGTCAGCTCCTGCACAGAGGTTTCAACAAGGTTAGCAGATTGCTTCCCTTTCCCCTTGTACTTTGCAATAGGCTGTTTAGGCTTCTTGCAATCTTTAGCCATGTGGCCTGGTCTCCCACAGTTATGGCAGTTGCCGATAAACTTCCAGACCTTGGTGGCAGGCTCTTTCCCTTTAGAGGTATTCTGAGGAGGAGGCAGCTTCCTTTTGGGTTGCTCCATCAGATTCACACGAGGCTCCTCAGGCACACTCCCAGGATTAAACCTCTTACGGTTTTCCTCTTCGATACGAAGCTTGACAACCAGCTTGTCAATAGTCATTTCCTTGGTCTTATGCTTGAGATAGTTTTGATAAGCCCTCCAACTCGGGGGTAACTTCTCAATAGCAGCAGCCACCAGAAAAGACTCGCTGATTTTCATGCCTTCATTCTCAAGGTCATGCAAGATCAGCTGGAAGTGTTGGAATTGAGATACGACCGACTTAGAGTCGACCATCTTAAAATCCAAAAACTTCCCGACGACGAAATTCTTAGTTCCGGCGTCCTCAGTTTTATATTTCTTCTCCAAAGCATCCCAGAGTGCTTTAGCCGAAGGCATATTCCCATACACATTGTACAGGTCATTACTCAGACCGTTCAAAACGGTATTCCGGCACAGGTGATCACCCTGGCCCCATGCTTCATAAGTCGCACGCTTATTAGCATCAGTTTCATTCTCATCCATGGCCAGAGGCTCATCCTTGAGAAACTTTGCCAAACCCAACGTGGTCTGGTAAAACATCATCTTTTGTTGCCACCTTTTGAAGTCAGTCCCATTGAACTTCTCAGGTTTCTCAGCATGAACCACCGATGAGGGCATGATTGGAATGTTCATGTTCAACGGTGGGACAGTGCTAGATTGGCCGTTTTTCTCAGCACCAGTATTGACTTCGGTTGCCATTTTTTAGTACGGTTATTTGTCTTGCGTTGTTGGTATTACGTAGCTATTACAGTGCTCGTTTCTGGACTAGTAAACAGTACTACTGAATACTTTACACGTTTCCAAAAACTATAAAAATAAAAGAAAAGATAAAAGAAGAGAAATAATCGAAGAGGTCTTCAACTTCAATGGATCGTCGGAACTGGACACGAACTTCGATCAAGAACTTGTTGCGGGTAGTCGAGGTGCTTTCGCTATCCGCAAGACAAATACGTCCCGTGTTTGCTACGGTTTTCAGACGTAATGTCCCCAAAGATACAACGACTATCAGTTGTTATTCTCTGAAGCAACAAAAGCAGAACCTCTGTCGAACGAGAAAAAGTGAGGAGTATGAACTGTATGATATGCTGGGAAATTCTTTTGCGTTTTTGCTGTGTATGTTATGCAGCCTAAGACACTCTATTTATAGGCATCCACATGCATGTGAAGCCTTTTTGTGTTCAACCAAATCAGACCACTTCACGTAGGCCCAATCAACAAAAATAGTTCAGCCCGTCAGCAAAACTATTACGATGGCCAGACCCAGAAGCCCCAAGGAAGCCCAAGTCCAGCCCAAAGTCCAATTGCCAAGATCCAAGTCCAAGATCCAAGTCCAAGATCCAAGATCCAAGATCCAAGTCCAAGTCCAAGTCCAAGGACGAGGCGAGGCGAGGCGAGTCGGGTCGGGTCGGGTCGGGACGGGACGGGACGGGCCGAGCCGAGCCGAGCCGAGCACGAGCACGGGCACGGGCACGAGCCGAGCCGAGCCGAGCGGACGGACGGACGCGCGTGTGGCGATTGCCATGTACATTAACGGTCCATGGTCTTACTCACTTGTTGAACACATTAATCCCCCAATCACTTATTAAGTGTAATAACTTTATTACATCTTTCAGTGTGGGATGTAATAACTATTACACATTTCAATGTAATAAAGTCTTAGACTTTATTACATATTCAATTAAATGTCTTTTTAATTGACTATCTTTAAAATTTATTTCTCACTCACCGAAAATCGGTTTTTGACAAAATAAAATTCTATAATTATCTACGAACGACGTAGAAAATTATCGTACAATTTATTTCCCAATCGAAATTAATTTTATAGCTAGTCAAATCGGTCAAACGTTGGATAAAACCAACTTTGACTTAATGATTTTCCAACACGTACATGCGAATATGATTAATCTAATGTTTATTTGTATGCACACGTCACACATATGTACATGTGCATGTAATTGATGTTACTGTAAAGTGAAATTGTAATCTATATATATATGTGTGTGTGTGTGTGTGCGCGTGTGTGAATGTACGTGGTGTGTGAATGTGTGTGCGATTTTGAAAGGGATTGTCAAGCACACATCAGTAAACATGTATCTAGATGTATAATTAATACCTACGTGTATGTAAATCTATATCTATATAAAGTAATAGTTATATAAAAGGAAACTTGTATATAATGATAGTTACATAATGGAGGTAGCAAGATGTATGTATATGTAGTTAGGATACATGTTTTGAAGAAGGCATTATATTGGCAGGTATATATACTAGTAATAGTTGCTTGCAAGAAAAGCAAATGTGGATTGAGTGATTGTATGTTAATTATATTTTTATGTGCCTTATGTATTGTGTTAATCTGTGTGATCTTAAATGTTTAATGGTATGTTACATGTATATTTATGTTCGTTTCAATTATTATGTTGATGATTCTTAATGTGAAACCATATCATTAGTTCACGCATACACGTAAGGTTGCATATGAATTAGAAGTTTATGTCACGTTCAAAATACATAAAGAACGAAAGTTAACGTTAAAGTGAAGAAATGTTAGGCATCGTAAGGTACTACCTTAAGCAGGGTGACAACTAACCAATGTTAATGGCCTCAATGGTTAGAGAGTCGAAATAACCTCTAGACAGTGTGTGCAACCAATGTTAATGGCCTCAATGGCTAGAGTGCGAAAGGGTCTCTAGACAGGGTGTGCAACTAATTTTAATGGCACGGTCGATGCCGATGGTCCCCTGGACAAAGAAGAGCGAGGGGCGGAGGCGACGGTCGACGATGCAGGTGAGGAGGCGAGGGCGCCTGTGGATGACGAGTTGCTAGGCTTCAATTATCGAGTTGCTATGGATTCAATTTCGAGGGAGTACTGGGAGGGAGACGAAGTATTGTAGTTGATTAGGGTTGGAGCAGAATCGGGGAGGGGATAATCGGAGAGGGTGAAATATTTCAAAGTTCTTTTTCTAAGTTTGTGAAGGGGGGAATCGAAGGGGAGACGTGAAATGAGTTTGTTTTCTTGTTATGTAGTAGTACTTGCTAAATTTTCATAAAAAAATTACAAAACAAAGAAATCGATTTTATTATTAGCACCGATTACTAAGTAAAACAATATTTTAATAAAAATTTCAAAATACAAACACATCGGTTTTGTATTACCACCAATTATTAAGTAAAATAACATTTAAAAAACGAAGTCATAGTAATCAGTTTATTCAAACACTGATTTCGTTGATATCAAATGTATCATTATTTATGCGACTGATATCATTAGTGTCACAGAAATCAGTTGAATGAGCGACCGATTTCTTTGAAGTGATATTTAATCCACTTTTTTTAGTAGTGTGGCCTCAATGGCTAGAGAGCGAGTGGGCCTCTAGACAGGGTGTGCAACTAATTTATGATGGCCACAATTGACTGGGGTAGCCTTACGATGTCAAGTGAACTCGAGTCAAATGTTAAAGCTATGTTACGAAAGTTAATATTAAATAACAGTATTTAAATGTTCAAGTTAAGGTTTATGTTCTAAGTCTAAGTTAAGAAGTTGCATTGCATTAAATGTTCAACGTTTAAGCTACGAACTAAGACGACAAGTGGAATGATTAAAGCATATAGATTGCATGCCTACTTACCAGTCAGTGGACTGACCCTTGTTGATATAAATGTTTTCGGTGATACTATGATAAACCGGAGTAGTCGAGGATGCTTCTGCGCCGTGATTCGTACAAACGTTTAATATGTTAATTTATTTATATGCGTGTTGACATGTTAAAACTATTAATGATTTCCGTTGCATTTACTATTATTTAAAGCTTTTTATCGTTAAATTTTCAAATGTCGACGTGGATGTCTAAGATTTCAATTTCGCCGCCGTTTTCTTTATAAATTAATAGTTATGTTTTATTTAAATTAATAAAATAAACGAGGCGTGACATATATAGTTCCAATGTCCATTATATTTTTTTAATGTAATTTTGTTTAATGGACGGTTTTGTGAAATGTAAAATGAATGAATTTAATTATTTATGTAGAGTACACTATCATACTTTTGTACATATTTGTAAAACTCATGAATACATGCATGTGCCACCACATGTTATGACTGAGCCACCACCCTTCCAAACCTTTCTAGTACATACATTTCCCATCATTTTCCACAATATTAATATGCAAATTACTATAAATACACAAATCATAAATCCCGAAAAAAAAAAACACCAAACAAATTATAAAATTAAACTTATAAAAATATATAATTAAGTAAATTTGAGAGATCAGCATGGGAAGCCTTCACCAAGCCCCCCTTGTCCCAAGCATCCAAGACCTCAAGGTGGCAATCCAGGACTCAACCCTAATTCTCCCACCCCAACAACAACCCCCAAAAGAGCCAATCTTCTTGTCAAACATTGACCAAGTCCTCAATTTCCATGTCCAAACTGTCCATTTTTTCTCAACCGATCTGGATTTCCCACCGGAAGTCGCGGCCGCTAAGCTCAAGAGTGCGCTCGAGAAAGTGGTGGCGGAGCCTTATGACTTCTTGGCCGGCGAGCTGAAACCGAACCAACAAACAGGTCGGCTGGAGATCGAGCGCAACAGTATATAAAAACAGAAATATTTGATTAATAATATAGTACAGTATCAATTTTCTTTTATTTTGATTCCATTAATATTGCATATATAAATATTAATCGCTTTCATCTTCATCTAATTTTGAGCATTCATTATAATTGATACACATCCTTATAAAATGACAAAAAAATACGACCTTATGATTAAATTAATATTTCCAAGACTCGATATATATATTAGAAAAAATATGTTGACTTTCCACGATTGACATGAATTGAACGGTATGTCAATGTCATAAATAGTCAGGCTTTTCGATTTACTCGTAAAATAAATTATTTACTCGTAATTTTTTATTCTACAATTATACTTTTATTTTTATTTTAATTTTACCGACAATTATTTTATTAATTTAAAAAAAAATTATATTTTCATTTTTTTTTGTCAAAAAAAGTTAATATAACAAGTTTAGACATATGTGACTATCAGTAAAAATAAATAAATTAATCGCTTCATCTCTGTCATATATATGTGTTCACCTTAATGTATATATACACCAATTTAGTTTATAAGGAATTAATTTGTATATTGTATAATTATAATTACTTATTTAAAAATCAAAAATAAATTATGACTCGCTTTGGAAGGAATTAAGGTCGAACAAAATATGCCAGTGCAATTAAATTATTAGCCAGTACTATTTCTCAGCCTAGCTACTTTATAAAGCGTACATTGATGATTAAATTGTTACATGAAATTACATAGGACATGACCCCACCTCGACCTTATGATAATAACAAGCAAGACGACCTCGACTTCAAAATCTTCAACCTAACTTCCAAAGACATAAATCGCTTGAAGGAGAAGGACAAGGCCGAAGGAGGCGCCAAGCCCACCACCAAAGTCACGGGCTTCAACGTCGTCACGGCCCACGTTTGGCGGTGCAAGGCCCAATCAAACGAAACCAACAATCGAGATCGAGAGTCCGTGGTCCTCTACGCGGTGGACATCCGGGGGAGGCTGAAGCCGCCTCTCCCGGAGTCATACTGCGGGAATGCGGTGTTGACTGCTTACGCTTCGGCCAAGTGTTGGATGTTGGAGGAGGAGGAGTTCGGGAAGGCGGTGGAGATGGTGGCGGAAGGGGCGACGAGGATGAGCGATGAGTACGCGAGGTCGGCTGTCGATTGGGGTGATGTTTACAAGGGGTATCCGAACGGGGAGTTCTTGATATCGTCGTGGTGGAGGTTAGGGTTTGACGAGGTGGTGTACCCGTGGGGGAAGCCGAGGTATAGTTGCCCGGTGGTGTATCATAGGAAGGATATCATATTGTTGTTCCCGGAGATCGGTGGGGCGGCCTGCGGCAAGGGCCGGGGTCAATGTTTTGGTTGCGTTGCCGCCTAAGGAGATGGAGAAGTTTGAAACACTTTCACCACTACTTGTCATGAAGAAATTTATAAAAGTAGAAATTCCGTACAGTCATATCGTTGGGACCGGGAAAAAATATTACTATAGAGAGTTATTCTTATACAGAGTTTTACAAAATAAAAATAATTTTTTCTATAAAAAATAATATAAATATAAAAATAATATACAAACAATATTATGTATCTTTAAATTCACAAAATTAATTTAATAATTTTGAATAATAAAATTTGACCATATATGTGTAAAAATTGTGTTTAACCTAATAAAATATTAATGAATCTAAGAACTATAAACTTTGATCATATACTATATGTTATTGATTTTGATAAATATTTCAAGTCATCTTAAATATGTTATTGATTTTAATATATAAAAACATTATTAATAAATATTTTTATTATATTTTAATCATTTAATCCTACGTATAAATCCTTAAGAAGTGACCTAAAAAAATGTATGACTTATGACAATGTGGAGTTTATTCCTATTTATAACTGTCCCAATTTGGGACTTCAATTTTTTATTACTATAAAGAGTTTATTCTTATATGGAGTATTACTATCTGGTCCCAATTTGGGACTTCAATTTTTTATTACTATAAAGAGTTTATTCTTATATGAAGTATTACTATGTAGAGTTTCTACTGTACACCTTTTAATATAACGTATCCACTTTCTTACACTCAATTATAAAAATATGCTTTTATACCTAAAATTACGTAACTATCCCTTCTTTAGTAGTAGTATAACGGAGTACTTAATATTTTCTAAAAAAACAAATCTCTTCGATAATTTCGATCTCCTTCGTTAGAACTATTCAGAATTAATTGATCGTCTTCCTTAACCAAACCCAACAATAGTGATCGTCATCTCTGAAGGATATCGGAGAGAAAAAAAAAACAAGTACCCAACGAACCCTCTTCTATTTTCATAGCAGAATATTGGAGGATTTCGGAGATTCAACCCGTTCCCGAAGATGTTGGTAATCTCACTTCCGACGCATGACTAGTAATTTTATGAGTTTAATCTAGTGTTTAGGGCTGAAATAATTGTTTTGTTATATACAGTATATGATTTAAAGTTATTAAAATTGGATCTTGTCAGTGATTTTGGGGATTCTGAAAGCGACTTTGTTTGATTGTAGTACATTCCCCGTCCTCCATTTTTTCAACGCTAAAGGTAAGAAATTGATTTTTTTTTCTTGCTTAACGAAATGGATTTTTCGCTGATCCGGTTTCTTTTTCCACCAGGTTTCATCAGAATTGTTAAGTTGGATTTTCAAAGTACACAATAGGGTCTTTTGGTCAGATTACCATTATTTAGGGTAAATAAAACCACTTTTTATGTTGAGGTGTAAATAAGTAGTATTCTTATATTAATAGGTGTAATGTGATCTATTTACACGACAATTTATATCTTGCTCCTTGGTGTAAGATGAGGATCTTGCTCCTAGTCAATATTATATAGGTTCGGTCAATTTTAATTATGTTTTTTTTTTCCTTTTTTTTTTCACTTTTTCTCTTTCTTCTATCTTCTCTGCCTCTATCTTATTTTCGGTTCCCGATTTTTCCCCCTTTTCTTTCTTCTCTCTGTTCATCGTCACCGTCGACCGTCCAAGTTCCATCCACCGTCGCCGTTTATCGTCTCAGTTCACCGCCGTTCATCGTCTCCGTTCACCGCCGTTCAACTCTATCTCTTCAATTGAACGATTGATCGCATTGACCGTCGCTGTTCAGCTCCGTCTCTTCAATCCGAGGTTGTTCCCTTTCCGTCGTCTCTCCATCGCATTGACCATGGACGATTTATTAGATCTGTCATCTATTATGGTCGAATGTATCTATTTCGATTCCCTCAAAATTTTAATATTTTTTATTTTCGATTTTTATGTTTTTTATGAGTTTGTGTTTTCTAGATGCTATTGAGTCGAATCATGTTGCTGATCTTGATGATGAAGTCCTAAATCCTCAAATTTCATGTTATTTTTGTATTGATGCTGAACTTTTCATGTTATTTTTGTATTGATGCTGAACTGCATTTTATACTCTGTCAACCTTAATTTTAGTTTATATTATTTAATTTTGTCCTTGGTCATTATGTTTGATATTAGTTAATTTTCTTGCAAGATATTAATAGTGAAATGGCTTAGCCGATCACAGATTATGCATCCTGGAGTATTGTTTAGGAAGGCTATCTTGTTTATTTATATATGCTTGTGTTTGTTTACCTACATTTGTTTTCTTCCCACGCAGATATATATTGTGTACAACATTTTATACTACTTCTGCGTTGACAGAGAGCAATTTTTTTTTATTCTGTTATATATACTACAGTTCCTACTATTGTTGTTGGTTTCCTGGACAAGACTTAAGTCACAAGACACTACTCGAGTACCCAAATCTTCATGTGGCTTATTATCGCACGAGAGTTACAACTTGTCATTCTTTTGGATTACAATGGTTTACACATTATGACAGAGCCTTGTTCTATTCTACGTACCCTTGTTCACCTACAGGGAGAGCACCATTGACATATGGAGTATGTTCAGCTTGTGGCAATAGGAGTATGGGCAACTTGTGGACAATAACGATTGTTATCATTGTCAATATGTATTTGGCTATGGATATTAAATGTTGGGTATGTTACTAATCTTGCAATATAGAGACCGATTTTTGTTACTTTTGGCTGCATGGTGGCGCTTGATTCAACTCCCTCTTTCCCAAATTACGGGTTAGTTTATTTTTTCACAATAATTATTTTTTGACTATTTATGATTATTGTAGTATTACACTAATTCGTTGGTTGTGCCATTGTGAGATTGTATTAGGGAATTTATGTCGGGAAGTGTTTGATGTATGCACTGGACCTGAGCTTACGAGTAACTCTCTTGAATTTGAGCTTGAATTGCAGTGTAGTCGTTTGCTGCCGAGTTTCTCCATATATTAGTTTTGGATATTGTATTTGATAGTAGATTTGAAACTTCATTTTTGTGATAGATTTTCATTTGTGGAACTTCATTTTCAAAAGTATGACCCTTCATATTCATATTTATTATCCTTCGTATTCATATATTGGCTCTTTAATAGTATATTTTTCTTAATATTAGAAACGCAAAAGAACTACATCTAGATATCTCGTGTGCTTCTCCAGAGGCTGATTTGATTAATTGTGTGCCTGCACTGCTAAGTGGAGTGTACGAGATTTTTTTTAACTATTTTATGATATGACACCCAAAAAATAAAATGTGAAATATATAAATATTTAACTAAATATTTTATTATTACCTAAAAGATGTGGAATTTTTTACAATATTGAAGTATGACCTGTCTTTTAATAATATGAAGTATGAACTTTCTTTTAATAATATGAAGTATGAACTGTCTTTTAATGAATGATGAAATGTTATGTATATGAAGTATGGGATTTATAATGTGAAGTATGAAATAAGTTCGGTCATTGAAGTATGATTTGTCTTTTAATAATATGAAGTATAAACTGCGTTTTATTGAAAGATGAAATGCTATGTATATGAAGTATGAGATTTTTAAGAGTTTTGTTATTCAGTCAATTCTACAAAATCTAATAAAGGATGATATTAAGTACAAATGTGTTGGAGTTGTGTACTTAATGTCTAGATTTAAGTAACGGAAACTCACGATCCATTGCCACTAATCTATTTAATTAAATAAACAATTATTTGCGTTTAATTATTTATAATTAAATATATGCAAATTATAGTCCTGGATTATATACGTTGTAGTTAGTATGCTGTGCGACGTCACACAGAAGATCATACTATCGGTTACTCGTATTTAATCGAACAGTTGCTCACGACCTAGATGGACACGGACCAATTCATCGGTATAGTCGTTGTGTGAGAGAGAAAATAACTTGTCTTAATTATTTTATCACACTTGTACACTTGGTGTATTGAGCGGATTTGCTTGAGATTTATCGATTAGGATTGCCGGCGATAATCGATTCAAGTCTCAGTGTATTTTATTCTTAATCCCCGATACTATTGCGGGTGTGTATATTTAATATAAATGACTTTGATTTACCAAAGGGATTAACCGATTTAATTATTGGGTTAATTACCGGTTAAGTTGGGTCACTGTATTTTATATATGACATGCCGTGAATACTTGACGGGAAAGTGTATCCCGTAAGGGTTGATAATATCCCCGAGATGAGTTCATAAGAAATTATTATGTAAACCCTGCAGGTGGATTCGTTCCGCATAATAATTAAGGTTGAATGGTACTAGTCTCGGAAATAAGAGATGAATAAATTAATTAGCAATAAATTAATTTTATTCATGGATATTTATATCTTAAATACACGGAATAAATAATACTACCGGAGAAATATTATTTGATATAATATGGCGAATATTGGGAGTGCAATTATATTTATATAGTGGAGTTAATCATATAATTAATAATAGTAAGGATTAATAGATTTGGGCTTGGGCTCAATTTAATCACTATTATTGGAAGCCCAATATTTCACCTCCTTAAAATCCCCTACGTAGCCTATAAAAGCACTACATGGTCTTCTCTATTCTCATAACTTGAAGATCACAATTCTAGAGAGAGAAAGTAGAGAGGGAGATCCATGGAGTTCGGTAGATCGTCGCCAACACGACGTCCGGGCTAGTGCAAGGAATACGCGGGAAGATCTCAAGGTCATCGATTGATCTCGTTTCTCCGAACAACGAATCGAAGGTACAAAATCGTTAAACACCCTTGATGATTTTATTCGATTATTTATTGAAAATACCGTAGAACTAAGATCCGAGGACGAACCCCGAAACGAGGACGAACCGGGCGGTGGTGGTGAAACCACCGGACCGCCGCGGCTCGAGGACCTCGTGGGGATCGAACCAAGAGCACCCCGGCTGGACGCCGGGGATGCGTGATCGAGGAGAACCCCGGCTGGACGCCGGGGTGCGATCGAACCCTAGGTTCGATCGCGGGGTGGCGGCTGGTGCCGCCGCGGCTTGCTGGGCGAGCTGCCCCCCTCCCCGACGGCGGTGAGTCGCCGGACTCACCGCGGGGCTGCTGCTGCAGCCCGGCTGATCGATCGCACGGTGCGATCGATCCATCGATCGTGAACCCCGCCTCGCGGGGGTTCGGTTGGGGCAGCCGCATGCCTTCGGGTGCGTGGGCTCCTCGGTCGTGCTCCGGTTCGCATGGCGGTGCTCACGTGACATCCGGCGAAGGGTATTTGATCGGGCTATGGTTTCCGCATATTTTAATAGCCCGGGATATCGAATTCCAACAATTGGTATCAGAGCGAGGTTAACGTTCGCGGTATTTTCGATAAAATTGTTTTACCTTGCAGGGTTTCCGACTATTATGGCTAGATATAATTTATTCGTTAATTATCGTCATAATATGTTTTGATTAAACTCTCGGACATGTCGAGATTCGTTTTATGTGTGGTGAATGCTTGTAATAGTAAAAATTCGGGGGTTGACCGAATTTAGGATTTATTATTACGTTCTACTTTTTCCGGAAATTGTATAGGGTCGATTTCATGTATAGAATCGATACCGGATAATTGTATTTAAATTATTGTAATTTATTTACGTTGGATCGATGCCGAAACGACCGCCGGAGAAGACGTGTGACGAAGAAGACGAAGGACTCAGGATCGATCATGGAGATCGATCCCATGGAGATCGACCGCGAGGTGGGGGCTGCCCGCGGGACTCCTCGGCCACGCCGGCCACCAATGGAGGTGGCGCGTGGGCTGGGGTGGCGGCAGCGCTCCTCTCGGCCGGCGATCGATGGTGGGTGGCGCGGGGTCCTCGTGATCTCGTGCTCTCCCGCCGAGATTTAACTTTCCTAAATTATTCGGTTTTCCTATTTTGATTATTCCTATTTTTGGGAATTCTCATGGAATAGGAAAAGAATAAATTTAGTATAAATTTATTTTTCCTTATTGATTATTCCTATTCTTGGGAATATTCATGGATTAGGGAAAGGAATAAATTTGGAATTAATTTGGTCTTCCTAATTAATTATTCCTTTATGGAATTTTTAATGGATTAGGAAAATAATTAATTTGGAAAGTTTAGGAGTCCTAAATTAATTTTTCCTTATTTAATTATTCCTTTATGGAATTTTTAATGGATTAGGAAAGGAATTAATTTGGAAGGACTAGGAGTCTTAAATTATTTTATTTCCTTATTTCATTATGGAAATCATCTAGAATATTCTAAGTGGGTCTTGGATAGATTATTCTAGAGATTTAATGAAGTAGAAAGGGAAAATAAAATAAATTATTTTATTTCCTTATTTCATTATGGAAATCTTCTAGAATATTCCAAGTGGGTCTTGGATAGGTATCTAGAGATTTAATGAAATTAGAAAAGGAAAATAAAAAATAATAAAGATATTAATAATATTTAATTTTATTTTTGATTTATTCGATTGACTTAATTTTCGAATTAAGTAACTTTTGGATTTATTAAAAATAAATAGATTTAAATATTGGAATTAATATTCTCGTCACATGGAGCATTCAAGAACGAAGACTGAAGACTAGAAGATGCGTACGGAGATGCGATAAAGCCATAATAGTCGGAAAATAATATTCTAGTATTATTTTGATTATGTGATAATATTCTATGTGCTTTATTTCATGTATGCATGCTTATGTGTATTTAATTATGCATTAGATAGCGTATCCCTTTGTTGTAAAAAGCTAAGTAGGAGAGGGTATGGAAACATATCCATGGTCTCCATTGCTGTTCTCTTGGTGACTTTTATGAACTTTCGAAGTTCGTATAGACAAGTCATTGGAGGAGAATTCTTGTAATTCCTCTTACGAGAAACATTGATTAAGTTTATCAAACAATGCCTAATTTGTCTTTCTGAAACTGATTTCAAGTGGACTCATTCTCACCCCGGGGAGTGGAATGGAGCCAAAGCCACTTGGTCATGTCGAGGACACAAATTAGAGACCTTCGTACCATCCTTTTGAAGGTGGATCGATTGTCTGCTCGGCTCCCTCATTTATGAGAGATAGGGTTGTTCGCATGGTGAATCACTGGTTAAAAACTTCGAGTTTCACTTATGATTCTCCGCGTCTTGATTTACAAGATTAAATGAATCAAGTAATTGGGAGTCAATTGTAAAAGTCTTTTGGTGTAGTAAACGTCCACACTATCGTGGCTTGCTACATTGAATGGGATTTTGGAACGATTGATGTAGACAGTTATAGAAGGGAGTAAAGGAGCGTATGTTAACGTAAACGTCCACACTATCGTGGCTTGCGGTGAATGTACGTGTCCCAAACAATCTTCTTAGATACTGAGTAATGGTTTACACTTAGGTACGCTTCTTAGTATTCTTCCCATCGAAGTAACGCTAATGATGATGTACGACCGAAGCAAATCTAATTGCTAAATCATTTGGATAGGTAAACGTCCACACTATCGTGGCTTGCCATATCTGATGGGATTTTAGATGCGATTAGTGGTTTAATGATATTATTTGAGGGAGATAATATCGGAGATTAAATCGATTGTTTGTTGTTATATGTGCTCATAGATTAGGATATGGCTTTGAACCCACTTTCTGTGATACGTAAGGTGTTGGGATATGTCCTTCGATCCTACGTGTGCAATCGATAAAGTCATAAGGTCGTCTATGGATGTTAAATGATTATTTGATAATATTAATTGTTGGGAACAATATAATATTGATCAATTAAATCATACCTACAGGGTCACACACAGACTCAAAGATGATGTACGTTGCTTGATAAATATATTGATTTAGAATCAATATTTACGTGGAATTAATTAACATGCATGGAATGCATGGCTTGCATGGATGCATGTCACATAGTGTGACATGGCATGCCACACAATCAAGTGGGACCACATACAATGCATAGTGGCATGTGTATGTGGCATGACCTTTCACCTCCTTTGTAACCTCTTTTGCATGTTAATGGTGCATCTTTATGCACATTAAGATGGAGGTTACATAAAGGTGTAATGGAGTGAATAATGGTGTGTTTATATAGATGAAAATCTGATTTTCATCACACACAAGCATCAGCCACGAAATTCCACTCAAATAGAGAGAAAATAGGTGATCTTGGAGATTCATTCTCAAGCAAGCAAGGTGTTCATTATCCGGGTTCGTGTGCAACACGTAGAGGCCGGGCCATTTGTGCGGCTTCCACATCCGGACGATCTAAAGGAGTGACGAAGTCATTCACAAGGAGAGCATCTAGTGACTGATCCATGAAGGTGGTTCAATCGACTCAACACCACCTTCATCAACATCAACGAGGCACGCTACACCGGTTGTAAGTGATCTCGTTAATCTCTCTATATATATATTGGATGTATATATATAAACGTGTCTATACATATAATGTGTGCCTAGATCTTCATGTTGTTCGTGTTCTATTGTTTTACACGCTTCCGCACACACGAACAAGGTAATCGAGCGATTGGATCGGCATCGAAAACCTTCAATTGGTGTCAGAGCCTAGGGCTCGTGCACATGTTTTGTGTTGGACACAATTTTAAACAACATAATTTCTCTTATGTGCTTCTTTGTTGTGGTGTTGATTGCTTGTCTTAGATGTAAGGCCAACCACAGATAGTGGTTGGGTGAATGCAATCGTGTTTTTTACGTACCGAATGGCTTTAGTTTTGAGGCCTGCGTGCCTGGGAATCAGTTGTAATTTGGAGGACTGTGTGCCTTGGAATCATTTGTAATAGATAGGTTTCTTTTACATATGTATTGTACAACTTGTAAGCAGTGGATTTGATCCACGGATCGACCTTGGATCTCGGAGCACCGACGAATACGAAGAGAAACGAAGCAAGAAGAAGCAATTTTTCAGCCACTGGAGCAGGTAGCGGTCGCTACCCTAGGGGAAGCGGTCGCTACCCTGAACGCTAGGCTGATCGCTGCTCGATCGCTACCGGGGCCGAAAAATGGTACCAAGGTAGCGGTCGCTACCCTAGGGGTAGCGGTCGCTACCCCCTCAAAAATCAGCTTGGCGACGTTTCGGTGTACGGGGCGCTACTCATGGAGTTTTGCTTATTTTTCGTTCGTTCTTTTTTCTGTGTGTTGTGAGGTTTAGAGGCCATTCGAGTATGTATTGCTTGCTGTGCTAGTTCTAGGTTTATATATGTTATAAATGTTCAACCAACATACATACAACCTTAAACATGCATGTTCCCAGAATAATGAGTATAATGTCTTGACCAAAGCATCACACTCATGAAGCCCTCGATCATAAGTTGGTAGGTCCGCCTCAGCGGGGTACTTCTTGTTATCTTGGGATAAGTGGGAGTAAAGGTTAGACCTTTACACGTGAGTTTGGTTTTCTCATCGATAGATCCACTGCAGGCGTGGCTATCGAGACATGAGATGAGAATGGGATTCTCATCGACCGAGAGTGATATTAGATATCATTGACATGGGTATGTCTACCTATCTTGAAATACTTAAGTGCGGACTCAGTCGGCTTAAAGATTTGCAAGATGAGGATCTCGGGATCGTTTTGTTCTAAGGGACAATGATATTGGATATCAATTGAACAAAATGAAATAAATAAGTACAATTGTTAGACAACCTTATTTGTTTACCGCTTTATGGATGTTTACAAACTTTAGTTATCTTACTTTTATAGTTTATCATGTCAAATATCAACTCAATTCAAGTTTGGTTCAATTCTTGATTATGAGAAATTGAACAAATTTTCTTGATTCACAACGTAATTTGAGAATGGTCCTCATATATGAAGACAAGGAAAATGTGTTAGATAACCACATCCTAAGATATCATTGAACAACTCAATAGCATGTTCGGGGAATATGCTAAGATTGAGCGGTTCGGTATGACCAGGGTCATCGCTTCAGCTAGACTGGAAAAATGGAAATCTATGGAATCACATGTGCAACAAATGATTGGATTATTTGCTTCAAGTGACCGCATAGATTTTTCCTATGATGATTATTTGGCAACCGAATTCATACTTCAATCTCATGATGGTTATAATGCCTTTAGGCTAAAATTTCCACATGAATGGTTTGAAGAAATCGATTCGTGAGCTCCACGGGATGCTCAAGGCTGCTGAGCCGGCGATAGATAAGGACCCTAAGAGGGAAATTCTTATGATATGGGATAGGGTATTCAAAAGAGCATGGGCAAGAAGGCTACTAGGGTTCCTAGGGAATCTCAATGCGTCTACTGCAAAAGTGTTGGACACTACTTGCAAACATATAAAAATTCATATTTTATTCAATTTCAAAACAAATGCCTAATTTGTCTTTCATTTGATGGATTATAAGGTTAGGATTATTTACACCTCGGGGAGTGATTTAATCCAAAACACTTAAGTTCATCAATGACACAAATTAGAGACTTTCGAGCCATTGGATGGCGTGAAACGATTGTCTGGTTGGCTCCCTCATATTTTATGAGAGATAGGGCTTCAATTGCATGATAATATCGCTGGTTAGAAAACTTTGATTTTTCACTTACGATTTATCACGTTTTGACATTGTATTAATTTTGAATGGGAAATTTGAACGAGACTCAATTATTGGGAATAATTGAATTTGCCCAAAGTTCAAAGAAGATGTGAAGAACGGGGTTGCTTCATCTTCAAGTATTAATGATATAGACATTAAACTTCACAAATTCTACTTCTTGGGTATTGGATGCAAAATATGGTTCTCACATTTTTATGTGGAGGAACTACATAGAAGTATAAGTTTGGTGAATAGAGATGTCGATCTACGAGCAAGAAATGGAGCGAAGGTCGCTGCATTAGCCGTATGATCATATGATGTTGTTTTGCCTTAGGGCCTTGTTTTAGTATTATAACTATGTATTTTTCGTACCTTAAATAAACAATGAATATTGGTTCAGTATTGGATACTGATGGATTAGTTTTTCACTATTTAAATAGTTTGATAACTATTTTAATTGTGAACTATTCTTTGTTTTGGTACGATTATTACATTATTATTTATACTTTAAACTCAACAAATCATATATAACATTAACACCAAAGGCCGAATCGAATAAGTCTCAATGAGACATAAATGTAACATTGTTGATTAGATCAAAATCTAAACATGCAACAAATCTTCTTTTAGAAGGCATTCTAGAATCATTTGACTTGGAGTCATTTGATACATGTGAATGATGTTTGATGGACAAAGATAACAATGTCATCTTTCTTGGAGAAAGGAGAACATGTGAGTGATTAATTAGGGATGATCCATACTGATGTATGTGGAACCTATCAGTTCACAAGCACATGAAGGTTATGTTTTGGAAAAGAGAAAACAAACTATATTAGATATAGTTCGACCATTCGATGAGAGGTCTAAATGAACTACTGGTCTCTTTTGGGAACACACAATTCTTGACTTCAACTTATACACTGAATAGGACGCTGTCAAAAGCTGTTGATAAGACACCATACTAGGTATGGAAAGGGAGGGTCCCTAAATTGTTTTCATCAAGATTTGAGGTTCTAAAAGCTTCTCTGACGAGATTTATCTCTATAGAGCTTGAACTCAAATGGGATAAAAGTTTCCTTATGGTATGTCCATAAGAAACTCGAGGGTACAACTTCTACGATCTATCTGAGAACAATATTTTGTTGCTCGAGATAGTGATTTTCTTGAAAAGAGTAATCTTTCCTAGAAAGTCAGTGGGAGCTCGGTTATCTTGAACGAGGTTCAAGTGGAACAACCAATGATGAATACTCAAGACTGGGTTGAGAGTATTCCTATGGTTTTGGAAACCATACCAGCCCTTGTAGGTCAAGAAGGCATATATCTCGTTTAGTCAGATACTTAGGTATTGTGACCAATGAGAGATATGAATTCATGCTTTTGGAAAGCGGTGAACCTTTGACTTAATTCCAAGCTATGACGAGTCCAGCTACTGAAAATTGGCATGGTGCCATGAAATCTGAGATGATATCAATATCTGATAATCAAGTTTGGAACATGATATATTTGCATCACGGGGTTAGACCCAATGAATGCTAATAGATCTTTAAGATCTAAACAGACAGATGGAAAACCTAGGGTTTTCAAAGCAAGGTTGATGGTAAAAGTTTTATTCACGAGGTGGATTATGGAAAAACTTTCACCAGTTGCTTTGATTAAATCATTCAGATTATCTTAGCCATTGCTACTCATCTTGATAATGAGTTATGGTAATATTGGATGTTAAAACTAACTTCTTGAATTGGATTCTAGAAGAGAATGTGTTTTGACACAGCCAAATAGTTTTATCGATCCTAATAAGGCTGAGAAATTATGCAATCTTATAATTCCATTTATGGAATAAAGCAAAGCATATTGTGTTGGAGTTGTGTACTTAATGTCTAGATTTAAGTAACGGTAAACTCCCCGTCATAGCATTTAATCTATTAATTAATAAACAATTGTTTGCTTTTAATTATATATGCAAATCATAGTCCTGGATTTTATACGTTGTAGTTAGTATGGTGTGTCGGGCCCACACAGAAGATCATACTATCGGTTACTCGTATTTAATCAAACAGTAGCTCACGACCTAGATGGACACGGACCAATCCATCGGTATAGTCGTTGTGTGAGAGAGAAAATAATTTGTCTTAATTATTTTATCACACTTGTACACTTGGTGTATTGAGCGGATCGTAGAGATTCATCGATTAGGATTGCCGGCGATAATCGATTCGAGTCTCAGAGTATTTTATTCTTAATCCCCGATATTATTGCGGGTGTGTATATTTAATATAAGTGACTTTGATTTACCAAAGGAATTAACTGATTTAATTATTGGGTTAATTACCGGTTAAGTTGGGTCACTATATTTTATATATGGCATGCCGTGAATAATTGACCGGACAGTGTATCCCGGAAGGGTTGATAATATCCCCGAGATGAGTTCAAAAGGAATTATTGTGTAAACCTCATGAGTGGATTCGTTCCGCACAATAATTAAGGTTGAATGGTACTAGTCTCGGATTAAAGAGATGAATAAATTAATTAGCAATAAATTAATTTTATTCATGGATATTTCTATCTTAAATACACGGAATAAATAAATACTACCGGAGAAATATTATTTGATATAATATGGTTTAATATTGGGAGTGCAATTAATTTATATAGTGGAAAATAAATTAATTAATATTGATAAGGATTAATGGACTTGGGCAGTGGGCTCAATTTAATCATCAATATTGGAAGCCCAATATTCCACCTCCTTTAGATCCCCTACGTAGCCTATAAAAGCACTACATGGCCTTCATAAATCATAAGACAAGATTATCATACTTGATATTCTAGAGAGTTGAAGGAGATCCATAGGAGTTCGATAGATCGTCGCCCACCCGACGTTCGAACGGAGTGCAAGGAATACGTGGGAAGATTCAAAGGTCTTCGATTGATTTTGTTTCTCCGCACAACAAATCAAAAGGTATGATCATAAAACTCCTTGTGTGATTTTATGTGATATGAATTGTAATATATACATGAACGCATGATCCGGGAAACGTCGAGACCGGGATACGGGGATCGTCGCGATCCCCGTCGGAATCAAGAAGGGGCGGCCGAACCCTAGGGTTCGACCGCCGGTACCGCGCAACGAAGGGAGCCCCGGCTTGACGCCGGGGCGAGCGATCGACGGGAGTCGATCGCTGGGGATGCCACGGGCTGGTGCCGTGGCGGATCCCCGCCCCTCGACGGCGGCGTGCGAGGAGGGAGGCCCCGGCTGGACGCCGGGGCGTGCGATCGAGCTAGGCTCGATCGCTGGGCAAGCCGCGGCTTTGCCGCGGTGGTCAGCGAGGCTGACCGCCCCTCCCGGTGGCGACGGCGGTGAAGTCGCCGGACTCACCGCCACCCGGGGGCTGCCGGAGCAGCCCCATGCGATCGCCATGCACGGCGATCGCGAGCACCAACGTAGGGGCGCGGCTAGGGTTTAGCCGCGGGTTCGCCCGCGGTGATGCCTCGGTCGTGCTCCGGCTCGTTCGGCGTTCGTGATCGGTTTCCGGCGAAGGGATTTCGGTCGGGGTTATCGGTTCCGCAATTTTTTTGATACCCCGGGATATCGATTTCCAACATATTGGAGTAGCAATCTTCAGTTCAATGAATCCATACTAGGTTTTGGATTTCAGAGGAACTCGGAAGAGTCTTGTTTTACAAGACAAACAGTGGGAGTTACGTTGTATACATTGTGTTGTATGTCGATGACATACTCCTTATTGGAAACAATGTTTCTATGCTTAATTCTATTAAAGAATGGCTTGGAAATTGTTTTTCAATAAAGGATCTTGGAGAAGCACAGTACATATTGGGCATTAAGATCTGTCGGAACAGATCAAAAATGATGTTTGGACTTAGTCAAGTGACCTATATTGATAAGGTACTTGATAAGTTCAGAATGAAAGACGCCAAAAAGGGTCTCATTCCAATGAGTCATGGCACATCTCTTAGCAAGATGCAAGGCCCTACGGGACTTGATGAGCAAAAGAGGATGGAAAACATACCTTATGCTTCGGCAATAAGGTCTATAATGTACGACATGATATGTACACAACCGGACGTATCGTATGCTTTGAGCATGACGAGTCAATTTCAAGGAAATCCAGGTGAGGCGTGTCAGACTGCGACCAAGAATATTCTTATGTACCTTAGATGGACAAAAGAATATTTTGTTGTCTTTGGAAGACAAAAAGAGTTGATATTAACAAGCTGTTTGAATGCTAACTTCAAAACAGACTAAGATTATTTCCGATTTTAATCTGGTTATATCTTTTGTCTGGTTAGAGGTGATATTTGCTGGAATAGTTCCATGCAATGCAATATAGCTGATTAAACTACAAAAGCTGAGCACAGTATTGCATTGGATGCAGTAATGTTGGCAGTTAGGATTTGAAAGTTCTTGAATGAACTAGGTGGCGTAACTAGCTCAGCCCATCCGATAGTTCTCTATTTATAGTAGAGTTATCGCGCAAGCCTATGAGCTAGGAAGCACCACAAGTCTAAAACTGCTGCTCAGGAAGTTTCACATTATTTGGGAGATAGTTTTGTGGAGACATCGAGATAATAAAGTTGCAACTTTTGGTAAGGTTGCAAACCCGCTTGCTAAACCTCTTCAGCAGTTTAAGCTTGAGGCTTTCACGACTGCAATAGATATCAGACATCTTAGAGATGGGTTGTGATTTCTATTACTGTAATAGATACTTTTGGAGATTTGGTAAACATTCACTCATATGTATAATACATAATTCTTCATATAAATATGGTTTAATTTATATGAATTGTCCAAATGATTAAGTTATATCAATTGGGTTATGAGGTCGACTTACAGCATAATGAAGTCCCAATGGTTGAACTGATATACTTGAATCATATAGCTGTTCCTGGTTCGTATAATCGAGTACGGACAAACCGATAATACAAAGAACTAGATTGTAATGTGTACTATAGCGCCGCTTCATGGGCTAGTGATGTGGGACATCAAGTACAATTACATAGATATTAGCTGGGAGCTAATGATCGAACAGACCCGACTGGAATAGTATTTAAGATTTCGAGTCATAATACTATTTCATTGACTGTCGGGCAATTTCCTCTGACCTGAGTAGTCCAGAGTGATTCCATTGTGAAATGGTGTACTTTGATACAAGTAAACGCCTTTCGTAAAAGGAGGTTATAAAACTTGTTATTGGGTATATCAGGAAGCAAGTGGGAGAGCTTGGATTGACAAGATGGGATTGTCCTCCATTTTATAACGGGATACATGTCTTAACGGCCACTTGGAGAGTCGAGACTGTGGAAAATACGTGGCCAAGTCCAGATTCGTATCATAGTGATAAATCTGGTTTTACAGTCTGTCTCAAAGTCCAAGAAAGGTTTGAACCGATTGAGGATGACTCGAGTCTTGCCTCAAGTTCAAACTTAGACATAAAGTGACAACAGGAAATTGGCAGCACACTGGCTCTGAAGGCCAAGTGGGAGATTGTTGGGATATGTCCTTCGATCCTACGTGTGCAACCGATAAAGTCATAAGGTCGTCTATGGATGTTAAATGATTATTTGATAATATTAATTGTTGGGAACAATATAATATTGATCAATTAAATCATACCTGCAGGGTCACACACGGACTCAAAGATGATGTACGTTGCTTGATAAATATATTGATTTAGAATCAATATTTACGTGGAATTAATTAACATGCATGGGATGCATGGCTTGCATGGATGCATGTCACATAGTGTGACATGGCATGCCAAACAAGCAAGTGGGACCACATACAATGCATAGTGGCATGTGTATGTGGCATGACCTTTCACCTCCTTTGTAACCTCTTTTGCATGTTAATGGTGCATCTTTATGCACATTAAGATGGAGGTTACATAAAGGTGTAATGGAGTGAATAATGGTGTGTTTATATAGATGAAAATCTGATTTTCATCACACACAAGCATCAGCCACGAAATTCCACTCAAATAGAGAGAAAATAGGTGATCTTGGAGATTCATTCTCAAGCAAGCAAGGTGTTCATTATCCGGGTTCGTGTGCAACACGTAGAGGCCGGGCCATTTGTGCGGCTTCCACATCCGGACGATCTAAAGGAGTGACGAAGTCATTCACAAGGAGAGCATCTAGTGACTGATCCATGAAGGTGGTTCAATCGACTCAACACCACCTTCATCAACATCAACGAGGCACGCTACACCGGTTGTAAGTGATCTCGTTAATATCTCTATATATATATTGGATGTATATATATAAATGTGTCTATACATATAATGTGTGCCTAGATCTTCATGTTGTTCGTGTTCTATTGTTTTACACGCTTCCGCACACACGAACAAGGTAATCGAGCGATTGGATCGGCATCGAAAACCTTCATAAGGATTTTAAACTCACTGGTCCCTAAATGTATTGATTGGAATAGAGATCTAGACATTGTCCAGACTGTTAAAGAGTACAAGTTTGTACTCAGTGAACTTTGTCCTCCCGAGCCTACAAATGTCTTAACTGATGAGGAAAGGACTGATTTTGATATCATGTTTAAACTCAAGGAGATGTTTAGACATGATGTAGAGGCTATACAAGAGGCGATGAGGATACTCATAAAGGCCAGTCGATTCGAGGAAACGCTTAAACACGTTTTTGAGATGATTGACTTTTTAGACGAGTTGAGACGGAAATCGCAAGCTCTTGTAGCTAATGCCAAAGGTTTCGAACCTAAGGGCAAAATCGGGGAAAAGAAAAAGCAAGCAAAGGAACCCAGTGGTCCTAGGTTTCTTGGACCACGAGATGGGACGAGAAAGCCAATAGGCAAGTGTTCTCGATGCAAACAGTCTGGGTACTGGAAGTCTGATTGTCCTCTCAAAGGAAGTACGAAATTTTCTTTAGTCGTAAAACATAGTCAGTAGTATTATCTACCGGAACCTGGTGTGTAGATATGGAACCACTGACGGTATGTGCATTTTAAATGCAAGGGTTCCAGGAAACCCGAAGACTTAGAAAAGAAGAAATCGTAGTCTACATAGGCAATGCTGTAGAGAAGGCAGCAGTTGCAGTGGAGGATATTTTATAGGATTTCATTTTGGGTTATTGCTTTTATGTACCTTTCAAATTAGAAAGAACTTTGTTCTGGATTTCTAATAAATGGATATTTTATTTCTTTTAATCATTTGATGGTTATAAGAAGAAATAATGATATTATCTATTCTGGTACATTAGCTAGCAATATATAAATGATGAATCCTGAGTCCACCACGATGCAACGAACCATAGTATGAAACTCGTTTTACTAATAAGAGATTTCTTTATCAATTATACTTGTGGATTCTTATGCTGAGTCATGTTTATTCAAATAAGAAGTTCAAAGGTCGAAAATTGATATTTGATCAATTAAGTTGAAGGAGTGGACCTTCCGACCTAAGAATCTAATTTAGAAGATAATATGACTAAGCAATCCTTTATGGATATAAGATATAAGATCCGGACAAGTATAAGAATTGATTAACTCTGATATATGCAGACCTATGCCTACTCAGACAATAAGGTACGAGTACTTCATTTTTTGATTACTCAAGAAATGGATTAGAACACCTGATGTGCCACGAAAGCAAGTGTTTTGACAAGTCAATGGACACAAAGCTATTGTGGAGAACCATCAAGGTATATCCATTTGTGGCCTGCGATTTGATCGCGGAGGCAAGTACCTGTCTGAGGAATGCATGGCATACTAATCAGAGATTGGGATTTGATCCCAAATGACTACACCATGCACTATTGTGTAGAAATGGTGTGTCATAAATAAGAAATGGAACTCTTATAGAGATAGTAAAAGATGATTAATACGGAACTACCTATGTTCTATGGATATGTCTGGAAACAACGGCTATGCGGTTGTAGAATATCCTAGAAGAACAAAAGATGTGTGTTCAATAGTACTATGAACCAGAAGGACGTTATAAGTTCTAACGCCCGGTTCTTAGAAAAAGACTATATGATGAACCACAAGCCTAAAGTGACATGATACTTTGAAATGAGAGAGAAAGATTAAGACTTAGAACCAGCCGAACCGAGTGGCGGTACACCACTAACTGCACCTACTGTTATCACTCTTTATACACCGGAACGCCATTGTAGCGGGAGGTTGTGGGACAACCGGAGATATTCATAAGACTAGGAGAGTCTTAGGACTCTGGACCTAGTATACATGAAATCGATCCCTGGATCTACATGAAGGCCGTACTAGATCTAAATGTGCTTTCTTAGAAAGCAATAAGGATTATTGCTAAGAGGCAAGATCATTTAGAGTACAAGCTTAGTTGATCCATTTATGTATTGAAACAAAGCATTGAGTTCGTGGTACTTGCAAATTGATGAGATAGTCCATTTTATGGATTCATCAAAAGCATAGACGAATCGTGTGTATTGGAAACGTGATGGAAAACAAGGTGGTGTTTCTCGGAGTTTTTATGTAGAGAACATTTTATCATTGGTAACAATGTAAAGATGTTGTCAGACAAAAAATGATGGTTGTCTAGATAAATCAATATGAAAGATATAGGAAGAAGTTGGACATGTTCTTGAGATCTTGGATCTCTAGGAAAGAACATTGTACTTCTCCTGGACATCTTACATATATATGATTATGGTTCGTTTTAACATGCAAGATTCCGAGAAAGGTTCGTTACCTTTCAGAGACGGAATGCATCTATCTAAGGATATGTGTTTTGGAACACAAAAGGAGATGGAAGCAATGAAAGCAGTTTCCTACACTTTATGTGTGGAAAGCTTAATAAATGCATTGTTGAAAACAAGAACCTGATATCGGCTATGCGGTTAGCATAGTGGGAGGATATCAAGGTAATCCTGGAAAGGAATATTCGACTGCTGTAAAAGTACTTTCGAAGTACTGTTCTAGACTACGAAGCAGACGAGCATTTCCTTTGGATTACATTCTCTTAGATTTCTGATCAAATGAGGACTGGTGTAAGTCGATATCAGGCTATGTGTTTCACTATTG
Source organism: Euphrasia confusa (assembly GCA_954870475.1). Lineage (NCBI taxonomy): Eukaryota > Viridiplantae > Streptophyta > Magnoliopsida > Lamiales > Orobanchaceae > Euphrasia > Euphrasia confusa. The sequence continues at coordinate 23,875,486 of OX940960.1, forward strand.
AAGGAGAAGGAGTTTTAACATGGAAGAGTGATAAGCACGATGCTTTTCGGACTCTGCCATGGGTAACCAAATAGCGGCCTCAGAGGCAGCGGAAGTTTTGGTATAACTCCGGGATAATCTCTGGGACTTAGATGTGATTCTTAATTTGCCAAAGGCTATGTGAATAGCGGTGCAATAGAAAATGGTAAGAAATCACGAGTCCATAAGTGTAAGATAACACATAGTGCAAGTACCACCTGATACGAGTCATCGTCGAGGGAGACGACGCTGTAGTCACCAAGATAACTTCAGAGCGGCAACCTAGAGTGCTCATTCACACAGTACTTCTTGGAAGTACAACTTATGCACGTGATGAGTATGGAAGTCGGGAGTTTGGAGGAAATGACTAGACCTTAGTACAAGTGGGAGATTGTTGGAGTTGTGTACTTAATGTCTAGATTTAAGTAACGGAAACTCACGATCCATTGCCACTAATCTATTTAATTAAATAAACAATTATTTGCGTTTAATTATTTATAATTAAATATATGCAAATTATAGTCCTGGAATATATACGTTGTAGTTAGTATGCTGTGCGACGTCACACAGAAGATCATACTATCGGTTACTCGTATTTAATCGAACAGTTGCTCACGACCTAGATGGACACGGACCAATTCATCGGTATAGTCGTTGTGTGAGAGAGAAAATAATTTGTCTTAATTATTTTATCACACTTGTACACTTGGTGTATTGAGCATCTGCTTGAGATTTATCGATTAGGATTGCCGGCGATAATCGATTCAAGTCTCAGTGTATTTTATTCTTAATCCCCGATACTATTGCGGGTGTGTATATTTAATATAAGTGACTTTGATTTACCAAAGGAATTAACCGCTTTAATTATTGGGTTAATTACCGGTTAAGTTGGGTCACTGTATTTTATATATGACATGCCGTGAATACTTGACGGGAAAGTGTATCCCGTAAGGGTTGATAATATCCCCGAGATGAGTTCATAAGGAATTATTATGTAAACCCTGCAGGTGGATTCGTTCCGCATAATAATTAATGTTGAATGGTACTAGTCTCGGAAATAAGAGATGAATAAATTAATTAGCAATAAATTAATTTTATTCATGGATATTTATATCTTAAATACACGGAATAAATAATACTACCGGAGAAATATTATTTGATATAATATGGCGAATATTGGGAGTGCAATTATATTTATATAGTGGAGTTAATCATATAATTAATAATAGTAAGGATTAATAGATTTGGGCTTGGGCTCAATTTAATCACTATTATTGGAAGCCCAATATTTCACCTACTTAAGATCCCCTACGTAGCCTATAAAAGCACTACATGGTCTTCTCTATTCTCATAACTTGAAGATCACAATTCTAGAGAGAGAAAGTAGAGAGGGAAATCCATGGAGTTCGGTAGATCGTCGCCCACACGACGTCCGGGCTAGTGCAAGGAATACGCGGGAAGATCTCAAGGTCATCGATTGATCTCGTTTCTCCGAACAACGAATCGAAGGTACAAAATCGTTAAACACCCTTGATGATTTTATTCGATTATTTATTGAAAATACCGTAGTGTTGGAATTCGATATCCCGGGTTATCAAAAATTGCGGAAACCGATAACCCGACCGAAATCCCGTCGCCGGAAACCGATCACGAACACCACGATGGACGTCAAATGGACGTCAAGACAGCATTCTTGAATGGGAATCTTGTCTATAGCAGCTCATATGGATTATGAGGTGTGGCAAATGGACGTCAAGACAGCATTCTTGAATGGGAATCTTGACGAAACCATTTACATGAGACAGCCAGAAGGTTTCATTAAGAAAGGCCAAGAGCATCTAGTGTGTAAGCTAAACCGATCCATTTATGGATTGAAGCAAGCTTCTAGATCTTGGAACATGCGGTTTGATGAGGTTATCCAGTCTTATGGATTCATTCAAAGCATGGATGAGTCGTGTGTATACCGGAGATGTGATGGAAACAGTGTGGCGTTTCTCGTGCTTTATGTAGACGACATCCTTCTAATTGGCAACAATGTGAAGATGTTGTCGGACATAAAGGGATGGTTGTCCAAGCAATTCGATATGAAAGACTTAGGACAAGTTGGTCATGTTCTTGGGATCAAGGTTATACGGGATCGCCAGAAAAGAACATTGAGCTTGTCCCAGGCTTCATATATTGATACGATTCTAGCTCGTTTCAACATGCAGAATTCCAAGAGAGGTGCTCAACCTTTCTGCCATGGAATTCATCTATCTAAAGACATGTGTCCCAAAACACAGAAGGAGATAGATTACATGAAGACAGTTCCTTATGCTTCGGCAGTAGGAAGTCTAATGTATGCGATGTTGTGCACGAGGCCTGATATCTGCTATGCCGTAGGCATGGTAGCTAGATATCAGAGTAACCCTGGACAGGGTCACTGGACCGCTGTAAAGAACATACTTAAGTACCTGCGAAGGACTAGGAATTATGTTCTGAGTTACAAAGCGTCCGAGTTGATTCCTATTGGTTACACAGACTCGGATTTCCAATCTGATAAGGATCAGCGAAAGTCTACATCAGGCTATGTGTTCACATTGGGAGGTGGAGCAATTTCATGGAAGAGTGTTAAGCAGAAATGCATTTCGGACTCTACCATGGAAGCCGAATATGTAGCAGCCTCTGAGGCAGCTAAAGAATCGGTGTGGCTCCGGAGCTTTCTTATGGACTTAGATGTGGTTCCTAAAATGCCTAGAGCTATCACAATTTATTGTGACAATGGCGGTGCAGTGGCAAATGCAAAGGAACCACGAGCCCACAATGCGAGTAAACACATAGATCGCAAGTACCACTTGATTAGAGACATCGTCAGGAGAGGCGATGCGGTTGTCACCAAGATTGCATCAGCGGATAACCTGGCTGACCCCTTTACGAAGGCACTTCCAGCGGAAGCGTTCAAGAGACACGTGAAGGGGATGGGTATCGGATGTATGGTAGAGGGCAACTAGAGATTTAGTATAAGTGGGAGATTGATGGAGTTATATTCTAAATGTCTAGTTTAGTGACAATATGGAACTCCTTATCTGTGTTTTACATTATCTATTAATCAAACTGTCGGCATTTTGTCTATCTTGTACTTGAATGCAATAGTCCTAGATATATACGTTGTAGACAGTATGGCGTGAGGAGACACGCGGAAGATCATACTGTCGGTTACTCGTATACTATCGAACAGAAGCTCACGACTTAGATGGACAGGGACAATCCATCGGTACGTCGTAGTGTGACTGGGAAATAGTTGGTCTTGACTATTATGTTACACTCGTACACTTGGTGTATTGAGCAGGACCACGGGAGGGCGTTCGATTTATACTAATCGGCGTAATCGAACTAGACCTCAGAATTACGGATATACGAATTCTTAATCCCTATATAATTATAGGTGCGTGTGTCCAATTCTCGGTTCTTTAACTTGCCAATGAGTGAGACTAATTGATTAGTCGAGATACTCGGTAAATTGGGAATCGTAATCGTACACACGGCATGCTATAGATTATAGACAGGAAACCGTGTCCCGTTTATCGGGTTGATGATGTCCCCGAGATGAGCTCATAAAGTTTATCATGTAAACCCTGCAGGTGGATTTGTTCCACATGATAATAAGGTTGAGTGGTACTAGTCTCGGATAATAAGAGACGAATTAATTTAATTATTAGTAATAAAATTAATTCGTGGACATACGATATCTTAAACACGGGGAAGGTCGTTTATGTAATTTTGGCGGAATTATTATTGTTGAAATAATATTAAAATTAATTTCGGGAATTCAATTATTATTTTATAGTGGAGTTAATAATAATTAAAATTGAAATCAATTAATTAAGGAATTGCGTTTACGTATTCCAAGTTAATTAATATTTCAATTTAGCCCTTAATTAATTTGTCCTAAGGTCCCTAACGTAACTCTATATAAACCCCCTCCCTTACTCTCCTAAAACCTAACTTTCGCCGCAACTTTCATTTTTGTTCAGAGAATAATTAATTGCTTAGCGCAATAATATTTTTCTCTGTGTAAAAATAAAGTTAACGCAATTATATTTTTATTCTCTCATTGAGAATAATCATACGCTGGTCTTGGAAAGGAGAGTACAGACGGGAGAACTCCAGCGGATCGTTGCCCACACAACGGTTGGAGACGGGATCTGAGGCATACGTTAGAAGCATCTAAGGTCTCAACAATCGACCGAGAAGGTATGAGATCGGTTCCTTTTTCCGCTATTTATTCGATCTCATAATTCGTTGATCATATTTTGAACGTACGATCGGGATCCGGGTATCGTGGATCGCATTCCTCGACTACTGGGGGGTCTAGGACCTCCGGAACGGTAGTCGGATGAGGAAAAACGACCCGGAAACGAGCCCGGAACAGCAACGTCGCGTTGCTGTTCGCGGACAAACGGCGGTCGCCAAAGGGCAAACGGCGGTCGCCGTTTGCAGTTCCTTTCAGCGACCGCTGGACTGCTTTCGGCGGTCGCCGAATTGATGCAGTCCAGTCCCGTTTCGCGCGGTTGTCCTTCGGGGCGATGGCTGGGCGTGAATCGGGTCAAAATTGTCGGGTGAACGAAGTAGCGACACCGGGGGTCGACTGGGAGCGTTCGGATGTTCGAGCGATCGAACGAGCGCCTCCCGGGTAGTCGATTTCCAACAATTGGTATCAGAGCCGGTTTATACGTTCTTTGTATAGTTTGCGAGTTTGTTTTGCAGGATAACCCGATTATTATGGTCATATGTTTATGTACTGTTTTATTGTGGTTTGTTAAACTCTCGGGATTGTCGAGATCTTTGTTTTATACAACGTTGCTTGCTTGTAATAGTTAAAACGACGGGTTGAGTCGTTTAGGGTTTTCTATTTCGTTTTTCGTTTATCCGGGTGTATAGGATCGATCAAAATGTATAGGATCGATGCCGGAAGTAGTATATTTTACTTATGTAATGTTGTTGCTGCTTGGTGGATCGAGACGAGATCGAAAGACGGACGAACGAGGGTCGAGGAGTCGAACCCGCAGGCTACTGCACAGAAACGGCGCCCGCTGGAGGGCAAACGGCGACCGCCGTTTGCAGCTCCTCCAGCGACCGCTGTTACTCAAACGGCGGGCGCTGTTTTGAGTTTTGGCAGCAGCGCCGCGGGGGTTCGACGGACATCACGGATCGATTGTCGAGGGGCCCGGGACGATACTCCAGTGGGAGGAGTTCGTCTCTTGATCCTTAGACGAGTCGGTGATGGACCGAGACCGAGACGAGCAACGAGACGAAGATCCGAGAAGACGTGCATCGAAGATTTTAAAGGCCATAATAATCGGGCCACGTTAAATGCTTTTTGTGTGTTTACGTGCGTTTTATTATGCTTTAATTTCATATGCATGCTTGTTATCCCTTTTCGTAAAAACTAAGTGGGAGAGGGATTGGAAACAATCCCGCGGTCTCCATTCTCTGTTTTGATGGTGATGTGTGTCGCTTACTAGTTGGCTTTAGTGTCATCCTCCCTATCGGATAAAGTTGACACACGGATATCACTGGATCAAAATTCGAATTCAATTCCGTTTATAGAATTGAACACTTAAGTTTTTCAAAGCAATGCCTAATCTGTTTTTCAAAGACTAATTTCAACTCGACTCATTCTCACCCCGGGGAGTGGAATGGAGCCAAAGCGCTTGGTTATGTCAATGACACAGATTAGAGACATTCGAGTCATCTGATGGCTAGATCGATTGTCTGGTTGGCTCCCTCACCTAGTGAGAGATAGGGCTCAATTGCATGATTGATCGCTGGTTAGAAACTTCGAGTTTCACTTACGAGATATCAAGCTTTGATTAACGAAATTGTGAAATTTATTAAATGGAATTCAATTAACAAAGTTGTTTGTTTAGTAAACGTCCACACTATCGTGGCTTGCTAGACGGAAACGGAACTTTGGGTTAATTGAGGCTCGACAGTTATAGGAAATCGTAAAGGGACCGCATGTCAACGTAAACGTCCACACTAACGTGGCTTGCGGTGGGCATGTAGTTTCCGAGCGGTTAACTTAGTACTGAGAAATGGTATACACTTAGGTACGCTTTACAGTATCCTCCCCATCGGAGTCACTGCTGTAATGATGTACGACCAAAGTCAAAGTCCAGTTATAAAATCGTTTGGACTAGTATACGTCCACATGAACGTGGCATGCTAGTCTGATGGGATTTTAGGATTGATTGGTAAATTTAATGATATTAATTAAGGGAGTTAATATCGAATTAAATTTGACGGTTTGATTTGTCTCTTTTATAGATATGGCACTCAACCCGCTGTCCATTATACTAAAAGAAAACAAACTCACTGGTCCAAACTATGTTGATTGGAAACGAAACTTGGACATTGTCCTAACTGCTGAGGAGTACAAGTTTGTACTCCATGAGGTTTGTCCTGATGAACCTATTGATACCTCCACTCCTGAGGAAAAGGAAGCTCATCGGATGTGGGTCAAGGCTGATCAGATGGCGCGGTGCTACATTATGGCTTCTATGTCAAATGTGCTGCAACATCAGCATGAAGCCATGACCACTGCCTATGATATGATGCTTAACCTCAAGGATATGTTTGGTAGTCAGGATAGGGCAGCCAGGCAAGAAGCTATGAGGCGACTCATGACAGCCACCATGTCCGAAGGAACGCCCGTAAGGGATCACGTTCTTAGGATGATTGGCTATCTGAATGAGATAGAGATTATGGGAGGAGCTATCGATGGGGAAACCCAGATCGATATAGTGCTCCAGTCTCTGCCTAGGAGTTTTGAGCAGTTCTGCCTGAACTATAACATGAACAAGAGGTTATATACGTTGGCGGAACTCCTGACTGAACTCCAGGCGGCAGAGGAAATCTTTAAGAAGTCTCATGCACTTGTGGCTGTGAAACTTCCTGGCCCTCCGGGGACTAAGAGGAAGAAGAATCAAGGACGGAAACCCAGTGGACCCAGAAATGGTGCACCACGGAATGGAGTGAACAAGCCCAAGGGCAAGTGTTTCCGTTGCAAGCAGTCTGGACATTGGAAGTCTAATTGTCCTCTCAGACAAGGAGGTATGAACTTTTCCTTAGTCACTGAAACATGTTTAGCGGTGTTATCCACCGGTACCTGGTGTGTGGATACGGGAGCCACTGATCATGTCTGCAATTCTTTGCAGGGGTTCCAGGAAACCCGGCGGCTTAGAGAGGGAGAGATCACTATCTACATGGGCAACGCTACGAAAGTGGCGGCGGTTGCAGTGGGAGATGTTTATTTATCTTTTAATAATAAAGTTTTGGTATTGAATAATTGCCTTTATGTACCGAATTTTAGAAAGAACCTGGTTTCGGTTTCTAAGTTGGTTTTGAATAAATATTCTGTTTCTTTTGATAGTTCTGTTATTATCAAAAAGAATGGTGAGTATATATGTTCTGGTACATTGATAGGCAACTTATATATACTGAATCCTGATTATTCCACGATGCAACGAGTAGAGTCTTTTAATACATCTAGTACCAATAAGAGAAAGGAGCCTTCTAGGATGAATCAAAAGTACTTATGGCATCTTAGGCTAGGTCATATTAACTTGGGTAGGATTCAAAGGTTGATAACTGATGGAATACTCAGTGATGTGAAAGATGAGGACTTTCCGACCTGCGAATCATGCCTGGAAGGAAAAATGACCAAGCGACCCTTTAGTGATAAGGGGTATAGATCCAAGGAAGTACTGGAATTGATTCACTCTGATTTGTGCGGGCCTTTATCTGTCCAAGCGAGAGGAGGTTATGAATATTTCGTAACCTTCACTGATGATTACTCAAGGTATGGTTTTATATACCTGATGCGCCGCAAGAGCGAGTGCTTTGACAAGTTCAAGGAGTACAAAGCTCTTGTGGAGAACCTTCATGGTAAAACCATAAAGACTCTACGATCTGATCGTGGAGGAGAGTACCTCTCGGGAGAGTTTAAGGCGTACTTATTAGAGAATGGGATTGACTCCCAGATGACTGCACCATACACGCCCCAGCAGAATGGTGTAGCAGAAAGAAGGAATAGGACTCTTATGGAAATGGTAAGATCTATGATGAGTTACTCAGACCTACCAGTTTCGTTCTGGGGATATGCCTTGGAAACAGCGGCGTATATCCTGAACTTAGTTCCTTCTAAATCAGTCCCTAAGACGCCCTCGGAATTGTGGACCGGGCGAAAGCCGAACTTGAAACACATTCGGATCTGGGGTTGTCCAGCACATGTGCTGAAACATGGGGCTGATAAGTTGGAATCTCGTTCAGATATTCGGTTGTTTATAGGATATCCTAGAGGAACGAAAGGTGGTCTATTTTATAGTCCTCAGGACCAGAAGATCGTTGTTAGCACCAACGCTCGGTTCTTGGAAGAGGATTATATAATGGACCACAAGCCCAAGAGTGAGATAATACTAAACGAACTGAGAGGGGACGATCAAGGCTTAGATCCAACCGAACCGAGTGATACGCCACCACAGTCTGCACCTGTGGTTACTGAGGTTACACCGGAGCGTCGTCGTAGTGGGAGGGTTGTTCGACAACCCGAAAGGTTCATGTTTATAGGTGAGTCTTCGGACTTGTTACCTGGAGAACATGAAGCCGATCCCTGGACCTACGGCGAGGCGCTTAAAGATCAAGATGCTCAGTCTTGGCAAAAGGCGATGAAATCTGAGATTGAATCAATGGATTCAAATCAGGTCTGGAATCTTGTAGCACCGCCCAAAGGTGTAAAAGCCATTGGTTGCAAGTGGGTGTACAAGAGAAAAAGAGGGTCTGACGGGAAGGTTGAAACCTTCAAGGCTAGGCTTGTTGCGAAGGGGTATACTCAGAAAGAAGGGATCGATTATGAGGAAACCTTTTCGCCGGTAGCTATGCTAAAGTCGATCCGGATTCTTTTGTCTATAGCAGCTCATATGGATTATGAGGTGTGGCAAATGGACGTCAAGACAGCATTCTTGAATGGGAATCTTGACGAAACCATTTACATGAGACAGCCAGAAGGTTTCATTAAGAAAGGCCAAGAGCATCTAGTGTGTAAGCTAAACCGATCCATTTATGGATTGAAGCAAGCTTCTAGATCTTGGAACATGCGGTTTGATGAGGTTATCCAGTCTTATGGATTCATTCAAAGCATGGATGAGTCGTGTGTATACCGAAGATGTGATGGAAACAGTGTGGCGTTTCTCGTGCTTTATGTAGACGACATCCTTCTAATTGGCAACAATGTGAAGATGTTGTCGGACATAAAGGGATGGTTGTCCAAGCAATTCGATATGAAAGACTTAGGACAAGTTGGTCATGTTCTTGGGATCAAGGTTATACGGGATCGCCAGAAAAGAACATTGAGCTTGTCCCAGGCTTCATATATTGATACGATTCTAGCTCGTTTCAACATGCAGAATTCCAAGAGAGGTGCTCAACCTTTCTGCCATGGAATTCATCTATCTAAAGACATGTGTCCCAAAACACAGAAGGAGATAGATTACATGAAGACAGTTCCTTATGCTTCGGCAGTAGGAAGTCTAATGTATGCGATGTTGTGCACGAGGCCTGATATCTGCTATGCCGTAGGCATGGTAGCTAGATATCAGAGTAACCCTGGACAGGGTCACTGGACCGCTGTAAAGAACATACTTAAGTACCTGCGAAGGACTAGGAATTATGTTCTGAGTTACAAAGCGTCCGAGTTGATTCCTATTGGTTACACAGACTCGGATTTCCAATCTGATAAGGATCAGCGAAAGTCTACATCAGGCTATGTGTTCACATTGGGAGGTGGAGCAATTTCATGGAAGAGTGTTAAGCAGAAATGCATTTCGGACTCTACCATGGAAGCCGAATATGTAGCAGCCTCTGAGGCAGCTAAAGAATCGGTGTGGCTCCGGAGCTTTCTTATGGACTTAGATGTGGTTCCTAAAATGCCTAGAGCTATCACAATTTATTGTGACAATGGCGGTGCAGTGGCAAATGCAAAGGAACCACGAGCCCACAATGCGAGTAAACACATAGATCGCAAGTACCACCTGATTAGAGACATCGTCAGGAGAGGCGATGCGGTTGTCACCAAGATTGCATCAGCGGATAACCTGGCTGACCCCTTTACGAAGGCACTTCCAGCGGAAGCGTTCAAGAGACACGTGAAGGGGATGGGTATCGGATGTATGGTAGAGGGCAACTAGAGATTTAGTATAAGTGGGAGATTGATGGAGTTATATTCTAAATGTCTAGTTTAGTGACAATATGGAACTCCTTATCTGTGTTTTACATTATCTATTAATCAAACTGTCGACATTTTGTCTATCTTGTACTTGAATGCAATAGTCCTAGATATATACGTTGTAGACAGTATGGCGTGAGGAGACACGCGGAAGATCATACTGTCGGTTACTCGTATACTATCGAACAGAAGCTCACGACTTAGATGGACAGGGACAATCCATCGGTACGTCGTAGTGTGACTGGGAAATAGTTGGTCTTGACTATTATGTTACACTCGTACAATTGGTGTATTGAGCAGGACCACGGGAGGGCGTTCGATTTATACTAATCGGCGTAATCGAACTAGACCTCAGAATTACGGATATACGAATTCTTAATCCCTATATAATTATAGGTGCGTGTGTCCAATTCTCGGTTCTTTAACTTGCCAATGAGTGAGACTAATTGATTAGTCGAGATACTCGGTAAATTGGGAATCGTAATCGTACACACGGCATGCTATAGATTATAGACAGGAAACCGTGTCCCGTTTATCGGGTTGATGATGTCCCCGAGATGAGCTCATAAAGTTTATCATGTAAACCCTGCAGGTGGATTTGTTCCACATGATAATAAGGTTGAGTGGTACTAGTCTCGGATAATAAGAGACGAATTAATTTAATTATTAGTAATAAAATTAATTCGTGGACATACGATATCTTAAACACGGGGAAGGTCGTTTATGTAATTTTGGCGGAATTATTATTGTTGAAATAATATTAAAATTAATTTCGGGAATTCAATTATTATTTTATAGTGGAGTTAATAATAATTAAAATTGAAATCAATTAATTAAGGAATTGCGTTTACGTATTCCAAGTTAATTAATATTTCAATTTAGCCCTTAATTAATTTGTCCTAAGGTCCCTAACGTAACTCTATATAAACCCCCTCCCTTACTCTCCTAAAACCTAACTTTCGCCGCAACTTTCATTTTTGTTCAGAGAATAATTAATTGCTTAGCGCAATAATATTTTTCTCTGTGTAAAAATAAAGTTAACGCAATTATATTTTTATTCTCTCATTGAGAATAATCATACGCTGGTCTTGGAAAGGAGAGTACAGACGGGAGAACTCCAGCGGATCGTTGCCCACACAACGGTTGGAGACGGGATCTGAGGCATACGTTAGAAGCATCTAAGGTCTCAACAATCGACCGAGAAGGTATGAGATCGGTTCCTTTTTCCGCTATTTATTCGATCTCATAATTCGTTGATCATATTTTGAACGTACGATCGGGATCCGGGTATCGTGGATCGCATTCCTCGACTACTGGGGGGTCTAGGACCTCCGGAACGGTAGTCGGATGAGGAAAAACGACCCGGAAACGAGCCCGGAACAGCAACGTCGCGTTGCTGTTCGCGGACAAACGGCGGTTGCCAAAGGGCAAACGGCGGTCGCCGTTTGCAGTTCCTTTCAGCGACCGCTGGACTGCTTTCGGCGGTCGCCGAATTGATGCAGTCCAGTCCCGTTTCGCGCGGTTGTCCTTCGGGGCGATGGCTGGGCGTGAATCGGGTCAAGGCTTGTCGGGTGAACGAAGTAGCGACACCGGGGGTCGACTGGGAGCGTTCGGATGTTCGAGCGATCGAACGAGCGCCTCCCGGGTAGTCGATTTCCAACACATTAATCCTTATCAATATTAATTAATTTATTTTCCACTATATAAATTAATTGCACTCCCAATATTAAACCATATTATATCAAATAATATTTCTCCGGTAGTATTTATTTATTCCGTGTATTTAAGATTTAAATATCCATGAATAAAATTAATTTATTCATCTCTTTAATCCGAGACTAGTACCATTCAACCTTAATTATTGTGCGGAACGAATCCACTCATGAGGTTTACACAATAATTCCTTTTGAACTCATCTCGCGGATATTATCAACCCTTCCGGGATACACTGTCCGGTCAATTATTCACGGCATGCCATATATAAAATATAGTGACCCAACTTAACCGGTAATTAACCCAATAATTAAATCGGTTAATTTCTTTGGTAAATCAAAGTTACTTATATTAAATATACACACCCGCAATAATATCGGGGATTAAGAATAAAATACACTGAGACTCAAATCGATTATCGCCGGCAATCCTAATCGATGAATTTCAACGATCCGCTCAATACACCAAGTGTACAAGTGTGATAAAATAATTAAGACAAATTATTTTCTCTCTCACACAACGACTATACCGATGGATTGCTCCGTGTCCATCTAGGTCGTGAGCTACTGTTTGATTAAATACGAGTAACCGATAGTATGATCTTCTGTGTGACGTCGCACACCATACTAACTACAACGTATATAATCCAGGACTATATTTTGCATTTATTTAATTAATAAATAATTAAAAGCAAATAATCGTTCGTTAATTTAATAGATTAAATGCTATGACGGGGAGTTTACCGTTACTTAAATCTAGACATTAAGTACACAACTCCAACAATCTCCCACTTGTACTAAGGTCTAGTCATTTCCTCCAAACTCCCGACTCCCATACTCATCACGTGCTTAAGGTGTACTTTCGAGAAGTACTATGTGAGTAAGCACTCTAGGTTGTCGCTCTGAAGTTATCTTGGTGACTACTACGTCGTCTCCCTTGACGATGACTCGTATCAGGTGGTACTTGCACTATGTGTTATCATCACTTTTAGACTTATGACTTCTTCCGGTTTACCATGCACCGCTATGAAATAGCCTTTTGATAAACCAAGAGTCACATCCAAGTCTTAGAGGTTATCCCGGAACCTAACCAAAACTTCCGCTGCCTCTGAGGCTGCTATTCGGTTATGAGAGAGTCTGAGAAGCGTCTTGCTTATCACTCTTTTCATATTAAAGGTTCCACCTCTTCCAAAAATGAACACATAGCCTGATATCGACTTACACTGGCCCTTCTCTGATTTTAGATCTGAGAATGTGTAATCCAAGAAGATTTCGTTTTGCTTAATATCCAGTACTTTCGCAAGTACTATTATAGCATCCGAGAATCTCTTGTCCAGATTACTTTGATATCCTCCCACTACGCAAACCGCATAGTTGATATCAGGTTCTTGTTTTTCAACATTGCATCTAAGCTTTCCAGACATTCTGTCTCTGAAAGGGCAACGACCTTTCTCAGAATTATGCATGTTAAAACAAACCATAATCGTATAAGATATCTAGGAGAAGTACAATGTTCTTATCCCTAGATCGAAAGATCTTTAAGAACACGTTCCAACTTCTTCTCAATCTTATATCCCGATTTATTTAGACAACCATTATTTTATGTCTGACAATATCTTTACATTGTTGCCAATGATAAAAGTTATCTACATAAAATCTCCGAGAAACACCACCTTGTTTCCATTACGTCTCCAATACACCCATCGTTTTTGCCCTTTGATGAATCCATTAAATGGACTATCTCATCAATTCGCAAGTTCCACGATTTGTAGCTTTGTTACTTTCCATGAATGGATTTACTAGGCTATGTACTCTAAATGATCTAGCCTCTTAACAATAAACCTTATTGTTCCAAGCAGGCACATTTAGATCTAGTACCACCCTTATGCAGAACTAGGGATCGATTTCATGTCTACTAGATCCAGAGTCCGAACTCCTCTAGTCTTATGAACATCTCTGGTTGTCAAACAACCTCCCACTGCAATGGCGTCCCGGTGTATAACAGTAATAACAATAGGTGCAGTGTGTGGTGTACTTCTACTCGGTTTGGCTGGTTCCCAGTCTTTTGTCCTTTCTTCTCATTCCAAGGTATTACTTTTAATTCAGGCTTTGTGGCTCATCTAATAGTATTCCTTTATGAACCGAACGATAAACGTCCCTCTGGTTCATAGTACTATAGAACACACAATACTTTGTTCATCTAGGATATCCTACAACCATATTCATATGTTTGTATCCAGGAATATCCATAGAACATAGGTAGTTCCGAACAACTTGTTCTTTTACTATTAGATTTCCATTTCTTATTTCTTATGCACCATCTCTACACATAAGTGTATGGTGCGGTTACTTTAGGATTGAATCCCAATCTTATGCTATGTGTTACTTAGATAGGTAACGGCCTCCGCGACCAAGTCGCAGCCTCCTGATGGATATACTTTAATGGTTCCCCATAATAGCTTTGTGTCCATTGACTAGTCAAAACACTTTGCTTTTATGGCACATTAAGTATTCATCACCGAGTATTCTTTGAAGAACTACTCGCACCTTTCTTATTTACACATACGTCTGCATATCTAATCATTTCTAATACTTGTCCGAATTCTATCCTTTATACAGAAAGGCTTGCTTAGATGTATTATCCTCCAAATTCAATTCTCAGGTCGGAAGGTCCATTCCTTCAACTATAATTGATTAAATCAATTTCGACCTTTTGAATCTTATTTGAAAATACTACTAAGTACAAGAATTCACAAGTATAATGATTTAATAAAGAAATATCTAATCAAGTAAAACAAGTTATAGGACGGTTCGTTGCAACGTGGTAGACTTAGGATCTATCATTCATATATTGCCATCTAATGTACCAGAATAGATAATACCCATTATTTCTTATCAAAATCATCCGATGATTAAAGAAATAAAAATATCCATTCATTAATAATAGAAATCCAGAACAAAACGTTCTTTCTAAAATAAAGGGTACATAATGCAATAATCTTGAAATGAAATCCTATTTAACTACTAAAGCAGATAAATGTCTTCCACCGCAACAGCTGCCTCCTCTACAGCTTTTGCCCGTGTAGACTCGAACTCTCCTTCTCTAAGTCGCCGGGTTTTCTGGAACCCCTGCATTCAAAAAATGCACATACCGTCAGTGGTTCCATATCTACACACCAGAATTCTGGTAGATAATACCGCTGACTATGTTTTTACGACTAAAGAAAAATTCGTACCTCTGAGAGGACATTCAGACTTCCAGTGTCCAGACTTGTTGCATCGGAAGCAATTGTCCTTTGGCTTTGCAGCCCCCACTCGTGGTACAACCTTCTTGACACCACTAGGTTTTCTGGCTTGCTTCCTTCTTTTGCCCCTACCTCCACCAGGCTTAAAGCCTTTGGACTTGGTAGCTACAAGCGCTAGAGACTTGCCCTTCTTGTAGATCCCCTCTGCCGCCTTCAGCTCAGTCAGGAGTTGCGCAAGAGAGTAAGATAGTTTACCCATATTATAACTCATGCGAAACTGCTCAAAGCTAGGGGTCAGAGACTTGAGTATGATGTCGACTTGCGTCTCAGCATCAATTTGAGCTCCTAGGATCTCAAGCTCATTCAACAGACCCATCATCTTAAGAACGTGCTCCCCTACGGGCGTTCCTTCAGACTGAGTAGTTGTCATGAGGACTCTCATGGCTTCTTGCCTTGCCGCACGATCTTGCTCTCCAAACATCTCCTTGAGGTTAAACATCATATCTTAGGCAGTGTCCATCGACTCATGTTGGGTTTGGAGTACATTTGACATGGAAGCCAAAATATAACACCTAGCCATTTCATCAGCCTTTTTCCACTTCCGATATGCCAGTTTTTCCTCATCAGTTGAGGCAGGCGTGGGCTCAGCAGGGCATACTTCATGGAGTACAAACTTGTACTCCTCAGAAGTCAGGACAATGTCTAAATTTCTCTTCCAATCAATGTAATTGGGGCCAGTGAGCTTATGCTCCTTGAGTATCATATAAAGTGGGTTCATAGCTATTCTCTAAACCTATAAGCACATTTAAACAAACAATCAATTTAATATCCGATATTATCTCCCTCAAATAATATCATTAAATTACTAATCACATCTAAAATCCCATCAGGTAAGGCAAGCCACGATAGTGTGGACGTTTACCCACCCAAATGATTTAGCAATTAGATTTGCTTCGGTCGTACATCACTATAGCGTTACTTCGATGGGAAGAATACTATAGAGCGTACCTAAGTGTAAACCATTACTCAGTATCTAAGAAGATTGTTTGGGACTCGAGTATCACCGCAAGCCACGATAGTGTGGACGTTTACGCTAACACACGATCCTTTACTTTCTTCTATAACTGTCTACATCAATCGATCCAAAGTCCCATTCAATGCAGCAAGCCACGATAGTGTGGACGTTTACTACACCAAAAGACTTTTACAATTGACTCCCAATTACTTGATCCATTCGATTTTCGTAAATCAAGACGCGGAGAATCATAAGTGAAACTCAAAGTTTCTAACCAGTGATTCACCATGCGAACAACCCTATCTCTCATTAGATGAGGGAGCCGAGCAGACAACCGACCCACTTTAAAAAAAATGGTACGAATGTCTCTAATTTGTGTCATCCATATGACCAAGTGGCTTTGGCTCCATTCCACTCCCCGGGGCGAGAATGAGTCGACTTGAAGTCAGTTTCAGAAAGACAAATTAGGCATTGTTTGATAAACTTAATCAATGTTTCTTGTAAAAGGAATTACAAGAATTCTCCTCTAATGACACATCTATGTGAAAAAATCCACAAGAGTCACCTAAGAGAACAGTAATGGAGACCATGGGAATGTTTCCATCCCCTCTCCCACTTAGCTTTTTATAACAAAGGGATACGCTATCTAGTGCATAAAGTAAACACATATAGCATGCATACAAGCAATAAAGCACATTGCACATAGTCAAAATAAGCTAGAAAATTATTTTCCGACTATCATGGCTTTATTCCATCTCCGTATGCGTCTTCTAGTCTTCAGTCTTCGTTCTTGAATGCTCCATGTGACGAGAATATTAATCCCAATATTTAAATCTATTTATTTTTAATAAATCCAAAAGATACTTAATTCGAAAATTAAGTCAATCGAATAAATCAAAAATAAAATCAAATATTATTAATATTTTTATTTATTTATTTTCCTATCTAATTCTATTAAATCTCTAGAATAATCTATCCAAGTAAAACTTGGAATATTCTAGAAGACTTCTATAATAGAATAAGGAAATAAATCAAATTAGGACTCTTCTACTTTCCAAGATTAATTAATTTCCATTACTATGAAAATTCCCAAAAAATAGGAATAATCAATTAGTAAATAAATCAATCCTAAATTAACTCTTATTCCTTTCCTATTCTATTAAATCTCTAGGATCCTATTCCAAGTAGAACTCGGAATACTCTAGAAGACTTCCATAATAGAATAAGGAATAAAATTAATTCCAATTAATTCTTTTCCTAATCCATGAGAATTCCCAAAAATAGGAAAACTCAAATAGGAAAACCGAATTAATTAGGAATGTAGTATCTTGGTAGGAGTAGCATGGGTTGGGGATCCCCACACCACCCCCACCGCCGACCACCACCATCGCCGGGCACCACCGCCGCCGCCCCCTAGCCACGCGCCACCACCACCGGTGGCCGGCGTGGCCGGAAGCCCTAGCGGGCAGCCCCATGGTAGGGTCGATCGATCCTCATGGGGATCGATCATGGGGATGATCGACCCCTCCCGGTTTTTCGTCCTCTTCGTCTTCTTCGTCACGTGAGTTCTCCGGTGGTCGTCTTGGCATCGATCCAACGTAAATAAATTACAAGAAATAAATTTACAATTCCGGTATCGATTCTATACATGAAATCGACCCTATACACTTTCCGGAAAACGTAGAACAATAATAATAAATCTAAATTCGGTCAACCCCCGAATTTTTACTATTACAAGCATTCATCCACACAAAACGAATCTCGACATGTCCGAGAGTTTAATAAACGAACAATCATGGTAAATTAAATAGCAATTAATTAAATGAATAATTAACAATTAATTAAACCATGATAGTCGGAATCCCTGCAAGGTAGAACACAATTGAACATATACATGAACACGAAACCAAACGCTTTGATACCAATTGTTGGAATTCGATATCCCGGGTTATCAAAAATTGCGGAAACCGATAACCCGACCGAAATCCCGTCGCCGGAAACCGATCACGAACACCACGAAGAACCGGGCTTGACACGAGTATCGCCGCGGGATGAACCCGCGGCTAAACCCTAGCCGAACCCCGACGCGGGGTTCGCGATCGCCGTGCACGGCGATCGCATGGGGCTGCTCCGGCAGCCCCCGGGTGGCGGTGAGTCCGGCGACTTCACCGCCGTCGCCACCGGGAGGGGCGGTCAGCCCCGCTGACCACCGCGGCAAGGCCGCGGCTTGCCCAGCGATCGAGCCTAGCTCGATCGCACGCCCCGGCGTCCAGCCGAGGCCTCCCTCCTTGCACGCCGCCGTCGAGGGGCGGGGATCCGCCACGGCACCAGCCCGTGGCATCCCCAGCGATCGACTCCCGTCGATCGCTCGCCCCGGCGTCCAGCCGGGGCTCCCTTCGTCGCGCAGTCCCGGCGGTCGAACCCTAGGGTTCGGCCGCCCCTTCTCGATCCCGACGGGGATCGCGACGATCCCCGTATCCCGGTCTCGACGTTTTCCGGATCTTGTGTTCATGTACATATCACAATTCATATCACATAAATTCACACGAAGGAGTTTATGATCATACCTTTTGATTCGTTGTGCGGAGAAACGAAATCAAGATGAAGACCTTTGAATCTTCCTACGTATTCCTTGCACTCCGTTCGAACGTCGGGTGGGCGACGATCTATCGAACTCCTATGGATCTCCTTCAACTCTCTAGAATATCAAGTATGATAATCTTGTCTTATGATTTATGAAGGCCATGTAGTGCTTTTATAGGCTACGTAGGGGATCTAAAGGAGGTGGAATATTGGGCTTCCAATATTGATGATTAAATTGAGCCCACTGCCCAAGTCCATTAATCCTTATCAATATTAATTAATTTTTTTTCCACTATATAAATTAATTGCACTCCCAATATTAAACCATATTATATCAAATAATATTTCTCCGGTAGTATTTATTTATTCCGTGTATTTAAGATTTAAATATCCATGAATAAAATTAATTTATTGCTAATTAATTTATTCATCTCTTTAATCCGAGACTAGTACCATTCAACCTTAATTATTGTGCGGAACGAATCCACTCATGAGGTTTACACAATAATTCCTTTTGAACTCATCTCGGGGATATTATCAACCCTTCCGGGATACACTGTCCGGTCAATTATTCACGGCATGCCATATATAAAATATAGTGACCCAACTTAACCGGTAATTAACCCAATAATTAAATCGGTTAATTCCTTTGGTAAATCAAAGTTACTTATATTAAATATACACACCCGCAATAATATCGGAAATTAAGAATAAAATACACTGAGACTCAAATCGATTATCGCCGGCAATCCTAATCAATGAATTTCAACGATCCGCTCAATACACCAAGTGTACAAGTGTGATAAAATAATTAAGACAAATTATTTTCTCTCTCACACAACGACTATACCGATGGATTGGTCCGTGTCCATCTAGGTCGTGAGCTACTGTTTGATTAAATACGAGTAACCGATAGTATGATCTTCTGTGTGACGTCGCACACCATACTAACTACAACGTATAGAATCCAGGACTATATTTTGCATTTATTTAATTAATAAATAATTAAAAGCAAATAATCGTTCGTTAATTTAATAGATTAAATGCTATGACGGGGAGTTTACCGTTACTTAAATCTAGACATTAAGTACACAACTCCAACACGTAGAACCAAGATCCGAGGACGAACCCCGGAACGAGGACGAACCGGGCGGTGGTGGTGAAACCACCGGACCGCCGCGGCTCGAGGACCTCGTGGGGATCGAACCAAGAGCACCCCGGCTGGACGCCGGGGATGCGTGATCGAGGAGAACCCCGGCTGGACGCCGGGGTGCGATCGAACCCTAGGTTCGATCGCGGGGTGGCGGCTGGTGCCGCCGCGGCTTGCTGGGCGAGCTGCCCCCCTCCCCGACGGCGGTGAGTCGCCGGACTCACCACGGGGCTGCTGCTGCAGCCCAGCTGATCGATCGCACGGTGCGATCGATCCATCGATCGTGAACCCCGCCTCGCGGGGGTTCGGCTGGGGCAGCCGCGTGCCTTCGGGTGCGTGGGCTCCTCGGTCGTGCTCCGGTTCGCATGGCGGTGCTCACGTGACATCCGACGAAGGGTATTTGATCGGGCTATGGTTTCCGTATATTTTAATAGCCCGGGATATCGAATTCCAACAAAATGAAGAATAAAGTTAATAAAAATGAAGGTTGGTGTTCTGAGAAATAATTATTTTTATATTTTTGTTGTAGAGTTGAGGATGATAATACTTAATTATAGTAAATGAATTGAATGTTTGATGTTAAAGCAAAAAAACAAAACTTTGAAATATTGAAGCAGACGTCATCATTTATAAAAAAAGAATAACACAAAAAACAAGACAACACCAAACGCTCTCGTCTCCTTCGAATGCCAACGGCTTCGTAGATGTGGAGGAGTTGTCAACAAGATTTCGGCTGGAGGAGAATCGCATCCTTTTTCTGGGGCTGCACAAAGGTCAAGTATGATAGGGACAACATTCAGTCACAAAAAATCCTTTCCTTGTGCACTTTCCACGCCGTTGAACGAACTCGTATACAATGAAGAATATGAAGTATGAACTGTCTTTTATTGAAAGAAGTCATAATATGTATATGAAGTATGAGAAAGTTCAAATTTTTACCTTGTTTGGTGGAGTAGCATTCTCCTTGATGTTGTTTTTTGTAAAAAATTTAGTTTATATCTGAAAAAAAATAATAATAACTGTTTAAAATGAAGGATGAACTCTATTTAATATGAAAGATGATACAATATAAGAAATGAAGTATAAGATATATATTCCGTCATACATTCTCTCTACACATTTTTGAGATATGAAGTACTCTGTATAAAATATGATAAAGTATGATCATGCATATTTTTCAATCATAAATATTAAGTATGCAGTGTCTTATAAGGAAATATGACGTAAATATGTATCAAATTACATTTACATGTTAAACTTAAAACAACATTTATATTAAAAACAGCTTTAATATTTTTGTTCTTCAGGAACTTACATTTTGCTGTTAATGAGCTTACTGATTTTCTTTGGATGTATCCATTTATACTAAGAAAAATGAAGTACAATTATCTCAATAGGTCCACAATTTGAGTTTGTCTTTCATGTGATATGTTATAGTGAAATCCCAAACAAATTGGATTGAAGTAAGATCTTTGTATTTTGTTTGTATAATATTTCCTAGACAAAGAAATGGTCTACAAAAAATGTTTTCACATCGATTAGTAATAGTATACACTATCTTTCAGTCATTGATATAGTAGTTTTAGAAAAATCAACCGAGTAGAAATCTCTCTTCAAGCAATCATAATAATACCCAAATGGAAACTATATCCTAATCTGCATTGACAATTCTGAACAGACCAAGTAATCAAAGTACTCCACGTCATTCTCAGTCCTGCAAGTGAAATCCCGAAACTAGAACCATCACACAAGCAAATCGCAGAAGGAAGAATAACTAACTATAACAAACAATGAGGTTTGCATCACACAAAAGTAAGTTAAATAACCGCTAGCCGTGAATCAAGACAAAAATTTCAATAATATACCTTATAAAAAAGGTCGAATTCTTCAACAAGGTCTCAAAGTGCCATGTATGGATAAAATACAAATTAGCTGTTGTTTTGAGTTGCTAGATTCCTACTCTTAATAGCTGTTTCAAGAAGGATGATAAAAGTGTTAGAACACTAAGGTTTGACAAATGGCAGATAGAGTCGATGATAACACACCTCAAATATAAATTAATACTGTAACTTTCTTACATGCTATCTTAGTGAACAAACTACATGGAGGAAATTATTCCAAAACATAAATTAGAATATCAAAACCAGTGACTATTCATATTGGAAGTATAATTGATTTTGGGATTTCATAGCCATGATGAGAGAAAAAAGGTATGGAATGACGCATCATGCTAGAAACACAAATCACATAATTAGAAAGTAACCACAAATATATGTATGACGTGTAAAATCTTGTTATGAAAAGGTAGAAGGGGAAATGATAAAGGGTCATAAACTGCACTAAATTAATTATATTTATTCAAAACTACTATAGTGATCTTACAATTACTTCAATGTATGAGCTGCAACAATAATTGTTAAGAGAATCATATCTTATGAATCAATGAAAAAGTAACATACAAGAGATGAACATAACACATGGGATTTAACCAAACCAACCTTACAAAAGTACTTCTTTCGCAATTTTACGGCAGTAAGTATACATCTCTTGACTCTTATCATAGCATGTCACCAACTACGGTATTCATTTTAGCAACACTTGAATCAAGACTTGTACTAAGGGCGAGGAAGGATCTAATTCATTCGGCGATATCAAAAATAGTGTGGCGTCTGGAGCTTTCCTTTTGATCTCGATTGCTATCACACCAAACAAGAGCACTTGTTTATTATATCATTTGTCAAAAAATATGATATGTCGAGAAAAAACTAAAACAAGTATTTTGATTTTCTATCAATACGAAGTCATGCCTGGATTGTGATGCCGTTTGCATACCAAAAAGACCATTTTCTATCAATACGAAGTCATTCCAAGAAGATTGTCTTAACAACACTAACTAAGATGTAGATTCCACTACATCACCTACAAACAACACACAACACATATTGAAAAAAGAAGTATCAAAATAAATCAATCAACACATCCTCCCATATTCTAATTTTGAACATATCAATAGCTAGTTTCATGTTCTAAGGCAATCTAAACTTTCGATTGAGGGGGAGAAATTTCAAAATGCCCCTAAATATTTCATGAATCTTTATTAAAAATAAGGGGTAGGGGAACCCCGAATATACTGTATATTTTTTCGCACGATTTCAACCTTTATTTCATATACGCAATTTTGATCACCTCCATCACCTTCATTGAAGAAATGTAATCAGTGAGAAGCATAGTGAAAGATAAAAATCAACATTTCTCCAAAATATTTCTCTAAATTGATGGATCAACATTTGCACGGAGAATATATTAGGGTTTTTAGAAATTTATTTTTTTACCAAATTCACCAAATTAAGACAATTACATAGGTTTTGTATAATCGAATTTCGATCGATCAAATTCTTCCGAGTAGTCTTTCAATTTCAGCGGCGGCGATTCGGTGCGGAAGCTTGGAGGCGGGGGGAAGAAGTAGCTTCGGTTTGACGGTCGGGGTTTGACGGTCGCACGCGGTGACGGAGAAGATTGTTGAGGATGGAGGTTTTGTTGGGAGAGAATTTTGTAAACACCGCAAGAGAGAAGAGGTATTGGATTGTGACGTAAGCAATGTCAATAATGTAATTGGACTGTATCAAAAAATATATATATGTTGGGCTTGGACTAAGATGGTCATCTTGCTCCTTAGGTGTAAGATATATGGTCTCTATTTACACTATAATTATATGTGGGTGAAACATATATACATGTATGTACGTGCAATTTATATTTGAATTTTGTAAAGATGGTTGTGTTTAAAATTAAGTTTGTAAAATAAAAAGGTGCGAATATTATATTGTATTAATAATAGCTATTCGTTTAATCCTTTCTTTAGTTTTTATAATATATTTTTGTAGTATTAAAACATGGGTTTTGTGAAAAAAAAATTAAGAGTATAATGGTAGAAGTGATAAAAATAAAACATTTGTGAATATTACATTGAAATGATGTTAGGAGAAAGGAGTTAATTTTAGATTATTTATATTAACGCAAAATTAGACATGTTATATCTAATTTATTCATTTCACTCTTTATTCATTTCACTCTTTTTTAAATTATTTTATTTAACCTTTTTATTTTTTCATATTTTATCTACAACCTACTACTCATTTCAACTTCATTAGTTCATTTACAACTTACTACACCTAGGTATCACACTCTCATTTTCAACTTTTTATTAAATTATTCATTTCACTCTAGGTATCACACTCTCTTCTTGATTTGAATAAAAAATCTAGTGAAACACATGTAAAATGTGCTTTCAGTTTAGAGAGCATCTGAAAACTCTAATACTTAAAAATACTCTAATACTTAAAAACACTTTATTGTAGAAGGATAAGTAGGCAGTGTTTGTAAATAGAAGTTAAAGACATAAGGCTATTACATGAGCTTTTGTATATGATTACAAACTATTCTCTATTATTAATAATTAGTAAAGAATTGATGATAAAATGTTAAATACAAATTATACTAAGTATTATTTAAAAAACCATAAAAGCACTTTATCAAAATCAAAAGTACCTCATATCTAGCTTTTAAATCTTGTTGAAATAAAGCATAAGCTGCAGCAAAATTTGGTCTTTACAAACACTCAAATTCTAGCTAAACGCCCCCAAACACATTTTTTTAGAGTTTGCAAATAGCCAAATACTTAGTATTGTTTGGAACAGTGGACAGGCCCCGTTTTCCTTGTTATTTCTAAGATTAAAGTGCAACTCGTATGCTCTAGGCTAAGTGGTTCTAGCTAAAAAAATCTTGTTTCCCCCCTTCTTATTTCTTAATCTCGAGTGGCATATGGTACTTTTAGTTCAAAACCAATGATATTTCAGTTCACAGGATGTGTCAAAAATTTACAACTCTGATTACTAGTGTTTCTATTTGTCCAGCCAAGTTGTTGGAGCTCGACGCCCTTTAGCAAAGAATCCAGAAGTAGACTATGAGATTGATAGTGAGGAGGAGTGGAAGGAAATTTATACACTAGCCATGTTGTTCAATTATATACTTTCCTAGAGATCTATAAAACTGAAATTTGATTGAATTGCACAGGAAGAACCTGGTGAAAGCTTGTAAGATTGTGATAAGGACCCTGAGGATGAAAAAATGGAAGATTTAAAGGGCATAAATAGTAGTGATAATTTAATTTTTGTGAATCTTTATAAGACAAATTTAATACATTTAATAATGATACAAAAGAATTAGAATTATATAATAATAATAATAATAATAATAATAATAATTTTTACACTAAATAAATTAATTTTAAAATAATTAAGTAAATTCAATATAATACATTATCCCTAAATATACATTCTCCATTATTAAATAAATAAAAATGACTAATTAATAAATGTACCGTAACTAAACCTTTCTTAAATTCATTTTAAATTCATAATTATAATAAAATACATGTTTTAATTAGTCAAGCATTTACTTCCGGGTTAATCTCTAACAAAACTTTGACCGAGACTATAACCGAACTCTCTTCTTCTCATCACGGGAGCACGTAATATATAACTTATAAATATATAGAATTTTACAAAATAAAAATATTTTTTTTTTATAAAAAATAATATAATTATAAAAATAATATACATACAATATTATTTATCTTTAAATTCACAAAATCAATTTAATGGTTTTGAATAATAAAATTTAACCATATATGTGTAAAAATTGTGTTTAACATACAAATTGAATAAAATGTTAATGAATTTATGTAATATAAATTTTGACCATATAATATATGTTATTAATTTTGATAAATTTTTTAAGTTATTTTAAAAATGTTATTGATTTTAATAAATAAAAACATTATTAATAAATATTTTTATTATATATTAATCATTATTCCTATGGAGAGGCATAAATCCTTAAGACAGGACTTTCCAAAATGTATGACTTATGACAATGTGGAGTTTATTCCTATTTATAACTGGTCCCAAATTGGGACTTGACTTTTTATTACTATTGGGAGTTTATTCCTATATAGTACTATATAGAATTTCTACTGTAGGATGTAGGAGTATTCAAGGATCTTTGTCAATCGACATTATCCGCAAATCACAGCCCGAACAATTCTTAAACTTTTCCAAACATCTTTCACTCTTTTATTGCCTCACGCTACTGCCGGATCGGAAACGACACGGCTACACCTCCAACCTCCCTTCGCCGCCTAGAACCGACTCTAAGCCATCGCCCAGATCACAGCGGAGCACCTACGCCACCTTCGCCGCAGCCATTGCGCACAGCCGCACCGGAGAGGACGACGATCGAAGCGCGTGAGTTTTCCCGCTGGTCGTTCCACCGGAGCCCGTATCTCCTGCTAGATTTTCCTCACCGTGTGCTTGCCGCTAGATCTCTTTTATTCAACCAATTGGGGAAGAAGAGTAAAGGAGTAAATGCACATTCTGAAACTCAAATTATCAATTACGGCATATCTATAATGTTATTAAAGTAAATTGCAGAATAGTCCTTGGAGTTTACTGAAATTATGGCCAATCCACTATGACTTGGAAATGATTTTATCTAGTCCACATGAAGTTTCATAAATTGTCTCAACAGTCCCCCAAGTTTATAGAAGCAAACCGAATCCGATCATTGTTTATCACACCATAACATGTTATACATGCACGTTAATAATGGGAGATCAACTTTGTAGATAACAAGCGTAAGCAACTTGAGGTTTGACTTACGAATTTAAAGAAGGATTTTAGCTTAGGAGTTACGAGAAAATATGCACACCTGTTACTAGAGGTAGGAGTTTATTACCTCTCTTTTATGGTTTATATTATCGTTATGTGTATATATCTATACATGTGAATTGAATGAGCTTGTTTATATTTATGTGTTAATGTGTTTATGATTTGAATGTCGATTAAATTGTATGTGACATTGGTATGTGTGTTTATATTATGTGAATGATTATGAAATTATGTGTGTGAACAATATGTTAAGTATGATTATACATGAATGATAATGAAATGCATATGAAAATTTTGTTCAAGAGGAGAACGTTATGAAATTATGAAATTATGGACTTGTGACCCTAAAGGGTCAGTGTCAGGATTTGAGGCACCGATGTATACTCGCATGGGTCGAAAATTAATATTATAAAACTCGTGACCCAAAAGGGTCAGTGTCAGGATTTGAGGCATCGTGGTGTACACGCCGTGTTTTATAATATGAGTAAATATGAATTGAAATGAAATTATTAAATTCGTTAGATTTCGGTCTTCGGATAGAGGCTCACTGACGACGGTCTTTGAGAGGAGGCCATGACGACGGTCATGGGGTATTAAATGAAAAGTACATATGAGGTTACGTTTAGGAGGAGGACGTTAACTTTCATTAAATCCGTTTGACTTCGGTCTTCGGATAGAGGCTCATTGACGACGGTCTTTGGGAGGAGGCATGACGACGGTCATGGGTATAAAGAAATTAATAAATTAAAATGTAAAGTAAAACTTAATTAAAGTGATGCATACATGAATTAATGTATATGTGTACTTGTGTGAATTTACATGTATGGCTATATGCTGCGTAATTATAATGTGATCATAACATTGATGTAAGTTACTTCTATTGAGTCCGTTGACCTCAATCCATATTCAACATGTTTTTACCCCAGGTGAACGAGATGATCAGACGAGACGTGGAACATGGAGATGAAATGATTTGATACAAGTTTAAATATTTCTTTTATATTTTCCCTGAAACTTATATTTTTAATTACGACTTTTTTCCCGTAGGGGAATCCCTACGGCATTCCCTACGGGAAATATATTCTGACATCCCCTACGACAATCCCTACCCCCAAGCTGTAGGGGTGACCCCCGTAGGAGACTGCGCGCGCATTCGCGCGTATATTTTGCCTCCAAAATTCCCTACGGGATCCCCTACGGCTAGCCGTAGGGAATTTTCCTTACGGGCAAATCTCGTAGGGGATAATAAATCCCCTACGGCAACATTTCCCGTAGAGGTCCCCTACGGCTATTTCCCGTAGGGGTCCCCTACGGCTATTTCCCGTAGGGGAGTATTAAATGTATTCCCTACGGCAGCTGCCGTATGGAAAATGTTTTTTTTTATATTAATTTATATAATAATAAATTATTAAATTTTATCATAAAAACTTTAAATTGTTATAAATGTTTTTTTAAATTATTAAATGTTTTTTAAACCACTGTTCTACTAAATAATAAAATTACAATTAAATTTTTTTAAATTTATTAAAATATTATATATTTTAAATATATTTAAGTTTATTAAAATTTTAAATTAATTAAAATAATATATTATTTGAAATAAATAGAAAATGTTAAAAAAGTACTACATTTTTAATAATAATTATAATAAAATATTTAAGTGTTATTATTTTTAAATAAAATTTAATAAATGTTTCAAGGGAAAAATGACAATAAGGCCAATTTTCAGTATTTTTTCGGCAATAAGGCTTTCGAGAAATTACGCGTGTCAATTAGACCGCCAAAAATGTGCAAAAACATCGTTGCCCTTGCATATATACACATTTGAACAAACGGTTTCCTCATTTATTTCTTTTCCCGCACCGAAGTCACGAAACCCACACCTCCTCTCTCTTTCTCTCGCTCCCGCTACAACACACAGAAAACCAAGCTTTCGTAACCACCACCAACAACACGAAATCGTCTCTCACTTTTCCTTCTCATCTCAGCTAGTTGTTCGATTTTCATATGGCTCCGTCGAAGAAAACCGCTGCCGCGAAGAAAACCGCCGGGAAGAAATCGACTCCAACCGCCGGTGCTGCTTCCGACAACACTGAACGGAGGCTTGTTCAGTACACTCCGTCGAGTGAAGAGCAGGAGAGCCTTCAGCCTGCCGCCGGCGAGAAGAAGGAGAGGAAGTAAGTATTTCGAACCCTAATTCGATTTTCACTTTTAATCTGTTAATTTCCATTTGCATGAATGAATGTCTAGTGTTTTTTATGTGTTTTGATGGAGGTTCGGTGTGATTATGTGTTGAACAACTTGATTGTGTGTGTTGGTGGCTGTTCAGTGTCTTTATGTCCTGTTCAGTGTTGTATACGCCTGTTCAGTGTCTCTGCATGCCACTCAGTGCCATTGCATGGCCACTCAGTGTTGATTGTATGTTTTTGGTGGCTGTTCAGTGTTAATATGTTCTGTTTAGTGTTGTAGATGCCATTTAAGTGCCTCTGCATGCCACTCAGTGTCATTGCATGGCCACTCAGTTTTGATTGTGTGTTGTTGGTGTATGTTCAGTGTTAAAATGTTCAGTTCAGTGTTGTATATGCCTATTCAGTGCCTCTTCATGCCATTCCAGTGCCTCTGCATGCCACTCAGTGCCATTGCATGGCCACTCAGTGTGTTGATTGTGTGTTTTTGGTGGCTGTTCAGTGTTTTATTTATGCATTCAGTGTAGTTTTTTTTTTCTCCTTGACTCCCCTCTGCGTCTGTGTGTGTGTGTCCAGGAATGAATGTGCTTTGTGTTGGAGTTGTGTACTTAATGTCTAGATTTAAGTAACGGTAAACTCCCGATCATAGCATTTAATCTATTAAATTAATGAACAATTGTTTGCATTTAATTATTGTTAATTAAATATATGCAAATATAGTCCTAGATTCTATACGTTGTAGTTAGTATGGTGTGCGACGTCACACAGAAGATCATACTATCGGTTACTCGTATTTAATCAAACAGTTGCTCACGACCTAGATGGACACGGACCAATCCATCGGTATAGTCGTTGTGTGAGAGAGAAAATAATTTGTCTTAATAATTTTATCACACTTGTACACTTGGTGTATTGAGCGGATCATTGAGATTCATCGATTAGGATTGCCGGCGATAATCGATTCGAGTCTCAGAGTATTTTATTCTTAATCCCCGATACTATTGCGGGTGTGTATATTTAATATAAGTGACTTTGATTTTCCAAAGAAATTAACCGATTTAATTATTGGGTTAATTACCGGTTAAGTTGGGTCACTATATTTTATATATGGCATGCCGTGAATACTTGACGGGACAGTGTATCCCGGAAGGGTTGATAATATCCCCGAGATGAGTTCATTGGGAATTATTGTGTAAACCTCATGAGTGGATTCGTTCCGCACAATAATTAAGGTTGAATGGTACTAGTCTCGGATTCAAGAGATGAATAAATTAATTAGCAATAAATTAATTTTATTCATGGATATTTAAATCTTAAATACACGGAATAAATAATACTACCGGAGAAATATTATTTGATATAATATGGTTTAATATTGGGAGTGCAATTAATTTATATAGTGGAAAATAAATTAATTAATATTGATAAGGATTAATGGACTTGAGCATTGGGCTCAATTTAATCTTCAATATTGGAAGCCCAATATTCCACCTCCTTTAGATCCCCTACGTAGCCTATAAAAGCACTACATCGCTCGATCCCCGCGAGGAATCCACGAGCCGCCGGCGGTCCGGTGGTCCAACCACCACCGCCCGGCTCGACCCTCGTCCCCGGGGTTCGATCCTTGGATCCTTGTTCTACGGTATTCTCGATAAAATAAATCGAACAATTAACAAGTGCGTTGAGAATTGTACCTACGATTCGTTGTTCGGAGAAACGAAATCGATGACCTCGAGATCTTCCCGCGTATTCCTTGCACTTCGTTCGAACGTCGGGTGGGCGACGAGCTATCGAACTTATGGATCCTCTTCACTCTCAGAACTTTATTGTTGGCGTAACGTAGGTTAGTAAAAGTGATGACCATGTAGTGCTTTTATAGGCTACGAGGGGGATCAAGAGGAGAATAAATATTGAGCTTCAATATTGAAAATTAAATTGGGTCCAACCCAAATCCATTAATTCTTATCAATATTAATTTTATTTATTTTCCACTATATAAATAAAATTGCACTCCCAATATTATTCCATATTATACCAAATAATATTTCTCCAACGTAGTATTATTTATTCCGTGTATTTAAGATTTAAATATCAATGAATAAAATTTATTTATTGCTTAATAAATTTATTCATCTCTTATATCCGAGAATAGTACCACTCAACCTTATTTATTATGCGGAACAAATCCACTCGCGAGGTTTACATAATAAATCCTTATGAGCTCATCTCGGGGATATTATCAACCCTTCCGGGATACACTGTCCCTTCAAGAATTCACGGCATGCCATATATAAAATATAGTGACCCAACTTAACCGGTAATTAACCCAATAATTAAATCGGTTAATTCCTTTGGTAAATCAAAGTCACTAATATTAAATATACACACCCGCAATTGTTTCAGGGATTAAGAATAAAATACTCCGAGACTTAAATCAATTATCAGAGAGCAATCCTAATTGATAAGTCTCAAGCGATCCGCTCAATACACCAAGTGTACAAGTGTGATAAAATAATCAAGATAAATTATTTTCTCTCTCACACAACGACTATACCGATGGGTTGGTCCGTGTCCATCTAGGTCGTGAGCAACTGTTCGATTAAATACGAGTAACCGATAGTATGATCTTCTGTGTGCCCATGCAACACCATACTAACTACAACGTATAAAATCCAGGACTATAATTTGCATGTATTTAATTAACAATAATTAAAAGCAAATGAATGTCTGTAATTAATAGGTAAATGAAAGTGCATACAGAGTTCAGAATACTCAAATCTAGACATTAAGTATACTACTCCATCAATCTCCCACTTATACTAAGATCTAGTCTTATCCTCAAAACTTCTGACTCCCAAACCCTTCAAGTGCTTGAAGTATACTTCCTTAGGAAGTATCTTGGTGAAAGGGTCCGCTAGGTTGTCTTCCGAAGCTATCTTGGTGACTATCGCATCGCCCCTCTTGACGATGTCTCGAATCAGGTGGTACTTGCGCTCTATGTGTTTTGTAGCACTATGGGACCGTGGTTCCTTACTGTTTGCCACTGCACCGCTATTGTCACAATAAATTGTCATAGCCTTGGGCAAACTCGGAATCACATCTAAGTCCTGGAGGAAATTAAGGAACCACACTGACTCTTTCGCTGCCTCTGAGGCTTCAACATATTCAGCTTCCATGGTAGAGTCCGAAATGCATTTTTGCTTAACACTCTTCCATGATACGGCTCCACCTCCCAAAGTGTACACATAGCCTGATGTCGACTTACGCCGGTCCTTATCAGCTTGGAAATCCGAATCTGTGTAACCCAAAGGAATCAGATTGTCTGCACTGTATCTCAGAACATAATCCTTAGTATTTCGCAAATACTTGAAAATGCTCTTTACGGCAGTCCAATGAGCCTTTCCAGGGTTACTCTGATATCTCGCTACTATGCCAACGGCATAACAGATATCAGGCCTCGTGCATAACATTGCATACATTAAGCTTCCCACAGCCGAAGCATAGGGAACCGCTTTCATGTCATCTTTCTCCTTCTGTGTCCGAGGACACATTTCTTTAGAAAGATAAGTTCCTTTACTGAAGGGCAGATCACCCTTCTTGGAATCTTGCATGTTAAAACGAGCTAGAATCGTGTCTATGTAAGATTGCTGGGAAAGGCATAATGTTCTATTCCGGCGATCCCTTATAACCTTGATCCCTAGAACATGTCCAACATCTCCCAAATCTTTCATATCGAATTGTCTAGACAACCATCCCTTTATGTCTGATAAAATCTTTACACTGTTGCCAATGAGAAGAATGTCGTCTACATAAAGCACGAGAAACACCACTTTCTTCCCATCACGTTTCCAATACACACACGATTCGTCCATGCTTTGACTGAATCCAAAAGATTGGACTACTTCGTCAAACCGCAGGTTCCACGATCTCGAGGCTTGTTTCAATCCATAAATGGATCGATTGAGCTTGCACACTAGATGATCTCGCCCCTTAGCAATGAATCCTTCTGGTTGTTTCATATAAATCGTCTCGTCAAAATTTCCATTAAGGAAAGCTGTCTTGACATCCATTTGCCACACCTCATAATCCATATGAGCTGCTATGGATAAGAGAATCCGGATCGACTTTATCTTGGCTATCGGCGAGAAGGTCTCCTCATAATCGATTCCCTCTTTCTGAGTATATCCTTTCGCAACAAGCCGAGCTTTAAAGGTTTCAACCTTTCCGTCAGATCCTCTCTTTCTCTTGTAGACCCATTTACACCCAATTGGCTTTACGCCGCTTGGTGGTTCTACAAGATCCCAGACTTTATTAGAATCCATAGATTCTATTTCGGATTTCATCGCTTTCTTCCAAGAAGGCGCATCTATATCTTGTACCGCCTTATCATAGGTCCAGGGATCGATTTCATGAACCCCGGGTGCCGAGTCCGAAGACTCACCCAGTCCAATCCATCTGTCCGGTTGTTTAACAACCCTCCCACTACGACGGCGTTCCGGTGTATTAACAGTGACAGTATTAGGTGCAGGTTCTAGTGGTGTATCTATACTCGGTTCGGCTGTATCTAGGTCTTCCTCGTTACCTCTTAACTCATCAAGTATTATGTCACTTCTGGGCTTGTGGTCCATGACATAGTCTTCCTCTAGGAACCGAGCGTTAGTACTTATAACGATCTTCTGGTCCGTAGGACTATAGAACATGCCACCCTTAGTTCCTTTCGGGTATCCTACAAACAGCCGTATTTCTGATCTAGGTTCTAACTTATCGGCGCCTTGTCTCAACACATGTGCTGGACATCCCCAGATCCGAATGTGTTTCAAGTTAGGCTTACGCCCACTCCACAATTCCATGGGTGTGGTTGGTACCGTTTTGGTCGGAACCCTATTCAGAATGTACGCCGCTGTTTCCAAGGCAAGTCCCCAGAACATAACAGGTAAATCCGAGTAACTCATCATCGATCGCACCATCTCCATAAGAGTCCTATTCCTTCTTTCTGACACACCATTCTGCTGAGGAGTATATGGTGAAGTCAGCTGGGATTCAATCCCATTCTCTGCCAAGTATGCCTTGAATTCTCCAGACAGGTACTCGCCTCCGCGATCAGATCGCAGGCATTTTATGGATTTACCACGAAGGTTCTCCACAAGAGCCTTGAATTCCTTGAACTTGCCAAAAGAATCACTCTTGTGGCGCATCAGGTAAATATATCCATACCTTGAGTAATCATCAGTAAAGGTGATGAAATACTCGTACCCTCCCCTTGCCTGAGTAGACATAGGTCCGCATACATCAGAGTGAATCAAATCCAATACTTGTTCAGCTCTACGTCCTTTACCAGAAAAAGAACGCTTGGTCATTTTCCCTCCAAACAGGATTCGCAGGTTGGAAGGTCCTCTCCTTCTATGCCGCTAATGAGACCATCAGCTTTCAACCTTTGAATTCTATTCGAATTAATATGACCTAGCCTTAGATGCCACAAGTATAATTGATTCATCTTAGAAGGTTCCTTTCTCTTATTGGTGTTCGTAGATGTGTTATTACTCTCGGTTAGTTGCATCGTGTTAGACTCAGGATTCAGAATATACAAATCGTCTACCAATGTACCAGAACAGACAATCTCACTATTTCTTCTTATGACCACAGAGTGATCAAAAGAAACAGAATATCCATTCAGAATTAATTTAGAAACCGAAATCAAATTCTTTCTAAAATTCGGTACATAAAGACAATTTCGTAAAACTAAAACCCTATCACTACTAAAACGTAAGTGAACGTCTCCCACTGCAACAGCCGCCACCTTCGCGGCATTGCCCATGTAGACTACGATCTCTCCCTCTCTAAGTCTCCGGGTTTCCTGGAACCCCTGCAATGAATTGCAGACATGGTCAGTGGCACCCGTATCTACACACCAGGTGCTGGTAGATATCACCGCTGACAATGTTTCAGTGACTAAGGAAAATTTCGTACCTTTGATGAGAGGACAATCAGACCTCCAGTGCCCAGACTGTTTGCATCGATAGCACTTGCCTTGCGGCTTGCTTTTCCCAATCCGTGGTTTGGAACCACTGGGCTTCTTTGCTTGCACTTCTTCCTTGGCTATAAGAGCTCGTGATTTTCTGATCATACTTATGATTTTCATCCTCAAGTCATCGTTTTTAAGCGATTCCTCTAGTGGACGAAATGCAATCAGTATGTCAATCACCTCTTCAGCAGTATCCACGCTATGTCTCAACATCATATTGAGGTCATTCTTAATGTCCTCATCAGTTGGGACAACAGCATATATAGAAGGCTCGACAGTCTGAACAATGTCCAGATTTCGTTCCAAATCATCACCATATGGAACCGGTGAGTTTTCATCCTTAAGTATATCACAAAGTGGGGTCACAGTCATTCTTAACCTATAAGCACATAAAACAAACAAACAATTTAATGTCCGATATTATCTCCCTCAAATAATATCATTAAATCACTAATCACATCTAAAATCCCATCAGGTAAGGCAAGCCACGTGGTGTGGACGTTTACCCACCCAAATGATTTAGCAATTAGATATTCTTTGGTCATACATCAATCATAGCGTGACCTCGTGGGGAGGAATACTATGACGCGTATCTAAGTGTAAACCATTACTCAGTACCAAAGTAAATTACTTGGAATTGCTACATCACCGCAAGCCACGTGGTGTGGACGTTTACGATAACTTCACAACTCTTCATAATTACTTACAACTGTCTACATCAATTAATCCAAAGTCCGTCAGCATAGCAAGCCACGTGGTGTGGACATTTACTACACTAAGAGACTTTTATAATTGACTCCCAATTACTTGATCCAATTAATCTTGTAAATCAAGACGTGGAGAATCATAAGTGAAACTCGAAGTTTCTAACCAGTGATTCACCATGCGAACGACCCTATCTCTCATAAATGAGGGAGCCGAGCAGACAAACGACCCATCTATCAAAGAATGGCACGAAAGTCTCTAATTTGTGTCCTCTACATGACCAAGTGGCTCTGGCTCCATTCCACTCCCCGGGGTGAGAATGAGTCGACTTGAAATCAGCTTTGGAAAGACAAATTAGGCATTGTTTGATAAACTTAATCAATGTTTCTCGTAAGAGGAATTACAAGAACTCTCCTACAATGACCTATCTATATAAACTTCAAAAGTTTATAAAAGTCACCAAGAGAGCAGCAATGGAGACCATGGGTATGTTTCCATACCCTCTCCCACTTAGCTTTTTACAATAAAGGGATACACTATCTAGTGCATAAAATAAACACATATAGCATGCATACATGTAATAAAGCACATAGTATTATCACATAGTCAAAATAATACTAGAATATTATTTTCCGACTATTATGGCTTCATCACATCCCGTACGCATCTTCTAGTCTTCAGTCTTCGTTCCTTGAATGCTCCATGTGACGAGAATATTAATCTCCAATATTTAAATCCATTTATTTTTAATAAATCCAAAAGATACTCAATTAATAAAAATTAAGCCAATCGAATAAATCAAAAATAAAATTAAATATTATTAATATTTATTTTATCTTCCCTTTCTACTTCATTAAATCTCTAGAATAATCTATCCAAGACCCACTTGGAATATTCTAGATGATTTCCATAATGAAATAAGGAAATAAAATAATTAGGACTATTATACTTTTCTAAATTTATTTTATTCCTAATCCATGAATATTCCCATGAGAAGGAATAATCAAATAGGAAAATAAATTTAGTACTAAATTAATTCTTTTCTATTTTTCTAGACTATTCCATAAAGAAATAATCAAAATAGGAAATAATGAATTAATTAGGAAAGTATATTTCCGGTAGGAGTAGCCCGGGTTGGGAGACCCCGAACCACCCCCACCATGTCCGACCGCCAGCCACGGGGAGGAGCGCCGCCGCCCAGCCACGTCGCCAACCACCGAACCGGTGGCAGCCGCGGCTAGGGCAACCAGCCCCTCGCCCATAGCCATCGATCCGGGCATCTCCATGGGATTGATCCAATCGATCCCTAGCCCTTGTCCAACTCGTCACTTCGTCTCCTCCGGCGGTCTTCGATTCGTCGATCCAATCGCAAGATAAATTTACAAAAAAATCTAAATTACAATTCCGGTATCGATTCTATACACGAAATCGACCCTATACATTTTCCGGAAAACAATGAACATAATAATAAATCCTAAATTCGGTCAACCCCCGAATTTTTACTATTACAAGCATTCACCACCAAAAACGAATCTCGACATGTCCGAGAGTTTAATAAAACCAACAATCACATGACAAAATAATTAAACGAATAATCATCAAGCCATAATAGTCGGAACCCTGCAAGGTAGAACAATTTTATCGAAAATACCGCGAACGTAAACCACGCTCTGATACCAATTGTTGGAATTCGCTATCCCGGGTTATCAAAATTGCGGAACCGATAACCCGAACGAACCCTTCGCCGGAGATCGTATGTACACCGACTCATCCGCCGGAGTTCGGGCTTTGGAGACCACGCACCCGAAGGCACGTAATCCGCCCCCACCCGAAAACCCGCGAGCCGAGGTTCATACAATTGACAACCTCAATCGCCGGAGAAATCACGAGCCCACGCGAACCGGGACCCGACCGAACGCGTCGCGCGCACGAGGCACGCGGACGCCTAGCCGAGTCCCCGCGAGGGGACTCGCGATCGCTCGCAGCGATCGCACGGGATGCCTCGCGGCATACCCGCAGCGGATCCGGCGATCCGCTGCTCGCGGCTAGGGCTCGCGTCCAGCGAGCTGCTACGGGTAAAACCCGTAGCCCTAGCGATCAGCCCCGTAGGGCTCGATCGACCCTCGGCGTCCAGCCGAGGATTCGCGCGCTCGATCCCCGCGAGGGATCCACGAGCCGCCGGCGGTCCGGTGGTCCAACCACCACCGCCCGGCTCGACCCTCGTCCCCGGGGTTCGATCCTTGGATCCTTGTTCTACGGTATTCTCGATAAAATAAATCGAACAATTAACAAGTGCGTTGAGAATTGTACCTACGATTCGTTGTTCGGAGAAACGAAATCGATGACCTCGAGATCTTCCCGCGTATTCCTTGCACTTCGTTCGAACGTCGGGTGGGCGACGAGCTATCGAACTTATGGATCCTCTTCACTCTCAGAACTTTATTGTTGGCGTAACGTAGGTTAGTAAAAGTGAAGATCATGTAATGCTTTTATAGGCTACGAGGGGGATCAAGAGGAGAATAAATATTGGGCTTCAATATTGAAAATTAAATTGGGTCCAACCCAAATCCATTAATTCTTATCAATATTAATTTTATTTATTTTCCACTATATAAATAAAATTGCACTCCCAATATTATTCCATATTATACCAAATAATATTTCTCCAACGTAGTATTATTTATTCCGTGTATTTAAGATTTAAATATCCATAAATAAAATTTATTTATTGCTTAATAAATTTATTCATCTCTTATATCCGAGAATAGTACCACTCAACCTTATTTATTATGCGGAACAAATCCACTCGCGAGGTTTACATAATAAATCCTTACGAGCTCATCTCGGGGATATTATCAACCCTTCCGGGATACACTGTCCCTTCAAGAATTCACGGCATGCCATATATAAAATATAGTGACCCAACTTAACCGGTAATTAACCCAATAATTAAATCGGTTAATTCCTTTGGTAAATCAAAGTCACTAATATTAAATATACACACCCGCAATTGTTTCAGGGATTAAGAATAAAATACTCCGAGACATAAATCAATTATCAGAGAGCAATCCTAATTGATAAGTCTCAAGCGATCCGCTCAATACACCAAGTGTACAAGTGTGATAAAATAATCAAGATAAATTATTTTCTCTCTCACACAACGACTATACCGATGGGTTGGTCCGTGTCCATCTAGGTCGTGAGCAACTGTTCGATTAAATACGAGTAACCGATAGTATGATCTTCTGTGTGCCCATGCAACACCATACTAACTACAACGTATAAAATCCAGGACTATAATTTGCATGTATTTAATTAACAATAATTAAAAGCAAATGAATGTCTGTAATTAATAGGTAAATGAAAGTGCATACAGAGTTCAGAATACTCAAATCTAGACATTAAGTATACTACTCCATCACCGGCCACCGGTCATGTGGATGACACAAATTAGAGACATTCGTACCATCCTTTTAAAGGTGGATCGATTGTCTGCTCGGCTCCCTCATCTAATGAGAGATAGGGTTGTTCGCATGGTGAATCACTGGTTAGAAACTTCGAGTTTCACTTATGATTCTCCGCGTCTTGATTTACGAAAATCGAATGGATCTAGTAATTGGATGTCAATTGTAAAAGTCTTTTGGTGTAGTAAACGTCCACACTATCGTGGCTTGCTACACTGAATGAGATTTTGGAACGATTGATGTAGACAATTATAGAAGAAAGTGAAGGATCGTGTGTTAGCGTAAACGTCCACACTATCGTGGCTTGCAATAATATACGAGTCTCAAACAATCTTCTTAGATACTGAGTAATGGTTTACACTTAGGTACGCTTCTTAGTATTCTTCCCATCGAAGTAACGCTAATGATGATGTACGACCGAAGCAAATCTAATTGCTAAATCATTTGGATGGGTAAACGTCCACACTATCGTGGCTTTCCTTATCTGATGGGATTTTAGATGTGATTAGTAATTTAATGATATTATTTGAGGGAGATAATATCGGATATTAAATTGATTGTTTGTTTAAATGTGCTTATAGGTTTAGAGAATAGCTATGAACCCACTTTCTGTGATACTCAAGGAGCATAAACTCACTGGCCCCAATTATATTGATTGGAGGAGAAATTTAGACATTGTCCTGACTTCTGAGGAGTACAAGTTTGTACTCCATGAAGTATGCCCTGCTGAGCCCACGCCTGCCTCAACTGATGAGGAAAAACTGGCATATCGGAAGTGGAAAAAGGCTGATGAAATGGCTAGGTGCTATATTTTGGCTTCCATGTCAAATGTACTCCAAACCCAACATGAGTCGATGGACACTGCCTATGATATGTTGTTTAACCTCAAAGAGATGTTTGGAGAGCAAGATCGTGCGGCAAGGCAAGAAGCCATGAGAGTCCTCATGACAACTACTCAGTTTGAAGGAACGCCCGTAGGGGAGCACGTTCTTAAGATGATGAGTCTGTTGAATGAGCTTGAGATCCTAGGAGCTCAAATTGATGCTGACACGCAAGTCGACATCATACTCCAGTCTCTGAACCCTAGTTTTGAGCAGTTTCGCATGAGCTAT
The DNA here is from genome assembly GCA_954870475.1 of Euphrasia confusa. NCBI lineage: Eukaryota > Viridiplantae > Streptophyta > Magnoliopsida > Lamiales > Orobanchaceae > Euphrasia > Euphrasia confusa. The sequence goes on from OX940960.1 coordinate 23,915,690, forward strand.
AATATGGGTAAACTATCTTATTCTCTTGCACAACTCCTGACTGAACTGAAGGCGGCAGAGGGGATCTACAAGAAGGGCAAGTCTCAAGCGCTTGTAGCTACCAAGTCCAAAGGCTTTAAGCCTGGTGGAGGTAGGGGCAAGAGAAGGAAGCAAGCCAAGAAACCCAGTGGTGCCAAGAGGAATGGACCACGAGTGGGGGCTGCAAAGCCAAGGGGCAAGTGCTTCCGATGCAATAAGTCTGGACACTGGAGGTCTGAATGTCCTCTCAAAGGTACGAATTTTTCTTTAGTCGTAAAAACATAGTCAGCGGTATTATCTACCATAATTCTGGTGTGTAGATATGGAACCACTGACGGTATGTGCATTTTGAATGCAGGGGTTCCAGAAAACCCGACGACTTAGAGAAGAAGAGTTCGAGTCTGCACGGGCAAAAGCTGTAGAGGAGACAGCTGTTGCAGTGGAAGACATTTATCTGCTTTAGTAGTTAAATAGGATTTCATTTCAAGTTTATTGCATTATGTACCCTCTATTTTAGAAAGAACATTTTGTTCTGGATTTCTATTATTAATGAATGGATATTTTATTTCTTTAATCATTGGATGATTTTGATAAGAAATAATGGCATTATCTATTCTGGTACATTAGATAGCAATATTTGAATGATAGATCCTAAGTCTACCACGATGCAACGAACCGTTCTATAACTTGTTTTACTTGTTTAGATGTATTTCTTTATTAAATCATTATACTTGTGAATTCCTGTACTTAGTAGTATTTATTCAAATAAGTTTCAAAAAGGTCGAAATTGATTTGATCAATTAAAGTTGAAGGAATGGACCTTCCGACCTAAGGATTGAATTTGGAGGATAATACATCTAAGTAAACCTTTTCTGGATAAAAGGTAGAATTCGAACAAGTATGGAGAATGATTAAAAACTCATATATGCAGAGATATGTGTAATTAGAAAGGTACGAGTAATTCTTAGAATACTCAGCAATGGATTAGAGTACTTGATGTGCCATAAAAAGCAAAAGTGTTTTGACTAGTCAATGGACACATAGCTGTTATGGGGAACCTTCAAAGTACATCCATTAAGGAGCCTGCGACTGGGTCGCGGAGGCCATCACCTATCTGAATAACACATAGCATATATCGAAGATTGGGATTGAATCCTAATAAATGACTTCACCATACACTTACGTGTAGAGATGGTGTGTCAAGTATAAGAAATGGGAATCTAATAAGTAAAAGAACAAGTTGTTCGGAACTACCTATGTTCTATGGATATTCCTAGAGACAACGGGGCACATTATATGTGGTTGTAGGATATCCTAGATGAACAAAGAACTGTGTGTTCTATAGTACTATGAACCAGAAGGACGTTTATCGCCCGGTTCTTAGAAGAAGACTATTAGACGAACCACAGAACCCGGACTGACATAATACCTTGGAATGAGAAAAAGGACAAGAGACTAGGGACCAGCCAAACCGAGTAGAAGTACACCACACACTGCACCTAATGTTATTTACTGTTTATACACTGGAACGCCAATGCAGTGGGAGGTTGTTGGACAACCGGAGATGTTCATAAGACTAGAGGAGTTCGGACTCTGGTTCTAGTAAAGATGAAATCGATCCCTAGCTCTGCATAAGGGTGGTACTAGATCTAAATGTGCCTCCTTAGAAAACAATGATGTTTATTGTTAAGAGGCTAGATCATTTAGAGTACAAGCTTAGTAAATCCATTTATGGATTCTGGCAAAGCTATAAATCGTGGAACTTGCGAATTGATGAAGTCCATTTCATGGATTCGTCAAAGGGCAAAGACGATAGGTGTATTAGAGAAGTAATGGAAAGAAGGTGGTGTTTCTCGGAGATTTTATGTAGATAACATTTTATCATTGGCAACAATGTAAAGATGTTGTCAGACATAAAATAATGGTTGTCTAAATAAATCGGGATATAAGATTGAGTAGAAGTTAGAACATGTTCTTGAGATCTTTCGATCTGAGGGTAAGAACATTGTACTTCTCCTAGATATCTTATACGATTATGGTTTGTTTTAAACATGCATAATTCTGAGAAAGGTTATTGCCTTTCAGATACAGAATATATATCTATCTAAGGGTATGTGTTTTCGAACACATGAAGGAGATAGATATGGACAAAACAGTTTCCTGCACTTCAAGTGCGGAAAGCTTGATAAATGCGATGTTGTAAAACGAGAACCTGATATAAACTATGCGGTTTGCGTAGTGGGAGGATATCAAAGTAATCTGGAAAGAGATATTCGAATGCTGTAAAAGTACTACGAAGTACTAGATTACTAAGCAAGACGAAATCTTCTTTGATTACAAATTCTCAGATCTCAAATCAGAGAAGGACCAGTGTAAGTCGATATCAGGCTATGTGTTCACTTTTAGAAAGAGGTGGAACCATATGTAAGAGTGATAAGCAGGACGCTTATCAGACAATATCATAACCGAATAGCAGCCTCAGAGGCAGCGGAAGTTCTGGTTAGTTTCCAGGATAATCTCTTGACTTAGATATGACTCTTAGTTTACCGAAGGATATTTGGATAGCGGTGCACGGTAAACTGGAAGAATTCATTAGTCAAAAGTGATGATAACACATAGAGCGAGTACCACCTGATACGAGTCATCATCAAGGGAGACGACGTAGTAGTCACCAAGATAACTTCAGAGCGGCAACCTAGAGTGCTCATTCACATAGTACTTCTCGGAAGTACACCTTAAGCACGTGATGAGTATGGGAACCGGGAGTTTGGAAGAAATGACTAGACCTTAGTACAAGTGGGAGATTGTTGGAGTTGTGTACTTAATGTCTAGATTTAAGTAACGGTAAACTCCCGATCATAGCATTTAATCTATTAAATTAATGAAAAATTGTTTGCATTTAATTATTGTTAATTAAATATATGCAAATATAGTCCTAGATTCTATACGTTGTAGTTAGTATGGTGTGCGACGTCACACAGAAGATCATACTATCGGTTACTCGTATTTAATCAAACAGTTGCTCACGACCTAGATGGACACGGACCAATCCATCGGTATAGTCGTTGTGTGAGAGAGAAAATAATTTGTCTTAATTATTTTATCACACTTGTACACTTGGTGTATTGAGCGGATCGTTGAGATTCATCGATTAGGATAGCCGGCGATAAACGATTCGAGTCTCAGAGTATTTTATTCTTAATCCCCGATACTATTGCGGGTGTGTATATTTAATATAAGTGACTTTGATTTTCCAAAGGAATTAACCGATTTAATTATTGGGTTAATTACCGGTTAAGTTGGGTCACTATATTTTATATATGGCATGCCGTGAATACTTGACGGGACAGTGTATCCCGGAAGGGTTGATATGTTCTGTTTAGTGTTCAGTGTTATTATGTTCAGTGTTAATACTTGGTGGCTGTTCAGTGTTAATATGTTCTGTTTAGTGTTGTAGATGCCATTTAAGTGCCTCTGCATGCCACTCAGTGTCATTGCATGGCCACTCAGTTATGATTGTGTGTTGTTGGTGTATGTTCAGTGTTAAAATGTTCTGTTCAGTGTTGTATATGCCTATTCAGTGCCTCTTCATGCCATTCCAGTGCCTCTGCATGCCATTCCAGTGCCTCTGCATGACACTCAGTGCCATTGCATGGCCTCTCAGTGTGTTGATTGTGTGTTTTTGGTGGTTGTTCAGTGTTTTATTTATGCATTCAGTGTAGTGTTTTTTTTTCTCCTTGACTCCCCTCTGCGTCTGTGTGTGTGTGTCCAGGAATGAATGTGCTTTGTACGTATGCTACTACATGGAGAAGATTCTGAAGAAAGAGGCCATTCCGGAAAAGGTTAGGACGGAAGAGTTCCAAGTATTCAAGGCTCACGTGATACGAACCATCCTGACCATGAAGGACAAGTAGTGCGCGTCTTTGGCCGTGGGTTGTTTGTTTAGTTCTGGTTGAAAAAACAAGAAGTATTTTTCTGTAAAAATGTATGAACATGATTATGATTGTGTTTTGGATTTAGTTTCTGTAAAAAAATATGTTTTTTTGTTCATATATTTCTATGTAATTGGTGGGATTCAGTGTTAATATTGTCTAATCAGTGTTAGCAGTGTTTATTCTGTATTTCATTGTTATCAGTGTTAATCTTGTCTACTCAGTGTCAGCAGTTGAAACTTATTGAATTGCAACATTAAAAAACAAGCAAAATGCAAAAATTACAACACAAGAACAATTAAAACACTCCAAGAGCATAAACTGAGCCAGAAACAAATCACATAATGTTAAATTCCTGTGTTTTCTTAATAAATGACAGTCAGTCAGAGTGTTTTATGAGCCAAACAGTGTCTGTCACTGACAATCAGTGTCTTTTCACCCCATTCAGTGTCACTGATGACAGAAAACATGTTGGATTTGTGTACTTAATGTCTAGATTTAAGTAACGATAAACTCCCGATCATAGCATTTAATCTATTAAATTAATAAACAATTGTTTGCATTTAATTGTTTCAATTAAATATATGCAAATCATAGTCCTAGATTTTATACGTTGTAGTTAGTATGGTGTTGCATGGGCGCACAGAGGATCATACTATCGGTTACTCGTATTTAATCGAACAGTTGCTCACGACCTAGATGGACCCGGACCAATCCATCGGTATAGTCGTTGTGTGAGAGAGAAAATAATTTATCTTAATTATTTTATCACACTTGTACACTTAGTGTATTGGGCGGATCGTTGAGATTCATCGATTAGGATTGCCGGCGATAATCGATTCGAGTCTCAATGTATTTTATTCTTAATCCCCGAAACTATTGCGGGTGTGTATATTTAATATAAGTGACTTTGATTTACCAAAGAAATTAACCGATTTAATTATTGGGTTAATTACCGGTTAAGTTGGGTCACTATATTTTATATATGGCATGCCGTGAATACTTGACGGGACAGTGTATCCCGGAAGGGTTAATAATATCCCCGAGATGAGTTCATAAGGAATTATTGTGTAAACCTCATGAGTGGATTCGTTCCGCACAATAATTAATGTTGAATGGTACTAGTCTCGGATTCAAGAGATGAATAAATTAATTAGCAATAAATTAATTTTATTCATGGATATTTAAATCTTAAATACACGGAATAAATAATACTACCGGAGAAATATTATTTGAAATAATATGGTTTAATATTGGGAGTGCAATTAATTTATATAGTGGAAAATAAATTAATTAATATTGATAAGGATTAATGGACTTGAGCATTGGGCTCAATTTAATCTTCAATATTGGAAGCCCAATATTCCACCTCCTTTAGATCCCCTACGTAGCCTATAAAAGCACTACATGGCCTTCATAATTCATAACAAGACAAGATTATCATACTTGATATTCTAGAGAGTTGAAGGAGATCCATAGGAGTTCGATAGATCGTCGCCCACCCGACGTTCGAACGGAGTGCAAGGAATACGTAGGAAGATTCAAAGGTCTTCAATTGATTTCGTTTCTCCGCACAACGAATCAAAAGGTATGATCATAAAACTCCTTGTGTGATCTTATGTGAATTGATTGTGATACATACATGAACGCACGATCCGGGAAAACGTCGAGACCGGGATACGGGGATTCGAGATCCCCGTCGGGATCGAGAGGGGCGGCCGAACCCTAGGGTTCGACCGCCGGTTGCGCGCGGACGAGGGAGCCCCGGCTGGACCGCCGGGGCATGCGATCGACGTGAAGTCGATCGCGGGGAGGTTCGCCGTGGGCTGGTGTCACGGCGGGTGAACCCCCCCCAGCCACCTCGCCCGGCGGCATGCAAAGGAGGAGCCCCGGCTGAAGCCGGGGCAGGCGATCGATCACGCGATCGATCGCCAGGGCGAACCGCGGCTGCTGCCGCGGTGGTCAGCGGGGCTGACCGCCCTCCTGAGGGGCGACGGCGGTGAAGTCGCCGGACTCACCGCCATCCGGGGGCTGCTCCATGCAGCTGGCGATCGCCATGCACGGCGATCGCGAACCTCGTGTGAGGTTCGGCTAGGGTTTCGCCCTTGTGGCGATTCTCTTGTCGGACTTCGGAAACGTGGCGTTCGTGATCGGTTTCCGGCGACGGGATTTCGGTTGGGGTTATCGGTTCCGCAATTTTTGATACCCCGGGACATCGATTTCCAGCAATTGGTATCAGAGCGTTTGGTTTCGTGTTCATGTATGTGTTCAATTGTGTTCTACCTTGCAGGGATTCCGACTATCATGGTTTAATTAATTGTTAGTTATTCGTTTAATTAATTGCTATTTAATTTACCATGATTGTTCGTTTATTAAACTCTCAGACATGTCGAGATTCGTTTTGTGTGGATGAATGCTTGTAATAGTAAAAATTCGGGGGTTGACCGAATTTAGGTTTATTATTATTGTTCTATGTTTTCCGGAAAGTGTATAGGGTCGATTTCATGTATAGAATCGATACCGGAATTGTAATTTATTTAAGTTGGATCGATGCCGAGACGACCGCCGGAGAACTCATGTGACGAAGGAGAAGATGAGCGGGAGGACTAGGAATCGATTGGATCGATCCCATGATGATGATGATTGAAGGGGGGCGAGGGGGCTGCCCGCGGGGATCCTTGGCCACGCCGGCCACCGGTGGTGGTGGCGCGTGGGCTGAGGTGGCGGCGGCGCTCCTTCCCGACCGGCGATCATGGTGGGGGGGCGCGGGGTCCTCGTGATCTCGTGTTCTCCTACCTAGATTCACTTTCCTAATTGATTCGGTTTTCCTATTTGAGTTTTCCTATTTTTGGGAATTCTCATGGATTAGGAAAAGAATTAATTGGAATTAATTTTATTCCTTATTCTATTATGGAAGTCTTCTAGAATATTCCGAGTTCTACTTGGAATAGGATCCTAGAGATTTAATAGAATTGGAAAGGAATAAAAGTTAATTTAGGATTGATTTATTTCCTAATTGATTATTCCTATTTTATGGGAATTTTCATAGTAAAGGAAATTAATTAATCTTGGAAAGTAGAAGAGTCCTAATTTATTTTATTTCCTTATTCTATTATAGAAGTCTTCTAGAATATTCCAAGTTTACTTGGATAGATTATTCTAGAGATTTAATAGAATTAGAGAGGAAAATAAATAAATAAAAATATTAATAACATTTAATTTTATTTTTGATTTATTCGATTGACTTAATTTTCGAATTAAGTATCTTTTGGATTTATTAAAAATAAATAGATTTAAATATTGGGATTAATATTCTCGTCACATGGAGCATTCAAGAACGAAGACTGAAGACTAGAAGACGCATACGGAGATGGAATAAAGCCATGATAGTCGGAAAATAAATTTTCTAGCATTATTTTGACTATGTGCTGTGTGCTTTATTGCTTGTATGCATGCTATATGTGTTTACTTTATGCACTAGATAGCGTATCCCTTTTTGTTATAAAAAGCTAAGTGGGAGAGGGGATGGAAACATTCCCATGGTCTCCATTACTGTTCTCTTGGTGACTCTTATGGACTTTTGAAGTTCGTATAGATGTGTCATTGTAGGAGAATTCTTGTAATTCCTTTTACAAGAGACATTGATTAAGTTTATCAAACAATGCCTAATTTGTCTTTCTGAAACTGACTTCAAGTCGACTCATTCTCACCCCGGGGAGTGGAATGGAGCCAAAGCCACTTGGTCATGTGGATGACACAAATTAGAGACATTCGTACCATCCTTTTGAAGGTGGATCGATTGTCTGCTCGGCTCCCTCATCTAATGAGAGATAGGGTTGTTCGCATGGTGAATCACTGGTTAGAAACTTCGAGTTTCACTTATGATTCTCCGCGTCTTGATTTACGAAAATCGAATGGATCTTGTAATTGGGAGTCAATTATAAAAGTCTCTTAGTGTAGTAAACGTCCACACAACGTGGCTTGCTATACTGACGGATTTTGGATTAATTGATGTAGACAGTTGTAAGAAATTGTGAAGAGTTGTGAAGTCGTCGTAAACGTCCACACAACGTAGCTTGCGGTGATGTAGCAATTCCAAACGATTTACTTTGGTACTGAGTAATGGTTTACACTTAGATACGCCTTATAGTATTCCTCCCACCGAGGTTCCGCTATAAAAGATGTATGACCGAAGAAAATCTAATTGCTAAATCATTTGGGTGGGTAAACGTCCACACAACGTGGCTTGCCTTACCTGATGGGATTTTAGATGTAATTAGTAATTTAATGATATTATTTGAGGGAGATAATATCGGATATTAAATTGATTGTTTGTTTAAATGTGCTTATAGGTTTAGAGAATAGCTATGAACCCACTTTCTGTGATACTCAAGGAGCATAAGCTCACTGGCCCCAATTATATTGATTGGAGGAGAAATTTAGATATTGTCCTGACTTCTGAGGAGTACAAGTTTGTACTCCATAAAGTATGCCCTGCTGAGCCCACGCCTGCCTCGACTGATGAGGAAAAACTGACATATCGGAAGTGGAAAAAGGCTGATGAAATGGCTAGGTGCTATATTTTGGCTTCCATGTCAAATGTACTCCAAACCCAACATGAGTCGATGGACACTGCCTATGATATGTTGTTTAACCTCAAGGAGATGTTTGGGGAGCAAGATCGTGCGGCGAGGCAAGAAGCCATGAGAGTCCTCTTGACAACTACTCAGTCTGAAGGAACGCCCGTAGGGGAGCACGTTCTTAAGATGATGAGTCTGTTGAATGAGATTGAGATCCTAGGAGCTCAAATTGATGCTGACACGCAAGTCGACATCATACTCCAGTCTCTGACCCCTAGTTTTGAGCAGTTTCGCATGAGCTATAATATGGGTAAACTATCTTATTCTCTTGCGCAACTCCTGACTGAACTTAAGGCGGCAGAGGGGATCTACAAGAAGGGCAAGTCTCAAGCGCTTGTAGCTACCAAGACCAAAGGCTTTAAGCCTATTGGAGGTAGGGGCAAGAGGAGGAAGCAAGCCAAGAAACCCAGTGGTGCCAAGAGGAATGGACCACGAGTGGGGGCTGCAAAGCCAAGAGGCAAGTGCTTCCGATGCAATAAGTCTGGACACTGGAGGTCTGAATGTCCTCTCAAAGGTACGAATTTTTATTTAGTCGTAAAAACATAGTTAGCGGTATTATCTACCAGAAATCTGGTGTGTAGATATGGAACCACTGACGGTATGTGCATTTTGAATGCAAGGGTTCTAGAAAACCCGGCGACTTAGAGAAGAAGAGTTCGAGTCTACACGGGGAAAAGCTGTAGAGGAGGCAGCTGTTGCGGTGGAAGACATTTATCTGCTTTAGTAGTTAAATAGGATTTCATTTCAAGATTATTGCATTATGTACCCTTTATTTTAGAAAGAACGTTTTGTTCTGGATTTCTATAATTTATGAATGGATATTTTATTTCTTTAATCATTGGATGATTTTGATAAGAAATAATGGGTATTATATATTCTGGTACATTAGATGGCAATATATGAATGATAGATCCTGAGTCTACCACGGTGCAACGAACCGTTCTATAACTTGTTTTACATGATTAGATATTTCTTTATTAAATCATTATACTTGTGAATTCCTGTGCTTAGTAGTATTTATTCAAATAAGATTCATAAGGTCGAAATTGATTTGATCAATTAAAGTTGAAGGAATGGACCTTCCGACCCAAGGATTGAATTTGGAGGATAATACATCTAAGTGAACCTTTCTGGATAAAGTATAGAATTCGGACAAGTATTGGGAATGATTAGATATGCAGACATATGTGTTTATAAGAAAGGTACGAGTAGTTCTTCCAAGAATACTCGCTGATGGATTAGACTACTTAATGTGCCATAAAAGCAAAGTGTTTTGACTAGTCAATGGACACAAAAGCTATTATGGGGAGCCATCAAAGTATATCCATTAAAGTCCTGCGACTGGGTCGCGGAGGCCATCACCTATCTAAATAACACATAGCATAAATCGAAGATTGGGATTGAATCCTAATAAATGACTTCACCATACACTTACGTGTAGAGATGGTGTGTCGAGTATAAGAAATGGGAATCTAATAGTAAAAGAACAAGTTGTTCGGAACTACCTATGTTCTATGGATATTCCTGGAAGACAACGGTGGTTGTAGGATATCCTAGATGAACAAAACACTGTGTGTTCTATAGTACTATGAACCAGAAGGACGTTTATCGCCCGGTTCTTAGAAGCAAGACTATTAGACAAACCACAGAGCCCGAATTGACATAATACCTTGGCGTGAGAGAAAGGACAAAATACTAGGAACCAGCCAAACCGAGTAGAGATACACCACACACTGCACCTACTGTTATTACTGTTTATACACTGGAACGCCATTGCAGTGGGAGGTTGATAGACAACCAAAGATGTTCATAAGACTAGAGGAGTTCGGACTCCGGATCTAGTAAAGATGAAATCGATCCCTAGCTCTGCATGAGGGCGGTACTAGAACTAAATGTGCCTGCTTGGAAAACAATAAGGTTTATTGTTAAGAGGCTAGAACATTTAGAGTACAAGCTTAGTAAATCCATTTATGGATTGAAACAAAGCTATGAATCGTGGTACTTAAGAATTGATGAGATAGTCCATTTAATGGATTCATCAAAAGGGCAAAGACGAATGGTGTATTGGAAACGTGATGAAAACAAGGTGGTGTTTTCTCGGATTTTTATGTAGATAGCATTTTATCGTTGGCAACGATGAGAGAATGTCATCAGATATAAAATAATGGTTGTCTAAATGAATCGGGATATAAGATTGAGTAGAAGTTGGAACATGTTCTTGAAGTCTTTTGATCTAAGGATAAGAACATTGTACTTCTCCTAGATATCTTATACGATTATGGTTTGGTTTTAAACATGCATAATTTTGAGAAAGGTTATTGCCTTTCAGAGACAGAATATGTATATCTATCTAAGGTCATGTGTTTCAAGCACATAAAGGAGATAGATGATACGAAGCAGTTTCCTACACCTAGTGTGGAAAACTTAAATGCAATGTTAGAAAACAAGAACCTGATATCAACTATGCGGTTTGCATAGTGGGAGGATATCAAAAGTAATCTAGATAAGAGACATTCGAATGCTGTAATAAGTACTTGCGAAGTACTGGATTATTAAGCAAGACGAAGTCCTCTTTGATTACAAATTCTCAGATCTCAAAATCAGAGAAGGACCAGTGTAAGTCGATATCAGGCTATGTGTTCACTTTTAGAAAGAGGTGGAACCATGAAATGTAAGAGTGATAAGCAGGACGCTTATCAGACTCTATCATAACCGAATAGCAGCCTCAGAGGCAGCGGAAGTTCTGGTTAGGTTCCTGGATAACCTCTTGACTTAGATATGACTCTTAGTTTACCGAAGGCTATATGGATAGCGGTGCACGATAAACTGAAAAAAGTCATTAGTCAAAAGTGATGATAACACATAGAGCGAGTACCACCTGATACGAGTCATCGTCAAGGGAGACGACGTAGTAGTCACCAAGATAACTTCAGAGCGGCAACCTAGAGTGCTCACTCACATAGTACTTCTCGGAAGTACACCTTAAGCACGTGATGAGTATGGGAACCGGGAGTTTGGAGGAAATGACTAGACCTTAGTACAAGTGGGAGATTGTTGGAGTTGTGTACTTAATGTATAGATTTAAGTAACGATAAACTCCCGATCATAGCATTTAATCTATTAAATTAATAAACAATTGTTTGCATTTAATTGTTTCAATTAAATATATGAAAATCATAGTCCTAGATTTTATACGTTGTAGTTAGTATGGTGTTGCATGGGCGCACAGAAGATCATACTATCGGTTACTCGTATTTAATCGAACAGTTGCTCACGACCTAGATGGACCCGGACCAATCCATCGGTATAGTCGTTGTGTGAGAGAGAAAATAATTTATCTTAATTATTTTATCACACTTGTACACTTAGTGTATTGGGCGGATCGTTGAGATTCATCGATTAGGATTGCCGGCGATAATCGATTCGAGTCTCAGTGTATTTTATTCTTAATCCCCGAAACTATTGCGGGTGTGTATATTTAATATAAGTGACTTTGATTTACCAAAGGAATTAACCAATTTAATTATTGGGTTAATTACCGGTTAAGTTGGGTCACTATATCTTATATATGGCATGCCGTGAATACTTGACGGGACAGTGTATCCCGGAAGGGTTGATAATATCCCCGAGATGAGTTCATAAGGAATTATTGTGTAAACCTCATGAGTGGATTCGTTCCGCACAATAATTAATGATGAATGGTACTAGTCTCGGATTCAAGAGATGAATAAATTAATTTGCAATAAATTAATTTTATTCATGGATATTTAAATCTTAAATACACGGAATAAATAATACTACCGGAGAAATATTATTTGAAATAATATGGTTTAATATTGGGAGTGCAATTAATTTATATACTGGAAAATAAATTAATTAATATTGATAAGGATTAATGGACTTGAGCATTGGGCTCAATTTAATCTTCAATATTGGAAGCCCAATATTCCACCTCCTTTAGATCCCCTACGTAGCCTATAAAAGCACTACATGGCCTTCATAATTCATAACAAGACAAGATTATCATACTTGATATTCTAGAGTGTTGAAGGAGATCCATAGGAGTTCGATAGATCGTCGCCCACCCGACGTTCGAACGGAGTGCAAGGAATACGTAGGAAGATTTAAAGGTCTTCAATTGATTTCGTTTCTCCGCACAACGAATCAAAAGGTATGATCATAAAACTCCTTGTGTGATCTTATGTGAATTGATTGTGATACATACATGAACGCACGATCCGGGAAAACGTCGAGACCGGGATACGGGGATTCGAGATCCCCGTCGGGATCGAGAGGGGCGGCCGAACCCTAGGGTTCGACCGCCGGTTGCGCGCGGACGATGGAGCCCCGGCTGGACCGCCGGGGCATGCGATCGACGTGAAGTCGATCTCGGGGAGGTTCGCCGTGGGCTGGTGTCACGGCGGGTGAACCCCCCCCCCCCCCCCCCCCCCAGCCTATAATATTGGAAGCCCAATATTCCACCTCCTTTAGATCCCCTACGTAGCCTATAAAAGCACTACATGGCCTTCATAATTCATAACAAGACAAGATTATCATACTTGATATTCTAGAGTGTTGAAGGAGATCCATAGGAGTTCGATAGATCGTCGCCCACCCGACGTTCGAACGGAGTGCAAGGAATACGTAGGAAGATTTAAAGGTCTTCAATTGATTTCGTTTCTCCGCACAACGAATCAAAAGGTATGATCATAAAACTCCTTGTGTGATCTTATGTGAATTGATTGTGATACATACATGAACGCACGATCCGGGAAAACGTCGAGACCGGGATACGGGGATTCGAGATCCCCGTCGGGATCGAGAGGGGCGGCCGAACCCTAGGGTTCGACCGCCGGTTGCGCGCGGACGATGGAGCCCCGGCTGGACCGCCGGGGCATGCGATCGACGTGAAGTCGATCTCGGGGAGGTTCGCCGTGGGCTGGTGTCACGGCGGGTGAACCCCCCCCCCCCCCCCCCCCCCGAGCCACCTCGCCCGGCGGCATGCAAAGGAGGAGCCCCGGCTGTAGCCGGGGCAGGCGATCGATCACGCGATCGATCGCCGGGGCGAACCGCGGCTGCTGCCGCGGTGGTCAGCGGGGCTGACCGCCCTCCTGAGGGGCGACGGCGGTGAAGTCGCCGGACTCACCGCCATCCGGGGGCTGATCCATGCAGCCGGCGATCGCCATGCACGGCGATCGCGAACCTCGCGTGAGGTTCGGCTAGGGTTTCGCCCTTGTGGCGATTCTCTTGTCGGACTTCGGAAACGTGGCGTTCGTGATCGGTTTCCGGCGACGGGATTTCGGTCGGGGTTATCGGTTCCGCAATTTTTGATACCCCGGGACATCGATTTCCAGCAAAACATGTCAAAAATAAAAAACAACAAAAATCCAAATAAGAAAAAAGCCTACTAGGGTGTTTTCTGCTACTAACTACTGTATAGGCTCCTTGGGCGTTTTCTTGTTGTGATTGCCGACACGTCCGCACCTCCCACACTTCATTGCTCTCGAGATGTGCTCACACCTGGACGAAATCCTCTTCTTCTTAGGTCTTCCAGGAGGCCTCTTCGATGTTGGCGGCTCGATCAGGACGTTCTCTGGTACGTTGGAAGGTTGATCAAACATGGAAACCGGCATAAGAGGATCGGCATAAGACCTGGCGTAGCTCTCTGCATGGTAAAACTTGACCGCAGAATGCACGCAGCTGCGTGGGAACACTGAAGCTCGACTGTTTCCTTCAGCTGGTGAAGGGCGGCCGCACGGGAGGAATCGATTCTGGACACCAAATACTCACCGCCGAATGCACAAAATGCGAAGAGCGAGGTCCCTGCTGAAAACACAAAATAACGACTCACAGTCAGCGCACGATTTTTTTAAGGAATGGCTAAATGCATGAAATGAATACTGAACTCAAACAGTGTGATTCAATGTGTGTTCACAGTGCTATTAGAGGTTGTTCAGCGCAATTAAAGTGGGTTCAGTGCTATTAAAGTGTGCTCAGTGTTTGATTGTGTGATTCAATGTGTGTTGTCTCAGACAGTGTTTTTAAGACCTGTTCAGTGTTAAATCCACAGTCAAACAGACAGTGTTTTTAAGACCTGTTCAGTGTTAAAGTCAGACAAGACAGTGTGTTTTTTTGAAACTCAAAGTCTTATTAAGCAGCAGTCACGACGAGTACACCCGATAACAAAAAAAAAAAGAAGAAACAAAAGATAAAATAGAAACTGAATGATTTCAAAAAGCTTATCCGAGCAGTACTACAAAGACAAGTAATCAATCACAGCAAACAAAAAAAAAGCACTAGACATTGTCTAATATGGTTCAGACACTGAATGAAGCAAATCAACACTGAGTCCATATGGTTAAGTATGGATTCAGTGTGCAACAGGTGGGTACAGAGTGTAAGTGCAATTAGCCAAGCTAAATGCACACTGAATCAAGTCATTAAACACTGAATGGGGAAAATCAACACTGAATCCACATGGTTGAATATGGATTCAGTGTTAAACAGGTGGGTACAGTGTGTAAGTGCAATTAGTCAGGCTCAATGCACACTGAATCAAGCAATTAAACACTAACCGAAAACAAGCGCATAGTGAATTAGACACTGACTGAACCAATTTAGCACTGAATGGCAAGCTCAGTGCAGGAACACTGAATGCATGCTCACTAACAATGAATGCTACGAAAAAACACTAAGCATGTATAATAAGATCCACACACTGTGCATGCATGCTGAATCGAACTTTTAAGCACTGATTGGGCACGTGGATTCGAAATCGCGTACCTGGATTCGAAATCGCCGGCAAGGAAGGCGGCGATGGAGACGGACTGCATGGAATCTATTATCGCGGCGGAGAATTGAAGCTGATCACCGGCGGCGACCTTGCCCCTCTCCTTAGCTTTAACGCGGCGGCGGCGGGGATGAATTACCTCGGCTCGGAAATGAATTTCAGCGGCGGTGGAGGTGAGAGAGAGAGAGAGAGAGAGAGAGAGAGAGAGAGAGAGAGAGAGAGAGAGAGAGAGAGAGAGAGAGAGAGAGAGAGAGAGAGAGAGAGAGAGAGAGAGAGAGAGAGAGAGAGAGCAGAATCGGGAATTGAATGTGTCGTGAATGAATTTCCCCTCGGCTCGATTGTGAAGTTAATATGGAAGGGTAATTTCGTCTTTCCGGATACATTTTTTTGGCCTAATTGGAACATTTTGGCCTAATTGACACCAAAATTGGAGATTGGCCTTATTGGTCAAAAAATGCTGAAAATTGGCCTTATTGCCATTTTTCCCATGTTTCAAATATATAATTTATATTTATAATTTAACATATATATATATATATATATATATATTGTATTTTATCTTACTATTAAATTATACTACATAATAAATAGAAGTTAATGAATACATATATATTATCTTTTAAAAATTATACATATAACTTAGATAGCCCAGCGGTTATCTTCCTCCTCTTCACTCACAAGGTCAAGGGTTCAAACCCTGGGCTATGCAATACACATGATTAATTATTACGAAGCCCTCCATTGAGGGTTGGGCTTGGGTCGGGCCTTGGATTGTGGGTCGGGTTGGTGGCCCGAGTCGCATATGAGCCACGTTTTCGGGTTGGTGGCCCGAGTCGCATATTGGCCACGTTTTTTATTGAAATCGTATTCCCTACGGCTAGGCCGTAGGGGATTTCCCTACGGTCCCCTACGGGGAGTGGGAAACGATTTCCCCTAGGGGCTCCCCTACGGGAATGCCGTAGGGAGTCCCCCTACGGCTATCAAATCCCCGTAGGGAATCTGTTCCCTACGAGAAAAACCCCTACGGCTCATTCCCGTAGGGATCCCCGTAGGGAAAGGTGATCCCTACGACATTCCCTACGGAAATGGCCGTAGGGATCCGCAGTTTTTTTTTGTAGTGATTTTCCTACTTTTACGTTTAATAGTATTTGAGTAGCGCCCTTGTGACGAAAAATTGTTTTATTATCAAATTAAAATATTATTTTTAAGGTAATAAAAACCGGGGCGTTACCGTCGTTGATGACATAAACTTCAATTAAGTACAGTATGTAATGCACAGAGAAATTCATCCATGTAATTCGATTCAGACAGCTCTGTTCAATGTAATTTCACATTTTTTTCTCGAGGCACAATACCGTCTTACCTGTCCGAATCGAATTACATGGATGATTTCTCTGTGCATTACATATTGTACTTAATTGAAGTTTATGTCATCAAAAATAAAATGTACCAAAATGAAATTTACCATTGATGGAGTTATATTCTAAATGTCTAGTTTAGTGACAATATGGAACTCCTTATCTGTGTTTTTCATTATCTATTAATCAAACTGTCGGCATTTTGTCTATCTTGTACTTGAATGCAATAGTCCTAGATATATACGTTGTAGACAGTATGTCGTGAGGAGACACGCGGAAGATCATACTGTCAGTTACTCGTATATTATCAAACAGAAGCTCACGACTTAGATGGACAGGGACAATCCATCGGTACGTCGTGTTGGAGTTGTGTACTTAATGTCATTTAAGTAACGGAAACTCACGATCCATTGCCATTAATCTATTTAATTAAATAAACAATTATTTGCGTTTAATTATTTATAATTAAATATATGCAAATTATAGTCCTAGATTATATACGTTGTAGTTAGTATGGTGTGCGACGTCACACATAAGATCATACTATCGGTTACTCGTATTTAATCGAACAGTTGCTCACGACCTAGATGGACACGGACCAATCCATCGGTATAGTCGTTGTTGCTAGAGTAGTATACTTAATGTCTAGATTTGAGTATTCTGAACTCCTTGTACACTTTCATTTACCTATTAATAATGAACATTCATTTGCTTTTAATTATTGTTAATTAAATATATACAAATTATAGTCCTGGATTTTATACGTTGTAGTTAATATGGTGCAAGCATGGGCGCACAGAAGATCATACTATCGATTACTCGTATTTAATCGAACAGTTGCTCACGACCTAGATGGACATGGACCAATCCATCGGTATAGTCGTTGTGTGAGAGAGAAAATAATTTATCTTAATTATTTTATCACACTAATACACTTGGTGTATTGAGCGGATCGATTGAGACTCATCAATTAGGTTTGCTCGTTGATAATTGATTTGAGACTCAGTGTATTATATTCTTAATCCCCGATACAATTGCGGGTGTGTATATTTAATATATGTGACTTTGATTTTCCAAAGGAATTGACCGGTTTAATTATTGGGTCAATTACCGGTTGAGTTGGGTCACTATATTTTATATATGGCATGCCGTAAATTCTTGACGGGACAGTGTATCCCGGAAGGGTTTATAATATCCCCGAGATGAGCTCATAAGGATTTATTATGTAAACCTCGCGAGTGGATTTAATTCCGCATAATACATAAGGTTGAGTGGTACTAGTCTCGGATAAAAGAGATGAATAAATTTATTAAGCAATAAATAAATTTTATTCATGGATATTTATATCTTAAATACACGGAATAAATAATACTACCGGAGAAATATTATTTGGATATAATATGGTTTAATATTGGGAGTGCAATTAATTTATATAGTGGAAAATAAATTAATTAATATTGATAAGGATTAATGGACTTGAGCATTGGGCTCAATTTAATCTTCAATATTAGAAGCCCAATATTCCACCTCCTTTAGATCCCCTACGTAGCCTATAAAAGCACTACATGGCCTTCATAAATCATAAGACAAGATTATCATACTTGATATTCTAGAGAGTTGAAGGAGATCCATAGGATTTCGATAGATCGTCGCCCACCCGACGTTCGAACGGAGTGCAAGGAATACGTGGGAAGATTCAAAGGTCGTCTTGATTTTGTTTCTCCGAAAAACGAATCGAAAGGTACAATATCTAAACGCCCTTGATAATTGTTCGATTTTGGTTTATCGTGAAATACCGTAGAACGCAAGATCCGAGGTATGAAACCGGGAAGGAGGACGAACGCGTGGTGGTGGCGAAGCCACCGGACCACGGCGAACGCCCGCCTAGGGTTTCACGGGGCAAAGGGGGCCGAACCCTCGGCTTGGCCGAGGGTGTGCGATCGACCGCAAGGGGTCGATCGCTGGGCACGGGCTGGTGCCGTGCCCAACCTCGCCGTGAAGGCGAGGGCCTCCAGGCGGCGGCGAGTCGCCGGACTCGCCGCGGGGGCTGCTAGGCAGCCCCACCCCGATCGGTCGCCGGCGTGCGATCGATCCTTCGATCGCGTGAACCCCGGCTCGCGGGGGTTCGGCCGGGGGCGGGCTGTGCGTCTTCGGGCGCATGGTCTCCGAAGGTCGGACTCCGGCGGATGAGTCGGTGTTCATGTGATCTCCGGCGAAGGTTTTCGGTCGGGTTATTGTTTCCGCAAATTTTAATAGCCCGGGATATCGAATTCCAACAATTGGTATCAGAGCGTGGTTTACGTTCGCGGTATTTTCGATAAAATTGTTCTACCTTGCAGGGTTTCCGACTATTATGGCTTAATTAATTTTTGTTAATTTATTTTGTCATAATTGTTGTTTTATTAAACTCTCGGACATGTCGAGATTCGTTTTTGGTGGTGAATGCTTGTAATAGTAAAAATTCGGGGGTTGACCGAATTTAGGATTTATTATTACGTTCTACGTTTTTCCAGAAATTGTATAGGGTCGATTTCATGTATAGAATCGATACCGGATAGTGTAAAATTTATTTTGTAATTTATTTTGCGTTGGATCGATGCCGAAACGACCGCCGGAGAAGACGTGTGACGAAGGAGACGACGTGAGGGCTAGGGCTCGGATCGACCACCATGGTCGATCCATGGAGGATCGAACCATCGAAGGAGAGGCGCCGAATTCGCGCCTCCCGGCGGCGAAACCACCGGAGGTGGTGGTGCGCCGGCTAGGTGGCGGCGGCGGCGGTCCTCAGCCGGCGATGGCGGTTCGGTGGGGCGCGGGGGTCCTCGTGATCTTCGTGCTCTCCCGGTGATTCGCTTTCCTAATTGATTCGAGTTTTCCTATTTGAGTATTCCTATTTTTGGGAACTCTCATGGATTAGGAAAAGAATCAATTTGGAATTAATTAGGATTCCTATTTGATTATTTCTATTTTATGGAAATATTCATGGATTAGGAATCTAATTAATTTGGAAAGTAGAAGAGTCCTAAATTATTTTATTTCCTTATTTCATTATTGAAATCATCTAAAATATTCCAAGAGGGTCTTGGATAGATTATTCTAGAGATTTAATGAAGTAGAAAGGGAAAATAAAATAAATAAAAATATTAATAATATTTAATTTTATTTTTGATTTATTCGATTGACTTAATTTTCGAATTAAGTATCTTTTGGATTTATTAAAAATAAATAGATTTAAATATTGGAAATTAATATTCTCGTCACATGGAGCATTCAAGAACAAAGACTGAAGACTAGAAGATGCGTACGGAGATGGAATAAAGCCATAATAGTCGGAAAATAATATTTTAGTAATTATTTTGACTATGTGATAATATTATGTGCTTTATTACATGTATGCATGCTATATGTGTTTACTTTTATGCACTAGATAGCGTATCCCTTTGTTATAAAAAGCTAAGTGGGAGAGGGTATGGAAACATACCCATGGTCTCCATTGCTGCTCTCTTGGTGACTTTTATAAACTTTTGAAGTTTATATAGATGGGTCATTGGAGGAGAGTTCTTGTAATTCCTCTTACGAGAAACATTGATTAAGTTCATCAAACAATGCCTAATTTGTCTTTCCAAAACTGATTTCAAGTCGACTCATTCTTACCCCGGGGAGTGGAATGGAGCCAGAGCCACTTGGTCATGTCGAGGACACAAATTACAGACCTTCGTACCATTCTTTTGAAGATGGATCGATTGTCTGCTCGGCTCCCTCATTTATGAGAGATAGGGTTGTTCGCATGGTGAATCACTGGTTAGAAACTTCGAGTTTCACTTATGATTCTCCGCGTCTTGATTTACAAGATTGAATGGATCAAGTAATTGGATTTCAATTGTATAAGTCTTTTGGTATGGTAAACGTCCACACTATCGTGGCTTGCTATATTGAATGGGACTTTAGATCGATTGATGTAGACAGTTATAGAAGGGAGTGAAGGATCCGTGTGTTAACGTAAACGTCCACACTATCGTGGCTTGCGGTAATATACGAGTCTCAAACAAACTTCTTAGTACTGAGCGATGGTTAACACTTAGGTACGCTTCATAGTATTCCTCCCATCGAGGTAACGCTATTGATGACGTACGACCGAAGGAAATCTAATTGCTAAATCATTTGTGTGGGTAAACGTCCACACTATCGTGGCTTGCCTTACCTGATGGGATTTTAGATGTGATTAGTGATTTAATGATATTATTTAAGGGTGATAATATCGGATATTAAATTGTTTGTTTGTTTTATGTGCTTATAGGTTAAGAATGACTGTGACCCCACTTTGTGATATACTTAAAGATGAAAACTCACTGGTTCCATATAATACTGATTGGAAAAGAAATCTGGACACTGTCCAGACTGTTAAGCCTTATGAATCCACTGATGACCCAACTCATGAGGACATTTGGAATGACCTCAGAATGATATTGAGACATAGCGTGGAAGCCGGACAAGAAGTGATTGACATACTCTATAAATTCAGTCCTCTTAGAGAATCATTTAAAAACGATTTGAAAAGAGCGGAACTTATAAGTATGGTCAGAAAGTCACAAGCTCTTGTGGCTAAGATGGAAGTGCAAGCAAAGAAGCCCAGTGGTTCCAAACCACGGAGTGGGAAAAGCAAGCCGCGAGGCAAGTGCTATCGATGCAAGCAGTTTGGGCACTGGAGGTCTGATTGTCCTCTCATCAAAGGTACGAAATTTTCCTTAGTCACTGAGACATTATCAGTGGTGTTATCT
Source organism: Euphrasia confusa (assembly GCA_954870475.1). Taxonomy (NCBI): domain Eukaryota; kingdom Viridiplantae; phylum Streptophyta; class Magnoliopsida; order Lamiales; family Orobanchaceae; genus Euphrasia; species Euphrasia confusa. The sequence goes on from OX940960.1 coordinate 23,937,206, forward strand.
ACCAGCACCTGGTGTGTAGATACGGGGGCCACTGATCATGTCTGCAATTCATTGCAGGGGTTCCAGGAAACCCGGAGACTTAGAGAGGGAGAGATCGTGGTCTACATGGGCAATGCTGAAGGGGTGGCGGCTGTTGCAGTGGGAGACGTTCACGTACGCTTCAGTAGTGATAGGGTTTTAGTTTTACGTAATTGTCTTTATGTACCCAACTTTAGAAAGAATTTAATTTCAGTTTCTAAACTTATTATGAATGGATATTCTGTTTCTTTTGACCACTCTGTGATCATAAGAAGAAATAGTGAAATTATCTGTTCTGGTACATTGGTGGACGATTTGTATGTGCTAAATCCTGAGTCTAACACGATGCAACTAACCGAGAGTAATAACACATCTACGAACACCAATAAGAGAAAGGAACCTTCTAAAATGAATCAATTATACTTGTGGCATCTAAGGCTAGGTCATATAAACTCGAATATGCTTCAAAGGTTGAAAGCTGATGGTCTAATCAGCGATGTTGAAGGAGAGGACCTTCCAACCTGCGAATCCTGTTTAGAGGGTAAAATGACCAAGCGTCCTTTTTCTGGTAAAGGACGAAGAGCTGAACAAGTATTGGATTTGATTCACTCTGATGTATGCGGACCTATTTCTACTCAGGCAAGGGGAGGGTACGAGTATTTCATCACCTTTACTGATGATTACTCAAGATATGGATATGTATACCTGATGAGCCGCAAGAGCGAATCCTTTGGCAAGTTCAAAGAGTTCAAGGCTCTTGTGGAGAACCTTCGTGGTAAATCCATAAAATGCCTGCGATCTGATCGTGGAGGCGAGTACCTGTCTGGAGAATTCAAGGCATACTTGGCAGAGAATGGGATTGAATCCCAACTGACCTCACCATATACTCCCCAGCAGAATGGTGTGTCTGAAAGAAGGAATAGGACTCTTATGGAAATGGTACGTTCAATGATGAGTTACTCGGACTTACCTATTATGTTCTGGGGACACGCCTTGGAAACAGCGGCGTATATCTTGAATAGGGTTCCAACCAAAACGGTACCAACAACACCCATGGAATTGTGGAGTGGGCGCAAGCCTAACTTGAAACACATTCGGATCTGGGGTTGCCCAGCACACGTGTTGCGACAAGGTGCCGATAAGTTAGAACCTAGATCAGAATTACAGCTGTTTGTAGGATACCCGAAAGGAACTAAAGGTGGCATGTTCTATAGTCCTACGGACCAGAAGATCGTTATAAGTACTAACGCTCGGTTCTTAGAGGAAGACTATGTCATGGACCACAAGCCCAAGAGTGACATAATACTTGATGAGTTGAGAGGAGACAAGGAAGACTTAGATACAGCCAAACCGAGTAGTAATACACCACTAGAACCTGCACCTACTGTCACTGTTAATACACCGGAACGCCGTCGTAGTGGGAGGGTTGTTAAGCAACCAGACCGATGGATTGGACTGGGTGAGTCTTCGGACTCTGGACCTGGAGTTCATGAAATCGATCCCTGGACCTACGATGAGGCGGTACAAGATATAGATGCGCCTTCTTGGAAGAAAGCGATGAAATCCGAAATTGAATCTATGGATTCTAATAAAGTCTGGGATCTTGTAGAACCACCAAGTGGCGTAAAGCCAATTGGGTGTAAATGGGTCTACAAGAGAAAGAGAGGATCTGACGGAAAGGTTGAAACCTTTAAAGCTCGGCTTGTTGCGAAAGGATATACTCAGAAAGAGGGAATCGATTAAAAGGAGACCTTCTCGCCGGTAGCCAAAATAAAGTCGATCCGGATTCTCTTATCCATAGCAGATCATATGGATTATGAGGTGTGGCAGATGGATGTCAAGACAGCTTTCCTAAATGGAAGTCTTGACGAGACGATTTATATGAAACAACCAGAAGGATTCATTGCTAAGGGGCGAGAACATCTAGTGTGCAAGCTTAATCGATCCATTTATGGATTGAAACAAGCCTCGAGATCGTGGAACCTGCGGTTTGACGAAGTAGTCCAATCTTTTGGATTCAGTCAAAGCATGGACGAATCGTGTGTGTATTGGAAACGTGATGGGAAGAAGGTGGTGTTTCTCGTGCTTTATGTAGACGACATTCTTCTCATTGGCAACAGTGTGAAAATGTTATCAGACATAAAGGGATGGTTGTCTAGACAATTCGATATGAAAGATTTGGGAGAAGTGGGACATGTTCTAGGGATCAAGGTTATAAGGGATCGCCGGAATAGAACATTGTATCTTTCCCAGCAATCTTACATAGACACGATTCTGGCTCGTTTTAACATGCAAGATTCCAAGAAGGGTGAACTGCCCTTCAGTAAAGGAACTTATCTTTCTAAGGAGATGTGTCCTCAGACACAAAAGGAGAAAGATGAAATGAAAGCAGTTCCCTACGCTTCGGCTGTGGGAAGCTTGATGTATGCAATGTTATGCACGAGGCCTGATATCTGCTATGCAGTTGGCGTAGTAGCGAGATATCAGAGTAATCCTGGAAAGGCTCATTGGACTGCCGTAAAAAGCATTTTCAAGTATTTGCGAAATACTAAGGATTATGTTCTAAGTTACGGGGCAGACAATCTGATTCCTTTGGGTTACACAGATTCGGATTTCCAAGCTGATAAGGACCAGTGTAAGTCGATATCAGGCTATGTGTTTACTTTTGGAAAGAGGTGGAACCTTATAATGAAAGAGTGATAAGCGTAAAGCTTCTCGGACTCTCTCATAACCGAATAGCAGCCTCAGAGGCAGTGGAAGTTTTGGTTAGGTTCCGGGATGACCTCTAAGACTTGTATATGACTCTAAGTTTACCAAAGGCTATATAAATAGCAGTGCAGTGGCAAACTTTAAGAGATCACGAGTCCATAAGTGTAAGATAACACATAGGGCAAGTACCACCTGATACGAGTCATCGTCAGGAGGGCGATGCAGTAGTCACCAAGATAGCTTCAGAGCGGCAACCTAGATTGCTCATTCACTTGGTACTTCTTGGAAGTACAGTTTAAGCACGTGATGAGTATGGGAGTCGGGAGTTTGGAAGATATGACTAGACCTTAGTATAAGTGGGAGATTGCTGGAGTAGTATACTTAATGTTTAGATTTGAGTATTCTGAACTCCTTGTACACTTTCATTTACCTATTAATAATGAACATTCATTTGCTTTTAATTATTGTTAATTAAATATATGCAAATTATAGTCCTGGATTTTATACGTTGTAGTTAGTATGGTGCAAGCATGGGCGCACAGAAGATCATACTATCGGTTACTTGTATTTAATCGAACAGTTGCTCACGACCTAGATGGACACGGACCAATCCATCGGTATAGTCGTTGTGTGAGAGAGAAAATAATTTATCTTAATTATTTTATCACACTTGTACACTTGGTGTATTGAGCGGATCGATTGAGACTCATCAATTAGGTTTGCTCGTTGATAATTGATTTGAGACTCAGTGTATTATATTCTTAATCCCCGATACAATTGCGGGTGTGTATATTTAATATATGTGACTTTGATTTTCCAAAGGAATTGACCGGTTTAATTATTGGGTCAATTACCGGTTGAGTTGGGTCACTATATTTTATATATGGCATGCCGTAAATTCTTGACGGGACAGTGTATCCCGGAAGGGTTGATAATATCCCCGAGATGAGCTCATAAGGATTTAATATGTAAACCTCGCGAGTGGATTTAATTCCGCATAATAAATAAGGTTGAGTGGTACTAGTCTCGGATAAAAGAGATGAATAAATTTATTAAGCAATAAATAAATTTTATTCATGGATATTTATATCTTAAATACACGGAATAAATAATACTACCGGAGAAATATTATTTGGATATAATATGGTTTAATATTGGGAGTGCAATTAATTTATATAGTGGAAAATAAATTAATTAATATTGATAAGGATTAATGGACTTGAGCATTGGGCTCAATTTAATCTTCAATATTAGAAGCCCAATATTCCACCTCCTTTAGATCCCCTACGTAGCCTATAAAAGCACTACATGGCCTTCATAAATCAAAAGACAAGATTATCATACTTGATATTCTAGAGAGTTGAAGGAGATCCATAGGAGTTCGATAGATCGTCGCCCACCCGACGTTCGAACGGAGTGCAAGGAATACGTGGGAAGATTCAAAGGTCGTCTTGATTTCGTTTCTCCGAACAACGAATCGAAAGGTACAATATCTAAACGCCCTTGATAATTGTTCGATTTTGGTTCATCGTGAAATACCGTAGAACGCAAGATCCGAGGTATGAAACCGGGAAGGAGGACGAACGCGTGGTGGTGGCGAAGCCACCGGACCACGGCGAACGCCCGGCTAGGGTTTCACGGGGCAAAGGGGGCCGAACCCTCGGCTTGGCCGAGGGTGTGCGATCGACCGCAAGGGGTCGATCGCTGGGCACGGGCTGGTGCCATGCCCAACCTCGCCGTGAAGGCGAGGGCCTCCAGGCGGCGGCGAGTCGCCGGACTCGCCGCGGGGGCTGCTAGGCAGCCCCACCCCGATCGGTCGCCGGCGTGCGATCGATCCTTCGATCGCGTGAACCCCGGCTCGCGGGGGTTCGGCCGGGGGCGGGCTGTGCGTCTTCGGGCGCATGGTCTCCGAAGGTCGGACTCCGGCGGATGAGTCGGTGTTCATGTGATCTCCGACGAAGGTTTTCGGTCGGGTTATTGTTTCCGCAAATTTTAATAGCCCGGGATATCGAATTCCAACAGTTGTGTGAGAGAGAAAATAATCGGTCTTGATTATTTTATCACACATGTACACTTGGTGTATTGAGCGGATCTGCTTGAGATTTATCGATTAGGATTGCCGGCGATAATCGATTTAAGTCTCTGTGTATTTTATTCTTAATCCCCGATATTATTGCGGGTGTGTATATTTAATATAAGTGACTTTGATTTACCAAAGAAATTAACCGATTTAATTATTGGGTTAATTACCGGTTAAGTTGGGTCACTATATTTTATATATGACATGCCGTGAATACTTGACGGGAAAGTGTATCCCGGAAAGGTTGATAATATCCCCGAAATGAGTTCATAAGGAATTATTATGTAAACCCTGCAGGTGGATTCGTTCCGCATAATAATTAAGGTTGAATGGTACTAGTCTCGGAAATAAGAGATGAATAAATTAATTAGCAATAAATTAATTTTATTCATGGATATTTAAATCTTAAATACACGGAATAAAGAATACTACCGGAGAAATATTATTTGATATAATATGGTTTAATATTGGGAGTGCAATTAATTTTATATAGTGGAAAATAGAATTAATTAATATTGATAAGGATTAATGGACTTGAGCATTGGGCTCAATTTAATCTTCAATATTGGAAGCCCAATATTCCACCTCCTTAAGATCCCCTACGTAGCCTATAAAAGCACTACATGGTCTTCTCTATTCCAAAATATCTCATAACTTGAAGATCAAAATTCTAGAGAGAGAAAGTAGAGAGGAGGATCCATGGAGTTCGGTAGATCGTCGCCCACACGACGTCCGGGCTAGTGCAAGGAATACGTGGGAAGATCTCAAGGTCATCAAATTGAGTTCTACGTTTTTCCGAACAACGAGAACGAGGTAAATCGTAAAACCCTCTTTATGATTTTATCGTTAATTATCGTAAAAATATCGTGAACCAAGATCCAAGGGACGAACCCCGGAACGAGGGTCGACCGGCGGTGGTGGTCGAAGACCACCGGACCGCGGCGGTCGAGGATCCCCGTTGGGGATCGCGGACGTGAGAAGCCCCGGCTGGGAGCCGGGGATGCGATCGAACCTAGGGTTCGATCGCGGGGTGCTGCGGGCTCGACCCGCAGTCGCTCGCGCGTTGCTGCGGGGAATCCCGTAGCGGCTCGCGTGAGCGAGCCACCCTTCACGGGCAGCGAGTCATGGACTCGCTGCGGGGCTACTACGAGCAGCCCCGGGGATGCTACGAGTATCCCCAGCGATCGCACGGAGCGATCGCGACCCCCCTCGTGGGGGCTCGGCTGGCAGCCGCGGGTTTACCCGTGGCGGTGTTCGGTCGGGCCTCCGGTCACGTGGGGTGCTCGTGGTTTCTCCGGCGATCGGGATTTCGATTGGGTTGTCGGTTCCGCAATTTAGACAATCCGGATATTCGATCTCCAAAGGATTTCGGTCGGAATTAATTAGATAATTAATTTTAATTAATTTATTAATTCCGGGATATCGATTTCCAACAATTGGTATCAGAGCGATGGTTTTAGTTCATGGTATTTTTCGATAAATTGTTCTACCTTGCAGGGTTTCCGATTATTATGGCTAGATTTAATTTTGTTAATTAATGTCATAATAATATTCTTGATTATTAAACTCTCGGTGATGTTATTTGTTCTTGTGTGGTGAATGTTTGTTCTTAATTTTTCCGGAAATTGTGAGGTCGATTTCATGTAGAGAATCGATACCGGATAGCGTAGTAATAAATTTATAATTTATTTTACGTTGAATCGATTCCGAAACGACGACCGGAAAAGTGTGACGGAGGTGAAGAAGAGAGGGAGGACGAGGGACGGCCATCCCCATGGTCGATCCACGGGGATCAATCGACCGCGAAGGGCTGCCCCGCGGTGACTCTCGGCCACGCCGGCCACCGATGGTGGTGGCGCGTGGGCTGGGGTTGGCGGTGGTGATGCTCTCGGCCGGCGATGATGGTGGGGGGACGCGTGGTCCTCGTGATCTCGTGCTCTCCCGCCAAGATCCAACTTTCCTAAATTATTCGGTTTTCCTATTTTGATTATTCCTGTTCTTGGGAATTCTCATGGAATAGGAAAAGAATAAATTTAGAATAAATTTATTTTTCCTTATTGATTATTCCTATTCTTGGGAATTTTCATAGATTAGGAAAAGGAATAAATTTATAATTAATTTATTTTTCCTATTTAATTATTCCTTTATGGAATTTTTAATGGATTAGGAAAATAATTAATTTGGAAAGTTTAGGAGTCCTAAATTAATTTTTCCTTATTTAATTATTCCTTTATGGAATTTTTAATGGATTAGGAAAGGAATTAATTTGGAAGGACTAGGAGTCCTAAATTATTTTATTTCCTTATTTCATTATGGATATGTTCTAGAATATTCCAAGTGGGTCTTGGATAGGATTCTAGAGATTTAATGGAATTGGAAAGGAAAATAAAAATAATAAAAATATTAATAATATTTAATTTTATTTTTGATTTATTCGATTGACTTAATTTTCGAATTAAGTAACTTTTGGATTTATTAAAAATAAATAGATTTAAATATTGGAATTAATATTCCCGTCACATGGAGCATTCAAGAACGAAGACTGAAGACTAGAAGACGCAAACGGGGATGCGATAAAGCCATAATAGTCGGAAAATAATATTCTAGTATTATTTTGATTATGTGATAATATTCTATGTGCTTTATTTCATGTATGCATGCTTATGTGTATTTAATTATGCATTAGATAGCGTATCCCTTTATTGTAAAAAGCTAAGTGGGAGAGGGTATGGAAACATATCCATGGTCTCCATTGCTGTTCTCTTGGTGACTTTTATGGACTTTTGAAGTTCGTATAGACAAGTCATTGGAGGAGAATTCTTGTAATTCCTCTTACAAGAAACATTGATTAAGTTTATCAAACAATGCCTAATTTGTCTTTCCAAAACTGATTTCAAGTCGACTCATTCTCACCCCGGGGAGTGGAATGGAGCCAAAGCCACTTGGTCATGTCGAGGACACAAATTAGAGACCTTCGTACCATCCTTTTGAAGGTGGATCGATTGTCTGCTCGGCTCCCTCATTTATGAGAGATAGGGTCGTTCGCATGGTGAATCACTGGTTAGAAACTTCGAGTTTCACTTATGATTCTCCGCGTCCTGATTTACAAAAATCGAATGGATCTAGTAATTGGGAGTCAATTGTAAAAGTCTTTTGGTGTAGTAAACGTCCACACTATCGTGGCTTGCTACATTGAATGTGATTTTGGAACGATTGATGTAGACAGTTATAGAAGGGCGTAAAGGAGCGTATGTTAACGTAAACGTCCACACTATCGTGGCTTGCGGTGAATATGCGTATCCCAAACAATCTTCTTAGATACTGAGTAATGGTTTACACTTAGGTACGCTTCTTAGTATTCTTCCCATCGAAGTAACGCTAATGATGATGTACGACCGAAGCAAATCTAATTACTAAATCATTTGGATAGGTAAACGTCCACACTATCGTGGCTTGCCATATCTGATGGGATTTTAGATGTGATTAGTGGTTTAATGATATTATTTGAGGGAGATAATATCGGAGATAAAATCGATTGTTTGTTTTTATATGTGCTCATAGATTAGGATATGGCTTTGAACCCACTTTATGTGATACTTAAGGATTTTAAACTCACTGGTCCCTGAATGTAATGATTGGAATAGAGATCTAGACATTACCCAAACTGTTAAAGAGTACAAGTTTGTACTCAGTGAGCTTTGTCCTCCCGAGCCTACAAATGTCTTAACTGATGAGGAAAGGACTGATAATGATATCATGTTCAAACTCAAGGAGATGTTTAGACATGATGTAGAGGCTAGACAAGAAGCGATGAGGATACTCATAAATGCCAGTCATTCAAGGAAACGCTTAAACACGTTTTTGAGATGATTGACCTTTTGGACGAGTTGAGACGGAAATCGCAAGCTCTTGTAGCCAATGCCAAAGGTTTCGAACCTAAGGGCAAAATCGGGGGAAAGGAAAAGCAAGCAAAGAATCCCAGTGGTCCTAAGTTGCTTAGACCACTAGATGGGACGAGAAAGCCAATAGGCAAGAGTTCTCGATGAAAACAGTCTGGGTACTGGAAGTCTGATTATCCTCTCAAAGAAGGTACGAAATTTCTTTAGTCGTAAAACATAGTCAGTGGTATTATCTACCGGAACCTGGTGTGTAGATATGGAACCACTGGCGGTATGTGCATTCTAAATGCAAGGGTTCCAGGAAACCCGATGACTTAGAAAAGAAAAGATCGTAGTCTACATAGGCAATGCTGTAGAGGAGACAGCAGTTGCAGTGGAGGACATTTTATAGGATTTCATTTTGGGTTATTGCTTTTATGTACCTTTCAAATTAGAAAGAACTTTGTTCTGGATTTCTAATAAATGGATATTTTATTTTTTTTAATCATTTGATGATTATAAGAAGAAATAATGATATTATCTATTTTGGTACATTAGCTAGCAATATATAAATGATGAATCCTGAGTCTACCACGATGCGACGAACCGTTTTATACGTCTCGTTTTACTAATAAGAGATTTCTTTATTAAATCATTTATACTTGTGGAATCTTATGCTAAGTCATATTTATTCAAAGAAGAAGTTCAAAGGTCGAAAATTGATCGTAGGATCAATTAAGTTGAAGGAGTGGACCTTCCGACCTAAGAATCTAATTTGGAAGATAATACGACTGAGCAATCCTTTATGGATATAAAATATAAGATCCGGACAAGTATTAGAATTGATTTACTCTGATTTATGATCAGAGCTTGGGATTGGATCCCAAGTGACTACACCATACAGTCCTCTGTAGGATTGGTGTGTCGGAAATAAGAAATGGAACTCTTATAGAAATAGTAAAAGCACGAGTTAAACGGAACTACCTATGTTCTATGGATATGTCTTGGAAACAACGGTGCATTCAAATCCGGTTGTAGAATATCCTGGAAGAACAAAAGATGTGTGTTCAATAGTACTATGAACCAGAAGGACGTTATAAGTTCTAACGCCCGGTTCTTAGAGGAAGACTATTAGATGAACCACAAGCCCAATATGACATGATACTTCTGAAAAGAGAGAAAACGATTAAGACTTAGAACCAGCCGAACCGAGTAGCGGTACACCACTAACTACACCCACTGTTATTACTGTTTATACACCGGAACGCCGTTGTAGTGGGAGGTTGTATGACAACCGGAGATATTCATAAAACTAGGTGAGTCTTCGGACTCTGGACCTAGTATACGTGAAATCGATCCCTAGATCTACATAGAGGCGGTACTAGATCTAAATGTGCCTTCTTGGAAAGCAATAAGGATTATTGCTAAGAGGCAAGATCATTTAGAGTACAAGCTTAGTTGATCCATTTATGGATTGAAACAAAGCATTGAGTTCGTGGTACTTGCAAATTGATGAGATAGTCCATTTGATGGATTCATCAAAAGGCATTGACGAATCGTGTGTATGGGAAACGTGATGGAAACAAGGTGGTGTTTCTCGGAGGTTTTATGTAGATAACATTTTATCATTGGTAACAATGTAAAGATGTTGTCAGACATAAAATGATGGTTGTCTAGAAAAATCGATATATGAGATGAAGAAGAAGTTAGAGCATGTTCTTAAGATCTAGGATCTCAAGAAAAGAACATTGTACTTCTCTAAATATCTTATACGATTATGGTTCGTTTTAACATGCAAGATTCCGAGAAAGGTTTGTTACCTTTCAGATACGGAATGCATCTATCTAAGGATATGTGTTTTGGAACACAAAAGGAGATAGAAGCAATGAAAGCGGATTCCTACACTTGGAGTGTGGAAAGCTTAAAGCAATGTTGAAAACGAGAACCTGATATCGGCTATGCGGTTAGCATAGTGGGAGGATATCAAGGTAATCCTGGAAAGGAATATTCGACTGCTATAGAAGTACTTTCGAAGTACTGTTCTAGACTACGAAGCAGACGAGCATTTCCTTTGGATTACATTCTCTTAGATTTTTAATCAAATGAGGACCGGTGTAAGTCGATATCAGGCTATGTGTTTCACTATTGAAGGAGAAGGAGTTTTAACATGGTAGAGTGATAAGCACGATGCTTTTCGGACTCTCCCATGGGTAACCAAATAGCGGCCTCAGAGGCAGCGGAAGTTTTGGTATAACTCCGGGATAATCTCTGGGACTTAGATGTGATTCTTAATTTGCCAAAGGCTATGTAAATAGCGGTGCGATGGCAAATGGTAAGAAATCACAAGTCCATAAGTGTAAGATAACACATAGTGCAAGTACCACCTAATACGAGTCATCGTCGAGGGAGACGACGCTGTAGTCACCGAGATAACTTCAGAGCGGCAACCTAGAGTGCTCATTCACATAGTACTTCTTGGAAGTACAACTTAAGCACGTGATGAGTATGGGAGTCGGGAGTTTGGAGGAAATGACTAGACCTTAGTACAAGTGGGAGATTGTTGGAGTTATGTACTTAATGTCTAGATTTAAGTAACGGTAACTCCCGATCCATTGTCATTAATCTATTTAATAAATAAACAATTATATGCGTTTAATTATTTATAATTAAATATATGCAAAACATAGTCCTGGATTCTATACGTTGTAGTTAGTATGGTGTGTCGGGCCCCACACAGAAGATCATACTATCGGTTACTCGTATTTAATCGAACAGTTGCTCACGACCTAGATGGACACGGACCAATCCATCGGTATAGTCGTTGTGTGAGAGAGAAAATAATCTGTCTTGATTATTTTATCACACTTGTACACTTGGTGTATTGAGCGGATCGTTGAGATTCATCGATTAGGATTGCCGGCGATAATCGATTCGAGTCTCAGTGTATTTTATTCTTAATCCCCGATATTATTGCGGGTGTGTATATTTAATATAAGTGACTTTGATTTACCAAAGGAATTAACCGATTTAATTATTGGGTTAATTACCGGTTAAGTTGGGTCACAATATTTTATGTATGGCATGCCGTGAATACTTGACGGGAAAGTGTATCCCGTAAGGGTTGATAATATCCCCGAGATGAGTTCATAAGGAATTATTATGTAAACCCTGCAGGTGGATTCGTTCCGCATAATAATTAAGGTTGAATGGTACTAGTCTCGGATATAAGAGATGTATAAATTAATTAGCAATAAATTAATTTTATTCATGTATATTTATATCTTAAATACACGGAATAAATAATACTACCGGAGAAATATTATTTGATATAATATGGTGAATATTGGGAGTGCAATTATATTTATATAGTGGAGTTAATCATATAATTAATAATAGTAAGGATTAATAGATTTGGGCTTGGACTCAATTTAATCACTATTATTGGAAGCCCAATATTCCACCTCCTTAAGATCCCCTACGTAGCCTATAAAAGCACTACATGGTCTTCTCTATTCTCATAACTAAAAGATCACAATTCTAGAGAGAGAAAGTAGAGAGGAGGATCCATGGATTTCGGTAGATCGTCGCCCACACGACGTCCGGGCTAGTGCAAGGAATACGTGGGAAGATCTCAAGGTCATTATAAGATCTCGTTTCTCCGCACAACGAATCGAAAGGTGAATTAAATATTTCCGCTATTTAATTCTTATTGAAATCAATTATCGAAAAACAAGATCCAAAGGTCGAACCCGGAGTAGACGGACGATCGCGTGGTGGTGGCGAAGCCACCGGACCACGCCAATCGCCCGCTAGGGTTTTGGCGGGGCGAGAGGGTCGAACCCTCGGCTGGAGCCGAGGGGATGCGATCGATCACTTGGATCGATCGCGGAGGGTGCGGGCTGGTGGCGCCCCTCCCCACCGTGAAGGTGGCCGACCTCCAAGCGGTGGCGAGTCGCCGGACTCGCCGCGGGGGCTGCTGGGCAGCCCCACCCCGACCGATCGCACGATGCGATCGGTGATCGCATAAACCCCGCGGCATGCGGGGGTTCGGCTGGGGGCAGCCGCGCGCTTTCGGGTGCGTGGTCTCCTCGGCTGGACTCCGGCGCGTGCGTCGGCGTTCGTGTGATCTCCGGCGACGGGTTTTTGATCGGAGTTGTCATGTTCCGCAATTCCGGCAACTCCGGGTGATCGAATTCCAACAGGATCTACATGAAGGCCATACTAGATCTAAATGTGCCTTCTTGGAGAGCAATAAGGATTATTGCTAAGAGGCGAGATCATTTAGAGTACAAGCTTAGTTGATCCATTTATGGATTGAAACAAAGCATTGAGTTCGTGGAACTTGCGCATTGATGAGATAGTCCATTTGATGGATTCATCAAAAAGCATTGACGAATCGTGTGTATGGGAAACGTGATGGAAACAAGGTGGTATTTCTCGGAGGTTTTATGTAGACAACATTTTATCATTGGTAACAATGTAAAGATGTTGTCAGACATAAAATAATGGTTGTCTAGAAAAATCGATATATGAGATAAAGAAGAAGTTAGAGCATGTTCTTAAGATCTAAGATCTCAAGAAAAGAACATTGTACTTCTCCTGACATCTTACATATATATGATTATGGTTCGTTTTAACATGCAAGATTCCGAGAAAGGTTCGTTACCTTTCAGAGACGGAATGCATCTATCTAAGGATATGTGTTTTGGAACACAAAAGGAGATAGAAGCAATGAAAGCAGTTTCCTACACTTTGAGTGTGGAAAGCTTAATAAATGCATTGTTGAAAACAAGAACCTGATATCGGCTATGCGGTTAGCATAGTGGGAGGATATCAAGGTAATCCTGGAAAGGAATATTCGACTGCCGTAAAAGTACTTTCGAAGTACTGTTCTAGACTACGAAGCAGACGAGTTTTTCCTTTGGATTGCATTCTCTTAGATTTCTAATCGAATGAGGACAGGTGTAAGTCGATATCAGGCTATGTGTTTCACTATTAAAGGAGAAGGAGTTTTAACATGGAAGAGTGATAAGCACGATGCTTTTCGGACTCAGCCATGGGTAACCAAATAGCGGCCTCAGAGGCAGCAGAAGTTTTGGTATAACTCCGGGATAATCTCTGGGACTTAGATGTGATTCTTAATTTGCCAAAGGCTATGTCAATAGCGGTGCAATGGCAAATGGTAAGAAATCACGAGTCCATAAGTGTAAGATAACACATAGTGCAAGTACCACCTGATACGAGTCATCGTCGAGGGAGACGACGCTGTAGTCACCAAGATAACTTCAGAGCGGCAACCTAGAGTGCTCATTCACATAGTACTTCTTGGAAGTACAACTTAAGCACGTGATGAGTATGGGAGTCGGGAGTTTGGAGGAAATGACTAGACCTTAGTACAAGTGGGAGATTGTTGGAGTTGTGTACTTAATGTCTAGATTTAAGTAACGGAAACTCACGATCCATTGCCATTAATCTATTTAATTAAATAAACAATTATTTGCGTTTAATTATTTATAATTAAATATATGCAAATTATAGTCCTAGATTATATACGTTGTAGTTAGTATGGTGTGCGACGTCACACATAAGATCATACTATCGGTTACTCGTATTTAATCGAACAGTTGCTCACGACCTAGATGGACACGGACCAATCCATCGGTATAGTCGTTGTGTGAGAGAGAAAATAATCTGTCTTGATTATTTTATCACACATGTACACTTGGTGTATTGAGCGGATCTGCTTGAGATTTATCGATTAGGATTGCCGGCGATAATCGATTTAAGTCTCTGTGTATTTTATTCTTAATCCCCGATATTATTGCGGGTGTGTATATTTAATATAAGTGACTTTGATTTACCAAAGGAATTAACCGATTTAATTATTGGGTTAATTACCGGTTAAGTTGGGTCACTATATTTTATATATGACATGCCGTGAATACTTGACGGGAAAGTGTATCCCGGAAGGGTTGATAATATCCCTGAGATGAGTTCATAAGGAATTATTATGTAAACCCTGCAGGTGGATTCGTTCCGCATAATAATTAAGGTTTAATGGTACTAGTCTCGGAAATAAGAGATGAATAAATTAATTAGCAATAAATTAATTTTATTCATGGATATTTAAATCTTAAATACACGGAATAAATAATACTACCGGAGAAATATTATTTGATATAATATGGTTTAATATTGGGAGTGCAATTAATTTTATATAGTGGAAAATAGAATTAATTAATATTGATAAGGATTAATGGACTTGAGCATTGGGCTCAATTTAATCTTCAATATTGGAAGCCCAATATTCCACCTCCTTAAGATCCCCTACGTAGCCTATAAAAGCACTACATGGTCTTCTCTATTCCAAAATATCTCATAACTTGAAGATCACAATTCTAAAGAGAGAAAGTAGAGAGGAGGATCCATGGAGTTCGGTAGATCGTCGCCCACACGACGTCCGGGCTAGTGCAAGGAATACGTGGGAAGATCTCAAGGTCATCAAATTGAGTTCTACGTTTTTCCGAACAACGAGAACGAGGTAAATCGTAAAACCCTCTTTATGATTTTATCGTTAATTATCGTAAAAATATCGTGAACCAAGATCCAAGGGACGAACCCCGGAACGAGGGTCGACCGGCAGTGGTGGTCGAAGACCACCGGACCGCGGCGGTCGAGGATCCTCGTTGGGGATCGCGGACGTGAGAAGCCCCGGCTGGGAGCCGGGGATGCGATCGAACCTAGGGTTCGATCGCGGGGTGCTGCGGGCTCGACCCGCAGTCGCTCGCGCGTTGCTGCGGGGAATCCCGTAGCGGCTCGCGTGAGCGAGCCACCCTTCACGGGCAGCGAGTCATGGACTCGCTGCGGGGCTACTTCGAGCAGCCCCGGGGATGCTACGAGTATCCCCAGCGATCGCACGGAGCGATCGCGACCCCCCTCGTGGGGGCTCGGCTGGCAGCCGCGGGTTTACCCGTGGTGGTGTTCTGTCGGGCCTCCGGTCACGTGGGGTGCTCGTGGTTTCTCCGGCGATCGGGATTTCGATTGGGTTGTCGGTTCCGCAATTTAGACAATCCGGATATTCGATCTCCAAAGCATTTCGGTCGGAATTAATTAGATAATTAATTTTAATTAATTAATTAATTCCGGGATATCGATTTCCAACACGTCGTAGTGTGACTGGGTAATAGTTGGTCTTGACTATTATGTTACACTTGTACACTTGGTGTATTGAGCAGGACCACGGGAGGGCGTTCGATTTATACTAATCGACGTAATCGAACTAGACCTCAGAGATTACGGATATACGAATTCCTAATCCCTATATAATTATAGGTGCGTGTGTCCAATTCTCGGTTCTTTAATATGCCAATGAGTGATACTAATTGATTAGTCGAGATACTCGGTAAATTGGGAATCGGAATTGTACACACGGCATGCTATAGATTATAGACAGGAAATCGTGTCCCGTTTATCGGGTTGATGACGTCCCCGAGATGAGCTCATAAAGTTTATCATGTAAACCCTGCAGGTGGATTTGGTCCACATGATAATAAGGATGAGTGGTACTAGTCTCGGATAATAAGAAACGAATTAATTTAATTATTAGTAATTAAATAAATTCTTGGACGTTCGATATCTTAAACACGGGGAAGGTCGTATATGTAATTTCGGCGGAATTATTATTGTTGAAATAATATTAAAATTAATTTCGGGAATTCAATTATTATTTTATAGTGGAGTTAATAATAATTAAAACTGAAATCGATTAATTAAGGAATTACTTTTACGTATTCCAAGTTAATTAATATTTCAATTTAGCCCTTAATTAATTTACCCTTAGGTCCCTAACGTAGCTCTATTTAAACCCCCTCCCTTACCCTCTCTTAACCTAACTTTCGCCGCAACTTTCATTTTTCATCAGAGAATAATTATTTTGCTTAGCGCAAAAATATTTTTCTCTGTGTAAAAAATAAAGTTAACGCAATTATATTTTTATTCTCTCATTGAGAATAATTATACGGTGGTTGAGACAGAGAGAGTATAGACGGGAGAACTCCAGCGGATCGTTGCCCACACAACGGTTGGAGACGGGATCAGAGAATACGTTAGAAGCTCTAAGGTCTCAACAATCGACCGAGAAGGTATGAGATCGATTCTTTTTCCGCACTTTTCGATCTCATGTTATTCGTTAATCATACATGAACGTACGATCGGGTTCCGGGTATCGTGGATCGCATTCCTCGACTACTGGGGGTTCTAGGACCTTCGGATCGGTAGTCGGAAGAGGAAAAACGACCCGGAAACGAGCCCGGAACAGCAACGTCGTGTTGCTGTTCGCGGACAAACGGCGACCGCCGTTCCTAAACGGCGACCGCCGTTTTGCTGTTTTTCTGGCAGCCCGCTCCGGCTCGCGCGGTTGTCCTTCAGGGCAATGGCTGGGCGTGAATCGGGGCACGGGCTGGGAAAGCGAACGGAGTAATGGACATGGAGGTCAACTGGGATCGTTCGGATGTTCGAGCAATCGAACGAACGCATCCCGGGTAGTCGATTTCCAACAATTGGTATCAGAGCCGGTTTGTGCGTTCTTGTATTGTTTGCGAGTTTTGTTTTGCAGGATAACCTGATTATTATGGTCATGTTGTATGTACTGTTTTTTTTTTGGTTTGTTAAACTCTCGGGGTTCTCGAGATCTTTGTTTTTTGAATCGTTGCTTGCTTGTAATAGTTAAAACGACGGGTTGAGTCGTTTAGGGTTTTCTATTTCGTTTTTCGTTTATCCGGGTGTATAGGATCGATCATTCCTGTATAGGATCGATGCCGGAAGTAGTTAGCTTTACTATGTATTGTTGCTGCTGCTTGGTGGATCGAGAGGAGATCGAAGGCCGGACGAACGAGGGTCGAGGAGTCGAACCCGCGAACTGCTGAAGGGCAAACGGCGGTCGCCGTTTCTTAAACGGCGGTCGCCGTTTCGCTGGATTCTTGGCAGCAGCTTCGCGGGGGTTCGACGGACATCACGGATCGCTTGTCGAGGGCCCGGGGCGATACTCCAGTGGGAGGGGTTCGTCTCTTGGTCCTTAGACGAGTCGGTGATGGACCGAGACCGAGACGAGCAACGAGACGAAGATCCGAGGAGACGTGCATCGAAGATTTTAAAGGCCATAATAATCGGGCCACGTTAAATGCTTTCTATGTGTTTACGTGTTTTATTATGCTTTAATTTCATATGCATGTGAATGTTATCCCTTTCGTAAAAACTAAGTGGGAGAGGGATTGGAAACAATCCCGCGGTCTCCATTCTCTGTTTTGATGGTGATGTGTGTCGCTTACGAGTTGGCTTTAGTGTCATCCTCCCTATCAGATAAAGTTGACACACGGATATCACTGGATAAAAATTCGAATTCAATTCCATTTATAGAATTGAACACTTAAGTTTTTTAAAGCAATGCCTAATCTGTCTTTCAAAGACTAATTTCAACTCGACTCATTCTCACCCCGGGGAGTGGAATGGAGCCAAAGCGCTTGGTTATGTCGATGACACAGATTAGAGACATTCGAGTCATTTGATGACTAGATCGATTGTCTGGTTGGCTCCCTCACCTAGTGAGAGATAGGGCTCAATTGCATGATTGATCGCTGGTTAGAAACTTCGAGTTTCACTTACGAGATATCAAGCTTTGATTAACGAAATTGTGAAATTTATTAAATGGAATTCAATTAACAAAGTTGTTTGTTTAGTAAACGTCCACACTATCGTGGCTTACAAGACGGAAACGGAACTTTGGGTTAATTGAGGCTCGACAGTTATAGGAAATCGTAAAGGGACCGCATGTCAACGTAAACGTCCACACTAACGTGGCTTGCGGTGGGCGTGTAGTTTCCGAGCGGTTAACTTAGTACTGAGAAATGGTATACACTTAGGTACGCTTTACATGATCCTCCCCATCGGAGTCACTGCTGTAATGATGTACGACCATAGTAAAAGTCCAGTTATAAAATCGTTTGGACTAGTATACGTCCACATGAACGTGGCACGCTAGTCTGATGGGATTTTAGGATTGATTGGTAAATTTAATGATATTAATTAAGGGAGTTAATATCGAATTAAATTTGACAGTTTGATTTGTCTCTTTTATAGATATGGCACTGAACCCGCTATCTATACTAAAAGAAAACAAGCTCACTAGTCCGAATGATAATGATTGGAAGCAAAACTCGGACATTGTCCAGACTGTTAAACCTTCTACTCCCACTGAAGTCTTAACTGATGAGGACATTAAAGATGAACTCAGGAAGATGTTAAGACATAGTGTGGAAGCCGGGCAAGAGGTGATTAATTTACTCAAGAAATTCGGTCCTCTTAAGGAATCACTTGAAAATGATTCCAAAAGAATGGAATTTGTGAGTGAGTTAAGAAAATCACAAATGCTTGCGGCTGTGAAGTTAGATCTTTCTAGGCCTCCGGGCGGCAAAAGAAAGAAAAGGCAACAATGGAAACCCAGTGGACCCAGTAATGGTGCACCACAGATTGGAGTGAACCAGCCCAAGGGCAAGTGTTTCCGTTGCAGGCAGTCTGGGCATTGGAAGTCTAATTGTCCTCTCAGACAAGGAGGTATGAACTTTTCCTTAGTCACTGAAACATGTTTAGCGGTGTTATCCACCGGTACCTGGTGTGTGGATACGGGAACCACTGATCATGTCTGCAATTCTTTGCAGGGGTTCCAGGAAACCCGGCGGCTTAGAGAGGGAGAGATCACTATCTACATGGGCAACACTACGAAAGTGGCGGCGGTTGCAGTGGGAGATATTTATTTATCTTTTAATAATAATGTTTTGGTATTGAATAATTGTCTTTATGTACCGAATTTTAGAAAGAACCTTGTTTCGGTTTCTAAATTGGTTTTGAATGGATATTCTGTTTCTTTTGATAGTTCTGTTATTGTCAAAAAGAATGGTGAGTATATCTGTTCTGGTACATTGATAGGCAACTTATATATACTGAATCCCGATTATTCCACGATGCAACGAGTAGAGTCAAATAACACATCTAGTACCAATAAGAGAAAGGAGCCTTCTAGGATGAATCAAAAAGTACTTATGGCATCTTAGGCTAGGTCACATTAACTTGGGTAGGATTCAAAGGTTGATAACTGATGGAATACTCAGTGGTGTGAAAGATGAGGACTTTCCGACCTGCGAATCATGCCTGGAAGGAAAAATGACCAAGCGACCCTTTAGTGATAAAGGGTATAGATCCAAGGAAGTACTAGAATTGATTCACTCTGATTTGTGCGGGCCTTTATCTGTCCAAGCGAGAGGAGGTTATGAATATTTCGTAACCTTTACTGATGATTACTCAAGGTATGGTTTTATATACCTGATGCGCCGCAAGAGCGAGTGCTTTGACAAGTTCAAGGAGTACAAAGCTCTTGTGGAGAACCTTTATGGTAAAACCATAAAGACTCTACGATCTGATCGTGGAGGAGAGTACCTCTCGGGAGAGTTTAAAGCGTACTTATTAGAGAATGGGATTGACTCCCAGATGACTGCACCATACACGCCCCAGCAGAATGGTGTAGCAGAAAGAAGGAATAGGACTCTTATGGAAATGGTAAGATCTATGATGAGTTATTCAGACCTACCAGTTTCGTTCTGGGGATATGCCTTGGAAACAGCGGCGTATATCCTGAACTTAGTTCCTTCTAAATCAGTCCCTAAGACGCCCTTGGAATTGTGGACCGAGCGTAATCCGAACTTAAAACACATTCGGATCTGGGGTTGTCCAGCACATGTGCTGAAGCATGGGGCTGATAAGTTGGAATCTCGTTCAGATATTCGGTTGTTTATAGGATATCCTAGAGGAACGAAAGGTGGTCTATTTTATAGTCCTAAGGACCAGAAGATCGTGGTTAGCACCAACGCTCGGTTCTTGGAAGAGGATTATATAATGGACCACAAGCCCAAGAGTGAGATAATACTAAACGAACTGAGAGGGGACGATCAAGGCTTAGATCCAACCCAACCGGGTGATACGCCACCACAGTCTGCACCTGCAGTTACTGAGGTTACACCAGAGCGTCGTCGTAGTGGAAGGGTTGTTCGACAACCCGATAGGTTCATGTTTATAGGTGAGTCTTCGGACTTGTTACCTGGAGAACATGAAGCCGATCCTTGGACCTACGACGAGGCGCTTAAAGATCAAGATGCTCAGTTTTGGCAAAAGGCGATGAAATCTGAGATTGAATCAATGGATTCAAAACAGGTCTGGAATCTTGTAGCACCGCCCAAAGGTGTAAAAGGCATTGGTTGCAAGTGGGTGTACAAGAGAAAAAGAGGGTCTGACGGGAAGGTGGAAACCTTCAAGGCTAGGCTTGTTGCGAAAGGGTATACTCAGAAAGAAGGGATCGATTATGAGGAAACCTTTTCGCCGGTAGCTATGCTAAAGTCGATCCGGATTCTTTTGTCTATAGCATCTTATATGGATTATGAGGTGTGGCAAATGGACGTCAAGACAGCATTCTTGAATGAGAATCTTGACGAGACCATTTACATGTGACAGCCAGAAGGTTTCATCAAGAAAGGCCAAGAGCATCTAGTATGTAAGCTAAACCGATCCATTTATGGATTGAAGCAAGCTTCTAGATCTTGGAACATGCGGTTTGATGAGGTTATCCAGTCTTATGGATTCATTCAAAGCATGGACGAGTCGTGTGTATACCGGAGAAGTGACGGAAACAGTGTGGCGTTTCTCGTGCTTTATGTAGACGACATCCTTCTAATTGGCAACAATGTGAAGATGTTGTCGGACATAAAGGGATGGTTGTCCAAGCAATTCGATATGAAAGACTTAGTACAAGTTGGGCATGTTCTTGGGATCAAGGTTATAAGGGATCGCCAGAAAAGAACATTAAGCTTGTTCCAAGCCTCATATATTGATACGATTCTGGCTCGTTTCAACATGCAGAATTCCAAGAGAGGTGCTCAACCTTTCTGCCATGGAATTCATCTATCTAAAGATATGTGTCCCAAAACACAGAAGGAGATAGATTACATGAAGACAGTTCCTTATGCTTCGGCAGTAGGAAGTCTAATGTATGCGATGTTGTGCACGAGGCCTGATATCTGCTATGCCGTAGGCATGGTAGCTAGATATCAGAGTAACCCTGGACAGGGTCACTGGACTGCTGTAAAGAACATACTTAAGTACCTGCGAAGGACTAGGAATTATGTTCTGAGTTACAAAGCGTCCGAATTGATTCCTATTGGTTACACAGACTCGGATTTCCAATCTGATAAGGATCAGCGAAAGTCTACATCAGGCTATGTGTTCACATTGGGAGGTGGAGCAGTCTCATGGAAGAGTGTTAAGCAGAAATACATTTCGGACTCTACCATGGAAGCTGAATATGTAGCAGCCTCTGAGGCAGCTACAGAATCGGTGTGGCTCCAGAACTTCCTTATGGACTTGGATGTGGTTCCTAAAATGCCTAGAGCTATCACAATTTATTGTGACAATAGCGGTGCAGTGGCAAATGCAAAGGAACCACGAGCCCACAATGCGAGTAAACACATAGATCGCAAGTACCACCTGATTAGAGACATCGTCAAGAGAGGCGATGCGGTTGTCACCAAGATTGCATCAGCGGATAACCTGGCTGACCCCTTTACGAAGGCACTTCCAGCGGAAGCGTTCAAGAGACACATGAAGGGGATGGGTATCGGATGTTAGTAGAGGGCAACTAGACTTTTTAGTATAAGTGGGAGATTGATGGAGTTATATTCTAAATGTCTAGTTTAGTGACAATATGGAACTCCTTATTTGTGTTTTTCATTATCTATTAATCAAACTGTCGGCATTTTGTCTATCTTGTACTTGAATGCAATAGTCCTAGATATATACGTTGTAGACAGTATGGCGTGAGGAGACACGCGGAAGATCATATTGTCAGTTACTCGTATATTATCAAACAGAAGCTCACGACTTAGATGGACAGGGACAATCCATCGGTACGTCGTAGTGTGACTGGGTAATAGTTGGTCTTGACTATTATGTTACACTTGTACACTTGGTGTATTGAGCAGGACCACGGGAGGGCGTTCGATTTATACTAATCGACGTAATCGAACTAGACCTCAGAGATTACGGATATACGAATTCCTAATCCCTATATAATTATAGGTGCGTGTGTCCAATTCTCGGTTCTTTAATATGCCAATGAGTGATACTAATTGATTAGTCGAGATACTCGGTAAATTGGGAATCGGAATTGTACACACGGCATGCTATAGATTATAGACAGGAAACCGTGTCCCGTTTATCGGGTTGATGACGTCCCCGAGATGAGCTCATAAAGTTTATCATGTAAACCCTGCAGGTGGATTTGTTCCACATGATAATTAGGATGAGTGGTACTAGTTTCGGATAATAAGAAACGAATTAATTTAATTATTAGTAATTAAATAAATTCGTGGACGTTCGATATCTTAAACACGGGGAAGGTCGTATATGTAATTTCGGCGGAATTATTATTGTTGAAATAATATTAAAATTAATTTCGGGAATTCAATTATTATTTTATAGTGGAGTTAATAATAATTAAAATTGAAATCGATTAATTAAGGAATTACTTTTACGTATTCCAAGTTAATTAATATTTCAATTTAGCCCTTAATTAATTTACCCTTAGGTCCCTAACGTAGCTCTATTTAAACCCCCTCCCTTACCCTCTCTTAACCTAACTTTCGCCGCAACTTTCATTTTTCATCAGAGAATAATTATTTTGCTTAGCGCAAAAATATTTTTCTCTGTGTAAAAAATAAAGTTAACGCAATTATATTTTTATTCTCTCATTGAGAATAATTATACGGTGGTTGAGACAGAGAGAGTATAGACGGGAGAACTCCAGCGGATCGTTGCCCACACAACGGTTGGAGACGGGATCAGAGAATACGTTAGAAGCTCTAAGGTCTCAACAATCGACCGAGAAGGTATGAGATCGATTCTTTTTCCGCACTTTTCGATCTCATGTTATTCGTTAATCATACATGAACGTACGATCGGGTTCCGGGTATCGTGGATCGCATTCCTCGACTACTGGGGGTTCTAGGACCTTCGGATCGGTAGTCGGAAGAGGAAAAACGACCCGGAAACGAGCCCGGAACAGCAACGTCGTGTTGCTGTTCGCGGACAAACGGCGACCGCCGTTCCTAAACGGCGACCGCCGTTTTGCTGTTTTTCTGGCAGCCCGCTCCGGCTCGCGCGGTTGTCCTTCGGGGCAATGGCTGGGCGTGAATCGGGGCACGGGCTGGGAAAGCGAATGGAATAATGGACATGGAGGTCAACTGGGATCGTTCGGATGTTCGAGCAATCGAACGAACGCATCCCGGGTAGTCGATTTCCAACAACCATAAGTTCAAGGAATAACATAATGATTTTGGCAAAAAAGACAGACTTGATAATCCAAAACGACACTGATCATCATACACACTGAAAATTATGAATCAAACAGAAGTGATCGAAGGTCAAGTATCTTGAATTGTTGAGAGGGATAACAATACTGGATGGCTAGGGTGTCTTGTCGTTATCAAATGGGACAAAGGGTATGAACGAGTTGGTAAGCGTCCTGAAATTGAAACTCTAAATGATCCCTTTGATCATTATCAATCTCCATAGCAACTTCAACAAGCGTCTCGAAAGTCCCAGCTCCAAAGTTGTACGCCATAATCTTACTTGGAACGTGAAACACCACCATCGAATCTTCTTCCCTTGTCCCGCGTATCAAACCAAGCAACCTTATACGATATTTCGAACCAAATGAGGTTGAGATAGGGTTGAGACTCACGGTGCACACATTAGACCAAGATAAATCAACTTCGGACAACTCCCACACATGCAAAGTATATATTGTCTGGCTTCATAGACAAATGAACACAATGCATACGTCCATTTGATTCAATCATGTGGTGATCCATCAATCTTGACACAAAGTAGTTTGGTATTGTTGGGATAAACAACTCAGAAACTGATCCATCCCCGGGGTTCATAACCGAAGAATAAAACCAACCACTGCCAGAACATGGGAAATAAATGGCACCTTTCCAATACATCGCATTGGGTATATCCCCTATATGTAATTTTGATTCGGTCTCGATATCCTTAAATATGTGAGTCTCAGAATCATACACACTTATGAACAAGCCGGGGGATTTCGTGTTTTTCTTAAAGCAAACAACACGGTATTGAGGAGACTTTCGAGAATTGAAGGCTAAGCAAAGGAAATTAAAGGGCTTGGAGAGGTCGAGGTTCCTGGACTGCAAGGTGGTGGGATTATAGACGAAGTAACATTTGGGGACAGAACGGAACATTTTTCATTTCAGCAGCAACAACCCGTTGCACGAATGCAGTACCTTGATGAACGGATACTCCGAGTTGAGTCGAGATTTGTAAGTCAACGGAACCGAAGTTTTGGTGGTTGTAGAATTTATAGATAGGAGGCAGAAGGAGACATTCTCCCGTAAACAAAGAAAATATTAGGGTTTGTATTGAATGAATAATCTGAATACATCAATTGTTTGTGCATGTGTTTATATATACACATGCGTAAACCCCAATCTTAAGTAACAGGGACCAAAGGACAATTAAACAAAGTATAGGACTTCTAGTAAATTACACAAGAGTCCTAAATAATAAATAAAGAAGAGTCGACTCGATTTGCATGCAAAATACATGCAGAAGCGCATAGAAGCGCATGTATGTTCCATAGCCCCCCTCAAGATGGGAGTAAAGATATTTAAGTCCCATCTTGCGTAGAAGCTGAGTAAACACCTTGGAGCCGAGAACCTTGGTAAACAAATTTGCAACCTGGTCCGCGGTTTTCAAATAGAACATTTTGAATAGACCCTTATATAGCCATTCCCTTACAATATGGCAGTCGATTTCGATGTGTTTAGTACGCTCATGAAATACAGGGTTAGAGGCAATGTGCATGGCTGAGACATTGTCACAGTAGAGAAGAGCTGGCTGGGAATGAGGAATGGTAAAATCATGAAGAAGCTTTTTGAACCAGATGAGTTCACAAACAAGGGAGGCCATGGCTCGGTATTCGGATTCTGCTGAAGAGCGGGAAACAGTTGCTTGCTTCTTAGAACGCCATGCAACCAAGGAGTCACCAAGAAATACACAATAACCAGTGACTGATTTCCTGGTTTCAACATCTGCAGCCCAATCTGCATCACAATAGGATTTTAAATGGATGGGGTTAGATGCTGGATAAAACAAACCTTGACCTGGGGATCCTTTGAGGTATCTGACCACACGAATGGCAGCTGACATGTGGAGGTCAGTGGGATGATCAAGAAATTGACTGAGCACTTGTAGGGAATAAGAGATGTCAGGTCTAGTGAGTGTGAGATATAAAAGCCTGACAATGAGCCTTCTATATTCAAAGGGATTGGAGAGGGCAATACCTTCATCCTTGGTTAATTTAAGTCCTTGTTCAAAAGGGAAGGTTGTTGGTTTGCTGTGGAGAAGATCACAGTCAGAGATTATATCAAGAGTGTACTGCCTCTGATTAATCACCATACCAGAAGTATTTTTGGCAATCTCAATACCCAAGTCTTTGAGTTGAAATTGTCTGCTCAGAAAACTTTTGAATTTGCCAAGTGACTGTGAGTCATTTTCTCCCAAAATAATGTCATCAACATATATGAGAAGAAATGTGATGGAGGAGCCTGAGTGCAGTATATATAGGGATTAGTCTGCAGTATTTTGGGTGAAGCCATAAGAAACAATGACTGAGCATAGTTTTTCATTCCATTGTCTTGAGACTTGTTTCAGGCCATAAAGGGATTTATGTAACTTGCAACACATATTTTGCTGAGAGGTGGTGTGGTAGCCTTGAGGTAATGTCATGATTACTTCCTCATGGAGATCTCCATACAAGAAAGCATTATTAATATCAATCTGAGTGAGATGCCAATTGAGGGAAGAAGCCAAGGCCAGAACAGTCCTGACAATGGCAATTTTGGCAACAGGAGAAAAGGTTTCAAAGAAATCCAGGCCTTCTTGTTGAGTGTAACCTTTGGCAACTAGCCTTGCCTTGTATTGTTGGAAATCGATATCCCGGGGTATCAAAAATTGCAGAACCGATAACCCCGACCGAAATCTCATCGCCGGAAACCGATCACGAACACCACGTCGCCGGAGTCCGACGAGAGAATCGCCGCGAGGGAGAAACCCTAGTCGAACCCCACGCGGGGTTCGCGATCGCCGTGCATGGCGATCGTCGGGGATGCGCGGTGCATCCCCGCGGGGCTGTTCGACCAGCACCCGTCGGCGGTGAGTCCGGCGACTCACCGCCACCGCCACACGAGGAGGAGGGCGCCCAGCCGAGGCTCCAGCCCTCGGCTGCCCTCGCGATCGAGCCCAGCTCGATCGCCCGCTCCGGCCGAAGCCGGAGCTCCCCGTGCGCACGCCGCCGGTCGAGGGGCGGAGGGGACCCGCCGCGGCACCAGCCCGCGGCGTCCCCGACGATCGTCTGCCCCGGCGTCCAGCCGGGGCTCCCTTCTCGACGCACGCCGGCGGTCGAACCCTAGGGTTCGGCCGCCCCCTTCGATCCTCGCCGGGGATCTCGAATCCCCGTCCCCGAGGTTCGTCGTTTTCCCGGATCGTGTGTTCATGTATGTATCACAATTAATTCACATAAAATCATACAAGGGAGTCTATGATTTTACCTTTTGATTCGTTGTGCGGAGAAACGAAATCAATTGAAGACCTTTGAATCTTCCTACGTATTCCTTGCACTAGCTTGAACGTCGTGTGGGCGACCATCTCCAGCAGGCCGCCGCGGGTCACAGCCCGCGGCCAGCGATCGATCGTGATGATCGATCGCACCCCGGCGTCCAGCCGGGGTTCGCCCCTCCGCGCCTCTCGCCGAAACCCTAGGCGGGTCGATCCCACGCGGTCCGGTGGTTTCACCACCACCGCGTGATCGTCCGTCTACTCCGGGGTTCGATCCTTGGATCTTGTTTTTCGATAATTGATTCAATAAACTTGAATTAAATTGCGGAAATTTAATTAACCTTTTGATTCGTTGTTTGGAGAAACGAGATCTTATGATGACCTTGAGATCTTCCCACGTATTCCTTGCACTAGCTCGAACGTCGGGTGGGCGACGATCTTCCGAACTCCATGGATCTCCCTCTCTACTTTCTCTCTCTAGAATTGTGATCTTCAAGTTATGAGAATAGAGAAGACCATGTAGTGCTTTTATAGGCTACGTAGGGGATCTTAAGGAGGTGGAATATTGGGCTTCCAATAATAGTGATTAAATTGAGCCCAAGCCCAAATCTATTAATCCTTACTATTATTAATTATATTATTAACTCCACTAAATAAATATAATTGCACTCCCAATATTCACCATATTATATCAAATAATATTTCTCCGGTAGTATTATTTATTCCGTGTATTTAAGATAGAAATGTCCATGACTAAATTTAAATTAATTGCGTAATTAATTTATTCATCTCTTGTATCCGAGACTAGTACCATTCAACCTTAATTATTATGCGGCACGAATCCACCTGCAGGGTTTACATAATAATTCCTTAGGAACTCATCTCGGGGACATTATCAACCCGTACGGGATACACTTTCCCGTCAAGTATTCACGGCATGCCATATATAAAATATAGTGACCCAACTTAACCGGTAATTAACCCAATAATTAAATCGGTTAATTCCTTTGGAAAATAAAAGTCACTTATATTAAATATACACACCCACAATAGTATCGGGGATTAAGAATAAAATACACTGAGACTTAAATCGATTATCGCCGGCAATCCTAATCGATAAATCTCAAACGATCCGCCCAATACACCAAGTGTACAAGTGTGATAAAATAATTAAGATAAATTATTTTCTCTCTCACACAACGACTATACCGATGGATTGGTCCGTGTCCATCTAGGTCGTGAGCAACTGTTTGATTAAATACGAGTAACCGATAGTATGATCTTCTGTGTGTCCATACACACCATACTAACTACAACGTATAAAATCCAGGACTATGATTTGTTGGAAATCGATATCCCGGAATTAATAAATTTAAATAAATAAATTATCTAATTAATTCCGACCAAAATCCTTCGAATATCCGGATTGTCCAAATTGCGGAACCGACAACCCAATCGAAAAGCCTCTCGCCGGAAACCACCGCGAACCATCATACGAGCCGGAGCCCGGCCGAACACACATCCGCGGGGAAGCCCCGCTTGCGTGCCCTAGCCGAGCCCCCGTACGGGGCTCGCGATCACGCACGGTGATCGCCGGGGATGCGCATCGCACCCCCCGGGGCTGCTCGTAGCAGCCCCCGGCGGTGAGTCCGGCGACTCACCGCCACCGTCGGTCGAGGGAGGGGGCGCTTGCCGCGGCACCAGCCCGCGGCTGCCCCCTAGGTCGATCGCTCGCCCCGGCGTTCAGCCGGGGCTCCCTTCCTTGCGTGCTGCCGGCGATCGAGCCTTAGGGCTTCGATCGCCAACCCTCGGCGTCCAGCCGAGGGTCCGTTGCCATGCGCGATCCCCGCCGGGGATCTCTCGGCCTCCGCGGTCCGGTGATCTTCGATCACCACCGCGAGGTCGATCCTCGTCCACGGGGTTCGTCCCTCGGATCTTGGTTCATGATATTTTCACGATAATTAAACGATAAAATCATAAAGAGGGTTTTACGATTTACCTCGTTCTCGTTGTTCGGAAAAACGTAGAACTCAATTTGACGACCTTGAGATCTTCCGACGTATTCCTTGCACTAGCCCGGACGTCGTGTGGGCGACGATCTACCGAACTCCATGGATCCTCCTCTCTACTTTCTCTCTCTAGAATTGTGATCTTCAAGTTATGAGAATAAAGAAGACCATGTAGTGCTTTTATAGGCTACGTAGGGGATCTTAAGGAGGTGGAATATTGGGCTTCCAATATTGATGATTAAATTGAGCCCAATGCTCAAGTCCATTAATCCTTATCAATATTAATTAATTTATTTTCCACTATATAAATTAATTGCACTCCCAATATTAAACCATATTATATCAAATAATATTTCTCCGGTAGTATTATTTATTCCGTGTATTTAAGATATAAATATCCATGAATAAAATTAATTTATTGCTAATTAATTTATTCATCTCTTATTTCCGAGACTAGTACCATTCATCCTTAATTATTATGCGGAACGAATCCACCTGCAGGGTTTACATAATAATTCCTTATGAACTCATCTCGGGGATATTATCAACCCTTACGGGATACACTTTCCCGTCAAGTATTCAAGGCATGTCATATATAAAATATAGTGACCCAACTTAACCGGTAATTAACCCAATAATTAAATCGGTTAATTCCTTTGGTAAATCAAAGTCACTTATATTAAATATACACACCCGCAATAGTATCGGGGATTAAGAATAAAATACTCAGAGACTTAAATCGATTATCGCCGGCAATCCTAATCGATAAATCTCAAGCAGATCCGCTCAATACACCAAGTGTACAAGTGTGATAAAATAATCAAGATAGATTATTTTCTCTCTCACACAACGACTATACCAATGGATCGGTCCGTGTCCATCTAGGTCGTGAGCAACTGTTCGATTAAATACGAGTAACCGATAGTATGATCTTCTGTGCGCCCATGCAACACCATACTAACTACAACGTATAAAATCCAGGACTATGATTTGCATATATTTAATTATAAATAATTAAACGCAAATAATTGTTTATTTAATTAAATAGATTAGTGGCAATGGATCGTGAGTTTCCTTTACTTAATTCTAGACATTAAGTACACAACTCCAACAATCTCCCACTTGTACTAAGGTCTAGTCATTTCTTCCAAACTCCCGACTCCCATACTCATCACGTGCTTAAGTTGTACTTCCAAGAAGTACTATGTGAATGAGCACTCTAGGTTGCCGCTCTGAAGTTATCTTGGTGACTACAGCGTCGTCTCCCTCGACGATGACTCGTATCAGGTGGTACTTGCACTATGTGTTATCTTACACTTATGGACTCGTGATTTCTTACCATTTGCCATCGCACCGCTATTTACATAGCCTTTGGAAAATTAAGAATCACATCTAAGTCCCAGAGATTATCCCGGAGTTACACCAAAACTTCCGCTGCCTCTGAGGCTGCTATTTGGTTACCCATGGCAGAGTCCGAAAAGCATCGTGCTTATCACTCTTCCATGTTAAAACTCCTTCTCCTTCAATAGTGAAACACATAGCCTGATATCGACTTACACCGGTCCTCATTCGTGATTTCCGACTCGCGGGAGACTTCGACTGGGGGCGGGCTGCGTGTCTTCGGGCGCGTAGTCTCCAAAGGTCGGACTCCTGCAGATGAGTTGGTGTTCGTGCGAACTCCGGCGACGGGTTTTCGGTCGGGTTATCGGTTCCGCAATTTTTTTTGATAGCCCGGGACATCGAATCCCAGCATTAAGTACACAACTCCAACAGTTAGAACTCCTTCTCCTTCAATAGTGAAACACATAGCCTGATATCGACTTACACCGGTCCTCATTCGATTAGAAATCTAAGAGAATGTAATCCAAAGGAAATGCTCGTCTGCTTCGTAGTCTAGAATAGTACTTCGAAAGTACTTTTACAGCAGTCGAATATTCCTTTCCAGGATTACCTTGATATCCTCCCACTATGCTAACCGCATAGCCGATATCAGGTTCTCGTTTTCAACATTGCATTTATTAAGCTTTCCACACTCAAAGTGTAGGAAACTGCATTCATTGCTTCTATCTCCTTTTGTGTTCCAAAACACATATCCTTACATAGATGCATTCCGTCTCTGAAAGGTAACGAACCTTTCTCGGAATCTTGCATGTTTAAAACGAACCATAATCATTTATGTAAGATGTCCAGGAGAAGTACAATGTTCTTTCTAGAGATCCAAGATCTCAAGAACATGTCCAACTTCTTCCTTTATCTTTCATAATGATTTATCTAGACAACCATCACTTTATGTCTGATAACATCTTTACATTGTTGCCAATGATAAGAGTGTCATCTACATAAAACCTCCGAGAAACACCACCTTGTTTTCCATCACGTTTCCAATACACACAATTCGTCTATGCTTTTGATGAATCCATAAAATGGACTATCTCATCAATTTGCAAGTACCATGAACTCAATGCTTTGTTTTAATCCATAAATGGATCAACTAAGCTTGTACTCTAAATGATCTTGCCTCTTAGCAATAATCCTTATTGCTTTCCAAGAAGGCACATTTAGATCTAGTACCTCCATGTAGATCCAGGGATCGATTTCATGTATACTAGGTCCAGAGTCCTAAAACTCTCCTAGTCTTATGAATATCTCTGGTTGATTCACAACCTCCCACTACAACGGCATTCCGGTGTATAAACAGTAATAACTGTAGGTGCAGTTAGTGGTGTATCGCTACTCGGTTCGGCTGGTTCTAAGTCTTAATATTTCTCTCTCATTTCAAAGTATCATGTCACTTTGGGCTTGTGGTTCATTATATAGTCTTTCTCTAAGAACCGGGCGTTAGAACTTATAACGTCCTTCTGGTTCATAGTACTATTGAACACACATCTTTTTGTTCTTCTAGGATATTCTACAACCGCATTTGAATGCGCCTTTGTTTCCAGACATATCCATAGAACATAGGTAGTTCCGTATAACTCATGTTTTTACTATTTCTATAAGAGTTCCATTTCTAGTTTACGACACACCATTTCTACACAACAGTGTATGGTGAAGTCATTTAGGATCAAATCCCAATTTCTGATTAGTATGCCATGCATTCCTCAGACAGGTACTTGCCTCCGCGATCAAATCGCAGGCTACAAATGGATATACCTTGATGGCTCTCCACAATTGCTTAGTGTCCATTGACTTGTCAAAACACTTGCTTTTGTGGCACATCAGGTATTCTAATCCATTTTTCGAGTAATCATAAAATGAAGTACTCGTACCTTATTGTCTAAGTAGGCATAGATCTGCATACATCATAGTCAATCAATTCTTATACTTGTCCGGATCTTACATCTTGTATCCATAAAGGATTGCTTAGTCATATTATCTTCCAAATTAGATTCTTAGGTCGGAAGGTCCACTCCTTCAACTTAATTGGTCAAAATATCAATTTTCGACCCTTGAACTTCTTATTTGAATAAACATGACTCAGCATAAGAATCCACAAGTATAATTGATAAAGAAATCTCTTATTAGTAAAACGAGTTTCATACTACGGTTCGTTGCATCATGGTGGACTCAGGATTCATCATTTATATATTGCTAGCTAATGTACCAGAATAGATAATATCATTATTTCTTCTTATAACCATCAAATGATTAAAAGAAATAAAATATCCATTCATTAGAAATCCAGAACAATGTTCTTTCTAATATGAAAGGTACATAAAAGCAATAACTCAAAATGAAATCCTATAAAATGTCCTCCACTGCAACTGCTGCCTCCTCCACAGCATTGCCCATGTAGACTACGATCTTTTCTTTTCCAAGTCGTTAGGTTTCCTGGAACCTCTTGCACTTAAAATGCACATACCGTCAGTGGTTCCATATCTACACACCAGGTTCCGGTAGATAATACCACTGACTATGTTTTACGACTAAAGAAAATTTCGTACTTTCTTTGAGAGGATAATCAGACTTCCAGTACCCAGACTGTTTGCATCGAGAACACTTGCCTATTGGCTTTCTCGTCCCATCTCGTGGTCTAAGCAACTTAGGGCCACTGGGTTTCTTTGCTTGCTTTTCCCATCCCCCGGTTTTGCCCTTAGGTTCGAAACCTTTGGTATTGACTACAAGAGCTTGCGATTTCCGTCTCAACTCGTCTAAAAAGTCAATCATCTCAAAAACGTGTTTAAGCGTTTCCTCGAATCGACTGGCTTTTATGAGTATCCTCATCGCCTCTTGTCTAGCCTCTACATCATGTCTAAACATCTCCTTGAGTTTGAACATGATATCAAAATCAGTTCTTTCCTCAAATGTTAAGACATTAGTAGGTTCGGGAGGACAAAGCTCACTGAGTACAAACTTGTACTCTTTAACAGTTTGGGCATTGTCTAGATCTCTATTCCAATCAATACATTCAGGGACCAATGAGTTTAATTTCCTTAAGTATCACATAAAGTGGGTTCAAAGCCATTTCCTAATCTATGAGCACATATAACAACAAACAATCGATTTAATCTCCGATATTATCTCCCTCAAATAATATCATTAAACCACTAATCACATCTAAAATCCCATCAAATATGGCAAGCCACGTGGTGTGGACGTTTACCAATCCAAATGATTTAGCAATTAGATTTGCTTCGGTCATACATCAGTTATAGCGTAACCTCGTGGGGAGGAATAATATAATGCGTATCTAAGTGTAAACCATTACTCAGCACTAAAGTAAATCGTTTGGAATTGCTACATCACCGCAAGCCACGTGGTGTGGACGTTTACGACAACTTCACAACTCTTCACAATTCCTTATAACTGTCTACATCAATTAATCCAAAATCCGTTAGTATAGCAAGCCACGTGGTGTGGATGTTTACTACACCAAGAGACTTTTATAATTGACTCCCAATTACTTGATTCATTTAATCTTGTAAATCAAGACGCGGAGAATCATAAGTGAAACTCGAAGTTTCTTACCAGTGATTCACCATGCGAACGACCCTATCTCTCATAAAATGAGGGAGCCGAGCAGACAATCGATCCACCTTCAAAAGGATGGTACGAAGGTCTCTAATTTGTGTCCTCGACATGACCAAGTGGCTTTGGCTCCATTCCACTCCCCGGGGTGAGAATGAGTCGACTTGAAATCAGTTTTGGAAAGACAAATTAGGCATTGTTTGATAAACTTAATCAATGTTTCTCGTAAGAGGAATTACAAGAATTCTCCTCCAATGGCTTATCTATATGAACTTCGAAAGTTCATAAAAGTCACCAAGAGAACAGTAATGGAGACCATGGATATGTTTCCATACCCTCTCCCACTTAGCTTTTTACAATAAAGGGATACGCTATCTAATGCATAATTAAATACACATAAGCATGCATACATGAAATAAAGCACATAGAATATTATCACATAATCAAAATAATACTAGAATATTATTTTCCGACTATTATGGCTTTATCGCATCCCCGTATGCGTCTTCTAGTCTTCAGTCTTCGTTCTTGAATACTCCATGTGACGGGAATATTAATTCCAATATTTAAATCTATATATTTTTAATAAATCCAAAAGTTACTTAATTCGAAAATTAAGTCAATCGAATAAATCAAAAATAAAATTAAATATTATTAATATTTTTATTTATTTTTATTTTCCCTTTCTACTCCAAGACCCTTTTGGAATATTCTAGAAGACTTCCATAATGAAATAAGGAAATAAAATAATTTATTTTATTTTCCCTTTCTACTTCATTAAATCTCTAGAATAATCTATCCAAGACCCACTTGGAATATTCTAGATGATTTCCATAATGAAATAAGGAAATAAAATAATTTAGGACTCCTAGTCCTTCCAAATTAATTCCTTTCCTAATTAAAAATTCCATAAAGGAATAATTAAATAGGAAAAATTAATTAAGGACTCTTCTACTTTCCAAAATTAATTAATTTCCATGTCCATGAAAATTCCCATAAAATAGGAATAATCAATTAGGAAATAAATTAATTTTATAATTAATTATTTTCCTATCCAATTCTATTTAAACTCTAGAATCCTATCCAAGTAAGACTTGGAATATTCTAGAAGACTTCTATAATAGAATAAGGAAATAAATTAATTCCAATTTATTCTTTTCCTATTTTCATGAGAGTTCCCAAACTTAGGAATACTCAAAATAGGAAAACCGAATTAATTAGGAAAGCGAATCTAGGTAGGAGTAGCACGGGGTGCGCCACCCCCACCCTTTGATCGATCGGCCGGCCACCCGGGGAGGAGCACCGCCGCCCAGCCACGCCGGCCAGCCACCGAACCGGCGGCAGCCCGCGGCTAGGGCGATCGACCCCCTCGCCCATGGCATCGTTCGATCATCACAATGGGATCGATCCCAATCGATCCCGAGCCCTAGCTCCCTCTCTTCTTCTCCTCCGTCACACTTTTCCGGTCGTCGTTTCGTCCTCGATCCAACGTAAATAAATTACAAATTTATTACTACGTTATCCGGTATCGATTCTCTACATGAAAACGACCTCAAACAATTTCCGGAAACATTAAGAACAAGCATTCACCACACAAGAACGAATCTCGACATCAACAAGAGTTTAATAATCAAGAGAAATATTATGACATTAATTAACAATAATTAAATCTAGCCATAATAATCGGAAACCCTGCAAGGTAGAACAATTTATCGAAAAATACCATGAACTAAAACCAACGCTCTGATACCAATTGTTGGAAATCGATATCCCGGAATTAATAAATTTAAATAAATAAATTATCTAATTAATTCCGACCGAAATCCTTCGAATATCCGGATTGTCCAAATTGCGGAACCGACAACCCAATCGAAAAGCCTTTCGCCGGAAACCACCGCAAACCATCATACGAGCCGGAGCCCGGCCGAACACACATCCGCGGGGAAGCCCCCGCTTGCGTGCTCTAGCCGAGCCCCCGTACGGGGCTCGCGATCACGCACGGTGATCGTCGGGGATGCGCATCGCACCCCCCGGGGCTGCTCGTAGCAGCCCCCGGCGGTGAGTCCGGCGACTCACCGCCACCGTCGGTCGAGGGAGGGGGCGCCTGCCGCGGCACCAGCCCGCGGCTGCCCCCAGCGATCGACCCTAGGTCGATCGCTCGCCCCGGCGTTCAGCCGGGGCCCCTTCCTTGCGTGCTGCCGGCAATCGAGCCTTAGGGCTTCGATCGCCAACCCTCGGCGTCCAGCCGAGGGTCCGTTGCCATGCGCGATCCCCGCCGGGGATCTCTCGGCCTCCGCGGTCCCGTGATCTTCGATCACCACTGCGAGGTCGATCCTCGTCCACGGGGTTCGTCCCTCGGATCTTGGTTCATGATATTTTCACGATAATTAAACGATAAAATCATAAAGAGGGTTTTACGATTTACCTCGTTCTCGTTGTTCGGAAAAACGTAGAACTCAATTTGACGACCTTGAGATCTTCCGACGTATTCCTTGCACTAGCCCGGACGTCGTGTGGGCGACGATCTACCGAACTCCATGGATCCTCCTCTCTACTTTCTCTCTCTAGAATTGTGATCTTCAAGTTATGAGAATAGAGAAGACCATGTAGTGCTTTTATAGGCTACGTAGGGGATCTTAAGGAGGTGGAATATTGGGCTTTCAATATTGATGATTAAATTGAGCCCAATGCTCAAGTCCATTAATCCTTATCAATATTAATTAATTTATTTTCCACTATATAAATTAATTGCACTCCCAATATTAAACCATATTATATCAAATAATATTTCTCCGATAGTATTATTTATTCCGTGT
The DNA here is from genome assembly GCA_954870475.1 of Euphrasia confusa. Lineage (NCBI taxonomy): Eukaryota > Viridiplantae > Streptophyta > Magnoliopsida > Lamiales > Orobanchaceae > Euphrasia > Euphrasia confusa. The sequence continues at coordinate 23,974,419 of OX940960.1, forward strand.
ATTTAAGATATTAATATCCATGAATAAAATTAATTTATTGCTAATTAATTTATTCATCTCTTATTTCCGAGACTAGTACCATTCATCCTTAATTATTATGCGGAACGAATCCACCTGCAGGGTTTACATAATAATTCCTTATGAACTCATCTCGGGGATATTATCAACCCTTACGGGATACACTTTCCCGTCAAGTATTCACGGCATGTCATATATAAAATATAGTGACCCAACTTAACCGGTAATTAACCCAATAATAAAATCGGTTAATTCCTTTGGTAAATCAAAGTCACTTATATTAAATATACACACCTGCAATAGTATCGGGGATTAAGAATAAAATACTCAGAGACTTAAATCGATTATCGCCGACAATCCTAATCGATAAATCTCAAGCAGATCCGCTCAATACACCAAGTGTACAAGTGTGATAAAATAATCAAGATAGATTATTTTCTCTCTCACACAACGACTATACCGATGGATCGGTCCGTGTCCATCTAGGTCGTGAGCAACTGTTCGATTAAATACGAGTAACCGATAGTATGATCTTCTGTGCGCCCATGCAACACCATACTAACTACAACGTATAAAATCCAGGACTATGATTTGCATATATTTAATTATAAATAATTAAACGCAAATAATTGTTTATTTAATTAAATAGATTAGTGGCAATGGATCGTGAGTTTCCTTTACTTAAATCTAGACATTAAGTACACAACTCCAACATGATTTGCATATATTTAATTATAAATAATTAAACGCAAATAATTGTTTATTTAATTAAATAGATTAGTGGCAATGGATCGTGAGTTTCCGTTACTTAAATCTAGACATTAAGTACACAACTCCAACAATCTCCCACTTGTACTAAGGTTTTGTCATTTCCTCCAAACTCCCGACTCCCATACTCATCACGTGCTTAGGTTGTACTTCCAAGAAGTACTATGTGAATGAGCACTCTAGGTTGCCGCTCTGAAGTTATCTTGGTGACTACAGCGTCGTCTCCCTCGACGATGACTCGTATCAGGTGGTACTTTCACTATGTGTTACCTTACACTTATGGACTTGTGATTTCTTACCATTTGCCATCGCACCGCTATTTACATAGCCTTTGGCAAATTAAGAATCACATCTATGTCCCAGAGATTATCCCGGTGTTATACCAAAACTTCCGCTGCCTCTGAGGCCGCTATTTGGTTACCCATGGCAGAGTCCGAAAAGCATCGTGCTTATAACTCTTCCATGTTAAAACTCCTTCTCCTTCAATAGTGAAACACATAGCCTGATATCGACTTACACCGGTCCTCATTTGATTAGAAATCTAAGAGAATGTAATCCAAAGGAAATGCTCGTCTGCTTCGTAGTCTAGAATAGTACTTCGAAAGTACTTTTACAGCAGTCGAATATTCCTTTCCAGGATTACCTTGATATCCTCCCACTATGCTAACCGCATAGTCGATATCAGGTTCTCGTTTTTCAACATTGCATGTTAAAAATGAACCATAATCGTATAAGATATCTAGAGAAGTACAATGTTCTTTTCTTGAGATCATAGATCTTAAGAACATGCTCTAACTTCTTCTTTTTCTCATATATCGATTTTTCTAGACAACCATCATTTTATGTCTGACAACATCTTTACATTGTTACCAATGATAAAATGTTATCTACATAAAACCTCCGAGAAACACCACCTTGTTTCCATCACGTTTCTCATACACATGAATCGTCAATGCCTTTTGATGAATCCATCAAATGGACTATCTCATCAATGCTCAAGTTCCACGAACTCTAGCTTTGTTACAATCCATATATGGATCAACTAAGATTGTACTCTAAATGATCTCGCCTCTTAACAATAATCCTTATTGTTCTCTAAGAAGGCACATTTAGATCTAGTACCGCCTCTATGTAGATTCAGGGATTGATTTCATGTATACTAGGTCCAGAGTTCGAAACTCTCATAGTCTTATGAATATCTCCGGTTGTCACACAACCTCCCACTACAATGGCATTCCGGTGTATAAACAGTAATAACAGTAGGTGCAGTTAGTGGTGTACCGCTACTCGGTTCGGCTGGTTCTAAGTCTTAATCGTTTTCTCTCTTTTCAGAAGTATCATGTCACTTTGGGCTTGTGGTTCATCTAATAGTCTTCCTCTAAGAACCGGGCGTTAGAACTTATAACGTCCTTCTGGTTCATAGTACTATCGAACACACATCTTCTGTTCTTCTAGGATATTCTACAACCACATTTGAATGTGCCGTTGTTTCCAAGACATATCCATAGAACATAGGTAGTTCCGTTTAACTCATGCTTTTACTATTTCTATAAGAGTTCCATTTCTTATTTCCGACACACCATTTCTACAGAGGACTGTATGGTGTAGTCACTTGGGATCCAATCCCAAACTCTGATTATACATCAGAGTCAATCAATTCTAATACTTGTCCGGATCTTATATCTTACATCCATAAAGGATTGCTTAGTCGTATTATCTTCCAAATTAGATTCTTAGGTCGTAAGGTCCACTCCTTCAACTTAATTGATCTTACAATCAATTTTCGACCTTTGAACTTCTTATTTGAATAAATATGACTTAGCATAAGAATCCACAAGTAAAATTGATTTAACAAAGAAATCTCTTATTAGTAAAACGAGTTATATAAAACGGTTCGTTGCATCATGGTGGACTCAGGATTCATCATTTATATATTGCTAGCTAATGTACCAGAATAGATAATATCTTTATTTCTTCTTATAACCATCAAATGATTAAAAGAAATAAAATATCCATTCATTAGAAATCCAGAACAAAGTTCTTTCTAATATGAAAGGTACATAAAAGCAATAACTCAAAATGAAATCCTATAAAATGTCCTCCACTGCAACTGCTGCCTCCTCTACAGCATTGCCCATGTAGACTACGATTTCTTCTTTTCTAAGTCGTCGGGTTTCCTGGAACCCTTGCATTTAAAATGCACATACCGTCAGTGGTTCCATATCTACACACCAGGTTCTTGGTAGATAATACCACTGACTATGTTTTACGACTAAAGAAAAATTTCGTACCTTCTTTGAGAGGACAGTCAGACTTCCAGTAACCAGACTGTTTGTATCGAGAATACTTGCCTCATGGCTTTCTCGTCCCATCTCGTGGTCTAAGCAACTTAGGAATACTGGGATTCTTTGCTTGCTTTTCCTTTCCCCCGATTTTGCCCTTAGGTTCGAAACCTTTGGCATTGGCTACAAGAGCTTGCGATTTCCGTCTCAACTCGTATAAAAAGTCAATCATCTCAAAAACGTGTTTAAGCGTTTCCTCGAATGACTGGCCTTTATGAGTATCCTCATCGCTTCTTGTCTAGCCTCCTATGTCATGTCTAAACACCAACTTGAGTTTGAACATGATATCAAAATCAGTCCTTTCCTCATTAGTTGAGACATTAATAGGCTCGGGAGGACAAAGCTCACTGAGTACAACCTTGTACTCTTTAACAGTCTGGGCAATGTCTAGATCTCTATTCCAATCAATAAATTCAGGGACCAATGAGTTTATAATCCTTAAGTATCACATAAAGTGGGTTCAAAACCATTTCCTAATCTATGAGTGTTGGAAATCGATATCCCGGGCCATTAAAATTTGCGGAAAATAATAACCCGACCGAAATCCTTGATCGCCGGAGATCCGATCACGAACGCCACGAAGAACCGGGCTCGACAAGAGCATCGCCGCGGGATGAACCCGCGGCTAAACCCTAGCCGAACCCCACCGTGGGATTCGCGATCGACGATGATCGCGTGGGGCTGCCTAGCAGCCCCCGGCGGTGAGTCCGGCGACTCACCGCCACCACCGACGGGGAGGGGAGCCACCAGCCGCGGCGCGAAGCTGCGACGGCTCCCAGCGATCGACCCTTGGTCGATCGCTCGCCCCGACGTCCAGCCAGGGCTCCCCTTGCGTAGCCGCTCCCGGCGGTCGAAGCCCTAGGGCTCGACCGCCACCCCCTCGGCTCCCAGCCGAGGGTTGCTCTCGATCCCGGCGGGGATCGCTAGACCGCCGGCGGTCCGGTGGTCTTCGACCACCACCGCTCGGTCTATCCCCGTCCCCGGTTTCGACGTTTTTCCCAGATCGTGTGTTCATGTACGCGCCACAATTAATTCACATAAAATCATAGAAGGGAGTTTATGATTTTACCTTTCGATTCGTTGTGCGGAGAAACGAAATCAAGATGATGACCTTACGATCTTCCCACGTATTCCTTGCACTACGTTCGAACGTCGGGTGGGCGACGATCTATCGAACTCCTATGGATCTCCTTCAACTCTCTAGAACTATCAAGTATTGATATTCTTGTCTTATGATTTATGAAGGCCATGTAGTGCTTTTATAGGCTACGTAGGGGATCTAAAGGAGGTGGAATATTGGGCTTCCAATATTGAAGATTAAATTGAGCCCAATGCTCAAGTCCATTAATCCTTATCAATATTAATTAATTTATTTTCCACTATATAAATTAATTGCACTCCCAATATTAAACCATATTATATCAAATAATATTTCTCCGGTAGTATTATTTATTCCGTGTATTTAAGATTTAAATATCCATGAATAAAATTAATTTATTGCTAATTAATTTATTCATCTCTTGAATCCGAGACTAGTACCATTCAACCTTAATTATTGTGCGGAACGAATCCACTCATGAGGTTTACACAATAATTCCTTATGAACTCATCTCGGGGATATCATCAACCCTTCCGGGATACACTTTCCCGTCAAGTATTCACGGCATGTCATATATAAAATATAGTGACCCAACTTAACCGGTAATTAACCCAATAATTAAATCGGTTAATTACTTTGGAAAATCAAAGTCACTTATATTAAATATACACACCCGCAATAGTATCGGGGATTAAAAATAAAATACTGTGAGACTTGAATCGATTATCGCCGGCAATCCTAATCGATAAATCTCAACGATCCGCTCAATACACCAAGTGTACAAGTGTGATAAAATAATTAAGACAAATTATTTTCTCTTTCACACAACGACTATACCGATGGATTGTTCCGTGTCCATCTAGGTCGTGAGCAACTGTTTGATTAAATACGAGTAACCGATAGTATGATCTTCTATGTGACGTCGCACACCATACTAACTACAACATTCTCCCACTTGTACTAAGGTCTAGTCATTTCCTCCAAACTCCCGACTCCCATACTCATCACGTGCTTAAAGTGTACCTCCGAGAAGTACTATGTGAATGAGCATTCTAGGTTGTTGCTCTGAAGTTATCTTGGTGACTACTGCGTCGTCTCCCTTGACGATGACTCGTATCAGGTGGTACTTGCTCTATGTGTTATCATCACTTTTTACTAATGACTTCTTCCGGTTTACCGTGCACCGCTATCCAATAGCCTTTGGTAAACTAAGAGTCAAATCCAAGTCAAGAGGTTATCCTGGAACCTAACCAGAACTTCCGCTGCCTCTGAGGCTGCTATTCGGTTATGATAGAGTCTGATAAGCGTCCTGCTTATCACTCTTACATTTCATGGTTCCACTTCTTTCTAAAAGTGAACACATAGCCTGATATCGACTTACACTGGTCCTTCTCCGACTTTGAGATCTGAGAATTTGTAATCAAAGAAGATTTCGTCTTGCTTAGTAATCCAGTACTTCAAGTACTTTTACAGCATTCGAATATCTCTTGTCCAGATTATCTTGATATCCTCCCACTACGCAAACCGCATAGTTGATATCAGGTTCTTGTTTTACAACATTGCATTCACCAAGCATTCCGCACTTAAAGTGTAGTAAATTGCTTTGCTTGTATCTACCTCTTTCATGTGTTCGAAACACATACCCTTAGATAGATATATACTCTGCATCTGAAAGGCAATAACCTTTCTCAGAATAATGCATGTTTAAAACAAACCATAATCCTACAAGATATCTAGGAGAAGTACAATGTTCTTATCACTTAGATCGAAAGATCTCAAGAACATGTTCCAACTTCTACTCAATCTTATATCCCGATTCATTTAGACAACCATCATTTTATGTCTGATGACATTCTCTCATTGTTGCCAATGATGAAATGCTATCTACATAAAATTCCGAGAAACACCACCTAGTTTCCATCACGTTTTCAATACACCCTTCGTCTTTGCCTTTTGATGAATCCATCAAATGGACTATCTCATCAATTCGCAAGTTCCATGGTTTATAGCTTTGTCACAATCCATAAATGGATTTACTAAGCTTGTACTCTAAATGATCTTGCCTCTTAACAATAATACATTATTGTTTTCCAAGCAGGCACATTTAGATCTAGTACTGCCCTTATGCAGAGCTAGGGATCGATTTCATCTTTACTAGATCCAGAGTCCGAACTCTTCTAGTCTTATGAATATCTTCGGTTGTCCAACAACCTCCCACTGCAATGGCGTTCTAGTGTATAAACAGTAATAACAGTAGGTGCAGTGTGTGGTGTACTTCTACTCGGTTTGGCTGGTTCCTAGTCTTTTGTCCATTCCCTTATTCATGTCAGTTCGGGCTTTGTGGTTCGTCTAATAGTCTTCCTTCTAAGAGCCGGGCGGTAAACGTCCTTCTGGTTCATAGTACTATAGAACACACAGATTCTTTGTTCATCTAGGATATCCCACAACCACCGTTGTCTCCAGGAATATCCATAGAACATAGGTAGTTCCGAACAACTTGTTCTTTTACTGTTAGATTTTCATTTCTTATACTTGACACACCATCTCTACACGTAAGTGTATGGTGAAGTCATTTATTAGGATTCAATCCCAATCTTTGATTTATGCTATGTGTAATTCAGATAGGTGATGGTATCCGCGACCCGGTCGCAGGCTCCTAATGGATATACTTTGAAGGTTCTCCATAATAGCTTTGTGTCCATTGACTAGTCAAAACACTTTGCTTTTATGGCACATCAAGTACTCTAATCCATTTCCTACTATTCGTACCTTTCTAATTACACATATCTGCATATATCAGTATTTAATCATTCTCTATACTTGTCCGAATTCTACCCTTTATCGTGTTTAGTTGTATCATTTTCCAAATTCAATTCTTAGGTCGGAAGGTCCATTCCTTCAACTTTAATTGATCAAATCAATTTCGACCTTTTGAATCTTGTTTGAATAGATACTACTAAGTATAAGGATTCACAAGTATAATGATTTATCAAAGAAATACATCTAACAAGTAAAACAAGTCATAGAACGGTTCGTTGCATCGTGGTAGACTCAGGATCTATCATTCATATTATTGCTATCCAATGTACCAGAATAGATAATGCCATTATTTCTTATCAAAATCAAGAATGATTAAAGAAATAAAATATCCATTCATAAATGATAGAAATCCAGAACAAAAGTTCTTTCTAAAATAAAGGGTACATAATGCAATAAACTTGAAATGAAATCCTATTTAACTACTAAAGCAGATAAATGTCTTCCACTGCAACAGCTGCCTCCTCTACAGCTTTTGCCCGTGTAGACTCGAACTCTTCTTCTCTAAGTCGCCGGGTTTTCTGGAACCCCTGCATTCAAAATGCACATACCGTCAGTGGTTCCATATCTACACACCAGAATTCTGGTAGATAATACCGCTGACTATGTTTTTACGACTAAAGAAAAATTCGTACCTTTGAGAGGACATTCAGACTTCCAGTGTCCAGACTTATTGCATCGGAAGCACTTGCCTCTGGGCTTTGCAGCCCCCACTTGTGGTCCATTCCTCTTGGCACCACTGGGTTTCCAGGCTTGCTTCCTCCTTTTGCCCCTACCTCCTTTAGGCTTCAAGCCTTTGGACTTGGTAGCTATAAGCGCTTGAGACTTGCCCTTCTTGTAGATCCCCTCTGCCGCCTTCAGTTCAGTCAGGAGTTGCGCAAGAGAATAAGATAGTTTACCCATATTATAGCTCATGCGAAACTGCTCAAAACTAGGGGTCAGAGACTGGAGTATGATGTCGACTTGCGTCTCAGCATCAATTTGAGCTCCTAGGATCTCAAGCTCATTCAACAGACCCATCATCTTAAGAACGTGCTCCCCTACAGGCGTTCCTTCAGACTGAGTAGTTGTCATGAGGACTCTCATGGCTTCTTGCCTTGCCGCACGATCTTGCTCTCCAAACATCTCTATGAGGTTAAACAACATATCATAGGCAGTGTCCATCGACTCATGTTGGGTTTGGAGTACATTTGACATGGAAGCCAAAATATAACACCTAGCCATTTCATCAGCCTTTTTCCACTTCCGATATGCCAGTTTTTCCTCATCAGTTGAGGCAGGCGTGGGCTCAGCAGGGCATACTTCATGGAGTACAAACTTGTACTCTTCAGAAGTCAGGACAATGTCTAAATTTCTCCTCCATCAATATAATTGGGGCCAGTGAGTTTATGCTCCTTGAGTATCACAGAAAGTGGGTTCATAGCTATTCTCTAAACCTATAAGCACATTTAAACAAACAATCAATTTAATATCCGATATTATCTCCCTTAAATATTATCATAAAATTACTAATTACATCTAAAATCCCATCAGATATGGCAAGCCACGATAGTGTGGACGTTTACCTATCCAAATGATTTAGCAATTAGATTTGCTTCGGTCGTACATCATCATTAGCGTTACTTCGATGGGAAGAATACTAAGAAGCGTACCTAAGTGTAAACCATTACTCAGTATCTAAGAAGATTGTTTGAGACTCGTATATTATCGCAAGCCACGATAGTGTGGACGTTTACGCTAACACACGATCCTTCACTTTCCTCTATAACTGTCTACATCAATCGTTCCAAAATCCCATTCAATGTAGCAAGCCACGATAGTGTGGACGTTTACTACACCAAAAGATTTTTACAATTGACATCCAATTACTAGATCCATTCGATTTTAGTAAATCAAGACGCGGAGAATCATAAGTGAAACTTTAAGTTTCTTACCAGTGATTCACCATGCGAACAACCCTATCTCTCATTAGATGAGGGAGCCGAGCAGACAATCGATCCACCTTCAAAAAGGATGGTACGAATGTCTCTAATTTGTGTCATCCACATGACCAAGTGGCTTTGGCTGCATTCCACTCCCCGGGGTGAGAATGAGTCGACTTGAAGTCAGTTTCAGAAAGACAAATTAGGCATTGTTTGATAAACTTAATCAATGTTTCTTGTAAAAGGAATTACAACAATTCTCCTCTAATGACACACCTATATGAACTTCAAAAGTCCATAAGAGTCACCAAGAGAACAGTAATGGAGACCATGGGAATGTTTCCATTCCCTCTCCCACTTAGCTTTTTATAACAAAGGGATACGCTATCTAATGCATAATTAAACACATAAGCATGCATACAAGTAATAAAGCACATAGCACATAGTCAAAATAATGCTAGAAATTTTTTTTTCCGACTATCATGGCTTTATTCCATCTCCGTATGCGTCTTCTAGTCTTCAGTCTTCGTTCTTGAATGCTCCATGTGATGAAAATATTAATCCCAATATTTAAATCTATTTATTTTTAATAAATCCAAAAGATACTTAATTCGAAAATTAAGTCAATCGAATAAATCAAAAAATAAAATTAAATATCATTAATATTTTTATTTATTTATTTTCCTATCTAATTCTATTAAATCTCTAGAATAATCTATCCAAGTAAAACTTGAAATATTCTAGAAGACTTCTATAATAGAATAAGGAAATAAAATAAATTAGGACTTTTATACTTTCCTAAATTAATTAATTTCCATGTCCATGAAAATTCCCATAGAATAGGAATAATCAAATGGTAAATAAATTAATTCCATATTAATTAAATTCCTTTCCAATTCTATTAAATCTCTAGAATCCTATTCCAAGTAGGACTCGGAATATTCTAGGAGACTTCCATAATAGAATAAGGAATAAAATTAATTCTAATTAATTCTTTTCCTAATCCATGAGAGTTCCCAAAAATAGGATCACTCAAAATAGGAAAACCGAATTGATTAGGAAAGTGAATCTAGGTAGGAGTAGCATGAGATCGGGAGACCCCACGCCACCCCACCTTCGACCGGCCGGCCCCCGGGGAGGAGCATCGCCGCCCAGCCACGCCGGCCAGCCACCGAACCGGCGGCAGCCCGCGGCAGGGGCAATCGAGCCCCTCGCCCTTGCCTTCGATCGATCTCATCATGGGATCGATCCCATCGATCCCGAGCCCTAGTCCCTCTCTTCATCTCCTTCGTCACATGAGTTCTCCGGCGGTCGTCTCGGCATCGATCCAACGTAAATTAATTACAAGAAATAAATTTACAATTCCGGTATCGATTCTATACATGAAATCGACCCTATACACTTTCCGGAAAACATAGAACAATAATAATAAATCTAAATTCGGTCAACCCCCGAATTTTTACTATTACAAGCATTCATCCACACAAAACGAATCTCGACATGTCCGAGAGTTTAATAACGAATAATCATGGTAAAATTAAAAAACAATTAATTAAACTAATAATTAACAATTATTTAACCATGATAGTCGGAATCCCTGCAAGGTAGAACGATAATTGAACACATACATGAACACGAAACCAAACGCTCTGATACCAATTGATGGAAATCGATATCCCGGGCCATTAAAATTTGCGGAAAATAATAACCCGACCGAAATCCTTGATCGCCGGAGATCCGATCACGAACGCCACGAAGAACCGGGCTCGACAAGAGCATCGCCGCGGGATGAACCCGCGGCTAAACCCTAGCTGAATCTAAACCGTGGGGTTCGCGATCGACGATGATCGCGTGGGGCTGCCTAGCAGCCCCCGGCGGTGAGTCCGACGACTCACCGCCACCACCGACGGGGAGGGGAGCCACCAGCCGCGGCGCGAAGCCGCGACGGCTCCCAGCGATCGACCTTTGGTCGATCGCTCGCCCCGGCGTCCAGCCGGGGCTCCCCTTGCGTAGCCGCTCCCGGCGGTCAAAGCCTTAGGGCTCGACAGCCACCCTCTCGTCTCCCAGCCGAGGGTTGATCTCGATCCCGGCAGGGATCGCTAGACCGCCGGCGGTCCGGTGGTCTTCGACCACCACCGCTCGGTCTATCCCCGTCCCCGGTTTCGACGTTTTTCCCGGATCGTGTGTTCATGTACGCGCCACAATTAATTCACATAAAATCATAGAAGGGAGTTTATGATTTTACCTTTCGATTCGTTGTGCGGAGAAACGAAATCAAGATGATGACCTTACGATCTTCCCACGTATTCCTTGCACTCCGTTCGAACGTCGGGTGGGCGACGATCTATCGAACTCCTATGGATCTCCTTCAACTCTCTAGAACTATCAAGTATTGATATTCTTGTCTTATGATTTATGAAGGCCATGTAGTGCTTTTATAGGCTACGTAGGGGATCTAAAGGAGGTGGAATATTGGGCTTCCAATACTGAAGATTAAATTGAGCCCAATGCTCAAGTTCATTAATCCTTATCAATATTAATTAATTTATTTTCCACTATATAAATTAATTGCACTCCCAATATTAAACCATATTATATCAAATAATATTTCTCCGGTAGTATTATTTATTCCGTGTATTTAAGATTTAAATATCCATGAATAAAATTAATTTATTGCTAATTAATTTATTCATCTCTTGAATCCGAGACTAGTACCATTCAACCTTAATTATTGTGCGGAACGAATCCACCTTCAGGGTTTACATAATAATTCCTTATGAACTCATCTCGGGAACATTATCAACCCTTACGGGATACACTTTCCCGTCAAGTATTCACGACATGCCATATATAAAATATAGTGACCCAACTTAACCGGTAATTAACCCAATAATTAAATCGGTTAATTCCTTTGGAAAATCAAAGTCACTTATATTAAATATACACACCCGCAATAGTATCAGGGATTAAGAATAAAATACACTAAGACTTAAATCGATTATCGCCGGCAATCCTAATCGATAAATCTCAAACGATCCGCCCAATACACCAAGTGTACAAGTGTGATAAAATAATTAAGATAAATTATTTTCTCTCTCACACAACGACTATACCGATGGATTGGTCCGTGTCCATCTAGGTCGTGAGCAACTGTTTGATTAAATACGAGTAACCGATAGTATGATCTTCTGTGTGTCTCTACACACCATACTAACTACAACGTATAAAATCCAGGACTATGATTTGCATATATTTAATTATAAATAATTAAACGCAAATAATTGTTTATTTAATTAAATAGATTAGTGGCAATGGATCGTGAGTTTCCGTTACTTAAATCTAGACATTAAGTACACAACTCCAACATCTCATACCTTCTCGGTCGATTGTTGAGACCTTAGAGCTTCTAATGTATGACTCTTCCCGACTCCAGCCGTTGTGTGGGCAACGATCCGCTGGGTACGTCCTTGTCTGCTCTCTCCTTTCTCAAACCACTGTATGATTATTCTCAATGAGAGAATAAAAATATAATTGCGTTAACTTTATTTTTCACACAGAGAAAAATATTATTGCGCTAAGCAATTAATTATTCTCTGATGAAAAATAAAAGTTGCGGCGAAAGTTAGGTTTTAGGAGAGGGCAAGGGGGGTTTATATAGAGTTACGTTAGGGACCTAAGGTTAAATTAATTAAGGGCTAAATTGAAATATTAATTAACTTGAAATACGTAAAAGCAATTCCTTACTTAATCGATTTCAATTTTAATTATTATTCACTCCACTAAAAAATAATAATTGAATTCCCGAAATTAATTTAATATTATTTCAACAATAATATTTCTGCAGAAATTACATATACTGTTGGAGTTATGTACTTAATGTCTAAATTTAAGTAACGGTAACTCCCGATCCATTGTCATTAATCTATTTAATAAATAAACAATTATTTGCGTTTAATTATTTATAATTAAATATATGCAAAAGATAGTCCTGGATTCTATACGTTGTAGTTAGTATGTTGTGTCGGGCCCCACACAAAAGATCATACTATCGGTTACTCGTATTTAATCGAACATTTGCTCACGACCTAGATGGACACGGACCAATCCATCGGTATAGTCGTTGTGTGAGAGAGAAAATAATCTGTCTTGATTATTTTATCACACTTGTACACTTGGTGTATTGAGCGGATCTGCTTGAGATTTATCGATTAGGATTGCCGGCGATAATCGATTTAAGTCTCTGAGTATTTTATTCTTAATCCCCGATACTATTGCGGGTGTGTATATTTAATATAAGTGACTTTGATTTACCAAAGGAATTAACCGATTTAATTATTGGGTTGATTACCGGTTAAGTTGGGTCACTATATTTTATATATGGCATGCCGTGAATACTTGACGGGAAAGTGTATCCCGTAAGGGTTGATAATATCCCCGAGATGAGTTCATAAGGAATTATTATGTAAACCCTGCAGGTGGATTCGTTCCGCATAATAATTAAGGTTGAATGGAACTAGTCTCGGATATAAGAGATGAATAAATTAATTAGCAATAAATTAATTTTATTCATGTATATTTAAATCTTAAATACACGGAATAAATAATACTACCAGAGAAATATTATTTGATATAATATGGTTTAATATTGGGAGTGCAATTAATTTATATAGTGGAAAATAAATTAATTAATATTGATAAGGATTAATGGACTTGAGCATTGGGTTCAATTTAATCTTCAATATTGGAAGCCCAATATTCCACCTCCTTAAGATCCCCTACGTAGCCTATAAAAGCACTACATGGTCTTCTCTATTCTCATAACTTGAAGATCACAATTCTAGAGAGAGAAAGTAGAGAGGGAGATCCATGGAGTTCGGAAGATCGTCGCCCACCCGACGTTCGAGCTAGTGGAAGGAATACGTGGGAAGATCTCAAGGTCATCATTGATCTCGTTTCTCCGAACAACGAATCGAAGGTAAAATCGTTAAACCCCCATGATGATTTTATTCGATTATTTATTGAAAATACCGTAGAACCAAGATCCGAGGACGAACCCCGGAACGAGGACGAACCGGGCGGTGGTGGTGAAACCACCGGACCGCCGCGGCTCGAGGACCCCGTGGGGATCGAACCAAAAGCACCCCGGCTGGACGCCGGGGATGCGCGATCGAGGAGAACCCCGGCTGGACGCCGGGGTGCGATCGAACCCTAGGTTCGATCGCGGGGTGGCGGCTGGTGCCGCCGCGGCTCGCTGGGCGAGCTGCCCCCCTCCCCGACGGCGGTGAGTCGCCGGACTCACCGCGGGGCTGTTGGAATTCGATGTCCCGGGGTATCAAAAAATGCGGAACCGATAACCCCGACCGAAATCCCGTCGCCGGAAACACGCGAACCACTAAACGGAGCCGGGCTCGACCCGAGCATCGCCGCGGGATAAACCCGCGGCCGAAACCCTAGCCGAGCCCCCGCCGGGGCTCGCGATCGTGCGCCGATCGCTGGGCTGCTCCGGCAGCCCTGGGCGGTGAGTCCGGCGACTCACCGCCATCACCGGAGGCAGGGGGCACCACCAGCCGCGGCACCAGCCCGCGGCAGTCCCCCCGGCGATCGAGCTGAGGCTCGATTGCCCCCAGCCGCGGCGTCCAGCCGCGGCGTTCCTTCGATGCGCGCCGGCGGTCGAAGCCCTAGGGCTCGACCGCCACCCCTCGGCTCCCAGCCGAGGGTTCGTTCGATCCTTCGCCGGGGATCTCGAATCCCCGTCCCCGAAGATCGTCGTTTACCCGGATCTTGTGTTCATGTATATGTTACAATTTTAATTCACATAAAATCACACAAGGGGTTTTATGATCATACCTTTTGATTTGTTGTGCGGAGAAACAAAATCAATCGAAGACCTTTGAATCTTCCTACGTATTCCTTGCACTCCGTTCGAACGTCGGGTGGGCGACGATCTATCGAACTCCTATGGATCTCCTTCAACTCTCTAGAATATCAAGTATGATAATCTTGTCTTATGATTTATGAAGGCCATGTAGTGCTTTTATAGGCTACGTAGGGGATCTAAAGGAGGTGGAATATTGGGCTTCCAATATTGATGATTAAATTGAGCCCACTGCCCAAGTCCATTAATCCTTATCAATATTAATTAATTTATTTTCCACTATATAAATTAATTGCACTCCCAATATTAAACCATATTATATCAAATAATATTTCTCCGGTAGTATTTATTTATTCCGTGTATTTAAGATTTAAATATCCATGAATAAAATTAATTTATTGCTAATTAATTTATTCATCTCTTTAATCCGAGACTAGTACCATTCAACCTTAATTATTGTGCGGAACAAATCCACTCATGAGGTTTACACAATAATTCCTTTTGAACTCATCTCGTGGATATTATCAACCCTTCCGGGATACACTGTCCGGTCAATTATTCACGGCATGCCATATATAAAATATAGTGACCCAACTTAACCGGTAATTAACCCAATAATTAAATCGGTTAATTCCTTTGGTAAATCAAAGTCACTTATATTAAATATACACACCCGCAATAATATCATGGATTAAGAATAAAATACACCGAGACTCAAATCGATTATCGCCGGCAATCCTAATCGATGAATCTCAACGATCCACTCAATACACCAAGTGTACAAGTGTGATAAAATAATTAAGACAAATTATTTTCTCTTCTCACACAACGACTATACCGATGGATTGGTCCGTGTCCATCTAGGTCGTGAGCATCTGTTTGATTAAATACGAGTAACCGATAGTATGATCTTCTGTGTGGGCCCGACACACCATACTAACTACAACGTATAAAATCCAGGACTATGATTTGCATATATTTAATTAATAAATAATTAAAAGCAAATAATCGTTCGTTAATTTAATAGATTAAATGCTATGACGGGGAGTTTACCGTTACTTAAATCTAGACATTAAGTACACAACTCCAACAGGGGCTGCCGCTGCAGCCCCAGCCGATCGATCGCACGACGCGATCGATCCTTCGATCGCATGAGCCCCGCGGACGGGGGCTCGGGCTGGGCGTGCGCGCGGCTTCGGCCGTGTCGTGCGTTCGGCTCGTGCTCCGGCGCGTTCATCGGCGTTCATGTGATCTCCGGCGAATGGTTTTTGATCGGGCTATGGTTTCCGCAAATTTTAATAGCCCGGGATATCGAATTCCAACAATTGGTATCAGAGCGTGGTTTACGTTCGCGGTATTTTCGATAAAATTGTTCTACCGTGCAGGGTTTCCGACTATTATGGCTAGATATAATTTATTCGTTAATTATTGTCATAATATGTTATGATTAAACTCTCGGACATGTCGAGATTCGTTTTATGTGTGGTGAATGCTTGTAATAGTAAAAATTCGGGGGTTGACCGAATTTAGGATTTATTATTACGTTCTACTTTTTCCGGAAATTGTATAGGGTCGATTTCATGTATAGAATCGATACCGGATAATTGTATTTAAATTATTGTAATTTATTTACGTTGGATCGATGCCGAAACGACCGCCGGAGAAGACGTGTGACGAAGAAGACGAAGAACTCGGGATCGATCATGGAGATCGATCCCATGGAGATCGACCGCGAGGAGGGGGCTGCCCGCGGGACTCCTCGGCCACGCCGGCCACCAATGGAGGTGGCGCGTGGGCTGGGGTGGCGGCGGCGCTCCTCTCGGCCGGCGATCGATGGTGGGTGGCGCGGGGTCCTCGTGATCTCGTGCTCTCCCGCCGAGATTTAACTTTCCTAAATTATTCGGTTTTCCTATTTTGATTATTCCTAATTTTTGGGAATTCTCATGGAATAGGAAAAGAATAAATTTAGTATAAATTTATTTTTTCTTATTGATTATTCCTATTCTTGGGAATATTCATGGATTAGGGAAAGGAATAAATTTGGAATTAATTTGGTCTTCCTAATTGATTATTCCTTTTATGGAATATTCATGGATTAGGAAAAGAATTAATTTGGAATTAATTTATTTTTCTTATTTAATTATTCCTTTATGGAATTTTAATAGATTAAGAAAATAATTAATTTTGGAAAGTTTTGAAAATCCTAAATTAATTTTTCCTTATTTAATTATTCCTTTATGGAATTTTTAATGGATTAGGAAAGGAATTAATTTGGAAGGATTAGGAGTCCTAAATTAATTTTTCCTTATTTAATTATTCCTTTATAGAATTTTTAATGGATTAGGAAAGGAATTAATTTGGAAGGACTAGGAGTCCTAAATTATTTTACT
This sequence comes from Euphrasia confusa, assembly GCA_954870475.1. Taxonomy (NCBI): domain Eukaryota; kingdom Viridiplantae; phylum Streptophyta; class Magnoliopsida; order Lamiales; family Orobanchaceae; genus Euphrasia; species Euphrasia confusa. The sequence continues at coordinate 23,991,650 of OX940960.1, forward strand.
TCCTTATTTCATTATGGAAATCTTCTAGAATATTCCAAGTGGGTCTTGGATAGGATTCTAGAGATTTAATGAAATTAGAAAAGGAAAATAAAAATAATAAAAATATTAATAATATTTAATTTTATTTTTGATTTATTTGATTGACTTAATTTTCGAATTAAGTAACTTTTGGATTTATTAAAAATAAATAGATTTAAATATTGGAATTAACATTCCCGTCACATGGAGCATTCAAGAACGAAGACTGAAGACTAGAAGATGCGTACGGAGATGCGATAAAGCCATAATAGTCGGAAAATAATATTCTGGTATTATTTTGATTATGTGATAATATTCTATGTGCTTTATTTCATGTATGCATGCTTATGTGTATTTAATTATGCATTAGATAGCTAACCCTTTATTGTAAAAAGCTAAGTGGGAGAGGGTATGGAAACATATCCATGGTCTCCATTGCTGTTCTCTTGGTGAATTTTATGAACTTTCGAAGTTCGTATAGATAAGCCATTGGAGGAGAATTCTTGTAATTCCTTTTACAAGAAACATTGATTAAGTTTATCAAACAATGCCTAATTTGTCTTTCTGAAACTGATTTCAAGTCGACTCATTCTCACCCCGGGGAGTGGAATGGAGCCAAAGCCACTTGGTCATGTGGATGACACAAATTAGAGACATTCGTACCATCATTTTGAAGGTGGATCGATTGTGTGCTCGGCTCCCTCATTTATGAGAGATAGGGTTGTTCGCATGGTGAATCACTGGTTAGAAACTTCGAGTTTCACTTATGATTCTCCGCGTCTTGATTTACAAGATTGAATGATTCAAGTAATTGGGAGTCAATTGTAAAAGTCTTTTGGTGTAGTAAACGTCCACACTATCGTGGCTTGCTACATTGAATGGGATTTTGGAACGATTGATGTAGACAGTTATAGAAGGGAGTAAGGGAGCGTGTGTTAACGTAAACGTCCACACTATCGTGGCTTGCGGTGAATATGCGTATCCCAAACAATCTTCTTAGATACTGAGTAATGGTTTACACTTAGGTACGCTTCTTAGTATTCTTCCCATCGAAGTAACGCTAATGATGATGTACGACCGAAGCAAATCTAATTGCTAAATCATTTGGATAGGTAAACGTCCACACTATCGTGGCTTGCCATATCTGATGGGATTTTAGATGTGATTAGTGGTTTAATGATATTATTTGAGGGAGATAATATCGGAGATTAAATTGATTGTTTGTTGTTATATGTGCTCATAGATTAGGATATGGCTTTGAACCCATTTTCTGTGATACGTAAGGATTTTAAACTCATTGGTCCCTGAATGTATTGATTGGAATAGAGATCTAGACATTGCCCAAACTGTTAAAGAGTACAAGTTTGTACTCAGTGAGCTTTGTCCTCTCGGGCCTACAAATGTCTTAACTGATGAGGAAAGGACTGATTTTGATATCATGTTCAAACTCAAGGAGATGTTTAGACATGATGTAGAGGCTAGACAAGAGGCGATGAGGATACTCATAAAGGCCAGTCGATTCAAGGAAACGCTTAAACACGTTTCTGAGATGATTGACCTTTTAGACGAGTTGAGACGGAAATCGCAAGCTCTTGTAGCCAATGCCATAGGTTTTGAACCTAAGGGTAAAATCGGGGGAAAGGAAAAGCAAGCAAAGAAACCCAGTGGTCCTAATTATTTGGACCACGAGATGGGACGAGAAAGCCAATAGGCAAGTATTCTCGATGCAAACAGTCTGGGTACTGGAAGTCTGATTATCCTTTCAAAGAAAGTACGAAATTTTCTTTAGTCGTAAAACATAGTTAGTGGTATTATCTACCGGAACCTGGTGTGTAGATATGGAACCACTGACGGTATGTGCATTTTAAATGCAGAGGTTCCAGGAAACCTAGCGACTTAGAAAATATCGTAGTCTACATGGGCAATGCTGCGAAGGAGGCAGCAGTTGCAGTGGAGGACATTTTATAAGATTTCATTTTGGGTTATTGCTTTTATGTACCTTTCATATTAGAAAGAACTTTATTCTGGATTTCTAATAAATGGATATTTTATTTCTTTTAATCATTTGATGGTTATAAGAAGAAATAATGATATTATCTATTCTGGTACATTAGCTAGCAATATATAAATGATGAATCCTGAGTCCACCACGGTGCAACGAACCGTAGTATGAAACTCGTTTTACTAATAAGAGATTTCTTTATCAATTATACTTATGGATTCTTATGCTGAGTCATGTTTATTCAAATAGAAAGTTCAAAGGTCGAAAATTGATATTTGATCAATTAAGTTGAAGGAGTGGACCTTTTGACCTAAGAATCTAATTTGGAAGATAATATGACTAAGCAATCCTTTATGGATATAAGATGTAAGATACGGACAAGTATAAGAATTGATTGTCTCTGATGTATGCAGACCTATGTCTACTTAGACAATAAGGTACGAGTACTTCATTTGATGATTACTCGAGAAATGGATTAGGATACCGGATGTGCCACAAAAGCAAGTGTTTTGACAAGTCAATGGACACTAAGCAATTGTGGAGAACCATCAAGGTATATCCATTTGTAGCATGCGATTTGATCGCAGAGGCAAGTACCTGTCTGAAGAATGCATGGCATACTTATCGGAGATTGGTATTTGATCCCAAATGACTACACCATACACTGTTGTGTAGAAATGGTGTATCATAAACAAGAAATGGAACTCTTATGGAAATAGTAAAAGCATGAGTTATACGGAACTACTTATGTTCTATGGATATGTCTGGAAACAACGGCGCATTCAAATGCGGTTGTAGAATATCCTAGAAGAACAAAAGATGTGTGTTCAATAGTACTATGAACCAGAAGGACGTTATAAGTTCTAACGCCCGGTTCTTAGAGAAAGACTATATGATGAACCACAAGCCCAAGGTGACGTAATACTTTGAAATGAGAGAGAAAGATTAAGACTTACAACCAGCCGAACCGAGTAGCGGTACACCACTAACTGCACCTACTGTTATCACTGTTTATACACCAGAATGCCATTGTAGTGGGAGGTCCGTAGATATTCATAAGACTAGGAGAGTCTTCGGACTCTGGACCTAGTATACATGAAATCGATCCCTAGATCTACATGAAGGCCGTACTAGATCTAAATGTGCCTTCTTGGAGAGCAATAAGGATTATTGCTAATAGGCGAGATCATTTAGAGTACAAGCTTAGTTGATCCATTTATGGATTGAAACAAAGCATTGATGAGATAGTCCATTTTATGGATTCATCAAAAGCATAGACGAATTGTGTGTATTGGAAACGTGATGGAAAACAAGGTGGTGTTTCTCGGAGGTTTTATGTAGATGACGCTCTTATCATTGGCAACAATGTAAAGATGTTGTCAGACATAAAATGATGGTTGTCTAGAAAAATCGATATATGAGATAAAGAAGAAGTTAGAGCATGTTCTTAAGATCTAGGATCTCAAGAAAAGAACATTGTACTTCTCTAGATATCTTGTACGATTATGGTTCGTTTTAACATGCAAGATTCCGAGAAAGGTTCGTTACCTTTCAGAGACGGAATGCATCTATCTAAGGATATGTGTTTTGGAACACAAAAGGAGATAGAAGCAATGAAAGCAGTTTCCTACACTTTGAGTGTGGAAAGCTTAATAAATGCATTGTTGAAAACAAGAACCTGATATCGGCTATGCGGTTAGCATAGTGGGAGGATATCAATGTAATCCTGGAAAGGAATATTCGACTGCCGTAAAAGTACTTTCGAAGTACTGTTCTAGACTTCGAAGCAGACGAGCATTTCCTTTGGATTACATTCTCTTAGATTTCTAATCGAATGAGGACCGGTGTAAGTCGATATCAGGCTATGTGTTTCACTATTGAAGGAGAAGGAGTTCTAACTGTTGGAGTTGTGTACTTAATGCTGGGATTCGATGTCCCGGGCTATCAAAAAAAATTGCGGAACCGATAACCCGACCGAAAACCCGTCGCCGGAGTTCGCACGAACACCAACTCATCTGCAGGAGTCCGACCTTTGGAGACTACGCGCCCGAAGACACGCAGCCCGCCCCCAGTCGAAGTCTCCCGCGAGTCGGAAATCACGAACGGGAACCGCACGCGAAGAACCGGGCTCGACAAGAGTGTCGCCGCGGGATGAACCCGCGGCTAAACCCTAGTCGAACCCCATCGCGGCTGGGGTTCGCGATCGCCGTGCATGGAGATCGCTGGGGCTGCTCCGGCAGCCCCCGGGTGGCGGTGAGTCCGGCGACTTCACCGCCGTCGCCACTAGGAGGGGCGGTCAGCCCAGCTGACCACCGCGGCAACAGCCGCGGTTCACCCCCGGCGATCGATCGCTTGATCGATCGCCCGCCTCGGCCCAGCCGAGGCGCCTCCTCGCGCACGCCGCCATGGAGACGGCGGGGATCCGCCACGGCACCAGCCCGTGGCATCCCCGGCGATCGACCCTAGGTCGATCGCACACCCCGGCGCCCAGCCGGGGCTTCCTCGCGCGGTACACCGGCGGTCGAAACCCTAGGGTTCGACCGCCCCTCTTTCGATCCCGACGGGGATCGCGAGATCCCCGTATCCCGGTCTCGACGTTCCCGGATCGTCTTGTTCATGTACATATTACGATTAATACAAGCACATAATCAAAGAGGGGGTACTCGATTATAATACCTCGATTCGTTGTACGGAGAAACGAATCCAATTGACGACCTTGCGATCTTCCTACGTATTCCTCGCACCTTGTCCGAACGTCGTGTGGGCGACGATCTATCGAACTCCTATGGATCTCCTTCACTCTCCAAGACTTTATGATTGGCGTAGGTCAATTATTATATGTTGTGAAAAGTGAAGACCATGTAGTGCTTATATAGGCTACGTAGAGGATCATAAGGAGAATAAATATTGGGCTTCTAAATATTGAAGATTAAATTGGGTCCAACCCAAATCCATTAATCCTTATCAATATTAAATTTTATTTATTTTCCACTATATAAATAAAATTGCACTCCCAATATTAATCCATATTATATCAAATAATATTTCTCCGATTAGTATTATTTATTCCGTGTATTTAAGATTTAAATATCCATGAATAAATTTATTTATTGCTCAATAAATAATATTCATATCTTATATCCGAGACTAGTACCGTTCAACCTTTATTATTGTGCGGAACGAATCCACTCATGAGGTTTACACAATAATTCCTTATGAACTCATCTCGGGGATATTATCAACCCTTCCGGGATACACTTTCCCGTCAAGTATTCACGGCATGTCATATATAAAATATAGCGACCCAATTTTACCGGTAATTAACCCAATAATTAAATCGGTTAATTCCTTTGGAAAATCAAAGTCTCTAATATTAAATATACACACCCGCAATAGTATCGGGGATTAAGAATAAAATACTTCGAGATTTAAATTGATTATCCAAGGCAATCCTAATCAATAAATCTCAAGCTGATCCGCCCAATACACCAAGTGTACAAGTGTGATAAAATAATTAAGATAAATTATTTTCTCTCTCACACAACGACTATACCGATGGATTGGTCCGTGTCCATCTAGGTCGTGAGCAACTGTTCGATTAAATACGAGTAACCGATAGTATGATCTTCTGTGTGCCCATGCACACCATACTAACTACAACGTATAAAATCCAGGACTATATTTTGCATAATTAATTAATAATGCAAATGATTGTTTATCATTTAAATATGTTAAATGCTATGACCGGGAGTTTACCGATGCTTAAATCTAGACATTAAGTGCACAACTCCAACAATCTCCCACTTGTACTAAGGTCTAGTCATTTCCTCCAAACTTCCGACTCCCATACTCATCGCGTGCTTAAGTTATACTTCCCAGAAGTATTATGTGAATGAGCAATCTAGGTTGCCGCTCTGAAGTTATCTTGGTGACTACTGCGTCGTCTTACTGACGATGACTCGTATCAGGTGGTACTAGCTCTATGTGTTATCATCACTTTTCGAACTTATGACTTCTTCCAGTTCTCCATGCACCGCTATGTACATAGCCTTTGGTGAACCAAGAGTCATATCCAAGTTCTGAGGTTATTCCGGAACCTAACCAAAACTTCCGCTGCCTCTGAGGCTGCCATTCGGTTTATGATAGAGTCCGAGAAGCATCACGCTTATCACTCTTTCATCCTTAGGTTCCACCTCCTTTTAAAAGTGAACACATAGCCTGATATCGACTTACACTGGTCCTTCTCTGATTTTTGGATCTGAGAAACTGTAATCCAAGAAGATTTCTTTTTGCTAGTAATCCAGTACTTCCAAGTACTTTACAGCATTCGAATATTTCTTATCCAGATTACTTTGATATCCTCCCACTACGCTAACCGCATAGTTGATATCAGGTTCTGGTTTTTCAACATTGCATCTACAAAGCTCTCCACACAAGAAGTGTAGGTAACTGCTTTGTCCATATCTATCTCCTTCATGTGTTCGAAACACATACCTTTAGATAGATGTATTCTGTTCCTGAAAGGCAATAACCTTTCTTCGAATTGTGCATGTTTAAAATAAACCATAGTCGTATAAGATATCTTAAGAGAAGTACAATTGTTCTTGTCTAGAGATCGAAGGATTTCTAAGAACATGATCTAACTTCATCTTAATCTTATACCTTGATTTATTTAGACAACCTCTATTTTATGTTTGACAACACTTTTACATTGTCGCCAATGATGAAGTGTTATCTACACAAAATTCCGAGAAACACCACCTTTGTTTCCATTACGTCTCTAACACACCTCTCTCGCAAATCTATGCAGACCTAGGGATCGATTTCATGTATACTGGATCCAGAGTTCAAAACTCATCCAGTCTTATGAACATCTTTGGTTGCTTAACAACCTCCCACTGCAATGGCGTTCCGGTGTATAACAGTAATAACATTAGGTGCAGTTAGTGGTGTACTACTACTCGGTCAGGCTGGTTCTCAGTCTTTCCCTTTCCTCATTTTAAAGTACTTTGTCAATTAGGGCATTGTAGTTCATCTAATAGTTTTCCTCTAAGAACCGGGCGAGGACACCCTTCTGGTTCGTAGTACTATTGAACATACAATTTACTTGTTCTTCTAGGATATTCTACAACCATGTAGAATGTGCCGTTGTATCCAGAAATATCCATAGAACATAGGTAGTTCCGAACAAACTTGTTCCTTTACCATCAGAATCCCATTTCTCATTCCTGACACACCATGTCTACACATCAGTGTATGGTGCAGTCGCTTGAGACTTAATCTCAATCTTTGATTTATGCTATGTGTTATTTAGATAGGTGATAGCCTCACCTTCTCTAATTACACATACCGCATTAATCATAAATCATTTTCTATACTTGTCTGAATTCCATCCTTTATCCAGAAAGGTTAACTCAGTTGTATCATCTTTCAAGATCGATCCTTAGGTCGGGAGGTCCATTCCTCCAACTATAATTGATTAAATCAATTTCGACCTTTTGAATCCCTTTTGAATAGATACTACTAAGTTCAAGAATTCACAAGTATAATGATTGATAAGAGAAATACATCTAATAAGTAAAACAAGTTATACATAACGGTTTGTTGCATCGTGGTAGACTAAGGATTCATCATTCATGTATTGCTATCTAATGTACCAGAATAGATATCACCATTATTTCTTATCCAAACCATCAAATGATTAAAGAAATAAAATATCCATTAATAATAAAGAAAACCAGAAAAAAAGTTCTTTTTCAAAATAAGGGGTACATAAAGCAATAACTGAAATGAAAACTTAAAACAGATAAATGTCTTCCACTGCAACAGCTGCTACCCCAACAGCTTTGCCCATGTAGACTCGAACTCTTCTTCTCTAAGTCGCCGGGTTTTCTGGAACCCCTGCATTTAAGATAATGCACATACCGTCAGTGGTTCCATATCTACACACCAGAATTCTGGTAGATAATACCGCTGACTATGTTTTTACGACTAAAGAAAAATTCGTACCTCTGAGAGGACATTCAGACTTCCAGTGTCCAAACTTGTTGCATCGGAAGCACTTGCCCTTTGGCTTACCAGCCCCCACTCGTGGTCCATTCCTCTTGGCACCACTGGGTTTTATGGCTTGCTTCCTTTTCTTGCCCCTACCTCCAATAGCTTTCAAGCTTTTGGACTTGGTAGCCACAAGCGCTTGAGACTTGCCCTTCTTGTAGATCCCCTCTGCCGCCTTCAGTTCAGTCAGGAGTTGCGCAAGGCTATAAGACAGTTTACCCATATTATAGCTCATACGAAACTGCTCAAAACTAGGGGTCAGAGACTGGAGTATGATGTCGACTTGCGTCTCAGCATCAATCATAGCTCCTAGGACCTCCAATTCATTCAACAGACTCATCATCTTGAGAACGTGTTCCTCAACGGGCGTTCCTTCAGACTGAGTAGTTGACATGAGGACTCTCATGGCTTCTTGCCTCCCCGCACGATCATGATGCCCAAACATCTCCTTGAGGTTAAATAACATATCCTCGGCAGTGTCCATCGACTGATGCTGGGTTTGGAGCACATTTGACATGGAAGCCAAAATGTAGCACTTAGCCATTTCATCAGCCTTTTTTCACTTCCGATATGCTTCTTTTTCCTCATCAGTTGAGGCGGCCGTGGGCTCAGCAGGGCATTGCTCATAGAGTACAAACTTGTACTCTTCAGCAGTCAGGACAATGTCCAAATTTCTCTTCCAATCAATGTAATTGGGACCAGTGAGTTTATGTTCCTTGAGTATCATTGAAAGTGGATTCATAGCTATTCTCTAAACCTATAAGCACATGTAAACAAACAATCAATTTAATGTCCGATATTATCTCCCTCAAATAATATCATTAAATTACTAATTGCGTCTAAAATCCCATCAGGTAAAGCAAGCCACGTGGTGTGGACGTTTACCCACCCAAATGATTTAGCAATTAAATTTTCTTTGGTCATACATCAATCATAGCGTAACTTCGTGGGGAAGAATACTATAACGCGTATCTAAGTGTAAACCATCACTCAGTACCAAAGTGAATTACTTGGAATTGCTACATCACCGCAAGCCACGTGGTGTGGACGTTTACGATAACTTCACAACTCTTCATAATTACTTACAACTGTCTACATCAATTAATCCAAAGTCCGTCAGCATAGCAAGCCACGTGGTGTGGACATTTACTACACCAAGAGACTTTTATAATTGACTCCCAATTACAAGATCCATTTGATTTCGTAAATCAAGACTCGGAGAACCATAAGTGAAACTCGAAGTTTCTTACCAGTGATTCACCATGCGAGCGACCCTATCTCTCATAAATGAGGGAGCCGAGCAGACAAACGACCCACCTATCAAAGAATGGCACGAAGGTCTCTAATTTGTGTCATCCACATGACCAAGTGGCTCTGGCTCCATTCCACTCCCCGGGGTGAGAATGAGTCGACTTGAAGTCAGTTTCAGAAAGACAAATTAGGCATTGTTTGATAAACTTGATCAATGTTTCTTGTAAGAGGAATTACAAGAATTCTCCTCCAATGACTTGTCTATATGAACTTCGAAAGTCCATAAAAGTCATCAAGAGAACAGTGATGGAGACCATGGGAATGTTTCCATCCCCTCTCCCACTTAGCTTTTTACGATAAAGGGATACGCTATCTAGTGCATGAAAATAAACACATATAGCATGCATGAAAGCAATAAAGCACATAGATCACATAGTCAAAATAATGCTAGAGAAATTATTTTTCCCGACTATCATGGCTTTATCTTCATATGCATCTTCTAGTCTTCAGTCTTCGTTTCTTGAATGCTCCATGTGACGAGAATATTAATCTCTAATATTTAAATCTATTTATTTTCAATTAATCCAAAAGTTACTTAATTCGAAAATTAAGTCAATCGAATATATCAAAAATAAAATTAAGTATCATTAATATTTTTATTTATTTATTTTCCTATCTAGTTCTATTAAATCTTTAGAATAATCTATCCAAGTATAATTTGGAATATTCTAGAAGATATCTATAATAGAACAAGGAAATAAAATAAATTAGGACTCTTATTTCTTTCCAAGATTAATTAATTTCCATTACTATGAAAATTCCCATAAAATAGGAATAATCAATTAGGAAATAAATCAATCCTAAATTAACTTTTATTCCTTTCCAATTCTATTAAATCTCTAGGATCCTATTCCAAGTAGAACTCGGAATACTCTAGAAGATTTCCATAATAGAATAAGGAATAAAATTAATTCCAATTAATTCTTTTTCTAATCCATAAGAATTCCCAAAAAAAGGAAAAACCTAAATAGGAAAACCGATCCAATTAGGAAAGTAGTATCTTGGTAGGAGAACACGAGATCACGAGGACCCCGCGCCCTCTACCATCGATCGCCGGCCGGGGAGAAGCGCCGCCGCCACCTCAGCCCACGCGCCACCACCACCGGTGGCCGGCGTGGCCAAGGAATCCCGCGGGCAGCCCCCTTCCGCCCCTTCGATCGATCATCATGGGATCGATCCTCGTGATCGATCCCCGGTCCTCCCTCTCATCTTCTCCTTCGTCTCATGCGTCCTCCGGCGGTCGTCTCAACATCGAACCAACGTAAATAAATTACAATAATTTAAATTACAATTCCGGTATCGATTCTATACATGAAATCGACCCTATACATTTTCCGGAAAAATTAAGAACGTAATAATAAATCCTAAATTCGGTCAACCCCCGAATTTTTACTATTACAAACATTCAACCACACAAAACGAATCTCGACATGTCCGAGAGTTTAATAATCATGATAATTAATTAAGCAATAATTAAATCAACCATGATAGCCGGAAATCCTGCAAGGTAGAACAATAATCGAATATATACATGAACACGAAACCAAACGCTCTGATACCATTTGCTGGGATTCGATGTCCCGGGCTATCAAAAAAAATTGCGGAACCGATAACCCGACCGAAAACCCGTCGCCGGAGTTCGCACGAACACCAACTCATCCGCAGGAGTCCGACCTTTGGAGACTACGCGCCCGAATGTTGGAGTTGTGTACTTAATGTCTAGATTTAAGTAACGCAAACTCACGATCCATTGCCATTAATCTATTTAATTAAATAAACAATTATTTGCATTTAATTATTTATAATTAAATATATGCAAATCATAGTCCTGGATTTTATACGTTGTAGTTAGTATGGTGTTGCATGGGCGCACAGAAGATCATACTATCGGTTACTCGTATTTAATCGAACAGTAGCTCACGACCTAGATGGACACGGACCAATCCATCGGTATAGTCGTTGTGTGAGAGAGAAAATAATTTATCTTAATTATTTTATCACACTTGTACACTTGGTGTATTGAGCGGATCGTTGAGATTCATCAATTAGGATTGTCGGCGATAATCGATTCGAGTCTCAGTGTATTTTATTCTTAATCCCCGATATTATTGCGGGTGTGTATATTTAATATAAGTGACTTTGATTTACCAAAGAAATTAACCGATTTAATTATTGGGTTAATTACCGGTTAAGTTGGGTCACTATATTTTATATATGACATGCCGTGAATAATTGACCGGACAGTGTATCCCGGAAGGGCTGATAATATCCCCGAGATGAGTTCATAAGGAATTATTATGTAAACCCTGCAGGTGGATTCGTTCCGCATAATAATTAAGGTTGAATGGTACTAGTCTCGGATAAAAGAGATGAATAAATTAATTAGCAATAAATTAATTTTATTCATGGATATTTATATCTTAAATACACGGAATAAATAATACTACCGGAGAAATATTATTTGATATAATATGGTGAATATTGGGAGTGCAATTATATTTATATAGTGGAGTTAATCATATAATTAATAATAGTAAGGATTAATAGATTTGGGCTTGGGCTCAATTTAATCACTATTATTGGAAGCCCAATATTCCACCTCCTTTAGATCCCCTACGTAGCCTATAAAAGCACTACATGGTCTTCTCTATTCTCATAACTTGAAGATCACAATTCTAGAGAGAGAAAGTAGAGAGGAGGATCCATAGAGTTCGGTAGATCGTCGCCCACACGACGTCCGGGCTAGTGCAAGGAATACGTGGGAAGATCTCAAGGTTATCATAAGATCTCGTTTCTCCGCACAACGAATCGAAAGGTGAATTAAATTTCCGCAATTTAATTCTAGTTTATTGATCAATTATTGAAAAACAAGATCCAAAAGTTCGAACCCGGATTAGACGAACGATCACGCGGTGGTGGCGAAGCCACCGGACCGCGGGATCACCGCCTAGGGTTTCGACGGGGGGCGAGAGGATCGACCCCTCGGCTGGGCCGAGGGCTTGCGATCGATCCAAGGATCGATCGCCGGGGGCACGGGCTGGTGCCGTCCCCCTCCCACCTCGACGGTGGGGATCCTCCAAGCGGCGGCGAGTCGCCGGACTCGCCGCGGGGGCTGCTGGGAGCAGCCCCACCCATCGATCGCCAAGGCGCGATCGGGATCGCGTGAACCCCGTCTCGCGGGGGTTCGGCTGGGGGCAGGCCGCGTGCCTTCGGGTGCGTGGTCTCCAAAGGCCGGACTCCGGCGGATGAGTCGGCGTTCATGTGATCTCCGGCGAAGGGTTTGATCGGGTTATTGGTTTCCGCAAATTTAAATAACCCGGGATATCGAATTCCAACAATTGGTATCAGAGCGTACGGTTACGTTTTTCGTTAATTGTTTCGATAATCGATTCTCGATGTATATGGCCATAGATTAATTTAAATTGTAAATTATTGTGCTATATTGTTCTACGTACTTGTTTTATCTCTCGTATGAATTGTGTTTGTCGGAAAATTTAATTATTAAAAATCGAGGATTTTCGGAATAATCGAACCGGTATTAATCGACCGTGGGCTCGGAAAGGGGCTGCGTGTGTTGCTGTACGTGAGCAAGGGCATGGCTGGGCTTGCCGGCGTGTGCCACCAGTGGTGGTGGTTCGCCGGCAGCCAGAAGCTATGCTCGGCAGTCGCGTTGGCGCAACACGGACGAAACCCTTTTGCACGGGCTGCTGGGCTCGGAGTGGGCTGCTGGGCGTGACATGAACACAGCTGGGCATGTCGGCGTGTGCCACCAGTGGTGGTGGTTCGCCGGCAGCCGGCGGTTGTGCTCGGCGGTCGCGTGAACGCGGGACGTGAGTCGCGGCTTCGCCGCGATCTCAGTCTGCATGAGGCAGCGGCTGGGCGTGTTGCTGAAGCGTAGTCGATGGCGTGACGTCGGTGGCGGCGTCATACCAAGAGTCGGCTGCTCCGGCAAAGGTACACGCGGGCTTCTGGGTATTTTTCCCTCTGCTGTATATCATGCAATTTGCGTTTGCATATGGACTGTATGAATTAATTCATAATGCTTGGTCAATGGTCCTACATGCACGATGATGCTTGACATGTCGTGGCATATGCATGAGATTAATGGTTTGTATGCTTTTGCATGCATGGAGCCAATTAATTGATACGCATGGAAGTGGTTTCGATGGGTTCAATTGGGTCGACCGGAAATTCGATTTTCGGTTCGTCCCGGTAAATCCGATCTTTCCGGAAATAATTTAATCTTTCTAATTTTATTTAATTTAATTTTGGAATTAATTCAAATTCTATTTGGATTAGATTTCTTAATTATGGAATTAAATAATGGAATTAGATGGAGAGTTAAATTAGGAAAGAAAATCCTAGTTTCTCTAGATATCCTATACCTACTTGGATTAGAAGTCTTAAGAAGAATCAAAATTCGTTTTTGATTAGGATTCTTGAGATCTAATTTAAATAGGATTGAGAAATTATTAAAATATTGATTTTATTTAATTTGAGTATTTTATTTAAAATCATTAGATTAATTCAAAATTTATTTTGGATTGGAAAATCTTGGATTTTATTTAGAATAGAATTAAATATGGAAGTCAATGGATTTTAATAATATTGATTTTATTTAATTTAAGTATTTTATTTAAAATCATTAGATTAATTCAAAATTTATTTTGGATTGGAGAATCTTGGATTTTATTTAAAATAGAATTAAATATGGAAATCAATGGAATTGATTTTATTTAATTGGAGTATTTTATTTGAAATCATTAGATTAATTCAAAATTTATTTTGGATTGGAGAATCTTGGATTTTATTTAAAATAGAATTAAATATGGAAATCAATGGAATTGATTTTATTTAATTGGAGTATTTTATTTGAAATCATTAGATTGATTCAAATTTATTTTTGAATTGGAATCTTGGATTTTATTTAAAATAAATTAAATATGAGAATCAAAGAATTTTTCCGTCGCTCGGCAAAGTATTCAAGACGTAGAATGAAGACTCAAGATAAGCATGCAGGAATTCATCAAGGTACGAATAGTCGAGAAATAATTTTACTTGAGCAATTATTTGATTATTTGTGTACGTACTTGCATGAAATGTATGTTTGTTATTATGCCTATGTGTATTTAATTATGCATTAGATAGCGTATCCCTTTATTGTAAAAAGCTAAGTGGGAGAGGGTATGGAAACATATCCATGGTCTCCATTGCTGTTCTCTTGGTGACTTTTATGGACTTTTGAAGTTCGTATAGACAAGTCATTGGAGGAGAATTCTTGTAATTCCTTTTACAAAGAAACATTGATTAAGTTTATCAAACAATGCCTAATTTGTCTTTCCAAAACTGATTTCAAGTCGACTCATTCTCACCCCGGGGAGTGGAATGGAGCCAAAGCCACTTGGTCATGTCGAGGACACAAATTAGAGACTTTCGTGTCATTTGATGACTAGATCGATTGTCTGCTCGGCTCCCTCATTCTATGAGAGATAGGGTTGTTCGCATGGTGAATCACTGGTAAGAAACTTCGAGTTTCACTTATGATTCTCCGCGTCTTGATTTACAAGATTGAATGAATCAAGTAATTGGGAGTCAATTATAAAAGTCTCTTAGTGTAGTAAACGTCCACACAACGTGGCTTGCTATGCTGACGGATTTTGGATTAATTGATGTAGACAGTTGTAAGAAATTGTGAAGAGTTGTGAAGTTGTCGTAAACGTCCACACAACGTGGCTTGCGGTGATGTAGCAATTCCAAACAATTTACTTTGGTACTGAGTAATGGTTTACACTTAGATACGCCTTATAGTATTCCTCCCACCGAGGTTCCGCTATAAGTGATGTATGACCAAAGGAAATCTAATTGCTAAGTCGTTTAGGTGGGTAAACGTCCACACACCGTGGCTTGCCTTACCTGATGGGATTTTAGATGTGATTAGTGGTTTAATGATATTATTTGAGGGAGATAATATCGGAGATTAAATCGATTGTTTGTTGTTATATGTGCTCATAGATTAGGATATGGCTTTGAACCCACTTTATGTGATACTTAAGGATTATAAACTCACTGGTCCTTAAATGTAATGATTGGAATAGAGATCTAGACATTACCCAAACTGTTAAAGAGTGCAAGGTTGTACTCAGTGAGCTTTGTCCTCCCGAGCCTATTGACATAGGCGGCTAGACAAGAAGCGATGAGGATACTCATAAAGGCCAGTCACTTCGAGGAAACGCTTAAACACGTTTTTGAGATGATTGACCTTTTAGACGAGTTGAGACGGAAATCGCAAGCTCTTGTAGCCAATGCCGAAGGTTTCGAACCTTAGGGTAAAATCGGGGGAAAGGAAAAGCAAGCAAAGAAACCCAGTGGTCCTAAGTTGCTTAGACCACGAGATGGGACGAGAAAGCCATAAGGAAAGTATTCTCGATGCAAACAGTCTGGGTACTGGAAGTCTGATTATCCTCTCAAAAGAAGTACGAAATTTTCTTTAGTCGTAAAACATAGTCAGTGGTATTATCTACCGGAACCTGGTGTGTAGATATGGAACCACTGGCGGTATGTGCATTCTAAATGCAAGGGTTCCAGGAAACCCGATGACTTAGAAAAGAAAAGATCGTAGTCTACATAGGCAATGCTGTAGAGGAGACAACAGTTGCAGTGGAGGACATTTTATAGGATTTCATTTTGAGTTATTGCTTTTATGTACCTTTCATATTAGAAAGAACTTTGTTCTGGATTTCTAATGAATGGATATTTTATTTCTTTTAATCATTTGATGGTTATAAGAAGAAATAATGATATTATCTATTTTGGTACATTAGCTAGCAATATATAAATGATGAATCCTGAGTCTACCACAATGCGACGAACCGTTTTATACAACTCGTTTTACTAATAAGAGATTTCTTTATTAAATCATTTATACTTGTGGAATCTTATGCTAAGTCATATTTATTCAAATAAGAAGTTCAAAGGTCGAAAATTGATTGTAAGATCAATTAAGTTGAAGGAGTGGACCTTCCGACCTAAGAATCTAATTTGGAAGATAATACGACTAAGCAATCCTTTATGGATAAAAGATGTAAGATCCGGACAAGTATTAGAATTGATTGACTCTGATTTATGATCAGAGCTTGGGATTGGATCCCAAGTGACTACACCATACAGTCCTCTGTAAGATTGGTGTGTCGGAAATAAGAAATGGAACTCTTATAGAAATAGTAAAAGCGCGAGTTAAATGGAACTACCTATGTTCTATGGATATGTCTTGGTAACAACGGCACATTCAAATGTGGTTGTAGAATATCCTAGAAGAACAAAAGATGTGTGTTCGATAGTACTATGAACCAGAAGGACGTTATAAGTTCTAACGCCCGGTTCTTAGAGGAAGACTATTAGATGAACCACAAGCCCAAAATGACATGATACTTCTGAAAAGAGAGAAAACGATTAAGACTTAGAACCAGCCGAACCAAGTAGCGGTACACCACTAACTGCACCTACTGTTATTACTGTTTATACACCGGAACGCCGTTGTAGTGGGAGGTTGTATAACAACCGGAGATATTCATAAAACTAGGTGGGTCTTCGGACTCTGGACCTAGTATACGTGAAATCAATCCCTAGATCTACATAGAGGCGGTACTAGATCTAAATGTGCCTTCTTGGAAAGCAATAAGGATTATTGTTAAGAGGCGAGATCATTTAGAGTACAAGCTTAGTTGATCCATTTATGGATTGTAACAAAGCTAGAATTCGTGGAACTTGCGCATTGATGAGATAGTCCATTTGATGGATTCATCAAAAGGCATTGACGAATCGTGTGTATGGGAAACGTGATGGAAACAAGGTGGTGTTTCTCGGAGGTTTTATATAGATAACATTTTATCATTGGTAACAATGTAAAGATGTTGTCGGACATAAAATGATGGTTGTCTAGAAAAATCGATATATGAGATAAAGAAGAAGTTAGAGCATGTTCTTAAGATCTAGGATCTCAAGAAAAGAACATTGTACTTCTCTAGATATCTTGTACGATTATGGTTCGTTTTAACATGCAAGATTCCGAGAAAGGTTCGTTACCTTTCAGACACGGAATGCATCTATCTAAGGACATGTGTTTTGGGAACACAAAAGGAGATAGAAGCAATGAAAGCAGTTTCCTACGCTTTAAGTGTGGAAAGCTTAATAAATGCATTGTTGAAAACGAGAACCTGATATCGGCTATGCAGTGAGCATAGTGGGAGGATATCAAGGTAATCCAGGAAAGGAATATTCGACTGCCGTAAAAGTACTTTCGAAGTACTGTTCTAGACTGCGAAGCAGACGAGTTTTTCCTTTGGATTACATTCTCTTAGATTTCTAATCGAATGAGGACCGGTGTAAGTCGATCAGGCTATGTGTTTCACTATTAAAGGAGAAGGAGTTTTAACATGGAAGAGTGATAAGCACGATGCTTTTCGGACTCTGCCATGGGTAACCAAATAGTGGCCTCAGAGGCAGCGGAAGTTTTGGTATAACTCCGGGATAATCTCTGGGACTTAGATGTGATTCTTAATTTGCCAAAGGCTATGTAAATAGCGGTGCAATGGCAAATGGTAAGAAATCACAAGTCCATATGTGTAAGATAACACATAGTGCAAGTACCACCTGATACGAGTCATCGTCGAGGGAGACGACGCTGTAGTCACCAAGATAACTTCAGAGCGGCAACCTAGAGTGCTCATTCACATAGTACTTCTTGGAAGTACAACTTAAGCACGTGATGAGTATGGGAGTCGGGAGTTTGGAGGAAATGACTAGACCTTAGTACAAGTGGGAGATTGTTGGAGTTGTGTACTTAATGTCTAGATTTAAGTAACGCAAACTCACGATCCATTGCCATTAATCTATTTAATTAAATAAACAATTATTTGCATTTAATTATTTATAATTAAATATATGCAAATCATAGTCCTGGATTTTATACGTTGTAGTTAGTATGGTGTTGCATGGGCGCACAGAAGATCATACTATCGGTTACTCGTATTTAATCGAACAGTAGCTCACGACCTAGATGGACACGGACCAATCCATCGGTATAGTCGTTGTGTGAGAGAGAAAATAATTTATCTTAATTATTTTATCACACTTGTACACTTGGTGTATTGAGCGGATCGTTGAGATTCATCGATTAGGATTGCCGGCGATAATCGATTCGAGTCTCAGTGTATTTTATTCTTAATCCCCGATATTATTGCGGGTGTGTATATTTAATATAAGTGACTTTTATTTACCAAAGAAATTAACCGATTTAATTATTGGGTTAATTACCGGTTAAGTTGGGTCACTATATTTCATATATGACTTGCCGTGAATAATTGACCGGACAGTGTATCCCGGAAGGGTTGATAATATCCCCGAGATGAGTTCATAAGGAATTATTATGTAAACCCTGCAGGTGGATTCGTTCCGCATAATAATTAAGGTTGAATGGTACTAGTCTCGGATAAAAGAGATGAATAAATTAATTAGCAATAAATTAATTTTATTCATGGATATTTATATCTTAAATACACGGAATAAATAATACTACCGGAGAAATATTATTTGATATAATATGGTGAATATTGGGAGTGCAATTATATTTATATAGTGGAGTTAATCATATAATTAATAATAGTAAGGATTAATAGATTTGGGCTTGGGCTCAATTTAATCACTATTATTGGAAGCCCAATATTCCACCTCCTTTAGATCCCCTACGTAGCCTATAAAAGCACTACATGGTCTTCTCTATTCTCATAACTTAAAGATCACAATTCTAGAGAGAGAAAGTAGAGAGGAGGATCCATAGAGTTCGGTAGATCGTCGCCCACACGACGTCCGGGCTAGTGCAAGGAATACGTGGGAAGATCTTAAGGTCATCATAAGATCTCGTTTCTCCGCACAACGAATCGAAAGGTGAATTAAATTTCCGCAATTTAATTCTAGTTTATTGATCAATTATTGAAAAACAAGATCCAAAAGTTCGAACCCGGATTAGACGAACGATCACGCGGTGGTGGCGAAGCCACCGGACCGCGGGATCACCTCCTAGGGTTTCGACGGGGGGCGAGAGGATCGAACCCTCGGCTGGGCCGAGGGCTTGCGATCGATCCAAGGATCGATCGCCGGGGGCACGGGCTGGTGCCGTCCCCCTCCCACCTCGACGGTGGGGATCCTCCAAGCGGCGGCGAGTCGCCGGACTCGCCGCGGGGGCTGCTGGGAGCAGCCCCACCCATCGATCGCCAAGGCGCGATCGGGATCGCGTGAACCCCGTCTCGCGGGGGTTCGGCTGGGGGCGGGCCGCGTGCCTTCGGGTGCGTGGTCTCCAAAGGCCGGACTCCGGCGGATGAGTCGGCGTTCATGTGATCTCCGGCGAAGGGTTTGATCGGATTATTGGTTTCCGCAAATTTAAATAACCCGGGATATCGAATTCCAACACCGAAGACACGCAGCCCGCCCCCAGTCGAAGTCTCCCGCGAGTCGGAAATCACGAACGCGAACCGCACGCGAAGAACCGGGCTCGACAAGAGTGTCGCCGCGGGATGAACCCGCGGCTAAACCCTTGCCGAACCCCATCGCGGCTGGGGTTCGCGATCGCCGTGCATGGCGATCGCTGGGGCTGCTCCGGCAGCCCCCGGGTGGCGGTGAGTCCGGCGACTTCACCGCTGTCGCCACCAGGAGGGGCGGTCAGCCCAGCTGACCACCGCGGCAACAGCCGCGGTTCACCCCCGGCGATCGATCGCTTGATCGATCGCCCGCCTCGGCCCAGCCGAGGCGCCTCCTCGCGCACGCCGCCATGGAGACGGCGGGGATCCGCCACGGCACCAGCCCGTGGCATCCCCGGCGATCGACCCTAGGTCGATCGCACGCCCCGGCGCCCAGCCGGGGCTTCCTCACGCGGTACACCGGCGGTCGAAACCCTAGGGTTCGACCGCCCCTCTTTCGATCCCGACGGGGATCGCGAGATCACCGTATCCCGGTCTCGACGTTCCCGGATCGTCTTGTTCATGTACATATTACGATTAATACAAGCACATAATCAAAGAGGGGGTACTCGATTATATTACCTCGATTCGTTGTACGGAGAAACGAATCCAATTGACGACCTTGCGATCTTCCTACGTATTCCTCGCACCTTGTCCGAACGTCGTGTGGGCGACGATCTATCGAACTCCTATGGATCTCCTTCACTCTCCAAGACTTTATGATTGGCGTAGGTCAATTATTATATGTTGTGAAAAGTGAAGACCATGTAGTGCTTATATAGGCTACGTAGGGGATCATAAGGAGAATAAATATTGGGCTTCTAAATATTGAAGATTAAATTGGGTCCAACCCAAATCCATTAATCCTTATCAATATTAAATTTTATTTATTTTCCACTATATAAATAAAATTGCACTCCCAATATTAATCCATATTATATCAAATAATATTTCTCCGATTAGTATTATTTATTCCGTGTATTTAAGATTTAAATATCCATGAATAAATTTATTTATTGCTCAATAAATAATATTCATATCTTATATCCGAGACTAGTACCGTTCAACCTTTATTATTGTGCGGAACGAATCCACTCATGAGGTTTACACAATAATTCCTTATGAACTCATCTCGGGGATATTATCAACCCTTCCGGGATACACTTTCCCGTCAAGTATTCACGGCATGTCATATATAAAATATAGCGACCCAATTTTACCGGTAATTAACCCAATAATTAAATCGGTTAATTCCTTTGGAAAATCAAAGTCTCTAATATTAAATATACACACCCGCAATAGTATCGGGGATTAAGAATAAAATACTCCGAGATTGAAATTGATTATCCAAGGCAATCCTAATCAATAAATCTCAAGCTGATCCGCCCAATACACCAAGTGTACAAGTGTGATAAAATAATTAAGATAAATTATTTTCTCTCTCACACAACGACTATACCGATGGATTGGTCCGTGTCCATCTAGGTCGTGAGCAACTGTTCGATTAAATACGAGTAACCGATAGTATGATCTTCTGTGTGCCCATGCACACCATACTAACTACAACGTATAAAATCCAGGACTATATTTTGCATAATTAATTAATAATGCAAATGATTGTTTATCATTTAAATAGGTTAAATGCTATGACCGGGAGTTTACCGATGCTTAAATCTTGACATTAAGTGCACAACTCCAACACTTAATGTCTAGATTTAAGTAACGGTAAACTCCCGATCATAGCATTTAATCTATTAAATTAATAAACAATTGTTTGCGTTTAATTATTTATAATTAAATATATGCAAATATAGTCCTAGATTCTATACGTTGTAGTTAGTATGGTGTGCGACGTCACACAGAAGATCATACTATCGGTTACTCGTATTTAATCAAACAGTTGCTCACGACCTAGATGGACACGGACCAATCCATCAGTATAGTCGTTGTGTGAGAGAGAAAATAATTTGTCTTAATTATTTTATCACACTTGTACACTTGGTGTATTGAGCGGATCGTTGAGATTCATCGATTAGGATTGCCGGCGATAATCGATTCGAGTCTCAGTGTATTTTATTCTTAATCCCCGATATTATTGCGGGTGTGTATATTTAATATAAGTGACTTTGATTTACCAAAGGAATTAACCGATTTAATTATTGGGTTAATTACCGGTTAAGTTGGGTCACTATATTTTATATATGGCATGCCGTGAATACTTGACGGGACAGTGTATCCCGGAAGGATTGATAATATCCCAGAGATGAGTTCATAAGGAATTATTGTGTAAACCTCAAGAGTGGATTCGTTCCGCACAATAATTAAGGTTGAATGGTACTAGTCTCGGATTAAAGAGATGAATAAATTAATTAGCAATAAATTAATTTTATTCATGGATATTTAAATCTTAAATACACGGAATAAATAATACTACCGGAGAAATATTATTTGATATAATATGGTTTAATATTGGGAGTGCAATTAATTTATATAGTGGAAAATAAATTAATTAATATTGATAAGGATTAATGGACTTGAGCATTGGGCTCAATTTAATCTTCAATATTGGAAGCCCAATATTCCACCTCCTTTAGATCCCTTATGTAGCCTATAAAAGCACTACATGGCCTTCATAAATCATAAGACAAGATTATCATACTTGATATTCTAGAGAGTTGAAGGAGATCCATAGGAGTTCGATAGATCGTCGCCCACCCGACGTTCGAACGGAGTGCAAGGAATACGTAGGAAGATTCAAAGGTCTTCAATTGATTTCGTTTCTCCGCACAACGAATCAAAAGGTATGATCATAAAACTCCTTGTGTGATTTTATGTGATTGATTGTGATACATACATGAACGCACGATCCGGGAAAAACGACGAACTTCGGGGTGGGGATTCGAGATCCCCGGCGAAGGTTCGAAGAACCCTCGGCTGGGAGCCGAGGGGTGCGTTCGAGCCCTAGGGGCGTCGATCGCGGGGCCCACACGAGGACGCCCCGGCTGGAGCCGGGGCATGCGATCGACCTCACGGTCGATCGCGGAGGCAGCCGCGGCTGAGCCGCGGCAGGTGCGCTGGGCGCACCGCCCTCCTCGGCGGTGGCGGTGAGTCGCCGGACTCACCGCCGGGGGCTGTTCGGAACAGCCCCACGGGGATGCGCGTGCATCCCCGGCGATCGCTAGGGCAGCGATCGCGAGCCCCGTCGGGGGCTCGGCTAGGGTTTCGGCCGCTGGTTCATCCCGCGGCGATGCTCGGGTCGAGCCCGGTTCCGTTTGGTGGTTCGCGTTCCGGCGATGGGATTTCGGTCGGGGTTATCGGTTCCGCAATTTTGATACCCCGGGATATCGATTTCCAGCAATTGGTATCAGAGCGTTTGGTTTCGTGTTCATGTATGTGTTCAATTGTGTTCTACCTTGCAGGGATTCCGACTATCATGGTTTAATTAATTGTTAATTATTCGTTTAATTAATTGCTATTTAATTTTACCATGATTATTCGTTATTAAACTCTTGGACATGTCGAGATTCGTTTTGTGTGGATGAATGCTTGTAATAGTAAAAAATTCGGGGGTTGACCGAATTTAGGTTTATTATTATTGTTCTATGTTTTCCGGAAAGTGTATAGGGTCAATTTCATGTATAGAATCGATACCGGAATTGTAAATTTATTTCTTGTAATTTATTTACGTTGGATCGATGCCGAGACGACCGCCGGAGAAAGCATGTGACGAAGAAGACGAAGAGGGACTAGGGCTCGGGATCGATGGGATCGATCCCATGGTGATCGAAGGGGGAGAGGGGGCTGCCCGCGGGGATCCTTGGCCACGCCGGCCACCGGTGGTGGTGGCGCATGGGCTGAGGTGGCGGCGGCACTCCTTCCCGGCCGGCGATGAAGGTGGGGACGCGGGGTCCTCGTGATCTCGTGTTCTCCTACCTAGATTCACTTTCCTAATTAATTCGGTTTTCCTATTTGAGTTTTCCTATTTTTAGGAATTCTCATGGATTAGGAAAAGAATTAATTGGAATTAATTTTATTCCTTATTCTATTATGGAAGTCTTCTAGAGTATTCCGAGTTCTACATGGAATAGGATCCTAGAGATTTAATAGAATTGGAAAGGAATAAAAGTTAATTTAGGATTGATTTATTTCCTAATTGATTATTTCTATTTTATGGGAATTTTCACAGTAATGGAAATTAATCAATCTTGGAAAGTAGAAGAGTCCTAATTTATTTTATTTCTTTATTCTATTATAGAAGTCTTCTAGAATATTCCAAGTTTTACTTGGATAGATTATTCTAGAGATTTAATAGAATTAGATGGGAAAATAAATAAATAAAAAATATTAATAATATTTAATTTTATTTTTGATTTATTCGATTGACTTAATTTCCGAATTAAGTATCTTTTGGATTTATGAAAAATAAATAGATTTAAATATTGGGATTAATATTCTCGTCACATGGAGCATTCAAAAACGAAGACTGAAGACTAGAAGACGCATACGGAGATGGAATGAAGCCATGATAGTCGGAAAATAATTTTCTAGCATTATTTTGACTATGTGATATGTGCTTTATTACTTGTATGCATGCTTATGTGTTTAATTATGCATTAGATAGCGTATCCCTTTGTTATAAAAAGCTAAGTGGGAGAGGGGATGGAAACATTACCATGGTCTCCATTACTGTTCTCTTGGTGACTCTTATGGACTTTTGAAGTTCGTATAGATGTGTCATTGTAGGAGAATTCTTGTAATTCCTTTTACAAGAAACATTGATTAAGTTTATCAAACAATGCCTAATTTGTCTTTCTGAAACTGACTTCAAGTCGACTCATTCTCACCCCAGGGAGTGGAATGGAGCCAAAGCCACTTGGTCATGTAGAGGATACAAATTAGAGACCTTCGTACCATCTTTTGAAGATGGATCGATTGTCTGCTCGGCTCCCTCATCTAATGAGAGATAGGGTTGTTCGCATGGTGAATCACTGGTTAGAAACTTCGAGTTTCACTTATGATTCTCCGCGTCTTGATTTACAAAAATCGAATGGATCAAGTAATTGGGAGTCAATTGTAAAAGTATTTTGGTGTAGTAAACGTCCACACTATCGTGGCTTGCTACATTGAATGGGATTTTGGATCAATTGATGTAGACAGTTATAGAAGAAAGTGAAGGATCGTGTATTAGCGTAAACGTCCACACTATCGTGGCTTGCGATAATATACGAGTCTCAAACAATCTTCTTAGATACTGAGTAATGGTTTACACTTAGGTGCGCTTCTTAGTATTCTTCCCATCGAAGTAACGCTAATGATGATGTACGACCGAAGCAAATCTAATCACTAAATCATTTGGATGGGTAAACGTCCACACTATCGTGGCTTACCATATCTGATGGGATTTTAGATGTAATTAGTAATTTAATGATATTATTTGAGGGAGATAATATCGGATATTAAATTGATTGTTTGTTTAAATGTGCTTATAGGTTTAGAGAATAGCTATGAACCCACTTTCTGTGATACTCAAGGAGCATAAGCTCACTGGCCCCAATTATATTGATTGGAGGAGAAATTTAGACATTGTCCTGACTTCTGAAGAGTACAAATTTGTACTCCATGAAGTGTGCCCTGCTGAGCCCACGACTGCCTCGACTGATGAGGAAAAACTGGCATATCGGAAGTGGAAAAAGGCTGATGAAATGGCTAGGTGCTATATTTTGGCTTCCATGTCAAATGTACTCCAAACCCAACATGAGTCAATGGACACTGCCTATGATATGTTGTTTAACCTCAAGGAGATGTTTGGGGAGCAAGATCGTGCGGCAAGGCAAGAAGCCATGAGAGTCCTCATGACAACTACTCAGTCTGAAGGAACGCTCGTAGGGGAGCACGTTCTTAAGATGATGGGTCTGTTGAATGAGCTTGAGATCCTAGGAGCTCAAATTGATGCTGACACGCAAGTCGACATCATACTCCAGTCTCTGACCCCTAGTTTTTAGCAGTTTCGCATGAGCTATAATATGGGTAAACTATCTTATTCTCTTGCGCAACTCCTGACTGAACTGAAGGCGGCAGAGGGGATCTACAAGAAGGGCAAGTCTCAAGCGCTTGTAGCTACCAAGTCCAAAGGCTCTAAGCCTGGTGGAGGTAGGGGCAAGAAAAGGAAGCAAGCCTGGAAACCCAGTGGTGTCAAGAAGACTGGACCACGAGTGGGGGCTGCAAAGCCAAGGGGCAAGTGCTTCCGATGCAACAAGTCTGGACACTGGAAGTCTGAATGTCCTCTCAAAGGTACGAATTTTTCTTTAGTCGTAAAAACATAGTCAGCGGTATTATCTACCAGAATTCTGGTGTGTAGATATGGAACCACTGACGATATGTGCATTTTGAATGCAGGGGTTCCAGAAAACCCGGTGACTTAGAGAAGAAGAGTTCGAGTCTACACGGGCAAAAGTTGTGGAGGAGGCAGCTGTTGCGGTGGAAGACATTTATCTGCTTTAAGTAGTTAAATAGGATTTCATTTCAAGATTATTGCTTTATGTACCCTTTATTTTAGAAAGAACGTTTTGTTCTAGATTTCTATTAATGGATATTTTATTTCTTTAATCATTTGATGATTTTTGATAAGAAATAATGGCATTATCTATTCTGGTACATTAGATAGCAATATGTGAATGATGGATTCCAAGTCTGCCACGATGCAACGAACCGTTCTATAACTTGTTTTACTTATTAGATATATTTCTTTATTAAATCATTGTACTTGTGAATTCTTATACTTAGTAGTATTTTCAAATAAGATTCAAATGGTCGAAATTGATTTAATCAATTATAGTGGAAGGAATGGACCTTCCGACCTAAGGATTGAATTTGGAGGATAATACATCTAAGCAAACCTTTCTGGATAAATGATAGAATTCAGGCAAGTATTAGGAATGATTAGATATGCAGAATATGTGTAAAGAGAAAGGTGCGAGTAAGTTCTTTTAAGAATACTCGATGATGGATTAGGGTACTTGATGTGCCATAAAAGCAAAGTGTTTTGACTAGTCAATGAACACAAAAGCTATTTATGGGGAACCATCAAAGTAGATCCATTAGGAGCCTGCAACTTAGTTGCGGAGGCCATCACCTATCTGAATAACACATAGCATAATCAAAGGGCCGCGCCATACACCTGAGTGTAAAGATGGTGCGTAAGAAATAAGAAATGAGAATCTAGAGGTAAAAGAGAACAAGTTGTTCGGAACTACCTATGTTCTATGGATATTCCTGGATACAACGACATATTAAATATGGTTGTAGGATATCCTAGATGAACGAAGTACTGTGAGTTCTATAATACTATGAACCAGAAGGGCGTGGATCGTCTGGTTCATAGAGGAAGACTATTAGATGAACCACAAAGCCTAAATTAAAATAATACCTTAGAATGAGAAGAAAAGACAAAAGACTAAGAACCAGCCAAACCGAGTAGAAATACACCACACACTGCACCTATTGTTATTACTGTTATACACCGGGACGCCATTGCAGTGGGAGGTTGTTGGAACAACCAGAGGTATTCATAAGGCTAGAAGAGTTCGGACTCTGGATCTAGTAAAGATGAAATCGATCCCTATCTCTGCATAAGGGCCGTACTAATCTAAATGTGCCTACTTGGAGAACAATAAGGTTTATTGTTAAGAGGCTAGATCATTTAGAGTACAAACTTAGTAAATCCATTTATGGATAGTAACAAAGCTATAAATCGTGGAACTTGCGAATTGATGAGATAATCCATTTGATGGATTAATCAAAAGGCAAAGACGAAAGGTGTATTAGAGAAGTAATGGAAACAAGGTGGTGTTTCTCGGAGATTTTATGTAGATAAGATTTTATCATTGGCAACAATGTAAAGATATTGTCAGACATAAAATGATGGTTGTCTAAATGAATCGGAATATAAGATTGAGTAGAAGTTAGAGCATGTTCTTGAGATCTTAAGATCTAAGGTAAAGAACATTGTACTTCTCCTAGATATCTTATACGATTATGGTTTGTTTTAACATGCATGATTCTGAGAAAGGTTGTTACCTTTCAGATACAGAATATATATCTATCTAAGGGAATGTGTTTCGAACACATGAAGGAGATAGATACAGACAAAGCAATTTCCTACACTGTAAGTGCGGAAAAGGCTTGGTGAATGCGATGTTGAAAAACAAGAAACCTGATATCAACTATGCGGTTTGCGTAGTGGGAGGATATCAAAGTAATCTAGATAAGAGACGTTTGAATGCTGTAATAAGTACTTGCGAAGTACTGGATTACTAAGCAAGACGAGGTTATCTTTGATTACATATTCTCAGATCTCAAATCAGAGAAGGATTAGTGTAAGTCGTTGTCAGGCTATGTGTTCATTTTTGGAGAAGTGGAACCTTAGAATGAAAGAGTGATGAGCAGGATGCTTTTCGGACTCTCTCACAACCGATTAGCAGCCTCAGAGGCAGCGGAAATTTTGGTTAGGTTCCGGGATAACTTCCAAGACTTGGATATGACTCTTAGTTTACCAAAGGCTATTTTATAGCGGTGCATGATAAACTGGAAGAAGTCATAAGTCTGAAAATGATGATAACACATAGTGCAAGTACCACCTGATACGAATCATCGTCAAGGGAGACGACGTAGTAGTTGTTGGAGTTGTGTACTTAATGTCTAGATTTAAGTATCGGTAAACTCCCGGTCATAGCATTTAACCTATTTAATTAATAAACAATTATTTGCATTTAATTAATTATGCAAAATATAGTCCTGGATTTTATACGTTGTAGTTAGTATGGTGTTGCATGGGCACACAGAAGATCATACTATCGGTTACTCGTATTTAATCGAACAGTTGCTCACGACCTAGATGGACACGGACCAATCCATCGGTATAGTCGTTGTGTGAGAGAGAAAATAATTTATCTTAATTATTTTATCACACTTGTACACTTAGTGTACTGGGCGGATCAGCTTGAGATTTATTGATTAGGATTGCCTTGGATAATCAATTTAAATCTCGGAGTATTTTATTCTTAATCCCCGATCCTATTGCGGGTGTGTATATTTAATATTAGAGACTTTGATTTTCCAAAGGAATTAACCGATTTAATTATTGGGTTAATTACCGGTAAAGTTGGGTCACTATATTTTATATATGACATGCCGTGAATACTTGACGGGAAAGTGTATCCCGGAAGGGTTGATAATATCCCCGAGATGAGTTCATAAGGAATTATTGTGTAAACCTCATGAGTGGATTCGTTCCGCACAATAATAAAGGTTGAACGGTACTAGTCTCGGATATAAGATATGAATATTATTTATTGAGCAATAAATAAATTTATTCATGGATATTTAAATCTTAAATACACGGAATATATAATACTAATCGGAGAAATATTATTTGATATAATATGGAATAATATTGGGAGTGCAATTTTATTTATATAGTGGAAAATAAATAAAATTTAATATTGATAAGAATTAATAGATTTGGGTTGGACCCAATTTAATTTTCAATGTTTAGAAGCCCAATATTTATTCTCCTTATGATCCCCTACGTAGCCTATATAAGCACTACATGGTCTTCACTTCTCATAATACACAAGAGAAAAATAATTGACCTACGCCAATCATAAAGTCTTGGAGAGTGAAGGAGATCCATAGGAATCCGATAGATCGTCGCCCACACGACGTTCGGAGGAAGTGCGAGGAATACGTAGGAAGATCGCAAGGTCGTCAACCGATTTCGTTTCTCCGTACAACGAATCGAGGTAATAATCGAGAACCCCCTTCTATGATTATGTGCTTGTTTAATTGTGATATATACATGAACACGCGATCCGGGAAAGCATCGAGACCGGGATACGGGGATCTCGCGATCCCCGTCGGAATCGAGAGGGGCGGCCGAACCCTAGGGTTCGACCACCGGTACCGCGCAACGAAGGGAGCCCCGGCTGGACGCCGGGGCAAGCGATCGACGGCAGTCGATCGCTGGGGATGCCACGGGCTGGTGCCATGGCGGATCCCCACCCCTCGACGGCGGCAGGCGCACGCGGGGAAAGCTCCGGCCGAAGCCGGAGCGAGCGATCGAGCCCAGCTCGATCGCGGAGGGCAGCCGCGGGCTGGTGCCGCGGCTGGGGGCCCTCCACCCCGTGTGGTGGTGGCGGTGAGTCGCCGGACTCACCGCCGGCGGGTGCTGATCGGATCAGCCCCGCGGGGATGCCTCGCATCCCCGGCGATCGCCATGCACGGCGATCGCGAACCCCGCGATGGGGTTCGGCTAGGGTTTAGCCGCGGGTTCATCCCGCGGCGATGCTCTTGTCGAGCCCGGTTCATCGCATGTGGTTCGCGTTCGTGGATCCGACTCGCGGGAGAAAATCGGCTGGGGGCGGGCTGCGTGTCTTCGGGCGCGTAGTCTCCAAAGGTCGGACTTCTGCGGATGAGTTGGTGTTCGTGCGAACTCCGGCGACGGGTTTTCGGTCGGGTTATCGGTTCCGCAATTTTTTTGATAGCCCGGGACATCGAATCCCAGCAATTGGTATCAGAGCGTTTGGTTTCGTGTTCATGTATATATTCGATTATTGTTCTACCTTGCAGGATTTCCGGCTATCATGGTTGATTTAATTATTGCTTAATTAATTATCATGATTATTAAACTCTCGGACATGTCGAGATTCGTTTTGTGTGGTTGAATGTTTGTAATAGTAAAAATTCGGGGGTTGACCGAATTTAGGATTTATTATTACGTTCTTTGTTTTCCGGAAAATGTATAAGGTCGATTTCATGTATAGAATCGATACCGGAATTGTAATTTAAATTGTTGTAATTTATTTACGTTGGTTCGATTCGAGACGACCGCCGGAGGACGCGTGTGACGAAGGAGAAGAAGAGAGGGAGGACCGGGGATCCATCACGAGGATCGATCCCATGATGATCGATCGCGGGGGCTGTCCGCGATGATCCTCGGCCACGCCGGCCACCGGAGGTGGTGGCGCGTGGGCTGGGGACGGCGGCGGTGGTGCTCCCGGCCGGCGACCAAGGTGGGGGGCGCGGGGTCCTCGTGATCTCGTGCTACTCCTGCCAAGATACTACTTTCCTAATTGGTTCGGTTTTCCTATTTAAGTTTTCCTATTTTTGGGAATTCTTATGGATTAGGAAAAGAATTAATTGAAATTAATTTTATTCCTTATTCTATTATGGAAATCTTCTAGAGTATTCCGAGTTCTACTTGGAATAGGATCCTAGAGATTTAATAGAGTTGGAAAGGAATAAAAGTTAATTTAGGATTGATTTATTTCCTAATTGATTATTCCTATTTTATGGGAATTTTCATAGTAATGGAAATTAATTAATCTTGGAAAGTAGAAGAGTCCTAATTTATTTTATTTCCTTGTTCTATTATAGATATCTTCTAGAATATTCCAAATTTTTATTTGGATGGATTATTCTAGAGATTTAATAGAACTAGATAGGAAAATAAATAAATAAAAATATTAATGATATTTAATTTTATTGTCGATATATTCAATTGACTTAATTTTCGAATTAAGTAACTTTTGGATTAATTGAAAATAAATAGATTTAAATATTAGAGATTAATATTCTCGTCACATGGAGCACTCAAGAAACGAAGACTGAAGACTAGAGGATGCATATGAAGATAAAGCCATGATAGTCGGGAAAATAATTCTCTAGCATTATTTTGACTATGTGATCTATGTGCTTTATTGCTTTCATGCATGCTATATGTGTTTATTTTTATGCACTAGATAGCGTATCCCTTTATCGTAAAAAGCTAAGTGGGAGAGGGGATGGAAACATTCCCATGGTCTCCATCACTGTTCTCTTGGTGACTTTTATGGACTTTCAAAGTTCATATAGACAAGTCATTGGAGGAGAATTCTTGTAATTCCTCTTACAAGAAACATTGATTAAGTTTATCAAACAATGCCTAATTTGTCTTTCTGAAACTGACTTCAAGTCGACTCATTCTCACCCCGGGGAGTGGAATGGAGCCAGAGCCACTTGGTCATGTGGATGACACAAATTAGAGACTTTCGTGCCATTCTTTGATAGGTGGGTCGTTTGTCTGCTCGGCTCCCTCATTTATGAGAGATAGGTCGCTCGCATGGTGAATCACTGGTTAGAAACTTCGAGTTTCACTTATGATTCTCCGAGTCTTGATTTACGAAATCAAATGGATCTTGTAATTGGGAGTCAATTATAAAAGTCTCTTGGTGTAGTAAACGTCCACACCACGTGGCTTGCTATACTGACGGATTTTGGATTAATTGATGTAGACAGTTATAAGTGATTGTGAAGAGTTGTGAAATTGTCGTAAACGTCCACACCACGTGGCTTGCGGTGACGTAGCAACTCCAAGCGATACACTTTAGTGCTGAGTGATGGTTTACACTTAGATACGCGTTGTAGTATTCTTCCCCACGAAGTTACGCTATGATTGATGTATGACCAAAGAAAATCTAATTGCTAAATCATTTGGGTGAAGAAAATGTTTGTTCAAAGGCTGTGTAAGTTGATTTCATCTGTCATGTCAGGTGATGGGAGCATATGAATACAACATTGAACACATATTTTTGTACGGCTTTCTTTTTGCTCCTTTGCGCTAATTTTCCACTCGTTTTCCGTAAAATATATGCACTTGAAATTAGAAGGCGTGCTTGTTGATGAAGAAAAAAGGATTGCAGACCCTGAGCTACATGCTGAGGTAATTTTGTGCACCATGAAGGGTCGACTTCCTCTTCCTATTGCTTTCTTATGTTTCTAGTTGTTTTAGTTTAGTAAAGTGGAGCACTTGTCATGTCCATATCTATACCATGTATCTTTGTGCATCAATGTTGTTCCTCGTTCCACTTCATTACTGAGGTTGGTGGAGTGGTCCATTAAACATGATGCAATGTGTTTCTCCGTTATTCCACACGGTATATGTAAGGAGTTAAGTTGTTTGAATGTGAAAAATCTGTTGTTATGTAATATATGTGGTTGGTATGATTTTCTGAAAAAATCACCTTGTCCTGAGGTAATGGCATCAAAAATTATATCTTATCTTTTGGAAGACAAAACGAAAGAAACATGTTGGATGGTTTGAGCTATGCCTATCATTCTGTCACACAATGCATAGCCTCAAGCATGTTTTTACGGTAATTGGGTGCATATTACTAGTATGCATAGACACACTGAATATTTTTTCTGAATTGCAATCTTAAAAACATTAGAGCTAGAAAATAAACTTCTTCATTTGTAGTCCCAATGTTCCTACTTCTTACCTCCTTAAGAGTTGATATTTTAACTGTGTACCATCATCTTGAATGGATATGTGATTATATATGTCTGTGGGGAATTACTATAAAGAACTGAAGAAATGATTAATTGTCCTTAGTTAGACTTTATTTTCTTTGTTTAATTTCGAAAGTGCTACAATATTTTTCTGGCTTCTGATGGGTCAATTCAAACTTATACTGCCATAGTTTTGGATTATTGCGTGTTTGTTTTGTTTTCTTAACAAGCTTTGTTCCATACTTTAGGAAATTCAAGTTGGGATGGGCCCGGCAGGGGAGCTTGGCAATCCATCTTACCCGGAGCATAATGGGACATGGCGGTTTCTTGGGATAGGAACTTTTCAATGTTATGACAAGGTAATTAACTTATTTTGGATGGAGTAATTGCTAGATACGCATTCTTTGGTTTCTTAGGTGACTTTTCAAAATCTGATATACTATATAGTTTTCCACAAAGCTCATTCTAAATATATGAGTAAATTTGGAGGATTATGATAATTATGCTGTGAATTCCTAAAAAGGTGTTTATATTGTGAGTAAGTTGTGCTAAGTTTTGTGTTTAATATATATAAGGCAGAAGAAAGTGTTGAGAGAACAAATGGAATTAAAAGGAATTGAGTTTTTTGTTATTTCTTTCTGTTGTTCAGAAAAGAAGTCTAATGTGACTATTATTACCGTGAATGAGTGATACACTTTATCTTTTATGGGGTCGACTGTATTCGAAGTAATGTTATTCAGTGTCTTTCAGTGTTAATAATTGTCTTTTAATGTTGTTCAGTGTTATTCATTCAGTGTCTTTTAATGGTATCAGTGTCTTTTAATGTTATTTAGTGTCTTTTAATGTAATTAAATGTCTTTTAATGGTATTCAGTGTCTTTTAATGTTATTCAGTGTCTTTTCATGGTATTCAGTGTCTTTTAATGTTATTCAGTGTTATTCAGTGTTATTCAGTGTTATTAAGTGTCTTTTAATATTATTCAGTGTCTTTTAATGTTATTCAGTGTTATTCAGTGTCTTTTAATGTTATTCAGTGTCTTGTAATGTTATTCATTGTTATTTAGTGTCTTTCAGTGTTATTCAGTGTCTTTTAATGTTATTCAGTGTTATTTAGTGTTATTCAGTGTCTGACATTCAGTGTAAAAAACAGAGTAGATATTTCAGATATTTCAGAGTAGATATTTCTTGCAATTTACTCGGTGTTTTAGTGCGATTAATGTCACTGACTAGTAAATTGACAGTTTTGTTAAATGCATTTACTTAATTGTGGTATGTGTGTGCAGGTTATAGCATCCATAAATTTGGAAAATGAGAGGAAAATGGCAAAACTATGTGCCATTGTATTTTTTTATTTTTATTTTTATTTTTGAGATATTTATTTTATTTTCAGTGTTTTTACGACGTTCAGTGTTTTTTTACGACGTTCAGTGTTTTTTTATGAAATTCAGTGTTTTAATGACATTCCGTGTTTTTTTATGAGATTCACTGTTTGTAATGACATTCAGTGTTTTTATAATATTCTATGTAAAAAATCTGAAATTTAGTGTTTTTTAATGACATTCAGTGTTTGGGATGATATTCAGTGTAAAAATTTGGCATTTAGTGTTTTTTAATGTCATTCAGTGTTCTTATAATATTCAGTGTAAAAATCAGACGTTCAGTGTCTTTTTAAGGTATTCAGTGTCTGACATTCATTGGGGTGGGATGAGTTGAGTAGAAGAAAAATGACGCTCAGTGTATTTTCATGGTATTCAGTGTTCATATAATATTCAGTGTAAAAATCTGACATTCAGTGTTTTTTAATGACATTCAGTGTCTTTTAATGATATTCAGTGTCTGAGGTGACGTTCAGTGTCTTTTTAATGGTATTCAATGGCTTTTAATGGATATTTAGTGTCTGAGGTGACGTTCAGTGTCTTTTAATGCTATTCAGTGTCTTTTAATGGTATTCAGTGTCTGAGGTGACGTTTAGTGTCTTTTAATGTTATTCAGTGTCTTTTAATGGTATTCAGTGTCTTTTAATTTTATTCAGTGTCTTTTAATGTTATTCAGTGTTATTCAGTGTCTTTTAATGTTATTCAGTGTTATTCAGTGTCTTTTAATGTTATTCAGTGTTATTCAGTGTCTTTTAATGTTATTCAGTGTTATTCAGTGTCTTTTAATGTTATTCAGTGTCTTTTAATGTTATTCAGTGTTATTTAGTGTTATTCAGTGTCTTTCAGTGTTATTTAGTGTTATTCAGTGTCTTTTAATGTTATTCAGTGTCTTTTCATGGTATTCAGTGTCTGACATTCAGTGTCTGTGGTGGGGTGAGGTGGGTTGAGTAAAAAAAAAAAATCTAACGTTCAGTGTTTTTTCATGGTATTCAGTGTCTGGGCAGGGGTGGGGTGGGGTAGGTGTGGGGTGGGTTGAGTAGAAATAGAGTAAGGGTATTTTCGTCTTTCCATATACATTTTTTTGGCCTAATTGGAACAAAAAGGCGTAATTGACACATAAATTGGAACTTGGCCTTATTGCCGAAAAAATGTTGAAAATTGGCCTTATTGCCATTTTTCCCAAAAATTAATTTAGGACTCCTAATCCTTTTCAATTAATTCCTTTCATTTTCTATTTAAAATTCCATAAAGGAATAATTAAATAAGTAATAATTAATTAAGGACTTTCAAAACTTTCCAAATTAATTATTTTTTTAATCTATTAAAAATTCCATAAAGGAATAATTAAATAAGAAAAGTAAATTAATTGCAAATTAATTCTTTTCCTAATCCATGAATATTTCATAAAAGGAATAATCAATTAGGAAAACTAAATTAATTCCAAATTTATTCCTTTCCCTAATCCATGAATATTCCCAAGAATAGGAATAATCAATAAGGAAAAATAAATTTATACTAAATTTATTCTTTTTCTATTCCATGAGAATTCCCAAAAATAGGAATACTCAAAATAGGAAAACCGAATAATTTAGGAAAGTTGAATCTCGGCGGGAGAGCACGAGATCACGAGGACCCCGCGCCACCCACCATCGATCGCCGGCCGAGAGGAGCGCCGCCGCCACCCCAGCCCACGCGCCACCTCCATTGGTGGCCGGCGTG
This sequence comes from Euphrasia confusa, assembly GCA_954870475.1. Taxonomy (NCBI): domain Eukaryota; kingdom Viridiplantae; phylum Streptophyta; class Magnoliopsida; order Lamiales; family Orobanchaceae; genus Euphrasia; species Euphrasia confusa. The sequence goes on from OX940960.1 coordinate 24,027,966, forward strand.
GCCGAGGAGTCCCGCGGGCAGCCCCCACCTCGCGGTCGATCTCCATGGGATCGATCTCCATGATCGATCCCGAGTCCCTTTGTCTTCTTCGTCACACGTCTTCTCCGGCGGTCGTTTCAGCATCGATCCAACGTAAATAAATCACAATAATTTAAATACAATTATCCGGTATCGATTCTATACATGAAATCGACCCTATACAATTTCCGGAAAAAGTAGAACGTAATAATAAACCTAAATTCGGCCCCGAATTTTCACTATTACAAGCATTCACCACACATAAAACGAATCTCGACATGTCCGAGAGTTTAATCAAAAACCTATTATGACAATAATTAACGAATAAATTATATCTAGCCATAATAGTCGGAAACCCTGCAAGGTAGAACAATTTATCGCATATACACATGAACTAGAACCAACGCTCTGATACCAATTGTTGGAAATCGATATCCCGGGCTATTAAAATTGCGGAAATAATAACCCGATAAAAATCCCTTCGCCGGAAACCACCGCGAGCCACCACACGAGCCGAAGCCCAGCCGAACACACATCCGCGGGGAAGCCCCCGCTAGCGTGTCCTAGCCGAGCCCCCGTACGAGGCTCGCGATCGCGCTTCGCGATCGCATGGGGTTACTCACGTAACCCCCCCAGGGCTGCTCGTAGCAACCCCAGCGGCGAGTCCGGCGACTCGCCGCCACCGCGTCGGAGGGCGGTCCGCCCAGCGGACCGCGATCGGGCCAGCCACGCGGCTGCCCGGCGATCGAGCCCAGCTCGATCGTGTGCCCCGGCGTCCAGCCGGGGCTCCTCCATGCACGCCCGGCGATCGAGCCCTAGGGCTTCGATCGCCACCCTCGGCGCCCAGCCGAGGGCTTTGGTCCGTGCGTGCGCACGATCCCCACGGGGATCCGAACCGCCGCGGTCCGGTGGTCTTCGACCACCACTGCCGGTTCATCCTCGTTCCGGGGTTCGTTCGTCCCTCGGATCTTCGTTCATATGCATATACGAATTAATTAAAATCATAAGGGGGTTTTCATGATTTTACCTTTGTTCTCGTTGTACGGAGAAACGAGATCTTTTGATGACCTTGAGATCTTCCCACGTATTCCTTGCACTAGCTCGAACGTCGGGTGGGCGACGATCTTCCGAACTCCATGGATCTCCCTCTCTACTTTCTCTCTCTAGAATTGTGATCTTCAAGTTATGAGAATAGAGAAGACCATGTAGTGCTTTTATAGGCTACGTAGGGGATCTAAAGGAGGTGGAATAATGGGCTTCCAATATTGAAGATTAAATTGAGCCCAATGCTCAAGTCCATTAATCCTTATCAATATTAATTAATTCTATTTTCCACTATATAAAATTAATTGCACTCCCAATATTAAACCATATTATATCAAATAATATTTCTCCGGTAGTATTATTTATTCCGTGTATTTAAGATATAAATATCCATGAATAAAATTAATTTATTGCTAATTAATTTATTCATCTCTTATATCCGAGACTAGTACCATTCAACCTTAATTATTATGCGGAACGAATCCACCTGCAGGGTTTACATAATAATTCCTTATGAACTCATCTCGGGGATATTATCAACCCTTACGGGATACACTTTCCCGTCAAGTATTCACGGCATGTCATATATAAAATATAGTGACCCAACTTAACCGGTAATTAACCCAATAATTAAATCGGTTAATTCCTTTGGTAAATCAAAGTCACTTATATTGAATATACACACCCGCAATAGTTTCGGGGATTAAGAATAAAATACACTGAGACTCGAATCGATTATCGCCTGCAATCCTAATCGATGAATCTCAACGATCCGCTCAATACACCAAGTGTACAAGTGTGATAAAATAATCAAGACAGATTATTTTCTCTCTCACACAACGACTATACCGATGGATTGGTCCGTGTCCATCTAGGTCGTGAGCAACTGTTCGATTAAATACGAGTAACCGATAGTATGATCTTCTGTGTGGGGCCCGACACACCATACTAACTACAACGTATAGAATCCAGGACTATGTTTTGCATATATTTAATTATAAATAATTAAACGCAAACAATTGTTCATTTAGTTAAATAGATTAATGGCAATGGATCGTGAGTTTCTGTCACTTAAATCTAGACATTAAGTACACAACTCCAACAACGACGACGCTCCGGTGTAACCTCAGTAACTACAGGTGCAGACTGTGGTGGCGTATCACCCGGTTGGGTTGGATCTAAGCCTTGATCGTCCCCTCTCAGTTCGTTTAGTATTATCTCACTCTTGGGCTTGTGGTCCATTATATAATCCTCTTCCAAGAACCGAGCGTTGGTGCTAACAACGATCTTCTGGTCCTTAGGACTATAGAATAGACCACCTTTCATTCCTCTAGGATATCCTATAAACAACCGAATATCTGAACGAGATTCCAACTTATCAGCCCCATGCTTCAGCACATGTGCTGGACAACCCCAGATCCGAATGTGTTTCAAGTTCGGCTTTCGCCCGATCCACAATTCGGAGGGCGTCTTAGGGACTGATTTAGAAGGAACTAAGTTCAGGATATACGCCGATGTTTCCAAGGCATATCCCCAGAACGAAACTGGTAGGTCTGAATAACTCATCATAGATCTTACCATTTCCATAAGAGTCCTATTCCTTCTTTCTGCTACACCATTCTGCTGGGGCGTGTATGGTGCAGTCATCTGGGAGTCAATCCCATTCTCTAATAAGTACGCCTTAAACTCTCCCGAGAGGTACTCTCCTCCAAGATCAGATCGTAGAGTCTTTATGGTTTTACCATGAAGGTTCTCCACAATAGCTTTGTACTCCTTGAACTTGTCAAAACACTCGCTCTTGCGGCGCATCAGGTATATAAAACCATACCTTGAGTAATCATCAGTGAAGGTTACGAAATATTCATAACCTCCTCTCGCTTGGACAGATAAAGGCCCGCACAAATCAGAGTGAATCAATTCCAGTACTTCCTTGGATCTATACCCTTTATCACTAAAGGGTCGCTTGGTCATTTTTCCTTCCAAGCATGATTCGCAGGTTGGAAAGTCCTCATCTTTCACACCACTGAGTATTCCATCAGTTATCAACCTTTGAATCCTGCCCAAGTTAATATGACCTAGCCTAAGATGCCATAAGTACTTTTGATTCATCCTAGAAGGCTCCTTTCTCTTATTGGTACTAGATGTGTTATATGACTCTACACTTTGCATTGTGGGATTCAGTATATATAAGTTGCCTATCAATGTACCAGAACAGATATATTCACCATTCTTTTTGACAATAACAGAACTATCAAAAGAAACAGAATATCCATTCAAAACCAATTTAGAAACCGAAACCAGGTTCTTTCTAAAATTCGGTACATAAAGACAATTATTCAATACTAAAACTTTATTATTAAAAGATAAATGAACATCTCCCACTGCAACTGCCGCCACTTTCGTAGCGTTGCCCATGTAGATGGTGATCTCTCCCTCTCTAAGCCGCCGGGTTTCCTGGAACCCCTGCAAAGAGTTGCAGACATGATCAGTGGCTCCCGTATCCACACACCAGGTACCGGTGGATAACACCGCTAAACATGTTTCAGTGACTAAGGAAAAGTTCATACCTCTTTGTCTGAGAGGACAATTAGACTTCCAATGTCCAGACTGCTTGCAACGGAAACACTTGCCTTTAGGCTGGTTCACTCCAATCTGTAGTCCACCATTTCTGGGTCCACTGGGTTTCCGTTGTTGCCTCTTCTTTCTTTTGCCGCCCGGAGGCCTAGAAAGATCTAACTTCACAGCCACAAGTACTTGTGATTCTCTTAACTCACTCACAAATTCCATTCTTTTGGAATCATTTTTAAGTAACTCCTTAAGAGGACCGAATTTCTTGAGTAAGTTAATCACCTCTTGTCCAGCTTCCACACTATGTCTTAACATCTTCCTGAGTTCATCTTTAGTGTCCTCATCAGTTAAGACTTCAGTGGGAGTAGAAGTTTTAACAGTCTGGACAATGTCCAAGTTTTGCTTCCAAACATTATAATCCGGACCAGTGAGCTTGTTTTCTTTTAGTATAGACATCGGGTTAAGTGCCATATCTATAAAAGAGAGACAAATTAAACCGTCAAATTTAATTCGATATTAAATCCCTTAATTAATATCATTAAATTTACCAATCAATCCTAAAATCCCATCAGACTAGCATACCACGTTCATGTGGACGTATACTAGTCCAAACGATTTTATAACTGGACTTTTACTTTGGTCGTACATCATTACAGCAGTGACTCCGATGGGGAGGATACTGTAAAGCGTACCTAAGTGTATACCATTTCTCAGTACTAAGTTAACCGCTCGGAAACTACACGCCCACCGCAAGCCACGTTAGTGTGGACGTTTGTTGGAATTCGATATCCCGGAGTTGCCGGAATCGCGGAACATGACAACTCCGATCAAACCCTTCGCCGGAGATCACATGAACGCCGACTCATCCGCCGGAGTCCAGCCTTTGGAGACCACGCACCCGAAGGCACGTGGCCCGCCCCCAGCCGAACCCCCGCGAGACGGGGTTCACGCGATCGAAGATCGCGTTCGATCTTCACGATCGATGGGGCTGCCCAGCAGCCCCCCCGCGGCGAGTCCGGCGACTCGCCGCCGCCTGGAGGAGCCCCGCCTTCACGGCGGGTGGGGTGCGGCACCAGCCCGCGCCCCCAGCGATCGATCCTTGGATCGATCGCAAGCCCTCGGCCCAGCCGAGGGTTCTTTCCTCCGCGCGCCGCGAACCCTAGTTCGGGCGATCGCCCGTGGTCCGGTGGCTTTGCCACCACCACGCGATCGTCCGTCTAATCCGGGTTCGAACTTTTGGATCTTTGTTCTTCGATAATTGATTCAATAAAACAAGAATTAAATAGCAATTATTTAATTCACCTTTCGATTCGTTGTGCGGAGAAACAAGATCTTATGATGACCTTGAGATCTTCCCACGTATTCCTTGCACTAGCCCGGACGTCGTGTGGGCGACGATCTACCGAACTCCATGGATCTCCCTCTCTACTTTCTCTCTCTAGAATTGTGATCTTCAAGTTATGAGAATAGAGAAGACCATGTAGTGCTTTTATAGGCTACGTAGGGGATCTTAAGGAGGTGGAAATTGGGCTTCCAATATTGAAGATTAAATTGAGCCCAATGCTCAAGTCCATTAATCCTTATCAATATTAATTAATTCTATTTTCCACTATATAAAATTAATTGCACTCCCAATATTATACCATATTATATCAAATAATATTTCTCCGGTAGTATTATTTATTCCGTGTATTTAAGATATAAATATCCATGAATAAAATTAATTTATTGCTAATTAATTTATTCATCTCTTATATCCGAGACTAGTACCATTCAACCTTAATTATTATGCGGAACGAATCTACCTGCAGGGTTTACATAATAATTCCTTATGAACTCATCTCGGGGATATTATCATCCCTTACGGGATACACTTTCCCGTCAAGTATTCACGGCATGCCATATATAAAATATAGTGACCCAACTTAACCGGTAATTAACTCAATAATTAAATCGGTTAATTCCTTTGGTAAATCAAAGTCACTTATATTAAATATACACACCCGCAATAGTATCGGGGATTAAGAATAAAATACACTGAGACTTGAATCGATTATCGCCGGCAATCCTAATCGATAAATCTCAACGATCCGCTCAATACACCAAGTGTACAAGTGTGATAAAATAATTAAGACAAATTATTTTCTCTCTCACACAACGACTATACCGATGGATTGGTCCGTGTCCATCTAGGTCGTGAGCAACTGTTCGATTAAATACGAGTAATTGATAGTATGATCTTCTGTGTGGGCCCGACACACCATACTAACTACAACGTATAGAATCCAGGACTATAATTTGCATATATTTAATTATAAATAATTAAACGCAAATAATTGTTTATTTAATTAAATAGATTAGTGGCAATGGATCGTGAGTTTCCGTTTCTTAAATCTAGACATTAAGTACACAACTCCAACAATCTCCCACTTGTACTAAGGTCTAGTCATTTCCTCCAAACTCCCGACTCCCATACTCATCACGTGCTTTAAATTGTACTTCCAAGAAGTACTATGTGAATGAGCACTCTAGGTTGCCGCTCTGAAGTTATCTTGGTGACTACAGCGTCGTCTCCCTCGACGATGACTCGTGTCAGGTGGTACTTGCACTATGTGTTATCTTACACTTATGGACTTGTGATTTCTTACCATTTGCCATCGCACCAATATTTACATAGCCTTTGGAAAATTAAGAATCACATCTAAGTCCCAGAGATTATCCCGGAGTTATACCAAAACTTCCGCTGCCTCTGAGGCTGCTATTTGGTTACCCATGGCAGAGTCCGAAAAGCATAGTGCTTATCACTCTTCCATGTTAAAACTGATGGAGTAGTATACTTAATGTCTAGATTTGAGTATTCTGAACTCTGTATGCACTTTCATTTACCTATTAATTACAGACTTTCATTTGCTTTTAATTATTGTTAATTAAATACATGCAAATTATAGTCCTGGATTTTATACGTTGTAGTTAGTATGGTGTTGCATGGGCACACAGAAGATCATACTATCGGTTACTCGTATTTAATCGAACAGTTGCTCACGACCTAGATGGACACGGACCAATCCATCGGTATAGTCGTTGTGTGAGAGAGAAAATAATTTATCTTAATTATTTTATCACACTTGTACACTTTGTGTATTGAGCGGATCGCTTGAGACTTATCAATTAGGATTGCTCTGTGATAATTGATTTAAGTCTCGGAGTATTTTATTCTTAATCCCTGAAACAATTGCGGGTGTGTATATTTAATATTAGTGACTTTGATTTTCCAAAGGAATTAACCGATTTAATTATTGGGTTAATTACCGGTTAAGTTGGGTCACTATATTTTATATATGGCATGCCGTGAATTCTTGAAGGGACAGTGTATCCCGGAAGGGTTGATAATATCCCCGAGATGAGCTCATAAGGATTTATTATGTAAACCTCGCGAGTGGATTTGTTCCGCATAATAAATAAGGTTGAGTGGTACTATTCTCGGATATAAGAAATGAATAAATTTATTAAGCAATAAATAAATTTTATTCATGGATATTTAAATCTTAAATACACGGAATAAATAATACTAAGTTGGAGAAATATTATTTGATATAATATAGATAAATATTGGGAGTGCAATTTTATTTATATAGTGGAAAATAAATAAAATTAATATTGATAAGAATTAATGGATTTGGGTTGGACCCAATTTAATTTTCAATATTAAGAAGCCCAATATTTAATCTCCTTTTGATCCCCCTCGTAGCCTATAAAAGCACTACATGGTCTTCATTTTTTTCACAACATAAGATACGCCAATCATAAAGTCTTGAAGAGTGAAGAGGATCCATAGGAGTTCGATAGCTCGTCGCCCACCCGACGTTCGAACGGAGTGCAGGGAATACGCGGGAAGATCACGAGGTCATCTATTTCGTTTCTCCGAACAACGAATCGTAGGTACAATATCTAAACCCCCTAGATAATTGTTCGATTTGGTTTTTATCGAGAATACCGTAGAACGCAAGATCTGAAGGATCGAACCCGGATTAGACGAAGGACCACGCGGTGGTGGCGAAGCCACCGGACCGCGTGGACCGCACGCCTAGGGTTCGGCGCGCGAAGGAGAACCCTCGGCCTCGGCCGAGGGGGCGATCGCTGGGAGCGATCGCCGGCGGTGACGGGCTGGTGCCGTCACCTCCCCACCGCGATGGTGGGGGCTCCTCGACGGCGGGCAGAAGGTCGCCGGACCTGCTGCTGGGGGCTGCCGGATGCAGCCCCATCGAACGCGATGTTCGATCGCGTGAACCCGGCTCGCGGGGGTTCGGGTGGGGGCGGATTGCGCGCCTTCGGGCGCGTGGTCTCCAAAGCCCGGACTCCGGCGGATGAGTCGGCGTTCGCGTGATCTCCGGCGAAGGGTTCGTTCGGGTTATCGGTTCCGCAATTTTGATGACCCGGGATATCGAATTCCAACAATTGGTATCAGAGCGTGGTTTACGTTCGCGGTATTTTCGATAAAATTGTTCTACCTTGCAGGGTTCCGACTATTATGGCTTGATGATTATTCGTTTAATTATTTTGTCATGTGATTGTTGGTTTTATTAAACTCTCGGACATGTCGAGATTCGTTTTTGGTGGTGAATGCTTGTAATAGTAAAAATTCGGGGGTTGACCGAATTTAGGATTTATTATTATGTTCATGTTTTCCGGAAAATGTATAGGGTCGATTTCGTGTATAGAATCGATACCGGAATTGTAATTTAGATTTTTGTAAATTTATTTTGCGATTGGATCGACAAATCGAAGACCGCCGGAGAAGACGAAGTGACGAGGGGACAAGGACCGGGATCGATCAATCCCCATGATCGATCCCGAGGAGATCGATCGACCCGCGGCCCCAGGCAGGCTGACCGTGGGAGTTCCGGCCACGCCGGCCACCAGTGGCGGTGGCGCGTGGGCTGGGCGACGGTGGCATAGGCGGCGGTCGATGGTGGCACGGGGATCCCCACCCCGTGCTATCCCGGCCCGGTGATTCTCTTTCCTAATTGGTTCGGGTTTTTCCTATTTGAGAATTCCTATTTTTGGGAACTCTCATGGATTAGGAAAAGAATCAATTTGGAATTGATTGGGATTCCTAAATTTATTATTTCTATTTTATGGAAATATTCATGGATTAGGAATCTAATTAATTTGGAAAGTAGAAGAGTCCTAAATTATTTTATTTCCTTATTTCATTATGGAAATCATCTAGAATATTCCAAGTGGGTCTTGGATAGATTATTCTAGAGAATTAATGAAGTAGAAAGGGAAGATAAAATAAATAAAAATATTAATAATATTTAATTTTATTTTTGATTTATTCGATTGACTTAATTATTATTAATTAAGTATCTTTTGGATTTATTAAAAATAAATGGATTTAAATATTGGAGATTAATATTCTCGTCACATGGAGCATTCAAGGAACGAAGACTGAAGACTAGAAGATGCGTACGGGGATGTGATGAAGCCATAATAGTCGGAAAATAATATTCTAGTATTATTTTGACTATGTGATAATACTATGTGCTTTATTACATGTATGCATGCTATATGTGTTTATTTTATGCACTAGATAGCGTATCCCTTTATTGTAAAAAGCTAAGTGGGAGAGGGTATGGAAACATACCCATGGTCTCCATTGCTGCTCTCTTGGTGACTTTTATAAACTTATGAAGTTTATATAGATAAGTCATTAGAGGAGAGTTCTTGTAATTCCTTTTATGAGAAACATTGATTAAGTTTATCAAACAATGCCTAATTTGTCTTTCCAAAGCTGATTTCAAGTCGACTCATTCTCACCCCGGGGAGTGGAATGGAGCCAGAGCCACTTGGTCATGTAGAGGACACAAATTAGAGACTTTCGTGCCATTCTTTGATAGATGGGTCGTTTGTCTGCTCGGCTCCCTCATTTATGAGAGATAGGGTCGTTCGCATGGTGAATCACTGGTTAGAAACTTCGAGTTTCACTTATGATTCTCCACGTCTTGATTTACGAGATTAATTGGATCAAGTAATTGGGAGTCAATTATAAAAGTCTCTTAGTGTAGTAAATGTCCACACCACGTGGCTTGCTATGCTGACGGACTTTGGATTAATTGATGTAGACAGTTGTAAGTAATTATGAAGAGTTGTGAAGTTATCGTAAACGTCCACACCACGTGGCTTGCGGTGATGTAGCAATTCCAAGTAATTTACTTTGGTACTGAGTGATGGTTTACACTTAGATACGCGTCATAGTATTCCTCCCCACGAGGTCACGCTATGATTGATGTATGACCAAAGAATATCTAATTGCTAAATCATTTGGGTGGGTAAACGTCCACACCACGTGGCTTGCCTTACCTGATGGGATTTTAGATGTGATTAGTGATTTAATGATATTATTTGAGGGAGATAATATCGGACATTAAATTGTTTGTTTGTTTTATGTGCTTATAGGTTAAGAATGACTGTGACCCCACTTTGTGATATACTTAAGGATGAAAACTCACCGGTTCCATATGGTGATGATTTGGAACGAAATCTGGACATTGTTCAGACTGTCGAGCCTTCTATATATGCTGTTGTCCCAACTGATGAGGACATTAAGAATGACCTCAATATGATGTTGAGACATAGCGTGGATACTGCTGAAGAGGTGATTGACATACTGATTGCATTTCGTCCACTAGAGGAATCGCTTAAAAACGATGACTTGAGGATGAAAATCATAAGTATGATCAGAAAATCACAAGCTCTTATGGCCAAGGAAGAAGCGCAAGCAAAGAAGCCCAGTGGTTTTAAACCACGGATTGGGAAGAGCAAGCCGCAAGGCAAGTGCTATCAATGCAAACAGTCTGGGCACTGGAGGTCTGATTGTCCTCTCATCAAAGGTACGAAATTTTCCTTAGTCACTGAAACATTGTCAGCGGTGATATCTACCAGCACCTGGTGTGTAGATACGGGTGCCACTGACCATGTCTGCAATTCATTGCAGGGGTTCCAGGAAACCCGGAGACTTAGAGAGGGAGAGATCGTAGTCTACATGGGCAATGCCGCGAAGGTGGCGGCTGTTGCAGTGGGAGACATTCACTTACGTTTTAGTAGTGATAGGGTTTTAGTTTTACGAAATTGTCTTTATGTACCGAATTTTAGAAAGAATTTGATTTCAGTTTCTAAGTTAATTCTGAATGGATATTCTGTTTCTTTTGATCACTCTGTGGTCATAAGAAGAAATAGTGAGATTGTCTGTTCTGGTACATTGGTAGACGATTTGTATATTCTTAATCCTGAGTCTAACACGGTGCAACTAACCGAGAGTAATAACACATCTACGAACACCAATAAGAGAAAGGAACCTTCTAAAATGAATCAATTATACTTGTGGCATCTAAGGCTAGGTCATATTAATTCGAATAGAATTCAAAGGTTGAAAGCTGATGGTCTCATTAGCGGCATAGAAGGAGAGGACCTTCCAACCTGCGAATCCTGTTTGGAGGGTAAAATGACCAAGCGTTCTTTTTCTGGTAAAGGACGTAGAGCTGAACAAGTATTGGATTTGATTCACTCTGATGTATGCGGACCTATGTCTACTCAGGCAAGGGGAGGGTACGAGTATTTCATCACCTTTACTGATGATTACTCAAGGTATGGATATATTTACCTGATGCGCCACAAGAGTGATTCTTTTGACAAGTTCAAGGAATTCAAGGCTCTTGTGGAGAACCTTCGTGGTAAATCCATAAAATGCCTGCGATCTGATCGCGGAAGCGAGTACCTGTCTGGAGAATTCAAGGCATACTTGGCAGAGAATGGGATTGAATCCCAGCTGACCTCACCATATACTCCTCAGCAGAATGGTGTGTCAGAAAGAAGGAATAGGACTCTTATGGAGATGGTGCGATCGATGATGAGTTACTCGGATTTACCTGTTATGTTCTGGGGACTTGCCTTGGAAACAGCAGCGTACATTCTGAATAGGGTTCCGACCAAAACGGTACAAACTACACCCATGGAATTGTGGAGTGGGCGTAAGCCTAACTTAAAACACATTCGGATCTGGGGATGTCCAGCACATGTGTTGCGACAAGGCGCCGATAAGTTAGAACCTAGATCAGAAATACGGCTGTTTGTAAGATACCCGAAAGGAACTAAGGGTGGCATGTTCTATAGTCCTACGGACCAGAAGATCGTTATAAGTACTAACGCTCGGTTCCTAGAGGAAGACTATGTCATGGACCACAAGCCCAAAAGTGACATAATACTTGATGAGTTGAGAGGTAACGAGGAAGACCTGGATACAGCCGAACCGAGTATAGATACACCACTAGAACCTGCACCTAATACTGTCACTGTTAATACACCGGAACGCCGTCGTAGTGGGAGGGTTGTTAAACAACCGGACAGATGGATTGGACTGGGTGAGTCCTCGGACTCGGCACCCGGAGTTCATGAAGTCGATCCCTGGACCTATGATGAGGCGGTACAAGATATAGATGCGCCTTCTTGGAAGAAAGCGATGAAATCCGAAATAGAATCTATGGATTCTAATAAAGTCTGGGATCTTGTAGAACCACCAAGCGGCGTAAAGCCAATTGGGTGTAAATGGGTCTACAAGAGAAAGAGAGGATCTGACGGAAAGGTTGAAACCTTTAAAGCTCGGCTTGTTGCGAAAGGATATACTCAGAAAGAAGGAATCGATTATGAGGAGACCTTCTCGCCGGTAGCCAAGATAAAGTCAATCCGGATTCTCTTATCCATAGCAGCTCATATGGACTATGAGGTGTGGCAAATGGATGTCAAGACAGCTTTCCTTAATAGAAGTCTTGACGAGACGATTTATATGAAACAACCAGAAGGATTCATTGCTAAGGGGCGAGATCATCTAGTGTGCAAGCTTAATCGATCCATTTATGGATTGAAACAAGCCTCGAGATCGTGGAACCTGCGGTTTGATGAAGTAGTCCAATCTTTTGGATTCATTCAAAGCATGGACGAATCGTGTGTATATTGGAAACGTGATGGAAAGAAGGTGGTGTTTCTCGTGCTTTATGTAGATGACATACTTCTCATTGGCAACAGTGTAAAGATGTTATCAGACATAAAGGGATGGTTGTCTAGACAATTCGATATGAAAGATTTGGGAGAAGTTGGACATGTTCTAGGGATCAAGGTTATAAGGGATCGCCGGAATAGAACATTGTGTCTTTCCCAGCAATCTTACATAGACACGATTCTAGCTCGTTTTAACATGCAAGATTCCAAGAAGGGTGATCTGCCTTTCAGTAAAGGAACTTATCTTTCTAAGGAAATGTGTCCTCAGACACAGAAGGAGAAAGATAACATGAAAGCAGTTCCCTACGCTTCGGCTGTGGGAAGCTTAATGTATGCAATGTTATGCACGAGGCCTGATATCTGTTATGCCGTTGGCATAGTAGCGAGATATCAGAGTAACCCTGGAAAGGCTCATTGGACTGCCGTAAAGAGCATTTTCAAGTATTTGCGAAATACAAAGGATTATGTTCTGAGATACAGTGCAGACAATCTGATTCCTTTGGGTTACACAGATTCGGATTTCCAAGCTGATAAGGACCGGCGTAAGTCGACATCAGGCTATGTGTACACTTTGGGAGGAGGAGCCGTATCATGGAAGAGTGTTAAGCAAAAGTGCATTTCGGACTCTACCATGGAAGCTGAATATGTTGCAGCCTCAGAGGCAGCGAAAGAGTCAGTGTGGTTCCTTAATTTCCTCCAGGACTTAGATGTGATTCCGAGTTTGCCCAAGGCTATGACAATTTATTGTGAAAATAGCGGTGCAGTGGCAAACAGTAAGGAATCACGGTCCCATAGTGCTACAAAACACATAGAGCGCAAGTACCACCTGATTCGAGACATCGTTAAGAGGGGCGATGCGATAGTCACCAAGATAGCTTCGGAAGACAACCTAGCGGACCCTTTCACCAAGATACTTCCTAAGGAAGTATATTACAAGCACTTGGAGAGTTTGGGAGTCAGAAGTTTGGAAGATAAGACTAGACCTTAGTATAAGTGGGAGATTGATGGAGTAGTATACTTAATGTCTAGATTTGAGTATTCTGAACTCTGTATGCACTTTCATTTACCTATTAATTACAGACATTCATTTGCTTTTAATTATTGTTAATTAAATACATGCAAATTATAGTCCTGGATTTTATACGTTGTAGTTAGTATGGTGTTGCATGGGCACACAGAAGATCATACTATCGGTTACTCGTATTTAATCGAACAGTTGCTCACGACCTAGATGGACACGGACCAATCCATCGGTATAGTCGTTGTGTGAGAGAGAAAATAATTTATCTTAATTATTTTATCACACTTGTACACTTTGTGTATTGAGCGGATCGCTTGAGACTTATCAATTAGGATTGCTCTGTGATAATTGATTTAAGTCTGGGAGTATTTTATTCTTAATCCCTGAAACAATTGCGGGTGTGTATATTTAATATTAGTGACTTTGATTTTCCAAAGGAATTAACCGATTTAATTATTGGGTTAATTACCGGTTAAGTTGGGTCACTATATTTTATATATGGCATGCCGTGAATTCTTGAAGGGACAGTGTATCCCGGAAGGGTTGATAATATCCCCGAGATGAGCTCATAAGGATTTATTATGTAAACCTCGCGAGTGGATTTGTTCCGCATAATAAATAAGGTTGAGTGGTACTATTCTCGAATATAAGAAATGAATAAATTTATTAAGCAATAAATAAATTTTATTCATGGATATTTAAATCTTAAATACACGGAATAAATAATACTAAGTTGGAGAAATATTATTTGATATAATATAGATAAATATTGGGAGTGCAATTTTATTTATATAGTGGAAAATAAATAAAATTAATATTGATAAGAATTAATGGATTTGGGTTGGACCCAATTTAATTTTCAATATTAAGAAGCTCAATATTTAATCTTCTTTTGATCCCCCTCGTAGCCTATAAAAGCACTACATGGTCTTCATTTTTTTCACAACATAATATACGCCAATCATAAAGTCTTGAAGAGTGAAGAGGATCCATAGGAGTTCGATAGCTCGTCGCCCACCCGACGTTCGAACGGAGTGCAGGGAATACGCGGGAAGATCACGAGGTCATCGATTTCGTTTCTCCGAACAACGAATCGTAGGTACAATATCTAAACTGTAGCGACCAAAAATATTTTCTAATTAAATATTTAATTCATATTATAGTTTGATTCAAAAATTTAACCAAAGTCCAACTATATTATCACAGCCCATTCAAAATCGATTAGCCCAATTAATAGTCCAACCCAATAAGTAACACCCTACCGGTAGAGCGAAACCGACTCTCGGAAAATCATAGAAAAATAAAACTCTCCAGCCTTTATCGTGTACCCGTTGTCATCCTTTATCAAAATCACCATCTTTGTAGAAACCTATATCAATTCCACTTCTTAATACCACCTTATAAATACACATAGGATGTGACCCAAAAACTCACAATTTCAGCAAGCAGAAAACAGGTACGTATCTTTCCCTTCTCTGTTCTCCTTCTGCACACACGTAGCTATTTCACAACTTTATTTCTTCTCATTAGATGGTAGTTCAAGCACTTACACATGTATTTGAAGCTATACCCATAGTACAGACCCATATATATTCATATGATGTTAACAACTCACCCACACATCTAGATACCCTTTTGCTACCACTCGAACCAGAAAGATTCACGAGAAACCCGTAGAACCCAGTCGAACGACTGTCGAAAAACCCGAGCCCCCCAATACGAATCAACCCAGATCGCTGTCGAGACGTAGGCTCGCCCTTAAACTTGTTCCGACTGTAAACGAGGCAAGGTCGTACCTCTCATGGGCGAGTAAAATCGACCCGAGGCAGTGGGCGACTGTAAGCCGTCTTCATCGGCGTCCGACGAGGGTCCCCGTCCGACGAATCTGACTCCCGGCCCGAAACCCACCTGTTCCGATCCAGTCCGAGTCCACCCTAAATCGACACCCCAAATTCATCCTGTATCCGATGTAATCGAGTCTAAAAAATCCCTAGCCGTAGAAATCCCTTCTCGGTACCAAATCGTAATCTAGTTATTTCAACTCAGGAGCACCCAAAATGTGTCGTCTCCATTTCCTTACTTCTCTGTGAACACAAATAGGAAAAAGAAGAGGTTTATTGAATCCGTAGTCCACCCCTTGCTTTCATTAGTTAAGGATATTGCACAAAGGCCCCTGTGGTTAGATTTATAATGGGAAACTCCCCTTTTAGTTTAGGAATATATTAATTAGGCCCTATCGTACCTAGAAATCCCAAACCGAGTCTCTATACTCTATGAAATACAATATAAACCCAGTCCACTTTTACACAAGCTAGTAAACTAAACTACTTATATCACATCAGTTAAGATTTATACCCTATATTAATTATACTACTTACTTGTAGAGGACGAAGCGCACGAGTCTTAGGATCTACGAGGCTTTCAATTTAGTATTCCACGTCACGGCAATCTGAGGTAGGTACAAAGTTGTTGGTTTGCTTCGTTGATTTCATGACTTGCTATATATGTGTATTCTATGTGTTCATTATGTGGTTTAAATATGCATACGAATAATCGTTATAACCTAAGACCGGGGAAAAGGGTCGAGGGGGATTAACGCAGCTCATTCCATCGTTGTAACCGGAGACCGGGGAAAAGGGTCGAAGGGGAGACGCAATAGTTGGCCCAACTCGCAGTTCACGATAACAAGTTTATCGCAGTATTCACGATAACAAGTTTATCGCAATTAGTATTATTATTCATTCTATGTGGTGTTCATATAGTGTGTGCATATATTCGATTCATGGGTTAAACGAGTAATTGTCCTACTGAGCTTTAAGCTCACACCTTCAACGACATTTTTTTTTTCAGGTACTAAGGAGGATGCCGAGCGAGAAGAGTGAGGAGGGAATTTCTTAGTATTTCAATAAAATTCTTCTCAAACATGATTTAAAATTTCGTTCAAGTTTGTTTCACTATTCAAATTTGCATTTGAGATATTTCTTTTTCATGAATAAAGGTTTCTATTTATTATTGTTTTAAGTTGGTTTGTCAGATTTTCCAAAACAAGTTTTCAAAGTTAAATTTCGTAGCGCCCGCGTTTAAATAAAATTATTTTCTTCCGCTGTATTTAATTAAATAAAAATAACGGGGCGTTACATAAACCCCCTTGATAATTGTTCGATTTGGTTTTTATCGAGAATACCGTAGAACGCAAGATCCGAAGGATCGAACCCGGATTAGACGAAAGACCACGCGGTGGTGGCGAAGCCACCGGACCGCGTGGACCGCACGCCTAGGGTTCGGCGCGCGAAGGAGAACCCTCGGCCTCGGCCGAGGGGGCGATCGCTGGGAGCGATCGCCGGCGGTGACGGGCTGGTGCCGTCACCTCCCCACCGCGATGGTGGGGGCTCCTCGACGGCGGGCAGCAGGTCGCCGGACCTGCTGCTGGGGGCTGCCGGATGCAGCCCCATCGAACGCGATGTTCGATCGCGTGAACCCGGCTCGCGGGGGTTCGGGTGGGGGCGGATTGCGCGCCTTCGGGCGCGTGGTCTCCAAAGCCCGGACTCCGGCGGATGAGTCGGCGTTCGCGTGATCTCCGGCGAAGGGTTCGTTCGGGTTATCGGTTCCGCAATTTTGATGACCCGGGATATCGAATTCCAACAAAAACTCCTTCTCCTTCAATAGTGAAACACATAGCCTGATATCGACTTACACCGGTCCTCATTTGATTAGA
This sequence comes from Euphrasia confusa, assembly GCA_954870475.1. Taxonomy (NCBI): domain Eukaryota; kingdom Viridiplantae; phylum Streptophyta; class Magnoliopsida; order Lamiales; family Orobanchaceae; genus Euphrasia; species Euphrasia confusa. The sequence goes on from OX940960.1 coordinate 24,045,386, forward strand.
AATCTAAGAGAATGTAATCCAAAGGAAATGCTCGTCTGCTTCGTAGTCTAGAACAGTACTTCGAAAGTACTTTTACAGCAGTCGAATATTCCTTTCCAGGATTACCTTGATATCCTCCCACTATGCTAACTGTTGGAATTCGATATCCCGGGCTATTAAAATTTGCGGAAACAATAACCCGAACGAAAACCTTCGCCGGAGATCACATGAACGCCGACTCATCCGCCGGAGTCCGGCCTTTGGAGACCACGCGCCCGAAGACACGTAGCCCGCCCCCAGCCGAACCCCCGCGAGCCGGGGTTCACGCGATCGATGATCGCGTCTCACGCGATTGGGTGTGGCTGCATTGGCAGCCCCCGCGGCGAGTCCGGCGACTCGCCGCCACCAGGGAGGTCCTCGCCGTCACGGCGAGGTTGGGCACGGCACCAGCCCGTGCCCGGCGATCGACCCCGTGCGGTCGATCGCACACCCTCGGCCCAGCCGAGGGTTCGCCCCCTTTGCCCCGTGAAACCCTAGGCGGGCGTTCGCCGTGGTCCGGTGGCTTCGCCACCACCACGCGGTCGTCCTCCTTCCCGGTTTCATATCTCGGATCTTGCGTTCTACGGTATTCTCGATAAATCCAAAATCGAACAATTATCAAGGGCGTTTAGATATTGTACCTTTCGATTCGTTGTTCGGAGAAACGAAATCAAGATGACCTTTGAATCTTCCCACGTATTCCTTGCACTCCGTTCGAACGTCGGATGGGCGACAATCTATCGAACTCCTATGGATCTCCTTCAACTCTCTAGAATATCAAGTATGATAATCTTGTCTTATGATTTATGAAGGCCATGTAGTGCTTTTATAGGTTACGTAGGGGATCTAAAGGAGGTGGAATATTGGGCTTCCAATATTGAAGATTAAATTGAGCCCAATGCTCAAGTCCATTAATCCTTATCAATATTAATTAATTTATTTTCCACTATATAAATTAATTGCACTCCCAATATTAAACCATATTATATCCAAATAATATTTCTCCGGTAGTATTATTTATTCCGTGTATTTAAGATATAAATGTTGGAATTCGATATCCCGGAGTTGCCGGAATTGCGGAACAAGACAACTCCGATCAAACCCTTCGCCGGAGATCACGCGAACACCACCGCACGCGCCGGAGCACGACCGAGGACACGACGCACCCGAAGGCACGCCGCTGCCCCAGCCGAGCCCCCGCGAGCGGGGCTCCATGCGATTTCCGATCGCGTCCATCGCGATCGATGGGGTGGGCTGCCCAGCAGCCCCGCGGCGAGTCCGGCGACTCGCCGCCGCCTGGGAGGTCCCCACCGTCAAGGTGGGGTGGGGTGCGGCACCAGCCCGCGCCCCCAGCGATCGATCGTGAGATCGATCGCATGCCCGCGTCCCAGCCGCGGGTCTCTCCTCCGCGCGCCCTCGAAACCCTAGGCGGCGATCGCCGTGGTCCGGCGATCCTAGATCACTACTGTTGGAATTCGATATCCCGGGTTATTTATATTTGCGGAAACCAATAACCCGATCAAACCCTTCGCCGGAGATCACATGAACGCCGACTCATCCGCCGGAGTCCGGCCTTTGGAGACCACGCACCCGAAGGCACGCAACCCGCCCCCAGCCGAACCCCCGTGAGACGGGGTTCACGCGATCCCGATTGCGCCTTGGCGATCGATGGGTGGGGCTGCTCCCAGCAGCCCCCGCGGCGAGTCCGGCGACTCGCCGCCGCCTGGAGGTCGACCACCTTCACGGTGGGGAGGGGCGGCACCAGCCCGCGCCCTCCGCGATCGATCATGAGGATCGATCGCACGCCCTCGGCTCCAGCCGAGGGTTCGACCCTCTCGCCCTTCCGAAACCCTAGGCGGCGATCCCGCGGTCCGGTGGCTTTGCCACCACCGCGTGATCGTTCGTCTAATACGGGTTCGACTTTCGGATCTTGTTTTTCGATAATTGATCAATAAACTAGAATTAAATTGCGGAAATTTAATTCACCTTTGATTCGTTGTGCGGAGAAACGAGATCTTATGATGACCTTGAGATCTTCCCACGTATTCCTTGCACTAGCCCGGACGTCGTGTGGGCGACGATCTACCGAACTCCATGGATCTCCCTCTCTACTTTCTCTCTCTAGAATTGTGATCTTCAAGTTATGAGAATAGAGAAGACCATGTAGTGCTTTTATAGGCTACGTAGGGGATCTTAAGGAGGTGGAATATTGGGCTTCCAATATTAATGATTAAATTGAGCCCAAGCCCAAATCTATTAATCCATTAATATTAATTAATTCTATTTTCCACTATATAAAATTAATTGCACTCCCAATATTAAACCATATTATATCAAATAATATTTCTCCGGTAGTATTATTTATTCCGTGTATTTAAGATATAAATATCCATGAATAAAATTAATTTATTGCTAATTAATTTATTCATCTCTTATATCCGAGACTAGTACCATTCAACCTTAATTATTATGCGGAACAAATCCACCTGCAGGGTTTACATAATAATTCCTTATGAACTCATCTCGGGGATATTATCAACCCTTACGGGATACACTTTCCCGTCAAGTATTCACGGCATGTCATATATAAAATATAGCGACCCAACTTAACCGGTAATTGACCCAGTAATTAAACCGGTCAATTCCTTTGGAAAATCAAAGTCACTAATATTAAATATACACACCCGCAATAGTATCGGAGATTAAGAATAAAATACACTGAGATTTAAATCGATTATCCAAGGCAATCCTAATCGATAAATCTCAAGCGATCCGCCCAATACACCAAGTGTACAAGTGTGATAAAATAATTAAGATAAATTATTTTCTCTCTCACACAACGACTATACCGATGGATTGGTCCGTGTCCATCTAGGTCGTGAGCATCTGTTCGATTAAATACGAGTAACCGATAGTATGATCTTCTGTGTGCCCATGCAACACCATACTAACTACAACGTATAAAATCCAGGACTATGATTTGCATATATTTAATTATAAATAATTAAACGCAAATAATTGTTTATTTAATTAAATAGATTAATGGCAATGGATCGTGAGTTTGCGTTACTTAAATCTAGACATTAAGTACACAACTCCAACAATCTCCCACTTGTATTAAGGTCTAGTCATTTCCTCCAAACTCCCGACTCCCATACTCATCACGTGCTTAAGTTGTACTTCCAAGAAGTACTATGTGAATGAGCACTCTAGGTTGCCGCTCTGAAGTTATCTTGGTGACTACAGCGTCGTCTCCCTCGACGATGACTCGTATCAGGTGGTACTTGCACTATGTGTTGTCTTACACTTATGGACTTGTGATTTCTTACCACTTGCCATCGCACCGCTATTTACATAGCCTTTGGGCAAGTTAAGAATCACATCTAAGTCCCAGAGATTATCCCGGAGTTATACCAAAACTTCCGCTGCCTCTGAGGCCGCTTATTTGGTTACCCATGGTAGAGTCCGAAAAGCATCGTGCTTATCACTCTTCCATGTTAAAACTCCTTCTCCTTTAATAGTGAAACACATAGCCTGATATCGACTTACACCGGTCCTTATTTGATTAGAAATCTAAGAGAGTGTAATCCAAAAGAAATGCTCGTCTGCTCCGTAATCCAGAACATAGTTTCCAGTACTTCGAAAGTACTTAAAATGTTCATTACAACAGTCGAGTATTCCTTTCCAGGATTACCTTGATATCCTCCCACTATACTAGCCGCATAGCAGATATCAGGTTCTCGTTTTCAACAATGCATTTATTAAGCTTTCCTCACTGGAAGTGTAGGAATCCGCTTTCATTGCTTCTATCTCCTTTTGTGTTACAAAACACATATCCTTAGATAGATGCATTCCATCTCTGAAAGGTAACGAACCTTTCTCGGAATCTTTGCATGTTAAAACGAACCATAATCGTATAAGATATCTAGAGAAGTACAATGTTCTTTTCTTGAGATACTAGATCTTAAGAACATGCTCTAACTTCTTCTTTATCTCATATATCGATTTTTCTAGACAACCATCATTTTATGTCTGATAACATCTTTACATTGTTACCAATGATAAAATGCTATCTACATAAAACCTCCGAGAAACACCACCTTGTTTCCATCACGTCTCCCATACACTCGATTCGTCTATGCTTTGATGAATCCATAAAATGGACTATCTCATCAATTTGCAAGTTCCACGAATTCTAGCTTTGTTACAATCCATAAATGGATCAACTAAGCTTGTACTCTAAATGATCTCGCCTCTTAACAATAATCCTTATTGCTTTCCAAGAAGGCACATTTAGATCTAGTACCGCCCCTATGTAGATCTAGGGATCGATTTCACGTATACTAGGTCCAGAGTCCGAAGACTCACCTAGTTTTATGAATATCTCCGATTGTTATACAACCTTCCACTACAATGGCGTTCCGGTGTATAAACAGTAATAACAGTAGGTGCAGTTAGTGGTGTACCGCTACTCGGTTCGGCTGGTTCTAAGTCTTAATCGTTTTCTCTCTTTTCAGAAGTATCATGTCATTTTGGGTTTGTGGTTCATCTAATAGTCTTCCTCTAAGAACCGGGCGTTAGAACTTGTAACGTCCTTCTGGTTCATAGTACTATCGAACACACACCTTTTGTTTTTCTAGGATATTCTATAACCACATTTGAATGTGTCGTTGTTTCCAAGACATATCCATAGAACATAGGTAGTTCCGTTTAACTCGTGCTTTTACTATTTCTATAAGAGTTCCATTTCTTATTTCCGACACACCAATCTTACAGAGGACTGTATGGTGTGTCACTTGGGATCCAATCCCAAGCTCTGATCAAATCAGATTCAATCAATTCTAATACTTGTCCGGATCTTATATCTTATATCCATAAAGGGTTGCTTAGTCGTATTATCTTCCAAATTAGATTCTTAGGTCGGAAGGTCCACTCCTTCAACTTAATTGATCTTACAATCAATTTTCGACCTTTGAACTTCGTATTTGAATAAATATGATTTAGCATAAGAATCCACAAGTATAAATGATTTAATAAAGAAATCTCTTATTAGTAAAACGAGTTATATAAAACGGTTCGTTGCATCGTGGTGGACTAAGGATTCCTTATTTATATATTGCTAGCTAATGTACCAAAATAGATAATATCATTATTTCTTCTTATAACCATCAAATGATTAAAAGAAATAAAATATCCATTCATTAGAAATCCAGAACAAAGTTCTTTCTAATATGAAAGGTACATAAAAGCAATAACTCAAAATGAAATCCTATAAAATGTCCTCCACTGCAACAGCTGCCTCTTACAGCATTGCCCATGTAGACTACGATCTTTTCTTTTCTAAGTCGTCGGGTTTCCTGGAACCCTTGCATTAAAAATGCACATACCGTCAGTGGTTCCATATCTACACACCAGGTTCCGGTAGATAATACCACTGACTATGTTTTACGACTAAAGAAAATTTCGTACTTTCTTTGAGAGGATAATCAGACTTCCAGTACCCAGACTGTTTGTATCGAGAATACTTGCCTCATGGCTTTCTCGTCCCATCTCGTGGTCTAAGTACCTTAGCACCACTGGGTTTCTTTGCTTGCTTTTCCTTTCCCCCGATTTTACCCTTAGGTTCAAAACCTTCGGCATTGGCTACAAGAGCTTGCGATTTCCGTCTCAACTCGTCTAAAAGGTCAATCATCTCAAAAACGTTTTTAAGCGTTTCCTCGAAGTGACTGGCCTTTATGAGTATCCTCATCGCTTCTTGTCTAGCCGCCTATGTCAATAGGCTCGGGAGGACAAAGCTCACTGAGTACAACCTTGCACTCTTTAACATTTTGGGTAATGTCTAGATCTCTATTCCAATCATTACATTTAGGGACCAGTGAGTTTAAATCCTTACGTATCACATAAAGTGGGTTCAAAGCCATATCCTAATCTATGAGCACATATAACAACAAACAATCGATTTAATCTCCGATATTATCTCCCTCAAATAATATCATTAAACCACTAATCACATCTAAAATCCCATCAGGTAAGGCAAGCCACGTGGTGTGGACGTTTACCCACCCAAATGATTTAGCAATTAGATTTCCTTCGGTCATACATCACTTATAGCGTAACCTCGTGGGGAGGAATACTATAAGGCGTATCTAAGTGTAAACCATTACTCAGCACCAAAGTAAATCGCTTGGAATTGCTACATCACCGCAAGCCACGTGGTGTGGACGTTTACGACAACTTCACAACTCTTCACAATTTCTTACAACTGTCTACATCAATTAATCCAAAATCCGTCAGCATAGCAAGCCACGTGGTGTGGACGTTTACTACACTAAGAGATCTTTATAATTGACTCCCAATTACTTGATTCATTTAATCTTGTAAATCAAGACGCGGAGAATCATAAGTGAAACTCGAAGTTTCTTACCAGTGATTCACCATGCGAACGACCCTATCTCTCATAAATGAGGGAGCCGAGCAGACAAACGACCCATCTATCAAAGAATGGCACGAAAGTCTCTAATTTGTGTCCTCTACATGACCAAGTGGCTCTGGCTCCATTCCACTCCCCGGGGTGAGAATGAGTCGACTTGAAATCAGTTTTGGAAAGACAAATTAGGCATTGTTTGATAAACTTAATCAATGTTTCTCGTAAGAGGAATTACAAGAATTCTCCTCCAATGACTTGTCTATACGAACTTCAAAAGTCCATAAAAGTCACCAAGAGAACAGCAATGGAGACCATGGATATGTTTCCATACCCTCTCCCACTTAGCTTTTTACAATAAAGGGATACGCTATCTAATGCATAATTAAATACACATAAGCATAATAACAAACATACATTTCATGCAAGTACGTACACAAATAATCAAATAATTACTCAAGTAAAATTATTTCTCGACTATTCGTACCTTGATGAATTCCTGCATGCTTATCTTGAGTCTTCATTCTACGTCTTGAATACTTTGCCGAGCGTCGGAAAAATTCTTTGATTCTCATATTTAATTTTACTCCAATTAAATAAAATCAATTCCATTGATTTCCATATTTAATTCTATTTTAAATAAAATCCAAGACTATCCAATCCAAAATAAATTTTGAATTAATCTAATGATTTTAAATAAAATACTCAAATTAAATAAAATCAATTCCATTAAAATCCATTGATTTCCATATTTAATTCTATTCTAAATAAAATCCAAGATTATCCAATCCAAAATAAATTTTGAATTAATCTAATGATTTTAAATAAAATTCTCAAATTAAATAAAATCAATATTTTAATAATTTCTCAATCCTATTTACATTAGATCTCAAGAATCCTAATCAAAATCGAATTTTGATACTTCTTAAGACTTCTAATCCAAGTAGGTATAGGATATCTAGAGAAACTAGGATTTCCTTTCCTAATTTAACTCTCCATCTAATTCCATTATTTAATTCCATAATTAAGAAATCTAATCCAAATAAAATTTGAATTAATTCCAAAATTAAATTAAATAAAATTAGAAAGATTAAATTATTTCCGGAAAGATCGGATTTGCCGGGACGAACCGAAAATCGAATTTCCGGTCGACCCAACATCGAACCGCGCGTGCTTGGCCGTGTATCCCACCATGCAAAACGCATGGCTACACAACATGTTAGCCACGCCATGCCATGCACAAAGACATGCACACATGCAATATGCACATGCAATATGCACATCGTGAATGAATAATTCATTCAGCGGGAGAGAAAAAAAATTCACCTGCCGCTGCATCTTCGATCGTCTTCTCCGATGGCGAGGAGCGAACCAGCAGCATCTTGGTCAATCTCCGGCATGGCGTCTCCCTTGACGAACCACGCCATCGACCTGCTGCCACCACCGCACGAGCAGCCCGCTCCAGCAGCAGCCCGTCCGAGTGCGAAGCCGAAGCCACGACCCACGAGCCGCCGCGTGTAGCGGCTAAACCGCCACCTTGCAGCGGTCGACATCCGGCGACCACCACCAAGGGTGGTTGATGCCCGTCCATCAAGACAGCCCGCACAGCAGCCCGCTCCAAGCCGTTCGTGATGCCGAAACCGTGACCGTCGAACGTAGCCGCCGGCTGACGGCGAACCACCGCCTCTGGTGGCACACGCCGACACGCCCAGCCGTGTTCAACTCACGTCCAGCAGCCCGCACAGCCCGTGCCGAGCCCAGCCGTACCAGCAGCCCGCTCGATCAAGAAGCTGTCCGCGACGCCGCCTTCGCAACCACCGAACGCAGCCACCGGCTGCCGGCGAACCACCACCACTGGTGGCATACGCCGGCATGCCTAGCCACGTCTAGGTTACACCCAGCAGCTTGCACAGCCCCTACGAGCCTAGGTACGCCGCGATCGATTATTCCGAAAAACCCTCGATTTAATATTTAATTTTTCCGACAACACAATTCACACAAGAGAGAAGAACATAGACGTAGAACAATATATAGCACAATAATTTAACGCAATTAAATTAATCTATGGCCATATACATCGAGAATCGATTATCGAAACAATTAACGAAAAACGTAACCGTACGCTCTGATACCAATTGTTAGAATTCGATATCCCGGGTTATTTATATTTGCGGAAACCAATAACCCGATCAAACCCTTCGCCGGAGATCACATGAACGCCGACTCATCCGCCGGAGTCCGGCCTTTGGAGACCACGCACCCGAAGGCACGCAGCCCGCCCCCAGCCGAACCCCCGCGAGACGGGGTTCACGCGATCCCGATCGCGCCTTGGCGATCGATGGGTGGGGCTGCTCCCAGCAGCCCCCGCGGCGAGTCCGGCGACTCGCCGCCGCCTGGAGGTCGACCACCTTCACGGTGGGGAGGGGCGGCACCAGCCCGCGCCCTCCGCGATCGATCATGAGGATCGATCGCACGCCCTCGGCTCCAGCCGAGGGTTCGACCCTCTCGCCCTTCTGAAACCCTAGGCGGCGATCCCGCGGTCCGGTGGCTTTGCCACCACCGCGTGATCGTTCGTCTAATCCGGGTTCGACTTTCGGATCTTGTTTTTCGATAATTGATCAATAAACTAGAATTAAATTGCGGAAATTTAATTCACCTTTCGATTCGTTGTGCGGAGAAACGAGATCTTATGATGACCTTGAGATCTTCCCACGTATTCCTTGCACTAGCCCGGACGTCGTGTGGGCGACGATCTACCGAACTCCATGGATCTCCCTCTCTACTTTCTCTCTCTAGAATTGTGATCTTCAAGTTATGAGAATAGAGAAGACCATGTAGTGCTTTTATAGGCTACGTAGGGGATCTTAAGGAGGTGGAATATTGGGCTTCCAATATTAATGATTAAATTGAGCCCAAGCCCAAATCTATTAATCCATTAATATTAATTAATTCTATTTTCCACTATATAAAATTAATTGCACTCCCAATATTAAACCATATTTATATCAAATAATATTTCTCCGGTAGTATTATTTATTCCGTGTATTTAAGATATAAATATCCATGAATAAAATTAATTTATTGCTAATTAATTTATTCATCTCTTATATCCGAGACTAGTACCATTCAACCTTAATTATTATGCGGAACAAATCCACCTGCAGGGTTTACATAATAATTCCTTATGAACTCATCTCGGGGATATTATCAACCCTTACGGGATACACTTTCCCGTCAAGTATTCACGGCATGTCATATATAAAATATAGCGACCCAACTTAACTGGTAATTGACCCAGTAATTAAACCGGTCAATTCCTTTGAAAAATCAAAGTCACTAATATTAAATATACACACCCGCAATAGTATCGGGGATTAAGAATAAAATACACTGAGATTTAAATCGATTATCCAAGGCAATCCTAATCGATAAATATCAAGCGATCCGCCCAATACACCAAGTGTACAAGTGTGATAAAAATAATTAAGATAAATTATTTTCTCTCTCACACAACGACTATACCGATGGATTGGTCCGTGTCCATCTAGGTCGTGAGCATCTGTTCGATTAAATACGAGTAACCGATAGTATGATCTTCTGTGTGCCCATGCAACACCATACTAACTACAACGTATAAAATCCAGGACTATGATTTGCATATATTTAATTATAAATAATTAAACGCAAATAATTGTTTATTTAATTAAATAGATTAATGGCAATGGATCGTGAGTTTGCGTTACTTAAATCTAGACATTAAGTACACAACTCCAACAACTACCACGCGTTCGTCGTCTAATCCGGTGTTCCATCCTTGGATCTTGTTTTTCGATAATTGATTTCAATAAACTTGAATTAAATTGCGGAAATTTAATTCACCTTTCGATTCGTTGTGCGGAGAAACGAGATCTTATGATGACCTTGAGATCTTCCCACGTATTCCTTGCACTAGCCCGGACGTCGTGTGGGCGACGATCTACCGAACTCCATGGATCTCCCTCTCTACTTTCTCTCTCTAGAATTGTGATCTTCAAGTTATGAGAATAGAGAAGACCATGTAGTGCTTTTATAGGCTACGTAGGGGATCTTAAGGAGGTGGAATATTGGGCTTCCAATAATAGTGATTAAATTGAGCCCAAGCCCAAATCTATTAATCCTTACTATTATTAATTAATTTATTTTCCACTATATAAATTAATTGCACTCCCAATATTAAACCATATTATATCAAATAATATTTCTCCGGTAGTATTATTTATTCCGTGTATTTAAGATATAAATATCCATGAATAAATTTAAATTAATTGCGTAATTAATTTATTCATCTCTTGTATCCGAGACTAGTACCATTCAACCTTAATTATTATGCGGAACGAATCCACCTGCAGGGTTTACATAATAATTCCTTATGAACTCATCTCGGTGATATTATCAACCCTTACGGGATACACTTTCCCGTCAAGTATTCACGGCATGTCATATATAAAATATAGTGACCCAACTTAACCGGTAATTAACCCAATAATTAAATCGGTTAATTCCTTTGGTAAATCAAAGTCACTTATATTAAATATACACACCCGCAATAGTATCGGGGATTAAGAATAAAATACACTGAGACTTGAATCGATTATCGCCGGCAATCCTAATCGATGAACACCAAGTGTACAAGTCAGATAAAATAATTAAGATAAATTATTTTCTCTCTCACAGAACGACTATACCGATGGATTGGTCCGTGTCCATCTAGGTCGTGAGCAACTGTTCGATTAAATACGAGTAACCGATAGTATGATCTTCTGTGTGCCCATGCAACACCATACTAACTACAACGTATAAAATCCAGGACTATGATTTGCATATATTTAATTATAAATAATTAAATGCAAATAATTGTTTATTTAATTAAATAGATTAGTGGCAATGGATCGTGAGTTTCCGTTACTTAAATCTAGACATTAAGTACACAACTCCAACAATCTCCCACTTGTACTAAGGTCTAGTCATTTCCTCCAAACTCCCGACTCCCATACTCATCACGTGCTTAAGTTGTTCTTCCAAGAAGTACAATGTGAATGAGCACTCTAGGTTGCCGCTCTGAAGTTATCTTGGTGACTACAGCGTCGTCTCCCTCGACGATGACTCGTATCAGGTGGTACTTGCACTATGTGTTATCTTACACTTATGGACTTGTGATTTCTTACCATTTGCCATCGCACCGCTATTTACATAGCCTTTGGCAAATTAAGAATCACATCTAAGTCCCAGAGATTATCCCGGAGTTATACCAAAACTTCCGCTGCCTCTGAGGCCGCTATTTGGTTACCCATGGCAGAGTCCGAAAAGCATCGTGCTTATCACTCTTCCATGTTAAAACTCCTTCTCCTTCAATAGTGAAACACATAGCCTGATATCGACTTACACCGGTCCTCATTTGATTAGAAATCTAAGAGAATGTAATCCAAAGGAAATGCTTGTCTGCTTCGTTGTCTAGAACAGTACTTCGAAAGTACTTTTACAGCAGTCGAATATTCCTTTCAGGGATTACCTTGATATCCTCCCACTATGCTAACCGCATAGCCGATATCAGGTTCTCGTTTTCAACATTGGATTTATCAAGCTTTCCATACTCGAAGTGTAGGAAACCGCTTTCATTGCTTCTATCTTCTTTTGTGTTCCAAAACACATATCCTTAGATAGATGCATTCCGTGTCTCAAAGGTAACGAACCTTTCTCGGAATCTTGCATGTTAAAACGAACCATAATCATATATATGTAAGATGTCCAGGAGAAGTACAATGTTCTTTTCTTGAGATCTTAGATCTTAAGAACATGCTCTAACTTCTTCTTTATCTCATATATCGATTTTTCTAGACAACCATTATTTTATGTCTGACAACATCTTTACATTGTTACCAATGATAAAATGTTATCTACATAAAACCTCCGAGAAACACCACCTTGTTTCCATCACGTTTCCCATACACACGATTTGTCAATGCCTTTTGATGAATCCATCAAATGGACTATCTCATCAATGCGCAAGTTCCACGAACTCTAGCTTTGTTACAATCCATAAATGGATCAACTAAGCTTGTACTCTAAATGATCTTGCCTCTTAGCAATAATCATTATTGCTTTCCAAGAAGGCACATTTAGATCTAGTACCGCCTCTATGTAGATCCAGGGATTGATTTCATGTATACTAGGTCCATAGTTCGAAACTCTCCTAGTCTTATGAATATCTCCGGTTGTCAAACAACCTCCCACTACAACGACATTCTGGTGTATCAACAGTAATAACAGTAGGTGCAGTTAGTGGTGTACCGCTACTCGATTTGGCTGGCTTCCAGTCATTATCGTTTTTCTCTCTTTTCAGAAGTATCACGTCATTTTGGGCTTGTGGTTCATCTAATAGTCTTCCTCTAAGAACCGGGCGTTAGAACTTATAACGTCCTTCTGGTTCATAGTACTATCGAACACACATCTTTTGTTCTTCTAGGATATTCTACAACCACATTTGAATGTGCCGTTGTTACCAAGACATATCCATAGAACATAGGTAGTTCCGTTTAACTCATGCTTTTACTATTTCTATAAGAGTTCCATTTCTTATTTCCGACACACCAATCCTACATAGGACTGTATGGTGTAGTCACTTGGGATCCAATCCCAAGCTCTGATTTTACATCAGATTCAATCAATTCTAATACTTGTCCGGATCTTATATCTTATATCCATAAAGGATTGCTTAGTCGTATTATCTTCCAAATTAGATTCTTAGGTCGGAAGGTCCACTCCTTTAACTTAATTGATCTTACAATCAATTTTTGACCTTTGAACTTCTTATTTGAATAAATATGACTTAGCATAAGGTTCCACAAGTATAAATGATTTAATAAAGAAATCTCTTATTAGTAAAACGAGTTGTATAAAACGGTTCGTCGCATCGTGGTAGACTCAGGATTCATCATTTATATATTGCTAGCTAATGTACCAAAATAGATAATATCATTATTTCTTCTTATAACCATCAAATGATTAAAAGAAATAAAATATCCATTCATTAGAAATCAAGAACAAAGTTCTTTCTAATATGAAAGGTACATAAAAGCAATAACTCAAAATGAAATCCTATAAAATGTCCTCCACTGCAACAGCTGCCTCCTTACAGCATTGCCCATGTAGACTACGATCTTTTCTTTTCTAAGTCGTCGGGTTTCCTGGAACCCTTGCATTAAAAATGCACATACCGTCAGTGGTTCCATATCTACACACCAGGTTCCGGTAGATAATACCACTGACTATGTTTTACGACTAAAGAAAATTTCGTACTTTCTTTGAGAGGATAATCAGACTTCCAGTACCCAGACTGTTTGCATCGAGAATACTTGCCTCATGGCTTTCTCGTCCCATCTAGTGGTCTAAGGAACTTAGGACCACTGGGATTCTTTGCTTGCTTTTCCTTTCCCCCGATTTTGCCCTTAGGTTCGAAACCTTTGGCATCGGCTACAAGAGCTTGCGATTTCCGTCTCAACTCGTCTAAAAGGTCAATCATCTCAAAAACGTTTTTAAGCGTTTTCTCGAAGCGACTGGCCTTTATGAGTATCCTCATCGCTTCTTGTCTAGCCGCCTATGTCATGTCTAGACATTCATAGGCTCGGGAGGACAAAGCTCATTGAGTACAAACTTGTACTCTTTAACAGTTTGGGTAATGTCTAGATCTCTATTCCAATCATTACATTCAGGGACCAATGAGTTTATAATCCTTAAGTATCACATAAAGTGGGTTCAAAGCCATATCCTAATCTATGAGCACATATAACAACAAACAATCGATTTAATCTCCGATATTATCTCCCTCAAATAATATCATTAAACCACTAATCACATCTAAAATCCCATCAGGTAAGGCAAGCCACGTTCGTGTGGACGTTTACCCACCCAAATGATTTAGCAATTAGATTTGCTTCGGTCGTACATCAATTATAGCGTTACTTCGTTGGGAAGAATACTATAAAGCGTACCTAAGTGTAAACCATTACTCAGTATCTAAGAAGATTGTTTGGGATACGTATATTTACCGCAAGCCACATTCGTGTGGACGTTTACGTTAACATACGCTCCTTTACTCCCTTCTATAACTGTCTACATCAATTAATCCAAGATCCCATTCAGTATAGCAAGCCACGTTCGTGTGGACGTTTACTACACCAAAAGATCTTTATAATTGACTCCCAATTACTTGAATCATTCAATCTTGTAAATCAAGACGCGGAGAATCATAAGTGAAACTCGAAGTTTCTAACCAGTGATTCACCATGCGAACAACCCTATCTCTCATAAAATGAGGGAGCCGAGCAGACAATCGATCTAGTCATCAAATGACACGAAAGTCTCTAATTTATGTCCTCGACATGACCAAGTGGCTTTAGCTCCATTCCACTCCCCGGGGTGAGAATGAGTCGACTTGAAATCAGTTTTGGAAAGACAAATTAGGCATTGTTTGATAAACTTAATCAATGTTTCTCGTAAGAGGAATTACAAGAATTCTCCTCCAATGACTTGTCTATACGAACTTCAAAAGTTCATAAAAGTCACCAAGAGAACAGCAATGGAGACCATGGATATGTTTCCATACCCTCTCTCACTTAGCTTTTTACAATAAAGGGATACGCTATCTAATGCATAATTAAATACACATAAGCATAATAACTAACATACATTTCATGCAAGTACGTTCACAAATAATCAAATAATTACTCAAGTAAAATTATTTTCGACTATTCGTACCTTGATGAATTCCTGCATGCTTATCTTGAGTCTTCATTCTACGTCTTGGATACTTTGCCGAGCGACGGAAAAATTCTTTGATTCTCATATTTAATTTATTTTAAATAAAATCCAAGATTCCAATTCAAAAAAAATTTGAATCAATCTAATGATTTTAAATAAAATACTCCAATTAAATAAAATCAATTCCATTGATTTCCATATTTAATTCTTTTTTAAATAAAATCCAAGATTTTCCAATCCAAAATAAATTTTGAATTAATCTAATGATTTTAAATAAAATACTTAAATTATATAAAATCAATATTATTAAAATCCATTGATTTCCATATTTAATTCTATTCTAAATAAAATCCAAGATTTTCCAATCCAAAATAAATTTTGAATTAATCTAATGATTTTAAATAAAATACTTAAATTAAATAAAATCAATTTTATTAAAATCCATTGATTTCCATATTTAATTCTATTCTAAATAAAATCCAAGATTTTCCAATCCAAAATAAATTTTGAATTAATCTAATGATTTTAAATAAAATACTTAAATTAAATAAAATCAATATTTTAATAATTTCTCAATCCTATTTAGATTAGATCTCAAGAATCCTAATCAAAATCGAATTTTGATTCTTCTTAAGACTTCTAATCCAAGTAGGTATAGGATATCTAGATTTTCTTTCCTAATTTAACTCTCCATCTAATTCCATTATTTAATTCCATAATTAAGAAATCTAATCCAAATAGAATTTGAATTAATTCCAAAATTAAATTAAATAAAATTAGAAAGATTAAATTATTTCCGGAAAGATCGGATTTTCCGGGACGAACCGAAATAACGAGATTCCGGTCATCCCAATCGAACCAATCATGAATCACATGCATGGTCGTGTATCTTACCATGCCAAATGCATGGCCACACAAAATCAATTCCAAGAATTGATCGACCCATGCATTACAAAAAAAACGCACAAGGCCATGCACCCACATGCATCCAAGAATTAATTCTCGCAAGTGGACATGCATGCGCAAGCCATGTAGTTAGCATTTACACAGCAGGGTCTTCTTCAACAGGTTCTGGTCGATCGTCTTCTTCGGCGAGAGGTGCAGCGGCCTAGTCGATCTCCGGCACGTCGTCACCACCGACTATCTATGCCATCGACAAGCTGCAACCCACCGCACGAGCAGCCCGCCCAGCAGCCCGCTCCGAGTACGTAGCCGAAGCCGCGACCCACGAGCCGCCGTGCGCAGCGGCTGAACCGCTTGGCCTCACGGCAGCGGTCGACCTCCGGCGACCACCACCACTGGTGGTTGATGCCGTCGACCTCCAGCTGCCATACAGCCCGGTCCCGCTACAAGCCCTCGTCTGATCGATCCGGTTCGATTTCCGAAAACCCTCGATTTTTAATATTTAATTTTTCCGACAAACACAATTCATACTAGAGAGAAAACATAGACGTAGAACAATATATAGCACAATAATTTAACGCAATTAAATTAATCTATGGCTATAAAAAACGATAATCGATTATCGAAACAATTAACGAAAAAACGTAACCGTACGCTCTGATACCATTTGTTGGAATTCGATATCCCGGAGTTGCCGGAATTGCGGAACAAGACAACTCCGATCAAACCCTTCGCCGGAGATCACGCGAACACCACCGCACGCGCCGGAGCACGACCGAGGACACGACGCACCCGAAGGCACGCCGCTGCCCCAGCCGAGCCCCCGCGAGCGGGGCTCCATGCGATTTCCGATCGCGTCCATCGCGATCGATGGGGTAGGCTGCCCAGCAGCCCCGCGGCGAGTCCGGCGACTCGCCGCCGCCTGGGAGGTCCCCACCGTCGAGGTGGGGTGGGGTGCGGCACCAGCCCGCGCCCCCAGCGATCGATCGTGAGATCGATCGCATGCCCGCGGCCCAACCGCGGGTCTCTCCTCCGCGCGCCCTCGAAACCCTAGGCGGCGATCGCCGTGGTCCGGCGATCCTAGATTGTTAGAGTTGTGTACTTAATGTCTAGATTTAAGTAACGGTAAACTCCCGGTCATAGCATTTAATCTATTAAATTAATAAACAATTGTTTGCTTTTAATTATTATTAATTAAATATATGCAAATCATAGTCCTAGATTTTATACGTTGTAGTGAGTATGGTGTGTCGGGCCCACACAGAAGATCATACTATCGGTTACTCGTATTTAATCGAACAGTTGCTCACGACCTAGATGGACCTGGACCAATCCATAGGTATAGTCTTTGTGTGAGAGAGAAAATAATTTATCTTTATTATTTTATCACACTTGTACACTTGGTGTATTGAGCGGATCGTTGAGATTCATCGATTAGGATTGCCGGCGATAATCGATTCGAGTCTCAGAGTATTTTATTCTTAATCCCCGATATTATTGCGGGTGTGTATATTTGATATATGTGACTTTGATTTACCAAAGGAATTAACCGATTTAATTATTAGGTTGATTACCGGTTAAGTTGGGTCACTATATTTTATATATGGCATGCCGTGAATAATTGACCGGACAGTGTATCCCGTAAGGGTTGATAATATCCCCGAGATGAGTTCATAAGGAATTATTGTGTAAACCTCATGAGTGGATTCGTTCCGCACAATAATTAAGGATGAATGGTACTAGTCTCGGATTAAAGAGATGAATAAATTAATTAGCAATAAATTAATTTTATTCATGGATATTTAAATCTTAAATACACGGAATAAATAATACTACCGGAGAAATATTATTTGAAATAATATGGTTTAATATTGGGAGTGCAATTAATTTATATAGTGGAAAATAAATTAATTAATATTGATAAGGATTAATGGACTTGAGCATTGGGCTCAATTTAATCTTCAATATTGGAAGCCCAATATTCCACCTCCTTTAGATCCCCTACGTAGCCTATAAAAGCACTACATGGTCTTCACAATTCAAGACACAATAAGATTATCATACTTGATATTCTAGAGAGTTCGTGAAGGAGATCCATAGGAGTTCGATATATCGTCGCCCACCCGACGTTCGAACGGAGTGCAAGGAATACGTAGGAAGATTCAAATGTCTTCAATTGATTTCGTTTCTCCGCACAACGAATCAAAGGTATGATCATAAAACTCCTTGTGTGATTTTATGTGAATTAATTGTGATACATACATGAACGCACGATCCGGGAAAACGACGAACTTCGGGGACGGGGATTCGAGATCCCCGGCGAAGTATCGAACGAACCCTCGGCTGGGAGCCGAGGGGTGGCGGTCGAGCCCTAGGGCTTCGACCGCCGGCGCGCATCGAAGGAAAGCCGCGGCTGGACGCCGCGGCTAGGGGCGATCGAGCCCTAGCTCGATCGCCGGGGGGACTGCCGCGGGCTGGCGCCGCGGCTGGTGGTGCCCCCCGCCTCCGGTGATGGCGGTGAGTCGCCGGACTCACCGCCCGGGGCTGCCGGAGCAGCCCCAGCGATCGGCGCACGATCGCGAGCCCCGGCGGGGGCTCGGCTAGGGTTTCGGCCGCGGGTTCATCCCGCGGCGATGCTCGGGTCGAGCCCGACTCCGTTTGGTGGTTCGCGTGTTTCCGGCGATGGGATTTCGGTCGGGGTTATCGGTTCCGCAATTTTTGATACCCCGGGATATCGATTTCCAGCAATTGGTATCAGAGCGTTTGGTTTCGTGTTCATGTATGTGTTCAATTGTGTTCTACCTTGCAGGGATTCCGACTATCATGGTTTAATTAATTGTTAATTATTCGTTTAATTAATTGCTATTTAATTTACCATGATTGTTCGTTTATTAAACTCTCTGACATGTCGAGATTCGTTTTGTGTGGATGAATGCTTGTAATAGTAAAAATTCGGGGGTTGACCGAATTTAGATTTATTATTATTGTTCTATGTTTTCCGGAAAGTGTATAGGGTCGATTTCATGTATAGAATCGATACCGGAATTGTAAATTTTTTTTTGTAATTTATTTACGTTGGATCGATGCCGAGACGACCGCCGGAGAACTCGTGTGACGAAGGAGAAGATGAGAGGAAGAACTAGGGCTCGGGATCGATCTTGTGATCGATCCCATGGTGATCGACCGCGGGGGCTGTCCGCGATGGTCCTCGGCCACGCCGGCCACCGGTGGTGGTGGCGCGTGGGCTGGGGACGGCGGCGGTGGTGCTCCCGGCCGGCGATCAAGGTGGGGGGCGCGGGGTCCTCGTTATCTCGTGCTACTCCTACATAGATTCACTTTCCTAATTGATTCGGTTTTCCGATTTGAGTTTTCCTATTTTTGGAATTCTCATGGATTAGGAAAAGAATTAATTGGAATTAATTTTATTCCTTATTCTATTATGGAAGTCTTCTAGAGTATTCCGAGTTCTACTTGGAATAGGATCCTAGAGATTTAATAGAATTGGAAAGGAATAAAAGTTAATTTAGGATTGATTTATTTCCTAATTGATTATTCCTATTTTATGGGAATTTTCATAGTAATGGAAATTAATTAATCTTGGAAAGTAGAAAAGTCCTAATTTATTTTATTTCCTTATTCTATTATAGAAGTCTTCTAGAATATTCCAAGTTTTACTTGGATAGATTATTCTAGAGATTTAATGGAATTAGATGGGAAAATAAATAAATAAAAATATTAATAATATTTAATTTTATTTTTGATTTATTCGATTGACTTAATTTTCGAATTAAGTATCTTTTGGATTTATTAAAAATAAATAGATTTAAATATTGGGATTAATATTCTCGTCACATGGAGCATTCAAAAACGAAGACTGAAGACTAGAAGACGCATACGGAGATGGAATAAAGCCATGATAGTCGGAAAATAATTTTTCTAGCATTATTTTGACTATGTGCTATGTGCTTTATTACTTGTATGCATGCTATATGTGTTTACTTTATGCACTAGATAGCGTATCCCTTTGTTATAAAAAGCTAAGTGGGAGAGGGGATGGAAACATTCCCATGGTCTCCATTACTGTTCTCTTGGTGACTCTTATGGACTTTTGAAGTTCGTATAGATGTGTCATTAGAGGAGAATTCTTGTAATTCCTTTTACAAGAGACATTGATTAAGTTTATCAAACAATGGCTAATTTGTCTTTCTGAAACTGACTTCAAGTCCACTCATTCTCACCCCGGGGAGTGGAATGGAGCCAAAGCCACTTGGTCATGTGGATGACACAAATTAGAGGCATTCGTACCATCCTTTTAAAGGTGGATCGACTTTCTGCTCGGCTCCCTCATCTAATGAGAGATAGGGTTGTTCGCATGGTGAATCACTGGTTAGAAACTTCGAGTTTCA
This sequence comes from Euphrasia confusa, assembly GCA_954870475.1. Lineage (NCBI taxonomy): Eukaryota > Viridiplantae > Streptophyta > Magnoliopsida > Lamiales > Orobanchaceae > Euphrasia > Euphrasia confusa. The sequence goes on from OX940960.1 coordinate 24,065,933, forward strand.
CTTATGATTCTCCGCGTCTTGATTTACGAAAATCAAATGGATCTAGTAATTGGGAGTCAACTGTAAAAATCTTTTGGTGTAGTAAACGTCCACACGAACGTGGCTTGCTATACTGAATGGGATTTTGGAACGGTTGATGTAGACAGTTATAGGAAATTATGAAGGATTGTGAGTTATCGTAAACGTCCACGCTAACGTGGCTTGCGGTAATGTAGCAATTCTAAATGATTCACCTTAGTACTGAGTAATGGTTTACACTTAGGTACGCTTTATAGTATTCTTCCCAACGAAGTAACGCTATGATGATGTACGACCAAAGCAAATCTAATTGCTAAATAATTTGGGTAGGTAAACGTCCACACGAACGTGGCTTGCCTTACCTGATGGGATTTTAGATGTGATTAGTAATTTAATGATATTATTAAAGGGAGATAATATAGGATATTAAATTAATTGTTTGTTTAAATGTGCTTATAGGTTTAGAGAATAGCTATGAACCCACTTTCTGTGATACTCAAGGAGCATAAGCTCACTGGCCCCAATTATATTGATTGGAGGAGAAATTTAGACATTGTCCTGACTTCTGAAGAGTACAAATTTGTACTCCATGAAGTGTGCCCTGCTGAGCCCACGGCTGCCTCGACTGATGAGGAAAAACTGGCATATCGGAAGTGGAAAAAGGCTGATGAAATGGCTAGGTGCTACATTTTGGCTTCCATGTCAAATGTACTCCAAACCCAACATGAGTCGATGGACACTGCCTATGATATGTTGTTTAACCTCAAGGAGATGTTTGGGGAGCAAGATCGTGCGGCAAGGCAAGAAGCCATGAGAGTCCTCATGACAACTACTCAGTCTGAAGGAACGCCCGTAGGGGAGCACGTTCTTAAGATGATGAGTTTTTTGAATGAGCTTGAGATCCTAGGAGCTCAAATTGATGCTGACACGCAAGTCGACATCATACTCCAGTCTCTGACCCCTAGTTTTGAGCAGTTTCGCATGAGCTATAATATTGGTAAACTATCTTATTCTCTTGCGCAACTCCTGACTGAACTAAAGGCGGCAGAGGGGATCTACAAGAAGGGCAAGACTCAAGCGCTTGTAGCTACCAAGACCAAAGGCTTCAAGCCTGTTGGAGGTAGGGGCAAGAGGAGGAAGCAAGCCAAGAAACCCAGTGGTGCCAAGAGGAATGGACCACGAGTGGGGGCTGCAAAGCCGAGGGGCAAGTGCTTCCGATGCAATAAGTCTGGACACTGGAGGTCTGAATGTCCTCTCAAAGGTACGAATTTTTCTTTAGTCGTAAAAACATAGTCAGCGGTATTATCTACCAGAATTCTGGTGTGTAGATATGGAACCACTGACGGTATGTGCATTTTGAATGCAGGGGTTCCAGAAAACCCGGCGACTTAGAGAAGAAGAGTTCGAGTCTACACGGGCAAAAGCTGTAGAGGATGCAGCTGTTGCAGTGGAAGACATTTATCTGCTTTAGTAGTTAAATAGGATTTCATTTCAAGATTATTGCATTATGTACCCTTTATTTTAGAAAGAACGTTTTGTTCTGGATTTCTATTATTAATGAATGGATATTTTATTTCTTTAATCATTGGATTATTTTGATAAGAAATAATGGCATTATCTATTCTGGTACATTGGATAGCAATATATGAATGATAGATCCTAAGTCTACCACGTGCAACGAACCGTTCTATAACTTGTTATTACTTGGTTAGATATATTTCTTTATTAAATCATTATACTTGTGAATTCTTATACTTAGTAGTATTTTCAAATAAGATTCAAATGGTCGAAATTGATTTAATCAATTATAGTTGAAGGAATGGACCTTCCGACCTAAGGATTGAATTTGGAGGATAATACATCTAAGCAAGCCTTTCTGGATAAAGGATAGAATTCGGACAAGTATGGAGAATGATTAAAAACTGATATATGCAGAGATATGTGTAATTAGAAAGGTACGAGTAGTTCTTCCAAGAATACTCGCTGATGGATTAGATTACTTAATGTGCCATAAAAGCAAAAGTGTTTTGACTAGTCAATGGACACAAAAGCTATTATGGGGAACCATCAAAGTATATCCATTAGAGGCCTGCGACTTAGTCGCAGAGGCCATCACCTATCTGAATAACACATAGCATAATCAAAGATTGGGATTCAATCCCAAAGTGACCGCGCCGTACACTTACGTGTAGAGATGGTGCGTTGTAAATAAGAAATGGAAATCTGATAGTAAAAGAACAAGTTGTTCAGAACTACCTATGTTCTATGGATACTCCTGGATACAACGGCATATGGTTGTAGGATATCCTAGATGAACGAAGTATTGTGTGTTCTATAGTACTGTGAACCAGAGGGACGTCTATCGTCCGGTTCATAGAGGAAGACTATTAGATGAACCACAAAGCCCGAATTAACTTAATACCTTAGAATGAGCAGAAGGACAAGAGACTAGGAACCAGCCAAACCGAGTAGAAGTACACCACACACTGCACCTACTGTTATCACTGTTTATACACTGGAATGCCATTGCAGTGGGAGGTTGTTGGACAACCAGAGATGTTCATAAGACTAGAGGAGTTCGAACTCTGGTTCTAGTATAGATGAAATCGATCCCTAGCTCTGCATAAGGGTGGTACTAGATCTAAATGTGCCTGCTTAGAAAACAATGATGTTTGTTGTTAAGAGGCTAGATCATTTAGAGTACAAGCTTGGTAAATCCATTTATGGATTGTGGCAAAGCTAAAAATCGTGGAACTTGGGAATTGATGAAGTCCATTTAATGGATTCATCAAAAAGGCAAAGACGAATGGTGTATTGGAGACGTGATGGAAACAAGGTGGTGTTTTCTCGGAGTTTTGTGTAGATAACATTTTATCATTGGCAACAATGTAAAGATGTTGTCAGACATAAAAAAAAGGTTGTCTAAATAAATCGGGATATAAGATTGAGAAGAAGTTGGAACGTGTTCTTAAAGATCTTTCGATCTAGGGATAAGAACATTGTACTTCTCCTAGATATCTTATACGATTATGGTTTGTTTTAACATGCATAGTTCTGAGAAAGGTTGTTGCCTTTCAGAGACAGAATATGTATATCTATCTAAGGTCATGTGTTTCGAACATATAAAGGAGATAGATGATACGAAGCAGTTTCCTACACCTAGTGTGGAAAGCTTAAATGCAATGTTAGAAAACAAGAACCTGATATCAACTATGCGGTTTGCGTAGTGGGAGGATATCAAAGTAATCTGAACAAGAAATTCTCGGATGCTGTAATAGTACTTGCGAAAGTACTGGATATTAAGCAAGACGAAATCTTCTTGGATTACATGTTCTCAGATCTCAAATCAAGAGAAGAACCAGTGAAAGTCGATATCAGGCTATGTGTTCACTTTTAGAAAGAGGTGGAACCTTTAATATGTAAGAGTGATAAGCAGGACGCTTCTCAAACTCTATCATAACCGAATAGCAGCCTCAGAGGCAGCGGAAGTTCTGGTTAGGTTTCAGGATAACCTCTTGACTTAGATATGACTCTTAGTTTACCGAAGGCTATTTGGATTGCGGTGCACGATAAACTGAAAGAAGTCATTGGTCAAAAGTGATGATAACACATAGAGCAAGTACCACCTGATACGAGTCATCGTCAAGGGAGACGACGTAGTAGTCACCAAGATAACTTCAGACCGGCAACCTAGAGTGCTCATTCACATAGTACTTCTCGGAAGTACACCTTAAGCACGTGATGAGTATGGGAACCGGGAGTTTGGAGGAAATGACTAGACCTTAGTACAAGTGGGAGATTGTTGGAGTTGTGTACTTAATGTCTAGATTTAAGTAACGGTAAACTCCCGGTCATAGCATTTAATCTATTAAATTAATAAACAATTGTTTGCTTTTAATTATTATTAATTAAATATATGCAAATCATAGTCCTAGATTTTATACGTTGTAGTTAGTATGGTGTGTCGGGCCCACACAGAAGATCATACTATCGGTTACTCGTATTTAATCGAACAGTTGCTCACGACCTAGATGGACCCGGACCAATCCATCGGTATAGTCGTTGTGTGAGAGAGAAAATAATTTATCTTAATTATTTTATCACACTTGTACACTTGGTGTATTGAGCGGATCGTTGAGATTCATCGATTAGGATTGCCGGCGATAATCGATTCGAGTCTCAGAGTATTTTATTCTTAATCCCCGATATTATTGCGGGTGTGTATATTTGATATATGTGACTTTGATTTACCAAAGGAATTAACCGATTTAATTATTAGGTTGATTACCGGTTAAGTTGGGTCACTATATTTTATATATGGTATGCCGTGAATAATTGACCGGACAGTGTATCCCGTAAGGGTTGATAATATCCCCGAGATGAGTTCATAAGGAATTATTGTGTAAACCTCATGAGTGGATTCGTTCCGCACAATAATTAAGGATGAATGGTACTAGTCTCGGATTAAAGAGATGAATAAATTAATTAGCAATAAATTAATTTTATTCATGGATATTTAAATCTTTAATACACGGAATAAATAATACTACCGGAGAAATATTATTTGAAATAATATGGTTTAATATTGGGAGTGCAATTAATTTATATAGTGGAAAATAAATTAATTAATATTGATAAGGATTAATGGACTTGAGCATTGGGCTCAATTTAATCTTCAATATTGGAAGCCCAATATTCCACCTCCTTTAGATCCCCTACGTAGCCTATAAAAGCACTACATGGTCTTCACAATTCAAGACACAATAAGATTATCATACTTGATATTCTAGAGAGTTCGTGAAGGAGATCCATAGGAGTTTGATAGATCGTCGCCCACTCGACGTTCGAACGGAGTGCAAGGAATACGTAGGAAGATTCAAAGGTCTTCAATTGATTTCGTTTCTCCGCACAACGAATCAAAGGTATGATCATAAAACTCCTTGTGTGATTTTATGTGAATTAATTGTGATACATACATGAACGCACGATCCGGGAAAACGACGAACTTCGGGGACGGGGATTCGAGATCCTCGGCGAAGTATCAAACGAACCCTCGGCTGGGAGCCGAGGGGTGGCGGTCGAGCCCTAGGGCTTCGACCGCCGGCGCGCATCGAAGGAAAGCCGCGGCTGGACGCCGCGGCTAGGGGCGATCGAGCCCTAGCTCGATCGCCGGGGGGACTGCCGCGGGCTGGCGCCGCGGCTGGTGGTGCCCCCCGCCTCCGGTGATGGCGGTGAGTCGCCGGACTCACCGCCCGGGGCTGCCGGAGCAGCCCCAGCGATCGGCGCACGATCGCGAGCCCCGGCGGGGGCTCGGCTAGGGTTTCGGCCGCGGGTTCATCCCGCGGCGATGCTCGGGTCGAGCCCGACTCCGTTTGGTGGTTCGCGTGTTTCCGGCGATGGGATTTCGGTCGGGGTTATCGGTTCCGCAATTTTTGATACCCCGGGATATCGATTTCCAGCATAGATCACCACCACGCGTTCGTCGTCTAATCCGGGGTTCGATCCTTGGATTTTGTTTTTCGATAATTGATTTCAATAAACTTGAATTAAATTGCGGAAATTTAATTCACCTTTCGATTCGTTGTGCGGAGAAACGAGATCTTATGATGACCTTGAGATCTTCCCACGTATTCCTTGCACTAGCCCGGACGTCGTGTGGGCGACGATCTACCGAACTCCATGGATCTCCCTCTCTACTTTCTCTCTCTAGAATTGTGATCTTCAAGTTATGAGAATAGAGAAGACCATGTAGTGCTTTTATAGGCTACGTAGGGGATCTTAAGGAGGTGGAATATTGGGCTTCCAATAATAGTGATTAAATTGAGCCCAAGCCCAAATCTATTAATCCTTACTATTATTAATTAATTTATTTTCCACTATATAAATTAATTGCACTCCCAATATTAAACCATATTATATCAAATAATATTTCTCCGGTAGTATTATTTATTCCGTGTATTTAAGATATAAATATCCATGAATAAATTTAAATTAATTGCGTAATTAATTTATTCATCTCTTGTATCCGAGACTAGTACCATTCAACCTTAATTATTATGCGGAACGAATCCACCTGCAGGGTTTACATAATAATTCCTTATGAACTCATCTCGGTGATATTATCAACCCTTACGGGATACACTTTCCCGTCAAGTATTCACGGCATGTCATATATAAAATATAGTGACCCAACTTAACCGGTAATTAACCCAATAATTAAATCAGTTAATTCCTTTGGTAAATCAAAGTCACTTATATTAAATATACACACCCACAATAGTATCGGGGATTAAGAATAAAATACACTGAGACTCAAATCGATTATCGCCGGCAATCCTAATCGATGAATCTCAACGATCCGCTCAATACACCAAGTGTACAAGTGTGATAAAATAATTAAGATAAATTATTTTCTCTCTCACACAACGACTATACCGATGGATTGGTCCGTGTCCATCTAGGTCGTGAGCAACTGTTCGATTAAATACGAGTAACCGATAGTATGATCTTCTGTGTGCCCATGCAACACCATACTAACTACAACGTATAAAATCCAGGACTATGATTTGCATATATTTAATTATAAATAATTAAACACAAATAATTGTTTATTTAATTAAATAGATTAGTGGCAATGGATCGTGAGTTTCCGTTACTTAAATATAGACATTAAGTACACAACTCCAACAATAAATATCCATGAATAAAATTTATTTATTGCTTAATAAATTTATTCATCTCTTTTATCCGAGACTAGTATCACTCAACATTATTTATTATGCGGAACAAATCCACTCGCGAGGTTTACATAATAAATCCTTATGAGCTCATCTCGGGGATATTATCAACCCTTCCGGGATACACTTTCCCGTCAAGAATTCACGGCATGCCATATATAAAATATAGTGACCCAACTCAACCAGTAATTGACCCAATAATTAAACCGGTCAATTCCTTTGGAAAATCAAAGTCACTTATATTAAATATACACACCCGCAATTGTATCGGGGATTAAGAATATAATACACTGAGTCTCAAATCAATTATCGCCGAGCAAACCTAATTGATGAGTCTCATCGATCCGCTCAATACACCAAGTGTACAAGTGTGATAAAATAATTAAGATAAATTATTTTCTCTCTCACACAACGACTATACCGATGGATTGGTCCGTGTCCATCTAGGTCGTGAGCAACTGTTTGATTAAATACGAGTAACCGATAGTATGATCTTCTGTGCGCCCATGCTTGCACCATACTAACTACAACGTATAAAATCCAGGACTATAATCTGCATATATTTAATTAACAATAATTAAAAGCAAATGAATGTTTGTAATTAATAGGTAAATGAAAGTGTACAAGGAGTTCAGAATACTCAAATCTAGACATTAAGTATACTACTCCAACAATCTCCCACTTATACTAAGGTCTAGTCTTATCTTCCAAACTTCTGACTCCCAAACCCTCCAAGTGCTTGAAATATACTTCCTTAGGAAGTATCTTGGTGAAAGGGTTCGCTAGGTTGTCCTCCGAAGCTATCTTGGTGACTATCGCATCGCCCCTCTTGACGATGTCTCGAATCAGGTGGTACTTGCTCTCTTTGTGTTTCGTAGCACTATAGGACCGTGGTTCCTTACTGTTTGCCACTGCACCGCTATTATCACAATAAATTGTCATAGCCTTGGGCAAACTCGGAATCACATCTAAGTCCTGGAGGAAATTAAGGAACCAAACTGATTCTTTCGCTGCCTCTGAATCTGCAACATATTCAGCTTCCATGGTAGAGTCTGAAATGCACTTTTGCTTAACACTCTTCCATGATACGGCTCCACCTCCCAAAGTGTACACATAGCCTGATGTCGACTTACGCTGGTCCTTATCAGCTTGGAAATACGAATCCGTGTAACCCAAAGGAATCAGATTGTCTGCTCCGTAACTCAGAACATAATCCTTAGTATTTCGCAAATACTTGAAAATGATCTTTACGACAGTCCAATGAGCCTGTCCAGGATTACTCTGATATCTAGCTACTACGCCAACTGCATAGCAGATATCAGGCCTCGTACATAACATTGCATACATCAAGCTTCCCACAACCGAAGCGTAGGGAACTGCTTTCATTTTATCTTTCTCCTTCTGTGTCCGAGGACACATCTCCTTAGAAAGATAAGTTCCTTTACTGAAGGGCAGTTCACCCTTCTTGGAATCTTGCATGTTAAAACGAGCCAGAATCGTGTCTATGTAAGATTGCTGGGATAGGTACAATGTTCTATTCCGGCGATCCCTTATAACTTTGATCCCTAGAACATGCCCGACTTCTCCCAAATCTTTCATATCGAATTGTCTAGACAACCATCCCTTTATGTCTGAGAACATCTTCACACTGTTGCCAATGAGAAGAATATCGTCTACATAAAGCACGAGAAACACCACCTTCTTCCCATCACGTTTCCAATACACACACGATTCGTCCATGCTTTGACTGAATCCAAAAGATTGGACCACTTCGTCAAACCGCAGGTTCCACGATCTTGAGGCTTGTTTCAATCCATAAATGGATCGATTAAGCTTGCACACTAGATGATCTCGCCCCTTAGCAATGAATCCTTCTGGTTGTTTCATATAAATCGTCTCGTCAAGACTTCCATTTAGGAAAGCTGTCTTGACATCCATTTGCCAGACCTCATAATCCATATGAGCTGCTATGGATAAGAGAATCCGGATCGACTTTATCTTGGCTACCGGCGAGAAGGTCTCCTCATAATCGATTCCCTCTTTCTGAGTATATCCTTTCGCAACAAGCCGAGCTTTAAAGGTTTCAACCTTTCCGTCAGATCCTCTCTTTCTCTTGTAGACCCATTTACACCCAATTGGCTTTACGCCGCTTGGTGGTTCTACAAGATCCCAGACTTTATTTGAATCCATAGATTCAATTTCGGATTTCATCGCTTTCTTCCAAGAAGGCGCATCTATATCTTGTACCGCCTTATCATAGGTCCAGGAATCGATTTCATGAACTCCAGGTCCAGAGTCCGAAGACTCACCCAGTCCAATCCATCGGTCTGGTTGCTTAACAACCCTCCCACTACGACGGCGTTCCGGTGTATTAACAGTGACAGTAGGTGCAGGTTCTAGTGGTGTATTACTACTCGGTTCGGCTGTATCTAAGTCTTCCTTGTCTCCTCTCAATTCATCAAGTATTATGTCACTCTTGGGCTTGTGGTCCATGACATAGTCTTCCTCTAAGAACCGAGCGTTAGTACTTATAACGATCTTCTGGTCCGTAGGACTATAGAACATGCCACCTTTAGTTCCTTTCGGGTATCCTACAAACAGCCGTAATTCTGATCTAGGTTCTAACTTATCGGCACCTTGTCGCAACACATGTGCTGGACAACCCCAGATCCGAATGTGTTTCAAGTTAGGCTTGCGCCCACTCCACAATTCCATGGGTGTTGTTGGTACCGTTTTGGTTGGAATCCTATTCAAGATATACGCCGCTGTTTCCAAGGCATGTCCCCAGAACATAATAGGTAAGTCCGAGTAACTCATCATTGATCACACCATTTCCATAAGAGTTCTATTCCTTCTTTCCGACACACCATTCTGCTGAGGAGTATATGGTGATGTCATTTGGGAATCAATCCCATGCTCTGCTAAGTATTCCTTGAATTCCCCAGACAGGTACTCGCCTCCGCGATCAGATCGCAGGCATTTAATGGATTTACCTTGAAGGTTCTCCACAAAAGCCTTGAACTCTTTGAACTTGTCAAAGGATTCGCTCTTGCGGCGCATCAGGTACACAAATCCATACCTTGAGTAATCATCAGTGAAAGTGATGAAATACTCGTACCCTCCCCTTGCCTGGGTAGACATAGGTCCGCATACATCAGAGTGAATCAAATCCAATACTTGTTCAGCTCTTCGTCCTTTACCAGAAAAAGGACGCTTGGTCATTTTACCCTCTAAACAGGATTCGCAGGTTGGAAGGTCCTCTCCTTCAACATCGCTGATTAGACCATCAGCTTTCAACCTTTGAAGCCTATTCGAGTTTATATGACCTAGCCTTAGATGCCACAAGTATAATTGATTCATCCTAGAAGGTTCCTTTCTCTTATTGGTGTTCGTAGATGTGTTATTACTCTCGGTTAGTTGCATTGTGTTAGACTCAGGATTTAGTACATACAAATCGTCTACCAATGTACCAGAACAAATTATTTCACTATTTCTTCTTATGATCACAGAGTGGTCAAAAGAAACAGAATATCCATTCATAATAAGTTTAGAAACCGAAATTAAATTCTTTCTAAAGTTGGGTACATAAAGACAATTATGTAAAACTAAAACCCTATCACTACTGAAGCGTAAGTGAACGTCTCCCACTGCAACAACCGCCACCCTCGCAGCATTGCCCATGTAGACCACGATCTCTCCCTCTCTAAGTCTCCGGGTTTCCTGGAACCCCTGCAATGAATTGCAGACATGATCAGTGGCCCCCGTATCTACACACCAGGTGCTGGTAGATAACACCACTGATAATGTTTCAGTGACTAAGGAAAATTTCGTATCTTTGATGAGAGAACAATCAGACTTCCAGTGCCCAGACTGCTTGCATCGATAGCATTTGCCTCGCGGCTTGCTCTTCCCAATCCGTGGTTTGGAACCACTGGGCTTCTTTGCTTGCACTTCTTCCTTGGCCATAAGAGCTTGTGATTTTCTGATCACACTTATGATTTTCATCCTCAAGTCATCGTTTTTAAGCGATTCCTCTAGCGGACGAAATACAATGAGTATGTCAATCACCTCTTCAGCGGTATCCACGCTATGTCTCAACATCATATTGATGTCATTCTTAATGTCCTCATCAGTTGGGACAACAGCAGATATAGAAGGCTCAACAGTCTGGACAATGTCCAGATTTTGTTCCCAACCATTACTATATGGAACCAGTGAGTTTTCATCTTTAAGTATATCACAAAGTGGGGTCACAGTCATTCCTAACCTATAAGCACATAAAACAAACAAACAATTTAATATCCGATATTATCTCCCTCAAATAATATCATTAAATCACTAATCACATCTAAAGTCCCATCAGGTAAGGCAAGCCACGGTGTGTGGACGTTTACCCACCTAAATGACTTAGCAATTAGATTTCCTTCGGTCATACTTCACTTATAGCGGAACCTCGGTGTGAGGAATACTATAAGGCGTATCTAAGTGTAAACCATTACTCAGCACCAAAGTAAATCGTTTGGAATTGCTACATAACCGCAAGCCACGTTGTGTGGACGTTTACGACAACTTCACAACTCTTCACAATTTCTTACAACTGTCTACATCAATTAATCCAAAATCCGTCAGCATAGCAAGCCACGTTGTGTGGACGTTTACTACACTAAGAGATTTTTATAATTGACTCCCAATCACTTGATCCATTCGATTTCGTAAATCAAGACGCGGAGAATCATAAGTGAAACTCGAAGTTTCTAACCAGTGATTCACCATGCGAACAGCCCTATCTCTCATAAATTAGGGAGCCGAGCAGACAATCGATCCACCCTTAAAAGAATGGTACGAAGGTCTCTAATTTGTGTCCTCGACATGAACTAGTGGCTTTGGCTCCATTCCACTCCCCGGGGTAAGAATGAGTCGACTTGAAATCAGTTTTGGAAAGACAAATTAGGCATTGTTTGATGAACTCAATCAATGTTTCTCGTAAGAGGAATTACAAGAACCCTCCTCCAATGACCTATCTATATAAACTTCAAAAGTTTATAAAAGTCACCAAGAGAGCAGCAATGGAGACCATGGGTATGTTTCCATACCCTCTCCCACTTAGCTTTTTACAATAAAGGGATACGCTATCTAGTGCATAAAAGTAAACACACATAGCATGCATACATGTAATAAAGCACATAATATTATCACATAGTCAAAATAATTACTAGAATATTATTTTCCGACTATTATGGCTTTACTCCATCTCCGTACGCATCTTCTAGTCTTCAGTCTTCGTTCTTGAATGCTCCATGTGACGAGAATATTAATTTCCAATATTTAAATCTATTTATTTTTAATAAATCCAAAAGATACTTAATTCGAAAATTAAGTCAATCGAATAAATCAAAAATAAAATTAAATATTATTAATATTTTTATTTATTTTATTTTCCCTTTCAATTTCATTAAATCTCTAGAATAATCTATCCAAGACCCACTTGGAATATTCTAGATGATTTCCATAATGAAATAAGGAAATAAAATAATTTAGGACTCTTCTACTTTCCAAATTAATTAGATTCCTAATCCATGAATATTTCCATAAAATAGAAATAATCAAATAGGAATCCTAATTAATTCCAAATTGATTCTTTTCCTAATCCATGAGAGTTCCCAAAAATAGGAATTCTCAAATATGAAAAACCCGAACCAATTAGGAAAGTAAATCTACCGGGAGAGCACGAAGATCACGAGGACCCCCGCGCCCCCACCGGACCGCCATCGCCGTCCGAGGACCGCCACCGCCGCCACCTAGCCGGTGCACCACCACCGCCGGTGGTTTCGCCGCCGGGAGGCGCGAATTCGGCGCCTCTCCTTCGATGGCTCGATCCTTCATGGATCGACCATGTTGGTCAATCCGAGCCCTAGCCCTCACGATCATCTCCTTCGTCACACGTCTTCTTTGGCGGTCGTTTCGGCATCGATCCAAGGCAAAATAAATTACAAAATAAATTTTGCACTATCCGGTATCGATTCTATACATGAAATCGACCCTATACAATTTCCGGAAAAACGTAGAACGTAATAATAAATCCTAAATTCGGTCAACCCCCGAATTTTTACTATTACAAGCATTCACCACCAAAAACGAATCTCGACATGTCCGAGAGTTTAATCAAAAACAATAATTATGACAAATAAATTAACTAAGTTAATTAAGCCATAATAGTCGGAAACCTTGCAAGGTAGAACAATTTTATCGAAAATACCGCGAACGTAAACCACGCTCTGATACCAATTGTTGGAATTCGATATCCCGGGCTATTAAAATTTGCGGAAACAATAACCCGAACGAAAACCTTCGCCGGAGATCACATGAACGCCGACTCATCCGCCGAAGTCCGGCCTTTGGAGACCACGCGCCCGAACACACGTAGCCCGCCCCCAGCCGAACCCCCGCGAGCCGGGGTTCACGCGATCGATGATCGCGTCTCACGCGATTAGGTGGGGCTGCATCGGCAGCCCCCGCGGCGAGTCCGGCGACTCGCCGCCACTAGGGAGGTCCTCGCCGTCACGGCGAGGTTGGGCACGGCACCAGCCCGTGCCCAGCGATCGACCCCGTGCGGTCGATCGCACACCCTCGGCCCAGCCGAGGGTTCGCCCCCTTTGCCCCGTGAAACCCTAGGCGGGCGTTCGCCGTGGTCCGGTGGCTTCGCCACCACCACGCGTTCGTCCTCCTTCCCGGTTTCATCTTGCGTTCTACGGTATTCTCGATAAATCCAAAATCGAACAATTATCAAGGGCGTTTAGATATTGTACCTTTCGATTCGTTGTTCGGAGAAACGAAATCAAGATGACCTTTGAATCTTCCTGTTGGAGTTGTGTACTTAATGTCTAGATTTAAGTAACCGTAAACTCCTCGTCATAGCATTTAATCTATTAAATTAACAAACGATTATTTGCTTTTAATTATTTATTAATTAAATAAATGCAAAATATAGTCCTGGATTCTATACGTTGTAGTTAGTATGGTGTGCGACGTCACACAGAAGATCATACTATCGGTTACTCGTATTTAATCAAACAGTGGCTCACGACCTAGATGGACACGGACCAATCCATCGGTATAGTCGTTGTGTGAGAGAGAAAATAATTTGTCTTAATTATTTTATCACACTTGTACACTTGGTGTATTGAGCGGATCGTTGAGATTCATCGATTAGGATTGCCGGCGATAATCGATTCGAGTCTCAGTGTATTTTATTCTTAATCCCCGATATTATTGCGGGTGTGTATATTTAATATAAGTGGCTTTGATTTACCAAAGGAATTAACCGATTTAATTATTGGGTTAATTACCGGTTAAGTTGGGTCACTATATTTTATATATGGCATGCCGTGAATAATTGACCGGACAGTGTATCCCGGAAGGGTTGATAATATCCCCGAGATGAATTCAAAAGGAATTATTGTGTAAACCTCATGAGTGGATTCGTTCCGCACAATAATTAAGGTTGAATGGTACTAGTCTCGGATTAAAGAGATGAATAAATTAATTAGCAATAAATTAATTTTATTCATGGATATTTCTATCTTAAATACACGGAATAAATAAATACTACCGGAGAAATATTATTTGATATAATATGGTTTAATATTGGGAGTGCAATTAATTTATATAGTGGAAAATAAATTAATTAATATTGATAAGGATTAATGGACTTGGGCAGTGGGCTCAATTTAATCATCAATATTGGAAGCCCAATATTCCACCTCCTTTAGATCCCCTACGTAGCCTATAAAAGCACTACATGGCCTTCATAAATCATAAGACAAGATTATCATACTTGATATTCTAGAGAGTTGAAGGAGATCCATAGGAGTTCGATAGATCGTCGCCCACCCGACGTTCGAACAGAGTGCAAGGAATACGTGGGAAGATTCAAAGGTCTTCGATTGATTTTGTTTCTCCGCACAACAAATCAAAAGGTATGATCATCGAACCCCCTCTATGATCGTATGTGATATGAATTGTGATATATACATGAACAAGACGATCCGGGTAAACGTCGAGACCGGGATACGGGGATCCGGGATCCCCGTCGGGATCGAGAAGGGGCGGCCGAACCCTAGGGTTCGACCGCCGGTACCGCGCGACGAAGGGGGAGCCCCGGCTGGACGCCGGGGCACGCGATCGACTTCGGTCGATCGCCGGGATGCCGCGGGCTGGTGCCGCGGCGGATCCCAGCCGCCCCTTCGACGGCGGCGTGCGCACGGGGAGCCCCGGCTGAAGCCGGGGCGGGCGATCGAGCCTCGCTCGATCGCGAGGGCAGCCGCGGCTGGGCGCCCTCCTCCTCGTCTGGTGGTGGCGGTGAGTCGCCGGACTCACCGCCGGCGGGTGCTGGTCGGACAGCCCCGCGGGGATGCACCCCGCATCCCCGGCGATCGCCATGCACGGCGATCGCGAGCCCGTTCGGGGGCGCGGCTAGGGTTTAGCCGCGGGTTCGCCCGCGGTGACGCCTCGGTCGTGCTCCGGCTCGTTCGGTGTTCGCGATCGGTTTCCGGCGAAGGGTTTTCGGTCGGGGTTATCGGTTCCGCAAATTTTGATACTCCGGGATATCGAATTCCAACAAATGGTATCAGAGCGTTTGGTTTCGTGTTCATGTATATGTTCAATTGTGTTCTACCTTGCAGGGATTCCGACTATCATGGTTAAATTGATTGTTAATTATTTGTTTAATTAATTGCTATTTAATTTACCATGATTATTCGTTTATTAAACTCTCGGACATGTCGAGATTCGTTTTGTGTGGATGAATGCTTGTAATAGTAAAAATTCGGGGGTTGACCGAATTTAGGATTTATTATTATCGTTCTACGTTTTCCGGAAAGTGTATAGGGTCGATTTCATGTATAGAATCGATACCGGAATTGTAAATTTATTTCTTGTAATTTAATTTACGTTGGATCGATGCCGAGACGACCGCCGGAGAACACGTGTGACGAAGAAGACGAAGAGGACGAAAAACCGGGGGGGGTCGATCATCCCCATGATCGATCCCCATGAGGATCGATCGACCCCACACCAAGGGGCTGCCCGCCAGGGCTTCCGGCCACGCCGGCCACCGGTGGTGGTGGCGCGTGGCTAAGGGGCGGCGGCGGTGGTGGCCGGTGGTGGTGGTGGTCGACGGTGGGGGTGGTGTGGGGATCCCCAACCCATGTTACTCCTGCCTAGATTCTACTTACCTAATTGATTCGGTTTTCCTAATTGAGTTTTTCCTATTTTTGGGAATTCTCATGGATTAGGAAAAGAATTAATTGGAATTAATTTTATTCCTAATTCTATTATGGAAGTCTTCTAGTGTATTCCGAGTTCTACTTGGAATAGGATCCTAGAGATTTAATAGAATTGGAAAGGAATAAAAGTTAATTTAGGATTGATTTATTTCCTAATTGATTATTCCTATTTTATGGGAATTTTCATAGTAATGGAAATTAATTAATCTTGGAAAGTAGAAGAGTCCTAATTTATTTTATTTCCTTATTCTATTATAGAAGTCTTCTAGAATATTCCAAGTTTGACTTGGATAGATTATTCTTGAGATTTAATAGAATTAGATAGGAAAAGAAATAAATAAAAATATTAATAATATTTAATTTTATTTTTGATTTATTCGATTGACTTAATTTTCGAATTGAGTATCTTTTGGATTTATTGAAAATAAATAGATTTAAATATTGGGATTAATATTCTCGTCACATGGAGCATTCAAGAACGAAGACTGAAGACTAGAAGACGCATACGGAGAAGGAATAAAGCCATGATAGTCGGAAAATAATTCTCTAGCTTATTTTGACTATGTGCTATGTGCTTTATTACTTGTATGCATGCTATATGTGTTTACTTTATGCACTAGATAGCGTATCCCTTTGTTATAAAAAGCTAAGTGGGAGAGGGGATGGAAACATTCCCATGGTCTCCATTACTGTTCTCTTGGTGACTCTTGTGGATTTTAGAAGTTCACATAGATGTGTCATTAGAGGAGAATTCTTGTAATTCCTTTTACGAGAGACATTGATTAAGTCTATCAAACAATGCCTAATTTGTCTTTCTGAAACTGACTTCAAGTCGACTCATTCTTACCCCGGGGAGTGGAATGGAGCCAAAGCCACTTGGTCATGTGGATGACACAAATTAGAGACATTCGTACCATCTTTTAAAGGTGGGTCGATTGTCTGCTCGGCTCCCTCATCTAATGAGAGATAGGGTTGTTCGCATGGTGAATCACTGGTTAGAAACTTCGAGTTTCACTTATGATTCTCCACGTCTTGATTTACGAAAATCGAATGGATCAAGTAATTGGGAGTCAATTGTAAAAGTCTTTTGGTGTAGTAAACGTCCACACTATCGTGGCTTGCTACATTGAATGGGACTTTGGATCGATTGATGTAGACAGTTATAGAAGAAAGTGAAGGATCGTGTGTTAGCGTAAACGTCCACACTATCGTGGCTTGCGGTGATATGCGAGTCCCAAACAATCTTCTTAGATACTGAGTAATGGTTTACACTTAGGTACGCTCTATAGTATTCTTCCCATCGAAGTAACGCTATAGTGATGTAAGACCGAAGCAAATCTAATTGCTAAATCATTTGGGTGGGTAAACGTCCACACTATCGTGGCTTGCCTTACCTGATGGGATTTTAGATGTGATTAGTGATTTAATGATATTATTTGAGGGATATAATATCGGATATTAAATTAATTGTTTGTTTAAATGTGCTTATAGGTTTAGAGAATAGCTATGAACCCACTTTCTATGATACTCAAGGAGCATAAGCTCACTGGCCCCAATTACATTGATTGGAAGAGAAATTTAGACATTGTCCTGACTTCTGAGGAGTACAAGTTCGTACTCCATGAAGTATGCCCTGCTCAGCCCACGCCTGCCTCAACTGATGAGGAAAAACTAGCATATCGGAAGTGGAAAAAGGCTGATGAAATGGCTAGGTGTTATATTTTGGCTTCTATGTCAAATGTACTCCAAACCTAACATGAGTCGATGGACACTGCCTATGATATGATGTTTAACCTCAAGGAGATGTTTGGAGAGCAAGATCGTGCGGCAAGGCAAGAAGCCATGAGAGTCCTCATGACAACTACTCAGTCTGAAGGAACGCCCGTAGGGGAGCACGTTCTTAAGATGATGGGTCTGTTGAATGAGCTTGAGATCCTAGGAGCTCAAATTGATGCTGAGACGCAAGTCGACATCATACTCCAGTCTCTGACCCCTAGCTTTGAGCAGTTTCGCATGAGTTATAATATGGGTAAACTATCTTACTCTCTTGCGCAACTCCTAACTGAGCTGAAGGCGGCAGAGGGGATCTACAAGAAGGGCAAGTCTCTAGCGCTTGTAGCTACCAAGTCCAAAGGCTTTAAGCCTGGTGGAGGTAGGGGCAAGAGGAGGAAGCTAGCCTGAAAACCCAGTGGTGTCAAGAAGATTGTACCACGAGTGGGGGCTGCAAAGCCAAAGGGCAATTGCTTCCGATGCAACAAGTCTGGACACTGGAAGTCTGAATGTCCTCTCAGAGGTACGAATTTTTCTTTAGTCGTAAAAACATAGTCAGCGGAATTATCTACCAGAATTCTGGTGTGTAGATATGGAACCACTGACGGTATGTGCATTTTGAATGCAGGGGTTCCAGAAAACCCGGCGACTTAGAGAAGAAGAGTTCGAGTCTTCACGGGCAAAAGCTGTGGAGGAGGCAGCTGTTGCGGTGGAAGACATTTATCTGCTTTAGTAGTTAAATAGGATTTCATTTCAAGCTTATTGCTTTATGTACCCTTTATTTTAGAAAGAACGTTTTGTTCTGGATTTCTATTATTAATGAATGAATATTTTATTTCTTTAATCATTGGATGATTTTGAAATAATGGGTATTATCTATTCTGGTACATTAAGATAGCAATATATGAATGATAGATCCTAAGTCCACCACGATGCAACGAACCGTTCTATAACTTGTTTTACTTGATTAGATATTTCTTTATTGAATCATTATACTTGTGAATTCTTTTACTTAGTAGTATTTTCAAGTAAGATTCAAAAGGTCGAAATTGATTTGATCAATTATAGTTGAAGGAATGGACCTTCCGACCTGAGAATTAAAATTTGGAGGATAATACATCTAAGCAAACCTTTCTGGATAAAGGATAGAATTCGGACAAGTATTAGAGATGATTAGATATGCAGACATATGTGTAAATTAGAGAGGTGCGAGTATCGGTGATGGATTAGAATATTTAAATGTGCCATAAAAGCAAAGTGTTTTGACTAGTCAATGGACACAAAGCTATTATGGGGAACCATTAAAATATATTCATCAAAGAGCCTGCGACTTGGTCGCGGAGGCCGTTACCTATCTAAATAACACAAAGCATAATCAAAGGATTGGGATTCGATCCCAAAGGGACGCGCCATACACTTACGTGTAGAGATGGTGTGCTGTAAATAAGAAATGGAAATCTAATAGTAAAAGAACAAGTTGTTCGGAACTACCTATGTTCTATGGATATTCCTGGATACAAACATATGAATATGGTTGTAGGATATCCTAGATGAACGAAGTATTGTGTGTTCTATAGTACTATGAACCAGAGGGACGTCTATCGTTCGGTTCATGGAGGAATACTGTTAGATGAACCACAAAGCCTGAATTAAAAGTAATACCTTGGAATGAGAAAAAGGACAAAAGACTGGGAACCAGCCAAACCGAGTAGAAGTACACCACACACCGCACCTATTGTTATTACTGTTATACACCGGGACGCCATTACAGTGGGAGGTTGTTGGACAACCAAAGATGTTCATAAGACTAGAGGAGTTCGGACTCTGGTTCTAGTAGAGATGAAATCGATCCCTAGCTCTGCATAAGGGCGGTACTAGATCTAAATGAGCCTGCTTGGAGAACAATAAGGTTTATTGTTAAGAGGCTAGATCATTTAGAGTACAAGCTTAGTAAATCCATTTATGGATTGGGATAAAGCTACAAATCGTGGAACTTGCAAATTGAAGAGATAGTCCATTTAATGGATTCTTCAAAAAGCAAAGACGATGGGTGTATTGGAGACGTAATGGAAACAAAGTGGTGTTTCTCGGAGATTTTATGTAGATAACATTTTATCATTGGCAACAATGTAAAGATATTGTCAGACATAAAATAATGGTTGTCTAAATAAATCGGAATATAAGATTGAGTAGAAGTTAGAGCATGTTCTTAAGATCCTATGATCTAGGAAAAGAACATTGTACTTCTCCTAGATATCTTATACGATTATGGTTTGTTTTAAACGTATGTTGAAAAACAAGAACCTGATATCAACTATGCGGTTTGCGTAGTGGGAGGATATCAAAGTAATCTGGACAAGAGATTTTTCAGATGCTGTAATAAGTACTTGCAAAGTGCTGGATTATTAAGCAAAACGAAATCTTCTTAGATTACACATTCTCAGATCTAAAATCAGAGAAGGACCAGTGTAAGTCGATATCAGGCTATGTGTTCACTTTTGAAAGAGGTGGAACCTTTAATATGAAAGAGTGATAAGCAGGATGCTTCTCGGACTCTATCATAACCAAATAGCAGCCTCAGAGGCAGCGGAAGTTTTGGTTAAGTTCCGGGATAACCTCTAAGACTTGGATATGACTCTTGGTTTGCCGAGGGCTATTTCATAGCGGTGCATGGTAAACCGGAAGAAGTCATAAGTCGAAAGGTGATGTTAACACATAGTGCAAGTACCACCTGATACGAGTCATCGTCGAGGGAGACGACGTAGTAGTCACCTTGATAACTTCGGAGCGACAACCTAGAGTGCTCACTCACATAGTACTTCTCGAAAGTACACCTTAAGCACGTGATGAGTATGGGAGTCGGGAGTTTGGAGGAAATGACTAGACCTTAGTACAAGTGGGAGATTGTTGGAGTTGTGTACTTAATGTCTAGATTTAAGTAACCGTAAACTCCTCGTCATAGCATTTAATCTATTAAATTAACAAACGATTATTTGCTTTTAATTATTTATTAATTAAATAAATGCAAAATATAGTCCTGGATTCTATACGTTGTAGTTAGTATGGTGTGCGACGTCACACAGAAGATCATACTATCGGTTACTCGTATTTAATCAAACAGTGGCTCACGACCTAGATGGACACGGACCAATCCATCGGTATAGTCGTTGTGTGAGAGAGAAAATAATTTGTCTTAATTATTTTATCACACTTGTACACTTGGTGTATTGAGCGGATCGTAGAGATTCATCGATTAGGATTGCCGGCGATAATCGATTCGAGTCTCAGTGTATTTTATTCTTAATCCCCGATATTATTGCGGGTGTGTATATTTAATATAAGTGGCTTTGATTTACCAAAGGAATTAACCGATTTAATTATTGGGTTAATTACCGGTTAAGTTGGGTCACTATATTTTATATATGGCATGCCGTGAATAATTGACCGGACAGTGTATCCCGGAAGGGTTGATAATATCCCCGAGATGAATTCAAAAGGAATTATTGTGTAAACCTCATGAGTGGATTCGTTCCGCACAATAATTAAGGTTGAATGGTACTAGTCTCGGATTAAAGAGATGAATAAATTAATTAGCAATAAATTAATTTTATTCATGGATATTTCTATCTTAAATACACGGAATAAATAAATACTACCGGAGAAATATTATTTGATATAATATGGTTTAATATTGGGAGTGCAATTAATTTATATAGTGTAAAATAAATTAATTAATATTGATAAGGATTAATGGACTTGGGCAGTGGGCTCAATTTAATCATTAATATTGGAAGCCCAATATTCCACCTCCTTTAGATCCCCTACGTAGCCTATAAAAGCACTACATGGCCTTCATAAATCATAAGACAAGATTATCATACTTGATATTCTAGAGAGTTGAAGGAGATCCATAGGAGTTCGATAGATCGTCGCCCACCCGAC
Source organism: Euphrasia confusa (assembly GCA_954870475.1). NCBI lineage: Eukaryota > Viridiplantae > Streptophyta > Magnoliopsida > Lamiales > Orobanchaceae > Euphrasia > Euphrasia confusa. Next base: position 24,087,684 of record OX940960.1, read on the forward strand.
GTTCGAACGGAGTGCAAGGAATACGTGGGAAGATTCAAAGGTCTTCGATTGATTTTGTTTCTCCGCACAACAAATCAAAAGGTATGATCATCGAACCCCCTCTATGATCGTATGTGATATGAATTGTGATATATACATGAACAAGACGATCCGGGTAAACGTCGAGACCGGGATACGGGGATCCGGGATCCCCGTCGGGATCGAGAAGGGGCGGCCGAACCCTAGGGTTCGACCGCCGGTACCGCGCGACGAAGGGGGAGCCCCGGCTGGACGCCGGGGCATGCGATCGACTTCGGTCGATCGCCGGGATGCCGCGGGCTGGTGCCGCGGCGGATCCCAGCCGCCCCTTCGACGGCGGCGTGCGCACGGGGAGCCCCGGCTGAAGCCGGGGCGGGCGATCGAGCCTCGCTCGATCGCGAGGGGAGCCGCGGCTGGGCGCCCTCCTCCTCGTCTGGTGGTGGCGGTGAGTCGCCGGACTCACCGCCGGCGGGTGCTGGTCGGACAGCCCCGCGGGGATGCACCCCGCATCCCCGGCGATCGCCATGCACGGCGATCGCGAGCCCGTTCGGGGGCGCGGCTAGGGTTTAGCCGCGGGTTCGCCCGCGGTGACGCCTCGGTCGTGCTCCGGCTCGTTCGGTGTTCGCGATCGGTTTCCGGCGAAGGGTTTTCGGTCGGGGTTATCGGTTCCGCAAATTTTGATACCCCGGGATATCGAATTCCAACACTTCCCACGTATTCCTTGCACTCCGTTCGAACGTCGGGTGGGCGACGATCTATCGAACTCCTATGGATCTCCTTCAACTCTCTAGAATATCAAGTATGATAATCTTGTCTTATGATTTATGAAGGCCATGTAGTGCTTTTATAGGCTACGTAGGGGATCTAAAGGAGGTGGAATATTGGGCTTCCAATATTGAAGATTAAATTGAGCCCAATGCTCAAGTCCATTAATCCTTATCAATATTAATTAATTTATTTTCCACTATATAAATTAATTGCACTCCCAATATTAAACCATATTATTTCCAAATAATATTTCTTCCGTAGTATTATTTATTCCGTGTATTTAAGATATAAATATCCATGAATAAAATTTATTTATTGCTTAATAAATTTATTCATCTCTTTTATCCGAGACTAGTACCACTCAACATTATTTATTATGCGGAACAAATCCACTCGCGAGGTTTACATAATAAATCCTTATGAGCTCATCTCGGGGATATTATAAACCCTTCCGGGATACACTTTCCCGTCAAGAATTCACGGCATGCCATATATAAAATATAGTGACCCAACTCAACCGGTAATTGACCCAATAATTAAACCGGTCAATTCCTTTGGAAAATCAAAGTCACTTATATTAAATATACACACCCGCAATTGTAACGGGGATTTATAATATAATACACTGAGTCTCAAATCAATTATCGCCGAGCAAACCTAATTGATGAGTCTCATCGATCCGCTCAATACACCAAGTGTACAAGTGTGATAAAATAATTAAGATAAATTATTTTCTCACTCACACAACGACTATACCGATGGATTGGTCCGTGTCCATCTAGGTCGTGAGCAACTGTTTGATTAAATACGAGTAACCGATAGTATGATCTTTTGTGCGCCCATGCTTGCACCATACTAACTACAACGTATAAAATCCAGGACTATAATTTGCATATATTTAATTAACAATAATTAAAAGCAAATGAATGTTTGTAATTAATAGGTAAATGAAAGTGTACAAGGAGTTCAGAATACTCAAATCTAGACATTAAGTATACTACTCCAACACTAACCGCATAGCCGATATCAGGTTCTCGTTTTTAACATTGCATTTATTAAGCTTTCCATACTCCAAGTGTAGGAAACTGCTTTCACTGCTTCTATCACCTTTATGTGTTCCCAAACACACACCCTTAGATAGATGCATTCCGTGTCTGAAAGGTAACGAACCTTTCTCGGAATCTTGCATGTTAAAACGAACCATAATCGTACAAGATATCTAGAGAAGTACAATGTTCTTTTCTTGAGATCCTAGATCTTAAGAACATGCTCTAACTTCTTCTTTATCTCATATATCGATTTTTCTAGACAACCATCATTTTATGTCTGACAACATCTTTACATTGTTACCAATGATAAAATGTTATCTACATAAAACCTCCGAGAAACACCACCTTGTTTCCATCACGTTTCCCATACACACGATTCGTCAATGCCTTTTGATGAATCCATCAAATGGACTATCTCATCAATGCGCAAGTTCCACGAACTCTAGCTTTGTTACAATCCATAAATGGATCAACTAAGCTTGTACTCTAAATGATCTCGCCTCTTAACAATAATCCTTATTGCTTTCCAAGAAGGCACATTTAGATCTAGTACCGCCTCTATGTAGATCTATGGATCGATTTCACGTATACTAGGTCCAGAGTCCGAAGACTCACTTAGTTTTATGAATATCTCCGGTTGTTATACAACCTCCCACTACAACGGCGTTCCGGTGTATAAACAGTAATAACAGTAGGTGCAGTTAGTGGTGTACCGCTACTCGGTTCGGCTGGTTCTAAGTCTTAATCGTTTTCTCTCTTTTCAGAAGTATCATGTCATTTTGGGCTTGTGGTTCATCTAATAGTCTTCCTCTAAGAACCGGGCGTTAGAACTTATAACGTCCTTCTGGTTCATAGTACTATCGAACACACATCTTTTGTTCTTCCAGGATATTCTACAACTGCATTTGAATGCGCCGTTGTTTCCAAGACATATCCATAGAACATAGGTAGTTCCGTTTAACTCGTACTTTTACTATTTCTATAAGAGTTCCATTTCTTATTTCCGACACACCAATCCTACAGAGGACTGTATGGTGTAGTCACTTGGGATCCAATCCCAAGCTCTGGTCATAAATCAGAGTCAATCAATTCTAATACTTGTCCGGATCTTATATCTTATATCCATAAAGGATTGCTTAGTCGTATTATCTTCCAAATTAGATTCTTAGGTCGGAAGGTCCACTCCTTCAACTTAATTGATCTTACAATCAATTTTCGACCTTTGAACTTCTCATTTGAATAAATATGACTTAGCATAAGAATCCACAAGTATAAATGATTTAATAAAGAAATCTCTTATTAGTAAAACGAGTTATGTAGAACGGTTCGTTGCATCGTGGTGGACTCAGGATTCTGTTGGAATTTAATAACCCGGGATATCGAATTCCAACAATTGGTATCAGAGAGTGGTTTACGTTCGCGGTATTTTCGATAAAATTGTTCTACCTTGCAGGGTTTCCGACTATTATGGCTAGATATAATTTATTCGTTAATTATTGTCATAATATGTTTTGATTAAACTCTCGGACATGTCGAGATTCGTTTTATGTGTGGTGAATGCTTGTAATAGTAAAAATTCGGGGGTTGACCGAATTTAGGATTTATTATTACGTTCTACTTTTTCCGGAAATTGTATAGGGTCGATTTCATGTATAGAATCGATACCGGATAATTGTATTTAAATTATTGTAATTTATTTACGTTGGTTCGATGCCGAAACGACCGTCGGAGAAGACGTGTGACGAAGAAGACGAAGGGCTCGAGGATCGATCATGGAGATCGATCCCCATGAGATCGATGGCAAGGGAGAGGGGCGGCGATTGCAACCCTCGGCTGGGGCTGCCGCCGGCTTGGTGGTGGCCGGCCGGCTGAGTGGTGGCGGCGGTTGCCCTCTCCGGTGGCCGGTCGATGGTAGTGGTGGCGCGGGGTCCTCGTGATCTCGTGCTACTCCTACCGAGATTTACTTTCCTAAATTATTCGGTTTTCCTATTTTGAGTATTCCTATTCTTAGGAACTCTCATGGAATAGGAAAAGAATAAATTTAGAATAAATTTATTTCCTTATTGATTATTCCTATTTTATGGGAATTTTCATGGATAAGGAAGGAATAAATTTAGAATTAATTCGTTTTTTCCTTATTGAGTATTTTTCTTTATGGAAACTCTCATGGATTAGGAAAAGAATTAATTGGAATTAATTTATTTCCTTATTCTATTATGGAAGTCTTCTAGAATATTCTAAGTTCTACTTGGAATAGGATTCTAGAGATTTAATGGAATTAGAAAGAAAAATAATTAATTATTGAATTAATTTATTTCCTATTTGATTATTCCTATTTTATGGGAATTTTCATGGACATGGAAATTAATTAATTTTGAAAAGTAGAAAAATCCTTAATTAATTTTTCTTATTTAATTATTCCTTTATGGAATTTTTAATAGATTAGGAAAGGAATTAATTTGGAAGGATTAAGAGTCCTAATTTATTTTATTTCCTTATTCTATTATGGAAGTCTTCTAGAATATTCCAAGTGGGTCTTGGATAGATTATTCTAGAGATTTAATAGAATTAGATAGGAAAATAAATAAATAAAAAATATTAATAATATTTAATTTTATTTTTGATATATTCAATTGACTTAATTTTCGAATTAAGTAACTTTTGGATTAATTGAAAATAAATAGATTTAAATATTGGAATTAATATTCCCATCACATGGAGCATTCAAGAACGAAGACATGAAGACTAGAAGAAGCATACGGAGATGCGATAAAGCCATAATAGTCGGAAAATAATATTCTAGTATTATTTTGATTATGTGATAATATTCTATGTGCTTTATTTCATGTATGCATGCTTATGTGTATTTAATTATGCATTAGATAGCGTATCCCTTTATTGTAAAAAGCTAAGTGGGAGAGGGTATGGAAACATATCCATGGTCTCCATTGCTGTTCTCTTGGTGACTTTTATGGACTTTTGAAGTTCGTATAGATAAGCCATTAAGTTTATCAAACAATGCCTAATTTGTCTTTCCAAAAACTGATTTCAAGTCGACTCATTCTTACCCCGGGGAGTGGAATGGAGCCAAAGCCACTTGGTCATGTCGAGGACACAAATTAGAGACCTTCGTACCATCCTTTTGAAGGTGGATCGATTGTCTGCTCGGCTCCCTCATTTTATGAGAGATAGGGTCGTTCGCATGGTGAATCACTATGATTCTCCGCGTCTTGATTTACAAGATTAAATGAATCAAGTAATTGGGAGTCAATTATAAAGATCTCTTAGTGTAGTAAACGTCCACACCACGTGGCTTGCTATGCTGACGGATTTTGGATTAATTGATGTAGACATTTGTAAGAAATTGTGAAGAGTTGTGAAGTTGTCGTAAACGTCCACACCACGTGGCTTGCGGTGATGTAGCAATTCCAAGCGATTTACTTTGGTGCTGAGTAATGGTTTACACTTAGATACGCCTTATAGTATTCCTCCCCACGAGGTTACGCTATAAGTGATGTATGACCGAAGGAAATCTAATTGCTAAATCATTTGGGTGGGTAAACGTCCACACCACGTGGCTTGCCTTACTTGATGGGATTTTAGATGTGATTAGTGGTTTAATGATATTATTTGAGGGAGATAATATCGGAAATTAAATCGATTGTTTGTTGTTATATGTGCTCATAGATTAGGATATGGCTTTGAACCCACTTTATGTGATACCTAATGATTTTAAACTCATTGGTCCCTGAATGTATTGATTGGAATAGAGATCTAGACAATGCCCAAACTGTTGAAGAGTACAAGTTTGTACTCTGTGAGCTTTGTCCTCCCGAACCTACTAATGTCTTGACATTTGAGGAAAGAACTGATTTTGATATCATGTTCAAACTCAAGGAGATGTTTAGACATGATGTAGAGGCTAGACAAGAGGCGATGAGGATACTCATAAAGGCCAGTCACTTCGAGGAAACGCTTAAACACGTTTTTGAGATGATTGACTTTTTAGACGAGTTGAGACGGAAATCGCAAGCTCTTGTAGCCAATGCCAAAGGTTTCAAACCTAAGGGCAAGATCGGGGAAAAAGGAAAAGCAAGCAAAGAAACCCAGTGGTCCTAGGTTTCTTGGACCACGAGATGGGACGAGAAAGCCATGAGGCAAGAGTTCTCGATGCAAACAGTCTGGGTACTGGAAGTCTTATTATCCTCTCAAAGAAAGTACGAAATTCTTCTTTAGTCGTAAAACATAGTCAGTGGTATTATCTACCGGAACCTGGTGTGTAGATATGGAGCCACTGACGGTATGTGCATTTTAAATGCAAAGGTTCCAGGAAACCCGACGACTTAAAAAAGAAAAAATCGTAGTCTACATGGGCAATGCTGTAGAGGAGGCAGCAGTTGCAGTGGAGGATTTTTTTTTATATAGGATTTCATTTTGAGTTTTTGCTTCTATGTACCTTTCATATTAGAAAGAACTTTGTTCTGGATTTCTAATAAATGGATATTTTATTTCTTTTAATCATTTGATGGTTATAAGAAGAAATAATGATATTATCTATTCTGGTACATTGGCTAGCAATATATAAATGATGAATCCTGAGTCCACCACGATGCAACGAACCGTAGTATGAAACTCGTTTTTCTAATAAGAGATTTCTTTATCAATTATACTTGTGGATTCTTATGCTGAGTCATGTTTATTCAAATAAGAAGTTCAAGGGTCGAAAATTGATATTTTGATCAATTAAGTTGAAGGAGTGGACCTTCCGACCTAAGAATCTAATTTGGAAGATAATATAACTAAGCAATCCTTTATGGATATAAGATGTAAGATCCGGACAAGTATAAGAATTGATTGACTCTGATGTATGCAGACCTATGTCTACTCAGACAATAAGGTACGAGTACTTCATTTTATGATTACTCGAAGAATGGATTAGAATACCTGATGTGCCACAAAAGCAAGTGTTTTGACAAGTTAATGGACAATAAGCAATTGTGGAGAGCCATCAAGGTATATCCATTTGTAGCCTGCGATTTTATCGCGGAGGCAAGTACCTGTCTGAAAAATGCATGGCATACTGATCGGAGATTGGGATTTGATCCCAAATGACTACACCATACACTGTTGTGTAGAGATGGTATGTCGATAATAAGAAATGGAACTCTTATAGAGATAGTAAAAGATGAGTTATACGGAACTACCTATGTTCTATTGATATGTCTGGAAACAACAGCGCATTCAAATGCGGTTGTAAAATATCCTAGGAGAACAAAAGATGTGTGTTCAATAGTACTATGAACCAGAAGGACGTTATAAGTTCTAACGCCTGGTTCTTAGTGATGGAGTTATATTCTAAACGTCTAGTTTAGTGACAATATGGAAACTCCTTATCTGTGTTTTTCATTATCTATTAATCAAACAGTTCGCATTTTGTTTTATATACACTCTATGCTATAGTCCTAGATATATACGTTGTAGACAGTATGGCGTGAGGAGACACGCGGAAGATCATACTGTCGGTAACTCGTATACTATCGAACAGTAGCTCACGACTTAGATGGACAGGGACAATCCATCAGTACGTCGTAGTGTGACTGGTAGATAGTCGGTCTTGACTATCATGTTACACTCATACACTTGGTGTATTGAGCAGGTTCACGGGAGGGCGTTCGATTTGTACTAATCGGAGTAATCGAACTAGACCTCAGACATTATGGATATATGAGTTCCTAATCCCTATATAATTATAGGTGCGTGTGTCCAATGCTCGGTTCTTTAATGTGCCAATGAGTGAGACTAATTGATTAGTCAATATCCTCGGTATATTGGGAATCGGAATTGTACACACGGCATGCTATAGATTATAGACAGGAAACCGTGTCCCATTTATTGGGTTGATGATGTCCCCGAGATGAGCTCATAAAGTTTATCATGTAAACCCTGCAGGTGGATTTGTTCCACATGATAATAAGGATGAGTGGTACTAGTCTCGGATAATAAGAAATGAATTAATTTGATTATTAGTAATTAATTAATTCATGGACATGCGATATCTTAAATACGGGGAAAATCATATATGTAATTTCGGCGGAAATATTATTGGTAAAATAATATAGATTAATTAATTGGGAATTCAATTATAATTTTATAGTGGAATTAATTATAATTAAAATTGGATTTAATTAAAGGTTTTCTTTTAAGGACACCGATTTAATTAAATTACAATTTAGCCTAATTAATTAATTGTCCTAAGGTCCCTAGTGTGGCCTATATAAACCCCTTATTCTCTCTTCTCCTAACCTAACTTACGCAGCTTTTATTTTTCTTCACTTGAGAAAATAAAACGTGAGAAAGAGGGTTTGAGGGAGAAGAAGAAGAGAAGACTCCGGTGGATCGTTGCCCACACAACGTCCGGCGTCAAGGGCTAGGATACACACTAGAAGATCTCAGGGTGTTCGCCTATTCGGCTTCTCCGAATCACGCAACAAAGGTATAGAATCGAAACCTAATTCCGCTTCGTTTCGTTTCTACTTTCTACGTAATTGCACAACAAATCATCGATTGGTTTCCGTGGCCTGGATTCGTGTTCCTCGGACCGCTGGGAAGTTTCTGACTTCCAGCACGGTGGTCGGATCGAGAAAAATGCGTCCGAAACGGCTGAACAGGCGCAATCCGCTGCTGGAATCGCGAAGCTGTCGGCCGACAGCTATATGTGTCGGCCGACACAGCCCTGTCGGGCGACAGCCTTACGGCGTCGGCCGACAGACAGGGCAGAAGCCCTCGAAACGCGCGGTTGCACCTCCGGTGCAACGGCTGGGCGTGTTTCGGGTCTGGGGCTTCGCGTTGAGATCAGTAGGGACGCCAAGGGTCGACTGGGCTTGTCTGGATGTTCGAGTAGTCGAACGGACATGTCCCGGGTAGTCGATTTCCAACAATTGGTATCAGAGCCGGTTATTCGGTTTGTTGTGTTGTTCGTACGAATTGCTTGCAGGTTCAACCCGATTATTATGGCCAACATTATGGGATGTTGTATGATAATTTTGTTGTGGTTTGTTAAACTCTCGGGCTTGTCGAGATTGTTTTGGTTTTTGGAAAACGTTGCTTGTTTGTAATAGATAAAAACGACGGGTTGAGTCGTTAGGTTTATTTATTTATTTCCGTTGTTTTTCCGGGCATGTATAGGGTCGATCACCTTGTATAGGATCGATGCCGGACTTAGTAGATTTATTCTTGTAAATTTTCTTACTATTTTTGGTGGATCGAGACGAGACCAAAACCCGAAGAAACAAGAGTCGAGGAGACGAACCGGCGACGGGCAGCCATCGAACACACCCAGTGTTCGCGACGGGCAGCAGCGGAGCTGGGATTCGTTCGACCCCACGGACGACTCAACGAGACTCGAGACGAGGCTCCAGTGGGAGGAGTTCGTCTCTTGATCCTCGAGCGAGTCGGTGGTGGACCGAGATCGAAACGTGCAACGAGATCCAAGAGACGTGCATTGGAGAACACTTAAGGCCATAATAATCGGGACCACGTTAATTGCTTTTTGCTTGTTTTACGTGCTTTATTATTATGCTTAATTGTTTATGCATGTTATCCCTTATCGTAAAATACTAAGTGGGAGAGGGATTGGAAACAATCCCGCGGTCTCCATTCTCTGTTTTGATGGTGATGTGTGTTGACTTACGAGTTGGCTTTAGTGTCATCCTCCCTATCGGATAAAGTCGACACACGGATATCACTGGATCAAAATTCGAATTAAATTCTACTTATGGAATTGATCAATTATATTTTTCAAAGCAATGCCTAATCTTTCTTTCAAAGACTAATTTCAACTCGACTCATTCTCACCCCGGGGAGTGGAATGGAGCCAAAGCGCTTGGTTATGTCGATGACAAAGATTAGAGACTTTCGAGTCATTTGATGACTAGATCGATTGTCTGATTGGCTCCCTCACTTTGTGAGAGATAGGGCTCAATTGCATGATTGATTGCTGGTTAGAAACTTCGAGTTTCACTTACGAGATATCAAGCTTTGATTAATAAAATTGTAAAATTTAATAAATAGAATTCAATTAACAAAGTTGTTTGTTTAGTAAACGTCCACAAGAAAGTGGCTTGCTAAATGGAAACGGAACTTTGGATTAATTGAGGCTCGACAGTTATAGAAAATCGTAAAGGACCGCATGTCAACGTAAACGTCCACAAGAAAGTGGCTTGCGGTGGATATGTAGTTCCCGATCGGTTGACTTAGTACTGAGAAATGGTATACACTTAGGTACACTTTATAGTATCCTCCCCATCGGAGTCACTGCTATAATGATGTACGACCAAAGTAAAAGTCCAGTTATAAAATCGTTTGGATTAGTATACGTCCACAAGAAAGTGGCATGCTAGTCTGATGGGATTTTAGGATTGATTGGTAAATTTAATGATATTAATTGAGGGAGTTAATATCGAATTAAATTTGACTGTTTGATTTGTCTCTTTTATAGATATGGCACTCAACCCGCTGTCTATGATACTAAAAGAAAACAAACTCACTGGTCCAAACTATATTGATTGGAAGCGAAACTTGGACATTGTCCTAACTGCTGAGGAGTACAAATATGTACTCCATGACGTTTGCCCTGCTGAACCAACTAACACTTCCACTGATGAGGAAAAAGAATCATTTAGGAAGTGGAACAAGGCTGATCAGATGGCGCGGTGCTACATTTTGGCTTCTATGTCAAATGTGCTGCAACATCAGCATGAAGCCATGGCCACTGCCTATGATATGATGCTTAACCTCAAGGATTTGTTTGGTCATCAGGACAGGGCAGCCAGGCAAGATGCCATGAGGCAACTCATGACGGCTACCATGTCCGAAGGAACGCCCGTAAGGGATCACGTTCTTAGGATGATGAGCTATCTGAATGAGATAGAGATTCTAGGAGCATCTGTCGATGCGGATACCCAAATCGACATCATACTCCAGTCTCTGCCAAGAAGTTTTGAGCAGTTCCGCCTGAACTATAACATGAATAAGAGGTCTTATACATTGGCGGAACTCCTGACTGAACTTCAGGCGGCAGAGGGAATCTTCAAGGGCTCTCAAGCACTTGTTGCTGTGAAGTCAACTCTTCCTGGGCCTCCGGGCGGCAAAAGGAAGAAGAAGCAAGGACGGAAACCCAGTGGACCCAGAAATGGTGGACCACGGAATGGAGTGAACAAGCCTAAGGGCAAGTGTTTCCGTTGCAAGCAGTCTGGACATTGGAAGTCTAATTGTCCTCTCAGAAATGGAGGTATGAACTTTTCCTTAGTCACTGAAACATGTTTAGCGGTGTTATCCACCGGCACCTGGTGTGTGGATACGGGAGCCACTGATCATGTCTGCAATTCTTTGCAGGGGTTCCAGGAAACCCGGCGGCTTAGAGAGGGAGAGATCACCATCTACATGGGCAACGCTACGAAAGTGGCGGCAGTTGCAGTGGGAGATGTTTATTTATCTTTTAATAATAAAGTTTTAGTATTGAATAATTGTCTTTATGTACCGAATTTTAGAAAGAACCTTGTTTCGGTTTCTAAGTTGGTTTTCAATGGATATTCTGTTTCTTTTGATAATTCTGTTATTGTCAAGAAGAATGGTGATTATATCTGTTCTGGTACATTGGTAGACAACTTATATATACTGAATCCCACGATGCAATGAGTTGAGTCGTTTAACACATCTAGTACCAATAAGAGAAAGGAGCCTTCTAGAATGAATCAAAAGTACTTATGGCATCTTAGGCTAGGTCATATTAACTTGAGTAGGATTCAAAGATTGATAACTGATGGAATACTCAGTGATGTGAAAGATAAGGACTTTCCAATCTGCGAATCATGCTTGGAAGGAAAAATGACCAAGCGATCCTTTAGTGATAAAGGGTATAGATCCAAGGAAGTACTGGAATTGATTCACTCTGATTTGTGCGGGCCTTTATCTGTCCAAGCGAGAGGAGGTTACGAATATTTTGTGACCTTCACTGATGATTACTCAAGGTATGGATTTATATACCTGATGCGCCGCAAGAGCGAGTGCTTTGACAAGTTCAAGGAGTACAAAGCTCTTGTGGAGAACCTTCATGGTAAATCCATAAAGACTCTACGATCTGATCGTGGAGGGGAGTACCTCTCGGGAGAGTTTAAGGCGTACTTATTAGAGAATGGGATTGACTCCCAGATGACTGCACCATACACGCCCCAGCAGAATGGTGTAGCAGAAAGAAGGAATAGGACTCTTATGGAAATGGTAAGATCTATGATGAGTTATTCAGACTTACCAGTTTCGTTCTGGGGATATGCCTTGGAAACAGCGGCGTATATCCTGAACTTAGTTCCTTCTAAAACAGTCCCTAAGACACCCTCGGAATTGTGGACCGGGCGCAAGCCAAACTTGAAACACATTCGGATCTGGGGTAGTCCAGCACATGTGCTGAAGCATGGGGCTGATAAGTTGGAATCACGTTCAGATATTCGGTTGTTTGTAGGATATCCTAGAGGAACGAAAGGTGGTTTATTCTATAGTCCTAAGGACCAGAAGATCGTTGTTAGCACCAACGTTCGGTACTTGAAAGAGGATTATGTAATGGACCACAAGCCCAAGAGTAAGATAATACTTAATGAACTGAGAGGGGACGATCAAGGCTTAGATCCAACCCAACCGGGTGATACGCCACCACAGTCTGCACCTGTGGTCACTGAGGTTACACCGGAGCGTCGTCGTAGTGGGAGGGTTGTTCGACAACCCGACAGGTTCATGTTTATAGGTGAGTCTTCGGACTTGTTACCTGGAGAACATGAAGCCGACCCCTGGACCTATGACGAGGCGGTAAAAGATCATGATGCTCAGTCTTGGCAAAAGGCAATGAAATCTGAGATTGAATCAATGGATTCAAATCAGGTCTGGAATCTTGTAGCACCGCCCAAAGGTATAAAAGCCATTGGTTGCAAGTGGGTGTACAAGAGGAAAAGAGGATCTGACGGGAAGGTTGAAACCTTCAAAGCTAGGCTTGTTGCGAAAGGGTATACTCAGAAAGAAGGGATCGATTATGAGGAAACCTTCTCGCCGGTAGCTATGCTAAAGTCAATCCGGATTCTTTTGTCTATAGCATCTTATATGGATTATGAGGTGTGGCAAATGGACGTCAAGACAGCATTCTTGAATGGGAATCTTGACGAGACCATTTATATGAGACAGCCAGAGGGTTTCATTGAGAAAGGCCAAGAGCATCTAGTTTGTAAGCTAAACCGATCCATTTATGGATTGAAGCAAGCTTCTAGATCTTGGAACATGCGGTTTGATGAGGTTATCCAGTCCTATGGATTCATTCAAAGCATGGACGAGTCGTGTGTATACCGGAGAAGTGACGGAAACAGTGTGGCGTTTCTCGTGCTTTATGTAGACGACATTCTTCTAATTGGCAACAATGTGAAGATGTTATCGGACATAAAGGGATGGTTGTCCAAGCAATTCGATATGAAAGACTTAGGACAAGTTGGGCATGTTCTTGGGATCAAGGTTATAAGGGATCGCCGGAAAAGAACATTGAGCTTGTCCCAAGCTTCATATATAGATACGATTCTGGCTCGTTTCAACATGCAGAATTCCAAGAGAGGTTCTCAACCTTTCTGCCATGGAATTCATCTATCTAAGGATATGTGTCCCAAGACACAAAAGGAGATAGATTACATGAAGACAGTTCCTTATGCTTCGGCAGTCGGAAGTCTAATGTATGCTATGTTGTGTACGAGGCCTAATATCTGCTATGCCGTAGGCATGGTAGCTAGATATCAGAGTAACCCTGGACAGGGTCACTGGACCGCTGTAAAGAACATACTTAAGTACTTGCGAAGGACTAGGAATTATGTTCTGAGTTACAAAGCGTCCGAGTTGATTCCTATTGGTTACACAGATTCGGATTTCCAATCTGATAAGGACAAGCGAAAGTCTACATCAGGCTATGTGTTCACATTGGGAGGTGGAGCAGTTTCATGGAAGAGTGTCAAGCAGAAATGCATTTCGGACTCTACCATGGAAGCCGAATATGTAGCAGCCTCTGAGGCAGCTAAAGAATCGGTATGGCTCCGGAACTTCCTTATGGACTTGGATGTGGTTCCTGATTTGCCTAGAGCTATCACAATTTATTGTGATAATAGCGGTGCAGTGGCAAATGCGAAGGAACCACGAGCCCACAATGCGATTAAACACATAGATCGCAAGTACCACCTGATTAGAGACATCGTCAAGAGAGGCGATGCGGTTGTCACCAAGATTGCATCAGCGGATAACCTGGCAGACCCCTTTACGAAGGCACTTCCAGCGGAAGCGTTCAAGAGACACGTGAAGGGGATGGGTATCGGATGTATGGGAGAGGGCAACTAGACTTTTAGTATAAGTGGGAGATTGATGGAGTTATATTCTAAACGTCTAGTTTAGTGACAATATGGAAACTCCTTATCTGTGTTTTTCATTATCTATTAATCAAACAGTTCGCATTTTGTTTTATATACACTCTATGCTATAGTCCTAGATATATACGTTGTAGACAGTATGGCGTGAGGAGACACGCGGAAGATCATACTGTCGGTAACTCGTATACTATCGAACAGTAGCTCACGACTTAGATGGACAGGGACAATCCATCGGTAGGTCGTAGTGTGACTGGTAGATAGTCGGTCTTGACTATCATGTTACACTCATACACTTGGTGTATTGAGCAGGACCACGGGAGGGCGTTCGATTTGTACTAATCGGAGTAATCGAACTAGACCTCAGACATTATGGATATATGAGTTCCTAATCCCTATATAATTATAGGTGCGTGTGTCCAATGCTCGGTTCTTTAATGTGCCAATGAGTGAGACTAATTGATTAGTCAATATCCTCGGTATATTGGGAATCGGAATTGTACACACGGCATGCTATAGATTATAGTCAGGAAACCGTGTCCCATTTATTGGGTTGATGATGTCCCCGAGATGAGCTCATAAAGTTTATCATGTAAACCCTGCAGGTGGATTTGTTCCACATGATAATAAGGATGAGTGGTACTAGTCTCGGATAATAAGAAATGAATTAATTTGATTATTAGTAATTAATTAATTCATGGACATGCGATATCTTAAATACGGGGAAAATCATATATGTAATTTCGGCGGAAATATTATTGGTAAAATAATATAGATTAATTAATTGGGAATTCAATTATAATTTTATAGTGGAATTAATTATAATTAAAATTGGATTTAATTAAAGGTTTTCTTTTAAGGACACCGGTTTAATTAAATTACAATTTAGCCTAATTAATTAATTGTCCTAAGGTCCCTAGTGTGGCCTATATAAACCCCTTATTCTCTCTTCTCCTTACCTAACTTACGCAGCTTTTATTTTTCTTCACTTGAGAAAATAAAACGTGAGAAAGAGGGTTTGAGGGAGAATAAGAAGAGAAGACTCCGGTGGATCGTTGCCCACACAACGTCCGGCGTCAAGGGCTAGGATACACACTAGAAGATCTCAGGGTGTTCGCCTATTCGGCTTCTCCGAATCACGCAAAAAAGGTATAGAATCGAAACCTAATTCCGCTTCGTTTCGTTTCTACTTTCTACGTAATTGCACAACAAATCATTGATTGGTTTCCGTGGCCTGGATTCGTGTTCCTCGGACCGCTGGGAAGTTTCTGACTTCCAGCACGGTGGTCGGATCGAGAAAAATGCGTCGGAAACGGCTGAACGGGCGCGATCCGCTGCTGGAATCGCGAAGCTGTCGGCCGACAGCTATATGTGTCGGCCGACACAGCCCTGTCGGGCGACAGCCTTACGGCGTCGGCCGACAGACAGGGCAGAAGCCCTCGAAACGCGCGGTTGCACCTCCGGTGCAATGGCTGGGCGTGTTTCGGGTCTGGGGCTTCGCGTTGAGATCAGTAGGGACGCCAAGGGTCGACTGGGCTTGTCCGGATGTTCGAGTAGTCGAACGGACATGTCCCGGGTAGTCGATTTCCAACACTTAGAGAAAGACTATTAGATGAACCACAAGCCAAAAGTGACATGATACTTTGAAATGAGAGAGAAAGATTAAGACTTAGAACCAGCCGAACCGAGTAGCGGTACACCACTAACTGCACCTACTGTTATCACTGTTTATACACCGGAATGCCATTGTAGTGGGAGGTTGTGGGACAACCGGAGATATTCATAAGACTAGGAGAGTCTTCGGACTCTGGACCTAGTATACATGAAATCGATCCCTAGATCTACATGAAGGCCGTACTAGATCTAAATGTGCCTTCTTGGCTAAGAGGCGAGATCATTTAGAGTACAAGCTTAGTTGATCCATTTATGGATTGAAACAAAGCATTGAGTTCGTGGTACTTGCAAATTGATGAGATAGTCCATTTTATGGATTCATCAAAAGCATAGACGAATTGTGTGTATTGGAAACGTGATGGAAAACAAGGTGGTGTCTCTCGAAGGTTTTATGTAGATGACACTCTTATCATTGGCAACAATGTAAAGATGTTATCAGACATAAAATGGTGGTTGTCTAGATAAATCATTATGAAAGATATAGGAAGAAGTTGGACATGTTCTTGAGATCTTGGATCTCTAGAAAGAACATTGTACTTCTCCTGGACATCTTACATAAATGATTATGGTTCGTTTTAAACATGCAAGATTCCGAGAAAGGTTCGTTACCTTTCAGAGACGGAATGCATCTATCTAAGGATATGTGTTTTGGAACACAAAAGGAGATAGAAGCAATGAAAGCAGTTTCCTACACTTTTGTGTGGAAAGCTTAATAAATGCATGTTTGAAAACAAGAACCTGATATCGGCTATGCGGTTAGCATAGTGGGAGGATATCAAGGTAATCCTGGAAAGGAATACTTGACTGTTGTGATGAACATTTTAAGTACTTTCGAAGTACTGGAAACTATGTTCTGGATTACGAAGCAGACGAGCATTTCTTTGGATTACATTCTCTTAGATTTCTAATCAAATGAGGACCGGTGTAAGTCGATATCAGGCTATGTGTTTCACTATTGAAGGAGAAGGAGTTTAACATGGAAGAGTGATAAGCACGATGTTTTTCGGACTCTGCCATGGGTAACCAAATAGCAGCCTCAGAGGCAGCGGAAGTTTTGGTATAACTCCGGGATAATCTCTGGGACTTAGATGTGATTCTTTATTTACCAAAGGCTATGTAAATAGCGGTGCAATGGCAAATGGGAAGAAATCACTAGTCCATAAGTGTAAGATAACACATAGTGCAAGTACCACCTGATACGAGTCATCGTCGAGGGAGACGAAGCTGTAGTCACCAAGATAACTTCGGAGCGGCAACCTAGAGTGCTCATTCACATAGTACTTCTTGGAAGTACAACTTTGGCACGTGATGAGTATGGGAGTCGGGAGTTTGGAGGAAATGACTAGACCTTAGTACAAGTGGGACATTGTTGGAGTTGTGTACTTAATGTCTAGATTTAAGTGACGGAAACTCACGATCCATTGCCACTAATCTATTTAATTAAATAAACAATTATTTGCGTTTAATTATTTATAATTAAATATATGCAAATCATAGTCCTGGATTTTATACGTTGTAGTTAGTATGGTGTTGCATGGGCGCACAGAAGATCATACTATCGGTTACTCGTATTTAATCGAACAGTTGCTCACGACCTAGATGGACACGGACCAATCCATCGGTATAGTCGTTGTGTGAGAGAGAATATAATCTATCTTGATTATTTTATCACACTTGTACACTTGGTGTATTGAGCGGATCTGCTTGAGATTTATCGATTAGGATTGCCAGCGATAATCGATTTAAGTCTCTGAGTATTTTATTCTTAATCCCCGATACTATTGCGGGTGTGTATATTTAATATAAGTGACTTTGATTTACCAAAGGAATTAACCGATTCAGTTATTGGGTTAATTACCGGTTAAGTTGGGTCACTATATTTTATGTATGACATGCCATGAATACTTGACGGGAAAGTGTATCCCGTAAGGGTTGATAATATCCCCGAGATTAGTTCATAAGGAATTATTATGTAAACCCTGCAGGTGGATTCATTCCGCATAATAATTAAGGTTGAATGATACTAGTCTCGGATATAAGAGATGAATAAATTAATTAGCAATAAATTAATTTTATTCATGGATATTTATATCATAAATACACGGAATAAATAATACTACCGGAGAAATATTATTTGATATAATATGGTTTAATATTAGGAGTGCAATTAATTTTATATAGTGGAAAATAGAATTAATTAATAATAGTAAGGATTAATAGATTTGGGCTGGGGCTCAATTTAATCACTATTATTGGAAGCCCAATATTCCACCTCCTTAAGATCCCCTACGTAGCCTATAAAAGCAATACATGGTCTTCTCTAATCTCATAACTTGAAGATCACAATTCTAGAGAGAGAAAGTAGAGAGGGAGATCCATGGAGTTCGGTAGATCGTCGCCCACAAGACGTCCGGGCTAGTGCAAGGAATACGCGGGAAGATCTCAAGGTCATCGATTGATCTCGTTTCTCCGAACAACGAATCGAAGGTACAAAATCGTTAAACACCCTTGATGATTTTATTCGATTATCTATTGAAAATACCGTAGAACAAAGATCCGAAATTCAAACCCGGAATAGATGAACGATCGCATGGTGGTGGCGAAGCCACCGGACCATGCGGATCGCCCGGCTAGGGTTTGTACGCGCGAAGGGAAAGGGGGGCGAACCCCGGCTGGGAGCCGGGGACGCGATCGATCACCCCGATCGATCGCGAGCCGCGGGGGCTGGGACCTGCGGCTGTCCGCTGGTCGGACCGACGCCCCAGAGGCGGCGAGTCGCCGAACTCGCCGCTGGGCTGCTAGGCAGCCCGGTCGATCGCCGTGAGCGATCGACTCCTTCGATCGCGTGGACCCGGCTCGCGGGGGTTCGGCTGGGGGCGGGCTGCGTACCTTCGGGTGCGTAGTCTCCAAAGGCCGGACTCCGGCGGATGAGTCGGTGTTCATGTGATCTCCGGCGAAGGTTTTCGTTTGGGTTATTGTTTCCGCAAATTTTAATAACCCGGGATATCGAATTCCAACAGATTCATCATTTATATATTGCTAGCTAATGTACCAAAATAGATAATATCATTATTTCTTCTTATAACCATCAAATGATTAAAAGAAATAAAATATCCATTTATTAGAAATCCAGAACAAAGTTCTTTCTAATTTGAAAAGTACATAAAAGCAATAACCCAAAATGAAATCCTATAAAATGTCCTCCACTGCAACTGCTGTCTCCTCTACAGCATTGCCCATGTAGACTACGATCTTTTCTTTTCTAAGTCGTCGGGTTTCCTGGAACCCTTGCATTTAAAATGCACATACCGTCAGTGGTTCCATATCTACACACCAGGTTCCGGTAGATAATACCACTGACTATGTTTTACGACTAAAGAAATTTCGTTCCTTCTTTGAGAGGATAATCAGACTTCCAGTACCCAGACTGTTTGTATCGAGAATACTTGCCTCATGGCTTTCTCGTCCCATCTCGTGGTCTAAGCAACATAGGACCACTGGGATTCTTTGCTTGCTTTTCCTTTCCCCCGATTTTGCCCTTAGGTTCGAAACCTTTGGCATTGGCTACAAGAGCTTGCGATTTCCGTCTCAACTCGTCCAAAAGGTCAATCAACTCAAAAACGTGTTTAAGCGTTTCCTCGAATGACTGGCCTTTATGAGTATCCTCATCGCTTCTTGTCTAGCCGCCTATGTAAATAGGCTCGGGAGAACAAAGATCATTGAGTACAACCTTGCACTCTTTAACAGTTTGGGTAATGTCTAGATCTCTATTCCAATCATTACATTTAGGGACCAGTGAGTTTAAATCCTTAAGTATCACATAAAGTGGGTTCAAAGCCATATCCTAATCTATGAGCACATATAACAACAAACAATCGATTTAATCTCCGATATTATCTCCCTCAAATAATATCATTAAACCACTAATCACATCTAAAATCCCATCAGATATGGCAAGCCACGATAGTGTGGACGTTTACCTATCCAAATGATTTAGCAATTAGATTTGCTTCGGTCGTACATCAATTATAGCGTTACTTCGATGGGAAGAATACTATAAAGCGTACCTAAGTGTAAACCATTACTCAGTATCTAAGAAGATTGTTTGGGATACGCATATTCACCGCAAGCCACGATAGTGTGGACGTTTACGTTAACATACGCTCCTTTACTCCCTTCTATAATTGTCTACATCAATCTTTCCAAAATCCCATTCAATGTAACAAGCCACGATAGTGTGGACGTTTACTACACCAAAAGATTTTTACAATTGACTCCCAATTACTTGATCCATTCGATTTTGTAAATCAAGATGCAGAGAATCATAAGTGAAACTCGAAGTTTCTTACCAGTGATTCACCATGCGAACAACCCTATCTCTCATAGAATGAGGGAGCCGAGCAGACAATCGATCTAGTCATCAAATGACACGAAAGTCTCTAATTTGTGTCCTCGACATGACCAAGTGGCTTTGGCTCCATTCCACTCCCCGGGGTGAGAATGAGTCGACTTGAAATCAGTTTTGGAAAGACAAATTAGGCATTGTTTGATAAACTTAATCAATGTATCTTGTAAAAGGAATTACAAGAATTCTCCTCCAATGACTTATCTATACGAACTTCAAAAGTCCATAAAAGTCACCAAGAGAACAACAATGGAGATCATGGCAATGTTTCCATTCCCTCTCCCACTTAGCTTTTTATAACAAAGGGATACGCTATCTAATGCATAATTAAATACACATAAGCATAATAACAAACATACATTTCATGCAAGTACGTACACATATAATCAAATAATTGCTCAAGTAAAATTATTTCTCGACTATTCGTACCTTGATGAATTCCCGCATGCTTGTCTTGAGTCTTCATTCTACGTCTTGAATACTTTGCCGAGCGACGGAAAAATTCTTTGATTCTCATATTTAATTTTACTCCAATTAAATAAAATCAATTCCATTGATTTCCATATTTAATTCTATTTTAAATAAAATCCAAGATTTTCCAATCCAAAATAAATTTTGAATTAATCTAATGATTTTAAATAAAATACTTAAATTAAATAAAATCAATATTATTAAAATCCATTGATTTCCATATTTAATTCTATTTTAAATAAAATCCAAGATTTTCCAATCCAAAATAAATTTTGAATTAATCTAATGATTTTAAATAAAATACTTAAATTAAATAAAATCAATATTATTAAAATCCATTGATTTCCATATTTAATTCTATTCTAAATAAAATCCAAGATTTTCCAATCCAAAATAAATTTTGAATTAATCTAATGATTTTAAATAAAATACTTAAATTAAATAAAATCAATATTATTAAAATCCATTGATTTCCATATTTAATTCTATTATAAATAAAATCCAAGATTTTCCAATCCAAAATAAATTTTGAATTAATCTAATGATTTTAAATAAAATACTTAAATTAAATAAAATCAATATTATTAAAATCCATTGATTTCCATATTTAATTCTATTCTAAATAAAATCCAAGATTTTCCAATCCAAAATAAATTTTGAATTAATCTAATGATTTTAAATAAAATACTTAAATTAAATAAAATCAATATTTTAATAATTTCTCAATCCTATTTAGATTAGATCTCAAGAATCCTAATCAAAATCGAATTTTGATTCTTCTTAAGACTTCTAATCCAAGTAGGTATAGGATATCTAGAGAAAATAGGATTTTCTTTCCTAATTTAACTCTCCATCTAATTCCATTATTTAATTCCATAATTTAGAAATCTAATCCAAATAGAATTTGAATTAATTCCAAAATTAAATTAAATAATATTAGAAAGATTAAATTATTTCCGGAAAGATCGGATTTACCGGGACGAACCGAGAATCGAATTCCGGTCGACCCAACATCGAACCCGCGGGCTTGGTCGTGTATCTCACCATGCAAAAACCGCATGGCCACACATTAGTGAGTCCCTATATCGTGCAACTGTATGTACAATACACATCGTACATGCAGATCATTTAACAATAAAAATACAAATTAAAATTATAATTTAGCGTTAAATTTTTAAATAAAAAAAATCAACATTAAATAAAATAAACTTCAATTTATTACAAAAATATAAATTTAAAATGGTATTTAATCTCTACTTAATAAAAAAATTATTTTAATTTATATTAATATTATTAATATTTATTATAAAAAAAAAATTTATATTAATATTATTAATATTCATTACGTAATAAATGAATCTTCATTCTCCGTAATTCAAATATTCATCTAGAATTTTCAACAATTTACAACATATTAATCAAATATTTATCACGTAATACAACAATCAAATCTTTATCACGTAACCAAACAATCAAATCTTCATTAAGTAATACAACAATCTTCATTGTACTAAGAAAAAAAAATATAAAAAATAATTCTTATATTACCCAAAAATCTTCATCACTTAATACAATAATATTCATTATTGTACATAAGATCTTCATTATCCTACGATTTTAATATGAATAAAAAATGAAAAATAATTCTTATATCACGTAAAAAAAATATTAAGTTAAATAAAAATATTACGCAAAAAAATAAATTAAATAAATTTTCAACATGAAAAAAATACGAAAACTAATTCTTATAAGCAAAATATTACGCAAAAAATAAATTGAATAAATTAATTAATTTTGATATTAAGCAAAAAAAATATATGAGAGAAAAATAAAGGAAAAAAATAAAAAAGACAACTAAAACAAAAAGTCAAATAAATAAATAAATTTAAATTTAAATATTAATCAGCTAGATGTACCATGCTTTGTACATCTAGTTGTACGTTATAAATTGCCCACATTAGTACCCACGCATGTAGACTAAGCCATGCACCCACATGCATCCAAGAATTAATTCTCGCAAGTGGATATGCACATGCAATTCACGCACCTATACAGCAGCGAGAAAACAAATCCCAGCAGCCGCATCTTCGATCGTTTTTTCCGATGGCGAGGAGCAGCGTCTCTTGGTCAATCTCCGGCATGGCGTCTCCCTTGACGAACCACGCCATCGACCCGCTGCCACCACCGCACGAGCAGCCCGTACACAGTCCGCTCCGAGCACGAAGCCGAAGTCGCGACTCACGAGCCGCCGCGCGTAGCGGCTGAACCGCTTGGCTTCTCGGCAGCGGTCGACCTCCGGCGACCACCACCACTGGTGGTTGATGCCGTCGACCTCCAGCCGCCATACAGCCCGGTCCCGCTACAAGCCCTCGTCCGATCGATCCGGTTCGATTTCCGAAAAAAAAACTCGATTTTTAATAATTAATTTTCCCGACCAACACAATTCATACAAGAGAGAAAACAAGTACGTAGAACAAATATAGCACAATAATTTAAGCAATTAAATTAATCTATGGCTATAAACAACGATAATCGATTATCGAAACAATTAACGAAAAACGTACCGTACTCTCTGATACCAATTGTTGGAATTCGATATCCCGGAGTTGCCGGAATCGCGGAACATGACAACTCCGATCAAACCCTTCGCCGGAGATCACATGAACGCCGACTCATCCGCCGGAGTCCAGCCTTTGGAGACCACGCACCCGAAGGCACGCGGCCCGCCCCCAGCCGAACCCCCGCGAGACGGGGTTCACGCGATCGAAGATCGCGTTCGATCTTCACGATCGATGGGGCTGCCCAGCAGCCCCCCCGCGGCGAGTCCGGCGACTCGCCGCCGCCTGGAGGAGCCCCGCCTTCACGGCGGGTGGGGTGCGGCACCAGCCCGCGCCCCCAGCGATCGATCCTTGGATCGATCGCAAGCCCTCGGCCCAGCCGAGGGTTCTTTCCTCCGCGCGCCGCGAACCCTAGTTCGGGCGATCGCCCGTGGTCCGGTGGCTTCGCCACCACCACGAGATCGTCCGTCTAATCCGGGTTCGAACTTTTTGATCTTTGTTCTTCGATAATTGATTCAATAAAACAAGAATTAAATAGCAATTATTTAATTCACCTTTCGATTCGTTGTGCGGAGAAACGAGATCTTATGATGACCTTGAGATCTTCCCACGTATTCCTTGTTGGAGTTGTGTACTTAATGTCTAGATTTAAGTAACGGAAACTCACGATCCATTGCCACTAATCTATTTAATTAAATAAACAATTATTTGCGTTTAATTATTTATAATTAAATATATGCAAATTATAGTCCTGGATTATATACGTTGTATTTAGTATGGTGTGCGACGTCACACAGAAGATCATACTATCGGTTACTCGTATTTAATCGAACAGTTGCTCACGACCTAGATGGACACAGACCAATCCATCGGTATAGTCGTTGTGTGAGAGAGAAAATAATTTGTCTTAATTATTTTATCACACTTGTACACTTGGTGTATTGAGCGGATCTGCTTGAGATTTATCGATTAGGATTGCCGGCGATAATCGATTTAAGTCTCTGAGTATTTTATTCTTAATCCCCGATACTATTGCGGGTGTGTATATTTAATATAAGTGACTTTGATTTACCAAAGGAATTAACCGATTTAATTATTGGGTTAATTACCGGTTAAGTTGGGTCACTATATTTTATATATGGCATGCCGTGAATACTTGACGGGAAAGTGTATCCCGTAAGGGTTGATAATATCCCCGAGATGAGTTC
This sequence comes from Euphrasia confusa, assembly GCA_954870475.1. Taxonomy (NCBI): domain Eukaryota; kingdom Viridiplantae; phylum Streptophyta; class Magnoliopsida; order Lamiales; family Orobanchaceae; genus Euphrasia; species Euphrasia confusa. The sequence continues at coordinate 24,112,272 of OX940960.1, forward strand.
ATAAGGAATTATTATGTAAACCCTACAGGTGGATTCGTTCCGCATAATAATTAAGGTTGAATGGTACTAGTCTCGGATATAAGAGATGAATAAATTAATTAGCAATAAATTAATTTTATTCATGGATATTTATATCTTAAATACACGGAATAAATAATACTACCGGAGAAATATTATTTGATATAATATGGTGAATATTGGGAGTGCAATTATATTTATATAGTGGAGTTAATCATATAATTAATAATAGTAAGGATTAATAGATTTGGGCTTGGGCTCAATTTAATCACTATTATTGGAAGCCCAATATTCCACCTCCTTAAGATCCCCTACGTAGCCTATAAAAGCACTACATGGTCTTCTCTATTCTCATAACTTGAAGATCACAATTCCAGAGAGAGAAAGTAGAGAGGAGGATCCATGGAGTTCGGTAGATCGTCGCCCACAGGACGTCCGGGCTAGTGCAAGGAATACGTGGGAAGATCTCAAGGTCATCATAAGATCTCGTTTCTCCGCACAACGAATCGAAAGGTGATATAAATAATTGCTATTTAATTCTTGTTTTATTGAATCAATTATCGAAGAACAAAGATCCAAAAGTTCGAACCCGGATTAGACGGACGATCGCGTGGTGGTGGCGAAGCCACCGGACCACGGGCGATCGCCCGAACTAGGGTTCGCGGCCGCGGAGGAAAGAACCCTCGGCTGGACCGAGGGCTTGCGATCGATCCAAGGATCGATCGCTGGGGGCGCGGGCTGGTGCCGCACCCCACCCGCCGTGAAGGCGGGGCTCCTCCAGGCGGCGGCGAGTCGCCGGACTCGCCGCGGGGGGGCTGCTGGGCAGCCCCATCGATCGTGAAGATCGAACGTGATCTTCGATCGCGTGAACCCCGTCTCGCGGGGGTTCGGCTGGGGGCGGGCCGCGTGCCTTCGGGTGCGTGGTCTCCAAAGGCTGGACTCCGGCGGATGAGTCGGCGTTCATGTGATCTCCGGCGAAGGGTTTGATCGGAGTTGTCATGTTCCGCAATTCCGGCAACTCCGGGATATCGAATTCCAACAATTGGTATCAGAGCGTATGGTTACGTTTTTCGTTAATTTTTCGATAATCGATTGTCATTGTTTATAGCTATAGATTAATTTAAATTGTTAAATTATTGTGCTATATTGTTCTACGTACTTGTTTTATCTCCCGTATGGCCTTGTGCGTTTTTTTTGTAATGCATGGGTCGATCAATTCTTGGAATTGATTTTGTGTGGCCATGCATTTGGCATGGTGAGATACACGGCCATGCATGTGATTCATGATTGGTTCGATTGGGATGACCGGAATCTCGTTATTTCGGTTCGTCCCGGTAAATCCGATCTTTCCGGAAATAATTTAATCTTTCTAATTTTGGATTTAATTCAAATTCTATTTGGATTAGATTTCTTAATTATGGAATTAAATAATGGAATTAGATGGAGAGTTAAATTAGGAAAGAAAATCCTAGTTTCTCTAGATATCCTATACCTACTTGGATTAGAAGTCTTAAGAAGAATCAAAATTCGATTTTGATTAAGATTCTTGAGATCTAATCTAAATAGGATTGAGAAATTATTAAAATATTGATTTTATTTAATTTAAGTATTTTATTTAAAATCATTAGATTAATTCAAAATTTATTTTGGATTGGAAAATCTTGGATTTTATTTAGAATAGAATTAAATATGGAAATCAATGGATTTTAATAATATTGATTTTATTTAATTTAAGTATTTTATTTAAAATCATTAGATTAATTCAAAATTTATTTTGGATTGGAAAATCTTGGATTTTATTTAGAATAGAATTAAATATGGAAATCAATGGATTTTAATAATATTGATTTTATTTAATTTAAGTATTTTATTTAAAATCATTAGATTAATTCAAAATTTATTTTGGATTGGAAAATCTTGGATTTTATTTAAAATAGAATTAAATATGGAAATCAATAGAATTGATTTTATTTAATTGGAGTATTTTATTTAAAATCATTAGATTGATTCGAATTTATTTTGAATTGGAATCTTGGATTTTATTTAAAATAAATTAAATATGAGAATCAAAGAATTTTTCCGTCACTCGGAAAAGTATTCAAGACGTAGAATGAAGACTCAAGACAAGCATGCAGGAATTCATCAAGGTACGAATAGTCGATAAATAATTTTACTTGAGCAATTATTTGATTATTTGTGTACGTACTTGCATGAAATGTATGTTTGTTATTATGCTTATGTGTATTTAATTATGCATTAGATAGCGTATCCCTTTGTTATAAAAAGCTAAGTGGGAGAGGGTATGGAAACATATCCATGGTCTCCATTGCTGTTCTCTTGGTGACTTTTATGGACTTTTGAAGTTCGTATAGACAAGTCATTGGAGGAGAATTCTTGTAATTCCTCTTACGAGAAACATTGATTAAGTTTATCAAACAATGCCTAATTTGTCTTTCCAAAACTGATTTCAAGTCGACTCATTCTCACCCCGAGGAGTGGAATGGAGTCAAAGCCACTTGGTCATGTCGAGGACACAAATTAGAGACTTTCGTGTCATTTGATGACTAGATCGATTGTCTGCTCGGCTCCCTCATTCTTTGAGAGATAGGGTTGTTTGCATGATGAATCACTGGTAAGAAACTTCGAGTTTCACTTATGATTCTCCGCGTCTTGATTTACAAGATCGAATGGATCAAGTAATTGGATGTCAATTGTAAAAGTCTTTTGGTGTAGTAAACGTCCACACTATCGTGGCTTGCTACATTGAATGGGACTTTGGAACGATTGATGTAGACAGTTATAGAAGGGAGTAAAGGAGCGTATGTTAACGTAAACGTCCACACTATCGTGGCTTGCGGTGAATATGTGTATCCCAAACAATCTTCTTAGATACTGAGTAATGGTTTACACTTAGGTACGCTTTATAGTATTCTTCCCATCGAAGTAACGCTATAATTGATGTACGACCGAAGCAAATCTAATTGCTAAATCATTTGGATAGGTAAACGTCCACACTATCGTGGCTTGCCATATCTGATGGGATTTTAGATGTGATTAGTGGTTTAATGATATTATTTGAGGGAGATAATATCGGAGATTAAATCGATTGTTTGTTGTTATATGTGCTCATAGATTAGGATATGGCTTTGAACCCACTTTATGTGATACTTAAGGATTTAAACTCACTGGTCCCTGAATGTAATGATTGGAATAGAGATCTAGACATTACCCAAACTGTTAAAGAGTGCAAGGTTGTACTCAGTGAGCTTTGTCCTCCCGAGCCTATTGACATAGGCGGCTAAACAAGAAGCGATGAGGATACTCATAAAGGCCAGTCATTCGAGGAAACGCTTAAACACGTTTTTGAGATGATTGACCTTTTGGACGAGTTGAGACGGAAATCGCAAGCTCTTGTAGCCAATGCCAAAGGTTTCGAACCTAAGGGCAAAATCGGGGGAAAGGAAAAGCAAGCAAAGAATCCTAGTGGTCCTAAGTTGCTTAGACCACGAGATGGGACGAGAAAGCTATGAGGCAAGTATTCTCGATGCAAACAGTCTGGGTACTGGAAGTCTGATTATCCTCTCAAAGAAAGTACGAAATTTTCTTTAGTCGTAAAACATAGTCAGTGGTATTATCTACCGGAACCTGGTGTGTAGATATGGAACCACTGACGGTATGTGCATTTTTAATGCAAGGGTTCCAGGAAACCCGACGACTTAGAAAAGAAAAGATCGTAGTCTACATGGGCAATGCTGTAAGGAGGCAGCTGTTGCAGTGGAGGACATATTATAGGATTTCATTTTGAGTTATTGCTTTTATGTACCTTTCATATTAGAAAGAACTTTGTTCTGGATTTCTAATAAATGGATATTTTATTTCTTTTAATCATTTGATGGTTATAAGAAGAAATAATGATATTATCTATTTTGGTACATTAGCTAGCAATATATAAATGATGAATCCTGAGTCCTTCACGATGCAACAAACCGTTTTATATAACTCGTTTTACTAATAAGAGATTTCTTTATTAAATCATTTATACTTGTGGATTCTTATGCTAAGTCATATTTATTCAAATAAGAAGTTCAAAGGTCGTAAATTGATTGTAAGATCAATTAAGTTGAAGGAGTGGACCTTCCGACTTAAGAATCTAATTTGGAAGATAATACGACTAAGCAATCCTTTATGGATATAAGATATAAGATCCGGACAAGTATTAGAATTGATTGACTCTGATTTATGATCAGAGCTTGGGATTGGATCCCAAGTGACTACACCATACAGTCCTCTGTAGGATTGGTGTGTCGGAAATAAGAAATGGAACTCTTATAGAAATAGTAAAAGCACGAGTTAAACGGAACTACCTATGTTCTATGGATATGTCTTGGAAACAACGGCGCATTCAAATGCGGTTGTAGAATATCCTGGAAGAACAAAAGATGTGTGTTCGATAGTACTATGAACCAGAAGGACGTTATAAGTTCTAACGCCCGGTTCTTAGAGGAAGACTATTAGATGAACCACAAGCCCAATATGACATGATACTTCTGAAAAGAGAGAAAACGATTAAGACTTAGAACCAGCCGAACCGAGTAGCGGTACACCACTAACTGCACCTACTGTTATTACTGTTTATACACCGGAACGCCGTTGTAGTGGGAGGTTGTATAACAACCAGAGATATTCATAAAACTAGGTGAGTCTTCGGACTCTGGACCTAGTATACGTGAAATCGATCCCTAGATCTACATAGAGGCGGTACTAGATCTAAATGTGCCTTCTTGGAAAGCAATAAGGATTATTGTTAAGAGGCGAGATCATTTAGAGTACAAGCTTAGTTGATCCATTTATGGATTGTAACAAAGCTAGAGTTCGTGGAACTTGCGCATTGATGAGATAGTCCATTTGATGGATTCATCAAAAGGCATTGACGAATCGTGTGTATGGGAAACGTGATGGAAACAAGGTGGTGTTTCTCGGAGGTTTTATGTAGATAACATTTTATCATTGGTAACAATGTAAAGATGTTGTCAGACATATAATGATGGTTGTCTAGAACAATCGATATATGAGATAAAGAAGAAGTTAGAGCATGTTCTTAAGATCTAGGATCTCAAGAAAAGAACATTGTACTTCTCTAGATATCTTGTACGATTATGGTTCGTTTTAACATGCAAGATTCCGAGAAAGGTTCGTTACCTTTCAGACACGGAATGCATCTATCTAAGGGTATGTGTTTTGGAACACAAAAGGAGATAGAAGCAATGAAAGCCGTTTCCTACACTTCGAGTGTGGAAAGCTTGATAAATGCAATGTTGAAAAACGAGAACCTGATATCGGCTATGCGGTTGGCATAGTGGGAGGATATCAAGGTAATCCTGGAAAGGAATATTCGACTGCTGTAAAAGTACTTTCGAAGTACTGTTCTAGACTACGAAGCAGACGAGCATTTCCTTTGGATTACATTCTCTTATATTTCTAATCAAATGAGGACCGGTGTAAGTCGATATCAGGCTATGTGTTTCACTATTGAAGGAGAAGGATTTTAACATGGAAGAGTGATAAGCACGATGCTTTTCGGACTCTGCCATGGGTAACCAAATACCGGCCTCAGAGGCAGCGGAAGTTTTGGTATAACTCCGGGATAATCTCTGGGACTTAGATGTGATTCTTAATTTGCCAAAGGCTATGTAAATAGCGGTGCAATGGCAAATGGTAAAGAATCACAAGTCCATAAGTGTAAGATAACACATAGTGCAAGTACCACCTGATACGAGTCATCGTCGAGGGAGACGACGCTGTAGTCACCAAGATAACTTCAGAGCGGCAACCTAGAGTGCTCATTCACATAGTACTTCTTGGAAGTACAACTTAAGCACGTGATGAGTATGGGAGTCGGGAGTTTGGAGGAAATGAATAGACCTTAGTACAAGTGGGAGATTGTTGGAGTTGTGTACTTAATGTCTAGATTTAAGTAACGGAAACTCACGATCCATTGCCACTAATCTATTTAATTAAATAAACAATTATTTGCGTTTAATTATTTATAATTAAATATATGCAAATTATAGTCCTGGATTATATACGTTGTAGTTAGTATGGTGTGCGACGTCACACAGAAGATCATACTATCGGTTACTCGTATTTAATCGAACAGTTGCTCACGACCTAGATGGACACGGACCAATCCATCGGTATATGTTGGAAATCGATATCCCGGAATTAATAAATTTAAATAAATAAATTATCTAATTAATTCCGACCGAAATCCTTCGAATATCCGGATTGTCTAAATTGCGTAACCGACAACCCAATCGAAAAAGCCTTTCGCCGGAAACCACCGCGAACCACCGTACGCGAACCGAGGCTCGACCGAACACCCGCCGCGGGATAAACCCGCGGCTGTCCAGCCGAACCCCCGCGTGGAGGGGGTTCGCGATCGCGTTTGCGATCGCCAGGGTGCTTCGCGCATCCCCGGGGATGCTCTTGGCAGCCCCCGGCGGTGAGTCCGGCGACTCACCGCCATCGCCGGGAGGAGGGGGCGACTGCCGCGGCACCAGCCCGCGGCTGCCCCCAGCGATCGACCACCATGGTCGATCGCACGCCCCGGCTCCAGCCGGGGCCCCTACGCGCACGGCGATCGTGCCCTAAGGCCGATCGCCACCCTCGGCGTCCAGCCGAGGGTTTGTTGCTCTCGATCCCGGTGGGGTTCGCTTGACCGTCCGTGTTGGAGTTGTGTACTTAATGTCTAGATTTAAGTGACGGAAACTCACGATCCATTGCCACTAATCTATTTAATTAAATAAACAATTATTTGCGTTTAATTATTTATAATTAAATATATGCAAATTATAGTCCTAGATTTTATACGTTGTAGTTAGTATGGTGTTGCATGGGCGCACAGAAGATCATACTATCGGTTACTCATATTTAATCGAACAGTTGCTCACGACCTAGATGGACACGGACCAATCCATCGGTATAGTCGTTGTGTGAGAGAGAAAATAATCTATCTTGATTATTTTATCACACTTGTACACTTGGTGTATTGAGCGGATCTGCTTGAGATTTATCGATTAGGATTGCCGGCGATAATCGATTTAAGTCTCTGAGTATTTTATTCTTAATCCCCGATACTATTGCGGGTGTGTATATTTAATATAAGTGACTTTGATTTACCAAAGGAATTAACCGATTTAATTATTGGGTTAATTAACGGTTAAGTTGGGTCACTATATTTTATATATGACATGCCGTGAATACTTGACGGGAAAGTGTATCCCGGAAGGGTTGATAATGTCCCCGAGTTGAGTTCATAAGGAATTATTATGTAAACCCTGCAGGTGGATTCGTTCCGCATAATAATTAAGGTTGAATGGTACTAGTCTCGGATACAAGAGATAAATAAATTAATTAGCAATAAATTAATTTTATTCATGGATATTTCTATCTTAAATACACGGAATAAATAATACTACCGGAGAAATATTATTTGATATAATATGGTATAATATTTGGAGTGCAATTAATTTTATATAGTGGAAAATAGAATTAATTAATATTGATAAGGATTAATGGACTTGAGCATTGGGCTCAATTTAATCTTCAATATTGGAAGCCCAATATTCCACCTCCTTAAGATCCCCTACGTAGCCTATAAAAGCACTACATGGTCTTCTCTATTCTCATAACTTGAAGATCACAATTCTAAAGAGAGAAAGTAGAGAGGAGGATCCATGGAGTTCGGTAGATCGTCGCCCACACGACGTCCGGGCTAGTGCAAGGAATACGTGGGAAGATCTCAAGGTCATCATAAGATCTCGTTTCTCCGCACAACGAATCGAAAGGTGAATTAAATATTTCCGCTATTTAATTCTTATTGAAATCAATTATCGAAAAACAAGATCCAAAGGTCGAACCCGGAGTAGACGGACGATCGCGTGGTGGTGGCGAAGCCACCGGACCACGCCAATCGCCCGCTAGGGTTTCGGCGGGGCGAGAGGGTCGAACCCTCGGCTGGAGCCAAGGGGATGCGATCGATCACTTGGATCGATCGCGGAGGGCGCGGGCTGGTGCCGCCCCTCCCCACCGTGAAGGTGGTCGACCTCCAGGCGGCGGCGAGTCGCCGGACTCGCCGCGGGGGCTGCTGGGCAGCCCCACCCCAACCGATCGATGTGCGATCGGTAATCGCATGGAGCCCCGCTCGCGGGGGCTCGGCTGGGGCAGCGGCGTGCCTTCGGGTGCGTCGTGTCCTCGGTCGTGCTCCGGCGCGTGCAGTGGTGTTCGCGTGATCTCCGGCGACGGGTTTTTGATCGGAGTTGTCATGTTCCGCAATTCCGGCAACTCTGGGTGATCGAATTCCAACAATTGGTATCAGAGCGTACGGTTACGTTTTTTCGTTAATTGTTTCGATAATCGATTCTCGATATATATGGCCATAGATTAATTTAATTGCGTTAAATTATTGTGCTATATATTGTTCTACGTCTATGTTTTTTCTCTCTCGTTTGAATTGTTTTGTCGGAAAAATTAAATATTAAAATCGAGGGTTTTCGGAATAATCGAATCAAACCGATATCGATCGACCGCAACATACCTAGGCTCGAAGGGACTGTGCGGGCAGCTGGGCGTGACCTAGACGTGGCTGGGCATGCCGGCCTGTGCCACCAGTGGTGGTGGTTCGCCGGCAACCGGCGGCTGCGTTCGGTGGTTACGTTAGCGGCATCGCGGACGGTTTCTTAATCGAGCGGGCTGCCGGGGAGGTGGCTGGAGGTATGGGCGGCGTGTGTTGCTGAACGTGAAGCGGGGCACGGCTGGGCGTGCCGGCGTAAGCCACCAGTGGTTCGCCGGCAGCCGGAGGCTAAGCTCTGCGATCGTGGTTACGGCGTGCACGGCGATCGGTGATGGCATGCTCCGTGATGTGCGGGCTGCTCGTACGGTGGGGCCACTTAGTCGCAGCGGGTCGATGGCATAGATAGTCGGAGGAGACGACGTGCCTGAGATCGACCAGGCCGCTGCGCCCCCTCGCCGAAGAAGACGATCGTGTTTTGCCGCTGCTGTAATTTTACAAAGGGTGTCGGCCGACACCTGGCCGACACAACATGTACAATTTGTTTGCGTAATATGCATGTGCGTACTGCATGTTGAATGGTTACGCTGAATGAATTTGATTCATTCTTGATTGATGCTTGGCCTAGTGCGCATGGGTATGTGCATGTCCACATGCATGATGCATGGCTTCGATGGGTTCTATTGGGCACGGACCTAGTTGATTCGAGAGGGTCTCGTTTTTGGTTCGTCTCGGTAAATCCGATTTTTCCGGAAATAATTTAATCTTTCTAATTTAATTTAATTTAATTTTGGAATTAATTCAAATTCTATTTGGATTAAATTTCTTAATTATGGAATTAAATAATGGAATTAGATGGAGAGTTAAATTAGGAAAGAAAATCCTAGTTTCTCTAGATATCTTATACCTACTTGGATTAGAAGTCTTAAGAAGAATCAAAATTCGATTTTGATTAGGATTCTTGAGATCTAATTTAAATAGGATTGAGAAATTATTAAAATATTGATTTTATTTAATTTAAGTATTTTATTTAAAATCATTAGATTAATTCAAAATTTATTTTGGATTGGAAAATCTTGGATTTTATTTAGAATAGAATTAAATATGGAAATCAATGGAATTGATTTTATTTGATTGGAGTATTTTATTTAAAATCATTAGATTGATTCAAATTTATTTTGAATTGGAATCTTGGATTTTATTTAAAATAAATTAAATATGAGAATCAGAGAATTTTTCCGTGGCTCGGCAAAGTATTCAAGACGTAGAATGAAGACTCAAGACAAGCATGCAGGAATTCATCAAGGTACGAATAGTCGAGAAATAATTTTACTTGAGCAATTATTTGATTATTTGTGTACGTACTTGCATGAAATGTATGTTTGTTATTATGCTTATTTGTATTTAATTATGCATTAGATAGTGATAGAGTAGGTGACCAACAAGCCAACCTGTGGCTGTGGTCGAACCTAATTTATTATTTAATTAATAAATATTATCAATTTATTTCGAAATTATGAATGATTATTAATTATGATTAATTAAGGCATATGCTATATCTACTCCCCATGTTGAATAATAGATATAGTCCTGTACAGTTACACATGTTGTATGAATTCGGTTTTGTGGAAACCGAGAGATAATTCTGTTAAAGCAACGTAACTGGTCAAACTTAGTTCCTAGTCGATGGGTTACGCCAATAACAAGGATACCCGGCCTTTCCCCCTTGAGACTAGCACTTAGTGTATGTGGGCTAATCTCGAGCCTCGGTGTTGGGACATCGACATACATGAGTGGGTGCTCACTGTTGATGAGTTCACTGAACCCCCTCTCCCTGGAATCTCTAAGTGGTTATCACTGATCGAGTAGAGAATTCCATAATATAGTTGTACACAATTAATCCTTAAGACCCAGACATCACCGTGACTTCATCAGAGGACTAGCTGTATCGTAACGTGTTTCTGATTCCCTGGAAAGGGAGTAAGTCGAAAAAGGAGGCAATGTTCGTGCAGTTCGAAATCTGATGTGAAGTCTGTGCATGGTAGTAGGGGATCTGATCGCTTGATATAGATCATGGATGTCCTATGTGGTTCGTAGTCCCGGAATCTCTGGCCAGAGTTGAACAGTGTGGTGATTAGAGAAATGTGTTTCTCTAGATCAATCACGACTGGATTATACGAAGCCTAGAACGTTCGCAAAGTTATCAAACACAACAAGAGATCTCGATTGACCAATATCTCTAGTTTGATAAGGACATATGAATCGGAGGGATCGTACTGTATGCTAACTATATTACAAGGTTCTTGCAGGCACTTCATTTGTATCTAGGGAATTAGTGAAGCGTGGTTGCTAGACGCTCGTCACTGATTCGTTGGGCACCGAATTGTTCGGAGATTAAATAATATGATTATTAATCTGAAACTCTCGGGAATAGTTGATATAAGAACAATATGTTGTTCGAATCACAATGTGTTGTGAGCCCACGGCTAGTTATACACCTGAACCATTGAGGGTCACATTCTCGTGTAAACCAATCCTTGAATACGATCATGTATTAATTAACTGTTAATTAAGTACATATAGTCGGAGGTCAATATGATTGAATCCGAGATTCATAATTGTGATTATGAGTTGGAAATATTAATGAGCTAAAGAAAACGGACACGATGGCGTACACTTTCTATTTTGGGAAATTTCCCGATTTAGCAGTACCCCTGAAATGGGCTTTCCGATTTTGTGAAATTGGAAATTTTTATTATTATCTCATATCGATGAGAAAATTAAAGCGAGAAAGAAAATATAATCGTTATATTTTTCGGAGATCGAATTGATTGTCAATTTGGGAGAAACGTAATGACGGCTAATGAATTGGGCCAGCTAGGGTTAATGGATCCGATCCATTAGGGTTTAAGCCCAAGAAGCTCTTTTCTTCACCTATAAAAGGAGCTCCTTAGGCATAAACACCAACACACCAAAAACCTAGAGAGCTCTAGCCCTAGTCTCTCCCTCTCCTCTCCCCTCTCTCGCTGCCGCCCCCAGCGCCGCCTCCCTCGGAGGACCGCCGCCCGGAGCCGCCGCCCGCCGCCGCCCAGCGCCGCCGCCGGCAGCCGCCCGCCTCGCCGGAATCCGATTCCGGCGCCGTTTTTCTGGCCCGTTTTTCCCGTCGTATTCTCCCTCTCGTATTTCTAGTGCAATACGCGAGTGGGATTACCTATACGAGATGAAACCTGATTTGACGAGAGACGCCGGAGGTTTGAACGAGCAACGCCCGAGCACGACGAGCCAAGCCCGCCCGCGCCCGAGCGCCGCCGCCGCGACCAGCCGAGAGCCGCCCCGGCTCTCCCCGTGTTCAGCCCGCACGCCCCGCGTGCATCCCCGCGTCGCATCCGCGCGACTTCCGACGAACTTAGCTTCGTCCGACGAATCCCTAAGGTACTCACGATTAAACTTGGATTTAATTGTTTGCGTTAATTGTTTGCGCTAAAGTACTGGGATTATAATTGACAAATAAAATTAATAGAAAATAATTTAATTGTTAATTAAAAATCAATTTGATTTGAATTATATAATTGTGATTATGTTAATTGTCAAATTGACGCAATTAATTATGTGTGCATGAATTAGTAGTGTAATTATTTTATATGATAAATATAATTGCGCTACAAGTAATTAATTTATATGATAAATTTAATTGCGCTAGATTTAATTTATGTAGTATGGGATGCATGAATTAAATGTTTAATTATTTGATAATTAAATTAAATGGTGGATTATTTATTTAATAGATTTGAATTAAATCAATTAATGCATGTAATATTGAAAATAGGATTTTCAATAAAATAAAATAAAATAAAAATTTTTGTTTTCCGCTGCGTATACATGCACGATCCCCAACAGTGCTATTAGGTTCTGAAATTGATTAATTGTCTATGAATATAATCACCTTCAAGCATGCTGTTTGTTGAATTGATTGATTTAATGTTATTTGATTGGGACTTAGTTGTTTCTATTAAGATATTTATTTTTATCTAATAGTACAAACAATGCCTAATTTGTTGTCAAGTAACAATTCAACGTCAAACGTGAATTCACCTCGGGGAGTGATTCATCTAGACTTGTTTTTGTTAAAACAAATTAGAGATCTTCGAGTCATATGATGACATAAAATCGATGATCTGCTCGGCTCCCCCATTTATCGGAGATAGGGTCGTTTGCATGATGAATCGCTGGTTAGAAGCTTCGAGTCTTCACTTACGAGACATCACGTTTGAATATTGGGATATCAATAAATTGAAATAGAAAAGAAGTATCAATATTTAATTTAGTGAAATTATTTATTGACCAATTAAATAATTGATTTAAATATTCGATCAACAAGGTGATAGATTAATTATTTGATATAATTGTTAAATCAAGTTAATTAATAGAGCACCAATTTAATTTACATACCTCGTTTTTATTGTGATTAAATGGTATGTGAATTATATGACTTTTGTGAGATATATATATTGTGATATATATATTATGATCGTATGTGCTCCATTAGGATGGCCTATAGAGAACATAGTTGTTAGGAATCAACAATCGATCGCTTACTCAATCTGATGAGATAAATAATCCTGTAGTCCTCCATTCTCTCCCGAGAATGTATATCAAGCCATAAAGAAGAACCGATGTGTCGTTCTTTCTTCTTTCCTTCTGCCGACGGTAAATCATGAGAAAGCCACTTGCAAGTAGTATGGTATGCCGTGTTAGCGGGGAGTACTGCTTGTGAGTCAAGCTGTGATTTACAGACATATGATGGAGACGTGTTGGCCACGATTCCTTTTAGACTTGTGCAGTCGGATAGATTAACTATGGGCTGTACACGTTTATTGGAATCCAACTTTCACTTCTCATATCGGTGGGTCGGTCTTGACACATGGTTGACTTTGAAGGGTACGATTAACGTAGTTCATTGTCATGGTGAGGAAAAGCTAACTTTAGGATCACATAGAGATGTGATTGAAAAATAGTTTTCTACCATTGGGTAAACATAACTGGGCTAGATTAACTACGAGTTATGGTTTACGCCTTTGGACTTAAAGCCCATCTAAGGAAAATTGGATTTTCCCGTCTGTTCACTAGAGGATAGTGGAATTCGAAAAATTTAGTGGGAGGCAATTATAAATTCTTTAAAGTCCTTACAATTTTAATTGCAATCATAATTCGAACTATCACTAATTAATCTTCTTAAAATTTTCTCAGTAATCATGTCTAAGAATCCCCTAGCGTCGATCCTCGACCAAAACAAACTCACTGGCCCAAACTATCTTGATTGGCTACGCAATCTCAAACTTGTGCTGCAACTTGATCACCTTACTTATGTCTTGGATGATAAGTTTGACTTTGACCCAGACCTCGATCATACTGACGAGGAGAAGAAAGACATGGAGATATGGAAAGAGGACAATAATACTGTCCGGTGCTATATGATAGCCGCCATGTCTCCTGAGCTTGCTAGGAAATATGAATCATATGAATGGGCTCATGATATCAAGATTCATCTTGATGGCCTGTACAGTGAGAATATTAGGACCGCGAGATTCACTGCTACGAAGGAGCTGACCACTATGAAACTGCGCGAAGGGGCTTCGGTCCACGAGCATGGTATCAAAATGATCGGTCTCATTGAGAAGTTAGTGAATTTCAAGGTCGTCCTACCTGAAGAGCTCTCGGTGGATTTGATCCTCCTGTCTCTCCCAAGTTCGTATGAACCGTTCATAGTGAACTTCAACATGAACAAACTAGCACCACCTCTTGAGGAGCTGCTTAACATGTTGGTCAGTTTTGAAACGACTATCAAAAAGGAGAAATCTGTTCTCATTGCTTCGACTTCTGAAAGGAAGCGTTCCTATCCGAAGAAGAGGAAAGAAAGTGTTTCTTCCTCGAGCAAGATGGTCTATAAAAGGAAGAAAGGTGGATCTAAGGACAAAGTCGTCAAATCTGTTGATGACGTTTGTCACCATTGTGGAAAGAAAGGCCATTGGCGCCGTAACTGCAAGGAGTACCTTGACCAGAAACGTTCTGGGAATGGTACGTTTTACATAGAAGTAAATTTATCCTTAAATTCTTCTTCATGGGTATTGGATACCGGTTGTGGCTCACATCTCTGTGATGATTTGCAGCTCATGACAAGAAGTAAGAAGCTCAAGGAAGGTGAGACCTTCTTGAGGATGGGAAACGGAGCAAGAGTTGCTGCTGAAGCCATCGGGACTATTTACTTAGATGTTTCTGATTCTCGTTTTAAATTAGTTTTGAACAATTGTCTTTACGTTCCATCACTTATTCGGAACCTTATTTCTATTCCTGTTTTGGATAATGAAGGTTATTCTTTTGTTTTTGGAAATTCGATTTGCCTTATACAAAAGGACGATAAAGTGATATGTAAGGGACGTCTGTCGAACAATTTATATGAACTTAACTTAAACGAGATCCCTGTTAATGTGCTAACAGCAAAACGTAAAGAAATTAGTCTTAACCCCGCACAACTTTGGCATGCCCGACTAGGACATGTTTCCCTGAGACGATTGAATGAGTTCCTAAAGGAAGGGCTGTTCACACTTGATGATGTGAAATCGCTCCAAGCTTGTGAAGCTTGCCTAAAAGGGAAAATGACCAAGTCTCCCTACAAAGGGACAATGGCACGTGCTGAAGGTCTACTGGATCTGATCCATACTGACGTGTGTGGTCCACTAAGTGTTAGTGCGAGGGGTGGATTCAACTACTTCGTAACCTTTACCGATGATTGTTCAAGGTATGGTTACGTGTACTTAATGAAGCACAAATCGGAGACTTTCGAAAGGTTCAAAGACTTCCGAAATGAAGTAGAGAATCAACTTGGGCTTCGTATTAAGCAACTACGATCCGATCGTGGTGGCGAATACTTAAGCGCTTAGTTTATAGACTATCTAAAAGAGAATGGGATTCTCTCTCAGTGGACTCCTCCTGGAACACCCCAGTTGAACGGAGTGTCCGAACGTCGTAACCGAACCCTGTTGGACATGGTTCGATCTATGATGAGTGTCATTGAGTTACCGGCGTACTTATGGGGTCACGCACTCTTGACAGCCGCCTATTTGCTGAATAGACTTAACACTAAAGCAGTTAAATCCACACCTTATGAACTTTGGCATTCCCGACAGCCCACGTTCAAACATATAATGATATGGGGTTGTCCCGCTTACGTGAAGCGGCTAGTGGGAGATAAGTTGGATAGTAAATCCGACTTGTGCTACTTTGTGGGATATCCCGTGGATTCCATGGGATATGAATTCTACTATGTTTCTGAGGCAAAAGTGTTTGTCTCGAGAAATGCTGTGTTCCTTGAGAAGGAATTCCTAGCGGATGGAAAAGGCAGCATATTAGATCTCGAAGAAGTTCGAGATGACGACCCACAAACTGAAGTTCATGCACCAGTCCCTCAACCATAGCCAATTCAACAAACCACTGATACACCTCCACGACCGACAGTCCGTAAATCCGAAAGAGTTCGGAGGTTGCCTGATCGGTTGTTCCTCGTTGATAGTGATCACGAAATCATTGATGATGTATCCGATCCTAGAACCTTCAATGAAGCCGTATTGGATACGGACAAGGGACATTGGCTTACTGCAATGAAATCCGAAATGGACTCCATGTATTCCAACAACGTATGGACGTTGGTAGACCCACCTAAAGGAATTGTTCCCATAGGCTGCAAGTGGATCTATAAAAGGAAAGTTGGAGCTGATGGAAAGGTTGCGACCTTTAAAGCTAGGTTGGTGGCAAAAGGATATACTCAAAAGCAAGGTGTTGACTATGAGGAAACCTTTTCACCAGTCGCGATGCTTAAATCCATTAGGATTTTGCTGGCCATCTCTGCGTGGTACGACTACAAGATATGGCAAATGGATGTGAAGACCGCGTTTCTCAATGGGGACATTGAGGAGGAAATTTATATGGCGCAACCGGAAGGCTTCATATCTCCTGGAGAAGAGCAAAAAGTTTGCCGACTCCAGCGATCCATTTATGGATTGAAACAAGCATCCCGAAGTTGGAACAAACGTTTTGACAACACAATCAAAGAGTTTGATTTTGTCAAAAACCCGGAGGAACCTTGTGTATACAAGAAGGTTAGTGGGAGCGCCGTGACGTTTTTAGTGCTATACGTTGATGACATACTACTCATTGGGAATGATGTAGGTATGTTGCAGGCAACGAAAGCATGGTTGTCCACACGTTTCTCGATGAAGGATTTAGGCGAGGCATCTTACGTATTGGGAATACGAATCTATAGAGATAGATCTAGAAAGATGATCGGCCTATCACAATCCTTGTACATAGAAACCATTTTAAAACGGTTTAACATGGAAAACTCCAAGAGAGGGTTTTTGCCAATGTGTCATGGAATTCGTCTCTCAAAAACCATGTGTCCAGCAACGGAACTGGAAATCGAGCGGATGAATCGAACACCATACGCATCCGCTATTGGAAGCGTGATGTATGGCATGCTATGTACTAGACCTGATATTGCTCATTCTGTGGGTATCACGAGCAAGTATCAGTCTAATCCTGGACCGGCTCATTGGAAAGCCGTGAAGGACATTCTTAAGTATTTACGAAATACCAAAGAGATGTTCTTAGTCTATGGAGGTCACGATTTGAAAATAGAGGCGTTTACGGACTCTAGTTTTCAATCTGACGTGGACGACTCTAAGTCGATATCGGGATTCATATTCAAGCTGAACGGAGGTGCCGTCTGTTGGAAAAGTTCCAAGCATAAAACCACGGCTGATTCCACCACCGAAGCTGAATATGTTGCAGCAAGTGAAGCTGCAAAAGAGGCTGTTTGGATACGGAACTTCATCCAAGAGTTGGGAGTCGTTCCGAGCGCAAGTGATCCAGTAACGTTGTACTGTGATAACACGGGGGCCGTAGCACAAGCTAAGGAACCGAGATCTCATCAGAAATCCAAACATGTACTGAGGAAATATCATCTGATCTGCGAGATCGTTGAGAGAGGTGACGTCTTGGTCGAAAGAGTCACTTCGGGAGATAATATAGCTGATCCCTTTACCAAGCCTTTGTCTAGATCAGTCCACGAGAAACATCGAGAGTCGATGGGACTTAGATACGAGAGCAGTTGGCTTTAGGTCAAGTGGGAGATTGATAGAGTAGGTGACCAACAAGCCAACCTGTGGCTGTGGTCGAACCTAATTTATTATTTAATTAATAAATATTATCAATTTATTTCGAAATTATGAAAGATTATTAATTATGATTAATTAAGGCATATGCTATATCTACTCCCCATGTTGAATCATAGATATAGTCCTGTACAGTTACACATGTTGTATGAATTCGGTTTTGTGGAAACCGAGAGATAATTCTGTTAAAGCAACGTAACTGGTCAAACTTAGTTCCTAGTCGATGGGTTACGCCAATAACAAGGATACCCGGCCTTTCCCCCTTGAGACTAGCACTTAGTGTATGTGGGCTAATCTCGAGCCTCGGTGTTGGGACATCGACATACATGAGTGGGTGCTCACTGTTGATGAGTTCACTGAACTCCCTCTCCCTAGAATCTCTAAGTGGTTATCACTGATCGAGTAGAGAATTCCATAATATAGTTGTACACAATTAATCCTTAAGACCCAGACATCACCGTGACTTCATCAGAGGACTAGCTGTATCGTAACGTGTTTCTGATTCCCTGGAAAGGGAGTAAGTCGAAAAAGGAGGCAATGTTCGTGCAGTTCGAAATCTGATGTGAAGTCTGTGCATGGTAGTAGGGGATCTGATCGCTTGATATAGATCATGGATGTCCTATGTGGTTCGTAGTCCCGGAATCTCTGGCCAGAGTTGAACAGTGAGGTGATTAGAGAAATGTGTTTCTCTAGATCAATCACGACTGGATTATACGAAGCCTAGAACGTTCGCAAAGTTATCAAACACAACAAGATATCTCGATTGACCAATATCTCTAGTTTGATAAGGACATATGAATCGGAGGGATCGTACTGTACGCTAACTATATTACAAGGTTCTTGCAGACACTTCATTTGTATCTAGGGAATTAGTGAAGCGTGGTTGCTAGACGCTCGTCACTGATTCGTTGGGCACCGAATTGTTCGGAGATTAAATAATATGATTATTAATCTGAAACTCTCGGGAATAGTTGATATAAGAACAATATGTTGTTCGAATCACAATGTGTTGTGAGCCCACGGCTAGTTATACACCTGAACCATTGAGGGTCACATTCTCGTGTAAACTAATCCTTGAATACGATCATGTATTAATTAACTGTTAATTAAGTACATATAGTCGGAGGTCAATATGATTGAATCCGAGATTCATAATTGTGATTATGAGTTGGAAATATTAATGAGCTAAAGAAAACGGACACGATGGCGTACACTTTCTATTTTGGGAAATTTCCCGATTTAGCAGTACCCCTGAAATGGGCTTTCCGATTTTGTGAAATTGGAAATTTTTATTATTATCTCATATCGATGAGAAAATTAAAACGAGAAAGAAAATATAATCGTTATATTTTTCGGAGATCGAATTGATTGTCAATTTGGGAGAAACGTAATGACGGCTAATGAATTGGGCCGGCTAGGGTTAATGGATCCGATCCATTAGGGTTTAAGCCCAAGAAGCTCTTTTCTTCACCTATAAAAGGAGCTCCATAGGCATAAACACCAACACACCAAAAACCTAGAGAGCTCTAGCCCTAGTCTCTCCCTCTCCTCTCCCCTCTCTCGCCGCCTCCCTCGGAGGACCGCCGCCCGGAGCCGCCGCCCGCCGCCGCCCAGCGCCGCCGCCGGCAGCCGCCCGCCTCGCCGGAATCCGATTCCGGCGCCGTTTTTCTGGCCCGTTTTTCCCGTCGTATTCTCCCTCTCGTATTTCTAGTGCAATACGCGAGTGGGATTACCTATACGAGGTGAAACCTGATTTGACGAGAGACGCCGGAGGTTTGAAGGAGCAACGCCCGAGCACGACGAGCCAAGCCTGCCCGCGCCCGAGCGCCGCCGCCGCGACCAGCCGAGAGCCGCCCCGGCTCTCCCCGTGTTCAGCCCGCACGCCCCGCGTGCATCCCCGCGTCGCATCTGCGCGACTTCCGACGAAGTTAGCTTCGTCCGACGAATCCCTAAGGTACTCACGATTAAACCTGGATTTAATTGTTTGCGTTAATTGTTTGCGCTAAAGTACTGGGATTATAATTGACAAATAAAATTAATAGAGATTAATTTAATTGTTAATTAAAAATCAATTTGATTTGAATTATATAATTGTGATTATGTTAATTGTCAAATTGACGCAATTAATTATGTGTGCATGTTTGCGTAATTAATTAGTAGTGTAATTATTTTATATGATAAATATAATTGCGCTACTAGTAATTAATTTATATGATAAATTTAATTGCGCTAGATTTAATTTATGTAGTATGGGATGCATGAATTAAATGTTTAATTATTTGATAATTAAATTAAATGGTGGATTATTTATTTAATAGATTTGAATTAAATCAATTAATGCATGTAATATTGAAAATAGGATTTTCAATAAAATCAAATCAAATAAAAATTTTTGTTTTCCGCTGCGTATACATGCACGATCCCCAACAGATAGCGTATCCCTTTATTGTAAAAAGCTAAGTGGGAGAGGGTATGGAAACATATCCATGGTCTCCATTGCTGTTCTCTTGGTGACTTTTATGGACTTTTGAAGTTCGTATAGACAAGTCATTGGAGGAGAATTCTTGTAATTCCTTTTACAAGAAACATTGATTAAGTTTATCAAACAATGCCTAATTTGTCTTTCTGAAACTGATTTCAAGTCGACTCATTCTCACCCCGGGGAGTGGAATGGAGCCAAAGCCACTTGGTCATGTCTAGGACACAAATTAGAGACTTTCGTGTCATTTTATGACTAGATCGATTGTCTGCTTGGCTCCCTCATTTATGAGAGATAGGGTTGTTCGCATGGTGAATCACTGGTAAGAAACTTCGAGTTTCACTTATGATTCTCCGCGTCTTGATTTACAAGATCGAATGGATCAAGTAATTGGGAGTCAATTATAAAAGTCTCTTGGCGTAGTAAACGTCCACACCACGTGGCTTGCTATGCTGACGGATTTTGGATTAATTGATGTAGACAGTTGTAAGAAATTGTGAAGAGTTGTGAAGTTGTCGTAAACGTCCACACCACGTGGCTTGCGGTGATGTAGCAATTCCAAACGATTTACTTTGGTACTGAGTAATGGTTTACACTTAGATACGCATTATAGTATTCCTCCCCACGAGGTTCCGCTATAAGTGATGTATGACCGAAGCAAATCTAATTGCTAAATCATTTGGGTTGGTAAACGTCCACACCACGTGGCTTGCCATATCTGATGGGATTTTAGATGTGATTAGTGGTTTAAAGATATTATTTGAGGGAGATAATATCGGAGATTAAATCAATTGTTTGTTGTTATATGTGCTCATAGATTAGGAAATGGCTTTGAACCCACTTTCTGTGATACCTAAGGATTTTTAAACTCATTGGTCCCTAAGTGTATTGATTGGAATAGAGATCTAGACATTGCCCAAACTGTGAAGAGTACAAGTTTGTACTCAGTGAGCTTTGTCCTCCATGGCCTATTGATATATGCGGCTAGACAAGAAGCGATGAGGATACTCATAAAGGCCAGTCGCTTCGAGGAAACGCTTAAACACGTTTTTGAGATGATTGACCTTTTGGACGAGTTGAGACGGAAATCGCAAGCTCTTGTAGCCAATGCCAAAGGTTTCGAACCTAAGGGCAAAATATGGGGAAAGGAAAAGCAAGCAAAGAAACCCAGTGGTCCTAAGTAACTTGGACCACGAGATGGGACGAGAAAGCCGTGAGGCAAGTGTTCTCGATACAAACAGTCTGGGTACTGGAAGTCTGATTATCCTCTCAAAGAAAGTACGAAATTTTCTTTAGTCGTGAAACATAGTCAGTGGTATTATCTACCGGAACCTGGTGTGTAGATATGGAACCACTGACGGTATGTGCATTTTAAATGCAAAGGTTCCAGGAAACCCGACGACTTAGAAAAGAAAAGATCGTAGTCTACATGGGCAAATTAGAAAGAACTTTCAAATTAGAAAGAACTTTGTTTTGGATTTCTAATAAATGGATATTTTATTTCTTTTAATCATTTGATGGTTATAAGAAGAAATAATGATATTATCTATTTTGGTACATTAGCTAGCAATATATAAATGATGAATCCTGAGTCCACCACGATGCAACGAACCGTTATACATAACTCGTTTTACTAATAAGAGATTTCTTTATCAAATCATTTATACTTGTGGATTCTTATGCTAAGTCATATTTATTCAAATAAGAAGTTCAAAGGTCGAAAATTGATTGTAAGATCAATTAAGTTGAAGGAGTGGACCTTCCGACCTAAGAATCTAATTTGGAAGATAATACGACTAAGCAATCCTTTATGGATATAAGATATAAGACCCGGACAAGTATTAGAATTGATTGACTCTGATTTATGATCAGAGCTTGGGATTGGATCCCAAGTGACTACACCATACAGTCCTCTGTAAGATTGGTGTGTCGGAAATAAGAAACGGAACTCTTATAGAAATAGTAAAAGCATGAGTTAAACGGAACTACCTATGTTCTATGGATATGTCTTGAAAACAACGGCACATTCAAATGTGGTTGTAGAATATCCTAGAAGAACAAAAGATGTGTGTTCGATAGTACTATGAACCAGAACGACGTTACTAGTTCTAACGCCCGGTTCTTAGAGGAAGACTATTAGATGAACCACAAGCCCAAAGTGACATGATACTTTGAAATGAGAGAGAAAACGATTAAGACTTAGAACCAGCCGAACCGAGTAGCGGTACACCACTAACTGCACCTACTGTTATTACTGTTAATACACTGGAATGCCATTGTAGTGGGAGGTTGTGTGACAACCGGAGATATTCATAAGACTAGGAGAGTTTTTGACTCTGGACCTAGTATACATGAAATCGATCCCTAGATCTACATGAAGGCAGTACTAGATCTAAATGTGCCTTCTTGGCAATAAAGATCATTTAGAGTACAAGCTTAGTTGATCCATTTATGTATTAAAACAAAGCTTTGAGTTCGTGGTACTTGCAAATTGATGAGATAGTCCATTTTATGGATTCATCAAAGCATAGACGAATCGTGTGTATTGGAAACGTGATGGAACAAGGTGGTGTTTCTCGGAGGTTTTATGTAGATAACATTTTATCATTGGTAACGATGTAAAGATGTTGTCAGACATAAAATGATGGTTGTCTAGAAAAATCGATATATAAGATAAAGAAGAAGTTAGAGCATGTTCTTAAGATCTAGGATCTCAAGAAAAGAACATTGTACTTCTCTAGATATCTTATATGATTATGGTTCGTTTTAACATGCAAGATTCCGAGAAAGGTTCGTTACCTTTCAAACACGGAATGCATCTATCTAAGGTATGTGTTTTGGAACACATAAAGGTGATAGAAGCAGTGAAAGCAGTGTCCCACACTTGGAGTGTGGAAATATTGATAAATGCAATGTTGAAAAACGAGAACCTGATATCGGCTATGCGGTTAGCATAGTGGGAGGATATCAAGGTAATCCTGGAAAGGAATATTCGACTGCTGTAAAAGTACTTTCGAAGTACTGTTCTAGACTACGAAGCAGACGAGCATTTCCTTTGGATTACATTCTCTTAGATTTCTAATCAAATGAGGACCGGTGTAAGTCGATATCAGGCTATGTGTTTCACTATTGAAGGAGAAGGAGTTTTAACATGGAAGAGTGATAAGCACGATGCTTTTCGGACTCTACCATGGGTAACCAAATAGCGGCCTCAGAGGCAGCGGAAGTTTTGGTATAACTCCGGGATAATCTCTGGGACTTAGATGTGATTCTTAGTTTGCCAAAGGCTATGTAAATAGCGGTGCGATGGCAAATGGTAAGAAATCACAAGTCCATAAGTGTAAGATAACACATAGTGCAAGTACCACCTGATACGAGTCATCGTCGAGGGAGACGACGCTGTAGTCACCAAAATAACTTCAGAGCGGCAACCTAGAGTGCTCATTCACACAGTACTTCTTGGAAGTACAACTTAAGCACGTGATGAGTATGGGAGTCGGGAGTTTGGAGGAAATGACTAGACCTTAGTACAAGTGGGAGATTGTTGGAGTTGTGTACTTAATGTCTAGATTTAAGTGACGGAAACTCACGATCCATTGCCACTAATCTATTTAATTAAATAAACAATTATTTGCGTTTAATTATTTATAATTAAATATATGCAAATTATAGTCCTAGATTTTATACGTTGTAGTTAGTATGGTGTTGCATGGGCGCACAGAAGATCATACTATCGGTTACTCGTATTTAATCAAATAGTTGCTCACGACCTAGATGGACACGGACCAATCCATCGGTATAGTCGTTGTGTGAGAGAGAAAATAATCTATCTTGATTATTTTATCACACTTGTACAGTTGGTGTATTGAGCGGATCTGCTTGAGATTTATCGATTAGGATTGCCGGCGATAATCGATTTAAGTCTCTGAGTATTTTATTCTTAATCCCCGATACTATTGCGGGTGTGTATATTTAATATAAGTGACTTTGATTTACCAAAGGAATTAACCGATTTAATTATTGGGTTAATTACCGGTTAAGTTGGGTCACTATATTTTATATATGACATGCCGTGAATACTTGACGGGAAAGTGTATCCCGGAAGGGTTGATAATGTCCCCGAGATGAGTTCATAAGGAATTATTATGTAAACCCTGCAGGTGGATTCGTTCCGCATAATAATTAAGGTTGAATGGTACTAGTCTCGGATACAAGAGATGAATAAATTAATTAGCAATAAATTAATTTTATTCATTGATATTTCTATTTTAAATACACGGAATAAATAATACTACCGGAGAAATATTATTTGATATAATATGGTATAATATTGGGAGTGCAATTAATTTTATATAGTGGAAAATAGAATTAATTAATATTGATAAGGATTAATGGACTTGAGCATTGGGCTCAATTTAATCTTCAATATTGGAAGCCCAATATTCCACCTCCTTAAGATCCCCTACGTAGCCTATAAAAGCACTACATGGTCTTCTCTATTCTCATAAGTTCATAACTTGAAGATCACAATTCTAGAGAGAGAAAGTAGAGAGGAGGATCCATGGAGTTCGGTAGATCGTCGCCCACACGACGTCCGGGCTAGTGCAAGGAATACGTGGGAAGATCTCAAGGTCGTCAAATTGAGTTCTACGTTTCTCCGAACAACGAGAACGAGGTAAATCGTAAAACCCTCTTTATGATTTTATCGTTTAATTATCGTGAAAATATCATGAACCAAGATCCAAGGACGAACCCCGGAAACGAGGAACGAGCCGAGCGGTGGTGGTCGAACCACCGGACCGCGGCAGCTCGTGGATCCCCGTGGGGATCGAACCACAAAACGCCCCGGCTGGACGCCGGGGACGTGCATGAGGAGCCCTCGGCCGAAGCCGAGGGGGCGATCGCTCTTCCATGTTAAAACTCCTTCTCCTTCAATAGTGAAACACATAGCCTGATATCGACTTACACTGGTCCTCATTTGATTAGAAATCTAAGAGAATGTAATCCAAAGGAAATGCTCGTCTGCTTCGTAGTCTAGTGTTGGAGTAGTATACTTAATGTCTAGATTTGAGTATTATAAACTCCTTGTACACTTTCATTTACCTATTAAATACAGACATTCATTTGCTTTTAATTATTGTTAATTAAATATATATGCAAATTATAGTCCTGGATTTTATACGTTGTAGTTAGTATGGTGTGCGACGTCACACAGAAGATCATACTATCGGTTACTCGTATTTAATCGAACAGTTGCTCACGACCTAGATGGACACGGACCAATCCATCGGTATAGTCGTTGTGTGAGAGAGAAAATAATTTGTCTTAATTATTTTATCACACTTGTACACTTGGTGTATTGAGCGGATCGATTGAGACTCATCAATTAGGTTTGCTCGGCGATAATTGATTTGAGACTCAGTGTATTATATTCTTAATCCCCGATATTATTGCGGGTGTGTATATTTAATATAAGTGACTTTGATTTGCCAAAGGAATTGACCGGTTTAATTATTGGGTCAATTACCGGTCAAGTTGGGTCACTATATTTTATATATGGCATGCCGTGAATAATTGACCGGACAGTGTATCCCGGAAGGGTTGATAATATCCCCGAGATGAGCTCAAAAGGATTTATTATGTAAACCTCGCGAGTGGATTTATTTCCGCATAATAAATAAGGTTGAGTGGTACTAGTCTCGGATAAAAGAGATGAATAAATTTATTAAGCAATAAATAAATTTTATTCATGGATATTTCTATCTTAAATACACGGAATAAGTAATACTACCGGAGAAATATTATATGGATATAATATGGTTTAATATTGGGAGTGCAATTAATTTGTATAGTGGAAAATAAATTAATTAATATTGATAAGGATTAATGGACTTGGGCAGTGGGCTCAATTTAATCATCAATATTGGAAGCCCAATATTCCACCTCCTTTAGATCCCCTACGTAGCCTATAAAAGCACTACATGGCCTTCATAAATCATGAGACAAGATTATCATACTTGATATTCTAGAGAGTTGAAGGAGATCCATAGGAGTTCGATAGATCGTCGCCCACCCGACGTTCGAACGGAGTGCAAGGAATACGTGGGAAGATTCAAAGGTCATCTTGATTTCGTTTCTCCGAACAACGAATCGAAAGGTACAATATCTAAACGCCCTTGATAATTGTTCGATTTTGGTTTATCGAGAATACCGTAGAACGCAAGATCCGAAGTATGAAACCGGGTAGGAGGACGAACGCGTGGTGGTGGCGAAGCCACCGGACCACGGCGGACGCCCGCCTAGGGTTTCTTGGGCGCGGAGGAGAGCGACCCTCGGCTGGGCCGAGGGCGCGCGGTCGATCGCAAGGATCGACCGCCGGGGCGCGGGCTGGAGCCGCACCCCACCCCACCTCGACGGTGGGGACCTCCAGGCGGCGGCGAGTCGCCGGACTCGCCGCGGGGGCTGCCGATGCAGCCCCACCCGATCGCGTGGGACGCGATCCTTCGATCTCGCGAACCCCGGCTCGCGGGGGTTCGGCCGGGGGCGGGCTGTGCGTCTTCGGGCGCACGGTCTCCGATGGTCAGACTCCGGCGGATGAGTCGGTGTTCATGTGATCTCCGGCGAAGGTTTTCGTTCGGGTTATTGTTTCCGCAAATTTTAATAGCCCGGGATATCGAATTCCAACAACTGGTATCAGAGCGTTGTTTACGTTCGCGGTATTTTCGATAAAATTGTTCTACCTTGCAGGGTTTCCGACTATTATGGCTTAATTTATTATTCGTTTAATTTATTTTGTCATGAATGTTGGTTTGATTAAACTCTCGGACATGTCGAGATTCGTTTTTGGTGGTGAATGCTTGTAATAGTAAAAATTCGGGGGTTGACCGAATTTAGGATTTATTATTACGTTCTACGTTTTTCCAGAAATTGTATAGGGTCGATTTCATGTATAGAATCGATACCGGAATTGTAATTTAGATTTTGTAATTTATTTTGCGTTGGATCGATGCCGAAACGACCGCCGGAGAAGACGCGTGACGAAGGAGATGATCGTGAGGGTGAACGGGACAAGGATCGACCATCCCCATGGTCGATCCCACGAGGATGATCGACCCACGCCCCAAAGGAGGCCGACCGTGGGAGTTCCGGCCACGCCGGCCACCGGTGGTGGTGGCGCGTGGGCTGGGCGGCGGCGGCATGGGCGGCGGTCGAATGGTGGCACGGGGATCCCCACCCCGTGCTATCCCCGTCCGGAGATTTACTTTCCTAATTGGTTCGGGTTTTTCCTATTTGAGAATTCCTATTTTTGGGAACTCTCATGGATTAGGAAAAGAATCAATTTTGAATTAATTAGGATTCCTAAATTGATTATTTCTATTTTATGGAAATATTCATGGATTAGGAATCCAATTAATTTGGAAAGTAGAAGAGTCCTAAATTATTTTATTTCCTTATTTCATTATGGAAATCATCTAGAATATTCCAAGTGGGTCTTGGATAGATTATTCTAGAGATTTAATGAAGTAGAAAGGGAAGATAAAATAAATAAAAATATTAATAATATTTAATTTTATTTTTGATTTATTCGATTGACTTAATTATTATTAATTAAGTATCTTTTGGATTTATTAAAAATAAATAGATTTAAATATTGGAAATTAATATTCTCGTCACATGGAGCATTCAAGAAACGAAGACTGAAGACTAGAAGATGCGTACGGAGATGCAGTAAAGCCATAATAGTCGGAAAATAATATTCTAGTAATTATTTTGACTATGTGATAATACTATGTGCTTTATTACATGTATGCATGCTATGTGTGTTTATTTTTTTATGCACTAGAATAGCGTATCCCTTTATTGTAAAAAGCTAAGTGGGAGAGGGTATGGAAACATACCCATGGTCTCCATTGCTGCTTTCTTGGTGACTTTTATAAACTTTTGAAGTTTATATAGATAGGTCATTGGAGGAGAGTTCTTGTAATTCCTCTTACGAGAAACATTGATTGAGTTCATCAAACAATGCCTAATTTGTCTTTCCAAAACTGATTTCAAGTCGACTCATTCTTACCCCGGGGAGTGGAATGGAGCCAGAGCCACTTGGTCATGTCGAGGACACAAATTAGAGACCTTCGTACCTTCTTTTATAGATGGATCGATTGTCTGCTCGGCTCCCTCATTTATGAGAGATAGGGCTGTTCGCATGGTGGATCACTGGTTAGAAACTTCGAGTTTCACTTATGATTCTCCACGTCTTGATTTACAAGATTGAATGGGTCAAGTAATTGGATTTCAATTGTATAAGTCTTTTGGTATAGTAAACGTCCACACTATCGTGGCTTGCTATACTGAATGGGACTTTAGATCAATTGATGTAGACAGTTATAGAAGGGAGTGAAGGATTCGCGTGTTGTCGTAAACGTCCACACTATCGTGGCTTGCGGTGATGCGCGAGTCTCAAACAAACTTCTTAGTACTGAGCGATGGTTAACACTTAGGTACGCTTCATAGTATTCCTCCCATCGAGGTAACGCTATTGATGATGTACGACCGAAGGAAATCTAATTGCTAAATCGTTTGGGTGGGTAAACGTCCACACTATCGTGGCTTGCCTTACCTGATGGGATTTTAGATGTGATTAGTGATTTAATGATATTATTTAAGGGAGATAATATCGGATATTAAATTGTTTGTTTGTTTTATGTGCTTATAGGTTAGGAATGACTGTGACCCCACTTTGTGATATACTTAAAGATGAAAACTCACTGGTTCCATATAGTAATGATTGGGAACGAAATCTGGACATTGTCCAGACTGTTGAGCCTTCTATATCTGCTATTGTCCCAACTGATGAGGACATTTGGAATGACCTCAATATGATGTTGAGACATAGTGTGGATACCGCTGAAGAGGTGATTGACATACTCATTGTATTTCGTCCACTAGAGGAGTCGCTTAAAAACGATGACTTGAGGATGAAAATCATAAGTGTGATCAGAAAATCACGAGCTCTTATGGCCAAGGAAGAAGTGCAAGCAAAGAAACCCAGTGGTTCCAAACCACGGATTGGGAAGAGCAAGCCGCGAGGCAAGTGCTATCGATGCAAGCAGTCTGGGCACTGGAGGTCTGATTGTCCTCTCATCAAAGGTACGAAATTTTCCTTAGTCACTGAAACATTATCAGTGGTGTTATCTACCAGCACCTGGTGTGTAGATACGGGGGCCACTGATCATGTCTGCAATTCCTTGCAGGGGTTCCAGGAAACCCGGAGACTTAGAGAGGGAGAGATCGTGGTCTACATGGGCAATGCCGCGAGGGTAGCGGCTGTTGCAGTGGGAGACGTTCACTTACGCTTTAGTAGTGATAGGGTTTTAGTTTTGCATAATTGTCTTTATGTACCCAACTTTAGAAAGAATTTAATTTCGGTTTCTAAACTTATTATGAATGGGTATTCTGTTTCTTTTGACCACTCTGTGATCATAAGAAGAAACAGTCAGATTATCTGTTCTGGTACATTGGTGGACGATTTGTATGTACTAAATCCTGAGTCTAACACAATGCAACTAACCGAGAGTAATAACACATCTACGAACACCAATAAGAGAAAGGAACCTTCTAAGATGAATCAATTATACTTGTGGCATCTAAGGCTAGGTCATATTAACTCAAATAGAATTCAAAGGTTGAAAGCTGATGGTCTCATCAGCGGTGTTGAAGGAGAGGACCTTCCAACTTGCGAATCCTGTTTAGAGGGAAAAATGACTAAACGTTCTTTTTCTGGTAAAGGACGGAGAGCCGAACAAGTATTGGATTTGATTCACTCTGATGTATGCGGACCTATGTCTACTCAGGCAAAGGGAGGGTACGAGTATTTCATCACTTTCACTGATGATTACTCAAGGTATGGATTTGTATACTTGATGCGCCGCAAAAGCGAATCCTTTGACAAGTTCAAGGAATTCAAGGCTTTTGTGGAGAACCTTCAAAACAAATCTATTAAATGCCTGCGATCGGATCGCGGAGGCGAGTACCTGTCTGGAGAATTCAAGGCATACTTGGCAGAGAATGGGATTGATTCCCAAATGACATCACCATATACTCCTCAGCAGAATGGTGTGTCAGAAAGAAGGAATAGGACTCTTATGGAAATGGTACGTTCAATGATGAGTTACTCGGACTTACCTGTTATGTTCTGGGGATATGCCTTGGAAACAGCAGCGCACATTCTAAACTTGGTTCCATCTAAAACGGTTCCTTCAACACCCATGGAACGATGGAGCGGGCGGAAGCCTAGCTTGAGACACGTTCGGATCTGGGGGTGCCCTGCACATGTGTTGAAGGTAGGTGCCGATAAATTAGAACCTCGTACTGAAGTGCGGTTGTTTATAGGATATCCTAGAGGAACTAAGGGTGGCATGTTCTATAGTCCTACGGACCAGAAGATCGTTATAAGTACTAACGCTCGGTTCTTAGAGGAAGACTATGTCATGGACCACAAGCCCAAAAGTGACATAATGCTTGATGAGTTGAGAGGTAACGATAAAGACCTAGATACAGCCGAACCGAGTAGTAATACACCACTAGAACCTGCACCTACTGTCACTGTTAATACACCGGAACGCCGTCGTAGTGGGAGGGTTGTTAAGCAACCAGAAAGATGGATTGGACTGGGTGAGTCTTCGGACTCTGGACCTGGAGTTCATGAAATCGATCCCTGGACCTATGACGATGCGGTACAAGATATAGATGCGCCTTCTTGGAAGAAAGCGATGAAATCCGAAATAGAATCTATGGATTCTAATAAAGTCTGGGATCTTGTAGAACCACCAAGCGGCGTAAAGCCAATTGGGTGTAAATGGGTCTACAAGAGAAAGAGAGGATCTGACGGAAAGGTTGAAACCTTTAAAGCTCGGCTTGTTGCGAAAGGATATACTCAGAAAGAGGGAATCGATTATGAGGAGACCTTCTCGCCGGTAGCCAAGATAAAGTCGATCCGGATTCTCTTATCCATAGCAGCTTATATGGATTATGAGGTGTGGCAAATGGATGTCAAGACAGCTTTCCTTAATGGAAGTCTTGACGAGACGATTTATATGAAACAACCAGAAGGATTCATTGCTAAGGGGCGAGATCATCTAGTGTGCAAGCTTAATCGATCCATTTATGGATTGAAACAAGCCTCGAGATCGTGGAACCTGCGATTTGACGAAGTAGTCCAATCTTTTGGATTCAGTCAAAGCATGGACGAATCGTGTGTGTATTGGAAACGTGATGGGAAGAAGGTGGTGTTTCTCGTGCTTTATGTAGACGACATTCTTCTCATTGGCAACAGTGTGAAAATGTTATCAGACATAAAGGGATGGTTGTCTAGACAATTCGATATGAAAGATTTGGGAGAAGTTGGACATGTTCTAGGGATCAAAGTTATAAGGGATCGCCGGAATAGAACATTGTACTTATCCCAGCAATCTTACATAGACACGATTCTGGCTCGTTTTAACATGCAAAATTCCAAGAAGGGTGAACTGCCCTTCAGTAAAGGAACTTATCTTTCTAAGGAAATGTGTCCTCAGACAAAAAAGGAGAAAGATGAAATGAAATCAGTTCCCTACGCTTCGGCTGTGGGAAGCTTGATGTATGCAATGTTATGTACGAGGCCTGATATCTGCTATGCAGTTGGCGTAGTAGCGAGATATCAGAGTAACCCTGGAAAGGCTCATTGGTCTGCTGTAAAGAGCATTTTCAAGTATTTACGAAATACTAGGGATTATGTTCTGAGTTACGGGGCAGACAATCTGATTCCTTTGGGTTATACAGATTCGGATTTCCAAGCTGATAAGGACCGGCGAAAGTCGACATCAGGCTATGTGTACACTTTGGGAGGTGGAGCCGTATCATGGAGGAGTGTAAAGCAAAAGTGCATTTCAGACTCTACCATGGAAGCTGAATATGTTGCAGCCTCAGAGGCAGCGAAAGAGTCAGTTTGGTTCCTTAATTTCCTCCAGGACTTAGATGTGATTCCGAGTATGCCTAGAGCTATGACAATTTATTGTGATAATAGCGGTGCAGTGGCAAACAGTAAGGAACCACGGTCCCATAGTGCTACAAAACACATAGAGCGCAAGTACCACCTGATTCGAGTCATCGTCAAGAGGGGCGATGCGATAGTCACCAAGATAGCTTCAGAAGACAACCTAGCGGACCCTTTCACCAAGGTACTTCCTAAGGAAGTATATTTCAAGCACTTGAAGGGTTTGGGAGTCAGAAGTTTGGAGGATAAGACTAGACCTTAGTATAAGTGGGAGATTGTTGGAGTAGTATACTTAATGTCTGCTTTTAATTATTGTTAATTAAATATATATGCAAATTATAGTCCTGGATTTTATACGTTGTAGTTAGTATGGTGTGCGACGTCACACAGAAGATCATACTATCGGTTACTCGTATTTAATCGAACAGTTGCTCACGACCTAGATGGACACGGACCAATCCATCGGTATAGTTGTTGTGTGAGAGAGAAAATAATTTGTCTTAATTATTTTATCACACTTGTACACTTGGTGTATTGAGCGGATCGATTGAGACTCATCAATTAGGTTTGCTCGGCGATAATTGATTTGAGACTCAGTGTATTATATTCTTAATCCCCGATATTATTGCGGGTGTGTATATTTAATATAAGTGACTTTGATTTGCCAAAGGAATTGACCGGTTTAATTATTGGGTCAATTACCGGTCAAGTTGGGTCACTATATTTTATATATGGCATGCCGTGAATAATTGACCGGACAGTGTATCCCGGAAGGGTTGATAATATCCCCGAGATGAGCTCAAAAGGATTTATTATGTAAACCTCGCGAGTGGATTTAATTCCGCATAATAAATAAGGTTGAGTGGTACTAGTCTCGGATAAAAGAGATGAATAAATTTATTAAGCAATAAATAAATTTTATTCATGGATATTTCTATCTTAAATACACGGAATAAGTAATACTACCGGAGAAATATTATATGGATATAATATGGTTTAATATTGGGAGTGCAATTAATTTATATAGTGGAAAATAAATTAATTAATATTGATAAGGATTAATGGACTTGGGCAGTGGGCTCAATTTAATCATCAATATTGGAAGCCCAATATTCCACCTCCTTTAGATCCCCTACGTAGCCTATAAAAGCACTACATGGCCTTCATAAATCATGAGACAAGATTATCATACTTGATATTCTAGAGAGTTGAAGGAGATCCATAGGAGTTCGATAGATCGTCGCCCACCCGACGTTCGAACGGAGTGCAAGGAATACGTGGGAAGATTCAAAGGTCATCTTGATTTCGTTTCTCCGAACAACGAATCGAAAGGTACAATATCTAAACGCCCTTGATAATTGTTCGATTTTGGTTTATCGAGAATACCGTAGAACGCAAGATCCGAAGTATGAAACCGGGTAGGAGGACGAACGCGTGGTGGTGGCGAAGCCACCGGACCACGGCGGACGCCCGCCTAGGGTTTCTTGGGCGCGGAGGAGAGCGACCCTCGGCTGGGCCGAGGGCGCGCGGTCGATCGCAAGGATCGACCGCCGGGGCGCGGGCTGGAGCCGCACCCCACCCCACCTCGACGGTGGGGACCTCCAGGCGGCGGCGAGTCGCCGGACTCGCCGCGGGGGCTGCCGATGCAGCCCCACCCGATCGCGTGGGACGCGATCCTTCGATCGCGCGAACCCCGGCTCGCGGGGGTTCGGCCGGGGGCGGGCTGTGCGTCTTCGGGCGCACGGTCTCCGATGGTCGGACTCCGGCGGATGAGTCGGAGTTCATGTGATCTCCGGCGAAGGTTTTCGTTCGGGTTATTGTTTCCGCAAATTTTAATAGCCCGGGATATCGAATTCCAGCATCTAGAACAGTACTTCGAAAGTACTTTTACAGCAGTCGAATATTCCTTTCCAGGATTACCTTGATATCCTCCCACTATGCTAACCGCATAGCCGATATCAGGTTCTTGTTTTCAACAATGCATTTATTAAGCTTTCCACACTCAAAGTGTAGGAAACTGCTTTCATTGCTTCTATCTCCTTTTGTGTTCCAAAACACATATCCTTAGATAGATGCATTCCGTCTCTGAAAGGTAACGAACCTTTCTCGGAATCTTGCATGTTTAAAACGAACCATAATCATTTATGTAAGATGTCCAGGAGAAGTACAATGTTCTTTCTAGAGATCCATGATCTCAAGAGCATGTCCAACTTCTTCCTTTATCTTTCATAATGATTCATCTAGAACAACCATCATTTTATGTCTGATAACATCTTTACATCGTTGCCAATGATAAGAGTGTCATCTACATAAAACCTCCGAGAAACACCACCTTGTTTTCCATCACGTTTCCAATACACACGATTCGTCTATGCTTTTGATGAATCCATGAAATGGACTATCTCATCAATTTGCAAGTACCACGAACTCAATGCTTTGTTTCAATCCATAAATGGATCAACTAAGCTTGTACTCTAAATGATCTCGCCTCTTAGCAATAATCTTTATTGCTTTCCAAGAAGGCACATTTAGATCTAGTACGGCCTTCATGTAGATCTAGGGATCGATTTCATGTATACTAGGTCCAGAGTCCGAAGACTCTCCTAGTCTTATGAATATCTCCGGTTGTCCCACAACCTCCCACTACAATGGCATTCTGGTGTATAAACAGTGATAACAGTAGGTGCAGTTAGTGGTGTACCGCTACTCGGTTCGGCTGGTTCTAAGTCTTAATCTTTCTCTCACATTTCAAAGTATTACGTCACCTTGGGCTTGTGGTTCATCATGTTGGAAATCGATATCCCGGGATATTAAAATTTGCGGAAAATAATAACCCGAACGAAATCCTTCATCGCCGGAATAATCGGATCCCCGACTCATCCGCAGGAGTCCGACCTTTGGAGACTACGCGCCCGAAGACACGCAGCCCGCCCCCAGCCGATTTTCTCCCGAGAGCCGGATCCATGGACGCGAACCATCTCACGTTGACGGAGCTCGACTTGAGCATCACTGCCGCGGGATGAAACCCCGCGGCTAGAAAACACTAGCCGAGCCCCCCAGCCGCGAGGGGCTCGCGATCGCACGCTGCGATCGCCGGGGCTGCCCAGCAGCCCCCGGTGGTGAGTCCGGCGACTCACCACCATCGCCGGAGGAGGGGCGGTCAGCCCCCAGCTGACCCGCCGCGGCTCCAGCCGCGGCTTTCCCCGCGATCGCGCACCAGCCGCGATCGCCAGCCCCGGCCGAAGCCGGGGTTGCTCCCGTGCGCGCGCCGCCGGGGAAGAGGTGGCCAGGGGGTTCGCTCCGCCGTGGCACCAGCCCACGGCCGAACCCCCAGCGATCGACTTCACGTCGATCGCATTCCCCGGCGTCCAGCCGGGGCTTCCTCTTACCCGCCCGCCGGCGGTCGAAGCCCTAGGGCTCGACCGCCACCCTCGACTCGATTCGAGGGTTCCCGATCTTCGCTGGGGATCTCGAATCCCCGTCCCCGAAGTTCGTCGTTTATCCGGATCGTGTGTTCATGTACACGCTACAATTAATTCACACAAAATCATAAAAAGAGGGTTTATGATTTTACCTTCGATTCGTTGTACGGAGAAACGAAATCAAACACGTTGATGACCTTGCGATCTTCCCACGTATTCCTTGCACCTCGTCCGAACGTCGTGTGGGCGACGATCTATCGAACACCTTATGGATCTTCCTCACTCTCCAAGACCTTTTAGTTGGCGTAACTTAGGTTTTGAAAAGTGAAGACCATGTAGTGCTTTTATAGGCTACGTAGGGGATCATAAGGAGAATAAATATTGGGCTTCCAATATTGAAAATTAAATTGGGTCCAACCCAAATCTATTAAT
Organism: Euphrasia confusa; assembly: GCA_954870475.1. Lineage (NCBI taxonomy): Eukaryota > Viridiplantae > Streptophyta > Magnoliopsida > Lamiales > Orobanchaceae > Euphrasia > Euphrasia confusa. The sequence continues at coordinate 24,148,450 of OX940960.1, forward strand.
TCTTATCAATATTAATTTTATTTATTTTCCACTATATAAATAAAATTGCACTCCCAATATTATCCCATATTATATCAAATAATATTTCTCCAGTAGTATTATATATTCCGTGTATTTAAGATTTAAATATCCATGAATAAATTTATTTATTGCTCAATAAATATTATTCATTTCTTATATTCGAGAATAGTACCGTTCAACTTTAATTATTATGCGGATTAAATCCACCTGCAGGGTTTACATAATAATTCCTTATGAACTCATCTCGGGGATATTATCAACCCTTACGGGATACACTGTCCCTTCAAGAATTCACGGCATGCCATATATAAAATATAGTGACCCAACTTAACCGGTAATTAACCCAATAATTAAATCGGTTAATTTCTTTGGAAAATCAAAGTCACTTATATTAAATATACACACCCGCAATAATATCGGGGATTAAGAATAAAATACTCTGAGATTTAAATTGATTATCTAAGGCAATCCTAATCAATAAATCTCAAGCGATCCGCCCAATACACCAAGTGTACAAGTGTGATAAAATAATTAAGATAAATCATTTTCTCTCTCACACAACGACTATACCGATGGATTGGTCCGTGTCCATCTAGGTCGTGAGCAACTGTTCGATTAAATACGAGTAACCGATAGTATGATCTTCTGTGTGCCCATGCAACACCATACTAACTACAACGTATAAAATCTAGGACTATATTTTGCGTAATTAATTAATAATAATTAATTGCAAATAATTGTTTATTAATTAAATAGGTTAAATGCTATGACGGGGAGTTTACCGATACTTAAATCTAGACATTAAGTACACAACTCCAACAATCTCCCACTTGTACTAAGGTCTAGTCATTTCCTCCAAACTCCCGACTCCCATACTCATCACGTGCTTAAGTTATACTTCCCAGAAGTATTATGTGAATGAGCAATCTAGGTTGCCGCTCCAAAGTTATCTTGGTGACCACTGCATCGTCTCTCTGATGATGCTTCGTATCAGGTGGTACTTGCTCTATGTGCTATCATCATCTTTTGAACTTATGACTTCTTCCAGTTTACCATGCACCGCTATGTACATAGCCTTTGGTGAACCAAGAGTCATATCCAAGTTCAGAGGTCGTTCCGGAACCTAACCAAAATTCCGCTGCCTCTGAGGCTGCTATTTGGTTTATGATAGAGTCCGAGAAGCATTACGCTTATCACTCTTTCGTCCTTTAGGTTCCACCTCTTATAAAAGTGGACACATAGCCTGATATCGACTTACACTGGCCCTTCTCTGATTTTTGGATCTGAGAAACTGTAATCTAAGAAGATTTCGTATTGCTAGTAATCCAGTACTTACAAGTACTTTACAGCATTCGAATATCTCTTATCCAGATTACTTTGATATCCTCCCACTACGCTAACCGCGTAGTTGATATCAGGTTCTTGTTTTATAACACCGCATTTACAAAGCCCCTTACACTCGAAGTGTAAGAATCTGCTTTGTCTATCTTCTTCATGTGTTTAAGACACATACCTTAGATGGATGCATTCTGTTCCCGAAAGGCAATAACCTTTCTCAGAATGGTGCATGTTTAAAACAAACCATAATCGTATAAGATATCTAAAGAGAAGTACAAATGTTCTTATCTAGAGATCGAAAGACTTCTAAGAACATGATCCAACTTCATCTTAATCTTATACTTCGATTCATTTAGACAACCTCCATTTTATGTCTGACAACACTTTTACATTGTAGCCAATGATGAAGTGTTATCTACACAAAATTCCGAGAAACACCACTTTGTTTCCATTACGTCTCCAATACACCAATCTTGTCTATGCTCCTTGATGAACCCATAAAATGGACTATCTCATCAATTTGCAAGTTCCACAAGTTTCAGCTCTGTGATAATCCATAAATGGATTCACTGAGTTTGTACTTCTAAATGATCTTGCCTCTTAACAATAATACTTATTGCTATCCAAGCAGGCACATTTAGATTAGTACTGCCCCTATACAGAACTAGGGATTGATTTCATGTCTACTAGATCCAGAGTTCAAAACTCCTCCAGTCCTATGAACATCTCTGGTTGCTTAACAACCTCCCACTGCAATGGCGTTCCGGTGTATAACAGTAATAACATTAGGTGCAGTTAGTGGTGTACTCCTACTCGGTTAGGCTGGTTCTCAGTCTTCCCTTTCCTCATTTCAAAGTACTTTGTCAATTAGGGCATTTGTAGTTTATCTAATAGTCTTCCTCTAAGAACCGGGCGAGGACACCCTTCTGGTTCGTAGTACTATAGAACATACAATTACTTGTTCTTCTAGGATATTCTACAACCATATAGAATGTGCCGTTGTATCCAGAACTATCCATAGAACATAGGTTGTTCCGAACAAACTTGTTCTTTTACCATTAGAATCCCATTTCTCATTTATGACACACCATGTCTACACATCAGTGTATGGTGCAGTCGCTTGAGACTCAATCTCAATCTTTGATTTATGCTATGTGTTATTTAGATAGGTGATAGCCTCCGCGAACAGGTCGCAGGCTCCCAATGGATATACTTTGAAGGATCCCCATAATGGCTTTGTGTTGAAAACACTCCGCCTTTATGGCACAGCAAGTAGTCCAATCCATCTTTGAGTATTCTTGAAAGAACGACTCGTACCTTTTCTAATTACACATACCGCATTAATCATAAATCATTTTCTATACTTGTCCGAATTCCATCCTTTATCCAGAAAGGTTAACTCAGTTGTATCATCTTTCAAGATCGATTCTTAGGTCGAGAGGTCCATTCCTCCAACTATAATTGATCAAATCAATTTCGACCTTTTGAATCCCCTTTTGAATAGATACTACCAAGTTCAAGAATTCACAAGTATGATGATTGATAAGAGAAATATATCTAATAAGTAAAACAAGTTATACATAACGGTTTGTTGCATCGTGGTAGACTAAGGATTCATCATTCATATATTGCTATCTTATGTACCAGAATAGATATCATCATTATTTCTTATCTAAATCATCGAATGATTAAAGAAATAAAATATCCATTAATAGAAAATCAGAACAAAAAATTCTTTCTAAAAGGTACAAAGCAATAATCTTGAAATGAAATCCTATAACTATCAAACAGATAGATAAATGTCTCCCACTGCAACCGCTGCTTCCTCAACAGCTTCGCCCATGTGGACTTGAATTCTTCTTATCTAAGTCGCTGGGTTTTCTGGAACCCCTGCATTTAGAATGCACATACCGTCAGTGGTTCCATATCTACACACCAGAATTCTGGTAGATAATATCGCCGACTGTGTTTTACGACTAAAGAAAAATTCGTACCTTTGAGAGGACAAGATGTAGACCCCCAGTACTCAGACTGCTTCCCTTGGGGATATTTGCCAGAAGGCTTCTTTATCCCACCCTTTGGTCCAAGTCCCTTAGGACCACCGGACCTCCTTGTCTTCTTCTCCTTTCCCTTGCCTTCAGGTCCGAAACCTTTGGCTTTGGCTATAAGAGCTTGCGATTGTTTCAACTCGTCCAAAAGATCCATCATCTCAAAAACATGATCAAGTGTTTCGTCGAAGTAACAGATCTTTATGAGTATCCTCATCGCCTCTTTTCTAGCCTCCTCATCATGTCCAAACAGCAACTTGAGTTTGAGCATGACATTATGATTAATGGTTAATGAACGAGCACTATCCCATTTTTCAAAGTCAAAAATCTCATCCTCAGTCGAGTTAATGGTGAGTCCAGGAGGACAAGTTTCACTGAGTACATCTTTGTACTCCTTTACAGTCTGAGCAATGTCTAACTCCTCTTTCCATTCAACACAGTGTGGAACCAGTGCGTCAAATTCCTCAAGTATCATCTCAAGTGGATTCATAGCAATTTTCTAAACCTATAAACACATTTAAACAAACAATTAATTTAATATCCGACGTTATCTCCCTGGAATAACATCATTAAATTACTAATCACATCTAAAATCCCATCAGGTAAGGCAAGCCACGTGGTGTGGACGTTTACCCACCCAAATGATTTAGCAATTAGATTTTCTTTGGTCATACATCAATTATAGCGTGACCTCGTGGGGAGGAATACTATAACGCGTATCTAAGTGTAAACCATTACTCAGCACTAAAGTAAAATGTTTGGAATTGCTACATCTCCGCAAGCCACGTGGTGTGGACGTTTACGAAAATTTCACAACTCTTCACAATCACTTATAACTGTCTACATCAATTAATCCAAAATCCGTTAGCATAGCAAGCCACGTGGTGTGGACGTTTACTACACTAAGAGACTTTTATAATTGACTCCCAATTACAAGATCCATTAGATTTTGTAAATCAAGACTCGGAGAATCATAAGTGAAACTCGAAGTTTCTAACCAGTGATTCACCATGCGAACGACCCTATCTCTCATAAATGAGGGAGCCGAGCAGACAAACGACCCATCTATCAAAGAATGGCACGAAAGTCTCTAATTTGTGTCATCCACATGACCAAGTGGCTTTGGCTCCATTCCACTCCCCGGGGTGAGAATGAGTCGACTTGAAGTCAGTTTCAGAAAGACAAATTAGGCATTGTTTGATAAACTCGATCAATGTTTCTTGTAGAAGGAATTACAAGAATTCTCCTCCAATGACTCGTCTATACGCACTTTGAAAGTCCATAAGAGTCACCAAGAGAACAGTAATGTAGACCATGGGAATGTTTCCATCCCCTCTCCCACTTAGCTTTTTATAATAAAGGGATACGCTATCTAGTGCATAAAAAAAAACACATATAGCATGCATACAAGCAATAAAGCACATAGTATCACATAGTCAAAATAATGCTAGAAAATTATTTTCCGACTATCATGGCTTTGTCGCATCTCCGTACGCATCTTCTAGTCTTCAGTCTTTGTACTTTGAATGCTCCATGTGACGAGAATATTAATCTCTAATATTAAAGTCTATTTATTTTCAATTAATCCAAAAGTTACTTAATTCGAAAATTAAGTCAATCGAATATATCAAAAATAAAATTAAATATTATTAATATTTTTATTTATTTAATTTCCCATCTAATTCTATTAAATATTTTAGAATAATCTATCCAAGTAAAACTCGGAATATTCTAGAAGACTTCTATAATAGAATAAGGAAACAAAATAAATTTAGGATTCCTCTACTTTCCATTATCAATTTATTTCCATCTAATGAAAATTCCCAAGAATAGGAATAATCAAATAGGAAATAAATTAATACCAAATTAATTAAATTCCTAATCCATGAATATTTCCATAAAGGAAATAAAGCAAATAGGAATAAAATCAATGCAATTAATTCTTTCCTAATCCATGAGAGTTTCCTAAAAGGAAGACACTCAAATAGGAAAGTCGAATTAATTTAGGAAAGTCGGATTATGGTAGGAGTAGCGCAGGTTGGGAGTCCCCGCATCACCCCCACCGTCGACCGCCGCCCGGGAGGAGCAACGCCGCCGCCCCCAGCCCACGCGCCACCACCACCGGTGGCCGGCGTGGCCGGAGGCTCCCACGGACAGCCCCTTTGCCGGCGATCGATCCTTGGGGTCGATCATGGGGTTGATCGGCCCCTTCGTCCATTGTCTTCTTCGTCACACCTTCTTCGTCTTACGGCGATCGTCTCAACATCGAACCAACGTAATTAAAATTACAAGAATTAAATTACAATTATCCGGTATCGATTCTATACATGAAATCGACCCTATACATTTTCCGGAAAATAAGAACGTAATAATAAATCCTAAATTCGGTCAACCCCCGAATTTTTACTATTACAAACATTCAACCACACAAAACGAATCTCGACATGTCCGAGAGTTTAATAATCATGATAATTAATTAAGCAATAATTAAATCAACCATGATAGCCGGAAATCCTGCAAGGTAGAACAATAATCGAGCATATACATGAACACGAAACCAAACGCTCTGATACCAATTGTTGGAAATCGATATCCCGGGCTATTAAAATTTGCGGAAAATAATAACCCGAACGAAATCCTTCATCGCCGGAATAATCGGATCCCCGACTCATCCGCAGGAGTCCGACCTTTGGAGACTACGCGCCCGAAGACACGCAGCCCGCCCCCAGCCGATTTTCTCCCGCGAGCCGGATCCATGGACGCGAACCATCTCACGTTGACGGAGCTCGACTTGAGCATCACTGCCGCGGGATGAAACCCCGCGGCTAGAAAACCCTAGCCTAGCCCCCCAGCCGCGAGGGGCTCGCGATCGCACGCTGCGATCGCCGAGGCTGCCCAGCAGCCCCCGGTGGTGAGTCCGGCGACTCACCACCATCGCCGGAGGAGGGGCGGTCAGCCCCCAGCTGACCCGCCGCGGCTCCATGATGGAGTAGTATACTTAATGTCTAGATTTGAGTATTCTGAACTCTGTATGCACTTTCATTTACCTATTAATTACAGACATTCATTTGCTTTTAATTATTGTTAATTAAATAAATGCAAATCATAGTTCTGGATTTTATACGTTGTAGTTAGTATGGTGTGTCGGGCCCACACAGAAGATCATACTATCGGTTACTCGTATTTAATCAAACAGTTGCTCACGACCTAGATGGACACGAACTAGTCCATCGGTATAGTCGTTGTGTGAGAGAGAAAATAATTTGTCTTAATTATTTTATCACACTTGTACACTTGGTGTATTGAGCGGATCGCTTGAGACTTATCAATTAGGATTGCTCTATGATAATTGATTTAAGTCTCGGAGTATTTTATTCTTAATCCCTGAAACAATTGCGGGTGTGTATATTTAATATCAGTGACTTTGATTTACCAAAGGAATTAACCGATTTAATTATTGGGTTAATTACCGGTTAAGTTGGGTCACTATATTTTATATATGGCATGCCGTGAATTCTTGAAGGGACAGTGTATCCCGGAAGGGTTGATAATATCCCCGAGATGAGCTCATAAGGATTTATTATGTAAACCTCGCGAGTGGATTTGTTCCGCATAATAAATAAGGTTGAGTGGTACTATTCTCGGATATAAGAGATGAATAAATTTATTAAGCAATAAATAAATTTTATTCATGGATATTTAAATCTTAAATACACGGAATAAATAATACTACGTTGGAGAAATATTATTTGGTATAATATGGAATAATATTGGGAGTGCAATTTTATTTATATAGTGGAAAATAAATAAAATAAATATTGATAAGAATTAATGGATTTGGGTTGGACCCAATTTAATTTTCAATATTGGAGCCCAATATTTATTCTCCTTTTCATCCCCCTCGTAGCCTATAAAAGCACTACATGGTCTTCACTTTTTCACAACAAGAAGAGAGAAAAATATAAGATACGCCAATCTTAAAGAGTGAGGAGGATCCATAGAGTTCGATAGCTCGTCGCCCACCCGACGTTCGAACGAAGTGCAAGGAATACGCGGGAAGATCTCGAGGTCATCGATTTCGTTTCTCCGAACAACGAATCGTAGGTACAATTCTCAACTAACTTGATTATTGTTCGATTTGCGTTTATTGAAAATACCGTAGAACAAAGATCCGAAGATCGAAGCCCGGATTAGACGAACGATCACGCGGTGGTGGCGAAGCCACCGGACCGCGGATCGCCCGCCTAGGGTTTCGACCGTGGGGCATGGAGGCGAACCCTCGGCTGGGCCGAGGGTGTGCGATCGACCACGAGGGTCGATCGCTGGGCACGGGCTGGTGCCGTGCCCTACCCCGCCGTGAAGGCGGGGACCTCCTGGTGGTGGCGGGTCGCCGGACCCGCCGCGGGGGCTGTCGAACAGCCCCACCCCGATCGATCGCCGGCGTGCGATCGATCACCTCGATCGTGCGAACCCCGGCTCGCGGGGGTTCGGGTGGGGGCGGATTGCGCGCCTTCGGGCGCGTGGTCTCCAAAGCCCGGACTCCGGCGGATGAGTCGACGTTCGTGTGATTTCCGGCGAAGGGTTCGTTCGGGTTATCGGTTCCGCAATTTTGATAACCCGGGATAGCGAATTCCAACAATTGGTATCAGAGCGTGGTTTACGTTCGCGGTATTTTCGATAAAATTGTTCTACCTTGCAGGGTTCCGACTATTATGGCTTGATGATTATTTGTTTAATTATTTTGTCATGTGATTGTTAGTTTTATTAAACTCTCGGACATGTCGAGATTCGTTTTTGGTGGTGAATGCTTGTAATAGTAAAAATTCGGGGGTTAACCGAATTTAGGATTTATTATTATGTTCATTGTTTTTCCGGAAAATGTATAGGGTCGATTTCGTGTATAGAATCGATACCGGAATTGTAATTTAGATTTTGTAAATTTATTTTGCGATTGGATCAACGTATCGAAGACCACCGGAGAAGACGAAGTGACGAGAGGGAAAGGGCTAGGGATCGATTGGATCGATCCCCATGGACGCCCGATCGAAGGCGTGGGGCGGGGTGGCTGTTGCCCTAGCCGCGGCTGCCACCGGTTTCGGTGGTTGGCGGCGTGGCTGGGCGGCGGCGGTCCTCCCCGTGGCTGGCCGGTCGATCGAGGGTGGGGGTGGTTCGGGGTCTCCCAACCCGGGCTACTCCTACCGGAAATATACTTTCCTAATTAATTCATTATTTCCTATTTTGATTATTTCTTTATGGAATAGTCTAGAATAATAGAAAAGGATTAATTTAGTACTAAATTTATTTTCCTATTTGATTATTCCTTCTCATGGGAATATTCATGGATTAGGAATAAAATAAATTTGGAAAAGTATAATAGTCCTAATTATTTTATTTCCTTATTTCATTACGGAAATCATCTAGAATATTCCAAGTGGGTCTTGGATAAATTATTCTAAGAGATTTAATGAAGTAGAAAGGGAAGATAAAATAAATATTAATAATATTTAATTTTATTTTTGATTTATTCGATTGACTTAATTATTATTAATTAAGTATCTTTTGGATTTGTTAAAAATAAATGGATTTAAATATTGGAGATTAATATTCTCGTCACATGGAGCATTCAAGAAACGAAGACTGAAGACTAGAAGATGCGTACGGGGATGTGATGAAGCCATAATAGTCGGAAAATAATATTCTAGTATTATTTTGACTATGTGATAATACTATGTGCTTTATTACATGTATGCATGCTATATGTGTTTATTTTATGCACTAGATAGCGTATCCCTTTATTGTAAAAAGCTAAGTGGGAGAGGGTATGGAAACATACCCATGGTCTCCATTACTGCTCTCTTGGTGACTTTTATAAACTTTTGAAGTTTATATAGATAAGTCATTGGAGGAGAGTTCTTGTAATTCCTCTTACGAGAAACATTAAATTAAGTTTATCAAACAATGCCTAATTTGTCTTTCCAAAGCTGATTTCAAGTCGACTCATTCTCACCCCGGGGAGTGGAATGGAGCCAGAGCCACTTGGTCATGTAGAGGACACAAATTAGAGACTTTCGTGCCATACTTTTATAGATGGGTCGTTTGTCTGCTCGGCTCCCTCATTTATGAGAGATAGGGTCGTTCGCATGGTGAATCACTGGTTAGAAACTTCGAGTTTCACTTATGATTCTCCACGTCTTGATTTACGAGATTGAATGGATCAAGTAATTGGGAGTCAATTATAAAAGTCTCTTAGTTGGTAAACGTCCACACCACGTGGCTTGCTATACTGACGGACTTTGGATTAATTGATGTAGACAGTTGTAAGTAATTACGAATAGTTGTGAAGTTATCGTAAACGTCCACACCACGTGGCTTGCGGTGATGTAGCAATTCCAAGTAATTTACTTTGGTACTGAGTGATGGTTTACACTTAGATACGCGTTATAGTATCCCTCCCCACGAGGTTACGCTATGATTGATGTATGACCAAAGAAAATCTAATTGCTAAATCATTTGGGTGGGTAAACGTCCACACCACGTGGCTTGCCTTACCTGATGGGATTTTAGATGTGATTAGTGATTTAATGATATTATTTGAGGGAGATAATATCGGATATTAAATTGTTTGTTTGTTTTATGTGCTTATAGGTTAAGAATGACTGTGACCCCACTTTGTGATATACTTAAGGATGAAAACTCACCGGTTCCATATGGTGATGATTGGGAACGAAATCTGGACATTGTTCAGACTGTCGAGCCTTCTATATCTGTTGTTGTCCCAACAGATGAGGACATTAAGAATGACCTCAATATGATGTTGAGACATAGCGTGGATACTGCTGAAGAGGTGATTGACATACTGATTGTTTTTCGTCCACTAGAGGAGTCGCTTAAAAACGATGACTTGAGGATGAAAATCATAAGTATGATCAGAAAATCACAAGCTCTTATGGCAAGAGAAGAAGTGCAAGCAAAGAAGCCCAGTGGTTCCAAACCACGGATTGGGAAGAGCAAGCCGCAAGGCAAGTGCTATCGATGCAAGCAGTCTGGGCACTGGAGGTCTGATTGTCCTCTCATCAAAGGTACGAAATTTTCCTTAGTCACTGAAACATTGTCAGCGGTGATATCTACCAGCACCTGGTGTGTAGATACGGGTGCCACTGACCATGTCTGCAATTCATTGCAGGGGTTCCAGGAAACCCGGAGACTTAGAGAGGGAGAGATCGTAGTCTACATGGGCAATGCCGCGAAGGTGGCGGCTGTTGCAGTGGGAGACGTTCACTTACGTTTTAGTAGTGATAGGGTTTTAGTTTTACGAAATTGTCTTTATGTACCGAATTTTAGAAAGAATTTGATTTCGGTTTCTAAATTAATTCTGAATGGATATTCTGTTTCTTTTGATCACTCTGTGGTCATAAGAAGAAATAGTGAGATTGTCTGTTCTGGTACATTGGTAGACGATTTGTATATTCTGAATCCTGAGTCTAACACAATGCAACTAACCGAGAGTAATAACACATCTACGAACACCAATAAGAGAAAGGAACCTTCTAAGATGAATCAATTATACTTGTGGCATCTAAGGCTAGGTCATATTAATTCGAATAGAATTCAAAGGTTGAAAGCTGATGGTCTCATTAGCGGCATAGAAGGAGAGGACCTTCCAACCTGCGAATCCTGTTTGGAGGGTAAAATGACCAAGCGTTCTTTTTCTGGTAAAGGACGTAGAGCTGAACAAGTATTGGATTTGATTCACTCTGATGTATGCGGACCTATGTCTACTCAGGCAAGGGGAGGGTACGAGTATTTCATCACCTTTACTGATGATTACTCAAGGTATGGATATATTTACCTGATGCGCCACAAGAGTGATTCTTTTGACAAGTTCAAGGAATTCAAGGCTCTTGTGGAGAACCTTCGTGGTAAATCCATAAAATGCCTGCGATCTGATCGCGGAGGCGAGTACCTGTCTGGAGAATTCAAGGCATACTTGGCAGAGAATGGGATTGAATCCCAGCTGACCTCACCATATACTCCTCAGCAGAATGGTGTGTCAGAAAGAAGGAATAGAACTCTTATGGAGATGGTGCGATCGATGATGAGTTACTCGGATTTACCTGTTATGTTCTGGGGACATGCCTTGGAAACAGCGGCGTATATCTTGAATAGGGTTCCAACCAAAACGGTACCAACAACACCCATGGAATTGTGGAGTGGGCGTAAGCCTAACTTGGGACACATTCGGATCTAGGGATGTCCAGCACATGTGTTACGACAAGGCGCCGATAAGTTAGAACCTAGATCAGAAATACGGCTGTTTATAGGATACCCGAAAGGAACTAAGGGTGGCATGTTCTATAGTCCTACGGACCAGAAGATCGTTATAAGTACTAACGCTCGGTTCCTAGAGGAAGACTATGTCATGGACCACAAGCCCAAAAGTGACATAATACTTGATGAGTTGAGAGGTAACGAGGAAGACCTGGATACAGCCGAACCGAGTATAGATACACCACTAGAACCTGCACCTAATACTGTCACTGTTAATACACCGGAACGCCGTCGTAGTGGGAGGGTTGTTGAACAACCAGATAGATGGATTGGACTGGGTCAGTCTTCGGACTCTGGACCTGGAGTTCATGAAATCGATCCCTGGACCTATGATGAGGCGGTACAAGATATAGATGCGCCTTCTTGGAAGAAAGCGATGAAATCCGAAATAGAATCTATGGATTCTAATAAAGTCTGGGATCTTGTAGAACCACCAAGCGGCGTAAAGCCAATTGGGTGTAAATGGGTCTACAAGAGAAAGAGAGGATCTCACGGAAAGGTTGAAACCTTTAAAGCTCGGCTTGTTGCGAAAGGATATACTCAGAAAGAGGGAATCGATTATGAGGAGACCTTCTCGCCGGTAGCTAAGATAAAGTCGATCCGGATTCTCTTATCCATAGCAGCTCATATGGATTATGAGGTGTGGCAAATGGATGTCAAGACAGCTTTCCTTAATGGAAGTCTTGACGAGACGATTTATATGAAACAACCAGAAGGATTCATTGCTAAGGGGCGAGATCATCTAGTGTGCAAGCTAAATCGATCCATTTATGGATTGAAACAAGCCTCGAGATCGTGGAACCTGCGGTTTGACGAAGTAGTCCAATCTTTTGGATTCAGTCAAAGCATGGACGAATCGTGTGTGTATTGGAAACGTGATGGGAAGAAGGTGGTGTTTCTCGTGCTTTATGTAGACGACATTCTTCTCATTGGCAACAGTGTGAAAATGTTGTCAGACATAAAGGGATGGTTGTCTAGACAATTCGATATGAAAGATTTGGGAGATGTTGGACATGTTCTAGGGATCAAGGTTATAAGGGATCGCCGGAATAGAACATTATGTCTTTCCCAGCAATCTTACATAGACACGATTCTAGCTCGTTTTAACATACAAGATTCCAAGAAGGGTGATCTGCCTTTCAGTAAAGGAACTTATCTTTCTAAGGAAATGTGTCCTCAGACACAGAAGGAGAAAGATAACATGAAAGCGGTTCCCTACGCTTCGGCTGTGGGAAGCTTAATGTATGCAATGTTATGCACGAGGCTGATATCTGTTATGCCGTTGGCATAGTGGCGAGATATCAGAGTAACCCTGGTAAGGCTCATTGGACTGCCGTAAAGAGCATTTTCAAGTATTTGCGAAATACTGGGGATTATGTTCTAAGTTACGGGGCAGACAATCTGGTTCCTTTGGGTTATACGGATTCGGATTTCCAAACTGATAAGGACTGGTGTAATTCGTGATCAGGCTATGTGTTTCACTATTAAAGGAGGAGGAGTTTTAACATGGAAGAGTGATAAGCACGATGCTTTTCGGACTCTCCCATGGGTAACCAAATAGGGGCCCCAGAGGCAGCGGAAGATTTGGTATGGCTCCGGTATTACCTCTGGGACTTAGATGTGATTCTTAGTTTACCAAAGGCTATGTAAATAGCGGTGCAGTGGCAAACTTTAAGAGATCACGAGTCCATGAGTGTAAGATAACACATAGGGCAAGTACCACCTGATACGAGTCATCGTCAGAGGGACGATGCAGTAGTCACCAAGATAGCTTCAGAGCGGCAACCTAGATTGCTCATTCACTTGGTACTTCTTGGAAGTACAAATTTAAGCACGTGATGAGTATGGGAGTCGGGAGTTTGGAAGATATGACTAGACCTTAGTATAAGTGGGAGATTGATGGAGTAGTATACTTAATGTCTAGATTTGAGTATTCTGAACTCTGTATGCACTTTCATTTACCTATTAATTACAGACATTCATTTGCTTTTAATTATTGTTAATTAAATAAATGCAAATCATAGTTCTGGATTTTATACGTTGTAGTTAGTATGGTGTGTCGGGCCCACACAGAAGATCATACTATCGGTTACTCGTATTTAATCAAACAGTTGCTCACGACCTAGATGGACACGAACTAGTCCATCGGTATAGTCGTTGTGTGAGAGAGAAAATAATTTGTCTTAATTATTTTATCACACTTGTACACTTGGTGTATTGAGCGGATCGCTTGAGACTTATCAATTAGGATTGCTCTGTGATAATTGATTTAAGTCTCGGAGTATTTTATTCTTAATCCCTGAAACAATTGCGGGTGTGTATATTTAATATCAGTGACTTTGATTTACCAAAGGAATTAACCGATTTAATTATTGGGTTAATTACCGGTTAAGTTGGGTCACTATATTTTATATATGGCATGCCGTGAATTCTTGAAGGGACAGTGTATCCCGGAAGGGTTGATAATATCCCCGAGATGAGATCATAAGGATTTATTATGTAAACCTCGCGAGTGGATTTGTTCCGCATAATAAATAAGGTTGAGTGGTACTATTCTCGGATATAAGAGATGAATAAATTTACTAAGCAATAAATAAATTTTATTCATGGATATTTAAATCTTAAATACACGGAATAAATAATACTACGTTGGAGAAATATTATTTGGTATAATATGGAATAATATTGGGAGTGCAATTTTATTTATATAGTGGAAAATAAATAAAATTAATATTGATAAGAATTAATGGATTTGGGTTGGACCCAATTTAATTTTCAATATTGGAGCCCAATATTTATTCTCCTTTTGATCCCCCTCGTAGCCTATAAAAGCACTACATGGTCTTCACTTTTTCACAACAAGAAGAGAGAAAAATATAAGATACGCCAATCTTAAAGAGTGAGGAGGATCCATAGAGTTCGATAGCTCGTCGCCCACCCGACGTTCGAACGAAGTGCAAGGAATACGCGGGAAGATCTCGAGGTCATCGATTTCGTTTCTCCGAACAACGAATCGTAGGTACAATTCTCAACTAACTTGATTATTGTTCGATTTGCGTTTATTGAAAATACCGTAGAACAAAGATCCGAAGATCGAAGCCCGGATTAGACGAACGATCACGCGGTGGTGGCGAAGCCACCGGACCGCGGATCGCCCGCCTAGGGTTTCGACCGTGGGGCATGGAGGCGAACCCTCGGCTGGGCCGAGGGTGTGCGATCGACCACGAGGGTCGATCGCTGGGCACGGGCTGGTGCCGTGCCCTACCCCGCCGTGAAGGCGGGGACCTCCTGGTGGTGGCGGGTCGCCGGACCCGCCGCGGGGGCTGTCGAACAGCCCCACCCCGATCGATCGCCGGCGTGCGATCGATCACCTCGATCGTGCGAACCCCGGCTCGCGGGGGTTCGGGTGGGGGCGGATTGCGCGCCTTCGGGCGCGTGGTCTCCAAAGCCCGGACTCCGGCGGATGAGTCGACGTTCGTGTGATTTCCGGCGAAGGGTTCGTTCGGGTTATCGGTTCCGCAATTTTGATAACCCGGGATAGCGAATTCCAACACTCCAGCCGCGGCTTTCCCCGCGATCGCGCACCAGCCGCGATCGCCAGCCCCGGCCGAAGCCGGGGTTGCTCCCGTGCGCGCGCCGCCGGGGAAGAGGTGGCCAGGGGGTTCGCTCCGCCGTGGCACCAGCCCACGGCCGAACCCCCAGCGATCGACTTCACGTCGATCGCATGCCCCGGCGTCCAGCCGGGGCTTCCTCTTACCCGCGCGCCGGCGGTCGAAGCCCTAGGGCTCGACCGCCACCCTCGACTCGATTCGAGGGTTCCCGATCTTCGCCGGGGATCTCGAATCCCCGTCCCCGAAGTTCGTCGTTTATCCGGATCGTGTGTTCATGTACACGCTACAATTAATTCACACAAAATCATAAAAAGAGGGTTTATGATTTTACCTTCGATTCGTTGTACGGAGAAACGAAATCAAACACGTTGATGACCTTGCGATCTTCCCACGTATTCCTTGCACCTCGTCCGAACATCGTGTGGGCGAAGATCTATCGAACACCTTATGGATCTTCCTCACTCTCCAAGACCTTTTAGTTGGCGTAACTTAGGTTGTGAAAAGTGAAGACCATGTAGTGCTTTTATAGGCTACGTAGGGGATCATGAGGAGAATAAATATTGGGCTTCCAATATTGAAAATTAAATTGGGTCCAACCCAAATCTATTAATTCTTATCAATATTAATTTTATTTATTTTCCACTATATAAATAAAATTGCACTCCCAATATTATCCCATATTATATCAAATAATATTTCTCCGGTAGTATTATATATTCCGTGTATTTAAGATTTAAATATCCATGAATAAATTTATTTATTGCTCAATAAATATTATTCATTTCTTGTATCCGAGAATAGTACCGTTCAACTTTAATTATTATGCGGATTAAATCCACCTGCAGGGTTTACATAATAATTCCTTATGAACTCATCTCGGGGATATTATCAACCCTTACGGGATACACTGTCCCTTCAAGAATTCACGGCATGCCATATATAAAATATAGTGACCCAACTTAACCGGTAATTAACCCAATAATTAAATCGGTTAATTCCTTTGGAAAATTAAAGTCACTTATATTAAATATACACACCCGCAATAATATCGGGGATTAAGAATAAAATACTCTGAGATTTAAATTGATTATCTAAGGCAATCCTAATCAATAAATCTCAAGCGATCCGCCCAATACACCAAGTATAAAATCTTCTGTGTAATTAATTAATAATAATATGATCTTCTGTGTGCCCATGCAACACCATACTAACTACAACGTATAAAATCTAGGACTATATTTTGCGTAATTAATTAATAATAATTAATTGCAAATAATTGTTTATTAATTAAATAGGTTAAATGCTATGACGGGGAGTTTACCGATACTTAAATCTAGACATTAAGTACACAACTCCAACACATCATATAGTCTTTCTCTAAGAACCGGGCGTTAGAACTTATAACGTCCTTCTGGTTCATAGTACTATTGAACACACATCTTTTGTTCTTCTAGGATATTCTACAACCGCATTTGAATGCCCCGTTGTTTCCAGACATATCCATAGAACATAGGTAGTTCCGTATAACTCATAATTTTACTATTTCTATAAGAGTTCCATTTCTTGTTTACGACACACCATTTCTACACAACAGTGCATGGTGTAGTCATTTGGGATCAAATCCCAATCTCTAATCAGTATGCCATGCATTCCTCAGAAAGGTACTTGCCTCCGCGATCAAATCGCAGGCCACAAATAGATATATCTCGATGGTTCTCCACAATTGCTTAGTGTCCATTGACTTGTCAAAACACTTGCTTTTGTGGCACATCAGGTATCCTAATCCATTTCTCGAGTAATCATCAAATGAAGTACTCGTACCTTATTGTCGGAGTAGACATAGGTCTGCATACATCAGAGACAATCAATTCTTATACTTGTCCGTATCTTACATCTTATATCCATAAATGATTGCTTAGTCATATTATCTTCCAAATTAGATTCTTAGGTCAGAAGGTCTGTTGGAGTTGTGTACTTAATATCTAGATTTAAGTAACGGAAACTCACGATCCATTGCCATTAATCTATTTCATTAAATAAACAATTATTTGCGTTTAATTATTTATAATTAAATATATGCAAATCATAGTCCTGGATTTTATACGTTGTAGTTAGTATGGTGCAAGCATGGGCGCACAGAAGATCATACTATCGGTTACTCGTATTTAATCGAACAGTTGCTCACGACCTAGATGGACACGGACCAATCCATCGGTATAGTCGTTGTGTGAGAGAGAAAATAATCTATCTTGATTATTTTATCACACTTGTACACTTGGTGTATTGAGCGGATCGTTGAGATTCATCGATTAGGATTGCCGGCGATAATCGATTCGAGTCTCAGTGTATTTTATTCTTAATCCCCGATACTATTGCGGGTGTGTATATTTAATATTAGTGACTTTGATTTACCAAAGGAATTAACCGATTTAATTATTGGGTTAATTACCGGTTAAGTTGGGTCACTATATTTTATATATGACATGCCGTGAATACTTGACGGGAAAGTGTATCCCGTAAGGGTTGATAATATCCCCGAGATGAGTTCATAAGGAATTATTATGTAAACCCTGCAGGTGGATTCGTTCCGCATAATAATTAAGGTTGAATGGTACTAGTCTCGGAAATAAGAGATGAATAAATTAATTAGCAATAAATTAATTTTATTCATGGATATTTATATCTTAAATACACGGAATAAATAATACTACCGGAGAAATATTATTTGATATAATATGGTTTAATATTGGGAGTGCAATTAATTTTATATAGTGGAAAATAGAATTAATTAATATTGATAAGGATTAATGGACTTGAGCATTGGGCTCAATTTAATCTTCAATATTGGAAGCCCAATATTCCACCTCCTTAAGATCCCCTACGAAGCCTATAAAAGCACTACATGGTCTTCTCTATTCTCATAAGTTCATAACTTGAAGATCACAATTCTAGAGAGAGAAAGTAGAGAGGAGGATCCATGGAGTTCGGTAGATCGTCGCCCACACGACGTCCGGGCTAGTGCAAGGAATACGTGGGAAGATCTCAAGGTCGTCAAATTGAGTTCTACGTTTCTCCGAACAACGAGAACGAGGTAAATCGTAAAACCCTCTTTATGATTTTATCGTTTAATTATCGTGAAAATATCATGAACCAAGATCCAAGGACGAACCCCGGAAACGAGGAACGAGCCGAGCGGTGGTGGTCGAACCACCGGACCGCGGCAGCTCGTGGATCCCCGTGGGGATCGAACCACAAAACGCCCCGGCTGGACGCCGGAGACGTGCATGAGGAGCCCTCGGCCGAAGCCGAGGGGGCGATCGCTGCCCAAGGGCACGATCGCCGGGCGGGCGGCTGGCGCGCCCGCAGCGACTCACGGTTGAGTCGCCCCTCCACGGCGAGCAGCAAGTCGCCGGACTTGCTGCTGGGGGGCTGCCGGAACAGCCCCGATCGATCGCACCCCGCGATCGCTACATGCGATCGTGAGCCCTCCTCGCGGGGGTGCGGCTGGCCGTGCGCGCGTCTTCGGACGCGGCGTGCGTTCGGTCGTATCCCGGACCGCGTGATGTGCTCGCGTAGATTCCGGCGAAAGGATTTCGATTGGGTTGTCGGTTCCGCAATTTTGACAATCCGGATATTCGAAGGATTTCGGTCGGAATTAATTAGATAATTTATTTATTTAAATTTATTAATTCCGGGATATCGAATTCCAACAATTGGTATCAGAGCGTTGGTTTTAGTTCATGGTATTTTTCGATAAATTGTTCTACCTTGCAGGGTTTCCGATTATTATGGCTAGATTTAATTTTGTTAATTAATGACATAATAATGTTCTTGATTATTAAACTCTCGGTGATGTTATTTGTTCTTGTGTGGTGAATGTTTGTTCTTAATTTTTCCGGAAATTGTGAGGTCGATTTCATGTAGAGAATCGATACCGGATAGCGTAGTAATAAATTTTTAATTTATTTTACGTTGGATCGATTCCGAAACGACGACCGGAAAAGTGTGACGGAGGAGACGAAGAGAGGGAGGATTCCGGGGATCGATCAACCCCATGATCGACCCAAGGGATGGATCGATCGAGTGGGAGGGGCAGCCATCGCACCCCTTTGGCCGTGGGCTGCCGCCGGTAGTGGTGGTGGCTGGCCGGTTGGGGTGGCGGCGGCGGTGATGCGCTCCTCTTGGCCTCGGTCGATGGTGGGGATGGCGTGGGGATCCCCAGCCCATGCTATTCCTACCAAGATCCAACTTTCCTAAATTATTCGGTTTTCCTATTTTGAGTATTCCTATTTTTGGGAATTCTCATGAAATAGGAAAAGAATAAATTTAGAATAAATTTATTTTTCCTTATTGATTATTCCTATTCTTGGGAATTTTCATAGATTAGGAAAATGAATAAATTTATAATTAATTTATTTTTCCTATTTAATTATTCCTTTATGGAATTTTTAATGGATTAGGAAAATAATTAATTTGGAAAGTTTAGGAGTCCTAAATTAATTTTTCCTTATTTAATTATTCCTTTATGGAATTTTTAATGGATTAGGAAAGGAATTAATTTGGAAGGACTAGGAGTCCTAAATTAATTTTTCCTTATTTAATTATTCCTTTATGGAATTTTTAATGGATTAGGAAAGGAATTAATTTGGAAGGACTAGGAGTCCTAAATTATTTTATTTCCTTATTTCATTATGGATATCTTCTAGAATATTCCAAGTGGGTCTTGGATAGGATTCTAGAGATTTAATGGAATTGGAAAGGAAAATAAAAATAATAAAAATATTAATAATATTTAATTTTATTTTTGATTTATTCGATTGACTTAATTTTCGAATTAAGTAACTTTTGGATTTATTAAAAATAAATAGATTTAAATATTGGAATTAATATTCCCGTCACATGGAGCATTCAAGAACGAAGACTGAAGACTAGAAGACGCATACGGGGATGCGATAAAGCCATAATAGTCGGAAAATAATATTCTAGTATTATTTTGATTATGTGATAATATACTATGTGCTTTATTTCATGTATGCATGCTTATGTGTATTTAATTATGCATTGGATAGCGTATCCCTTTATTGTAAAAAGCTAAGTGGGAGAGGGTATGGAAACATATCCATGGTCTCCATTGTTGTTCTCTTGGTGACTTTTATGGACTTTTTAAGTTCGTATAGACAAGTCATTGGAGGAGAATTCTTGTAATTCCTTTTACGAGAAACATTGATTAAGTTTATCAAACAATGCCTAATTTGTCTTTCTGAAACTGATTTCAAGTCGACTCATTCTCACCCCGGGGAGTGGAATGGAGCCAAAGCCACTTGGTCATGTGGATGACACAAATTAGAGACCTTCGTACCATTTCTTGGAAATGGATCGATTGTCTGCTCGGCTCCCTCATTTTATGAGAGTTAGGGTTGTTCGCATGGTGAATCACTGGTTAGAAACTTCGAGTTTCACTTATGATTCTCCGCGTCTTGATTTACAAGATTGAATGATTCATGTAATTGGGAGTCAATTGTAAAAGTCTTTTGGTGTAGTAAACGTCCACACTATCGTGGCTTGCTGCATTGAATGGGATTTTGGAACGATTGATGTAGACAGTTATAGAAGGGAGTAAAGGAGCGTGTGTTAACGTAAACGTCCACACTATCCTGGCTTGCGGTGAATATGCGTATCCCAAACAATCTTCTTAGATACTGAGTAATGGTTTACACTTAGGTACGCTTCTTAGTATTCTTCCCATCGAAGTAACGCTAATGATGATGTACGACCGAAGCAAATCTAATTGCTAAATCATTTGGATAGGTAAACGTCCACACTATCGTGGCTTGCCATATCTGATGGGATTTTAGAGGTGATTAGTGGTTTAATGATTGTTGGAGTAGTATACTTAATGTCTAGATTTGAGTATTATAAACTCCTTGTACACTTTCATTTACCTATTAAATACGAACATTCATTTGCTTTTAATTATTGTTAATTAAATATATGCAAATTATAGTCCTAGATTTTATATGTTGTAGTTAGTATGGTGTTGCATGGGCACACAGAAGATCATACTATCGGTTACTCGTATTTAATCGAACAGTTGCTCACGACCTAGATGGACACGGACCAACCCATCGGTATAGTCGTTGTGTGAGAGAGAAAATAATTTATCTTAATTATTTTATCACACTTGTACACTTAGTGTATTGAGCGGATCGATTGAGACTCATCAATTAGGTTTGCTCGGCGATAATTGATTTGAGACTCAGTGTATTATATTCTTAATCCCCGATATTATTGCGGGTGTGTATACTTAATATAAGTGACTTTGATTTGCCAAAGGAATTAACCGATTTAATTATTGGGTTAATTACCGGTCAAGTTGGGTCGCTATATTTTGTATATGGCATGCCGTGAATAATTGACCGGACAGTGTATCCCGGAAGGGTTGATAATATCCCCGAGATGAGCTCAAAAGGATTTATTATGTAAACCTCGCGAGTGGATTTAATTCCGCATAATAAATAAGGTTGAGTGGTACTAGTCTCGGATAAAAGAGATGAATAAATTTATTAAGCAATAAATAAATTATATTCATGGATATTTCTATCTTAAATACACGGAATAAATAATACTACCGGAGAAATATTATTTGGATATAATATGGTTTAATATTGGGAGTGCAATTAATTTATATAGTGGAAAATAAATTAATTAATATTGATAAGGATTAATGGACTTGGGCAGTGGGCTCAATTTAATCATCAATATTGGAAGCCCAATATTCCACCTCCTTTAGATCCCCTACGTAGCCTATAAAAGCACTACATGGCCTTCATAAATCATAAGACAAGATTATCATACTTGATATTCTAGAGAGTTGAAGGAGATCCATAGGAGTTCGATAGATCGTCGCCCACCCGACGTTCGAACGGAGTGCAAGGAATACGTGGGAAGATTCAAAGGTCATCTTGATTTCGTTTCTCCGAACAACGAATCGAAAGGTACAATATCTAAACGCCCTTGATAATTGTTCGATTTTGGATTTATCGAGAATACCGTAGAACAAAGATCCGAAGCACGAAACTATGAACGGGGGACGATCGCGTGGTGGTGGCGAAGCCACCGGACCACGGGCGATCGCCCGGGCTAGGGTTTCGACGCGGGGCGATGGGGGTCGAACCCTCGGTTCGACCGAGGGTGTGCGATCGACCACGAGGGTCGATCGCTGGGCACGGGCTGGTGCCGTGCCCATCCCCGCCGTGAAGGCGGGAGCCTCCAGGTGGCGGCGAGTCGCCGGACTCGCCGCGGGGGCTGCTGGGAGCAGCCCCACCCCGATCGATCGCCGGCGTGCGATCGGTCCTTCGATCGCGTGAACCCGCCTCGCGGGGGTTCGGCCGGGGGCGGGCTGTGCGTCTTCGGGTGCATGGTCTCCGATGGTCGGACTCCGGCGGATGAGTCGGTGTTCATGTGATCTCCGGCGAAGGTTTTCGTTCGGGTTATTGTTTCCGCAAATTTTAATAGCCCGGGATATCGAATTCCAACAATGATATTATTTAAGGGAGATAATATCGGAGATTAAATCGATTGTTTGTTGTTATATGTGCTCATAGATTAGGATATGGCTTTGAACCCACTTTATGTGATACGTAAGGATTTTAAACTCACTGGTCCCTAAATGTATTGATTGGAATAGAGATCTAGACATTGCCCAGACTATTAAAGAGTACAAGTTTGTACTCAGTAAGCTTTGTCCTCCCGAGCCTATTGACATAGGCGGCTAGACAAGAAGCGATGAGGATACTCATAAAGGCCAGTCGATTCGAGGAAACGCTTAAACACGTTTTTGAGATGATTGACCTTTTAGACGAGTTGAGACGGAAATCGCAAGCTCTTGTAGCCAATACCAAAGGTTTCGAACCATAGGGCAAAATCGGGGGAAAGGAAAAGCAAGCATAGAAACCCAATGGTCCTAAGTTTCTTGGACCACGAGATGGGACGAGAAAGCCAAGAGGCAAGTGTTCTCGATGCAAACAGTCTGGGTACTGGAAGTTTGATTATCCTCTCAAAGAAAGTACGAAATTTTCTTTAGTCGTAAAACATAGTCAGTGGAATTATCTACCGGAACCTGGTGTGTAGATATGGAACCACTGACGGTATGTGCATTTTAAATGCAAGGGTTCTAGGAAACCCGACGACTTAGAAAAGAAAAGATCGTAGTCTACATGGGCAATGCTGTGGAGGAGGCAGCAGTTGCAGTGGAGGACATTTTATAGGATTTCATTTTGAGTTATTGCTTTTATGTACCTTTCATATTAGAAAGAACTTTGTTCTGGATTTCTAAATAAATGGATATTTTATTTCTTTTAATCATTTGATGGTTATAAGAAGAAATAAGGATATTATCTATTTTGGTACATTAGCTAGCAATATATAAATGATGAATCCTGAGTCCACCACGATACAACGAACCGTAGTATGAAACTCGTTTTACTAATAAGAGATTTCTTTATCAATTATATGTTGGAATTCGATGTCCCGGGGTATCAAAAAAATTGCGGAACCGATAACCCCGACCGAAATCCCGTCGCCGGAAACACGCGAACCACTAAACGGAGCCGGGCTCGACCCGAGCATCGCCGCGGGATAAACCCGCGGCCGAAACCCTAGGCGAGCCCCCGCCGGGGCTCGCGATCGTGCGCCGATCGCTGGGCTGCTCCGGCAGCCTTGGGCGGTGAGTCCGGCGACTCACCGCCATCACCGGAGGCGGGGGGCACCACCAGCCGCGGCATCAGCCCGCGGCAGTCCCCCCGGCGATCGAGCTGAGGCTCGATCGCCCCCAGCCGCGGCGTCCAGCCGCGGCGTTCCTTCGATGCGCGCCGGCGGTCGAAGCCCTAGGGCTCGACCGCCACCTCTCGGCTCCCAGCCGAGGGTTCGTTCGATCCTTCGCCGGGGATCTCGAATCCCCGTCCCCGAAGATCGTCGTTTACCCGGATCTTGTGTTCATGTATATGTTTCAATTTTAATTCACATAAAATCACATAAGGGGTTTTATGATCATACCTTTTGATTTGTTGTGCGGAGAAACAAAATCAATCGAAGACCTTTGAATCTTCCTACGTATTCCTTGCACTCCGTTCGACCGTCGGGTGGGCGACGATCTATCGAACTCCTATGGATCTCCTTCAACTCTCTAGAATATCAAGTATGATAATCTTGTCTTATGATTTATGAAGGCCATGTAGTGCTTTTATAGGCTACGTAGGGGATCTAAAGGAGGTGGAATATTGGGCTTCCAATATTGATGATTAAATTGAGCCCACTGCCCAAGTCCATTAATCCTTATCAATATTAATTAATTTATTTTCCACTATATAAATTAATTGCACTCCCAATATTAAACCATATTATATCAAATAATATTTCTCCGGTAGTATTTATTTATTCCGTGTATTTAAGATTTAAATATCCATGAATAAAATTAATTTATTGCTAATTAATTTATTCATCTCTTTAATCCGAGACTAGTACCATTCAACCTTAATTATTGTGCGGAACGAATCTACTCATGAGGTTTACACAATAATTCCTTTTGAACTCATCTCGGGGATATTATCAACCCTTCCGGGATACACTGTCCGGTCAATTATTCACGGCATGCCATATATAAAATATAGTGACCCAACTTAACCGGTTATTAACCCAATAATTAAATCGGTTAATTCCTTTGGTAAATCAAAGTCACTTATATTAAATATACACACCCGCAATAATATCGGGGATTAAGAATAAAATACACTGAGACTCAAATCGATTATCGCCGGCAATCCTAATCGATGAATCTCAACGATCCGCTCAATACACCAAGTGTACAAGTGTGATAAAATAATTAAGACAAATTATTTTCTCTCTCACACAACGACTATACCGATGGATTGGTCCGTGTCCATCTAGGTCGTGAGCTACTGTTTGATTAAATACGAGTAACCGATAGTATGATCTTCTGTGTGACGTCGCACACCATACTAACTACAACGTATAGAATCCAGGACTATATTTTGCATTTATTTAATTAATAAATAATTAAAAGCAAATAATCGTTCGTTAATTTAATAGATTAAATGCTATGACGGGGAGTTTACCGTTACTTAAATCTAGACATTAAGTACACAACTCCAACAATCTCCCACTTGTACTAAGGTCTAGTCATTTCCTCCAAACTCCCGACTCCCATACTCATCACGTGCTTAAGGTGTACTTTCGAGAAGTACTATGTGAGTGAGCACTCTAGGTTGTCGCTCTGAAGTTATCTTGGTGACTACTACGTCGTCTCCCTCGACGATGACTCGTATCAGGTGGTACTTGCACTATGTGTTAACATCACTTTTCGACTTATGACTTCCTCCGGTTTACCATGCACCGCTATGAAATAGCCTTTGGCAAACCAAGAGTCATATCCAAGTCTTAGAGGTTATCCCGGAACCTAACCAAAACTTCCGCTGCCTCTGAGGCTGCTATTCGGTTGTGAGAGAGTCCGAGAAGCATCCTTCTTATCACTCTTTCATATTATAGGCTCCACCTCTTTCAAAAATGAACACATAGCCTGATATCGACTTACACTGGCCCTTCTCTGATTTTAGATCTGAGAATGTGTAATCTAAGAAGATTTCGTTTTGCTTGATAATCCAGTACTTCGCAAGTACTATTACAGCATCTGAAAATCTCTTATCCAGATTACTTTGATATCCTCCCACTACGCAAACTGCATAGTTGACATCAGGTTCTTGTTTTTCAACATTGCATCTAAGCTTTCCACACAAAGTGTAGGAAACTGCTTTGTATTATCTATCTCCTTCAAGTGTTTAAAACATATGACTTTAGATAGATATTCTGTTTCTGAAAGGTAACAACCTTTCTCAGAATTATGCATGTTAAAACAAACCATAATCGTATAAGATATCTAGGAGAAGTACAATGTTCTTATCCCCAGATTGAAAGATCTTTAAGAACACGTTCCAACTTCTTCTCAATCTTATATCCCGATTTATTTAGACAACCATTTATGTCTGACAATATCTTTACATTGTTGCCAATGATAAAATGTTATCTACATAAAATCTCCGAGAAACACCACCTTGTTTCCATTACGTCTCCAATACACCCATCGTCTTTGCCTTTTGATGAACCCATCAATTTGCAAGTTCCACGATTTATAGCTTTGTTACTATCCATGAATGGATTTATTAAGCTATGTACTCTAAATGATCTAGCCTCTTAACAATAAACCTTATTGTTCCAAGCAGGCACATTTAGTTCTAGTACCACCCTTATGCAGAACTAGGGATCGATTTCATGTCTACTAGATCCAGAGTCCGAACTCCTCTAGTCTTATGAACATCTCTGGTTGTCAAACAACCTCCCACTGCAATGGCGTCCCGATGTATAACAGTAATAACAATAGGTGCAGTGTGTGGTGTACTTTTTCTCGGTTTGGCTGGTTCCCAGTCTTATGTCCTTTCTTCTCATTCCAAGGTATTACGTTTAAGTCAGGCTTTGTGGCTCATCTAATAGTATTCCTTTATGAACCGAACGATAGACGTCCCTCTGGTTCATAGTACTATAGAACACACAATACTTT
Organism: Euphrasia confusa; assembly: GCA_954870475.1. Taxonomy (NCBI): domain Eukaryota; kingdom Viridiplantae; phylum Streptophyta; class Magnoliopsida; order Lamiales; family Orobanchaceae; genus Euphrasia; species Euphrasia confusa. Next base: position 24,175,425 of record OX940960.1, read on the forward strand.
GTTCATCTAGGATATCCTACAACCATATTCATATGTTTGTATCCAGGAATATCCATAGAACATAGGTAGTTCCGATCAACTTGATCTTCTAATATTAGATCTCCATTTCTTATTTCTTATGCACCATCTCTACACATAAGTGTATGGTGCGGTTACTTTAGGATTGAATCCCAATCTTATGCTATGTGTTATTTAGATAGGTAACGGCCTCTGCGACCAAGTCGCAGCCTCCTGATGGATATACTTTAATGGTTCCCCATAATAGCTTTGTGTCCATTGACTAGTCAAAACACTTTGCTTTTATGGCGCATCAAGTACTCTAATCCATCATTGAGTATTCTTGAAAGAACTACTCGTACCTTTCTAATTACACATACGTCTGCATATCTAATCATTTCTAATACTTGTCCGAATTCTATCCTTTATACAGAAAGGTTTGCTTAGATGTATTATCCTCCAAATTCAATTCTCAGGTCGGAAGGTCCATTCCTTCAACTATAATTGATTAAATCAATTTCGACCTTTTGAATCTTATTTGAAAATACTACTAAGTACAAGAATTCACAAGTATAATGATTTAATAAAGAAATATCTAATCAAGTAAAACAAGTTATAGAACGGTTCGTTGTATCGTGGTAGACTTAGGATCTATCATTCATATATTGCTATCTAATGTACCAGAATAGATAATACCCATTATTTCTTATCAAAATCATCCAATGATTAAAGAAATAAAATATCCATTCATTAATAATAGAAATCCAGAACAAGACAATCTTTCTAAAATAAAGGGTACATAATGCAATAATCTTGAAATGAAATCCTATTTAACTACTAAAGCAGATAAATGTCTTCCACCGCAACAGCTGCTTCCTCTACAGCTTTTTCCCGTGTAGACTCGAACTCTCCTTCTCTAAGTCACCGGGTTTTCTGGAACCCCTGCATTCAAAAAATGCACATACCGTCAGTGGTTCCACATCTACACACCAGAATTCTGGTAGATAATACCGCTGACTATGTTTTTACGACTAAAGAAAAATTCGTACCTCTGAGAGGACATTCAGACTTCCAGTGTCCAGACTTGTTGCATCGGAAGCAATTGCCCTTTGGCTTTGCAGCCCCCACTCATGGTACAACCTTCTTGACACCACTGGGTTTTCTGGCTTGCTTCCTTCTCTTGCCCCTACCTCCACCAGGCTTAAAGCCTTTGGACTTGGTAGCTACAAGCGCTAGAGACTTGCCCTTCTTGTAGATCCCCTCTGCCGCCTTCAGCTCAGTCAGGAGTTGCGCAAGAGAGTAAGATAGTTTACCCATATTATAACTCATGCGAAACTGCTCAAAGCTAGGGGTCAGAGACTGGAGTATGATGTCGACTTGCGTCTCAACATCAATTTGAGCTCCTAGGATCTCAAGCTCATTCAACAGACCCATCATCTTAAGAACGTGCTCCCCTACGGGCGTTCCTTCAGACTGAGTAGTTGTCATGAGGACTCTCATGACTTCTTGCCTTGCCGCACGATCTTGCTCTCCAAACATCTCCTTGAGGTTAAACATCATATCATAGGCAGTGTCCATCGACTCATGTTGGGTTTGGAGTACATTTGACATAGAAGCCAAAATATAACACCTAGCCATTTCATCAGCCTTTTTCCACTTCCGATATGCTAGTTTTTCCTCATCAGTTGAGGCAGGCGTGGGCTCAGCAGGGCATACTTCATGGAGTACAAACTTGTACTCCTCAGAAGTTAGGACAATGTCTAAATTTCTCTTCCAATCAATGTAATTGGGGCCAGTGAGCTTATGCTCCTTGAGTATCATAGAAAGTGGGTTCATAGCTATTCTCTAAACCTATAAGCACATTTAAACAAACAATTAATTTAATATCCGATATTATCTCCCTCAAATAATATCATTAAATTACTAATCACATCTAAAATCCCATCAGGTAAGGCAAGCCACGATAGTGTGGACGTTTACCCACCCAAATGATTTAGCAATTAGATTTGCTTCGGTCGTACATCACTATAGCGTTACTTCGATGGGAAGAATACTATAGAGTGTACCTAAGTGTAAACCATTACTCAGTATCTAAGAAGATTGTTTGGGACTCGAGTATCACCGCAAGCCACGATAGTGTGGACGTTTACGATAACACACGATCCTTTACTTTCTTCTATAACTGTCTACATCAATCGATCCAAAGTCCCATTCAATGCAGCAAGCCACGATAGTGTGGACGTTTACTACACCAAAAGACTTTTACAATTGACTCCCAATTACTTGATCCATTCGATTTTCGTAAATCAAGACGCGGAGAATCATAAGTGAAACTCGAAGTTTCTAACCAGTGATTCACCATGCGAACAACCCTATCTCTCATTAGATGAGGGAGCCGAGCAGACAATCGACCCACCTTAACAGGATGGTACGAATGTCTCTAATTTGTGTCATCCACATGACCAAGTGGCTTTGGCTCCATTCCACTCCCCGGGGTGAGAATGAGTCGACTTGAAGTCAGTTTCAGAAAGACAAATTAGGCATTGTTTGATGGACTTAATCAATGTCTCTTGTAAAAGGAATTACAAGAATTCTCCTCTAATGACACATCTATGTGAATTTCAAAAAATCCACAAGAGTCACCAAGAGAACAGTAATGGAGACCATGGGAATGTTTCCATCCCCTCTCCCACTTAGCTTTTTATAACAAAGGGATACGCTATCTAGTGCATAAAGTAAACACATATAGCATGCATACAAGCAATAAAGCACATAGCACGTAGTCAAAATAAGCTAGAAAAATTATTTTCCGACTATCATGGCTTTATTCCATCTCCGTATGCTTCTTCTAGTCTTCAGTCTTCGTTCTTGAATGCTCCATGTGACGAGAATATTAATCCCAATATTTAAATCTATTTATTTTTAATAAATCCAAAAGATACTTAATTCGAAAATTAAGTCAATCGAATAAATCAAAAATAAAATTAAATATTATTAATAATTTTATTTATTTATTTTCCTATCTAATTCTATTAAATCTCTAGAATAATCTATCCAAGTCAAACTTGGAATATTCTAGAAGACTTCTATAATGGAATAAGGAAATAGAATATATTAGGACTCTTCTACTTTCCAAGATTAATTAATTTCCATTACTATGAAAATTCCCATAAAATAGGAATAATCAATTAGGAAATAAATCAATCCTAAATTAACTCTTATTCCTTTCCTATTCAATTAAATCTCTAGGATCCTATTCCAAGTAGAACTCGGAATACTCTAGGAGACTTCCATAATCGAATAAGGAATAAAATTAATTCCAATTAATTCTTTTCCTAATCCATGAGAATTCCCAAAAAATAGGAAAACTCAAATAGGAAAACCGAATTAATTAGGAAAGTGAATCTAGGTAGGAGTAGCACGAGATCACGAGGACCCCGCGCCCCCCCACCTTGATCGCCGGCCGGGAGCACCACCGCCGCCGTCCCCAGCCCACGCGCCACCACCACCGGTGGCCGGCGTGGCCGAGGATCATCGCGGACAGCCCCCGCGATCGATCACCATGGGATCGATCACAAGATTGATCCCGAGCCCTAGTTCTCCCTCTCTTCTTCTCCTTCGTCACACGAGTTCTCCGGCGGTCGTCTCGGCATCGATCCAACGTAAATAAATTACAAGAAATAAATTTACAATTCCGGTATCGATTCTATACATGAAATCGACCCTATACACTTTCCGGAAAACATAGAACAATAATAATAAATCTAAATTCGGTCAACCCCCGAATTTTTACTATTACAAGCATTCATCCACACAAAACGAATCTCGACATGTCCGAGAGTTTAATAAACGAACAATCATGGTAAATTAAATAGCAATTAATTAAACGAGTAATTAACAATTAATTAAACCATGATAGTCGGAATCCCTGCAAGGTAGAACACAATTGAACACATACATGAACACGAAACCAAACGCTCTGATACCAGTTGTTGAAATTCGATGTCCCGGGGTATCAAAAAAATTGCGGAACCGATAACCCCGACCGAAATCCCGTCGCCGGAAACACGCGAACCACTAAACGGAGCCGGGCTCGACCCGAGCATCGCCGCGGGATAAACCCGCGGCCGAAACCCTAGCCGAGCCCCCGCCGGGGCTCGCGATCGTGCGCCGATCGCTGGGCTGCTCCGGCAGCCCTGGGCGGTGAGTCCGGCGACTCACCGCCATCACCGGAGGCGGGGGGCACCACCAGCCGCGGCATCAGCCCGCGGCAGTCCCCCCGGCGATCGAGCTGAGGCTCGATCGCCCCCAGCCGCGGCGTTCCTTCGATGCGCGCCGGCGGTCGAAGCCCTAGGGCTCGACCGCCACCTCTCGGCTCCCAGCCGAGGGTTCGTTCGATCCTTCGCCAGGGATCTCGAATCCCCGTCCCCGAAGATCGTCGTTTACCCGGATCTTGTGTTCATGTATATGTTTCAATTTTAATTCACATAAAATCACACAAGGGGTTTTATGATCATACCTTTTGATTTGTTGTGCGGAGAAACAAAATCAATCGAAGACCTTTGAATCTTCCTACGTATTCCTTGCACTCCGTTCGAACGTCGGGTGGGCGACGATCTATCGAACTCCTATGGATCTCCTTCAACTCTCTAGAATATCAAGAATGATAATCTTGTCTTATGATTTATGAAGGCCATGTAGTGCTTTTATAGGCTACGTAGGGGATCTAAAGGAGGTGGAATATTGGGCTTCCAATATTGATGATTAAATTGAGCCCACTGCCCAAGTCCATTAATCCTTATCAATATTAATTAATTTATTTTCCACTATATAAATTAATTGCACTCCCAATATTAAACCATATTATATCAAATAATATTTCTCCGGTAGTATTTATTTATTCCGTGTATTTAAGATTTAAATATCCATGAATAAAATTAATTTATTGCTAATTAATTTATTCATCTCTTTAATCCGAGACTAGTACCATTCAACCTTAATTATTGTGCGGAACGAATCCACTCATGAGGTTTACACAATAATTCCTTTTGAACTCATCTCGGGGATATTATCAACCCTTCCGGGATACACTGTCCGGTCAATTATTCACGGCATGCCATATATAAAATATAGTGACCCAACTTAACCGGTAATTAACCCAATAATTAAATCGGTTAATTCCTTTGGTAAATCAAAGTCACTTATATTAAATATACACACCCGCAATAATATCGGGGATTAAGAATAAAATACACTGAGACTCAAATCGATTATCGTCGGCAATCCTAATCGATGAATCTCAACAATCCGCTCAATACACCAAGTGTACAAGTGTGATAAAATAATTAAGACAAATTATTTTCTCTCTCACACAACGACTATACCGATGGATTGGTCCGTGTCCATCTAGGTCGTGAGCTACTGTTTGATTAAATACGAGTAACCGATAGTATGATCTTCTGTGTGACGTCGCACACCATACTAACTACAACGTATAGAATCCAGGACTATATTTTGCATTTATTTAATTAATAAATAATTAAAAGCAAATAATCGTTCGTTAATTTAATAGATTAAATGCTATGACGGGGAGTTTACCGTTACTTAAATCTAGACATTAAGTACACAACTCCAACATTATACTTGTGGATTCTTATGCTGAGTCATGTTTATTCAAATAAGAAGTTCAAGGGTCGAAAATTGATATTTTGATCAATTAAGTTGAAGGAGTGGACCTTCCGACCTAAGAATCTAATTTGGAAGATAATATGACTAAGCAATCCTTTATGGATATAAGATGTAAGATCCGGACAAGTATAAGAATTGATTGACTCTGATGTATATAAACCTATGCCTACTCAGAGAATAAGGTACGAGTACTTCATTTTATGATTACTCGAAAAATGGATTAGAATACCTGATGTGCCACAAAAGCAAGTGTTTTGACAAGTCAATGGACACTAAGCAATTGTGGAGATCCATCAAGGTATATCCATTTGTAGCCTGCGATTTGATCGCGGAGGCAAGTACCTGTCTGAGGAATGCATGGCATACTAATCAGAAATTGGGATTTGATCCTAAATGACTTCACCATACACTGTTGTGTAGAAATGGTGTGTCGTAAACAAGAAATGGAACTCTTATAGAAATAGTAAAATTATGAGTTATACGGAACTACCTATGTTCTATGGATATGTCTGGAAACAACGGCGCATTCAAATGCGGTTGTAGAATATCCTAGAAGAACAAAAGATGTGTGTTCAATAGTACTATGAACCAGAAGGACGTTATAAGTTCTAACGCCCGGTTCTTAGAGAAACACTATATAATGAACCACAAGCCCAAGGTGACATAATGCTTTTAAATGAGAGAGAAAGATTAAGACTTAGAACCAGCCAAACCGAGTAGCGGTACACCACTAACTGCACCTACTGTTATCACTGTTTATACACCGGAATGCCATTGTAGTGGGAGGTTGTGGGACAACCGGAGATATTCATAAGACTAGGAGAGTCTTCGGACTCTGGACCTAGTATACATGAAATCGATCCCTGGATATACATGAAGGCGGTACTAGATCTAAATGTGCCTTCTTGGAAAGCAATAAGGATTATTGTTAAGAGGCGAGATCATTTAGAGTACAAGCTTAGTTGATCCATTTATGGATTGAAACGAAGCATTGAATTCGTGGTACTTGCAAATTGATGAGATAGTCCATTTTATGGATTCATCAAAAGCATGGACGAATTGTGTGTATTGGAAACGTGATGGAAAACAAGGTGGTGTTTCTCGGAGGTTATATGTAGATGACACTCATATCATTGGCAACAATGTAAAGATGTTATCAGACATAAAATTATGGTTGTCTAGATGAATCATTATGAAAGATAAAGGAAGAAGTTGGACATGTTCTTGAGATCTTGGATCTCTAGAAAGAACATTGTACTTCTCCTGGACATCTTACATAAATGATTATGGTTCGTTTTAAACATGCAAGATTCCGAGAAAGGTTCGTTACCTTTCAGAGACGGAATGCATCTATCTAAGGATATGTGTTTTGGAACACAAAAGGAGATAGAAGCAATGAAAGCAGTTTCCTACACTTTGAGTGTGGAAAGCTTAATAAATGCATTGTTGAAAACAAGAACCTGATATCAACTATGCGGTTAGCGTAGTGGGAGGATATCAAGGTAATCCTGGAAAGGAATACTCGACTACTGTAATGAACATTTTAAGTACTTTCGAAGTACTAGAAATTATGTTCTGGATTACGGAGCAGACGAGCATTTTCTTTGGATTACATTCTCTTAGATTTCTAATCGAATGAGGACCAGTGTAAGTCGATATCAGGCTATGTGTTTCACTATTGAAGGAGAAGGAGTTTTAACATGGAAGAGTGATAAGCACGATGCTTTTCGGACTCTGCCATGGGTAACCAAATAGATGGAAACGGACCAATCCATCGGTATAGTCGTTGTGTGAGAGAGAAAATAATCTATCTTGATTATTTTATCACACTTGTACACTTGGTGTATTGAGCGGATCGTTGAGATTCATCGATTAGGATTGCCGGCGATAATCGATTCGAGTCTCAGTGTATTTTATTCTTAATCCCCGATACTATTGCGGGTGTGTATATTTAATATAAGTGACTTTGATTTACCAAAGGAATTAACCGATTTAATTATTGGGTTAATTACCGGTTAAGTTGGGTCACTATATTTTATATATGACATGCCGTGAATACTTGACGGGAAAGTGTATCCCGTAAGGGTTGATAATATCCCCGAGATGAGTTCATAAGGAATTATTATGTAAACCCTGCAGGTGGATTCGTTCCGCATAATAATTAAGGTTGAATGGTACTAGTCTCGGAAATAAGAGATGAATAAATTAATTAGCAATAAATTAATTTTATTCATGGATATTTATATCTTAAATACACGGAATAAATAATACTACCGGAGAAATATTATTTGATATAATATGGTTTAATATTGGGAGTGCAATTAATTTTATATAGTGGAAAATAGAATTAATTAATATTGATAAGGATTAATGGACTTGAGCATTGGGCTCAATTTAATCTTCAATATTGGAAGCCCAATATTCCACCTCCTTAAGATCCCCTACGTAGCCTATAAAAGCACTACATGGTCTTCTCTATTCTCATAAGTTCATAACTTGAAGATCACAATTCTAGAGAGAGAAAGTAGAGAGGAGGATCCATGGAGTTCGGTAGATCGTCGCCCACACGACGTCCGGGCTAGTGCAAGGAATACGTGGGAAGATCTCAAGGTCGTCAAATTGAGTTCTACGTTTCTCCGAACAACGAGAACGAGGTAAATCGTAAAACCCTCTTTATGATTTTATCGTTTAATTATCGTGAAAATTTCATGAACCAAGATCCAAGGACGAACCTCGGAAATGAGGAACGAGCCGAGCGGTGGTGGTCGAACCACCGGACCGCGGCAGCTCGTGGATCCCCGTGGGGATCGAACCACAAAACGCCCCGGCTGGACGCCGGGGACGTGCATGAGGAGCCCTCGGCCGAAGCCGAGGGGGCGATCGCTGCCCTAGGGCACGATCGCCGGGCGGGCGGCTGGCGCGCCCGCAGCGACTCACGGTTGAGTCGCCCCTCCACGGCGAGCAGCAAGTCGCCGGACTTGCTGCTGGGGGGCTGCCGGAACAGCCCCGATCGATCGCACCCCGCGATCGCTACATGCGATCGTGAGCCCTCCTCGCGGGGGTGCGGCTGGCCGTGCGCGCGTCTTCGGACGCGGCGTGCGTTCGGTCGTATCCCGGACCGCGTGATGTGCTCGCGTAGATTCCGGTGAAAGGATTTCGATTGGGTTGTCGGTTCCGCAATTTTGACAATCCGGATATTCGAAGGATTTCGGTCGGAATTAATTAGATAATTTATTTATTTAAATTTATTAATTCCGGGATATCGAATTCCAACAAGGTCCACTCCCTCAACTTAATTGATCAAATTTCAATTTTCAACCTTTGAACTTCTTATTTGAATAAACATGACTCAGCATAAGAATCCACAAGTATAATTGATAAAGAAATCTCTTATTAGTAAAACGAGTTTCATACTACGGTTCGTTGCATCGTGGTGGACTCAGGATTCATCATTTATATATTGCTAGCCAATGTATCATAATAGATAATATCATTATTTCTTCTTATAACCATCAAATGATTAAAAGAAATAAAATATCCATTCATTAAATTTCAGAAATCCAGAACACAGTTCTTTCTAAAATTAAAGGTACATAAAAGCAATAACTTAAAATGAAATCCTGTAAAAGGTCCTCCATTGCAACAGCTGCCTCCTACACAGCATTGCCCATGTAGACTACGATCTTTTCTTTTCTAAGTCGTCGGGTTTCCTGGAACCTTTGCATTTAGAATGCACATACCGTCAGTGGTTCCATATCTACACACCAGGTTCCGGTAGATAATACCACTGACTATGTTTTACCACTAAAGAAAATTTCGTACTTTCTTTGAGAGCATAATCAGACTTCCAGTACCCAGACTGTTTTTATCGAGAACACTTGCCTCCGGGCTTTCTCGTCCCATCTCGTGGTCCAAGAAACTTAGGACCACTGGGTTTCTTTGCTTGCTTTTCCTTTCCCCCGATTTTGCCCTTAGGTTCGAAACCTATGGCATTGGCTACAAGAGCGTGCGATTTCCGTCTCAACTCGTCTAAAAGGTCAATCATCTCAAAAACGTTTTTTAAGCGTTTCCTCGAAGCGACTGGCCTTTATGAGTATCCTCATCGCTTCTTGTCTAGCCGCCTATGTCATGTCTAAACATCTCCTTGAGTTTGAACATGATATCAAAATCAGTCCTTTCCTCATCAGTTAAGACATTTGTAGGCTCGGGAGGACAAAGCTCACTGAGTACAAACTTGTACTCTCTAACAGTCTGGGCAATGTCTAGATCTCTATTCCAATCATTACATTCAGGGACCAATGAGTTTAATTTCCTTAAGTTTCACAGAAAGTGGGTTCAAAGCCATATCCTAATCTATGAGCACATATAACAAAAAACAATCGATTTAATTTCCGATATTATCTCCCTCAAATAATATCATTAAACCACTAATCACATCTAAAATCCCATCAGGTAAGGCAAGCCACGTGGTGTGGATGTTTACCCACCCAAATGATTTAGCAATTAGATTTGCTTCGGTCATACATCACTTATAGCGGAACTTCGTGGGGAAGAATACTATAATGCGTATCTAAGTGTAAACCATTACTCAGTACCAAAGTAAATCGATTGGAATTGCTACATCACCGCAAGCCACGTGGTGTGGACGTTTACGACAACTTCACAACTCTTCACAATTTCTTACAACTGTCTACATCAATTAATCCAAAATCCGTCAGCATAGCAAGCCACGTGGTGTGGACGTTTACTACACAAGGAGACTTTTATAATTGACTCCCAATTACTTGATCCATTCAATCTTGTAAATCAAGACGCAGAGAATCATAAGTGAAACTCGAAGTTTCTTACCAGTGATTCACCATGCGAACGACCCTATCTCTCATAAAATGAGGGAGCAGAGCAGACAATCGATCCACCTTCAAAAGGATGGTACGAAGGTCTCTAATTTGTGTCCTCGACATGACCAAGTGGCTTTGGCTCCATTCCACTCCCCGGGGTGAGAATGAGTCGACTTGAAATCAGTTTTGGAAAGACAAATTAGGCATTGTTTGATAAACTTAATCAATGTTTCTCGTAAGAGGAATTACAAGAATTCTCCTCCAATGGCTTATCTATATGAACTTCGAAAGTTCATAAAAGTCACCAAGAGAACAGCAATGGAGACCATGGATATGTTTCCATACCCTCTCCCACTTAGCTTTTTACAATAAAGGGATACGCTATCTAATGCATAATTAAATACACATAAGCATGCATACATGAAATAAAGCACATAGAATATTATCACATAATCAAAATAATACTATAATATTATTTTTCCGACTATTATGGCTTTATCGCATCCCCGTACGCATCTTCTAGTCTTCAGTCTTCGTTCTTGAATGCTCCATGTGACGGGAATATTAATTCCAATATTTAAATCTATTTATTTTTAATAAATCCAAAAGATACTTAATTCGAAAATTAAGTCAATCGAATAAATCAAAAATAAAATTAAATATTGTTAATATTTTTATTTATTTTATTTTCCCTTTCTACTTCATTAAATCTCTAGAATAATCTATCCAAGACCCACTTGGAATATTCTAGAAGACTTCCATAATGAAATAAGGAAATAAAATAATTTAGGACTCCCAGTCCTTCCAAATTAATTCCTTTCCTAATCCATTAAAAATTCCATAAAGGAATAATTAAATAAGGAAAAATTAATTTAGGACTCCTAAACTTTCCAAATTAATTATTTTCCTAATCCATTAAAAATTCCATAAAAGAATAATTAAATAGGAAAAATAAATTAATTCCAAATTAATTCTTTTTCTAATCCATGAAAATTCCCAAAAATAGGAATGATCAAATTAGGAAAACCGAATTAATTCCTAATCAATTCTTTTCTTAATCCATGAAAATTCCCAAAAATAGGAATAATCAAATTAGGAAAACCGAATCGAAAAATAGGAAAGTGGATCTTTTTCGGGACGAGCACGGGTTGGGGATCCCCGTGCCCATCCACGTCGACCCAAGCCCTAGAGGGGCCGCCCACCGTGACCGGCGAGCACCCTCATGGGGTCGATCGATCCCTTGGATCGACCATGGGGTTTGGTCGATCCCGTCCTCCCTCTCTATCGTCTCCTCCGTCACACGTCTTCTCCAGCGGTCGTTTCGGAATCGATCCAACGTAAAATAAATTATAAATTTATTACTACGCTATCCGGTATCGATTCTCTACATGAAATCGACCTCATACAATTTCCGGAAAAATAAGAACAAGCATTCACCACACAAGAACGAATCTCGACATCACCGAAAGTTTAATAATCAAGAGAAATATTATGACATTAATTGACAATAATTAAATCTAGCCATAATAACCGGAAACCCTGCAAGGTAGAACAATTTATCGAAAAATACCATGAACTAAAACCAACGCTATGATACCAATTGTTGGAAATCGATATCCCGGAATTAATAAATTTAAATAAATAAATTATCTAATTAATTCCGACCGAAATCCTTCGAATATCCGGATTGTCTAAATTGCGGAACCGACAACCCAATCGAAAAAGCCTTTCGCCAGAAACCACCGCGAACCACCGTACGCGAACCGAGGCTCGACCGAACACCCGCCGCGGGATAAACCCGCGGCTGTCCAGCTGAACCCCCGCGTGGAGGGGGTTCGCGATCGCGTTTGCGATCGCCGGGGTGCTTCGCGCATCCCCGGGGCTGCTCTTGGCAGCCCCCGGCGGTGAGTCCGGCGACTCACCGCCATCGCCGGGAGGAGGGGGCGACTGCCGCGGCACCAGCCCGCGGCTGCCCCCAGCGATCGACCACCATGGTCGATCGCACGCCCCGGCTCCAGCCGGGGCCCCTACGCGCACGGCGATCGTGCCCTAAGGCCGATCGCCACCCTCGGCGTCCAGCCGAGGGTTTGTTGCTCTCGATCCCGGTGGGGTTCGCTTGACCGTCCGCGGTCCGGTGATCTCGGATCACCACCGCGCGGTCAAACCCCATCCCCGGGTTCGTCCCTCGGATCTTGGTTCATGATATTTTCACGATAATTAAACGATAAAATCATAAAGAGGGTTTTACGATTTACCTCGTTCTCGTTGTTCGGAAAAACGAAGAACTCAATTTGACGACCTTGAGATCTTCCGACGTATTCCTTGCACTAGCCCGGACGTAGGTGCAGTTAGTGGTGTACCGCTACTCGGTTCGGCTGGTTCTAAGTCTTAATCTTTCTCTCTCATTTCAAAGTATTACGTCACCTTGGGCTTGTGGTTCATTATATAGTCTTTCTCTAAGAACCGGGCGTTAGAACTTATAACGTCCTTCTGGTTCATAGTACTATTGAACACACATCTTTTGTTCTTCTAGGACATTCTACAACCGCATTTGAATGCGCCGTTGTTTCCAGACATATCCATAGAACATAGGTAGTTCCGTATAACTCATGTTTTTACTATTTCTATAAGAGTTCCATTTCTTGTTTACGACACACCATTTCTACACAACAGTGCATGGTGAAGTCATTTAGGATCAAATCCCAATTTCTGATTAGTATGCCATGCATTCCTCAGACAGGTACTTGCCTCCGCGATCAAATCGCAGGCTACAAATGGATATACCTTGATGGCTCTCCACAATTGCTTAGTGTCCATTGACTTGTCAAAACACTTGCTTTTGTGGCACATCAGGTATTCTAATCCATTTTTCGAGTAATCATAAACGAAGTACTCGTACCTTATTGTCTGAGTAGGCATAGGTCTGCATACATCAGAGTCAATCAATTCTTATACTTGTCCGGATCTTACATCTTATATCCATAAAGGATTGCTTGGTCATATTATCTTCCAAATTAGATTCTTAGGTCGGAAGGTCCACTCCTTCAACTTAATTGATCAAATATCAATTTTCGACCTTTGAACTTCTTATTTGAATAAACGTGACTCAGCATAAGAATCCACAAGTATAATTGATAAAGAAATCTCTTATTAGTAAAACGAGTTTCATAAAACGGTTCGTTGCATCGTGGTGGACTCAGGATCAATCATTTATATATTGCTAGCCAATGTACCAGAATAGATAATATCATTATTTCTTCTTATAAACATCAAATGATTAAAAGAAATAAAATATCCATTCATTAGAAATCCAGAACAAAGTTCTTTCTAATATGAAAGGTACATAAAAGCAATAACTCAAAATGAAATCCTATAAAATGTCCTCCACTGCAACTGCTGCCTCCTTTACAGCATTGCCCATGTAGACTACGATCTTTTCTTTTCCAAGTCGTTAGGTTTCCTGGAACCTCTTGCATTTAAAATGCACATACCGTCAGTGGTTCCATATCTACACACCAGGTTCCGGTAGATAATACCACTGACTATGTTTTACGACTAAAGAAAATTTCGTACGTCCTTTGAGAGGATAATCAGACTTCCAGTACCCAGACTGTTTGCATCGAGAACACTTGCCTATTGGCTTTCTCGTCCCATCTCGTGGTCCAAGTAATCTTAGAACCACTGGGCTTCTTTGCTTGCTTTTCCTTTCCCCCGATTTTGCCTTTAGGTTCGAAACCTTTGGCATTGGATACAAGAGCTTGCGATTTCCGTCTCAACTCGTCTAAAAGGTCAATCATCTCAAAAACGTTTTTAAGCGTTTCCTTGAATCGAATGGCCTTTATGAGTATCCTCATCGCCTCTTGTCTAGCCTCTACGTTATGTCTAAACATCTTGAGTTTGAACATGATACCATAATCAGTGGTTATTGCAAAAGCATTTTCCCACTTCTTAAAATCAGTCCTTTCCTCATTAGTTAAGACATTTGTAGGCTCGGGAGGACAAAGCTCACTGAGTACAAACTTGTACTCTTTAACAGTTTGGGTAATGTCTAGATCTCTATTCCAATCATTACATTCAGGGACTAGTGAGTTTAAAATCCTTACGTATCACAGAAAGTGGGTTCAAAACCATATCTTAATCTTTGAGCACATATAACAACAAACAATCGATTTAATCTCCGATATTATCTCCCTCAAATAATATCATTAAACCACTAATCACCTCTAAAATCCCATCAGATATGGCAAGCCACGTTCGTGTGGACGTTTACCTATCCAAATGATTTAGCAATTAGATTTGCTTCGGTCGTGCATCAATTATAGCGTTACTTCGTTGGGAAGAATACTATAAAGCGTACCTAAGTGTAAACCATTACTCAGTATCTAAGAAGATTGTTTGGGACACATATATTCACCGCAAGCCACGTTCGTGTGGACGTTTACGTTAACATACGGTCCTTTACTCCCTTCTATAACTGTCTACATCAATCGTTCCAAAATCCCATTCAATGTAGCAAGCCACGTTCGTGTGGACGTTTACTACACCAAAAGACTTTTACAATTGACATCCAATTACTTGAATCATTTAATCTTGTAAATCAAGACGCGGAGAATCATAAGTGAAACTCGAAATTTCTAATTAGTGATTCACCATGCGAACAACCCTATCTCTCATAAATGAGGGAGCCGAGCAGACAATCGATCCACCTTCAAAAGGATGGTACGAAGGTCTCTAATTTGTGTCCTTGACATGACCAAGTGGCTTTGGCTCCATTCCACTCCCCGGGGTGAGAATGAGTCGACTTGAAATCAGTTTTGGAAATACAAATTAGGCATTGTTTGATAAACTTAATCAATGTTTCTCGTAAAAGGAATTACAAGAATTCTCCTCCAATGACTTGTCTATACGAACTTCAAAAGTCCATAAAAGTCACCAAGAGAACAGCAATGGAGACCATGGATATGTTTCCATACCCTCTCCCACATAGCTTTTTACAATAAAGGGATACGCTATCTAATGCATAATTAAATACACATAAGCATGCATACATGAAATAAAGCACATAGAATATTATTACATAATCAAAATAATACTAGAATATTATTTTCCGACTATCATGGCTTTATCGCATCTCCGTATGCTTCTTCTAGTCTTTAGTCTTCGTTCTTGAATGCTCCATGTGACGGGAATATTAATTCCAATATTTAAATCTATTTATTTTTAATAAATCCAAAAGATACTTAATTCGAAAATTAAGTCAATCGAATAAATCAAAAATAAAATTAAATATTATTAATATTTTTATTTATTTTATTTTCCCTTTCTACTTCATTAAATCTCTAGAATAATCTATCCAAGACCCACTTGGAATATTCTAGAAGACTTCCATAATGAAATAAGGAAATAAAATAATTTAGGACTCCTAGTCCTTCCAAATTAATTCCTTTCCTAATCCATTAAAAATTCCATAAAGGAATAATTAAATAAGGAAAAATTAATTTAGGACTCCTAAACTTTCCAAATTAATTATTTTCCTAATCCATTAAAAAAATTCCATAAAGGAATAATTAAATAGGAAAAATAAATTAATTATAAATTTATTCCTTTTCCTAATCTATGAAAATTCCCAAGAATAGAAATAATCAATAAGGAAAAATAAATTTATTCTAAATTTATTCTTTTCCTATTCCATGAGAATTCCCAAAAATAGGAATACTCAAAATAGGAAAACCGAATAATTTAGGAAAGTTGGATCTCGGTAGGATTAGCACGAGATCACGAGAACCCCGCGCCACCCACCATCGATCGCCGGTCGAGAGGGCACGCCACCGCCGCCGCCGCCCAGCCGGCGCACCACCTCCCATGGTGGCATCGCGCTTGGCCAAGAGGCTCGAAGGGCAGCCCCCTCCCCTCGATCGATTGATCATACGGGATCGATCATGGGGTTGATCGATCCCCGGTCCTTCCCTCTCTTCGTCTCCTCCGTCACACTTTTCGTTCGTCGTTTCATCCTCGATCCAACGTAAAATAAATTACAAATTTATTACTACGTTATCCGGTATCGATTCTCTACAATTTCCGGAAAATAAGAACAAGCATTCACCACACAAGAACAAATATTGACATCATCGAGAGTTTAATAATCAAGAGCAATATTATGGACATTAATTAACAAAATTAAATCTAGCCATAATAATCGGAAACCCTGCAAGGTAGTGATGGAGTTATATTCTAAATGTCTAGTTTAGTGACAATATGGAACTCCTTATCTGTGTTTTATTATCTATTAATCAAACTGTCGGCATTTTGTCTTTCTTGTACTTGAATGCAATAGTCCTAGATATATACGTTGTAGACAGTATGGCGTGAGGAGACACGCGGAAGATCATACTGTCGGTTACTCGTATACTATCGAACAGAAGCTCACGACTTAGATGGACAGGGACAATCCATCGGTACGTCGTAGTGTGACTGGGTAATAGTTGGTCTTGACTATTATGTTACACTAGTACACTTGGTGTATTGAGCAGGACCACGAGAGGGCGTTCGATTTATACTAATCGACGTAATCGAACTAGACCTCAGATATTACGGATAAACGAATTCCTAATCCCTATATAATTATAGATGCGTTTGTCCAATTCTCAGTTCTTTAACTTGCCAATGAGTGAGACTATTAGATTAGTCGAGATACTCGGTAAATTGGGAATCGGAATTGTACACACGGCATGCTATAGATTATAGACAGGAAACCGTGTCCCGTTTATCGGGTTGATGATGTCCTCGAGATGAGCTCATAAAGTTTATCATGTAAACCCTGCAGGTGGATTTGTTCCACATGATAATAAGGTTGAGTGGTACTAGTCTCGGATAATAAGAGACGAATTAATTTAATTATTAGTAATAAAATTAATTCGTGGACATACGATATCTTAAACACGGGGAAGGTCGTTTATGTAATTTCGGCGAAATTATTATTGTTGAAATAATATTAAATTTATTTCGGGAATTCAATTATTATTATTTAGTGGAATTAATAATAATTAAAATTGTAATTAATTAAAGGTTTTCTTTTAAGGACTCCTAGTTAATTAATATTGCAATTCAGCCCGGAGTTTATTTACCTAAGGGGTCCCTAGTGTAGCTCTATTTAAACCCCCCCTTGCCCTCTCCTAAACCTAACATTCGCCGCATTTATTTTTGCAGCAAAAATTAATTGCGTTAGCGCAAATATAATTTCTTGTGTAAAAATTAATAAAGCTTTTGCGCAATTATTTTACACAGAAAAGTAAAAGGGATATTGCGGTGGTTTATCAGAGAAGCAGAAAAGGAGAGACCAACAGATCGTTGCCCACACAATGGTTGGATCGGGGCAGAGACATACACTAGCAATCGCTAAGGTCTCAACAATCGACCGAGAAGGTATGAGATCGATTCTTATTCCGCACTTTTATTCGATCTCATTTTATCGTTGATCATACTTTGAACGTAGATCGGGTTCCGGGGTTGTGGGTTGCATTCCTCGACTACTGGGGGTTCTAGGACCTTCGGATCGGTAGTCGGATGAGGAAAAACGACCCGAAAACGAGCCCGGAACAGCAACGTCGCGTTGGTGTTCGCGGACGAACAGCGCCCGCTGGTGGGCAAACAGCGACCGCTGTTTGCAGCTCCACCAGCGACCGCTGGTCTGCAATCAGCGGGCGCTGATTGGGTGCAGACCAGCCCCGTTTCGCGCGGTTGTCCTTCGGGGCGATGGCTGGGCGTGATTCGGGATAAGGGCTGTCAAGCGAACGAAGTAGCGACACCGGAGGTCGACTGGGAGCGTTCGGATGTTCGAGCGATCGAACGAACGCATCCCGGGTAGTCGATTTCCAACAGGTAGAACAATTTATCGAAAGGCGAGGACAAACCGGGCGGTGGTGGTTGAACCACCGGACCGCCGGCGGTTTGTGGATCCCCGCCTAAGGGGGCTGCCGGGCGTGAGCCTCGGCTGGATCCGAGGGTTCGATCGAGCTAGGCTCGATCTCCCCGTACGGCGTCGCCGCGAGCTACGGTAGTTCCCGTAGCGGGCACGCGGGCGACGCGAGTCACGTACGGGGCGTGCCCAAGGGGCTGCTGGGAGCAGCCCGTGCGACTCGTACGGGGCAGCCACCTCCCGTGAGCAGCGAGTCGAGGACTTGCTGCGGGACTTGCTGTGGTTGAACCACCGGACCGCCGGCGGTTTGTGAACTCACTTGAACCTTGCGCGCGGTCGATCGCAAGGTTCGACCGCCGGGGCGCGGGCTGGTGCCGCACCCCACCCGCCGTGAAGGCGGGGCTCCTCCAGGCGGCGGCGAGTCGCCGGACTCGCCGCGGGGGCTGCCGATGCAGCCCCACCCGATCGCGTGAGACGCGATCATGGGATCGCACGAACCCCGGCTCGCGGGGGTTCGGCCGGGGGCGGGCTGCGCGTCTTCGGGCGCGTGGTCTCCAAAGGCCGGACTCCGGCGGATGAGTCGGCGTTCATGTGATCTCCGGCGAAGGTTTTCGTTCGGGTTATTGTTTCCGCAAATTTTAATAGCCCGGGATATCGAATTCCAACAATTGGTATCAGAGCGTGGTTTACATTCGCGGTATTTTCGATAAAATTGTTCTACCTTGCAGGGTTTCCGACTATTATGGCTTAATTTATTATTCGTTTAATTTATTTTGTCATGATTGTTGGTTTGATTAAACTCTCGGACATGTCGAGATTCGTTTTTGGTGGTGAATGCTTGTAATAGTAAAAATTCGGGGGTTGACCGAATTTAGGATTTATTATTACGTTCTACGTTTTTCCGGAAATTGTATAGGGTCGATTTCATGTATAGAATCGATACCGGATAGTGTAAAATCAAATTTGTAATTTATTTTGCGTTGGATCGATGCCGAAACGACCGCCGGAGAAGACGCGTGACGAAGGAGATGATCGTGAGGGTGAGGACAAGGATCGACCATCCCCATGGTCGATCCATGAGGATCGATCGACCCTCGGCCGAAGGAGGCTGCCCGCGGGAGTTCCGGCCACGCCGGCCACCAGTGGTGGTGGCGCGTGGGCTGGGCGGCGGCGGCATAGGCGGCGGTCGATGGAGGCACGGGGATCCCCACCCCGTGCTATCCCGGTCCGGTGATTCGCTTTCCTAATTGATTCAGGTTTTTCCTAATTGAGTATTCCTATTTTTTGGGAACTCTCATGGATTAGGAAAAGAATCAATTTGGAATTAATTAGGATTCCTAATTGATTATTTCTATTTTATGGAAATATTCATGGATTAGGAATCTAATTAATTTGGAAAGTAGAAGAGTCCTAAATTATTTTATTTCCTTATTTCATTATGGAAATCATCTAGAATAATCCAAGTGGGTCTTGGATAGATTATTCTAGAGATTTAATGAAGTAGAGAGGGAAAATAAAATTAATAAAAATATTAATAATATTTAATTTTATTTTTGATTTATTCGATTGACTTAATTTTCGAATTAAGTATCTTTTGGATTTATTAAAAATAAATAGATTTAAATATTGGATATTAATATTCTCGTCACATGGAGCATTCAAGAACGAAGACTGAAGACTAGAAGATGCGTACGGAGATGGAGTAAAGCCATAATAGTCGGAAAATAATATTCTAGTTATTATTTTGACTATGTGATAATATTATGTGCTTTCTTACATGTATGCATGCTATATGTGTTTACTTTTATGCACTAGATAGCGTATCCCTTTATTGTAAAAAGCTAAGTGGGAGAGGGTATGGAAACATACCCATGGTCTCCATTGCTGCTCTCTTGGTGACTTTTATAAACTTTTGAAGTTTATATAGATAGGTCATTGGAGGAGAGTTCTTGTAATTCCTCTTACGAGAAACATTGATTGAGTTCATCAAACAATGCCTAATTTGTCTTTCCAAAACTGATTTCAAGTCGACTCATTCTTACCCCGGGGAGTGGAATGGAGCCAGAGCCACTTGGTCATGTCGAGGACACAAATTAGAGACCTTCGTACCATTCTTTTTGAAGATGGATCGATTGTCTGCTCGGCTCCCTCATTTATGAGAGATAGGGCTGTTCGCATGGTGAATCACTGGTTAGAAACTTCGAGTTTCACTTATGATTCTCCGCGTCTTTATTTACAAGATTGAATGGATCAAGTAATTGGGAGTCAATTATAAAGATCTCTTGGTGTAGTAAACGTCCACACCACGTGGCTTGCTATACCGACGGATTTTGGATTAATTGATGTAGACAGTTGTAAGAAATTGTGAAGAGTTGTAAAGTTGTCGTAAACGTCCACACCACGTGGCTTGCGGTGATGAAGCAATTCCAAGCAATATACTTTGGTGCTGAGTAATGGTTTACACTTAGATACGCCTTATAGTATTCCTCCCCACGAGGTTCCGCTATAAGTGATGTATGACCAAAGAAAATCTAATTACTAAGTCATTTAGGTGGGTAAACGTCCGCACCACGTGGCTTGCCTTACCTGATGGGATTTTAGATGTGATTAGTGATTTAATGATATTATTTAAGGGAGATAATATCGGATATTAAATTGTTTGTTTGTTTTATGTGCTTATAGGTTAGGAATGACTGTGACCCCACTTTGTGATATACTTAAAGATGAAAACTCACTGGTTCCATATAGTACTGATTGGAAAAGAAATCTGGACATTGTTCAGACTGTTGAGCCTTCAGAATCCACTATTGTCCCAACTCATGAGGACATTTGGAATGACCTCAGAATGATGTTGAAACATAGTGTGGAAGCCGGACAAGAAGTGATTGACATACTTTATAAATTCAGTCCTCTTGAGGAGTCATTTAAAAACGATTTCAAAAGAGCTGAACTTATAAGTATGGTCAGAAAATCACAAGCTCTTGTGGCTAAGATGGAAGTGCAAGCAAAGAAGCCCAGTGGTTCTAAACCACGGAATGGGAAGAGCAAGCCGCGAGGCAAGTGCTATCGATGCAAGCAGTTTGGACACTGGAGGTCTGATTGTCCTCTCATCAAAGGTACGAAATTTTCCTTAGTCACTGAAACATTATCAGTGGTGTTATCTACCAGCACCTGGTGTGTAGATACGGGGGCCACTGATCATGTCTGCAATTCATTGCAGGGGTTCCAGGAAACCCGGAGACTTAGAGAGGGAGAGATCGTGGTCTACATGGGCAATGCTGCAAGGGTGGCGGCTGTTGCAGTGGGAGACGTTCACTTGCGTTTTAGTAGTGATAGGATTTTAGTTTTACATAATTGTCTTTATGTACCAAATTTTAGAAAGAATTTAATTTCGGTTTCTAAACTTATTATGAATGGATATTCTGTTTCTTTTGACCACTCTGTGATCATAAGAAGAAATAGTGACATTATCTGTTCTGGTACATTGGTAGACGATTTGTATGTGCTAAATCCTGAGTCTAACACGATGCAACTAACCGAGAGTAATAACACATCTACGAACACCAATAAGAGAAAGGAACCTTCTAGGATGAATCAATTATACTTGTGGCATCTAAGGCTAGGTCATATAAACTCGAATAGGCTTCAAAGGTTGAAAGCTGATGGTCTAATCAGCGATGTTGAAGGAGAGGACCTTCCAACCTGCGAATCCTGTTTAGAGGGAAAAATGACTAAGCGTCCTTTTTCTGGTAAAGGACGAAGAGCTGAACAAGTGTTGGATTTGATTCACTCTGATGTATGCGGACCTATGTCTACTCAGGCAAGGGGAGGGTACGAGTACTTCATCACTTTCACTGATGATTACTCAAGATATGGATATGTATACCTGATGAGCCGCAAGAGCGAATCCTTTGGCAAGTTCAAAGAATTCAAGGCTCTTGTGGAGAACCTTCGTGGTAAATCCATAAAATGCCTGCGATCTGATCGCGGAGGCGAGTACCTGTCTGGAGAATTCAAGGCATACTTGGCAGAGAATGGGATTGAATCCCAACTGACTTCACCGTACACTCCCCAGCAGAATGGTGTGTCAGAAAGAAGGAATAGGACTCTTATGGAAATGGTGCGATCGATGATGAGTTACTCGGACTTACCTATAATGTTCTGGGGACATGCCTTGGAAACATCGGCGTATATCTTGAATAGGGTTCCAACCAAAGCGGTACCAACCACACCCATGGAATTGTGGAGTGGGCGCAAGCCTAACTTGAGACACATTCGGATCTGGGGTTGTCCAGCACATGTGTTGCGACAAGGCGCCGATAAGTTAGAACCTAGATCAGAATTACGGCTGTTTATAGGATACCCGAAAGGAACTAAAGGTGGCATGTTCTATAGTCCTACGGACCATAAGATCGTTATAAGCACTAACGCTCGGTTCTTAGAAGAAGACTATGTCATGGACCACAAGCCCAAGAGTGACATAACACTTGATGAGTTGAGAGGTGACAATGAAGACTTAGATACAGCCGAACCGAGTAGTGATACACCACTAGAACCTGCACCTACTATCACCGTTAATACACCGGAACGCCGTCGTAGTGGGAGGTTTGTTAAACAACCAGACCGATGGATTGGACTGGGTGAGTCTTCGGACTCTGGACCTAGAGTTCATGAAATCGATCCCTGGACCTATGATGATGCGGTACAAGATATAGATGCGCCTTCTTGGAAGAAAGCGATGAAATCCGAAATAGAATCTATGGATTCTAATAAAGTCTGGGATCTTGTAGAACCACCAAGCGGCGTGAAGCCAATTGGGTGTAAATGGGTCTACAAGAGAAAGAGAGGATCTGATGGAAAGGTTGAAACCTTTAAAGCTCGGCTTGTTGCGAAAGGATATACTCAGAAAGAGGGAATCGATTATGAGGAGACCTTCTCGCCGGTAGCCAAGATAAAGTCGATCCGGATTCTCTTATCCATAGCAGCTCATATGGACTATGAGGTGTGGCAAATGGATGTCAAGACAGCTTTCCTAAATGGAAGTCTTGACGAGACGATTTATATGAAACAACCAGAAGGATTCATTGCTAAGGGGCGAGATCATCTAGTGTGCAAGCTTAATCGATCCATCTATGGATTGAAACAAGCCTCGAGATCGTGGAACCTGCGGTTTGACGAAGTAGTCCAATCTTTTGGATTCAGTCAAAGCATGGACGAATCATGTGTGTATTGGAAACGTGATGGGAAGAAGGTGGTGTTTCTCGTGCTTTATGTAGACGACATTCTTCTCATTGGCAACAGTGTGAAAATGTTATCAGACATAAAGGGATGGTTGTCTAGACAATTCGATATGAAAGATTTGGGAGAAGTCGGACATGTTCTAAGGATCAAGGTTATAAGGGATCGCCGGAATAGAACATTGTACCTATCCCAGCAATCTTACATAGACACGATTCTGGCTCGTTTTAACATGCAAGATTCCAAGAAGGGAGAACTGCCCTTCAGTAAAGGAACTTATCTTTTTAAGGAGATGTGTCCTCGGACACAAAAGGAGAAAGATGAAATGAAAGCAGTTCCCTACGCTTCGGCTGTGGGAAGCTTAATGTATGCAATGTTATGTACGAGGCCTGATATCTGCTATGCAGTTGGCGTAGTAGCGAGATATCAGAGTAACCCTGAAAAGGCTCATTGGACTGCCGTAAAGAGCATTTTCAAGTATTTGCGAAATACTAGGGATTATGTTCTGAGTTACGGAGCAGACAATCTGATTCCTTTGGGTTATACGGATTCGGATTTCCAAGCTGATAAGGACCGGCGAAAGTCGACATCAGGCTATGTGTACACTTTGGGAGGTGGAGCCGTATCATGGAGGAGTGTTAAGCAAAAGTGCATTTCGGACTCTACCATGGAAGCTGAATATGTTGCAGCCTCAGAGGCAGCGAAAGAGTCAGTTTGGTTCCTTAATTTCCTCCAGGACTTAGATGTGATTCCGAGTTTGCCCAGAGCTATGACAATTTATTGTGATAATAGCGGTGCAGTGGCAAACAGTAAGGAACCACGGTCCCATAGTGCTACGAAACACATAGAGCGCAAGTACCACCTGATTCGAGTCATCGTCAAAAGGGGCGATGCGATAGTCACCAAGATAGCTTCGGAAGACAACCTACCGGACCCTTTCACCAAGATACTTCCCAAGGAAGTATATTTCAAGCACTTGGAGGGTTTGGGAGTCAGAAGTTTGGAGGATAAGACTAGACCTTAGTATAAGTGGGAGATTGCTGGAGTAGTATACTTAATGTCTAGATTTGAGTATTCTTAAGTCCTTGTACACTTTCATTTACCTATTAATAATGAACATTCATTTGCCTTTAATTATTGTTAATTAAATATATGCAAATTATAGTCCTAGATTTTATACGTTGTAGTTAGTATGGTGTTGCATGGGCACACAGAAGATCATACTATCGGTTACTCGTATTTAATCGAACAGATGCTCACGACCTAGATGGACACGGACCAATCCATCGGTATAGTCGTTGTGTGAGAGAGAAAATAATTTATCTTAATTATTTTATCACACTTGTACACTTGGTGTATTGAGCGGATCGTATGAGACTCATCAATTAGGTTTGCTCGTCGATAATTGATTTGAGACTCAGTGTATTTTATTCTTAATCCCCGATACAATTGCGGGTGTGTATATTTAATATAAGTGACTTTGATTTTCCAAAGGAATTGACCGGTTTAATTATTGGGTCAATTACCGGTTAAGTTGGGTCACTATATTTTATATATGGCATGCCGTGAATTCTTGACGGGACAGTGTATCCCGGAAGGGTTGATAATATCCCCGAGATGAGCTCATAAGGATTTATTATGTAAACCTCGCGAGTGGATTTAATTCCGCATAATAAATAAGGTTGAGTGGTACTAGTCTCGGATAAAGAGATGAATAAATTTATTAAGCAATAAATAAATTTTATTCATGGATATTTATATCTTAAATACACGGAATAAATAATACTACCGGAGAAATATTATTTGGATATAATATGGTTTAATATTGGGAGTGCAATTAATTTATATAGTGGAAAATAAATTAATTAATATTGATAAGGATTAATGGACTTGAGCATTGGGCTCAATTTAATCTTCAATATTGGAAGCCCAATATTCCACCTCCTTTAGATCCCCTACGTAGCCTATAAAAGCACTACGTGGCCTTCATAAATCATAAGACAAGATTATCATACTTGATATTCTAGAGAGTTGAAGGAGATCCATAGAAGTTCGATAGATCGTCGCCCACCCGACGTTCGAACGGAGTGCAAGGAATACGTGGGAAGATCATAAGGTCATCTTGATTTCGTTTCTCCGAACAACGAATCGAAAGGTACAATATCTAAACGCCCTTGATATTATTCGATTTTGGTTTATCGTGAAATACCGTAGAACGCAAGATCCGAGGTATGAAACCGGGAAGGAGGACGAACGCGTGGTGGTGTCGAAGCCACCGGACCACGGCGGACGCCCGCCTAGGGTTTCTTGGGCGCGGAGGAGAGCGACCCTCGGCTGGGCCGAGGGCGCGCGGTCGATCGCAAGGTTCGACCGCCGGGGCGCGGGCTGGTGCCGCACCCCACCTGCCGTGAAGGCGGGGCTCCTCCAGGCGGCGGCGAGTCGCCGGACTCGCCGCGGGGGCTGCCGATGCAGCCCCACCCGATCGCGTGAGACGCGATCATGCGATCGCACGAACCCCGGCTCGCGGGGGTTCGGCCGGGGGCGGGCTGCGCGTCTTCGGGCGCGTGGTCTCCAAAGGCCGGACTCCGGCGGATGAGTCGGCGTTCATGTGATCTCCGGCGAAGGTTTTCGTTCGGGTTATTGTTTCCGCAAATTTTAATAGCCCGGGATATCGAATTCCAACAAGAGACATACACTAGCAATCGCTAAGGTCTCAACAATCGACCGAGAAGGTATGAGATCGATTCTTATTCCGCACTTTTATTCGATCTCATTTTATCGTTGATCATACTTTGAACGTAGATCGGGTTCCGGGGTTGTGGGTTGCATTCCTCGACTACTGGGGGTTCTAGGACCTTCGGATCGGTAGTCGGATGAGGAAAAACGACCCGGAAACGAGCCGGAACAGCAACGTCGCGTTGCTGTTCGCGGACGAACAGCGCCCGCTGGTGGGCAAACAGCGACCGCTGTTTGCAGCTCCACCAGCGACCGCTGGTCTGCAATCAGCGGGCGCTGATTGGGTGCAGACCAGCCCCGTTTCGCGCGGTTGTCCTCCGGGGCGATGGCTGGGCGTGATTCGGGATAAGGGCTGTCAAGCGAACGAAGTAGCGACACCGGAGGTCGACTGGGAGCGTTCGGATGTTCGAGCGATCGAACGAACGCATCCCGGGTAGTCGATTTCCAACAATTGGTATCAGAGCCGGTTTTGTACGTTCTTGTATTGTTTGCGAGTTTTGTTTTGCAGGATAACCCGATTATTATGGTCATATGTTTATGTACTGTATATTGTGGTTTGTTAAACTCTCGGGATTGTCGAGATCTTTGTTTTTTGAATCGTTGCTTGCTTGTAATAGTTATAACGACGGGTTGAGTCGTTTAGGGTTTTCTATTTCGTTTTTCGTTTATACGGGTGTATAGGATCGATCAAAATGTATAGGATCGATGCCGGAAGTAGTATAGCTTACATATGTAATGTTGCTGCTGCTTGGTGGATCGAGACGAGATCGAAAGACGGACGAACGAGGGTCGAGGAGTCGAACCCGAGGCTGCTGTGCACAAACGGCGCCCGCTGGAGGGCAAACGGCGGTCGCCGTTTGCAGCTCCTCCAGCGACCGCTGTTTCTCAAACGGCGGGCGCTGTTTGAGGTTTGGCAGCAGCGGCTCGGGGGTTCGACGGACATCACGGATCGCTTGTCGAGGGCTCGGGACGATACTCCAGTGGGAGGGGTTCGTCTCTTCGTCCTTAGACGAGTCGGTGATGGACCGAGACCGAGACGAGCAACGAGACGAAGATCCGAGAAGACGTGCATCGAAGATTTTAAAGGCCATAATAATCGGGCCACGTTAAATTCTTTCTATGTGCTTACGTGTTTTATTATGCTTTAATATTATATGCATGTGCTTGTTATCCCTTTCGTAAAAACTAAGTGGGAGAGGGATTGGAAACAATCCCGCGGTCTCCATTCTCTGTTTTGATGGTGATGTGTGTCGCTTACGAGTTGGCTTTAGTGTCATCCTCCCTATCGGATAAAGTTGACACACGGATATCACTGGATCAAAATTCGAATTCAATTCCATTTATAGAATTGAACACTTAAGTTTTTCAAAGCAATGCCTAATCTGGTTTTCAAAGACTAATTTCAACTCGACTCATTCTCACCCCGGGGAGTGGAATGGAGCCAAAGCGCTTGGTTATGTCGATGACACAGATTAGAGACAATCGAGTCATTTGATGACTAGATCGATTGTCTGGTTGGCTCCCTCACTTTGTGAGAGATAGGGCTCAATTGCATGATTGATCGCTGGTTAGAAACTTCGAGTTTCACTTACGAGATATCAAGCTTTGATTAACGAAATTGTGAAATTTATTAAATGGAATTCAATTAACAAAGTTGTTTGTTTAGTAAACGTCCACACTATCGTGGCTTATTAGACGGAAACGGAACTTTGGGTTAATTGAGGCTCGACAGTTATAGGAAATCGTAAAGGGACCGCATGTCAACGTAAACGTCCACACTAACGTGGCTTGCGGTGGGCGTGTAGTTTCCGAGCGGTTAACTTAGTACTGAGAAATGGTATACACTTAGGTACGCTTTACAGTATCCTCCCCATCGGAGTCACTGCTGTAATGATGTACGACCGAAGTAAAAGTCCAGTTATAAAATCGTTTGGACTAGTATACGTCCACATGAACGTGGCATGCTAGTCTGATGGGATTTTAGGATTGATTGGTAAATTTAATGATATTGATTAAGGGAGTTAGTATCGAATTAAATTTGACGGTTTGATTTGTCTCTTTTATAGATATGGCACTCAACCCACTGTCCATCATACTAAAAGAAAACAAACTCACTGGTCCAAATTATGTTGATTGGAAACGAAACTTGGACATTGTCCTGACTGCTGAGGAGTACAAGTATGTACTCCATGAGGTTTGTCCTGATGAACCTATTGATACCTCCACTCCTGAGGAAAAGGAAGCTCATCGGAAGTGGGTCAAGGCTGATCAGATGGCGCGGTGCTACATTTTGGCTTCTATGTCAAATGTGCTGCAACATCAGCATGAGGCCATGACCACTGCCTATGATATGATGCTTAACCTCAAGGAGATGTTTGGTAGTCAGGATAGGGCAGCCAGGCAAGATGCTATGAGGAAACTCATGACGGCCACCATGTCCGAAGGAACGCCCGTAAGGGATCACATTCTTAGGATGATTGGCTATCTGAATGAGATAGAGATTATGGGAGGAACTATCGATGGGGAAACCCAGATCGATATAGTGCTCCAGTCTCTGCCTAGGAGTTTTGAGCAGTTCCGCCTGAACTATAACATGAACAAGAGGTTATATACGTTGGCGGAACTCCTGACTGAACTCCAGGCGGCAGAGGGAATCTTTAAGAAGTCTCAGGCACTTGTGGCTGTGAAACTTCCTGGCCCTCCGGGGGCTAAGAGGAAGAAGAAGCAAGGACGGAAACCCAGTGGACCCAGAAATGGTGGACCACAGAATGGAGTGAACAAGCCCAAGGGCAAGTGTTTCCGTTGCAAGCAGTCTGGACATTGGAAGTCTAATTGTCCTCTCAGACAAGGAGGTATGAACTTTTCCTTAGTCACTGAAACATGTTTAGCGGTGTTATCCACCGGTACCTGGTGTGTGGATACGGGAGCCACTGATCATGTCTGCAATTCTTTGCAGGGGTTCCAGGAAACCCGGCGGCTTAGAGAGGGAGAGATCACCATCTACATGGGCAACGCTACGAAAGTGGCGGCAGTTGCAGTGGGAGATGATCATTTATCTTTTAATAATAATGTTTTGGTATTGAATAATTGCCTTTATGTACCGAATTTTAGAAAGAACCTTGTTTCGGTTTCTAAATTGGTTTTGAATAAATATTCTGTTTCTTTTGATAGTTCTGTTATTATCAAAAAGAATGGTGAGTATATCTGTTCTGGTACATTGATAGGCAACTTATATATACTAAATCCTGATTATTCCACGATGCAACGAGTAGAGTTAAATAACACATCTAGTACCAATAAGAGAAAGGAGCCTTCTAGGATGAATCAAAAGTACTTATGGCATCTTAGGCTAGGTCATATTAACTTGGGTAGGATTCAAAGGTTGATAACTGATGGAATACTCAGTGGTGTGAAAGATGAGGACTTTCCAACCCGCGAATCATGCCTGGAAGGAAAAATGACCAAGCGACCCTTTAGTGATAAGGGGTATAGATCCAAGGAAGTTCTGTAATTGATTCACTCTGATTTGTGCGGGCCTTTATCTGTCCAAGCGAGAGGAGGTTATGAATATTTCGTAACCTTCACTGATGATTACTCAAGGTATGGTTTTGTATACCTGATGCGCCGCAAGAGCGAGTGCTTTGACAAGTTCAAAGAGTACAAAGCTCTTGTGGAGAACCTTCATGGTAAAACCATAAAGACTCTACGATCTGATCGTGGAGGAGAGTACCTCTCGGGAGAGTTTAAGGCGTACTTATTAGAGAATGGGATTGACTCCCTGATGACTGCACCATACACGCCCCAGCAGAATGGTGTAGCAGAAAGAAGGAATAGGACTCTTATTGAAATGGTAAGATCTATGATGAGTTATTCAAACCTACCAGTTTCGTTCTGGGGATATGCCTTGGAAACAGCGGCGTATATCCTGAACTTAGTTCCTTCTAAATCAGTCCCTAAGACGCCCTCGGAATTGTGGACCGGGCGTAAGCCAAACTTGAAACACATTCGAATCTGGGGTTGTCCAGCACATGTGCTGAAGCATGGGGCTGATAAATTGGAATCGCGTTCAGATATTCGGTTGTTTATAGGATATCCTAGAGGAACGAAAGGTGGTCTATTTTATAGTCCTCAAGACCAGAAGATCGTTGTTAGCACCAACGCTCGGTTCTTGGAAGAGGATTATATAATGGACCACAAGCCCAGGAGTGAGATAATACTAAACGAACTGAGAGGGGACGATCAAGGCTTAGATCCAACCGAACCGGGTGATACGCCACCACAGTCTGCACCTGTAGTTACTGAGGTTACACCGGAGCGTCGTCGTAGTGGGAGGGTTGTTCGACAACCCGATAGGTTCATGTTTATAGGTGAGTCTTCGGACTTGTTACCTGGAGAACATGAAGCCGATCCCTGGACCTACGGCGAGGCGCTTAAAGATCAAGATGCTCAGTCTTGGCAAAAAGCGATGAAATCTGAGATTGAATCAATGGATTCAGATCAGGTCTGGAATCTTGTAGCACCGCCCAAAGGTGTA
The DNA here is from genome assembly GCA_954870475.1 of Euphrasia confusa. Taxonomy (NCBI): domain Eukaryota; kingdom Viridiplantae; phylum Streptophyta; class Magnoliopsida; order Lamiales; family Orobanchaceae; genus Euphrasia; species Euphrasia confusa. The sequence continues at coordinate 24,206,371 of OX940960.1, forward strand.
AAAGCCATTGGTTGCAAGTGGGTGTACAAGAGAAAAAGTGGGTCTGACGGGAAGGTGGAAACCTTCAAGGCTAGGCTTGTTGCGAAAGGGTATTCTCAGAAAGAAGGGATCGATTATGAGGAAACCTTTTCGCCGGTAGCTATGCTAAAGTCAATCCGGATTCTTTTGTCTATAGCAGCTCATATGGATTATGAGGTGTGGCAAATGGACGTCAAGACAGCATTCTTGAATGGGAATCTTGACGAGACCATTTACATGAGACAGCCAGAAGGTTTCATTAAGATAGGCCAAGAGCATCTAGTGTGTAAGCTAAACCGATCCATTTATGGATTGAAGCAAGCTTCTAGATCTTGGAACATGCGGTTTGATGAGGTTATCCAGTCTTATGGATTCATTCAAAGCATGTACGAGTCGTGTGTATACCGGAGATGTGACGGAAACAGTGTGGCGTTTCTCGTGCTTTATGTAGACGACATTCTTCTAATTGGCAACAATGTGAAGATGTTATCGGACATAAAGGGATGGTTGTCCAAGCACTTAATATGAAAGACTTAGGACAAGTTGGGCATGTTCTTGGGATCAAGGTAATACGGGATCGCCAGAAAAGAACATTAAGCTTGTCCCAAGCTTCATATATTGATACGATTCTGGCTCGTTTCAACATGCAGAATTCCAAGAGAGGTGCTCAACCTTTCTGCCATGGAATTCATCTATCTAAAGACATGTGTCCCAAAACACAAAAGGAGATAGATTACATGAAGAAGATTCCTTATGCTTCGGCAGTAGGAAGTCTAATGTATGCCATGTTGTGCACGAGACCTGATATCTGCTATGCCGTTGGCATGGTAGCTAGATATCAGAGTAACCCTGGACAGGGTCACTGGACTGCTGTAAAGAACATACTTAAGTACCTGCGAAGGACTAGGAATTATGTTCTGAGTTACAAAGCGTCCGAGTTGATTCCTATTGGTTACACAGACTCAGATTTCTAATCTGATAAGGATCAGCGAAAGTCTACTTCAGGCTATGTGTTCACATTGGGAGGTGGAGCAATCTCATGGAAGAGTGTTAAGCAGAAATGCATTTCGGACTCTACCATGGAAGCCGAATATGTAGCAGCCTCTGAGGCAGCTAAAGAATCGGTGTGGCTCCGGAACTTCCTTATGGACTTGGATGTGGTTCCTAAAATGCCTAGAGCTATCACAATTTATTGTGACAATAGCGGTGCAGTGGCAAATGCAAAGGAACCACGAGCCCACAATGCGAGCAAACACATAGATCGCAAGTACTACCTGATTAGAGACATCGTCAAGAGGGGCGATGCAGTTGTCACCAAGATTGCATCAGCGGATAACCTGGCTGGCCCCTTTACGAAGGCACTTCCAGCGGAAGCGTTCAAGAGACACGTGAAGGGGATGGGTATCGGATGTATTGTAGAGGGCAACTAGACTTTTAGTATAAGTGGGAGATTGATGGAGTTATATTCTAAATGTCTAGTTTAGTGACAATATGGAACTCCTTATTTGTGTTTTATTATCTATTAATCAAACTGTCGGCATTTTGTCTTTCTTGTACTTGAATGCAATAGTCCTAGATATATAAGTTGTAGACAGTATGGCGTGAGGAGACACGCGGAAGATAATACTGTCGGTTACTCGTATACTATCGAACAGAAGCTCACGACTTAGATGGACAGGGACAATCCATCGGTACGTCGTAGTGTGACTGGGTAATAGTTGGTCTTGACTATTATGTTACACTAGTACACTTGGTGTATTGAGCAGGACCACGGGAGGGCGTTCGATTTATACTAATCGACGTAATCGAACTAGACCTCAGATATTACGGATAAACGAATTCCTAATCCCTATATAATTATAGGTGCGTTTGTCCAATTCTCGGTTCTTTAACTTGCCAATGAGTGAGACTATTAGATTAGTCGAGATACTCGGTAAATTGGGAATCGGAATTGTACACACGGCATGCTATAGATTATAGACAGGAAACCGTGTCCCGTTTATCGGGTTGATGATGTCCTCGAGATGAGCTCATAAAGTTTATCATGTAAACCCTGCAGGTGGATTTGTTCCACATGATAATAAGGTTGAGTGGTACTAGTCTCGGATAATAAGAGACGAATTAATTTAATTATTAGTAATAAAATTAATTCGTGGACATACGATATCTTAAACACGGGGGAGGTCGTTTATGTAATTTCGGCGGAATTATTATTGTTGAAATAATATTAAATTTATTTTGGGAATTCAATTATTATTATTTAGTGGAATTAATAATAATTAGAATTGTAATTAATTAAAGGTTTTCTTTTAAGGACTCCTAGTTAATTAATATTGCAATTCAGCTCGGAGTTTATTTACCTAAGGGGTCCCTAGTGTAGCTCTATTTAAACCCCCCCCTTGCCCTCTCCTAAACCTAACATTCGCCGCATTTATTTTTGCAGTAGAAATTAATTGCGTTAGCGCAAATATAATTTCTTCTGTAAAAATTAATAAAGCTTTTGCGCAATTATTTTACACAGAAAAGTAAAAGGGATATTGCGGTGGTTTATCAGAGAAGCAGAAAAGGAGAGACCAACAGATCGTTGCCCACACAACGGTTGGAATCGGGGCAGAGACATACACTAGCAATCGCTAAGGTCTCAACAAACGACCGAGAAGGTATGAGATCGATTCTTATTCCGCACTTTTATTCGATCTCATTTTATCGTTGATCATACTTTGAACGTAGATCGGGTTCCGGGGTTGTGGGTTGCATTCCTCGACTACTGGGGGTTCTAGGACCTTCGGATCGGTAGTCGGATGAGGAAAAATGACCCGGAAACGAGCCCGGAACAGCAACGTCGCGTTGGTGTTCGCGGACGAACAGCGCCCGCTGGTGGGCAAACAGCGACCGCTGTTTGCAGCTCCACCAGCGACCGCTGGTCTGCAATCAGCGGGCGCTGATTGGGTGCAGACCAGCCCCGTTTCGCGCAGTTGTCCTCCGGGGCGATGGCTGGGCGTGATTCGGGATAAGGGCTGTCAAGCGAACGAAGTAGCGACACCGGAGGTCGACTGGGAGCGTTCGGATGTTCGAGCGATCGAACGAACGCATCCCGGGTAGTCGATTTCCAACAGGTAGAACAATTTATCGAAAAATATCATGAACAAAAACCAACGCTCTGATACCAATTGTTGGAAATCGATATCCCGGAATTAATAAATTTAAATAAATAAATTATCTAATTAATTCCGACCGAAATCCTTTGGAGATCGAATATTCGGATTGTCAAAATTGCGGAACCGACAACCCAATCGATATCCCGATCACCGGAGAAACCACAAGCACGCCACGAAGAGCCGGGCTCAACCGAACGCACCACCGTGGGCGAACCCACGGCCGTCCAGCCGAGCCCCTACGCGGGGCTCGCGGTTGCTCACGGCAACCGCCGGGGCTGCTCGTAGCAGCCCCGCAGCAAGTCCTCGACTCGCTGCTCACGGGAGGTGGATGCCCCGTACGAGTCGCACGGGCTGCTCCCAGCAGCCCCTTGGGCACGCCCCGTACGTGACTCGCGTCGCCCGCGTGCCCGCTACGGGAACTCCCGTAGCTCGCGGCGACGTTGTACGGGGAGATCGAGCCTAGCTCGATCGAACCCTCGGCTCCAGCCGAGGCTCACGCCCGGCAGCCCCCTTAGGCGGGGATCCACAAACCGCCGGCGGTCCGGTGGTTCAACCACCACCGCCCGGTTTGTCCTCGCCTTTGAGTTCATCCCTCGGATCTTGGTTCATGAATATTTTCACGATAACTAAACGATAAAATCATAAAGAGGGTTTTACGATTTATCTCGTTCTCGTTGTTCGGAAAAACGAAGAACTCAATTTGACGACCTTGAGATCTTCCCACGTATTCCTTGCACTAGCCCGGACGTCGTGTGGGCGACGATCTACCGAACTCCATGGATCCTCCTCTCTACTTTCTCTCTCTTGAATTGTGATCTTCAAGTTATGAACTTATGAGAATAGAGAAGACCATGTAGTGCTTTTATAGGCTACGTAGAGGATCTTAAGGAGGTGGAATATTGGGCTTCCAATATTGAAGATTAAATTGAGCCCAATGCTCAAATCCATTAATCCTTATCAATATTAATTAATTCTATTTTCCACTATATAAAATTAATTGCACTCCCAATATTAAACCATATTATATCAAATAATATTTCTCCGGTAGTATTATTTATTCCGTGTATTTAAGATATAAATATCCATGAATAAAATTAATTTATTGCTAATTAATTTATTCATCTCTTATATCCGAGACTAGTACCATTCAACCTTAATTATTATGCAGAACGAATCCACCTGCAGGGTTTACATAATAATTCCTTATGAACTCATCTCGGGGATATTATCAACCCTTACGGGATACACTTTCCCTTCAAGTATTCATGGCATGTCATATATAAAATATAGTGACCCAACTTAACCGGTAATTAACCCAATAATTAAATCGGTTAATTCCTTGGGTAAATCAAAGTCACTTATATTAAATATACACACCCGCAATAATATCGGGGATTAAGAATAAAATACACTGAGACTTGAATCGATTATCGTCGGCAATCCTAATCGATAAATCTCAAGCAGATCCGCTCAATACACCAAGTGTACAAGTGTGATAAAATAATTAAGACAAATTATTTTCTCTCTCACACAACGACTATACCGATGGATTGGTCCGTGTCCATCTAGGTCGTGAGCAACTGTTCGATTAAATACGAGTAACCGATAGTATGATCTTCTGTGTGCCCATGCAACACCATACTAACTACAACGTATAAAATCCAGGACTATGATTTGCATATATTTAATTATAAATAATTAAACGCAAATAATTGTTTATTTAATTAAATAGATTAATGGCAATGGATCGTGAGTTTCCGTTACTTAAATCTAGACATTAAATACACAACTCCAACACCCCGGCTGGGAGCCGGGGTGGGCGATCGACCGCGGTGGTCGATCGCCGGGCAGCCGCGGCTGGAGCCGCGGCGGGTTCGCCGCTGGGCGAACCGCCCTCCTCGGGCGGTGGCGGTGAGCCGCCGGACTCACCGCCCGGGGCTGCCAGAGCAGCCCCAGCGATCGCCTCGTGCGCGATCGCGAACCCCGCGACGGGGTTCGGCTAGGGTTTAGCCGCGGGTTCATCCCGCGGCGATGCTCTTGTCGAGCCCGGTTCTTCGTAGCGTTCGTGATCGGTTTGCGGCGACGGGATTTCGGTCGGGGTTATCGGTTCCGCAATTTTTGATACCCCGGGATATCGATTTCAAGCAATTGGTATCAGAGCGTTTGGTTTCGTGTTCATGTATGTGTTCAATTGTGTTCTACCTTGCAGGGATTCCGACTATCGTGGTTTAATTAATTATTAATTATTCGTTTAATTAATTGCTATTTAATTTACCATGATTGTTCGTTTATTAAACTCTCGGACATGTCGAGATTCGTTTTGTGTGGATGAATGCTTGTAATAGTAAAAATTCGGGGGTTGACCGAATTTAGGTTTATTATTGTTCTATGTTTTTCCGGAAAGTGTATAGGGTCGATTTCATGTATAGAATCGATACCGAAATTGTAAATTTATTTTGTGTAATTTATTTACGTTGGATCGATGCCGAGACGACCGCCGGAGAACTCGTGTGACGAAGAAGACGAAGAGGACAAAAAACCGGGGGGGTCGATCATCCCCATGATCGATCCCCATGAGGATCGAACGTCCACAGTTTGATTAATAGATAATGAAAAACACAGATAAGGAGTTCCATATTGTCACTAAACTAGACATTTAGAATATAACTCCATCAATTCATTCTCACCTCGGGGAGTGGAATGGAGCCAAAGCCACTTGGTCATGTGGACGACACAAATTAGAGACATTCGTACCATCTTTTGAAGGTGGATCGATTGTCTGCTCGGCTCCCTCATCTAATGAGAGATAGGGTTGTTCGCATGGTGAATCACTGGTTAGAAACTTCGAGTTTCACTTATGATTCTCCGCGTCTTGATTTACAAAAATCGAATGGATCATGTAATTGAGAGTCAATTATAAAAATCTTTTGGTATAGTAAACGTCCACACTATCGTGGCTTGCTGTATTGAATGGGATTTTGGAATAATTGATGTAGACAGTTATAGAAGAAAGTGAAGGATCGTGTGTTAGCGTAAACGTCCACAATATCGTGGCTTGTGGTAATATATGAGTCTCAAACAATCTTCTTAGTACTGAGTAATGGTGTACACTTAGGTACGCTTCTTAGTATTATTCCCATCGAAGTAACGCTAATAACGATGTACGACCAAAGCAAATCTAATTACTAAATCATTTGGATAGGTAAACGTCCACACTATCGTGGCTTGCCATATCTGATGGGATTTTAGATGTAATTAGTAATTTAATGATATTATTTGAGGGAGATAATATCGGACATTAAATTGATTGTTTGTTTAAATGTGCTTATAGGTTTAGAGAATAGCTATGAACCCACTTTATGTGATACTCAAGGAGCATAAACTCACTGGCCCCAATTATATTGATTGGAGGAGAAATTTGGACATTGTCCTGACTTCTGAGGAGTACAAATTTGTACTCCATGAATTGTGCCCTGCTGATCCCACGGCTGCCTCAACTAATGAGGAATAAGAGGCATATCGGAAGTGGAAAAAGGCTGATGAAATGGCTAGGTGTTATATTTTGGCTTCCATGTCAAATGTACTCCAAACCCAACATGAGTCGATGGCCACTGCCTATGATATGTTATTTAACCTCAAAGAAATGTTTGGGGAGCAAGATCGTGCGGCAAGACAAGAAGCCATGAGAGTCCTCATGACAACTACTCAGTCTGAAGGAACGCCCGTAGGGGAGCACGTTCTTAAGATGATGAGTCTGTTGAATGAGCTTGAGATCCGAACGATAACCCGAACGAAAACCTTCGCCGGAGATCACACGAACACCATCGCACGCGCCGGAGCACGACCGAACACACGACGTGGCCGAAGCCACGCGCACGCCCAGCCGAACCCCTCAGCTAGGGTTTCATGCGATCGAAGATCGAATGAGCGATCGATCGCTCGATCGCGTCCCACGCGATCGGCAGGGGCTGCATGGGCAGCCCCCGCGGCGAGTCCGGCGACTCGCCGCCGCCTGAAGGTCCCCGCCTTCACGGCGGGGTGGGGTGCGGCACCAGCCCGCGCCCCCAGCGATCGATCGTGAGATCGATCGCACACCCTCGGCCCAGCCGAGGGTTTCTCCTCCGCGCGCCTGAAACCCTAGGGACGATCGCCCGTGGTTCGGTGGCTTCGCCACCACCACGCGATCGTCCTCTACTCCGGGCTTCAACTTTCGGATCTTGCGTTCTACGGTATTCTCGATAAACCAAATCAAACAAATATCAAGGGCGTTTAGATATTGTACCTTTCGATTCGTTGTTCGGAGAAACGAAATCAAGATGACCTTTGAATCTTCCCACGTATTCCTTGCACTCCGTTCGAACGTCGGGTGGGCGACGATCTATCGAACTCCTATGGATCTCCTTCAACTCTCTAGAATATCAAGTATGATAATCTTGTCTTATGATTTATGAAGGCCATGTAGTGCTTTTATAGGCTACGTAGGGGATCTAAAGGAGGTGGAATATTGGGCTTCCAATATTGAAGATTAAATTGAGCCCAATGCTCAAGTCCATTAATCCTTATCAATATTAATTAATTTATTTTCCACTATATAAATTAATTGCACTCCCAATATTAAACCATATTATATCCAAATAATATTTCTCCGGTAGTATTATTTATTCCGTGTATTTAAGATATAAATATCCATGAATAAAATTTATTTATTGCTTAATAAATTTATTCATCTCTTTTATCCGAGACTAGTACCACTCAACATTATTTATATTGCGGAACAAATCCACTCGCGAGGTTTACATAATAAATCCTTATGAGCTCATCTCGGGGATATTATCAACCCTTCCGGGATACACTGTCCCGTCAAGAATTCACGGCATGCCATATATAAAATATAGTGACCCAACTTAACCGGTAATTGACCTAATAATTAAACCGGTCAATTCCTTTGGAAAATCAAAGTCACTTGTATTAAATATACACACCCGCAATTGTATCGGGGTTTAAGAATATAATACACTGAGTCTCAAATCAATTATCGCCGAGCAAACCTAATTGATGAGTCTCAATCGATCCGCTCAATACACCAAGTGTACAAGTGTGATAAAATAATTAAGATAAATTATTTTCTCTCTCACACAACGACTATACCGATGGATTGGTCCGTGTCCATCTAGGTCGTGAGCAACTGTTTGATTAAATACGAGTAACCGATAATATGATCTTCTGTGCGCCCATGCAACACCATACTAACTACAACGTATAAAATCCAGGACTATAATTTGCATATATTTAATTAAAAATAATTAAAAGCAAATGAATGTTTGTAATTAATAGGTAAATGAAAGTGTACAAGGAGTTCAAAATACTCAAATCTAGACATTAAGTATACTACTCCATCAATCTCCCACTTATACTAAGGTCTAGTCTTATCTTCCAAACTTCTGACTCCCAAACCCTCCAAGTGCTTGAAATATACTTCCTTAGGAAGTATCTTGGTGAAAGGGTCCGCTAGGTTGTCCTCCGAAGCTATCTTGGTGACTATCGCATCGCCCCTCTTGACGATGTCTCGAATCAGGTGGTACTTGCGCTCTATGTGTTTCGTAGCACTATGGGACCGTGGTTCCTTACTGTTTGCCACTGCACCGCTATTATCACAATAAATTGTCATAGCCTTGGGCAAACTCGGAATCACATCTAAGTCCTGGAGGAAATTAACACTCTTGCTTCCATGGTAGAGTCTGAAATGCACTTTTGCTTAACACTCTTCCATGATACGGCTCCACCTCCCAAAGTGTACACATAGCCTGATGTCGACTTACGCCAGTCCTTATTAGCTTGGAAATCCGAATCCGTGTAACCCAAAGGAATCAGATTGTCTGCCCCGTAACTTAGAACATAATCCCTAGTATTTCGCAAATACTTGAAAATGCTCTTTACGGCAGTCCAATGAGCCTTTCCAGGGTTACTCTGATAACTCGCTACTACGCCAACTGCATAGCAGATATCAGGTCTCGTGCATAACATTGCATACATCAAGCTTCCCACAGCCGAAGCGTAGGGAACTGATTTCATTTCATCTTTCTCCTTATGTGTCTGAGGACACATCTCCTTAGAAAGATAAGTTCCTTTACTGAAGGGCAGTTCACCCTTCTTGGAATCTTGCATGTTAAAACGAGCCAGAATCGTGTCTATGTAAGATTGCTGGGAAAGATACAATGTTCTATTCCGGCGATCCCTTATAACCTTGTGTTGGAGTTGTGTACTTAATGTCTAGATTTAAATAACGGAAACTCACGATCCATTGCCACTAATCTATTTAATTAAATAAACAATTATTTGCGTTTAATTATTTATAATTAAATTTATGCAAATTATAGTCCTGGATTCTATACGTTGTAGTTAGTATGGTGTGTCGGGCCCACACAGAAGATCATACTATCGGTTACTCGTATTTAATCGAACAGTTGCTCACGACCTAGATGGACACGGACCAATCCATCGGTATAGTCGTTGTGTGAGAGAGAAAATAATCTATCTTGATTATTTTATCACACTTGTACACTTGGTGTATTGAGCGGATCGTTGAGATTCATCGATTAGGATTGCCGGCGATAATCGATTCGAGTCTCAGTGTATTTTATTCTTAATCCCCGAAACTATTGCGGGTGTGTATATTCAATATAAGTGACTTTGATTTACCAAAAGAATTAACCGATTTAATTATTGGGTTAATTACCGGTTAAGTTGGGTCACTATATTTTATATATGACATGCCGTGAATACTTGACGGGAAAGTGTATCCCGTAAGGGTTGATAATATCCCCGAGATGAGTTCATAAGGAATTATTATGTAAACCCTGCAGGTGGATTCGTTCCGCATAATAATTAAGGTTGAATGGTACTAGTCTTGGATATAAGAGATGAATAAATTAATTAGCAATAAATTAATTTTATTCATGGATATTTATATCTTAAATACACGGAATAACTAATACTACCGGCGAAATATTATTTGATATAATATGGTTTAATATTGGGAGTGCAATTAATTTTATATAGTGGAAAATAGAATTAATTAATATTGATAAGGATTAATGGATTGAGCATTGGGCTCAATTTAATCTTCAATATTGGAAGCCCAATATTCCACCTCCTTAAGATCCCCTACGTAGCCTATAAAAGCACTACATGGTCTTCTCTATTCTCTGATATAATCTCATAACTTGAAGATCACAATTCTAGAGAGAGAGAGAGAAAGTAGAGAGGAAGATCCATGGAGTTCGGTAGATCGTCGCCCACACGACGTCCGGGCTAGTGCAAGGAATACGTGGGAAGATCTCAAAGGTCATCAAATTGAGTTCTACGTTTCTCCGAACAACGAGAACGAGGTAAATCGTAAAACCCTCTTTATGATTTTATCGTTTAATTATCGTGAAAATACTATGAACCAAGATCCGAGGGACGAACCCCGTGGACGAGGAACGACCTCGCGGTGGTGATCGAAGATCACCGGACCGCGGAGGCCGAGAGATCCTCGGCGGGGATCGCACGCAACGAAGCCCCTCGGCTGGACGCCGAGGGTGGCGGTCGAGCCCTAGGGCTTCGACCGCCGGCGACGCACGAAGGACCCCGGCTGGACGCCGGGGATGCAATCGAGCGCGTGCTCGATCGCGTGGGGTGGCGGGCTGGTGGCGCCGCTGCTCGCTCGGCGAGCAGCCCCCTCCTCCGCGGACGGCGAGTCGCCGGACTCGCCGTCGGGTTGCCGTGCGCAACCCGGCGATCGGCGTGATCGCGAGCCCCGACCTCGCGGGGGCTCGGCTGGACGCACGGCGTGCCTTCGGGTGCGTTGTGTGCTCGGTTGTGCCCCGGCTCGCGCGGTGGTGTTCGCGGTGGTTTCCGGCGAAAGGATTTCGATTGGGTTGTCGGTTCCGAAATTTTGACAATCCGGATATTCGAAGGATTTCGGTCGGAATTAATTAGATAATTTATTTATTTAAATTTATTAATTCCGGGATATCGATGTCCAACAATTGGTATCAGAGCGTTGGTTTTAGTTCATGGTATTTTTCGATAAATTGTTCTACCTTGCAGGGTTTCCGATTATTATGGCTAGATTTAATTATTGTTAATTAATGTCATAATAATGTTCTTGATTATTAAACTCTCGGTGATGTCGATATTTGTTCTTGTGTGGTGAATGCTTGTTCTTAATTTTTCCGGAAATTCTATGAGGTCGATTTCATGTAGAATCGATACCGGATAGCGTAGTAATAAATTTGTAATTTATTTTACGTTGGATCGATTCCGAAACGACGACCGGAAAAGTGTGACGGAGGAGACGATAGAGAGGGAGGATTCCGGGGATCGATCATCCCCATGATCATCCCCGAAGGAAGGATCGATCGAAGGGGGAGGGGGCTGCCCGCGGCCTTCTCGGCCGTGATGTCGCCGGCGACGGCGGCTGATCGGCTAGGCGGTGGCGGTGGCTCTCCTCTCGGCCGGCGATGGTGGTGGGGCGCGGGGTCCTCGTGATCTCGTGCTCTCCCGCCAAGATCCAACTTTCCTAAATTATTCGGTTTTCCTATTTGAGTATTCCTATTTCTGGGAATTCTCATGGAATAGGAAAAGAATAAATTTAGAATAAATTTATTTTTCCTTATTGATTATTCCTATTCTTGGGAATTTTCATAGATTAGGAAAAGGAATAAATTTATAATTAATTTATTTTTCCTATTTAATTATTCCTTTATGGAATTTTTGATGGATTAGGAAAATAATTAATTTGGAAAGTTTAGGAGTCCTAAATTAATCTTTCCTTATTTAATTATTCCTTTATGAAATTTTTAATGGATTAGGAAAGGAATTAATTTGGAAGGACTAGGAGTCCTAAATTATTTTATTTCCTTATTTCATTATGGAAATCATCTAGAATATTCCAAGTAGATCTTGGATAGATTATTCTAGAGATTTAATGAAGTAGAAAGGGAAAATAAAATAAATTATTTTATTTCCTTATTTCATTATGGAAGTCCTCTAGAATATTCCAAGTGGGTCTTGGATAGATTATTCTAGAGATTTAATGAAGTAGAAAGGGAAAATAAAATAAATAAAAATATTAATAATATTTAATTTTATTTTTGATTTATTCGATTGACTTAATTTTCGAATTAAGTATCTTTTGGATTTATTAAAAAATAAATAGATTTATATATTGGAATTAATATTCCCGTCACATGGAGCATTCAAGAACGAAGACTGAAGACTAGAAGATGCGTACGGAGATGGAGTAAAGCCATAATAGTCGGAAAATAGTATTCTAGTAATTATTTTGATTATGTGATAATATTCTATGTGCTTTATTTCATGTATGCATGCTTTTGTGTATTTAATTATGCATTAGACAGCGTATCCCTTTATTGTAAAAAGCTAAGTGGGAGAGGGTATGGAAACATATCCATGGTCTCCATTACTGTTCTCTTGGTGACTTTTATGGACTTTTGAAGTTCGTATAGACAAGTCATTGGAGGAGATTTCTTGTAATTCCTTTTACGAGAAACATTGATTAAGTTTATCAATTAATGCCTAATTTGTCTTTCCAAAACTGATTTCAAGTCGACTCATTCTCACCCCGGGGAGTGGAATGGAGCCAAATCCACTTGGTCATGTCGAGGACACAAATTAGAGACCTTCGTACCATCCTTTTGAAGGTGGATCGATTGTCTGCTCGGCTCCCTCATTTATGAGAGATAGGGTTGTTCGCATGGTGAATCACTGGTTAGAAACTTCGAGTTTCACTTATGATTCTCCGCGTCTTGATTTACAAGATTAAATGATTCAAGTAATTGGATGTCAATTGTAAAAGTCTTTTGGTGTAGTAAACGTCCACACGAACGTGGCTTGCTACATTGAATGGGATTTTGGAACGATTGATGTAGACAGTGTTGGAAATCGATATCCCGGGCTATTAAAATTTATGCGGAACCGATAGCCCGACCGAAATCCTTCATCGCCGGAGATTGGATTCCCGACTCATCCGCAGGAGTCCGACCTTTGGAGACTACGCGCCCGAAGACACGCAGCCCGCCCCCAGCCGATTTTCTCCCGCGAGCCGGATCCATGGACGCGAACCACCGCACGAGCCGGGGCCCGACCGAACAGTCAGCGAGGCGCGAGAGCCGCGAGCATCCAGCCGAGCCCCCGTACGGGGCTCGCGATCATCTCCATGATGATCGCTGGGGATGCACGAGGCATCCCCGGGGCTGCTCGTAGCAGCCCCGCAGCGGGTTCATGAACCCGCTGCTCGCGGAGGGGTCAGCCCCGTACGCCCGCTACGGGCAAACCCGTAGCACATACGAGGCAGCTACGGGTGACCCCGTAGCATACCCGCGATCGAGCTCACGGGCTCGATCGCCCCTCGGCTCCAGCCGAGGGCCTCTCCGCGCGACGCCGCCGGTCAAGGGGCTGGGGTTCACCCGCCGTGGCACCAGCCCACGGCGAACCCCGGTGGTCGACCGGAAGTCGACCCCACGCCCCGGCATCCAGCCGGGGCTCATCCCTTGTCCGCGCGCCGGCGGTCGAACCCTAGGGTTCGGCCGCCACCCTCGATTCCGTCGAGGGCTTTCTCGATCTTCGCCGGGGATCTCGAATCCCCGTCCCCGAAGTTCGTACGTTTACCCGGATCGTGTGTTCATGTATATACTAAAATCAATTCACACAAAATCATAAAAGAGGGTTTATGATTTTACCTTCGATTCGTTGTACGGAGAAACGAATTTACGCGTTGATGACCTTGCGATCTTCCCACGTATTCCTTGCACCTTGTCCGAACGTCGTGTGGGCGACGATCTATCGAACACCTTATGGATCTTCCTCACTCTCCAAGACTTTTAGTTGGCGTAACTTATGTTATTATGTCATATGAAAAGTGAAGACCATGTAGTGCTTATATAGGCTACGTAGGGGATCATAAGGAGAATAAATATTGGGCTTCCAATATTGAAAATTAAATTGGGTCCAACCCAAATCTATTAATTCTTATCAATATTAATTTTATTTATTTTCCACTATATAAATAAAATTGCACTCCCAATATTATCCCATATTATATCAAATAATATTTCTCCGGTAGTATTATATATTCCGTGTATTTAAGATTTAAATATCCATGAATAAATTTATTTATTGCTCAATAAATATTATTCATTTCTTGTATCCGAGAATAGTACCGTTCAACTTTAATTATTATGCGGATTAAATCCACCTGCAGGGTTTACATAATAATTCCTTATGAACTCATCTCGGGGATATTATCAACCCTTTCGGGATACACTTTCCCGTCAAATATTCACGGCATGTCGTATATAAAATACAGTGACCCAACTTAACCGGTAATTAACCCAATAATTAAATCGGTTAATTCCTTTGGTAAATCAAAGCTACTTATATTAAATATACACACCCGCAATAATATCGGGGATTAAGAATAAAATACTCTGAGATTTAAATTGATTATCCAAGGCAATCCTAATCAACAAATCTCAAGCGATCCGCCCAATACACCAAGTGTACAAGTGTGATAAAATAATTAAGATAAATTATTTTCTCTCTCACACTACGACTATACCGATGGATTGGTCCGTGTCCATCTAGGTCGTGAGCAACTGTTTGATTAAATACGAGTAACTGATAGTATGATCTTCTGTGTGCCCATGCAACACCATACTAACTACAACGTATAAAATCCAGGACTATATTTTGCGTAATTAATTAATAATAATTAATTGCAAATAATTGTTTATTAATTAAATAGGTTAAATGCTATGACGGGGAGTTTACCGATACTTAAATCTAGACATTAAGTACACAACTCCATCAATCTCCCACTTGTACTAAGGTCTAGTCATTTCCTCCAAACTCCCGACTCCCATACTCATCACGTGCTTAAGTTATACTTCCCAGAAGTATTATGTGAATGAGCAATCTAGGTTGCCGCTCCGAAGTTATCTTGGTGACCACTGCGTCGTCTCTCTGACGATGTTTCGTATCAGGTGGTACTTGCTCTATGTGTTATCATCATCTTTTTGAACTTATGACTTCTTCCAGTTTACCATGCACCGCTATGTACATAGCCTTTGGTGAACCTAGAGTCATATCCAAGTTCAGAGGTCGTTCCGGAACCTAACCAAAATTCCGCTGCCTCTGAGGCTGCTATTCGGTTTATGATAGAGTCCGAGAAGCATTACGCTTATCACTCTTTCATCCTTTAGGTTCCACCTCTTCTAAAAGTGAACACATAGCCTGATATCGACTTACACTGGTCCTTCTCTGATTTTGGATCTGAGAAAATGTAATCTAAGAAGATTTCATATTGCAAGTAATCCAGTACTTACAAGTACTTTACAGCATTCGAATATCTCTTATCCAGATTACTTTGATATCCTCCCACTACGCTAACCGCATAGTTGATATCAGGTTCTTGTTTTATAACACCGCATTTACAAAGCCCTTTACACTCGAAGTGTAAGAATCTGCTTTGTCTATATTTATCTCCTTCATGTGTTCAAGACACACACCTTAGATAGATGCATTCTGTTCTCGAAAGGCAATAACCTTTCTCAGAATGGTGCATGTTTAAAACAAACCATAATCGTATAAGATATCTAAAGAGAAGTACAAATGTTCTTATCTAGAGATCGAAAGACTTCTAAGAACATGATCCAACTTCATCTTAATCTTATATTTCGATTCACTTAGACAACCTCCATTTTATGTCTGACAACACTTTTACATTGTAGCCAATGATGAAGTGTTATCTACACAAAATTCCGAGAAACACCACTTTGTTTCCATTACGTCTCCAATACACCAATCTTGTCTATGCTTCTTGATGAACCCATAAAATGGACTATCTCATCAATTTGCAAGTTCCACAAGTTTCAGCTCTGTGATAATCTATAAATGGATTCACTGAGTTTGTACTTCTAAATGATCTTGCCTCTTAACAATAATACTTATTGCTATCCAAGCAGGCACATTTAGATTAGTACTGCCCCTATACAGAACTAGGGATTGATTTCATGTCTACTAGATCCAGAGTTCAAAACTCCTCCAGTCTTATGAACATCTCTGGTTGCTTAACAACCTCCCACTGCAATGGCGTTCCGGTGTATAACAGTAATAACATTAGGTGCAGTTAGTGGTGTTCTCCTACTCGGTTAGGCTGGTTCTCAGTCTTCCCTTTCCTCATTTCAAAGTACTTTGTCAATTAGGGCATTTGTAGTTTATCTAATAGTCTTCCTCTAAGAACCGGGCGAGGACACCCTTCTAGTTCGTAGTACTATAGAACATACAATTACTTGTTCTTCTAGGATATTCTACAACCATATAGAATGTGCCGTTGTATCCAGAAATATCCATAGAACATAGGTTGTTCCGAACAAACTTGTTCTTTTACCATTAGAATCTCATTTCTCATTTCTGACACACCATGTCTACACATCAGTGTATGGTGCAGTCGCTTGAGACTCAATCTCAATCTTTGATTTATGCTATGTGTTATTTAGATAGGTGATAGCCTCCGCGAACAGGTTGCAGGCTCCCAATGGATATACTTAGAAGGGTCCCCATAATGGCTTTGTGTTGAAAACACTCCGTCTTTATGGCACAGCAAGTAGTCCAATCCATCTTCGAGTATTCTTGAAAGAACGACTCGTACTTTCTCTAAATACACGTACCGCATTAATCATAAATCATTTTCCATACTTGTCCGAATTCCATCCTTTATCCAGAAAGGTTAACTCAGTTTTACCATCTTTCAAGATCGATTCTTAGGTCGGGAGGTCCACTCCTCCAACTATAATTAATCAAATCAATTTCGACCTTTTGAATCCCTTTTGAATAGATACTACCAAGTTCAAGAATTCACAAGTATAATGATAAGAGAAATACATCTAATGAGTAAAACAAGTTATACATAACGGTTTGTTGCATCGTGGTAGACTAAGGATTCATCATTCATATATTGCTATCTAATGTACCAGAATGGATATTGCCATTATTTCTTGTCTAAATCATCAAATGATTAAAGATATAAAATATCCATTAATAATAGAAAACCAGAACAAAAGTTCTTTCTAAAGGTACAAAGCAATAAACTTGAAATGAAACCCTATATCTAAAGATAAACGTCTTCCACTGCAACCGCTGCTTCCTCAACAGCTTCGCCCATGTGGACTCGAACTTTTCTTATCTAAGTCGCCGGGTTTTCTGGAACCCCTGCATTCAGAATGCACATACCATCAGTGGTTCCATATCTACACACCAGAATTCTGGTAGATAATACCGCTGACTATGTTTTTCGACTAAAGAAAAATTCGTACCTTTGAGGGGACAAGATGTAGACCCCCAGTACTCAGACTGCTTCCTTTAGGGATATTTGCCAGAAGGCTTCTTTATCCCACCCTTTGGTCCAAGTCCCTTAGGACCACCGGACCCCCTTGTCTTCTTCTCCTTTCCCTTGCCTTTAGGTCCTAAACCTTTGGCTTTGGCTATAAGAGCTTGCGATTGTTTCAACTCGTCTAAAAGATCCATCATCTCAAAAACATGATCAAGTGTTTCATCGAAGTAACAGATCTTTACGAGTATCCTCATCGCCTCTTTTCTAGCCTCCTCATCATGTCCAAACATCAACTTGAGTTTAAGCATGACATCATGATTAATGGTTAATGAACGAGCACTATCCCATTTTTCAAAGTCAAAAATCTCATCCTCAGTCGAGTTAATGGTGAGTCCAGGAGGACAAGTTTCACTGAGTACATCTTTGTACTCCTTTACAGTCTGAGCAATGTCTAACTCCTCTTTCCATTCAACACAGTGTAGAACCAGTGCGTTAAATTCCTCAAGTATCATCTCAAGTGGATTCATAGCAATATACTAAACCTATAAGCACATTTAAACAAACAATTAATTTAATATCCGACGTTATCTCCCTGGAATAACATCATTAAATTACTAATCACATCTAAAATCCCATCAGGTAAGGCAAGCCACGTGGTGTGGACGTTTACCCACCCAAATGATTTAGCAATTAGATTTTCTTTGGTCATACATCAATTATAGCGTGACCTCGTGGAGAGGAATACTATAACGCGTATCTAAGTGTAAACCATTACTCAGCACTAAAGTAAATTGTTTGGAATTGCTACATCTCCGCAAGCCACGTGGTGTGGACGTTTACGAAAACTTCACAACTCTTCACAATCACTTATAACTGTCTACATCAATTAATCCAAAATCCGTCAGTATAGCAAGCCACGTGGTGTGGACGTTTACTACACTAAGAGACTTTTATAATTGACTCCCAATTACTTGATCCATTTAATCTCGTAAATCAAGACGTGGAGAATCATAAGTGAAACTCGAAGTTTCTAACCAGTGATTCACCATGCGAGCGACCCTATCTCTCATGAATGAGGGAGCCGAGCAGACAAACGACCCATCTATCAAAGAATGGCACGAAAGTCTCTAATTTGTGTCATTCACATGACCAAGTGGCTTTGGCTCCATTCCACTCCCCGAGGTGAGAATGAGTCGACTTGAAGTCAATTTCAGAAAGACAAATTAGGCATTGTTTGATAAACTCGATTAATGTTTCTTGTAAAAGGAATTACAAGAATTCTCCTCCAATGACTCGTCTATACGAACTTCGAAAGTCCATAAGAGTCACCAAGAGAACAGTATTGGAGACCATGGGAATGTTTCCATCCCCTCTCCCACTTAGCTTTTTATAATAAAGGGATACGCTATCTAGTGTATAAAATAAACACATATAGCATGCATACAAGCAATAAAGCACATAGTATCACATAGTCAAAATAATGCTAGAAAATTATTTTCCGACTATCATGGCTTTGTCGCATCTCCGTACGCATCTTCTAGTCTTCAGTCTTCGTTCTTTGAATGCTCCATGTGACGAGAATATTAATCTCTAATATTTAAGTCTATTTATTTTCAATTAATCCAAAAGTTACTTAATTCGAAAATTAAGTCAATCGAATATATCAAAAATAAAATTAAATATTATTAATATTTTTATTTATTTAATTTCCCATCTAATTCTATTAAATCTTTTAGAATAATCTATCCAAGTAAAACTCGGAACATTCTAGAAGACTTCTATAATAGAATAAGGAAACAAAAATAAATTTAGGACTCCTCTACTTTCCATTATCAATTTATTT
Source organism: Euphrasia confusa (assembly GCA_954870475.1). Classification (NCBI taxonomy): domain Eukaryota; kingdom Viridiplantae; phylum Streptophyta; class Magnoliopsida; order Lamiales; family Orobanchaceae; genus Euphrasia; species Euphrasia confusa. The sequence continues at coordinate 24,225,785 of OX940960.1, forward strand.
CCATCTAATGAAAATTCCCAAGAATATGAATAATCAAATAGGAAATAAATTAATACCAAATTAATTAAATTCCTAATCCATGAATATTTCCATAAAGGAAATAAAGCAAATAGGAATAAAATCAATTCAATTAATTATTTCCTAATCCATGAGAGTTTCCTAAAAAGAAGACACTCAAATAGGAAAGTCGAATTAATTTAGGAAAGTCGGATTATGGTAGGAGTAGCACGGGTTGGGAGTCCCCGCACCACCCCCACCGTCGACCGCCGCCCGGGAGGAGAACCGCCGCCGCCCCCAGCCCACGCGCCACCACCACCGGTGGCCGGCGTGGCCGGAAGCTCCCACGGACAGCCCCTATGCCGGCGATCGATCCATGGGGTCGATCAAAGGGATGATCGGCCCCTTCGTCCATCGTCTTCTTTGTCACACCTTCTTCGTCTTCCGGCGATCGTCTCAACATCGAACCAACGTAATTAAAATTACAAGAATTAAATTACAAATATCCGGTATCGATTCTATACATGAAATCGACCCTATACATTTTCCGGAAAACAAGAACGTAATAATAAATCCTAAATTCGGTCAACCCCCGAATTTTTACTATTACAAACATTCAACCACACAAAACGAATCTCGACATGTCCGAGAGTTTAATAATCATGATAATTAATTAAGCAATAATTAAATCAACCATGATAGCCGGAAATCCTGCAAGGTAGAACAATAATTGAATATATACATGAACACGAAACCAAACGCTCTGATACCAATTGCTGGGATTCGATGTCCCGGGCTATCAAAAAAATTGCGGAACCGATAACCCGACCGAAAACCCGTCGCCGGAGTTCGCACGAACACCAACTCATCCGCAGAAGTCCGACCTTTGGAGACTACGCGCCCGAAGACACGCAGCCCGCCCCCAGCCGATTTTCTCCCGCGAGTCGGATCCACGAACGCGAACCACATGCGATGAACCGGGCTCGACAAGAGTATCGCCGCGGGATGAACCCGCGGCTAAACCCTAGCCGAACCCCATCGCGGGGTTCGCGATCGCCGTGCATGGCGATCGCCGGGGATGCGAGGCATCCCCGCGGGGCTGATCCGATCAGCACCCGCCGGCGGTGAGTCCGGCGACTCACCGTCACCACCACACGGGGTGGAGGGCCCCCAGCCGCGGCACCAGCCCGCGGCTGCCCTCCGCGATCGAGCTGGGCTCGATCGCTCGCTCCGGCTTCGGCCGGAGCTTTCCCCGCGTGCGCCTGCCGCCGTCGAGGGGTGGGGATCCGCCACGGCACCAGCCCGTGGCATCCCCAGCGATCGACTGCCGTCGATCGCTTGCCCCGGCGACCAGCCGGGGCTCCCTTCGTTGCGCGGTACCGGCGGTCGAACCCTAGGGTTCGGCCGCCCCTCTCGATTCCGACGGGGATCGCGAGATCCCCGTATCCCGGTCTCGATGCTTTCCCGGATCGCGTGTTCATGTATATATCACAATTAAACAAGCACATAATCATAGAAGGGGGTTCTCGATTATTACCTCGATTCGTTGTACGGAGAAACGAAATCGGTTGACGACCTTGCGATCTTCCTACGTATTCCTCGCACTTCCTCCGAACGTCGTGTGGGCGACGATCTATCGGATTCCTATGGATCTCCTTCACTCTCCAAGACTTTATGATTGGCGTAGGTCAATTATTTTTCTCTTGTGTGTTATGAAAAGTGAAGACCATATAGTGCTTATATAGGCTACGTAGGGGATCATAAGGAGAATAAATATTGGGCTTCTAAATATTGAAAATTAAATTGGGTCCAACCCAAATCTATTAATTCTTATCAATATTAAATTTTATTTATTTTCCACTATATAAATAAAATTGCACTCCCAATATTATTCCATATTATATCAAATAATATTTCTCCGATTAGTATTATATATTCCGTGTATTTAAGATTTAAATATCCATGAATAAATTTATTTATTGCTCAATAAATAATATTCATATCTTATATCCGAGACTAGTACCGTTCAACCTTTATTATTGTGCGGAACGAATCCACTCATGAGGTTTACACAATAATTCCTTATGAACTCATCTCGGGGATATTATCAACCCTTCCCGGATACACTTTCCCGTCAAGTATTCACAGCATGTCATATATAAAATATAGCGACCCAACTTTACCGGTAATTAACCCAATACTTAAATCGGTTAATTCCTTTGGAAAATCAAAGTCTCTAATATTAAATATACACACCCGCAATAGGATCGGGGATTAAGAATAAAATACTCCGAGATTTAAATTGATTATCCAAGGCAATCCTAATCAATAAATCTCAAGCTGATCCGCCCAATACACCAAGTGTACAAGTGTGATAAAATAATTAAGATAAATTATTTTCTCTCTCACACAACGACTATACCGATAGATTAGTTCCTATCCATCTAGGTCGTGAGCAACTGTTTGATTAAATACGAGTAACCGATAGTATGATCTTCTGTGTGCCCATGCACACCATACTAACTACAACGTATAAAATCCAGAACCATGGTTTGCATAATTAATAATAATTAAATGCAAATAATTGTTTATTAATATAAATAGGTTAAATGCTATGACCGGGAGTTTACCGATACTTAAATCTAGACATTAAGTACACAACTCCAACATAGATTCAATTTCGGATTTCATCGCTTTCTTCCAAGAAGGCGCATCTATATCTTGTACCGCCTCATCGTAGGTCCAGGGATCGATTTCATGAACTCCAGGTCCAAAGTCCGAAGACTCACCCAGTCCAATCCATCGGTCTGGTTGCTTAACAACCCTCCAACTACGACGGTGTTCCGGTGTATTAACAGTGACAGTAGGAGCAGGTTCTAGTGGTGTATTACTACTCGGTTCGGCTGTATCTAAGTCTTCCTTGTCTCCTCTCAACTCATCAAGTATTATGTCACTTTTGGGCTTGTGGTCCATGATATAGTCTTCCTCTAAGAACCGTTCTGGAAATCGATATCCCGGGGTATCAAAAATTGCGGAACCGAAAACCCCGACCGAAATCCCGTTGCCGGAAACCGATCACGAACGCCACGTTTCCGAAGTCCGACAAGAGAATCACCACAAGGGCGAAACCCTAGCCGAACCTCACGCGAGGTTCGCGATCGCCGTGCATGGCGATCGCCGGCTGCATGGAGCATCCCCCAGATGGCGGTGAGTCCGGCGACTTCACCTCCGTCGCCTCTCAGGAGGGTGGTCAGCCCCGCTGACCACCGCGGCAGCAGCCGCGGTTCGCCCCGGCGATCGATCGCGTGATCGATCGCCTGCCCCGGCTTCAGCCGGGGCTCCTCCTCTGCACGCCGCCGGGCGAGGTGGCTGGGGGGGTTCACCCGCCGTGGCACCAGCCCACGGCGAACCTCCCCGCGATCGACTTCACGTCGATCGCATGCCCCGGCGGTCCAGCCGGGGCTCCCTCGTCCGCGCGCCGCGGCGGTCCGAACCCTAGGGTTCGGCCGCCACCCTTCGATCCCGACGGGGATCTCGAATCCCCGTATCCCGGTCTCGACGTTTTTCCCGGATCGTGCGTTCATGTATGTATCACAATTAATTGAACATAAAATCACACAAGGAGTTTTATGATCGTACCTTTTGATTCGTTGTGCGGAGAAACGAAATCAATTGAAGACCTTTGAATCTTCCTACGTATTCCTTGCACTCCGTTCGAACGTCGGGTGGGCGACGATCTATCGAACTCCTATGGATCTCCTTCAACTCTCTAGAATATCAAGTATGATAATCTTGTCTTATGATTTATGAAGGTCATGTAGTGCTTTTATAGGCTACGTAGAGGATCTAAAGGAGGTGGAATATTGGGCTTCCAATATTGAAGATTAAATTGAGCCCAATGCTCAAGTCCATTAATCTTTATCAATATTAATTAATTTATTTTCCACTATATATATTAATTGCACTCCCAATATTAAACCATATTATTTCAAATAATATTTCTCCGGTAGTATTATTTATTCCGTGTATTTAAGATTTAAATATCCATGAATAAAATTAATTTATTGCTAATTAATTTATTCATCTCTTCATTCAACCTTAATTATTGTGCGGAACGAATCCACTCATGAGGTTTACACAATAATTCCTTATGAACTCATCTCGGGGATATTATCAACCCTTCCGGGATACACTGTCCCGTCAAGTATTCACGGCATGCCATATATAAAATATAGTGACCCAACTTAACCGGTAATTAACCCAATAATTAAATCGGTTAATTCCTTTGGTAAATCAAAGTCGCTTATATTAAATATACACACCCGCAATAATATCGGGGATTAAGAATAAAATACACTGAGACTCTAATCGATTATCGCCGGCAATCCTAATCGATGAATCTCAACGATCCGCCCAATACACCAAGTGTACAAGTGTGATAAAATAATTAAGATAAATTATTTTCTCTCTCACACAACGACTATACCGATGGATTGGTCCGTGTCCATCTAGGTCGTGAGCAACTGTTTGATTAAATAAGAGTAACCGATAGTATGATCTTCTGTGCGCCCATGCAACACCATACTAACTACAACGTATAAAATCCATGTAAATGTTGATTTTGGCGACAACGTTTTTGTACTTGTGTTTTTGTTGAATTTCAGGATTGCAAGTGCGCATGGAAAAGGAGACACGAGTCTCCACTTTTGGAACTACGCGGAAACGGCGACTCCAGTCGCCGCTTTTGGAGATGCGTAGGAACGGCGACCAGAGTCGCCAGATTTGGGCATGGACAAGAAACGGCGACTGCTGTCGCCGGTTTTTGGTGCAGGACACGGAAACGGAGACTCTTGTCTCCGCTTTTGGATATGACAAGAAACGGCGACTTGAGTCGCCGCATTTGGACAAGCATGGAAACAGCGACTCTTGTCGCCGCTTTTGGTGAAGGATGGAAACGGCGACTGGCGTCGCCGTTTGTGGTGCATGGAATGATTCCAGCGACTCGTGTCGCTGGTTTTGGGACAAGACACGGATCCGGCGACAGGAGTCGCCGGTTTTAGCACTGGCATGGTTTCCGCGACGCCTGTCCTCAAGGCACGGTGCCAGCGACTATGACATTCTTCAATGACGATTTTCACCTAAGTACTTTCAACGTGATTCCTTTCACCAAGTACACATATCAAGGAATGAAGAATGGTTCCAGTGTTTTCTACTTCAATGATATCGACGACCATGAAGACGATGAAATTCCGAGGCTTCAACACTTAGAGATTTTCACAAGAAATTGAAGATGAAGAATTGAGATCGATGGAGTCAAGATTGAAATTGAAGTTCTGATTTTGAAATTGAAGATTCAAGATTCGAAGATTCAAGAATCGAAGATTCAAGATTCCAAGATTCAAGAATCCAAGTTCTACAATAATGATGTCATCCATGGAAAAGTGACATAGGCCAAGCATGCGACGAATGAAAACGTGCCACGTCATCACTCTCACATGTGCGGCTCTACTATAAATACCCATGGATGTTCATTTCATCATACGACGATTTTGAGAGAACGAAATCTGATTTTTAGAATCTTAACCGAGAGCTTCGAGCTTCGAGTTTGTGTAGTAGCTTTTGCGCCGTGTGCCAAGATTAGAGTTAGGAGATTTAGCTCTAGGTACTCGTGTGCTAGATTGCAAGTTAGTGGGAGTTGTTGCGACACTCGGGAAACTTCTTGTAATCGTTTTGCCTACCATACTCTTCAAGTGTAATAGTTTAGTTTTGTTGATCAATGAAATGAAAACTATTACATAACTTTGTCTCCACTTTTTATTCTACGAATTGTGTGAGTGTTTACTTTGACGCAAGCTGCTATCTGTGAGTTCAAGACCAATTTCACGAAAAATTGGTATCCTACGCTGAAGGCGTAATTTCAATTGGTATCAGAGCGGGACGTCATACGTATAAGACGTGATCCGTTACTTGACTTCATATTTCCGCTACAATGGAGTCGTCTATGTTTGTCCAGAAACCGATTATGCTTACACATCAGGACTACTCAAACTGGAAGGCCAAAGTTTCTGCTAGGATTAAAGGGTTTGACTCTAGATCTTGGATGGCAGTTTTGGAAGGATGGGAACGCCCATATACGGAAGACGCCGATGGTGTTAGGATTCCGAAACCGGAACGTAGTTGGACAAGAGAGGAACATGACTTGTCCACAGCAAACAGCAAAGCTTTACTTCTTATCTGTGAATGGCTGGACCTCAGTATGTATCAGCTGGTCAAAAATTGCACTTCTGCCAGAGATGCATGGGAAACTCTTCAAAGAACGTGTGAGGGAAGTCATGCAGTTAAGCGATCGAAAATCCGAACTATCACTGCCCAATTCCATCAACTTCGGATGAGGGAAGATGAAGACATAAATGACTACTTGGACAAAATCATGAGATATGTCAATGAAGCTTTTGAACTTGGATAAATCTTTCCTGCTTCTATGGTCTATGAGAAAGTTTTATCCAGTGTAAGCACTAGGTTCGAAAGTAAAGTGCTAACTATCGAAGCTCGCAACAACGAAAATCAAAACTGGGATTATGCAGACCTGATGGGTGATTTGAGAAACTATGACTTGACTCTCAAAGTTCGAAACAACCCAGATATGTCGCTTGTCTACGAACCAATGACTGCGCTAAAAATTTCTGAGAAGGGTAAAAGTTCAAGAAGTCCAAAACCTGAGAAAACTCCTTCGAAAAATGAGAGATCTGAAAGTAGTTTCTCAGCTGATGTGAATGAATCTGATGACGATGAAGCAGAAGACATTGAACGGTTGATGAACTCAAATAATCCGGACAAACTTGCTGCACTGACTGAAATCGTTACATATCTTGTGAAGCAAGAGTTTAAGAGAAAGAATCGAGCCCGAAATTTTCGAAAATTTCAGAAGAATTCTAACTCTTTTCAGAAAAACTCAGACAACCGAAATCAAACTTCTTTCTCTGACAAAAAATTTAAGGGGACGAAACTATCTCCATATTCTTCAACTAGCAAGGATGTTTCTAAAATGCAGTGCTTCGAATGAAAGGGATTTGGACATGTCAAAAATGAGTGTCCCAACTTGCATCGCAAGAAGAAACTGCCTGTGAGCTATGTTGTATTTGATGATGAAAATGTAATCTCAGAAAGCGAGGAGTCTGAGAATGAAAATTCTGATGACGAGGAGGACAACGCTCTAGTTGTCACTTTTGATGATAATTCTGACCTCTCAAACGTGGAGGTTGAGAATTTTGTTTTTGATGGTTTTCTGAAAGATACTGCAACTGCAGACAACATCTTTCGTGTAACTTCAGTAAACCGAAATTTCTGTTATGATGATATTTTCTCGGATGTTGAATCCGTGTCTGAGACAGAGGAGATTGTGAAGACATCTGAAGTATCTCCAACTGAAGATGGATGTGTTGAGTTACTCACTCTAAGAGAGAGTCTTTCCGAACTCAAAACTTTTTATGACACTGCTATCACCGAGAATAGCACTCTGGAGGTGTCTCTGAAAGTTCTTACAGAATCTTGTAACGAACTCTCGACTGCTAATCAGAAGATGTATGATAACGTTGTTGAATTGAAAAATTCGGTTGAAAAGACAACGGACGAGAAAAAGAGGTTGAACAACTCTCTAACGATACTTAAAATCAAATTTGATGACCTCTTCGAAGAAAAACATAAATACTACAAAGAAGTTGTCGAACTGAGAGAGCTGTGTGAGAGGTTGAGTTCTGAAAACTCAAAACTGAAGATGTCGCTGAAAAAGGAGTCAACTGAAGTTAAGAAACTGCAGACTCTGTTTAAGAACTCGGATGCTGAAAATGATGAACTGAAGTCATCACTAGTGAAAGCTCAAACTGACCTTGCCATGACTGACAAGGAACGATATGTCTTGAAGGAAAAACTCCAAATGACTGATGAGCTATTGAGGAAAATGAACACGAACTCTTCTGTGTTTGACAATGCTGCTTCATATATGAATCCTAATCGTTATGGTCTTGGATTTCAGAAAGTTTTTGAGTCTATATACTCGACACCAGAAAAGAAGAAAGATGTGACTTTTGTTAAGGCATCGAATGATCAGGCTGAGGATAAAAGCAAGGATGAAGCCGAATCATCTAAACGGAAGGATATTGCTGAAGGGAAAAAGATTGTTAAGTCTCCTGAATCTAAACCTCAAAAGTCGGTCTCGACTTCGAACTCTGAATCTGAGACATATCAATTTCCCAAAAATATTGTGAAACATCCTCGAGGAATCCTGCCTTATGAGAAGACGTTGATGAAGAAGTTGGAAAATTCTCAGAACTTGAAACTGAACCGAAAAACTTCTCACTCCAAAATTGTTTCTGTTAAAACGCCAACGAAAGTTGAAACTCGTCAAAAACGAGAATATGTCTGTCACTACTGCAATGTGCTCAGACACATAAGACCGATTTTGCTATAAACTTAAAGCTGACATGAACCGTGAGTTGATGACGAAGGATGCAAAAATACAAATTTCTCAAAAACTGAAAGTTGAGAAAAATATGACAAACTCGCGAAATATTGATGTGGGGAAGGCTGGTCTTGCTAAGGACTTGAAGAAACCCATTTCTCCAATCTCGAAAACTAAGACAAATCTGAAGACTGTGATTGAGAGAAATGTCCAACTTTCGAATGACAAGAAGATGTGGGTGCCTAAGTCTCAAAAGAGTAAAGTTGAACTTAACTCTAACTCCAAAAGTTGTTGGCAACCAAGAGAACTCATTTTCTGCAACGTTGCACTTAACGCTTCTAAGACTGGAACCAAAGGAATTTGGTATTTTGATAGTGGATGTTCCCGCCATATGACTGGCACGAAATAGTTTCTGAAAAATTACGAGCCTATGAATGGTGCTCCCGTGGTGTTTGGAGGGGGAGCAAAAGCTGTCGTAAAGGGAAAGGGGACTCTACAAATCAAAGGTTTACCTCCTATTAGAAATGTAGTCCATGTTAAAGGACTTGTTGCAAATCTTATCTCCATCAGTCAACTGTGCGATGAGGGACTGAATGTGAGTTTTGATAAGGAGTCGTGCAGAGTTTTTGATGTCGAAGGAAAGTGCATAATGGAAGGTCCACGTGCTAAAAATAACTGCTATACAACTGAGTATAGTTGTTTTTCGGTGACCGTTCCGGATGAAGTTGATTTGTGGCACCAACGACTTGGACACACTGGCACTCGAAATCTGAGTAAACTGGTTAAGGGGGAGATAGTTCGAGGAATCTCTCAACTCCCGAAAAATTGAAAAACGAGTGTGTGGTGACTGTCAAAAAGGAAAGCTGACGAGAACTTCTCATCCTGCACTGTGATTTTAGTCGTGTGTGTGCGTTTTTTCGGTTATGTTTTTGTGTCGTTTGATAGTTGTGTTGTGTTTTGTCGTGTCGTTTTAGTTTTATTTCTTGTTTTGTTGTGATTTGATCTCACTGGGGTGTGTTGGAGGATTTTGAGTTTATTTTGTAGGTCGATTGCCGAGAAAAGTCGAGAAATCGAGCTTAGGCTGGAAAAGGGGAAACGGCGGGCGCCGAATTCAAAATGACGGTCGCAGGAAATAACGGCGGTCGCCGGAACAGAAGTGACGGTCGCCAAAGAGTCCAAAAAGCATGCAGATTTCCGGCCAAGGCTTTTGGGAAAAACGGCGCTCGCCAAAATTAAAACGGCGGTCGCCGAAAGCACTTTGGCGAGCGCGGAAATGGAAACGGCGGTCGCCGTTTTGGAGCAGTTCATGGCGGTTACATGCGAACTTTGGGATGCATTTAGGCGAGATTTCAGACAAGAAAAGATATCTTTCGCCTGGGAATTGAGTCGGGAAAAAGGAGACGATCCACTCGGAGCCGACAACTTAGAAGATTCACGTTCAAGTCACGAGCCGTTTAATTCACCGTAATTGTAGTTAATATTTCTAGTTCTTAAACTTCTATTTGATTATCTTTATGTATTTTCCTCTTTTGCAAAAACATAGAATACTTATGAATGATTGTCTAAATGAATTTGATGTTCTTAATTAAAGATTGCTTGCTTTTACTTTGTTTAATTCCTTTGATTAATTTCATGTTTATTTTCGAGTTCATCTTAAAATCTTCGGTTTCAATTATCGTTATTTTAGTTATTCGTTTCTTGTTGAAGATGATGAACTAAATTCCTACTCGGGTGATTATATGAAAAATTAGGCGGATCATTGTTAAACCGGAAGATCTTATATACACGACATACTCTTGATATCGTAACTTGACCGAGAGCGATTAATCAAGTGAACTAAACGTTGAAAAACGAGTTAAGCAACCCGACCGGGAACTTGACTTTCGATTGTCGTTTATATAGATTGAAAAAGGTAGGAACAATTTGAAGTCGGGTTTGAAATATAATCATCCGAGTCTTTTCCTTATTGTTTAAATCAAAATTTCTATTTTATCGAGAGAATCAAAATGAATCTAGGATTTAGTATAATGAACTATGATTCGACTACTTTTCTTTCACTTAAACATTTCTCTTTCGTTTCCTTGGATTGATACCGAGTCAACTACAATTGACCTCGGATTTTGACGAGAAACACACAAAAACGTTTAATCAAAATTGGCGCCGTTGCCGGGGAAACGGATAGATTGTTTAAGTGTTTGTTTAGTTTTAGTTTCGTATTTCCTTTAGTTAATTTAGTTAATTGTCTTGTTATTACTAATCTTCTACTTTGAGTGTGCATGGTCACTACAAGAAGTAAGTCGGCTAGTGAGCAACAAGGTTCATCAACCGAAGGAATGGATAAGAATAAAGAAAGGGTTGATATTGAAGATAAAACCGGAAAAGAACCTTCGGGATTAAAGAAAGGACAACCTTCTGAAGGATATGTTCTCTCTCCAAATACTCGAGAACCTATTCAACCAATGGGAACTCCTCAGAATAGCAACAATCAAGCTGGAGAAAGTAGTTTACAGATACAAATTCCTCAATTCAATGTTCAAGCACAACTTACTCCTCCAACACCTCTTAATCCACAAGAAGAAGATCATCATTCTACTCCTCATAATGTGATGAGTCCTAATGTTGGATATCCTCCTCCAATGATGAATCCTCAGATGATGAACCAACCTCCGATGATGAATCCGAACATGATGAATCAAAACATGGCATATCAACAAAACTACGGGTATCCATTTCAGCAACCCGGAGTTCAAGTGAATCAAAACATGCAAGGCCAATTCCAACAACAATGGCCAAACATGATGCCTAATATGATGCCGTATGGGGGTTATGGGATGCAACCAAATCAGTGGAATCAATATGGAAATCCAGCGGCTCGACGAGTTCAACAAGGTGACATTACAAGGCCAATTATTGGAGCGACTCCGGCATGTGTTGATTTACCGGAGGTGGTGAAGAATTATAAAGTGAATCCGATGGACTTCAATCAGCTACCGGAGTATCATGGGAATAACAACGAGGATGTGTTGAGTTTCATCCGAGATTTCTACAATACCATTCATAATTTTCCGTTGAATGGTCTTCAAGAAGACGAGTTGCGTTGTCGGTTCTTTCCGATGACATTGAAAGATAAGGCCAAGTCTTGGTGGATAGCTTTGCCACCAAATTCTCTCCAAAATTGGAATGACATCTATGACGAGTTCATGAGCCAATTCTTTCCTCACCACAAGACGACGGATTTCCGAAATCAAATTTGTGGTTTTACAAGTTGTCCGGGAGAATTTTTCCATGAAACTTGGGATCGTTTTCAAGATTTACTTCTTAAATGCCCACATCACACTTTTACTCAAGTATTACTTAACCAAATTTTCTATGATTCTTTGACAGATTCTTTGCAAGGATCGGTAGATAATCAAGCCGGAGGCGATATAACTTACCGATCTCCGGAGGAAATGGTTACTATCTACAAGACTATGGCTGGGAATTCAAGGAGGAAAAGTTCAAGGAGACGTGTGGTGAACGATGTCAAGGAAGTAGAAGCTAGCAACCTCAACATTAAAATCGAGGAGATGGCTAAAGAAATCAAGGAATTAAAAATGGAGGAGGGTAACTTGAAGACACAACTCCTATTGAACCAAATGGAGGTGTGTACTTTGTGTGGATATCAAGGGCATGGACCAGCTACATGTCCGATGCCTCAAATGCAAACTCCTTTGATGATTGAAGGGCAGCCCATGGTGGGAGAGCAAGGGAACATGTCATGTGTTCCATATCAACAACAACAAGGTGAAATGGTGATTTCGGAAGTGCAAGCTTCGGTGGTACAACCGTATAACCAACAAGGAGGCTACTACAACAATCCACAAGGAGGAAATCAAAGGCCTAATTATCCTTACCAATCAAGGCAACAACCTCAACAATGGCAACCGAGGCAAAATTTTCAGCAAGGTCAATCTTCAAGCACACCGTACCGAGCTCCTTACCAAGCACCAAATCAACAATACCGGGCTTCGTATCAAGCTCCAACTCAGCAACAACAGCCCCTAAGGCCACCTCAACAACCATCGAGCAATAATTTTGAAGAATGGATGAAAAAGTATGCCGAGAAAAATGACTTGAGGATGGATAGTTTAGAGGTGAAAGTGGGAGGATACGATGCGGTGCTTAATAGCATCAATACTCAAATGGGGCAAATGGCGACTACACTTGGAAAGATGCAAGCCAAGGAGGAGTCGGGAAGACTTCCAAGTCAACCATCTCATGCAAAAGCCCTTACGGTGTTAAGGTCGGGTAAGATTATTGATAATAAAGTGAGGATGCCGGGTGAGAAAGATGAGAACGTGGAAAATGAATCTATTTCTGAGAATGAGGAAGAAAGCGAAGAGGTTGTTTTTGAGAAGATAGAAGGAGAAAGTGATGAGAAAGAAGAGGAAAGAAAGAAAAGAAAGAGAGTCGAAGCCGAGGCTAGAAGTGAAAGGGTAGTTCTTCATAAGTCGAAGAATCCGTACAAGCCTCCCGTTCCTTATCCGAGCAATCTTAGAAACAAGAAGAAGGATCAACAATTTCAGCAACTTTACGATCTTCTAGCAAAGGTTGAGGTAAATGTCCCTTTGCTTGATATGATTTCTAACATTCCTTCTTATGTGAAATTTTTTAAGGAATTGGCTTCTAACAAGAGAAAGTTCGAGGAGAACGAGAAAGTTGTGTTGTTTGCAGGTGCAAATGCCGTGATGCAACATCAAGTACCACCAAAGGAGAGCGATCCGGGAAGCTTTGTAATCAAAATTGTGATTGGAGCCGGAAATGAAGTATCCGGTATGCTAGACTTGGGAGCTGGAATCAACTTGATGCCGTCGGCTATATTTGATCAATTAAAGCTTGAAAATTTGAAGCCAACAAGAATTTGTCTTCAACTTGCCGATAGGTCGGTTAGATACCCGAGAGGAATTGTCGAAGACATACTTGTGGAAGTTGGAGGATTAATTGTACCGGTTGATTTCGTCATGCTAGATGTTGGTGACATACCGGAGAATTCCCAAGACCACTCTATATTATTGGGACGTCCTTTTATGGCTACAACTAACACTCTCATCGACGTGAAGAAAGGACAACTCCAAATGTCGGTACTTGGAGAGACGGTGTCGATTTCGGTAAGGAAGAAGAACATTGCTCCAGCTGCAACGTTGATGGAAGAATGCTCATTTGTTGATGTGATTGATACATTGACCATGCAAGCTTTGGAGATTAAGGAGGAGAATGAAGTGGAGCTTGGGGACGAGGATTTAGAAGAGCTAGAAGTGAATGAGCAAGCTCCACGGTTTGTTGACTTGAGCGTGGGGGGGGGGGGGGGGGGGGGGAGGATCGAAAGAAGGAAGTTTCGTTGCCAACAAAAAGTGTGAAGTTGGTGTTGAAAGACTTGCCTCCTAACCTCAAGTACGTGTTTTTAGAAGAAGGTGAGAACAAACCGGTCATCATTTCATCGAAGTTGACCGTTGAAGAAGAGGTGAGATTGGTCGAAGTTTTACAAGAGAACAAGGCGGCCATTGGTTGGAGTATAGAGGATTTGAAGGGAATCAACCCTTCTATGTGCATGCATCGGATTAATTTGGTCGAGAATGCTACTCCGAAGAGGCAGCCCCAAAGACGACTCAATCCACTTCTTAGTGATGTCGTGAAGAAAGAAATCATCAAGCTACATGGAGGTGGTTTGATTGTACCGGCAGCGGATAGTGAGTGGGTTTCTCCTATTCACATGGTTCCAAAGAAAGGAGGGATAACGGTAGAGGAGAACGAAGCGGGTCAGCTCATTGCTACTCGGGAGAGGACCGGTTGGAGAATGTATATGGATTACCGGGAGTTGAATGCCGCTACGAAAAAGGATCATTTTCCTTTACCTTTTATTGATCAAATGCTTGATAAACTTTCCGGTAATTTCTTATATCATTATCTTGATGGACTTTCAGGTTATTACCAAATTTTCATAGCACCGGAGGATCAATCCAAGACGACATTCACGAGTCCTTTTGGAACATTTGCATGGAAGAGGATGCCATTTGGGCTTTGCAATGCCCCAGGTACGTTTCAACGTTGCATGCTTTCCATATTTTCCGAGATGGTAGGGGACTTTGTTGAGGTTTTTATGGATGATTTTTCCGTATTTGGTTCGTCATTTGATGATGCATTGAAAAAGATTGATACGGTTTTGAAAAGATGCATTGAGTGTAACCTTACTTTGAGTTGGGAAAAATCAAATTTCATGGTTACACAAGGGGTTGTACTTGGGCATGTGGTTTCTAGAAGGGGGATAGAAGTTGATCCCTCTAAAATTGAAGTGATTAAAAATTTGCCACCCCCGGTCAATGTGAAAGGTGTGAGAAGTTTTCTTGGGCATGCTGGTTTTTATAGACGTTTCATCAAATATTTTTCTAAAATTGCACAACCTTTGTGTCATTTACTTGGTCAAGATGTTGAGTTTGTCTTTGATGATTCATGTTTGCATGCATTTAACACTTTGAAAGAAAAGCTTGTAAGTGCACCTATTTTAGTATCACCGAATTGGAATTTGGAATTTGAAATCATGTGTGATGCTTCTAATTTTGCTGTGGGTGCGGTGTTGGGTCAAAGAATAGATAAGATGTTGCATGTGATTTATTATGCAAGTATGACTTTAAATGATGCTCAAGTAAATTATACAACCACGGAAAAAGAGATGTTAGCGGTTGTATTTTCGTTAGACAAATTTAGGTCATATTTGCTTGGTACTAAGGTGATTGTTCATAGTGATCATGCGGCTCTTAGGTATTTGATGACTAAAGCACAAGCTAAACCGAGAATTATAAGATGGATACTTTTGTTGCAAGAATTTGATGTGGAAATAAGAGATAGGAAGGGATGTGAAAATGCGGTTGCCGATCACTTATCTAGACTTGAATCGTGTGATAATAATGTGATTGCTAATGTTCCTATTTCTGAAACTTTTCCATATGAACAATCCATGCTTATAAATGCAATTGATGATAAAGTTCCATGGTATGCCGACATTGCTAACTATTTAGCAAGTGGAGAGATGCGTGAGGGAATTACTTCCCAAGAACGCAAACGTTTGTTGCATGTGTGTAGGTATTACTATTGGGACGATCCTTTGTTGTTCAAGCTTGGGAAGGACAACTTGTTGAGAAGATGTGTACCGGAAGGAGAGCAACGAGCTATAATTTCAAAATGCCATGAGGATGCATCGGGAGGACACTTTGCTAGTAGGAAGACCGGAGCAAAGATTCTACAATCGGGTTTTTTCTGGCCTACTTTGTTCAAAGATGTCCATTTCTTTATTCTTTCATGTGATCGATGTCAACGTATTGGTAACATTGGTAAAAGGAACGAAATGCCCATGCAAGTTAATCTTGTGTGTGAAATTTTTGATGTGTGGGGTATTGATTTCATGGGTCCTTTTATTAATGCTAACAAGTATGAGTACATCTTATTAGCCGTTGATTATGTTTCGAAGTGGGTTGAGGCAATCCCCACTCGAACTTGTGGAGCTGATGTTGTTTTAAAGTTTGTGCAGGAGAATATCATATCTCGTTTTGGATTTCCAAAAGCTATCATTAGTGATGGAGGGTCACACTTTTGCAATAAACTTTTCAAGAGATTGATGAAGTTAAATGGGATTGATCACCGTGTTGCTACTCCGTATCATCCTCAAACTTCCGGTCAAGCCGAGACGAGCAAAAACCAAATTAAGACGATCATTGCTAAAACCGTGAAGCCATCGAGGAAAGATTGGCCGGAAAAACTTCGAGATGCACTTTGGGCTCACCGGACAGCTTTTAAGACAATCCTCAATGCCACTCCGTTCCAAATTGTGTATGGGAAATCGTGTCACTTACCGGTGGAGATTGAACACAAAGCTTTTTGGGCTATCAAGAAAGTTAATTTAGAAATGACGAAGGCCGGAAAAGAGAGAGCTTTGCAAATTGAGGAGCTTGAGGAGCTTCGTAATGAAGCATATGAAAATGCTGTGATCTCAAAGGCTAAAATGAAGAAAGCTCATGACCGGAAATTGATCGTGAAAGACTTACAACCGGGTATGAAAGCACTTTTATTCAATGCCCGACTTCGATTATTTCCGGGAAAGCTAAAGTCAAGGTGGATAGGACCATATGAAGTCGTAGCAATGCATGAGAATGGGTCAGTCACATTGAGGAAAGAAGGAGATGAGAATGAGTTTAAAGTCAACGGGCATTTGGTTAAGCGTTATTATGAAGGGGAGTCGAGAAACGAGGAAGTCGAGGCTTTTCGACTAGAGAAAGTTGACATTTGAACGTGGAAACAAGAATAAGTCTAGCTCTGGACAATAAACTGATCACAAATAAAGGCTATTGGACTTGTACGAGCTTGAAAGTTGTCGGAATCGAAGAAAAAGGGTCGAAAAAGAGAAAGTCGAGGAATATGGTGTTCAGCGACCGCCAAAACAAAAACGGCGGTCGCCACATTAAATCCGCGAGCGTCAAAGCTATTTCGGCGGTCGCCGAAAGAGAAAAAAAAGGGGTCAGGGATTCTGCATGGGTTTGAGCCCAAACGGCGGTCGTCACTTTCCATTCTGCGACCGCCAAATTAATTCCGCGATCGCCAAAGTTAAAACGGCGGTCGCCGTTTTTGAAAAAGCTGGGAATTAAAAGGAACGGGCTTGGGCAGAAATTCATTACACAATACCCTTATTTTTACTCTTTCTCTTGCGAAAATTTTCTCTATCAATACTTGATTGAATTCATCCAAATTTCTTACTCCAAAACACTTACCTATATCTTGAGTACATTAATTTGCAGGTTTTGGGGATTTTCATCGGTTCAATTGCAAGATTTTCAAGGGTTTTTGAGGTGCACACAAGGTGTTCGACAAAAGTCCCGAACCAAAATTTCAACTTTCTTCCAACTATTTCAATGACGAATACTCGACGTAAACCCGGAGCTCGCGGTTCTTCACCACCTCCACCACGGAAAAGAGGACGAGGAGCCGGTACTACTTCCGTTTCAACCGGGCCTAGAGATATCTCCGATCGTTATGGAGCACCGTTTCCGATTTTCAACGACGATGAAGGACGGGCTTACGAGAAGTTGATATCGAAGGGTGAACATATCTTACCTCGCCCGATCGATTGGGAGCTCATTGGAAAGTTGAAGGTCACAAATCGGTTTCAAGAGCTTCTTGATTTTATGAGCTTGAAGGAGTTTGCGGAGATGGATTTCAAATACTCCGTTAAGCTTGGATTGGAGATGTTAAGCACGTTCAAGCAAATTCGTGCGAAAAATAAAGAAACATATGCTACTTGTCGGCTCAACGAAGAAGAAGTGGAGATTACGGAGAGCGTGATGTACCGAGTGTTTGGATTTTACAATGGAGATAGACGACTTACCGAGGAAAAGGAAAGTGGAACGGTTAAGACTAATCATTGGCAAGAGTTGGCCGGACCGAATGAAAATTGGAAGGATCACGGTCGATCAATTGCATTTATCGATCCTATACTTAGTATTATCCACAAGTTCTTGACTTACAACATCTTCGGAAAGGTGGAGGGCAACAAGGTTAACTCTTTGGAGTTTTCATTCATTAATGCGGCCGTGAACGGACAAGAATCGACTCCATTAAAGAAAGTTTGGGGTTTGATGGATCAAGCGGCTAAAGGGATTAGAAGCCGAGGTTTGTTATTCCATTTTGCTCGACCACTTGCAATTCACTTTGATATCATTGGAGAAGGTGATGATGCTTATGACGGAGAGCCGTGGGTAGTACCTAGACCTTTGGATGTGGATGAATTGGAGGCGAGTGGGTTGATTTTGGCCGGAGAGTTCGTACCACATGAAATCCGAATTGCAAAGAATCCACAAGTAATGGTGGATTATCGACAAAGAAACGCGGCCCGAATTCAAAAATGGAAGTTGGAGTTGGCGGGAGAAAGAGTGGGTTCATCGATTTTGAGAGCGGCTCAACTTGAAGAAGAGAGCTTAATGCGTGAACGAGCCGGTTCATCGGCGGGAGGAGGTCCAAATGTTGATGATGGGATGACGAGGGATCCGGTTTGGGACCAAGCGTACTCGGGCTACGGAGCACAAGGAAATCAAGGCTCCGGGTGGACCGATTCGGGAATGAATTGGAATCCTTCATACGAGGTTCCTCAAACCGGAAACTACTACTCGGATTCGGGACGGATGCATCCCGATGACCTCCAAGAGATCATTAATGCGAATGCTAGAGCGTGTGAGTCGATGAATGCTAGGATGGACCGGATGGCTCTCGACGATGCTACTTGGACTAACCGGATGGCGGTCGAGAGAAGCTACTACGAGCAAACTACCCGCCGGATTGTGAGAGAGGAGATGGAAGACATGCGACGAGAGCAACGACAATTTTACGAGGCCTATGCTAGAGGAGGAGGCCACTTTCCACCACCCGACATGTGAGAGAGGTCGTGCTTCGCACGACCTAGTTACGTTTTCTTTTTGTTCATTTTATGTTTTTGTAAATAGGTGTTTGTGTTTATTTGTTTTGAGTGGTTTAGTTATGTTCTTTTCATTGTTAGTTTGTGTGTTTTGTAAAAAATCACTCGTTTTCGCTCAATGCTTTGATTTGTCCCGAATGTGGTGTGTTTGCATGTGGATATGGTTAAGTTGTTGCTTGAACTCACTTGGTTAGTTGGATGTTCCACTTGTTAAGAGTCGAGAAAATGAGTATATGATAACATGAGTTTTTCCTTGTTATATGTGAGCTTTTGAGCCTTAATTCATTGGAGAGAAACATAGATTTTCTTTGAGTGTTAACATGAGATATCTTGTGATTAGTGTTGAGAATGGATGATTTGATTTTGTTATATCATTGCATGAATATGAAGTTACTTTGCCTTGGTTAAGAATGAGGAAATGACGTTTTGAGATTGCTAGGATTTAACTCTACATATATTAAATTCCCCAAAATGACCGTGCCCGTCGAGGGACTCCCTAGTTAACCCTTTGAGCCTACATTATGCCTTTTCTTGAAACCGAGCGTTCCACGAGCGATGTGAGGTTGAGAGGGTGTTGCAAGTTTGATTGAGAAGGTTACTATGGGAAATTGTGATGAATTGTAAACATGTTTTCTCGTTTAAAGGCATACTATAAAAGAAAAAGCTTACTCCCTAAAATAAAAAAAAAATAATAAAAAAATGTATACTCTTCGGTTGTGAAAACAATTGATGAGGAAATAAAAAAAAAAAAAAGCAAAAAGAAATAAAAAAATGAGAAAAGAAAGAAAGAATAAAAAAAAAAAAAAAAATTAAAAAGCGGGAGTATTAAATAATATTAGCCTATCGAGAACATGTAGTCTATGATGTGTATTGATGTTATAAGGGGGGTTGAATGATTTCCATTTGGTGTAGGAGGGTGATTTGTGAGTTCATTTGGTGGAGGAGGGAGTCGAGAGCGATTTATCTTGAATTATTATTATTTCGATTCCTACCTATGACCCGAGCCTACCTTGATTGCAATCTTATTCCGATTCTTGTTCTTCTTTGTCAAAGTATGCGGATTTTCTTGTGATGTTATTGATGAACATATTCTCGATGTGTTTGATGAGTGAAACCATTTCATATTTATCGAGAGATACACTTGGAGAGTTTGGCGAGTTTAAGTGACATGTTTTCATATTTCTTATTTTTTCTCGGCATTGACAAGTGGTTGGTTTGTGGTTTGTAAGTGAGTTCAAAGTACGTGATTTGTGCGAACATGTTGTTGGATGATTTACCTTGCTCGGGACTAGCAAGGATTTGAGCGTGGGGGGGTGATTTTAGTCGTGTGTGTGCGTTTTTTCGGTTATGTTTTTGTGTCGTTTGATAGTTGTGTTGTGTTGTGTCGTGTCGTTTTAGTTTTATTTCTTGTTTTGTTGTGATTTGATCTCACTAGGGTGTGTTGGAGGATTTTGAGTTTATTTTGTAGGTCGATTGCCGAGAAAAGTCGAGAAATCGAGCTTAGGCTGGAAAAGGGGAAACGGCGGGCGCCGAATTCAAAATGACGGTCGCAGGAAATAACGGCGGTCGCCGGAACAGAAGTGACGGTCGCCAAAGAGTCCAAAAAGCATGCAGATTTCCGGCCAAGGCTTTTGGGAAAAACGGCGCTCGCCAAAATTAAAACGGCGGTCGCCGAAAGCACTTTGGCGAGCGCGGAAATGGAAACGGCGGTCGCCGTTTTGGAGCAGTTCATGGCGGTTACATGCGAACTTTGGGATGCATTTAGGCGAGATTTCAGACAAGAAAAGATATCTTTCGCCTGGGAATTGAGTCGGGAAAAAGGAGACGATCCACTCGGAGCCGACAACTTAGAAGATTCACGTTCAAGTCACGAGCCGTTTAATTCACCGTAATTGTAGTTAATATTTCTAGTTCTTAAACTTCTATTTGATTATCTTTATGTATTTTCCTCTTTTGCAAAAACATAGAATGCTTATGAATGATTGTCTAAATGAATTTGATGTTCTTAATTAAAGATTGCTTGCTTTTACTTTGTTTAATTCCTTTGATTAATTTCATGTTTATTTTCGAGTTCATCTTAAAAGCTTCGGTTTCAATTATCGTTATTTTAGTTATTCGTTTCTTGTTGAAGATGATGAACTAAATTCCTACTCGGGTGATTATATGAAAAATTAGGCGGATCATTGTTAAACCGGAAGATCTTATATACACGACATACTCTTGATATCGTAACTTGACCGAGAGCGATTAATCAAGTGAACTAAACGTTGAAAAACGAGTTAAGCAACCCGACCGGGAACTTGACTTTCGATTGTCGTTTATATAGATTGAAAAAGGTAGGAACAATTTGAAGTCGGGTTTGAAATATAATCATCCGAGTCTTTTCCTTATTGTTTAAATCAAAATTTCTATTTTATCGAGAGAATCAAAATGAATCTAGGATTTAGTATAATGAACTATGATTCGACTACTTTTCTTTCACTTAAACATTTCTCTTTCGTTTCCTTGGATTGATACCGAGTCAACTACAATTGACCTCGGATTTTGACGAGAAACGCACAAAAACGTTTAATCACACTGCCAACTTTAATGAGCACTTCGGCTCCATTTGAACTGCTTCATATGGACTTGATGGGTCCAATGGAAGTCAAAAGTATAGCAAAGAAAGAATATGTGCTGGTTGTAGTTGATGATTTTTCTCGCTACACTTGGACTAGATTTTTGGCTACCAAAGATGAAACTTTTGATGCCTTCAAAGGCATTGTGAATGATGGAGTAGTATACTTAATGTCTAGATTTGAGTATTCTGAACTCTGTATGCACTTTCATTTACCTATTAATTACAGACATTCATTTGCTTTTAATTATTGTTAATTAAATACATGCAAATTATAGTCCTGGATTTTATACGTTGTAGTTAGTATGGTGTTGCATGGGCACACAGAAGATCATACTATCGGTTACTCGTATTTAATCGAACAGTTGCTCACGACCTAGATGGACGGGGAGCAATCCATCGGTATAGTCGTTGTGTGAGAGAGAAAATAATTTATCTTAATTATTTTATCACACTTGTACACTTGGTGTATTGAGCGGATCGCTTGAGACTTATCAATTAGGATTGCTCTGTGATAATTGATTTAAGTCTCGGAGTATTTTATTCTTAATCCCTAAAACAATTGCGGGTGTGTATATTTAATATTAGTGACTTTGATTTACCAAAGGAATTAACCGATTTAATTATTGGGTTAATTACCGGTTAAGTTGGGTCACTATATTTTATATATAGCATGCCGTGAATTCTTGAAGGGACAGTGTATCCCGGAAGGGTTGATAATATCCCCGAGATGAGCTCATAAGGATTTATTATGTAAACCTCGCGAGTGGATTTGTTCCGCATAATAAATAAGGTTGAGTGGTACTATTCTCGGATACAAGAGATGAATAAATTTATTAAGCAATAAATAAATTTTATTCATGGATATTTAAATCTTAAATACACGGAATAAATAATACTAAGTTGGAGAAATATTATTCGATATAATATGGATAAATATTGGGAGTGCAATTTTATTTATATAGTGGAAAATAAATAAAATTAATATTGATAAGAATTAATGGATTTGGGTTGGACCCAATTTAATTTTCAATATTAGAAGCCCAATATTTAATCTCCTTTTGATCCCCCTCGTAGCCTATAAAAGCACTACATGGTCTTCACTTTTTCACAAGAGAGAAAAAAATATATAAGATACGCCAATCATAAAGAGTGAGGAGGATCCATAGAGTTCGATAGCTCGTCGCCCACCCGACGTTCGAACGGAGTGCAAGGAATACGCGGGAAGATCACGAGGTCGTCGATTTCGTTTCTCCGAACAACGAATCGTAGGTACAATTCTCAACCCACTTGATAATTGTTCGATTTGTTTTTTATCGAGAATACCGTAGAACAAAGATCCGAAGCACGAAACTATGAACGGGGGACGATCGCGTGGTGGTGGCGAAGCCACCGGACCACGGGCGATCGCCCGGGCTAGGGTTTCGGTACGGGGGCGACGGGGGCCGAACCCTCGGTTCAACCGAGGGTGTGCGATCGACAATGAGGGTCGATCGCTGGGAACGGGCTGGTGCCGTGCCCTACCCCGCCGTGAAGGCGGGGGCCTCCTGGTGGTGGCGGGTCGCCGGAACCGCCGCGGGGGGGCTGTCGAACAGCCCCACCCCGATCGATCGTCGGCGTGCGATCGATCGCTCGATCGTATGAACCCCGGCTCGCGGGGGTTCGGGTGGGGGCGGATTGCGCGCCTTCGGGCGCTTGGTCTCCAAAGCCCGGACTCCGGCGGATGAGCCGGCGTTCGTGTGATCTCCGGCGAAGGGTTCGTTCGGGTTATCGGTTCCGCAATTTTGATGACCCGGGATATCGAATTCCAACAATTGGTATCAGAGCGTGGTTTACGTTCGCGGTATTTTCGATAAAATTGTTCTACCTTGCAGGGTTCCGACTATTATGGCTTGATGATTATTCGTTTAATTATTTTGTCATGTGATTGTTGGTTTTATTAAACTCTCGGACATGTCGAGATTCGTTTTTGGTGGTGAATGCTTGTAATAGTAAAAATTCGGGGGTTGACCGAATTTAGGATTTATTATTATGTTCATGTTTTTCCGGAAAAATGTATAGGGTCGATTTCGTGTATAGAATCGATACCGGAATTGTAATTTAGATTTTTGTAAATTTATTTTGCGATTGGATCGACGAATCGAAGACCGCCGGAGAAGACAAAGTGACGAGGAGACAAGGACCGGGATCGATCAATCCCCATGATCGATCCCGAGGGGATCGATCGACCCGCGGCCCTATGCGGGCTGTCCGTGGGAGTCCCGGCCACGTCGGCCACCAGTGGCGGTGGCGCGTGGGCTGGGCGGCGGTGGCGCGTGGGCTAAGCGGCGATCGATGGTGGCACGGGGATCCCCACCCCGTGCTATCCCGGCCCGGTGATTCTCTTTCCTATTTTGGTTCGGGTTTTTCCTATTTGAGAATTCCTATTTTTGGGAACTCTCATGGATTAGGAAAAGAATCAATTTGGAATTGATTAGAATTCCTAAATTGATTATTTCTATTTTATGGAAATATTCATGGATTAGGAATCTAATTAATTTGGAAAGTAGAAGAGTCCTAAATTATTTTATTTCCTTATTTCATTATGGAAATCATCTAGAATATTCCAAGTGGGTCTTGGATAGATTATTCTAGAGATTTAATGAAGTAGAAAGGGAAAATAAAATAAATAAAAATATTAATAATATTTAATTTTATTTTTTGATTTATTCGATTGACTTAATTATTATTAATTAAGTATCTTTTGGATTTATTAAAAATAAATGGATTTAAATATTGGAAATTAATATTCTCGTCACATGAAGCATTCAAGAACGAAGACTGAAGACTAGAAGATGCGTACGGGGATGTGATGAAGCCATAATAGTCGGAAAATAATATTCTAGTATTATTTTGACTATGTGATAATACTATGTGCTTTATTACATGTATGCATGCTATATGTGTTTTTTTTTTTGCACTAGATAGCGTATCCCTTTATTGTAAAAAGCTAAGTGGGAGAGGGTATGGAAACATACCCATGGTCTCCATTGCTGCTCTCTTGGTGACTTTTATAAACTTTTGAATATTATATAGATAGGTCATTGGAGGAGAGTTCTTGTAATTCCTCTTACGAGAAACATTGATTAAGTTTATCAAACAATGCCTAATTTGTCTTTCCAAAACTGATTTCAAGTCGACTCATTCTCACCCCGGGGAGTGGAATGGAGCCAGAGCCACTTGGTCATGTAGAGGACACAAATTAGAGACTTTCGTGCCATTCTTTGATAGATGGGTCGTTTGTCTGCTCGTCTCCCTCATTTATGAGAGATAGGGTCGTTCGCATGGTGAATCACTGGTTAGAAACTTCGAGTTTCACTTATGATTCTCCACGTCTTGATTTACGAGATTAAATGGATCAAGTAATTGGGAGTCAATTATAAAAGTCTCTTAGTGTAGTAAACGTCCACACCACGTGGCTTGCTATGCTGACGGACTTTGGATTAATTGATGTAGACAGTTGTAAGTAATTATGAAGAGTTGTGAAGTTATCGTAAACGTCCACACCACGTGGCTTGCGGTGATGTAGCAATTCCAAGTAATTCACTTTGGTACTGAGTGATGGTTTACACTTAGATACGCGTTATAGTATTCCTCCCCACGAGGTTACGCTATAATTGATGTACGACCAAAGAAAATCTAATTGCTAAATCATTTGGGTGGGTAAACGTCCACACCACGTGGCTTGCCTTACCTGATGGGATTTTAGATGTGATTAGTGATTTAATGATATTATTTGAGGGAGATAATATCGGATATTAAATTGTTTGTTTGTTTTATGTGCTTATAGGTTAAGAATGACTGTGACCCCACTTTGTGATATACTTAAGGATGAAAACTCACCGGTTCCATATGGTGATGATTGGGAACGAAATCTGGACATTGTTCAGACTGTCGAGCCTTCTATATCTGCTGTTGTCCCAACTGATGAGGACATTAAGAATGGCCTCAATATGATGTTGAGACATAGCGTGGATACTGCTGAAGAGGTGATTGACATACTGATTGCATTCCGTCCACTAGAGGAATCGCTTAAAAACGATGACTTGAGGATGAAAATCATAAGTATGATCAGAAAATCACAAGCTCTTATGGCCAAGGAAGAAGCGCAAGCAAAGAAGCCCAGTGGTTCCAAACCACGGATTGGGAAGAGCAAGCCGCAAGGCAAGTGCTATCAATGCAAACAGTCTGGGCACTGGAGGTCTGATTGTCCTCTCATCAAAGGTACGAAATTTTCCTTAGTCACTGAAACATTGTCAGCGGTGATATCTACCAGCACCTGGTGTGTAGATACGGGTGCCACTGACCATGTCTGCAATTCATTGCAGGGGTTCCAGGAAACCCGGAGACTTAGAGAGGGAGAGATCGTAGTCTACATGGGCAATGCCGCGAAGGTGGCGGCTGTTGCAGTGGGAGACGTTCACTTACGCTTTAGTAGTGATAGGGTTTTAGTTTTACGAAATTGTCTTTATGTACCGAATTTTAGAAAGAATTTGATTTCAGTTTCTAAATTAATTCTGAATGGATATTCTGTTTCTTTTGATCACTCTGTGGTCATAAGAAGAAATAGTGAGATTGTCTGTTCTGGTACATTGGTAGACGATTTGTATATTCTGAATCCTGAGTCTAACACGGTGCAACTAACCGAGAGTAATAACACATCTACGAACACCAATAAGAGAAAGGAACCTTCTAAGATGAATCAATTATACTTGTGGCATCTAAGGCTAGGTCATATTAATTCGAATAGAATTCAAAGGTTGAAAGTTGATGGTCTCATTAGCGGCATAGAAGGAGAGGACCTTCCAACCTGCGAATCCTGTTTGGAGGGTAAAATGACCAAGCGTTCTTTTTCTGGTAAAGGACGTAGAGCTGAACAAATATTGGATTTGATTCACTCTGATGTATGCGGACCTATGTCTACTCAGGCAAGGGGAGGGTACGAGTATTTCATCACCTTTACTGATGATTACTCAAGGTATGGATATATTTACCTGATGCGCCACAAGAGTGATTCTTTTGGCAAGTTCAAGGAATTCAAGGCTCTTGTGGAGAACCTTCGTGGTAAATCCATAAAATGCCTGCGATCTGATCGCGGAGGCGAGTACCTGTCTGGAGAATTCAAGGCATACTTGGCAGAGAATGGGATTGAATCCCAGCTGACCTCACCATATACTCCTCAGCAGAATGGTGTGTCAGAAAGAAGGAATAGGACTCTTATGGAGATGGTGCGATCGATGATGAGTTACTCGGATTTACCTGTTATGTTCTGGGGACTTGCCTTGGAAACAGCGGCGTACATTCTGAATAGGGTTCCGACCAAAACGGTACCAACCACACCCATGGAATTGTGGAGTGGGCGTAAGCCTAACTTGAAACACATTCGGATCTGGGGATGTCCAGCACATGTGTTGAGACAAGGCGCCGATAAGTTAGAACCTAGATCAGAAATACGGCTGTTTGTAGGATACCCGAAAGGAACTAAGGGTGGCATGTTCTATAGTCCTACGGACCAGAAGATCGTTATAAGTACTAACGCTCGGTTCCTAGAGGAAGACTATGTCATGGACCACAAGCCCAAAAGTGACATAATACTTGATGAGTTGAGAGGTAACGAGGAAGACCTGGATACAGCCGAACCGAGTATAGATACACCACTAGAACCTGCACCTAATACTGTCACTGTTAATACACCGGAACGCCGTCGTAGTGGGAGGGTTGTTAATGTTGGAATTCGATATCCCGGGGTATCAAAAAATTGCGGAACCGATAACCCCGACCGAAAACCCTTCGCCGGAAACCGATCGCGAACACCGATCGAGCCGGAGCACGACCGAGGCGTCACCGCGGGCGAACCCGCGGCTAAACCCTAGCCCAGCTGACCTACCGCGGCTCCAGCCGCGGTCTTCCCCCGGCGATCGATCGCCCGATCGATCGCCCGCCTCGGCCCAGCCGAGGCGCCTTCACGCGCACGCCGCCGTGGAGGCGGCGGGGATCCGCCACGGCACCAGCCCGTGGCATCCCCGGCGATCGACCCTAGGTCGATCGCATGCCCCGGCGTCCAGACGGGGCTTCCGTGCGCGGCGCACCGGCGGTCGAACCCTAGGGTTCGGCCGCCCCTTCTCGATCCCGACGGGGATCCCGGATCCCCGTATCCCGGTCTCGACGTTTACCCGGATCGTCTTGTTCATGTATATATCACAATATAATTCACATACGATCATAGAGGGGGTTTTGATGATCATACCTTTTGATTTGTTGTGCGGAGAAACAAAATCAATTGAAGACCTTTGAATCTTCCTACGTATTCCTTGCACTCCGTTCGAACGTCGGGTGGGCGACGATCTATCGAACTCCTATGGATCTCCTTCAACTCTCTAGAATATCAAGTATGATAATCTTGTCTTATGATTTATGAAGGCCATGTAGTGCTTTTATAGGCTACGTAGGGGATCTAAAAGAGGTGGAATATTGGGCTTCCAATATTGATGATTAAATTGAGCCCACTGCCCAAGTCCATTAATCCTTATCAATATTAATTAATTTATTTTCCACTATATAAATTAATTGCACTCCCAATATTAAACCATATTATATCCAAATAATATTTCTCCGGTAGTATTTATTTATTCCGTGTATTTAAGATAGAAATATCCATGAATAAAATTAATTTATTGCTAATTAATTTATTCATCTCTTTAATCCGAGACTAGTACCATTCAACCTTAATTATTGTGCGGAACGAATCCACTCATGAGGTTTACACAATAATTCCTTTTGAACTCATCTCGGGGATATTATCAACCCTTCCGGGATACACTGTCCGGTCAATTATTCACGGCATGCCATATATAAAATACAGTGACCCAACTTAACCGGTAATTAACCCAATAATTAAATCGGTTAATTCCTTTGGTAAATCAAAGTCACTTATATTAAATATACACACCCGCAATAATATCGGGGATTAAGAATAAAATACTCTGAGACTCGAATCGATTATCGCCGGCAATCCTAATCGATGAATCTCAACGATCCGCTCAATACACCAAGTGTACAAGTGTGATAAAATAATTAAGACAAATTATTTTCTCTCTCACACAACGACTATACCGATGGATTGGTCCGTGTCCATCTAGGTCGTGAGCCACTGTTTGATTAAATACGAGTAACCGATAGTATGATCTTCTGTGTGACGTCGCACACCATACTAACTACAACGTATAGAATCCAGGACTATATTTTGCATTTATTTAATTAATAAATAATTAAAAGCAAATAATCGTTCGTTAATTTAATAGATTAAATGCTATGACGAGGAGTTTACGGTTACTTAAATCTAGACATTAAGTACACAACTCCAACAATCTCCCACTTGTACTAAGGTCTAGTCATTTCCTCCAAACTCCCGACTCCCATACTCATCACGTGCTTAAGGTGTACTTTCGAGAAGTACTATGTGAGTGAGCACTCTAGGTTGTCGCTCTGAAGTTATCTTGGTGACTACTACGTCGTCTCCCTCGACGATGACTCGTATCAGGTGGTACTTGCACTATGTGTTAACATCACCTTTCGACTTATGACTTCTTCCGGTTTACCATGCACCGCTATGAAATAGCCCTCGGCAAACCAAGAGTCATATCCAAGTCTTAGAGGTTATCCCGGAACTTAACCAAAACTTCCGCTGCCTCTGAGGCTGCTATTTGGTTATGATAGAGTCCGAGAAGCATCCTGCTTATCACTCTTTCATATTAAAGGTTCCACCTCTTTCAAAAGTGAACACATAGCCTGATATCGACTTACACTGGTCCTTCTCTGATTTTAGATCTGAGAATGTGTAATCTAAGAAGATTTCGTTTTGCTTAATAATCCAGCACTTTGCAAGTACTTATTACAGCATCTGAAAATCTCTTGTCCAGATTACTTTGATATCCTCCCACTACGCAAACCGCATAGTTGATATCAGGTTCTTGTTTTTCAACATACGTTTAAAACAAACCATAATCGTATAAGATATCTAGGAGAAGTACAATGTTCTTTTCCTAGATCATAGGATCTTAAGAACATGCTCTAACTTCTACTCAATCTTATATTCCGATTTATTTAGACAACCATTATTTTATGTCTGACAATATCTTTACATTGTTGCCAATGATAAAATGTTATCTACATAAAATCTCCGAGAAACACCACTTTGTTTCCATTACGTCTCCAATACACCCATCGTCTTTGCTTTTTGAAGAATCCATTAAATGGACTATCTCTTCAATTTGCAAGTTCCACGATTTGTAGCTTTGTTCAATCCATAAATGGATTTACTAAGCTTGCACTCTAAATGATCTAGCCTCTTAACAATAAATCTTATTGTTCTCTAAGCAGGCTCATTTAGATCTAGTACCGCCCTTATGCAGAGCTAGGGATCGATTTCATCTCTACTAGAACCAGAGTCCGAACTCCTCTAGTCTTATGAACATCTTTGGTTGTCCAACAACCTCCCACTGCGATGGCGTCCCGGTGTATAACAGTAATAACAATAGGTGCGGTGTGTGGTGTACTTCTACTCGGTTTGGCTGGTTCCCAGTCTTTTGTCCTTTTTCTCATTCCAAGGTATTACTTTTAATTCAGGCTTTGTGGTTCATCTAATAGTATTCCTCCATGAACCGAACGATAGACGTCCCTCTGGTTCATAGTACTATAGAACACACAATACTTCGTTCATCTAGGATATCTTACAATCATATTCATATGTTTGTATCCAGGAATATCCATAGAACATAGGTAGTTCCGATCAACTTGTTCTTTTACTATTAGATTTCCATTTCTTATTTCTAGCACACCATCTCTACACGTAAGTGTATGGCGCGTCCCTTTGGGATCGAATCCCAATCTTTTGATTATGCTATGTGTTATTTAGATAGGTAACGGCCTCCGCGACCAAGTCGCAGGCTCTTGATGAATATATTTTAATGGTTCCCCATAATAGCTTTGTGTCCATTGACTAGTCAAAACACTTTGCTTTTATGGCACAATAAATATTCTAATCCATCACCGAGTATCCTACTCGCACCTCTCTAATTTACACATACGTCTGCATATCTAATCATCTCTAATACTTGTCCGAATTCTATCCTTTATCCAGAAAGGTTTGCTTAGATGTATTATCCTCCAAATTTAATTCTCAGGTCGGAAGGTCCATTCCTTCAACTATAATTGATCAAATCAATTTCGACCTTTTGAATCTTATTTGAAAATACTACTAGGTAAAAGAATTCACAAGTATAATGATTCAATAAAGAAATATCTAATCAAGTAAAACAAGTTATAGAACGGTTCGTTGCATCGTGGTGGACTTAGGATCTATCATTTATATATAGCTATCTTAATGTACCAGAATAGATAATACCCATTATTTCAAAATCATCCAATGATTAAAGAAATAAAATATCCATTCATTAATAATAGAAATCCAGAACAAAACGTTATTTCTAAAATAAAGGGTACATAAAGCAATAATCTTGAAATGAAATCCTATTTAACTACTAAAGCAGATAAATGTCTTCCACCGCAACAGCTGCAACCTCTACAGCTTTTGCCCGTGTAGATCATTCCTCCATTTCCAAGTCTTTGGGTTTCCTGGTGTCCCTGCATTTTAAATGCATACATACCGTCAGAGGTTCCATATCTACCAACCAGGTTTCTGGTAGATAACGCTACTGACTATGTTTCAAAAGACTAAGGAGGAAATCTCGTACCTTCTCCAGGAGAAAACATAGACTTCCAGTCCTCAGAATTTGTTCCATGAGAATGACTGCCCGAAGGCTTTCTCACTCTGTTCCGTGGTCCAAGTCTTTTAGGACCATTGGACTCTCTTGTCATCTTCTCCTTCTCCTTATGTAAAACCTTAGGTCCGAAACCTTTGGCCTTGGCCGTAAGAGCTTGCGATTGTTTCAACTCATCCAAAAGATCTAGCATCTCGAAAACGTGATCAAGCGTTTCCTCGAAGCAACTGACCTTTATGAGTGTTCTCATCGCCTCTTTTCTAGCCTTTACATTTTGTCTAAAAATCAACTTGAGTTTAAGCATGACATCTTGATTGGTGGCTAGTGCAAGAGCACTATCCCACTTCTCATAGTCAGCTATTTCCTCATCAGTTGAGACAATAGTAGGTCTAGGAGGACAAGTTTCATTGAGTACATCTTTGTACTCTTTTACAGTCTGAGCAATGTCTAACTTTTTATTCCACTCAACGCAGTGTGGAACCAGTGAGTTGAATTCCTTGAGTATTACAGAAAGTGGGTTCATAGCTATTCTCTAAACCTATAAGCACATTTAAACAAACAATTAATTTAATATCCGATATTATCTCCCTCAAATAATATCATTAAATCACTAATCACATCTAAAATCCCATCAGGTAAGGCAAGCCACGATAGTGTGGACGTTTACCCACCCAAATGATTTAGCAATTAGATTTGCTTCGGTCGTACATCACTATAGCGTTACTTCGATGGGAAGAATACTATAGAGCGTACCTAAGTGTAAACCATTACTCAGTATCTAAGAAGATTGTTTGGGACTCGCATATCACCGCAAGCCACGATAGTGTGGACGTTTACGCTAACACACGATCCTTCACTTTCTTCTATAACTGTCTACATCAATCGATCCAAAGTCCCATTCAATGTAGCAAGTCACGATAGTGTGGACGTTTACTACACCAAAAGACTTTTACAATTGACTCCCAATTACTTGATCCATTCGATTTTCGTAAATCAAGACGTGGAGAATCATAAGTGAAACTCGAAGTTTCTAACCAGTGATTCACCATGCGAACAACCCTATCTCTCATTAGATGAGGGAGCCGAGCAGACAATCGACCCACCTTTAAAAGATGGTGCGAATGTCTCTAATTTGTGTCATCCACATGACCAAGTGGCTTTGGCTCCATTCCACTCCCCGGGGTGAGAATGAGTCGACTTGAAGTCAGTTTCAGAAAGACAAATTAGGCATTGTTTGATAGACTTAATCAATGTCTCTTGTAAAAGGAATTACAAGAATTCTCCTCTAATGACACATCTATGTGAACTTCTGAATCCACAAGAGTCACCAAGAGAACAGTAATGGAGACCATGGGAATGTTTCCATCCCCTCTCCCACTTAGCTTTTTATAACAAAGGGATACGCTATCTAGTGCATAAAGTAAACACATATAGCATGCATACAAATAATAAAGCACATATCACATAGTCAAAATAAGCTAGAGAATTATTTTCCGACTATCATGGCTTTATTCCTTCTCCGTATGCGTCTTCTAGTCTTCAGTCTTCGTTCTTGAATGCTCCATGTGACGAGAATATTAATCCCAATATTTAAATCTATTTATTTTCAATAAATCCAAAAGATACTCAATTCGAAAATTAAGTCAATCGAATAAATCAAAAATAAAATTAAATATTATTAATATTTTTATTTATTTATTTTCCTATCCAATTCCATTAAATCTCTAGAATAATCTATCCAAGTCAAACTTGGAATATTCTAGAAGACTTCTATAATAGAATAAGGAAATAAAATAAATTAGGACTCTTCTACTTTCCAAGATTAATTAATTTCCATTACTATGAAAATTCCCATAAAATAGGAATAATCAATTAGGAAATAAATCAATCCTAAATTAACTTTTATTCCTTTCCAATTCTATTAAATCTCTAGGATCCTATTCCAAGTAGAACTCGGAATACACTAGAAGACTTCCATAATAGAATTAGGAATAAAATTAATTCCAATTAATTCTTTTCCTAATCCATGAGAATTCCCAAAAATAGGAACAACTCAAATAGGAAAAACGAATTAATTAGGAAAGTGAATCTTGGTAGGAGTAGCATGGGTTGGGGATCCCCACACCACCCCCACCGTCGACCACCACCACCGCCGGGCACCACCGCCGCCGCCCCTTAGCCACGCGCCACCTCCACCGGTGGCCGGCGTGGCCGGAAACCCTAGCGGGCACCCCCTTGGCGTGGGGTCGATCGATCCTCATGGGGATCGATCATGGGGATGATCGACCCCCCCGGTTTTTCGTCCTCTTCGTCTTCTTCGTCACACGTGTTCTCCGGCGGTCGTCTCGGCATCGAACCAACGTAAATAAATTACAAGAAATAAATTTACAATTTCGGTATCGATTCTATACATGAAATCGACCCTATACACTTTCCGGAAAACGTAGAACAATAATAATAAATCCTAAATTCGGTCAACCCCCGAATTTTTACTATTACAAGCATTCATCCACACAAAACGAATCTCGACATGTCCGAGAGTTTAATAAACGAATAATCATGGTAAATTAAATAGCAATTAATTAAACGAATAATTAGCAATCAATTTAACCATGATAGTCGGAATCCCTGCAAGGTAGAACACAATTGAACATATACATGAATACGAAACCTCGCTCTGATACCATTTGTTGGAATTCGATATCCCGGGGTATCAAAAAATTGCGGAACCGATAACCCCGACCGAAAACCCTTCGCCGGAAACCGATCGCGAACACCGATCGAGCCGGAGCACGACCGAGGCGTCACCGCGGGCGAACCCGCGGCTAAACCCTAGCCGCGCCCCCGAACGGGCTCGCGATCGCCGTGCATGGCGATCGCATGGGGCTGCATGGGCAGCCCCCGGCGGTGAGTCCGGCGACTCACCGCCACCGCCAGGAGGGGCGGTCAGCCCAGCTGACCTACCGCGGCTCCAGCCGCGGTCTTCCCCCGGCGATCGATCGCCCGATCGATCGCCCGCCTCGGCCCAGCCGAGGCGCCTTCACGCGCACGCCGCCGTGGAGGCGGCGGGGATCCGCCACGGCACCAGCCCGTGGCATCCCCGGCGATCGACCCTAGGTCGATCGCATGCCCCGGCGTCCAGCCGGGGCTTCCGTGCGCGGCGCACCGGCGGTCGAACCCTAGGGTTCGGCCGCCCCTTCTCGATCCCGACGGGGATCCCGGATCCCCGTATCCCGGTCTCGACGTTTACCCGGATCGTCTTGTTCATGTATATATCACAATATAATTCACATACGATCATAGAGGGGGTTTTGATGATCATACCTTTTGATTTGTTGTGCGGAGAAACAAAATCAATTGAAGACCTTTGAATCTTCCTACGTATTCCTTGCACTCCGTTCGAACGTCGGGTGGGCGACGATCTATCGAACTCCTATGGATCTCCTTCAACTCTCTAGAATATCAAGTATGATAATCTTGTCTTATGATTTATGAAGGCCATGTAGTGCTTTTATAGGCTACGTAGGGGATCTAAAGGAGGTGGAATATTGGGCTTCCAATATTGATGATTAAATTGAGCCCAATGCCCAAGTCCATTAATCCTTATCAATATTAATTAATTTATTTTCCACTATATAAATTAATTGCACTCCCAATATTAAACCATATTATATCCAAATAATATTTCTCCGGTAGTATTTATTTATTCCGTGTATTTAAGATAGAAATATCCATGAATAAAATTAATTTATTGCTAATTAATTTATTCATCTCTTTAATCCGAGACTAGTACCATTCAACCTTAATTATTGTGCGGAACGAATCCACTCATGAGGTTTACACAATAATTCCTTTTGAACTCATCTCGGTGATATTATCAACCCTTCCGGGATACACTGTCCGGTCAATTATTCACGGCATGCCATATATAAAATACAGTGACCCAACTTAACCGGTAATTAACCCAATAATTAAATCGGTTAATTCCTTTGGTAAATCAAAGTCACTTATATTAAATATACACACCCTCAATAATATCGGGGATTAAGAATAAAATACTCTGAGACTCGAATCGATTATCGCCGGCAATCCTAATCGATGAATCTCAACGATCCGCTCAATACACCAAGTGTACAAGTGTGATAAAATAATTAAGACAAATTATTTTCTCTCTCACACAACGACTATACCGATGGATTGGTCCGTGTCCATCTAGGTCGTGAGCCACTGTTTGATTAAATACGAGTAACCGATAGTATGATCTTCTGTGTGACGTCGCACACCATACTAACTACAACGTATAGAATCCAGGACTATATTTTGCATTTATTTAATTAATAAATAATTAAAAGCAAATAATCGTTCGTTAATTTAATAGATTAAATGCTATGACGAGGAGTTTACGGTTACTTAAATCTAGACATTAAGTACACAACTCCAACAGTTAAACAACCGGACAGATGGATTGGACTGGGTGAGTCTTCGGACTCGGCACCCGGAGTTCATGAAGTCGATCCCTGGACCTATGATGAGGCGGTACAAGATATAGATGCGCCTTCTTGGAAGAAAGCGATGAAATCCGAAATAGAATCTATGGATTCTAATAAAGTCTGGGATCTTGTAGAACCACCAAGCGGCGTAAAGCCAATTGGGTGTAAATGGGTCTACAAGAGAAAGAGAGGATCTGACGGAAAGGTTGAAACCTTTAAAGCTCGGCTTGTTGCGAAAGGATATACTCAGAAAGAGGGAATCGATTATGAGGAGACCTTCTCGCCGGTAGCCAAGATAAAGTCGATCCGGATTCTCTTATCCATAGCAGCTCATATGGATTATGAGGTGTGGCAAATGGATGTCAAGACAGCTTTCCTTAATGGAAGTCTTGACGAGACGATTTATATGAAACAACCAGAAGGATTCATTGCTAAGGGGCGAGATCATCTAGTGTGCAAGCTCAATCGATCCATTTATGGATTGAAACAAGCCTCGAGATCGTGGAACCTGCGGTTTGACGAAGTAGTCCAATCTTTTGGATTCAGTCAAAGCATGGACGAATCGTGTGTGTATTGGAAACGTGATGGGAAGAAGGTGGTGTTTCTCGTGCTTTATGTAGACGACATTCTTCTCATTGGCAACAGTGTGAAAATGTTATCAGACATAAAGGGATGGTTGTCTAGACAATTCTATATGAAAGATTTGGGAGAAGTTGGACATGTTCTAGGGATCAAGGTTATAAGGGATCGCCGGAATAGAACATTGTGTCTTTCCCAGCAATCTTACATAGACACGATTCTAGCTCGTTTTAACATGCAAGATTCCAAGAAGGGTGATCTGCCCTTCAGTAAAGGAACTTATCTTTCTAAAGAAATGTGTCCTCAGACACAGAAGGAGAAAGATGACATGAAAGCGGTTCCCTACGCTTCGGCTGTGGGAAGCTTAATGTATGCAATGTTATGCACGAGGCCTGATATCTGTTATGCCGTTTGGCATAGTAGCGAGATATCAGAGTAACCCTGGAAAGGCTCATTGGACTGCCGTAAAGAGCATTTTCAAGTATTTGCGAAATACTAAGGATTATGTTCTGAGATACAGTGCAGACAATCTGATTCCTTTGGGTTACACAGATTCGGATTTCCAAGCTGATAAGGACCGGCGTAAGTCGACATCAGGCTATGTGTACACTTTGGGAGGTGGAGCCGTATCATGGAAGAGTGTTAAGCAAAAGTGCATTTCAGACTCTACCATGGAAGCTGAATATGTTGCAGCCTCAGAGGCAGCGAAAGAATCAGTGTGGTTCCTTAATTTCCTCCAGGACTTAGATGTGATTCCGAGTTTGCCCAAGGCTATGACAATTTATTGTGACAATAGCGGTGCAGTGGCAAACAGTAAGGAACCACGGTCCCATAGTGCTACAAAACACATAGAGCGCAAGTACCACCTGATTCGAGACATCGTCAAGAGGGGCGATGCGATAGTCACCAAGATAGCTTCGGAAGACAACCTAGCGGACCCTTTCACCAAGATACTTCCTAAGGAAGTATACTTCAAGCACTTGAAGGGTTTGGGAGTCAGAAGTTTGGAGGATAAGACTAGACCTTAGTATAAGTGGGAGATTGATGGAGTAGTATACTTAATGTCTAGATTTGAGTATTCTGAACTCTGTATGCACTTTCATTTACCTATTAATTACAGACATTCATTTGCTTTTAATTATTGTTAATTAAATACATGCAAATTATAGTCCTGGATTTTATACGTTGTAGTTAGTATGGTGTTGCATGGGCACACAGAAGATCATACTATCGGTTACTCGTATTTAATCGAACAGTTGCTCACGACCTAGATGGACAGGGACCAATCCATCGGTATAGTCGTTGTGTGAGAGAGAAAATAATTTATCTTAATTATTTTATCACACTTGTACACTTGGTGTATTGAGCGGATCGCTTGAGACTTATCAATTAGGATTGCTCTGTGATAATTGATTTAAGTCTCGGAGTATTTTATTCTTAATCCCTGAAACAATTGCGGGTGTGTATATTTAATATTAGTGACTTTGATTTACCAAAGGAATTAACCGATTTAATTATTGGGTTAATTACCGGTTAAGTTGGGTCACTATATTTTATATATGGCATGCCGTGAATTCTTGAAGGGACAGTGTATCCCGGAAGGGTTGATAATATCCCCGAGATGAGCTCATAAGGATTTATTATGTAAACCTCGCGAGTGGATTTGTTCCGCATAATAAATAAGGTTGAGTGGTACTATTCTCGGATACAAGAGATGAATAAATTTATTAAGCAATAAATAAATTTTATTCATGGATATTTAAATCTTAAATACACGGAATAAATAATACTAAGTTGGAGAAATATTATTCGATATAATATGGATAAATATTGGGAGTGCAATTTTATTTATATAGTGGAAAATAAATAAAATTAATATTGATAAGAATTAATGGATTTGGGTTGGACCCAATTTAATTTTCAATATTAGAAGCCCAATATTTAATCTCCTTTTGATCCCCCTCGTAGCCTATAAAAGCACTACATGGTCTTCACTTTTTCACAAGAGAGAAAAAAATATATAAGATACGCCAATCATAAAGAGTGAGGAGGATCCATAGAGTTCGATAGCTCGTCGCCCACCCGACGTTCGAACGGAGTGCAAGGAATACGCGGGAAGATCACGAGGTCGTCGATTTCGTTTCTCCGAACAACGAATCGTAGGTACAATTCTCAACCCACTTGATAATTGTTCGATTTGTTTTTTATCGAGAATACCGTAGAACAAAGATCCGAAGCACGAAACTATGAACGGGGGACGATCGCGTGGTGGTGGCGAAGCCACCGGACCACGGGCGATCGCCCGGGCTAGGGTTTCGGTACGGGGGCGACGGGGGCCGAACCCTCGGTTCAACCGAGGATGTGCGATCGACCATGAGGGTCGATCGCTGGGCACGGGCTGGTGCCGTGCCCTACCCCGCCGTGAAGGCGGGGGCCTCCTGGTGGTGGCGGGTCGCCGGACCCGCCGCGGGGGGGCTGTCGAACAGCCCCACCCCGATCGATCGCCGGCGTGCGATCGATCGCTCGATCGTATGAACCCCGGCTCGCGGGGGTTCGGGTGGGGGCGGATTGCGCGCCTTCGGGCGCGTGGTCTCCAAATCCCGGACTCCGGCGGATGAGCCGGCGTTCGTGTGATCTCCGGCGAAGGGTTCGTTCGGGTTATCGGTTCCGCAATTTTGATGACCCGGGATATCGAATTCCAACAGTGAAATGGATCAAAACGAATCATGAGGCTAAAGTAAAAAGGATCAGAAGTGATCATGGAACTGAATTTCAAAATGCTAGCTTCAATGAATTCTGTATGATGAAGGGAATTCATCATGAATACTCGGCCCCAAAAACTCCTCAACAAAATGGGATTGCCGAACGAAAGAATCGAACGCTGCAAGAAATGGCACGTGTAATGCTTATCTCGAAAAATCTTGCACGAACCTTCTGGGCAGAAGCAATCTCAACTGATGGTTATATTTTGAATCGAATAAGTATTCGATCTGGAACAACTGCAACTGCTTATGAGCTGGTGAATGGCAAGAAACCTTCAGTTGCACACTTTCGTCTCTTTGGCTGTACTTGCTATATTTTGAAGGATTGTGATCCTCTGAGGAAATTTGAAGCCAAGGCAGATCGTGGAATTTTTGTTGGTTATAGTCAAAATAGCCATGCTTATCGTGCCTACAATCTTCGAACTAAGAAAGTCATCGAAACTGTGAACATAAACTTCGATGAACAAGACTTTCTTGGGAAAAATGTTGAGGAAGACTGGGTTAAAGAAGGAATTTTGGAATATCAAAATTTTTCTCCAACACCCGCAACTGCTGTTTCTGAGAATGTGAATCCTGAAAATTTTACTCCAAACACTTCACCTGAATCTCCTGGACATATTCTGAGGATGATGAAAATGAGGAAGTTGAAAATCCTACTGATGCTCCAAGAGAAGCTCCTGGACATATTCAAAAACGACATCCTCCGAATCAGATAATTGGAAACTTGAATGAGAGAACTACGCGCTCAAAGAAACCGACAAATTCTCCAAATGAACTCTACAACATCTGTACTTCTGCAATCTATAATGAAATCGGCATCTCTTGTTTTCTCTCTGAAAATGAGCCGAAAAATTACAAGGAAGCCATGAAAGAAGATTTTTGGATCATGGCCATGCAAGAAGAGTTGAATGAGTTTACTAGAAACAATGTTTGGTCCTTAGTTCCCAGAACGTCACACATGAATGTAGTTGGAACTAAATGGATCTTTAAGAACAAAACTGATGAACATAACAAAGTTGTTCGAAACAAAGCACGACTTGTCGCACAAGGCTATGCCCAAGTTGAGGGTATTGATTTTGATGAAACCTTTGCTCCAGTTGCACGAATTGAATCCATCAGACTCTTAATTGCTATTGCATGCCACCTCGGCATCAAACTTAGACAAATGGATGTCAAAGCTGCATTCCTAAATGGAGTTTTGGAAGAAGAAGTATATGTAGCTCAACCGAAAGGTTTTGAAGATCCTAAGAAACCAAATAATGTCTATGCTGGGATTCGATGTCCCGGGCTATCAAAATTGCGGAACCGAAAACCCGTCGTCGGAGTTCGCACGAACACCAACTCATCCGCAAGAGTCTGACCTTTGGAGACTACGCGCCCGAAGACACGCAGCCCGCCCCCAGCCGATTTTCTCCCACGAGTCGGAAATCACGAACGCGAACCACATGCGAAGAACTGGGCTCAACAAGAGCATCGCCGCGGGATGAACCCGCGGCTAAACCCTAGCCGAACCCCATCCGCGGGGTTCGCGATCGCCGTGCATGGCGATCGCCGGGGCTGTTCGGGACAGCCCCTTGGCGGTGAGTCCGGCGACTCACCGCCGCCATCCGACGGGAGGAGGGCCTCCAGTCGCGGCACCAGCCCGCGACTACCCTCCGCGATCGACTTCGGTCGATCGCTTGCTCCGGCTTTAGCCGGAGCTTTCCCGCGCGCAAGCCGCCGGCAGGGAGGACGGGGAGGCCATCCGCCGTGGCACCAGCCCACGGCGACTTCCCCAGCGATCGACCCTTGGTCGATCGCGTGCCCCGGCGTCCAGCCGGGGCTTCTCCTTGCCGCGACACCGGCGGTCGAAACCCTAGGGTTCGACCGCCCCTCACTTGATCCCGACGGGGATCGCGAGATCCCCGTATCCCGGTTTCGACGTTCCCGGATCGTCTTGTTCATGTACATATTACGATTAAACAACACAAATAATCAAGGAGGGGGTTTCTCGATTATTACCTCGAATCGTTGTACGGAGAAACGAATTCGGTTGATGACCTTGCGATCTTCCTACGTATTCCTCGCACTTCCTCCGAACGTCGTGTGGGCGACGATTTATCGGATTCCTATGGATCTTCCTCACTCTCAAGACTTTATAATTGACGTAGGTCTATTATTTTTCTCTCTTGTGTCTTATGTGTTATGAGAAGTGAAGACCATGTAGTGCTTATATAGGCTACGTAGGGGATCATAAGGAGAATAAATATTGGGCTTCTAAATATTGAAAATTAAATTGGGTCCAACCCAAATCTATTAATTCTTATCAATATTAAATTTTATTTATTTTCCACTATATAAATAAAATTGCACTCCCAATATTATTCCATATTATATCAAATAATATTTCTCCGATTAGTATTATATATTCCGTGTATTTAAGATTTAAATATCCATGAATAAATTTATTTATTGCTCAATAAATAATATTCATATCTTATATCCGAGACTAGTACCGTTCAACCTTTATTATTGTGCGGAACGAATCCACTCATGAGGTTTACACAATAATTCCTTATGAACTCATCTCGGGGATATTATCAACCCTTCCGGGATACACTTTCCCGTCAAGTATTCACGGCATGTCATATATAAAATATAGCGACCCAACTTTACCGGTAATTAACCCAATAATTAAATCGGTTAATTCATTTGGAAAATCAAAGTCTCTAATATTAAATATACACACCCGCAATAGGATCGGGGATTAAGAATAAAATACTCCGAGATTTAAATTGATTATCCAAGGCAATCCTAATCAATAAATCTCAAGCTGATCCGCCCAATACACCAAGTGTACCAGTGTGATAAAATAATTAAGATAAATTATTTTCTCTCTCACACAACGACTATACCGATGGATTGGTCCGTGTCCATCTAGGTCGTGAGCAACTGTTCGATTAAATACGAGTAACCGATAGTATGATCTTCTGTGTGCCCATGCAACACCATACTAACTACAACGTATAAAATCCAGGACTATATTTTGCATAATTAATTAAATGCAAATGATTGTTTATTAATTAAATAGGTTAAATGCTATGACCGGGAGTTTACCGGTACTTAAATCTAGACATTAAGTACACAACTCCAACAATCTCCCACTTGTACTAAGGTCTAGTCATTTCCTCCAAACTCCCGACTCCCATACTCATCACGTGCTTATTTTATACTTCCCAGAAGTATTATGTGAATGAGCAATCTAGGTTGCCGCTCTGAAGTTATCTTGGTGACTACTGTGTCGTCTTACTGACGATGACTCGTATCAGGTGGTACTGGCTCTATGTGTTATCATCACTTTTCGAACTTATGACATTTTCCAGTTCTCCATGCACCGCTATGTACATAGCCTTTGGTGAACCAAGAGTCATATCCAAGTTCAGAGGTCATTCCGGAACCCAACCAAAACTTCCGCTGCCTCTGAGGCTGCTATTCGGTTTATGATAGAGTCCGAGAAGCATTACGCTTATCACTCTTTCATCCTTAGGTTCCACCTCTTCTAAAAGTGAACACATAGCCTGATATCGACTTACACTGGTCTTTCTCCGATTTTTGATCTGAGAAAGTGTAATCTAAGAAGATTTCGTTTTGCCAGTAATCCAGTACTTCCAAGTACTTTACAGCATTCGAATATTTCTTATCCAGATTACTTTGATATCCTCCCACTACGCTAACCGCATAGTTGATATCAGGTTCTTGTTTTTCAACATTGCATCTACAAAGCTCTCCACACTTGAAGTGTAGGTAACTGCTTCGTCCATATCCATCTCCTTCATGTGTTCGAAACACATACCTTTAGATGGATGTATTCTGTTCTAGAAAGGCAATAACCTTTCTCAGAATTGTGCATGTTAAAAACAAACCATAGTCGTATAAGATATCTTAAGAAAAGTACAAATGTTCTTGTCTAGAGATCGAAGGATTTCTAAGAACATGATCCAACTTTATCTTAATCTTATACCTTGACTTATTCAGACAACCTCTATTTTATGTCTGCCATCACTTTTACATTGTGGCCAATGATGAAGTGTTATCCACACAAAATTCCGAGAAACACCACCTTTGTTTCCATTACGTATCTAACACACCTTTCTCGCAAATCTATGCAGACCTAGGGATCGATTTCATGTATACTGGATCCAGAGTTTAAAACTCCTCCAGTCTTATGAACATCTCTGGTTGCTTAACAACCTCCCACTGCAATGGCGTTCCGGTGTATAACAGTAATAACATTAGGTGCAGTTAGTAGTGTACTACTACTCGGTTAGGCTGGTTCTCAGTCTTCCCTTTCCTCATTTTAAAGTACTATGTCAGTTAGGGCATTGTAGTTCATCCAATAGTCTTCCTCTAAGAACCGGGTGAGGATACCCATCTGGTTCGTAGTACTATTGAACATACAATTACTTGTTCTTCTAGGATTATTCTACAATCACATATGATGTGCCGTTGTATCCAGAAATATCCATAGAACATAGGTAGTTCCGAACAAACTTGTCCTTTTACTATTAGAATCCCATTTCTTATTCCTGACATACCATGTCTACACTTCAGTGTTTGGTGTAGTCGTTTGAGATTTAATTCTCAATCTCTGATTTATGCTATGTGTTATCTAGATAGGTGATAGCCTCCGCGAACAAGTCGCAGGCTTTCAATGGATATACTTTGAAGGTTCCCCATAATGGCTTTGAAAAAACACTTCGCTCTTATGGCACAACAAGTAGTCTAATCCATCTTCGAGTATTCTTGGAAGAACGACTCGTACCTTCTCTAATTACACATACCGCATTAATCACAAATCATTTTCTACACTTGTCCGAATTCCATCCTTTATCCAGAAGGGTTAACTCA
Organism: Euphrasia confusa; assembly: GCA_954870475.1. NCBI lineage: Eukaryota > Viridiplantae > Streptophyta > Magnoliopsida > Lamiales > Orobanchaceae > Euphrasia > Euphrasia confusa. The sequence goes on from OX940960.1 coordinate 24,269,885, forward strand.
GTTGTATCATCTTTCAAGATCGATTCTTAGGTCGGGAGGTCCATTCCTCCAACTATAATTGATCAGATCAATTTCGACCTTTTGAATCCCTTTTGAATAGATACTACCAAGTTAAAGAATTCACAAGTATAATGATTAATAAGAGAAATGCATCTAATAAGTAAAACAAGTTATACATAACGGTTTTGTTGCATCGTGGTAGACTAAGGATTCATCATTCACATATTGCTTATCTAATGTACCATAATAGATATCACCATTATTTCTTATCCAAACCATCAAATGATTAAAGAAATAAAATATCCATTAATAATAAAGAAAACCAGAACGAAGTTCTTTTTCAAAATAAAGGGGGTACATAAAGCAATAACTGAAATGAAAACTTAAAACAGATAAATGTCTTCCACTGCAACCGCTGCTACCCCAACAGCTTCGCCCATGTAGACTCGAACTCTTCTTTTCTAAGTCGCCGGGTTTTCTGGAACCCCTGCATTTAAAGAAATGCACATACCGTCAGTGGTTCCATATCTACACACCAGAATTCTGGTAGATAATACCGCTGACTATGTTTTTACGACTAAAGAAATATTCGTACCTCTGAGAGGACATTCAGACTTCCAGTGTCCAGACTTCTTGCATCGGAAGCACAAGCCCTTTGGCTTACTAGCCCCCACTCGTGGTCCATTCCTCTTGGCACCACTGGGTTTTATGACTTGCTTCCTTTTCTTGCCCCTACCTCCAATAGCTTTCAAGCTTTTGGGCTTGGTAGTTACAAGCGCTTGAGACTTGCCCTTCTTGTAGATCCCCTCTGCCGCCTTCAGTTCAGTCAGGAGTTGCGCAAGGCTATAAGACAGTTTACCCATATTATAGCTCATACGAAACTGCTCAAAACTAGGGGTCAGAGACTGGAGTATGATGTCGACTTGCGTCTCAGCATCAATCATAGCTCCTAGGACCTCCAATTCATTCAACAGACTCATCATCTTGAGAACGTGCTCCCCAACGGGCGTTCCTTCAGACTGAGTAGTTGACATAAGTACTCTCATGGCTTCTTGCCTTGCCGCACGGTCTTGATGCCCAAACATCTCCTTGAGGTTAAATAACATATCATCAGCAGTGTCCATCGACTGATGCTGGGTTTGGAGCACACTTGACATAGAAGCCAAAATGTAGCACTTAGCCATTTCATCAGCCTTTTTCCACTTCCGATATGCTTCTTTTTCCTCATCAGTTGAGGCGGCCGTGGGCTCAGCGGGGCATTGCTCATAGAGTACAAACTTGTACTCTTCAGCAGTCAGGACAATGTCCAAATTTCTTTTCCAATCAATGTAATTGGGACCAGTGAGCTTATGCTCCTTGAGTATCATAGAAAGTGGATTCATAGCTATTCTCTAAACCTATAAGCACATGTAAACAAACAATCAATTTAATGTCCGATATTATCTCCCTTAAATAATATCATTAAATTACTAATTGCATCTAAAATCCCATCAGGTAAAGCAAGCCACGTGGTGTGGACGTTTACCCACCCAAATGATTTAGCAATTAGTTTTTCTTTGGTCATACATCAATCATAGCGTAACTTCGTGGGGAAGAATACTACAACGCGTATCTAAGTGTAAACCATCACTCAGCACTAAAGTGTATCGCTTGGAGTTGCTACGTCACCGCAAGCCACGTGGTGTGGACGTTTACGACAATTTCACAATTCTTCACAATCACTTACAACTGTCTACATCAATTAATCCAAAGTCCGTCAGCATAGCAAGCCACGTGGTGTGGACGTTTACTACACCAAGAGACTTTTATAATTGACTCCCAATTACAAGATCCATTTGATTTCGTAAATCAAGACTCGGAGAATCATAAGTGAAACTCGAAGTTTCTAACCAGTGATTCACCATGCGAGCGACCCTATCTCTCATAAATGAGGGAGCCAAGCAGACAAACGACCCACCTATCAAAGAATGGCACGAAAGTCTCTAATTTGTGTCATCCACATGACCAAGTGGCTCTGGCTCCATTCCACTCCCCGGGGTGAGAATGAGTCGACTTGAAGTCAGTTTCAGAAAGACAAATTAGGCATTGTTTGATAACTTGATCAATGTTTCTTGTAAGAGGAATTACAAGAATTCTCCTCCAATGACTTGTCTATATGAACTTCGAAAGTCCATAAAAGTCACCAAGAGAACAGTGATGGAGACCATGGGAATGTTTCCATCCCCTCTCCCACTTAGCTTTTTACGATAAAGGGATACGCTATCTAGTGCATAAAAATAAACACATATAGCATGCATGAAAGCAATAAAGCACATAGATCACATAGTCAAAATAATGCTAGAGAATTATTTTCCCGACTATCATGGCTTTATCTTCATATGCATCCTCTAGTCTTCAGTCTTCGTTTCTTGAATGCTCCATGTGACGAGAATATTAATCTCTAATATTTAAATCTATTTATTTTCAATTAATCCAAAAGTTACTTAATTCGAAAATTAAGTCAATTGAATATATCGAAAATAAAATTAAATATCATTAATATTTTTATTTATTTATTTTCCTATCTAGTTCTATTAAATCTCTAGAATAATCTATCCAAATAAAATTTGGAATATTCTAGAAGATATCTATAATAGAACAAGGAAATAAAATAAATTAGGACTCTACTACTTTCCAAGATTAATTGATTTCCATTACTATGAAAATTCCCATAAAATAGGAATAATCAATTAGGAAATAAATCAATCCTAAATTAACTTTTATTCCTTTCCAATTCTATTAAATCTCTAGGATCCTATTCCAAGTAGAACTCGGAATACTCTAGAAGATTTCCATAATAGAATAAGGAATAAAATTAATTCCAATTAATTCTTTTCCTAATCCATAAGAATTCCCAAAAATAGGAAAACTTAAATAGGAAAACCGAACCAATTAGGAAAGTAGTATCTTGGTAGGAGTAGCACGAGATCACGAGGACCCCGCGCCCCCCCCACCTTGATCGTCGGCCGGGAGCACCACCGCCGCCGTCCCCAGCCCACGCGCCACCACCTCCGGTGGCCGGCGTGGCCGAGGATCATCGCGGACAGCCCCCGCGATCGATCATCATGGGATCGATCCTCGTGATCGATCCCCGGTCCTCCCTCTCTTCTTCTCCTTCGTCACACGCGTCCTCCGGCAGTCGTCTCGAATCGAACCAACGTAAGTAAATTACAACAATTCAAAATACAATTCCGGTATCGATTCTATACATGAAATCGACCCTATACATTTTCCGGAAAACAAAGAACGTAATAATAAATCCTAAATTCGGTCAACCCCCGAATTTTTACTATTACAAACATTCAACCACACAAAACGAATCTCGACATGTCCGAGAGTTTAATAATCATGATAATTAATTAAGCAATAATTAAATCAACCATGATAGCCGGAAATCCTGCAAGGTAGAACAATAATCGAATATATACATGAACACGAAACCAAACGCTCTGATACCAGTTGCTGGGATTCGATGTCCCGGGCTATCAAAATTGCGGAACCGATAACCCGACCGAAAACCCGTCGCCGGAGTTCGCACGAACACCAACTCATCCGCAAGAGTCCGACCTTTGGAGACTACGCGCCCGAAGACACGCAGCCCGCCCCCAGCCGATTTTCTCCCACGAGTCGGAAATCACGAACGCGAACCACATGCGAAGAACCGGGCTCGACAAGAGCATCGCCGCGGGATGAACCCGCGGCTAAACCCTAGCCGAACCCCATCCGCGGGGTTCGCGATCGCCGTGCATGGCGATCGCCGGGGCTGTTCGGGACAGCCCCTTGGCGGTGAGTCCGGCGACTCACCGCCGCCATCCGACGGGAGGAGGGCCTCCAGTCGCGGCACCAGCCCGCGACTACCCTCCGCGATCGACTTCGGTCGATCGCTTGCTCCGGCTTTAGCCGGAGCTTTCCCGCGCGCAAGCCGCCGGCAGGGAGGACGGGGAGGCCATCCGCCGTGGCACCAGCCCACGGCGACTTCCCCAGCGATCGACCCTTGGTCGATCGCGTGCCCCGGCATCCAGCCGGGGCTTCTCCTTGCCGCGACACCGGCGGTCGAAACCCTAGGGTTCGACCGCCCCTCACTCGATCCCGACGGGGATCGCGAGATCCCTGTATCCGGGTTTCGACGTTCCCGGATCGTCTTGTTCATGTACATATTACGATTAAACAACACAAATAATCAAGGAGGGGGTTTCTCGATTATTACCTCGAATCGTTGTACGGAGAAACGAATTCGGTTGATGACCTTGCGATCTTCCTACGTATTCCTCGCACTTCCTCCGAACGTCGTGTGGGCGACGATCTATCGGATTCCTATGGATCTTCCTCACTCTCAAGACTTTATAATTGACGTAGGTCTATTATTTTTCTCTCTTGTGTCTTATGTCTATTATTTTTCTCTCTTGTCTCTCTCACACAACGACTATACCGATGGATTGGTCCGTGTCCATCTAGGTCGTGAGCAACTGTTCGATTAAATACGAGTAACCTATAGTATGATCTTCTGTGTGCCCATGCAACACCATACTAACTACAACGTATAAAATCCAGGACTATATTTTGCATAATTAATTAAATGCAAATGATTGTTTATTAATTAAATAGGTTAAATGCTATGACCGGGAGTTTACCGGTACTTAAATCTAGACATTAAGTACACAACTCCAACAGTCTACAAACTTCACAAAGCTCTCTATGGTTTGAAACAGGCGCCTCGCGCTTGGTACGGATGTTTGACGGATTATCTTCTGAAGTTCGGGTTTGAACGAGGCTCTGTGGACAAGACTCTTTTTATTAAACGGGACGGCAAACACTTGATGGTTGCTCAGATTTATGTTGATGACATTGTTTTTGGTGCTACCTGCTCTAAACTCGTGAAAGCTTTCACGGAATCTATGTCTTCAACTTTTCAGATGAGTCTTGAAGGAGAGCTACATCAGTTTCTTGGGCTACAAATTTCTCAACGACCGGATGGGATCTTCGTTTCTCAAAGAAAATATGCGAAAAACATGGTCGAAAAATTTGAGATGCACCATGCCAAGTCAGCCAAAACTCCTATGGCGACAACGGAACGCTTGTCTACTTCAACGAAAAGTCGGAGTGTAAACAAAACTCTTTATCGTTCTATGATTGGAAGTTTGCTTTATTTAACTGCCACTCGTCCTGACATTATGTTTAGTGTTTGTATGTGTGCCAGGTACCAAGCTGATCCGAAGGAAGACCATCTACGAGCTGTGAAACGGATCCTCCGATACATCTCTGGGACTTCTCAGTTAGGCCTTTGGTATGCACGCGACACTTCATCCAACCTTGTCGGCTATTCTGATGCCGACTGGGCGACGGACACGGACGAAAGAAAGAGTACATCCGGATGTTGTTGCTTCCTTGGCAATAATATCGTTTCTTGGCATAGTCGCAAACAAAATTGCATCGCTCTCTCAACTGCCGAGTCTGAATATGTTGCAGCTGGAAGTTGCTGCACTCAATTGTTATGGTTAAAACAAATGTTGAATGACTATCTCATCGAGAGTGCTCCATTGGTGCTGTTTTGTGATAATCAGAGTGCAATCAAAATCAGCGAAAATCCTGTCCAGCATTCAAGAACTAAACACATCGACATTCGACATCATTTCATTAGAGATTTGGTTGATCGTGATCTAGTCAGTTTACAGCATATTTCAACAGAAAAACAGCTTGCTGACATCTTTACCAAACCTCTTGACTTTGAGAGATTTAAAAAACTAAGAAATTCTCTCTGCATGTGTTCTCTCTAAGAGTTCACGAAAATTTTGAAGTCTGAAAGAGTAGTTTCTTTACTTCTGAATACGCACTCGGAATTGTCGTGGATTAGTCTAGTCAGACAAACATGGATTCGAGGCCGCTTTAGTCTTCGGACCCAAGTGTATTTATTCCGCTGAATGCAAACATGTGAACTTGGCATATAACTCCCATAAGCTATCATTTGCATAGATCCATAATACCAAGTAACGGAGGACGCCGGGTCACATTGTCCGTCGGCTCCCCTCTTCGAAAGGTAGCACATGGACGCTCTAATCTAAGATGCTCTACCATAACACTTCAGAGAGGCAGGATGACTCTTGCTACCCTCTGACTGCTGTAATGAGCATCTGTTGCATTCATATAAAGCTAAAAAACTCGTCTGGAGGACGCCGGGTCACATAGTCCGCCGGCTCCCCTCTGATGTAGTAAAGCTAGTCCCAAGTGGAGTGCCTTAAAAGTTCACATTGCATTCATGAATTAAAATCTCTTGTGCGGTGCAAACTCTTCCAATATGTTTCGACGAAACACGACTGCATCCTTGTGATTGCGACGAAGGACAAGTAAACATGTCTATCAATATACTTCGGTCCGTTACACCGGTTTTTAATTCGAGAGATTTTTCATTATACCTCAAAGTTGCTATCACCTCGTGTGAAATTTTTGGTTTTTTTGGGAACTGATGAAAATGTGGACTCTTTTCTAGGAAAATATTTGCTCTTCATTGCCTTTATCACCCCTCGAATCTCCACTAAAATGGTTTTGAATGTTTGTAGTGTGTTGAACACTTGAATGACTAACTCGGGATGTGTTGTTTTTTATTTTGCATTTTTGTAGTTCATATCCAGCGCTACGTGGTTTACCATCTCTGAAGTCAAAATTTTGAGTGTAGCGACGGCCAACTTGCAAAATTCAAGTGACAAAATTTTTGAAGACTAGACACGCAAATTAATCTAAGTCCAGAAAATGCAAATTTCGGAGACTACGCTCCAAAAACAGAGACTCACCCAAATCCGGAGACTCGCCATAAACGGCGACTGGTGTCGCTGGCTTTCGTCATGTCAAAAACGGAGACTACAGTCGCTGAAAAAGCGGCGACCCAATCTATGTCACAAAACCGGAGACTCAACTGCGAGATACAAAACCGGAGACTCTGAACTTAAGGTTCTCAATCAATGGCTCTCAACTTCGTTTCTCAACCGATAGCTCTCAACTTCGGTTTTCATGCCTTGGTTTGAGTTTCATTTTTTTTTATTATTTTATTTATTTTATTATTTATTAAATTTGAAAATTATTATTTTAATAATATTTTCAAAATTAATAAATATTTTGTTCGCCTTTTAGACCTAATTTTTCTTCTTGAGATGAGCTGTTTGCAGGTCTTGGACTGGGCTTTTTCATTCCGACGGGCGGCCCAAAATTCTCCTATATATAGATCCTCAGAGAATCGATTTCATTTACGCTTACTCAAAATTCTCTAAACTCTCAAGTTCTCAAGTCCTCAAGTTCTCAAGTACTCAAGTTCTCTAACTCTCGGCTCTCGACTGCAAGTTCGGCGTTCGGAATTCTTAGTTCTTAGGTTTCTCTTTTCGTTGCATCCGGCAACTCTAGCTTTGCGCAACCGGCGCCCTGTTCTTGATTCTGTGGTTGAACTTCGTTTTCGTGGTTTCCAAAATCTCACAGCTGCTAACTGTCAGTTACTCTCCTACCTTTTGAAATGGCGAAAAATTTCGACGACATGATGGCTGACATGACTGTGTACCTGAACGAACAATTTGAGAATGCCGCTTCTCCAAACTCTAAGAAAGCAGCCTATGAAGAACTGAAATCTCACTTGGACAAAGTTGAGCGACGCTCTAGCCAGACTGTGTCTGCCGAACCTGACTTGACAAAAACTGCAACTCCTGCTCACTCTTCAGCTCGTCATCCGGGCAAGGATTCGATGACAGGAAAATCTGGCAAAGAAAGAGATACTTCGCTTCGCATCTACAAAGGCATTGTCTCTAAAGATGAATACTATAGGTTACTCGCAGCTGGCGAGATAACTAAGGATGGAAAGAAAGTGGTTAAAGTTCCATCGACTGTAACTGTGTCTGCTGGAAAAGATCCAAAGACACCAAAATCATCGACTCCAACTGGGAGTTCTGCTGGAAAGAAACCTGTCGTTAGTGGCAGTGGAGTCAAGTCTCCACTTCAAGACATTCTGGTGGTGGGTCGATTGAAAAATCCAAAACCCACATCTCCCAAAAACCACCTTTGGCACCTCATTCCTCGAGATCAGCTAGATCCCAAGTCTCAACTGACGGCTTCAAATATATTTCGGAATACAAAGAGTGTCCGAAAGCTCACTCCAGAGAATTTTTTACTGCGACTGCCGAACGTCGTCACAAGCTGATTGAGAAGCTGCCAATCCACACTGACAGAACTATCCTCAAGGAGGACTATATAAAGCATGGCATCACACAATTCCTGACTCAGATGCACATGCTCAAATCTGTGAACCTAACCTATCGCTACTCCATCCCCATCCTATACAAGTTCTATGCTAGTTTGTCTCCTGACTTCGCTAATCCGAAGAGTCGGTTGTATGGGTGTTTCATTTTTCGTGAAAAGTTATACAAGTTCCGTCCTTTCTCCATCAACGCTTTTTTGGAAAGATTGGAAGTTGATTCCAGATGGACGTCACCGTCAGCTGCGGAAAGAGCGGACGATCTAATGATTGGCACTTTTGTCACTCAGAAAAAGGTTAAGTCTGAACTGCCACCGCCTTCCAAGCTGTCAGCTTTCTATGGCATCCTGCATCGTCTTGGGATGTCTAACTGGATTGCAAATCGGGATTCAACTGTCCTGGAACCTGAGTTGATGCACCTTATCTTTCGCCTCAGCTGTGGCGAGCAAGTCAATCTCGGGAAAATTATTTTTGCTGACTTGTGCAAAATTGCCAAGCTCTCGGATGAGGCAATCATTAGGCAAGATGAGCTGCCTACAGAGAAAAAATTTCATCTCACGCATCCGTGTTTGATCTACGGCATGCTTCACGACCAAGGATTTCTTCCTGACACTCCTCTTGAGAAAAAGATGAAGAAAAACGGGGCGGTCAAGATCACGGGCGAGTACCTGAAACCAAAGAAAAGGGTCATTGACTTACCTTGGACTGAACTGTATGACAGGAACTCTCTTCCTGAAATTCTGACTCCACCTCCGTCGCCTCAGTCGTCGAAGAAACGCAAGCCTACAACCCAGAAATCAAAGTCGCCAGCTGCCAAAAGACAGAAATCACAGACAACAGCTGCTGGCAATGAAACTGAACCTGAGCGTGTTAAGTCACCAAGAGTTGTACCTCAAGGTTTTGGACCATCTTCAAGTATTCCTTCTTATCAGAATCCTTATCATCCGATCCATAGTCACCGTGCTGTGGTTCCTTCAGCTGTTGTTAAAGAGTTCTATGCTGCATCTGAGTTAGTTGAAAAACGCCAAGCTGAGCACGTCACTGCATACAACAGGATGGTTGAGGCGCAGGAACTACAAAAGCAAGCGTTTAAGAAACTTCAACGGGAGATCCAACAAGGGGGAGGACTTGGTGATGTTGGAGCCCCCGATGCAAGCTTAAAGGATACTTTTATTTTGAAGATGGTCAGGGACGCGATTCAGGAAGCTCACTCGCAGCTGTCCAAAAGAAATCTCATAGAAGTTGTGAGTGATGATGGCGAGAAAACGGACGACGATATCTTTGCTGGCGTGTTTGAAGCTCGGGACAAAGGAAAGAGGAAAGTTAGAGAAACTACAAATCCAGGGGCGTCGTTCACGATGCCGTCTGATGGTCTAAGGGATGAAGATGATGTCAACCTTGTGGACGTTGACGAAGCTGCTGGTGATGGTTTGGGTGAGCGTGATATTTTTGGAGAACCGGCAACCGAATCTGATGAAAGTGACGACTCTAGCTCCGATGATGGCTTCAGCTATGAGGATGATGAAGAAGAGACGATCGGAAGTCCGGAACGTGATCCAACTCCCACAGCCTCGCCACAAGACTGAAGTTCCAAGTTCAAGTTTTTATTCAAGTTTCTATTTCCTGTTTTTTCATAACTTTTGAACTCGTTTTTCATTGTGTTTCGTTTTGCATGCATTCAACTCTGAATATTTTCGTCCATGCATGGTTTTTTCATTTTTGGTTAACTCTTGAATTCCTGTTTTGATACTTTGGTTTATCCTTGATTTGAATTTATCTAAGTGTTTACCTTTTGGTTTGAAATATTTGGCTAAGCTTTTTTATGGTTTTTCATTGATTGTATGATTGATGTTTTTCCATCTTTTTACTTAGTTATGTTTGTTGGTTTGTTTGTTTGAGGGGGAGATACTTAAACTTTGTTTTTATGGGTTGTGCCAAAAAGGGGGAGATTGTAAATGTTGATTTTGGCGACAACGTTTTTGTACTTGTGTTTTTGTTGAATTTCAGGATTGCAAGTGCGCATGGAAAAGGAGACACGAGTCTCCACTTTTGGAACTACGCGGAAACGGCGACTCCAGTCGCCGCTTTTGGAGATGCGTAGGAACGGCGACCAGAGTCGCCAGATTTGGGCATGGACAAGAAACGGCGACGGTTTTTGGTGCAGGACACGGAAACGGAGACTCTTGTCTCCGCTTTTGGATATGACAAGAAACGGCGACTTGAGTCGCCGCATTTGGACAAGCATGGAAACGGCGACTCTTGTCGCTGCTTTTGGTGAAGGATGGAAACGGCGACTGGCGTCGCCGTTTGTGGTGCATGGAATGATTCCAGCGACTCGTGTCGCTGGTTTTGGGACAAGACACGGATCCGGCGACAGGAGTCGCCAGTTTTAGCACTGGCATGGTTTCCGCGACGCTTGTCCTCAAGGCACGGTGCCAGCGACTATGACATTCTTCAATGACGATTTTCACCTAAGTACTTTCAACGTGATTCCTTTCACCAAGTACACATATCAAGGAATGAAGAATGGTTCCAGTGTTTTCTACTTCAATGATATCGACGACCATGAAGACGATGAAATTCCGAGGCTTCAACACTTATAGATTTTCACAAGAAATTGAAGATGAAGAATTGAGATCGATGGAGTCAAGATTGAAATTGAAGTTCTGATTTTGAAATTGAAGATTCAAGATTCGAAGATTCAAGAATCGAAGATTCAAGATTCCAAGATTCAAGAATCCAAGTTCTACAATAATGATGTCATCCATGGAAAAGTGACATAGGCCAAGCATGCGACGAATGAGAACGTGCCACGTCATCACTCTCACATGTGCGGCTCTACTATAAATACCCATGGATGTTCATTTCATCAGACGACGATTTTGAGAGAACGAAATCTGATTTTTAGAATCGTAACCGAGAGCTTCGAGCTTCGAGTTTGTGTAGTAGCTTTTGCGCCGTGTGCCAAGATTAGAGTTAGGAGATTTAGCTCTAGGTACTCGTGTGCTAGATTGCAAGTTAGTGGGAGTTGTTGCGACACTCGGGAAACTTCTTGTAATCGTTTTGCCTACCATACTCTTCAAGTGTAATAGTTTAGTTTTGTTGATCAATGAAATGAAAACTATTACATAACTTTGTCTCCACTTTTTATTCTACGAATTGTGTGAGTGTTTACTTTGACGCAAGCTGCTATCTGTGAGTTCAAGACCAATTTCACGAAAAATTGGTATCCTACGTTGAAGGCGTAATTTCAATCCAGGACTATGATTTGCATATATTTAATTAACATTAATTAATCGCAAACAATTGTTCATTAATTTAATAGATTAAATGCTATGACAGGGAGTTTACCGTTACATAAATCTAGACATTAAGTACACAACTCCAACAATCTCCCACTTGTACTAAGGTCTAGTCATTTCCTCCAAACTCCCGGTTCCCATACTCATCACGTGCTTGAGGTGTACTTCCGAGAAGTACTATGTGAATGAGCACTCTAGGTTGCCGCTCTGAAGTTATCTTGGTGACTACTACGTCGTCTCCCTTGACGATGACTCGTATCAGGTGGTACTTGCTCTATGTGTTATCATCACTTTTTAGACTTATGACTTCTTCCAGTTTGCCATGCACCGCCATTAAATGGCCTTTGGTAAACTAAGAGTCATATCCAAGTCTTAGAGGTTATACCGGAACCTAACCAGAACTTCCGCTGCCTCTGAGGCTGCTATTCGGTTATGAGAGAGTCCGAGAAGCGTTCTGCTTATCACTCTTTCATTTTAAAGGTTACACCTCTTCAAAATTGAACACATAGCCTGATATCGACTTACACTGGTCCTTCTCTGATTTGAGATCTGAGAACATGTAATCCAAGAATCATTTCGTCTTGCTTAATATCCAGTACTTTCGCAAGTACTATTACAGCATCCGAGAATCTCTTGTTCAGATTACTTTGATATCCTCCCACTACGCAAACCGCATAGTTGATATCAGGTTCTTGATTTCTAACATTGCATTTAAGCTTTCCACACTAGGTGTAGGAAACTGCTTCGTATCATCTATCTCCTTTATGTGCTTGAAACACATGACCTTAGATAGATATACATATTCTGTCTCTGAAAGGTAACAACCTTTCTCAGAATTATGCATGTTAAAACAAACCATAATCGTATAAGATATCTAGGAGAAGTACAATGTTCTTATCCATAGATCGAAAGATCTTAAGAACAGATTCCAACTTCTACTCAATCTTATATCCCGATTTATTTAGACAACCATTATTTCATATCTGATGACACTTTTACATTGTTGCCAATGGTAAAATGTTATCTGTACAAAATTCCGAGAAACACCACCTTGTTTCCATTACGTCTCCAATACACCTTTCGTCTATGCCATTTGATGACAAGTTCCACGATTCATAGCTTTGTCTCCTCAATTCGCAAGTTCCACGATTCATAGCTTTGTCTCAATCCATAAATGGATTTACTAAGCTTGTACTCTAAATGATCTAGCCTCTTAACAATAAACCTTATTGTTCCAAGCAGGCTCATTTAGATCTAGTACCGCCCTTATGCAGAGCTAGGGATCGATTTCATCTTTACCAGATCCAGAGTCCGAACTCCTCTAGTTTTATGAATATCTTTGGTTGTCCAACAACCTCCCACTGCAATGGCGTCCCAGTGTATAACGGTAATAACAATAGGTGCAGTGTGTGGTGTATTTCTACTCGGTTTGGCTGGTTCCTAGTCTTTCGTCCTTTCCTCATTCCAAGGTATTAAGTCAATTCAGGCTTTTGTGGTTCATCTAATAGTTTTCCTCTATGAACCGAACGATAGTTCTTCTGGTTCACAGTACTATAGAACACACAATACTTCGTTCAGCTAGGACATCCTACAATTACACAGAATGTGCTATTGTCTCCAGAAATATCCATAGAACATAGGTAGTTCCGAACAACTTGTTCTCTACACGTAAGTGTATGGTGCGGTCACTTTGGGATTGAATCTCAATCTTTGATTATGCTATGCGTTATTCAGTAGGTGATGGCCTCCGCGACTAAGTCGCAGGCCTCTAATGGATATACTTTGATGGTTCCCCATAATAGCTTTTGTGTCCATTGACTAGTCAAAACACTTTTGCTTTTATGGCACATTAAGTATTCTAATCCATCACCGAGTATTTGAATTACTCGTACCTTTCTAATTTACACATACGTCTGCATATCTAATCATTTCCAATACTTGTCCGAATTCTATCCTTTATCCAGAAAGGTTTGCTTAGATGCATTATCCTCCAAATTCAATTCTCAGGTCGGAAGGTCCATTCCTTCAACTATAATTGATCAAATCAATTTCGACCATTTGAATCTTATTTGAAAATACCACTAAGTATAAGAATTCACAAGTATAATGATTTAATAAAGAAATATGTCTAACAAGTAAAACAAGTTATAGAACGGTTCGTTGTACCGTGGTAGACTTAGGATCTATCATTCATATATTGCTGTCTAATGTACCAGAATAGATAATACCCATTATTTCAAAATCATCCAATGATTAAAGAAATAAAATATCCATTCATAAATAATAGAAATCCAGAACAAAACGTTCTTTCTAAAATAAAGGGTACATAATGCAATAATCTTGAAATGAAATCCTATTTAACTACTAAAGCAGATAAATGTCTTCCACCGCAACAGCTGCCTCCTCTACAGCTTTTGCCCGTGTAGACTCGAACTCTTCTTCTCTAAGTCGCCGGGTTTTCTGGAACCCCTGCATTCAAAATGCACATACCGTCAGTGGTTCCAAATCTACACACCAGATTTCTGGTAGATAATACCGCTGACTATGTTTTTACGACTAAAGAAAAATTCGTACCTTTGAGAGGACATTCAGACTTCCAGTGTCCAGACTTATTGCATCGGAAGCACTTGCCCCTTGGCTTTGCAGCCCCCACTCGTGGTCCAGTCTTCTTGGCACCACTGGGTTTCCAGGCTTGCTTCCTCTTCTTGCCCCTACCTCCACCAGGCTTAAAGCCTTTGGACTTGGTAGCTACAAGCGCTTGAGACTTGCCCTTCTTGTAGATCCCCTCTGCCGCCTTCAGTTCAGTCAGGAGTTGCGCAAGAGAATAAGATAGTTTACCCATATTATAACTCATGCGAAACTGCTCAAAACTAGGGGTCAGAGACTGGAGTATGATGTCGACTTGCGTCTCCCCGTCAATTTGAGCTCCTAGGATCTCAAGCTCATTCAACAGACTCATCATCTTAAGAACGTGCTCCCCTACGGGCGTTCCTTCAGACTGAGTAGTTGTCATGAGGACTCTCATGGCTTCTTGCCTTCCCGCACGATCTTGCTGCCCAAACATATCCTTGAGGTTAAATAACATATCATAGGCAGTGTCCATCGACTCATGTTGGGTTTGGAGTACACTCGACATAGAAGCCAAAATGTAACACCTAGCCATTTCATCAGCCTTTTTCCACTTCCGATATGCTTCTTTTTCCTCATTTGTTGAGGCAGCCGTGGGTTCAGCAGGGCATACTTCATGGAGTACAAACTTGTACTCTTCAGAAGTCAGGACAATGTCTAAATTTCTCCTCCAATCAATATAATTGGGGCCAGTGAGTTTATGCTCCTTGAGTATCACAGAAAGTGGGTTCATAGCTATTCTCTAAACCTATAAGCACATTTAAACAAACAATCAATTTAATATCCGATATTATCACCCTTTAATAATATCATTAAATTACTAATCACATCTAAAATGCCATCAGGTAAGGCAAGCCACGTTCGTGTGGACGTTTACCCACCCAAATGATTTAGCAATTAGATTTGCTTCGGTCGTACATCATCATAGCGTTACTTCGTTGGGAAGAATACTATAAAGCGTACCTAAGTGTAAACCATTACTCAGTACTAAGGTGAATCATTTGGAACTGCTACATTACCGCAAGCCACGTTAGTGTGGACGTTTACGATAACTCACAATCCTTCATAATTTCCTATAACTGTCTACATCAACCGTTCCAAAATCCCATTCAGTATAGCAAGCCACGTTCGTGTGGACGTTTACTACACCAAAAGATTTTTACAGTTGACTCCCAATTACTAGATCCATTTGATCTTCGTAAATCAAGACGCGGAGAATCATAAGTGAAACTCGAAGTTTCTAACCAGTGATTCACCATGCGAACAACCCTATCTC
Organism: Euphrasia confusa; assembly: GCA_954870475.1. Classification (NCBI taxonomy): domain Eukaryota; kingdom Viridiplantae; phylum Streptophyta; class Magnoliopsida; order Lamiales; family Orobanchaceae; genus Euphrasia; species Euphrasia confusa. Next base: position 24,285,357 of record OX940960.1, read on the forward strand.
TCATTAGATGAGGGAGCCGAGCAGACAGTCGATCCACCTTTAAAAGGATGGTACGAATGTCTCTAATTTGTGTCATCCACATGACCAAGTGGCTTTGGCTCCATTCCACTCCCCGGGGTGAGAATGAGTCGACTTGAAGTCAGTTTCAGAAACACAAATTAGGCATTGTTTGATAAACTTAATCAATGTCTCTTGTAAAAGGAATTACAAGAATTCTCCTCTAATGACACATCTATACGAACTTCAAAAGTCCATAAGAGTCACCAAAAGAACAGTAATGGAGACCATGGGAATGTTTCCATCCCCTCTCCCACTTAGCTTTTTATAACAAAAGGGATACGCTATCTAGTGCATAAAGTAAACACATATAGCATGCATACAAGTAATAAAGCATATAGCACATAGTCAAAATAATACTAGAAAAAATTATTTTCCGACTATCATGGCTTTATTCCATCTCAGTATGCGCTTTCTAGTCTTCAGTCTTCGTTCTTGAATGCTCCATGTGACGAGAATATTAATCCCAATATTTAAATCTATTTATTTTTAATAAATCCAAAAGATACTTAATTCGAAAATTAAGTCAATCGAATAAATCAAAATAAAATTAAATATTATTAATATTTTTATTTATTTATTTTCCTATCTAATTCTATTAAATCTCTAGAATAATCTATCCAAGTAAAACTTGGAATATTCTAGAAGACTTCTATAATAGAATAAGGAAATAAAATAAATTAGGACTCTTCTATTTTCCAAGATTAATTAATTTCCATTACTATGAAAATTCCCATACAATAGGAATAATCAATTAGGAAATAAATCAATCCTAAATTAACTTTTATTCCTTTCCAATTCTATTAAATCTCTAGGATCCTATTCCAAGTAGAACTCGGAATACTCTAGAAGACTTCCATAATAGAATAAGGAATAAAAATAATTCCAATTAATTCTTTTCCTAATCCATGAGAATTCCCAAAAATAGGAGAACTCAAATAGGAAAACCGAATCAATTAGGAAAGTAGAATCTTGGTAGGAGTAGCACGGGATGGGGATTCCCGCACCACCCCCACCGCCAACGACCGACCACCGGGAGGGAGCACCCACTGCCGCCACTCCAGCCGTCCAGCCGCCACCGTCGCCGGCGACAGCCCACGGCCGAAGGGGCGCGAAGCCCCCTTCCCCTTTGGTCGATCATGGGGTCGATCATGGGGATGATCGACCCCCCCGGTTCTTCGTCCTCTTCGTCTTCTTCGTCACACGTGTTCTCCGGCGGTCGTCTCGGTCATCGAACCAACGTAAATAAATTACAAGAAATAAATTTACAATTCCGGTATCGATTCTATACATGAAATCGACCCTATACACTTTCCGGAAAACATAGAATATAATAATAAATCTAAATTCGGTCAACCCCCGAATTTTTATTATTACAAGCATTCATCCACACAAAACGAATCTCGACATGTCCGAGAGTTTAATATACGAACAATCATGGTAAATTAAATAGCAATTTGTAACGCCCCAGAAAATTCAAAGGCTTAAAGGAATTGAATATGCTACTCATACTAACAAGATGCATCTTCTTTTCCGGGCATCCTCCTATAAGAACTCCAAAGTTAAGCGTGCTGGCTCTGGAGTAAATCTAGGATGGGTGACCCCCTGGGAAGTTTCTCGGGTGCGCACGAGTGAGGACAAAGTGCGCTGGAAAAGACAAGTGTTGGTACAGTGGGGCCAGAATATCACTCCCGAAAGCAGTCATTGGTAACTGAGCCGGCCCATTAGGGCCGGGCTTCGACCCCGCAATGGGCCGGGGCGTTACAAATGGTATCAGAGCCGGTGCCGACCGGAATTGCGGGAACTAAGTGTCTTGCGGGGCCAAGTGCTCCACCCAGAAGTTGGTGAGAGTACCCGCAAGGGGCATTCCTGCACGGATGGTAGGTCCTGGGCAAGTAAGGCACGCAACGAGGACGTTGCGCAGAAAAAGGTGGGGTGATTGTAACGCCCCAGAAAATTCAAAGGCTTAAAGGAATTGAATATGCTACTCATACTAACAAGATGCATCTTCTTTTCCGGGCATCCTCCTATAAGAACTCCAAAGTTAAGCGTGCTGGCTCTGGAGTAAATCTAGGATGGGTGACCCCCTGGGAAGTTTCTCGGGTGCGCACGAGTGAGGACAAAGTGCGCTGGAAAAGACAAGTGTTGGTACAGTGGGGCCAAAATATCACTCGCGAAGGCAGTCATTGGTAACTGAGCCGGCCCATTAGGGCCGGGCTTCGACCCCGCAACGGGCCGGGGCGTTACAAATGATTGTAACAACCCAAAATTTTGTTTACTAAAACCTTGAATTCACTTAATTAAATTTACAAATTTATAAACTAATTAAATAAATTAAAGTTACAAAATAGAATAAATTTTAATTAAACATTAAATATTACTAAATAATATGATGATAATTATATTAAATATTTTTAAATTCAATTGACTAAATATAATTCAATTATCAAAGCATAAAATTTAGCTCTTAATAATTAAAGCCTTTTTCATATAATAAAACTTATCACAACTTTAAAGATACAAAAAATTATTATTATTCACTAAACTTAAAACATAATAAATTAAACCCTAATTATTAACCTTATAAATATATATATATGTCTCTTCTCCTCCGCACACCACCATCACATACAGTACAAAAATTCACATCTTCTTCCTCAACCCAATTCATAGCTAAACACACGTATGCATAAAACCACTAACACCAGAATTCCTCACAGAGCGTAGTTCAGCCCGTAAGCCTCTCCCCAATCTGCCCAAGAATACCTGTTGTCGTACCCTCACAGTTGTGCAACCCATCTCTAAATCCCAATCCTCAACAACTAAACCACCTTCCCGAGTCATTATTATTGAAGCCTTAAACTCCGAAAACGATTCGATGAGTTCCGTTCATCCCTCTGATCGAAGACGTAATATAGAACTCCAAACCATAATCGGCTCGTCCGATCGAGAATACCCGCGGGAGATCTGTTTTACCAGCCTCCGAAGTGTGATGTCGCTACTGCTATTCCCAATTAACAGCCATCTCCAGGAGCCAAGAGCGCCGATGGCGCCTAGTCGATCAACACCAGCCGTCATCGCCTCACGCCATGGTGTTCCTGCCTGGTCATCGAATTTGATGTTGCCTTGAACAGATCGAACACCTATGATGCTCATCAAGGAAGTCGACAGAAGACGCAGCCCCACGACCACCATCTAAGCTCTGTGATTTCACTGGAAGCTCCGTCCCCAATTTCGGTTTCTCTCTCTCGCTACCTCCTGCAAATAAAAGAAAGGTCAAAGCCAATTTCTAACCCCCAATATAAATATCTTATATTAAATAAGTCTTATTTGCAAATAGGCCCTTGAAGAATTATTTTACTATGGGCCACTACCAAGTTAAATCTAAATAATATTATTTAATCCACTTTAAATCTTGATATTTTATATTCAGCCCCTGAAGTTTCAAGAATTGCTAGTTCAACCTCTAAGGTCTTAGACGCACTTTGGATTTTCACGTTCACGTCCCAGCTCATCGAGGTAGGTGTCATGTTGTCGATTTACCTCTTTTATTACTTGTTTCACTATGTGTGTCTCTATGTGTGCATTTATGTGAATTTATTAAAACTATATTTTTCCGTTGTAACCGGAGACCGGGGGAAAGGGTCGAAGGGGACCAACGCAATAGTTGGCGCAACTCGCAATATCCAGATTATTAAATGGATCTCATGTTTACTAAAATTACAATATTTTCATGTTATCCAGATTATTAAATGGATCTCATGTTCTATTAAAATTACAATACTTTCATGTATGTTCATTTGGTTATACATGTATCTGATTCCGGTATTAGATGAGGTAATGACCCTATTGAGCGTTGAGCTCACCCTTTCGACAACAACTATTTTTAGGTACACACGAGGATGCCGAACGAAAAGAGTGATAAGGATGGAGGATAAATTAAAATAAGTAAATGTTTCTTTGTGCTTTATTTGTTATTAGTAATTTTTATCATGAGATAGTATGCTATTTTATAACTTTCAAATACATCTAATGACTATTCCTTTATTTCTTTTATAACTATCTCAAACATGATTTTTGTGTGCTGTAAGTTCAGTTATTATATGTGGTTAGTTATTATGGTATTCATTTATGTATTTATATATTGGTAACTTGCTCATTAGTATAAAAACATAGAATCCGTACTTACCTATCTAATAATGTGCATGCATTTATATAAGCACTTGCTCATACAAAGTTCATGTTTACAATACTTATTATATATTTTGATATTATATTTATGTGTTAAAGTTGTAAGTTTTTTTTGTTGATGTTTTGAAAATGAGTTTATCAAATAAAAATTTTGTGACACCCGCACTTTTAAATGTTATTTTTAAAATTTATATCTTTCGCTGTTTTATAAAAAAATCGGGTTGTTACAGTTGGTATCAGAGCATTACGATTCTTGGTTGCTTTCTCTTATGTGTAATACTTGAAAATTAATATCACACTCTTCCATCCTCGTCATATCTCGTTGGCTCCTCAAGGTACGTCACACTTAAACCATTTACCTGTTCACGTTCACTTTATTTAATATTTTAGGTTGCTAGAGCCTTTAGATTAGGGGTGAAAACTTACAGTAGTATAAGTATTGCCGGTATTTCCTTAAATCTAACAAGTTATCCAATTTCGAGGACGAAATTAAAATTAAGGGGTGTAGATTGTAACAACCCAAAATTTTGTTTACTAAAACCTTGAATTCACTTAATTAAATTTACAAATTTATAAACTAATTAAATAAATTAAAGTTACAAAATAGAATAAATTTTAATTAAACATTAAATATTACTAAATAATATGATGATAATTATATTAAATATTTTTAAATTCAATTGACTAAATATAATTCAATTATCAAAGCATAAAATTTAGCTCTTAATAAAGCCTTTTTCATATAATAAAACTTATCACAACTTTAAAGATACAAGAAATTATTATTATTCACTAAACTTAAAACATAATAAATTAAACCCTAATTATTAACCTTATAAATATATATATGTCTCTTCTCCTCCGCACACCACCATCACATACAGTACAAAAATTCACATCTTCTTCCTCAACCCAATTCATAGCTAAACACACGTATGCATAAAACCACTAACACCAGAATTCCTCACAGAGCGTAGTACAGCCCGTAAGCCTCTCCCCAATCTGCCCAAGAATACCTGTTGTCGTACCCTCACAGTTGTGCAACTACAGGTGCAGACTGTGGTGGCGTATCACCCGATTCGGTTAGATCTAAGCCTTGATCGTCCCCTCTCAGTTCGTTTAGTATTATCTCACTCTTGGGCTTGTGGTCCATTATATAATCTTCTTCCAAGAACCGAGCGTTGGTGCTAAAAACGATCTTTTGGTCCTGAGGACTATAAAATAGACCACCTTTCGTTCCTCTAGGATATCCTATAAACAACCGAATATCTGAACGAGATTCCAATTTATCAGCCCCATGCTTTAGCACATGTGCTGGACAACCCCAGATCCGAATGTGTTTCAAGTTCGGCTTTCGCCCGGTCCACAATTCTGAGGGCGTCTTAGGGACTGATTTAGAAGGAACTAAGTTCAGGATATACGCCGCTGTTTCCAAGGCATATCCCCAGAACGAAACTGGTAGTTCTGAATAACTCATCATAGATCTTACCATTTCCATAAGAGTCCTATTCCTTCTTTCTGCTACACCATTCTGCTGGGGCGTGTATGGTGCAGTCATCTGGGAGTCAATCCCATTCTCTAATAAGTACGCTTTAAACTCTCCCGAGAGGTACTCTCCTCCACGATCAGATCGTAGAGTCTTTATGGTTTTACCATGAAGGTTCTCCACAAGAGCTTTGTACTCTTTGAACTTGTCAAAGCACTCGCTCTTGCGGCGCATCAGGTATATAAAACCATACCTTGAGTAATCATCAGTGAAGGTTACGAAATATTCATAACCTCCTCTCGCTTGGACAGATAAAGGCCCGCACAAATCATAGTGAATCAATTCTAGTACTTCCTTGGATCTATACCCCTTATCATTAAAGGGTCGCTTGGTCATTTTTCCTTCCAGGCATGATTCGCAGGTTGGAAAGTCCTCATCTTTCACACCACTGAGTATTCCATCAGTTATCAACCTTTGAATCCTACCCAAGTTAATGTGACCTAGCCTAAGATGCCATAAGTACTTTTGATTCATCCTAGAAGGCTCCTTTCTCTTATTGGTACTAGATGTGTTATTTGACTCTACTCGTTGCATCGTGGAATAATCAGGATTCAGTATATATAAGTTGCCTATCAATGTACCAGAACAGATATACTCACCATTCTTTTTTATAATAACAGAACTATCAAAAGAAACAGAATATTTATTCAAAACCAATTTAGAAACCAAAACAAGGTTCTTTCTAAAATCCGGTACATAAAGACAATTATTCAATACCAAAACTTTATTATTAAAAGACAAATAAATATCTCCCACTGCAACTGCCGCCACTTTCGTAGCGTTGCCCATGTAGATAGTGATCTCTCCCTCTCTAAGCCGCCGGGTTTCCTGGAACCCATGCAAAGAATTGCAGACATGATCAGTGGCTCCCGTATCCACACACCAGGTACCGGTGGATAACACCGCTAAACATGTTTCAGTGACTAAGGAAAAGTTCATACCTCCTTGTCTGAGAGGACAATTAGACTTCCAATGTCCAGACTGCTTGCAACGGAAACACTTGCCCTTGGGCTTGTTCACTCCATTCTGTGGTCCACCATTTCTGGGTCCACTGCGTTTCCGTCCCTGCTTCTTCTTCCTCTTAGCCCCCGGAGGGCCAGGAAGTTTCACAGCCACAAGTGCCTGAGACTTCTTAAAGATTCCCTCTGCCGCCTGGAGTTCAGTCAGGAGTTCCGCCAACGTATATAACCTCTTGTTCATGTTATAGTTCAGGCGGAACTGCTCAAAAGTCCTAGGCAGAGACTGGAGCACTATATCGATCTGGGTTTCCCCATCGATAGTTCCTCCCATAATCTCTATCTCATTCAGATAGCCAATCATCCTAAGAATGTGATCCCTTACGGGCGTTCCTTCGGACATGGTGGCCGTCATGAGTTTCCTCATAGCATCTTGCCTGGCTGCCCTATCCTGACTACCAAACATCTCCTTGAGGTTAAGCATCATATCATAGGCAGTGGTCATGGCCTCATGCTGATGTTGCAGCACATTTGACATAGAAGCCAAAATGTAGCACCGCGCCATCTGATCAGCCTTGACCCACTTCCGATGAGCTTCCTTTTCCTCAGGAGTGGAGGTATAAATAGGTTCATCAGGACAAACCTCATGGAATACATATTTGTACTCCTCAGCAGTTAGGACAATGTCCAAGTTTCGTTTCCAATCAACATAATTTGGACCAGTGAGTTTGTTTTCTTTTAGTATGATGGACAGTGGGTTGAGTGCCATATCTATAAGAAGAGACAAATCAAACTGTCAAATTTAATTCGATATTAACTCTCTTAATTAATATCATTAAATTTACCAATCAATCCTAAAATCCCATCAGACTAGCATGCCACGTTCATGTGGACGTATACTAGTCCAAACGATTTTATAACTGGACTTTTACTTTGGTCGTACATCATTACAGCAGTGACTCCGATGGGGAGGATACTGTAAAGCGTACCTAAGTGTATACCATTTCTCAGTACTAAGTTAACCGCTCGGAAACTACATGCCCACCGCAAGCCACGTTAGTGTGGACGTTTACGTTGACATGCGGTCCCTTTACGATTTCCTATAACTGTCGAGCCTCAATTAACCCAAAGTTCCGTTTCCGTCTAGCAAGCCACGATAGTGTGGACGTTTACTAAACAAACAACTTTGTTAATTGAATTCCATTTAATAAATTTCACAATTTCGTTAATCAAAGCTTGATATCTCGTAAGTGAAACTCGAAGTTTCTAACCAGCGATCAATCATGCAATTGAGCCCTATCTCTCACTAGGTGAGGGAGCCAACCAGACAATCGATCTAGCCATCAGATGACTCGAATGTCTCTAATCTGTGTCATCGACATAACCAAGCACTTTGGCTCCATTCCACTCCCCGGGGTGAGAATGAGTCGAGTTGAAATTAGTCTTTGAAAGACAGATTAGGCATTGCTTTGAAAAACTTAAGTGTTCAATTTTATAAATATTATTGAATTCGAAATTTGATCCAGTGATATCCGTGTGTCAACTTTATCCGATAGGGAGGATGACACTAAAGCCAACTCGTAAGCGACACACATCACCATCAAAACAGAGAATGGAGACCGCGGGATTGTTTCCAATCCCTCTCCCACTTAGTTTTTACGAAAGGGATAACAAGCATGCATATAATATTAAAGCATAATAAAACACGTAAACACATAAAAAGCATTTAACGTGGCCCGATTATTATGGCCTTTAAAATCTTCGATGCACGTCTTCTCGGATCTTCGTCTCGTTGCTCGTCTCGGTCTCGGTCCATCACCGACTCGTCTAAGGACCAAGAGACGAACCCCTCCCACTGGAGTATCGTCCCGAGCCCTCGACAAGCGCCCGCCGTTTGAGAAACAGCGGTCGCTGGAGGAGCTGCAAACGGCGACCGCCGTTTGCCCTCCAGCGGGCGCCGTTTGTGCACAGCAGCCTCGGGTTCGACTCCTCGACCCTCGTTCGTCCGTCTTTCGATCTCGCCTCGATCCACCAAGCAGCAGCATCATTACATATGTAAGCTATACTACTTCTGGCATCGATCCTATACATTCTGATCGATCCTATACACCCGGATAAACGAAAAACGAAATAGAAAACCCTAAACGACTCAACCCGTCGTTTTAACTATTACAAGCAAGCAACGATTCAAAAAACAAAGATCTCGATAATCCCGAGAGTTTAACAAACCACAATAAATACAGTACAATAAACATGACCATAATAATCGGGTTATCCTGCAAAACAAACTCGCAAACAATACAAAGAACGTATAAACCGTCTCTGATACCAATTGTTGGAAATCGACTACCCGGGATGCGTTCGTTCTATCGCTCGAACATCCGAACGATCCCAGTCGACATCCGAAGTCGCTACTTCATTCGCACGACAGCCCTTGACCCGATTCACGCCCAGCCATCGCCCCGAAGGACAACCGCGCGAACCGGGACTGGACTGCACTAAAACAGCGCCCGCTGTATGCAGTCCAGCGGTCGCTGGAGAAACTGCAGCGACCGCCGTTTGCTCTCTGGCGACCGCCGTTTGTCCGCGAACAGCAACGCGATGTTGCTGTTCCGGGCTCGTTTCCGGGTCGTTTTTCCTCATCCGACTACCGTTCCGGAGGTCCTAGACCCCCCAGTAGTCGAGGAACACGATCCACGACCCCGGAACCCGATCTACGTTCATGTATGATTAACGAGAAATTAGATCGAATGAAATTGCGGAATTGAGAATCGATCTCATACCTTCTCGGTCGATTGTTGAGACCTTAGCGATTGCTAGTGTATGTCTCTGCCCCGATTCCAACCGTTGTGTGGGCAACGATCTGTTGGTCTCTCCTTTTCTGCTTCTCTGATAAACCACCGCAATACCCCTTTTACTTTTCTGTGTAAAATAATTGCGCAAAAGCTTTATTAATTTTTACAGAAGAAATTATATTTGCGTTAACGCAATTAATTTCTGCTGCAAAAATAAATGCGGCGAATGTTAGGTTTAGGAGAGGGCAAGGGGGGGGGGGGTTTAAATAGAGCTACACTAGGGACCCCTTAGGTAAATAAACTCCGGGCTGAATTGCAATATTAATTAACTAGGAGTCCTTAAAAGAAAACCTTTAATTAATTACAATTCTAATTATTATTAATTCCACTAAATAATAATAATTGAATTCCCGAAATAAATTTAATATTATTTCAACAATAATAATTCCGCTGAAATTACATAAACGACCTTCCCCGTGTTGGAAATCGACTACCCGGGAGGCGCTCGTTCGATCGCTCGAACATCCGAACGTTCCCAGTCGACCCCCGGTGTCGCTACTTCGTTCACCCGACAAGCCTTGACCCGATTCACGCCCAGCCATCGCCCCGAAGGACAACCGCGCGAAACGGGACTGGACTGCATCAATTCGGCGACCGCCGAAAGCAGTCCAGCGGTCGCTGAAAGGAACTGCAAACGGTGACCGCCGTTTGCCCTTTGGCGACCGCCGTTTGTCCGCGAACAGCAACGCGACGTTGCTGTTCCGGGCTCGTTTCCGGGTCGTTTTTCCTCATCCGACTACCGTTCCGGAGGTCCTAGACCCCCCAGTAGTCGAGGAATGCGATCCACGATACCCGGATCCCGATCGTACGTTCAAAGTATGATCAACGAATTATGAGATCGAATAAATAGCGGAAAAAGGAACCGATCTCATACCTTCTCGGTCGATTGTTGAGACCTTAGATGCTTCTAACGTATGCCTCAGATCTCGTCTCCAACCGTTGTGTGGGCAACGATCCGCTGGAGTTCTCCCGTCTGTACTCTCCTTTCCAAGACCAGCGTATGATTATTCTCAATGAGAGAATAAAAATATAATTGCGTTAACTTTATTTTTACACAGAGAAAAATATTATTGCGCTAAGCAATTAATTATTCTCTGAACAAAAATGAAAGTTGCGGCGAAAGTTAGGTTTTAGGAGAGTAAGGGAGGGGGTTTATATAGAGTTACGTTAGGGACCTTAGGACAAATTAATTAAGGGCTAAATTGAAATATTAATTAACTTGGAATACGTAAACGCAATTTCTTAATTAATTGATTTCAATTTTAATTATTATTAACTCCACTATAAAATAATAATTGAATTCCCGAAATTAATTTTAATATTCTTTCAACAATAATAATTCCGCCGAAATTACATAAACGACCTTCCCCGTGTTTAAGATATCGTATGTCCACGAATTAATTTTATTACTAATAATTAAATTAATTCGTCTCTTATTATCCGAGACTAGTACCACTCAACCTTATTATCATGTGGAACAAATCCACCTGCAGGGTTTACATGATAAACTTTATGAGCTCATCTCGGGGACATCATCAACCCGATAAACGGGACACGGTTTCCTGTCTATAATCTATAGCATGCCGTGTGTACGATTACGATTCCCAATTTACCGAGTATCTCGACTAATCAATTAGTCTCACTCATTGGCAAGTTAAAGAACCGAGAATTGGACACACGCACCTATAATTATATAGGGATTAAGAATTCGTATATCCGTAATTCTGAGGTCTAGTTCGATTACGCCGATTAGTATAAATCGAACGCCCTCCCGTGGTCCTGCTCAATACACCAAGTGTACGAGTGTAACATAATAGTCAAGACCAACTATTTCCCAGTCACACTACGACGTACCGATGGATTGTCCCTGTCCATCTAAGTCGTGAGCTTCTGTTCGATAGTATACGAGTAACCGACAGTATGATCTTCCGCGTGTCTCCTCACGCCATACTGTCTACAACGTATATATCTAGGACTATTGCATTCAAGTACAAGATAGACAAAATGCCGACAGTTTGATTAATAGATAATGTAAAACACAGATAAGGAGTTCCATATTGTCACTAAACTAGACATTTAGAATATAACTCCATCAATCTCCCACTTATACTAAATCTCTAGTTGCCCTCTACCATACATCCGATACCCATCCCCTTCACGTGTCTCTTGAACGCTTCCGCTGGAAGTGCCTTCGTAAAGGGGTCAGCCAGGTTATCCGCTGATGCAATCTTGGTGACAACCGCATCGCCTCTCCTGACGATGTCTCTAATCAGGTGGTACTTGCGATCTATGTGTTTACTCGCATTGTGGGCTCGTGGTTCCTTTGAATTTGCCACTGCACCGCCATTGTCACAATAAATTGTGATAGCTCTAGGCATTTTAGGAACCACATCTAAGTCCATAAGAAAGCTCCGGAGCCACACCGATTCTTTAGCTGCCTCAGAGGCTGCTACATATTCGGCTTCCATGGTAGAGTCCGAAATGCATTTCTGCTTAACACTCTTCCATGAAATTGCTCCACCTCCCAATGTGAACACATAGCCTGATGTAGACTTTCGCTGATCCTTATCAGATGTGTAACCAATAGGAATCAACTCGGACGCTTTGTAACTCAGAACATAATTCCTAGTCCTTCGCAGGTACTTAAGTATGTTCTTTACAGCGGTCCAGTGACCCTGTCCAGGGTTACTCTGATATCTAGCTACCATGCCTACGGCATAGCAGATATCAGGCCTCGTGCACAACATCGCATACATTAGACTTCCTACTGCCGAAGCATAAGGAACTGTCTTCATTTAATCTATCTCCTTCTGTGTTTTGGGACACATGTCTTTAGATAGATGAATTCCATGGCAGAAAGGTTGAGCACCTCTCTTGGAATTCTGCATGTTGAAACGAGCTAGAATCGTATCAATATATGAAGCCTGGGACAAGCTCAATGTTCTTTTCTGGCGATCCCGTATAACCTTGATCCCAAGAACATGACCAACTTGTCCTAAGTCTTTCATATCGAATTGCTTGGACAACCATCCCTTTATGTCCGACAACATCTTCACATTGTTGCCAATTAGAAGGATGTCGTCTACATAAAGCACGAGAAACGCCACACTGTTTCCATCACATCTCCGGTATACACACGACTCGTCCATGCTTTGAATGAATCCATAAGACTGGATAACCTCATCAAACCGCATGTTCCAAGATCTAGAAGCTTGCTTCAATCCATAAATGGATCGGTTTAGCTTACACACTAGATGCTCTTGGCCTTTCTTAATGAAACCTTCTGGCTGTCTCATGTAAATGGTTTCGTCAAGATTCCCATTCAAGAATGCTGTCTTGACGTCCATTTGCCACACCTCATAATCCATATGAGCTGCTATAGACAAAAGAATCCGGATCGACTTTAGCATAGCTACCGGCGAAAAGGTTTCCTCATAATCGATCCCTTCTTTCTGAGTATACCCCTTCGCAACAAGCCTAGCCTTGAAGGTTTCAACCTTCCCGTCAGACCCTCTTTTTCTCTTGTACACCCACTTGCAACCAATGGCTTTTACACCTTTGGGCGGTGCTACAAGATTCCAGACCTGATTTGAATCCATTGATTCAATCTCAGATTTCATCGCCTTTTGCCAAGACTGAGCATCTTGATCTTTAAGCGCCTCGCCGTAGGTCCAGGGATCGGCTTCATGTTCTCCAGGTAACAAGTCCGAAGACTCACCTATAAACATGAACCTTTCGGGTTGTCGAACAACCCTCCCACTACGACGACGCTCCGGTGTAACCTCAGTAACCACAGGTGCAGACTGTGGTGGCGTATCACTCGGTTCGGTTGGATCTAAGCCTTGATCGTCCCCTCTCAGTTCGTTTAGTATTATCTCACTCTTGGGCTTGTGGTCCATTATATAATCCTCTTCCAAGAACCGAGCGTTGGTGCTAACAACGATCTTCTGGTCCTGAGGACTATAAAATAGACCACCTTTCGTTCCTCTAGGATATCCTATAAACAACCGAATATCTGAACGAGATTCCAACTTATCAGCCCCATGTTTCACCACATGTGCTGGACAACCCCAGATCCGAATGTGTTTCAAGTTCGGCTTTCGCCCGATCCACAATTCCGAGGGCGTCTTAGGGACTGATTTAGAAGGAACTAAGTTCAGGATATACGCCGCTGTTTCCAAGGCATATCCCCAGAACGAAACTGGTAGGTCTGAGTAACTCATCATAGATCTTACCATTTCCATAAGAGTCCTATTCCTTCTTTCTGCTACACCATTCTGCTGGGGCGTGTATGGTGCAGTCATCTGGGAGTCAATCCCATTCTCTAATAAGTACGCCTTAAACTCTCCCGAGAGGTACTCTCCTCCACGATCAGATCGTAGAGTCTTTATGGTTTTACCATGAAGGTTCTCCACAAGAGCTTTGTACTCCTTGAACTTGTCAAAGCACTCGCTCTTGCGGCGCATCAGGTATATAAAACCATACCTTGAGTAATCATCAGTGAAGGTTACGAAATATTCATAACCTCCTCTCGCTTGGACAGATAAAGGCCCGCACAAATCAGAGTGAATCAATTCCAGTACTTCCTTGGATCTATACCCCTTATCACTAAAGGGTCGCTTGGTCATTTTTCCTTCCAGGCATGATTCGCAGGTCGGAAAGTCCTCATCTTTCACATCACTGAGTATTCCATCAGTTATCAACCTTTGAATCCTACCCAAGTTAATATGACCTAGCCTAAGATGCCATAAGTACTTTTGATTCATCCTAGAAGGCTCCTTTCTCTTATTGGTACTAGATGTATTAAAAGACTCTACTCGTTGCATCGTGGAATAATCAGGATTCAGTTTATATAAGTTGCCTATCAATGTACCAGAACAGATATACTCACCATTCTTTTTGATAATAACAGAACTATCAAAAGAAACAGAATATTTATTCAAAACCAACTTAGAAACCGAAACCAGGTTCTTTCTAAAATTCGGTACATAAAGGCAATTATTCAATACCAAAACTTTATTATTAAAAGATAAATAAACATCTCCCACTGCAACCGCCGCCACTTTCGTAGCGTTGCCCATGTAGATAGTGATCTCTCCCTCTCTAAGCCGCCGGGTTTCCTGGAACCCCTGCAAAGAATTGCAGACATGATCAGTGGCTCCCGTATCCACACACCAGGTACCGGTGGATAACACCGCTAAACATGTTTCAGTGACTAAGGAAAAGTTCATACCTCCTTGTCTGAGAGGACAATTAGACTTCCAATGTCCAGACTGCTTGCAACGGAAACACTTGCCCTTGGGCTTGTTCACTCCATTCCGTGGTGCACCATTTCTGGGTCCACTGGGTTTCCGTCCTTGATTCTTCTTCCTCTTAGTCCCCGGAGGGCCAGGAAGTTTCACAGCCACAAGTGCATGAGACTTCTTAAAGATTCCCTCTGCCGCCTGGAGTTCAGTCAGGAGTTCCGCCAACGTATATAACCTCTTGTTCATGTTATAGTTCAGGCGGAACTGCTCAAAACTCCTAGGCAGAGACTGGAGCACTATATCGATCTGGGTTTCCCCATCGATAGCTCCTCCCATAATCTCTATCTCATTCAGATAGCCAATCATCCTAAGAACGTGATCCCTTACGGGCGTTCCTTCGGACATGGTGGCTGTCATGAGTCGCCTCATAGCTTCTTGCCTGGCTGCCCTATCCTGACTACCAAACATATCCTTGAGGTTAAGCATCATATCATAGGCAGTGGTCATGGCTTCATGCTGATGTTGCAGCACATTTGACATAGAAGCCATAATGTAGCACCGCGCCATCTGATCAGCCTTGACCCACTTCCGATGAGCTTCCTTTTCCTCAGGAGTGGAGGTATCAATAGGTTCATCAGGACAAACCTCATGGAGTACAAACTTGTACTCCTCAGCAGTTAGGACAATGTCCAAGTTTCGTTTCCAATCAACATAGTTTGGACCAGTGAGTTTGTTTTCTTTTAGTATAATGGACAGCGGGTTGAGTGCCATATCTATAAAAGAGACAAATCAAACCGTCAAATTTAATTCGATATTAACTCCCTTAATTAATATCATTAAATTTACCAATCAATCCTAAAATCCCATCAGACTAGCATGCCACGTTCATGTGGACGTATACTAGTCCAAACGATTTTATAACTGGACTTTTACTTTGGTCGTACATCATTACAGCAGTGACTCCGATGGGGAGGATACTGTAAAGCGTACCTAAGTGTATACCATTTCTCAGTACTAAGTTAACCGCTCGGAAACTACATGCCCACCGCAAGCCACGTTAGTGTGGACGTTTACGTTGACATGCGGTCCCTTTACGATTTCCTATAACTGTCGAGCCTCAATTAACCCAAAGTTCCGTTTCCGTCTAGCAAGCCACGATAGTGTGGACGTTTACTAAACAAACAACTTTGTTAATTGAATTCCATTTAATAAATTTCACAATTTCGTTAATCAAAGCTTGATATCTCGTAAGTGAAACTCGAAGTTTCTAACCAGCGATCAATCATGCAATTGAGCCCTATCTCTCACTAGGTGAGGGAGCCAACCAGACAATCGATCTAGCCATCAGATGACTCGAATGTCTCTAATCTGTGTCATTGACATAACCAAGCGCTTTGGCTCCATTCCACTCCCCGGGGTGAGAATGAGTCGAGTTGAAATTAGTCTTTGAAAAACAGATTAGGCATTGCTTTGAAAAACTTAAGTGTTCAATTCTATAAACGGAATTGAATTCGAATTTTGATCCAGTGATATCCGTGTGTCAACTTTAACCGATAGGGAGGATGACACTAAAGCCAACTCGTAAGCGACACACATCACCATCAAAACAGAGAATGGAGACCGCGGGATTGTTTCCAATCCCTCTCCCACTTAGTTTTTACGAAAAGGGATAACAAGCATGCATATGAAATTAAAGCATAATAAAACGCACGTAAACACACAAAAAGCATTTAACGTGGCCCGATTATTATGGCCTTTAAAATCTTCGATGCACGTCTTCTCGGATCTTCGTCTCGTTGCTCGTCTCGGTCTCGGTCCATCACCGACTCGTCTAAGGATCAAGAGACGAACTCCTCCCACTGGAGTATCGTCCCTGGCCCCTCGACAATCGATCCGTGATGTCCGTCGAACCCCCGCGGCGCTGCTGCCAAAACTCAAAACAGCGCCCGCCGTTTGAGTAACAGCGGTCGCTGGAGGAGCTGCAAACGGCGGTCGCCGTTTGCCCTCCAGCGGGCGCCGTTTCTATGCAGTAGCCTGCGGGTTCGACTCCTCGACCCTCGTTCGTCCGTCTTTCGATCTCGTCTCGATCCACCAAGCAGCAACAACATTACATAAGTAAAATATACTACTTCCGGCATCGATCCTATACATTTTGATCGATCCTATACACCCGGATAAACGAAAAACGAAATAGAAAACCCTAAACGACTCAACCCGTGGTTTTAACTATTACAAGCAAGCAACGTTGTATAAAACAAAGATCTCGACAATCCCGAGAGTTTAACAAACCACAATAAAACAGTACATAAACATATGACCATAATAATCGGGTTATCCTGCAAAACAAACTCGCAAACTATACAAAGAACGTATAAACCGACTCTGATACCAATTGTTGGAAATCGACTACCCGGGAGGCGCTCGTTCGATCGCTCGAACATCCGAACGCTCCCAGTCGACCCCCGGTGTCGCTACTTCGTTCACCCGTCAAGCCTTGACCCGATTCACGCCCAGCCATCGCCCCGAAGGACAACCGCGCGAAACGGGACTGGACTGCATCAATTCGGAGACCGCCGAAAGCAGTCCAGCGGTCGCTGAAAGGAACTGCAAACGGCGACCGCCGTTTGCCCTTTGGCGACCGCCGTTTGTCCGCGAACAGCAACGCGACGTTGCTGTTCCGGGCTCGTTTCCGGGTCGTTTTTCCTCATCCGACTACCGTTCCGGAGGTCCTAGACCCCCCAGTAGTCGAGGAATGCGATCCACGATACCCGGATCCCGATCGTACGTTCAAAGTATGATCAACGAATTATGAGATCGAATAAATAGCGGAAAAAGGAACCGATCTCATACCTTCTCGGTCGATTGTTGAGACCTTAGATGCTTCTAACGTATGCCTCAGATCCCGTCTCCAACCGTTGTGTGGGAAACGATCCGCTGGAGTTCTCCCGTCTGTACTCTCCTTTCCAAGACCAGCGTATGATTATTCTCAATGAGAGAATAAAAATATAATTGCGTTAACTTTATTTTTACACAGAGAAAAATATTATTGCGCTAAGCAATTAATTATTCTCTGAACAAAAATGAAAGTTGCGGCGAAAGTTAGGTTTTAGGAGAGTAAGGGAGGGGGTTTATATAGAGTTACGTTAGGGACCTTAGGACAAATTAATTAAGGGCTAAATTGAAATATTAATTAACTTGGAATACGTAAACGCAATTCCTTAATTAATTGATTTCAATTTTAATTATTATTAACTCCACTATAAAATAATAATTGAATTCCCGAAATTAATTTTAATATTATTTCAACAATAATAATTCCGCCGAAATTACATAAACGACCTTCCCCGTGTTTAAGATATCGTATGTCCACGAATTAATTTTATTACTAATAATTAAATTAATTCGTCTCTTATTATCCGAGACTAGTACCACTCAACCTTATTATCATGTGGAACAAATCCACCTGCAGGGTTTACATGATAAACTTTATGAGCTCATCTCGGGGACATCATCAACCCGATAAACGGGACACGGTTTCCTGTCTATAATCTATAGCATGCCGTGTGTACGATTACGATTCCCAATTTACCGAGTATCTCGACTAATCAATTAGTCTCACTCATTGGCAAGTTAAAGAACCGAGAATTGGACACACGCACCTATAATTATATAGGGATTAAGAATTCGTATATCCGTAATTCTGAGGTCTAGTTCGATTACGCCGATTAGTATAAATCGAACGCCCTCCCGTGGTCCTGCTCAATACACCAAGTGTACGAGTGTAACATAATAGTCAAGACCAACTATTTCCCAGTCACACTACGACGTACCGATGGATTGTCCCTGTCCATCTAAGTCGTGAGCTTCTGTTCGATAGTATACGAGTAACCGACAGTATGATCTTCCGCGTGTCTCCTCACGCCATACTGTCTACAACGTATATATCTAGGACTATTGCATTCAAGTACAAGATAGACAAAATGCCGACAGTTTGATTAATAGATAATGTAAAACACAGATAAGGAGTTCCATATTGTCACTAAACTAGACATTTAGAATATAACTCCATCATAAACGACCTTCCCCGTGTTTAAGATATCGTATGTCCACGAATTAATTTTATTACTAATTATTAAATTAATTTGTCTCTTATTATCCGAGACTAGTACCACTCAACCTTATTATCATGTGGAACAAATCCACCTGCAGGGTTTACATGATAAACTTTATGAGCTCATCTCGAGGACATCATCAACCCGATAAACGGGACACGGTTTCCTGTCTATAATCTATAGCATGTCGTGTGTACAATTCCGATTCCCAATTTACCGAGTATCTCGACTAATCTAATAGTCTCACTCATTGGCAAGTTAAAGAACCGAGAATTGGACAAACGCACCTATAATTATATAGGGATTAGGAATTCGTTTATCCGTAATATCTGAGGTCTAGTTCGATTACGTCGATTAGTATAAATCGAACGCCCTCCCGTGGTCCTGCTCAATACACCAAGTGTACTAGTGTAACATAATAGTCAAGACCAACTATTACCCAGTCACACTACGACGTACCGATGGATTGTCCCTGTCCATCTAAGTCGTGAGCTTCTGTTCGATAGTATACGAGTAACCGACAGTATGATCTTCCGCGTGTCTCCTCACGCCATACTGTCTACAACGTATATATCAAGGACTATTGCATTCAAGTACATAATAGACAAAATGCCGACAGTTTGATTAATAGATAATGAAAAACACAGATAAGGAGTTCCATATTGTCACTAAACTAGACATTTAGAATATAACTCCATCAAGTCTAATGTATGCCATGTTGTGCACGAGACCTGATATCTGCTATGCCGTTGGCATGGTAGCTAGATATCAGAGTAACCCTGGACAGGGTCACTGGACTGCTGTAAAGAACATACTTAAGTACCTGCGAAGGACTAGGAATTATGTTTTGAGTTACAAAGCGTCCGAGTTGATTCCTATTGGTTACACAGACTCGGATTTCCAATCTGATAAGGATCAGCGAAATTCTACATCAGGCTATGTGTTCACATTGGGAGGTGGAGTAATTTCATGGAAGAGTGTTAAGCAGAAATGCATTTCGGACTCTACCATGGAAGCCGAATATGTAGCAGCCTCTGAGGCAGCTAAAGAATCGGTGTGGCTCAGGAACTTCCTTATGGACTTGGATGTGGTTCCTAAAATGCCTAGAGCTATCACAATTTATTGTGACAATAGCGGTGCAGTGGCAAATGCGAAGGAACCACGAGCCCACAATGCGAGTAAACACATAGATCGCAAGTACCACCTGATTAGAGACATCGTCAGGAGAGGCGATGCGGTTGTCACCAAGATTGCATCAGCGGATAACCTGGCAGACCCCTTTACGAAGGCACTTCCAGCGGAAGCGTTCAAGAGACACGTGAAGGGGATGGGTATCGGATGTATGGGAGAGGGCAACTAGACTTTTAGTATAAGTGGGAGATTGATGGAGTTATATTCTAAATGTCTAGTTTAGTGACAATATGGAACTCCTTATCTGTGTTTTACATTATCTATTTATCAAACTGTCGGCATTTTTGTCTATCATGTACTTGAATGCAATAGTCCTAGATATATACGTTGTAGACAGTATGGCGTGAGGAGACACGCGGAAGATCATACTGTCGGTTACTCGTATACTATCGAACAGAAGCTCACGACTTAGATGGACAGGGACAATCCATCGGTACGTCGTAGTGTGACTGGGTAATAGTTGGTCTTGACTATTATGTTACACTCGTACACTTGGTGTATTGAGCAGGACCACGGGAGGGCGTTCGATTTATACTAATCGAAGTAATCGAACTAGACCTCAGAGATTACGGATATACGAATTCCTAATCCCTATATAATTATAGGTGCGTGTGTCCAATTCTCGGTTCTTTAATATGCCAATGAGTGAGACTAATTGATTAGTCGAGATACTCGGTAAATTGGGAATCGTAATTGTACTCACGGCATGCTATAGATTATAGACAGGAAACCGTGTCCCGTTTATCGGGTTGATGACGTCCCCGAGATGAGCTCATAAAGTTTATCATGTAAACCCTGCAGGTGGATTTGTTCCACATATTAATAAGGATGAGTGGTACTAAATTTGACAAGACGTTGTAGTGCGTCAAAAATCAAATAAAAATTTATATCGAACTAATTGCCGAAGCAACTCGCCCGAGTCGGTCTCGAGAGGAACACTACTATCGGTACTAGTATACGTATTCAAGTGGTTGCAAAAGAAAGGAAAAGAGAACACGAATTTATAGCATAATGCATGGTTGATTGGGAGTTTTTAATAATCTAAGTTCTAAATTAATAAAATAAAAACAAGTAAATAAAAGACAAGCAATGAATATGTTTCAAATGATAAAAAAAGGGACTAGGGATCGGGTTCACCAATATTCAATTTCAGAGTTAAATTATAGTTTGAAAAAATTATATTAATACGTCCGTCTCCGGTTGGTATTAACGTGGTTCAATAATCTAAATCACGAGATTGCCTAACAGCCTCAAACGTGAGTTTAAAATCAAGTTAGCATTTTATCGAACACTTTGTGTGCAAACCAAAACTCAATCCCTACTTTCAAAAATCGATGAACCCTAACCCTAGTATGAAATTTAGCTACACATATTGATGAGCAAGAGACATATAGAGATGAAAGAATTCATGTTCATAATCAAATTGAAAGTTTAAAGCAAAAATAATTAAGACACAAGAATAAAAAAGAAATAAACTTACTAGATTATTGAAAACAATAAATTAAGATTCAAGGTTGCAAGTAGTCGATCCAATTCTTCGTAGCCAAATCAAAACAATATTAAAACTAAGTCTAAGGAGAAAGAACTCTCAAAAAATCGTACGTAGAGAGGTGTATTGTTTCAAAGTAGTGTCAACCCTAATATAGTACACAAAATCCGCCGGTCAAAGAGTTAATTTTATTTCCAAAAACGCGTCCAGCAGGTGCTAGGATTGTAGCAGGCGCTAGGTGAGGGGAACATGACTTGCTGGAATCTGGACCTAGCAGGTGCTAGGTTAGGTAGCGGGTGCTAGGTCGATGTTCATCAGCACCTGGAATCGCCACCTAGCAGGCGCTAGGCGACTCGGCGGGCACTAGGAATTTTCAGCATTGCGAAGTCTTCGTAATTTTCTCATCCCAACTTCGTTCACCGTCGGATCGTCCTACGAACATGACAGCTTGTAACTCAACATCTCATTCTATTTTCTCGTCTTTTTGCTCAAATTCCACAAATACACGATCGTAGCCTGCACACTACAAAAACTATCAGACCATACCAAATTAAGAGAAACATACACAAACACAACTCAAAATGACACAACTCACACAATAATAAATGAAGAAAAATGACACAAAAACATATAAATCAGTACTAGTCTCGGATAATAAGAAACGAATTAATTTAATTATTAGTAATTAAATAAATTCGTGGACGTTCGATATCTTAAACACGGGGAAAGTCGTATATGTAATTTCGGCGGAATTATTATTGTTGAAATAATATTAAAATTAATTTCGGGAATTCAATTATTATTTTATAGTGGAGTTAATAATAATTAAAATTGAAATCGATTAATTAAGGAATTACTTTTACGTATTCCAAGTTAATTAATATTTCAATTTAGCCCTTAATTAATTTATCCTTAGGTCCCTAACGTAGCTCTATATAAACCCCCTCCCTTACCCTCTCTTAACCTACAATTCGCCGCAACATTTATTTTTGCTGAGAAAAATAATTGCGTTAGCGCAAATATATTTTTCTCTGTAAACGTAAAGAGGTTAACGCAAATAAAATTTTTATTCTCACATAGAGAATAATCATACGCTGGTTGAGACAGAGAGAGTATAGACGGGAGAACCCCAGCGGATCGTTGCCCACACAACGGCTGGAGTCGGGAAGAGAATACGTTAGAAGCTCTAAGGTCTCAACAATCGACCGATAAGGTATGAGATCGAATCTCTATTCCGCAATTTCATTCGATCTCAATTTCTTGTTAATCATACATGAACGTAGATCGAGTTCCGGGGTTGTGGGTTGTATTCCTCGACTACTGGGGGTTCTAGGACCTTCAGATCGGTAGTCAAATGAGGAAAAACGACCTGGAAACGAGCCCGGAACAGCAACGTCGCGTTGCTGTTCGCGGAAAAACGGCGGTCGCCAGAGGGCAAACGGCGGTCGCCGTTTGCAGTTCCTCCAGCGACCGCTGGTCTGCATTCGGTGGTCGCCGAATTGATGCAGACCAGCCCCGTTTCGCGCAGTTGTCCTACGGGGCTACGGCTGGGCGTGATTCGTGATATGAGCTGTTACGTGAACGAAGTAACGGATGTGGAGGTCGACTGGGAGTGTTCGGATGTTCGAACGATCGAACGAATGCCTCCCGGGTAGTCGATTTCCAACAACCACCGCCGGTGGCCGGTGTGGCCGGAAGCCCTAGCGGGCAGCCCCTTCGCGGGGTCGATCGATCCTAATGGGGATCGATCATGGGGATGATCGACCCCCCCGGTTCTTCGTCCTCTTCGTCTTCTTCGTCACACGTGTTCTCCGACGGTCGTCTCGGCATCGATCCAACGTAAATAAATTACACAATAATAAATTTACAATTCCGGTATCGATTCTATACATGAAATCGACCCTATACAATTTCCGGAAAACATAGAACAATAATAATAAATCTAAATTCGGTCAACCCCCGAATTTTTACTATTACAAGCATTCATCCACACAAAACGAATCTCGACATGTCCGAGAGTTTAAGAATAATCATGGTAAAAATAATTAACAATTAATTAAACCATGATAGTCGGAATCCCTGCAAGGTAGAACGATAATTGAACACATACATGAACACGAAACCAAACGCTCTGATACCAATTGTTGGAAATCGATATCCCAGGGTATCAAAAATTGCGGAACCGATAACCCCGACCGAAATCCCATCGCCGGAAACCAATCACGAACACCACGTCGTCGGAGTCCGACGAGAGAATCGCCGCGAGGGCGAAACCCTAGCCGAACCCCAAGCGGGGTTCGCGATCGCTGTGCATGGCGATCGCCGGGGATGCGCGGTGCACCCCCGCGGGGCTGTTCGACCAGCACCCGCCGGCGGTGAGTCCGGCGACTCACCGCCACCGCCACACGAGGAGGAGGGCGCCCAGCCGAGGCTCCAACCCTCGGCTGCCCTCGCGATCGAGCCCAGCTCGATCGCCCGCTCCGGCCGAAGCCGGAGCTCCTCGTGCGCACGCCGCTGGTCGAGGGGCGGAGGGGACCCGCCGCGGCACCAGCCCGCGGCGTCCCTGACGATCGACCCCCGTCGATCGTCTGCCCCGGCGTCCAGCCGGGGCTCCCTTCTCGACGCACGCCGGCGGTCGAACCCTAGGGTTCGGCCGCCCCCTTCGATCCTCGTCGGGGATCTCGAATCCCCGTCCCCGAGGTTCGTCGTTTTTCCCGGATCGTGTGTTCATGTATGTATCACAATTAATTCACATAAAATCATACAATGGAGTCTATGATTTTACCTTTTGATTCGTTGTGCGGAGAAACGAAATCAATTGAAGACCTTTGAATCTTCCTACGTATTCCTTGCACTAGCTTGAACGTCGTGTGGGCGACGATCCTCCAAGCTTATGGATCCTCTTCTCTCTCTCTACTTTCTCTCTCTAGAAGAATTATGATCTTCAAGTTATGAGAATAGAGAAGACCATATAGTGCTTTTATAGGCTACGTAGGAGATCTAAAGGAGGTGGAATATTGGGCTTCCAATATTAATGATTAAATTGAGCCCAAGCCCAAATCTATTAATCCCATTAATATTAATTAATTTATTTTCCACTATATAAATTAATTGCACTCCAATATTAAACCATATTATATCAAATAATATTTCTCCGGTAGTATTATTTATTCCGTGTATTTAAGATTTCAATATCCATGAATAAAATTAATTTATTGCTAATTAATTTATTCATCTCTTGTATTCGAGAATAGTACCATTCATCCTTTATTATTGTGCGGAACAAATCCACTCATGAGGTTTACACAATAATTCCTTATGAACTCATCTCGGAATATTATCAACCCTTCCGGGATACACTTTCCCGTCAAGTATTCACGGCATGTCATATATAAAATATAGTGACCCAACTTAACCGGTAATTAACCTAATAATTAAATCGGTTAATTCCTTTGGAAAATCAAAGTCACATATATTAAATATACACACCCGCAATAGTATCGGGGATTAAGAATAAAATACTCTAAGACTTGAATCGATTATCTAAGGCAATCCTAATCGATAAATCTAAAGCGATCCGCCCAATACACCAAGTGTACAAGTGTGATAAAATAATTAAATTAAATTATTTTTTCTCTCACACAACGACACTATACCGATGGATTGATCCTTGTCCATCTAGGTCGTGAGCAACTGTTCGATTAAATACGAGTAACCGATAGTATGATCTTCTGTGTGGGCCCGCACACCATACTAACTACAACGTATGAAATCCAGGACTATATTTTGCATATATTTAATTATCAATAATTAAATGCAAATGATTGTTCATTAATTAAATAGATTAAATGCTATGATCGGGAGTTACCGTTACTTAAATCTAGACATTAAGTACACAACTCCAACATGTATCTCTCAATAGAGCCATCTGAGTTTTTTTTTAATTTTATATACCCATTTGAATCCAATTAATTTTTGTCCAGGTGGAACTGGAATGACTGTCCAAGTTTTGTTGGCTTCAAGAGCTTCAATTTCTCTATCCATTGCTGCCTGCCATTCAGGTTGTTGAGATGCTGTTTTAAAGGACTTGGGCTCACTGTATAGGACTGTGGACATGACAAAAGAAAGGTAGGGTTCATTCAACTGTGTGAATGTAAGGTTATCAAATAAGGGATATGGAGATGGAGGAAGTGACAAAGAAAATAATAAGATTTGTATTGAATGAATAATCTGAATACATCAATTGTTTGTGCATGTGTTTATATATACACATGCGTAAACCCTAATCTTAAGTAACAGGGACCAAAGGACAATTAAACAAAGTATAGGACTTCTAGTAAATTACACAAAAGTCCTAAATAATAAATAAAGAAGAGTCGATGTGCATGCAAAATACATGCAGAAGCGCATAGAAGCGCATGTATGTTCAATAGTGGTGGGATTGAATATGAAATTTTGGGAAGTGATTTTGCGATGGAAGATGAGTGTACGATATTGAGGGTCGGAATGACGAAAGGGTGGAGGGTGTGGAGGCGGCGGAAGGGCGGAGAGCAAATTATCGACTGCCATTTCTTGCTCACCAATTGGAATTTTACTAGGAAATGCGCAGGGATGAGGATGAGGTGTTCTGTTATTAAATCTTCATTGCCGCCGATTATAGAGGCGGATGATCGGAGCGACGACCCCTTTTTGCGCGGCGTACTCATTCTTCACATCGGTGGAACAGAGCTAGAGATACTGTGATCGAACAAACTAGCTAATACATCAGATCCGAGAAGACAATGGATGAACGAGGACGGGGAAGCGTTTTCCGTACCTGATTTCACAAGAATTAAGAAACTCAACCGCAATATTTTTCTAGGGTTTCTGAACTCTGCATTTGGTTTCTTTCTCATATATCATTAACTTCCAAACCACTGTCATTTACAATTTTATGTTAATATTTTTATCTTCTTTTATTAATTAGAGCAATTTTTAATTCATAATTATAAAAAAGGTATATAAAAATTTAATAATTATAAAAAAAGTATATTTTTAAATTACTAATTAATATACTACTTTTACACATGAAGTACATTTATAGTTAAATAAATATTCTACTTTTAATCATTATAATAATATTTATTATTTAGATGTTCTTTTAGTGTTATTTGATGTGTTGGATTGAATATATTTTGAACTTGTATTAAAATTTTGAGCTGTTATTTTTAAATAAATATTAAAAACTTGAGAGCAGTACTAATTAGATTTCGAAATATTTTTAAGTGGGAATACAATTTTTTAGACACATTTATAAGAAATCTATTTATTTTGACTACCCTTATAAAAACACATTAAAACTAGACAATTTTAATTGAAAAAGTCTTCTTTACCCTTACTTTTAATTTCTCTCAAATAATAATAAAAAAAACCATTTAAAAACCTTTTAAAATCCTTTAAAAACAAAAAACAAAAATTTGTGGGGTCAGCTTTTAAAAAATCAATTTTTTTAACACAATATTAAAAATCATAACTACACGGTGGCTACACGGTGGGTCTCTGACCGTGTAGCCACCGTGTAGGTATGAAAATTAACCGGTTGCTCGGTTACACGGTGCTCGCACTACACGGTGTTTTACTGTCACCGTGTACTGAATAGTGTCTCGGTTACACGGTGACTTACTACACGGTCACTTGACCGTGTAGTGACCGTGTACAGGTCATTTTTTTTAAATTGACTAATTATGGTTTTGTTTATGCGTTTGGATGAATTTGAATTTAGATTTAATTGTTTGCGTGAATTGTTGCCTAAGAATAATATTAAATTTAGATTTAATTGTTTGCGTTAATTGTTTACGCTAAATACTGTAATTATAATTGACAAAATAATATTAATTTGAATTAATTTAATTATTAATTAAAATTGAATTGATTGGAAGTATATAATGTGTACGATTAAATTTAGATTTTAATTGTTTACGCTAAGTACTGTGATTATAATTGACAAAATAAAATTAATTTGAATTAATTTAGTTGTTAATTAAAATTGAGTTGATTGGAATTATATAAGTTGATTATGTGGGAATGTATAATTAAATCAGGTTGATTAGAATTAAATAATAAAATTATGTTAATTGTCAATTTGTGTGCAAGTTTAATTAAATCAAATTGATTAGAATTAAATAATATAATTATGTTAATTGTTTGTGCGCAAATTTAATTAAATTCAAATTGATTAGAATTAAATAATACGATTATTTTAATTGTCAATCTGACTTGAATTAATTATGTGCGGATGTTTTTTAATTGCGAGTGTAATTAATTAATGTACGCATTGTTTTTTAATTTAATTAATTAATTCAATTAATTTAATTAGAAGTAATTAATTTATTTGATAAATTTAATTTATCTCGATTTAATTTATGTAGTATGAGATCATGAATTAAGTATTTAATTATTTAATAATTAAATTACATGAGGATTATTTATTCTAATAAATTTTAATTAAATCAATGAATGCATGTAATATTGAAAATAGGATTTTTAATAAAATAAAATACAATATAATTTAAACTGTTTATCGTGTAGATTTCACTTACCAAATCAATCAAAATACAAATCAAAGGTCTTGAGGACTTAAAGCAATGAGATTTTACTTAGATTTAATTGTTTGTTAATTGTTTGCTAAGTACTGACATTATAATTGACAAATAAAATTAATAGAGATTAATTTAATTGTTAATTAAAATAAATTTGATTTGAATTATATAATGTGATTATGTTAATTGTCAAATTCACGCAATTAATTATGTTTGCATGTTTACGTAATTAATTGTTTAGAAGTAATTTATTAATATAATTGCGCTAGAAGTAATTAACCGTGTAGCCACATTTTATTTTTTTACACGGTTACCCGGTTAACCGTGTAACCGGCAAATACCGTGTAACCGAGTAACTGCTCGGTAAATAAACACCTACCGTGTAGGCTCTTCTGTCGTGTAGCCAACCGTGTGGCCACCGTGTACCTTAGAACTGAAGTAGCTTTTTATGAATTTGAAGCATTTCTCGAGCATTTTTGTTGTTACGTTAAGCACGAAACATCATTTTAAAGACTAGATACATCTAATAAACATCATAAAACAACAAATATAGGACTACAAAGATGGGATACGTAGAATGTTGACCGTTTTTTGAACTTTCTACTAATATTGTCACAATCTTACCACATAAGTAATAAATTGTTGTCAAATTCAATAGTTGATTATGTTTTTGAATTATTTTGATTATTAAAATGATGTTTTATACTACAAGTGAAGGTTTTCGACGTCGATCCAATCGCTCGATTACCTTGTTCGTATGTGCGGAAGCGTGTAAAACAATTATTCACGAACAACATGAAGATCTAGGCACACATTATATGTATACACACGTTTATATATATACATCCAATATATATATATATATAGGGATTAACGAGAACACTTACAACCGGTGTAGCGTGCCTCGTTGATGTTGATGAATGTAGTGTTGAGTCGATTGAACCACTTTCATGGATCAGTCACTAGATGCTCTCCTTGTGAATGACCTCGTCACTCTTCTTGTCTAGATCGCCCGGATGTTGAAGCCGCACAAATGGTCCGGCCTCTACGTGTTGCACACGAACCCGGATGCCGAACACTTTGCTTGCTTGAGTCGGTTCTCCAAGAACACTCTCTCCTTTCTCTCTTTTGTGTGAATCTCGAAATTGGTTATCAAGTACTTGTGAAAATCAGATTTTCACTACTTAACACCTTCATTACCATCTCCATCACTCCCTTGTAACCCTCATATTGAATATGCACCATTATATCACATAATGGGTGGTTAATGGGGAGGTGAAAGGTCATGTACACATCACTATGCCACAATGGCATAAGATGTGGTCCCTCTTGCTTGTGTGGCATGCCATGTCACACTATGTGACATGCATCCATGCAAGTCATGCAATGCATCACATGCATGCATATAAATTCACGTAAATATTAATTCTAAATCAATATAATTAACAAGCATTGTACATCATCTACGAGTCCGTGTGTGACCCTGTAGGTATGATTTATCGATCAATATTATATTGTTCCCAATAATTAATATTATCGAATAATCATTTAACATCCAAAGACGACCTTATGACTTTATCGATTGCACACGTAGGATCGAAGGACATAGACCAACAATCTCCCACTTGGCCTTCAGAGCCAGTGTGCTGCCAATTTCCTGTTGTCACTTTATGTCTAAGTTTGAACTTGAGGCAAGACTCGAGTCATCCTCAATCAGTTCAAACCTTTCTTGGACTATGAGACAGACTGTAAAACCAGATTTATCACTATGATATGAATCTGTACGTGGCCACGCTTTTCCACAGTCTCGACTCTCCAAGTGGCCGGTAAGACATATGATCCATATTAAAATGGAGGACAATCCCATCTTGTCAATTAAAGCTCTCCCACTTGCTTCCTAATACACCCAATAACAAGTTTTATAACCTCCTTTTACGAAAGGTGTTTACTTGTATCAAAGTATACCATTTCACAATGGAATCACTCTGGACTACTCAGGTCAGAGGAAAATGCTCGACAGTCAATAAAATAGTATTATGACTCAAAATCTCAAATACTATTCCAGTCGGGTCTGTTCGATCATTAGCTCCCAGCTAATATCTATGTAATTGTACTTGATGTCCCACATCACTAGCCCATGAAGCGACGCTATAGTACACATTACAAACTAGTTCATTGTATTATCGGTTTGTCCGTACTCGATTATACGAACCAGGAACAACTATATGATTCAAGTATATCAGTTCAACCATTGGGACTTCATTATGCGGTAAGTCGACCTCATAACCCAATTGATATCACTTAATCATTTGGACAATTCATATAACTTAAACTATATTTATATGAAGAAATATGTATTATACATATGAGTGAATGTTTACCAAATCTCCAAAATTATCTAATACAGTAATAGAAATCACAACCCATCTCTAAGATGTCTGATCTCTATTGTAGTCGTGAAAGCCTCAAGCTTAAACAGCTGGAGAGGTTTAGAACGCGAGTTTGCAACCTTACCAAAAGTTGCAACTTTATTATCTTGATATCTCCACAAACCTATCTCCCAGATAATGTGGAACATCCTGAGCACCAGCTTTAGATTTGTAGTGCTCCCTAGGCTCATTGGCTTGCGCGATAGATCTACTATAAATAGAGAACTATCGGATGGGCCGAGCTAGTTACGCCACCTAGTTCATTGAAGAACTTTCAAATCTGAACTACCAACATCACTGCATCCAATGCGGTATTTTACTCAGCTTATGTAGTTTAATTAGCTATATTGCATTGCATGGAACTATTCCAGCTAATTTCACCTCTATCCAGACAAAAGATATAACCAGATTAAAATCGGAAATTATCTTAGTCTGTTATGAAGTTTGCATTCAAATAGCTTGTTAACATCAACTCTTTTGTCTTCCAAAGACAACAAAATATTCTTTTGTCCATCTAACGTATTTAAGAATATTCTTGGCCGCAGTCTAATGCGCCTCACCTGGGTTTCCTTGAAACCAAATCGTCATGCTCAAAGCATACGATACGTCCAGCCGTGTACATAACATGGCGTACATTATAGACCCTATTGCCGAAGCATAAGGAATGTTTTACATCCTCTTTCGCTCATCAGGTCCCGTAGGACATTTCATCTTGCTAAGAGATGTGCCATTAGTTATTGGAATGAGACCCTTTCTGGCGTCTTTCATTCTGAACTTATCAAGCACCTTATCAATACAGGTCGCTTTACTAAGTCCAAACATTATTTTCGATCTGTTTTGACAGATCTTGATGCCCAATATGTATTGTGCTTCTCCAAGATCCTTCATCGAAAAACAATTTTGAAGTCATTCTTTAACAGAATTAAGCATAGAAACATTGTTTCCAATAAGGAGTATGTCACCAACATACAACACAATGTATACAACGTAACTCCCACTGATCTTCTTGTAAAACAAGACTCTTCCGAGTTCCTCTGAAATCCAAAACCTAGTATGGATTCATTGAACTGAAGATTGCTACTCCAATATGCTTTCTTTATTCCATATATGGAACTATAAGCTTGCATAATTTCTCAGCCTTATTAGGATCGATAAAACTCTTTGGCTGTGTCAAAACACATTCTCTTCTAGAATCCAATTCAAGAAGTTAGTTTTAACATCCAATATTACCATAACTCATTATCAAGATGAGTCACAATGGCTAAGTTAATCCGGATGAATAAATCACAACAACTGGTGAAAAAGATTTATCATAATCCACCTCGTGAAAAACTTTTACCACCAAAATTGCTTTGAAAACCCTAGGTTTTCCATACATGTCTATGTTGGAGTTGTGTACTTAATGTCTAGATTTAAGTAACGGAAACTCACGATCCATTGCCATTAATCTATTTAATTAAATAAACAATTATTTGCGTTTAATTATTTATAATTAAATATATGCAAATTATAGTCCTGGATTATATACGTTGTAGTTAGTATGGTGTGCGACGTCACACAGAAGATCATTCTATCGGTTACTCGTATTTAATCGAACAGTTGCTCACGACCTAGATGGACACGGACCAATCCATCGGTATAGTCGTTGTGTGAGAGAGAAAATAATATGTCTTGATTATTTTATCACACTTGTACACATGGTGTATTGAGCGGATCTGCTTGAGATTTATCGATTAGGATTGACGGCGATAATCGATTTAAGTCTCTGTGTATTTTATTCTTAATCCCCGATACTATTGCGGGTGTGTATATTTAATATAAGTGAATTTGATTTACCAAAGGAATTAACCGATTTAATTATTGGGTTAATTACCGGTTAAGTTGGGTCACTATATTTTATATATGGCATGCCGTGAATACTTGACGGGAAAGTGTATCCCGTAAGGGTTGATAATATCCCCGAGATGAGTTCATAAGGAATTATTATGTAAACCCTGCAGGTGGATTCGTTCCGCATAATAATTAAGGTTGAATGGTACTAGTCTCGGATACAAGAGATGAATAAATTAATTAGCAATAAATTAATTTTATTCATGGATATTTATATCTTAAATACACGGAATAAATAATACTACCGGAGAAATATTATTTGATATAATATGGTTTAATATTGGGAGTGCAATTAATTTTATATAGTGGAAAATAGAATTAATTAATAATAGTAAGGATTAATAGATTTGGGCTTGGGCTCAATTTAATCACTATTATTGGAAGCCCAATATTCCACCTCCTTAAGATCCCCTACGTAGCCTATAAAAGCACTACATGGTCTTCTCTATTCTCATAAGTTCATAACTTGAAGATCACAATTCAAGAGATAGAAAGTAGAGAGGAGGATCCATGGAGTTCGGTAGATCGTCGCCCACACGACGTCCGGGCTAGTGCAAGGAATACGTCGGAAGATCTCAAGGTCGTCAAATTGAGTTCTTCGTTTTTCCGAACAACGAGAACGAGAACGAGACCCAAGACGAGGACGAACCGGGCGGTGGTGGTCGAAGACCACCGGACCGCCGGAGGATCGTCGGCTCGCCTAGGAGGGGTCGAAGGGCGTGAGCCTCGGCTGGACGCCGAGACTCGATCGAGCACGAGCTCGATCGCCCGTGCACATCCAGCGGGCTGCTGGAGCAGCCCCGCTCGCGCGGCATGAGCTCCGCTCCGGCGGGGCGACGCCGCTTGCACGGCTGGACCGCCGCTCGCGCGGCGGTGGGCTGATGGTGATCGCAAGCCACGGTTCGACCGTGGCTGGTCGTGCGATCACCGGGGGCAGCTGGGCGTGCATAAGGGGCTGCCAAGGGCAGCCCTAGGCGGCTGCCAAGGACAGCCGCGAGCCCTACGCGAGGGCTCGACCGAACAGCCCGGGCTATCCCCGTGGTTAGGGTTTGGTTGAGTCCGACTTCGTGTGGTGGTTCGTGCGGGTTTCCTGCAACCGGGATTTCGATTGGAGTTGTTATTCCGCAATTTTACAACTCCGGATATTCGATCTCCGAAAGATTTCGGTCGGAATTAATTAGGTAATTTATTTATTTAAATTTATTAATTCCGGGATATCGATTTCGAACAATTGGTATCAGAGCGTTGGTTTTAGTTTTAGTTCATGGTATTTTTCGATAAATTGTTCTACCTTGCAGGGTTTCCGATTATTATGGCTAGATTTAATTATTGTTAATTATTGTCATAATATTGTTCTTGATTATTAAACTCTCGGTGATGTCAATATTCGTTTTTGTGTGGTGAATGCTTGTTCTTTATTTTTCCGGAAATTGTATGAGGTCGTTTTCGTAGGGAATCGATACCGAATAGCGTAGTAATAAATTTGTAATTTATTTTACGTTGGATCGATGCCGAAACGATGACCGGAAAATTGTGACGGAGGAGACGAACGAGAGGGAGGACTCGGATCGATCATCCCCATGATCGATCCATGGAGGATCGACCCAAGAGAGAGGGCAGCCGCGGGAGGCTCTCGGTCGCGCCTAGCCACCAGTGGTGGTGGCGCGCCGGCTGGAGCTGGCAGCGGTGCTCCTCCTCGGTGGTGGTTGATCGGTCGGGGGACCCGGGGATCCCCAACCCGTGGTTCTCCGGACGAGATTTACTTTCTTAAATTATTCGGTTTTCCTATTTTGAGTATTCCTATTTTTTGGGAATAGGAAAAGAATAAATTTAGAATAAATTTATTTTTCCTTATTGATTATTCCTATTCTTGGGAATTTTCATAGATTAGGAAAAGGAATAAATTTAGAATTAATTTATTTTTCCTATTTAATTATTCCTTTATGGAAATTTTAATGGATTAGGAAAATAATTAATTTGGAAAGTTTAGGAGTCCTAAATTAATTTTTCCTTATTTAATTATTCCTTTATGGAATTTTTAATGGATTAGGAAAGGTATTAATTTGGAAGGACTAGGAGTCCTAAATTATTTTATTTCCTTATTTCATTATGGAAATCATCTAGAATATTCCAAGTGGGTCTTGGATAGACTATTCTAGAGATTTAATGAAGTAAAAAGGGAAAATAAAATAAATTATTTTATTTCCTTATTTCATTATGGAAGTCTTCTAGAATATTCCAAGTGGGTCTTGGATAGATTATTCTAGAGATTTAATGAAGTAGAAATGGAAAATAAAATAAATAAAAATATTAATAATATTTAATTTTATTTTTGATTTATTCGATTGACTTAATTTTCGAATTAAGTATCTTTTGGATTTATTAAAAATAAATAGATTTAAATATTGGAATTAATATTCCCGTCACATGGAGCATTCAAGAACGAAGACTAAAGACTAGAAGATGCGTACGGGGATGCGATAAAGCCATAATAGTCGGAAAATAATATTCTAGTATTATTTTGATTTTGTGATAATATTCTATTTGCTTTATTTCATGTATGCATGCTTATGTGTATTTAATTATGCATTAGATAGCGTATCCCTTTATTGTAAAAAGCTAAGTGGGAGAGGGTATGGAAACATATCCATGGTCTCCATTGCTGTTCTCTTGGTGACTTTTATGGACTTTTGAAGTTCGTATAGACAAGTTATTGGAGGAGAATTCTTGTAATTCCTTTTACGAGAAACATTGATTAAGTTTATCAAACAATGCCTAATTTGTCTTTCTGAAACTGATTTCAAGTCGACTCATTCTCACCCCGGGGAGTGGAATGGAGCCAAAGCCACTTGGTCACGTGGATGACACAAATTAGAGACCTTCGTACCATTTTTTGAAATGGATCGATTGTCTGCTCGGCTCCCTCATTTTATGAGAGATAGGGTTGTTCGCATGGTGAATCACTGGTTAGAAACTTCGAGTTTCACTTATGATTCTCCGCGTCTTGATTTACAAGATTAAATGAATCAAGTAATTGGGAGTCAATTGTAAAAGTCTTTTGGTGTAGTAAACGTCCACACTATCGTGGCTTGCTACATTGAATGGGATTTTGGAACGATTGATGTAGACAGTTATAGAAGGGAGTAAAGGAGCGTATGTTAACGTAAACGTCCACACTATCTGCTGGAGTAGTATATTTATTGTCTAGATTTGAGTATTCTGAACTCCTTGTACACTTTCATTTACCTATTAATAATGAACATTCATTTGCTTTTAATTATTGTTAATTAAATATATGCAAATTATAGTCCTGGATTTTATACGTTTTAGTTAGTATGGTGCAAGCATGGGCGCACAGAAGATCATACTATCGGTTACTCGTATTTAATCGAACAGTTGCTCACGACCTAGATGGACACGGACCAATCCATCGGTATAGTCGTTGTGTGAGAGAGAAAATAATTTATCTTAATTATTTTATCACACTTGTACACTTGGTGTATTGATCGGATCGATTGAGACTCATCAATTAGGTTTGCTCGTTGATAATTGATTTGAGACTCAGTGTATTATATTCTTAATCCCCGATACAATTGCGGGTGTGTATATTTAATATATGTGACTTTGATTTTCCAAAGGAATTGACCGGTTTAATTATTGGGTCAATTACCGGTTGAGTTGGGTCACTATATTTTATATATGGCATGCCGTGAATTCTTGACGGGACAGTGTATCCCGGAAGGGTTGATAATATCCCCGAGATGAGCTCATAAGGATTTATTATGTAAACCTCGCAAGTGGATTTGTTCCGCATAATAAATAAGGTTGAGTGGTACTAGTCTCGGATAAAAGAGATGAATAAATTTATTAAGCAATAAATAAATTTTATTCATGGATATTTATATCTTAAATACACGGAATAAATAATACTACCGGAGAAATATTATTTGGATATAATATGGTTTAATATTGGGAGTGCAATTAATTTATATAGTGGAAAATAAATTAATTAATATTGATAAGGATTAATGGACTTGAGCATTGGGCTCAATTTAATCTTCAATATTAGAAGCCCAATATTCCACCTCCTTTAGATCCCCTACGTAGCCTATAAAAGCACTACATGGCCTTCATAAATCATAAGACAAGATTATCATACTTGATATTCTAGAGAGTTGAAGGAGATTCATAGGAGTTCGATAGATCGTCGCCCACCCGACGTTCGAACGGAGTGCAAGGAATACGTGGGAAGATTCAAAGGTCATCTTGATTTCGTTTCTCCGAACAACGAATCGAAAGGTACAATATCTAAACGCCCTTGATATTTGTTTGATTTGGTTTATCGAGAATACCGTAGAACG
This sequence comes from Euphrasia confusa, assembly GCA_954870475.1. Taxonomy (NCBI): domain Eukaryota; kingdom Viridiplantae; phylum Streptophyta; class Magnoliopsida; order Lamiales; family Orobanchaceae; genus Euphrasia; species Euphrasia confusa. Next base: position 24,322,258 of record OX940960.1, read on the forward strand.
AAGATCCGAAAGATCGAGCCCGGAGTAGACGGACGATCATGTGGTGGTGGCGAAGCCACCGGACCACATGGGATCGCCCGGCTAGGGTTCGGGGGCGTGAGGAGGAGAGACCCGCGGCTTGGCCGCGGGCATGCGATTGATCTCACGATCGATCGCCGGGGGGCGCGGGCTGGAGCCGCACCCCACCCCACCTCGACGGTGGGGACCTCCCAGGCGGTGGCGAGTCGCCGGACTCGCCGCGGGGGCTGCTGGGCAGCCCCACCCCGATCGATCGCCTTGTGCGATCGGTCTTGCGATCGCGTGAACCCCGGCTCGCGGGGGTTCGGCCGGGGGCGGGCTACGCGTCTTCGGGCGCGTGGTCTCCGAAGGCCGGACTCCGGCGGATGAGTCGATGTTCATGTGATCTCTGGCGAAGGTTTTCGTTCGGGTTATTGTTTCCGCAAATTTTAATAGCCCGGGATATCGAATTCCAACAATTGGTATCAGAGCGTTGGTTTACGTTCGCGGTATTTTCGATAAAATTGTTCTACCTTGAAGGGTTTCCGACTATTATGGCTTAATTTATTATTCGTTTAATTTATTTTGTCATGATTTTTGGTTTGATTAAACTCTCGGACATGTCGAGATTCGTTTTTGGTGGTGAATGCTTGTAATAGTAAAAATTCGGGGGTTGACCGAATTTAGGATTTATTATTACGTTCTACGTTTTTCCGGAAATTGTATAGGGTCGATTTCATGTATAGAATCGATACCGGATAGTGTAAAATTTATTTTGTAATTTCTTTTGCGTTGGATCGATGCCGAAACGACCGCCGGAGAAGACGCGTGACGAAGGAGATGATCGTGAGGGTGAGGACAAGGATCGACCATCCCCATGGTCGATCCATGAGGATCGATCGACCCTCGGCCGAAGGAGGCTGCCGCGGGAGTTCCGGCCACGCCGGCCACCAGTGGTGGTGGCGCGTGGGCTGGGGGGCGGCGGCATAGGCGGCGGTCGATGGTGGCACGGGGATCCCCACCCCGTGCTATCCCGGTCCGGAGATTTACTTTCCTAATTGGTTCGGGTTTTTCCTATTTGAGAATTCCTATTTTTGGGAACTCTCATGGATTAGGAAAAGAATCAATTTGGAATTAATTAGGATTCCTAATTGATTATTTCTATTTTATGGAAATATTCATGGATTAGGAATCTAATTAATTTGGAAAGTAGAAGAGTCCTAAATTATTTTATTTCCTTATTTCATTATGGAAATCATCTAGAATATTCCAAGTGGGTCTTGGATAGATTATTCTAGAGATTTAATGAAGTAGAAAGGGAAAATAAAATAAATAAAAATATTAATAATATTTAATTTTATTTTTGATTTATTCGATTGACTTAATTTTCGAATTGAGTATCTTTTGGATTTATTAAAAATAAATAGATTTAAATATTGGAAATTAATATTCTCGTCACATGGAGCATTCAAGAACGAAGACTGAAGACTAGAAGATGCGTACGGAGATGGAATAAAGCCATAATATTCGGAAAATAATATTCTAGTATTATTTTGACTATGTGATAATACTATGTGCTTTATTACTTGTATGCATGCTATATGTGTTTACTTTTATGCACTAGATAGCGTATCCCTTTGTTATAAAAAGCTAAGTGGGAGAGGGTATGGAAACATACCCATGGTCTCCATTGCTGCTCTCTTGGTGACTTTTATAAACTTTTGAAGTTTATATAGATAGGTCATTGGAGGAGAGTTCTTTTAATTCCTCTTACGAGAAACATTGATTAAGTTCATCAAAAAATGCCTAATTTGTCTTTCCAAAACTGATTTCAAGTCGACTCATTCTTACCCCGGGGAGTGGAATGGAGCCAGAGCCACTTGGTCATGTCGAGGACAAAAATTAGAGACCTTCGTACCATTCTTTTAAAGATGGATCGATTGTCTGCTCGGCTCCCTCATTTATGAGAGATAGGGTTGTTCGCATGGTGAATCACTGGTTAGAAACTTCAAGTTTCACTTATGATTCTCCACGTCTTGATTTACAAGATCGAATGGATCAAGTAATTGGATTTCAATTATATAAATCTTCTGGTGTAGTAAACGTCCACACGAACGTGGCTTGCTATACTGGATGGGATTTTGGAATAATTGATGTAGACAGTTATAGGGAATTGCGAAGGATTGCGAGTTATCGTAAACGTCCACACGAACGTGGCTTGCGGTGATGTAACAATTCTAAACGATTCACCTTGGTACTGAGTAATGGTTTACACTTAGATACGCTTTATAGTATTCTTCCCAACGAAGTAACGCTATAATGATGTATGACCGAAGCAAATCTAATTGCTAAATCATTTGGGTGGGTAAACGTCCACACAAACGTGGCTTGCTTTTCCTGATGGGATTTTAGATGTGATTAGTGATTTAATGATATTATTTAAGGGAGATAATATCGGATATTAAATTGTTTGTTTGTTTTATGTGCTTTTAGGTTAAGAATGACTGTGACCCCACTTTGTGATATACTTAAAGATGAAAACTCACTGGTTCCATTTAGTACTGATTGAAAAAGAAATCTGGACACTGTCCAGACTGTTGAGCCTTCTGAAACCACTGATGACCCAACTCATGAGGACATTTGGAATGACCTCAGAATGATGTTGAGACATAGCGTGGAAGCCGGACAAGAAGTGATTGACATACTCTATAAATTCAGTCCTCTTAGAGAATCATTTAAAAACGATTTGAAAAGAGCTGAACTTATAAGTATGGTCAGAAAGTCACAAGCTCTTGTGGCTAAGATGGAAGTGCAAGCAAAGAAGCCCAGTGGTTCCAAACCACGGAGTGGGAAGAGCAAGCCGCGAGGCAAGTGCTATCGATGCAAACAGTTTGGGCACTGGAGGTCTGATTGTCCTCTCATCAAAGGTACGAAATTTTCCTTAGTCACTGAAACATTATCAGTGGTGTTATCTACCAGCACCTGGTGTGTAGATACGGGGGCCACTGATCATGTGTGCAATTCATTGCAGGGGTTCCAGGAAACCCGTAGACTTAGAGAGGGAGAGATCGTGGTCTACATGGGCAATGCTGCAAGGGTGGCGACTGTTGCAGTGGGAGACGTTCACTTACGTTTCAGTAGTGATAGGGTTTTAGTTTTACATAATTGTCTTTATGTACCCAATTTTAGAAAGAATTTGATTTCGGTTTCTAAACTTATAATGAATGGATATTCTGTTTCTTTTGACCACTCTGTGATCATAAGAAGAAATAGTGAGATTGTCTGTTCTGGTACATTGGTAGACGATTTGTATGTGCTAAATCCTGAGTCTAACACGGTGCAACTAACCGAGAGTAATAACACATCTACGAACACCAATAAGAGAAAGGAACCTTCTAAGATGAATCAATTATACTTGTGGCATCTAAGGCTAGGTCATATAAACTCGAATAGGCTTCAAAGGTTGAAAGCTGATGATTTAATCACTGGCGTTGAAAGAGAGGACCTTCCAACCTGCGAATCCTGTTTAGAGGGAAAAATGACCAAGCGTTCTTTTTCTGGTAAAGGACGGAGAGCTGAACAAGTATTGGATTTGATTCACTCTGATGTATGCGGACCTATGTCTACCCAGGCAAGAGGAGGGTACGAGTATTTCATCACTTTCACTGATGATTACTCAAGGTATGGATTTGTATACCTGATGCGCCGCAAGAGCGAATCCTTTGACAAGTTCAAAGAGTTCAAGGCTTTTGTGGAGAACCTTCAAGGTAAATCCATTAAATGCCTGCGATCTGATCGTGGAGGCGAGTACCTGTCTGGGGAATTCAAGGCATACTTAGAAGAGCATGGGATTGATTCCCAAATGACATCACCATATACTCCTCAGCAGAATGGTGTGTCGGAAAGGAGGAATAGGACTCTTATGGAGATGGTGCGTTCAATGATGAGTTACTCGGACTTACCTACTATGTTCTGGGGACATGCCTTGGAAACAGCGGCGTATATATATTCTCAACATGGTTCCAACGAAAACGGTACCTACAACACCCATGGAACGGTGAAGCGGGCGCAAGCCTAGCTTAAAGCACCTTCGGATCTGGGGATGTCCAGCACATGTGTTGCGACAAGGGGCCGATAAATTAGAACCTAGATCAGAATTACGGCTGTTTGTAGGATACCCGAAAGGAACTAAAGGTGGCATGTTCTATAGTCCTACGGACCAGAAGATCGTTATAAGTACTAACGCTCGGTTCTTAGAGGAAGACTATGTCATGGACCACAAGCCCAAGAGTGACATAATACTTGATGAGTTGAGAGGTAACAAGGAAGACTTAGATACAGCCGAACCGAGTAGCAATACACCACTAGAACCTGCACCTACTATCACTGTTAATACACCGGAACGCCGTCGTAGTGGGAGGGTTGTTAAGCAACCAGACCGATGGATTGGGCTGGGTGAGTCTTCGGACTCTGGACCTGGAGTTCATGAAATCGATCCCTGGACCTATGATGAGGCGGTACAAGATATAGATGCGCCTTCTTGGAAGAAAGCGATGAAATCCGAAATTGATCTATGGATTCAAATAAAGTCTGGGATCTTGTAGAACCACCAAGCGGCGTAAAGCCAATTGAGTGTAAATGGGTCTACAAGAGAAAGAGAGGATCTGACGGAAAGGTTGAAACCTTTAAAGCTCGGCTTGTTGCGAAAGGATATACTCAGAAAGAGGGAATCGATTATGAGGAGACCTTCTCGCCGGTAGCCAAGATAAAGTCGATCCGGATTCTCTTATCCATAGCAGCTCATATGGATTATGAGGTGTGGCAAATGGATGTCAAGACAGCTTTCCTAAATGGAAGTCTTGACGAGACGATTTATATGAAACAACCAGAAGGATTCATTGCTAAGGGGCGAGATCATCTAGTGTGCAAGCTTAATCGATCCATTTATGGATTGAAACAAGCCTCGAGATCGTGGAACCTGCGGTTTGACGAAGTGGTCCAATCTTTTGGATTCAGTCAAAGCATGGACGAATCATGTGTGTATTGGAAACGTGATGGAAAGAAGGTGGTGTTTCTCGTGCTTTATGTAGACGACATTCTTCTCATTGGCAACAGTGTGAAAATGTTATCAGACATAAAGGGATGGTTGTCTAGACAATTCGATATGAAAGATTTGGGAGAAGTCGGACATGTTCTAGGGATCAAGGTTATAAGGGATCGCCGGAATAGAACATTGTACCTATCCCAGCAATCTTACATAGACACGATTCTGGCTCGTTTTAACATGCAAGATTCCAAGAAGGGTGAACTGCCCTTCAGTAAAGGAACTTATCTTTCTAAGGAGATGTGTCCTCGGACACAAAAGGAGAAAGATGAAATGAAAGCAGTTCCCTACGCTTCGGCTGTGGGAAGCTTAATGTATGCAATGTTATGTACGAGGCCTGATATCTGCTATGCAGTTGGTGTAGTAGCGAGATATCAGAGTAACCCTGGAAAGGCTCATTGGACTGCCGTAAAGAGCATTTTCAAGTATTTGCGAAATACTAGGGATTATGTTCTAAGTTACGGAGCAGACAATCTGATTCCTTTGGGTTATACGGATTCGGATTTCCAAGCTGATAAGGACCGGCGAAAGTCGACATCAGGCTATGTGTACACTTTGGGAGGTGGAGCCGTATCATGGAAGAGTGTTAAGCAAAAGTGCATTTCAGACTCTACCATGGAAGCTGAATATGTTGCAGCCTCAGAGGCAGCGAAAGAGTCAGTTTGGTTCCTTAATTTCCTCCAGGACCTAGATGTGATTCCGAGTTTGCCCAAGGCTATGACAATTATTGTGATAATAGCGGTGCAGTGGCAAACAGTAAGGAACCACGGTCCCATAGTGCTACGAAACACATAGAGCGCAAGTACCACCTGATTCGAGACATCGTCAAGAGGGGCGATGCCATAGTCACCAAGATAGCTTCGGAGGACAACCTAGCGGACCCTTTCACCAAGATACTTCCTAAGGAAGTATATGTTAAGCACTTGGAGGGTTTCGGAGTCAGAAGTTTGGAAGATAAGACTAGACCTTAGTATAAGTGGGAGATTGCTGGAGTAGTATACTTAATGTCTAGATTTGAGTATTCTGAACTCCTTGTACACTTTCATTTACCTATTAATAATGAACATTCATTTGCTTTTAATTATTGTTAATTAAATATATGCAAATTATAGTCTTGGATTTTATACGTTGTAGTTAGTATGGTGCAAGCATGGGCGCACAGAAGATAATACTATCGGTTACTCGTATTTAATCGAACAGTTGCTCACGACCTAGATGGACACGGACCAATCCATCGGTATAGTCGTTGTGTGAGAGAGAAAATAATTTATCTTAATTATTTTATCAAACTTGTACACTTGGTGTATTGATCGGATCGATTGAGACTCATCAATTAGGTTTGCTCGTTGATAATTGATTTGAGACTCAGTGCATTATATTCTTAATCCCCGATACAATTGCGGGTGTGTATATTTAATATATGTGACTTTGATTTTCCAAAGGAATTGACCGGTTTAATTATTGGGTCAATTACCGGTTGAGTTGGGTCACTATATTTTATATATGGCATGCCGTGAATTCTTGACGGGACATTGTATCCCGGAAGGGTTGATAATATCCCCGAGATGAGCTCATAAGGATTTATTATGTAAACCTCGCGAGTGGATTTGTTCCGCATAATAAATAAGGTTGAGTGGTACTAGTCTCGGATAAAAGAGATGAATAAATTTATTAAGCAATAAATAAATTTTATTCATGGATATTTATATCTTAAATACACGGAATAAATAATACTACCGGAGAAATATTATTTGGATATAATATGGTTTAATATTGGGAGTGCAATTAATTTATATAGTGGAAAATAAATTAATTAATATTGATAAGGATTAATGGACTCTAGCATTGGGCTCAATTTAATCTTCAATATTAGAAGCCCAATATTCCACCTCCTTTAGATCCCCTACGTAGCCTATAAAAGTACTACATGGCCTTCATAAATCATAAGACAAGATTATCATACTTGATATTCTAGAGAGTTGAAGGAGATCCATAGGAGTTCGATAGATCGTCGCCCACCCGACGTTCGAACGGAGTGCAAGGAATACGTGGGAAGATTCAAAGGTCATCTTGATTTCGTTTCTCCGAACAACGAATCGAAAGGTACAATATCTAAACGCCCTTGATATTTGTTTGATTTGGTTTATCGAGAATACCGTAGAACGAAGATCCGAAAGATCGAGCCCGGAGTAGACGGACGATCACGTGGTGGTGGCGAAGCCACCGGACCACATGGGATCGCCCGGCTAGGGTTCGGGGGCGTGAGGAGGAGAGACCCGCGGCTTGGCCGCGGGCATACGATTGATCTCACGATCGATCGTCGGGGGGCGCGGGCTGGAGCCGCACCCCCCCCACCTCGACGGTGGGGACCTCCCAGGCGGCGGCGAGTCGCCGGACTCGCCGCGGGGGCTGCTGGGCAGCCCCACCCCGATCGATCGCCTTGTGCGATCGGTCTTGCGATCGCGTGAACCCCGGCTGGGGGGGTTTCGGCCGGGGGCGGGCTACGCGTCTTCGGGCGCGTGGTCTCCGAAGGCCGGACTCCGGCGGATGAGTCGATGTTCATGTGATCTCCGGCGAAGGTTTTCGTTCGGGTTATTGTTTCCGCAAATTTTAATAGCCCAGGATATCGAATTCCAACACTATCGTGGCTTGCGGTGAATATGCGTATCCCAAACAATCTTCTTAGATACTGAGTAATGGTTTACACTTAGGTACGCTTCTTAGTATTCTTCCCATCGAAGTAACGCTAATGATGATGTACGACCGAAGCAAATCTAATTGCTAAATCATTTGGATAAGTAAACGTCCACACTATCGTGGCTTGCCATATCTGATGGGATTTTAGATGTGATTAGTGGTTTAATGATATTATTTGAGGGAGATAATATCGGAGATTAAATCGATTGTTTGTTGTTATATGTGCTCATAGATTAGGATATGGCTTTGAACCCACTTTATGTGATACGTAAGGATTTAAACTCATTGGTCCCTAAATGTATTGATTGGAATAGAGATCTAGACATTGCCCGGACTGTTAAAGAGTACAAGTTCGTACTCAGTAAGTTTTGTCCTCCCGAGCCTACAAATGTCTTAACTAATGAGGAGATGACTGATTTTGATATCATGTTCAAACTCAAGGAGATGTTTAGACATGACGTAGTAGCTAGACAAGAGGCGATGAGGATACTCAAAAAGGCCATTCGATTCGGAAACGCTTAAAACACGTTTTTAAAATGATAGACCTTTTAGACGAGTTGAGACGGAAATCGCAAGCTCTTGTAGCCAATGCCAAAGGTTTCGAACCTAAAGGCAAGAACGGGGGAAAGGAAAAGCAAATAAACCTAGTGGTTCTATTTGGACCACGAGATGGGACGAGAAAGCCAATAAGCAAGTGTTCTCGATGCAAACAGTCTGGGTACTGGAAGTCTGATTATCCTCTCAAGGAAAGTACGAAATTTTCTTTAGTCGTAAAACATAGTCAGTGGTATTATCTACCGGAACCTGGTGTGTAGATATGGAACCACTGACGGTATGTGCATTTTTAAATGCAAGGGTTCCAGGAAACCCGACGACCTAGAAAAGAAGAAATCGTAGTCTACATGGGCAATGCTGTAGAGGAGGCAGCAGTTGCAGTGGAGGACATTTTATAGGATTTCATTTTGTGTTATTGCTTTTATGTACCTTTAATTTTAGAAAGAACTCTGTTCTGGATTTCTGAAATTTAATGAACGGATATTTTATTTCTTTTAATCATTTGATGGTTATAAGAAGAAATAATGATATTATCTATTTTGGTACATTATCTAGCAATATATAAATGATGAACCCTGAGTCCACCACGATGCAACGAACCGTAGTATGAAACTCGTTTTACTAATAAGAGATTTCTTTATCAATTATACTTGTGGACTCTTATGCTAAGTCATGTTTATTCAAATAAGAAGTTCAAAGGTCGAAAATTGATTTTTGATCAATTAAGTTGAAGGAGTGGACCTTCCGACCTAAGAATCTAATTTGGAAGATAATATGACTAAGCAATCCTTTATGGATATAAGATGTAAGATCCGGACAAGTATAAGAATTGATTGACTCTGATGTATGCAGACCTATGTCTACTCAGACAATAAGGTACGAGTACTTCATTTGATGATTACTCGAGAAATGGATTAGAATACCTGATGTGCCACAAAAGCAAGTGTTTTGACAAGTCAATGGACACTAAGCAATTGTGGAGAGCCATCAAGGTATATCCATTTGTAGCCTGCGATTTGATCGCGGAGGCAAGTACCTGTCTGAGGAATGCATGTCATACTAATCAAAAATTGGGATTTGATCCTAAATGACTTCACCATACACTGTTGTGTAGAAATGGTGTGTCATAAAAAAGAAATGGAACTCTTATAGAAATAGTAAAAACATGAGTTATACGGAACTACCTATGTTCTATGGATATGTCTAGAAACAACGGCGCATTCAAATGCGGTTGTAGAATATCCCAGAAGAACAAAAGATGTGTGTTCAATAGTACTATGAACCAGAAGGACGTTATAAGTTCTAACGCTCGGTTCTTAGAGAAAGACTATATAATGAACCACAAGCCCAAGGTGACGTAATACTTTGAAATGAGAGAGAAAGATTAAGACTTAGAACCAGCCGAACCGAGTAGCGGTACACCACTAACTGCACCTACTGTTATTGTTGGAGTTGTGTACTTAATGTCTAGATTTAAGTGACAGAAACTCACGATCCATTGCCATTAATCTATTTAACTAAATGAACAATTGTTTGCGTTTAATTATTTATAATTAAATATATGCAAAACATAGTCCTGGATTCTATACGTTGTAGTTAGTATGGTGTGTCGGGCCCCACACAGAAGATCATACTATCGGTTACTCGTATTTAATCGAACAGTTGCTCACGACCTAGATGGACACGGACCAATCCATCGGTATAGTCGTTGTGTGAGAGAGAAAATAATCTGTCTTGATTATTTTATCACACTTGTACACTTGGTGTATTGAGCGGATCTGCTTGAGATTTATCGATTAGGATTGCCGGCGATAATCGATTTAAGTCTCTGTGTATTTTATTCTTAATCCCCGATACTATTGCGGGTGTGTATATTTAATATAAGTGACTTTGATTTACCAAAGGAATTAACCGATTTAATTATTGGGTTAATTACCGGTTAAGTTGGGTCACTATATTTTATATATGGCATGCCGTGAATACTTGACGGGAAGTGTATCCCGTAAGGGTTGATAATATCCCCGAGATGAGTTCATAAGGAATTATTATGTAAACCCTGCAGGTGGATTCGTTCCGCATAATAATTAAGGTTGAATGGTACTAGTCTCGGATACAAGAGATGAATAAATTAATTAGCAATAAATTAATTTTATTCATGGATATTTATATCTTAAATACACGAAATAAATAATACTACCGGAGAAATATTATTTGATATAATATGGTTTAATATTGGGAGTGAAATTAATTTTATATAGTGGAAAATAGAATTAATTAATAATAGTAAGGATTAATAGATTTGGGCTTGGGCTCAATTTAATCACTATTATTGGAAGCCCAATATTCCACCTCCTTAAGATCCCCTACGTAGCCTATAAAAGCACTACATGGTCTTCTCTATTCTCATAAGTTCATAACTTGAAGATCACAATTCAAGAGAGAGAAAGTAGAGAGGAGGATCCATGGAGTTCGGTAGATCGTCGCCCACACGACGTCCGGGCTAGTGCAAGGAATACGTCGGAAGATCTCAAGGTCGTCAAATTGAGTTCTTCGTTTTTCCGAACAACGAGAACGAGGTAAATCGTAAAACCCTCTTTATGATTTTATCGTTTTAATTATCGTAAAAATATCGTGAACCAAGATCCGAGAACGAGACCCAAGACGAGGACGAACCGGGCGGTGGTGGTCGAAGACCACCGGACCGCCGGCGGATCGTCGGCTCGCCTAGGAGGGGTCGAAGGGCGTGAGCCTCGGCTGGACGCCGAGACTCGATCGAGCACGAGCTCGATCGCCCGTGCACAACCAGCGGGCTGCTGGAGCAGCCGCGCTCGCGCGGCATGAGCTCCGCTCCGGCGGGGCGACGCCGCTTGCGCGGCTGGACCGCCGCTCGCGCGGCGGTGGGCTGATGGTGTTCGCAAGCCACGGTTCGACCGTGGCTGGTCGTGCGATCACCGGGGGTAGCTGGGACAGCCGCGAGCCCTACGCGAGGGCTCGACCGAACAGGCCGGGCTATCCCCGTGGTTAGGGTTTGGTTGAGTCCGGCTTCGTGTGGTGGTTCGTGGCGGGTTTCCTGCAACCGGGATTTCGATTGGAGTTGTTATTCCGCAATTTTACAACTCCGGATATTCGATCTCCGAAGGATTTCGGTCGGAATTAATTAGGTAATTTATTTATTTAAATTTATTAATTCCGGGATATCGATTTCCAACAGTCTATATTGATCTTGAAGATCTATTTGCACTCAATGGGTCTAGCCTCTTGATGCAAATCTATCAAGTTCCAAACTTGATTACCAGACATTGAAATCACCTCGGATTATATGGCACCATGCCAATTTTTTTAGTAGTTGCACTCGTCATAGCTTGGATATAGTTTGAAGTTTTATCGCTTTCCAAAAGCATTACTTCATATCTCTCATTGATCACAATACCTAAGTATCTGACTAAACGAGATATATGTCTTCTGGACCTTGACGCTACCGTCGTGGAGTAGCGCAAAATAATATTTATAAGTCCTAAACTATTCACTAGCACAAGTACTAGTAGCAAGTATAGGGTCGATCCCACGAGGAGGCGATTTAGCTTATAGTTTTCCCGGCTTTTATTGCTCAATTGGGTTGTCATGTTTGAAAAGGTTTTGTTTTGGAAAGCAGTTGGGCACTGCCGAACCGTGGTCACTGTTGGAATTCGATATCCCGGGCTATTAAAATTTGCGGAAACCATAGCCCGATCAAAAACCATTCGCCGGAGATCACATGAACGCCGATGAACGCGCCGGAGCACGAGCCGAACGCACGACACGGCCGAAGCCGCGCGCACGCCCAGCCCGAGCCTCCGTCCGCGGGGCTCATGCGATCGAAGGATCGATCGCGTCGTGCGATCGATCGGCTGGGGCTGCAGCGGCAGCCCTGCGGTGAGTCCGGCGACTCACCGCCGTCGGGAAGGGGGGCAGCTCGCCCAGCGAGCCGCGGCGGCACCAGCCGCCACCCCGCGATCGAACCTAGGGTTCGATCGCACCCCGGCGTCCAGCCTGTTGGAGTTGTGTACTTAATGTCTAGATTTAAGTAACGGAAACTCACGATCCATTGCCATTAATCTATTTAATTAAATAAACAATTATTTGCATTTAATTATTTATAATTAAATATATGCAAATCATAGTCCTGGATTTTATACGTTGTAGTTAGTATGGTGTTGCATGGGCACACAGAAGATCATACTATCGGTTACTCGTATTTAATCAAACAGTTGCTCACGACCTAGATGGACACGAACCAATCCATCGGTATAGTCGTTGTGTGAGAGAGAAAATAATTTATCTTAATTATTTTATCACACTTGTACACTTGGTGTATTGAGCGGATCGTTGAGATTCATCGATTAGGATTGCCGGCGATAATCGATTCGAGTCTCAGAGTATTTTATTCTTAATCCCCGATACTATTGCGGGTGTGTATATTTAATATAAGTGACTTTGATTTTCCAAAGGAATTGACCGGTTTAATTACTGGGTCAATTACCGGTTGAGTTGGGTCACTATATTTTATATATGACATGCCGTGAATACTTGACGGGAAAGTGTATCCCGCAAGGGTTGATAATATCCCCGAGATGAGTTCATAAGGAATTATTATGTAAACCATGCAGGTGGATTTAATCCGCATAATAATTAAGGTTGAACGGTACTATTCTCGGATATAAGAAATGAATAATATTTATTGAGCAATAAATAAATTTATTCATGGATATTTAAATCTTAAATACACGGAATAAATAATACTACCGGAGAAATATTATTTGATATAATATGGATAAATATTGGGAGTGCAATTTTATTTATATAGTGGAAAATAAATAAAATTAATATTGATAAGAATTAATAGATTTGGGTTGGACCCAATTTAATTTTCAATATTAGAAGCCCAATATTTAATCTCCTTTTGATCCCCTACGTAGCCTATAAAAGCACTACATGGTCTTCACTTTTCACAACCTAAGATACGCCAATCATAAAGTTCTTGAAGAGTGGAGGAGATCCATGGAGTTCGGAAGATCGTCGCCCACCCGACGTTCGAGCTAGTGCAAGGAATACGTGGGAAGATCTCAAGGTCATCAATTGAGTTCTTCGTTTCTCCGCACAACGAGAATAAAGGTAAAATCGTTGAACCCCCTTCGATGATTTAATCGTTTATTTATCGTAATTATATCGTGAACGTAAGATCCAAAAAGACGAACCCCATGACGAGGTCGAACCGGGCGGTGGTGGCTGGACCACCGGACCGCCGGCGGATCGACGGCTCGGCTGGACGGGGATCGAGAGGGCGTGAGCCTCGGCTGGACGCCGAGAGCTCGATCGAACCCTAGCTGGACGCGCCGCTTGCGCGGGGGCTGTCTCCGCTCGCGCGGAGAGGCAGCCGCTCGCGCGGCTGGACCGCCGCTCGCGCGGTGGTGGCCGGCGGCTGCTGGGCTGATCGTGAGCCACGGGTTCCACCGTGGCTGGAGCTCGATCACCCGGGGAGCAGCTGGGGCGTGCCCAGCAGGGCTGAACCCTAAGCGCACGTCCGGCGACGTGCGCATGCCTCGGTTGAACAGCGGCGGCTCGTGCCGCTGCTAGGGCTTCGACGGGGGCTGTCCGCGAGGGTTTGAGCGCGCCCAGCGGGCTGCCAAGGGCAGCCCTAGGCGTCTGTTGTGATCAGCCGCGAGCCCATGCGAGGGCTCGACCGAACAAGCCGCGGGTTCGCCCGTGGTTAGGGTTTGGTTGGGCTCGGCTTCGTGGTGGTTCGTGGCGGGATGTTCCGACAACCGGGAGTCGATTGGAATTGTCGTTCCGCATTGACAATTCCGGATATTCGTTCTCCGAAGGATTTCGGTCGGAATTAATTAGATAATTAATTTTAATTAATTTATTAATTCCGGGATATCGATTTCCAACAATTGGTATCAGAGCGTTGGTTTTAGTTCATGGTATTTTTCGATAAATTGTTCTACCTTGCAGGGTTTCCGATTATTATGGCTAGATTTAATTTTTGTTAATTAATGTCATAATAATGTTCTTGATTATTAAACTCTCGGTGATGTTATTTGTTCTTGTGTGGTGAATGTTTGTTCTTAATTTTTCCGGAAATTGTAAGGTCGATTTCATGTAGAGAATTGATACCGGATAATTGTAAATTAATTTTGTAAAATTATTTACGTTGGATCGATTCCGAAACGACGGCCGGAAAATTGTGACGGAGGAGACGAACGAGAGGGTTAGGGCTCGGTTCGGCTAACCCCATAGCCGAACCATGGATCAATAGAGTGGGAGGGGCAGCCATCGCACCCCTTGGCCGTGGGCTGCCGCCGATAGTGGTGGTGGCTGGCCGGTTGGGGTGGCGGCGGCGGTAATGCGCTCCTCTCGGCCTCGGTCGATGGTTGGGGGTGGTGCGGAGATCCCCACTCCGTGCTACTCCTAACCAAGATTTACTTTCCTAAATTATTCGGTTTTCCTATTTTGAGTATTCCTATTTTTGGGAATTCTCATGGAATTGGAAAAGAATAAATTTAGAATAAATTTATTTCCTTATTGATTATTTCTATTATGGAAATTTTCATGGATTAGGAAAATAATAAATTTGGAATTAATTTGTTTTTCCTATTTAATTATTCCTTTATGGAATTTTTAATGGATTAGGAAAATAATTAATTTGGAAAGTTTAGGAGTCCTAAATTAATTTTTCTTATTTAATTATTCCTTTATGGAATTTTTAATGGATTAGGAAAGGAATTAATTTGGAAGGACTAGGAGTCCTAAATTATTTTATTTCCTTATTTCATTATAGAAGTCTTCTAGAATATTCCAAGTGGGTCTTGGATAGATTATTCTAGAGATTTAATGAAGTAGAAAGGGAAAATAAAATAAATAAAAATATTAATGATATTTAATTTTATTTTTGATTTTGATTGACTTAATTTTCGAATTAAGTATCTTTTGGATTTATTAAAAATAAATAGATTTAAATATTGGAATTAATATTCCCGTCACATGGAGCATTTAAGAACGAAGACTGAAGACTAGAAGATGCGTACGGAGATGCGATAAAGCCATAATAGTCGGAAAATAATATTCTAGTATTATTTTGATTATGTGATAATATTCTATGTGCTTTATGTATGCATGCTTATGTGTATTTAATTATGCATTAGATAGCGTATCCCTTTATTGTAAAAAGCTAAGTGGGAGAGGGTATGGAAACATATCCATGGTCTCCATTGCTGCTCTCTTGGTGACTTTTATAAACTTTTGAAGTTTATATAGATAAGTCATTAGAGGAGAGTTCTTGTAATTCCTTTTATGAGAAACATTGATTAAGTTTATCAAACAATGCCTAATTTGTCTTTCCAAAGCTGATTTCAAGTCGACTCATTCTCACCCCGGGGAGTGGAATGGAGCCAGAGCCACTTGGTCATGTAGAGGACACAAATTAGAGACTTTCGTGCCATTCTTTGATAGATAGGTCGTTTGTCTGCTCGGCTCCCTCATTTATGAGAGATAGGGTCGTTCGCATGGTGAATCACTGGTTAGAAACTTCGAGTTTCACTTATGATTCTCCACGTCTTGATTTACGAGATTAAATGGATCAAGTAATTGGGAGTCAATTATAAAAGTCTCTTAGTGTAGTAAACGTCCACACCACGTGGCTTGCTATGCTGACGGACTTTGGATTAATTGATGTAGACAGTTGTAAGTAATTATGAAGAGTTGTGAAGTTATCGTAAACGTCCACACCACGTGGCTTGCGGTGATGTAGCAATTCCAAGTAATTCACTTTGGTACTGAGTGATGGTTTACACTTAGATACGCGTTATAGTATTCCTCCCCACGAGGTTACGCAATAATTGATGTATGACCGAAGGAAATCTAATTGCTAAATCATTTGGGTGGGTAAACGTCCACACCACGTGGCTTGCCTTACCTGATGGGATTTTAGATGTGATTAGTGGTTTAATGATATTATTTGAGGGAGATAATATCGGAGATTAAATCGATTGTTTGTTGTTATATGTGCTCATAGATTAGGATATGGCTTTGAACCCACTTTATGTGATACGTAAGGATTTAAACTCATTGGTCCCTAAATGTATTGATTGGAATAGAGATCTAGACATTGCCCGGACTGTTAAAGAGTACAAGTTTATACTCAGTGAGCTTTGTCCTCCCGAGCCTACAAATGTCTTAACTAATGAGGAAAGGACTGATTTTGATATCATGTTCAAACTCAAGGATGTTTAGACATGACATAGGCGGCTAGACAAGAAGCGATGAGGATACTCATAAAGGCCAGTCGCTTCGAGGAAACGCTTAAACACGTTTTTAAGATGATTGACCTTTTAGACGAGTTGAGACGGAAATCGCAAGCTCTTGAAGCCAATGCCAAAGGTTTTGAACCTAAGGGCAAAATCGGGGGAAAGGAAAAGCAAGCAAAGAAACCCAGTGGTCCTAAGTTTCTTAGACCACGAGATGGGACGAGAAAGCCATGAGGCAAGAGTTCTCGATGCAAACAGTCTGGGTACTGGAAGTCTGATTATCCTCTCAAAGAAAGTACGAAATTTTTCTTTAGTCGTAAAACATAGTCAGTGGTATTATCTACCGGAACCTGGTGTGTAGATATGGAACCACTGACGGTATGTGCATTTTAAATACAAGGGTTCCAGGAAACCCGACAACTTAGAAAAGAAGAAATCGTAGTCTACATGGGCAATGCTGTAGAGGAGGCAGCAGTTGCAGTGGAGGACATTTTATAGGATTTCATTTTGGGTTATTGCTTTTATGTACCTTTCATATTAGAAAGAACTTTGTTCTGGATTTCTAATGAATAGATATTTTATTTCTTTTAATCAATTGATGGTTATAAGAAGAAATGAAGATATTATCTATTCTGGTACATTAGCTAGCAATATATAAATGATGAATCCTGAGTCCACCACGATGCAACGAACCGTAGTATGAAACTCGTTTTACTAATAAGAGATTTGTTTATCAATTATACTTGTGGATTCTTATGCTGAATCATGATTATTCAAATAAGAAGTTCAAAGGTCGAAAATTGATTTTTGATCAATTAAGTTGAAGGAGTGGACCTTCCGACCTAAGAATCTAATTTGGAAGATAATATGACTAAGCAATCCTTTATGGATATAAGATGTAAGATCCGGACAAGTATGAGAATTGATTGACTCTGATGTATGCAGATCTGTGTCTACTCAGACAATAATGTACGAGTACTTCATTTGATGATTACTCGAGAAATGGATTAGAATACCTGATGTGCCACAAAAGCAAGTGTTTTGACAAGTCAATGGACACTAAGCAATTGTGGAGATCCATCAAGGTATATCCATTTGTAGCCTGCGATTTGATCGCGGAGGCAAGTACCTGTCTGAGGAATGCATGGCATACTAATCAGAAATTGGGATTTGATCCTAAATGACTTCACCATACACTGTTGTGTAGAGATGTTGTGTCGTAAACAAGAAATGGAACTCTTATAGAAATAGTAAAATTATGAGTTATACGGAACTACCTATGTTCTATGGATATGTCTGGAAACAACGGCGCATTCAAATGCGGTTGTAGAATATCCTAGAAGAACAAAAGATGTGTATTCAATAGTACTATGAACCAGAAGGACGTTATAAGTTCTAACGCCCGGTTCTTAGAGAAAGACTATATAATGAACCACGAGCCCAAGGTGACATAATGCTTTGAAATAAGAGAGAAAGATTAAGACTTAGAACCAGCCAAACCGAGTAGCGGTACACCACTAACTGCACCTACTGTTGTTACTGTTTATACACCGGAATGCCGTTGTAGTGGGAGGTTGTGGATCAACCAGAGATATTCATAAGACTAGGAGAGTTTTCAGACTCTGGACCTAGTATACATGAAATCGATCCCTGGATCTACATGGAGGCAGTACTAAATCTAAATGTGCCTTCTTGGAAAGCAATAAAGATTATTGCTAAGAGGCAAGTTCATTTAGAGTACAAGCTTAGTTGATCCATTTATGGATTGGAACAAAGCATTGAGTTCGTGGTACTTGCAAATTGATGAGATAGTCCATTTTATGGATTCATCAAAGCATAGACGAATCGTGTGTATGGGAAACGTGATGGAAACAAGGTGGTGTTTCTCGGATTTTATGTAGATAACATTTTATCATTGGCAACAATGTAAAGATGTAATCAGACATGAAATGATGGTTGTCTGGATAAATCATTATGAAAGATATAGGAAGAAGTTGTACTTCTCCTGGACATCTTACATATGATTATAGTTCGTTTTAACATGCAAAATTCCGAGAAAGGTTCGTTACCTTTCAGGTACGGAATGCATCTATCTAAGGATATGTGTTTTGGAACACAAAAGGAGATAGAAGCAATTAAAGCGGTTTCCTACACTTAGAGTGTGGAAAGCTTTAATAAATGCGATGTTAAAAACGAGAACCTGATATTTGCTATGTGATGGAGTTATATTCTAAATGTCTAGTTTAGTGACAATATGGAACTCCTTATCTGTGTTTTATTATCTATTAATCAAACAGTCTACATTTTTGTTTATTATAACTCTGTGCTCTATAGTCCTAGATATATACGTTGTAGACAGTATGGCGTGAGGAGACACGCAGAAGATCATACTGTCGGTTACTCGTATATTATCGAACAGTGGCTCACGACTTAGATGGACAGGGACAATCCATCGGTACGTCGTTGTGTGACTGGTAGATAGTCGGTCTTGACTATCATGTTACACTCGTACACTTGGTGTATTGAGCAGGACCACGGGAGGGCGTTCGATTTATACTAATCGACGAAATCGAACTAGACCTCAGAATTACGGATATAAGAATTCTTAATCCCTATATAATTATAGGTGCGTATGTCCAATTCTCGGTTCTTTAACTTGCCAATGACTGAGACTATTTGATTAGTCGAGATACTCGGTAAATTGGGAATCGGAATTGTACACACGGCATGCTATAGATTATAGACAGGAAACCGTGTCCCGTTTATCGGGTTGATGACGTCCCCGAGATGAGCTCATAAAGTTTATAATGTAAACCCTGCAGGTGGATTTGTTCCACATGATAATAAGGATGAGTGGTACTAGTCTCGGATAATAAGAAACGAATTAATTTAATTATTAGTAATTAAATAAATTCGTGGACGTTCGATATCTTAAACACGGGGAAAGTCGTATATGTAATTTCGGCGGATTTATTATTGTTGAAATAATATTAAAATTAATTTCGGGAATTCAATTATTATTTTATAGTGGAGTTAATAATAATTAAAATTGAAATCGATTAATTAAGGAATTGCTTTTACGTATTCCAAGATAATTAATATTTCAATTTAGCCCTTAATTAATTTATCCTTAGGTCCCTAACGTAGCTCTATTTAAACCCCCTCCCTTACCCTCTCTAAACCTAACATTCGCCGCAATTCTCATTTTTCATCTGAGAATAATTATTTTGCTTAGCGCAAAAATATTTTTCTCTGTGTGAAAAATAGAGTTAACGCAATTATAATTTTATTCTCTCATTGAGAATAATTATACCGTGGTTGAGAAAGAGAGAGTATAGACGGGAGAACTCCAGCGGATCGTTGCCCACACAGCGGTTGGAGACGAGGTCAGAGAATACGTTAGAAGCTCTAAGGTCTCAACAATCGACCGATAAGGTATGAGATCGGAACTTTCAATTCCGCATTTATTCGATCTCAATTTCCTCGTTGAACATACATGAACGTAGATCGGTTCCCGTGGCTTGGATGTGATATTCTCAGACTGCTGGGAGGTTTCTGACCTCCGGCGTGGCAGTCGGATCGAGAAAATCGCGTCGGAACAGCCGGAACGGGCGAACGGGGTCGCTGTTCGCAGCGACGAGGCGCCCGCCTGAGGGGCAAGCGCCCGCTCGCGACAGGCAGCAGGCGCTCGCTTGGGCAGCAGGCGCTCGCTTGCCCTGCTGCGCGAGCGCTCGCTTGGTAGGCAAGCGGCCGCTTGCTCCGGGCAGATCGCGAGCCGCGGCTTCGGCTGCGGCGGACGCGCGATCTCTTGGGCGGGCGGCCATGGCTGTCTAAGGGTGACCTCCAGAAGTCGATTGGGGACGTCCGGATGTTCGATGGTTCGAACGGACGTGTCCCGGGTAGTCGATTTCCATCAAATGGTATCAGAGCCGGTTTTGTTCGTTCTTTGTATTGTTTGCGAGTTTTGCCTTGCAGGTTGAACCCGATTATTATGGCCAATTTAATTTTATATTTTGTGCTGTATGTATGTGGTTTTGATTAAACTCTCGGGCTTGTCGAGATCGGTTTATTTTTGGAAAGTTGCTTGTTTGTAATAAATAAAAACGACGGGTTGAGTCGTTAGGTTTATTTAATTTTTCGTTGCATCCGGGACTTGTATAGGGTCGATCAAATGTATAGGATCGATACCGGACTTAGTAGAATAATTTTGTAATTATTTTATGCTATTGGATCGAGACGAGATCGAAGCCCGGAGGAACGAGAATCGAAGTTGAGACGAGCAACGAGTTCGAGTTTCAAGAGACGTGCATTCAAGATTTTAAGGCCATAATAATCGGGCCACGTTAATTGCCTTTTGTGTGATTTACGTGTTTATTATGCTTATTATTTTATGCATGTATATCCCTAAATCGTAAAATACTAAGTGGGAGAGGGATTGGAAACAATCCCGCGGTCTCCATTCTCTGTTTCGAGAGTGATGTGTATTGACTTACGAGTTGGCTTTAGTGTCATCCTCCCTATCGGATAAAGTCGATACACGGAAATCACTTTGATCGAAATTCGAATTCAATTCCATTTATAGAATTGAACACTTAAGTTTTTCAAAGCAAATGCCTAATCTGTTTTTCAAAGACTAAGTTCAACTCGACTCATTCTCACCCCGGGGAGTGGAATGGAGCCAAAGCGCTTGCTTATGTCGATGACACTGATTAGAGACATTCGAGTCATTCGATGACTAGATCGATTGTCTGGTTGGCTCCCTCACTTAGTGAGAGATAGGGCTCAATTGCATGATTGATCGCTGGTTAGAAACTTCGAGTTTCACTTACGAGATATCAAGCTTTGATTAACGAAATTGTGAAATTTATTAAATGGAATTCAATTGACAAAGTTGTTTGTTTAGTAAACGTCCACACTATCGTGGCTTACTAGACGGAAACGGAACTTTGGGTTAATTGAGGTTCGACAGTTATAGGAAATCGTAAAGGGACCGCATGTCAACGTAAACGTCCACACTAACGTGGCTTGCGGTGGATATGTAGTTCCCGAGCGGTTAACTTAGTACTGAGAAATGGTATACACTTAGGTACGCTTTACAGTATCCTCCCCATCGGAGTCACTGCTGTAATGATGTACGACCGAAGTAAAAGTCCAATTATAAAATCGTTTGGACTAGTATACGTCCACATGAACGTGGCATGCTGGTCTGATGGGATTTTAGGATTGATTGGTAAATTTAATGATATTAATTAAGGGAGTTAATATCGAATTAAATTTGACGGTTTGATTTGTCTCTTTTATAGATATGGCACTCAACCCGCTGTCTGTGATACTAAAAGAAAACAAACTCACTGGTCCAAATTATGTTGATTGGAAACGAAACTTGGACATTGTCCTAACTGCTGAGGAGTACAAGTATGTACTCCAGGTCGAATGTCCTATTGCACCTACTGAAACATCCTCTCCTGAGGAAAAGGAAGCTCATCGGAAGTGGGTCAAGGCTGATCAGATGGCGCGGTGCTACATTTTGGCATCTATGTCAAATGTGCTGCAACATCAGCATGAAGCCATGGACACTGCCTATGATATGATGCTTAACCTCAAGGAGATGTTTGGTAGTCAGGACAGGGCAGCCAGACAAGATGCTATGAGGCAACTCATGACAGCCACTATGTCCGAAAGAACGCCCGTGAGGGATCACGTTCTTAGGATGATAGGCTATCTGAATGAGATAGAGATTATGGGAGGAGCTATCGATGGGGAAACCCAGATCGATATAGTGCTCCAGTCTCTGCCTAGGAGTTTTGAGCAGTTCCGCCTGAACTATAACATGAACAAGAGGTTATATACGTTGGCGGAACTCCTGACTGAACTCCAGGCGGCAGAGGGTATCTTTAAGAACTCTCAAGCACTTGTGGCTGTGAAATCGACTCTTCCTCGCCCTTCGGGGATTAAGAAGAAGAAAAAGCAAGGACGGAAACCCAGTGGGCCCAGAGTTGGTGGACCAGAGAATGGAGTGAACAGGCCTAAGGGCAAGTGTTTCCGTTGCAAGCAGTCTGGACATTGGAAGTCAAATTGTCCTCTCAGACAAGGAGGTACGAACTTTTCCTTAGTCACTGAAACATGTTTAGCGGTGTTATCCACCGGTACCTGGTGTGTGGATACGGGAGCCACTGATCATGTCTGCAATTCTTTGCAGGGGTTCCAGGAAACCCGGCGGCTTAGAGAGGGAGAGATCACTATCTACATGGGCAACGCAACGAAAGTGGCGGCTGTTGCAGTGGGAGATATTTATTTATCTTTTAATAATAAAGTTTTAGTATTGAATAATTGTCTTTATGTACCGAATTTTAGAAAGAACCTTGTTTCGGTTTCTAAATTGGTTTTGAATAAATATTCTGTTTCTTTTGATAGTTCTGTTATTATCAAAAAGAATGGTGAGTATATATGTTCTGGTACATTGATAGGCAACTTATATATACTGAATCCTGATTATTCCACGATGCAACGAGTAGAGTCAAATAATACATCTAGTACCAATAAGAGAAAGGAGCCTTCTAGAATGAATCAAAAGTACTTATGGCATCTTAGGCTAGGTCATATTAACTTGGGTAGGATTCAAAGGTTGATAACTGATGGAATACTCAGTGGTGTGAAAGATGAGGACTTTCCAACCTGCGAATCATGCCTGGAAGGAAAAATGACCAAGCGACCCTTTAGTGATAAGGGGTATAGATCCAAGGAAGTACTGGAATTGATTCACTCTGATTTGTGCGGGCCTTTATCTGTCCAAGCGAGAGGAGGTTATGAATATTTCGTAACCTTCACTGATGATTACTCAAGGTATGGTTTTATATACCTGATGCGCCGCAAGAGCGAGTGCTTTGACAAGTTCAAGGAGTACAAAGCTCTTGTGGAGAACCTTCATGGTAAGACCATAAAGACTCTACGATCTGATCGTGGAGGAGAGTACCTCTCGGGAGAGTTTAAAGCGTACTTATTAGAGAATGGGATTGACTCCCAGATGACTGCACCATACACGCCCCAGCAGAATGGTGTAGCAGAAAGAATGAATAGGACTCTTATGGAAATGGTAAGATCTATGATGAGTTATTCAGAACTACCAGTTTCGTTCTGGGGATATGCCTTGGAAACAGCGGCTTATATCTTGAACTTAGTTCCATCCAAATCAGTCCCTAAGACACCCTCGGAATTGTGGACCGGGCGAAAGCCAAACTTGAAACACATTCGGATCTGGGGTTGTCCAGCACATGTGCTGAAGCACGGGGCTGATAAGTTGGATTCACGTTCAGATATTCGGTTGTTTATAGGATATCCTAGAGGAACGAAAGGTGGTCTATTTTATAGTCCTAAGGACCAGAAGATCGTTGTTAGCACCAACGCTCGGTTCTTGGAAGAGGATTATATAATGGACCACAAGCCCAATAGTGAGATAATACTCAACGAACTGAGAGGGAACGATCAAGGCTTAGATTCATTCCAACCGGGTGATACGCCACCACAGTCTGCACCTGTAGTTACTGAGGTTACACCAGAGCGTCGTCGTAGTGGGAGGGTTGTTCGACAACCCGATAGGTTCATGTTTATAGGTGAGTCTTCGGACTTGTTACCTGGAGAACATGAAGCCGATCCCTGGACCTACGACGAGGCGCTTAAAGATCAAGATGCTCAGTCTTGGCAAAAGGCGATGAAATCTGAGATTGAATCTATGGATTCAAATCAGGTCTGAGATCTTGTAGCACCGCCCAAAGGTGTAAAAGCCATTGGTTGCAAGTGGGTGTACAAGAGGAAAAGAGGATCTGACGGGAAGGTGGAAACCTTCAAGGCTAGGCTTGTTGCGAAAGGGTACACTCAAAAAGAAGGGATCGATTATGAGGATACCTTTTCGCCGGTAGCTATGCTAAAGTCGATCCAGATTCTTTTGTCTATAGCATCTCATATGGATTATGAGGTGTGGCAAATGGACGTCAAGACAGCATTCTTGAATGGGAATCTTGACGAGACCATTTATATGAGACAGCCAGAGGGTTTCATCGAGAAAGGCCAAGAGCATCTAGTGTGTAAGCTAAAGCGATCCATTTATGGATTGAAGCAAGCTTCTAGATCTTGGAACATGCGGTTTGATGAGGTTATCCAGTCTTATGGATTCATTCAAAGCATGGACGAGTCGTGTGTATACCGGAGAAGTGACGGAAACAGCGTGGCGTTTCTCGTGCTTTATGTAGACGACATTCTTCTAATTGGCAACAATGTGAAGATGTTGTCGGACATAAAGGGATGGTTGTCCAAGCAATTCGATATGAAAGACTTAGGACAAGTAGGGCATGTTCTTGGGATCAAGGTTATACGAGATCGCCAGAAAAGGACATTGAGCTTGTCCCAGGCTTCATACATTGATACGATTCTAGCTCGTTTCAACATGCAGAATTCCAAGAGAGGTTCTCAACCTTTCTGCCATGGAATTCATCTATCTAAGGATATGTGTCCCAAAACACAGAAGGAGATAGATTACATGAAGACAGTTCCTTATGCTTCGGCAGTGGGTAGTCTCATGTATGCTATGTTGTGCACGAGACCTGATATCTGCTATGCCGTAGGCATGGTAGCTAGATATCAGAGTAACCCTGGACAGGGTCACTGGACTGCTGTAAAGAACATACTTAAGTACATGCGAAGGACTAGGAATTATGTTCTGAGATACAAAGCGTCTGAATTAATTCCTGTGGGTTACACAGATTCGGATTTCCAATCTGATAAGGAACAGCGAAAGTCTACATCAGGCTATGTGTTCACATTGGGAGGTGGAGCAGTTTCATGGAGGAGTGTTAAGCAGAAATGCATTTCGGACTCCACCATGGAAGCCGAATATGTAGCAGCCTCTGAGGCAGCTAAAGAATCGGTCTGGCTCCGGAACTTCATAATGGACTTGGATGTGATTCCTGATTTGCCCAGAGCTATCACAATTTATTGTGACAATAGCGGTGCAGTGGCAAATGCGAAGGAACCACGAGCCCACAATGCGAGTAAACACATAGATCGCAAGTACCACCTGATTAGAGACATCGTCAAGAGAGGCGATGCAGTTGTCACCAAGATTGCATCAGCGGATAACCTGGCAGACCCCTTTACGAAGGCACTTCCAGCGGAAGCGTTCAAGAGACACGTGAAGGGGATGGGTATCGGATGTATGGGAGAGGGCAACTAGACTTTTAGTATAAGTGGGAGATTGATGGAGTTATATTCTAAATGTCTAGTTTAGTGACAATATGGAACTCCTTATCTGTGTTTTATTATCTATTAATCAAACAGTCTGCATTTTTGTTTATTATAACTCTGTGCTCTATAGTCCTAGATATATACGTTGTAGACAGTATGGCGTGAGGAGACACGCAGAAGATCATACTGTCGGTTACTCGTATATTATCGAACAGTGGCTCACGACTTAGATGGACAGGGACAATCCATCGGTACGTCGTTGTGTGACTGGTAGATAGTCGGTCTTGACTATCATGTTACACTCGTACACTTGGTGTATTGAGCAGGACCACGGGAGGGCGTTCGATTTATACTAATCGACGAAATCGAACTAGACCTCAGAATTACGGATATACGAATTCTTAATCCCTATATAATTATAGGTGCGTATGTCCAATTCTCGGTTCTTTAACTTGCCAATGAGTGAGACTATTTGATTAGTCGAGATACTCGGTAAATTGGGAATCGGAATTGTACACACGGCATGCTATAGATTATAGACAGGAAACCGTGTCCCGTTTATCGGGTTGATGACGTCCCCGAGATGAGCTCATAAAGTTTATCATGTAAACCCTGCAGGTGGATTTGTTCCACATGATAATAAGGATGAGTGGTACTAGTCTCGGATAATAAGAAACGAATTAATTTAATTATTAGTAATTAAATAAATTTGTGGACGTTCGATATCTTAAACACGGGGAAAGTCGTATATGTAATTTCGGCGGATTTATTATTGTTGAAATAATATTAAAATTAATTTCGGGAATTCAATTATTATTTTATAGTGGAGTTAATAATAATTAAAATTGAAATCGATTAATTAAGGAATTGCTTTTACGTATTCCAAGATAATTAATATTTCAATTTAGCCCTTAATTAATTTATCCTTAGGTCCCTAACGTAGCTCTATTTAAACCCCCTCCCTTACCCTCTCTAAACCTAACATTCGCCGCAATTCTCATTTTTCATCTGAGAATAATTATTTTGCTTAGCGCAAAAATATTTTTCTCTGTGTGAAAAATAGAGTTAACGCAATTATAATTTTATTCTCTCATTGAGAATAATTATACCGTGGTTGAGAAAGAGAGAGTATAGACGGGAGAACTCCAGCGGATCGTTGCCCACACAGCGGTTGGAGACGAGGTCAGAGAATACGTTAGAAGCTCTAAGGTCTCAACAATCGACCGATAAGGTATGAGATCGGAACTTTCAATTCCGCATTTATTCGATCTCAATTTCCTCGTTGAACATACATGAACGTAGATCGGTTCCCGTGGCTTGGATGTGATATTCTCAGACTGCTGGGAGGTTTCTGACCTCCGGCGTGGCAGTCGGATCGAGAAAATCGCGTCGGAACAGCCGGAACGGGCGAACGGGGTCGCTGTTCGCAGCGACGAGGCGCCCGCCTGAGGGGCAAGCGCCCGCTCGCGACAGGCAGCAGGCGCTCGCTTGGGCAGCAGGCGCTCGCTTGCCCTGCTGCGCGAGCGCTCGCTTGGTAGGCAAGCGGCCGCTTGCTCCGGGCAGATCGCGAGCCGAGGCTTCGGCTGCGGCGGACGCGCGATCTCTTGGGCGGGCGGCCATGGCTGTCTAAGGGTGACCTCCAGAAGTCGATTGGGGACGTCCGGATGTTCGATGGTTCGAACGGACGTGTCCCGGGTAGTCGATTTCCATCACTATGCGGCTAGTATAGTGGGAGGATATCAAGGTAATCCTGGAAAGGAATACTCGACTGCTGTAATGAACATTTTAAGTACTCTCGAAGTACTGGAAACTATGTTCTGGATTACGGAGCAAACAAGCATTTCCTTTGGATTACATTCTCTTAGATTTCTAATCGAATGAGGACCAGTGTAAGTCGATATCAGGCTGTGTGTTTCACTATTGAAGGAGAAGGAGTTTTAACATGAAAGAGTGATAAGCACGATGCTTTTCGGACTCTGCCATGGGTAACCAAATAGCGGCCTCAGAGGCAGCGGAAGTTTTGGTATAGCTCCGGGATAATCTTTGGGACTTAGACGTGATTCTTAATTTGTCAAAAGGCTATGTAAATAGCGGTGCGATGGCAAATGGTAAGAAATCACAAGTCCATAAGTGTAAGATAACACATAGAGCAAGTACCACCTGATACGAGTCATCGTCAAGGGAGACGACGCTGTAGTCACCAAGATAACTTCAGAGCGGCAACCTAGAGTGCTCATTCACATAGTACTTCTTGGAAGTACAACTTAAGCACGTGATGAGTATGGGAGTCGGGAGTTTGGAGGAAATGACTAGACCTTAGTACAAGTGGGAGATTGTTGGAGTTGTGTACTTAATGTCTAGATTTAAGTAACGGAAACTCACGATCCATTGCCATTAATCTATTTAATTAAATAAACAATTATTTGCATTTAATTATTTATAATTAAATATATGCAAATCATAGTCCTGGATTTTATACGTTGTAGTTAGTATGGTGTTGCATGGGCACAAAGAAGATCATACTATCGGTTACTCGTATTTAATCAAACAGTTGCTCACGACCTAGATGGACACGGACCAATCCATCGGTATAGTCGTTGTGTGAGAGAGAAAATAATTTATCTTAATTATTTTATCACACTTGTACACTTGGTGTATTGAGCGGATCGTTGAGATTCATCGATTAGGATTGCCGGCGATAATCGATTCGAGTCTCAGAGTATTTTATTCTTAATCCCCGATACTATTGCGGGTGTGTATATTTAATATACGTGACTTTGATTTTCCAAAGGAATTGACCGGTTTAATTACTGGGTCAATTACCGGTTGAGTTGGGTCACTATATTTTATATATGACATGCTGTGAATACTTGACGGGAAAGTGTATCCCGCAAGGGTTGATAATATCCCCGAGATGAGTTCATAAGGAATTATTATGTAAACCCTGCAGGTGGATTTAATCCGCATAATAATTAAGGTTGAACGGTACTATTCTCGGATATAAGAAATGAATAATATTTATTGAGCAATAAATAAATTTATTCATGGATATTTAAATCTTAAATACACGGAATAAATAATACTACCGGAGAAATATTATTTGATATAATATGGATAAATATTGGGAGTGCAATTTTATTTATATAGTGGAAAATAAATAAAATTAATATTGATAAGAATTAATAGATTTGGGTTGGACCCAATTTAATTTTCAATATTAGAAGCCCAATATTTAATCTCCTTTTGATCCCCTACGTAGCCTATAAAAGCACTACATGGTCTTCACTTTTCACAACCTAAGATACGCCAATCATAAAGTTCTTGAAGAGTGGAGGAGATCCATGGAGTTCGGAAGATCGTCGCCCACCCGACGTTCAAGCTAGTTCAAGGAATACGTGGGAAGATCTCAAGGTCATCAATTGAGTTCTTCGTTTCTCCGCACAACGAGAATAAAGGTAAAATCGTTGAACCCCCTTCGATGATTTAATCGTTTATTTATCGTAATTATATCGTGAACGTAAGATCCAAAAAGACGAACCCCATGACGAGGTCGAACCGGGCGGTGGTGGCTGGACCACCGGACCGCCGGCGGATCGACGGCTCGGCTGGACGGGGATCGAGAGGGCGTGAGCCTCGGCTGGACGCCGAGAGCTCGATCGAACCCTAGCTGGACGCGCCGCTTGCGCGGGGGCTGTCTCCGCTCGCGCGGAGAGGCAGCCGCTCGCGCGGTGGTGGCCGGCGGCTGCTGGGTAGATCGTGAGCCACGGGTTCCACCGTGGCTGGAGCTCGATCACCCGGGGAGCAGCTGGGGCGTGCCCAGCAGGGCTGAACCCTAAGCGCACGTCCGGCGACGTGCGCATGCCTCGGTTGAACAGCGGCGGCTCGTGCCGCTGCTAGGGCTTCGACGGGGGCTGTCCGCGAGGGTTTAAGCGCGCCCAGCGGGCTGCCAAGGGCAGCCCTAGGCGGCTGTTGTGATCAGCCGCGAGCCAATGCGAGGGCTCGACCGAACAAGCCGCGGGTTCGCCCGTGGTTAGGGTTTGGTTGGGCTCGGCTTCGTGGTGGTTCGTGGCGGGATGTTCCGACAACCGGGAGTCGATTGGAATTGTCGTTCCGCATTGACAATTCCGGATATTCGTTCTCCGAAGGATTTCGGTCGGAATTAATTAGATAATTAATTTTAATTAATTTATTAATTCCGGGATATCGATTTCCAACACAGCCGGGGTTCTCCTCGATCGCGCATCCCCGGCGTCCAGCCGGGGTGCTCTTGGTTCGATCCCCACGAGGTCCTCGAGCCGCGGCGGTCCGGTGGTTTCACCACCACCGCCCGGTTCGTCCTCGTTCCGGGGTTCGTCCTCGGATCTTGGTTCTACGGTATTTTCAATAAATAATCGAATAAAATCATCAAGGGTGTTTAACGATTTTGTACCTTCGATTCGTTGTTCGGAGAAACGAGATCAATCGATGACCTTGAGATCTTCCCGCGTATTCCTTGCACTAGCCCGTACGTCGTGTGGGCGACGATCTACCGAACTCCATGGATCTCCCTCTCTACTTTCTCTCTCTAGAATTGTGATCTTCAAGTTATGAGAATAGAGAAGACCATGTAGTGCTTTTATAGGCTACGTAGGGGATCTTAAGGAGGTGGAATATTGGGCTTCCAATATTGAAGATTAAATTGAGCCCAATGCTCAAGTCCATTAATCCTTATCAATATTAATTAATTCTATTTTCCACTATATAAAATTAATTGCACTCCCAATATTAAACCATATTATATCAAATAATATTTCTCCGGTAGTATTATTTATTCCGTGTATTTAAGATATAAATATCCATGAATAAAATTAATTTATTGCTAATTAATTTATTCATCTCTTTTATTTCCGAGACTAGTACCATTCATCCTTAATTATTATGCGGAACGAATCCACCTGCAGGGTTTACATAATAATTCCTTATGAACTCATCTCGGGGATATTATCAACCCTTACGGGATACACTTTCCCGTCAAGTATTCACGGCATGCCATATATAAAATATAGTAACCCAACTTAACCGGTAATTAACCCAATAATTAAATCGGTTAATTCCTTTGGTAAATCAAAGTCACTTATATTAAATATACACACCCGCAATAGTATCGGGGATTAAGAATAAAATACACTGAGACTTGAATCGATTATCGCCGGCAATCCTAATCGATAAATGTCAAGCAGATCCGCTCAATACACCAAGTGTACAAGTGTGATAAAATAATTAAGACAAATTATTTTCTCTCTCACACAACGACTATACCGATGGATTGGTCCGTGTCCATCTAGGTCGTGAGCAACTGTTCGATTAAATACGAGTAACCGATAGTATGATCTTCTGTGTGACGTCGCACACCATACTAACTACAACGTATATAATCCAGGACTATAATTTGCATATATTTAATTATAAATAATTAAACGCAAATAATTGTTTATTTAAATAAATAGATTAATGGCAATCGATCGTGAGTTTCCGTTACTTAAATCTAGACATTAAGTACACAACTCCAACAATCTCCCACTTGTACTAAGGTCTAGTCATTTCCTCCAAACTCCCGACTCCCATACTCATCACGTGCTTAAGTTGTACTTCCAAGAAGTACTATGTGAATGAGCACTCTAGGTTGCCGCTCTGAAGTTATCTTGGTGACTACAGCGCCGTCTCCCTCGACGATGACTCGTATCAGGTGGTACTTGCACTATGTGTTATCTTACACTTATGGACTTGTGATTTCTTACCATTTGCCATTGCACCGCTATTTACATAGCCTTTGGCAAATTAAGAATCACATCTAAGTCCCAGAGATTATCCCGGAGTTATACCAAAACTTCCGCTGCCTCTGAGGCCGCTATTTGGTTACCTATGGCAGAGTCCGAAAAGCATCGTGCTTATCACTCTTCCATGTTAAAACTCCTTCTCCTTCGATAGTGAAACACATAGCCTGATATCGACTTACACCAGTCCTCATTTGATTAGAAATCTAAGAGAATGTAATCCAAAGGAAATGCTCGTCTTCTTCGTAGTCTAGAACAGTACTTCGAAAGTACTTTTACGGTAGTCGAATATTCCTTTCCAGGATTACCTTGATATCCTCCCACTACGCTAACCGCATGGCCGATATCAGGTTCTCGTTTTCAACATTGCATTTATTAAGCTTTCCACACTCAAAGTGTAGGAAACTGCTTTCATTGCTTCTATCTCCTTTTGTGTTCCAAAACACATATCCTTATATAGATGCATTCCGTCTCTGAAAGGTAACGAACCTTTCTCGGAATCTTGCATGTTTAAAACGAACCATAATCATTTATGTAAGATGTCCAGGAGAAGTACAATGTTCTTTCTAGAGATTCAAGATCTCAAGAACATGTCCAACTTCTTCCTTTATCTTTAATAATGATTCATCTAGACAACCATCATTTTATGTCTGATAACATCTTTACATTGTTGCCAATGATAAGATTGTTATCTCAATAAAACCTCCGAGAAACACCACCTTGTTTTCCATCACGTTTCCAATACACACAATTCGTCTATGCTTTTGATGAATCCATAAAATGGACTATCTCATCAATTTGCAAGTACCACGAACTCAATGCTTTGTTTCAATCCATAAATGGATCAACTAAGCTTGTACTCTAAATGATCTCGCCTCTTAGCAATAATCCTTATTGCTCTCCAAGAAGGCACATTTAGATCTAGTACGGCCTTCATGTAGATCTAGGGATCGATTTCATGTATACTAGGTCCAGAGTCCGAAGACTCTCCTAGACTTATGAATATCTCCGGTTGCCCCACAACCTCCCACTACAATGGCATTCCGGTGTATAAACAGTGATAACAGTAGGTGCAGTTAGTGGTGTACCGCTACTCGGTTCGGCTGGTTCTAAGTCTTAATCTTTCTCTCTCATTTCAAAGTATCATGTCACTTTAGGCTTGTGGTTCATCATATAGTCTTTCTCTAAGAACCGGGCGTTAGAAATTATAACGTCCTTCTGGTTCATAGTACTATTGAACACACATCTTTTGTTCTTCTAGGATATTCTACAACCGCATTTGAATGCGCCGTTGTTTCCAGACATATCCATAGAACATAGGTAGTTCCGTATAACTCATGATTTTACTATTTCTATAAGAGTTCCATTTCTTGATTACGACACACCATTTCTACACAACAGTGTATGGTGTAGTCTTTTGGGATCAAATCCCAATCTCTGATCAGTATGCTATGCATTCCTCAGGCAGGTACTTGCCTCCGCGATCAAATCGCAGGCTACAAATGGATATACCTTGATGGTTCTCCACAAATGCTTAGTGTCCATTGACTTGTCAAAACACTTGCTTTTGTGGCACATCAGGTATTCTAATCCATTTCTCGAGTAATCATCAAATGAAGTACTCGTACCTTATAGTCTGAGTAGACATAGGTCTGCATACATCAGAGACAATCAATTCTTATACTTGTCCGGATCTTACATCTTATATCCATAAAGGATTGCTTAGTCATATTATCTTCCAAATTAGATTCTTAGGTCGGAAGGTCCACTCCCTCAACTTAATTGATTAAATATCAATTTTCGACCTTTGAACTTCTTATTTGAATAAACATGACTTAGCATAAGAATCCACAAGTATAATTGATAAAGAAATCTCTTATTAGTAAAACGAGTCTCATACTACGGTTCGTTGCATCGTGGTGGACTCAGGATTCATTATTTATATATTGCTAGCTAATGTACCAAAATAGATAATATCATTATTTATTCTTATAACCATCAAATGATTAAAAGAAATAAAATATCCATTTATTAGAAATCCAGAACAAAGTTCTTTCTAATATGAAAGGTACATAAAAGCAATAACTCAAAATGAAATCCTATAAAATGTCCTCCACTGCAACTGCTGCCTCCTCTACAGCATTGCCCATGTAGACTACGATTTCTTCTTTTCCAAGTCGTTAGGTTTCCTGGAACCTTTGCATTTAAAATGCACATACCGTCAGTGGTTCCATATCTACACACCAGGTTCCGGTAAATAATACCACTGACTATGTTTTACGACTAAAGAAAATTTCGTACTTTCTTTTGAGAGGATAATCAGACTTCCAGTACCCAGACTGTTTGCATCGAGAATACTTGCCTCTTGGCTTTCTCGTCCCATCTCGTGGTCCAAGAAACTTAGGACCACTGGGTTTCTATGCTTGCTTTTCCTTTCCCCCGATTTTGCCTCTTAGGTTCGAAACCTTTGGCATTGGCTAGAAGAGCTTGCGATTTCCGTTTCAACTCGTCCAAAAGGTCAATCATCTCAAAAACGTGTTTAAGCGTTTCCTCGAATCGACTGGCCTTTATGAGTATCCTCATCGCCTCTTGTATAGCCTCTACATCATGTTTATCACTCCTTGAGTTTGAACATGATATCAAAATCAGTCCTTTCCTCATCAGTTAAGACATTTGTAGGCTCGGGAGGACAAAGTTCACTGAGTACAAACTTGTACTCTTTAACAGTCTGGACAATGTCTAGATCTCTATTCCAATCAATACATTTAGGGACCAGTGAGTTTAAAATTCCTCAAGTATCACATAAAGTGGGTTCAAAGCCATATCCTAATCTATGAGCACATATAACAACAATCAATCGATTTAATCTCCGATATTATCTCCCTCAAATAATATCATTAAACCACTAATCACATCTAAAATCCCATCAGATATGGCAAGCCACGATAGTGTGGACGTTTACCTATCCAAATGATTTAGCAATTAGATTTGCTTCGGTCGTACATCATCATTAGCGTAACTTCGATGGGAAGAATACTAAGAAGCGTACCTAAGTGTAAACCATTACTCAGTATCTAAGAAGATTGTTTGGGATACGCATATTCACCGCAAGCCACGATAGTGTGGACGTTTACGTTAACATACGCTCCTTTACTCCCTTCTATAACTGTCTACGTTAATCGTTCCAAAATCCCATTCAATGTAGCAAGCCACGATAGTGTGGACGTTTACTACACCAAAAGACTTTTACAATTGACTCCCAATTACTAGATCCATTCGATTTTTGTAAATCAGGACGCGGAGAATCATAAGTGAAACTCGAAGTTTCTAACCAGTGATTCACCATGCGAACGACCCTATCTCTCATAAAATGAGGGAGCCGAGCAGACAATCGATCCACCTTCAAAAAGGATGGTACGAAGGTCTCTAATTTGTGTCCTCGACATGACCAAGTGGCTTTGGCTCCATTCCACTCCCCGGGGTGAGAATGAGTCGACTTGAAATCAGTTTTGGAAAGACAAATTAGGCATTGTTTGATAAACTTTAATCAATGTTTCTTGTAAGAGGAATTACAAGAATTCTCCTCCAATGGCTTATCTATACGAACTTCAAAAAGTCCATAAAAGTCACCAAGAGAACAGCAATGGAGACCATGGATATGTTTCCATACCCTTTCCCACTTAGCTTTTTACAATAAAGGGATATGCTATCTAATGCATAATTAAATACACATAAGCATGCATACATGAAATAAAGCACATAGAATATTATCACATAATCAAAATAATACTAGAATATTATTTTCCGACTATTATGGCTTTATCGCATCTCCGTACGCATCTTCTAGTCTTCAGTCTTCGTTCTTGAATGCTCCATGTGACGAGAATATTAATTCCAATATTTAAATCTATTTATTTTTAATAAATCCAAAAGATACTTAATTCGAAAATTAAGTCAATCGAATAAATCAAAAATAAAATTAAATATTATTAATATATTTATTATTTTTATTTTTCCTTTCTACTTCATTAAATCTCTTAGAATAATCTATCCAAGACCCACTTGGAATATTCTAGAAGACTTCCATAATGAAATAAGGAAATAAAATAATTTATTTTATTTTCCCTTTCTACTTCATTAAATCTCTAGAATAATCTATCCAAGACCCACTTGGAATATTCTAGATGATTTCCATAGTGAAATAAGGAAATAATTTAGGACTCCTAGTCCTTCCAAATTAATTACTTTCCTAATCCATTAAAAATTCCATAAAGGAATAATTAAATAAGGAAAAATTAATTTAAGACTCCTAAACTTTCCAAATTAATTATTTTCCTAATCTATCAAAAATTCCATAAAAGGAATAATCAATTAGGAAGACCAAATTAATTCCAAATTTATTCCTTTCCCTAATCCATGAATATTCCCAAGAATATGAATAATCAATAAGGAAAAATAAATTTATACTAAATTTATTCTTTTTCTATTCCATGAGAATTCCCAAAAATAGGAATAATCAAAATAGGAAAACCGAATAATTTAGGAAAGTTAAATCTCGGCGGGAGAGCACGAGATCACGAGGACGCCGCACCCCCACCACCATCAATCGAGAGTCATAGCAGCACATGCATCATCAATTAAAATTGATTCAGCCGATAGTCCTCATGCATGGTGCATGCTTGTACCTCCAGCACATGCAATATCAAATAAATTAATTCCCACCAACGTGACAATTGAATTAATTGATTCACCAGCACAATTGGACTATCGTGCATCCGTGCCTTTGACTCCCGCGCCCAGCTACGGGCTGATTCGTCCTTCGTGGTTGAACCCAAGTCCTAATCTTTCTTCGTCACACGTCTTCTCCGGCGGTCGTTTCGGCATCGAACCAACGTAAATAAATTACAATAATTTAAATACAATTATCCGGTATCGATTCTATACATGAAATCGACCATATACATTTTCCGGAAAAAGTAGACCGTAATAATAAATCCTAAATTCGGTCAACCCCCGAATTTTTACTATTACAAGCATTCACCACACATAAAACGAATCTCGACATGTCCGAGAGTTTAATCAAAAACATATTATGACAATAATTAACGAATAAATTATATTTAGCCATAATAGTCGGAAACCCTGCGAGGTAGAACAATTTTATCGAAAATACCGCGAACGTAAACCACGCTCTGATACCAATTGTTTGAATTCGATATCCCGGGCTATTAAAATTTGCGGAAACCATAGCCCGATAAAACCATTCGCCGGAGATCACATGAACGCCGGAGCACGAGCCGAACGCACGACACGGCCGAAGCCGCGCGCACGCACAGCCTGAGCCCCCGTCCGCGGGGCTCATGCGATCGAAGGATCGATCGCGTCGTGCGATCGATCGGCTGGGGCTGCAGCGGCAGCCCCTCGGTGAGTCCGGCGACTCACCGTCGTCGGGGAGGGGGGCAGCTCGCCCAGCGAGCCGCGGCGGCACCAGCCGCCACCCCGCGATCGAACCTAGGGTTCGATCGCACCCCGGCGTCCAGCCGGGGTTCTCCTCGATCGCGCATCCCCGGCGTCCAGCCGGGGTGCTCTTGGTTCGATCCCCACGAGGTCCTCGAGCCGCGGCGGTCCGGTGGTTTCACCACCACCGCCCGGTTCGTCCTCGTTCCGGGGTTTGTCCTCGGATCTTGGTTCTACGGTATTTTCAATAAATAATCGAATAAAATCATCAAGGGTGTTTAACGATTTTGTACCTTCGATTCGTTGTTCGGAGAAACGAGATCAATCGATGACCTTGAGATCTTCCCGCGTATTCCTTGCACTAGCCCGGACGTCGTGTGGGCGACGATCTACCGAACTCCATGGATCTCCCTCTCTACTTTCTCTCTCTAGAATTGTGATCTTCAAGTTATGAGAATAGAGAAGACCATGTAGTGCTTTTATAGGCTACGTAGGGGATCTTAAGGAGGTGGAATATTGGGCTTCCAATATTGAAGATTAAATTGAGCCCAATGCTCAAGTCCATTAATCCTTATCAATATTAATTAATTATATTTTCCACTATATAAAATTAATTGCACTCCCAATATTAAACCATATTATATCAAATAATATTTCTCCGGTAGTATTATTTATTCCGTGTATTTAAGATATAAATATCCATGAATAAAATTAATTTATTGCTAATTAATTTATTCATCTCTTTTATTTCCGAGACTAGTACCATTCATCCTTAATTATTATGCGGAACGAATCCACCTGCAGGGTTTACATAATAATTCCTTATGAACTCATCTCGGGAATATTATCAACCCTTACGGGATACACTTTCCCGTCAAGTATTCACGGCATGCAATATATAAAATATAGTAACCCAACTTAACCGGTAATTAACCCAATAATTAAATCGGTTAATTCCTTTGGTAAATAAAAGTCACTTATATTAAATATACACACCCGCAATAGTATCGGGGATTAAGAGTAAAATACACTGAGACTTGAATCGATTATCGCCGGCAATCCTAATCGATAAATCTCAAGCAGATCCGCTCAATACACCAAGTGTACAAGTGTGATAAAATAATTAAGACAAATTATTTTCTCTCTCACACAACGACTATACCGATGGATTGGTCCGTGTCCATCTAGGTCGTGAGCAACTGTTCGATTAAATACGAGTAACCGATAGTATGATCTTCTGTGTGACGTCGCACACCATACTAACTACAACGTATATAATCCAGGACTATAATTTGCATATATTTAATTATAAATAATTAAACGCAAATAATTGTTTATTTAATTAAATAGATTAATGGCAATGGATCGTGAGTTTCCGTTACTTAAATCTAGACATTAAGTACACAACTCCAACAGTCACCGTGTTTACTTGACTCGAAATAACAAATGACTTAAACAGTAATAAACTAGCATGCAACTTAACTAACAGACTGAGCAATTAACAAACTTGACTAAACAGATAAGAAGAAACAAATAAAGAATAAAGTATCCAGGCATTGACTCCCCTGATGGATTTATATTCTAAATGTCTAGTTTAGTGACAATATGGAACTCCTTATCTGTGTTTTTCATTATCTATTAATCAAACTGTCGGCATTTTGTCTATCTTGTACTTGAATGCAATAGTCCTAGATATATACGTTGTAGACAGTATGGCGTGAGGAGACACGCGGAAGATCATACTGTCGGTTACTCGTATACTATCGAACAGAAGCTCACGACTTAGATGGACAGGGACAATCCATCGGTACGTCGTAGTGTGACTGGGTAATAGTTGGTCTTGACTATTATGTTACACTTGTACACTTGGTGTATTGAGCAGGACCACGGGAGGGCGTTCGATTTATACTAATCGACGTCATCGAACTAGACCTCAGATATTACGGATAAACGAATTCCTAATCCCTATATAATTATAGGTGCGTTTGTCCAATTCTCGGTTCTTTAACTTGCCAATGAGTGAGACTATTAGATTAGTCGAGATACTCGGTAAATTGGGAATCGGAATTGTACAAACGGCATGCTATAGATTATAGATAGGAAACCGTGTCCCGTTTATCGGGTTGATGATGTCCTCGAGATGAGCTCATAAAGTTTATCATGTAAACCCTGCAGGTGGATTTGTTCCACATGATAATAAGGTTGAGTGGTACTAGTCTCGGATAATAAGAGACGAATTAATTTAATTATTAGTAATAAAATTAATTCGTGGACATACGATATCTTAAACACGGGGAAGGTCGTTTATGTAATTTCGGCGGAATTATTATTGTTGAAATAATATTGAAATTAATTTCGGGAATTCAATTATTATTTTATAGTGGAGTTAATAACAATTAAAATTGAAATCGATTAATTAAGGAATTGCGTTTACGTATTCCAAGTTAATTAATATTTCAATTTAGCCCTTAATTAATTTATCCTAAGGTCCCTAACGTAACTCTATATAAACCCCCCCTCCCTTACTATCCTAAGACCTAACTTTCGCCGCAACTTTCATTTTTGTTCAGAGAATAATTAATTTCTTAGCGCAATAATATTTTTCTCTGTGTAAAAATAAAGTTAACGCAATTATATTTTATTCTCTCATTGAGAATAATCATACGCTGGCCTTGGAAAGGAGAGTACAGACGGGAGAACTCCATCGGATCGTGGCCCACACAACGGTTGGAGACGGGATCTGAGGCATAAATTAGAAGCATCTAAGGTCTCAACAATCGACCGAGAAGGTATGAGATCGAATCTCAATTCCACAATTTCATTCGATCTAATTTCTCGTTGATCATACATGAACGTAGATCGGGTTCCGGGGTCGTGGATCGTGTTCCTCGACTACTGGGGGGTCTAGGACCTCCGGAACGGTAGTTGGATGATGAAAAACGACCCGGAAACGAGCCCGGAACAGCAACGTCGCGTTGCTGTTCGCGGACGAACAGCGCCCGCTGGTGGGCAAACGGCGGTCGCCGTTTGCAGCTCCACCAGCGACCGCTGGACTGCAATCAGCGGGCGCTGATTGGGCAAAGTCCAGCCCCGTTTTGCGCGGTTGTCCTCCGGGGCGATGGCTGGGCGTGATTCGGGATAAGGGCTGTCAAGCGAACGAAGTAGCGACTTCGGATGTCGACTGGGATCGTTCGGATGTTCGAGCGATCGAACGAACGCATCCCGGGTAGTCGATTTCCAAAAATTGGTATCAGAGCCGGTTTATACGTTCTTTGTATTGTTTGCGAGTTTTGTTTTGCAGGATAACCCGATTATTATGGTCATATGTTTATGTACTGTTTATTGTGGTTTGTTAAACTCTCGGGATTGTCGAGATCTTTGTTTTTTTTTGAATCGTTGCTTGTTTGTAATAGTTAAAACGACGGGTTGAGTCGTTTAGGGTTTTCTATTTCGTTTTTCGTTTATCCGGGTGTATAGGATCGATCATTCTGTATAGGATCGATGCCGGAAGTAGTATAACTTACATATGTAATGTTGCTGCTACTTGGTGGATCGAGAGAAGATCGAAGGACGGACGAACGAGGGTCGAGGAGTCGAACCCGAGGCTGCTGTGCACAAACGGCGCCCACTGGAGGGCAAACGCCGGTCGCCGTTTGCAGCTCCTCCAGCGACCGCTGTTCTTCATACAGCGGGCGCTGTTTGAGGTTTGGCAGCAGCGGCTCGGGGGTTCGACGGACATCACGGATCGCTTGTCGAGGGCCCGGGACGATACTCCAGTGGGAGGGGTTCGTCTCTTGGTCCTTAGACGAGTCCGTGATGGACCGAGACCGAGACGAGCAACGAGACGAAGATCCGAGAAGACGTGCATCGAAGATCTTAAAGGCCATAATAATCGGGCCACGTTAAATACTTTCTATGTGTTTACGTGTTTTATTATGCTTTAATTTCAATATGCATGCTTGTTATCCCTTTCGTAAAAACTAAGTGGGAGAGGGATTGGAAACAATCCCGCGGTCTCCATTCTCTGTTTTGATAGTGATGTGTGTCGCTTACGAGTTGGCTTTAGTGTCATCCTCCCTATCGGATAAAGTTGACACACGGATATCACTGGATCAAAATTCGAATTCAATTCCATTTATAGAATTGAACACTTAAGTTTTTCAAAGCAATGCCTAATCTTTCTTTCAAAGACTAATTTCAACTCGACTCATTCTCACCCCGGGGAGTGGAATGGAGCCAAAGCGCTTGGTTATGTCGATGACACAGATTAGAGACATTCGAGTCATTTGATGACTAGATCGATTGTCTGGTTGGCTCCCTCACTTTGTGAGAGATAGGGCTCAATTGCATGATTGATCGCTGGTTAGAAACTTCGAGTTTCACTTACGAGATATCAAGCTTTGATTAACGAAATTGTGAAATTTATTAAATGGAAATCAATTAACAAAGTTGTTTGTTTAGTAAACGTCCACACTATCGTGGCTTACTAGACGGAAACGGAACTTTAGGTTAATTGAGGCTCGACAGTTATAGGAAATCGTAAAGGGACCGCATGTCAACGTAAACGTCCACACTAACGTGGCTTGCGGTGGGCGTGTAGTTTCCGAGCGGTTAACTTAGTACTGAGAAATGGTATACACTTAGGTACGCTTTACAGTATCCTCCCCATCGGAGTCACTGCTGTAATGATGTACGACCGAAGTAAAAGTCCAGTTATAAAATCGTTTGGACTAGTATACGTCCACATGAACGTGGCATGCTAGTCTGATGGGATTTTAGGATTGATTGGTAAATTTAATGATATTAATTAAGGGAGTTAATATCGAATTAAATTTGACAGTTTGATTTGTCTTTTTTTATATAGATATGGCACTCAACCCACTGTCCATCATACTAAAAGAAAACAAACTCACTGGTCCAAATTATGTTGATTGGAAACGAAACTTGGACATTGTCCTGACTGCTGAGGAGTACAAGTTTGTACTCCATGAGGTTTGTCCTGATGAACCTATTGATACCTCCACTCCTGAGGAAAAGGAAGCTCATCGGAAGTGGGTCAAGGCTGATCAGATGGCGCGGTGCTACATTTTGGCTTCTATGTCAAATGTGCTGCAACATCAGCATGAGGCCATGACCACTGCCTATGATATGATGCTTAACCTCAAGGAGATGTTTGGTAGTCAGGATAGGGCAGCCAGGCAAGATGCTATGAGGAAACTCATGACGGCCACCATGTCCGAAGGAACGCCCGTAAGGGATCACATTCTTAGGATGATTGGCTATCTGAATGAGATAGAGATTATGGGAGGAACTATCGATGGGGAAACCCAGATCGATATAGTGCTCCAGTCTCTGCCTAGGAGTTTTGAGCAGTTCCGCCTGAACTATAACATGAACAAGAGGTTATATACGTTGGCGGAACTCCTGACTGAACTCCAGGCGGCAGAGGGAATCTTTAAGAAGTCTCAGGCACTTTTGGCTGTGAAACTTCCTGGCCCTCCGGGGGCTAAGAGGAAGAAGAAGCAAGGACGGAAACCCAGTGGACCCAGAAATGGTGGACCACATAATGGATTGAACAAGCCCAAGGGCAAGTGTTTCCGTTGCAAGCAGTCTGGACATTGGAAGTCTAATTGTCCTCTCAGACAAGGAGGTATGAACTTTTCCTTAGTCACTGAAACATGTTTAGCGGTGTTATCCACCGGTACCTGGTGTATAGATACGGGAGCCACTGATCATGTCTGCAATTCTTTGCAGGGGTTCCAGGAAACCCGGCGGCTTAGAGAGGGAGAGATCACTATCTACATGGGCAACGCTACGAAAGTGGCGGCAGTTGCAGTGGGAGATATTTATTTGTCTTTTAATAATAAAGTTTGGGTATTGAATAATTGTCTTTATGTACCGAATTTTAGAAAGAACCTTGTTTCGGTTTCTAAATTGGTTTTGAATAAATATTCTGTTTCTTTTGATAGTTCTGTTATTATCAAAAAGAATGGTGAGTATATCTGTTCTGGTACATGGATAGGCAACTTATATATACTGAATCCTGATTATTCCACGATGCAACGAGTAGAGTCAAATAACACATCTAGTACCAATAAGAGAAAGGAGCCTTCTAGGATGAATCAAAAGTACTTATGGCATCTTAGGCTAGGTCATATTAACTTGGGTAGGATTCAAAGGTTGATAACTGATGGAATACTCAGTGGTGTGAAAGATGAGGACTTTCCAACCTGCGAATCATGCCTGGAAGGAAAAATGACCAAGCGACCCTTTAATGATAAGGGGTATAGATCCAAGGAAGTACTGGAATTGATTCACTCTTATTTGTGCGGGCCTTTATCTGTCCAAGCGAGAGGAGGTTATGAATATTTCGTAACCTTCACGGATGATTACTCAAGGTATGGTTTTGTATACCTGATGCGCCGCAAGAGCGAGTGCTTTGACAAGTTCAAAGAGTACAAAGCTCTTGTGGAGAACCTTCATGGTAAAACCATAAAGACTCTACGATCTGATCGTGGAGGAGAGTACCTCTCGGGAGAGTTTAAAGCGTACTTATTAGAGAATGGGATTGACTCCCAGATGACTGCACCATACACGCCCCAGCAGAATGGTGTAGCAGAAAGAAGGAATAGGACTCTTATGGAAATGGTAAGATCTATGATGAGTTATTCAGACCTACCAGTTTCGTTCTGGGGATATGCATTGGAAACAGCGGCGTATATCCTGAACTTAGTTCCTTCTAAATCAGTCCCTAAGACGCCCTCGGAATTGTGGACCGGGCGAAAGTCGAACTTGAAACACATTCGGATCTGGGGTTGTCCAGCACATGTGCTGAAGCATGGGGCTGATAAATTGGAATCTCGTTCAGATATTCGGTTGTTTATAGGATATCCTAGAGGAACGAAAGGTGGTCTATTTTATAGTCCTCAGGACCAAAAGATCGTTGTTAGCACCAACGCTCGGTTCTTAGAAGAGGATTATATAATGGACCACAAGCCCAAGAGTGAGATAATACTAAACGAACTGAGAGGGGACGATCAAGGCTTAGATCCAACCGAACCGGGTGATACGCCACCACAGTCTGCACCTGTAGTTACTGAGGTTACACCGGAGCGTCGTCGTAGTGGGAGGGTTGTTCGACAACCCGATAGGTTCATGTTTATAGGTGAGTCTTCGGACTTGTTACCTGGAGAACATGAAGCCGATCCCTGGACCTACGGCGAGGCGCTTAAAGATCAAGATGCTCAGTCTTGGCAAAAAGCGATGAAATCTGAGATCGAATCAATGGATTCAAATCAGGTCTGGAATCTTGTAGCACCGCCCAAAGGTGTAAAAGCCATTGGTTGCAAGTGGGTGTACAAGAGAAAAAGAGGGTCTGACGGGAAGGTGGAAACCTTCAAGGCTAGGCTTGTTGCGAAAGGGTATACTCAGAAAGAAGGGATCGATTATGAGGAAACCTTTTCGCCGGTAGCTATGCTAAAGTCAATCCGGATTCTTTTGTCTATAGCAGCTCATATGGATTATGAGGTGTGGAAAATGGACGTCAAGACAGCATTCTTGAATGGGAATCTTGACGAGACCATTTACATGAGACAGCCAGAAGGTTTCATCAAGAAAGGCCAAGAGCATCTAGTGTGTAAGCTAAACCGATCCATTTATGGATTGAAGCAAGCTTCTAGATCTTGGAACATGCGGTTTGATGAGGTTATCCAGTCTTATGGATTCATTCAAAGCATGGACGAGTCGTGTGTATACCGGAGAAGTGACGGAAACAGCGTGGCGTTTCTCGTGCTTTATGTAGACGACATTCTTCTAATTGGCAACAATGTGAAGATGTTGTCGGAC
Source organism: Euphrasia confusa (assembly GCA_954870475.1). Lineage (NCBI taxonomy): Eukaryota > Viridiplantae > Streptophyta > Magnoliopsida > Lamiales > Orobanchaceae > Euphrasia > Euphrasia confusa. Next base: position 24,367,248 of record OX940960.1, read on the forward strand.
ATAAAGGGATGGTTGTCCAAGCAATTCGATATGAAAGACTTAGGAAAAGTTGTGCATGTTCTTGGGATCAAGGTAATACGGGATCGCCAGAAAAGAACATTAAGTTTGTCCCAAGCTTCATATATTGATACGATTCTGGCTCGTTTCAACATGCAGAATTCCAAGAGAGGTGCTCAACCTTTCTGCCATGGAATTCATCTATCTAAAGACATGTGTCCCAAAACACAAAAGGAGATAGATTACATGAAGAAGGTTCCTTATGCTTCGGCAGTAGGAAGTCTAATGTATGCCATGTTGTGCACAAGACCTGATATCTGCTATGCCGTTGGCATGGTAGCTAGATATCAGAGTAACCCTGGACAGGGTCACTGGACTGCTGTAAAGAACATACTTAAGTACCTGCGAAGGACTAGGAATTATGTTCTGAGTTACAAAGCGTCCGAGTTGATTCCTATTGGTTACACAGACTCGGATTTTCAATTTGATAAGGATCAGCGAAAGTCTACATCAGGCTATGTGTTCACATTGGGAGGTGGAGCAATTTCATGGAAGAGTGTTAAGCAGAAATGCATTTCGGACTCTACCATGGAAGCTGAATATGTAGCAGCCTCTGAGGCAGCTAAAGAATCGGTGTGGCTCCGGAACTTCCTTATGGACTTGGATGTGGTTCCTAAAATGCCTAGAGCTATCACAATTTATTGTGACAATAGCGGTGCAGTGGCAAATGCAAAGGAACCACGAGCCCACAATGCGAGTAAACACATAGATCGCAAGTACCACCTGATTAGAGACATCGTTAAGAGAGGCGATGCGGTTGTCACCAAGATTGCATCAGCGGATAACCTGGCTGACCCCTTTACGAAGACACTTCCAGCGGAAGCGTTCAAGAGACACGTGAAGGGGATGGGTATCGGATGTATGGTAGAGGGCAACTAGACTTTTAGTATAAGTGGGAGATTGATGGAGTTATATTCTAAATGTCTAGTTTAGAGACAATATGGAACTCCTTATCTGTGTTTTTCATTATCTATTAATCAAACTGTCGGCATTTTGTCTATCTTGTACTTGAATGCAATAGTCCTAGATATATACGTTGTAGACAGTATGGCGTGAGGAGACACGCGGAAGATCTGTTGGAGTTGTGTACTTAATGTCTAGATTTAAGTAACGCAAACTCACGATCCATTGCCATTAATCTATTTAATTAAATAAACAATTATTTGCATTTAATTATTTATAATTAAATATATGCAAATCATAGTCCTGGATTTTATACGTTGTAGTTAGTATGGTGTTGCATGGGCACACGGAAGATCATACTATCGGTTACTCGTATTCAATCAAACAGTTGCTCACGACCTAGATGGACACGGACCAATCCATCGGTATAGTCGTTGTGTGAGAGAGAAAATAATTTATCTTAATTATTTTATCACACTTGTACACTTGGTGTATTGAGCGGATCGTTGAGATTCATCGATTAGGATTGCCGGCGATAATCGATTCAAGTCTCAGAGTATTTTATTCTTAATCCCCGATACTATTGCGGGTGTGTATATTTAATATAAGTGACTTTGATTTTCCAAAGGAATTGACCGGTTTAATTACTGGGTTAATTACCGGTTGAGTTGGGTCACTATATTTTATATATGACATGCCGTGAATACTTGACGGGAAAGTGTATCCCGCAAGGGTTGATAATATCCCCGAGATGAGTTCATAAGGAATTATTATGTAAACCCTGCAGGTGGATTTAATCCGCATAATAATTAAGGTTGAACGGTACTATTCTCGGATATAAGAGATGAATAAATTAATTAGCAATAAATTAATTTTATTCATGGATATTTATATCTTAAATACACGGAATAAATAATACTACCGGAGAAATATTATTTGATATAATATGGTTAATATTGGGAGTGCAATTTTATTTATATAGTGGAAAATAAATAAAATTAATATTGATAAGGATTAATGGATTTGGGTTGGACCCAATTTAATCTTCAATATTAGAAGCCCAATATTTAATCTCCTTTTGATCCCCTACGTAGCCTATAAAAGCACTACATGGTCTTCACAATTCATTAACCTAAGATACGCCAATCATAAAGTTCTTGAAGAGTGGAGGAGATCCATGGAGTTCGGAAGATCGTCGCCCACCCGACGTTCGAGCTAGTGCAAGAAATACGTGGGAAGATCTCAAGGTCATCAATTGAGTTCTTCGTTTCTCCGTACAACGAGAACAAAGGTAAAATCGTTGAACCCCCTTCGATGATTTTAAAGTTTAATTATCGTGAGAATAACGTGAACGTAAGATCCAAAGTATAGGATCCTCACCGGGGTCGAGCCGAGGGGTGGTGATCGAAGATCACCGGACCACCATGGCTGGAGCGACCCGGCGGCAAGGATCGAGCGAACCGAGTTCGCTGGAAGGGGCAAGCGCCCGCCTGGGGACCAGGCGCCCGCCTGGTCCATGTCGCGCGCGGTCGCGCGACTACCAGGCGACCGCTCCGTACGGCTGGGCAGCGGGCTGTGGGCTCTTCTCATGGCGGATCCGGGGGCTTCGCTGGCCATGCTCGGAGCTGTACTGGCTGAACCCTAGCGCACGTCCGATGACGTGCGCACGCCTCGTTCGAACATGCGGCGGCTCGTGCCGTGGCTAGGGTTCGATGAGGGGCTGTCCGCGAGGGTTCGGGGATGCTCGACGGGCTGCTACGAGCTGTTGGAATTCGATATCCCGGGTTATTTAAATTTGCGGAAACCAATAACCCGATCAAACCCTTTGCCGGAGATCACATGAACGCCGACTCATCCGCCGGAGTCCGGCCTTTGGAGACCACGCACCCGAAGGCACGCAGCCCGCCCCCAGCCGAACCCCCGCGAGACGGGTTCACGCGATCCCGATCGCGCCTTGGCGATCGATGGGTGGGGCTGCTCCCAGCAGCCCCCGCGGCGAGTCCGGCGACTCGCCGCCGCTTGGAGGATCCCCACCGTCGAGGTGGGGAGGGGACGGCACCAGCCCGTGCCCCCAGCGATCGATCCTTGGATCGATCGCAAGCCCTCGGCCCAGCCGAGGGTTCGATCCTCTCGCCCCCGCCGAAACCCTAGCGGGCGATTGGCGTGGTCCGGTGGCTTCGCCACCACCACGCGATCGTCCGTCTAATCCGGGTTCGAACTTCGGATCTTGCTTTTCGATAATTGATCAATAAACTTGAATTAAATTGCGGAAATTTAAATCACCTTTCGATTCGTTGTGCGGAGAAACGAGATCTTATGATGACCTTGAGATCTTCCCACGTATTCCTTGCACTAGCCCGGACGTCGTGTGGGCGACGATCTACCGAACTCCATGGATCCTCCTCTCTACTTTCTCTCTCTAGAATTGTGATCTTCAAGTTATGAGAATAGAGAAGACCATGTAGTGCTTTTATAGGCTACGTAGGGGATCAAAAGGAGGTGGAATATTGGGCTTCTAATATTGAAGATTAAATTGAGCCCAATGCTCAAGTCCATTAATCCTTATCAATATTAATTAACTTATTTTCCACTATATAAATTAATTGCACTCCCAATATTAAACCATATTATATCAAATAATATTTCTCCGGTAGTATTATTTATTCCGTGTATTTAAGATTTAAATATCCATGAATAAAATTAATTTATTGCTAATTAATTTATTCATCTCTTATATCCGAGACTAGTACCATTCAACCTTAATTATTATGCGGAACAAATCCACCTGCAGGGTTTACATAATAATTCCTTATGAACTCATCTCGGGGATATTATCAACCCTTTCGGGATACACTGTCCGGTCAATTATTCACGGCATGTCATATATGAAATATAGTGACCCAACTTAACCGGTAATCAACCCAATAATTAAATCGGTTAATTCCTTTGGTAAATCAAAGTCACTTATAATAAATATACACACCCGCAATAATATCGGGGATTAAGAATAAAATACACTGAGACTCGAATCGATTATCGCCGGCAATCCTAATCGATGAATCTCAACGATCCGCTCAATACACCAAGTGTACAAGTGTGATAAAATAATTAAGATAAATTATTTTCTCTCTCACACAACGACTATACCGATGGATTGGTCCGTGTCCATCTAGGTCGTGAGCTACTGTTCGATTAAATACGAGTAACCGATAGTATGATCTTCTGTGCGCCCATGCAACACCATACTAACTACAACGTATAAAATCCAGGACTATGATTTGCATATATTTAATTATAAATAATTAAATGCAAATAATTGTTTATTTAATTAAATAGATTAATGGCAATGGATCGGGAGTTACCGTTACTTAAATCTAGACATTAAGTACATAACTCCAACAATCTCCCACTTGTACTAAGGTCTAGTCATTTCCTCCAAACTTCCGACTCCCATACTCATCACGTGCTTAAGTTGTACTTCCAAGAAGTACTATGTGAATGAGCACTCTAGGTTGCCGCTCTGAAGTTATCTTGGTGACTATAACGTCGTCTCCCTCGACGATGACTCGTATCAGGTGGTACTTGCTCTATGTGTTATCTTACACTTATGGACTTGTGATTTCTTACCATTTGCCATCGCACCGCTATTTACATAGCCTTTGGCAAATTAAGAATCACGTCTAAGTCCCAGAGATTATCCCGGAGCTATACCAAAACTTCCGCTGCTTCTGAGGCCGCTATTTGGTTACCCATGGCAGAGTCCGAAAAGCATCGTGCTTATCACTCTTCCATGTTGAAACTCCTTCTCCTTTAATAGTGAAACACATAGCCTGATATCGACTTACACCGGTCCTTATTTGATTAGAAATCTAAGAGAGTGTAATCCAAAAGAAATGCTCGTCTGCTCCGTAATCCAGAACATAGTTTCCAGTACTTCGAAAGTACTTAAAATGTTCATTACAACAGTCGAGTATTCCTTTCCAGGATTACCTTGATATCCTCCCACTATACTAGCCGCATAGCAGATATCAGGTTCTGTTTTCAACAATGCATTTATTAAGCTTTCCTCACTGGAAGTGTAGGAATCCGCTTTCATTGCTTCTATCTCCTTTTGTGTTACAAAACACATATCCTTAGATAGATGCATTCCGTCTCTGAAAGGTAACGAACCTTTCTCGGAATCTTGCATGTTAAAACGAACCATAATCGTATAAGATATCTAGAGAAGTACAATGTTCTTTTCTTGAGATCCTAGATCTTAAGAACATGTTCTAGCTTCTTCTTTATCTCATATATCGATTTTTCTAGACAACCATCATTTTATGTCTGACAACATCTTTACATCGTTACCAATGATAAAATGTTATCTACATAAAATCTCCGAGAAACACCACCTTGTTCCATCACGTTTCCAATACACACGATTCGTCTATGCTTTGATGAATCCATAAAATGGACTATCTCATCAATTTGCAAGTACCACGAACTCAAAGCTTTGTTTTAATCCATAAATGGATCAACTAAGCTTGTACTCTAAATGATCTTGCCTCTTAGCAATAATCTTTATTGCTCTCCAAGAAGGCACATTTAGATCTAGTACTGCCTTCATGTAGATCTAGGGATCGATTTCATGTATACTAGGTCCAGAGTCCAAAACTCTCCTAGTCTTATGAATATCTCCGGTTGTCACACAACCTCCCACTACAATGGCATTCCGGTGTATAAACAGTAATAACAGTAGGTGCAGTTAGTGGTGTACCGCTACTCGGTTCGGCTGGTTCTAAGTCTTAATCGTTTTCTCTCTTTTCAGAAGTATCATGTCATTTTGGGCTTATGGTTCATCTAATAGTCTTCCTCTAAGAACCGGGCGTTAGAACTTATAACGTCCTTCTGGTTCATAGTACTATCGAACACACAACTTTTGTTCTTCTAGGATATTCTACAACCACATTTGAATGTGCCGTTGTTACCAAGACATATCCATAGAACATAGGTAGTTCCGTTTAACTCATGCTTTTACTATTTCTATAAGAGTTCCATTTCTTATTTCCGACACACCAATCTTACAGAGGACTGTATGGTGTTGTCAATTGGGATTCAATCCCAAGCTCTGATCATAAATCAGAGTCAATCAATTCTAATACTTGTCCGGATCTTATATCTTATATCCATAAAGGATTGCTTAGTCGTATTATCTTCCAAATTAGGTTCTTAGGTCGGAAGGTCCACTCCTTCAACTTAATTGATCTTACAATCAATTTTCGACCTTTGAACTTCTTATTTGAATAAATATGACTTAGCATAAGAATCCACAAGTATAAATGATTTAATAAAGAAATCTCTTATTAGTAAAACGAGTTATGTATAACGGTTCGTTGCATCGTGGTGGACTCAGGATTCATCATTTATATATTGCTAGCTAATGTACCAAAATAGATAATATCATTATTTCTTCTTATAACCATCAAATGATTAAAAGAAATAAAATATCCATTTATTAGAAATCCAGAACAAAGTTCTTTCTAATATGAAAGGTACATAAAAGCAATAACTCAAAATGAAATCCTATAAAATGTCCTCCACTGCAACTGCTGCCTCCTCCACAGCATTGCCCATGTAGACTACGATTTTTTTCTTTTCTAAGTCGTCGGGTTTCCTGGAACCTTTTCATTAAAAATGCACATACCGTCAGTGGTTCCATATCTACACACCAGGTTCCGGTAGATAATACCACTGACTATGTTTTACGACTAAAGAAAAATTTCGTACTTTCTTTGAGAGGATAATCAGACTTCCAGTACCCAGACTGTTTGTATCGAGAACACTTGCCTCTTGGCTTTCTCGTCCCATCTCGTGGTCCAAGTAGCTTAGGACCACTGGGTTTCTTTGCTTGCTTTTCCTTTCCCCCGATTTTGCCCTTAGGTTCGAAACCTTTGGCATTGGCTACAAGAGCTTGCGATTTCCGTCTCAACTCGTCCAAAAGGTCAATCATCTCAAAAACGTGTTTAAGCGTTTCCTCGAAGCGACTGGCCTTTATGAGTATCCTCATCGCTTCTTGTCTAGCCGCCTATGTCAATAGGCTCGGGAGGACAAAGCTCACTGAGTACAACCTTGCACTCTTTAACAGTTTGGGTAATGTCTAGATCTCTATTCCAATCATTACATTTAGGGACCAATGAGTTTATAATCCTTAAGTATCACATAAAGTGGGTTCAAAGCCATATCCTAATCTATGAGCACATATAACAACAAACAATCGATTTAATCTCCGATATTATCTCCCTCAAATAATATCATTAAACCACTAATCACATCTAAAATCCCATCAGGTAAGGCAAGCCACGTGGTGTGGACGTTTACCCACCCAAATGATTTAGCAATTAGATTTGCTTCGGTCATACATCACTTATAGCGGAACCTCGTGGGGAGGAATACTATAACGCGTATCTAAGTGTAAACCATTACTCAGTACCAAAGTAAATCGTTTGGAATTGCTACATCACCGCAAGCCACGTGGTGTGGACGTTTACGACAACTTCACAACTCTTCACAATTTCTTACAATTGTCTACATCAATTAATCCAAAATCCGTCAGCATAGCAAGCCACGTGGTGTGGACGTTTACTACGCCAAGAGACTTTTATAATTGACTCCCAATTACTTGATCCATTCGATCTTGTAAATCAAGACGCGGGGAATCATAAGTGAAACTCGAAGTTTCTTACCAGTGATTCACCATGCGAACAACCCTATCTCTCATAGAATGAGGGAGCCGATCAGACAATCGATCTAGTCATAAAATGACACGAAAGTCTCTAATTTGTGTCCTCGACATGACCAAGTGGCTTTGGCTCCATTCCACTCCCCGGGGTGAGAATGAGTCGACTTGAAATCAGTTTTGGAAAGACAAATTAGGCATTGTTTGATAAACTTAATCAATGTTTCTCGTAAGAGGAATTACAAGAATTCTCCTCCAATGACTTGTCTATACAAACTTCAAAAGTCCATAAAAGTCACCAAGAGAACAGCAATGGAGACCATGGATATGTTTCCATACCCTCTCCCACTTAGCTTTTTACAATAAAGGGATACGCTATCTAATGCATAATTAAATACACATAAGCATAATAACAAACATACATTTCATGCAAGTACGTACACAAATAATCAAATAATTGCTCAAGTAAAATTATTTCTTGACTATTCGTACCTTGATGAATTCCTGCATGCTTATCTTGAGTCTTCATTCTACGTCTTGAATACATTGCCGAGCGACGGAAAAATTCTTTGATTCTCATATTTAATTTATTTTAAATAAAATCCAAGATTCCAATTCAAAAATAAATTTGAATCAATCTAATGATTTTAAATAAAATACTCCAATTAAATAAAATCAATTCCATTGATTTCCATATTTAATTCTATTCTAAATAAAATCCAAGATTATCCAATTCAAAATAAATTTTGAATTAATCTATTGATTTTAAATAAAATACTTAAATTAAATAAAATCAATTCTATTAAAATCCATTGATTTCCATATTTAATTCTATTCTAAATAAAATCCAAGATTTTCCAATTCAAAATAAATTTTGAATTAATCTAATTATTTTAAATAAAATACTTAAATTAAATAAAATCAATATTTTAATAATTTCTCAATCCTATTTAAATTAGATCTCAAGAATCCTAATCAAAATCGAATTTTGATTCTTCTTAAGACTTCTAATCCAAGTAGGTATAGGATATCTAGAGAAACTAGGATTTTCTTTCCTAATTTAACTCTCCATCTAATTCCATTATTTAATTCCATAATTAAGAAATCTAATCCAAATAGAATTCGAATTAATTCAAAATTAAATTAAATAAAATTAGAAAGATTAAATTATTCCCGGAAAGATCGGATTTACCGGGAGAACCGAAAACAATTCCGGTCATCCCAATCGAACCCATGTGCACTGAGTTGGTTCCATGCATTCCACATGCATACCAATTCGCACATGTATGCCCGTGTAACCACACAGCACCATGCCATGCCATGCATCAAAAGTACCCACGCATGTAGACTAAGCCATGCACCCACATGCGCAAGCCAGGTAATATGCAATTACACAGCAACGTCTTCTTCAGCGAGACTTGTGTACGAGCCCGGTCGATTTCCGGCATGGCGTCTCCACTGACGACACACGCCATCAACCTCGTCACAGCCCACACATGAGCAGCCCGCGATCAAGTCGAGCGAAACGCCGTTCGATCGATCGCGCCGGCGCACGCCTGGACCTTCGCCGGAGCAGCCGATTCCCGGTATGACGCCGCCAACGACATCACGCCATCGACTATGCTCCAGCAGCACGCCCAGCCGCTGCCATACGCAGCCCGCTTCGAACGATGGCGCACCAGCAGCCCGCAAAGGCGCACCAGCAGCCCGCTCAAAGCTCAGGCGATCCGAGCTCGACTCCGCGTCCGTGTTGCCGTCAACGTAACTGCCGAGCGTAGCCTACGGCTGCCGGCGAACCACCACCACTGGTGGCTTACGCCGGCACGCCCAGCCGTGCCCCTGCTCACGTCGAGCAACACACGCAGCCCGTGCCTCCAGCCACCTTCCAGCAGCCCGCACCGAGCCCACGGTCGATCCGGTTCGATTTCCGAAAACCCTCGATTTTTAATATTCAATTTTTCCGACAAACACGATTCATACGAGAGAGAAAATATAGACGTAGAACAATATAGCACAATAATTTAACAATTTAAATTAATCTATGGCTATAAACAACGATAATCGATTATCGAAACAATTAACGAAAAACGTAACCGTACGCTCTGATACCAATTGTTGGAATTCGATATCCCGGGTTATTTAAATTTGCGGAAACCAATAACCCGATCAAACCCTTTGCCGGAGATCACATGAACGCCGACTCATCCGCCGGAGTCCGGCCTTTGGAGACCACGCACCCGAAGGCACGCAGCCCGCCCCCAGCCGAACCCCCGCGAGACGGGGTTCACGCGATCCCGATCGCGCCTTGGCGATCGATGGGTGGGGCTGCTCCCAGCAGCCCCCGCGGCGAGTCCGGCGACTCGCCGCCGCTTGGAGGATCCCCACCGTCGAGGTGGGGAGGGGACGGCACCAGCCCGTGCCCCCGGCGATCGATCCTTGGATCGATCGCAAGCCCTCGGCCCAGCCGAGGGTTCGATCCTCTCGCCCTCGCCGAAACCCTAGCGGGCGATTGGCGTGGTCCGGTGGCTTCGCCACCACCACGCGATCGTCCGTCTAATCCGGGTTCGAACTTCGGATCTTGCTTTTCGATAATTGATCAATAAACTTGAATTAAATTGCGGAAATTTAATTCACCTTTCGATTCGTTGTGCGGAGAAACGAGATCTTATGATGACCTTGAGATCTTCCCACGTATTCCTTGCACTAGCCCGGACGTCGTGTGGGCGACGATCTACCGAACTCCATGGATCCTCCTCTCTACTTTCTCTCTCAAGAATTGTGATCTTCAAGTTATGAGAATAGAGAAGACCATGTAGTGCTTTTATAGGCTACGTAGGGGATCAAAAGGAGGTGAAATATTGGGCTTCTAATATTGAAGATTAAATTGAGCCCAATGCTCAAGTCCATTAATCCTTATCAATATTAATTAACTTATTTTCCACTATATAAATTAATTGCACTCCCAATATTAAACCATATTATATCAAATAATATTTCTCCGGTAGTATTATTTATTCCGTGTATTTAAGATTTAAATATCCATGAATAAAATTAATTTATTGCTAATTAATTTATTCATCTCTTATATCCGAGACTAGTACCATTCAACCTTAATTATTATGCGGAACAAATCCACCTGCAGGGTTTACATAATAATTCCTTATGAACTCATCTCGGGGATATTATCAACCCTTTCGGGATACACTGTCCGGTCAATTATTCACGGCATGTCATATATGAAATATAGTGACCCAACTTAACCGGTAATCAACCCAATAATTAAATCGGTTAATTCCTTTGGTAAATCAAAGTCACTTATATTAAATATACACACCCGCAATAATATCGGGGATTAAGAATAAAATACACTGAGACTCGAATCGATTATCGCCGGCAATCCTAATCGATGAATCTCAACGATCCGCTCAATACACCAAGTGTACAAGTGTGATAAAATAATTAAGATAAATTATTTTCTCTCTCACACAACGACTATACCGATGGATTGGTCCGTGTCCATCTAGGTCGTGAGCTACTGTTCGATTAAATACGAGTAACCGATAGTATGATCTTCTGTGCGCCCATGCAACACCATACTAACTACAACGTATAAAATCCAGGACTATGATTTGCATATATTTAAGTATAAATAATTAAATGCAAATAATTGTTTAATTAATTAAATAGATTAATGGCAATGGATCGGGAGTTACCGTTACTTAAATCTAGACATTAAGTACATAACTCCAACACGAGCAGCCCTAGGCGGCTGTTGTGATCAGCCGCGAGCCCATGCGAGGGCTCGACCGAACAAGCCGCGGGTTCGCCCGCGGTTAGGGTTTGTTGGGCTCGGCTTCGTGGTGGTTCGTGGCGGGATGTTCCGACAACCGGGAGTCGATTGGAATTGTCGTTCCGCATTGACAATTCCGGATATTCGTTCTCCGAAGGATTTCGGTCGGAATTAATTAGATAATTAATTTTAATTAATTTATTAATTCCGGGATATCGATTTCCAACAATTGGTATCAGAGCGATGGTTTTCGTTCACGGTATTTTTCGATAAATTGTTCTACCTTGCAGGGTTTCCGACTATTATGGCTAGATATAATTGTTCTTAATTATTGTCATAATATTGTTCTTGATTATTAAACTCTCGGACATGTCGAGATTCGTTTTATGTGTGGTGGATGCTTGTAATAGTAAAAATTTGGGGGTTGACCGAATTTAGGTTTATTATTATGTTCTACTTTTTCCGGAAAATGTATAGGGTCGATTTCATGTATAGAATCGATACCGGATAATGTAATTTTAATTCTTGTAATTTTATTTACGTTGGATCGATGCCGAAACGACAACCGGAAAAGTGTGACGGAGGAGACGAAGAGAGGGAGGACTCGGAGCGATCAACCCCATGATCGATCGACCCTAGAGAGAGGGGGCAGCCGCGGGAGGCTCTCGGCCACGCCTAGCCACCGGAGGTGGTGGCGCGCCGGCTGGGGGCGGCGGCGGTGCTCCTCCTCGGTGGTGGTCGATCGGTTGGGGGTGGTGCGGAGATCCCCACTCCGTGCTACTCCTAACCGAGATTTAGTTTCCTAAATTATTCGGTTTTCCTATTTTGAGTATTTCTATTTATGGAAATTTTCATGGATTAGGAAAAGAATAAATTTGGAATTAATTTATTTTTCCTATTTAATTATTCCTTTATGGAATTTTTAATGGATTAGGAAAATAATTAATTTGGAAAGTTTTAGGAGTCCTAAATTAATTTTTCCTTATTTAATTATTCCTTTATGGAATTTTTAATGGATTAGGAAAGGAATTAATTTGGAAGAATTAGGAGTCCTAATTTATTTTATTTCCTTATTTCATTATGGAGATCTTCTAGAATATTCCAAGTGGGTCTTGGATAGGATTCTAGAGATTTAATGAAATTAGAAAGGAAAATAAAAATAAATAAAAATATTAATAATATTTAATTTTATTTTTGATTTATTCGATTGACTTAATTTTCGAATTAAGTAACTTTTGGATTTATTAAAAATAAATAGATTTAAATATTGGAATTAATATTCCCGTCACATGGAGCATTCAAGAACGAAGACTGAAGACTAGAAGATGCGTACGGAGATGGAGTAATGGCATAATAGTCGGAAAATAATATTCTAGTATTATTTTGACTATGTGATAATATTCTATGTGCTTTATTTCATGTATGCATGCTTATGTGTATTTAATTAGATAGCGTATCCCTTTATTGTAAAAAGCTAAGTGGGAGAGGGTATGGAAACATAACCATGGTCTCCATTGCTGTTCTCTTGGTGACTTTTATGAACTTTCGAAGTTCATATAGATAAGCCATTGGAGGAGAGTTCTTGTAATTCCTCTTACGAGAAACATTGATTAAGTTTATCAAACAATGCCTAATTTGTCTTTCTGAAACTGATTTCAAGTCGACTCATTCTCACCCCGGGGAGTGGAATGGAGCCAAAGCCACTTGGTCATGTCGAGGACACAAATTAGAGACCTTCGTACCATCCTTTTGAAGGTGGATCGATTGTCTGCTCGGCTCCCTCATTTATGAGAGATAGGGTCGTTCGCATGGTGAATCACTGGTAAGAAACTTCGAGTTTCACTTATGATTCTCCGCGTCTTGATTTACAAGATTGAATGAATCAAGTAATTGGGAGTCAATTATAAAGATCTCTTAGTGTAGTAAACGTCCACACCACGTGGCTTGCTATGCTGACGGATTTTGGATTAATTGATGTAGACAGTTGTAAGAAATTGTGAAGAGTTGTGAAGTTGTCGTAAACGTCCACACCACGTGGCTTGCGGTGATGTAGCAATTCCAAGCGATTTACTTTGGTGCTGAGTAATGGTTTACACTTAGATACGCCTTATAGTATTCCTCCCCACGAGGTTACGCTATAAGTGATGTATGACCGAAGGAAATCTAATTGCTAAATCATTTGGGTGGGTAAACGTCCACACCACATGGCTTGCCTTACCTGATGGGATTTTAGATGTGATTAGTGGTTTAATGATATTATTTGAGGGAGATAATATCGGAGATTAAATCGATTGTTTGTTGTTATATGTGCTCATAGATTAGGATATGGCTTTGAACCCACTTTATGTGATACGTAAGGATTTAAACTCATTGGTCCCTAAATGTATTGATTGGAATAGAGATCCAGACATTGCCCGGACTGTTAAAGAGTACAAGTTGTACTCAGTGAGCTTTGTCCTCCCGAACCTACTAATGTCTTAACATTTGAGTAAAGAACTGATTTTAAGAAGTGGGAAAATGCTTATGCAATAACCACTGATTATGATATCGTGTTCAAACTCAAGGAGATGTTTAGACATGATGTATAGGCTAGACTAGAGGCGATGAGGATACTCATAAAGGCCAGTCGATTCGAGGAAACGCTTAAAAACGTTTTTAAGATGATTGACCTTTTGGACGAGTTGAGACGGAAATCGCAAGCTCTTGTAGCCAATGCCGAAGGTTTCGAACCTAAGGGTAAAATCGGGGAAAGGAAGAGCAAGCATAGAAACCCAGTGGTCCTAGGTTTCTTGGACCACGAGATCGGACGAGAAAGCCATGAGGCAAGAGTTCTCGATGCAAACAGTCTGGGTACTGGAAGTCTGATTATCCTCTCAAAGAAAGTACGAAATTTTTTTTAGTCGTAAAACATAGTCAGTGGTATTATCTACCGAAACCTGGTGTGTAGATATGGAACCACTGACGGTATGTGCATTTTAAATGCAAGGGTTCCAGGAAACCCGACGACTTAGAAAAGAAGAAATCGTAGTCTACATGGGCAATGCTGTAGAGGAGGCAGCACTTGTAGTGGAGGACATTTTATAGGATTTCATTTTGAGTTATTGCTTTTATGTACCTTTCATATTAGAAAGAACTTTGTTCTGGATTTCTAATAAATGGATATTTTATTTCTTTTAATCTTTTGATGGTTATAAGAAGAAATAATGATATTATCTATTTTGGTACATTGGCTAGCAATATATAAATGATGAATCCTGAGTCCACCACGATACAACGAACCGTAGTATGAAACTCGTTTTACTAATAAGTCATGTTTATTCAAATAAGAAGTTCAAAGGTCGAAAATTGATATTTGATCAATTAAGTTGAGGGAGTGGACCTTCCGACCTAAGAATCTAATTTGGAAGATAATATGACTAAGCAATCCTTTATGGATATAAGATGTAAGATCCGGACAAGTATGAGAATTGATTGACTCTGATGTATGCGGACCTGTGTCTACTCAGACAATAAGGTACGAGTACTTCATTTTATGATTACTCGAAAAATGGATTAGAATACCTGATGTGCCACAAAAGCAAGTGTTTTGACAAGTCAATGGACACTAAGCAATTGTGGAGAGCCATCAAGGTATATCCATTTGTAGCCTGCGATTTGATCGCGGAGGCAAGTACCTGTCTGAGGAATGCATGGCATACTAATCAGAAATTGGGATTTGATCCTAAATGACTTCACCATACACTGTTGTGTAGAAATGGTGTGTCGTAAACAAGAAATGGAACTCTTATAGAAATAGTAAAATTATGAGTTATACGGAACTACCTATGTTCTATGGATATGTCTGGAAACAATGGCGCATTCAAATGCGGTTGTAGAATATCCTAGAAGAACAAAAGATGTGTGTTCAATAGTACTATGAACCAGAAGGACGTTATAAGTTCTAACGCCCGGTTCTTAGAGAAAGACTATATAATGAACCACAAGCCCAAGGTGACATAATGCTTTGAAATGAGAGAGAAAGATTAAGACTTAGAACCAGCCAAACCGAGTAGCGGTACATCACTAACTGCACCTACTGTTATCACTGTTTATACACCGGAATGCCGTTGTAGTGGGAGGTTGTTTGACAACCAGAGATATTCATAAGACTAGGAGAGTTTCGAACTCTGGACCTAGTATACATGAAATCGATCCCTGGATCTACATGAAGGCCGTACTAGATCTAAATGTTCCTTCTTGGAGAGCAATAAGGATTATTGCTAAGAGGCAAGATCATTTAGTGTACAAGCTTAGTTGATCCATTTATGGATTGAGACAAAGCATTGAGTTCGTGGTACTTGCAAATTGATGAGATAGTCCATTTTATGGATTCATCGAAAGCATAGACGAATCGTGTGTATGGGAAACGTGATGGAAACAAGGTGGTGTTTCTCGGAGGTTTTATGTAGATGACATTTTATCATTGGTAACAATGTAAAGATGTTGTCAGACATAAAATGATGGTTTTCTAGAAAAATCGATATATGAGATGAAGAAGAAGTTAGAGCATGTTCTTAAGATCTGGGATCTCAAGAAAAGAACATTGTACTTCTCCTGGACATCTTACATATATATGATTATGGTTCGTTTTAACATGCAAGATTCCGAGAAAGGTTCTTTACCTTTCAGAGACGGAATGCATCTATCTAAGGATATGTGTTTTGGAACACAAAAGGAGATAGAAGCAATGAAAGCAGTTTCCTACACTTTGAGTGTGGAAAGGTTAATAAATGCATTGTTGAAAACAATAACCTGATATCGGCTATGCGGTTAGCATAGTGGGAGGATATCAAGGTAATCCTGGAAAGGAATATTCGACTGCCGTAAGAGTACTTTCGAAGTACTGTTCTGGACTACGAAGCAGACGAGTTTTTCCTTTGGATTACATTCTCTTAGATTTCTAATCGAATGAGGACCGGTGTAAGTCGATATCAGGCTATGTGTTTCACTATTGAAGGAGAAGGAGTTTTAACATGGAAGAGTGATAATCACGATGCTTTCCGGACTCTGCCATGGGTAACCAAATAGCAGCCTCAGAGGCAGCGGAAGTTTTGGTATAACTCCGGGATAATCTCTGGGACTTAGATGTGATTCTTAATTTGTCAAAGGCTATGTAAATAGCGGTGCAATGGCAAATGGTAAGAAATCACTAGTCCATAAGTGTAAGATAACACATAGTGCAAGTACCACCTGATACGAATCATCGTCGAGGGAGACGACGCTGTAGTCACCAAGATAACTTCAGAGCGGCAACCTAGAGTGCTCATTCACATAGTACTTCTTGGAAGTACAACCTAAGCACGTGATGAGTATGGGAGTCGGGAGTTTGGAGGAAATGACTAGACCTTAGTACAAGTGGGAGATTGTTGGAGTTGTGTACTTAATGTCTAGATTTAAGTAACGCAAACTCACGATCCATTGCCATTAATCTATTTAATTAAATAAACAATTATTTGCATTTAATTATTTATAATTAAATATATGCAAATCATAGTCCTGGATTTTATACGTTGTAGTTAGTATGGTGTTGCATGGGCACACAGAAGATCATACTATCGGTTACTCGTATTCAATCAAACAGTTGCTCACGACCTAGATGGACACGGACCAATCCATCTGTATAGTCGTTGTGTGAGAGAGAAAATAATTTATCTTAATTATTTTATCACACTTGTACACTTGGTGTATTGAGCGGATCGTTGAGATTCATCGATTAGGATTGCCGGCGATAATCGATTCAAGTCTCAGAGTATTTTATTCTTAATCCCCGATACTATTGCGGGTGTGTATATTTAATATAAGTGACTTTGATTTTCCAAAGGAATTGACCGGTTTAATTACTGGGTCAATTACCGGTTGAGTTGGGTCACTATATTTTATATATGACATGCCGTGAATACTTGACGGGAAAGTGTATCCCGCAAGGGTTGATAATATCCCCGAGATGAGTTCATAAGGAATTATTATGTAAACCCTGCAGGTGGATTTAATCCGCATAATAATTAAGGTTGAACGGTACTATTCTCGGATATAAGAGATGAATAAATTAATTAGCAATAAATTAATTTTATTCATGGATATTTATATCTTAAATACACGGAATAAATAATACTACCGGAGAAATATTATTTGATATAATATGGTTAATATTGGGAGTGCAATTTTATTTATATAGTGGAAAATAAATAAAATTAATATTGATAAGGATTAATGGATTTGGGTTGGACCCAATTTAATCTTCAATATTAGAAGCCCAATATTTAATCTCCTTTTGATCCCCTACGTAGCCTATAAAAGCACTACATGGTCTTCACAATTCATTAACCTAAGATACGCCAATCATAAAGTTCTTGAAGAGTGGAGGAGATCCATGGAGTTCGGAAGATCGTCGCCCACCCGACGTTCGAGCTAGTGCAAGGAATACGTGGGAAGATCTCAAGGTCATCAATTGAGTTCTTCGTTTCTCCGTACAACGAGAACAAAGGTAAAATCGTTGAACCCCCTTCGATGATTTTAAAGTTTAATTATCGTGAGAATAACGTGAACGTAAGATCCAAAGTATAGGATCCTCACCGGGGTCGAGCCGAGGGGTGGTGATCGAAGATCACCGGACCACCATGGCTGGAGCGACCCGGCGGCAAGGATCGAGCGAACCGAGTTCGCTGGAAGGGGCAAGCGCCCGCCTGGGGACCAGGCGCCCGCCTGGTCCATGTCGCGCGCGGTCGCGCGACTACCAGGCGACCGCTCCGTAAGGCTGGGCAGCGGGCTGTGGGCTCTTCTCACGGCGGATCCGGGGGCTTCGCTGGCCATGCTCGGAGCTGTACGGGCTGAACCCTAGCGCACGTCCGATGACGTGCGCACGCCTCGTTCGTACATGCGGCGGCTCGTGCCGTGGCTAGGGTTCGATGAGGGGCTGTCCGCGAGGGTTCGGGGATGCTCGACGGGCTGCTACGAGCAGCCCTAGGCGGCTGTTGTGATCAGCCGCGAGCCCATGCGAGGGATCGACCGAACAAGCCGCGGGTTCGCCCGCGGTTAGGGTTTGGTTGGGCTCGGCTTCGTGGTGGTTCATGGCGGGATGTTCCGACAACCGGGAGTCGATTGGAATTGTCGTTCCGCATTGACAATTCCGGATATTCGTTCTCCGAAGGATTTCGGTCGGAATTAATTAGATAATTAATTTTAATTAATTTATTAATTCCGGGATATCGATTTCCAACAAGATCATACTGTCGGTTACTTGTATACTATCGAACAGAAGCTCACGACTTAGATGGACAGGGACAATCCATCGGTACGTCGTAGTGTGACTGGGTAATAGTTGGTCTTGACTATTATGTTACACTTGTACACTTGGTGTATTGAGCAGGACCACGGGAGGGCGTTCGATTTATACTAATCGACGTAATCGAACTAGACCTCAGATATTACGGATAAACGAATTCCTAATCCCTATATAATTATAGGTGCGTTTGTCCAATTCTCGGTTCTTTAACTTGCCAATGAGTGAGACTATTAGATTAGTCGAGATACTCGGTAAATTGGGAATCGGAATTGTACACACGGCATGCTATAGATTATAGACAGGAAACCGTGTCCCGTTTATCGGGTTGATGATGTCCTCGAGATGAGCTCATAAAGTTTATCATGTAAACCCTGCAGGTGGATTTGTTCCACATGATAATAAGGTTGAGTGGTACTAGTCTCGGATAATAAGAGACGAATTAATTTAATTATTAGTAATAAAATTAATTCGTGGACATACGATATCTTAAACACGGGGAAGGTCGTTTATGTAATTTCGGCGGAATCATTATTGTTGAAATAATATTGAAATTAATTTCGGGAATTCAATTATTATTTTATAGTGGAGTTAATAATAATTAAAATTGAAATCGATTAATTAAGGAATTGCGTTTACGTATTCCAAGTTAATTAATATTTCAATTTAGACCTTAATTAATTTATCCTAAGGTCCCTAACGTAACTCTATATAAACCCCCCTCCCTTACTATCCTAAGACCTAACTTTCGCCGAAACTTTCATTTTTGTTCAGAGAATAATTAATTGCTTAGCGCAATAATATTTTTCTCTGTGTAAAAATAAAGTTAACGCAATTATATTTTTATTCTCTCATTGAGAATAATCATACGCTGGTCTTGGAAAGGAGAGTACAGACGGGAGAACTCCAGCGGATCGTTGCCCACACAACGGTTGGAGACGGGATCTGAGGCATACGTTAGAAGCATCTAAGGTCTCAACAATCGACCGAGAAGGTATGAGATCGAATCTCAATTCCGCAATTTCATTCGATCTATGTAACGCCCCGGCCCGTTGAGGGGTCGAAGCCCAACCCTAATGGGCCGGCTCGGTTACCAATGATTGCCGTCGGGAGTGATATACTGGCCCCACTGTACCAACACTTGTCTTTTCCAGCGCACTTTGTCCTCACTCGTGCGCACCTGGGAGACTTCCCAGGGGGTCACCCATCCTAGAACTACTCCAGAGCCAGCACGCTTAACTTTGGAGTTCTTATAGGAGGATGCCCAGAAAAGAAGATGCATCTGTTGGTATGAGTAGCATATTCAATCCTTTTAAGCCTCTGAATTTTCTGGGGCGTTACAATCACCCCACCTTTTTCTGCGCAACGTCCTCGTTGCGTGCCTTACTTGTCTTACTTGCCCAGGACCTACCATCCGTGCAGGAATGCCCCTTGCGGGTACTCTCACCAACTTCTGGGTGGAGCACTTGGCCCCGCAAGACACTTAGTTCCCGCAATTCCGGTCGGCACCGGCTCTGATACCATTTGTAACGCCCCGGCCCGTTGAGGGGTCGAAGCCCAACCCTAATGGGCCGGCTCGGTTACCAATGATTGCCGTCGGGAGTGATATACTGGCCCCACTGTACCAACACTTGTCTTTTCCAGCGCACTTTGTCCTCACTCGTGCGCACCTGGGAGACTTCCCAGGGGGTCACCCATCCTAGAACTACTCCAGAGCCAGCACGCTTAACTTTGGATTTCTTATAGGAGGATGCCCAGAAAAGAAGATGCATCTGTTGGTATGAGTAGCATATTCAATCCTTTTAAGCCTCTGAATTTTCTGGGGCGTTACAATCTAATTTCTCGTTGATCATACATGAACGTAGATCGGGTTCCGGGGTCGTGGATCGTGTTCCTCGACTACTGCGGGGTCTAGGACCTCCGGAACGGTAGTCGGATGAGGAAAAACGACCCGGAAACGAGCCTGGAACAGCAACGTCGCGTTGCCCCGTTTCGCGCGGTTGTCCTCCGGGGCGATGGCTGGGCGTGATTCGGGATAAGGGCTGTCAAGCGAACGAAGTAGCGACTTCGGATGTCGACTGGGATCGTTCGGATGTTCGAGCGATCGAACGAACGCATCCCGGGTAGTCGATTTCCAACTTCCCCTGACTTCCCCCTTGACCTATGTGCTGCCGATCATTGGTACGTATGTCATTTTGCTAACAGTTTTGTCTTCCAGTTATAGACCCCGAGTATTAACATCCCTATAATGTCACGCATATTAATACCCAGATCCATCATTCGCTCTTATGTTTAAGTCCTATTAGATCTCTCTCAATAGGTCTCCTGACGTTGACCAATTCGACACTATGTGACCACATGAGTCTAAGTTGATCAAGTCGCCTTCATCCTCCAAGCAAACCCAGAATGGCCAATAGCATGTGATTTATACGTTTTTGTGTCGTTTTTCTTGGATTCTTTTAGTTTGAGTTGTGTCTTTTTGAGTCGTTTATGTGTGTCATCCTCTTGGTTTTGGTGTGTTTTGATGTTTTGTGTAGTGTGCAGGCTTGAGGACGTGATTAGAGCGAAAAGAACGAGAAAACGAGTCGAGACGAAAGAAAATGTCAAACTGGAGACTTAGCGCCTTGCTAGGATGTAGCGCCTCGCTAGGCCCCTAGCAGCGGACTAAATCTTAGCAACAGAGAGGCAGTGAACGAACTTTTCTTATGACTGAAGACCTAGCGCCCTGCTAGGATCTAGCAGCTTGCTAGGATTCCGCTGGCAGATTTTTTAAAACATCATTTTCATTAATTTTTAGGCTGGTGACTTATATAAACACTGCTCTAAAGACCTAAAAGGAGGGAGTTAGACCTAGACACTTTTAGATTACTTTATCACACACGTTTTTTCATACTTTGGGGATCGGAAACTCGGATCGAGACTTTGATTTTGTAATCGTTCATCTTAGATTTTTTAATTAATCAAGTAAGTTTCTTTTTTTTTATTGTTTGTTATCTTTATTTTATATTCGCTTTGATTAATTGTTCTTCATCTTTAATTGCATAATCATGAATTCCTTAAACTATAGTTGCATCGTAATTACATCCATGAGTAGCTAAATCATCAACTAGGGTTAGGGTAAATTGATTCTCATCTAGGATTTGAATTTTGGTTTTGCACGAAAGGTGTTCGATTAAATGCCCAATTGAATTTCAACCACGTTTGAGGCTTAGGAGCAATTACGTGCTTGGGTTTAATCGAACCGCATTCGAACCAACCGGTAACGGACGTTCTTGTGTGACTTTCGCAAACTCGAATTCAATTTCGAAGTTGAGAATTGAGGATCCCGACCTCTAGTCCTTTTCTTTTATTTGAAACTCATTATTATTATTGCTTGCTTTATTTTATGTGCATTTACTTTGATAAATTAGAACTTAGTTTAAAAACAAAACAAAACCAACAATGCACTATGCTATAAACTTCTCTTCTTTTTCTTTTGCGAACACATAAACACATATACTAAGCCGATAGTAGTGTTCCTCGTGAGATCGACTCGGGCAAGTTGTTACGGCAATTAGTTCGGTTATTTTTATTTGAAATTTGACGCACTACAACGTCTCATCAAATTGGCGCCGTTGCCGGGGAACACTTTAGGCACTAGTATTAGTGTTTTAGTGTTTGCAACTTTCTTTTTTTGTTTTTTCTTTTTTATTTTATGATTATTTTTTCTCCCACCGGTGCGTTTAATGTTTTTGTCAAGTGTTTTTGTTAGCAGTGATGAATACATATAATAGCTATACGTGGGAGAACATAAGGCGTGATCAAACGAGCACTTACTACGAGCCTTCCCAATATGAGGAGACAACACAATTTGGCCCTTTCTCTCAACCATGCATTCCAGAGTGGCAACCTCAGTCAAATTATTATTGTGACCAGCCTCAGAACCAATGGGCTCCACAACAATGGACTCCACAACAATGGACTCCTCAGAACATGGTGTACTCTCCACAATATTCAATGCAACCAGAGCCACCATGCAAGCCCTCATTGGATGACGTTTTTCAGGATTTCATGAAGACGACCAACCAGATAATAAAATCAAATGAAGCGGCGATGAGAGCGAATGAAGTGGCGATGGCCAGAAATGTTGAAGAAAATTTGGCCTACCCTCCACCATATTCGATGCAACCGGAGTCGCCGTGCAATCCATCTTTTGATGAAATTTTTCACGATTTCATGCAATCGACCGAACAGATAATGAAAGCAAATGAAGAGGCAATGGCAAAAAGGGAAGAAGCTGAGGAAATTATTTTCGATGATGAGATATGTATGTTATCTACCCCAATGCGCGAGTGGGAACAAGATGAAGAAAATCATACGCGCCATCTGACGGAAGTCCAGGCCCTCGCGATTCTCCAAGGTGACTACGAAGATGAGGATGTAGAACCAAATGAGGTCGAGTCCAAAGTGGAACATGTGTACCTCGATGAATTACATTTGGAGGAAGATGACGAAAGAGAGACGATAAAGAGTATGGTGCTAGAGGATATTACACCGAAAGTGTCGCATAAAGACGAAAGCTCATACAAATCGTCCATTCAACCGAGACAACCAGATGAAGAGACATTGAACAACAATGTAGTGGTAGAAAATCAGGAGGGTCTAGAAGGGGATTCGTCGATGCTAGATACTCCTCTTGGGTATGAAAGTTCTTATATCTATGCCTCGAGTGACGATGATGAGGAGGAAGATAATATGTTTCCCGAGCATGCATGTATGACAGAATCACCTCTTTCCTCTCCAAGTGATTTGGTGTGTAAGAATTCCGGACACCTTCCTCCCTCACTCGACATGAACGACCTTATGTATGTTGAGGAGTCAAAGGTGAAACGTGCTCATCATCCAGCCAAGCCACATGATCCAGGTATTTTCAGATTTAATTTTGCTTTCGGTGGAGATCAAACATATTTTGGTAATGTTGATTACATTTAGGTTATTAAGTCTTTTGATGCATACATTGTAAATTATCTTTATATTTATGCTATTGATCTCTTGGGCGAGATGGTGTTTTTGCAGAAAAGTAGCTCCATATTTCTCGGTTTTGAAGCTAAGCAAGACGTGCATGTAAAAGATAGTGTGGGGGCGATCGACGTACTCAAGAGTGACGATGAAAATGAATCACCTCCACCAAAATTAGAGCTGAAAGGGTTATCAAAACAATGGAAATACGTTTATATAGAAGAGATGACATCTGAAATGATGAGCCTTATTGAGGCTCCTTATTGATGGAAGATGAGTCAAGCTCGAGACATTAAACAAGCGCCGCGTGGAGGCTAATCCACGGACCGTGCTGCTCTTTCGGGTACCAAAATTAGCGCCACGTGGGGGCCTTCCCACGATTTCATACGGGCTGGATCGAGAAGACCGAAGGAGCCAACATCACTGTTTGCACCTTCTTACCCTTCCTCTTTTGAGCTTTTTCTGTGTATTATTTTTCTTTAGTTTGTTCTTTTTATTCGTATGGACATGCTTTGTTTCTCCCTTGCTTGAGATTTATATGATTTTATGTTTTACATTGAGGACAATGTGTCTTTCAAGTGTGGGGGGTAGCTTTGCATGTTCTTAGGGTAACCCGTTGTTTCGCGAGGTTTGTTGGGGTTATGGTAGTCTTCAAACGTCGCTTATGTTGTGTCTTTTGGTATGTTATGTCGTGTTGATCACCCTCCCCATTTAGCCCAATTGCGGTATAGTTGTTAGAAGCATTTGCTAGGCAATACAGGCTTCGGTTTACACATAGTTGAATTCAAGGCTTCATCAGGATGATAATGACGAGTTGATTAATTGCGGGTCCTACACTTAGGATTTGCTACATAGGGAGAGTTGTGTTTTTCATGACATCGGTTAGGCACGAGTATTAAGTGGATTGAGTTCATTGATTGTTTGGCCGAGTTATACACGAGGATTCTACTTTGATCGTCTCTCTTATTAGAAGTGTGGTTTAGCTATATATAGGTATATTCGTAACCGGACGCAAAAATAGAAGACGTTCGAAAAATTTAGTTGCGTATATGAAAAAAAAAGGGGTCGGCAGCCGAGCTAGTAAGAAAAAAATAAATGGTTCGAAAAATCCCGTTGCCGAGAGAAAAAATAAAAAAAAAAAGAAGAAAAAGAAAAAAAAAATAATAGTAGTAAAAGTATTAATATTAGTAGAGCAGCCACAATGCCTATACGAGAACGATGAGTATGGGAAACCACGCTAGGATACTCGAGTGACCCTCGACTGTTTACACCTAGTGAATATTGCCTCACTTGATTAACTTGGCTAGACATTTCGGTGACTTTGTTTACTTTTGCTCGTTGTTGATATCGGTGGAGTGGAGTCATGGTTTGAACTGTGGGGATTTGAATACTTGAGGGACACTCGTTAGTTGATTTTGATTTGTAGAATGTGAATGCCTTGATTTCCCTTATGGTTGATTTTTTGTCTTGAGCTTAGTCGATGCTTGGTTCGTATTGTGTACCGTAATTGTTTGCTTGAGGACAAGCAAAATGCTAAGTGTGGGGGAGTTGATTTATACGTTTTTGTGTCGTTTTTCTTGGATTCTTTTAGTTTGAGTTGTGTCTTTTTGAGTCGTTTATGTGTGTCATGCTCTTGGTTTTGGTGTGTTTTGATGTTTTGTGTAGTGTGCAGGCTTGAGGACGTGATTAGAGCGAAAAGAACGAGAAAATGAGTCGAGACGAAAGAAAATGTCAAACTGGAGACTTAGCGCCTTGCTAGGATGTAGCGCCTCGCTAGGCCCCTAGCAGCGGACTAAATCTTAGCAACAGAGAGGCAGTGAACGCACTTTTCTTATGACTGAAGACCTAGCGCCCTGCTAGGATCTAGCAGCTTGCTAGGATTCCGCTGGCAGATTTTTTAAAACGACATTTTCATTAATTTTTAGGCTGGTGACTTATATAAACACTGCTCTAAAGACCTAAAAGGAGGGAGTTAGACCTAGACACTTTTAGATTACTTTATCACACACGTTTTTTCATACTTTGGGGATCGGAAACTCGGATCGAGACTTTGATTTTGTAATCGTTCATCTTAGATTTTTTAATTAATCAAGTAAGTTTCTTTTTTTTATTGTTTGTTATCTTTATTTTATATTCGCTTTGATTAATTGTTCTTCATCTTTAATTGCATAATCATGAATTCCTTAAACTATAGTTGCATCGTAATTACATCCATGAGTAGCTAAATCATCAACTAGGGTTAGGGTAAATTGATTCTCATCTAGGATTTGAATTTTGGTTTTGCACGAAAGGTGTTCGATTAAATGCCCAATTGAATTTCAACCACGTTTGAGGCTTAGGAGCAATTACGTGCTTGGGTTTAATCGAACCGCATTCGAACCAACCGGTAACGGACGTTCTTGTGTGACTTTCGCAAACTCGAATTCAATTTCGAAGTTGAGAATTGAGGATCCCGACCTCTAGTCCTTTTCTTTTATTTGAAACTCATTATTATTATTGCTTGCTTTATTTTATGTGCATTTACTTTGATAAATTAGAACTTAGTTTAAAAACAAAACATAACCAACAATGCATTATGCTATAAACTTCTCTTTTTTTTCTTTTGCGAACACATAAACACATATACTAAGCCGATAGTAGTGTTCCTCGTGAGATCGACTCGGGCAAGTTGTTACGGCAATTAGTTCGGTTATTTTTATTTGAAATTTGACGCACTACAACGTCTCATCAGCATGCCTGGACAGACCCAAGTCATACGACCACATCTCCAGCAACATGTTGTACTTCGCGAACGCCCAGTCTCCCGGTCGCGTTGATCCACGTACTCCTGTGTTAGGCAAGTCGGGGTTCCCACTGGTCACTGTAGGATTGCCCAAGTCCTTAACATGCTTAATATACTACCCTGTTGAATCGGGAACAAAACTCAGCTAGTTGATGTCCTCACTAAGCCTCCCGGCACGATCACGTCTTAGGGTTGGTCAGGTTCTGTCTTTTCCCAGATACAAACAGATTAGCTACTTGACATAATTAAAACAGAAAATAAAACAAAGGAATTACGAAGAATCATATTATGCATTAAAACTGGAAATTGTTCAAAGGGAAAACAAAGTGCGAAATCAAAAGCATGAAAACATAAAAGAAATTGTTTCTAGCCCGAGGGCTTAACAAAAAATAAACGCCGGCGAGTTTGGTTGCTCACGCGGCCGCCTTCTTCTTCGCTGGACAGGTAGGGTTTCGATCCGACTTCTTCGCTGCTCATGTGTTGTCGTTCTTCATCAGTCACTTCTTCTTAAATAGACGGGCTTCAGATGATGAGAGACGTGTGGGGGAAAATACCTCCAAGTGCGGACGAGAGTCTTACTTGGGTTGGAGTTTGAATCTGGCCGCCTTTGAAGACTCCGCAAATTTCAGGACTCCTGGTACACCGAATGCCCAACGTTCCGTCTCCGTCAATGTTAGCGCTTGCCCATGTACTTCCTTCTCTGACTGATTGAGGTAGCGGACCATGTGCGGTACTTGGTCGGACTCAAGTCTTGCTCCACCTGCTGACGTCCTGGTTGCTTGCTCAACTCTGCTGGACCCTTTTCGTCAGTCTGGCTTGCTCAACGAGTGCTCTTGACCATGGAAGGTGATTTCCTTGCCTCTTTCACACAGTGCGCTCCTCTTTTCACTCCTTTATCTGCCCACCTGCAAAACTTGCCCAAGTACCCAAACGTGCCCTCCCAGACACAAATAAAGTAAAAACAAACTAAGACAATTTAGGAACCCTCCCTTTTCATACCTAGTATGGTGTCTTATCAACAGCTTTTGACAGTGTCCTATTCAGTGTATAGGTTGAAGTCAAGAATAGTGTGTTCCCAAAAGAGTTCAGTAGTTCAATTAGACCCATCATCGATAGATCAAACTCTATCTAATAGAGTTAGTTTTCTCTTTTTCCGAAACATAACCTTCATGTGCTTGTGAATTAATAGGTTCCACATACATCAGTATGGATCATCCATAATTAATTACTCACATGTTCTCCTTTCTCCAAGAAAGATGACATTGTTATCTTGTCCATCACACATCATTCACATGTATCAAATGACTCCAAGTCAAATGATTCTAGAATGCCTTCTTAAAGAAGCTTCGTTACATGTTTAGATGTTGATTTGACTTAATCAACAATGTTGTAGTTATGTCTCATTAAGACTTATTTGATTCGGCCCTTGGTGTTAATGTTATATATGATTTGTCAAGTTAAAGTATACATAAACAATATAATAATCGTACCAAAACAAAGAATATATAACTCACAATAAAAATAGTTATCAAACTATTTAATAATGAAAAACTAATCCATCAGTATCCAATACTGAACCAATATTCATTGTTTATTGAAAGTACGAAATTACATGGTTATAATACTAAAACAAGGCCCTAAGGCAAAACAACATCCTATGATCATACGGCTAATGCAGTGACCTTCGCTCCATTTCTCGCCCGTAGATCGACATCTCTACTCACCAAACTTATACTTCTATGTAGTTCCTCCACATACAAATGTGAGAACCACATTTGGCATCCAATACACAAGAAGTAAAATTTGCGAAATTTAATGTCTATAACATTAATACCTGAAGATGAAGCAACCCCGTTCTTCTCATCTTCTTTGAACTTTGGGCAAATTCAATTATTCCCAATAATTGACTCTTATTTGAATTCCCGTTCATAATTATCCCAATATCAAAAACGTGATAAATCGTAAGTGAAAAGTCGAAGTTTTTTAACCAGCGATATTATCATGCAATTGAAGCCCTATCTCTCATAAAATATGAGGGAGCCAACCAGACAATTGTTGGAAATCGACTACCCGGGACGAGTCCGTTCGACTACTCGAACATCCGGACACGCCCAGTCGACCTCCATGTCCGTTACTTCGTTCACACGACAGCTCATGACCCGATTCACGCCCAGGCATCGCCCCGAAGGACAACCGCGCGAACCAGGGCTGGTCTGCACTCAAACGGCGACCGCCGAATGCAGACCAGCGGTCGCTGGAGGAACTGCAAACGGCGACCGCCGTTTGCCCTCTGGCGACCGCCGTTTGTCCGCGAACAGCAACGCGACGTTGCTGTTCTGGGCTCGTTTCCGGTCCGTTTTTCCTCTTCCGGCCACCGTTCCGGAGGTCCTTGACCCCCCAGTAGTCGAGGAACACGTACCACGACTCCCGGAACCCGATCGTTCGTTCGATGTATTTTTAACGAATTTAGAGATCGATAATTGCGGAATTAGGGATCGATCTCATACCTTTGTCGCGTGATTCGGAGAAGCTGAATTGTTGAAACCTTAGACGTTTCTAGCGTATGCCTCTACCCCGATTCCAGCCGTTGTGTGGGCAACGATCTGCTGGATTCTCCTTTTCTGCTCTCTCTTCTCAAAACCAGCGCAAAAATAATTTTTCTTTCTCAGAAATATAATTGCGCTAAGCAATTAATTTCATCAGAAAAAAATAACTGCGTTAACTCTTTTATTTAAACAGCGAAAAATATAATTGCGCTAAGCAATTTAATTTCTCTGCTGAAATAATAGTTGCGGCGTTTCTTAGGTTTAAGACAGGGCAAGGGGGGGTTTAAATAGAGTTACACTAGGGACCTCTTAGGTAAATAAATTCCGGGCTAAATTGCAATTTAATTAAACCGGTGTCCTTAAAAGAAAACCTTTAATTAAATTCCACAATTTTAATTATAATTAATTCCACTATAAAATTATAATTGAATTCCCGAAATTAATTTAATATTATATCAACAATAATATTTCCGCCGAAATTACATATACGACTTTCCCCGTGTTTAAGATATCGAATGTCCACGAAGTAACTTTAATTACTAATAATTAAATTAATTCATTTCTTATTATCCGAGACTAGTACCACTCATCCTTATTATCATGTGGAACGAATCCACCTGCAGGGTTTACATGATAAACTTTATGAGCTCATATCGGGGACATCATCAACCCGATAAACGGGACACGGTTTCCTGTCTATAATCTATAGCATGCCGTGCGTACAATTACGATTCCCAATTTACCGAGAATCTCGACTAATCAATTAGTCTCACTCATTGGTAGATTAAAGAACCGAGAATTGGACACACGCACCTATAATTATATAGGGATTAGGAATTCGTATATCCGTAATATCTGAGGTCTAGTTCGATTACTCCGATTAGTATAAATCGAACGCCCTCCCGTGGTCCTGCTCAATACACCAAGTGTACGAGTGTAACATGATAGTCAAGACCGACTATCTACCAGTCACACTACGACGTACCGATGGATTATCCCTGTCCATCTAAGTCGTGAGATACTGTTCGATAGTATACGAGTAACCGATAGTATGATCTTTCGCGTGTCTCCTCACGCCATACTGTCTACAACGTATACATCAAGGACTATTGCATTAAATGCAACCATGCTTGAATCATATCTCGAATTAAGGTATAGATAAGGAGTTCCGTATTTGCACTAAACTAGACATTTAAAATACAACTCCATCAATCTCCCACTTATACTAAAAGTCTAGTCGCCCTCTCCCAAACATCAGATTCCCATAACCTTATCACGCCTACCCAACGCTTCCGCTGGAAGAGCTTCTTTGAATGGTTTTACCAGGCAACCCTCTCGATGCTATCTTGGTGACAACTGCATCGTCTTACTAGACGATCTCTCGAATCAGGTGGTACTTGCGCTCAACGTGTTATCTCCCACTGTGGACTCGTGGCATTTCAAGTTTGCCAATACCGCTATTCAAAATAGCTTTGGGCAAACTAGAAACCACATCTAAGTCCCTTAGGAAGTTCTGGAGCCACACTGGCCTTTTAACTGCCTCAGAGGCCGTTATCCTTTCAGTTTCCATGGTAGAGTCCGTAATGCATCGCTGCTTTACATTCTTCCATGTGACTGCTCCACTTCATAGTGAGAACACATAGCCTGACTTCGACTTTCGACTGTCCCTGTTTGATTGGAAATTCAATTCTATGTAATCCAAAGGAAACAACTTGACTGCTTTGTAACTCAGAACATATTCTTGGTCCTCTGCAGGAGCCTAAACATGTTCTTTACATCAGTCAAGTGATCCTTTCCAGGATTACTATGATATCTCACCACCATGCCCACGTCATAGTAGATATCATTTTCGTGCATAGCATTACATACATTAAGCTTCCCACCATCAAGGTCCAGGGAACTGCTTACTCTTTATCTATCTCCTTTATTGTGTCGGACACAAAACTTTAGATAGATGAATTCCACATCTAAAAGGTGAAGACCTTTCTGTTGGAGTTGTGTACTTAATGTCTAGATTTAAGTAACGGAAACTCACGATCCATTGCCATTAATCTATTTAATTAAATAAACAATTATTTGCGTTTAATTATTTATAATTAAATATATGCAAATCATAGTCCTGGATTTTATACGTTGTAGTTAGTATGGTGTTGCATGGGCGCACAGAAGATCATACTATCGGTTACTCGTATTTAATCGAACAGTTGCTCACGACCTAGATGGACACGGACCAATCCATCGGTATAGTCGTTGTGTGAGAGAGAAAATAATTTATCTTAATTATTTTATCACACTTGTACACTTGGTGTATTGAGCGGATCTGCTTGAGATTTATCGATTAGGATTGCCGGCGATAATCGATTCAAGTCTCAGTGTATTTTATTCTTAATCCCCGATACTATTGCGGGTGTGTATATTTAATATAAGTGACTTTGATTTACCAAAGGAATTAACCGATTTAATTATTGGGTTAATTACCGGTTAAGTTGGGTCACTATATTTTATATATGGCATGCCGTGAATACTTGACGGGAAAGTGTATCCCGTAAGGGTTGATAATATCCCCGAGATGAGTTCATAAGGAATTATTATGTAAACCCTGCAGGTGGATTCGTTCCGCATAATAATTAAGGTTGAATGGTAGTAGTCTCGGATATAAGAGATGAATAAATTAATTAGCAATAAATTAATTTTATTCATGGATATTTATATCTTAAATACACGGAATAAATAATACTACCGGAGAAATATTATTTGATATAATATGGTTTAATATTGGGAGTGCAATTAATTTTATATAGTGGAAAATACAATTAATTAATAATAGTAAGGATTAATAGATTTGGGCTTGGGCTCAATTTAATCACTATTATTGGAAGCTCAATATTCCACCTCCTTAAGATCCCCTACGTAGCCTATAAAAGCACTACATGGTCTTCTCTATTCTCATAACTTGAAGATCACAATTCTAGAGAGAGAAAATAGAGAGGGAGATCCATGGAGTTCGGTAGATCGTCGCCCACACGACGTCCGGGCTAGTGCAAGGAATACGCGGGAAGATCTCAAGGTCATCGATTGATCTCGTTTCTCCGAACAACGAATCGAAGGTACAAAATCGTTAAACACCCTTGATGATTTTATTCGATTATTTATTGAAAATACCGTAGAACAAAGATCCGAGGTATGAAACCGGGAAGGAGGACGAACGCGTGGTGGTGGCGAAGCCACCGGACCACGTCGGACGCCCTCCTAGGGTTTCTTGGGCGCGGAGGAGAGCGACCCTCGGCTGGGCCGAGGGCGCGCGGCCGATCGCAAGGATCGACCGCCGGGGCGCGGGCTGGTGCCGCACCCCACCCGCCGTGAAGGCGGGGCTCCTCCTGGCGGCGGCGAGTCGCCGGACTCGCCGCGGGGGCTGCCGATGCAGCCCCACCCGATCGCGTGAGACGCGATCATGCGATCGCACGAACCCCGGCTCGCGGGGGTTCGGCCGGGGGCGGGCTGTGCGTCTTCGGGCGCATGGTCTCCGAAGGTCGGACTCCGGCGGATGAGTCGGTGTTCATATGATCTCCGGCGAAGGTTTTTCGGTCGGGTTATTGTTTCCGCAAATTTTAATAGCCCGGGATATCGAATTCCAACAATTGGTATCAGAGCGAGGTTTACGTTCGCGGTATTTTCGATAAAATTGTTCTACCTTGCAGGGTTTCCGACTATTATGGCTAGATATAATTTATTCGTTAATTATTGTCATAATATGTTTTGATTAAACTCTCGGACATGTCGAGATTCGTTTTATGTGTGGTGAATGCTTGTAATAGTAAAAATTTGGGGGTTGACCGAATTTAGGATTTATTATTACGTTCTACTTTTTCCGGAAATTGTATAGGGTCGATTTCATGTATAGAATCGATACCGGATAATTGTAATTTAAATTCTTGTAATTTATTTACGTTGGTTCGATGCCGAAACGACCGCCGGAGAAGACGTGTGACGAAGAAGACGAAGGGCTCGAGGATCGATCATGGAGATCGATCCCCATGAGATCGATGGCAAGGGAGAGGGGCGGCGATTGCACCCTCTCGGCTGGGGCTGCCGCCGGCTTGGTGGTGGCCGGCCGGGTGAGTGGTGGCGGCGGTTGCCCTCTCCGGTGGCCGGTCGATGGTAGTGGTGGCGCGGGGTCCTCGTGATCTCGTGCTACTCCTACCGAGATTTACTTTCCTTAATTATTCGGTTTTCCTATTTTGAGTATTCCTATTCTTAGGAACTCTCATGGAATAGGAAAAGAATAAATTTAGAATAAATTTATTTCCTTATTGATTATTCCTATTTTATGGGAATTTTCATGGATAAGGAAGGAATAAATTTAGAATTAATTCGGTTTTTCCTTATTGAGTATTTTTCTTTAAGGAAACTCTCATGGATTAGGAAAAGAATTAATTGGAATTAATTTATTTCCTTATTCTATTATGGAAGTCTTCTAGAATATTCTAAGTTCTACTTGGAATAGGATTCTAGAGATTTAATGGAATTAGAAAGGAAAATAATTAATTATTGAATTAATTTATTTCCTATTTGATTATTCCTATTTTATGGGAATTTTCATGGACATGGAAATTAATTAATTTTGGAAAGTAGAAGAATCCTTAATTAATTTTTCCTATTTAATTATTCCTTTATGGAATTTTTAATAGATTAGGAAAGGAATTAATTTGGAAGGATTAAGAGTCCTAATTTATTTTATTTCCTTATTCTATAATGGAAGTCTTCTAGAATATTCCAAGTGGGTCTTGGATAGATTATTCTAGAGATTTAATAGAATTAGATAGGAAAATAAATAAATAAAAATATTAATAATATATAATTTTATTTTTGATATATTCGATTGACTTAATTTTCGAATTAAGTAACTTTTGGATTAATTGAAAATAAATAGATTTAAATATTGGAATTAATATTCCCGTCACATGGAGCATTCAAGAACGAAGACTGAAGACTAGAAGATGCGTACGGAGATGCGATAAAGCCATAATAGTCGGAAAATAATATTCTAGTATTATTTTGATTATGTGATAATATTCTATGTGCTTTATTTCATGTATGCATGCTTATGTGTATTTAAATATGCATTAGATAGCGTATCCCTTTATTGTAAAAAGCTAAGTGGGAGAGGGTATGGAAACATATCCATGGTCTCCATTGCTGTTCTCTTGGTGACTTTTATGGACTTTTGAAGTTCGTATAGATAAGCCATTGGAGGAGAATTCTTGTAATTCCTCTTACGAGAAACATTGATTAAGTTTATCAAACAATGCCTAATTTGTCTTTCCAAAACTGATTTCAAGTCGACTCATTCTTACCCCGGGGAGTGGAATGGAGCCAAAGCCACTTGGTCATGTCAAGGACACAAATTAGAGACCTTCGTACCATCCTTTTGAAGGTGGATCGATTGTCTGCTCGGCTCCCTCATTTTATGAGAGATAGGGTCGTTCGCATGGTGAATCACTGGTAAGAAACTTCTAGTTTCACTTATGATTCTCCGCGTCTTGATTTACAAGATTAAATGAATCAAGTAATTGGGAGTCAATTATAAAGATCTCTTAGTGTAGTAAACGTCCACACCACGTGGCTTGCTATGCTGACGGATTTTGGATTAATTGATGTAGACATTTGTAAGAAATTGTGAAGAGTTGTGAAGTTGTCGTAAACGTCCACACCACGTGGCTTGCGGTGATGTAGCAATTCCAAGCGATTTACTTTGGTGCTGAGTAATGGTTTACACTTAGATACGCCTTATAGTATTCCTCCCCACGAGGTTACGCTATAAGTGATGTATGACCGAAGGAAATCTAATTGCTAAATCATTTGGGTGGGTAAACGTCCACACCACGTGGCTTGCCTTACCTGATGGGATTTTAGATGTGATTAGTGGTTTAATGATATTATTTGAGGGAGATAATATCGGAGATTAAATCGATTGTTTGTTGTTATATGTGCTCATAGATTAGGATATGGCTTTGAACCCACTTTATGTGATACGTAAGGATTTAAACTCATTGGTCCCTAAATGTATTGATTGGAATAGAGATCTAGACATTGCCCGGACTGTTAAAGAGTACAAGTTCGTACTCAGTAAGCTTTGTCCTCCCGAGCCTACAAATGTCTTAACTGATGAGGAGAGGACTGATTTTGATATCATGTTCAAACTCAAGGAGATGTTTAGACATGATGTAGAGGCTAGACAAGAAGCGATGAGGATACTCATAAAGGCCAGTCGCTTCGAGGAAACGCTTAAAAACGTTTTTGAGATGATTGACCTTTTAGACGAGTTGAGTCGGAAATCGCAAGCTCTTGTAGCCAATGCCAAAGGTTTCGAACCTAAAGGCAAAATCGGGGGAAAGGAAAAGCAAGCAAAGAAACCCTGTGGTCCTAAGTTTCTTGGACCACGAGATGGGACGAGAAAGCCAAGAGGCAAGTGTTCTCGATGCAAACAGTCTGGGTACTGGAAGTCTGATTATCCTCTCAAAGAAAGTACGAAATTTTCTTTAGTCGTAAAACATAGTCAGTGGTATTATCTACCGGAACCTGGTGTGTAGATATGGAACCACTGACGGTATGTGAATTTTTTAAAAATGCAAGGGTTCCAGGAAACCCGACGACTAAGAAAAGAAGAAATCGTAGTCTACATGGGCAATGCTACAGAGGAGGCAGCAGTTGCAGTGGAGGACATTTTATAGGATTTCATTTTGGGTTATTGCTTTTATGTACCTTTCAAATTAGAAAGAACTTTGTTCTGGATTTCTAATAAATGGATATTTTATTTCTTTAATCATTTGATGGTTATAAGAAGAAATAATGATATTATCTATTTTGGTACATTAGCTAGCAATATATAAATGATGAATTCTGAGTCCACCACGATGCAACGAACCGTAGTATGAAACTCGTTTTACTAATAAGATATTTCTTTATCAATTATACTTGTGGATTCTTATGCTGAGTCATGTTTATTCAAATAAGAAGTTCAAAGGTCGAAAATTGATATTTTAATCAATTAAGTTGAAGGAGTGGACCTTCCGACCTAAGAATCTAATTTGGAAGATAATATGACTAAGCAATCCTTTATGGATATAAGATGTAAGATCCGGACAAGTATAAGAATTGATTGACTCTGATGTATGCAGACCTATGTCTACTCAGACAATAAGGTACGTGTACTTCTTTTTATGATTACTCGAAGAATGGATTAGAATACCTGATGTGCCACAAAAGCAAGTGTTTTGACAAGTCAATGGACACTAAGCAATTGTGGAGAGCCATCAAGGTATATCCATTTGTAGCCTGCAATTTGATCGCGGAGGCAAGTACCTGTCTGAAGAATGCATGGCATACTGATCGGAGATTGGGATTTGATCCCAAATGACTACACCATACACTGTTGTGTACAGATGGTGTGTCGATAATAAGAAATGGAACTCTTATAGAGATAGTAAAAGATGAGTTATACGGAACTACCTATGTTCTATGGATATGTCTGGAAACAACAGCGCATTCAAATGCGGTTGTAGAATATCCTAGGAGAACAAAAGATGTGTGTTCAATAGTACTATGAACCAGAAGGACGTTATAAGTTCTAAAGCCCGGTTCTTAGAGAAAGACTATTAGATGAACCACAAGCCCAAAGTGACATGATACTTTGAAATGAGAGAGAAAGATTAAGACTTAGAACCAGCCAAACCGAGTAGCGGTACACCACTAACTGCACCTACTGTTATCACTGTTTATACACCGGAATGCCATTGTAGTGGTGTTGGAGTTATGTACTTAATGTCTAGATTTAAGTAACGGAAACTCACGATCCATTGCCATTAATCTATTTAATTAAATAAACAATTATTTGCATTTAATTATTTATAATTAAATATATGCAAATCATAGTCCTGGATTTTATACGTTGTAGTTAGTATGGTGTTGCATGGGCACACAGAAGATCATACTATCGGTTACTCGTATTTAATCGAACAGTTGCTCACGACCTAGATGGACACGGACCAATCCATCGGTATAGTCGTTGTGTGAGAGAGAAAATAATTTATCTTAATTATTTTATCACACTTGTACACTTGGTGTATTGAGCGGATCTGCTTGAGATTTATCGATTAGGATTGCCGGCGATAATCGATTTACGTCTCTGAGTATTTTATTCTTAATCCCCGATACTATTGCGGGTGTGTATATTTAATATAAGTGACTTTGATTTACCAAATGAATTAACCGATTTAATTATTGGGTTAATTACCGGTTAAGTTGGGTCACTATATTTTATATATGGCATGCCGTGAATACTTGACGGGAAAGTGTATCCCGTAAGGGTTGATAATATCCCCGAGATGAGTTCATAAGGAATTATTATGTAAACCCTGCAGGTGGATTCGTTCCGCATAATAATTAAGGTTGAATGGTACTAGTCTCGGATACAAGAGATGAATAAATTAATTAGCAATAAATTAATTTTATTCATTGATATTTATATCTTAAATACACGGAATAAATAATACTACCGGAGAAATATTATTTGATATAATATGGTTTAATATTGGGAGTGCAATTAATTTATATAGTGGAAAATAAATTAATTAATATTGATAAGGATTAATGGACTTGAGCATTGGGCTCAATTTAATCATCAATATTGGAAGCCCAATATTCCACCTCCTTAAGATCCCCTACGTAGCATATAAAAGCACTACATGGTCTTCTCTATTCTCTCATAATCTCACAACTTGAAGATCAGAATTCTAGGGAGAGAGAGAAAGTAGAGAGGAAGATCCATGGAGTTCGGTAGATCGTCGCCCACACGACGTCCGAGCTAGTGCAAGGAATACGCGGGAAGATCTCAAGTTCGTCAAATTGAGTTCTTCGTTTTTCCGAACAACGAGAACGAGGTAAATCGTAAAACCCTCTTTATGATTTTATCGTTTAATTATCGTAAAAATACCTTGAACCAAGATCCGAGAACGAGACCCAAGACGAGGTTGAACCGGGCGGTGGTGGTCGAAGACCACCGGACCGCCGGCGGCTCAACGGCTCGGCTAGGAGGGGTCGAGGGGGCGTGAGCCTCGGCTGGACGCCGAGGGCTCGATCGCACGGGCTCGGCCGCGAGCTACGGGTTTTTCCCGTAGCGGATTCGCGGGCTGTCCGAGCCCTCCCCGTGCACATCCAGCGGGCTGCTGGAGCAGCCCCGCTCGCGCGGCATGAGCTCCGCTCCGGCGGGGCGACGCCCCTTGCGCGGCTGGACCGCCGCTCGCGCGGCGATGGGGTGATAGTGATCGCAAGCCACGGTTCGACCGTGGCTGGTCGTGCGATCACCGGGGGCAGCTGGGCGTGCATAAGGGGCTGCCAAGGGCAGCCCTAGGCGGCTGCCATGTACAGCC
Organism: Euphrasia confusa; assembly: GCA_954870475.1. Classification (NCBI taxonomy): domain Eukaryota; kingdom Viridiplantae; phylum Streptophyta; class Magnoliopsida; order Lamiales; family Orobanchaceae; genus Euphrasia; species Euphrasia confusa. The sequence goes on from OX940960.1 coordinate 24,405,788, forward strand.
GCGAACCCTCGCAAGGGCTCGATCGAACAAGCCGCGGGTTCACCCGCGGTTAGGGTTTGGTTGAGTTCGGATTCGTGGTGGTTCGTGGCGAGATGTTCCGGCAACCGGGAGTCGATTGGAAGTTGTTCCGCAATTTTACAACTCCGGATATTCGATCTCCAAAGAATTTCGGTCGGAATTAATTAGATAATTTATTTATTTAAATTTATTAATTCCGGGATATCGATTTCCAACAATTGGTATCAGAGCGTTGGTTTTAGTTCATGGTATTTTTCGATAAATTGTTCTACCTTGCAGGGTTTCCGATTATTATGGCTAGATTTAATTATTGTTAATTAATGTCATAATATTTCTCTTGATTATTAAACTCTCGTTGATGTCAATATTTGTTCTTGTGTGGTGAATGCTTGTTCTTATTTTCCGGAAATTGTATGAGGTCGATTTCATGTAGAGAATCGATACCGGATAACGTAGTAATAAATTTGTAATTTATTTTACGTTGGATCGAGGACGAAACGACGACCGGAAAAGTGTGACGGAGGAGACGAAGAGAGGGAAGGACCGGGGATCGATAAACCCCATGATCGATCCCGTATGATCAATCGATCGAGGGGAGGGGGCTGCCCTTCTAGCCTCTCGGCCGAGCGCGATGCCACCATGGGAGGTGGTGCGGCGGCTGGGCGGCGGCGGCGGTGGCGTGCCCTCTTGACCGGCGATCGATGGTGGGTGGCGCGGGGTCCTCGTGATCTCGTGCTAATCCTACCGAGATTCAACTTTCCTAAATTATTCGGTTTTCCTATTTTGAGTATTCCTATTTTTGGGAATTCTCATGGAATAGGAAAAGAATAAATTTAGAATAAATTTATTTTTCCTTATTGATTATTCCTATTTTTGGGAATTTTCATAGATTAGGAAAAGGAATAAATTTATAATTAATTTATTTTTCCTATTTAATTATTCCTTTATGGAATTTTTAATGTATTAGGAAAATAATTAATTTGGAAAGTTTAGGAGTCCTAAATTAATTTTTCCTTATTTAATTATTCCTTTATGGAATTTTTAATGGATTAGGAAAGGAATTAATTTGGAAGGACTAGGAGTCCTAAATTATTTTATTTCCTTATTTCATTATGGAAGTCTTCTAGAATATTCCAAGTGGGTCTTGGATAGATTATTCTAGAGATTTAATGAAGTAGAAAGGGAAAATAAAATAAATAAAAATATTAATAATATTTAATTTTATTTTTGATTTATTCGATTGACTTAATTTTCGAATTCAGTATCTTTTGGATCTATTAATAATAAATAGATTTAAATATTGGAAATTAATATTCCCGTCACATGGAGCATTCAAGAACGAAGACTGAAGACTAGAAGATGCGTACGGAGATGCGATAAAGCCATAATAGTCGGAAAATAATATTCTAGTATTATTTTGATTATGTGATAGTATTCTATGTGCTTTATTCCATGTATGCATGCTTATGTGTATTTAATTATGCATTAGATAGCGTATCCCTTTATTGTAAAAAGCTAAGTGGGAGAGGGTATGGAAACATATCCATGGTCTCCATTGCTGTTCTCTTGGTGACTTTTATGAGCTTTCGAAGTTCGTATAGACAAGTCATTGGAGGAGAATTCTTGTAATTCCTTTTACGAGAAACATTGATTAAGTTTATCAAACAATGCCTAATTTGTCTTTCTGAAACTGATTTCAAGTCGACTCATTCTCACCCCGGGGAGTGGAATGGAGCCAAAGCCACTTGGTCATGTCGAGGACACAAATTAGAGACCTTCTTACCATCCTTTTGAAGGTGGATCGATTGTCTGCTCGGCTCCCTCATTTATGAGAGATAGGGTCGTTCGCATGGTGAGTCACTGTTTAGAAACTTCGAGTTTCACTTAAGATTCTCCGCGTCTTGATTTACAAGATTGAATGGATCAAGTAACTGGGAGTCAATTATAAAAGTCTCTTGGTATAGTAAACGTCCACACCACGTGGCTTGCTATGCTGACGGATTTTGGATTAATTGATGTAGACAGTTGTAATAAATTGTGAAGAGTTGTGAAGTTGTCGTAAACGTCCACACCACGTGGCTTGCGGTGATGTAGCAATTCCAAACGATTTACTTTGGTACTGAGTAATGGTTTACACTTAGATACGCATTATAGTATTCCTCCCCACGAGGTTCCGCTATAAGTGATGTATGACCAAAGAAAATCTAATTGCTAAGTCGTTTGGGTGGGTAAACGTCCACACCACGTGGCTTGCCTTACCTGATGGGATTTTAGATGTGATTAGTGGTTTAATGATATTATTTGAGGGAGATAATATCGGAGATTAAATCGATTGTTTGTTGTTATATGTGCTCATAGATTAGGATATGGCTTTGAACCCACTTTATGTGATACGTAAGGATTTTAACTCATTGGTCCCTGAATGTATTGATTGGAATAGAGATCTGGACATTGCCCAAACTGTTAAAGAGTACAAGTTTGTACTCAGTGAGCTTTGTCCTCTCGAGCCTATTAATGTCTCGACTAATGAGGGAACCACTGATTATGGTATCATGTTCAAACTCAAGGTGTTTAGACATGACATAGGCGGCTAGACAAGAAGCGATGAGGATACTCATAAAGGCCAGTCGCTTCGAGGAAACGCTTAAAAACGTTTTTGAGATGATTGACCTTTTAGACGAGTTGAGTCGGAAATCGCAAGCTCTTGTAGCCAATGCCATAGGTTTCGAACCTAAGGGTAATATCGGGGGAAAGGAAAAGCAAGCATAGAAACCCAGTGGTCCTAAGTTTCTTGGACCACGAAATGGGACGAGAAAGCAATGAGGCAAGTATTCTTGATGCAAACAGTCTGGGTACTGGAAGTCTGATTATCCTCTCAAAGAAAGTACGAAATTTTCTTTAGTCGTAAAACATAGTCAGTGGTATTATCTACCGGAACCTAGTGTGTAGATATGGAACCACTGAAGGTATGTGCATTTTAAATGCAGAGGTTCCAGGAAACCTAACGACTTGGAAAAGAAAATATCGTAGTCTACATGGGCAATGCTGTGGAGGAGGCAGCAGTTGCAGTGGAGGACATTTTATAGGATTTCATTTTGAGTTATTGCTTTTATGTACCTTTCATATTAGAAAGAACTTTGTTCTGGATTTCTAATGAATGGATATTTTATTTCTTTTAATCATTTGATGGTTATAAGAAGAAATAATGATATTATCTATTCTGGTACATTAGCTAGCAATATATAAATGATGAATCCTGAGTCCACCATGATGCAACGAACCGTAGTATGAAACTCGTTTTACTAATAAGAGATTTCTTTATCAATTATACTTGTGGATTCTTATGCTAAGTCATGTTTATTCAAATAAGAAGTTCAAGGGTCGAAAATTGATATTTTGATCAATTAAGTTGAAGGAGTGGACCTTCCGACCTAAGAATCTAATTTGGAAGATAATATGACTAAGCAATCCTTTGTGGATATAAGATGTAAGATCCGGACAAGTATAAGAATTGATTGACTCTGATCTATGCAGACCTATGTCTACTCAAACAATAAGGTACGAGTACTTCATTTTATGATTACTCGAAAAATGGATTAGAATACCTGATGTGCCACAAAAGCAAGTGTTTTGACAAGTCAATGGACACTAAGCAATTGTGGAGAACCATCAAGGTATATCCATTTGTAGCATGCGATTTGATCGCGGAGGCAAGTACCTGTCTGAGGAATGCATGGCATACTGATCAGAAATTGGGATTTGATCCTAAGTGACTTCACCATACACTGTTGTGTAGAAATGGTGTGTCGTAAACAAGAAATGGAACTCTTATAGAAATAGTAAAAACATGAGTTATACGGAACTACCTATGTTCTATGGATATGTCTGGAAACAACGGGGCATTCAAATGCGGTTGTAGAATATCCTAGAAGAACAAAAGATGTGTGTTCAATAGTACTATGAACCAGAAGGACGTTATAAGTTCTAACGCCCGGTTCTTAAAGAAAGACTATATGATGAACCACAAGCCCAAGGTGACGTAATACTTTGAAATGAGAGAGAAAGATTAAGACTTAGAACCAGCCGAACCGAGTAGCGGTACACCACTAACTGCACCTATTGTTATCACTGTTTATACACCGGAATGCCATTGTAGTGGGAGGTTGTGGGACAACCGGAGATATTCATAAGACTAGGAGAGTCTTCGGACTCTGGACCTAGTATACATGAAATCGATCCCTAGATCTACATGAAGGCCGTACTAGATCTAAATGTGCCTTCTTGGAGAGCAATAAGGATTATTGCTAAGAGGCAAGATCATTTAGAGTACAAGCTTAGTTGATCCATTTATGGATTAAAACAAAGCATTGAGTTCGTGGTACTTGCAAATTGATGAGATAGTCCATTTTATGGATTCATCAAAGCATAGACGAATCGTGTGTATTGGAAACGTGATGGAAAACAAGGTGGTGTTTCTCGGAGGTTTTATGTAGATGACACTCTTATCATTGGCAACAATGTAAAGATATTATCAGACATAAAATGATGGTTGTCTAGATGAATCATTATGAAAGATAAAGGAAGAAGTTGGACATGCTCTTGAGATCATGGATCTCTAGAAAGGACATTGTACTTCTCCTGGACATCTTACATAAATGATTATGGTTCGTTTTAAACATGCAAGATTCCGAGAAAGGTTCGTTACCTTTCAGAGACGGAATGCATCTATCTAAGGATATGTGTTTTGGAACACAAAAGGAGATAGAAGCAATGAAAGCAGTTTCCTACACTTTGAGTGTGGAAAGCTTAATAAATGCATTGTTGAAAACAAGAACCTGATATCGGCTATGCGGTTAGCATAGTGGGAGGATATCAAGGTAATCCTGGAAAGGAATACTTAACTGCTGTAATGAACATTTTAAGTACTTTCGAAGTACTGGAAACTATGTTCTGGATTACGGAGCAAACAAGCTTTTCCTTTGGATTACATTCTCTTAGATTTCTAATCGAATGAGGACCGGTGTAAGTCGATATCAGGCTATGTGTTTCACTATTGAAGGAGAAGGAGTTTAACATGGAAGAGTGATAAGCACGATGCTTTTCGGACTCTGCCATAGGTGACCAAATAGCGGCCTCAGAGGCAGCGGAAGTTTTGGTATAACTCCGGGATAATCTCTGGGACTTAGATGTGATTCTTAATTTGTCAAAGGCTATGTAAATAGCAGTGCAATGGCAAATGGTAAGAAATCACTAGTCCATAAGTGTAAGATAACACATAGTGCAAGTACCACCTGATACGAGTCATCGTCGAGGGAGACGACGCTGTAGTCACCAAGATAACTTCAGAGCGGCAACCTAGAGTGCTCATTCACATAGTACTTCTTGGAAGTAAAACTTAAGCACGTGATGAGTATGGGAGTCGGGAGTTTGGAGGAAATGACTAGACCTTAGTACAAGTGGGAGATTGTTGGAGTTATGTACTTAATGTCTAGATTTAAGTAACGGAAACTCACGATCCATTGCCATTAATCTATTTAATTAAATAAACAATTATTTGCATTTAATTATTTATAATTAAATATATGCAAATCATAGTCCTGGATTTTATACGTTGTAGTTAGTATGGTGTTGCATGGGCACACAGAAGATCATACTATCGGTTACTCGTATTTAATCGAACAGTTGCTCACGACCTAGATGGACACGGACCAATCCATCGGTATAGTCGTTGTGTGAGAGAGAAAATAATTTATCTTAATTATTTTATCACACTTGTACACTTGGTGTATTGAGCGGATCTGCTTGAGATTTATCGATTAGGATTGCCGGCGATAATAGATTTAAGTCTCTGAGTATTTTATTCTTAATCCCCGATACTATTGCGGGTGTGTATATTTAATATAAGTGACTTTGATTTACCAAATGAATTAACCGATTTTATTATTGGGTTAATTACCGGTTAAGTTGGGTCACTATATTTTATATATGGCATGCCGTGAATACTTGACGGGAAAGTGTATCCCGTAAGGGTTGATAATATCCCCGAGATGAGTTCATAAGGAATTATTATGTAAACCCTGCAGGTGGATTCGTTCCGCATAATAATTAAGGTTGAATGGTACTAGTCTCGGATACAAGAGATGAATAAATTAATTAGCAATAAATTAATTTTATTCATGGATATTTATATCTTAAATACACGGAATAAATAATACTACCGGAGAAATATTATTTGATATAATATGGTTTAATATTGGGAGTGCAATTAATTTATATAGTGGAAAATAAATTAATTAATATTGATAAGGATTAATGGACTTGAGCATTGGGCTCAATTTAATCATCAATATTGGAAGCCCAATATTCCACCTCCTTAAGATCCCCTACGTAGCCTATAAAAGCACTACATGGTCTTCTCTATTCTCTCATAATCTCACAACTTGAAGATCACAATTCTAGAGAGAGAGAGAAAGTAGAGAGGAAGATCCATGGAGTTCGGTAGATCGTCGCCCACACGACGTCCGAGCTAGTGCAAGGAATACGCGGGAAGATCTCAAGTTCGTCAAATTGAGTTCTTCGTTTTTCCGAACAACGAGAACGAGGTAAATCGTAAAACCCTCTTTATGATTTTATCGTTTAATTATCGTAAAAATACCTTGAACCAAGATCCGAGAACGAGACCCAAGACGAGGTTGAACCGGGCGGTGGTGGTCGAAGACCACCGGACCGCCGGCGGCTCAACGGCTCGGCTAGGAGGGGTCGAGGGGGCGTGAGCCTCAGCTGGACGCCGAGGGCTCGATCGCACGGGCTCGGCCGCGAGCTACGGGTTTTTCCCGTAGCGGATTCGCGGGCTGTCCGAGCCCTCCCCGTGCACATCCAGCGGGCTGCTGGAGCAGCCCCGCTCGCGCGGCATGAGCTCCGCTCCGGCGGGGCGACGCCGCTTGCGCGGCTGGACCGCCGCTCGCGCGGCGGTGGGGTGATAGTCCATTTTATGGATTCATCAAAAGCATAGACGAATTGTGTGTATTGGAAACGTGATGGAAAACAAGGTGGTGTTTCTCGGAGGTTTTATGTAGATGACACTCTTATCATTGGCAACAATGTAAAGATGTTATCAGACATAAAATGATGGTTGTCTAGATGAATCATTATGAAAGATAAAGGAAGAAGTTGGACATGTTCTTGAGATCTTGGATCTCTAGAAAGAACATTGTACTTCTCCTGGACATCTTACATAAATGATTATGGTTCGTTTTAAACATGCAAGATTCCGAGAAAGGTTCGTTACCTTTCAGAGACGGAATGCATCTATCTAAGGATATGTGTTTTGGAACACAAAAGGAGATAGAAGAAATGAAAGCAATTTCCTACACTTTGAGTGTGGAAAGCTTAATAAATGCATTGCTGAAAACAAGAACCTGATATCAGCTATGCGGTTAGCGTAGTGGGAGGATATCAAGGTAATCCTGGAAAGGAATACTCGACTACTGTAATGAACATTTTAAGTACTTTTGAAGTACTAGAAATTATGTTCTGGATTACGGAGCAGACGAGCATTTCCTTTGGATTACATTCTCTTAGATTTCTAATCAAATGAGGACCGGTGTAAGTCGATATCAGGCTATGTGTTTCACTATTGAAGGAGAAGGAGTTTAACATGGAAGAGTGATAAGCACGATGCTTTTCGGACTCTGCCATAGGTAACCAAATAGCAGCCTCAGAGGCATCGGAAGTTTTGGTATAACTCCGGGATAATCTCTGGGACTTAGATGTGATTCTTAATTTGTCAAAGGCTATGAAAATAGCGGTGCAATGGCAAATGGTAAAGAAATCAATGTTGGAAATCGATATCCCGGAATTAATAAATTAATTAAAATTAATTATCTAATTATTTCCGACCGAAATCCTTTGGAGATCGAATATCCGGAATGTCAAAATTGCGGAACGACAATTCCAATCGACTCCCGGTTGCCGGAACATCTCGCCACGAACCACGACGCATATCCGGACCCAACCAAACCCTAACCGCGGCTAAGCCGCGGCTGTTCGGTCGAGCCCATGCATGGGGTTCGCGGCTGAACATAGCAGCCGCCTAGGGCTGCCCTTGGCAGCCCGCCGGACGTGCCTTGAACCCTCGCCGGACAGCCGAAGCCATCCCGAAGGATCCACCCGATCGAACCCTAGCCGCGGTTGGAGCCGCTGCCTTCCGATCGAGGTGTGCGCTCGCGTCCACGCGAGCGCTAGGGTTGCAGCCCGTGCGACCCCGCACGTTCCCAGCGAAGCCCCGCCGAACCACCGCTGCCAGGCCATACGAAGCGCTCGCCTGGCTCGCCGGCGGTCGCTCGCGACATGGACCAGGCGGGCGCCTGGTCCCCGGGCGGGCGCTTGCCCTCCCAGCGAGCTTGCTCGCGCGATCCTTGTCGCCGGATCGCTCCAGCCGCGGCGGTCCGGTGATCCTTGATCACCACCGCCCGGCTCGACCCCGATGAGGATCGCAAACCTCGGATCTTGGTTCACGATATTTTTACGACAATTAAACGATAAAATCATAAAGAGGGTTTTACGATTTACCTCGTTCTCGTTGTTCGGAAAAACGAAGAACTCAATTTGACGACCTTGAGATCTTCCGACGTATTCCTTGCACTAGCCCGGACGTCGTGTGGGCGACGATCTACCGAACTCCATGGATCCTCCTCTCTACTTTCTCTCTCTAGAATTGAGATCTTCAAGTTATGAGAATAGAGAAGACCATGTAGTGCTTTTATAGGCTACGTAGGGGATCTAAAGGAGGTGGAATATTGGGCTTCCAATAATAGTGATTAAATTGAGCCCAAGCCCAAATCTATTAATCCTTACTATTATTAATTATATGATTAACTCCACTATATAAATATAATTGCACTCCCAATATTCACCATATTATATCAAATAATATTTCTCCGGTAGTATTATTTATTCCGTGTATTTAAGATATAAATATCCATGAATAAAATTAATTTATTGCTAATTAATTTATTCATCTCTTATATCCGAGACTAGTACCATTCAACCTTAATTATTATGCGGAACGAATCCACCTGCAGGGTTTACATAATAATTCCTTATGAACTCATCTCGGGGATATTATCAACCCTTCCGGGATACACTGTCCGGTCAATTATTCACGGCATGTCATATATGAAATATAGTGACCCAACTTAACCGGTAATTAACCCAATAATTAAATCGGTTAATTCCTTTGGTAAATCAAAGTCACTTATATTAAATATACACACCCGCAATAATATCGGGGATTAAGAATAAAATACACTGAGACTCGAATCGATTATCGCCGGCAATCCTAATCGATGAATCTCAACGATCCGCTCAATACACCAAGTGTACAAGTATGATAAAATAATCAAGACAGATTATTTTCTCCCTCATACAACGACTATACCGATGGATTGGTCCGTGTCCATCTAGGTCGTGAGCAACTGTTCGATTAGATACGAGTAACCGATAGTATGATCTTCTGTGTGGGGCCCGACACACCATACTAACTACAACGTATAGAATCCAGGACTATGTTTTGCATATATTTAATTATAAATAATTAAACGCAAATAATTGTTTATTTATTAAATAGATTAATGGCAATGGATCGGGAGTTACCGTTACTTAAATCTAGACATTAAGTACATAACTCCAACAATCTCCCACTTGTACTAAGGTCTAGTCATTTCCTCCAAACTCCCGACTCCCATACTCATCACGTGCTTAAGTTGTACTTCCAAGAAGTACTATGTGAATGAGCACTCTAGGTTGCCGCTCTGAAGTTATCTTGGTGACTATAGCGTCGTCTCCCTCGACGATGACTCGTATCAGGTGGTACTTGCACTATGTGTTATCTTACACTTATGGACTCGTGATTTCTTACCATTTGCCATTGCACCGCTATTTACATAGCCTTTGACAAATTAAGAATCACATCTAAGTCCCAGAGATTATCCCGGAGTTATACCAAAACTTCCGCTGCCTCTGAGGCCGCTATTTGGTTACCCATGGCAGAGTCCGAAAAGCATCATGCTTATCACTCTTCCATGTTAAAACTCCTTCTCCTTCAATAGTGAAACACATAGCCTGATATCGACTTACACCGGTCCTCATTTGATTAGAAATCTAAGAGAATGTAATCAAAAGGAAAAACTCGTCTGCTTCGTAGTCTAGAACAGTACTTCGAAAGTACTCTTATAGCAGTCGAATATTCCTTTCCAGGATTACCTTGATATCCTCCCACTATGCTCACCGCATAGCCGATATCAGGTTCTCGTTTTTCAACATTGCATTTATTAAGCTTTCCACATTCAAAGTGTAGGAAACTGCTTTAATTGCTTCTATCTCCTTTTGTGTTCCAAAACACATATCCTTAGATAGATGCATTCCGTCTCTGAAAGGTAACGAACCTTTCTCGGAATCTTGCATGTTAAAACGAACCATAATCATTTATGTAAGATGTCCAGGAGAAGTACAATGTTCTTTCTAGAGATCCAAGATCTCAAGAACATGTCCAACTTCTTCCTTTATCTTTCATAATGATTCATCTAGACAACCATCATTTTATGTCTGATAACATCTTTACATTGTTGCCAATGATAAGAGTGTAATCTACATAAAACCTCCGAGAAACACCACCTTGTTTTCCATCACGTTTCCAATACACACAATTCGTCTATGCTTTTGATGAATCCATAAAATGGACTATCTCATCAATTTGCAAGTACCACGAACTCAATGCTTTGTTTCAATCCATAAATGGATCAACTAAGCTTGTACTCTAAATGATCTCGCCTCTTAGCAATAATCCTTATTGCTCTCCAAGAAGGCACATTTAGATCTAGTACGGCCTTCATGTAGATCTAGGGATCGATTTCATGTATACTAGGTCCAGAGTCCGAAGACTCTCCTAGTCTTATGAATATCTCCGGTTGTTCCACAACCTCCCACTACAATGGCATTCCGGTGTATAAACAGTGATAACAGTAGGTGCAGTTAGTGGTGTACCGCTACTCGGTTTGGCTGGTTCTAAGTCTTAATCTTTCTCTCTCATTTCAAAGCATTATGTCACCTTGGGCTTGTGGTTCATTATATAGTCTTTCTCTAAGAACCGGGCGTTAGAACTTATAACGTCCTTCTGGTTCATAGTACTATTGAACACACATCTTTTGTTCTTCTAGGATATTCTACAACCGCATTTGAATGCGCCGTTGTTTCCAGACATATCCATAGAACATAGGTAGTTCCGTATAACTCATAATTTTTACTATTTCTATAAGAGTTCCATTTCTTGTTCACGACATACCATATCTACACAACAGTGCATGGTGTAGTCATTTGGGATCAAATCCCAATCTCTGATCAGTATGCCATGCATTCCTCAGACAGGTACTTGCCTTCGCGATCAAATCGCAGGCTACAAATGGATATACCTTGATGGATCTCCACAATTGCTTAGTGTCCATTGACTTGTCAAAACACTTGCTTTTGTGGCACATCAGGCATTCTAATCCATTTTTCGAGTAATCATAAAATGAAGTACTCGTACCTTATTGTCTGAGTAGGCATTGGTCTGCATACATCAGAGTCAATCAATTCTTATACTTGTCCGGATCTTACATCTTATATCCATAAAGGATTGCTTAGTCATATTATCTTCCAAATTAGATTCTTAGGTCGGAAGGTCCACTCCTTCAACTTAATTGATTAAATATCAATTTTCGACCTTTGAACTTCTTATTTGAATAAACATGACTCAGCATAAGAATCCACAAGTATAATTGATAAAGAAATCTCTTATTAGTAAAACGAGTTTCATACTACGGTTCGTTGCATCGTGGTGGACTTAGGATTCATCATTTATATATTGCTAGCCAATGTACCAAAATAGATAATATCATTATTTCTTCTTATAACCATCAAATGATTAAAAGAAATAAAATATCCATTTATTAGAAATCCAGAACAAAGTTCTTTCTAATATGAAAGGTACATAAAAGCAATAACCCAAAATGAAATCCTATAAAATGTCCTCCACTGCAACTGCTGCCTCCTCTACAGCATTGCCCATGTAGACTACGATTTCTTCTCTTCCAAGTCGTCGGGTTTCCTGGAACCCTTGCATTTAAAATGCACATACCGTCAGTGGTTCCATATCTACACACCAGGTTCCGGTAGATAATACCACTGACTATGTTTTACGACTAAAGAAAATTTCGTACTTTCTTTTGAGAGGATAATCAGACTTCCAGTACCCAGACTGTTTGCATCGAGAATACTTGCCTCACGGCTTTCTCGTCCCATCTCGTGGTCCACTTATGACCACTGGGTTTGCTTGCTTTTCCTTTCCCCCGATTTAGCCCTTAGGTTCGAAACCCTTGGCATTGGCTACAAGAGCTTGCGATTTCCGTCTCAACTCGTCTAAAAGGTCAATCATCTCAAAAACGTGTTTAAGCGTTTCCTCGAATCGACTGGCCTTTATGAGTATCCTCATCGCCTCTTGTCTAGCCTCTACATCATGTCTAAACATCTTCTTGAGTTTGAACATGATATCAAAATCAGTCCTTTCCTCATCAGTTAAGACATTTGTAGGCTCAGGAGGACAAAGCTCACTGAGTACAAACTTGTACTCTTTAACAGTCTGGACAATGTCTAGGTCTCTATTCCAATCATTACATTTAGGGACCAATGAGTTTAAAATCCTTACGTATCACAGAAAGTGGGTTCAAAGCCATATCCTAATCTATGAGCACATATAACAACAAACAATCGATTTAATCTCCGATATTATCTCCCTCAAATAATATCATTAAACCACTAATCACATCTAAAATCCCATCAGATATGGCAAGCCACGATAGTGTGGACGTTTACCTATCCAAATGATTTAGCAATTAGATTTCCTTCGGTCGTACATCATCATTAGCGTTACTTCGATGGGAAGAATACTAAGAAGCGTACCTAAGTGTAAACCATTACTCAGTATCTAAGAAGATTGTTTGGGATACGCATATTCACCGCAAGCCACGATAGTGTGGACGTTTACGTTAACATACGCTCCTTTACTCCCTTCTATAACTGTCTACATCAATCGTTCCAAAGTCCCATTCAATGCAGCAAGCCACGATAGTGTGGACGTTTACTACACCAAAAGACTTTTACAATTGACTCCCAATTACTTGAATCATTTAATCTTGTAAATCAAGACGCGGAGAATCATAAGTGAAACTCGAAGTTTCTAACCAGTGATTCACCATGCGAACAACCCTATCTCTCATAAAATGAGGGAGCCGAGCAAACAATCGATCCACCTTCAAAAGGATGGTACGAAGGTCTCTAATTTGTGTCCTCGACATGACCAAGTGGCTTTGGCTCCATTCCACTCCCCGGGGTGAGAATGAGTCGACTTGAAATCAGTTTTGGAAAGACAAATTAGGCATTGTTTGATAAACTTAATCAATGTTTCTCGTAAAAGGAAATACAAGAATTCTCCTCCAATGGCTTATCTATACGAACTTCAAAAGTCCATAAAAGTCACCAAGAGAACAGCAATGGAGACCATGGATATGTTTCCATACCCTCTCCCACTTAGCTTTTTACAATAAAGGGATACGCTATCTAATGCATAATTAAATACACATAAGCATGCATACATGAAATAAAGCACATAGAATATTATCACATAATCAAAATAATTACTAGAATATTATTTTTCCGACTATTATGGCTTTATCGCATCCCCGTACGCATCTTCTAGTCTTCAGTCTTCGTTCTTGAATGCTCCATGTGACGGGAATATTAATTCCAATATTTAAATCTATTTATTTTTAATAAATCCAAAAGATACTTAATTCGAAAATTAAGTCAATCGAATAAATCAAAAAATGAAATTAAATATCATTAATATTTTTATTTATTTTATTTTCCCTTTCTACTTCATTAAATCTCTAGAATAGTCTATCCAAGACCCACTTGGAATATTTTAGAAGATTTCCATAATGAAATAAGGAAATAAAATAATTTAGGACTCCTAGTCCTTCCAAATTAATTCCTTTCCTAATTCATTAAAAATTCCATAAAGGAATAATTAAATAAGGAAAATTAATTTAGGACTCCTAAACTTTCCAAATTAATTATTTTCCTAATCCATTAAAAATTCCATAAAGGAATAATTAAATAGGAAAAATAAATTAATTATAAATTTATTCCTTTTCCTAATATATGAAAATTCCCAAGAATAGGAATAATCAATAAGGAAAAATAAATTTATTTAGGAAAAATAATTCTTTTCCTAGTCCATTAAAAATTCCCAAAAAATAGGAATAATTAAATTAGGAAAACCGAATTAAATTAGGAATAGGATCTTTACCGGGATTAACACGGAATGGGGATTTCCGGTCTATCCCCGAGCTCGACCGAGGAGCACGCCACCACCGCCACCACCCAACCGGCGCGCCACCACCGCCGGTGACATCGCACGGCCGAGGGTGCGGTCGAGTGCCCCCCACGCGCTCGATCCATGGTTCGGCTACGGGGATAGCCGAACCGAGCCCTAACCCTCTCTTCGTCTCCTCCGTCACAATTTTCCGGCGGTCGTTTCGGAATCGATCCAACGTAAATAATTTTACAAAATTAATTTACAATTATCCGGTATCAATTCTCTACATGAAATCGACCTCACAATTTCCGGAAAAAATTAAGAACAAACATTCACCACACAAGAACAAATAACATCACCGAGAGTTTAATAATCAAGAGCAATATTATGACATTAATTAATAAAAATTAAATCTAGCCATAATAATCGGAAACCCTGCAAGGTAGAACAATTTATCGAAAAATACCATGAACTAAAACATGTCTCTGATACCAATTGTTGGAAATCGATATCCCGGAATTAATAAATTAATTAAAATTAATTATCTAATTAATTCCGACCGAAATCCTTTGGAGATCGAATATCCGGAATGTCAAAATTGCGGAACGACAATTCCAATCGACTCTCGGTTGCCGGAACATCTCGCAACGAACCACGACGCATATCCGGACCCAACCAAACCCTAACCGCGGCTAAGCCGCGGCTGTTCGGTCGAGCCCATGCATGGGGTTCGCGGCTGAACACAGCAGCCGCCTAGGGCTGCCCTTGGCAGCCCGCCGGACGTGCCTTGAACCCTCGCCGGACAGCCGAAGCCATCCCGAAGGATCCACCCGATCGAACCCTAGCCGCGGTTGGAGCCGCTGCCTTCCGATCGAGGTGTGCGCTCGCGTCCACGCGAGCGCTAGGGTTGCAGCCCGTGCGACCCCGCACGTTCCCAGCGAAGCCCCGCCGAACCACCCTTGGCTCGCCGGCGGTCGCTCGCGACATGGACAAGGCGGGCGCCTGGTCCCCGGGCGGGCGCTTGCCCTCCCAGCGAGCTTGCTCGCGCGATCCTTGTCGCCGGATCGCTCCAGCCGCGGCGGTCCGGTGATCCTTGATCACCACCGCCCGGCTCGACCCCGATGAGGATCGCAAACCTCGGATCTTGGTTCACGATATTTTTACGACAATTATACGATAAAATCATAAAGAGGGTTTTACGATTTACCTCGTTCTCGTTGTTCGGAAAAACGAAGAACTCAATTTGACGACCTTGAGATCTTCCGACGTATTCCTTGCACTAGCCCGGACGTCGTGTGGGCGACGATCTACCGAACTCCATGGATCCTCCTCTCTACTTTCTCTCTCTAGAATTGAGATCTTCAAGTTATGAGAATAGAGAAGACTATGTAGTGCTTTTATAGGCTACGTAGGGGATCTAAAGGAGGTGGAATATTGGGCTTCCAATAATAGTGATTAAATTGAGCCCAAGCCCAAATCTATTAATCCTTACTATTATTAATTATATGATTAACTCCACTATATAAATATAATTGCACTCCCAATATTCACCATATTATATCAAATAATATTTCTCCGTTGGTATTATTTATTCCGTGTATTTAAGATATAAATATCCATGAATAAAATTAATTTATTGCTAATTAATTTATTCATCTCTTATATCCGAGACTAGTACCATTCAACCTTAATTATTATGCGGAACGAATCCACCTGCAGGGTTTACATAATAATTCCTTATGAACTCATCTCGGGGATATTATCAACCCTTCCGGGATACACTGTCCGGTCAATTATTCACGGCATGTCATATATGAAATATAGTGACCCAACTTAACCGGTAATTAACCCAATAATTAAATCGGTTAATTCCTTTGGTAAATCAAAGTCACTTATATTAAATATACACACCCGCAATAATATCGGGGATTAAGAACAAAATACACTGAGACTCGAATCGATTATCGCCGGCAATCCTAATCGATGAATCTCAACGATCCGCTCAATACACCAAGTGTACAAGTATGATAAAATAATCAAGACAGATTATTTTCTCCCTCATACAACGACTATACCGATGGATTGGTCCGTGTCCATCTAGGTCGTGAGCAACTGTTCGATTAGATACGAGTAACCGATAGTATGATCTTCTGTGTGGGGCCCGACACACCATACTAACTACAACGTATAGAATCCAGGACTATGTTTTGCATATATTTAATTATAAATAATTAAACGCAAATAATTGTTTATTTATTAAATAGATTAATGGCAATGGATCGGGAGTTACCGTTACTTAAATCTAGACATTAAGTACATAACTCCAACAATCACTAGTCCATAAGTGTAAGATAACACATAGTGCAAGTACCACCTGATACGAGTCATCGTCGAGGGAGACGACGCTGTAGTCACCAAGATAACTTCAGAGCGGCAACCTAGAGTGCTCATTCACATAGTACTTCTTGGAAGTACAACTTAAGCACGTGATGAGTATGGGAGTCGGGAGTTTGGAGGAAATGACTAGACCTTAGTACAAGTGGGAGATTGTTGGAGTTGTGTACTTAATGTCTAGATTTAAGTAAAGGAAACTCACGATCCATTGCCATTAATCTATTTAATTAAATAAACAATTATTTGTGTTTAATTATTTATAATTAAATATATGCAAATCATAGTCCTGGATTTTATACGTTGTAGTTAGTATGGTGTTGCATGGGCGCACAGAAGATCATACTATCGGTTACTCGTATTTAATCGAACAGTTGCTCACGACCTAGATGGACACAGACCAATCCATCGGTATAGTCGTTGTGTGAGAGAGAAAATAATTTATCTTAATTATTTTATCACACTTGTACACTTGGTGTATTGAGCGGATCTGCTTGAGATTTATCGATTAGGATTGCCGGCGATAATCGATTCAAGTCTCAGTGTATTTTATTCTTAATCCCCGATACTATTGCGGGTGTGTATATTTAATATAAGTGACTTTGATTTACCAAAGGAATTAACCGATTTAATTATTGGGTTAATTACCGGTTAAGTTGGGTCACTATATTTTATATATGGCATGCCGTGAATACTTGACGGGAAAGTGTATCCCGTAAGGGTTGATAATATTCCCGAGATGAGTTCATAAGGAATTATTATGTAAACCCTGCAGGTGGATTCGTTCCGCATAATAATTAAGGTTGAATGGTAGTAGTCTCGGATATAAGAGATGAATAAATTAATTAGCAATAAATTAATTTTATTCATGGATATTTATATCTTAAATACACGGAATAAATAATACTACCGGAGAAATATTATTTGATATAATATGGTTTAATATTGGGAGTGCAATTAATTTTATATAGTGGAAAATACAATTAATTAATAATAGTAAGGATTAATAGATTTGGGCTTGGGCTCAATTTAATCACTATTATTGGAAGCCCAATATTCCACCTCCTTAAGATCCCCTACGTAGCCTATAAAAGCACTACATGGTCTTCTCTATTCTCATAACTTGAAGATCACAATTCTAGAGAGAGAAAATAGAGAGGGAGATCCATGGAGTTCGGTAGATCGTCGCCCACACGACGTCCGGGCTAGTGCAAGGAATACGCGGGAAGATCTCAAGGTCATCGATTGATCTCGTTTCTCCGAACAACGAATCGAAGGTACAAAATCGTTAAACACCCTTGATGATTTTATTCGATTATTTATTGAAAATACCGTAGAACAAAGATCCGAGGTATGAAACCGGGAAGGAGGACGAACGCGTGGTGGTGGCGAAGCCACCGGACCACGGCGGACGCCCGCCTAGGGTTTCTTGGGCGCGGAGGAGAGCGACCCTCGGCTGGGCCGAGGGCGCGCGGTCGATCGCAAGGATCGACCGCCGGGGCGCGGGCTGGTGCCGCACCCCACCCGCCGTGAAGGCGGGGCTCCTCCTGGCGGCGGCGAGTCGCCGGACTCGCCGCGGGGGCTGCCGATGCAGCCCCACCCGATCGCGTGAGACGCGATCATGCGATCGCACGAACCCCGGCTCGCGGGGGTTCGGCCGGGGGCGGGCTGTGCGTCTTCGGGTGCATGGTCTCCGAAGGTCGGACTCCGGCGGATGAGTCGGTGTTCATATGATCTCCGACGAAGGTTTTTCGGTTGGGTTATTGTTTCCGCAAATTTTAATAGCCCGGGATATCGAATTCCAACACTTTCTTGGAATTCTATATGTTGCAACGAGTAAGAATTGTATTTATGTATGAGACCCGAGATAAGTTCTATGTTCTTTTCTGGCGATCATTTACTACTTTGATCCCAAGAACATTCCCGACTTCTCCTAAGTCTCTTACATTGAGTTACTCGGACAACCATCCCTTTATGTCCGATAACATCTTTCATACTGTTGCCAATTTAGAAGGATGTCGTCTACATAAAGAATGAGAAAACACCACATCTTTTCTGTCACTTCTTTATTACACACTGGACCTAAACATGCCTTGAATGAATCCATGAAATGGATTTTCTCATAGGTCCGCATGTGTCCAAGATCTTGAAGCTTCCTTCAATCCTAAGATTGATTAAGCTTGCTTACCGAATGCTCTTGGCTCTTTTAGATGAATCCCTCTGGCTGTCCCACACAGATGGTCCCGTCAAGACTTCGATTTAGAAATCAGTCTTGACTTCCATCTTCCATGTGAAGACAAAAGAATCTGGATCGAATTTAACATAGCTAGCGGCGGAAAAAGTTTACTCATAATCGATCCTTTTCTTTCTGAGTGCACCCTCTCGCAACAAGCCTAGCCTTGAAGGTTTACACCTTCCTGTCAGACCCTCTTTTCCTCTTGTACACCTACTTGCAACTAAAGGCTTTTACACCTTTGGGCGGTGCTACAAGATCCCAGACATGATTTGAATCCCAAGATTCAATCTCATATTTCATCATCTTTTACCAAGACTGAGCATCTTGATCTTTCGGCGTCTCGTCATAGATCCAGGGGTCGGCATCATGTTCTCTAGGTGACAAGTCCGAAGACTCTCCTATAAACATGAACCTGTCGGGTTGTCTAACAACCCTCCCACTACGACGACGCTCCGGTGTATCTTTAGTGACTAAAGATTACAGTAGTGAACTACTCAGTTAGGCTGGTTCTAAGTCTTGATCAGTCCCTCTAAGCACATTAAGTATTACTCTACTCTAAGGCTTGTGATCTTGCATATATATATATATAGTCCATGTCTAAGAACCGAACATTGATGTAATCAATGAACATCTGGTCCTTTGGACTATATTACATATCTCAATTCGTTTTCTTAGGGTATCCTATAAACTGCCGAATATTAGTACAAGTTTCCAAAAGAATCAAGTTCAGGATAAACGCCGTTGTTTCCAAGCCATATCCCAAAAACGAAT
Source organism: Euphrasia confusa (assembly GCA_954870475.1). Classification (NCBI taxonomy): domain Eukaryota; kingdom Viridiplantae; phylum Streptophyta; class Magnoliopsida; order Lamiales; family Orobanchaceae; genus Euphrasia; species Euphrasia confusa. The sequence continues at coordinate 24,425,617 of OX940960.1, forward strand.
TAAGTAACTCCGAATAACTCATTTTCTACTTTCCCATATCTATAAGAGTCCTATTCCTTCTTTACAACACATTATTTTGCCGAGGCATAAATGGTGTAGTCTGTTGGGAGTTAATCCCATTTTCTGATAAGTATGCCTTACTCCTCAAAGAGGTCTGCATATATCAGAGCGAATCAACTCCATTTTCGTGCGTTCATGTATGTATCACAATTAATAGAACGTAAAATCACACAAGGAGTTTTATGATCATACCTTTGATTCGTTGTGCGGAGAAACGAAATCAAGATGAAGACCTTTGAATCTTCCTACATATTCCTTGCACTCCGTTCGAACGTCGGGTGGGCGACGATCTATCGAACTCCTATGGATCTCCTTCAACTCTCTAGAATATCAAGTATGATAATCTTGTCTTTTTCAAGTTATGAATTATGAAGGCCATGTAGTGCTTTAATAGGCTACGTAGGGGATCTAAAGGAGGTGGAATATTGGGCTTCCAATATTGAAGATTAAATTGAGCCCAATGCTCAAGTCCATTAATCCTTATCAATATTAATTAATTTATTTTCCACTATATAAATTAATTGCACTCCCAATATTAAACCATATTATATCAAATAATATTTCTCCGGTAGTATTATTTATTCCGTGTATTTAAGATTTAAATATCCATGAATAAAATTAATGTATTGCTAATTAATTTATTCATCTCTTGAATCCGAGACTAGTACCATTCAACCTTAATTATTGTGCGGAACGAATCCACTCATGAGGTTTACACAATAATTCCTTATGAACTCATCTCGGGGATATTATCAACCCTTCCGGGATACACTGTCCCGTCAAGTATTCACGGCATGCCATATATAAAATATAGTGACCCAACTTAACCGGTAATTGACCCAATAATTAAATCGGTTAATTCCTTTGGTAAATCAAAGTCACTTATATTAAATATACACACCCGCAATAGTTTCGGGGATTAAGAATAAAATACACTGAGACTCGAATCGATTATCGCCGGCAATCCTAATCGATGAATCTCAACGATCCGCTCAATACACCAAGTGTACAAGTGTGATAAAATAATTAAGATAAAATATTTTCTCTCTCACACAACGACTATACCGATGGATTGGTCCGGGTCCATCTAGGTCGTGAGCAACTGTTCGATTAAATACGAGTAACCGATAGTATGATCTTTTGTGCGCCCATGCACACCATACTAACTACAACGTATAAAACCTAGGACTATGATTTGCATTAATAACAATTAAACGCAAACAATTGTTTACTAATTTAATAGATTAAATGCTATGATCGGGAGTTTACCGTTACTTAAATCTAGACATTAAGTACACAACTCCAACAATCTCCCACTTGTACTAAGGTCTAGTCATTTCCTCCAAACTCCCGGTTCCCATACTCATCACGTGCTTAAGGTGTACTTCCGAGAAGTACTATGTGAATGAGCACTCTAGGTTGCCGCTCTGAAGTTATCTTGGTGACTACTACGTCGTCTCCCTTGACGATGACTCGTATCAGGTGGTACTCGCTCTATGTGTTATCATCACTTTTGACTAATGACTTCCTTCAGTTTATCGTGCACCGCTATCCGAATAGCCTTCGGTAAACTAAGAGTCATATCTAAGTCAAGAGGTTATCCTGGAACCTAACCAGAACTTCCGCTGCCTCTGAGGCTGCTATTCGGTTATGATAGAGTCTGATAAGCGTCCTGCTTATCACTCTTACATTTCATGGTTCCACCTCTTTCTAAAAGTGAACACATAGCCTGATATCGACTTACACTGGTCCTTCTCTGATTTTGAGATCTGAGAATTTGTAATCAAAGAGCACTTCGTCTTGCTTAGTAATCCAGTACTTCGCAAGTACTTATTACAGCATTCGAATGTCTCTTATCTAGATTACTTTGATATCCTCCCACTACGCAAACCGCATAGTTGATATCAGGTTCTCGTTTTTCAACATTGCATTAACCAAGCTTTCCGCACTTAAAGTGTAGGAAATTGCTTTGTCTGTATCTATCTCCTTCATGTGTTCGAAAACACATACCTTTAGATAGATATACATTCTGTATCTGAAAGGCAATAACCTTTCTCAGAATTACGCATGTTTAAAACAAACCATAATCGTATAAGATATCTAGGAGAAGTACTATGTTCTTATCCTTAGATCGAAAGATCTCAAGAACATGTTCCAACTTCTACTCAATCTTATATCCCGATTTATTTAGACAACCATCATTTTATGTCTGATGACATTCTCTCATCGTTGCCAATGATAAAATGCTATCTACATAAAAATCCGAGAAACACCACCTTGTTTCCATCACGTTTCCAATACACCATTCGTCTTTGCCCTTTTGATGAATCCATTAAATGGACTATCTCATCAATTCGAAAGTACCATGATTCATAGCTTTGTTTCAATCCATAAATGGATTTACTAAGCTTGTACTCTAAATGATCTTGCCTCTTAACAATAATATATTATTGTTCTCCAAGCAGGCACATTTAGATCTAGTACTGCCCTTATGCAGAGCTAGGGATCGATTTCATCTTTACTAGATCCGGAGTCCGAACTCCAATAGTCTTATGAACATCTTTGGTTGTCCAACAACCTCCCACTGCAATGGCGTTCCAGTGTATAAACAGTAATAACAGTAGGTGCAGTGTGTGGTGTACTTTTACTCGGTTTGGCTGGTTCCTAGTCTCTTGTCCTTTTTCTCATTCCAAGGTATTATGTCAGTCCGGGTTCTGTGGTTCGTCTAATAGTCTTCTTCTAAGAACCGGGCAATCCACGCCCTTCTGGTTCATAGTACTATAGAACACACAGATCTTTGTTCATCTAGGATATCCTACAACCACATATAATGTGCCCGTTGTCTCTAGGAATATCCATAGAACATAGGTAGTTCCGAACAACTTGTTCTTTTACTATTAGATTCCCATTTCTTATACTTGACACACCATCTCTACACGTAAGTGTATGGTGAAGTCATTTATTAGGATTCAATCCCAATCTTCGATTTATGCTATGTGTTATTCAGATAGGTGATGGCCTCCGCGACCCAGTCGCAGGCTCTTTAATGGATATACTTTAATGGCTCCCCATAACAGCTTTGTGTCCTATTGACAAGTCAAAACATTTTGCTTTTATGGCACATCAAGTATTCTAATCCATCAGCGAGTATTCTTGGAAGAACTACTCGAACCTTTCTTATAAACACATATGTCTGCATATCTAATCATTCCTAATACTTGTCCGAATTCTATCCTTTATCCAGAAAGGTTTGCTTAGATGTATTATCCTCCAAATTCAATCCTTAGGTTGGAAGGTCCATTCCTTCAACTATAATTGATCTAATCAATTTCAACCGTTTGAATCTTATTTGAAAATACTACTAAACATAAGAATTCACAAGTACAATGATTTAATAAAGAAATATCTAATCAAGTAAAACAAGTTATAGAACGGTTCGTTGCATCGTGGTAGACTTAGGATCTATCATTCATATATTGCTATCTAATGTACCAGAATAGATAATGCCATTATTTCTTATCAAAATCATCCAATGATTAAAGAAATAAAATATCCATTCATTAATAATAGAAATCCAGAACAAAACGTTCTTTCTAAAATAGAGGGTACATAATGCAATAAACTTGAAATGAAATCCTATTTAACTACTAAAGCAGATAAATGTCTTCCACCGCAACAGCTGCCTCCTCTACAGCTTTTGCCCGTGTAGACTCGAACTCTTCTTCTCTAAGTCGCCGGGTTTTCTGGAACCCTTGCATTCAAAATGCACATACCGTCAGTGGTTCCATATCTACACACCAGATTTCTGGTAGATAATACCGTTGACTATGTTTTTACGACTAAAGAAAAATTCGTACCTTTGAGAGGACATTCAGACCTCCAGTGTCCAGACTTATTGCATCGGAAGCACTTGCCCCTTGGCTTTGCATCCCCCACTCGTGGTTCATTCCTCTTGGCACCACTGGGTTTCTTGGCTTGCTTCCTTCTCTTGCCCCTACCTCCAACAGGCTTGAAGCCTTTGGACTTGGTAGCTACAAGCGCTTGAGACTTGCCCTTCTTGTAGATCCCCTCTGCCTCCTTCAGTTCAGTCAGGAGTTGCGCAAGAGAATAAGATAGTTTACCCATATTATAGCTCATGCGAAACTGCTCAAAACTAGGGGTCAGAGACTGGAGTATGATGTCGACTTGCGTCTCAACATCAATTTGAGCTCCTAGGATCTCAAGCTCATTCAACAGACTCATCATCTTAAGAACGTGCTCCCCTACGGGCGTTCCTTCAGACTGAGTAGTTGTCATGAGGACTCTCATGGCTTCTTGCCTTGCCGCACGATCTTGCTCTCCAAACATCTCCTTGAGGTTAAACAACATATCATAGGCAGTGTCCATTGACTCATGTTGGGTTTGGAGTACATTTGACATGGAAGCCAAAATATAGCACCTAGCCATTTCATCAGCCTTTTTCCACTTCCGATATGCCAGTTTTTCCTCATCAGTTGAGGCAGGCGTGGGCTCAGCAGGGCATACTTCATGGAGTACAAACTTGTACTCCTCAGAAGTCAGGAAAATGTCTAAATTTCTCCTCCAATCAATATAATTGGGACCAGTGAGTTTATGCTCCTTGAGTATCACAGAAAGTGGGTTCATAGTTATTCTCTAAACCTATAAGCACATTTAAACAAACAATCAATTTAATATCCGATATTATCTCCCTCAAATAATATCATTAAATTACTAATCACATCTAAAATCCCATCAGGTAAGGCAAGCCACGTGGTGTGGACGTTTACCCACCCAAATGATTTAGCAATTAGATTTTCTTTGGTCATACATCACTTATAGCGTAACCTCGTGGGGAGGAATACTATAATGCGTATCTAAGTGTTAACCATTACTCAGCACCAAAGTGAATCGTTTGGAATTGCTACATTACCGCAAGCCACGTGGTGTGGACGTTTACGACAACTTTACAACTCTTCACAATTCCTTACAACTGTCTTCATCAATTAATCCAAAATCCGTCAGTATAGCAAGCCACGTGGTGTGGACGTTTACTATACTAAGAGACTTTTATAATTGACTCCCAGTTACAAGATCCATTCGATTTTCGTAAATCAAGACGTGGAGAATCATAAGTGAAACTTGAACTTTCTAACCAGTGATTCACCATGCGAACAACCCTATCTCTCATTAGATGAGGGAGCTGAGCAGACAATCGATCCACCTTCAAAAGGATGGTACGAATGTCTCTAATTTGTGTCATCCACATGACCAAGTGGCTTTGGCTCCATTCCACTCCCCGGGGTGAGAATGAGTCGACTTGAAGTCAGTTTCAGAAAGACAAATTAGGCATTGTTTGATAAACTTAATCAATGTCTCTTGTAAAAGGAATTACAAGAATTCTCCTTCAATGACACATCTATACGAACTTCAAAAGTCCATAAGAGTCACCAAGAGAACAGTAATGGAGACCATGGGAATGTTTCCATCCCCTCTCCCACTTAGATTTTTATAACAAAGGGATACGCTATCTAGTGCATAAAGTAAACACATATAGCATGCATACAAGTAATAAAGCACATAGCACATAGTCAAAATAATGCTAGAAAAATTATTTTCCGACTATCATGGCTTTATTCCTTCTCCGTATGCGTCTTCTAGTCTTCAGTCTTCGTTCTTGAATGCTCCATGTGACGAGAATATTAATCCCAATATTTAAATCTATTTATTTTTAATAAATCCAAAAGATACTTAATTCGAAAATTAAGTCAATCGAATAAATCAAAAATAAAATTAAATATTATTAATATTTTTTTTTAATTTTTTTTCCTATCTAATTCTATTAAATCTCTAGAATAATCTATCCAAGTAAAACTTGGAATATTCTAGTAGACTTCTATAATAGAATAAGGAAATAAAATAAATTAGGACTCTTCTACTTTCCAAGAATAATTAATTTCCATGTCCATGAAAATTCCCATAAAATAGGAATATTCAAATAGGAAATAAATTAATCCTAAATTAACTTTTATTCCTTTCCAATTTTATTAAATCTCTAGGATCCTATTCAAAGTAGAACTCGGAATACTCTAGAAGACTTCCATAATAGAATAAGGAAATAAAATTAATTCCAATTAATTCTTTTCCTAATCCATGAGAATTCCCAAAAATAGGATCACTCAAATAGGAAAACCGAATTAATTAGGAAAGTACTATCTTGGTAGGAGAACACGAGATCACGAGGACCCCGCGTCCCCCACCATCGATCGCCGGCCGGGGAGGAGCGCCGCCGCCACCTCAGCCCACGCGCCACCACCACCGGTGGCCGGCGTGACCGAGGGTTCCCGCGGGCAGCCCCCTCGCCTCCCATCGATCGATCACCATGGGATCGATCTCAAGATCGATCCCGAGCCCTAGGTTTCCCTCTCATCTTCTCCTTCGTCACATGAGTTCTCCGGCGGTCGTCTCGGCATCGATCCAACGTAAATAAATTACAAGAAAATAAATTTACAATTCCGGTATCGATTCTATACATGAAATCGACCCTATACACTTTCCGGAAAACATAGAACAATAATAATAAATCTAAATTCGGTCAACCCCCGAATTTTTACTATTACAAGCATTCATCCACACAAAACGAATCTCGACATGTCCGAGAGTTTAATAAACGAACAATCATGGTAAAATTAAATAACAATTAATTAAACAAATAATTAACAATTAATTAAACCATGATAGTCGGAATCCCTGCAAGGTTGAACACAACTGAACACATACATGAACACGAAACCAAACGCTCTGATACCAATTGCTGGAAATCGATATCACGGGGTATCAAAAATTGCGGAACCAATTACCCCGACCGAAATCCCGTCGCCGGAAACCGATCGCGAACACCGAACGAGCCGGAGCACGACCGAGGCATCACCGCGGGCGAACCCACGGCTAAACCCTAGCCGCGCCCCCGCCGGGACTCGCGATTGCCGTGCATGGCGATCGCATTGGGCTGCATGGGGCAGTCCCCGGCGGTGAGTCCGGCGACTCACCGCCACCGCCAGGAGGGGCGGTCAGCCCGGCTGACCTACCGCGGCTCCAGCCGCGGTCTTCCCCCGGCGATCGATCGCATGATCGATCGCCCGCCTCGGCCCAGCCGAGGCGCCTCGTCGCGCACGCCGCCGGCCAGGGAGGACCGGGGAGGCCGTCTGCCGTGGCGCCAGCCCACGGCGACTCCCCAGCGATCGACCCTTGGTCGATCGCATGCCCCGGCGTCCAGCCGGGGCTTCCCTTTGGCCGCGGTGCCGGCGGTCCGAACCCTAGGGTTCGACCGCCACCTTCGATCCTCGTCGGGGATCTCGAATCCCCGTCCCCGAGGTTCGTCGTTTACCCGGATCGTGCGTTCATGTATGTATCACAATTAATAGAACATAAAATCACACAAGGAGTTTTATGATCATACCTTTGATTCGTTGTGCGGAGAAACGAAATCAAGATGAAGACCTTTGAATCTTCCTACATATTCCTTGCACTCCGTTCGAACGTCGGGTGGGCGACGATCTATCGAACTCCTATGGATCTCCTTCAACTCTCTAGAATATCAAGTATGATAATCTTGTCTTTTTCAAGTTATGAATTATGAAGGCCATGTAGTGCTTTTATAGGCTACGTAGGGGATCTAAAGGAGGTGGAATATTGGGCTTCCAATATTGAAGATTAAATTGAGCCCAATGCTCAAGTCTATTAATCCTTATCAATATTAATTAATTTATTTTCCACTATATAAATTAATTGCACTCCCAATATTAAACCATATTATATCAAATAATATTTCTCCGGTAGTATTATTTATTCCGTGTATTTAAGATTTAAATATCCATGAATAAAATTAATTTATTGCTAATTAATTTATTCATCTCTTGAATCCGAGACTAGTACCATTCAACCTTAATTATTGTGCGGAACGAATCCACTCATGAGATTTACACAATAATTCCTTATGAACTCATCTCGGGGATATTATCAACCCTTCCGGGATACACTGTCCCGTCAAGTATTCACGGCATGCCATATATAAAATATAGTGACCCAACTTAACCGGTAATTAACCCAATAATTAAATCGGTTAATTCCTTTGGTAAATCAAAGTCACTTATATTAAATATACACACTCGCAATAGTTTCGGGGATTAAGAATAAAATACACTGAGACTCGAATCGATTATCGCCGGCAATCCTAATCGATGAATCTCAACGATCCGCTCAATACACCAGGTGTACAAGTGTGATAAAATAATTAAGATAAATTATTTTCTCTCTCACACAACGACTATACCGATGGATTGGTCCGGGTCCATCTAGGTCGTGAGCAACTGTTCGATTAAATACAAGTAACCGATAGTATGATCTTCTGTGCGCCAATGCACACCATACTAACTACATCGTATAAAATCTAGGACTATGATTTGCATTAATAACAATTAAACGCAAACAATTGTTTATTAATTTAATAGATTAAATGCTATAATCGTGAGTTTACCGTTACTTAAATCTAGACATTAAGTACACAACTCCAACAGTTATTAGCTCCGGTCTGTTGCATCGTGGAAGAACACGGATTTAGTATTAAATCTTCTATCAATGTACCAGAATAGATAATATCCCCGTTTCCTACTCTGATAGGTATAAAACTATCAGAAGAAACGGAATATCCATTCTAAGCCAATTTAGAAATCCGGAATGAAAATTCTTTCTAAATACCGGCACATAAAGACAATATATTAAAACTAAAATCCTACCGTTAAAACATTTAACATCTCCCACTGCAATGGCTGTTACCTTAACAGTATTGCCCATGTAGGTTATAACTTCTTCCTTTCTAAGTCTCCGGGTTTCCTGGAACCCTCGCATTTAGGTGCAGACATGATTAGTGGTTTCCGTATCCACACACCAGGTACTGGTAGATAACACCACTAAACATGTTTCGGTGACTAAGGAGAAGTTAACTTCTAGTTGCTTTGAGAGGACAATCAAACTCTCAGTATCCAAACTGCTTACAACGGAAGCACTTGCCCCTTGGGCTTGCTTGTCCCATTCCGTGGTCCAGATATATTAGGGCCACTGGGTTTCCGTATTGCTTCTTCTTCCTTTTGCCGCCCGAAGGCCTAGGAAGAGTCAATTTCTCAGCCACAAGTGCTTTGAGAGCCCTTAAAGATTCTCTCAGCCGCTTGAAGTTCAATCAGGAGCTCCGCCAATGAATAAGACCTCTTATCCATATTATAGTTTAGGCGGAACTGCTCAAAACTTCTCGGCAGAGACTGGAGCACAAAATCAACCTGGGTTACCCCATTGATAATTGTTCCCAGAATCTCTATCTCATTAAGCTAGCCCATCATTCTAAGAACCTGATCCCTCACGGGCGTTCTTTCTGACATGATGGCCGTCATGAGTTGCCTCATTTCACTTTGTTCGGCTGTCCTGTCCTGATAACCAAAAACTCCTTGAGGTTAAGCATCATATCATAGGTAATGGTCATGGCATGATCCTGATGTCGCAGCACATTTGACATGAAAGTCATAATGTTGCTCCGCGTCATCTCATAGCCCTGATCCATTTCCAATGAGCTTCCTTTCCTCAGTAGTGGAAGCATCATTTGGTTCAGCAGGTCAATTGACTTGGAGTACATATTTGTACTCCTCTGCAGTTAGGACAATGTCCAAGTTTTCTTTTCCAATCCATACAATCAGGTTCAGTGAGTTTGTTGACTTTTAATGGGAATAATACCATATAAAACAAACAATGAGTTTAATTCGATATCATTTCCCTTAAGTGATATCATTAAACTACCAATCATTTCCAAAATCCCATCAGACATAGCAAGCCACGTTCTTGTGGACGTTTACCAGTCCAAATGATTTTATGATTGGATTTCACTTCGGTCGTACATCATTATAGCAGTGACTACGATGGGGAGGATACTATAAAGCGTACCTAAGTGTATACCATTTCTCAGTACTAAGTCCACCGCTCGGGAACTACATGTCCACCGCAAGCCACGTTCTTGTGGACGTTTACGTTGACATGCGGTCCTCCACGACTTTCTATAACTGTCGAGCCTCAATTAATCCCAAAGTTCCGTTTCCATCTAGCAAGCCACGTTAGTGTGGACGTTTACTAAACAAACAACTTTATTAATTGAATCCTTCTTATTCAAATGTCATAGAGTCTCAATTAACCCAAAGTACCGTTTCCATTTAGCAAGCCACGATAGGGTGGACGTTTACTAAAACAAACAACTTTGTTAATTAACTCTTACATTTATTAAATTTCACAATTTTATTAATCAAAGCTTGATATCTCGTAAGTGAAACTCGAAGTTTCTAACCAGCGATCAATCATGCAATTGAGCCCTATCTCTCACTAGGTGAGGGAGCCAACCAGACAATCGATCTAGTCATCGAATGACTCGAAAGTCTCTAATCTGTGTTATCGACATAACCACGGGGCAGAACTTGCTACTCGAAAGCACGTCAACCCACGTCCGCACCACTCCAACATCGTGAGCCGAGGAAGAACTTGCTACCGGAAATTGGACCGACGCCCGGTAAGGAAACTACCATCGCATCTAAACGCTGTCGTTTGGAATTGCCGCCACTTATTCTTTCTCACTTCGATCTCTCTCTGTAAGTGGGAAGTCTGATTTATAATTAAGGTTAAGCGGATACCCTCGACTTCTTTTAATATTTATTTTATTGTTCTCTTTATTTTAGATGCATTTTGGTAACCACTTTGAGCTTAGTTTCATTCCGGTTCTCTTATTCGACCCGTTTATTTCTCTAGCCTAAATACTTAATCTACTGTACCTCATCTATATACATTGCATGCGGCCCAAGTGATTCCCAAGACCAACAACTTAAAATATGCATCCCAATATTTGTTTCGGTCCAGTACATCCAATTCCAAATTCAATAACTCAAACCAACAGTTGAAAATACTTCAACATGCATGTGCATGAATACATTTAAATAACCTACTGTAATTGAAAATACCTATATTAACGTGTAATATTATGTTAAAAATGCATTGTTTAGGGGAGTTGAACAGTTGAGATTTAATAATTTGACGTCCGAATTTAAGGGACTTTGCGTTAGGAGTCGACGGTCTAAGAACACATACGCTACAAGAGATAAGGGGACACTTTTCTCATCTCTTTATAACATTTATGTTCAAAGTATGTGTGTATGTGAATTGAAATGTGCAATTGTAAATGTTTGAAATGTTAAACTCGGTGACTATGAAAAGGGTTAGTGGTCCATATAAGTTGACCATCGGGCTTACGACCCGTCGAGCTATGTTTGCTATGTTTGGCCGATGACTAGGAAAAGGGTCAGTGGTCCATATAAGTTGACCATCGGGCTTACGACCCGTCGAGCTATAAATGAAACGTTTGGCCGATGACTAGGAAAAGGGTCAGTGGTCCATATAAGTTGACCATCAGGCTTACGACCCGTCGAGCTTTATGTTTATATGAAACTTGTGGCTAGGAAAAGGGCCAGTGATCCGTATAAGTTGATCATCGGGCTTACAACCCGCTTGTTTTATATATATATATATATATATATATATATATATATATATATATGTGCACCTAAATGTTACATGCTACGTGTTTATTTATGATTCATGTTTTGAGGAATGTATGTCGTACGATGATAATGATTGTTATGTTTAGATGATTATTGTTTCTCCTTGCTGAGCACGTTGAGCTCACCCCAATCAACGACATTTTTTTAGTTACGAACGGAGACTTCGAGGGGCGTGACGAGGACGCGGCGCAGTGACACGTGCTTATGATATCGTTTCTTTTACTTTTATGGCTATGTTTATTTAGACTTAAATTCTCGACTTTTATTTTAAGTATTTTATTTTGAAAGACTAATTTATTTTGGAAAATGTTACTCTGATTTTGAAAAATCAATCTATTTTACGTAACTCCAGAATTTTATTAAATGTTATTTTTAAATAAATTATTTTATTTTAAATGCTTCCGCTTTATTTTGCAAAACTGAAATCGGGGCGTTACAAAGTGGTATCAGAGCACCAGTTTTGATTCTGTAGACTTTACAATTTTTCCAAAAAAAAAAAGTTTTCATGTTTCAAAATAAAAGAAAAATAAAATGTCACTACTGCTGCCTTCGTCGTTTCCTCGTCGAGATCTCCAAAGGTATGGTTTATGTTTATACATTCACGGACATAGTATAGTACTTGGAACTTAGAAATGGCCTTTAGGTTTACGTTTAACATTGGATGTTACGCACGAGGATGACACGTACTATTCAACCACATAAAAAAATAATTAAACTGAAAAGCTAAATACTCGTATTACAGAAAGAAATGGCAGATAACAGACAGGAGCAACCAGAATTGAATCGGGCTACTACTGAAGCCATGGGCAGGGCTTTCAACCACTTTCTCCAGATCTTCCAAGCTAACGGAGGAGGAAATGAGAAGGATCACGAGCGCACAGTGGACAGATTTCGCCGTTGTCGTCCGCCAACCTTCAATGGGAAAGATGGTCCTGCAGTAGTTGAAGAATGGCTTCGCGCATTAGAACGCATTTTCCGCACCATTCAATGTGGAGATGCTTCAAAGATAGCTTGTGCCACCTTTCAGTTGGTGGAAAATGCCGACCACTGGTGGGAAAGATTTTTGGGCACCCAATTTGAAGCTGAAAAGAATGCTATGACGTGGGAAATGTTCAAGACTGAGGTTATGAATCAGTATTTTCCCCAGTCGTATCGTAACGAGAAAGAGACGGAGTTCCTCAATCTGAAGCAGGGCACCATGACAACGACTGAGTACGAGAGAAAATTCAACGAGTTGAGCAGGTTTGCCCCACATCTGGTGAATGATGATGCAAAGAGGGCTTCAAGATTTGAGAGGGGACTGCGGCCCCAACTCGCCGGTATCTTGGCAGCGCAAGGCGATCTAGGCTATTATGAGTTGGTCAAAAGAGCTCGCAAAATTGAGGTTGGACTGAGAGGCAACGAAGTTCAATCAAAAGAAGTTGTGCAAACCGAGAAGAGGAAATGAGATTGAAGTGACGACCACAACCATAATAAGCAAATGAGGACTCTTGGAGACAAAAACTTCAATGCATCTTACACCAAGCCTTTATGTCGAGAATGTGGGAAACATCACTTTGGAGCTTGCATGTTAAGACAGGGAAATTGCTTCAGGTGCCACCAACCAGGGCATGGAGCTCGTGAATGCCCACGATTCAACCAAAAGCCTAGCGCACCACAAGCATCAAAACAAAATGGTAATTGACAGCGCACAGGAGGACATGCTCGCGTTTATGCAATGACTCGTAACGACACTGGGGATGACCGTGAGGCGATGAGAGGTATGTGAATGCTATCTGATATGAATGCTTCAATCTTATTCGTGTTTAAGAAGTTCCACAACTTGACAAGAGAACATATTACTGAGTAGATAACTAGTTGCGAGAGTAACTTCAAGCTAAGAACCTGACCTTCCTTTCTACCAACGAGATTTCGAATTTTGAGGACGAAATTTCTTTTAAGAGGGATAGTATTGTAACGCCTGATTTTCACTTTTAAGTTTATAAGATACATTTCACGTGCTTAGTCGTTTCTAAGCTCTAATAAATTTTAAAACCAAAAATAAAAATATTTAAATAAACATTTTAATTCATACATTAAAATATTAATTAAATATTTGTTAATTATAATCTTATTAAATATTATTATGAATATATTGTATTAAACTAAAATTTATTTAAGGTTTATAAAATTATAAATTAATATATTTAAACAAATAATAAAATAAATATCTTCAAATAAATGACGTTAAACAATTTATAAGGAACTAATTTAGAACTAATAAAAACTTAATCAATTATCTATCCCTAAAATATCTCAACTTCTTCACAAATATAATCACTATATCACGCCTTTTCCTACTAAGTCTCTCGGGAAAAACCCTCTATTCCTATGCCTTTTCTCCTACCGTAAAATAAAAATACTTCCGAAACAGCAATTAAGATCCATCGTTTTCGGACCTAAACTCTTTAACCAAAAAGTCGATCCATCTTCTCGTCTGCTGGAGCCACGCCGAGGATCAAAGCACGTCGACCCACGTCCGCGCCACTCCAACATCGTGAGCCGAGGAAGAACTTGCTACCGTAAATTGGACCGACGCCCGGTAAAGAAACCACCATCGCATCTAAACGCTGTCGTTTGGAATTGCCGCCACTTATTCTTTCTCGCTTAGATCTCTCTCTGTAAGTGGGAAGTCTGATTTATAATTAAGGTTAAGCGGATACCCTCGACTTCTTTTAATATTTATTTTATTGTTCTCTTTATTAGAGATGCATTTTGGTAACCACTTTGAGCTTAGTCTCATTCTGGTTCTCTTATTCGACCCGTTTATTTCTCTAGCCTAAATACTTAATCTACTGTACCTCATCTATATACATTGCATGCGGCCCAAGTGATTCCCAAGACCAACAACTTAAAATATGCATCCCAATATTTGTTTCGGTCCAGTACATCCAATTCCAAATTCAATAACTCAAACCAACAATTGAAAATACTTCAACATGCATGTGCATGAATACATTTAAATAACATACTGTAATTGAAAATACCTATATTAACGTGTAATATTATGTTAAAAATGCATTGTTTAGGGGGAGTTGAACAGTTGAGATTTAATAATTTGACGTCCGAATTTAAGGGACTTTGCGTTAGGAGTCGACGGTGTTGGAGTTGTGTACTTAATGTCTAGATTTAAGTAACGGTAAACTCCTAATCATAGCATTTAATCTATTAAATTAATAAACAATTGTTTGCATTTAATTATTATTAATTAAATATATGCAAATCATAGTCCTAGATTTTATACGTTGTAGTTAGTATGGTGTGTCGGGCCCACACAGAAGATCATACTATCGGTTACTCGTATTTAATCAAACAGTGGCTCACGACCTAGATGGACCCGGACCAATCCATCGGTATAGTCGTTGTGTGAGAGAGAAGATAATTTGTCTTAATTATTTTATCACACTTGTACACTTAGTGTATTGGGCGGATCGTTGAGATTCATCGATTAGGATTGCCGGCGATAATCGATTCGAGTCTCAGTGTATTTTATTCTTAATCCCCGATATTATTGCGGGTGTGTATATTTAATATAAGTGACTTTGATTTACCAAAGGAATTAACCGATTTTATTATTGGGTTAATTACCGGTTAAGTTGGGTCACTATATTTTATATATGGCATGCCGTGAATACTTGACGGGACAGTGTATCCCGGAAGGGTTGATAATATCCCCGAGATGAGTTCATAAGGAATTATTGTGTAAACCTCATGAGTGGATTCGTTCCGCACAATAATTAAGGTTGAATGGTACTAGTCTCGGATTAAAGAGATGAATAAATTAATTAGCAATAAATTAATTTTATTCATTGATATTTATATCTTAAATACACGGAATAAATAATACTACCGGAGAAATATTATTTGATATAATATGGTTTAATATTGGGAGTGCAATTAATTTATATAGTGGAAAATAAATTAATTAATATTGATAAGAATTAATGGACTTGAGCATTGGGCTCAATTTAATCTTCAATATTAGAAGCCCAATATTCCACCTCCTTTAGATCCCCTACGTAGCCTATAAAAGCACTACATGGCCTTCATAAATCATAAGAAAAGATTATCATACTTGATATTCTAGAGAGTTCGTGAAGGAGATCCATAGGAGTTCGATAGATCGTCGTCCACCCGACGTTCGAACGAAGTGCAAGGAATACGTAGGAAGATTCAAAGGTCTTCAATTGATTTCGTTTCTCCGCACAACGAATCAAGAGGTACAATCATAAACTCCTTCGTGTGAATTTATGTGATTTAATTGTGATACATACATGAACGCACGATCCGGGAAAACGACGAACCTCGGGGACGGGGATTTGAGATCCCCGGCGAGGATCGAAGGTGGCGGCCGAACCCTAGGGCTCGGACCGCCGCGACGCGCGACAAGGGGAAGCCCCGGCTAGACGCCGGGGCATGCGATCGACTTCGGTCGATCGCCAGGGATGCCGCGGGCTGGCGCCGCGGCGGATCCCCTCGGCCACCCTCGTCGGAGGCGCGCCGCAAGGAGCCCTCGGCTGAAGCCGAGGGGCGATCGAGCCCGTGAGTTCGATCGCGGGGTTGCTACGAGCAACCCCGGGGATGCCGTGAGGCATCCCGGCGATCATCCGCGAGATGATCGCGAGCCCCGTGCGGGGGCTCGACTGGGCACCACGGGCGGACCGTGGTGGTGCTCGGTTGAGCTCCGGCTCGTACGGTGGTTCGTGGTCGGATCTCCGATGATCGAGGATTTCGGTCGGGTTATTATTTTCCGCAAATTTTAATGGCCCGGGATATCGATTTCCAGCAATTGGTATCAGAGCGTTTGGTTTCGTGTTCATGTATGTGTTCAATTGTGTTCTACCTTGCAGAGATTCCGACTATCATGGTTTAATTAATTGTTAATTATTCGTTTAATTAATTGCTTTTTAATTTACCATGATTGTTCGTTTATTAAACTCTCGGACATGTCGAGATTCGTTTTGTGTGGATGAATGCTTGTAATAGTAAAAATTCGGGGGTTGACCGAATTTAGGTTTATTATTATTGTTCTATGTTTTCCGGAAAATGTATAGGGTCGATTTCATGTATAGAATCGATACCGGAATTGTAAATTTATTTCTTGTAATTTATTTACGTTGGATCGATGCCGAGACGACCGCCGGAGAACTCGTGTGACGAAGAAGACGAAGAGGACGAAGGACCGGGGATCGATCAAACCCTTGATCGACCCCAATCGATCGACCCAAGGGGAGGGGGCCGATCGCCCTCGGCTAGGGCTGCCGCCGGCGACGGTGGCGGCCGGTGGCTGGGGTGGGCGGCGGTGCTCCTCCGCGGGGGGTGGCCGATCGAAGGTGGGGGCGCGGGGTCCTCGTGATCTCGTGTCTCCTACCTAGATTCACTTTCCTAATTGATTCGGCTTTCCTAATTGAGTTTTCCTATTTTTGGGAATTCTCATGGATTAGGAAAAGAATTAATTGGAATTAATTTTATTCCTTATTCTATTATGGAAGTCTTCTAGAGTATTCCGAGTTCTACTTGGAATAGTATCCTAGAGATTTAATAGAATTGTAAAGGAATAAAAGTTAATTTAGGATTGATTTATTTCCTAATTGATTATTCCTATTTTATGGGAATTTTCATAGTAATGGAAATTAATTAATCTTGGAAAGTAGAAGAGTCCTAATTTATTTTATTTCCTTATTCTATTATAGAAGTCTTCTAGAATATTCCAAGTTTTACTTGGATAGATTATTCTAGAGATTTAATAGAATTAGATGGGAAAATAAATAAATAAAAATATTAATAATATTTAATTTTATTTTTGATTTATTCGATTGACTTAATTTTCGAATTAAGTATCTTTTGGATTTATTAAAAATAAATAGATTTAAATATTGGGATTAATATTCTTGTCACATGGAGCATTCAAAAACGAAGACTGAAGACTAGAAGAAGCATACGGAGATGGAATAAAGCCATGATAGTCGGAAAATAATTTTTCTAGCATTATTTTGACTATGTGCTATGTGCTTTATTACTTGTATGCATGCTTATGTGTTTAATTATGCATTAGATAGCGTATCCCTTTGTTATAAAAAGCTAAGTGGGAGAGGGGATGGAAACATTCCCATGGTCTCCATTACTGTTCTCTTGGTGACTCTTATGGGCTTTTTGAAGTTCGTATAGATGTGTCATTGGAGGAGAATTCTTGTAATTCCTCTTACAAGAAACATTGATTAAGTTTATCAAACAATGCCTAATTTGTCTTTCTGAAACTGATTTCAAGTCGACTCATTCTCACCCCGGGGAGTGGAATGGAGCCAAAGCCACTTGGTCATGTCGAGGACACAAATTAGAGACCTTCGTACCATCTTTTGAAGGTGGATCGATTGTCTGCTCGGCTCCCTCATCTAATGAGAGATAGGGTTGTTCGCATGGTGAATCACTGGTTAGAAACTTTGAGTTTCACTTATGATTCTCCACGTCTTGATTTACGAAATCGAATGCTTCAAGTACTTGGATGTCAATCGTAAAAGTCTTTTGGTGTAGTAAACGTCCACACTATCGTGGCTTGCTACATTGAATGGGATTTGGGATCGATTGATGTAGACAGTTATAGAAGAAAGTGAAGGATCGTGTGTTAGCGTAAACGTCCACACTATCGTGGCTTGCGATAATATACGAGTCTCAAACAATCTTCTTAGATACTGAGTAATGGTTTACACTTAGGTACGCTTCTTAGTATTCTTCCCATCGAAGTAACGCTAATGATGATGTACGACCGAAGCAAATCTAATTGCTAAATCATTTGGATAGGTAAACGTCCACACTATCGTGGCTTACCATATCTGATGGGATTTTAGATGTGATTAGTAATTTAATGATATTATTTGAGGGAGATAATATCGGATATTAAATTGATTGTTTGTTTAAATGTGCTTATAGGTTTAGAGAATAGCTATGAACCCACTTTCTGTGATACTCAAGGAGCATAAGCTCACTGGCCCCAATTATATTGATTGGAGGAGAAATTTAGACATTGTCCTGACTACTGAAGAGTACAAATTTGTACTCCATGAAGTGTGCCCTGCTGAGCCCACGGCTGCCTCGACTGATGAGGAAAAACTGGCATATCGGAAGTGGAAAAAGGCTGATGAAATGGCTAGGTGCTATATTTTGGCTTCCATGTCAAATGTACTCCAAACCCAACATGAGTCGATGGACACTGCCTATGATATGTTGTTTAACCTCAAGGAGATGTTTGGGGAGCAAGATCGTGCGGCAAGGCAAGAAGCCATGAGAGTCCTCATGACAACTACTCAGTCTGAAGGAACGCCCGTAGGGGAGCACGTTCTTAAGATGATGGGTCTGTTGAATGAGCTTGAGATCCTAGGAGCTCAAATTGATGCTGACACTCAAGTCGACATCATACTCCAGTCTCTGACCCCTAGTTTTGAGCAGTTTCGCATGAGTTATAATATGGGTAAACTATCTTATTCTCTTGCACAACTCCTGACTGAACTGAAGGCGGCAGAGGGGATCTACAAGAAGGGCAAGTCTCAAGCGCTTGTAGCTACCAAGTCCAAAGGCTTTAAGCCTGGTGGAGGTAGGGGCAAGAGGAGGAAGCAAGCCAAGAAACCCAGTGGTGCCAAGTGGACTGGACCACGAGTGGGGGCTGCAAAGCCAAGGGGCAAGTGCTTCCGATGCAACAAGTCTGGACACTGGAAGTCTGAATGTCCTCTCAAAGGTACGAATTTTTCTTTAGTCGTAAAAACATAGTCAGCGGTATTATCTACCAGAATTCTGGTGTGTAGATATGGAACCACTGACGGTATGTGCATTTTGAATGCAGGGGTTCCAGAAAACCCAGCGACTTAGAGAAGAAGAGTTCGAGTCTACACGGGCAAAAGCTGTGGAGGAGGCAGCTGTTGCGGTGGAAGACATTTATCTGCTTTAGTAGTTAAATAGGATTTCATTTCAAGGATATTGCATTATGTACCTTTATTTAGAAAGAACGTTTTGTTCTGGATTTCTATTTTATGAATGGATATTTTATTTCTTTAATCATTGGATGATTTTGATAAGAAATAATGGGCATTATCTATTCTGGTACATTAGATAGCAATATATGAATGATAGATCCTAAGTCTACCACTGTGCAACGAACCGTTCTATAACTTGTTTTACTTGTTAGATATATTTCTTCATTGAATCATTATACTTGTGAATTCTTATACTTAGTAGTATTTTCAAATAAGATTCAAATGGTCGAAATTGATTTGATCAATTATGGTTGAAGGAATGGACCTTCCGACCTAAGGATTGAATTTGGAAGATAATACATCTAAGGAAACCTTTCTGGATAAAGGGTAGAATTCGGACAAGTATAGAGAATGATTAAATGATTTATGCAGAGATATGTGTAATTAGAAAGGTACAAGTAATTCTTAGAATACTCGGCAATGGATTAGAATACTTGATGTGCCATAAAAGCAAAAGTGTTTTGACTAGTCAATGGACACAAAAGCTATTATGGGGAGCCATCAAAGTATATCCATTAAAGGCCTGCGACCTAGTCGTGGAGGCCATCACCTATCTGAATAACGCATAGCATAATCAAAGATTGGGATTCAATCCCTAAGTGACCGCACCATACACTTACGTGTAGAGATGGAGCATAATAAATAAGAAATGGAAATCTAAAAGTAAAAGAGAACAAGTTGTTCGGAACTACCTATGTTCTATGGATGTTTCTAGAGACAATAGCACATTCTGTGTAATTGTAGGATGTCCTAGATGAACGAAGTATTGTGTGTTCTATAGTACTATAAACCAGAGGAACGTCCATCGTTTGGTTCATAGAGGAAGACTATTAGACGAACCACAGAGCCCGAATTGACATAATACCTTGGCGTGAGAGAAAGGACAAAAGACTAAGAACCAGCCAAACCGAGTAGAAGTACACCACACACTGCACCTACTGTTATTACTTTTTATACACTGGAACGCCATTGCAGTGGGAGGTTGTTAGACAACCAAAGATGTTCATAAGACTAGAGGAGTTTGGACTCTGGATCTAGTAAAGATGAAATCGATCCCTGGCTCTGCATGAGGGCGGTACTAGAACTAAATGAGCCTGCTTGGAGAACAATAAAGGTTTATTGTTAAGAGGCTAGATCATTTAGAGTACAAGCTTAGTAAATCCATTTATGGATAGTAACAAAGCTATGAATCGTGGTACTTGCGAATTGATGAGATAGTCCATTGGATGGATTCATCGAAGGGCAAAGACGAAAGGTGTATTAGAGAAGTAATGGAAACAAGGTGGTGTTTCTCGGAGATTTTATGTAGATAAGATTTTATCATTGGCAACAATGTAAAGATATTATCAAACATAAAATAATGGTTGTCTAAATGAATCGGGATATAAGATTGAGAAGAAGTTAGAGCATGTTCTTGGAAAAGAACATTGTACTTCTCCTAGATATCTTATACGATTATGGTTTGTTTTAACATGCATAATTCTGAGAGAGGTCGTTACCTTTCAGATACAGAATATTTATCTATCTAAGGGAATGTGTTTCGAACACATAAAGGTGATAGATGATACAAGGCAGTTTCCTACACCTAGTGTGGAAAGCTTAAATGCAATGTTAGAAAACAAGAACCTGATATCAACTATGCGGTTTGTGTAGTGGGAGGATATCAAAGTAATCTAGACAAGAGATGTTCGGATGCTGTAATAGTACTTGCGAAAGTACTGGACATTAAGCAAGGCGAAATCTTCTTAGATTACATGTTCTCAGATCTCAAATCAAAGAAGGACCAGTGTAAGTCGATATCAGGCTATGTGTTCACTTTTGGAGAAGTGGAACCTTTAAAATGAAAAGAGTGATAAGCGGAATGCTTCTCGAACTCTCTCATAGCCGAATAGCAGCCTCAGAGGCAGCGGAAGTTCTGGTTAGGTTCCGGGATAACTTCTAAAGACTTGGATATGACTCTTAGTTTACCAAAGGCTATTTTATAGCGGTGCATGATAACTGGAAGAAGTCATAAGTCTGAAAGTGATGATAACACATAGTGAAAGTACCACCTGATACGAATCATCGATCGTCAAGGGAGACGACGTAGTAGTCACCAAGATAACTTCAGAGCGGCAACCTAGAGTGCTCATTCACATGGTACTTCTCGGAAATACACCCTAAGCACGTGATGAGTATGGGAACCGGGAGTTTGGAGAAAATGACTAGACCTTAGTACAAGTGGGAGAATGTTGGAGTTGTGTACTTAATGTCTAGATTTAAGTAACTGTAAACTCCTAATCATAGCATTTAATCTATTAAATTAATAAACAATTGTTTGCATTTAATTATTATTAATTAAATATATGCAAATCATAGTCCTAGATTTTATACGTTGTAGTTAGTATGGTGTGTCGGGTCCACACAGAAGATCATACTATCGGTTACTCGTATTTAATCAAACAGTGGCTCACGACCTAGATGGACCCGGACCAATCCATCGGTATAGTCGTTGTGTGAGAGAGAAAATAATTTGTCTTAATTATTTTATCACACTTGTACACTTAGTGTATTGGGCGGATCGTTGAGATTCATCGATTAGGATTGCCGGCGATAATCGATTCGAGTCTCAGTGTATTTTATTCTTAATCCCCGATATTATTGCGGGTGTGTATATTTAATATAAGTGACTTTGATTTACCAAAGGAATTAACCGATTTTATTATTGGGTTAATTACCGGTTAAGTTGGGTCACTATATTTTATATATGGCATGCCGTGAATACTTGACGGGACAGTGTATCCCGGAAGGGTTGATAATATCCCCGAGATGAGTTCATAAGGAATTATTGTGTAAACCTCATGAGTGGATTCGTTCCGCACAATAATTAAGGTTGAATGGTACTAGTCTCGGATTAAAGAGATGAATAAATTAATTAGCAATAAATTAATTTTATTCATTGATATTTATATCTTAAATACACGGAATAAATAATACTACCGGAGAAATATTATTTGATATAATATGGTTTAATATTGGGAGTGCAATTAATTTATATAGTGGAAAATAAATTAATTAATATTGATAAGGATTAATGGACTTGAGCATTGGGCTCAATTTAATCTTCAATATTAGAAGCCCAATATTCCACCTCCTTTAGATCCCCTACGTAGCCTATAAAAGCACTACATGGCCTTCATAAATCATAAGAAAAGATTATCACACTTGATATTCTAGAGAGTTCGTGAAGGAGATCCATAGGAGTTCGATAGATCGTCGCCCACCCGACGTTCGAACGAAGTGCAAGGAATACGTAGGAAGATTCAAAGGTCTTCAATTGATTTCGTTTCTCCGCACAACGAATCAAGAGGTACAATCATAAACTCCTTCGTGTGAATTTATGTGATTTAATTGTGATACATACATGAACGCACGATCCGGGAAAACGACGAACCTCGGGGACGGGGATTCGAGATCCCCGGCGAGGATCGAAGGTGGCGGCCGAACCCTAGGGCTCGGACCGCCGCGACGCGCGACAAGGGGAAGCCCCGGCTGGACGCCGGGGCATGCGATCGACTTCGGTCGATCGCCGGGGATGCCGCGGGCTGGCGCCGCGGCGGATCCCCTCGGCCACCCTCGTCGGAGGCGCGCCGCAAGGAGCCCTCGGCTGAAGCCGAGGGGCGATCGAGCCCGTGAGCTCGATCGCGGGGTTGCTACGAGCAACCCCGGGGATGCCGTGAGGCATCCCGGCGATCATCCGCGAGATGATCGCGAGCCCCGTGCGGGGGCTCGACTGGGCACCACGGGCGGACCGTGGTGGTGCTCGGTTGAGCTCCGGCTCGTACGGTGGTTCGTGGTCGGATCTCCGATGATCGAGGATTTCGGTCGGGTTATTATTTTCCGCAAATTTTAATGGCCCGGGATATCGATTTCCAGCAGACGGTCTAAGAACACACACGCTACAAGAGGTAAGGGGACACTTTTCTCATCTCTTTATAACATTTATGTTCAAAGTATGTGTGTATGTGAATTGAAATGTGCAATTGTAAATGTTTGAAATGTTAAACTCGGTGACTACGAAAAGGGTCAGTGGTCCATATAAGTTGACCATCGGGCTTACGACCCGTCAAGCTATGTTTGCTATGTTTGGCCGATGACTAGGAAAAGGGTCTGTGGTCCATATAAGTTGACCATCGGGCTTACGACCCGTCGAGCTATAAATGAAATGTTTGGCCGATGACTAGGAAAATGATCAGTGGTCCATATAAGTTGACCATCGGGCTTACGACCCGTCGAGCTATATGTTTATATGAAACTTGTGGCTAGGAAAAGGGCCAGTGATCCGTATAGGTTGATCATCGGGCTTACGACCCGCTTGTTTTATATATATATCACTACAAAAAAGGCGCGGATCCCCTACGGCTCGAAGACCGTAGGGCCGCCCCTACGGCGTCCCCTACGGGAGACATCATGTTGATATCCCCTACGGGAACCCCTACGGCCGGATACGTAGGGGAGATTACCGTAGGGGGCTCCCGTAGGGGCCTAGGCGGGAATGCCCGCGCCTCGTTTCCCTCCAACGGGACCTACGGGGTCCCCTACGGGTAGCCGTAGGCCATATGGCCCTACGGCGGTTGTCCCCGTAGGGGACGAGGCGCGCTAATTTCCCTCTAATAAATTGGAGCAGCCCTACGGCATCGCCCGTAGGGGTCCCCTACGGGAATGCCTCCCCGTAGGGGAGAATCAAAACGCAGCGTTTTGGCAATTACTTCTCCCCTACGGGATAGATGCCGTAGGGGCCCCTACGGGAATATCCCCGTAGGGGAGTCTTAAACGACAGCGTATCGATAATATGCCCTACGGCTGTAGCCGTAGGGGAACAAAACGGCATCGTATCGCCTAATACTTATGCCCTACGGGTCGAGCCGTAGGGGATCCCCGTAGGGGAATTCTGAATATAAGAAAACGGGCAGACTCTCTTTTTCATTTCTGTTCTTCGCGATTTCAAGAAAGGGGCTTTGGGTTTCGGTCGATTGGAGGCGAAGCGGCTCTTGCTCCGGCGAATTGAAGCTACGAACACGTCAAGCAGTCCGATTATACACAACTTCAAGGTTAGATATCGATTTTTATCTTTCTATCGGTTTATTTTTTCTATTTCGAAAATATTAGGGTTCGTTAGAAATCTCGATTTGTTGTTTGAATTTGGTTTGTATTAGTGTTATTAAGTCATGAAGTGTGTATTATGTTGATTTTGAGTGCGAATTTGGGCTTTCGAAATTAGGGTTCGAGGGTTCAGGCGACGGGAGAGGGGAATTTCCGGCTGTCTCCGGCGAATTAAAGTGCAAGGGACTTCTTTCATACCGATTCTCCAAGGTTTTCAGGTTTGAACTTCATTTTCAACTTTTAATTGTTTCGTTTTTCGATTTTGAAAATTTTAGAGTTTTGTAATACTGTCTTGAACAGAATTATGTATGTTGTGTTTGTGATATACTGTTAAACACATTTATTTAAGATATGGAGTATATGGAGTATACTGGAAATTTCAACTTTTAATCTTGAAATTATATAGGAGTATATGGAGTATATGGAGTATACTGTGTTTGTGTTACATGTACAAAATTTATTTAATGAAAATTGTAAGTAGTATATGGAGTATATGGATAAGAATCTTTGAAATATAAAGAAAGTGAATAAAAACAAATACTATTTTCCAAGAATCGAAACCAAGTGGTAGTAGATACAGATGGACTATCTTTTAAAATTTTAAACTCTCTCCCTCTCTTGGTTTGGGGTTTAATGTGTTTGATTCTTTTTTTTAGTTTTTGTAACAAAAATAGAAAGTGTAAACTTATTTTTTGAAAGTGTAAACGTAGAGTTGGACATAGAGTCGAGGTAAACGTAGAGTTGGACATAGAGTCAATGTATATGCAGATGGCGGGTCGAGGTAAACGTAGAGTTGGAGGTGGAGGTGGAGGTGTTCGTAGACTGAGTGATCGTGATGGCAATGACGACACCCTCATGCAGTCTCCTTCTTCTGGGAGTGTTCCTCCGACTCCTTTTGGGAGTGTTCCTCCTACTCCTGATGCTGATCTGTCTCCTGTTGCTACTCCTCCGAGTGCAGATGCATCTTCTTCAGCTGCCCCCCCTCCTATCGAGATTTATCCAGAGGGAGGGACGTAAGTATAATTTTATTTGAATGTTAGTAACTGTTGATTTTATCTTTTGTTAATAATATCTTTTTAATGTAGTTTTGTGGCTCGGAATAAGACGATCGTTGCATCGGTGCTCCGAGAGATTATTGAGGCTCGTATCCACCCAGATGGATACACTCTTTCTAAGGTCCCTAAGAGTCATCAGGAGATTTATTGGACCGAGTTTCAGGTACGTGTGTTGATATTTTATTGTAGCTCGTATATATTTTATCTAACGCTTTGATTTTACTAACTGTATTTATTTTGTCTGTTTTGAAGCGTCGCTTTACTTGGGATAGGAGCAGGTTCACTATTGCTGAGATCTATAAATGGTTCAGAGCAGTGTTGATGAGGAGGTACAGCAGCCGCGTGAGCGAGTGGCGTCAGAAGTGGAGGGAGTCTAGGGGGGCTCCGAGCTGTGTGCCCGATGAGGTGTGGAAGAGGTGGTTGGTGATATTCGACACAGCCGAGTATAAAGAGAGGTCTGAGCGTAACACGAAGAACCGGATAAGTGAGCCAGATGGGCCGGGCACCGGCATTTCAAAGGCCGCTGTGTTGGAAATCGATATCCCGGGCTATTAAAATTTGCGGAAAATAATAACCCGAACGAAATCCTTCATCGCCGGAATAATCGGATCCCCGACTCATCCGCAGGAGTCCGACCTTTGGAGACTACGCGCCCGAAGACACAAAGCCCGCCCCCAGCCGAAGTCCCCTACGAGTCGGATCCACGAACGCGAACCACCGTACGACGTAACCGGGCCCGACGAGAGCTCCACCGCGGACAAGCCGCGGCAAAACCCTAGTCGAGCCCCCGCCGCGAGGGGGCTCGCGATCGCGCACCATGCGATCGCTGGGGCTGCCCTGCAGCCCCCGGTGGTGAGTCCGGCGAATCACCACCGCCGCCGGAGGAGGGCGGTCAGCTCCCAGCTGACCCGCCGCGGCCCAGCCGCGGCTTCCCTCGCGATCGCGCACCAGTCGCGATCGCTCACACCAGCCGGAGCCGGGGTGACTCCCGTGCGCACGCCGCCGGTCGAGGGGTGGGGAGAGACCAGCTGCCGTAGCACCAGCCCACGGCGGTCTCCCCGCGATCGACCCATGGTCGATCGCCTGCCCCGGCGATCCAGACGGGGCTCCTTCGTCCGCGCGCCTATCGATCGAGCCCTAGGGTTCGATCGATCCCTTGGCTCTAAGCCGAGGGTCCTTCGATCTTCGCCGGGGATCTCGAATCCCCGTCCCCGAAGTTCGTACGTTTACCCGGATCGTGTGTTCATGTATACGCTACAATTAATCACATAAAATCATAAAAGAGGGTTCATGATTTTACCTTCGATTCGTTGTGCGGAGAAACGAAATCAAACACCTTTGATGACCTTGCGATCTTCCCACGTATTCCTTGCACTTCGTCCGAACGTCGTGTGGGCGACGATCTATCGGATTCCTCTGGATCTTCCTCACTCTCAAGACTTTATGATTGGCGTAACTTAGGTTATTATGTCTTATGAAAAAGTGAAGACCATGTAGTTCTTATATAGGCTACGTAGGGGATCATAAGGAGAATAAATATTGGGCTTCTAAATATTGAAGATTAAATTGGGTCCAACCCAAATCCATTAATCCTTATCAATATTAAATTTTATTTATTTTCCACTATATAAATAAAATTGCACTCCCAATATTAATCCATATTATATCAAATAATATTTCTCCGATTAGTATTATTTATTCCGTGTATTTAAGATTTAAATATCCATGAATAAATTTATTTATTGCTCAATAAATATTATTCATTTCTTGTATCCGAGAATAGTACCGTTCAACCTTAATTATTATGCGGATTAAATCCACCTGCAGGGTTTACATAATAATTCCTTATGAACTCATCTCGGGGATATTATCAACCCTTACGGGATACACTGTCCCTTCAAGAATTCACGGCATGCCATATATAAAATATAGTGACCCAACTTAACCGGTAATTAACCCAATAATTAAATCGGTTAATTCCTTTGGAAAATCAAAGTCACTTATATTAAACATACACACCCGCAATAATATCGGGGATTAAGAATAAAATACTCTGAGATTTAAATTGATTATCCAAGGCAATCCTAATCAACAAATCTCAAGCGATCCGCCCAATACACCAAGTGTACAAGTGTGATAAAATAATTAAGATAAATTATTTTCTCTCTCACACAACGACTATACCGATGGATTGGTCCGTGTCCATCTAGGTCGTGAGCAACTGTTCGATTAAATACGAGTAACCGATAGTATGATCTTCTGTGTGCCCATGCAACACCATACTAACTACAACGTATAAAATCCAGGACTATATTTTGCGTAATTAATTAATAATAATTAATTGCAAATAATTGTTTATTAATTAAATAGGTTAAATGCTATGACGGGGAGTTTACCGATACTTAAATCTAGACATTAAGTACACAACTCCA
This sequence comes from Euphrasia confusa, assembly GCA_954870475.1. Lineage (NCBI taxonomy): Eukaryota > Viridiplantae > Streptophyta > Magnoliopsida > Lamiales > Orobanchaceae > Euphrasia > Euphrasia confusa. The sequence goes on from OX940960.1 coordinate 24,454,008, forward strand.
ACACGCTGGAGGATCTCGATCGGGCGTCCGATATGCTTTGGACATTGTATGTTTTGTAGTTATATATATTTTCATATTTTAAATTATATATGTACTTAATTATATATGTTTTCATATTTTGAAGGCTGAGGAGTTAGGTCGACCTGCGACAGCTTTGGACGTTGCAAAACGTCTGCACACGAAGAAGGACGGGACCCCGACATCTCAGCGAGCACATCAGCTCATTGTAAGTTTATAACGTTATTCTTTCGACTATTAAAGTTAATTATTTTTAACTAATTAAAGATTTTCCTTTTAGGCTTCGGTGGAGCAGGCTCTTGAGGAGCGTCGAGCCTCTACGCAGGAGGAGCCCGATGTGGACGAGGTCTACCTGAGCGTCGCCCCGAAAAAGAAGAATAGGATCTTCGGAACGGGCACCTTAGCCAAGGTTTGGATGTTAATTTTTTCTTTATTCATAGAATCAACAAGTTATAATTGTTTACTTACGCTTCCGTCTGCTTCAGGTCTTTAGCAGCGGCTCCTCCTCATTTTCTGTGTCCTCCTCGTCTGGCCCGTCAGAGTCGGAGGAGCGCATCAGGCAGACTTTGAGAGAGGAGTTCGAGCAGAAGCAAAAGGAGACCGAGGAACGTCTTGCTCGAGAGCGAGAGGATGAGCGCGAAGAACTTGCTCGAGAGCGAGAGGCTGAGCGCGCTGCTGATCGTGCCGAGTTACAGAGGGAGTTGGCTGCGAGCTTGAGAGAGATGGAGCAGCGTTTGCGAGATGAGATGCTAGGTCGACCGCCTCCCTGATCGTAGTTTATTATGATTTGTTTGTTTAACTTCATATTTTAGCTGTGTTTGAGTGATTTTGGTTGTTTTTGAATGTTGTTGAATGATGTTGTATATTTTCTGAATGATTTTGTATGTTTTTTAATGATTTAGTTTGTTGAATGAATTGGTATGATTCTGAAAAATTGAGTGCAGGTTTGGGGAAGGAAAACAAAAATTAGTCTGGCCCTTTTTTTGAAATTCCCTACGGGAGGATCCGTAGGGAACAATACCAGACGTCCCCTACGGGAGGAGCCGTAAGGGACACCCTCCCATGGTCCCCTACGGGAGGAGCCGTAGGGGACACCCTCTTATGGTCCCCTACGGGAGGAGCCGTAGGGGACACCCTCCCATGGTCCCCTACGGGAGGAGCCGTAGGGGAAACCCCTACGTCCGCCCCTACGGCGTCGGCGTCGGCCTGCCCTACGGGAAAGATGGGCGGGGAAAATGAATCTCCCTACGGGGACCCCTACGAGCTCCCCGTAGGGAATGTCCCCTACGGCGATTATTTCCCGTAGGGAGTTAGCTCCCTACGAGGCTAACCCCTACGTCTAAATCCCGTAGGGGATGCCGTAGGGGATGGCCTTCCCTACGGGGATCCCTACGGGAATAGCCGTAGGGATTTCGCTGTTTTTTTGTAGTGTATATGTGCACCTAAATGTTACATGCTACGTGTTTATTTATGATTCATGTTTTGAGGAATGTACGTCGTACGATGATAATGATTTTTATGTTTAGATGATTATTGTTTCACCTTGCTGAGCACGTTGAGCTCACCCCAATCAACGACATTTTTTTTAGGTACGAACGGAGACTTCGAGGGGCGTGACGAGGACACGGCGCAGTGACACGTGTTTATGATATCGTTTCTTTTACTTTTATGGCTATGTTTATTTAGATTTGAATTCTCAACTTTTATTTTAAGTATTTTATTTTGAAAGACTAATTTATTTTGGAAAATGTTACTCTGATTTTGAAAAAATCAATCTATTTTACGTAACTCCCGAATTTTATTAAATGTTATTTTTAAATAAATTATTTTATTTTAAAGGCTTCCGCTTTATTTTACAAAACTGAAATCGGGGCGTTACAACAGGTCTATTACGCCCCAAGGTACAACAACTACTACGTGCACGACACTTGCTATTGTATTACATTATCCTCGTTGCATCATTTATCGTTTTTTTTTGTTTTTGGAAAACTTTGGGTTATGTAGGTGTGTACCTGTCGAACGTTGTGAACAACAAGAGAATCAACGAGAGGTACCGCCTTATCAACTCTAAAAACGGTCGAAATCAAATCGAGATGCAATATTAATAATATTAATAATAATTATTTTTGCATTTTGTTAATTATTCAAAATATTAATAATATTAGTAATAATAGTATTTGTAGGGGAAGGAAACAAAAAAGGTTATACTCCTCTAACATTTTTTACCACTATTGAAATTTGAAACACCTTGACTCTCTTTATTCTTCATCTCATTTTCTTTGGACTATATACTTAGTTTATAACATTCTAAAATTCATCTACCGAAAAAGCCTTATTTAGGAATCTGAATTTAAAATTTTGAGATTTAAGGAATATATGGTGTCCTATTTTATTTGATATTTACTTTTTTAGCCTAAATTATGTGGCTTTGGATTTTTGTTATGAATGAAATATATATTTTTTTAACCCCAAATCTATTTACTATTCTCAATGGATGAATGAGAATAAAATTTATTACAAAACAATATACAAATAAATTTGAGTTTTAGTCAAACAAATGTCATTTTACAATTTTAAAAAATAGAGCAATGTTTTAGAAAAAAAATAAAAAATAATCTTTTCACGCCTTTTTGGATAAAAAATGAATTGCGAAATTCTAATTATATTTATTTGATTTTAGAATTATAGGCATACTATAAATATTAGTAAAATTGAACTTGAAAACACAATCTTATTATTTCATATAGAAACAATTAAATTCAATCTTTGTTTTATTTAATTTATATCATAACTATTTTCCAAAATTTTAAATATAATAATTTTAATTTTAATTATCCAACAAAGTCGAGATATGGAGGGTCGGGTACATATGTCTTTTTCATTAAAGACGCAATCCCAACCTTCGGTCCCGGCTCCATCTGCCTGCATATGAAAAGACCAAAAAGGGCTCACTAACAAAGGAGGAATAAGGTTGAAACGACGCCGTTGAGTGGCCACGTCAATGTCACCTGACACGCGGGTACATAATTAGGCTGTCATTCAAACCGTGCCGTGTCAGTCGACAGACTATAGTTTGCGTTTGCGAGGCATTTATTTGTTTAGTTTTTTTTAGGGACGTGCTAAATGGGCAGATTCTGCCCATGGCAGAATTCTTTTATAAAATTGTTTAAAAATTATTAAAATATTTTTATTATTATTTTGTCATATATTATAATTAAGTACACTATATTAAATATATATTGTACAAAAAAAATAAAAAATAAAAATGTTTAGATAAAGATAATGAATATTTTTATATTTATACTAAAATAATTATTTGATTAGAAAAAAATTATTATAATATATAAAAATGAAAGATAAAAAAATTATTTTAATAGATTTATTAAGCTAATTATATTTATAATCATATAAAAATAAAAAATAAAAAATTTAATAAATTTGGGCAGTTCTGCCCATGGGCAGAATCTGCCCACAAGGAATTACCGTTTTTTTTAATATATTTTCATTTAAAATTTTGTTTTCTGAAGCAAAAATACAAAATTAGATAGAGTTGGAGCAGTGGTGTCACTGGTTTGGGAAGAGGGAACCAAAAAACCCTATTATTTCTCTAATAACTTTTATAAAAAGACAAAATTAGAGATAGTGGACGTACAAGTGAGTGGAGAGTGTATAGGGTACTCTAGTTTTTGTTGAAATTCAGCTATATATTAGAATTAGAATTAAATAAAAAATAAAAAAAAACAACTCTCGAAAAGCGTAAAACAAAAAGGCAACATAATTTTAAAAAATAGAGCAATGTTTAAAAAAAATCAAAAATAATCTTATATCACACCTTTTTTTTTTATAAAAAATGAATTGCGAAATTCTAATTATATTTATTTGATTTTAGAATTATAGTCATACAATAAATATTTACTCCTAGTAAAATTGAATTTGAAAACACAATCTTATTATTTCATGTAGAAACTTTTAAATTCAATCCTTTTTTATTTAATTTATATCATAACTATTTTCCAAAAATTAAATATAATAATTTTAATTTTGAGGTACACACTAGCATACATAAACAGAGAGTGGACTGTGTGGTACAAAGTTGAGATAGTGAGTGGTGAGGGGTTACAGGGGTAAATATTTCTTGGTTTCTGTGAAAGTTAGTTTGAATAACAGGTTAAATTAAATGTAAATGTATTAAAAAACAAATAAATAAATTCAAAAGATAATAAATGCCTCACAAACTATAGTCTGTCTACTGACGGCGTGAATTGACGGTTTGAATGGGAGCTTTATTATGAACCCGCGTGTGAGGCTACAATTGACGTGGCCACGCAACGGTGTCGTTTCAACCTTATTCATCCCAATACGACACAGTGAGCCCTTTTTGGTCTTTTCCGAGAGAAGGGTGTTGTATCCACTCAAATCTCGAAAAAAATGAATAACTTTCACCACTCTAGTTTTTGTTTAAATTGAGTTATATATTAGAATTTGAATTACTCTAAAAAATAAAAAGCAACACTCTCTCGGAAAGCGTAAAACAAAAAGGCAAAAAAAACAACCTACTACATCTCCCTCAAGGTCTCAAATTACAATGATGATTACTGGTAAATATATTAAAAATGTTTTCGCAGTTTTTTTCCTTTTTTTTTTCTTTTCTCGTAACTTTTCCTAATACTTGCAGGTGACAAAGATAAATCTGATGGGACGGTGATTTTGGTGTTGACGGCTGCTGCACCCTCGTTTTTGAGCTATGCGTTGGTCTACCTCGTAACTTATCTGACAGACAAAATCTCCATCGACGTTCTCTTACCACCACTCATGCTGATCGTTGTACTACTGTTTGGTGTCGTCCACCTTGTCGCAAAATATCGCAAAGGTCGGTACCATCCGGGTATACGCCATCGGCTGGCTAAGACAATGCTAAGAGCATTCTTTGGAACTCTTGCCGTCGGGCTCGTGACGGTGTGCACCGACGCTGCCATGGGTGTAATCTGTTTTTCTTTTGCAATGTTTATTTTATGTTTTACTGTGGTGGCCGGGTTCGACGAAAACGTTGGTATTTATGAATGCTTCGGAGCCGCAACGCTCGGATCTGTTCATTCTCTTATTGACAAGGAGCGTCTTGGATTTGGACTTTATCCGGTTCTTTTTGTTTTGGGTGCTATGATGATGGGTTTGAAAGTATTTATATACTATCGAGTCTTCAAAAATTCAGAGGAGTACGCCAAAGAAAAAAGTGGCTGAAGATCAGTGAAAAGAAATTGATCGGCGCGGCGGCGAGACAGCGGATTTGCTTTTTTATTTTTTTTATTTCTTTTATGTGTTTTTTTTTTGTTTTTTATTTTTATTTTATTTGTAACAAGGTCCGTACGCTGCGCTGCCTATTTTATGTTTTAATGAAATTATTATTATTGTTTTTTTTTAATTCAATTTAATATTTTTAATTTCCAATAATTAGTACAAATATTCAAAACCAAAAGAAAATAATATTAAATTGAAATGAATAAAAATACATTGAAAATTTGAGAAAATTGAAATTAAAAAATAAAATTATATTCATCGTTATTTTTATTTTATAAAAACTAAAATAATTTACTTCATTAATGTTTGACTTATTGTAAATGAAGACATGAATTATAGATTATGCATTATTCTCATTTATTTATTTTATTAATTGAAAAATAATTTTATACTCTCACTTTTTTGTTAAAAAATTAATAAAATAATATATATATGTTTTTGTTTTGGTGTATCCCTATGTCACTACTGTTGTCAAAAGGGAGGAAATAATAGTTGTTTTCTAAAGTCCAATTTTGGCTTGTGACAGAAGGGAAATTCAAACGAGCTAATCACAAGTGGAGTGTCAAAATGGTCCCTTTCTTCAAAATAACACCATATTGAACACTTAAATACATAATGGGTGGATTAAATTGAATTGATTTAAATTTAGTTTAATTAGATAAATTCTAAGAGTTCTTGTTGATCGCCCCATGCCTGCCTAAAATAATCATCAAATAGGAGGGAGTTACTATAATAAGATAAGTACCTTATTATTGATCAAAGATAAAATCATATATTTCTAGTAAGATTATAAATAAAGATAAGTAGATAATGATCTAATTAATGAAAAAATAAAATAAAACAGTAGAAAGAATGAAATAAAATAAAATCTAATTCAAATCACATAATTATGGGATTATGGGATGGGACGAGTGCTTAATAACGACGGACGGGGCCCTTGATCAACTGGAGAGCGACGCCTACACCGGCAATAAGAACAATGCAGTCGAGACGATTGCGACAACAAAGTAGGGCCACATCGATGAGTGCAATCAAGCAGCAATCGGGTACGTCAATGTTCTCGAAACCACACCAAAGGTTAATAATCGGAATGACTTTAAGAAAATTGACGAGCCCTAGAATCGACGTCATAATGTCACCAACCATCGCGTGGTAAAAATAAACCCAACACGAAGAGACGAGGACAAACGCAGACTCGAACATCCGTTTGTGGGAATGACGGAACACGTAGGGTGAGGAGGGTCGACGAACACGCAACACGCAACTGAGAAAAATATGATAAACCAAGGCACATAGGACTATTGCATACCCCAAATTCCTTTTGTGTTGTCGATCAACCATTAATGGGTATAAATTAAACGTACAACATGCTGAGATGCACATTAAAATAATACCAAAATCAATCCAACCTTGTTTGCGAGACATCATGTTGTTGAAGACGGACGGACGTACTGATCGAGATATGTACTTAGCTTCAAAACCTACCTAATTATGTAGCAATATATATACACACACGACTATTTCTTGAATAATACTTCTACTCCTATAGTATATATATATATATATATATATATATATATATATATATATATATATATATATATATACACACACGAAGTATTTCTTGTTTTGTAAAGTTTAAAAAGGTTAACCTAAATTCCTAATCCTATTCACTTTAATTAAACCGCGTATTATAATAATAACATCATTAATTAATAATTTAATTTTTGTAGATAAAAGAGCTGACATGGCAGCTAGTACATGTGGTGTGAGACGATAAATTGACGCACAATTGTCACATTGAATTTATTAATTAATTTCTACTTTTATATCACATTTTCTTTCAACTAATTAAAAACATTTTCTTTCAACTAATTAAAAAGACAATGTTGGATTTCAATTTCCGACTGTTGGTTATATCACATTGACTGATTGACTACTTCAATTATGCACTCATTTATAAAAATTGGAAATGTACTAAAGCTTTATCTCTCTAACCACCACCGTCTTCTTCCTCTCTCGAACAAATTTATATTCCATGGAAAAGCTCTGTTTCCAAGTCCTGTTTCTAATTCTCACGAATTCCTTCTTATCAGGTAACGAATTCAACCTCAAAATGGACGCTCCGTCGTCTGGGGCAGGACCCTCTGCGCCGTCGATTCCGCCGGCCAGTTATCCTGCGAGACCGTCGATTGCGGCTCCGGCACGGTGGAGTGCACCGGCGACGCGGCGACGCCCGCCACGCTCGCGGATTTCGACGATAATTACTTCGGCGGCGAGCTGCCCGACGAGATTTCGCCAGCAAGCGCTCTCGAGAGCCTCACGCTGTCGAACAATTTGATCGAAAACCACGGGCGGTCAAAAAGTTGACGATCCTCGAGATTCTTTCGCTCGACGGGAATAGATTCACGGGGGAGATGTGTGTTCAATCTCAAGAGGCTTTCGCATCTCGATTTCAGCGGGAATGGGTTGACGGGGAAAAGGTTCCGGCTGTGACGAGCCGTGGCTCTCATTTATCGTTCGTCGACTTCAGCCGGAATAATTTGACCGGCGGAATCTCGAGAAATTAATATTTTCCGGCTGCAGAACCTGAACGTGCTCAATTTGTCTAGATTCAATCTCGACGGTTCGATTCCGGGGGAAATCGGGCTGATGAAGAGCCGGCTTTTGAGAGACCTCGACGATCGGTTCTTCTTCGCCGGTAACCCGAACCTATGCCCGCGCGAAAGACTGTTTTGCCCTTCGGCTTCTTCGCAGGGCACTAACAGACTAACTACAAGAGCCGCGCCTCGAAAATCGCGATCGTGGTTTTATCGTTGGTTAGCGGTTTGTCGCTTTTACTCGGCGTATCGATTGCTTCGACCCTTTTATATAGAAGAAGAAGAATCATTTCATTTTATTTTATTTTAAAGATTGTCTTTGAAACTTGAAAGTTTTGACCGACCTAAATATAGCTAAATACGGCAAGTTCGATGCTGGAAGTACTAAATATTAGTGGGCAGATTCTAACTAGGGCAGAATTCTATTTTTTATTAATTAAAATTTTAAGTGGTAGAGTAAATGACTCAATTAACCTTTAGAGAAAGAAAAGTAAAGAAATTAAACAATCAATTTATATTAAGTATTTATTTTCATTATTGATCATTTATTACTAATCATTTATTAGTGTTTAATTCTAAGAACCATTTTCAACTTCCAACTTAAATTTCGATTTATTTAAATTTAATTATTTTATTATTTACGTTCTAGCGAGCAGCGATAACATGCATTCATATTTATATTACTTTTAGTTTTAAAATATTTGCTTTTATACTTATTTTATGTATTAATATTTTTAAAATTATTATTTTTATATTTGTAATATTAATTCTCTTCAAATTAAAATTGAAAACAAACTCAATAAAAAAAACCATTCATTAAATAAGTATTACGTATGTTTAAATTCAGTCTAGTAGTTTTGAGTATAAAAAGCGTATATATACATTTGATTTTCTAATTATGGTATCATAAAGTCAACTATACTATGATAAATGGAGTGTGAAATCCGGCAAAATTTGAATTTTCTTGAAAATTAAATACAATTTTTTTTTAAAGTAATTATTTGCACAATTTGATTAATAAAAATTGAAATTGTTCAAATCATTTTTTAAATTAATAATTTTCTAGTTATAGTTATTTTTCATCCAAAAGTGCACCAAACTTAATAGAGTTCTAATCTAGATTTTAAGTGCAATGTGACTTACTAGTAAGTACTAAAGTAACTAGGTACGTAGTGAATATCTAACATTTTTTTTAATTTATGTTCACATGAATCACCTTAAGTATGTAGTGAAATTCAAATTTTTGAATGATGAATTAAATTTAAGTGAATATTAACAAGTGCATTGTTGGGATTGAACTAAAATGGCTTACTAAAAATATAGATATATATAATACACTTCATATTATGTTTTTATTAATTTAATTATGTTGACGATCGGACGATGTATAGTACGATAATAACGGGATACCGAAGAACAAAAATCAACAATAAAAATAGAGAAGACAAATAATTTACGTGAAAATCCAAATCGGGAAAAACCACGGGAGGAACGACGAATAATTCACTATAATATTGCTTCACGATTACAAGGATGATATACGCTCTAAACCCTCAAATCTCACGCAATAGCTATAGAATTATAATTAGTGTGTCTCTGTGTCAATGGAGCAGCTATCTTTATATAGGGGGAGGTCCTAATTATTGTATGGAAACAATAATTCTAGCCCATAAGAGTCCTAGAAGGAGTAAGAATCAATCCCCATCAATTTGGAAATAATTCCAAAATTACGTGCGCTGAATTCTGGGCAGTGTCGACCGACGGGTCCAGGTTGTCGGCCGACAGGAATCAGCACGTTCGTGCCAAGCTCTCTGAAAGTCTCTCCAATTTGGCACGAGCTGGGGCCTTTTTGTCGGCCGGCAAGAGAATGTGTCGGCCGACACTCACCTACAAAAACTTACCTTTTGTGGCACACCAACTTTAACAAATCTCCACTTTGACATAAAACCGCGAACATCTTTCGCCTATCGTCTCCCTCCAAAAGCCTCTAAGGGCTTAATCTCTCGATCGAAGTCCAACCAAACTAGAGCAAAGCTCAAACTTGGTGGCGGGTAAACTCTTCGTCAACACGTCCACCGGATTATCGTGAGTACTAATCTTACTCACCTTAATATCGCCTCGAGCGATCACCTCACGGACAAAGTGATAACGAATATCTATGTGCTTTGTTCTCTCATGGAACACTTGATCTTTTGTGAGACAAATAGCACTTTGACTATCACAAAAGATTGACTAACAAGCAACGTACCTTGTCCATAATCGTGCGATTCATTCTCTCATCTACTCCATTTTGTAAGGGCGTGTATCTCACAGTGTGGTGCCTCACAATCCCCGAACTCTTACAAAACTGGTTGAATTCGTCGGACACAAATTCTAGGCCATTGTCCGTACGTAGGTTCTTCACGACTTTCCCTGTTTGTTTCTCTATCATCACCTTCCAATCTCTGAAGGTAGAAAACACGTCGCTCTTGTTCTTCAAGAAGAACGACCAAACCTTTCGGGAATAGTCATCGATGATGGTAAGCATGTACTAAGAACCTCCAGTGGAGGGGACCGGGGATGGTCCCAATAGATCGGAATGGACATACCCGAGTATCTCTTTTGTCGTGTGAGCGCCAGTGGTGAACTTCACCCTCGTTTGCTTCCCAAAGACGCATTGCTCACAGAACTCCAACTTCGACAAGCCCTTATCCCCAAGAAGCCCTTGTCTACTAAACTCGGCCATTCCAGAATCACTCATATGCCCTAGACGCATATGCCAAAGTCTCGTCGTATCGACATCCGGGACTTTGGAATCGCCCACGGCTACTTCACCTTTCACCGTGGTACCATCAAGAACGTAAAGCCTATTCGACTTACGTTCGACTCTCATAACTACCAACGAACCGCTGGCAACCTTCACGACTCCACCTTCTCCGGTGAACGAGTAACCCTTAAGCTCCAAAGTACTAAGCGAAATTAAATTCCGCTTTAAGCCGGGAATGTATCTAACCTCGCTCAGGGTGCGGATCGCGCCGTCAAACATCTTGATCCGGATGCTTCCTATCCCTTCGATCTTGCATGACGCGCTGTTGCCCATAGTCACCGCACCTTGTTCCACCTTCTCAAAAGTCTCGAACCAATCTCGATTCGGGCACATGTGGAACGTACATCCCGAGTCTAGAATCCACTCCTCGCTTGATTTGGAGACCTCGCCCTAAGCCATAAGGAGATCACAATAATTCTCGGCTACACCAACTTCACCGGAACTCTTACCGGAATTATTATTGTTGTTGTTGTCGCCTTCTCTCTCCTTCTTATTCTTCAAGGTGTAGCAATCGGCTTTGATGTGACCCATTTTCTTGCAATAGTTGCAAACTTTGTTATTATGTTGCCCTTGAAGGTACCGGTACACCGATCCAATCGATATACCGTGTGTGCGGAAGCGTGTAAAGCGATAGATTTACTATGCCATGATCTTAGTGCACACTTAATGTGTATAAGAACACATATAAACATATATACACATCCAATATATATATATATATATATATATATATATATATATATAAGGTTCAACGATTACTTACTTTTGATGATCGTTGACTTTGGTTAATGTCGTTGAGGTGGTGTTGAGTCGATTGAACCACCTCAAATGGATCAGCCTCTCGAAGCTCTCCTTGTGAATGACATCGTCACTCCTTTAGATCGTCCGGATGTGGAAGCCGCACAAATGGCCCGGCCTCTACGTGTTGCACACGAACCCGGATAATGAACACCTTGCTTGCTTGAGAATGAATCTCCAAGATCACCTCTTTTCTCTCTATTTGAGTGGAATTTCGTGGCTGATCCTAAATGTGATGAAAATCTGATTTTCATCCATATAAGTGCATCATTATGCATCCCATTACACCCCTTTTTAACCTACAACATAATGAGCATCATAATGCACCATAATCATGCAAAGGGGTTACAAAGGAGGTGAAAGGTCATGCCACATACACATGCCACTATGCATTGTATGTGGACCCACTTGCTTGTGTGGCATGCCATGTCACACTATGTGACATGCATCCATGCAAGCCATGCATCCCATGCATGTTAATTAATTCCACGTAAATATTGATTCTAAATCAATATATTTATCAAGCAACGTACTGTTGGAGTTGTGTACTTAATGTCTAGATTTAAGTAAATGAAACTCACGATCCATTGCTACTAATCTACTTAATTAAATAAACAATTATTTGCGTTTAATTATTTATAATTAAATATATGCAAATTATAGTCCTAGATTATATACGTTGTAGTTAGTATGGTGTGCGACGCCACACGGAAGATCATACTATCGGTTACTCGTATTTAATCGAACAGTTGCTCACGACCTAGATGGACACAGACCAATCCATCGGTATAGTCGTTGTGTGAGAGAGAAAATAATCTGTCTTGATTATTTTATCACACTTGTACACTTGGTGTATTGAGCGGATCGTTTAGATTTATCGATTAGGATTGCCGGCGATAATCGATTCAAGTCTCAGTGTATTTTATTCTTAATCCCCGATACTATTGCGGGTGTGTATATTTAATATAAGTGACTTTGATTTACCAAAGGAATTAACCGATTTAATTATTGGGTTAATTACCGGTTAAGTTGGGTCACTATATTTTATATATGACATGCCGTGAATAGTTGACGGGAAAGTGTATCCCGTAAGGGTTGATAATATCCCCGAGATGAGTTCATAAGGAATTATTATGTAAACCCTGCAGGTGGATTCGTTCCGCATAATAATTAAGGTTGAATGGTACTAGTCTCGGATATAAGAGATGAATAAATTAATTAGCAATAAATTAATTTTATTCATGGATATTTATATCTTAAATACACGGAATAAATAATATTACCAGAGAAATATTATTTGATATAATATGGTTTAATATTGGGAGTGCAATTAATTTTATATAGTGGAAAATAGAATTAATTAATATTGATAAGGATTAATGGACTTGAGCATTGGGCTCAATTTAATTTTCAATATTGGAAGCCCAATATTCCACCTCCTTAAGATCCCCTACGTAGCCTATAAAAGCAATACATGTATCCCGGTCTCGACGTTTATAGGCTACGTAGGGGATCTAAAGGAGGTGGAATATTGGGCTTCCAATATTGATGATTAAATTGAGCCCACTGCCCAAGTCCATTAATCCTTATCAATATTAATTAATTTATTTTCCACTATATAAATTAATTGCACTCCCAATATTAAACCATATTATATCCAAATAATATTTCTCCGGTAGTATTTATTTATTCCGTGTATTTAAGATAGAAATATCCATGAATAAAATTAATTTATTGCTAATTAATTTATTCATCTCTTTAATCCGAGACTAGTACCATTCAACCTTAATTATTGTGCGGAACGAATCCACTCATGAGGTTTACACAATAATTCCTTTTGAACTCATCTCGGGGATATTATCAACCCTTCCGGGATACACTGTCCGGTCAATTATTCACGGCATGCCATATATAAAATACAGTGACCCAACTTAACGGTAATTAACCCAATAATTAAATCGGTTAATTCCTTTGGTAAATCAAAGTCACTTATATTAAATATACACACCCGCAATAATATCGGGGATTAAGAATAAAATACACTGAGACTCGAATCGATTATCGCCGGCAATCCTAATCGATGAATCTCAACGATCCGCTCAATACACCAAGTGTACAAGTGTGATAAAATAATTAAGACAAATTATTTTCTCTCTCACACAACGACTATACCGATGGATTGGTCCGTGTCCATCTAGGTCGTGAGCCACTGTTTGATTAAATACGAGTAACCGATAGTATGATCTTCTGTGTGACGTCGCACACCATACTAACTACAACGTATAGAATCCAGGACTATATTTTGCATTTATTTAATTAATAAATAATTAAAAGCAAATAATCGTTCGTTAATTTAATAGATTAAATGCTATGACGAGGAGTTTACGGTTAATTAAATCTAGACATTAAGTACACAACTCCAACAATCTCCCACTTGTACTAAGGTCTAGTCATTTCCTCCAAACTCCCGACTCCCATACTCATCACGTGCTTAAGGTGTACTTTCGAGAAGTACTATGTGAGTGAGCACTCTAGGTTGTCGCTCTGAAGTTATCTTGGTGACTACTACGTCGTCTCCCTCGACGATGACTCGTATCAGGTGGTACTTGCACTATGTGTTAACATCACCTTTCGACTTATGACTTCTTCCGGTTTACCATGCACCGCTATGAAATAGCCCTCGGCAAACCAAGAGTCATATCCAAGTCTTAGAGGTTATCCCGGAACTTAACCAAAACTTCCGCTGCCTCTGAGGCTGCTATTTGGTTATGATAGAGTCCGAGAAGCATCCTGCTTATCACTCTTTCATATTAAAGGTTCCACCTCTTTCAAAAGTGAACACATAGCCTGATATCGACTTACACTGGTCCTTCTCTGATTTTAGATCTGAGAATGTGTAATCTAAGAAGATTTCGTTTTGCTTAATAGTCCAGCACTTTGCAAGTACTTATTACAGCATCTGAAAATCTCTTGTCCAGATTACTTTGATATCCTCCCACTACGCAAACCGCATAGTTGATATCAGGTTCTTGTTTTTCAACATACGTTTAAAACAAACCATAATCGTATAAGATATCTAGGAGAAGCACAATGTTCTTTTCCTAGATCATAGGATCTTAAGAACATGCTCTAACTTCTACTCAATCTTATATTCCGATTTATTTAGACAACCATTATTTTATGTCTGACAATATCTTTACATTGTTGCCAATGATAAAATGTTATCTACATAAAATCTCCGAGAAACACCACTTTGTTTCCATTACGTCTCCAATACACCCATCGTCTTTGCTTTTTGAAGAATCCATTAAATGGACTATCTCTTCAATTTGCAAGTTCCACGATTTGTAGCTTTGTTCAATCCATAAATGGATTTACTAAGCTTGCACTCTAAATGATCTAGCCTCTTAACAATAAATCTTATTGTTCTCTAAGCAGGCTCATTTAGATCTAGTACCGCCCTTATGCAGAGCTAGGGATCGATTTCATCTCTACTAGAACCAGAGTCGGAACTCCTCTAGTCTTATGAACATCTTTGGTTGTCCAACAACCTCCCACTGCGATGGCGTCCCGGTGTATAACAGTAATAACAATAGGTGCGGTGTGTGGTGTACTTCTACTCGGTTTGGCTGGTTCCCAGTCTTTTGTCCTTTTTCTCATTCCAAGGTATTACTTTTAATTCAGGCTTTGTGGTTCATCTAATAGTATTCCTCCATGAACCGAACGATAGACGTCCCTCTGGTTCATAGTACTATAGAACACACAATACTTCGTTCATCTAGGATATCTTACAACCATATTCATATGTTTGTATCCAGGAATATCCATAGAACATAGGTAGTTCCGAACAACTTGTTCTTTTACTATTAGATTTCCATTTCTTATTTCTAGCACACTATCTCTACACGTAAGTGTATGGCGCGTCCCTTTGGGATCGAATCCCAATCCTTTGATTATGCTATGTGTTATTTAGATAGGTAACGGCCTCCGCGACCAAGTCGCAGGCTCTTTGATGAATATATTTTAATGGTTCCCCATAATAGCTTTGTGTCCATTGACTAGTCAAAACACTTTGCTTTTATGGCACATTAAATATTCTAATCCATCACCGAGTATCCTACTCGCACCTCTCTAATTTACACATACGTCTGCATATCTAATCATCTCTAATACTTGTCCGAATTCTATCCTTTATTCAGAAAGGTTTGCTTAGATGTATTATCCTCCAAATTTAATTCTCAGGTCGGAAGGTCCATTCCTTCAACTATAATTGATCAAATCAATTTCGACCTTTTGAATCTTATTTGAAAATACTACTAAGTAAAAGAATTCACAAGTATAATGATTCAATAAAGAAATATCTAATCAAGTAAAACAAGTTATAGATCGGTTCGTTGCATCGTGGTGGACTTTAGGATCTATCATTCATATATTGCTACCTAATGTACCAGAATAGATAATACCCATTATTTCAAAATCATCCAATGATTAAAGAAATAAAAATATCCATTCATTAATAATAGAAATCCAGAACTAAACGTTCTTTCTAAAATAAAGGGTACATAAAGCAATAAACTTGAAATGAAATCCTATTTAACTACTAAAGCAGATAAATGTCTTCCACCGCAACAGCTGCCTCCTCCACAGCTTTTGCCCGTGTAGACTCGAACTCTTCTTCTCTAAGTCGTCGGGTTTTCTGGAACCCCTGCATTCAAAATGCACATACCGTCAGTGGTTCCATATCTACACACCAGAATTCTGGTAGATAATTCCGCTGACTATGTTTTTACGACTAAAGAAAAATTCGTACCTCTGAGAGGACATTCAGACTTCCAGTGTCCAGACTTGTTGCATCGGAAGCAATTGCCTTTTGGCTTTGCAGCCCCCACTCGTGGTACAACCTTCTTGACACCACTGGGTTTTCTGGCTAGCTTCCTTCTCTTGCCCCTACCTCCACCAGGCTTAAAGCCTTTGGACTTGGTAGCTACATGCGCTAGAGACTTGCCCTTCTTGTAGATCCCCTCTGCCGCCTTCAGCTCAGTCAGGAGTTGCGCAAGAGAGTAAGATAGTTTACCCATATTATAACTCATGCGAAACTGCTCAAAGCTAGGGGTCAGAGACTGGAGTATGATGTCGACTTGCGTCTCAGCATCAATTTGAGCTCCTAGGATCTCAAGCTCATTCAACAGACCCATCATCTTAAGAACGTGCTCCCCTACGGGCGTTCCTTCAGACTGAGTAGTTGTCATGAGGACTCTCATGGCTTCTTGCCTTGCCGCACGATCTTGCTCTCCAAACATCTCCTTGAGGTTAAACATCATATCATAGGCAGTGTCCATCGACTCATGTTGGGTTTGGAGTACATTTGACATAGAAGCCAAAATATAACACCTAGCCATTTCATCAGCCTTTTTCCACTTCCGATATGCTAGTTTTTCCTCATCAGTTGAGGCAGGCGTGGGCTCAGCAGGGCATACTTCATGGAGTACGAACTTGTACTCCTCAGAAGTCAGGACAATGTCTAAATTTCTCTTCCAATCAATGTAATTGGGGCCAGTGAGCTTATGCTCCTTGAGTATCATAGAAAGTGGGTTCATAGCTATTCTCTAAACCTATAAGCACATTTAAACAAACAATTAATTTAATATCCGATATTATCTCCCTCAAATAATATCATTAAATCACTAATCACATCTAAAATCCCATCAGGTAAGGCAAGCCACGATAGTGTGGACGTTTACCCACCCAAATGATTTAGCAATTAGATTTGCTTCGGTCGTACATCACTATAGCGTTACTTCGATGGGAAGAATACTATAGAGCGTACCTAAGTGTAAACCATTACTCAGTATCTAAGAGGATTGTTTGGGACTCGCATATCACCGCAAGCCACGATAGTGTGGACGTTTACGCTAACACACGATCCTTCACTTTCTTCTATAACTGTCTACATCAATCGATCCAAAGTCCCATTCAATGTAGCAAGCCACGATAGTGTGGATGTTTACTACACCAAAAGACTTTTACAATTGACTCCCAATTACTTGATCCATTCGATTTTCGTAAATCAAGACGTGGAGAATCATAAGTGAAACTCGAAGTTTCTAACCAGTGATTCACCATGCGAACAACCCTATCTCTCATTAGATGAGGGAGCCGAGCAGACAATCGACCCACCTTTAAAAGATGGTACGAATGTCTCTAATTTGTGTCATCCACATGACCAAGTGGCTTTGGCTCCATTCCACTCCCCGGGGTGAGAATGAGTCGACTTGAAGTCAGTTTCAGAAAGACAAATTAGGCATTGTTTGATAGACTTAATCAATGTCTCTCGTAAAAGGAATTACAAGAATTCTCCTCTAATGACACATCTATGTGAACTTCTAAAATCCACAAGAGTCACCAAGAGAACAGTAATGTAGACCATGGGAATGTTTCCATCCCCTCTCCCACTTAGCTTTTTATAACAAAGAGATACGCTATCTAGTGCATAAAGTAAACACATATAGCATGCATACAAGTAATAAAGCACATAACACATAGTCAAAATAAGCTAGAGAATTATTTTCCGACTATCATGGCTTTATTCCTTCTCCGTATGCGTCTTCTAGTCTTCAGTCTTCGTTCTTGAATGCTCCATGTGACGAGAATATTAATCCCAATATTTAAATCTATTTATTTTTAATAAATCCAAAAGATACTTAATTCGAAAATTAAGTCAATCGAATAAATCAAAAATAAAATTAAATATTATTAATATTTTTATTTATTTATTTTCCTATCTAATTCTATTAAATCTCTAGAGATTTAATGAAGTAGAAAGGGAAAATAAAATAAATAAAAATATTAATAATATTTAATTTTATTTTTGATTTATTCGATTGACTTAATTTTCGAATTAAGTATCTTTTGGATTTATTAAAAATAAATAGATTTAAATATTGGAATTAATATTCCCGTCACATGGAGCATTCAAGAACGAAGACTGAAGACTAGAAGATGCGTACGGGGATGCGATAAAGCCATAATAGTCAGGAAAATAATATTCTAGTATTATTTTGATTATGTGATAATATTCTATGTGCTTTATTTCATGTATGCATGCTTATGTGTATTTAATTATGCATTAGATAGTGTATCCCTTTATTGTAAAAAGCTAAGTGGGAGAGGGTATGGAAACATATCCATGGTCTCCATTGTTGTTCTCTTGGTGACTTTTATGGACTTTTGAAGTTCGTATAGATAAGCCATTGGAGGAGAATTCTTGTAATTCCTCTTACGAGAAACATTGATTAAGTTTATCAAACAATGCCTAATTTGTCTTTCCAAAACTGATTTCAAGTCGACTCATTCTCACCCCGGGGAGTGGAATGGAGCCAAAGCCACTTGGTCATGTCGAGGACACAAATTAGAGACCTTCGTACCATCCTTTTGAAGGTGGATCGATTGTCTGCTCGGCTCCCTCATTTTATGAGAGATAGGGTCGTTCGCATGGTGAATCACTGGTTAGAAACTTCGAGTCTCACTTATGATTCTCCGCGTCCTGATTTACAAAAATCGAATGGATCAAGTAATTGGGAGTCAATTGTAAAAGTCTTTTGGTGTAGTAAACGTCCACACTATCGTGGCTTGCTACATTGAATGGGATTTTGGAACGATTGATGTAGACAGTTATAGAAGGGAGTAAAGGAGCGTATGTTAACGTAAACGTCCACACTATCGTGGCTTGCGGTGAATATGCGTATCCCAAACAATCTTCTTAGATACTGAGTAATGGTTTACACTTAGGTACGCTTCTTAGTATTCTTCCCATCGAAGTAACGCTAATGATGATGTACGACCGAAGCAAATCTAATTGCTAAATCATTTGGATAGGTAAACGTCCACACTATCGTGGCTTGCCATATCTGATGAGATTTTAGAGTTGATTAGTGGTTTAATGATATTATTTAAGGGAGATAATATCGGAGATTAAATCGATTGTTTGTTGTTATATGTGCTCATAGATTAGGATATGGCTTTGAACCCACTTTATATGATACTTGAGGAATTAAACTCAGTGGTCCCTAAATGTAATGATTGGAATAGAGATCTAGACATTACCCAAACTGTTAAAAGAGTACTAGTTTGTACTCAGTAAGCTTTGTCCTCCCGAGCCTATTGACATAGGCGGCTAGACAAGAAGCGATGAGGATACTCATAAAGGCCAGTCGATTCGAGGAAACGCTTAAACACGTTTTTGAGATGATTGACCTTTTAGACGAGTTGAGACGGAAATCGCAAGCTCTTGTAGCCAATGCCAAAGGTTTCGAACCTAAGGGCAAAATCGGGGGAAAGGAAAAGCAAGCATAGAAACCCAGTGGTCCTAAGTTTCTTGGACCACTAGATGGGACGAGAAAGCCAATAGGCAAGAGTTCTCGATGAAAACAGTCTGGGTACTGGAAGTCTGATTATCCTCTCAAAGAAGGTACGAAATTTATTTAGTCGTAAAACATAGTCAGTGGTATTATCTACCGGAACCTGGTGTGTAGATATGGAACCACTGGCGGTATGTGCATTCTAAATGCAAGGGTTCCAGGAAACCCGACGACTTAGAAAAGAAAAGATCGTAGTCTACATGGGCAATGCTGTAAGGAGGCAGCTGTTGCAGTGAAGGACATTTTATAGGATTTCATTTTGAGTTATTGCTTTTATGTACCTTTCATATTAGAAAGAACTTTGTTCTGGATTTCTAATGAATGGATATTTTATTTCTTTTAATCATTTGATGGTTATAAGAAGAAATAATGATATTATCTATTCTGGTACATTAGCTAGCAATATATAAATGATGAATCCTGAGTCCACCACGATGCAACGAACCGTAGCATGAGACTCGTTTTACTAATAAGAGATTTCTTTATCAATTATACTTGTGGATTCTTATGCTGAGTCATGTTTATTCAAATAAGAAGTTCAAAGGTCGAAAATTGATATTTTGATCAATTAAGTTGAAGGAGTGGACCTTCCGACTTATGAATCTAATTTGGAAGATAATATGACTAAGCAATCCTTTATGGATATAAGATGTAAGATCCGGACAAGTATAAGAATTGATTGACTCTGATGTATGCAGACCTATGTCTACTCAGACAATAAGGTACGAGTACTTCATTTAATGATTATGCTGGGATTCGATGTCCCGGGCTATCAAAAAATTGCGGAACCGATAACCCGACCGAAAACCCGTCGCCGGAGTTCGCACGAACACCAACTCATCCGCAGGAGTCCGACCTTTGGAGACTACGCGCCCGAAGACACGCAGCCCGTGATGGAGTTGTGTACTTAATGTCCAGATTTAAGTATCGGTAAACTCCCCGTCATAGCATTTAACCTATTTAATTAATAAACAATTATTTGCAATTAATTATTATTAATTAATTACGCAAAATATAGTCCTGGATTTTATACGTTGTAGTTAGTATGGTGTTGCATGGGCACACAGAAGATCATACTATCAGTTACTCGTATTTAATCAAACAGTTGCTCACGACCTAGATGGTAACGGACCAATCCATCGGTATAGTCGTAGTGTGAGAGAGAAAATAATTTATCTTAATTATTTTATCACACTTGTACACTTGGTGTATTGGGCGGATCGCTTGAGATTTGTTGATTAGGATTGCCTTGGATAATCAATTTAAATCTCAGAGTATTTTATTCTTAATCCCCGATATTATTGCGGGTGTGTATATTTAATATAAGTAGCTTTGATTTACCAAAGGAATTAACCGATTTAATTATTGGGTTAATTACCGGTTAAGTTGGGTCACTGTATTTTATATACGACATGCCGTGAATATTTGACGGGAAAGTGTATCCCGAAAGGGTTGATAATATCCCCGAGATGAGTTCATAAGGAATTATTATGTAAACCCTGCAGGTGGATTTAATCCGCATAATAATTAAAGTTGAACGGTACTATTCTCGGATACAAGAAATGAATAATATTTATTGAGCAATAAATAAATTTATTCATGGATATTTAAATCTTAAATACACGGAATATATAATACTACCGGAGAAATATTATTTGATATAATATGGAATAATATTGGGAGTGCAATTTTATTTATATAGTGGAAAATAAATAAAATTAATATTGATAAGAATTAATAGATTTGGGTTGGACCCAATTTAATTTTCAATATTGGAAGCCCAATATTTATTCTCCTTATGATCCCCTACGTAGCCTATATAAGCACTACATGGTCTTCACTTTTCATATGACATAATAACATAAGTTACGCCAACTAAAAGTCTTGGAGAGTGAGGAAGATCCATAAGGTGTTCGATAGATCGTCGCCCACACGACGTTCGGACAAGGTGCAAGGAATACGTGGGAAAATCGCAAGGTCATCAACGCGTAAATTCGTTTCTCCGTACAACGAATCGAAGGTAAAATCATAAACCCTCTTTTATGATTTTGTGTGAATTGATTGTAGTATATACATGAACACACGATCCGGGTAAACGTACGAACTTCGGGGACGGGGATTCGAGATCCCCGGCGAAGATCGAGAAAGCCCTCGACGGAATCGAGGGTGGCGGCCGAACCCTAGGGTTCGACCGCCGGCGCGCGGACAAGGGATGAGCCCCGGCTGGACGCCGGGGCGTGGGGTCGACTTCCGGTCGACCACCGGGGTTCGCCGTGGGCTGGTGCCACGGCGGGTGAACCCCAGCCCCTTGACCGGCGGCGTCGCGCGGAGAGGCCCTCGGCTGGAGCCGAGGGGCGATCGAGCCCGTGAGCTCAATCGCGGGTATGCTACGGGGTCACCCGTAGCTGCCTCGTATGTGCTACGGGTTCGCCCGTAGCGGGCGTACGGGGCTGACCCCTCCGCGAGCAGCGGGTTCATGAACCCGCTGCGGGGCTGCTACGAGCACCCCCGGGGATGCCTCGTGCATCCCCAGCGATCATCATGGAGATGATCGCGAGCCCCGTACGGGGGCTCGGCTGGATGCTCGCGGCTCTCGCGCCTCGCTGAGTGTTCGGTCGGGCCCCGGCTCGTGCGGTGGTTCGCGTCCATGGATCCGGCTCGCGGGAGAAAATCGGCTGGGGGCGGGCTGCGTGTCTTCGGGCGCGTAGTCTCCAAAGGTCGGACTCCTGCGGATGAGTCGGGAATCCAATCTCCGGCGATGAAGGATTTCGGTCGGGCTATCGGTTCCGCATAAATTTTAATAGCCCGGGATATTGATTTCCAACAATTGGTATCAGAGCGTTTGGTTTCGTGTTCATGTATATGCTCGATTATTGTTCTACCTTGCAGGATTTCCGGCTATCATGGTTGATTTAATTATTGCTTAATTAATTATCATGATTATTAAACTCTCGGACATGTCGAGATTCGTTTTGTGTGGTTGAATGTTTGTAATAGTAAAAATTCGGGGGTTGACCGAATTTAGAATTTATTATTACGTTCTTGTTTTCCGGAAATTGTATAGGGTCGATTTCATGTATAGAATCGATACCGGATATTTGTAATTTAATTCTTGTAATTTTAATTACGTTGGTTCGATGTTGAGACGATCGCCGGAAGACGAAGAAGGTGTGACGAAGAAGACGATGGACGAAGGGGCCGATCATCCCCTTGATCGACCCCATGGATCGATCGCCGGCATAGGGGCTGTCCGTGGGAGCTTCCGGCCACCGGTGGTGGTGGCGCGTGGGCTGGGGGCGGCGGCGGTGCTCCTCCCGGGCGGCGGTCGACGGTGGGGGTGGTGCGGGGACTCCCAACCCGTGCTACTCCTACCATAATCCGACTTTCCTAAATTAATTCGACTTTCCTATTTGAGTGTCTTCTTTTTAGGAAACTCTCATGGATTAGGAAATAATTAATTGAATTGATTTTATTCCTATTTGCTTTATTTCCTTTATGGAAATATTCATGGATTAGGAATTTAATTAATTTGGTATTAATTTATTTCCTATTTGATTATTCATATTCTTGGGAATTTTCATTAGATGGAAATAAATTGATAATGGAAAGTAGAGGACTCCTAAATTTATTTTTGTTTCCTTATTCTATTATAGAAGTCTTCTAGAATATTCCGAGTTTTACTTGGATAGATTATTCTAAAAGATTTAATAGAATTAGATGGGAAATTAAATAAATAAAAATATTAATAATATTTAATTTTATTTTTGATATATTCGATTGACTTAATTTTCGAATTAAGTAACTTTTGGATTAATTGAAAATAAATAGACTTAAATATTAGAGATTAATATTCTCGTCACATGGAGCATTCAAAGAACGAAGACTGAAGACTAGAAGATGCGTACGGAGATGCGACAAAGCCATGATAGTCGGAAAATAATTTTCTAGCATTATTTTGACTATGTGATACTATGTGCTTTATTGCTTGTATGCATGCTATATGTGTTTATTTTATACACTAGATAGCGTATCCCTTTATTATAAAAAGCTAAGTGGGAGAGGGGATGGAAACATTCCCATGGTCTCCATTACTGTTCTCTTGGTGACTCTTATGGACTTTCGAAGTTCGTATAGACGAGTCATTGGAGGAGAATTCTTGTAATTCCTTTTACAAGAAACATTAATCGAGTTTATCAAACAATGCCTAATTTGTCTTTCTGAAACTGACTTCAAGTCGACTCATTCTCACCTCGGGGAGTGGAATGGAGCCAAAGCCACTTGGTCATGTGAATGACACAAATTAGAGACTTTCGTGCCATTCTTTGATAGATGGGTCGTTTGTCTGCTCGGCTCCCTCATTCATGAGAGATAGGGTCGCTCGCATGGTGAATCACTGGTTAGAAACTTCGAGTTTCACTTATGATTCTCCACGTCTTGATTTACGAGATTAAATGGATCAAGTAATTGGGAGTCAATTATAAAAGTCTCTTAGTGTAGTAAACGTCCACACCACGTGGCTTGCTATACTGACGGATTTTGGATTAATTGATGTAGACAGTTATAAGTGATTGTGAAGAGTTGTGAAGTTTTCGTAAACGTCCACACCACGTGGCTTGCGGAGATGTAGCAATTCCAAACAATTTACTTTAGTGCTGAGTAATGGTTTACACTTAGATACGCGTTATAGTATTCCTCCCCACGAGGTCACGCTATAATTGATGTATGACCAAAGAAAATCTAATTGCTAAATCATTTGGGTGGGTAAACGTCCACACCACGTGGCTTGCCTTACCTGATGGGATTTTAGATGTGATTAGTAATTTAATGATGTTATTCCAGGGAGATAACGTCGGATATTAAATTAATTGTTTGTTTAAATGTGCTTATAGGTTTAGTATATTGCTATGAATCCACTTGAGATGATACTTGAGGAATTTAACGCACTGGTTCCACACTGTGTTGAATGGAAAGAGGAGTTAGACATTGCTCAGACTGTAAAGGAGTACAAAGATGTACTCAGTGAAACTTGTCCTCCTGGACTCACCATTAACTCGACTGAGGATGAGATTTTTGACTTTGAAAAATGGGATAGTGCTCGTTCATTAACCATTAATCATGATGTCATGCTTAAACTCAATTTGATGTTTGGACATGATGAGGAGGCTAGAAAAGAGGCGATGAGGATACTCGTAAAGATCTGTTACTTCGATGAAACACTTGATCATGTTTTTGAGATGATGGATCTTTTAGACGAGTTGAAACAATCGCAAGCTCTTATAGCCAAAGCCAAAGGTTTAGGACCTAAAGGCAAGGGAAAGGAGAAGAAGACAAGGGGGTCCGGTGGTCCTAAGGGACTTGGACCAAAGGGTGGGATAAAGAAGCCTTCTGGCAAATATCCCCAAAGGAAGCAGTCTGAGTACTGGGGGTCTACATCTTGTCCCCTCAAAGGTACGAATTTTTCTTTAGTCGAAAAACATAGTCAGCGGTATTATCTACCAGAATTCTGGTGTGTAGATATGGAACCACTGATGGTATGTGCATTCTGAATGCAGGGGTTCCAGAAAACCCGGCGACTTAGATAAGAAAAGTTCGAGTCCACATGGGCGAAGCTGTTGAGGAAGCAGCGGTTGCAGTGGAAGACGTTTATCTTTAGATATAGGGTTTCATTTCAAGTTTATTGCTTTGTACCTTTAGAAAGAACTTTTGTTCTGGTTTTCTATTATTAATGGATATTTTATTTCTTTAATCATTTGATGATTTAGATAAGAAATAATGGCAATATCCATTCTGGTACATTAGATAGCAATATATGAATGATGAATCCTTAGTCTACCACGATGCAACAAACCGTTATGTATAACTTGTTTTACTCATTAGATGTATTTCTCTTATCATTATACTTGTGAATTCTTGAACTTGGTAGTATCTATTCAAAAGGGATTCAAAAGGTCGAAATTGATTTGATTAATTATAGTTGGAGGAGTGGACCTCCCGACCTAAGAATCGATCTTGAAAGATGGTAAAACTGAGTTAACCTTTCTGGATAAAGGATGGAATTCAGACAAGTATGGAAAATGATTTATGATTAATGCGGTACGTGTATTTAGAGAAAGTACGAGTCGTTCTTTCAAGAATACTCGAAGATGGATTGGACTACTTGTTGTGCCATAAAGACGGAGTGTTTTCAACACAAAGCCATTATGGGGACCCTTCTAAGTATATCCATTGGGAGCCTGCGACCTGTTCGCGGAGGCTATCACCTATCTAAATAACACATAGCATAAATCAAAGATTGAGATTGAGTCTCAAGCGACTGCACCATACACTGATGTGTAGACATGGTGTGTCAGAAATGAGAAATGAGATTCTAATGGTAAAAGAACAAGTTTGTTCGGAACAACCTATGTTCTATGGATATTTCTGGATACAACGGCACATTCTATATGGTTGTAGAATATCCTAGAAGAACAAGTAATTTTATGTTCTATAGTACTACGAACCAGAAGGGTGTCCTCGCCCGGTTCTTAGAGGAAGACTATTAGATAAACTACAAATGCCCTAATTGACAAAGTACTTTGAAATGAGGTAAGGGAAGACTGAGAACCAGCCTAACCGAGTAGGAGAACACCACTAACTGCACCTAATGTTATTACTGTTATACACCGGAACGCCATTGCAGTGGGAGGTTGTTAAGCAACCAGAGATGTTCATAAGACTGGAGGAGTTTTGAACTCTGGATCTAGTAGACATGAAATCAATCCCTAGTTATGTATAGGGGCAGTACTAATCTAAATGTGCCTGCTTGGATAGCAATAAGTATTATTGTTAAGAGGCAAGATCATTTAGAAGTACAAACTCAGTGAATCCATTTATGGATTATCACAGAGCTGAAACTTGTGGAACTTGCAAATTGATGAGATAGTCCATTTTATGGGTTCATCAAGAAGCATAGACAAGATTGGTGTATTGGAGACGTAATGGAAACAAAGTGGTGTTTCTCGGAATTTTGTGTAGATAACACTTCATCATTGGCTACAATGTAAAAGTGTTGTCAGACATAAAATGGAGGTTGTCTAAGTGAATCGAAATATAAGATTAAGATGAAGTTGGATCATGTTCTTAGAAGTCTTTCGATCTCTAGATAAATATAGACAAAGCAGATTCTTACACTTCGAGTGTAAAGGGCTTTGTAAATGCGGTGTTATAAAACAAGAACCTGATATCAACTATGCGGTTAGCGTAGTGGGAGGATATCAAAGTAATCTGGATAAGAGATATTCGAATGCTGTAAAGTACTTGTAAGTACTGGATTACTAGCAATATGAAATCTTCTTAGATTACATTTTCTCAGATCCAAAATCAGAGAAGGACCAGTGTAAGTCGATATCAGGCTATGTGTTCACTTTTAGAAGAGGTGGAACCTAAAGGATGAAAGAGTGATAAGCGTAATGCTTCTCGGACTCTATCATAAACCGAATAGCAGCCTCAGAGGCAGCGGAATTTTGGTTAGGTTCCGGAACGACCTCTGAACTTGGATATGACTCTTGGTTCACCAAAGGCTATGTACATAGCGGTGCATGGTAAACTGGAAGAAGTCATAAGTTCAAAAAGATGATGATAACACATAGAGCAAGTACCACCTGATACGAAACATCGTCAGAGAGACGACGCAGTGGTCACCAAGATAACTTCGGAGCGGCAACCTAGATTGCTCATTCACATAATACTTCTGGGAAGTATAACTTAAGCACGTGATGAGTATGGGAGTCGGGAGTTTGGAGGAAATGACTAGACCTTAGTACAAGTGGGAGATTGATGGAGTTGTGTACTTAATGTCTAGATTTAAGTATCGGTAAACTCCCCGTCATAGCATTTAACCTATTTAATTAATAAACAATTATTTGCAATTAATTATTATTAATTAATTACGCAAAATATAGTCCTGGATTTTATACGTTGTAGTTAGTATGGTGTTGCATGGGCACACAGAAGATCATACTATCAGTTACTCGTATTTAATCAAACAGTTGCTCACGACCTAGATGGACACGGACCAATCCATCGGTATAGTCGTAGTGTGAGAGAGAAAATAATTTATCTTAATTATTTTATCACACTTGTACACTTGGTGTATTGGGCGGATCGCTTGAGATTTGTTGATTAGGATTGCCTTGGATAATCAATTTAAATCTCAGAGTATTTTATTCTTAATCCCCGATATTATTGCGGGTGTGTAAATTTAATATAAGTAGCTTTGATTTACGAAAGGAATTAACCGATTTAATTATTGGGTTAATTACCGGTTAAGTTGGGTCACTGTATTTTATATACGACATGCCGTGAATATTTTGTAGAGAATCGATACCGGATAGCGTAGTAATAAATTTGTAATTTATTTTACGTTGGATCGATTCCGAAACGACGACCGGAAAATTGTGACGGAGGAGACGAAGAGAGGGAGGACTCGGTTCGGCCATCCCCATGGTCGAACCATGAAGGATCGAGCGCGTGGGGGGCACTCGACCGCACCCTTGGCCGTGCGATGTCACCGGCGGTGGTGGCGCGCCGGTTGGGTGGTGGCGGTGGTGGCGTGCTCCTCGGTCGAGCTCGGGGATAGACCGGAAATCCCCATTCCGTGTTAATCCCGGTAAAGATCCTATTCCTAATTTAATTTGGTTTTCCTAATTTAATTATTCCTATTTTTGGGAATTTTTAATGGACTAGGAAAAGAATTATTTTTCCTAAATAAATTTATTTTTCCTTATTGATTATTCCTATTCTTGGGAATTTTCATAGATTAGGAAAAGGAATAAATTTATAATTAATTTATTTTTCCTATTTAATTATTCCTTTATGGAATTTTTAATGGATTAGGAAAATAATTAATTTGGAAAGTTTAGGAGTCCTAAATTAATTTTTCCTTATTTAATTATTCCTTTATGGAATTTTTTAATGAATTAGGAAAGGAATTAATTTGGAAGGACTAGGAGTCCTAAATTATTTTATTTCCTTATTTCATTATGGAAGTCTTCTAGAATATTCCAAGTGGGTCTTGGATAGATTATTCTAGAGATTTAATGAAGTAGAAAGGGAAAATAAAATAAATAAAAATATTAATAATATTTAATTTTATTTTTGATTTATTCGATTGACTTAATTTTCGAATTAAGTATCTTTTGGATTTATTAAAAATAAATAGATTTAAATATTGGAATTAATATTCCCGTCACATGGAGCATTCAAGAACGAAGACTGAAGACTAGAAGATGCGTACGGGGATGCGATAAAGCCATAATAGTCGGAAAATAATATTCTAGTAATTATTTTGATTATGTGATAATATTCTATGTGCTTTATTTCATGTATGCATGCTTATGTGTATTTAATTATGCATTAGATAGCGTATCCCTTTATTGTAAAAAGCTAAGTGGGAGAGGGTATGGAAACATATCCATGGTCTCCATTGCTGTTCTCTTGGTGACTTTTATGGACTTTTGAAGTTCGTATAGATAAGCCATTGGAGGAGAATTCTTGTAATTCCTTTTACGAGAAACATTGATTAAGTTTATCAAACAATGCCTAATTTGTCTTTCCAAAACTGATTTCAAGTCGACTCATTCTCACCCCGGGGAGTGGAATGGAGCCAAAGCCACTTGGTCATGTCGAGGACACAAATTAGAGACCTTCGTACCATCCTTTTGAAGGTGGATCGATTGTCTGCTCGGCTCCCTCATTTTATGAGAGATAGGGCTGTTCGCAAGGTGAATCACTGGTTAGAAACTTCGAGTTTCACTTATGATTCTCCGCGTCTTGATTTACAAGATTAAATGATTCAAGTAATTGGGAGTCAATTGTAAAAGTCTTTTGGTGTAGTAAACGTCCACACTATCGTGGCTTGCTGCATTGAATGGGACTTTGGAACGATTGATGTAGACAGTTATAGAAGGGAGTAAAGGAGCGTATGTTAACGTAAACGTCCACACTATCGTGGCTTGCGGTGAATGTGCGTGTCCCAAACAATCTTCTTAGATACTGAGTAATGGTTTACACTTAGGTACGCTTCTTAGTATTCTTCCCATCGAAGTAACGCTAATGATGATGTACGACCGAAGGAAATCTAATTGCTAAATCAGTTGGATAGGTAAACGTCCACACTATCGTGGCTTGCCATATCTGATGGGATTTTAGATGTGATTAGTGGTTTAATGATATTATTTAAAGGAGATAATATCGGAGATTAAATCGATTGTTTGTTGTTATATGTGCTCATAGATTAGGATATGGCTTTGAACCCACTTTATGTGATACGTAAGGATTTAAACTCATTGGTCCCTAAATGTAATGATTGGAATAGAGACCTAGACATTGTCCAGACTGTTAAAGAGTACAAGGTTGTACTCAGTGAGCTTTGTCCTCCAGAGCCTATTAATGTCTCAACTGGTGTTTAGACGTGACATAGGCGGCTAGACAAGAAGCGATGAGGATACTCATAAAGGCCAGTCGCTTCGAGAAAATGCTTAAACACGTTTTTAAGATGATTGACCTTTTAGACTAGTTGAGACGGAAATCGCAAGCTCTTGTAGCCAATGCCAGAGGTTTCGAACCTAAAGGCATGAATCGGGGGAAAGGACAAGAAAGCAAAGAAACCCAGTGGTTCTTTTTGGACCACGAGATGGGACGAGAAAGCCAATAGGAAAGTATTCTCGATGCAAACATTCTGGGTACTGGAAGTCTGATTATCCTCTCAAAAGAAAGTACGAAATTTTCTTTAGTCGTAAAACATAGTCAGTGGTATTATCTACCGGAACCAGGTGTGTAGATATGGAACCACTGACGGTATGTGCATTTTTAAATGCAAGGGTTCCAGGAAACCCAACGACTTGGAAGAGAAGAAATCGTAGTCTACATGGGCAATGCTGTAGAGGAGGCAGCAGTTGCAGTGGAGGACATTTTTTTAGGATTTCATTTTGAGTTATTGCTTTTATGTACCTTTCATATTAGAAAGAACTTTGTTCTGGATTTCTAATAAATGGATATTTTATTTCTTTTAATCATTTGATGGTTATAAGAAGAAATAATGATATTATCTATTTTGGTACATTGGCTAGCAATATATAAATGATGAATCCTAAGTCCACCAAGATGCAACGAACCGTAGTATGAAACTCGGTTTACTAATAAGAGATTTCTTTATCAATTGTACTTGTGGATTCTTATGCTGAGTCATGTTTATTCAAATAAGAAGTTCAAAGGTCGAAAATTGATATTTTAATCAATTAAGTTGAAGGAGTGGACCTTCTGACCTAAGAATCTAATTTTGAAGATAATATGACTAAGCAATCCTTTATGGATATAAGATGTAAGATCCGGACAAGTATAAGAATTGATTGACTCTGATGTATGCAGACCTATGCCTACTCAGACAATAAGGTACGAGTACTTCATTTTATGATTACTCGAAAAATGGATTAGAATACCTGATGTGCCACAAAAGCAAGTGTTTTGACAAATTAATGGACACTAAGCAATTGTGGAGATCCATCAAGGTATATCCATTTGTAGCCTGCGATTTGATCGCGGAGGCAAGTACCTGTCTGAGGAATGCATGGCATACTAATCAGAAATTGGGATTTGATCCTAAATGACTTCACCATACACTGTTGTGTAGAAATGGTGTGTCGTAAACAAGAAATGGAACTCTTATAGAAATAGTAAAATTATGAGTTATACGGAACTACCTATGTTCTATGGATATGTCTGGAAACAACGGCGCATTCAAATGCGGTTGTAGAATATCCTAGAAGAACAAAAGATGTGTGTTCAATAGTACTATGAACCAGAAGGACGTTATAAGTTCTAACGCCCGATTCTTAGAGAAAGACTATATAATGAACCACAAGCCCAAGGTGACATAATGCTTTGAAATGAGAGAGAAAGATTAAGACTTAGAACCAGCCAAACCGAGTAGCGGTACACCACTAACTGCACCTACTGTTATCACTGTTTATACACCGGAATGCCATTGTAGTGGGAGGTTGTGGAACAACCGGAGATATTCATAAGACTAGGAGAGTCTTCGGACTCTGGACCTAGTATATATGAAATCGATCCCTAGATCTACATGAAGGCCGTACTAAATCTAAATGTGCCTTCTTAGAGAGCAATAAGGATTATTGCTAAGAGGCGAGATCATTTAGAGTACAAGCTTAGTTGATCCATTTATGGATTGAAACAAAGCATTGAGTTCGTGGTACTTGCAAATTGATGAGATAGTCCATTTTATGGATTCATCAAAATCATAGACAATCCGGATATTCTATCTCCGAAGGATTTCGGCCGCAATTTAGACAAACCGGGGCTCCTCCCTTGCGCACGCCGCCGTCGAGGGCGGCTGGGGTCCGCCACGGCACCAGCCCGTGGCACCCCAGCGATCGACCGAAGTCGATCGCATGCCCCGGCGTCCAGCCGGGGCTTCGCCCTTCGTCGCGCGCGCCGGGCGGTCGAGCCCTAGGGTTTCGACCGCCCCCTTCGATCTTCGCCAGGGATCTCGAATCCCCGTCCGCGATGATCGTCGTTTTCCCGGATCGCGCGTTCATGTATATATCACAATTAATACGCACAAATAATCATAGAAGGGGGTTCTCGATTATTACCTCGAATCGTTGTACGGAGAAACGAATTCGGTTGATGACCTTGCGATCTTCCTACGTATTCCTCGCACTTCGTCCGAACGTCGTGTGGGCGACGATC
This sequence comes from Euphrasia confusa, assembly GCA_954870475.1. Classification (NCBI taxonomy): domain Eukaryota; kingdom Viridiplantae; phylum Streptophyta; class Magnoliopsida; order Lamiales; family Orobanchaceae; genus Euphrasia; species Euphrasia confusa. The sequence goes on from OX940960.1 coordinate 24,486,692, forward strand.
TATCGGATTCCTATGGATCTCCTTCACTCTCCAAGACTTTATGATTGGCGTAGGTCAATTATTATGTGTTGTGAAAAGTGAAGACCATGTAGTGCTTATATAGGCTACGTAGGGGATCATAAGGAGATTAAATATTGGGCTTCTAAATATTGAAGATTAAATTGGGTCCAACCCAAATCCATTAATCCTTATCAATATTAAATTTTATTTATTTTCCACTATATAAATAAAATTGCACTCCCAATATTAATCCATATTATATCAAATAATATTTCTCCGATTAGTATTATTTATTCCGTGTATTTAAGATTTAAATATCCATGAATAAATTTATTTATTGCTCAATAAATAATATTCATATCTTATATCCGAGACTAGTACCGTTCAACCTTTATTATTGTGCGGAACGAATCCACTCATGAGGTTTACACAATAATTCCTTATGAACTCATCTCGGGGATATTATCAACCCTTCCGGGATACACTTTCCCGTCAAGTATTCACGGCATGTCATATATAAAATATAGCGACCCAATTTTACCGGTAATTAACCCAATAATTAAATCGGTTAATTCTTTTGGAAAATCAAAGTCTCTAATATTAAATATACACACCCGCAATAATATCAGGGATTAAGAATAAAATACTCCGAGATTTAAATTGATTATCCAAGGCAATCCTAATCAATAAATCTCAAGCTGATCCGCCCAATACACCAAGTGTACAAGTGTGATAAAATAATTAAGATAAATTATTTTCTCTCTCACACAACGACTATACCGATGGGTTGGTCCGTGTCCATCTAGGTCGTGAGCAACTGTTCGATTAAATACGAGTAACCGATAGTATGATCTTCTGTGTGCCCATGCACACCATACTAACTACAACGTATAAAATCCAGGACTATATTTTGCATAATTAATTAATAATAATTAAATGCAAATAATTGTTTATTAACTAAATAGGTTAAATGCTATGACCGGGAGTTTACTGATGCTTAAATCTAGACATTAAGTGCACAACTCCAACAGATTACTCGAGAAATGGATTAGAATACCTGATGTGCCACAAAAGCAAGTGTTTTGACAAGTCAATGGACACTAAGCAATTGTGGAGAACCATCAAGGCATATCCATTTGTAGCCTGCGATTTGATCGCGGAGGCAAGTACCTGTCTGAGGAATGCATGGCATATTAATCAGAGATTGGGATTTGATCCCAAATGACTACACCATACACTGTTGTGTAGAAATGGTGTGTCGCAAACAAGAAATGGAACTCTTATAGAAATAGTAAAAGCATGAGTTATACGGAACTACCTATGTTCTATGGATATGTCTGGAAACAACGGGGCATTCAAATGCGGTTGTAGAATATCCTAGAAGAACAAAAGATGTGTGTTCAATAGTACTATGAACCAGAAGGACGTTATAAGTTCTAACGCCCGGTTCTTAGAGAAAGACTATATAATGAACCACAAGCCTAAGGTGACGTAATACTTTGAAATGAGAGAGAAAGATTAAGACTTAGAACCAGCCGAACCGAGTAGCGGTACACCACTAACTGCACCTACTGTTATCACTGTTTATACACCGGAATGCCATTGTAGTGGGAGGTTGTGGGACAACCGGAGATATTCATAAGACTAGGAGAGTCTTCGGACTCTGGACCTAGTATACATTAAATCGATCCCTAGATCTACATGAAGGCCGTACTAGATCTAAATGTGCCTTCTTGGAGAGAAATAAGGATTATTGCTAAGAGGCGAGATCATTTAGAGTACAAGCTTAGTTGATCCATTTATGGATTGAAACAAAGCATTGAGTTCGTGGTACTTGCAAATTGATGAGATAGTCCATTTTATGGATTCATCAAAAGCATAGACGAATTGTGTGTGAAATTGCGTTGGCAGGGTTATTTACGAAGAAAATACGCTGCCAAGCTTAAGGCAGGGCGATGCGCTACTTCAGTATGCCGCACCACGAAGCCTTATAATTTAGTTTGTTCGTTTTAATTAATTTAAGTGTTTTAATGTGTATCTTAAATTATCAGTTTAATATATATGTGATATATGTATAAGTTATGCAGCGGAAAGGAAAAAGAAGGCAGAACGAACAAACTCACACACACAAACGAAACGAGAAATAAATAACACAAGAATTAATCTTTGTATGGGTATTTAACTAAATTTAAATTACCCATACGAATGTGCTTTACGGAAAAAATATATTATTAAAGAATCGAGTCTTTACAATGAGTAATCTCGGATTTACAATCGATTAAACTCAAGGCAGTGCGAAGGCATTCCTTAACGTTTATCGAATCCGGAGATTAATGAACAATCAACACGAAAACAAAGCTACTGTAATAAACCTATTCTAAGCTCTTGATAATCAGCGTAGCTTCAAAATCACTCTCACAGGCGAGAGGATGAACGGCACGAAGAACTTCACAAGCGAAGTCTTCGGCACAAAAAGCTAGATGATCGATCTAGGTGAAAATGTGTTTTTGGATGTGTTAAAAGTGTTAATGGATGAGCTGAAGTCTCCTAATATTTATAGGTGAAGCTCTCAACCGAAATCCCTAGTAAAACTAGTTTTGAAGTGGTTGAGAGATTGTAGGAACCGCCTTTGACCAGCTCCAGGTCCTGCCGCGAGGCGAGCTGTTCTGCAGGCAGGGCGAACCTTCTTTATTAGATTTGGAATGCTTTGCCTACTGCCAATGCCTTCCATTCTTCTTCGTTTTCAGGTTCCCAATGCTCCACTTGTATTCTTGAGTCTTCTGCTCTTGTTCGTCCTGCGGCATGCCGAACACCTTCGTCGTGCGGCATGCCGAAGCTTCGTCCTGCCGCAAGGTCTTGCGTAAGTATTCAAAGTCACTATCTTCAGCTTGCCTTCTTGAGTCCTTAGCACTTGGTCATCTTGCGGCATTGCGAGTCTTCGTCATGCCTTGCGAATCTTCGTCATGCCGCAAGGTCTGGTTCAGTAATTCAAAGTATTGATTGTTCGTACAAGCACGGATCAAGTGATACATCATGCTAAAATACATCACACATAAAATGAGTGACAACAACAATATACAAGTGTGAAGAAAGGAGAAAAACATGTAAATATGATCAAGGCATTGTTATGCCCAGTAACTCTGCGTCATTGCTCTTCCTAACCATATTTACACTAACAAACTCCCCCTTTTTATCTTTCTTCACAAAACATGAGGAAGAGCATAAGAACAACTCCCCCTAAATGAAAACTCTCTTAACATAGAAGTGTAAAATTTAATCGTAGTATATCACTAAGGAAAAACAAACTCCCCCTTAGTGAATTACCTCTAAGCTAAGAAATAGAAAAAGAAACAAGTAGATGAAGCTTATCTATAAAAGAGAATCACACCAATTTTAATTTAATATAACAAAAATAAATAAACTAAATTAAAAACTAAACTACACTAAAATAACTAAATATTCATTCTTCTCTTCTTGCCCTTGCCCTTGCTCTTCCCAACGGCTACCCCTTGCTCATGCCCTTGCCCTTGCTCTTGCTCTTCCCAAACTACTACTCCCCCTTTTTGTGACGAAAGTTGCTCCAGAAAAAAAATATTACAAGTCATTAAAAGGAGCTTTTGCTTCAAAGGCATGTAGGTCCATCCTAGGTAGGCAATGAAAAGAAACACGTCTTTATTTCAAAGTCTTGATCGATTTCTACTGCGGAAGGGCTAAAACATCGATCTCTCATGGCACGGAAAAGAAACGCTACGGCCAAAGCACATCATGTTGGCTTCAAATTGAAAGCACAATGCATTTAAAACTAGAAAACCATCTCTTCCCTATGCGGCAGTAAGAGATTCCTTTTTTTTTTTTTTTTTTTTTTTTTTTTTTTTTTTTTTTTAATAATAATAAATATTTTTGGGGTGTGATAACTTCTAGGATAAACCAGGCCATTAATATCCAATAAAAAAAAGAACAGGATGTGTGAAAAGAAGAGGCACACTCCTGTTTGGCAACACGCTGCGTATAAAGTAAGCTGCATACTTCTCTTCATGGATGCCAAAATTCAGAAGGTGAATGTATTGAATATCTTAGGCACTTAGTACATTGAATCAAAACCCTTTGTATATATTGTTTTTTTTTTTTACAAGTATTTGGGTTTGTCTATGTTGCCTAAGAGCTTTGGATATTCTCTCTGCCTTCGGAAGATTTTACATTCTTTATTATGACATTCTGATGCGGCAAACTTGAAAGAGAAGTTGAAGCTGCCATGTCAATGCGGCAGCGCGTTGCAGTCGTGCATCTAGGGCACGCTGCACATACTCAATGGTTTGTTTATGTCAATTTGTCTATTTCCTGCCTTCGTGTCTTCAGGTGATGCGGCAGCAACAACAACAATTGAGGCATCATCAGCAGCATCGGTTGAGGCAGCAGCAACATTAGTTGAGGCAGCACGATCAGCTGAGGCAAAAACACCGATTTTTGTTTTGGGAATCCAAACTTGATTCACTTTCTTCTTCATCGGCTTAGTAGGAGACCTTGATTTGTTGAGATATTTGTTGGGATTCCAAGGTCCTACATTTGAGGATAGAAAATGACCATTTTCGATGTCTTCTTCACGTCTCCAACAATAGGGTCGAATATGACCAGGGACGAGGCAATAATGGCATACATATCGTCGTTTTGATTTGTTCTTCAGTTTAGGCAAGGGTTGTCTTGTGCTCGTCTTGCCTGATTTTCCATGCCCTTGCCTCTGCCTTTTGCCTTCGTTGGGGACAAGGGCAGAAACCTTGCCTTCTGTTTGTGTAGATTCTTGTGAACGTGAGGGCTTAGAAGCATCATTTTAAACACCTTCTGATGCTTTCACAAAAGTAATTCCCGTAGATATCTTCTTTGGAGGGAATACGGCATCGATAGTCTTTTGGTAACCGAGGCCTTGCCTTTCAACATTTGATATGCTCATCACGGCATCCAATTTGGAAGTACCTATGTTGAGCTTCTCAAAAGTATTGTTGGCAGCCTCCAACTTTCCATTTGATCGCTCGAGATCGATCTTGAGTCTGCCTATTTCCATATCCTTCCTCGTCAGCTCCACATCAAGCTTTTTTAATCGTTCTTCGTAATATCCTTTGTCGGCCATCAAGCTCTCCACCACCTTGGATTGATTCCTGAATCGTTCTTCGGTTGAGGCTTTGTTGGCAATCAAATTATTCATCATCGTGGATTGCTTCTTCAAATCCATTCGAAGGTTATCAAAATTGTCTTTTAGTTCCATGAAAAGTTCAAGGGAGATTGGAACTTCTTCAAACTCATCGTCATTAATGGAGGCAGTGAGACACATGAAACTCCCTGCCTTGGTTGCAGCAGCTGTATGGCATACTTTCGGGTATGCTGTGGCAGGGTCTGCGGCAGAGGTTGCGGCAGAGTTATCATCTTCATCATCTGATAAGCACCTGCCTTCAAAGCGAGCTGCAAAGACAGTGTTAGTACAAAAATTCTCAGCCTCAGTTTGATTAAAGAGATCTAAGTCCTTAAATGCTATCATGTTAACAAAATTTTCAATTTTTCTATTTTTAGATGGGCATTCGGTAGCATAAAGTCCAATTCCATGGCATGAGTGACAATCAATTTTGGACCAGTCCTTCTCTTGGCTTGAATTGGAATTTGAGTTTGATCGTTGAGGCACAAATCTTCTTTCTTGACTCGTTGCGCCCTTTGATGGATTCCTCCTTCGTCGTGGATCAAACTTACCTTTGAGAGATCGTACACGAATAACATCGAGCTTCCTTGAGAGTAGATCAAATTTATCATCACTATCGTCGTATCCAAGTAACTCGTAAATTTCGTCATCTGTCAGGGCATTGGCTGCGGCAGGGTTAACAAAGGCAGCATGTTTGTTGCCTTCCGAGCTGCCTTCCTCCTTGTTGCTTGGTTCTGCCACAAAGTACGTCACATTTTCCTCATTATTTTTCTCACGTGACTGACCATGAGTTGCACGATCTTGCATATTTAGCTCATAGGTCTTGAAGACTGCCATTAAAGAGACGAAGTCTTCAGAGGAACCTAAAGGGCCATCTTCAATTGCCGTAACTTTTGCTTGAAATTTTGAATTCAAGGATCTCATTACTTTGCTACAAACAACCACATTGCTTATGGGAGAGCCAAGATCAGCACATTCATTGACGATAGACATGATTTCGCCAAAGTACTGCCTTGCCGACTCATCATCACGCATGCGCAAATTCTCAAAACGAGACATGAGCATGCGGAGATTTGTCTTCTTCACTGTGGTATTTCCTTCACAATGAAGAGCGAGTTGATCCCATATGTCTTTAGCAGATGCGCAATGCTTGACAATTTTGTACATATCACAATCGATAGACTCAAGGATGGCACACTTTGCCCTATCGTTGGCAGTACTTATGGCAACCTCATCGGTAGACCATTTTTCAGGTGCTTTTTCAAGCTTACTACCTTCCGGTAACTCCTCCATGGGAGGTTTCCATCCTCGAAGGACTGAAAGCCAAGCATTGCGGTCAATGGATTTAATCCTTGCCTCAATACGAGTTTTCCAAAATCCATAATTATCACCATTAAGAACAACTGGTGTTCTAATAATGTACGAGGTGTCTGACATTGTGAGTGTGTAAAATCAGAGGGACCGTTAGCACTAAGTCAGTCTAGTGTCGGCTCTGATACCACTTGAAATTGCGTTGGCAGGGTTATTTACGAAGAAAATACGCTGCCAAGCTTAAGGCAGGGCGATGCGCTACTTCAGTATGCCGCACCACGAAGCCTTATAATTTAGTTTGTTCGTTTTAATTAATTTAAGTGTTTTAATGTGTATCTTAAATTATCAGTTTAATATATATGTGATATATGTATAAGTTATGCAGCGGAAAGGAAAAAGAAGGCAGAACGAACAAACTCACACACACAAACGAAACGAGAAATAAATAACACAAGAATTAATCTTTGTATGGGTATTTAATTAAATTTAAATTACCCATACGAATGTGCCTTACGGAAAAAATATATTATTAAAGAATCGAGTCTTTACAATGAGTAATCTCGGATTTACAATCGATTAAACTCAAGGCAGTGCGAAGGCATTCCTTAACGTTTATCGAATCCGGAGATTAATGAACAATCAACACGAAAACAAAGCTACTGTAATAAACCTATTCTAAGCTCTTGATAATCAGCGTAGCTTCAAAATCACTCTCACAGGCGAGAGGATGAACGGCACGAAGAACTTCACAAGCGAAGTCTTCGGCACAAAAAGCTAGATGATCGATCTAGGTGAAAATGTGTTTTTGGATGTGTTAAAAGTGTTAATGGATGAGCTGAAGTCTCCTAATATTTATAGGTGAAGCTCTCAACCGAAATCCCTAGTAAAACTAGGTTTGAAGTGGTTGAGAGATTGTAGGAACCGCCTTTGACCAGCTCCAGGTCCTGCCGCGAGGCGAGCTGTTCTGCAGGCAGGGCGAACCTTCTTTATTAGATTTGGAATGCTTTGCCTACTGCCAATGCCTTCCATTCTTCTTCGTTTTCAGGTTCCCAATGCTCCACTTGTATTCTTGAGTCTTCTGCTCTTGTTCGTCCTGCGGCATGCCGAACACCTTCGTCGTGCGGCATGCCGAAGCTTCGTCCTGCCGCAAGGTCTTGCGTAAGTATTCAAAGTCACTATCTTCAGCTTGCCTTCTTGAGTCCTTAGCACTTGGTCATCTTGCGGCATTGCGAGTCTTCGTCATGCCTTGCGAATCTTCGTCATGCCGCAAGGTCTGGTTCAGTAATTCAAAGTATTGATTGTTCGTACAAGCACGGATCAAGTGATACATCATGCTAAAATACATCACACATAAAATGAGTGACAACAACAATATACAAGTGTGAAGAAAGGAGAAAAACATGTAAATATGATCAAGGCATTGTTATGCCCAGTAACTCTGCGGCATTGATCTGCCTAACCATATTTACACTAACAGTGTGTATTGGAAACGTGATGGAAAACAAGGTGGTGTTTCTCGGAGGTTTTATGTAGATGACACTCTTATCATTGGCAACAATGTAAAGATGTTATCATACATAAAATGATGGTTGTCTAGATGAATCATTATGAAAGATAAAGGAAGAAGTTGGACATGTTCTTGAGATCTTGGATCTCTAGAAAGAACATTGTACTTCTCCTGGACATCTTACATAAATGATTATGGTTCGTTTTAAACATGCAAGATTCTGAGAAAGGTTCGTTACCTTTCAGAGACGGAATGCATCTATCTAAGGATATGTGTTTTGGAACACAAAAGGAGATAGAAGCAATGAAAGCAGTTTCCTACACTTTGAGTGTGGAAAGCTTAATAAGTGCATTGTTGAAAACAAGAACCTGATATCGGCTATGCGGTTAGCGTAGTGGGAGGATATCAAGGTAATCCTGGAAAGGAATATTCGACTGCTGTAAAAGTACTTTCGAAGTACTGTTCTAGACTACGAAGCAGACGAGCATTTCCTTTGGATTACATTCTCTTAGATTTCTAATCAAATGAGGACCGATGTAAGTCGATATCAGGCTATGTGTTTCACTATTGAAGGAGAAGGAGTTTTAACATGGAAGAGTGATAAGCACGATGCTTTTCGGACTCTGCCATGGGTAACCAAATAGCGGCCTCAGAGGCAGCGGAAGTTTTGGTATAACTCCGGGATAATCTCTGGGACTTAGATGTGATTCTTAATTTGCCAAAGGCTATGTAAATAGCGGTGCAATGGCAAATGGTAAGAAATCACAAGTCCATAAGTGTAAGATAACACATAGTGCAAGTACCACCTGATTCGAGTCATCGTCGAGGGAGACGACGCTGTAGTCACCAAGATAACTTCAGAGCGGCAACCTAGAGTGCTCATTCACATAGTACTTCTTGGAAGTACAACTTAAGCACGTGATGAGTATGGGAGTCGGGAGTTTGGAGGAAATGACTAGACCTTAGTACAAGTGGGAGATTGTTGGAGTTGTGTACTTAATGTCTAGATTTAAGTAAAGGAAACTCACGATCCATTTCTACTAATCTATTTAATTAAATTAAAATTATTTGCGTTTAATTATTTATAATTAAATATATGCAAATTATAGTCCTAGATTATATACGTTGTAGTTAGTATGGTGTGCGACGCCACACGGAAGATCATACTATCGGTTACTCGTATTTAATCGAACAATTGCTCACGACCTAGATGGACACGGACCAATCCATCGGTATAGTCGTTGTGTGAGAGAGAAAATAATCTGTCTTGATTATTTTATCACACTTGTACACTGTTGGAATTCGATATCCCGGGCTATTAAAATTTGCGGAAATAATAACCCGAACGAAAACCTTCGCCGGAGATCACATGAACGCCGACTCATCCGCCGGAGTCCGGCCTTTGGAGACCACGCGCCCGAAGACACGTAGCCCGCCCCCAGTCGAACCCCCGCGAGCCAGGGTTCACGCGATCGATGATCGCGTCTCACGCGATTGGGTGGGGCTGCATCGGCAGCCCCCGCGACGAGTCCGGCGACTCGCCGCCACCAGGGAGGTCCTCGCCGTCACGGCGAGGTTGGGCACGGCACCAGCCCGTGCCCAGCGATCGACCCCGTGCGGTCGATCGCACACCCTCGGCCCAGCCGAGGGTTCGCCCCCCTTGCCCCGTGAAACCCTAGGCGGGCGTTCGCCGTGGTCCGGTGGCTTCGCCACCACCACGCGTTCGTCCTCCTTCCCGGTTTCATACCTCGGATCTTGCGTTCTACGGTATTCTCGATAAATCCAAAATCGAAAAATTATCAAGGGCGTTTAGATATTGTACCTTTCGATTCGTTGTTCGGAGAAACGAAATCAAGATGACCTTTGAATCTTCCCACGTATTCTTTGCACTCCGTTCGAACGTCGGGTGGGCGACGATCTATCGAACTCCTATGGATCTCCTTCAACTCTCTAGAATATCAAGTATGGTAATCTTGTCTTATGATTTATGAAGGCCATGTAGTGCTTTTATAGGCTACGTAAGGGATCTAAAGGAGGTGGAATATTGGGCTTCCAATATTGAAGATTAAATTGAGCCCAATGCTCAAGTCCATTAATCCTTATCAATATTAATTAATTTATTTTCCAGTATATAAATTAATTGCACTCCCAATATTAAACCATATTATATCCAATTAATATTTCTCCGGTAGTATTATTTATTCCGTGTAGTTAAGATATAAATATCCATGAATAAAATTTATTTATTGCTTAATAAATTTATTCATCTCTTTTATCCGAGACTAGTACCACTCAACATTATTTATTATGCGGAACAAATCCACTCGCGAGGTTTACATAATAAATCCTTATGAGCTCATCTCGGGGATATTATCAACCCTTCCGGGATACACTGTCCCGTCAAGAATTCACGGCATGCCATATATAAAATATAGTGACCCAACTCAACCGGTAATTGACCCAATAATTAAACCGGTCAATTCCTTTGGAAAATCAAAGTCACTTATATTAAATACACACACCCGCAATTGTATCAGGGATTAAGAATATAATACACTGAGTCTCAAATCAATTATCGCCGAGCAAACCTAATTGATGAGTCTCATCGATCCGCTTAATACACCAAGTGTACAAGTGTGATAAAATAATTAAGATAAATTATTTTCTCTCTCACACAACGACTATACCGATGGATTGGTCCGTGTCCATCTAGGTCGTGAGCAACTGTTTGATTAAATACGAGTAACCGATAGTATGATCTTCTGTGCGCCCATGCTTGCACCATACTAACTACAACGTATAAAATCCAGGACTATAATTTGCATATATTTAATTAAAAATAATTAAAAGCAAATGAATGTTTGTAATTAATAGGTAAATGAAAGTGTACAAGGAGTTCAGAATACTCAAATCTAGACATTAAGTATACTACTCCAACAATCTCCCACTTATACTAAGGTCTAGTCTTATCTTCCAAACTCCCGACTCCCATACTCATCACGTGCTTAAAGTTGTACTTCCAAGAAGTACTATGTGAATGAGCAATCTAGGTTGCCGCTCTGAAGTTATCTTGGTGACTACTGCATCGCCTTCCTGACGATGACTCGTATCAGGTGGTACTTGCGCTATGTGTTATCATTACTTTTAGAATTATGACTTCTTCCAATTTACCATGCACCGCTATTTAATAGCCTTTGGTAAACTAAGAGTAATATCCAAGTCTTAGAGGTCATCCCGGAACCTAACCAAAACTTCCGCTGCCTCTAAGGCTGCTATTCGGTCATGAGAGAGTTCGAGAAGCTTTACGCTTATCACTCTTTCATTATAAGGTTCCACCTCTTTCCAAAAGTAAACACATAGCCGTATATCGACTTACACTGGTCCTTATCAGCTTGGAAATCCGAATCCGTGTAACCCAAAGGAATCAGATTGTCTGCTCCGTAACTCAGAACATAATCCTTAGTATTTCGCAAATACTTGAAAATGCTCTTTACGACAGTCCAATGAGCCTGTCCAGGATTACTCTGATATCTCGCTACTACGCCAACTGCATAGCAGATATCAGGCCTCGTACATAACATTGCATACATCAAGCTTCCCACAGCCGAAGCGTAGGGAACTGCTTTCATTTTATCTTTCTCCTTCTGTGTCCGAGGACACATCTCCTTAGAAAGATAAGTTCCTTTACTGAAGGGCAGTTCACCCTTCTTGGAATCTTGCATGTTAAAACGAGCCAGAATCGTGTCTATGTAAGATTTCTGGGAAAGATACAATGTTCTATTCCGGCGATCCCTCCCTAGAACATGTCCCACTTCTCCCAAATCTTTCATATCGAATTGTCTAGACAACCATCCCTTTATGTCTGATAACATTTTCACAGTGTTGCCAATGAGAAGAATGTCGTCTACATAAAGCACGAGAAACACCACCTTCTTCCCATCATGTTTCCAATACACACACGATTCGTCCATGCTTTGATTGAATCCAAAAGATTGGACTACTTCGTCAAACCGCAGGTTCCACGATCTCGAGGCTTGTTTCAATCCATAAGTGGATCGATTAAGCTTGCACACTAGATGATCTCGCCCCTTAGCAATGAATCCTTCTGGTTGTTTCATATAAATCGTCTCATCAAGACTTCCATTTAGGAAAGCTGTCTTGACATCCATTTGCCACACCTCATAATCCATATGAGCTGCTATGGATAAGAGAATCCGGATCGACTTTATCTTGGCTACCGGCGAGAAGGTCTCCTCATAATCGATTCCCTCTTTCTGAGTATATCCTTTCGCAACAAGCCGAGCTTTAAAGGTTTCAACCTTTCCGTCAGATCCTCTCTTTCTCTTGTAGACCCATTTACACCCAATTGGCTTTACGCCGCTTGGTGGTTCTACAAGATCCCAGACTATATTTGAATCCATAGATTCAATTTCGGATTTCATCGCTTTCTTCCAAGAAGGCGCATCTATATCTTGTACCGCCTCGTCATAGGTCCATGGATCGATTTCATGAACTCCAGGTCCAGAGTCCGAAGACTCACCCAGTCCAATCCATCGGTCTGGTTGCTTAACAACCCTCCCACTACGACGGCGTTCCGGTGTATTAACAGTGACAGTAGGTGCAGGTTCTAGTGGTGTATTACTACTCGGTTCGGCTGTATCTAAGTCTTCCTTGTCTCCTCTCAATTCATCAAGTATTATGTCACTCTTGGGCTTGTGGTCCATGACATAGTCTTCCTCTAAGAACCGAGCGTTAGTACTTATAACGATCTTCTGGTCCGTAGGACTATAGAACATGCCACCTTTAGTTCCTTTCGGGTATCCTACAAACAGCCGTAATTCTGATCTAGGTTCTAACTTATCGGCACCTTGTCGCAACACATGTGCTGGACAACCCCAGATCCGAATGTGTTTCAAGTTAGGCTTGCGCCCACTCCACAATTCCATGGGTGTTGTTGGTACCGTTTTGGTTGGAACCCTATTCAAGATATACGCCGCTGTTTCCAAGGCATGTCCCCAGAACATAATAGGTAAGTCCAAGTAACTCATCATTGATCGCACCATTTCCATAAGAGTCCTATTCCTTCTTTCCGACACACCATTCTGCTGAGGAGTATATGGTGATGTCATTTGGGAATCAATCCCATGCTCTGCTAAGTATGCCTTGAATTCCCCAGAAAGGTACTCGCCTCCGCGATCAGATCGCAGGCATTTAATGGATTTACCTTGAAGGTTCTCCACAAAAGCCTTGAATTCTTTGAACTTGTCAAAAGATTCGCTCTTGCGGCGCATCAGGTACACAAATCCATACCTTGAGTAATCATCAGTGAAAGTGATGAAATACTCGTACCCTCCCCTTGCCTGGGTAGACATAGGTCCGCATACATCAGAGTGAATCAAATCCAATACTTGTTCAGCTCTTCGTCCTTTACCAGAAAAAGGACGCTTGGTCATTTTACCCTCCAAACAGGATTCGCAGGTTGGAAGGTCCTCTCCTTCAACATCGCTGATTAGACCATCAGCTTTCAACCTTTGAAGCCTATTCGAGTTTATATGACCTAGCCTTAGATGCCACAAGTATAATTGATTCATCCTAGAAGGTTCCTTTCTCTTATTGGTGTTCATAGATGTGTTATTACTCTCGGTTAGTTGCATCGTGTTAGACTCAGGATTCAGCACATACAAATCGTCTACCAATGTACCAGAACAGATAATTTCACTATTTCTTCTTATGATCACAGAGTGGTCAAAAGAAACAGAATATCCATTCATAATAAGTTTAGAAACCGAAATTAAATTCTTTCTAAAGTTGGGTACATAAAGACAATTATGTAAAACTAAAACCCTATCACTACTAAAGCGTAAGTGAACGTCTCCCACTGCAACAGCCGCCACCCTCGCAGCATTGCCCATGTAGACCACGATCTCTCCCTCTCTAAGTCTCCGGGTTTCCTGGAACCCCGCAATGAATTGCAGACATGATCAGTGGCCCCCGTATCTACACACCAGGTGCTGGTAGATAACACCACTGATAATGTTTCAGTGACTAAGGAAAATTTCGTACCTTTGATGAGAGGACAATCAGACTTCCAGTGCCCAGACTGCTTGCATCGATAGCACTTGCCTCGCGGCTTGCTCTTCCCAATCCGTGGTTTGGAACCACTGGGCTTCTTTGCTTGCACTTATTCCTTGGCCATAAGAGCTTGTGATTTTCTGATCACACTTATGATTTTCATCCTCAAGTCATCGTTTTTAAGCGATTCCTCTAGTGGACGAAATACAATGAGTATTTCAATCACCTCTTCAGCGGTATCCACGCTATGTCTCAACATCATATTGAGGTCATTCTTAATGTCCTCATCAGTTGGGACAACAGCAGATATAGAAGGCTCAACAGTCTGGACAATGTCCAGATTTCGTTCCCAACCATTACTATATGGAACCAGTGAGTTTTCATCTTTAAGTATATCACAAAGTGGGGTCACATTCATTTCTAACCTATAAGCACATAAAACAAACAAACAATTTAATATCCGATATTATCTCCCTCAAATAATATCATTAAATCACTAATCACATCTAAAGTCCCATCAGGTAAGGCAAGCCACGGTGTGTGGACGTTTACCCACCTAAATGACTTAGCAATTAGATTTCCTTTGGTCATACTTCACTTATAGCGGAATCTCGGTGTGAGGAATACTATAAGGCGTATCTAAGTGTAAACCATTACTCAGCACCAAAGTAAATCGTTTGGAATTGCTACATCACCGCAAGCCACGTTGTGCGGACGTTTACGACAACTTCACAACTCTTCACAATTTCTTACAACTGTCTACATCAATTAATCCAAAATCCGTCAGCACAGCAAGCCACGTTGTGTGGACGTTTACTATACTAAGAGATTTTTATAATTGACTCCCAATCACTTGATCCATTCGATTTCGTAAATCAAGACGCGGAGAATCATAAGTGAAACTCGAAGTTTCTAACCAGTGATTCACCATGCGAACAGCCCTATCTCTCATAAATGAGGGAGCCGAGCAGACAATCGATCCACCTTTAAAAGAATGGTACGAAGGTCTCTAATTTGTGTCCTCGACATGACCAAGTGGCTTTGGCTCCATTCCACTTCCCGAGGTAAGAATGAGTCGACTTGAAATCAGTTTTGGAAAGACAAATTAGGCATTGTTTGATGAACTCAATCAATGTTTCTCGTAAGAGGAATTACAAGAACTCTCCTCAAATGACCTATCTATATAAACTTCAAAAGTTTATAAAAGTCACCAAGAGAGCAGCAATGGAGACCATGGGTATGTTTCCATACCCTCTCCCACTTAGCTTTTTACAATAAAGGGATACGCTATCTAGTGCATAAAAGTAAACACACATAGCATGCATACATGTAATAAAGCACATAATATTATCACATAGTCAAAATAATTACTAGAATATTATTTTCCGACTATTATGGCTTTACTCCATCTCCGTACGCATCTTCTAGTCTTCAGTCTTCGTTCTTGAATGCTCCATGTGACGAGAATATTAATTTCCAATATTTAAATCTATTTATTTTTAATAAATCCAAAAGATACTTAATTCGAAAATTAAGTCAATCGAATAAATAAAAAATAAAATTAAATATTATTAATATTTTTATTTATTTTATTTTCCCTTTCAATTTCATTAAATCTCTAGAATAATCTATCCAAGACCCACTTGGAATATTCTAGATGATTTCCATAATGAAATAAGGAAATAAAATAATTTAGGACTCTTCCACATTCCAAATTAATTAGATTCCTAATCCATAAATATTTCCATAAAATAGAAATAATCAAATAGGAATCCTAATTAATTCCAAATTGATTCTTTTCCTAATCCATGAGAGTTCCCAAAAATAGGAATTCTCAAATAGGAAAAACCCGAACCAATTAGGAAAGTAAATCTACCGGGAGAGAACGAAGATCACGAGGACCCCCGCGCCCCCACCGGACCGCCATCGCCGGCCGAGGACCGCCGCCGCCGGCCGAGGACCGCCGCCGCCGGCCGAGGACCGCCGCCGCCGGCCGAGGACCGCCGCCGCCGCCACCTAACAGGCGCACCACCACCGCCGGTGGTTTCGCCGCCGGGAGGCGCGAATTCGGCGCCTCTCCTTTGATGGCTCGATCCTTCATGGATCGACCATGTTGGTCGATCCGAGCCCTAGCCCTCACGATCATCTCCTTCGTCACACGTCTTCTCCGGCGGTCATTTCGGCATCGATCCAACGCAAAATAAATTACAAAATAAATTTTACACTATCCGGTATCGATTCTATACATGAAATCGACCCTATACAATTTCCGGAAAAACGTAGAACGTAATAATAAATCCTAAATTCGGTCAACCCCCGAATTTTTACTATTACAAGCATTCACCACCAAAAACGAATCTCGACATGTCCGAGAGTTTAATCAAACCAACAATCATGACAAAATAAATTAAACGAATAATAAATTAAGCCATAATAGTCGGAAACCCTGCAAGGTAGAACAATTTTATCGAAAATACCGCGAACGTAAACCACGCTCTGATACCAATTGTTGGAATTCGATATCCCGGGCTATTAAAATTTGCGGAAACAATAACCCGAACGAAAACCTTCGCCGGAGATCACATGAACGCCGACTCAGCTGCCGGAGTCCGGCCTTTGGAGACCACGCGCCCGAAGACACGTAGCCCGCCCCCAGCCGAACCCCTGCGAGCCGGGGTTCACGCGATCGATGATCGCGTCTCACGCGATTGGGTGGGGCTGCATCGGCAGCCCCCGCGGCGAGTCCGGCGACTCGCCGCCACCAGAGAGGTCCTCGCCGTCACGGCGAGGTTGGGCACGGCACCAGCCCGTGCCCAGCGATCGACCCCGTGCGGTCGATCGCACACCCTCGGCCCAGCCGAGGGTTCGCCCCCCTTGCCCCGTGAAACCCTAGGCGGGCGTTCGCCGTGGTCCGGTGGCTTCGCCACCACCACGCGTTCGTCCTCCTTCCCGGTTTCATACCTCGGATCTTGCGTTCTACGGTATTCTCGATAAATCCAAAATCGAACAATTATCAAGGGCGTTTAGATATTGTACCTTTCGATTCGTTGTTCGGAGAAACGAAATCAAGATGACCTTTGAATCTTCCCACGTATTCCTTGCACTCCGTTCGAACGTCGGGTGGGCGACGATCTATCGAACTCCTATGGATCTCCTTCAACTCTCTAGAATATCAAGTATGATAATTTTGTCTTATGATTTATGAAGGCCATGTAGTGCTTTTATAGGCTACGTAGGGGATCTAAAGGAGGTGGAATATTGGGCTTCCAATATTGAAGATTAAATTGAGCCCAATGCTCAAGACCATTAATCCTTATCAATATTAATTAATTTATTTTCCACTATATAAATTAATTGCACTCCCAATATTAAACCATATTATATCCAAATAATATTTCTCCGGTAGTATTATTTATTCCGTGTATTTAAGATATAAATATCCATGAATAAAATTTATTTATTGCTTAATAAATTTATTCATCTCTTTTATCCGAGACTAGTACCACTCAACATTATTTATTATGCGGAACAAATCCACTCGCGAGGTTTACATAATAAATCCTTATGAGCTCATCTCGGGGATATTATCAACCCTTCTGAGATACACTGTCCCGTCAAGAATTCACGGCATGCCATATATAAAATATAGTGACCCAACTCAACCGGTAATTGACCCAATAATTAAACCGGTCAATTCCTTTGGAAAATCTAAGTCACTTATATTAAATATACACACCCGCAATTGTATCAGGGATTAAGAATATAATACACTGAGTCTCAAATCAATTATCGCCGAGCAAACCTAATTGATGAGTCTCATCGATCTGCTCAATACACTAAGTGTACAAGTGTGATAAAATAATTAAGATAAATTATTTTCTCTCTCACACAACGACTATACCGATGGATTGGTCCGTGTCCATCTAGGTCGTGAGCAACTGTTTGATTAAATACGAGTAACCGATAGTATGATCTTCTGTGCGCCCATGCTTGCACCATACTAACTACAACGTATAAAATCCAGGACTATAATTTGCATATATTTAATTAACAATAATTAAAAGCAAATGAATGTTTGTAATTAATAGGTAAATGAAAGTGTACAAGGAGTTTAGAATACTCAACTCTAGACATTAAGTATACTACTCCAACATACACTTGGTGTATTGAGCGGATCGTTGATATTTATCGATTAGGATTGCTGGCGATAATCGATTCAAGTCTCAGTGTATTTTATTCTTAATCCCCGATACTATTGCGGGTGTGTATATTTAATATAAGTGACTTTGATTTACCAAAGGAATTAACCGATTTAATTATTGGGTTAATTACCGGTTAAGTTGGGTCACTATATTTTATATATGACATGCCGTGAATACTTGACGGGAAAGTGTATCCCGTAAGGGTTGATAATATCCCCGAGATGAGTTCATAAGGAATTATTATGTAAACCCTGCAGGTGGATTCGTTCCGCATAATAAATTAATTTTATTCATGGATATTTATATCTTAAATACACGGAATAAATAATACTACCGGAGAAATATTATTTGATATAATATGGTTTAATATTGGGAGTGCAATTAATTTTATATAGTGGAAAATAGAATTAATTAATATTGATAAGGATTAATGGACTTCAGCATTGGGCTCAATTTAATCTTCAATATTGGAAGCCCTATATTCCACCTCCTTAAGATCCCCTACGTAGCCTATAAAAGCACTACATGGTCTTCTCTATTCTCATAAGTTCATAACTTGAAGATCACAATTCTAGAGAGAGAAAGTAGAGAGGAGGATCCATGGAGTTCGGTAGATCGTCGCCCACACGACGTCCGGGCTAGTGCAAGGAATACGTCGGAAGATCTCAAGGTCGTCAAATTGAGTTCTTCGTTTTTCCGAACAACGAGAACAAGGTAAATCGTAAAACCCTATTTATGATTTTATCGTTTGATTATCGTAAAAATATCATGAACCAAGATCCGAGGGATGAACCCGGGGATGGGGATCGACCTCGCGGTGGTGATCGAAGATCACTGGACCGCGGGAGGTCGGGAGATCCCCGCCGGGATCACACGAAAACCCCTCGGCTGGGCGCCGAGGGTGGCGATCGGCCCTAGGGCACGATCGCCGATTGCGTAGAGGAGGAGCCCCGGCTGGACGCCGGGGTGTGCGATCGACCACGATGGTCGATCGCTGGGGCGCCGCGGGCTGGTGCCGCGGCTGTCCGCTGGGCGGACGCCCCTCCTCCACGGCGGTGGCGGTGAGTCGCCGGACTCACCGCCGGGGGCTGCTACGGGCAGCCCGCGGGGATGCGCGTGCATCCCCGGCGATCTTGTTCGATCGCGAGCCCCTCGCGGGGCTCGGCTGGACATACCGCGGGTTTATCTCGCGGTGGTGGTTGTTCGGTCGGGCCCGGTTCGCGTGGTGGTTCGTGGTTGTTTTCCGGCGAAGGGATTTCGATTGGGTTGTCGGTTCCGCAATTTAGACAATCCGGATATTCGAAGGATTTCGGTCGGAATTAATTAGATAATTTATTTATTTAAATTTATTAATTCCGGGATATCGATTTCCAAAAATTGGTATCAGAGCGTTGGTTTTAGTTCATGCTATTTTTCAATAAATTGTTCTACCTTGCAGGGTTTCCGATTATTATGGCTAGATTTAATTATTGTTAATTAATGTTATAATATTTCTCTTAATTATTAAACTTTCGGTGATGTCGATATTTGTTCTTGTGTGGTGAATGCTTGTTCTTAATTTTTCCGGAAAATTGTTTGAGGTCGTTTTCGTGTAGAGAATCGATACCGGATAGCGTAGTAATAAATTTGTAATTTATTTACGTTGGATCGATTCCGAAACGACGACCGGAAAAGTGTGACGCAGGAGACGATAGAGAGGAAGGATTCCAGGGATCGATCATCCCCATGATCATCCCCGAAGGAAGGATCGATCGAAGGGGGAGGAGGCTGCCCGCGGCCTTCTCGGCCATGATGTCGCCGGCGACGGTGGCTGATCGGCTGGGCGGTGGCGGTGGCTCTCCTCTCGGCCGGCGATGGTGGTGGGGCGCGGGATCCTCGTAATCTCGTGCTCTCACGCCAAGATCCAACTTTCCTAAATTATTCGGTTTTCCTATTTTGAGTATTCCTATTTTTGGGAATTCTCATGGAATAGGAAAAGAATAAATTTAGAATAAATTTATTTTTCCTTATTGATTATTCCTATTCTTGGGAATTTTCATAGATTAAGAAAAGGAATAAATTTATAATTAATTTTTCCTATTTAATTATTCCTTTATGGAATTTTTAATAGATTAGGAAAATAATTAATTTGGAAAGTTTTAAGAGTCCTAAAATTAATTTTTCCTTATTTAAGTATTATTTTATGGAATTTTTAATGGATTAGGAAAGGAATTAATTTGGAAGGACTAGGAGTCCTAAATTATTTTATTTCCTTATTTCATTATGGAAATCATCTAGATTATTCCAAGTGGGTCTTGGATAGATTATTCTAGAGATTTAATGAAGTAGAAAGCGGACGCCCCTCCTCCACGGCGGTGGCGGTGAGTCGCCGGACTCACCGCCGGGGGCTGCTACGGGCAGCCCGCGGGGATGCGCGTGCATCCCCGGCGATCTTGTTCGATCGCGAGCCCCTCGCGGAGCTCGGCTGGACATACCGCGGGTTTATCCCGCGGTGGTGGTTGTTCGGTCGGGCCCGGTTCGCGTGGTGGTTCGTGGTTGTTTTCCGGCGAAGGGATTTCGATTGGGTTGTCGGTTCCGCAATTTAGACAATCCGGATATTCGAAGGATTTCGGTCGGAATTAATTAGATAATTTATTTATTTAAATTTATTAATTCCGGGATATCGATTTCCAACACGTACATCATCTTTGAGTCCGTGTGTGACCCTGTAGGTATGATTTAATTGATCAATATTATATTGTTCCCAACAATTAATATTTTCAAATAATCATTTTACATCCATAGACGACCTTATGACTTTATCGATTGCACACGTAGGATCGAAGGACATATCCCAACAATCTCCCACTTGGCCTTCAAAGCCAGTGTGCTGCCAATTTCCTGTTGTCACTTTATGTCTAAGTTTGAACTTGAGGCAAGACTCGAGTCATCCTCAATCGGTTCAAACCTTTCTTGGACTTTGAGACAGACTGTAAAACCAGATTTATCACTATGATATGAATCTGGACGTGGCCATGTATTTTCCACAGTCTCGACTCTCCAAGTGGCCGGTAAGACATGTATCCCATTATAAAAAATGGAGGACAATCCCATCTTGTCAATCCAAGCTCTCCCACTTGCTTCCTGATATACCCAATAACAAGTTTTATAACCTCCTTTTACGAAAGGCGTTTACTTGTATCAAAGTACACCATTTCACAATGGAATCACTCTGGACTACTCAGGTCAGAGGAAATTGCTCGACAGTCAATGAAATAGTATTATGACTCGAAATCTTAAATACTATTCCAGTCGGGTCTGTTCGATCATTAGCTCCCAGCTAATATCTATGTAATTGTACTTGATGTCCCACATCACTAGCCCATGAAGCGGCGCTATAGTACACATTACAATCTAGTTCTTTGTATTATCGGTTTGTCCGCACTCGATTATATGAACCAGGAACAGCTATATGATTCAAGTATATCAGTTCAACCATTGGGACTTCATTATGCGGTAAGTCGACCTCATAACCCAATTGATATAACTTAATCATTTGGACAATTCATATAAATTAAACCATATTTATATGAAGAATTATGTATTATACATATGAGTGAATGTTTACCAATTCTCCAAAAGTATCTAATACAGTAATAGAAATCGTAACTCATCTCTAAGATGTCTGATCTCTATTGCAGTCGTAAAAGCCTCAAGCTTAAACTGCTGGAGAGGTTTAGAAAGCGGGTTTGCAACCTTACCAAAAGTTGCAACTTTATTATCTCGATGTCTCCACAAAACTATCTCCTAGATAATGTGGAACTTCCTGAGCACCAGTTTTAGACTTGTGGTGCTTCCTAGCTCATTGGCTTGCGCGATAACTCTACTATAAATAGAGAACTATCGGATGGGCTGAGCTAGTTACGCCACCTAGTTCATTCAAGAACTTTCAAATCCTAACTGCCAACATTACTGCATCCAATGCAATACTGTGCTCAGCTTTTGTAGTTTAATCAGCTATATTGCATTGCATGGAACTATTCCAGCAAATATCACCTCTAACCAGACAAAAGATATAACCAGATTAAAATCGGAAATTATCTTAGTTTGTTTTGAAGTTAGCATTCAAACAGCTTGTTAATATCAACTCTTTTTGTCTTCCAAAGACAACAAAATTCTTTTGTTCATCTAAGGTACATAAGAATATTCTTGGTCGCAGTCTAACGCGCCTCACCTGGATTTCCTTGAAACTGACTCGTCATGCTCAAAGCATACGATACGTCCGGTCGTGTACATATCATGGCATACATTATAGACCATATTGCCAAAGCATAAGGAATGTTTTCCATCCTCTTTTGCTCATCAAGTCCCGTAGGGCCTTGCATCTTGCTAAGAGATGTGCCATGACTCATTGGAATGAGACCCTTTTTGGCGTCTTTCATTCTGAACTTATCAAGTACCTTATCAAAATAGGTCACTTGACTAAGTCCAAACATCATTTTCGATCTGTTCCGACAGATCTTGATGCCCAATATGTACTGTGCTTCTCCAAATCCTTCATTGAAAAACAATTCCCAAGCCATTCTTTAATAGAATTAAGCATAGAAACATTGTTTCCAATAAGGAGTATGTCACCGACATACAACACAATTAATACAACGTAACTCCCACTGATCTTCTTTTAAAACAAGACTCTTCCGAGTTCCTCTGAAATCCAAATCCCAGTATGGATTCATTGAACTGAAGATTGCAACTCCGAGATGCATTCTTTATTCCATAAATAGAACTATAAGTTTGCATAATTTCTCAGCCTTATTAAGATCGATAAAACTCTTTGGCTGTGTTAAAACACAGCCTCTTCTAGAATCCAATTCAAGAAGTTAGTTTTAACATCCAATATTACCATAACTCATTATCAAGATGAGTAGTAATGGCTAAGATAATCTGAATGATTTAATCAAAGCAATTGGTGAAAGTTTTTCCATAATCCACCTTGTGAATAAAACTTTTACCATCAACCTTGCTTTGAAAACCCTAAGTTTTCCATATGTCTGTTTAGATCTTAAAGATCTATTAGCATTCATTGGGTCTAACCCCGTGATGCAAATATATCAAGTTCCAAACTTGATTATCAGATATTGATATCATCTCAGATTTCATGGCACCATGCCAATTTTCAGTAGCTGGACTCGTCATAGCTTGGAATTAGGTCGAAGGTTCACCGCTTTCCAAAAGCATGAATTCATATCTCTCATTGGTCACAATATCTAAGTATTTGAATAATAGAGATAGATTTATGCCTTTCGGACCTACGAGGGCTGGTATGGCTTCCAAAACCATAAGAATACTCTCAACCCAGTCTTGAGTATTCATCGTTGGTTGTTTCACTTGAACCTCGTTCAAGACAACCGAACTCCCACTGAATTTCTAGGAAAGATAACTCTTTTCAAGAAAATCACTATCTCGAGCAACAAAATATTGTTCTCAGATAGATCGTAGAAGTTGTGCCCTCGAGTTTCTTATGGATACCATAAAGAAACTTTTATCCCATTTGAGTTCAAGCTCTATAGAGATAAATCTCGTCAGAGAAGCTTTTAGAACCTCAAATTTTGATGAAAACAATTTAGGGACCCTCCCTTTCCATACCTAGTATGGTGTCTTATCAACAGCTTTTGACAACTTCCTATTCAGTGTATAAGTTGAAGTCTAGAATTGTGTGT
This sequence comes from Euphrasia confusa, assembly GCA_954870475.1. Taxonomy (NCBI): domain Eukaryota; kingdom Viridiplantae; phylum Streptophyta; class Magnoliopsida; order Lamiales; family Orobanchaceae; genus Euphrasia; species Euphrasia confusa. Next base: position 24,510,665 of record OX940960.1, read on the forward strand.
TCCCAAAAGAGACATGTAGTTCATTTAGACCTCTCATCGAATGGTCGAACTATATCTAATATAGTTTGTTTTCTCTTTTCCGAAACATAACCTTCATGTGCTTGTGAACTAATTGCTGGGATTCGATGTCCCGGGCTATCAAAAAAAATTGCGGAACCGATAACCCGACCGAAAACCCGTCGCCGGAGTTCGCACGAACACCAACTCATCCGCAGGAGTCCGACCTTTGGAGACTACGCGCCCGAAGACACGCAGCCCGCCCCCAGTCGAAGTCTCCCGCGAGTCGGAAATCACGAACGCGAACCACACGCGAAGAACCGGGCTCGACAAGAGCGTCGCCGCGGGATGAACCCGCGGCTAAACCCTAGCCGAACCCCATCGCGGCTGGGGTTCGCGATCGCCGTGCATGGCGATCGCTGGGGCTGCCTAGCAGTCCCCGGTGGTTAGTCCGGCGACTTACCACCTTCGCCGGAGGAGGGCGGTCAGCCCCAGGCTGACCCGCCGCGGCATCAGCCGCGGCTTTCCCACGCGATCGACCACGCGGTCGATCGCACGCCCCGGCTTCAGCCGGGGCTCCTCCCTTGCGCACGCCGCCGTCGAGGGCGGCTGGGGTCCGCCACGGCACCAGCCCGTGGCACCCCAGCGATCGACCGAAGTCGATCGCATGCCCCGGCGTCCAGCCGGGGCTTCGCCCTTCGTCGCGCGCGCCGGGCGGTCGAGCCCTAGGGTTTCGACCGCCCCCTTCGATCTTCGCCGGGGATCTCGAATCCCCGTCCGCGATGATCGTCGTTTTCCCGGATCGCGCATTCATGTATATATCACAATTAATACGCACAAATAATCATAGAAGGGGTTTCTCGATTATTACCTCGAATCGTTGTACGGAGAAACGAATTCGGTTGATGACCTTGCGATCTTCCTACGTATTCCTCGCACTTCGTCCGAACATCGTGTGGGCGACGATCTATCGGATTCCTATGGATCTCCTTCACTCTCCAAGACTTTATGATTGGCGTAGGTCAATTATTATGTGTTGTGAAAAGTGAAGACCATGTAGTGCTTATATAGGCTACGTAGGAAATCATAAGGTTATTAAATATTGGGCTTCTAAATATTGAAGATTAAATTGGGTCCAACCCAAATCCATTAATCCTTATCAATATTAAATTTTATTTATTTTCCACTATATAAATAAAATTGCACTCCCAATATTAATCCATATTATATCAAATAATATTTCTCCGATTAGTATTATTTATTCCGTGTATTTAAGATTTAAATATCCATGAATAAATTTATTTATTGCTCAATAAATAATATTCATATCTTATATCCGAGACTAGTACCGTTCAACCTTTATTATTGTGCGGAACGAATCCACTCATGAGGTTTACACAATAATTCCTTATGAACTCATCTCGGGGATATTATCAACCCTTCCGGGATACACTTTCCCGTCAAGTATTCACGGCATGTCATATATAAAATATAGCGACCCAATTTTACCGGTAATTAACCCAATAATTAAATTGGTTAATTCCTTTGGAAAATCAAAGTCTCTAATATTAAATATACACACCCGCAATAATATCAGGGATTAAGAATAAAATACTCCGAGATTTAAATTGATTATCCAAGGCAATCCTAATCAATAAATCTCAAGCTGATCCGCCCAATACACCAAGTGTACAAGTGTGATAAAATAATTAAGATAAATTATTTTCTCTCTCACACAACGACTATACCGATGGGTTGGTCCGTGTCCATCTAGGTCGTGAGCAACTGTTCGATTAAATACGAGTAACCGATAGTATGATCTTCTGTGTGCCCATGCACACCATACTAACTACAACGTATAAAATCCAGGACTATATTTTGCATAATTAATTAATAATAATTAAATGCAAATAATTGTTTATTAATTAAATAGGTTAAAAGCTATGACCGGGAGTTTACCGATGCTTAAATCTAGACATTAAGTGCACAACTCCAACAATCTCCCACTTGTACTAAGGTCTAGTCATTTCCTCCAAACTCCCGACTCCCATACTCATCACGTGCTTAAGTTATACTTCCCAGAAGTATTATGTGAATGAGCAATCTAGGTTGCCGCTCGGAAGTTATCTTGGTGACTACTGCGTCGTCTTACTGACGATGACTCGTATCAGGTGGTACTGGCTCTATGTGTTATCATCACTTTTCGAACTTATGACTTCTTCCAGTTCTCCATGCACCGCTATGTACATAGCCTTTGGTGAACCAAGAGTCAGATCCAAGTTCTGAGGTCATTCCGGAACCTAACCAAAACTTCCGCTGCCTTTGAGGCTGCTATTCGGTTTATGATAGAGTCCGAGAAGCATCACGCTTATCACTCTTTCATCCTTAGGTTCCACCTCCTTTTAAAAGCGAACACATAGCCTGATATCGACTTACACTGGTCATTCTCTGATTTTGGATCTGAGAAACTGTAGTCCAAGAAGATTTCGTTTTGCTAGTAATCCAGTACTTCATGTACTTTACAGCATTCGAATATTTCTTATCCAGATTACTTTGATATCCTCCCACTACGCTAACCGCATAGTTGATATCAGGTTCTGGTTTTTCAACATTGCATCTACAAAGCTCTCCACACAAGAAGTGTAGGTAACTGCTTTGTCCATATCTATCTCCTTCATGTGTTCGAAACACATACCTTTAGATAGATGTATTCTGTTCCCGAAAGGCAATAACCTTTCTCAGAATTGTGCATGTTTAAAACAAACCATAGTCGTATAAGATATCTTAAGAGAAGTACAATTGTTCTTGTCTAGAGATCGAAGGATTTCTAAGAACATGATCTAACTTCATCTTAATCTTATACCTTGATTTATTTAGACAACCTCTATCTTATGTTTGACAACACTTTTACATTGTCGCCAATGATGAAGTGTTATCTACACAAAATTCCGAGAAACACCACCTTTGTTTCCATTACGTCTCTAACACACCTCTCTCGCAAATCTATGCAGACCTAGGGATCGATTTCATGTATACTGGATCCAGAGTTCAAAAACTCCTCCAGTCTTATGAACATCTTTGGTTGCTTAACAACCTCCCACTGCAATGGCGTTCCGGTGTATAACAGTAATAACATTAGGTGCAGTTAGTGGTGTACTTCTACTCGGTCAGGCTGGTTCTCAGTCTTTCCCTTTCCTCATTTTAAAGTACTTTGTCAATTAGGGCATTGTAGTTCATCTAATAGTTTTCCTCTAAGAACCGGGCGAGGACACCCTTCTGGTTCGTAGTACTATTGAACATACAATTACTTGTTCTTCTAGGATATTCTACAACCACATAGAATGTGCCGTTGTATCCAGAAATATCCATAGAACATAGGTAGTTCCGAACAAACTTGTTCCTTTACCATTAGAATCCCATTTCTCATTCCTGACACACCATGCCTACACATCAGTGTATGGTGCAGTCGCTTGAGACTTAATCTCAATTTTTTGATTTATGCTATGTGTTATTTAGATAGGTGATAGCCTCAGCGAACAAGTCGCAGGCTACAAATGGATATACTTTGAAGGATCCCCATAATGGCTTTGTGTTGAAAACACTCCGCCTTTATGGCACAGTAAGTAGTCCAATCCATCTTCGAGTATTCTTGAAAGAACGACTCGTACCTTCTTAATTACACATACCGCATTAATCATAAATCATTTTCTATACTTGTCCGAATTCCATCCTTTATCCAGAAAGGTTAACTCAGTTGTATCATCTTTCAAGATCGATCCTTAGGTCGGGAGGTCCATTCCTCCAACTATAATTGATCAAATCAATTTCGACCTTTTGAATCCCTTTTGAATAGATACTACCAAGTTCAAGAATTCACAAGTATAATGATTGATAAGAGAAATACATCTAATAAGTAAAACAAGTTATACATAACGGTTTGTTACATCGTGGTAGACTAAAGATTCATCATTCATGCATTGCTATCTGATGTACCAGAATAGATATCACCATTATTTCTTATCCAAACCATCAAATGATTAAAGAAATAAAATATCCATTAATAATAAAGAAAACCAGAACAAAAGTTCTTTTTCAAAATAAGGGGTACATAAAGCAATAATTGAAATGAAAACTTAAAACAGATAAATGTCTTCCACTGCAACCGCTGCTACCCCAACAGCTTTGCCCATGTAGACTCGAACTCTTCTTCTCTAAGTCGCCGGGTTTTCTGGAACCCCTGCATTTAAGATAATGCACATACCGTCAGTGGTTCCATATCTACACACCAGAATTCTGGTAGATAATACCGCTGACTATGTTTTTACGACTAAAGAAAAATTCGTACCTCTGAGAGGACATTCAGACTTCCAGTGTCCAAACTTGTTGCATCGGAAGCACTTGCCCTTTGGCTTACCAGCCCCCACTCGTGGTCCATTCCTCTTGGCACCACTGGGTTTTATGGCTTGCTTCCTTTTCTTGCCCCTACCTCCAATAGCTTTCAAGCTTTTGGACTTGGTAGCCACAAGCGCTTGAGACTTGCCCTTCTTGTAGATCCCCTCTGCCGCCTTCAGTTCAGTCAGGAGTTGCGCAAGGCTATAAGACAGTTTACCCATATTATAGCTCATACGAAACTGCTCAAAACTAGGGGTCAGAGACTGGAGTATGATGTCGACTTGCGTCTCAGCATCAATCATAGCTCCTAGGACCTCCAATTCATTCAACAGACTCATCATCTTGAGAACGTGCTCCTCAACGGGCGTTCCTTCAGACTGAGTAGTTGACATGAGGACTCTCATGGCTTCTTGCCTCCCCGCACGGTCATGATGCCCAAACATCTCCTTGAGGTTAAATAACATATCCTCGGCAGTGTCCATCGACTGATGCTGGGTTTGGAGCACATTTGACATGGAAGCCAAAATATAGCACTTAGCCATTTCATCAGCCTTTTTCCACTTCCGATATGTTTCTTTTTCCTCATCAGTTGAGGCGGCCGTGGGCTCAGCAGGGCATTGCTCATAGAGTACAAACTTGTTCTCTTCAGCAGTCAGGACAATGTCCAAATTTCTCTTCCAATCAATGTAATTGGGACCAGTGAGTTTATGTTCCTTGAGTATCATAGAAAGTGGATTCATAGCTATTCTCTAAACCTATAAGCACATGTAAACAAACAATCAATTTAATGTCCGATATTATCTCCCTCAAATAATATCATTAAATTACTAATTGCGTCTAAAATCCCATCAGGTAAAGCAAGCCACGTGGTGTGGACGTTTACCCACCCAAATGATTTAGCAATTAGATTTTCTTTGGTCATACATCAATCATAGCGTAACTTCGTGGGGAAGAATACTATAACGCGTATCTAAGTGTAAACCATCACTCAGCACTAAAGTATATCGCTTGGAATTGCTACGTCACCGCAAGCCACGTGGTGTGGACGTTTACGACAATTTCACAACTCTTCACAATTACTTATAACTGTCTACATCAATTAATCCAAAATCCGTCAGCATAGCAAGCCACGTGGTGTGGACGTTTACTACACCAAGAGACTTTTATAATTGACTCCCAATTACAAGATCCATTTGATTTCGTAAATCAAGACTTGGAGAATCATAAGTGAAACTCGAAGTTTCTAACCAGTGATTCACCATGCGAGCGACCCTATCTCTCATAAATGAGGGAGCCGAGCAGACAATCGACCCACCTATCAAAGAATGGCACGAAGGTCTCTAATTTGTGTCATCCACATGACCAAGTGGCTCTGGCTCCATTCCACTCCCCGGGGTGAGAATGAGTCGACTTGAAGTCAGTTTCAGAAAGACAAATTAGGCATTGTTTGATAAACTTGATCAATGTTTCTTGTAAGAGGAATTACAAGAATTCTCCTCCAATGACTTGTCTATATGAACTTCGAAAGTCCATAAAAATCACCAAGAGAACAGTGATGGAGACCATGGGAATGTTTCCATCCCCTCTCCCACTTAGCTTTTTATGATAAAGGGATACGCTATCTAGTGCATAAAATAAACACATATAGCATGCATGAAAGCAATAAAGCACATAGATCACATAGTCAAAATAATGCTAGAGAAATTATTTTTCCCGACTATCATGGCTTTATCTTCATATGCATCTTCTAGTCTTCAGTCTTCGTTTCTTGAATGCTCCATGTGACGAGAATATTAATCTCTAATATTTAAATCTATTTATTTTCAATTAATCCAAAAGTTACTTAATTCGAAAATTAAGTCAATCGAATATATCAAAAATAAAATTAAATATCATTAATATTTTTATTTATTTATTTTCCTATCTAGTTCTATTAAATTTCTAGAATAATCTATCCAAGTAAAATTTGGAATATTCTAGAAGATATCTATAATAGAACAAGGAAATAAAATAAATTTGGACTCTTATGCTTTCCAAGATTAATTAATTTCCTTTACTATGAAAATTCCCATAAAATAGGAATAATCAATTAGGAAATAAATCAATCCTAAATTAACTTTTATTCCTTTCCAATTCTATTAAATCTCTAGGATCCTATTCCAAGTAGAACTCGGAATACTCTAGAAGATTTCCATAATAGAATAAGGAATAAAATTAATTCCAATTAATTCTTTTCCTAATCCATAAGAATTCCCAAAAATAGGAAAAACTTAAATAGGAAAACCGAACCAATTAGGAAAGTAGTATCTTGGTAGGAGAACACGAGATCACGAGGACCCCGCGCCCCCTACCATCGATCGCCGGCCGGGGAGGAGCGCCGCCGCCACCTCAGCCCACGCGCCACCACCACCGGTGGCCGGCGTGGTCAAGGAATCCCGCGGGCAGCCCCCTTGCCCCTTCGATCGATCCTCATGGGATCGATCCTCGTGATCGATCCCCGGTCCTCCCTCTCATCTCCTTCGTCACATGCGTCCTCCGGCGGTCGTCTCAACATCGAACCAACGTAAATAAATTACAATAATTTAAATTACAATTCCGGTATCGATTCTATACATGAAATCGACCCTATACATTTTCCGGAAAAAAAAAGAACGTAATAATAAATCCTAAATTCGGTCAACCCCCAAATTTTTACTATTATAAACATTCAACCACACAAAACGAATCTCGACATGTCTGAGAGTTTAATAATCATGATAATTAATTAAGCAATAATTAAATCAACCATGATAGCCGGAAATCCTGCAAGGTAGAACAATAATCGAATATATACATGAACACGAAACCAAACGCTCTGATACCAATTGCTGGGATTCGATGTCCCGGGCTATCAAAAAAAATTGCGGAACCGATAACCCAACCGAAAACCCGTCGCCAGAGTTCGCACGAACACCAACTCATCCGCAGGAGTCCGACCTTTGGAGACTACGCGCCCGAAGACACGCAGCCCGCCCCCAGTCGAAGTCTCCCGCGAGTCGGAAATCACGAACGCGAACCACACGCGAAGAACCGGGCTCGACAAGAGCGTCGCCGCGGGATGAACCCGCGGCTAAACCCTAGCCGAACCCCATCGCGGCTGGGGTTCGCGATCGCCGTGCATGGCGATCGCTGGGGCTGCCTAGCAGTCCCCGGTGGTGAGTCCGGCGACTCACCACCTTCGCCGGAGGAGGGCGGTCAGCCCCAGGCTGACCCGCCGCGGCATCAGCCGCGGCTTTCCCACGCGATCGACCACGCGGTCGATCGCTCGCCCCGGCTTCAGCCGGGGCTCCTCCCTTGCGCACGCCGCCGTCGAGGGCGGCTGGGGTCTGCCACGGCGCCAGCCCGTGGCACCCCAACGATCGACCGAAGTCGATCGCATGCCCCGGCGTCCAGCCGGGGCTTCGCCCTTCGTCGCGCGCGCCGGGCGGTCGAGCCCTAGGGTTTCGACCGCCCCCTTCGATCTTCGCCGGGGATCTCGAATCCCCGTCCGCGATGATCGTCGTTTTCCCGGATCGCGCATTCATGTATATATCACAATTAATACGCACAAATAATCATAGAAGGGGTTTCTCGATTATTACCTCGAATCGTTGTACGGAGAAACGAATTCGGTTGATGACCTTGCGATCTTCCTACGTATTCCTCGCACTTCGTCCGAACGTCGTGTGGGCGACGATCTATCGGATTCCTATGGATCTCCTTCACTCTCCAAGACTTTATGATTGGCGTAGGTCAATTATTATGTGTTGTGAAAAGTGAAGACCATGTAGTGCTTATATAGGCTACGTAGGGGATCATAAGGAGATTAAATATTGGGCTTCTAAATATTGAAGATTAAATTGGGTCCAACCCAAATCCATTAATCCTTATCAATATTAAATTTTATTTATTTTCCACTATATAAATAAAATTGCACTCCCAATATTAATCCATATTATATCAAATAATATTTCTCCGATTAGTATTATTTATTCCGTGTATTTAAGATTTAAATATCCATGAATAAATTTATTTATTGCTCAATAAATAATATTCATATCTTATATCCGAGACTAGTACCGTTCAACCTTTATTATTGTGCGGAACGAATCCACTCATGAGGCTTACACAATAATTCCTTATGAACTCATCTCGGGGATATTATCAACCCTTCCGGGATACACTTTCCCGTCAAGTATTCACGGCATGTCATATATAAAATATAGCGACCCAATTTTACCGGTAATTAACACAATAATTAAATCGGTTAATTCCTTTGGAAAATCAAAGTCTCTAATATTAAATATACACACCCGCAATAATATCAGGGATTAAGAATAAAATACTCCGAGATTTAAATTGATTATCCAAGGCAATCCTAATCAATAAATCTCAAGCTGATCCGCCCAATACACCAAGTGTACAAGTGTGATAAAATAATTAAGATAAATTATTTTCTCTCTCACACAACGACTATACCGATGGGTTGGTCCGTGTCCATCTAGGTCGTGAGCAACTGTTCGATTAAATACGAGTAACCGATAGTATGATCTTCTGTGTGCCCATGCACACCATACTAACTACAACGTATAAAATCCAGGACTATATTTTGCATAATTAATTAATAATAATTAAATGCAAATAATTGTTTATTAATTAAATAGGTTAAAAGCTATGACCGGGTGTTTACCGATGCTTAAATCTAGACATTAAGTGCACAACTCCAACACTAATAGGTTCCACATATATCAGTATGGACCATCCCTAATTACTCACATGTTCTCCTTTCTCCAAGAAAGATGACATTGTTATCTTTTCAATCACACATCATTCACATGTATCAAATGACTCCAAGTCAAATGATTCTAAAATTCCTTCTAAAAGAAGCTTCGTTACATGTTTAGATTTTGATTTGATCTAATCAACAATGTTTCAGTTATGTCTCATCGATATTTATTCGATTTGGCCTTTGGTCTTAATGATATATATGATTTGTCAAGTTTAAAGTATACATAAACAATATAATAATCGTACCAAAACAAAGAATAACTCACAATTAAAATAGTTACCAAACTATTTAATAGTGAAAAACTAATCCATCAGTATCCAATACTGAACCAATATTCATTGTTTATTGAAGGTACGAAATTACATAGTTATAATACTAAAACAAGGCCCTAAGGCAAAACAACATCATATGATCATACAGCTAATGCAGCGACCTTCGCTCCATTTCTTGCCCGTAGATCGACATCTCTACTCACCAAACTTACACTTCTATGTAGTTCCTCCACATACAAATGTGAGAACCACATTTGGCATCCAATACCCAAGAAGTAGAATTTGTGAAGTTTAATGTCTATATCATTAATACTTGAAGATGAAGCAACCCCGTTCTTCACATCTTCTTTGAACTTTGGGCAAATTCAATTATTCCCAATAATTGAGTCTCATTCAAATTTCTCATTCAAAATTATCTCAATGTCAAAACGTGATAAATCGTAAGTGAAAAGTCGAACTTTTCTAACCAGCGATATTATCATGCAATTGAAGCCCTATCTCTCATAAAATATGAGGGAGCCAACCAGACAATCGACTAACGCCATCCCATGGCTCGAAAGTCTCTAATTTGTGTCATTGATGAACTAAGTGTTTTGGATTAAATCACTCCCCGAGGTGAAAATAATCCTAACTTTAGAATTCATCATTGAAAGACAAATTATGCATTTGTTTTGAAATTGAATAAATATGAACTTCTACATATTTGCAAGTATTGTCCAACACTTTTACAGTAGACGCATTGAGATTCCCTAGGAACCCTAGTAGCATTTTTGCCCATGCTCTTTTGAATACCTCATCCCTTATCATAAGAATATCCCTCTCTGGGTCCTTTTTAATTGACGACTCATCATCTTAGAAAAATTTAGGAGATCACTTAAAAAAAATAATCCAATTATTTGTTGTACATGTGGTCCCTATAGGTTTCTCTTTTCCAGCCTAGCTGAAGCGATGACCCTGGTTATTCAGAACTTTTCAATGTTAGCATATTCCCCGAACATGCTATTGAGTTATTCAATGATATCTTATGATGTGGTTATTTAACACATTTTCCTTGTCTTCGTATTTGAGGACCATCCTCGAATTACGTTGTGAATCAAGAAAATTTATGTTGTTCAATTTTTCATAATCAAGAATTGAACCAAACTTGAATCGAGTTGAAATTAACATGATAAACTACAAAAGTAAGATAAATAAAGTATGTAAACATTCACAAAGTGGTAAACAAATAAGGTTGTCTAACAAGCTACTTATTTATTCTATTTTGTTCAATCGATATCTAATATCTTTGTTCCCTTGAACAAAACAATCCCAAGACCCTCATCTTGCAAATTCTTAAGCCGACTGAGTCCGCACTTAAGAAGTCCAAGATAGGTTGACATCCCATGTCAATGACATCTAATGTCACTCTCGGTCGATGAGAATCTAATTCTCATCTCATGTCTCGATAGCCACGCCTGCAGTGGATCTATCGATGAGAAAACCAAACTCACGTGTAAAGGTCTAACCTTTACTCCCACTTATCCCAAGATAACAAGTAGTACCCCGCTGAGGCGGACCTACCAACTTATGATCGAGGGCTTCATGAGTGTGATGTTTTTGGACAAGACATTATACTCATTATTTTGGGAACTTGCATGCATATGTGTTTATATGTAAGTTGAACATTTATAACATAAAACATCTATAACTAGCAAAGCACATAATACGTATTGAAAAAGCCCCTAGAACCTGACAACACTCAAAAGAAAAACGATATAAAACTATCGAAACGTCTTGAAATCATCCCGACTTGATCCGGCTGAACTTGGCTGCACCTGGTCAGGTCCACGACCCCTACCTCCAAGGTAGAGACCTTTGCTTTGGTCCTCTCAGATCTGCCCTCAAAAAACCCGGAACAGCGGTCGCTGTTATGCAAACAGCGCCCGCTGAAATGAAACAGCGGTCGCCGTTTTGCATTCGGCGCCCGCCGAAAGCAACAAAAGAGGGCAGAATGTCTGGACCTGAGTTTTGCATGAACAGCGGTCGCTGTTGCCACAACAGCGCCCGCTGAACCCCTAACAACGACCGTTGTTGCTACAACAGCCCTGGCTTCGTTCGTTTTGCTCCGTTTTGCTTCGTTTCTTCTCGTTTTCGCTTGGGCTTCGAAATCCAACTCCGATACATGGATAAATCCATTGCTTACATATTGAACAATACATTTTTGAATAGAAAAACCTATCTATTACAAAAGATTCCAAGGGACGCAACCCTCCAAAACTATGGACATTCAACACGTAAAAAACACGATTCATCCACCCGACCACTATCGGTGGCCGGCCTTACATCTAATCACATAGATTCAAACAAACAATTAAGCCAATTATGTTGATTTAAACTTCTTGTGTCCAACACAAAAGTGTGCACGAGCCCTAGGCTCTGATACCAATTGAAGGTACCGGTACACCGATCCAATCGATATACCGTGTGTGCGGAAGCGTGTAAAGCGATAGATTTACTATGCCATGATCTTAGTGCACACTTAATGTGTATAAGAACACATATAAACATATATACACTATACACATCCAATATATATATATATATATATATATATATATATATATATATATATATATATATATAAGGTTCAACGATTACTTACTTTTGGTGATCGTTGACTTTGGTTAATGTCGTTGAGGTGGTGTTGAGTCGATTGAACCACCTCAAATGGATCAGCCTCTCGAAGCTCTCCTTGTGAATGACATCGTCACTCCTTTAGATCGTCCGGATGTGGAAGCCGCACAAATGGCCCGGCCTCTACGTGTTGCACACGAACCCGGATAATGAACACCTTGCTTGCTTGAGAATGAATCTCCAAGATCACCTCTTTTCTCTCTATTTGAGTGGAATTTCGTGGCTGATCCTAAGTGTGATGAAAATCTGATTTTCATCCATATAAGTGCATCATTATGCATCCCATTACACCCCTTTTTAACCTACAACATAATGGGCATCATAATGCACCATAATCATGCAAAGGGGTTACAAAGGAGGTGAAAGGTCATGCCACATACACATGCCACTATGCATTGTATGTGGACCCACTTGCTTGTGTGGCATGCCATGTCACACTATGTGACATGCATCCATGCAAGCCATGCATCCCATGCATGTTAATTAATTCCACGTAAATATTGATTCTAAATCAATATATTTATCAAGCAACGTACATCATCTTTGAGTCCGTGTGTGACCCTGTAGGTATGATTTAATTGATCAATATTATATTGTTCCCAACAATTAATATTATCAAATAATCATTTAACATCCATAGACGACCTTATGACTTTATCGATTGCACACGTAGGATCGAAGGGCATATCCCAACAGCCCCGACCTTCGATCGAGACCTATCTTGCCCCGACCTTTGGTTTGTACGCCCACGGACATTCAATCCTTCGCTTGGCGTCTCTCCCGAATTAGGATTCTCCATCATCAAAATATTATCTCTAGATGAGAGAGCAGAAACAACGTCTTTAAACGCGAGACTATCTCGAGCGGAATATAGGAGAGTATTTTGAAGGTCGCCATAGAAGGAGGTAGTGAAATTAGGAGCCAAAACGCAAGATCATCATCTTCGATCTTCACGCCAATGTTGCCGAGGTCGGCGACTTTCTCCTTGAACTTCGCTACGTGTGCGGGGATAGAAGAGCCCTCCGCCATCTTGAGGAAATATAGACTCCTCTTCAAATTGTGCTTACTTGACACCGTCTTGGTAATGCACATCTCTTCAAGTTTCTCCCACAACTCTTTCGCTGTCTTCATCTTCATGATGTCCTCCGCCAAACTGTTCGATACATGGAGCCCTATGGTCGCCATAGCCATCTGATCGAGCGACACACGCTCGTCATGCTCCATATGAACCGACATGTTGTCAATACCATTGAGAGCGTTCTCTTGCTTCAAGGATCGTAGAACTAACCTCATCTTGTATTGCCAAATTGGGAACCTTGTGTTGAGATCCAGCATCGGTATGTCATACTTCACGCTCGTCATAGATCCTTAGCTCTGATACCACTTGTTGACGATCGGACGATGTATAGTACGATAATAACGGGATACCGAAGAAAAGAAATCAATAAGAAAAATAGAGAAGACAAAGAATTTACGTGGAAACCCAAATCGGGAAAAACCACGGGAGGAACGACGAATAATTCACTATAATATTGTTTCACGATTACAATGATGATATACGCTCTAAACCCTCAAAATTCACGCAATAGCTTTAGAATTATAATTGGTGTGTCTCTGTGTCAATGGAGCAGCTCTCTTTATATAGGGGGAAGTCCTAATTATTGTATGAAAACAATAATTCTCGCCCATAAGAGTCCTAGAAGGAGTAGAAATCAATCCCCATCAATTTGGAAATAATTCCAAAATTACGTGCGCTGAATTCTGGGCAGTGTCGGCCGACGGGTCCAGACGGTCGGCCGACAGGAATCAGCACGTTTGTGCCAAGTTCTCTGAAAGTCTCTCCAATTTGGCACGAGCTGGGGCATTTTTGTCGGCCGACAAGAGAATGTGTCGACCGACACTCACTTACTAAAACATACCTTTTGTGGCACACCTAACAAATTAAAATCAAAGTTATGTTTTAAATAATTAAAATAATCAAAATTACAATTAATAGTTAGGTGTTTTGCATTTCGCCGTTGGTGTAATATTACAATCGGTGTCGTGGTTATTTGAGAAGTTTTTTAAAAAATAACTTGAAGTGTAACATTTTCAATTTAATTGTGAAATAAATGAATAATTCGAATGAATATTAAAAAAAAAATCACTAATCACACATCAATATGAAATATTAAAGTTAAGTCTCTTTTTTTTCTTTTCTTTCAATTTGCGTATAAAGTATAATGAATTAGATTTGTGGTGTTGAAACTTGAAAGGATGATTGATCGATTTCAAATACGAATCCAAATCTGTAGTGCGTAGTATAACATTTTTATTGTAAAAGAGCGAATATAATTTGCGGAAATATTAAAATAAATAAATTTTAGCATTATTTTAACAAGTAAAACAATATCAATGTGGTATTATACCAATATTATATATTAATTACATCCTTTTTTCTCACAGTTTGGATATATATAATTTAGGAAAAATGGCAATAAAGCCAATTTTCAATATTTTTGGGCAATAAGGCCAACTTTCAATTTATGTGTCAATTAGATCTTTTTGTTCCAATTGGGCCAAATAAATATATATGGAAGGACGAAAATACCCTTACTCTATTTCTACTCAACCCACCCCACCCCACCCCTGCCTCAGACACTGAATACCATGAAAAAGACACTGAACGTCAGATTTTTTCTTCTACTCAATCCACCCACCCCAAAAGACACTGAATGTCAGACACTGAATACCATGAAAAGACACTGAATAACACTTAATAACACTGAATACCATTAAAAGACACTAAATAACAGTAAAAGACACTGAATAACACTGAATAACATTAAAAGATACTGAATAACATTAAAAGACACTGAAACACCGCATAACACTGAATACCATTAAACGACACTGAATAACATTAAAAGACACTAAATAACATTAAAAGACACTAATTAACATTAAAAGACACTGAATAACACTGAATACTATTAAAAGACACTGAATAACATTAAAAGACACTGAATACCACTGAATAACACTGAATACCATTAAAAAATACTGAATAACATTAAAAGACACTGAATAACATTAAAAGACACTGAATAACACTGAATAACACTGAATAACATTAAAAGACACTGAATAACATTAAAAGACACTGAATACCATTAAAAGACACTGAATGTCAGTTTTTTCTACTTAACCCACCCAGACACTGAATACCACACTGAATGTCAGATTTTTACACTGAATGTCATTAAAAAACACTGAATGTCAAAATTTTACACTGAATATTATAAGAACACTGAATATCATTAAAAAACACTAAATGTCATTAAAAAACACTGAATGTTGGATTTTTACACTAGAATATTATAAGAACACTGAATATCATTAAAAAACACTAAATGTCATTAAAAAACACTGAATGTTAGATTTTTACACTAGAATATTATAAAAATACACTGAATATCATTATAAAACAATGAATATTATAAGAACACTGAATGTCATTAAAAAACACTGAATCTCATAAAAAAAACACTAAATGTCAAATTTTTACACTGAATATTATAATAACACTGAATATCATTAAAAAACACTGAATGTCACTAAAAAACACTGAATGTCAGATTTTTACACTAGAATATTATAAAAATACACTGAATATCATAAAAACATTTTTCATTGATTAATAAACTGATACCATCAACTCTCGGCTTAATACACTGACATGGACATTGCACGGGCCTCCTGATGGTATAACTGATTTTGTAGCTAGTCACCGTTGGTCTAAGATTGAATGACTATGGAGAGACAGAGAGAAGTAAAAGCAAAGTTAAGTACTGAGGGAGTAAAAATTCAAACTATAGTTACTACCAAAAAAATGTGTAACACAGAACAAAAAAAATGTGCTCCGAACTCCAAATAAGATTAAGAACTTCAAGTAGGAGGAAATAAAACAACCATTTTTTTTCAATTTAGTAGGATCTAAGTTCGAAAGTCAATATGCTTTTTGAATTCCACTTACCAGCCAAGCTCTCCTCACTCTTCCAATCAGATACTACAAACCTGTTTTCCCATCCACCTATAGAATTCATTTCATACAAAATAAGAGCCATCAATGGATGCATATCGATGATTTCTTTTTAATAAAAGGATACATACACATAACTATCAATAGTATTCTTAAATTGTGATACACATCTATTCTAAACAGGAAAAAGTCTGCATCTTCATTTTCTTTTCTGTTGGATCGACTCTTACCACTGACTCCTAAAAACAGGCACAAACCAATACACCGAGTATATACAACTAATGATGCAAAAATGCAAGTAATAAAAGCTCAACATATCTCTTAATTATTTGACGTCGTCACCAATTTCAGTTAGCTCCATAACGAAAGACGCAAACTGCAAGAGAGGTTTAAACCTCAAGGGGTAGTTTATTGTAATCATCCGAAATATGAATTTCGGATCTTCCTTCTGAGAGCACTGAACTAAAATTCTGTCCACTATGATAATATAATTTCAACATGATAAAAATAAATGCAAGTTTCTTAAAATTACAGTCAGCATCAATAACTCGAGAAAGTCAAATTTTATATATTGGCATGCCGTGAATACTTGACGGAACACGAAACCAAACGCTCTGATACCAATTGCTGGAAATCGATATCCCGGGGTATCAAAAATTGCGGAACCGATAACCCCGACCGAAATCCCATCGCCGGAAACCGATCACGAGCTCCACGATGTCCGGAGCTCAACCGGAGAATCGCCGCGGGATGAACCTGCGGCCGAAACCCTAGCCGAGCCCCACCGCGGGCTCGCGATCGAAGTCGATCGCATGGGGATGCCTAGCAGCCCCCGGCGGTGAGTCCGGCGACTCACCACCACCACCGACGGGAGGGGGGACCACCAGCCGCGGCGCGAGGCCGCGACGGTCCCCAGCGATCGACCCTTGGTCGATCGCTCGCCCCGGCGTCCAGCCGGGGCTCCCCTCGGGATCGCTGCCGGCGATCGATGCCCTAGGGCTCGATCGCCACCCCTCGGCTCCCAGCCGAGGGTCCTTCGAACGTTCGCCGGGGATCTCGAATCCCCATCCCCGAAGTTCGTCGTTTCTCCCGGATCGTGCGTTCATGTATGCATCACAATTAATTGAACATAAAATCACACAAGGAGTTTTATGATCATACCTTTTGATTCGTTGTGCGGAGAAACGAAATCAATTGAAGACCTTTGAATCTTCCTACGTATTCCTTGCACTCCGTTCGAACGTCGGGTGGGCGACGATCTATCGAACTCCTATGGATCTCCTTCAACTCTCTAGAATATCAAGTATGATAATCTTGTCTTATGATTTATGAAGGCCATGTAGTGCTTTTATAGGCTACGTAGGGGATCTAAAGGAGGTGGAATATTGGGCTTCCAATATTGAAGATTAAATTGAGCCCAATGCTCAAGTCCATTAATCCTTATCAATATTAATTAATTTATTTTCCACTATATAAATTAATTGCACTCCCAATATTAAACCATATTATATCAAATAATATTTCTCAAATAGTATTATTTATTCCGTGTATTTAAGATTTAAATATCCATGAATAAAATTAATTTATTGCTAATTAATTTATTCATCTCTTTAATCCGAGACTAGTACCATTTAACCTTAATTATTGTGCGGAACGAATCCACTCATGAGGTTTACACAATAATTCCTTATGAACTCATCTCGGGGATATTATCAACCCTTCCGGGATACACTGTCCCGTCAAGTATTCACGGCATGCCATATATAAAATATAGTGACCCAACTTAACCGGTAATTAACCCAATAATTAAATCGGTTAATTCCTTTGGTAAATCAAAGTCGCTTATATTAAATATACACACCCGCAATAATATCGGGGATTAAGAATAAAATACACTGAGACTCGGATCGATTATCGCCGGCAATCCTAATCGATGAATCTCAACGATCCGCTCAATACACCAAGTGTACAAGTGTGATAAAATAATTAAGACAAATTATTTTCTCTCTCACACAACGACTATACCAATGGATTGGTCCGTGTCCATCTAGGTCGTGAGCAACTGTTTGATTAAATACGAGTAACCGATAGTATGATCTTCTGTGTGACGTCGCACACCATACTAACTACAATGTATAGAATCTAGGACTATATTTGCATATATTTAATTACAATAATTAAACGCAAACAATTGTTTATTAATTTAATAGATTAAATGCTATGATCGGGAGTTTACCGTTACTTAAATCTAGACATTAAGTACACAACTCCAACACCTCGGATCTTGGTTTATGAATATTCTTACGATAATTAAACGATAAAATCATAAAGAGGGTTTTACGATTTACCTCGTTCTCGTTGTTCGGAAAAACGAAAAACTCAATTTGATGACCTTGAGATCTTCTCGCGTATTCCTTGCACTAGCTCGGACGTCGTGTGGGCGACGATCTACCGAACTCCATGGATCTCCCTCTCTACTTTCTCTCTCTAGAATTGTGATCTTCAAGTTATGAACTTATGAGAATAGAGAAGACCATGTAGTGCTTTTATAGGCTACGTAGGGGATCTTAAGGAGGTGGAATATTGGGCTTCCAATAATAGTGATTAAATTGAGCCCAAGCCCAAATCTATTAATCCTTACTATTATTAATTAATTCTATTTTCCACTATATAAAATTAATTGCACTCCCAATATTAAACCATATTATATCAAATAATATTTCTCCGGTAGTATTATTTATTCCGTATATTTAAGATATAAATATCCATTAATAAAATTAATTTATTGCTAATTAATTTATTCATCTCTTATTTCCGAGACTAGTACCATTCAACCTTAATTATTATGCGAAACGAATCCACCTACAGGGTTTAAATAATAATTCCTTATGAACTCATCTCGGGGATATTATCAACCCTTACGGGATACACTTTCCCGTCAAGTATTCACGGCATGTCATATATAAAATATAGTGACCCAACTTGACCGGTAATTAACCCAATAATTAAATCGGTTAATTCCTTTGGTAAATCAAAGTCACTTATATTAAATATACACACCCGCAATAGTATCGGGGATTAAGAATAAAATACACTGAGACTTGAATCGATTATCGCCGGCAATCCTAATCGATAAATCTCAAGCAGATCCGCTCAATACACCAAGTGTACAAGTGTGATAAAATAATCAAGACAGATTATTTTCTCTCTCACACAACGACTATACCGATGGATTGGTCCGTGTCCATCTAGGTCGTGAGCAACTGTTCGATTAAATACGAGTAACCGATAGTATGATCTTCTGTGTGACGTCGCACACCATACTAACTACAACGTATATAATCCAGGACTATGCTTTGCATATATTTAATTATAAATAATTAAACGCAAATAATTGTTTATTTAATTAAATAGATTAGTGGCAATGGATCGTGAGTTTCCGTTACTTAAATCTAGACATTAAGTACACAACTCCAACAGTTGTATCCTGAAGACCAAAATGTATATTTGAATAACTAAGTTTTTCCTATATGGTTTTATTAGTTACAGATTTTAATGAGATGGATTGATCACCAATAACTATTTTCAAAAGTCAAAGATCTTCGGTGATTACAATCAAGGGGAGCAAGTTGTACTCTTTTTTCTTCGTCGAGGTTTTATTCAACTGGGTTTTCCTGATAAGGTTTTAACGAGACAACAATCTTGTAAATAGTCATTCAAGGGGGAGTGTTATGAATATTATTAATTAGTGAATGACTAGTTTACCCTTTCTTGGTAAACAAGACAGAAACCCTACTTTTTATTCTATATAAAAAGGTCTCCTCATATGAATGAAACAATAATTCACAACAATTCTATTCGTCTCTCATATTGTCTATCTGTATACTCTATTATTCTCTTTCAATTACTCTTGAGTTTATAACACCTATAAAATTTTTAACAACTTGACTCTCTTTATTTTTCGTGTCATTTTCTTTGGACTATATACTTAATTTATAACATTCTAAAATTCAGTCTACCGAAAAAGTTTTATTTAGGAATCTGAATTTAAAAATTTGAGATTTAAGGAATATATGGTGACCTATTTTATTTGATATTTACTTTTTTAGCCTAATTTGTGTGGCTTTTAATTTGTTATGAATGAAAAATATACTTTTTTAACCCCAAATTTATTTACTACTCTCAATGGATGAAAGAGAATCAAATTTATTCTAAAACAATATAAAAATAAATTTGAGTTTTAGTCAAACAAATGTCATTTTATAATTTTAAAAAATAGAGCAATGTTTTAGAAAAAAAATTCAAAAAT
This sequence comes from Euphrasia confusa, assembly GCA_954870475.1. Taxonomy (NCBI): domain Eukaryota; kingdom Viridiplantae; phylum Streptophyta; class Magnoliopsida; order Lamiales; family Orobanchaceae; genus Euphrasia; species Euphrasia confusa. The sequence goes on from OX940960.1 coordinate 24,531,136, forward strand.
AATCTCTTATCACACATTTTTGGATAAAAAATCAATTGGGAAATTCTAATTAAATAATTTGATTTTAGAATTATAGTCATACTATAAAGATTACTCCTAGTAAAATTGAACTTGAAAACACAATCTTATTATTTCATATACAAACTTTTAAATTCAATATTTTTTTATTTAATATATATCATAACTATTTTCCAAAAATAAAATATAATAGTTTTAATTTTGAGGGCACACTAGCATACAAAAACAGAGAGTGGACTTTGTGCTATCCAACAAAGTTGAGATAGGGAGTGGTCAGGGGTACATATGTCTTTTTCATTAAAGACGCAATCCCAACATTCGGTCCCGGCTCCATCTGCCTGCATACAACACCCTTCTCTTGGAAAAGACCAAAAAGGGCTCACTGAAACGACGCCGTTGCGTGGCCACGTCAATCGTAGCCTGACACGCGGGTTCATAATTAGGCTGTCATTCAAACCGTGCCGTGTCAGTCGACAGACTATAGTTTGCGTTTGCGAGGCATTTATTTGTTTAGTTTTTTTTAATATATTTTCATTTAAAATTTTGTTTTCTGAAGCAAGAATACAAAATGAGATAGAGTTGGAGCAGTGGTTTCACTGGTTTGGGAAGAGGGAACCAAAAACCCTATTAATTCTCTAACAACTTTAAAAAGACAAAATTAGAGATAGTGGACGTACAAGTGAGTGGAGAGTGTATAGGGTACTCTAGTTTTTGTTGAAATTCAGCTATATATTAGAATTAAATAAAAAATAAAAAAACAACTCTCGAAAAGCGTAAAACAAAAAGGCAACCTAATTTAAAAAAATAGAGCAATGTTTAAAAAAAAATCAAAAATAATCTTATATCACACCTTTTTTTTTTTTTTATAAAAAATGAATTGCGAAATTCTAATTATATTTATTTGATTTTAGAATTATAGTCGTACTATAAATATTTACTCCTAGTAAAATTGAACTTGAAAACCCAATCTTATTATTTGATATAGAAACTTGCAAATTCAATCCTTTTTTTATTTAATTTATATCATAACAATTTTCTAACAAAGTTGAAGTAGTGAGTGGTGAAAGTTCTTTTTCATTATTAAAGACGCAATCCCAACCCGATGGTTTCTGAAAGTTCTATGAATGACAGGTTAATATGAAAATGTATTAAAAAAAATAATAATAATAAATTCAAAAGATAATAAATTCCTCCCGATACGGCACCGTTTGTTAGTGAGCTTGTTAGTGAGCCCTTTTTGGTCTTTTCCGAGAGAAGGGTGTTGTATCCACTCAAATCTCGAAAAACAAAAATGATAGTACAATACTTTTATTTAATTAATTTCAAAATAAAATGAGAACAAATAAATATGAAAAGCCTAAAACAAAAAGGCCACAACATATCACTATCACATTCAGCAAAAGAGCAAAAATCATCGCCCTCTTTCTCTCTTCACATCTCACTCACCAAAAATGATTCCCCAGATCTGGCTTGGTAATTAAAAATCTTTTCTCACTCTTGTTTCTTCTCTCTCTCTCTCTCTAACTTCTGTACATCTTTGCAGACCACAACAATGTCCAAGTGGATATTCACATGAACGACTTTCTGGCTGTTGTTGCAATCATTCTGTATATCGCAGCTGCAGTAATCGTCGTGGAAAGCAAGGGCGAGGCGCAACCTGCGATCGGTAAATTTCTCTACGGCTATCTGTCCCACTTTGTCTCACCTACTCTGCTGGCCATCGGGGGACTACTGGTTTATGCCCTGCCTGCCCTCGGCCGTAAGCGGCGCGGCAGATATTACCCCGGAGTAAACAACCATCCGGTAATACGTGTCTTGTTACGAGCTTTTTTTGGCACATTTGCTGTTGGTCTTTCTACGGTGTGCACTGACTACACTTCAGGCCTTATCTGTTTTTTTATAACAATCCATATATTGGTCTTTTGTCTAATTGCGGGATTTGAAGATAACATCGGCGCTTATGAGTGCTTTACCGCCGTATCTTTTGCTTCCATCCATTCAATGATGGACAAGGAGCATCTTGGATTCAGTCTTTATCCGACGCTCTATGTATCTGCGGCGATCATGATGGGTTTAAAAGAATATGCCTTCTACTATTATTTCAAAAATTCAGAGGAGTACCCCAAAGAAAAAAGTGGCTGAAAATCGGTGAAAAGAAATTGATCGGCGCGGCGGCGAGACAGCGGATTTGCTTTTTTATTTTTTTATTTCTTTTATGTGTTTTTTTTGTTTTTTTTTTAAATTTTATTTGTAACAAGGTCCGTACGCTGCCTATTTCATGTTTATGATTGATCAAACGTCATTGAACTTTTTATAACTTGTTGTATAATCGCTGTTGTGATATGATTCATCTAAATTCCCAAACATATCTCCCTCAACTATGCACTATGCACGTTAGTATCTTCTTCATGAGAATCATAACAAGTAAAAAATTCAAACTAACAAAAAAGAAAAAAAAAAAAAAAAGAAATACACATTAAATTTATTTATATTTTCAACATTCATAAATCTTGGTTGAAAAAGAGTATAGTATAATCTTTTTTATGTAAATAATCACAAAATAAAAATAACATTTTTAATGAATATTAACCTTCACCTTCTTCTTCGATCCCCTTGTGCACCGACTTGAGTAAGCTGTGACTTGCAGAGTATATATAGTGTCAATGGAACTGGTTCAACTCCATCAAAGGTAACTGAAACATTCTTGAATTATTTAGGGGTGAATGTATAATTAAATAATATGTCATGGGTGGTTTTTGTAATTAAAAACATTCCTCAAAACAGATAAAATCAAACTGTGCCAAACCTCAGAGTGTTTGAAAGTTCTAAACACTTGCTGTTAGCTAGAAACACCACTTTTGCTTTGGCTTCTGCTTCGTTTACGAGCGCATTTGAGTATTGTGTCGCAAACGTCTAGGCAGAGAGCGCAGCATCGCAAGAAGTGAGAAGATAAAGACATGGAACCAGAAATCTGGGCTTACGGACTTAGGAACCCTTGGCGTTGTAGCTTTGACTCAGAAAGGCCTTCTTATTTCTTATGTGCTGATGTCGGAGAGGTTCATATAATTAATTCATTTAATTACGAACCTTTAGAAAAAAAAGCATATGTCCGAAAGTACGACGTCTGATGTGGCTTTTATGGGAATCTTTTTCCAGGATAAATACGAGGAAGTTGACCTCATCTCCAAGGGTGGGAACTATGGATGGCGCGTATATGAGGGTCCTCTGGTTTTTCAACCACAGAACACTCCAGGGGGAAATACTTCTGCTGACTCCATAGACCCGATCTTCCCAGTGTTGGGATACAGTCACTCCGGTATAAACAAGCTTGGGTCCGTCAATAACGGGTGGATACGTGTATCGTTCACAGACTGATGCATGCACCTATGGAAGGTAAATAAATAATGAGCATCAGTCATTATTTGTGAGGCTAACAATTAATTAGCTGTGCTCTTTTTATTTGTCTAAATATTCATAAACAATTTTTTTAATCAACCCTTATATTTTGGTATAATATTTGAAGTTTGAACTAACATACCTTTTGCCTGGATATGCTGTGATCAGCTACTTGTATGCTGATCTGTATGCAAGTCATTTATGGGCAGCATCGGAATCCCCGGTAAACAGTGGAAACTTCACAGCCAAAGACGTCGCTTTCAGCTGTGCCGCAGATTCTCCCATCAAGTGCGACTCGGTGCCCATCAGCAACCTTCCTGCTTTACAGTATATCTTCTCCTTCGGAGAAGACAACAGAAAGGATATATACATCTTAACACAAAGTGGGGTGTACAGAATAGTCCGCCCAAGCCGGTGCAATTATACGTGCTCTAAGGAAGTCAAGGTGTCTACAAGTCCTCCTCCCGCTTCTCCTTCTCATGGACACCGTGTCTTTTCACTTTCGACAGAGGTGGTGATTTTTGTATCTGCAGTTTTAGTTTTCCTGGGAATTTTGTTGTAATATGTGGTTGGTTTTATTTTGTGTACTTCTTCCTTTTCATAAATCCCTTAGTTGGAGCATTATACGCCTCAACTGTAAGACTATACCCCTTTTCAACCATTTCCTGACATAAAAACCACCCCTCCTTCATATTCCTTGCCTTGCAATGCCCCGTATTATGTGTATTTTCATCCGGCCCGACTCCCTGATGACACATATCAATCCTAATACAATGTTGTCTGAGAATACGATTAAAAGTGGTTGCATTAGGTATTATACCTTTCTATAACATCTCAAGAAGCAGCTGGTGGACAGTAACCATTTGTCCAGATTTGCTATAAGCGACCATTAGAGTCTTATTGGTAAAAGCATCGGGTTTTATCCCGGCCACCACCATATGTTCCATTAGTTCACAGTCCGCGCTTTATTCCCATATTTACAAAGCCAGTTTAGTAGGGCATTGAATGTGTAGATGCTGAGAATGAATCCCTTACCAGTTACCACACATCTCGTGAAGAAGCTCATTTACTGTGTCAACCTCGCCTTGTTTACAAAGCACGTCAACCAGTAAATTGTATGTCACCACATTTGGAATAAGGCCCGTTTGAATCATCTAGTTGTGAAGAGAGCATGCCTTTTGAATATCACTTATTTTGCTCTATCTGTCAATAAGAGCAAGAGTAAGTGAACTCGTCTGCTTTTAACTTGATCATTTCACGAACCAAGTCATAAGGAGAAAACAACCCAACAGTCGCATAGGGGGAAACGGGCGGTTCACCCACAGTACAGTGAGTTGGAAGTTGGCAGACCGAGTGGATGCTTGGTGGGGGAGCAGACACTTCCCTTGTTGTCCAGAGAATTCAGTCTGAAATTTGTTCACTAGTTTATCACTAGATTAATTACAAATTGGAGCAACCTTGCAATATGAAGCTAGTCTAAATCGATCCAGAGTTTTTGATAATTTCCGGGGACTTCTATACATTAACAAAATTGTGTTTTCCCCATGCTGTCGAGCATAAGGATCCCAGCACCATATTCGGGTGGATGCATCATCTTAAGATGAACCGCGAAGTTTGATCAGTTCATCTAATTCCCATCACCATCCATCCAATTCAGAATATATGGCACATGAGAAAATTAGATGCAACAATAACCTGCCTTAATTACAGCATATGTTCCTTTTTCAAAAGTAATTCCTCTCAAAGAAGAATCACCTTTTTGCTGCAAAATGTTCTGTTCTTTATCCTAATTTCCAGTGGGGAAGCTGTTAAAGGAAATGTGAAGTGTTCTTACCTCCCCTATGTGCTCTGGTATTTCATAGCAGCACTCCAGTAAACACAGCTTTCCAGCAAGACATACCATTCTGAACAATATAAACGCCAAACTTCTAAAAGAAAATGAGAGAAACTGTGTGAAACAAAAATCGGAAAAGACAAAATAGTAGTGGAATATCACAATTAAGCTTCTAATTCTTGTAGTACAAGTTACAACTCTTATTACCACTATATCTTAAATGAGTAACTAAAAGCCTAGCATCTCTGAGCACTAACAATTACAAAATCGGGGCTCGGGGTCGTGATGAATGAAATAAAATAAAGTAAAAAGAATGAGAAAAGGCCCAGCTACTCAGAACTATGTACACTAAGCTAAGAAGGGAAAAAAAGATTGTTACGGGATTTCTGTGCTCTCAAATGTTGGATCTTCTTCTTAAAAATGGGGTCATCTCATGTTGCAGCATTGGGATTTACCATGAACGACTTTCAGCTTTTCCCATAAACAGGTCATCTGTCTTGGAGATTGGTAATGCGCGGTAGTATAACCCTCAATGCATCCAAATTGACAGAATTTTAAGCTGTGCACATACTCGACTGGGCTTGAGCGGTTGAACTGTTCCACCCACATTCCCATGCTCACATCTTCCATCTTGAACAACTGAATCCAGAAAAGTGTACGGTTGAGAAGAAAAGAATAAAACAAAGAGTAGTACAATTGCATTTTTGATCCTTCTATGTTTGGTGGCTAAATAGAAATTTCATCCTCTAATTATCTATGCCTTGTTCGATAGGGCTCTAACTTCTAAAACTTGCACATATGCCACTATCTTGACCTTTTTACGATTCCACTGTTAATTAATTGCCAAGATGTTGCATAATCGATGATGTGGATTGAATATTTGTATTTTCTTCTATTATTAATCTCCATAACACATTATCGAGTAAGCTATGATTGACAGAATAAATGTGCAAATTCTAGAGGGCAAAAATGTCTCATCTAGACCAACAAAAACACAATTGTACTCAAAGAAAGGGACGAAAGTACATACTCTTAGTTTATGCTTCTCAAACTCAGATACAACATAGTGTGCTATGTCAGAGGACACAATATAACCAGGTCCATTCGCATAGGGTGGATAGTCTTCCTCTGGCCATTCCTGATTGAAAGGGAAAGAACATTCATGCATGATATCTTAGATGTTCTTCAATTAACTGGCATGGTTATCAAACACACGAACAAGGATGCTAGAAAAAATTATGTTATTACTAAATTTAAGTCATCTTGACAAGAAATATGCAGGGAAGGGCACTTGACAATTGAAATATAACAAGAAATCACCACAGATTGTCGTAATGGCCATGAGATAAAAACTGAGTTTCCATCACATCATTTTTTTTCAGTCAAATCACGTGACAAATACATAGACAAGACAAGATAACTACAAAACCTACACAACATTAGTACTATACATATTTTATAACGGTAAATTGCAACTTAGCCAGTTTTATGTTAATTTGTCTCGCAGGTCGCATATTTGTACTGCAAAGAAGAAACCATACTTCATATGTGACTGCCCACTTACCATGCCTTAAAGGCTTGTGATAGTAGTTGATATTTCCAACATAAAAACTTCGATGACTTCGAATTCTGAGCACTTCTATCATCACAGCGTCTATTTTTACAAACGTGTCATCATCACATTTCATAATATATTTAGCCGCCACCGTGCGAATCTAAAACAGCCAGGCAAGACATTTAAATAAAGAAAAAAGAGGCAGAGAATCTGAATGTACCCAAAAACCAGCGCAAGTGACTCACCCCATGCTCGCAAATTGCGACAGTCTTGAGTACAACAAGATCATAATTATCCATATAAGGAACCATAAAAATATCACCAAAATAGTCCGCTTCTTTCATAAGTTCCACATTCACTTCCATTCTAGCATGCTAACAAAAAACAAAACAAAATAAAAAAAAAATAAAAAAATCATGAAATAAAAATGCACATTCAGAGCAAAGCTTTCATATAAACTAGGGTTGGTTACAAAAGCTACCCTTGATGTTCACCTAATTACCAAACAAACATTAAAGAAAACAAAACCAACTTAACCTTACCCTGGAATTTTACTTAGTCTTACATCTACCAAATCATAAGCAAAACGAAGTTCAAAATCCTTAGGGCGATTATATATGCTTTGATTATGAAAATTTTGTGTTAGTTATGGAATATTGACGATTATTTTGTTATTTTGAATGAAAAAGACAATTATTTTTAGAAATAACGATTGAATACCATTGTAGTTCAAGTTGAGTGGGTGAAAAAGACCTATGTGTACTTTTGTAATTTTTAAAGTTCCAACTGGCATTCCCGTCTCTTTATGGACACTCACCATTGCCACAAAAAAACGAGCGACGACATTAGCTGACTGAACTGTTTTATGCTGCATCCACGACTTTCGGACCGCCATCCGCTCTGCAAAATGATTGCCGGCCGAGAGGATGCCGATAAAGAGCTCCACGGGCCCATCTGGAATGCTAGGGGCTTTCCACTCGGAAGTAAACTCTAGATGTTTCAGTGGATCTGTGCTCGGATGAGAAACAGGCAAAGAGGTAGCAACAACAGAATGAATGTCAACATCCCCATTCATAAAAAGTCCTGTGGCATCCTCAAGCGTGAAACCCTGTCAAGATCAGACAAGCTTTTGGGGTTCAATTAAAAGAAATTATAGAATAAAAATAGGCTTTTAGAGCTTGACAAATGTTTTGTCTGATTTTTAAAATACATATAAAAAATAAAGAAATAGAAAAACACTGAAGTATGGATATTTGTACTTTGACCCATAAAACTTTTTTTGTTTCACTTTACCTTATGAACTATGCGTTTACACGCTCTATCATGCACGGACACATGACAAGAATAGTAGACACATGCCAGTTTTGTATTTGTCTAAGGGACAGTGACAAAAATGTAATTAAAAAAAAAAATATTCTGGAGTTTAGTAGTACAATTTAATCTTAAAATAATTTTATTTATTTTTACTTTTAGAATGTTTATTATTTATGCAACCAAAATAGTAAAAAAAAAAATAGAAACAACTTATATGTTTCTATAATCTTATTTTGTTAGCTCGTATATCTCTCTTAAATTCTTAATAACAAAAGAAAACAAAATCTAACTCCAGAGACTTTCAGAGGTTTGAAAATTTGAGAAGCTCAGACGACCCCTAGTATGATTAAAGAAGTACTCACAGGACGATAAGGAAAGGATGATATGTGTCTCCCATCCACATTGATATGGAACCCTTCCAGTCCAAAATTAAGCATAAGCACGAACAACTTGTTCTCCGCAAAAGGAAAGGGCCAATCAAGAGTAACCATTTTTGTCTTCCCTATCATCCTTTTCAACCACCATGTGGTTTTTAATTCCTCAGACCCATTGTCATCGTCACAAATCCATTTCTCACATTTCACATGCCCATCAACTTCATATAAGAAAAGAGTGTAGTTTCTAAGACAAAAGCAATTAAGGACGCAAAAGGTCATTTACTTTCCACATAGATTTTACTAGCTAAAAATGATAATACATAGCAGAAAGATTTTATAACTAAAACTACCGCAAGCTGCCTCAATGAACATGCAAAACTAGCTCTAAATTCTGCAAGTATCTAAGTTATTCATTTGTAATAAATTTCGGGAAAAAAAAATACATTAATCCTCACCCGATCCACACCTCATAAGACAATGGTAATTCTGAATCTTATGTTTAATTGGACTTAGATGACAATGAAAATATTCTAACTTCACAATGAGCAATGAAAATTAAGATGCAACATAAATTTATCTTGACGATAAATTACGGAAACAAAACTCACCGGTTTCCTCATCGGCCTTCTGCTTCCAACCCTCACACCTCTGAGCAGACTGCATTCTATAGCACGTGTTCTGCTCGATCACAGGCCGTCCACTCCAATCACCCTTCAGCCTCGGATTAAAGTGGAGAATCCTAGGCGGATCCTCCCCATCCACGGCTCTCAAGCCCTGCAGCTCCATCACGAACTGAGAGACCATTGTACCCTCCCTTTCCTTCTCGGAGTCTATATTTGTGGAGTTATCCACGTGGGCCCACCTCGGCCTCCCGATGACCGTGATGTGGGACCCCAACGACAGGCCACAAGGTACCACCATCATTTTACCTTTCCTCAGGAACTCAGTACCCGACAACACCACCGAGCTCGGGCAGGGCAGCTCGTCTGCTTTCTGGAACGTGGGATTTTCCAAGTCCCCTTTCGTCACTTCACCCAACTTCAGATCATCCAGAAATTTCTTTCCCGAGGCGAATGCATCCCTGACTACCTAATGCAACTCGGAAAACTCGTCTTTGCTTACGCTGTTAAATGCGTCTTCGTCGAAAATGAGGCCCGAGATCCTCTTGAATTCCCCCAGTTTTCGCTCCTGGGAACGGAACTCGTGCCTCTCTTTCTCCCTCGTGGAGGAGAACTGATTGTCGTTTCGGGCGGCGAATGTTGGTTGGGAAATGTGAGGCAAGCTCGACTCTGCCTCAGGAGACTCAAACCCTAAACCCGATTTCAAAACCACCGGAATCTCAAATGTGATGAAGATTAGATACAGAAACAGCAGGCCGGAAAAGACCTGAATCGATCGGAGTCGACTGAGTGAGATCAGCAAGTCGAACTTGGCCCGCTTTTGCGAACCCATTTCTGAGGGAAATCCAAATTCCAAAGGGTAATTCAATTAAATTTCTGGGTTTTTGAGATTTTGGATCAGAGTCTCGGTATTCGAAGTAAGAATAGTTATTTTTTCCTGAAAAAATTAAGGACAGTTCATCATGGTAGATGAACTGGCACGGATGTTGATTCAGAGAACAGAGAGTGGAAAATGCTTTTCCGTTGAAATTTTGAAAAAGGGGATACAGACGTTGAGGAAAATGAAAAACGATGTCGTTTGGTACCACGAATAGTTATTCGAGTCTTCAGCTTTCAGGTCTTTCTGTTTTTTTAAACTCTCCCTAATTCCCATATACAGTAAGGTCCTATTTGGTAGTCCGTATTAAAAAATCCAAGATAAGTTCTCTGTTAGATATCTACTACTGTTGAGTTTCACTTGTAATCTTATGTTTGTGATGAGCCATTTTATTTGCTCATCTTAAAGCATTTTTACACCCTTTATTGAGTCAGTTTGAGTCGGTAACGTGTTTGGGAGGGCACAATTAGGTATTTGGGCAGAGTGTGTATGGATGCAGGTAACATGTGGCGCACTGGGCAAAAGAGGCAAGGAAATCCCCTTCTTAGGGCAAATCAGTTCTGGAGCGGTAGTGACATGCAACAGTTTGACCACATCGAGCAAATGGGTAAAGTCACGAAGCAGAAGACCCAGATTTCTTACCAAGTACCGTGCCTGGTCCGATCACTTGTGGAGGAGAAGAAATACCTGCAGACGACGATTTGGGCAGAGAACGGCTGAAGACAGAAGATTTCCTGTGGGCAAGGAGTCAGCGCACCAGAATCCCTGGATTCGGGGGATCTGACTTATCCCCAAGTCATTGACCGCTGACTCCTATTCCTTAGGGAGGAGAAACAGTCGCGTTTTCAAAATTCAAATTCGAAGTCTATAAAAGAGGGGCGCGGTGGGCAGCAAAAAAAAAAAAACAATATTACGCATCGAGAAATCGAGAGAGCCGCCGGTCCCGCAGTCGTCGTCGCCGCCAGAGAGAGATCGGAGCTGTTCGTCCGAGTCTCCTTCCTTTGTTTTGAGTAGATCCAGCCCTCGGGCTGAGAAACAATTTATTTTTATGTTTTGTTTTTAAGTTTTCAATTCCGTTTTTCGTTTTACTTCAAAAACGTTTTACGATTTGAAGGCATGAATAATATAGTTCGATTTCCCTTAATTATTTCGTCCTTTATTTTCTGTATGATTGGCTAAGTTATTCGTGCATCTGGGCAGGGACGGATCGAAGGTGAATTAGGGTTTAGTTAGGCCGCGAGGTTGGAGGGGCTAAAGTAACCGGTTGGGTGTTTGTTCCCGAAGCAAAGTTGGTTGAGGTTTATTTCTGGGGAGTTTGGGCAAACTAGGACGACCACTAGTGAACCTTTACAAACTGGGATACTGGTTATTGGCAAACCGCATAGATGTACCTTGTAGTATTGTTGCGGGCATAACACTAGAACTTGCAGGAGATGCGGTCGTATGTTTCGAGAATGCTATTGGCCGAGCGGGTCTGTCTAGAGGGTAATGTTGGAGTAGTATACTTAATGTCTAGATTTGAGTATTCTGAACTCCTTGTACACTTTCATTTACCTATTAATTACAAACATTCATTTGCTTTTAATTATTGTTAATTAAATATATGCAAATTATAATCTTGGATTTTATACGTTGTAGTTAGTATGGTGCAAGCATGGGCGCACAGAAGATCATACTATCGGTTACTCGTATTTAATCAAACAGTTGCTCACGACCTAGATGGACACGGACCAATCCATCGGTATAGTCGTTGTGTGAGAGAGAAAATAATTTATCTTAATTATTTTATCACACTTGTACACTTGGTGTATTGAGCGTGTTGGAAATCGATGTCCCGGGGTATCAAAATTGCGGAACCGATAACCCCGACCGAAATCCCATCGCCGGAAACCGATCACGAGCTCCACGATGTCCGGAGCTCAACCGGAGAATCGCCGCGGGATAAACCCGCGGCCGAAACCCTAGCCGAGCCCCACCGCGGGCTCGCGATCGAAGTCGATCGCATGGGGCTGCCTAGCAGCCCCCGGCGGTGAGTCCGGCGACTCACCGCCACCACCGACGGGAGGGGGAACCACCAGCCGCGGCGCGAAGCCGCGACGGTCCCCAGCGATCGACCCTTGGTCGATCGCTCGCCCCGGCGTCCAGCCGGGGCTCCCCTCGGGATCGCTACCGGCGATCGATGCCCTAGGGCTCGATCGCCACCCCTCGGCTCCCAGCCGAGGGTCCTTCGAACGTTCGCCGGGGATCTCGAATCCCCGTCCCCGAAGTTCGTCGTTTACCCGGATCGTGTGTTCATGTATGTATCACAATCAATTGAACATAAAATCATACAAGGAGTTTTATGATCATACCTTTTGATTCGTTGTGCGGAGAAACGAAATCAATTGAAGACCTTTGAATCTTCCTACGTATTCCTTGCACTAGCTTGAACGTCGGGTGGGCGACGATCCTCCAAGCTTATGGATCCTCTTCTCTCTCTCTCTACTTTCTCTCTCTAGAAGAATTATGATCTTCAAGTTATGAACTTATGTGAGAGAATAGAGAAGACCATGTAGTGCTTTAATAGGCTACGTAGGGGATCTAAAGGAGGTGGAATATTGGGCTTCCAATATTGAAGATTAAATTGAGCCCAATGCTCAAGTCCATTAATCCTTATCAATATTAATTAATTTATTTTCCACTATATAAATTAATTGCACTCCCAATATTAAACCATATAATTTCAAATAATATTTCTCCGGTAGTATTATTTATTCCGTGTATTTAAGATTTAAATATCCATGAATAAAATTAATTTATTGCTAATTAATTTATTCATCTCTTGAATCCGAGACTAGTACCATTCAACATTAATTATTGTGCGGAACGAATCCACTCATGAGGTTTACACAATAATTCCTTATGAACTCATCTCGGGGATATTATCAACCCTTCCGGGATACACTGTCCCGTCAAGTATTCACGGCATGCCATATATAAAATATAGTTACCCAACTTAACCGGTAATTAACCCAATAATTAAATCGGTTAATTCCTTTGGTAAATCAAAGTCACTTATATTAAATACACACACCCGCAATAGTTTCGGGGATTAAGAATAAAATACACTGAGACTCGAATCGATTATCGCCGGCAATCCTAATCGATGAATCTCAACGATCCGCTCAATACACCAACTGTACAAGTGTGATAAAATAATTAAGATAAATTATTTTCTCTCTCACACAACGACTATACCGATGGATTGGTCCGGGTCCATCTAGGTCGTGAGCAACTGTTCGATTAAATACGAGTAACCGATAGTATGATCTTCTGTGCGCCCATGCAACACCATACTAACTACAACGTATAAAATCCAGGACTATGATTTGCATATATTTAATTAAAACAATTAAATGCAAACAATTGTTTATTAATTTAATAGATTAAATGCTATGATCGGGAGTTTACCGTTACTTAAATCTAGACATTAAGTACACAACTCCAACAATATCCCACTTGTACTAAGGTCTAGTCATTTCCTCCAAACTCCCGGTTCTCATACTCATCACGTGCTTAAGGTGTACTTCCGAGAAGTACTATGTGAATGAGCACTCTAGGTTGCCGCTCTGAAGTTATCTTGGTGACTACTACGTCGTCTCCCTTGACGATGACTCGTATCAGGTTGTACTTGCTCTATGTGTTATCATCACTTTTGACTAATGACTTCTTTCAGTTTATCGTGCACCGCTATCCATATAGCCTTCGGTAAACTAAGAGTCATATCTAAGTCAAGAGGTTATCCAGGAACCTAACCAGAACTTCCGCTGCCTCTGAGGCTGCTATTTGGTTATGATAGAGTCTGATAAGCGTCCTGCTTATCACTCTTACATTTCATGGTTCCACCTCTTTCTAAAAGTGAACACATAGCCTGATATCGACTTACACTGGTCCTTCTCTAATTTTTGAGATCTGAGAATTTGTAATCAAAGAGGACTTCGTCTTGCTTAATAATCCAGTACTTCGCAAGTACTTATTACAGCATTCGAATGTCTCTTATCTAGATTACTTTTGATATCCTCCCACTACGCAAACCACATAGTTGATATCAGGTTCTTGTTTTGTAACATTGCATTTAAGTTTTCCACACTAGGTGTAGGAAACTGCTTCGTATCATCTATCTCCTTTATGTGCTTGAAACACATGACCTTAGATAGATATACATATTCTGTCTCTGAAAGGCAATAACCTTTCTCAGAATTATGCATGTTTTAAAAACAAACCATAATCGTATAAGATATCTAGGAGAAGTACAATGTTCTTATCCTTAGATCGAAAGACCTCAAGAACATGTTCCAACTTCTACTCAATCTTATATTCCGATTCATTTAGACAACCATTATTTTATGTCTGATGACATTCTCTCATCGTTGCCAACGATAAAATGCTATCTACATAAAAATCCGAGAAAACACCACCTTGTTTTCATCACGTTTCCAATACACCATTCGTCTTTGCCCTTTTGATGAATCCATTAAATGGACTATCTCATCAATTCGCAAGTACCACGATTCATAGCTTTGTTTCAATCCATAAATGGATTTACTAAGCTTGTACTCTAAATGTTCTAGCCTCTTAACAATAAACCTTATTGTTTTCCAAACAGGCACATTTAGTTCTAGTACCGCCCTCATGCAGAGCCAGGGATCGATTTCATCTTTACTAGATCCGGAGTCCGAACTCCTCTAGTCTTATGAACATCTTTGGTTGTCCTACAACCTCCCACTGCAATGGCGTTCCAGTGTATAAACAGTAATAACAGTAGGTGCAGTGTGTGGTGTATTTCTACTCGGCTTGGCTGGTTCCTAGTCTTTTGTCCTTTCTCTCACGCCAAGGTATTATGTCAATTCGGGCTCTGTGGTTCGTCTAATAGTCTTGCTTCTAAGAACCGGGCGATAAACGTCCTTCTGGTTCATAGTACTATAGAACACACAGTGTTTTGTTCATCTAGGATATCCTACAACCACCGTTGTCTTCCAGGAATATCCATAGAACATAGGTAGTTCCGAACAACTTGTTCTTTTACTATCAGATTCCCATTTCTTATACTCGACACACCATCTCTACACGTAAGTGTATGGTGAAGTCATTTATTAGGATTCAATCCCAATCTTCGATTTATGCTATGTGTTATTTAGATAGGTGATGGCTTCCGCGACCCAGTCGCAGGCTCCTTAATGGATATACTTTGAAGGTTCCCCATAACAGCTATGTGTCCATTGACTAGTCAAAACACTTTTGCTTTTATGGCACATCAAGTATTCTAATCCATTGCTGAGTATTCTAAGAATTACTCGTACCTTTCTAATTACACATATCTCTGCATATATCAGTTAATCATTCTCCATACTTGTCCGAATTCTACCCTTTATCCAGAAAGGTTCACTTAGATGTATTATCCTCCAAATTCAATCCTTAGGTCGGAAGGTCCATTCCTTCAACTTTAATTGATCAAATCAATTTCGACCTTATGAATCTTATTTGAATAAATACTACTAAGTACAGGAATTCACAAGTATAATGATTTAATAAAGAAATATCTAATCAAGTAAAACAAGTTATAGAACGGTTCGTTGCACCGTGGTAGACTAAGGATCTATCATTCATATATTGCTATCAAATGTACCAGAATAGATAATGCCATTATTTCTTATCAAAATCATCCAATGATTAAAGAAATAAAATATCCATTCATAAATAATAGAAATCCAGAACAAAACGTTCTTTCTAAAATAAAGGGTACATAATGCAATAATCTTGAAATGAAATCCTATTTAACTACTAAAGCAGATAAATGTCTTCCACCGCAACAGCTGCCTCCTTTACAGCTTTTGCCCGTGTAGACTATTCCTCCATTTCCAAGTCTTTGGGTTTCCTGGTGTCCCTGCATTTTAAATGCATACATACCGTCAGAGGTTCTATATCTACCAACCAGGTTTCTGGTAGATAACGCTACTGACTATGTTTCAAAGACTAAGGAGAGAATCTCGTACCTTCTCGAGGAGAAAATACAGACTTCCAGTTCCCAGAATGTTTTCCATGAGAATGACTGCCCGAAGGCTTTCTCACCCTATTCCGTGGTCCAAGTCCTTTTTGACTACTGGACTCCCATGTCTCCTTCTCCTTTCCCTTATGTAAGCCTTTAGGTCCGAAACCTTTGGCCTTGGCTGTAAGAGCTTGCGATTGTCTCAACTCATCCAAAAGATCTAGCATCTCAAAAACGTGTTCAAGCGTTTCCTCGAAGCAACTGATCTTTATGAGTATCCTCATCGCCTCTTTTCTAGCCTTTACATCGTGTCTAAACATCAACTTGAGTTTGAGCATGATATCATGATTAGTGGCTAGTGTAAGAGCACTGTCCCACTTTTCAAAATCAGCTATTTCCTCATCAGATGAGACAATAGTAGGTCTAGGAGGACAAGTTTCACTGAGTACATCTTTGTACTCTATTACAAACTGAGCAATGTCTAAATCTTTATTCCACTCAACACAGTATGGAACCAGTGCGTTGAATTCCTTAAGTATCAAAGAAAGTGGGTTCATAGCTATTCTCTAAACCTATAAGCACATTTAAACAAACAATCAATTTAATATCCGATATTATCTCCCTCAAATAATATCATTAAATTACTAATTACATCTAAAATCCCATCAGGCTAGGCAAGCCACGTTGTGTGGACGTTTACCCACCCAAATGATTTAGCAATTAGATTTTCTTCGGTCATACATCACTTAAAGCGGAACCTCGGTGGGAGGAATACTATAAGGCGTATCTAAGTGTAAACCATTACTCAGTATCAAAGTAAATCGTTTGGAATTGCTACATCACCGCAAGCCACGTTGTGTGGACGTTTACGACAACTTCACAACTCTTCACAATTTCTTACAACTGTCTACATCAATCAATCCAAAATCCGTCAGTATAGCAAGCCACGTTGTGTGGACGTTTACTACACCAAGAGACTTTTATAATTGACTCCCAGTTACAAGATCCATTCGATTTTCGTAAATCAAGACGCGGAGAATCATAAGTGAAACTCGAAGTTTCTAACCAGTGATTCACCATGCGAACAACCCTATCTCTCATTAGATGAGGGAGCCGAGCAGACAATCGATCCACCTTCAAAAGGATGGTACGAATGTCTCTAATTTGTGTCATCCACATGACCAAGTGGCTTTGGCTCCATTCCACTCCCCGGGGTGAGAATGAGTCGACTTGAAGTCAGTTTCAGAAAGACAAATTAGGCATTGTTTGATAAACTTAATCAATGTCTCTTGTAAAAGGAATTACAAGAATTCTCCTACAATGACACATCTATACGAACTTCAAAAGTCCATAAGAGTCACCAAGAGAACAGTAATGGAGACCATGGGAATGTTTCCATCCCCTCTCCCACTTAGCTTTTTATAACAAAAGGGATACGCTATCTAGTGTATAAAGTAAACATATATAGCATGCATACAAGTAACAAAGCACATAGCACATAGTCAAAATAATGCTAGAAAAATTATTTTCCGACTATCATGGCTTTATTCCATCTCCGTATGCGTCTTCTAGTCTTCAGTCTTCGTTCTTGAATGCTCCATGTGACGAGAATATTAGTCCCAATATTTAAATCTATTTATTTTTAATAAATCCAAAAGATACTTAATTCGAAAATTAAGTCAATCGAATAAATCAAAAATAAAATTAAATATTATTAATATTTTTATTTATTTATTTTCCTCTCTAATTCTATTAAATCTCTAGAATAATCTATCCAAGTAAACTTGGAATATTCTAGAAGACTTCTATAATAGAATAAGGAAATAAAATAAATTAGGACTCTTCTACTTTCCAAGATTAATTAATTTCCATTACTATGAAAATTCCCATAAAATAGGAATAATCAATTAAGAAATAAATCAATCCTAAATTAACTTTTATTCCTTTCCAATTCTATTAAATCTCTAGGATCCTATTCCAAGTAGAACTCGGAATACTCTAGAAGACTTCCATAATAGAATAAGGAATAAAATTAATTCCAATTAATTCTTTTCCTAATCCATGAGAATTCCCAAAAATAGGAAAACTCAATTAGGAAAACCGAATCAATTAGGAAAGTGAATCTAGGTAGGAGTAGCACGAGATCACGAGGACCCCGCGCCCCCCCACCTTCGACCGGCCACCCCCCGGAGGAGCACCGCCGCCCAGCCCAGCCACCAGCCGCCACCGTCGCCGGCGGCAGCCCTAGCCGAGGGCGATCGGCCCCCTCCCCTTGGGTCGATCGATTGGGGTCGATCAAGGGGTTTGATCGATCCTCGGTTCTTCGTCCTCTTCGTCTTCTTCGTCACATGAATTCTCCGGCGGTCGTCTCGGCATCGATCCAACGTAAATAAATTACACAAAATAAATTTATAATTCCGGTATCGATTCTATACATGAAATCGACCTTATACACTTTCCGGAAAACATAGAACAATAATAATAAATCTAAATTCGGTCAACCCCCAAATTTTTACTATTACAAGCATTCATCCACACAAAACGAATCTCGACATGTCCGAAAGTTTAATAAACGAACAATCATGGTAAATTAAATAGCAATTAATTAAACGAATAATTAACAATTAATTAAACCATGATAGTCGGAATCCCTTCAAGGTAGAACACAATTGAACACATACATGAACACGAAACCAAACGCTCTGATACCAATTGTTGGAAATCGATGTCCCGGGGTATCAAAATTGCGGAACCGATAACCCCGACCGAAATCCCATCGCCGGAAACCGATCACGAGCTCCACGATGTCCGGAGCTCAACCGGAGAATCGCCGCGGGATAAACTGTTGGAGTAGTATACTTAATGTCTAGATTTGAGTATTCTGAACTCCTTGTACACTTTCATTTACCTATTAATTACAAACATTCATTTGCTTTTAATTATTGTTAATTAAATATATGCAAATTATAGTCCTGGATTTTATACGTTGTAGTTAGTATGGTGCAAGCATGGGCGCACAGAAGATCATACTATCAGTTACTCGTATTTAATCGAACAGTTGCTCACGACCTAGATGGACACGGACCAATCCATCGGTATAGTCGTTGTGTGAGAGAGAAAATAATTTATCTTAATTATTTTATCACACTTGTACACTTGGTGTATTGAGCGGATCGATGAGACTCATCAATTAGGTTTGCTCGGCGATAATTGATTTGAGACTCAGTGTATTATATTCTTAATCCCCGATACAATTGCGGGTGTGTATATTTAATATAAGTGACTTTGATTTTCCAAAGGAATTGACCGGTTTAATTATTGGGTCAATTACCGGTTGAGTTGGGTCACTATATTTTATAAATGGCATGCCGTGAATTCTTGACGGGACAGTGTATCCCGGAAGGGTTGATAATATCCCCGAGATGAGCTCATAAGGATTTATTATGTAAACCTCGCGAGTGGATTTGTTCCGCATAATAAATAATGTTGAGTGGTACTAGTCTCGGATAAAAGAGATGAATAAATTTATTAAGCAATAAATAAATTTTATTCATGGATATTTATATCTTAAATACACGGAATAAATAATACTACCGGAGAAATATTATTTGGATATAATATGGTTTAATATTGGGAGTGCAATTAATTTATATAGTGGAAAATAAATTAATTAATATTGATAAGGATTAATGGACTTGAGCATTGGGCTCAATTTAATCTTCAATATTGGAAGCTCAATATTCCACCTCCTTTAGATCCCCTACGTAGCCTATAAAAGCACTACATGGCCTTCATAAATCATAAGACAAGATTATCATACTTGATATTCTAGAGAGTTGAAGGAGATTGCATAGGAGTTCGATAGATCGTCGCCCACCCGACGTTCGAACGGAGTGCAAGGAATACGTGGGATGATTCAAAGGTCATCTTAATTTCGTTTCTCCGAACAACGAATCGAAAGGTACAATATCTAAACGCCCTTGATAATTGTTCGATTTTGGATTTATCGAGAATACCGTAGAACAAAGATCCGAGGTACGAAACCCCGAAGGAGGATCAACCGGCGATGGTGGTCGAAGACCACGGCATCGCGGCGGTCGACCCACCTAGGGTTTCGGCGGGGCAAAGGGGGCGAACCCTCGGCTTGGCCGAGGGTGTGCGATCGACCGCACGGGGTCGATCGCTGGGCACGGGCTGGTGTCGTGCCCAACCTCGCCGTGAAGGCGAGGACCTCCCTGGTGGCGGCGAGTCGCCGGACTCGCCGCGGGGGCTGCTGGGCAGCCCCACCCCGATCGATCGCCGGCGTGCGATCGATCCTTCGATCGCGTGAACCCCGGCTCGCGGGGGTTCGGCTGGGGGCGGGCTACGTGCCTTCGGGTGCGTGGTCTCCAAAGGCCGGACTCCGGCGGATGAGTCGGCGTTCATGTGATCTCCGGCGAAGGTTTTCGTTCGGGTTATTGTTTCCGCAAATTTTAATAGCCCGGGATATCGAATTCCAACAATTGGTATCAGAGCGTGGTTTACGTTCGCGGTATTTTCGATAAAATTGTTCTACCTTGCAGGGTTTCCGACTATTATGGCTTAATTTATTATTCGTTTAATTTATTTTGTCATAATTATTGGTTTGATTAAACTCTCGGACATGTCGAGATTCGTTTTTGGTGGTGAATGCTTGTAATAGTAAAAATTCGGGGGTTGACCGAATTTAGGATTTATTATTACGTTCTACGTTTTTCCGGAAATTGTATAGGGTCGATTTCATGTATAGAATCGATACCGGATAGTGTAAAATTTATTTTTTTGTAATTTATTTTGCGTTGGATCGATGCCGAAACGACCGCCGGAGAAGACGTATGACGAAGGAGATGATCGTGAGGGCTAGGGCTCGGATCGACCAACATGGTCGATCCATGAAGGATCGAGCCATCAAAGGAGAGGCGCCGAATTCGCGCCTCCCGGCGGCGAAACCACCGGCGGTGGTGGTGCGCCGGCTAGGTGGCGGCGGCGGCGGTCGTCGGCCGGCGATGGCGGTCCGGTGGGGGCGCGGGGGTCCTCGTGATCTTCGTGCTCTCCCGGTAGATTTTCTTTCCTTATTGGTTCGGGTTTTTCCTATTTGAAGAATTCCTATTTTTGGGAACTCTCATGGATTAGGAAAAGAATCAATTTGGAATTAATTAGGATTCCTATTTGATTATTTCTATTTTATGGAAATATTCATGGATTAGGAATCTAATTAATTTGGAAAGTAGAAGAGTCCTAAATTATTTTATTTCCTTATTTCATTATGGAAATCATCTAGAATATTCCAAGTGGGTCTTGGATAGATTATTCTAGAGATTTAATGAAATTGAAAGGGAAAATAAAATAAATAAAAATATTAATAATATTTAATTTTATTTTTGATTTATTCGATTGACTTAATTTTCGAATTAAGTATCTTTTGGATTTATTAAAAATAAATAGATTTAAATATTGGAAATTAATATTCTCGTCACATGGAGCATTCAAGAACGAAGACTGAAGACTAGAAGATGCGTACGGAGATGGAGTAAAGCCATAATAGTCGGAAAATAATATTCTAGTAATTATTTTGACTATGTGATAATATTATGTGCTTTATTACATGTATGCATGCTATGTGTGTTTACTTTTATGCACTAGATAGCGTATCCCTTTATTGTAAAAAGCTAAGTGGGAGAGGGTATGGAAACATACCCATGGTCTCCATTGCTGCTCTCTTGGTGACTTTTATAAACTTTTGAAGTTTATATAGATAGGTCATTGGAGGAGGGTTCTTGTAATTCCTCTTACGAGAAACATTGATTGAGTTCATCAAACAATGCCTAATTTGTCTTTCCAAAACTGATTTCAAGTCGACTCATTCTTACCCCGGGGAGTGGAATGGAGCCAAAGCCACTTGGTCATGTTAAGGACACAAATTAGAGACCTTCGTACCATTATTAAAGGGTGGATCGATTGTCTGCTCGGCTCCCTCATTTATGAGAGATAGGGTTGTTCGCATGGTGAATCACTGGTTAGAAACTTCGAGTTTCACTTATGATTCTCCGCGTCTTGATTTACGAAATCGAATGGATCAAGTGATTGGGAGTCAATTATAAAAATCTCTTAGTGTAGTAAACGTCCACACAACGTGGCTTGCTATGCTGACGGATTTTGGATTAATTGATGTAGACAGTTGTAAGAAATTGTGAAGAGTTGTGAAGTTGTCGTAAACGTCCACACAACGTGGCTTGCGGTGATGTAGCAATTCCAAACGATTTACTTTGGTGCTGAGTAATGGTTTACACTTAGATACGCCTTATAGTATTCCTCACACCGAGGTTCCGCTATAAGTGAAGTATGACCAAAGGAAATCTAATTGCTAAGTCATTTAGGTGGGTAAACGTCCACACACTGTGGCTTGCCTTACCTGATGGGACTTTAGATGTGATTAGTGATTTAATGATATTATTTGAGGGAGATAATATCGGATATTAAATTGTTTGTTTGTTTTATGTGCTTATAGGTTAGAAATGACTGTGACCCCACTTTGTGATATACTTAAAGATGAAAACTCACTGGTTCCATATAGTAATGGTTGGGAACGAAATCTGGACATTGTCCAGACTGTTGAGCCTTCTATATCTGCTGTTGTCACAACTGATGAGGACATTAAGAATGACCTCAATATGATGTTGAGACATAGCGTGGATACCGCTGAAGAGGTGATTGACATACTCATTGTATTTCGTCCACTAGAGGAATCGCTTAAAAACGATGACTTGAGGATGAAAATCATAAGTGTGATCAGAAAATCACAAGCTATTATGGCCAAGGAAGAAGTGCAAGCAAAGAAGCCCAGTGGTTCCAAACCACAGATTGGGAAGAGCAAGCCGCGAGGCAAGTGCTATCGATGCAAGCAGTCTGGGCACTGGAAGTCTGATTGTCCTCTCATCAAAGGTACGAAATTTTCCTTAGTCACTGAAACATTATCAGTGGTGTTATCTACCAGCACCTGGTGTGTAGATACAGGGGCCACTGATCATGTCTGCAATTCATTGCAGGGGTTCCAGGAAACCCGGAGACTTAGAGAGGGAGAGATCGTGGTCTACATGGGCAATGCTGCGAGGGTGGCGGCTGTTGCAGTGGGAGACGTTCACTTACGCTTCAGTAGTGATAGGGTTTTAGTTTTACATAATTGTCTTTATGTACCCAACTTTAGAAAGAATTTAATTTCGGTTTCTAAACTTATTATGAATGGATATTCTGTTTCTTTTGACCACTCTATGATCATAAGAAGAAATAGTGAAATTATCTGTTCTGGTACATTGGTAGACGATTTGTATGTGCTGAATCCTGAGTCTAACACGATGCAACTAACCGAGAGTAATAACACATCTACGAACACCAATAAGAGAAAGGAACCTTCTAGGATGAATCAATTATACTTGTGGCATCTAAGGCTAGGTCATATAAACTCGAATAGGCTTCAAAGGTTGAAAGTTGATGGTCTAATCAGCGATGTTGAAGGAGAGGACTTTCCAACCTGCGAATCCTGTTTAGAGGGTAAAATGACCAAGCGTCCTTTTTCTGGTAAAGGACGAAGAGCTGAACAAGTATTGGATTTGATTCACTCTGATGTATGCGGACCTATGTCTACCCAGGCAAGGGGAGGGTACGAGTATTTCATCACTTTTACTGATGATTACTCAAGGTATGGATTTGTGTACCTGATGCGCCGCAAGAGCGAATCTTTTGACAAGTTCAAAGAATTCAAGGCTTTTGTGGAGAACCTTCAAGGTAAATCCATTAAATGCCTGCGATCTGATCGCGGAGGCGAGTACCTGTCTGGGGAATTCAAGGCATACTTAGCAGAGCATGGGATTGATTCCCAAATGACATCACCATATACTCCTCAGCAGAATGGTGTGTCGGAAAGAAGGAATAGGACTCTTATGGAAATGGTGCGATCAATGATGAGTTACTCGGACTTACCTATTATGTTCTGGGGACATGCCTTGGAAACAGCGGCGTATATCTTGAATAGGGTTCCAACCAAAACGGTACCAACAACACCCATGGAATTGTGGAGTGGGCGCAAGCCTAACTTGAAACACATTCGGATTTGGGGTTGTCCAGCACATGTGTTGCGACAAGGTGACGATAAGTTAGAACCTAGATCAGAATTACGGCTGTTTGTAGGATACCCGAAAGGAACTAAAGGTGGCATGTTCTATAGTCCTACGGACCAGAAGATCGTTATAAGTACTAACGCTCGGTTCTTAGAGGAAGACTATGTCATGGACCACAAGCCCAAGAGTGACATAATACTTGATGAATTAAGAGGAGACAAGGAAGACTTAGATACAGCCGAACCGAGTAGTAATACACCACTAGAACCTGCACCTACTGTCACTGTTAATACACCGGAACGCCGTCGTAGTGGGAGGGTTGTTAAGCAACCAGACCGATGGATTGGACTGGGTGAGTCTTCGGACTCTGGACCTGGAGTTCATGAAATCGATCCCTGGACCTATGACGAGGCGGTAGAAGATATAGATGCGCCTTCTTGGAAGAAAGCGATGAAATCCGAAATTGAATCTATGGATTCTAATAAAGTCTGGGATCTTGTAGAACCACCAAGCGGCGTAAAGCCAATTGGGTGTAAATGGGTCTACAAGAGAAAGAGAGGATCTGACGGAAAGGTTGAAACCTTTAAAGCTCGGCTTGTTGCGAAAGGATATACTCAGAAAGAGGGAATCGATTATGAGGAGACCTTCTCGCCGGTAGCCAAGATAAAGTCGATCCGGATTCTCTTATCCATAGCAGCTCATATGGATTATGAGGTGTGGCAAATGGATGTCAAGACAGCTTTCCTAAAAGGAAGTCTTGACGAGACGATTTATATGAAACAACCATAAGGATTCATTGCTAAGGGGCGAGATCATCTAGTGTGCAAGCTTAATCGATCCATTTATGGATTGAAACAAGCCTCGAGATCGTGGAACCTGCGGTTTGACGAAGTAGTCCAATCTTTTGGATTCAGTCAAAGCATGGACGAATCGTGTGTGTATTGGAAACGTGATGGGAAAAAGGTGGTGTTTCTCGTGCTTTATGTAGACGGCATTCTTCTCATTGGCAACAGTGTGAAAATGTTATCAGACATAAAGGGATGGTTGTCTAGACAATTCGATATGAAAGATTTGGGAGAAGTGGGACATGTTCTAGGGATCAAGGTTATAAGGGATCGCCGGAATAGAACATTGTATCTTTCCTAGCAATCTTACATAGACACGATTCTGGCTCGTTTTAACATGCAAGATTCCAAGAAGGGTGAACTGCCCTTCAGTAAAGGAACTTATCTTTCTAAGGAGATGTGTCCTCGGACACAGAAGGAGAAAGATAAAATGAAAGCAGTTCCCTACGCTTCGGCTGTGGGAAGCTTGATGTATGCAATGTTATGTACGAGGCCTGATATCTGCTATGCAGTTGGCGTAGTAGCTAGATATCAGAGTAATACTGGAAAGGCTCATTGGACTGCCGTAAAGAGCATTTTCAAGTATTTACGAAATACTAAGGATTATGTTCTGAGTTACGGAGCAGACAATCTGATTCCTTTGGGTTACACGGATTCGGATTTCCAAGCTGATAAGGACCAGTGTAAGTCGATATCAGGCTATGTGTTTACTTTTGGAAAGAGGTGGAACCTTATAATGAAAGAGTGATAAGCGTAAAGCTTCTCGGACTCTCTCATAACCGAATAGCAGCCTCAGAGGCAGCGGAAGTTTTGGTTAGGTTCCGGGATGACCTCTAAGACTTGGATATGACTCTTAGTTTACCAAAGGCTATTAAATAGCGGTGCATGGTAAACTGGAAGAAGTCATAAGTCTAAAAGTAATGATAACACAAAGAGCAAGTACCACCTGATACGAGTCATCGTCCGGAAGGCGAAGCAGTAGTCACCAAGATAACTTCAGAGCGGCAACCTAGATTGCTCATTCACATAGTACTTCTTGGAAGTACAACTTTAAGCACGTGATGAGTATGGGAGTCGGGAGTTTGGAAGATAAGACTAGACCTTAGTATAAGTGGGAGATTGTTGGAGTAGTATACTTAATGTCTAGATTTGAGTATTCTGAACTCCTTGTACACTTTCATTTACCTATTAATTACAAACATTCATTTGCTTTTAATTATTTTTAATTAAATATATGCAAATTATAGTCCTGGATTTTATACGTTGTAGTTAGTATGGTGCAAGCATGGGCGCACAGAAGATCATACTATCGGTTACTCGTATTTAATCGAACAGTTGCTCACGACCTAGATGGACACGGACCAATCCATCGGTATAGTCGTTGTGTGAGAGAGAAAATAATTTATCTTAATTATTTTATCACACTTGTACACTTGGTGTATTGAGCGGATCGATGAGACTCATCAATTAGGTTTGCTCGGCGATAATTGATTTGAGACTCAGTGTATTATATTCTTAATCCCCGATACAATTGCGGGTGTGTATATTTAATATAAGTGACTTTGATTTTCCAAAGGAATTGACCGGTTTAATTATTGGGTCAATTACCGGTTGAGTTGGGTCACTATATTTTATAAATGGCATGCCGTGAATTCTTGACGGGACAGTGTATCCCGGAAGGGTTGATAATATCCCCGAGATGAGCTCATAAGGATTTATTATGTAAACCTCGCGAGTGGATTTGTTCCGCATAATAAATAATGTTGAGTGGTACTAGTCTCGGATAAAAGAGATGAATAAATTTATTAAGCAATAAATAAATTTTATTCATGGATATTTATATCTTAAATACACGGAATAAATAATACTACCGGAGAAATATTATTTGGATATAATATGGTTTAATATTGGGAGTGCAATTAATTTATATAGTGGAAAATAAATTAATTAATATTGATAAGGATTAATGGACTTGAGCATTGGGCTCAATTTAATCTTCAATATTGGAAGCTCAATATTCCACCTCCTTCAGATCCCCTACGTAGCCTATAAAAGCACTACATGGCCTTCATAAATCATAAGACAAGATTATCATACTTGATATTCTAGAGAGTTGAAGGAGATTGCATAGGAGTTCGATAGATCGTCGCCCACCCGACGTTCGAACGGAGTGCAAGGAATACGTGGGAAGATTCAAAGGTCATCTTGATTTCGTTTCTCCGAACAACGAATCGAAAGGTACAATATCTAAACGCCCTTGATAATTGTTCGATTTTGGATTTATCGAGAATACCGTAGAACAAAGATCCGAGGTACGAAACCCCGAAGGAGGATCAACCGGCGATGGTGGTCGAAGACCACGGCATCGCGGCGGTCGACCCACCTAGGGTTTCGGCGGGGCAAAGGGGGCGAACCCTCGGCTTGGCCGAGGGTGTGCGATCGACCGCACGGGGTCGATCGCTGGGCACGGGCTGGTGCCGTGCCCAACCTCGCCGTGAAGGCGAGGACCTCCCTGGTGGCGGCGAGTCGCCGGACTCGCCGCGGGGGCTGCTGGGCAGCCCCACCCCGATCGATCGCCGGCGTGCGATCGATCCTTCGATCGCGTGAACCCCGGCTCGCGGGGGTTCGACTGGGGGCGGGCTACGTGCCTTCGGGTGCGTGGTCTCCAAAGGCCGGACTCCGGCGGATGAGTCGGCGTTCATGTGATCTCCGGCGAAGGTTTTCGTTCGGGTTATTGTTTCCGCAAATTTTAATAGCCCGGGATATCGAATTCCAACAATTGGTATCAGAGCGTGGTTTACGTTCGCGGTATTTTCGATAAAATTGTTCTACCTTGCAGGGTTTCCGACTATTATGGCTTAATTTATTATTCGTTTAATTTATTTTGTCATAATTATTGGTTTGATTAAACTCTCGGACATGTCGAGATTCGTTTTTGGTGGTGAATGCTTGTAATAGTAAAAATTCGGGGGTTGACCGAATTTAGGATTTATTATTACGTTCTACGTTTTTCCGGAAATTGTATAGGGTCGATTTCATGTATAGAATCGATACCGGATAGTGTAAAATTTATTTTTTTGTAATTTATTTTGCGTTGGATCGATGCCGAAACGACCGCCGGAGAAGACGTATGACGAAGGAGATGATCGTGAGGGCTAGGGCTCGGATCGACCAACATGGTCGATCCATGAAGGATCGAGCCATCAAAGGAGAGGCGCCGAATTCGCGCCTCCCGGCGGCGAAACCACCGGCGGTGGTGGTGCGCCGGCTAGGTGGCGGCGGCGGCGGTCGTCGGCCGGCGATGGCGGTCCGGTGGGGGCGCGGGGGTCCTCGTGATCTTCGTGCTCTCCCGGTAGATTTACTTTCCTAATTGGTTCGGGTTTTTCCTATTTGAAGAATTCCTATTTTTGGGAACTCTCATGGATTAGGAAAAGAATCAATTTGGAATTAATTAGGATTCCTATTTGATTATTTCTATTTTATGGAAATATTCATGGATTAGGAATCTAATTAATTTGGAAAGTAGAAGAGTCCTAAATTATTTTATTTCCTTATTTCATTATGGAAATCATCTAGAATATTCCAAGTGGGTCTTGGATAGATTATTCTAGAGATTTAATGAAATTGAAAGGGAAAATAAAATAAATAAAAATATTAATAATATTTAATTTTATTTTTGATTTATTCGATTGACTTAATTTTCGAATTAAGTATCTTTTGGATTTATTAAAAATAAATAGATTTAAATATTGGAAATTAATATTCTCGTCACATGGAGCATTCAAGAACGAAGACTGAAGACTAGAAGATGCGTACGGAGATGGAGTAAAGCCATAATAGTCGGAAAATAATATTCTAGTAATTATTTTGACTATGTGATAATATTATGTGCTTTATTACATGTATGCATGCTATGTGTGTTTACTTTTATGCACTAGATAGCGTATCCCTTTATTGTAAAAAGCTAAGTGGGAGAGGGTATGGAAACATACCCATGGTCTCCATTGCTGCTCTCTTGGTGACTTTTATAAACTTTTTAAGTTTATATAGATAGGTCATTGGAGGAGGGTTCTTGTAATTCCTCTTACGAGAAACATTGATTGAGTTCATCAAACAATGCCTAATTTGTCTTTCCAAAACTGATTTCAAGTCGACTCATTCTTACCCCGGGGAGTGGAATGGAGCCAAAGCCACTTGGTCATGTTAAGGACACAAATTAGAGACCTTCGTACCATTCTTAAAGGGTGGATCGATTGTCTGCTCGGCTCCCTCATTTATGAGAGATAGGGCTGTTCGCATGGTGAATCACTGGTTAGAAACTTCGAGTTTAACTTATGATTCTCCGCGTCTTGATTTACGAAATCGAATGGATCAAGTGATTGGGAGTCAATTATAAAAATCTCTTAGTGTAGTAAACGTCCACACAACGTGGCTTGCTATGCTGACGGATTTTGGATTAATTGATGTAGACAGTTGTAAGAAATTGTGAAGAGTTGTGAAGTTGTCGTAAACGTCCACACAACGTGGCTTGCGGTGATGTAGCAATTCCAAACGATTTACTTTGGTGCTGAGTAATGGTTTACACTTAGATACGCCTTATAGTATTCCTCACACCGAGGTTCCGCTATAAGTGAAGTATGACCAAAGGAAATCTAATTGCTAAGTCATTTAGGTGGGTAAACGTCCACACACTGTGGCTTGCCTTACCTGATGGGACTTTAGATGTGATTAGTGATTTAATGATATTATTTGAGGGAGATAATATCGGATATTAAATTGTTTGTTTGTTTTATGTGCTTATAGGTTAGAAATGACTGTGACCCCACTTTGTGATATACTTAAAGATGAAAACTCACTGGTTCCATATAGTAATGGTTGGGAACGAAATCTGGACATTGTCCAGACTGTTGAGCCTTCTATATCTGCTGTTGTCACAACTGATGAGGACATTAAGAATGACCTCAATATGATGTTGAGACATAGCGTGGATACCGCTGAAGAGGTGATTGACATACTCATTGTATTTTGTCCACTAGAGGAATCGCTTAAAAACGATGACTTGAGGATGAAAATCATAAGTGTGATCAGAAAATCACAAGCTATTATGGCCAAGGAAGAAGCGCAAGCAAAGAAGCCCAGTGGTTCCAAACCACGGATTGGGAAGAGCAAGCCGCGAGGCAAGTGCTATCGATGCAAGAAGTCTGGGCACTGGAAGTTTGATTGTCCTCTCATCAAAGGTACGAAATTTTCCTTAGTCACTGAAACATTATCAGTGGTGTTATCTACCAGCACCTGGTGTGTAGATACGGGGGCCACTGATCATGTCTGCAATTCATTGCAGGGGTTCCAGGAAACCCGGAGACTTAGAGAGGGAGAGATCGTGGTCTACATGGGCAATGCTGCGAGGGTGGCGGCTGTTGCAGTGGGAGACGTTCACTTACGCTTCAGTAGTGATAGGGTTTTAGTTTTACATAATTGTCTTTATGTACCCAACTTTAGAAAGAATTTAATTTCGGTTTCTAAACTTATTATGAATGGATATTCTGTTTCTTTTGACCACTCTATGATCATAAGAAGAAATAGTGAAATTATCTGTTCTGGTACATTGGTAGACGATTTGTATGTGCTGAATCCTGAGTCTAACACGATGCAACTAACCGAGAGTAATAACACATCTACGAACACCAATAAGAGAAATGAACCTTCAAGGATGAATCAATTATACTTGTGGCATCTAAGGCTAGGTCATATAAACTCGAATAGGCTTCAAAGGTTGAAAGCTGATGGTCTAATCAGCGATGTTGAAGGAGAGGACCTTCCAACCTGCGAATCCTGTTTAGAGGGTAAAATGACCAAGCGTCCTTTTTCTGGTAAAGGACGAAGAGCTGAACAAGTATTGGATTTGATTCACTCTGATGTATGCGGACCTATGTCTACCCAGGCAAGGGGAGGGTACGAGTATTTCATCACTTTTACTGATGATTACTCAAGGTATGGATTTGTGTACCTGATGCGCCGCAAGAGCGAATCTTTTGACAAGTTCAAAGAATTCAAGGCTTTTGTGGAGAACCTTCAAGGTAAATCCATTAAATGCCTGCGATCTGATCGCGGAGGCGAGTACCTGTCTGGGGAATTCAAGGCATACTTAGCAGAGCATGGGATTGATTCCCAAATGACATCACCATATACTCCTCAGCAGAATGGTGTGTCGGAAAGAAGGAATAGGACTCTTATGGAAATGGTGCGATCAATGATGAGTTACTCGGACTTACCTATTATGTTCTGGGGACATGCCTTGGAAACAGCGGCGTATATCTTGAATAGGGTTCCAACCAAAACGGTACCAACAACACCCATGGAATTGTGGAATGGGCGCAAGCCTAACTTGAAACACATTCGGATTTGGGGTTGTCCAGCACATGTGTTGCGACAAGGTGCCGATAAGTTAGAACCTAGATCAGAATTACGGCTGTTTGTAGGATACCCGAAAGGAACTAAAGGTGGCATGTTCTATAGTCCTACGGACCAGAAGATCGTTATAAGTACTAACGCTCGGTTCTTAGAGGAAGACTATGTCATGGACCACAAGCCCAAGAGTGACATAATACTTGATGAATTAAGAGGAGACAAGGAAGACTTAGATACAGCCGAACCGAGTAGTAATACACCACTAGAACCTGCACCTACTGTCACTGTTAATACACC
The DNA here is from genome assembly GCA_954870475.1 of Euphrasia confusa. NCBI lineage: Eukaryota > Viridiplantae > Streptophyta > Magnoliopsida > Lamiales > Orobanchaceae > Euphrasia > Euphrasia confusa. Next base: position 24,562,834 of record OX940960.1, read on the forward strand.
GGAACGCCGTCGTAGTGGGAGGGTTGTTAAGCAACCAGACCGATGGATTGGACTGGGTGAGTCTTCGGACTCTGGACCTGGAGTTCATGAAATCGATCCCTGGACCTATGACGAGGCGGTAGAAGATATAGATGCGTCTTCTTGGAAGAAAGCGATGAAATCCGAAATTGAATCTATGGATTCTAATAAAGTCTGGGATCTTGTAGAACCACCAAGCGGCGTAAAGCCAATTGGGTGTAAATGGGTCTACAAGAGAAAGATAGGATCTGACTGAAAGGTTGAAACCTTTAAAGCTCGGCTTGTTGCGAAAGGATATACTCAGAAAGAGGGAATCGATTATGAGGAGACCTTCTCGCCGGTAGCCAAGATAAAGTCTATCCGGATTCTCTTATCCATAGCAGCTCATATGGATTATAAGGTGTGGCAAATGGATGTCAAGACAGCTTTCCTAAAAGGAAGTCTTGACGAGACGATTTATATGAAACAACCAGAAGGATTCATTGCTAAGGGGCGAGATCATCTAGTGTGCAAGCTTAATCGATCCATTTATGGATTGAAACAAGCCTCGAGATCGTGGAACCTGCGGTTTGACGAAGTAGTCCAATCTTTTGGATTCAGTCAAAGCATGGACGAATCGTGTGTGTATTGGAAACGTGATGGGAAAAAGGTGGTGTTTCTCGTGCTTTATGTAGACGGCATTCTTCTCATTGGCAACAGTGTGAAAATGTTATCAGACATAAAGGGATGGTTGTCTAGACAATTCGATATGAAAGATTTGGGAGAAGTGGGACATGTTCTAGGGATCAAGGTTATAAGGGATCGCCGGAATAGAACATTGTATCTTTCCTAGCAATCTTACATAGACACGATTCTGGCTCGTTTTAACATGCAAGATTCCAAGAAGGGTGAACTGCCCTTCAGTAAAGGAACTTATCTTTCTAAGGAGATGTGTCCTCGGACACAGAAGGAGAAAGATAAAATGAAAGCAGTTCCCTACGCTTCGGCTGTGGGAAGCTTGATGTATGCAATGTTATGTACGAGGCCTGATATCTGCTATGCAGTTGGCGTAGTAGCTAGATATCAGAGTAATACTGGACAGGCTCATTGGACTGCCGTAAAGAGCATTTTCAAGTATTTACGAAATACTAAGGATTATGTTCTGAGTTACGGAGCAGACAATCTGATTCCTTTGGGTTACACGGATTCGGATTTCCAAGCTGATAAGGACCAGTGTAAGTCGATATCAGGCTATGTGTTTACTTTTGGAAAGAGGTGGAACCTTATAATGAAAGAGTGATAAGCGTAAAGCTTCTCGGACTCTCTCATAACCGAATAGCAGCCTCAGAGGCAGCGGAAGTTTTGGTTAGGTTCCGGGATGACCTCTAAGACTTGGATATGACTCTTAGTTTACCAAAGGCTATTAAATAGCGGTGCATGGTAAACTGGAAGAAGTCATAAGTCTAAAAGTAATGATAACACAAAGAGCAAGTACCACCTGATACGAGTCATCGTCCGGAAGGCGAAGCAGTAGTCACCAAGATAACTTCAGAGCGGCAACCTAGATTGCTCATTCACATAGTACTTCTTGGAAGTACAACTTTAAGCACGTGATGAGTATGGGAGTCGGGAGTTTGGAAGATAAGACTAGACCTTAGTATAAGTGGGAGATTGTTGGAGTAGTATACTTAATGTCTAGATTTGAGTATTCTGAACTCCTTGTACACTTTCATTTACCTATTAATTACAAACATTCATTTGCTTTTAATTATTGTTAATTAAATATATGCAAATTATAGTCCTGGATTTTATACGTTGTAGTTAGTATGGTGCAAGCATGGGCGCACAGAAGATCATACTATCGGTTACTCGTATTTAATCGAACAGTTGCTCACGACCTAGATGGACACGGACCAATCCATCGGTATAGTCGTTGTGTGAGAGAGAAAATAATTTATCTTAATTATTTTATCACACTTGTACACTTGGTGTATTGAGCGGATCGATGAGACTCATCAATTAGGTTTGCTCGGCGATAATTGATTTGAGACTCAGTGTATTATATTCTTAATCCCCGATACAATTGCGGGTGTGTATATTTAATATAAGTGACTTTGATTTTCCAAAGGAATTGAACGGTTTAATTATTGGGTCAATTACCGGTTGAGTTGGGTCACTATATTTTATATATGGCATGCCGTGAATTCTTGACGGGACAGTGTATCCCGGAAGGGTTGATAATATCCCCGAGATGAGCTCATAAGGATTTATTATGTAAAACTCGCGAGTGGATTTGTTCCGCATAATAAATAATGTTGAGTGGTACTAGTCTCGGATAAAAGAGATGAATAAATTTATTAAGCAATAAATAAATTTTATTCATGGATATTTATATCTTAAATACACGGAATAAATAATACTACCGGAGAAATATTATTTGGATATAATATGGTTTAATATTGGGAGTGCAATTAATTTATATAGTGGAAAATAAATTAATTAATATTGATAAGGATTAATGGACTTGAGCATTGGGCTCAATTTAATCTTCAATATTGGAAGCCCAATATTCCACCTCCTTTAGATCCCCTACGTAGCCTATAAAAGCACTACATGGCCTTCATAAATCATAAGACAAGATTATCATACTTGATATTCTAGAGAGTTGAAGGAGATTGCATAGGAGTTCGATAGATCGTCGCCCACCCGACGTTCGAACGGAGTGCAAGGAATACGTGGGAAGATTCAAAGGTCATCTTGATTTCGTTTCTCCGAACAACGAATCGAAAGGTACAATATCTAAACGCCCTTGATAATTGTTCGATTTTGGATTTATCGAGAATACCGTAGAACAAAGATCCGAGGTACGAAACCCCGAAGGAGGATCAACCGGCGATGGTGGTCGAAGACCACGGCATCGCGGCGGTCGACCCACCTAGGGTTTCGGCGGGGCAAAGGGAGCGAACCATCGGCTTGGCCGAGGGTGTGCGATCGACCGCACGGGGTCGATCGCTGGGCACGGGCTGGTGCCGTGCCCAACCTCGCCGTGAAGGCGAGGACCTCCCTGGTGGCGGCGAGTCGCCGGACTCGCCGCGGGGGCTGCTGAGCAGCCCCACCCCGATCGATCGCCGGCGTGCGATCGATCCTTCGATCGCGTGAACCCCGGCTCGCGGGGGTTCGACTGGGGGCGGGCTACGTGCCTTCGGGTGCGTGGTCTCCAAAGGCCGGACTCCGGCGGATGAGTCGGCGTTCATGTGATCTCCGGCGAAGGTTTTCGTTCGGGTTATTGTTTCCGCAAATTTTAATAGCCCGGGATATCGAATTCCAACATAAACCCGCGGCCGAAACCCTAGTCGAGCCCCACCGCGGGCTCGCGATCGAAGTCGATCGCATGGGGCTGCCTAGCAGCCCCCGGCGGTGAGTCCGGCGACTCACCGCCACCACCGACGGGAGGGGGAACCACCAGCCGCGGCGCGAAGCCGCGACGGTCCCCAGCGATCGACCCTTGGTCGATCGCTCGCCCCGGCGTCTAGCCGGGGCTCCCCTCGGGATCGCTGCCGGCGATCGATGCCCTAGGGCTCGATCGCCACCCCTCGGCTCCCAGCCGAGGGTCCTTCGAACGTTCGCCGGGGATCTCGAATCCCCGTCCCCGAAGTTCGTCGTTTACCCGGATCGTGTGTTCATGTATGTATCACAATCAATTGAACATAAAATCACACAAGGAGTTTTATGATCATACCTTTTGATTCGTTGTGCGGAGAAACGAAATCAATTGAAGACCTTTGAATCTTCCTACGTATTTCTTGCACTAGCTTGAACGCCGGGTGGACGACGATCCTCCAAGCTTATGGATCCTCTTCTCTCTCTCTACTTTCTCTCTCTAGAAGAATTATGATCTTCAAGTTATGAACTTATCTGAGAGAATAGAGAAGACCATGTAGTGCTTTTATAGGCTACGTAGGGGATCTAAAGGAGGTGGAATATTGGGCTTCCAATATTGAAGATTAAATTGAGCCCAATGCTCAAGTCGATTAATCCTTACCAATATTAATTAATTTATTTTCCACTATATAAATTAATTGCACTCCCAATATTAAACCATATTATTTCAAATAATATTTCTCCGGTAATATTATTTATTCCGTGTATTTAAGATTTAAATATCCATGAATAAAATTAATTTATTGCTAATTAATTTATTCATCTCTTGAATCCGAGACTAGTACCATTCAACATTAATTATTATGCGGAACGAATCCACTCATGAGGTTTACACAATAATTCCTTATGAACTCATCTCGGGGATATTATCAACCCTTCCGGGATACACTGTCCCGTCAAGTATTCACGGCATGCCATATATAAAATATAGTTACCCAACTTAACCGGTAATTAACCCAATAATTAAATCGGTTTATTCCTTTGGTAAATCAAAGTCACTTATATTAAATACACACACCCGCAATAGTTTCGGGGATTAAGAATAAAATACACTGAGACTCGAATCGATTATCGCCGGCAATCCTAATCGATGGATCTCAACGATACGCTCAATACACCAAGTGTACAAGTGTGATAAAATAATTAAGATAAATTATTTTCTCTTTCACACAACGACTATACCGATGGATTGGTCCGGGTCCATCTAGGTCGTGAGCAACTGTTCTATTAAATACGAGTAACCGATAGTATGATCTTCTGTGCGCCCATGCAACACCATACTAACTACAACGTATAAAATCCAGGACTATGATTTGCATATATTTAATTAAAACAATTAAATGCAAACAATTGTTTATTAATTTAATAGATTAAATGCTATGATCGGGAGTAACCCGTTACTTAAATCTAGACATTAAGTACACAACTCCAACAGAGCGGATCGATGAGACTCATCAATTAGGTTTGCTCGGCGATAATTGATTTGAGACTCAGTGTATTATATTCTTAATCCCCGATACAATTGCGGGTGTGTATATTTAATATAAGTGACTTTGATTTTCCAAAGGAATTGACCGGTTTAATTATTGGGTCAATTACCGGTTGAGTTGGGTCACTATTGACGGGAAAGTGTATCCCGGAAAGTGTATCCCGGAAGGGTTGATAATATCCCCGAGATGAGCTCATAAGGATTTATTATGTAAACCTCGCGAGTGGATTTCTTCCGCATAATAAATAATGTTGAGTGGTACTAGTCTCGGATAAAAGAGATGAATAAATTTATTAAAAAATAAATAAATTTTATTCATGGATATTTATATCTTAAATACACGGAATAAATAATACTACCGGAGAAATATTATTTGGATATAATATGGTTTAATATTGAGAGTGCAATTAATTTATATAGTGGAAAATAAATTAATTAATATTGATAAGGATTAATGGACTTGAGCATTGGGCTCAATTTAATCTTCAATATTGGAAGCCCAATATTCCACCTCCTTTAGATCCCCTACGTAGCCTATAAAAGCACTACATGGCCTTCATAAATCATAAGACAAGATTATCATACTTGATATTCTAGAGAGTTGAAGGAGATCCATAGGAGTTCGATAGATCGTCGCCCACCCGACGTTCGAACGGAGTGCAAGGAATACATGGGAAGATTCAAAGGTCATCTTGATTTCGTTTCTCCGAACAACGAATCGAAAGGTACAATATCTAAACGCTCTTGATAATTGTTCGATTTTGGATTTATCGAGAATACCGTAGAACGCAAGATCCGAGATATGAAACCGGGAAGGAGGACGAACGCGTGGTGGTGGCGAAGCCACCGGACCACGGCGAACGCCCGCCTAGGGTTTCACGGGGCAAAGGGGGCGAACCCTCGGCTGGGCCGAGGGTGTGCGATCGACAGCACGGGGTCGATCGCTGGGCACGGGCTGGTGCCGTGCCCAACCTCGCCGTGACGGCGAGGACCTCCCTGGTGGCGGAGAGTCGCCGGACTCGCCGCGGGGGCTGCCGATGCAGCCCCACCCAATCGCGTGAGACGCGATCAACGATCGCGTGAACCCTGGCTCGCGGGGGTTCGACTGGGGGCGGGCTGCGTGTCTTCGGGCGCGTTGTCTCCAAAGGCCGGACTCCGGCGGATGAGTCGGCGTTCATGTGATCTCCGGCGAAGGTTTTCGTTCGGGTTATTGTTTCCGCAAAATTTTAATAACCCGGGATATCGAATTCCAACAATTGGTATCAGAGCGTGGTTTACGTTCGCGGTATTTTCGATAAAATTGTTCTACCTTGCAGGGTTTCCGACTATTATGGCTTAATTAACTTAGTTAATTTATTTTGTCATAATTATTGTTTTTGATTAAACTCTCGGACATGTCGAGATTCGTTTTTGGTGGTGAATGCTTGTAATAGTAAAAATTCGGGGGTTGACCGAATTTAGGATTTATTATTACGTTCTACGTTTTTCCGGAAATTGTATAGGGTCGATTTCATGTATAGAATCGATACCGGATAGTGTAAAATTTATTTTGTAATTTATTTTGCGTTGGATCGTTGCCGAAACGACCGCCGGAGAAGACGTGTGACGAAGGAGATGATCGTGAGGGCTAGGGCTCGGATCGACCAACATGGTCGATCCATGAAGGATCGAGCCATCAAAGGAGAGGCGCCGAATTCGTGCCTCCCGGCGGCGAAACCACCGGCGGTGGTGGTGCGCCGGCTAGGTGGCGGCGGCGGCGGTCCTCGGCCCGCGATGGCGGTCCGGTGGGGGCGCGGGGGTCCTCGTGATCTTCGTGCTCTCCCGGTAGATTTACTTTCCTAGTTGATTCGGGTTTTTCCTATTTGAGAATTCCTATTTTTGGGAACTCTCATGGATTAGGAAAAGAATCAATTTGGAATTAATTAGGATTCCTAATTGATTATTTCTATTTTATGGAAATATTCATGGATTAGGATGTTTTAGCACGTTTTTATCGGGTAGAATGATACGGGGCTGGGCTGTGTATAGAGGGTTTGAAACGATACTAATACATGTAAATTTATATTCTGGAGTAGGGGTTGGACCAGATCTGAGAAAGAACAGAGGTTTTGAGCTTTGAAGCTTCTTCCGAAGGAATTCTATTATCCACTCTTTTAATATCGAGTATATTCACTAATTAGTGCCGCGCCTTAATCTGGAGGGATAAGCCCCCTATTTATAGGGAGTTCTCGAATGATTACATTCAGACCACGTACCATGTCTATATCATTAAATGAAGCTAGTAACGTTCCGAGGCCCGTGACTCGGCATGTATCCGACGCATGTGGACTCACGTGGGCGATGCCTCCGCCCTTCCTGGTATGAGCCCTTCCCCAGATGATGATCGCGTGGCTTGGACCGCGGGCTGGGTCTTTTAGACATCTGCTGACTCTTCGCACGGGAAACGTGATGGGCTTGTGTAAAAGATCAAGAAAGCGTGACCCGGGTCCGGCACCCTTGCATGGCCATCATGACGATAAAGCGAAACCGGGTCCCGGGACGAGTTTGCCCCTCATGCCATACCCTTGTATGGCTTGCCTCGAATGATCCGTGACCCGAGCCCCGGACGCGCCCCGAGTCACTTCCCTGCATGGATAGCCCACGGTGCGCGAAGAACTTGAGTGGAGTATCAATAGCGTGACCCCGGTCCGTAACCCCTGCATGGCATCATGTGACCCGGGCCCTGGGACTGGCACGTCCCTCACATTACAACCCAGCATGGCTCGCCTCGATAGATCCGTGACCAGAGTCTCTGATGCGCCCCGAGTCCTTACCCCGCGTGAACAGTCCAGGAGATCCGTGACCCGTGGTCCGAGCCGTGACGCGTCCCATGCGTCGTCCTCCTGCCTGGCTCGCCTCTGGATAGGCCATGTCCGCGCGCCTCATCTTCGGGTGTATGTTTTTATATTTGATCTTTCTTTCCCCAACATTGGCCCCCGGAGAGATCGCCGGAGGTTTCGTATTTTCGGGGATGTCTCCGCCCGTTGGGGATTTTTGGCCAGCTGTTCCCTGACGACTGTCTGACTTTAATTGCGGGGGTTGGCAGGTGGCCCCTTCCTGCATTTCGCCGCCCGCCTCGGGCAATCGTGATCGCTTGAATGCCCCTGGCCCGCCGCTGTAACACTGGGAAGCCATTCAATGCACTCGGGAGTCGTGCGTAGACGGTGGCCTTGGTATTTGCAATCCGGGGTCTTTATAAGGTCGCTAAGCCCTCGGCTTTATCCACCCTCAGAAAAGCGAGCCATGTCAAGCCTTCCTCCGAGTACCGCTAACTCCGGCGTGGGGCCCATCACTCACCCCCGGGAACGTGAGCCCGGGGAAGAATCACTGGTGGCCACTCTGGAGTCTGGGGTTAAGCGCTTCCTCGTGTCCCGGAAGTTCCACCCTCGATATCACCGCGAGGTGCTTCTGATGCCATCTCCTTTCTCTCAGATGTATGGGCACGTGTGGCCCGCTTTGCTCGCGGTTACTGATTCCTCCAGCTGCCTGTGGGTCTTTGACCTGATCTCCGGCGGGAATCGCTTGGGGATTGGGGGCATTGGATGGGCCGTCTTCGTCAAGCACATGCAATTGCAGGAAGGATGGAAAGTGGAGCTGCGCTGGTCGGCGGTGGAGGATATCAACATCGCCGTTTTCCGTGACGATGGTTCCCTGGTCCCTGTACCCGTCGCGGCCCAATGGCCCCTTTAAGTCGGGGTGGCCGATTTGCATTCTATCTCCCCTGTTCCTGTAATATTTAGTTAAAAATTTCGCTTTGCCCTCATGCCTGTATTGATCTCCGAATTTCTTTAAATAAATAACTTATTAAAAAAGGAGAGAAAAACATAATTAATGTATCCCGTGTGCCGGGTAGCGTATCCGGGTCACGAGCCCGGATCTCGGGGTTTTGCCGCGCGAGACTGTTCGGTCCCTCGGGAGTCGAAAAGCCACACCGATTCCCCAGGGTAATGATGACGCTTTATGCACGTCACGTCTCCTGGGGATCTTTAAAAGATACTGTCGTCCATATCTTCTTCTTCCCCGGGCTTCCAACAATTTCTTCTTCTGTTTCCACAAGGGCAGAAATCATGGTGAGTTCTTCCGTCGGCAGTAATGACTTTGACGCGCCGGAGATCATCTACGTCGCCTCTGATTCCGACGCAGAGCCTGAGGTCGAGCCCGCGCGAGCCCCGCCGGAGGTGGTCGAGATCTCATCGGATTCCGACCCGGACGCCGGAGACAGTCACCTTTCCATCGAGCACACGGTGGAGGCCACCTAGTTCTGGCATTCACGCACTCGGCCGGCGTTCTGGCGACGCATGGGCCTGCCCTTACCGCCGCCTCTTTCCGCGCCTTTCGCCGGCGTGGAAGACCGTAGGGTCTCGGTTCAAGACACCCTGGGTCAGAACTGGCCCATGAAGATAACTCGGCTCCGAGATCGGCTCCGGATAAGAGGGAAAGGTTGGCGTTCCTTCTACCGTCACCTGGGGGCTCGAAGAGGATGGCGCGTCTGGATCAATTGGTCGCCGGACGGGGTTTCTCGGATTTGTGTGGTTGATGAACACGGCGTCGCTCAGACCAGACCTCGGTAGGATGCTTCTTAGGACGGCGAAAAGGGCCGGTTTTTGTATAGTCTTTTGTAGGGAACTCCTGACCTTCCCTCTGTAATTACGAGGGTGTGTGTTTTCTTTCTTTCTTTTTGATGTAAAGGGTTCTCCCCCTCAAGGAGCTTTGTCAGTGAAAAACCCCCCTTCTTTAATTCTTTTCTCCTGTGTTAATTGCGCTCGCGGCGACGGACGTCACGACCTTTTGTCCTGCCTTCCTCCTCTCCCGCCGCTGCTGGGGAAGCGGCGCGCGGGAACATCGGGAAGATGAGCCGCTGGACTAATGCGGGACCGTGACCCGTGACGCCGACCCCCGGATCTCGGGGCTATGGACACGTCACCCCGGGATGCGGTATTGCGTTGTAGGCGAAAAGCCTCCCTCCAGAATTCGTGAGTCGTCCGGTATAGGCACTCATTCCGTGATACGGGCCCCGGGTTGCAGTCCTTCCGAATTTTGTCCCGCGTCCCGGTGCGCGGCCCTCTACGCCCTATAGACGGTTCATATTCGCTTGGGCCCCTTTATGGCGTGTTGGGCTTCGAGAGTACTTGAGTGTTTTTATCAATAACCGCTCCTCATTGTCCCCTCTGAGAAGTAATTTCCTTCTATAAATACCCCTCTAATTACGCAGCGGTTTCCCTTTTCGCCTCTGCAATTTTGCTTTGAACCCTACAAATCGCCGGATTCCAGATTCAGAACCCTCGGGAGTTGCTCAAGGTAGTCCCTTTCACCCCTTTCTTAATTTCTTTTTCACAGGCTTCGATGTCGTCTTCCCGGGGGAAAGAGATCATGTTGTCGGATTCTTCGTCTGAGGACGCGGAGAGAGGAGAAAATCGAGGCGGGTCATCGTCGGACACGGAGCCGGACATGAATGCCCTCTTCCAGCAGTTCGACTCGCTGATGGACGAAGAATATCCCCCGCCTGCGGTGTTTCTCTGGGATTCGTACTTCCGCGAGAATCCCTATCCCGGCGCGCCGCCACGGCCCCCTGTCCGTTCGCCGCGTGCCTGTAGCACCCCCGCTTGGGGAGCCCACGGCCGGGCGAGCATAGTCACTCCCGCTATGTTAAAGGATAAGCGAGAGGAGTGGAGGGTCCCGATTGACGTTCACATCTATCTCCCTCGTGCCGGGGAATCCGCCTGCTGCCCGCCTCCCGGGATGGTGGCGATCGGGACAGAGGCGTTGGAATTTGGACTCTGGTTTCCCCTACACCCCAACGTTAGTGCCGCTCTCAGGTTTTGGGAAGTGGCCCCGCATCAGATTCACCCCAACGGGTGGTCACAACTCATCGGGGTTCTTTCGATGTTGGGTAATGTCGGCCTCTACCGGACCCTCACTGACTCAGAGATCCGGCGCTCGTTCACGATCGCGCGATTCGGGGGGAGCCACGGCGATTACACCGTCAAAGGGCGCTCCGGGATTCCTGCCGTGGAGGTGAAAACGTCCAAAGTGGACTTCCCCTGGGCGCAGTGGGTGTATGTTGCCGGGGCTTGGCGGACTCAGACCCCGGACGGGGAGGTCGACATCCCCATTCGCTACCACGAAAAAATCGCCAATAAGACTTGAGTCGTTTATAAGTTTTCCCCGTCGTACTGATTTTAACTCCCTCTTGTGCTTTCATAGGTGTGAACACTCGCAACGAGGGGCCGCTGAACTGGGACTATCAAGTTGCGTTGGGATTTGCTGGCGCCCTGCCGACGAGGCGCCGCAGAGCCGATTATTTGTGCATAGAGGAATCGCGGGACGACGCTCGGTTGATCTGTCCCCCCAAGCATCTGTTTGACCCGTACCCAGGTAATGTCACCCTGTTCTCGCATTTTCTTCTCATGTAGGTCATTCTATGCATTCTCTCTTGCTTGCTTATGGAGATGAGTATTGTGCTGCAGCCCCGTTTACTAGAATCTTCGAAGATCGCCCCCGTGGCAAAATGTCCAAGTTCCCTGGAGTCCCAGACAAGAAGTTGCCGTCCGCCGCGCCGCCGCCGCGGAGACCCGCGCCCCGGGCGAGGACCCGCGGTCTTGTTGCCGCACCGCCGCCCGTGATCCCGGCCCGGTCTGCCTCTCGGGTTCGGCGAGTCCCGCCGTCCTCGCCGCCGCTGTCGCAAGAGGTGGTGGAGTCCCGTGACTCGGGGCCGCTGCCCGAGATCCCCCACGGCCCTTTTATAATGGACGCGAGAGGCGTGATTCACGCGTCCTCCCATGGTGGCCGTGTTCCTGGATCCGGGGACGGTATTCCCGTGGACCTTGTCTCGGACGAGTCTACCTCCGCGCGGGAGCCGTTGACGGGGCCCTTCCCGGATTTGCCCCGAGGCGGGCTGTTCCCCCAAGAGCTCCCGGAGGTGCCCGAGCCTTCTCTGTCCCGGAAAAGGAAAGCGCCCTCCGCCCCGGAGGGCGGAAGTTCCGGTTCCCGGGCCCCTGTCGAGCCGCCGCGGACCGGGTCTCTTGGCAATGTCCCGCCCGTTGGCAGCACACCGGTCTACGGGGTTGACCCGGGCGTCGCCCAGAGGTAGGTGTCCCATTCCGTGTTTTTGAGTATTCCCTCTCGCCATGACTGGTGATTTACTTGTTGTTCGCTTATGATGACAGCATCTCGGGTTCTGCGCCCCACCTGGCGCCGCTTCTGCTTCAGTATGCCGCGAGTCGAGGGCCCCTGCCCCCGGTGTCCACCCCTGGACTTCCCGTAGGCCGGGCGATCGATTCGGTTGCCCGCTGCTGGACCCAGGAGCTGCAGGCCTTCAATCGGGGACCCGACGAGGCCTTCCTCCTCGCGTCCATGCTGCAGAGCCAGGCGACCGTGGCCATGGCCGAGGTACATGACTGGCTCGAGGGGCAGGCCCGCCAGATCAGGCACTGGATGGATCTCGCCAACGGGAGGGAAAGGACGATCGAGGAGCTGGGTCGAATGAATATGGAAGTGGTTTCACGGAACGAGCAGCTGAGCGGCGAGCTTAAGGAGAACGAGGAGGCCCTCCGGCAGAGCACCGAGGCCCTCGCTGCATCGTCAGGAGACCGGGATAAGTGGCGTGCCGTGGCGGATCTCCAGGGAGAGAAACTAGAGACGGCGGTCGCGGGAACTGCGGCGGCGGAGGCCCGGGCGACGCAACTATCTATTGCGCTTTCCGAGGCGATGGCCCGCGCGGCGCAGTTGGATCACTCCCTCACCTCCCGGGATGCAGAAATGGCGTCCCTCCGGGAACGGCAGGCCGAGACGGATGCTCGCGTGGACGAGTTGGAGGCCTATCTCGAGAGTCCCTGGACCGACCACACGATTCTCCGGGACCACTTCTACTCTCGCTCTATGGCGGACCTCATCTGGCACGCTCACCACGTCAACGATCAGGTACTCCTCGACCGCGTCCTTGTCTATTGGCAAAAGTATATGGAGGGGCGCGAGCTTGATCCCGGGATTGCCGAAACCTTTCTTGACCTGGAGGAGGATCTCCACATTGATATGAAGTGGTGGCCTACCTACGACCGCTTGGTCCGTCCTGGCTCACCCCCAGCTCACGCCGCTCCTTCCAGACCGGCGGGCGGTACCTTGGATGCAGCCGAAGTGACGGCGGAAAACGCCTCCCATGTCCCGGAAGTGGTGGGGGAGAGCATTGATGCAGTCCCGGAGGCGACTCCGGATGGGAGAGGCGACTCGGAACCCAACCAGGAGGCGGCTATGGAGGAGGTGGTGTCGGGTTTCCCGGAGAAGTCATTTGATGCCTTCATGGCCGGCATGGATCCCGTTGAAGATGCTACCGCAGCGCCGGCTCCCGGGCAGGCGGATCAGGTGATGGTCGAGGCGGATAGCCAGTGTCCCGATGAGGTGGGTGGTTCTGAGTGATGACAGTCCCTGTGGGGGCCATTCTGATAAATGATGTTTTTTGTTTTTGTTTTCTCTTTGCGGCCGTTGGTGGCCGCGGGCGTTTTAGCCCAAGACAATTTCCTTTTGGACCATGTATTTTGTGTGGTTTGTTTTAAGGCGAGGCTCTGTCTCCCAGGATACTTATAATCGAGCCATGGGCTTGGTTCTTGATTTTTCACTTGGATGTTTGATTGATGTTTTTTCAAATCAGTTTCTGAGTATAATTCTTCGGTGTAGCATTGGTTTTCTTTTTTTTATGTCTCGTGGGTACGCCCTGAATCTACCTGGTAGGAGGATCGTACCCTGTTTCCAGAGATTTCTCGGGGTGATTTTTCCGAGATGGTAAACCCCTAACCATCCGGGATTTTGTTTTATTGATTTGTCCCGGGACTTGGGTCCCGGGTGGAGTTTTTGTGAATCCGAGATGCAGCCTCGCGGCCTTACTCTGTGATTTTGGGATGATCTCGGGTGTGAGCACCAGGGTCCCGTCGCTCGTGGATCTTTCTACCGGGGATAGCTCGTAGCTTTGTTTGTGGTAAATATTCGTATGTCTATACTCCCCCGTGCGTTTATGACTCCTGACCCGGAGGTCCTTTATAACAGTTCTACCGGATTTTTTGGCATTTTAACTGTGCGGAAATATCCGGTTTTATATGTTCCCCCGCACGTTATGACTCTTGACCCGGAGGTCTTTTAAGGAGCTCATTAGTATTACCGGGATCTTTGGCATTTAGCTGTGCGGAAATATCCGGTTTTATATGTTCCCCCGCACGTTATGACTCTTGACCCGGAGGTCTTTTAAGGAGCTCATTAGTATTACCGGGATCTTTGGCATTTAGCTGTGCGGAAATATCCGGTTTTATATGTTCCCCCGCACGTTATGACTCTTGACCCGGAGGTCTTTTAAGGAGCTCATTAGTATTACCGGGATCTTTGGCATTTAGCTGTGCGGAAATATCCGGTTTTATATGTTCCCCCGCACGTTATGACTCTTGACCCGGAGGTCTTTTAAGGAGCTCATTAGTATTACCGGGATCTTTGGCATTTAGCTGTGCGGAAATATCCGGTTTTATATGTTCCCCCTTTAGGAACCCAGGTACAGACTCGCTCTTCTTCGGTCCGGGACCGCGACGGCTCCTTCTCCCTGGTGGCACTTCCTCAAGCGTTGTGCGTTCCATTGGTGCTGATTCGGGGTCTCGCCTGGAGGCTTCAAGTTCGTATGCCCCGTTAAGTAGACTTTTGGATACCCGCGACGGTTCTTCCCAACTTGGCCTGAGGGCCCTGGAGCCGTCTCGATCCGTCCTTTCAACATCATGTCTCCTATCCCGAACTCGCGTGAGCGGACCCGTGCGTAGCAAGCCTTGGCGATCCTCCGTTTGTTCGCCGCGTTTGAGGGAGCCGGTGCTCAGCCATCGTTCTTCGAGAAAACTCCCGCCCTAGATGCAAAAAAGCTTCGATCTCCGGGGCGATAGCCTGGATGGTTTGGTGCGAACGGGCCGTGATTCCGGCTGGGATCACAGCCTCAGATCCAAACGCCAGGGTGTATGGCGTTTCCCCCGTGGCGTTCCGGGCCGCGGTCAGGTATGACCACAGCACTTCGGGTAACACCTCGGCTCATTTCCCCTTTCGCGACTCGAGTTTCGCCTTAAGGGTAAGTTTCAAGTTTTTTGCTCACGGCCTCGACTTGACCGTTCGTCTGTGATTGGCAGGGGGTGGAAATACGTCCTTCGAATTCTCAATTGCTCACCGAACTCCAGGACCACGGTCCCGTCGCACTGCTTGCCGTTGTCCGGGATGATGGACTCGGGCAAACTGAAAACTTCTGGAGCGTCACCGCCTCGGCCCACTTGGTGAGGTGGCCTACTGCCATGATTGCGAACTCGACTCCTCGCGGCACGGGGGCTAGAGGTCCAGTGATATCAATCCCCCACCGGGCGAATGGCCATGGAGAGTACATTGGCATGGGCTCCGCCGGGGTCCCCGGACGTCTGGCCCCATAAGCTGGCGCTGGGAGCCTGTGCGGGCGAGGTTAGATGCGTCCCGTCGCCGCGGACCCGGTCGGTAATGGCCCTGGTCCATCGTCTGTGGAGAGAGGTCCGCTCCTGGCATGGTTTTCCGCATAGTTCATCGTGGATCCTCGTAAGTTCCCGCATCACGGCTTCTTTGGAGGCGCAGTTTTTTCTTTTAAAAACGACATCGAGAAACTCCTGCGGAATAATTTGGGGTTTAGGATCGCTTACCTCGCGGCGCGCATGCGGAGTTGCTTTGCTTCGACTCGGTCTGAGGGGAGGGTCCCGGATCCGAAGCATCGGTCCACCGGGCCGCACCACTCCATTCCGGGTGCCGATTCGGGAGCCGTCCCGGGACCGGGGTCGACTGGCATAACTTCCGCCCGGGTCGCGCTCGATGGCGAGCGCAACTGGGACAAGATGACTCGGGACCAGGCGACGGTCTGCGAGTTGCGCTCTCCCGGGGTTTGTTAGACGCGGTGTGGCCATGTCGGGCCCAAATATTCCTTACGGTGAACTTGGTTACTTTGCCCCGTAATCACTGGTGACTCGGTTCACCACTAGCCGCGAGCCCCTGAGTACGCACTGGTTCGAGGAGTACCACCCCGGCCTCTGAGCACGCACTCGTGTAGGATCAGTCCACGCGAGGTTGCCCGGGGCGTGCTGAGCAGGTGCTCCGTGGGGGACGGGGAGCTCCCCGATCGGCCCACGTGAGTCACCATGTCTGCGCTCGAGACCCATATCACGACGTGTGGGATGAGTCGGATTAACCCGTCCCGGAGCCGCTTGTCTACCTCGTTGTTCAGTACCTTTATTTCTCTTGGGGACCAACTCCCGGCGTCTCTGGGCTACGGCACGGTGTTTGCTTATCCAGCTGTAGGTAGTTTGACGCGCGTGCCCCGGGTCGACCCTGCCGGGTTCCGTATCCCATGAATTGGGTCTAATTGCCGGTTCTCCTATTCCAATAGCGGTCTTGGCCTTGGGTCCGAGGCTATATCGTCTCGTGACGCCCCGCCGAGTTTGAGACCCGGAGCTGCGTTGGGGTCCGAGGCTCTCCCTGTAGCTGCCGTCGCCCAGTGCCTGTTCCAACCCAGGATCCGGGTCATCTTTTTTGCCAAATGCTGTGAAAAAAGGCCCCTCTGGGTTCCCCTTTTTATATTTATTCTCATCCCGGGCCCCGGGTTTCTCGGAGTTGGTTCCGAGTTCCGGGCCTTCGGAGACTATTTTCTTGTGAACATTAAATACATTAATTCTTTTAGTCAAGGAGTCACAACAAGCACCTCTTTGCCATTAATTGGTCTCCTCGGACGGTGCCAATGGCCCCGGAGGAGACTGGGAACTTGATACAGTAATAGTACGAGGAGGCCACAGCTTCGAAAGCTTCTAGGAAGGGCCTCCCCAAAAGTGCGTTATATCCGCTGACTTCATCGACTATTACGAAGGTCAAGTTCCTTAATAGCTTTATCTCAGGGTTCTTCTCGTCTCTTAATTCCAAAGGTAGCACCACCGTCCCGTAGGGAACCAGCACGTCTTTCCCCACTCCTTTCAGCCTTATGCTACTGGGGAGCATGTACTGCGCCATGTTGTCCATCTGATCGAGGGCCTGCTTGTATAGGATATTGCAGTGGGCCCCGTTGTCGACTAGAAGGCGCGCAACTTCTACTCCGAGTATGGCGGTAGTGATCACCAAAGCCTCGCTCTTCGGGTAGCCGACCCCTATGCGGTCCTCCGGAGAGAAGGTGATCAGGGCGCGTTCCGAGATGCTTCGAGGGGGAGCAGGGTTAGTCTCCTGGTAGACCCTCCATATCTCCACCTCGCGCTTCCTCTTCCTTCTGCTCTCGCTCGTGATGGGCTGGAGCCCGCCAATCATCAGGATTTGCCCGACGTGCATCGGGGACTGGCTGCGGTTCTGACCACAGCGGCCCGGGGCCGCCCCCACATTTCTTCCGTTGCCCGGGTTGGCCACCTGGCCGGTCCCCCGATCCCCGGGTCTGCCGAGGAGCTCCCAGAGTTTCCCGTCCTCGAATAATTTCCATAACTGTTACAACAACTGTCGACATTGGCCGGTGGGGTGTCCGTGCTGCTCGTGGAAAGCGCACCAGAGGCGCCTGTCGAGCTTATCTGGCGAGATCCGCATAGGCTCAGGTTTGGTCAGGGTGTCCCCCATGGCTTGGAGTGCGTGCATCATGGCCATGGTGTCCTGTCCGGTGACCTCGACCAGCCGGACCTCCATCTCGCGGTAACTCGGGGCAGGACGGTCCCGTTCCGGGGCCTTGGGAGGGCCTCTCCTGGGAACGTGACTTGGTCTCGCCTCCACGGGTGTGGGATCGTTCCATTTCGCGTCTCCGGGGGTTTCCGTCCCGCGCATGAGGCGCTGGTACCAACACTGTGCCGCGGCCTTTACGCGGAAGTCCTCGTAGGTCTGGGGATAGTTGAGCATCAGATGTTTGAAGAGCTCGGAATTCTTCCGGAGCCCGTTCATCGCCGTGTGCAGCTTGAGATCGTCGCCGACCTCTTCTCCGCGGAGCAGGATGTCCCCGACTCGGTCCACGTACCGCTCGTCGCCTTCCTCCATATTCTGGCGAATGCCGATCAGGCGCTGGCTCTGCTCGAGGCGGTTCACCTTGGAGGCGAAGTGCGCCACGAAACGCTGGACGAGGTCATCGAAACAGTGGATCGAACGGGAGGAGATCCCCGCGAACCATTTGTGGGCCACATCCCCGAGGGTGAGGGGGAAGAGCCTGCACCTTGTGGCGTCGCTAGCTCCCCGCCCGGACATGTATGTACGGAAGCGGCTGAGGTGGATCTCGGGATCCGTCTTCCCGTCGTACAGGGTGGTCTGGAGGGGCTGGATCTCGTACTGCATGACCGCGTGCTCGACCTCCAGGGCCAGGGGTTCTTTGTAGTAGTCGACCCGCTCCGGTCGGGCCTGGGCCTGGGCCAGCTTTCTCTCCATCTCGGACACCTTGCTGTAGAGGTCTAGGAGACCCGCCTCGGGTCCCGGTGGTCGCGGGACACGGGTTCCGGGACCTTGCTCCGGCTCGACGCGACGAGTCTTTTCCTCGCCGTTTCCCCCGAACTGGTCTGCTGGGGCCGATTGGTTGCCGGCCTCCTCGCCGAGATCGAAGACGAGTCGTCGGGCGGGGATTGTGTAGCGGTTGGAGCCGGCACGGCATCCTCCGAGGCGGTCGAACGCGCTGTGGCTGGCGTGACCGGGCCCCAGACGGCCGAACGCGCTTCCTTTCCCAATCTTCTCACCTGGACGAATAGAGAGGGAAGTTAGGGTACGCTTACGATGTATGAGATCGTACATCGCAACGTCGATCTTTTCGGGGGTGTCCAAAAGGAGGTGCAATTCCCGGGACGGTGTCTCGGGCGGAGGTGGTCCGCGTCGGAACTCAGGATCCGAGCGATGTGCATAGCGGTGGGTCTGCTGGCGGCGTCTGAGGCGTCGGGCCTCGGAACTGCTATGGAGGTACTGGTTGGACGTGTTGTGGCCGTCCAGCTCTCCGGTAGTGACGGCATCTTCGTTCCCGGGGACGTTTCCCGGGACCTTTGGGGAGAGTGGCGGGGCGGCGTCTGACTCGACGGCGGGCATCTTCCCTCTCTCCAGCTTCTTCCTCGTGGCGGAGCGGGAGGAATCTGACGCGGTGGCTCCATCAGACATGGCTTCGGCTCTTCTTTCTTTCTCTGGGTCTAGTATAACAACCCCCTCCTTCTAGCGCCAAATGTTTTAGCACGTTTTTATCGGGTAGAATGATACGGGGCTGGGCTGTGTATAGAGGGTTTGAAACGATACTAATACATGTAAATTTATATTCTGGAGTAGGGGTTGGACCAGATCTGAGAAAGAACAGAGGTTTTGAGCTTTGAAGCTTCTTCCGAAGGAATTCTATTATCCACTCTTTTAATATCGAGTATATTCACTAATTAGTGCCGCGCCTTAATCTGGAGGGATAAGCCCCCTATTTATAGGGAGTTCTCGAATGATTACATTCAGACCACGTACCATGTCTATATCATTAAATGAAGCTAGTAACGTTCCGAGGCCCGTGACTCGGCATGTATCCGACGCATGTGGACTCACGTGGGCGATGCCTCCGCCCTTCCTGGGATGAGCCCTTCCCCAGATGATGATCGCGTGGCTTGGACCGCGGGCTGGGTCTTTTAGACATCTGCTGACTCTTCGCACGGGAAACGTGATGGGCTTGTGTAAAAGATCAAGAAAGCGTGACCCGGGTCCGGCACCCTTGCATGGCCATCATGACGATAAAGCGAAACCGGGTCCCGGGACGAGTTTGCCCCTCATGCCATACCCTTGTATGGCTTGCCTCGAATGATCCGTGACCCGAGCCCCGGACGCGCCCCGAGTCACTTCCCTGCATGGATAGCCCACGGTGCGCGAAGAACTTGAGTGGAGTATCAATAGCGTGACCCCGGTCCGTAACCCCTGCATGGCATCATGTGACCCGGGCCCTGGGACTGGCACGTCCCTCACATTACAACCCAGCATGGCTCGCCTCGATAGATCCGTGACCAGATTCTCTGATGCGCCCCGAGTCCTTACCCCGCGTGAACAGTCCAGGAGATCCGTGACCCGTGGTCCGAGCCGTGACGCGTCCCATGCGTCGTCCTCCTGCCTGGCTCGCCTCTGGATAGGCCATGCCCGCGCGCCTCATCTTCGGGTGTATGTTTTTATATTTGATCTTTCTTTCCCCAACATAGGAATCTAATTAATTTGGAAAGTTAAAGAGTCCTAAATTATTTTATTTCCTTATTTCATTATGGAAATCATCTAGAATATTCCAAGTGGGTCTTGGATAGATTATTCTAGAGATTTAATGAAATTGAAAGGGAAAATAAAATAAATAAAAATATTAATAATATTTAATTTTATTTTTGATTTATTCGATTGACTTAATTTTCGAATTAAGTATCTTTTGGATTTATTAAAAATAAATAGATTTATTTATTGGAAATTAATATTCTCGTCACATGGAGCATTCAAGAACGAAGACTGAAGACTAGAAGATGCGTACGGAGATGGAGTAAAGCCATAATAGTCAGAAAATAATATTCTAGTAATTATTTTGACTCTGTGATAATATTATGTGCTTTATTACATGTATGCATGCTATGTGTGTTTACTTTTATGCACTAGATAGCGTATCCCTTTATTGTAAAAAGCTAAGTGGGAGAGGGTATGGAAACATACCCATGGTCTCCATTGCTGCTATCTTGGTGACTTTTATAAACTTTTGAAGTTTATATAGATAGGTCATTGGAGGAGGGTTCTTGTAATTCCTCTTACGAGAAACATTGATTGAGTTCATCAAACAATGACTAATTTGTCTTTCCAAAACTGATTTCAAGTCGACTCATTCTTACCCCGGGGAGTGGAATGGAGCCAAAGCCACGTGGTCATGTCGAGGACACAAATTAGAGACCTTCGTACCATTCTTTTAAGGGTGGATCGATTGTCTGCTCGGCTCCCTCATTTATGAGAGATAGGGCTGTTCGCATGGTGAATCACTGGTTAGAAACTTCGAGTTTCACTTATGATTCTCCGCGTCTTGATTTACGAAATCGAATGGATCAAGTGATTGGGAGTCAATTATAAAAATCTCTTAGTGTAGTAAACGTCCACACAACGTGGCTTGCTATGCTGACGGATTTTGGATTAATTGATGTAGACAGTGCTGGAAATCGATATCCCGGGGTATCAAAAATTGCGAAACCGATAACCCCGACCGAAATCCCATCGCCGGAAACACGCGAACCACCAAATGGAACCGGGCTCGACCCGAGCATCGCCGCGGGATGAACCCGCGGCCGAAACCCTAGCCGAGCCCCCTCCGGGGCTCGCGATCGTGCGCCGATCGCTGGGCTGCTCCGGCAGCCCCGGGCGGTGAGTCCGGCGACTCACCGCCATCACCGGAGGCGGGGGGAGCCACCAGCCGCGGAGCCAGCCCACGGCAGTCCCCCGGCGATCGAGCTAGGGCTCGATCGCCCCAGCCGCGGCGTCCAGCCGCGGCCTCCTCTCGGTGCGCGCCGGCGGTCGAAGCCCTAGGGCTCGACCGCCACCCCTCGGCTCCCAGCCGAGGGTTGCTCTCGATCCCGGCGGGGATCCCTAGACCGCCGGCGGTCCGGTGGTCTTCGACCACCACCGCCCGGTCTATCCCCGTCCCCGGTCTCGTTGTTTTTCCCGGATCTTGTGTTCATGTATGTATTACAATTTAAATCACATAAATTCACACGAAGGAGTTTATGATTGTACCTCTTGATTCGTTGTGCGGAGAAACGAAATCAATTGAAGACCTTTGAATCTTCCTACGTATTCCTTGCACTCCGTTCGAACGTCGGGTGGGCGACGATCTATCGAACTCCTATGGATCTCCGTCAACTCTCTAGAATATCAAGTATGATAATCTTGTCTTATGATTTATGAAGGCCATGTAGTGCTTTTATAGGCTACGTAGGGGATCTAAAGGAGGTGGAATATTGGGCTTCCAATATTGAAGATTAAATTGAGCCCAATGCTCAAGTCCATTAATCCTTATCAATATTAATTAATTTATTTTCCACTATATAAATTAATTGCACTCCCAATATTAAACCATATTATATCAAATAATATTTCTCCGGTAGTATTATTTATTCCGTGTATTTAAGATTTAAATATCCATGAATAAAATTAATTTATTGCTAATTAATTTATTCATCTCTTTAATCCGAGACTAGTACCATTCAACCTTAATTATTGTGCGGAACGAATCCACTCATGAGGTGTACACAATAATTCCCTATGAACTCATCTCGGGGATATTATCAACCCTTCCGGGATACACTGTCCCGTCAAGTATTCACGGCATGCCATATATAAAATATAGTGACCCAACTTAACCGGTAATTAACCCAATAATAAAATCGGTTAATTCCTTTGGTAAATCAAAGTCACTTATATTAAATATACACACCCGCAATAATATCGGGGATTAAGAATAAAATACACTGAGACTCGAATCGATTATCGCCGGCAATCCTAATCGATGAATCTCAACGATCCGCTCAATACACTAAGTGTACAAGTGTGATAAAATAATTAAGATAAATTATTTTCTCTCTCACACTACGACTATACCGATAGATTAGTTCGTGTCTATCTAGGTCGTGAGCAACTGTTCGATTAAATACGAGTAACCGATAGTATGATCTTCTGTGCGCCCATGCTTGCACCATACTAACTTCAACGTATAAAATCTAGGACTATGATTTGCATATATTTAATTAATAATAATTAAATGCAAACAATTGTTTATTAATTTAATAGATTAAATGCTATGATCGGGAGTTTACCGTTACTTAAATCTAGACATTAAGTACACAACTCCAACAATCTCCCACTTGTACTAAGGTCTAGTCATTTCCTCCAAACTCCCGGTTTCCATACTCATCACGTGCTTAAGGTGTACTTCCGAGAAGTACTATGTGAATGAGCACTCTAGGTTGCCGCTCTGAAGTTATCTTGGTGACTACTACGTCGTCTCCCTTGATGATGACTCGTATCAGGTGGTACTTGCACTATGTGTTATCATCACTTTTAGACTTATGACTTCTTCCGGTTTTTCCATGCACCGCTATGAAATAGCCTTTGGTAAACCAAGAGTCATATCCAAGTTTTAGAGGTTATCCCGGAACCTAACCAAAACTTCCGCTGCCTCTGAGGCTGCTATTCGGTTATGAGAGAGTCTGAGAAGCGTCCTGCTTATCACTCTTACATATTAAAGGTTCCACCCTTTTCAAAAGTGAACACATAGCCTGATATCGACTTACACTGGTCCTTCTCTGATTTGAGATCTGAGAACATGTAATCCAAGAAGATTTCGTCTTGCTTAATGTCCAGCACTTTCGCAAGTACTATTACAGCATTCGAACATCTCTTGTCTAGATTACTTTGATATCCTCCCACTACGCAAACCGCATAGTTGATATCAGGTTCTTGTTTTCTAACATTGCATTTAAGCTTTCCACACTAGGTGTAGGAAGCTGCCTTGTATCATCTATCTCCTTTATGTGTTCGAAACACATGACCTTAGATAGATATACACGTTCTGTCTCTGAAAGGCAACGACCTCTCTCAGAATTATGCATGTTAAAACAAACCATAATCGTATAAGATATCTAGGAGAAGTACTGTGTTCTTATCCCTAGATCATAAGATCTTAAGAACATGTTCCAACTTCTACTCAATCTTATATCCCGACTTATTTAGACAACCATCATTTTATGTCTGACAATATCTTTACATTGTTGCCAATGATAAAATCTTATCTACATAAAATCTCCGAGAAACACCACCTTGTTTCCATTACGTCTCCAATACACCTTTCGTCTATGCCATTTGATGAATCCATTAGATGGACTATCTCATCAATTCGCAAGTTCCACGATTCATAGCTTTGTCTTAATCCATAAATGGATTTACTAAGCTTGTACTCTAAATGATCTAGCCTCTTAACAATAAACCTTATTGTTCCAAGTAGGCACATTTAGATCTAGTACCGCTTTTATGCAGAGTTAGGGATCGATTTCATCTTTACCAGATCCAGAGTCCGAACTCCTCTTGTCTTATGAATATCTCCGGTTGTCCAACAACCTCCCACTGCAATGGCGTCCCGGTGTATAACAGTAATAACAGTAGGTGCAGTGTGTGGTGTACTTCTACTCGGTTTGGCTGGTTCCCAGTCTTTTGTCCTTTCTCTCACGCCAAGGTATTATGTCAATTCGGGCTCTGTGGTTCGTCTAATAGTCTTCCTCTATGAACCGAACGATGGACGTTCCTCTGGTTTATAGTACTATAGAACACACAATACTTCGTTCATCTAAGACATCCTACAATTACACAGAATGTGCTATTGTCTCTAGAAACATCCATAAAACATAGGTAGTTCCGAACAACTTGTTCTCTTTTACTTTTAGATTTCCATTTCTTATTTCTTACGCTCCATCTCTACACATAAGTGTATGGTGCGGTTACTTTGGGATTGAATCCCAATCTTTGATTATGTTATGCGTTATTCAGATAGGTGATGCCCTCCGCGACTAAGTCGCAGTCCTTTAATGGATATACTTTGATGGCTCCCCATAATAGCTTTTGTGTCCATTGACTAGTCAAAACACTTTTGCTTTTATGGCACATCAAGCATTCTAATCCATTGCCGAGTATTCTAAGAATTACTCGTACCTTTCTAATTACACATATCTCTGCATAAATCAGTTAATCATTCTCTATGCTTGTCCGAATTCTACCCTTTATCCAGAAAGGTTTCCTTAGATGTATTATCCTCCAAATTCAATCCTTAGGTCGGAAGGTCCATTCCTTTAACTATAATTGATCAAATCAATTTCGACCATTCGAATCTTATTTGAAAAATACTACTAAGTATAAGAATTCACAAGCATAATGATAAAGAAATATATCTAACAAGTAAAAAAAGTTATAGAACGATTCGTTGCACAGTGGTAGACTTAGGATCTATCATTCATATATTGCTATCTAATGTACCAGAATAGATAATGCCCATTATTTCTTATCAAAATCATCCAATGATTAAAGAAATAAAATATCCATTCATAAAATAGAAATCCAGAACAAAACGTTCTTTCTAAAATAAAGGTACATAATGCAATATCCTTGAAATGAAATCCTATTTAACTACTAAAGCAGATAAATGTCTTCCACTGCAACAGCTGCCTCCTCCACAGCTTTTGCCCGTGTAGACTCGAACTCTTCTTCTCTAAGTCGCTGGGTTTTCTGGAACCCCTGCATTCAAAATGCACATACCGTCAGTGGTTCCATATCTACAAACCAGAATTCCGGTAGATAATACCGCTGACTATGTTTTTACGACTAAAGAAAAATTCGTACCTTTGAGAGGACATGATTTAGACCCCCAGTACTCAGACTGCTTTCCTTGGGAATATTTGCCAGAAGGCTTTCTTATCCCACCTTGTGGCCCAAGTTCTAGCCTTTACATTTTGTCTAAACATCAACTTGAGTTTAAGCATGACATCATGATTGGCGGCCAGTGCAAGAGCACTATCCCACTTTTCAAAATCAACTATCTCCTCATCAGATGAGACAATAGTAGGTCTAGGAGGACAAGTTTCACTGAGTACATCTTTGTACTCTTTTACAGTCTGAGCAATGTCTAACTTTTCATTCCACTCAACACAGTGTGGAACCAGTGTGTTGAATTCCTTGAGTATCACAGAAAGTGGGTTCATAGCTATTCTCTAAACCTATAAGCACATTTAAACAAACAATCAATTTAATATCCGATATTATCTCCCTCAAATAATATCATTAAATCACTAATCACATCTAAAATCCCATCGGATAAGGCAAGCCACGATAGTGTGGACGTTTACCCATCCAAATGATTTAGCAATTAGATTTGCTTCGGTCGTACATCATCATTACCGTTACTTCGATGGGAAGAATACTAAGAAGCGTACCTAAGTGTAAACCATTACTCAGTATCTAAGAAGATTGTTTGAGACTCGTATATTATCGCAAGCCACGATAGTGTGGACGTTTACGCTAACACACGATCCTTCACTTTCTTCTATAACTGTCTACATCAATCGATCCAAAATCCCATTCGATGCAGCAAGCCACGATAGTGTGGACGTTTACTACACCAAAAGACTTTTACGATTGACATCCAAATACTTGAAGCATTCGATTTCGTAAATCAAGACGTGGAGAATCATAAGTGAAACTCGAAGTTTCTAACCAGTGATTCACCATGCGAACAACCCTATCTCTCATTAGATGAGGGAGCCGAGCAGACAATCGATCCACTTTCAAAAAGATGGTACGAATGTCTCTAATTTGTGTCATCCACATGACCAAGTGGCTTTGGCTCCATTCCACTCCCCGGGGTGAGAATGAGTCGACTTGAAGTCAGTTTCAGAAAGACAAATTAGGCATTATTTGATAAACTTAATCAATGTTTCTTGTAAGAGGAATTACAAGAATTCTCCTCCAATGACTCATCTATACGAACATCAAAAGTCCATAAGAGTCACCAAGAGAACAGTAATGGAGACCATGGGAATGTTTCCATCCCCTCTCCCACTTAGCTTTTTATAACAAAGGGATACGCTATCTAATGCATAATTAAACACATAAGCATGCATACAAGTAATAAAGCACATAGCACATAGTCAAAATAATGCTAGAAAAATTATTTTCCGACTATCATGGCTTTATTTCATCTCCGTATGCGTCTTCTAGTCTTCAGTCTTCGTTTTTGAATGCTCCATGTGACGAGAATATTAATCCCAATATTTAAATCTATTTATTTTTAATAAATCCAAAAGATACTTAATTCGAAAATTAAGTCAATCGAATAAATTAAAAATAAAATTAAATATTATTAATATTTTTATTTATTTATTTTCCCATCTAATTCTATTAAATCTCTAGAATAATCTATCCAAGTAAAACTTGGAATATTCTAGAAGACTTCTATAATAGAATAAGGAAATAAAATAAATTAGGACTCTTCTACTTTCCAAGATTAATTAATTTCCATTACTATGAAAATTCCCATAAAATAGGAATGATCAATTAGGAAATAAATCAATCCTAAATTAACTTTTATTCCTTTCCTATTCTATTAAATCTCTAGGATCCTATTCCAAGTAGAACTCGGAATACTCTAGAAGACTTCCATAATAGAATAATGAATAAAATTAATTCCAATTAATTCTTTTCCTAATCCATGAGAATTCCCAAAAAAGAAAACTCAATTAGGAAAACCGAATCAATTAGGAAAGTAGTATCTTGGTAGGAATAGCATGAGATCGGAGACCCCACGCCACCCCTACCTTCGACCGGCCGGCCACCGGGGAGGAGCACCGCCGCCCAGCCACGCCGGCTAGCCACCGAACCGACGGCAGCCCGCGGCAGGGGCGATCGAGCCCCTCGCCCATGCCCTCGATCGATCATCATCATGGGATCGATCCCATCGATCCCGAGCCCTAGTCCCTCTCTTCATCTCCTTCGTCTCTTGAGTTCTCCGGCGGTCGTCTCGGCATCGATCCAACGTAAATAAATTACAAGAAATAAATTTACAATTCCGGTATCGATTCTATACATGAAATCGACCCTATACACATTCCGGAAAACATAGAACAATAATAATAAACCTAAATTCGGTCAACCCCCGAATTTTTACTATTACAAGCATTCATCCACACAAAACGAATCTCGACATGTCCGAGAGTTTAATAAACGAACAATCATGGTAAATTAAATAGCAATTAATTAAACGAATAATTAACAATTAATTAAACCATGATAGTCGGAATCCCTGCAAGGTAGAACACAATTGAACACATACATGAACACGAAACCAAACGCTCTGATACCAATTGCTGGAAATCGATATCCCGGGGTATCAAAAATTGCGGAACCGATAACCCCGACCGAAATCCCATCGCCGGAAACACGCGAACCACCAAACGGAACCGGGCTCGACCCGAGCATCGCCGCGGGATGAACCCGCGGCCGAAACCCTAGCCGAGCCCCCGCCGGGGCTCGCGATCGTGCGCCGATCGCTGGGCTGCTCCGGCAGCCCCGGGCGGTGAGTCTGGCGACTCACCGCCATCACCGGAGGCGGGGGGAGCCACCAGCCGCGGCGCCAGCCCGCGGCAGTCCCCCGGCGATCGAGCTAGGGCTCGATCGCCCCAGCCGCGGCCTCCTCTCGGTGCGCACCGGCGGTCGAAGCCCTAGGGCTCGACCGCCACCCCTCGGCTCCCAGCCGAGGGTTGCTCTCGATCCCGGCGGGGATCCCTAGACCGCCGGCGGTCCGGTGGTCTTCGACCACCACCGCCCGGTCTATCCCTGTCCCCGGTCTCGTTGTTTTTCCCGGATCTTGTGTTCATGTATGTATTACAATTTAAATCACATAAATTCACACGAAGGAGTTTATGATTGTACCTCTTGATTCGTTGTGCGGAGAAACGAAATCAATTGAAGACCTTTGAATCTTCCTAGGTATTCCTTGCACTCCGTTCGAAAGGAGGTGGAATAATGGGCTTCTAATATTGAAGATTAAATTGAGCCCAATGCTCAAGTCCATTAATCCTTATCAATATTAATTAATTTATTTTCCACTATATAAATTAATTGCACTCCCAATATTAAACCATATTATATCAAATAATATTTCTCCGGTAGTATTATTTATTCCGTGTATTTAAGATATAAATATCCATGAATAAAATTAATTTATTGCTAATTAATTTATTCATCTCTTTAATCCGAGACTAGTACCATTCAACCTTAATTATTGTGCGGAACGAATCCACTCATGAGGTTTACACAATAATTCCTTATGAACTCATCTCGGGGATATTATCAACCCTTCTGGGATACACTGTCCCGTCAAGTATTCACCGCATGCCATATATAAAATATAGTGACCCAACTTAACCGGTAATTAACCCAATAATAAAATCGGTTAATTCCTTTGGTAAATCAAAGTCACTTATATTAAATATACACACCCGCAATAATATCGGGGATTAAGAATAAAATACACTGAGACTCGAATCGATTATCGCCGGCAATCCTAATCGATGAATCTCAACGATCCGCTCAATACACTAAGTGTACAAGTGTGATAAAATAATTAAGATAAATTATTTTCTCTCTCACACTACGACTATACCGATAGATTAGTTCGTGTCTATCTAGGTCGTGAGCAACTGTTCGATTAAATACGAGTAACCGATAGTATGATCTTCTGTGCGCCCATGCTTGCACCATACTAACTTCAACGTATAAAATCTAGGACTATGATTTGCATATATTTAATTAATAATAATTAAATGCAAACAATTGTTTATTAATTTAATAGATTAAATGCTATGATCGGGAGTTTACCGTTACTTAAATCTAGACATTAAGTACACAACTCCAACAGACAGTTGTAAGAAATTGTGAAGAGTTGTGAAGTTGTCGTAAACGTCCACACAACGTGGCTTGCGGTGATGTAGCAATTCCAAACGATTTACTTTGGTGCTGAGTAATGGTTTACACTTAGATACGCCTTATAGTATTCCTCACACCGAGGTTCCGCTAATAGTGAAGTATGACCAAAGGAAATCTAATTGCTAAGTCATTTAGGTGGGTAAACGTCCACACACTGTGGCTTGCCTTACCTGATGGGACTTTAGATGTGATTAGTGATTTAATGATATTATTTGAGGGAGATAATATCGGATATTAAATTGTTTGTTTGTTTTATGTGCTTATAGGTTAGAAATGACTGTGACCCCACTTTGTGATATACTTAAAGATGAAAACTCACTGGTTCCATATAGTAATGGTTGGGAACGAAATCTGGACATTGTCCAGACTGTTGAGCCTTCTATATCTGCTGTTGTCCCAACTGATGAGGACATTAAGAATGACCTCAATATGATGTTGAGACATAGCGTGGATACCGCTGAAGAGGTGATTGACATACTCATTGTATTTCTTCCACTAGAGGAATCGCTTAAAAACGATGACTTGAGGATGAAAATCATAAGTGTGATCAGAAAATCACAAGCTATTATGGCCAAGGAAGAAGTGCAAGCAAAGAAGCCCAGTGGTTCCAAACCACGGATTGGGAAGAGCAAGCCGCGAGGCAAGTGCTATCGATGCAAGCAGTCTGGGCACTGGAAGTCTGATTGTCCTCTCATCAAAGGTACGAAATTTTCCTTAGTCACTGAAACATTATCAGTGGTGTTATCTACCAGCACCTGGTGTGTAGATACGGGGGCCACTGATCATGTCTGCAATTCATTGCAGGGGTTCCAGGAAACCCGGAGACTTAGAGAGGGAGAGATCGTGGTCTACATGGGCAATGCTGCGAGGGTGGCGGCTGTTGCAGTGGGAGACGTTCACTTACGCTTCAGTAGTGATAGGGTTTTAGTTTTACATAATTGTCTTTATGTACCCAACTTTAGAAAGAATTTAATTTCGGTTTCTAAACTTATTATGAATGGATATTCTGTTTCTTTTGACCACTCTGTGATCATAAGAAGAAATAGTGAAATTATCTGTTTTGGTACATTGGTAGACGATTTGTATGTGCTGAATCCTGAGTCTAACACGATGCAACTAACCGAGAGTAATAACACATCTACGAACACCAATAAGAGAAAGGAACCTTCTAGGATGAATCAATTATACTTGTGGCATCTAAGGCTAGGTCATATAAACTCGAATAGGCTTCAAAGGTTGAAAGCTGATGGTCTAATCAGCGATGTTGAAGGAGAGGACCTTCCAACCTGCGAATCCTGTTTAGAGGGTAAAATGACCAAGCGTCCTTTTTCTGGTAAAGGACGAAGAGCTGAACAAGTATTGGATTTGATTCACTCTGATGTATGCGGACCTATGTCTACCCAGGCAAGGGGAGGGTACGAGTATTTCATCACTTTCACTGATGATTACTCAAGGTATGGATTTGTGTACCTGATGCGCCGCAAGAGCGAATCCTTTGACAAGTTCAAAGAGTTCAAGGCTTTTGTGGAGAACCTTCAAGGTAAATCCATTAAATGCCTGCGATCTGATCGCGGAGGCGAGTACCTGTCTGGGGAATTCAAGGCATACTTAGCAGAGCATGGGATTGATTCCCAAATGACATCACCATATACTCCTCAGCAGAATGGTGTGTCAGAAAGAAGGAATAGAACTCTTATGGAAATTGTGCGATCAATGATGAGTTACTCGGACTTACCTATTATGTTATGGGGACATGCCTTGGAAACAGCGGCGTATATCTTGAATAGGGTTCCAACCAAAACGGTACCAACAACACCCATGGAATTGTGGAGTGGGCGCAAGCCTAACTTGAAACACATTCGGATCTGGGGTTGTCCAGCACATGTGTTGCGACAAGGTGCCCATAAGTTAGAACCTAGATCAGAATTACGGCTGTTTGTAGGATACCCGAAAGGAACTAAAGGTGGCATGTTCTATAGTCCTACGGACCAGAAGATCGTTATAAGTAC
Organism: Euphrasia confusa; assembly: GCA_954870475.1. Classification (NCBI taxonomy): domain Eukaryota; kingdom Viridiplantae; phylum Streptophyta; class Magnoliopsida; order Lamiales; family Orobanchaceae; genus Euphrasia; species Euphrasia confusa. The sequence continues at coordinate 24,594,319 of OX940960.1, forward strand.
TAACGCTCGGTTCTTAGAGGAATACTATGTCATGGACCACAAGCCCAAGAGTGACATAATACTTGATGAATTGAGAGGAGACAAGGAAGACTTAGATACAGCCGAACCGAGTAGTAATACACCATCAGAACCTGCACCTACTGTCACTGTTAATACACCGGAACGCCGTCGTAGTGGGAGGGTTGTTAAGCAACCAGACCGATGGATTGGACTGGGTGAGTCTTCTGACTCTGGACCTGGAGTTCATGAAATCGATCCTTGGACCTACGATGAGCCGGAACAAGATATAGATGCGCCTTCTTGGAAGAAAGCGATGAAAACCGAAATTGAATCTATGGATTCTAATAAAGTCTGGGATCTTGTAGAACCACCAAGCGGCGTAAAGCCTATTGGGTGTAAATGGGTCTACAAGAGAAAGAGAGGATCTGACGGAAAGGTTGAAACCTTTAAAGCTCGGCTTGTTGCGAAAGGATATACTCAGAAAGAGGGAATCGATTATGAGGAGACCTTCTCGCCGGTAGCCAAGATAAAGTCGATCCGGATTCTCTTATCCATAGCAGCTCATATGGATTATGAGGTGTGGCAAATGGATGTCAAGACAGCTTTCCTTAATGGAAGTCTTGACGAGACGATTTATATGAAACAACCAGAAGGATTCATTGCTAAGGGGCGAGATCATCTAGTATGCAAGCTTAATCGATCCATTTATGGATTGAAACAAGCCTCGAGATCGTGGAACCTGCGGTTTGACGAAGTGGTCCAATCTTTTGGATTCAGTCAAAGCATGGACGAATCGTGTGTGTATTGGAAACGTGATGGGAAGAAGGTGGTGTTTCTCGTGCTTTATGTAGACGACATTCTTCTCATTGGCAACTGTGTGAAGATGTTATCAGACATAAAGGGATGGTTGTCTAGACAATTTGATATGAAAGATTTGGGAGAAGTCGGGCATGTTCTAGGGATCAAAGTTATAAGGGATCGCCGAAATAGAACATTGTACCTATCCCAGCAATCTTACATAGACACGATTCTGGCTCGTTTTAACATGCAAGATTCCAAGAAGGGTGAACTGCCCTTCAGTAAAGGAACTTATCTTTCTAAGGAGATGTGTCCTCGGACACAGAAGGAGAAAGATAAAATGAAAGCAGTTCCCTACGCTTCGGCTGTGGGAAGCTTGATGTATGCAATGTTATGTACGAGGTCTGATATCTGATATGCAGTTGGCGTAGTAGCTAGATATCAGAGTAATCCTGGACAGGCTCATTGGACTGCCGTAAAGAGCATTTTCAAGTATTTGCGAAATACTAAGGATTATGTTCTGAGTTACGGAACAGACAATCTGATTCCTTTGGGTTACACGGATTCGGATTTCCAAGCTGATAAGGACCGGCGTAAGTCGACATCAGGCTATGTGTACACTTTGGGAGGTGGAGCCGTATCATGGAAGAGTGTTAAGCAAAAGTGCATTTCAGACTCTACCATGGAAGCTGAATATGTTGCAGCCTCAGAGGCAGCGAAAGAATCAGTTTGGTTCCTTAATTTCCTCCAGGACTTAGATGTGATTCCGAGTTTTCCCAAGGCTATGACAATTTATTGTGATAATAGCGGTGCAGTGGCAAACAGTAAGGAACCACGGTCCCATAGTGCTACGAAACACATAGAGCGCAAGTACCACCTGATTCGAGACATCGTCAAGAGGGGCGATGCGATAGTCACCAAGATAGCTTCGGAGGACAACCTAGCGGACCCTTTCACCAAGATACTTCCTAAGGAAGTATATTTCAAGCACTTGGAGGGTTTGGGAGTCAGAAGTTTGGAAGATAAGACTAGACCTTAGTATAAGTGGGAGATTGTTGGAGTAGTATACTTAATGTCTAGATTTGAGTATTCTGAACTCCTTGTACACTTTCATTTACCTATTAATTACAAACATTCATTTGCTTTTAATTATTGTTAATTAAATATATGCAAATTATAGTCCTGGATTTTATACGTTGTAGTTAGTATGGTGCAAGCATGGGCGCACAGAAGATCATACTATCGGTTACTCGTATTTAATCAAACAGTTGCTCACGACCTAGATGGACACGGACCAATCCATCGGTATAGTCGTTGTGTGAGAGAGAAAATAATTTATCTTAATTATTTTATCACACTTGTACACTTGGTGTATTGAGCGGATCGATGAGACTCATCAATTAGGTTTGCTCGGCGATAATTGATTTGAGACTCAGTGTATTATATTCTTAATCCCCGATACAATTGCGGGTGTGTATATTTAATATAAGTGACTTTGATTTTCCAAAGGAATTGACCGGTTTAATTATTGGGTCAATTACCGGTTGAGTTGGGTCACTATATTTTATATATGGCATGCCGTGAATTCTTGACGGGAAAGTGTATCCCGGAAGGGTTGATAATATCCCCGAGATGAGCTCATAAGGATTTATTATGTAAACCTCGCGAGTGGATTTGTTCCGCATAATAAATAATATTGAGTGGTACTAGTCTCGGATAAAAGAGATGAATAAATTTATTAAGCAATAAATAAATTTTATTCATGTATATTTATATCTTAAATACACGGAATAAATAATACTACCGGAGAAATATTATTTGGATATAATATGGTTTAATATTGGGAGTGCAATTAATTTATATAGTGGAAAATAAATTAATTAATATTGATAAGGATTAATGGACTTGAGCATTGGGCTCAATTTAATCTTCAATATTGGAAGCCCAATATTCCACCTCCTTTAGATCCCCTACGTAGCCTATAAAAGCACTACATGGCCTTCATAAATCATAAGACAAGATTATCATACTTGATATTCTAGAGAGTTGAAGGAGATCCATAGGAGTTCGATAGATCGTCGCCCACCCGACGTTCGAACGAAGTGCAAGGAATACGTGGGAAGATTCAAAGGTCATCTTGATTTCGTTTCTCCGAACAACGAATCGAAAGGTACAATATCTAAACGCCCTTGGTAATTGTTCGATTTTGGATTTATCGAGAATACCGTAGAACGCAAGATCCGAGATATGAAACCGGGAAGGAGGACGAACGCGTGGTGGTGGCGAAGCCACCGGACCACGGCGAACGCCCGCCTAGAGTTTCACGGGGCAAAGGGGGCGAACCCTCGGCTGGGCCGAGGGTGTGCGATCGACCGCACGGGGTCGATCGCTGGGCACGGGATGGTGCCGTGCCCAACCTCGCCGTGACGGCGAGGACCTCCCTGGTGGCGGCGAGTCGCCGGACTCGCCGCGGGGGCTGCCGATGCAGCCCCACCCAATCGCGTGAGACGCGATCATTGATCGCGTGAACCCCGGCTCGCGTGGTCTCCAAAGGCCGGACTCCGGCGGATGAGTCGGCGTTCATGTGATCTCCGGCGAAGGTTTTCGTTCGGGTTATTGTTTCCGCAAAATTTTAATAACCCGGGATATCGAATTCCAACAGGTAATGCGCGGTTGGGCAAACTAGATCCATGTTTGGTCGCATAGGTTATCGAATTGTTCAGATCCAGGGGTTTAGGCATAGTGTTAGCTTGCCTTCTCTTACACATTAAGGATAGATGAGGGGTGGGGCAATTGTTGGGCGTGACGCAATAGGACCACTTTTGTTTTTGCACCCTATAATAGCTGACAAACCGCTGGTAGAAATCCTTAGTGCCGATGACCGGTAGTTTGCCCTAACGATCCTGAGTGAAGTTGTCTGCCCGGATGCCTTGTTTCCCATTTGATTTCAGTTTTCCTTTTAGTATTCTGCTAGATCTAAGTGTTTGCTTGTTTTACTTTTAGTTTTATTTATCTGCATGTTAGTTCTGTTAGCCGTAGTAGGTAAAAGTGTTGAAACGTTTGCAAAACCGCTGTGCCCACAGCACCCCAAATCAAATTCTTTTTGTGACAACCCCTTGGGCAAAGCCGAGATCACCTACTGTAATTGCCTCCTTGTGGGACCGACCCCACGTACTTGCCATTATCTACGTTTTAGTAGTTATAAGAGTACTGGCTAAATACAAATTCATTTTGACGCGCGTGTGTTCCCACGACAAACATTCGTCGCCGTCAAAATTGGCGCTGTTGCCGGGGAGGCAAATTTCCAACAGTAAGTCGTCTGTGCTAACAGTTTGACTTGTTTTGTTTATGCAGGATTCCACTTCGGGCAAAGAGATTGTACCTTGGTACGACCCTGAGATCGAAAAGACCGCAAAGCGAATCCGAAAAGAGACAAGTCTAGCCAAAGCGTTAGCACGTGCCGCCCAAGAAGCTGCCTGAACACCAAGGGCAAAAGATCCGAGAAGGGCAAGGAGAGGTGAACCCATTACCCCACCAAGACCTTCACCGGAACCAACCACGATGTACGGTCCACACAACCGGACCCTCAGGGACATGATGTTCCCTGCCAATCTGAATCTCCGTCCATTGGGCATCACTTTACCCGCCAAAGGAGAGAACTGGGAGATGAAACACAATTTCATCCAAATACTGCCGAAATTCAGCGATTTGCCCATGGAAGACCCTCAGAGGCACCTTCAGGACTTCGAGTTAGCCTGCGGAACCATAAGGGGAGGACCCCCTATGAGTGAATACATCCGACTGCTGGCCTTTCCCTTTTCACTAGGGGATGGAGCAAGGGAGTGGCTCTATACTCTACCCGAGGGGCAAATTACCACTTGGGCACAGCTCCAACAGGCATTTCTGGAGAAATACTTCCCTGCCGCTAGAATCCAACACATGAGAAGGAACATCAGCAGCATTAAGATGGGGGCAGGCGAAGATTTCCCTGCATACTGGGCACGGTTCAAGCAGATGCTGGCAAAGTGCCCTCAACACCAAATTCCAGACCACGATTTGATTCAGTATTTTGTGACTGGTCTAAGGATGCACGAGAGGACACTTCTGTTGGAATTCGATATCCCGGGCTATTAAAATTTTCGGAAACGAATAACCCGATCAAAGACCTTCGCCGGAGATCACGTGAACACCATCGCACGCGCCGGAGCAAGACTGAACGCACGGCATGGCCGAAGCCATGCACGCACGCCCAGCCGAGCCCTCGCGGCTAGGGTTTCACGCGATCGCATCTTGCGATCGCTGGGTTGCATCGAAGCAACCATACGGCGAGTCCGGCAACTCGCCGTTCGCACAGGAGGGGGCGGCTCGTCCCACGAGCCGCGGCAGCGCCAGCCCGCCACCCCAGCGATCGAACCCTCGGTTCGATCGCACCCCCAGCCGTGGGCTGGGGTCCTTTGATGCGCACGCCCCCGGTCCAGCCGGGGCGTGATCGGTTCGATCCCCACGGGGATCCTTGAACCGCCGGCGGTCCGGTGGTTCTTCCACCACCGCCCGGTTCGATCCTCGTCCGGGGTTCGTCCTCGGATCTTGGTTCTACGGTATTCTCGATAAATCAAATCAAATAATATCAAGGGCGTTTAGATATTGTACCTTTTGATTCGTTGTTCGGAGAAACGAAATCAAGATGACATTTGAATCTTCCCACGTATTCCTTGCACTCCGTTCGAACGTCAAGTGGGCGACGATCTATCGAACTCCTATGGATCTCCTTCAACTCTCTAGAACTATCAAGTATTGATATTCTTGTCTTATGATTTATGAAGGCCATGTAGTGCTTTTATAGGCTACGTAGGGGATCTAAAGGAGGTGGAATATTGGGCTTCCAATATTGAAGATTAAATTGAGCCCAATGCTCAAGTCCATTAATCCTTATCAATATTAATTAATTTATTTTCCACTATATAAATTAATTGCACTCCCAATATTAAACCATATTATATCCAAATAATATTTCTCCGGTAGTATTATTAATTCCGTGTAACATAATAGGTAAGTCCGAGTAACTCATCATCGATCGCACCATTTCCATAAGAGTCCTATTCCTTCTTTCCGACACACCATTCTGCTGGGGAGTATATGGTGAAGTCAGTTGGGATTCAATCCCATTCTCTGCCAAGTATGCCTTGAATTCTCCAGATAGGTACTCGCCTCCGCGATCAGATCGCAGGCATTTTATAGATTTACCTTGAAGGTTCTCCACAAGAGCCTTGAATTCTTTGAACTTGCCAAAAGATTCGCTCTTGCGGCTCATCAGGTATATATATCCATATCTTGAGTAATCATCAGTGAAAGTGATGAAATACTCGTACCCTCCCCTTGCCTGAGTAGACATAGGTCCGCATACATCAGAGTGAATCAATTCCAACACTTGTTCAGCTCTTCGTCCTTTACCAGAAAAAGGACGTTTGGTCATTTTACCCTCTAAACAGGATTCGCAGGTTGGAAGGTCCTCTCCTTCAACATCGCTGATTAGACCATCAGCTTTCAACCTTTGAAGCCTATTCGAGTTTATATGACCTAGCCTTAGATGCCACAAGTATAATTGATTCATTTTAGAAGGTTCCTTTCTCTTATTGGTGTTCGTAGATGTGTTATTACTCTCGGTTAGTTGCATCGTGTTAGACTCATGATTTAGCACATACAAATCGTCTACCAATGTACCAGAACAGATAATCTCACTATTTCTTCTTATGATCACAGAGTGGTCAAAAGAAACAGAATATCCATTCATAATAAGTTTAGAAACCGAAATTAAATTCTTTCTAAAGTTGGGTACATAAAGACAATTATGTAAAACTAAAACCCTATCACTACTAAAGCGTAAGTGAACGTCTCCCACTGAAACAGCCGCCACCCTTGCAGCATTGTCTCTCCCTCTCTAAGTCTCCGGGTTTCCTGGAACCCCTGCAATGAATTGCAGACATGATCAGTGGCCCCCGTATCTACTTTTGGAAATCGATATCCCGGAATTAATAAATTTAAATGAATAAATTATCTAATTAATTCCAACCGAAATCCTTTGGAGATCGAATATCCGGATTGTCAAAATTGCGGAACCGACAACCCAATCGAAATCCCGCCACCGGAAAAATTCCACGTCGCCGGACGCGGGGAGAAGCCCGATCGATCACCATCTACGGGCGTAGCCGAGGCGATCGATCGCATCTCATGCGTGGCGTGAGGAGCTGCTCAAAGCAGCCCGTTAGAGGTGCCGGAGGGACCACACGAACAGCCCAAAACCTCCCGGAGTTTCACCGGATCGTGCCCTAGCCACGGCTTGCGCCGCTGCCCCGATCAGGTGTTCGCTCGCACCCATGCGAGCGCTAGGGCTCCAGCTGCATGGCCCCGTACACAGCTAGCTAAGGCCGTCGGAACCGCTGCGGTCAAAAACCGCAGCCCGCTGCCTGCCTACGCCAAGCGAGCGCCTGGCTGCTGGGCGGTCGCGCGCGACATGGACCAGACGGGCGCCTGGTCCCCAGGCGAGCGCCTGCCTGCCCAGCGGTGCTTGCTTGGCCGATCCTTGCCGCCGGATCGCTCCAGCCGCGGCGGTCCGGTGATCTTCGATCACCACTGCTCGGCTCGACCCCGGTGAGGATCCCAAACCTCGGATCTTGGTTCACGATATTTTTACGATAATTAAACGATAAAATCATAAAGAGGGTTTTACGATTTACCTCGTTCTCGTTGTTCGGAAAAATGTAGAACTCAATTTGACGACCTTTGAGATCTTCCGACGTATTCCTTGCACTAGCTCGGACGTCGTGTGGGCGACGATCTACCGAACTCCATGGATCTCCTTCACGAACTCTCTAGACTAATCAAGTATGATTATCTTGTCTTGTCTAATTGTGAAGACCATGTAGTGCTTTTATAGGCTACGTAGGGGATTTTAAGGAGGTGGAATATTGGGCTTCCAATAATAGTGATTAAATTGAGCACAAGCCCAAATCTATTAATCCTTACTATTACTCCCTCACACCCACAGCAATAGTCACATGTGGTCAACGTTGACTTTTTTCGTCCGTTCAATACATATGATCAATAGTGTACAAAAATTATGAAAAAAATACTAAAATAAAATATAACTATTATATTTTATTTTAGTATTTTTTTCATAATTTTTGTACACTATTTATTATATGTATTGAACGGACAAAAAAAGTCAAAGTTGACCCCCTGTGACTATTGCTTTGGGTGGGAGGGAGTATTAATTAATTCTATTTTCCACTATATAAAATTAATTGCACTCCCAATATTAAACCATATTATATCAAATAATATTTCTCCGGTAGTATTATTTATTCCGTGTATTTAAGATATAAATATCCATGAATAAAATTAATTTATTGCTAATTAATTTATTCATCTCTTATATCCGAGAATAGTACCATTCAACCTTAATTATTATGCGGAATAAATCCACCTGCAGGGTTTGCATAATAATTCATTATGAACTCATCTCGGGAATATTATCAACCCTTACGGGATACACTTTCCCGTCAAGTATTCACGGCATGTCATATATAAAATATAGTGACCCAACTTAACCGGTAATTAACCCAATAATTAAATCGGTTAATTCCTTTGGAAAATCAAAGTCACTTATATTAAATATACACACCCGCAATAGTATCGGGGATTAAGAATAAAATACACTGAGACTTAAATCGATTATCGCCGGCAATCCTAATCGATAAATCTCAAACGATCCGCTCAATACACTAAGTGTACAAGTGTGATAAAATAATCAAGACAGATTATTTTCTCTCTCACACAACGACTATACCGATGGATTGGTCCGTGTCCATCTAGGTCGTGAGCAACTGTTCGATTATATACGAGTAACCGATAGTATGATCTTCCGTGTGACGTCGCACACCATACTAACTACAACGTATATAATCTAGGACTATAATTTGCATATATTTAATTATAAATAATTAAACGCAAATAATTGTTTATTTAATTAAATAGATTAATGGCAATGACCGGGAGTTACCGTTACTTAAATCTAGACATTAAGTACACAACTCCAACAATCTCCCACTTGTACTAAGGTCTAGTTATTTCCTCCAAACTCCCGACTCCCATACTCATCACGTGCTTAAGTTGTACTTCCAAGAAGTACTATGTGAATGAGCAATCTAGGTTGCCGCTCTGAAGTTATCTTGGTGACTACAGCGTCGTCTCCCTCAACGATGACTCGTATCAGGTGGTACTTGCTCTATGTGTTATCTTACACTTATGGACTTGTGATTTCTTACCATTTGCCATCGCACCGCTATTTACATAGCCTTTGGAAAATTAAGAATCACATCTAAGTCCCAGAGATTATCCCGGAGTTATACCAAAACTTCCGCTGCCTCTGAGGCCGCTATTTGGTTACCCATGGCAGAGTCCGAAAAGCATCGTGCTTATCACTCTTCCATGTTAAACCTCCTTCTCCTTCAATAGTGAAACACATAGCCTTATATCGACTTACACTGGTCCTCATTCGATTAGAAATCTAAGAGAATGTAATCCAAAGGAAATGCTCGTCTGTTCCGTAATCCAGAACATAGTTTCTAGTACTTAGAAAGTACTTTAAATGTTCATTACAGCAGTCGAGTATTCATTTCCAGGATTACCTTGATATCCTCCCACTATACTAGCCGCATAGCAGATATCAGGTTCTCGTTTTCAACATTGCATTTATCAAGCTTTCCACACTCAAGGTGTAGGAAACTGCTTTCATTGATTCTATCTCCTTTTGTGTTCCCAAAACACATGTCCTTAGATAGATGCATTCCGTGTCTGAAAGGTAACGAACCTTTCTCGGAATCTTGCATGTTAAAACGAACCATAATCATATATATGTAAGATGTCCAGGAGAAGTACAATGTTCTTTCCTAGAGATCCATGATCTCAAGAACATGTCCAACTTCTTCCTATATCTTCCATAATGATTTAATCACGTTTCCAATACACACGATTCGTCTTTGCTTTGACGAATCCATAAAATGGACTATCTCATCAATTTTGCAAGTACCACGAACTCAATGCTATGTTCCAATCCATAAATGGATCAACTAAGCTTGTACTCCAAATGATCTTGCCTCCTAGCAATAAACCTTATTGCTTTCTAAGAGAACACATTTAGATTTAGTACTGCCTCCATGTAGATCCAGGGATCGATTTCATGTATACTAGGTCCAGAGTCCGAAGACTCTTCTAGTCTTATGAATATCTCTGGTTGACCCACAACCTCCCACTACAACGGCATTCCGGTGTATAAACAGTAATAACAATAGGTGCAGTTAGTGGTGTACCGCTACTCGGTTCGGCTGGTTCTCAGTCTTTATCGTTCTCTCTCATTTCAATGTATCATGTCACTTTGGGCTTGTGGTTCATCATATAGTCTTTCTCTAAGAACCGGGCGTTAGAACTTATAACGCCCTTCTGGTTCATAGTACTATTGAACACACATCTTTTGTTCTTCTAGGATATTCTACAACCGCATTTGAATGCGCCGTTGTTTCCAGACATATCCATAAAACATAGGTAGTTCCGTATAACTCATCTTTTACTATCTCTATAAGAGTTCTATTTCTTATTATCGACACACCATTTCTACACAACAGTGTATGGTGTAGTCATTTGGGATCAAATCCCAATCTCCGATCAGTATGCCATGCATTCTTCAGACAGGTACTTGCCTCCGCGATCAAATCGCAGGCTACAAATGGATATACCTTGATGGTTCTCCACAATTGCTTAGTTTCCATTGACTTGTCAAAACACTTGCTTTTGTGGCACATCAGGTATCCAAATCCATTTCTCGAGTAATCATCAAATGAAGTACTCGTACCTTATTGTCTGAGTAGACATAGGTCTGCATACATCAGAGTCAATCAATTCTTATACTTGTCCGGATCTTATATCTGATGGAGTTATATTCTAAACGTCTAGTTTAGTGACAATATGGAAACTCCTTATCTGTGTTTTTCATTATCTATTAATCAAACAGTTCGCATTTTGTTTTATATACACTCTATGCTATAGTCCTAGATATATACGTTGTAGACAGTATGGCGTGAGGAGACACGCGGAAGATCATACTGTCGGTAACTCGTATACTATCGAACAGTAGCTCACGACTTAGATGGACAGGGACAATCCATCGGTACGTCGTAGTGTGACTGGTAGATAGTCGGTCTTGACTATCATGTTACACTCATACACTTGGTGTATTGAGCAGGACCACGGGAGGGCGTTCGATTTGTACTAATCGGAGTAATCGAACTAGACCTCAGACATTATGGATATATGAGTTCCTAATCCCTATATAATTATAGGTGCGTGTGTCCAATGCTCGGTTCTTTAATGTGCCAATGAGTGAGACTAATTGATTAGTCAATATCCTCGGTATATTGGGAATCGGAATTGTACACACGGCATGCTATAGATTATAGACAGGAAACCGTGTCCCATTTATTGGGTTGATGATGTCCCCGAGATGAGCTCATAAAGTTTATCATGTAAACCCTGCAGGTGGATTTGTTCCACATTATAATAAGGATGAGTGGTACTAGTCTCGGATAATAAGAAATGAATTAATTTGATTATTAGTAATTAATTAATTCATGGACATGCGATATCTTAAATACGGGGAAAATAATATATGTAATTTCGGCGGAAATATTATTGGTAAAATAATATAGATTAATTAATTGGGAATTCAATTATAATTTTATAGTGGAATTAATTATAATTAAAATTGGATTTAATTAAAGGTTTTCTTTTAAGGACACCGGTTTAATTAAATTACAATTTAGCCTAATTAATTAATTGTCCTAAGGTCCCTAGTGTGGCCTATATAAACCCCTTATTCTCTCTTCTCCTAACCTAACTTACGCAGCTTTTATTTTTCTTCACTTGAGAAAATAAAACGTGAGAAAGAGGGTTTGAGGGAGAAGAAGAAGAGAAGACTCCGGTGGATCGTTGCCCACACAACGTCCGGCGTCAAGGGCTAGGATACACACTAGAAGATCTCAGGGTGTTCGCCTATTCGGCTTCTCCGAATCACGCAACAAAGGTATAGAATCGAAACCTAATTCCGCTTCGTTTCGTTTCTACTTTCTACGTAATTGCACAACAAATCATCGATTGGTTTCTGTGGCCTGGATTCGTGTTCCTCGGACCGCTGGGAAGTTTCTGACTTCCAGCACGGTGGTCGGATCGAGAAAAACGCGTCGGAAACGGCTGAACGGGTGCGATCCGCTGCTGGAATCGCGAAGCTGTCGGCCGACAGCTATATGTGTCGGCCGACACAGCCCTGTCGGGCGACAGCCTTACGGCGTCGGCCGACAGACAGGGCAGAAGCCCTCGAAACGCGCGGTTGCACCTCCGGTGCAATGGCTGTGCGTGTTTCGGGTCTGGGGCTTCGCGTTGAGATCAGTAGGGACGCCAAGGGTCGACTGGGCTTGTCCGGATGTTCGAGTAGTCGAACGGACATGTCCCGGGTAGTCGATTTCCAACAAGTGGTATCAGAGCCGGTTATTCGGTTTGTTGTGTTGTTCGTACGAATTGCTTGCAGGTTCAACCCGATTATTATGGCCAACATTATGGGATGTTGTATGATAATTTTGTTGTGGTTTGTTAAACTCTCGGGCTTGTCGAGATTGTTTTGGTTTTTGGAAAACGTTGCTTGTTTGTAATAGATAAAAACGACGGGTTGAGTCGTTAGGTTTATTTATTTATTTCCGTTGTTTTTCCGGGCATGTATAGGGTCGATCACCTTGTATAGGATCGATGCCGGACTTAGTAGATTTATTCTTGTAAATTTTCTTACTATTTTTGGTGGACCGAGACGAGACCAAAACCCGAAGAAACAAGAGTCGAGGAGACGAACCGGCGACGGGCAGCCATCGAACACACCCAGTGTTCGCGACGGGCAGCAGCGGAGCTAGGATTCGTTCGACCCCACGGACGACTCAACGAGACTCGAGACGAGGCTCCAGTGGGAGGAGTTCGTCTCTTGATCCTCGAGCGAGTCGGTGGTGGACCGAGATCGAAACGAGCAACGAGATCCAAGAGACGTGCATTGGAGAACACTTAAGGCCATAATAATCGGGACCACGTTAATTGCTTTTTGCTTGTTTTACGTGCTTTATTATTATGCTTAATTGTTTATGCATGTTATCCCTTATCGTAAAATACTAAGTGGGAGAGGGATTGGAAACAATCCCGCGGTCTCCATTCTCTGTTTTGATGGTGATGTGTGTTGACTTACGAGTTGGCTTTAGTGTCATCCTCCCTATCGGATAAAGTCGACACACGGATATCACTGGATCAAAATTCGAATTAAATTCTACTTATGGAATTGATCAATTATATTTTTCAAAGCAATGCCTAATCTTTCTTTCAAAGACTAATTTCAACTCGACTCATTCTCACCCCGGGGAGTGGAATGGAGCCAAAGCGCTTGGTTATGTCGATGACAAAGATTAGAGACTTTCGAGTCATTTGATGACTAGATCGATTGTCTGATTGGCTCCCTCACTTTGTGAGAGATAGGGCTCAATTGCATGATTGATCGCTGGTTAGAAACTTCGAGTTTCACTTACGAGATATCAAGCTTTGATTAATAAAATTGTAAAATTTAATAAATAGAATTCAATTAACAAAGTTGTTTGTTTAGTAAACGTCCACAAGAAAGTGGCTTGCTAAATGGAAACGGAACTTTGGATTAATTGAGGCTCGACAGTTATAGAAAATCGTAAAGGACCGCATGTCAACGTAAACGTCCACAAGAAAGTGGCTTGCGGTGGATATGTAGTTCCCGATCGGTTGACTTAGTACTGAGAAATGGTATACACTTAGGTACACTTTATAGTATCCTCCCCATCGGAGTCACTGCTATAATGATGTACGACCAAAGTAAAAGTCCAGTTATAAAATCGTTTGGATTAGTATACGTCCACAAGAAAGTGGCATGCTAGTCTGATGGGATTTTAGGATTGATTGGTAAATTTAATGATATTAATTGAGGGAGTTAATATCGAATTAAATTTGACATTTTGATTTGTCTCTTTTATAGATATGGCACTCAACCCGCTGTCTATGATACTAAAAGAAAACAAACTCACTGGTCCAAACTATATTGATTGGAAGCGAAACTTGGACATTGTCCTAACTGCTGAGGAGTACAAATATGTACTCCATGACGTTTGCCCTGCTGAACCAACTAACACTTCCACTGATGAGGAAAAAGAATCATTTAGGAAGTGGAACAAGGCTGATCAGATGGCGCGGTGCTACATTTTGGCTTCTATGTCAAATGTGCTGCAACATCAGCATGAAGCCATGGCCACTGCCTATGATATGATGCTTAACCTCAAGGATTTGTTTGGTCATCAGGACAGGGCAGCCAGGCAAGATGCCATGAGGCAACTCATGACGGCTACCATGTCCGAAGGAACGCCCGTAAGGGATCACGTTCTTAGGATGATGAGCTATCTGAATGAGATAGAGATTCTAGGAGCATCTGTCGATGCGGATACCCAAATCGACATCATACTCCAGTCTCTGCCAAGAAGTTTTGAGCAGTTCCGCCTGAACTATAACATGAATAAGAGGTCTTATACATTGGCGGAACTCCTGACTGAACTTCAGGCGGCAGAGGGAATCTTCAAGGGCTCTCAAGCACTTGTTGCTGTGAAGTCAACTCTTCCTGGGCCTCCGGGCGGCAAAAGGAAGAAGAAGCAAGGACGGAAACCCAGTGGACCCAGAAATGGTGGACCACGGAATGGAGTGAACAAGCCTAAGGGCAAGTGTTTCCGTTGCAAGCAGTCTGGACATTGGAAGTCTAATTGTCCTCTCAGAAATGGAGGTATGAACTTTTCCTTAGTCACTGAAACATGTTTAGCGGTGTTATCCACCGGCACCTGGTGTGTGGATACGGGAGCCACTGATCATGTCTGCAATTCTTTGCAGGGGTTCCAGGAAACCCGGCGGCTTAGAGAGGGAGAGATCACCATCTACATGGGCAACGCTACGAAAGTGGCGGCAGTTGCAGTGGGAGATGTTTATTTATCTTTTAATAATAAAGTTTTAGTATTGAATAATTGTCTTTATGTACCGAATTTTAGAAAGAACCTTGTTTCGGTTTCTAAGTTGGTTTTCAATGGATATTCTGTTTCTTTTGATAATTGTGTTATTTTCAAGAAGAATGGTGATTATATCTGTTCTGGTACATTGGTAGACAACTTATATATACTGAATCCCACGATGCAACGAGTTGAGTCGTTTAACACATCTAGTACCAATAAGAGAAAGGAGCCTTCTAGAATGAATCAAAAGTACTTATGGCATCTTAGGCTAGGTCATATTAACTTGAGTAGGATTCAAAGATTGATAACTGATGGAATACTCAGTGATGTGAAAGATAAGGACTTTCCAATCTGCGAATCATGCTTGGAAGGAAAAATGACCAAGCGATCCTTTAGTGATAAAGGGTATAGATCCAAGGAAGTACTGGAATTGATTCACTCTGATTTGTGCGGGCCTTTATCTGTCCAAGCGAGAGGAGGTTACGAATATTTTGTGACCTTCACTGATGATTACTCAAGGTATGGATTTATATACCTGATGCGCCGCAAGAGCGAGTGCTTTGACAAGTTCAAGGAGTACAAAGCTCTTGTGGAGAACCTTCATGGTAAATCCATAAAGACTCTACGATCTGATCGTGGAGGGGAGTACCTCTCGGGAGAGTTTAAGGCGTACTTATTAGAGAATGGGATTGACTCCCAGATGACTGCACCATACACGCCCCAGCAGAATGGTGTAGCAGAAAGAAGGAATAGGACTCTTATGGAAATGGTAAGATCTATGATGAGTTATTCAGACTTACCAGTTTCGTTCTGGGGATATGCCTTGGAAACAGCGGCGTATATCCTGAACTTAGTTCCTTCTAAAACAGTCCCTAAGACACCCTCGGAATTGTGGACCGGGCGCAAGCCAAACTTGAAACACATTCGGATCTGGGGTAGTCCAGCACATGTGCTGAAGCATGGGGCTGATAAGTTGGAATCACGTTCAGATATTCGGTTGTTTGTAGGATATCCTAGAGGAACGAAAGGTGGTTTATTCTATAGTCCTAAGGACCAGAAGATCGTTGTTAGCACCAACGTTCGGTACTTGGAAGAGGATTATGTAATGGACCACAAGCCCAAGAGTAAGATAATACTTAATGAACTGAGAGGGGACGATCAAGGCTTAGATCCAACCCAACCGGGTGATACGCCACCACAGTCTGCACCTGTGGTCACTGAGGTTACACCGGAGCGTCGTCGTAGTGGGAGGGTTGTTCGACAACCCGACAGGTTCATGTTTATAGGTGAGTCTTCGGACTTGTTACCTGGAGAACATGAAGCCGACCCCTGGACCTATGACGAGGCGGTAAAAGATCATGATGTTCAGTCTTGGCAAAAGGCAATGAAATCTGAGATTGAATCAATGGATTCAAATCAGGTCTGGAATCTTGTAGCACCGCCCAAAGGTATAAAAGCCATTGGTTGCAAGTGGGTGTACAAGAGGAAAAGAGGATCTGACGGGAAGGTTGAAACCTTCAAAGCTAGGCTTGTTGCGAAAGGGTATACTCAGAAAAAAGGGATCGATTATGAGGAAACCTTCTCGCCGGTAGCTATGCTAAAGTCAATCCGGATTCTTTTGTCTATAGCATCTTATATAGATTATGAGGTGTGGCAAATGGACGTCAAGACAGCATTCTTGAATGGGAATCTTGACGAGACCATTTATATGAGACAGCCAGAGGGTTTCATTGAGAAAGGCCAAGAGCATCTAGTTTGTAAGCTAAACCGATCCATTTATGGATTGAAGCAAGCTTCTAGATCTTGGAACATGCGGTTTGATGAGGTTATCCAGTCCTATGGATTCATTCAAAGCATGGACGAGTCGTGTGTATACCGGAGAAGTGACGGAAACAGTGTGGCGTTTCTCGTGCTTTATGTAGACGACATTCTTCTAATTGGCAACAATGTGAAGATGTTATCGGACATAAAGGGATGGTTGTCCAAGCAATTCGATATGAAAGACTTAGGACAAGTTGGGCATGTTCTTGGGATCAAGGTTATAAGGGATCGCCGGAAAAGAACATTGAGCTTGTCCCAAGCTTCATATATAGATACGATTCTGGCTCGTTTCAACATGCAGAATTCCAAGAGAGGTTCTCAACCTTTCTGCCATGGAATTCATCTATCTAAGGATATGTGTCCCAAGACACAAAAGGAGATAGATTACATGAAGACAGTTCCTTATGCTTCGGCAGTCGGAAGTCTAATGTATGCTATGTTGTGTACGAGGCCTGATATCTGCTATGCCGTAGGCATGGTAGCTAGATATCAGAGTAACCCTGGACAGGGTCACTGGACCGCTGTAAAGAACATACTTAAGTACCTGCGAAGGACTAGGAATTATGTTCTGAGTTACAAAGCGTCCGAGTTGATTCCTATTGGTTACACAGATTCGGATTTCCAATCTGATAAGGACAAGCGAAAGTCTACATCAGGCTATGTGTTCACATTGGGAGGTGGAGCAGTTTCATGGAAGAGTGTCAAGCAGAAATGCATTTCGGACTCTACCATGGAAGCCGAATATGTAGCAGCCTTTGAGGCAGCTAAAGAATCGGTATGGCTCCGGAACTTCCTTATGGACTTGGATGTGGTTCCTGATTTTCCTAGAGCTATCACAATTTATTGTGATAATAGCGGTGCAGTGGCAAATGCGAAGGAACCACGAGCCCACAATGCGAGTAAACACATAGATCGCAAGTACCACCTGATTAGAGACATCGTCAAGAGAGGCGATGCGGTTGTCACCAAGATTGCATCAGCGGATAACCTGGCAGACCCCTTTACGAAGGCACTTCCAGCGGAAACGTTCAAGAGACACGTGAAGGGGATGGGTATCGGATGTATGGGAGAGGGCAACTAGACTTTTAGTATAAGTGGGAGATTGATGGAGTTATATTCTAAACGTCTAGTTTAGTGACAATATGGAAACTCCTTATCTGTGTTTTTCATTATCTATTAATCAAACAGTTCGCATTTTTTTTTATATACACTCTATGCTATAGTCCTAGATATATACGTTGTAGACAGTATGGCGTGAGGAGACACGCGGAAGATCATACTGTCGGTAACTCGTATACTATCGAACAGTAGCTCACGACTTAGATGGACAGGGACAATCCATCGGTACGTCGTAGTGTGACTGGTAGATAGTCGGTCTTGACTATCATGTTACACTCATACACTTGGTGTATTGAGCAGGACCACGGGAGGGCGTTCGATTTGTACTAATCGGAGTAATCGAACTAGACCTCAGACATTATGGATATATGAGTTCCTAATCCCTATATAATTATAGGTGCGTGTGTCCAATGCTCGGTTCTTTAATGTGCCAATGAGTGAGACTAATTGATTAGTCAATATCCTCGGTATATTGGGAATCGGAATTGTACACACGGCATGCTATAGATTATAGACAGGAAACCGTGTCCCATTTATTGGGTTGATGATGTCCCCGAGATGAGCTCATAAAGTTTATCATGTAAACCCTGCAGGTGGATTTGTTCCACATGATAATAAGGATGAGTGGTACTAGTCTCGGATAATAAGAAATGAATTAATTTGATTATTAGTAATTAATTAATTCATGGACATGCGATATCTTAAATACGGGGAAAATCATATATGTAATTTCGGCGGAAATATCATTGGTAAAATAATATAGATTAATTAATTGGGAATTCAATTATAATTTTATAGTGGCATTAATTATAATTAAAATTGGATTTAATTAAAGGTTTTCTTTTAAGGACACCGGTTTAATTAAATTACAATTTAGCCTAATTAATTAATTGTCCTAAGGTCCCTAGTGTGGCCTATATAAACCCCTTATTCTCTCTTCTCCTAACCTAACTTACGCAGCTTTTATTTTTCTTCACTTGAGAAAATAAAACGTGAGAAAGAGGGTTTGAGGGAGAAGAAGAAGAGAAGACTCCGGTGGATCGTTGCCCACACAACGTCCGGCGTCAAGGGCTAGGATACACACTAGAAGATCTCAGGGTGTTCGCCTATTCGGCTTCTCCGAATCACGCAACAAAGGTATAGAATCGAAACCTAATTCCGCTTCGTTTCGTTTCTACTTTCTACGTAATTGCACAACAAATCATCGATTGGTTTCCGTGGCCTGGATTCGTGTTCCTCGGACCGCTGGGAAGTTTCTGACTTCCAGCACGGTGGTCGGATCGAGAAAAACGCGTCGGAAACGGCTGAACGGGCGCGATCCGCTGCTGGAATCGCGAAGCTGTCGGGCGACAGCTATATGTGTCGGCCGACACAGCCCTGTCGGGCGACAGCCTTACGGCGTCGGCCGACAGACAGGGCAGAAGCCCTCGAAACGCGCGGTTGCACCTCCGGTGCAATGGCTGGGCGTGTTTCGGGTCTGGGGCTTCGCGTTGAGATCAGTAGGGACGCCAAGGGTCGACTGGGCTTGTCTGGATGTTCGAGTAGTCGAACGGACATGTCCCGGGTAGTCGATTTCCAACAATAACTTATATCCATAAAGGATTGCTTAGTTATGTTATCTTCCAAATTAGATTCTTAGGTCGGAAGGTCCACTCCATCAACTTAATTGATCAAAATATCAATTTTCGACCTTTGAACTTCTTATTTGAATAAACATGACTTAGCATAAGAATCCACGAGTATAATTTATAAAGAAATCTCTTATTAGTAAAACGAGTTTCATACTACGGTTCGTTGCATCGTGGTGGACTCAGGATTCATCATTTATATATTGCTAGCTAATGTAACAGAATAGATAATGTCATTATTTCTTCTTATAACCATCAAATGATTAAAAGAAATAAAATATCCATTCATTAGAAATCCAGAACAAAGTTCTTTCTAAAATGAAAGGTACATAAAAGCAATAATTCAAAATGAAATCCTATAAAATGTCCTCCACTGCAACAGCTGCCTCCTTCACAGCATTGCCCATGTAGACTACGATCTTTTCTTTTCCAAGTCGTTAGGTTTCCTGGAACCTCTTGCATTTAAAATGAACATACCGTCAGTGGTTCCATATCTACACACCAGGTTCCGGTAGACAATACCACTGACTATGTTTTACGACTAAAGAAAATTTCGTACTTTCTTTGAGAAGATAATCAGACTTCCAGTACCCAGACTGTTTGCATCGAGAACACTTGCCTCATGGCTTTCTCGTCCCATCTCGTGGTCCAAGAAACTTAGGACCACTGGGTTTCTTTGCTTGCTTTTCCTTTCCCCCGATTTTGCCCTTAGGTTCGAAACCTTTGGCATTAGCTACAAGAGCTTGCGATTTCCGTCTCAACTCGTCTAAAAGGTCAATCATCTCAAAAACGTGTTTAAGCGTTTCCTCGAATCGACTGGCCTTTATGAGTATCCTCATCGCCTCTTGTCTAGCCTCTACATCATGTCTAAACATCTCCTTGAGTTTGAACATGATATCACAATCAGTGGTTATTGCATAAGCATTTTCCCACTTCTTACAATCAGTCCCTTCCTCATTAGTTGAGACAATAATAGGCTAGGGAGGACAAAGCTCACTGAGTACAAACTTGTACTCTTTAACAGTTTGGGCAATGTCTAGATCTCTATTCCAATCAATACATTCAGGGACCAGTGAGTTTAAAATCCTTAAGTATCACATAAAGTGGGTTCAAAGCCATTTCCTAATTTATGAGCACATATAACAACAAACAATCGATTTAATCTCCGACATTATCTCCCTTAAATAATATCATTAAACCACTAATCACATCTAAAACCCCATCAGATATGGCAAGCCACGATAGTGTGGACGTTTACCTATCCAAATGATTTAGCAATTAGATTTGCTTCGGTCGTACATCATCATTAGCGTTACTTCGATGGAAAGAATACTAAGAAGCGTACCTAAGTGTAAACCATTACTCAGTATCTAAGAAGATTGTTTGGGATACGCATATTCACCGCAAACCATGATAGTGTGGACGTTTACGTTAACATACGCTCCTTTACTCCCTTCTATAACTGTCTACATCAATCGTTCCAAAATCCCATTCAATGTAGCAAGCCACGATAGTGTGGACGTTTACTACACCAAAAGACTTTTACAATTGACTCCCAATTACTTGATTCATTTAATCTTGTAAATCAAGACGCGGAGAATCATAAGTGAAACTCGAAGTTTCTAACCAGTGATTCACCATGCGAACAACCCTATCTCTCATAAAATGAGGGACCCGAGCAGACAATCGATCCACCTTCAAAAGGATGGTACGAAGGTCTCTAATTTGTGTCCTCGACATGACCAAGTGGCTTTGGCTCCATTCCACTCCCCGGGGTGAGAATGAGTCGACTTGAAATCAGTTTTGGAAAGACAAATTAGGCATTGTTTGATAAACTTAATCAATGTTTCTCGTAAGAGGAATTACAAGAATTCTCCTCCAATGGCTTATCTATAAGAACTTCAAAAGTCCATAAAAGTCACCAAGAGAACAGCAATGGAGACCATGGCATTGTTTCCAATCCCTCTCCCACTTAGCTTTTTATAACAAAGGGATATGCTATCTAATGCATAATTAAATATACATAAGCATACATACATGAAATAAAGCACATAGAATATTATCACATAATCAAAATACTACTAGAATATTATTTTCCGACTATTATGGCTTTATCGCATCCCCGTATGCGTTTTCTAGTCTTTAGTCTTCGTTCTTGAATGCTCCATGTGAAGGGAATATTAATTCCAATATTTAAATCTATTTATTTTCAATTAATCCAAAAGTTACTTAATTCGAAAATCAAGTCAATCGAATATATCAAAAATAAAATTAAATATTATTAATATTTTTATTATTTTTATTTTCCTTTTCTACTCCATTAAATCTCTAGAATCCTATCCAAGACCCACTTGGAATATTCTAGAAGATTTTTATAATGGAATAAGGAAATAAAATAATTTAGGACTCTTAGTCCTTCCAAATTAATTCCTTTCCTAATCCATTAAAAATTCCATAAAAGAATAATTAAATAAGGAAAAATTAATTTAGGACTTAAACTTTCCAAATTAATTATTTTCCTAATCCATTAAAAATTCCATAAAGGAATAATTAAATAGGAAAAATAAATTAATTCTAAATTTATTTCTTTTCCTACTCCATGAAAATTCCCAAGAATAGAAATAATCAATAAGGAAAAATAAATTTATTCTAAATTTATTCTTTTCCTATTCCATGAGAATTCCCAAAAATAGGAATACTCAAAATAGGAAAACCAAATAATTTAGGAAAGTTGGATCTTTACCGGGATTAACACAGAATGGGGATTTCCGGTCTATCCCCGAGCTCGGCCGAGGAGCACGCCCACCACCGCCACTACCCAACCGGCGGGCCACCACCGCCGGTGACATCGCACGGCCGAGGGTGCGGTCGAGTGCCCCCCACGCGCTCGATCCATGGTTCGGCTATGGGGATAGCCGAACCGAGCCCTAACCCTCTCTTCGTCTCCTCCGTCACAATTTTCCGGCGGTCGTTTCGGAATCGATCCAACGTAAATAAACTACAAATTTATTACTACGCTATCCGGTATCGATTCTTTATATGAAATCGACCTCATACAATTTCCGGAAAAATAAGAACAAGCTTTCACCACACAAGAACAAATATTGACATCACCGAGAGTTTAATAATCAAGAGCAATATTATGGGCATTAATTAATAAAAATTAAATCTAGCCATAATAATCGGAAACCCTGCAAGGTAGAACAATTTATCGAAAAATACCATGAACTAAAACCAACGCTCTGATACCAATTGTTGGAAATCGATATCCCGGAATTAATAAATTTAAATGAATAAATTATCTAATTAATTCCGACCGAAATCCTTTGGAGATCGAATATCCGGATTGTCAAAATTGCGGAACCGACAACCCAATCGAAATCCCGCCACCGGAAAAATTCCACGTCGCCGGACGCGGGGAGAAACCCGATCGATCACCATCTACGGGCGTAGCCGAGGCGATCGATCGCATCTCATGCGTGGCGTGAGGAGCTGCTCAAAGCAGCCCGTTAGAGGTGCCGGAGGGACCACACGAACAGCCCAAAACCTCCCGGAGGTTTCACCGGATCGTGCCCTAGCCACGGCTTACGCCGCTGCCCCGATCAGGTGTGCGCTCGCACCCATGCGAGCGCTAGGGCTCCAGCTGCATGGCCCCGTACACAACTAGCTAAGGCCGTCGGATCCGCTGCGGTCAAAAACCGCAGCCCGCTACCTGCCTACGCCAAGCGAGCGCCTGGCCGCTGGGCGGTCGCGCGCGACATGGACCAGGCGGGCGCCTGGTCCCCAGGCGAGCGCCTGCCTGCCCAGCGGTGCTTGCTTGGCCGATCCTTGCCGCCGGATCGCTCTAGCCGCGGCGGTCCGGTGATCTTCGATCACCACCGCTCGGCTCGACCCCGGTGAGGATCCCAAACCTCGGATCTTGGTTCACGATATTTTTACGATAATTAAACGATAAAATCATAAAGAGGGTTTTACGATTTACCTCGTTCTCGTTGTTCGGAAAAACGTAGAACTCAATTTGACGACCTTTGAGATCTTCCGACGTATTCCTTGCACTAGCTCGGACGTCGTGTGGGCGACGATCTACCGAACTCCATGGATCTCCTTCACGAAATCTCTAGACTAATCAAGTATGATTATCTTGTCTTGTCTAATTGTGAAGACCATGTAGTGCTTTTATAGGCTACGTAGGGGATTTTAAGGAGGTGGAATATTGGGCTTCCAATAATAGTGATTAAATTGAGCCCAAGCCCAAATCTATTAATCCTTACTATTATTAATTAATTCTATTTTCCACTATATAAAATTAATTGCACTCCCAATATTATACCATATTATATCAAATAATATTTCTCCGGTAGTATTATTTATTCCGTGTATTTAAGATATAAATATCCATGAATAAAATTAATTTATTACTAATTAATTTATTCATCTCTTATATCCGAGAATAGTACCATTCAACCTTAATTATTATGCGGAATAAATCCACCTGCAGGGTTTGCATAATAATTCCTTATGAACTCATCTCGGGGATATTATCAACCCTTACGGGATACACTTTCCCGTCAAGTATTCACGGCATGTCATATATAAAATATAGTGACCCAACTTAACCGGTAATTAACCTAATAATTAAATCGGTTAATTCCTTTGGAAAATCAATGTCACTTATATTAAATATACACCCCCGCAATAGTATCGGGGATTAAGAATAAAATACACTGAGACTTAAATCGATTATCGCCGGAAATCCTAATCGATAAATCTCAAACGATCCGCTCAATACACCAAGTGTACAAGTGTGATAAAATAATCAAGACAGATTATTTTCTCTCTCACACAACGACTATACCGATGGATTGGTCCGTGTCCATCTAGGTCGTGAGCAACTGTTCGATTATATACGAGTAACCGATAGTATGATCTTCCGTGTGACGTCGCACACCATACTAACTACAACGTATATAATCTAGGACTATAATTTGCATATATTTAATTATAAATAATTAAACGCAAATAATTGTTTATTTAATTAAATAGATTAATGGCAATGACCGGGAGTTACCGTTACTTAAATCTAGACATTAAGTACACAACTCCAACATCTACACATCAGGTGCTGGTAGATAACACCACTGATAATGTTTCAGTGACTAAGGAAAATTTCGTACCTTTGATGAGAGGACAATCAGACCTCCAGTGCCCAAACTGCTTGCATCGATAGCACTTGCCTCGCGGCTTGCTTTTCCCATTCCGTGGTTTGGAACCACTGGGCTTCTTTGCCTGCACTTCCATCTTAGCCACAAGAGCTTGTGATTTTCTGACCATACTTATAAGTTCCGCTCTTTTGAAATCGTTTTTAAATGATTCCTCAAGAGGACTGAATTTATAGAGTATGTCAATGACTTCTTGTCCGGCTTCCACACTATGTCTCAACATCATTATGAGGTCATTCTTAATGTCCTCATCAGTTGGGACAACAGCAGATATAGAAGGCTCAACAGTTTGGACAATGTCCAGATTTCGTTCCCAATCAGTACTATATGGAACCAGTGAGTTTTCATCTTTAAGTATATCACAAAGTGGGGTCACAGTCATTCTTAACCTATAAGCACATAAAACAAACAAACAATTTAATATCCGATATTATCTCCCTTGAATAATATCATTAAATCACTAATCACATCTAAAATCCCATCAGGTAAGGCAGGCCACGTTGTGTGGACGTTTACCCACCTAAATGACTTAGCAATTAGATTTTCTTTGGTCATACATCACTTATAGCGTAACCTCGGTGGGAATAATACTATAATGCGTATCTTAGTGTAAACCATTACTCAGTACCAAAGTAAATCGTTTGGAATTGCTACATCACCGCAAGCCACGTTGTGTGGACGTTTACGATGACTTCACAACTCTTCACAATTTCTTACAACTGTCTACATCAATTAATCCAAAATCCGTCAGTATAGCAAGCCACGTTGTGTGGACGTTTACTACACTAAGAGATCTTTATAATTGACTCCCAATTACTTGATCCATTCGATCTTGTAAATCAAGACGCGGAGAATCATAAGTGAAACTTGAAGTTTCTAACCAGTGATTCACCATGCGAACAACCCTATCTCTCATAAATGAGGGAGCCGAGCAGACAATCGATCCACCTTTAAAAGAATGGTACGAAGGTCTCTAATTTGTGTCCTCGACATGACCAAGTGGCTTTGGCTCCATTCCACTCCCCAGGGTAAGAATGAGTCGACTTGAAATCAGTTTTGGAAAGACAAATTAGGCATTGTTTGATGAACTTAATCAATGTTTCTCGTAAGAGGAATTACAAGAACTCTCCTCCAATGACTTATCTATACAAACTTCAAAAGTTTATAAAAGTCACCAAGAGAGCAGCAATGGAGACCATGGGTATGTTTCCATACCCTCTCCCACTTAGCTTTTTATAACAAAGGGATACGCTATCTAGTGCATAAAATAAACACATATAGCATGCATACATGTAATAAAGCACATAATATTATCACATAGTCAAAATAATTACTAGAATATTATTTTCCAACTATTATGGCTTTACTCCATCTCCGTACGCATCTTCTAGTCTTCAGTCTTCGTTCTTGAATGCTCCATGTGACGAGAATATTAATTTCCAATATTTAAATCTATTTATTTTTAATAAATCCAAAAGATACTTAATTCGAAAATTAAGTCAATCGAATAAATCAAAAATAAAATTAAATATTATTAATATTTTTATTTATTTTATTTTATCTTTCTACTTCATTAATTCTCTAGAATAATCTATCCAAGAACCACTTGGAATATTCTAGAAGACTTCCAAAATGAAATAAGGAAATAAAATAATTTATTTTATTTTCCCTTTCTACTTCATTAAATCTCTAGAATAATCTATCCAAGACTCACTTGGAATATTCTAGATGATTTCCATAATGAAATAAGGAAATAAAATAATTTAGGACTCTTCTACTTTCCAAATTAATTAGATTCCTAATCCATGAATATTTCCATAAAATAGAAATAATCAATTAGGAATCCTAATTAATTCCAAATTGATTCTTTTCCTAATGCATGAGAGTTCCCAAAAATAGGAATACTCAAATAGGAAAAACCCGAATCAATTAGGAAAGTAAATCTCCGGACCGGGATAGCACGGGGTGGGGATCCCCGTGCCACCACTCGACCGTCGTCTAGGAGTCGCCGCCGCCCAGCCCACGCGCCACCTCCCTTGGTGGCCGGCGTGGCCGGAACTCCCGCGGGCAGCCCTTCTTCCGGCTAGGGTCGATCGATCCTCATGGATCGATCATGGGGCGGTCGATCCGAGCCCTATTCACCCTCACGTCATCTCCTTCTTCACACGTCTTTTCCGGCGGTCATTTCGGCATCGATCCAACGCAAAATAAATTAAAATTTTAATTTTACACTATCCGGTATCGATTCTATACATGAAATCGACCCTATACAATTTCCGGAAAAAGATAGAACAATAATAATAAACCTAAATTCGGTCAACCCCCGAATTTTTACTATTACAAGCATTCACCACCAAAAACGAATCTCGACATGTCCGAGAGTTTAATCAATCCAATAATCATGACAAAATAAATTAAACGAATAATAAATTAAGCCATAATAGTCGGAAACCCTGCAAGGTAGAACAATTTTATCGAAAATACCGCGAACGTAAACCACGCTCTGATACCAATTGTTGGAATTCGATATCCCGGGCTATTAAAATTTGCGGAAACTAATAACCCGATCAAAGACCTTCGCCGGAGATCACGTGAACACCATCGCAAGCGCCGGAGCAAGACCGAACGCATGGCATGGCCGAAGCCATGCACGCACGCCCAGCCGAGCCCCCGCGGCTAGGGTTTCACGCGATCGCATCTTGCGATCGCTGGGTTGCATCGAAGCAACCCTACGGCGAGTCTGGCGACTCGCCGTTCGCACAGGAGGGGGCGGCTCGTCCCACGAGCCGCGGCGGCGCCAGCCCGCCACCCCAGCGATTGAACCCTCGGTTGGATCGCACCCCCAGCCGTGGGCTGGGGTCCTTTGATGCGCACGCCCCCGGTCCAGCCGGGGCGTGATCGGTTCGATCCCTACGGGGATCCTTGAACCGCCGGCGGTCCGGTGGTTCTACCACCACCGCCCGGTTCGATCCTCGTCCGGGGTTCGTCCTCGGATCTTGGTTCTACGGTATTCTCGATAAATCAAATCAAATAATATCAAGGGCGTTTAGATATTGTACCTTTTGATTCGTTGTTCGAAGAAACGAAATCAAGATGACATTTGAATCTTCCCACGTATTCCTTGCACTCCGTTCGAACGTCGGGTGGGCGACGATCTATCGAACTCCTATGGATCTCCTTCAACTCTCTAGAACTATCAAGTATTGATATTCTTGTCTTTTTATTTATGAAGGCCATGTAGTGCTTTTATAGGCTACGTAGGGGATCTAAAGGAGGTGGAATATTGGACTTCCAATATTGAAGATTAAATTGAGCCCAATGCTCAAGTACATTAATCCTTATCAATATTAATTTATTTATTTTCCACTATATAAATTAATTGCACTCCCAATATTAAACCATATTATATCCAAATAATATTTCTCCGGTTGTATTATTTATTCCGTGTATTTAAGATATAAATATCCATGAATAAAATTTATTTATTGCTTAATAAATTTATTCATCTATTTTATCCGAGACTAGTACCACTCAACCTTATTTATTATGCGGAACAAATCCACTCGCGAGGTTTACATAATAAATCCTTATGAGCTCATCTCGGGGATATTATCAACCCTTCCGGGATACACTGTCCCGTCAAGAATTCACGGCATGCCATATATAAAATATAGTGACCCAACTTAACCGGTAATTAACCCAATAATTAAATCGGTTAATTCCTTTGGAAAATCAAAGTCACATATATTAAATATACACACCCGCAATTGTATCGGGGATTAAGAATAAAATACACTGAGTCTCAAATCAATTATCGCCGAGCAAACCTAATTGATGAGTCTCATTTGATCCGCTCAATACACCAAGTGTACAAGTGTGATAAAATAATTAAGATAAATTATTTTCTCTCTCACACAACGACTATACCGATGGATTGATCCGTGTCCATCTAGGTCGTGAGCAACTGTTTGATTAAATACGAGTAACTGATAGTATGATCTTCTGTGTGCCCATTCACACCATACTAACTACAACGTATAAAATCCAGGACTATAATTTGCATTTAATTAACAATAATTAAAAGCAAATGAATGTTTGTTATTAATAGGTAAATGAAAATGTGTACAAGGAGTTCAGAATACTCAAATCTAGACATTAAGTATACTACACCAGCAACTTCTACATGCTGCCAGTGGGGGGTCAATCCTAAATAAGAGTGCTGCAGAGGCATTTAGACTCTTCAAGGAAATGAGTTGCCCAGGACCAATTTGGTGTTGGAAATCGATATCTCGGAATTAATAAATTTAAATAAATAAATTATCTAATTAATTCCAACCGAAATCCTTTGGAGATCGAATATCCGGAGTTGTAAAATTGCGGGCGACAACTCCAATCGACTCCCGGTTGCCGGAACATCCCGCCACGAACCACCATGAATATCCGGACTCAACCAAAACCCTAACCGCGGCTAAGCCGCGGCTGTTCGGTCGAGCCCATGCACGGGGCTCGCGGCTGATCACGGCAGCCGCCTAGGGCTGCCTTTGGCAGCCCGCAACGCGTGCCCTAAACCCTCGCCGGACAGCCCAAGCCATCCCGAAGGTTCGCCCCATCCGATCAAGCCCTAGACGCGGAAGCAGCTGCTGCTCGATCGAGGCACGCGCATGTCGCCGGACATGCGCTAGGGTTCAGCCCCTAACATCCCGCACAGCTCCGGCGAAGCCTCGTGGATCCGCCGCTGCCAGGCCGCACGAAGTGCCCGCCAGCCTGCCGGGCGGCCGCCCGCGACCACCACCAGGCGGGCGCTTGGCCCCCAGACGGTCGCTTGCCTCCCCAGGCAGCGGGTGCGCGCGATCCTTGCCGCCGGGTCGCTCCAGCCGCGGCGGTCCGGTGATCCTCGATCACCACCGCTTGGCTCGACCCCGGTGAGGATCCCAAACCTCGGATCTTGGTTCATGATATTTTTACGATAATTAAAACGATAAAATCATAAAGAGGGTTTTACGATTTACCTCGTTCTCGTTGTTCGAAAAACGAAGAACTCAATTTGACGACCTTGAGATCTTCCTTGCACTAGCTCGGACGTCGTGTGGGCGACGATCTACCGAACTCCATGGATCTCCTTCACGAACTCTCTAGACTAATCAAGTATGATTATCTTGTCTTGTCTAATTGTGAAGACCATGTAGTGCTTTTATAGGCTACGTAGGGGATCTTAAGGAGGTGGAATATTGGGCTTCCAATAATAGTGATTAAATTGAGCCCAAGCCCAAATCTATTAATCCTTACTATTATTAATTAATTCTATTTTCCACTATATAAAATTAATTGCACTCTCAATATTAAACCATATTATATCAAATAATATTTCTCCGGTAGTATTATTTATTCCGTGTATTTAAGATATAAATATCCATGAATAAAATTAATTTATTGCTAATTAATTTATTCATCTCTTGTATCCGAGACTAGTACCATTCAACCTTAATTATTATGCGGAACGAATCCACCTGCAGGGTTTACATAATAATTCCTTATGAACTCATCTCGGGGATATTATCAACCCTTACGGGATACACTTTCCCTTCAAGTATTCACGGCATGCCATATATAAAATATAGTGACCCAACTTAACCGGTAATTAACCCAATAATTAAATCGGTTAATTCCTTTGGAAAATCAAAGTCACTTATATTAAATATACACACCCGCAATAGTATCGGGGATTAAGAATAAAATACACTGAGACTTAAATCAATTATCGCCGACAATCCTAATCGATAAATCTCAAACGATCCGCTCAATACACCAAGTGTACAAGTGTGATAAAATAATTAAGATAAATTATTTTCTCTCTCACACAACGACTATAACGATGGATTGGTCCGTGTCCATCTAGGTCGTGAGCAACTGTTCGATTAAATACGAGTAACCGATAGTATGATCTTCTGTGTGTCCATACACACCATACTAACTACAACGTATAAAATCCAGGACTATAATTTGCATATATTTAATTATAAATAATTAAACGCAAATAATTGTTAATTTAATTAAATAGATTAGTGGCAATGGATCGTGAGTTTCCGTTACTTAAATCTAGACATTAAGTACACAACTCCAACATTTGGGGACAACCACCGCTGCAGACTCAAATGATATAGCAATTAGATTTGCTTCGGTCATACATCACTTATAGCGTAACTTCGTGGGGAAGAATACTATAATGCGTATCTAAGTGTAAACCATTACTCAGCACTAAAGTAAATCGTTTGGAATTGCTACATCATCGCAAGCCACGTGGTGTGGACGTTTACGACAACTTCACAACTCTTCACAATTCCTTATAACTGTCTACATCAATTAATCCAAAATCCGTTAGTATAGCAAGCCACGTGGTGTGGACGTTTACTACGCCAAGAGACTTTTATAATTGACTCCCAATTACTTGATCCATTCTATCTTGTAAATCAAGACTCGGAGAATCATAAGTGAAACTCGAAGTTTCTTACCACTGATTCACCATGCGAACGACCCTATCTCTCATAAATGAGGGAGCCGAGCAGACAATCGATCCATTTCAAGAAATGGTACGAAGGTCTCTAATTTGTGTCCTCGACATGACCAAGTGGCTTTGGCTCCATTCCACTCCCCGGGGTGAGAATGAGTCGACTTGAAATCAGTTTTGGAAAGACAAATTAGGCATTGTTTGATAAACTTAATCAATGTTTCTTGTAAGAGGAATTACAAGAATTCTCCTCCAATGGCTTATCTATATGAACTTCGAAAGTTCATAAAAGTCACCAAGAGAACAACAATGGAGACCATGACATTGTTTCCAATCCCTCTCCCACTTAGCTTTTTATAACAAAGGGATACGCTATCTAATACATAATTAAATACACATAAGCATGCATACATGAAATAAAGCACATAGAATATTATCACATAATCAAAATAATACTAGAATATTATTTTCCGACTATTATGGCTTTATCGCATCCCCGTATGCGTCTTCTAGTCTTTAGTCTTCGTTCTTGAATGCTCCATGTGACAAGAATATTAATTCCAATATTTAAATCTATTTATTTTTAATAAATCCAAAAGTTACTTAATTCGAAAATTAAGTCAATCGAATAAATCAAAAATAAAATTAAATATTAATTAATATTTTTATTATTTTTATTTTCCTTTTCTAATTTCATTAAATCTCTAGAATCCTATCCAAGACCCACTTGGAATATTCTAGAAGATTTCCATAATGAAATAAGGAAATAAAATAATTTAGGACTCCTAGTCCTTCCAAAATAATTCATTTCCTAATCCATTAAAAATTCCATAAAGGAATAATTAAATAAGGAAAAATTAATTTAGGACTCCTAAACTTTCCAAATTAATTATTTTCCTAATCCATTAAAAATTCCATAAAGGAATAATTAAATAGGAAAAATAAATGAATTCCAAATTTATTCTTCTCCTAATCCATGAAAAATCCCATAATAGAAATAATCAATAAGAAAATAAATTTATTCTAAATTTATTCTTTTCCTATTCCATGAGAATTCCCCAAAATAGGAATACTCAAAATAGGAAAACCGAATAATTTAGGAAAGTTGGATCTTGGTAGGAATAGCATGGGTTGGGGATCCCCACGCCACCCCCACCATCGACCGCCACCACCGCCCCTAGGGCAGCCCGGGCGATCGATCCTCATGGGATCGATCCCCGGTCCTCCCTCCCTTCGTCTCCTCCGTCACACTTTTCCGGTCGTCGTTTCGTCCTCGATCCAACGTAAAATAAATTACAAATTTATTACTACGCTATCCGGTATCGATTCTCTACATGAAAACGACCTCATACAATTTCCGGAAAAATTAAGAATAAGCATTCACCACACAAGAACAAATATCGACATCAACGAGAGTTTAATAATTAAGAGAAATATTATGACATTAATTAACAATAATTAAATCTAGCCATAATAATCGGAAACCCTGCAAGGTAGAACAATTTATCGAAAAATACCATGAACTAAAACCAATGCTCTGATACCAATTGTTGGAAATCGATATCCCGGAATTAATAAATTTAAATAAATAAATTATCTAATTAATTCCAACCGAAATCCTTTGGAGATCGAATATCCGGAGTTGTAAAATTGCGGAACGACAACTCCAATCGACTCCCGGTTGCCGGAACATCCCGCCACGAACCACAATGAATATCCGGACTCAACCAAAACCCTAACCGCGGCTAAGCCGCGGCTGTTCGGTCGAGCCCATGCACGGGGCTCGCGGCTGATCACGGCAGCCGCCTAGGGCTCCCTTTGGCAGCCCGCAACGCGTGCCCTAAACCCTCGCCGGACAGCCCTGTTGGAAATCTGTTGGGATATGTCCTTCGATCCTACGTGTGCAATCGATAAAGTCATAAGGTCGTCTATGGATGTTAAATGATTATTCGATAATATTAATTGTTGGGAACAATATAATATTGATCTATAAATCATACCTACAGGGTCACACACGGACTTGATGATGTACTATGTAGCTTGTTAATTATATTGATTTAGAATCAATATTTACGTGGATTAATACATGCATGGGATGCATGGCTTGCATGGAATGCATGTCACATAGTGTGACATGGCATGCCACACAAGCAAGTGGGACCACATATCATGATTTGGCATGATTATGTGGAGGTGTCTTTTCATCTCCCCATTAACCACCATTACTTGTGCATTATGATGCACATAATGGGGGGGTTACATGGAGTGGTAAATGGACATGAATATAGACATGAAAATCTGATTTTCATATCACTTTATGCTTACCCATGAAATTCACACCAAAAGGAGAGAATAGAGAGTGTTCTTGGAGAACCACTTCATGCAAGCAAGGTGTTCATCATCCGGGTTCGTGTGCAACACGTAGAGGCCGGGCCATTTGTGCGGCTTCAACATCCGGGCGATCTAGACAAGAAGAGTGACGAGGTCATTCTCAAGGCTGATCCATGAAGGTGGTTCAATCGACTCAACACCACCTTCATCAACATCAACGAGGCACGCTACACCGGTTGTAAGTGTTCTTGTTTATCTCTCTCTATATATATATATTGGATGTGTATATATATATATATATATATATTTGTATGTGTTCTTATACACATTATGTGTGCACTAAGATCATGGCATAGTAGATCTATTTCTTTACACGCTTCCGCACACACGGTATATCGATTGGATCGGTATACCGGTACCTTCAATTGGTATCAGAGCTTAGGGCTCGTGCACACTTTTGTGTTGGACACAAAGGTTAAATCAACATAATTGGATTATTTGTTTAATTGTGATTATGTGATTAGATGTAAGGCCGGCCACCGTTAGTGGTCGGGTGAATGATTTCATCGTTTTTTACGTTTCGATTGGCCATAGTTTTGGAGGGCTGCGTCCCTTGGAATCATTTGTAATAGATAGGTTTTATATTTCAATATGTATTGTTCAAACTTGTAAGCGATGGACTTGGTCCATGGTTCGATGGAGGATCTCGGCTCTCCGGCGAAAACGAGAAGAAACGAAGCAAAACGAAGCAAAACGAAGCAAAGCGGACAAAACCGAGCTGCTGGAGCCAAACGGCGGGCGCCGTTTGTGCTCCAGCGGGCGCTGTTTTGTTTTGGCGGGCGCCACTTTGGAAACGGCGACCGCCGAAAGCCATTTTTTGGGGCAGACGGGTTTTTGCCCTTTCGGCGGGCGCCATTTTGGAAACGGCGACCGCCGGTGGTGTTCAGCGACCGCTGATTGTAAAACGGCGGGCGCTGTTCGTGGTTTTTGGGGTAATGACTTGTTTTGACCAAAATCGGCGGGCGCGGAACTGAAACGGCGGGCGTGGACCAGTCCAGAAGATGTTCAAGGCCTATTGTGTTGCTTTTAATCTTTTCGTTTGAGAGTTGTGAGGTTCTAGGGGCCTTTCGATTTCGTATTTATTTGCTTTGCTAGTTATAGGTTGTTTTATGTTATAAATGTTCAACTTACATATAAACAAACCTATGCATGCAAGTTCCCAAAATAATGAGTATAATGTCTTGTCCAAAACATCACACTCATAAAGCCCTCGATCATAAGTTAGTAGGTCCGCCTCAGCGGGGTACTACTTGTTATCTTGGGATAAGTGGGAGTAAGGGTTAGACCTTTACACGTGAATTTGGTTTTCTCATCGATAGATCCACTGCAGGCGTGGCTATCGAGACATGAGATGAGAATGGGATTCTCATCGACCGAGAGTGATATTAGATAACATTGACATGGGTGTGTCTACCTATCTTGAAATACTTAAGTGCCGACTCAGTCGGCTTAAAGATTTGCAAGATGAGGATCTCGGAATCGTTTTGTTCTAAGGGACAATGATATTGGATATCAATTGAACAAAATGAAATAAATAAGTACAATTGTTAGACAACCTTATTTGTTTACCGCTTTGTGGATGTTTACATACTTTAGTTATCTTTCTTTTACAGTTTATCATGTCAAATATCAACTCAATTCAAGTTTGGTTCAATTCTTGATTATGAAAAATTGAACAAATTTTCTTGATTCACAACGTAATTTGAGGATGGTCCTCAAATACGAAGACAAGGAAAATGTGTTAGATAACCACATCCTAATATATCATTGAACAACTCAATATCATGTTCGGAGAATATGCAATGATTGAGCGGTTCGGTGTGACCAGGGTCATCGCTTCAGCTAGGCTGGAAAAATGGAAATCTATGGGATCACATGTGCAACAAATGATTGGATTATTTGTTTCAAGTGACCGCCTAGATTTTTCCTATGATGATTATTTGCAACTGATTTCATATTTCAATCTCATGATGGTTATAATGCCTTTAAGCTAAAATTTCCATATGAATGGTTTGAAGAAATCGCTTCGTGAGCTCCACGGGATGCTCAAGGCTGCTGAGCCGGCGATAGAGAAGGACCCTAAGAGGGAAATTCTTATGATATAGGATAGGGTATTCAAAAGAGCATGGGCAAGAAGGCTACTAGGGTTCCTAGGGAATCTCAATGTGTCTACTGCAAAAGTGTTGGGCACTACTTGCAAACATATAAAAGTTCATATTTTATTCAATTTCAAAACAAATGCCTAATTTGTCTTTCATTTGATGGATTATAAGGTTATGATTATTTACACCTTGGGGAGTGATTTAATCCAAAACACTTAAGTTCATCAATGACACAAATTAGAGACTTTCGAGTCATTGGATGGCGTGAATCAATTGTCTGGTTGGCTCCCTCATATTTTATGAGAGATAGGGCTTCAATTGCATGATAATATCGCTGGTTAGAAAACTTCGATTTTTCACTTACGATTTATCACGTTTTGACATTGAGATAATTTTGAATGGGAAATTCGAATAAGAGTCAATTATTGAGAATAATTGAACTTTCCCAAAGTTCAAAGAAGATGTGAAGAGCGGGGTTGCTTCATCTTCAGGTATTAATGTTATAGACATTAAACTTCACAAATTCTACTTCTTGGGTATTGGATGCCAAATGTGGTTCTTACATTTTATGTAGAGGAACTACATAGAAGTATAAGTTTGTTGAATAGAGATGTCGATCTACGGACAAGAAATGGAGCGAAGGTCGCTGCATTAGCCGTATGATCATATGATGTTGTTTTGCCTTAGGGCCCTGTTTTAGTATTATAACTATGTAATTTCGTACCTTCAATAAACAATGAATATTGGTTCAGTATTAGATACTGATGGATTAGTTTTTCACTATTAAATAGTTTGGTAACTATTTTAATTGTGAATTATTCTTTGTTTTGGTACGATTATTATATTGTTTATGTATACTTTAAACATGAAAAATCATATATATCATTAAGACCAAAGGCCAAATCGAATAAGTATCAGTGAGACATAACTGAAACATTGTTGATTAGATCAAATCAAAATCTAAACATGTAATGAAGCTTCTTTAAAGAAGGAATTTTAGAATCATTTGACTTGGAGTCATTTGATACATGTGAATGATGTGTGATTGAAAAGATAACAATGTCATCTTTCTGGGAGAAAGGAGAACATGTGAGTAATTAGGGATGATACATACTGATGTATGTGGAACCTATCAGTTCACAAGCACATGAAGGTTATGTTTCGGAAAAGAGAAAACAAACTATATTACATATAGTTCGACCATTCGATGAGAGGTATAAATGAACTACTGGTCTCTTTTGGGAACACACAATTCTTGACTTCAACTTATACACTGAATAGGACACCGTCAAAAGCTATTGATAAGACACCATACGAGGTATGGAAAGGGAAGGTCCCTAACTTGTCTTATATCAAGGTTTGGGGATGTGAAGCTTATGTGAAGAGAAATATCTCTACAAAGCTTGAACCCAAATCGGATAAATGTTTCTTTGTTAGTTATCCAAAAGAAACACGAGGGTACCACTTTTACAACCAATCCGAGAACAAAGTTTTTGTTGCTCGAGATAGTGATTTTCTTGAAAAGAGTTATCTTTCCTAGAAATTCAGTGGGAGATCGGTTGTCTTGAACGAGGTTCAAGTGAAACAACCAATGATGAATACTCAAGACTAGGTTGAGAGTATTCTTATGGTTTTGGAAGCCATACCAGCCCTCGTAGGTCCGAAAGGAATAAATCTATCTCTATTATTCAAATACTTAGATATTGTGACCAATGAGAGATATGAATTCATGCTTTTGGAAAGCGGTGAACCTTCGACCTAATTGCAAGCTATGACGAGTCCAGCTACTGAAAATTGGCATGGTGCCATGAAATCTGAGATGATATCAATATCTGATAATTAAGTTTGGAACTTGATCACGGGGTTAGACCCAATGAATGCTAATAGATCTTTAAGATCTAAACAGTCAGATGGAAAACCTAGGGTTTTCAAAGCAAGTTTGATGGTAAAAGTTTTATTCACGAGGTGGATTATGGAAAAACTTTCACCAGTTGCTTTGATTAAATCATTCAGATTATCTTAGCCATTGTTAATCATCTTGATAATGAGTTATGGTAATATTGGATGTTAAAACTAACTTCTTGAATTGGATTCTAGAAGAGAATGTGTTTTGACACAGCAAAAGAGTTTTATCGATCCTAATAAGGCTGAGAAATTATGCAATCTTATAATTCCATTTATGGAATAAAGCAAAGCATATCGGAGTAGCAATCTTCAGTTCAATGAATCCATACTGGGTTTTGGATTTCAGAGGAACTCGGAAGAGTCTTGTTTTACAAGAAGAACAGTGGGAGTTACGTTGTATACATTGTGTTGTATGTCGATGACATACTCCTCATAGGAAAAAATGTTTCTATGCTTAATTCTATTAAAGAATGGCTTGGGAATTGTTTTTCAATGAAGGATCTTGGAGAAGCACAGTACATATTGGGCATCAAGATCTGTCGGAACAGATCGAAAATGATGTTTGGACTTAGTCAAGTGACCTATTTTGATAAGGTACTTGATAAGTTCAGAATGAAAGACGCCAAAAAGGGTCTCATTCCAATGAGTCATGGCACATCTCTTAGCAAGATGCAAGGCCCTACGGGACTTGATGAGTAAAAGAGGATGGAAAACATTCCTTATGCTTCGGCAATAGGGTCTATAATGTACGCCATGATATGTACATGACCAGACGTGTCGTATGCTTTGAGCATGACGAGTTAGTTTCAAGGAACATCCCGCCACGAACCACCATGAATATCCGGACTCAACCAAAACCCTAACCGCGGCTAAGCCGCGGCTGTTCGGTCGAGCCCATGCACGGGGCTCGCGGCTGATCACGGCAGCCGCCTAGGGCTCCCTTTGGCAGCCCGCAACGCGTGCCCTAAACCCTCGCCGGACAGCCCTGTTGGAAATCTGTTGGGATATGTCCTTCGATCCTACGTGTGCAATCGATAAAGTCATAAGGTCGTCTATGGATGTTAAATGATTATTTGATAATATTAATTGTTGGGAACAATATAATATTGATCTATAAATCATACCTACAGGGTCACACACGGACTTGATGATGTACTATGTAGCTTGTTAATTATATTGATTAAGAATCAATATTTACGTGGATTAATACATGCATGGGATGCATGGCTTGCATGGAATGCATGTCACATAGTGTGACATGGCATGCCACACAAGCAAGTGGGACCACATATCATGATTTGGCATGATTATGTGGAGGTGTCTTTTCATCTCCCCATTAACCACCATTACTTGTGCATTATGATGCACATAATGGGGGGGTTACATGGAGTGGTAAATGGACATGAATATAGACATGAAAATCTGATTTTCATATCACTTTATGCTTACCCACGAAATTCACACCAAAAGGAGAGAATAGAGAGTGTTCTTGGAGAACCACTTCATGCAAGCAAGGTGTTCATCATCCGGGTTCGTGTGCAACACGTAGAGTCCGGGCCATTTGTGCGGCTTCAACATCCGGGCGATCTAGACAAGAAGAGTGACGAGGTCATTCTCAAGGCTGATCCATGAAGGTGGTTCAATCGACTCAACACCACCTTCATCAACATCAACGAGGCACGCTACACCGGTTGTAAGTGTTCTTGTTTATCTCTCTCTCTCTATATATATTGTATGTGTATATATATATATATATATTTGTATGTGTTCTTATACACATTATGTGTGCACTAAGATCATGGCATAGTAGATCTATTGCTTTACACGCTTCCGCACACACGGTATATCGATTGGATCGGTATACCGGTACCATCAAAATCGACTACCCGGGACGTGTCCGTTCGATCTCCCGAACATCCGAACACGCCCAGTCGACCTCCAGGTAGCACTGCTCCGTTCACGTAACAGCCCTCGTGCCGATTCACGCCCATCCATCGCCCCGAAGGACAACCGCGCGAATCAGCCGCTGACCTGACTCAAACAGCGGGCGCTGTTGGTCATTCAGCGGGCGCTGTTTGGGCTTCAGCGGGCGCTGTTCGTCCGCGAACAGCAGCGCGACCTCTTGTTCTGAGCGCGTTTCCGGGCCGATTTTCCTCTTCCGACTAGCGATCCGGAGGTCCTTGACCCCCCAGTAGTCGAGGAACATGATCCACGACACACGGAACCCGATCTAAGATTCGATGCATAATCAACGAGAAAGAAAACGAATTATTGCGGAAATAGGGTTTCGATTTCTTTTACCTTTGATGCGTGATTCGGAGAAGCCGAATAGGCGAACACCCTGAGATCTTCTAGTGTGTATCCTAGCCCTCGACGCCGGACGTTGTGTGGGCAACGATCCACCGGAGTCTTCTCTTCTTCTTCTCCCTCAAACCCACCGTGAGATGTTTTTCTGTCTCCAGAAATATATTTGCGCTAGCAAAATATTTTCTACAGAAAAAGTTATTGCGCAAACTAAATTAATTAAGTAGAGAAAAAGATTAATTGCGCTAACAATTATTTTTCTCCACAGAATTAATTATTGCGGCGAAACTTAGGTTAGGAGAAGAGAGATTGAGGGGTATATATAGGCCACACTAGGGACCTTAGGACAATTAATTAATTAGGCTAAATTGTAATTTAATTAAACCGGTGTCCTTAAAAGAAAACCTTTAATTAAATCCAATTTTAATTATAATTAATTCCACTATAAAATTATAATTGAATTCCCAATTAATTAATCTATATTATTTTACCAATAATATTTCCGCCGAAATTACATATACGACTTTCCCCGTGTTTAAGATATCGAATGTCCACGAATTAATTTCAATTACTA
This sequence comes from Euphrasia confusa, assembly GCA_954870475.1. Lineage (NCBI taxonomy): Eukaryota > Viridiplantae > Streptophyta > Magnoliopsida > Lamiales > Orobanchaceae > Euphrasia > Euphrasia confusa. Next base: position 24,634,835 of record OX940960.1, read on the forward strand.
ATAATTAAATTAATTCGTTTCTTATTATCCGAGACTAGTACCACTCATCCTTATTATCATGTGGAACGAATCCACCTGCAGGGTTTACATAATAAACTTTATGAGCTCATCTCGGGGACATCATCAACCCAATAAATGGGACACGGTTTCGTGTCTATAATCTATAGCATGCCGTGTATACAATTCCGATTCCTAATTTACCGAGTATCTTGACTAATCAATCAGTCTCACTCATTGGCATATTAAAGAACCGAGAATTGGACACACGCACCTATAATTATATAGGGATTAGGAATTCGTATATCCGTAATATCTGAGGTCTAGTTCGATTACGCCGATTAGTATAAATCGAACGCCCTCCCGTGGTCCTGCTCAATACACCAAGTGTACGAGTGTAACATGATAGTCAAGACCGACTATCTACCAGTCACACTACGACGTACCGATGGATTGTCCCTGTCCATCTAAGTCGTGAGCTACTGTTCGATAGTATACGAGTAACCGACAGTATGTGTTGGAATTCGATATCCCGGGCTATTAAAATTTGCGGAAACCATAGCCCGATCAAAAACCATTCGCCGGAGATCACATGAACACCGACTCATCCGCCGGAGTCCGACCTTCGGAGACCATGCGCCCGAAGACGCACAGCCCGCCCCCGGCCGAACCCCCGCGAGCCGGGGTTCGTGCGATCGCATGATCGCGTCCACGCGATCGGGTGGGGCTGCATCGGCAGCCCCCGCGGCGAGTCCGGCGACTCGCCGCCGCCTGGAGAAGCCCCGCCTTCACGGCGGGTGGGGTGCGGCACCAGCCCGCGCCCCGGCGGTCGATCCCCGTGATCGACTGCGCGCCCTCGGCCTAGCCGATGGTCGCCTCCTCCGCACCTCGCCAAACCCTAGCCGGGCGATCCCACGCGGTCCGGTGGTTTCACCACCACCGCGTGATCGTCCGTCTACTCCGGGTTTGAACTTCGGATCTTGCGTTCTACGGTATTTTCAATAAATAATCGAATAAAATCATCAAGGGTGTTTAACGATTTTTTACATTTGATTCGTTGTTCGGAGAAACGAGATCAATCGATGACCTTGAGATCTTCCCGCGTATTCCTTGCACTAGCTCGGACGTCGTGTGGGCGACGATCTACCGAACTCCATGGATCTCCCTCTCTACTTTCTCTCTCTAGAATTGTGATCTTCAAGTTATGAGATTAGAGAAGACCATGTAGTGCTTTTATAGGCTACGTAGGGATCTTAAGGAGGTGAATATTGGGCTTCCAATAATAGTGATTAAATTGAGCACAAGCCCAAATCTATTAATCCTTACTATTATTAATTAATTCTATTTTCCAACTCCAACAAGCCCAAATCGTGAGTTTCCGTTACTTAAATCTAGACATTAAGTACACAACTCCAACAATCTCCCACTTGTACTAAGGTCTAGTCATTTCCTCCAAACTCCCGACTCCCATACCCATCACGTGCTTAAGTTGTACTTCCAAGAAGTACTATGTGAATGAGCACTCTAGGTTGCCGCTCTGAAGTTATCTTGGTGACTACAGCGTCGTCTCCCTTGACGATGACTCGTATCAGGTGGTACTTGCACTATGTGTTATCTTACACTTATGGACTCGTGATTTCTTACCATTTGCCATCGCACCGCTATTTACATAGCCTTTGGCAAATTAAGAATCACATCTAAGTCCCAGAGATTATCCCGGAGTTATACCAAAACTTCCGCTGCCTCTGAGGCCGCTATTTGGTTACCCATGGCAGAGTCCGAAAAGCATCGTGCTTATCACTCTTCCATGTCAAACTCCTTCTCCTTCAATAGTGAAACACATAGCCTGATATCGACTTACACCAGTCCTCATTTGATTAGAAATCTAAGAGAATGTAATCCAAAGAAATGCTCGTCTGCTTCGTAATCCAGAACATAGTTTCTAGTACTTCGAATGTACTTAAAATGTTCATCACAACAGTCAAGTATTCCTTTCCAGGATTACCTTGATATCCTCCCACTATGCTAACCGCATAGCCGATATCAGGTTCTTGTTTTCAACAATGCATTCATTAAGCTTTCCACACTCAAAGTGTAGGAAACTGCTTTCATTGCTTCTATCTCCTTTCGTGTTCCAAAACACATATTCTTAGATAGATGCATTCCGTCTCTGAAAGGTAACGAACCTTTCTCAGAATCTTGCATGTTTAAAACGAACCATAATCATTTATGTAAGATGTCCAGGAGAAGTACAATGTTCTTTCTAGAGATCCAAGATCTCAAGAACATATCCAACTTCTTCCCATATCTTTTCATAATGATTCATCTAGACAACCATTATTTTATGTCTGATAACATCTTTACATTGTTGCCAATGATAAGAGTGTCATCTACATAAAACCTCCGAGAAACACCACCTTGTTTTCCATCACGTTTCCAATACACACAATTCGTCTATGCTTTTGATGAATCCATAAAATGGACTATCTCATCAATTTGCAAGTACCACGAACTCAATGCTTTGTTTCAATCCATAAATGGATCAACTAAGCTTGTACTCTAAATGATCTCGCCTCTTAGCAATAATCCTTATTGCTTTCCAAGAAGGCACATTTAGATCTAGTACGGCCTTCATGTAGTTTCAGGGATCGATTTCATGTATACTAGGTCCAGAGTCAGAAGACTCTCCTAGTCTTATGAATATCTCCGGTTGTCCCACAACCTCCCACTATAATGGCATTCCGGTGTATAAACAGTGAAAACAATAGGTGCAGTTAGTGGTGTACCGCTACTCGGTTTGGCTGGTTCTAAGTCTTAATCTTTCTCTCTCATTTCAAAGTATCATGTCAATTTGGGCTTGTGGTTCATCTAATAGTCTTTCTCTAAGAACCGGGCGTTAGAACTTATAACGTCCTTCTGGTTCATAGTACTATTGAACACACATCTTTTGTTCTTCCAGGATATTCTACAACCGCATTTGAATGCGCTGTTGTTTCCAGACATATCCATAGAACATAGGTAGTTCCGTATAACTCATCTTTTACTATCTCTATAAGAGTTCCATTTCTTATTATCGACACACCATTTCCACACAACAGTGTATGGTGTAGTCATTTGGGATCAAATCCCAATCTCTGATCAGTATGCCATGCATTCCTCAGATAGGTACTTGCCTCCGCGATCAAATCGCAGGCTACAAATGGATATACCTTGATGGTTCTCCACAATAGCTTTGTGTCCATTGACTTGTCAAAACACTTGCTTTTGTGGCACATCAGGTATTCTAATCCATTTCTCGAGTAATCATAAAATGAAGTACTCGTACCTTATTGTCTGAGTAGGCATAGGTCTGCATACATCAGAGTCAATCAATTCTTATACTTGTCCGGATCTTACATCTTATGTCCATAAAGGATTGCTTAGTCATATTATCTTCCAAATTAGATTCTTAGGTCGGAAGGTCCACTCCTTCAACTTAATTGATCAAAAATCAATTTTCGACCTTTGAACTTCTTATTTGAATAAACATGACTCAGCATAAGAATCCACAAGTATAATTGATAAAGAAATCTCTTATTAGTAAAATGAGTTTCATACTACGGTTCGTTGCAACGTGGTGGACTCAGGATTCATCATTTATATATTGCTAGCTAATGTACCAGAATAGATAATATCATTATTTCTTCTTATAACCATCAAATGATTAAAAGAAATAAAATATCCATTCATTAGAAATCCAGAACAAAGTTCTTTCTAATATGAAAGGTACATAAAAGCAATAACTCAAAATGAAATCCTATAAAATGTCCTCCACTGCAACTGCTGCCTCCTCCACAGCATTGCCCATGTAGACTACGATCTTTTCTTTTCTAAGTCGTCGGGTTTCCTGGAACCTTTGCATTTAGAATGCACATACCGTCAGTGGTTCCATATCTACACACCAGGTTCCGGTAGATAATACCACTGACTATGTTTTACGACTAAAGAAAATTTCGTACTTTCTTTGAGAGGATAATCAGACTTCCAGTACCCAGACTGTTTGCATCGAGAATACTTGCCTCACGGCTTTCTCGTCCCATCTCGTGGTCCACTTATGACCACTGGGTTTGCTTGCTTTTCCTTTCCCTCGATTTAGCCCTTAGGTTCGAAACCCTTGGCATTGGCTACAAGAGCTTGCGATTTCCGTCTCAACTCGTCTAAAAGGTCCATCATCTCAAAAACGTGTTTAAGCGTTTCCTTGAATGAATGGCCTTTATGAGTATCCTCATCGCCTCTTGTCTAGCCACTACGTCATGTCTAAACATCTCTTTGAGTTTGAACATGATAAAAATCAGTCCTTTCCTCATCAGTTAAGACATTTGTAGGCTCGGGAGGACAAAGTTCACTGAGTACAAACTTGTACTTTTTAACAGTCTGGACAATGTCTAGATCTCTATTCCAATCAATACATTCAGGGACCAATGAGTTTTAAAATCCTTACGTATCACATAAAATGGGTTCAAAGCCATATCCTAATCTATGAGCACAGATAACAACAAACAATCGATTTAATCTCCGATATTATCTCCCTCAAATAATATCATTAAACCACTAATCACATCTAAAATCCCATCAGGTAAGGCAAGCCACGTGGTGTGGACATTTACCCACCCAAATGATTTAGCAATTAGATTTCCTTCGGTCATACATCACTTATAGCGTAACCTCGTGGGGAGGAATACTATAAGGCGTATCTAAGTGTAAACCATTACTCAGCACCAATGTAAATCGCTTGGAATTGCTACATCACCGCAAGCCACGTGGTGTGGACGTTTACGACAACTTCACAACTCTTCACAATTTCTTACAACTGTCTACATCAATTAATCCAAAATCCGTCAGTATAGCAAGCCACGTGGTGTGGACGTTTACTACACTAAGAGATCTTTATTATTGACTCCCAATTACTTGATTCATTTAATCTTGTAAATCAAGACGCGGAGAATCATAAGTGAAACTCGAAGTTTCTTACCAGTGATTCACCATGCGAACGACCCTATCTCTCATAAAACGAGGGAGCCGAGCAGACAATCGATCCACCTTTAAAAGGATGGTACGAAGGTCTCTAATTTGTGTCCTCGACATGACCAAGTGGCTTTGGCTCCATTCCACTCCCCGGGGTTAGAATGAGTCGACTTGAAATCAGTTTTAGAAAGACAAATTAGGCATTGTTTGATAAACTTAATCAATGTTTCTCGTAAGAGGAATTACAAGAATTCTCCTCCAATGACTTGTCTATACGAACTTCAAAAGTCCATAAAAGTCACCAAGAGAACAGTAATGGAGACCATGGATATGTTTCCATACCCTCTCCCACTTAGCTTTTTACAATAAAGGGATACGCTATCTAATGCATAATTAAATACACATAAGCATGCATACATGAAATAAGGCACATAGAATATTATCACATAGTCAAAATAATACTAGAATATTATTTTCCGACTATTATGGCTTTATCGCATCTCCGTACGCATCTTCTAGTCTTCAGTCTTCATTCTTGAATGCTCCATGTGACGGGAATATTAATTCCAATATTTAAATCTATTTATTTTCAATTAATCCAAAAGTTACTTAATTCGAAAATTAAGTCAATCGAATATATCAAAAATTAAATTAAATATTATTAATATTTTTATTTATTTATTTTCCTATCTAATTCTATTAAATCTCTAGAATAATCTATCCAAGACCCACTTGGAATATTCTAGAAGACTTCCATAATAGAATAAGGAAATAAAATAAATTAGGACTCTTAATCCTTCCAAATTAATTCCTTTCCTAATCTATTAAAAATTCCATAAAGGAAAAATTAAATAGGAAAAATTAATTAAGGATTCTTCTACTTTCCACAATTAATTAATTTCCATGTCCATGAAAATTCCCACAAAATAGGAATAATCAAATAGGAAATAAATTAATTTAACAATTAATTATTTTTCCTTTCTAATTCCATTAAATCTCTATAATCCTATTCTAAGTAGAACTTAGAATATTCTAGAAGACTTCCATAATAGAATAAGGAAATAAATTAATTCCAATTAATTCTTTTCCTAATCCATGAGAGTTTCCATAAAGAAAAACACTCAATAAGGAAAAACCGAATTAATTCTAAATTTATTCCTTCCTTATCCATGAAAATTCCCATAAAATAGGAATAATCAATAAGGAAATAAATTTATTCTAAATTTATTCTTTTCCTATTCCATGAGAGTTCCTAAGAATAGGAATACTCAAAATAGGAAAACCGAATAATTTAGGAAAGTAAATCTCGGTAGGAGTAGCACGAGATCACGAGGACCCCGCGCCACCACCACCATCGACCGGCCACCGGAGAGGGCAACCGCCGCCACCACTCAGCCGGCCGGCCACCACCAAGCCGGCGGCAGCCCCAGCCGAGGGGTGCAATCGCCGCCCCTCTCCCTTGCCATCGATCTCATGGGGATCGATCTCCATGATCGATCCTCGAGCCCTTCGTCTTCTTCGTCACACGTCTTCTCCGGCGGTCGTTTCGGCATCGAACCAACGTAAATAAATTACAAGAATTTAAATTACAATTATCCGGTATCGATTCTATACATGAAATCTGTTGGAATTCGATATCCCGGGCTATTAAAATTTGCGGAAACAATAACCCGAACGAAAACCTTCGCCGGAGATCACATGAACACCGACTCATCCGCCGGAGTCCGACCTTCGGAGACCATGCGCCCGAAGACGCACAGCCCGCCCCCGGCCGAACCCCCGCGAGCCGGGTTTACGCGATCGAAGGACCGATCGCACGCCGGCGATCGATTGGGGTGGGGCTGCTCCCAGCAGCCCCCGCGGCGAGTCCGGCGACTCGCCGCCACCTGGAGGCCCCCGCCTTCACGGCGGGGATGGGCACGGCACCAGCCCGTGCCCAGCGATCGACCCTCATGGTCGATCGCACACCCTCGGTCCAACCGAGGGTTCGACCCCCGTCGCCCCGCGCCGAAACCCTAGCCCGGGCGATCGCCCGTGGTCCGGTGGCTTCGCCACCACCACGCGATCGTCCCCCGTTCATAGTTTCGTGCTTCGGATCTTTGTTCTACGGTATTCTCGATAAATCCAAAAACGAACAATTATCAAGGGCGTTTAGATATTGTACCTTTCGATTCGTTGTTCGGAGAAACGAAATCAAGATGACCTTTGAATCTTCCCACGTATTCCTTGCACTCCGTTCGAACGTCGGGTTGGCGACGATCTATCGAACTCCTATGGATCTCCTTCAACTCTCTAGAATATCAAGTGTGATAATCTTGTCTTATGATTTATGAAGGCCATGTAGTGCTTTTATAGGCTACGTAGGGGATCTAAAGGAGGTGGAATATTGGGCTTCCAATATTGATGATTAAATTGAGCCCACTGCCCAAGTCCATTAATCCTTATCAATATTAATTAATTTATTTTCCACTATATAAATTAATTGCACTCCCAATATTAAACCATATTATATCCAAATAATATTTCTCCGGTAGTATTATTTATTCCGTGTATTTAAGATAGAAATATCCATGAATAAAATTTATTTATTGCTTAATAAATTTATTCATCTCTTTTATCCGAGACTAGTACCACTCAACCTTATTTATTATGCGGAATTAAATCCACTCGCGAGGTTTACATAATAAATCCTTTTGAGCTCATCTCGGGGATATTATCAACCCTTCCGGGATACACTGTCCGGTCAATTATTCACGGCATGCCATATACAAAATATAGCGACCCAACTTGACCGGTAATTAACCCAATAATTAAATCGGTTAATTCCTTTGGCAAATCAAAGTCACTTATATTAAGTATACACACCCGCAATAATATCGGGGATTAAGAATATAATACACTGAGTCTCAAATCAATTATCGCCGAGCAAACCTAATTGATGAGTCTCAATCGATCCGCTCAATACACTAAGTGTACAAGTGTGATAAAATAATTAAGATAAATTATTTTCTCTCTCACACAACGACTATACCGATGTGTTGGTCCGTGTCCATCTAGGTCGTGAGCAACTGTTCGATTAAATACGAGTAACCGATAGTATGATCTTCTGTGTGCCCATGCAACACCATACTAACTACTCCCTCCATCCCTCTATACAGTGCATAGAGAAATTTGTACGTAGATTAAGAAAAAGTGATTTTTTGTGTATTTAATAATATAAAGTGAGGGTATAATAGGTATTGATGTGTAAGTAATAAAGTAAGTAGTTGAAAAAGTAGTGGTATAAGAGTAAATAAATGTGTATTGGGAGGATAAAATTGTGAAAAGACATTCCATTTATGGAATGTGCACTGTTTTAAGGGATGGACTAAAAAGGAAAGTATGCATTGTTTTAAGGGAAAGAGGGAGTACAACGTATAAAATCTAGGACTATAATTTGCATATATTTAATTAACAATAATTAAAAGCAAATGAATGTTCGTATTTAATAGGTAAATGAAAGTGTACAAGGAGTTTATAATACTCAAATCTAGACATTAAGTATACTACTCTAACAATCTCCCACTTATACTAAGGTCTAGTCTTATCCTCCAAACTTCTGACTCCCAAACCCTTCAAGTGCTTGAAATATACTTCCTTAGGAAGTATCTTGGTGAAAGGGTCCGCTAGGTTGTCTTCCGAAGCTATCTTGGTGACTATCGCATCGCCCCTCTTGACGATGATTCGAATCAGGTGGTACTTGCGCTCTATGTGTTTTGTAGCACTATGGGACCGTGGTTCCTTACTGTTTGCCACTGCACCGCTATTATCACAATAAATTGTCATAGCTCTAGGCAAACTCGGAATCACATCTAAGTCCTGGAGGAAATTAAGGAACCAAACTGACTCTTTCGCTGCCTCTGAGGCTGCAACGTATTCAGCTTCCATGGTAGAGTCTGAAATGCACTTTTGCTTAACACTCCTCCATGATACGGCTCCACCTCCCAAAGTGTACACATAGCCTGATGTCGACTTTCGCCGGTCCTTATCAGCTTGGAAATCCGAATCCGTATAACCCAAAGGAATCAGATTGTCTGCCCCGTAACTTAGAACATAATCCCTAGTATTTCGCAAATACTTGAAAATGCTCTTTACAGCAGACCAATGAGCCTTTCCAGGGTTACTTTGATATCTCGCCACTACGCCAACTGCATAGCAGATATCAGGCCTCGTGCATAACATTGCATACATCAAGCTTCCCACAGCCGAAGCGTAGGGAACTGATTTCATTTCATCTTTCTCCTTTTGTGTCTGAGGACACATCTCCTTAGAAAGATAAGTTCCTTTACTGAAGGGCAGTTCACCCTTCTTGGAATTTTGCATGTTAAAACGAGCCAGAATCGTGTCTATGTAAGATTGCTGGGATAGGTACAATGTTCTATTCCGGCGATCCCTTATAACCTTGATCCCTAGAACATGCCCGACTTCTCCCAAATCTTTCATATCGAATTGTCTAGACAACCATCCCTTTATGTCTGACAACATTTTCACACTGTTGCCAATGAGAAGAATGTCGTCTACATAAAGCACGAGAAACACCACCTTTTTCCCATCACGTTTCCAATACACACACGATTCGTCCATGCTTTGACTGAATCCAAAAGATTGGACTACTTCGTCAAACCGCAGGTTCCACGATCTCGAGGCTTGTTTCAATCCATAAATGGATCGATTAAGCTTGCACACTAGATGATCTCGCCCCTTAGCAATGAATCCTTCTGGTTGTTTCATATAAATCGTCTCGTCAAGACTTCCATTAAGGAAAGCTGTCTTGACATCCATTTGCCACACCTCATAATCCATATGAGCTGCTATGGATAAGAGAATCCGGTTCGACTTTATCTTGGCTACCGGCGAGAAGGTCTCCTCATAATCGATTCCCTCTTTCTGAGTATATCCTTTCGCAACAAGCCGAGCTTTAAAGGTTTCAACCTTTCCGTCAGATCCTCTCTTTCTCTTGTAGACCCATTTACACCCAATTGGCTTTACGCCGCTTGGTGGTTCTACAAGATCCCAGACTTTATTAGAATCCATAGATTCAATTTCGGATTTCATCGCTTTCTTCCAAGAAGGCGCATCTATATCTTGTACCGCATCGTCATAGGTCCAGGGATCGATTTCATGAACTCCGGGTCCAGAGTCTGAAGACTCACCCAGTCCAATCCATCGGTCTGGCTGTTTAACAACCCTCCCACTACGACGGCGTTCCGGTGTATTAACAGTGACAGTAGGTGCAGGTTCTAGTGGTGTATTACTACTCGGTTCGACTGTATCTAGGTCCCTATCGTTACCTCTCAACTCATCAAGCATTATGTCACTTTTGGGCTTGTGGTCCATGACATAGTCTTCCTCTAAGAACCGAGCGTTAGTACTTATAACGATCTTCTGGTCCGTAGGACTATAGAACATGCCACCCTTAGTTCCTCTAGGATATCCTATAAACAACCGCACTTCAGTACGAGGTTCTAATTTATCGGCACCTACCTTCAACACATGTGCAGGGCACCCCCAGATCCGAACGTGTCTCAAGCTAGGCTTGCGCCCGCTCCATCGTTCCATGGGTGTTGAAGGAACCGTTTTAGATGGAACCAAGTTTAGAATGTGCGCTGCTGTTTCCAAGGCATATCCCCTAAACATAACAGGTAAGTCCGAGTAACTCATCATTGAACGCACCATTTCCATAAGAGTCCTATTCCTTCTTTCTGACACACCATTTTGCTGGGGGGTATAAGGTGATGTCATTTGGGAATCAATCCCATTCTCTGCCAAGTATGCCTTGAATTCTCCAGACAGGTACTCGCCTCCGCGATCAGATCGCAGGCATTTGATAGATTTGTTTTGAAGGTTCTCCACAAAAGCCTTGAACTCCTTGAACTTGTCAAAGGATTCGCTCTTGCGGCGCATCAAATATACAAATCCATATCTTGAGTAATCATCAGTGAAAGTGATGAAATACTCGTACCCTCCCCTTGCCTGAGTAGACATAGGTCCGCATACATCAGAGTGAATCAAATCCAATACTTGTTCAGCCCTCCGTCCTTTACCAGAAAAAGAACGCTTAGTCATTTTTCCCTCTAAACAGGATTCGCAAGTTGGAAGGTCCTCTCCTTCAACACCGCTGATGAGACCATCAGCTTTCAACCTTTTAATTCTATTTGAGTTAATATGACCTAGCCTTAGATGCCACAAGTATAATTGATTCATCTTAGAAGGTTCCTTTCTCTTATTGGTGTTCGTAGATGTGTTATTACTCTCGGTTAGTTGCATCGTGTTAGACTCAGGATTTAGTACATACAAATCGTCCACCAATGTACCAGAACAGATAATCTGACTGTTTCTTCTTATGATCACAGAGTGGTGAAAAGAAACAGAATACCCATTCATAATAAGTTTAGAAACCGAAATTAAATTCTTTCTAAAGTTGGGTACATAAAGACAATTTTGTAAAACTAAAACCCTATCACTACTAAAGCTTAAGTGAACGTCTCCCACTGAAACAGCCGCTACCCTCGCGGCATTGCCCATGTAGACCACGATCTCTCCCTCTCTAAGTCTCCGGGTTTCCTGGAACCCCTGCAAGGAATTGCAGACATGATCAGTGGCCCCCGTATCTACACACCAGGTGCTGGTAGATAACACCACTGATAATGTTTCAGTGACTAAGGAAAATTTCGTACCTTTGATGAGAGGACAATCAGACCTCCAGTGCCCAAACTGCTTGCATCGATAGCACTTGCCTTGCGGCTTGCTTTTCCCATTCCGTGGTTTAGAACCACTGGGCTTCTTTGCTTGCACTTCCATCTTAGCCACAAGAGCTTGTGACTTTCTGACCATACTTATAAGTTCCGCTCTTTTGAAATCGTTTTTAAGCGATTCCTCAAGAGGACTGAATTTATAAAGTATGTCAATCACCTCTTGTCCGGCTTCTACACTATGTTTCAACATCATTCTGAGGTCATTCCAAATGTCCTCATGAGTTGGTACAATAGTAGACATAGAAGGCTCAACAGTCTGGACAGTGTCTAGATTTCTTTTCCAATCAGTACTATATGGAACCAGTGAGTTTTCATCTTTAAGTATATCACAAAATGGGGTCACAGTCATTCCTAACCTATAAGCACATAAAACAAACAAACAATTTAATATCCGATATTATCTCCCTTAAATAATATCATTAAATCACTAATCACATCTAAAATCCCATCAGGTAAGGCAAGCCACGATAGTGTGGACGTTTACCCACCCAAACGATTTAGCAATTAGATTTCCTTCGGTCGTACATCATCAATAGCGTTACCTCGATGGGAGGAATACTATGAAGCGTACCTAAGTGTTAACCATCGCTCAGTACTAAGAAGTTTGTTCGAGACTCGCGCATTACCGCAAGCCACGATAGTGTGGACGTTTACGATGTCACACGAATCCTTCACTCCCTTCTATAACTGTCTACATCAATTGATCTAAAGTCCCATTCAGTATAGCAAGCCACGATAGTGTGGACGTTTACTATACCAAAAGACTTATACAATTGAAATCCAATTACTTGATCCATTCGATCTTGTAAATCAAGACGTGGAGAATCATAAGTGAAACTCGAAGTTTCTAACCAGTGATTCACCATGCTAACAGCCCTATCTCTCATAAATGAGGGAGCCGAGCAGACAATCGATCCATCTATAAAAGAATGGTACGAAGGTCTCTAATTTGTGTCCTCGACATGACCAAGTGGCTCTGGCTCCATTCCACTCCCCGGGGTAAGAATGAGTCGACATGAAATCAGTTTTGGAAAGACAAATTAGGCATTGTTTGATGAACTCAATCAATGTTTCTCGTAAGAGGAATTACAAGAACTCTCCTCCAATGACCTATCTATGTAAACTTCAAAAGTTTACAAAAGTCACCAAGAGAGCAGCAATGGAGACCATGGGTATGTTTCCATACCCTCTCCCACTTAGCTTTTTACAATAAAGGGATACGCTATTCTAGTGCATAAAAGTAAACACATATAGCATGCATACATGTAATAAAGCACATAGTATTATCACATAGTCAAAATAATTACTAGAATATTATTTTCCGACTATTATGGCTTTACTCCATCTCCGTACGCATCTTCTAGTCTTCAGTCTTCGTTCTTGAATGCTCCATGTGACGAGAATATTAATTTCCAATATTTAAATCTATTTATTTTTAATAAATCCAAAAGATACTTAATTAATAATAATTAAGTCAATCGAATAAATCAAAAATAAAATTAAATATTATTAATATTTTTTATTTATTTTATCTTCCCTTTCTACTTCATTAAATCTCTAGAATAATCTATCCAAGACCCACTTGGAATATTCTAGATGATTTCCATAATGAAATAAGGAAATAAAATAATTTAGGACTCTTCTACTTTCCAAATTAATTAGATTCCTATTCCATGAATATTTCCATAAAATAGAAATAATCAATTTAGGAATCCTAATCAATTCCAAATTGATTCTTTTCCTAATCCATGAGAGTTCCCAAAAATAGGAATTCTCAAATAGGAAAAACCCGAACCAATTAGGAAAGAGAATCAAGGACCGGGATAGCACGGGGTGGGGATCCCCGCGCCACCCTTCGACCGCCGCCTAGGAGGTGGCCGGCCACCGTCGCCGGCGGCCCTTCCATGCAAGGGTCGATCGATCCTCATGGGATCGACCATGGGGATGGTCGATCCTTGTCCCGTTCACCCTCACGATCATCTCCTTCGTCACGCGTCTTCTCCGGCGGTCGTTTCGGCATCGATCCAACGCAAAATAATTTACAAAATAAATTTTACACTATCCGGTATCGATTCTATACATGAAATCGACCCTATACAATTTCCGGAAAAACGTAGAACGTAATAATAAATCCTAAATTCGGTTAACCCCCGAATTTTTACTATTACAAGCATTCACCACCAAAAACGAATCTCGACATGTCCGAGAGTTTAATCAAACCAACATACATGACAAAATAAATTAAACGAATAATAAATTAAGCCATAATAGTCGGAAACCCTGCAAGGTAGAACAATTTTATCGAAAATACCGCGAACGTAAACCACGCTCTGATACCAATTGTTGGAATTCGATATCCCGGGCTATTAAAATTTGCGGAAACAATAACCCGAACGAAAACCTTCGCCGGAGATCACATGAACACCGACTCATCCGCCGGAGTCCGACCTTCGGAGACCATGCGCCCGAAGACGCACAGCCCGCCCCCGGCCGAACCCCCGCGAGCCGGGTTCACGCGATCGAAGGACCGATCGCACGCCGGCGATCGATTGGGGTGGGGCTGCTCCCAGCAGCCCCCGCGGCGAGTCCGGCGACTCGCCGCCACCTGGAGGCCCCCGCCTTCACGGCGGGGATGGGCACGGCACCAGCCCGTGCCCAGCGATCGACCCTCATAGTCGATCGCACACCCTCGGTCGAACCGAGGGTTCGACCCCCGTCGCCCCGCGCCGAAACCCTAGCCCGGGCGATCGCCCGTGGTCCGGTGGCTTCGCCACCACCACGCGATCGTCCCCCGTTCATAGTTTCGTGCTTCGGATCTTTGTTCTACGGTATTCTCGATAAATCCAAAAACGAACAATTATCAAGGGCGTTTAGATATTGTAGCTTTCGATTCGTTGTTCGGAGAAACGAAATCAAGATGACCTTTGAATCTTCCCACGTATTCCTTGCACTCCGTTCGAACGTCGGGTGGGCGACGATCTATCGAACTCCTATGGATCTCCTTCAACTCTCTAGAATATCAAGTGTGATAATCTTGTCTTATGATTTATGAAGGCCATGTAGTGCTTTTATAGGCTACGTAGGGGATCTAAAGGAGGTGGAATATTGGGCTTCCAATATTGATGATTAAATTGAGCCCACTGCCCAAGTCCATTAATCCTTATCAATATTAATTAATTTATTTTCCACTATATAAATTAATTGCACTCCCAATATTAAACCATATTATATCCAAATAATATTTCTCCGGTAGTATTATTTATTCCGTGTATTTAAGATAGAAATATCCATGAATAAAATTTATTTATTGCTTAATAAATTTATTCATCTCTTTTATCCGAGACTAGTACCACTCAACCTTATTTATTATGCGGAATTAAATCCACTCGCGAGGTTTACATAATAAATCCTTTTGAGCTCATCTCGGAGATATTATCAACCCTTCCGGGATACACTGTCCGGTCAATTATTCACGGCATGCCATATACAAAATATAGCGACCCAACTTGACCGGTAATTAACCCAATAATTAAATCGGTTAATTCCTTTGGCAAATCAAAGTCACTTATATTAAGTATACACACCCGCAATAATATCGGGGATTAAGAATATAATACACTGAGTCTCAAATCAATTATCGCCGAGCAAACCTAATTGATGAGTCTCAATCGATCCGCTCAATACACTAAGTGTACAAGTGTGATAAAATAATTAAGATAAATTATTTTCTCTCTCACACAACGACTATACCGATGGGTTGGTCCGTGTCCATCTAGGTCGTGAGCAACTGTTCGATTAAATACGAGTAACCGATAGTATGATCTTCTGTGTGCCCATGCAACACCATACTAACTACAACGTATAAAATCTAGGACTATAATTTGCATATATTTAATTAACAATAATTAAAAGCAAATGAATGTTCGTATTTAATAGGTAAATGAAAGTGTACAAGGAGTTTATAATACTCAAATCTAGACATTAAGTATACTACTCCAACAAAATCGACCCTATACAATTTCCGGAAAAAGTAGAACGTAATAATAAATCCTAAATTCGGTCAACCCCCGAATTTTCAATATTACAAGCATTCACCACACATAAAACGAATCTCGACATGTCCGAGAGTTTAATCAAAACATATTATGACAATAATTAACGAATAAATTATATCTAGCCATAATAGTCGGAAACCCTGCAAGGTAGAACAATTTTATCGAAAATACCGCGAACGTAAACCACGCTCTGATACCAATTGTTGGAATTCGATATCCCGGGCTATTAAAATTTGCGGAAACCATAGCCCGATCAAAAACCATTCCCCGGAGATCACATGAACACCGACTCATCCGCCGGAGTCCGACCTTCGGAGACCATGCGCCCGAAGACGCACAGCCCGCCCCCGGCCGAACCCCCGCGAGCCGGGGTTCGTGCGATCGCATGATCGCGTCCACGCGATCGGGTGGGGCTGCATCGGCAGCCCCTGCGGCGAGTCCGGCGACTCGCCGCCGCTTGGAGAAGCCCCGCCTTCACGGCGGGTGGGGTGCGGCACCAGCCCGCGCCCCGGCGGTCGATCCCCGTGATCGACCGCGCGCCCTCGGCCCAGCCGAGGGTCGCCTCCTCCGCACCTCGCCAAACCCTAGCCGGGCGATCCCACGCGGTCCGGTGGTTTCACCACCACCGCGTGATCGTCCGTCTACTCCGGGTTTGAACTTCGGATCTTGCGTTCTACGGTATTTTCAATAAATAATCGTATAAAATCATCAAGGGTGTTTAACGATTTTTTACCTTCGATTCGTTGTTCGGAGAAACGAGATCAATCGATGACCTTGAGATCTTCCCGCGTATTCCTTGCACTAGCTCGGACGTCGTGTGGGCGACGATCTACCGAACTCCATGGATCTCCTTCACGAACTCTCTAGACTAATCAAGTATGATTATCTTGTCTTGTCAAATTGTGAAGACCATGTAGTGCTTTTATAGGCTACGTAGGGGATCTTAAGGAGGTGGAATATTGGGCTTCCAATAATAGTGATTAAATTGAGCCCACCAAGCCCAAATCTATTAATCCTTACTATTATTAATTAATTCTATTTTCCACTATATAAAATTAATTGCACTCCCAATATTAAACCATATTATATCAAATAATATTTCTCCGGTAGTATTATTTATTCCGTGTATTTAAGATATAAATATCCATGAATAAAATTAATTTATTGCTAATTAATTTATTCATCTCTTATATCCGAGACTAGTACCATTCAACCTTAATTATTATGCGGAACGAATCCACCTGCAGGGTTTACATAATAATTCCTTATGAACTCATCTCGGGGATATTATCAACCCTTACGGGATACACTTTCCCGTCAAGTATTCACGGCATGCCATATATAAAATATAGTGACCCAACTTAACCGGTAATTGACCCAATAATTAAATCGGTTAATTCCTTTGGTAAATCAAAGTCACTTATATTAAATATACACACCCGCAATAGTATCGGGGATTAAGAATAAAATACACTGAGACTCGAATCGATTATCGCCGGCAATCCTAATCGATGAATCTCAACGATCCGCCCAATACACCAAGTGTACAAGTGTGATAAAATAATTAAGATAAATTATTTTCTCTCTCACACAACGACTATACCGATGGATTGGTCCGTGTCCATCTAGGTCGTGAGCAACTGTTCGATTAAATACGAGTAACCGATAGTATGATCTTTTGTGTGCCCATGCAACACCATACTAACTACAACGTATAAAATCCAGGACTATGATTTGCATATATTTAATTATAAATAATTAAACGCAAATAATTGTTTATTTAATTAAATAGATTAATGGCAAAGGATCGTGAGTTTCCGTTACTTAAATCTAGACATTAAGTACACAACTCCAACAGTATGATCTTCCGCGTGTCTCCTCACGCCATACTGTCTACAACGTATACATCAAGGACTATTGCATTAAATGCAATCATGCTTGAATCATATCTTGAATTAAGGTATAGATAAGGAGTTCCGTATTTGCACTAAACTAGACATTTAGAATACAACTCCATCAATCTCCCACTTATACTAAAAGTCTAGTCGCCCTCTCCCAAACATCAGATTCCCATAACCTCATCACGCCTACCCAACGCTTTCGCTGGAAGTGCCTCTGTGAACGGGTTTTACCAGGCAATCCTCTCGATGCTATCTAGGTGACAACTGCATCGTCTTACTAGACGATCTCTCGAATCAGGTGGTACTTGCGCTCTACGTGTTATCTCCCACTGTGGACTCGTGGCATTTCAAGTTTGCCAATACCGCTATTCAAAATAGCTTTGGGTAAACTAGAAACCACATCTAAGTCCCTTAGGAAGTTCTGGAGCCACACTGACCTTTTAACTACCTCAGAGGCCGTTATCCTTTCAGTTTCCATGGTAGAGTCCGTAATGCATCGCTGCTTTACATTCTTCCATGTGACTGCTCCACTTCACAGTGAGAACACATAGCCTGACTTCGACTTTCGACTGTCCTTGTTTGATTGGAAATTCAATTCTATGTAATCCAAAGGAAACAACTTGACTGCTTTGTAACTCAGAACACAATTCCTGGTCCTCTGCAGGAGCCTAAACATGTTCTTTACATCAGTCAAGTGATCCTTTCCAGGATTACTATGATATCTCACCACCATGCCCACGGCATAGCAGATATCAGTCTCGTGCATAGCATTACATACATTTAGCTTCCCACCATTAAGGTGCAGGGAAATGCTTACTCTTCATCTATCTCCTTTATTGTGTCAGACACAAAACCTTAGATAGATGAATTTCACATCTAAAAGGCGAAGACCTTTCTTGGAATTCTGTATGTTGCAACGAGTAAGAATTGTATTTAAGTATGAGATTCGAGATAAGTTCTATGTTCTTTTCTGGCGATCATTTTATAAATTTGATCCCAAGAACATTCCCGACTTCTCCTAAGTCTCTTACATTGAATTACTTGGACAACCATCCCTTTATGTCCGATAACATCTTTCATATTGTTGCCAATTTAGAAGGATGTCGTCTACATAAAGAATGAGAAAACACCACATATTTTCTGTCACTTCTTTATTACACACAGGACCTAAACATGCCTTGAAAGAATCCATGAAATGGATTTTCTCATAGGTCCGCATGTGTCCAAGATCTTGAAGCTTCCTTCAATCCTAAGATTGATTAAGCTTGCTTACCGAATGCTCTTGGCTCTTTTTGATGAATCCCTCTGGCTGTCCCACACAGATGGTCCCGTCAAGACTTCGATTTAGAAATCCGTCTTGACTTCCATCTTCCATGTGAAGACAAAAGAATCCGGATCGACTTTAGCATAGCTACCGGCGAAAAAGTTTACTCATAATCGATCCCTTTCTTTCTGAGTGCACCCTCTCGCAACAAGCCTAGCCTTGAAGGTTTACACCTTCCCGTCAGACCCTCTTTTCCTCTTGTACACCTTTGGGCGGTGCTACAAGATTCCAGACATGATTTGAATCCAAGGATTCAATCTCATATTTCATCGTCTTTTACCAAAACTGAGCATCTTGATCTTTCAGCGTCTCGTCATAGATCTAGGGGTCGGCTTCATGTTATCCAGGTAACAAGTCCGAAGACTCTCCTATAAACATGAACCTGTCGGGTTGTCTATCAACCCTCCCACTACGAAGACGATCCGGTGTATCTTTAGTGACTAAAGATTATCGTAGTGAACTACTCAGTAAGGCTGGTCCTAAGTCTTAATCAGTCCCTCTAAGCACATTAAGTACTACTCTACTCTTGGGCTTGTGATATATATATATATAGTCCATGTCTAAGAATCGAACATTGATGTAATCAATGAACATCTGGTCCTCTGGACTATATTACATATCTCAATTCGTTTTCTTAGGGTATCCTATAAACAGCCGAATATCAGTACAAGTTTCCAAAAGAATCAAGTTCATGATAAACGCCGCTGTTTCCAAGCCATATCCTAAAACGAATTAGGTAACTCCGAATAACTCATTTTCTACTTTCCCATATCTATAAGAGTCCTATTCCTTCTTTACAACACATTATTTTGCCAAGGCATAAATGGTGTAGTCTGTTGGGAGTTAATCCCATTTTCTGATAAGTATGCCTTACTCCTCAAAGAGGTCTGCATATATCAGAGCGAATCAACTCTAGTACTTTCTTGGATCTTTTCCCTTTAACCATAAAGGGTTGCTTGGTCATTAAAACTTCCAAGTATGATTCGAAGGTTGGAAAGTCCTTTCCTTCAACCTAGCTGAGTAGTCCATCAGCTTTCACCCTTTGAATCGTACTCAAGTTAAAATGATCTAGCCTAAGATTCCATAAGCACATTTGATTCAACCTAGAAGGATCTTTACTCTTATTGGGGTTCGATAATGTGTTATTAGCTCCGGTGTGTTGCATCGTGGAAGAACACGGATTTAGTATTAAATTGTCTATCAATGTACCAGAATAGATAATATCCCCATTTCCTACTCTGATAGGTATAAAACTATCAGAAGAAACGGAATATCCATTCTAAGCTAATTTAGAAATCCGAAATGAAAATTCTTTCTAAATACCGGTACATAAAGACAATTTATTAGAACTAGAATCCTACCGTTAAAAAATTTAACATCTCCCACTGCAATGGTTGTTACCTTAACAGTATTGCCCATGTAGGTTATAACTTCTTCCTTTCTAAGTCTCCGGGTTTCCTGGAACCCCCGCATTTAGGTGCAGACATGATTAGTGGTTTCCGTATCCACACACCAGGTACTGGTAGATAACACCACTAAACATGTTTCGGTGACTAAGGAGAAGTTAACTTCTAGTTGCTTTGAGAGGACAATCAAAACTCCCAGTATCCAGACTGCTTACAATGGAAGCACTTGCCCCTTGGGCTTGCTTGTCCCATTCCGTGGTCCAGATATATTAGGCCCACTGGGTTTCCGTATTTGCTTCTTCTTCCTTTTGCCGCCCGAAGGCCTAGGAAGAACCAATTTCTCAGCCACAAGTGTTTTGAGAGCCTTTAAAGATTCCCTCAGCCGCTTGAAGTTCAATCAGGAGCTCCGTCAATGAATAAGACCCCTTATTCATATTTTAGTTTAGGCGGAACTGCTCAAAACTTCTCGGCAGAGACTGGAGCACAAAAATCAACCTGGGTTACCCCATTGATAATTTCTCCCAGAACCTCTATCTCAATAAGATAGCCCATCATTCTAAGAACGTGATCCCTTACGGGCGTTCTTTCCAACATAATGGCCGTCATGAGTTGCCTCATTTCACTTTCCCCGGCTGTCCTGTCCTGATAACCAAAACTTCTTGAGGTTAAGCATCATATCATAGGTAATGGTCATGGCATGATCCCGATGTCGCAGCACTTTTGACATGAAAGTCATAATGTTGCTCCGCGTCATCTCATATCCTTGATCCATTTCCAATGAGCTTCCTTTCCTCAGTAATGGAAGCATCATTTGGTTCAGTAGGTCAATTGACTTGGAGTACATAATTGTACTCCTCTGCAGTTAGAACAATGACCAAGTTTCTTTTCCAATCCATACAAACAGGTTCAGTGAGTTTGTTGACTTTTAATGGGAATAATACCATATAAAACAAACAATGAGTTTAATTCGATATCATTTCCCTCAAGTGATATCATTAAACTACCAATCATTTCCAAAATCCCATCAGACATAGAAAGCCACGTTCTTGTGGACGTTTACCAGTCCAAATGATTTTATGATTGGATTTCACTTCGGTCGTACATCATCATAGCAGTGACTCCGATGGGGAGGATACTATAAAGCGTACCTAAGTGTGTACCATTTCTCAGTACTAAGTCCACCGCTCGGGAACTACATGTCCACCGCAAGCCACGTTCATGTGGACGTTTACGTTGACATGCGGTCCTCCACGACTTTCTATAACTGTCGAGCCTCAATTAATCCCAAAGTTCCGTTTCCATCTAGCAAGCCACGTTAGTGTGGACATTTACTAAACAAACAACTTTATTAATTGAATCCTTCTTATTCAAATGTCATAGAGTCTCAATTAACCCAAAGTACCGTTTCCATTTAGCAAGCCACGATAGTGTGGACGTTTACTAAAACATACAACTTTGTTAATTGACTCTTACATTTATTAAATTTCACAATTTTATTATTCAAAGCTTGATATCTCGTAAGTGAAACTCGAAGTTTCTAACCAGCGATCAATCATGCAATTGAGCCCTATCTCTCACTGGGTGAGGGAGCCAACCAGACAATCGATCTAGTCACCGAATGACTCGAATGTCTCTAATCTGTGTCATCGACATAACCAAGCGCTTTGGCTCCATTCCACTCCCCGGGGTGAGAATGAGTCGAGTTGAAATTAGTCTTTGAATGACAGATTAGGCATTGCTTTTGAGAAATATAATTATTCAATTTTATAAGTGGATTTTAAATTCGAATTTTGATCCAGTGATATCCGTGAGTCGACTTTATCCGATAGGGAGGATGACACTAAAGCCAACTCGTAAGTGACACACATCACTATCAAAACAGAGAATGGAGACCGCGGGATTGTTTCCAATCCCTCTCCCACTTAGTATTTTACGAAAGGGAAAACATGCATAAATAAATAAAGCATAACAAAAGCACGTAAACACACAAAAAGCATTTAACGTGGCCCCGATTATTATGGCCTTTAAATATCTTCCATGCACGTCTTCTCGGATCTTCGTCTCGTTGCTCGTCTCGGTCTCGGTCCACCACCGACTCGTCTAAGTGCCAAGAGACGAACCCCTCCCACTGGAGTATCGCCCCGGGCAAAAACGAGCGTTCCGTGATGTCCGTCGAACTCCCGCGGCGCTGCTGCCAAAACTAGGGCAGCGGGCGCTGCCCTATATCCAGCGCTCGCTGGAGGAGCTGCAAACAGCGACCGCTGTTTGCCCTCCAGCGGGCGCCGTTTGTGCACAGCCTGCTGCGGGTTCGACTTCTCGACCCTCGTTCGTCCGGCCTTCGATCTTCTCTCGATTCACCAAGTAGCAGTAACATTACATAAGTAAAACTAACTACTTCCGGCATCGATCCTATACAGAATGATCGATCCTATACATCCGGATAAAACGAAAATGATAAAGTAAAACCTAAACGACTCAACCCGTCGTTTTAACTATTACAAACAAGCAACGTATCAAAAACCAAAAGGATCTCGACAAGCCCGAGAGTTTAACAAACCACAAACACACAGCACAATCACATGGCCATAATAATCGGGTTCGAACCTGCAACACAAATCTCGCAAAAATACAACGAATCGACAAAACCTGGCTCTGATACCAATTGTTGGAAATCGACTACCCGGGACGTGTCCGTTCGATCTCCCGAACATCCGAACACGCCCAGTCGACCTCCAGGTAGCACTGCTCCGTTCACGTAACAGCCCTCGTGCCGATTCACGCCCAGCCATCGCCCCGAAGGACAACCGCGCGAATCAGCCGCTGACCTGACTCAAACAGCGGGCGCTGTTGGTCATTCAGCGGGCGCTGAATAGGCCCCAAACAGCGGGCGCTGTTTGGGCTTCAGCGGGCGCTGTTCGTCCGCGAACAGCAGCGCGACCTCTTGTTCCGAGCGCGTTTCCGGGCCGATTTTCCTCTTCCGACAACCGATCCGGAGGTCCTTGACCCCCCAGTAGTCGAGGAACATGATCCACGACACCCGGAACCCGATCTAAGATTCGATGCATCATCAACGAGAAAGAAAACGAATTATTGCGGAAATAGGGTTTCGATTTCTTTTACCTTTGATGCGTGATTCGGAGAAGCCGAATAGGCGAACACCCTGAGATCTTCTAGTGTGTATCCTAGCCCTCGACGCCGGACGTTGTGTGGGCAACGATCCACCGGAGTCTTCTCTTCTTCTTCTCCCTCAAACCCACCGTGAGATGTTTTTCTGTCTCCAGAAATATATTTGCGCTAGCAAATTATTTTCTACAGAAAAAGTTATTGCGCAAACTAAATTAATTAAGTAGAGAAAAAGATTAATTGCGCTAACAATTATTTTTCTCCACAGAATTAATTATTGCGGCGAAACTTAGGTTAGGAGAAGAGAGATTGAGGGGTATATATAGGCCACACTAGGGACCTTAGGACAATTAATTAATTAGGCTAAATTGTAATTTAATTAAACCGGTGTCCTTAAAAGAAAACCTTTAATTAAATCCAATTTTAATTATAATTAATTCCACTATAAAATTATAATTGAATTCCCAATTAATTAATCTATATTATTTTACCAATAATATTTCCGCCGAAATTACATATACGACTTTCCCCGTGTTTAAGATATCGAATGTCCATGAATTAATTTCAATTACTAATAATTAAATTAATTCGTTTCTTATTATCCGAGACTAGTACCACTCATCCTTATTATCATGTGGAACGAATCCACCTGCAGGGTTTACATGATAAACTTTATGAGCTCATCTCGGGGACATCATCAACCCAATAAATGGGACACGGTTTCCTGTCTATAATCTATAGCATGCCGTGTATACAATTTCGATTCCTAATTTACCGAGTATCTTGACTAATCAATCAGTCTCACTCATTGGCATATTAAAGAACCGAGAATTGGACACACGCACCTATAATTATATAGGGATTAGGAATTCGTATATCCGTAATATCTGAGGTCTAGTTCGATTACGCCGATTAGTATAAATCGAACGCCCTCTTGTGGTCCTGCTCAATACACCAAGTGTACGAGTGTAACATGATAGTCAAGACCGACTATCTACCAGTCACACTACGACGTACCGATGGATTGTCCCTGTCCATCTAAGTCGTGAGCTACTGTTCGATAGTATACGAGTAACCGACAGTATGATCTTCCGCGTGTCTCCTCACGCCATACTGTCTACAACGTATACATCAAGGACTATTGCATTAAATGCAATCATGCTTGAATCATATCTTGAATTAAGGTATAGATAAGGAGTTCCGTATTTGCACTAAACTAGACATTTAGAATACAACTCCATCAAGCCCAAGCCATCCCGAAGGTTCGCCCCATCCGATCAAGCCCTAGCCGCGGAAGCCGCTGCTGCTCGATCGAGGCACGCGCATGTCGCCGGACATGCGCTAGGGTTCAGCCCCTAACAGCCCGCACAGCTCCGGCGAAGCCTCGTGGATCCGCCGCTGCCAGGCCGCACGAAGCGCCCGCCAGCCTGCCGGGCGGCCGCCCGCGACCACCACCAGGCGGGCGCTTGGCCCCCAGGCAGTCGCCTGCCTCCCCAGGCAGCGGGTGCGCGCAATCCTTGTCGCCGGGTCGCTCTTGCCGCGGCGGTCCGGTGATCCTCGATCACCACCGCTCGGCTCGACCCCGGTGAGGATCCCAAACCTCGGATCTTGGTTCATGATATTTTTACGATAATTAAAACGATAAAATCATAAAGAGGGTTTTACGATTTACCTCGTTCTCGTTGTTCGGAAAAACGAAGAACTCAATTTGACGACCTTGAGATCTTCCGACGTATTCCTTGCACTAGCTCGGACGTCGTGTGGGCGACGATCTACCGAACTCCATGGATCTCCTTCACGAACTCTCTAAACTAACCAAGTATGATTATCTTGTCTTGTCTAATTGTGAAGACCATGTAGTGCTTTTATAGGCTACGTAGGGGATCTTAAGGAGGTGGAATATTGGGCTTCCAATAATAGTGATTAAATTGAGCCCAAGCCCAAATCTATTAATCCTTACTATTATTAATTAATTTTATTTTCCACTATATAAAATTAATTGCACTCCCAATATTAAACCATATTATATCAAATAATATTTCTCCGGTAGTATTATTTATTCCGTGTATTTAAGATATAAATATCCATGAATAAAATTAATTTATTGCTAATTAATTTATTCATCTCTTTTATCCGAGACTAGTACCATTCAACCTTAATTATTATGCGGAACGAATCCACCTGCAGGGTTTACATAATAATTCCTTATGAACTCATCTCAGGGATATTATCAACCCTTCCGGGATACACTGTCCAGTCAATTATTCATGGCATGTCATATATGAAATATAGTGACCCAACTTAACCGGTAATCAACCCAATAATTAAATCGGTTAATTCCTTTGGTAAATCAAAGTCACTTATATTAAATATACACACTCGCAATAATATCGGGGATTAAGAATAAAATACACTGAGACTCGAATCGATTATCGCCGACAATCCTAATCGATGAATCTCAACGATCCGCTCAATACACCAAGTGTAAAAGTGTGATAAAATAATTAAGATAAATTATTTTCTCTCTCACACAACGACTATACCGATGGATTGGTCCGTGTCCATCTAGGCCGTGAGCAACTGTTCGATTAAATACGAGTAACCGATAGTATGATCTTCTGTGTGTCCATACAACACCATACTAACTACAACGTATAAAATCCAGGACTATGATTTGCATATATTTAATTATAAATAATTAAATGCAAATAATTGTTTATTTAATTAAATAGATTAATGGCAATGGATCGTGAGTTTGCGTTACTTAAATCTAGACATTAAGTACACAAATCCAACAATCTCCCACTTGTACTAAGGTCTAGTCATTTCCTCCAAACTCCCGACTCCCATACTCATCACGTGCTTAAGTTGTACTTCCAAGAAGTACTATGTGAATGAGCAATCCAGGTTGCCGCTCTGAAGTTATCTTGGTGACTCAGCGTCGTCTCCCTCGACGATGATTCGTATCAGGTGGTACTTGCACTATGTGTTATCTTACACTTATGGACTTGTGATTTCTTACCATTTGCCATCGCACCGCTATATACATAGCCTTTTGGCAAATTAAGAATCACCTCTAAGTCCCAGAGATTATCCCGGAGTTATACCAAAACTTCCGCTGCCTCTGAGGCCGCTATTTGGTTACCCATGGCAGAGTCCGAAAAGCATCGTGCTTATCACTCTTCCATGTTAAAACTCCTTCTCCTTTAATAGTGAAACACATAGCCTGATGTCGACTTACACCGGTCCTCATTCGATTAGAAATCTAAGAGAATGTAATCCAAAGGAAAAACTCGTCTGCTTCGTAGTCTAGAACAGTACTTCAAAAGTACTTTTACGGCAGTCGAATATTCCTTTCCAGGATTACCTTGATATCCTCCCACTATGCTAACCGCATAGCCGATATCAGGTTCTTGTTTTCAACAATGCATTTATCAAGCTTTCCACACTCCAAGTGTAGGAAACTGCTTTCACTGCTTCTATCACCTTTATGTGTTCCAAAACACATACCTTAGATAGATGCATTACGTCTCTGAAAGGTAACGAACCTTTCTCGGAATCTTGCATGTTAAAACGAACCATAATCGTACAAGATATCTAGAGAAGTACAATGTTCTTTTCTTGAGATCCTAGATCTTAAGAACATGCTCTAACTTCTTCTTTATCTCATATATCGAT
Organism: Euphrasia confusa; assembly: GCA_954870475.1. Taxonomy (NCBI): domain Eukaryota; kingdom Viridiplantae; phylum Streptophyta; class Magnoliopsida; order Lamiales; family Orobanchaceae; genus Euphrasia; species Euphrasia confusa. The sequence goes on from OX940960.1 coordinate 24,662,117, forward strand.
TTTTCTAGACAACCATCATTTTATGTCTGACAACATTTTTACATTGTTACCAATGATAAAATGTTATCTACATAAAACCTCCGAGAAACACCACCTTGTTTCCATCACGTTTCCCACACACACGATTCGTCAATGCCTTTTGATGAATCCATCAAATGGACTATCTCATCAATGCGCAAGTTCCACGAATTCTAGCTTTGTTACAATCCATAAATGGATCAACTAAGCTTGTACTCTAAATGATCTCGCCTCTTAACAATAATCCTTATTGCTTTCCAAGAAGGCACATTTAGATCTAGTACCGCCTCTATGTAGATCTAGGGATCGATTTCACGTATACTAGGTCCAGAGTCCGAAGACTCACCTAGTTTTATGAATATCTCCGGTTGTTATACAACCTCCCACTACAACGGCGTTCCGGTGTATAAACAGTAATAACAGTAGGTGCAGTTAGTGGTGTACCGCTACTCGGTTCGGCTGGTTCTAAGTCTTAATCGTTTTCTCTCTTTTCAGAAGTATCATGTCATTTTGGGCTTGTGGTTCATCTAATAGTCTTCCTCTAAGAACCGGGCGTTAGAACTTATAACGTCCTTCTGGTTCATAGTACTATCGAACACACACCTTTTGTTCTTCTAGGATATTCTACAACCACATTTGAATGTGCCGTTGTTTCCAAGACATATCCATAGAACATAGGTAGTTCCGTTTAACTCGTGCTTTTACTATTTCTATAAGAGTTCCATTTCTTATTTCTGACACACCAATCTTACAGAGGACTGTATGGTGTAGTCACTTGGGATCCAATCCCAAGCTCTGATCAAATCAGAGTCAATCAATTCTAATACTTGTCCGGATCTTATATCTTATATCCATAAAGGATTGCTTAGTCGTATTATCTTCCAAATTAGATTCTTAGGTCGGAAGGTCCACTCCTTCAACTTAATTGATCTTACAATCAATTTTCGACCTTTGAACTTCTTATTTGAATAAATATGACTTAGCATAAGAATCCACAAGTATAAATGATTTAATAAAGAAATCTCTTATTAGTAAAACGAGTTATATAAAACGGTTCGTTGCATCGTGGTGGACTAAGGATTCCTCATTTATATATTGCTAGCTAATGTACCAAAATAGATAATATCATTATTTCTTCTTATAACCATCAAATGATTAAAAGAAATAAAATATCCATTCATTAGAAATCCAGAACAAAGTTCTTTCTAATATGAAAGGTACATAAAAGCAATAACTCAAAATGAAATCCTATAAAATGTCCTCCACTGCAACAGCTGCCTCCTTACAGCATTGCCCATGTAGACTACGATCTTTACTTTTCTAAGTCGTCGGGTTTCCTGGAACCCTTGCATTAAAAATGCACATACCGTCAGTGGTTCTATATCTACACACCAGGTTCCGGTAGATAATACCACTGACTATGTTTTACGACTAAAGAAAATTTCGTACTTTCTTTGAGAGGATAATCAGACTTCCAGTACCCAGACTGTTTGTATCGAGAATACTTGCCTCATGGCTTTCTCGTCCCATCTCGTGGTCTAAGTACCTTAGCACCACTGGGTTTCTTTGCTTGCTTTTCCTTTCCCCCGATTTTACCCTTAGGTTCAAAACCTTCGGCATTGGCTACAAGAGCTTGCGATTTCCATCTCAACTCGTCCAAAAGGTCAATCATCTCAAAAACGTGTTTAAGCGTTTCCTCGAATGACTGGCCTTTATGAGTATCCTCATCGCTTCTTGTCTAGCCGCCTATGTCAATAGGCTCGGGAGGACAAAGCTCACTGAGTACAACCTTGCACTCTTTAACAGTTTGGGTAATGTCTAGATCTCTATTCCAATCATTACATTTAGGGACCAATGAGTTTATAATCCTTACGTATCACATAAAGTGGGTTCAAAGCCATATCCTAATCTATGAGCACATATAACAACAAACAATCGATTTAATATCCGATATTATCTCCCTCAAATAATATCATTAAAACTACTAATCACATCTAAAATCCCATCAGGTAAGGCAAGCCACGGTGTGTGGACGTTTACCCACCTAAATGACTTAGCAATTAGATTTCCTTTGGTCATACATCACTTATAGCGGAACCTCGGTGGGAGGAATACTATAAGGCGTATCTAAGTGTAAACCATTACTCAGTACAAAAGTAAATCGTTTGGAATTGCTACATCACCGCAAGCCACGTTGTGTGGACGTTTACGACAACTTCACAACTCTTCACAATTTCTTACAACTGTCTACATCAATTAATCCAAAATCCGTCAGCATAGCAAGCCACGTTGTGTGGACGTTTACTACACTAAGAGATCTTTATAATTGACTCCCAATTACTTGATTCATTCAATCTTGTAAATCAAGACGCGGAGAATCATAAGTGAAACTCGAAGTTTCTTACCAGTGATTCACCATGCGAACAACCCTATCTCTCATAGAATGAGGGAGCCGAGCAGACAATCGATCTAGTCATCAAATGACACGAAAGTCTCTAATTTGTGTCCTCGACATGACCAAGTGGCTTTGGCTACATTCCACTCCCCGGGGTGAGAATGAGTCGACTTGAAATCAGTTTTGGAAAGACAAATTAGGCATTGTTTGATAAACTTAATCAATGTTTCTCGTAAGAGGAATTACAAGAATTCTCCTCCAATGACTTGTCTATACGAACTTCAAAAGTCCATAAAAGTCACCAAGAGAACAGCAATGGAGACCATGGATATGTTTCCATACCCTCTCCCACTTAGCTTTTTACAATAAAGGGATACGCTATCTAATGCATAATTAAATACACATAAGCATAATAACAAACATACATTTCATGCAAGTACGTACACAAATAATCAAATAATTGCTCAAGTAAAATTATTTCTCGACTATTCGTACCTTGATGAATTCCTGCATGCTTGTCTTGAGTCTTCATTCTACGTCTTGAATACTTTGCCGGGCGACGGAAAAATTCTTTGATTCTCATATTTAATTTATTTTAAATAAAATCCAAGATTCCAATTCAAAAAAAAATTTAATTCAATCTAATGATTTTAAATAAAAAACTCCAATTAAATAAAATCAATTCCATTGATTTCCATATTTAATTCTATTTTAAATAAAATCTAAGATTTTCCAATCCAAAATAAATTTTGAATTAATGTAATGATTTTAAATAAAATACTTAAATTAAATAAAATCAATTCCATTAAAACCCATTGATTTCCATATTTAATTCTATTCTAAATAAAATCCAAGATTTTCCAATCCAAAATAAATTTTGAATTAATCTAATGATTTTAAATAAAATACTTAAATTAAATAAAATCAATATTTTAATAATTTCTCAATCCTATTTAGATTAGATCTCAAAAATCCTAATCAAAATCGAATTTTGATTCTTCTTAAGACTTCTAATCCAAGTAGGTATAGGATATCTAGAGAAACTAGGATTTTCTTTCCTAATTTAACCCTCCATCTAATTCCATTATTTAATTCCATAATTAAGAAATCTAATCCAAATAGAATTTGAATTAATTCCAAAATTAAATTAAATAAAATTAGAAAGATTAAATTATTTCCGGAAAGATCGGATTTACCGGGACAAATCGAAATAAATTCTGGTCATCCCAATCGAACCCAACGACACCATGGCCAAGCCCATGCATGCGGACATGCATATCGACGTGAAAGAATTTATAGGCCATGCATCAAGAATGAATTAATCATTCAGCCATGAAGCCATTTCACACGTACAGTAAATATCACATGGTGTCGGCCACTTACAAAAAAATGTCGGCCGACACCCCTTGTAAAAATTACAGCAGCGGGATAAATTCAACGATCCTCTTCACCGGCGGACTTGTGTACGAACCTGGTTGATTTCCGGCATGGCGTCTCCTCCGACGACACACGCCATCAACCTCGACACAGTCCAAACACGAGCAGCCCGCGATCAAGCCGAACGTACTACGCCGTTCGATCGATCGCGCCTTCGAGCAGCTGTTTACTTAATGTCTTACTATTTGCCATCGCACGGCTATTTACATAGCCTTTGGCAAATTAAGAATCACATCTAAGTCCCAGAGATTATTCCGGAGTTATACCTGTTGGATTTGTGTACTTAATGTCTAGATTTAAGTAACGCAAACTCACGATCCATTCCCACTAATCTATTTAATTAAATAAACAATTATTTGCGTTTAATTATTTATAATTAAATATATGCAAATTATAGTCATGGATTCTATACGTTGTAGTTAGTATGGTGTGTCGGGCCCACACAGAAGATCATACTATCGGTTACTCGTATTTTATCGAACAGTTGCTCACGACCTAGATGGACACGGACCAATCCATCGGTATAGTCGTAGTATGAGAGAGAAAATAATTTGTCTTGATTATTTATCATACTTGTACACTTGGTGTATTGGGCGGATCGCTTGAGATTTATCGATTAGGATTGCCTTGGATAATCGATTTAAGTCTCAGTGTATTTTATTCTTAATCCCCGATACTATTGCGGGTGTGTATATTTAATATAAGTGACTTTGATTTTCCAATGGAATTGACCGGTTTAATTATTGGGTCAATTACCGGTTAAGTTGGGTCACTATATTTTATATATGGCATGTCGTGAATACTTGAAGGGAAAGTGTATCCCGTAAGGGTTGATAATATCCCCGAGATGAGTTCATAAGGAATTATTATGTAAACCCTGCAGGTGGATTTGTTCCGCATAATAATTAAGGTTAAATGGTACTAGTCTCGGATATAAGAGATGAATAAATTAATTAGCAATAAATTAATTTTATTCATGGATATTTATATCTTAAATACACGGAATAAATAATACTACCGGAGAGATAATATTATTTGATATAATATGGTATAATATTGGGAGTGCAATTAATTTTATATAGTGGAAAATAGAATTAATTAATAATAGTAAGGATTAATAGATTTGGGTTTGGGCTCAATTTAATCACTATTATTGGAAGCCCAATATTCCACCTCCTTAAGATCCCCTATGTAGCCTATAAAAGCACTACATGGTCTTCTCTATTCTCATAAGTTCATAACTTGAAGATCACAATTCTAGAGAGAGAAAGTAGAGAGGGAGATCCATGGAGTTCGGAAGATCGTCGCCCACCCGACGTTCGAGCTAGTGCAAGGAATACGTGGGAAGATCTCAAGGTCATCATAAGATCTCGTTTCTCCGCACAACGAATCGAAAGGTGAATTAAATATTTCCGCTATTTAATTCATGTTTATTGAAATATGATCGAAAAACAAGATCCGATAAACGGGGATCCAAACCGGGACGAGTCGGGAGGTGGCGGTCTTGGACCGTCGGACCGCCGGCGACTCGAGGACCCGGCTGGACGGATCGCCGGCGTGGAGCCCTCGGCTGGGCAGCCCACTGCCCGCCTAGGCGGCGGGCGATCGCCCCGCGGGGAGCGATCGAGCGGTCGCGGCTTTGCCGCGGCTAGGGCTCGATCGGGCGCTCCTCGGGCGGTGGCTCCGGGCTGTTCGGTCGTGGTTTCCGAGACGTCGATCGGAGTCGCTTTTACGACAACTCCGGATGATCGATTTCCAACACCCAAATATTGATATAAGACAAGTTAGGGACCTTCCCTTTCCATACCTCGTATGGTGTCTTATCAACAACTCTTGACGGTGTCCTATTCAGTGTATAAGTTGAAGTCTAGAATTGTGTGTTCCCAAAAGAGACCAGTAGTTCATTTAGACCTCTCATCGAATGGTCGAACTATATCTAATATAGTTTGTTTTCTCTTTTCCGAAACATAACCTTCATGTGCTTGTGAACTGATAGGTTCCACATACATCAGTATGGATCATCCCTAATTAATCAATCACATGTTCTCCTTTCTCCAAGAAAGATCACATTGTTGTCTTGTCCATCACAAATCATTTACATGTATTAAATGACTCCAAGTCAAATTATTCTAGAACGCATTCTAAAAGAAGCTTCGTTACATGTTTAGATGTTGATTTGACCTAATCAACAATGTTATATTTATGTCTCATTGAGATTTATTCGATTCAGCCTTTGGTGTTAATGTTATATATGATTTGTCAATTTAAAGTATACATAAACAATATAATAATCGTACCAAAACAAAGAATAATTCACAATTAAAATAGTTACCAAACTATTTCATAGTGAAAAACTAATCCATCAGTATCCAATATTGAACCAATATTCATTGTTTATTGAAGGTACGAAATTACATAGTTATAATACTAAAATAAGGCCCTAAGGCAAAACAACATCATATGATCATACGGCTAATGCAGCGACCTTCGCTCCATTTCTCGCCCGTAGATCGACATCTATACTCACCAAACTTGTACTTCTATGTAGTTCCTCCACATACAAATGTGAGAACCACATTTGGCATCCAATACCCAAGAAGTAGAATTTGTGAAGTTTAATGTCTATATCATTAATACCTGAAGATGAAGTAACCACATTCTTCACATCTTCTTTGAACTTTGGGCAAATTCAATTATTCCCAATAATTGAGTCTCATTCAAATTTCCCATTCAAAATTATCTCAATGTCAAAACGTGATAAATCGTAAGTGAAAAATCGAAGTTTTCTAACCAGCGATATTATCATGCAATTGAAGCCTTATCTCTCATAAAATATTAGGGAGCCAACCAGACAATCGATTCACGCCATCCAATGGCTCGAAAGTCTCTAATTTGTGTCATTGATGAACTTAAGTGTTTTCGATTAAATCACTCCCCGAGGTGTAAATAATCATAACCTTAGAATCCATCATATGAAAGACAAATTAGGCATTTGTTTTGAAATTAAATAAAATATGAACTTTTATATGTTTGCAAGTAGTGTCCAACACTTTTGCAAAGACGCATTGAGATTCCCTAGGAACCCTAGTAGCCTTCTTGCCCATGCTCTTTTGAATACCCTATCCCATATCTTTCCCTCTTAGGTTCCTTCTCTATCGCCGGCTCAGCAGCCTTGAGCATCCGTGGAGCTCACGAAGCGATTTCTTCAAACCATTCATATGGAAAATTTAGCCTAAAGGCATTATAACCATCATGAGATTGAAGTATGAAATCGGTTGCCAAATAATCATCATAGGAAAAATCTAGGCAGTCACTTGAAACAAATAATCCAATCATTTGTTGCACATGTGATTCCATAGATTTTCATTTTTCCAGCCTAGCTGAAGCGATGACCCTGGTCATACCGAACCGCTCAATCATAGTATGTTCCCCGAACATGCTATTGAGTTGTTCAATGATATCATAGGAATTGGTAATCTAACACATTCTCTTTGTATTCGTATTTGAGGACCATCCTCAAATTACGTTGTCAATCAAGAAAATTTGTGTTGTTCAATTTTTCACAATCAAGAATTGAACCAAACTTGAATTGAGTTGATATTTGACATGATAAACTACAAAAGAAAGATAAATAAAGTATGTAAACATCCACAAAGCGGTAAACAAATAAGGTTGTCTAACAATCTACTTATTTATTCCATTTTGTTCAATCGATATCTAATATCTTTGTTCCCTTGAAAAAAACAATCCAAGACCCTCATCTTGCAAATTCTTAAGCCGACTGAGTCCGCACTTAAGAAGTCCAAGATAGGTAGACATCCCATGTCAATGACATCTAATGTCACTCTCGGTCGATGAGAGTCCCATTCTCATCTCATGTCTCGATAGCCACGCCTGCAATGGATCTATCGATGAGAAAACCAAACTCACGTGTAAGGGTCTAACCCTTACTCCCACTTATCCCAAGATAACAAGTAGTACCCCGCTGAGGCGGACCTACCAACTTATGATCGAGGGCTTCATGAGTGTGACGTTTTGGACAAGACATTATACTCATTATTTTTGGGAACTTGCATGCATAGGTGTTTATATGTAAGTTGAACATTTATAACATAAAACATCCTATAACTAGCAAAACAATTAAATACGTAATCGAAAGGCCCCTAGAACCTCACAACTCTCAAACGAAAAGATTAAAAGCAACAAAATATGCCTTGAACATCTTCTGGACTGGTCCACGCCCGTCGTTTCAGTTCCGCGCTCGCCGATTTTGCTCAAACCAAGTCATTAACCCAAAACCCACGAACAGCGCCCGCCGTTTCACAAACGGCGGTCGCCGAACACCTCTGGCGGTCGCCGTTTCCAAAACGGCGCCCGCCGTTTGGCTCTAGCAGTCCGGTTTTGTCCGTTTTGCTTCGTTTTGCTTCGTTTCTTCTCGTTTTCGCCGGAGAGCCGAGATCCTCCATCAAACCATGGACCAAGTCCATCGCTTACAAGTAGTACAATACAAATATAATAGAAAACCCTATCTATTACAAATGATTCCAAGGGACGTAGCCCTCAAAAGACTATGGCCAATCGAAACGTAAAAAACGACAATTTCATTCACCCGACCACTAACGGTGGCCGGCCTTACATCTAATCACATAATCACAATAAAACATATAATCCAATTATGTTGATTTAACCTTCGTGTCCAACACAAAAGTGTGCACGAGCCCTAGGCTCTGATACCAATTGAAGGTACCGGTATTCCGATCCGATCGATATACCGTGTGTGCGAAAGCGTGTAAAGCGATAGATCTACTATGCCATGATCTTAGTGCACACAAATATGTATAGACACACATATATTTTTATATATATATACATCCAATATATATATATATATATAGAGAGAGAGAGATATCAACGAGATCTTACTTTTGGTGATGAAGTGATTTGTTGATGTCGATGAGGTGGTGTTGAGTCGATTGAACCACCTCAAATGGATCAGCCTCTCGAAGCTCTCCTTGTGAATGACCTCTTCACTACTTTAGATCGTCCGGATGTGGAAGTCGCACAAATGGCCCGGCCTCTACGTGTTGTACACGAACCTGGATAAGTTTCTGAAATTGCCGGTTGAACTTTGAGACGAAGAACACTATGTTCTTGCTCTCCTTTTGGTGATTTCGAAATGTATGAATTAGCTTGGATGAAAATCTGATTTTTCATCACCTATATCATCCCATGATGTGCCTCATTATGTCCAAAATAATACCACATTATTATGAGACCATAATGCCTCATTAGTGGGCATGTGAAGAGACACCATGTTCTCTTATGCCACATATGCTCAAATGTTCTCCAAGAGACATGTATAAGTAGCATGACATGTCACTCCAAGTGACATGTACACATATTAAATCACTCATTAATACAACTCTAGTTTATATATTAATATCTATACATATTTAATATAAACCTAGTTTATATTAATGCATGTATAATAATATAAACCTTAATTAGTATTAATATACCTACATTGATTTCTAAAATCAATATAAATTCAACCAATTTAATATAAACAAAGTTTATATTAATACATATATATATGTTGATTTCTAAAATCAATATATATAATCAACTAATTTCAGTCCTTAATCCGATTCATGTGTGACCCTGTAGGTTTGATTATTGATAAATATATTATTGCTCTAAGCAATAACATTATCAATACATCAATTAACAACCGGAGACGACCTTATGACTTAATCGATTGCACACGTAGGATCGAAGGACATATCCCAACAGGTGTTGCTTTGGTCGAGCCCGGTTCGTGTGGTGGTTTGCGGTGGTTTCCGGCGAAGGGATTTCGATTGGGTTGTCGGTTCCGCAATTTGACAATCCGGATATTAGATCTCCAAATGATTTCGGTCGGAATTAATTAGATAATTTAATTAATTAATTTTTATTTAAATTTATTAATTCCGGGATATCGATTTCCAACAACTGGTATCAAAGCATTGGTTTTCGTTCATGGTATTTTTCGATAAATTGTTCTACCTTGCAGGGTTTCCGATTATTATGGCTAGATTTAATTTTGTTAATTAATGTCCATAATATTGCTCTTGAGTATTAAACTCTCGGTGATGTCGAGATTCGTTCTTGTGTGGTGAATGCTTGTTCTTATTTTTCCGGAAATTGTATGAGGTCGATTTCATGTAGAGAATCGATACCGGATAGCGTAGTAATAAATTTGTAATTTATTTTACGTTGGATCGAGGACGAAACGATGACCGGAAAATTGTGACGGAGGAGAAGAAGAGAGGGAAGATTCCGGGGATCGATCAACCCCATGATCATCCCTGAAGGAAGGATCGATCGAAGGGGGAGGGGGCTGCCCGCGGCCTTCTCGGCTGTGATGTCGCCGGCGACGGCGGCTGATCGGCTGGGCGGTGGCGGTGGCTTTCCTCTCGGCCGGCGATGGTGGTGGGGGGCGCGGGGTCCTCGTGATCTCGTGCTCTCCCGCCAAGATTCACTTTCCTAAATTATTCGGTTTTCCTATTTTGAGTATTCCTATTTTGGGAATTCTCATGGAATAGGAAAAGAATAAATTTAGAATAAATTTATTTTTCCTTATTGATTATTCATATTCTTGGAAATTTTCATGGAATAGGAAAAGGAATAAATTTATAATAAATTTATTTTTCCTATTTAATTATTCCTTTATGAAATTTTTAATGGATTAGGAAAATAATTAATTTGGAAAGTTTTAAGAGTCCTTAATTAATTTTTCCTTATTTAATTATAGCTTTATGGAATTTTTTATAGAAAAGGAAAGGAATTAATTTGGAAGGATTAGGAGTCCTAATTTATTTTATTTCCTTATTCTATTATAGAAGTCTTCTAGAATATTCCAAGTTTGACTTGGATAAGATTTTAGAGATTTAATAGAATTAGAAAGGAAAATAAAAATAAATAAAAATATTAATAATATTTAATTTTATTTTTGATTTATTCGATTGACTTAATTTTCGAATTAAGTAACTTTTGGATTTATTAAAAATAAATAGATTTAAATATTGGAATTAATATTCCCGTCACATGGAGCATTCAAGAACGAAGATTAAAGACTAGAAGAAGCATACGGAGATGCGATAAAGCCATAATAGTCGGAAAATAATATTCTAGTATTATTTTGATTATGTGATAATATTCTATGTGCTTTATTTCATGTATGCATGCTTATGTGTATTTAATTATGCATTAGATAGCGTATCCCTTTGTTATAAAAAGCTAAGTGGGAGAGGGATTGGAAACAATTGTTGGAAATCGATATTCCGGAATTAATAAATTTAAATAAATAAATTATCTAATTAATTCCGACCGAAATCCTTCGGAGATCGAATATCCGGATTGTCTAAAATTGCGGAACCGACAACCTAATCGAAATCCCGTCGCCGGAGATCACACGAACGCCGACGCATGCGCCGGAGTCCAGCCGAGGAGACCACGCACCCGAAGGCGCGCGGCTGCCCCCAGCCGAACCCCCGCACGCCGCGGGGTTCATGCGATCACCGATGGCATCGTGCGATCGGTCGGGGTGGGGCTGCCAAGCAGCCCCCGCGGCAAGTCCGGCGACTCGCCGCCGCCTGGAGGGGGCCCACCTTCACGGTGGGGAGGGGCGGCACCAGCCCGCACCCTCCGCGATCGATCCAAGCGATCGATCGCATGCCCTCGGCCCAGCCGAGTGTCGATCCCTCTCGCCCCTTCGAAACCCTTGGGGCGATCGCCGTGGTCCGGCGATCCTAGATCGCCACCACGCGTTTGTCCTCTAATTCGGGGTTCGTACTCGGATCTTGGTTCACGATATTTTTACGATAATTAAACGATAAAATCATAAAGAGGGTTTTACGATTTACCTCGTTCTCGTTGTTCGGAAAAACGAAGAACTCAATTTGACGACCTTGAGATCTTCCGACGTATTCCTTGCACTAGCTCTGACGTCGTGTGGGCGACGATCTACCGAACTTCATGGATCTCCCTCTCTACTTTCTCTCTCTTGAATTGCGATCTTCAAGTTATGAACTTATGAGAATAGAGAAGACCATGTAGTGCTTTTATAGGCTACGTAGGGGATCTTAAGGAGGTGGAATATTGGGCTTCCAATAATAGTGATTAAATTGAGCCCAAGCCCAAATCTATTAATCCTTACTATTATTAATTAATTCTATTTTCCACTATATAAAATTAATTGCACTCCCAATATTAAACCATATTATATCAAATAATATTTCTCCGGTAGCATTATTTATTCCGTGTATTTAAGATATAAATATCCATGAATAAAATTAATTTATTGCTAATTAATTTATTCATCTCTTATTTCCGAGACTAGTACCATTCAACCTTAATTATTATGCGGAACAAATCCACCTGCAGAGTTTACATAATAATTCCTTATGAACTCATCTCGGGGATATTATCAACCCTTACGTGATACACTTTCCCGTCAAGTATTCACGGCATGCCATATATAAAATATAGTGACCCAACTTAACCGGTAATTAACCCAATAATTAAATCGGTTAATTCCTTTGGAAAATCAAAGTCACTTATATTAAATATACACACCCGCAATAGTATCGGGGATTAAGAATAAAATACACTGAGACTTAAATCGATTATTGCCGGCAATCCTAATCGATAAATCTCAAACAATCCGCCCAATACACCAAGTGTACAAGTGTGATAAAATAATCAAGAGAAATTATTTTCTCTCTCACACAACGACTATACCGATGGATTGGTCCGTGTCCATCTAGGTCGTGAGCAACTGTTCGATTAAATACGAGTAACCGATAGTATGATCTTCTGTGTGGGCCCGACACACCATACTAACTACAACGTATAGAATCCAGGACTATAATTTGCATATATTTAATTATAAATAATTAAACGCAAATAATTGTTTATTTAATTAAATAGATTAGTGGCAATGGAGCGTGAGTTTCCGTTACTTAAATCTAGACATTAAGTACACAACTCCAACAATCTCCCACTTGTACTAAGTTCTAGTCATTTCCTCCAAACTCCCGACTCCCATACTCATCACGTGCTTAAGTTGTACTTCCAAGAAGTAATATGTGAATGAGCAATCTAGGTTGCCGCTCTGAAGTTATCTTGGTGACTACAGCGTTGACGACGCGAAAACTTTGTCGTGGAAGCTAACGCGGCCAAAATAAATTTATAAAGTTCCTAAACTCAACACAAGATAGCAAGTGATAAGTATAGGGTCGATCCCACGAGGAAGTAATTGCAATTTAGTTAATCTCGGCATTGCCCAAATAGTGTCACAATAAAAAGGTTTTGAGTTTGATTGCTGAGTCACAGCGTTTAATCAAACTAACAACTAACAGAAATAAATAAACTAAATTACCCAAACTAACATGCAGAAATAATAAACTAATACTTTGACCAAACTGTAAACAGAAAAACAATTAATCAAACTGAAATCAAATAAAGGAAAAAAGAGGCTTCTGGGCTTTGGCTTCTCTCTGAGTTCTCTGGGCAAACTACCGATCCCTGTGTTGGAATTCGCTATCCCGGGTTATCAAAATTGCGGAACCGATAACCCGAACGAACCCTTCGCCGGAGATCGTACAAACGCCGACTCATCCGCCGGAGTCCGGGCTTTGGAGACCACGCACCCAAGGGCACGTAATCCGCCCCCACCCGAAAACCCGCGAGCCGAGGTTCGTACAATCGACAACCTCAATCGCCGGAGAAACCACGAGCCCACGCGAACCGGGACCCGACCGAACGCGTCGCGTGCACGAGGCACGCGGACGCCCAGCCGAGTCCCCGCGAGGGGACTCGCGATCGCTCGCAGCGATCGCACGGGATGCCCGCGGCATCCCCGCAGCGGATCCGGCGATCCGCTGCTCGCGGCTAGGGCTCGCGTCCAGCGAGCCGCTGCGGGTAAACCCGCAGCTCGCTACGAGCTGCTACGGGTGAAACCCGTAGCCCTAGCGATCGGCCCCGTAGGGCTCGATCGACCCTCGGCGTCCAGCCGAGGGTTCGCGCACTCGATCCCCGCGAGGGATCCACGAGCCGCCGGCGGTCCGGTGGCTTCGCCACCACCGCCCGGCTCGAACCTCGGTCCGGGGTTCGATCCTCGGATCTTCGTCCTACGGTATTCTCGATAAAAATAAATCGAACAATAATCAAGTGCGTTGAGAATTGTACCTACGATTCGTTGTTCGGAGAAACGAAATCGATGATGACCTCGTGACCTTCCCGCGTATTCCTTGCACTCCGTTCGAACGTCGGGTGGGCGACGAGCTATCGAACTTATGGATCCTCTTCACTCTCGGAACTTTATTGTTGGCGTAACGTAGGTTGAAAAGTGAAGACCATGTAGTGCTTTTATAGGCTACGAAGGGGATCAAAAGGAGAATAAATATTGGGCTTTAATATTGAAAATTAAATTGGGTCCAACCCAAATCCATTAATTCTTATCAATATTAATTTTATTTATTTTCCACTATATAAATAATATGACCTCCCAATATTATTCCATATTATACCAAATAATATTTCTCCAACTTAGTATTATTTATTCCGTGTATTTAAGATTTAAATATCCATGAATAAAATTTATTTATTGCTTAATAAATTTATTCATCTCTTATATCCGAGACTAGTACCACTCAACCTTATTTATTGTGCGGAACAAATCCACTCGCGAGGTTTACACAATAAATCCTTATGAGCTCATCTCGGGGATATTATCAACCCTTACGGGATACACTGCCCCTTCAAGAATTCACGGCATGCCATATATAAAATATAGTGACCCAACTTAACCGGTAATCAACCCAATAATTAAACCGGTTGATTCCTTTGGTAAATCAAAGTCACTTATATTAAATATACACACCCGCAATTGTTTCAGGGATTAAGAATAAAATACTCCGAGTCTCAAATCAATTATCGCCGAGCAATCCTAATTGATGAGTCTCAATCGATCCGCTCAATACACCAAGTGTACAAGTGTGATAAAATAATTAAGATAAATTATTTTCTCTCTCACACAACGACTATACCGATGGATTGGTCCGTGTCCATCTAGGTCGTGAGCAACTGTTCGATTAAATACGAGTAACCGATAGTATGATCTTCTGTGTGCCCATGCCCCACCATACTAACTACAACGTATAAAATCCAGGACTATAATTTGCATATATTTAATTAACAATAATTAAAAGCAAATGAATGTCTGTAATAGATAGGTAAATGAAAGTGCATACAGAGTTCAGAATACTCAAATCTAGACATTAAGTATACTACTCCATCAATCTCCCACTTATACTAAGGTCTAGTCTTATCTTCCAAACTTCTGACTCCCAAACCCTCCAAGTGCTTGTAGTATACTTCCTTAGGAAGTATCTTGGTGAAAGGGTCCGCTAGGTTGTCTTCCGAAGCTATCTTGGTGACTATCGCATCGCCCCTCTTGACGATGTCTCGAATCAGGTGGTACTTGCGCTCTATGTGTTTTGTAGCACTATGGGACCGTGGTTCCTTACTGTTTGCCACTGCACCGCTATTGTCACAATAAATTGTCATAGCCTTAGGCAAACTCGGAATCACATCTAAGTCCTGGAGGAAATTAAGGAACCACACTGATTCTTTCGCTGCCTCTGAGGCTGCAACATATTCAGCTTCCATGGTAGAGTCCGAAATGCACTTTTGCTTAACACTCTTCCATGATACGGCTCCACCTCCCAAAGTGTACACATAGCCTGATGTCGACTTACGCCGGTCCTTATCAGCTTGGAAATCCGAATCTGTGTAACCCAAAGGAATCAGATTGTCTGCACTGTATCTCAGAACATAATCCTTAGTATTTCGCAAATACTTGAAAATGCTCTTTACAGCAGTCCAATGAGCCTTTCCAGGGTTACTCTGATATCTCGCTACTATGCCAACGGCATAACAGATATCAGGCCTCGTGCATAACATTGCATACATTAAGCTTCCCACAGCCGAAGCGTAGGGAATCGCTTTCATGTCATCTTTCTCCTTTTGTGTCTGAGGACACATATCCTTAGAAAGATAAGTTCCTTTACTGAAGGGTAGATCACCCTTCTTGGAATCTTGCATGTTAAAACGAGCTAGAATCGTGTCTATGTAAGATTGCTGGGAAAGACACAATGTTCTATTCCGGCGATCCCTTATAACTTTGATCCCTAGAACATGTCCGACTTCTCCCAAATCTTTCATATCGAATTGTCTAGACAACCATCCCTTTATGTCTGATAACATCTTCACACTGTTGCCAATGAGAAGTATGTCGTCTACATAAAGCACGAGGAACACCACCTTCTTTCCATCACGTTTCCAATACACACACGATTCGTCCATGCTTTGAATGAATCCAAAAGATTGGACTACTTCATCAAACCGCAGGTTCCACGATCGCGAGGCTTGTTTCAATCCATAAATGGATCGATTAAGCTTGCACACTAGATGATCTCGCCCCTTAGCAATGAATCCTTCTGGTTGTTTCATATAAATCGTCTCGTCAAGACTTCCGTTAAGGAAAGCTGTCTTGACATCCATTTGCCACACCTCATAATCCATATGAGCTGCTATGGATAAGAGAATCCGGATTGACTTTATCTTGGCTACCGGCGAGAAGGTCTCCTCATAATCGATTCCCTCTTTCTGAGTATATCCTTCGCAACAAGCCGAGCTTTAAAGGTTTCAACCTTTCCGTCAGATCCTCTCTTTCTCTTGTAGACCCATTTACACCCAATTGGCTTTACGCCGCTTGGTGGTTCTACAAGATCCCAGACTTTATTAGAATCCATAGATTCTATTTCGGATTTCATCGCTTTCTTCCAAGAAGGCGCATCTATATCTTGTACCGCCTCATCATAGGTCCAGGGATCGACTTCATGAACTCCGGGTGCCGAGTCCGAAGACTCACCCAGTCCAATCCATCTGTCCGGTTGTTTGACAACCCTCCCACTACGACGGCGTTCCGGTGTATTAACAGTGACAGTATTAGGTGCAGGTTCTAGTGGTGTATCTACACTCGGTTCGGCTGTATCCAGGTCTTCCTCGTTACCTCTCAACTCATCAAGTATTATGTCACTTTTGGGCTTGTGGTCCATGACATAGTCTTCCTCTAAGAACCGAGCGTTAGTACTTATAACGATCTTCTGGTCCGTAGGACTATAGAACATGCCACCCTTAGTTCCTTTCGGGTATCCTACAAACAGCCGTATTTCTGATCTAGGTTCTAACTTATCGGCGCCTTGTCGCAACACGTGTGCTGGACATCCCCAGATCCGAATGTGTCCCAAGTTAGGCTTACGCCCACTCCACAATTCCATGGGTGTAGTTGGTACCGTTTTGGTCGGAACCCTATTCAGAATATACGCCGCTGTTTCCAATGCAAGTCCCCAGAACATAACAGGTAAATCCGAGTAACTCATCATTGATCGCACCATTTCCATAAGAGTCCTATTCCTTCTTTCTGACACACCATTCTGCTGAGGAGTATATGGTGAAGTCAGCTGGGATTCAATCCCATTCTCTGCCAAGTATGCCTTGAATTCTCCAGACAGGTACTCGCCTCCGCGATCAGATCGCAGGCATTTTATGGATTTACCACGAAGGTTCTCCACAAGAGCCTTGAATTCCTTGAACTTGTCAAAAGAATCACTCTTGTGGCGCATCAGGTAAATATATCCATACCTTGAGTAATCATCAGTAAAGGTGATGAAATACTCGTACCCTCCCCTTGCCTGAGTAGACATAGGTCCGCATACATCAGAGTGAATCAAATCCAATACTTGTTCAGCTCTACGTCCTTTACCAGAAAAAGAACGCTTGGTCATTTTACCCTCCAAATAGGATTCGCAGGTTGGAAGGTCCTCTCCTTCTATGCCGCTAATGAGACCATCAGCTTTCAACCTTTGAATTCTATTCGAATTAATATGACCCAGCCTTAGATGCCACAAGTATAATTGATTCATCTTAGAAGGTTCCTTTCTCTTATTGGTGTTCGTAGATGTGTTATTACTCTCGGTTAGTTGCATCGTGTTAGACTTAGGATTTAGAATATACAAATCGTCCACCAATGTACCAGAACAGACAATCTTACTATTTCTTCTTATGACCACAGAGTGATCAAAAGAAACAGCATATCCATTCAGAATTAACTTAGAAACTGAAATTAAATTCTTTCTAAAATTCGGTACATAAAGACAATTTTGTAAAACTAAAACCCTATCACTACTAAAGCGTAAGTGAACGTCTCCCACTGCAACAGCCGCCACCTTCGCGGCATTGCCCATGTAGACTACGATCTCTCCCTCTCTAAGTCTCCGGGTTTCCTGGAACCCCTGCAATGAATTGCAGACATGGTCAGTGGCACCCGTATCTACACACCAGGTGCTGGTAGATATCACCGCTGACAATGTTTCAGTGACTAAGGAAAATTTCGTACCTTTGATGAGAGGACAATCAGACCTCCAGTGCCCAAACTGCTTGCATCGAAAGCACTTGCCCAAAGGCTTGCCTTTCCCAATCCGTGGCTTTGAGCCACTGGGTTTCTTTGCATGCTTTTCCCTTAGCCTTGCCACAAAAGCTTGTGATTCTCTTAACTTACGCACAAACTCCGCTCTCGTTGATTCCTTTTTAAGGGACTCATTGAGAGAGAACTCTGTGAGTATGTTAATCACCTCTTGCCCGGCTTCCACGCTATGTCTCAACATCATCCTGAGGTCATTTCGAATGTCCTCATCAGTTGTGACAACAGTGGATTCGGAAAGCTCAACAGTCTGAACAATGTCCAGATTTCGTTCCCAATCATCACCATATGGAACCGGTGAGTTATCATCCTTAAGTATATCACAAAGTGGGGTCACAGTCATTCTTAACCTATAAGCACATAAAACAGACAAACAATTTAATATCCGATATTATCTCCCTCAAATAATATCATTAAATCACTAATTACATCTAAAATCCCATCAGGTAAGGCAAGCCACGTGGTGTGGACGTTTACCCACCCAAATGATTTAGCAATTAGATTTCCTTCGGTCATACATCAATTATAGCGTGACCTCGTGGGGAGGAATACTATAACGCGTATCTAAGTGTAAACCATTACTCAGTACCAAAGTAAATTACTTGGAATCGCTACATCACCGCAAGCCACGTGGTGTGGACGTTTACGATAACTTCACAACTCTTCATAACTACTTACAACTGTCTACATCAATTAATCCAAAGTCCGTCAGCATAGCAAGCCACGTGGTGTGGACGTTTACTACACTAAGAAACTTTTATAATTGACTCCCAATTACTCGATCCATTTAATCTCGTAAATCAAGACGTGGAGAATCATAAGTGAAACTCGAAGTTTCTAACCAGTGATTCACCATGCTAACAACCCTATCTCTCATAAATGAGGGAGCCGAGCAGACAAACGACCCACCTATCAAAGAATGGCACGAAAGTCTCTAATTTGTGTCCTCTACATGACCAAGTTGCTCTGGCTCCATTCCACTCCCCGGGGTGAGAATGAGTCGACTTGAAATCAGCTTTGGAAAGACAAATTAGGCATTGTTTGATAAACTCAATCAATGTTTCTTGTAAGAGGAATTACAAGAACTCTCCTCCAATGACTTATCTATATATACCTCAAAGGCATATAAAAGTCACCAAGAGAGCAGCAATGGAGACCATGGGTATGTTTCCATACCCTCTCCCACTTAGCTTTTTACAATAAAGGGATACGCTATCTAGTGCATAAAATAAACACATATAGCATTCATACATGTAATAAAGCACATAGTATTATCACATAGTCAAAATAATTACTAGAATATTATTTTCCGACTATTATGGCTTCATCACATCCCCGTACGCATCTTCTAGTCTTCAGTCTTCGTTTCTTGAATGCTCCATGTGACGAATATTAATTTCCAATATTTAAATCTATTTATTTTCAATTAATCCAAAAGTTACTTAATTCGAAAATTAAGTCAATTGAATATATCAAAAATAAAATTAAATATTATTAATATTTTTATTTATTTTATTTTCTTTTTCCACTTCATTAAATCTCTAGAATAATCCATCCAAGATATTCTTGGAATATTCTAGATGATATCCATAATGAAATAAAGAAATAAAATAATTAGGACTATTATACTTTTCTAAATTTATTTTTATTCCTAATCCATGAATATTCCCATGAGTAGGAATAATCAAATAGGAAAAATAAATTTAGTACTAAATTAATTCTTTTTCTATTTTTCTAGAATATTCCATAAAGAAATATTCAAAATAGGAATTATGAATTAATTAGGAAAGTATATTTCCGGTAGGAGTAGCCCGGGTTGGGAGACCCCGAACCACCCCCGCCACGTCCGACCGCCAGCCACGGGGAGGAGCGCCGCCGCCCAGCACGCCGACAACCACCGAGATGGTGGCAGCCGCGGCTAGGGCAACCAGCCCCTAGCCCATGGCCGTTCGATCCGGGCATCGCACGGGATCGATCAAGTCGATCCCAAGCCCTCGTCCCTCTCGTCACCTCGTCTTCTCCGGCGGTCTACGATACGTCGATCCAATCGCAAAATTAAATTTACAAAAATCTAAATTACAATTCCGGTATCGATTCTATACACGAAATCGACCCTATAAATTTTCCGGAAAATCAACGAACATAATAATAAATCATAAATTCGGTCAACCCCCGAATTTTTACTATTACAAGCATTCACCACCAAAAACGAATCTCGACATGTCCGAGAGTTTAATAAAACCAACAATCACATGACAAAATAATTAAACGAATAATCATCAAGCCATAATAGTCGGAACCCTGCAAGGTAGAACAATTTTATCGAAAATACCGCGAACGTAAACCACGCTCTGATACCAATTGTTGGAATTCGCTATCCCGGGTTATCAAAATTGCGGAACCGATAACCCGAACGAACCCTTCGCCGGAGATCGTACAAACGCCGACTCATCCGCCGGAGTCCGGGCTTTGGAGACCACGCACCCAAGGGCACGTAATCCGCCCCCACCCGAAAACCCGCGAGCCGAGGTTCGTACAATCGACAACCTCAATCGCCGGAGAAACCACGAGCCCACGCGAACCGGGACCCGACCGAACGCGTCGCGTGCACGAGGCACGCGGACGCCCAGCCGAGTCCCCGCGAGGGGACTCGCGATCGCTCGCAGCGATCGCACGGGATGCCCGCGGCATCCCCGCAGCGGATCCGGCGATCCGCTGCTCGCGGCTAGGGCTCGCGTCCAGCGAGCCGCTGCGGGTAAACCCGCAGCTCGCTACGAGCTGCTACGGGTGAAACCCGTAGCCCTAGCGATCGGCCCCGTAGGGCTCGATCGACCCTCGGCGTCCAGCCGAGGGTTCGCGCACTCGATCCCCGCGAGGGATCCACGAGCCGCCGGCGGTCCGGTGGCTTCGCCACCACCGCCCGGCTCGACCCTCGGTCCGGGGTTCGATCCTCGGATCTTCGTCCTACGGTATTCTCGATAAAAACAAATCGAACAATAATCAAGTGCGTTGAGAATTGTACCTACGATTCGTTGTTCGGAGAAACGAAATCGATGATGACCTCGTGACCTTCCCGCGTATTCCTTGCACTCCGTTCGAACGTCGGGTGGGCGACGAGCTATCGAACTTATGGATCCTCTTCACTCTCGGAACTTTATTGTTGGCGTAACGTAGGTTGAAAAGTGAAGACCATGTAGTGCTTTTATAGGCTACGAAGGGGATCAAAAGGAGAATAAATATTGGGCTTTAATATTGAAAATTAAATTGGGTCCAACCCAAATCCATTAATTCTTATCAATATTAATTTTATTTATTTTCCACTATATAAATAATATGACCTCCCAATATTATTCCATATTATACCAAATAATATTTCTCCAACTTAGTATTATTTATTCCGTGTATTTAAGATTTAAATATCCATGAATAAAATTTATTTATTGCTTAATAAATTTATTCATCTCTTATATCCGAGACTAGTACCACTCAACCTTATTTATTGTGCGGAACAAATCCACTCGCGAGGTTTACACAATAAATCCTTATGAGCTCATCTCGGGGATATTATCAACCCTTACGGGATACACTGCCCCTTCAAGAATTCACGGCATGCCATATATAAAATATAGTGACCCAACTTAACCGGTAATCAACCCAATAATTAAACCGGTTGATTCCTTTGGTAAATCAAAGTCACTTATATTAAATATACACACCCGCAATTGTTTCAGGGATTAAGAATAAAATACTCCGAGTCTCAAATCAATTATCGCCGAGCAATCCTAATTGATGAGTCTCAATCGATCCGCTCAATACACCAAGTGTACAAGTGTGATAAAATAATTAAGATAAATTATTTTCTCTCTCACACAACGACTATACCGATGGATTGGTCCGTGTCCATCTAGGTCGTGAGCAACTGTTCGATTAAATACGAGTAACCGATAGTATGATCTTCTGTGTGCCCATGCCCCACCATACTAACTACAACGTATAAAATCCAGGACTATAATTTGCATATATTTAATTAACAATAATTAAAAGCAAATGAATGTCTGTAATAGATAGGTAAATGAAAGTGCATACAGAGTTCAGAATACTCAAATCTAGACATTAAGTATACTACTCCATCACCCTGGCACTAAAGATTTTAACTGATGGTTTGTCAATCGGTTATAGGATGTCTAACAAAGTGAAAGCAGTCCTATTAAGTCACGCCTACAGTCACCCCACCCCAATCCGTCCTTACTGGGTAAAGAAAGGCAAGGTATACTTATGCCTAATCCCCTGAGCCTAGACAATTCGATAACCTATGTGGTCGCATGGATCTAGTTTGCCCAAACTCGCATTACTCTCCCGACGAACCCAATTCGGCCAATAGCATGTCCGGAAATCCGAATCATACGACCGCTACTCCAACACGTTCTAGCGCTATGCCCGTAGTACTACACGATACTATTCCTCGGTTTGATCAATCGCCAGTATCTCAAAGTGTAAGGGTTTCCTAACGACCAAATTAGTCCGCCCAAACCTGCAAGAATAAAGTTATTCCTCAACTGTGTAATCGGGAACAAACGCCCAGGCAGTTAACTAAGCCCTATCAACCTCACGGTTCTATCTTAGCCCAGAGTCCCCGTTGATCCACCTTTGCCCAGACGCCCTACAAGTTTAGCTACTCATACGCAAATAAATAAAACAAGAAATAAATTGGGAAACAAAACTGAAATTCATATTAACTAGAAATTGAAATCGTTCAACTGGAATAATTAAAACAGAATACTAAAAACATAAAGCAGTAAATTGTTTTAATGCCCGAAGGCTCGATCAACTTCAAAATAAAGAACTTGGCCGGAAATCTCCAAGAGCTTCGATCGCCGGCGGCTTGCTTCGTGAACGGGGTCGTGGATTGTGTCTCCTTTCTTCTCCAGCTTCTCTTCCTTATATAGGCTTGAATTAAGGTTGCGGAATTGCTGTTGCATGGGCCGCTGCATGGGCTTTCCTTTTCCAGGCGCCGCTAAGTACTTTCCATCTTTAGCTCCAGCCGCCTTTGACTTTGCCCGCTGGCAATCCGCTTCCCAAACTCTCTTCAGGTATTCTTCTCCTCCACAAGTGAACGGACCAGGCACGGTACTTAGTAGTCGATTTGGGTCTTCTGCTTCATGACTCAACCCTGAATGGTTTGACTTGCCTGTTTGGCCATCTTTGTTCAGTCACTACCGCTCCAAATCGCTGTTTGCCCAAAGAAGGGGTTTTCCTTGCCTCTTTTGCCCAGTGCGCCACCTGTTACCTGTTTGCCTGCACACTCTGACCAAACACTCTACTGTGCCCTCCCAGACACATAAACAGACTCAAACTGACTCAAAAAGGGGCTCAAGATGAGCAAATAAAATGGCTCATCAAACCGCACACACTTGCAATACGCTTGTCCTCAAGCGTGGGGTTTGACTGACCGGACTCAAGACCAAAGTAAAAAAAAATTAAGATAGAGGGGGAAACAAATAAGCAGAGACTCAAAGGACTTTAGCATGATTACAGAATATGAAATAGGCAAAGCACATACAGACAAGTCAAAATCTAAGTTAGAGGCATAAAAATTCGGTCAAGAGTCTATACCAGGTCTTAGGGTCACTCCCTCACAAGTGTTTCTCTCTTTTCAGTGTATGGGTATGATGTCGCTCATTTTCTGTTGTGAATCTACTTTGCCCAAAGTTGACAGTTTGCTGATCAAGTTATTCTAGCTAAGTGGGGGGTCTTATCAAAGGGGCTTTTATTGGGTTGTAATGTAGGCTCTTTGGGTGGATTTTGAAGAGTAGGCACAGTTTGGGCAGAGGGCTGTTTAGGTTAGCCTTTCTCTACTTCTTTGCCCCTTTTCTTACGGGCCTTAGCACACAACCAACTTATTACTATTTTTTTCTTTTTTTTTTCTTTTTTCTTCTTTTTTTTTTTCTTTTTTTTTTTTTTTTTTTTTCAACACTAATCTCTCTACCCCTCATTATCTGTCTGGTTGCCTATTGGCAAAGTGCCAGACTGGTATTCAAGAAAATTTCAACAGGCTCAAAGGGGCTAGTAAGGGATTAATGTTTATTTATAGTCAAACTGAAAGAAATGCCCTAATCATATAATAACCCCCACCCAACAGAACTACTTATCACAGCAAACAGGCAAAATCAGGCATCATAAAAATCACAACAGACTCTCAAGAAAGAAACTTTAATACAATGTATGGCTCAAGTCTCACAGTTTGCCTAGTATAGTTCCATCGTCCCTATTTTCATGCCTTTAACTACAAATTTTGAACTGCTGTATAAATGAGATGCTTCTAACTGCCCTAAGTATTCACATAATCATGCTGACTCGATTAGACACAGAGGTTTGCCCTT
Source organism: Euphrasia confusa (assembly GCA_954870475.1). NCBI lineage: Eukaryota > Viridiplantae > Streptophyta > Magnoliopsida > Lamiales > Orobanchaceae > Euphrasia > Euphrasia confusa. Next base: position 24,686,934 of record OX940960.1, read on the forward strand.
TCCCTTTCCCCCCTCACACACTTTGCGTAGGCAAAGTGGGTGAAAGTAATAAGATCAGTAGGGGCTGCCTCGACCAAACAACAACTCTAAATTAACGTTGGCGCACCTGCCCCCTCACACACTTTGCGTAGGCAAAGTGTGTCAGCAGGGAGATCGACCCCGTCGCCCGAGTTGTTTGACTTAAACAGAAACACAAAAAACAAACAAAACAAAATAAAAAAAAACTAAAAACAAGGGAGGGTCAGTTAAGTGCTAGGTTCAGGTGGGTACCTGAATCCCTTATGGGCAAAGTATGCCTTCATCATGCTGGCAAGCTCTTCCAGCTTCTGCTCGATCCTCTCAAGGCGCTCCTCCACAGCGCCATCCTCTTTAACGTCTTCCAGCTTCACCTTTGCCCTAGCTGGCACCGTCTTCTCTGCCTTCACCGGCTTGTTGTCGTCAAACACTATGACTCCTTCACTGCTCTCCTTGATATCATGCATCCTCTTGAAACAAGCCTTGTCAAACTTCTCCTCGCTTATCAGACACACTTTCTTCCCTGCCATCAAATCCATCTTCGCAGCGTACACCATAGGGAACTGGGCCAAAGAGTGGCGCTGCAGGGGGTGGGTGCTCAACCACTTCATCTGTGCACAAAGAAAAGACCCAAAGTGCAGCCTGATCTTCTTCTCCATACACCACAGCATACCCAACTCAATCTGGGAGATCGCATTGCTTGTGTCTTGTTTGCCAAAGAAGTTGACAGCTAAGATCCTATGGAAAACTCTCATCGCATCATCCTTCAACTGATGCCCCTTAGTGGTCTGTGCAATGAACGTTCCCCCTTTGCCCAGTACCTTCCAGATCTCATTCAACTCGCTTTTAGTTCGCTCGGGCAAAGCCTTCAGTGCCCTCTGGTACTCCTTTGACTTCCACTCCTCAAAGGTCACCATCCCCAAACTGAGATCCAGCTCGGTGCAGCTTGCTTTGACCTTGCTTCCCAGCATCTCAAACTGGATGCCAGTAACTCCTTCCTCCTTGTCCTCTTTGATCACCAACGTCCTGAAAAACTCTCTCACCACCTTGTCACTGATTTGCCCAGACCACTCCAAAAACTGACTCCACCCAATGTTCGCAAAGTACTCCCTCACTTTGGCCTCCACCCCCATCAGCTTTAGTGTGTCGAAACACACAGTCTTGGGTACCACGATTTTGCGAGGGGCGGCGCTGGTAGTCGCCGGAGTCGGAGCTTTGCGCTTCTTAGTCGAAGCTCTGGTGTTCGGTGTCTTCGGAAGGTTGTGGGTAACTTCAATTTCTGGTTCTTCCTCTTCCTCATCATCGCCGCCGGCAGCCGTCGAGTTCTCCTCCTCCTTCTTCTCCTCGGCGCTTGAACCTGTATCAGACAATTTCAAACCCTTACCCTTATCAGATCTGGATTTCTTCTTTGGCGGGCTTCCGATCACGTCGCCGGTTGGCTGCTCAGACCCCTCCGCTGCATCGGCCAGAGTCTCCAAATCTTTCTGCTCGGAAAGCTGGGGCACGTCGAGCTCTTCGCTGAGTTGCGCGATTAGATTCTGGTCGACCGGCGGCGGGCTGTTTGGCGTGGTGGATGTTGGTAGTATTGTGACGAGCGGCACGGCGGAGGAAGTTTCTTTGGTCGTCTCGGTGGTGGCGGCGGCTGGTGCCTCCTCCCTATTATCTTCCTCGGCGGCAATGTTCTTTGGCTCCGTCATCTTCTTGCGCTTTGATTTGGGTGTTGCGGTGGGTGGTGGTGGTGTAGTAAGGTCGATATGAGTTCCGTCCGGGATTCCTCTCAATTTGTTTTTCGGTCGAGTGCTCACCATGGACGACGGCGGTTAGGGTTATAGGGATTTTTGAATTTTGGAAAAGGAGTGGATGGGGTGGTTATCGGGTTTCGTGGGGGGAAGTTATGGAAAGTGGGGATTTGCAGAGTCCTAATGATGGGATATCTCTTCCTCAAAATTCGCACTTTCCATTCAGCCAGTATGGTAACCCCCAAACTGATGTCCTTTGCCCAAACTCCTGTCCCTGCAAAATCAAAAATACAATACACCCTTTCTTCCGGCCTCGTTAATTTTGGTATGAAGTGATCTCTTTTATTAAACCTAAAAGAAATAGAAAAAAAAAACAAAAACTAAATAGGAAATAAAGCATAAAAACATACCAGGTTGCCTCCTGGCCAGCGCCCTATTTTCGGTCCTAGGCATGACCTTGCTGCTGACTTTGGCTAGAGAGTGATGAAGGCAATTTGCCCTACCAGTCCCTCTTGCCCAAAGTACGGTTTAACTCGTTGTCCATTTACCTTGAGAATGCGATTCGGATCCTTATTATCCCTCAGCTCAACTGATCCATTTGGGCAAACGTGGTGTATAGTATACGGACCTTCCCATTTTGAAAACAGTTTGCCCTTCCGAAACAAATTCCTTGTTTGATAAAGTAAAACCCATTGTCCCGCTTGTAATTGCTTGTCTTTGATTATCTTGTCATGGGCTCGCTTTGTCCGTTCCTTGTAATGAGCTGCATGGTCATATGCTTCAATTCTTAGCTGCTCCAATTCCACAAGGTCCAATTTGCGCTCAATCCCTGCAAGGTCCCAATCGAAGTTCACCTTATTCACTGCCCAATGTGCTTTATGTTCAATTTCTACGGGCAAATGACATGCTTTCCCGAATATCATCCTGTATGGGGATATCCCAAAGGGGGTCTTGAAAGCAGTGCGGTATGCCCAAATTGCATCATCTAATTTGTCAGACCAGTCTTTACCCTCGGGTCTAACTGTCTTCCTCAGAATAGTTTTGATGATTCGATTGGACAATTCAGCTTGCCCATTCGCCTGGGGGTGATATGCTGTGGAAATACGATGTGTCACCCCGTACCTATGAAGCAGCTTCTTTATCACGGCATTACAGAAATGTGTGCCTTGATCGCTTATTAACGCTCTGGGCACACCAAATCGACTGAAAATATTTGCTTTGAGAAATTCTGCCACTACTCGAGAGTCATTGGTGGTTGTCGCTTTAGCTTCGACCCACTTAGATACATAGTCAACTGCTAGTAATATATATTCTTTGCCCTTGGAGTTTGGGAGTGGACCCATGAAGTCTATACCCCATACATCAAATATCTCCACTGGTAGTATGGGCACAGAAGGCATCTCGTCTCTTTTCGTCACGTTTCCCTCCTTTTGACACTGATCACATCCCTTACACCAGGAAATGCAATCCTTAGTCAAATTCTTCCAGAAGAAACCACAGTCTAAAATCTTCCTGGCAGTTCGCCTGTGCCCAAAGTGGCCCCCACATGGTTTCTCATGGCAGTGTCTCATTATAGCATGTTGTTCTGATTCGGCTACACACCTTCTCAATACTTGGTCTTCACATCTTTTCCATAGATACGGCTCATCCCATATGTAGCTCTTTGCCTCCCGTTTCATTTTATTTCTCTCGTAGATGGAAGCTTCGTCTCTGAACTCACCTCCTACTATATAGTTGACGAGGTCTGCGTACCAAGGTTCCTCGTGCATGGCATAGATAGAGTACAGGTGCTCGTCCGGGAAGGTCTCAGTTATGGGTATGTCTTCTTCTTTTTGCAAAATCCGGCTGAGATGGTCTGCCACTAAGTTTTGATTGCCGGCTTTGTCCCTAATTTCGATGTCAAACTCCTGTAACAGTAGGATCCATCGAATTAGCCTTGGTTTGGTCTCTTTCTTAGCCATTAAGTATTTGAGTGCGGCATGATCAGTATACACTATGGTCTTACTCCCCAATAAGTACGACCTGAATTTCTCAAACGCGAACACTATGGCCAATAGCTCCTTCTCAGTAGTTGCATAATTGCTTTGGGCGGCATTAAGTGTCTTTGAGGCGTAGTATATCACGTGCCTCTCTTTGCCCTTTAGTTGCCCAAGTACTGCCCCTACCGCATATCCACTTGCGTCGCACATTAGCTCAAAAGGCATCCCCCACTCTGGGGGTTGGATGATGGGTGCTGTTACAAGTCTCTCCTTCAGATGGTTGAAGGCTCTTTGGCAGTCATCGTCAAAGTCCCACTCTACGTCGTTCTGTAGCAGTCTTGTCATTGGTTGGGCGATACTGGCAAAGTCCTTCACAAACCTCCTATAGAATCCCGCGTGGCCAAGAAATCCCCTTACTTGCTTGATATTCCTCGGATATGGCAGTTTGGCAATGACTTCTATCTTTGCTTTGTCGACTTCTATGCCTTTGGCTGACACCACATGTCCAAGGACTACTCCTTCTTCCACCATGAAGTGACACTTTTCGTAGTTCAAAACCAAACTCTTCTCTACACACCGTTGCAGTGTTAGCTCCAAGTTTGCCAGGCATAGGTCAAAGGTATTACCATAGACCGTGAAGTCGTCCATAAATACTTCAATCCCGTTTTCTAATAGGTCAGAGAATATACTCATCATACAACGTTGGAATGTCCCTGGTGCGTTACACAGCCCAAAGGGCATGCGCCTGTAGGCAAAGGTGCCAAAGGGGCATGTGAACGTTGTTTTGTCTTGATCTTCTTCGGCGACCCAGATCTGCATGTATCCCGAATACCCATCCAGGAAGCAAAAGTGCTTCTTCCCGGCCAAGCGTTCCAACATCTCATCTATGAAGGGCAAAGGGAAATGATCTTTGCGGGTTACCTTATTCAGTTTACGGTAGTCGATGCACACTCTCCATCCTGTTTGTAGCCTGGTAGCGATTTGTTCCTTCTTCTCATTCTCTATGACCTGGATCCCGGACTTCTTGGGTACGACGTGCACAGGGCTAACCCACTTACTGTCTGAGACAGGGTAGATTATCCCCACACTGAGGAGTTTCTTTATCTCTTTGAGTACCACTTCCTTCATGGCTGGATTGAGTTTCCTTTGGGGGTCCCTTACGGGTGTAGATTCATCTTCGAGTAGTATATGATGCTGGCAAATCGTCGGGCTTATACCCCTTATATCAGCCAAAGTCCATCCTATAGCCAGCTTGTAGCGCCCTAGTACTTCTTTGAGTTTAACTTCCTCCTCCTCAGATAGAGCTGAGTTGATGATTACTGGTAAAGTGTCGTGCTCTCCTAAGTACATGTATTTAAGATGCTTTGGCAGATTTTTCAATTCCAGTAGTGGGGGTCTCTCCAGTGATGGTTTCATTACCGTCTCCTCCAGTATAGGCAGTTTGCCTGGGTCTCCTTTGTAATTTTCTAGTGCCCCTAACTGCCTGATTGCTTCTTGTATCCCCTCCGGTTCATCTTCAAGTTCATCGTGTAGCATCCCTTGCTGAATCACTACTTCGATTTCATCATACTTTCCGGTTTGCATCACCTTGCCTTCTACGGCTTTCTCTATTTGATCGATCATATGGACCTCTTCAGTATCGGCTGGGTGCTTCATGGACTTGTAAAGGTCAAAGGTGACTGTTTCTCCTTCGAACTTACATGTCAGTTTGCCTGTCTCGCAGTCGATGTGTGTTCTGGCGGTTTTAAGGAACGGTCTGCCCAGGATCATAATCGGTTCCTTGCTTGATCTCCCCATGTCTAGTACGTAGAAGTCTGCTGGAAAGATTAAGTCTTCCACTTTGACCAATACGTCCTCCAGTATACCCTCAGGGTAAACATTGGATCTGTCAGCCAGTTGGATTACCACTCTTGTGGGTTTGAGGACCCCTATTCCCAAGTCCTCGTACATAGTCTTGGGCATGACATTGATTGATGCCCCCAAATCCAACATTGCCTTTTCGATTCTCATTCGGCCGATGATGCATGGTATGTAGAACATGCCTGGGTCTCCACACTTGGTAGGCACGCTTCGTTGGAGCACTGCTGAGACGTTTTCACCCACTTCGAATTTTGCATCGTCTTGATACTTTACTTTTTTAGTGCATAGCTCTTTGAGGAACTTGGCACACCTGGGCATAGTGTTTAGAATGGTCAGTAGCGGCATATTGATCTCCACCTTTTTGAACATTTGGAACATCTCGTAAGTCTCTTCCCTTTCTTTATTCTTACTTAGCCTTCCTGGAAAGGGGACTCGGATCTTTGGTGGTGGTGATTTGTCTCTCTTTGCCCTGACTGCCTCTTCCACTTTCTCCTGTTCATCCTCAGCGGTTACGTCCTCTATTTCGATGGGGTTTGTTTCTTTAGATAGTTTGCCTTGGATCGGCGCTTTGACTTCTGGTAAGATTCTTCCACTCTTTAGTTGGATGGCATTGCAGTGGGCACTCTTCACTTCGACTTGTGGAGGTAGATTCCCGTTCCTCTGTTCCATCTTTGACACGACTTGGTTCAAGTGGGCCATTTGAGCTCCCAAATTACTCAGTTGCCCTCTGGTTTCCTGCTTGAATTTTTCGTTTTCTTGCATGGCTTTCATGTTTTCTTGCTGGAACTTTACGTTCTCTCTGACCAAAGTCTCCATCATGTCCGATAGTGATGCCCCTTTGCCCTGATTCTGCTGGGAATTCCCTTGTTGCTGTTGGTTGTAATGGTTCGGGTTTTGGTTCCCTTGATATCCTTCTCCTTGGTTGTTGTTATTCCCATACCTGAAGTTCTCATGGTGTCTCCATCCTTGATTGTAGGTGTTTGAGTATGGGTCAAAGTGTGGCCTCCCTCTGCCCTGACCGTTTCCATTAGATTGTCCCATCGCTTTGAGCTCCTCATCAAACAGGGATGGGCATTCATCCGTGGCGTGTTCTACCTCTTGACAAATTTGATATGCTTTGACTGCCTTCTTTGGTCCTCCTGCCATGTTGGTCATGAACCTTTCCATGGCACTGCACAGCTTGTCAATTTTTGAGTCAGAGGGGGATTGTACCAGCAGGCTTTGTTTGGGCAAATCGTTGTCTTCACCTAATTCCTCTGCCATCTCTTTGAACAGTTTGAATGCTTCGGCAGCACTTTTGTTGAGTATAGATCCTCCGCTGGCAGCAAGGAGTAGTGTCTTCTCGTGATGTCTTAATCCTGACACGAAGTATTGGATAAGATCGTGGTCCGGAATTTGGTGCTGGGGGCATTTAGTTAACATTTGCTTGAATCTTGCCCAGTAGTCTTGAAAGTTTTCATTGGCACCCATCCTTATGCTGTTGATTTTCTTTCGCATTTGTTGGATTCGTGCCGCTGGGAAGTATTTCTCCAGAAATCTCTTTTGTAGTTGCGCCCATGTGGTCACTTCGCCCTCCGGAATCGTATATAGCCACTCCCTGGCTCCATCAGTCAACGAGAAAGGAAAAGCCAGGAGTCGTATATATTGTTCTAGTACCCCGGTCGCCTGAATTGTCCCGCATGCTAGCTCAAAGTCTTGTAGATGCCTCTGTGGGTCTTCCCCGGGCATATCGCTGAACTTTGGCAGGATTTGTATGAAGTTGTGTTTCATCTCCCAGGGGGTAGGAATCGTGGGCAAAGTGATGCCCAGTGGCCTCAAGTTCATCTCTGACGGGAACATCATGTCCCTCAAAGTCCGTGGTGCTTCTGCTCCCATCTTCTTTGGTATAGGTTGACTGGGAGTCTCAACTGGTATGGTCTTCTTTGTCTTTGCCTTTTCTGCCCTTGGTGCTTTGGCAGAACTCTCTCCTTGGGTTGCACGTGCTAACGCCTTGTTCTTTGCTTCTTTTCTTAGTCTTTTGGCGGTCTTCTCGATCTCAGGGTCAAAGAGTAGTCCCGTATCGCCTTCCACCGCGTTTATGGTACCTAGTCAAAGAAGTAAAGTGAAGTAGTTAGCACAGAAAAACTAAAAAGCTGGAATATTGCCTCCCCGGCAACGGCGCCAATTTTGACGACGCGAAAACTTTGTCGTGGAAGCTAACGCGGCCAAAATAAATTTATAAAGTTCCTAAACTCAACACAAGATAGCAAGTGATAAGTATAGGGTCGATCCCACGAGGAAGCAATTGCAATTTAGTTAATCTCGGCTTTGCCCAAATAGTGTCACAATAAAAAGGTTTTGAGTTTGATTGCTGAGTCACAGCGTTTAATCAAACTAACAACTAACAGAAATAAATAAACTAAATTACCCAAACTAACATGCAGAAATAATAAACTAATACTTTGACCAAACTGTAAACAGAAAAACAATTAATCAAACTGAAATCAAATAAAGGAAAAAAGAGGCTTCTGGGCTTTGGCTTCTCTCTGAGTTCTCTGGGCAAACTACCGATCCCTGGCACTAAAGATTTTAACAGATGGTTTGTCAATCGGTTATAGGATGTCTAACAAAGTGAAAGCAGTCCTATTAAGTCACGCCTACAGTCACCCCACCCCAATCCGTCCTTACTGGGTAAAGAAAGGCAAGGTATACTTATGCCTAATCCCCTGAGCCTAGACAATTCGATAACCTATGTGGTCGCATGGATCTAGTTTGCCCAAACTCGCATTACTCTCCCGACGAACCCAATTCGGCCAATAGCATGTCCGGAAATCCGAATCATACGACCGCTACTCCAACACGTTCTAGCGCTATGCCCGTAGTACTACACGATACTATTCCTCGGTTTGATCAATCGCCAGTATCTCAAAGTGTAAGGGTTTCCTAACGACCAAATTAGTCCGCCCAAACCTGCAAGAATAAAGTTATTCCTCAACTGTGTAATCGGGAACAAACGCCCAGGCAGTTAACTAAGCCCTATCAACCTCACGGTTCTATCTTAGCCCAGAGTCCCCGTTGATCCACCTTTGCCCAGACGCCCTACAAGTTTAGCTACTCATACGCAAATAAATAAAACAAGAAATAAATTGGGAAACAAAACTGAAATTCATATTAACTAGAAATTGAAATCGTTCAACTGGAATAATAAAAACAGAATACTAAAAACATAAAGCAGTAAATTGTTTTAATGCCCGAAGGCTCGATCAACTTCAAAATAAAGAACTTGGCCGGAAATCTCCAAGAGCTTCGATCGCCGGCGGCTTGCTTCGTGAACGGGGTCGTGGATTGTGTCTCCTTTCTTCTCCAGCTTCTCTTCCTTATATAGGCTTGAATTAGGGTTGCGGAATTGCTGTTGCATGGGCCGCTGCATGGGCTTTCCTTTTCCAGGCGCCGCTAAGTACTTTCCATCTTTAGCTCCAGCCGCCTTTGACTTTGCCCGCTGGCAATCCGCTTCCCAAACTCTCTTCAGGTATTCTTCTCCTCCACAGGTGAACGGACCAGGCACGGTACTTAGTAGTCGATTTGGGTCTTCTGCTTCATGACTCAACCCTGAATGGTTTGACTTGCCTGTTTGGCCATCTTTGTTCATTCACTACCGCTCCAAATCGCTGTTTGCCCAAAGAAGGGGTTTTCCTTGCCTCTTTTGCCCAGTGCGCCACCTGTTACCTGTTTGCCTGCACACTCTGACCAAACACTCTACTGTGCCCTCCCAGACACATAAACAGACTCAAACTGACTCAAAAAGGGGCTCAAGATGAGCAAATAAAATGGCTCATCAAGCGTCGTCTTCCTCGACAATGACTCGTATCAGGTGGTACTTGCTCTATGTGTTATCTTACACTTATGGACTTGTGATTTCTTACCATTTGCCATCGCACCGCTATACACATATGCTGGAAATCGATATCCCGGGGTATCAAAAAAATGCGGAACCGATAACCCCGACCGAAATCCTATCGCCGGAAACCAATCACGAACACCAACGAACCGGGTTCGACGAGAGTATCATCGCCGCGGGATAAACCCGCGGCTAGAAACCCTAGCCGAACCCCGCTAGGGTTCGCGATCGCATGCACGCGGCAGTTCCCCCCGGCGATCGAGCTAGGGCTCGATCGCCCCAGCCGCGGCTTCTCCTCGTGCGCCACCGCCGGTCAGGGAGGACCGGGGAGGTCGTCTGCCGTGGCGCCAGCCCACGGCGACTCCCCAGCGATCGACTTCACGTCGATCGCATGCCCCGACGTTCAGCCGGGGCTTCCCTTTGGCCGCGGTACCGGCGGTCCGAACCCTAGGGTTCGACCGCCACCTTCGATCCTCGCCGAGGATCTCGAATCCCCGTCCCCGAGGTTCGTCGTTTTTCCCGGATCGTGCGTTCATGTATGCATCACAATTAATTGAACATAAAATCACACAAGGAGTTTTATGATCATACCTTTTTGATTCGTTGTGCGGAGAAACGAAATCAATTGAAGACCTTTGAATCTTCCTACGTATTCCTTGCACTCCGTTCGAACGTCGGGTGGGCGACGATCTATCGAACTCCTATGGATCTCCTTCAACTCTCTAGAATATCAAGTATGATAATCTTGTCTTATTATTTATGAAGGCCATGTAGTGCTTTTATAGGCTACGTAGGGGATCTAAAGGAGGTGGAATATTGGGCTTCTAATATTGAAGATTAAATTGAGCCCAATGCTCAAGTCCATTAATCCTTATCAATATTAATTAATTTATTTTCCACTATATAAATTAATTGCACTCCCAATATTAAACCATATTATATCAAATAATATTTCTCCGGTAGTATTATTTATTCCGTGTATTTAAGATTTAAATATCCATGAATAAAATTAATTTATTGCTAATTAATTTATTCATCTCTTTAATCCGAGACTAGTACCATTCAACCTTAATTATTGTGCGGAACGAATCCACTCATGAGGTTTACACAATAATTCCTTATGAACTCATCTCGGGGATATTATCAACCCTTCCGGGATACACAGTCCCGTCAAGTATTCACGGCATGCCATATATAAAATATAGTGACCCAACTTAACCGGTAATTAACCCAATAATTAAATCGGTTAATTCCTTTGGTAAATCAAAGTCACTTATATTAAATATACACACCCGCAATAATATCGGGGATTAAGAATAAAATACACTGAGACTCGAATCGATTATCGCCGGCAATCCTAATCGATGAATCTCAACGATCCGCTCAATACACCAAGTGTACAAGTGTGATAAAATAATTAAGACAAATTATTTTCTCTCTCACACGACGACTATACCGATGGATTGGTCCGTGTCCATCTAGGTCGTGAGCAACTGTTTGATTAAATACGAGTAACCGATAGTATGATCTTCTGTGTGACGTCGCACACCATACTAACTACAACGTATAGAATCTAGGACTATATTTGCATATATTTAATTATAAATAATTAAACGCAAACAATTGTTTATTAATTTAATAGATTAAATGCTATGATCGGGAGTTTACCGTTACTTAAATCTAGACATTAAGTACACAACTCCAACAATCTCCCACTTGTACTAAGGTCTAGTCATTTCCTCCAAACTCCCGGTTCCCATACTCATCACGTGCTTAAGGTGTACTTCCGAGAAGTACTATGTGAATGAGCACTCTAGGTTGCCGCTCGGAAGTTATCTTGGTGACTACTACGTCGTCTCCCTTGACGATGATTCGTATCAGGTGGTACTTGCACTATGTGTTATCATCACTTTCAGACTTATGACTTCTTCCAGTTTATCATGCACCGCTATAAAATAGCCTTTGGTAAACTCAGAGTCATATCCAAGTCTCAGAAGTTATCCCGGAACCTAACCAAAACTTCCGCTGCCTCTGAGGCTGCTATTCGGTTATGAGAGAGTCCGAAAAGCATCCTGCTCATCACTCTTTCATTCTAAGGTTCCACTTCTTCAAAAGTGAACACATAGCCTGATATCGACTTACACTGGTCCTTCTCTGATTTGAGATCTGAGAATATGTAATCTAAGAAGATTTCGTCTTTGCTTAATAATCCAGTACCTTTGCAAGTACTATTATAGCATCCGAGAATCTCTTGTCTAGATTACCTTGATATCCTCCCACTACGCAAACCGCATAGTTGATATCAGGTTCTCGTTTTTCAACATTGCATTTACCAAGCCTTTTCCGCACTTACAGTGTAGGAAATTGCTTCATGTGTATCTATCTCCTTCATGTGTTCGAAACACATTCCCTTAGATAGATTATATATTCCGTATCTGAAAGTTAACAACCTTTCTCAGAATTATGCATGTTAAAACAAACCATAATCGTATAAGATATCTAGGAGAAGTACAATGTTCTTTACCTTAGATCTTAAGATCTCGAGAACATGCTCTAACTTCTACTCAATCTTATCTCCCAATTTATTTAGACAACCATTATTTTATGTCTGACAACATCTTTACATTGTCGTCAATGATAAAATCTTATCTACATAAAAACTCCGAGAAACACCACCTTGTTTCCATTACTCCTTTAATACACCTTCCTGTCTTTGCCTTTTGATGAATCCATCAAATGGATTATCTCATCAATTCGCAAGTTCCACGATTTATAGCTTTGTTACTATCCATAAATGGATTTACTAAGCTTGTACTCTAAATGATCTAGCCTCTTAACAATAAACTTATTGTTCTCCAAGCAGGCTCATTTAGGTCTAGTACTGCCCTTATGCAGAGCTAGGGATCGATTTCATCTTTACTAGATCCAGAGGCCGAACTCCTCTAGTCTTCATGAACATTTCTAGTTGTCCCAACAACCTCCCACTGCATTGGCGTCCCGGTGTATAACAGTAATAACAATAGGTGCAGTGTGTGGTGTACTTCTACTTGGTTTGGCTGGTTCCTAGTCTCTTGTCCTTTTTCTCATCCAAGGTATTATGTCAGTCCGGGTTCTGTGGTTCGTCTAATAGTCTTCTTCTAAGAACCGGGCGATCCATTCCCTTCTGGTTCATAGTACTATAGAACACACAGTACTTCGTTCATCTAGGATATCCTACAACCATTTTAATATGCTGTTGTATCCAGGAATATCCATAGAACATAGGTAGTTCCGAACAACTTGTTCTCTTCTTACTTTTAGATTCCCATTCTTTATTTCTTACGCACCATCTCTACACGTAGGTGTATGGCGCGGCCCTTTTGGGATTTAATCCCAATCTTTGATTATGCTATGTGTAATTCAGATAAGTGATGGCCTCCGCAACCAAGTTGCAGGCTCCCAATGGATCTACTTTGATGGTTCCCCATAAATAGCTTTGTGTCCATTGACTAGTCAAAACACTTTGCTTTCATAGCACATCAAGTACTCTAATCCATCATCGAGTATTCTTTGAAAGAACTTACTCGTACCTTTCTAGTTACACATACTCCACATATCTAATCATTCCTAACACTTGTCTGAATTCTATCCTTTATCCAGAAAGGTTTGCTTAGATGTATTATCCTCCAAATTCAATCCTTAGGTCGGAAGGTCCATTCCTTCAACTATAATTGATCAAATCAATTTCGACCATTTGAATCTTATTTGAAAATACTACTAAGTATAAGAATTCACAAGTATAATGATTCAATGAAGAAATATATCTAACAAGTAAAACAAGTTATAGAACGGTTCGTTGCATCGTGGTAGACTTAGGATCTATCATTCATATATTGCTATCTAATGTACCAGAATAGATAATGGCATTATTTCTTATCAAAAATCATCAAATGATTAAAGAAATAAAATATCCATTAATAGAAATCCAGAACTAAACGTTCTTTCTAAAATAAAGGGTACATAAAGCAATAATCTTGAAATGAAATCCTATTTAACTACTTAAAGCAGATAAATGTCTTCCACCGCAATAGCTGCCTCCTCCACAGCTTTTGCCCGTGTAGACTCGAACTCTTCTTCTCTAAGTCGCCGGGTTTTCTGGAACCCCTGCATTCAAAATGCACATACCGTCAGTGGTTCCATATCTACACACCAGAATTCTGGTAGATAATACCGCTGACTATGTTTTTACGACTAAAGAAAAATTCGTACCTTTGAGAGGACATTCAGACTTCCAGTACTCAGACTGCTTTCCTTGGGGATATTTGCCAGAAGGCTTCTTTATCCCACCCCGTGGTCCAAGTCTTCTAGGACCACTGGATTCCCTTGTCTTCTTCTCCTTTTCCTTATGTAAGCCTTTAGGTCCGAAACCTTTGTCCTTGGCTGTAAGAGCTTGCGATTGTCTCAACTCATCCAAAAGATCTAGCATCTCAAAAACGTGTTCAAGCGTTTCCTCGAAGCAACTGATCTTTATGAGTATCCTCATCGCCTCTTTTCTAGCCTTTACATTCTGTCTAAACATCAACTTGAGTTTAAGCATGACATCATGATTGGCGGCTAGTGCAAGAGCACTATCCCACTTCTCAAAATCAGCTATCTCCTCATCAGATGAGACAATGGTAGGTCTAGGAGGACAAGTTTCACTGAGTACATCTTTGTACTCTTTTACAGTCTGAGCAATGTCTAATTTTTCATTCCACTCAACACAGTGTGGAACCAGTGTGTTGAATTCCTTGAGTATCACAGAAAGTGGGTTCATAGCTATTCTCTAAACCTATAAGCACATTTAAACAAACAATCAATTTAATATCCGATATTATCTCCCTCAAATAATATCATTAAATTACTAATCACATCTAAAATCCCATCAGATAAGGCAAGCCACGATAGTGTGGACGTTTACCCATCCAAATGATTTAGCAATTAGATTTGCTTCGGTCGTACATCATCATTAGCGTTACTTCGATGGGAAGAATACTAAGAAGCGTACCTAAGTGTAAACCATTACTCAGTATCTAAGAAGATTGTTTGAGACTCGTATATTATCGCAAGCCACGATAGTGTGGACGTTTACGCTAATACACGATCCTTCACTTTCTTCTATAACTGACTACATCAATCGTTCCAAAATCCCATTCAATGCAGCAAGCCACGATAGTGTGGACGTTTACTACACTAAAAGATTTTTACAATTGACATCCAATTACTTGAATCATTCGATTTTCGTAAATCAAGACGCGGAGAATCATAAGTGAAACTCAAAGTTTCTAACCAGTGATTCACCATGCGAACAACCCTATCTCTCATTAGATGAGGGAGCCGAGCAGACAATCGATCCACCTTCAAAAGATGGTACGAAGGTCTCTAATTTGTGTCCTCGACATGACCAAGTGGATTTGGCTCCATTCCACTCCCCGGGGTGAGAATGAGTCGACTTGAAGTCAGTTTCAGAAAGACAAATTAGGCATTGTTTGATAAACTTAATCAATGTTTCTTGTAAAAGGAATTACAAGAATTCTCCTACAATGACACATCTATACGAACTTCAAAAGTCCATAAGAGTCACCAAGAGAACAGTAATGGAGACCATGGGAATGTTTCCATCCCCTCTCCCACTTAACTTTTTATAACAAAGGGATACGCTATCTAATGCATAATTAAACACATAAGCATGCATACAAGTAATAAAGCACATAGCACATAGTCAAAATAACACTAGAAAAATTATTTTCCGACTATCATGGCTTTATTCCATCTCCGTATGCGTCTTCTAGTCTTCAGTCTTCGTTCTTGAATGCTCCATGTGACGAGAATATTAATCCCAATATTTAAATCTATTTATTTTTAATAAATCCAAAAGATACTTAATTCGAAAATTAAGTCAATCGAATAAATCAAAAATAAAATTAAATATTATTAATATTTTTATTTATTTATTTTCCCATCTAATTCTATTAAATCTCTAGAATAATCTATCCAAGTAAAACTTGGAATATTCTAGAAGACTCCTATAATAGAATAAGGAAATAAAATAAATTAGGACTCTTCTACTTTCCAAGATTAATTAATTTCCATTACTATGAAAATTCCCATAAAATAGGAATAATCAATTAGGAAATAAATCAATCCTAAATTAACTTTTATTCCTTTCCAATTCTATTAAATCTCTAGGATCCTATTCAAAGTAGAACTCGGAATACTCTAGAAGACTTCCATAATAGAATAAGGAATAAAAATAATTCCAATTAATTCTTTTCCTAATCCATGAGAATTCCCAAAAAAAAGAAAACTCAAATAGGAAAACCGAATCAATTAGGAAAGTAGTATCTTGGTAGGAATAGCATGAGATCGGGAGACCCCACGCCACCCCCACCTTCGACCGGCCGACCACCGGGGAGGAGCACCGCCGCCCAGCCACACCGGCCAGCCACCAAACCGGCGGCAGCCCGCGGCAGGGGCGATCGAGCCCCTCGCCCATGTTGGAGTTGTGCACTTAATGTCTAGATTTAAGTAACGGAAACTCCCGATCCATTGCCATTAATCTATTTAATTAAATAAACAATTATTTGCATTTAATTATTTATAATTAAATATATGCAAATTATAGTCCTGGATTTTATACGTTGTAGTTAGTATGGTGTTGCATGGGCGCACAGAAGATCATACTATCGGTTACTCGTATTTAATCGAACAGTTGCTCACGACCTAGATGGACACGGACCAACCCATCGGTATAGTCGTTGTGTGAGAGAGAAAATAATTTATCTTAATTATTTTATCACACTTGTACACTTGGTGTATTGGGCGGATCATTGAGATTCATCGATTAGGATTGCCGGCGATAATCGATTCGAGTCTCAGTGTATTTTATTCTTAATCCCCGATATTATTGCGGGTGTGTATATTTAATATAAGTGACTTTGATTTACCAAAGGAATTAACCGATTTAATTATTGGGTTGATTACCGGTTAAGTTGGGTCACTATATTTCATATATGACATGCCGTGAATAATTGACCGGACAGTGTATCCCGGAAGGGTTGATAATATCCCCGAGATGAGTTCATAAGGAATTATTATGTAAACCCTGCAGGTGGATTTGTTCCGCATAATAATTAAGGTTGAATGGTACTAGTCTCGGATATAAGAGATGAATAAATTAATTAGCAATAAATTAATTTTATTCATGGATATTTATATCTTAAATACACGGAATAAATAATACTACCGGAGAAATATTATTTGATATAATATGGTTTAATATTGGGAGTGCAATTAATTTTATATAGTGGAAAATAGAATTAATTAATATTAATGGATTAATAGATTTGGGCTTGGGCTCAATTTAATCATTAATATTGGAAGCCCAATATTCCACCTCCTTAAGATCCCCTACGTAGCCTATAAAAGCACTACATGGTCTTCTCTATTCTCATAACTTGAAGAACACAATTCTAGAGAGAGAAAGTAGAGAGGAGGATCCATGGAGTTCGGTAGATCGTCGCCCACACGACGTCCGGGCTAGTGCAAGGAATACGTGGGAAGATCTCAAGGTCATCATAAGATCTCGTTTCTCCGCACAACGAATCGAAAGGTGAATTAAATATTTCCGCTATTTAATTCTTATTGATATCAATTATCGAAAAACAAGATCCAAAGGTCGAACCCAGAGTAGACGGACGATCGCGTGGTGGTGGCGAAGCCACCGGACCACGCCAATCGCCCGCTAGGGTTTCGGCGGGGCGAGAGGGTCGAACCCTCGGCTGGAGCCGAGGGGATGCGATCGATCGCTTGGATCGATCGCGGAGGGCGCGGGCTGGTGCCGCTCCTCCCCACCGTGAAGGTGGCTGACCTCCAAGCGGCGGCGAGTCGCCGGACTCGCCGCGGGGGCTGCTGAACAGCCCCACCCCATCGATCGCGATGGACGCGATCGCTAATCGCATGGAGCCCCGCTCGCGGGGGCTCGGCTGGGGCAGCGGCGTGCCTTCGGGTGCGTCGTGTCCTCGGTCGTGCTCCGGCGCGTGCGGTGTTGTTCGCGTGATCTCCGGCGAAGGGTTTTTGATCGGAGTTGTCATGTTCCGCAATTTCGGCAACTCCGGGTGATCGAATTCCAACAGCCCATGCCCTCGATTGATCTCATGGGATCGATCTTTGTGATCGATCCCCGGTCCTTCCTCACGTCTTCTCCTTCGTCACATGTGTTCTCCGGCGGTCGTCTCGGTATCGATCCAACGTAAATAAATTACACAAAATAAATTTACAATTCCGGTATCGATTCTATACATGAAATCGACCCTATACACTTTCCGGAAAACATAGAACAATAATAATAAACCTAAATTCGGTCAACCCCCGAATTTTTACTATTACAAGCATTCATCCACACAAAACGAATCTCGACATGTCCGAGAGTTTAATAAGCGAACAATCATGGTAAATTAAATAGCAATTAATTAAACGAATAATTAACAATTAATTAAACCATGATAGTCGGAATCCCTGCAAGGTAGAACACAATTGAACACATACATGAACACGAAACCAAACGCTCTGATACCAATTGCTGGAAATCGATATCCCGGGGTATCAAAAAAATGCGGAACCGATAACCCCGACCGAAATCCCATCGCCGGAAACCAATCACGAACACCAACGAACCGGGTTCGACGAGAGTATCATCGCCGCGGGATAAACCCGCGGCTAGAAACCCTAGCCGAACCCCGCTAGGGTTCGCGATTGCATGCACGCGATCGCCGGGCTGCTCCGGCAGCCCTGGGCGGTGAGTCCGGCGACTCACCGCCGTCGTCGGAGGTGGGGGGGCACCACCATCCGCGGCGCCAGCTCGCGGCAGTTCCCCCCGGCGATCGAGCTAGGGCTCGATCGCCCCAGCCGCGGCGTCCAGCCGCGGCTTCTCCTCGTGCGCCACCGCCGGCCAGGGAGGACCGGGGAGGTCATTTGTCGTGGCGCCAGCCCACGGCGACTCCCCAGCGATCGACTTCACGTCGATCGCATGCCCCGGCGTTCAGCCGGGGCTTCCCTTTGGCCGCGGTACCGGCAGTCCGAACCCTAGGGTTCGACCGCCACCTTCGATCCTCGCCCCCGAGGTTCGTCGTTTTTCCCGGATCGTGCATTCATGTATTCATCACAATTAATTGAACATAAAATCACACAAGGAGTTTTATGATCATACCTTTTTGATTCGTTGTGCGGAGAAACGAAATCAATTGAAGACCTTTGAATCTTCCTACGTATTCCTTGCACTCCGTTCGAACGTCGGGTGGGTGACGATCTATCGAACTCCTATGGATCTCCTTCAACTCTCTAGAATATCAAGTATGATAATCTTGTCTTATTATTTATGAAGGCCATGTAGTGCTTTTATAGGCTACGTAGGGGATCTAAAGGAGGTGGAATATTGGGCTTCTAATATTGAAGATTAAATTGAGCCCAATGCTCAAGTCCATTAATCCTTATCAATATTAATTAATTTATTTTCCACTATATAAATTAATTGCACTCCCAATATTAAACCATATTATATCAAATAATATTTCTCCGGTAGTATTATTTATTCCGTGTATTTAAGATTTAAATATCCATAAATAAAATTAATCTATTGCTAATTAATTTATTCATCTCTTTAATCCGAGACTAGTACCATTCAACCTTAATTATTGTGCGGAACGAATCCACTCATGAGGTTTACACAATAATTCCTTATGAACTCATCTCGGGGATATTATCAACCCTTCCGGGATACACTGTCCCGTCAAGTATTCACGGCATGCCATATATAAAATATAGTGACCCAACTTAACCGATAATTAACCCAATAATTAAATCGGTTAATTCCTTTGGTAAATCAAAGTCACTTATATTAAATATACACACCCGCAATAATATCAGGGATTAAGAATAAAATACACTGAGACTCGAATCGATTATCGCCGGCAATCCTAATCGATGAATCTCAACGATCCGCTCAATACACCAAGTGTACAAGTGTGATAAAATAATTAAGACAAATTATTTTCTCTCTCACACGACGACTATACCGATGGATTGGTCCGTGTCCATCTAGGTCGTGAGCAACAGTTTGATTAAATACGAGTAACCGATATTATGATCTTCTGTGTGACGTCGCACACCATACTAACTACAACGTATATAATCTAGGACTATATTTGCATATATTTAATTATAAATAATTAAACGCAAACAATTGTTTATTAATTTAATAGATTAAATGCTATGATCGGGAGTTTAACATTACTTAAATCTAGACATTAAGTACACAACTCCAACAACATAGCCTTTTGGCAAATTAAGAATCACCTCTAAGTCCCAGAGATTATCCCGGAGTTATACCAAAACTTCCGCTGCCTCTGAGGCCGCTATTTGGTTACCCATGGTAGAGTCCGAAAAGCATCGTGCTTATCACTCTTCCATGTTAAAACTCCTTCTCCTTCAATAGTGAAACACATAGCCTGATATCGACTTACACCGGTCCTCATTTGATTAGAAATCTAAGAGAATGTAATCCAAAGGAAAAGCTTGTTTGCTCCGTAATCCAGAACATAGTTTCCAATACTTCGAAAGTACTTAAAATGTTCATTACAGCAGTCAAGTATTCCTTTCCAGGATTACCTTGATATCCTCCCACTATGCTAACCGCATAGCCGATATCAAGTTCTTGTTTTCAACAATGCATTTATTAAGCTTTCCTCACTGTAAGTGTAGGAATCCGCTTTCATTGCTTCTATCTCCTTTTGTGTTCCAAAACACATATCCTTAGATAGATGCATTCCGTCTCTGAAAGGTAACGAACCTTTCTCGGAATCTTGCATGTTAAAACGAACCATAATCATATATATGTAAGATCTCCAGGAGAAGTACAATGTTCTTTCCTAGAGATGCAAGATCTCAAAAACATTTATCTAGACAACTATCATTTTATGTCTTGACAACATCTTTACACTGTTACCAATGATAAAATGTTATCTACATAAAACCCGAGAAACACCACCTTGTTTTCCATCACGTTTCCAATACACACGATTCGTCTATGCTTTTGATGAATCCATAAAATGGACTATATCATCAATTGGCAAGTACCACGAACTCAATGCTTTGTTTCAATCCATAAATGGATCAACTAACCATGTACTCTAAATGATCTTGCCTATTAGCAATAATCCTTATTGCTCTCCAAGAAGGCACATTTAGATCTAGTACCGCCTTCATGTAGATCCAGGGATCGATTTCATGTATACTAGGTCCAGAGTCCGAAAACTCTCCTGGTCTTATGAATATCTCCGGTTGTCTCACAACCTCCCACTACAACGGCATTCCGGTGTATAAACAGTAATAACAGTAGGTGTAGTTAGTGGTGTACCGCTACTCGGTTCGGCTGGTTCTCAGTCCTTATCGTTTTCTCTCATTTCAAAAGTATCACGTCACCTTGGGCTTGTGGTTCATCATATAGTCTTTCTCTAAGAACCAGGCGTTAGAACTTATAACATCCTTCTGGTTCATAGTTGTTGGAATTCGATATCCCGGGCTATTAAAATTTGCGGAAACAATAACCCGAACGAAAACCTTCGCCGGAGATCACATGAACACCGACTCATCCGCCGGAGTCCGACCATCGGAGACCATGCGCCCGAAGACACACAGCCCGCCCCCGGCCGAACCCCCGCGAGGCGGGTTCACGCGATCAAAAGACCGATCGCACGCCGGCGATCGATCGGGGTGGGGCTGCTCCCAGCAGCCCCCGCGGCGAGTCCGGCGGCTCGCCGCCACCTGGAGGCTCCCGCCTTCACGGCGGGGATGGGCACGGCACCAGCCCGTGCCCAGCGATCGACCCTCGTGGTCGATCGCACACCCTCGGTCGAACCGAGGGTTCGACCCCCATCGCCCCGCGCCGAAACCCTAGCCCGGGCGATCTCCCGTGGTCCGGTGGCTTCGCCACCACCACGCGATCGTCCCCCGTTCATAGTTTCGTGCTTCGGATCTTTATTCTACGGTATTCTCGATAAATCCAAAATCGAACAATTATCAAGGGCGTTTAGATATTGTACCTTTTGATTCGTTGTTCGGAGAAACGAAATCAAGATGACCTTTGAATCTTCCCACGTATTCCTTGCACTCCGTTCGAACGTCGGGTGGGCGACGATCTATCGAACTCCTATGGATCTCCTTCAACTCTCTAGAATATCAAGTATGATAATCTTGTCTTTTTGATTTATGAAGGCCATGTAGTGCTTTTATAGGCTACGTAGGGGATCTAAAGGAGGTGGAATATTGGGCTTCCAATATTGATGATTAAATTGAGCCCACTGCCCAAGTCCATTAATCCTTATCAATATTAATTAATTTATTTTCCACTATATAAATTAATTGCACTCCCAATATTAAACCATATTATATCCAAATAATATTTCTCCGGTAGTATTATTTATTCCGTGTATTTAAGATAAAAATATCCATGAATAAAATTTATTTATTGCTTAATAAATTTATTCATCTCTTTTATGCGAGACTAGTACCACTCAACCTTATTTATTATGCGGAATTAAATCCACTTGCGAGGTTTACATAATAAATCCTTTTGATCTCATCTCGGGGATATTATCAACCCTTCCGGGATACACTGTCCGGTCAATTATTCACGGCATGCCATATACAAAATATAGCGACCCAACTTGACCGGTAATTAACCCAATAATTAAATCGGTTAATTCCTTTGGCAAATCAAAGTCACTTATATTAAGTATACACACCCGCAATAATATCGGGGATTAAGAATATAATACACTGAGTCTCAAATCAATTATCGCCGAGCAAACCTAATTGATGAGTCTCAATCGATCCGCTCAATACACCAAGTGTACAAGTGTGATAAAATAATTAAGATAAATTATTTTCTCTCTCACACAACGACTATACCGATGGATTGGTCCGTGTCCACCTAGGTCGTGAGCAACTGTTCGATTAAATACGAGTGACCGATAGTATGATCTTCTGTGTGCCCATGCAACACCATACTAACTACAACGTATAAAATCTAGGACTATAATTTGCATGTATTTAATTAACAATAATTAAAAGCAAATGAATGTTCGTATTTAATAGGTAAATGAAAGTGTACAAGGAGTTTATAATACTCAAATCTAGACATTAAGTATACTACTCCAACAATCTCCCACTTATACTAAGGTCTAGTCTTATCCTCCAAACTTCCGACTCCCATACTCATCACGTGCTTAAATTGTACTTCCAAGAAGTACCAAGTGAATGAGCAATCTAGGTTGCCGCTCTGAAGCTATCTTGGTGACTACTGCATCGTCCCTCTGACGATGACTCGTATCAGGTGGTACTTGCACTATGTGTTATCTTACACTCATAGACTAGTGATCTCTTAAAGTTTGCCACTGCACCGCTATTTGCATAGCCTTTGGTAAACTAAGAATCACATCTAAGTCCCAGAGGTAATACTGGAGCCATACCAAATCTTCCGCTGCCTCTGAGGCCGCTATTTGGTTACCCATGGGAGAGTCCGAAAAGCATCGTGCTTATCACTCTTCCATGTTAAAAACTCCTCCTCCTTTAATAGTGAAACACATAGCCTGATCACGACTTACACCGGTCCTTATCAGCTTGGAAATCCGACTCCGTGTAACCCAAAGGAATCAGATTGTCTGCCCTGTAACTCAGAACATAATCCCTAGTATTTCGAAAATACTTGAAAATGCTCTTTACAGCAGACCAATGAGCCTTTCCAGGGTTACTCTGATATCTCGCTACTACGCCAACTGCATAGCAGATATCAGGCCTCGTACATAACATTGCATACATTAAGCTTCCCACAGCCGAAGCGTAGGGAACTGCTTTCATTTCATCTTTCTCCTTTTGTGTCTGAGGACACATCTCCTTAGAAAGATAAGTTCCTTTACTGAAGGGTAGTTCACCCTTCTTGGAATCTTGCATGTTAAAACGAGCCAGAATCGTGTCTATGTAAGATTGCTGGGATAGGTACAATGTTCTATTCCGGCGATCCCTTATAACCTTGATCCCTAGAACATGCCCGACTTCTCCCAAATCTTTCATATCGAATTGTCTAGACAACCATCCCTTTTTGTCTGACAACATTTTCACACTGTTGCCAATGAGAAGAATGTCGTCTACATAAAGCAAGAGAAACACCACCTTCTTCCCATCACGTTTCCAATACACACACGATTCGTCCATGCTTTGACTGAATCCAAAAGATTGGACTACTTCGTCAAACCGCGGGTTCCACGATCTCGAGGCTTGTTTCAATCCATAAATGGATCGATTAAGCTTGCACACTAGATGATCTCGCCCCTTAGCAATGAATCCTTCTGGTTGTTTCATTTAAATCGTCTCGTCAAGACTTCCATTAAGGAAAGCTGTCTTGACATCCATTTGCCACACCTCATAATCCATATGAGCTGCTATGGATAAGAGAATCCGGATTGACTTTATCTTGGCTACCGACGAGAAGGTCTCCTCATAATCGATTCCTTCTTTCTGAGTATATCCTTTCGCAACAAGCCGAGCTTTAAAGGTTTCAACCTTTCCGTCAGATCCTCTCTTTCTCTTTTAGACCCATTTACACCCAATTGGCTTTACGCCGCTTGGTGGTTCTACAAGATCCCAGACTTTATTAGAATCCATAGATTCTATTTCGGATTTCATCGCTTTCTTCCAAGAAGGCGCATCTATATCTTGTACCGCATCGTCATAGGTCCAGGGATCGATTTCATGAACTCCGGGTCCAGAGTCTGAAGACTCACCCACTCCAATCCATCGGTCTGGCTGTTTAAAAACCCTCCCACTACGACGGCGTTCCGGTGTATTAACAGTGACAGTAGGTGCAGGTTCTAGTGGTGTATTACTACTCGGTTCGGCTGTATCTAAGTCTTCCTTGTCACCTCTCATCTCATCAAGTATTATGTCACTTTTGGGCTTGTGGTCCATGACATAGTCTTCCTCTAAGAACCGAGCGTTAGTACTTATAACGATCTTCTGGTCCTTAGGACTATAGAACATGCCACCTTTAGTTCCTTTCGGGTATCCTACAAACAGCCGTAATTCTGATCTAGGTTCTAACTTATCGGCACCTTGTCGCAACACATGTGCTGGACAACCCCAGATCCGAATGTGTCTCAAGTTAGGCTTGCGCCCACTCCACAATTCCATGGGTGTGGTTGGTACCGTTTTGGTCGGAACCCTATTCAAGATATACGCCGCTGTTTCCAAGGCAAATCCCCAGAACATAACAGGTAAGTCCGAGTAACTCATCATTGATCGCACCATTTCCATAAGAGTCCTATTCCTTCTTTCTGACACGCCATTCTGCTGGGGAGTATATGGTGATGTCATTTGGGAATCAATCCCATTCTCTGCCAAGTATGCCTTGAATTCTCCAGACAGGTACTCGCCTCCGCGATCCGATCGCAGGCATTTAATGGATTTGTTTTGAAGGTTCTCCACAAAAGCCTTGAACTCCTTGAACTTGTCAAAGGATTCGCTCTTGCGGCGCATCAAGTATACAAATCCATACCTTGAGTAATCATCAGTGAAAGTGATGAAATACTCGTACCCTCCCCTTGCCTGAGTAGACATAGGTCCGCATACATCAGAGTGAATCAAATCCAATACTTGTTCAGCTCTTCGTCCTTTACCAGAAAAAGGACGCTTGGTCATTTTACCCTCTAAACAGGATTCGCAGGTCGGAAGGTCCTCTCCTTCAACGCCAGTGATTAAATCATCAGCTTTCATCCTTTGAAGCCTATTCGAGTTTATATGACCTAGCCTCAGATGCCACAAGTATAATTGATTCATTTTTGAAGGTTCCTTTCTCTTATTGGTGTTCGTAGATGTGTTATTACTCTCGGTTAGTTGCATCGTGTTAGACTCAGGATTTAGTACATACAAATCGTCCACCAATGTACCAGAACAGATAATCTCACTGTTTCTTCTTATGATCACAGAGTGGTCAAAAGAAACAGAATATCCATTCATAATAAGTTTAGAAACCGAAATTAAATTCTTTCTAAAGTTGGGTACATAAAGACAATTATGTAAAACTAAAACCCTATCACTACTAAAGCGTAAGTGAACGTCTCCCACTGCAACAGCCGCCACCCTCGCAGCATTGCCCATGTAGACCACGATCTCTCCCTCTCTAAGTCTCCGGGTTTCCTGGAACCCCTGCAATGAATTGCAGACATGATCAGTGGCCCCCGTATCTACACACCAGGTGCTGGTAGATAACACCACTGATAATGTTTCAGTGACTAAGGAAAATTTCGTACCTTTGATGAGGGGACAATCAGACTTCCAGTGCCCAGACTGCTTGCATCGATAGCACTTGCCTCGCGGCTTGCTCTTCCCAATCCGTGGTTTGGAACCACTGGGCTTCTTTGCTTGCACTTCTTCCTTGGCCATAAGAGCTCGTGATTTTCTGATCACACTTATGATTTTCATCCTCAAGTCATCGTTTTTAAGCGACTCCTCTAGTGGACGAAATACAATGAGTATGTAATTCACCTCTTCAGCAGTATCCACACTATGTCTCAACATCATATTGAGGTCATTCCTAATGTCCTCATCAGTTGGGACAACAGCAGATATAGAAGGCTCAACAGTCTGGACAATGTCCAGATTTCGTTCCCAATCATTACTATATGGAACCAGTGAGTTCTCATCTTTAAGTATATCACAAAGTGGGGTCACAGTCATTCCTAACCTATAAGCACATAAAACAAACAAACAATTTAATATCCGATATTATCTCCCTTAAATAATATCATTAAATCACTAATCACATCTAAAATCCCATCAGGTAAGGCAAGCCACGGTGTGTGGACGTTTACCCACCCAAATGATTTAGCAATTAGATTTCCTTCGGTCATACATCTCTTATAGCGGAACCTCGGTGTGAGGAATACTATAAGGCGTATCTAAGTGTAAACCATTACTCAGCACCAAAGTAAATCGTTTGGAATTGCTACATCACCGCAAGCCACGTTGTGTGGACGTTTACGACAACTTCACAACTCTTCACAATTTTCTTACAACTGTCTACATCAATTAATCCAAAATCCGTCAGCATAGCAAGCCACGTTGTGTGGTCGTTTACTACACTAAGAGATCTTTATAATTGACTCCCAATTACTTGATCCATTCAATCTTGTAAATCAAGACGTGGAGAATCATAAGTGAAACTCGAGGTTTCTAACCAGTGATTCACCATGCGAACAGCCCTATCTCTCATAAATGAGGGAGCCGAGCAGACAATCGATCCATCTATAAAAGAATGGTACGAAGGTCTCTAATTCGTGTCCTCGACATGACCAAGTGGCTCTGGCTCCATTCCACTCCCCGGGGTAAGAATGAGTCGACTTGAAATCAGTTTTGGAAAGACAAATTAGGCATTGTTTGATGAACTCAATCAATGTTTCTCGTAAGAGGAATTACAAGAACTCTCCTCCAATGACCTATCTATATAAACTTCAAAAGTTTATAAAAGTCACCAAGAGAGCAGCAGTGGAGACCATGGGTATGTTTCCATACCCTCTCCCACTTAGCTTTTTACAATAAAGGGATACGCTATTCTAGTGCATAAAAGTAAACACATATAGCATGCATACATGTAATAAAGCACATAGTATTATCACATAGTCAAAATAATTACTAGAATATTATTTTCCGACTATTATGGCTTTACTCCATCTCTGTACGCATCTTCTAGTCTTCAGTCTTCGTTCTTGAATGCTCCATGTGACGAGAATATTAATTTCCAATATTTAAATCTATTTATTTTTAATAAATCCAAAAGATACTTAATTAATAATAATTAAGTCAATCGAATAAATCAAAAATAAAATTAATTATTATTAATATTTTTATTTATTTTAATTTCCCTTTCTACTTCATTAAATCTCTAGAATAATCTATCCAAGACCCACTTGGAATATTCTAGATGATTTCCATAATGAAATAAGGAAATAAAATAATTTAGGACTCTTCTACTTTCCAAATTAATTAGATTCCTTATCCATGAATATTTCCATAAAATAGAAATAATCAATAAGGAATCCTAATTAATTCCAAATTGATTCTTTTCCTAATCCATGAGAGTTCCCAAAAATAGGAATTCTCAAATAGGAAAAACCCGAACCAATTAGGAAAGAGAATCACCGGACCGGGATAGCACGGGGTGGGGATCCCCGTGCCACCATCGACCGCCGCCTATGCCGCCGCCGCCCAGCCCACGCGCCACCACCACTGGTGGCCGGCGTGGCCGGAACTCCCGCGGGCAGCCCTATAGGGCGTGGGTCGATCGATCCTCATGGGATCGACCATGGGGATGGTCGATCCTTGTCCCGTTCATCCTCACGATCATCTCCTTCGTCACGCGTCTTCTCCGACGGTCGTTTCGGCATCGATCCAACGCAAAATAAATTACAAAATCTAAATTACAATCCCGGTATCGATTCTATACATGAAATCGACCCTATACAATTTCCGGAAAAACGTAGAACGTAATAATAAATCCTAAATTCGGTCAACCCCCGAATTTTTACTATTACAAGCATTCACCACCAAAAACGAATCTCGACATGTCCGAGAGTTTAATCAAACCAACATACATGACAAAATAAATTAAACGAATAATAAATTAAGCCATAATAGTCGGAAACCCTGCAAGGTAGAACAATTTTATCGAAAATACCGCGAACGTAAACCACGCTCTGATACCAATTGTTGGAATTCGATATCCCGGGCTATTAAAATTTGCGGAAACAATAACCCGAACGAAAACCTTCGCCGGAGATCACATGAACACCGACTCATCCGCCGGAGTCCGACCATCGGAGACCATGCGCCCGAAGACACACAGCCCGCCCCCGGCCGAACCCCCGCGAGGCGGGTTCACGCGATCGAAGGACCGATCGCACGCCGGCGATCGATCGGGGTGGGGCTGCTCCCAGCAGCCCCCGCGGCGAGTCCGGCGACTCGCCGCCACCTGGAGGCTCCCGCCTTCACGACGGGGATGGGCACGACACCAGCCCGTGCCCAGCGATCGACCCTCGTGGTCGATCGCACACCCTCGGTCGAACCGAGGGTTCGACCCCCATCGCCACGCGCCGAAACCCTAGCCTGGGCGATCGCCCGTGGTCCGGTGGCTTCGCCACCACCACGCGATCGTCCCCCGTTCATAGTTTCGTGCTTCGGATCTTTATTCTACGGTATTCTCGATAAATCCAAAATCGAACAATTATCAAGGGCGTTTAGATATTGTACCTTTTGATTCGTTGTTCGGAGAAACGAAATCAAGTTGACCTTTGAATCTTCCCACGTATTCCTTGCACTCCGTTCGAACGTCGGGTGGGCGACGATCTATCGAACTCCTATGGATCTCCTTCAACTCTCTAGAATATCAAGTATGATAATCTTGTCTTTTTGATTTATGAAGGCCATGTAGTGCTTTTATAGGCTACGTAGGGGATCTAAAGGAGGTGGAATATTGGGCTTCCAATATTGATGATTAAATTGAGCCCACTGCCCAAGTCCATTAATCCTTATCAATATTAATTAATTTATTTTCCACTATATAAATTAATTGCACTCCCAATATTAAACCATATTATATCCAAATAATATTTCTCCGGTAGTATTATTTATTCCGTGTATTTAAGATAGAAATATCCATGAATAAAATTTATTTATTGCTTAATAAATTTATTCATCTCTTTTATCCGAGACTAGTACCACTCAACCTTATTTATTATGCGGAATTAAATCCACTCGCGAGGTTTACATAATAAATCCTTTTGAGCTCATCTCGGGGATATTATCAACCCTTCCGGGATACACTGTCCGGTCAATTATTCACGGCATGCCATATACAAAATATAGCGACCCAACTTGACCGGTAATTAACCCAATAATTAAATCGGTTAATTCCTTTGGCAAATCAAAGTCACTTATATTAAGTATACACACCCGCAATAATATCGGGGATTAAGAATATAATACACTGAGTCTCAAATCAATTATCGCCGAGCAAACCTAATTGATGAGTCTCAATCGATCCGCTCAATACACCAAGTGTACAAGTGTGATAAAATAATTAAGATAAATTATTTTCTCTCTCACACAACGACTATACCGATGGATTGGTCCGTGTCCACCTAGGTCGTGAGCAACTGTTCGATTAAATACGAGTGACCGATAGTATGATCTTCTGTGTGCCCATGCAACACCATACTAACTACAACGTATAAAATCTAGGACTATAATTTGCATGTATTTAATTAACAATAATTAAAAGCAAATGAATGTTCGTATTTAATAGGTAAATGAAAGTGTACAAGGAGTTTATAATACTCAAATCTAGACATTAAGTATACTACTCCAACAATAGTACTACTGAACACACATCTTTTGTTCTTCTAGGATATTCTACAACCGCATTTGAATGCGCCGTTGTTTCCAGACATATCCATAGAACATAGGTAGTTCCGTATAACTCATGATTTTACTACTTCTATAAGAGTTCCATTTCTTGTTTTCGACACACCATTTCTACACAACAGTGTATGGTGTAGTCATTTGGGATCAAATCCCAATCTCTGATCAGTATGCCATGCATTCTTCAAACAGGTACTTGCCTCCGCGATCAAATCGCAGGCTACAAATGGATATACCTTGATGGTTCTTCCACAAATGCTTAGTGTCCATTGACTTGTCAAAACACTTGCTTTTGTGGCACATCAGGTATTCTAATCCATTTCTCGAGTAATCATCAAATGAAGTACTCGTATCTTATTGTCTGAGTAGACATAGGTCTGCATACATCAAAGTCAATCAATTCTTATACTTGTCCGGATCTTATATCCATAAAGGATTGCTTAGTCATGTTATCTTCCAAATTAGATTCTTAGGTCGGAAGGTCCACTCCTTCAACTTAATTGATCAAATATCAATTTTCGACCTTTGAACTTCTTATTTTAATAAACATGACTTAGCATAAGAATCCACAAGTATAATTGATTTAATAAAGAAATCTCTTATTAGTAAAACGAGTTTCATACTACGGTTCGCTGCATCGTGGTGGACTCAGGATTCATCATTTATATATTGCTAGCTAATGTACCAGAATAATTAAAAGAAATAAAATATCCATTCATTAGAAATCCAGAACAAAGTTCTTTCTATAATGAAAGGTACATAAAAGCAATAACTCAAAATGAAATCCTATAAAATGTCCTCCACTGCAACTGCTGCCTCCTCTACAGCATTGCCCATGTAGACTACGATCTTTTCTTTTCAAAGTCGTTAGGTTTCCTGGAACCTCTGCATTTAAAATGCACATACTGTCAGTGGTTCCATATCTACACACCATGTTCCGGTAGATAATACCACTGAATATGTTTTACGACTAAAGAAAATTTCGTACTTTCTTTGAGAGGATAATCAGACTTCCAGTACCCAGACTGTTTGCATCGAGAACACTTGCCTCATGGCTTTCTCGTCCCATCTCGTGGTCCATATAACTTATGACCACTGGGTTTCTTTGCTTGCTTTTCCTTTCCCCCGATTTTGCCTTTAGGTTCGAAACCTTTGGCATTGGCTACAAGAGCTTGCGATTTCCGTTTCAACTCGTCCAAAAAAGTCAATCATCTCAAAAACGTGTTTAAGCGTTTCCTCGAAGTGACTGGCCTTTATGAGTATCCTCATCGCTTCTTGTCTATGTTGGAATTCGATATCCCGGGCTATTCAAATTTTTTTGCGGAAACAATAACCCGAACGAAGACCTTCGCCGGAGATCACATGAACGTCGACTCATCCGCCGGAGTCTGGCCTTTGGAGACCACGCACCCGAAGGCACGTAGCCCGCCCCCAGCCGAACCCCCGCGAGCCGGGGTTCACACGATCGAAGGATCGATCGCACGCCGTGCTGGGATTCGATGTCCCGGGCTATCAAAAAAATTGTGGAACCGATAACCCGACCGAAAACCCGTCGCCGGAGTTCGCACGAACACCAACTCATCCGCAGGAGTCCGACCTTTGGAGACTACGCGCCCGAAGACACGCAGCCCGCCCCCAGTCGAAGTCTCCCGCGAGTCGGAAATCACGAACGCGAAGAACAGGGCTCGACAAGAGCATCGCCGCGGGATGAACCCGCGGCTAAACCCTAGCCGAACCCCATCGCGGCTGGGGTTCGCGATCGCCGTGCATGGCGATCGCTGGGCTGCTCCGGCAGCCCCGGGCGGTGAGTCCGGCGACTCACCGCCATCACCGACAGGAGGGGGAACCACCAGTCGCGGCGCGAAGCCGCGACGGTCCCCGGCGATCGAGCTAGGGCTCGATCGCCCCAGCCGCGGCGTCCAGCCGCGGCCTGCTCTTCTTGCGCGCACCACCGGCGAAGGGAGGCCGGGGGGTTCGACCCGCCGTGGCACCAGCCCACGGCCGAACCCCCAGCGATCGACTTCACGTCGATCGCTCGCCCCGGCGTCCAGCCGGGGCTTCCCTCACGCCCGCGCGCCGGCGGTCGAACCCTAGGGTTCGGCCGCCCCTTGTTCGATCCCGACGGGGATCGCGAGATCCCCGTATCCCGGTCTCGACGTTCCCGGATCGTCTTGTTCATGTACATATTACGATTAACAAGCACAAATAATCATAGAAGGGGGTTCTCGATTATTACCTCGAATCGTTGTACGGAGAAACGAATTCGGTTGACGACCTTGTGATCTTCCTACGTATTCCTCGCACTTCGTCCGAACGTCGTGTGGGCGACGATCTATCGGATTTCTGTGGATCTTCCTCACTCTCAAGACTTTATGATTGGCGTAGGTCAATTATTATATCTTATGAAAAGTGAAGACCATGTAGTGCTTATATAGGCTACGTAGGGGATCATAAGGAGAATAAATATTGGGCTTCTAAATATTGAAGATTAAATTGGGTCCAACCCAAATCCATTAATCCTTATCAATATTAAATTTTATTTATTTTCCACTATATAAATAAAATTGCACTCCCAATATTAATCCATATTATATCAAATAATATTTCTCCGATTAGTATTATTTATTCCGTGTATTTAAGATTTAAATATCCATGAATAAATTTATTTATTGCTCAATAAATAATATTCATATCTTATATCCGAGACTAGTACCGTTCAACCTTTATTATTGTGCGGAACGAATCCACTCATGAGGTTTACACAATAATTCCTTATGAACTCATCTCGGGGATATTATCAACCCTTCCAGGATACACTTTCCCGTCAAGTATTCACGGCATGTCATATATAAAATATAGCGACCCAATTTTACCGGTAATTAACCCAA
The DNA here is from genome assembly GCA_954870475.1 of Euphrasia confusa. Lineage (NCBI taxonomy): Eukaryota > Viridiplantae > Streptophyta > Magnoliopsida > Lamiales > Orobanchaceae > Euphrasia > Euphrasia confusa. Next base: position 24,719,836 of record OX940960.1, read on the forward strand.
TAATTAAATCGGTTAATTCCTTTGGAAAATCAAAGTCTCTAATATTAAATATACACACCCGCAATAATATCAGGGATTAAGAATAAAATACTCCGAGATTTAAATTTATTATCCAAGGCAATCCTAATCAATAAATCTCAAGCTGATCCGCCCAATACACCAAATGTACAAGTGTGATAAAATAATTAAGATAAATTATTTTCTCTCTCACACAACGACTATACCGATGGATTGGTCCGTGTCCATCTAGGTCGTGAGCAACCGTTCGATTAAATACGAGTAATCGATAGTATGATCTTCTGTGTGCCCATGCACACCATACTAACTACAACGTATAAAATCCAGGACTATATTTTTGCATAATTAAATAATAATAATTAAATGCAAATGATTGTTTATTAATTAAATAGGTTAAATGCTATGACCGGGAGTTTACCGATGCTTAAATCTAGACATTAAGTGCACAACTCCAACAATCTCCCACTTGTACTAAGGTCTAGTCATTTCCTCCAAACTCCCGACTCCCATACTCATCACGTGCTTAAGTTATACTTCCCAGAAGTATTATGTGAATGAGCAATCTAGGTTGCCGCTCTGAAGTTATCTTGGTGACTACTGCGTCGTCTTACTGACGATGACTCGTATCAGGTGGTACTGGCTCTATGTGTTATCATCACTTTTCGAACTTATGACTTCTTCCAGTTCTCCATGCACCGCTATGTACATAGCCTTTGGTGAACCAAGAGTCATATCCAAGTTCTGAGGTTATTCCGGAACCTAACCAAAACTTCCGCTGCCTCTGAGGCTGCCATTCGGTTTATGATAGAGTCCGAGAAGCATCACGCTTATCACTCTTTCATCCTTAGGTTCCACCTCCTTTTAAAAGTGAACACATAGCCTGATATCGACTTACACTGGTCCTTCTCTGATTTTGGATCTGAGAAACTGTAATCCAAGAAGATTTCGTTTTGCTAGTAATCCAGTACTTCCAAGTACTTTACAGCATTCGAATATTTCTTATCCAGATTACTTTGATATCCTCCCACTACGCTAACCGCATAGTTGATATCAGGTTCTGGTTTTTCAACATTGCATCTACAAAGCTCTCCACACAAGAAGTGTAGGTAACTGCTTTGTCCATATCTATCTCCTTCATGTGTTCGAAACACATACCTTTAGATAGATGTATTCTGTTCCTGAAAGGCAATAACCTTTCTCAGAATTGTGCATGTTTAAAACAAACCATAGTCGTATAAGATATCTTAAGAGAAGTACAATTGTTCTTGTCTAGAGATCGAAGGATTTCTAAGAACATGATCTAACTTCATCTTAATCTTATACCTTGATTTATTTAGACAACCTCTATTTTATGTTTGACAACACTTTTACATTGTCGCCAATGATGAAGTGTTATCTACACAAAATTCCGAGAAACACCACCTTTGTTTCCATTACGTCTCTAACACACCTCTCTCGCAAATCTATGCAGACCTAGGGATCGATTTCATGTATACTGGATCCAGAGTTCAAAACTCATCCAGTCTTATGAACATCTTTGGTTGCTTAACAACCTCCCACTGCAATGGCGTTCCGGTGTATAACAGTAATAACATTAGGTGCAGTTAGTGGTGTACTACTACTCGGTCAGGCTGGTTCTCAGTCTTTCCCTTTCCTCATTTTAAAGTACTTTGTCAATTAGGGCATTTGTAGTTCATCTAATATTTTTCCTCTAAGAACCGGGCGAGGACACCCTTCTGGTCCGTAGTACTATTGAACATACAATTACTTGTTCTTCTAGGATATTCTACAACCACATAGAATGTGCCGTTGTATCCAGAAATATCCATAGAACATAGGTAGTTCCGAACAAACTTGATCCTTTACCATCAGAATCCCATTTCTCATTCCTGACACACCATGTCTACACATCAGTGTATGGTGCAGAAGCTTGAGACTTAATCTCAATCTTTGATTTATGCTATGTGTTATTTAGATAGGTGATAGCCTCACCTTCTCTAATTACACATACCGCATTAATCATAAATCATTTTCTATACTTGTCTGAATTCCATCCTTTATCCAGAAAGGTTAACTCAGTTGTATCATCTTTCAAGATCGATCCTTAGGTCGGGAGGTCCATTCCTCCAACTATAATTGATCAAATCAATTTCGACCTTTTGAATAGATATTACCATGTTCAAGAATTCACAAGTATAATGATTGATAAGAGAAATACATCTAATAAGTAAAACAAGTTATACATAACGGTTTGTTGCATCGTGGTAGACTAAGGATTCATCATTCATGTATTGCTATCTAATGTACCAGAATAGATATCACCATTATTTCTTATCCAAACCATCAAATGATTAAAGAAATAAAATATCCATTAATAATAAAGAAAACCAGAACAAAAGTTCTTTTTCAAAATAAGGGGTACATAAAGCAATAACTGAAATGAAAACTTAAAACAGATAAATGTCTTCCACTGCAACAGCTGCTACCCCAACAGCTTTGCCCATGTAGACTCGAACTCTTCTTCTCTAAGTCGCCGGGTTTTCTGGAACCCCTGCATTTAAGATAATGCACATACCGTCAGTGGTTCCATATCTACACACCAGAATTCTGGTAGATAATACCGCTGACTATGTTTTTACGACTAAAGAAAAATTCGTACCTCTGAGAGGACATTCAGACTTCCAGTGTCCAAACTTGTTGCATCGGAAGCACTTGCCCTTTGGCTTACCAGCCCCCACTCGTGGTCCATTCCTCTTGGCACCACTGGGTTTTATGGCTTGCTTCCTTTTCTTGCCCCTACCTCCAATAGCTTTCAAGCTTTTGGACTTGGTAGCCACAAGCGCTTGAGACTTGCCCTTCTTGTAGATCCCCTCTGCCGCCTTCAGTTCAGTCAGGAGTTGCGCAAGGCTATAAGACAGTTTACCCATATTATAGCTCACACGAAACTGCTCAAAACTAGGGGTCAGAGACTGGAGTATGATGTCGACTTGCGTCTCAGCATCAATCATAGCTCCTAGGACCTCCAATTCATTCAACAGACTCATCATCTTGAGAACGTGCTCCTCAACGGGCGTTCCTTCAGACTGAGTAGTTGACATGAGGACTCTCATGGCTTCTTGCCTCCCCGCACGGTCATGATGCCCAAACATCTCCTTGAGGTTAAATAACATATCCTCGGCAGTGTCCATCGACTGATGATGGGTTTGGAGCACATTTGACATGGAAGCCAAAATGTAGCACTTAGCCATTTCATCAGCCTTTTTCCACTTCCGATATGCTTCTTTTTCCTCATCAGTTGAGGCGGCCGTGGGCTCAGCAGGGCATTGCTCATAGAGTACAAACTTGTACTCTTCAGCAGTCAGGACAATGTCCAAATTTCTCTTCCAATCAATGTAATTGGGACCAGTGAGTTTATGTTCCTTGAGTATCATTGAAAGTGGATTCATAGCTATTCTCTAAACCTATAAGCACATGTAAACAAACAATCAATTTAATGTCCGATATTATCTCCCTCAAATAATATCATTAAATTACTAATTGCGTCTAAAATCCCATCAGGTAAAGCAAGCCACGTGGTGTGGACGTTTACCCACCCAAATGATTTAGCAATTAGATTTTCTTTGGTCATACATCAATCATAGCGTAACTTCGTGGGGAAGAATACTATTGCTGGGATTCGATGTCCCGGGTTATCAAAAAAATTTGCGAAACCGATAACCCGATCAAAAAACCCGTCGCCGGAGATTACACGAACACCGACTCATCCGCAGGAGTCCGGCCTTTGGAGACTACGCGCCCGAAGACACGCAGCCCGCCCCCAGCCGATTTTCTCCCACGAGTCGGATCCACGAACGCGAACCACACGCGAAGAACCGGGCTCGACAAGAGCGTCGCCGCGGGATGAACCCGCGGCTAAACCCTAGCCGAACCCCATCACGGCTGGGGTTCGCGATCGCCGTGCATGGCGATCGCCGGGACTGCCTAGCAGCCCCCGGTGGTGAGTCCGGCGACTCACCACCTTCGCCGGAGGAGGGCGGTCAGCCCCAGGCTGACTCGCCGCGGCATCAGCCGCGGCTTTCCCACGCGATCGACCACGGCGGTCGATCGCTCGCCCCGGCTTCAGCCGGGGCTCCTCCCTTGCGCACGCCGCCGTCGAGGGCGGCTGGGGTCCGCCACGGCACCAGCCCGTGGTGTTGGAGTTGTGTACTTAATGTCTAGATTTAAGTATCGGTAAACTCCCGGTCATAGCATTTAACCTATTTAATTAATAAACAATCATTTGCATTTAATTAATTATGCAAAATATAGTCCTGGATTTTATACGTTGTAGTTAGTATGGTGTTGCATGGGCACACAGAAGATCATACTATCGGTTACTCGTATTTAATCGAACAGTTGCTCACGACCTAGATGGACACGGACCAATCCATCGGTATAGTCGTTGTGTGAGAGAGAAAATAATTTATCTTAATTATTTTATCACACTTGTACACTTGGTGTATTGGGCGGATCAGCTTGAGATTTATTGATTAGGATTGCCTTGGATAATCAATTTAAATCTCAGAGTATTTTATTCTTAATCCCCGATCCTATTGCGGGTGTGTATATTTAATATTAGAGACTTTGATTTTCCAAAGGAATTAACCGATTTAATTATTGGGTTAATTACCGGTAAAGTTGGGTCGCTATATTTTATATATGACATGCCGTGAATACTTGACGGGAAAGTGTATCCCGGAAGGGTTGATAATATCCCCGAGATGAGTTCATAAGGAATTATTGTGTAAACCTCATGAGTGGATTCGTTCCGCACAATAATAAAGGTTGAACGGTACTAGTCTCGGATATAAGATATGAATATTATTTATTGAGCAATAAATAAATTTATTCATGGATATTTAAATCTTAAATACACGGAATATATAATACTAATCGGAGAAATATTATTTGATATAATATGGAATAATATTGGGAGTGCAATTTTATTTATATAGTGGAAAATAAATAAAATTTAATATTGATAAGAATTAATAGATTTGGGTTGGACCCAATTTAATTTTCAATATTTAGAAGCCCAATATTTATTCTCCTTATGATCCCCTACGTAGCCTATATAAGCACTACATGGTCTTCATTTCTCATAACACACAAGAGAAAAATAATTGACCTACGCCAATCATAAAGTCTTGAGAGTGAGGAAGATCCATAGGAATCCGATAGATCGTCGCCCACACGACGTTCGGAGGAAGTGCGAGGAATACGTAGGAAGATCGCAAGGTCGTCAACCGAATTTGTTTCTCCGTACAACGATTCGAGGTAATAATCGAGAAAACCCCCTTCTATGATTATTTGTGTTGTTTAATCGTGATATATACATGAACGCGCGATCCGGGAAAACGACGATCATCGCGGACGGGGATTCGAGATCCCCGGCGAAGATCGAAGGGGGCGGTCGAAACCCTAGGGCTCGACCGCCCGGCGCGCGCGACGAAGGGCGAAGCCCCGGCTGGACGCCGGGGCATGAGATCGACTACGGTCGATCGCTGGGGTGCCACGGGCTGGTGCCGTGGCGGACCCCAGCCGCCCTCGACGGCGGCGTGCGCAAGGGAGGAGCCCCGGCTGAAGCCGGGGCGAGCGATCGACCGCGTGGTCGATCGCGAGGGAAAGCCGCGGCTGATGCCGCGGCGCGTCGGCCTGGGGCTGACCGCCCTCCTCCGGCGAAGGTGGTGAGTCGCCGGACTCACCACCGGGGGGCTGCTAGGCAGTCCCGGCGATCGCCATGCACGGCGATCGCGAACCCCAGCCATGATGGGGTTCGGCTAGGGTTTAGCCGCGGGTTCATCCCGCGGCGACGCTCTTGTCGAGCCCGGTTCTTCGCGTGTGGTTCGCGTTCGTGATTTCCGACTCGTGGGAGAAAATCGGCTGGGGGCGGGCTGCGTGTCTTCGGGCGTGTAGTCTCCAAAGGTCGGACTCCTACGGATGAGTTGGTGTTCGTGCGAACTCCGGCGACGGGTTTTCGGTCGGGTTATCGGTTCCGCAATTTTGATAGCCCGTGACATCGAATCCCAGTAATTGGTATCAGAGCGTTTGGTTTCGTGTTCATGTATATATTCGATTATTGTTCTACCTTGCAGGATTTCCGGCTATCATGGTTGATTTAATTATTGCTTAATTAATTATCATGATTATTAAACTCTCGGACATGTCGAGATTCGTTTTGTGTGGTTGAATGTTTGTAATAGTAAAAATTCGGGGGTTGACCGAATTTAGGATTTATTATTACGTTCTTTGTTTTCCGGAAAATGTATAAGGTCGATTTCATGTATAGAATCGATACCGGAATTGTAATTTAAATTGTTGTAATTTATTTACGTTGGTTCGATTCGAGACGACCGCCGGAGGACGTGTGTGACGAAGGAGAAGAAGAGAGGGAGGACCGGGGATCGATCACGAGGATCGATCCCATGATGATCGATCGCGGGGGCTGTCCGCGATGATCCTCGGCCACGCCGGCCACCGGAGGTGGTGGCGCGTGGGCTGGGGACGGTGGCGGTGGTGCTCCCGGCCGGCGATCAAGGTGGGGGCGCGGGGTCCTCGTGATCTCGTGCTACTCCTGCCAAGATACTACTTTCCTAATTGGTTCGGTTTTCCTATTTAAGTTTTCCTTTTTGGGAATTCTTATGGATTAGGAAAAGAATTAATTGAAATTAATTTTATTCCTTATTCTATTATGGAAATCTTCTAGAGTATTCCGAGTTCTACTTGGAATAGGATCCTAGAGATTTAATAGAGTTGGAAAGGAATAAAAGTTAATTTAGGATTGATTTATTTCCTAATTGATTATTCCTATTTTATGGGAATTTTCATAGTAATGGAAATTAATTAATCTTGGAAAGTAGAAGAGTCCTAATTTATTTTATTTCCTTGTTCTATTATAGATATCTTCTAGAATATTCCAAATTTTTATTTGGATGGATTATTCTAGAGATTTAATAGAACTAGATTGGAAAATAAATAAATAAAAATATTAATGATATTTAATTTTATTTTCGATATATTCAATTGACTTAATTTTCGAATTAAGTAACTTTTGGATTAATTGAAAATAAATAGATTTAAATATTAGAGATTAATATTCTCGTCACATGGAGCACTCAAGAAACGAAGACTGAAGACTAGAGGATGCATATGAAGATAAAGCCATGATAGTCGGGAAAATAATTCTCTAGCATTATTTTGACTATGTGATCTATGTGCTTTATTGCTTTCATGCATGCTATATGTGTTTATTTTTATGCACTAGATAGCGTATCCCTTTATCGTAAAAAGCTAAGTGGGAGAGGGGATGGAAACATTCCCATGGTCTCCATCACTGTTCTCTTGGTGACTTTTATGGACTTTCAAAGTTCATATAGACAAGTCATTGGAGGAGAATTCTTGTAATTCCTCTTACAAGAAACATTGATTAAGTTTATCAAACAATGCCTAATTTGTCTTTCTGAAACTGACTTCAAGTCGACTCATTCTCACCCCGGGGAGTGGAATGGAGCCAGAGCCACTTGGTCATGTGGATGACACAAATTAGAGACTTTCGTGCCATTCTTTGATAGGTGGGTCGTTTGTCTGCTCGGCTCCCTCATTTATGAGAGATAGGGTCGCTCGCATGGTGAATCACTGGTTAGAAACTTCGAGTTTCACTTATGATTCTCCGAGTCTTGATTTACGAAATCAAATGGATCTTGTAATTGGGAGTCAATTATAAAAGTCTCTTGGTGTAGTAAACGTCCACACCACGTGGCTTGCTATACTGACGGATTTTGGATTAATTGATGTAGACAGTTATAAGTGATTGTGAAGAGTTGTGAAATTGTCGTAAACGTCCACACCACGTGGCTTGCGGTGACGTAGCAACTCCAAGCGATACACTTTAGTGCTGAGTGATGGTTTACACTTAGATACGCGTTGTAGTATTCTTCCCCACAAAGTTACGCTATGATTGATGTATGACCAAAGAAAATCTAATTGCTAAATCATTTGGGTGGGTAAACGTCCACACCACGTGGCTTGCTTTACCTGATGGGATTTTAGACGCAATTAGTAATTTAATGATATTATTTGAGGGAGATAATATCGGACATTAAATTGATTGTTTGTTTACATGTGCTTATAGGTTTAGAGAATAGCTATGAATCCACTTTCTATGATACTCAAGGAACAAAAACTCACTGGTCCCAATTACATTGATTGGAAGAGAAATTTGGACATTGTCCTGACTGCTGAAGAGTACAAGTTTGTACTCTATGAGCAATGCCCTGCTGAGCCCACGGCCGCCTCAACTGATGAGGAAAAAGAAGCATATCGGAAGTGGAAAAAGGCTGATGAAATGGCTAAGTGCTACATTTTGGCTTCCATGTCAAATGTGCTCCAAACCCAGCATCAGTCGATGGACACTGCCGAGGATATGTTATTTAACCTCAAGGAGATGTTTGGGCATCAAGACCGTGCGGCAAGGCAAGAAGCCATGAGAGTCCTTATGTCGACTACTCAGTCTGAAGGAACGCCCGTTGGGGAGCACGTTCTCAAGATGATGAGTCTGTTGAATGAATTGGAGGTCCTAGGAGCTATGATTGATGCTGAGACGCAAGTCGACATCATACTCCAGTCTCTGACCCCTAGTTTTGAGCAGTTTCGTATGAGCTATAATATGGGTAAACTGTCTTATAGCCTTGCGCAACTCCTGACTGAACTGAAGGCGGCAGAGGGGATCTACAAGAAGGGCAAGTCTCAAGCGCTTGTGGCTACCAAGTCCAAAAGCTTGAAAGCTATTGGAGGTAGGGGCAAGAAAAGGAAGCAAGCCATAAAACCCAGTGGTGCCAAGAGGAATGGACCACGAGTGGGGGCTAGTAAGCCAAAGGGCTTGTGCTTCCGGTGCAAAAAGTCTGGACACTGGAAGTCTGAATGTCCTCTCAGAGGTACGAATTTTTCTTTAGTCGTAAAAACATAGTCAGCGGTATTATCTACCAGAATTCTGGTGTGTAGATATGGAACCACTGACGGTATGTGCATTTCTTTAAATGCAGGGGTTCCAGAAAACCCGACGACTTAGAGAAGAAGAGTTCGAGTCTACATGGGCGAAGCTGTTGGGGTAGCAGCGGTTGCAGTGGAAGACATTTATCTGTTTTTAAGTTTTCATTTCAGTTATTGCTTTATGTACCCCTTTATTTTGAAAAAGAACTTCGTTCTGGTTTTCTTTATTATTAATGGATATTTTATTTCTTTAATCATTTGATGGTTTGGATAAGAAATAATGGTGATATCTATTATGGTACATTAGATAAGCAATATATGAATGATGAATCCTTAGTCTACCACGATGCAACAAACCGTTATGTATAACTTGTTTTACTTATTAGATGTATTTCTCTTATCAATCATTATACTTGTGAAATCTTGAACTTAGTAATATCTATTCAAAAGGGATTCAAAGGTCGAAATTGTTTTGATCAATTATAGTTGGAGGAATGGACCTCCCGACCTAAGAATCGATCTTGATAGATGATACGACTGAGTTAACCTTTCTGGATAAAGGATGGAATTCGGACAAGTATAGAAAATGATTTATGATTAATGCGGTATGTGTAATTAGAGAAGGTAAGGCTATCACCTATCCAAATAACACATAGCATAAATCAAAGATTGAGATTAAGTCTCAAGCGACTGCACCATACACTGATGTGTAGACATGGTGTGTCAGTTCTGAGAAATGGGATTCTAATGGTAAAAGAACGAGTTCGTTCGGAACTACCCATGTTCTATGGATATTTCTGGACACAACGGCACTTTTATGTGGTTGTAGAATATCCTAGAAGAACAAGTAATTGTATGTTCAATAGTACTACGAGCCAGAAGGGTGTTCTCACCCGGTTCTTAGAGGAAAGCTATAGGATGAACTACAATGCCCTAATTGACAAAGTACTTTAAAATGAGGAAAGGGAAAGACTGAGAACCAGCCTGACCGAGTAGTAATACACCACTAACTGCACCTACTGTTATTACTGTTATACACCGGAACGCCATTGCAGTGGGAGGTTGTTGACCAACCAGAGATGTTCATAAGACTGGAGGAGTTTTGAACTCTGGATCCAGTATACATGAAATCGATCCCTAGGTCTGCATAGATTTGCGAGAGAGGTGTGTTAGAGACGTAATGGAAACAAAGGTGGTGTTTCTCGGAATTTTGTGTAGATAACACTTCATCATTGGTGACAATGTAAAAGTGTTGTCAAACATAAAATAGAGGTTGTCTGAATAAATCAAGGTATAAGATTAAGATGAAGTTAGATCATGTTCTTAGAAGTCCTTTGATCTCTAGACAAGAACATTTGTACTTCTCTTAAGATATCTTATACGACTATGGTTTGTTTTAAACATGCATAATTCTGAGAAAGGTTATTGCCTTTCGGGAACAGAATGCATCCATCTAAGATATGTGTCTTGAACACATGAAAGAGATAGATGTGAGCAAAGCAGGTTCTTACACCTCGAGTGTAAAGGGCTTTGTAAATGCGGTGTTATAAAACAAGAAACTGATATCAGCTATGCGGTTAGCGTAGTGGGAGGATATCAAAGTAATCTGGATAAGAAATGTTCGAATGCTGTAAAGTACTTGGAAGTACTGGATTACTAGCAAAAACGAAATCTTCTTGGATTACAGTTTCTCAGATCCAAAATCAGAGAAGGACCAGTGTAAGTCGATATCAGGCTATGTGTTCACTTTTTGAAGAGGTGGAACCTAAGGGATGAAAGAGTGATAAGCGTAATGCTTCTCGGACTCTATCATAAACCGAATAGCGGCCTCAGAGGCAGCGGAAGTTTAAGTTAGGTTCCGGAATGACCTCTGAACTTGGATGTGACTCTTGGTTCACCAAAGGCTATGTACATAGCGGTGCATGGAGAACTGGAAAAAGTCATAAGTTCGAAAAGTGATGATAACACATGGAGCCAGTACCACCTGATACGAGTCATCGTCAGACGACACAGTAGTCACCAAGATAACATCAGAGCGGCAACCTAGATTGCTCATTCACATAATACTTCTGGGAAGTATAACTTAAGCACGTGATGAGTATGGGAGTCGGGAGTTTGGAGGAAATGACTAGACCTTAGTACAAGTGGGAGATTGTTGGAGTTGTGTACTTAATGTCTAGATTTAAGTATCGGTAAACTCCCGGTCATAGCATTTAACCTATTTAATTAATAAACAATCATTTGCATTTAATTAATTATGCAAAATATAGTCCTGGATTTTATACGTTGTAGTTAGTATGGTGTTGCATGGGCACACAGAAGATCATACTATCGGTTACTCGTATTTAATCGAACAGTTGCTCACGACCTAGATGGACACGGACCAATCCATCGGTATAGTCGTTGTGTGAGAGAGAAAATAATTTATCTTAATTATTTTATCACACTTGTACACTTGGTGTATTGGGCGGATCAGCTTGAGATTTATTGATTAGGATTGCCTTGGATAATCAATTTAAATCTCAGAGTATTTTATTCTTAATCCCCGATCCTATTGCGGGTGTGTATATTTAATATTAGAGACTTTGATTTTCCAAAGGAATTAACCGATTTAATTATTGGGTTAATTACCGGTAAAGTTGGGTCGCTATATTTTATATATGACATGCCGTGAATACTTGACGAGAAAGTGTATCCCGGAAGGGTTGATAATATCCCCGAGATGAGTTCATAAGGAATTATTGTGTAAACCTCATGAGTGGATTCGTTCCGCACAATAATAAAGGTTGAACGGTACTAGTCTCGGATATAAGATATGAATATTATTTATTGAGCAATAAATAAATTTATTCATGGATATTTAAATCTTAAATACACGGAATATATAATACTAATCGGAGAAATATTATTTGATATAATATGGAATAATATTGGGAGTGCAATTTTATTTATATAGTGGAAAATAAATAAAATTTAATATTGATAAGAATTAATAGATTTGGGTTGGACCCAATTTAATTTTCAATATTTAGAAGCCCAATATTTATTCTCCTTATGATCCCCTACGTAGCCTATATAAGCACTACATGGTCTTCACTTCTCATAACACACAAGAGAAAAATAATTGACCTACGCCAATCATAAAGTCTTGAGAGTGAGGAAGATCCATAGGAATCCGATAGATCGTCGCCCACACGACGTTCGGAGGAAGTGCGAGGAATACGTAGGAAGATCGCAAGGTCGTCAACCGAATTCGTTTCTCCGTACAACGATTCGAGGTAATAATCGAGAAAACCCCCTTCTATGATTATTTGTGTTGTTTAATCGTGATATATACATGAACGCGCGATTCGGGAAAACGACGATCATCGCGGACGGGGATTCGAGATCCCCGGCGAAGATCGAAGGTGGCGGTCGAAACCCTAGGGCTCGACCGCCCGGCGCGCGCGACGAAGGGCGAAGCCCCGGCTGGACGCCGGGGCATGCGATCGACTACGGTCGATCGCTGGGGTGCCACGGGCTGGTGCCGTGGCGGACCCCAGCCGCCCTCGACGGCGGCGTGCGCAAGGGAGGAGCCCCGGCTGAAGCCGGGGCGAGCGATCGACCGCGTGGTCGATCGCGAGGGAAAGCCGCGGCTGATGCCGCGGCGCGTCGGCCTGGGGCTGACCGCCCTCCTCCGGCGAAGGTGGTGAGTCGCCGGACTCACCACCGGGGGGCTGCTAGGCAGTCCCGGCGATCGCCATGCACGGCGATCGCGAACCCCAGCCATGATGGGGTTCGGCTAGGGTTTAGCCGCGGGTTCATCCCGCGGCGACGCTCTTGTCGAGCCCGGTTCTTCGCGTGTGGTTCGCGTTCGTGATTTCCGACTCGTGGGAGAAAATCGGCTGGGGGCGGGCTGCGTGTCTTCGGGCGCGTAGTCTCCAAAGGTCGGACTCCTACGGATGAGTTGGTGTTCGTGCGAACTCCGGCGACGGGTTTTCGGTCGGGTTATCGGTTCCGCAATTTTGATAGCCCGGGACATCGAATCCCAGTACGTGGCACCCCAGCGATTGACCGAAGTCGATCGCATGCCCCGGCGTCCAGCCGGGGCTTCGCCCTTCGTCGCGCGCGCCGGGCGGTCGAGCCCTAGGGTTTCGACCGCCCCCTTCGATCTTCGCCGGGGATCTCGAATCCCCATCCGCGATGATCGTCGTTTTCCCAGATCGCGCGTTCATGTATATATCACAATCAACGAACACAAATAATCATAGAAGGGGGTTTCTCGATTATTACCTCGAATCGTTGTACGGAGAAACGAATTCGGTTGACGACCTTGCGATCTTCCTACGTATTCCTCGCACTTCGTCCGAACGTCGTGTGGGCGACGATCTATCGGATTCCTATGGATCTTCCTCACTCTCAAGACTTTATGATTGACGTAGGTCTATTATTTTTCTCTTGTGTCTCTTGAAAAGTGAAGACCATGTAGTGCTTATATAGGCTACGTAGGGGATCATAAGGAGAATAAATATTGGGCTTCTAAATATTGAAAATTAAATTGGGTCCAACCCAAATCTATTAATTCTTATCAATATTAAATTTTATTTATTTTCCACTATATAAATAAAATTGCACTCCCAATATCATTCCATATTATATCAAATAATATTTCTCCGATTAGTATTATATATTCCGTGTATTTAAGATTTAAATATCCATGAATAAATTTATTTATTGCTCAATAAATAATATTCATATCTTATATCCGAGACTAGTACCGTTCAACCTTTATTATTGTGCGGAACGAATCCACTCATGAGGTTTACACAATAATTCCTTATGAACTCATCTCGGGGATATTATCAACCCTTCCGGGATACAGTTTCCCGTCAAGTATTCACGGCATGTCATATATAAAATATAGCGACCCAACTTTACCGGTAATTAACCCAATAATTAAATCGGTTAATTCCTTTGGAAAATCAAAGTCTCTAATATTAAATATACACACCCGCAATAGTATCGCGGATTAAGAATAAAATACTCCGAGATTTAAATTGATTATCCAAGGCAATCCTAATCAATAAATCTCAAGCTGATCCGCCCAATACACCAAGTGTACAAGTGTGATAAAATAATTAAGATAAATTATTTTCTCTCTCACACAACGACTATACCGATGGATTGGTCCGTGTCCATCTAGGTCGTGAGCAACTGTTCGATTAAATACGAGTAACCGATAGTATGATCTTCTGTGTGCCCATGCACACCATACTAACTACAACGTATAAAATCCAGGACTATATTTTGCATAATTAATTAAATGCAAATAATTGTTTATTATTTAAATAGGTTAAATGCTATGACCGGGAGTTTACCGATACTTAAATCTAGACATTAAGTACACAACTCCAACAATCTCCCACTTGTACTAAGGTCTAGTCATTTCCTCCAAACTCCCGACTCCCATACTCATCACGTGCTTAAGTTATACTTCCCAGAAGTATTATGTGAATGAGCAATCTAGGTTGCCGCTCTGAAGTTATCTTGGTGACTACTGTGTCGTATTACTGACGATGACTCGTATCAGGTGGTACCGGCTCTATGTGTTATCATCACTTTTCGAACTTATGACTTCTTCCAGTTCTCCATGCACCGCTATGTACATAGCCTTTGGTGAACCAAGAGTCATATCCAAGTTCAGAGGTCATTCCGGAACTTAACCAAAACTTCCGCTGCCTCTGAGGCTGCTATTCGGTTTATGATAGAGTCCGAGAAGCATCACGCTTATCACTCTTTCATCCTTAAGTTCCACCTCCTTTTAAATGTGAACACATAGCCTGATATCGACTTACACTGATCCTTTTCTGATTTTGGATCTGAGAAACTGTAATCCAAGAAGATTTCGTTTTTGCTAGTAATCCAGTACTTCCAAGTACTTTATAGCATTCGAACATTTCTTATCCAGATTACTTTGATATCCTCCCACTACGCTAACAGCATAGTTGATATCAGTTTCTTGTTTTATAACACCGCATTTACAAAGCCCTTTACACTCGAGGTGTAAGAACCTGCTTTGCTTACATCTATCTCTTTCATGTGTTCAAGACACATATCTTAGATGGATGCATTCTGTTCCCGAAAGGCAATAACCTTTCTCAGAATTATGCATGTTTAAAACAAACCATAGTCGTATAAGATATCTTAAGAAAAGTACAAATGTTCTTGTCTAGAGATCGAAGGATTTCTAAGAACATGATCTAACTTTATCTTAATCTTATACCTTGACTTATTCAGACAACCTCTATTTTATGTTTCCCAACACTTTTACATTGTGGCCAATGATGAAGTGTTATCCACACAAAATTCCGAGAAACACCGCCTTTGTTTCCATTACGTTTCTAACACACCTTTCTCGCAAATCTATGCAGGCCTAGGGATCGATTTCATGTATACTGGATCCAGAGTTCAAAACTCCTCCAGTCTTATGAACATCTCCGGTTGGTTAACAACCTCCCACTGCAATGGCGTTCCGGTGTATAACAGTAATATGATTAGGTGCAGTTAGTGGTGTATCACTACTCGGTCAGGCTGGTTCTCAGTCTTTCCCTTTCCTCATTTTAAAGTACTTTGTCAATTAGGGCATTGTAGTTCATCTAATAGTCTTCCTCTAAGAACCGGGTGAGGACACCCTTCTGGTTCGTAGTACTATTGAACATACAATTACTTGTTCTTCTAGGATATTCTACAACCACATAAAAGGTGCCGTTGTGTCCAGAAATATCCATAGAACATAGGTAGTTCCGAACGAACTTGTTCCTTTACCATTAGAATCCTATTTCTCATTCCTGACACACCGTGTCTACACATCAGTGTATGGTGCAGTCGCTTGAGACTTAATCTCAATCTTTGATTTATGCTATGTGTTATTTAGATAGGTGATAGCCTCCGCGAACAAGTCGCAGGCTATAAATGGATATACTTTGAAGGATCCCCATAATGGCTTTGTGTTGAAAAACACTCCGCCTTTATGGCACATCAAGTAGTCCAATCCATCTTCGAGTATCCTTGAAAGAACGACTCGTACCTTCTCTGAATTACACATATCGCATTAATCATAAATCATTTTCTATACTTGTCCGAATTCCATCCTTTATCCAAAGGTTAACTCAGTCGTATCATTTATCAAGATCGATTCTTAGGTCGGGAGGTCCATTCCTCCAACTATAATTGATCAAAACAATTTCGACCTTTGAATCCCTTTTGAATAGATACTACCAAGTTCAAGAATTCACAAGTATAATGATTGATAAGAGAAATACATCTAATAAGTAAAACAAGTTATACATAATGGTTTGTTGCATCGTGGTAGACTAAGAATTCATCATTCACATATTGCTTATCTAATGTACCATAATAGATATCACCATTATTTCTTATCCAAACCATCAAATGATTAAAGAAATAAAATATCCATTAATAATAAAGAAAACCAGAACGAAGTTCTTTTTCAAAATAAAGGGGTACATAAAGCAATAACTGAAATGAAAACTTAAAACAGATAAATGTCTTCCACTGCAACCGCTGCTACCCCAACAGCTTCGCCCATGTAGACTCGAACTCTTCTTCTCTAAGTCGCCGGGTTTTCTGGAACCCCTGCATTTAAAGAAATGCACATACCGTCAGTGGTTCCATATCTACACACCAGAATTCTGGTAGATAATACCGCTGACTATGTTTTTACGACTAAAGAAAAATTCGTACCTCTGAGAGGACATTCAGACTTCCAGTGTCCAGACTTCTTGCATCGGAAGCACAAGCCCTTTGGCTTACTAGCCCCCACTCGTGGTCCATTCCTCTTGGCACCACTGGGTTTTATGGCTTGCTTCCTTTTCTTGCCCCTACCTCCAATAGCTTTCAAGCTTTTGGGCTTGGTAGTTACAAGCGCTTGAGACTTGCCCTTCTTGTAGATCCCCTCTGCCGCCTTCAGTTCAGTCAGGAGTTGCGCAAGGCTATAAGACAGTTTACCCATATTATAGCTCATACGAAACTGCTCAAAACTAGGGGTCAGAGACTGGAGTATGATGTCGACTTGCGTCTCAGCATCAATCATAGCTCCTAGGACCTCCAATTCATTCAACAGACTCATCATCTTGAGAACGTGCTCCCCAACGGGCGTTCCTTCAGACTGAGTAGTCGACATAAGGACTCTCATGGCTTCTTGCCTTGCCGCACGGTCTTGATGCCCAAACATCTCCTTGAGGTTAAATAACATATCCTCGGCAGTGTCCATCGACTGATGCTGGGTTTGGAGCACATTTGACATGGAAGCCAAAATGTAGCACTTAGCCATTTCATCAGCCTTTTTCCACTTCCGATATGCTTCTTTTTCCTCATCAGTTGAGGCGGCCGTGGGCTCAGCAGGGCATTGCTCATAGAGTACAAACTTGTACTCTTCAGCAGTCAGGACAATGTCTAAATTTCTCTTCCAATCAATGTAATTGGGACCAGTGAGTTTTTGTTCCTTGAGTATCATAGAAAGTGGATTCATAGCTATTCTCTAAACCTATAAGCACATGTAAACAAACAATCAATTTAATGTCCGATATTATCTCCCTTAAATAATATCATTAAATTACTAATTGCCTCTAAAATCCCATCAGGTAAAGTAAGCCACGTGGTGTGGACGTTTACCCACCCAAATGATTTAGCAATTAGATTTTCTTTGGTCATACATCAATAATAGCGTAACTTCGTGGGGAAGAATACTACAACGCGTATCTAAGTGTAAACCATCACTCAGCACTAAAGTGTATCGCTTGGAGTTGCTACGTTACCGCAAGCCACGTGGTGTGGACGTTTACGACAATTTCACAATTCTTCACAATCACTTATAACTGTCTACATCAATTAATCCAAAATCCGTCAGTATAGCAAGCCACGTGGTGTGGACGTTTACTACACCAAGAGACTTTTATAATTGACTCCCAATTACAAGATCCATTTGGTTTCGTAAATCAAGACTCGGAGAATCATAAGTGAAACTCGAAGTTTCTAACCAGTGATTCACCATGCGAGCGACCCTATCTCTCATAAATGAGGGAGCCGAGTAGACAAACGACCCATCTATCAAAGAATGGCACGAAAGTCTCTAATTTGTGTCCTCTACATGACCAAGTGGCTCTGGCTCCATTCCACTCCCCGGGGTGAGAATGAGTCGACTTGAAATCAGCTTTGGAAAGACAAATTAGGCATTGTTTGATAAACTTAATCAATGTTTCTTGTAAGAGGAATTACAAGAATTCTCCTCCAATGACTTGTCTATATGAACTTCGAAAGTCCATAAAAGTCACCAAGAGAACAGCGATGGAGACCATTGGAATGTTTCCATCCCCTCTCCCACTTAGCTTTTTACGATAAAGGGATACGCTATATAGTGCATAAAAAAACACATATAGCATGCATGAAAGCAATAAAGCACATAGATCACATAGTCAAAAAATAATGCTAGAGAAATTATTTTTCCCGACTATCATGGCTTTATCTTCATATGCACCTTCTAGTCTTCAGTCTTCGTTTCTTGAATGCTCCATGTGACGAGAATATTAATCTCTAATATTTAAATCTATTTATTTTCAATTAATCCAAAAGTTACTTAA
Source organism: Euphrasia confusa (assembly GCA_954870475.1). NCBI lineage: Eukaryota > Viridiplantae > Streptophyta > Magnoliopsida > Lamiales > Orobanchaceae > Euphrasia > Euphrasia confusa. The sequence continues at coordinate 24,738,519 of OX940960.1, forward strand.
TTCGAAAATTAAGTCAATCGAATATATCGAAAATAAAATTAAATATCATTAATATTTTTATTTATTTATTTTCCTATCTAGTTCTATTAAATCTCTAGAATAATCTATCAAAGTAAATTTGGAATATTCTAGAAGACATCTATAATAGAACAAGGAAATAAAATAAATTAGGACTCTTCTACTTTCCAAGATTAATTAATTTCCATTACTATGAAAATTCCCATAAAATAGGAATAATCAATTAGGAAATAAATCAATCCTAAATTAACTTTTATTCCTTTCCAATTCTATTAAATCTCTAGGATCCTATTCCAAGTAGAACTCGGAATACTCTAGAAGACTTCCATAATAGAATAAGGAATAAAATTAATTCCAATTAATTCTTTTCCTAATCCATAAGAATTCCCATAAATAGGAAAACTTAAATAGGAAAAACGAACCAATTAGGAAAGTAGTATCTTGGTAGGAGCAGCACGAGATCACGAGGACCCCGCGCCCCCCCCACCTTGATCGCCGGCCGGGAGCATCACCGCCGCCGTCCCCAGCCCACGCGCCACCACCTCCGGTGGCCGGCGTGGCCGAGGATTATCGCGGACAGCCCCCGCGATCGATCATCATGGGATCGATCCTCGTGATCGATCCCCGATCCTCCCTCTCATCTTCTCCTTCGTCACACGCGTCCTCCGACGGTCGTCTCGATTTGAACCAACGTAAATAAATTACAATAATTTAAATTACAATTCCGGTATCGATTCTATACAAGAAATCGACCCTATACATTTTCCGGAAAACAAGAATGTAATAATAAATCCTAAATTCGGTCAACCCCCGAATTTTTACTATTACAAACATTCAACCACACAAAACGAATCTCGACATGTCCGAGAGTTTAATAATCATGATAATTAATTAAGCAATAATTAAATCAACCATGATAGCCGGAAATCCTGCAAGGTAGAACAATAATCGAATATATACATGAACACGAAACCAAACGCTCTGATACCAATTGCTGGGATTCGATGTCCCGGGTTATCAAAAAAATTTGCGGAACCGATAACCCGATCGAAAAACCCGTCGCCGGAGATTACACGAACACCGACTCATCCGCAGGAGTCCGGCCTTTGGAGACTACGCGCCCGAAGACACGCAGCCCGCCCCTAGCCGATTTTCTCCCACGAGTCGGATCCACGAACGCGAACCACACGCGAAGAACCGGGCTCGACAAGAGCGTCGCCGCGGGATGAACCCGCGGCTAAACCCTAGCCGAACCCCATCACGGCTGGGGTTCGCGATCGCCGTGCATGGCGATCGCCGGGACTGCCTAGCAGCCCTCGGTGGTGAGTCCGGCGACTCACCACCTTCGCCGGAGGAGGGCGGTCAGCCCCAGGCTGACTCGCCGCGGCATCAGCCGCGGCTTTCCCACGCGATCGACCACGCGGTCGATCGCTCGCCCCGGCTTCAGCCGGGGCTCCTCCCTTGCGCACGCCGCCGTCGAGGGCGGCTGGGGTCCGCCACGGCACCAGCCCGTGGCACCCCAGCGATCGACCGAAGTCGATCGCATGCCCCGGCGTCCAGCCGGGGCTTCGCCCTTCGTCGCGCGCGCCGGGCGGTCGAGCCCTAGGGTTTCGACCGCCCCCTTCGATCTTCGCCGGGGATCTCGAATCCCCGTCCGCGATGATCGTCGTTTTCCCAGATCGCGCGTTCATGTATATATCACAATCAACGAACACAAATAATCATAGAAGGGGGTTTCTCGATTATTACCTCGAATCGTTGTACGGAGAAACGAATTCGGTTGACGACCTTGCGATCTTCCTACGTATTCCTCGCACTTCGTCCGAACGTCGTGTGGGCGACGATCTATCGGATTCCTATGGATCTTCCTCACTCTCAAGACTTTATGATTGACGTAGGTCTATTATTTTTCTCTTGTGTCTCTTGAAAAGTGAAGACCATGTAGTGCTTATATAGGCTACGTAGGGGATCATAAGGAGAATAAATATTGGGCTTCTAAATATTGAAAATTAAATTGGGTCCAACCCAAATCTATTAATTCTTATCAATATTAAATTTTATTTATTTTCCACTATATAAATAAAATTGCACTCCCAATATCATTCCATATTATATCAAATAATATTTCTCCGATTAGTATTATATATTCCGTGTATTTAAGATTTAAATATCCATGAATAAATTTATTTATTGCTCAATAAATAATATTCATATCTTATATCCGAGACTAGTACCGTTCAACCTTTATTATTGTGCGGAACGAATCCACTCATGAGGTTTACACAATAATTCCTTATGAACTCATCTCGGGGATATTATCAACCCTTCCGGGATACACTTTCCCGTCAAGTATTCACGGCATGTCATATATAAAATATAGCGACCCAACTTTACCGGTAATTAACCCAATAATTAAATCGGTTAATTCCTTTGGAAAATCAAAGTCTCTAATATTAAATATACACACCCGCAATAGTATCGCGGATTAAGAATAAAATACTCCGAGATTTAAATTGATTATCCAAGGCAATCCTAATCAATAAATCTCAAGCTGATCCGCCCAATACACCAAGTGTACAAGTGTGATAAAATAATTAAGATAAATTATTTTCTCTCTCACACAACGACTATACCGATGGATTGGTCCGTGTCCATCTAGGTCGTGAGCAACTGTTCGATTAAATACGAGTAACCGATAGTATGATCTTCTGTGTGCCCATGCACACCATACTAACTACAACGTATAAAATCCAGGACTATATTTTGCATAATTAATTAAATGCAAATAATTGTTTATTATTTAAATAGGTTAAATGCTATGACCGGGAGTTTACCGATACTTAAATCTAGACAATAAGTACACAACTCCAACAACTATAACGCGTATCTAAGTGTAAACCATCACTCAGTACCAAAGTGAATTACTTGGAATTGCTACATCACCGCAAGCCACGTGGTGTGGACGTTTACGATAACTTCACAACTCTTCATAATTACTTACAACTGTCTACATCAATTAATCCAAAGTCCGTCAGCATAGCAAGCCACGTGGTGTGGACGTTTACTACACCAAGAGACTTTTATAATTGACTCCCAATTACAAGATCCATTTGATTTCGTAAATCAAGACTCGGAGAACCATAAGTGAAACTCGAAGTTTCTAACCAGTGATTCACCATGCGAGCGACCCTATCTCTCATAAATGAGGGAGCCGAGCAGACAAACGACCCACCTATCAAAGAATGGCACGAAGGTCTCTAATTTGTGTCATCCACATGACCAAGTGGCTCTGGCTCCATTCCACTCCCCGGGGTGAGAATGAGTCGACTTGAAGTCAGTTTCAGAAAGACAAATTAGGCATTGTTTGATAAACTTGATCAATGTTTCTTGTAAGAGGAATTACAAGAATTCTCCTCCAATGACTTGTCAATATGAACTTCGAAAGTCCATAAAAGTCATCAAGAGAACAGTGATGGAGACCATGGGAATGTTTCCATCCCCTCTCCCACTTAGCTTTTTACGATAAAGGGATACGCTATCTAGTGCATGAAAATAAACACATATAGCATGCATGAAAGCAATAAAGCACATAGATCACATAGTCAAAATAATGCTAGAGAAATTATTCTTCCCGACTATCATGGCTTTATCTTCATATGCATCTTCTAGTCTTCAGTCTTCGTTTCTTGAATGCTCCATGTGACGAGAATATTAATCTCTAATATTTAAATCTATTTATTTTCAATTAATCCAAAAGTTACTTAATTCGAAAATTAAGTCAATCGAATATATCAAAAATAAAATTAAATATCATTAATATTTTTATTTATTTATTTTCCTATCTAGTTCTATTAAATCTCTAGAATAATCTATAATAGAACAAGGAAATAAAATAAATTAGGACTCTTATGCTTTCCAAGATTAATTAATTTCCATTACTATGAAAATTCCCATAAAATAGGAATAATCAATTAGGAAATAAATCAATCCTAAATTAACTTTTATTCCTTTCCAATTCTATTAAATATCTAGGATCCTATTCCAAGTAGAACTCGGAATACTCTAGAAGATTCCATAATAGAATAAGGAATAAAATTAATTCCAATTAATTCTTTTCCTAATCCATAAGAATTCCCAAAAAATAGGAAAAACTTAAATAGGAAAAACCGAACCAATTAGGAAAGTAGTATCTTGGTAGGAGAACACGAGATCACGAGGACCCCGCGCCCTCTACCATCGATCGCCGGCCGGGGAGAAGCGCCGCCGCCACCTCAGCCCACGCGCCACCACCACCGGTGGCCGGCGTGGCCAAGGAATCCCGAGGGCAGCCCCGTCCGCCCCTTCGATCGATCATCATGGGATCGATCCTCGTGATCGATCCCCGGTCCTCCCTCTCATCTTCTCCTTCGTCACATGCGTCCTCCGGCGGTCGTCTCAACATCGAACCAACGTAAATAAATTACAATAATTTAAATTACAATTCCGGTATCGATTCTATACATGAAATCGATCCTATACATTTTCCGGAAAATTAAGAACGTAATAATAAATCCTAAATTCGGTCAACCCCCGAATTTTTACTATTACAAACATTCAACCACACAAAACGAATCTCGACATGTCCGAGAGTTTAATAATCATGATAATTAATTAAGCAATAATTAAATTAACCATGATAGCCGGAAATCCTGCAAGGTAGAACAATAATCGAATATATACATGAACACGAAACCAATCGCTCTGATACCATTTGCTGGGATTCGATGTCCCGGGCTATCAAAAAAATTGCGGAACCGATAACCCGACCGAAAACCCGTCGCCGGAGTTCGCACGAACACCAACTCATCCGCAGGAGTCCGACCTTTGGAGACTACGCGCCCGAAGACACGCAGCCCGCCCCCAGTCAAAGTCTCCCGCGAGTCGGAAATCACGAACGCGAACCGCACGCGAAGAACCGGGCTCGACAAGAGCATCGCCGCGGGATGAACCCGCAGCTAAACCCAAGCCGAACCCCATCGCGGCTGGGGTTCGCGATCGCCGTGCATGGCGATCGCTGGGCTGCTCCAGCAGCCCCGGGCGGTGAGTCCGGCGACTCACCGCCATCACCGACAGGAGGGGGAACCACCAGTCGCGGCACGAAGCCGCGACGGTCCCCGGCGATCGAGCTAGGGCTCGATCGCCCCAGCCGCGGCCTGCTCTCCTTGCGCGCACCACCGGCGAAGGGAGGCCGGGGGGTTCGACCCGCCGTGGCACCAGCCCACGGCCGAACCCCCAGCGATCGACTTCACGTCGATCGCTCGCCCCGGCGTCCAGCCGGGGCTTCCCTCACGCCCGCGCGCCGGCGGTCGAACCCTAGGGTTCGGCCGCCCCTTGTTCGATCCCGACGGGGATCGCGAGATCCCCGTATCCCGGTCTCGACGTTCCCGGATCGTCTTGTTCATGTACATATTACGATTAACAAGCACAAATAATCATAGAAGGGGGTTCTCGATTATTACCTCGAATCGTTGTACGGAGAAACGAATTCGGTTGACGACCTTGTGATCTTCCTACGTATTCCTCGCACTTCGTCCGAACGTCGTGTGGGCGACGATCTATCGGATTCCTGTGGATCTTCCTCACTCTCAAGACTTTATGATTGGCGTAGGTCAATTATTATATCTTATGAAAAGTGAAGACCATGTAGTGCTTATATAGGCTACGTAGGGGATCATAAGGAGAATAAATATTGGGCTTCTAAATATTGAAGATTAAATTGGGTCCAACCCAAATCCATTAATCCTTATCAATATTAAATTTTATTTATTTTCCACTATATAAATAAAATTGCATTCCCAATATTAATCCATATTATATCAAATAATATTTCTCCGATTAGTATTATTTATTCCGTGTATTTAAGATTTAAATATCCATGAATAAATTTATTTATTTCTCAATAAATAATATTCATATCTTATATCCGAGACTAGTACCGTTCAACCTTTATTATTGTGCGGAACGAATCCACTCATGAGGTTTACACAATAATTCCTTATGAACTCATCTCGGAGATATTATCAACCCTTCCGGGATACACTTTCCCGTCAAGTATTCACGGCATGTCATATATAAAATATAGCGACCCAATTTTACCGGTAATTAACCCAATAATTAAATCGGTTAATTCCTTTGGAAAATCAAAGTCTCTAATATTAAATATACACACCCGCAATAATATCAGGGATTAAGAATAAAATACTCCGAGATTTAAATTGATTATCCAAGGCAATCCTAATCAATAAATCTCAAGCTGATCCGCCCAATACACCAAGTGTACAAGTGTGATAAAATAATTAAGATAAATTATTTTCTCTCTCACACAACGACTATACCGATGGATTGGTCCGTGTCCATCTAGGTCGTGAGCAACCGTTCGATTAAATACGAGTAACCGATAGTATGATCTTCTGTGTGCCCATGCACACCATACTAACTACAACGTATAAAATCCAGGACTATATTTTTGCATAATTAAATAATAATAATTAAATGCAAATGATTGTTTATTAATTAAATAGGTTAAATGCTATGACCGGGAGTTTACCGATGCTTAAATCTAGACATTAAGTGCACAACTCCAACACGTCGGCGATCGATCGGGGTGGGCTGCATGAGGCAGCCCCGCGGCGAGTCCGGCGACTCGCCGCCGCCTGGAGGCCCTCGCCTTCACGGCGAGGTTGGGCACGGCACCAGCCCGTGCCCAGCGATCGACCCCTTGCGGTCGATCGCACACCCTCGACCCAGCCGAGGGTTCGCCCCCCTTGCCCCGAGAAACCCTAGGCGGGCGTTCGCCGTGGTCCGGTGGCTTCGCCACCACCACGCGTTCGTCCTCCTTCCCGGTTTCATACCTCAGATCTTGCGTTCTACGGTATTCTCGATAAATCCAAAATCGAACAATTATCAAGGGCGTTTAGATATTGTACCTTTCGATTCGTTGTTCGGAGAAACGAAATCAAGATGACCTTTGAATCTTCCCACGTATTCCTTGCACTCCGTTCGAACGTCGGGTGGGCGACGATCTATCGAACTCATATGGATCTCCTTCAACTCTCTAGAATATCAAGTATGATAATCTTGTCTTATGATTTATGAAGGCCATGTAGTGCTTTTATAGGCTACGTAGGGGATCTAAAGGAGGTGGAATATTGGGCTTCCAATATTGAAGATTAAATTGAGCCCAATGCTCAAGTCCATTAATCCTTATCAATATTAATTAATTTATTTTCCACTATATAAATTAATTGCACTCCCAATATTAAACCATATTATATCCAAATAATATTTCTCCGGTAGTATTATTTATTCCGTGTATTTAAGATATAAATATCCATGAATAAAATTTATTTATTGCTTAATAAATTTATTCATCTCTTTTATCCGAGACTAGTACCACTCAACATTATTTATTATGCGGAACAAATCCACTCGCGAGGTTTACATAATAAATCCTTATGAGCTCATCTCGGGGATATTATCAACCCTTCCGGGATACACTGTCCCGTCAAGAATTCACGGCATGCCATATATAAAATATAGTGACCCAACTCAACCGGTAATTGACCAAATAATTAAACCGGTCAATTCCTTTGGAAAATCAAAGTCACTTATATTAAATATACACACCCGCAATTGTATCGGGGATTAAGAATATAATACACTGAGTCTCAAATCAATTATCGCCGAGCAAACCTAATTGATGAGTCTCATCGATCCGCTCAATACACCAAGTGTACAAGTGTGATAAAATAATTAAGATAAATTATTTTCTCTCTCACACAACGACTATACCGATGGATTGGTCCGTGTCCATCTAGGTCGTGAGCAACTGTTTGATTAAATACGAGTAACCGATAGTATGATCTTCTGTGCGCCCATGCTTGCACCATACTAACTACAACGTATAAAATCCAGGACTATAATTTGCATATATTTAATTAACAATAATTAAAAGCAAATGAATGTTTGTAATTAATAGGTAAATGAAAGTGTACGAGGAGTTTATAATACTCAAATCTAGACATTAAGTATACTACTCCAACAATCTCCCACTTATACTAAGGTCTAGTCTTATCTTCCAAACTCCCGACTCCCATACTCATCACGTGCTTAAAGTTGTACTTCCAAGAAGTACTATGTGAATGAGCAATCTAGGTTGCCGCTCTGAAGTTATCTTGGTGACTACTGCATCGCCTTCCTGACGATGACTCATATCAGGTGGTACTTGCTCTTTGTGTTATCATTACTTTTAGACTTATGACTTCTTTCAGTTTACCATGCACCGCTATTTAATAGCCTTTGGTAAACTAAGAGTCATATCCAAGTCTTAGAGGTCAACTCGGAACCTAACCAAAACTTCCGCTGCCTCTGAGGCTGCTATTCGGTTATGAGAGAGTCCGAGAAACTTTACGCTTATCACTCTTTCATTATAAGGTTCCACCTCTTTCCAAAAGTAAACACATAGCCTGATATCGACTTACACTGGTCCTTATCAGCTTGGAAATCCGAATCCGTATAACCCAAAGGAATCAGATTGTCTGCCCCATAACTTTAGAACACAATCCCTAGTATTTCGCAAATACTTGAAAATGCTCTTTACGGCAGTCCAATGAGCCTGTCCAGGATTACTCTGATATCTCGCTACTACGCCAACTGCATAGCAGATATCAGGCCTCGTACATAACATCGCATACATCAAGCTTCCCACAGCCGAAGCGTAGGGAACTGCTTTCATTTTATCTTTCTCCTTCTGTGTCTGAGGACACATCTCCTTAGAAAGATAAGTTCCTTTGCTGAAGGGCAGTTCACCCTTCTTGGAATCTTGCATGTTAAAACGAGCCAGAATCGTGTCTATGTAAGATTGCTGGGAAAGATACAATGTTCTATTCCGGCGATCCCTTATAACCTTGATCCCTAGAACATGTCCCACTTCTCCCAAATCTTTCATATCGAATTGTCTAGACAACCATCCCTTTATGTCTGATAACATTTTCACACTGTTGACAATGAGAAGAATGTCGTCTACATAAAGCACGAGAAACACCACCTTCTTCCCATCACGTTTCCAATACACACACGATTCGTCCATGCTTTGACTGAATCCAAAAGATTGGACCACTTCGTCAAACCGAAGGTTCCACGATCTCGAGGCTTGTTTCAATCCATAAATGGATCGATTAAGCTTGCACACTAGATGATCTCGCCCCTTAGCAATGAATCCTTCTGGTTGTTTCATATAAATCGTCTCGTCAAGACTTCCATTTAGGAAAGCTGTCTTGACATCCATTTGCCACACCTCATAATCCATATGAGCTGCTATGGATAAGAGAATACGGATCGACTTTATCTTGGCTACCGACGAGAAGGTCTCCTCATAATCGATTCCCTCTTTCTGAGTATATCCTTTCGCAACAAGCCGAGCTTTAAAGGTTTCAACCTTTCCGTCAGATCCTCTCTTTCTCTTGTAGACCCATTTACACCCAATTGGCTTTACGCCGCTTGGTGGTTTTACAAGATCCCAGACTTTATTAGAATCCATAGATTCAATTTCGGATTTCATCGCTTTCTTCCAAGAAGGCGCATCTATATGTTGTACCGCCTCATCGTAGGTCCAGGGATCGATTTCATGAACTCCAGGTCCAGAGTCCGAAGACTCACCCATTCCAATCCATCGGTCTGGTTGCTTAACAACCCTCCCACTACGACGGCGTTCCGGTGTATTAACAGTGACAGTAGGTGCAGGTTCTAGTGGTGTATTACTACTCGGTTCGGCTGTATCTAAGTCTTCCTTGTCTCCTCTCAATTCATCAAGTATTATGTCACTCTTGGGCTTGTGGTCCATGACATAGTCTTCCTCTAAGAACCGAGCGTTAGTACTTATAACGATCTTCTGGTCCGTAGGACTATAGAACATGCCACCTTTAGTTCCTTTCGGGTATCCTACAAACAGCCGTAATTCTGATCTAGGTTCTAACTTATCGGCACCTTGTCGCAACACATGTGCTGGACAACCCCAGATCCGAATGTGTTTCAAGTTAGGCTTGCGCCCACTCCACAATTCCATGGGTGTTGTGGGTACCGTTTTGGTTGGAACCCTATTCAAGATATACGCCGCTGTTTCCAAGGCATGTCCCCAGAACATTATAGGTAAGTCCGAATAACTCATCATTGATCACACCATTTCCATAAGAGTTCTATTCCTTCTTTCCGACACACCATTCTGCTGAGGAGTATATGGTGATGTCATTTGGGAATCAATCCTATGCTCTGCTAAGTATGCCTTGAATTCCCCAGACAGGTACTCGCCTCCGCGATCAGATCGCAGGCATTTAATGGATTTACCTTGAAGGTTCTCCACAAAAGCCTTGAACTCTTTGAACTTGTCAAAAGATTCGCTCTTGCGGCGCATCAGGTACACAAATCCATACCTTGAGTAATCATCAGTGAAAGTGATGAAATACTCGTACCCTCCCCTTGCCTGGGTAGACATTGGTCCTCATACATCAGAGTGAATCAAATCCAATACTTGTTCAGCTCTTCGTCCTTTACCAGAAAAAGGACGCTTGGTCATTTTTCCCTCTAAACAGGATTCGCAGGTTGGAAGGTCCTCTCCTTCAACGCCAGTGATTAAATCATCAGCTTTCAACCTTTGAAGCCTATTCGAGTTTATATGACCTAGCCTTAGATGCCACAAGTATAATTGATTCATCCTAGAAGGTTCCTTTCTCTTATTGGTGTTCGTAGATGTTTTATTACTCTCGGTTAGTTGCATCGTGTTAGACTCAGGATTTAGCACATATAAATCGTCTACCAATGTACCAGAACAGATAATTTCACTATTTCTTCTTATGATCACAGAGTGGTCAAAAGAAACAGAATATCCATTCATAATAAGTTTAGAAACCGAAATTAAATTCTTTCTAAAGTTGGGTACATAAAGACAATTATGTAAAACTAAAACCCTATCACTACTGAAGCGTAAGTGAACGTCTCCCACTGCAACAGCCGCCACCCTCGCAGCATTGCCCATGTAGACCACGATCTCTCCCTCTCTAAGTCTCCGGGTTTCCTGGAACCCCTGCAATGAATTGCAGACATGATCAGTGGCCCCCGTATCTACACACCAGGTGCTGGTAGATAACACCACTGATAATGTTTCAGTGACTAAGGAAAATTTCGTACCTTTGATGAGAGGACAATCAGAATTCCAGTGCCCAGACTGCTTGCATCGATAGCACTTGCCTCGCGGCTTGCTCTTCCCAATCCGTGGTTTGGAACCACTGGGCTTCTTTGCTTGCACTTCTTCCTTGGCCATAAGAGCTTGTGATTTTCTGATCACACTTATGATTTTCATCCTCAAGTCATCGTTTTTAAGCGATTCCTCTAGCGGACGAAATACAATGAGTATGTCAATCACCTCTTCAGCGGTATCCACGCTATGTCTCAACATCATATTGAGGTCATTCTTAATGTCCTCATCAGTTGGGACAACAGTAGATATAGAAGGCTCAACAGTCTGAACAATGTCCAGATTTCGTTCCCAACCATTACTATATGGAACCAGTGAGTTTTCATCTTTAAGTATATCACAAAGTGGGGTCACAATCATTCCTAACCTATAAGCACATAAAACAAACAAACGATTTAATATCCGATATTATCTCCCTCAAATAATATCATTAAATCACTAATCACATCTAAAGTCCCATCAGGTAAGGCAAGCCACGGTGTGTGGACGTTTACTCACCTAAATGACTTAGCAATTAGATTTCCTTTGGTCATACTTCACTTATAGCGGAACCTCGGTGTGAGGAATACTATAAGGCGTATCTAAGTGTAAACCATTACTCAGCACCAAAGTAAATCGTTTGGAATTGCTACATCACCGCAAGCCACGTTGTGTGGACGTTTACGACAACTTCACAACTCTTCACAATTTCTTACAACTGTCTACATCAATTAATCCAAAATCCGTCAGCATAGCAAGCCACGTTGTGTGGACGTTTACTACACTAAGAGATTTTTATAATTGACTCCCAATCACTTGATCCATTCGATTTCGTAAATCAAGACGTGGAGAATCATAAGTGAAACTCGAAGTTTCTAACCAGTGATTCACCATGTGAACAGCCCTATCTCTCATAAATGAGGGAGCCGAGCAGACAATCGATCCACCCTTAAAGGAATGGTACGAAGGTCTCTAATTTGTGTCCTCGACATGACCAAGTGGCTTTGGCTCCATTCCACTCCCCGGGGTAAGAATGAGTCGACTTGAAATCAGTTTTGGAAAGACAAATTAGGCATTGTTTGATGAACTCAATCAATGTTTCTCGTAAAAGGAATTACAAGAACCCTCCTCCAATGACCTATCTATATAAACTTCAAAAGTTTATAAAAGTCACCAAGAGAGCAGCAATGGAGACCATGGGTATGTTTCCATACCCTCTCCCACTTAGCTTTTTACAATAAAGGGATACGCTATCTAGTGCATAAAAGTAAACACACATAGCATGCATACATGTAATAAAGCACATAGTATTATCACATAGTCAAAATAATTACTAGAATATTATTTTTCGACTATTATGGCTTTACTCCATCTCCGTACGCATCTTCTAGTCTTCAGTCTTCGTTCTTGAATGCTCCATGTGACGAGAATATTAATTTCCAATATTTAAATCTATTTATTTTTAATAAATCCAAAAGATACTTAATTCGAAAATTAAGTCAATGGAATAAATCAAAAATAAAATTAAATATTATTAATATTTTTATTTATTTTATTTTCCCTTTAAATTTTATTTCCCACTTGAAATATTCTAGATGATTTCCATAATTAAATAAGGAAATAAAATAATTTAGGACTCTTCTACTTTCCAAATTAATTAGATTCCTAATCCATGAATATTTCCATAAAATAGAAATAATCAAATAGGAATCCTAATTAATTCCAAATTGATTCTTTTCCTAATCCATGTGAGTTCCCAAAAATAGGAATTCTCAAATAGGAAAAACCCGAACCAATTAGGAAAGTAAATCTACCGGGAGAGCACGAAGATCACGAGGACCCCCGCGCCCCCATCGGACCGCCATCGCCGGCCGAGGACCGCCGCCGCCGCCGCCGCCACCTAGCCGGCGCACCACCACCGCCGGTGGTTTCGCCGCCGAGAGGCGCGAATTCGGCGCCTCTCCTTCGATGGCTCGATCCTTCATGGATCGACCATGTTGGTCGATCCGAGCCCTAGCCCTCACGATCATCTCCTTCGTCACGCGTCTTTTTCCGGCGGTCGTTTCAGCATCGATCCAACGCAAAATAAATTACAAAATAAATTTTACAGTATCCGGTATCGATTCTATACATGAAATCGACCCTATACAATTTCTGGAAAAACGTAGAACGTAATAATAAATCCTAAATTCGGTCAACCCCCGAATTTTTACTATTACAAGCATTCACCACCAAAAACGAATCTCGACATGTCCGAGAGTTTAATCAAACCAACAATCATGACAAAATAAATTAAACGAATAATAAATTAAGCCATAATAGTCGGAAACCCTGCAAGGTAGAACAATTTTATCGAAAATACCGCGAACGTAAACCACGCTCTGATACCAATTGTTGGAATTCGATATCCCGGGCTATTCAAAATTTTTTGCGGAAACAATAACCCGAACGAAGACCTTCGCCGGAGATCACATGAACGTCGACTCATCCGCCGGAGTCCGGCCTTTGGAGACCACGCACCCGAAGGCACGTAGCCCGCCCCCAGCCGAACCCCCGCGAGTCGGGGTTCACACGATCGAAGGATCGATCGCACGCCGGCGATCGATCGGGGTGGGCTGCATGAGGCAGCCCCGCGGCGAGTCCGGCGACTCGCCGCCGCCTGGAGGCCCTCGCCTTCACGGCGAGGTTGGGCACGGCACCAGCCCGTGCCCAGCGATCGACCCCTTGCGGTCGATCGCACACCCTCGGCCCAGCCGAGGGTTCGCCCCCCTTGCCCCGTGAAACCCTAGGCGGTCGTTCGCCGTGGTCCGGTGGCTTCGCCACCACCACGCGTTCGTCCTCCTTCCCGGTTTCATACCTCGGATCTTGCGTTCTACGGTATTCTCGATAAATCCAAAATCGAACAATTATCAAGGGCGTTTAGATATTGTACCTTTCGATTCGTTGTTCGGAGAAACGAAATCAAGATGACCTTTGAATCTTCCCACGTATTCCTTGCACTCCGTTCGAACGTCGGGTGGGCGACGATCTATCGAACTCCTATGGATCTCCTTCAACTCTCTAGAATATCAAGTATGATAATCTTGTCTCATGATTTATGAAGGCCATGTAGTGATTTTATAGGCTACGTAGGGGATCTAAAGGAGGTGGAATATTGGGCTTCCAATATTGAAGATTAAATTGAGCCCAATGCTCAAGTCCATTAATCCTTATCAATATTAATTAATTTATTTTCCACTATATAAATTAATTGCACTCCCAATATTAAACAATATTATATCCAAATAATATTTCTCCGGTAGTATTATTTATTCCGTGTATTTAAGATATAAATATCCATGAATAAAATTTATTTATTGCTTAATAAATTTATTCATCTCTTTTATCCGAGACTAGTACCACTCAACATTATTTATTATGCGGAACAAATCCACTCGCGAGGTTTACATAATAAATCCTTATGAGCTCATCTCGGGGATATTATCAACCCTTCCGGGATACACTCTCCCATCAAGAATTCACGGCATGCCATATATAAAATATAGTGACCCAACTCAACCGGTAATTGACCCAATAATTAAACCGGTCAATTCCTTTGGAAAATCAAAGTCACTTATATTAAATATACACACCCGCAATTGTATCGGGGATTAAGAATATAATACACTGAGTCTCAAATCAATTATCGCCGAGCAAACCTAATTGATGAGTCTCATCGATCCGCTCAATACACCAAGTGTACAAGTGTGATAAAATAATTAAGATAAATTATTTTCTCTCTCACACAACGACTATACCGATGGATTGGTCCGTGTCCATCTAGGTCGTGAGCAACTGTTTGATTAAATACGAGTAACCGATAGTATGATCTTCTGTGCGCCCATGCTTGCACCATACTAACTACAACGTATAAAATCCAGGACTATAATTTGCATATATTTAATTAACAATAATTAAAAGCAAATGAATGTTTGTAATTAATAGGTAAATGAAAGTGTACGAGGAGTTTATAATACTCAAATCTAGACATTAAGTATACTACTCCAACAGTGTAGCCGCCTATGTCATGTCTAAACATCTCTTGAGTTTGAACAAGATATCATAATTAGTGGTTATTGCAAAAGCATTTTCCCACTTCTTAAAATCAGTTCTTTCCTCATTAGTTGAGACATTAGTAGGCTCGGAGGACAAATCTCACTGAGTACAAACTTGTACTCTTTAACAGTTTGGGCAATGTCTAGATCTCTATTCCAATCAATACATTTAGGGACCAGTGAGTTAAATTCCTCAAGTATCACATAAAGTGGGTTCTAAGCCATTTCCTAATCTATGAGCACATATAACAACAAACAATCGATTTAATCTCCGATATTATCTCCCTAAAATAATATCATTAAACCACTAATCACATCTAAAATTCCATCAGATATGGCAAGCCACGTGGTGTGGACGTTTACCTACCCAAATGATTTAGCGATTAGATTTGCTTCGGTCATACATCACTTATAGCGTAACTTCGTGGGGAAGAATACTATAATGCGTATCTAAGTGTAAACCATTACTCAGCACTAAAGTTGTTGGAGTTGTGTACTTAATGTCTAGATTTAAGTATCGGTAAACTCCCGGTCATAGCATTTAACCTATTTAATTAATAAACAATTATTTGCATTTAATTAATTATGCAAAATATAGTCCTGGATTTTATACGTTGTAGTTAGTATGGTGTGCATGGGCACACAGAAGATCATACTATCGATTACTCGTATTTAATCGAACAGTTGCTCACGACCTAGATGGACACGGACCAATCCATCGGTATAGTCGTTGTGTGAGAGAGAAAATAATTTATCTTAATTATTTTATCACACTTGTACACTTGGTGTATTGGGCGGATCAGCTTGAGATTTATTGATTAGGATTGCCTTGGATAATCAATTTAAATCTCGGAGTATTTTATTCTTAATCCCCGATCCTATTGCGGGTGTGTATATTTAATATTAGAGACTTTGATTTTCCAAAGGAATTAACCGATTTAATTATTGGGTTAATTACCGGTAAAGTTGGGTCGCTATATTTTATATATGACATGCCGTGAATACTTGACGGGAAAGTGTATCCCGGAAGGGTTGATAATATCCCCGAGATGAGTTCATAAGGAATTATTGTGTAAACCTCATGAGTGGATTCGTTCCGCACAATAATAAAGGTTGAACGGTACTAGTCTCGGATACAAGATATGAATATTATTTATTGAGCAATAAATAAATTTATTCATGGATATTTAAATCTTAAATACACGGAATATATAATACTAATCGGAGAAATATTATTTGACATAATATGGAATAATATTGGGAGTGCAATTTTATTTATATAGTGGAAAATAAATAAAATTTAATATTGATAAGAATTAATAGATTTGGGTTGGACCCAATTTAATTTTCAATATTTAGAAGCCCAATATTTATTCTCCTTATGATCCCCTACGTAGCCTATATAAGCACTACATGGTCTTCACTTTTAAAGATACACACAAGAGAAAAATAATTGACCTACGCCAATCATAAAGTCTTGAGAGTGAGGAAGATCCATAGGAATCCGATAGATCGTCGCCCACACGACGTTCGGAGGAAGTGCGAGGAATACGTAGGAAGATCGCAAGGTCGTCAACCGAATTCGTTTCTCCGTACAACGATTCGAGGTAATAATCGAGAAACCCCCTTCTATGATTATTTGTGTTTGTTGATTGTGATATATACATGAACGCGCGATCTGGGAAAAACGACGAACCTCGGGGACGGGGATTCGAGATCCCCGGCGAGGATCGAACGCGACGATCGAACCTAGGGTTCGGATAGCCGGGACGCGCGGCGATGGGCTGAACCGTCGACCTAGGGTCGATGGTCCGGGATGCCGTGGGCTGGTGCCACGGCGGATCCCAGCCGCCATCGCCGGCGGCGCGTCGGAAGCAAAGCCCTCGGCCGAAGCCGAGGGGCGATCGAGCCCGTGAGCTCGATCGCGGGTCGCTGCGGGGATGACCCGCAGCTGCCTCGTGCGCGCTACGGGTGTTCCGTAGCGGATGCGCACGGGGCTGACCCCGTGCAAGCAGCGAGTCAGCGACTCGCTGCGGAGCTGCTACGAGCAGCCCCCGGGGATCGCTACGAGCGATCCCAGCGATCGTCGAGGACGATCGCGAGCCCCTCGCGGGGGCTCGGCTGGGCGCACGCAGCCTTCGGGCTTCGCTGGGCGTTTGGTCGGGCCCCGGCTCGTGAGGTGGTTCGTGTTCGTGGATCTGACTCGCGGGAGAAAATCGGCTGGGGGCGGGCTGCGTGTCTTCGGGCGCGTAGTCTCCAAAGGTCGGACTCCTGCGGATGAGTCGGGAATCCAATCTTCGGTGATCGAGGGTTTTTGATCGGGTTATCGGTTCCGCAATTTTGATAGCCCGGGACATCGAATCCCAGCAATTGGTATCAGAGCGTTTGGTTTCGTGTTCATGTATATATTCGATTATTGTTCTACCTTGCAGGATTTCCGGCTATCATGGTTGATTTAATTATTGCTTTAATTAATTATCATGATTATTAAACTCTCGGACATGTCGAGATTCGTTTTGTGTGGTTGAATGTTTGTAATAGTAAAAATTCGGGGGTTGACCGAATTTAGGATTTATTATTACGTTCTTTGTTTTCCGGAAAATGTATAGGGTCGATTTCTTGTATAGAATCGATACCGGAATTGTAATTTAAATTGTTGTAATTTATTTACGTTGGTTTGATTCGAGACGACCGCCGGAGGACGCATGTGACGAAGGAGAAGATGAGAGGGAGGACCGGGGATCGATCATGAGGATCGATCCCATGAGGATCGATCAAAGGGAGCGGAGGGGGCTGTCCGCGGGACTCCTTGGCCACGCCGGCCACCGGTGGTGGTGGCGCGTGGGCTGAGGTGGCGGCGGCGCTCCTCCCCGGCCGGCGATCGAAGGTAGGGGGCGTGGGGTCCTCGTGATCTCGTGTTCTCCTACCAAGATACTACTTTCCTAATTAGTTCAGGTTTTTCCTATTTAAGTTTTTCCTATTTTAGGAATTTTTATGGATTAGGAAAAGAATTAATTGGAATTAATTTTATTCCTTATTCTATTATGGAAATCTTCCAGAGTATTCCGAATCCTACTTGGAATAGGATCCTAGAGATTTAATAGAGTTGGAAAGGAATAAAAGTTAATTTAGGATTGATTTATTTCCTAATTGATTATTCCTATTTTATGGGAATTTTCATAGTAATGGAAATTAATTAATCTTGGAAAGTAGAAGAGTCCTAATTTATTTTATTTCCTTGTTCTATTATAGATATCTTCTAGAATATTCCAAATTTTATTTGGATGGATTATTCTAGAGATTTAATAGAACTAGATAGGAAAATAAATAAAAAAAAATATTAATAATATTTAATTTTATTTTTGATATATTCGATTGACTTAATTTTCGAATTAAGTAACTTTTGGATTAATTGAAAATAAATAGATTTAAATATTAGAGATTAATATTCTCGTCACATGGAGCATTCAAGAAACGAAGACTGAAGACTAGAAGATGCATATGAAGATAAAGCCATGATAGTCGGGAAAAATAATTTCTCTAGCATTATTTTGACTATGTGATCTATGTGCTTTATTGTTTTCATGCATGCTATATGTGTTTATTTTTATGCACTAGATAGCGTATCCCTTTATCGTAAAAAGCTAAGTGGGAGAGGGGATGGAAACATTCCCATGGTCTCCATCACTGTTCTCTTGGTGACTTTTATGGACTTTCGAAGTTCATATAGACAAGTCATTGGAGGAGAATTCTTGTAATTCCTCTTACAAGAAACATTGATTAAGTTTATCAAACAATGCCTAATTTGTCTTTCCAAAGCTGATTTCAAGTCGACTCATTCTCACCCCGGGGAGTGGAATGGAGCCAGAGCCACTTGGTCATGTAGAGGACACAAATTAGAGACTTTCGTGCCATTCTTTGATAGATGGGTCGTTTGTCTGCTCGGCTCCCTCATTATGAGAGATAGGGTTGTTTGCATGGTGAATCACTGGTTAGAAACTTCGAGTTTCACTTATGATTCCCCACGTCTTGATTTACGAGATTAAATGGATCAAGTAATTGGGAGTCAATTATAAAAGTCTCTTAGTGAAGTAGTCCACACCACGTGGCTTGCTATGCTGACGGACTTTGGATTAATTGATGTAGACAGTTGTAAGTAATTATGAAGAGTTGTGAAGTTATCGTAAACGTCCACACCACGTGGCTTGCGGTGATATAGCAATTCCAAGTAATTTACTTTAGTGCTGAGTGATGGTTTACACTTAGATACGCGTTGTAGTATTCTTCCCCACGAAGTTACGCTATGATTGATGTATGACCAAAGAAAATCTAATTGCTAAATCATTTGGGTGGGTAAACGTCCACACCACGTGGCTTGCTTTACCTGATGGGATTTTAGACGCAATTAGTAATTTAATGATATTATTTGAGGGAGATAATATCGGACATTAAATTGATTGTTTGTTTACATGTGCTTATAAGTTTAGAGAATAGCTATGAATCCACTTTCTATGATACTCAAGGAACAAAAACTCACTGGTCCCAATTACATTGATTGGAAGAGAAATTTGGACATTGTCCTGACTGCTGAAGAGTACAAGTTTGTACTCTATGAGCAATGCCCTGCTGAGCCCACGGCCGCCTCAACTGATGAGGAAAAAGAAGCATATCGGAAGTGGAAAAAGGCTGATGAAATGGCTAAGTGCTACATTTTGGCTTCTATGTCAAATGTGCTCCAAACCCAGCATCAGTCGATGGACACTGCCGAGGATATGTTATTTAACCTCAAGGAGATGTTTGGGCATCAAGACCGTGCGGCAAGGCAAGAAGCCATGAGAGTCCTTATGTCAACTACTCAGTCTGAAGGAACGCCCGTTGGGGAGCACGTTCTCAAGATGATGAGTCTGTTGAATGAATTGGAGGTCCTAGGAGCTATGATTGATGCTGAGACGCAAGTCGACATCATACTCCAGTCTCTGACCCCAAGTTTTGAGCAGTTTCGTATGAGCTATAATATGGGTAAACTGTCTTATAGCCTTGCGCAACTCCTGACTGAACTGAAGGCGGCAGAGGGGATCTACAAGAAGGGCAAGTCTCAAGCGCTTGTAACTACCAAGCCCAAAAGCTTGAAAGCTGTTGGGGGTAGGGGCAAGAAAAGGAAGCAAGCCATAAAACCCAGTGGTGCCAAGAGGAATGGACCACGAGTGGGGGCTAGTAAGCCAAAGGGCTTGTGCTTCCGATGCAAGAAGTCTGGACACTGGAAGTCTGAATGTCCTCTCAGAGGTACGAATTTTTCTTTAGTCGTAAAAACATAGTCAGCGGTATTATCTACCAGAATTCTGGTGTGTAGATATGGAACCACTGACGGTATGTGCATTTCTTTAAATGCAGGGGTTCCAGAAAACCCGGCGACTTAGAGAAGAAAAGTTCGAGTCTACATGGGCGAAGCTGTTGGGGTAGCAGCAGTTGCAGTGGAAGACATTTATCTGCTTTAAGTTTTTCAGTTATTGCTTTATGTACCCCTTTATTTTGAAAAAGAACTTCGTTCTGTTTTTCTTTATTATTAATGGATATTTTATTTCTTTAATCATTTGATGGTTTGGATAAGAAATAATGGTGATATCTATTATGGTACATTAGATAAGCAATATGTGAATGATGGATCCTTAGTCTACCACGATGCAACAAACCATTATGTAACTTGTTTTACTTATTTGATGTATTTCTCTTATCAATCATTATACTTGTGAATTCTTGAACTTGGTAGTATCTATTCAAAAGAGATTCAAAGGTCGAAATTGTTTTGATCAATTATAGTTGGAGGAATGGACCTCCCGACCTGAGAATCAATCTTGATAGATGATACGACTAAGTTAACCTTTCTGGATAAAGGATGGAATTCGGACAAGTATAGAAAATGATTTATGATTAATGCGATATGTGTAATTAGAGAAGGTACGAGTCGTTCTTTCGAGAATACTCAAAGATGGATTGGACTACTTGTTGTGCCGTAAAGGCGGAGTGTTTTTCAACACAAAGCCATTATGGGGATCCTTCAAAGTATATCCATTGAGAGCCTGCGACTTGTTCGCGGAGGCTATCACCTATCTAAATAACACATAGCATAAATCAAAGATTGAGATTAAGTCTCAAGCGACTGCACCATACACTAATGTGTAGACACGGTGTGTCAGGAATGAGAAATGGGATTCTGATGGTAAAGGAACAAGTTCGTTCGGAACTACCTATGTTCTATGGATATTTCTGGACACAACGGCACATTTTATGTGGTTGTAGAATATCCTAGAAGAACAAGTAATTGTATGTTCAATAGTACCACGAACCAGAAGGGTGTTCTCACCCGGTTCTTAGAGGAAGACTATTAGATGAACTACAATGCCCTAATTGACAAATTACTTTAAAATGAGGAAAAGGGAAAGACTGAGAAACAGCCTGACCGAGTAGTAATACACCACTATCTGCACCTACTGTTATTACTGTTATACACCGGAACGCCATTGCAGTGGGAGGTTGTTAACCAACCGGAGATGTTCATAAGACTGGAGGAGTTTTGAACTCTGGATCCAGTATACATGAAATCGATCCCTAGGTCTGCATAGATTTGCGAGAGAGGTGTGTTAGAGACGTAATGGAAACAAAGGTGGTGTTTCTCGGAATTTTGTGTGGATAACACTTCATCATTGGCCACAATGTAAAAGTGTTGGCAAACATAAAATAGAGGTTGTCTGAATAAGTCAAGGTATAAGATTAAGATGAAGTTAGATCACGTTCTTAGAAATTCTTCGATCTCTAGACAAGAACATTTGTACTTCTCTAAAGATATCTTATACGACTATGGTTTGTTTTAAACATGCACAATTCTGAGAAAGGTTATTGCCTTTCGGGAACAGAATACATCTATCTAAAGGTATGTGTTTCGAACACATGAAGGAGATAGATAAGGACAAAGCAGTTACCTACACTCCTTGTGTGGAGAGCTTTGAGGATGCAATGTTGAAAAACAAGAACCTGATATCAACTATGCGGTTAGCGTAGTGGGAGGATATCAAAGTAATCTGGATAAGAAATATTCGAATGCTGTAAAGTACTTGGAAGTACTGGATTACTAGCAAAACGAAATCTTCTTGGATTATAGTTTCTCAGATCCATAATCAGAGAAGGATCAGTGTAAGTCGATATCAGGCTATGTGTTCACTTTTAAAAGGAGGTGGAACCTAAGGATGAAAGAGTGATAAGCATGATGCTTCTCGGACTCTATCATAAACCGAATAGCGGCCTCAGAGGCAGCGGAAGTTTTTGGTTAAGTTCCGGAATGACCTCTGAACTTAGATATGACTCTTGGTTCACCAAAAGCTATGTACATAGCGGTGCATGGAGAACTGGAAGAAGTCATAAGTTCAAAAAGTGATGATAACACATAGAGCCAGTACCACCTGATACGAGTCATCGTCAGTGAGACGACACAGTAGTCACCAAGATAACTTCAGAGCGGCAACCTAGATTGCTCATTCACATAATACTTCTGGGAAGTATAATTTAAGCACGTGATGAGTATGGGAGTCGGGAGTTTGGAGGAAATGACTAGACCTTAGTACAAGTGGGAGATTGTTGGAGTTGTGTACTTAATGTCTAGATTTAAGTATCGGTAAACTCCCGGTCATAGCATTTAACCTATTTAATTAATAAACAATTATTTGCATTTAATTAATTATGCAAAATATAGTCCTGGATTTTATACGTTGTAGTTAGTATGGTGTGCATGGGCAAACAGAAGATCATACTATTGGTTACTCGTATTTAATCGAACAGTTGCTCACGACCTAGATGGACACGGACCAATCCATCGGTATAGTCGTTGTGTGAGAGAGAAAATAATTTATCTTAATTATTTTATCACACTTGTACACTTGGTGTATTGGGCGGATCAGCTTGAGATTTATTGATTAGGATTGCCTTGGATAATCAATTTAAATCTCGGAGTATTTTATTCTTAATCCCCGATCCTATTGCGGGTGTGTATATTTAATATTAGAGACTTTGATTTTCCAAAGGAATTAACCGATTTAATTATTGGGTTAATTACCGGTAAAGTTGGGTCGCTATATTTTATATATGACATGCCGTGAATACTTGACGGGAAAGTGTATCCCGGAAGGGTTGATAATATCCCCGAGATGAGTTCATAAGGAATTATTGTGTAAACCTCATGAGTGGATTCGTTCCGCACAATAATAAAGGTTGAACGGTACTAGTCTCGGATACAAGATATGAATATTATTTATTGAGCAATAAATAAATTTATTCATGGATATTTAAATCTTAAATACACGGAATATATAATACTAATCGGAGAAATATTATTTGACATAATATGGAATAATATTGGGAGTGCAATTTTATTTATATAGTGGAAAATAAATAAAATTTAATATTGATAAGAATTAATAGATTTGGGTTGGACCCAATTTAATTTTCAATATTTAGAAGCCCAATATTTATTCTCCTTATGATCCCCTACGTAGCCTATATAAGCACTACATGGTCTTCACTTTTAAAGATACACACAAGAGAAAAATAATTGACCTACGCCAATCATAAAGTCTTGAGAGTGAGGAAGATCCATAGGAATCCGATAGATCGTTGCCCACACGACGTTCGGAGGAAGTGCGAGGAATACGTAGGAAGATCGCAAGGTCGTCAACCGAATTCGTTTCTCCGTACAACGATTCGAGGTAATAATCGAGAAACCCCCTTCTATGATTATTTGTGTTTGTTGATTGTGATATATACATGAACGCGCGATCCGGGAAAAACGACGAACCTCGGGGACGGGGATTCGAGATCCCCGGCGAGGATCGAACGCGACGATCGAACCTAGGGTTCGGATCGCCGGGACGCGCGGCGATGGGCTGAACCGTCGACCTAGGGTCGATGGTCCGGGATGCCGTGGGCTGGTGCCACGGCGGATCCCAGCCGCCATCGCCGGCGGCGCGTCGGAAGCAAAGCCCTCGGCCGAAGCCGAGGGGCGATCGAGCCCGTGAGCTCGATCGCGGGTCGCTGCGGGGATGACCCGCAGCTGCCTCGTGCGCGCTACGGGTGTTCCGTAGCGGATGCGCAAGGGGCTGACCCCGTGCAAGCAGCGAGTCAGCGAATCGCTGCGGGGCTGCTACGAGCAGCCCCCGGGGATCGCTACGAGCGATCCCAGCGATCGTCGAGGATGATCGCGAGCCCCTCGCGGGGGCTCGGCTGGGCGCACGCAGCCTTCGGGCTTCGCTGGGCGTTTGGTCGGGCCCCGGCTCGTGAGGTGGTTCGTGTTCGTGGATCTGACTCGCGGGAGAAAATCGGCTGGGGGCGGGCTGCGTGTCTTCGGGCGCGTAGTCTCCAAAGGTCGGACTCCTGCGGATGAGTCGGGAATCCAATCTTCGGTGATCGAGGGTTTTTGATCGGGTTATCGGTTCCGCAATTTTGATAGCCCGGGACATCGAATCCCAGCAAAAGTAAATCGTTTGGAACCGCTACATCACCGCAAGCCACGTGGTGTGGACGTTTACGACAACTTCAAAACTGTTCACAATTCCTTATAACTGTCTACATCAATTAATCCAAAATCCGTTAGTATAGCAAGCCACGTGGTGTGGACGTTTACTACAACAAGAGACTTTTATAATTGACTCCCAATTACTTGATTCATTCAATCTTGTAAATCAAGACTCGGAGAATCATAAGTGAAACTCGAAGTTTCTTACCAGTGATTCACCATGCGAACAGCCCTATCTCTCATAGAATGAGGGAGCCGAGCAGACAATCGATCTAGTCATCAAATGACACGAAAGTCTCTAATTTGTGTCCTCGACATGACCAAGTGGCTTTGGCTCCATTCCACTCCCCGGGGTGAGAATGAGTCGACTTGAAATCAGTTTTGGAAAGAAAAATTAGGCATTGTTTGATAAACTTAATCAATGTTTCTCGTAAGAGGAATTACAAGAATTCTCCTCCAATGTCTTATCTATATGAACTTCAAAAGTTCATAAAAGTCACCAAGAGAACAGCAATGGAGACCATGGCATTGTTTCCAATCCGTCTCCCACTTAGCTTTTTATAACAAAGGGATACGCTATCTCGTGCATAATTAAATACACATAAGCATGCATACATGAAATAAAGCACATAGAATATTATCACATAATCAAAATAATACTAGAATATTATTTTCCGACTATTATGGCTTTATCGCATCTCCGTATGCTTTTTCTAGTCTTTAGTCTTCGTTCTTGAATGCTCCATGTGACGGGAATATTAATTCCAATATTTAAATCTATTTATTTTTAATAAATCCAAAAGTTACTTAATTCGAAAATTAAGTCAATCGAATAAATCAAAAATAAAATTAAATATTATTAATATTTTTATTATTTTTATTTTCCTCTTCTAATTTCATTAAATCTCTAGAATCCTATCCAAGACCCACTTGGAATATTCTAGAAGATTTCCATAATGAAATAAGGAAATAAAATAATTTAGGACTCTTAATCCTTCCAAATTAATTCTTTTCCTTATCCATTAAAAATTCCATAAAGGAATAATTAAATAAGGAAAAATTAATTAAGGACTCTTAAAACTTTCCAAATTAATTATTTTCCTAATCCATTAAAAATTCCCATAATAGGAATAATGAATAAGGAAATAAATTTATTCAAAATTTATTCTTTTCCTATTCCATGAGAGTTCCCAAAAATAGGAATACTCAAAATAGGAAAACCGAATAATTTAGGAAAGTTGGATCTTGGCGGGAGAGCACGAGATCACGAGGACCCCGCGCCCCCACCACCATCGATCGAGAGCCGAGGGGACACGCCACCGCCGCCGCCTCGCCGTCGCACCACCTCCCTTGGTGGCACCGCGCACGGCCGAGAGGGTCGATGGCCGCCCCTCCTCCTTTGGGTCGATCGATCCTCATGGATCGATCATAGGGATGATCGATCCGAAGCCCTCCCTCTCATCGCCTCCTCCGTCACACTTTTCCGGTCGTCGTTTCGTCCTCGGTCCAACGTAAAATCAATTACAAATTTATTACTACGTTATCCGGTATCGATTCTCTACAAAACGAGCTCGAACAATTTCCGGAAAAATTAAGAACAAACATTCACCACACAAGAACGAATATTGACATCACCGAGAGTTTAATAATCAAGAGCAATATTATGGACATTAATTAACATAATTAAATCTAGCCATAATAATCGGAAACCCTGCAAGGTAGAACAATTTATCGAAAAATACCATGAACTAAAATCAACGCTCTGATACCAATTGTTGGAAATCGATATCCCGGAATTAATAAATTTAAATAAATAAATTATCTAATTAATTCCGACCGAAATCCTTCGGAGATCGAATATTCGGACTGTCTAAAATTGCGGAACCGACAACCCAATTGAAATCCCGTCGTCGTGGATCACACGAACGCCGACGCATGCGCCGGAGTCCAGCCGAGGAGACCACGCACCCGAAGGCGCGCGGCTGCCCCCAGCTGAACCCCCGCACGCCGCGGGGTTCATGCGATCACCGATCGCATCGTGCGATCGGTCGGGGTGGGGCTGCCCAGCAGCCCCCGCGGCGAGTCTGGCGACTCGCCGCCGCCTGGAGGGGGCCCACCTTCACGGTGGGGAGGGGCGACACCAGCCCGCACCCTGCGCGATCGATCCAAGCGATCGATCGCATGCCCTCGGCCCAGCCGAGGGTCGATCCCTCTCGCCCCTTCGAAACCCTAAGGGCGATCGCCGTGGTCCGGCGATCCCAGATCGCCACCACGCGTTCGTCCTCTAATCCGGGGTTCGTACTCGGATCTTGGTTCACGATATTTTTACGATAATTAAACGATAAAATCATAAAGAGGGTTTCACGATTTACCTCGTTCTCGTTGTTCGGAAAAACGAAGAACTCAATTTGACGACCTTGAGATCTTCCGACGTATTCCTTGTTGGAGTTGTGTACTTAATGTCTAGATTTAAGTGACGGAAACTCACGATCCATTGCCACTAATCTATTTAATTAAATAAACAATTATTTGCGTTTAATTATTTATAATTAAATATATGCAAATCATAGTCCTGGATTTTATACGTTGTAGTTAGTATGGTGTTGCATGGGCGCACAGAAGATCATACTATCGGTTACTCGTATTTAATCGAACAGTTGCTCACGACCTAGATGGACACGGACCAATCCATCGGTATAGTCGTTGTGTGAGAGAGAAAATAATCTATCTTGATTATTTTATCACACTTGTACACTTGGTGTATTGAGCGGATCTGCTTGAGATTTATCGATTAGGATTGCCGGCGATAATCGATTTAAGTCTCTGAGTATTTTATTCTTAATCCCCGATACTATTGCGGGTGTGTATATTTAATATAAGTGACTTTGATTTACCAAAGGAATTAACCGGTTCAGTTATTGGGTTAATTACCGGTTAAGTTGGGTCACTATATTTTATGTATGACATGCCGTGAATACTTGACGGGAAAGTGTATCCCGTAAGGGTTGATAATATCCCCGAGATGAGTTCATAAGGAATTATTATGTAAACCCTGCAGGTGGATTCATTCCGCATAATAATTAAGGTTGAATGGTACTAGTCTCGGATATAAGAGATGAATAAATTAATTAGCAATAAATTAATTTTATTCATGGATATTTATATCTTAAATACACGGAATAAATAATACTACCGGAGAAATATTATTTGATATAATATGGTTTAATATTGGGAGTGCAATTAATTTTATATAGTGGAAAATAGAATTAATTAATAATAGTAAGGATTAATAGATTTGGGCTTGGGCTCAATTTAATCACTATTATTGGAAGCCCAATATTCACCTCCTTAAGATCCCTACGTAGCCTATAAAAGCACTACATGGTCTTCTCTAATCTCATAACTTGAAGATCACAATTCTAGAGAGAGAAAGTAGAGAGGGAGATCCATGGAGTTCGGTAGATCGTCGCCCACATGACGTCCGGGCTAGTGCAAGGAATACGCGGGAAGATCTCAAGGTCATCGATTGATCTCGTTTCTCCGAACAACGAATCGAAGGTACAAAATCGTTAAACACCCTTGATGATTTTATTCGATTATCTATTGAAAATACCGTAGAACAAAGATCCGAAATTCAAACCCGGAATAGACGAACGATCGCATGGTGGTGGCGAAGCCACCGGACCATGCGGATCGCCCGGCTAGGGTTTGTACGCGCGAAGGGAAAGGGGGGCGAACCCCGGCTGGGAGCCGGGGACGCGATCGATCACCCCGATCGATTGCGAGCCGCGGGGGCTGGGACCCGCGGCTGTCCGCTGGTCGGACCGGCGCCCCAGAGGCGGCGAGTCGCCGGACTCGCCGCTGGGCTGCTAGGCAGCCTGGTCGATCGCCGTGAGCGATCGACTCCTTCGATCGCGTGGACCCGGCTCGCGGGGGTTCGGCTGGGGGCGGGCTGCGTACCTTCGGGTGCATAGTCTCCAAAGGCCGGACTCCGGCGGATGAGTCGGTGTTCATGTGATCTCCGGCGAAGGTTTTCGTTCGGGTTATTGTTTCCGCAAATTTTAATAACCCGGGATATCGAATTCCAACAATTGGTATCAGAGCGTGGTTTACGTTCGCGGTATTTTCGATAAAATTGTTCTACCTTGCAGGGTTTCCGACTATTATGGCTAGATATAATTTATTCGTTAATTATTGTCATAATATGTTTTGATTAAACTCTCGGACATGTCGAGATTCGTTTTATGTGTGGTGAATGCTTGTAATAGTAAAAATTCGGGGGTTGACCGAATTTAGGATTTATTATTACGTTCTACTTTTTCCGGAAATTGTATAGGTTCGATTTCATGTATAGAATCGATACCGGATAATTGTATTTAAATTATTGTAATTTATTTACGTTGGTTCGATGCCGAAACGACCGTCGGAGAAGACGTGTGACGAAGAAGACGAAGGGCTCGAGGATCGATCATGGAGATCGATCCCCATGAGATCGATGGCAAGGGAGAGGGGCGGCGATTGCACCCCTCGGCTGGGGCTGCCGCCGGCTTGGTGGTGGCCGGCCGGCTGAGTGGTGGCGGCGGTTGCCCTCTCCGGTGGCCGGTCGATGGTAGTGGTGGCGCGGGGTCCTCGTGATCTCGTGCTATTCCTACCGAGATTTACTTTCCTAAATTATTCAGTTTTCCTATTTTGAGTATTCCTATTCTTAGGAACTCTCATGGAATAGAAAAAGAATAAATTTAGAATAAATTTATTTCCTTATTGATTATTCATATTTTATGGGAATTTTCATGGATAAGGAAGGAATAAATTTAGAATTAATTCGTTTTTTCCTTATTGAGTATTTTTCTTTATGGAAACTCTCATGGATTAGGAAAAGAATTAATTGGAATTAATTTATTTCCTTATTCTATTATGGAAGTCTTCTAGAATATTCTAAGTTCTACTTGGAATAGGATTCTAGAGATTTAATGGAATTAGAAAGGATAATAATTAATTATTGAATTAATTTATTTCCTATTTGATTATTCCTATTTTATGGGAATTTTCATGGACATGGAAATTAATTAATTTTGGAAAGTAGAAGAATCCTTAATTAATTTTTCTTATTTAATTATTCCTTTATGTAATTTTTAATAGATTAGGAAAGGAATTAATTTGGAAGGATTAAGAGTCCTAATTTATTTTATTTCCTTATTCTATTATGGAAGTCTTCTAGAATATTCCAAGTGGGTCTTGGATAGATTATTCTAGAGATTTAATAGAATTAGATAGGAAAATAAATAAATAAAAAATATTAATAATATTTAATTTTATTTTTGATATATTCGATTGACTTAATTTTCGAATTAAGTAACTTTTGGATTAATTGAAAATAAATAGATTTAAATATTGGAATTAATTTTTCCGTCACATGGAGCATTCAAGAACGAAGACATGAAGACTAGAAGAAGCATACGGAGATGCGAAAAAGCCATAATAGTCGGAAAATAATATTCTAGTATTATTTTGATTATGTGATAATATTCTATGTGTTTTATTTCATGTATGCATGCTTATGTGTATTTAATTATGCATTAGATAGCGTATCCCTTTATTGTAAAAAGCTAAGTGGGAGAGGGTATGGAAACATATCCATGGTCTCCATTGC
Organism: Euphrasia confusa; assembly: GCA_954870475.1. Taxonomy (NCBI): domain Eukaryota; kingdom Viridiplantae; phylum Streptophyta; class Magnoliopsida; order Lamiales; family Orobanchaceae; genus Euphrasia; species Euphrasia confusa. Next base: position 24,769,106 of record OX940960.1, read on the forward strand.
TGTTCTCTTGGTGACTTTTATGGACTTTTGAAGTTCGTATAGATAAGCCATTGGAGGAGAATTCTTGTAATTCCTCTTACGAGAAACATTGATTAAGTTTATCAAACAATGCCTAATTTGTCTTTCCAAAAACTAATTTCAAGTCGACTCATTCTTACCCCGGGGAGTGGAATGGAGCCAAAGCCACTTGGTCATGTCGAGGACACAAATTAGAGACCTTCGTACCATCCTTTTGAAGGTGGATCGATTGTCTGCTCGGCTCCCTCATTTTATGAGAGATAGGGTCGTTCGCATGGTGAATCACTATGATTCTCCGCGTCTTGATTTACAAGATTAAATGAATCAAGTAATTGGGAGTCAATTATAAAGATCTCTTAGTGTAGTAAACGTCCACACCACGTGGCTTGCTATGCTGACGGATTTTGGATTAATTGATGTAGACAGTTGTAAGAAATTGTGAAGAGTTGTGAAGTTGTCGTAAACGTCCACACCACGTGGCTTGCGGTGATGTAGCAATTCCAAGCGATTTACTTTGGTGCTGAGTAATGGTTTACACTTAGATACGCCTTATAGTATTCCTCCCCACGAGGTTACGCTATAAGTGATGTATGACCGAAGGAAATCTAATTGCTAAATCATTTGGGTGGGTAAACGTCCACACCACGTGGCTTGCCTTACCTGATGGGATTTTAGATGTGATTAGTGGTTTAATGACATTATTTGAGGGAGATAATATCGGAAATTAAATCGATTGTTTGTTGTTATATGTGCTCATAGATTAGGATATGGCTTTGAACCCACTTTATGTGATACCTAAGGATTTTAAACTCATTGGTCCCTGAATGTATTGATTGGAATAGAGATCTAGACAATGCCCAAACTGTTGAAGAGTACAAGTTTGTACTCAGTGAGCTTTGTCCTCCCGAACCTACTAATGTCTTAACATTTGAGGAAAGAACTGATTTTGATATCATGTTCAAACTCAAGGAGATGTTTAGACATGATGTAGAGGCTAGACAAGAGGCGATGAGGATACTCATAAAGGCCAGTCACTTTGAGGAAACGCTTAAACACGTTTTTGAGATGATTGACTTTTTAGACGAGTTGAGACGGAAATCGCAAGCTCTTGTAGCCAATGCCAAAGGTTTCGAACCTAAGGGCAAGATCGGGGAAAAAGGAAAAGCAAGCAAAGAAACCCAGTGGTCCTAGGTTTTTTGGACCACGAGATGGGAGGAGAAAGCCATGAGGCAAGAGTTCTCGATGCAAACAGTCTGGGTACTGGAAGTCTGATTATCCTCTCAAAGAAAGTACGAAATTCTTCTTTAGTCGTAAAACATAGTCAGTGGTATTATCTACCGGAACCTGGTGTGTAGATATGGAGCCACTGACGGTATGTGCATTTTAAATGCAAAGGTTCCAGGAAACCCGACGACTTAGAAAAGAAAAAATCGTAGTCTACATGGGCAATGCTGTAGAGGAGGCAGCAGTTGCAATGGAGGATTTTTTTTTATATAGGATTTCATTTTGAGTTATTGCTTCTATGTACCTTTCATATTAGAAAGAACTTTGTTCTGGATTTCTAATAAATGGATATTTTATTTCTTTTAATCATTTGATGGTTATAAGAAGAAATAACGATATTATCTATTCTGGTACATTGGCTAGCAATATATAAATGATGAATCCTGAGTCCACCACGATGCAACGAACCGTAGTATGAAACTCGTTTTACTAATAAGAGATTTCTTTATCAATTATACTTGTGGATTCTTATGCTGAGTCATGTTTATTCAAATAAGAAGTTCAAGAGTCGAAAATTGATATTTTGATCAATTAAGTTGAAGGAGTGGACCTTCCGACCTAAGAATCTAATTTGGAAGATAATATAACTAAGCAATCCTTTATGGATATAAGATGTAAGATCCGGACAAGTATAAGAATTGATTGACTCTGATGTATGCAGACCTATGTCTACTCAGACAATAAGGTACGAGTACTTCATTTTATGATTACTCGAAGAATGGATTAGAATACCTGATGTGCCACAAAAGCAAGTGTTTTGACAAGTCAATGGACACTAAGCAATTGTGGAGAGCCATCAAGGTATATCCATTTGTAGCCTGCGATTTGATCGCGGAGGCAAGTACCTATCTGAAGAATGCATGGCATACTGATCGGAGATTGGGATTTGATCCCAAATGACTACACCATACACTGTTGTGTAGAGATGGTATGTCGATAATAAGAAATGGAACTCTTATAGAGATAGTAAAAGATGAGTTATACGGAACTACCTATGTTCTATGGATATGTCTGGAAACAACAGCGCATTCAAATGCGGTTGTAGAATATCCTAGGAGAACAAAAGATGTGTGTTCAATAGTACTATGAACCAGAAGGACGTTATAAGTTCTAACGCCCGGTTCTTAGAGAAAGACTATTAGATGAACCACAAGCCCAAAGTGACATGATACTTTGAAATGAGAGAGAAAGATTAAGACTTAGAACCAGCCGAACCGAGTAGCGGTACACCACTAACTGCACCTACTGTTATCACTGTTTATACACCGGAATGCCATTGTAGTGGGAGGTTGTGGGACAACTGGAGATATTCATAAGACTAGGAGACTCTTTGGACTCTGGACCTAGTATACATGAAATCGATCCCTAGATCTACATGAAGGCCGTACTAGATCTAAATGTGCCTTCTTGGCTAAGAGGCGAGATCATTTAGAGTACAAGCTTAGTTGATCCATTTATGGATTGAAACAAAGCATTGAGTTCGTGGTACTTGCAAATTGATGAGATAGTCCATTTTATGGATTCATCAAAAGCATAAACGAATTGTGTGTATTGGAAACGTGATGGAAAACAAGGTGGTGTCTCTCGAAGGTTTTATGTAGATGACACTCTTATCATTGGCAACAATGTAAAGATGTTATCAGACATAAAATGGTGGTTGTCTAGATGAATCATTATGAAAGATATAGGAAGAAGTTGGACATGTTCTTGAGATCTTGGATCTCTAGAAAGAACATTGTACTGTTGGAATTCGCTATCCCGGGTTATCAAAATTGCGGAACCGATAACCCGAACGAACCCTTCGCCGGAGATCACACGAATACGACAACCATGCTGGGATACGACCGAAGCGCACAGCGAGGCCCGAAGGTCGCGCACGCCCCAGCCGCACCCCCACGGGTGCGCGCTCGCGCGATCAAGGATCGATCGCGCACGGTGATCGATCGGGGTGGGCTGCCCAGCAGCCCCCCGCGGCGGGTCCGGCGACCCGCCGCCACCAGGAGGCCCCCGCCTTCACGGCGGGGTAGGGCACGGCACCAGCCCGTGCCCTGGCAATCGATCCCGTCGGGTCGATCGCACACCCTCGGCCCAGCCGAGGGTTCGGCCCCCATCGCCCCACGCCGAAACCCTAGGCGGGCGTGCGCCGCGGTCCGGTGGCTTCGCCACCACCGCGCGTTCGTCCGTCTACTCCAGGCTTCGATCTTCGGATCTTCGTCCTACGGTATTCTCGATAAAAACAAATCGAACAATAATCAAGTTAGTTGAGAATTGTACCTACGATTCGTTGTTCGGAGAAACGAAATCGATGACCTCGTGACCTTCCCGCGTATTCCTTGCACTCCGTTCGAACGTCGGGTGGGCGACGAGCTATCGAACTTATGGATCTTCTTCACTCTCGAACTTTATTGTTGGCGTTACGTAGGTTAAAAAGTGAAGACCATGTAGTGCTTTTATAGGCTACGAAGGGGATCAAAAGGAGAATAAATATTGGGCTTTAATATTGAAAATTAAATTGGGTCCAACCCAAATCCATTAATTCTTATCAATATTAATTTTATTTATTTTCCACTATATAAATAAAATTGACCTCCCAATATTATTCCATATTATACCAAATAATATTTCTCCAACTTAGTATTATTTATTCCGTGTATTTAAGATTTAAATATCCATGAATAAAATTTATTTATTGCTTAATAAATTTATTCATCTCTTATATCCGAGACTAGTACCACTCAACCTTATTTATTGTGCGGAACAAATCCACTCGCGAGGTTTACACAATAAATCCTTATGAGCTCATCTCGGGGATATTATCAACCCTTACGGGATACACTGCCCCTTCAAGAATTCACGGCATGCCATATATAAAATATAGTGACCCAACTTAACCGGTAATCAACCCAATAATTAAACCGGTTAATTCCTTTGGTAAATCAAAGTCACTTATATTAAATATACACACCCGCAATTGTTTCAGGGATTAAGAATAAAATACTCCGAGTCTCAAATCAATTATCGCCGAGCAATCCTAATTGATGAGTCTCAATCGATCCGCTCAATACACCAAGTGTACAAGTGTGATAAAATAATTAAGATAAATTATTTTCTCTCTCACACAACGACTATACCGATGGATTGGTCCGTGTCCATCTAGGTCGTGAGCAACTGTTCGATTAAATACGAGTAACCGATAGTATGATCTTCTGTGTGCCCATGCCCCACCATACTAACTACAACGTATAAAATCCAGGACTATAATTTGCATATATTTAATTAACAATAATTAAAAGCAAATGAATGTCTGTAATAGATAGATAAATGAAAGTGCATACAGAGTTCAGAATACTCAAATCTAGACATTAAGTATACTACTCCATCAATCTCCCACTTATACTAAGGTCTAGTCATATCCTCCAAACTTCTGACTCCCAAACCCTCCAAGTGCTTGTAATATACTTCCTTAGGAAGTATCTTGGTGAAAGGGTCCGCTAGGTTGTCTTCCGAAGCTATCTTGGTGACTATCGCATCGCCCCTCTTGACGATGTCTCGAATCAGGTGGTACTTGCGCTCTATGTGTTTTGTAGCACTATGGGACCGTGGTTCCTTACTGTTTGCCACTGCACCGCTATTATCACAATAAATTGTCATAGCTTTAGGCAAACTCGGAATCACATCTAAGTCCTGGAGGAAATTAAGGAACCACACTGATTCTTTCGCTGCCTCTGAGGCTGCAACATATTCAGCTTCCATGGTAGAGTCCGAAATGCACTTTTGCTTAACACTCTTCCATGAAACGGCTCCACCTCCCAAAGTGTACACATAGCCTGATGTCGACTAACGCCGGTCCTTATCAGCTTGGAAATCCGAATCTGTGTAACCCAAAGGGATCAGATTGTCTGCACGGTATCTCAGAACATAATCCTTAGTATTTCGCAAATACTTGAAAATGCTCTTAACGGCAGTCCAATGAGCCTTTCCAGGGTTACTCTGATATCTCGCTACTATGCCAACGGCATAGCAGATATCAGGCCTCGTGCATAACATTGCATACATTAAGCTTCCCACAGCCGAAGCGTAGGGAACCGCTTTCATGTCATCTTTCTCCTTTTGTGTCTGAGGACACATATCCTTAGAAAGATAAGTTCCTTTACTGAAGGGCAGATCACCCTTCTTGGAATCTTGCATGTTAAAACGAGCTAGAATCGTGTCTATGTAAGATTGCTGGGAAAGACACAATGTTCTATTCCGGCGATCCCTTATAACTTTGATCCCTAGAACATGTCCGACTTCTCCCAAATCTTTCATATCGAATTGTCTAGACAACCATCCCTTTATGTCTGATAACATCTTCACACTGTTGCCAATGAGAAGTATGTCGTCTACATAAAGCACGAGGAACACCACCTTCTTTCCATCACGTTTCCAATACACACACGATTCGTCCATGCTTTGAATGAATCCAAAAGATTGGACTACTTCATCAAACCGCAGGTTCCACGATCGCGAGGCTTGTTTCAATCCATAAATGGATCGATTAAGCTTGCACACTAGATGATCTCGCCCCTTAGCAATGAATCCTTCTGGTTGTTTCATATAAATCGTCTCGTCAAGACTTCCATTAAGGAAAGCTATCTTGACATCCATTTGCCACACCTCATAATCCATATGAGCTGCTATGGATAAGAGAATCCGGATCGACTTTATCTTGGCTACCGGCGAGAAGGTCTCCTCATAATCGATTCCCTCTTTCTGAGTATATCCTTTCGCAACAAGCCGAGCTTTAAAGGTTTCAACCTTTCCGTCAGATCCTCTCTTTCTCTTGTAGACCCATTTACACCCAATTGGTTTTACGCCGCTTGGTGGTTCTACAAGATCCCAGACTTTATTAGAATCCATAGATTCTATTTCGGATTTCATCGCTTTCTTCCAAGAAGGCGCATCTATATCTTGTACCGCCTCATCATAGGTCCAGGGATCGACTTCATGAACTCCGGGTGCCGAGTCCGAAGACTCACCCAGTCCAATCCATCTGTCCGGTTGTTTGACAACCCTCCCACTACGACGGCGTTCCGGTGTATTAACAGTGACAGTATTAGGTGCAGGTTCTAGTGGTGTATCTACACTCGGTTCGGCTGTATCTAGGTCTTCCTCGTTACCTCTCAACTCATCAAGTATTACGTCACTTTTGGGCTTGTGGTCCATGACATAGTCTTCCTCTAAGAACCGAGCGTTAGTACTTATAACGATCTTCTGGTCCGTAGGACTATAGAACATGCCACCCTTAGTTCCTTTCGGGTATCCTACAAACAACCGTATTTCTGATTTAGGTTCTAACTTATCGGCGCCTTGTCGCAACACGTGTGCTGGACATCCCCAGATCCGAATGTGTCCCAAGTTAGGCTTACGCCCACTCCACAATTCCATGGGTGTAGTTGGTACCGTTTTGGTCGGAACCCTATTCAGAATATACGCCGCTGTTTCCAAGGCAAGTCCCCAGAACATAACAGGTAAATCCGAGTAACTCATCATTGATCGCACCATTTCCATAAGAGTCCTATTCCTTCTTTCTGACACACCATTCTGCTGAGGAGTATATGGTGAAGTCAGCTGGGATTCAATCCCATTCTCTGCCAAGTATGCCTTGAATTCTCCAGACAGGTACTCGCCTCCGCGATCAGATCGCAGGCATTTTATGGATTTACCACGAAGGTTCTCCACAAGAGCCTTGAATTCCTTGAACTTGTCAAAAGAATCACTCTTGTGGCGCATCAGGTAAATATATCCATACCTTGAGTAATCATCAGTAAAGGTGATGAAATACTCGTACCCTCCCCTTGCCTGAGTAGACATAGGTCCGCATACATCAGAGTGAATCAAATCCAATACTTGTTCAGCTCTACGTCCTTTACCAGAAAAAGAACGCTTGGTCATTTTACCCTCCAAACAGGATTCGCAGGTTGGAAGGTCCTCTCCTTCTATGCCGCTAATGAGACCATCAGCTTTCAACCTTTGAATTCTATTCGAATTAATATGACCTAGCCTTAGATGCCACAAGTATAATTGATTCATTTTAGAAGGTTCCTTTCTCTTATTGGTGTTCGTAGACGTGTTATTACTCTCGGTTAGTTGCATCGTGTTAGACTCAGGATTTAGAATATACAAATCGTCCACCAATGTACCAGAACAGACAATCTCACTGTTTCTTCTTATGACCACAGAGTGATCAAAAGAAACAGAATATCCATTCAGAATTAACTTAGAAACCGAAATCAAATTCTTTCTAAAATTCGGTACATAAAGACAATTTTGTAAAACTAAAACCCTATCACTACTAAAGCGTAAGTGAACGTCTCCCACTGCAACAGCCGCCACCTTCGCGGCATTGCCCATCGGAGGTCCGTGTATCAACTTGATCCAGTGATGTCCGTGTATCGACTTTATCCGATAGGGAGGATGACACTAAAGCCAACTCGTAAGTCAATACACATCACATTCAAAACAGAGAATGGAGACCGCGGGATTGTTTCCAATCCCTCTCCCACTTAGTATTTTACGATTGAGGGATAACATGCATAAAATAATTAAGCATAATAAAAAGCACGTAAATAACATAAAAAACAATTAACGTGGCCCCGATTATTATGGCCTTAAGTATTCTCCAATGCACGTCTCTTGGAACTTCATCTCGTTGCTCGTCTCAATCTCGGTCCACCACCGACTCGCTCGAGGATCAAGAGACGAACTCCTCCCACTGGAGCTTCGTCTCGAGCCTCGTTGAGTCGCTCGTGGGGTCGAATGAACCCCAGCCCCGCTGCTGCCCGTCGCGAACACGGGGTGTGTTCGATGGCTGCCCGGTGCCGGTTCGTCTCCTCGACTCTCGTTTCTCCGGGTTTCGATCTCGTCTCGATCCACCAAAAATAGCAAGAAAAATTACAAGAATAAATCTACTAAATCCGGCATCGATCCTATACATGGTGATCGATCCTATACATGCCCGAAAAAACAATGGAAATAAATAAATAAACCTAACGACTCAACCCGTCGTTTTTATCTATTACAAACAAGCAACATTTCCAAAACAAAACAATCTCGACAAGCCCGAGAGTTTAACAAACCACAACAAAATTATCATACAACATCCCATAATGTTGGCCATAATAATCGGGTTCATCCTGCATCACAAAAACGTACGAACAATACAACAAACCGATAACCGGCTCTGATACCAATTGTTGGAAATCGACTATCCGGGACACGTCCGTTCGAACCCTCGAACATCCGGACGTCCCCAATCAACTTCTGGAGGTCACCTCCGATCAGCCATGGCCACCCGCCCATCAGATCGCACGTCCGCCGCAGCCAAGGCCGCGGCTCACAATCTGCCCAGAGCAGGCGGCCGCCTGCCGCCCAGGCGGGCGCTCGCGCACCCGCGCAAGCGGGCGCTTGCTGCCCGAGCGGTCGCTCGCGACCCAGCGCGAGCGGGCGCCTGCCACCCAGGCGGGCGCTTGCCTGGTCCGAACAGCAGCGCGATGTTGCTGTTCCGGGCTATTTCCGATCCGTTTTTCTCCGTCCGGCCACCGATCCGGCGGTCCTCAACCGCCCAGAAGCCGGAGAAAATATACCTTGACCCCCGATTACCAATCGATGGTCCGTTGTATTATTACGTACGAGATTGAATCGAAACAATGCGGAAATAGGGTTTCGATTCCATACCTTTGTCGCGTGATTCGGAGAAGCCGAATTGACAGAGACCTCGAGTCTTCTAGCGTGTATCCTAGTCCTCTTGCTCCAGCCGATGTGTGGGCATCGATCCGCTTGGAGTGTCTCTTCTTCTTCTCTCTCAAACTTACGCAAGAATATAATTTTCTTTCTGGAACAGAAAAGTTATTGCGCTAATCTATTTATTTTCACAGAAAAGTTAATTGCGTTAACAAATTAATTTTTCTCCGCAAAAATAAAATAGCGGCGTTCTGTAGGTTTAGAGAAGAGAGACGAGGATATGTATAGGCCACACTAGGGACCCATAGGCAATTAATTAATTAGGCTTAAATTGCAATTTAATTAACTTGGTGTCCCAAAAGGAAAACCTTAATTAAATTCCACTATTTTATTTATAATTAATTCCACTATAAAATTATAAATGATTTCCCAATTAATTAATTCAAATTATTCCGTCAATAATTTTCCCGCCGTATTACATATGTGATATTTCCCCGTGTTTAAGATATCGCATGTCCACGAATTAATTTTAATTACTAATAATTAAATTAATTCATTTCTTATGATCCGAGACTAGTACCACTCATCCTTATTATCATGCGGATTAAATCCACCTGCAGGGTTTACATGATAAACTTTATGAGCTCATCTCGGGGACATTATCAACCCAATAAATGGGACTCGGTTTCCTGTCTATAATCTATAGCATGCCGTGTGTACAATACCGATTCCCAATCTACCGAGAATATTGACTAATCAATTAGTCTCACTCATTGGCACATCAAAGAACCGAGCATTGGACACACGCACCTATAATTATATAGGGATTAAGAACTCACATATCCGTAATATCTGAGGTCTAGTTCGATTACTCTGATTAGTATAAATCGAACGCCCTCCCGTGGTCCTGCTCAATACACCAAGTGTACGAGTGTAACATGATAGTCCAGACCGACTATCTACCAGTCACACTACGACGTACCGATGGATTGTCCCTGTCCATCTAAGTCGTGAGCTACTGTTCGATAGTATACGAGTAACCGATAGTATGATCTTCCGCGTGTCTCCTCACGCCATACTATCTACAACGTATATATCTAGGACTATTGCATTAAATGCAATCATGTTTGAATCATATCTCGAATTAAGGTATAGATAAGGAGTTCCGTATTTGCACTAAACTAGACATTTAGAATACAACTCCATCATATTTAATATAAGTGACTTTGATTTACCAAAGGAATTTAACCGATTTAATTATTGGATTGATTACCGATTAAGTTGGGTCACTATATTTTATATATGGCATGCCGTGAATAATTGTTCGGACAGTGTATCCCGGAAGGGTTGATAATATCCCCGAGATGAGTTCATAAGGAATTATTGTGTAAACCTCATGAGTGGATTCGTTCCGCACAATAATTAAGGTTGAATGGTACTAGTCTCGGATTAAAGAGATGAATAAATTAATTAGCAATAAATTAATTTTATTCATGGATATTTATATCTTAAATACACGGAATAAATAATACTACCGGAGAAATATTATTTGATATAATATGGTTTAATATTGGGAGTGCAATTAATTTATATAGTGGAAAATAAATTAATTAATATTGATAAGGATTAATGGACTTGAGCATTGGGCTCAATTTAATCTTCAATATTAGAAGCCCAATATTCCACCTCCTTTAGATCCCCTACGTAGCCTATAAAAGCACTACATGGTCTTCACAATTCAAGACACCATAAGATTATCATACTTGATATTCTAGAGAGTTCGTGAAGAGGATCCATAGGAGTTCGATAGATCGTCGCCCACCCGACGTTCGAACGGAGTGCAAGGAATACGTAGGAAGATTCAAAGGTCTTCAATTGATTTCGTTTCTCCGCACAATGAATCAAAAGGTACAATCATAAACTCCTTCGTGTGAATTTATGTAAATTGAATTGTGATACATACATGAACGCACGATCCGGGAAAACGACGATCTTCGGGGACGGGGATTCGAGATCCCCGGCGAAGGATCGAGAGAACCCTCGGCTGGGAGCCGAGGGGGTTGCGGTCGAGCCTAGGGCTTCGACCGCCGGCAGCGACTACGCGAGGGGAGCCCCGGCTGGACGCCGGGGCGAGCGATCGACCTAGGGTCGATCGCTGGGGGCTGCCGTGGCTTCGCGCCGCGGCTGGGCGCTCCCTCGCCGGCCGGTGGTGGCGGTGAGTCGCCGGACTCACCGCCGGGGGCTGCTAGGCAGCCCCACGCGATCATCGTCGATCGCGAGCCCACGGTGGGGCTCGGCTAGGGTTTCGGCCGCGGGTTCATCCCGCGGCGATTCTCCGGTTGAGCTCCGGACATCGTGGAGTTCGTAATCGGTTTCCGGCGACGGGATTTCGGTCGGGGTTATCGGTTCCGCATTTTTTGATACCCCGGGATATCGATTTCCAGCAATTGGTATCAGAGCGTTTGGTTTCGTGTTCATGTATGTGTTCAATTGTGTTCTACCTTGCAGGGATTCCGACTATCATGGTTTAATTAATTGTTAATTATTCGTTTAATTAATTGCTATTTAATTTACCATGATTGTTCGTTTATTAAACTCTCGGACATGTCGAGATTCGTTTTGTGTGGATGAATGCTTGTAATAGTAAAAATTCGGGGGTTGACCGAATTTAGGTTTATTATTATTGTTCTATGTTTTCCGGAAAGTGTATAGGGTCGATTTCATGTATAGAATCGATACCGGAATTGTAAATTTATTTCTTGTAATTTATTTACGTTGGATCGATGCCGAAACGACCGCCGGAGAACGCGTGTGACGAAGAAGACGAAGAGGACGAAAAACCGGGGGGGTCGATCATCCCCATGATCGATCCCCATAAGGATCTATCGACCCGAGGGAGGCAGCCCGTAGTGCTCTCGACCACGCCGGCCACCGGTGGTGGTGGCGCGTGGGCTGGGGGCGGCGGCGCGTGGCCTTCCCGGCGGTGGTCGGTCGAAGGTGGGGGCTCGGGGTCCTCGTGATCTTGTGTCTCCTACCTAGATTCACTTTCCTAATTGATTCGGTTTTCCTATTTGAGTTTTCCTATTTTTGGGAATTCTTATGGATTAGGAAAAGAATTAATTGGAATTAATTTTATTCCTTATTCTATTATGGAAGTCTTCTAGAGTATTTCGAGTTCTACTTGGAATAGGATCCTAGAGATTTAATAGAATTGGAAAGGAATAAAAGTTAATTTAGGATTGATTTATTTCCTAATTGATTATTCCTATTTTATGGGAATTTTCATAGTAATGGAAATTAATTAATCTTGGAAAGTAGAAGAGTCCTAATTTATTTTATTTCCTTATTCTATTGTAGAAGTCTTCTAGAATATTTCAAGTTTTACTTGGATAGATTATTCTAGAGATTTAATAGAATTAGATGGAAATTAAATAAATAAAAATATTAATAATATTTAATTTTATTTTTGATTTATTCGATTGACTTAATTTTCGAATTAAGTATCTTTTGGGTTTATTAAAAATAAAAAGATTTAAATAATGGGATTAATATTCTCGTCACATGGAGCATTCAAAAACGAAGACTGAAGACTAGAAGACGCATACGGAGATGGAATAAAGCCATGATAGTCGGAAAATAATTTTTCTAGCATTATTTTGACTATGTGCTATGTGCTTTATTACTTGTATGCATGCTTATGTGTTTAATTATGCATTAGATAGCGTATCCCTTTGTTATAAAAAGTTAAGTGGGAGAGGAGATGGAAACATTCCCATGGTCTCCATTACTGTTCTCTTGGTGACTCTTATGGACTTTTTAAGTTCGTATAGATGTGTCATTGGAGGAGAATTCTTGTAATTCCTTTTACAAGAGACATTGATTAAATTTATCAAACAATGCCTAATTTGTCTTTCTGAAACTGACTTCAAGTCGACTCATTCTCACCCCGGGGAGTGGAATGGAGCCAAAGCCACTTGGTCATGTAGAGGACACAAATTAGAGACCTTCGTACCATCTTGTGAAGGTAAATCGATTGTCTGCTCGGCTCCCTCATCTAATGAGAGATAGGGTTGTTCGCATGGTGAATCACTGGTTAGAAACTTCGAGTTTCACTTATGATTCTCCGCGTCTTGATTTACGAAAATCGAATGGATCTTGTAACCGGGAGTCAATTATAAAAGTCTCTTAGTGTAGTAAACGTCCACACCACGTGGCTTGCTACACTGACGGATTTTGGATTTATTGATGTAGACAGTTGTAAGGAATTGTGAAGAGTTGTGAAGTTGTCGTAAACGTCCACACCACGTGGCTTGCGGTGATGTAGCAATTCCAAACGATTCACTTTGGTGCTGAGTAATGGTTTACACTTAGATACGCTTTATAGTATTCCTCCCCACGAGGTTACACTATAAGTGATGTATGACCAAAGAAAATCTAATTGCTAAATCATTTGGGTGGGTAAACGTCCACACGAACGTGGCTTGCCTTACCTGATGGGATTTTAGATGTAATTAGTAATTTAATGATATTATTAAAGGGAGATAATATCGGATATTAAATTAATTGTTTGTTTAAATGTGCTTATAGGTTTAGAGAATAGCTATGAACCCACTTTCTCTGATACTCAAGGAGCATAAGCTCACTGGCCCCAATTATATTGATTGGAGGAGAAATTTAGACATTGTCCTGACTTCTGAAGAGTACAAATTTGTACTCCATGAAGTGTGCCCTGCTGAGCCCACGGCTGCCTCGACTGATGAGGAAAAACTGGCATATAGGAAGTGGAAAAAGGCTGATGAAATGGCTAGGTGCTATATTTTGGCTTCCATGTCAAATGTACTCCAAACCCAACATGAGTCGATGGACACTGCCTATGATATGTTGTTTAACCTCAAGGAGATGTTTGGGGAGCAAGATCGTGCGGCAAGGCAAGAAGCCATGAGAGTCCTCATGACAACTACTCAGTCTGAAGGAACGCCCGTAGGGGAGCACGTTCTTAAGATGATGGGTCTGTTGAATGAGCTTGAGATCCTAGGAGCTCAAATTGATGCTGACACTCAAGTCGACATCATACTCCAGTCTCTGACCCCTAGTTTTGAGCAGTTTCGCATGAGTTATAATATGGGTAAACTATCTTATTCTCTTGCGCAACTCCTGACTGAACTGAAGGCAGCAGAGGGGATCCACAAGAAGGGCAAGTCTCAAGCGCTTGTAGTGTTGGAAATCGACTACCCGGGACATGTCCGTTCGACTACTCGAACATCCGGACAAGCCCAGTCGACATCCAGTATCCCTACTGTGCTCACGACGAAGCCCCTGACCCGAATTGCACCCAGCCATCGCACCCGAGGCACGACCGCGCAAAACGAGAGGCTTCTGGCCTCTCTGTCGTCCGACACCAGAAGGTGTCGTCCGACAAGGCTGCCCACCGTCGTCCGACACCAGAAGGTGTCGTCCGACATGCCTGTCGGCCGACAGTAAAACTTGTCGTCCGACACCCGTCGCGAACAGCGGCGGGATTCGCCCGTTCTGGCTGTTCCGATGCGATTTTCTCGATCCGACTGCCATGCCGGAGGTCAGAAACCTCCCAGTAGTCCGAGAACATCACATCCAAGCCACGGAAACCGATCTTACATTCAAAGTATGATCAACGAGAAATTAGATCGAATAATTGCGGAATAAGAATCGATCTCATACCTTCTCGGTCGATTGTTGAGACCTTAGAGATTGCTAGTGTATGACTCTTCCCGACTCCAGACGTTGTGTGGGCAACGATCTACTGGGTTCGTCCTTTTCTGCTTCTCTCCTTTCCAAGACCAGCGTATAAACTATTCTGTGAGAATAATTTTTATTTGCGTTAACTAATTAATTTAAACAGAGAAAAAATCTTAATTGCGCTAACACAATTATTTTTCTCTGCTGAAATGAATTGTTGCGGCGAAAGTTAGGTCTTAGGAGAGGGCAAGGGGGGGGGTTTAAATAGAGTTACACTAGGGACCTCTTAGGTAAATAAATTCAAGGCTAAAATGCAATATTAATTAACTCGGAGTCCTTAAAAAGAAATCCTTAATTAATTACGTTTTTAATTATTATTAATTCCACTAAATAATAATAATTGAATTCCCGAAATTTATTTAATATTATTTCAACAATAATAATTCCGCTGAAATTACATATACGACCTTCCCTGTGTTTAAGATATCGAACGTCCACGAATTTAAGATATCGAACGTCCACCATTTCTGGGTCCACTGGGTTTCCGTCCTTGCTTCTTCTTCCTCTTAGTCCCCGGAGGGCCAGGAAGTTTCACAGCCACAAGTGCATGAGACTTCTTAAAGATTCCCTCTGCCGCCTGGAGTTCAGTCAGGAGTTCCGCCAACGAATATAACCTCTTGTTCATGTTATAGTTCAGGCGGAACTGCTCAAAACTCCTAGGCAGAGACTGGAGCACTATATCGATCTGGGTTTCCCCATCGATAGCTCCTCCCATAATCTCTATCTAATTCAGATAGCCTATCATCCTAAGAACGTGATCCCTTACGGGCGTTCCTTCGGACATAGTGGCCGTCATGAGTTGCCTCATAGCATCTTGCCTGGCTGCCCTATCCTGACTACCAAACATCTCCTTGAGGTTAAGCATCATATCATAGGCAGTGGTCATGGCTTCATGCTGATGTTGCAGCACATTTGACATAGAAGCCAAAATGTAGCACCGCGCCATCTGATCAGCCTTGACCCACTTCCGATGAGCTTCCTTTTCCTCAGGAGTGGAGGTATCAGTAGGTTCATCAGGACAAACCTCATGGAGTACATATTTGTACTCCTCAGCAGTCAGGACAATGTCCAAGTTTCGTTTCCAATCAACATAGTTTGGACCAGTGAGTTTGTTTTCTTTTAGTATAATGGACAGCGGGTTGAGTGCCATATCTATAAAAGAGACAAATCAAACCGTCAAATTTAATTCGATATTAACTCCCTTAATTAATATCATTAAATTTACCAATCAATCCTAAAATCCCATCAGACTAGCATGCCACGTTCATGTGGACGTATACTAGTCCAAACGATTTTATAACTGGACTTTTACTTCGGTCGTACATCATTACAGCAGTGACTCCGATGGGGAGGATACTGTAAAGCGTACCTAAGTGTATACCATTTCTCAGTACTAAGTTAACCGCTCGGAAACTACACGCCCACCGCAAGCCACGTTAGTGTGGACGTTTACGTTGACATGCGGTCCCTTTACGATTTCCTATAACTGTCGAGCCTCAATTAACCCAAAGTTCCGTTTCCGTCTAGTAAGCCACGATAGTGTGGACGTTTACTAAACAAACAACTTTGTTAATTGAATTCCATTTAATAAATTTCACAATTTTGTTAATCAAAGCTTGATATCTCGTAAGTGAAACTCGAAGTTTCTAACCAGCGATCAATCATGCAATTGAGCCCTATCTCTCACTAGGTGAGGGAGCCAACCAGACATTCGATCCAGTCATCGAATGACTCGAATGTCTCTAATCTGTGTCATCGACATAACCAAGCGCTTTGGCTCCATTCCACTCCCCGGGGTGAGAATGAGTCGAGTTGAAATTAGTCTTTGAAAGACAGATTAGGCATTGCTTTGAAAAACTTAATTGTTCAATTTTAAAATTGGAATTTCATTCGAATTTCGATCAAAGTGATTTCCGTGTATCTACTTTATCCGTTAGGGAGGATGACACTAAAGCCAACTCGTAAGTCAATACACATCACTCTCGAAACAGAGAATGGAGACCGCGGGATTGTTTCCAATCCCTCTCCCACTTAGTATTTTACGATTTAGGGATATACATGCATAAAATAATAAGCATAATAAAACACGTAAATCACATAAGAAAGCAATTAACGTGGCCCGATTATTATGGCCTTAAAATCTTGAATGCACGTCTCTTGGAACTCGAACTCGTTGCTCGTCTCGACTTCGATTCTCGTTCCTCCGGGCTTCGATCTCGTCTCGATCCAATAGCAGAAATTAATTACAAAATTATTCTACTAAGTCCGGTATCGATCCTATACATTTTGATCGACCCTATACAAGTCCCGGATGCAACGAAAAATAAATAAACCTAACGACTCAACCCGTCGTTTTTATCTATTACAAACAAGCAACTTTCAAAAATAAAACGATCTCGACAAGCCCGAGAGTTTAATCAAAAACCACACACACAGCACAAAATACCAAAAATAAATTGGCCATAATAATCGGGTGATCCTGCAAAACAATTCTCGCAAACAATACAAAGAACGTATATAACCGTCTCTGATACCAATTGTTGGAAATCGACTACCCGGGACATGTCCGTTCGACTACTCGAACATCCGGACAAGCCCAGTCGACATCCAGTATCCCTACTGTGCTCACGACGAAGCCCCTGACCCGAATTGCACCCAGCCATCGCACCCGAGGCACGACCGCGCAAAACGAGAGGCTTCTGGCCTCTCTGTCATCCGACACCAGAAGGTGTCGTCCGACAAGGCTGCCCACCGTCGTCCGACACCAGAAGGTGTCGTCCGACATGCCTGTCGGCCGACAGTAAAACTTGTCGTCCGACACCCGTCGCGAACAGCGGCGGGATTCGCCCGTTCTGGCTGTTCCGATGCGATTTTCTCGATCCGACTGCCATGCCGGAGGTCAGAAACCTCCCAGCAGTCCGAGAACATCACATCCAAGCCACGGAAACCGATCTTACATTCAAAGTATGATCAACGAGAAATTAGATCGAATAATTGCGGAATAAGTATCGATCTCATACCTTCTCGGTCGATTGTTGAGACCTTAGAGATTGCTAGTGTATGACTCTTCCCGACTCCAGACGTTGTGTGGGCAACGATCTACTGGGTTCGTCCTTTTCTGCTTCTCTCCTTTCCAAGACCAGCGTATAAACTATTCTGTGAGAATAATTTTTATTTGCGTTAACTAATTAATTTAAACAGAGAAAAAATCTTAATTGCGCTAACACAATTATTTTTCTCTGCTGAAATGAATTGTTGCGGCGAAAGTTAGGTCTTAGGAGAGGGCAAGGGGGGGGGGGTATAAATAGAGTTACACTAGGGACCTCCTAGGTAAATAAATTCAAGTCTAAAATGCAATATTAATTAACTCGGAGTCCTTAAAAAGAAATCCTTAATTAATTACATTTTTAATTATTATTAATTCCACTAAATAATAACAATTGAATTCCCGAAATTTATTTAATATTATTTCAACAATAATAATTCCGCTGAAATTACATATACGACCTTCCCCGTGTTTAAGATATCGAACGTCCACGAATTTATTTAATTACTAATAATTAAATTAATTCGTTTCTTATTATCCGAGACTAGTACCACTCATCCTTATTATCATGTGGAACAAATCCACCTGCAGGGTTTACATGATAAACTTTATGAGCTCATCTCGGGGACGTTATCAACCCGATAAACGGGACACGGTTTCCTGTCTATAATCTATAGCATGCCGTGTGTACAATTCCGATTCCCAATTTACCGAGTATCTCGACTAATCAATTAGTCTCACTCATTGGCATATTAAAGAACCGAGAATTGGACACACGCACCTATAATTATATAGGGATTAGGAATTCGTATATCCGTAATCTCTGAGGTCTAGTTCGATTACGTCAATTAGTATAAATCGAACGCCCTCCCGTGGTCCTGCTCAATACACCAAGTGTACAAGTGTAACATAATAGTCAAGACCAACTATTACCCAGTCACACTACGACGTACCGATGGATTGTCCCTGTCCATCTAAGTCGTGAGCTTCTGTTCGATAGTATACGAGTAACCGACAGTATGATCTTCCGCGTGTCTCCTCACGCCATACTGTCTACAACGTATATATCTAGGACTATTGCATTTAAGTACATGATAGACAAAAAAGCCGACAGTTTGATTAATAGATAATGTAAAACACAGATAAGGAGTTCCATATTGTCACTAAACTAGACATTTAGAATATAACTCCATCATGTAGCTACCAAGTCCAAAGGCTTTAAGCCTGGTGGAGGTAGGGGCAAGAGGAGGAAGCAAGCCAAGAAACCCAGTGGTGCCAAGTGGACTGGACCACGAGTGGGGGCTGCAAAGCCAAGGGGCAAGTGCTTCCGATGCAACAAGTCTGGACACTGGAAGTCTGAATGTCCTCTCAAAGGTACGAATTTTTCTTTAGTCGTAAAAACATAGTCAGCGGTATTATCTACCAGAATTCAGGTGTGTAGATATGGAACCACTGACGGTATGTGCATTTTGAATGCAGGGGTTCCAGAAAACCCGGCGACTTAGAGAAGAAGAGTTCGAGTCTACACGGGCAAAAGCTGTGGAGGAGGCAGCTGTTGCGGTGGAAGACATTTATCTGCTTTAAGTAGTTAAATAGGATTTCATTTCAAGTTTATTGCATTATGTACCCTCTATTTTAGAAAGAACGTTTTGTTCTGGATTTCTATTATTTATGAATGGATATTTTATTTCTTTAATCATTGGATGATTTTGATAAGAAATAATGGGCATTATCTATTCTGGTACATTAGATAGCAATATGTGAATGATAGATCCTAAGTCTACCACGGTGCAACGAATCGTTCTATAACTTATTTTACTTGATTAGATATTTCTTTATTAAATCATTATACTTGTGAATTCCTGTACTTAGTAGTATTTATTCAAATAAGATTCATAAGGTCGAAATTGATTTGATCAATTAAAGTTGAAGGAATGGACCTTCCGACCTAAGGATTGAATTTGGAGGATAATACATCTAAGTAAACCTTTCTGGATAAAGGGTAGAATTCGGACAAGTATAGAGAATGATTAACTAAGTTATGCAGAGATATGTGTAATTAGAAAGGTACGAGTAATTCTTAGAATACTCGGCAATGGATTAGAATACTCGATGTGCCATAAAAGCAAAAGTGTTTTGACTAGTCAATGGACACAAAAGCTATTATGGGGAGTGACGACGCGAAAACTTTGTCGTGGAAGCTAACGCGGCCAAAATAAATTTATAAAGTTCCTAAACTCAACACAAGATAGCAAGTGATAAGTATAGGGTCGATCCCACGAGGAAGCAATTGCAATTTAGTTAATCTCGGCTTTGCCCAAATAGTGTCACAATAAAAAGGTTTTGAGTTTGATTGCTGAGTCACAGCGTTTAATCAAACTAACAACTAACAGAAATAAATAAACTAAATTACCCAAACTAACATGCAGAAATAATAAACTAATACTTTGACCAAACTGTAAACAGAAAAACAATTAATCAAACTGAAATCAAATAAAGGAAAAAAGAGGCTTCTGGGCTTTGGCTTCTCTCTGAGTTCTCTGGGCAAACTACCGATCCCTGGCACTAAAGATTTTAACTGATGGTTTGTCAATCGGTTATAGGATGTCTAACGAAGTGAAAGCAGTCCTATTAAGTCACGCCTACAGTCACCCCACCCCAATCCGTCCTTACTGGGTAAAGAAAGGCAAGGTATACTTATGCCTAATCCCCTGAGCCTAGACAATTCGATAACCTATGTGGTCGCATGGATCTAGTTTGCCCAAACTCGCATTACTCTCCCGACGAACCCAATTCGGCCAATAGCATGTCCGGAAATCCGAATCATACGACCGCTACTCCAACACGTTCTAGCGCTATGCCCGTAGTACTACACGATACTATTCCTCGGTTTGATCAATCGCCAGTATCTCAAAGTGTAAGGGTTTCCTAACGACCAAATTAGTCCGCCCAAACCTGCAAGAATAAAGTTATTCCTCAACTGTGTAATCGGGAACAAACGCCCAGGCAGTTAACTAAGCCCTATCAACCTCACGGTTCTATCTTAGCCCAGAGTCCCCGTTGATCCACCTTTGCCCAGACGCCCTACAAGTTTAGCTACTCATACGCAAATAAATAAAACAAGAAATAAATTGGGAAACGAAATTGAAATTCATATTAACTAGAATCTGAAATTGTTCAATTGAAATAACAAAAACAGAATACTAAAAACATAAAGCAGTAAATTGTTTTAATGCCCGAAGGCTCGATCAACTTCAAAATAAAGAACTTGGCCGGAAATCTCCAAGAGCTTCAATCGCCGGCGGCTTGCTTCGTGAACGGGGTCGTGAATTGTGTCTCTTTTCTTCTCCAGCTTCTCTTCCTTATATAGGCTTGAATTAGGGTTGCGGAATTGCTGTTGCATGGGCCGCTGCATGGGCTTTCCTTTTCCAGGCGCCGCTAAGTACTTTCCATCTTTAGCTCCAGCCGCCTTTGACTTTGCCCGCTGGCAATCCGCTTCCCAAACTCTCTTCAGGTATTCTTCTCCTCCACAGGTGAACGGACCAGGCACGGTACTTAGTAGTCGATTTGGGTCTTCTGCTTCATGACTCAACCCTGAATGGTTTGACTTGCCTGTTTGGCCATCTTTGTTCAGTCACTACCGCTCCAAATCGCTGTTTGCCCAAAGAAGGGGTTTTCCTTGCCTCTTTTGCCCAGTGCGCCACCTGTTACCTGTTTGCCTGCACACTCTGACCAAACACTCTACTGTGCCCTCCCAGACACATAAACAGACTCAAACTGACTCAAAAAGGGGCTCAAGATGAGCAAATAAAATGGCTCATCAAACCGCACACACTTGCAATACGCTTGTCCTCAAGCGTGGGGTTTGACTGACCGGACTCAAGACCAAAGTAAAAAAAAATCAAGATAGAGGGGGAAACAAATAAGCAGAGACTCAAAGGACTTTAGCATGATTACAGAATATGAAATAGGCAAAGCACATACATACAAGTCAAAATCTAAGTTAGAGGCATAAAAATTCGGTCAGGAGTCTATACCAGGTCTTAGGGTCACTCCCTCACAAGTGTTTCTCTCTTTTCAGTGTATGGGTATGATGTCGCTCATTTTCTGTTGTGAATCTACTTTGCCCAAAGTTGACAGTTTGCTGATCAAGTTATTCTAGCTAAGTGGGGGGTCTTATCAAAGGGGCTTTTATTGGGTTGTAATGTAGGCTCTTTGGGTGGATTTTGAGGAGTAGGCACAGTTTGGGCAGAGGGCTGTTTAGGTTAGCCTTTCTCTACTTCTTTGCCCCTTTTCTTACGGGCCTTAGCACACAACCAACTTATTACTATTTTTTTCTTTTTTTTTTTCTTTTTTCTTCTTTTTGTTTTCTTTTTTTTTTTTTTTTTTTTTTTTTTTTTCAACACTAATCTCTCTACCCCTCATTATCTGTCTGGTTGCCTATTGGCAAAGTGCCAGACTGGTATTCAAGAAAATTTCAACAGGCTCAAAGGGGCTAGCAAGGGATTAATGTTTATTTATAGTCAAACTGAAGGAAATGCCCTAATCATATAATAACCCCCACCCAACAGAACTACTTATCACAGCAAACAGGCAAAATCAGGCATCATAAACATCACAACAGACTCTCAAGAAAGAAACATTAATACAATGTATGGCTCAAGTCTCACAGTTTGCCTAGTATAGTTCCATCGTCCCTATTTTCATGCCTTTAACTACAAATTTTGAACTGCTGTATAAATGAGATGTTTCTAACTGCCCTAAGTATTCACATAATCATGCTGACTCGATTAGACACAGAGGTTTGCCCTTTCCCTTTCCCCCCTCACACACTTTGCGTAGGCAAAGTGGGTGAAAGTAATAAGATCAGTAGGGGCTGCCTCGACCAAACAACAACTCTAAATTAACGTTGGCGCACCTGCCCCCTCACACACTTTGCGTAGGCAAAGTGTGTCAGCAGGGAGATCGACCCCGTCGCCCGAGTTGTTTGACTTAAACAGAAACACAAAAAACAAACAAAACAAAATAAAAAAAAACTAAAAACAAGGGAGGGTCAGTTAAGTGCTAGGTTCAGGTGGGTACCTTAATCCCTTATGGGCAAAGTATGCCTTCATCATGCTGGCAAGCTCTTCCAGCTTCTGCTCGATCCTCTCAAGGCGCTCCTCCACAGCGCCATCCTCTTTAACGTCTTCCAGCTTCACCTTTGCCCTAGCTGGCACCGTCTTCTCTGCCTTCACCGGCTTGTTGTCGTCAAACACTATGACTCCTTCACTGCTCTCCTTGATATCATGCATCCTCTTGAAACAAGCCTTGTCAAACTTCTCCTCGCTTATCAGACTCACTTTCTTCCCTGCCATCAAATCCATCTTCGCAGCGTACACCATAGGGAACTGGGCCAAAGAGTGGCGCTGCAGGGGGTGGGTGCTCAACCACTTCATCTGTGCACAAAGAAAAGACCCAAAGTGCAGCCTGATCTTCTTCTCCATACACCACAGCATACCCAACTCAATCTGGGAGATCGCATTGCTTGTGTCTTGTTTGCCAAAGAAGTTGACAGCTAAGATCCTATGGCAAACTCTCATCGCATCATCCTTCAACTGATGCCCCTTAGTGGTCTGTGCAATGAACGTTCCCCCTTTGCCCAGTACCTTCCAGATCTCATTCAACTCGCTTTTAGTTCGCTCGGGCAAAGCCTTCAGTGCCCTCTGGTACTCCTTTGACTTCCACTCCTCAAAGGTCACCATCCCCAAACTGAGATCCAGCTCGGTGCAGCTTGCTTTGACCTTGCTTCACAGCATCTCAAACTGGATGCCAGTAACTCCTTCCTCCTTGTCCTCTTTGATCACCAACGTCCTGAAAAACTCTCTCACCACCTTGTCACTGATTTGCCCAGACCACTCCAAAAACTGACTCCACCCAATGTTCGCAAAGTACTCCCTCACTTTGGCCTCCACCCCCATCAGCTTTAGTGTGTCGAAACACACAGTCTTGGGTACCACGATTTTGCGAGGGGCGGCGCTGGTAGTCGCCGGAGTCGGAGCTTTGCGCTTCTTAGTCGAAGCTCTGGTGTTCGGTGTCTTCGGAAGGTTGTGGGTAACTTCAATTTCTGGTTCTTCCTCTTCCTCATCATCGCCGCCGGCAGCCGTCGAGTTCTCCTCCTCCTTCTTCTCCTCGGCGCTTGAACCTGTATCAGACAATTTCAAACCCTTACCCTTATCAGATCTGGATTTCTTCTTTGGCGGGCTTCCGATCACGTCGCCGGTTGGCTGCTCAGACCCCTCCGCTGCATCGGCCAGAGTCTCCAAATCTTTCTGCTCGGAAAGCTGGGGCACGTCGAGCTCTTCGCTGAGTTGCGCGATTAGATTCTGGTCGACCGGCGGCGGGCTGTTTGGCGTGGTGGATGTTGGTAGTATTGTGACGAGCGGCACGGCGGAGGAAGTTTCTTCGGTCGTCTCGGTGGTGGCGGCGGCTGGTGCCTCCTCCCTATTATCTTCCTCGGCGGCAATGTTCTTTGGCTCCGTCATCTTCTTGCGCTTTGATTTGGGTGTTGCGGTGGGTGGTGGTGGTGTAGTAAGGTCGATATGAGTTCCGTCCGGGATTCCTCTCAATTTGTTTTTCGGTCGAGTGCTCACCATGGACGACGGCGGTTAGGGTTATAGGGATTTTTGAATTTTGGAAAAGGAGTGGATGGGGTGGTTATCGGGTTTCGTGGGGGGAAGTTATGGAAAGTGGGGATTTGCAGAGTCCTAATGATGGGATATCTCTTCCTCAAAATTCGCACTTTCCATTCAGCCAGTATGGTAACCCCCAAACTGATGTCCTTTGCCCAAACTCCTGTCCCTGCAAAATCAAAAATACAATACACCCTTTCTTCCGGCCTCGTTAATTTTGGTATGAAGTGATCTCTTTTATTAAACCTAAAAGAAATAGAAAAAAAAACAAAAACTAAATAGGAAATAAAGCATAAAAACATACCAGGTTGCCTCCTGGCCAGCGCCCTATTTTCGGTCCTAGGCATGACCTTGCTGCTGACTTTGGCTAGAGAGTGATGAAGGCAATTTGCCCTACCAGTCCCTCTTGCCCAAAGTACGGTTTAACTCGTTGTCCATTTACCTTGAGAATGCGATTCGGATCCTTATTATCCCTCAGCTCAACTGATCCATTTGGGCAAACGTGGTGTATAGTATACGGACCTTCCTATTTTGAAAACAGTTTGCCCTTCCGAAACAAATTCCTTGTTTGATAAAGTAAAACCCATTGTCCCGCTTGTAATTGCTTGTCTTTGATTATCTTGTCATGGGCTCGCTTTGTCCGTTCCTTGTAATGAGCTGCATGGTCATATGCTTCAATTCTTAGCTGCTCCAATTCCACAAGGTCCAATTTGCGCTCGTTCCCTGCAAGGTCCCAATCGAAGTTCACCTTATTCACTGCCCAATGTGCTTTATGTTCAATTTCTACGGGCAAATGACATGCTTTCCCGAATATCATCCTGTATGGGGATATCCCAAAGGGGGTCTTGAAAGCAGTGCGGTATGCCCAAAGTGCATCATCTAATTTGTCAGACCAGTCTTTACCCTCGGGTCTAACTGTCTTCCTTAGAATAGTCTTGATGATTCGATTGGACAATTCAGCTTGCCCATTCGCCTGGGGGTGATATGCTGTGGAAATCCGATGTGTCACCCCGTACCTATGAAGCAGCTTCTTTATCACGGCATTACAGAAATGTGTGCCTTGATCGCTTATTAACGCTCTGGGCACACCAAATCGACTGAAAATATTTGCTTTGAGAAATTCTGCCACTACTCGAGAGTCATTGGTGGTTGTCGCTTTGGCTTCGACCCACTTAGATACATAGTCATCTGCTAGTAATATATATTCTTTGCCCTTGGAGTTTGGGAGTGGACCCATGAAGTCTATACCCCATACATCAAATATCTCCACTGGTAGTATGGGCACAGAAGGCATCTCGTCTCTTTTCGTCACGTTTCCCTCCTTTTGACACTGATCACATCCCTTACACCAGGCAATGCAATCCTTAGTCAAAGTCTTCCAGAAGAAACCACAGTCTAAAATCTTCCTGGCAGTTCGCCTGTGCCCAAAGTGGCCCCCACATGGTTTCTCATGGCAGTGTCTCATTATAGCATGTTGTTCTGATTCGGCTACACACCTTCTCAATACTTGGTCTTCACATCTTTTCCATAGATACGGCTCATCCCATATGTAGCTCTTTGCCTCCCGTTTCATTTTATTTCTCTCGTAGATGGAAGCTTCGTCTCTGAACTCACCTCCTACTATATAGTTGACGAGGTCTGCGTACCAAGGTTCCTCGTGCATGGCATAGATAGAGTACAGGTGCTCGTCCGGGAAGGTCTCAGTTATGGGTATGTCTTCTTCTTTTTGCAAAATCCGGCTGAGATGGTCTGCCACTAAGTTTTGATTGCCGGCTTTGTCCCTAATTTCGATGTCAAACTCCTGTAACAGTAGGATCCATCGAATTAGCCTTGGTTTGGTCTCTTTCTTAGCCATTAAGTATTTGAGTGCGGCGTGATCAGTATACACTATGGTCTTACTCCCCAATAAGTACGACCTGAATTTCTCAAACGCGAACACTATGGCCAATAGCTCCTTCTCAGTAGTTGCATAATTGCTTTGGGCGGCATTAAGTGTCTTTGAGGCGTAGTATATCACGTGCCTCTCTTTGCCCTTTAGTTGCCCAAGTACTGCCCCTACCGCATATCCACTTGCGTCGCACATTAGCTCAAAAGGCATCCCCCACTCTGGGGGTTGGATGATGGGTGCTGTTACAAGTCTCTCCTTCAGATGGTTGAAGGCTCTTTGGCAGTCATCGTCAAAGTCCCACTCTACGTCGTTCTGTAGCAGTCTTGTCATTGGTTGGGCGATACTGGCAAAGTCCTTCACAAACCTCCTATAGAATCCCGCGTGGCCAAGAAATCCCCTTACTTGCTTGATATTCCTCGGATATGGCAGTTTGGCAATGACTTCTATCTTTGCTTTGTCGACTTCTATGCCTTTGGCTGACACCACATGTCCAAGGACTACTCCTTCTTCCACCATGAAGTGACACTTTTCGTAGTTCAAAACCAAACTCTTCTCTACACACCGTTGCAGTGTTAGCTCCAAGTTTGCCAGGCATAGGTCAAAGGTATTACCATAGACCGTGAAGTCGTCCATAAATACTTCAATCCCGTTTTCTAATAGGTCAGAGAATATACTCATCATACAACGTTGGAATGTCCCTGGTGCGTTACACAGCCCAAAGGGCATGCGCCTGTAGGCAAAGGTGCCAAAGGGGCATGTGAACGTTGTTTTGTCTTGATCTTCTTCGGCGACCCAGATCTGCAGGTATCCCGAATACCCATCCAGGAAGCAAAAGTGCTTCTTCCCGGCCAAGCGTTCCAACATCTCATCTATGAAGGGCAAAGGGAAATGATCTTTGCGGGTTACCTTATTCAGTTTACGGT
This sequence comes from Euphrasia confusa, assembly GCA_954870475.1. Lineage (NCBI taxonomy): Eukaryota > Viridiplantae > Streptophyta > Magnoliopsida > Lamiales > Orobanchaceae > Euphrasia > Euphrasia confusa. The sequence continues at coordinate 24,796,433 of OX940960.1, forward strand.
AGTCGATGCACACTCTCCATCCTGTTTGTAGCCTGGTAGCGATTTGTTCCTTCTTCTCATTCTCTATGACCTGGATCCCGGACTTCTTGGGTACGACGTGCACAGGGCTAACCCACTTACTGTCTGAGACAGGGTAGATTATCCCCACACTGAGGAGTTTCTTTATCTCTTTGAGTACCACTTCCTTCATGGCTGGATTGAGTTTCCTTTGGGGGTCCCTTACGGGTGTAGATTCATCTTCGAGGAGTATATGATGCTGGCAAATCGTCGGGCTTATACCCCTTATATCAGCCAAAGTCCATCCTATAGCCAGCTTGTAGCGCCCTAGTACTTCTTTGAGTTTAACTTCCTCCTCCTCAGATAGAGCTGAGTTGATGATTACTGGTAAAGTGTCGTGCTCTCCTAAGTACATGTATTTAAGATGCTTTGGCAGATTTTTCAATTCCAGTAGTGGGGGTCTCTCCAGTGATGGTTTCATTACCGTCTCCTCCAGTATAGGCAGTTTGCCTGGGTCTCCTTTGTAATTTTCTAGTGCCCCTAACTGCCTGATTGCTTCTTGTATCCCCTCCGGTTCGTCTTCAAGTTCATCGTGTAGCATCCCTTGCTGAATCACTACTTCGATTTCGTCATACTTTCCGGTTTGCATCACCTTGCCTTCTACGGCTTTCTCTATTTGATCGATCATATGGACCTCTTCAGTATCGGCTGGGTGCTTCATGGACTTGTAAAGGTCAAAGGTGACTGTTTCTCCTTCGAACTTACATGTCAGTTTGCCTGTCTCGCAGTCGATGTGTGTTCTGGCGGTTTTAAGGAACGGTCTGCCCAGGATCATAATCGGTTCCTTGCTTGATCTCCCCATGTCTAGTACGTAGAAGTCTGCTGGAAAGATTAAGTCTTCCACTTTGACCAATATGTCCTCCAGTATACCCTCAGGGTAGACATTGGATCTGTCAGCCAGTTGGATTACCACTCTTGTGGGTTTGAGGACCCCTATGCCCAAGTCCTCGTACATAGTCTTGGGCATGACATTGATTGATGCCCCCAAATCCAACATTGCCTTTTCGATTCTCATTCGGCCGATGATGCATGGTATGTAGAACATGCCTGGGTCTCCACACTTGGTAGGCACGCTTCGTTGGAGCACTGCTGAGACGTTTTCACCCACTTCGAATTTTGCATCGTCTTGATACTTTACTTTTTTAGTGCATAGCTCTTTGAGGAACTTGGCACACCTGGGCATAGTGTTTAGTATGGTCAGTAGCGGCATATTGATCTCCACCTTTTTGAACATTTGGAACATCTCGAAAGTCTCTTCCCTTTCTTTATTCTTACTTAGCCTTCCTGGAAAGGGGACTCGGATCTTTGGTGGTGGTGATTTGTCTCTCTTTGCCCTGACTGCCTCTTCCACTTTCTCCTGTTCATCCTCAGCGGTTACGTCCTCTATTTCGATGGGGTTTGTTTCTTTAGATAGTTTGCCTTGGATCGGCGCTTTGACTTCTGGTAAGATTCTTCCACTCTTTAGTTGGATGGCATTGCAGTGGGCACTCTTCACTTCGACTTGTGGAGGTAGATTCCCGTTCCACTGTTCCATCTTTGACACGACTTGGTTCAAGTGGGCCATTTGAGCTCCCAAATTACTCAGTTGCCCTCTGGTTTCCTGCTTGAATTTTTCGTTTTCTTGCATGGCTTTCATGTTTTCTTGCTGGAACTTTACGTTCTCTCTGACCAAAGTCTCCATCATGTCCGATAGTGATGCCCCTTTGCCCTGATTCTGCTGGGAATTCCCTTGTTGCTGTTGGTTGTAACGGTTCGGGTTTTGGTTCCCTTGATATCCTTCTCCTTGGTTGTTGTTATTCCCATACCTGAAGTTCTCATGGTGTCTCCATCCTTGATTGTAGGTGTTTGAGTATGGGTCAAAGTGTGGCCTCCCTCTGCCCTGACCGTTTCCATTAGATTGTCCCATCGCTTTGAGCTCCTCATCAAACAGGGATGGGCATTCATCCGTGGCGTGTTCTACCTCTTGACAAATTTGACATGCTTTGACTGCCTTCTTTGGTCCTCCTGCCATGTTGGTCATGAACCTTTCCATGGCACTGCACAGCTTGTCAATTTTTGAGTCAGAGGGGGATTGTACCAGCAGGCTTTGTTTGGGCAAATCGTTGTCCTCACCTAATTCCTCTGCCATCTCTTTGAACAGTTTGAATGCTTCGGCAGCACTTTTGTTGAGTATAGATCCTCCGCTGGCAGCAAGGAGTAGTGTCTTCTCGTGATGTCTTAATCCTGACACGAAGTATTGGATAAGGTCGTGGTCCGGAATTTGGTGCTGGGGGCATTTAGTTAACATTTGCTTGAATCTTGCCCAGTAGTCTTGAAAGTTTTCATTGGCGCCCATCCTTATGCTGTTGATTTTCTTTCGCATTTGTTGGATTCGTGCCGCTGGGAAGTATTTCTCCAAAAATCTCTTTTGTAGTTGCGCCCATGTGGTCACTTCGCCCTCCGGAATCGTATATAGCCACTCCCTGGCTCCATCAGTCAAAGAGAAAGGAAAAGCCAGGAGTCGTATATATTGTTCTAGTACCCCGGTCGCCTGAATTGTCCCGCATGCTAGCTCAAAGTCTTGTAGATGCCTCTGTGGGTCTTCCCCGGGCATATCGCTGAACTTTGGCAGGATTTGTATGAAGTTGTGTTTCATCTCCCAGGGGGTAGGAATCGTGGGCAAAGTGATGCCCAGTGGCCTCAAGTTCATCTCTGACGGGAACATCATGTCCCTCAAAGTCCGTGGTGCTTCTGCTCCCATCTTCTTTGGTATAGGTTGACTGGGAGTCTCAACTGGTATGGTCTTCTTTGTCTTTGCCTTTTCTGCCCTTGGTGCTTTGGCAGAACTCTCTCCTTGGGTTGCACGTGCTAACGCCTTGTTCTTTGCTTCTTTTCTTAGTCTTTTGGCGGTCTTCTCGATCTCAGGGTCAAAGAGTAGTCCCGTATCGCCTTCCACCGCGTTTATGGTACCTAGTCAAAGAAGTAAAGTGAAGTAGTTAGCACAGAAAAACTAAAAAGCTGGAATATTGCCTCCCCGGCAACGGCGCCAATTTTGACGACGCGAAAACTTTGTCGTGGAAGCTAACGCGGCCAAAATAAATTTATAAAGTTCCTAAACTCAACACAAGATAGCAAGTGATAAGTATAGGGTCGATCCCACGAGGAAGCAATTGCAATTTAGTTAATCTCGGCTTTGCCCAAATAGTGTCACAATAAAAAGGTTTTGAGTTTGATTGCTGAGTCACAGCGTTTAATCAAACTAACAACTAACAGAAATAAATAAACTAAATTACCCAAACTAACATGCAGAAATAATAAACTAATACTTTGACCAAACTGTAAACAGAAAAACAATTAATCAAACTGAAATCAAATAAAGGAAAAAAGAGGCTTCTGGGCTTTGGCTTCTCTCTGAGTTCTCTGGGCAAACTACCGATCCCTGGCACTAAAGATTTTAACTGATGGTTTGTCAATCGGTTAAAGGATGTCTAACAAAGTGAAAGCAGTCCTATTAAGTCACGCCTACAGTCACCCCACCCCAATCCGTCCTTACTGGGTAAAGAAAGGCAAGGTATACTTATGCCTAATCCCCTGAGCCTAGACAATTCGATAACCTATGTGGTCGCATGGATCTAGTTTGCCCAAACTCGCATTACTCTCCCGACGAACCCAATTCGGCAAATAGCATGTCCGGAAATCCGAATCATACGACCGCTACTCCAACACGTTCTAGCGCTATGCCCGTAGTACTACATGATACTATTCCTCGGTTTGATCAATCGCCAGTATCTCAAAGTGTAAGGGTTTCCTAACGACCAAATAGTCCGCCCAAACCTGCAAGAATAAAGTTATTCCTCAACTGTGTAATCGGGAACAAACGCCCAGGAAGTTAACTAAGCCCTATCAACCTCACGGTTCTATCTTAGCCCAGAGTCCCCGTTGATCCACCTTTGCCCAGACGCCGTACAAGTTTAGCTACTAATACGCAAATAAATAAAACAAGAAATAAATTGGGAAACGAAATTGAAATTCATATTAACTAGAATCTGAAATTGTTCAATTGAAATAACAAAAACAGAATACTAAAAACATAAAGCAGTAAATTGTTTTAATGCCCGAAGGCTCGATCAACTTCAAAATAAAGAACTTGGCCGGAAATCTCCAAGAGCTTCGATCGCCGGCGGCTTGCTTCGTGAACGGGGTCGTGAATTGTGTCTCTTTTCTTCTCCAGCTTCTCTTCCTTATATAGGCTTGAATTAGGGTTGCGGAATTGCTGTTGCATGGGCCGCTGCATGGGCTTTCCTTTTCCAGGCGCCGCTAAGTACTTTCCATCTTTAGCTCCAGCCGCCTTTGACTTTGCCCGCTGGCAATCCGCTTCCCAAACTCTCTTCAGGTATTCTTCTCCTCCACAGGTGAACGGACCAGGCACGGTACTTAGTAGTCGATTTGGGTCTTCTGCTTCATGACTCAACCCTGAATGGTTTGACTTGCCTGTTTGGCCATCTTTGTTCAGTCACTACCGCTCCAAATCGTTGTTTGCCCAAAGAAGGGGTTTTCCTTGCCTCTTTTGCCCAGTGCGCCACCTGTTACCTGTTTGCCTGCACACTCTGACCAAACACTCTACTGTGCCCTCCCAGACACATAAACAGACTCAAACTGACTCAAAAAGGGGCTCAAGATGAGCAAATAAAATGGCTCATCAGGGAGCCATCAAAGTATATCCATTAAAGGCCTGCGACTTTGTCGCGGAGGCCATCACCTATCTGAATAACGCATAGCATAATCAAAGATTGGGATTCAATCCCAAAGTGACCGCACCATACACTTACGTGTAGAGATGGAGCGTAAGAAATAAGAAATGGAAATCTAAAAGTAAAAGAGAACAAGTTGTTCGAAACTACCTATGTTCTATGGATGTTTCTGGAGACAATAGCACATTTTGTGTAATTGTAGGATGTCCTAGATGAACGAAGTATTGTGTGTTCTATAGTACTATAAACCAGAGGAACGTCCATCGTTCGGTTCATAGAGGAAGACTATTAGACGAACCACAGAGCCCGAATTGACATAATACCTTGGCGTGAGAGAAAGGACAAAGGACTAGGAACCAGCCAAACCGAGTAGAAGTACACCACACACTGCACCTATTGTTATTACTGTTATACACCGGAACGCCATTGCAGTGGGAGGTTGTTGGACAACCAAAGATGTTCATAAGACTAGAGGAGTTTGGACTCTGGATCTAGTAAAGATGAAATCGATCCCTAGCTCTGCATGAGGGCGGTACTAGGACTAAATGTGCCTGCTCGGAGAACAATAAGGTTTATTGTTAAGAGGCTAGATCATTTAGAGTACAAGCTTAGTAAATCCATTTATGGATTGATACAAAGCTATGAATCGTGGTACTTGCGAATTGATGAGATAGTCCATTTGATGGATTCATCGAAAGGCAAAGACGATAGGTGTATTAGAGAAGTAATGAAAACAAGGTGGTGTTTCTCGGAGATTTTATGTAGATAAGATTTTATCATTGGCAACATTGTAAAGATGTTGTCAGACATAAAATGATGGTTGTTTAAATAAATCGGGATATAAGATTGAGTAGAAGATGGAACATGTTCTTAAGATCTTATGATCTAGGGATAAGAACACTGTACTTCTCCTAGATATCTTATACGATTATGGTTTGTTTTAACATGCATAATTCTGAGAGAGGTCGTTACCTTTCAGAGACAGAACATGTATATCTATCTAAGGTCATGTGTTTCGAACACATAAAGGAGATAGATGATACAAGGCAGTTTCCTACACTTAGTATGGAAAGCTTAAATGCAATGTTAGAAAACAAGAACCTGATATCAACTATGCGGTTTGCGTAGTGGGAGGATATCAAAGTAATCTAGACAAGAGATGTTCGGATGCTGTAATAGTACTTGCGAAAGTACTGGACATTAAACAAGACGAAATCTTCTTGGATTACATGTTCTCAGATCTCAAATCAGAGAAGGACCAGTGTAAGTCGATATCAGGCTATGTGTTCACTTTTAGAAAGAGGTGGAAATTTTAATATGTAAGAGTGATAAGCAGGACGCTTCTCAGACTCTCTCATGACCGAATAGCAGCCTCAGAGGCAGCGGAAGTTTTGGTTAGGTTCTGGGATAACCTCTAAGACTTGGATATGACTCTTGGTTTACCAAACGCTATTTCATAGCGGTGCATGGAAAAACCGGAAGAAGTCATAAGTCTAAAAGTGATGATAACACATAGAGAAAGTACCACCTGATACGAGTCATCGTCGAGGGAGACGACGTAGTAGTCACCAAGATAACTTCAGAGCGGCAACCTAGAGTGCTCATTCACATAGTACTTCTCGGAAGTACACCCTAAGCACGTGATGAGTATGGGAACCGGGAGTTTGGAGGAAATGACTAGACCTTAGTACAAGTGGGAGATTGTTGGAGTTGTGTACTTAATGTCTAGATTTAAGTAACGGTAAACTCCCCGTCATAGCATTTAATCTATTAAATTAATAAAAAAAATTTTGCGTTTAATTATTTATAATTAAATATATGCAAATCATAGTTCTGGATTTTATACGTTGTAGTTAGTATGGTGCTGCATGGGCGCACAGAAGATCATACTATCGGTTACTCGTATTTAATCAAACAGTTGCTCACGACCTAGATGGACACGAACTAATCCATCGGTATAGTCGTAGTGTGAGAGAGAAAATAATTTATCTTAATTATTTTATCACACTTGTACACTTAGTGTATTGAGCGGATCGTTGAGATTCATCGATTAGGATTGTCGGCGATAATCGATTCGAGTCTCAGAGTATTTTATTCTTAATCCCCGATATTATTACGGGTGTGTATATTTAATATAAGCGACTTTGATTTACCAAAGGAATTAACCGATTTAATTATTGGGTTAATTACCGGTTAAGTTCGTGATCGGTTTCCGGCGACGGGATTTCGGTCGGGGTTATCGGTTCCGCAATTTTGATACCCCTGGATATCGATTTCCAGCAGTTACGAACAGCCCCGAGGGATGCGTGTGCATCCCCATGCGATCGCTACATGCGATCGCGAGCCCCGTACGGGGGCTCGGCTAGGGCACGCAAGCGGGGGCTTCCCCGCGGATGTGTGTTCGGCTGGGCTCCGGCTCGTGTGGTGGTTCGCGATGTTTTCGGCGAAAGGATTTCGGTCGGAATTAATTAGATAATTTATTTAATTAATTTTAATTAAATTTATTAATTCCGGGATATCGATTTCCAACAATTGGTATCAGAGCGTTGGTTTTAGTTCATGGTATTTTTCGATAAATTGTTCTACCTTGCAGGGTTTCCGATTATTATGGCTAGATTTAATTATTGTTAATTAATGTCATAATATTTCTCTTGATTATTAAACTCTCGGTGATGTCGATATTCGTTCTTGTGTGGTGAATGCTTGTTCTTAATTTTTCCGGAAATTGTTCGAGGTCGTTTTGTAGAGAATCGATACCGGATAACGTAGTAATAAATTTGTAATTTATTTTACGTTGGATCGAGGACGAAACGACGACCGGAAAAGTGTGACGGAGGAGACGATGAGAGGGAGGACTTCGGATCGATCATCCCCATGATCGATCCATGAGGATCGATCGACCCAAAGGAGGAGGGGCGGCCATCGACCCTCTCGGCCGTGCGCGGTGCCACCAAGGGAGGTGGTGCACCGGCGAGGCGGCGGCGGTGGCGTGTCCCCTCGACTCTCGATCGATGGTGGTGGGGGCGCGGGGTCCTCGTGATCTCGTGCTCTCCCGCCAAGATCCAACTTTCCTAAATTATTCGGTTTTCCTATTTTGAGTATTCCTATTTTTGGGAATTCTCATGGAATAGGAAAAGAATAAATTTAGAATAAATTTATTTTTCCTTATTGATTATTCCTATTCTTGGGAATTTTCATGGAGTAGGAAAATGAATAAATTTATAATTAATTTATTTTTCCTATTTAATTATTCCTTTATGGAATTTTTAATGGATTAGGAAAATAATTAATTTGGAAAGTTTAGGAGTCCTAAATTAATTTTTCCTTATTTAATTATTCCTTTATGGAATTTTTAATGGATTAGGAAAGGAATTAATTTGGAAGGACTAGGAGTCCTTAATTAATTTTTCCTTATTTAATTATTCCTTTATGGAATTTTTAATGGATTAAGAAAGGAATTAATTTGGAAGGACTAGGAGTCCTAAATTATTTTATTTCCTTATTTAATTATGGAAATCTTCTAGAATATTCCAAGTGGTTCTTGGATAGGATTCTAGAGATTTAATGAAATTAGAAAGGAAAATAAAAATAATAAAAATATTAATAATATTTAATTTTATTTTGATTTATTCGATTGACTTAATTTTCGAATTAAGTAACTTTTGGATTTATTAAAAATAAATAGATTTAAATATTGGAATTAATATTCCCGTCACATGGAGCATTCAAGAACGAAGACTGAAAACTAGAAGACGCATACGGGGATGCGATAAAGCCATAATAGTCGGAAAATAATATTCTAGTATTATTTTGATTATGTGATAATATTCTATGTGCTTTATTTCATGTATGCATGCTTATGTGTATTTAATTATGCATTAGATAGCGTATCCCTTTGTTATAAAAAGCTAAGTAGGAGAGGGATTGGAAACAATGCCATGGTCTCCATTGCTGTTCTCTTGGTGACTTTTATGGACTTTTGAAGTTCGTATAGACAAGTCATTGGAGGAGAATTCTTGTAATTTCTTTTACGAGAAACATTGATTGAGTTTATCAAACAATGCCTAATTTGTCTTTCTGAAACTGATTTCAAGTCGACTCATTCTCACCCCGGGGAGTGGAATGGAGCCAAAGCCACTTGGTCATGTGAATGACACAAATTAGAGACCTTCGTACCATTTCTTGAAATGGGTCGATTTTCTGCTCGGCTCCCTCATTTTATGAGAGATAGGGTCGTTCGCATGGTGAATCACTGGTTAGAAACTTCGAGTTTCACTTATGATTCTCCGCGTCCTGATTTACAAAAATCGGATGGATCAAGTAATTGGGAGTCAATTGTAAAAGTCTTTTGGTGTAGTAAACGTCCACACTATCATGGCTTGCTACATTAAATGGGATTTTGGAACGATTGATGTAGACAGTTATAGAAGGGAGTAAAGGAGCGTATGTTAACATAAACGTCCACACTATCGTGGCTTGTGGTGAATATGCGTATCCCAAACAATCTTCTTAGATACTGAGTAATGGTTTACACTTAGGTACGCTTCTTAGTATTCTTCCCATCGAAGTAACGCTAATGATGATGTACGACTGAAGCAAATCTAATTGCTAAATCATTTGGATAGGTAAACGTCCACACTATCGTGGCTTGCCATATCTGATGGGATTTTAGATGTGATTAGTGGTTTAATGATATTATTTGAGGGAGATAATATCGGAGATTAAATCGATTTTTTGTTGTTATATGTGCTCATAGATTAGGAAATGGCTTTGAACCCATTTTCTGTGAAACTTAAGGAAATTAAACTCATTGGTCCCTGAATGTAATGATTGGAATAGAGATCTAGACATTGCCCAAACTGTTAAAGAGTACAAGTTTGTACTCAGTGAGCTTTGTTCTCCCGAACCTACTAATGTCTCAACTGATGAGGAAAGAACTTATTTTATCATGTTCAAACTCAAGGAGATGTTTAGACATGAAGTAGTGGCTAGACAAGAGGCGATTGTTGGAGTTGTGTACTTAATGTCTAGATTTGAGTAACGGTAAACTCCCGATCATAGCATTTAATCTATTAAATTAATAAACAATTGTTTGCGTTTAATTATTTATAATTAAATATATGCAAATCATAGTTCTGGATTTTATACGTTGTAGTTAGTATGGTGCTGCATGGGCGCACAGAAGATCATACTATCGGTTACTCGTATTTAATCAAACAGTTGCTCACGACCTAGATGGACACGAACTAATCCATCGGTATAGTCGTAGTGTGAGAGAGAAAATAATTTATCTTAATTATTTTATCACACTTGTACACTTAGTATATTGGGCGGATCGTTGAGATTCATCGATTAGGATTGCCGGCGATAAACGATTCGAGTCTCAGAGTATTTTATTCTTAATCCCCGATATTATTGCGGGTGTGTATATTTAATATAAGTGACTTTGATTTACCAAAGGAATTTAACCGATTTAATTATTGGGTTGATTACCGGTTAAGTTGGGTCACTATATTTTATATATGGCATGACGTGAATAATTGACCGGACAGTGTATCCCGGAAGGGTTGATAATATCCCCGAGATGAGTTCATAAGGAATTATTGTGTAAACCTCATGAGTGGATTCGTTCCGCACAATAATTAAGGTTGAATGGTACTAGTCTCGGATTAAAGAGATGAATAAATTAATTAGCAATAAATTAATTTTATTCATGGATATTTATATCTTAAATACACGGAATAAATAATACTACCGGAGAAATATTATTTGATATAATATGGTTTAATATTGGGAGTGCAATTAATTTATATAGTGGAAAATAAATTAATTAATATTGATAAGGATTAATGGACTTGAGCATTGGGCTCAATTTAATCTTCAATATTAGAAGTCCAATATTCCACCTTCTTTAGATCCCCTACGTAGCCTATAAAAGCACTACATGGTCTTCACAATTCAAGACACCATAAGATTATCATACTTGATATTCTAGAGAGTTCGTGAAGAGGATCCATAGGAGTTCGATAGATCGTCGCCCACCCGACGTTCGAACGGAGTGCAAGGAATACGTAGGAAGATTCAAAGGTCTTCAATTGATTTTGTTTCTCCGCACAACGAATCAAAAGGTACAATCATAAACTCCTTCGTGTGAATTTATGTGGATTGAATTGTGATACATACATGAACGCACGATCCGGGAAAACGACGATCTTCGGGGACGGGGATTCGAGATCCCCGGCGAAGGATCGAGAGAACCCTCGGCTGGGAGCCGAGGGGGTTGCGGTCGAGCCTAGGGCTTCGACCGCCGGCAGCGACTACGCGTGGGGAGCCCCGGCTGGACGCCGGGGCGAGCGATCGACCTAGGGTCGATCGCTGGGGGCTGCCGTGGCTTCGCGCCGCGGCTGGGCGCTCCCTCGCCGGCCGGTGGTGGCGGTGAGTCGCCGGACTCACCGCCGGGGGCTGTTAGGCAGCCCCACGCGATCATCGTCGATCGCGAGCCCACGGTGGGGCTCAGCTAGGGTTTCGGCCGCGGGTTCATCCCGCGGCGATTCTCCGGTTGAGCTCCGGACATCGTGGAGTTCGTAATCGGTTTCCGGCGACGGGATTTCGGTCGGGGTTATCGGTTCCGCATTTTTTGATACCCCGGGATATCGATTTCCAGCAATTGGTATCAGAGCGTTTGGTTTCGTGTTCATGTATGTGTTCAATTGTGTTCTACCTTGCAGGGATTCCGACTATCATGGTTTAATTAATTGTTAATTATTCGTTTAATTAATTGCTATTTAATTTACCATGATTGTTCGTTTATTAAACTCTCGGACATGTCGAGATTCGTTTTGTGTGGATGAATGCTTGTAATAGTAAAAATTCGGGGGTTGACCGAATTTAGGTTTATTATTATTGTTCTATGTTTTCCGGAAAGTGTATAGGGTCGATTTCATGTATAGAATCGATACCGGAATTGTAAATTTATTTCTTGTAATTTATTTACGTTGGATCGATGCCGAAACGACCGCCGGAGAACGCGTGTGACGAAGAAGACGAAGAGGACGAAAAACCGGGGGGGTCGATCATCCCCATGATCGATCCCCATAAGGATCGATCGACCCGAGGGAGGCAGCCCGTAGGGCTCTCGGCCACGCCGGCCACCGGTGGTGGTGGCGCGTGGGCTGGGGGCGGCGGCGCCCGGCGGTGGTCGGTCGAAGGTGGGGGCTCGGGGTCCTCGTGATCTCGTGTCTCCTACCTAGATTCACTTTCCTAATTGATTCGGTTTTCCTATTTGAGTTTTCCTATTTTTGGGAATTCTCATGGATTAGGAAAAGAATTAATTGGAATTAATTTTATTCCTTATTCTATTATGGAAGTCTTCTAGAGTATTCCGAGTTCTACTTGGAATAGGATCCTAGAGATTTAATAGAATTGGAAAGGAATAAAAGTTAATTTAGGATTGATTTATTTCCTAATTGATTATTCCTATTTTATGGGAATTTTCATAGTAATGGAAATTAATTAATCTTGGAAAGTAGAAGAGTCCTAATTTATTTTATTTCCTTATTCTATTATAGAAGTCTTCTAGAATATTCCAAGTTTTACTTGGATAGATTATTCTAGAGATTTAATAGAATTAGATGGAAATTAAATAAATAAAAATATTAATAATATTTAATTTTATTTTTGATTTATTCGATTGACTTAATTTTCGAATTAAGTATCTTTTGGGTTTATTAAAAATAAAAAGATTTAAATAATGGGATTAATATTCTCGTCACATGGAGCATTAAAAAACGAAGACTGAAGACTAGAAGACGCATACGGAGATGGAATAAAGCCATGATAGTCGGAAAATAATTTTTCTAGCATTATTTTGACTATGTGCTATGTGCTTTATTACTTGTATGCATGCTTTTGTGTTTAATTATGCATTAGATAGCGTATCCCTTTGTTATAAAAAGCTAAGTGGGAGAGGGGATGGAAACATTCCCATGGTCTCCATTACTGTTCTCTTGGTGACTCTTATGGACTTTTTAAGTTCGTATAGATGTGTCATTGGAGGAGAATTCTTGTAATTCCTTTTACAAGAGACATTGATTAAATTTATCAAACAATGCCTAATTTGTCTTTCTGAAACTGACTTCAAGTCGACTCATTCTCACCCCGGGGAGTGGAATGGAGCCAAAGCCACTTGGTCATGTAGAGGACACAAATTAGAGACCTTCGTACCATCTTGTGAAGGCGGATCGATTGTCTGCTCGGCTCCCTCATCTAATGAGAGATAGGGTTGTTCGCATGGTGAATCACTGGTTAGAAACTTCGAGTTTCACTTATGATTCTCTGCGTCTTGATTTACGAAAATCGAATGGATCTTGTAACTGGGAGTCAATTATAAAAGTCTCTTAGTGTAGTAAACGTCCACACCACGTGGCTTGCTACACTGACGGATTTTGGATTAATTGATGTAGACAGTTGTAAGGAATTGTGAAGAGTTGTGAAGTTGTCGTAAACGTCCACACCACGTGGCTTGCGGTGATGTAGCAATTCCAAACGATTCACTTTGGTGCTGAGTAATGGTTTACACTTAGATACGCCTTATAGTATTCCTCCCCACGAGGTTACACTATAAGTGATGTATGACCAAAGAAAATCTAATTGCTAAATCATTTGGGTGGGTAAACGTCCACACGAACGTGGCTTGCCTTACCTGATGGGATTTTAGATGTAATTAGTAATTTAATGATATTATTAAAGGGAGATAATATCGGATATTAAATTAATTGTTTGTTTAAATGTGCTTATAGGTTTAGAGAATAGCTATGAACCCACTTTCTGTGATACTCAAGGAGCATAATGTTGGAGTAGTATACTTAATGTCTAGATTTGAGTATTATAAACTCCTTGTACACTTTCATTTACCTATTAAATACAGACATTCATTTGCTTTTAATTATTGTTAATTAAATATATATGCAAATTATAGTCCTGGATTTTATACGTTGTAGTTAGTATGGTGTGCGACGTCACACAGAAGATCATACTATCGGTTACTCGTATTTAATCGAACAGTTGCTCACGACCTAGATGGACACGGACCAATCCATCGGTATAGTCGTTGTGTGAGAGAGAAAATAATTTGTCTTAATTATTTTATCACACTTGTACACTTGGTGTATTGAGCGGATCGATTGAGACTCATCAATTAGGTTTGCTCGGCGATAATTGATTTGAGACTCAGTGTATTATATTCTTAATCCCCGATATTATTGCGGGTGTGTATATTTAATATAAGTGACTTTGATTTGCCAAAGGAATTGACCGGTTTAATTATTGGGTCAATTACCGGTCAAGTTGGGTCACTATATTTTATATATGGCATGCCGTGAATAATTGACCGGACAGTGTATCCCGGAAGGGTTGATAATATCCCCGAGATGAGCTCAAAAGGATTTATTATGTAAACCTCGCGAGTGGATTTAATTCCGCATAATAAATAAGGTTGAGTGGTACTAGTCTCGGATAAAAGAGATGAATAAATTTATTAAGCAATAAATAAATTTTATTCATGGATATTTCTATCTTAAATACACGGAATAAAAAATACTACCGGAGAAATATTATATGGATATAATATGGTTTAATATTGGGAGTGCAATTAATTTATATAGTGGAAAATAAATTAATTAATATTGATAAGGATTAATGGACTTGGGCAGTGGGCTCAATTTAATCATCAATATTGGAAGCCCAATATTCCACCTCCTTTAGATCCCCTACGTAGCCTATAAAAGCACTACATGGCCTTCATAAATCATAAGACAAGATTATCATACTTGATATTCTAGAGAGTTGAAGGAGATCCATAGGAGTTCGATAGATCGTCGCCCACCCGACGTTCGAACGGAGTGCAAGGAATACGTGGAAAGATTCAAAGGTCATCTTGATTTCGTTTCTCCGAACAACGAATCGAAAGGTACAATATCTAAACGCCCTTGATAATTGTTCGATTTTGGTTTATCGAGAATACCGTAGAACGCAAGATCCGAGGTATGAAACCGGGTAGGAGGACGAACGCGTGGTGGTGGCGAAGCCACCGGACCACGGCGGACGCCCGCCTAGGGTTTATTGGGCGCGGAGGAGAGCGACCCTCGGCTGGGCCGAGGGCGCGCGGTCGATCGCAAGGATCGACCGCCGGGGCGCGGGCTGGAGCCGCACCCCACCCCACCTCGACGGTGGGGACCTCCAGGCGGCGGCGAGTCGCCGGACTCGCCGCGGGGGCTGCCGATGCAGCCCCACCCGATCGCGTGGGACGCGATCCTTCGATCGCGCGAACCCCGGCTCGCGGGGGTTCGGCCGGGGGCGGGCTGTGCGTCTTCGGGCGCACGGTCTCCGATGGTCGGACTCCGGCGGATGAGTCGGTGTTCATGTGATCTCCGGCGAAGGTTTTCGTTCGGGTTATTGTTTCCGCAAATTTTAATAGCCCGGGATATCTGATGGAGTTGTATTCTAAATGTCTAGTTTAGTGCAAATACGGAACTCCTTATCTATGCCTTAATCTATGTATGATTCAAGCATGATTGCATTTAATGCAACAGTCCTAGATATATACGTTGTAGATAGTATGGCGTGAGGAGACACGCGGAAGATCATACTATCGGTTACTCGTATACTATCGAACAGTAGCTCACGACTTAGATGGACAGGGACAATCCATCGGTACGTCGTAGTGTGACTGGTAGATAGTCGGTCTTGACTATCATGTTACACTCGTACACTTGGTGTATTGAGCAGGACCACGGGAGGGCGTTCGATTTATACTAATCGGAGTAATCGAACTAGACCTCAGATATTACGGATATGTGAGTTCTTAATCCCTATATAATTATAGGTGCGTGTGTCCAATGCTCGGTTCTTTGATGTGCCAATGAGTGAGACTAATTGATTAGTCGAGATCCTCGGTATATTGGGAATCGGAATTGTACACACGGCATGCTGTAGATTATAGACAGGAAACCGTGTCCCATTTACTGGGTTGATGATGTCCCCGAGATGAGCTCATAAAGTTTATCATGTAAACCCTGCAGGTGGATTCGTTCCACATGATAATAAGGATGAGTGGTACTAATCTCGGATCATAAGAAATGAATTAATTTAATTATTAGTAATTAAAATTAATTCGTGGACATGCGATATCTTAAACACGGGGAAATGTCACATATGTAATACGGTGGAAAAATTATTGACGGAATAATTTGAATTAATTAATTGGGAAATCATTTATAATTTTATAGTGGAATTAATTATAAATAAAATTGTGGAATTTAATTAAGGTTTTCCTTTTGGGACACCAAGTTAATTAAATTACAATTTAAGCCTAATTAATTAATTGCCTAGAGGTCCTCTAGTGTAGCCTATATAAATCCCTCCCCCCTCTCTCTGTAACCTAAGTTTCGCCGCTATTATTAATTCTGCAGAGAAAATTAATTGTTAGCGCAATTATCTTTTCTGCCTAATTAATTCAGATTAGCGCAAGAAACATTCTGTAGAAATTAATTGCTTGCGCAATTATATTTCTGAGACAGAAATTCTCTGTGGAAATTAATTTGTTAGCGCAAATATATTTCTGAGACAGAGAAATATATTCACGGTGGTTGAGAAGGGAAGAGACGGGGAGCTCCAAGCGGATCGATGCCCACACATCGGCTGGAGTAAGAGGGCTAGGACATACGCTAGAAGTCTCGAGGTCTCTGTCAATTCGGCTTCTCCGAATCACGCGACAAAGGTATGGAATCGAAACCCTCTTCCGCATTGTTTCGATTCGATCTCGTACGTAATTATACATCGGACCATCGATTGGTAATCGGGGTTAAGGATAGTTTTTCTCCAGCCTCTGGGCGGTTGAGAACCGCCGGATCGGTGGCTGGACGGAGAAAAACGGATCGGAAACGGCCCGGAACAGCAGCATCGCGCTGCTGTTCGAAGCAGGCAAGCGCCCGCTTGAGGGGCAAGCGCCCGCTCGCGTCAGGCAGCAGGCGCTCGCCTGGGCAGCAAGCGCTCGCTTGCGGTGCTGCGCGAGCGCTCGCCTGGTGGGCAGGCGGCCGCTTGCTCCGGGCAGATTGCGAGCCGCGGCTTTGGCTGTGGCGGATGCGCGATCTGCTTGGCGGGTGGCCATGGCTGTTCGGAGGTGAACTCCTGGAGTCGATTGGGCACGTCCGGATGTTCGAGTGATCGAACGGTGTGTCCCGGATAGTCGATTTCCAACAATTGGTATCAGAGCCGGTTTATCGGTTTGTTGTATAGTTCGTACGATTTACCTTGCAGGTTGAACCCGATTATTATGGCCAATGTTGTGATGGATGTTGTGCTTTAATTTTGTGGTTTGATTAAACTCTCGGGCTTGTCGAGATTGTTTTGTTTTGGAAATGTTGCTTGTTTGTAATAGATAAAAACGACGGGTTGAGTCGTTAGGTTTATTTATTTCCGTTGTTTTTCCGGGCATGTATAGGATCGATCACCCTGTATAGGATCGATGCCGGATTTAGTAGATTTATTCTTGTAATTTTTCTTGCTATTTTTGGTGGATCGAGACGAGATCGAAACCCGGAGAAACGAGAGTCGAGGAAACGAACCGGCACCGGGCAGCCATCGAACACACCCCGTGTTCGCGACGGGCAGCAGCGGGGTTGGGGTTCGTTCGACCCCACGAGCGACTTAACGAGGCTCGAGACGAGGCTCCAGTGGGAGGAGTTCGTCTCTTGACCCTCGAGCGAGTCGGTGGTGGACCGAGACCGAGACGAGCAACGAGATCCAAGAGACGTGCATTGGAGAACACTTAAGGCCATAATAATCGGGACCACGTTAATTGCTTTTTGCTTGTTTTACGTGCTTTATTATTATGCTTAAGTGTTTATGCATGTTATCCCTTATCGTAAAATACTAAGTGGGAGAGGGATTGGAAACAATCCCGCGGTCTCCATTCTCTGTTTTGATAGTGATGTGTGTCACTTACGAGTTGGCTTTAGTGTCATCCTCCCTATCGGATAAAGTCGACACACAGATATCACTGGATCAAAATTCGAATTTAAAATCCACTTATAAAATTGAACAATTATATTTCTCAAAAGCAATGCCTAATCTGTCATTCAAAGACTAATTTCAACTCGACTCATTCTCACCCCGGGGAGTGGAATGGAGCCAAAGCGCTTGGTTATGTCGATGACACAGATTAGAGACATTCGAGTCATTCGATGACTAGATCGATTGTCTGGTTGGCTCCCTCACTTAGTGAGAGATAGGGCTCAATTGCATGATTGATCGCTGGTTAGAAACTTCGAGTTTCACTTACGAGATATCAAGCTTTGATTAATAAAATTGTGAAATTTAATAAATGTAAGATTCAATTAACAAAGTTGTTTGTTTTAGTAAACGTCCACAAGAACGTGGCTTGCTAAATGGAAACGGTACTTTGGGTTAATTAAGATTCTATGACATTTAAATAAGTGAGATTCAATTAATAAAGTTGTTTGTTTTAGTAAACGTCCACAAGAACGTGGCTTGCTAAATGGAAACGGAACTTTGGGTTAATTGAGGCTCGACAGTTATAGGAAATCGTAAAGGGACCGCATGTCAACGTAAACGTCCACACTAACGTGGCTTGCGGTGGGCGTGTAGTTCCCGAGCGGCGGACTTAGTACTGAGAAATGGTACACACTTAGGTACGCTTTATAGTATCCTCCCCATCGGAGTCACTGCTATAATGATGTACGACCGAAGTGAAATCCAATCATAAAATCATTTGGACTGGTAAACGTCCACAAGAACGTGGCTTGCTATGTCTGATGGGATTTTATAAATGATTGGTAGTTTAATGATATCACTTGAGGGAAATTTGAGCAAGCATAGAACAACCTAAAACGACAAATAATTTACAGAAACTAAAACATTAGGTTCCTTCTTCACCTGCAATTTATATCCGAGTACTTACAACGATACAAAAAGCCAAAACACATGTATTCGAAGAGAAGGCAATAAGAGAAGAGCTACATATAATATGTCATATTCCAAATACTACTAGCAAAAGCTAAAGATGTCTTTGGGAAAGGAAAATTAGTCGGATTGAATACGTCTCGTAATTCTGACTTCCTACACAAACAACTGCTGAGGGTTAATGGAAATTATTCTCAAGCTTATCCAGACGAGCACTCAGTCCTTTAGATAATTGAGCAATGAGCAACCCAGTTTTGCGCTTCTCTCCATTTTTCTGAAGATACTCGCCTAATATACCTTCAGCATTGTAATCATTAGCCCGAGCAACCCAACCGCACAACTCATCGTGCCCCCACATCGTAATCTTTCTTAACATGATTCTTCACCTCAAATTCCTTCTCAAACATGATTGCCCTTTAAAATCCAGACTAATCCCTTTTAAATTCCACCACCGCATATCTGTTGCTTGATAGTGGTCGAACTCTGACCGGGTCAAACCCTCTCTTGGCCAGGTAAGTGTTGATGCTAGAGATACTCTCCCCATCAACATTTGCTAGAATTCCCATCCAAGGCCACACGAACAACTCATTCACACCACTGCTCGGGGGAGCCTCAACAGCCAATCGAGTGAATTCGTAGATAAAAGATCTTCCTGGTCAAGATCGTCGTTCATGTATCTGACGCCTAAATGCTTCCCCTTGTGCTTGATGTCTCTGTACGTTCGACGAGCCCTTCCCAACATCAGTGGCGTGCTGAAGGAGGTCGTAGAATGGATATACCATCTTCTTTATTCCAGGTTAGTACGGGCACCTAAACAAGTCGTCCGAAACACTACCATAAGCAAATCGAAAGAAAAAAAAAATGATTTACCTTCGAGCGGGCTCAAGAACATACACACTATTGGTTGCGTGAGAAGTATTCTATGAGTTTTGAAAAAAAACAATCACAATTAATTATATAAGGTATGTAATAAAAAGAATATAAAATTGTTATAATAGAAAGGTTAAAAAAGACAATTTAAATTTGAAAAGCTTACCTAAATTGTGATTACATTAAAGATAAATATATTTAATTATATATATGTAATAAATTAACTACCTTTTTTCATAGGAAGTTAAAATATGGTAGTTTTTTTTAAATCATAAAACCATTTTTATTTTTTCTCTAAATTAATCTATGTGTAATGTATTCTTGGGATTTAAGTGTTTAATTTGATTAGTTTAGCTGCATGAGAAAGAACTATTACATACACTACTTTGGCTTGTACAGTGTATTTGGTAGTTCAAAAATCATAACTTGTACTAGTAGTTTAAGAAACAAGTATTGTAGTAGTGTGATAGATTAATTTTAGAATCTTTACAAACACTGTACATTTTTGGGCAGTGTATAATGAAGGTCTAGATGCGTAACGTAGTTTAATCGTTTACACACGGGTTGTTTGCTAGAACTTGTTCATATACATAACATCTATTACTGCCAATATTTTGCCCTTGATTACATGGTGGGATTGGTTGATGATAAGTAATGGTTTCACTCCCACCATCAGTGTCTCTTACATACACTGCCGAGTCTGTTTTTAACAAATATTAATATTACTCTTAGAATCTATTGCAAACACTATACATTTTGAATAGTGTTATTTGTAGTTTTAGATGCATACAAGTTTTTAATTGTTTACACACAAGTAGTTCACTAGATTAATAGAAACACTAACTACAAATTGTTCATGGGCATAACACCTATTAGAACTTGTTCATGGACATAACATTGATTCCACTGTTTATATTTTAATTTATGTTCCGTAATGATTGATTATGATTTCAACCCATGTTCCATAACATTGATTACACTATTCAACAATTACCTAAAAAACTATGAAAAACGCGAGTAGTAGAATCATACCTAATTCACATATGTATCGGGTTGTGGGTAAGGAAGACCGTTGTTTCTTGCATCGCTGGTTGATACCACCCTGCTGACTAGTGATAAAATATTACAAAACATGTTAAGCACATGCTTTGATACACCCTGCTGACTGGAGATCTATTGGAATGAAAAGCTTCATATTTATAAATCCTACCAAAACACTACTCAATTCAATTCTTGAATTAACAATTATAACTGCGATTCTTAATGCATTGGAACTATAAACACTACCCCAAATTCAAAACTGCGATTCTTAGCAGACTCATTGAATTAACAATTATTGTTTGCCATAATGGAAATGGATAAGAAGAACTATTTAAGCATAGGAAAAACTATTAAAGCAATTACATGTGTATAGACACTACCCAATTCAATTATTTGATCTTCTGCCAAATTTTCCAAATTTGCGAATCTAAAAATTTATTGTGATAAAATAAGTAAAATTTCAATGAAAGAAACATATCAACAATTATTTTCATGATAGATCTTCATCTGGTTTTGTTATTAATTGTTTCTTGTGAAGCATGGATCGAAATAAAAAAAAACCAATAATCCCCCAATTGCGATTTTGCTAGGTTTAGACAGAAACTGATTGCATGTGTTCAATTTCACACTGATCGTCAAAGATCAACTACATTGTGAATGAAAAATTGAGAAAAAAACCTACCAACCGTTAAGCTTTCTCCTCGTCATACTCTCGCACCGCCTGTTAGGTTTCTCAACCTGTGATCTCACACGACTTCGATGGCTGACCTTGGTGGAATGGATGTTGAATCCTTTTCAACCGTGTGGATTGCGTAATCTAGGAATTTTTTGAGTGTATTAGTTTTTCTCTCTCAGGAACGACAGAAAATTGCTGAAAAAGTGATTTGTTTTTGTTTTGGTAATAGCGTAATTATGTTTAATACACTAGGTAGTTTAATATATATTTTTAAATTAAATGATTTTGTATATTTTATGAGTAATTGTTAAAAACACAATCAAAAAGGATAGTTTCGGAAATTTTACTTTTTTTACCATTCCGTTAAAGATTAGTATTTTAATACAATAAAACACTAATAAATTACCTTTATTGTGAATCCCTTAATTAATATTGATAAGGATTAATGGACTTGAGCATTGGGCTCAATTTAATCTTCAATATTGGAAGCCCAATATTCCACCTCCTTAAGATCCCCTACGTAGCCTATAAAAGCACTACATGGTCTTCTCTATTCTCTCATAAGTTCATAACTTGAAGATCACAATTCTAGAGAGAGAAAGTAGAGAGGGAGATCCATGGAGTTCGGTAGATCGTCGCCCACACGACGTCCGGGCTAGTGCAAGGAATACGTGGGAAGATCTCAAGGTCATCATAAGATCTCGTTTCTCCGCACAACGAATCGAAAGGTGAATTAAATAATTGCTATTTAATTCTTGTTTTATTGAATCAATTATCGAAGAACAAAGATCCAAAAGTTCGAACCCGGATTAGACGGACAATCGCGTGGTGGTGGCGAAGCCACCGGACCACGGGCGATCGCCCGAACTAGGGTTCGCGGCGCGCGGAGGATAGAACCCTCGGCTGGGCTGAGGGCTTGCGATCGATCCAAGGATCGATCGCTGGGGGCGCGGGCTGGTGCCGCACCCCACCCGCCGTGAAGGCGGGGCTCCTCCAGGCGGCGGCGAGTCGCCGGAATCGCCGCGGGGGGCTGCTGGGCAGCCCCATCGATCGCGAAGATCGAACGCGATCTTCGATCGCGTGAACCCCGTCTCGCGGGGGTTCGGCTGGGGGCGGGCCGCGTGCCTTCGGGTGCGTGGTCTCCAAAGGCTGGACTCCGGCGGATGAGTCGGCGTTCATGTGATCTCCGGCGAAGGGTTTGATCGGAGTTGTCATGTTCCGCAATTCCGGCAACTCCGGGATATCGAATTCCAACAATTGGTATCAGAGCGTACTGTTACGTTTTTCGTTAATTGTTTCGATAATCGATTCTCGATGTATATGGCCATAGATTAATTTAATTGCGTTAAATTATTGTGCTATATATATTGTTCTACGTCTATGTTTTTCTCTCTCGTATGAATCGTGTTTGTCGGAAAAATTAAATATTAAAATCGAGGGTTTTTCGGAATATCGAACCTTGTCGATCAACCGTTGGCTCGGGAGAGGGTTGCGGGTGTTGCTGGACGTGAGCAGGGGCGTGGCTGGGCGTGCCGGCGTGTGCCACCAGTTGTGGTGGTTCGCCGGCAGCCGGCAGCTGTGCTCGGCAGTCGCGTTGGCGGCATCACGCACGCGACTTCGGATTCGAGCTCGGACGGCATGATCGCACGCTGCTGGTACGCCTAGGGCTCATAGCGGGCTGCTGGGCAGCAGCTGGACGTCTGATCTCGTCGACTTGGCGTTCACCATCGTGGGATGGTTCGCCGGAAGTCGACGGACGTCCGGTGAGTCGCGGCTGCTCCGGCAAACGTCCGCGCGATCGTTCGATCGACCGCGGCATAAGCATGAACCTGGCTGCTTCGGCTGCTCTCGGAGCAGCGGCGAGATGGCTGGTCGCACAGGCTGGGATGTTGGCGGAAATCGACGGCTTGATTCACCAAGGGCGGTGGTCGCCGGATGTCGAGATCGCTGGCAAGCCTCCCGTGGCTGGGCACGCCTTTGATACGGTTGAATGAATTAATTCATTCTCGATGCTGTACATGGCCTTGTGCATAATGCATGACATGATTTTTAATTCACGATGCTGTACATGGCATGGTACGTGAATTGCATGTCCACATGCATAGAGTTTTTTGATGCATGGCATGGCGTGGATAGTGCTGTGTATGGATACACGGGCATGCACTTTCTTGGTTCGATTGGGATGACACCGGAATTTGTTTCGGTTCGTCCCGGTGAATTCGATCTTTCCGGAAATAATTTAATCTTTCTAATTTAATTTAATTTAATTTTGGAATTAATTCAAATTCTATTTGGATTAGATTTCTTAATTATGGAATTAAATAATGGAATTAGATGGAGAGTTAAATTAGGAAAGAAAATCCTAGTTTCTCTAGATATCCTATACCTACTTGGATTAGAAGTCTTAAGAAGAATCAAAATTCGATTTTTATTAGGATTCTTGAGATCTAATTTAAATAGGATTGAGAAATTATTAAAATATTGATTTTATTTAATTTATGTATTTTATTTAAAATCATTAGATTAATTCAAAAATTATTTTGGATTGGAAAATCTTGGATTTTATTTAGAATAGAATTAAATATGGAAATCAATGGATTTTAATAAAAATTGATTTTATTTAATTTAAGTATTTTATTTAAAATCATTAGATTAATTCAAAATTTATTTTGGATTGGAAAATCTTGGATTTTATTTAGAATTAAATATGAAAATCAATGGATTTTAATAAAAAATGATTTTATTTAATTTAAGTATTTTATTTAAAATCATTAGATTAATTCAAAAATTTTTGGATTGGAAAATCTTGGATTTTATTTAAAATAGAATTAAATATGGAAATCAATGGAATTTATTTTATTTAATTGGTAAAATTAAATATGAGAATCAAAGAATTTTTCCGTCGCTCGGCAAAATATTCAAGACGTAGAATGAAGACTCAAGACAAGCATGCGGGAGATCATCAAGGTACGAATAGTCGAGAAATAATTTTACTTGAGCAATTATTTGATTATTTGTGAACGTACTTGCATGAAATGTATGTTTGTTATTATGCTTATGTGTATTTAATTATGCATTAGATAGCGTATCCCTTTGTTATAAAAAGCTAAGTGGGAGAGGGTATGGAAACATATCCATGGTCTCCATTGCTGTTCTCTTGGTGACTTTTATGGACTTTTGAAGTTCGTATAGACAAGTCACTGGAGGAGAATTCTTGTAATTCCTTTTACAAGATACATTGATTAAGTTTATCAAACAATGCCTAATTTGTCTTTCCAAAACTGATTTCAAGTCGACTCATTCTCACCCCGGGGAGTGGAATGGAGCCAAAGCCACTTGGTCATGTCGAGGACACAAATTAGAGACTTTCGTGTCATTTGATGACTAGATCGATTGTCTGCTCGGCTCCCTCATTTTATGAGAGATAGGGTTGTTCGCATGGTGAATCACTGGTTAGAAACCTCGAGTTTCACTTATGATTCTCCGCGTCTTGATTTACAAGATTGAATGATTCATGTAATTGGGAGTCAATTGTAAAAGTATTTTGGTGTGGTAAACGTCCACACAATCGTGGCTTGCTACATTGAATGGGACTTTGGAACGATTGATGTAGACAGTTATAGAAGGGAGTAAAGGAGCGTATGTTAACGTAAACGTCCACACTATCGTGGCTTGCGGTGAATATGCGTGTCCCAAACAATCTTCTTAGATACTGAGTAATGGTTTACACTTAGGTACGCTTTATAGTATTCTTCCCATCGAAGTAACGCTATAATTGATGTACGACCGAAGCAAATCTAATTGCTAAATCATTTGGATAGGTAAACGTCCACACTATCGTGGCTTGCCATATCTGATGGGATTTTAGATGTGATTAGTGGTTTAATGATATTATTTGAGGGAGATAATATCGGGAATTAAATCGATTGTTTGTTGTTATATGTGCTCATAGATTAGGATATGGCTTTGAACCCACTTTATGTGATACTTAAGGATTTAAACTCACTGGTCCCTAAAATGTAATGATTGGAATAGAGATCTAGACATTACCCAAACTGTTAAAGAGTGCAAGGTTGTACTCAGTGAGCTTTGTCCTCCCGAGCCTATTGACATAGGCGGCTAGACAAGAAGCGATGAGGGTACTCATAAAGGCCAGTCCTTCGAGGAAACGCTTAAACACGACGTCCAGGCTAGTGCAAGGAATACGTGGGAAGATCTCAAGGTCATCATAAGATCTCATTTCTCCGCACAACGAATCGAAAGGTGAATTAAATAATTGCTATTTAATTCTTGTTTTATTGAATCAATTATCGAAGAACAAAGATCCAAAAGTTCGAACTCGGATTAGACGGACAATCGCGTGGTGGTGGCGAAGCCACCGGACCACGGGCGATCGCCCGAACTAGGGTTCGCGGCGCGCGGAGGAAAGAATCCTCGGCTGGGCCGAGGGCTTGCGATCGATCCAAGGATCGATCGCTGGGGGCGCGGGCTGGTGCCGCACCCCACCCGCCGTGAAGGCGGGGCTCCTCCAGGCGGCGGCGAGTCGCCGGACTCGCCGCGGGGGGCTGCTGGGCAGCACCATCGATCGCGAAGATCGAACGCGATCTTCGATCGCGTGAACCCCGTCTCGCGGGGGTTCGGCTGGGGGCGGGCCGCGTGCCTTCGGGTGCGTGGTCTCCAAAGGCTGGACTCCGGCGGATGAGTCAGCGTTCATGTGATCTCCGGCGAAGGGTTTGATCGGAGTTGTCATGTTCCGCAATTCCGGCTACTCCGGGATATCGAATTCCAACAGGGAGTGCAATTAATTTATATAGTGGAAAATAAATTAATTATTATTAATGGGATTAATAGATTTGGGATTGGGCTCAATTTAATCATTAATATTGGAAGCCCAATATTCCACCTCCTTTAGATCCCCTACGTAGCCTATAAAAGCACTACATGGTCTTCTCTATTCTCATAATTTGAAGATCATAATTCTTCTAGAGAGAGAAAGTAGAGAGAGAGAGAAGAGGATCCATAAGCTTGGAGGATCGTCACCAACCCGACGTTCAAGCTAGTGCAAGGAATACGTGGGAAGATCATAAGGTCATCTTGATTTCGTTTCTCCGAACAACAAATCGAAAGGTAAAATCTAAAACACCCTTTATGATTTTATTCGATTTGAATTATCGTAAAATACCGTAGAACGCAAGATCTGAAATACGAACCTTGGATTAGAGGACGAACGCGTGGTGGCGATCTAGGATTGTCGGACCACGGCGATCGACCCTAGGGTTTCGGGAAGGGGCGAGAGGGGCGAACCCTCGGCTGGGGCCGAGGGCTATTGATCAATCCTTGCGATCGATCGCTGGAGCGCGGGCTGGTGCCGCGCTCCACCCCACCACGCCGGTAGGGCCCTCCAGGCGGCGGCGATTCGCCGGACTCGCCGCGGAGGCTGCTGGGCAGCCCCACCCCGATCGATCGCCTTGTGCGATCGGTCCTTCGATCGCACGAACCCCGCGTGCGGGGGTTCGGGCTGGGCGCGCACGCGACTTCGGTCGTGTTGTGCGTTCGGCTCGTGCTCCGGCTCGTACATGGTGTTCGTGTGATCTCCGGCGAATGGTTTTTGATAGGGTTATGGTTTCCGCAAATTTTAATAGCCCGGGATATCAAATTCCAACAATTGACCGGTTTAATTATTGGGTCAATTACCGGTTAAGTTGGGTCACTATATATTATATATGGCATGCCGTGAATTCTTGACGGGACATTGTATCCCGGAAGGGTTGATAATATCCCCGAGATGAGCTCATAAGGATTTATTATGTAAACCTCGCAAGTGGATTTGTTCCCGCATAATAAATAAGGTTGAGTGGTACTAGTCTCGGATATAAGAGATGAATAAATTTATTAAGCAATAAATAAATTTTATTCATGGATATTCATATCTTAAATACACGGAATAAATAATACTACCGGAGAAATATTATTGGATTAATATGGTTTAATATTGGGAGTGCAATTAATTTATATAGTGGAAAATAAATTAATTAATATTAATGGGATTAATAGATTTGGGCTTGGGCTCAATTTAATCATTAATATTGGAAGTCCAATATTCCACCTCCTTTAGATCCCCTACGTAGCCTATAAAAGCACTACATGATCTTCACAAAATATAAGACAAGATTATCATACTTGATATTCTAGAGAGTTCGTGAAGAAGATCCATAAGCTTGGAGGATCGTCGCCCACCCGACGTTCAAGCTAGTGCAAGGAATACGTGGGAAGATTCAAAGGTCATCTTGATTTCGTTTCTCCGAACAACGAATCGAAGGTATAAAATCTAAACGCCCTTTTATGATTTTAATTTGATTCGATTATCGATTATATAGTAGAACCAAGATCCGAGGACGGACCCCGGACGAGGATCGAATCGGGCGGTGGTGGTCGAACCACCGGACCGTCGGCGGTTCAAGGATCCCCGTGGGGATCGATCCAAACACGCCCCGTCTGAACCGGGGGCGTGCGCATCGAAGGACCCCAGCCCTCGGCTGGGGGTGTGATCGAACCCTAGGTTCGATCGCTGGGGTGGCGGGCTGGCGCCGCCGGGGCTCGTGAGACGAGCCACCCCCTCCTATGCGAACGGCGAGTCGCCGTACTCGCCGTAGGGTTGCTTCGATGCAACCCGGCGACGTAAGGAATTATTATGTAAACCCTGCAGGTGGATTCGTTCCGCATAATAATTAAGGTTGAATGGTACTAGTCTCGGAAATAAGAGATGAATAAATTAATTAGCAATAAATTAATTTTATTCATGGATATTTATATCTTAAATACACGGAATAAATAATACTACCGGAGAAATATTATTTGATATAATATGGTTTAATATTGGGAGTGAAATTAATTTTATATAGTGGAAAGCAGAATTCATTAATAATAGTAAGGATTAATAGATTTGGGCTTGGGCTCAATTTAATCACTATTATTGGAAGCCCAATATTCCACCTCCTTAAGATCCCCTACGTAGTCTATAAAAGCACTACATGGTCTTCTCTATTCTCATAAGTTCATAACTTGAAGATCACAATTCAAGAGAGAGAAAGTAGAGAGGGAGATCCATGAAGTTCGATAGATCGTCGCTCACACGACGTCCGAGCTAGTGCAAAGAATGTTGGAATTCGATATCCCGGGTTATTAAAATTTGCGGAAACAATAACCCGAACGAAAACCTTCGCCGGAGATCACATGAACACCGACTCATCCGCCGGAGTCCGGCCTTTGGAGACTACGCACCCGAAGGTACGCAGCCCGCCCCCAGCCGAACCCCCGCGAGCCGGGTCCACGCGATCGAAGGAGTCGATCGCTCACGGCGATCGACCGGGCTGCCTAGCAGCCCAGCGGCGAGTCCGGCGACTCGCCGCCTCTGGGGCGTCGGTCCGACCAGCGGACAGCCGCGGGTCCTAGCCCCCGCGGCTCGCGATCGATCGGGGTGATCGATCGCGTCCGCAGCTCCCAGCCGGGGTTCGCCCCCCTTTCCCTTCGCGCGTACAAACCCTAGCCGGGCGATCCGCATGGTCCGGTGGCTTCGCCACCACCATGCGATCGTTCGTCTATTCCGGGTTTGAATTTCGGATCTTTGTTCTACGGTATTTTCAATAGATAATCGAATAAAATCATCAAGGGTGTTTAACGATTTTGTACCTTCGATTCGTTGTTCGGAGAAACGAGATCAATCGATGACCTTGAGATCTTCCCGCGTATTCCTTGCACTAGCCCGGACGTCGTGTGGGCGACGATCTACCGAACTCCATGGATCTCCCTCTCTACTTTCTCTCTCTAGAATTGTGATCTTCAAGTTATGAGATTAGAGAAGACCATGTAGTGCTTTTATAGGCTACGTAGGGGATCTTAAGGAGGTGGAATATTGGGCTTCCAATAATAGTGATTAAATTGAGCCCAAGCCCAAATCTATTAATCCTTACTATTATTAATTAATTCTATTTTCCACTATATAAAATTAATTGCACTCCCAATATTAAACCATATTATATCAAATAATATTTCTCCGGTAGTATTATTTATTCCGTGTATTTAAGATATAAATATCCATGAATAAAATTAATTTATTGCTAATTAATTTATTCATCTCTTATATCCGAGACTAGTACCACTCAACCTTAATTATTATGCGGAATGAATCCACCTGCAGGGTTTACATAATAATTCCTTATGAACTCATCTCGGGGATATTATCAACCCTTACGGGATACACTTTCCCGTCAAGTATTCACGGCATGTTATACATAAAATATAGTGACCCAACTTAACCGGTAATTAACCCAATAACTGAATCGGTTAATTCCTTTGGTAAATCAAAGTCACTTATATTAAATATACACACCCGCAATAGTATCGGGGATTAAGAATAAAATACTCAGAGACTTAAATCGATTATCGCCGGCAATCCTAATCGATAAATCTCAAGCAGATCCGCTCAATACACCAAGTGTACAAGTGTGATAAAATAATCAAGATAGATTATTTTCTCTCTCACACAACGACTATACCGATGGATTGGTCCGTGTCCATCTAGGTCGTGAGCAACTGTTCGATTAAATACGATTAACCGATAGTATGATCTTCTGTGCGCCCATGCAACACCATACTAACTACAACGTATAAAATCCAGGACTATGATTTGCATATATTTAATTATAAATAATTAAACGCAAATAATTGTTTATTTAATTAAATAGATTAGTGGCAATGGATCGTGAGTTTCCGTCACTTAAATCTAGACATTAAGTACACAACTCCAACAATCTCCCACTTGTACTAAGGTCTAGTCATTTCCTCCAAACTCCCGACTCCCATACTCATCACGTGCCAAAGTTGTACTTCCAAGAAGTACTATGTGAATGAGCACTCTAGGTTGCCGCTCCGAAGTTATCTTGGTGACTACAGCGTCGTCTCCCTCGACGATGACTCGTATCAGGTGGTACTTGCACTATGTGTTATCTTACACTTATGGACTAGTGATTTCTTCCCATTTGCCATTGCACCGCTATTTACATAGCCTTTGGTAAATTAAGAATCACATCTAAGTCCCAGAGATTATCCCGGAGTTATACCAAAACTTCCGCTGCCTCTGAGGCTGCTATTTGGTTACCCATGGCAGAGTCCGAAAAACATCGTGCTTATCACTCTTCCATGTTAAACTCCTTCTCCTTCAATAGTGAAACACATAGCCTGATATCGACTTACACCGGTCCTCATTTGATTAGAAATCTAAGAGAATGTAATCCAAAGAAATGCTCGTCTGCTTCGTAATCCAGAACATAGTTTCCAGTACTTCGAAAGTACTTAAAATGTTCATCACAACAGTCAAGTATTCCTTTCCAGGATTACCTTGATATCCTCCCACTATGCTAACCGCATAGCCGATATCAGGTTCTTGTTTTCAAACATGCATTTATTAAGCTTTCCACACAAAAGTGTAGGAAACTGCTTTCATTGCTTCTATCTCCTTTTGTGTTCCAAAACACATATCCTTAGATAGATGCATTCCGTCTCTGAAAGGTAACGAACCTTTCTCGGAATCTTGCATGTTTAAAACGAACCATAATCATTTATGTAAGATGTCCAGGAGAAGTACATGATGGAGTAGTATACTTAATGTCTAGATTTGAGTATTCTGAACTCTGTATGCACTTTCATTTATCTATCTATTACAGACATTCATTTGCTTTTAATTATTGTTAATTAAATATATGCAAATTATAGTCCTGGATTTTATACGTTGTAGTTAGTATGGTGGGGCATGGGCACACAGAAGATCATACTATCGGTTACTCGTATTTAATCGAACAGTTGCTCACGACCTAGATGGACACGGACCAATCCATCGGTATAGTCGTTGTGTGAGAGAGAAAATAATTTATCTTAATTATTTTATCACACTTGTACACTTGGTGTATTGAGCGGATCGATTGAGACTCATCAATTAGGATTGCTCGGCGATAATTGATTTGAGACTCGGAGTATTTTATTCTTAATCCCTGAAACAATTGCGGGTGTGTATATTTAATATAAATGACTTTGATTTACCAAAGGAATTAACCGGTTTAATTATTGGGTTGATTACCGGTTAAGTTGGGTCACTATATTTTATATATGGCATGCCGTGAATTCTTGAAGGGGCAGTGTATCCCGTAAGGGTTGATAATATCCCCGAGATGAGCTCATAAGGATTTATTGTGTAAACCTCGCGAGTGGATTTGTTCCGCACAATAAATAAGGTTGAGTGGTACTAGTCTCGGATATAAGAGATGAATAAATTTATTAAGCAATAAATAAATTTTATTCATGGATATTTAAATCTTAAATACACGGAATAAATAATACTAAGTTGGAGAAATATTATTTGGTATAATATGGAATAATATTGGGAGGTCAATTTTATTTATATAGTGGAAAATAAATAAAATTAATATTGATAAGAATTAATGGATTTGGGTTGGACCCAATTTAATTTTCAATATTAAAGCCCAATATTTATTCTCCTTTTGATCCCCTTCGTAGCCTATAAAAGCACTACATGGTCTTCACTTTTTAACCTACGTAACGCCAACAATAAAGTTCGAGAGTGAAGAAGATCCATAAGTTCGATAGCTCGTCGCCCACCCGACGTTCGAACGGAGTGCAAGGAATACGCGGGAAGGTCACGAGGTCATCGATTTCGTTTCTCCGAACAACGAATCGTAGGTACAATTCTCAACTAACTTGATTATTGTTCGATTTGTTTTTATCGAGAATACCGTAGGACGAAGATCCGAAGATCGAAGCCCGGAGTAGACGGACGAACGCGCGGTGGTGGCGAAGCCACCGGACCGCGGCGCACGCCCGCCTAGGGTTTCGGCGTGGGGCGATGGGGGCCGAACCCTCGGCTGGGCCGAGGGTGTGCGATCGACCCGACGGGATCGATCGCCAGGGCACGGGCTGGTGCCGTGCCCTACCCCGCCGTGAAGGCGGGGGCCTCCTGGTGGCGGCGGGTCGCCGGACCCGCCGCGGGGGGCTGCTGGGCAGCCCACCCCGATCGATCGCCGTGCGCGATCGATCCTTGATCGCGCGAGCGCGCACCCGTGGGGGTGCGGCTGGGGCGTGCGCGACCTTCGGGCCTCGCTGTGCGCTTCGGTCGTATCCCGGCATGGTTGTCGTATTCGTGTGATCTCCGGCGAAGGGTTCGTTCGGGTTATCGGTTCCGCAATTTTGATAACCCGGGATAGCGAATTCCAACAATTGGTATCAGAGCGTGGTTTACGTTCGCGGTATTTTCGATAAAATTGTTCTACCTTGCAGGGTTCCGACTATTATGGCTTGATGATTATTCGTTTTATTATTTTGTCATGTGATTGTTGGTTTTATTAAACTCTCGGACATGTCGAGATTCGTTTTTGGTGGTGAATTCTTGTAATAGTAAAAATTCGGGGGTTGACCGAATTTAGGATTTATTATTATGTTCGTTGATTTTCCGGAAAATGTATAGGGTCGATTTCGTGTATAGAATCGATACCGGAATTGTAATTTAGATTTTTGTAAATTTAATTTTGCGATTGGATCGACGTATCGAAGACCGCCGGAGAAGACGAAGTGACGAGAGGGACGAAGGGCCAGGGATCGATTGGATCGATCCCCGTGATGCCCGATCGATGGCTATGGGCGTGGGGGCTGTTGCCCTAGCCGCGGCTGCCACCACCTCGGTGGTTGTCGGCTTGGCTGGGCGGCGGCGCTCCTCCCCATGGGTGGCCGGTCGATCGAAGGTTGGGGTGGTTCGGGGTCTCCCAACCCGGACTACTCCTACCGGAAATATACTTTCCTAATTAATTCATAATTCCTATTTTGAGTATTTCTTTATGGAATATTCTAGAAAAATAGAAAAAGAATTAATTTAGTACTAAATTTATTTTTCCTATTTGATTATTCCTACTCATGGGAATATTCATGGATTAGGAATAAAAATAAATTTAGAAAAGTATAATAGTACTAACTATTTTATTTCTTTATTTCATTATGGATATCATTTAGAATATTCCAAGAATATCTTGAATAGATTATTCTAGTGATTTAATGAAGTGGAAAAAGAAAATAAAATAAATAAAAATATTAATAATATTTAATTTTATTTTTAATATATTCAATTGACTTAATTTTCGAATTAAGTAACTTTTGGATTAATTAAAAATAAATGGATTTAAATATTGGACATTAATATTCTCGTCACATGGGGCATTCAAGAAACGAAGACTGAAGACTAGAAGATGCGTACGGGGATGTGATGAAGCCATAATAGTCGGAAAATAATATTCTAGTAATTATTTTGACAATGTGATAATACTATGTGCTTTATTACATGTATGCATGCTATATGTGTTTTTTTTAATGCACTAGATAGCGTATCCCTTTATTGTAAAAAGCTAAGTGGGAGAGGGTATGGAAACATACCCATGGTCTCCATTGCTGCTCTCTTGGTGACTTTTATAAACTTTTGAAGTTTATATAGATAGGTCATTGTAGGAGAGTTCTTGTAATTCCTCTTACGAGAAACATTGATTAAGTTTATCAAACAATGCCTAATTTGTCTTTCCAAAGCTGATTTCAAGTCGACTCATTCTCACCCCGGGGAGTGGAATGGAGCCAGAGCCACTTGGTCATGTAGAGGACACAAATTAGAGACTTTCGTGCCATTCTTTGATAGATGGGTCGTTTGTCTGCTCGGCTCCCTCATTTATGAGAGATAGGGTCGTTCGCATGGTGAATCACTGGTTAGAAACTTCGAGTTTCACTTATGATTCTCCGCGTATTGATTTACGAGATTGAATGGATCAAGTAATTGGGAGTCAATTATAAAAGTCTCTTAGTGTAGTAAACGTCCACACCACGTGGCTTGCTATGCTGACGGACTTTGGATTAATTGATGTAGACAGTTGTAAGTAATTATGAAGAGTTGTGAAGTTATCGTAAACGTCCACACCACGTGGCTTGCGGTGATGTAGCGATTCCAAGTTATTTACTTTGGTGCTGAGTAATGGTTTACACATAGATACGCGTTATAGTATTCCTCCCCACGAGGTCACGCTATAATTGATGTATGACCGAAGAAAATCTAATTGCTAAATCATTTGGGTGGGTAAACGTCCACACCACGTGGCTTGCCTTACCTGATGGGATTTTAGATGTGATTAGTGATTTAATGATATTATTTGAGGGAGATAATATCGGATATTAAATTGTTTGTCTGTTTTATGTGCTTATAGGTTAAGAATGAATGTGACCCCACTTTGTGATATACTTAAGGATGAAAACTCACCGGTTCCATATGGTGATGATTGGGAACGAAATCTGGACATTGTCCAGACTGTTGAGCTTTCCGAATCCACTGTTGTCCCAACTGATGAGGACATTCGAAATGACCTCAGGATGATGTTGAGACATAGCGTGGAGGCCGGGCAAGAGGTGATTAACATACTCACAGAATTCTCTCTCAATGAGTCCCTTAAAAAGGAATCAACGAGAGCGGAGTTTGTGCGTAAGTTAGGAAAATCACAAGCTTTTGTGGCAAGGCTAGAGGAAAAGCGTGCAAAGAAACCCAGTGGCTCAAAGCCACGGATTGGGAAAGGCAAGCCTTCTGGCAAGTGCTTTCGATGCAAGCAGTTTGGGCACTGGAGGTCTGATTGTCCTCTCATCAAAGGTACGAAATTTTCCTTAGTCACTGAAACATTGTCAGCGGTGATATCTACCAGCACCTGGTGTGTAGATACGGGTGCCACTGACCATGTCTGCAATTCATTGCAGGGGTTCCAGGAAACCCGGAGACTTAGAGAGGGAGAGATCGTGGTCTACATGATTCCTTATGAACTCATCTCGGGGATATTATCAACCCTTACGGGATACACTTTCCCGTCAAGTATTCACGGTATGTCATATATAAAATATAGTGACCCAACTTAACCGGTAATTAACCCAATAATTAAATCGGTTAATTCCTTTGGTAAATCAAAGTCACTTATATTAAATATACACACCCGCAATAGTTTCGGGGATTAAGAATAAAATACACTGAGACTCGAATCGATTATCGCCGGCAATCCTAATCGATGAATCTCAACGATCCGCTCAATACACCAAGTGTACAAGTGTGATAAAATAATTAAGATAAATTATTTTCTCTCTCACACAACGACTATACCGATGAATTGGTCCGTGTCCATCTAGGTCGTGAGCAACTGTTCGATTAAATACGAGTAACTGATAGTATGATCTTCTGTGTGCCCATGCAACACTATACTAACTACAACGTATAAAATCCAGGACTATGATTTGCATATATTTAATTATAAATAATTAAACGCAAATAATTGTTTATTTAGTTAAATAGATTAATGGCAATGGATCGTGAGTTTCCGTTACTTAAATCTAGACATTAAGTACACAACTCCAACAATCTCCCACTTGTACTAAGGTCTAGTCATTTCCTCCAAACTCCCGACTCCCATACTCATCACGTGCTTAAGTTGTACTTCCAAGAAGTACTATGTGAATGAGCACTCTAGGTTGCCGCTCTGAAGTTATCTTGGTGACTACAGCGTCGTCTCCCTCGACGATGACTCGTATCAGGTGGTACTTGCACTATGTGTTATCTAACACTTGGTCATGTGAATGACACAAATTAGAGACCTTCGTACCATTTCTTGAAATGGGTCGATTGTCTGCTCGGCTCCCTCATTTTATGAGAGATAGGGTCGTTCGCATGGTGAATCACTGGTTAGAAACTTCGAGTTTCACTTATGATTCTCCGCGTCCTGATTTACAAAAATCGGATGGATCAAGTAATTGGGAGTCAATTGTAAAAGTCTTTTTGTGTAGTAAACGTCCACACTATCATGGCTTGCTACATTAAATGGGATTTTGGAACGATTGATGTAGACAATTATAGAAGGGAGTAAAGGAGCGTATGTTAACATAAACGTCCACACTATCGTGGCTTGCGGTGAATATGCGTATCCAAAACAATCTTCTTAGATACTGAGTAATGGTTTACACTTAGGTACGCTTCTTAGTATTCTTCCCATCGAAGTAACGCTAATGATGATGTACGACCGAAGCAAATCT
Organism: Euphrasia confusa; assembly: GCA_954870475.1. Taxonomy (NCBI): domain Eukaryota; kingdom Viridiplantae; phylum Streptophyta; class Magnoliopsida; order Lamiales; family Orobanchaceae; genus Euphrasia; species Euphrasia confusa. The sequence goes on from OX940960.1 coordinate 24,832,943, forward strand.
AATTGCTAAATCATTTGGATAGGTAAACGTCCACACTATCGTGGCTTGCCATATCTGATGGGATTTTAGATGTGATTAGTGGTTTAATGATATTATTTGAGGGAGATAATATCGGAGATTAAATCGATTGTTTGTTGTTATATGTGCTCATAGATTAGGAAATGGCTTTGAACCCATTTTCTGTGAAACTTAAGGAAATTAAACTCATTGGTCCCTGAATGTAATGATTGGAATAGAGATCTAGACATTGCCCAAACTATTAAAGAGTACAAGTTTGTACTCAGTGAGCTTTGTTCTCCCGAACCTACTAATGTCTCAACTGATGAGGAAAGTCTCAAACTTACGCAAGAATATAATTTTCTTTCTGGAGCAGAAAAGTTATTGCGCTAATCTATTTATTTTCACAGAAAAGTTAATTGCGTTAACAAATTAATTTTTCTCCGCAAAAATAAAATAGCGGCGTTCTGTAGGCTTAGAGAAGAGAGACGAGGATATGTATAGGCCACACTAGGGACCCATAGGCAATTAATTAATTAGGCTTAAATTGCAATTTAATTAACTTGGTGTCCCAAAAGGAAAACCTTAATTAAATTCCACAATTTTATTTATAATTAATTCCACTATAAAATTATAAATGATTTCCCAATTAATTAATTCAAATTATTCCGTCAATAATTTTCCCGCCGTATTACATATGTGATATTTCCCCGTGTTTAAGATATCGCATGTCCACGAATTAATTTTAATTACTAATAATTAAATTAATTCATTTCTTATGATCCGAGACTAGTACCACTCATCCTTATTATCATGCGGATTAAATCCACCTGCAGGGTTTACATGATAAACTTTATGAGCTCATCTCGGGGACATCATCAACCCAATAAATGGGACTCGGTTTCCTGTCTATAATCTATAGCATGCCGTGTGTACAATACCGATTCCCAATCTACCGAGAATATTGACTAATCAATTAGTCTCACTCATTGGCACATCAAAGAACCGAGCATTGGACACACGCACCTATAATTATATAGGGATTAAGAACTCACATATCCGTAATATCTGAGGTCTAGTTCGATTACTCTGATTAGTATAAATCGAACGCCCTCCCGTGGTCCTGCTCAATACACCAAGTGTACGAGTGTAACATGATAGTCAAGACCGACTATCTACCAGTCACACTACGACGTACCGATGGATTGTCCCTGTCCATCTAAGTCGTGAGCTACTGTTCGATAGTATACGAGTAACCGATAGTATGATCTTCCGCGTGTCTCCTCACGTCATACTATCTACAACGTATATATCTAGGACTATTGCATTAAATTCAATCATGTTTGAATTATGTATAGACTAGGTATAGATAAGGAGTTCCGTATTTCCACTAAACTAGACATTTAGAATACAACTCCATCAATCTCCCACTTATACTAAAAGTCTAGTCGCCCTCTCCTAAACATCAGATTCCCATAACCTCATCACGCCTACCCAACGCTTTCGCTGGAAGTGCCTCTGTGAACGGGTTTTACCAGGAAATCCTCTCGATGCTATTTAGGTGACAACTGCATCGTCTTACTAGACGATCTCTCGAATCAGGTGGTACTTGCGCTCTACGTGTTATCTCCCACTGTGGACTCGTGGCATTTCAAGTTTGCCAATAAACCGCTATTCAAAATAGCTTTTGGGCAAACTAGAAACCACATCTAAGTCCCTCAAGAAGTTCTGGAGCCACACCGACCTTTTAACTGCCTCAGAGGCCGTTAACTTTTCGGCTTACATGGTAGAGTCCGTAATGCATCGCTGCTTTACATCTTCCATGTGACTGCTCCACTTCACAGTGAGAACACATATCCTGACTTCGACTTTCGACTGTCCCTGTTTGATTTGGAAATCCAATTCTACGTAATCCAAAGGAAACAACTTGACTGCTTTGTAACTCAGAACATAATTCCTGGTCCTCTGCAGGAGCCTAAACATGTTCTTTACATCAATCGAGTGATCCTTTCCAGGATTACTATGATATCTCACCACCATGCCCATGGCATAGTAGATATCAGTCTCGTTCATAGCATTACATACATTAAGCTTCCCACCATTAAGGTGCAGGGAACTGCTTAATCTTTATCTATCTCCTTTATTGTGTCGGACACAAAACTTTAGATAGATGAATTCCACATCTAAAAAGTGAAGACCTTTCTTGGAATTCTGTATGCTGCAACGAGTAAGAATTGTATTTATGTATGAGGCTCGAGATAAGTTCTATGTTCTTTTCTGGCGATCATTTAATACTTTGATCCCAAGAACATTCCTGACTTCTCCTAAGTCTCTTACATTGAATTACTCGGACAACCATCCCTTTATGTCCGATAACATCTTTCATATTGTTGCCAATTTAGAAGGATGTCGTCTACATAAAGAATGAGAAAAACACCACATCTTTTCTGTCACTTCTATATTATACACAGGACCTAAACATGCCTTGAATGAGTCCATGAAATGGATTTTCATATAGGTCCGCATGTGTCCAAGATCTTGAAGCTTCCTTCAATCCTAAGATCGATTAAGCTTGCTTACCAAATGCTCTTGGCTCATTTGGATGAATCCCTCTGGCTGTCCCACACAGATGGTCCCGTCAAGACTTCGATTTAGGAAATCCGTCTTGACTTCCATCTTCCATGTGAAGACAAAAGAATCCGGATCGACTTTAGCATAGCTACCGGCGAGAAATTTCACTCATAATCGATCCCTTTCTTTCTGAGTGCACCCTCTCGCAACAAGCCTAGCCTTGAAGGTTTACACCTTCCCGTCAGACCCTCTTTTCCTCTTGTACACCTACTTGCAACCAATGGCTTTCACACCTTTGGGAGGTGCTACAAGATCCCAGACATGATTTGAATCCATAGATTCAATCTGAGATTTCATCGTCTTTTGCCAAGACTGAGCATCTTGATCTTCCAGCGTCTCGTCATAGATCTAGGGATCGGCTTCATGTTCTCCAGATAACAAGTCCGAAAACTCTCCTATAAACATGAACCTGTCGGGTTGTCTAACGACCCTCCCACTACGACGACGCTCCGGTGTGTCTTTAGTGAATAAAGATTACAGTAGTGAACTACTCAGTTAGGCTAGTTCTAAGTTTTGATCAGTTCCTCTAAGCACATTAAGTATTACCCTACTCTTGGGCTTGTGATATTGCATATATATAGTCCATGTCTAAGAACCGAACATTGATGCAACCAACGAACATCTGGTCCTTTGGACTATATTACATATCTCAATTCGTTTTCTTAGGGTATCCTATAAACAGCCGAATATCTGTACAAGTTTCCAAAGGAATCAAGTTCAGGATAAACGCCGCTGTTTCCAAGCCATATCCCAAAAATGAATTAGGTAACTCCGAATAACTCATTGTCTACTTTCCCATATCTATAAGAGTCCTATTCTTTCTTTACAACACATTATTTTGCCGAGGCATAAATGGTGTAGTCTGTCGGGAGTTAATCCCATTTTCTGATAAGTATGCCTTACTCCTCAAAGAGGTCTGCATATATCAGAGCGAATCAACTCTAGTACTTTCTTGGATCTTTTCCCTTTAACCGTAAAGGGTTGCTTGGTCATTTAAACTTCCAAGTATGATTCGAAGGTTGGAAGGTCCTTTCCTTCAACCTAGCTGAGTAGTCCATCAGCTTTCACCCTTTGAATCGTACTCAAGTTAAAATGATCTATCCTAAGATTCCATAAGTACATTTGATTCATCCTAGAAGGATCTTTACTCTTATTGGGGTTCGAAAATGTGTTATTAGCTCCGGTGTGTTGCATCGTGGAAGAACACGGATTTAGTATTAAATTGTCTATCAATGTACCAGAATAGATAATATCCCCGTTTCCTACTCTGATAGGTATGAAACCATCCAAAGAAACGGAATATCCATTCTAAGCCAATTTAGAAATCCGAAATGAAAATTCTTTCTAAATGCCGGCACATAAAGACAATTTATTAGAACTAAAATCCTACCGTGAAAACATTTAACATCTCCCACTGCAACGGATGTTACCTTAACAGTATTGCCCATGTAGGTTATAACTTCTTCCTTTCTAAGTCTCCGGGTTTCCTGGAACCCCCGCATTAAGTGCAGACATGATTAGTGGTTCCCGTATCCACTCACCAGGTACTGGTAGATACTACCACTAAACATGTTTCGGTGACTAAGGAAGAGTCAACTTCTTGTTGCTTGAGAGGACAATTAAAACTCCCATTATCCAGACTGCTTACAACGGAAGCACTCGCCCCTTGGGCTTGCTTGTCCCATTCCGTGGTCCAGATATATTAGGCCCACTGGGTTTCCGTATTTGCTTCTTCTTCCTTTTGCCGCCCGAAGGCCTAGGAAGAGCCAATTTCTCAGCCACAAGTGCATGAGAGCCCTTAAAGATTCCCTCAGCCGCTTGAAGTTCAATCAGGAGTTCCGCCAATGAGTAAGACCCCTTATTCATGTTATAGTTCAGGCGGAACTGCTCAAAACTTCTCGGCAGAGACTGGAGCACAATATCGACTTGGGTTACCCCATCGATAACTGATACTAGAATCTCTATCTCATTCAGATAGCACATCATCCTAAGAACGTGATCCCTCACGGGCGTTCCTTAGGATGCGATGGCCGTCATGAGTTGCCTCATTGCATTTTGCCCGGCTGTCCTGTCCTGATAACCAAAAAGCTTCTTGAGGTTAAGCATCATATCATAGGTAATGGTCATGGCTTGATCCCGATGTCGCAGTACATTTGACATGAAAGCCATAATGTAGCTCCGCGTCATCTCAGAGCCTTGATCCATTTCCATGAGCTTCCTTTCCTCAGGAGTGGAAGCATCATTTGGTTCAGCAGGTCCATTGACTTGGAGTACATATTTGTACTCCTCTGCAGTTAGGATAATGTCCAAGTTTCTTCTTTAATCCATACAAACAGGTTCAGTGAGTTTGTTGACTTTTAATGGGAATAATACCATATAAAACAAACAATGAGTTTAATTCGATATCATTTCCCTCAAGTGATATCATTAAACTACCAATCATTTCCAAAATCCCATCAGACATAGCAAGCCACGTTCTTGTGGACGTTTACCAGTCCAAATGACTTTATGATTGGATTTCACTTCGGTCGTACATCATTATAGCAGTGACTCCGATGGGGAGGATACTATAAAGCGTACCTAGGTGTATACCATTTCTCAGTACTAAGTCCACCGCTCGGGAACTACATGTCCACCGCAAGCCACGTTCATGTGGACGTTTACGTTGACATGCGGTCCTCCACGACTTTCTATAACTGTCGAGCCTCAATTAATCCCAAAGTTCCGTTTCCATCTAGCAAGCCACGTTAGTGTGGACGTTTACTAAACAAACAACTTTATTAATTGAATCCTACTTATTTAAATGTCATAGAGTCTCAATTAACCAAAAGTACCGTTTCCATTTAGCAAGCCACGATAGTGTGGACGTTTACTAAAACAAACAACTTTGTTAATTAACTCTTACATTTATTAAATTTCACAATTTTATTAATCAAAGCTTGATATCTCGTAAGTGAAACTCGAAGTTTCTAACCAGCGATCAATCATGCAATTGAGCCCTATCTCTCACTAGGTGAGGGAGCCAACTAGACAATCGATCTAGTCATCGAATGACTTGAATGTCTCTAATCTGTGTCATCGACATAACCAAGTAGTATTATTTATTAATCCGTGAATGTTTATAATTTTACAAAATTATTATGTAAACCCTGCAGGTGGATTCGTTCCGCATAATAATTAAGGTTGAATGGTACTAGTCTCGGATATAAGAGATGAATAAATTAATTAGCAATAAATTAATTTTATTCATGGATATTTATATCTTAAATACACGGAATAAATAATACTACCGGAGAAATATTATTTGATATAATATGGTTTAATATTGGGAGTGCAATTAATTTTATATAGTGGAAAATAGAATTAATTAATAATAGTAAGGATTAATAGATTTGGGCTTGGTGGGCTCAATTTAATCACTATTATTGGAAGCCCAATATTCCACCTCCTTAAGATCCCCTACGTAGCCTATAAAAGCACTACATGGTCTTCTCTATTCTCATAACTTGAAGATCACAATTCTAGAGAGAGAAAGTAGAGAGGAGGATCCATGGAGTTCGGTAGATCGTCGCCCACACGACGTCCGGGCTAGTGCAAGGAATACGTGGGAAGATCTCAAGGTCATCAAATTGAGTTCTACGTTTTTCCGAACAACGAGAACGAGGTAAATCGTAAAACCCTCTTTATGATTTTATCGTTTAATTATCGTAAAATTATCGTGAACCAAGATCCTAAAGACACGACCCATGACGAGGACGAACCGGGCGGTGGTGGTCGAAGACCACCGGACCGCCGGCGGATCGTCGGCTCGGCATGAGAGGGTCGAAGGGGGCGAGCCTCGGCTGGACGCCGAGACTCGATCGAGCGCGTGCTCGATCTTCCCGGACGGACCCGTAGCGAGCTGCGGGAGTTCCCGCAGCGGACTCGCTGGATACGAGTCCCGTCCGGACGCGCTACGGGCTGCTACTAGCAGCCCCGCCCAGTCCCGCTCGCGCGGCGGCGAGCTGTGGTGATCACATGCCACGATTTTGATCGTGGCGGATGTGCGATCACCTAGGGCATGGCTGGGCAGCCCCGCACGGCTGTCGCGAACAGCCGCGAGTCCACGCGTGGTGGCTCGATCGAACAAGCCACGGGCTATCCCCGTGGCGGGTTTGTTTGATTAGACTATCCCCGCGGTGGTTCGTGGCGGGATGTTCCGGCAACCGGGAGTCGATTGGAATTGTCGTTCCGCAATTTGAAAACTCCGGATATTCGATCTCCAAAGGATTTCGGTCGGAATTAATTAGATAATTAATTTATTAATTCTGGGATATCGATTTCCAACAATTGGTATCAGAGCGTTGGTTTTAGTTCATGGTATTTTTCGATAAATTGTTCTACCTTGCAGGGTTTCCGATTATTATGGCTAGATTTAATTTTGTTAATTAATGTCCATAATATTGCTCTTGATTATTAAACTCTCGGTGATGTTATTTGTTCTTGTGTGGTGAATGTTTGTTCTTAATCCACCTGCAGGGTTTTGATACTGGATAATTGTAAATTAATTTTGTAAAATTATTTACGTTGGATCGATTCCGAAACGACCGCCGGAAAATTGTGACGGAGGAGACGAAGAGAGGGTTAGGGCTCGGTTCGGCTATCCCCGTAGCCGAACCATGGATCGAGCGCGTGGGGGGCACTCGACCGCACCCTCGGCCGTGCGATGTCACCGGCGATGGTGGCGCGCCGGTTGGGTGGTGGGGGTGGTGGCGTGCTCCTCGGTCGAGCTCGGGGATAGACCGGAAATCCCCATTCCGTGTTAATCCCGGTAAAGATCCTATTCCTAATTTAATTCGGTTTTCCTAATTTAATTATTCCTATTTTTGGGAATTTTTAATGGACTAGGAAAAGAATTAGTTTTCCTAAATAAATTTATTTTTCCTTATTGATTATTCCTATTCTTGAGAATTTTCATAGATTAGGAAAATGAATAAATTTATAATTAATTTATTTTTCCTATTTAATTATTACTTTATGGAATTTTTGATGGATTAGGAAAATAATTAATTTGGAAAGTTTTAAGAGTCCTAAATTAATTTTTACTTATTTAATTATTCCTTTATGGAATTTTTAATGGATTAGGAAAGGAATTAATTTGGAAGGACTAGGAGTCCTAAATTATTTTATTTCCTTATTTCATTATGGAAGTCTTCTAGAATATTCCAAGTGGGTCTTGGATAGATTATTCTAGAGATTTAATGAAGTAGAAAGGGAAAATAAAATAAATAAAAATATTAATAATATTTAATTTTATTTTTGATTTATTCGATTGACTTAATTTTCGAATTAAGTATCTTTTGGATTTATTAAAAATAAATAGATTTAAATATTGGAATTAATATTCCCGTCACATGGAGCATTCAAGAACGAAGACAGAAGACTAGAAGATGCGTACGGGGATGCGATAAAGCCATAATAGTCGGAAAATAATATTCTAGTAATTATTTTGATTATGTGATAATATTTTATGTGCTTTATTTCATGTATGCATGCTTATGTGTATTTAATTATGCATTAGATAGCGTATCCCTTTATTATAAAAAGCTAAGTGGGAGAGGGTATGGAAACATATCCATGGTCTCCATTGCTGTTCTCTTGGTGACTTTTATGGACTTTTGAAGTTCGTATAGACAAGTCATTGGAGGAGAATTCTTGTAATTCCTTTTACGAGAAACATTGACTAAGTTTATCAAACAATGCCTAATTTGTCTTTCCAAAACTGATTTCAAGTCGACTCATTCTCACCCCGGGGAGTGGAATGGAGCCAAAGCCACTTGGTCATGTCGAGGACACAAATTAGAGACCTTCGTACCATCCTTTTGAAGGTGGATCGATTGTCTGCTCGGCTCCCTCATTTATGAGAGATAGGGTCGTTCGCATGGTGAATCACTGGTAAGAAACTTCGAGTTTCACTTATGATTCTCCGCGTCTTGATTTACAAGATTAAATGAATCAAGTAATTGGGAGTCAATTATAAAAGTCTCTTGGTGTAGTAAACGTCCACACAACGTGGCTTGCTATATCGACGGATTTTGGATTAATTGATGTAGACAGTTATAGGGAGTTGTGAAGGATTGTGAGTTATCGTAAACGTCCACACAACGTGGCTTGCGGTGATGTTACGGTTCCAAATGACTCACCTTAGTGCTGAGTAATGGTTTACACTTAGGTACGCTTTATAGTATTCTTCCCAACGAAGTTCCGCTATAATTGATGTACGACCGAAGGAAATCTAATTGCTAAATCATTTGGATAGGTAAACGTCCACACAACGTGGCTTGCCATATCTGATGGGATTTTAGATGTGATTAGTGGTTTAATGATATTATTTAAGGGAGATAATATCGGAGATTAAATCGATTGTTTGTTGTTATATGTGCTCATAGATTAGGATATGGCTTTGAACCCACTTTCTTTGATACGTAAGGATTTTAAACACATTGGTCCCAAAATGTAATGATTGGAATAGAGATCTAGACATTACCCAAACTGTTAAAGAGTGCAAGGTTGTACTCAGTGAGCTTTGTCCTCCCGAGCCTATTGACATAGGCGGCTAGACAAGAAGCGATGATGATACTCATAAAGGCCAGTCATTCGAGGAAACACTTAAACACGTTTTTGAGATGATTGACCTTTTGGACGAGTTGAGACGGAAATCGCAAGCTCTTGTAGCCAATGCCGAAGGTTTTGAACCTAAGGGTAAAATCGGGGGAAAGGAAAAGCAAGCAAAGAAACCCAGTGGTGCTAAGTTACTTAGACCACGAGATGGGACGAGAAAGCCATAAGGCAAGAGTTCTCGATGCAAACAGTCTGGGTACTGGAAGTCTGATTATCCTCTCAAAGAAAGTACGAAATTTTTCTTTAGTCGTAAAACATAGTCAGTGGTATTATCTACCGGAACCTGGTGTGTAGATATGGAACCACTGACGGTATGTGCATTTTAAATGCAAAGGTTCCAGGAAACCTAACGACTTGGAAAAGAAGAAATCGTAGTCTACATGGGCAATGCTGTGGAGGAGGCAGCAGTTGCAGTGGAGGACATTTTATAGGATTTCATTTTGAGTTATTGCTTTTATGTACCTTTCATATTTGAAAGAACTTTGTTCTGGATTTCTAATGAATGGATATTTTATTTCTTTTAATCATTTGATGGTTATAAGAAGAAATAATGATATTATCTATTCTGGTACATTAGCTAGCAATATATAAATGATGAATCCTGAGTCCACCATGATGCAATGAACCGTAGTATGAAACTCGTTTTACTAATAAGAGATTTCTTTATCAATTATACTTGTGGATTCTTATGCTCAGTCATGTTTATTCAAATAAGAAGTTCAAGGGTCGAAAATTGATATTTTGATCAATTAAGTTGAAGGAGTGGACCTTCCGACCTTAGAATCTAATTTGGAAGATAATATGACTAAGCAATCCTTTATGGATATAAGATGTAAGATCCGGACAAATATAAGAATTGATTGACTCTGATGTATGCAGACCTATGTCTACTCAGACAATAAGGTACGAGTACTTCATTTGATGATTACTCGAGAAATGGATTAGAGTACCTGATGTGCCACAAAAGCAAGTGTTTTGACAAGTCAATGGACACTAAACAATTGTGGAGAACCATCAAGGTATATCCATTTGTAGCCTGCGATTTGATCGCGGAGGCAAGTACCTGTCTAAGGAATGCATGGCATACTGATCAGAGATTGGGATTTGATCCCAAATGACTACACCATGCACTGTTGTGTAGAAATGGTGTGTCGTAAACAAGAAATGGAACTTTTATAGAAATAGTAAAAGGATGAGTTATACGGAACTACCTATGTTCTATGGATATGTCTGGAAACAACGGTGCATTCAAATGCGGTTGTAGTATATCTTAGAAGAACAAAAGATGTGTGTTCAATAGTACTATGAACCAGAAGGACGTTATAAGTTCTAACGCCCGGTTCTTAGAGAAAGACTATGTGATGAACCACAAGCCCAAAGTGACATGATACTTTGAAATGAGAGAGAAAGATTAAGACTTAGAACCAGCCGAACCGAGTAGCGGTACACCACTAACTGCACCTACTGTTATCACTGTTTATACACCGGAATGCCATTGTAGTGGGAGGTTGTGGGACAACCGGATATATTCATAAGACTAGGAGAGTCTTCGGACTCTGGACCTAGTATACATGAAATCGATCCCTGGATCTACATGAAGGCCGTACTAGATCTAAATGTGCCTTCTTGGAGAGCAATAAGGATTATTGCTAAGAGGCGAGATCATTTAGAGTACAAGCTTAGTTGATCCATTTATGGATTGAAACAAAGCATTGAATTCGTGGTACTTGCAAATTGATGAGGTAGTCCATTTTATGGATTCATCAAAAGCATAGACGAATTGTGTGTATTGGAAACGTGATGGAAAACAAGGTGGTGTTTCTCGGAGGTTTTATGTAGATGACACTCTTATCATTGGCAACAATGTAAAGATGTTGTGAGACATAAAATGATGGTTGTCTAGATGAATCATTATGAAAGATAAAGGAAGAAGTTGGACATGTTCTTGAGATCTTGGATCTCTAGAAAGAACATTGTACTTCTCCTGGACATCTTACATAAATGATTATGGTTCGTTTTAAACATGCAAGATTCCGAGAAAGGTTCATTACCTTTCAGAGACGGAATGCATCTATCTAAGGATATGTGTTTTGGAACACAAAAGGAGATAGAAGCAATGAAAGCAGTTTCCTACACTTTGAGTGTGGAAAGCTTAATAAATGCAATGTTGAAAAATGAGAACCTGATATCGGCTATGCGGTGAGCATAGTGGGAGGATATCAAGGTAATCCTGGAAAGGAATATTCGACTGCTGTAAAAGTACTTTCGAAGTACTGTTTTAGACTACGAAGCAGACGAGCATTTCCTTTGTATTACATTCTCTTAGATTTCTAATCGAATGAGGACCAGTGTAAGTCGATATCAGGCTATGTGTTTCACTATTGAAGGAGAAGGAGTTTTAACATGGAAGAGTGATAAGCACGATGCTTTTTCGGACTCTGCCATGGGTAACCAAATAGCGGCCTCAGAGGCAGCGGAAGTTTTGGTATAACTCCGGGATGATCTCTGGGACTTAGATGTGATTCTTAATTTGCCAAAGGCTATGTAAATAGCGGTGCGATGGCAAATGGTAAGAAATCACAAGTCCATAAGTGTTAGATAACACATAGTGCAAGTACCACCTGATACGAGTCATCGTCGAGGGAGACGACGCTGTAGTCACCAAGATAACTTCAGAGCGGCAACCTAGAGTGCTCATTCACATAGTACTTCTTGGAAGTACAACTTAAGCACGTGATGAGTATGGGAGTCGGGAGTTTGGAGGAAATGACTAGACCTTAGTACAAGTGGGAGATTGTTGGAGTTGTGTACTTAATGTCTAGATTTAAGTAACGGAAACTCACGATCCATTGCCATTAATCTATTTAACTAAATAAACAATTATTTGCGTTTAATTATTTATAATTAAATATATGCAAATCATAGTCCTGGATTTTATACGTTGTAGTTAGTATAGTGTTGCATGGGCACACAGAAGATCATACTATCAGTTACTCGTATTTAATCGAACAGTTGCTCACGACCTAGATGGACACGGACCAATTCATCGGTATAGTCGTTGTGTGAGAGAGAAAATAATTTATCTTAATTATTTTATCACACTTGTACACTTGGTGTATTGAGCGGATCGTTGAGATTCATCGATTAGGATTGCCGGCGATAATCGATTCGAGTCTCAGTGTATTTTATTCTTAATCCCCGAAACTATTGCGGGTGTGTATATTTAATATAAGTGACTTTGATTTACCAAAGGAATTAACCGATTTAATTATTGGGTTAATTACCAGTTAAGTTGGGTCACTATATTTTATATATGACATACCGTGAATACTTGACGGGAAAGTGTATCCCGTAAGGGTTGATAATATCCCCGAGATGAGTTCATAAGGAATTATTATGTAAACCCTGCAGGTGGATTCATTCCGCATAATAATTATGGTTGAATGGTACTAGTCTCGGATATAAGAGATGAATAAATTAATTAGCAATAAATTAATTTTATTCATGGATATTTATATCTTAAATACACGGAATAAATAATACTACCGGAGAAATATTATTTGATATAATATGGTTTAATATTGGGAGTGCAATTAATTTTATATAGTGGAAAATAGAATTAATTAATAATAGTAAGGATTAATAGATTTGGGCTTGGTGGGCTCAATTTAATCACTATTATTGGAAGCCCAATATTCCACCTCCTTAAGATCCCCTACGTAGCCTATAAAAGCACTACATGGTCTTCTCTATTCTCATAACTTGAAGATCACAATTCTAGAGAGAGAAAGTAGAGAGGAGGATCCATGGAGTTCGGTAGATCGTCGCCCACACGACGTCCGGGCTAGTGCAAGGAATACGTGGGAAGATCTCAAGGTCATCAAATTGAGTTCTACGTTTTTCCGAACAACGAGAACGAGGTAAATCGTAAAACCCTCTTTATGATTTTATCGTTTAATTATCGTAAAATTATCGTGAACCAAGATCCGAAAGACACGACCCATGACGAGGACGAACCGGGCGGTGGTGGTCGAAGACCACCGGACCGCCGGCGGATCGTCGGCTCGGCATGAGAGGGTCGAAGGGGGCGAGCCTCGGCTGGACGCCGAGACTCGATCGAGCGCGTGCTCGATCTTCCCGGACGGACCCGTAGCGAGCTGCGGGAGTTCCCGCAGCGGACTCGCTGGATACGAGTCCCGTCCGGACGCGCTACGGGCTGCTACTAGCAGCCCCGCCCAGTCCCGCTCGCGCGGCACCTCGCTGCTCGCGCGGAGCGATCGCCGCCTGCGCGGCTGGACCGCCGCTCGCGCGGCGGCGAGCTGTGGTGATCACATGCCACGATTTTGATCGTAGCGGATGTGCGATCACCTAGGGCATGGCTGGGCAGCCCCGCACGGCTGTCGCGAACAGCCGCGAGTCCACGCGTGGTGGCTCGATCGAACAAGCCACGGGCTATCCCCGTGGCGGGTTTGTTTGATTAGGCTATCCCCGCGGTGGTTCGTGGCGGGATGTTCCGGCAACCGGGAGTCGATTGGAATTGTCGTTCCGCAATTTGACAACTCCGGATATTCGATCTCCAAAGGATTTCGGTCGGAATTAATTAGATAATTAATTTATTAATTCCGGGATATCGATTTCCAACATAATTAAATAAGGAAAAATTAATTTAGGACTCCTAAACTTTCCAAATTAATTATTTTCCTAATCCATTAAAAATTCCATAAAGGAATAATTAAATAGGAAAAATAAATTAATTATAAATTTATTCATTTTCCTACTCCATGAAAATTCCCAAGAATAAGAATAATCAATAAGGAAAAATAAATTTATTCTAAATTTATTCTTTTCCTATTCCATGAGAATTCCCAAAAATAGGAATACTCAAAATAGGAAAACCGAATAATTTAGGAAAGTTGGATCTTGGCGGGAGAGCACGAGATCACGAGGACCCCGCGCCCCCACCACCATCGATCGAGAGTCGAGGGGACACGCCACCGCCGCCGCCTCGCCGGCGCACCACCTCCCTTGGTGGCACCGCGCACGGCCGAGAGGGTCGATGGCCGCCCCTCCTCCTTTGGGTCGATCGATCCTCATGGATCGATCATGGGGATGATCGATCCGAAGTCCTCCCTCTCATCGTCTCCTCCGTCACACTTTTCCGGTCGTCGTTTCGTCCTCGATCCAACGTAAAATAAATTACAAATTTATTACTACGTTATCCGGTATCGATTCTCTACAAAACGACCTCAAACAATTTCCGGAAAAATTAAGAACAAGCATTCACCACACAAGAACGAATATCGACATCACCGAGAGTTTAATAATCAAGAGAAATATTATGACATTAATTAACAATAATTAAATCTAGCCATAATAATCGGAAACCCTGCAAGGTAGAACAATTTATCGAAAAATACCATGAACTAAAACCAACGCTCTGATACCAATTGTTGGAAATCGATATCCCGGAATTAATAAATTTAATTAAAATTAATTAAATAAATTATCTAATTAATTCCGACCGAAATCCTTTGGAGATCGAATATCCGGATTGTCTAAATTGCGGAACCGACAACCCAATCGAAATCCCTTTGCCGAAAACATCGCGAACCACCACACGAGCCGGAGCCCGGCCGAACACACATCCGCGGGGAAGCCCCCGCTTGCGTGCCCTAGCCGAGCCCCCGTACGGGGCTCGCGATCGCATGTAGCGATCGCATGGGGATGCACACGCATCCCTCGGGGCTGTTCGTAACTGCTGGAAATCGATATCCCGGTGTATCAAAATTGCGGAACCGATAACCCCGACCGAAATCCCGTCGCCGGAAACCGATCACGAACACCACGTCGCCGGAGTCCGAAGAGAGAATCGCCGCGAGGGCGAAACCCTAGCCGAACTCCACGCGGAGTTCGCGATCTCCGTGCATGGCGATCGCCGGCTGCATGGAGCAGCCCCCGGATGGCGTTGAGTCCGGCGACTTCACCGCCGTCGCCACCGGGAGGGGCGGTCAGCCCCGCTGACCACCGCGGCCAAGCCGCGGCTTGCCCAGCGATCGAGCCTCGCTCGATCGCACGCCCCGGCGTCCAGCCGGGGCCTCCCTCCTTGCACACCGCCGTAAAGGGGCGGGGATCCGCCACGGCACCATCCCGTGGCATCCCCAGCGATCGACTCCCGTCGATCGCTCGCCCCGGCGTCCAGCCGGGGCTCCCTTCGTCGCGCGGTCCCGGCGGTCGAACCCTAGGGTTCGGCCGCCCCTTGTTCGATCCCGACGGGGATCTCGAATCCCCGTATCCCGGTCTCGACGTTTTCCCGGATCGTCTTGTTCATGTATATATCACAATTTAATTCACACAAAATCATAGAAGGGAGTTTATGATTATGTACCTCGATTCGTTGTGCGGAGAAACGAAATCAAACGTTGATGACCTTTCGGATCTTCCCACGTATTCCTTGCACTCCGTTCGAACGTCGGGTGGGCGACGATCTATCGAACTCCTATGGATCTCCTTCAACTCTCTAGAATATCAAGTATGATAATCTTGTCTTATTCAAGTTATGAATTATGAAGGCCATGTAGTGCTTTTATAGGCTACGTAGGGGATCTAAAGGTGGTGGAATATTGGGCTTCTAATATTGAAGATTAAATTGAGCCCAATGCTCAAGTCCATTAATCCTTATCAATATTAATTAATTTATTTTCCACTATATAAATTAATTACACTCCCAATATTAAACCATATTATATCAAATAATATTTCTCCGGTAGTATTATTTATTCCGTGTAATTAAGATATAAATATCCATGAATAAAATTAATTTATTGCTAATTAATTTATTCATCTCTTTAATCCGAGACTAGTACCATTCAACCTTAATTATTGTGCGGAACGAATCCACTCATGAGGTTTACACAATAATTCCTTATGAACTCATCTCGGGGATATTATCAACCCTTCCGGGATACACTGTCCCGTCAAGTATTCACGGCATGCCATATATAAAATATAGTGACCCAACTTAACCGGTAATCAACCCAATAATTAAATCGGTTAAATTCCTTAGGTAAATCAAAGTCACTTATATTAAATATACACACCCGCAATAATATCGGGGATTAAGAATAAAATACTCTGAGACTCGAATCGATTATCGCCGGCAATCCTAATCGATGAATCTCAACGATCCGCCCAATACACTAAGTGTACAAGTGTGATAAAATAATTAAGATAAATTATTTTCTCTCTCACACTACGACTATACCGATGGATTAGTTCGTGTCCATCTAGGTCGTGAGCAACTGTTTGATTAAATACGAGTAACCGATAGTATGATCTTCTGTGCGCCCATGCAGCACCATACTAACTACAACGTATAAAATCCAGAACCATGATTTGCATATATTTAATTATAAATAATTAAACGCAAACAATTGTTTATTAATTTAATAGATTAAATGCTATGATCGGGAGTTTACCGTTACTTAAATCTAGACATTAAGTACACAACTCCAACATTCTCCCACTTGTACTAAGGTCTAGTCATTTCCTCCAAACTCCCGGTTCCCATACTCATCACGTGCTTAGGGTGTACTTCCGAGAAGTACCATGTGAATGAGCACTCTAGGTTGCCGCTCTGAAGTTATCCTTGTGACTACTACGTCGTATCAGGTGGTACTTGCACTATGTGTTATCATCTCTTTCAGACTTATGACTTCTTCCAATTTATCATGCACCGCTATAAAATAGCCTCTGGTAAACTAAGAGTCATATCCAAGTCTTTAGAAGTTATCCCGGAACCTAACCAAAACTTCCGCTGCCTCTGAGGCTGCTATTCGGCTATGAGAGAGTCCGAGAAGCGTTCCGCTTATCACTCTATCATTTTAAAGGTTCCACTTCTCTAAAGTGAACACATAGCCTGATATCGACTTACACTGGTCCTTCTCTGATTTGAGTTCTGAGAACATGTAATCCAAGAAGATTTCGTCTTGCTTAATGTCCAGTACTTTCGCAAGTACTATTACAGCATCCGAACATCTCTTGTCTAGATTACTTTGATATCCTCCCACTACGCAAACCGCATAGTTGATATCAGGTTCTTGTTTTCTAACATTGCATTTAAGCTTTCCATACTAAGTGTAGGAAACTGCCTTGTATCATCTATCTCCTTTATGTGTTCGAAACACATGACCTTAGATAGATATACATGTTCTGTCTCTGAAAGGTAACGACCTCTCTCAGAATTATGCATGTCAAAACAAACCATAATCGTATAAGATATCTAGGAGAAGTACAGTGTAACTTCTACTCAATCTTATATCCTGATTTATTTAGACAACCATCATTTTATGTCTGACAATATCTTTACATTGTTGCCAATGATAAAATCTTATCTACATAAAATCTCCGAGAAACACCACCTTGTTTCCATTACTTCTCCAATACACCTTTCGTCTTTGCCCTTCGATGAATCCATCAAATGGACTATCTCATCAATTCGCAAGTAGCACGATTCATAGCTTTGCATCAGTCCATAAATGGACTTACTAAGCTTCTACTTTAAATGTTCTAGCCTCTTAACAATAAACCTTATTGTTCTCCAAGCAGGCTCATTTAGTTCTAGTACCGCCTTTATGCAGAGCCAGGGATCGATTTCATCTTTACTAGATCCGGAGTCCGAACTCCTCTAGTCTTATGAACATCTTTGGTTGTCCAACAACCTCCCACTGAAATGGCGTTCCGGTGTATAACAGTAATAACAATAGGTGCAGTGTGTGGTGTACTTCTACTCGGTTTGGCTGGTTCCTAGTCCTTTGTCCTTTCTCTCACGCCAAGGTATTATGTCAATTCGGGCTCTGTGGTTCGTCTAATAGTCTTCCTCTATAAACCGAACGATGGACGTTCCTCTGGTTTATAGTACTATAGAACACACAATACTTCGTTCATCTAGGACATCCTACAATTACACAGAATGTGCTATTGTCTCCAGAAACATCCATAGAACATAGGTAGTTCCGAACAACTTGTTCTCTTTTACTTTTAGATTTCCATTTCTTATTTCTTACGCTCCATCTCTACACGTAAGTGTATGGTGCGGTTACTTTGGGATTGAATCCCAATCTTTGATTTTGCTATGCGTTATTCAGATAGGTGATGGCCTCTGTGACTAAGTCGCAGGCCTTTAATGGATATACTTTGATGGCTCCCCATAATAGCTTTTGTGTCCATTGACTAGTCAAAACACTTTTGCTTTTATGGCACATCAAGTATTCTAATCCATTGCCGAGTATTCTAAGAATTTCTCGTACCTTTCTAATTACACATATCTCTGCATAACTCAGTTAATCATTCTCTATACTTGTCCGAATTCTACCCTTTATCCAGAAAGGCTTACTTGGATGTATTATCCTCCAAATTCAATCCTTAGGTCGGAAGGTCCATTCCTTCAACTATAATTGATCAAATCAACTTCGACCATTTGAATCTTATTTGAAAATACTACTAAGTATAAGAATTCACAAGCATAATGATTCAATAAAGAAATATATCTAACAAGTAAAACAAGTTATAGAACGATTCGTTGCACAGTGGTAGACTTAGGATCTATCATTCATATATTGCTATCTAATGTACCAGAATAGATAATGTCCATTATTTCATATCAAAATCATCCAATGATTAAAGAAATAAAATATCCATTCATAAATAATAGAAATCCAGAACAAAACGTTCTTTCTAAAATAGAGGGTACATAATGCAATAAACTTGAAATGAAATCCTATTTAACTACTAAAGCAGATAAATGTCTTCCACCGCAACAGCTGCCTCCTCTACAGCTTTTGCCCGTGTAGACTCGAACTCTTCTTCTCTAAGTCGCCGGGTTTTCTGGAACCCCTGCATTAAAAATGCACATACCATCAGTGGTTCCATATCTACACACCAGAATTCTGGTAGATAATACCGCTGACTATGTTTTTACGACTAAAGAAAAATTCGTACCTTTGAGAGGACATGATTTAGACCCCCAGTACTCAGACTGCTTTCTTTGGGAATATTTGCCAGAAGGCTTTCTTATCCCACCTTGTGGCCCAAGTCTTTTAGGACCACTGGACTCCCTTGTCTTCTTCTCCTTTTCCTTATGTAAACCCTTAGGTCCGAAACCTTTGGCCTTGGCTGTAAGAGCTTGCGATTGTTTCAACTCATCCAAAAGATCTAGCATCTCGAAAACGTGTTCAAGCGTTTCCTCGAAGCAACTGATCTTTATGAGTATCCTCATCGCCTCTTTTCTAGCCTTTACATTTTGTCTAAACATCAACTTGAGTTTAAGCATGACATCATGATTGGCGGCTAGTGCAAGAGCACTATCCCACTTCTCAAAATCAGCTATCTCCTCATCAGATGAGACAATAGTAGGTCTAGGAGGACAAGTTTCACTAAGTACATCTTTGTACTCTTTTACAGTCTGAGCAATGTCTAACTTTTCATTCCACTCAACACAGTGTGGAACCAGTGTGTTGAATTCCTTGAGTATCACAGAAAGTGGGTTCATAGCTATTCTCTAAACCTATAAGCACATTTAAACAAACAATCAATTTAATATCCGATATTATCTCCCTCAAATAATATCATTAAATCACTAATCACATCTAAAATCCCATCAGGTAAGGCAAGCCACGTGGTGTGGACGTTTACCCACCCAAATGATTTAGCAATTAGATTTTCTTTGGTCATACATCACTTATAGCGTAACCTCGTGGGGAGGAATACTATAAGGCGTATCTAAGTGTAAACCATTACTCAGCACCAAAGTGAATCGTTTGGAATTGCTACATCACCGCAAGCCACGTGGTGTGGACGTTTACGACAACTTCACAACTCTTCACAATTCCTTACAACTGTCTACATCAATTAATCCAAAATCCGTCAGTGTAGCAAGCCACGTGGTGTGGACGTTTACTGCACTAAGAGACTTTTATAATTGACTCCCAGTTACAAGATCCATTCGATTTTCGTAAATCAAGACGCGGAGAATCATAAGTGAAACTCAAAGTTTCTAACCAGTGATTCACCATGCGAACAACCCTATCTCTCATTAGATGAGGAAGCCGAGCAGACAATCGATCCATCTTCAAAAGATGGTACGAAGGTCTCTAATTTGTGTCCTCTACATGACCAAGTGGCTTTGGCTCCATTCCACTCCCCGGGGTGAGAATGAGTCGACTTGAAGTCAGTTTCAGAAAGACAAATTAGGCATTGTTTGATAAATTTAATCAATGTCTCTTGTAAAAGGAATTACAAGAATTCTCCTCCAATGACACATCTATACGAACTTAAAAAGTCCATAAGAGTCACCAAGAGAACAGTAATGGAGACCATGGGAATGTTTCCATCCCCTCTCCCACTTAGCTTTTTATAACAAAGGGATACGCTATCTAATGCATAATTAAACACATAAGCATGCATACAAGTAATAAAGCACATAGCACATAGTCAAAATAATGCTAGAAAAATTATTTTCCGACTATCATGGCTTTATTCCATCTCCGTATGCGTCTTCTAGTCTTCAGTCTTCGTTTTTGAATGCTCCATGTGACGAGAATATTAATCCCATTATTTAAATCTTTTTATTTTTAATAAATCCAAAAGATACTTAATTCGAAAATTAAGTCAATCGAATAAATCAAAAATAAAATTAAATATTATTAATATTTTTATTTATTTAATTTCCATCTAATTCTATTAAATCTCTAGAATAATCTATCCAAGTAAAACTTGGAATATTCTAGAAGACTTCTATAATAGAATAAGGAAATAAAATAAATTAGGACTCTTCTACTTTCCAAGATTAATTAATTTCCATTACTATGAAAATTCCCATAAAATAGGAATAATCAATTAGGAAATAAATCAATCCTAAATTAACTTTTATTCCTTTCCAATTTTATTAAATCTCTAGGATCCTATTCCAAGTAGAACTCGGAATACTCTAGAAGACTTCCATAATAGAATAAGGAATAAAATTAATTCCAATTAATTCTTTTCCTAATCCATGAGAATTCCCAAAAATAGGAAAACTCAAATAGGAAAACCGAATCAATTAGGAAAGTGAATCTAGGTAGGAGACACGAGATCACGAGGACCCCGAGCCCCCACCTTCGACCGACCACCGCCGGGAAGGCCACGCGCCGCCGCCCCCAGCCCACGCGCCACCACCACCGGTGGCCGGCGTGGCCGAGAGCCCTACGGGCTGCCTCCCTCGGGTCGATCGATCCTTATGGGGATCGATCATTGGGATGATCGACCCCCCCGGTTTTTCGTCCTCTTCGTCTTCTTCGTCACACGCGTTCTCCGGCGGTCGTTTCGGCATCGATCCAACGTAAATAAATTACAAGAAATAAATTTACAATTCCGGTATCGATTCTATACATGAAATCGACCCTATACACTTTCCGGAAAACATAGAACAATAATAATAAACCTAAATTCGGTCAACCCCCGAATTTTTACTATTACAAGCATTCATCCACACAAAACGAATCTCGACATGTCCGAGAGTTTAATAAACGAACAATCATGGTAAATTAAATAGCAATTAATTAAACGAATAATTAACAATTAATTAAACCATGATAGTCGGAATCCCTGCAAGGTAGAACACAATTGAACACATACATGAACACGAAACCAAACGCTCTGATACAAATTGCTGGAAATCGATATCCCGGGGTATCAAAATTGCGGAACCGATAACCCCGACCGAAATCCCGTCGCCGGAAACCGATTCGCCAGAGTCCGACGAGAGAATCGCCGCGAGGGCGAAACCCTAGCCAAACTCCACGCAGAGTTCGCGATCGCCGTGCATGGCGATCGCCGGCTGCATGGAGCAGCCCCCGGATGGCGGTGAGTCCGGCGACTTCACCGCCGTCGCCACCGGGAGGGGCGGTCAGCCCCGCTGACCACCGCGGCCAAGCCGCGGCTTGCCCAGCGATCGAGCCTCGCTCGATCGCACGCCCCGGCGTCCAGCCGGGGCCTCCCTCCTTGCACGCCGCCGTCGAGGGGCGGGGATCCGCCACGGCACCAGCCCGTGGCATCCCCAGCGATCGACTCCCGTCGATCGCTCGCCCCGGCGTCCAGCCGGGGCTCCCTTCGTCGCGCGGTCCCGGCGGTCGAACCCTAGGGTTCGGCCGCCCCTTGTTCGATCCCGACGGGGATCTCGAATCCCCGTATCCCGGTCTCGACGTTTTCCCGGATCGTCTTGTTCATGTATATATCACAATTTAATTCACACAAAATCATAGAAGGGAGTTTATGATTATGTACCTCGATTCGTTGTGCGGAGAAACGAAATCAAACGTTGATGACCTTTCGGATCTTCCCACGTATTCCTTGCACTCCGTTCGAACGTCGGGTGAGCGACGATCTATCGAACTCCTATGGATCTCCTTCAACTCTCTAGAATATCAAGTATGATAATCTTGTCTTATTCAAGTTATGAATTATGAAGGCCATGTAGTGCTTTTATATGCTACGTAGGGGATCTAAAGGAGGTGGAATATTGGGCTTCTAATATTGAAGATTAAATTGAGCCCAATGCTCAAGTCCATTAATCCTTATCAATATTAATTAATTTATTTTCCACTATATAAATTAATTGCACTCCCAATATTAAACCATATTATATCAAATAATATTTCTCCGGTAGTATTATTTATTCCGTGTATTTAAGATATAAATATCCATGAATAAAATTAATTTATTGCTAATTAATTTATTCATCTCTTTAATCCGAGACTAGTACCATTCAACCTTAATTATTGTGCGGAACGAATCCACTCATGAGGTTTACACAATAATTCCTTATGAACTCATCTCGGGGATATTATCAACCCTTCCGGGATACACTGTCCCGTCAAGTATTTACGGCATGCCATATATAAAATATAGTGACCCAACTTAACCGGTAATCAACCCAATAATTAAATCGGTTAAATTCCTTTGGTAAATCAAAGTCACTTATATTAAATATACACACCCGCAATAATATCGGGGATTAAGAATAAAATACTCTGAGACTCGAATCGATTATCGCCGGCAATCCTAATCGATGAATCTCAACGATCCGCCCAATACACTAAGTGTACAAGTGTGATAAAATAATTAAGATAAATTATTTTCTCTCTCACACTACGACTATACCGATGGATTAGTTCGAGTCCATCTAGGTCGTGAGCAACTGTTTGATTAAATACGAGTAACCGATAGTATGATCTTCTGTGCGCCTATGCAGCACCATACTAACTACAACGTATAAAATCCAGAACCATAATTTGCATATATTTAATTATAAATAATTAAACGCAAACAATTGTTTATTAATTTAATAGATTAAATGCTATGATCGGGAGTTTACCGTTACTTAAATCTAGACATTAAGTACACAACTCCAACAGTAACAGCCCCCGGCGGTGAGTCCGGCGACTCACCGGCACCGCCGAGGAGGGCTGTGCGCCCAGCGCACCCGCCGCGGCTCCCAGCCGCGACTGCCTGGCGATCGAGCCCAGCTCGATCGCATGCCCCGGCGTCCAGCCGGGTCTCCTCCATGCGCGCGCGGCGATCGAGCCCTAGGGCTTTGATCGCCTCCCTCGGCGTTCAGCCGAGGGGTTGGCCCCACGCGATCCCCACCGTGGATCCGCCGATCGCGGTGGTCCGGTGGTCATCGACCACCACCACCCGTTCGGCCCGCGGTTCGGGGTTCGTCCCTCGGATCTTGGTTCATGAATATTCTTACGATAATTAAACAATAAAATCATAAAGAGGGTTTTACGATTTATCTCGTTCTCGTTGTTCGGAAAAACGAAAAACTCAATTTGACGACCTTGAGATCTTCCCGCGTATTCCTTGCACTAGCTCGGACGTCGTGTGGGCGACGATTTACCGAACTCCATGGATCTCCCTCTCTACTTTCTCTCTCTAGAATTGTTATCTTCAAGTTATGAACTTATGAGAATAGAGAAGACCATGTAGTGCTTTTATAAGCTACGTAGGGGATCTTAAGGAGGTGGAATATTGGGCTTCCAATAATAGTGATTAAATTGAGCCCAAGCCCAAATCTATTAATCCTTACTATTATTAATTAATTATATTTTCCACTATATAAAATTAATTGCACTCCCAATATTAAACCATATTATATCAAATAATATTTCTCCGGTAGTATTATTTATTCCGTGTATTTAAGATATAAATATCCATGAATAAAATTAATTTATTGCTAATTAATTTATTCATCTCTTATTTCCGAGACTAGTACCATTCAACCTTAATTATTATGCGGAACGAATCCACTTGCAAGGTTTACATAATAATTCCTTATGAACTCATCTCGGGGATATTATCAACCCTTACGGGATACACTTTCCCGTCAAGTATTCACGGCATGCCATATATAAAATATAGTGACCCAACTTAACCGGTAATTAACCCAATAATTAAATCGGTTAATTCCTTTGGTAAATCAAAGTCACTTATATTAAATATACACACCCGCAATAGTATCGGGGATTAAGAATAAAATACACTGAGACTTGAATCGATTATCGCCGGCAATCCTAATCGATAAATCTCAAGCAGATCCGCTCAATACACCAAGTGTACAAGTGTGATAAAATAATCAAGACAGATTATTTTCTCTCTCACACAACGACTATACCGATGGATTGGTCCGTGTCCAACTAGGTCGTGAGCAACTGTTCGATTAAATACGAGTAACCGATAGTATGATCTTCTGTGTGACGTCGCACACCATACTAACTACAACGTATATAATCCAGGACTATGCTTTGCATATATTTAATTATAAATAATTAAACGCAAATAATTGTTTATTTAATTAAATAGATTAGTGGCAATGGATCGTGAGTTTCCGTTACTTAAATCTAGACATTAAGTACACAACACCAACAAAATCCTCCAAGTGCTTGAAATGTACTTCCTTAGGAAGTATCTTGGTGAAAGGGTCCGCTAGGTTGTCTTCCGAAGCTATCTTGGTGACTACTGCATCGCCCCTCTTGACGATGTCTCGAATCAGGTGGTACTTGCGTTCTATGTGTTTCGTAGCACTATGGGACCGTGGTTCCTTACTGTTTGCCACTGCACCGCTATTATCACAATAAATTGTCATAGCCTTGGGCAAACTTGGAATCACATCTATGTCCTGGAGGAAATTAAGGAACCAAACTGACTCTTTCGCTGCCTCTGAGGATGCAACATATTCAGCTTCCATGGTAGAGTCTGAAATGCACTTTTGCTTAACACTCTTCCATGATACGGCTCCACCTCCCAAAGCGTACACATAGCCTGATGTCGACTTACGCCGGTCCTTATCAGCTTGGAAATCAGAATCTGTGTAATTCAAAGGAATCAGATTGTCTGCTCCGTAACTCAGAACATAATCCTTAGTATTTCGAAAATACTTGAAAATGCTCTTTACGGCAGTCCAATGAGCCTCTCCAGGATTACTCTGATATCTCGCTACTACGCCAACTGCATAGCAGATATCAGGCCTCGTGCATAACATTGCATACATCAAGCTTCCCACAGCCGAAGCGTAGGGAACTGCTTTCATTCTATCTTTCTCCTTCTGTGTCCGGGGACACATCTCCTTAGAAAGATAAGTTCCTTTAATGAAGTGTAGTTCACCCTTCTTGGAATCTTGCATGTTAAAACGAGCCAGAATCGTGTCTATGTAAGATTGCTGGGAAAGGTACAATGTTCTATTCCGGCGATCCCTTATAACCTTGATCCCTAGAACATGCCCAACTTCTCCCAAATCTTTCATATCGAATTGTCTAGACAACCATCCCTTTATGTCTGATAACATCTTCACACTGTTGCCAATGAGAAGGATGTCGTCTACATAAAGCACGAGAAACACCACCTTCTTTCCATCACGTTTCTAATACATACACGATTCGTCCATGCTTTGATTGAATCCAAAAGATTGGACTACTTCATCAAACCGCAGGTTCCACGATCTCGAGGCTTGTTTCAATCCATAAATGGATCGATTAAGCTTGCACACTAGATCATCTCGCCCCTTAGCAATGAATCCTTCTTGTTGTTTCATATAAATCGTCTCGTCAAGACTTCCATTCAGGAAAGCGGTCTTGACATCCATTTGCCACACCTCATAGTCCATATGAGCTGCTATGGATAAGAGAATCCGGATCGACTTTATCTTGGCTACCGGCGAAAAGGTCTCCTCATAATCGATTCCCTCTTTCTGAGTATATCCTTTCGCAACAAGCCGAGCTTTAAAGGTTTCAACCTTTCCGTCAGATCCTCTCTTTCTCTTGTAGACCCATTTACACCCAATTGGCTTTACGCCGCTTGGTGGTTCTACAAGATCCCAGACTTTATTAGAATCCATAGATTCAATTTCGGATTTCATTGCTTTTTTCCAAGAAGGCGCATCTATATCTTGTACCGCCTCATCATAGGTCCAGGGATCGATTTCATGAACTCCAGGTCCAGAGTCCGAAGACTCACCCAGTCCAATCCATCGGTCTGGTTGCTTAACAACCCTCCCACTACGACGGCGTTCCGGTGTATTAACAGTGACAGTAGGTGCAGGTTCCAGTGGTGTATCACTACTCGGTTCGGCTGTATCTAGGTCTTCAGTGTTACCTCTAAACTCATCAAGCATTATGTCACTCTTGGGCTTGTGGTCCATGACATAGTCTTCCTCTAAGAACCGAGCATTAGTACTTATAACGATCTTCTGGTCCGTAGGACTATAGAACATGCCACCTTTAGTTCCTTTCGGGTATCCTACAAACAGCCGTAATTCTGATCTAGGTTCTAACTTATCGGCCCCTTGTCGCAACACATGTGCTGGACAACCCCAGATCCGAATGTGTTTCAAGTTAGGCTTGCGCCCACTCCACAATTCCATGGGTGTTGTGGGTACCATTTTGGTTGGAACTCTATTCAAAATATACGCCGCCGTTTCCAAGGCATGTCCCCAGAACATAATAGGTAAGTCTGAGTAACTCATCATAGATCGCACCATTTCCATAAGAGTCCTATTCCTTCTTTCTGACACACCATTCTGCTGGGGAGTGTATGGTGAAGTCAGTTGGGATTCAATCCCATTCTCTGCCAAGTATGCCTTGAATTCTCCAGACAGGTACTCACCTCCGCGATCAGATCGCAGGCACTTTATGGATTTACCACGAAGGTTCTCCACAAGAGCCTTGAATTCTTTGAACTTGCCAAAAGATTCGCTCTTGCGGCTCATCAGGTATACATATCCATATCTTGAGTAATCATCAGTAAAAGTGATGAAGTACTCGTACCCTCCCCTTGCCTGAGTAGACATAGGTCCGCATACATCAAAGTGAATCAAATCCAATACTTGTTCAGCTCTTCGTTCTTTACCAGAAAAAGGACGCTTGGTCATTTTACCCTCTAAACAGGATTCGCAGGTTGGAAGGTCTCTCCTTCAACATCGCTGATTAGACCATCAGCTTTCAACATTTGAAGCCTATTCGAGTTTATATGACCTAGCCTTAGATGCCACAAGTATAATTGATTCATTTTAGAAGGTTCCTTCCTCTTATTGGTGTTCGTAGATGTGTTATTACTCTCGGTTAGTTGCATCGTGTTAGACTCAGGATTTAGCACATACAAATCGTCTACCAATGTACCAGAACAGATAATCTCACTATTTCTTCTTATGATCACAGAGTGGTCAAAAGAAACAGAATATCCATTCATAATAAGTTTAGAAACCGAAATTAAATTCTTTCTAAAGTTGGGTACATAAAGACAATTTTGTAAAACTAAAACCATATCACTACTAAAGCGTAAGTGAACGTCTCCCACTGCAACAGTCGCCACCCTCGCGGCATTGCCCATGCAGACCACGATCTCTCCCTCTCTAAGTCTCCGGGTTTCCTGGAACCCCTTTGATGAGAGGAAAATCAGACCTCCAGTGCCCAGACTGCTTGCATCGATAGCACTTGCCTCGTGGCTTGCTCTTCCCAATCCGTGGTTTGGAACCACTGGGCTTCTTTGCTTGCACTTCCATCTTTGCCATAAGAGCTCGTGATTTTCTGATCACACTTATGAGTCTCATTCTCAAGTCATCGTTTTTAAGCGATTCCTCGAGAGGATGAAATACAATGAGTATGTCAATCACCTCTTGTGCGGTATCCACGCTATGTCTCAACATCATATTGAGGTCATTCTTAATGTCCTCATCAGTTGGGACAACAATAGATATGGAATGCTCAACACTCTGGACAATGTCCAGATTTCGTTCCCAACCATTACTATATGGAACCAGTGAGTTTTCATCTTTAAGTATATCACAAAGTGGGGTCACAGTCATTCCTAACCTATAAGCACATAAAACAAACAAACAATTTAATATACGATATTATCTCCCTTAAATAATATCATTAAATCACTAATCACATCTAAAATCCCATCAGGTAAGGCAAGCCACGTGGTGTGGACGTTTACCCACCCAAACGACTTAGCAATTAGATTTTCTTTGGTCATACATCACTTATAGCGTGACCTCGTGGGGAGGAATACTATAATGCGTATCTAAGTGTAAACCATTACTCAGTACCAAAGTAAATTGTTTGGATTTGCTACATCACCGCAAGCCACGTGGTGTGGACGTTTACGACAACTTCACAACTCTTCACAATTTCTTACAACTGTCTACATCAATTAATCCAAAACCCGTCAGCATAGCAAGCCACGTGGTGTGTGTTGGAGTTGTGTACTTAATGTCTAGATTTAAGTGACGGAAACTCACGATCCATTGCCACTTATCTATTTAATTAAATAAACAATTATTTGCGTTTAATTATTTATAATTAAATATATGCAAATCATAGTCCTGGATTTTATACGTTGTAGTTAGTATGGTGTTGCATGGGCGCACAGAAGATCATACTATCGGTTACTCGTATTTAATCGAACAGTTGCTCACGACCTAGATGGACACGGACCAATCCATCGGTATAGTCGTTGTGTGAGAGAGAAAATAATCTATCTTGATTATTTTATCACACTTGTACACTTGGTGTATTGAGCGGATCTGCTTGAGATTTATCGATTAGGATTGCCGGCGATAATCGATTTAAGTCTCTGAGTATTTTATTCTTAATCCCCGATACTATTGCGAGTGTGTATATTTAATATAAGTGACTTTGATTTACCAAAGGAATTAACCGATTTAATTATTGGGTTAATTACCGGTTAAGTTGGGTCACTATATTTTATATATGGCATGCCGTGAATACTTGACGGGAAAGTGTATCCCGTAAGGGTTGATAATATCCCCGAGATGAGTTCATAAGGAATTATTATGTAAACCCTGCAGGTGGATTCGTTCCACATAATAATTAAGGTTGAATGGTACTAGTCTCGGATATAAGAGAAGAATAAATTAATTAGCAATAAATTAATTTTATTCATGGATATTTATATCTTAAATACACGGAATAAATAATACTACCGGAGAAATATTATTTGATATAATATGGTTTAATATTGGGAGTGCAATTAATTTTATATAGTGGAAAATAGAATTAATTAATATTGATAAGGATTAATGGACTTGAGCATTGGACTCAATTTAATCTTCAATATTGGAAGCCCAATATTCCACCTCCTTAAGATCCCCTACGTAGCCTATAAAAGCACTACATGGTCTTCTCTATTCTCATAACTTGAAGATCACAATTCTAGAGAGAGAAAGTAGAGAGGGAGATCCATGGAGTTCGGTAGATCGTCGCCCACACGACGTCCGGGCTAGTGCAGGGAATACGTGGGAAGATCTCAAGGTCATCATAAGATCTCGTTTCTCCGCACAACGAATCGAAAGGTGAATTAAATAATTTCGCTATTTAATTCATGTATATTGAAATCAATTATCGGAAAAACAAGATCCAAGAGTCGAACCTGGATTAGACAAACGATCACGCGGTGGTGGCGAAGCCACCGGACCGCGGGATCGCCCGCTAGGGTTTGGCGGCGCGCGGAGGAAGGGAACCCTCGGCTGGGCCAAGGGCTCGCGATCGATCACGGGGATCGATCGCCGGGGGCGCGGGCTGGTGCCGCACCCCACCCGCCGTGAAGGCGGGGCTCCTCCAGGCGGCGGCGAGTCGCCGGACTCGCCGCGGGGGGCTGCTGGGCAGCCCCATCGATCGCGAAGATCGAACGCGATCCTCGATCGCGTGAACCCCGTCTCGCGGGGGTTCGACTGGGGGCGGGCTGCGTGCCTTCGGGTGCGTGGTCTCCAAAGGCCGGACTCCGGCGGATGAGTCGGCGTTCATGTGATCTCCGGCGAAGGGTTTGATCGGGTTATTGGTTTCCGCAAATTTAAATAACCCGGGATATCGAATTCCAACAATTGGTATCAGAGCGTACGGTTACGTTTTTTCGTTAATTGTTTCGATAATCGATTCTTGATGTTTATAGCCATAGATTAATTTAATTTTGTTAAATTATTGTGCTATATTGTTCTACGTACTTGTTTTATCTCTCGTATGAATTGTGTTTGTCGGAAAAATTAATTATTAAAAATCGAGGGTTTTTCGGAAATCGAACCGGATCGATCGGACGAGGGCTTGTAGCGGGACCGGGCTGTATGGCAGCTGGAGGTCGACGGCATCAACCACCAGTGGTGGTGGTCGCCGGAGGTCGACCGCTTCCGTGAGGCCAAGCGGTTCAGCCGCTGCGCACGGCGGCTCGTGGGTCGCGGCTTCGGCTGCGTACTCTGAGCGGGCTGCTGGTCGGGCTGCTCGTGCGGTGGGTTGCAGCTTGTCGATGGCATAGATAGTCGGAGGTGACGACGTGCCGGAGATCGACTAGGCCGCTGCACCTCTCGCCGAAGAAGACGATCGACCAGAACCCGTTGAAGAAGACGCTGCTGTGTAAATGCTAATTACATGGCTTGCGCATGCATGTCCACTTGCGAGAATTAATTCTTGGATGCATGTGGGTGCATGGCCTTGTGCGTTTTTTTTGTAATGCATGGGTCAATCAATTCTTGGAATTGATTTTGTGTGGCCATGCATTTGGCATGGTGAGATACACGGCCATGCATGTGATTCATGATTGGTTCGATTGGGATGACCGGAATCTCGTTATTTCGGTTCGTCCCGGTAAATCCGATCTTTCCGGAAATAATTTTATCTTTTTAATTTTATTTAATTTAATTTTGGAATTAATTCAAATTCTATTTGGATTAGATTTCTTAATTATGGAATTAAATAATGGAATTAGATGGAGAGTTAAATTAGGAAAGAAAATCCTAGTTTCTCTAGATATCCTATACCTATTTGGATTAGAAGTATTGAGAAGAATCAAAATTCGATTTTGATTAGTATTCTTGAGATCTAATCTAAATAGGATTGAGAAATTATTAAAATATTGATTTTATTTAAGTATTTTATTTAAAATCATTAGATTAATTCAAAATTTATTTTGGATTGGAAAATCTTGGATTTTATTTAGAATAGAATTAAATATGGAAATCAATGGATTTTAATAATGTTGATTTTATTTAATTTAAGTATTTTATTTAAAATAATTAGATTGATTCAAATTTATTTTTGAATTGGAATCTTGGATTTTATTTAAAATAAATTAAATATGAGAATCAAAGAATTTTTCCGTCGCTCGGCAAAGTATTCAAGACGTAGAATGAAAACTCAAGATAAGCATGCAGGAATTCATCAAGGTACGAATAGTCGAGAAATAATTTTACTTGAGCAATTATTTGATTATTTGTGTACGTACTTGCATGAAATGTATGTTTGTTATTATGATTATGTGTATTTAATTATGCATTAGATAGCGTATCCCTTTGTTATAAAAAGCTAAGTGGGAGAGGGTTTGGAAACATATCCATGGTCTCCATTGCAGTTCTCTTGGTGACTTTTATGGACTTTAGAAGTTCGTATAGACAAGTCATTGGAGGAGAATTCTTGTAATTCCTCTTACGAGAAACATTGATTAAGTTTATCAAACAATGCCTAATTTGTCTTTCCAAAACTGATTTCAAGTCGACTCATTCTCACCCCGGGGAGTGGAATGGAGCCAAAGCCACTTGGTCATGTCGAGGACACAAA
This sequence comes from Euphrasia confusa, assembly GCA_954870475.1. Taxonomy (NCBI): domain Eukaryota; kingdom Viridiplantae; phylum Streptophyta; class Magnoliopsida; order Lamiales; family Orobanchaceae; genus Euphrasia; species Euphrasia confusa. Next base: position 24,865,384 of record OX940960.1, read on the forward strand.
TTAGAAACTTTCGTGTCATTTGATGACTAGATCGATTGTCTGCTCGGCTCCCTCATTCTATGAGAGATAGGGTTGTTCGCATGGTGAATCACTGGTAAGAAACTTCGAGTTTCACTTATGATTCTCCGCGTCTTGATTTACAAGATCGAATGGATCAAGTAATTGGGAGTCAATTATAAAAGTCTCTTGGCGTAGTAAACGTCCACACCACGTGGCTTGCTATGCTGACGGATTTTGGATTAATTGATGTAGACAGTTGTAAGAAATTGTGAAGAGTTGTGAAGTTGTCGTAAACGTCCACACCACGTGGCTTGCGGTGATGTAGCAATTCCAAACGATTTACTTTGGTACTGAGTAATGGTTTACACTAAGATACGCATTATAGTATTCTTTGTTGGAATTCGATATCCCGGGTTATTAAAATTTGCGGAAACAATAACCCGAACGAAAACCTTCGCCGGAGATCACATGAACACCGACTCATCCGCCGGAGTCCGGCCTTTGGAGACTACGCACCCGAAGGTACGCAGCCCGCCCCCTTCCGAACCCCCGCGAGCCGGGTCCACGCGATCGAAGGAGTCGATCGCTCACGGCGATCGACCGGGCTGCCTAGCAGCCCAGCGGCGAGTCCGGCGACTCGCCGCCTCTGGGGCGTCGGTCCGACCAGCGGACAGCCGCGGGTCCCAGCCCCCGCGGCTCGCGATCGATCGGGGTGATCGATCGCGTCCCCGGCTCCCAGCCGGGGTTCGCCCCCCTTTCCCTTCGCGCGTACAAACCCTAGCCGGGCGATCCGCATGGTCCGGTGGCTTCGCCACCACCATGCGATCGTTCGTCTATTCCGGGTTTGAATTTCGGATCTTTGTTCTACGGTATTTTCAATAGATAATCGAATAAAATCATCAAGGGTGTTTAACGATTTTGTACCTTCGATTCGTTGTTCGGAGAAACGAGATCAATCGATGACCTTGAGATCTTCCCGCGTATTCCTAGCACTAGCCCGGACGTCGTGTGGGCGACGATCTACCGAACTCCATGGATCTCCCTCTCTACTTTCTCTCTCTAGAATTGTGATCTTCAAGTTATGAGATTAGAGAAGACCATGTAGTGCTTTTATAGGCTACGTAGGGGATCTTAAGGAGGTGGAATATTGGGCTTCCAATAATAGTGATTAAATTGAGCCCAAGCCCAAATCTATTAATCCTTACTATTATTAATTAATTCTATTTTCCACTATATAAAATTAATTGCACTCCCAATATTAAACCATATTATATCAAATAATATTTCTCCGGTAGTATTATTTATTCCGTGTATTTAAGATATAAATATCCATGAATAAAATTAATTTATTGCTAATTAATTTATTCATCTCTTATATCCGAGACTAGTACCATTCAACCTTAATTATTATGCGGAATGAATCCACCTGCAGGGTTTACATAATAATTCCTTATGAACTCATCTCGGGGATATTATCAACCCTTACGGGATACACTTTCCCGTCAAGTATTCACGGCATGTCATACATAAAATATAGTGACCCAACTTAACCGGTAATTAACCCAATAACTGAATCGGTTAATTCCTTTGGTAAATCAAAGTCACTTATATTAAATATACACACCCGCAATAGTATCGGGGATTAAGAATAAAATACTCAGAGACTTAAATCGATTATCGCCGGCAATCCTAATCGATAAATCTCAAGCAGATCCGCTCAATACACCAAGTGTACAAGTGTGATAAAATAATCAAGATAGATTATTTTCTCTCTCACACAACGACTATACCGATGGATTGGTCCGTGTCCATCTAGGTCGTGAGCAACTGTTCGATTAAATACGAGTAACCGATAGTATGATCTTCTGTGCGCCCATGCAACACCATACTAACTACAACGTATAAAATCCAGGACTATGATTTGCATATATTTAATTATAAATAATTAAACGAAAATAATTGTTTATTTAATTAAACAGATTAGTGGCAATGGATCGTGAGTTTCCGTCACTTAAATCTAGACATTAAGTACACAACTCCAACATTATACCCCACGAAGTTCCGCTATAAGTGATGTATGACCGAAGCAAATCTAATTGCTAAATCAATTGGGTGGGTAAACGTCCACACCACGTGGCTTGCCTTACCTGATGGGATTTTAGATGTGATTAGTGGTTTAATGATATTATTTAAGGGAGATAATATTGGAGATTAAATCGATTGTTTGTTGTTATATGTGTTCATAGATTAGGATATGGCTTTGAACCCATTTTCTGTGATACCTAAGGAATTTTAAACTCACTGGTCCCTAAATGTAATGATTGGAATAGAGATCTAGACATTACCCAAACTGTTAAAGAGTGCAAGGTTGTACTCAGTGAGCTTTGTCCTCCCGAGCCTATTAATGTCTCAACTAATGAGGAAATGACTGATTTTGATATCATGTTCAAACTCAAGTTGGTGTTTAGACATGACATAGGCGGCTAGACAAGAAGCGATGAGGATACTCATAAAGGCCAGTCATTCGAGGAAACGCTTTAACACATTTTTGAGATGATTGACCTTTTGGACGAGTTGAGACGGAAATCGCAAGCTCTTGTAGCCAATGCCAAAGGTTTCGAACCTAAAGGAAAAAATTGGGGGAAAGGAAAAGCAAACAAAGAAACCCAGTGGTCCTAAGTTACTTGGACCACGAGATGGGACAAGAAAGCCGTGAGGCAAGTGTTCTCGATACAAACAGTCTGGGTACTGGAAGTCTGATTATCCTCTCAAAGAAAGTACGAAATTTTCTTTAGTCGTGAAACATAGTCAGTGGTATTATCTACCGGAACCTGGTGTGTAGATATGGAACCACTGACGGTATGTGCATTTTAAATGCAAGGGTTCCAGGAAACCCGACGACTTAGAAAAGAAAAGATCGTAGTCTACATGGGCAATGCTGTAAGGAGGCAGCTGTTGCAGTGGAGGACATTTTATAGGATTTCATTTTGGGTTATTGCTTTTATGTACCTTTCATATTAGAAAGAACTTTGTTCTGGATTTCTAATGAATGGATATTTTATTTCTTTTAATCATTTGATGGTTATAAGAAGAAATAAAGATATTATCTATTCTGGTACATTGGCTAGCAATATAAATGATGAATCCTGAGTCCACCACGATGCAACGAACCGTTTTATGAAACTCGTTTTACTAATAAGAGATTTCTTTATTAAATCAATTATACTTGTGGATTCTTATGCTGAGTCATGTTTATTCAAATAAGAAGTTCAAAGGTCGAAAATTGATCTTTGATCAATTAAGTTGAAGGAGTGGACCTTCCGACCTAAGAATCTAATTTGGAAGATAATACGACTAAGCATTCCTTTATGGATATAAGATATAAGATCCGAACAAGTATAAGAATTGATTGACTCTGATGTATGCAGACCTATGTCTACTCAGACAAAAAGGTACGAGTACTTCATTTGATGATTACTCGAGAAATGGATTAGAATACCTGATGTGCCACAAAAGCAAGTGTTTTGACATGTCAATGGACACTAAGCAATTGTGGAGAACCATCAAGGTATATCCATTTGTAGCCTGCGATTTGATCGCGGAGGCAAGTACCTATCTGAGGAATGCATGGCATACTGATCAGAGATTGGGATTTGATCCCAAAAGACTACACCATACAGTTCTCTGTAGAAATGGTGTGTCGGAAATAAGAAGTGGGACTCTTATAGAAGTAGTAAAAACATGAGTTAAACGGAACTACCTATGTTCTATGGATATGTCTTGGAAACAACGGCGCATTCAAATGCGGTTGTAGAATATCCTAGAAGAACAAAAGATGTGTGTTCGATAGTACTATTAACCAGAAGGACGTTATAAGTTCTAACGCCCGGTTCTTAGAGGAAGACTATTAGATGAACCACAAGCCCAAAATGACGTGATACTTTTGGAATGAGAGAAAACGATAAAGACTTAGAACCAGCCAAACCGAGTAGCGGTACACCACTAACTGCACCTACTGTTATTACTGTTTATACACCGGAACGCCGTTGTAGTGGGAGGTTGTATAACAACCGAAGATATTCATAAAACTAGGTGAGTCTTCGGACTCTGGACCTAGTATACGTGAAATCGATCCCTAGATCTACATAGAGGCGGTACTAGATCTAAATGTGCCTTCTTGGAAAGCGATAAGGATTATTGCTAAGAGGCAAGATCATTTAGAGTACAAGCTTAGTTAATCCATTGATGGATTGAAACGAAGCTAGAGATCGTGGAACTTGCGAATTGATGAGATAGTCCATTTGATGGATTCATCAAAAGGCATTGACGAATCGTGTGTATGGGAAACGTGATGGAAACAAGGTGGTGTTTCTCGGAGGTTTTATGTAGATAACATTTTATCATTGGTAACAATGTAAAGATGTTGTCAGACATAAAATGATGGTTGTCTAGAAAAATCGATATATGAGATAAAGAAGAAGTTAGAGCATGTCCTTAAGATCTAGGATCTCAAGAAAGGAACATTGTACTTCTCTAGATATCTTGTATGATTATGGTTCGTTTTAACATGCAAGATTCCGAGAAAGGTTCGTTACCTTTCAGACACGGAATGCATCTATCTAAGGGTATGTGTTTTGGAACACATAAAGGTGATAGAAGCAGTGAAAGCAGTTTCCTACACTTGGAGTGTGGAAAGCTTGATAAATGCAATGTTGAAAAACGAGAACCTGATATCGGCTATGCGGTAAGCATAGTGGGAGGATATCAAGGTAATCCTGGAAAGGAATATTCGACTGTTGTAAAAGTACTTTCGAAGTACTGTTCTAGACTACGAAGCAGATGAGCATTTCCTTTGGATTACATTCTCTTAGATTTCTAATCGAATGAGGACCGGTGTAAGTCGATATCAGGCTATGTGTTCACTTTTAGAAAGAGGTGGAACCATGAAATGTAAGAGTGATAAGCAGGACGCTTCTCAGACTCTATCATAACCGAATAGCAGCCTCAGAGGCAGCGGAAGTTCTGGTTAGGTTCCAGGATAACCTCTTGACTTGGATATGACTCTTAGTTTACCGAAGGCTATTGGATAGCGGTGCACGGTAAACTGGAAGAAGTCATTAGTCAAAAGTGATGATAACACATAGTGCAAGTACCACCTGATACGAGTCATCGTCGAGGGAGACGACGCTGTAGTCACCAAGATAACTTCAGAGCGGCAACCTAGAGTGCTCATTCACATAGTACTTCTTGGAAGTACAACTTAAGCACGTGATGAGTATGGGAGTCGGGAGTTTGGAGGAAATGACTAGACCTTAGTACAAGTGGGAGATTGTTGGAGTTGTGTACTTAATGTCTAGATTTAAGTAATGGTAACTCCCGATCATAGCATTTAATCTATTTAATTAATAAACAATTGTTTGCATTTAATTATTTGATAATTAAAAATATGCAAAATATAGTCCTGGATTTTATACGTTGTAGTTAGTATGGTGTTGCATGGGCGCACAGAAGATCATACTATCGGTTACTCGTATTTAATCGAACAGTTGCTCACGACCTAGATGGACACGGACCAATCCATCGGTATAGTCGTTGTGTGAGAGAGAAAATAATCTATCTTGATTATTTTATCACACTTGTACACATGGTGTATTGAGCGGATCTGTTTGAGATTTATCGATTAGGATTGCCGGCGATAATCGATTTAAGTCTCTGAGTATTTTATTCTTAATCCCCGATACTATTGCGGGTGTGTATATTTAATATAAGTGACTTTGATTTACCAAAGGAATTAACCGATTTAATTATTGGGTTAATTACCGGTTAAGTTGGGTCACTATATTTTATATATGGCATGCCGTGAATACTTGACGGGAAAGTGTATCCCGTAAGGGTTGATAATATCCCCGAGATGAGTTCATAAGGAATTATTATGTAAACCCTGCAGGTGGATTCGTTCCGCATAATAATTAAGGTTGAATGGTACTAGTCTCGGATATAAGAGATGAATAAATTAATTAGCAATAAATTAATTTTATTCATGGATATTTATATCTTAAATACACGGAATAAATAATACTACCGGAGAAATATTATTTGATATAATATGGTTTAATATTGGGAGTGCAATTAATTTTATATAGTGGAAAATAGAATTAATTAATATTGATAAGGATTAATGGACTTGAGCATTGGGCTCAATTTAATCTTCAATATTGGAAGCCCAATATTCCACCTCCTTAAGATCCCCTACGTAGCCTATAAAAGCACTACATGGTCTTCTCTATTCTCATAACTTGAAGATCACAATTCTAGAGAGAGAAAGTAGAGAGGGAGATCCATGGAGTTCGGTAGATCGTCGCCCACACGACGTCCGGGCTAGTGCAGGGAATACGTGGGAAGATCTCAAGGTCATCATAAGATCTCGTTTCTCCGCACAACGAATCGAAAGGTGAATTAAATAATTCCGCTATTTAATTCATGTATATTGAAATCAATTATCGGAAAAACAAGATCCAAGAGTCGAACCCGGATTAGACAAACGATCACGCGGTGGTGGCGAAGCCACCGGACCGCGGGATCGCCCGCTAGGGTTTGGCGGCGCGCGGAGGAAGGGAACCCTCGGCTGGGCCGAGGGCTCGCGATCGATCACGGGGATCGATCGCCGGGGGCGCGGGCTGGTGCCGCACCCCACCCGCCGTGAAGGCGGGGCTCCTCCAGGCGGCGGCGAGTCGCCGGACTCGCCGCGGGGGGCTGCTGGGCAGCCCCATCGATCGCGAAGATCGAACGCGATCCTCGATCGCGTGAACCCCGTCTCGCGGGGGTTCGGCTGGGGGCGGGCTGCGTGCCTTCGGGTGCGTGGTCTCCAAAGGCCAGACTCCGGCGGATGAGTCGGCGTTCATGTGATCTCCAGCGAAGGGTTTTATCGGGTTATTGGTTTCCGCAAATTTAAATAACCCGGGATATCGAATTCCAACAGTGTGGACGTTTACTACACCAAGAGAACTTTATAATTGACTCCCAATTACTTGATCCATTCGATCTTGTAAATCAAGACGCGGAGAATCATAAGTGAAACTCGAAGTTTCTTACCAGTGATTCACCATGCGAACAACCCTATCTCTCATAAATTAGGGAGCCAAGCAGACAATCGATCCACCTTTAAAAGGATGGTACGAAGGTCTCTAATTTGTGTCCTCGACATGACCAAGTGGCTTTGGCTCCATTCTACTCCCCGGGGTAAGAATGAGTCGACTTGAAATCAGTTTTGGAAAGACAAATTAGGCATTGTTTGATGAACTTAATCAATGTTTATCGTAAGAGGAATTACAAGAACTCTCCTCCAATAACTTATCTATATAAACTTCAAATGTTTATAAAAGTCACCAAGAGAGCAGCAATGGAGACCATGGGTATGTTTCCATACCCTCTCCCACTTAGCTTTTTATAACAAAGGGATACGCTATCTAGTGCATAAAAGTAAACACATATAGCATGCATACATGTAATAAAGCACATAATATTATCACATAGTCAAAATAATACTAGAATATTATTTTCCGACTATTATGGCTTTACTCCATCTCCGTACGCATCTTCTAGTCTTCAGTCTTCGTTCTTGAATGCTCCATGTGACGAGAATATTAATTTCTAATATTTAAATCTATTTATTTTTAATAAATCCAAAAGATACTTAATTCGAAAATTAAGTCAAATATTTATTAATATTTATTATTTATTTTATTTTCCCTTTCTACTTCATTAAATATCTAGAATAATCTATCCAAGACCCACTTGGAATATTCTAGAAGACTTCCATGAAATAAGGAAATAAAATAATTTATTTTATTTTCCCTTTCTACTTCATTAAATCTCTAGAATAATCTATCCAAGACCCACATGTAATATTCTAGATGATTTCCATAATGAAATAAGGAAATAAAATAATTTAGGACTCTTCTACTCTCCAAATTAATTAGATTCCTAATCCATGAATATTTCCATAAAATAGAAATAATCAATTAAGAATCCTAATTAATTCCAAATTGATTCTTTTCCTAATCCATGAGAGTTCCCAAAAATAGGAATACTCAAAATTGGAAAACTCGAATCAATTAGGAAAGCGAATCACCGGGAGAGCACGAAGATCACAAGGACCCCCGGGCCCCCCACCGAACCGCCATCGCCGGCCGAGGACCACCGCCGCCGCCACCCCGCCGGCGCACCACCACCGCCGATGGTATCGCCGCCGGGAGGCGCGAATTCGGCGCCTCTCCGATCGATGAATCGATCCTCCATGGATCGACCATGTTGGTCGATCCGAGCCCTAGCCCTCACGTCATCTCCTTCGTCACACGTCTTCTCCGCCGGTCGTTTCGGCATCGATCCAACGCAAAATAAATTACAAAATAAATTTTACACTATCCGGTATCGATTCTATACATGAAATCGACCCTATACATTTTCCGGAAAAAGATAGAACAATAATAATAAACCTAAATTTGGTCAACCCCCGAATTTTAACTATTACAAGCATTCACCACCAAAAACGAATCTCGACATGTCCGAGAGTTTAATCAATCCAATAATAATGACAAAATAAATTAAACGAATAATAAATTAAGCCATAATAGTCGGAAACCCTGCAAGGTAGAACAATTTTATCGAAAATACCGCGAACGTAAACCACGCTCTGATACCAATTGTTGGAATTCGATATCCTGGGCTATTAAAATTTGCGGAAACTAATAACCTGAACGAAAACCTTCGCCGGAGATCACACGAACGCCGACGAACGCGCCGGAGTCCAGCCGAGGAGACCACGTACCCGAAGGCACGCAACCCGCCCCAGGCCGAACCCCCGCGTCGCGGGGTTCGCACGATCGCACGCCGATCGCTCACGGCGATCGGCCGAGACTGCCCAACAGTCCCCCGCGGCGAGTCCGGCGACTCGCCGCCGTCCGGAGGAGCCCCACCTTCACGGTGGGTTCGGGCACGGCACCAGCCCGTGCCCAGCCATCGATCTTCGTGATCGATCGCACGCCCTCGGCCCAGCCGAGGGTCGATCCTCCCCGTGCCCGCCGAAACCCTAGCGGGCCATTGGCGTGGTCCGGTGGCTTCGCCACCACCACGCGATCGTCCGTCTACTCCGGGTTCGATCTTCGGATCTTGCGTTCTACGGTATTCTCGATAAACCAAATCAAATAATATCAAGGGCGTTTAGATATTGTACCTTTCGATTCGTTGTTCGGAGAAACGAAATCAAGATGACCTTTGAATCTTCCCACGTATTCCTTGCACTCCGTTCGAACGTCGGGTGGGCGACGTTCTATCGAACTCCTATGGATCTCCTTCAACTCTCTAGAACTATCAAGTATTGATATTCTTGTCTTTTTATTTATGAAGGCCATGTAGTGCTTTTATAGGCTACGTAGGGGATCTAAAGGAGGTGGAATATTGGGCTTCCAATATTGAAGATTAAATTGAGCCCAATGCTCAAGTACATTAATCCTTATCAATATTAATTTATTTATTTTCCACTATATAAATTAATTGCACTCCCAATATTAAACCATATTATATCCAAATAATATTTCTCCGGTTGTATTATTTATTCCGTGTATTTAAGATATAAATATCCATGAATAAAATTTATTTATTGCTTAATAAATTTATTCATCTATTTTATCCGAGACTAGTACCACTCAACCTTATTTATTATGCGGAACAAATCCACTCGCGAGGTTTACATAATAAATCCTTATGAGCTCATCTCGGGGATATTATCAACCCTTCCGGGATACACTGTCCCGTCAAGAATTCACGGCATGCCATATATAAAATATAGTGACCCAACTTAACCGGTAATTAACCCAATAATTAAATCGGTTAATTCCTTTGGAAAATCAAAGTCACATATATTAAATATACACACCCGCAATTGTATCGGGGATTAAGAATAAAATACACTGAGTCTCAAATCAATTATCGCCGAGCAAACCTAATTGATGAGTCTCATTTGATCCTGCTCAATACACCAAGTGTACAAGTGTGATAAAATAATTAAGATAAATTATTTTCTCTCTCACACAACGACTATACCGATGGATTGGTCCGTGTCCATCTAGGTCGTGAGCAACTGTTTGATTAAATACGAGTAACCGATAGTATGATCTTCTGTGCGCCCATGCACACCATACTAACTACAACGTATAAAATCCAGGACTATAATTTGCATATATTTAATAAACAATAATTAAAAGCAAATGAATGTTTGTAATTAATAAGTAAATGAAAGTGTACAAGGAGTTCAGAATACTCAAATCTAGACATTAAGTATACTACTCCAGCAATACCTTCGATTCGTTGTTCGGAGAAACGAAATCAAGATGACCTTTGAATCTTCCCACGTATTCCTTGCACTAGCTTGAACGTCGGGTGGGCGACGATCTTCCAAGCTTATGGATCCTCTTCAACTCTCTAGAATATCAAGTATGATAATCTTGTCTTATGAAAAAGTGAAGACCATGTAGTGCTTTTATAGGCTACGTAGGGGATCTAAAGGAGGTGGAATATTGGGCTTCCAATATTAATGATTAAATTGAGCCCAAGCCCAAATCTATTAATCCCATTAATATTAATTAATTTATTTTCCACTATATAAATTAATTGCACTCCCAATATTAAACCATATTATATCCAAATGATATTTCTCCGGTAGTATTATTTATTCCGTGTATTTAAGATTTAAATATCCATGAATAAAATTTATTTATTGCTTAATAAATTTATTCATCTCTTATATTCGAGACTAGTACCACTCAACCTTATTTATTATGCGGGAAAAAATCCACTCGCGAGGTTTACATAATAAATCCTTATGAGCTCATCTCGGGGATATTATCAACCCTTCCGGGATACACTGTCCCGTCAAGAATTCACGGCATGCCATATATAAAATATAGTGACCCAACTCAACCGGTAATTGACCTAATAATTAAACCGGTCAATTCCTTTGGAAAATCAAAGTCACTTATATTAAATATACACACCCGCAATTGTATCGGGGATTAAGAATAAAATACACTGAGTCTTAAATCAATTATCACCGAGCAAACCTAATTGATAAGTCTCAAGCGATCCGCTCAATACACCAAGTGTACAAGTGTGATAAAATAATTAAGACAAATTATTTGCATATATTTAATTAACAATAATTAAAAGCAAATGAATGTTCATTATTAATAGGTAAATGAAAGTGCACAAGGAGTTCAGAATACTCAAATCTAGACATTAAGTATACTACTCCAACAAGACTTCCATTTAGGAAAGCTGTCTTGACATCCATTTGCCACACCTCATAGTCCATATGAGCTGCTATGGATAAGAGAATCCGGATCGACTTTATCTTGGCTACCGGCGAAAAGGTCTCCTCATAATCGATTCCCTCTTTCTGAGTATATCCTTTCGCAACAAGCCGAGCTTTAAAGGTTTCAACCTTTCCGTCAGATCCTCTCTTTCTCTTGTAAACCCATTTACATCCAATTGGCTTTACGCCGTTTGGTGGTTCTACAAGATCCCAGACTTTATTAGAATCCATAGATTCAATTTCGGATTTCATCGCTTTCTTCCAAGAAGGCGCATCTATATCTTGTACCGTCTTATCATAGGTCCAGGGATCGATTTCATGAACTCCAGGTCCAGAGTCCGAAGACTCAACCAGTCCAATCCATCTGTCTGGTTGTTTAACAACCCTCCCACTACGACGGCGTTCCGGTGTATTAACAGTGACAGTAGGTGCAGGTTCTAGTGGTGTACTACTCGGTTCGGCTGTATCTAGGTCTTCATTGTTACCTCTCAACTCATCAAGTATTATGTCACTCTTGGGCTTGTGGTCCATGACATAGTCTTCCTCTAAGAACTGAGTGTTAGTACTTATAACGATCTTCTGGTCCTTAGGACTATAGAACATGCCACCGTTAGTTCCTTTCGGGTATCCTACAAACAGCCGTAATTTTGATCTAGGTTCTAACTTATCGGCCCCTTGTCGCAACACATGTGCTGGACATCCCCAGATCCGAAGGTGCCTTAAGCTAGGCTTGCGCCCGCTCCACCTTTCCATGGGTGTTGTGGGTACCGTTTTTGTTGGAACCATGTTGAGAATGTACGCCGCCGTTTCCAAGGCATATCCCCAGAACATAGTAGGTAAGTCCGAGTAACTCATCATTGAACGCACCATCTCCATAAGAGTCCTATTCATTCTTTCCGACACACCATTCTGCTGAGGAGTATATGGTGATGTCATTTGGGAATCAATCCCATTCTCTGCTAAGTATGCCTTGAATTCTCCAGACAAGTACTCGCCTCCGCGATCAGATCGCAGGCATTTAATGGATTTACCTTGAAGGTTCTCCACAAAAGCCTTGAACTCCTTGAACTTGTCAAAGGATTCGCTCTTGCGGCGTATCAGGTATACAAATCCATACCTTGAGTAATCATCAGTGAAAGTGATGAAATACTCGTACCCTCCCCTTTCCTGAGTAGAAATAGGTCCGCATACATCAGAGTGAATCAAATCCAATACTTGTTCAACCCTTCGTCCTTTACCAGAAAAAGAACGCTTGGTCATTTTTCCCTCCAAACAGGATTCGCAGGTTGGAAGGTCCTCTCCTTCAACACCACTGATGAGACCATCAGTTTTCAACCTTTGAATTCTATTTGAGTTAATATTGTTGGAAATCGATATCCCGGGCCATTAAAATTTGCGGAAAATAATAACCCGACCGAAATCCTCGATCGTCGAAGATCCGACCACGAACCACCGTGCGAGACAGAGCTCAACCGAGCACCACCATGGTTCCTCCCGTGGTGCCCAGCCGAGCCCCCGCACGGGCTCGCGATCATCTCACGATGATCGCTGGGATCGCTCGTAGCGATCCCCGGGCTGCTCGTAGCAGCCCCGCAGCGGGTGCACGGACCCGCTGCCCTAGCGCACGGGATCACCCCGTGCGAGCCGCTACGGGCGAACCCGTAGCTTGCACGGGGTCGGTGCGAGTCGCCCCACAGCTCACCCGCGATCGATCTGAGGATCGATCGCACCCCTCGGCTCCAGCCGAGGGTTTCCCGTAGCCGCGCCCCCCGGCGGTCAAGCCCTAGGGTTTCGACCGCCCCTCTCGATCCTCGCCGGGGATCTCGAATCCCCATCCCCGAGGTTCGTCGTTTACCCGGATCGTGTGTTCATGTATATGCTACAATTAATTCACATAAAATCACACAAGGGAGTTTATGATTTTACCTTTTGATTCATTGTGCGGAGAAACGAAATCAATTGATGACCTTACGATCTTCCCACGTATTCCTTGCACTAGCTTGAACGTCGGGTGGGCGACGATCTTCCAAGCTTATGGATCCTCTTCTCTCTCTCTCTACTTTCTCTCTCTAGAAGAATTATGATCTTCAAGTTATGAGAATAGAGAAGACCATGTAGTGCTTTTATAGGCTACGTAGGGGATCTAAAGGAGGTGGAATATTGGGCTTCCAATATTAAAGATTAAATTGAGCCCAAGCCCAAATCTATTAATCCTCTATTAATATTAATTAATTTATTTTCCACTATATAAATTAATTGCACTCCCAATATTAAACCATATTATATCAAATAATATTTCTCCGGTAGTATTATTTATTCCGTGTATTTAAGATTTAAATATCCTTGAATAAAATTAATTTATTGCTAATTAATTTATTCATCTCTTGAATCCGAGACTAGTACCATTCAACCTTAATTATTGTGCGGAACGAATCCACTCATGAGGTTTACACAATAATTCCTTATGAACTCATCTCGGGGATATTATCAACCCTTACGGGATACACTTTCCCGTCAAGTATTCACGGCATGTCATATATAAAATATAGTGACCCAACTTAACCGGTAATTAACCCAATAATTAAATCGGTTAATTCCTTTGGAAAATCAAAGTCACATATATTAAATATACACACCCGCAATAGTATCGGGGATTAAGAATAAAATACTCTGAGACTTGAATCGATTATCTAAGGCAATCCTAATCGATAAATCTCAAGCTATCCGCCCAATACACCAAGTGTACAAGTGTGATAAAATAATTAAGACAAATTATTTTCTCTCTCACACAACGACTATACCGATGGATTGGTCCGTGTCCATCTAGGTCGTGAGCAACTGTTTGGTTAAATACGAGTAACCGATAGTATGATCTTCTGTGTGACGTCGCACACCATACTTGTTGGAGTTGTGTACTTAATGTCTAGATTTAAGTAACCGTAAACTCCTCGTCATAGCATTTAATCTATTAAATTAACAAACGATTATTTGCTTTTAATTATTTATTAATTAAATAAATGCAAAATATAGTCCTGGATTCTATACGTTGTAGTTAGTATGGTGTGCGACGTCACACAGAAGATCATACTATCGGTTACTCGTATTTAATCAAACAGTGGCTCACGACCTAGATGGACACGGACCAATCCATCGGTATAGTCGTTGTGTGAGAGAGAAAATAATTTGTCTTAATTATTTTATCACACTTGTACACTTGGTGTATTGAGCGGATCGTTGAGATTCATCGATTAGGATTGCCGGCGATAATCGATTCGAGTCTCAGTGTATTTTATTCTTAATCCCCGATATTATTGCGGGTGTGTATATTTAATATAAGTGGCTTTGATTTACCAAAGGAATTAACCGATTTAATTATTGGGTTAATTACCGGTTAAGTTGGGTCACTATATTTTATATATGGCATGCCGTGAATAATTGACCGGACAGTGTATCCCGGAAGGGTTGATAATATCCCCGAGATTAGTTCAAAAGGAATTATTGTGTAAACCTCATGAGTGGATTCGTTCTGCACAATAATTAAGGTTGAATGGTACTAGTCTCGGATTAAAGAGATGAATAAATTAATTAGCAATAAATTAATTTTATTCATGGATATTTCTATCTTAAATACACGGAATAAATAAATACTACCGGAGAAATATTATTTGATATAATATGGTTTAATATTGGGAGTGCAATTAATTTATATAGTGGAAAATAAATTAATTAATATTGATAAGGATTAATGGACTTGGGCAGTGGGCTCAATTTAATCATCAATATTGGAAGCCCAATATTCCACCTCCTTTAGATCCCCTACGTAGCCTATAAAAGCACTACATGGCCTTCATAAATCATAAGACAAGATTATCATACTTGATATTCTAGAGAGTTGAAGGAGATCCATAGGAGTTCGATAGATCGTCGCCCACCCGACGTTCGAACGGAGTGCAAGGAATACGTGGGAAGATTCAAAGGTCTTCGATTGATTTTGTTTCTCCGCACAACAAATCAAAAGGTATGATCATCAAAACCCCCTCTATAATCGTATGTGAATTATATTGTGATATATACATGAACAAGACGATCCGGGTAAGCGTCGAGACCGGGATACGGGGATCCGGGATCCCCGTCGGGATCGAGAAGGGGCGGACGAACCCTAGGGTTCGACCGCCGGTACCGCGCGACGAAGGGGGAGCCCCGGCTGGACGCCGGGGCACGCGATCGACTTCGGTCGATCGCCGGGATGCCGCGGGCTGGTGCCGCGGCGGATCCCAGCCGCCCCTTCGACGGCGGCGTGCGCACGGGGAACCCCGGCTGAAGCCGGGGCGGGCGATCGAGCCTCGCTCGATCGCGAGGGCAGCCGCGGGCTGGAGCCGCGGCTGGGCGCCCTCCTCCTCGTCTGGTGGTGGCGGTGAGTCGCCGGACTCACCGCCGGCGGGTGCTGGTCGGACAGCCCCGCGGGGATGCACCCCGCATCCCCGGCGATCGCCATGCACGGCGATCGCGAGCCCATTCGGGGGC
Organism: Euphrasia confusa; assembly: GCA_954870475.1. Classification (NCBI taxonomy): domain Eukaryota; kingdom Viridiplantae; phylum Streptophyta; class Magnoliopsida; order Lamiales; family Orobanchaceae; genus Euphrasia; species Euphrasia confusa. The sequence goes on from OX940960.1 coordinate 24,881,276, forward strand.
GCGACTAGGGTTTAGCCGCGGGTTCGCCCGCGGTGACGCCTCGGTCGTGCTCCGGCTCGTTCGGTGTTCGCGATCGGTTTCCGGCGAAGGGTTTTCGGTCGGGGTTATCGGTTCCGCAAATTTTGATACCCCGTGATATCGAATTCCAACAAATGGTATCAGAGCGTTTGGTTTCGTGTTCATGTATATGTTCAATTGTGTTCTACCTTGCAGGGATTCCGACTATCATGGTTAAATTGATTGTTAATTATTAGTTTAATTAATTGCTATTTAATTTACCATGATTATTCGTTTATTAAACTCTCGGACATGTCGAGATTCGTTTTGTGTGGATGAATGCTTGTAATAGTAAAAATTCGGGGGTTGACCGAATTTAGGATTTATTATTATCGTTCTACGTTTTCCGGAAAGTGTATAGGGTCGATTTCATGTATAGAATCGATACCGGAATTGTAAATTTATTTCTTGTAATTTAATTTACGTTGGATCGATGCCGAGACGACCGCTGGAGAACACGTGTGACGAAGAAGACGAAGAGGACGAAAAACCGGGGGGGGTCGATCATCCCCATGATCGATCCCCATGAGGATCGATCGACCCCACACCAAGGGGCTGCCCGCCAGGGCTTCCGGCCACGCCGGCCACCGGTGGTGGTGGCGCGTGGCTAAGGGGCGGCGGCGGTGGTGGCCGGTGGTGGTGGTGGTCGACGGTGGGGGTGGTGTGGGGATCCCCAACCCATGCTACTCCTGCCTAGATTCTACTTACCTAATTGATTCGGTTTTCCTAATTGAGTTTTTCCTATTTTTGGGAATTCTCATGGATTAGGAAAAGAATTAATTGGAATTAATTTTATTCCTAATTCTATTATGGAAGTCTTCTAGTGTATTCCGAGTTCTACTTGGAATAGGATCCTAGAGATTTAATAGAATTGGAAAGGAATAAAAGTTAATTTAGGATTGATTTATTTCCTAATTGATTATTCCTATTTTATGGGAATTTTCATAGTAATGGAAATTAATTAATCTTGGAAAGTAGAAGAGTCCTAATTTATTTTATTTCCTTATTCTATTATAGAAGTCTTCTAGAATATTCCAAGTTTGACTTGGATAGATTATTCTTGAGATTTAATAGAATTAGATAGGAAAAGAAATAAATAAAAATATTAATAATATTTAATTTTATTTTTGATTTATTCGATTGACTTAATTTTCGAATTGAGTATCTTTTGGATTTATTGAAAATAAATAGATTTAAATATTGGGATTAATATTCTCGTCACATGGAGCATTCAAGAACGAAGACTGAAGACTAGAAGACGCATACGGAGAAGGAATAAAGCCATGATAGTCGGAAAATAATTCTCTAGCTTATTTTGACTATGTGCTATGTGCTTTATTACTTGTATGCATGCTATATGTGTTTACTTTATGCACTAGATAGCGTATCCCTTTGTTATAAAAAGCTAAGTGGGAGAGGGGATGGAAACATTCCCATGGTCTCCATTACTGTTCTCTTGGTGACTCTTGTGGATTTTAGAAGTTCACATAGATGTGTCATTAGAGGAGAATTCTTGTAATTCCTTTTACGAGAGACATTGATTAAGTCTATCAAACAATGCCTAATTTGTCTTTCTGAAACTGACTTCAAGTCGACTCATTCTTACCCCGGGGAGTGGAATGGAGCCAAAGCCACTTGGTCATATGGATGACACAAATTAGAGACATTCGTACCATCTTTTAAAGGTGGGTCGATTGTCTGCTCGGCTCCCTCATCTAATGAGAGATAGGGTTGTTCGCATGGTGAATCACTGGTTAGAAACTTCGAGTTTCACTTATGATTCTCCACGTCTTGATTTACTAAAATCGAATGGATCAAGTAATTGGGAGTCAATTGTAAAAGTCTTTTGGTGTAGTAAACGTCCACACTATCGTGGCTTGCTACATTGAATGGGACTTTGGATCGATTGATGTAGACAGTTATAGAAGAAAGTGAAGGATCGTGTGTTAGCGTAAACGTCCACACTATCGTGGCTTGCGGTGATATGCGAGTCCCAAACAATCTTCTTAGATACTGAGTAATGGTTTACACTTAGGTACGCTCTATAGTATTCTTCCCATCGAAGTAACGCTATAGTGATGTACGACCGAAGCAAATCTAATTGCTAAATCATTTGGGTGGGTAAACGTCCACACTATCGTGGCTTGCCTTACCTGATGGGATTTTAGATGTGATTAGTGATTTAATGATATTATTTGAGGGAGATAATATCGGATATTAAATTAATTGTTTGTTTAAATGTGCTTATAGGTTTAGAGAATAGCTATGAACCCACTTTCTATGATACTCAAGGAGCATAAGCTCACTGGCCCCAATTACATTGATTGGAAGAGAAATTTAGACATTGTCCTGACTTCAGAGGAGTACAAGTTCGTACTCCATGAAGTATGCCCTGCTGAGCCCACGCCTGCCTCAACTGATGAGGAAAAACTAGCATATCGGAAGTGGAAAAAGGCTGATGAAATGGCTAGGTGTTATATTTTGGCTTCTATGTCAAATGTACTCCAAACCCAACATGAGTCGATGGACACTGCCTATGATATGATGTTTAACCTCAAGGAGATGTTTGGAGAGCAAGATCGTGCGGCAAGGCAAGAAGCCATGAGAGTCCTCATGACAACTACTCAGTCTGAAGGAACGCCCGTAGGGGAGCACGTTCTTAAGATGATGGGTCTGTTGAATGAGCTTGAGATCCTAGGAGCTCAAATTGATGCTGAGACGCAAGTCGACATCATACTCCAGTCTCTGACCCCTAGCTTTGAGCAGTTTCGCATGAGTTATAATATGGGTAAACTATCTTACTCTCTTGCGCAACTCCTGACTGAGCTGAAGGCGGCAGAGGGGATCTACAAGAAGGGCAAGTCTCTAGCGCTTGTAGCTACCAAGTCCAAAGGCTTTAAGCCTGGTGGAGGTAGGGGCAAGAGGAGGAAGCTAGCCAGAAAACCCAGTGGTGTCAAGAAGATTATACCACGAGTGGGGGCTGCAAAGCCAAAGGGCAATTGCTTCCGATGCAACAATTCTGGACACTGGAAGTCTGAATGTCCTCTCAGAGGTACGAATTTTTCTTTAGTCGTAAAAACATAGTCAGCGGAATTATCTACCAGAATTCTGGTGTGTAGATATGGAACCACTGACGGTATGTGCATTTTGAATGCAGGGGTTCTAGAAAACCCGACGACTTAGAGAAGAAGAGTTCGAGTCTACACGGGCAAAAGCTGTGGAGGAGGCAGCTGTTGCGGTGGAAGACATTTATCTGCTTTAGTAGTTAAATAGGATTTCATTTCAAGCTTATTGCTTTATGTACCCTTTATTTTAGAAAGAACGTTTTGTTCTGGATTTCTATTATTAATGAATGGATATTTTATTTCTTTAATCATTGGATGATTTTGAAATAATGGGTATTATCTATTCTGGTACATTAAGATAGCAATATATGAATGATAGATCCTAAGTCCACCACGATGCAACGAACCGTTCTATAACTTGTTTTACTTGATTAGATATTTCTTTATTGAATCATTATACTTGTGAATTCTTTTACTTAGTAGTATTTTCAAGTAAGATTCAAAAGGTCGAAATTGATTTGATCAATTATAGTTGAAGGAATGGACCTTCCGACCTGAGAATTAAAATTTGGAGGATAATACATCTAAGCAAACCTTTCTGGATAAAGGATAGAATTCGGACAAGTATTAGAGATGATTAGATATGCAGACATATGTGTAAATTAGAGAGGTGCGAGTATCGGTGATGGATTAGAATATTTAAATGTGCCATAAAAGCAAAGTGTTTTGACTAGTCAATGGACACAAAGCTATTATGGGGAACCATTAAAATATATTCATCAAAGAGCCTGCGACTTGGTCGCGGAGGCCGTTACCTATCTAAATAACACATAGCATAATCAAAGGATTGGGATTCGATCCCAAAGGGACGCGCCATACACTTACGTGTAGAGATGGTGTGCTGTAAATAAGAAATGGAAATCTAATAGTAAAAGAACAAGTTGTTCGGATATTCCTGGATACAAACATATGAATATGGTTGTAGGATATCCTAGATGAACGAAGTATTGTGTGTTCTATAGTACTATGAACCAGAGGGACGTCTATCGTTCGGTTCATGGAGGAATACTGTTAGATGAACCACAAAGCCTGAATTAAAAGTAATACCTTGGAATGAGAAAAAGGACAAAAGACTGGGAACCAGCCAAACCGAGTAGAAGTACACCACACACCGCACCTATTGTTATTACTGTTATACACCGGGACGCCATTGCAGTGGGAGGTTGTTGGACAACCAAAGATGTTCATAAGACTAGAGGAGTTCGGACTCTGGTTCTAGTAGAGATGAAATCGATCCCTAGCTCTGCATAAGGGCGGTACTAGATCTAAATGAGCCTGCTTGGAGAACAATAAGGTTTATTGTTAAGAGGCTAGATCATTTAGAGTACAAGCTTAGTAAATCCATTTATGGATTGGGATAAAGCTACAAATCGTGGAACTTGCAAATTGAAGAGATAGTCCATTTAATGGATTCTTCAAAACGCAAAGACGATGGGTGTATTGGAGACGTAATGGAAACAAAGTGGTGTTTCTCGGAGATTTTATGTAGATAACATTTTATCATTGGCAACAATGTAAAGATATTGTCAGACATAAAATAATGGTTGTCTAAATAAATCGGAATATAAGATTGAGTAGAAGTTAGAGCATGTTCTTAAGATCCTATGATCTAGGAAAAGAACATTGTACTTCTCCTAGATATCTTATACGATTATGGTTTGTTTTAAACGTATGTTGAAAAACAAGAACCTGATATCAACTATGCGGTTTGCGTAGTGGGAGGATATCAAAGTAATCTGGAACCTAACCAGAACTTCCGCTGCCTCTGAGGCTGCTATTCGGTCATGATAGAGTCTCAGAAGCGTCCTGCTTATCACTCTTACATTTCATGGTTCCACCTCTTTCTAAAAGTGAACACATAGCCTGATATCGACTTACACTGGTCCTTCTCTGATTTGAGATCTGAGAATTTGTAATCAAAGAAGATTTCGTCTTGCTTAGTAATCTAGTACGTTAAGTACTTTTACAGCATTCGAATATCTCTTGTCCAGATTACTTTGATATCCTCCCACTACGCAAACCGCATAGTTGATATCAGGTTCTTGTTTTACAACATCGCATTCATCAAGCTTTCCGCACTCGAAGTGTAGGAAACTGCTTTGTCTGTATCTATCTCCTTCATGTGTTCGAAACACATACCCTTAGATAGATATATATTCTGCATCTAAAAGGGAATAACCTTTCTCAGAATTATGCATGTTTAAAACAAACCATAATCGTATAAGATATCTAGGAGAAGTACAATGTTCTTATCCCTAGATCAAAATACCTTAAGAACACGTTCTAACTTCTACTCAATCTTATATCCCGATTCATTTAGACAACCATCATTTTATGTCTGATGACATTCTCTCATCGTTGCCAATGATAAAATGCTATCTACATAAAATTCCGAGAAACACCACCTTGTTTCCATCACGTTTCTAATACACCTTTCGTCTATGCCTTTTGATGAATCCATTAGATGGACTATCTCATCAATTCGCAAGTTCCACGATTCATTGCTTTGTTACAATCCATAAATGGATTTATTAAGCTTGTACTCTAAATGATCTAGCCTCTTAACAATAAACTTTATTGTTCTCCAAGCAGGCACATTTAGATCTAGTACCGCCCTTATGCAGATCTAGGGATCGATTTCACCTTTACTAGATCCAGAGTCCGAACTCCTCTAGTCTTATGAACATCTCCGGTTTTCCAACAACCTCCCAGTGCAATGGCGTCCCGGTGTATAACAGTAATAACAGTAGGTGCAGTTAGTGTTGGAGTAGTATACTTAATGTCTAGATTTGAGTATTCTGAACTCCTTGTACACTTTAATTTACTTATTAATAATGAACATTCATTTGCTTTTAATTATTGTTAATTAAATATATGCAAATTATAGTCCTGGATTATATACGTTGTAGTTAGTATGGTGTGCGACGCCACACAGAAGATCATACTATCGGTTACTCGTATTTAATCGAACAGTTGCTCACGACCAAGATGGACACAGACCAATCCATCGGTATAGTCGTTGTGTGAGAGAGAAAATAATTTGTCTTAATTATTTTATCACACTTGTACACTTGGTGTATTGAGCGGATCGCTTGAGACTTATCAATTAGGTTTGCTCGGTGATAATTGATTTAAGACTCAGTGTATTTTATTCTTAATCCCCGATACAATTACGGGTGTGAATATTTAATATAAGTGACTTTGATTTTCCAAAGGAATTGACCGGTTTAATTATTAGGTCAATTACCGGTTGAGTTGGGTCACTATATTTTATATATGACATGCCGTGAATTCTTGACGGGACAGTGTATCCCGGAAGGGTTGATAATATCCCCGAGATGAGCTCATAAGGATTTATTATGTAAACCTCGCGAGTGGATTTTGTTGGAGTTGTGTACTTAATGTCTAGATTTAAGTAACGATAAACTCCCGATCATAGCATTTAATCTATTAAATTAATAAACAATTGTTTGCGTTTAATTATTTATAATTAAATATATGCAAATCATAGTTCTGGATTTTGTACGTTGTAGTTAGTATGGTGCTGCATGGGCGCACAGAAGATCATACTATCGGTAACTCGTATTTAATCAAACAGTTGCTCACGACCTAGATGGACACGAACTAATCCATCGGTATAGTCGTAGTGTGAGAGAGAAAATAATTTATCTTAATTATTTTATCACACTTGTACACTTAGTGTATTGGGCGGATCGTTGAGATTCATCGATTAGGATTGCCGGCAATAATCGATTCGAGTCTCAGAGTATTTTATTCTTAATCCCCAATATTATTGCGGGTGTGTATATTTAATATAAGTGACTTTGATTTACCAAAGGAATTTAACCGATTTAATTATTGGGTTGATTACCGGTTAAGTTGGGTCACTATATTTTATATATGGCATGCCGTGAATAATTGACCGGACAGTGTATCCCGGAAGGGTTGATAATATCCCCGAGATGAGTTCATAAGGAATTATTGTGTAAACCTCATGAGTGGATTCGTTCCGCACAATAATTAAGGTTGAATGGTACTAGTCTCGGATTAAAGAGATGAATAAATTAATTAGCAATAAATTAATTTTATTCATGGATATTTATATCTTAAATACACGGAATAAATAATACTACCGGAGAAATATTATTTGATATAATATGGTTTAATATTGGGAGTGCAATTAATTTATATAGTGGAAAATAAATTAATTAATATTGATAAGGATTAATGGACTTGAGCATTGGGCTCAATTTAATCTTCAATATTAGAAGCCCAATATTCCACCTCCTTTAGATCCCCTACGTAGCCTATAAAAGCACTACATGGCCTTCATAAATCATAAGACAAGATTATCATACTTGATATTCTAGAGAGTTGAAGGAGATCCATAGGAGTTCGATAGATCGTCGCCCACCCGACGTTCGAACTGATGGAGTAGTATACTTAATGTCTAGATTTGAGTATTCTGAACTCTGTATGCACTTTCATTTACCTATTAATTACAGACATTCATTTGCTTTTAATTATTGTTAATTAAATACATGCAAATTATAGTCCTGGATTTTATACGTTGTAGTTAGTATGGTGTTGCATGGGCACACACAAGATCATACTATCGGTTACTCGTATTTAATCGAACAGTTGCTCACGACCTAGATGGACACGGACCAATCCATCGGTATAGTCGTTTTGTGAGAGAGAAAATAATTTATCTTAATTATTTTATCACACTTGTACACTTGGTGTATTGAGCGGATCGCTTGAGACTTATCAATTAGGATTGCTCTGTGATAATTGATTAAAGTCTCGGAGTATTTTATTCTTAATCCCTGAAACAATTGCGGGTGTGTATATTTAATATAAGTGACTTTGATTTTCCAAAGGAATTAACCGATTTAATTATTGGGTTAATTACCGGTTAAGTTGGGTCACTATATTTTATATATGGCATGCCGTGAATTCTTGAAGGGACAGTGTATCCCGGAAGGGTTGATAATATCCCCGAGATGATCTCATAAGGATTTATTGTGTAAACCTCGCGAGTGGATTTGTTCCGCATAATAAATAAGGTTGAGTGGTACTATTCTCGGATATAAGAGATGAATAAATTTATTAAGCAATAAATAAATTTTATTCATGGATATTTAAATCTTAAATACACGGAATAAATAATACTAAGTTGGAGAAATATTATTTGATATAATATGGATATATTTTGGGAGTGCAATTTTATTTATATAGTGGAAAATAAATAAAATTAATATTGATAAGAATTAATGGATTTGGGTTGGACCCAATTTAATTTTCAATATTAGAAGCCCAATATTTAATCTCCTTTTGATCCCCCTCGTAGCCTATAAAAGCACTACATGGTCTTCACTTTTCACAACCTAAGATACGCCAATCATAAAGTCTTGAAGAGTGAAGAGGATCCATAGAGTTCGATAGCTCGTCGCCCACCCGACGTTCGAACAAGAGTGCAAGGAATACGCGGGAAGATCACGAGGTCATCGATTTCGTTTCTCCGAACAACGAATCGTAGGTACAATATCTAAACCCCCTTGATAATTGTTCGATTTGTTTTTATCGAGAATACCGTAGGATTAAGATCCGAATATCGAAGCCCGGATTAGACGAACGATCACGCGGTGGTGGCGAAGCCACCGGACCGCGGATCGCCCGGCTAGGGTTTCGACCGTGGGGCATGGGGGCGAACCCTCGGCTGGGCCGAGGGTGTGCGATCGATCGCGGGATCGATCGCTAGGGCACGGGCTGGTGTCGTGCCCTACCCCGCCGTGAAGGCGGGGGCCTCCTGGTGGTGGCGGGTCGCCGGACCCGCCGCGGGGGCTGTCGAACAGCCCCACCCCGATCGATCGCCGTGAGCGATCGATCATCTCGATCGTACGAACCCCGGCTCGCGGGGGTTCAGGTGGGGGCGGATTGCGCGTCTTCGGGCGCGTGGTCTCCAAAGCCCAGACTCCGGCGGATGAGTCGGCGTTCGTATGATCTCCGGCGAAGGGTTCGTTCGGGTTATCGGTTCCGCAATTTTGATGACCCGGGATATCGAATTCCAACAATTGGTATCAGAGCGTGGTTTACGTTCGCGGTATTTTCGATAAAATTGTTCTACCTTGCAGGGTTCCGACTATTATGGCTTGATGATTATTCGTTTAATTATTTTGTCATGTGATTGTTGGTTTTATTAAACTCTCGGACATGTCGAGATTCGTTTTTGGTGGTGAATGCTTGTAATAGTAAAAATTCGGGGGTTGACCGAATTTAGGATTTATTATTATGTTCATTGTTTTTCCGGAAAATGTATAGGGTCGATTTCGTGTATAGAATCGATACCGGAATTGTAATTTAGATTTTTGTAAATTTATTTTGCGATTGGATCGACGAATCGAAGACCGCCGGAGAAGACGAAGTGACGAGGAGACAAAGGACCGGGATCGATCAATCCCCATGATCGATCCCGAGGGGATCGATCGACCCGCGGCCCCAGGCAGGCTGACTGTGGGAGTTCCGGCCACGCCGGCCACCAGTGGTGGTGGCGCGTGGGCTGGGCAGCGGTGGCATAGGCGGCGGTCGATGGTGGCACGGGGATCCCCACCCCGTGCTATCCCGGCCCGGTGATTCTCTTTCCTAATTGGTTCGGGTTTTTCCTATTTGAGAATTCCTAATTTTGGGAACTCTCATGGATTAGGAAAAGTATCAATTTGGAATTGATTAAAATTCCTAAATTGATTATTTATTTTTTATGGAAATATTCATGGATTAGGAATCTAATTAATTTGGAAAGTAGAAGAGTCCTAAATTATTTTATTTCCTTATTTCATTATGGAAATCATCTAGAATATTCCAAGTGGGTCTTGGATAGATTATTCTAGAGAATTAATGAAGTAGAAAGGGAAGATAAAATAAATAAAAATATTAATAATATTTAATTTTATTTTTAATTTATTCGATTGACTTAATTATTATTAATTAAGTATCTTTTGGATTTATTAAAAATAAATGAATTTAAATATTGGAGATTAATATTCTCGTCACATGGAGCATTCAAGGAACGAAGACTGAAGACTAGAAGATGCGTACGGGGATGTGATGTAGCCATAATAGTCGGAAAATAATATTCTAGTATTATTTTGACTATGTGATAATACTATGTGCTTTATTACATGTATGCATGCTATATGTGTTTATTTTATGCACTAGATAGCGTATCCCTTTATTGTAAAAAGCTAAGTGGGAGAGGGTATGGAAACATACCCATGGTCTCCATTGCTGCTCTCTTGGTGACTTTTATAAACTTTTGAAGTTTATATAGATAAGTCATTAGAGGAGAGTTCTTGTAATTCCTTTTATGAGAAACATTGATTAAGTTTATCAAACAATGCCTAATTTGTCTTTCCAAAGCTGATTTCAAGTCGACTCATTCTCACCCCGGGGAGTGGAATGGAGCCAGAGCCACTTGGTCATGTAGAGGACACAAATTAGAGACTTTCGTGCCATTCTTTGATAGATGGGTCGTTTGTCTGCTCGGCTCCCTCATTTATGAGAGATAGGGTCGTTCGCATGGTGAATCACTGGTTAGAAACTTCGAGTTTCACTTATGATTCTCCACGTCTTGATTTACGAGATTAAATGGATCAAGTAATTGGGAGTCAATTATAAAAGTCTCTTAGTATAGTAAACGTCCACACCACGTGGCTTGCTATGCTGACGGACTTTGGATTAATTGATGTAGACAAATGTAAGTAATTATGAAGAGTTGTGAAGTTATCGTAAACGTCCACACCACGTGGCTTGCGGTGATGTAGCGATTCCAAGTAATTTACTTTGGTACTGAGTAATGGTTTACACTTAGATACGCGTTATAGTATTCCTCCCCACGAGGTCACGCTATAATTGATGTATGACCAAAGAAAATCTAATTGCTAAATCATTTGGGTGGGTAAACGTCCACACCACGTGGCTTGCCTTACCTGATGGGATTTTAGATGTGATTAGTGATTTAATGATATTATTTGAGGGAGATAATATCGGATATTAAATTGTTTGTTTGTTTTATGTGCTTATAGGTTAAGAATGACTGTGACCCCACTTTGTGATATATTTAAGGATGAAAATTCACCGGTTCCATATGGTGATGATTGGGAACGAAATCTGGACATTGTTCAGACTGTCGAGCCTTCTATATCTGCTGTTGTCCCAACTGATGAGGACATTAAGAATGACCTCAATATGATGTTGAGACATAGCGTGGATACTGCTGAAGAGGTGATTGACATACTGATTGCGTTTCGTCCACTAGAGGAATCGCTTAAAAACGATGACTTGAGGATGAAAATCATAAGTATGATCTGAAAATCACAAGCTCTTATGGCTAAGGAAGAAGTGCAAGCAAAGAGGCCCAGTGGTTCCAAACCACGGATTGGGAAAAGCAAGCCGCAAGGCAAGTGCTATCAATGCAAACAGTCTGGGCACTGGAGGTCTGATTGTCCTCTCATCAAAGGTACGAAATTTTCCTTAGTCACTGAAACATTGTCAGCGGTGATATCTACCAGCACCTGGTGTGTAGATACGGGTGCCACTGACCATGTCTGCAATTCATTGCAGGGGTTCCAGGAAACCCGGAGACTTAGAGAGGGAGAGATCGTGGTCTACATGGGCAATGCCGCAAAGGTGGCGGCTGTTGCAGTGGGAGACGTTCACTTACGCTTTAGTAGTGATAGGGTTTTAGTTTTACGAAATTGTCTTTATGTACCGAATTTTAGAAAGAATTTGATTTCAGTTTCTAAGTTAATTCTGAATGGATATTCTGTTTCTTTTGATCACTCTGTGGTCATAAGAAGAAATAGTGAGATTGTCTGTTCTGGTACATTGGTAGACGATTTGTATATTCTGAATCCTGAGTCTAACACGGTGCAACTAACCGAGAGTAATAACACATCTACGAACACCAATAAGAGAAAGGAACCTTCTAAAATGAATCAATTATACTTGTGGCATCTAAGGCTAGGTCATATTAATTCGAATAGAATTCAAAGGTTGAAAGCTGATGGTCTCATTAGCGGCATAGAAGGAGAGGACCTTCCAACCTGCGAATCCTGTTTGGAGGGTAAAATGACCAAGCGTTCTTTTTCTGGTAAAGGACGTAGAGCTGAACAAGTATTGGATTTGATTCACTCTGATGTATGCGGACCTATGTCTACTCAGGCAAGGGGAGGGTACGAGTATTTCATCACCTTTACTGATGATTACTCAAGGTATGGATATATTTACCTGATGCGCCACAAGAGTGATTCTTTTGACAAGTTCAAGGAATTCAAGGCTCTTGTGGAGAACCTTCGTGTTAAATCCATAAAATGCCTGCGATCTGATCGCGGAGGCGAGTACCTGTCTGGAGAATTCAAGGCATACTTGGCAGAGAATGGGATTGAATCCCAGCTGACCTCACCATATACTCCTCAGCAGAATGGTGTGTCAGAAAGAAGGAATAGGACTCTTATGGAGATGGTGCGATCGATGATGAGTTACTCGGATTTACCTGTTATGTTCTGGGGACTTGCCTTGGAAACAGCGGCGTACATTCTGAATAGGGTTCCGACCAAAACGGTACCAACCACACCCATGGAATTGTGGAGTGGGCGTAAGCCTAACTTGAAACACATTCGGATCTGGGGATGTCCAGCACATGTGTTGCGACAAGGCGCCGATAAGTTAGAACCTAGATCAGAAATACGGCTGTTTGTAGGATACCCGAAAGGAACTAAGGGTGGCATGTTCTATAGTCCTACGGACCAGAAGATCGTTATAAGTACTAACGCTCGGTTCCTAGAGGAAGACTATGTCATGGACCACAAGCCCAAAAGTGACATAATACTTGATGAGTTGAGAGGTAACGAGGAAGACCTGGATACAGCCGAACCGAGTATAGATACACCACTAGAACCTGCACCTAATACTGTCACTGTTAATACACCAGAACGCCGTCGTAGTGGGAGGGTTGTTAAACAACCGGACAGATGGATTGTACTGGGTGAGTCTTCGGACTCGGCACCCGGAGTTCATGAAGTCGATCCCTGGACCTATGATGAGGCGGTACAAGATATAGATGCGCCTTCTTGGAAGAAAGCGATGAAATCCGAAATAGAATCTATGGATTCTAATAAAGTCTGGGATCTTGTAGAACCACCAAGCGGCGTAAAGCCAATTGGGTGTAAATGGGTCTACAAGAGAAAGAGAGGATCTGACGGAAAGGTTGAAACCTTTAAAGCTCGGCTTGTTGCGAAAGGATATACTCAGAAAGAGGGAATCGATTATGAGGAGACCTTCTCGCCGGTAGCCAAGATAAAGTCAATCCGGATTCTCTTATCCATAGCAGCTCATATGGATTATGAGGTGTGGCAAATGGATGTCAAGACAGCTTTCCTTAATGGAAGTCTTGACGAGACGATTTATATGAAACAACCAGAAGGATTCATTGCTAAGGGGCGAGATCATCTAGTGTGCAAGCTTAACCGATCCATTTATGGATTGAAACAAGCCTCGAGATCGTGGAACCTGCGGTTTGATGAAGTAGTCTAATCTTTTGGATTCATTCAAAGCATGGACGAATCGTGTGTATATTGGAGACGTGATGGAAAGAAGGTGGTGTTTCTCGTGCTTTATGTAGACGACATACTTCTCATTGGCAACAGTGTAAAGATGTTATCAGACATAAAGGGATGGTTGTCTAGACAATTCGATATGAAGGATTTGGGAGAAGTTGGACATGTTCTAGGGATCAAGGTTATAAGGGATCGCCGGAATAGAACATTGTGTCTTTCCCAGCAATCTTACATAGACACGATTCTAGCTCGTTTTAACATGCAAGATTCCAAGAAGGGTGATCTGCCCTTCAGTAAAGGAACTTATCTTTCTAAGGAAATGTGTCCTCAGACACAAAAGGAGAAAGATGACATGAAAGCGGTTCCCTACGCTTCGGCTGTGGGAAGCTTAATGTATGCAATGTTATGCACGAGGCCTGATATCTGTTATGCCGTTGGCATAGTAGCGAGATATCAGAGTAACCCTGGAAAGGCTCATTGGACTGCCGTAAAGAGCATTTTCAAGTATTTGCGAAATACTGAGGATTATGTTCTGAGATACAGTGCAGACAATCTGATTCCTTTGGGTTACACAGATTCGGATTTCCAAGCTGATAAGGACCGGCGTAAGTCGACATCAGGCTATGTGTACACTTTGGGAGGTGGAGCCGTATCATGGAAGAGTGTTAAGCAAAAGTGCATTTCGGACTCAACCATGGAAGCTGAATATGTTGCAGCCTCAGAGGCAGCGAAAGAGTCAGTGTGGTTCCTTAATTTCCTCCAGGACTTAGATGTGATTCCGAGTTTGCCCAAGGCTATGACAATTTATTGTGACAATAGCGGTGCAGTGGCAAACAGTAAGGAACCACGGTCCTATAGTGCTACAAAACACATAGAGCGCAAGTACCACCTGATTCGAGACATCTTCAAGAGGGGCGATGCGATAGTCACCAAGATAGCTTCGGAAGACAACCTAGCGGACCCTTTCACCAAGATACTTCCTAAGGAAGTATATTACAAGCACTTGGAGGGTTTGGGAGTCAGAAGTTTGGAAGATAAGACTAGACCTTAGTATAAGTGGGAGATTGATGGAGTAGTATACTTAATGTCTAGATTTGAGTATTCTGAACTCTGTATGCACTTTCATTTACCTATTAATTACAGACATTCATTTGCTTTTAATTATTGTTAATTAAATACATGCAAATTATAGTCCTGGATTTTATACGTTGTAGTTAGTATGGTGTTGCATGGGCACACACAAGATCATACTATCGGTTACTCGTATTTAATCGAACAGTTGCTCACGACCTAGATGGACACGGACCAATCCATCGGTATAGTCGTTGTGTGAGAGAGAAAATAATTTATCTTAATTATTTTATCACACTTGTACACTTGGTGTATTGAGCGGATTGCTTGAGACTTATCAATTGGGATTGCTCTGTGATAATTGATTTAAGTCTCGGAGTATTTTATTCTTAATCCCCGAAACAATTGCGGGTGTGTATATTTAATATAAGTGACTTTGATTTTCCAAAGGAATTAACCGATTTAATTATTGGGTTAATTGCCGGTTAAGTTGGGTCACTATATTTTATATATGGCATGCCGTGAATTCTTGAAGGGACAGTGTATCCCGGAAGGGTTGATAATATCCCCGAGATGAGCTCATAAGGATTTATTGTGTAAACCTCGCGAGTGGATTTGTTCCGCATAATAAATAAGGTTGAGTGGTACTATTCTCGGATATAAGAGATGAATAAATTTATTAAGCAATAAATAAATTTTATTCATGGATATTTAAATCTTAAATACACGGAATAAATAATACTAAGTTGGAGAAATATTATTTGATATAATATGGATAAATATTGGGAGTGCAATTTTATTTATATAGTGGAAAATAAATAAAATTAATATTGATAAGAATTAATGGATTTGGGTTGGACCCAATTTAATTTTCAATATTAGAAGCCCAATATTTAATCTCCTTTTGATCCCCCTCTTAGCCTATAAAAGCACTACATGGTCTTCACTTTTCACAACCTAAGATACGCCAATCATAAAGTCTTGAAGAGTGAAGAGGATCCATAGAGTTCGATAGCTCGTCGCCCACCCGACGTTCGAACAAGAGTGCAAGGAATACGCGGGAAGATCACGAGGTCATCGATTTCGTTTCTCCGAACAACGAATCGTAGGTACAATATCTAAACCCCCTTGATAATTGTTCGATTTGTTTTTATCGAGAATACCGTAGGATTAAGATCCGAATATCGAAGCCCGGATTAGACGAACGATCACGCGGTGGTGGCGAAGCCACCGGACCGCGGATCGCCCGGCTAGGGTTTCGACCGTGGGGCATGGGGGCGAACCCTCGGCTGGGCCGAGGGTGTGCGATCGATCGCGGGATCGATCGCTAGGGCACGGGCTGGTGCCGTGCCCTACCCCGCCGTGAAGGCGGGGGCCTCCTGGTGGTGGCGGGTCGCCGGACCCGCCGCGGGGGCTGTCGAACAGCCCCACCCCGATCGATCGCCGTGAGCGATCGATCATCTCGATCGTACGAACCCCGGCTCGCGGGGGTTCGGGTGGGGGCGGATTGCGCGTCTTCGGGCGCGTGGTCTCCAAAGCCCAGACTCCGGCGGATGAGTCGGCGTTCGTATGATCTCCGGCGAAGGGTTCGTTCGGGTTATCGGTTCCGCAATTTTGATGACCCGGGATATCGAATTCCAACACGAACGAAGTGCAAGGAATACGTGGGAAGATCGTAAGGTCATCAACGTTTGATTTCGTTTCTCCGCACAACGAATCGAGGTATATAATCGTAAAACCCCCTCTCTGATTATATGATTTAATTGTGATATGTACATGAACAAGACGATCCGGGAAAACGTCGAGACCGAGATACGGGGATTCGAGATCCCCGTCGGGATCGAACAAGGGGCGGGACCGCCGGGACCGCGCGACGAAGGGAGCCCCGGCTGGATGCCGGGGCGAGCGATCGACGTGAGTCGATCGCTGGGAATGCCACGGGCTGGTGCCGTGGCGGATCCCCGCCCCTTCGACGGCGGCGTGCGCGCGGGGAAGCTCCGGCCAAAGCCGGAGCGGACGATCGACCGAAGTCGATCGCGGAGGGCAGTCGCGGGCTGGCTCCGCGACTGGAGGCTCTCCACCCCGTAGGGTGGTGGCGGTGAGTCGCCGGACTCACCGCCGGCGGGTGCTAGTCGGACAGCCCCGCGGGGATGCACCCCGCATCCCCGGCGATCGCCATGCACGGCGATCTCGAGCCCCGGCGGTGGGCGCGGCTAGGGTTTAGCCGTGGGTTCGCCCGCGGTGACGCCTCGGTCGTGCTCCGGCTCGTTCGGTGTTCGCGATCGGTTTCCGGCGACGGGATTTCGGTCGGGTTATTATTTTCCGCAAATTTTAATGGCCCGGGATATCGATTTCCAGCAATTGGTATCAGAGCGTTTGGTTTCGTGTTCATGTATGTGTTCAATTGTGTTCTACCTTGCAGGGATTCCAACTATCATGGTTGAATTAATTGTTAATTATTCGTTTAATTAATTGTTATTTAATTTACCATGATTGTTCATTTATTAAACTCTCGGACATGTCGAGATTCGTTTTGTGTGGATGAATGCTTGTAATAGTAAAAATTCGGGGGTTGACCAAATTTAGATTTATTATTATTGTTCTATGTTTTCCGGAAAGTGTATAGGGTCGATTTCATGTATAGAATCGATACCGGAATTGTAAATTTATTTTGTGTAATTTATTTACGTTGGATCGATGCCGAGACGACCGCCGGAGAACTCATGAGACGAAGGAGATGAAGAGAGGGACTAGGGCTCGGGATGGATGGGATCGATCCCATGATGATCAATCGAGGGCATGGGCGAGGGCTCGATCGCCCCTGCCGCGGGCTGCCGCCGGTTCGGTGGCTGGCCGGCGTGGCTGGGCGGCGGTGCTCCTCCCCGGTGGCCGGCCGGTCGAAGGTGGGGGTGGCGTGGGGTCTCCCGATCTCATGCTATTCCTACCAAGGTACTACTTTCCTAATTAGTTCGGCTTTCCTATTTGAGTTTTCCTATTTTTGGGAATTCTCATGGATTAGGAAAAGAATTAATTGGAATTAATTTTATTTCCTTATTCTATTATGGAAGTCTTCTAGAGTATTCCGAGTTCTACTTGGAATAGGATCCTAGAGATTTAATAGAATAGGAAAGGAATAAAAGTTAATTTAGGATTGATTTATTTCCTAATTGATTATTCCTATTTTATGGGAATTTTCATAGTAATGGAAATTAATTAATCTTGGAAAGTATAAGAGTCCTAATTTATTTTATTTCCTTATTCTATTATAGGAGTCTTCTAGAATATTCCAAGTTTGACTTGGATAGATTATTCTAGAGATTTAATAGAATTAGATGGTAAAAATAAATAAATAAAAATATTAATAATATTTAATTTTATTTTTGATTTATTCGATTGACTTAATTTTCGAATTAAGTATCTTTTGGATTTATTAAAAATAAATAGATTTAAATATTGGGATTAATATTCTCGTCACATGGAGCATTCAAAAACGAAGACTGAAGACTAGAAGACGCATACGGAGATGGAATAAAGCCATGATAGTCGGAAAATAATTTTTCTAGCATTATTTTGACTATGTGCTATGTGCTTTATTACTTGTATGCATGCTTATGTGTTTAATTATGCATTAGATAGCGTATCCCTTTGTTATAAAAAGCTAAGTGGGAGAGGGGATGGAAACATTCCCATGGTCTCCATTACTGTTCTCTTGGTGACTCTTATGGACTTTTGAAGTTCGTATAGATGTGTCATTGGAGGAGAATTCTTGTAATTCCTTTTCCAAGAGACATTGATTAAATTTATCAAACAATGCCTAATTTGTCTTTCTGAAACTGACTTCAAGTCGACTCATTCTCACCCCGGGGAGTGGAATGGAGCCAAAGCCACTTGGTCATGTAGAGGACACAAATTAGAGACCTTCGTACCATCTTGTGAAGGTGGATCGATTGTCTGCTCGGCTCCCTCATCTAATGAGAGATAGGGTTGTTCGCATGGTGAATCACTGGTTAGAAACTTTGAGTTTCACTTATGATTCTCCGCGTCTTGATTTACGAAAATCAAATGGATCTTGTAACTGGGAGTCAATTATAAAAGTCTCTTAGTGTAGTAAACGTCCACACCACGTGGCTTGCTACACTGACGGATTTTGGATTAATTGATGTAGACAGTTGTAAGGAATTGTGAAGAGTTGTGAAGTTGTCGTAAACGTCCACACCACGTGGCTTGCGGTGATGTAGCAATTCCAAACGATTCACTTTGGTGCTGAGTAATGGTTTACACTTAGATACGCCTTATAGTATTCCTCCCCACGAGGTTACGCTATAAGTGATGTATGACCAAAGAAAATCTAATTGCTAAATCATTTGGGTGGGTAAACGTCCACACCACGTGGCTTGCCTTACCTGATGGGATTTTAGATGTGATTAGTGATTTAATGATATTATTTGAGGGAGATAATATCGGATATTAAATTGATTGTTTGTTTAAATGTGCTTATAGGTTTAGAGAATAGCTATGAACCCACTTTCTGTGATACTCAAGGAGCATAAGCTCACTGGCCCCAATTATATTGATTGGAGGAGAAATTTAGACATTGTCCTGACTTCTGAAGAGTACAAATTTGTACTCCATGAAGTGTGCCCTGCTGAGCCCACGGCTGCCTCGACTGATGAGGAAAAACTGGCATATCGGAAGTGGAAAAAGGCTGATGAAATGGCTAGGTGCTATATTTTGGCTTCCATGTCAAATGTACTCCAAACCCAACATGAGTCGATGGACACTGCCTATGATATGTTGTTTAACCTCAAGGAGATGTTTGGGAAGCAAGATCGTGCGGCAAGGCAAGAAGCCATGAGAGTCCTCATGACAACTACTCAGTCTGAAGGAACGCCCGTAGGGGAGCACGTTCTTAAGATGATGGGTCTGTTGAATGAGCTTGAGATCCTAGGAGCTCAAATTGATGCTGACACTCAAGTCGACATCATACTCCAGTCTCTGACCCCTAGTTTTGAGCAGTTTCGCATGAGTTATAATATGGGTAAACTATCTTATTCTCTTGCGCAACTCCTGACTGAACTGAAGGCGGCAGAGGGGATCTACAAGAAGGGCAAGTCTCAAGCGCTTGTAGCTACCAAGTCCAAAGGCTTTAAGCCTGGTGGAGGTAGGGGCAAGAGGAGGAAGCAAGCCAAGAAACCCAGTGGTGCCAAGACTGGACCACGAGTGGGGGCTGCAAAGCCAAGTGGCAAGTGCTTCCGATGCAACAAGTCTGGACACTGGAAGTCTGAATGTCCTCTCAAAGGTACGAATTTTTCTTTAGTCGTAAAAACATAGTCAGCGGTATTATCTACCAGAATTCTGGTGTATAGATATGGAACCACTGACGGTATGTGCATTTTGAATGCAGGGGTTCCAGAAAACCCGGCGACTTAGAGAGGAAAAGTTCGAGTCTACACGAGCAAAAGCTGTGGAGGAGGCAGCTGTTGCGGTGGAAGACATTTATCTGCTTTAGTAGTTAAATAGGATTTCATTTCAAGTTTATTGCATTATGTACCCTCTATTTTAGAAAGAACGTTTTGTTCTGGATTTCTATTTTATGAATGGATATTTTATTTCTTTAATCATTGGATGATTTTGATAAGAAATAATGGGCATTATCTATTCTGGTACATTTAGATAGCAATATATGAATGATAGATCCTAAGTTTACCACTATGCAACGAATCGTTCTATAACTTGTTTTACTTGTTAGATATATTTCTTTATTGAATAAGATTAAAATGGTCGAAATTGATTTGATCAATTATATTTGAAGGAATGGACCTTTCGACCTAAGGATTGAATTTGGAGGATAATACATCTAAGTAAACCTTTCCGGATAAAGGGTAGAATTCGGACAAGTATAGAGAATGATTAACTGATTTATGCAGAGATATGTGTAATTAGAAAGGTACGAGTAATTCTTAGAAAACTCGGCAATGGATTAGAATACTCGATGTGCCATAAAAGCAAAAGTGTTTTGACTAGTCAATGGACACAAAAGCTATTATGGGGAGCCATCAAAGTATACCCATTAAAGGCCTGCGACTTAGTCGCAGAGGCCATCACCTATCTGAATAACGCATAGCATAATCAAAGATTGGGATTCAATCCCAAAAAGTGACTGCACCATACACTTACGTGTAGAGATGGAGCGTAAGAAATAAGAAATGGGAATCTAAAAGTAAAAGAGAACAAGTTGTTCGAAACTACCTATGTTCTATGGATGTTTCTGGAGACAATAGCACATTCTGTGTAATTGTAGGATGTCCTAGATGAACGAAGTATTGTGTGTTCTATAGTACTATAAACCAGAGGAACGTCCATCGTTCGGTTTATAAAGGAAGACTATTAGACGAACCACAGAGCCCGAATTGACATAATACCTTGGCGTGAGAGAAAGGACAAAGGACTAGGAACCAGCCAAACCGAGTAGAAGTACACCACACACTGCACCTATTGTTATTACTGTTATACACCGAAACGCCATTGCAGTGGGAGGTTGTTGGACAACCAAAGATGTTCATAAGACTAGAGGAGTTCGGACTCCGGATCTAGTAAAGATGAAATCGATCCCTGGCTCTGCATAAAGGCGGTACTAATACTAAATGAGCCTGCTTGGAGAACAATAAGGTTTATTGTTAAGAGGCTAGAACATTTAGAGTACAAGCTTAGTAAGTCCATTTATGGACTGATGCAAAGTTATTTATCGTGGTACTTGCGAATTGATGAGATAGTCCATTTGATGGATTCATCGAAAGGAAAAGACGAAAGGTGTATTAGAGAAGTAATGGAAACAAGGTGGTGTTTCTCGAAGATTTTATGTAGATAAGATTTTATCATTGGCAACAATGTAAAAATATTGTCAGACATAAAATGATGGTTGTCTAAATAAATCGGATATAAGATTGGGTAGAAGTTGGAACATGTTCTTAAGATCTTATGATCTAGGGATAAGAACACTGTACTTCTCCTAGATATCTTATACGATTATGGTTTGTTTTAACATGCATAATTCTGAGAGAGGTCGTTACCTTTCAGAGACAGAACATGTATATCTATCTAAGGTCATGTGTTTCGAACACATAAAGGAGATAGATGATACAAGGCAGTTTCCTACACTTAGTATGGAAAGCTTAAATGCAATGTTAGAAAACAAGAACCTGATATCAACTATGCGGTTTGCGTAGTGGGAGGATATCAAAGTAATCTAGACAAGAGATGTTCGGATGCTGTAATAGTACTTGCGAAAGTACTGGACATTAAGCAAGACGAAATCTTCTTGGATTACATGTTCTCAGATCTCAAATCAGAGAAGGACCAGTGTAAGTCGATATCAGGCTATGTGTTCACTTTGGGGAAGTGGAACCTTTAAAATGAAAGAGTGATAAGCGGAACGCTTCTCGGACTCTCTCATAGCCGAATAGCAGCCTCAGAGGCAGCGGAAGTTTTGGTTAGGTTCCGGGATAACTTCTAAAGACTTGGATATGACTCTTAGTTTACCAGAGGCTATTTTATAGCGGTGCATGATAAACTGGAAGAAGTCATAAGTCTGAAAGATGTTGGAAATCGATATCCCGGGCTATTAAAATTTGCGGAAAATAATAACCCGAACGAAATCCTTCATCGCCGGAATAATCGGATCCCCGACTCATCCGCAGGAGTCCGACCTTTGGAGACTACGCGCCCGAAGACACGCAGCCCGCCCCCAGCCGATTTTCTCCCGCGAGCCGGATCCATGGATGCGAACCATCTCACGTCGACGGAGCTCGACTTGAGCATCACTGCCGCGGGATGAAACCCCGCGGCTAGAAAACCCTAGCCGAGCCCCCCAGCCGCGAGGGGCTCGCGATCGCACGCTGCGATCGCCGGGGCTGCCCAGCAGCCCCCGGTGGTGAGTCCGGCGACTCACCACCATCGCCGGAGGAGGGGCGGTCAGCCCCCAGCTGACCCGCCGCGGCTTTCCCCGCGATCGCGCACCAGCCGCGATTGCCAGCCCCGGCCGAAGCCGGGGTTGCTCCCGTGCGCGCGCCGCCGGGGAAGAGGTGGCCAGGGGGTTCACTCCGCCGTGGCACCAGCCCACGGCCGAACCCCCAGCGATCGACTTCACGTCGATCGCATGCCCCGGCGTCCAGTCGGGGCTTCCTCTTACCCGCGCGCCGGCGGTCGAAGCCCTAGGGCTCGACCGCCACCCTCGACTCGATTCGAGGGTTCCCGATCTTCGCCGGGGATCTCCAATCCCCGTCCCCGAAGTTCGTCGTTTATCCGGATCGTGTGTTCATGTACATGCTACAATTAATTCACACAAAATCATAAAAAGAGGGTTTATGATTTTACCTTCGATTCGTTGTACGGAGAAACGAAATCAAACACGTTGATGACCTTGCGATCTTCCCACGTATTCCTTGCACCTCGTCCGAACGTCGTGTGGGCGACGATCTATCGAACACCTTATGGATCTTCCTCACTCTCCAAGACCTTTTAGTTGGCGTAAGTTAGGTTGTGAAAAGTGAAGACCATGTAGTGCTTTTATAGGCTACGTAGGGGATCATAAGGAGAATAAATATTGGGCTTCCAATATTGAAAATTAAATTGGGTCCAACCCAAATCTATTAATTCTTATCAATATTAATTTTATTTATTTTCCACTATATAAATAAAATTGCACTCCCAATATTATCCCATATTATATCAAATAATATTTCTCCGGTAGTATTATATATTCCGTGTATTTAAGATTTAAATATCCATGAATAAATTTATTTATTGCTCAATAAATATTATTCATTTCTTATATCCGAGAATAGTACCGTTCAACTTTAATTATTATGCGGATTAAATCCACCTGCAGGGTTTACATAATAATTCCTTATGAACTCATCTCGGGGATATTATCAACCCTTACGGGATACACTTTCCCGTCAAGTATTCACGGCATGTCGTATATGAAATATAGTGACCCAACTAAACCGGTAATTAACCCAATAATTAAATCGGTTAATTCCTTTGGAAAATCAAAGTCACTTATATTAAATATACACACCCGCAATAATATCGGGGATTAAGAATAAAATACTCTGAGATTTAAATTGATTATCCAAGGCAATCCTAATCAATAAATCTCAAGCGATCCGCCCAATACACCAAGTGTACAAGTGTGATAAAATAATTAAGATAAATTATTTTCTCTCTCACACAACGACTATACCGATGGATTGGTCTGTGTCCATCTAGGTCGTGAGCAACTGTTCGATTAAATACGAGTAACCGATAGTATGATCTTCTGTGTGCCCATGCAACACCATACTAACTACAACGTATAAAATCCAGGACTATATTTTGCGTAATTAATTAATAATAATTAATTGCAAATAATTGTTTATTAATTAAATAGGTTAAATGCTATGACGGGGAGTTTACCGATACTTAAATCAAGACATTAAGTACACAACTCCAACAATCTCCCACTTGTACTAAGGTCTAGTCATTTTCCTCCAAACTCCCGACTCCCATACTCATCACGTGCTTAAGTTATACTTCCCAGAAGTATTATGTGAATGAGCAATCTAGGTTGCCGCTCCGAAGTTATCTTGGTGACCACTGCGTCGTCTCTCTGACGATGCTTCGTATCAGGTGGTACTTGCTCTATGTGCTATCATCATCTTTTGAACTTATGACTTCTTCCAGTTTACCATGCACCGCTATGTACATAGCCTTTGGTGAACCAAGAGTCATATCCAAGTTCAGAGGTCGTTCCGGAACCTAACCAAAATTCCGCTGCCTCTGAGGCTGCTATTTGGTTTATGATAGAGTCCGAGAAGCATTACGCTTATCACTCTTTCGTCCTTTAGGTTCCACCTCTTATAAAAGTGGACACATAGCCTGATATCGACTTACACTGGCCCTTCTCTGATTTTTGGATCTGAGAAACTGTAATCTAAGAAGATTTCGTATTGCTAGTAATCCAGTACTTACAAGTACTTTACAGCATTCGAATATCTCTTATCCAGATTACTTTGATATCCTCCCACTACGCTAACCGCATAGTTGATATCAGGTTCTTATTTTATAACACCGCATTTACAAAGCCCCTTACACTCGAAGTGTAAGAATCTGCTTTGTCTATCTCCTTCATGTGTTTAAGACACATACCTTAGATGGATGCATTCTGTTCCCGAAAGGCAATAACCTTTCTCAGAATGGTGCATGTTTGAAACAAACCATAATCGTATAAGATGTCTAAAGAGAAGTACAAATGTTCTTATCTAGAGATCGAAAGACTTCTAAGAACATGATCCAACTTCATCTTAATCTTATACTTCGATTCATTTAGACAACCTCCATTTTATGTCTGACAACACTTTTACATTGTAGCCAATGATGAAGTGTTATCTACACAAAATTCCGAGAAACACCACTTTGTTTCCATTACGTCTCCAATACACCAATCTTGTCTATGCTCCTTGATGAACCCATAAAATGGACTATCTCATCAATTTGCAAGTTCCACAAGTTTCAGCTCTGTGATAATCCATAAATGGATTCACTGAGTTTGTACTTCTAAATGATCTTGCCTCTTAACAATAATACTTATTGCTATCCAAGCAGGCACATTTAGATTAGTACTGCCCCTATACAGAACTAGGGATTGATTTCATGTCTACTAGATCCAGAGTTCAAAACTCCTCCAGTCCTATGAACATCTCTGGTTGCTTAACAACCTCCCACTGCAATGGCGTTCCGGTGTATAACAGTAATAACATTAGGTGCAGTTAGTGGTGTACTCCTACTCGGTTAGGCTGGTTCTCAGTCTTCCCTTTCCTCATTTCAAAGTACTTTGTCAATTAGGGAATTTGTAGTTTATCTAATAGTCTTCCTCTAAGAACCGGGCGAGGACACCCTTCTTGTTCGTAGTACTATAGAACATACAATTACTTGTTCTTCTAGGATATTCTACAACCATATAGAATGTGCCGTTGTATCCAGAACTATCCATAGAACATAGGTTGTTCCGAACAAACTTGTTCTTTTACCATTAGAATCCCATTTCTCATTTCTGACACACCATGTCTACACATTAGTGTATGGTGCAGTCGCTTGAGACTCAATCTCAATCTTTGATTTATGCTATGTGTTATTTAGATAGGTGATAGCCTCCGCGAACAGGTCGCAGGCTCCCAATGGATATACTTTGAAGGATCCCCATAATGGCTTTGTGTTGAAAACACTCCGCCTTTATGGCACAGCAAGTAGTCCAATCCATCTTTGAGTATTCTTGAAAGAAAGACTCGTACCTTTTCTAATTACACATACCGCATTAATCATAAATCATTTTCTATACTTGTCCGAATTCCATCCTTTATCCAGAAAGGTTAACTCAGTTGTATCATCTTTCAAGATCGATTCTTAGGTCGAGAGGTCCATTCCTCCAACTATAATTGATCAAATCAATTTCGACCTTTTGAATCCCTTTTGAATAGATACTACCAAGTTCAAGAATTCACAAGTATGATGATTGATAAGAGAAATATATCTAATAAGTAAAACAAGTTATACATAACGGTTTGTTGCATCGTGGTAGACTAAGGATTCATCATTCATATATTGCTATCTTATGTACCAGAATAGATATCATCATTATTTCTTATCTAAATCATCGAATGATTAAAGAAATAAAATATCCATTAATAGAAAACCAGAACAAAAAAAATTCTTTCTAAAAGGTACAAAGCAATAATCTTGAAATGAAATCCTATAACTATCAAACAGATAGATAAATGTCTCCCACTGCAACCGCTGCTTCCTCAACAGCTTCGCCCATGTGGACTTGAATTCTTCTTATCTAAGTCGCTGGGTTTTCTGGAACCCCTGCATTTAGAATGCACATACCGTCAGTGGTTCCATATCTACACACCAGAATTCTGGTAGATAATACCGCCGACTGTGTTTTACGACTAAAGAAAAATTCGTACCTTTGAGAGGACAAGATGTAGACCCCCAGTACTCAGACTGCTTCCCTTGGGGATATTTGCCAGAAGGCTTCTTTATCCCACCCTTTGGTCCAAGTCCCTTAGGACCACCGGACCTCCTTGTCTTCTTCTCCTTTCCCTTGCCTTCAGGTCCGAAACCTTTGGCTTTGGCTATAAGAGCTTGCGATTGTTTCAACTCGTCCAAAAGATCCATTATCTCAAAAACATGATCAAGTGTTTCGTCGAAGTAACAGATCTTTATGAGTATCCTCATCGCCTCTTTTCTAGCCTCCTCATCATGTCCAAACAGCAACTTGAGTTTGAGCATGACATTATGATTAATGGTTAATGAACGAGCACTATCCCATTTTTCAAAGTCAAAAATCTCATCCTCAGTCGAGTTAATGGTGAGTCCAGGAGGACAAGTTTCACTGAGTACATCTTTGTACTCCTTTACAGTCTGAGCAATGTCTAACTCCTCTTTCCATTCAACACAGTGTGGAACCAGTGCGTCAAATTCCTCAAGTATCATCTCAAGTGGATTCATAGCAATTTTCTAAACCTATAAGCACATTTAAACAAACAATTAATTTAATATCCGACGTTATCTCCCTGGAATAACATCATTAAATTACTAATCACATCTAAAATTCCATCAGGTAAGGCAAGCCACGTGGTGTGGACGTTTACCCACCCAAATGATTTAGCAATTAGATTTTCTTTGGTCATACATCAATTATAGCGTGACCTCGTGGGGAGGAATACTATAACGCGTATCTAAGTGTAAACCATTACTCAGCACTAAAGTAAATTGTTTGGAATTGCTACATCTCCGCAAGCCACGTGGTGTGGATGTTTACGAAAACTTCACAACTCTTCACAATCACTTATAACTGTCTACATCAATTAATCCAAAATCCGTCAGTATAGCAAGCCACGTGGTGTGGACGTTTACTACACCAAGAGACTTTTATAATTGACTCCCAATTACAAGATCCATTTGATTTCGTAAATCAAGACTCGGAGAATCATAAGTGAAACTCGAAGTTTCTAACCAGTGATTCACCATGCGAGCGACCCTATCTCTCATGAATGAGGGAGCCGAGTAGACAAACGACCCATCTATCAAAGAATGGCACGAAAGTCTCTAATTTGTGTCCTCTACATGACCAAGTGGCTTTGGCTCCATTCCACTCCCCGGGGTGAGAATGAGTCGACTTGAAGTCAGTTTCAGAAAGACAAATTAGGCATTGTTTGATAAACTTGATTAATGTTTCTTGTGAAAGGAATTACAAGAATTCTCCTCCAATGACTCGTCTATACGAACTTCGAAAGTCCATAAGAGTCACCAAGAGAACAGTAATGGAGACCATGGGAATGTTTCCATCCCCTCTCCCACTTAGCTTTTTATAATAAAGGGATACGCTATCTAGTGCATAAAATAAACACATATAGCATGCATACAAGCAATAAAGCACATAGTATCACATAGTCAAAATAATGCTAGAAAAATTATTTTCCGACTATCATGGCTTTGTCGCATCTCCGTACGCATCTTCTAGTCTTCAGTCTTCGTTCTTTGAATGCTCCATGTGACGAGAATATTAATCTCTAATATTTAAGTCTATTTATTTTCAATTAATCCAAAAGTTACTTAATTCGAAAATTAAGTCAATGGAATATATCAAAAATAAAATTAAATATCATTAATATTTTTATTTATTTAATTTCCCATCTAATTCTATTAAATCTTCAGAATAATCTATCCAAGTCAAACTCGGAATATTCTAGAAGACTTCTATAATAGAATAAGGAAACAAAATAAATTTAGGACTCTTCTATTTTCCATCATCAATTAATTTCCATCTAATGAAAATTCCAAAGAATAGGAATAATCAAATAGGAAATAAATTAACACTAAATTAATTAAATTCCTAATCCATGAATATCTCCATAAAGGAAATAAAACAAATAGGAATAAAATTAATTCAATTAATTCTTTTCCTAATCCGTGAGAATTTCCTAAAAGGAAGATACTCAAATAGGAAAGTCGAATTAATTTAGGAAAATCGGATTATGGTAGGAGTAGTACGGGTTGGGAGTCCCCGCACTACCCCCACCACCATGATCGACCGGCCACCGGAGGGGATCACCGCTGCCCCCACTCTAGCCGGCCAGCCACCACCAACGCCGGCGGCAGCCCACGGCCGAGGGGCGATCGGCCCCCTTCCTCGCGGTCGATCGTGAGAGTCGATCATGGGGTTGAGCGTCCCTCTTGTCCATTCACTTCTTCGTCACACCTTCTTCGTCTTCCGGCGATCGTCTCAACATCGAACCAACGTAATTAAAATTACAAGAATTAAATTACAATTATCCGGTATCGATTCTATACATGAAATCGACCCTATACATTTTCCGGAAAAATAAGAACGTAATAATAAATCCTAAATTCGGTCAACCCCCGAATTTTTTACTATTACAAACATTCATCCACACAAAACGAATCTCGACATGTCCGAGAGTTTAATAACCATGGTAATTAATTAAAGCAATAATTAAATAAACCATGATAGCCGGAAATCCTGCAAGGTAGAACAATAATCGAGCATATACATGAACATGAAACCAAACGCTCTGGTACCAATTGTTGGAAATCGATATCCCGGGCTATTAAAATTTGCGGAAAATAATAACCCGAACGAAATCCTTCATCGCCGGAATAATCGGATCCCCGACTCATCCGCAGGAGTCCGACCTTTGGAGACTACGCGCCCGAAGACACGCAGCCCGCCCCCAGCCGATTTTCTCCCGCGAGCCGGATCCATGGACGCGAACCATCTCACGTCGACGGAGCTCGACTTGAGCATCACTGCCGCGGGATGAAACCCCGCGGCTAGAAAACCCTAGCCGAGCCCCCCAGCCGCGAGGGGCTCGCGATCGCACGCTGCGATCGCCGGGGCTGCCCAGCAGCCCCCGGTGGTGAGTCCGGCGACTCACCACCATCGCCGGAGGAGGGGCGGTCAGCCCCCAGCTGACCCGCCGCGGCTCCAGCCGCGGCTTTCCCCGCGATCGCGCACCAGCCGCGATCGCCAGCCCCGGCCGAAGCCGGGGTTGCTCCCGTGCGCGCGCCGCCGGGGAAGAGGTGGCCAGGGGGTTTGCTCCGCCGTGGCACCAGCCCACGGACGAACCCCCAGCGATCGACTTCACGTCGATCGCATGCCCCGGCGTCCAGCCGGGGCTTCCTCTTACCCGCGCGCCGGCGGTCGAAGCCCTAGGGCTCGACCGCCACCCTCGACTCGATTCGAGGGTTCCCGATCTTCGCCGGGGATCTCCAATCCCCGTCCCCGAAGTTCGTCGTTTATCCGGATCGTGTGTTCATGTACATGCTACAATTAATTCACACAAAATCATAAAAAGAGGGTTTATGATTTTACCTTCGATTCGTTGTACGGAGAAACGAAATCAAACACGTTGATGACCTTGCGATCTTCCCACGTATTCCTTGCACCTCGTCCGAACGTCGTGTGGGCGACGATCTATCGAATACCTTATGGATCTTCCTCACTCTCCAAGACCTTTTAGTTGGCGTAACTTAGGTTGTGAAAAGTGAAGACCATGTAGTGCTTTTATAGGCTACGTAGGGGATCATAAGGAGAATAAATATTGGGCTTCCAATATTGAAAATTAAATTGGGTCCAACCCAAATCTATTAATTCTTATCAATATTAATTTTATTTATTTTCCACTATATAAATAAAATTGCACTCCCAATATTATCCCATATTATATCAAATAATATTTCTCCGGTAGTATTATATATTCCGTGTATTTAAGATTTAAATATCCATGAATAAATTTATTTATTGCTCAATAAATATTATTCATTTCTTATATCCGAGAATAGTACCGTTCAACTTTAATTATTATGCGGATTAAATCCACCTGCAGGGTTTACATAATAATTCCTTATGAACTCATCTCGGGGATATTATCAACCCTTACGGGATACACTTTCCCGTCAAGTATTCACGGCATGTCGTATATGAAATATAGTGACCCAACTAAACCGGTAATTAACCCAATAATTAAATCGGTTAATTCCTTTGGAAAATCAAAGTCACTTATATTAAATATACACACCCGCAATAATATCGGGGATTAAGAATAAAATACTCTGAGATTTAAATTGATTATCCAAGGCAATCCTAATCAATAAATCTCAAGCGATCCGCCCAATACACCAAGTGTACAAGTGTGATAAAATAATTAAGATAAATTATTTTCTCTCTCACACAACGACTATACCGATGGATTGGTCCGTGTCCATCTAGGTCGTGAGCAACTGTTCGATTAAATACGAGTAACCGATAGTATGATCTTCTGTGTGCCCATGCAACACCATACTAACTACAACGTATAAAATCCAGGACTATATTTTGCGTAATTAATTAATAATAATTAATTGCAAATAATTGTTTATTAATTAAATAGGTTAAATGCTATGACGGGGAGTTTACCGATACTTAAATCTAGACATTAAGTACACAACTCCAACAAAAGAGATGATAACACATAGTGCAAGTACCACCTGATACGAATCATCGTCAAGGGAGACGACGTAGTAGTCACCAAGATAACTTCAGAGCGGCAACCTAGAGTGCTCATTCACATGGTACTTCTCGGAAGTACACCCTAAGCACGTGATGAGTATGGGAACCGGGAGTTTGGAGGAAATGACTAGACCTTAGTACAAGTGGGAGAATGTTGGAGTTGTGTACTTAATGTCTAGATTTAAGTAACGATAAACTCCCGATCATAGCATTTAATCTATTAAATTAATAAACAATTGTTTGCGTTTAATTATTTATAATTAAATATATGCAAATCATAGTTCTGGATTTTGTACGTTGTAGTTAGTATGGTGCTGCATGGGCGCACAGAAGATCATACTATCGGTAACTCGTATTTAATCAAACAGTTGCTCACGACCTAGATGGACACGAACTAATCCATCGGTATAGTCGTAGTGTGAGAGAGAAAATAATTTATCTTAATTATTTTATCACACTTGTACACTTAGTGTATTGGGCGGATCGTTGAGATTCATCGATTAGGATTGCCGGCGATAATCGAGTCGAGTCTCAGAGTATTTTATTCTTAATCCCCAATATTATTGCGGGTGTGTATATTTAATATAAATGACTTTGATTTACCAAAGGAATTTAACCGATTTAATTATTGGGTTGATTACCGGTTAAGTTGGGTCACTATATTTTATATATGGCATGCCGTGAATAATTGACCGGACAGTGTATCCCGGAAGGGTTGATAATATCCCCGAGATGAGTTCATAAGGAATTATTGTGTAAACCTCATGAGTGGATTCGTTCCGCACAATAATTAAGGTTGAATGGTACTAGTCTCGGATTCAAGAGATGAATAAATTAATTAGCAATAAATTAATTTTATTCATGGATATTTAAATCTTAAATACACGGAATAAATAATACTACCGGAGAAATATTATTTGATATAATATGGTTTAATATTGGGAGTGCAATTAATTTATATAGTGGAAAATAAATTAATTAATATTGATAAGGATTAATGGACTTGAGCATTGGGCTCAATTTAATCTTCAATATTGGAAGCCCAATATTCCACCTCCTTTAGATCCCCTACGTAGCCTATAAAAGCACTACATGGCCTTCATAAATCATAAGACAAGATTATCATACTTGATATTCTAGAGAGTTGAAGGAGATCCATAGGAGTTCGATAGATCGTCGCCCACCCGACGTTCGAACGGAGTGCAAGGAATACGTGGGAAGATCGTAAGGTCATCAACGTTTGATTTCGTTTCTCCGCACAACAAATCAAAAGGTACGATCATAAAACTCCTTATGTGATTTTATGTGAATTGATTGTGTTACATACATGAACGCACGATCCGGGAAAACGTCGAGACCGGGATACAGGGATTCGAGATCCCCGTCGGGATCGAAGGGTGGCGGCCGAACCCTAGGGTTCGGACCGCCACGGCGCGCGGACAAGGGCAAGCGATCGACGTGAAGTCGATCGCTGGGGGTTCAGCCGTGGGCTGATGCCACGGCGGGACGAACCCCCCGGCCACCCTTGGACGGCGACGGCACACGGGAGGACCCCGGCTGGAGCCGGGGCGTGCGATCGACCGTGAGGTCGATCGCTGGGAAGGCCGCGGCTGGGAGCCGCGGCGGGTCAGCTGGAGGCTAACCGCCCTCCTCCGGCGGTGGTGGTGAGTCGCCGGACTCACCACCGGGGGCTGTTGGACAGCCCCGGCGATCGCAAGGTGCGATCGCGAGCCCCCTTGCGGCGGGGGGCTCGGCTAGGGTTTTCTAGCCGCGGGCTTTCATCCCGCGGCGGTGATGCTCGAGTCGAGCTCCGTCGACGTGAGGTGGTTCGCGTGTTTCCGGCGATGGGATTTCGGTCGGGGTTATCGGTTCCGCAATTTTTGATACCCCGGGATATCGATTTCCAGCACGACGATCTATCGAACTCCTATGGATCTCCTTCAACTCTCTAGAATATCAAGTATGATAATCTTGTCTTATATTTATGAAGGCCATGTAGTGCTTTTATAGGCTACGTAGGGGATCTAAAGGAGGTGGAATATTGGGCTTCCAATATTGAAGATTAAATTGAGCCCAATGCTCAAGTCCATTAATCCTTATCAATATTAATTAATTTATTTTCCACTATATAAATTAATTGCACTCCCAATATTAAACCATATTATATCCAAATAATATTTCTCCGGTAGTATTATTTATTCCGTGTATTTAAGATATAAATATCCATGAATAAAATTTATTTATTGCTTAATAAATTTATTCATCTCTTTTATCCGAGATTAGTACCACTCAACCTTATTTATTATGCGGAACAAATCCACTCGCGAGGTTTACATAATAAATCCTTATGAGCTCATCTCGGGGATATTATCAACCCTTCCGGGATACACTGTCCCGTCAAGAATTCACGGCATGCCATATATAAAATATAGTGAGCCAACTTAACCGGTAATTAACCCAATAATTAAATCGGTTAATTCCTTTGGAAAATCAAAGTCACATATATTAAATATACACACCCGCAATTGTATCGGGGATTAAGAATAAAATACACTTAGTCTCAAATAAATTATCGCTGAGCAAACCTAATTGATGAGTCTCAATCGATCCGCTCAATACACCAAGTGTACAAGTGTGATAAAATAATTAAGAAAAATTATTTTCTCTCTCACACAACGACTATACCGATGGATTGGTCCGTGTCCATCTAGGTCGTGAGCAACTGTTCGATTAAATACGAGTAACCGATAGTATGATCTTCTGTGTGACATCGCACACCATACTAACTACAACGTATATAATCCAGGACTATAATTTGCATATATTTAATTAACAATAATTAAACGCAAATGAATGTTCATTATTAATAGGTAAATGAAAGTGTACAAGGAGTTTATAATACTCAAATCTAGACATTAAGTATACTACTCCAACAATCTCCCACTTATACTAAGGTCTAGTCTTATCTTCCAAACTTCTGACTCCCAAACCCTCCAAGTGCTTAAAATATACTTCCTTAGGAAGTATCTTGGTGAAAGGGTCCGCTAGGTTGTCCTCCGAAGCTATCTTGGTGACTATGGCATCGCCCCTCTCGACGATGTCTCGAATCAGGTGGTACTTGCGCTCTATGTGTTTCGTAGCACTATGGGACCGTGGTTCCTTACTGTTTGCCACTGCATCGCTATTATCACAATAAATTGTCATAGCCTTGGGCAAACTCGGAATCACATCTAAGTCCTGGAGTAAATTAAGGAACCAAACTGACTCTTTCGCTGCCTCTGAGGCTGCAACATATTCAGCTTCCATGGTAGAGTCTGAAATGCACTTTTGCTTAACACTCTTCCATGATACGGCTCCACCTCCCAAAGTGTACACATAGCCTGATGTCGACTTACGCCGGTCCTTATCAGCTTGGAAATCCGAATCTGTGTAACCCAAAGGAATCAGATTGTCTGCTTCGTAACTCAGAACATAATCCTTAGTATTTTGAAAATACTTGAAAATGCTCTTTACCGCAGTCCAATGAGCCTTTCCAGGATTAATCTGATATCTCGCTACTACGCCAACTGCATAGCAGATATCAGGCCTCGTGCATAACATTGCATACATCAAGCTTCCCAC
Organism: Euphrasia confusa; assembly: GCA_954870475.1. Classification (NCBI taxonomy): domain Eukaryota; kingdom Viridiplantae; phylum Streptophyta; class Magnoliopsida; order Lamiales; family Orobanchaceae; genus Euphrasia; species Euphrasia confusa. Next base: position 24,916,381 of record OX940960.1, read on the forward strand.
ATCCGAAGCGTAGGGAACTGCTTTCATTTCATCTTTCTCCTTTTGTGTCTGAGGACACATCTCCTTAGAAAGATAAGTTCCTTTACTGAAGGGCAGTTCACCCTTCTTGGAATCTTGCATGTTAAAACGAGCCAGAATCGTGTCTATGTAAGATTGCTGGGATAGGTACAATGTTCTATTCCGGCGATCCCTTATAACCTTGATCCCAAGAACATGCCCGACTTCTCCCAAATCTTTCATATCGAATTGTCTAGACAACCATCCCTTTATGTCTGATAACATCTTCACACTGTTGCCAATGAGAAGGATGTCGTCTACATAAAGCACGAGAAACACCACCTTCTTTCCATCACGTTTCGAGTACACACACGATTTGTCCATGCTTTAATTGAATCCAAAAGATTGGACTACTTCATCAAACCGCAGGTTCCACGATCTCGAGGCTTGTTTCAATCCATAAATGGATCGATTAAGCTTGCACACTAGATGATCTCGCCCATTAGCAATGAATCCTTCTGGTTGTTTCATATAAATTGTCTTGTCAAGACTTCCATTTAGGAAAGCTGTCTTGACATCCATTTTTCCACACCTCATAATCCATGTGAGCTGCTATGGATAAGAGAATCCGGATCTTGGCTACCGGCGAAAAGGTCTCCTCATAATCGATTCCCTCTTTCTGAGTATATCCTTTCGCAACAAGCCGAGCTTTAAAGGTTTCAACCTTTCCGTCAGATCCTCTCTTTCTCTTGTAGACCCATTTACACCCAATTGGCTTCACGCCGCTTGGTGGTTCTACAAGATCCCAGACTTTATTAGAATCCATAGATTCAATTTCGGATTTCATCGCTTTCTTCCAAGAAGGCGCATCTATATCTTGTACCGCCTCATCATAGGTCCAGGGATCGATTTCATGAACTCCAGGTCCAGAGTCCGAAGACTCACCCAGTCCAATCCATCGGTCTGGTTGCTTAACAACCCTCCCACTACGACGGCGTTACGGTGTATTAACAGTGACAGTAGGTGCAGGTTCTAGTGGTGTATTACTACTCGGTTCGGCTGTATCTAGGTCTTCAGTGTTACCTCTCAACTCATCAAGCATTATGTCACTCTTGGGCTTGTGGTCCATGACATAGTCTTCCTCCAAGAACCGAGCGTTAGTACTTATAACGATCTTCTGGTCCTTAGTGTTGGAATTCGATATCCCGGGTTATTAAAATTTGCGGAAACCAATAACCCGATCAAACCCTTCGCCGGAGATCACATGAACGCCGACTCATCCGCCGGAGTCCAGCCTTTGGAGACCACGCACCCGAAGGCACGCGGCCCGCCCCCAGCCGAACCCCCGCGAGACGGGGTTCACGCGATCGAAGATCGCGTTCGATCTTCGCGATCGATGGGGCTGCCCAGCAGCCCCCCGCGGCGAGTCCGGCGACTCGCCGCCGCCTGGAGGAGCCCCGCCTTCACGGCGGGTGGGGTGCGGCACCAGCCCGCGCCCCCAGCGATCGATCCTTGGATCGATCGCAAGCCCTCGGCCCAGCCGAGGGTTCTTTCCTCCGCGCGCCGCGAACCCTAGTTCGGGCGATCGCCCGTGGTCCGGTGGCTTCGCCACCACCACGCGATCGTCCGTCTAATCCGGGTTCGAACTTTTGGATCTTTGTTCTTCGATAATTGATTCAATAAAACAAGAATTAAATAGCAATTATTTAATTCACCTTTCGATTCGTTGTGCGGAGAAACGAGATCTTATGATGACCTTGAGATCTTCCCACGTATTCCTTGCACTAGCCCGGACGTCGTGTGGGCGACGATCTACCGAACTCCATGGATCTCCCTCTCTACTTTCTCTCTCTAGAATTGTGATCTTCAAGTTATGAGAATAGAGAAGACCATGTAGTGCTTTTATAGGCTACGTAGGGGATCTTAAGGAGGTGGAATATTGGGCTTCCAATAATAGAGATTAAATTGAGCCCAAGCCCAAATCTATTAATCCTTACTATTATTAATTAATTCTATTTTCCACTATATAAAATTAATTGCACTCCCAATATTAAACCATATTATATCAAATAATATTTCTCCGGTAGTATTATTTATTCCGTGTATTTAAGATATAAATATCCATGAATAAAATTAATTTATTGCTAATTAATTTATTCATCTCTTGTATCCGAGACTAGTACCATTCAACTTTAATTATTATGCGGAACGAATCCACCTGCAGGGTTTACATAATAATTCCTTATGAACTCATCTCGGGGATATTATCAACCCTTACGGGATACACTTTCCCGTCAAGTATTCACGGCATGCCATATATAAAATATAGTGACCAACTTAACCGGTAATCAACCCAATAATTAAATCGGTTAATTCCTTTGGAAAATCAAAGTCACTTATATTAAATATACACACCCGCAATAGTATCGGGGATTAAGAATAAAATACTCTGAGACTTGAATCGATTATCGCCGGCAATCCTAATCGATAAATCTCAACGATCCGCTCAATACACCAAGCGTACAAGTGTGATAAAATAATTAAGATAATTATTTTCTCTCTCACACAACGACTATACCGATGGATTGGTCCGTGTCCATCTAGGTCGTGAGCAACTGTTTGATTAAATACGAGTAACCGATAGTATGATCTTCTGGGTGTCCATACACACCATACCAACTACTACGTATAAAATCCAGGACTATGATTTGCATATATTTAATTATCAATAATTAAATGCAAACAATTGTTTATTAATTTAATAGATTAAATGCTACGACGGGGAGTTTACCGTTACTTAAATCTAGACATTAAGTACACATTAATATATGGCATGCCGTGAATACTTGACGGGACAGTGTATCCCGGAAGGGTTGATAATATCCCCGAGATGAGTTCATAAGGAATTATTGTGTAAACCTCATGAGTGGATTCGTTCCGCACAATAATTAAGGTTGAATGGTACTAGTCTCGGATTCAAGAGATGAATAAATTAATTAGCAATAAATTAATTTTATTCATGGATATTTAAATCTTAAATACACGGAATAAATAATACTACCGGAGAAATATTATTTGATATAATATGGTTTAATATTGGGAGTGCAATTAATTTATATAGTGGAAAATAAATTAATTAATATTGATAAGGATTAATGGACTTGAGCATTGGGCTCAATTTAATCTTCAATATTGGAAGCCCAATATTCCACCTCCTTTAGATCCCCTACGTAGCCTATAAAAGCACTACATGGCCTTCATAAATCATAAGACAAGATTATCATACTTGATATTCTAGAGAGTTGAAGGAGATCCATAGGAGTTCGATAGATCGTCGCCCACCCGACGTTCGAACGGAGTGCAAGGAATACGTGGGAAGATCGTAAGGTCATCAACGTTTGATTTCGTTTCTCCGCACAACGAATCAAAAGGTACGATCATAAAACTCCTTGTGTGATTTTATGTGAATTGATTGTGATACATACATGAACGCACGATCCGGGAAAACGTCGAGACCGGGATACGGGGATTCGAGATCCCCGTCGGGATCAAAGGGTGGCGGCCGAACCCTAGGGTTCGGACCGCCGCGGCGCGCGGACAAGGGCAAGCGATCGACGTGAAGTCGATCGCTGGGGGTTCAGCCGTGGGCTGATGCCACGGCGGGACGAACCCCCCGGCCACACTTGGACGGCGACGGCGCACGGGAGGACCCCGGCTGGAGCCGGGGCGTGCGATCGACCGTGAGGTCGATCGCTGGGAAAGCCGCGGCGGGTCAGCTGGAGGCTGACCGCCCTCCACTGGCGGTGGTGGTGAGTCGCCGGACTCACCACCGGGGGCTGTTGGACAGCCCCGGCGATCGCAAGGTGCGATCGCGAGCCCCCTTGCGGCGGGGGGCTCGGCTAGGGTTTTCTAGCCGCGGGCTTTCATCCCGCGGCGGTGATGCTCGAGTCGAGCTCTGTCGACGTGAGGTGGTTCGCGTGTTTCCGGCGATGGGATTTCAGTCGGGGTTATCGGTTCCGCAATTTTTGATACCCCGGGATAGCGATTTCCAGCACGACGATCTATCGAACTCATATGGATCTCCTTCAACTCTCTAGAATATCAAGTATGATAATCTTGTCTTATATTTATGAAGGCCATGTAGTGCTTTTATAGGCTACGTAGGGGATCTAAAGGAGGTGGAATATTGGGCTTCCAATATTGAAGATTAAATTGAGCCCAATGCTCAAGTCCATTAATCCTTATCAATATTAATTAATTTATTTTCCACTATATAAATTAATTGCACTCCCAATATTAAACCATATTATATCCAAATTATATTTCTCCAGTAGTATTATTTATTCCGTGTATTTAAGATATAAATATCCATGAATAAAATTTATTTATTGCTTAATAAATTTATTCATCTCTTTTATCCGAGATTAGTACCACTCAACCTTATTTATTATGCGGAACAAATCCACTCGCGAGGTTTACATAATAAATCCTTATGAGCTCATCTCGGGGATATTATCAACCCTTCCGGGATACACTGTCCCGTCAAGAATTCACGGCATGCCATATATAAAATATAGTGACCCAACTTAACCGGTAATTAACCCAATAATTAAATCGGTTAATTCCTTTGGAAAATCAAAGTCACATATATTAAATATACACACCCGCAATTGTATCGGGGATTAAGAATAAAATACACTGAGTCTCAAATCAATTATCGCCGAGCAAACCTAATTGATGAGTCTCAATCGATCCGCTCAATACACCAAGTGTACAAGTGTGATAAAATAATTAAGACAAATTATTTTCTCTCTCACACAACGACTATACCGATGGATTGGTCCGTGTCCATCTAGGTCGTGAGCAACTGTTCGATTAAATACGAGTAACCGATAGTATGATCTTCTGTGTGACGTCGCACACCATACTAACTACAACGTATATAATCCAGGACTATAATTTGCATATATTTAATTAACAATAATTAAACGCAAATGAATGTTCATTATTAATAGGTAAACGAAAGTGTACAAGGAGTTTATAATACTCAAATCTAGACATTAAGTATACTACTCCAACAATCTCCCACTTATACTAAGGTCTAGTCTTATCTTCCAAACTTCTGACTCCCAAACTCTCCAAGTGCTTAAAATATACTTCCTTAGAAAGTATCTTGGTGAAAGGGTCCGCTAGGTTGTCCTCCGAAGCTATCTTGGTGACTATGGCATCGCCCCTCTTGACGATGTCTCGAATCAGGTGGTACTTGCGCTCTATGTGTTTCGTAGCACTATGGGACCGTGGTTCCTTACTGTTTGCCACTGCACCGCTATTATCACAATAAATTGTCATAGCCTTGGGCAAACTCGGAATCACATCTAAGTCCTGGAGGAAATTAAGGAACCAAACTGACTCTTTCGCTGCCTCTGAGGCTGCAACATATTCAGCTTCCATGGTAGAGTCTGAAATGCACTTTTGCTTAACACTCTTCCATGATACGGCTCCACCTCCCAAAGTGTACACATAGCCTGATGTCGACTTACGCCGGTCCTTATCAGCTTGGAATTCCGAATATGTGTAACCCAAAGGAATCAGATTGTCTGCTCCGTAACTCAGAACATAATCCTTAGTATTTTGCAAATACTTGAAAATGCTCTTTACGGCAGTCCAATGAGCCTTTCCAGGATTAATCTGATATCTCGCTACTACGCCAGCTACATAGCAGATATCAGGCCTCGTGCATAACTTTGCATACATCAAGCTTCCCACAGCCGAAGCGTAGGGAACTGCTTTCATTTCATCTTTCTCCTTTTGTGTCTGAGGACACATCTCCTTAGAAAGATAAGCTCCTTTACTGAAGGGCAGTTCACCCTTCTTGGAATCTTGCATGTTAAAACGAGCCAGAATCGTGTCTATGTAAGATTGCTGGGATAGGTACAATGTTCTATTCCGGCGATCCCTTATAACCTTGATCCCAAGAACATGCCCGACTTCTCCCAAATCTTTCATATCGAATTGTCTAGACAACCATCCCTTTATGTCTGATAACATCTTCACACTGTTGCCAATGAGAAGGATGTCGTCTACATAAAGCACGAGAAACACCACCTTCTTTCCATCACGTTTCCAGTACACACACGATTCGTCCATGCTTTGATTGAATCCAAAAGATTGGACTACTTCATCAAACCGCAGGTTCCACGATCTCGAGGCTTGTTTCAATCCATAAATGGATCGATTAAGCTTGCACACTAGATGATGTCGCCCATTAGCAATGAATCCTTCTGGTTGTTTCATATAAATTGTCTTGTCAAGACTTCCATTTAGGAAAGCTGTCTTGACATCCATTTGCCACACCTCATAATCCATGTGAGCTGCTATGGATAAGAGAATCCGGATCTTGGCTACCGGCGAAAAGGTCTCCTCATAATCGATTCCCTCTTTCTGAGTATATCCTTTCGCAACAAGCCGAGCTTTAAAGGTTTCAACCTTTCCGTCAGATCCTCTCTTTCTCTTGTAGACCCATTTACACCCAATTGGCTTCATGCCGCTTGGTGGTTCTACAAGATCCCAGACTTTATTAGAATCCATAGATTCAATTTCGGATTTCATCGCTTTCTTCCAAGAAGGCGCATCTATATCTTGTACCGCCTCATCATAGGTCCAGGGATCGATTTCATGAACTCCAGGTCCAGAGTCCGAAGACTCACCCAGTCCAATCCATCGGTCTGGTTGCTTAACAACCCTCCCACTACGACGGCGTTACGGTGTATTAACAGTGACAGTAGGTGCAGGTTCTAGTGGTGTATTACTACTCGGTTCGGCTGTATCTAGGTCTTCAGTGTTACCTCTCAACTCATCAAGCATTATGTCACTCTTGGGCTTGTGGTCCATGACATAGTCTTCCTCCAAGAACCGAGCGTTAGTACTTATAACGATCTTCTGGTCCTTAGTGTTGGAATTCGATATCCCGGGTTATTAAAATTTGCGGAAACCAATAACCCGATCAAACCCTTCGCCGGAGATCACATGAACGCCGACTCATCCGCCGGAGTCCAGCCTTTGGAGACCACGCACCCGAAGGCACGCGGCCCGCCCCCAGCCGAACCCCCGCGAGACGGGGTTCACGCTATCGAAGATCGCGTTCGATCTTCGCGATCGATGGGGCTGCCCAGCAGCCCCCCGCGGTGAGTCCGGCGACTCGCCGCCGCCTGGAGGAGCCCCGCCTTCACGGCGGGTGGGGTGCGGCACCAGCCCGCGCCCCCAGCGATCGATCCTTGGATCGATCGCAAGCCCTCGGCCCAGCCGAGGGTTCTTTCCTCCGCGCGCCGCGAACCCTAGTTCGGGCGATCGCCCGTGGTCCGGTGGCTTCGCCACCACCACGCGATCGTCCGTCTAATCCGGGTTCGAACTTTTGGATCTTTGTTCTTCGATAATTGATTCAATAAAACAAGAATTAAATAGCAATTATTTAATTCACCTTTCGATTCGTTGTGCGGAGAAACGAGAACTTATGATGACCTTGAGATCTTCCCACGTATTCCTTGCACTAGCCCGGACGTCGTGTGGGCGACGATCTACCGAACTCCATGGATCTCCCTCTCTACTTTCTCTCTCTAGAATTGTGATCTTCAAGTTATGAGAATAGAGAAGACCATGTAGTGCTTTTATAGGCTACGTAGGGGATCTTAAGGAGGTGGAATATTGGGCTTCCAATAATAGTGATTAAATTGAGCCCAAGCCCAAATCTATTAATCCTTACTATTATTAATTAATTCTATTTTCCACTATATAAAATTAATTGCACTCCCAATATTAAACCATATTATATCAAATAATATTTCTCCGGTAGTATTATTTATTCCGTGTATTTAAGATATAAATATCCATGAATAAAATTAATTTATTGCTAATTAATTTATTCATCTCTTGTATCCGAGACTAGTACCATTCAACTTTAATTATTATGCGGAACGAATCCACCTGCAGGGTTTACATAATAATTCCTTATGAACTCATCTCGGGGATATTATCAACCCTTACGGGATACACTTTCCCGTCAAGTATTCACGGCATGCCATATATAAAATATAGTGACCCAACTTAACCGGTAATCAACCCAATAATTAAATCGGTTAATTCCTTTGGAAAATCAAAGTCACTTATATTAAATATACACACCCGCAATAGTATCGGGGATTAAGAATAAAATACACTGAGACTTGAATCGATTATCGCCGACAATCCTAATCGATAAATCTCAAACGATCCGCTCAATACACCAAGTGTACAAGTGTGATAAAATAATCAAGACAGATTATTTTCTCTCTCACACAACGACTATACCGATGGATTGGTCCGTGTCCATCTAGGTCGTGAGCAACTGTTCGATTAAATACGAGTAACCGATAGTATGATCTTCTGTGTGACGTCGCACACCATACTAACTACAACGTATATAATCCAGGACTATAATTTGCATATATTTAATTATAAATAATTAAACGCAAATAATTGTTTATTTAATTAAATAGATTAATGGCAATGGATCGTGAGTTTCCGTTACTTAAATCTAGACATTAAGTACACAACTCCAACAATCTCCCACTTGTACTAAGGTCTAGTCATTTCCTCCAAACTCCCGACTCCCATACTCATCACGTGCTTAAGTTGTACTTCCAAGAAGTACTATGTGAATGAGCACTCTAGGTTGCCGCTCTGAAGTTATCTTGGTGACTACAGCGTTGTCTCCCTCGACGATGACTCGTATCAGGTGGTACTTGCACTATGTGTTATCTTACACTTATGGACTTGTGACTTCTTAACATTTGCCATCGCACCGCTATTTACATAACCTTTGGCAAATTAAGAATCACATCTAAGTCCCAGAGATTATCCCGGAGTTATACCAAAACTTCCGCTGCCTCTGAGGTCGCTATTTGGTTACCCATGGCAGAGTCCGAAAAGCATCGTGCTTATCACTCTTCCATGTTAAAACTCCTTCTCCTTCAATAGTGAAATACATAGCCTGATATCGACTTACACCGGTCCTCATTTGATTAGAAATCTAAGAGAATGTAATCCATAGAAAATGCTGTTGGGATATGTCCTTCGATCCTACGTGTGCAATCGATAAAGTCATAAGGTCGTCTATGGATGTTAAATGATTATTTGATAATATTAATTGTTGGGAACAATATAATATTGATCAATTAAATCATACCTACAGGGTCACACACGGACTCAAAGATGATGTACGATGCTTAATATATATTTCGAAATCCACACAAAAGAGAAAAAAGAGAGAGTGTTCTTGGAGAACCGACTCGATCAAGCAAAGTGTTCGTCATCCGGGTTCGTGTGCAACACGTAGAGGCCGGGCCATTTGTGCGGCTTCAACATCCGGGCGATCTAGACAAGAGGAGTGACGAGGTCATTCACAAGGAGAGCTTCGAGAGGCTGATCCATTTGAGGTGGTTCAATCGACTCAACACCACCTCAACGACATCAACGAATCACTTCGTCACTATAAGTAAGTAATCGTTGAACCTTATATATATATATATATATATATATATTGGATGTGTATATATATATGTTTATATGTGTTCTTATACACATTAAGTGTGCACTAAGATCATGGCATAGTAGATCTATTGCTTTACACGCTTCCGCACACACGGTATATCGATTGGATCGGTATACCGGAACCTTCAATTGGTATCAGAGCCTAGGGCTTGTGCACACTTTTGTGTTGGACACGAAGGTTAAATCAACATAATTGGATTATTTGTTTAATTGTGATTATGTGATTAGATGTAAGGCCGGCCACCGTTAGTGGTCGGGTGAATGATTTCGTCGTTTTTTACGTTTCGATTGGCCATAGTTTTGGAGGGCTGCGTCCCTTGGAATCATTTGTAATAGATAGGTTTTCTATTTCAATATGTATTGTTCAAACTTGTAAGCGATGGACTTGGTCCATGGTTCGATGGAGGATCTCGGCTCTCTGGCGAAAACGAGAAGAAACGAAGCAAAACGAAGCAAAGCGGACAAACCCGGGCTGCTGGAGCCAAACGGCGGGCGCCGTTGTAGCTCCAGCGGGCGCTGTTTTGTTTCGGCGGGCGCCGTTTTGGAAACGGCGAACGCCGAAAGCCCTTTTTCTTGGCAGATTGTTCCCGGACCTTTCGGCGGGCGCCGTTTTGGAAACGGCGACCGCCGGTGGTGTTCAGCGACCGCTGGTTGTAAAACGGCGAGCGTTGTTCGTGGTTTTATGGGTACGGAATAGATTTGACCAAAATCGGAGGGCACGGAACAAAAACGGAGGGCGAGGACCAGTCCAGAAGATGTTCAAGGCTTTTGTTGTTTTAATCTTTTCGTTTGAGAGTTGTGAGGTTCTAGGGGCCTTTCGATTTTGTATTTATTTGCTTTGCTAGTTATAGGTTGTTTTATGTTATAAATGTTCAACTTACATATAAACAAACCTATGCATGCAAGTTCCCAAAAATAATGAGTATAATGTCTTGTCCAAAACATCACACCCATAATGCCCTCGATCATAAGTTGGTAGGTTCGCCTCAGCGGGGTACTACTTGTTATCTTGGGATAAGTGGGAGTAAGGGTTAGACCCTTACACGTGAGTTTGGTTTACTCATCGATAGATCCACTGCAGGCGTGGCTATCGAGACATGAGATGAGAATGGGATTCTCATCGACCGAGAGTGATATTAGATATCATTGACATGGGTGTGTCTACCTATCTTGAAATACTTAAGTGCGGACTCAGTCGGCTTAAAGATTTGCAAGATGAGGATCTCGGAATCGTTTTGTTCTAAGGGACAATGATATTGGATATCAATTGAACAAAATGAAATAAATAAGTACAATTGTTAGACAACCTTATTTGTTTACCGCTTTTTGGATGTTTACATACTTTAGTTATCTTTCTTTTATAGTTTATCATGTCAAATATCAACTCAATTCAAGTTTGGTTCAATTCTTGATTATGAAAATTGAACAAATTTTCTTGATTCACAACGTAATTTGAGGATGGTCCTCAAATACGAAGACAAGGAAAATGTGTTAGATAACCACATCCTAAGATATCATTGAACAACTCAATACCATGTTCGGAGAATATGCAATGATTGAGCGGTTCGGTGTGACCAGGGTCATCGCTTCAGCTAGGCTGGAAAAATGGAAATCTATGGGATCACATGTGCAACAAATGATTGGATTATTTGTTTCAAGTGACCGCCTAGATTTTTCCTATGATGATTATTTGGCAACCGATTTCATACTTCAATCTCATGATGGTTATAATGCCTTTAGGCTAAATTTTCCATATGAATGGTTTGAAGAAATCGCTTCGTGAGCTCCACGGGATGCTCAAGGCTGCTGAGCCGGCGATAGAGAAGTACCCTAAGAGGGAAATTCTTATGATATAGGATAGGGTATTCAAAAGAGCATGGGCAAGAAGGCTACTAGGGTTCCTAGGGAATCTTAATGCGTCTACTGCAAAAGTGTTGGACACTACTTGCAAACATATAAAAGTTCATATTTTATTCAAATTCAAAACAAATGCCTAATTTGTCTTTCATTTGATGGATTATAAGGTTATGATTATTTACACCTCGGGGAGTGATTTAATCCAAAACACTTAAGTTCATCAATGACACAAATTAGAGACTTTCGAGCCATTGGATGGCGTGAATCGATTGTCTGGTTGGCTCCCTCATATTTTATGAGAGATTGGGCTTCAATTGCATGATAATATCGCTGGTTAGAAAACTTCGATTTTTCACTTACGATTTATCACGTTTTGATATTGGAATAATTGTGAACTGGAATTCGAATAAAAGTCAATTATTGAGAATAATTGAACTTGCCCCAAGTTCAAAGAAGATGTGAAGAACGGGGTTGCTTCATCTTCAGGTATTAATGTTATAGACATTAAACTTCACAGATTCTACTTATTGGGTATTGGATGCCAAACGTAGTTCTCACATTTGTATGTGGAGGAACTACATAGAAGTATAAGTTTGGTGAGTAGGATGTCGATCTACGGGCGAGAAATGGAGCGAAGGTCGCTGCATTAGCCGTATGATCATATGATGTTGTTTTGCCTTAGGGCCTTGTTTTAAGTATTATAACTATGTATTTTTCGTACCTTCAATAAACAATGAATATTGGTTCAGTATTGGATACTGATTGATTAGTTTTTCACTATTTAAATAGTTTGATAACTATTTTAATTGTGAACTATTCTTTGTTTTGGTACGATTATTACATTATTTATGTATACTTTAAACTCAACAAATCATATATAACATTAACACCAAAGGCCGAATCGAATAAGTCTCAATGAGACATAACTGTAACATTGTTGATTAGATCAAAATCTAAACATGTAACGAATCCTCTTTTAGAAGGCATTCTAGAATCATTTGACTTGGAGTCATTTGATACATGTGAATGATGTTTGATGGACAAAGATAACAATGTCATCTTTCTTGGAGAAATGAGAACATGTGAGTGATTAATTAGGGATGATCCATACTGATGTATGTGGAACCTATCAGTTCACAAGCACATGAAGGTTATGTTTCGGAAAAGAGAAAACAAACTATATTAGATATAGTTCGACCATTCGATGAGAGGTCTAAATGAACTACTGGTCTCTTTTGGGAGCACACAATTCTTGACTTCAACTTATACACTGAATAGGACGCCGTCAAAAGCTGTTGATAAGACACCATACTAGGTATGGAAAGGGAGGGTCCCTAAATTATTTTCATCAAAATTTGAGGTTCTAAAAGCTTCTCTGACGAGATTTATCTCTATAGAGCTTGAACTCAAATGGGATAAAAGTTTCTTTATGGTATCCATAAGAAACTCGAGGGTACAACTTCTACGATCTATCTGAGAACAATATTTTGTTGCTCGAGATAGTGATTTTCTTTAAAAGAGTTATCTTTCCTAGAAATTCAGTGGGAGATCGGTTGTCTTGAACGAGGTTCAAGTGAAACAACCAATCAAGAATACTCAAGACTGGGTTGAGAGTATTCTTATGGTTTTGGAAGCCATACCAGCCCTCGTAGGTCCGAAAGGAATAAATCTATCTCTATTATTCAAATACATAGATATTGTGACCAATGAGAGATATGAATTCATGCTTTTGGAAAGCGGTGAACCTTCGACCTAATTCCAAGCTATGACGAGTCCAGCTACTGAAAATTGGCATGGTGCCATGAAATCTGAGATGATATCAATATCTGATAATCAAGTTTGGAACTTGATATATTTGCATCACAGGGTTAGACCCAATGAATGCTAATAGATCTTTAAGATCTAAACAGACAGATGGAAAACCTAGGGTTTTCAAAGCAAGTTTGATGGTAAAAGTTTTATTCACGAGGTGGATTGTGGAAAAACTTTCACCAGTTGCTTTGATTAAATCATTCAGATTATCTTAGCCATTGCTACTCATCTTGATAATGAGTTATGGTAATATTGGATGTTAAAACTAACTTCTTGAATTGGATTCTAGAAGAGAATGTGTTTTGACACAGCCAAAGAGTTTTATCGATCCTAATAAGGCTGAGAAATTATGCAATCTTATAATTCCATTTATAGAATAAAGCAAAGCATATCGGAGTAGCAATCTTCAGTTCAATGAATCCATACTAGGTTTTGGATTTCGGAGGAACTCGGAAGAGTCTTGTTTTACAAGAAGATCAGTGGGAGTTACGTTGTATTAATTGTGTTGTATGTCGGTGACATACTCCTTATTGGAAACAATGTTTCTATGCTTAATTCTATTAAAGAATGGCTTGGAAATTGTTTTTCAATAAAGGATCTTGGAGAAGCACAGTACATATTGGGCATCAAGATCTGTCGGAACAGATCGAAAAGGATGTTTGGACTTAGTAAAGCGACCTATATTCATAAGGTGCTTGATAAGTTCAGAATGAAAGACGCCAGAAAGGGTCTCATTCCAACGAGTCATGGCACATCACTTAGCAAGATGCAAGGCCCTACGGTACTTGATGAGCAAAAGAGGATGTAAAACATTCCTTATGCTTCGGCAATAGGGTCTATAATGTACGCCATGATATGTACACGACTGGACGTATTGTATGCTTTGAGCATGACGATTCGGTTTCAAGAAAACCCAAGTGAGACGCATTAGACTGCGGCCAAGAGTATTCTTATGTACCTTAGATGGACTAAAGAATATTTTGTTGTCTTTGGAAGACAAAAAGAGTTGATATTAACAAGCAGTTTGACTGCTAACTTCAAAACAGACTAAGATAATTTCCGATTTTAATCTGGTTATATCTTTTGTCTGGTTAGAGGTGAAATTTGCTGGAATAGTTCCATGCAATGCAATATAGCTGATTAAACTACAGAAGCTGAGCACAGTATTGCATTGGATGCAGTAATGTTGGCAGTTAAGATTTGAAAGTTCTTGAATGAACTAGGTGGCGTAAATAGCTTAGCCCATCCGATAATTCTCTATTTATAGTAGAGTTATCGCGCAAGCCAATGAGCTAGGAAGCACCACAAGTCTAAAACCGGTGCTCAGGAAGTTCCACATTATCTGGGAGATAGTTTTGTGGAGACATCGAGATAATAAAGTTGCAACTTTTGGTAAGGTTGCAAACCCGCTTTCTAAACCTCTCCAGCAGTTTAAGCTTGAGGCTTTCACAACTGCAATAGAGATCAAACATCTTAGAGATGGGTTGTGATTTCTATTACTGTATTAGATACTTTTGGAGATTTGGTAAACATTCACTCATGTGTATAATACACGTTTCTTCATATAAATATGGTTTAATTTATATGAATTGTCCAAATGATTAAGTGATATCAATTGGGTTATGAGGTCGACTTACCGCATAATGAAGTCCCAATGGTTGAACTGATATACTTAAATCATATAGCTGTTCCTGGTTCGTATAATCGAGTACGGACAAACCAATAATACAAAGAACTAGTTTGTAATGTGTACTATAGCGCCGCTTCATGGGCTAGTGATGTGGGACATCAAGTACAATTACATAGATATTAGCTGGGAGCTAATGATCGAACAGACCCGACTGGAATAGTATTTAAGATTTCGAGTCATAATACTATTTCATTGACTGTCGAGCAATTTCCTCTGACCTGAGTAGTCCAGAGTGATTCCATTGTGAAATGGTGTACTTTGATACAAGTAAACGCCTTTCGTGAAAGGAGGTTATAAAACTTGCTATTGGGTATATCAGGAAGCAAGTGGGAGAGCTTGGACTGACAAGATGGGATTGTCCTCCATTTTTTATAATGGGATACATGTCTTACCGGCCACTTGGAGAGTCGAGACTGTGGAAAATACGTGGCCACGTCCAGATAATTATCATAGTGATAAATCTGGTTTTACAGTCTGTCTCATAGTCCAAGAAAGGTTTGAACCGATTGAGGATGACTCGAGTCTTGCCTCAAGTTCAAACTTAGACATAAAGTGACAACAGGAAGTTGGCAGCACACTGGCTCTGAAGGCCAAGTGGGAGATTGTTGGGATATGTCCTTCGATCCTACGTGTGCAATCGATAAAGTCATAAGGTCGTCTATGGATGTTAAATGATTATTTGATAATATTAATTGTTGGGAACAATATAATATTGATCAATTAAATCATACCTACAGGGTCACACACGGACTCAAAGATGATGTACGATGCTTAATATATATTTCGAAATCCACACAAAAGAGAAAAAAGAGAGAGTGTTCTTGGAGAACCGACTCGATCAAGCAAAGTGTTCGTCATCCGGGTTCATGTGCAACACGTAGAGGCCGGGCCATTTGTGCGGCTTCAACATCCGGGCGATCTAGACAAGAGGAGTGACGAGGTCATTCACAAGGAGAGCTTCGAGAGGTTGATCCATTTGAGGTGGTTCAATCGACTCAACACCACCTCAACGACATCAACGAATCACTTCGTCACTATAAGTAAGTAATCGTTGAACCTTATATATATATATATATATATATATATATTGGATGTGTATATATATATGTTTATATGTGTTCTTATACACATTAAGTGTGCACTAAGATCATGGCATAGTAGATCTATTGCTTTACACGCTTCCGCACACACGGTATATCGATTGGATCGGTATACCGGAACCTTCAAATGCTCGTCTGCTTCGTAGTCTAGAACAGTACTTCGAAAGTACTTTTACAGCAGTCGAATATTCCTTTCCAGGATTACCTTGATATCCTCCCACTATGCTCACCGCATAGCCGATATCAGGTTCTCGTTTTTCAACATTGCATTTATTAAGCTTTCCACAATCAAAGTGTAGGAAACCGCTTTCATTGCTTCTATCTCCTTTTGTGTTCCCAAAACACATGTCCTTAGATAGATGCATTCCGTGTCTGAAAGGTAACGAACCTTTCTCGGAATCTTGCATGTTAAAACGAACCATAATCATTTATATGTAAAATGTCTAGGAGAAGTACAATGTTCTTTTCTAGAGATCCTAGATCTCAAGAACATGTCCAACTTCTTCCTATATCTTTCATATCGATTTTTCTAGACAACCATCATTTTATGTCTGATAGCATCTTTACATTGTTACCAATGATAAAATGTTATCTACATAAAACCTCAGAGAAACACCACCTTGTTTCCATCACGTTTCCCATACACACGATTCGTCAATGCCTTTTGATGAATCCATCAAATGGACTATCTCATCAATGCGCAAGTTCCACGAACTCTAGCTTTGTTACAATCCATAAATGGATCAACTAAGCTTGTACTCTAAATGATCTCGCCTCTTAACAATAATCCTTATTGCTTTCCAAGAAGGCACATTTAGATCTAGTACCGCCTCTATGTAGATCTAGGGATCGATTTCACGTATACTAGGTCCAGAGTCCGAAGACTCACCTAGTTTTATGAATATCTCCGGTTGTTATACAACCTCCCACTACAACGGCGTTCCGGTGTATAAAGAGTAATAACAGTAGGTGCAGTTAGTGGTGTACCGCTACTCGGTTCGGCTGGTTCTAAGTCTTAATTGTTTTCTCTCTTTTCAGAAGTATCATGTCATTTTGGGCTTGTGGTTCATCTAATAGTCTTCCTCTAAGAACCGGGCGTTAGAACTTATAACGTCCTTCTGGTTCATAGTACTATCGAACACATATCTTTTGTTCTTCCCGGACATTCTACAACCGCATTTGAATGCGCCGTTGTTTCCAAGACATATCCATAGAACATAGGTAGTTCCGTTTAACTCGTGCTTTTACTATTTCTATAAGAGTTCCATTTCTTATTTCCGACACACCAATCCTACAGAGGACTGTATGGTGTAGTCACTTGGGATCCAATCCCATGCTCTGATCATAAATCAGAGTCAATCAAATCTAATACTTGTCCGGATCTTATATCTTATATCCATAAAGGATTGCTTTGTCGTATTATCTTCCAAATTAGATTCTTAGGTCGGAAGGTCCACTCCTTCAACTTAATTGATCATACAATCAATTTTCGACCTTTGAACTTCTTATTTGAATAAATATGACTTAGCATAAGATTCCACAAGTATAAATGATTTAATAAAGAAATCTCTTATTAGTAAAACGAGACGTATAAAACGGTTCGTCGCATCGTGGTAGACTCAGGATTCATCATTTATATATTGCTAGCTAATGTACCAAAATAGATAATATCATTATTTCTTCTTATAACCATCAAATGATTAAAAGAAATAAAATATCCATTCATTAGAAATCCAGAACAAAGTTCTTTCTAATATGAAAGGTACATAAAAGCAATAACTCAAAATGAAATCCTATAAAATGTCCTCCACTGCAACAGCTGCCTCCTTACAGCATTGCCCATGTAGACTACGATCTTTTCTTTTCTAAGTCGTCGGGTTTCCTGGAACCCTTGCATTTAGAATGCACATACCGTCAGTGTTGGAATTCGATATCCCGAGTTATTAAAATTTGCGGAAACAATAACCCGAACGAAAACCTTCGCCGGAGATCACATGAACACCGACTCATCCGCCGGAGTCCGGCCTTTGGAGACTACGCACCCGAAGGTACGCAGCCCGCCCCCAGCCGAACCCCCGCGAGCCGGGTCCACGCGATCGAAGGAGTCGATCGCTCACGGCGATCGACTGGGCTGCCTAGCAGCCCAGCGGCGAGTCCGGCGACTCGCCGCCTCTGGGGCGTCGGTCCGACCAGCGGACAGCCGCGGGTCCCAGCCCCCGCGGCTCGCGATCGATCGGGGTGATCGATCGCGTCCCCGGCTCCCAGCCGGGGTTCGCCCCCCTTTCCCTTCGCGCGTACAAACCCTAGCCGGGCGATCCGCATGGTCCGGTGGCTTCGCCACCACCATGCGATCGTTCGTCTATTCCGGGTTTGAATTTCGGATCTTTGTTCTACGGTATTTTCAATAGATCATCGAATAAAATCATCAAGGGTGTTTAACGATTTTGTACCTTCGATTCGTTGTTCGGAGAAACGAGATCAATCGATGACCTTGAGATCTTCCCGCGTATTCCTTGCACTAGCCGGACGTCGTTGATGGAGTTATATTCTAAATGTCTAGTTTAGTGACAATATAGAACTCCTTATCTGTGTTTTACATTATCTATTAATCAAACTGTCGGCATTTTGTCTATCTTGTACTTGAATGCAATAGTCCTAGATATATACGTTGTAGACAGTATGGCGTGAGGAGACACGCGGAAGATCATACTGTCAGTTACTCGTATACTATCGAACAGAAGCTCACGACTTAGATGGACAGGGACAATCCATCGGTACGTCGTAGTGTGACTGGGTAATAGTTGATCTTGACTATTATGTTACACTTGTACACTTGGTGTATTGAGCAGGACCACGGGAGGGCGTTCGATTTATACTAATCGACGTAATCGAACTAGACCTCAGAATTACGGATATACGAATTCTTAATCCCTATATAATTATAGGTGCGTGTGTCCAATTCTCGGCTCTTTAACTTGCCAATGAGTGAGACTAATTGATTAGTCGAGATACTCGGTAAATTGGGAATCGTAATTGTACACACGGCATGCTATAGATTATAGACAGGAAACCGTGTCCCGTTTATCGGGTTGATAACGTCCCCGAGATGAGCTCATAAAGTTTATCATGTAAACCCTGCAGGTGGATTTGTTCCACATGATAATAAGGTTGAGTGGTACTAGTCTCGGATAATAAGAGACGAATTAATTTAATTATTAGTAATTAAATAAATTCGTGGACGTTCGATATCTTAAACACGGGGAAAGTCGTATATGTAATTTCGGCGGAAAATATTATTGGTAAAATAATATGAATTAATTAATTGGGAATTCAATTATAATTTTATAGTGGAATTAATTATAATTAAAATTGGATTTAATTAAAGGTTTTCTTTTAAGGACACCGGTTTAATTAAATTGCAATTTAGCCTAATTAACTAATTAACCTAAGGTCCCTAGTGTGGCCTATTTAAACCCCTCCCCCTCTCTTCTCTAGACCTAACTTACGCAGCTTTTATTTTTCTTCACTTGAGAAAATAAAACGTGAGAGAGAGTTTAAGAGAGAAGAAGAAGAGGAGACTTCCGGTGGATCGTTGCCCACACAACGTCTGGAGTCGAGGGCTAGGATACACACTAGAAGATCAAAGGTGTTCGCCTATTCGGCTTCTCCGAATCACGCATCGAAGGTAAAGAATCGAAAACCCTATTCCGCATCTTTTTCGATTCTTATTGTACGTAATAATCCAACGAACCCACGATCGAGTTCCGGACATCGTGGATCGCATTCCTCGACTACTGGGGGTTCTAGGACCTTCGGATCGGTAGTCGGAAGAGGAAAAACGACACGGAAACGAGCCCGGAACAGCAGATCGCGCTGCTGTCCGCGCTGCTGAAGGACAAACGGCGACCGCCGTTTTGCTTTTTTTCGGGCAGCCTGCTCCGGCTTGCGCGGTTGTCCTCCGGGGCAACGGCTGGGCGTGAATCGGGGCACGGGTTGGGCACGTGGACGGAGTAGCGGATCTGGAGGTCGACTGGGATCGTTCGGATGTTCGAGTGATCGAACGAACGCATCCCGGGTAGTCGATTACCAACAATTGGTATCAGAGCGAGGTTATTGGTTTGTTGTATTGTTCGTACGTTTGTGATGCAGGTTGAACCCGATTATTATGGCCAATTTATTTTTGGTATTTTGTGCTATATGTGTGTGGTTTTGTTTAAACTCTCGGGCTTGTCGAGATCGTTTTATTTTAAATCGTTGCTTGCTTGTAATAGATTAAAACGACGGGTTGAGTCGTTTAGGGTTTTCTATTTCGTTTTTCGTTTATCCGGGTGTATAGGATCGATCGATATGTATAGGATCGATGCCGGAAGTAGTTAGCTTTACCTTGTAATTGTTGCTGCTGCTTGGTGAATCGAGACGAGATCGAGGGCCGGACGAACAAAGGTCGAGAAGTCGAACCCGCGGGCTGCTGAAGGGCAAACGGCGGTCGCCGTTTCTCAAACGGCGGTCGCCGTTTCGTTGGTTTTCAGGCAGCAGCTCCGCGGGGGTTCGAAGGACACCACGGATCGCTCGTCGAGGCTCGGGATGATACTCCAGTGGGAGGGGTTCGTCTCTTGGCACTTAGACGAGTCGGTGGTGGACCGAGACCGAGACGAGCAACGAGACGAAGATCCGAGAAGACGTGCATCGAAGATTTTAAAGGCCATAATAATCGGGCCACGTTAAATGCTTTTTGTGTGTTTACGTGTGTTTTATTATGCTTTATTTTCAATATGCATGCTTGTTATCCCTTTCGTAAAAACTAAGTGGGAGAGGGATTGGAAACAATCCCGCGGTCTCCATTCTCTGTTTTGATGGTGATGTGTGTCGCTTACGAGTTGGCTTTAGTGTCATCCTCCCTATCGGATAAAGTTGACACACGGATATCACTGGATCAAAATTCGAATTCAATTCCATTTATAGAATTGAACACTTAAGTTTTTCAAAACAATGCCTAATCTGTCTTTCAAAGACTAATTTCAACTCGACTCATTCTCACCCCGGGGAGTGGAATGGAGCCAAAGCGCTTGGTTATGTCGATGACACAGATTAGAGACATTCGAGTCATTTGATGACTAGATCGATTGTCTGGTTGGCTCCCTCACCTAGTGAGAGATAGGGCTCAATTGCATGATTGATCGCTGGTTAGAAACTTCGAGTTTCACTTACGAGATATCAAGCTTTGATTAACGAAATTGTGAAATTTATTAAATGGAATTCAATTAACAAAGTTGTTTGTTTAGTAAACGTCCACACTATCGTGGCTTGCTAGACGGAAACGGAACTTTGGGTTAATTGAGGCTCGACAGTTATAGGAAATCGTAAAGGGACCGCATGTCAACGTAAACGTCCACACTAACGTGGCTTGCGGTGGGCGTGTAGTTTCCGAGCGGTTAACTTAGTACTGAGAAATGGTACACACTTAGGTACGCTTTACAGTATCCTCCCCATCGGAGTCACTGCTGTAATGATGTACGACCGAAGTAAAAGTCCAGTTATAAAATCGTTTGGACTAGTATACGTCCACATGAACGTGGCATGCTAGTCTGATGGGATTTTAGGATTGATTGGTAAATTTAATGATATTAATTAAGGGAGTTAATATCGAATTAAATTTGACGGTTTGATTTGTCTCTTTTATAGATATGGCACTCAACCCGCTGTCCATTATACTAAAAGAAAACAAACTCACTGGTCCAAACTATGTTGATTGGAAACGAAACTTGGACATTGTCCTAACTGCTGAGGAGTACAAATTTGTACTCCATGAGGTTTGTCCTGATGAACCTATTGACACCTCCACTCCTGAGGAAAAGGAAGCTCATCGGAAGTGGGTCAAGGCTGATCAGATGGCGCGGTGCTACATTATGGCTTCTATGTCAAGTGTGCTGCAACATCAGCATGAAGCCATGACCACTGCCTATGATATGATGCTTAACCTCAAGGATATGTTTGGTAGTCAGGATAGGGCAGCCAGGCAAGAGGCTATGAGGCGACTCATGACAGCCACCATGACCGAAGGAACGCCCGTAAGGGATCACGTTCTTAGGATGATTGGCTATCTGAATGAGATAGAGATTATGGGAGGAGTTATCGATGGGGAAACCCAGATCGATATAGTGCTCCAGTCTCTGCCTAGGAGTTTTGAGCAGTTCCGCCTGAACTATAACATGAACAAGAGGTTATATACGTTGGCGGAACTCCTGACTGAACTCCAGGCGGCAGAGGGAATCTTTAAGAAGCCTCAGTCTCAGGCTCTTGTGGCTGTGAAACTTCCTGGCCCTCCGGGGACTAAGAGGAAGAAGAATCAAGGACGGAAACCCAGTGGACCCAGAAATGGTGCACCACGGAATGGAGTGAACAAGCCCAAGGGCAAGTGTTTCCGTTGCAAGCAGTCTGGACATTGGAAGTCTAATTGTCCTCTCAGACAAGGAGGTATGAACTTTTCCTTAGTCACTGAAACATGTTTAGCGGTGTTATCCACCGGTACCTGGTGTGTGGATACGGGAGCCACTGATCATGTCTGCAATTCTTTGCAGGGGTTCCAGGAAACCCGGCGGCTTAGAGAGGGAGAGATCACCATCTACATGGGCAACGCTACGAAAGTGGCGGCGGTTGCAGTGGGAGATGTTTATTTATTTTTTGATAATAAAGTTTTGGTATTGAATAATTGCCTTTATGTACCGAATTTTAGAAAGAACCTTGTTTCGGTTTCTAAATTGGTTTTGAATAAATATTCTGTTTCTTTTGATAGTTCTGTTATTATCAAAAAGAATGGTGAGTATATCTGTTCTGGTGCATTGATAGGCAACTTATATATACTGAATCCCACGATGCAAAGTGTAGAGTCATATAACACATCTAGTACCAATAAGAGAAAGGAGCCTTCTAGGATGAATCAAAAGTACTTATGGCATCTTAGGCTAGGTCATATTAACTTGGGTAGGATTCAAAGGTTGATAACTGATGGAATACTCAGTGGTGTGAAAGATGAGGACTTTCCAACCTGCGAATCATGCCTGGAAGGAAAAATGACCAAGCGACCCTTTAGTGATAAGGGGTATAGATCCAAGGAAGTACTGGAATTGATTCACTCTGATTTGTGCGGGCCTTTATCTGTCCAAGCGAGAGGAGGTTATGAATATTTCGTAACCTTCACTGATGATTACTCAAGGTATGGTTTTGTGTACCTGATGCGCCGCAAGAGCGAGTGCTTTGACAAGTTCAAGGAGTACAAAGCTCTTGTGGAGAACCTTCATGGTAAAACCATAAAGACTCTACGATCTGATCGTGGAGGAGAGTACCTCTCGGGAGAGTTTAAAGCGTACTTATTAGAGAATGGGATTGACTCCCAGATGACTGCACCATACACGCCCCAGCAGAATGGTGTAGCAGAAAGAAGGAATAGGACTCTTATGGAAATGGTAAGATCTATGATGAGTTATTCAGACCTACCAGTTTCGTTCTGGGGATATGCCTTGGAAACAGCGGCGTATATCCTGAACCTAGTGCCTTCTAAATCAGTCCCTAAGACGCCCTCGGAATTGTGGACCGGGCGTAAGCCAAATTTGAAACACATTCGGATCTGGGGTTGTCCAGCACATGTGCTGAAGCATGGGGCTGATAAGTTAGAGTCACGTTCGGATATTCGGTTGTTTATAGGATATCCTAGAGGAACGAAAGGTGGTCTATTTTATAGCGCTCAGGACCAGAAGATCGTTGTTAGCACCAACGCTCGATTCTTGGAAGAGGATTATATAATGGACCACAAGCCCAAGAGTGAGATAATACTAAACGAACTGAGAGGGGACGATCAAGGCTTAGATCCAACCGAACCGAGTGATACGCCACCACAGTCTGCACCTGTAGTTACTGAGGTTACACCGGAGCGTCGTCGTAGTGGGAGGGTTGTTCGACAACCCGATAGGTTCATGTTTATAGGTGAGTCTTCGGACTTGTTACCTGGAGAACATGAAGCCGATCCCTGGACCTACGGCGAGGCGCTTAAAGATCAAGATGCTCAGTCTTGGCAAAAGGCGATGAAATCTGAGATTGAATCAATGGATTCAAATCAGGTCTGGAATCTTGTAGCACCGCCCAAAGGTGTAAAAGCCATTGGTTGCAAGTGGGTGTACAAGAGAAAAAGAGGATCTGACGGGAAGGTTGAAACCTTCAAGGCTAGGCTTGTTGCGAAAGGGTATACTCAGAAAGAAGGGATCGATTATGAGGAAACCTTTTCGCCGGTAGCTATGCTAAAGTCGATCCGGATTCTTTTGTCTATAGCAGCTCATATGGATTATGAGGTGTGGCAAATGGACGTCAAGACAGCATTCTTGAATGGGAATCTTGACGAGACCATTTACATGAGACAGCCAGAAGGTTTCATTAAGAAAGGCCAAGAGCATCTAGTGTGTAAGCTAAACCGATCCATTTATGGATTGAAGCAAGCTTCTAGATCTTGGAACATGCGGTTTGATGAGGTTATCCAGTCTTATGGATTCATTCAAAGCATGGACGAGTCGTGTGTATACCGGAGATGTGACGGAAACAGTGTGGCGTTTCTCGTGCTTTATGTAGACGACATCCTTCTAATTGGCAACAATGTGAAGATGTTGTCAGACATAAAGGGATGGTTGTCCAAGCAATTCGATATGAAAGACTTAGGACAAGTTGGGCATGTTCTTGGGATCAAGGTTTTACGGGATCGCCAGAAAAGAACATTGAGCTTGTCCCAGGCTTCATATATTGATACGATTCTAGCTCGTTTCAACATGCAGAATTCCAAGAGAGGTGCTCAACCTTTCTGCCATGGAATTCATCTATCTAAAGACATGTGTCCCAAAACACAGAAGGAGATAGATTACATGAAGACAGTTCCTTATGCTTCGGCAGTAGGAAGTCTAATGTATGCAATGTTGTGCACGAGGCCTGATATCTGCTATGCCGTAGGCATGGTAGCTAGATATCAGAGTAACCCTGGACAGGGTCACTGGACCGCTGTAAAGAACATACTTAAGTACCTGCGAAGGACTAGGAATTATGTTCTGAGTTACAAAGCGTCCGAGTTGATTCCTATTGGTTACACAGACTCGGATTTCCAATCTGATAAGGATCAGCGAAAGTCTACATCAGGCTATGTGTTCACATTGGGAGGTGGAGCAATTTCATGGAAGAGTGTTAAGCAGAAATGCATTTCGGACTCTACCATGGAAGCCGAATATGTAGCAGCCTCTGAGGCAGCTAAAGAATCGGTGTGGCTCCGGAGCTTTCTTATGGACTTGGATGTGGTTCCTAAAATGCCTAGAGCTATCACAATTTATTGTGACAATAGCGGTGCAGTGGCAAATGCAAAGGAACCACGAGCCCACAATGCGAGTAAACACATAGATCGCAAGTACCACCTGATTAGAGACATCGTCAGGAGAGGCGATGCAGTTGTCACCAAGATTGCATCAGCGGATAACCTGGCTGACCCCTTTACGAAGGCACTTCCAGCGGAAGCGTTCAAGAGACACGTGAAGGGGATGGGTATCGGATGTATGGTAGAGGGCAACTAGAGATTTAGTATAAGTGGGAGATTGATGGAGTTATATTCTAAATGTCTAGTTTAGTGACAATATGGAACTCCTTATCTGTGTTTTACATTATCTATTAATCAAACTGTCGGCATTTTGTCTATCTTGTACTTGAATGCAATAGTCCTAGATATATACGTTGTAGACAGTATGGCGTGAGGAGACACGCGGAAAATCATACTGTCAGTTACTCGTATACTATCGAACAGAAGCTCACGACTTAGATGGACAGGGACAATCCATCGGTACGTCGTAGTGTGACTGGGTAATAGTTGATCTTGACTATTATGTTACACTTGTACACTTGGTGTATTGAGCAGGACCACGGGAGGGCGTTCGATTTATACTAATCGACGTAATCGAACTAGACCTCAGAATTACGGATATACGAATTCTTAATCCCTATATAATTATAGGTGCGTGTGTCCAATTCTCGGCTCTTTAACTTGCCAATGAGTGAGACTAATTGATTAGTCGAGATACTCGGTAAATTAGGAATCATAATTGTACACACGGCATGCTATAGATTATAGACAGGAAACCGTGTCCCGTTTATCGGGTTGATAACGTCCCTGAGATGAGCTCATAAAGTTTATCATGTAAACCCTGCAGGTGGATTTGTTCCACATGATAATAAGGTTGAGTGGTACTAGTCTCGGATAATAAGAGACGAATTAATTTAATTATTAGTAATTAAATAAATTCGTGGACGTTCGATATCTTAAACACGGGGAAAGTCGTATATGTAATTTCGGCGGAAAATATTATTGGTAAAATAATATGAATTAATTAATTGGGAATTCAATTATAATTTTATAGTGGAATTAATTATAATTAAAATTGGATTTAATTAAAGGTTTTCTTTTAAGGACACCGGTTTAATTAAATTGCAATTTAGCCTAATTAACTAATTAACCTAAGGTCCCTAGTGTGGCCTATTTAAACCCCTCCCCCTCTCTTCTCTAGACCTAACTTACGCAGCTTTTATTTTTCTTCACTTGAGAAAATAAAACGTGAGAGAGAGTTTAAGAGAGAAGAAGAAGAGGAGACTTCCGGTGGATCGTTGCCCACACAACGTCTGGAGTCGAGGGCTAGGATACACACTAGAAGATCAAAGGTGTTCGCCTATTCGGCTTCTCCGAATCACGCATCGAAGGTAAAGAATCGAAAACCCTATTCCGCATCTTTTTCGATTCTTATTGTACGTAATAATCCAACGAACCCACGATCGAGTTCCGGACATCGTGGATCGCATTCCTCGACTACTGGGGGTTCTAGGACCTTCGGATCGGTAGTCGGAAGAGGAAAAACGACCCGGAAACGAGCCCGGAACAGCAGATCGCGCTGCTGTCCGCGCTGCTGAAGGACAAACGGCGACCGCCGTTTCCAAAACGGCGACCGCCGTTTTGCTTTTTTTCGGGCAGCCTGCTCCGGCTTGCGCGGTTGTCCTCCGGGGCAACGGCTGGGCGTGAATCGGGGCACGGGTTGGGCACGTGGACGGAGTAGCGGATCTGGAGGTCGACTGGGATCGTTCGGATGTTCGAGTGATCGAACGAACGCATCCCGGGTAGTCGATTACCAACAGTCGTGTGGGCGACGATCTACCGAACTCCATGGATCTCCCTCTCTACTTTCTCTCTCTAGAATTGTGATCTTCAAGTTATGAGATTAGAGAAGACCATGTAGTGCTTTTATAGGCTACGTAGGGGATCTTAAGGATGTGGAATATTGGGCTTCCAATAATAGTGATTAAATTGAGCCCAAGCCCAAATCTATTAATCCTTACTATTATTAATTAATTCTATTTTCCACTATATAAAATTAATTGCACTCCCAATATTAAACCATATCATATCAAATAATATTTCTCCGGTAGTATTATTTATTCCGTGTATTTAAGATATAAATATCCATGAATAAAATTAATTTATTGCTAATTAATTTATTCATCTTTTATATCCGAGACTAGTACCATTCAACCTTAATTATTATGCGGAATGAATCCACCTGCAGGGTTTACATAATAATTCCTTATACACTTTCCCGTCAAGTATTCACGGCATGTCATACATAAAATATAGTGACCCAACTTAACCGGTAATTAATCCAATAACTGAATCGGTTAATTCCTTTGGTAAATCAAAGTCACTTATATTAAATATACACACCCGCAATAGTATCGGGGATTAAGAATAAAATAATCAGAGACTTAAATCGATTATCGCCGGCAATCCTAATCGATAAATCTCAAGCAGATCCGCTCAATACACCAAGTGTACAAGTGTGATAAAATAATCAAGATAGATTATTTTCTCTCACACAACGACTATACCGATGGATTGGTCCGTGTCCATCTAGGTCGTGAGCAACTGTTCGATTAAATACGAGTAACCGATAGTATGATCTTCTGTGCGCCCATGCAACACCATACTAACTACAATGTATAAAATCCAGGACTATGATTTGCATATATTTAATTATAAATAATTAAACGCAAATAATTGTTTATTTAATTAAATAGATTAGTGGCAATGGATCGTGAGTTTCCGTCACTTAAATCTAGACATTAAGTACACAACTCCAACAATCTCCCACTTGTACTAAGGTCTAGTCATTTCCTCCAAACTCCCGACTCCCATACTCATCACGTGCCAAAGTTGTACTTCCAAGAAGTACTATGTGAATGAGCACTCTAGGTTGCTGCTCCGAAGTTATCTTGGTGACTACAGCGTCGTCTCCCTCGACGATGACTCGTATCAGGTGGTACTTGCACTATGTGTTATCTTACACTTATGGACTAGTGATTTCTTCCCATTTGCCATTGCACCGCTATTTACATAGCCTTTGGTAAATTAAGAATCACATCTAAGTCCCAGAGATTATCCCGGAGTTATACCAAAACTTCCGCTGCCTCTGAGGCTGCTATTTGGTTACCCATGGCAGAGTCCGAAAAACATCGTGCTTATCACTCTTCCATGTTAAACTCCTTCTCCTTCAATAGTGAAACACATAGCCTGATATCGACTTACACCGGTCCTCATTTGATTAGAAATCTAAGAGAATGTAATCCAAAGAAATGCTCGTCTGCTTCGTAATCCAGAACATAGTTTCCAGTACTTTGAAAGTACTTAAAATGTTCATCACAACAGTCAAGTATTCCTTTCCAGGATTACCTTGATATCCTCCCACTATGCTAACCGCATAGCCGATATCAGGTTCTTGTTTTCAAACATGCATTTATTAAGCTTTCCACACAAAAGTGTAGGAAACTGCTTTCATTGCTTCTATCTCCTTTTGTGTTCCAAAACACATATCCTTAGATAGATGCATTCCGTCTCTGAAAGGTAACGAACCTTTCTCGGAATCTTGCATGTTTAAAACGAACCATAATCATTTATGTAAGATGTCCAGGAGAAGTACAATGTGCTTTCTAGAGATCCAAGATCTCAAGAACATGTCCAACTTCTTCCTATATCTTTCATAATGATTCATCTAGACAACCACCATTTTATGTCTGATAACATCTTTACATTGTTGCCAATGATAAGAGTGTCATCTATATAAAACCTTCGAGAGACACCACCTTGTTTTCCATCACGTTTCCAATACACACAATTCGTCTATGCTTTTGATGAATCCATAAAATGGACTATCTCATCAATTTGCAAGTACCACGAACTCAATGCTTTGTTTCAATCCATAAATGGATCAACTAAGCTTGTACTCTAAATGATCTCGCCTCTTAGCCAAGAAGGCACATTTAGATCTAGTACGGCCTTCATGTAGATCTAGGGATCGATTTCATGTATACTAGATCCAGACTCCGAAGACTCTCCTAGTCTTATGAATATCTCCGATTTCCCACAACCTCCCACTACAATGGCATTCCGGTGTATAAACAGTGATAACAGTAGGTGTAGTTAGTGGTGTACCGCTACTCGGTTCGGCTGGTTCTAAGTCTTAATCTTTCTCTCTCATTTCAAAGTATCATGTCACTTTGGGCTTGTGGTTCATCTAATAGTCTTTCTCTAAGAACCGGGCGTTAGAACTTATAACGTCCTTCTGGTTCATAGTACTATTGAACACACATATTTTGTTCTCCTAAGATATTCTACAACCGCATTTGAATGCGCTGTTGTTTCCAGACATATCCATAGAACATAGGTAGTTCCATATAACTCATCTTTTACTATCTCTATAAGAGTTCCATTTCTTATTATCGACACACCATCTCTACACAACAGTGTATGGTGTAGTCATTTGGGATCAAATCCCAATCTCCGATCAGTATGCCATGCATTCTTCAGACAGGTACTTGCCTCCGCGATCAAAATCGCAGGCTACAAATGGATATACCTTGATGGCTCTCCACAATTGCTTAGTGTCCATTGACTTGTCAAAACACTTGCTTTTGTGGCACATCAGGTATTCTAATCCATTCTTCGAGTAATCATAAAATGAAGTACTCGTACCTTATTGTCTGAGTAGACATAGGTCTGCATACATCAGAGTCAATCAATTCTTATACTTGTCCAGATCTTACATCTTATATCCATAAAGGATTGCTTAGTTATATTATCTTCCAAATTAGATTCTTAGGTCGGAAGGTCCACTCCTTCAACTTAATTGATCAAAATATCAATTTTCGACCCTTGAACTTCTTATTTGAATAAACATGACTCAGCATAAGAATCCACAAGTATAATTGATAAAGAAATCTCTTATTAGTAAAACGAGTTTCATACTACGGTTCGTTGCATCGTGGTGGACTCAGGATTCATCATTTATATATTGCTAGCCAATGTACCAGAATAGATAATATCATTATTTCTTCTTATAACCATCAAATGATTAAAAGAAATAAAATATCCATTTATTAGAAATCCAGAACAAAGTTCTTTCTAATATGAAAGGTACATAGAAGCAATAACTCAAAATGAAATCCTATATAAAAAAAAAATCCTCCACTGCAACTGCTGCCTCCTCTACAGCATTGCCCATGTAGACTACGATTTTTTCTTTTCTAAGTCGTCGGGTTTCCTGGAACCTTTGCATTTAAAATGCACATACCGTCAGTGGCTCCATATCTACACACCAGGTTCCGGTAGATAATACCACTGACTATGTTTTACGACTAAAGAAGAATTTCGTACTTTCTTTGAGAGGATAATCAGACTTCCAGTACCCAGACTGTTTGCATCGAGAACTCTTGCCTCATGGCTTTCTCGTCCCATCTCGTGGTCCAAGAAACCTAGGACCACTGGGTTTCTTTTCTTGCTTTTCCTTTTTCCCCGATCTTGCCCTTAGGTTCGAAACCTTTGGCATTGGCTACAAGAGCTTGCGATTTCCGTCTCAACTCGTCTAAAAAGTCAATCATCTCAAAAACGTGTTTAAGCGTTTCCTCGAAGTGACTGGCCTTTATGAGTATCCTCATCGCCTCTTGTCTAGCCTCTACATCATGTCTAAACATCTCCTTGAGTTTGAACATGATATCAAAATCAGTTCTTTCCTCAAATGTTAAGACATTAGTAGGTTCGGGAGGACAAAGCTCACTGAGTACAAACTTGTACTCTTCAACAGTTTGGGCATGTCTAGATCTCTATTCCAATCAATACATTCAGAGACCAATGAGTTTAAAATCCTAAGGTATCACATAAAGTGGGTTCAAAGCCATATCCTAATCTATGAGCACATATAACAACAAACAATCGATTTAATTTCCGATATTATCTCCCTCAAATAATATCATTAAACCACTAATCACATCTAAAATCCCATCAGGTAAGGCAATGTTGGAGTTGTGTACTTAATGTCTAGATTTAAGTACCGGTAAACTCCCTGTCATAGCATTTAACCTATTTAATTAATAAACAATTATTTGCATTTAATTAATTATGCAAAATATAGTCCTAGATTTTATACGTTGTAGTTAGTATGGTGTTGCATGGGCACACAGAAGATCATACTATCGGTTACTCGTATTTAATCGAACAGTTGCTCACGACCTAGATGGACACGGACCAATCCATCGGTATAGTCGTTGTGTGAGAGAGAAAATAATTTATCTTAATTATTTTATCACACTTGTACACTTGGTGTATTGGGCGGATCGCTTGAGATTTATTGATTAGGATTGCCTTGGATAATCAATTTAAATCTCAGAGTATTTTATTCTTAATCCCCGATATTATTGCGGGTGTGTATATTTAATATAAGTGACTTTGATTTACCAAAGGAATTAACCGATTTAATTATTGGGTTAATTACCGGTTAAGTTGGGTCACTATATTTTATATATGGCATGCCGTGAATTCTTGAAGGGACAGTGTATCCCGTAAGGGTTGATAATATCCCCGAGATGAGTTCATAAGGAATTATTATGTAAACCCTGCAGGTGGATTTAATCCGCATAATAATTAAAGTTGAACGGTACTATTCTCGGATATAAGAAATGAATAATATTTATTGAGCAATAAATAAATTTATTCATGGATATTTAAATCTTAAATACACGGAATATATAATACTAATCGGAGAAATATTATTTGATATAATATGGAATAATATTGGGAGTGCAATTTTATTTATATAGTGGAAAATAAATAAAATTTAATATTGATAAGAATTAATAGATTTGGGTTGGACCCAATTTAATTTTCAATATTTAGAAGCCCAATATTTATTCTCCTTATGATCCCCTACGTAGCCTATATAAGCACTACATGGTCTTCACTTTTCAAGAGAGAAATAATTGACCTACGCCAATCATAAAGTCTTGAGAGTGAGGAAGATCCATAGGAGTCCGATAGATCGTCGCCCACACGACGTTCGGACGAGGTGCAAGGAATACGTGGGAAGATCGCAAGGTCATCAAAGGTGTTTGATTTCGTTTCTCCGCACAACGAATCGAAGGTAAAATCATAAACCCTCTTTTATGATTTTATGTGATTAATTGTAGCGTATACATGAGCACACGATCCGGGTAAACGTACGAACTTCGGGGACAGGGATTCGAGATCCCCGGCGAAGATCGAGAGAACCCTCGGCTTGGAGCCGAGGGGGCGATCGAACCCTAGGGTTCAATCGCGGCGCGCGGACGAGGGAGCCCCGACTGGACGCCGGGGCGAGCGATCGACCATGGGTCGATCGCGGGGAGACCGCCGTGGGCTGGTGCCACGGCAGCTGGTCCCTCCCCAGCCCTTGACCGGCGGCCAGGCACGACGGAGGAGCCCCGGCTGGAGCCGGGGCATGCGATCGACCGCGAGGTCGATCGCGGGGAAAACCGCGGCTGGAGCCGCGGCGGGTCAGCTGGGGGCTGACCGCCCCTCCTCCGGCGATGGTGGTGAGTCGCCGGACTCACCACCGGGGGGCTGCTGCGCAACCCCGGCGATCGCAGCGTGCGATCGCGAGCCCCTCGCGGATGGGGGCTCGGCTAGGGTTTTCTAGTCGCGGGGTTTCATCCCGCGGCAGTGATGCTCAAGTCGAGCTCCGTCGACGTGAGATGATTCGCGTGCATGGATCCGGCTCGCGGGAGAAAATCGGCTGGGGGCGGGCTGCGTGTCTTCGGGCGCGTAGTCTCCAAAGGTCGGACTCCTGCGGATGAGTCAGGAATCCAATCTCCGGCGATGAAGGATTTCGGTCGGGCTATCGGTTCCGCATAAATTTTAATAGCCCGGGATATCGATTTCCAACAATTGGTATCAGAGCGTTTGGTTTCGTGTTCATGTATATGCTCGATTATTGTTCTACCTTGCAGGATTTCCGGCTATCATGGTTGATTTAATTATTGCTTAATTAATTATCATGATTATTAAACTCTCGGACATGTCGAGATTCGTTTTGTGTGGTTGAATGTTTGTAATAGTAAAAAATTCGGGGGTTGACCGAATTTAGGATTTATTATTACGTTCTTGTTTTCCGGAAAATGTATAGGGTCGATTTCATGTATAGAATCGATACCGGATAGTGTAATTTAATTCTTGTAATTTTAATTACGTTGGTTCGATGTTGAGACGATCGGCGGAAGACGAAGATGGTGTGACGAAGAAGTGAATGGACAAGAGGGACGATCAACCCCATGATCGACCCTCACGATCGACCGCGAGGAAGGGGGCCGATCGCCCCTCGGCCGTGGGCTGCCGCCGGTGTTGGTGGTGGCTGGCCGGCTGGAGTGGCGGCGGCGGTGATCCCCTCCGGTGGCCGGTCGATCATGGTGGTGGGGGTGGTGCGGGGACTCCCAACCCGTGCTACTCCTACCATAATCCGACTTTCCTAAATTAATTCGACTTTCCTATTTGAGTATCTTCCTTTTAGGAAATTCTCATGGATTAGGAAAAGAATTAATTGAATTAATTTTATTCCTATTTGTTTTGTTTCCTTTATGGAAATATTCATGGATTAGGAATTTAATTAATTTAGTATTAATTTACTTCCTATTTGATCATTCCTATTCTTGGGAATTTTCATTAGATGGAAATTAATTGTCAATGGAAAGTAGAAGAGTCCTAAATTTATTTTGTTTCCTTATTCTATTATAGAAGTCTTCTAGAATATTCCAAGTTTTACTTGGATAGATTATTCTAAAAGATTTAATAGAATTAGATAGGAGATTAAATAAATATAAATATTAATAATATTTAATTTTATTTTTGATATATTCAATTGACTTAATTTTCGAATTAAGTAACTTTTGGATTAATTGAAAATAAATAGATTTAAATATTAGAAATTAATATTCTCGTCACATGGAGCATTCTAGAACGAAGACTGAAGACTAGAAGATGCGTACGGAGATGCAACAAAGCCATGATAGTCGGAAAATAATTTTCTAGCATTATTTTGACTATGTGATACTATGTGCTTTATTGCTTGTATGCATGCTATATGTGTTTATTTTATGCACTAGATAGCGTATCCCTTTATTATAAAAAGCTAAGTGGGAGAGGGGATGGAAACATTCCCATGGTCTCCATTACTGTTCTCTTGGTGACTCTTATGGACTTTCGAAGTTCGTGTAGACGAGTCATTGGAGGAGAATTCTTGTAATCCCTTTTTCAAGAAACATTGATAAAGTTTATCAAACAATGCCTAATTTGTCTTTCTGAAACTGACTTCAAGTCGACTCATTCTCACCCCGGGGAGTGGAATGGAGCCAAAGCCACTTGGTCATGTAGAGGACACAAATTAGAGACTTTCGTGCCATTCTTTGATAGATGGGTCGTTTGTCTGCTCGGCTCCCTCATTATGAGAGATAGGGTCGCTCGCATGTTGAATCACTGGTTAGAAACTTCGAGTTTCACTTATGATTCTCCACGTCTTGATTTACGAGATTAAATGGATCAAGTAATTGGGAGTCAATTATAAAAGTCTCTTAGTGTAGTAAACGTCCACACCACGTGGCTTGCTATGCTGACGGACTTTGGATTAATTGATGTAGACAGTTGTAAGTAATTATGAAGAGTTGTGAAGTTATCGTAAACGTCCACACCACGTGGCTTGCGGTGATGTAGCAATTCCAAGTGATTCACTTTGGTACTGAGTAATGGTTTACACTTAGATACGCGTTATAGTATTCCTCCCCACGAGGTCACGCTATAATTGATGTATGACCAAAGAAAATCTAATTGCTAAATCATTTGGGTGGGTAAACGTCCACACCACGTGGCTTGCCTTACCTGATGGGATTTTAGATGTGATTAGTAATTTAATGATGTTATTCCAGGGAGATAACGTCGGATATTAAATTAATTGTTTGTTTAAATGTGCTTATAGGTTTAGAATATTGCTATGAATCCACTTGAGATGATACTTGAGGAATTTAACGCACTGGTTCCACACTGTGTTGAATGGAAAGAGGAGTTAGACATTGCTCAGACTGTAAAGGAGTACAATGAAGTACTCAGTGAAACTTGTCCTCCTGGACTCACCATTAACTCGACTGAGGATGAGATTTTTGACTTTGAGAAATGGGATAGTGCTCGTTCGTTAACCATTAATCATGATGTCATGCTTAAACTCAAGTTGATGTTTGGACATGATGAGAATGCTAGAAAAAAGGCGATGAGGATACTCATAAAGATCTGTTACTTCGATGAAACACTTGATCATGTTTTTGAGATGATGGATCTTTTAGACGAGTTGAAACAATCGCAAGCTCTTATAGCCAAAGCCAAAGGTTTCGGACCTAAAGGCAAGGAAAAGGAGAAGAAGACAAGGGGGTCCGGTGGTCCTAAGGGACTTGGGCCAAAGGGTGGGATAAAGAAGCCTTCTGGCAAATATTCCCAAGGAAAGCAGTCTGAGTATTGGGGGTCTACATCTTGTCCTCTCAAAGGTACGAATTCTTTTCTTTAGTCGTAAAACATAGTCAGCGGTATTATCTACCAAGAATTCTGGTGTGTAGATATGGAACCACTGACGGTATGTGCATTCTAAATGCAGGGGTTCCAGAAAACCCAGCGACTTAGATAAGAAGAGTTCGAGTCCACATGGGCAAAGCTGTTGAGGAAGCAGCGGTTGCAGTGGAAGACATTTATCTATCTGTTTGATAGTTATAGGATTTCATTTCAAGGTTATTGCTCTGTACCTTTTATTCTAGAAAGAACTTTTGTTCTGGTTTTCTATTATTAATGGATATTTTATTTCTTTAATCATTTGATGATTTAGATAAGAAATAATGGTGATATCTATTATGGTACATTAGATAGCAATATGTGAATGATGAATCCTTAGTCTACCACGATGCCACAAACCGTTATGTAAACTTGTTTTACTCATTAGATGTATTTCTTTATCAATCATTATGCTTGTGAATTCTTGAACTTAGTAGTATCTACTCAAAAGGGATTCAAAAGGTCGAAATTGATTTGATCAATTATAGTTGGAGGAATGGACCTCCCGACCTAAGAATCGATCTTGAGAGATGGTACATCTAAGTCAACCTTTCTGGATAAAGGATGGAGTTCGGACAAGTATAGGAAATGATTTATGATTAATGCCGTATGTGTAATTAGAAAAAGGTACGAGTCGTTCTTTCAAGAACACTCGAAGATGGATTAGAATACTTGATGTGCCATAAAGGCGGAGTGTTTTCAACACAAAGCTATTATGGGGATCCTTCAAAGTATATCCATTAGAAGCCTGCGACTTGTTCGCAGAGGCTGTCACCTATCTAGGGAACACATAGCATAAATCAAGGATTGAGATTAAGTCTCAAACGACTGCACCATACACTGTTGTGTAGACATGGTGTGTCAGGAATAAGAAATGGAATTCTAATAGTAAAAGGACAAGTTTATTCGGAACTACCTATGTTCTATGGATATTTCTGGATACAATGACGCACTCGATGTAATTGTAGAATATCCTAGAAGAACAAGTAATTGTATGTTCAATAGTACTACGAACCAGAAGGGTGTTCTCACCCGGTTCTTAGAAGAAGACTATTAGATGAACTACAATGCCCTAACGGACCAGGTACCTTATAATGAGGAGAGAGAAGGCTGAGAACCAGCCTAACCGAGTAGTATACCACTAACTGCACCTAATGTTATTACTGTTATACACCGGAACGCCATTGCAGTGGGAGGTTGTTAAGCGACCAGAGATGTTCATAAGACTGGAGGAGTTTTAACTCTGGATCTAGTAGACATGAAATCGATCCCTAGTTCTGCATAGGAGGCAGTACTAAACTAAATGTGCCTACTTGGATAACAATATTTTATTGTTAAAGAGGCGAGATCATTTAGAAGTACAAGCTTGGTAAATCCATTTATGGATTATCACAGAGCTGAAACTTGTGGAACTTGCAAATTGATGAGATAGTCCATTTTATGGATTCATCAAGAGGCAAAGACAAGATTGGTGTATTGGAGACGTAATGGAAACAAAGTGGTGTTTCTCGGAATTTTGTGTAGATAACACTTCATCATTGGCAACAATGCAAAAGCGTTGTCAGACATAAAATAGAGGTTGTCTAAATAAATCGAGATATAAGATTAAGATGAAGTTGGATCATGTTCTTAGAAATCTTTCGATCTCTAGATAAGAACGTTTGTACTTCTCTTTAGATATCTTATACGATTATGGTTTGTTTTAAACATGCACAATTCTGAGAAAGGTTATTACCTTTCTAGAACGGAATACATCTATCTAAAGGTATGTGTCTTGAACACATGAAGGAGATAGATATAGACAAAGCAGATTCTTCACACTTCGAGTGTAAAGGGCCTTGTAAATGCAGTGTTATAAAACAAGAACCTGATATCAACTATGCGGTTAGCGTAGTGGGAGGATATCAAAGTAATCTGGATAAGAGGTATTCGAATGCTGTAAAAGTACTTGGAAGTACTGGATTACTAGCAAAACGAAATCTTCTTAGATTACAGTTTCTCAGACCCAAAAATCAGAAAAGGACCAGTGTAAGTCGATATCAGGCTATGTGTTCACTTTTAGAAGAGGTGGAACCTAGGAATGTAAGAGTGATAAGCATAATGCTTCTCGGACTCTATCATAAACCGAATAGCAGCCTCAGAGGCAGCGGAAGTTTTGGTTAGGTTCCGGAATGACCTCTGAACTTGGATATGATTCTTGGTTCACCAAAGGCTATGTACATAGCGGTGCATGGAGAACTGGAAGAAGTCATAAGTTCAAAAGATGATGATAACACATAGAGCCAGTACCACCTGATACGAGTCATCGTCAGAGAGACGACGCAGTAGTCACCAAGATAACTTCAGAGCGGCAACCTAGATTGCTCATTCACATGATACTTCCGGGAAGTATAACTTAAGCACGTGATGAGTATGGGAGTCGGGAGTTTGGAGGAAATGACTAGACCTTAGTACAAGTGGGAGATTGTTGGAGTTGTGTACTTAATGTCTAGATTTAAGTACCGGTAAACTCCCTGTCATAGCATTTAACCTATTTAATTAATAAACAATTATTTGCATTTAATTAATTATGCAAAATATAGTCCTAGATTTTATACGTTGTAGTTAGTATGGTGTTGCATGGGCACACAGAAGATCATACTATCGGTTACTCGTATTTAATCGAACAGTTGCTCACGACCTAGATGGACACGGACCAATCCATCGGTATAGTCGTTGTGTGAGAGAGAAAATAATTTATCTTAATTATTTTATCACACTTGTACACTTGGTGTATTGGGCGGATCGCTTGAGATTTATTGATTAGGATTGCCTTGGATAATCAATTTAAATCTCAGAGTATTTTATTCTTAATCCCCGATATTATTGCGGGTGTGTATATTTAATATAAGTGACTTTGATTTACCAAAGGAATTAACCGATTTAATTATTGGGTTAATTACCGGTTAAGTTGGGTCACTATATTTTATATATGGCATGCCGTGAATTCTTGAAGGGACAGTGTATCCCGTAAGGGTTGATAATATCCCCGAGATGAGTTCATAAGGAATTATTATGTAAACCCTGCAGGTGGATTTAATCCGCATAATAATTAAAGTTGAACGGTACTATTCTCGGATATAAGAAATGAATAATATTTATTGAGCAATAAATAAATTTATTCATGGATATTTAAATCTTAAATACACGGAATATATAATACTAATCGGAGAAATATTATTTGATATAATATGGAATAATATTGGGAGTGCAATTTTATTTATATAGTGGAAAATAAATAAAATTTAATATTGATAAGAATTAATAGATTTGGGTTGGACCCAATTTAATTTTCAATATTTAGAAGCCCAATATTTATTCTCCTTATGATCCCCTACGTAGCCTATATAAGCACTACATGGTCTTCACTTTTCAAGAGAGAAATAATTGACCTACGCCAATCATAAAGTCTTGAGAGTGAGGAAGATCCATAGGAGTCCGATAGATCGTCGCCCACACGACGTTCGGACGAGGTGCAAGGAATACGTGGGAAGATCGCAAGGTCATCAAAGGTGTTTGATTTCGTTTCTCCGCACAACGAATCGAAGGTAAAATCATAAACCCTCTTTTATGATTTTATGTGATTAATTGTAGCGTATACATGAGCACACGATCCGGGTAAACGTACGAACTTCGGGGACAGGGATTCGAGATCCCCGGCGAAGATCGAGAGAACCCTCGGCTTGGAGCCGAGGGGGCGATCGAACCCTAGGGTTCAATCGCGGCGCGCGGACGAGGGAGCCCCGACTGGACGCCGGGGCGAGCGATCGACCATGGGTCGATCGCGGGGAGACCGCCGTGGGCTGGTGCCACGGCAGCTGGTCCCTCCCCAGCCCTTGACCGGCGGCCAGGCACGACGGAGGAGCCCCGGCTGGAGCCGGGGCATGCGATCGACCGCGAGGTCGATCGCGGGGAAAACCGCGGCTGGAGCCGCGGCGGGTCAGCTGGGGGCTGACCGCCCCTCCTCCGGCGATGGTGGTGAGTCGCCGGACTCACCACCGGGGGGCTGCTGCGCAACCCCGGCGATCGCAGCGTGCGATCGCGAGCCCCTCACGGATGGGGGCTCGGCTAGGGTTTTCTAGTCGCGGGGTTTCATCCCGCGGCAGTGATGCTCAAGTCGAGCTCCGTCGACGTGAGATGATTCGCGTGCATGGATCCGGCTCGCGGGAGAAAATTGGCTGGGGGCGGGCTGCGTGTCTTCGGGCGCGTAGTCTCCAAAGGTCGGACTCCTGCGGATGAGTCAGGAATCCAATCTCCGGCGATGAAGGATTTCGGTCGGGCTATCGGTTCCGCATAAATTTTAATAGCCCGGGATATCGATTTCCAACAGGCAAACCACGTGGTGTGGACGTTTACCCACCCAAATGATTTAGCAATTATATTTCCTTCGGTCATACATCACTTATAGCGTAACCTCGTGGGGAGGAATACTATAAGGCGTATCTAAGTGTAAACCATTACTCAGCACCAAAGTAAATCGCTTGGAATTGCTACATCACTGCAAGCCACGTGGTGTGGACATTTACGACAACTTCACAACTCTTCACAATTTCTTACAACTGTCTACATCAATTAATCCAAAATCCGTCAGCATAGCAAGCCACGTGGTGTGGACGTTTACTACACTAAGAGATCTTTATAATTGACTCCCAATTACTTGATTCATTTAATCTTGTAAATCAAGACGCGGAGAATCATAAGTGAAACTCGAAGTTTCTTACCAGTGATTCACCATGCGAACGACCCTATCTCTCATAAAATGAGGGAGCCGAGCAGACAATCGATCCACCTTCAAAAGGATGGTACGAAGGTCTCTAATTTGTGTCCTCGACATGACCAAGTGGCTTTGGCTCCATTCCACTCCCCGGGGTAAGAATGAGTCGACTTGAAATCAGTTTTTGGAAAGACAAATTAGGCATTGTTTGATAAACTTAATCAATGTTTCTCGTAAGAGGAATTACAAGAATTCTCCTCCAATGGCTTATCTATACGAACTTCAAAAGTCCATAAAAGTCACCAAGAGAACAGCAATGGAGACCATGGATATGTTTCCATACCCTCTCCCACTTAGCTTTTTACAATAAAGGGATACGCTATCTAATGCATAATTAAATACACATAAGCATGCATACATGAAATAAAGCACATAGAATATTATCATATAATCAAAATAATACTAGAATATTATTTTCCGACTATTATGGCTTTATCGCATCTCCGTATGCTTCTTCTAGTCTTCATGTCTTCGTTCTTGAATGCTCCATGTGACGGGAATATTAATTCCAATATTTAAATCTATTTATTTTCAATTAATCCAAAAGTTACTTAATTCGAAAATTAAGTCAATCGAATATATCAAAAATAAAATTAAATATTATTAATATTTTTTTATTTATTTATTTTCCTATCTAATTCTATTAAATCTCTAGAATAATCTATCCAAGACCCACTTGGAATATTCTAGAAGACTTCCATAATAGAATAAGGAAATAAAATAAATTACGACTCTTAATCCTTCCAAATTAATTCCTTTCCTAATCTATTAAAAATTCCATAAATGAATAATTAAATAAGAAAAA
Organism: Euphrasia confusa; assembly: GCA_954870475.1. Classification (NCBI taxonomy): domain Eukaryota; kingdom Viridiplantae; phylum Streptophyta; class Magnoliopsida; order Lamiales; family Orobanchaceae; genus Euphrasia; species Euphrasia confusa. The sequence continues at coordinate 24,958,042 of OX940960.1, forward strand.
TTAATTAAGGATTCTTCTACTTTCCAAAATTAATTAATTTCCACGTCCATGAAAATTCCCATAAAATAGGAATAATCAAATAGGAAATAAATTAATTCAATAATAAATTATTTTCCTTTCTAATTCCATTAAATCTCTAGAATCCTATTCCAAGTAGAACTTAGAATATTCTAGAAGACTTCCATAATAGAATAAGGAAATAAATTAATTCCAATTAATTCTTTTCCTAATCCATGAGAGTTTCCATAAAGAAAAATACTCAATAAGGAAAAAACGAATTAATTCTAAATTTATTCCTTCCTTATCCATGAAAATTCCCATAAAATAGGAATAATCAATAAGGAAATAAATTTATTCTAAATTTATTCTTTTCCTATTCCATGAGAGTTCCTAAGAATAGGAATACTCAAAATAGAAAAACCGAATAATTTAGGAAAGTAAATCTCGGTATGAGTAGCACGAGATCACGAGGACCCCGCGCCACCACTACCATCGACCGGCCACCGGAGAGGGCAACCGCCGCCACCACTCAGCCGGCCGGCCACCACCAAGCCGGCGGCAGCCCCAGCCGAGGGGTGCAATCGCCGCCCCTCTCCCTTGCCATCGATCTCATGGGGATCGATCTCCATGATCGATCCTCGAGCCCTTTGTCTTCTTCGTCACACGTCTTCTCCGACGGTCGTTTCGGCATCGAACCAACGTAAATAAATTACAATAATTTAAATACAATTATCCGGTATCGATTCTATACATGAAATCGACCCTATACAATTTCCGGAAAAAGTAGAACGTAATAATAAATCCTAAATTCGGTCAACCCCCGAATTTTTACTATTACAAGCATTCACCACACATAAAACGAATCTCGACATGTCCGAGAGTTTAATCAAAACATATTATGACAATAATTAACGAATAAATTATATCTAGCCATAATAGTCGGAAACCCTGCAAGGTAGAACAATTTTATCGAAAATACCGCGAACGTAAACCACGCTCTGATACCAATTGTTAGAATTCGATATCCCGGGTTATTAAAATTTGCGGAAACAATAACCCGAACAAAAACCTTCGCCGGAGATCACATGAAAACCGACTCATCCGCCGGAGTCCGGCCTTTGGAGACTACGCACCCGAAGGTACGCATCCCGCCCCTAGCCGAACCCCCGCGAGCCGGGTCCACGCGATCAAAGGAGTCGATCGCTCACGGCAATCGACCGGGCTGCCTAGCAGCCCAACGGCGAGTCCGGCGACTCGCCGCCTCTGGGGCGTCGGTCCGACAAGCGGACAGCCGCGGGTCCCAGCCCCCGCGGCTCGCGATCGATCGGGGTGATCGATCGCGTCCTCGGCTCCCAGCCGGGGTTCGCCCCCCTTTCCCTTCGCGCGTACAAACCCTAGCCGGGCGATCCGCATGGTCCGGTGGCTTCGCCACCACCATGCGATCGTTCGTCTATTCCGGGTTTGAATTTCGGATCTTTGTTCTACGGTATTTTCAATAGATAATCGAATAAAATCATCAAGGGTGTTTAACGATTTTGTACCTTCGATTCGTTGTTCGGAGAAACGAGATAAATCGATGACCTTGAGATCTTCCCGCGTATTCCTTGCACTAGCCCGGACGTCGTGTGGGCGACGATCTACCGAACTCCATGGATCTCCCTCTCTACTTTCTCTCTCTAGAATTGTGATCTTCAAGTTATGAGATTAGAGAAGACCATGTAGTGCTTTTATAGGCTACGTAGGGGATCTTAAGGAGGTGGAATATTGGGCTTCCAATAATAGTGATTAAATTGAGCCCAAGCCCAAATCTATTAATCCTTACTATTATTAATTAATTCTATTTTCCACTATATAAAATTAATTGCACTCCCAATATTAAACCATATTATATCAAATAATATTTCTCTGGTAGTATTATTTATTCCGTGTATTTAAGATATAAATATCCATGAATAAAATTAATTTATTGCTAATTAATTTATTCATCTCTTATATCCGAGACTAGTACCATTCAACCTTAATTATTATGCGGAATGAATCCACCTGCAGGGTTTACATAATAATTCCTTATGAACTCATCTCGGGGATATTATCAACCCTTACGGGATACACTTTCCCGTCAAGTATTCACGGCAAGTCATACATAAAATATAGTGACCCAACTTAACCGGTAATTAACCCAATAACTGAATCGGTTAATTCCTTTGGTAAATCAAAGTCACTTATATTAAATATACACACCCGCAATAGTATCGGGGATTAAGAATAAAATACTCAGAGACTTAAATCGATTATCGCCGGCAATCCTAATCGATAAATCTCAAGCAGATCCGCTCAATACACCAAGTGTACAAGTGTGATAAAATAATCAAGATAGATTGTTTTCTCTCTCACACAACGACTATACCGATGGATTGGTCCGTGTCCTGCTAGGTCGTGAGCAACTGTTCGATTAAATACGAAGAACCGATAGTATGATCTTCTGTGCGCCCATGAAACACCATACTAACTACAACGTATAAAATCCAGGACTATGATTTGCATATATTTAATTATAAATAATTAAACGCAAATAATTGTTTATTTAATTAAAAAGATTAGTGGCAATGGATCGTGAGTTTCCGTCACTTAAATCTAGACATTAAGTACACAACTCCAATAGTCAGTGGTTCCATATCTACACACCAGGTTCCGGTAGATAATACCACTGACTATGTTTTACGACTAAAGAAAATTTCGTACTTTCTTTGAGAGGATAATCAGACTTCCAGTACCCAGACTGTTTTCATCGAGAACTCTTGCCTATTGGCTTTCTCGTCCTATCTTGTGGTCTAAGCAACTTAGGACCACTGGGATTGCTTGCTTTTCCTTTCCCCCGATTATTCCCTTAGGTTCGAAACCTTTGGCATTGGCTACAAGAGCTCGCGATTTCCGTCTCAACTCGTCCAAAAGGTCAATCATCTCAAAAACGTGTTTAAGCGTTTCCTCGAATGACTAGCCTTTATGAGTATCCTCATCGCTTCTTGTCTAGCCGCCTATGTCAATAGGCTCGGGAGGACAAAGCTCACTGAGTACAACCTTGCACTCTTTAACAGTTTGGGTAATGTCTAGATCTCTATTCCAATCATTACATTTAGGGACCAGTGAGTTTAAAATCCTTAAGTATCACATAAAGTGGGTTCAAAGCCATATCCTAATCTATGAGCACATATAACAACAAACAATCGATTTAATCTCCGATATTATCTCCCTCAAATAATATCATTAAACCACTAATCACATCTAAAATCCCATCAGATATGGCAAGCCACGATAGTGTGGACGTTTACCTATCCAAATGATTTAGCAATTAGATTTGCTTCGGTCGTACATCATCATTAGCGTTACTTCGATGGGAAGAATACTAAGAAGCGTACCTAAGTGTAAACCATTACTCAGTATCTAAGAAGATTGTTTGGGATACGCATATTCACCGCAAGCCACGATAGTGTGGATGTTTACGTTAACATACGCTCCTTTACTCCCTTCTATAACTGTCTACATCAATCGTTCCAAAATCCCATTCAATGTAGCAAGCCACGATAGTGTGGACGTTTACTACACCAAAAGATTTTTACAATTGACTCCCAATTACTTGATCCATTCGATTTTGTAAATCAAGACGCGGAGAATCATAAGTGAAACTCGAAGTTTCTTACCAGTGATTCACCATGCGAACAACCCTATCTCTCATAGAATGAGGGAGCCGAGCAGACAATCGATCTAGTCATCAAATGACACGAAAGTCTCTAATTTGTGTCCTTGACATGACCAAGTGGCTTTGGCTCCATTCCACTCCCCGGGGTGAGAATGAGTCGACTTGAAATCAGTTTCGGAAAGACAAATTAGGCATTGTTTGATAAACTTAATCAATGTTTCTCGTAAAAGGAATTACAAGAATTCTCCTACAATGACTTGTCTATACGAACTTCAAAAGTCCATAAAAGTCACCAAGAGAACAGCAATGGAGACCATGGCAATGTTTCCATTCCCTCTCCCACTTAGCTTTTTACAATAAAGGGATATGCTATCTAATGCATAATTAAATACACATAAGCATAATAACAAACATACATTTCATGCAAGTACGTACACAAATAATCAAATAATTGCTCAAGTAAAATTATTTCTCGACTATTCGTACCTTGATGAATTCCTGCATGCTTGTCTTGAGTCTTCATTCTACGTCTTGAATACTTTGCCGAGCGACGGAAAAATTCTTTGATTCTCATATTTAATTTATTTTAAATAAAATCCAAGATTCCAATTCAAAAAAAAAATTGAATCAATCTAATGATTTTAAATAAAATACTCCAATTAAATAAAATCAATTCCAGTAAAATCCATTGATTTCCATATTTAATTCTATTCTAAATAAAATCCAAGATTTTCCAATCCAAAATAAATTTTGAATTAATCTAATGATTTTAAAAAAAATACTTAAATTAAATAAAATCAATTTTATTAAAATCCATTGATTTCCATATTTAATTCTATTCTAAATAAAATCCAAGATTTTCCAATCCAAAATAAATTTTGAATTAATCTAATGATTTTAAATAAAATACTTAAATTAAATAAAATCAATATTTTAATAATTTCTCAATCTATTTAAATTAGATCTCAAGAATCCTAATCAAAATCGAATTTTGATTCTTCTTAAGACTTCTAATCCAAGTAGGTATTTGAATTAATTCCATCTAAATAGAATTTGAATTAATTCCATCTAATTCTATCTAGGTATTTGAATTAATTTCATCTAGAGAAACTAGGATTTTCTTTCCTAATTTAACTCTCCATCTAATTCCATTATTTATTTCCATAATTAAGAAATCTAATCCAAATAGAATTTGAATTAATTCCAAAATTAAATTAAATAATATTAGAAAGATTAAATTATTTTCGGAAAGATCGGATTTACCGGGATGAACCGAAAAACGAATTTCCGGTCAACCCAAAATCGAACCATGCTTTAGTTGGTTCCATGCATGAAATGCACACCAACAAAAAAACCCATGCATATCAAAAACGCATGTAGGACCACTGACCATACATTATGAATTAAACATTCAGTCCACATGCAAACGCACCAAGGCCATGCATTCAAGAATGGATAATTCATTCAGCGGGTTGAATTTGCAAATTCACCCAGCACCTGCCATGGTCGATTGTTTTTGACAAGCCGCCTGTGCACGAGCCCGGTCAATTTCCGGCATGGCGTCTCCTCTGACGACACACGCCATCAACCTCGTCACAGCCCACACACGAGCAGCCCGCGATCAAGTCGAGCGAAACGCCGTTCGATCGATCGCGCCGGCGCTCGCCTGGACCTTCGCCGGAGCAGCCGATTCCCGGTATGACGCCATACGCAGCCCACTTCGAACGATGGCGCACCAGCAGCCCGCAAAGGCGCACCAGCAGCCCATTCAAAGCTCCAGTCACGGGGTTCCATCGCTTGAGCTCCAGCTCGTCGGCGATCGACATCCGGCGATCATGCCGTCGATCCCCGCCAATAGCCAGCCCACGTCCAGCAACCGCACAGCCCGTGCTTCCAGCCACCTCCCGGCAGCCCGCACCGAGCGCGCGTTCGATCTCCTCCGGTTCGATATTTCCAAAAACCCTCGTTTTTAATAATTAATTTTTCCGACAAACACAATTCATACAAGAGAGAAAACAAGTACGTAGAATAAATATAGCACAATAATTTAACAAATTAAATTAATATATGGCCATATATATCGAGAATCGATTATCGAAACAATTAATGAAAAACGTAACCGTACGCTCTGATACCAATTGTTGGAATTCGATATCCCGGGTTATTAAAATTTGCGGAAACCAATAACCCGATCAAACCCTTCGCCGGAGATCACATGAACGCCGACTCATCCGCCGGAGTCCAGCCTTTGGAGACCACGCACCCGAAGGCACGCGGCCCGCTACCAGCCGAACCCCTGCGAGACGGGGTTCACGCGATCGAAGATCGCGTTCGATCTTCGCGATCGATGGGGCTGCCCAGCAGCCCCCCGCGGCGAGTCCGGCGACTCGCCGCCGCCTGGAGGAGCCCCGCCTTCACGGCGGGTGGGGTGCGGCACCAGCCCGCGCCCCCAGCGATCGATCCTTGGATCGATCGCAAGCCCTCGGCCAAGCCGAGGGTTCTTTCCTCCGCGCGCCGCGAACCCTAGTTCGGGCGATCGCCCGTGGTCCGGTGGCTTCGCCACCACCACGCAATCGTCCGTCTAATCCGGGTTCGAACTTTTGGATATTTGTTCTTCGATAATTGATTCAATAAAACAAGAATTAAATAGCAATTATTTAATTCACCTTTCGATTCGTTGTGCGGAGAAACGAGATCTTATGATGACCTTGAGATCTTCCCACGTATTCCTTGCACTAGCCCGGACGTCGTGTGGGCGACGATCTACCGAACTCCATGGATCTCCCTCTCTACTTTCTCTCTCTAGAATTGTGATCTTCAAGTTATGAGAATAGAGAAGACCATGTAGTGCTTTTATAGGCTACGTAGGGGATCTTAAGGAGGTGGAATATTGGGCTTCCAATAATAGTGATTAAATTGAGCCCAAGCCCAAATCTATTAATCCTTACTATTATTAATTAATTCTATTTTCCACTATATAAAATTAATTGCACTCCCAATATTAAATCCATGTTATATCAAATAATATTTCTCCGGTAGTATTATTTATTCCGTGTATTTAAGATATAAATATCCATGAATAAAATTAATTTATTGCTAATTAATTTATTCATCTCTTGTATCCGAGACTAGTACCATTCAACCTTAATTATTATGCGGAACGAATCCACCTGCAGGGTTTACATAATAATTCCTTATGAACTCATCTCTGGGATATTATCAACCCTTACGGGATACACTTTCCCGTCAAGTATTCACGGCATGCCATATATAAAATATAGTGACCCAACTTAACCGGTAATCAACCCAATAATTAAATCGGTTAATTCATTTGGTAAATCAAAGTCACTTATATTAAATATACACACCCGCAATAGTATCGGGGATCAAGAATAAAATACACTGAGACTTGAATCGATTATCGCCGGCAATCCTAATCGATAAATCTCAAACGATCCGCTCAATACACCAAGTGTACAAGTGTGATAAAATAATCAAGACAGATTATTTTCTCTCTCACACAACGACTATACCGATGGATTGGTCCGTGTCCATCTAGGTCGTGAGCAACTGTTCGATTAAATACGAGTAACCGATAGTATGATCTTCTGTGTGACGTCGCACACCATACTAACTACAACGTATATAATCCAGGACTATAATTTGCATATATTTAATTATAAATAATTAAACGCAAATAATTGTTTATTTAATTAAATAGATTAATGGCAATGGATCGTGAGTTTCCGTTACTTAAATCTAGACATTAAGTACACAACTCCAACACTTAGGACTATAGAACATGCCACCTTTAGTTCCTCTAGGATATCCTATAAACAACCGCACTTCAGTACGAGGTTCTAACTTATCAGCACCTACCTTCAACACATGTGCAGGGCACCCCCAGATCCGAACGTGTCTCAAGCTAGGCTTGCGCCCACTCCATCGTTCCATGGGTGTCGAAGGAACCGTTTTAGATGGAACCAAGTTCAGAATGTGCGCCGCTGTTTCTAAGGCATATCCCCAGAACATGATAGGTAAGTCCGAGTAACTCATCATCGATCGCACCATTTCCATAAGAGTCCTATTCCTTCTTTCCGACACACCATTCTGCTGGGGAGTATATGGTGATGTCATTTGGGAATCAATCCCATTCTCTGCCAAGTATGCCTTGAATTCTCCAGACAGGTACTCGCCTCCGCGATCAGATCGCAGACATTTAATGGATTTACCTTGAAGGTTCTCCACAAAAGCCTTGAACTCCTTGAACTTGTCAAAGGATTCACTCTTGCGGCGCATCAGGTATACAAATCCATATCTTGAGTAATCATCAGTGAAAGTGATGAAATACTCGTACCGTCCCTTTGCCTGAGTAGACATAGGTCCGCATACATCAGAGTGAATCAAATCCAATACTTGTTCAGCTCTTCGTCCTTTACCAGAAAAAGAACGCTTGGTCATTTTTCCCTCTAAACAGGATTCGCATGTTGGAAGGTCCTCTCCTTCAACACCACTGATGAGACCATCCTCTTTCAACCTTTGAATTCTATTTGAGTTAATATGACCTAGCCTTAGATGCCACAAGTATAATTGATTCATCTTAGAAGGTTCCTTTCTCTTATTGGTGTTTGTAGATGTGTTATTACTCTCGGTTAGTTGCATCGTGTTAGACTCAGGATTTAGGACATACAAATCGTCTACCAATGTACCAGAACAGATAATCTCACTATTTCTTCTTATGATCACAGAGTGGTCAAAAGAAATAGAATATCCATTCATAATAAGTTTAGAAACCGAAATTAAATTCTTTCTAAAGTTGGGTACATAAAGACAATTTTGTAAAACTAAAACCCTATCACTACTAAAGCGTAAGTGAACGTCTCCCACTGCAACAGCCGCCACCCTTGCAGCATTGCCCATGTAGACCACGATCTCTCCCTCTCTAAGTCTCCGGGTTTCCTGGAACCCCTGCAATGAATTGCAGACATGATCAGTGGCCCCCGTATCTACACACCAGGTGCTGGTAGATAACACCACTGACAATGTTTCAGTGACTAAGGAAAATTTCGTACCTTTGATGAGAGGACAATCAGACCTCCACTGCCCAGACTGCTTGCATCGATAGCACTTGCCTCGCGGCTTGCTCTTCCCAATCCGTGGTTTGGAACCACTGGGCTTCTTTGCTTGCACTTCCATCTTGGCCACAAGAGCTTGTGATTTTCTGACCATACTTATAAGTTCGGCTCTTTTGAAATTGTTTTTAAATGACTCCTCAAGAGGACTGAATTTATAGAGTATTTCAATCACTTCTTGTCCGGCTTCCACACTATGTTTCAACATCATTCTGAGGTCATTCCAAATGTCCTCATGAGTTGGGACAGCAGTGGATTTGGAAGGTTCAACAGTCTGGACAATGTCCAGATTTCTTTTCCAATCAGCACTATATGGAACCAGTGAGTTTTCATCTTTAAGTATATCACAAAGTGGGGTCACAGTCATTCTTAACCTATAAGCACATAAAACAAACAAACAATTTAATATCCGATATTAACTCCCTTAAATAATATCATTAAATCACTAATCACATCTAAAATCCCATCAGGTAAGGCAAGCCACGATAGTGTGGACGTTTACCCACCCAAATGATTTAGCAATTAGATTTGCTTCGGTCGTACATCATCAATAGTGTTACCTCGATGGGAGGAATACTATGAAGCGTACCTAAGTGTTAACCATCGCTCAGTACTAAGAAGTTTGTTTGAGACTCGCACATCACCGCAAGCCACGATAGTGTGGACGTTTACGTTGACACACGGATCCTTCACTCCCTTCTATAACTGTCTACATTAATCGATCCAAAATCCCATTCAGCATAGCAAGCCACGATAGTGTGGACGTTTACTACACCAAAAGACTTTTACAATTGACATCCAATTACTTGATCCATTCGATCTTGTAAATCAAGACGCGGAGAATCATAAGTGAAACTCGAAGTTTCTAACCAGTGATTCACCATGCGAACAGCCCTATCTCTCATAAATGAGGGAGCCGAGCAGACAATCGATCCACCTTCAAAAGAATGGTACGAAGGTCTCTAATTTGTGTCCTCGACATGACCAAGTGGCTCTGGCTCCATTCCACTCCCCGGGGTAAGAATGAGTCGACTTGAAATCAGTTTTGGAAAGACAAATTAGGCATTGTTTGATGAACTTAATCAATGTTTATCGTAAGAGGAATTACAAGAACTCTCCTCCAATGACCTATCTATATAAACTTCAAAAGTTTATAAAAATCACCAAGAGAGCAGCAATGGAGACCATGGGTATGTTTCCATACCCTCTCCCACTTAGCTTTTTATAACATAGGGATACGCTATCTAGTGCATAAAAGTAAACACATATAGCATGCGGACATGTAATAAAGCACATAGTATTATCACATAGTCAAAATAATTACTAGAATATTATTTTCCGACTATTATGGCTTTATTCCATCTCCGTACGCATCTTCTAGTCTTCAGTCTTCGTTCTTGAATGCTCCATGTGACGAGAATATTAATTTCCAATATTTAAATCTATTTATTTTCAATAAATCCAAAAGATACTTAATTCGAAAATTAAGTCAATCGAATAAATCAAAATTAAAATTAAATATCATTAATATTTTTATTTATTTTATTTTCCCTTTCTACTTCATTAAATCTCTAGAATAATCTATCCAAGACCCACTTGGAATATTCTAGATGATTTCCATAATGAAATAAGGAAATAAAATAATTTAGGACTCTTCTACTTTCCAAATTAATTAGATTCCTAATCCATGAATATTTCCATAAAATAGAAATAATCAATTAGGAATCCTAATTAATTCCAAATTGATTCTTTTCCTAATCCATGAGAGTTCCCAAAAATAGGAACACTCAAATAGGAAAAACCCGAATCAATTAGGAAAGTGAATCTACCGGGAGAGCACGAATATCACGAGGACCCCCGCGCCCCTACCAAACCGCCATCGCCGGCCGAGGACCGCCGCCGCCGCCACCTAGCCGGCGCACCACCACCGCCGGTGGTTTCGCCGCCGGGAGGCGCGAATTCGGCGCCTCTCCTTCGATGGTTCGATCCTCCATGGATCGACCATGTTGGTCGATCTGAGCCCTAGCCCTCAAGATCATCTCCTTCGTCACACGTCTTCTCTGGCGGTCGTTTCGGCATCGATCCAACGCAAAATAAATTACAATTTAATTTTACACTATCCGGTACCGATTCTATACATGAAATCGACCCTATACATTTTCCGGAAAAAGATAGAACAATAATAATAAACCTAAATTCGGTCAACCCCCGAATTTTTACTATTACAAGCATTCACCACCAAAAACGAATCTCGACATGTCCGAGAGTTTAATCAAAACAACAATCATGACAAAATAAATTAAACGAATAATAAATTAAGCCATAATAGTCGGAAACCCTGCAAGGTAGAACAATTTTATCGAAAATACCGCGAACGTAAACCACGCTCTGATACCAATTGTTGGAATTCGATATCCTGGGCTATTAAAATTTGCGGAAACCATAGCCCGATCAAAAACCCTTCGCCGGAGATCACATGAACGCCGACTCATCTGCCGGAGTCCAGCCTTTGGAGACCACGCACCCGAAGGCACGCGGCCCGCCCCCAGCCGAACCCCCGCGAGCCGGGGTTCACGCGATCGAACATCGCGTTCGATCTTCGCGATCGATGGGGCTGCCCAGCAGCCCCCGCGGCGAGTCCGGCGACTCGCCGCCGCATGGGGTGGTCGGCCCGCCCCCAGGAGGCCGTCGCGGGGCCCAGCCCTGCTGCCAGCGATCGATCGCATGATCGATCGCACCCAGGCTCCCACCCGGGGTTCGCCCCTTGCGCGCTCGGCCGAAACCCCAGGCGGCGATCGCGTGGTCCGGTGGTTTCACCACCACCGCGTGATCGTTCGTCTAATCTGGGTTCGACTTTCGGATCTTGCGTTCTACGGTATTTCACGATTAATCAAAATCGAATAATATCAAGGGCGTTTAGATATTGTACCTTTCGATTCGTTGTTCGGAGAAACGAAATCAAGATGACATTTGAATCTTCCCACGTATTCCTTGCACTCCGTTCGAACGTCGGGTGGGCGACGATCTATCGAACTCCTATGGATCTCCTTCAACTCTCTAGAATATCAAGTATGATAATCTTGTCTTATTATTTATGAAGGCCATGTAGTGCTTTTATAGGCTACGTAGGGGATCTAAAGGAGGTAGAATATTGGGCTTCCAATATTGAAGATTAAATTGAGCCCAATGCTCAAGTCCATTAATCCTTATCAATATTAATTAATTTATTTTCCACTATATATATTAATTGCACTCCCAATATTAAACCATATTATATCCAAATAATATTTCTCCGGTAGTATTATTTATTCCGTGTATTTAAGATATAAATATCCATGAATAAAATTTATTTATTGCTTAATAAATTTATTCATCTCTTCTATCCGAGATTAGTACCACTCAACCTTATTTATTATGCGAAACAAATCCACTCGCGAGGTTTACATAATAAATCCTTATGAGCTCATCTCGGGGATATTATCAACCCTTCCGGGATACACTGTCCCGTCAAGAATTCACGGCATGCCATATATAAAATATAGTGACCCAACTTAACCGGTAATTAACCCAATAATTAAATCGGTTAATTCCTTTGGAAAATCAAAGTCACATATATTAAATATACACACCCGCAATTGTATCGGGGATTAAGAATAAAATACACTGAGTCTCAAATCAATTATCACCGAGCAAACCTAATTGATGAGTCTCAATCGATCCGCTCAATACACCAAGTGTACAAGTGTGATAAAATAATTAAGACAAATTATTTTCTCTCTCACACAACGACTATACCGATGGATTGGTCCGTGTCCATCTAGGTCGTGAGCAACTGTTCGATTAAATATGAGTAACCGATAGTATGATCTTCTGTGTGACGTCGCACACCATACGAACTACAACGTATATAATCCAGGACTATAATTTTCATATATTTAATTAACAATAATTAAACGCAAATGAATGTTCATTATTAATAGGTAAATGAAAGTGTACAAGGAGTTTATAATACTCAAATCTAGACATTAAGTATACTACTCCAACATCGTCTCCCTCGACGATGAATCGTATCAGGTGGTACTTGCACTATGTGTTATCTTACACTTATGGACTTGTGATTTCTTACTATTTGCCATCGCACCGCTATTTACATAGCCTTTGGCAAATTAAGAATCGCATCTAAGTCCCAGAGATTATCCCAGAGTTATTCCAAAACTTCCGCTGCCTCTGAGGCCGCTATTTGGTTACCCATGGCAGAGTCCAAAAAGCATCGTGCTTATCACTCTTCCATGTTAAAACTCCTTCTCCTTCAATAGTGAAACACATAGCCTGATATCAATTTACACCGGTCCTCATTTGATTAGAAATCTAAGAGAATGTAATCCAAAGGAAATGCTCGTCTGCTTCGTAGTCTAGAACAGTACTTCGAAAGTACTTTTACAGCAGTCGAATATTCCTTTCCAGGATTACCTTGATATCCTCCCACTATGCTAACCGCATAGCCGATATCAGGTTCTCGTTTTTCAACATTGCATTTATCAAGCTTTCCACACTCAAAGTGTAGGAAACTGCTTTCACTGCTTCTATCACCTTTATGTGTTCCAAAACACATACCTTAGATAGATGCATTCCGTGTTTGAAAGGTAGCAATCTTTCTCGGAACTATGCATGTTTAAAATGAACCATAATCGTATAAGATATCTAGAGAAGTACAATGTTCTTTTCTTGAGATCCTAGATCTTAAGAACATGCTCTAACTTCTTCTTTATCTCATATATCGATTTTTCTAGACAACCATCATTTCATGTCTGACAACATCTTTACATTGTTACCAATGATAAAATGTTATCTACATAAACCCTCCGAGAAACACCACCTTGTTTCCATCACGTTTCCCATACACACGATTCATCAATGCCTTTTGATGAATCCATTAAATGGACTATCTCATCAATGCGCAAGTTCCACGAACTCTAAGCTTTCCTTCAATCCCATCAATGGATTGACTAAGCTTGTACTCTAAATGATCTTGCCTCTTAGAAATAATCCTTATTGCTCTCCAAGAAGGCACATTTAGATCTAGTACTACCTTCATGTATATCTAGGGATCGATTTCATGTATACTAGGTCCAGAGTCCGAAGACTCTCCTAGTCTTATGAATATCTATGGTTGTCACACAACCTCCCACTACAACGGCATTCCGGTGTATAAACAGTAATAACAGTAGGTGCAGTTAGTGGTGTACCGCTACTCGGTTCGGCTGGTTCTAAGTCTTAATCGTTTTCTCTCATTTCAAAGTATCATGTCACTTTGGGCTTGTGGTTCATCACATAGTCTTCTTATAAGAATCGGGCGTTAGAACTTATAACGTCCTTCTGATTTATAGTACTACTGAACACACATCTTTTGTTCTTCCAGGATATTCTACAACCGCATTTGAATGCGCTGTTGTTTCCAAGACATATCCATAGAACATAGGTAGTTCCGTATAACTAATGATTTTTACTACTTCTATAAGAGTTCCATTTCTTGTTTTCGACACACCATTTCTACAGAGAACTGTATGGTGTAGTCTCTTGGGATCCAATCCCAAGCTCTGATCATAGATCAGAGTCAATCAATTCTAATACTTGTCCGGATCTTATATCTTATATCCATAAAGGATTGCTTAGTCGTATTATCTTCCAAATTAGATTCTTAGGTCGGAAGGTCCACTCCTTCAACTTAATTGATCTTACAATCAATTTTCGACCTTTGAACTTCTTATTTGAATAAATATGACTTAGCATAAGATTCCACAAGTATAAATGATTTAATAAATAAATCTCTTATTAGTAAAACGAGTTATGTATAACGGTTTGTTGCATCGTGGTGGACTCAGGATTCATCATTTATATATTGCTAGCTAATGTACCAAAATAGATAATATCATTATTTCTTCTTATAACCATCAAATGATTAAAAGAAATAACATATCCATTCATTAGAAATCCAGAACAAAGTTCTTTCTAATATGAAAGGTACATAAAAGCAATAACTCAAAATGAAATCCTATAAAATGTCCTCCACTGCAACTGCTGCCTCCTCCACAGCATTGCCCATGTAGACTACGATTTCTTCTTTTCTAAGTCGTCGGGTTTCCTGGAACCCTTGCATTTAAAATGCACATACCGTCAGTGGTTCCATATCTACACACCAGGTTCTGGTAGATAATACCACTGACTATGTTTCACGACTAATGAAAATTTCGTACTTTCTTTGAGAGGATAATCAGACTTCCAGTACCCAGACTGTTTGCATCGATAATACTTGCCTATTGGCTTTCTCGTCCCATCTCATGGTCTAAGTAACTTAGAACCACTGGGTTTCTTTGCGTTATTTTCCTTTCCCCCGATTTTTGCCTTTAGGTTCGAAACCTTTGGCATTGGCTACAAGAACTTGCGATTTCCGTCTCAACTCGTCTAAAAGGTCAATCATCTCAAAACGTGGTTAAGCGTTTCCTCGAAGCGACTGGCCTTTATGAGTATCCTCATCGCTTCTTGTCTAGCCGCCTATGTCAATAGGCTCGGAAGGACAAAGCTTATTGAGTACAACCTTGTACTCTTCAACAGTTTGGGTAATGTCTAGATCTCTATTCCAATCATTACATTAGGAACTAGTGAGTTTAAAATCCTTACGTATCACAGAAAGTGGGTTCAAAGCCATTTCCTAATCTATGAGCACATATAACAACAAACAATCGATTTAATGTCTGATATTATCTCCCTCAAATAATATCATTAAACCACTAATCACCTCTAAAATCCCATCAGATATGGCAAGCCAGGTTCATGTGGACGTTTACCTATCCAAATGATTTAGCAATTAGATTTGCTTCGGTCGTACATCAATTATAGCGTTACTTCGTTGGGAAGAATACTATAAAGCGTACCTAAGTGTAAACCATTACTCAGTATCCAAGAAGATTGTTTGGGACACGTATATTCACCGCAAGCCACGTTCATGTGGACGTTTACGTTAACATACGCTCCTTCACTCCCTTCTATAACTGTCTACATCAATTAATCCAAGATCCCATTCAGTATAGCAAGCCACGTTCATGTGGACGTTTACTACACCAAAAGATCTTTATAATTGACATCCAATTACTTGAATCATTTAATCTTGTAAATCAAGACGCGGAGAATCATAAGTGAAACTCGAAGTTTCTTACCAGTGATTCACCATGCGAACGACCCTATCTCTCATAGAATGAGGGAGCCGAGCAGACGATCGATCTAGTCATCAAATGACACGAAAGTCTCTAATTTGTGTCCTCGACATGACCAAGTGGATTTGGCTCCATTCCACTCCCCGGGGTGAGAATGAGTCGACTTGAAATCAGTTTTGGAAAGACAAATTAGGCATTGTTTGATAAACTTAATCAATGTATCGTGTAAAAGGAATTACAAGAATTCTCCTCCAATGGCTTATCTATACGAACTTCAAAAGTCCATAAAAGTCACCAAGAGAACAGCAATGGAGACTATGGCAATGTTTCCATTTCCTCTCCCACTTAGCTTTTTACAATAAAGGGATACGCTATCTAATGCATAATTAAATACACATAAGCATAATCACAAACATACATTTCATGCAAGTACGTACACAAATAATCAAATAATTACTCAAGTAAAATTATTTCTCGACTATTCGTACCTTGATGAATTCATGCATGCTTGTCTTGAGTCTTCATTCTACGTCTTGAATACTTTGCCGAGATTCAAGATTCCAATTCAAAATAAATTTGAATCGATCTAATGATTTTAAATAAAATACTCCAATTAAATAAAATCAATTCCATTGATTTCCATATTTAATTCTATTCTAAATTAAATCCAAGATTTTCCAATTCAAAATAAATTTTGAATTAATCTAATAATTTTAAATAAAATACTTAAATTAAATTAAATCAATTTTATTAAAATCCATTGATCTCCATATTTAATTTTATTCTAAATAAAATCCAAGATTTTCCAATTCAAAATAAATTTTGAATTAATCTAATAATTTTAAATAAAATACTTAAATTAAATAAAATCAATTTTATTAAAATCCATTGATTTCCATATTTAATTCTATTTTAAATAAAATCCAAGATTTTCCAATTCAAAATAAATTTTGAATTAATCTAATGATTTTAAATAAAATACTTAAATTAAATAAAATCAATATTTTAATAATTTCTCAATCCTATTTGATTCTTCTTAAGACTTCTAATCCAAGTAGGTATAGGATATCTAGAGAAACTAGGATTTTCTTTCCTAATTTAAATCTCCATCTAATTCCATTATTTAATTCCATAATTAAGAAATCTAATCCAAATAGAATTTGAATTAATTCCAAAATTAAATTAAATAATATTAGAAAGATTAAATTATTTCCGAAAAGATCGGAATTACCGGGATGAACCAAAAAGAATTCCGGTCATCCCAATCGAACCCATCGAAACCATGCATCAACATGCATGTGGACATGCACATCGTGTACTAGGCCATGCATCGAGAATGAATTAATTCATTCAGCCTGAAGCCATTCACACGTACAGCAAATATCACATGGTGTCGGCCATTGTTTTTTAAAGAAGCACCGCGTGAAATAAAAGATCGTCTTCTCCGATGGCGAGGAGCGTACCAGCAGCGTCTCTTGGTCAATCTCCGGCATGGCGTCTCCCTTGACGAACCACGCCATCGACCCGCTGCCACCACCGCACGAGCAGCCCGTCCGAGCACGAAGCCGAAGCCGCGACCCACGAGCCGCCGCGCGTAGCGGCTGAACCGATGGTGGTTGATGCCGTCGACTCCAGCCGCCATACAGCCCGTCCAAAAGGACAGCCCGCATAGCAGCCTGCTCCAAGCCGTTCGTGATGCCGAAACCGTGACCGTCGAACGTAGCCGCCGGCTGCCGGCGAACCACCGCCACTGGTGGCACACGCCGACACGCCCAGCCGTGTTCAACCCACGTCCAGCAGCCCGCATAGCCCGTGCCTCCAGCTACCTTCCCGGCAGCCCACACGGAGCCCTCGAATGATCAATCCGGTTCGATTCGTTTATTCCGAAAAACCCTCGATTTTTAATATTTAAATTTTCCGACCAACACGATTCATACCAGAGAGAAAATCAAAGACGTAGAACAATATATATAGCACAATAATTTAATAAATTAAATTAATCTATGGCTATAAACAACGACAATCGATTATCGAAACAATTAACGAAAAAAAACGTAACCGTACGCTCTAATACCAATTGTTGGAAATTGATCACCCGGAGTTGCCGGAATTGCGGAACATGACAACTCCGATCAAAAACCCGTCGCCGGAGATCATACGAACGCTGACGCACACGCCGGAGTCCAGCCTAGGAGACCACGCACCCGAAGGCGCGCGGCTGCCCCCAGCCGAACCCCCGCATGCCGCGGGGTTCATGCGATCCCCGCATGCCGCGAGGAGGCACACCTTCACGTTGGGGAGGGGCGGCACCAGCCCGCGCCCTCCGCGATCGATCCATGCGATCGATCGCATGCCCTCGGCCCAGCCGAGGGTCGATCCCTCTCGCCCATTCGAAACCCTAGGGGCGATCGCCGTGGTCCGGCGATCCTAGATCGCCACCACGCGTTCGTCCTCTAATCCGGGGTTCGATCATTGGATCTTGTTTTTCGATAATTGATTTCAATATACATGAATTAAATAGCGGAAATATTTAATTCACCTTTCGATTCGTTGTGCGGAGAAACGAGATCTTATGATGACCTTGAGATCTTCCCACATATTCCTTGCACTAGCTCGAACGTCGGGTGGGCGACGATCTTCCGAACTCCATGGATCTCCCTCTCTACTTTCTGTCTCTAGAATTGTGATCTTCAAGTTATGAGAATAGAGAAGACCATGTAGTGCTTTTATAGGCTACGTAGGGGATCGTAAGGAGGTGGAATATTGGGCTTCCAATAATAGTGATTAAATTGAGCCCAAGCCCAAATCTATTAATCCTTACTATTATTAATTAATTCTATTTTCCACTATATAAAATTAATTGCACTCCCAATATTATATCATATTATATCAAATAATATTATCTCTCCGGTAGTATTTTTATTCCGTGTATTTAAGATATAAATATCCATGAATAAAATTAATTTATTTCTAATTAATTTATTCATCTCTTATATCCGAGACTAGTACCATTCAACCTTAATTATTATGCGGAACGAATCCACCTGCAGGGTTTACATAATAATTCCTTATGAACTCATCTCGGGGATATTATCAACCCTTACGGGATACACTTTCCCGTCAAGTATTCACGGCATGCCATATATAAAATATAGTGACCCAACTCAACCGGTAATTGACCCAATAATTAAACCGGTCAATTCCTTTGGAAAATCAAAGTCACATATATTAAATATACACACCCGCAATAGTATCGGGGATTAAGAATAAAATACTCTGAGACTTAAATCGATTATCGCCGGCAATCCTAATCGATAAATCTCAAACGATCCGCCCAATACACCAAGTGTACAAGTGTGATAAAATAATCAAGACAAATTATTTTCTCTCTCACACAAAGACTATACCGATGGATTGGTCCGTGTCCATCTAGGTCGTGAGCAACTGTTCAATTATATACGAGTAACCGATAGTATGATCTTCCGTGTGACGTCGCACACCATACTAACTACAACGTATATAATCTAGGACTATAATTTGCATATATTTAATTATAAATAATTAAACGCAAATAATTGTTTATTTAATTAAATAGATTAGTGGCAATGGATCGGGAGTTTCCGTTACTTAAATCTAGACATTAAGTACACAACTCCAACAATGTTGTTTAACCTCAAGGAGATGTTTGGGGAGCAAGATCGTGCGGCAAGGCAAGAAGCCATGAGAGTCCTCATGACAACTACTCAGTCTGAAGGAACGCCCGTAGGGGAGCAAGTTCTTAAGATGATGAGTCTGTTGAATGAGCTTGAGATTCTAGGAGCTCAAATTGATGCTGAGACGCAAGTCGACATCATACTCCAGTCTCTGACCCCTAGTTTTGAGCAGTTTCGCATGAGCTATAATATGGGTAAACTATCTTATTCTCTTGCGCAACTCCTGACTGAACTGAAGGTGGCAGAGGGGATCTACAAGAAGGGCAAGTCTCAAGCGCTTATGGCTACCAATTCCAAAGGCTTGAAGCCTGTTGGAGGTAGGGGCAAGAGGAGGAAGCAAGCCAGGAAACCAAGTGGTGCCAAGAGGAATGGACCACGAGTGGGGGCTGCAAAGCCAAGGGGCAAGTGCTTCCGATGCAATAAGTCTGGACACTGGAAGTCTGAATGTCCTCTCAAAGGTATGAATTTTTCTTTAGTCGTAAAAGCATAGTCAGCGGTATTATCTACCATAAGTCTGTTGTGTAGATATGGAACCACTGACGGTATGTGCATTTTGAATGTAGGGGTTCCAGAAAACCCGGCGACTTAGAGAAGAAGAGTTCGAGTCTACATGGACAAAGCTGTGAAGGAGGCAGTTGTTGCAGTGGAAGACATTTATCTGCTTTAGTAGTTAAATAGGATTTCATTTCAAGTTTGCATTATGTACCCTCTATTTTAGAAAGAACGTTTTGTTCTGGATTTCTATTATTTATGAATGGATATTTTATTTCTTTAATCATTTGATGATTTTGATAAGAAATAATGGGTATTATCTATTCTGGTACGTTAGATAGCAATACATGAATGATGAATCCTGAGTCTACCACGGTGCAACAAACCGTTCTATAACTTGTTTTACTTGTTGGATATATTTCTTTGTTGAATCATTATACTTGTGAATTCTTATACTTAGTAGTATTTGTTCAAGTAAGATTCAAAAGGTCGAAATTGATTTGATCAATTAAAGTTGAAGGAATGGACCTTCCGACCATAGAATTGAATTTGGAAAGTAATACAACTAAGCAAACCTTTCTGGATAAAGGATAGAATTCGGACAAGTATGGAGAATGATTAAATACTGATTTATGCAGACGTATGTGTAATTGTATAGGTACGAGTAATTCTTCTAGAATACTCAGCAATGGATTAGAATACTTGATGTGCCATAAAAAGCAAAGTGTTTTGACTAGTCAATGGACACATAGATATTATGGGGAACCTTCAAAGTATATCCATTAGGAGCCTGCAACTGGGTCGCGGAGGCTGACTCCTATCTGAATAACACATAGCATAATCAAAAGATTGGGATCCTACCCAAGAAGACTGCACCATACACTTACGTGTAGAGATGGTGTGTCAGAAATAAGAAATGGAAATCTAATAGTAAAAGAACAAGTTGTTCGTAACTACCTATGTTCTATGGACATTCCTAGAGACAACAGGCACATTACATGTGGTTGTAGGATATCCTAGATGAACAAAGATTTGTGTGTTCTATAGTACTATGAACCAGAAGGACGTGGAACGCCCGGTTCTTAGAGGAAGACTATTAGACGAACCGCAAAGCCCGAACTGACGTAATACCTTGGAATGGGAGAAAGGACAAGAGACTAGGAACAAGCCAAACCGAGTAGAAGTACACCACACACTGCACCTACTGTTATTACTGTTTATACACTGGAACGCCATTGCAGTGGGAGGTTGTGGGACAACCGGAGATATTCATAAGACTAGAGGAGTTCGGACTCTGGATCTAGTAAAGATGAAATCGATCCCTAGCTCTGCATATGGGCAGTACTAGATCTAAATGTGCC
Source organism: Euphrasia confusa (assembly GCA_954870475.1). NCBI lineage: Eukaryota > Viridiplantae > Streptophyta > Magnoliopsida > Lamiales > Orobanchaceae > Euphrasia > Euphrasia confusa. Next base: position 24,979,648 of record OX940960.1, read on the forward strand.
TGCTTAGAAAGCAATAAAGTATTATTGTTAAGAGGCAATATCATTTAGAGTACAAGCTTAGTTAATCCATTTTTGATTGGAACAAAGCTATATATAGTGGTACTTGTGAATTGATAGTCCATTTGATGGATTCATCAAAAGGCAAAGACGAAGGGTGTATTGGAAACGTGATGGAAACAAAGTGGTGTTTTCTCGGATTTTTATGTAGATAGCATTTTATCATTGGCAACGATGAGAGAATGTCATCAGACATAAAATGATGGTTGTCTAAATGAATCGGGATATAAGATTGAGTAGAAGTTGGAACATGTTCTTGAGATCTTTCGATCGAGGGATAAGAACATTGTACTTCTCCTAGATATCTTATACGATCATGGTTTGTTTTAAACATGCATTATTCTGAGAAAGGTTATTGCCTTTCAGATGCAGAGTATATATCTATCTAAGGGTATGTGTTTCGAACATATGAAAGAGGTAGATACAAACAAAGCAGTTTCCTACACTTCGAGTGAGGAAAGCTTGGTGAATGCAATGTTGTAAAACAAGAACCTGATATCAACTATGCGGTTTGCGTAGTGGGAGGATATCAAAGTAATCTGGACAAGAGATATTCGAATGCTGTAAAAGTACTTGAAGTACTGAATTACTAAGCAAGACGAAATTTTCTTTGATTACAAATTCTCAGATCCCAAAAACAGAGAAGGACCAGTGTAAGTCGATATCAGGCTATGTGTTCAGTTTTAGAAAGAGGTGAAACCTTTAATATGAAAGAGTGATAAGCAGGACGCTTCTCGGACTCTCTCATAACCGAAAAGCAGCCTCAGAGGCAGCGGAAGTTCTGGTTAGGTTCCGGGATGACCTCTTGACTTGGATATGACTCTTAGTTTACCGAAGGCTATTTGGATAGCGGTGCACGGTAAACTGGAAGAAGTCATTAGTCAAAAAGTGATGATAACACATAGAGCGAGTACCACCTGATACGAGTCATCGTCGAGGGAGATGACGCAGTAGTCACCAAGATAACTTCAGAGCGGCAACCTAGTTTGCTCAATCACATAGTACTTCTCGGAAGTACACTTTAAGCACGTGATGAGTATGGGAGTCGGGAGTTTGGAGGAAATGACTAGACCTTAGTACAAGTGGGATATTGTTGGAGTTGTGTACTTAATTTCTAGATTTAAGTAACGGTAAACTCCCGGTCATAGCATTTAATCTATTAAATTAATAAACAATTGTTTGCATTTAATTATTGATAATTAATATATGCAAATCATAGTCCTAGATTTTATACGTTGTAGTTAGTATGGTGTGTATGGACACACAGAAGATCATACTATCAGTTACTCGTATTTAATCAAACAGTTGCTCACGACCTAGATGGACACGGACCAATCCATCGGTATAGTCGTTGTGTGAGAGAGAAAATAATTTATCTTAATTATTTTATCACACTTGTACACTTGGTGTATTGAGTGGATCGTTGAGATTTATCGATTAGGATTGCCGGCGATAATCGATTCAAGTCTCAGAGTATTTTATTCTTAATCCCCGATACTATTGCGGGTGTGTATATTTAATATAAGTGACTTTGATTTTCCAAAGGAATTAACCGATTTAATTATTGGGTTAATTACCGGTTAAGTTGGGTCACTATATTTTATATATGACATGCCGTGAATACTTGACGGGAAAGTGTATCCCGGAAGGGTTGATAATATCCCCTAGATGAGTTCATAAGGAATTATTGTGTAAACCTCATGAGTGGATTCGTTCCGCACAATAATTAAGGTTGAATGGTACTAGTCTCGGATTCAAGAGATGAATAAATTAATTAGCAATAAATTAATTTTATTCATGGATATTTAAATCTTAAATACACGGAATAAATAATACAACCAGAGAAATATTATTTGATATAATATGGTTTAATATTAGGAGTGCAATTAATTTATATAGTGGAAAATAAATTAATTAATATTGATAAGGATTAATGGACTTGAGCATTGGGCTCAATTTAATCTTCAATATTGGAAGCCCAATATTCCACCTCCTTTAGATCCCCTACGTAGCCTATAAAAGCACTACATGGCCTTCATAAATAATAAGACAAGTATATCAATACTTGATAGTTCTAGAGAGTTGAAGGAGATCCATAGGAGTTCGATAGATCGTCGCCCACCCGACGTTTGAACGGAGTGCAAGGAATACGTGGGAAGATTCAAAGGTCTTCAATTGATTTCGTTTCTCCGCACAACGAATCAAAAGGTATGATCATAAAACTCCTTGTGTGATTTTATGTGAATTAATTGTGGCGCGTACATGAACACACGATCCGGGAAAACGTCGAGACCAGGATACGGGGATCACGCGATCCCCGTCAGGATCGAGAGGTGCGGCCGAACCCTAGGGTTCGACCGCCGGTTGCGCGCGGAAGTCATCCGCCGTGGCTCCAGCCCACGGCGAACCCCCAGCGATCGACCGAAGTCGATCGCGTGCCCCGGCATCCAGACGGGGCTTCCCTTTGTCGGCGGTACCGGCGGTCCGAACCCTAGGGTTCGACCGCCACCTTCGATCCTCGCCGGGGATCTCGAATCCCCGTCCCCGAGGTTCGTCGATTTCCCGGATCGTGTGTTCATGTATATATTACAATTAAAACAAATAAATTCACACGAAGGAGTTTATGATTGTACCTTTTGATTCGTTGTGCGGAGAAACGAAATCAATTGATGACCTTACGATCTTCCCACGTATTCCTTGCACTCCGTTCGAACGTCGGGTGGGCGACGATCTATCGAACTCCTATGGATCTCCTTCAACTCTCTAGAACTATCAAGTATTGATATTCTTGTCTTTTTATTTATGAAGGCCATGTAGTGCTTTTATAGGCTACGTAGGGGATCTAAAGGAGGTGGAATATTGGGCTTCCAATATTGAAGATTAAATTGAGCCCAATGCTCAAGTCCATTAATCCTTATCAATATTAATTAATTTATTTTCCACTATATAAATTAATTGCACTCCCAATATTAAACCATATTATATCAAATAATATTTCTCCGGTAGTATTATTTATTCCGTGTATTTAAGATTTAAATATCCATGAATAAAATTAATTTATTGCTCAATAAATATTATTCATCTCTTATATCCGAGAATAGTACCGTTCAACCTTAATTATTATGCGGAACAAATCCACCTGCAGGGTTTACATAATAATTCCTTATGAACTCATCTCGGGGATATTATCAACCCTTCCGGGATACACTTTCCCGTCAAGTATTCACGGCATGTCATATATAAAATATAGCGACCCAACTTAACCGGTAATTGACCCAGTAATTAAACCGGTCAATTCCTTTGGAAAATCAAAGTCACTTATATTAAATATACACACCCGCAATAGTATCGGGGATTAAGAATAAAATACACTGAGATTTAAATCGATTATCCAAGGCAATCCTAATCGATAAATCTCAAACGATCCGCCCAATACACCAAGTGTACAAGTGTGATAAAATAATTATGATAAATTATTTTCTCTCTCACACAACGACTATACCGATGGATTGGTCCGTGTCCATCTAGGTCGTGAGCATCTGTTCGATTAAATACGAGTAACCGATAGTATTATCTTCTGTGTGCCCATGCAACACCATACTAACTACAACGTATAAAATCCAGGACTATGATTTGCATATATTTAATTATAAATAATTAAACGCAAATAATTGTTTATTTAATTAAATAGATTAATGGCAATGGATCGTGAGTTTGCGTTACTTAAATCTAGACATTAAGTACACAACTCCAACAATCTCCCACTTGTACTAAGGTCTAGTCATTTCCTCCAAACTCCCGACTCCCATACTCATCACGTGCTTAAGTTGTACTTCCAAGAAGTACTATGTGAATGAGCACTCTAGGTCGCCGCTCTGAAGTTATCTTGGTGACTACAGCGTCGTCTCCCTCGACGATGACTCGTATCAGGTGGTACTTGCACTATGTGTTATCTTACACTTATGGACTTGTGATTTCTTACCATTTGCCATTGCACCGCTATTTACATAGCCTTTGGAAAATTAAGAATCACATCTAAGTCCCAGAGATTATCCCGGAGTTATACCAAAACTTCCGCTGCCTCTGAGGCCGCTATTTGGTTACCCATGGCAGAGTCCGAAAAGCATCGTGCTTATCACTCTTCCATGTTAAAACTCCTTCTCCTTTAATAGTGAAACACATAGCCTGATCGACTTACACCGGTCCTTATTTGATTAGAAATCTAAGAGAGTGTAATCCAAAAGAATTGCTCGTCTGCTCCGTAATCCAGAACATAGTTTCCAGTACTTCGAAAGTACTTAAAATGTTCATTACAACAGTTGAGTATTCCTTTCCAGGATTACCTTGATATCCTCCCACTATACTAGCCGCATAGCAGATATCAGGTTCTCGTTTTCAACAATGCATTTATTAAGCTTTCCTCACTGTAAGTGTAGGAATCCGCTTTCATTGCTTCTATCTCCTTTTGTGTTACAAAACACATATCCTTAGATAGATGCATTCCGTCTCTGAAAGGTAACGAACCTTTCTCGGAATCTTGCATGTTAAAACGAACCATAATCGTATAAGATATCTAGAGAAGTACAATGTTCTTTTCTTGAGATCCTAGATCTTAAGAACATGCTCTAACTTCTTCTTTATCTCATATATCGATTTTTCTAGACAACCATCATTTTATGTCTGACAACATCTTTACATTGTTACCAATGATAAAATGTTATATACATAAAACTTCCGAGAAACACCACCTTGTTTCCATCACGTTTCCCATACACACGATTCGTCAATGCCTTTTGATGAATCCATCAAATGGACTATCTCATCAATGCGCAAGTTCCACGAATTCTAGCTTTGTTACAATCCATAAATGGATCAACTAAGCTTGTACTCTAAATGATCTCGCCTCTTAACAATAATCCTTATTGCTTTCCAAGAAGGCACATTTAGATCTAGTACCGCCTCTATGTAGATATAGGGATCGATTTCACGTATACTAGGTCCAGAGTCCGAAGACTCACCTAGTTTTATGAATATCTCCGGTTGTTATACAACCTCCCACTATAACGGCGTTCCGGTGTATAAACAGTAATAACAGTAGGTGCAGTTAGTGGTGTACCACTACTCGGTTTGGCTGGCTTCCAGTTATTATCGTTTTCTCTCTTTACAGAAGTATCACGTCATTTTGGGCTTGTGGTTCATCTAATAGTCTTCCTCTAAGAACCGGGCGTTAGAACTTATAACGTCCTTCTGGTTCATAGTACTATCGAACACACATCTTTTGTTCTTCTAGGATATTCTACAACCACATTTGAATGTGCCGTTGTTACCAAGACATATCCATAGAACATAGGTAGTTCCGTTTAACTCGCGCTTTTACTATTTCTATAAGAGTTCCATTTCTTATTTCCGACACACCAATCTAACAGAGGACTGTATGGTGTAGTCACTTGGGATCCAATCCCAAGCTCTGATCATAAATCAGAGTCAATCATTTCTAATACTTGTCCGGATCTTATATCTTATATCCATAAAGGACTGCTTAGTCATATTATTTTCCAAATTAGATTCTTAGGTCGGAAGGTCCACTCCTTCAACTTAATTGATCTTACAATCAATTTTCGACCTTTGAACTTCTTATTCGAATAAATATGACTTAGCATAAGAATCCACAAGTATAAATGATTTAATAAAGAAATCTCTTATTAGTAAAACGAGTTATATAAAACGGTTCGTTGCATCGTGGTGGACTAAGGATTCCTCATTTATATATATTGCTAGCTAATGTACCAAAATAGATAATATCATTATTTCTTCTTATAACCATCAAATGATTAAAAGAAATAAAATATCCATTCATTAGAAATCCAGAACAAAGTTCTTTCTAATATGAAATACATAAAAGCAATAACTCAAAATGAAATCCTATAAAATGTCCTCCACTGCAACAGCTGCCTCCTTACAGCTTTGCCCATCTAGACTACGATCTTTTCTTTTCTAAGTCGTCGGGTTTCCTGGAACCCTTGCATTTAGAATGCACATACCGCCAGTGGTTCCATATCTACACACCAGGTTCCGGTAGATAATACCACTGACTATGTTTCACGACTAAAGAAAAATTTCGTACCTTCTTTGAGAGGATAATCAGACTTCCAGTACCCAGACTGTTTGTATCGAGAATACTTGCCTCATGGCTTTCTCGTCCCATCTCGTGGTCTAAGTAACTTAGCACCACTGGGTTTCTTTGCTTGCTTTTCCTTTCCCCCGATTTTACCCTTAGGTTCAAAACCTTCGGCATTGGCTACAAGAGCTTGCGATTTCCGTCTCAACTCGTCCAAAAGGTCAATCATCTCAAAAACGTGTTTAAGCGTTTCCTTGAATGACTGGCCTTTATGAGTATCCTCATCGCTTCTTGTCTAGCCGCCTATTTCAATAGGCTCGGGAGGACAAAACTCACTGAGTACAACCTTGCACTCTTTAACAGTTTGGGTAATGTCTAGATCTCTATTCGAATCATTACATTTAGGGACCAATGAGTTTATAATCCTTACGTATCACATAAAGTGGGTTCAAAGCCATTTCCTAATCTATGAGCACATATAACAACAAACAATCGATTTAATTTCCGATATTATCTCCCTCAAATAATATCATTAAACCACTAATCACATCTAAAATCCCATCAGGTAAGGCAAGCCACGTGGTGTGGACGTTTACCCACCCAAATGATTTAGCAATTAGATTTCCTTCGGTCATACATCACTTATAGCGTAACCTCGTGGGGAGGAATACTATAAGGCGTATCTAAGTGTAAACCATTACTCAGCACCAAAGTAAATCGCTTGGAATTGCTACATCACCGCAAGCCACGTGGTGTGGACGTTTACGACAACTTCACAACTCTTCACAATTTCTTACAACTGTCTACATCAATTAATCCAAAATCCGTCAGTATAGCAAGCCACGTGGTGTGGACGTTTACTACACTAAGAGATCTTTATAATTGACTCCCAATTACTTGATTCATTTAATCTTGTAAATCAAGACGCGGAGAATCATAAGTGAAACTCGAAGTTTCTTACCAGTGATTCACCATGCGAACGACCCTATCTCTCATAAATGAGGGAGCCGAGCAGACAAACGACCCATCTATCAAAGAATGGCACGAAAGTCTCTAATTTGTGTCCTCTACATGACCAAGTGGCTCTGGCTCCATTCCACTCCCCGGGGTGAGAATGAGTCGACTTGAAATCAGTTTTGGAAAGACAAATTAGGCATTGTTTGATAAACTTAATCAATGTTTCTCGTAAGAGGAATTACAAGAATTCTCCTCCAATGACTTGTCTATACGAACTTCAAAAGTCCATAAAAGTCACCAAGAGAACAACAATGGAGACCATGGATATGTTTCCATATCCTCTCCCACTTAGCTTTTTATAATAAAGGGATACGCTATCTAATGCATAATTAAATACACATAAGCATAATAACAAACATACATTTCATGCAAGTACGTACACAAATAATCAAATAATTACTCAAGTAAAATTATTTCTCGACTACTCGTACCTTGATGAATTCCTGCATGCTTATCTTGAGTCTTCATTCTACGTCTTGAATACTTTGCCGAGCGACGGAAAAATTCTTTGATTCTCATATTTAATTTTACTCCAATTAAATAAAATCAATTCCTTTGATTTCCATATTTAATTCTATTCTAAATAAAATCGAAGATTATCCAATCCAAAATAAATTTTGAATTAATCTAATGATTTTAAATAAAATACTTGAATTAAATAAAATCAATATTATTAAAATCCATTGATTTCCATATTTAATTCTATTCTAAATAAAATCCAAGATTATCCAATCCAAAATAAATTTTGAATTAATCTAATGATTTTAAATAAAATACTTAAATTAAATAAAATCAATATTATTAAAATCCATTGATTTCCATATTTAATTCTATTTTAAATAAAATCCAAGATTATCCAATCCAAAATAAATTTTGAATTAATCTAAAGATTTTAAATAAAATACTTAAATTAAATAAAATCAACATTTTAATAATTTTTCAATCCTATTTAGATTAGATCTCAAGAATCCTAATCAAAATCGAATTTTGATTCTTCTCAAGACTTCTAATCCAAGTAGGTATAGGATATCTAGAGAAACTAGGATTTTCTTTCCTAATTTAACTCTTCATCTAATTCCATTATTTAATTCCATAATTAAGAAATCTAATCCAAATAGAATTTGAATTAATTCCAAAATTAAATTAAATAATATTAGAAAGATTAAATTATTTCCGGAAAGATCGGATTTACCGGGACGAACCAAAAACGAGACCCGCTCGTATCAACTAGGTCCGTGCCCAATCGAACCAACACGAATTGGTTCCATGCATGAACACATGCACACCAACTACCAGCCATGCATTCACATGCAAGACCTCGCACGTGCATCCAAAAATCACATGGTGTCGGCCAAAGACAAAAACCATGTCGGCCGACACCCTTTGCAATTTACAGCAGCGCGCAATTTCGATCGTCTTCTCCGATGGCTAGCGAGGAGCGTACCAGCAGCGTCTCTTGGTCAATCTCCGGCACGGCGTCTCCCTTGACGAACCATGCCATCGACCCGCTGCCACCACCGCACGAGCAGCCCGTCCGAGCACGAAGCCGAAGCCGCGACCCACGAGCCGCCGCGCGTGGCGGCTGAACCTCCACTTGGCAGCTGTCGACATCCGGCGACCACCACGGATGGTGGTTGATGCCGTCGACTCCAGCTACCATACAGCCCGTCCATCAGGACAGCCCGCACAGCAGCAGCCCGCTCCGAGCCCAGCAGCCTGTGCAAAAGGGTTTCGTCCGTGTTGCGCCAGCGCGACTGCCGAGCGTAGCCTCCGGCTGCCGGCGAACCACCACCACTGGTGGCACACGCCGGCAAGCCCAGCCATGCCCTTGCTCACGTACAGCAACACACGCAGCCCCTTTTCCGAGCCTACGGTCGATCGATCCGATTCGATTATTCCGAAAATCCTCGATTTTTAATAATTAATTTTTCCGACAAACACAATTCATACGAGAGATAAAACAAGTACGTAGAACAAATATAGCACAATAATTTAACACAATTAAATTAATCTATGGCCATATACATCGAGAATCGATTATCGAAACAATTAACGAAAAACGTAACCGTACTCTCTGATACCAATTGTTGGAATTCGATATCCCGGAGTTGCCGGAATTGCGGAACATGACAACTCCGATCAAACCCTTCGCCGGAGATCACATGAACGTCGACTCATCCGCCGAAGTCCGGGCTTTGGAGACCACGCGCCCGAAGGCGCGCAATCCGCCCCCACCCGAACCCCCGCGAGCCGGGTTCACGCGATCGAACATCGCGTTCGATGGGGCTGCATCCGGCAGCCCCCAGCAGCAGGTCCGGCGACCTGCTGCCCGCCGTCGAGGAGCCCCCACCGTCGCGGTGGGGAGGTGACGGCACCAGCCCGTCACCGCCGGCGATCGCTCCCAGCGATCGCCCCCTCGGCCGAGGCCGAGGGTTCTCCTTCGCGCGCCGAACCCTAGGCGTGCGGTCCACGCGGTCCGGTGGCTTTGCCACCACCGCGTGGTCCCTCGTCTAATCCGGGTTCGATCCTTCGGATCTTGTTTTTCGATAATTGATCAATAAACTAGAATTAAATTGCGGAAATTTAATTCACCTTTCGATTCGTTGTGCGGAGAAACGAGATCTTATGATGACCTTGAGATCTTCCCACGTATTCCTTGCACTAGCCCGGACGTCGTGTGGGCGACGATCTACCGAACTCCATGGATCCTCCTCTCTACTTTCTTTCTCTAGAATTGTGTTCTTCAAGTTATGAGAATAGAGAAGACCATGTAGTGCTTTTATAGGCTACGTAGGGGATCTTAAGGAGGTGGAATATTGGGCTTCTAATATTAATGATTAAATTGAGCCCAAGCCCAAATCTATTAATCCATTAATATTAATTAATTCTATTTTCCACTATATAAAATTAATTGCACTCCCAATATTAAATCATATTATATCAAATAATATTTCTCCGGTAGTATTATTTATTCCGTGTATTTAAGATTTAAATATCCATGAATAAATTTATTTATTGCTCAATAAATATTATTCATCTCTTATATCCGAGAATAGTACCGTTCAACCTTAATTATTATGCGGAACAAATCCACCTGCAGGGTTTACATAATAATTCCTTATGAACTCATCTCGGGGATATTATCAACCCTTCCGAGATACACTTTCCCGTCAAGTATTCACGGCATGTCATATATAAAATATAGCGACCCAACTTAACCGGTAATTGACCCAGTAATTAAACCGGTCAATTCCTTTGGAAAATCAAAGTCACTTATATTAAATATACACACCCGCAATAGTATCGGGGATTAAGAATAAAATACACTGAGATTTAAATCGATTATCCAAGGCAATCCTAATCGATAAATCTCAAACGATCCGCCCAATACACCAAGTGTACAAGTGTGATAAAATAATTAAGATAAATTATTTTCTCTCTCACACAACGACTATACCGATGGATTGGTCCGTGTCCATCTAGGTCGTGAGCATCTGTTCGATTAAATACGAGTAACCGATAGTATGATCTTCTGTGTGCCCATGCAACACCATACTAACTACAACGTATAAAATCCAGGACTATGATTTGCATATATTTAATTATAAATAATTAAACGCAAATAATTGTTTATTTAATTAAATAGATTAATGGCAATGGATCGTGAGTTTGCGTTACTTAAATCTAGACATTAAGTACACAACTCCAACACTCGCATGGTGAATCACTGGTTAGAAACTTCGAGTTTCACTTATGGTTCTCCGAGTCTTGATTTACGAAATCAAATGGATCTTGTAATTGGGAGTCAATTATAAAAGTCTCTTGGTGTAGTAAACGTCCACACCACGTGGCTTGCTATGCTGACGGACTTTGGATTAATTGATGTAGACAGTTGTAAGTAATTATGAAGAGTTGTGAAGTTATCGTAAACGTCCACACCACGTGGCTTGCGGTGATGTAGCAATTCCAAGTAATTCACTTTGGTACTGAGTGATGGTTTACACTTAGATACGCGTTATAGTATTCTTCCCCACGAAGTTACGCTATGATTGATGTATGACCAAAGAAAATCTAATTGCTAAATCATTTGGGTGGGTAAACGTCCACACCACGTGGCTTGCTTTACCTGATGGGATTTTAGACGCAATTAGTAATTTAATGATATTATTTGAGGGAGATAATATCGGACATTAAATTGATTGTTTGTTTACATGTGCTTATAGGTTTAGAGAATAGCTATGAATCCACTTTCAATGATACTCAAGGAACATAAACTCACTGGTCCCAATTACATTGATTGGAAGAGAAATTTGGACATTGTCCTGACTGCTGAAGAGTACAAGTTTGTACTCTATGAGCAATGCCCTGCTGAGCCCACGACCGCCTCAACTGATGAGGAAAAAGAAGCATATCGGAAGTGGAAAAAGGCTGATGAAATGGCTAAGTGCTACATTTTGGCTTCCATGTCAAATGTGCTCCAAACCCAGCATCAGTCGATGGACACTGCCGAGGATATGTTATTTAACCTCAAGGAGATGTTTGGGCATCATGACCGTGCGGGGAGGCAAGAAGCCATGAGAGTCCTCATGTCAACTACTCAGTCTGAAGGAACGCCCGTTGAGGAGCACGTTCTCAAGATGATGAGTCTGTTGAATGAATTGGAGGTCCTAGGAGCTATGATTGATGCTGAGACGCAAGTCGACATCATACTCCAGTCTCTGACCCCTAGTTTTGAGCAGTTTCGTATGAGCTATAATATGGGTAAACTGTCTTATAGCCTTGCGCAACTCCTGACTGAACTGAAGGCGGCAGAGGGGATCTACAAGAAGGGCAAGTCTCAAGCGCTTGTGGCTACCAAGTCCAAAAGCTTGAAAGCTATTGGAGGTAGGGGCAAGAAAAGCAAGCAAGCCATAAAACCCAGTGGTGCCAAGAGGAATGGACCACGAGTGGGGGCTGGTAAGCCAAAGGGCAAGTGCTTCCGATGCAACAAGTTTGGACACTGGAAGTCTGAATGTCCTCTCAGAGGTACGAATTTTTCTTTAGTCGTAAAAACATAGTCAGCGGTATTATCTACCAGAATTCTGGTGTGTAGATATGGAACCACTGACGGTATGTGCATTATCTTAAATGCAGGGGTTCCAGAAAACCCGGCGACTTAGAGAAGAAGAGTTCGAGTCTACATGGGCAAAGCTGTTGGGGTAGCAGCTGTTGCAGTGGAAGACATTTATCTGTTTTAAGTTTTCATTTCAGTTATTGCTTTATGTACCCCTTATTTTGAAAAAGAACTTTTGTTCTGGTTTTCTTTATTATTAATGGATATTTTATTTCTTTAATCATTTGATGGTTTGGATAAGAAATAATGGTGATATCTATTCTGGTACATTAGATAGCAATACATGAATGATGAATCCTTAGTCTACCACGATGCAACAAACCGTTATGTATAACTTGTTTTACTTATTAGATGTATTTCTCTTATCAATCATTATACTTGTGAATTCTTGAACTTGGTAATATCTATTCAAAAGGGATTCAAAAGGTCGAAATTGATTTGATCAATTATAGTTGGAGGAATGGACCTCCCGACCTAAGGATCGATCTTGAAAGATGATACAACTGAGTTAACCTTTCTGGATAAAGGATGGAATTCGGACAAGTATAGAAAATGATTTATGATTAATGCGGTATGTGTAATTAGAGAAGGTGAGGCTATCACCTATCTAAATAACACATAGCATAAATCAAAGATTGAGATTAAGTCTCAAGCGACTGCACCATACACTGATGTGTAGACATGGTGTGTCAGGAATGAGAAATGGGATTCTGATGGTAAAGGAACAAGTTTGTTCAGAACTACCTATGTTCTATGGATATTTCTGGATACAACGGCACATTCTATGTGGTTGTAGAATATCCTAGAAGAACAAGTAATTGTATTTTCAATAGTACTACGGACCAGAAGGGTGTCCTCGCCCGGTTCTTAGAGGAAAACTATTAGATGAACTACAAATGCCCTAATTGACAAAGTACTTTAAAATGAGGAAAGGGAAAGACTGAGAACCAGCCTGACCGAGTAGTAGTACACCACTAACTGCACCTAATGTTATTACTGTTATACACCGGAACGCCATTGCAGTGGGAGGTTGTTAAGCAACCAAAGATGTTCATAAGACTGGATGAGTTTTGAACTCTGGATCCAGTATACATGAAATCGATCCCTAGGTCTGCATAGATTTGCGAGAGAGGTGTGTTAGAGACGTAATGGAAACAAAGGTGGTGTTTCTCGGAATTTTGTGTAGATAACACTTCATCATTGGCGACAATGTTAAAGTGTTGTCAAACATAAAATAGAGGTTGTCTAAATAAATCAAGGTATAAGATTAAGATGAAGTTAGATCATGTTCTTAGAAATCCTTCGATCTCTAGACAAGAACAATTGTACTTCTCTTAAGATATCTTATACGACTAGGGTTTGTTTTAAACATGCACAATTCTGAGAAAGGTTATTGCCTTTCAGGAACAGAATACATCTATCTAAAGGTATGTGTTTCGAACACATGAAGGAGATAGATATGGACAAAGCAGTTACCTACACTTCTTGTGTGGAGAGCTTTGTAGATGCAATGTTGAAAAACCAAAACCTGATATCAACTATGCGGTTAGCGTAGTGGGAGGATATCAAAGTAATCTGGATAAGAAATATTCGAATGCTGTAAAGTACTTGGAAGTACTGGATTACTAGCAAAACGAAATCTTCTTGGATTACAGTTTCTCAGATCCAAAATCAGAGAAGGACCAGTGTAAGTCGATATCAGGCTATGTGTTCACTTTTAAAAGGAGGTGGAACCTAAGGATGAAAGAGTGATAAGCGTGATGCTTCTCGGACTCTATCATAAACCGAATGGCAGCCTCAGAGGCAGCGGAAGTTTTGGTTAGGTTCCGGAATAACCTCAGAACTTGAATATGACTCTTGGTTCACCAAAGGCTATGTACATAGCGGTGCATGGAGAACTGGAAGAAGTCATAAGTTCGAAAAGTGATGATAACACATAGAGCCAGTACCACCTGATACGAGTCATCGTCAGTAAGACGACGCAGTAGTCACCAAGATAACTTCAGAGCGGCAACCTAGATTGCTCATTCACATAATACTTCTGGGAAGTATAACTTAAGCACGCGATGAGTATGGGAGTCGGGAGTTTGGAGGAAATGACTAGACCTTAGTACAAGTGGGAGATTGTTGGAGTTGTGCACTTAATGTCTAGATTTAAGCATCGGTAAACTCCCGGTCATAGCATTTAACCTATTTAATTAATAAACAATCATTTGCATTATTAATTAATTATGCAAAATATAGTCCTGGATTTTATACGTTGTAGTTAGTATGGTGTGCATGGGCACACAGAAGATCATACTATCGGTTACTCGTATTTAATCGAACAGTTGCTCACGACCTAGATGGACACGGACCAATCCATCGGTATAGTCGTTGTGTGAGAGAGAAAATAATTTATCTTAATTATTTTATCACACTTGTACACTTGGTGTATTGGGCGGATCAGCTTGAGATTTATTGATTAGGATTGCCTTGGATAATCAATTTAAATCTCGGAGTATTTTATTCTTAATCCCCGATACTATTGCGGGTGTGTATATTTAATATTAGAGACTTTGATTTTCCAAAGGAATTAACCGATTTAATTATTGGGTTAATTACCGGTAAAATTGGGTCGCTATATTTTATATATGACATGCCGTGAATACTTGACGGGAAAGTGTATCCCGGAAGGGTTGATAATATCCTCGAGATGAGTTCATAAGGAATTATTGTGTAAACCTCATGAGTGGATTCGTTTCGCACAATAATAAAGGTTGAACGGTACTAGTCTCGGATATAAGATATGAATATTATTTATTGAGCAATAAATAAATTTATTCATGGATATTTAAATCTTAAATACACGGAATAAATAATACTAATCGGAGAAATATTATTTGATATAATATGGATTAATATTGGGAGTGCAATTTTATTTATATAGTGGAAAATAAATAAAATTTAATATTGATAAGGATTAATGGATTTGGGTTGGACCCAATTTAATCTTCAATATTTAGAAGCCCAATATTTATTCTCCTTATGATCCCCTACGTAGCCTATATAAGCACTACATGGTCTTCACTTTTCACAACATATAATAATTGACCTACGCCAATCATAAAGTCTTGAGAGTGAGGAAGATCCATAGGAATCCGATAGATCGTCGCCCACACGACGTTCGGACGAAGTGCGAGGAATACGTAGGAAGATCACAAGGTCGTCAACCGAATTCGTTTCTCCGTACAACGATTCGAGGTAATAATCGAGAACCCCCTTCTATGATTATTTGTGCTTGTTAATCGTAATATGTACATGAACAAGACGATCCGGGAACGTCGAGACCGGGATACGGGGATCTCGCGATCCCCGTCGGGATCGAACAAGGGGCGGCCGAACCCTAGGGTTCGACCGCCGGCGCGCGGGCGTGAGGGAAGCCCCGGCTGGACGCCGGGGCGAGCGATCGACGTGAAGTCGATCGCTGGGGGTTCGGCCGTGGGCTGGTGCCACGGTGGGTCGAACCCCCCGGCCTCCCTTCGCCGGTGGTGCGCGCAAGGAGAGCAGGCCGCGGCTGGACGCCGCGGCTGGGGCGATCGAGCCCTAGCTCGATCGCCGGGGACCGTCGCGGCTTCGCGCCGCGACTGGTGGTCCCCCCTCCTGTCGGTGATGGCGGTGAGTCGCCGGACTCACCGCCCGGGGCTGCCGGAGCAGCCCAGCGATCGCCATGCACGGCGATCGCGAACCCCAGCCGCGATGGGGTTCGGCTAGGGTTTAGCCGCGGGTTCATCCCGCGGCGATGCTCTTGTCGAGCCCGGTTCTTCGCGTGCGGTTCGCGTTCGTGATTTCCGACTCGCGGGAGACTTCGACTGGGGGCGGTCTGCGTGTCTTCGGGCGCGTAGTCTCCAAAGGTCGGACTCCTGCGGATGAGTTGGTGTTCGTGCGAACTCCGGCGACGGGTTTTCGGTCGGGTTATCGGTTCCGCAATTTTTTTTGATAGCCCGGGACATCGAATCCCAGCACTTGTGACTTTCTGACCATACTTTTAAGTTCCGCTCTTTTCAAATCGTTTTTAAATGATTCTCTAAGAGGAATGAATTTATAGAGTATGTCAATCACTTCTTGTCCGGCTTCCACGCTATGTCTCAACATCATTCTGAGGTCATTCCAAATGTCCTCATGAGTTGGGTCATCAGTGGATTCAGAAGGCTTAACAGTCTGGACAGTGTCCAGATTTCTTTTCCAATCAGTACTATATGGAACCAGTGAGTTTTCATCTTTAAGTATATCACAAAGTGGGGTCACAGTCATTCTTAACCTATAAGCACATAAAACAAACAAACAATTTAATATCCGATATTATCTCCCTTAAATAATATCATTAAATCACTAATCACATCTAAAATCCCATCAGGTAAGGCAAGCCACGATAGTGTGGACGTTTACCCACCCAAAGGATTTAGCAATTAGATTTCCTTCGGTCGTACATCATCAATAGCGTTACCTCGATGGGAGGAATACTATGAAGCGTACCTAAGTGTTAACCATCGCTCAGTACTAAGAAGTTTGTTTGAGACTCGTATATCACCGCAAGCCACGATAGTGTGGACGTTTACGTTAACACACGGATCCTTCACTCCCTTCTATAACTGTCTACATCAATCGATCTAAAGTCCCATTCAATATAGCAAGCCACGATAGTGTGGACGTTTACCATACAAAAAGACTTATACAATTGAAATCCAATTACTTGATCCATTCAATCTTGTAAATCAAGACGCGGAGAATCATAAGTGAAACTCGAAGTTTCTAACCAGTGATTCACCATGCGAACAACCCTATCTCTCATAAATGAGGGAGCCGAGCAGACAATCGATCCACCCTTAAAGGAATGGTACGAAGGTCTCTAATCTGTGTCCTCGACATGACCAAGTGGCTCTGGCTCCATTCCACTCCCCGGGGTAAGAATGAGTCGACTTGAAATCAGTTTTGGAAAGACAAATTAGGCATTGTTTGATGAACTTAATCAATGTTTCTCGTAAGAGGAATTACAAGAACTCTCCTCCAATGACCCATCTATATAAACTTCAAAAGTTTATAAAAGTCACCAAGAGAGCAGCAATGGAGACCATGGGTATGTTTCCATACCCTCTCCCACTTAGCTTTTTATAACAAAGGGATACGCTATCTAGTGCATAAAAGTAAACACATATAGCATGCATACATGTAATAAAGCACATAATATTATCACATAGTCAAAATAATTACTAGAATATTATTTTCCGACTATTATGGCTTTATTCCATCTCCGTACGCATCTTCTAGTCTTCAGTCTTCGTTCTTGAATGCTCCATGTGACGAGAATATTAATTTCCAATATTTAAATCTATTTATTTTTAATAAATCCAAAAGATACTCAATTCGAAAATTAAGTCAATCGAATAAATCAAAAATAAAATTAAATATTATTAATATTTTTATTTATTTTATTTTCCCCTTCTACTTCATTAAATCTCTAGAATAATCTATCCAAGACCCACTTGGAATATTCTAGATGATTTCCATAATGAAATAAGGAAATAAAATAATTTAGGACTCTTCTACTTTCCAAATTAATTAGATTCCTAATCCATGAATATTTCCATAAAATAGAAATAATCAATTAGGAATCCTAATTAATTCCAAATTGATTCTTTTCCTAATCCATGAGAGTTCCCAAAAATAGGAATACTCAATTAGGAAAAATCCGAATCAATTAGGAAAGCGAATCACCGGACCGGGATAGCACGGGGTGGGGATCCCCGTGCCACCATCGACCGTGGCCTAGGAGCCGCCGCCGCCCAGCCTACGCGCCACCTCCCTTGGTGGCTGGCGTGGCCGGAACTCCCGCGGGCAGCCCCTTAGGGCTCGGGTCGATTGATCCTCATGGATCGACAATGGGGCGGTCGATCCTAGTCCTTCACCCTCACGTCGTCTCCTTCGTCACACGTCTTCTCCGGCGGTCGTTTCGGCATCGATCCAACGCAAAATAAATTACAAAATAAATTTTACACTATCCGGTATCGATTCTATACATGAAATCGACCCTATACAATTTCCGGAAAAACGTAGAACGTAATAATAAATCCTAAATTCGGTCAACCCCCGAATTTTTACTATTACAAACATTCACCACCAAAAACGAATCTCGACATGTCCGAGAGTTTAATCAAACCAACAATCATGACAAAATAAATTAAACGAATAATAAATCAAGCCATAATAGTCGGAAACCCTGCAAGGTAGAACAATTTTATCGAAAATACCGCGAACGTAAACTACGCTCTGATACCAATTGTTGGAATTCGATATCCCGGGCTATTAAAAATTTGTGGAAACAATAACCCGAACGAAAACCTTCGCCGGAGATCTCATGAACACCGACTCATCCGCCGGAATCCGACCTTGGGAGACCATGCGCCCGAAGACGCACAGCCCGCCCCCGGCCGAACCCCCGCGAGCCGGGGTTCGTGCGATCGCATGATCGCGTTCACGCGATCGGGTGGGGCTGCATCGGCAGCCCCCGTGGCGAGTCCGGCGACTCGCCGCCGCCTGGAGGAGCCCCGCCTTCACGGCGGGTGGGGTGCGGCACCAGCCCGCGCCCCGGCGGTCGATCCTTGCGATCGACCGCGCGCCCTCGGCCCAGCCGAGGGTCGCCTCCTCCGCGCCTCGCCAAACCCTAGCCGGGCGATCCCACGCGGTCCGGTGGTTTCACCACCACCGCGTGATCGTCCGTCTACTCCGGGTTTGAACTTCGGATCTTGCGTTCTACGGTATTCTCGATAAACCAAAATCGAACAATTATCAAGGGCGTTTAGATATTGTACCTTTCGATTCGTTGTTCGGAGAAACGAAATCAAGACGACCTTTGAAATCTTCCCACGTATTCTTTGCACTCCGTTCGAACGTCGGGTGGGCGACGATCTATCGAATTCCTATGGATCTCCTTCAACTCTCTAGAATATCAAGTATGATAATCTTGTCTTATGATTTATGAAAGCCATGTAGTGCTTTTATAGGCTACGTAGGGGATCTAAAGGAGGTGGAATATTGGGCTTCTAATATTGAAGATTAAATTGAGCCCAATGCTCAAGTCCATTAATCCTTATCAATATTAATTAATTTATTTTCCACTATATAAATTAATTGCACTCCCAATATTAAACCATATTATATCCAAATAATATTTCTCCGGTAGTATTATTTATTCCGTGTATTTAAGATATAAATATCCATGAATAAAATTTATTTATTGCTTAATAAATTTATTCATCTCTTTTATCCGAGACTAGTACCACTCAACCTTATTTATTATGCGGAACAAATCCACTCGCGAGGTTTACATAATAAATCCTTATGAGCTCAACTCGGGGATATTATCAACCCTTCCGGGATACACTGTCCCGTCAAGAATTCACGGCATGCCATATATAAAATATAGTGACCCAACTTAACCGGTAATTAACCCAATAATTAAATCGGTTAATTCCTTTGGAAAATCAAAGTCACTAATATTAAATATACACACCCGCAATTGTATCGGGGATTAAGTATATAATACACTGAGTCTCAAATCAATTATCAACGATCAAACCTAATTGATGAATCTCAATCGATCCGCTCAATACACCAAGTGTACAAGTGTGATAAAATAATTAAGATAAATTATTTTCTCTTTCACACAACGACTATACCGATGGATTGGTCCGTGTCCATCTAGGTCGTGAGCAACTGTTCGATTAAATACGAGTAACCGATAGTATGATCTTCTGTGCGCCCATGCTTGCACCATACTAACTACAACGTATAAAATCCAGGACTATAATTTGCATATATTTAATTAACAATAATTAAAAGCAAATGAATGTTTGTAATTAATAGGTAAATGAAAGTGTACAAGGAGTTCAGAATACTCAAATCTAGACATTAAGTATACTAATCCAGCAATACTTAGCAGAGCATGGGATTAATTCCCAAATGACATCACCATATACTCCTCATCAGAATGGTGTGTCGGAAAGGAGGAATAGGACTCTTATGGAGATGGTACGTTCAATGATGAGTTACTCGGACTTACCTACCATGTTCTGGGGATATGCCTTGGAAACAGCGGCGTACATTCTCAACATGGTTCCAACAAAAACGGTACCCACAACACCCATGGAACGGTGGAGCGGGCGCAAGCCTAGCTTGAGACACCTTCGGATCTGGGGATGTCCAGCACATGTGTTGCGACAAGGGGCCGATAAGTTAGAACCTAGATCAGAATTACGGCTGTTTGTAGGATACCCGAAAGGAACTAAGGGTGGCATGTTCTATAGTCCTAAGGACCAGAAGATCGTTATTAGTACTAACGCTCGGTTTTTAGAGGAAGACTATGTCATGGACCACAAGCCCAAAAGTGACATAATACTTGATGAGTTGAGAGGTAACAAGGAAGACTTAGATACAGCCGAACCGAGTAGTAATACACCACTAGAACCTGCACCTACTGTCACTTATAATAAACCGAAACGCCGTCGTAGTTAAGCAACCAGACCGATGGATTGGACTGGGTGAGTCTTCGGACTCTGGACCTGGAGTTCATGAAATCGATCCCTGGACCTATGATAAGGCGGTACAAGATATAGATGCGCCTTCTTGGAAGAAAGCGATGAAATCCGAAATTGAATCTATGGATTCTAATAAAGTCTGGGATCTTGTAGAACCACCAAACGGCGTAAAGCCAATTGGGTGTAAATGGGTTTACAAGAGAAAGAGAGGATCTGACGGAAAGGTTGAAACCTTTAAAGCTCGGCTTGTTGCGAAAGGATATACTCAGAAAGAGGGAATCGATTATGAGGAGACCTTTTCGCCGGTAGCCAAGATAAAGTCGATCCGGATTCTCTTATCCATAGCAGCTCATATGGACTATGAGGTGTGTCAAATGGATGTCAAGACAGCTTTCCTGAATGGAAGTCTTGACGAGACAATTTATATGAAACAAAACCAGAAGGATTCATTGCAAGGGGCGAGATCATCTAGTGTGCAAGCTTAATCGATCCATTTATGGATTGAAACAAGCCTCGAGATCGTGGAACCTGCGGTTTGATGAAGTAGTCCATTCTTTTGGATTCAATCAAAGCATGGACGAATTGTGTGTGTATTGGAAACGTGATGGAAAGAAGGTGGTGTTTCTCGTGCTTTATGTAGATGACATTCTTCTCATTGGAAACAGTGTAAAGATGTTATCAGACATAAAGGGATGGTTGTCTAGACAATTCGATATGAAAGATTTGGGAGAAGTTGGGCATGTTCTAGGGATCAAGGTTATAAGGGATCGCCGGAATAGAACATTGTACCTATCCCAGCAATCTTACATAGACACGATTCTGGCTCGTTTTAACATGCAAGATTCCAAGAAGGGTGAACTGCCCTTCAGTAAAGGAACTTATCTTTCTAAGGAGATGTGTCCTCGGACACAGAAGGAGAAAGATAGAATGAAAGTAGTTCCCTACGCTTCGGCTGTGGGAAGCTTGATGTATGCAATGTTATGCACGAGGCCTGATATCTGCTATGCAGTTGGCGTAGTAGCGAGATATCAGAGTAATCCTGGAGAGGCTCATTGGACTGCCGTAAAGAGCATTTTCAAGTATTTGCGAAATACTAAGGATTATGTTCTGAGTTACGGAGCAGACAATCTGATTCCTTTGGGTTACACGGATTCGGATTTCCAAGCTGATAAGGACCGGCGTAAGTCGACATCAGGCTATGTGTACACTTTGGGAGGTGGAGCCGTATCATGGAAGAGTGTTAAGCAAAAGTGCATTTCAGACTCTACCATGGAAGCTGAATATGTTGCAGCCTCAGAGGCAGCGAAAGAGTCAGTATGGTTCCTTAATTTCCTCCAGGACTTAGATGTGATTCCGAGTTTGCCCAAAGCTATGACAATTTATTGTGATAATAGTGATGGAGTTGTATTCTAAATGTCTAGTTTAGTGTAAATACGGAACTCCTTATTTATACCTTAATTCGAGATATGATTCAAGCATGATTGCATTTAATGCAATAGTCCTTGATGTATACGTTGTAGACAGTATGGCGTGAGGAGACACGCGGAAGATCATACTGTCGGTTACTCGTACACTATCGAACAGTAGCTCACGACTTAGATGGACAGGGACAATCCATCGGTACGTCGTAGTGTGACTGGTAGATAGTCGGTCTTGACTATCATGTTACACTCGTACACTTGGTGTATTGAGCAGGACCACGGGAGGGCGTTCGATTTATACTAATCGGCGTAATCGAACTAGACCTCAGATATTACGGATATACGAATTCTTAATCCCTATATAATTATAGGTGCGTGTGTCCAATTCTCGGTTCTTTAATATGCCAATGAGTGAGACTAATTGATTAGTTAAGATACTCGGTAAATTAGGAATCGGAATTGTATACATGGCATGCTATAGATTATAGACAGGAAACCGTGTCCCGTTTATTGGGTTGATGATGTCCCCGAGATGAGCTCATAAAGTTTATCATGTAAACCCTGCAGGTGGATTCGTTCCACATGATAATAAGGATGAGTGGTACTAGTCTTGGATAAATAAGAAACGAATTAATTTAATTATTAGTAATTGAAATTAATTCGTGGACATTCGATATCTTAAACACGGGGAAAGTCGTATATGTAATTTCGGCGGAAATATTATTGTTGATATAATATTAAATTAATTTCGGGAATTCAATTATTATTTTTTAGTGGAGTGAATAATAATTAAAATTGTGGAATTTAATTAAAGGTTTTCTTTTAAGGACATCAGTTTAATTAAATTGCAATTTAGCCCCTAACTAATTTACCTAAGAGGTCCCTAGTGTAACACTATATATAACCCCCCCTTGCCTCTCTTAAACCTAAGAAACGCCGCAACTATTATTTCAGCAGAGAAATTAAATTGCTTAGCGCAATTATATTTTTCTCTGTTTAAATAAAAGAGTTAACGCAGTTATTTTTTGATGAAATTAATTGCTTAGCGCAATTATATTTCTGAGAAAGAAAAATTATTCTTGCGCTGGTTTTGAGAAGAGAGAGCAGAAAAGGAGAATCCAGCAGATCGTTGCCCACACAACGGCTGGAATCGGGGTAGAGGCATACGCTAGAAACGTCTAAGGTTTCAACAATTCGGCTTCTCCGAATCACGCGACAAAGGTATGAGATCGATCCCTAATTCCGCAATTATCGATCTCTAAATTCGTTAAAAATACATCGAACGAACGATCGGGTTCCGGGAGTGGTGGTACGTGTTCCTCGACTACTGGGGGTTCAAGGACCTTCGGATCGGTAGTCGGAAGAGGAAAAACGGACCGGAAACGAGCCCGGAACAGCAGAACGCGCTGCTGTTCGCGGACGAACAGCGCCCGCTGAAAGGCAAACGGCGACCGCCGTTTTAGGCCTAAACAGCGACCGCTGTTTTGTGGGCAGCGCCCGCTGCCCAAGACAGACCAGCGGTCTTGTCACGCGGTTGTCCTCCGGGGCAATGGCTGGGCGTGTTTTGGCACACGGGCTGTTACGTGAACGGAGCAGCGCTTCCGGAGGTCGACTGGGAGTGTTCGGATGTTCGAGTGATCGAACGAACACATCCCGGGTAGTCGATTTCCAACAATTGGTATCAGAGACGGTTTTGTCGATTCGTTGTATTTTTGCGAGGTTTGTTTTGCAGGTTCGAACCCGATTGTTATGGCCATGTGATTGTGTTGTATGTTTGTGGTTTGTTAAACTCTCGGGCTTGTCGAGATCTTTGTTTTTGAAATCGTTGCATGTTTGTAATAGTTAAAACGACGGGTTGAGTCGTTTAGGTTTTATTAAGTTTTTCGTTTTATCCGGATGTATAGGATCGATCAACCTGTATAGGATCGATGCCGGAAGTAGTATGTTTTACCTTTGTAATGTTACTGCTACTTGGTGGATCGAGAGAAGATCGAAGGACGGACGAACGAGGGTCGAGAGGTCGAACCCGCGGCTGCTGTGCACAAACGGCGCCCGCTAGAGGGCAAACGGCGGTCGCCGTTTGCAGCTCCTCCAGCGAGCGCTGAATATAGGGCAGCGCCCGCTGCCCTAGGGTTGGCAGCAGCGGATCGGGGGATCGATGGACATCACGGAACGCTCGTCTTTGCCAGGGATGATACTCCAGTGGGAGGGGTTCGTCTCTTGGCACTTTGACGAGTCGGTGATGGATCGAGACCGAGACGAGCAACGAGACAAAGATCAAAGAAGACGTGCATGGAAGATATTTAAAGGCCATAATAATCGGGGCCACGTTAAATGCTTTTTGTGTGTTTACGTGCTTGTTATTATGCTTTATTTATTTTATGCATGTTATCCCTTTCGTAAAATACTAAGTGGGAGAGGGATTGGAAACAATCCCGCGGTCTCCATTCTCTGTTTTGATGGTGATGTGTGTCACTTACGAGTTGGCTTTAGTGTCATCCTCCCTATCGGATAAAGTCGACACACGGATATCACTGGATCAAAATTCGAATTTAAAATCCACTTATAAAATTGAACAATTGTATTTCTCAAAAGCAATGCCTAATCTGTCATTCAAAGACTAATTTCAACTCGACTCATTCTCACCCCGGGGAGTGGAATGGAGCCAAAGCGCTTGGTTATGTCGATGACACAGATTAGAGACATTCGAGTCATTCGATGACTAGATCGATTTTCTGGTTGGCTCCCTCACCTAGTGAGAGATAGGGCTCAATTGCATGATTGATCGCTGGTTAGAAACTTCGAGTTTCACTTACGAGATATCAAACTTTGATTAATAAAATTGTGAAATTTAATAAATGTAAGAGTCAATTAACAAAGTTGTTTGTTTTAGTAAACGTCCACAAGAACGTGGCTTGCTAAATGGAAACAGTACTTTGGGTTAATTGAGACTCTATGACATTTAAATAAGTAGGATTCAATTAATAAAGTTGTTTGTTTAGTAAACGTCCACACTAACGTGGCTTGCTGAATGGAAACGGAACTTTAGGATTAATTGAGGCTCGACAGTTATAGAAAGTCGTGGAGGACCGCATGTCAACGTAAACGTCCACATGAACGTGGCTTGCGGTGGACATGTAGTTCCCGAGCGGTGGACTTAGTACTGAGAAATGGTACACACTTAGGTACGCTTTATAGTATCCTCCCCATCGGAGTCACTGCTATAATGATGTACGACCGGAGTGAAATCCAATCATAAAATCATTTGGACTGGTAAACGTCCACAAGAACGTGGCTTGCTATGTCTGATGGGATTTTGGAAATGATTGGTAGTTTAATGATATCACTTAAGGGAAATGATATCGAATTAAACTCATTGTTTGTTTTATATGGTATTATTCCCATTAAAAGTCAACAAACTCACTGAACCTGTTTGTATGGATTGGAAAAGAAACTTGGACATTGTCCTAACTGCAGAGGAGTACAATTATGTACTCCAAGTCAATTGACCTGCTGAACCAAATGATGCTTCCACTACTGAGGAAAGGAAGCTCATTGGAAATGGATCAAGGCTATGAGATGACGCGGAGCAACATTATGACTTTCATGTCAAATGTGCTGCGACATCGGGATCATGCCATGACCATTACCTATGATATGATGCTTAACCTCAAGAAGTTTTGGTTATCAGGACAGGACAGCCGGGCAAAGTGAAATGAGGCAACTCATGACGGCCATCATGTCGGAAAGAACGCCCGTAAGGGATCACGTTCTTAGAATGATGGGCTATCTTAATGAGATAGAGGTTCTGGGAGAAATTATCAATGGGGTAACCCAAGTTGATTTTGTGCTCCAGTCTCTGCCGAGAAGTTTTGAGCAGTTCCGCCTAAACTAAAATATGAATAAGGGGTCTTATTCATTGACGGAGCTCCTGATTGAACTTCAAGCGGCTGAGGGAATCTTTAAAGGCTCTCAAAACACTTATGGCTGAGAGATTGACTCTTCCTAGGCTTTCGAGCGGCAAAAGGAAGAAGAAGCAAATACGGAAACCCAGTGGGCCTAATATATTTGGACCACGGAATGGGACAAGCAAGCCCAAGGGGCAAGTGCTTCCGTTGTAAGCAGTTTGGATACTGGAAGTTTTAATTGTCCTCTCAAAGCCACTAGGAGTTAACTTCTCCTTAGTCACCGAAACATGCTTAGCGGTGTTATCTACCAGTACCTGGTGTGTGGATACGGAAACCACTAATCATGTCTGCACTTAAATGCAGGGGTTCCAGGAAACCCGGAGACTTAGATAGGAAGAAGTAATAACCTACATGGGCAATACTGTTAAGGTAACAGCCGTTGCAGTGGGAGATGTTAAATGGTTTTAACGGTAGGATATTAGTTCTAATAAATTGTCTTTATGTACCGGCATTTAGAAAGAAATTTCATTTCGGATTTCTAAATTGGTTTAGAATAGATATTCTGTTTCTTCTGATAGTTTCAGACTTGTCGGAGTAGGAAACGGGGATATTATCTATTCTGGTACATTGATAGACAATTTAATACTAAATCTGTGTTCTTCCACGATGCAACAGACCGGAAATAATAACACATTATCGAAACCCAATAAGAGTAAAGATCCTTCTAGGATGAATCAAATGTACTTATGGAATCTTAGGCTAAATCATTTTAACTTAAGTACGATTCAAAGGATGAAGCTGATGGACCACTCAGCTAGGTTGAAGGAAAGGACTTTCCAACCTTCGAATCATACTTGGAAGTTTTAATGACCGAGCAACCCTTTACGGTTAAAGGGAAAAGATCCAAGAAAGTACTAGAGTTGATTCGCTCTGATATTTGCAGACCTCTTTGAGGAGTAAGGCATACTTATCAGAAAATGGGATTAACTCCCAACATACTACACCATTTATGCCTCGGCAAAATAATGTGTTGTAAAGAAGGAATAGGACTCTTATAGATATGGGAAAGTAGACAATGAGTTCGGAGTTACCTAATTCGTTTTTGGGATATGGCTTGGAAACAACGGCGTTTATGCTGAACTTGATTCCTTTGGAAACTTGTACTGATATTCGGCTGTTTATAGGATACCCTAAGAAAACGAATTGAGATATGTAATATAGTCCAAAGGACCAGATGTTCATTGATTGAATCAATGTTCGGTTCTTAGACATGGACTATATATATATACAAGATCACAAGCCCAAGAGTAGAGTAATACTTAAATGTGCTTAGAGGGACTGATTAAGACTTAGAACCAGCCTAACTGAGTAGTTCACTACGATAATCTTTAGTCACAAAAGATACACCGGAGCGTCTTCGTAGTGGGAGGGTTGTTAGACAACCCGACAGGTTCATGTTTATAGGAGAGTCTTCGGACTTGTTACCTGGAGAACATGAAGCCGATCCCTAGATCTATGAGAAGACGCTGAAAGATCAAGATGCTCAGTCTTGGTAAAAGACGATGAAATATGAGATTGAATCTTTGGATTCAAATCATGTCTGGGATCTTGTAGCACCGCCCAAAGGTGTAAAAGCCATTGGTTGCAAATGGGTGTACAAGATGAAAAGAGGGTCTGACGGGAAGGTGTGAACCTTAAGGCTAGGCTTGTTGCGAAAGGGTGCACTTAGAAAGAAAGGGTTCGATTATGAGTAAACTTTTTTCGCGGGTAGCTATGCTAAAGTCGATCCGGATTCTTTTGTCTTTACATGGAAGATGGAAGTCAAGACGGATTTCTAAATCGAAGTCTTGACGGGACCATCTATGTGGGACAGCCAGAGGGATTCATCGAAAAGAGCCAAGAGCATTCGGTAAGCAAGCTTAATCAATCTTAGGATTGAAGGAAGCTTCAAGATCTTGGACACATGCGGACCTATGAGAAAATCCATTTCATGGATTCATCAAGGCATGTTTAGGTCCTGTGTGTAATAAAGAAGTGACAGAAAAGATGTGGTGTTTTCTCATTCTTTATGTAGACGACATCCTTCTAAATTGGCAACAATATGAAAGATGTTATCGGACATAAAGGGATGGTTGTCCGAGTAATTCAGTGTAAGAGACTTAGGAGAAGAAGTCGGGGATGTTCTTGGGATCAAAGTTATAAATGATCGCCAGAAAAGAACATAGAACTTATCTCGAGTCTCATACTTAAATACAATTCTTACTCGTTGCAGCATACAGAATTCCAAGAAAGGTCTTCACCTTTTAGATGTGGAATTCATCTATCTAAGGTTTTGTGTCTGACACAATAAAGGAGATAGATGAAGAGTAAGCAGTTCCCTGCACCTTAATGGTGGGAATCTTAATGTATGTAATGCTATGCACGAGACTGATATCTACTATGCCGTGGGCATGGAGGTGAGATATCATAGTAATCCTGGAAAGGATAACTCGACTGATGTAAAGAACATGTTTAGGCTCCTGCAGAGGACCAGGAATTATGTTCTGAGTTACAAAGCAGTCAAGTTGTTTCCTTTGGATTACATAGAATTGGATTTCCAAATCAAACAGGGACAGTCGAAAGTCGAAGTCAGGCTATGTGTTCTCACTGTGAAGTGGAGCAGTCACATGGAAGAATGTAAAGCAGCGATGCATTACGGATTCTACCATGGAAACTGAAAGGATAACAGCCTCTGAGGTAGTTAAAAGGTCAGTGTGGCTCCAGAACTTCCTGAGGGACTTAGATGTGGTTTTTAGTTTACCCAAAGCTATTTTGAATAGCAGGGTATTGGCAAACTTGAAATACCACGAGTCCACAGTGGGAGATAACACGTAGAGCGCAAGTACCACCTGATTCGAGAGATCGTCTAGTAAGACGATGCAGTTGTCACCAAGATAGCATCGAGAGGATTGGCTGGTAAAACCCGTTCACAGAGGCACTTCCAGCGAAAGCGTTGGGTAGGCGTGATGAGGTTATGGGAATTTGATGTTTGGGAGAGGGCGACTAGACTTTTAGTATAAGTGGGAGATTGATGGAGTTGTATTCTAAATGTCTAGTTTAGTGTAAATACGAAACTCCTTATTTATACCTTAATTCGAGATATGATTCAAGCATGATTGCATTTAATGCAATAGTCCTTGATGTATATGTTGTAGACAGTATGGCGTGAGGAGACACGCGGAAGATCATACTGTCGGTTACTCGTACACTATCGAACAGTAGCTCACGACTTAGATGGACAGGGACAATCCATCGGTACGTCGTAGTGTGACTGGTAGATAGTCGGTCTTGACTATCATGTTACACTCGTACACTTGGTGTATTGAGCAGGACCACGGGAGGGCGTTCGATTTATACTAATCGGCGTAATCGAACTAGACCTCAGATATTACGGATATACGAATTCTTAATCCCTATATAATTATAGGTGCGTGTGTCCAATTCTCGGTTCTTTAATATGCCAATGAGTGAGACTAATTGATTAGTCAAGATACTCGGTAAATTAGGAATCGGAATTGTATACATGGCATGCTATAGATTATAGACAGGAAACCGTGTCCCGTTTATTGGGTTGATGATGTCCCCGAGATGAGCTCATAAAGTTTATCATGTAAACCCTGCAGGTGGATTCGTTCCACATGATAATAAGGATGAGTGGTACTAGTCTCGGATAAATAAGAAACGAATTAATTTAATTATTAGTAATTGAAATTAATTCGTGGACATTCGATATCTTAAACACGGGGAAAGTCGTATATGTAATTTCGGCGGAAATATTATTGTTGATATAATATTAAATTAATTTCGGGAATTCAATTATTATTTTTTAGTGGAGTGAATAATAATTAAAATTGTGGAATTTAATTAAAGGTTTTCTTTTAAGGACATCAGTTTAATTAAATTGCAATTTAGCCCCTAACTAATTTACCTAAGAGGTCCCTAGTGTAACTCTATATATAACCCCCCCCCCCCCCCCCCCCTTGCCTCTCTTAAACCTAAGAAACGCCGCAACTATTATTTCAGCAGAGAAATTAAATTGCTTAGCGCAATTATATTTTTCTCTGTTTAAATAAAAGAGTTAACGCAGTTATTTTTTGATGAAATTAATTGCTTAGCGCAATTATATTTCTGAGAAAGAAAAATTATTCTTGCGCTGGTTTTGAGAAGAGAGAGCAGAAAAGGAGAATCCAGCAGATCGTTGCCCACACAACGGCTGGAATCGGGGTAGAGGCATACGCTAGAAACGTCTAAGGTTTCAACAATTCGGCTTCTCCGAATCACGCGACAAAGGTATGAGATCGATCCCTAATTCCGCAATTATCGATCTCTAAATTCGTTAAAAATACATCGAACGAACGATCGGGTTCCGGGAGTGGTGGTACGTGTTCCTCGACTACTGGGGGTTCAAGGACCTTCGGATCGGTAGTCGGAAGAGGAAAAACGGACCGGAAACGAGCCCGGAACAGCAGAACGCGCTGATGTTCGCGGACGAACAGCGCCCGCTGAAAGGCAAACGGCGACCGCCGTTTTAGGCCTAAACAGTGACCGCTAATTTGTGGGCAGCGCCCGCTGCCCAAGACAGACCAGCGGTCTTGTCACGCGGTTGTCCTCCGGGGCAATGGCTGGGCGTGTTTTGGCACACGGGCTGTTACGTGAACGGAGCAGCGCTTCCGGAGGTCGACTGGGAGTGTTCGGATGTTCGAGTGATCGAACGAACACATCCCGGGTAGTCGATTTCCAACAAATAGCGGTGCAATGGCAAACAGTAAGGAACCACGGTCCCATAGTGCTACGAAACACAAAGAGCGCAAGTACCACCTGATTCGAGACATCGTCAAGAGGGGCGATGTAGTAGTCACCAAGATAGCTTCGGAGGACAACCTAGCGGACCCTTTCACCAAGATACTTCCTAAGGAAGTATATTTTAAGCACTTGGAGGGTTTGGGAGTCATAAGTTTGGAAGATAAGACTAGACCTTAGTATAAGTGGGAGATTGTTGGAGTAGTATATTTAATGTCTAGATTTGAGTATTCTGAACTCCTTGTACACTTTCATTTACCTATTAATAATGAACATTCATTTGCTTTTAATTATTGTTAATTAAATATATGCAAATTATAGTCCTGGATTATATACGTTGTAGTTAGTATGGTGTGCGACGCCACACAGAAGATCATACTATCGGTTACTCGTATTTAATCGAACAGTTGCTCACGACCTAGATGGACACGGACCAATCCATCGGTATAGTCGTTGTGTGAGAGAGAAAATAATTTGTCTTAATTATTTTATCACACTTGTACACTTGGTGTATTGAGCGGATCGCTTGAGACTTATCAATTAGGTTTTCTCGGTGATAATTGATTTAAGACTCAGTGTATTTTATTCTTAATCCCCGATACAATTACGGGTGTGTATATTTAATATAAGTGACTTTGATTTTCCAAAGGAATTGACCGGTTTAATTATTAGGTCAATTACCGGTTGAGTTGGGTCACTATATTTTATATATGACATGCCGTGAATTCTTGACGGGACAGTGTATCTCGGAAGGGTTGATAATATCCCCGAGATGAGCTCATAAGGATTTAATATTGGGAGTGCAATTAATTTATATAGTGGAAAATAAATTAATTAATATTAATAGAGGATTAATAGATTTGGGCTTGGGCTCAATTTAATCTTTAATATTGGAAGTCCAATATTCCACCTCCTTTAGATCCCCTACGTAGCCAATAAAAGCACTACATGGTCTTCTCTATTCTCATAACTTGAAGATCATAATTCTTCTAGAGAGAGAAAGTAGAGAGAGAGAAGAGGATCCATAAGCTTGGAGGATCGTCGCCCACCCGAAGTTCAAGCTAGTGCAAGGAATACGTGGGAAGATTCAAAGGTCATCTTGATTTCGTTTCTCCGAACAACAAATCGAAAGGTACAATATCTAAACACCCTTGATATTATTCGATTTTATTTTATCGTGAAATATCGTGAACGCAAGATCCAAAGATCGAACCCCGGATTAGACGGACGATCACGCGGTGGTGGTGAAACCATCGGACCGCGTGGGATCGGCCGGCTAGGGTTTCGCGGCACGGGGAGGATCGACCCTCGGCTGGGCCGAGGGCGTGCGATCGATCACGTAGATCGATCGCTGGGCACGGGCTGGTGCCGTGCCCGACCCCACCACGACGGTGGGGCTCCTCCATGCAGCGGCGAGTCGCCGGACTCGCCGCGGGGGGCTGCTTGGCAGCCCCGGCCGATCGCTGAATGCGATCGGCGTGCGATCGCACGACCCGGCGACGCGGGGGTTCGGCTGGGGGCAGCCGTGTGCCTTCGGGTGCATGGTTTCCTCGGCTGGACTCCGGCGCGTTCGTCGGCGTTCATGTGATCTCCGGCGAAGGGTTTTTGATAGCGTTATTGTTTCCGCAAATTTTAATAGCCCGGGATATCGAATTCCAACAGTTAGTGGTGTACTACTACTCGGTTTGGCTGGTTCCTAGTCTTTGTCCTTTCTCCCATTCCAAGGTATTACGTTAGTTCGGGCTTTGTGGTTCGTCTAATAGTCTTCTTCTAAGAACCGGGCGATGAAACGTCCTTCTGGTTCATAGTACTATAGAACACACAGATCTTTGTTCATCTAGGATATCCTACAACCACATACAATGTGCCTGTTGTCTCTAGGAATATCCATAGAACATAGGTAGTTCCGAACAACTTGTTCTTTTACTATTAGATTTCCATTTCTTATTCCTGACACACCATCTCTACACATAAGTGTATGGTGCAGTCATTTTGGGATTGAATCCCATTCTTTGATTATGCTATGAGTTATTCAGATAGGTGATGGCCTCCGCGATCAAGC
The DNA here is from genome assembly GCA_954870475.1 of Euphrasia confusa. Classification (NCBI taxonomy): domain Eukaryota; kingdom Viridiplantae; phylum Streptophyta; class Magnoliopsida; order Lamiales; family Orobanchaceae; genus Euphrasia; species Euphrasia confusa. The sequence continues at coordinate 25,012,756 of OX940960.1, forward strand.
GCAGGCTCCAAATGGATATACTTTGAAGGTTCTCCATAATAGCCTTGTGTCCATTGACTAGTCAAAACACTTTGCTTTTATGGCACATCAAGTACTCTAATCCATTTCCGAAGTTTCTTACCTTTCTAATTACACATACGTCTGCATATATCAGTATTTAATCATTCTCTATACTTGTCCGAATTCTAACCTTTACAGAAAGGCATGCTTAGTTGTATCATCTTCCAAATTCAATTCTTTGGTCGTAAGGTCCATTCCTTCAACTTTAATTGATCAAATCAATTTCGACCTTTTGAATCTTATTTGAATAAATACTACTAAGTATAAGAATTCACAAGTATAATGATTTATCAAAGAAATATATCTAACAAGTAAAACAAGTTATAGAACGGTTCGTTGCATCGTGGTAGACTTAGGATCTATCATTCATATTATTGCTATCTCATGTACCAGAATAGATAATGCCATTATTTCTTATCAAAATCAATAAATGATTAATGAAATAAAATATCCATTCATAAATAATAGAAATCCAGAACGAAGTTCTTTCTAAAATAAAGGGTACATAATGCAATAAACTTGAAATGAAATCCTATTTAACTACTAAAGCAGATAAATGTCTTCCACTGCAACAACTGCCTCCTCCACAGCTTTTGCCCATGTAGACTCGAACTCTTCTTCTCTAAGTCGCCGGGTTTTCTGGAACCCCTGCATTAAAATGCACATACCGTCAGTGGTTCCATATCTACACACCAGAATTCTGGTAGATAAAACCGCTGACTATGTTTTTACGACTAAAGAAAAATTCGTACCTTTGAGAGGACATTCAGACTTCCAGTGTCCAGACTTATTGCATCGGAAGCACTTGCCTCTTGGCTTGGCATCCCCCACTCGTGGTCCATTCCTCTTGGCACCACTGGGTTTCCAGGCTTGCTTCCTTTTCTTGCCCCTACCTCTAACAGGCTTCGAGCCCTTGGACTTGGTAGCTACAAGCGCTTGAGACTTGCCCTTCTTCTAGATCCCCTATGCCGCCTTCAGTTCAGTCAGGAGTTGCGCAAGAGTATAAGACAGTTTACCCATATTATAGCTCATGCGAAACTGCTCAAAACTAGGGGTCAGAGACTGGAGTATGATGTCGACTTGCGTCTCAGCATCAATTTGAGCTCCTAGGATCTCAAGATCATTCAACAGACTCATCATCTTAAGAACGTGCTCCCCTACTGGCATTCCTTCAGACTGAGTAGGTTTCATGAGGACTCTCATGGCTTCTTGCCTTGCCGCACGATCTTGCTCCCCAAACATCTCTTTGAGGTTGAACAACATATCATAGGCAGTGGCCATCGACTCATGTTGGGTTTGGAGTACATTTGACATGGAAGCCAAAATATAACACCTAGCCATTTCATCACCCTTTTTCCACTTCCGATATGCCTCTTTTTCCTCATTAGTTGAGGCAGCCGTGGGCTCAGCAGGGCACAATTCATGGAGTACAAATTTGTACTCCTCAGAAGTCAGGACAATGTCCAAATTTCTCCTCCAATCAATATAATTGGGGCCAGTGAGTTTATGCTCCTTGAGTATCACAGAAAGTGGGTTCATAGCTATTCTCTAAACCTATAAGCACATTTAAACAAACAATCAATTTAATATCCGATATTATCTCCCTCAAATAATATCATTAATTTACCCACCCGAATGATTTAGCAATTAGATTTGCTTCGGTCGTACATCATTATAGCTTTACTTCGTTGGGAAGAATACTATAAAGCGTACCTAAGTGTAAACCATTACTCAGTACGAAGGTGAATCGTTTGGAATTGCTACGTCACCGCAGGCCACGTTCGTGTGGACGTTTACGATAACTCAGTCTTGGAAAAAGACGATGAAATATGAGATTGAATCTTTGGATTCAAATCATGTCTGGGATCTTGTAGCACCACCCAAAGGTGTACAAGAGGAAAAGAGGGTCTGACGGGAAGGTGTAAACCTTCAAGGCTAGGCTTGTTGCGAGAGGGTGCACTCAGAAATAAAGGGATCGATTATGAGTAAACTTTTTCGCCGGTAGCTATGCTAAAGTCGACCCGGATTCTTTCGTCTTCACATGGAAGATGGAAGTCAAGACGGATTTCTAAATCGAAGTCTTGATGGGACCATCTATGTGGAACAGCCAAAGGGATTCATCGAAAAGAGCCAACAGCATTCGGTAAGCAAGCTTAATCAATCTTAGGATTGAAGGAAGCTTCAAGATCTTGGACACATGCGGACCTATGAGAAAATCCATTTCATGGATTCATTCAAGGCATGTTTAGGTCCTGTGTGTAATAAAGAAGTGACAGAAAAGATGTGGTGTTTTCTCATTCTTTGTGTAGACGACATCTTTCTATTTTGGCCACAATATGAAAGATGTTATCGGACATAAAGGGATGGTTGTCCGAGTAATTCAATGTAAGAGACTTAGGAGAAGTCGGGAATGTTCTTGGGATCAAAGTTATAAAGGATCGCCAGAAAAGAACATAGAACTTATCTCGAGTCTCATACATAAATACAATTCTTACTCGTTGCAGCATACAGAATTCCTAGAAAGGTCTTCACCTTTTAGATGTGGAATTCATCTATCTAAAGTTTTGTGTCCGACACAATAAAGGAGATAGATGAAGCGTAAGCAGTTCCCTGCACCTTAATGGTGGGAAGCTTAATGTATGTAATGATATGCACGAGATTGATATCTACTATGCCGTGGGCATGGTGGTTGTTGGAGTTATGTACTTAATGTCTAGATTTCAGTAACGGTAACTCCCGATCCATTGCCATTAATCTATTTAATAAATAAACAATTATTTGCGTTTAATTATTTATAATTAAATATATGCAAATCATAGTCCTGGATTCTATACGTTGTAGTTAGTATGGTGTGCGACGTCACACAGAAGATCATACTATCGGTTACTCGTATTTAATCGAACAGTTGCTCACGACCTAGATGGACACGGACCAATCCATCGGTATAGTCGTTGTGTGAGAGAGAAAATAATTTGTCTTAATTATTTTATCAAACTTGTACACTTGGTGTATTGGGCGGATCTGCTTGAGATTTATCGATTAGGATTGTCGGCGATAATCGATTCAAGTCTCAGTGTATTTTATTCTTAATCCCCGATACTATTGCGGGTGTGTATATTTAATATAAGTGACTTTGATTTACCAAAGGAATTAACCGATTTAATTATTGGGTTAATTACCGGTTAAGTTGGGTCACTATATTTTATATATGACATGCCGTGAATACTTGACGGGAAAGTGTATCCCGTAAGGGTTGATAATATCCCCGAGATGAGTTCATAAGGAATTATTATGTAAACCCTGCAGGTGGACTCGTTCCGCATAATAATTAAGGTTGAATGGTACTAGTCTCGGATATAAGAGATGAATAAATTAATTAGCAATAAATTAATTTTATTCATGGATATTTATATCTTAAATACACGGAATAAATAATACTCCCGGAGAAATATTATTTGATATATGGTTTAATATTGGGAGTGCAATTAATTTTATATAGTGGAAAATAGAATTAATTAATAATAGTAAGGATTAATAGATTTGGGCTTGGTGGGCTCAATTTAATCACTATTATTGGAAGCCCAATATTCCACCTCCTTAAGATCCCCTACGTAGCCTATAAAAGTACTACATGGTCTTCTCTATTCTCATAACTTGAAGATCACAATTCTAGAGAGAGAAAGTAGAGAGGAGGATCCATGGAGTTCGGTAGATCGTCGCCCACACGACGTCCGGGCTAGTGCAAGGAATACGTGGGAAGATCTCAAGGTCATCAAATTGAGTTCTACGTTTTTCCGAACAACGAGAACGAGTTAAATCGTAAAACCCTCTTTATGATTTTATCGTTTAATTATCGTAAAATTATCGTGAACCAAGATCCGAAAGACGCGACCCATGACGAGGACGAACCGGGCGGTGGTGGTCGAAGACCACCGGACCGCCGGCGGATCCTCGGCTCGGCATGAGAGGGTCGAAGGGGGCGAGCCTCGGCTGGACGCCGAGACTCGATCGAGCGCGTGCTCGATCTTCCCGGACGGACCCGTAGCGAGCTGCGGGAGTTCCCGCAGCGGACTCGCTGGATACGAGTCCCGTCCGGACGCGCTACGGGCTGCTACTAGCAACCCCGCCCAGTCCCGCTCGCGCGGCACCTCGCTGCTCGTGCGGAGCGATCGCCGCCTGCGCGGCTGGACCGCCGCTCGCGCGGCGGCGGGCTGTGGTGATCACACGCCACGATTTTGATCGTGGCGGATGTGCGATCACCCGAGGCATGGCTGGGCAGCCCCGTACGGGTGCCAAGGACAGCCGCGAGCCCCACGCGAGGGATCGACCGGACAGCCGCGGGCTATCCCCGCGGCGGCTTGTTTGGTTGAGTCCGGCTTCGCGGTGGTTCGTGGCGGGATGTTCCGGCAATCGGGAGTCGATTGGAATTGTCGTTCCGCAATTTGACAACTCCGGATATTCGATCTCCAAAGGATTTCGGTCGGAATTAATTAGATAATTAATTTTAATTAATTTATTAATTCCGGGATATCGATTTCCAACAATTGGTATCAGAGCGTTGGTTTTAGTTCATGGTATTTTTCGATAAATTGTTCTACCTTGCAGGGTTTCCGATTATTATGGCTAGATTTAATTATTGTTAATTAATGTCATAATAATGTTCTTGATTATTAAACTCTCGGTGATGTTATTTGTTCTTGTGTGGTGAATGTTTGTTCTTAATTTTTCCAGAAATTGTGAGGTCGATTTCATGTAGAGAATTGATACCGGATAATTGTAAATTAATTTTGTAAAATTATTTACGTTGGATCGATTCCGAAACGACCGCCGGAAAAGTGTGACGGAGGAGACGAAGAGAGGGAGGGCTCCGGATCGGCCAACCCCATGGCCGATCCCTTGGATCGATCGACCACCGAGGGGGCTGCCGGCGGGCTTCTCGGCCGTGGGTCGCCGGCAACGGTGGCTGTCCGGCTGGGCGGCGGCGGCGTGCTCCTCCGGGGGTGATCGATGATGATGGGGAGGGGCGCGGGGATCCCCCAACCCGTGCTTCTCCCGGTCAAGATTTACTTTCCTAAATTATTCGGTTTTCCTATTTTGAGTATTCCTATTTTTGGGAATTCTCATGGAATAGGAAAAGAATAAATTTAGAATAAATTTATTTTTCCTTATTGATTATTCCTATTCTTGGGAATTTTCATAGATTAGGAAAAGAAATAAATTTATAATTAATTTATTTTTCCTATTTAATTATTCTTTTATGGAATTTTTAATGGATTAGGAAAATAATTAATTTGGAAAGTTTAGAGTCCTAAATTAATTTTTCCTTATTTAATTATTCCTTTATGGAATTTTTTAATGGATTTGGAAAGGAATTAATTTGGAAGGACTAGGAGTCCTAAATTATTTTATTTCCTTATTTCATTATGGATATCTTCTAGAATATTCCAAGAGGGTCTTGGATAGATTATTCTAGAGATTTAATGAAGTAGAAAGGGAAAATAAAATAAATAAAAATATTAATAATATTTAATTTTATTTTTGATTTATTCGATTGACTTAATTTTCGAATTAAGTATCTTTTGGATTTATTAAAAATAAATAGATTAAAAATTGGAATTAATATTCCCGTCACATGGAGCATTCAAGAACGAAGACTGAAGACTAGAAGATGCGTACGGGGATGCGATAAAGCCATAATAGTCGGAAAATAATATTCTAGTAATTATTTTGATTATGTGATAATATTCTATGTGCTTTATTTCATGTATGCATGCTTATGTGTATTTAATTATGCATTAGATAGCGTATCCCTTTATTGTAAAAAGCTAAGTGGGAGAGGGTATGGAAACATATCCATGGTCTCCATTGCTGTTCTCTTGGTGACTTTTATGGACTTTTGAAGTTCGTATAGACAAGTCATTGGAGGAGAATTCTTGTAATTCCTTTACGAGAAACATTGATTAAGTTTATCAAACAATGCCTAATTTGTCTTTCCAAAACTGATTTCAAGTCGACTCATTCTCACCCCGGGGAGTGGAATGGAGCCAAAGCCACTTGGTCATGTCGAGGACACAAATTAGAGACCTTCGTACCATCCTTTTCAAGGTGGATCGATTGTCTGCTCGGCTCCCTCATTTTATGAGAGATAGGGTTGTTCGCATGGTGAATCACTGGTTAGAAACTTCGAGTTTCACTTATGATTCTCCGCGTCTTGATTTACAAGATTAAATGATTCAAGTAATTGGGAGTCAATTGTAAAAGTCTTTTGGTGTAGTAACCGTCCACACTATCGTGGCTTGCTACATTGAATGGGACTTTGGAACGATTGATGTAGACAGTTATAGAAGGGAGTAAAGGAGCGTATGTTAACGTAAACGTCCACACTATCGTGGCTTGCGGTGAATATGCGTATCCCAAACAATCTTCTTAGATACTGAGTAATGGTTTACACTTAGGTACGCTTCTTAGTATTCTTCCCATCGAAGTAACGCTAATGATGATGTACGACCGAAGGAAATCTAATTGCTAAATCATTTGGATAGGTAAACGTCCACACTATCGTGGCTTGCCATATCTGATGGGATTTTAGATGTGATTAGTGGTTTAATGATATTATTTGAGGGAGATAATATCGGATATTAAATCGATTGTTTGTTGTTATATGTGCTCATAGATTAGGATATGGCTTTGAACCCACTTTCTGTGATACGTAAGGATTTTAAACTCATTGGTCCCAAAATGTAATGATTGGAATAGAGATCTAGACATTGTCCAGACTGTTGAAGAGTACAAGTTTGTACTCAGTGAGCTTTGTCCTCCCGAGCCTACAAATGTCTTAACTGATGAGGAAAGGACTGATTTTGATATCATGTTCAAACTCAAGATGTTTAGACATGATGTAGAGGCTAGACAAGAGGCGATGAGGATACTCATAAAGGCCAGTCGATTCGAGGAAACGCTTAAACACGTTTTTGATGATTGACCTTTTAGACGAGTTGAGACGGAAATCGCAAGCTCTTGTAGCTAATGCTATAGGTTTCGAACCTAAGGGTAAGATCGGGGGAAAGGAAAAGCAAGCAAAGAAACCCAGTGGTCCTAAGTTACTTGGACCACGAGATGGGACGAGAAAGCGTGTTCTCGATGCAAACAGTCTGGGTACTGGAAGTCTGATTATCCTCTCAAAGAAAGTACGAAATTTTCTTTAGTCATAAAACATAGTCAGTGGTATTATCTACCGGAACCTGGTGTGTAGATATGGAACCACTGACGGTATGTGCATTTTAAATGCAAGGGTTCCAGGAAACCCGACGACTTAGAAAAGAAAAGATCGTAGGCTACATGGGCAATGCTGTAGAGGAGGCAACAGTTGCAGTGGAGGACTTTTTATAGGATTTCATTTTGAGTTATTGCTTTTATGTACCTTTCATATTAGAAAGAACTTTGTTCTGGATTTCTAATAAATGGATATTTTATTTCTTTTAATCATTTGATGGTTATAAGAAGAAATAATGATATTATCTATTTTGGTACATTGGTTAGCAATATATAAATGATGAATCCTGAGTCCACCACGATGCAACGAACCGTAGTATGAAACTCGTTTTACTAATAAGAGATTTCTTTATCAATTATACTTGTGGATTCTTATGCTGAATCATGTTTATTCAAATAAGAAGTTCAAAGGTCGAAAATTGATATTTGATCAATTAAGTTGAAGGAGTGGACCTTCCGACCTAAGAATCGAATTTGGAAGATAATATGACTAAGCAATCCTTTATGGATATAAGATGTAAGATCCGGACAAGTATGAGAATTGATTGACTCTGATGTATGCGGACCTGTATCTACTCAGACAATAAGGTACGAGTACTTCATTTGATGATTACTCAAGAAATGGATTAGAATACCTGATGTGCCACAAAAGAAAGTGTTTTGACAAGTCAATGGACACTAAGCAATTGTGGAGAACCATCAAGGTATATCCATTTGTAGCCTGCGATTTGATCGCGGAGGCAAGTACCTGTCTGGGGAATGCATGGCATACTGATCAGAGATTGGGATTTGATCCCAAATGACTACACCATGCACTGTTGTGTAGATATGGTATGTCGTGAACAAGAAATGGAACTCTTATAGAAATAGTAAAAATTATGAGTTATACGGAACTACCTATGTTCTATGGATATGTCTGGAAACAACGGCGCATTCAAATGCGGTTGTAGAATATCCTAGAAGAACAAAAGATGTGTGTTCAATAGTACTATGAACCAGAAGGACGTTATAAGTTCTAACGCCCGGTTCTTAGAGAAAGACTATATAATGAACCACAAGCCCAAGGTGACATAATGCTTTGAAATGAGAGAGAAAGATTAAGACTTAGAACCAGCCAAACCGAGTAGCGGTACACCACTAACTGCACCTACTGTTATCACTGTTTATACACCGGAATGCCATTGTAGTGGGAGGTTGTGGAACAACCGGAGATATTCATAAGACTAGGAGAGTCTTCGGACTCTGGACCTAGTATACATGAAATCGATCCCTAGATCTACATGAAGGCCGTACTAGATCTAAATGTGCCTTCTTGGAGAGCAATAAGGATTATTGCTAAGAGGCGAGATCATTTAGAGTAAAAGCTTAGTTGATCCATTTATGGATTGAAACAAAGCATTGAGTTCGTGGTACTTGAAAATTGATGAGATAGTCCATTTTATGGATTCATCAAAAGCATAGACGAATTGTGTGTATTGGAAACGTGATGGAAAACAAGGTGGTGTTTCTCGGAGGTTTTATGTAGATTACACTCTTATCATTGGCAACAATGTAAAGATGTTATCAGACATAAAATGATGGTTGTCTAGATGAATCATTATGAAAGATAAAGGAAGAAGTTGGACATGTTCTTGAGATCTTGGATCTCTAGAAAGAACATTGTACTTCTCCTGGACATCTTACATAAATGATTATGGTTCGTTTTAACATGCAAGATTCCGAGAAAGGTTCGTTACCTTTCAGAGACGGAATGCATCTATCTAAGGATATGTGTTTTGGAACACAAAAGGAGATAGAAGCAATTAAAGCAGTTTCCTACACTTTGAGTGTGGAAAGCTTAATAAATGAAATGTTGAACAACAAGAACCTGATATCGGCTATGCGGTTAGCGTAGTGGGAGGATATCAAGGTAATCCTGGAGAGGAATATTCAACTGCCGTAAAAGTACTTTCGAAGTACTGTTCCAGACTACGAAGCAGACGAGTTTTTCCTTTGGATTACATTCTCTTAGATTTCTAATCAAATGAGGACCGGTGTAAGTCGATATCAGGCTATGTGTTTCACTATTGAAGGAGAAGGAGTTTTAACATGGAAGAGTGATAAGCATGATGCTTTTCGGACTCTGCCATGGGTAACCAAATAGCGGCCTCAGAGGCAGCGGAAGTTTTGGTATAACTCCGGGATAATCTCTGGGACTTAGATGTGATTCTTAATTTGTCAAAGGCTATGTAAATAGCGGTGCAATGGCAAATGGTAAGAAATCACGAGTCCATAAGTGTAAGATAACACATAGTGCAAGTACCACCTGATACGAGTCATCGTCGAGGGAGACGACGCTTTAGTCACCAAGATAACTTCAGAGCGACAACCTAGAGTGCTCATTCACATAGTACTTCTTGGAAGTACAACTTAAGCACGTGATGAGTATGGGAGTCGGGAGTTTGGAGGAAATGACTAGACCTTAGTACAAGTGGGAGATTGTTGGAGTTATGTACTTAATGTCTAGATTTCAGTAACGGTAACTCCCGATCCATTGCCATTAATCTATTTAATAAATAAACAATTATTTGCGTTTAATTATTTATAATTAAATATATGCAAATCATAGTCCTGGATTCTATACGTTGTAGTTAGTATGGTGTGCGACGTCACACAGAAGATCATACTATCGGTTACTCGTATTTAATCGAACAGTTGCTCACGACCTAGATGGACACAGACCAATCCATCGGTATAGTCGTTGTGTGAGAGAGAAAATAATTTGTCTTAATTATTTTATCACACTTGTACACTTGGTGTATTGGGCGGATCTGCTTGAGATTTATCGATTAGGATTGCCGGCGATAATCGATTCAAGTCTCAGTGTATTTTATTCTTAATCCCCGATACTATTGCGGGTGTGTATATTTAATATAAGTGACTTTGATTTACCAAAGGAATTAACCGATTTAATTATTGCGTTAATTACCGGTTAAGTTGGGTCACTATATTTTATATATGACATGCCGTGAATACTTGACGGGAAAGTGTATCCTGTAGGGGTTGATAATATCCCCGAGATGAGTTCATAAGGAATTATTATGTAAACCCTGCAGGTGGACTCGTTCCGCATAATAATTAAGGTTGAATGGTACTAGTCTCGGATATAAGAGATGAATAAATTAATTAGCAATAAATTAATTTTATTCATGGATATTTATATCTTAAATACACGGAATAAATAATACTACCGGAGAAATATTATTTGATATAATATGGTTTAATATTGGGAGTGCAATTAATTTTATATAGTGGAAAATAGAATTAATTAATAATAGTAAGGATTAATAGATTTGGGCTTGGTGGGCTCAATTTAATCACTATTATTGGAAGCCCAATATTCCACCTCCTTAAGATCCCCTACGTAGCCTATAAAAGCACTACATGGTCTTCTCTATTCTCATAACTTGAAGATCACAATTCTAGAGAGAGAAAGTAGAGAGGAGGATCCATGGAGTTCGGTAGATCGTCGCCCACACGACGTCCGGGCTAGTGCAAGGAATACGTGGGAAGATCTCAAGGTCATCAAATTGAGTTCTACGTTTTTCCGAACAACGAGAACGAGATAAATCGTAAAACCCTCTTTATGATTTTATCGTTTAATTATCGTAAAATTATCGTGAACCAAGATCCGAAAGACGCGACCCATGACGAGGACGAACCGGGCGGTGGTGGTCGAAGACCACCGGACCGCCGGCGGATCGTCGGCTCGGCATGAGAGGGTCGAAGGGGGCGAGCCTCGGCTGGACGCCGAGACTCGATCGAGCGCGTGCTCGATCTTCCCGGACGGACCCGTAGCGAGCTGCGGGAGTTCCCGCAGCGGACTCGCTGGATACGAGTCCCGTCCGGACGCGCTACGGGCTGCTACTAGCAGCCCCGCCCAGTCCCGCTCGCGCGGCACCTCGTTGCTCGCGCGGAGCGATCGCCGCCTGCGCGGCTGGACCGCCGCTCGCGCGGCGGCGGGCTGTGGTGATCACACGCCACGATTTTGATCGTGGCGGATGTGCGATCACCCGAGGCATGGCTGGGCAGCCCCGTACGGGTGCCAAGGACAGCCGCGAGCCCCACGCGAGGGCTCGACCGGACAGCCGCGGGCTATCCCCGCGGCGGCTTGTTTGGTTGAGTCCGGCTTCGCGGTGGTTCGTGGCGGGATGTTCCGGCAACCGGGAGTCGATTGGAATTGTCGTTCCGCAATTTGACAACTCCGGATATTCGATCTCCAAAGGATTTCGGTCGGAATTAATTAGATAATTAATTTTAATTAATTTATTAATTCCGGGATATCGATTTCCAACAGTGGTGAGATATCATAGTAATCCTGGAAAGGATCACTCGACTGATGTAAAGAACATGTTTAGGCTCCTGCAGAGGACCAGGAATTATGTTCTGAGTTACATAGCAGTCAAGTTGTTTCCTTTGGATTACATAGAATTGGATTTCCAAATCAAACAGGGACAGTTGAAAGTCGAAGTTAGGCTATGTGTTCTCACTGTGAAGTGGAGCAGTCACATGGAAGAATGTAAAGCAGCGATGCATTACGGACTCTACCATAGAAACTGAAAGGATAACGGCCTCTGAGGCAGCTAAAAGGTCAGTGTGGCTCCAGAACTTCCTAAGCGACTTAGATGTGGTTTCTAGTTCACCCAAAGCTATTTTGAATAGCGGTATTGGCAAAATTGAAATGCCACGAGTCCACAGTGGGAGATAACACGTAGAGCGCAAGTACCACCTGATTCGAGAGATCATCTAGTAAGACGATGCAGTTGTCACCTAGATAGCATCGAGAGGATTGCCTGGTAAACCCGTTCACAGAGGTTCTTCCAGCGAAAGCGTTGGGTAGGCGTGATGAGGTTATGGGAATCTGATGTTTGGTAGAGGGTGATGGAGTAGTATACTTAATGTCTAGATTTGAGTATTCTGAACTCTGTATGCACTTTCATTTACCTATTACAGACATTCATTTGCTTTTAATTATTGTTAATTAAATACATGCAAATTATAGTCCTGGATTTTATACGTTGTAGTTAGTATGGTGTTGCATGGGCACACAGAAGATCATACTATCGGTTACTCGTATTTAATCGAACAGTTGCTCACGACCTAGATGGACACGGACCAATCCATCGGTATAGTCGTTGTGTGGACACGGGCTGGTGCCGTCACCTCCCCACCGCGATGGTGGGGGCTCCTCGACGGCGGGCAGCAGGTCGTCGGACCTGCTGCTGGGGGCTGCCGGATGCAGCCCCATCGAACGCGATGTTCGATCGCGTGAACCCGGCTCGCGGGGGTTCGGGTGGGGGCGGATTGCGCGCCTTCGGGCGCGTGGTCTCCAAAGCCCGGACTCCGGCGGATGAGTCGGCGTTCGCGTGATCTCCGGCGAAGGGTTCGTTCGGGTTATCGGTTCCGCAATTTTGATGACCCGGGATATCGAATTCCAACAATTGGTATCAGAGCGTGGTTTACGTTCGCGGTATTTTCGATAAAATTGTTCTACCTTGCAGGGTTCCGACTATTATGGCTTGATGATTATTCGTTTAATTATTTTGTCATGTGATTGTTGGTTTTATTAAACTCTCGGACATGTCGAGATTCGTTTTTGGTGGTGAATGCTTGTAATAGTAAAAATTCGGGGGTTGACCGAATTTAGGATTTATTATTATGTTCATGTTTTCCGGAAAATGTATAGGGTCGATTTCGTGTATAGAATCGATATCGGAATTGTAATTTAGATTTTTGTAAATTTATTTTGCGATTGGATCGACGAATCGAAGACCGCCGGAGAAGACGAAGTGACGAGGGGACAAGGACCGGGATCGATCAATCCCCATGATCGATCCCGAGGAGATCGATCGACCCGCGGCCCCAGGCAGGCTGACCGTGGGAGTTCCGGCCACGCCGGCCACCAGTGGCGGTGGCGCGTGGGCTGGGCGACGGTGGCATAGGCGGCGGTCGATGGTGGCACGGGGATCCCCACCCCGTGCTATCATGGCCCGGTGATTCTCTTTCCTAATTGGTTCGGGTTTTTCCTATTTGAGAATTCCTATTTTTGGGAACTCTCATGGATTAGGAAAAGAATCAATTTGGAATTGATTGGGATTCCTAAATTGATTATTTCTATTTTATGGAAATATTCATGGATTAGGAATCTAATTAATTTGGAAAGTAGAAGAGTCCTAAATTATTTTATTTCCTTATTTCATTATGGAAATCATCTAGAATATTCCAAGTGGGTTTTGGATAGATTATTCTAGAGAATTAATGAAGTAGAAAGGGAAGATAAAATAAATAAAAATATTAATAATATTTAATTTTATTTTTGATTTATTCGATTGACTTAATTATTATTAATTAAGTATCTTTTGGATTTATTAAAAATAAATGGATTTAAATATTGGAGATTAATATTATCGTCACATGGAGCATTCAAGGAACGAAGACTGAAGACTAGAAGATGCGTACGGGGATGTGATGAAGCCATAATAGTCGGAAAATAATATTCTAGTATTATTTTGACTATGTGATAATACTATGTGCTTTATTACATGTATGCATGCTATATGTGTTTATTTTATGCACTAGATAGCGTATCCCTTTATTGTAAAAAGCTAAGTGGGAGAGGGTATGGAAACATACCCATGGTCTCCATTGCTGCTCTCTTGGTGACTTTTTTAAACTTATGAAGTTTATATAGATAAGTCATTAGAGGAGAGTTCTTGTAATTCCTTTTATGAAAAACATTGATTAAGTTTATCAAACAATGCCTAATTTGTCTTTCCAAAGCTGATTTCAAGTCGACTCATTCTCACCCCGGGGAGTGGAATGGAGCCAGAGCCACTTGGTCATGTAGAGGACACAAATTAGAGACTTTCGTGCCATTCTTTGATAGATGGGTCGTTTGTCTGCTCGGCTCCCTCATTTATGAGAGATAAGGTCGTTCGCATGGTGAATCACTGGTTAGAAACTTCGAGTTTCACTTATGATTCTCCACGTCTTGATTTACGAGATTAAATGGATCAAGTAATTGGGAGTCAATTATAAAAGTCTCTTAGTGTAGTAAACGTCCACACCACGTGGCTTGCTATGCTGACGGACTTTGGATTAATTGATGTAGACAGTTGTAAGTAATTATGAAGAGTTGTGAAGTTGTCGTAAACGTCCACACCACGTGGCTTGCGGTGATGTAGCAATTCCAAGTAATTCACTTTGGTACTGAGTGATGGTTTACACTTAGATACGCGTTATAGTATTCCTCCCCACGAGGTCTCGCTATAATTGATGTATGACCAAAGAAAATCTAATTGCTAAATCATTTGGGTGGGTAAACGTCCACACCACGTGGCTTGCCTTACCTGATGGGATTTTAGATGTGATTAGTGATTTAATGATATTATTTGAGGGAGATAATATCGGATATTAAATTGTTTGTTTGTTTTATGTGCTTATAGGTTAAGAATGACTGTGACCCCACTTTGTGATATACTTAAGGATGAAAACTCACCGGTTCCATATGGTGATGATTGGGAACGAAATCTGGACATTGTTCAGACTGTCGAGCCTTCTATATCTGCTGTTGTCCCAACTGATGAGGACATTAAGAATGACCTCAATATGATGTTGAGACATAGCGTGGATACTGCTGAAGAGGTGATTGACATACTGATTGCATTTCGTCCACTAGAGGAATCGCTTAAAAACGATGACTTGAGGATGAAAATCATAAGTATGATCAGAAAATCACAAGCTCTTATGGCCAAGGAAGAAGCGCAAGCAAAGAAGCCCAGTGGTTCCAAACCACGGATTGGGAAGAGCAAGCCGCAAGGCAAGTGCTATCAATGCAAACAGTCTGGGCACTGGAGGTCTGATTGTCCTCTCATCAAAGGTACGAAATTTTCCTTAGTCACTGAAACATTGTCAGCGGTGATATCTACCAGCACCTGGTGTGTAGATACGGGTGCCACTGACCATGTCTGCAATTCATTGCAGGGGTTCCAGGAAACCCGGAGACTTAGAGAGGGAGAGATCGTAGTCTACATGGGCAATGCCGCGAAGGTGGCGGCTGTTGCAGTGGGAGACGTTCACTTACGTTTTAGTAGTGATAGGGTTTTAGTTTTACGAAATTGTCTTTATGTACCGAATTTTAGAAAGAATTTGATTTCAGTTTCTAAGTTAATTCTGAATGGATATTCTGTTTCTTTTGATCACTCTGTGGTCATAAGAAGAAATAGTGAGATTGTCTGTTCTGGTACATTGGTAGACGATTTGTATATTCTGAATCCTGAGTCTAACACGGTGCAACTAACCGAGAGTAATAACACATCTACGAACACCAATAAGAGAAAGGAACCTTCTAAAATGAATCAATTATACTTGTGGCATCTAAGGCTAGGTCATATTAATTCGAATAGAATTCAAAGGTTGAAAGCTGATGGTCTCATTAGCGGCATAGAAGGAGAGGACCTTCCAACCTGCGAATCCTGTTTGGAGGGTAAAATGACCAAGCGTTCTTTTTCTGGTAAAGGACGTAGAGCTGAACAAGTATTGGATTTGATTCACTCTGATGTATGCGGACCTATGTCTACTCAGGCAAGGGGAGGGTACGAGTATTTCATCACCTTTACTGATGATTACTCAAGGTATGGATATATTTACCTGATGCGCCACAAGAGTGATTCTTTTGACAAGTTCAAGGAATTCAAGGCTCTTGTGGAGAACCTTCGTGGTAAATCCATAAAATGCCTGCGATCTGATCGCGGAGGCGAGTACCTGTCTTGAGAATTCAAGGCATACTTGGCAGAGAATGGGATTGAATCCCAGCTGACCTCACCATAAACTCCTCTGCAGAATGGTGTGTCAGAAAGAAGGAATAGGACTCTTATGGAGATGGTGCGATCGATGATGAGTTACTCGGATTTACCTGTTATGTTCTGGGGACTTGCCTTGGAAACAGCGGCGTACATTCTGAATAGGGTTCCGACCAAAACGGTACCAACTACACCCATGGAATTGTGGAGTGGGCGTAAGCCTAACTTAAAACACATTCGGATCTGGGGATGTCCAGCACATGTGTTGCGACAAGGCGCCGATAAGTTAGAACCTAGATCAGAAATACAGCTGTTTGTAGGATACCAGAAAGGAACTAAGGGTGGCATGTTCTATAGTCCTACGGACCAGAAGATCGTTATAAGTACTAACGCTCGGTTCCTAGAGGAAGACTATGTCATGGACCACAAGCCCAAAAGTGACATAATACTTGATGAGTTGAGAGGTAACGAGGAAGACCTGGATACAGCCGAACCGAGTATAGATACACCACTAGAACTTGCACCTAATACTGTCACTGTTAATACACCGGAACGCCGTCGTAGTGGGAGGGTTGTTAAACAACCGGACAGATGGATTGGACTGGGTGAGTCCTCGGACTCGGCACCCGGAGTTCATGAAGTCGATCCCTGGACCTATGATGAGGCGGTACAAGATATAGATGCGCCTTCTTGGAAGAAAGCGATGAAATCCGAAATAGAAGCTATGGATTCTAATAAAGTCTGGGATCTTGTAGAACCACCAAGCGGCGTAAAGCCAATTGGGTGTAAATGGGTCTACAAGAGAAAGAGAGGATCTGACGGAAAGGTTGAAACCTTTAAAGCTCGGCTTGTTGCGAAAGGATATACTCAGAAAGAAGGAATCGATTATGAGGAGACCTTCTCGCCGGTAGCCAAGATAAAGTCAATCCGGATTCTCTTATCCATAGCAGCTCATATGGACTATGAGGTGTGGCAAATGGATGTCAAGACAGCTTTCCTTAATGGAAGTCTTGACGAGACGATTTATATGAAACAACCAGAAGGATTCATTGCTAAGGGGCGAGATCATCTAGTGTGCAAGCTTAATCGATCCATTTATGGATTGAAACAAGCCTCGAGATCGTGGAACCTGCGGTTTGATGAAGTAGTCCAATCTTTTGGATTCATTCAAAGCATGGACGAATCGTGTGTATATTGGAAACGTGATGGAAAGAAGGTGGTGTTTCTCGTGCTTTATGTAGATGACATACTTCTCATTGGCAACAGTGTAAAGATGTTATCAGACATAAAGGGATGGTTGTCTAGACAATTCGATATGAAATATTTGGGAGAAGTTGGACATGTTCTAGGGATCAAGGTTATAAGGGATCGCCGGAATAGAACATTGTGTCTTTCCCAGCAATCTTACATAGACACGATTCTAGCTCGTTTTAACATGCAAGATTCCAAGAAGGGTGATCTGCCTTTCAGTAAAGGAACTTATCTTTCTAAGGAAATGTGTCCTCAGACACAGAAGGAGAAAGATAACATGAAAGCAGTTCCCTACGCTTCGGCTGTGGGAAGCTTAATGTATGCAATGTTATGCACGAGGCCTGATATCTGTTATGCCGTTGGCATAGTAGCGAGATATCAGAGTAACCCTGGAAAGGCTCATTGGACTGCCGTAAAGAGCATTTTCAAGTATTTGCGAAATACTAAGGATTATGTTCTGAGATACAGTGCAGACAATCTGATTCCTTTGGGTTACAGAGATTCGGATTTCCAAGCTGATAAGGACCGGCGTAAGTCGACATCAGGCTATGTGTACACTTTGGGAGGTGGAGCCGTATCATGGAAGAGTGTTAAGCAAAAGTGCATTTCGGACTCTACCATGGAAGCTGAATATGTTGCAGCCTCAGAGGCAGCGAAAGAGTCACTGTGGTTCCTTAATTTCCTCCAGGACTTAGATGTGATTCCGAGTTTGCCCAAGGCTATGACAATTTATTGTGACAATAGCGGTGCAGTGGCAAACAGTAAGGAACCACGGTCCCATAGTGCTACAAAACACATAGAGCGCAAGTACCACCTGATTCGAGACATCGTCAAGAGGGGCGATGCGATAGTCACCAAGATAGCTTCGGAAGACAACCTAGCGGACCCTTTCACCAAGATACTTCCTAAGGAAGTATATTACAAGCACTTGGAGGGTTTGGGAGTCAGAAGTTTGGAAGATAAGACTAGACCTTAGTATAAGTGGGAGATTGATGGAGTAGTATACTTAATGTCTAGATTTGAGTATTCTGAACTCTGTATGCACTTTCATTTACCTATTACAGACATTCATTTGCTTTTAATTATTGTTAATTAAATACATGCAAATTATAGTCCTGGATTTTATACGTTGTAGTTAGTATGATGTTGCATGGGCACACAGAAGATCATACTATCGGTTACTCGTATTTAATCGAACAGTTGCTCACGACCTAGATGGACACGGACCAATCCATCGGTATAGTCGTTGTGTGAGAGAGAAAATAATTTATCTTAATTATTTTATCACACTTGTACACTTTGTGTATTGAGCGGATCGCTTGAGACTTATCAATTAGGATTGCTCTGTGATAATTGATTTAAGTCTCGGAGTATTTTATTCTTAATCCCTGAAACAATTGCGGGTGTGTATATTTAATATTAGTGACTTTGATTTTCCAAAGGAATTAACCGATTTAATTATTGGGTTAATTACCGGTTAAGTTGGGTCACTATATTTTATATATGGCATGCCGTGATTTCTTGAAGGGACAGTGTATCCCGGAAGGGTTGATAATATCCACGAGATGAGCTCCTAAGGATTTATTATGTAAACCTCGCGAGTGGATTTGTTCCGCATAATAAATAAGGTTGAGTGGTACTATTCTCGGATATAAGAAATGAATAAATTTATTAAGCAATAAATAAATTTTATTCATGGATATTTAAATCTTAAATACACGGAATAAATAATACTAAGTTGGAGAAATATTATTTGATATAATATAGATAAATATTGGGAGTGCAATTTTATTTATATAGTGGAAAATAAATAAAATTAATATTGATAAGAATTAATGGATTTGGGTTGGACCCAATTTAATTTTCAATATTAAGAAGCCCAATATTTAATCTCCTTTTGATCCCCCTCGTAGCCTATAAAAGCACTACATGGTCTTCGCTTTTTCACAACATAAGATACGCCAATCATAAAGTCTTGAAGAGTGAAGAGGATCCATAGGAGTTCGATAGCTCGTCGCCCACCCGACGTTCGAACGGAGTGCAGGGAATACGCGGGAAGATCACGAGGTCATCGATTTCGTTTCTCCGAACAACGAATCGTAGGTACAATATCTAAACCCTTTTGATAATTGTTCGATTTGGTTTTTATCGAGAATACCGTAGAACGCAAGATCCGAAGGATCGAACCCGGATTAGACGAAGGACCACGCGGTGGTGGCGAAGCCACCGGACCGCGTGGACCGCACGCCTAGGGTTCGGCGCGCGAAGGAGAACCCTCGGCCTCGGCCGAGGGGGCGATCGCTGGGAGCGATCGCCGGCGGTGACGGGCTGGTGCCGTCACCTCCCCACCGCGATGGTGGGGGCTCCTCGACGGCGGGCAGCAGGTCGCCGGACCTGCTGGTGGGGGCTGCCGGATGCAGCCCCATCGAACGCGATGTTCGATCGCGTGAACCCGGCTCGCGGGGGTTCGGGTGGGGGCGGATTGCGCGCCTTCGGGCGCGTGGTCTCCAAAGCCCGGACTCCGGCGGATGAGTCGGCGTTCGCGTGATCTCCGGCGAAGGGTTCGTTCGGGTTATCGGTTCCGCAATTTTGATGACCCGGGATATCGAATTCCAACAGAGGGAGACTAGACTTTTAGTATAAGTGTGAGATTGATGGAGTTGTATTCTAAATGTCTAGTTTAATGCAAATACGGAACTTCTTATCTATGCCTAGTCTATACATAATTCAAGCATGATTGCATTTATTGCAATAGTTCTTGATGTATACGTTGTAGATAGTATGGCGTGAGGAGACACGCGGAAGATCATACTATCGGTTACTCGTATACTATCGAACAGTAGCTCACGACTTAGATGGACAGGGACAATCCATCGGTACGTCGTAGTGTGACTGGTAGATAGTCAGTCTTGACTATCATGTTACACTCGTACACTTGGTGTATTGAGCAGGACCACGGGAGGGCGTTCGATTTGTACTAATCGGAGTAATCGAACTAGACCTCAGATATTATGAATATACGAATTCCTAATCCCTATATAATTATAGGTGTGTGTGTCCACTTCTCGGTTCTTTGACTTGCTAGTTAGTGAGACTAATTGACTAGTCAATATTCTCGGTAAATTGGGAATCGGTATTGTACACACGACATGCTATAGATTATAGACAGGAAACCGTGTCCCATTTATTGGGTTGATGATGTCCCCGAGATGAGCTCAAAAAGTTTATCATGTAAACCCTGCAGGTGGATTCGTTCCACATGATAATAAGGATGAGTGGTACTAGTCTCGGATAACAAGAAATGAATTAATTTAATTATTAGTAATTAATTAATTCATGGACATACGATATCTTAAACACGGGGAAAATCGTACATGTAATTTCAGCGGAAAATATTATTGGTAAAATAATATGGATTAATTAATTGAGAATTCAATTATAATTTTATAGTGGAAATAATTATAATTAAAATTAGATTTAATTAAAGGTTTTCTTTTAAGGACACCGGTTTAATTAAATTTCAATTTATCCTAATTAATTAATTAACCTAAGGTCCCTAGTGTGGCCTATTTAAACCCCTCCCCCTCTCTTCTCTAGACCTAACATTCGTAGTCTTTTATTTTTCTTTTCTTTTCTGCGTAAGAAAGAAATAAAAAAAAAGAGCGTAAAGAGGGTTCGAGAGAGAAGAAGAAGAGGAGACTTCCAGTGGATCGTTGCCCACACAACGTCTGGAGTCGAGGGCTAGGATACACACTAGAAGATCAGAGGTGTTCGCCTATTCGGCTTCTCTGAATCACGCATCAAAGGTAAAGAATCGAAAACCCTATGCCGCATCTTTTTCGATTCTTCTCGTACGTAATCATACAACAAACCACGATCGGGTTCCAGGGACCATGGTTTATGTTCTCAGATCATTAGGCGGTCTCTGGCCGCAGGAGCAGTGGTCGGAATCGAGAAAAACGGCCAGAAACGGGCCTGGAACAGCAGCGTCGCGCTGCTGTTCGCGACGCTGTCGGCCGACGGCATTTCATGTCGGCCGACATGGACTTGTCGGACGACACCAGATGGTGTCGGACGACAGAGAGGTCAGCAGCCCCTCGTTTCGCGCGGTCGTGCCTCGGGTGCGATGGCTGGGCGCGTTTCGGGTCTGGGGCTTCGTCGTGAACACAATAGGCACGCTGGAGGTCGAATGGGCGTGTTCGGATGTTCGAATAGTCGAACGGACTCGTCCCGGATAGTCGATTTCCAACACTTTTGATCTTATATACCCATCTACATCCTACTAACTTCTTTCCTGGTGGGAGTGGCATCAAAGTCCAAGTTTTATTAGCTTCTAAAGCTGAGATTCCTGCAAAAATATCAATATCAAATTGATTATATACTAATTATCTCGAATAACATCTTTGAAAATCGAGATCTGATGTATCTTATTTTGTAGATACTCATGGCAAACATCGCAAACTAGATTTCGTTGAACTGGATATATCTGGGAAGAATTTTTTATCGTGGAACCTTGATGCTGAGATTCATTTGATCTCCAAGGGTTTGGGTGAGACAATCAAAGAGGCAAACACGTCATCCCCGCAGGATCGTGCAAAATCACTCATATTCCTTCGTCATCATATTCATGAAGGATTGAAAGTTGAGTATCTCACTGTCAAAGATCCCCATGTCTTATGGAAAAATTTGGCTGATAGAATTGATCACCAAAAGACCATTGTCCTCCCTAAAGCACGCTACGAGTGGATGCATCTCCGCTTACAAGATTTCAAAACTGTTAGCGAGTACAATTCTGAACTATTCAGAATAACGTCAAAATTAACTTTGTGCGGAGAAAAGATCAATGAAGAGGATATGATGGAAAATACGTTCTCCACATTTCATGCATCAAATGTGCTCCTGCAGCAGCAATACCGTCTGCGTGGCTTCAAAAAGTATTCTGAGCTCATATCATGTTTGTTAGTAGCAGAACAGAACAATGAGCTACTGATGAAAAATCATGAGAAACGACCAACTGGATCCACACCGTTGCCTGAAGCAAATGTTAATTGGCAAGTAGGTGGCCGTGGGAGGTCTCATGGGCGAAAAATTGGCAAAATAATCAACAAGGTAGTAGCTTCAACAGGCATAAGCCAAACGAGAACAAGGTGCGCGAAGAAAAATGCTATAGATGTGGAATTGTGGGGCATTGGAGTCGTGCCTGTCGCACGGCTAAACACCTTGTTGAGCTCTACCAGAATTCTATCAAAGGAAAAGGTAAAGTAGAGACCAATCTTGCTAATTACAATGACTCAATCTTTGAGGATTATGATGGCCCAGTTGACATCACAAAATTGGAGACCTCTGACTTCTTTGAGGACCCGAATGGCAATATCGATAATCTTATTGGAAATGGCGTATTAGAAAACATTGATTAGTTTATTTTCAAATTTTTTTGTTATGATCAAAATGTTTAGATCATTTTAATAATTTATCGTACTTTGTTTATCTTTTCAAAATAAATTTTAAAACTATTTTATTTTTATAGATGGATTACCAAGATGAATGTCTTGCCGATAGCGCCACCACCCACACAATACTTCGAGATAAAAAGTATTTTATAAACTTGACATTTGAAAAGAACAATGTCATTACAATTTCTGGTGCATCCAGTATTATTGAAGGCTCCGGAAGAGCTAGTGTTATCTTGCCAAATAACACCATACTAGACCTAAAAGATGCATTGTATTCTAGCAAATCGAGAAGGAATTTGCTAAGTTTTAAAGATATTCGTTGTAATGGATATCACATAGAAACAATGCATGAAAATCATATTGAATATCTGTGCATAACTTCTTTTGAATCTGGAAGAAAACAGATAAAAGAAAAACTGCAATCACTTCCATCTGGCATGTATGGTACTATGATAAAATCAGTTGAAGCAAATAATGTAATGAACCAGAAGTTCACTAATTCACAAGCTTTAATGCTTTGGCATGATCGACTTGGGCATCTTGGGACAACTATGATGCGTCGAATCATTGGTAATTCAAATGGGCACCAACTAAAGGATAAGATGATCCTTTTAGCGAATGAATATGCATGTAGTGCGTGTTCGCAAGGCAAGTTAATTATTAGACCTTCTGTTACGAAGGTTAATGCAGAATGTCCAACATTCTTAGAAAGAATCCAAGGAGATATTTGTGGACCAATACATCCAGACCATTTCGTTATTTCATGGTATTGATTGACGCTTCCACTTGATGGTCGCATGTTTGCTAGCTCTCTACAAGAAACGCAGCATTCGCTAAATTACTTGCTCAAATGATAAAATTAGGAGCACAATTCCCTGACTACTCAATCAAGAAAATTCGTCTTAACAATGCTGCCGAATTCAAGTCAGAAGCATTCGATTACTATTGTATGTCAATTGGAATTGAAGTTGAACATTCGGTAGCTCGTGTTCACACACAAAATGGTTTAGCTGAATCGTTTATAAAACGTCTCCAGTTAATTGCTAAACCATTACTTATGAAAACAAAGCTCCCACAATCTGTTTGGGGACATGCCATACTGCATGCTGCTTCGCTGATTCGTATAAGGCCTACACATTATCATCAGTATTCGCCTTTACAACTTGCAATTGGTCAAGAACCTAATATATCACACCTAAAGATCTTTGGTTGTGCGGTCCAAGTTCCGATTTCACCCCCACAACGTACAAAGATGGGTCCCCAACAGAGGCTTGGAATTTAGGTTGGGTTTGACTCACCATCAATAATTAGGTATCTTGAACCATTAACAGGGGATTTGTTTACTGCAAGATTTGCAGATTGTCATTTTGATGAAATGACTTTTCCCACTTTGGGTGGAACAAAATTGAATACTGAGAATCCTCGTATTATCTGTTGGAATGAAAAAACATTGTCACACTTTGATCCTCGAAATAAGTTGTGTGAGGAGGAAGTTGTAAAGATCATTAATTTGCAAAGAATCGCAAATCAACTTCCCGATGCGTTTGTTGATACAACAAAAGTGACAAAGTCACATATACCAACAGTAAATACTCCTGCGAAAATTGATGTCCCTGAAGGGCAAATTAACATATCAAATGAGTCTCAAATACGCCAAAAGCGTGGTCGACCACCCGGTGCAAAAGATATTGTACCGAGAAAGAGAAAAGTACATGTACAAGAGAAAACTTATACTCAAGCTATGGATAAGATAGTGATTGATCAATCAAATGAAAATGAAGTCGTTCCTGAAGAACCGTTAGTGCCCGAAATTAATGAGATCGCAATTAATTATTTATCATCTCATAAATTATGGGAGCGAACTAATGTTGTCATGGATAACATATTCACCTTTAATATGGCACTTGAAATAATGCAAAATGAGGATCCTGAACCACAATCTATGAAAGATTGTCAAGTTAGAAGTGGTTGGCCAAAATGGAAAGAAGCCATACAAGCAGAGTTAAATTCATTGGAAAAACAAAAAATTTTGGACCTGTAGTCTGAACTCCTAAAAATGTAACCCCTGTAGGGTACAAATAGGTTTTTGTAAGGAAAAGAAATGAAGATAATGAAATTACAAGATACAAAGCTCGACTTGTAGCCCAAGTCTTCTCACAAAGGCCAGGAATTGATTACGAGGAGACATATTCTCCAGTAATGGACACTATAACATTCAGATTTTTAATAAGTCTGATCGTGTCAAAAAAGCTCGATATACGCCTTATGGACGTAGTAACTGCGTATTTGTATGGTTCACTCGATAGTGACATTTACATGAAACTTCCTGAAGGACTTAAAATACCACAAGCAAATGATACATGCCCTAGAACTATGTTCTCAATCAAGTTGCAAAGATCCCTGTATGGATTAAAACAATCCGGGCGAATGTGGTACAATCGTCTAAGTGAATACTTGCTGAAAGAGGGATATAAAAATGACGACCTATGCCCTTGCGTTTTCATAAAGAAAACAAATGTTGGATTTGCAATCATTACAGTTTATGTTGATGATTTAAATTTGATAGGAACTCCTGAAGAGCTCAACAACACTGCAAATTACTTGAAAAATGAATTTGAGATGAAAGATTTAGGAAAAACTAAGTTTTGTCTGGGTTTGGAAATTGAGCATATCAAAGATGGATTATTTGTTCATCAATCGTCGTATACAGAAAAATTGCTAAAACGATTTAAAATGGATCAAGCATACCCATTGGATTCACCAATGGTTGTTCGTTCACAAAAATTGCTAAAACGATTTAATATGGATCAAGCATACCCATTCAATTCTCTCAACTCTCTTTACTTTATAACATGTTTAATGGTTTATTTTTATTAAAATCTAAATTTATATTATATCATATAAATATTTACTACCCAAAAAATCATATATTTTTCAATATTGTTACATTAAAAATTATATAAAATTTAAATTTAAATAATTATAAATTTAATATATTTTTCAATTAATTTATAAAATTCTAAATAATTTCTCAAATTTTGAAAAATCTACTTATATATTTTTCATTTTGTTGTGAAATTTTACTATATAAATCATGAATTCGTGGAAGAAAACTCGAATTAAATGACAAGAATTAAAAGTTTTTATGACGGAGAAAGAAGAAACCGTCGACATTCTAGCATCTAATTCCGATGTGCGACTAATCGAGAATTATCCATTCGGTCTGACAATGTGGACGAATTTCGTCGCTCAAAGAAATAATTGTTTTGATGACTGTAAAAACACATATTTACAGAAGGAAAAGGAAAGTGGAAATCAAGAAGACGCGGAGTTAATCGGATCGAGGAACGATTATTTTTATAATCCGAGTGAATTTGCGATAGGCGATTTGATTTGAGCGAAATTTGGGAGGATTTCCGCCTCTTGGCTAACGATTGTAATTGATCCATCGTGTGAAGCACCTCCGATACTGAAGGCTTCTTTTTGTTGGTGCGATCTGTTTGATATTCTATTGGCACGCGAAGAGTAACCCCATGAGCAACAAAAGAACTTTCGTTATGTAAGGTGGATTAAATTCTTAAAATTCATTTTTTCCCAATAGCGCAATTGTTTTTGTCAAAAACTAGTGCAACATAAATTAGCGCAAAAATATTAAAAATTATATAAAATATTATATAGAATGAGTGAGGTTTATGATGAATCTCCGTCTCGGAGAAACAACAATTGTCTCGTGGAAAAAGTTTCTTAAAGAAATTAATTTGAAAAACCAACCAGGCTAACTTGTCTGCGCGTCTACTCTTTTTAGCTGTCTCGAAGAAAGAAGAATAATTTTGAAGTAGAGGGACCTCGAACCCCATGAGCAACGAAAGAACTTTCGTTATGTAAGGTGGATTACATTTTTAAAATTCATTTTTTCCCAATAGCGCAATTGTTTTTATCAAAAACTAGTGCAACATAAATTAGTGCAAAAATATTAAAAATTATATAAAATGTTATAGATGGATTGAAAACCCAAAGTGAAAATTTAGCCTGTAACTTAGATTTTAAATTCAATTTTTGTTCATTAGCGCATAAATTGCAACTAAAATTAGAGCGGAAAATTAAAGATAGACGGAGAAAGAAGGAAAAATTAAAGATAGACGAAGAAAGAATAAAACGCCGACAACATTATAGCATCAAATTACGACACCGCGGATTCAAAAAAGCTTAAAAGAAAGACTGATCGAGAATTATCCATTCGGTCTGACAATGTCAGGTCTAATGTCGTCACTCAAATAAATAATTGTTCGGATTTCCGTAAAAACACATATTTATAGGAGAAAAAGGAAAGTGGAAATCAAGAAAACGCGGAGTTAATCGGATCGGGTACGATTATTTTTATAATCCAAGTGAATTTGAGATAGGCGATGTGATTTGGGCGAAATGTGGGAGGAGTTACGTTTTTTGGCCAACTATTGTAATTGATCCATTGTGTGAAGCACTTCCGACAGTACTGAAAGCTTCTCTTGCCGGTGCAATCTGTGTGATGTTCTACTGGCACTCGAAGAGTAAGCAAATGGTAATTTTCAAGTTATGCTATATATTCGGGATGCGTGAGGTTCATGCTGGATCCGTCTCAGAGAAATAACAATTGTCTCCTTGAAGAAGTTTCTTGTAGCGCCCGAAAGAAATAAACATAAATGAAATAAATATTACATACCAAAGTTCATACAATTCGTAGCCGATTCTAAGTTCCAAAAATATTTACATGTCTTTGTCTTGTAGGCATAATATAGATAAAACTTACATAAAAATATATTTTTCAAAACATCTCTTAAGGTGACAAAAGAGATACTTATATACATGCGTCACCATTTTAGAATTGAACTACAACAAGTACACTCAAACCCAAGCATCTAGTCTGGAAGCAAGTCTGATACAATAATCCAAAGTGCATCTGAAAATTCAAGAAATAAAAATAGGGTATAAGCCAAAATAGCTTCATTTCATTTTTTAAAATAAATAAATCATAAGAAATTTTGAACAAATGTATTTAGCTTAGATATTGATTTTTCTTTCTTTTTGTAAAATAAATTATAAGCCATCTTATTTCCAACTTCAGGTAGTGACAGGTTAATAACAAGTTTCAAGAAACAAAATAAAATCAACACTCGACGACAACCACAACACTCGACGACAACCAAATTAACGTAAGTGTGACCAACGACCAAGCATCATCCCAAACGATTCCCTCATTCACTTTTACGTCCGTCGACAATAACAATGAAAACACGAGTCAAAACCAAGAATCAACTAGCAAATACTCTCTCAGAGGCATATTAACAAACACCTCGTATGCATTAATCCTAACAAAAAGTAGAAGTATAACTTGATACTCTTCTACTTAGCACACACATAAATCAATAATCGCAGTAAATATAAATTAAGAAGTCATTTAATCTCAATACCACATGTATATCAACAACATCACAAATAATCAAAACCCACGTAATATACACACTTGGTGCACACACACACTCATTTCTTAAGTTTAATTCATTTATTCTATAAATTAAACACATGTTTATATTCATAAAACTAACCACTAAATTTTTTGAAATCTTTGGAAAGAAGTTGTTTTACCCACATGATATTATCTCTATTTCTATTCGAACTTGATTCACGTAGTTGAATTTTGGTTTACTCCTTCATACTCCTTTCATTCTCTTTCTGTAGCTAGAGTTTTATTTTATTTCTTGTGTTATATATTCCATTCTTGTGATTCTCTATTAACCCCATCCAAACATCTTTGGTTTACTCCTTCATACTCCTTTCATTCTCTTTCAGTAGCTAGAGTTTTATTTTATTTCTTGTGTTATATATTCCATTCTTGTGATTCTCTATTAACCCCATCCAAACATCTTAAAGCGGTTTACTAAACATTAGGTAGCAAAAGACTAAAAATTTTAACATTTCCACGTGTTCCGTATATATTAAAGCATGAGAGAGTAAAAGTTTATTACTTTTATTTGTTTTATTTACTTTAGGTGCTCAAATATGTTAATGTAGTGATATTAATCCTAATCACTTAATAATTAACAAACAAATAATTAAACTAATCAGTTAAATATATAAATATAAATAATCCAATTAAATTATAATTACCCTAATTCATAGTTTGAGATTATTTTCTATAGAGTTTCACACTTCTTAAATAAATCAATTTAAAAAATCAACTAGGGTCAACTTGTCTGTTCAAGGACGCGTCTACTTCTTTTGAGTCGGGAGAATGAAAAAATAATTTTCAAGTATATGTACCTGGAACCCCATTAGCAAACTTTAGTTATGGATTAAATTCTTTAAATCAATTTGGTTTCAATTAGAGCATTTTTTTATCAAAAACTATTGCAACAAAAATTAGCGCCAAAAAATTAAAAATAATATAAAATTTTAGAAATTAATTAAAAAACTCAGAAGTAAAAAATTTAGCACGTAATAATCAAAAGACTAGTGTAAAAGAAAAATAGAGTATTAAAAAAAAAACTCCGAAGTAAAAAATTTAGCACGATTATAAACTCAAAAAGAATTAAGAGAGAATAATATAGTAGAGAGAGACAATATGAGAGAAGAGAATAGAATTCTTATGAATTGTTATTCCATTCATATGGGGAGACCCTTTTATATAGGATACAAAGTAGGGTTTCTGTCTTCTTCACCAAGAAAGGGTAAACTAGTCATTCACTAATTAATAATATTCATAACACTCCCCCTTGAATGACTATTTATAGGATTGATGCCTCGTTAAAACCTTGTCAGGAAAACCCAGTGGGACAAAACCTGAGCGAAGGAAAAAGAGTACAGATTGCTCCCCTGATTATAATCACCGAAAATCTTTGACTTCTTGAAAGTAATTATTTGTGATCAATCAGTCTTATTAAAACCTGTAACTAATAAAACCATATAGGAAAAACTTAGTTATTCAAATATAAATTTTGGTCTTCAGGACCCAACCTTCGAGTTGTCGAGTTTCATATTCATTTGTATTATTGTATATTTTTCGTCCTTCAGGGACATGCTTTTACCAGACATCTATATTGACTAGAGCATTCGCAATTGCTATAATCGGCCGGTAACTCTTCTGGAGTATTTTAGATGCGTCTAGTGTTCAATATACATTTCTTGACAAATGAACAATAATGTAAAACTTCAATTCACAATCATTTGAACTTCAGGTTCAATATCTCAATTTATCTAGCAAACAAACTCATATGGAACATTCTGATGTCCTCATTAATTATTATCGAGTGATGTGCATATCTCGTTAAAAACCTCGTTATAAAACCATGTAGGAAAAAATACTCGAGGAAAAGAGTACATGACATTCACATTTATATTGTGGTGATTGTCTCGTTAAAAACCTATAACTAAGAAAACCCTGTAGGAAAAAACTTAGTAGAGGGAAAAAGAGTGCAATCACTGGTCTTCGGGACCAATCACTGGTCTTCGGGACCTTGTCTTCAGTATCAATTTTGTCCATAATGACATATGTAATATGATACTATACATGTTCCGATTTTCATTTTCTTTCAAATCTGGAATTTTAAAATCCATCTAGGACCTTCATGTATGTATCTTTCTAATGACTTCTACATAGTCAAATCATACATTCATGCATATCTATTTTATCGTTGTTGCTGCCAAAAGTATTAAGTAGCGGAACATAATGTCATCCTTAAAAATATTGAGTTTCTGCGAAAAACTCTTGAGCAACTAATCTCGCTTTTATATCTCACCACACAATTATTCGTTTTCGTTCGAACACCCACGTATATTCTTCTGGGATAATATTTTTATCCAGCGAGTAATGCTCAGCCTCAATTGCTCATTTCTATTTTCTTGAGTGCTGCCGGCACACTATTATTGATTTAAGTTTTGGATCCAAATTTTCTAGATTAACTCTGGAGGCAAATATGTCGTTGACGACTTTTTCCATGTTGATGACAATTCATTCTATCAACCAAATCTTTCATCATTTCCCAAAATATTTAATTTGGTTGTTCCGCAATTCCATGATTTTCAATTATCATGTGCACATGCTTTTTCAATGGGATTTCCATCTAACTCTCTTCAGGAGATTTTAAGGGTGACTAAATTTCTTTGTTTTTCCGCGGATTTATTTTATATCTTAAGATCGATCTATTACGCTTCAGGCGTATATTAGAATCAACATTTGAGTTGATCTCTTTGATATTTGAACTCTTATAGTTCATTTATCACAAATATATGTGATTTTGTCACACCTTCATTAATATGTAAATGACTTTGGCAGATTACTTGCTGAATATTGCAAGTCACTTATTTTCATGAACTTCGGGTTCAATAGATTGATGTGTGGATCTAGAATTGAAGATCGTTTTCATTCAATGAAATTTCTCGGCATTTATATCTTTTATATTCTTATCTCCCCATAATGCCGGGAAATGATATTCGTTAAATATGCAAATCAGCGTTATTGATATAAACCGATCTTCTGGATCGAAGGCTCAAGATATTATGTTCGTTCATACACTTAAGTGGTGATATGAATATAAGTTGCATATTTCAAATTAATTCGCAGATGGGAAATGTTTGATTCATTTCCACACACAATCATGATATGCATCATCTTTATTTTTAAGTACATTTGTAACACTCGTGGGATAATTTAAAGCTCTTCCAGAGCTCACTCTTAATATGTCATCATTCGCATAACAGTATCTTACCAATGATCCTTCGAAGATACAATATCTTTACCAATGATCCTTCGGGGATCAAAATAAATCTCAATATATAATTTTCTCAGCAATCACATTAATAAATTGGAATCGACTTTTCGATATTCCATGAGTACCCACATAGTACATTTATTCTCGATTTTCAAAATATATCTTTCAGGGATAATTCATATGTAATCTAGTTTCAACAAGAACAATCGAATTTGGCGTTTAACTACAAGTACCATCATATAACTTTATTCAAAAATATTTAATTTTTGAATTTTGCTTCTTCAGGAGCAATTAATAAAAATAATTGTTACATCATAAGCCATTGATTTGATATTTCTGCGGGAATATCATATCATAATGTTCTCCAAGAACATTTAAAACTTATTTCTACTACGGCTAGTACGGGTGCAATTAAATTTCATATTTACAAACTTATTGCTACTACGGGAGCAATTTAATTTGATATTTATCTTTAGGAATATCATATCATGATGTTCTTCAGGAACATTTAATTTTGATATTTCTTCGGAAATATAATATCATAATATTCTTTAGTAATATTAAATTTTTCATGGGATTCGAACTCATGTGGATATCCCCAATATTCAAGCAAATAATCATCAGGCTATTTAGTAAGGTTTGGATTAACCTAAAGTTTCATCCACTTTGGAATTCAAGAAGTAACTCAATTGATTCATGTGTCGAGTTCGCACATACATGACTTGACCACGAAAAACTCGCACGATGTTCTTCAGGAACATTTTATTTTGATATTTCTTCAGAAATATCATATCATATTCTTCGTATCACAATGTTCTTTAGGAACATTTAGTTTTGATATTTCTTCGAGAATATCATACCACAATGTTCTTCAGGAACATTAAAATTTTAATTGATTTTCTAGGCATAACTAATTTGATATTACTTCAAGAATATCAGATTATAATGTTCTTCGGGAACATATGATATTACTTCAGGAATATCAGATTATAATGTTCTTCGGGAACATATTACTTTTGGGAAGAAGAGGAGAAGAAGTAGATATATTTATAATTATTAATAAATATAAATATAAATATAGATTCTTGCTTTTGAGTTCGGATCTTGGATGAGTAGAACTTCGATGAAGAACGCGGTTGAGCTTTCGTGCTGATAACGTGTTATAAACTCAAGAGAATTTGAGAGGGAAGAATAGAGTATAAAGAGAGACAATATGAGAGAGGAGAATAGAATTCTTATGAATTGTTATTCCATTCATATGGGGAGACCCTTTTATATAGGATACAAAGTAAGGTTTCTGTCTTGTTCACCAATAAAGTGTAAACTAGTCATTCACTAATTAATAATATTCATAACAAACACGCAATAATCAAAAGGCTAGTGTAAAAGAAAAATAGGGTATTAAAAAAAAGATTTAGCGGCAATTATAAATAACCTAGCAAGAAAAATATATGTTTAATGATTCATTTTTATTAAAATCTACATTTATATTATACTAACTATGAATTAACTGTTAAAAGTGTGACTCGAATCGGAATAAAACGGGACTAGAACGAAAACGAAATGCCTCGACCCATGTTAATGAATTGCATGTCGTGGATAATTAAGTTAGTGGGGATGATGTCATTTGATGACATCATCATGCAATTCACGTGTGTGCAGCGGGCGTGTGTGCATCAGGGACGGATTTACGCGGTTTCGATCGCAATTAGTATTAATTGGGTCGGTCTCTTCTTTATTGGTTATTTAGGAAATAATAATTATATTGAGAATATAATTATATTTCTTATGGATTTAGAAGTAATAAATTAGGAAAAGGATTTATTCCTAATTCTAATAGTTTCCAATTTGATAGGTTTGCTACACATATAAATTGGGGTTCTCCGGTAGACGAAAATCATAGAGTGCAATAGAGTGCAATAGATCATAGAGTGGATTATTGTAAGCCTCAACGATGTAGTCGATTGGTTCTTTCTTCCCGTGGTTTTTCCCGTGTTTTGGGTTTCCACGTACATTGTGTGTTCGTTCCTTTCGTTTATCTTTTTCTTCGCATCTCATATATATTTCGAGAGCTGTGTGAGATTTAATTTTCAATATCGCAACAAGTGGTGTCAGAGGATCGTAAAGAGCATAACAAGTGGTATCAGAGCTAGGTTACGATCCTGTGACCTGTTATCAAGAGCTTTCGTGGGGATCCCGGACGGGGAATCCATACAAGGCGGGCGTTGCGGATATTGATGTTTCTAGATCCAGGTGGAGCTCGAGAATATTTTGGAGATGGCGACTATGGTTGATATTCGGTGTTAGATCGGAACACGTGGTTCTCTTCATGGCGATTCAAGGTGGAGTTGGTTCAGTGGTTCTAACCAACATGGATCTTGATGATGCGTTGCTGGAGCATGAACGATGTCAAACGCGATGGAGCCATAAGAGAAGGTATGGAAGAATAGAAAGGTGAGGTATAATTGCACTCTATCCCTCCGGTGATTTGTTTCATGCGGTCGCGGCTTTGCGATCGAGGGAGACGATGAAGGAGGTTTTGAGTAGTGAAAACCCGGGGGAATGTTTTGGTGTCCAGAGTTGGGCAAAGATG
Source organism: Euphrasia confusa (assembly GCA_954870475.1). Classification (NCBI taxonomy): domain Eukaryota; kingdom Viridiplantae; phylum Streptophyta; class Magnoliopsida; order Lamiales; family Orobanchaceae; genus Euphrasia; species Euphrasia confusa. The sequence goes on from OX940960.1 coordinate 25,046,969, forward strand.
AAGAAATTCCAAGGGGTTAGTCATTACTACAAGAAAAGGGGCGTGGTGAAAATCTAGGTGAATTTCTTAATGGCTAAGGTGGAGCATGGAAGAAATTCTAGGGGGTTTGTCACTACTGCAATGAAGATGGCCAAGTGAAGGGGGACTGTCAGGCCCTGAAGAATCGGAAAAAGGAATCGAAGGTGGCCGATTCCGGAGAAGGAGGTTTGATCGATGTGGAACTCCTGGTTGTCTCTGGTTTGGGGAACGTGTGGGGGTTGGATCTTGAACTCTAGATGTTCGATGGTGTCGGTTGATTGGTGGTCATGGGGCATGATACATCGTGTGAGATACTCGGCACGGGAACTATGAGAATCAAGATCGTCGATGGGCATATTCGAACCCTCGGTACTGCAAGGTACGTTCCGGTCCTGAATGATAATCTTATCTCTCTCAGACCTTAGATCCGAATGGGTACCAACTTCGGTAAAGGTGGAGTGTTGAAAGTAAGTCGGGTCGACTTATTTTTCGAGGCGAGAGAAAGATTTGGTGGATTGTATGAGCTATGCGACAACACAATTACCAAGTGGGTAACTGCCTCTGCCCAAGGAAGTCATTCGCTGGAAGGTGAGTCGGGATCACCTTGGTTTAAAAGTCATGCGCATGTGTGTTGGTGTCGGGGACACCGGGAATACTAACCCGAATAGTATTCAAAATTTGGATAATCGAGCCTAGGCGTACTATGGATAGCACTGGATGATTAGCGAATGCAGGTAGTGCTGATAGTAGTGGGAAGGCGAGATTTGAGAATGGAGATTGCGTGGAGGTCATAGAGCTTGGTGGTACCCAAGAGATGATCGGTGCAACTTCGCATTCTTGTACTAAGTTTGGTGCGGTTCAAACTTAGGTTGCTCATGTTTTGAGTGAGTCCTGCGGGGCTGGGTGGAAGGAAGAAAAATTGGTCTACGATCGTTGGAGTTGGGCGACTTGGAGTCATGGGTATTCTCATCAAGGTGGAGATTTGTTAGAAGTGTGACTCTAATCGGAATAAAACGGGACTAGAACGAAAACGACGCGCGTGAAATAATGCCTCGACCCGTGTTAATGAATTGCATGTCGTGGATAATTAAGTTAGTGGGGATGATGTCATTTGATGACATCATCATGCAATTCACGTGTGTGCAGCGGGCGTGTGTGCATCAGGGACGGATTTACGCGGTTTCGATCGCAATTAGTATTAATTGGGTCGGTCTCTTCTTTATTGGTTATTTAGGAAATAATAATTATATTGAGAATATAATTATATTTTTTATGGATTTAGGAGTCATAAATTAGGAAAATGATTTATTCTTAATTCTAATAGTTTTCAATTTGATAGGTTTTATACACTTATAAATTGGGGTTTTCCGGTAGAAGAAAATCATAGAGTGCAATAGAGTGTGGGGTTTTCCGGTAGAAGAAAATCATAGAGTGCAATAGAGTGCAATAGATCAAAGAGTGGATTATTGTAAGTCACAACTACGCTAGACACATAATATTATAACATATCTATCCGCAGAGATTTTAAACAACTACTACAGTAGAATTCTAAGTATTATAACACATATGTTTTTTTTTCACCAATTATAAATAAACAATCATAGTTTTTTTTGTTAGAATTAGGTTTGTTAAATTTCTAGGTTTTTTTACAGTAGAATTCTAGTATTATAACATGTAAGTTTTTTTTTCACCAATTATAAATAAACAATCATAGCTTTTTTTGTTAGAATTAGGTTTGTTAAATTTCTAGATTTTTTATTTCATTTTTGCAGGTTAATCAATTTGAGAAAATTTTAGTTGAATTTGGATTTAGCAAAAATATCTAAAAAGGTTGCTTATTTCCAATATGTAATATTAATAGATATACATATCTATATCTATGATAGATATTTATAAATATATGATAGATATCTATTTATATGAAATATTTATGACATATGTATGATATATATATGATAGATATCTATTTATATGACATATTTATATGACATATCTATGATAGATATCTATTGCTACGTGGTAAATCTATGATATATATATATATATATATATATAATGTTGCAAATATATTTTATAAAGCGCAAATATATTTATATATATAATTTATTGATTATTGCGCAAATATATTTATATTCTTACGCAAATATATTTATATATATAGTAAATAAATTAATATATGTTACGTAATATTATTGTAGGGATATTTATGACTTTATACATTTTAAAAATTGCCCCTACTTAGTATTTAAAAAATATAAATTCCCTAATAAATAAACAAGTAAAAATTATACAACCCTTAAAAATAAGGTGAAAAATAATAGGTGTTCAAAATAATATTAAAATGTAATCGGCCCCATACCCTAATATTACCAAAAACTTCAAAGTAAAAAATTTAGCACGCAATAATTAAAAGACCAGTGTAAAAGAAAAATAAGGTATTAAAAAAAGATTTAGCGCAATTATAAAAAACCTAGCAAGAAAAATATATGTTTAATGATTCATTCTTATTAAAATCTACATTTATATTATACAAACTATGAATTAACATATAAATATTTACTAAACAAAAATTCATATATGTTTCAATATTGTTTCATTAAAAAATAGATAAAATTTAATTTTAGATAATTATCAATTTAATATATATATTTCAATTAATTTATAAAATTTTAAATAATTTCTCCACTTCCGGTTTTTTTCAACGATTGTAATGGATCTATCGTGTGAAGCACCTACGGCAGTAATTAAAGCTTTTTTTACCGGTGCGATCTTTATGATAATCTACCGGCACTCCAAAGGTAAAGAAATGATCATATGTATATTTGTAGAGGATGCGTGAGTTTAATGGTGGATCTCCATCTCGGAGAAACAACAATTGTCTCGTGGAAAAAAGATTCTTAAAGAAACTAATTTGAAAAAAACCAACCAGGTCCAAGCGCGTCTACTTCTTTTGAGCCTCGGAGAAAAAAAGAATAATTTTCAAGTACAGGGACCTCAAAAAGAATAATTTTCAAGTACAGGGACCTCGAACCCCATGAACAACAACAGAACTTTTATTATGTAAGTCTCATTAAATTTATTAAATCAATTTTTTTTATATAAGTTTGATTAAATTCTTTAAATTAATTTTTTTTCTATTAGTGCATTTTTTTTATCAAAAATTAATTCAAAAAAAATTAGCGCCAGAAAAAAATTAAAAATAATATAAAATATTATAAATTAATTGAAAAACTCCAAAGTAAAAATTTAGTGGCAATAAAAAAAATACTAGTGTAATAGAAAAATAGCGTATTAAAAAAATAGCGGAATTATAAATAAACTAGTAAGAAAAATATATGTTTAATGATTTATTTTTATTAAAATCTACATTTATATTATATCATTTAAATATTTACTACGCAAAAAATCATATATTTTTCAATATTGTTACATTAAAAATTATATAAAATTTAAATTTAAATTTAAATAATTATGAATTTAATATATTTTTCAATTAATTTATAAAATATTAAATACTTTCTCCACTTTTGAAAAATCTACTTATATATTTTTCATTTTATTGTGAAATTTTACTATATAAATTATGAATTCGTGGAAGAAAACTCGAATTAAATGGCAAGAATTAAAAATTTTCATGACGGAGAAAAAAGAAACCGCCGACGATATTCTAGCATCGAACTCCGATGTGCGAATTCAAAAAAGCTTAAAAGAAAGACTAATCGAGAATTATCCATTCGGTGGACAATGTGGACGAATTTCGTCGATCAAAGAAATAATTATTTCGATGACTGTAAAAACACATATTTACATAATGAAAAGGAAAGTGGAAATAAAGAAGACGCGGAGTTAATCGGATCGAGGAACGATCATTTTTATAATCCGAGTGAATTTGCGATAGGCGATGTGATTTGGGCGAAATTTGGGAGGACTTCCGCCTCTTGGCTAACGATTGTAATTGATTCATCGTGTGAAGCACCTCCGACAGTACTGGAGACTTCTCTTTGCTGGTGCGATCTGTGTGATATTCTACTGGCACTCGAAGAGTAAGCAAATGGTAATTTTCAAGTTATTCTATGTATATTTTTAGAGAATGAGTGAGGTTCAGGCTGAATCTCCGTCTCGGAGAAACAACAATTGTCTCGTGGAAGAAGCTTCTTAAAGAAACCAATTTGAAAAAACCAATCAGGCTAACTTGTCTGCGCGTCTACTTCTTTTGAGTCGTCTCAGAGAAAGAATAATAATTTTAAAGTAGAGGGACCTCGAACCGAATGAAAGAACTTTTTTTATGTAAGTTGGATTAAATTCTTAAAATTCATTTTTTCCCAATAGCACAATTGTTTTTATCAAAAACTAGTGCAACATAAATTAGCGTAAAAATATTAAACATTATATAAAATATTATAGATTGATTGAAAACTCAGTGAAAATTTAGCGACTCTAACTTAGATTGTATATTCAATTTTTTCTATTAGAATATTTTTGATAAACTATTAAACATTATATAAAATATTATAGATTGATTGAAAACTCAAAGTGAAAATTTAGCGACTCTAACTTAGATTTTAAATTCAATTTTTTCTATTAGAATATTTTTGATAAACTGCAACTAAAATTATGGCGAAAAATTAAAGATAAACAAAGAAAAAAGAAACCGCTCACAATATTCTAGCATCGAATTATGACACCGCGAATTAAAAAAAAGTTTAAAAGAACGACCGATCGAGAATTATCCATTCGGTCTGACAATGTCAGGTCGAATGTCGTCGCTCAAATAAATAATTGTTCGGATTTCCGTAAAAACACATATTTATAAGAGGAAAAGGAAAGTGGAAATCAAGAAAACGCGGAGTAAATCGGATCGGGTAACGATTATTTTTATAATCTGGGTGAATTTGAGATAGGCAATCTGATTTGGGGGAAATGTGGGAGGACTTACGTTTTTTGGCCAACTATTGTAATTGATCTATCGTGTGAAGCACTTCCGACAGTACTGAAGGCTTCTCTTGCCGGTGGGATCTGTGTGATGTTCTACTGGCACTCGAAGAGTAAGCAAATGGTAATTTTTAAGTTATGCTAAGTATATTTGAGATGCATATGGTTCATGCTGGATCTCCGTCTCGAAAAAATAACAATTGTCTCCTTGAAAAAGCTTCTTGTGACGCACGAAAAGAAATAAAAATAAATAAAATAAATATTACAGACCAAAGTTCATACAATTCGTAGGGCGAAAGAAATAAAAATAAATAAAATAAATATCACATACCAAAAGTTCATACAATTTGTAGCCGATATTATGTTCCAAAAATATTTACATGTCTTTGTCTTGTAGTCATAATATAGGTAAAACTTACATAAAATATATTTTTCAAAACATACTTATATACATGCGTCACCATTTTAAATGGCTTCATTTCATTTTTTTTAAATAAATAAATCATAAAAAAATTTGAACAAATGTATTTAGCTTAGATATTGATTTTTCTTTCTTTTTGTAAAATAAATTGTAAATCATCTTATGTTAGTGACAAGTTAATAACAAGTTTCAAGAAACAAAATAAAATCAACACTCGACGACAACCAAATTAACATAAGTTTGACCAACGACCAAGCATCATCCCAAACGATTCCCTCATTCACTTTTTCATCCGTCGACAATAACAACGAAAACACGAGTCAAAACCAAGAATCAACTAGCAAATATCCTCTCAAATGCATATTAACAAACACCTTGTATGCATTAATCCCAACAAAAAGTAAAAGTATAACTTGATATTCTTCTACTTAGCACACACATAAATCAACAATCGCATACATACGAACCTCGGGGACGGGGATTCGAGATCCCCGGCGAGGATCGAAGAGGGGCGGCCGAACCCTAGGGTTCGACCGCCAGAGCGCGGACGAGGGGCATGCGATAGACGTGAAGTCGATCGTCGGGGGTTCGCCGTGGGCTGGTGCCACGGCGGGTGGACCCCCCCGGCCACCCTCGACCGGCGGCATGCGCACGGGAGGAGCACCGGCTGGACGCCGGGGCATGCGATCTACCGTGAGGTCGATCGCGAGGGATGCCACGGCTGGGCCGCGGCGGGTCAGCTGGAGGCTGACCGCCCCTCCTCTGGCGGTGGCGGTGAGTCGCCGGACTCACCGCCGGGGGCTGCTGGGCAGCCCCAGCGACCGCAAGGTGCGATCACGAGCCCCCTCGCGGCGAGGGCTCGGCTAGGGTTTTGCCGCGGCTTGTCCGCGGTGGAGCTCTCGTCGGGTTCGGCTCTGTTTGTTTGTTCGCGTGTTTACGGCGATGGGATTTCGGTCGGGTTGTCGGTTTCCGCAATTTTGATAACCCGGGATATCGATTTCCAACAATTAGTTTGTTTCTTTTTCTTCTTCTGTTCATTATGACTGTAAAAAGGATTATGTAGATGAATTGAGTAATAATTCAAGAATAATTCATTAATATAGTAAGAAGAAACTTAGCTGGTACATTCTCTGTGGGTTTTGGTTGAATTGGTTGAACTGGAGTCTGGAAGACATCTTCTTCATCCTGTTGAGGTGTTGGTTGTCTTGGTTCAACCACAGGAGCTTGGAAGACATCTGGTGTTGGCTGACTTGGTTCAGCTTCTGGGGCTATGATACCTAGACGCGGGTACGGGTGTCGGGTACGGGTACGTATCCGGGTGTCGGATACTTGAAAATTATAAGCGGTAGATACGGGGACACGTACCCAAATTTGGACACGGGTACGGGGATACAGTGAACCCAAAATTATTCCAAATGTTTTTATATATTGAAACATTTTATATAAATTAATAATAAAAATAAGAATAATATTACTTCTATTCAGTAATACTTTTTCAATTTTTGGCCAATTTGTTTTCTGAAATGTAGTAGTACTATATTAAATAAGTCAAATAAGTCGGATCCGGTCAAACTAAAACCCTAATTTATTTTATCGGCCGCTTTTTCCTTTTTAATCGTCTTCTTCACCTTCCCTCAACTTCTCTGCCTCTTCACCGTCCCCTCGACCGTGTCAATTTTCTGGGTAAAATTAAATCTTCAATTCATCATCTTGATTTATGATTCAGGAGCATCTTCGTCTACAGGTAGACCATTTTTTTTTCATTTTTTTTCATTTCCGATCCGGTCAACGTATCCGGTCATTTTGACCGGATCTGACACGGATCCCGCACCCGTGTCAGTGTCGTGTCGACACGGGTACGATGCCGGAAACCGGCGAGTCCGGGTATCATAGTTCTGGGGTGGCTGGACTCACCCTCTTTGGGCTGGTTCTTCTTTATCTTGGACTCCATTTCCTAAAAAGCATAAATAAAATTTAATTAGTTTTTTTTACATGTCTCATTCTTTCAATCCTCGATTTTACCCGTTGACCATTGATTATTGCACGAATTGATGGTATTTTCCCCATATTCTGTTTTTAACAGGTAAATTGTCTTAACTAACTGTGATTATTACATTTTAAATTAAATTTCTCACTGAAAACAACATACCAAATAACTGAGTTGAATCTAGCAATACCAATTACAGCAGACTTTTTCATAATTCACAGTAAAATCTAGCATATAACTTAGTTGAATCAAATTCTGATTTCACATTTTTTACTTTGTTTATTGTTTATAACTCCGTTCATTACAGTCAAAACAACAAGCAAATCAGAGTAGAATTGTTCAAAATTCAGAGTAGATTCTTGCATAGAACTTAATTGATCATACATTTCTATTTTTCGTTTCCTTCTTATATCTCAGTGCATACTAATGAAGAAATTCCAAAACAACCGACCAAATATAGCAGAACTGTTCATAAAATACAGTTGAATAGAGCATATAACTGAGATGAATCAAACTTTCATTTAACATTTTTACTTATCTCAATGCATCCTACTGAGAAGGTTCCAAATAGAAGAAACACATATACAGAGCACACACACATACAGAAAAACAGTAAATTGTAATTCGATCAAACAATTATACCAAATATTGTTTCAATTTCAGCATGCAATTTGAAGATAACTTGAAATCGGAACAAATATGGTTCCTAAGCTTGAATGTTCTAATTTAGGGTTTTTTAAGGTGAAAATTATACAAAATATGTTTCTATTTCACCATGCAATTTGTTCTGAAATTGAAATTGCAGAAAATAGGGTTTCTACATACCTTGTTCGAATTTAGTTCGATTTTAGGGTTCGCAACTATGTTTCTCCTTCTGCGGGTGTGTGGAAATCGCCGACAGAGGTTTTCTCGACGGTAGGAGTGGTTTTTGGCGGCGGCTGAACGGTGGTTTTTCGCGGCGGCTGAACGGTCGTCGCGGCTCTGGTGATTTTGGGGAGAAAACGATTTCCGTGCTTTTTCCTCTTTTTGTGTTGTGCGTAGCAACAAATGGGAGTTGCGGAGGAGCGGCGGTGGTTTTCGTTTCTGCACGCGACTGTCAGAAGGGAAAGAATAGAATGAACGTTCACGTGTGATTTTTGTGTAGCAGCAATTTTTTTTGGGCCCAAAATGGTTTTGTATTTGAGCCGAGAACCATAAAATTTGCATGGCCCCTACCCCATATATGATCTCATAAAGATTAGTGTATACGAATTCTTACCGTGATTCAATTCCATCCAATTTCACCATACTCAAAGTCACTATATTCTCTCCTTTATAGTTTATATAATAACATTAATCTCTTCTATCATAAATTATCGTATCCTATACAAAAGAATGAATTATAATTTTAAAATAAATAAAAACCATAATTCTAATTCAGTTTTTTCAAAAAGAAATTAGCAACATGGGAAAAAATTACAATATTTATTTATCAAATAAATATTGTTAGAAAAATGTTAGAAATATTAGTGGCTACATTTTAAAGTTTAATAAAAGCATTTTAAATTGAATATCTTAACCAAAGCCAGCGCTAGAGCTCAAATAGAAATCAGTAATGATACAAGACAGAAGCATCCTATGAATAGCAAAGTGGCCCCCTTTACTCAAATACTACTATTACAGAAGCAGAGAAGCTTATCAGCAGCACACTGCAGATTAGACACAAAATATGAACACAGATAACAACAAATGGCATCATTCTAAAATGTCATTTTTTGGTCAAAAATGTCTCTGAACACTTACATCCACAAATGGCATCATTCCTACAGATTCCGGAACATCTAAAATGTCAGAAAACATTCTTCTCACTCAGATCTGCGCATTTTGACGTTCACGGGGATTTCTTTGTAGGATTGGACCTTTTTGGCAGCCAGGCGTGATGGCCTGCACAGAGAAGTTCTCCCATTTTCCTGGGATTCATATTTTAGGTCAGTACTGACTTTGTTATCTTCATCCTTAACAATTGTGCTTTCAGAAGTTGGTCCATTTTCCAAGTCTGGTTCCACAGGTAATTTGATATCGACGTTTTCAGACGGATCCACTGCAGAAGTTGATTCTACCGACAACTTAAACCTGGAAGATTGTCTCCGGGCTGCACACCTGAGCATGATAGTAACAATAAAAAAAAAAAATCAGTCGAGAGTCCCCGCCTGTAATCCTATCTTCTCTATCAAATGAATCGTTTTTGTTTCTTATTTTCGTCGCCTACTATCCACATGGTACTTCATGAGAATAATTCAAAGATTATTCTTTTTTACTCAAAATTAATCTAATCTTTTTTATTGCATCCGTAAATGGCCAAGCTAAGCGACAGTGAACGTTCAATATATCTTCTGCTAAAGCCTTGCAAACAACCAGCTACATATTATTGGCAGAAAGATCAAACAACAATATACTTTTAACAGGAAGAAAGTTCTTGGCTCACAAATTCAATGTAGGCATGTAGCAGGTAATTATTGATAAAATGATGAGTTCAATATAGAGATCAATTTAGAAGACTAGAGCTTCATAATTATGACCGGGAAATTATTGATACATGCAGAATACCCTACTCCTTCTAAACTAAATAAGGTGCATTTTAATGAATTATTATAGGTAATTAAGGATAAAAATGGAGTTTTACATAAATAACTTCAGAAAGGAAAATTCCATCAGGGATACTATCAAAAGTACTTGTTGAAGTGACTAGGTAGACAAATGTTAAAATGTTATTGATGAAGGACTACAACGATTCATTTGACATATGAGGGATAAAAATGATACACAAAGAAAGCATGACTATCAATGAAATTTGGCCAAATATGATTCATGTATGATAAGTAAAGTAAAACAAATAAGGACCTTTTATTTCCAGCATTTGCCTCAGGCTGCAATGGTTCAGAAGAGCTTAAACCTATAGTAAATACCCCAATATATAAAAATGAATTCAATATAAATGTATAAAAGAAACCTTCTTAGAGATAATTACAAAATTGAAACTGTGAAATGAAATGCGCACTCACTTTGTGATCTCAGTCTTCTTTTGGTAGGCTTTTCATCATCATATCCACTTGCAGCTGATGTCTCCCCTCCCTCTGGCAACTTGATCAAATTCTCCTGTACAAGATTACATCAGTTAAACTTGTGAGAATAAATATGAAAATAAAGTTTAATAATACTAATATAATTTTAATAACAATAATAATAATTCATTATTTACCGATACACTTCTGAAAGTTGCTCCATTTTCCAGGAGTTGTTCATCATGCAATGGACATTCAGGAAATACGGCAACGTATTTTTCAGAGGGGTCCTCGACAGACTTAGATTTCACAGCCTTAAACCTAGCAGATTGTCTCCGTACCGGGGGCCTGGCAGGATAACACATGAGAGCGGCAAACGAATAAATTAATCAAGGTTCAGATGAATTTCAGTGCCAATAAAATGAAAGTAGTCGGCCATCATATCTCACATAAAATCATTTTAACCCTTTATTTATATAACATACTGCGAACCCTGATGGCTAAGTATCCACATGGTATTTCGTGAAAGTAATTTCAAATATTTTTATGATGTTTCTATCCAAAAGAAATTTAGATTTTTATTCAAGCCACTAGATGCTACTTAAACAACAAGGAAATGTCATTTATCTTCTGATAAACGGTTGCAAACGAATATAAGGAGCAAAAAGAGAGCGTAAAAAGGACGAGAAAACACACAAAAATAACAGGAGCTAGCTAAATAATCACAGCAGTACAGATGAAGCTAGTGGGAAAAAAGGAAACCAGAGAAGTAAATGATAAAACTAGATCTCCAAATTTAAAACTCGTGCTTCATATTGAATATATGTCCAAAAAAACAGTTTGGTGCAATCAAAACTAGATGGCATTCTAGTTGAACCAGAAACAAGTTCATCTCTTAATAGATATATTAGGATAGAACTTAGAAGAATGTGTGTTACTAGAGACTCCACTGCAGTGAGGCAAATTATATGGATGATGGAAAAGGATCCACAAAGTAGGCACTTAGGGTAATAATAATGTCTGTGAAATTGGACAAAAGTATTGTACTATAATTTATTATCAATGTCATAACCAATATACCTTCTATTTCCAGCATTTTCCTCAGACTGCAATGGTTCAGAAGAGCCAAAACCTATGATAAAATGACCAAAGGGAAGAAGCACTTCAGTTTAAAAGAGAACTCTTAAAGACTATTAGAAAATAAGAAAAATCCAAAAGTGCACTCACTCGGTAATCGCAGTCTCCTTTTGGTATTACGAGGCACGTCATCGTCTCCACTTACATTCGATGTCTCCACTTCCTTTGGCAACTTTATCAAGTCCACCTTTATAATGTTACAACAGCATAATTCAGGCTTTTCTAAAGAGAGATATTTTTCAAGGTTATATAAAAAAAAGGCTAAATTTCAATTTTGTGATTATCCCTCAAATAAATACGAACAGATCTAAGGAACAAATATAATGATTTGTTCTGTTAGGGACAATTGTTTTTTATTCTAAATTTAATCATAGATAATATCTTACATTCATCAATTGTAGTAAAACAATATTCGCATAATTTTACCAATTACCATGATATTAATATTAAATTAATCACATGTATAAGCAGCAAAACACACAAAATGTGTTGATGTGAACGTGCGAGGAGCAACCGAAGTAATACAGACTAATCATTTAAGTGCATTTACCTCATCTGCACTTTGGCATGGTACCTTACAAGGTTCTCCCTGGGTTACAGCAAAAAGAACATAATTAGTCAGAGAACACAAAATATGACAATTGTACTTCCAGAATAATTAAAAAGCCACATACCCCTTCCAACTTTCTTGCTTTCAGCAGCCCATTTTTACATCCAAGCTCATGTTGTAATGCTTTCAGCTGAAATAAAAGACATAAAGATAGAAAATGTATTGGCTCATATAGATAGATTATAGATAGAATAAAGCCATAGAAGTTGAAAGAAAACACTCATCAAGTCCCATTGCACTTACCCGGTCTTTACCAAAATTTACTTCCTGAAAAATAAATGAAACGTCAAGCAAATGTAATGTCAAACAAAGTAGAAATATAATTCACCAAAAAAGCAATTGATTAGGAGAACACAAACCGCAATCATTTGTGTGTGTGACAAAGCTAGTTGTTGATTCTGTTCCTTTACTTTAATCAGATTTAACCTCAATCTCTCTAGCTCAATTCCACTCTGTTCAATTATTTTGCTTTTGCAAAACAAAAGTCAAGGAATTGTACTTCAAATGTAACGGTAAATTATACAAAAAGAATTATCCACAAAACAATATATATAATACAAAAGGATACTTTCTTTGCGCCAACATCTTCACCAATGCCATGTTTTCCTGAATCGCAATCTCGATAAGCCAAATATTAAAACAGAGAAAAAAATATGTATATCGATCATAAGATCATTCAGAAGACATAGATGTATCATTACCTTCTGGATCTGCTCAATATAGGCTTTAGCAGTCGTAGGAAGTGATTGTGGCTTATTGTCTTGAATTAATGGTCTCGTTTTTGGGGGTAAGTTGCTTATGTCAGTAAGTTTTCGCCTCGCAACACTTTGTGGGTTTGGTTTGACGTCTTTCGCCACATTTTCTGGAGTTTATTTCAGAATTCAAACAAACAGTCAAAATCATTAGCTTAAAAAGCTCTGTTTTAGATTCCACAGAGATGAAATATTTCATTGGATGGAATAATTTAAAAAAGAAAGGGGAATGGCCCCAAATATAATGACTAAATGTACTGAATTCGGGGATAAAGTTCAACAAGAAATTAACATCGCAACTTATTCAAATTTCCAAACCTAAAATTCAAAAGCCCCCAAAACAAAACCCTAAGACTGAAATGTACAAATAACGTTCACATTAGGAACCCTAAAAATTAGTTCATGAAAAAATCTACTACTGATAGTCAATCGACACGCACAAAAAAACCCTAAAAATACATTAACAATTTACCTCCACCCGCTGCATCATTATGCGTGTCGAGAATCAAAAAACCTTCTTTTTTCGACATTACTGCGACTTCTCTCTCTCTCTCTCTCTCTCTCTCTCTCTCTCTCTCTCTCTCTCTCTCTCTCTCTCTCTCTCTCTAAAGAGTAGTCCGAGCTTACTCTCTAAAACTCCATTTCTGACCAGTGCCGGATGTAAAATTTGAATATTGAAATGTGAGGGAACCAAAATAAGAGTCGGGAAAGGCTCCGAACACGCGAACGGCTTTCCGAAGCAAATACCGAACCTACTTTTATCGGGTTATGTAAAAAAAACGAGCCCGAAACATTTTATTTGGGCCGAATATTTATTTATCAATTAAACATTTTATTTTAGTATTTTTTTTCATTTTAAATTATAATTTATAATTGAGGGCGGTGGATAAATGGTCAAGTTTATAACAAATGTGTGTTTATTGTGCTCATTTATAAAAGTGTCAATTTTTTGAACCGATTATAATTAAATGGTCTAATATACCCTTCAAACTTATTAAAAAAACACAAAAAAGAATAAAAATATTTTTGATCCCCACTTTTCATCTCTCTCTCTCTCTCTCTCTTTCTCTCTCTCTCTCTCTCTCTCTCTCTCTCTCTCTCATTCAAACCGCCGCCCTTTGTTTTTTTTTTTCGATTTCGATTATACCGTAGCGGAGCAATGTCCTCGTCGGCGACGTCGTCTCAGTCCAAACATGAGGAAGAGGAGGAGGAGCACCAACCTGAGGAACTGCGGCTCCAACCTCCGGTAATTCTCGAATCCGAAACCCTCTTTTTCGAAAAATTTTTTCGAAATTTCGAGCAATGTAATGGATGATATGGTGATTTAGATGATTGTTTGAGTTCTTACTAGTGTTATACGTGATTTAGAACTGTAATTTTGAGTTGAATTGTCTGAAATTCTGATTTCTGAAAATTGTTCTTGACTACTCGATGAGACTACTCGATGGAAGTCGATTAGTGTCATTCGACTAACCCCTTCGATTAACCTCTTCAAGTAGTCAGCTCTTGATTGCTCGATCGAGTTAATCGAACAGGTTGGTCGACCGTTTGTACTCGATCGAGTAACAGACATAATTTTTTTTTTATCCTGTTAATTTATAATGACTTCTTCTCCATTTGTGCAGGCTAGTTTCCAATGGAGGAGACCGGATTTCATCGATGAGGCGAGGGCGATAAATTGCGGCGATCGACGCAACGTAATAAAAACCTCTGGTTCTAACCCGTGGAAACGAGGGCCTCCGGGAGTACGAACAAACCTGTATTTTCAGTCAGTTCTGATACGAACCTCGTTTGGGAATTGATAGATGGAAGAAGAACGAAGAACGGAAACGATAAAGAAACCTTGCGGAAGTCCCAAAACCTCTGGTTCTAACCCGTAGAATGATTTATATCAAGACCTAAACCCTAATACGTAGTTGAATCAGCCACTCGGAGATGAGGAAGACACACGAACGAAGAGGGGGTCGCTTCGTTGATTCGCCGGTTGAATTCTTTGGATAATCGGGTAGAATTCGAACCCAAGAGAGATTTTAATAAAAACTCGTAAAACTATATTTATTCATCAATAATATTTTTTCTGATTAAAACATTGCGTTGGGGAGATTTATATAAGCAATACCCTAATTATTAAATTAAAAATAAATAAACAATTAAAATCAAAACAATTAAAAACTTACGCAAATAAAACAATTAAAATCAAAACAATTTAAAAACTGACGCAAATAAAACAATTAAAATCAAAACAATTAAAACTAACACTGAAACCTAAAAATCGCCGCTGCGCTGAAATTTCCTAAAGCTGTCGGCCGGCAATATATGGTGTCGGCCGACACCAAACCCGAAGTTCGGGTTTACCTCGCGCTCAGCCTCGGGATCGGCAGATTATGAATTTAGACCTCTCTATCGGCCGACAGGCTTTGGTGTCGGCCGACACCAAGCCAAAAGCTCGACCGAACTTCGCGGCACCTTCTCGACACACTCCCGATTCTCGTTCTGATGCCTTCTTCGTCGTCACGGGTCTTGGATTGCATCAAGTTCTTACAAATTCCCAATATAGATCGATCAAACAAGCCGTTGCACAAACTGCTATCGAGAGATATCGTCAGTCAGAAGAGAATACCGGCGATGGAGCACTGGTTTACTGTCGGGGAACGTATCGTGAAATTCCGAGCACAAGAATATGCCTTGATCACCGGCCTGAACTAGTTTGGGGAAAGTAAGTTCAATCCCTCAAACAAAGGTCATGTCGCTCCCAAAACAGGCATCCACTGTAGGTTATTCCGTAGAAGAGTAATGAAAATGGAAGCATTACTCAGTTTGTTTAAGGGCCTTCGGATGGGCGACGATCTGTATGATTATTTCAAGGTTGCCAACATATTGATTTTCTACTTCATTTTGGTTGGTCGAGAGAAGATAGATATCGAGAATTGGGTTTGGAAACTGGTGGAGGATTCTGATGGTTGGGAGTGGTTTCCTTGGGGTTCTTATACGTTCTAGAACTTCTCGCACTACATCAGGACAGCTGGGATGGCACCAGACCAGGTGGAGAAAAAATCTTATCACTTTTATGGTCCAATTTGGGCCTTCCAGTGTTGGACCTTCGAGGCCTTTCCCGATTTAGGGACAATCTGCGGTGCTCGGAGCCGAGAGACGCAAATGCCCCGATTTTTGAATTGGACACCAAGGAAGACTAACTATGATTTCACGGATTACTTTGAGGATGAGCAGGTAACCGTCAATCTATTTCGTTATTAATTTTAAATTAATAATTTTATCGAATATCTAATAAATATTGTTTTGTTATTGTTTTCTTTTAACTTGTAGTGCACGAGACTCTCACATCGACACCTAAGGAGGAGGAGACTTTGTATTACAAGACCTTGGAGGAGGCCGGTGAGCCGTATGACGTCCCGTACCAGTCTCCTGTCCGTTTAGCCCAACCAGTGGAACGAGCACCGGCACGAGCACCGGAACCGAAGAAGAAGAAGAAGAGGAAGAAGAAGAAGAAGAAGAAGAAGAAGAAGAAGAAGAAGAAGAAGAAGAAGAAGAAGAAGAAGAAGAAGAAGAAGAAGAAGAAGAAGAAGAAGAAGAAGAAGAAGAAGAAGAAGACGAAGAAGAAGAAGAAGAAGAAGAAGAAGCTGGTGGACCGCATGGCCGAAAGCGTGGCCAAGACATTCAAGAAGGCGGCAGGTGTCCGCATGCGTGACGATATAAGAAGAAGCTGGTGGACCGCATGGCCGAAAGCGTGGCCAAGACATTCAAGAAGGCGGCAGGTGTCCGCATGCGTGACGATATCACGCCCAGCTCCTCATCCGAGAGACGTAATTCTCGGAGAGCTCGATATGATTCTCCTCCTCCTCAACATGCTACTCCTCTTGCTAGACATGTTTCTCCTCCTCTTCGAGGTGCTACTCCTCCTGAGTCTCGAGATGGACATGCTTCTGAGAGAGTGGACGATGATCCACCTATTTATCGTCGGAGTGACTTCGAGAGGATCTTGTTCGACACGCCCGAGAAGGGATTCACAACCCACATCGTGAGGCATATCACGGAGCTTCTCGGAGAACTTGTTCTCTAAAATGAAGGCCTTCTTCGGTCTGAAACGACACTCTCAGCCACGGCCTTATCCCTAGAGGCCATCGTACGATGAGCCTACCTCGCCCCCTCGGAGTTCACCTCCTCGTCATTCCTACCACTTAGAGGACATTGCTGAGACTTCTTTGCACAGAGTACCAGCTCGATTCTCGACATCGGCCATGCCTGACCCCCCGCAGTATTCGTTTGGAGATGCTGAAGCATTGATGCGTTATTGCATGCAGCCCTAGCCCTCGTGGTGGTCATTGTTTTCGACACCTGGACTGTAGAAGTGTATGATTCATTGTTGCATACTCTCCCGAAGCCCAGTGTCATAGCTACACAGGTGAAGCCCCTGACAGATTTGTTGCCTTGATAGTTGAAAAGCGCATCCTGGTGGGAACAACACTCGTACATGTATGATTCATTCATTTCATTGTGTAGTTTAGTCTTTTTTTCTTATATGATATTGACGTGAGAAGTGTTTCATTCATTTCAAAATGTTTTATGTTCCAGGGAGCGTAAGAAGTGTGCTTTCAAGGTTAAGTTGATGCCCACGGATCGACAAATATTGCAAGACGACGGGAACTCGTGTGGGCCGATTTGTTGCATGTACCTGGATCGCTTGTTCAACGACAAGTTGACTCACGAGAACAAGACTATTGACATTGCTTACATCGTTAAGTAAAGAGCTTATATTGCTAAGATGATTTATTGGTTAGCTCAGGAAGGATACACGAATGAAGATGTACGAGCTTAGGATGATTTATTGTTTAGTATTGTTTGTATTTGTTTTGGATTAGAGTGTTTCAAATGATAATTATTTGTTGGTATTTAATGTTTTGGAAATGTGTTTGGGTCATAAATAGGTTCCAGGAATGGATTTTGAATCATTTAAAAAGGTCATTTTTCATTCTGCACAGGTTATTCGATCGTCAGCTGCGATCGAGTCACCATCGAGTAATCAAGAACACGTCCATCGAGTAATGAATCATCTGGGCCTGGGAATCTACAGATCACTATAAAAAGGTTACTCGATGGAATGGAAGTTTCCAGTAGTCCCCATCCTGTTATGATTATTCTCCCTGGTTAGTCGATGGTCTGTTACTGATTTAGGTCGTGTGTGTGTGTTTTTTCGGTTATGTTTTTGTGACGTTTGATAGTCGTGTTTACTTTTGTCGTGTTGTTTTTGCTTTATTTCGTGTTTTGTGGTGATTTGTTCTCACGGGGTGTGTTGGAGTGGTTTGAGTTCATTTTGTAGGTCAAATGTTGGAGAAAGTCGAAGAATCGAATAAAAGATCGAAGAACCGAGGAGGAGCTGAAGAAGTTTAAAACGGCGGGCGTCAAGTGATGAAATGGCGGTCGCAGGATAAAAATGGCGGTCGCCGGAGATGGAATGACGACCGCCGAAAGGGCCAAAAAGTGTCAGATGGTTAGCCAAGCTTTTGGGCAAAAACGGCGGTCGCCAAAGTCAGAACGGCGGTCGCCGAATTCAAATGGCGGTCGCGGAAACCAAACGGCGTTCGCCGTTTTAGTGGCAGTTCAGGGCGGTTACATGCGAACTTGAAGATGCATTTAGGCGAGTATTCAGAGGGAAAAATATAACTTTCGCCTGGGATTTGAGGAGAGGAAAAGGAGAGATCCGCTCGTAGACGACAACTACGAGATCACGTTCAAGTCACAAGCCGATTAAATCATTGTAATTTTAGTTTTTATTTCGTTTTCTAAACTCTTTGTTAATCTTCGTTTCATGTATTTCATCTCTTGCAAAACTTTGAATGCTTTAAAATATGAGAATGCTTTGAATGTTTGTTTCAATGAATGTTTTAATAGTTAAAGATTTCTTAAAATTATTCCTTTGTTTAATTCTCTTGCTCAACTTTTTATTCATTGTCGAAAATCTTTTAAAGTCGTTCATGTCGTTAGTTGTTATTTTTGTTGTTCGTTTTATCATTAAGATGATGAACTAATCGTTTGGCTCGGATGATAATATGAAGGACAAGGTTGAATATTTGTAGGCTTCGGAAGACCGTATATAACCGATATAATCTTGAACTCGTAACCCGACCCGGAGCGATAATTCAAGTGAATTAAACATTTTCAAACGAGTTAAGCAACCCGACCGGGAACTTGACTTTCGTGTGTCGATTATATCGAGTTGATAAAGAGGAATACAAATTAAGAACTAAGTTTGTATTATTATCGTCTGAGTGCTTTTATTAATTGTTAATTTCAAGATTTCTATTTTAATCGAGAGTTCCAAAATGATTTTAGGAGTTAGTATAATGAAATATGCTTCTACGACTTTTCTTACACTTAAATACTACTCTTTCTTTTCCTCAGATTGATACCGAGTCAAGCTACAATTGACCTCGGATTTTGACGAGAGACGCGCACGAAAACGTCTAATCAAAATTTCATCATAGGTGGTTGGTTCATCATTTGAGGATTCACCATCATCTGAGGATTTATCATATTTGGAGGATAACCCATATTCGGATTCATCATATATATATATTTTTTGGCATAACTTTCGCCTGGGATTTAAGTCGGGGAAAACGGAGAGATCCACTCGGAGTCGACAACTTCGAGATTCACGTCCAAAGTCACGAGCCATTTCATAACTAGTAACGTAGTTCGTATTTTCATTTCTTGCTTTTTAATTAAACTTCTTAGATTGCTTGTTTTCATTTCTTTGCAAAATCTCATGAATGCTTTTGAAGGTTTGATACTATGATTTCGATTAATGTAATGAAAGATTGTCTTAAACTTTTCCTATGTTTTCTTCTTCTAATTAATTTCTTGTTTATTTTTTAGTGTTTGATTAAATCGATTATGTCGTTAGTTTTTATTCTGGTAATTCGTTCGATAATTAAGATGTTGAAATAATTTCCTTGCTCGGGTGTTTATATGAAGAATTAGTCGGATAGTTGTTTAACCGGAAGATCTTGTATAAACGACATACTCTTGATATCGTAACTTGACCGAGAGCATTTAATCAAGTGAACTAAACGTTGAAAAACGAATTAAGCAATCCGACCGGGAACTTGACTTTCGATTGTCGTTTATATAGATTGAAAAAGGCAGAAACAATTTGAAGTCAAGTTTGAAGTATATTCATCCGAGCCTTTTCCTTATTGTTTATTTCAAGATTTCCATTTTAATCGAGAGTTCCAAAATGATTTTAGGATTTAGTATATTGAAATATGATTCTACTACTTTTCTCGCACTTAAATACTACTCTTTCGTTTCCTTGGATTGATACCGAGTCAACTACAATTGACCTCGGATTTTGACGAGAGACGCGCACGAAAATGTCTAATCAGTTACTCGAATGTCCATCGAACAATCATCGAGTAAAGACCTTAAAATTGGTTTTTAAGCATTTTTTTACAAAATTAAGTTGTTATTTGCACTAATAAGTTCTATTTAGAGACTTAAAACATTACTAAAACAGGTTAGATGATCAATCGATTCGTTAAGAGTGAAAACAAGTGAAATTTGGAACATTGTGTTGGAAATCGACTACCCGGGACATGTCCGTTCGACTACTCGAACATCCGGACAAGCCCAGTCGACCCCCGGCGTACCCACTGTACTTAACACGAAGCCCTAGACCCGAAACACGCCCAGCCATTGCACCGAAAGTGCAATCGCGCGAAAACGGGGCATTCTGCCCTGTTGTCGGCCGACGCCAAAAGGCTGTCGCCCGACATGGCCAATGTCGGCCGACATTAAAATACACATGAAACGATGTCGGCCGACATCGTCGCGATTCCAGCAGCGGGTTTCGCCCGTTCTGGCTTTTCCGACGAGATTTTCTCGATCCGACTGCCACGCCGGAGATCAGAGACCTCCCAGCAGTCCGAGAACATCAAATCCAAGCCAAATAAACCAATCTTTGGTTCGTTGTATAATTACGTACGAGATCGAATCGAAACGAGTGCGGAAGAGGGTTTCGATTCCATACCTTTGTCGCGTGATTCGGAGAAGCCGAATTGACAGAGACCTCGAGTCTTCTAGCGTGTATCCTAGCCCTCGCTCCAGCCGATGTGTGGGCATCGATCCGCTTGGAGTTTCTCTTCTTCTTCTCTCTCAAACTCACACAACAATATATTTTTCTCTCACTCAGAAATATATTTGCGCTAGCAATTTATTTCTACAGAAAAATATAATTGCGCTAGTCTATTTATTTTCACAGAAAAATTATTGCGCTAACAATTAATTTTTCTCCGCAAAAATAAAATAGCGGCGTTCTGTAGGTTTAGAGAAGAGAGACGAGGATTTATATAGGCCACACTAGGGACCCATAGGCAATTAATTAATTAGGCTTAAATTGCAATTTAATTAACTTGGTGTCCCAAAAGGAAAACCTTAATCAAATTCCACAATTTTATTTATAATTAATTCCACTATAAAATTATAAATGATTTCCCAATTAATTAATTCAAATTATTCCGTCAATAATTTTCCCGCCGTATTACATATATGATTTTCCCCGTGTTTAAGATATCGCATGTCCATGAATTAATTAATTACTAATAATTAAATTAATTCATTTCTTATTATCCGAGACTAGTACCACTCATCCTTATTATCATGTGGAACGAATCCACCTGCAGGGTTTACATGATAAACTTTATGAGCTCATCTCGGGGACATCATCAACCCAATAAATGGGACACGGTTTCCTGTCTATAATCTATAGCATGCCGTGTGTACAATACCGATTCTCAATCTACCGAGAATATTGACTAATCAATTAATCTCACTCATTGGCACATCAAAGAACCGAGCATTGGACACACGCACCTATAATTATATAGGGATTAAGAACTCACATATCCGTAATATCTGAGGTCTAGTTCGATTTCTCCGATTAGTATAAATCGAACGCCCTCCCGTGGTCCTGCTCAATACACCAAGTGTACGAGTGTAACATGATAGTCAAGACCGACTATCTACCAGTCACACTACGACGTACCGATGGATTGTCCCTGTCCATCTAAGTCGTGAGCTACTGTTCGATAGTATACGAGTAACCGACAGAATGATCTTCCGCGTGTCTCCTCACGCCATACTGTCTACAACGTATACATCAAGGACTATTGCATTAAATGCAATCATGCTTGAATCATATCTCGACTTAAGGTATAGATAAGGAGTTCCGTATTTGCACTAAACTAGACATTTAGAATACAACTCCATCAATCTCCCACTTATACTAAAAGTCTAGTCGCCCTCTCCCAAACATCAGATTCCCATAACCTCATCACGCCTACCCAACGCTTTCGCTGGAAGTGCCTCTGTGAACGGGTTTTTCCAGGCAATCCTCTCGATGCTATCTAGGTGACAACTGCATCGTCTTACTAGACGATCTCTCGAATCAGGTGGTACTTGCGCTCTACGTGTTATCTCCCACTGTGGACTCGTGGCATTTCAAGTTTGCCAATACCGCTATTCAAAATAGCTTTGGGTGAACTAGAAACCACATCTAAGTCGCTTAGGAAGTTCTGGAGCCACACTGACCTTTTAGCTGCCTCAGAGGCCGTTATCCTTTCAGTTTCTATGGTAGAGTCTGTAATGCATCGCTGCTTTACATTCTTCCATGTGACTGCTCCACTTCACAGTGAGAACACATAGCCTAACTTCGACTTTCAACTGTCCCTGTTTGATTTGGAAATCCAATTCTATGTAATCCAAAGGAAACAACTTGACTGCTATGTAACTCAGAACATAATTCCTGGTCCTCTGCAGGAGCCTAAACATGTTCTTTACATCAGTCGAGTGATCCTTTCCAGGATTACTATGATATCTCACCACCATGCCCACGGCATAGTAGATATCAATCTCGTGCATAGCATTACATACATTAAGCTTCCCACCATTAAGGTGCAAGGAACTGCTTACGCTTCATCTATCTCCTTTATTGTGTCGGACACAAAACTTTAGATAGATGAATTCCACATCTAAAAGGTGAAGACCTTTCTTGGAATTCTGTATGCTGCAACGAGTAAGAATTGTATTTATGTATGAGACTCGAGATAAGTTCTATGTTCTTTTCTGGCGATCCTTTATAACTTTGATCCCAAGAACATTCCCGACTTCTCCTAAGTCTCTTACATTGAATTACTCGGACAACCATCCCTTTATGTCCGATAACATCTTTCATATTGTGGCCAAAATAGAAAGATGTCGTCTACACAAAGAATGAGAAAACACCACATCTTTTCTGTCACTTCTTTATTACACACAGGACCTAAACATGCCTTGAATGAATCCATGAAATGGATTTTCTCATAGGTCCGCATGTGTCCAAGATCTTGAAGCTTCCTTCAATCCTAAGATTGATTAAGCTTGCTTACCGAATGTTGTTGGCTCTTTTCGATGAATCCCTCTGGCTGTCCCACATAGATGGTCCCATCAAGACTTCGATTTAGAAATCCGTCTTGACTTCCATCTTCCATGTGAAGACGGAAGAATCCGGGTCGACTTTAGCATAGCTACCGGCGAAAAAGTTTACTCATAATCTCCCTTTATTTCTGAGTGCACCCTCTCGCAACAAGCCTAGCCTTGTAGGTTTACACCTTCCCGTCAGACCCTCTTTTCCTCTTGTACACCTTTGGGTGGTGCTACAAGATCCCAGACATGATTTGAATCCAAAGATTCAATCTCATATTTCATCGTCTTTTTCCAAGACTGAGCATCTTGATCTTTCAGCGTCTCGTCATAGATCTAGGGGTCGGCTTCATGTTCTCCAGGTAACAAGTCCGAAGACTCTCCTATAAACATGAACCTGTCGGGTTGTCTAACAACCCTTCCACTACGAAGACGCTCCGGTGTATCTTTAGTGACTAAAGATTATCGTAGTGAACTACTCAGTTAGGCTGGTTCTAAGTTTTAATCAGTCCCTCTAAGCATATTAAGTATTACTCTACTCTTGGGCTTATGATCTTGCATATATATAGTCCATGTCTAAGAACCGAACATTGATGCAATCAACGAACATCTGGTCCTTTGGACTATATTACATATTTCAATTCGTTTTCTTAGGGTATCCTATAAACAGCCGAATATCTGTACAAGTTTCCAAAAAGAATCAAGTTCAGGATAAACGCCGTTGTTTCCAAGCCATATCCCAAAAACAAATTGGGTAACTCCGAATAACTCATTGTCTACTTTCCCGTATCTATAAGAGTCTTATTTCTTCTCTACAACACATTATTTTGCCGAGGCATAAATGGTGTAGTCTGTTGGGAATTAATCCCATTTTCTGATAAGTATGCCTTACTCCTCAAAGTGGTCTGCATAAATCAGAGCGAATCAACTCTAGTACTTTCTTGGATCTTTTCCCTTTAACCGTAAAGGGTTGCTTGGTCATTAAAACTTCCAAGTTGTTGGAGTTGTGTACTTAATGTCTAGATTTAAGTGACGGAAACTCACGATCCATTGCCACTAATCTATTTAATTAAATAAACAATTATTTGCGTTTAATTATTTATAATTAAATATATGCAAATCATAGTCCTGGATTTTATACGTTGTAGTTAGTATGGTGTTGCATGGGCGCACAGAAGATCATACTATCGGTTACTCGTATTTAATCGAACAGTTGCTCACGACCTAGATGGACACGGACCAATCCATCGGTATAGTAGTTGTGTGAGAGAGAAAATAATCTATCTTGATTATTTTATCACACTTGTACACTTGGTGTATTGAGCGGATCTGCTAGAGATTTATCGATTAGGATTGCCGGCGATAATCGATTTAAGTCTCTGAGTATTTAATTCTTAATCCCCGATACTATTGCGGGTGTGTATATTTAATATAAGTGACTTTGATTTACCAAAGGAATTAACCGATTCAGTTATTGGGTTAATTACCGGTTAAGTTGGGTCACTATATTTTATGTATGACATGCCGTGAATACTTGACGGGAAAGTGTATCCCGTAAGGGTTGATAATATCCCCGAGATGAGTTCATAAGGAATTATTATGTAAACCCTGCAGGTGGATTCATTCCGCATAATAATTAAGGTTGAATGGTACTAGTCTCGGATATAAGAGATGAATAAATTAATTAGCAATAAATTAATTTTATTCATGGATATTTATATCTTAAATACACGGAATAAATAATACTACCGGAGAAATATTATTTGATATAATATGGTTTAATATTGGGAGTGCAATTAATTTTATATAGTGGAAAATAGAATTAATTAATAATAGTAAGGATTAATAGATTTGGGCTTGGGCTCAATTTAATCACTATTATTGGAAGCCCAATATTCCACCTCCTTAAGATCCCCTACGTAGCCTATAAAAGCACTACATGGTCTTCTCTAATCTCATAACTTGAAGATCACAATTCTAGAGAGAGAAAGTAGAGAGGGAGATCCATGGAGTTCGGTAGATCGTCGCCCACATGACGTCCGGGCTAGTGCAAGGAATATCTCAAGGTCTCAAGGTCATCGATTGATCTCGTTTCTCCGAACAACGAATCGAAGGTACAAAATCGTTAAACACCCTTGATGATTTTATTCGATTATCTATTGAAAATACCGTAGAACAAAGATCCGAAATTCAAACCCGGAATAGACGAACGATCTCATGGTGGTGGCGAAGCCACCGGACCATGCGGATCGCCCGGCTAGGGTTTGTACGCGCGAAGGGAAAGGGGGGCGAACCCCGGCTGGGAGCCGGGGACGCGATCGATCACCCCGATCGATCGCGAGCCGCGGGGGCTGGGACCCGCGGCTGTCCGCTGGTCGGACCGACGCCCCAGAGGCGGCGAGTCGCCGGACTCGCCGCTGGGCTGCTAGGCAGCCCGGTCGATCGCCGTGAGCGATCGACTCCTTCGATCGCGTGGACCCGGCTCGCGGGGGTTCGGCTGGGGGCGGGCTGCGTACCTTCGGGTGCGTAGTCTCCAAAGGCCGGACTCCGGCGGATGAGTCGGTGTTCATGTGATCTCCGGCGAAGGTTTTCGTTCGGGTTATTGTTTCCGCAAATTTTAATAACCCGGGATATCGAATTCCAACAATTGGTATCAGAGCGTGGTTTACGTTCGCGGTATTTTCGATAAAATTGTTCTACCTTGCAGGGTTTCCGACTATTATGGCTAGATATAATTTATTCGTTAATTATTGTCATAATATGTTTTGATTAAACTCTCGGACATGTCGAGATTCGTTTTATGTGTGGTGAATGCTTGTAATAGTAAAAATTCAGGGGTTGACCGAATTTAGGATTTATTATTACGTTGTACTTTTTCCGGAAATTGTATAGGTTCGATTTCATGTATAGAATCGATACCGGATAATTGTATTTAAATTATTGTAATTTATTTACGTTGGTTCGATGCCGAAACGACCGTCGGAGAAGACGTGTGACGAAGAAGACGAAGGGCTCGAGGATCGATCATGGAGATCGATCCCCATGAGATCGATGGCAAGGGAGAGGGGCGGCGATTGCACCCCTCGGCTGGGGCTGCCGCCGGCTTGGTGGTGGCCGGCCGGCTGAGTGGTGGCGGCGGTTGCCCTCTCCGGTGGCCGGTCGATGGTAGTGGTTGCGCGGGGTCCTCGTGATCTCGTGCTACTCCTACCGAGATTTACTTTCCTAAATTATTCGGTTTTCCTATTTTGAGTATTCCTATTCTTAGGAACTCTCATGGAATAGAAAAAGAATAAATTTAGAATAAATTTATTTCCTTATTGATTATTCATATTTTATGGGAATTTTCATGGATAAGGAAGGAATAAATTTAGAATTAATTCGTTTTTTCCTTATTGAGTATTTTTCTTTATGGAAACTCTCATGGATTAGGAAAAGAATTAATTGGAATTAATTTATTTCCTTATTCTATTATGGAAGTCTTCTAGAATATTCTAAGTTCTACTTGGAATAGGATTCTAGAGATTTAATGGAATTAGAAAGGAAAATAATTAATTATTGAATTAATTTATTTCCTATTTGATTATTCCTATTTTATGGGAATTTTCATGGACATAGAAATTAATTAATTTTGGAAAGTAGAAGAATCCTTAATTAATTTTTCTTATTTAATTATTCCTTTATGGAATTTTTAATAGATTAGGAAAGGAATTAATTTGGAAGGATTAAGAGTCCTAATTTATTTTATTTCCTTATTCTATTATGGAAGTCTTCTAGAATATTCCAAGTGGGTCTTGGATAGATTATTCTAGAGATTTAATAGAATTAGATAGGAAAATAAATAAATAAAAAATATTAATAATATTTAATTTTATTTTTGATATATTCGATTGACTTAATTTTCGAATTAAGTAACTTTTGGATTAATTGAAAATAAATAGATTTAAATATTGGAATTAATATTCCCGTCACATGGAGCATTCAAGAACGAAGACATGAAGACTAGAAGAAGCATACGGAGATGCGAAAAAGCCATAATAGTCGGAAAATAATATTCTAGTATTATTTTGATTATGTGATAATATTCTATGTGCTTTATTTCATGTATGCATGCTTATGTGTATTTAATTATGCATTAGATAGCGTATCCCTTTATTGTAAAAAGCTAAGTGGGAGAGGGTATGGAAACATATCCATGGTCTCCATTGCTGTTCTCTTGGTGACTTTTATGGACTTTTGAAGTTCGTATAGATAAGCCATTGGAGGAGAATTCTTGTAATTCCTCTTACGAGAAACATTGATTAAGTTTATCAAACAATGCCTAATTTGTCTTTCCAAAAACTGATTTCAAGTCGACTCATTCTTACCCCGGGGAGTGGAATGGAGCCAAAGCCACTTGGTCATGTCGAGGACACAAATTAGAGACCTTCGTACCATCCTTTTCAAGGTGGATCGATTGTCTGCTCGGCTCCCTCATTTTATGAGAGATAGGGTCGTTCGCATGGTGAATCACTATGATTCTCCGCGTCTTGATTTACAAGATTAAATGAATCAAGTAATTGGGAGTCAATTATAAAGATCTCTTAGTGTAGTAAACGTCCAAACCACGTGGCTTGCTATGCTGACGGATTCTGGATTAATTGATGTAGACAGTTGTAAGAAATTGTGAAGAGTTGTGAAGTTGTCGTAAACGTCCACACCACGTGGCTTGCGGTGATGTAGCAATTCCAAGCGATTTACTTTGGTGCTGAGTAATGGTTTACACTTAGATACGCCTTATAGTATTCCTCCCCACGAGGTTACGCTATAAGTGATGTATGACCGAAGGAAATCTAATTGCTAAATCATTTGGGTGGGTAAACGTCCACACCACGTGGCTTGCCTTACCTGATGGGATTTTAGATGTGATTAGTGGTTTAATGATATTATTTGAGGGAGATAATATCGGAAATTAAATCGATTGTTTGTTGTTATATGTGCTCATAGATTAGGATATGGCTTTGAACCCACTTTATGTGATACCTAAGGATTTTAAACTCATTGGTCCCTGAATGTATTGATTGGAATAGAGATCTAGACAATGCCCAAACTGTTGAAGAGTACAAGTTTGTACTCAGTGAGCTTTGTCCTCCCGAACCTACTAATGTCTTAACATTTGAGGAAAGAACTGATTTTGATATCATGTTCAAACTCAAGGAGATGTTTAGACATGATGTAGAGGCTAGACAAGAGGCGATGAGGATACTCATAAAGGCCAGTCACTTCGAGGAAACGCTTAAACACGTTTTTGAGATGATTGACTTTTTAGACGAGTTGAGACGGAAATCGCAAGCTCTTGTAGCCAATGCCAAAGGTTTCGAACCTAAGGGCAAGATCGGGGAAAAAGGAAAAGCAAGCAAAGAAACCCAGTGGTCCTAGGTTTCTTGGACCACGAGATGGGAGGAGAAAGCCATGAGGCAAGAGTTCTCGATGCAAACAGTCTGGGTACTGGAAGTCTGATTATCCTCTCAAAGAAAGTACGAAATTCTTCTTTAGTCGTAAAACATAGTCAGTGGTATTATCTACCGGAACTTGGTGTGTAGATATGGAGCCACTGACGGTATGTGCATTTTAAATGCAAAGGTTCTAGGAAACCCGACGACTTAGAAAAGAAAAAATCGTAGTCTACATGGGCAATGCTGTAGAGGAGGCAGCAGTTGCAGTGGAGGATTTTTTTTTATATAGGATTTCATTTTGAGTTATTGCTTCTATGTACCTTTCATATTAGAAAGAACTTTGTTCTGGATTTCTAATAAATGGATATTTTATTTCTTTTAATCATTTGATGGTTATAAGAAGAAATAACGATATTATCTATTCTGGTACATTGGCTAGCAATATATAAATGATGAATCCTGAGTCCACCACGATGCAACGAACCGTAGTATGAAACTCGTTTTACTAATAAGAGATTTCTTTATCAATTATAATTGTGGATTCTTATGCTGAGTCATGTTTATTCAAATAAGAAGTTCAAGGGTCGAAAATTGATATTTTGATCAATTAAGTTGAAGGAGTGGACCTTCCGACCTAAGGATCTAATTTGGAAGATAATATAACTAAGCAATCCTTTATGGATATAAGATGTAAGATCCGGACAAGTATAAGAATTGATTGACTCTGATGTATGCAGACCTATGTCTACTCAGACAATAAGGTACGAGTACTTCATTTTATGATTACTCGAAGAATGGATTAGAATACCTGATGTGCCACAAAAGCAAGTGTTTTGACAAGTCAATGGACACTAAGCAATTGTGGAGAGCCATCAAGGTATATCCATTTGTAGCCTGCGATTTGATCGCGGAGGCAAGTACCTGTCTGAAGAATGCATGGCATACTGATCGGAGATTGGGATTTGATCCCAAATGACTACACCATACACTGTTGTGTAGAGATGGTATGTCGATAATAAGAAATGGAACTCTTATAGAGATAGTAAAAGATGAGTTATACGGAACTACCTATGTTCTATGGATATGTCTGGAAACAACAGCGCATTCAAATGCGGTTGTAGAATATCCTAGGAGAACAAAAGATGTGTGTTCAATAGTACTATGAACCAGAAGGACGTTATAAGTTCTAACGCCCGGTTCTTAGAGAAAGACTATTAGATGAACCACAAGCCCAAAGTGACATGATACTTTGAAATGAGAGAGAAAGATTAAGACTTAGAACCAGCCGAACCGAGTAGCGGTACACCACTAACTGCACCTACTGTTATCACTGTTTATACACCGGAATGCCATTGTAGTGGGAGGTTGTGGGACAACTGGAGATATTCATAAGACTAGGAGAGTCTTCGGACTCTGGACCTAGTATACATGAAATCGATCCCTAGATCTACATGAAGGCCGTACTAGATCTAAATGTGCCTTCTTGGCTAAGAGGCGAGATCATTTAGAGTACAAGCTTAGTTGATCCATTTATGGATTGAAACAAAGCATTGAGTTCGTGGTACTTGCAAATTGATGAGATAGTCCATTTTATGGATTCATCAAAAGCATAGACGAATTGTGTGTATTGGAAACGTGATGGAAAACAAGGTGGTGTCTCTCGAAGGTTTTATGTAGATGACACTCTTATCATTGGCAACAATGTAAAGATGTTATCAGACATAAAATGGTGGTTGTCTAGATGAATCATTATGAAAGATATAGGAAGAAGTTGGACATGTTCTTGAGATCTTGGATCTCTAGAAAGAACATTGTACTTCTCCTGGACATCTTACATAAATGATTATGGTTCGTTTTAAACATGCAAGATTCCGAGAAAGGTTCGTTACCTTTCAGAGACGGAATGCATCTATCTAAGGATATGTGTTTTGGAACACAAAAGGAGATAGAAGC
Source organism: Euphrasia confusa (assembly GCA_954870475.1). Classification (NCBI taxonomy): domain Eukaryota; kingdom Viridiplantae; phylum Streptophyta; class Magnoliopsida; order Lamiales; family Orobanchaceae; genus Euphrasia; species Euphrasia confusa. The sequence continues at coordinate 25,077,725 of OX940960.1, forward strand.
AATGAAAGCAGTTTCCTACACTTTTGTGTGGAAAGCTTAATAAATGCATGTTTGAAAACAAGAACCTGATATCGGCTATGCGGTTAGCATAGTGGGAGGATATCAAGGTAATCCTGGAAAGGAATACTTGACTGTTGTGATGAACATTTTAAGTACTTTCGAAGTACTGGAAACTATGTTCTGGATTACGAAGCAGACGAGCATTTCTTTGGATTACATTCTCTTAGATTTCTAATCAAATGAGGACCGGTGTAAGTCGATATCAGGCTATGTGTTTCACTATTGAAGGAGAAGGAGTTTAACATGGAAGAGTGATAAGCACGATGTTTTTCGGACTCTGCCATGGGTAACCAAATAGCAGCCTCAGAGGCAGCGGAAGTTTTGGTATAACTCCGGGATAATCTCTGGGACTTAGATGTGATTCTTAATTTACCAAAGGCTATGTAAATAGCGGTGCAATGGCAAATGGGAAGAAATCACTAGTCCATAAGTGTAAGATAACACATAGTGCAAGTACCACCTGATACGAGTCATCGTCGAGGGAGACGACGCTGTAGTCACCAAGATAACTTCGGAGCGGCAACCTAGAGTGCTCATTCACATAGTACTTCTTGGAAGTACAACTTTGGCACGTGATGAGTATGGGAGTCGGGAGTTTGGAGGAAATGACTAGACCTTAGTACAAGTGGGAGATTGTTGGAGTTGTGTACTTAATGTCTAGATTTAAGTGACGGAAACTCACGATCCATTGCCACTAATCTATTTAATTAAATAAACAATTATTTGCGTTTAATTATTTATAATTAAATATATGCAAATCATAGTCCTGGATTTTATACGTTGTAGTTAGTATGGTGTTGCATGGGCGCACAGAAGATCATACTATCGGTTACTCGTATTTAATCGAACAATTGCTCACGACCTAGATGGACACGGACCAATCCATCGGTATAGTCATTGTGTGAGAGAGAAAATAATCTATCTTGATTATTTTATCACACTTGTACACTTGGTGTATTGAGCGGATCTGCTTGAGATTTATCGATTAGGATTGCCGGCGATAATCGATTTAAGTCTCTGAGTATTTTATTCTTAATCCCCGATACTATTGCGGGTGTGTATATTTAATATAAGTGACTTTGATTTACCAAAGGAATTAACCGATTCAGTTATTGGGTTAATTACCGGTTAAGTTGGGTCACTATATTTTATGTATGACATGCCGTGAATACTTTGATGGAGTAGTATACTTAATGTCTAGATTTGAGTATTCTGAACTCTGTATGCACTTTCATTTACCTATCTATTACAGACATTCATTTGCTTTTAATTATTGTTAATTAAATATATGCAAATTATAGTCCTGGATTTTATACGTTGTAGTTAGTATGGTGTTGCATGAGCACACAGAAGATCATACTATCGGTTACTCGTATTTAATCGAACAGTTGCTCACGACCTAGATGGACACGGACCAATCCATCGGTATAGTCGTTGTGTGAGAGAGAAAATAATTTATCTTAATTATTTTATCACACTTGTACACTTGGTGTATTGAGCGGATCGATTGAGACTCATCAATTAGGATTGCTCGGCGATAATTGATTTGAGACTCGGAGTATTTTATTCTTAATCCCTGAAACAATTGCGGGTGTGTATATTTAATATAAGTGACTTTGATTTACCAAAGGAATTAACCGATTTAATTATTGGGTTAATTACCGGTTAAGTTGGGTCACTATATTTTATATATGGCATGCCGTGAATTCTTGAAGGGGCAGTGTATCCCGTAAGGGTTGATAATATCCCCGAGATGAGCTCATAAGGATTTATTATGTAAACCTCGCGAGTGGATTTGTTTCGCATAATAAATAAGGTTGAGTGGTACTATTCTCGGATATAAGAGATGAATAAATTTATCAAGCAATAAATAAATTTTATTCATGGATATTTAAATCTTAAATACACGGAATAAATAATACTAAGTTGGAGAAATATTATTTGGTATAATATGGAATAATATTGGGAGTTCAATTTTATTTATATAGTGGAAAATAAATAAAATTAATATTGATAAGAATTAATGGATTTGGGTTGGACCCAATTTAATTTTCAATATTAAAGCCCAATATTTATTCTCCTTTGGATCCCCTTCGTAGCCTATAAAAGCACTACATGGTCTTCACTTTTACTAACCTAAGTTACGCCAACAATAAAGTTCTGAGAGTGAAGAGGATCCATAAGTTCGATAGCTCGTCGCCCACCCGACGTTCGAACGGAGTGCAAGGAATACGCGGGAAGGTCACGAGGTCATCGATTTCGTTTCTCCGAACAACGAATCGTAGGTACAATTCTCAACTAACTTGTTAATTGTTCGATTTGTTTTATCGAGAATACCGTAGGACGAAGATCCGAGAATTGAAGCCCGGAATAGACGGACGAACGCGCGGTGGTGGCGAAGCCACCGGACCGCGGCGTACGCCCGCTAGGGTTTCGGCGTGGGGCGATGGGGGCCGAACCCTCGGCTGGGCCGAGGGTGTGCGATCGACCCGAGGGGATCGATCGCTGGGCACGGGCTGGTGCCGTGCCCTACCCCGCCGTGAAGGCGGGGACCTCCTGGTGGCGGCGGGTCGCCGGACCCGCCGCGGGGGGCTGCTGGGCAGCCCACCCCGATCGATCGCCCGAGCGCGATCGATCCTTGATCGCGCGAGCGCGCACCCGTGGGGGTGCGGCTGGGGCGTGCGCGGCCTTCGGGCCTCGCTGTGCGCTTCGGTCGTATCCCGGCATGGTTGTCGTGTTCGTGTGATCTCCGGCGAAGGGTTCGTTCGGGTTATCGGTTCCGCAATTTTTGATAACCCGGGATAGCGAATTCCAACAATTGGTATCAGAGCGTGGTTTACGTTCGCGGTATTTTCGATAAAATTGTTCTACCTTGCAGGGTTCCGACTATTATGGCTTGATGATTATTCGTTTAATTATTTTGTCATGTGATTGTTGGTTTTATTAAACTCTCGGACATGTCGAGATTCGTTTTTGGTGGTGAATGCTTGTAATAGTAAAAATTCGGGGGTTGACCGAATTTAGTATTTATTATTATGTTCGTTGTTTTTCCGGAAATTGTATAGGGTCGATTTCGTGTATAGAATCGATACCGGAATTGTAATTTAGATTTTTGTAAATTTAATTTTGCGATTGGATCGACGTATCGAAGACCGCCGGAGAAGACGAAGTGACGGGGTGGACGAAGGGCTAGGGATCGATTGGATCGATCCCCATGATGCCCGATCGAAGGCGTGGTGCGGGGGGGCTGTTGCCCTAGCCTCGGCTGCCGCCGTTCTGGTGGCTGGCCGGGGTGGCTGGGCGGCGGCGCTCCTCCCCGTGGCTGGCCGGTCGGACGTGGTGGGGGTGGTTCGGGGTCTCCCAACCCGGGCTACTCCTACCGGAAATATACTTTCCTAATTAATTCATTATTTCCTATTTTGATTATTTCTTTATGGAATATTCTAGAAAAATAGAAGAAGAATTAATTTAGTACTAAATTTATTTTTTTTCTATTTGATTATTCCTACTCATGGGAATATTCATGGATTAGGAATAAAATAAATTTGGAAAAGTATAATAGTCCTAATTATTTTATTTCTTTATTTCATTATGGATATCATCTAGAATATTCCAAGAATATCTTGGATAGATTATTCTAGAGATTTAATGAAGTGGAAAAGGAAAATAAAATAAATAAAAATATTAATAATATTTAATTTTATTTTTGATATATTCAATTGTCTTAATTTTCGAATTAAGTAACTTTTGGATTAATTGAAAATAAATAGATTTAAATATTGGATATTAATATTCTCGTCACTTGGAGCATTCAAGAAACGAAGACTGAAGACTAGAAGATGCGTACGGGGATGTGATGAAGCCATAATAGTCGGAAAATAATATTCTAGTAATTATTTTGACTATGTGATAATACTATGTGCTTTATTACATGTATGCATGCTATATGTGTTTATTTTATGCACTAGATAGCGTATCCCTTTATTGTAAAAAGCTAAGTGGGAGAGGGTATGGAAACATACCCATGGTCTCCATTGCTGCTCTCTTGGTGACTTTTATAAACTTTTGAAGTTTATATAGATAAGTTATTGGAGGAGAGTTCTTGTAATTCCTCTTACAAGAAACATTGATTGAGTTTATCAAACAATGCCTAATTTGTCTTTCCAAAGCTGATTTCAAGTCGACTCATTCTCACCCCGGGGAGTGGAATGGAGCCAGAGCCACTTGGTCATGTAGAGGACACAAATTAGAGACTTTCGTGCCATTCTTTGATAAATGGGTCGTTTGTCTGCTCGGCTCCCTCATTTATGAGAGATAGGGTCGTTCGCATGGTGAATCACTGGTTAGAAACTTCGAGTTTCACTTATGATTCTCCACGTCTTGATTTACGAGATTAAATGGATCAAGTGATTGGGAGTCAATTATAAAAGTCTCTTAGTGTGGTAAACGTCCACACCACGTGGCTTGCTATGCTGACGGACTTTGGATTAATTGATGTAGACAGTTGTAAGTAATTATGAAGAGTTGTGAAGTTATCGTAAACGTCCACACCACGTGGCTTGCGGTGATGTAGCGATTCCAAGTAATTTACTTTGGTACTGAGTAATGGTTTACACTTAGATACGCGTTATAGTATTCCTCCCCACGAGGTCACGCTATAATTGATGTATGACCAAAGAAAATCTAATTGCTAAATCATTTGGGTGGGTAAACGTCCACACCACGTGGCTTGCCTTACCTGATGAGATTTTAGATGTGATTAGTGATTTAATGATATTATTTGAGGGAGATAATATCGGATATTAAATTGTTTGTTTGTTTTATGTGCTTATAGGTTAAGAATGACTGTGACCCCACTTTGTGATATACTTAAGGATGAAAACTCACCGGTTCCATATGGTGATGATTGGGAACGAAATCTGGACATTGTCCAGACTGTTGAGCTTTCCGAATCCACTGTTGTCCCAACTGATGAGGACATTCGAAATGACCTCAGGATGATGTTGAGACATAGCGTGGAAGCCGGGCAAGAGGTGATTAACATACTCACAGAATTCTCTCTCAATGAGTCCCTTAAAAAGGATTCAACGAGAGCGGAGTTTGTGCGTAAGTTAAGAGAATCACAAGCTTTTGTGGCAAGGCTAGTGGAAAAGCGTGCAAAGAAACCCAGTGGCTCAAAGCCACGGATTGGGAAAGGCAAGCCTTCTGGCAAGTGCTTTCGATGCAAGCAGTTTGGGCACTGGAGGTCTGATTGTCCTCTCATCAAAGGTACGAAATTTTCCTTAGTCACTGAAACATTGTCAGCGGTGATATCTACCAGCACCTGGTGTGTAGATACGGGTGCCACTGACCATGTCTGCAATTCATTGCAGGGGTTCCAGGAAACCCGGAGACTTAGAGAGGGAGAAATCGTGGTCTACATGGGCAATGCCGCGAAGGTAGCGGCTGTTGCAGTGGGAGACGTTCACTTACGCTTTAGTAGTGATAGGGTTTTAGTTTTACAAAATTGTCTTTATGTACTGAATTTTAGAAAGAATTTAATTTCAGTTTCTAAGTTAATTCTGAATGGATATTCTGTTTTTTTTTATCACTCTGTGGTCATAAGAAGAAATAGTGAGATTGTCTGTTCTGGTACATTGGTAGACGATTTGTATATTCTGAATCCTGAGTCTAACACGGTGCAACTAACCGAGAGTAATAACACATCTACGAACACCAATAAGAGAAAGGAACCTTCTAAAATGAATCAATTATACTTGTGGCATCTAAGGCTAGGTCATATTAATTCGAATAGAATTCAAAGGTTGAAAGCTGATGGTCTCATTAGCGGCATAGAAGGAGAGGACCTTCCAACTTGCGAATCCTTTTTGGAGGGTAAAATGACCAAGCGTTCTTTTTCTGGTAAAGGACGTAGAGCTGAACAAGTATTGGATTTGATTCACTCTGATGTATGCGGACCTATGTCTACTCAGGCAAGGGGAGGGTACGAGTATTTCATCACCTTTACTGATGATTACTCAAGGTATGGATATACTTACCTGATGCGCCACAAGAGTGATTCTTTTGACAAGTTCAAGGAATTCAAGGCTCTTGTGGAGAACCTTCGTGGTAAATCCATAAAATGCCTGCGATCTGATCGCGGAGGCGAGTACCTGTCTGGAGAATTCAAGGCATACTTGGCAGAGAATGGGATTGAATCCCAGCTGACTTCACCATATACTCCTCAGCAGAATGGTGTGTCAGAAAGAAGGAATAGGACTCTTATGGAGATGGTGCGATCGATGATGAGTTACTCGGATTTACCTGTTATGTTCTGGGGACTTGCCTTGGAAACAGCGGCGTACATTCTGAACAGGGTTCCGACCAAAACGGTACCAACTACACCCATGGAATTGTGGAGTGGGCGTAAGCCTAACTTGAAACACATTCGGATCTGGGGATGTCCAGCACATGTGTTGCGACATGGCGCCGATAAGTTAGAACCTAGATCAGAAATACGGCTGTTTGTAGGATACCCGAAAGGAACTAAGGGTGGCATGTTCTATAGTCCTACGGACCAGAAGATCGTTATAAGTACTAACGCTCGGTTCCTAGAGGAAGACTATGTCATGGACCACAAGCCCAAAAGTGACATAATACTTGATGAGTTGAGAGGTAACGAGGAAGACCTGGATACAGCCGAACTGAGTATAGATACACCACTAGAACCTGCACCTAACACTGTCACTGTTGATACACCGGAACGCCGTCGTAGTGGGAGGGTTGTTAAACAACCGGACAGATGGATTGGACTGGGTGAGTCTTCGGACTCGGCACCCGGAGTTCATGAAGTCGATCCCTGGACCTATGATGAGGCGGTACAAGATATAGATGCGCCTTCTTGGAAGAAAGCGATGAAATCCGAAATAGAATCTATGGATTCTAATAAAGTCTGGGATCTTGTAGAACCACCAAGCGGCGTAAAGCCAATTGGGTGTAAATGGGTCTACAAGAGAAAGAGAGGATCTGACGGAAAGGTTGAAACCTTTAAAGCTCGGCTTGTTGCGAAAGGATATACTCAGAAAGAGGGAATCGATTATGAGGAGACCTTTTCGCCGGTAGCCAAGATAAAGTCGATCCGGATTCTCTTATCCATAGCAGCTCATATGGATTATGAGGTGTGGCAAATGGATGTCAAGACAGCTTTCCTTAATGGAAGTCTTGACGAGACTAACAACCAGAAGGATTCATTGCTAAGGGGCGAGATCATCTAGTGTGCAAGCTTAATCGATCCATTTATGAATTGAAACAAGCCTCGAGTTCGTGGTACTTGCAAATTGATGAGATAGTCCATTTTATGGATTCATCAAAGCATAGACGAATCGTGTGTATGGGAAACGTGATGGAAACAAGGTGGTGTTTCTCGGGTTTTATGTAGATAACATTTTATCATTGGCAACAATGTAAAGATGTAATCAGACATGAAATGATGGTTGTCTGGATAAATCATTATGAAAGATAAAGGAAGAAGTTGGGCCTGTTCTTGAGATCTTGGATCTCTAGGAGAGAACATTGTACTTCTCCTGGACATCTTACATATATATGATTGTGGTTCGTTTTAACATGCAAGATTCCCAGAAAGGTTCGTTACCTTTCAGATACGGAATGCATCTATCTAAGGATATGTGTTTTGGAACACAAAAGGAGATAGAAGCAATGAAAGCAGTTTCCTACACTTTAAGTGTGGAAAGCTCGATAAATGCATTGTTGAAAACAAGAACCTGATATCGGCTATGCGGTTAGCATAGTGGGAGGATATCAAGGTAATCCTGGAAAGGAATACTTGACTGCTGTAATGAACATTTTAAGTACTTTCGAAGTACTGGAAACTATGTTCTGGATTACGGAGCAGACAAACATTTCCTTTGGATTACATTCTCTTAGATTTCTAATCAAATAAGGACCGGTGTAAGTCGATATCAGGCTATGTGTTTCACTATTAAATGAGAAGGAGTTTTAACATGGAAGAGTGATAAGCACGATGCTTTTCGGACTCTGCCATGGGTAACCAAATAAGCGGCCTCAGAGGCAGCGGAAGTTTTGGTATAGCTCCGGGATAATCTCTGGGACTTAGATGTGATTCTTAATTTGCCAAAGGCTATGTCAATAGCGGTGCGATGGCAAATGGTAAGAAATCACAAGTCCATAAGTGTAAGATAACACATAGAGCAAGTACCACCTGATACGAGTCATCGTCGAGGAGACGACGCTGTAGTCACCAAGATAACTTCAGAGCGGCAACCTAGAGTGCTCATTCACATAGTACTTCTTGAAAGTACAACTTAAGCACGTGATGAGTATGGGAGTCGGGAGTTTGGAAGATAAGACTAGACCTTAGTATAAGTGGGAGATTGATGGAGTAGTATACTTAATGTCTAGATTTGAGTATTCTGAACTCTGTATGCACTTTCATTTACCTATCTATTACAGACATTCATTTGCTTTTAATTATTGTTAATTAAATATATGCAAATTATAGTCCTGGATTTTATACGTTGTAGTTAGTATGGTGTTGCATGGGCACACAGAAGATCATACTATCGGTTACTCGTATTTAATCGAACAGTTGCTCACGACCTAGATGGACACGGACCAATCCATCGGTATAGTCGTTGTGTGAGAGAGAAAATAATTTATCTTAATTATTTTATCACACTTGTACACTTGGTGTATTGAGCGGATCGATTGAGACTCATCAATTAGGATTGCTCGGCGATAATTGATTTGAGACTCGGAGTATTTTATTCTTAATCCCTGAAACAATTGCGGGTGTGTATATTTAATATAAGTGACTTTGATTTACCAAAGGAATTAACCGATTTAATTATTGGGTTAATTACCGGTTAAGTTGGGTCACTATATTTTATATATGGCATGCCGTGAATTCTTGAAGGGGCAGTGTATCCCGTAAGGGTTGATAATATCCCCGAGATGAGCTCATAAGGATTTATTATGTAAACCTCGCGAGTGGATTTGTTCCGCATAATAAATAAGGTTGAGTGGTACTATTCTCGGATATAAGAGATGAATAAATTTATTAAGCAATAAATAAATTTTATTCATGGATATTTAAATCTTAAATACACGGAATAAATAATACTAAGTTGGAGAAATATTATTTGGTATAATATGGAATAATATTGGGAGTTCAATTTTATTTATATAGTGGAAAATAAATAAAATTAATATTGATAAGAATTAATGGATTTGGGTTGGACCCAATTTAATTTTCAATATTAAAGCCCAATATTTATTCTCCTTTTGATCCCCTTCGTAGCCTATAAAAGCACTACATGGTCTTCACTTTTACTAACCTAAGTTACGCCAACAATAAAGTTCTGAGAGTGAAGAGGATCCATAAGTTCGATAGCTCGTCGCCCACCCGACGTTCGAACGGAGTGCAAGGAATACGCGGGAAGGTCACGAGGTCATCGATTTCGTTTCTCCGAACAACGAATCGTAGGTACAATTCTCAACTAACTTGTTAATTGTTCGATTTGTTTTATCGAGAATACCGTAGGACGAAGATCCGAGAATTGAAGCCCGGAATAGACGGACGAACGCGCGGTGGTGGCGAAGCCACCGGACCGCGGCGTACGCCCGCTAGGGTTTCGGCGTGGGGCGATGGGGGCCGAACCCTCGGCTGGGCCGAGGGTGTGCGATCGACCCGAGGGGATCGATCGCTGGGCACGGGCTGGTGCCGTGCCCTACCCCGCCGTGAAGGCGGGGACCTCCTGGTGGCGGCGGGTCGCCGGACCCGCCGCGGGGGGCTGCTGGGCAGCCCACCCCGATCGATCGCCCGAGCGCGATCGATCCTTGATCGCGCGAGCGCGCACCCGTGGGGGTGCGGCTGGGGCGTGCGCGGCCTTCGGGCCTCGCTGTGCGCTTCGGTCGTATCCCGGCATGGTTGTCGTGTTCGTGTGATCTCCGGCGAAGGGTTCGTTCGGGTTATCGGTTCCGCAATTTTTGATAACCCGGGATAGCGAATTCCAACATACTTGACGGGAAAGTGTATCCCGTAAGGGTTGATAATATCCCCGAGATGAGTTCATAAGGAATTATTATGTAAACCCTGCAGGTGGATTCATTCCGCATAATAATTAAGGTTGAATGGTACTAGTCTCGGATATAAGAGATGAATAAATTAATTAGCAATAAATTAATTTTATTCATGGATATTTATATCTTAAATACACGGAATAAATAATACTATCGGAGAAATATTATTTGATATAATATGGTTTAATATTGGGAGTGCAATTAATTTTATATAGTGGAAAATAGAATTAATTAATAATAGTAAGGATTAATAGATTTGAGCTTGGGCTCAATTTAATCACTATTATTGGAAGCCCAATATTCCACCTCCTTAAGATCCCCTACGTAGCCTGTAAAAGCACTACATGGTCTTCTCTAATCTCATAACTTGAAGATCACAATTCTAGAGAGAGAAAGTAGAGAGGGAGATCCATGGAGTTCGGTAGATCGTCGCCCACATGACGTCCGGGCTAGTGCAAGGAATACGCGGGAAGATCTCAAGGTCATCGATTGATCTCGTTTCTCCGAACAACGAATCGAAGGTACAAAATCGTTAAACACCCTTGATGATTTTATTCGATTATCTATTGAAAATACCGTAGAACAAAGATCCGAAATTCAAACCCGGAATAGACGAACGATCGCATGGTGGTGGCGAAGCCACCGGACCATGCGGATCGCCCGGCTAGGGTTTGTACGCGCGAAGGGAAAGGGGGGCGAACCCCGGCTGGGAGCCGGGGACGCGATCGATCACCCCGATCGATCGCGAGCCGCGGGGGCTGGGACCCGCGGCTGTCCGCTGGTCGGACCGACGCCCCAGAGGCGGCGAGTCGCCGGACTCGCCGCTGGGCTGCTAGGCAGCCCGGTCGATCGCCGTGAGCGATCGACTCCTTCGATCGCGTGGACCCGGCTCGCGGGGGTTCGGCTGGGGGCGGGCTGCGTACCTTCGGGTGCGTAGTCTCCAAAGGCCGGACTCCGGCGGATGAGTCGGTGTTCATGTGATCTCCGGCGAAGGTTTTCGTTCGGGTTATTGTTTCCGCAAATTTTAATAACCCGGGATATCGAATTCCAACACAAGTATGATTCGAAAGTTGGAAGGTCCTTTCCTTCAACCTAGCTGAGTGGTCCATCAGCTTTTATTCTTTGAATCGTACTTAAGTTAAAATGATTTAGCCTAAGATTCCATAAGTGCATTTGATTCATCCTAGAAGGATCTTTACTCTTATTGGATTTCGACAATGTGTTATTAGCTCCGGTGTGTTGCATCGTGGAAGAACACGGATTTAGTATTAAATTGTCTATCAATGTACCAAAATAGATAATATCCCCGTTTCCTACTCTGATAAGTATGAAACTATCAGAAGAAACGGAATATCCATTCTAAACCAATTTAGAAATCCGAAATGAAATTTCTTTCTAAATGTTGGCACATAAAGACAATTTATTAGAACTAAAATCCTACCGTTAAAACAATTAACATCTCCCACTGCAACGGCTGTTACCTTAACAGTATAGCCCATGTAGGTTATAACTCCTTCCTTTCTAAGTCTCCGGGTTTCCTGGAACCCCCGCATTTAAGTGCAGACATGATTAGTGGTTCCCGTATCCACACACCAGGTACTGGTAGATAATACCACTAAACATGTTTCGGTGACTAAGGAAGAGTCAAATTCTTGTTGCTTGAGAGGACAATTAAAAACTCCCAGTATCCAGACTGCTTACAACGGAAGCACTTGCCCTTAGGGCTTGCTTGTCCCATTCCGTGGTCCAGATACATTAGGCCCACTGGGTTTCCGTCTTTGCTTCTTTTTCCTTTTGCCGCCCGGAGGCCTAGGAAGAGCCAATTTCTCAGCCACAAGTGCTTGAGAGCCTTTAAATATTCCCTCAGCCGCTTGAAGTTCAATCAGGAGTTCCGCCAATGAGTAAGACCCCTTATTCATGTTATAGTTCAGGCGGAACTGCTCAAAACTTCTCAGCAGAGACTGGAGCACAATATCGACTTGGGTTACCCCATCGATAATTGATCCTAGAATCTCTATCTCATTCAGATAGCACATCATCCTAAGAACGTGATCCCTCACGGGCGTTCCTTCGGATGCGATGGCCGTCATGAGTTGCCTCATTGCATTTTGCCCGGCTGTCCTGTCCTGATAACCAAAAAGCTTCTTGAGGTTAAGCATCATATCATAGGTAATAGACATGGCTTGATCCCGATGTCGTAGTACATTTGACATGAAAGCCATAATGTAGCTCTGCGTCATCTCAAAGCCTTGATCCATTTCCATGAGCTTCCTTTCCTCAGTAGTGGAAGCATCATTTGGTTCAGCAGGTCAATTGACTTGGAGTACATATTTGTACTCCTCTGCAGTTAGGACAATGTCCAAGTTTCTTCTTTAATCCATACAAACAGGTTCAGTGAGTTTTTTTTGACTTTTAATGGGAATAATACCATATAAAACAAACAATGAGTTTAATTCGATATCATTTCCCTCAAATAATATCATTAAACTACCAATTATTTCCAAAATCCCATCAGACTAGCATGCCACGTTCTTGTGGACGTATACTAATCCAAACGATTTTATAATTGGATTTTTACTTCGGTCGTACATCATTATAGCAGTGACTCCGATGGGGAGGATACTATAAAGCGTACCTAAGTGTGTACCATTTCTCAGTACTAAGTCAACCGCTCGGGAACTACATATCCACCGCAAGCCACGTTCATGTGGACGTTTACGTTGACATGCGGTCCTCCACGACTTTCTATAACTGTCGAGCCTCAATTAATCCTAAAGTTCCGTTTCCATCTAGCAAGCCACGTTAGTGTGGACGTTTACTAAAACAAACAACTTTATTAATTGAATCCCTCTTATTTAAATGTCATAAAGTCTCAATTAACCCAAAGTATCGTTTCCATTTAGCAAGCCACGATAGTGTGGACGTTTACTAAAACAAACAACTTTGTTAATTGACTCTTACATTTATTAAATTTCACAATTTTATTAATCAAAGCTTGATATCTCGTAAGTGAAACTCGAAGTTTCTAACCAGCGATCAATCATGCAATTGAGCCCTATCTCTCACTAGGTGCGGGAGCCAATCAGACAATCGATCTAGTCATCGAATGACTCGAAAGTCTCTAATTTGTGTCATTGACATAACCAAGTGGCTCTGGCTCCATTCCACTCCCCGGGGTGAGAATGAGTCGACTTGAAATTAGTCTTTGAAAAACAAATTAGGCATTGTTTTTGAAAAATATAATTATTAAATTCTATAAGTGGAATTAATTTCGAATTTTGATCCAGTGATATCCGTGTATCGACTTTATCCGATAGGGAGGATGACACTAAAGCCAACTCGTAAGTCAATACACATCACATTCAAAACAGAGAATGGAGACCGCGGGATTGTTTCCAATCCCTCTCACACTTAGTATTTTACGATAAGGGATAACATGCATAAACAATTAAGCATAATAATAAAGCACGTAAAACAAGCAAAAAGCAATTAACGTGGTCCCGATTATTATGGCCTTAAGTGTTCTCCAATGCACGTCTCTTGGATCTCGTTGCTCGTCTCGGTCTCGGTCCACCACCGACTCGCTCGAGGGTCAAGAGACGAACTCCTCCCACTGGAGCCTCGTCTCGAGCCTCGTTGAGTCGCTCGTAGGGTCGAACGAACCCCAGCCCCGCTGCTGTCCGTCGCGAACACGGGGTGTGTTCGATGGCTGCCCGGTGCCGGTTCGTCTCCTCGACTCTCGTTTCTCTGGGTTTCGATCTCGTCTCGATCCACCAAAATTAGCAAGAAAAATTACAAGAATAAATCTACTAAATCCGGCATCGATCCTATACAGGGTGATCGATCCTATACATGTCCGAAAAAACAACGGAAATAAATAAATAAACCTAACGACTCAACCCGTCGTTTTTATCTATTACAAACAAGCAACATTTCCAAAACAAAACAATCTCGACAAGCCCGAGAGTTTAACAAACCACAAAAAATTATCATACAACATCCCATAATGTTGGCCATAATAATCGGGTTCAACCTGCAAGGTAAATTGTACGAACTATACAACAAACCGATAACCGGCTCTGATACCAATTGTTGGAAATCGACTACCCGGGACATGTCCGTTCGACTACTCGAACATCCGGACAAGCCCAATCGACCCCCGGCGTACCCACTGTACTTAACACGAAGCCCTGGACCCGAAACACGCCCAGCCATTGCACCGAAAGTGCAACCGCGCGAAAACGGGGCATTCTGCCCTGTCTGTCGGCCGACGCCAAAAGGCTGTCGCCCGACATGGCCAATGTCGGCCGACATTAAAATACACATGAAACGATGTCGGCCGACATCGTCGCGATTCCAGCAGCGGGTTTCGCCCGTTCTGGCTTTTCCGACGAGATTTTCTCGATCCGACTGCCACGCCGGAGATCAGAGACCTCCCAGCAGTCCGAGAACATCAAATCGAAGCCAAATAAACCAATCTTTGGTTCGTTGTATAATTACGTACGAGATCGAATCGAAACGAGTGCGGAAGAGGGTTTCGATTCCATACCTTTGTCGCGTGATTCGGAGAAGCCGAATTGACAGAGACCTCGAGTCTTCTAGCGTGTATCCTAGCCCTCGCTCCAGCCGATGTGTGGGCATCGATCCGCTTGGAGTTTCTCTTCTTCTTCTCTCTCAAACTCACGCAACAATATATTTTTCTCTCACTCAGAAATATATTTGCGCTAGCAATTTATTTCTACAAAAAAATATAATTTCGCTAGTCTATTTATTTTCACAGAAAAATTATTGCGCTAACAATTAATTTTTCTCCGCAAAAATAAAATAGCGGCGTTCTGTAGGTTTAGAGAAGAGAGACGAGGATTTATATAGGCCACACTAGGGACCCATAGGCAATTAATTAATTAGGCTTAAATTGCAATTTAATTAACTTGGTGTCCCAAAAGGAAAACCTTAATCAAATTCCACAATTTTATTTATAATTAATTCCACTATAAAATTATAAATGATTTCCCAATTAATTAATTCAAATTATTCCGTCAATAATTTTCCCGCCGTATTACATATATGATTTTCCCCGTGTTTAAGATATCGCATGTCCATGAATTAATTAATTACTAATAATTAAATTAATTCATTTCTTATTATCCGAGACTAGTACCACTCATCCTTATTATCATGTGGAACGAATCCATCTGCAGGGTTTACATGATAAACTTTATGAGCTCATCTCGGGGACATCATCAACCCAATAAATGGGACACGGTTTCCTGTCTATAATCTATAGCATGCCGTGTGTACAATACCGATTCCCAATCTACCGAGAATATTGACTAATCAATTAATCTCACTCATTGGCACATCAAAGAACCGAGCATTGGACACACGCACCTATAATTATATAGGGATTAAGAACTCACATATCCGTAATATCTGAGGTCTAGTTCGATTTCTCCGATTAGTATAAATCGAACGCCCTCCCGTGGTCCTGCTCAATACACCAAGTTTACGAGTGTAACATGATAGTCAAGACCGACTATCTACCAGTTACACTACGACGTACCGATGGATTGTCCCTGTCCATCTAAGTCGTGAGCTACTGTTCGATAGTATACGAGTAACCGACAGAATGATCTTCCGCGTGTCTCCTCACGCCATACTGTCTACAACGTATACATCAAGGACTATTGCATTAAATGCAATCATGCTTGAATCATATCTCGACTTAAGGTATAGATAAGGAGTTCCGTATTTGCACTAAACTAGACATTTAGAATACAACTCCATCACATTGGTCATACTATTCTAAATATCTTAGGAATGTTTACAAGAAACAAACTATAATATTGTTCAATCTTGACATGATATTGATTAAAACTCCAAAATTGAACATCAAACATGTTTAATTAATGTTTTTAATCATTAAAATGATGTTACTTACGCAAATACACACTTAGAAATCGAAGAACGACCTTAAAATTGAAAAAAAAGGGTTTTGTTCTTCACTGTTCGATGGGTTACTCGATGGTTACTCGATCGAAACCCTATTCTACTCGATGAGAACCCTACTCTGCTCGAATGCCACTGCTGGAAGGTGACTACTGGATGGTGAATACTCGAAGGTGACTACTCGAACCCCACTACTGGAAGGTGACTGCTCGATGGATCTCCAATTCGAGTAAATGGAGATCTTGATTATCGTTATGAAAGGGTTGCTCGATAGTCCTGTTCTTCACTGCTCGATGGTTACTCGATGGAAGCCTACGATCGAGTAATGTATGTGCAGAATGTGCTGAAACCATTTTTTTACATATCCTGACCTGCATATCACGTAGTAATAACAAAACATAGTTCCAAATATCCAAAACACTGCAAATATCCAAAGAAACACTGCATATATCCATAAACAAGATAATAAATCAATCCTATTCATACGATGTATCGAGAACACGATAACAAATCAACCAAACACAAGAAGAGCCCTCAATCCACACGCATTGGACATTTTGTTTTTGTGTGGCCCTCGGTTCTGCAAATGCTGCACTTTTGCTTCTGCCTTCTTCGACTCGATTCCTGCGTTCCTGAGGCTTCTGGAGGGACATTCAAATCAATGCCTTCTAGAGGGATGTAAGCCTTGCACAGGCGTCTGTTATGTCCTTTGATTGCTCAAAAACTAATTTATAAAATCCGAAAGATTTACGTACGTAAATCCCCCGAGTCGATCTCAAGGAGCAATGATATCGGCTTGTGAATGTCACTTTGTATATGCTGAGTAATAGTTCCAAGAGGGGGAAGAAATCATTATAAACTAAGGGGGGTTGCAATGAGTGTTTGATTATCAACTAAAACGAGAATTTAAAACGAGGAAATAAAGATCGATTTGTATCAAATGAGTTGGAAAGCAAAGGTGTTCTGACTACTCTTCCTAACGAACTAGAGTTAAAGTAGATTTATAAAACTCCCGATTAACTAATAATCGGACTAGAGATCAAGGTGTTGTCACGATACTCCTAACCAAAGATCGTCTACACACAATCAACCGTATGGTCCACTAGCGATATACTACGAAGTTGTTCGACATGAGACCACAAATCGAAGGTGTAGTTGTCCAATTAATAGAAATCGAGCTACTAAAGAAGATCAACTCTAATTCATTGAGGAATTTCATCAAACACCCTCACACAAGTTTAGCTAGCCATTATCAAGCACTCAAAATCACAATCCAAAATCGAATAAGCCATAATCGAGAGGAAACGAAGAGAATCTCACCACGGGAATAATGGAATCGATGGATAAAGGAGGCGATCGAACCGAACTTCCAAAATCGAAGTCGGACTTCAACTTGTCACCCGGAGAAACCGATCCGATGAAAACGTCGGGCTCGAGGAGAGGAAGATCGTTTGTGAATGAGATTTTGTCGGATTCTCGACGTACGGAATTTAGATCGTGAATTTATGTTGAGGATTTGAAGAACACAAAATGGAAATATTGAAAGCTTGGAGAAGAAGCTAAAATACAATCTCTAAAAATGAGGAAATGAAAGTTGTGAGTTGGGGTCTCCTCTCTCCAAACTACAAACAACTATTTATAGTTTATCCACAAGACTAACCAAAAATACCCTTAAAACAAGTCAAACATAAGTCAAGACTTTATTCCTTCTCAATTTTCGCCCAAGGGAAGTGCTGGTGCGTTCTGAGAGTAACTGGAAATAGCTCGTACATTCTAATTTTGATCCAACCGTTGAAGTTGTAGATGTCGAAGTTGGAAACATGATGTCCAAATTTTAGGTCGATCCAACTGTAAACGAAGCAAGAAATTTAATTCTCCCAAGGTCGCGCAGTGCTGGAATTAAGGATTGGTGTCGGCCGACAAGATATGGTGTCGGCCGACATGTTGTCCTTCGCTCGAAGGATTTTTCTGCGATACGAGGCGAAATTCTCTGACTTTCACGCCAATATGGACTCATGTCGGCCGACATGATTACCCGTCGGCCGACACCATGGGACTTTGAGAATTCCCACTTCACTTCTTCGAGCAAAACAGATTTATTTTTCTTCGGTCTGTGAGCTATATCTTCATCTCAGATTTTTATTTAGCCAAACCCACCGTTGATATTGTAGCCCTAGAAGTATTCTATATGCTGTAGAAATTTGGGGATGATCCCACGGCCGAATTAACAGGGATGGCCATTCTTCTACGACTGCGCAAAGCTGGAATCTACATGAACCTCTTCGTGTATCTCTTCTCGTTTTCGCCCGATTCTCGTCAAAACTCTACCAAACCAAAACCATGACAATATAAACACATAATCACATTAATAGGATGAATATAAGCACAAAAACAATACAATAAAGCCACACAAAACAATAGAAAATATCGCACAAAAACGTGCGAAACATCCTACGCCCTTACATTTCGTACACACATGCACACAACGATGCGGTATTAGGTCTTTAATCAAACTAATGACGACACAATATTAGGTCTAAAGAAAAAACCTGTGCACGACGAGCAGACCCAGAGCCCTCAACTGCAGAACGAACCCGACTCAGCCACGGACGTCCAGCCTGGCTAACCACTTCTGGTGGAAGACACACGTACGAAGCTACTTCTGGAGGGACAACCCAATCATCAACGTGTGGTAATGGCACAATAGGAGTCGCATACATCTCTCTCAAGCAAAATCTAGCCCGTCTACATGAAGTATCAAGTTAGTGGCATTAATTGATTGTTTAAAATTTAAAAGAAGATGTAAGGAAATCGATACCATACCGTATAGCGGCAGCAGCATGACGACACGGTATTAGGTCTAAGTCGAACTCCCGATAGTCACACGTGCGTCTCGTGATATCCACAAGATAGGACCTGCCATTTTCCTCAACTCTGAACACAATCCCCGCATTGACCTCCCGAACAGCAAGATGATGACTCAACGGATTCTGATTAGACACATTTGCGAATGCCTCTTCGGTCAGCTCATCCTCTCTCTCATTAGCCTTCTTTCATTTCTCGTCAAACCATCTCTCAATCATCGCACGAATCGACTCGAGCATAGCACAAACAGTAATCGTCGTTGCCATTTGATAGCATTGTTGAATACCTCGGCCGCATTCGATGTCATGAAACCATATCGTCGTGCAGCAAATTTTGACCTTGCCCAGGTCTCAACACCGATTCCAACAAGGCGCCTATAAGCACCGACTCCACTAATTCTCTCCAAATCAGATAAATATTTTTCAAACTCATGCACTCGATAACAATAGGCATCTTTGTGTACAATTTTGATCACATGAGAGCGGTACATTGCTAGATTCTTCTCGAGGTGGTGACAACACAACGCACGGGTTGTGTGGGGATAGGCACTCCGAATAGCATTCGTGATGCTCTTATGCTGGTTGGACACAATGAGCAGATCGTCTGCATCGTAGCAAAGCATGAGGTGCTCTAGAAACCAAGTCCGATCCAGGTCATTCTCAATCGGACCGATACCAAAGGCAAGCGGGAAAATCTGCTCATTTTCGTCCTTTGTGATGACAACAAATAACACACCACTGTTTTTCCCCTTCAAATGAGTGGCGTCGACTACTATGACAGGACGCAGAGTGCGCTGCTGAAATGCACTAATGCACTGCCCAAGTGAAACAAACATGTGACATAACACGCCCTCACTGGTCGTCTGAATCTCATATCGAGTCCCTGGATTGCATTCTTTCAGCACGTGCAGATATGACGAGAGCATCTGATATGAATCCTGATAGTTGTCGTACTTCATTTCAACGGCCAGGTTCCTCGTCCGCAGGGCGAAGCTGTAATCGATTACAACTCCGTACAATCTCCTCAGATCATGTATCATTGTCTTCGGCTTCAGTGTGATCTCATCGTCGACTAACTGACGTGCAAAGTAAGTAGCGACAACCTTGCTCGACACATGGCGATCGGCAGTCCGATCCAAATTATTGACACACTCGTGATTCAAGTTCAGCCTCGTAATCTTACAGAGTGTTTCGTCATTCCCAGTAGCACACAATTTGAACAGGCAATTTTCACGGTCTCGCTTGCAAAAGAACGCTACCCATTAAGAGGTCGAGTGTTTAGTGGCACACTCTACCATATGCTCAATGTGATACATCCCCACCGCTATCTTCAGATCCGGTTTCCTTTGGAATGTCTAGCCGACTGCAATATGACCATACACCAGTTCGGGAGGCTCGACCGATCGCAATGGAACCGCGGGGTCAAACTCCGGTAGTGGAATGATCCAGTTGCGCAATGGATTATTCTGTGCATTCTGAACTGCTTCGGGTTTCTCACCGGCTCCGCATTTGACGGCGACGAATGTTTGTCGTGGAACAAACGCCGGCCAAAATGAAATTTGTATTTAGCCAACACCCTATCACTACCAGGTAGATAGTGGTAAGTACGTGGGGTTGGTCCCACGAGGAGGCAATTACAATAAGTGATCTCGAATAGCCCAAGGGTTGTCACGATTTAAAAAAGATTTTGAGTTTTGTTTGTTTGCTGTTGGCACAACGATTCTCTCATGAACAACTCGACTCAACTAACTACGACTAAACTAAACTAAGTTGAGGAAAATCAGTATCTGGGCATACAACACCTCTCAGGGTCATCTGGGCATACTACCGATCATAGGCACTAAGGATTTCTACCAGCGGTTTGTCAGCAGTTATAAGTTGCTTTAACAAGAAAAAAGTGGTCCTATTGCGTCACGCCCCCAGTTGCCCCACCCCTTATCTATCCTTACTGTGTAAAGAGAAGGCAAGTTAACGTTATGCCTAAACTCCTAGATCTGAACAATTCGATAACCTATGAGACCAAACATGGATCTAGTTTGCCCAAACCCGCATTACTCTCTAGACAGACCCGCTCGCCCAATAGCATGCCCGGAACTCCGAGTCATACGACCGCAATCACCAGCAAGTTCTAGTGATATGGCCGCAATAATACTACAAGGTACATCTATGCGGTTTGCCCAATCACCAATATCCCGGTTTGTAAAGGTTCACTAGTGGTCGTCCTAGTTTGCCCAAACTCCCCAGAAATAGTCCTCAACCAACTTTACTTCGGGAACAAACCCCCAACCGGCTACTCTAACCCCATCTACCTCACGGTTCTACTTAGCCCAACCCCCCCCCCCCCCCCCCCTCGATCTGCCTTTGCCTAAATGCTAATAATCCATCAACAAATAATTAAAACAAATAAATAAAGCAAAACGAAAACCAAAAACTAAAAAGAAAGATTTAAATTAAATAAATAAAAAAATAATATACAATTTCACCCAAACGGGCTGTCCCAAAGGGCAGTGTGTCACCTCTCGACTCTCAAAAAATAATATATAAGGAACTCTCATAAATTTCGTGTATTGTGCTCTCTATATTTCTTCTTATGTGCGGCGTGTTTTTCCTGATCAGCGATTATTTTCGATCTCTAGGGCATCAGGATTATATAGGAGCTTAATGGGCTGATGGGTTGTTTGGGCGTAGTCCGTCCAGATTTTATTCTTGCTGGGACTCTTGCTGGTCAAGGAAATTCCTGGTATTTAGGGTCTCTTTCCTTATCAGCTGACCGGATAAAGATGGGGGGATTAGGCAGAATCTCCCAACTTTCGGAATCTGTTGCTCTGGTATGCTCGATACTCGCCGTTTGCCCAAACTGGGCGCCTTCTGCCCCTTTGCCCAAAGAAGCGACTTTTCCCAAATGAATATTTCTTTTTCAGCTCTTCTCCTCCCAGGTAGGTGGACCATGCGCGATGCTTGTTACGCGGTTGACTCTTACGCATAGTGACTTTGCCCATAGTGAAGACTTTGTCTCACAGTGGTGACTTTGCCTTATTAGACCCAACTGAGTCACCTCTGCTTCAGAATCCCGCGTTTGCCCAAAGTGGACCATTCATTTGACTTTTCCGCACAATCTCCACCTGTTGACATGAATACCTGCATACTTTGCCCAAACACCTAATTGTGCCCTCCCAGACACACTAATGACTCAAACTGACTCAATAAAAGAAGAAAAGGAGCTCTAAGATAAGCAAATCAAATGACTCACCAGCATTAGAACTCGAGGACAGATTACGGCGTGATAGAATATTTGTGATGATGCACGGCTGTCTAATCCAGTCTGTTCATTCATTGGTCAACGACTGCAACAGATCGGTCTGACGAGCTTCTTCGTCGTCCTCGGAAGTCTCAGCAGGCCTCTCGCCCTCATTCGGTACATCCGAATCTACTTCTAGAATATTCACCTCGGGTGGATTTTGTTGTGCTTCCTCTATCTCGGTGACGAAAATGAAATAATCATCCTTTTGCTCGTCTAGCATGCGGGATACATCGTCGTCGCTAAGCAAAGGACACCGCACGCTCCTAAAATCATTGCCTCGTGTTAAGATAAACAACATGTACTCAATATTGGGCGGAGGACGCAAAACGACACGAATCTGGCTCACAAGACCATCGAGGGTAATTTGATCCCTCCTGAAGAAAAGGCACATATCTATCCCGTCGACGTAGACCGCTCGATCCCAACGACCACCGTAACGTATCGTGATTCGTTGGTTCGACATCTACAATTACAAAAAAAATTATTGAATTAAGTAAACTATTACAACATATCCATATATATAGACGAAACAAACCAATAATTCCGGGAAAAAAAATCAATAAACAGGCTCTGTTACTCGATGGCACTGTTCCATCGAGTAACAGTACCATCGAGCAGAGAGCTTCGATTAACAGTACCATCGAGTAACCCTTCTCTACTCGAAGGTGTGTTAATCGAAAGCATGTTACTGGAATGAGGTTACTCGAAACAGCACCATCGACTAACCCTCTCTACATTCCAGTAATGAAGCTTTCGAGTAACGAAGATCTTCAAATATTCTTAGTTACTCGTGATGGAGTAGTATACTTAATGTCTAGATTTGAGTATTCTGAACTCCTTGTACACTTTCATTTACCTATTAAATACAAACATTCATTTGCTTTTAATTATTGTTAATTAAATATATGCAAATTATAGTCCTGGATTTTGTACGTTGTAGTTAGTATGGTGTTGCATGGGCACACAGAAGATCATACTATCGGTTACTCTTATTTAATCGAACAGTTGCTCACGACCTAGATGGGCACGGACCAATCCATCGGTATAGTCGTTGTGTGAGAGAGAAAATAATTTATCTTAATTATTTTATCACACTTGTACACTTGGTGTATTGAGCGGATCGATTGAGACTCATCAATTAGGTTTGCTCGGCGATAATTGATTTGAGACTCAGTGTATTATATTCTTAATCCCCGATGTTATTGCGGGTGTGTATATTTAATATAAGTGACTTTGATTTGCCAAAGGAATTAACCGATTTAATTATTGGGTTAATTACCGGTCAAGTTGGGTCGCTATATTTTATATATGGCATGCCGTGAATAATTGACCGGACAGTGTATCCCGGAAGGGTTGATAATATCCCCGAGATGAGCTCAAAAGGATTTATTATGTAAACCTCGCGAGTGGATTTAATTCCGCATAATAAATAAGGTTGAGTGGTACTAGTCTCGGATAAAAGAGATGAATAAATTTATTAAGCAATAAATAAATTTTATTCATGGATATTTCTATCTTAAATACACGGAATAAATAATACTACCGGAGAAATATTATTTGGATATAATATGGTTTAATATTGGGAGTGCAATTAATTTATATAGTGGAAAATAAATTAATTAATATTGATAAGGATTAATGGACTTGGGCAGTGGGCTCAATTTAATCATCAATATTGGAAGCCCAATATTCCACCTCCTTTAGATCCCCTACGTAGCCTATAAAAGCACTACATGGCCTTCATAAATCATAAGACAAGATTATCATACTTGATATTCTAGAGAGTTGAAGGATATCCATAGGAGTTCGATAGATCGTCGCCCACCCGACGTTCGAACGGAGTGCAAGGAATACGTGGGAAGATTCAAAGGTCATCTTGATTTCGTTTCTCCGAACAACGAATCGAAAGGTACAATATCTAAACGCCCTTGATAATTGTTCGATTTTGGTTTATCGAGAATACCGTAGAACGCAAGATCCGAGGTATGAAACCGGGTAGGAGGACGAACGCGTGGTGGTGGCGAAGCCACCGGACCACGGCGGACGCCCGCCTAGGGTTTCTTGGGCGCGGAGGAGATCGACCCTCGGCTGGACCGAGGGCGTGCTGTCGATCCTTGCGATCGACCGCGGGGGCGCGGGCTGGAGCCGCACCCCACCCCACCTCGACGGTGGGGACCTCCAGGCGGCGGCGAGCCGCCGGACTCGCCGCGGGGGCTGCCGATGCAGCCCCACCCGATCGCGTGGGACGCGATCCTTCGATCGCGCGAACCCCGGCTCGCGGGGGTTCGGCCGGGGGTGGGCTGTGCGTCTTCGGGCGCATGGTCTCCGATGGTCGGACTCCGGCGGATGAGTCGGTGTTCATGTGATCTCCGGCGAAGGTTTTCATTCGGGTTATTGTTTCCGCAAATTTTAATAGCCCGGGATATCGAATTCCAACAATTGGTATCAGAGCGTGGTTTACGTTCGCGGTATTTTCGATAAAATTGTTCTACCTTGCAGGGTTTCCGACTATTATGGCTTAATTTATTATTCGTTTAATTTATTTTGTCATGAATGTTGTTTTGATTAAACTCTCGGACATGTCGAGATTCGTTTTTGGTGGTGAATGCTTGTAATAGTAAAAATTCGGGGGTTGACCGAATTTAGGATTTATTATTACCTTCTACGTTTTTCCGGAAATTGTATAGGGTCGATTTCATGTATAGAATCGATACCGGAATTGTAATTTAGATTTCGTAATTTATTTTGCGTTGGATCGATGCCGAAACGACCGCCGGAGAAGACGCGTGACGAAGGAGATGATCGTGAGGGTGAACGGGACAAGGATCGACCATCCCCATGGTCGATCCCATGAGGATCGATCGACCCCTGCATGGAGGAGCCGCCGGCGACGGTGGCCGGCCACCTCCTAGGCGTGGGTCGAAGGGTGGCGCGGGGATCCCCACCCCGTGCTATCCCGGTCCGGTGATTCTCTTTCCTAATTGGTTCGGGTTTTTCCTATTTGAGAATTCCTATTTTTGGGAACTCTCATGGATTAGGAAAAGAATCAATTTGGAATTAATTAGGATTCCTAAATTGATTATTTCTATTTTATGGAAATATTCATGGATTAGGAATCTAATTAATTTGGAAAGTAGAAGAGTCCTAAATTATTTTATTTCCTTATTTCATTATGGAAATCATCTAGAATATTCCAAGTGGGTCTTGGATAGATTATTCTAGAGATTTAATGAAGTAGAAAGGGAAGATAAAATAAATAAAAATATTAATAATATTTAATTTTATTTTTGATTTATTCGATTGACTTAATTATTATTAATTAAGTATCTTTTGAATTTATTAAAAATAAATAGATTTAAATATTGGAAATTAATATTCTCGTCACATGGAGCATTCAAGAACGAAGACTAAAGACTAGAAGATGCGTACGGAGATGGAGTAAAGCCATAATAGTCGGAAAATAATATTCTAGTAATTATTTTGACTATGTGATAATATTATGTGCTTTATTACATGTATGCATGCTATGTGTGTTTACTTTTATGCACTAGAATAGCGTATCCCTTTATTGTAAAAAGCTAAGTGGGAGAGGGTATGGAAACATACCCATGGTCTCCATTGCTGCTCTCTTGGTGACTTTTATAAACTTTTGAAGTTTATATAGATAGGTCATTGGAGGAGAGTTCTTGTAATTCCTCTTACGAGAAACATTGATTAAGTTCATCAAACAATACCTAATTTGTCTTTCCAAAACTGATTTCAAGTCGACTCATTCTTACCCCGGGGAGTGGAATGGAGCCAGAGCCACTTGGTCATGTCGAGGACACAAATTAGAGACCTTCGTACCATTCTTTTAAAGATGGATCGATTGTCTGCTCGGCTCCCTCATTTATGAGAGATAGGGCTGTTCGCATGGTGAATCACTGGTTAGAAACTTCGAGTTTCACTTATGATTCTCCACGTCTTGATTTACAAAATTAAATGGATCAAGTAATTGGGAGTCAATTATAAAGATCTCTTGGTGTAGTAAACGTCCACACCACGTGGCTTGCTATACCGACGGATCTTGGATTAATTGATGTAGACAGTTGTAAGAAATTGTGAAGAGTTGTGAAGTTGTCGTAAACGTCCACACCACGTGGCTTGCGGTGATGTAGCAATTCCAAACGATTTACTTTGGTGCTGAGTAATGGTTTACACTTAGATACGCCTTATAGTATTCCTCCCCACGAGGTTCCGCTATAAGAGATGTATGACCGAAGGAAATCTAATTGCTAAGTCGTTTGGGTGGGTAAACGTCCACACCACGTGGCTTGCCTTACCTGATGGGATTTTAGATGTAATTAGTGATTTAATGATATTATTTAAGGGAGATAATATCGGATATTAAATTGTTTGTTTGTTTTATGTGCTTATAGGTTAGGAATGACTGTGACCCCACTTTGTGATATACTTAAAGATGAAAACTCACTGGTTCCATATAGTAATGATTGGGAACGAAATCTGGACATTGTCCAGACTGTTGAGCCTTCTATATCTGCTATTGTCCCAACTGATGAGGACATTTGGAATGACCTCAATATGATGTTGAGACATAGTGTGGATACTGCTGAAGAGGTGATTGACATACTCATTGTATTTCGCCCACTAGAGGAGTCGCTTAAAAACGATGACTTGAGGATGAAAATCATAAGTGTGATCAGAAAATCACGAGCTCTTATGGCCAAGGAAGAAGTGCAAGCAAAGAAGCCCAGTGGTTCCAAACCACGGATTGGGAAGAGCAAGCCGCGAGGCAAATGCTATCGATGCAAGCAGTCTGGGCACTGGAAGTCTGATTGTCCCCTCATCAAAGGTACGAAATTTTCCTTAGTCACTGAAACATTGTCAGTGGTGTTATCTACCAGCACCTGGTGTGTAGATACGGGGGCCACTGATCATGTCTGCAATTCATTGCAGGGGTTCCAGGAAACCCGGAGACTTAGAGAGGGAGAGATCGTGGTCTACATGGGCAATGCTGCGAGGGTGGCGGCTGTTGCAGTGGGAGACGTTCACTTACGTTTTAGTAGTGATAGGGTTTTAGTTTTACATAATTGTCTTTATGTACCCAATTTTAGAAAGAATTTAATTTCAGTTTCTAAACTTATAATGAATGGGTATTCTGTTTCTTTTGACCACTCTGTGATCATAAGGAAGAAACAGTGAGATTATCTGTTCTGGTACATTGGTGGACGATTTGTATGTGCTAAATCCTGAGTCTAACACGATGCAACTAACCGAGAGTAATAACACATCTACGAACACCAATAAGAGAAAGGAACCTTCTAAAATGAATCAATTATACTTGTGGCATCTAAGGCTAGGTCATATAAACTCGAATAGGCTTCAAAGGTTGAAAGCTGATGATTTAATCACTGGCGTTGAAGGAGAGGACCTTCCGACTTGCGAATCCTGTTTAGAGGGTAAAATGACCAAGCGTCCTTTTTCTGGTAAAGGACGAAGAGCTGAACAAGTATTGGATTTGATTCACTCTGATGTATGCGGACCTATGTCTACTCAGGCAAGGGGAGGGTACGAGTGTTTCATCACTTTCACTGATGATTACTCAAGATATGGATATGTATACCTGATGAGCCGCAAGAGCGAGTCCTTTGGCAAGTTCAAAGAATTCAAGGCTCTTGTGGAGAACCTTCGTGGTAAATCCATTAAATGCCTGCGATCGGATCGCGGAGGCGAGTACCTGTCTGGAGAATTCAAGGCATACTTGGCAGAGAATGGGATTGAATCCCAACTGACTTCACCATACACTCCCCAGCAGAATGGTGTGTCAGAAAGAAGGAATAGGACTCTTATGGAAATGGTGCGATCGATGATGAGTTACTCGGACTTACCTATTATGTTCTGGGGATATGCCTTGGAAACAGCGGCGTATATCTTGAATAGGGTTCCGACCAAAACGGTACCAACCACACCCATGGAATTGTGGAGTGGGCGCAAGCCTAACTTAAGACACATTCGGATCTGGGGCTGTCCAGCACATGTGTTGCGACAAGGTGCCGATAAGTTAGAACCTAGATCAGAATTACGGCTGTTTGTAGGATACCCGAAAGGAACTAAGGGTGGCATGTTCTATAGTCCTAAAGACCAGAAGATCGTTATAATTACTAACGCTCGGTTCTTAGAGGAAGACTATGTCATGGACCACAAGCCCAAGAGTGACATAATACTTGATGAGATAAGAGGAGACAAGGAAGACTTAGATACAGCCGAACCGAGTAGTGATACACAACTAGAACCTGCACCTACTGTCACTGTTAATACACCGGAACGCCGTCGTAGTGGGAGGGTTGTTAAGCAACCAGAAAGATGGATTGGACTGGGTGAGTCTTCGGACTCTGGACCTGGAGTTCATGAAATCGATCCCTGGACCTATGACGATGCGGTACAAGATATAGATGCGCCTTCTTGGAAGAAAGCGATGAAATCCGAAATAGAATTTATGGATTCTAATAAAGTCTGGGATCTTGTAGAACCACCAAGCGGCGTGAAGCCAATTGGGTGTAAATGGGTCTACAAGAGAAAGAGAGGATCTGACGGAAAGGTTGAAACCTTTAAAGCTCGGCTTGTTGCGAAAGGATATACTCAGAAAGAGGGAATCGATTATGAGGAGACCTTCTCGCCGGTAGCCAAGATAAAGTCGATCCGGATTCTCTTATCCATAGCATCTCATATGGATTATGAGGTGTGGCAAATGGATGTCAAGACAGATTTCCTAAATGGAAGTCTTGACGAGACGATTTATATGAAACAACCAGAAGGATTCATTGCTAAGGGGCGAGATCATCTAGTGTGCAAGCTTAATCGATCCATTTATGGATTGAAACAAGCCTCGAGATCGTGGAACCTGCGGTTTGACGAAGTAGTCCAATCTTTTGGATTCAGTCAAAGCATGGACGAATCGTGTGTGTATTGGAAACGTGATGGAAAGAAGGTGGTGTTTCTCGTGCTTTATGTAGACGACATTCTTCTCATTGGCAACAGTGTGAAAATGTTATCAGACATAAAGGGATGGTTGTCTAGACAATTCGATATGAAAGATTTGGGAGAAGTAGGACATGTTCTAGGGATCAAGGTTATAAGGGATCGCCGGAATAGAACATTGTACTTATCCCAGCAATCTTACAGAGACACGATTCTGGCTCGTTTTAACATGCAAGATTCCAAGAAGGGTGAACTGCCCTTCAGTAAAGGAACTTATCTTTCTAAGGAGATGTGTCCTCAGACACAAAAGGAGAAAGATGAAATGAAATCAGTTCCCTACGCTTCGGCTGTGGGAAGCTTGATGTATGCAATGTTATGCACGAGGCCTGATATCTGCTATGCAGTTGGCGTAGTAGCGAGATATCAGAGTAACCCTGGAAAGGCTCATTGGACTGCCGTAAAGAGCATTTTCAAGTATTTGCGAAATACTAGGGATTATGTTCTAAGTTACGGGGCAGACAATCTGATTCCTTTGGGTTATACGGATTCGGATTTCCAAGCTGATAAGGACCGGCGAAAGTTGACATCAGGCTATGTGTATACTTTGGGAGGTGGAGCCGTATCATGGAGGAGTGTAAAGCAAAAGTGCATTTCAGACTCTACCATGGAAGCTGAATATGTTGCAGCCTCAGAGGCAGCGAAAGAGTCAGTTTGGTTCCTTAATTTCCTCCAGGACTTAGATGTGATTCCGAGTTTGCCCAGAGCTATGACAATTTATTGTGATAATAGCGGTGCAGTTGCAAACAGTAAGGAACCACGGTCCCATAGTGCTACGAAACACATAGAGCGCAAGTACCACCTGATTCGAGTCATCGTCAAGAGGGGCGATGCGATAGTCACCAAGATAGCTTCAGAGGACAACCTAGCGGACCCTTTCACCAAGATACTTCCTAAGGAAGTATATTTCAAGCACTTGGAGGGTTTGGGAGTCAGAAGTTTGGAGGATAAGACTAGACCTTAGTATAAGTGAGAGATTGATGGAGTAGTATACTTAATGTCTAGATTTGAGTATTCTGAACTCCTTGTACACTTTCATTTACCTATTAAATACAAACATTCATTTGCTTTTAATTATTGTTAATTAAATATATGCAAATTATAGTCCTGGATTTTGTACGTTTTAGTTAGTATGGTGTTGCATGGGCACACAGAAGATCATACTATCGGTTACTCGTATTTAATCGAACAGTTGCTCACGACCTAGATGGGCACGGACCAATCCATCGGTATAGTCGTTGTGTGAGAGAGAAAATAATTTATCTTAATTTTTTTATCACACTTGTACACTTGGTGTATTGAGCGGATCGATTGAGACTCATCAATTAGGTTTGCTCGGCGATAATTGATTTGAGACTCAGTGTATTATATTCTTAATCCCCGATGTTATTGCGGGTGTGTATATTTAATATAAGTGACTTTGATTTTCCAAAGGAATTAACCGATTTAATTATTGGGTTAATTACCGGTCAAGTTGGGTCGCTATATTTTATATATGGCATGCCGTGAATAATTGACCGGACAGTGTATCCCGGAAGGGTTGATAATATCCCCGAGATGAGCTCAAAAGGATTTATTATGTAAACCTCGCGAGTGGATTTAATTCCGCATAATAAATAAGGTTGAGTGGTACTAGTCTCGGATAAAAGAGATGAATAAATTTATTAAGCAATAAATAAATTTTATTCATGGATATTTCTATCTTAAATACACGGAATAAATAATACTACCGGAGAAATATTATTTGGATATAATATGGTTTAATATTGGGAGTGCAATTAATTTATATAGTGGAAAATAAATTAATTAATATTGATAAGGATTAATGGACTTGGGCAGTGGGCTCAATTTAATCATCAATATTGGAAGCCCAATATTCCACCTCCTTTAGATCCCCTACGTAGCCTATAAAAGCACTACATGGCCTTCATAAATCATAAGACAAGATTATCATACTTGATATTCTAGAGAGTTGAAGGAGATCCATAGGAGTTCGATAGATCGTCGCCCACCCGACGTTCGAACGGAGTGCAAGGAATACGTGGGAAGATTCAAAGGTCATCTTGATTTCGTTTCTCCGAACAACGAATCGAAAGGTAAAATATCTAAACGCCCTTGATAATTGTTCGATTTTGGTTTATCGAGAATACCGTAGAACGCAAGATCCGAGGTATGAAACCGGGTAGGAGGACGAACGCGTGGTGGTGGCGAAGCCACCGGACCACGGCGGACGCCCGCCTAGGGTTT
Source organism: Euphrasia confusa (assembly GCA_954870475.1). Lineage (NCBI taxonomy): Eukaryota > Viridiplantae > Streptophyta > Magnoliopsida > Lamiales > Orobanchaceae > Euphrasia > Euphrasia confusa. The sequence goes on from OX940960.1 coordinate 25,109,279, forward strand.
CTTGGGCGCGGAGGAGATCGACCCTCGGCTGGACCGAGGGCGTGCGGTCGATCCTTGCGATCGACCGCGGGGGCGCGGGCTGGAGCCGCATGTTGGAAATCGACTATCCTGGATGCGTTCGTTCGATCGCTCGAACATCCGAACGATCCCAGTCGACCTCCTAAGTCGCTACTACATTCGCTTTCCCAGCCCGTGCCCCGATTCACGCCCAGCCGCTGCCCCGAAGGACAACCGCGCGAGCCGAGCGGGCTGCCAGAAAAACGCCAAAACGGCGGTCGCCGTTTAGGAATGGCGGTCGCCGTTCCTTCGCGAACAGCAACTCGACGTTGCTGTTCCGGGCTTGTTTCCGGGTCGTTTTTCCTCTTCCGACTACCGATCCGGAGGTCCTAGAACCCCCAGTAGTCGAGGAATACAACCCACAGTCCCGGAACCCGATCTACGTTCAAAGTATGATCAATGAGGAAAAGTGAGATCGAATAAACGCGGAATTAAAAGATCCGATCTCATACCTTATCGGTCGATTGTTGAGACCTTAGCGATTGCTAGTGTATGCCTCTTCCCTTGACTCCAACCGTTGTGTGGGCAACGATCCGTTGGGTCTCCTTTTCTGCTTCTCCTTTTTCACCAGCGTAATATTTCTTTTCTCTGATGAGAAAAAAATATTTGCGCTACACTATTATTTTGCAGAGAAAACTTAATTGCGCTAGCGCAATAATATTTCTCAAAAAAATAAAAAGCTGCGTAGTCTAGGTTTAGGATAGGCAAGGTAGGGTATTTATAGAGTTACACTAGGGACCCCTTAGGTAAATAAATCCCGGGCTAAATTGCAATTTAATTAAACCGGTGTCCTTAAAAGAAAACCTTTAATTAAATTCAATTTTAATTATAATTAATTCCACTATAAAATTATAATTGAATTCCCGAAATAAATTTAATATTATTTCAACAATAATAATTCCGCTGAAATTACATATACGACTTTCCCCGTGTTTAAGATATCGAACGTCCACGAATTTATTTAATTACTAATAATTAAATTAATTCGTTTCTTATTATCCGAGACTAGTACCACTCATCCTTATTATCATGTGGAACAAATCCACCTGCAGGGTTTACATGATAAACTTTATGAGCTCATCTCGGGGACGTTATCAACCCGATAAACGGGACACGGTTTCCTGTCTATAATCTATAGCATGCCGTGTGTACAATTATGATTCCCAATTTACCGAGTATCTCGACTAATCAATTAGTCTCACTCATTGGCAAGTTAAAGAACCGAGAATTGGACACACGCACCTATAATTATATAGGGATTAAGAATTCGTATATCCGTAATTCTGAGGTCTAGTTCGATTACGTCGATTAGTATAAATCGAACGCCCTCCCGTGGTCCTGCTCAATACACCAAGTGTACAAGTGTAACATAATAGTCAAGACCAACTATTACCCAGTCACACTACGACGTACCGATGGATTGTCCCTGTCCATCTAAGTCGTGAGCTTCTGTTCGATAGTATACGAGTAACCGACAGTATGATCTTCCGCATGTCTCCTCATGCCATACTGTCTACAACGTATATATCTAGGACTATTGCATTCAAGTACAAGATAGACAAAATGCCGACGGTTTGATTAATAGATAATGTAAAACACAGATAAGGAGTTCCATATTGTCACTAAACTAGACATTTAGAATATAACTCCATCAATCTCCCACTTATACTAAATCTCTAGTTGCCCTCTACCATACATCCGATACCCATCCCCTTCACGTGTCTCTTGAACGCTTCCGCTGGAAGTGCCTTCGTAAAGGGGTCTGCCAGGTTATCCGCTGATGCAATCTTGGTGACAACCGCATCGCCTCTCCTGACGATGTCTCTAATCAGGTGGTACTTGCGATCTATGTGTTTACTCGCATTGTGGGCTCGTGGTTCCTTTGCATTTGCCACTGCACCGCTATTGTCACAATAAATTGTGATAGCTCTAGGCATTTTAGGAACCACATCCAAGTCCATAAGGAAGCTCCGGAGCCATACCGATTCTTTAGCTGCCTCAGAGGCTGCTACATATTCGGCTTCCATGGTAGAGTCCGAAATGCATTTCTGCTTAACACTCTTCCATGAAACTGCTCCACCTCCCAATGTGAACACATAGCCTGATGTAGACTTTCGCTGATCCTTATCAGATTGGAAATCCGAGTCTGTGTAACCAATAGGAATCAACTCGGACGCTTTGTAACTCAGAACATAATTCCTAGTCCTTCGCAGGTACTTAAGTATGTTCTTTACAGCAGTCCAGTGACCCTGTCCAGGGTTACTCTGATATCTAGCTACCATGCCTACGGCATAGCAGATATCAGGCCTCGTGCACAACATTGCATACATTAGACTTCCTACTGCCGAAGCATAAGGAACTGTCTTCATGTAATCTATCTCCTTCTGTGTTTTGGGACACATGTCTTTAGATAGATGAATTCCATGGCAGAAAGGTTGAGCACCTCTCTTGGAATTCTGCATGTTGAAACGAGTTAGAATCGTATCAATATATGAGGCCTGGGACAAGCTCAATGTTCTTTTCTGGCGATCCCGTATAACTTTGATCCCAAGAACATGCCCAACTTGTCCTAAGTATTTCATATCGAATTGCTTGGACAACCATCCCTTTATGTCCGACAACATCTTCACATTGTTGCCAATTAGAAGGATGTCGTCTACATAAAGCACGAGAAACGCCACACTGTTTCCGTCACATCTCCGGTATACACACGACTCGTCCATGCTTTGAATGAATCCATAAGACTGGATAACCTCATCAAACCGCATGTTCCAAGATCTAGAAGCTTGCTTCAATCCATAAATGGATCGGTTTAGCTTACACACTAGATGCTCTTGGCCTTTCTTAATGAAACCTTCTGGCTGTCTCATGTAAATGGTTTCGTCAAGATTCCCATTCAAGAATGCTGTCTTGACGTCCATTTGCCACACCTCATAATCCATATGAGCTGCTATAGACAAAAGAATCCAGATCGACTTTAGCATAGCTACCGGCGAAAAGGTTTCCTCATAATCAATCCCTTCTTTCTGAGTATACCCCTTCGCAACAAGCCTAGCCTTGAAGGTTTCAACCTTCCCGTCAGATCCTCTTTTTCTCTTGTACACCCACTTGCAACCAATGGCTTTTACACCTTTGGGCGGTGCTACAAGATTCCAGACCTGATTTGAATCCATTGATTCAATCTCAGATTTCATCGCTTTTTGCCAAGACTGAGCATCTTGATCTTTAAGCGCCTCGCCGTAGGTCCAGGGATCGGTTTCATGTTCTCCAGGTAACAAGTCCGAAGACTCACCTATAAACATGAACCTATCGGGTTGTCGAACAACCCTCCCACTACGACGACGCTCCGGTGTAACCTCAGTAACTACAGGTGCAGACTGTGGTGGCGTATCACTCGGTTCGGTTGGATCTAAGCCTTGATCGTCCCCTCTCAGTTCGTTTAGTATTATCTCACTCTTGGGCTTGTGGTCCATTATATAATCCTCTTCCAAGAACCGAGCGTTGGTGCTAACAACGATCTTCTGGTCCTTAGGACTATAAAATAGACCACCTTTCGTTCCTCTAGGATATCCTATAAACAACCGAATATCCGAACGTGACTCCAACTTATCAGCCCCATGCTTCAGCACATGTGCTGGACAACCCCAGATCCGAATGTGCTTCAAGTTCGGCTTACGCCCGGTCCACAATTCCGAGGGCGTCTTAGGGACTGATTTAGAAGGCACTAGGTTCAGGATATACGCCGCTGTTTCCAAGGCATATCCCCAGAACGAAACTGGTAGGTCTGAATAACTCATCATAGATCTTACCATTTCCATAAGAGTCCTATTCCTTCTTTCTGCTACACCATTCTGCTGGGGCGTGTATGGTGCAGTCATCTGGGAGTCAATCCCATTCTCTAATAAGTACACCTTAAACTCTCCCGAGAGGTACTCTCCTCCACGATCAGATCGTAGAGTCTTTATGGTTTTACCATGAAGGTTCTCCACAAGAGCTTTGTACTCCTTGAACTTGTCAAAGCACTCGCTCTTGCGGCGCATCAGGTACACAAAACCATACCTTGAGTAATCATCAGTGAAGGTTACGAAATATTCATAACCTCCTCTCGCTTGGACAGATAAAGGCCCGCACAAATCAGAGTGAATCAATTCCAGTACTTCCTTGGATCTATACCCCTTATCACTAAAGGGTCGCTTGGTCATTTTTCCTTCCAGGCATGATTCGCAGGTTGGAAAGTCCTCATCTTTCACATCACTGAGTATTCCATCAGTTATCAACCTTTGAATCCTACCCAAGTTAATATGACCTAGCCTAAGATGCCATAAGTACTTTTGATTCATCCTAGAAGGCTCCTTTCTCTTATTGGTACTAGACGTATTAAAAGACTCTACTCGTTGCATCGTGGAATAATCAGGATTCAGTATATATAAGTTGCCTATCAATGTACCAGAACAGATATACTCACCATTCTTTTTGATAATAACAGAACTATCAAAAGAAACAGAATATTTATTCAAAACCAACTTAGAAACCGAAACCAGGTTCTTTCTAAAATTTGGTACATAAAGGCAATCATTCAATACCAAAACTTTATTATTAAAAGATAAATAAACATCTCCCACTGCAACCGCCGCCACTTTCGTAGCGTTGCCCATGTAGATAGTGATCTCTCCCTCTCTAAGCCGCCGGGTTTCCTGGAACCCCTGCAAAGAATTGCAGACATGATCAGTGGCTCCCGTATCCACACACCAGGTGCCGGTGGATAACACCGCTAAACATGTTTCAGTGACTAAGGAAAAGTTCATACCTCCTTGTCTGAGAGGACAATTAGACTTCCAATGTCCAGACTGCTTGCAACGGAAACACTTGCCCTTGGGCTTGTTCACTCCATTCCGTGGTGCACCATTTCTGGGTCCACTGGGTTTCCGTCCTTGATTCTTCTTCCTCTTAGTCCCCGAAGGGCCAGGAAGTTTCACAGCCACAAGTGCATGAGACTTCTTAAAGATTCCCTCTGCCGCCTGGAGTTCAGTCAGGAGTTCCGCCAACGTATATAACCTCTTGTTCATGTTATAGTTCAGACGGAACTGCTCAAAACTCCTAGGCAGAGACTGGAGCACTATATCGATCTGGGTTTCCCCATCGATAGCTCCTCCCATAATCTCTATCTCATTCAGATAGCCAATCATCCTAAGAATGTGATCCCTTACGGGCGTTCCTTCGGACATGGTGGCTGTCATGAGTCGCCTCATAGCATCTTGCCTGGCTGCCCTATCCTGACTACCAAACATATCCTTGAGGTTAAGCATCATATCATAGGCAGTGGTCATGGCTTCATGCTGATGTTGCAGCACATTTGACATAGAAGCCATAATGTAGCACCGCGCCATCTGATCAGCCTTGACCCACTTCCGATGAGCTTCCTTTTCCTCAGGAGTGGAGGTGTCAATAGGTTCATCAGGACAAACCTCATGGAGTACAAATTTGTACTCCTCAGCAGTTAGGACAATGTCCAAGTTTTGTTTCCAATCAACATAGTTTGGACCAGTGAGTTTGTTTTCTTTTAGTATAATGGACAGCGGGTTGAGTGCCATATCTATAAAAGAGACAAATCAAACCGTCAAATTTAATTCGATATTAACTCCCTTAATTAATATCATTAAATTTACCAATCAATCCTAAAATCCCATCAGACTAGCATGCCACGTTCATGTGGACGTATACTAGTCCAAACGATTTTATAACTGGACTTTTACTTTGGTCGTACATCATTACAGCAGTGACTCCGATGGGGAGGATACTGTAAAGCGTACCTAAGTGTATACCATTCTAAGTTAACCGCTCGGAAACTACATGCCCACCGCAAGCCACGTTAGTGTGGACGTTTACGTTGACATGCGGTCCCTTTACGATTTCCTATAACTGTCGAGCCTCAATTGACCCAAAGTTCCGTTTCCGTCTAGCAAGCCACGATAGTGTGGACGTTTACTAAACAAACAACTTTGTTAATTGAATTCCATTTATTTAAATGTCATAGAGTCTCAATTAACCCAAAGTACCGTTTCCATTTAGCAAGCCACGATAGTGTGGACGTTTACTAAAACAAACAACTTTGTTAATTGACTCTTACATTTAATAAATTTCACAATCTCATTTAATCAAAGCTTGATATCTCGTAAGTGAAACTCGAAGTTTCTAACCAGCGATCAATCATGCAATTGAGCCCTATCTCTCACTAGGTGAGGGAGCCAACCAGACAATCGATCTAGTCATCAAATGACTCGAATGTCTCTAATCTGTGTCATTGACATAACCAAGCGCTTTGGCTCCATTCCACTCCCCGGGGTGAGAATGAGTCGAGTTGAAATTAGTCTTTGAAAAACAGATTAGGCATTGCTTTGAAAAACTTAAGTGTTCAATTCTATAAATGGAATTGAATTCGAATCTTGATCCAGTGATATCCGTGTGTCAACTTTATCCGATAGGGAGGATGACACTAAAGCCAACTCGTAAGCGACACACATCACCATCAAAACAGAGAATGGAGACCGCGTGATTGTTTCCAATCCCTCTCCCACTTAGTTTTTACGAAAGGGATAACAAGCATGCATATGAAGTTAAAGCATAATAAAACGCACGTAAACACACAAAAAGCATTTAACGTGGCCCGATTATTATGGCCTTTAAAATCTTCGATGCACGTCTCCTCGGATCTTCGTCTCGTTGCTCGTCTAGGTCTCGATCCACCACCGACTCGTCTAAGTGCCAAGAGACGAACCCCTCCCACTGGAGTATCATCCCAGGCCTCGACGAGCGATCCGTGGTGTCCGTCGAACCCCCGCGGAGCTGCTGCCTGAAACCAATGAAACGGCGACCGCCGTTTGAGAAACGGCGACCGCCGTTTGAGAAACGGCGACCGCCGTTTGCCCTTCAGCAGCCCGCGGGTTCGACTTCTCGACCCTCGTTCGTCCGGCCCTCGATCTCGTCTCGATTCACCAAGTAGCAGCAACAATTACAAGGTAAAGCTAACTACTTCCGGCATCGATCCTATACATATCGATCGATCCTATACACCCGGATAAACGAAAAACGAAATAGAAAACCCTAAACGACTCAACCCGTCGTTTTAATCTATTACAAGCAAGCAACGATTCAAAAACAAAAGATCTCGACAATCCCGAGAGTTTAACACACCACATCATACAGTACAAAAAAAATTGACCATAATAATCGGGTGATCCTGCAAAACAAACTCGCAAACAATACAAAGAACGTATAAACCTCTCTCTGATACCAATTGTTGGAAATCGACTATCCGGGATGCGTTCGTTCGATCGCTCGAACATCCGAACGATCCCAGTCGACCTCCTAAGTCGCTACTACATTCGCTTTCCCAGCCCGTGCCCCGATTCACGCCCAGCCGCTGCCCCGAAGGATAACCGCGCGAGCCGAGCGGGCTGCCAGAAAAACGCCAAAACGGCGGTCGCCGTTTAGGAATGGCGTTCGCCGTTCCTTCGCGAACAGCAACTCGACGTTGCTGTTCCGGGCTTGTTTCCGGGTCGTTTTTCCTCTTCCGACTACCGATCCAGAGGTCCTAGAACCCCCAGTAGTCGAGGAATACAACCCACAGTCCCGGAACCCGATCTACGTTCAAAGTATGATCAACGAGGAAAAGTGAGATCGAATAAACGCGGAATTATATTTCTCAGAAAAATAAAAAGCTGCGTAGTCTAGGTTTAGGATAGGCAAGGTAGGGTATTTATAGAGTTACACTAGGGACCCCTTAGGTAAATAAATCCCGGGCTAAATTGCAATTTAATTAAACCGGTGTCCTTAAAAGAAAACCTTTAAGTAAATTCAATTTTAATTATAATTAATTCCACTATAAAATTATAATTGAATTCCCGAAATAAATTTAATATTATTTCAACAATAATAATTCCGCCGAAATTACATATACGACTTTCCCCGTGTTTAAGATATCGAACGTCCACGAATTTATTTAATTACTAATAATTAAATTAATTCGTTTCTTATTATCCGAGACTAGTACCACTCATCCTTATTATCATGTGGAACAAATCCACCTGCAGGGTTTACATGATAAACTTTATGAGCTCATCTCGGGGACGTTATCAACCCGATAAACGGGACACGGTTTCCTGTCTATAATCTATAGCATGCCGTGTGTACAATTATGATTCCCAATTTACCGAGTATCTCGACTAATCAATTAGTCTCACTCATTGGCAAGTTAAAGAACCGAGAATTGGACACACGCACCTATAATTATATAGGGATTAAGAATTCGTATATCCGTAATTCTGAGGTCTAGTTCGATTAAGTCGATTAGTATAAATCGAACGCCCTCCCGTGGTCCTGCTCAATACACCAAGTGTACAAGTGTAACATAATAGTCAAGACCAACTATTACCCAGTCACACTACGACGTACCGATGGATTGTCCCTGTCCATCTAAGTCGTGAGCTTCTGTTCGATAGTATACGAGTAACCGACAGTATGATCTTCCGCATGTCTCCTCATGCCATACTGTCTACAACGTATATATCTAGGACTATTGCATTCAAGTACAAGATAGACAAAATGCCGACGGTTTGATTAATAGATAATGTAAAACACAGATAAGGAGTTCCATATTGTCACTAAACTAGACATTTAGAATATAACTCCATCACCGCACCCCACCCCACCTCGACGGTGGGGACCTCCAGGCGGCGGCGAGTCGCCGGACTCGCCGCGGGGGCTGCCGATGCAGCCCCACCCGATCGCGTGGGACGCGATCCTTCGATCGCGCGAACCCCGGCTCGCGGGGGTTCGGCCGGGGGCGGGCTGTGCGTCTTCGGGCGCATGGTCTCCGATGGTCGGACTCCGGCGGATGAGTCGGTGTTCATGTGATCTCCGGCGAAGGTTTTCGTTCGGGTTATTGTTTCCGCAAATTTTAATAGCCCGGGATATCGAATTCCAACAACTCGATGGATTACTTGATCGTACGCGCGATCGAGTAAACCATCGAGTAACAGACGCAGAAAAAAAAGCAAAAAACTGGAGCAAATACCTCTCGTTTTCGGTCGTTTAGCCACGCGTATATTCGACCGGCGTTTTTCAGAATTTAACGGGGCAACATGGTAGAGGTTTTTGTGTGGATTGGAGAGAATTTTTGAATTTTTTTTGTTTGGATGGGTTGGTTTGTGATGAATATTGATATGAATGCACAATTAAACCTACACCAAACCCTCAACTCAACAAAAACTCTGATTTCGTGGGCCCCACAATCTATTTTGTTTTTGTTTTTATTTTATTTGATATTGTTTTTTTTTTTTTTTTTGATTTATTGAAATAGTAAGAGTATAAGAGATATTTCATGGACAATTGGTGTAAAAAACTTACACTTTTATAAGTGGGAACTTTAAACTCATCCCCTTATCAAATGTGACAAAAAAGTTACATTCCCTCTTTATAATTTAATAGTAGTACTTCATTTTTCACATGTTAATGTCACATTTTTTTTGTTCTCTCATACCAATGGTCATACACCATTTAAAAAAATTACTCATTATTGTTATTTTTTCATTTAAAAATAAATATTACACTAACCTTTTTACACATACTTTTTCAATAATACTCTAAATTATTTACTTTATTAATTTAAAAATAAATTTTTATTCGCATTTTTTTGATCAAAAAATCAATAACACTGTTTTTTTTTAATCTACGTGTTCAGTCACATGTGACCATTGTTGCGGGACGAACGAAGTTCTACTTTAGAAACAAAATCATAAAAATTCAAAGAAGAGACTCCTATTATCTTAGAACGAATGAAGTAACGAATGAAGTATCTTTTTATGTCGAAGAAACATAATCATTTCTTTCCAAAAAAATGTGAAAAATATATTTATTTCTAAAAAAGAAAATATTATTATTTATTAAAAACAAAAAAAAAACATGTTATGCAATCAAAACTCTTAGTTTAAGTTTTCATTCACATTATATTTTATTAATAAAAATGTTTGGTAGACTCTTAGTTTAAGTTTTCATTCACATTAAATTTTATTACAATAAAAATGTTTAATTATTAATCAAATTTTAATTTTTGGTTTATTTCCATAAAAATGTTTATCTACCAAATTTAATAATATATTCTTCATAATTATTATACTAAAAATTACTCCTATTATATATTTTAAATAATTTTTTATCTTCTCCATTCTCATTATTCATTTCATATTATATAATACTTGAAAATAAAATAAAATTATTTCTTAATTTTTTATATTCATTTAAATACTATTAATATTGTATACTATAATAAATTTTATATGAAAACTTACTTTATATTATTATTACAATTTACATTGCATTTTTTAACTCTATCTTTTCTCTCTCCTAAAAACATGTTCTCATGAGTTTTTTTTTTTTTGGTAAATGTCAATTACATTTTTAGTGACTGTTTGGTAGCATGGATAAGAGCTAGTTAGTTACATTAACATAAATATAACTTGTTTGGTAGACTTTTGTTGGACCTGCGATAGATTGAGAGTCCGGTTCTAATCCCTGTAGCTCTTCAGAAGATATATCGGCCCAAATATATGGGATATCCTATCTTGTTTGAATAGGAATCATAGTTAATGAAATTAATTATTAAATACCTTTAAAGCAAAATAAAAATTGAAGTTATTTTCTCAACTCTCTTTGTTTTTCATCGACCAAGGCGATTCAGGTTTTTTTTAATTTATTTATCAATTTATCTTTTTTTATATATAATTTTATTCTCGTCCTCAAATCAATAAATTATAATCTCTTTCTTGTGTTTTTTTAAATCATGCCCAAATATTAGACATGGGCAAGTCCAAATTTGTTTTTTATTTTTTGTTTGGAATCTATATATAATTATATATAAAATTAGATCTTTTTTTTTAAATCATGCACAAATATTAACACAATGAGATCTGGGCAAGTTCAGATTTGTTTTTAATTTTTTGTTTGAGATCTATATATAATTATATATAAAATAAGATCTATTATTAATTTATGACAGACGATTTTTTTCCACCGGCCTCTACGTGTTGCACACGAATCCGAATGACGAACTTGCTTGATCGAGTTGATTCTCCAAGAACAACCTCTTTTCTCTCTATTTGTGTATGTGAATTTCGTGGGTAATGTTGTGGTGTGATGAAAATCTGATTTTCATCCATATAATAACCTCATTATTCACCACATTACTCCCCTTTGTAACCTACAACATAATGGGCATCATAATGCACCATTAACATGCAAAAGAGGTTACAAAGGAGGTGAAAGGTCATGCCACATACAAATGCCACTATGCATTGTATGTGGTCCCACTTGCTTGTGTGGCACGCCATGTCACACTATGTGACATGCATCCATGCAAGCCATGCATCACATACATGTTTATTAAATCCACGTAAATATTGATTCTAAATCAATATATTTATCAAGCAATGTATATCAATATCGAGCTCGTGTGTGACCCTGTAGGTATGATTATCAATTAATATTATATTGCTCCCAGCAATTAATATTATCGAATAATCATTTAACATCCATACACGACCTTATGACTTTATCGATTGCACACGTAGGATCGAAGGACATATCCCAACAAAGTGCTCCACCCAGAAGTTGGTGAGAGTACTCGTAAGGGGCATTCCTGCACGGATGGTTGGTCCTGGGCAAGTAAGGCAAGTAAGGCGCACAACGAGGACGTTGCGCATAAAAGGTGGGGTGATTGTAACGCCCCCGAAAATTCAAATGCTTAAAAGGATTGAATATGCTACTCATACCAACAGATGCATCTTCTTTTCTGGGCATCCTCCTATTAGAACTCCAAAGTTAAGCGTGTTGTCTCTGGAGTAATTCTAAGATGGGTGACCCCCTGGGAAGTCTCTCGGGTGTGCACGAGTGAGGACAAAGTGCGCTGAAAAAGACAAGTATTGGTACAGTGTGGCCAGAATATCACTCCTGGCGGCAGTCATTAGTAACCGAGCCGGCCCATTAGGGTCGGGCTTCGACCCCTCAATGGGCCGAGGCGTTACAACAAACACATAAAACTTAAAAAATACTTAGAAAAACACACCAAACCAACTAATCACTACCGAACTTTGCAAATTTTCTTGACGGTTGAATGAACAAATCCTTACGTATCAAGCTCCTAATTGTTGCAAACGTGAGAGATCTGCATCGATTTATTCTCGCCGATTTATTTACGTTCTCGCATCGAAAAACACTTTTACAATCAATCAAAATGTACTAATCTATAGCTCAACAAATAATTATTGAAAAACAAAATAAGAATGCATTAGCTACTGAATAACCAAAACTCAAATAATTATAAAGATGAATTTCAATATAATATCTAAGTTAATCATATTTTTAATTAGAGTTTATGCATAAATATTTTGAAATATATCAAGTAATGACGATCTTGTTAGATGAAGTATTTTAATACTAATTCCTGAGTTGTTTATGTACCTCCACTTTGATTGGGATTTCCGACTACAATGAGGAATCTAAGTACAAACAATATTTGATTAGGGTTAGAAACTGTCTACAACACTATTGATAGAAGATTTATCTTGTTGTTTTTATTTCTTTTTATTTATATTGAGAACTTCTCGTAGTGCGCTCATTTATTAATTTAATGGGACGGATCCAGCATAAATGGTACACATATAAGTGTATGATATACTTACTCGACAAATATATCAAATACCTATATTCAATTTAATTGTTTTAAACAAAAAATACGCATGTCAATTAGGGGAGGAAACGAGCCGAGCCGGGCTTTGACTAAATAGGCCTGGGCTGATGTGAATTTTTTAGCCTCAAGTCTGGCCTATTATCTATCGTAGACTTTTTTTAAAGGCTCGGCCTGAGCCTTTGTAATAAAAAAGTCTGGCCTGCAAGGCTTTCTAAACCTTTTTGAATAAAATTTGAAAATCAAATCAATTCAAGAATTAGACAAAAAATTAATTAAAATAAGGAAGATTTTCAAAAAGAGTAATTATCTTACTCTTTATTATACATTAAGATCAATCTTTACACTATTTATAAAAAAACTAGATTTACCTAATCAACGCTTCTAATTATTAAAACTAGGGATATTTTAAAAATAGGTAATTATGTTAGTACATTTTAGGGCTAAATACACTTTGCCACCCCAGGATATGGGGTTTTTACACTTTGCAACCTCGTCGGAAAACTTTTGCCGATCAGTACCACAGGATAAGCAATATTACAATTTGCAACTTGCCGGCTGCCGGATCGGAATATGCCATCGAATATTCCGTTTTGAAGGGTTTTTTAGTAAATTTCAGAACAAAAAAATGGGTGATTACCCATTTGCCCTTCCCTCATATTTACTGAATATTTCATTTCATTTAATTAGAAAGAAAAATGAAAAACGTTAAATACTTGGTCGAAGGCAAAATCGAAACACACTTTTTGACCCCAATTTAAGAACCCTAATTTTGAGCTCTGCGATTCTGAGATTTGACGAAGAAAGAAAATGGTCGAACTTTGCAAATGCGGGAAGGCAGTGGTGAGTCGCACATCTTGGAGTGATTTGAACCCTGGCAGGAGGTTTAAAGCGTGCGAAGATTATCGGGTAAGAATCAGAACCCTAATTTCTCAATTTCTCTATTTAGGGTTTATGTGAGAACCCGTAATTTCTCAAGTTCAGAATTGGGTATAATAACCCTAAATACTGAATTGGGGATAATAACCCTAATTTTTCATTTTGGTATAGTAACCCTAATTTCTCAATTTCTGAATTTAGGGTTTCTGTGAGAATTTTTTAGTAAATTTTTTAGTTCAGAATTTGGGACAATATCCCTAATTTATGATTTATGAATGTGGGATAATAACCCCAATTTTTGAATTTGTGAATTTTGGATATTAACCCTAGCTGCTTTAATCGATTTTTTGTCAGGATGGAGGGTGTGGATACTTTAATTGGGCTGACCCACCAGCATGCCACAGATGCCATCACATTATTCCAGGGCTTCTCAGAAATATCAATTTAAAGGTTGAGGAGTTAGAACAGCTCAAGAAAGAAGTAACAGTGATGAAAAAAAGGATTTGGAAGATGACCTTTGTGTTTATGGCTGTACTGGTCATTTTCTGCAGTTTTTTGTACTAATCTGTAGTGATTTAATGTAATGTAATGCACTGTAATGGATGATGTGTAATGTAGGTTGATTTTGGGTAATTCGCTTGAATATGTTGGTAATCTGTAGTGGTTTTGTGTAATGTAATGCACTTTAATGAATTTGAGTTATGTAATGAAGTTGCTTTTATTGAAATTCACTTGTTTCCACTACTTCTGTGACTGATAAAACATGTAAGTGAAATGACAAAAACAATATTCTTGATGGACTTGAGAAAACAAGTAACTGAGATGACAAAATTATACCAAAATGACTGAACAAACCTGTAACTTAAAATCACTGAATTCAACTTAAACAACTTAAAATGACTGAATTCAATACATTCCCAAACACTTAAGTTCAAAATCAACTTAAACAACCATAATAAACAAGAAATTGTTCAAATCAAACCAACATTACACAACAGCACACAACATCACACACATCACACAACATCACAAAAATTGTTCACCACCCTCTCCTTGCTTGAACAGTCTTCATCATAGCCTTAATATCAAGTTCCCTCTTTTCCTTGATTTCTTCTGAACTCCTCAGTGTCATCATTGATCCACCTAGCTGCTTTCTAAGTTCTGCCTGAGATAATGGATTATGAGATGTTGTAGAAGGTTGAGAAGAGGCCCTAGGAGCATCTGAAACATGTTGAGAAGAGGACATAGGAGCATCTGGAACAGGTTGAGATGCAGTGACAGTGTGAACTTTTTTAGATGGCACCTTCTTCTTGGAAATAACAGGTAACTTCTTCAGTGGACTCTTCCTCAGTGGACTCTTTGCAGCATTCTCACTCAAGTTCCTAGGACTCCTCCTCACTGGACTTCCCACAGGTGGTTCATTCAAATTCAATCTTTGACTCCTCCTCACTGGACTTACAACAGAGTCATTCAAGTTGATCTTTGGACTCTTCCTCACAGGAGTTGGTTTCTTCTCTGGAATATGAGTTGATTCAGGCTCTGTAATTGGAATTGGAGTACTTGGCTGCTCCTGCTTTTGGCTTTGGCTCTCTGAGATTTTTTGTTTCTTAGCCTAACAAGATATGAAATCAGTTATAGTTGATAAATCAGTTATAGTAAAAAATGAAAATTTGTAAACAATGAAAATTTGTAAAAAATGAAAATTTGTAAAAAATGAGAAACAGTTGATAAAATACCTGATTCATTGGACATCCTCTGGAGTTATGACCTTGTTGATTGCAAGTGTGACAAGTAAGGTTCAAACCCCTTCTTTTCAGTTTGCCATTTTTGGAAGTACCCCTTATTTCTCCTTGCTCCAGTTTCCTCTTGTGCTTTTTGGGCCTCCCAGGCATCACTTGTACTTTTGGAGGCCTCAGAGGCAACCTTTCATCAACAACAGGTGCAGGCCATTCTTCTTGGGGGTTCATAGGGTTCATAAAGTGACTGTAGGTTCTCAAGTAAGTCTCCTTAGTGTAGCAATCAGCAACCCACATCTCTGGCTTATACTTCATGTAATATAGACAACAAATCAAATGAGCACAAGGAATGCCACTTATCTGCCACCTCCTACAGCCACAGGTTTTGTTGCCTAAATGCACAGCAAAATATTGGTCATTAGGGCCCCTCACCTCAAAAGCATTCTCACCATTCCATGTAGGTGCCCATCCAAAAGCCTTCTTTTTGTTCATTTCCAAAATATTCTGTGGCACTGGACACAGAACACCGTGAGATTTCAACATCTCAGTCATTCTCATCCCAATTCTTTTCATCATGAGCCTCCTTATTTTCTCTAGCATCTTCAGAATTGGCTTACTCCTTGCCCTCAGAATCATGGAATTGAAACACTCAGAAAGATTGTTCATAATAATATTAGTGTTATTGATTGTGCCAAAGTAGGCCTTGGACCAGTGTTGTGGGTTTTTCTCATTGATCCAAGCAACTGCAGCTGCATTCTTCACACCCTTCAACACCTTCTGTAAGTCAACCACTCTAGTTGCCCTTGCAGCCTCCCACACAATATTTCTCAACTCAATTCCTTTGTGAATCAGCTTGAAGTTAGCATAAAGATGCCTAACACAGAACATGTGTTCACTTCCAGGCATCAAATCCCTCACAGCTTCTAGAAGGCCTTTGTTGGAATTCGATATCCCGGGTTATTTAAATTTGCGGAAACCAATAACCCGATCAAACCCTTCGCCGGAGATCACATGAACGCCGACTCATCCGCCGGAGTCCGGCCTTTGGAGACCACGCACCCGAAGGCACGCAGCCCGCCCCCAGCCGAACCCCCGCGAGGCGGGGTTCACGCGATCCCGATCGCTCCTTGGCGATCGATGGGTGGGGCTGCTCCCAGCAGCCCCCGCGGCGAGTCCGGCGACTCGCCGCCGCCTGGAGGTCGACCACCTTCACGGTGGGGAGGGGCGGCACCAGCCCGCGCCCTCCGGCGATCGATCCTTGGATCGATCGCAAGCCCTCGGCCCAGCCGAGGGTTCTTTCCTCCGCGCGCCGCGAACCCTAGTTCGGGCGATCGCCCGTGGTTTGGTGGCTTCGCCACCACCACGCGATTGTCCGTCTAATCCGGGTTCGTACTTTTGGATCTTTGTTCTTCGATAATTGATTCAATAAAACAAGAATTAAATAGCAATTATTTAATTCACCTTTCGATTCGTTGTGCGGAGAAACGAGATCTTATGATGACCTTGAGATCTTCCCACGTATTCCTTGCACTAGCCCGGACGTCGTGTGGGCGACGGTCTACCGAACTCCATGGATCCTCCTCTCTACTTTCTCTCTCTAGAATTGTGATCTTCAAGTTATGAGAATAGAGAAGACCATGTAGTGCTTTTATAGGCTACGTAGGGGATCTTAAGGAGGTGGAATATTGGGCTTCCAATATTAATGATTAAATTGAGCCCAAGCCCAAATCTATTAATCCATTAATATTAATTAATTCTATTTTCCACTATATAAAATTAATTGCACTCCCAATATTAAACCATATTATATCAAATAATATTTCTCCGGTAGTATTATTTATTCCGTGTATTTAAGATATAAATATCCATGAATAAAATTAATTTATTGCTAATTAATTTATTCATCTCTTATATCCGAGACTAGTACCATTCAACCTTAATTATTATGCGGAACAAATCCACCTGCAGGGTTTACATAATAATTCCTTATGAACTCATCTCGGGGATATTATCAACCCTTACGGGATACACTTTCCCGTCAAGTATTCACGGCATGTCATATATAAAATATAGCGACCCAACTTAACCGGTAATTGACCCAGTAATTAAACCGGTCAATTCCTTTGGAAAATCAAAGTCACTAATATTAAATATACACACCCGCAATAGTATCGGGGATTAAGAATAAAATACACTGAGATTTAAATAGATTATCCAAGGCAATCCTAATCGATAAATCTCAAGCGATCCGCCCAATACACCAAGTGTACAAGTGTGATAAAATAATTAAGATAAATTATTTTCTCTCTCACACAACGACTATACCGATGGATTGGTCCGTGTCCATCTAGGTCGTGAGCATCTGTTCGATTAAATACGAGTAACCGATAGTATGATCTTCTGTGTGCCCATGCAACACCATACTAACTACAACGTATAAAATCCAGGACTATGATTTGCATATATTTAATTATAAATAATTAAACGCAAATAATTGTTTATTTAATTAAATAGATTAATGGCAATGGATCGTGAGTTTGCGTTACTTAAATCTAGACATTAAGTACACAACTCCAACAATCTCCCACTTGTACTAAGGTCTAGTCATTTCCTCCAAACTCCCGACTCCCATACTCATCACGTGCTTAAGTTGTACTTCCAAGAAGTACTATGTGAATGAGCACTCTAGGTTGCCGCTCTGAAGTTATCTTGGTGACTACAGCGTCGTCTCCCTCGACGATGACTCGTATCAGGTGGTACTTGCACTATGTGTTATCTTACACTTATGGACTTGTGATTTCTTACCACTTGCCATCGCACCGCTATTTACATAGCCTTTGGGCAAGTTAAGAATCACATCTAAGTCCCAGAGATTATCCCGGAGTTATACCAAAACTTCCGCTGCCTCTGAGGCCGCTTATTTGGTTACCCATGGTAGAGTCCGAAAAGCATCGTGCTTATCACTCTTCCATGTTAAAACTCCTTCTCCTTTAATAGTGAAACACATAGCCTGATATCGACTTATTCCGGTCCTTATTTGATTAGAAATCTAAGAGAGTGTAATCCAAAAGAAATGCTCGTCTGCTCCGTAATCCAGAACATAGTTTCCAGTACTTCGAAAGTACTTAAAATGTTCATTACAACAGTCGAGTATTCCTTTCCAGGATTACCTTGATATCCTCCCACTATACTAGCCGCATAGCAGATATCAGGTTCTCGTTTTCAACAATGCATTTATTAAGCTTTCCTCACTGGAAGTGTAGGAATCCGCTTTCATTGCTTCTATCTCCTTTTGTGTTACAAAACACATATCCTTAGATAGATGCATTCCGTCTCTGAAAGGTAACGAACCTTTCTCGGAATCTTTGCATGTTAAAACGAACCATAATCGTATAAGATATCTAGAGAAGTACAATGTTCTTTTCTTGAGATACTAGATCTTAAGAACATGCTCTAACTTCTTCTTTATCTCATATATCGATTTTTCTAGACAACCATCATTTTATGTCTGACAACATCTTTACATTGTTACCAATGATAAAATGCTATCTACATAAAACCTCCGAGAAACACCACCTTGTTTCCATCACGTTTCCCATACACTCGATTCGTCTATGCTTTGATGAATCCATAAAATGGACTATCTCATCAATTTGCAAGTTCCACGAATTCTAGCTTTGTTACAATCCATAAATGGATCAACTAAGCTTGTACTCTAAATGATCTCGCCTCTTAACAATAATCCTTATTGCTTTCCAAGAAGGCACATTTAGATCTAGTACCGCCTCTATGTAGATCTAGGGATCGATTTCACGTATACTAGGTCCAGAGTCCGAAGACTCACCTAGTTTTATGAATATCTCCGATTGTTATACAACCTCCCACTACAATGGCGTTCCGGTGTATAAACAGTAATAACAGTAGGTGCAGTTAGTGGTGTACCGCTACTCGGTTCGGCTGGTTCTAAGTCTTAATCGTTTTCTCTCTTTTCAGAAGTATCATGTCATTTTGGGCTTGTGGTTCATCTAATAGTCTTCCTCTAAGAACCGGGCGTTAGAACTTGTAACGTCCTTCTGGTTCATAGTACTATCGAACACACACCTTTTGTTCTTCTAGGATATTCTACAACCACATTTGAATGTGTCGTTGTTTCCAAGACATATCCATAGAACATAGGTAGTTCCGTTTAACTCGTGCTTTTACTATTTCTATAAGAGTTCCATTTCTTATTTCCGACACACCAATCTTACAGAGGACTGTATGGTGTGTCACTTGGGATCCAATCCCAAGCTCTGATCAAATCAGATTCAATCAATTTTAATACTTGTCCGGATCTTATATCTTATATCCATAAAGGATTGCTTAGTCGCATTATCTTCCAAATTAGATTCTTAGGTCGGAAGGTCCACTCCTTCAACTTAATTGATCTTACAATCAATTTTCGACCTTTGAACTTCGTATTTGAATAAATATGACTTAGCATAAGAATCCACAAGTATAAATGATTTAATAAAGAAATCTCTTATTAGTAAAACGAGTTATATAAAACGGTTCGTTGCATCGTGGTGGACTAAGGATTCCTCATTTATATATTGCTAGCTAATGTACCAAAATAGATAATATCATTATTTCTTCTTATAACCATCAAATGATTAACAGAAATAAAATATCCATTCATTAGAAATCCAGAACAAAGTTCTTTCTAATATGAAAGGTACATAAAAGCAATAACTCAAAATGAAATCCTATAAAATGTCCTCCACTGCAACAGCTGCCTCCTTACAGCATTGCCCATGTAGACTACGATCTTTTCTTTTCTAAGTCGTCGGGTTTCCTGGAACCCTTGCATTAAAAATGCACATACCGTCAGTGGTTCCATATCTACACACCAGGTTCCGGTAGATGATACCACTGACTATGTTTTACGACTAAAGAAAATTTCGTACTTTCTTTGAGAGGATAATCAGACTTCCAGTACCCAGACTGTTTGTATCGAGAATACTTGCCTCATGGCTTTCTCGTCCCATCTCGTGGTCTAAGTACCTTAGCACCACTGGGTTTCTTTGCTTGCTTTTCCTTTTCCCCGATTTTACCCTTAGGTTCAAAACCTTCGGCATTGGCTACAAGAGCTTGCGATTTCCGTCTCAACTCGTCTAAAAGGTCAATCATCTCAAAAACGTTTTTAAGCGTTTCCTCGAAGTGACTGGCCTTTATGAGTATCCTCATCGCTTCTTGTCTAGCCGCCTATGTCAATAGGCTCGGGAGGACAAAGCTCACTGAGTACAACCTTGCACTCTTTAACAGTTTGGGTAATGTTTAGATCTCTATTCCAATCATTACATTTAGGGACCAGTGAGTTTAAATCCTTACGTATCACATAAAGTGGGTTCAAAGCCATATCCTAATCTATGAGCACATATAACAACAAACAATCGATTTAATCTCCGATATTATCTCCCTCAAATAATATCATTAAACCACTAATCACATCTAAAATCCCATCAGGTAAGGCAAGCCACGTGGTGTGGACGTTTACCCACCCAAATGATTTAGCAATTAGATTTCCTTCGGTCATACATCACTTATAGCGTAACCTCGTGGGGAGGAATACTATAAGGCGTATCTAAGTGTAAACCATTACTCAGCACCAAAGTAAATCGCTTGGAATTGCTACATCACCGCAAGCCACGTGGTGTGGACGTTTACGACAACTTCACAATTCTTCACAATTTCTTACAACTGTCTACATCAATTAATCCAAAATCCGTCAGCATAGCAAGCCACGTGGTGTGGACGTTTACTATACTAAGAGACTTTTATAATTGACTCCCAATTACTTGATCCATTTAATCTCGTAAATCAAGACGTGGAGAATCATAAGTGAAACTCGAAGTTTCTAACCAGTGATTCACCATGCGAACGACCCTATCTCTCATAAATGAGGGAGCCGAGCAGACAAACGACCCATCTATCAAAGAATGGCACGAAAGTCTCTAATTTGTGTCCTCTACATGACCAAGTGGCTCTGGCTCCATTCCACTCCCCGGGGTGAGAATGAGTCGACTTGAAATCAGTTTTGGAAAGACAAATTAGGCATTGTTTGATAAACTTAATCAATGTTTCTCGTAAGAGGAATTACAAGAATTCTCCTCCAATGGCTTATCTATATGAACTTCGAAAGTTCATAAAAGTCACCAAGAGAACAGCAATGGAGACCATGGATATGTTTCCATACCCTCTCCCACTTAGCTTTTTACAACAAAGGGATACGCTATCTAATGCATAATTAAATACACATAAGCATAATAACAAACATACATTTCATGCAAGTACGTTCACAAATAATCAAATAATTACTCAAGTAAAATTATTTCTCGACTATTCGTACCTTGATGAATTCCAGCATGCTTGTCTTGAGTCTTCATTCTACGTCTTGAATACTTTGCCGAGCGACGGAAAAATTCTTTGATTCTCATATTTAATTTATTTTAAATAAAATCCAAGATTCCAATCCAAAATAAATTTGAATCAATCTAATGATTTTAAATAAAATACTCCAATTAAATAAAATCAATTCCATTGATTTCCATATTTAATTCTATTTCAAATAAAATTCAAGATTTTCCAATCCAAAAATAATTTTTGAATTAATCCAATGATTTTAAATAAAATACTTAAATTAAATAAAATCAATATTATTATAATCTATTGATTTCCATATTTAATTCTATTCTAAATAAAATCCAAGATTTTCCAATCCAAAATAAATTTTGAATTAATCTAATGATTTTAAATAAAATACTTAAATTAAATAAAATCAATATTTTAATAATTTCTCAATCCTATTTAGATTAGATCTCAAGAATCCTAATCAAAATCGAATTTTGATTCTTCTTAAGACTTCTAATCCAAGTAGGTATAGGATATCTAGAGAAACTAGGATTTTCTTTCCTAATTTAACTCTCCATCTAATTCCTTTATTTAATTCCATAATTAAGAAATCTAATCCAAATAGAATTTGAATTAATTCCAAAATTAAATTAAATAAAATTAGAAAGATTAAATTATTTCCGGAAAGATCGGATTTACCGGGACGAACCGAAAATCAAATTTCCGGTCGACCCAAAATCGAAACCATGCATAGCCGTGTATCTCACCATGCAAAGCGCATGGCCACACTACATCCAAGTGAATTAATTCACTCAGCCATGCAATACGCACATGCATGCCCACCATAATTCACATGGTGTCGTCCAACAACAAAAACCATGTCGGCCGACACCCTTTGTAAATTACAACAGCAGCGCGCAAAAACACGATCGTCTTCTTCGGCGAGGGGGCGCAGCGGCCTGGTCGATCTCCGGCACGTCGTCTCCTCCGACTATCTATGCCATCGACCCGATGCGACTAAGTGGCCCCACCGTACGAGCAGCCAACGACGCCCGCACAGCAGCCCGCGCTCGTCTTCTCCGGCGAACCTTCGCCGGAGCAACCGACTCCCGGCCTGACGACGCCCTGCCATCAGCCGCTGCCCCAGCAGCCCGCTTCGAACCTTGGCGTACCAGCAGCCCACTCAAAGGCGTACCAGCAGCCCGCTCAAAGCGTGTCCAGTCGGACCTTCACCGGATCAGCCGCGACTCACCGGACATCCGTCGACTTCCGGCGAACCATCCCACGATGGTGAACGCCAAGTCGACGAGCCAGACGTCCAGCCGCTGCCTCCAGTTTCTTCCCCGACAGCCCACCCGATCGTGAAGCCGTCCGCGAAGCCGCCAACGCAACCATCGAACGCAGCCGCCGGCTGCCGGCGAACCACCACCACTGGTGGCACACGCCGGCATGCCCAGCCACGTTTAGGTCACTCCCAGCAGCCCGCACAGCCCCTACGATCCCAGGTATGCCGCGGTCGATCGAGCTCGGTTTTATTCGATTATTCCGAAAACCCTCGATTTTTAATAATCAATTTTTCCGACCAACACGATTCATACGAGAGAGAAAACAAGTAAGTAGAACAAATATAGCACAATAATTTAACGCAATTAAATTAATCTAAGGCCATATACATCGAGAATCGATTATCGAAACAATTAACGAAAAACGTAATCGTACGCTCTGATACCAATTGTTGGAATTCGATATCCCGGGTTATTTAAATTTGCGGAAACCAATAACCCGATCAAACCCTTCGCCGGAGATCACATGAACGCCGACTCATCCGCCGGAGTCCGGCCTTTGGAGACCACGCACCCGAAGGCACGCATGCTGGGATTCGATGTCCCGGGTTATCAAAAATTGCGGAACCGATAACCCGACCGAAAACCCGTCGCCGGAATTCGCACGAACACCAACTCATCCGCAGGAGTCCGACCTTTGGAGACTACGCGCCCGAAGACACGCAGCCCGCCCCCAGCCGATTTTCTCCCGCGAGTCGAAAATTACGAACGCGAACACCACGCGAAGAACCGGGCTCGACGAGAGCATCGCCGCGGGATGAACCCGCGGCTAAACCCTAGCCGAACCCTATCGCGGGGTTCGCGATCGCCGTGCATGGCGATCGCCGGGGCTGTTCGGAACAGCCCCTTGGCGGTGAGTCCGGCGACTCACCGCCGCCATCCGACGGGAGGGGGACCACCAGTCGCGGCGCGAAGCCGCGACGGTCCCCGGCGATCGAACTAGGGTTCGATCGCCCCAGCCGCGGCGTCCAGCCGCGGCCTTCTCCCTTTGCGCGCACCACCGGCGGAGGGAGGCCGGGGGGTTCGATCCGCCGTGGCACCAGCCCACGGCCGAACCCCCAGCGATCGACTTCACGTCGATCGCTCGCCCCGGCGTCCAGCCGGGGCTCCCCTCACGCCCGCGCGCCGGCGGTCGAACCCTAGGGTTCGGCCGCCCCTTCTTCGATCCCGACGGGGATCGCGAGATCCCCGTATCCCGGTCTCGACGTTCCCGGATCGTCTTGTTCATGTACACATCACGATTAAAACAATCACAAATCATAAAAGGGGGTTTATGATTATTACCTCGAATCGTTGTACGGAGAAACGAATTCGGTTGATGACCTTGTGACCTTCCCGCGTATTCCTTGCACCTCGTCCGAACGTCGTGTGGGCGACGATCTATCGAACTCTATGGATCCTCCTCACTCTCAAGATTTTATGATTGGCGTAGGTCAATTAATTCTCTCTTGAAAGTGAAGACCATGTAGTGCTTATATAGGCTACGTAGGGGATCATAAGGAGAATAAATATTGGGCTTCAATATTGAAAATTAAATTGGGTCCAACCCAAATCTATTAATTCTTATCAATATTAATTTTATTTATTTTCCACTATATAAATAAAATTGCACTCCCAATATTATTCCATATTATATCAAATAATATTTCTCCAAGTAGTATTATTTATTCCGTGTATTTAAGATTTAAATATCCATGAATAAATTTATTTATTGCTTAATAAATAATATTCATATCTTATATCCGAGACTAGTATCGTTCAACCTTTATTATTGTGCGGAACGAATCCACTCATGAGGTTTACACAATAATTCCTTATGAACTCATCTCGGGGATATTATCAACCCTTCCGGGATACACTTTCCCGTCAAGTATTCACGGCATGTCATATATAAAATATAGCGACCCAACTTTACCGGTAATTAACCCAATAATTAAATCGGTTAATTCCTTTGGAAAATCAAAGCCTCTAGTATTAAATATACACACCCGCAATAATATCGGGGATTAAGAATAAAATACTCCGAGATTTAAATTGATTATCCAAGGCAATCCTAATCAATAAATCTCAAGCTGATCCGCCCAATACACCAAGTGTACAAGTGTGATAAAATAATTAAGATAAATCATTTTCTCTCTCACACAACGACTATACCGATGGATTGGTCCGTGTCCATCTAGGTCGTGAGCAACTGTTCGATTAAATACGAGTAACCGATAGTATGATCTTCTGTGTGCCCATGCCCCACCATACTAACTACAACGTATAAAATCCAGGACTATATTTTGCATAAATTAATTAATAATAATTAATTGCAAATAATTGTTTATTAATTAAATAGGTTAAATGCTATGACCGGGAGTTTACCGGTACTTAAATCTAGACATTAAGTACACAACTCCAACAATCTCCCACTTGTACTAAGGTCTAGTCATTTCCTCCAAACTCCCGACTCCCATACTCATCACGTGCTTAAGTTATACTTTCCAGAAGTATTATGTGAATGAGCAATCTAGGTTGCCGATCTGAAGTTATCTTGGTGACTACAGCGTCGTCTCTCTGACGATGACTCGTATCAGGTGGTACTGGCTCTATGTGTTATCATCACTTTTCGAACTTATGACTTCTTCCGGTTCTCCATGCACCGCTATGTACATAGCCTTTTGGTGAACCAAGAATCATATCCAAGTTCAGAGGTCATTCCGGAACCTAACCAAAACTTCCGCTGCCTCTGAGGCTGCTATTCGGTTTATGATAGAGTCCGAGAAGCATCATGCTTATCACTCTTTCATCCTTAGGTTCCACCTCTTCTAAAAGTGAACACATAGCCTGATATCGACTTACACTGGTCTTTCTCCGATTTTTGATCTGAGAAACTGTAATCTAAGAAGATTTCGTTTTGCCAGTAATCACGTACTTCCAAGTACTTTACAGCATTCGAATATTTCTTATCCAGATTACCTTGATATCCTCCCACTACGCTAACCGCATAGTTGATATCAGGTTCTTGTTCTTTAACATTGCATCTACAAAGCTCTCCACACTCAAAGTGTAGGTTACTGCTTTGTCCATATCCATCTCCTTCATGTGTTCGAAACACATACCCTTAGATAGATGTATTCTGTTTTAGAAAGGCAATAACCTTTCTCAGAATTGTGCATGTTTAAAACAAACCACAATCGTATAAGATATCTTAAGAGAAGCACAAATGTTCTTGTCTAGAGATCGAAAGATTTCTAAGAACATGATCCAACTTCATCTTAATCTTATATCTCGATTTATTTAGACAACCTCTATTTTATGTCTGACAACACTTTTACACTGTTGCCAATGATGAAGTGTTATCCACACAAAATTCCGAGAAACACCACCTTTGTTTCCATTACGTCTCTAACACACTTCTCTCGCAAATCTATGCAGACCTAGGGATCGATTTCATGTATACTGGATCCAGAGTTCAAAACTCCTCCAGCCTTATGAACATCTCTGGTTGCTAAACAACCTCCCACTGCAATCGCGTTCCGGTGTATAACAGTAATAACATTAGGTGCAGTTAGTGGTGTGCCGCTACTCGGTCAGGCTGGTTCTCAGTCTTTCCTTTCCTCATTTTAAAGTACTTTGTCAGTTAGGGCATTGTAGTTCATCTGATAGTCTTCCTCTAATAACCGGGTGAGGATACCCATCTGGTTCGTAGTACTATTGAACTTACAATTACTTGTTCTTCTAGGATTATTCTACAACCACATAGAATGTGCCGTTGTATCCAGAAATATCCATAGAACATAGGTAATTCCGAACAAACTTGTTCTTTTACTATTAGAATACCATTTCTCGTTTTTGACACACCATGTCTACACAACAGTGTATGGTGTAGTCGCTTGAGACTTAATCTCAATCTTTGATTCATGCTATGTGTTATTCGGATAGGTGATAGCCTCCGCGAACAAGTCGCAGGCTTTCAATGGATATACTTTGAAGGTTCCCCATAATGGCTTTGTGTTAAAACACTCCGCTTTTATGGCACAACAAGTAGTCTAATCCATTTTCGAGTATTCTTGGAAGAACGACTCGTACCTTCTCTAATTACACATACCGCATCAATCATTTAATCATTTTCTATACTTGTCCGAATTCCATCCTTTATCCAGAAAGGTTAACTCAGTTGTATCATCTATCAAGATCGATTCTTAGGTCGGGAGGTCCATTCCTCCAACCATAATTGATCAAATCAATTTCGACCTTTTGAATCCTTTTTGAATAGATACTACCAAGCTCAAGAATTCATAAGTATAATGATTAATAAGAGAAATACATCTAATAAGTAAAACAAGTTATAACGGTTTGTTGCATCGTGGTAGACTAAGGATTCATCATTCACATATTGCTATCTAATGTACCACAATAGATATCACCATTATTTCTTATCCAAACCATCAAATGATTAAAGAAATAAAATATCCATTAATAAAGAAAACCAGAACGAAGTTCTTTTTCAAAATAAAGGGGTACATAAGCAATAACTGAAATGAAAACTTAAAAACAGATAAATGTCTTCCACTGCAACCGCTGCTACCCCAACAGCTTCGCCCATGTAGACTCGAACTCTTCTTCTCTAAGTCGCCGGGTTTTCTGGAACCCCTGCATTTAAAGAAATGCACATACCGTCAGTGGTTCCATATCTACACACCAGAATTCTGGTAGATAATACCGCTGACTATGTTTTTACGACTAAAGAAAAATTCGTACCTCTGAGAGGACATTCAGACTTCCAGTGTCCAGACTTCTTGCATCGGAAGCACAAGCCCTTTGGCTTACTAGCCCCCACTCGTGGTCCATTCCTCTTGGCACCACTGGGTTTCATGGCTTGCTTCCTTTTCTTGCCCCTACCTCCAATAGCTTTCAAGCTTTTGGGCCTGGTAGTTACAAGCGCTTGAGACTTGCCCTTCTTGTAGATCCCCTCTGCCGCCTTTAGTTCAGTCAGGAGTTGCGCAAGAGTATAAGATAGTTTACCCATATTATAGCTCATACGAAACTGCTCAAACTTAGGGGTCAGAGACTGGAGTATGATGTCGACTTGCGTCTCATCATCAATGGATGCTCCTAGGACCTCAAGTTCATTCAACAAACTCATCATCTTAAGAACGTGCTCCCCAACGGGCGTTCCTTCAGACTGAGTAGTCGACATAAGGACTCTCATGGCTTCTTGCCTTGCCGCACGATCCTGCTCCCCAAACATCTCCTTGAGGTTGGTCATCATATCCCGGGCAGTGTCCATCGGCTCATGTTGGGTTTGGAGTACATTTGACATGGAAGCCAAAATATAGCACCTAGCCATTTCATCAGCCTTTTTCCACTTCCGATATGTTGCCTTTTCCTCATCAGTTGAGGCAGCCGTGGGCTCAGCAGGGCATTTATCCGAGAGTACAAACTTGTACTCTTCTGCAGTCAGGACAATGTCCAAATTTCTTTTCCAATCAATGTAATTGGGACCAGTGAGTTTATGTTCCTTGAGTATCACAGAAAGTGGATTCATAGCTATTCTCTAAACCTATAAGCACATGTAAACAAACAATCAATTTAATGTCCGATATTATCTCCCTTAAATAATATCATTAAATTACTAATTGCGTCTAAAATCCCATCAGGTAAAGCAAGCCACGTGGTGTGGACGTTTACCCACCCAAATGATTTAGCAATTAGTTTTTCTTCGGTCATACATCAATCATAGCGTAACTTCGTGGGGAAGAATACTATGACGCGTATCTAAGTGTAAACCATCACTCAGCACTAAAGTACATCGCTTGGAATTGCTACGTCACCGCAAGCCACGTGGTGTGGACGTTTACGACAATTTCACAACTCTTCACAATTACTTATAACTGTCTACATCAATTAATCCAAAATCCGTCGGTACAGCAAGCCACGTGGTGTGGACGTTTACTACACCAAGAGACTTTTATAATTGACTCCCAATTACAAGATTCATTTGATTTCGTAAATCAAGACTCGGAGAATCATAAGTGAAACTCGAAGTTTCTAACCAGTGATTCACCATGCGAGCGACCCTATCTCTCATAAATGAGGGAGCCGAGCAGACAAACGACCCACCTATCAAAGAATGGCACGAAAGTCTCTAATTTGTGTCATCCACATGACCAAGTGGCTCTGGCTCCATTCCACTCCCCGGGGTGAGAATGAGTCGACTTGAAGTCAGTTTCAGAAAGACAAATTAGGCATTGTTTGATAAACTTGATCAATGTTTCTTGTAAGAGGAATTACAAGAATTCTCCTCCAATGACTTGTCTATATGAACTTCGAAAGTCCATAAAAGTCACCAAGAGAACAGTGATGGAGACCATGGGAATGTTTCCATCCCCTCTCCCACTTAGCTTTTTACGATAAAGGGATACGCTATCTAGTGCAAAAAATAAACACATATAGCATGCATGAAAGCAATAAAGCACATAGATCACATAGTCAAAATAATGCTAGAGAATTATTTTCCCCGACTATCATGGCTTTATCTTCATATGCATCCTCTAGTCTTCAGTCTTCGTTTCTTGAATGCTTCATGTGACGAGAATATTAATTTCCAATATTTAAATCTATTTATTTTCAATTAATCCAAAAGTTACTTAATTCGAAAATTAAGTCAATTGAATATATCAAAAATAAAATTAAATATTATTAATATTTTTATTTATTTATTTTCCTATCTAGTTCTTATTAAATCTTTAGAATAATCTATCCAAATAAAATTTGGAATATTCTAGAAGACATCTATAATAGAACAAGGAAATAAAATAAATTAGGACTCACTACTTTCCAAATTTATTTTTATTCCTAATCCATGAATATTCCCATGAGTAGGAATAATCAAATAGGAAAAATAAATTTAGTACTAAATTAATTAAATTTCTAATCTATGATTAATTCCATGAAGGAAATAAATCAATAGAAATAAAATTAATTTAAATTAATTCTTTTCCTAATCCATGAGTATTTTTCCTAAAAGGAAAGTACTCAAATAGGAAAAATCCGAATTAATTTTGGAAAGTGAATAACGGTAGAAGTGGTATGAGTCGGGAGATCCCCATACCACCCCCATCGACCGCCGCCAACACCGGAAGAGGGTACGCCGCCGCCACCCCAGCTGTCCGGCCACCACCACCGGCGGCAGCCCCAGCCGAGGGGCGATCGACCCCTCCCCATGGCTTCGGTCATGGGGTCGATCATGGGGTTGATCGACTCCCCGGTTTTTCGTCCCTTTCGTCTTCGTCACACGTCTTCGTCTTCCGGCAATCGTCTCATCATCGAACCAACGTAATAAAAATTACAATAATTTAAATTACAATATCCGGTATCGATTCTATACATGAAATCGACCCTATACATTTTCCGGAAAATAAAGTGCGTAATAATAAATCCTAAATTCGGTCAACCCCCGAATTTTTACTATTACAAACATTCAACCACACAAAAACGAATCTCGACATGTCCGAGAGTTTAATAATCATGATAATTAATTAAAAAAAAATTAATTAAATCCAACCATGATAGCCGGAAATCCTGCAAGGTAGAACAATAATCGAATATGTACATGAACACGAAACCAAACGCTCTGATACCAATTGCTGGGATTCGATGTCCCGGGTTATCAAAAATTGCGGAACCGATAACCCGACCGAAAACCCGTCGCCGGAATTCGCACGAACACCAACTCATCCGCAGGAGTCCGACCTTTGGAGACTACGCGCCCGAAGACACGCAGCCCGCCCCCAGCCGATTTTCTCCCGCGAGTCGGAAATTACGAACGCGAACACCACGCGAAGAACCGGGCTCGACGAGAGCATCGCCGCGGGATGAACCCGCGGCTAAACCCTAGCCGAACCCCATCGCGGGGTTCGCGATCGCCGTGCATGGCGATCGTCGGGGCTGTTCGGAACAGCCCCTTGGCGGTGAGTCCGGCGACTCACCGCCGCCATCCGACGGGAGGGGGACCACCAGTCGCGGCGCGAAGCCGCGACGGTCCCCGGCGATCGAACTAGGGTTCGATCGCCCCAGCCGCGGCGTCCAGCCGCGGCCTTCTCCCTTTGCGCGCACCACCGGCGGAGGGAGGCCGGGGGGTTCGATCCGCCGTGGCACCAGCCCACGGCCGAACCCCCAGCGATCGACTTCACGTCGATCGCTCGCCCCGGCGTCCAGCCGGGGCTCCCCTCACGCCCGCGCGCCGGCGGTCGAACCCTAGGGTTCGGCCGCCCCTTCTTCGATCCCGACGGGGATCGCGAGATCCCCGTATCCCGGTCTCGACGTTCCCGGATCGTCTTGTTCATGTACACATCACGATTAAAACAATCACAAATCATAAAAGGGGGTTTATGATTATTACCTCGAATCGTTGTACGGAGAAACGAATTCGGTTGATGACCTTGTGACCTTCCCGCGTATTCCTTGCACCTCGTCCGAACGTCGTGTGGGCGACGATCTATCGAACTCTATGGATCCTCCTCACTCTCAAGATTTTATGATTGGCGTAGGTCAATTAATTCTCTCTTGAAAGTGAAGACCATGTAGTGCTTATATAGGCTACGTAGGGGATCATAAGGAGAATAAATATTGGGCTTCAATATTGAAAATTAAATTGGGTCCAACCCAAATCTATTAATTCTTATCAATATTAATTTTATTTATTTTCCACTATATAAATAAAATTGCACTCCCAATATTATTCCATATTATATCAAATAATATTTCTCCAAGTAGTATTATTTATTCCGTGTATTTAAGATTTAAATATCCATGAATAAATTTATTTATTGCTCAATAAATAATATTCATATCTTATATCCGAGACTAGTACCGTTCAACCTTTATTATTGTGCGGAACGAATCCACTCATGAGGTTTACACAATAATTCCTTATGAACTCATCTCGGGGATATTATCAACCCTTCCGGGATACACTTTCCCGTCAAGTATTCACGGCATGTCATATATAAAATATAGCGACCCAACTTTACTGGTAATTAACCCAATAATTAAATCGGTTAATTCCTTTGGAAAATCAAAGCCTCTAGTATTAAATATACACACCCGCAATAATATCGGGGATTAAGAATAAAATACTCCGAGATTTAAATTGATTATCCAAGGCAATCCTAATCAATAAATCTCAAGCTGATCCGCCCAATACACCAAGTGTACAAGTGTGATAAAATAATTAAGATAAATCATTTTCTCTCTCACACAACGACTATACCGATGGATTGGTCCGTGTCCATCTAGGTCGTGAGCAACTGTTCGATTAAATACGAGTAACCGATAGTATGATCTTCTGTGTGCCCATGCCCCACCATACTAACTACAACGTATAAAATCCAGGACTATATTTTGCATAAATTAATTAATAATAATTAATTGCAAATAATTGTTTATTAATTAAATAGGTTAAATGCTATGACCGGGAGTTTACCGGTACTTAAATCTAGACATTAAGTACACAACTCCAACAACGCAGCCCGCCCCCAGCCGAACCCCCGCGAGGCGGGGTTCACGCGATCCCGATCGCGCCTTGGCGATCGATGGGTGGGGCTGCTCCCAGCAGCCCCCGCGGCGAGTCCGGCGACTCGCCGCCGCCTGGAGGTCGACCACCTTCACGGTGGGGAGGGGCGGCACCAGCCCGCGCCCTCCGGCGATCGATCCTTGGATCGATCGCAAGCCCTCGGCCCAGCCGAGAGTTCTTTCCTCCGCGCGCCGCTAACCCTAGTTCGGGCGATCGCCCGTGGTCCGGTGGCTTCGCCACCACCACGCGATTGTCCGTCTAATCCGGGTTCGTACTTTTGGATCTTTGTTCTTCGATAATTGATTCAATAAAACAAGAATTAAATAGCAATTATTTAATTCACCTTTCGATTCGTTGTGCGGAGAAACGAGATCTTATGATGACCTTGAGATCTTCCCACGTATTCCTTGCACTAGCCCGGACGTCGTGTGGGCGACGGTCTACCGAACTCCATGGATCCTCCTCTCTACTTTCTCTCTCTAGAATTGTGATCTTCAAGTTATGAGAATAGAGAAGACCATGTAGTGCTTTTATAGGCTACGTAGGGGATCTTAAAGAGGTGGAATATTGGGCTTCCAATATTAATGATTAAATTGAGCCCAAGCCCAAATCTATTAATCCATTAATATTAATTAATTCTATTTTCCACTATATAAAATTAATTGCACTCCCAATATTAAACCATATTATATCAAATAATATTTCTCCGGTAGTATTATTTATTCCGTGTATTTAAGATATAAATATCCATGAATAAAATTAATTTATTGCTAATTAATTTATTCATCTCTAATATCCGAGACTAGTACCATTCAACCTTAATTATTATGCGGAACAAATCTACCTGCAGGGTTTACATAATAATTCCTTATGAACTCATCTCGGGGATATTATCAACCCTTACGGGATACACTTTCCCGTCAAGTATTCACGGCATGTCATATATAAAATATAGCGACCCAACTTAACCGGTAATTGACCCAGTAATTAAACCGGTCAATTCCTTTGGAAAATCAAAGTCACTAATATTAAATATACACACCCGCAATAGTATCGGGGATTAAGAATAAAATACACTGAGATTTAAATCGATTATCCAAGGCAATCCTAATCGATAAATCTCAAGTGATCCGCCCAATACACCAAGTGTACAAGTGTGATAAAATAATTAAGATAAATTATTTTCTCTCTCACACAACGACTATACCGATGGATTGGTCCGTGTCCATCTAGGTCGTGAGCATCTGTTCGATTAAATACGAGTAACCGATAGTATGATCTTCTGTGTGCCCATGCAACACCATACTAACTACAACGTATAAAATCCAGGACTATGATTTGCATATAATTAATTATAAATAATTAAACGCAAATAATTGTTTATTTAATTAAATAGATTAATGGCAATGGATCGTGAGTTTGCGTTACTTAAATCTAGACATTAAGTACACAACTCCAACAGCCTTTTTGTTTATCACTCATAACAGTCCACAAATGACTGCTATGACCAGAAATCCCCAAATCAGAACACACCAAATTAATGAACCAATGCCATGTACTACCTGTCTCTTTTTCAACCACTGCATATGCAAAAGGGAATATCCCATTATTAGCATCTATTCCCACTGCACTCAGCAACATTTCTCCATTCCCAGTCTTCAAATGGCATCCATCAAAACACAACAACCTTCTGCAACCATCTAGTACACCTCTCTTCAAAGCATCCCAGCAAACATAGAACCTTCTGAACACAGCCTCATTCCCCACAACAGTAGACTTTATCACACAAGTACTACCTGAAAATGAAAAATAAAACTGAGAAAATGGAATTCTGTGAAAATTTTGACAGAGTAACCCTCTGTGAATCAGGGATATACTACTGTGAAAATTAAAAAAAGGGATAGAGGAAAAAATATGTTCACAGTGATAAATAACAAATAATACCTGGATTGCTCCTGAAGATCTCCTCTGCATATTTGTACAATGCACTGTACTGCTCATCCACATCACCATTTCCCATATTCTTCACCTTGTTCTTCACTCTGTACATCTGTGCCTTGTGAACAACACAGTTGATTTCCCCTTGAATGCTTTCAACCATTGAATTGACATTCCATGTAGGATCACTTCTCACTTTGTCCTTGTATTTCTCAGTCAGAAATCTTGTGTCCATCTGTGTCACTTTCTCTTGCCTCACACACTCATGTGTGTCATTTAGTGTCTTCACTTGAATTGTGGACTCATTGGACATCAGAGATCCATAAATAAGCCAAGGGCGTCCATCTTGCTTACACACAGCTTCCAGCTTAGTTGCATGGTTGAACTTGAACTTCAATGATCTTCCAGTTTGAACTGCATACCTCCTCAGTGCCTTTCTGAATATCTGTATGGTAGGGAAGGTCAACCCTACCTCAAACTCTATCTCTCCAACAAAATCAGGGTTGAACACCGTGAAGCCTTTGCGTTTTCCCTTCTCCCTAACAACAACCTTCTTCTCAACCTGTTTCCCTTTTGACTTGCTTGTGGTTTCTGGCCTCTTGGGCATATCCATTTCCCTTTTTATGTGACAACCCTCATTGTCTACTTCATCATCCACATACTTTGAGAACATCTCAGTCTCATCATCATAGCAGCCCTCACTGTCCTCCAAATAATCTGAATGTTCAGAATCAGATCCCACTGACACATCACAATCATCTTCATCAAGCCCTGCCATCTCAGGTAGATTGTGATCTGCTGCACTCTCAGTTGGATGAACATCAGCTGCCCTCTCACTTGGTTCACCTGCATCAAATTCCACTTCCACATTTCTCTGAACAGATTTCACCTCCTGATCATCCTCATAATCATCAGTGCCAACATTCAACTGATCATCATTCAACTGCTCATTATTCTCAGTGTCCATACTTAACAATGATTCATCACAGGGCTCACCTTGAAAATAAATGGCATTGGGATCTATCATCTCATGATCAACAAATATGGATACACACTTATCAGCATTCACTAAACAGGGAATCTCACCCACATTCGCATCCCCAGAAATGTAAACCAAGTTCTTGCAATTATCCTCAGAGATGAAACTAAAATAATATTCCATTATCCCAGCAAGCTTTAATTCATACGTCATCATAGTGAGATCTTGCATACACAGATCGTCTGTACATCCATCAAAATAATTTACCTTCCCGTCGACATAGCAGATTTCCCCTTCTTTGTTTTTTCGGAATTTCCCGCTGTGATGCACTATTAAGCTGAACTTGTCGTGATTCAGAGGCTCAATAACCGGCGGTGCTGCATCATCGGGTCGCAAATACCACTGCATTTTGCTGTATCAGAATTAGGGTTCTTGAAATTTCGCGAATTTGGGAATTGAATTTTCGCAGCTTCGGGTTTCTCACAATTAGGGTTTCTGGGTTAGGATTCTTGTCGGGAATTAACTCAGCTTGGAGATTTTGGGAGAAAATTAAATTTGGCAGCTAGGGTTCTTGAGGAATTGGGGATTTTTAAGGATCGCGATTTTTGTGTGTAATGAGCTGAATGAATGAAGTGTTGGAATTGAATGAAGTGTTGGTAAGAAACCCGATTTTCCTTCATTTTTGATTTTTTATTTAATTAATTTGAGTAAATACGTAAATACCCCTCAGCTCCATTTGAATTTGAAGTCTCCAGCGCTTGAGTGGAGCGTGACACTCAAATCCTCAGAATATTCGATGGCATATTCCGATCCGGCAGCCGGCAGGTTGCAAATTGTAATATTGCTTATCCTGTGGTACTGATCGGCAAAAGTTTTCCGACGAGGTTGCAAAGTGTAAAAACCCCATATTCTGGGGTGGCAAAGTGTATTTAGCCCTACATTTTATAACATACTCTTAATCTTTGGTTAAATTATAAAAATGAAGTAGTGAACAAATCTACCCTTTTAATTATATTAAACTATCTAATATATTATATATAACCAATATTATATGAAATCACTTAATTAAGGGGATAATAATACACTTTCCATGTGTATCAACAAACTACCAAAATGAACTTAATTAGAAGGACATTAATACACTTTCCATGTGTGTCAAGAAACTACCAAAATAAACTAACGGCATATCATACATCATGGACCCAAAATTTTCATGTATTGGTCCAATACTTTAACAAGTATTTATGATACACTATTACTTACACAGTGAATTACTTTAACTTTGATAAATTATTATTTACACAGTGATTTCTTGTGAAGTGTAGATGATAGTTCCAAATAACTATTGCTTGACTAATAGTTTCCGAACAAACAATTTAATACGTAAAAGTGTAACACTTACAAAAATTTGGTTCGAGACATAACACTTATTAGTTCGAAAAGTTAAATCTTAGATTACGGTAGTGTCTTGTCCATGCTTATTACTAGTTTCATAATACTTGTAAGAATCTATTATATACACTACACTTTTCATAATACTTGCAAGAATCTATTATATATACTATTGTAAGAATCTATTATATGCACTACACTTTTCATAATATTTGTAAGAATCTATTATATATACTACACTGCAGTGTAGTTGATACTTGATAGTTATGAATGCATATAAAGTGGTTTAATAATTTACGAATAAGTAGTTTGATAGTTCAATAGTTACACTAACAAAAAGTTGATCGGAGAAGTAATACTTATTATTTCCAATAGTTAAAGCTTGTTTACCGAGGTGCTTTGGGTGATGATTATTACTCTTTTGCTGATTATGTTCATAATCTATTTAATACAATGTGCATACTTGTTGGAGTTGTATACTTAATGTCTAGATTTAAGTGATATTAACTCCCGATCCATTGCTACTGATCTATTTAATTAAATAAACAATTATTTGCGTTTAATTATTTATAATTAAATATATGAAAATTATAGTCCTAGATTATATACGTTGTAGTTAGTATGGTGTGCGACGTCACACGGAAGATCATACTATCGGTTACTCGTATATAATCGAACAGTTGCTCACGACCTAGATGGACACGGACCAATCCATCGGTATAGTCGTTGTATGAGGGAGAAAATAATCTGTCTTGATTATTTTATCATACTTGTACACTTGGTGTATTGGGCGGATCGCTTGAGATTTACCGATTAGGATTGCCTTGGATAATCGATTTAAATCTCAGTGTATTTTATTCTTAATCCCCGATACTATTGCGGGTGTGTATATTTAATATAAGTGACTTTGATTTTTCAAAGGAATTGGCCGGTTTAATTATTGGGTCAATTACCGGTTAAGTTGGTCACTATATTTTATATATGACATGCCGTGAATACTTGACGGGAAAGTGTATCCCGTAAGGGTTGATAATATCCCCGAGATGAGTTCATAAGGAATTATTATGTAAACACTGCAGGTGGATTTGTTCCGCATAATAATTAAGGTTGAATGATACTATTCTCGGATATAAGAGATGAATAAATTAATTAGCAATAAATTAATTTTATTCATGGATATTTAAATCTTAAATACACGGAATAAATAATACTACCGGAGAAATATTATTTGATATAATATGGTTTAATATTGGGAGTGCAATTAATTTATATAGTGGAAAATAAATTAATTAATATTAATGGGATTAATAGATTTGGGCTTGGGCTCAATTTAATCATTAATATTGGAAGCCCAATATTCCACCTCCTTAAGATCCCCTACGTAGCCTATTAAAGCACTACATGGTCTTCTCTATTCTCATAACTTGAAGATCACAATTCTAGAGAGAGAAAGTAGAGAGGGAGATCCATTGAGTTCGGAAGATCGTCGCCCACACGACGTTCGAGCTAGTGCAAGGAATACGCGGGAAGATCTCAAGGTCTTCAAATTGAGTTCTTCATTTTTCCGAACAACGAGAACGAGGTAAATCGTAAAACCCTCTTTATGATTTTATCGTTTAATTATCGTAAAAATATCTTAAACCAAGATCCGAGAACGCGACCTTTGTCGAGGTTGAACCGGGCGGTGGTGATCGAAGATCACCGGACCGCCGGCGGCTCAACGGCTCGAGCAAGAGAGGGGCGAGCCTCGGCTGGACGCCGAGACTCGATCGAGCGCGTATTCGATCGTCCGGATGGGCTCGACGCGAGCTGCGGGTTATCCCGCAGGGGGCTCGCGTGCGATGCGAGCCTCGTCCGGGGACGACCAGCGGGCTGCTGCGAGCAGCCCGTACGATTTCTCAGCGCCGCTTGCACGGCGCGATCGCCGCTTGCGCGGGCTGATCGCCGCTTAGACGGCTGCTAAGGTTGATCGCTAGCCACGGTTTAGCCGTGGCTGGAGGGCGATCAATCGGGACGTGGCTGGGCAGCCCCGTGCGGCTGCCGTGAACAGCCATGAGCCCCACGAAGGGGCTCGATCGAACAAGCTAAGGGCTATCCCTGCGGTTAGGGTTTTGATTGGGCTATCCCCGTGGAAGTTCGTGGCGGGTTTCCGGCAATTGGGAGTCGATTGGAGTTGTTGTTCCGCAACTTTGACAACTCCGGATATTCGATCTCCAAAGGATTTCGGTCGGAATTAATTAGATAATTTATTTATTTAAATTTATTAATTCCGGGATATCAATTTCCAGCAATTGGTATCAGAGCGTTGGTTTTAGTTCATGGTATTTTTCGATAAATTGTTCTACCTTGCAGGGTTTCCGATTATTATGGCTAGATTTAATTTTTATTAATTAATGTCCATAATATTGCTCTTGATTATTAAACTCTCGGTGATGTTAATATTTGTTCTTGTGTGGTGAATGCTTGTTCTTATTTTTCCGGAAATTGTATGAGGTCGATTTCATGTAGAGAATCGATACCGGATAGCGTAGTAATAAATTTATAATTTATTTTACGTTGGATCGAGGACGAAACGACGACCGAAAATGTGTGACGGAGGAGACGAAGAGAGGGAGGATTCCGGGGATCGATCGACCCCAAGGGATGGATCGATCGAGGGAGAAGGGGCTGCCTTCGAGCCTCTCGGCCGAGCGCGATGCCACCATGGGTGGTGGTGCGCCGGCTGGGCGGCGGCGGCGGTGGCGTGCCCTCTTGACCGGCGATCGATGGTGGGGGCGCGGGGATCCCCAACCCGTGCTCTCCTACCGAGATCCAACTTTCCTAAATTATTCGGTTTTCCTATTTTGAATATTCCTATTTTTGGGAATTCTCATGGAATAGAAAAAGAATAAATTTAGAATAAATTTATTTTTTCTTATTGATTATTCCTATTCTTGGGAATTTTCATGGAATAGGAAAAGGAATAAATTTATAATTAATTTATTTTTCC
This sequence comes from Euphrasia confusa, assembly GCA_954870475.1. Taxonomy (NCBI): domain Eukaryota; kingdom Viridiplantae; phylum Streptophyta; class Magnoliopsida; order Lamiales; family Orobanchaceae; genus Euphrasia; species Euphrasia confusa. The sequence goes on from OX940960.1 coordinate 25,149,283, forward strand.
TATTTAATTATTCTTTTATAAAAAATTTAATGGATTAGGAAAATAATTAATTTGAAAAGTTTTAAGAGTCTTTAATTAATTTTTCCTTATTTAATTATTCATTTATGGAATTTTTAATAGAAAAGGAAAAGAATTAATTTGGAAGGATTAAGAGTCCTAAATTATTTTATTTCCTTATTTCATTATGGAAATCTTCTAGAATATTCCAAGTGGGTCTTGGATAGGATTATAGAGATTTAATGGAATTAGAAAAGGAAAATAAAAATAAATAAAAATATTAATAATATTTAATTTTATTTTTGATTTATTCGATTGACTTAATTTTCGAATTAAGTAACTTTTGGATTTATTAAAAATAAATGAATTTAAATATTGAAATTAATATTCCCGTCACATGGAGCATTCAAGAACGAAGACTGAAGACTAGAAGATGCGTACGGGGATGCGATAAAGCCATAATAGTCGGAAAATAATATTCTAGTATTATTTTGATTATGTGATAATATTCTATGTGCTTTATTTCATGTATGAATGCTTATGTGTATTTAATTATGCATTAGATAGCGTATCCCTTTGTTATAAAAAGCTAAATGGGAGAGGGATTGGAAACAATGTCATGGTCTCCATTGTTGTTCTCTTGGTGACTTTTATGGACTTTTGAAGTTCGTATAGACAAGTCATTGGAGGAGAATTCTTGTAATTCCTTTTACGAGAGACATTGATTAAGTTTACCAAACAATGCCTAATTTGTCTTTCCAAAACTGATTTCAAGTCAACTCATTCTCACCCCGGGGAGTGGAATGGAGCCAAAGCCACTTGGTCATGTCGAGGACACAAATTAGAGACCTTCGTACCATTTCTTGAAATGGATCGATTGTCTGCTCGGCTCCCTCATTTTATGAGAGATATGGTTGCTCGCATGGTGAATCACTGGTTAGAAACTTCGAGTTTCACTTATGATTCTCCGCGTCTTGATTTACAAAGATCGAATGGATCAAGTAATTGGGAATCAATTATAAAGATCTTTCTGTATAGTAAACGTCCACACAAACGTGGCTTGCTATACTGAATGGGATCTTGGAATAATTGATGTAGACAGTTATAGGGAATTGTGAAGGATTGTGAGTTATCGTAAACGTCCACACAAACGTGGCTTGCGGTGACGTAGCGATTCCAAACGATTCACCTTAGTACTGAGTAATGGTTTACACTTAGGTACGCTTAGGTACACTTAGGTAAACGTCCACACAAACGTGGCTTGCCATATCTGATGGGATTTTAGATGTGATTAGTGGTTTAATGATATTATTTGAGGGAGATAATATCGGAGATTAAATCAATTGTTTGTTATTATATGTGCTCATAGATTAGGAATGGCTTTGAACCCACTTTCTATGATACGTAAGGATTTTAAACTCACTGGTCCCTGAATGTAATGATTGGAAAAGAAATCTGGACATTACCCAAACTGTTAAAGAGTACAAGGTTGTACTCAGTGAGCTTTGTCCTCCCTGCTGGAATTCGATATCCCGGGGTATCAAAAATTGCGGAACCGATAACCCCGACCGAAATCCCGTCGCCGGAAACCGATCACGAACACCACATCGCCGGAGTCCGACGAGAGAATTGCCGCGAGGGCGAAACCCTAGCCGAACTCCACGCGGAGTTCGCGATCGCCGTGCATGGCGATCGCCGGGGATGCGGGTGCATCCCCGCGGGGCTGTCCGACCAGCACCCGCCGGCGGTGAGTCCGGCGACTCACTACCACCACCCTACGGGGTGGAGGGCCTCCAGTCGCGGCACCAGCCCGCGACTGCCCTCCGCGATCGACTTCGGTCGATCGCCCGCTCCGGCTTCGGCCGGAGCTTCCCCGTGCGCACGCCGCCGCGGAAGGGAGGCGGGGGGTTCGTCCCGCCGTGGCACCAGCCCACGGCTGAACCCCCAGCGATCGACTTCACGTCGATCGCTTGCCCCGGCGAGAGCCGGGGCTTACCCTTGTCCGCGCGCCGGCGGTCGAACCCTAGGGTTCGGCCGCCCTTCACTCGATCCCGATGGGGATCGCGTGATCCCCGTATCCCGGTCTCGACGTTTTCCCGGATCGTCTTGTTCATGTATATATCACAATATAATCATAGAGGGGTTTTACGATTATGTACCTCGATTCGTTGTGCGGAGAAACGAAATCAAACGTTGATGACCTTTTGGATCTTCCCACGTATTCCTTGCACTCCGTTCGAACGTCGGGTGGGCGACGATCTATCGAACTCCTATGGATCTCCTTCAACTCTCTAGAATATCAAGTATGATAATCTTGTCTTATTATTTATGAAGGCCATGTAGTGCTTTTATAGGCTACGTAGGGGATCTAAAGGAGGTGGAATATTGGGCTTCCAATATTGAAGATTAAATTGAGCCCAATGCTCAAGTCCATTAATCCTTATCAATATTAATTAATTTATTTTCCACTATATAAATTAATTGCACTCCCAATATTAAACCATATTATATCAAATAATATTTCTCCGGTAGTATTATTTATTCCGTGTATTTAAGATTTAAATATCCATGAATAAAATTAATTTATTGCTAATTAATTTATTCATCTCTTTAATCCGAGACTAGTACCATTCAACCTTAATTATTGTGCGGAACGAATCCACTCATGAGGTTTACACAATAATTCCTTATGAACTCATCTCGGGGATATTATTAACCCTTACGGGATACACTGTCCGGTCAATTATTCACGGCATGACATATACAAAATATAGTGACCCAACTTAACCGGTAATCAACCCAATAATTAAATCGGTTAATTCCTTTGGTAATCAAAGTCACATATATTAAATATACACACCCGCAATAATATCGGGGATTAAGAATAAAATACTCCGAGACTCGAATCGATTATCGCCGGCAATCCTAATCGATGAATCTCAACGATCCGCTCAATACACCAAGTGTACAAGTGTGATAAAATAATTAAGACAAATTATTTTCTCTCTCACACAAGGACTATACCGATGGATTGGTCCGTGTCCATCTAGGTCGTGAGCTACTGTTTGATTAAATACGAGTAACCGATAGTATGATCTTCTGTGTGACGTCGCACACCATACTAACTACAACGTATAGAATCTAGGACTATATTTTGCATTTATTTAATTAATAATAATTAAAAGCAAACAATTGTTTATTAATTTAATAGATTAAATGCTATGACCGGGAGTTTACCGTTACTTAAATCTAGACATTAAGTACACAACTCCAACAATCTCCCACTTGTACTAAGGTCTAGTCATTTCCTCCAAACTCCCGACTCCCATACTCATCACGTGCTTAAGGTGTACTTCCAAGAAGTACTATGTGAGTGAGCACTCTAGGTTGCCGCTCTGAAGTTATATTGGTGACTACTACGTCGTCTCCCTCGACGATGACTCGTATCAGGTGGTACTTGCACTATGTGTTAACATCACTTTTCGACTTATGACTTCTTCCAGTTTATCATGCACCGCTATAAAATAGCCTTTGGTAAACTAAGAGTCATATCCAAGTCTTAGAGGTTATCCCGGAACCTAACCAAAACTTCCGCTGCCTCTGAGGCTGCTATTCGGTTATGAAAGAGTCCGAGAAGCGTCCTGCTTATCACTCTTTCATCCTAAGGTTCCACCTCTTTCAAAAGTGAACACATAGCCTGATATCAACTTACACTGGTCCTTCTTTGATTTGAGATCTGAGAACGTGTAATCTAAGAAGATTTCGTATTGCTCAGTAATCCAGTACTTCACAAGTACTATTACAGCATTCGAAAATATCTTGTCCAGATTACTTTGATATCCTCCCACTACGCAAACCGCATAGTTGATATCAGGTTCTAGTTTTTCAACATTACATTTAAGCTTTCCACAAAAAAATAGGAAACTGCTTTGTATCATCTATCTCCTTTATGTGCTTGAAACACATGACCTTAGATAGATATTCTGTCTCTGAAAGGTAACAACCTTTCTCAGAATCATGCATGTTTAAAACGAACCATAATCGTATAAGATGTCCAGGAGAAGTACAATGTTCTTTTCCCTAGATCATAAGATCTCAAGAACATGCTCTAACTTCTACTCAATCTTATATCCCGATTTATTTAGACAACCATCATTTTATGTCTGATAATATCTTTACATTGTTGCCAATGATAAAACGTTATCTACATAAAATCTCCGAGAAACACCACCTTGTTTCCATTATGTCTCTAATACACCTATCGTCTTTGCCTTTTGATGAATCCATCAAATGGATTTTCTCATCAATTCGCAAGTTCCACGATTTATAGCTTTGTTACTATCCATGAATGGATTTACTAAGCTTGTACTCTAAATGATCTAGCCTCTTAACAATAAACCTTATTGTTCTCCAAGAAGGCTCATTTAGATCTAGTACTGCCCTTATGCAGAGCTAGGGATCGATTTCATCTCTACTAGATCCAGAGTCCGAACTCCTCTAGCCTTTATGAATATTTCTGGTTGTTCCAACAACCTCCCACTGCAATGGCGTCCCGGTGTATAACAGTAATAACAATAGGTGCAGTGTGTGGTGTACTTCTACTCGGTTTGGCTGGTTCCCAGTCTTTTGTCCTTTTTCTCATTCCAAGGTATTACTTTAATTCAGGCTTTGTGGTTCATCTAATAGTCTTACTACAACGGCATATTCAATATGGTTGTAGGATATCCTAGATGAACGAAGTATTGTGTGTTCTATAGTACTATGAACCAGAGGGACGTCTATCGCCCGGTTCATCTAATAGTCTTACTCCATGAACCGGGCGATAGACGTCCCTCTGGTTCATAGTACTATAGAACACACAATACTTCGTTCATCTAGGATATCCTACAACCATATTGAATATGCCGTTGTATCCAGAAATAACCATAGAACATAGGTAGTTCCGAACAACTTGTTCTCTTTTACTTTTAGATTCCTATTTCTTATTTCTTACGCACCATCTCTACACGTAAGTGTATGGCGCGGCCTTTTTTGGGATTGAATCCCAATCTTTGATTATGCTATGTGTTATTTAGATAGGTGACGGCCTCCACGACTAAGTCGCAGGCTCCTAATGGATATACTTTGATGGTTCCCCATGAATGGCTTTGTATCCATTGACTAGTCAAAATACTTTTGCTTTCATGGCACATCAAGTACTCTAATCCATCATCGAGTATTCTTGAAAGAACTACTCGTACCTTTCTAATTACACATACGTCTGCATATCTAATCATATCCAATACTTGTCTGAATTCTATCCTTTACCCAGAAAGGTTTGCTTAGACGTATTATCCTCCAAATTCAATCCTTAGGCCGGAAGGTCCATTCCTTCAACTATAATTTATCAAATCAATTTCGACCATTTGAATCTTATTTGAAAATACTACTAAGAATTCACAAGTATAATGATTTAAAGAAATATATCTAACAAGTAAAACAAGTTATAGAACGGTTCGTTGCATTGTGGCAGACTTAGGATCTATCATTCACATATTGCTATCTAATGTACTGGAATAGATAATGCCATTATTTCTTATCAAAATCATCAAATGATTAAAGAAATAAAATATCCATTAATAGAAATCCAGAACTAAACGTTCTTTCTAAATAAAAGGGTACATAACGCAATATTCTTGAAATTAAATCCTATTTTAACTACTAAAGCAGATAAATGTCTTCCACTGCAACAGCTGCCTCCTCTACAACTTCTGCCCGTGTAGACTCGAACTCTCCTTCTCTAAGTCGCCGGGTTTTCTGGAACCCCTGCATTCAAAATGCACATACCGTCAGTGGTTCCATATCTACACACCAGAATTTCTGGTAGATAATACCGCTGACTATGTTTTTACGACTAAAGAAAAATTTGTACCTCTGAGAGGACATTCAGACTTCCAGTGTCCAGACTTGTTGCATCGGAAGCACTTGCCCCTTGGCTTTGCAGCCCCCACTCGTGGTACAGTCTTTTTGACACCACTGGGTTTCCATGCTTGCTTCCTCCTCTTGCCCCTACCTCCACCAGGCTTAAAGCCTTTGGACTTGGTAGCTACAAGCGCTTGAGACTTGCCCTTCTTGTAGATCCCCTCTGCCGCCTTCAGCTCAGTCAGGAGTTGCGCAAGAGAATAAGATAGTTTACCCATATTATAACTCATGCGAAACTGCTCAAAGCTAGGGGTCAGAGACTGGAGTATGATGTCGACTTGCGTCTCCCCATCAATCTGAGCTCCTAGGATCTCAAGCTCATTCAACAGACTCATCATCTTAAGAACGTGCTCCCCTACGGGCGTTCCTTCAGACTGAGTAGTTGTCATGAGGACTCTCATGGCTTCTTGCCTTGCCGCACGATCTTGCTCCCCAAACATTTCCTTGAGGTTAAATAACATATCGTAGGCAGTGGCTATTGACTCATGTTGGGTTTGGAGTACATTCGACATCGAAGCCAAAATATAACACCTAGCCATTTCGTCAGCCTTCTTCCTGTAACAACCCAAAATTTTATTAAAAGAACCTTGAATTTATCTAAATAAATTACTAATTTTAATAAATTAAAGCTACAAAATAAAATATATTTTAATTAAACATTTAATTTGATAAATAATATAATGATAATTATATATTTAATATTTTGATTTAATCTAATATAATTAATATAATTTAAAATTTAATTATTAAAAAATATCTTACCAAACAAGAAATACCAATTTAAAGCTTACTAAAATTAAATAAAAACCCTAACACATAACCCTCTTTTGATCTCTATAAATACACAACATGTTCTATACATAAGGCCGCACACCTCATAAAGATCGTCTAAGTACAACCGACTCTCTTACTTTCTTAAATACGCCTACACATATGGATCCCATCGATCAAAATCCTAATAAAATCACCAGCACCCATATGCCAAGATCAGCCACTTCATCCTTCTCAAACGATGTCGAACGATTGGAGAATCAAGAACCAAACCCGCCTCCGAAGTGATTCTAAAATCCATAACAGCCCTTATTGGAACCCGAAACACCCATCTAAGATAACCAAGATTTTATCGCTGCCCTCTTTGGTTGCCCCTTAATCTATCCACTGTATCCTTCATCGTTTCGATGTTGTCGCGCTTCAGCCGGTCGTCGAAGTTGCTGCTGCCCGTGAACATACCGAACACCTCTGCTGCTCATCAAGGAAGCCGAGAGAAGACGAAGATCCATGACCACCATCGAAGACCATGTTATTTGCGTTCCCCAATTTCGGTCTCTCTCTCTCGCTATAATAGAAGAAAGGTCAAAGTCAATCTCTAATCTCCAATATAAATATCTATATTAAATAAGTCTTATTTGCAAACAGGCCCTTGAAGAATAACTATACTATGGGCCACTACCCAATTATATATAAATAATTTTATTAGATCCACACTAAATCTAAAAATTATATATTCAGCCCTTGAAGTTTTAGAAGTTGCTAATTCAGCCCCTAAGGTCTTAACCGTGCTTTGGAATTTCACTTTCATGCCACGACAAATCGAGGTAGGTACAATGTTGAAGGGTTATTTCATTTATTTACGTGTTTCTCTATGTGTATTTTCTATGTGCGCATTATGTGATTTAATATGCATCCATTTACACATTCGTTGTAGTCGGAGACCAATAAAAAGGTCGACGTACTTACAATGCAGTCATTTCATCGTTGTAACCTGAGACCGAGGAAAAGGGTCGAAGGGGACCAGCGCAGTGCATTCATTTCATCGTTGTAACCTAAGACCGGTGAAAAGGGTCGAAGGTGACCAACGCAGTAGTTGGGCAATCGATTTATAAAATTAAAAATACGTTTTCGTTGGAACCAGAGACCGGGGAAAAGGGTCAAATGGGATCAGCGCAGTGATTGGCCCAACTTGCAGTGCATTCATGTTCATTCAGTAAACGCATTGCTATTCATTCATGTCATGTTCATGTAGATTATGCATATATTTGATCCATGTATTTAAATGAGGTAATTGTCCTACTGAGCGTGTTGAGCTCACACCTTCAGCGACCCCCTTTTCAGGTACCAATGAGGATGCCGAGCGAGTAGGATGACGAGGGATGAATCTTAATTACTTATTTTCAGTTAATTCAATTCCATTATAATTTTTATTTAGTTAAACAATTTTTCACATTCAAAAATTTCCTTTGGGGATATTTAGTTTGCTTTAAATAAATATATGTTCTTTATTAAATATTTTCACTTGTTCTGATATTTAATTTCATGTTGAAAATGAGTTTTTAAATGTAAATTTTGGTAGCGCCCGCATTTTATTAACTGTTATTTTCAAAAGTTAACACCTTCCGCTATTTTAAAAATACGGGGCGTTACACTTCCACTTCCGATATGCTTCTTTTTCCTCATTAGTCGAGGCAGCCGTGGGCTCAGCAGGGCACACTTCATGGAGTACAAACTTGTACTCCTCAGAAGTCAGGACAATGTCTAAATTTCTCTTCCAATCAATGTAATTGGGGCCAGTGAGTTTATGCTCCTTGAGTATCATAGAAAGTGGATTCATAGCTATTCTCTAAACCTATAAGCACATTTAAACAAACAATTAATTTAATATCCGATATTATCTCCCTTAAATAATATCATTAAATCACTAATTACATCTAAAATCCCATCAGATAAGGCAAGCCACGATAGTGTGGACGTTTACCCATTCAAATGATTTAGCAATTAGATTTGCTTCGGTCGTACATCACTATAGCGTTACTTCGATGGGAAGAATACTATAGAGCGTACCTAAGTGTAAACCATTACTCAGTACTAAGAAGATTGTTTGGGACTCGTATATCACCGCAAGCCACGATAGTGTGGACGTTTACGCTAACAGACGATCCTTCACTTTCTTCTATAACTGTCTACATCAATCGATCCAAAATCCCATTCAATGTAGCAAGCCACGATAGTGTGGACGTTTACTACACCAAAAGACTTTTACAATTGACTTCCAATTACTTGATCCATTCGATTTTCGTAAATCAAGACGTGGAGAATCATAAGTGAAACTCGAAGTTTCTAACCAGTGATTCACCATGCGAACAACCCTATCTCTCATTAGATGAGGGAGCCGAGCAGACAATCGACCCACCTTCAAAAGGATGGTACGAATGTCTCTAATTTGTGTCATCCACATGACCAAGTGGCTCTGGTTCCATTCCACTCCCCGGGGTGAGAATGAGTCGACTTGAAGTCAGTTTCAGAAAGACAAATTAGGCATTGTTTGATAAACTTAATCAATGTCTCTTGTAAAAGGAATTACAAGAATTCTCCTCCAATGACACATCTATACGAACTTCAAAAGTCCATAAGAGTCACCAAGAGAACAGTAATGGAGACCATGGGAATGTTTCCATCCCCTCTCCCACTTAGCTTATTATAACAAAGGGATACGCTATCTAATGCATAATTAAACACATAAGCATGCATACAAGCAATAAAGCACATAGCACATAGTCAAAATAATGCTAGAGAAATTATTTTCCGACTATCATGGCTTTATTCCATCTCCGTATGCGTCTTCTAGTCTTCAGTCTTCGTTCTTGAATGCTCCATGTGACGAGAATATTAATCCCAATATTTAAATCTATTTATTTTTAATAAATCCAAAAGATACTTAATTTGAAAATTAAGTCAATCGAATAAATCAAAAATAAAATTAAATATTATTAATATTTTTATTTATTTATTTTTCCTATCTAATTCTATTAAATCTCTAGAATAATCTATCCAAGTCAAACTTGAAATATTCTAGAAGACTTCTATAATAGAATAAGGAAACAAAATAAATTAGGACTCTTCTACTTTCCAAGATTAATTAATTTCCATTACTATGAAAATTCCCATAAAATAGGAATAATCAATTAGGAAATAAATCAATGCTAAATTAACTTTTATTCCTTTCCAATTCTATTATATCTCTAGGATCCTATTCCAAGTAGAACTCGGAATACTCTAGAAGACTTCCATAATAGAATAAGGAATAAAATTAATTCCAATTAATTCTTTTTCTAATCCATGAGAATTCCCAAAAATAGGAAAACTCAATTAGGAAAACCGAATCAATTAGGTAAGTAGAATCTAGGTAGGAGTAGCATGGGTTGGGGATCCCCACACCACCCCCACCGTCGACCACCACCATCGCCGGGCACCACCGCCTCCGCCCCCTAGCCACGCGCCACCACCACCGGTGGCCGGCGTGGCCGGAAACCCTAGCGGGCAGCCCCTTGGCGTGGGGTCGATCGATCCTCATGGGGATCGATCATGGGGATGATCGACCCCCCCAGTTTTTCGTCCTCTTCGTCTTCTTCGTCACACGAGTTTTCCGGCGATCGTCTCGGCATCGATCCAACGTAAATAAATTACAAGAAATAAATTTACAATTCCGGTATCGATTCTATACATGAAATCGACCTTATACACTTTCCGGAAAACATAGAACAATAATAATAAATCTAAATTCGGTCAACCCCCGAATTTTTACTATTACAAGCATTCATCCACACAAAACGAATCTCGACATGTCCGAGAGTTTAATAACGAATAATCATGGTAAAATTAAATAGCAATTAATTAAACGAATAATTAACAATTGATTAAACCATGATAGTCGGAATCCCTGCAAGGTAGAACACAATTGAACATATACATGAACACGAAACCAAACGCTCAGATACCAATTGCTGGAATTCGATATCCCGGGGTATCAAAAATTGCGGAACCGATAACCCCGACCGAAATCCCGTCGCCGGAAACCGATCACGAACACCACGTCGCCGGATTCCGACGAGAGAATCGCCGCGAGGGCGAAACCCTAGCCGAAATTTCACGCGGAGTTCGCGATCGCCGTGCATGGCGATCGCCGGGGATGCAGGTGCATCCCCGCGGGGCTGTCCGACCAGCACCCGCCGGCGGTGAGTCCGGCGACTCACCGCCACCACCCTACGGAGTGGAGGGCCTCCAGTCGCGGCACCAGCCCGCGACTTCCCTCCGCGATCGACTTCGGTCGATCGCCCGCTCCGGCTTCGGCCGGAGCTTCCCCGTGCGCACGCCGCCGCGGAAGGGAGGCGGGGGGTTCGTCCCGCCGTGGCACCAGCCCACGGCTGAACCCCCAGCGATCGACTTCACGTCGATCGCTTGCCCCGGCGAGAGCCGGGGCTTACCCTTGTCCGCGCGCCGGCGGTCGAACCCTAGGGTTCGGCCGCCCTTCACTCGATCCCGATGGGGATCGCGTGATCCCCGTATCCCGGTCTTGACGTTTTCCCGGATCGTCTTGTTCATGTATATATCACAATATAATCATAGAGGGGTTTTACGATTATGTACCTCGATTCGTTGTGCGGAGAAACGAAATCAAACGTTGATGACCTTTTGGATCTTCCCACGTATTCCTTGCACTCCGTTCGAACGTCGGGTGGGCGACGATCTATCGAACTCCTATGGATCTCCTTCAACTCTCTAGAATATCAAGTATGATAATCTTGTCTTATTATTTATGAAGGCCATGTAGTGCTTTTATAGGCTACGTAGGGGATCTAAAGGAGGTGGAATATTGGGCTTCCAATATTGAAGATTAAATTGAGCCCAATGCTCAAGTCCATTAATCTTTATCAATATTAATTAATTTATTTTCCACTATATAAATTAATTGCACTCCCAATATTAAACCATATTATATCAAATAATATTTCTCCGGTAGTATTATTTATTCCGTGTATTTAAGATTTAAATATCCATGAATAAAATTAATTTATTGCTAATTAATTTATTCATCTCTTTAATCCGAGACTAGTACCATTCAACCTTAATTATTGTGCGGAACGAATCCACTCATGAGGTTTACACAATAATTCCTTATGAACTCATCTCGGGGATATTATCAACCCTTACGGGATACACTGTCCGGTCAATTATTCACGGCATGCCATATACAAAATATAGTGACCCAACATAACCGGTAATCAACCCAATAATTAAATCGGTTAATTCCTTTGGTAAATCAAAGTCACATATATTAAATATACACACCCGCAATAATATCGAGGATTAAGAATAAAATACTCCGAGACTCGAATCGATTATCGCCGGCAATCCTAATCGATGAATCTCAACGATCCGCTCAATACACCAAGTGTACAAGTGTGATAAAATAATTAAGACAAATTATTTTCTCTCTCACACAACGACTATACCGATGGATTGGTCCGTGTCCATCTAGGTCTTGAGCTACTGTTTGATTAAATACGAGTAACCGATAGTATGATCTTCTGTGTGACGTCGCACACCATACTAACTACAACGTATAGAATCTAGGACTATATTTTGCATTTATTTAATTAATAATAATTAAAAGCAAACAATTGTTTATTAATTTAATAGATTAAATGCTATGACCGGGAGTTTACCGTTACTTAAATCTAGACATTAAGTACACAACTTCAACACTCCCGAGCCTATTAATGTCTCAACTCATGAGGAAATAACTGATTTTACGAAGTGGGAAAATGCTTATGCAATAACCACTGATTATGATATCATGTTCAAACTCAAGTTGGTGTTTAGACATGACATAGGCGGCTAGACAAGAAGCGATGAGGATACTCATAAAGGCCAGTCATTCGAGGAAACGCTTGAACACGTTTTTGAGATGATTGACCTTCTGGACGAGTTGAGACGGAAATCGCAAGCTCTTGTAGCCAATGCCAAAGGTTTTTGAACCTAAGGGAAAAATCGGGGGAAATGAAAAGCAAGCAAAGAGACCCAGTGGTCCTAAGTTTCTTGGACCACGAGATGGGATGAGAAAGCCATAAGGCAAGTATTCTCGATACAAACAGTCTGGGTACTGGAAGTCTGATTATCCTCTCAAAGAAAGTACGAAATTTTCTTTATTCGTAAAACATAGTCAGTGGTATTATCTACCGGAACCTGGTGTGTAGATATGGAACCACTGACGGTATGTGCATTTTAAATGCAAGGGTTCCAGGAAACCCGACGACTTAGAAAAGAAGCTACATGGGCAATGCTGTAGAGGAGGCAGCAGTTGCAGTGGAGGACATTTTATAGGATTTCATTTTGAGTTATTGCTTTTATGTCCCTTTCATATTAGAAAGAACTTTGTTCTGGATTTCTAATAAATGGATATTTTATTTCTTTTAATCGTTTGATGGTTATAAGAAGAAATAATGATATTATCTATTCTGGTACATTAGCTAGCAATATATAAATGATGAATCCTAAGTCCACCACGATGCAACGAACCGTAGTACATAACTCGTTTTACTAATAAGAGATTTCTTTATTAAATCATTTATACTTGTGGATTCTTATGCTAAGTCATATTCAAATAAGAAGTTCAAAGGTCGAAAATTGATAGTTTGATCAATTAAGTTGAAGGAATGGACCTTCCGACCTATGAATCTAATTTGGAAGATAACATGACTAAGCAATCATTTATGGATATAAGATATAAGATCCGGACAAGTATAAGAATTGATTTACTCTGATGTATGCAGACCTATGTCTACTCAGACAATAATGTACGAGTACTTCATTTGATAATTACTCAAGAAATGGATTAGAATACTTGATGTGCCACAAAAGCAAGTGTTTTGACAAGTCAATGGACACTGAGCAATTGTGGAGAAACATCAAAGAATATCCATTTGTAGCCTGCGATTTGATCGCGGAGGCAAGTACCTGTCTGAGAAATGCATGGCATACTGATCAGAGATTGAGATTTGATCCCAAATGACTACACCATGCACTGTTGTGTAAAAATGGTGTGTCGTAAACAAGAAATGGAACTCTTATAGAAACAGTAAAAGCATGAGTTATACGGAGCTACCGGTGTTCTATGGATATGTCTGGAAACAACGGCGCATTCAAATGCGGTTGTAGAATATCCTAGAAGAACAAAAGATGTGTGTTCAATAGTATTATGAACCAGAAGGACGTTATAAGTTCTAACGCCCGGTTCTTAGAGAAAGACTATATGATGAACCACGAGCCCAAAGTGACGTAATACTTTGAAATGAGAGAGAAAGATTAAGACTTAGAACCAGCCGAACCGAGTAGCAGTACACCACTAACTGCACCCACTGTTATCACTGTTTATACACCGGAATGCCATTGTAGTGGGAGGTTGTGGGACAACCGGAGATATTCATAAGACTAGGAGAGTCTTCGGACTCTGGAGCTAGTATACATGAAATCGATCCCTAGATCTACATGAAGGCGGTACTAGATCTAAATGTGCCTTCTTGGAGAGCAATAAGGATTATTGCTAAGAGGCGAGATCATTTAGAGTACAAGCTTAGTTGATCCATTTATGGATTGAAACAAAGCATTGAGTTCGTGGTACTTGCAAATTGATGAGATAGTCCATTTTATGGATTCATCAAAGCATAGACGAATCGTGTGTATTGGAAACGTGATGGAAAAAAAGGTGGTGTTTCTCGGTTTTTATGTAGAAAACATTTTATCATTGGTAACAATGTAAAGATGTTGTCAAGACATAAAATGATGGTTGTCTAGATAAATCAATATGAAAGATATAGACGGAAGTTGGACATGTTCTTGAGATCTTGGATCTCTGGGAAAGAACATTGTACTTCTCCTGGAAATCTTACATATATATGATTATGGTTCGTTTTAACATGCAAGATTCCGAGAAAGGTTCGTTACCTTTCAGACACGGAATGCATCTATCTAAGGACATGTGTTTTGGGAACACAAAAGGAGATAGAAGCAATGAAAGCGGTTTCCTACACTTTGAGTGTGGAAAGCTTAATAAATGCAATGTTGAAAACGAGAGCCTGATATCGGCTATGCGGTGAGCATAGTGGGAGGATATCAAGGTAATCCTGGAAAGGAATACTCGACTGCTGTAATGAACCTTTTTAGTACTAGAAGCTATGTTCTGGATTACGGAGCAGACGAGCATTTCCTTTGGATTACATTCTCTTAGATTTCTAATCGAATAAGGACTGGTGTAAGTCGATATCAGGCTATATGTTTCACTATTAAAGGAGGAAGAGCTTTAACATGGAAGAGTGATAAGCACGATGCTTTTCGGACTCTGCCATGAGTAACCAAGAATAGCGGCCTCAGAGGTAGCGGAAGTTCTGGTGTTGCTCTGGGATAACCTCTGGGACTTAGATGTGATCCTTAGTTTGCCAAAGGCTATGTAAATAGCGGTGCGATGGCAAATGGTAAGAAATCACAAGTCCATAAGTGTAAGATAACACATAGATCAAGTACCACCTGATACGAGTCATCGTCAGGGAAGACGACGCTGTAGTCACCAAAATAACTTCAGAACGACAATCTAGATTGCTCTGTCACAAGGCACTTCTTGGAAGTGCATTTTAAGCACGTGAAGAGTATGGGAGTCGGGAGTTTGGAGGAAATGACTAGACCTTAGTATAAGTGGGAGATTGTTGGAGTTGTATACTTAATGTCTAGATTTAAGTGATATTAACTCCCGATCCATTGCCACTAATCTATTTAATTAAATAAATAATTATTTGCGTTTAATTCTTTATAATTAAATATATGCAAATTATAGTCCTAGATTATATACGTTGTAGTTAGTATGGTGTGCGACGTCACACGGAAGATCATACTATCGATTACTCGTATATAATCGAACAGTTGCTCACGACCTAGATGGACACAGACCAATCCATCGGTATAGTCGTTGTATGAGGGAGAAAATAATCTGTCTTGATTATTTTATCATACTTGTACACTTGTTGTATTGGGCGGATCGCTTGAGATTTATCGATTAGGATTGTCTTGGATAATCGATTTAAATCTCAGTGTATTTTATTCTTAATCCCCGATACTATTGCGGGTGTGTATATTTAATATAAGTGACTTTGATTTTCCAGAGGAATTGACCGGTTTAATTATTGGGTCAATTACCGGTTAAGTTGGGTCACTATATTTTATATATGACATGCCGTGAATACTTGACGGGAAAGTGTATCACGTAAGGGTTGATAATATCCCCGAGATGAGTTCACAAGGAATTATTATGTAAACCCTGCAGGTGGATTTGTTCAAACAATAATAAGTAGGCTGCTGGAGCTTCAGATAACAATAACAAGAACCTTATATTTATGTTTTTTAGTTTTGAGTGATACTTTGTTATTTGAATGGATGTCACACCATTTTGATAGTTGGGTATTTGAGTTTTCCCTTGAAAATATGGGTTATCAGTTCAGTACATTGAAAAGATTACTTCTTTAGTTTTAGCAGTAGTGTAGTGACATTGAAATATTTGAGACATGAATTTGATATTTTGTTATTGGAGTTTGACCTTGAATCTTTGTGATGTGAGTATTCAATCTTAAAGAATTCATAAGCAGCCTAAATTTAGATTTGTAACAGACTTCGATCTTGTGAACAACAGACACCAATTCTAAACAAAACATAATTCTCAAATTAATCCTACTAAAACTTGTTAATGGACATGATCACGCTAACCCACAGGCATAACTGTCACTTCATGCTCATATGTTCGAAGCTTCTTAGTTGGCTTTTTACCACTATGATACGATGCCTCCAAGACAAGTCAGCTCAAGAGAAAGGTTAAAAAACGACATAAATATGGTATTCATAACAGTTTGATCTATGTGAAATATGTCATAAGATGTATTTTGTTTATGTTAAAAGAAATATGAACATCGAATATTATGGATTCTTACATGTTTGTCTTTTTTGTTAAATGTAGTTTGCACTGTATATATATGGATGCGGGGGATAGAGTTCCAAGCATAGTACATGCTGGAGCATGGAAATTGAAAAGGAAAAAATTAAACAAAAGGTGAAAGCATAGATAGTGCCCTAAAGATGGACTGAGAGCCTTTAAACGACAAAGAGATCCGCAATATAAAGTGAGTGCAACAAAACTACAAGATCTAACAACAAGGGATAAATAAGTGACATGTAAACTATCACACAAACTGAATTTACCGCAAAACGCATCCAATATTGGTTTAGCAATTGATGGTTTGCCTTTATTTACTGTTATTAGCTTGTTGTTTACCTGTGCAAAACAAATGAGACGGGAGATGGTTTAACCAACATTCTTGTAAACTAAATGAGCTTTGATGACGTATAATGTGACTTTTTTGTGTATATATAACAGCAAAAAAATATATGACCTTAGATGGAAGACTGATATAGCATTGAACCATCCATGGAAAACTATGATACAACATGGGATGACTATAAAGCACAACAACATAAAACGATACTTTTGGTTTTCATCGATCGAGTTTTGATGAAGCACAAACACAAACGGTTGGCCCAGTGATGCGGCAAAATATTCAATTTCCATAACCATATTAATGTGTACATTTCAACCCGAGAAAATAGATGAACAAACACACATGACCTTTTTACCGAAAATCTGTTATAAACAATTTCATAGCTCTCCCCCAACCGCTAGACGGAAAAATACACGCATTATATAACATTATAACATCACCCACTGATTATCATAGATTAAGATGTAAGAAACAACAGGTTGTTAACACCAACATTTTATCAGATTTTATCAAAGTTAAAATCACACCGAAGAAGACGTCATACGATAAGAATAACACTATGTCGCTGCTACGTTACAAATCTAGCCATTAAATCTAACAATAAGGGAGAAATGAGTGACATGTACACTATCGCACAAACTAACGAGTCATCTCTGGCGACATTGAATTTGATTGACGCAGGAGCAACGCCATCTTGGGGTGGATCTGGAATGTGATTGATTGTCGATCGGTTGAAACAACAAACCTTGAAACACATTGTTTCCATACACTGACCAAGCTACCCCTCTGCGTAGGTTGTCGACATCGCGGTGGGATCTGAAAATAATATGAAAGACGTCGATAAGATGTAATACAATTTGCTCCATAAATTCGAACCTAAATTTGAATTGAAGATGAACAGACAGTTGAAAAAACAAAAACAGAATTGGGATTAAAATGGCATTTTCAGGTTGCCTGATGCTACCGAAACGAATCGAAGAGTCAAAATTAAATAAAAAATCATTGTTGCGCACAAAATACTCATGACACGATAACATGATGTATTTTCGATCTCACCCCATGGTCGAGAAGAGACAATAATAATACGTCTCATGGAACATCCGTATCGAGCACTCAGTTGGACGAAAATGAAAGTCTGAACTTGGTTTTGAATCGGCTCGATGGAGAATTAAAATTATATTTTTAATTAATTGATATAATATAAAGATTAAAAAAGACATTTCAAATTTGAAAATCATACCTAAATTATTATTACAATAAATATCAATATCTTTAATTATATATATGTAATAAATTACTTACCTTTTTAATAGAAAACTAAAATATGAAAGTTTATTTTAAATCATAAACTCATTCTTATTTTTTTCTCTAAATTACTCTTAAAATAATTTAATTAAATCTACATATATTTAGTTTATTTCATTAATTTATTTTTAATTTGTAAGTAATTAATTATGAAAAACAAATGAACAACATTTTATAAAATGGGATAATCAATTTTACTTCTCAATTATAATTTGGGATAAAATGTTCTAAAAGTATTCTCTAATTAATATGGGATAATCAATTTTACTTCTCAATTATAATTTTTTTCTAACAATATAATAGGATTTATAAATAAACAAAAAATTACAACTAAAAATATTGTATTTTTTCATTAGTTTAGATAAATATTTTATAAATATATTTATATATTAAAATTTATAAGCTTATTAAATATATATATATATATATATATATATATATATATATATATATATATATTAAATAGGTCGGTCTGTTAGGCTTAAAAGACTAAAAAAAAACTCAAGATCGACCTATTTATATAAACGAGCTTTTAAAAAAGCTTAGGTCTAACTTTTTTAATAAATAAGTCTGAGCCGAGCCGAGCCGAGCCGAGCCGAGCTTTTGTAAGCCGAGTCACAGGCTACTGTGTAGTATGCCTCATTCTCAGGCAATATAAGATTTAAGGAAGAAAAATAAAATAGTTCTCTTACAAAAAAGATAGGAATTTGAAGAAATGCAACTTCATTACCCCACCAAACCCACCTCCCCAATCCAAAAATCTTTTCTTTCCTTCATTTCTATAATAATTAATTGCACTTAGAAAACCAAAAAGTAAATAATATACTATATGCCTTTCACAACCACGAAACTCTTATTTATATTTTTCATATCTTATCTAATGATTAAATAAGTGCTTAAATGACTTGTTCCTGAGGTGCAGAATTTTGCTTACACACCAAAACTCCCTAAACCCTACAAAGAAAAAGCAACGCCAATCCTCGTTTTCACATCAAACCATTTCCATGTGCGTTTATATTTTATTTATTTAACATTAAATATAAATAAAATTATATTTATTAGTCCTTTTTTTGTTCAATACTTATTAATAATAATAATAAATTATTTAACGGTAATACTTTAGAATTAAGTTCTTGTATAGAAGCGTTATGATTCATTTTTAATAATTATACAAATTAATATAACCACACAAACCGACCACATAATAAAACATTATTAATTTTTTATTTTCACTCAATTTTTTGTAATATATATTCAGAGTGATTATTATTTTTGGGTTTTCATTTCTCAATATATATAATTATTGTGTGGGTAATAGAGTACTTATTACTTAATAGTACTATATATAGTATATTCATTTCTTTCATTTTTTATTAAGAGGCAAAATGAGAAATGACACACAATTATTGATAATATTACTACAATGACAATCAAAATCAATATCAATGACATTGTTATATAAACCAAAATCTCCATGAATGGAAAGGGAATACAAAATCTTCCTCCTTTGAGAGTGAGTCTCCTGACCAAGAAAAATAACTATAAAACCTCAAATGAAAAGAAACTTTTATTTAATACTATAAAATTCAATAACAAGAATAACTTATAAATAGTACTACTAAACCCTAATAAAATAAATAAAATAAAATACAATTTTTGTCTTATTTAAATATATATATAACTTATTAATAGTATTATTATTATTATGACAACCAAAATCAATATCATTGCTATATAAACCAAAATTTCCATGAATTGAAGGAAAAAAAAAAATCTTCCGTCCTTGAGAGCGAGTCCCCTTGGCAAGAAAACTAAAACCAAAAACATTGTACACCCACCAAACCAAAAACCCAACCCAACCCATATTTTTCCCTCTTAAGAAAAACAAGAATAAGAATAAGAATGCTCCTTTCTCAAAGCAAAAGCCGCTCCTGCATTCTCCTGTTTTCTCTCTTCTTCTTCTTCTTCTTCTTGATATCTGTATCTTCTTCCTCCACCATTAATCTCACCCTCCCCCATCAACACCCCGACCCAGAATACGTGGTTCAACAAGTTCAAAGGTAAATTGTTCGAATTCCCCTGTTTTTTTCTTTAAATAGTAACTAATTGTTTGAATTTCCACTTTTGCCCCTGCCAGAAGCATCAACGCCTCCTTATCCAGACGGCGGCAGCTCCTCCTTTCGTCCCCGTGCGCGATAACCGGCAACCCCATCGACGACTGCTGGCGCTGCGACCCCGACTGGGCGGTCAACCGGCAGCGCCTGGCCGACTGCGGCATCGGCTTCGGCCGCGGCGCCGGCGGCGGCCGCGGCGGCCGCTACTACGTGGTGACGGACCCCTCCGACCTAGACGCGGCGGAGCCCACCCCGGGCACCCTCCGGCACGCTGTCATCCAGGACGAGCCCCTCTGGATCGTGTTCGCGTCGAGCATGGTGATCGTTCTGCGGCACGAGCTCATCTTCAACAGCCGCAAGACGGTGGACGGCCGCGGGGCCCGCGTCCACGTCACCGGGAACGGGTGCATCACCCTGCAGGGCGTGAGCGACGTCATCATCCACAACGTGCGCGTCTACGACTGCCGGCCGTCGGGCCACGCTGTGGTGCGGTCGACCCCGCGGCACGCCGGGTGGAGGGGCGTCTCGGACGGGGACGGGATCTCGATATTCGGGTCGAGGAACGTCTGGATCGACCACTGCGACCTCTCGCATTGTGCGGATGGGTTGATCGATGCGATCATGGGGTCGACTGCGATCACCATTTCCAACAGCTACTTCTCGCACCACGACGAGGTCATGCTGCTCGGGCACAACGACAACTACTTGCCCGACTCCGGGATGCAGGTTCGTTTCGTTTCGTGTGTATCGGTTAAGGGTTTATTACAATTTGCAACTAAATCGGAATTCTGCTGTTGTTCGGAATTCTGCTGTTGTTTAAAATTATGAGTGTTTTTACAGTACTTTGCAACATGAAACTTGTCTGATCGAAATATTTCAAGTAATATTCCGTTTTGAAGGGTATATTGATGAATATCAAGACTAAAAAATGGATTATTACGAATTTACCCCTACTATGAAGAGGGTTGGATTGAGCAAGACTGAAATGTTAATGCACTAGGGGTATATTCGTGATCAGCCATTTTCTAATCTTGTTAATTATTAATATGGCTTCCAAAACAAAATATTCCGATCCGGCAAGTCTCTTGTTCAAAAGTGTAAAACACTCGTACATGAGTACTAAACAGTAACAAAATTCTGATTAGGTTGCAAAATATGGGATTGCAAACTGTAATAAATTCTTTAGTCAATTAATTTGTGTCGTATGTATGGATTAATGAACGATAAATGAATATATATAGGTGACAATAGCTTTTAATCGGTTTGGAGAAGGGTTAGTACAGAGGATGCCGAGGTGTAGGAGGGGTTACATTCACGTTGTGAACAATGACTTTAGAGAATGGCAAATGTACGCCATTGGCGGAAGTGCTACTCCTACCATCAACAGCCAGGGCAACCGTTACACTGCCCCGGCCGATCCTAATGCAAAGGAGGTACGTTGGATAAATTAAAGTAAAAAAATACATCACCACGTGTAATCAATATTTTTTTAGTGTTTTTTGTGGATGGTGTGGGGTTTGCTCACATGTATTTGCCTATTTTGACAAAATAAGATTAAGTGTGGAAAGATAGTAAGATCCGCCATGTCGGAAAGCAAAACCTTTTTTTTTTTTGGTATGCGGACCAAATTCGTTTCGTTATCCTTGATTGCTTTTTTTATTAATTAAATGAATTTTATTTAAATAACATATGTATAAGGGGAGGGGTATAATATCTTCTTTACGAAAAAGATCTTCTTGTCTCAATCAAACCAAACTTATTAGCTAATGAATCTTAACAGGTGACAAAGTGTGTGGATACGAACGAGGGCGAGTGGTCGGGATGGAACTGGAGGACGGACGGGGACATAATGGTAAATGGTGCGTTCTTCGTTCCATCGGGCGAAGGGCTAAGTGTGCAGTATGCAAAGGCATCGAGCGTCGAGCCCAAGTCCGCTGCCCTCATCGACCAACTCACCATGAATGCCGGTCTTCTTGGTGGGCCCAGGTACTCACTACTCACAAGCATTTTTGCATTGCATTCCTTAATAAACACTAACTAGCTAGGGATTAAAATGAAGTTAAATTTAAAAGTGTGTCACTCTCGAGGGGTGTTTATGTCTTTTCACACCGTGAAAGTGGATGGAGCCTTTAGGGGTCGGCTGCGGGGAAAACTTTGGGGTTCTTATTTTATGTCCCACCTTGCGACTTTTCTATCCATTTTTCGTTTTCTTTCCGTTCATTCATTGCCACTTGATTGAGAAGGGTTAGGTGGTTAATTAGTAATATACATATACTGTACTTAGTAGAATTTGATATTGATAACGAATTTTTCTTCTAAAAGTATAAATAGAGAGATTACGTACGTCTAGATCGAATGAGATATACTATGGTGAACATGTAGACTCGTTTTGGTATAAGTATAAGTAGGGTAAGGCATATACAAGAAGTTGATAACCATTTAATTCATGCGAATATGTTGTGTCACCTCAAAAGTTAGAATCTCGGCCAACTCTTTTCTTCTATCTTTCTGCGTTGCCCAACAAAATAGAAAAAGTGTTTTCAACTTTTGTATGAAAAAGTAATTTCCGTATATATTACTATGCTCTAACAATATTCTTCATCGGAGAATGACCATTTTGCCCTTTTGTGCTATTTGTTCTAAATAAAACTTCTTTACTTTAGACTTAAATTTGTTTGGTTGACGTTCATTAATTCTCCTACTTTATCCATTTATCTAGAAGTATTATACATTTAAAAAAAAAACATAAGACTACATATGATTAACCAAACAAAACCTAAGAATTGAAAAACACAATCAATTTTGGGAATGCATAATCTTGAATTGTATGAATCATGTGAATGAGAATGAGGTTGCCAATCCTCTTAAATGTAATGAAGTATGTGAAGATGAGAGGAGAGCACATGCATTTCCCCAATATATGGGTTCCATTGGACCCCATTTTATTGAAAAGCTATATCAATTTACATGTCTTTTTCAAATGGACTACACATTTAAAAAAAAAAATTAAATGGCAAAACACATAAATAGAATAGTGCAACTTATCTCCACGTGATATTGTATATGCCCTCCTTAATAGGTTTGTTTCCTTCTTGCAAATAACCATTAAAAAACAAATAGAAGTAATAATAAGAATAATGTATATATGTATTGATGCAGCGGAAATACTATAAGCATGTCACACGGAGGAGGAGGAGGAGGAGGAGGACCGACTGCCGGATCAGCCAATAATGGTGGTGGTGGGCCCAACGAAAGCGGCGGAAATGACAATGGGTACTTTGGTATGATATTTGGGAGCGGGGCAGGGCAAACCCTATCATCATCTACAACCACCACAATATTATTGTCTCTTGTAATTATTTTAATTTTGTGCATTACCACCAACCGTGATGGTTCACTATCATTACTCTAGTTGTCACTATAGAAAAACTATGCATTGCCCAAATTAGTTGTTTGGGAATAGGGAAAAGTAAGTAAATTGATACCATTCTTAATTAAAAATCACAAATTAATGATATTGTCACACATTTATTAGCAGTACCATTACCATACAATGATCGTAATTTAAAAATGTCCTATACAATTTAGGAAACAAGCTCAACTATCACAAATAAAAATGTCCTATACAATTCCCACATTTATGTACTGTACAACATAAACATAAACATGGAATTAAGCTTTAGGAAACAAGCTCAACTATCACAAATAAAAATTCTCCAGTACATTAATCGTGTAATTGATAAATAAATATCATTCCACTTGTATTCGTTCATCTTCTATATAATTTCATATTCATATTTCTTGAGGTTTCAAGATCATAAACAGTTTATTGATGTTTCTCGTCTTGAAAATTCTTAATTATAGTATATATCACGATTTCAATCGAAATTATAGGTCATGTGAAACTTCGATTAGATCTATTTGTTAATTGATGAGCGTCTTTGAAAAAAAGTCGCCAACCATTTTCAATCTAAGAAAAGGGCAATGGATCCTTAACTCAAAAATCATACTAGGCCTTGTTGTCGATCGTTACTGACTTGTACTAACTGCAAATAAACATATCAATCAAATTCATCACGGGCCTTGAGAAAAAATTAATAAAGAATTTTATCACAAGAAAAATTAGTTATTTAACTAATAAATCACTCACTAACTATAAAGTCAATATATAATATTAGTTTGATATACATTAAAATATAATTTTAAATTAATTAATTATTGTTAAAAGTTATTAGAAAATTTATGTAATTAAATATTTTATTGTTTTTTATTATATATTTATATTTTTATTATATTTTTTTAAATTTTTATTAATAAATTATTAATAATTAGTAATTATAATTACTAATTCCTTATTAATTATAAATAATAATTAAAATAAGTAATTTTTTATTAATTTATAATTAAAAGTTATTAATTATTAAAAATTGATTTCAATTTATTAAAAAAAATTAACAAAATTAATATAACTAAAACAAATACTACATAATGACAATATTATATTGATTGTAGTGAGTGACCAAGTTGGTTGAACTCATCTCTATTGAAATAAAAGAACATGTTAAATTCGCATAGTATAAAATATATTTTTTCTAGTGGAAATTTGAATATTATGATCAAACTGAACTAAATTGACAATATTTTTGTGATTTAAGAGACTAAATCGAAATCAACACATTTTAGTGGATTAAATCGTCAAGGTGATGCTCAGGTGCCACTCGATCAACAAAACTCACCGAAATGTGTTTTTTTAGCAAAAAATTGAATTTTTCGATCAAATTAAATTAAATTAATTATATTTTTTGATTTAAAGAACTATATTTAAAATTAAATTAATTATATTTTTGTGATTTAAAAAACTATATTTAAATTACACGAACCAATAAATTAAATGAACTATATTTTTATGATTTAAAGAGAAAACACCACTTTTTTCTATCTAAATAATAATAAAATAAAGTGATAGTATATATTAATTCGTTCAATTTGCTCCTTTAAGCTTGGGATTTTTGGTTGCATCGACCGGGCTCCGCGAGGCTACTATTCCCTCGGAAGTCGACTCTCGTTTCCTAGTCAATTGAACCCGACTCACACCATTATTCGAAGTTGAAACCCAAACCCGAGCTCCGTCCCTCTCGGAAATCGATACCCATCTGAACCCCCTTTTCAAACAGTTCCTTCACCGTCGATCTCCGAAGAAATCAATGGAATTCTGAAAATGTGTTTGGAGAGCAGGGAAGATTTGGGGTCAATTCTGCCGTATTTGCCGGTGATCCTCCGATCTTCCGCCGTCTCCTGGCCTTTGTCAGTGGTGGAAGCCCTCAAGTCCCTCTCCAATGGCCCGACTCATAGCAATGTTAATTCCGGTAACCTCTTTTCCCTCGGCATTGATGACCTACGCAACTCTCTCGGTCTTTCCTCTCTGCATTCATCCGCCTCACTCGGCTTCTCTCTCTTCTTCGACGATGTTAGTGGCTCTCACTTGTTTCTTTATTCTATTTGATTGGCAAGTTTAAAATTAGGTTTAGATGTTACTTGTTGTTTCTGTAGTTGATCGATAAGGATGAGGCTGACAACTGGTTTCAGCATGTGCTTCCACGACTTGCGAATTTACTGTTGAGGTTACCAGCACTGTTGGATTCCCACTATCAGAATGAAGCTTCCTTCAACGGGATGCCAACCGCTCTTAGATTATTGAAATCACAGCAGGCAGGCATTGTGTTTCTTAGTAAGGTAAGGATTTATGGATACTAAATTATGAAAATTTGCCCTGCATTTGATTGATAGTATCTATTGTAAATTCTTGACATACTTGCACCCATGAGAGAATTATTAGGGGGCCAGACGAACTCCAAGTAAAAATACGCGATACTAGTGATCTGATTAATGTTCAGATGAACATTTTTATTATAGCTTCTTCTCTTGTGGTTGTAGTAGAATTGATTAATCCAATGGGATTCTAGTTTGTGCAAAAATAAAGTTATCGCCACAAATAGAAGAGAAAACACAGTACGATTGATTTAGTTTTTCCTAAAACGGTTAAATAAGCTCGATTTTTTCATTAATGAAGTATCACTGCATTAGGACCACTGTATCCAAGTATGATGGTTTGTGTGTATTTCAGGAATTGATAGCTGCCCTTCTGGTTTGTGCTCTTTTTTGCTTGTTTCCATCCTCTAATAGAGGAGTCAAACATCTTCCTCCCATCAACTTTGATAATTTATTTGGGTATGTTTTCACATTTTTTCTATCTAATATTTATTATTTGCTGGTATATTCCATTAGAATGATTGCCATTTACATCTTTGTGAATACAACAATTTATGTCGGTCTCAAACTAAGCCTATGGCTTTTTGGCTAATACCTTTCAATTCATTGAATCCCACTTTGTAAGTGACTTTGACGTGCAATGAGCAGTGTTACTAAAGGCAATGAGGCTATTCGTATTTGTATATTTTATTCAGGATAATTTAATACATTAATTGACTAGAGTTTCATATTTTATTATATACGTAGTATATTTGAGATTAATGAATGAAGTTAAGCTTTTTCCCAATACTTCATGGCATCAGAGCGTTCCAAATAAACTGTAGCCTCAGGACCCTCTGATCTTCTTCCTCCCTAGGTCATCAGAGAGTAAGTTGTTTGTTATAGCCACTGGCTAGTCCTAGAAGTGAATCAGACAGTGTCTATTTTTCCTCGTTGAGGTTTTTCTGAACTTTTTTTTTCTCTGCCTTGCTGTTTATACGTATTCTTTCTGAGGTAGGCGAATGGTTCGTGCTGTCTATTATTTTTTCAGGTGTCTATACGAGTATTATGATGTGAGTCAGGAAAATAAAATAAAGTGTATTGTTCACTATTTCAAGAAGATATGCTCTAATATGCCGACGGGAAATGTCTCCTTTGAACGAAAAGTTCTCCATTTGAAGAATAGTCCATACATTATCTACCCAGAGGCTGATTTTTGGAGCAAATCTATGGCTACTCTCTGCCAATTGGAGGTAAGAGTGTATAAATTTTTTAATTTAATGCTCTTTGTAGATTGTTCATCCTTACTGACCTTGCTAAACATCCACAAAAGATTTTATCCTTGTTAAAATCTTGCATGGAAACGCAAGTCTCTTATTTATTACTCCTGTTTCTGAATAAGTGTTCTTGTGGACGTAGAATTTGTGAAAAAATATTTGAATTTTTAGTTTAAAATTCTCGTTCTACTAGACATTTTTTGCTTTGAGAGAAACTCCTAATAATTATGATACTTATATGCTAGATAGAGGGATAATTTAGGGATAGTAAATGAAATGTTCTAAAAAAACGTTAGACGCTAGTAGGCCGCTGAGCTGACGCGACTAGACGGATCTAAGCGATCTAGATGAATCAAGTATTTTCTAAATACTATCACAAAAACTAATTAATAAAGTCCATATATGTAATTTAAATGGATATATTTATACACATGAATTAATATTGTAAAAACTTTTGCAGTTTGCATGTTAATGGTTGTAATTAGCTGTTGATGAGGCATAATGATGCAGCCTGAAATGGTTGGTTGAGTTCCGCCTAGGGACTAGGCGTCACCTAGACAGCCAAGATCAGCCTAGAGTCTATGCGGCGCCTAGACGGAACTAGATGGAGATTTTTAGGACAATAAATGTAAGTTGGAGGGTGAACTAATAAATTATGTACTTTAATCTCTTACGAAACATTTAAAAGGATATTTATTAAAAGTAATGGAAATAATATATCTCAGCTAGCCAGTTTCATGAAAAGGTTTTACGTGAACTTTTTCATCCAAATTAGATCTGACCCATAAAATTGAAAAATAATATAAAAAGGGTATTCCTTCTCAAGTAATACAATACTTGGCTTCCACATAAAGGCAGGTACCAAATGATAACACGTCTGTGTTTAGTACAATGATTTATTACTCTTCTTTGGTAGGTTTGCACTTCTGGGTTAATTGAAGATCACTCAAGTGAAGCTCTTGAAGTAGATTTTGCAAATAAATATATCGGGGGTGGGGCTCTGAGCCGGGGCTGTGTTCAGGAAGAAATACGTTTCATGATCAATCCAGAATTGATTGTCAGCATGCTTTTCCTTTCCTCGATGGCAGATAATGAGGCTATCGAGATTGTTGGTGCAGAAAGGTTCTCAAATTACACTGGATATGCCAAGTCATTCCGCTTTTCTGGAGATTATGTGGACAAAAAGAGTGTTGACACAATGGGAAGGCATATGACGAGAATAGTTGCAATTGATGCCCTCTGCAGCCCCGGAAAGAGACAATACAAACTAGAATGCCTCCTTCGTGAAAGTAATAAAGCATTCTGTGGTTTCCTCGATCAGCATAGCAATATTTTTGCCATAAATAATCCATCAACTCCGTCTCAAACAGCTGAAGAAGCTACATGCAAGGTGAAACAAAACGTCGAGGGACAGGTGAATGAGATTGGTGTTGCAACAGGCAATTGGGGTTGTGGGGCTTTTGGGGGAGATCCTGAAGTCAAAGTTGTGATCCAATGGCTGGCAGGGTCTCAAGCACGAAGACCGTTTATTTTATACTATACATTTAATTCGGAGCCTTTGCAGAAGCTCAAACTAGTAGTACAGTGGATTCTGTCTCAGGAATGGACTGTTGGCGAGCTTTGGAATATTTTGGTGGAATATTCGACTCAGAGACTGAGAGGATATACCACAGTTGGCTTCTTCAAGTGGCTTATTCCCTCCTTGTACCATGATGATGATGGTGACTGTGAGGATCCAATGACTTTTTGATGTGCAGGAAATTTCCCTCTCCCCAAATTACATTTAAAGTGATTGGGTTATAGAACCTTTTAAGGTTAGGTTTTGCTGGTGAATTTGCATAGACATGAAGGTCAATAGTTTTCTTTGGTTTGTCTGGTTGTGATTTTTTTTAAGTAAAAAATAAGACTTTCAAATGACACTAAAATAAAAAGTTAAGACACCTACAGATGTACTGTAGTACGCAGTTTTATTAAAGAGCGACAAAAATTCAGTTATAGAGATGTTTTAAAATTAATACTCTAATCCCTTTTTTTCCAAAACATTAAAACATTATTTTATGGATGTTTCAACATAATTGCCAGCCCTAAAAAATCTCTTTACCATCATTTTATTTTAATTTTGTCATTACCCTTTTATATTTTTTTTCTTTTCTTTTATGTCCTTACTTTATTAAAGTTTTTTTTTTTTAATATTAAGTACAAAATATGTGGAAGAAAAATATTCATTTTTTAATCTCTTCAAATTGAAAATGTCATAAGTATGTTCAAATGTTATAATTGTCCGCTCTTCCGGATAAATATTCATGGAAAATGACACATGCTTTCTTAAGTAACCAAAGTTACAAGTCGTGGCGTCTAGTTAACAAACAATTTAATGAAAACAATTCTCATTGCCAATATTTCACAATTATATTGACGAATGAAACTGAATTAATACTCCAAATAACCCCTTAAACTTAATTCAACACTCATATACCTTAAATCTATGAAAAAAGCACATTAGTAATAGTAGCGTAATGATAAATTTTTCCGTCAAAATAACATATCTTACCTCTGATCGAAATTTTCCATTATGGTGCATTCTCAAAGTCAAAAAGTTTAGTGTTCAAATCTTAAGGCAGCTTTACACACTCAGGGGACGCAACTTCAAAATCAGAAGCAACTATTTGTATGAAATAACTATTGTGATTTGAGACAAACTCGAAAACAACTATTTTTATGAAAATATGTACGTAATTGTGGTTCTTGTGTTACTGATTTGGTTTATATTTGAAAAACTCAAACGATTTTTTTACTAAAGAGAATAAATTGTAAAAGTTAATTAGGGATTAGGGTTCTAAAGAACTGAAATGAAAAAAATGGATAAATGGATAATGAAATCGCGATTTGAATAATGGTCTTTTTTATTTTAAATTTTGCATATTAGTTTTTGAATTAAAAATAAATTTCATGTGCAATTTACACAAATGTCCTCATCCAAGAAAATTTTTAACAATACAAGTTGAATAATTGAGAAGTAAAAATCAAGCTCCGAACCGAAATTGGTATAAGTTAATATGTACAGTATATTTTTATATCTCGAACTAGTTGTCACACTTCTCTCTAAATAAAAAAGAAATTGCAACAACTTTTATCTCGAACTAGTTGTCACACTTCTTTCTAAATAAAAAAAAAAATTGCAACAACTTTTACAACAGTACCATATATATGAATTGATTGATATATTAACACAATACTATATTCATTTGGTTAGTATGTAAATTGATTGTAATGTTTGGTAGTATTCTCAGCCCAATTCACCACCTACAATATAATGACACTTTGACATATGTGATTTTTTTTTATGCAAGTGAGATGTTTGTAAGGTGCCATTGCAATAATCATTCGCATTCTCAAGTAAGAACAAACAAAAGGAGATATAACATTTGATTATTCGACTTATGCAAGTCAATTTTCGAATTATAACCAAAAGTATGAATTATAATACAAGTTCTAGTTCGATGTGCAGTAAATAAAATCACATTGACCCGCTTTTATCAGACAGATCACAGATCAATAACACGAATCAAAATTATAGCTCAAACATATTATAGTTGTTACGTCATAAATTAATAGAACCGTATTGATCGGATGGAAGCAATAACAAGAATCTCTCAATAGTCTCTCAACCGCGACCTCAAAACTAAAAACTAACCCTATCGGATGTAATTTCAATTCGAAAAAAAATGATTTACAAAACAAGATATCACTAAACAAGCATCATTCTCAATCAAGGCCGTTTCATCAAAATTGTATTGTAATTATTCTCATATAAAAAAGGGAAACACATGAATGAGGATTTACAAAGCTCCTAAACAGTCTTAACTTTATCCTTTGATTTATTTCTCCTTTCCAACTTTCTCCAGTTTTCAGAGAAGAATGAATAATTGAATTAACTTCAAACTACGATGTAAAAACTGCTAATAATTAGGAAGTAAAAAAAAAGTCGGATTCATATAACCAACAAAAAAAGGCAAAGTGGAAAAAAAAAATCAACGACACTCATACCTCCTCCTTGTTCTGGCTTTTTTACCCCTTATATTTCCGCTTAGCCTTTCACAGGTCATTCCATTCCCATTCAGGTTAGTAATCAAACATCTGGTTCACAGAACGTTGCCGAAGTGCACAAGTTCTGATAATAACTACTCCTGAAAAAATACAAGTTCAAAAAGAAGCACACCTAAGAAACCGTAAATAAAAATCAACTCAGCCATGTTGTCTGTTATTTATTCTTGTAATATATAATACAAAAATGGCTAAAAGTAAGTGACCTGAGCAGCAACTTGTTCGAGCCTGTTCCAAGTTGAGACTCTTTGCTCTTCAAGTTCACCTTCCCTGGCGACCCTCTCATCATGTTTTCTTTGACAGTCTTCAAAAAGCTCATTATCCATCTCTAGGAACATTCGCCGGACATTGGAGGTCAAACCAGTGATTGCTGGATTCCAGTGATTGTTTATATTCTTCTCTAAGGCGTCGAATATGATTGGTAAAATAACATGTCGGTTCTCGGTGATCAAGCCTACTATGTGTTCATTGTTCCACCAGAAAAGAGCCCGTTCAGCCACCTTTTTTCAAAGAGGAAAAGAGCTTTAAAATGTGGATAATTAAGCATTTACCCAAGAGAATCGGAATAGGCGTATAAGTAAGCCTGTATTTGGAAAATAAAACATGCATGCACAGTTGAGCTTGATTCGGATAGGTGCATTTGAAGTTGACGATTTCAAATCCTAAAATAAGACTTTACTACAAGCAGCATCAAAGATTCAGTATGAGACAATATAGAAACACAAATCATTCATGTTAATCTGCCACAACACGATATCAAATTCAGACAGTAGGAGTAAAGCACAATGACACCATCTTGTAATTAAATTACAAAATGGTAAAAATTTGCAACTGCAACCATTAGGATTAACTTGTTCTCTCTCAATATTGATTTTCAGACTGCTGGTACACATTTATTTTTTCCTACTTTTTTTTTTCTCTATCTCGATAATATATTAACACAGCCCATAATATAACCTTATAAATTAAATGAAATTGCTGCCACATGAGATAGTGAACTTATTATTGACTTTTATTTTATTTTCATAAAAATTATGGTTTAATGATTTTTCAAATGTAAACTTTAAAATAATTTTGTTATTATTTTATCTTTTTAATACCTTATTAGATCTACAAAGCTCATATTGAAAAGAAAAAAAATCTACACTTTGTAGCTCTTTAATACACTTCTAATAAATAAAATCATCTAAATTTTTTTCTCAATCATGTGTTACTTTTTATTCTCCACCACGAGAATTATTTATGACTTCTCTCTAAATCATATATACATGTGCCTCTACAAACAAAATGAATTTGTTGCCAGATAAGATAGTGAAATCACTATTGAATCCTATGTTCACATGCACATCCTCACTTGTGTTGGAGGAGAAGAATTGTAACTCGTATAAATGACAAGTCAAGACAATCGGGAATTCATGAAACAATTATACAAGAGAATGAACTTCCATAATCGAAGTTCTCCATCTTATCCAGAGTGACACTTAATAAGAAAATATATATGAAAGAACACATAAATGCTACTCAAATATAGAGATTCTCAGCATAAGTTGAGGACACATTAAGCCTAGCAAAAAAACAAATCAAATTTAACCCCCTACTTATTCAGTAGCACACATCACTAATTAGCACAAAAAACTGACTGTTCAGCCCAAATCTTCTCCCAGAGGTCTAAGCTTACCGCATGAAAGTAAAACAATAAACCAAAACTATTTAAGGAAAAACACAAAAATAGTTTAACCTAGATAATTCAGACAAAGTAATGGCAAGCAGAATGCAGAGTCGTAAAAACCACTATAAAAAACTAAATTCAGTTTCATATCATTTATCCATAACCCACAAGCATATTATATATCATACAAGAAAATATGTATGTGTGTTATGCAGGTCTAAGTTAACCAATGTGATAAGACATGAACAGCACATTAAACTTGTAAATTTATTATAAATTTATACAAATAATAGGCATTCCAACCTGAAAATGTGGACTGTTGAGACACCATCCAATTCGCCTGAATAGAGGAACCATGCACCTCTGGAACTCTATAGACTGCGCAAACTCCAGAATTTCCTCCAACTCTCCAAGAAAAAGAACCTCCTTCCCACAGTTGGTGACGGGCCAACACTTCAGCAAACCCCTAATAACAACATCAGCCAGCCTGTAATCTTTCTCGACAAACTGCGTTACGCAGTAAGTCAACTGCGGGTGGTACGTAGCCACGCATTTCGGCTTGTGCATCGGAATAAGTGCCCGCACAAGGAACAGCTTGTGTTCTTCCTTCATCGGCAAGGCAAACCCATTGATGATGCTCGCGAGAATCTCCAACAACTCTCCGACCCCGCTGTACTGCTCAGTCTCGAACACAAACCGATAAAGGATGTTGTTGATCGCGGCCCTTATAAAGGGCCTGTGAACCATGAATCTCCCATATATCCTATGGAGAATAGTCTTCAAATACTCCCTCTCTCTCATGTCCTCGGAGTCAAAAACGTCGAGCAGTTTCAACAGGAAGGTGTGGTCAAGATATCTCTTAGCAACCCTCGTTTCCATATTGGACGACACAACGTATCTCAAGAGTAACTCGTACACCAGCTGCAAGTGGGGCCAAGATGGATCCGTGAAGAGCTCTTCCTCCTCCGGGTCTCCTCCTGCAGAGCCTGTGATCTCGTGAGGGGCAGGTGGAAGGCATCGGAAGATATTCAGTGATAACATCTTGACAAGCTCTTCCTGCATGATCTCGTTCATTAAGCAAGATCCGGACTGGACCAAATCGATGAGCTCAGCGAGGGCTTGCCTCTTTATCTCCCTCTCGCGGGCTGACTTCATCGGCTCTGAGAAGTCAAAGAAGACGCAACAGATTTGGACCTTCCGAATGAAGAGTGAGTGCCTATCGGTTAATGGGACATCTTTCAGCAATGGGAGGACCTCGACTACCCCTGGGTTTTGAGGTACCACGAGGGTCTGGGGCTGAGGTGTTGGGGCAGCGGGCAGACGTGATGCGTGATTGACAGTGACATTCGAAGGTGGAGCTGCAGATTTTGGGGGCTCGACGACTTCTGGTTTAGAGGGCTTTTTATGCCCTCTCTTCATGATTTTGTTAAACATTGTGATTTTTCACCTAAATCAACAGATCGTAAAACAAACACTAACCCAGTAGCTCTCTCTTTTATTCTGAGTTGAAACCCATTTTTATTCCTTTTAGCTAATAATTGTTCTAAATTTTCCGCAGGTGGATTTTCTAATCACATCAGTAATGTAAGCAAATTCAGCACCCTGAAAAGGGGAGAAATCGTAACCAACGTGTAATCATTGTGATCTAATTACAATTTTTCTCTATAACATATTATCTGATAAAATAGAATAATTATCAGAAAAGGATAATTACCTCAAATGAGATGCCTTGAAATCGCAAGCCGGATGAATATCTGAAAATCATTCCTAGAAAGTGGAACATAGTTTTCCGTTTGAGAGAGAGAATAGGGAAGAAACTGTGCGTGTTTCGTTTTGGGGAAAGAAAGATCCGAAAAGGGTGGGAAAGAAAGAGAAAGATGGTAATTATTATTATAATTATTATTATTAGATTACTTAATTTTACTATGAATAAATTCATTCTTACTCTCTCCAATACCTATATCATACACTTAAATACAATTAGAATAGTACTCTCACCTTTTAAAATATAAAATAGACTTTTCACTTAGTTAAAAAAAAAATTGTGTGAAATAATACAAAGCAGATGTATAATGATTAATGAGTTGATTTTTAATTAAATAAAAAAAATAGTTGGAAAAATAGTGGTACATGTATAAATAAAAGTGTATTGTGAAGATAAAGTAAAATTTTCATTTTAAGACAGTGAAAATAATTGTGGGACAACCAAAAAAGGAATGTGTAAAAATAATACAATAAAAACTCCGTACCAGTCATATCGTTAGAACCGGGAAAAAATATGAGAGTTATTCTTATATAGAGTTTTATAAAATAAAAAAAAAATTTATAAAAAATAATATAAATATAAAAATAATATACATACAATATTATCTATCTTTAAATTCACAAAATCAATTTAATAGTTTTGAATAATAAAAGTTAACTATATATGTGTAAAAATTGTTTTTAACATATAAATTGAATAAAATATTAATGAATATAAGGACTAAAAACTTTGATCATATATACTACATGTTATTGATTTTGATAAATATTTCAAGTCATCTTAAACATGTTATTGATTTTAATAAATAAAAACATTATTAATAAATATTTTTATTATATATTAATCATTTATTCTTATATAGAGGTATACATGACTTGAACAATAATGTGAAGTTTATTCCTATTTATAACTGGTCCCAAGTTGAGACTTGAATTTTTTATTACTATAGAGAGTTTATTTTTATATAGAGTATTACTATATAGAGTTTCTAATATAGTAATATATGTGTAAATAAAAGTATATTTTGAAGATAAAGTCAAGATTTTCATTTTAAGACGTAAAACAATTGTGACAACCAAAAAAAGGAAAGTGTGAAAATAATTACGGAACAGAAAGAGTACTATATCTGTCATAAATCAATTGTCGCACTTCTCACACTTCTTTTATTATTTAAAAAAATGCACAATTAATATGAGACATAAAATATTATTATTATTATTATTATTATTATTATTATTATTATTATTATTATTATTATGACTATTAAGTAAACTTGACATATCATATATATGTTGTTTGAGTATTAAGAAAAATATTAAAGTATCATCGCTTAAAGTATGATCATATTAAAGTATGATCGCTTAATATATGTTGTAGAAATTTATGTATATTGTATGTATACTGTATGTATGCCGTAAATATTTATATTAAATAAAAAATGTTGGAAAACAAAATTAATATCTTTTGTTCTCCATCGGGCACGTTGCCTTCCACCTGGCTGTCTCCTTCTTTATCCTTTCTGCTAAAAGTAAAAAACAAAAAAACACTGGTAAAAGAAAAAATTACCAAATACTCAGCGAATTTTGTAATCGCCGGAATATTTGTTACTGCTCAGCCAGATTCAAATTTTATTCTCCTTCGATTACTTTCTCAGTTCACATACTTGATGTACCTCAGATTTTTTTGCCATTCAATTTCCTATAGTCTTTGGTTTCAGTGAGCTTTAGGATTTTTTTTTTTATTTTCAGGGTGTATATCGTTTCTGCTCTGTACCTTCAACTGCGTTTTCCTTTGGGGGTGTCCATTGGGATAGGGTTCTATTCTAATTTTGGATTGGAAACAGCTTCATTAGGGTTTGGTTAGGTTGGGTTGTTTAATGATGAGGGCCTACTATTTATGTGATTTCTGGTTCTCTTAGGGTTGTCCCTGTACCAATTTCTACATGTTTGTCTAAAAAGTATTTGCTTTCGTTTGATATTCTTTCACCAGCCATATTGATTGGTGTTTTTTTTTAGTTTCTGTTTTACTTATTTGTATTTGTTTAATATGTTTAATTTCACTTTCTCCAAAAATTTGAATTTCATTTCATGTTTGTATTTACAAAATTGGTTGGTATTTCTTTCTGTAAACTCCGCAATTGTTTCTTAGTTCGGTGTTATTCATTTTCCTAACGAAAATACTAAGAATGATTTGTCAATTTGTGTTAGCCATCTTCAACTCCTATTTCCATTTTGCAGGCCCTTTCTGTCATTGCTCTTGCTGCATTTCTTCTGCTTCCCGTTGGAAATCGTATCTATTGCCCTCAACTTTTCGTATTCGTTCTATCAAGGTAAGTTCATCCCATTTTCTTCTTCTTGGTTCCTGCATATGTTATATTCCTTCCGATCGTTTTGGGCCTATATGTGCGTTTCTTATTCTTATGTGTTTGATAAATACTTTTATATGTATTCCACCTACTTTTATGAAATCTGCATCTGTTTTGCCTTGTCGCTTCTGTGGTTTATACTCAGTATGTCCTGACGGTATTGTATGCGTTTGTACTGTGGTCCCTGTGCCCCCGCCTGTGCCCACTTTATTACGCCAACGTCCATCTGCTGTTTCTATTGTTGCCTCTGTGGTGTCTTCCTTTTAAAAAAGGGAGACTTCTGTCAAATGCTATTGGTGTTGATTTGCCTGCTGTAGCAGACTCTGTCATTAGTGTAGGCCTCTCTGAATTACCTACATCATCTTTTGAAATGCCAGCTTCTGGTGTTATTTGTGACAGTCGTATACATAGAGCCTTAGCCTATGAACGTTACAAATCAAAAAAAAAAGAGAACCCACGCCCAACATGAACTCTTGCATGGTTTCCCTAATCAAAGTTCTCCTCTTTTTGATGATTTATCTCCGCACCCTCTCCTCATTCACCCCCATGCCAGCTCTTTTGCTTCTTCTTCATCGATGGATGGAGCATTTTCCTCTACTTCAAAGACATTACTGTATTCTTCGCCTTCTCGATTTCGAAGACGCAATCGCCAATGTCCCACATGTCGCAGCCTTCTGTCACACATTGCAACATCTGCAGTTATGTTGCCTTTGGTCTCAAGTTGTCGACACTGTCATGCCGTTAGGTTTTTTCATGAATCGGCGTATTTCTGTTGTTCGGATGGAAACATTGCTCTCTCTCATTCTGTTTTGCCTCACCCATTGATTGTTCTACTTATTGACCCTTCGCCAGCAGGTGTATCTTTTCGTGAATGTATACGAACTTACAATAATCACTTGGCCTTCACTTCTTTAGGTGTTACAGCAGATAAATCTATGCAGAGACGCAACAACGGTATTTACACGTTCAGAGTTCAGGGACAGATTTATCATTTCCTTAATAGTTTGGAGTCCAATGATTCTGCTGTGTCAAACGCTCAACTATATTTCTACGACACTAATTATGAAACTCAGCTTAGACTCCAAAACTGTGAAAGATTAGTTGAATCAACTCTCTCTATTTTGCTTACGCTTCTTCTTGTGAATCCTTATGCGAAATTTTTCAAGAATCTCAGAAATATTACAAATCTTCCAAACAGACATTTATACTTACATGGAAATCCACTTGTGAACCAAACAACATTTAATCGCCCAACAGTTGATCAAGTAAGCGCGATATTAGAAGAAAATACATCTGATGTTCCTTTGTGTAGAAGAGATATAAGAGTTTATACACATTCTTTAGTATCGCATCCAATAAGCTATTTTTATGGTTGCTACGACCCCTTGCAATACCCACTACTTTTCCCTCATGGCGAAGTTGAGTGGCACCACAGGATAAAGAAAACCGGTGTAAGACCCTACGTCCCTTCGGCTCGTGCTTATATTCGCACCCCTGTACCTTCAACCCCAACTGTTGCTTTGACGGCATCAGCTTTGCTACAAACTGACCAAAATGGTATGCATTTCCCTCTGTTTAATATTTATTTTTCCCTCCTTACTTATTTGCTCATGTCCCCTCTTTTTTCAGCACTCCACACCTCCTCTGAAAATGAGCCTCCCTTGTCTGTCAGGGAATATTATTGTTACAGATTTCAAATCAGACCTTTTGATAATTCTTATCTCTTATCCTTTGGCCGCCTTTTTCAACAATATGTTGTGGACATGTACATTAAGTTAGATACACAAAAACTCGATTATTATACTTCTCAACAGAAAGAAATTAGGCAGGAGTTCTTGCAGGGGGTTGTTGACGCAGTTGCGGCCGGTAAATCTGATTGTTCTCAAATTGGTTTGCGTGTCGTACTCCCTGCGAATTTCACTTGTGGTCCTCGTCATATGCACAAAAATCTATGGATGCAATGGCCTTAGTCCAGAAATTTGGTCGTCCCGATTTCTTTATAACTGTAACTTGCAATCCAAACTGGCCTGAAATTTTTGCATTACTTCTGCCAACTGAGGAAGCATAAAATCGCTCTGACCTCCTTGTTCGATTGTTTAAGGCAAAATTCGAATTTCTAAAGCATGAACTTTTGCAAAAACATTGCTTTGGAGAGGTGCAGGCCTACACATACGTCACTGAATATAAAAAACGAGGCCTTCCTCATGCCCATCTCCTTCTCATCATGAAGCCTTCATTTAAAGTATACAGGCCTGAAGAATATGATTCTATAGTGTCTGCTGAAATACCAGATGCAAACCGACAACCATATCTTTATATCCTTGTAATGAAACACATGTTTCACGATCCTTGTGGTGTCCAAAATCCAACTAACGTGTGTATGCTTGAAAATGGTAGTTGCAGAAATTACTACCCAAAAAACTTTCAACCTTTAACTACTCAGGCATCTGATGCTTACCCTACTTATAGACACTGTGATAATGGTGTTCGAGTAATTGTGAGAGGGCATTTTCTTGATAATAGGTGGGTCGTTCTTTACTCTCCTTATCTATTGTCCCAACTTGACCGCCATATTAATGTCGAGGTTTGTTCTAACGTAAAAGTTGTGAAGTATATTTATAAATATATTTGTAAAGCCATGCCAGAATTAGCTATCAAGTTCTTGATTCAACTCAGCGTCTTCCTGGAACGAGATTTCTGATTTCCAGTCGGCTCGTTGGGTGTCTGCACCTGAGGCATTATGGCGCATTTTCCGTTTCCCAATAGGAGATATGATGCCTTCAATTATTAGGTTGCCATTGTATCTAGAAAACTTCCAGCCTATAACCTTTAATAAAAATCAGCGCATTTTGAA
The DNA here is from genome assembly GCA_954870475.1 of Euphrasia confusa. Taxonomy (NCBI): domain Eukaryota; kingdom Viridiplantae; phylum Streptophyta; class Magnoliopsida; order Lamiales; family Orobanchaceae; genus Euphrasia; species Euphrasia confusa. The sequence continues at coordinate 25,189,592 of OX940960.1, forward strand.
TGTGTTGGCCACCACACTTCAACGACATACCATGCTAACAGAATTCTTCCACACCAATAGTACCAGCTCCGAAGCAAAAAACCTGTCTCTCACTTATAATGAGTTACCTGACCATTTTGTCTGGGTTGATACTGATCGTAGATGGAAACTTCGTCAAAGAAGTACATCTGTGGGTCGTATTGTGACGGTTCATCCCACAGATGGCGACAGGTATTTCCTTAGGATTCTGTTGCACAAAGTTTGATGTCCGCTATCTTACACAGATTTACGAACCTACAATGGTGTTCTCTGGCCTACTTTTCGCGCTACAACTTTGGCTAGAGGCTTTCTAGATAATGACGACACTCAGGAATCATGTTTAAGAGAAGCCTCCCTGTTTCACATGCCTTATGAATTGAGGCGATTATTCTCCACTCTACTTGTACATGCTTGTCCCTCTGATCCTAAGAAATTGTGGGATCTTTTTGAAGCTAACATGTCAGAAGATTTTAGACTTGACTGCCTTCTAACACCTTCTGAAATTAGAATGAAAGTGCTCCAACAACTCAACGATTTCCTACAGTCAATGGGTAAAGATCTAACATCCTTTGGAATTCTGCCTTCTGGTTTCTATTTAAATGTTGTGTCGTCTTTAACTGGAGAGTTAGACGATGAACGTTCTATTCAGGTCTCTTCCTCTGATCTTCACTCTATACAGTTTATTAATGCATCTCAGTTGCTAATTTATAATAAAGTTGTGGAGAAAATATCAGCTAATGAACCAGGCGCCTTTTTTGTTGATGGTCCGGGCGGGACAGGAAAAACATTTGTATATCGTGCGCTATTAGCTGAAGTTCGTTCTAAAGGGAATATTGCGTTGGCAACAGCCAATTCTGGAATTGCAGCCTCTATTCTCCCCGAAGGGCGTACGACTCACACTCGTTTTAAGATTCCAATAGACCTCAGCAATGGCTCAACTTGTCGTGTCAGTAAGCAAAGTGGTTTATCTCTTTTGATAATAGAATGTAAATTGATTATCTGGGATGAGGGCCCCTATGAGTAATAAAGATTCTATCCAGGTTGTTGACAACCTCCTTCGTGATCTAATGTCTTCTGATATAGCTTTCGCCGGTAAAGTTATCGTTCTAGGCGGTGATTTTAGACAGACTTTGCCAGTTGTTAGAAACGGGTCAAAAAAGGACACTTTAGGCGCATGCCTGAAATCTTCGCACGTTTGGCCCAAACTAGAAAAACTTAGCCTTACTGAAAATAGAAAAACTTAGCCTTACTGAAAATATGCGCGCTCTTTATTGACCATGCTTTCACGACTTATCTTCTAAATGTCGGCAACGGTGCTTCCCAAAGTCAGGATTTTGAATCGGTTGAAATTCCTTCTTCTATTCTACTTCCCAGTTCTCATCATGACGAAATGTCGCTGGAAAACTTAATCTCTCGGGTCTACCCTGATTTCAGTGACTTCTTTACAGCTGCTACACACAATAGAGTTATCCTTACAACAAAAAATTCCTTTGTTGAAGAAATTAATAACTTTCTTATTATGAAATTCCCTAGTTCTCCGTCTCAATACTTAAGCTATGATCGAGTCTTGGATAATTCTAATGAAGGCCAGTATGAAGACTTAATAAATACCATTACACCCAACAGTCTGCCCCCGCATAATTTGGTCTTAAAATTACATGCCCCAATTATGTTGCTAAGAAATATAAATCCGCTGGAAGGGTTATGTAATGGAACAAGATTAACGTGTTTAGCCTTCGACTCAAATCTCATTAAGGCTGAAATTTCTTTTGGTGACTTCAAAGGTAAAGTTATTTTCATACACAAAATACCTATGCATCCTTCAACTGTTGACAACTACCTAGTTCCTTATAAAAAAACACAATTTCCAATTCGATTATGTTTCGCCATGACAATTAATAAATCTCAAGGGCAGACTTTAGATAAAGTTGGAGTTTACCTTAAAGAACTTGTCTTCTCTCACGGCCAGTTGTATGTGGCCTTGTCGCGTGCAAAATTGTCTTCTAATATTTATGTTGTTATAAAACCTGCATTCTGTGATGTAACAACTTCTAATCAAACGTTGAACGTAGTTTATAAAGAGGTGTTATCTGATATTTTGGACCTCTCGTTATAAGGTAAGGTGGAAGTCAGATTCTATTATTTGATATGCAATATTGTTGTTCTTTGAATTACTGCGTGCTTAAGTATATATACTGAGGCCCCTACTTACTATATTTCAGAATGCCTCCTATTTTGTGCAATGCTAAATCCCTGAGGATGGGAAGCTCGTCAAGGTGGACTGTAATTGTGCAAGTCCTTGAACGATTTCTGTTGGAGTAGTATACTTAATGTCTAGATTTGAGTATTCTGAACTCCTTGTACACTATCATTTATCTATTAAAATAAACATTCATTTGCTTTTAATTATTGTTAATTAAATATATGCAAATTATAGTCCTAGATTATATACGTTTTAGTTAGTATGGTGTGCGCCGTCACACAGAAGATCATACTATCGGTTACTCGTATTTAATCAAACAGTTGCTCACGACCTAGATGGACACGGACCAATCCATCGGTATAGTCGTTGTGTGAGAGAGAAAATAATTTGTCTTAATTATTTTATCACACTTGTACACTTGGTGTATTTGGCGGATCGCTTGAGATTTATCAATTAGGATTGCTATGTGATAATTGATTTAAGTCTCAGAGTATTTTATTCTTAATCCCCGATACTATTGCAGGTGTGTATATTTAATATAAGTGACTTTGATTTTCCAAAGGAATTAACCGATTTAATTATTGGGTTAATTACCGGTTGAGTTGGGTCACTATATTTTATATATGGCATGCCGTGAATACTTGACGGGAAAGTGTATCCCAGAAGGGTTGATAATATCCCCGAGATGAGCTCATAAGGATTTATTATGTAAACCTCGCGAGTGGATTTGTTCCCGCATAATAATAAGGTTGAGTGGTACTATTCTCGGATATAAGAGATGAATAAATTTATTAAGCAATAAATAAATTTTATTCATGGATATTTAAATCTTAAATACACGGAATAAATAATACTAACCGGAGAAATATTATTTGATATAATATGGTTTAATATTAGGAGTGCAATTAATTTATATAGTGGAAAATAAATTAATTAATATTGATGGGATTAATAGATTTGGGCTTGGGCTCAATTTAATCATCAATATTGGAAGCCCAATATTCCACCTCCTTTAGATCCCCTACGTAGCCTATAAAAGCACTACATGGTCTTCTCTATTCTCATAACTTGAAGATCACAATTCTAGAGAGAGAAAGGAGAGAAGGAGATCCATAAGCTTGGAGGATCGTCGCCCACCCGACGTTCAAGCTAGTGCAAGGAATACGTGGGAAGATTCAAAGGTCGTCTTGATTTCGTTTCTCCGAACAACGAATCGAAGGTATAAAATCTAAACACCTATGATTTTATTTAATTTGGATTATCGTGAAATACCGTAGAACGCAAGATCCAAAGATCGAACCCCGGATTAGACGAACGATCACGCGGTGGTGGTGAAACCACCGGACCGCGGGGGATCGCCCGCCTAGGGTTTCGGCGCGCGAGGAGGATCGACCCCGGCTGGGAGCCGGGGCAGCGATCGATCACCTTGATCGATCGCTGGAGCGCGGGCTGGCGCCGCGCTCCACCCCACCACGACGGTGGGGCCCTCTAGGTGGCGGTGAGTCGCCGGACTCGCCGCGGGGGCTGCTGGGCAGACCCGACCGATCGCTGGACGCGATCGGCGTGCGATCGCGTGAACCCCGCGAAGCGGGGGTTCGGCTGGGGGCAGCCGCGCGCCTTCGGGTGCGTGGTCTCCTCGGCTGGACTCCGGCGCGTTCGTCGGCGTTCATGTGATCTCCGGCGAAAAGTTTTGATCGGGTTATTAGTTTCCGCAAATTTTAATAGCCCGGGATATCGAATTTCAACAATTTCCTCCAATGATAAAAAAGGGTTATAAAGTGGGCGATGGGAAAAGATATCAGAAATTTGTCCTGCTTGATATGGAGGTTATCACCTCTTCGATTTATAATTTAGCAGCCTTCATTAAATTCGCTTTTCATTTTATTTAAAAATAAACTGTGATTTGGCTTTCCACGCAGGGAACACTTATAAGCGCGGTCATGCATGATCCGGCAATCCAGCCATTTTCCCACCTATTGGAGCCTTACAAGCGCTATAAAATCAGCAATGCGCATCTTGATGATGTTTATACACATCTCAGAATTAGCGAATACAAGTACCAATGGACTATTTCACTTCGCACGCCGATCGAACCGGTTGAGGATTTCGTGCCCCGTCAAATAGAATGTCCGTACCAGTTAGTTCCTTTCTCGGATCTCTATAAACACGCAGGCACAAACCATTCTATAAGTAAGTTTATTTGTTTTTAATAATGTATAAATCATTCTCCTAAAATAATTTTTAATTTCTTACATTAAGGACATCTTATACTCCAGATATCATGGGCCTTCTTGTGCACAGAAGTCCGCAAATTAAAACTTCAACTGGTGTTCCAATGAAAAAATTTTCGCTGCTTACTCCAGAGTAAGAAATGTAACTTATTTCATAAATACGCATTCTCTTGTTTACCTAACTTATTTTTGTATTTAGGAAAATCCCTATAAATCTGACAATATGCACTACAAAAAATTACATTTTTCGTGACGAATTTTTTTTTGACGACACAAAATTCGTCATGAATTATCAATTAAAAGTGACAAAGTTATCTTTCGTCACTAAATATATCAAATTATTGACAAAATTTTATTTTGTCACCGTAAATGTTGTTTTTCATGACAATTTTTTTATTCGTCAATAAAAATATTTGTTTTCGTCATTATTTGAAAACTATCGTGACAAAAATAAAAATTATGTCACATAAATCTTTTGTGACAATATTTATTATAATTAGGGACGATAGTAAAAGTTACAGAAAAAAACGTTTTAGTGACAAAATTATATTTGTCATTAATTATTCAAAATTATTAATTATGTAATTATTTCGTCACAACTTATCACTTAAAAGTGACAATTTTTGTTTCCGTCAATTAATATATCGAGATAGTGACATTCAAAAAAAATTGTCACTTCACCCATTGTGTTTTTCTTGACAAAGTTTTATTTTATTAACAAAACAATAATTTCATGACGAAATTATGTTTTGTCTTAAATTATTAAAAATTAATAATTTATCAAAATATTATTTGCGAGGATGATAATTTGTATAATGAAAATTATATTTATCATCTAATACAATATTTTAATGACGATTTTATGTTTGATTATTAATTAATCCAATTTACTTAACTTTTTTTTATATAATTCAATACTTAAAGTGTGACAATTATTTAACTATTTGTCACTAAAATTTTACTATTTTAACAATTCATATTCTTCAATGTATTTAATTTCCAATTCAATTGAATATACAATAATAATTTTTTATTGTGAAAAATTGAAATTGTGTTAAATTTAAAATTTAGTGCAACGTGAGCGTGAGTAGGTATGAGTCCCTATATTGTACAACTAGTTGTACGTAGTATCATACATGCAGCCCATTTAGGGGTAGAAGCCCATTTGCTTGGGTCCAACATATAAAAACATCTAGCCCAATTTTAGGGCATAATTTTTTTTTCTTGCCGCCGCCGCTATGGTTTTTGGTTCTCACAGGTTTGTGAATTTTTTGAATCTTTACTTTAGTTTGGTTTTTACTCATCCACACATCATGAATCTTCTTTTTAGCGGCAATAATAATTCATCTACTCCACCCACGGTCAGTTGATTAAGGTTTGTTTCTGCTGATTAAGATTTATTAATTTTTTGAGTTTTTTTTTTCAATTTTGATATTCATCATGAATATATTTACGTAGTTCACGTAGGCTTTTTTTAAATTATAGTAGTATTGATCAGTTTTTTTTAAGTTTTTGATTCGAATATTTTGATTCTATGTGGAAAAATACTCAGTCCGCTATCTTACAATATTCATTAATAAAATATCCTTCAAGATTAAAGTGTATGATTAAATTTTTGTTTCTGGAAATTTATAAATAATATTACATTATTGTATGAAGATATATTTATTATGGTACATTAAAATCTTCTGCTTGTATTATTTTTAAAACAATTTACTTGAAATATATGAAATCTGCATTTCCGTATAAAGATATCATCATTGTGGTAAAGTGTAATCTTCAACTTGTATTATTTATTACATAATTTACTTGGAAAATATGAAATCTAATATGAAATCTACATTTAGAGATATCTTCATTAAGTTAACATATAATCTTCAACTTGTATTATTTATTACATAATTTACTTGGAAAATATGAAATCTACATTAATATATAGAGATATCTTCATTAAGTTAACATATAATCTGCGTTATTTACTTTTTGTATCATTTCAACAAATCATCATATAAAATTACAGTAATATGCATTTATTAGTAAAGAATTGTACTTTATTTTGCAATATTATATTCATTATATTGAATTTTCAAGATTTGAAAAATATTCAACCATGGTGCAAAGAAAAAATTGCGCGAACTCGAAGCACTATATTAGTCCTGAGAAGAAAAGAAAGGTATTAATATTGTTATTTTTTTTTAATAATTAGAAAGAAAATAAAGTTTTATTTAACATATTTGTTTAAAATTTCCAGAGAAAGGATGACGTTGTCAATGATTCTTCTGCTGCCAAGAAATCTGAAAACAATAGGCCAAAAAAAACAAAATGAGGCTTGATTGTTTCATGTTTATTAGTTCTTATGTTAATGAATATTTTATAGATTTCATGACTCTAAATTTTGATGTGTTTAACATTGTTTTTTTTTTTCAAAGGGAGATGATGCACAGAATAATGATAAAAACTTCTATTCAAGAATGACCCCTTCAACACTATTTAAGCTAATTCAACATCTCAATATAGAACAAGTAAAAGCTGTTGAAGATATTGGATTTGGAGGATGAAATATTGATAGAGGAAGGTTTGGAAAAGGCAAGGCAATACCAAGAGTGCAGAGGACACACTATGAAAATTCCAACCAATCAACATCATCTAATGTAAGATTTTGTAAATTAAATTATATTATATATATCCTATTTTTTCCTGTTATGATGATTATTGTTGTTAATGATGATTAAGGTTTCGCTACAACTTCCAACAAATGACGATGAATCTCAAAAAATTACGAACATAATCAACAAATTAACTGAGGCAATTGTGGAGTTTGGTGAACTTATGAAAATGAGAGGAGGGGGCAAAGAAGATAGGCCAACAGGTCTCTTGAGATAAACTTTTGAAAAACTGGTTAGATCAGAAGTAGAAATACACCCCTCCCCAGGAATAACTAGCACACAAATAATGGACATGGATGAAGATTTCTTCAATCAGCCTGAAGTGAACAGGGCACTCGATGAGATGGAGCGTGCTATTATGGTTGCAAAGGTGATGCAAGATTGCCATGTTGGGCCGACTTTCAATCTTGGAATAGGAGACGATGAAGACGACATCAATCCAAAAGGCATATTGAGGCAAAATAATGTAGATGGAACCCCACTACCCAATTCTGTTTACAAAGAGTATGGTTCTTATAAATGTTTTTATTAACATCTCAATAGCAGTATAATAAAAATTGCTATTCTCAATTACAGTGTGCTGGATGACTCAGAAGATGATGTTGAAGATGTGATGGTTCGAAGAAGACAACCAAGAAGGCTGAAAAAACTCCCCTTCAAATTAAGATCACCTTTCTGGACAACAAAGAATAATAGGCTTGATACAGTGACAAACAAGGAGGAGTTGATCTCTGATTATGCTTTTCTTCAAGATGGCATGGACAAAAAGTACTTTATCATTTCAATCACTTTTTCCATTAATTATATTGGAGATACATTCATTACTATATTTTTTTTGTAGTGAGCTACTGTTCAAATCAAAATACCTCACCGCAACAAGAGACGATATGCTAACATTGATGGAGGAAAGATGGGTTGCTGACAAGGTGGTCAATATTTGGTGTTGTAAACTTAATTTAGATAATTTCAAAATAACTATTGGACAACCAAAGCGCATATTCTTATCAACTATTGTTGCTGTAAGTTCATTTTCATGTATTACTTTACTGAACGATTGATACTTTAATTCACATTAATATGTATAATATTTGTATGGTAAAGTTGCAACTGGATCTCGAAAAAGATGATGAGAATCTGCAATCATCATTTGAGCGCAGCATAGAATGTGAGCTGGAAATAATAGGAGACTTCCGCATCTCTGATGTTAAAATGGTAATAATTTGTTACATGTTTTAGTAATCTGCAGAACTCTTATACAGAATATTCATGTCCATAACCTTAAACCTTCATCAGCTTACTTATTTGATTGGTTACCCAGGTTTTCTTTGCTGTTTTAAAGGAAGAACATTTTTGGGTTCTTTGTGTCAATTTCCTGAGCAAAAGGATTGAAATCATAGACAATAGGACTCTCCCAAAGTTGGGACCTAAGAATTCTCGCTTTGACAAGATTGCCAGAGACATTGTAAGTTTGATCATATGACGTTTTTTCAAAAATAATCTTTTCTCTAATCAAAATGTTTTTGTTCTTAGGCAAAATGTTTCAGCATCTACCTCACAAAAAGAAAGGTAAAGAACAATGTAGACCGTTTTCCTGTAGAAAATCTGAAAATGAGTTGGAGAAGCTCCAAGAATCACGTGGACTGTGGCATCTACTGCATGAGACATATGGAAACTTACAAAGGCAATCTAAATGGCTGGGGTTGTGGCTTTATTAAAGATCAGGTCAGTCTAGACATTGAAATATCAACAAAAGATTTATGTGTATCGATTACATAATTGTTGTTAAATTTGTTGACTTACACAGGACAAAGAATTAATCATTGCTCTCAGGGCCAAGTATTGTTCATCAATACTCACCATGGAAGTCAACGAATTGAAGACGTGTGTCATGGAGAGGGCAAAGAAACATATGCAACTTCTTTAATCAGTACTAGTTTTAATGTGAATTGACTGAAATTGTAGATGCTTAGTTTATTTAGTATATTGGTGATTTTGGGATTCTATCAGTGTTAAGTTGAAAATCATCATTCATCAATAACAAAACCATCATTTATTTATAACAAAATCATCATTCATCGTCGTTGCGTAATTCAGTACTATTCTTTTTTAAAAAAATTCCTTGTAAAGTTCAAACTAGTACGTCAAATTATAACATCATCAGTCGAAAATATAGGTGTATTCATTCAAATAAAAAGTTCATCCATTCATCATCTTACTAATTAAGGTCTAGTATTTTTTAACATCATTCTTAAATTATATACTAATCCCTCATTAATTAATACGAAAATCATCTTTCATCAATAACAAAATCATCATTATTTGTAACAAAATCATCATCCATCTTAAATCTTTATTTGCCATATTTTCGAAAATATATATAAATCCTCATTCATGATTCATAAAATTTGCATTCATCACTAACACAATTATCATTCGAAAATATTGACATAAACATACATTCAATCGTAGTTGCGAAATTCAAGAACTCTTTAATAAAATAATTATTTGTTGAGTTCAAAACACTACGTTAAAAAATAACATCTTCATGAAAAAATATATACTTATTCTTTCAGATAAAAAGGTCTTCAATTCGAACAATACAATTAAAAGCGTTGTGAACATTACTTTGAAAACCAATTGGGATCAACAACTTCTAAGTATTTACTCTGTGAAGATGGATGGACCACATAAGCGTTGTTTCCGAAATTTGGACAACCACCAACCTGTAAAACAATGAAGAATTTAGCAATCGTAAATGAATATGCTTTGTCAATCTAAAGTAGACATTACTGTACTGTACACACCTGCATTTGTTGCACTACCATTTTTGTGTGGTGTTCAGCAGACTGAGTTTTATTCTTTTTCCCCTTTGCTTGTTTACTCTTCTTTTCAATTATACCTCTCTGCCTTTTATTGCGCTTTCAAACTAGTACTTTGAGGATTTTGAACAATACCGCATGAATTTGAAACTCCATCCGCATGATCAACATTATGTATAGGGCCCACAATTTCTGTGATGCTGACTCTAGCACTTTTTAAAATTTCATCTAATTTTTTCCGAGCCTCTATGTTATCCTCAGATGCAACAACCAACTCATGAAATTTTCTATTCCTTTGAATGCGCCATAACGACGAAGCCATCGAATTCTTAGATGATGAGGAGCTTATAAATTCTGAGTCTATTGTCCTTTCTGCTACAACATCCTTCATCCACCGCTTCAATATATATCTCTCGGGAATTGCGGGTATGCAATTTATATTAAAGATCCTCAAACTATGAGAACATAAGATACCAACTTCAAGAAACATCTTACAGGTGCACTCAATGAACAACTCATTAGGGACAAAATTTACCTCATGCCTAAAGGTGTCAATCCCATCAACCCAAACATGATATTTTAATTTTGCACCATCCACATTAAAACATATTTGATGGCATTGCATACCTTTCAAAAACTGTTTTTCAAACATATCATACACCTCTAATGTGTACACATCTCTAGCATGTATAAGCAACTTAGAATCACTCAAAGCCATAGAGGGCTTACCTTGTAAGCATCGTATATCCTCCCCATTTTCATTACTTCTCCATTCTGACACTACTTCAACGAAGCACATATAAAAATCGCGAAGGCAGGCAGTCTTAGATAATCTTCTTGAAATGGAATGATTTGTGCTCTCACTCCTTTGAGATGACATAATTCCACCTGAAAAAAAATCCTTACTAAAAGCAGCACACCATTTCTCTTTGATTTTGTAAAGCTTAATCAACCATGCATTTTGTTCACAATGATATTTTGAAAGTAACCTGCAAAAAACAATATTAAATTATAGTTAGTAAAATAATATTTAGTATTATAAACAAATAAAATGAGAACTTAGTAATAATAATGTGCTTATTCATAAATAACAAATGGAAAAATAAATTAACTTACTTTTGCCATTATAACTCGAACTCCGCAACGGTTTCAGTGTATTTCATAATTTGATTGAACAGTTCCACAAAACCTTTCCGAGACCTTAGATGCCCTATGTGCTTTTTTGAGTTTTCCCCAATATGCACTACACATAGACGATGCCTAGAATTGATGAAAATTGTAGCAATCGCCGATGACATCGCTGCTGATTGGTCAGTCATAATTGTAACAGGATGTTTCCCACCCATGGATCTCAAGAAAACTCGAAACAACCATTCAAACGACTCAGTCCTCTCATTCAAAAGAAATCCACATCCAAACATAATATTGTTGGAAATCGATATCCCGAGCTATTAAAATTGCGGAAATAATAACCCGACCGAAATCCCATCGCCGGAATCTACGCGAACCACCGTACGACGCCAGGGCTCGACATGAGCATCGCCGCGGGATAAACCCGCGGCCAAAACCCTAGCCGAGCCCTCGCCGCGAGGGGGCTCGCGATCGCGCATCATGCGATCGCTGGGCTGCTCTGGCAGCCCTGGGTGGTGAGTCCGGCGACTCACCCCCATCATCGGAGGTGGGAGGAACCACCAGCCGCGGCGCCAGCCCGCGGCAATTCCCCCCGGCGTCCAGCCGGGGCTTCTCCTCGATGCGCGCCGCCGGTCGAGGGGTGGCTGGGGTCCACCCGCCGTGGCACCAGCCCACGGCGAACCCCCAGCGATCGACGGGGTCGATCGCATGCCCCAGCCGAAGCTGGGGCTCCCCTTCGTCCGCGCGCCGGCGGTCGAACCCTAGGGTTCGGCCGCCACCCTCGACGCATGTCGAGAGTTCATCGATCTTCGCCGGGGATCTCGAATCCCCGTCCCCGAAGTTCGTCGTTTTTCCCGAATCATGCGTTCATGTATATGTCACAATTAATTCATAAATAAATCACACGAAGAGGGTTTATGATTTTACCTTTGATTCGTTGTGCGGAGAAACGAAATCAAATTGAAGACCTTATGACCTTCCCACGTATTCCTTGCACTAGCTTGAACGTCGGGTGGGCGACGATCTTCCAAGCTTATGGATCTCCTTCTCTCTTCTTTCTCTCTCTAGAAGAATTATGATCTTCAAGTTATTATTGTGTAGAAAAAGAGAAGACCATGTAGTGCTTTTATAGGCTACGTAGGGGATCTAAAGGAGGTGGAATATTGGGCTTCCAATATTAATGATTAAATTGAGCCCAAGCCCAAATCTATTAATCTCATTAATATTAATTAATTTATTTTCCACTATATAAATTAATTGCACTCCCAATATTAAACCGTATTATATCAAATAATATTTCTCCGGTAGTATTATTTATTCCGTGTATTTAAGATATAAATATCCATGAATAAAATTAATTTATTGCTAATTAATTTATTCATCTCTTATATCCGAGAATAGTACCATTCAACCTTAATTATTATGCGGAACGAATCCACCTGCAGGGTTTACATAATAATTCCTTATGAACTCATCTCGGGGATATTATCAACCCTTACGGGATACACTTTCCCGTCAAGTATTCACGGCATGTCATATATAAAATATAGTGACCCAACTTTACCGGTAATTAACCCAATAATTAAATCGGTTAATTCCTTTGGAAAAATCAAAGTCACTTATATTAAATATACACACCCTCAATAGTATCGGGGATTAAGAATAAAATACTCTGAGACTTAAATCAATTATCAACGGCAATCCTAATTGATAAATCTCAAGCGATCCGCCCAATACACCAAGTGTACAAGTGTGATAAAATAATTAAGATAAATTATTTTCTCTCTCACACAACGACTATACCGATGGATTGGTCCGTGTCCATCTAGGTCGTGAGCAACCGTTCGATTAAATACGAGTAACCGATAGTATGATCTTCTGTGTGACGTCGCACACCATACTAACTACAACGTATAGAATCCAGGACTATATTTTGCATATATTTAATTAATAATAATTAAATGCAAACAATTGTTTATTAATTAAATAGATTAAATGATATGATCGGGAGTCTACCGATACTTAAATCTAGACATTAAGTACACAACTCCAACAAATATTATATCCATGATGATTCATTCCAACAAATGGAGCATATATCATGTCATATTTATTTGTCCGATATGTCGTATCATGAACTACCAAATCCCCAAACAACTCATAATCTTCTCTCATCCGTCCATCTCTCCAAAACAAACTACACAATCTAGACTCACTATCTAGCTCAAACTCAAAGAAAAAATCTTTTTCATTAGCTGCTCTATTCTTAAAAATAGATATTAAAGTGTGTGAATCTGTCCCATTAAATGATTTCGAATTGTTTAAGGCATTATAAGCATCCCTAATTGAAAACCCGACGAAAGGAGAACCCCCAGATTGATTTTTCAGCACCTTAAATCCATCGGCAACTCCAACCCCGCTCTTTTGTAGTTCTTTCAAATAAGTAAGCTGAGTTTTAGAAACTCGCCTATGAGATCTAAGAAAATAGCTAGACTCTGGTGGGCATAAAACATGATTGTGGTCTCTAACATGTTTCGTAACAACCCACGTACCATTCCTATCAACATGAAATTGTACAAAAGCAGGACAATCAGACCTAACATCAAGCTTGGAGTAACATTTGTCTTCCTTTGGAATGTTTTTTTTTTTAACCAGCTTTGGAACAAACATATTGCTTCATAGAAATAGATTTATCAACCCTACATCTTTGATTAGACCTACGAATACTAAACCCAATCTTAAAGGCATGATCATTGTACACTTCATAAGCATCTTTCTCATTCTGCACAATCACACCAACCAAGTCATCTTCGTCGAATTGAACATCCACTAAACCTACAAGACATCTTCATTAAGTTCACTACGATTCCAGTATATACAATGAATATTATTCGTATTCATAATGAAGATTTTATAGACAACTGATGAATACGACAAATATATGCTGAATATATTAACATGAAATTACCAGTTGTTGTTCTTCCGTTTAGATTCTGATCTTCTGATACATCAACAACATTTGACAATTCACGTCGGTCATGGCTCTCGACAGAATTAGAATCATTCATCATACTTGTACCATCTGAATCACAAATAACATAAAGAAAAAAAAGTATGAATATTCTGGATAATTGAAGGATGATTTAGTGTAAATATTCAACATCGAACCTCTGCATTGGTCTCCAGTGTCCTCGACAATTTCGTCCTCAAAAACCGATGCAAAGTAGTCATCCATATTCATCACTAAATGAAATTAGAAAATCAATCCGCTTCCGAATAAAAAAACAAGCTTTAGAACTTAAGAAAGATGAATAAATTACATAATATAAATACATCGTACCTTCGCTCTTGAAGAATTCTTAGTCCAATCTCAATATGAATTCACGATCACCCCTTTTAAGGAATAGAATGCATCAGCAAGAATGAAGGTTAAATGACTAAAGACACGGTAAATTTCCAGAATGTGAAGAAAGAAAAATGTTATCGGAAAAATAGAACAGAATATAGGTGGAGATAAAAACTACAAAAAAAAAGACTAAAAAAAAGGGGCGATTTTTTTTCCCCCTTTTATAGAGGGAAATAGTTGTACGATCCTCATCGTGCAACTAGTTGCAAGTTATAAATTGCCGAGTATATATAAAAAGTTGGCCTCCCCCACTCCTCCTCCAACCTCTTCCACGACTCCACTTCAACAATTTCGCTTCCACTTCGTGGTTCGTGCTCCAAAATTCATATGAATGACATTTTTGAAAAACAAACTCCTACAAAACAACCAAAATCGCCAGGTATGACCTCAAAACTCTAGCGTCTACTTATTCTCGATCTCCAATTTCTCGCACATCTTCTTTGATTCGCATGATCCCCACTCAGATCCCTAACAAGAAGAAGTCGCTTGTGTGTACTAGTACGACCAATCGAGGCCGTCATCTTCTACAGGTCCGACTTTTTCTCGACACAACGGGCCTGACATTCTCGCACTGTTAGGTTGAATCCACGGCACGAGAGGAAGCTTTCTAGAGTTAGTTTAGAGGCCAATTAAGGCTTGGATTGGTATTTGCCAATTAACTCTAATTTTGGTATTTGCTATTCCAAGCACGTGAGATTAGTTTAGAGGCCAATTAACTCTAATTTTGGTATTTGCTATTCCAAGCAACGTGAGATTGGGCACATTAAACGGCGGCAAACCACAGTGTCGTTTAGAGTTTATGAGTTTGCTCAATTTTTTTTTATATCATTTGGTGATGACATATGTTGGATATATTTCCCCTTAATGTAATGTTTAAATTGTAATGAGGTATTTTTTATTAAGAATTTTGTATCCCGATACCTAAATATGTGTGGACATAAATAATTTCTGATGAATATTTCTTGTTTTGAAAAAACTATACTACCATTATAATACTAAATTTTATTATGATATAAACAAAAATAATAAAAAAATATTATTTTATAAATGTTATTGTCATGAAAAACACAAATATGACGAAAAAATAATTTTATTGTGACAAAAAAGACGTCACTAAAACTTTATAATTTTAGTAATAGTTGAAAATTCGTCACAAAAAATAAAGTTTTAATGAATATAAATTAAAATGTCTTAAAAAATAATAGTTTTAATGACGAAATATAATAATAAGTGACGAAAATTAGAGTTAATACATGACGATTAATATGTCACTAAGGATAATATATATAGTGACATTGTCTTTTATCGTCATCATAGGATTACTTTTGATGACGAAACAAATAATCATCACATTTACCTATTGTGACGCACATAAGGTGACAATGCATGCGACGAAAAAAAATTGTCACCCAAAAAGATTTTGTGACGAATATTAGCGTTTTTATGAAAAAATATTTCGTCGCGAATCCTCAAATTTCTTGTAGTGATGGCTGAACGATGAAGTGGATTATCCAGATGGTATTTATGAGGCTGTAACATTGCCTGTTTGTATACTAGCGAAAAATTTGCGAGTTTCTACTTATGAAGGTTGATACTATGTTTAATATTATTTCCATCCTTTAAATTACCCTTCGCATAATTTAATGTATCATTATTTAACATTCAGTTTCCTACTTAATATAGGAATATCATTAAGCTCGCAAAAGTTCTCCTATCTTATGCTAAATCCCCCCATGGCGGAAACAGCTTCCCTGCTGCACTGGTATTTATCTTATTTATGTTCTGTATTCAATCATAGGTGTGTAGATCTTGTTATTGTTTTTCTCATAAGGCTTACTTGACTTATTTTCTTTAAATTTCTTTAAGGTTCGTCTTTAGTACATAAATATCTATTTTCAGCTTGAGTTATTCTTTTTATATTTTTTTTTTCTTTACTTTGATCCTCCAATATACACGTATGCATAATCTACAAGGTTCATCAAATTTTTAGGTTTGCTTCATCTGAAAAAGAGACATCTTTATGGAAATCGGACATCGAGTGCAAGAACCCACAACGTTTTTCCCATATGCCATCACAGGAGGAGATTCTGCCGTTAAAGATTGCAGCTGAAAACATTTTTAAAGTAAGCATCACATGGATATTACTGTATTTTGATACTATTTGTTCTTTAATTTGTTCTCTGTAACAGCTGCATACAGTTTGGGTGAGAGGCCAACTTCGGTATAACACTGACAATAGAGGTCATTGCATTGTCGTTTGTGGCACTTGTAAGAGGCCCTTGGACGCAGACCCTGCTGATATGATCACCTGCATGTTCTGCAATACATTGTCCCTAACAAAACTCAGGTAATCCAATTACCATATAAATCTACATGATTTTTTTTATCGTGTATATAATGTGAAATGTGCATATTTTCCCTTTCACTTTGGATCACCATTTTGTTTTTGTTGTTTCTTATTTCTTGGATTATTGACTTCTCCTCATTCAAGCCTTTAGATTTTTTCTTGTATTTATTCTTGAGTTCTTTAGGGTTTTTTCATTTTGCTTATGCATTTGTTTATATCATTTGTGAAGTCAGTTGTCAAGGGCTTCACATTAATTTGGTGTATGACTGATTTGTGGTCATCAGACTCTTAAATGGAACAATGCCTAGCAATTTATTTTGGAATTTAATTATTGTTGCGTCATCCTCTACTCTGATTCTTATAAGCGTCGGTTGTTCGTTTAATTACAGCCTGCGACTATGTTTTCAGCTATCGGAGGAGTCCACAAGTATTTTGGTATCAACGAATTATCTCGTGGCAAACTCGATATTATCCATGTCTGCTGAAGAGATACAACAAATTCATGATCAGGTCTTAATAGAGTTCTTTTTAAAATAATGCACTTCACATTTTTTCCCTGTTGTTCGAAATTTGACTTCTCGGAAATTTCAAATCTTTTTTACAGAACTTGCTACCAACAAGAATGGAAGAGGCTCTCAATAATAAACTATACACATGCTTCATCAAAGTGTTCTACACAAACGTGAGACAACAAAAAGTCCCGCACTACTCGTTGCTCCATTTTTACGCAGGTGAATTGCATGATCAATCGTCAAGTTCCAGCGGCCTTGAAACCATACAAACACATAACCCCAGCGTCCCAAATCCAGAGTGCAGCCCTCCAGGAACTACACCTTTTGTTAATCCAACTGTTAAAGCTTCTGATAAATCAGTCATCCCTGCAGCTCAAATACGCAAAAGTTTGGATTTCAATGAAGCCTCAGTTGATACATGTGATCCAAAAGTTAGCGCAGCCACCTTCGCCAGGAAGAAGGGGAAATTCGAATGAGCTTCAGTAGCAACTCCCAATTATAACAAATATCCTTTCTTATCATGCTTACTACTTCCCAGCCACCCATTTTGCTATGCCATGTGCATATTTGTAATCTTTTGAAACTTCAAACTTCTTTTGCACAATAGGTGAAACTTATAACATCTGTACCTTATACTCTAAACAGGTTAGGCTTGTAAGATATGTATGTAAGTCATATGGGCGTTCGTCTTGCACGGCTATATATATCAATGGTTAAGAAGAAAAAAAGCTAAACAACTACTACATATTTTGTATAAGTAGTCTGCTACATATTTTGTCGCGGGTGATGATGAGGGCGGTGCAACGGATCGCAAACGTCCGGATCGCGACGAGCGTGGCTTCGGTGGCGTCGATTGGACGGGTGAGAATCGAAATCCGATAACGGCTTTGGAGTGAAGAAGTAGACCTTCAGTGAAGCTTGTAGACGGGGAGGAAGTAGTATATATTCAGAAGCTTCGGTTTGACGGCCAGTGGGGCGGTGTGCGCAGTGAGAACGAGCAAAGAACCGGTGAATTAGGGATTGACGGTGGTTGACGATGTGTTCGAGACAGATTCTGTAAAACCGCGTACGAAGCTTTGAATTAAGGAAATTGGATTGTAATATAAAATTGGGCTGTATCAGAATTGACTTTTTTTTATATGTTGGCCTGATGCAAGATATTCATCTTACATTCTTATTACATTGTCCTCGGCGTCGCATTTGACATTTAACCATGTGCAGGGGTTAACAAGGCTATCGTTCCAAATCTGCAAGGCAGTCTTCGGATCAGACATTGCATTCTTAAAGACCATCAAAGCATCGACTACAAAACAAAATCAATAAAAATATATATTGTAAGTTACGATTTATTGATCCTAATTATAAGTTATTTATAAAATTACATAAAATCGTACGTGTGTGAGTGCGGACCCACGACTAGCGCAAAAAAATTTGGAAAGGGAGACCCAGACAGGTAGGGAGGTTCCATCCTGATACTACTACAAAATACCCTCTATGATGACACTTTTTTAATGACACTTATAAGTAAGTGTGACTATATTATATATATAATGACATTTTGTATTTTATATATGTAAAGTGACGCTACTTTGCTTAAAAAGTTTTAGGTGGTTTTGGGTTCAAGTCCTATAAACGTTATTTTATTTTATACTAGTAATTAATATTAGTATTATATTTTTTTTTTCAATAAATCATACAACTCTTTCGATTTACAGTATAACCTACACAAAATTCCCACTCCTTTGTTTATCACTAAAAAAATTCCACTACTTCAAATTTTTCTCGTCAAATATTTTCACCCAAATTCTCCAGTCGAATTTCATATGCCTAATTTCTCAGATCTATCCCATACAATTTTTTCTTAAATTTTTCGGCGCTAAGATTTATTCTTATGTCATAGCATAGTTTATTTCACTCAAAATTGCTCCTTGAATAAGTTTGCTCAGCCGCACAATTTTTTTGCACTCGGATTTTCGCTATCTCTTGTTGAACTCCATAATAAAGGTAAGAAAAATGTGTTTTTAAATTGAATTTTTTGTAAGTGTGGGATTTATGGAGATGGCGAAGAACAGAAACAAGACGAGGCTCGTGTTAGACACGATCTCTTTAAAACAAAATTTGACCTCTACCGATCGTTTGTTTCCCAGGATAAAACGTCTTAAGCAACTACGTTGCACGTCGAACTGAGAGTTGCCTGAAAGACTTCACCGGAGGGCCAAAGAGAATATGAAAGAAAAGGATAAAGAAGTAGCAGATTGCTGGAGTGGTTTTGTTGTGTTTTTTTTCTCAAACATGAAGCTCGTATTTATAGGCGAGCATAGGAAACTGCTGTAGGTTCTTGGATGAACCTGGACAGGTTGACCGTAACGGTCCAACCATTATGGCTGTGCATTAAGGACTCCTTAAATAAATAAATCACAATATTTATTAGTCAAAATAACCGTTACTTTGTAACGGTCGGAAAAGAAAAAAACGCAAAAAGTAGCTTGGTTGACTGCCCCCAAATCGAAGCGACATTCGTGTACGCAGGTCGCGCTCGCACACACAAGTTCGGGGTTCGTAGGCTATTTCGCCAAGTTTTGCACCCACCCCCTACGCGCACGTAGGAGGCGGAGCAATACTATAGTAATTGATTCATAAGCTACTAAAAGGTAAGCCTCTTATATACCCACTTGCCTTTTGATATTTTTCCGATGTGGGATAGCTTTTATTCCTTTCATTTATTTTCTTTTCCTCTATTTTGATTATATTTCAAAATTTAATTTCTCATTCATTTCAACTCCGATTCGAGTAAATGAGCTATCGTTTCGAAGCTCTCTACGAGCTCTATATTTTCCAACATTTTTTTTATTGTATTATTTTTTATTTATGGTTCTTAATATATTTGCATCGTAGGTCTGTTTGTTAAACAATTTTTTTGATTATTTTCGTTTGACACATATATGTAATCGAGAATTGATGCGATAACTTGTTTTTTTTAGGGAGTTTGGAAAAGAACAGATCTTTGTATATTGGATGGTTCGGTTTGTTGGTGAAAGGATAAACAGTAGTAAATATATACTATGATTGCCATAGTTGACCGGTCCAGGATTCATTTTGTGCAATTTCAACATGTTGTGTGCAATGTAGTTTGATGATGGTCAATCAAGATTTTAATGGCATGCCAATTGTGTATTTTTTATTTTACTTTTACCGAAAACTGGTTTGTTCTTCTCAATTCTTATTTTTATATCAATTGATTATTTAGGAGTTCGCCCATAAATTCAAGATTTAGAGGTTTGTTTCTTTATAGTTCATGTTTTTCAGCTTCTTATCACCTGACAAAAACATATGGTCAATATAATCTCTCTCATAGTTGTTGAACTAATCTTCATCATAATTTTAGAGTTGTTGCTCCTATAACCATTTGAAGATCTTGAAATCAAGCTATGTGAGTATTTGTTAAGTTAATTTTATTTATGTTCATATTTAATCATATTATTAAGTACTACGGTGTTAAGGTAATTTTTTATATTTAATAATATTTTTTTTGTTCTTTACCAAATTATTTGTAGAAATATGGAGAAGAGGAAAACGGTTTCTGTGTTTTTCAAGCAATGTCTAGAGAACGAAAAAAGCTCATGTAGTTTGTGGGCAAAAGACGTTACCACATTCTTCATAATATATTATTGTGAAACAAGATCGTCGAGGTACCATATATCATTATACTACTTTGTGTTTTTAAAGCTATCTTAAGCTTTACTTGAATGTTTTTTAATCCTTACTATATTTCAAATAAAATATTATATCAATGTACATAAACTTATTGTTGTTTCTACTGGTCCTTAAAAAAGTTATCCACTTTATTTTTAACTATTTTTCACCATCTATTATTTTGTAGAGGGCTAAATACACTTTGCCACCCCTGAATATGGAGTTTTTACACTTTCCAACCTCGTCGGAAAACTTTTGCCGATCAGTACCACAGGATAAGTAATATTACAATTTGCAACCTGCCGGCTGCCGGATCGGAATATTCCATGGAATATTCCGTTTTGGAGGGTTTTTTAGTAAATTTCAAAACAAAAAAATGGCTGATTACCCATTTGCCCTTCCCTCTTATTTTACTGAATATTTGTTTTTATTTATATTTAATTTAAAACCAAAAAACATAAATACTCAACTCATTAAAAACCTCATCTTCAACATTTCATCACCAAATTCTGGAAATTAGGATCGTAATTCCGGAAATTGGTCATTCGTCATCTTCAACATTTTTAAATTCCCAGAGGCTAAATTCTGGAAATTAGGGATTCTTCATCTTCAACATTTTCAGATCCAATTTTTCATTTCTTTTTATTATTAGGGATCTCGAAATCAGGGATCGTTCGCGGCGAGGTTAATCTTCCGGACCGGCGAGTTTCTCAACAGACCCGGTTTAGCGAGGCCGACGGCGCCGCCGAGGCAGTTCCTGGAGAGATCGATTTTCGGCGAGATCGATTCAGGGTTGAAGCCTTGTTGTGTCTGAGGTGGACGAAATCGTCTCTGGCAACTCGATTTAGAGTAGCAAGTCTTTGACGATGCAGAGTTTGAGGTCGGTTTATGATGATGAGAACCCTCGGATTCGGAGAAGGCAAGTGAGGTTCCAAGTGCCTGAGGATCCGGGGATGGACCCTACGGTGAGGGATGAGCTTTTGGACTTGATCCAGGCGAAGGAAGCTGGGGTGGCTTATATAATGGGCCATTCGTATATCAAGGCAAGGAGGTCGTCTTCTTTTCTGAAGAAGCTTGCGATTGATTTCGGGTACTCGTTTCTGAGGAAGAATTGCAGGGGTCCGTCTGTGGCGCTTCACATTCCCCATATTAGCCTTATTGAAGTCGGGATGATTTATCACGTCTGATGTGTTTGAGACGATACCATGAGATGTTGAAGTTGGAGACGGCGGCGAAGGCTTTGGAGACAAGGGCTTGGTCGGAGGTGTTGCTGCAGTTGTTATCGGAGAGAGAAGTGAGAGGAGGAGAAGGAGGTTTTGAGATTTTGAGTTTTTCGATTTGGCTATTTGGTTTTAAGATTTTGAAGTTTCTCAGACTATGAATTTTGAGATTTGATTTTAAGAGTTTGAGAGATTTTGCGTGTAATGTATAAGCATTTTTCCAGATCTTGTTTCTAAGTTATGATATTCATATATTTTTTCAGATTTGTGTTGAAGATACGTATTTTGGTTTTATATTGTATTCATATTTTATTATTTTTATTTTTATAAATTAATTTTGATTTTTTGATTTTTTGATTTTATTTTTGTTTAAAAATTAATTTACTAAATTAAATATTATAAAGATGTGCAATTACAAAACTATCCTCAAAAACTTCAATATTGAATGAGACTCACACGCTAAATAGAAGGTGAAATACACTCTCTCGGAATATTCTATCGAATATTCCGATCCGGCAGCCGGCAGGTTGCAAATTGTAATATTGCTTATCCTGTGGTACTGATCGGCAAAAGTTTTCCGACGAGGTTGCAAAGTGTAAAAACCCCATATCCAGGGGTGGCAAAGTGTATTTAGCCCTTTTGTAGATCACATCATTGAACAATCAAAAGATAGAGACTATACTTATATGAAGAACCATTAATCCGAAAATGTAAAGGTGCTAAAGTTGTTGGTCCAGCTATAGAAGGGAGCATTGTTTGGCCAAAAAATTTGGTATATTTTTTTATATTGTTTCATTCCTTCTAGTTACATTTTTTCAATTTCACCTATTAACTATAGTTTTTTTTGTTCACTATGTAGGTTCATGCGGAAGATTCATTCTTTTTTGAAATAGAGGACAGTCGAGTAATTTTCCTCATAGCTATTGTAGATATATCTTTTGATATTTTTCAGTTATCTTTATTTTTGATATTATATTAAGATTCATGTAATTGATTGAATGATTGAGCTGATAATAAATGTTTAATAAACATTCTATTATTATATTATTTATATTTGGAGTTGGTGTTTAAACTTTATTATTATGTTAATGAAAATAGTTTATAAAACTTCGTGACATGACGAAGTGTCTAATTTCACGACGAAAGTCATTAATGATTGTTACTCCACACATATAAGTGTCACTACACGAGTTAGTTAAGGTAGTTGTATATTTTTTGTGACACAGAAAAGCGTCACAAAAGTGCGTTATTATGACGCTTGTCAACGTTATCAAATAGAGTTATAACGACACAAGAATGTGTCACAAAATAATATTTTTATGACGTTGACAAGCGTCACAGTATAATACTATTATGACGCATCAAAGTGTCACTAACATGCATTTATTGCGACACTTTTCAAGCGTCACCATACTTACCTATAGAAACGACAAATCAGATGACGCTTTATCAAAGTGTCACTATAGTAAAAACGTCATTACAAGTAGTTTGTAGTGACACTACATGAAAATCAATTGGTACTAGGTGTAGTAGATCTTTATACTTGTAATTTAGTTCTTCTTTCCTCAAATATTCAATGTGGGACAACTCACAAGGGATCACAACAATCAATTTGGTTCTCTTTTACTCAAATATTTAATGTGAGACAACTCACAAGTGACCACAACACACACAATTTTAACATACCCCTCACTTGTGAGTCCTAGACAAATCGATCGATCTCACCTCAACAATGGTCGAACCCCCTGACCGAGCAACCACCACGTGCCTTGACATCACTACAATGGGTGATCGAACCGATGGGTCGCAACAAAGCAACAGAAGCTACATCGCTCTGATACCATGTTGAAATCGGAGGTGTGTGAGTGCGGTCTCACGACTAGCGCACAATTTGGTATTCATTTTCTCTAACATTTAATGTGGGACAATTCACGAGTGACCACAACACACAATTTTAACAAAATTATTATTTGTACTTATTATTTTATACAATTTTTTTTTTTTTTTTTTGGATTTTTTAAAAAATATTTTAATTATTTTATTATGAATGAGAACTATACATTTGTTTTTACTTGCTGTTTTGATTCAAATGTATTGGTATATGTTAAATACTATTGTAATAATTTAAAAATAATGAACATATATGCATGGAAAAACAAAGCATGATTGGATGCTCAAGTATGGAAATGAAATACACTAACAATTATTATTTTTTTATTATAATCAATTTATTTATCCACTTTGCTTATTTTTAAATTAAAATATAATAAAATAAACACCTTATTTACTACAACCATTTACCGTATTTATATAAATTCTAAGCTTTAATATATATATATATATATATATATATATATATATATATATATTTATCAATGAAAAAATATTTATAGTGTTGGGTGAAAAAAATAATAATTTAATTAATATAGCTCTAATAATAAAAATATTTTATTTTTTTGTACGAAAATATAAATAAAATAAAATTTTGGGAAATTTTGGGTAAGAAGTAAAATTTTTAAATTTGTTTATAATTAAATATATCAGTTTTTCTTAATTATAAAAGTGAGTAACATGCCTATTTTATTTTTTTTAAATTTAGTGGGTAGTTATTTTTTAACAAGGGTAATATAGTCTTTTACACTACCCTTTATTCTAATAAAAAAATGATTATTTCTTTTTACCAAACAAAGTAAAAAATATCCTATCCTTTTTCATGATAGAAAAAAAATGAACTTTTATTTGTAAAAACTAAAATCATAACTCTTTTCTTCCTAAATATTTCTAAAAATTTTATGTACATGATTGAAAGATTTTTTTAATGAATCTTAAAATGCATCTCTTTTACAATTATAAAATTACTCGCCTCAATTTCTAAAAAAGATAGTAAATTGATAATTAATGAGTACATACAAGGTTTTTGTGAGCCTGTCAAACAAATGAAATGTAACAATATTTTCATTTCAATTTGAACATTTCATGGAAAGTGTTCGAAATTAATTTAATAGTAATTTTTAAAAAAAATAAATGTCTTTTTTTTACGTGTATTAATAAAAAAAATCGTGAATTAAGATATTTTAAATTTTAAATTTGAATATTGTAAGCGATTAATTTGACCAAATAATTAAACGAAAATAATGTTTTATCATTGTTGTTTATGGCTCGAATCGGAACGCAAAAGAGGTCAAAATCGTCGAAGGAGGTTTCGGCGGGCGCCGGAGAGGTTTCGGCGACCGCCGAAAATCAAGAATCGGGGCTGGACAATTTTCGGGGTGTTCGGCGCCCGCCGAATGTGTTCCGCGACCGCCGAATGAAAATGGCGGTCGCCATTTTGTCCTAGCGGGATTTTTCTGTGCGCGTGATTGCACTGTGATTTTTGCGTGGCTTTTTGAACTGGAATTTTTGCGTGGGTTTATTTAATTAGGGAATTAGAATTATATGAATTATAATTCTATTCCTTAATTATTTAGGAGTCAAAAAAGATTTATTCCTAATTCTAATTGTTACCAATGTGATAGGTTTGCTACACCTATAAATTGAGATTCTTCGGTAGACGAAAATCAGACTAGACAACACGAGTTATTGTAAGCCTCATCGATATAGTGAATTGTTTCTTCCTTCACGTGGTTTTTTCCCGTGTTTGGGTTTCCACGTAAATTCTGTGTTCGTTCTTTTACGCATCTCTTTTCTTTGTGACGTCTCGTGTTTATATTCGCGAGCGCCGTGAGCGATTTGTGCTTTAAATCGCAACAAGTGGTAATAGAGCCTGAGGTCGCGACTTGGGTTTTCCGTGTTCGGTGGTGCTCGTGAATAATTGGAGAGATGTCGGCGAAATTTGATATTCCGTTGTTAGATCGGAGCATGCGGTTCTCTACATGGCAGTTCAAGGTGGAGTCGGTTCTCACCAACATGGACCTTGATGATGCGTTGCTGGGCATGGACAATATGGCAAGCACGATGAAGCCAGAAGAGAAGGCTCGGAAGGACAGAAAGGCAAGAGGTATAATTTCGGTCTACGTCTCTAGTCCTTTGCTCGAAGAGGTGATCAAGGAGAAGACGGCGGCAGAGATGTGGTCGAAGTTGGAGGATCTGTGTATGATGAAAACTTTGACCACAAAGTTGCATCTGAAGCAAAGGTTGTACGCGCATCGTATGGTGGAGGGTACAAGCCTGCAAGAGCATCTGTCTACCTTCATGGAGATCGTGTTCGATCTTGAGACCATGGAGTTAAAGTATGATACAGAGGATCTTGCTTTGATTTTGCTTTGTTTGTTGCCATCTTCATATGATTCGTTTAGGGATACTATTCTTTATAGTAGTAAGACCCTGAAGCTTGGATACTTGGTCGATGCTTTGAGATCAAAGGAGACGATGAAGAAGGTTGTAAGTGGTGAAAATCCAAGTGAAGGTCTTAATGTCCAGGGCGGGGCAAAGAAGAAGAGATTCAGGGGGATTTGTCACTACTGCAAGAAAGAAGGCCAAATGAAGAGGGACTGTCAAGCCCTGAAAAATCGGAGAGAGGAATCGAACGTGGTCGATTTCGGAGAAGGAGGTTTCATCGATGGTGAACTCCTGGCTGTATCCGATTTGGGAACGAGTGAGGGGTGGATCTCGGATTCGGGATGTTCATATCACATGTGTCACAACAAGGATGAGTTTGACACGTTTGATGAGGGTGTCAGTGGAACGGTGGACATGGGTAATGACCCATTGTGTGAGATACGCGGCACGGGAACGGTGAGAATCAAGATGGTCGATGGGAATATTCGAACCCTCGGTGATGTAAGGTACGTTCCAGACCTGAGGAGGAATCTTATCTCTCTTAGCACTTTAGATCAGAAAGGGTACCGGTATTTCTGTAAAGGTGGAGTGTTGAAAGTAAGTCGGGGTAGACGACTTATTTTGCGAGGCGAGAGAAAGATTGGTGGATTGTATGAGTTGTGCGGCAACACAATTACCACGAGGGCAACTGCCTCTGCCCAAGGAAGTCATTCGCTGGAAAGTGAGTCAGGATCACTTTTGGTTGAAAATTCATGCATGTGTGATGGTGTCGGGGACACCGGGAATAATAACCCGAATAGTATTCAAAAATCGGAGATCGAGCCTAGACGTACTATGGATAGCACTGGAGCAATGGCGAATGCAGGGGGTGCTGATAGTAGTGGGAAGGCGAGACTTGAGAATGGAGATTGCGTGATGGTCACGGAGCTTGGCGGTACCCAAAGGGTGATCGGTGCAACTTCGGATTCTTGTACTAAGTTTGGGTGTGGCTCAAACTTAGGTTGCTCATGCTTTGACTGAGCCCTACGGGGCTGGGTGGAAGGAAGAAACATTGGTCTATGATCGTTGGAGGTTAGTGCGGCTTGGAGTCGCGGGGATTCTCGTCAAGGTGGAGATTTATTATTTATGACTCGAATCGGAACGCAAAAGAGGTTAAAATCGCCGAAGGAGGTTTCGGCGGGCGCCGGAGAGGTTTCGGCGATCGCGGAAAATCAAGAATCGGGGTTGGGCAATTTTCGGGGTGTTCGGCGCCCGCCGAATGAGCTTCGGCGCCTGCCAAATGTGTTCCGCGACCGCCGAATGAAAATGGCGGTCGCCATTTTGTCCTAGCGGGATTTTTCTGTGCGCGCGGTTGCGCTGTGATTTTTGCGTTGGTTTATTTAATTAGGGAATTAGAATTATATGAATTATAATTCTATTCCTTCATTATTTAGGAGTCATAAATTAGGAAAAAGATTTATTCATAATTCTAATTGTTACCAATTTGATAGGTTTGCTACACCTATAAATTGAGGTTCTCTTGTAGACGAAAATCAGACTAGACAAGACGAGTTATTGTAAGCCTCACCGATATAGTGAATTGTTTCTTCCTTCCCGTGGTTTTTTCCCGTGTTTGGGTTTTCACGTAAATTCTGTGTTCGTTCTTTTACGCATATCTCTTTTATTTGTGACGTCTCGTGTTTATATTCGCGAGCACCGTGAGCGATTTGTGCTTTAAATCTCAACAATCATTTATAATTTATTTATCCATATAAATTGTAAATTTTTAAATAGAAATTAAATAGATTTGGAATTGATTTTTCAAAATGATGGAAAACAATTAACACTATGTAAATGAACAACACCGCAAAGAAAAAAAACTTTTCGTTCTTTCAGTATCCCACTCATCATCATAAATATTAATAACAATTTATATATATGTGATAATTAATTAAATTTGGTGCTTAGTTTATTTGTGAATTTTGTTTGTTATCTTCCCCAATTTTATACCCATAAAATCCAACTATTTCTTTGTCAAAACAGTAAAAAATTCCTGCAAAAAATTTAAAATAGTAAAAAGATAATTCACACAATTCCTTAATAAAAACAGAGTCAAAAAATGGAGGCACGAATTTGGAAACTAACAAAGGCAATTCACACACAATTAATTAACAAAAATGATTCACAGCCACATGGAAGAATTCTGTTAACAAGAAAATCAAAAAGTTAATACACAAAATTTGAAATTAACAAAAATGATTCACACATTTAATTAACAAAGATAATTAAAACACAAGGTGTCAATCGGGTCATTCCATTATAAATTAACAAAAATAATTTACACAATTCAAATAACAAAGATGATTCAAACTCAAGGATGTCAATCCAGTCATTCCACTTGATTTCGAACATCTCATTCGAGTTGTGAAACTATTTCAGTTCGGGCTGAAAATTTTCAATTTGTAAATTAGTAACTCTTAAATCTTTCGAGCGAGAAAAAATTAATATTTATATAATTTAAAAATATTTGTTACTGCAAAATTAAGTTTAATATTATAAAAATATTAATATTTAATAATAATTATTATAATTTTAATTTTAAATAGTTTAAAACTTCAAATATTCATCTTATAATATTTCAAATTCCAATTTGAGTTGACAAATTTTTTTTTATATTTGAATAAGATTTTTATTTAGTCAAAGTATTTGTATCAATAATTAAATACAGTATATTTTAATGTAGAGAAAAATCGAGTTGTCGGGCTATAACCCTGCTTTTTTTTTCAGGCTGACTCGAGCCAACCCACATATTCGAGTTGGATTGATATACCTATTAGCCTCCACAAAATCCATCTTTTTCTTAGTAGTAAAAAAAGTAAAATTGAAGATTAACAAAGATGATTAACACAATTCAAGTAACAAAGATGATTCACATGTTATGCGTAAGGATAAAGGCGTGAGAGTTAAGGGTGAGAATGAACAAGACTATTCGACAGGGCCTATAGCTCGGCCTAAAAAAGCTTGACTCGATTAATAAATAAGGAAGACTCAAATTTTTTTAAAAGCTTATTTATATAAAGCTTGAGTTTTCTTTTAAACCTTTTAAGCCTAACATGTCGACCTATATATATATATATATATATATATATATATATATAAATATAAGGTATTTATCTAAACTAATGAAAAATATAATATTTTTAATTGTAATTTTTGAAGTACTTATTAATATATCCTACCATACTTTGTTAGAGAAAAAAAATTATAATTGAAAAGTGAAATTGATTATTTCGATTGGAGAATAGTTTTTGAATATTTGTTTTATTTTTAAAATGTTGTTCACGTTTTATTATTATTAATTATTTAAAAATTAAAAATAATTTTAAGAAATGATTTTAAATATAGATAAATTTAATTAAAATGTTTTTAATTAAATTTCCGACTAATCATTAAATCGAGTTGAAGTTCAAATTTTATTTAAAAAGACTTATAAAAGACTTTCAGGTCGAACCTATTTATTTAAAAGGCTTGGGCCGAGTCTTTAAGAAAATCTATTATAGGTAATAGGTCAGGCTCAAGCCTAAAAATTTTACATCAGGCTCAAGCCTATTTAAGTAAAACCCAACTCAGCTCGGTTCAGCTCATTTCCACCCTGATTGAGAATGCAGCCCACCATGAAAGGCTCAGTAAATGAAAATGCTTAAAAAAATGAAATACGCTACACATACAAGATGTAAATTCCTTTTAGAGCATTCTTCTACAGGAATTTCAAAGTTAAGTGTGTTTATTCTTGAATAATTTTAGAACGGTTGACCCATTGAGAAGTGTCCTGATGCGCACGAGTGAAGACAAAATATGTTTAAAAAGACACGTATTTATACAATGAGCTAAAATATGACTCCCGAAAAAGCAGTTTTTTGTAACCCTGTCGGCCCATAAGGGTTGGGGTTCGGCCCGCGAGGGGCCAATACTTTTAAGAGTGTAGAAAATAAGAACGAACCAGAAAAAGACCGGAACCGGTCCTTGTATCCGGTCTTCGATCCGAATATA
This sequence comes from Euphrasia confusa, assembly GCA_954870475.1. NCBI lineage: Eukaryota > Viridiplantae > Streptophyta > Magnoliopsida > Lamiales > Orobanchaceae > Euphrasia > Euphrasia confusa. The sequence goes on from OX940960.1 coordinate 25,220,145, forward strand.
TTTGAAATTTTTAATACTCAATCCGTCCAAAAATAAATGTCATGTCTTTTGTAATTACAAAAAACATGCCATCTATCATTCCGCTCCAAAATAGATGTCATACTATTTTGGGTACGAAATTTAAGAAAAAATGTTACTAGTATTTTTTGACTTTTTGATAAAAAAGTAAAAAATAAAAAAATATTTTTTAAGTGAAAAGTAAAATTGTTGTAGGTAAATTTAAAAAGTCAGTGGATAAAGTAAAAGTAAAATTATATTTTAAAATTAAAAAGTTAGAATAATTATTTTCTTTTTAGGGGTGTTTCAATTATTGTAATACAACTCGAAAAGAAAAGTCAAGTATTTTGCGAATGAGGGAATATAAAATAAAATAATATATAAAGTTATGATTTTATATTTTTAATATTAAATATTTTTATTTTTGAAGGAAATTGTTTTCAAGAATTTGCTTGAAATGTAATTTTTTTGGTCAATTTAATTAATTTTATTTATCAATTAATTTTATTCATATTTCATATGTATATTTATAAATATATTGAGCTATTATTTTAATTTAAATATTATAATTCTTATAAATAAATAAAATTAAATTAAAGAAAAAAACACGGTCTAAACCGGTTGAAAACTTGGACCACACCAAAATTTACTGGTCCAATCCGGTCTCCGATCCCTGAAATTTAGGGATTCTGGTCCAGTCTTGAACCGGTGCACACTCCTAAATGCTTTATAGGTTGTAATTTTGTATAGCAATAAGTGTCGACAACTGATCCAAGTATCATGTAAGGCCAAATGCTCAACTCAAAAGTTGGTGATAGTGTTAACAATTATCCACGAATTGTTGTTTTTAGAAAGTAAGGCAAAAAAAAGAAATGACATTGCACATTAAAAAGTGGGTGATTGTAATGCTCATAAAATGCAATTGCTTAAAAAAAATTGAATATTGATATTTATACCAACAAGATGCTTTTTTTTTGCGCATTCTCTTATAAGAACTTCAAAATTAAGTGTGCTTGCTCTGAAGTAATTTGGTGATGAGATGATACGTATACCAACAAGATGCATCTTGTTATCTTGTGCATTTTTCAATAAAACTCTAAAGTTAAGCGTGGTTGCTCTGAAGTAATATCTTGTTATCTTGTGCATCTTTCAATAAAACTCTAAAGTTAAACGTGCTTGCTCAAAAATAATTTTGAGATAAGTAACACCCTCTGTGAATAAAAATGGCAAACAGTGTCCCCAGGAGCATAGCCGAGTGGTAAGGCCTGTGATGATGTGGGTGTAATTCCCCGGCGACGCAGGGTTCGAATCTCGGGTGGGACAAATTTTCATTGAAATATTATGAAGGTTTGTCCTGGGGTTCGACCTGTTGGCTCTCTCGCACAGGTGTCTGCTACTCGGGCACATTCCTCGATTTACATTCTACCCGATCGAGGGACCTCCGATCGGGTGGGGTTGAATTTCTCATCTCTCCACCTTATCAAAAAAAAAAAAAAAAATGGCAAACAGTGGCAGGGCCACTAGCCCTTAGGGGGCTTAAGCCCTCCTGAAAAAATCTTTAAATATTTTTAATAATTTTTTTGAAATAATGTATTTATCTTATGTTTAACCCCTCCTAAATTATGTGTATATATACATATTATATATAAAATGATTTCAGCCCTTTCTACTCGTTTTTTTTAGCTCCGCCCCGAAAACAATACTTTGGGCTAAAAATATGTGTTAGTACAATGAAAGCATAGTATCATTTTTAAAGCCATTATTGATAATCGAATCAATTCATTAGGATCGGAGTTCACTTCAGGGCATGGGCCGAGGCGTTACACGCCACATGCAAGCCCATGAAGCCCTTATATGTCTCCCTAGCTGCAAGCCTGCAACATAACAAATGTGCCTATTATTTTGTTTGTTTTCCTTTAAGGTAGGATCACCTTATAAAGTACTTATAAACAATCTTTTAAGAAAGATGAGTCTAACTAGTTTATTAAAAGAGCTGAGCCGAGCTTTTGTAGGCCGAGCCATAAGCCATGTTTATTAAAAGAGCCGAGCCAAGCTTTTGTAAATCGAGTCATAGACCCTATCGAATAGCCTGACTCATTCTCACCCCTAACAAGATGCAATTCCTCTCGAGCTTATGCATTCCAAAAAATCAACCATTTCCTGCAAATTCCATATAAATACATCAATACTCAAAGCATCTGCATTTCACCAAGAAACATAGTACATCTCAGTGTGTGGTTGTGCTTGTGCACGATAACTTACTGATAAAGGAATTGGTTTTGAGAAAGGTTCCTCAGTCGAGAGCAGGTCTTCGTAGGTGGTTGACCAGCTGCAAGAGAGAACAACGAACGTACCGTAATTTAGAAACTGAAATTTAGTTATTTTGTGCATTGTTTCAATCCTGGACAACAAACTGCAAGTTTGAAATTTGAGCTGTAAAATCGTCTGCAAATAGGTTTTTATATGAAGGAAAAAATAGTTCCAGTCAGAAAAACTAGTCAACCTAAAGGCCAACGCATATAGGCTTCACATCTGAAATTCAAGAAACCATTGATGTTATGTTTCCAATGTAATAATAGATTTATTCACGTCGGTGAAGACTTGTGACATCAGACAGGGGTGGGAAACACATTTTAACACATCCATTTCACAGGTGATGAGTTCAAGATCAGGCATACCATCCACCAAAGAAAAAAAATATCCGAAACGCATACATAACGTTATCTATATGCTTCCACAAAACATACATATATAAAGACATCAAAAATACTATAGTATGCTTTAATCATTTACTGCACACAAAGTGATATCCCCTTTGATGTGTGTACTATATTTCCTTGAGATACTACAAACACACTCTCCGCATCCGAGTTAGGAGAAAAAAATACACGTTAACCAATTATTTTTCCTTTTCATCTTTTTTTCAATTAGGCATAGCATGGAACGTTGGACATTTGCACATCATGTACACTTTAATTTTATTTCAATCTTTTTTTATTCAGAGTAGTCTAGCATAGAACAGTATCATGTAACAAAAAACACTGCTTCTGCGTGGAACTAGTAAAATAGATTACTTATTTACTTTACAGTACCTTATAATTGGATCCTTTGAAGTTCTTCCTGACCTCAGAGAAACATTTCCAATCCATTTTTTTCTGCTTTCGCTCCATGCAATTGCAGCTACATCACACATATAACATACATTTCTTAATATATCAGAGTAATTACTCTAAACCCATAAACTATGCTTCTTTTCACACTTTTTCTACAGAGCCATCCCACATTTTATAAATGCGTACATACATGTGTTTGTTTTTTTATATTTTCTCTGGGAAAGGAAACAGAACACATAGTTCAGGGGTTAACTTAAAGTGCAGCAGAATAAAATTATTGGGGAAAGTGCAGAAAACCACATATTTAACATTTTGTGTAATTTCCTGGTGTAACATTCGACTGTTATCATATCATAAGAAACAGATGATTTAGGTCCAACAAATGAACCAAAAAAAATCCTAATTTCATATATTTCTCCAGGAAGAGTCTAATATTGGTCTTCAACATCACAGACCACTGTCAAACATAACAAATCAAGCAACTCTCATGATTTAAGTGATCTATGAATTCTTTAAATCACATTCACTAAATAATCTAATCTTAAAATTTATGTTTTTACACCTGTTCCATCGAGGGGCAATGGGAGGTGGGGGAGAAGAAGGAAAACTATGGATCAACATGTTAAACAAGTCATGTAATAATTAGTCTATAGATACATTTCATATTTGATTATTTTAAAGTACATGCTAAAGAAAGAGTATGATAAGCAAGCCCTACCATGGTTGACAAATACAGAACTGTTTGAATTGTTCTCTGTTGGCTTTTTCTGTGTATCCAAAGGTCCCGGATTTTCCAAATGTCTCTTCCCATTGTTGTGGTAAGTTCTACAGTCGACTTCCATCGTGTTTTGAGTGAAAACACATTCCCCTTTATTAATAGACTCAGAAATTGTCCCTTCAACGGCCCTTTTTCAAAGTTAAAACTCAATGAATTTAACATATGTTTTGTAGCAAATCACTATCACCGGAAACCACATTATGTAGCAGGATCATAATATAGTTAAATCCTAAGTCAAACTTAACAAATCCAAATATAGTAACATTAGATAAAATTCAATAGGTTCATTAAAGTATTAATGTAATGCAAGCAAAGCAAACAATTGGCAAAGTCAGGAAATAAATCTTTAGCTTGTAGAAAGCTAAAGAGATCTCAATAACTAAAAGTAAATTCAGAATGACACTAGGCATATAAGACTTACTAATTACAGAATTAATGTGTAGCAGTAAATGGGCCGTTCGGGGGTAGTGTGGTACTCCTCAGATGGCAGGACCTATAGGAGCACACTTATTAATGGGAGCCAAATAAAACCCAATTTCATGACAATCATAAGCTCTTACAGGAAGTGGATAAGCAAATCAACAAATAGTCGAATTCAGCTACTAATCAAGACTCAATAAAAGTTAAAAGAAAGCAGAAGTCAACAATGGATTCAATTAAGCATAAAATTTGGTCGTTCCACTTCCATGAGTGCTAGCACAACCAATTATTATTTAGGCTGCTACAGGTTCCCGAAGCATCATAAAAGAACAATGAATTGGATACTTTGAAAAATTACCCTTGAGATTCGACAAAGATGCGAAAAATTGCTAACTTTCAAAATCGTAAAAAGATACCCTGATTCGTTGTTTGTATATCTGAGGTGTGGGGATTGAATAGTTTTTGCTTCTAAAGGAACAGTAAGACTAAAAACTAAAACAAAATACGGGGATGTATTTTGTAATTGTGAACTTTAGCCCTATTATTTACTCTCACTGTAACAGGTAGTACAATCATTAAGAGGTTCTGCAAATATTCCAAAAAGGGTTGGTTACAGGTTATATAGGTTCAACTTCCCTGTTTGGATGCCTAGGATAATCTCAGCCAAATGTTCGACGCGAGTTATGCAAAATAGAAGCCAGATAAGAGGAATGTAATTCAAAAGTGGTAAAGATAAGGGTTACTACTCCTCAATAACATGAACCTGTAAATTACACTATTGACATAGCTGCAACAGTATTAAAAGAGAACATAGTTTGTTTCAACATTTAAAAAGCATCTTCACATGTTTACCGGTTTTAAATCCAAAATCATGTTTGCAGCACCTGATTTTCACATCTATAATTTCAATAATTTACGAAACCAATACAATTATCATATCATATCTACTTTGAAAATAATGAGAATCGAAAAGTAATTTCAAAACTAAACGAAATAAACCCAAATCATCAATAATTATCAGGAGTACCATTTTCACATGTGACAACCCCACCCAATTAATTACCCTAATCAGCATTGAGGTCAATTGTAATTCTCCCGATTCTAAAAATCATGAGATATAAACTCAGCAAAAGCATTGAGGCAACTGTAATTGAGGATCCAAAACAACAACACGTGCATTGAGAAATTCCATATAAACCTAAGCAAGTTAATCCAAAATAATTAACAAATAAACCCAGAAATCTTCCGCCGGAAAGAAAAATAAAATAAAAAAAGAACATGTTTTTGTTCACAACGAAGGACAAAAAATAAAAAAAGAAAAGAAAAAAACGAAAAAAACGAAAAAAACAAAGTGGAAAAGAGAGAGAGAGGGAGAGAAAGAATGTACCTTTGCGGGGGTCAGGCCTCGAGGAAGGACGAAAGGAAAAAAGAAGAGAAATAGAGGGGAGGGCATCCATTATATATAGGCACGATGTGGGCTCGATAATGGGCAAAGTCGCTTTCTTGGTTAGGTGTCACGTCATTTCAATTCTTGATTATGTCTCCTCTTACTCTCCCTCTCAAGATGAATAGATGAGATGTGGATATGGGGCCACTTTCTGGATAAGATCACTAGATCATGCCAATTTATATTACATCTCCAATAGTACCTGTGGTTGGTACAAATTTGTGTCAAAAATCACATGTCAAATAAATTATATCTATTAATTTATATTTACTTCCTCAATATTGCAAATAAAATTTTTATTTTTTAAGTCCATCAGCATTTTTATTTTATTTACATACATATATTAAAAAATAAATAATTAGAAAAATGAAAACATAATAAATTGAGCTTACAATATGAATTGTACCTAGTATCAACAATTTGATATTTCAATTTTTTCTCACTTAATTGTACTCATATCTTCAATGGTGTAATATGTACAATTTCATGAGATGTAGTAATTGTATCTATCATTGAAGATGCTTATACTATTATTTGCAAGTAAAGTAGGTGTAAGGTAATTTTTATATTTATTCCACAAAAAATTGAACATAATATCATTCTTATAATAAATTGAACATAATATCATTCTTATAATGTTTATACTATCATTCTTATAATAAATTGAACAATGTCATCATCTTAGAACATATTACTCCCTCCCCCCTCCCCCCTCCCCCCCCCCCCCCCTCCCCCATAACCCAATTTAATGGGCATAGGAGGAGTTCACGGGTTTTAAGGAAACACTTTTTTGCTTTGTTTTTTTTATTTGAAAGTTAAATTATAAGTGAGAGAGGGGGTAATGTAGCCCAAGAGTCGTAGATGATACAAGACACGGTGCATGTTTCGGTTGGATCAGTTACGCGCTCGAGAGCTAAGAAATTCAAGGCAAGTCTGATAGTGATGATCCAAGAAGTATGGAAGCAAGAGCTGTTGAAGAAACTCATTGGTGATGTGGAGAAGTCAAGCCTTATCAACCTGATTACGTACGAGGAGGCCAATCTAACAAAGGACTTTGAATTTCAAGCTGGAACAACGAAGAAGACGCCAGAACGGAGGTCAGACGTGAGCCGAAGACACGCCGTAGAGTTCAGCCGAGATTTTGGCTTGGTGTCGGCCGACACCAATGCCTGTCGACCGACAGAGGCCAATAAATCCATATTCTGCGGATTACGAGGCTCGGCACGAGGTGAAACCCAAGGTGCGGGTTCGGTGTCGGCCGACACCAAATACCTGTCGGCCGACAATGAGCTGAAAACGACATTCTGCGAATTCCGAGGTTGAACCCGAGGTGAAAACGCGGCAGAGGATTTAATTATGTTTTTGTTTTCCTTTTTCATGACTTTATAAGTTTGCCTATTTAAAGGCTTTGAACCCCATTATTTTACAACACAACTTTTATCATAATTAATATTTTCGTGAGTTTGATTCTCTCTTATTTTCGTTTTCTTTTCGGTTGTGCCAAAGGAGATCACTTGACGAATCTACGAAGCCTGAACCTTCATACTTCGTCGTGTGTCGTTCATCGTTCTTCGAATTGCTGAGTCAATCGCGTGTTGGGATTTAGGTCTTCATCTAGATCATTTCACGAATTAAACCCAGAGGTTTGAGATCTTCCGCACAGGTATCAAAATTCGTGGTCGATTCTCTTCTTTTAAATTATGTTGTGTTCACAACTATCAAAAGATGATATTAATCCAAAAATTCTGATTTTCTCAAATTTTAAATGCTTCAAATTTAATTAATTGGCCAGTTTTACTTTATTACAAAAATTAATTCAAAAACAAATTGTTAATTATAAATCTTCATAAATTTGTATTTAACCCAAAATAAACTAGAGGTGGGCATGGACCGGGATGTGGCGCGATTTACTTGATCCCGGTCTCGTCCCATAAATTTTTGAACGAGACGGGACCGGGACGAGATCACACTTTTTAATAATTTATCCCGTGAGCTCGAGATCCCTAAAAAATTGGGACGGGGTTGTGATTGAAACGAGATCCCATTTAATTTAACTAATTTTAATAAAAAAAATATTTTATACTTTTGAAAACAATTTTATACAATTTATTTAGTTATTTATTATAAAACATACTATTATATTTTTATAAGAATCATAGTTGTTTGATTTTGTTTAAATTTTAGTATTGTAAAATTTATTTCTTACAAATTATGTAAGATGAAATACATTAATATATTATAAATAATTAAAAAATATATTTTTAATATATATAAATATATAACGGGTCGGGACGGGATGTTATGAGATTTATTTAACTAATCCCGCTCTCGTCTTATTATTTTAATCCGGGATCGGGACGGGACGGGATTAACACTTTTTATATTTCAATCCCGTCTTGTCCCGTCCCATTTAAAAACGGGATCGGAACGAGATCGGGATCTTGGGACCAAACGCCCACCCCTAGAATAAATGATCATTCACAAAAATAAAAGAACCCTACTAATAATAAAATAATCATTTTACCGTTGATATATCTTTTTTTTTTGTATAGGTCAATTACAATGTCTTGGGTTATAACCTAGGACCTTTGATCCTCAATTCGAGCGTTCAACCAACTGAGCTAACAACCCTTGACCGTTGGTATATCTTTGTAATTTAATTTATCCCCTTTCATCGATGTAACTTTTGAGTGAACGCCGATGCTATTTCTCTTGAGCTTATGCATTTCAGAAGTTACAATTATAATTATTATGCCAACATCGATGTTGGGCGAGTAGATGGATTGTCGAGGGCAGAACCGAAGTCTGTCGGCGTCCCCTACATATAATGATCAATTCTTTCTGATATCACACGACACACCTAATAACATAAAATGCGAACTAGTACATATAAAATTTCAGATACATTTTCCACTCCATATAATCGAAGAAGAAAATCTAACTAACAAAAGCTTGTTCAAATTACAGTTACAAACAACATTTACGAGGCTTACCACATAAACTCGGATCTTAACTGCCTCAGCAGCCTCCCGAGATAGTTCAGCCCTTCTCCCCATCCCGACCACCACCCCAGAACTGTTGAGGATTCGCACAACAAGGTCTAACCAACCGAATAAATCCGATCAAATTAGACTTTCATATAAATCACACAACGTGAACAACTCAAAACCGAATGAATATGATTTGACTCTCCAGCTCACAATCACTCACGTATATGTGAACTCACAAGAATATAAAAGCACGATAAACAATACACACAAAACAAGATTTTACGAGCTTCGGTATCGCGCTGCCTATGGCGAGGCAGCCGCTACCTACGTGCTCGGGGAGAGGGGTGTTTCTTCTTTATTAAACAAAAACGAGATTACAATCACTATTGATAATCCTGAGCCAACAAGGCGTAAGCGATTATCGATCTAACCTCACGTCTAATAACAAGTATTGAAACCCTAATACTTTCGCCATGCCTCTCTCTCTCACATCTCGCTGCTGTGCTCGACACGAGTTATATAGGCGACCTGGACGTCGGCTTATGGTAGAAATAGGTTCCTTGTCCTCCAAGGATTCCGTTGCCTTTTGAATTACCTCAATCGGATAAGTATGGAAAGAGATATTCAATTTTTGGTTTCCTACCAAAAATAGAAGATTTTCCCTAGATCATGCCTCCTGCCAGGGAATCGGTTTCTGCCTTCGCACTGCGGCAGAGTTAAGGCCTTCGTCCTGCCGCATAGAACTGCCTTACATAAATTTAGAATTTCGAACATATTTTCACATATCTCCACCTTGTTCAAACTTCTAAACACATGTCACCTATCTTGCAGTAGTGATCAAGTACTGCTCATCCCTGCCGAGTTAAGAATCAAGCAAATCATTTGCAACCACCTTATTCACCAATTCATGATCGAGCCCGACCATCCGACTCCAGTCCCAGCATTATTTCAGATCACGCTGACCCTTCATATGATCATACCCGATCATATATCTCTTAGTATTGTCATTAGGCTTCAGCCTGCCATGCCCAATACTACCGCAGCTCCTGCCATAGGGTACTGCATTCCCAAATTCTTCAACACCACCTCGCGGCATCAAGAATTTGCATATGACATAGGTCATATAATCCGAAAGTAGATGCACTCCACCTTCCCGCACCTCCAGAAACCTCCAGAGACGACTTCATAAAGTTAGCTACTCACAACCCTGCCTGCCGCAGCCTGAATCTTGTTGCCTAACTTGGCCCTCTGTGGCAGCACGAAGCCAACCACATCCCTTCAGCACCACGAGAGTGCCTACTGTAGTCCCTGCGGCACCACGAAAGTGTCTGCCGCAGCCCCTGCACAATTCCACGATTGTGAGGTTGTCCTCTTGGGACTTGATACAAACATGCATCTCCGAAATTAAATATGGAGCGCGATCCATTTTCATATCCCGGAAAGTTGATGTAGATCACTTTTCCCGACCTCCGGATATCACCAGAGCGTGAATCCTCCAAGTCAACAACTCACAGAACTGCCTGCCGCAGCCTGAGTCTTGCCGCTGCCCTTGAACCTTGCAATAGCATCGCAATGCCTACTGCAGCCCCTTCACAATGCTCGGAAGCTTGTGAAACAGTCCACCTGGGACAAGATGCCGATGCACGTCCCTACTGGTACTCTTTGCCGCAATCGCCCTTGCGGTAGTTGCTACCGTAGTCGCTATCGTAGTATCTGGATGCAGTCTCTACCATAGCCAATGCCTCCACCTCGAGGAGCATTATATCCTGTTGAAGTATCTCGAACGAGTCTAATCAACCCCATGCATCACATCACCATAGCAAGAGTCTTAGCATAACCGTTTCATCTTGTTATATCCTGCAGAAAAACGCTGTCTCTGCCCCTGCCATGCCATATGGCAGACCCTACCATGCCTGTACCCTACCACACAAACACTTGAATGCTTTGTGCTTTCCGGTAGTTACACCACACGGCTACCAGTAGAGTTCGTGCAGTAGCTCCTACTGCTGTCATGGTTACCACTTGTGTGTACAGCGGTTGTTCCTACTTAACCAAGCCTTTCCAAGAAGTCTCTCTGCCTCTAAGCTTGAACAAGTATTACTAAGAAGAAGTCCATCTTCTCTGCTTGAAACAAAGTGAACCATCACTTATCTATAAGCAACGAACAACTTGACACAAAATCCACCTTCAAATGTCACTGCCTTGACACTTGGCTCTACGGTAATCCCTATTGGCTCTGCCTAGGCAATAGTAGTATCTGCCTCCACTTGAAATAGCGGAAACCATCTGCCTCTTTCCCGGACAGATATCAGGCCTTGTTGCTTTGTCCCTAAGTAGATTAATGATGGTTGAACCAATGGTTCCAGCCCATCCCCTTGGTACATCACTTGCACCTCCTTCTACTCATGAGTATAGCCCGCAGCAGATGCTGCCGCAGTTGCCTCTACACCAACAACAATCCTTGTTGATTTTCAAGTATCCAAACTACCCAAATCAACATCCCCACATCCAATTCGAGTATCATCACTGACCTCCATCTTCTTGGACATGAAACCGTAACCATTGGTTACATTGACATACCTCAACAACCTTCGAACTGCCACCAGCGACTCCCGCTCATACTCCTCGATATCACACCCATACTCTGGTCAATATCAGGCTTGCTATACACCATAGTATGTATGAGACTTCCCAGTGCTCTTCCATTAGGCACTGCTGCCTTGGCTGCTGCGACCGTTCACCCTGCCGTAGGGCAATTCTCCACAGAAAGTATTAAGTTCTCCCTAAGGGAAGTTGCGCAACTCCACCTCAAAAATAGCAACACTATCCTGTCATTTGCACCTTCTTCCACCATTAGAGCATTATACACAACATAAGATTGTGCAAAACATCTTAGGTTGATGAATGACAATATCATTCGCACCTTCTTCCACCATTAGAGCATTTAACACAAATCAACTCGTGCAAACCTCTTAGGTTGATGAATGATCCTCCTTTCTGCATATATGGACAACCGATACCCTCCCGATCAGTTTTATGTTGAGTATTATCAATCAAGTAGTCGCTCTGCCGCGAACTACCTCCCGACATTCGCTTTGCCGCAGCCATTGCTGCTGCTGCCATGTCGTTGCCATCGACGATGCCTTGGCCACTGTCTCCACCTTCAACGATGTTACATCTTGAAGTATGGTAATATGGTAGTAGATAATGCGAACTACCCCAACGCAGTTGCTGCCGCAGTCAATGCCTCTGCCCTGCCTCTGCCGCTGCCTTCGACAATGCCTCCGCCGCTGCCACGAGCGACCCATTCGACGATGGCTTCACCTCCAGCGATGCCTGAACACCCTGAGGCTATTTAATCCGGTAATCGCTGCTGCGATTTACCCCAGCGCAGTTGCTGCCGCAGTCCTTGCCACTGCCTGCTGCCTCTGCCGCTGCCAGGCATGATGAACAAGATATACTTTCCATCATCCCTTGTCCCTGTTCTAGATGGGCCCGGAGATCAGAATGAATGTAATCCAAGTTCCCTTGTCACCCGAAGTGACGGTAGACTCTACCGCAACTACTCCCGTAGCTACTGCCATAGGTGCTGCCTTAACTCTGCCGCAGGTGTTGCCTACCTGCTGCTGCCACCACAATACTGTCTGCCACAGTAATCGCAATGCCCTCAGATAACACACTCCATTCCTCTACTCTCCTTCCAGCACTAACGTGCTACCTCTCTTCCCTTGGAAGAATCCTCCATTAAAACATGAACAACCCTTGGTTAAATGTTTCGACGAGCTATAAACCAATCTCCAGTATAGGGTCGAACCACCTCAACTTTACAAGTTAGGTTAATTTCCATGAATGATAGAACCTTCATCTATCTCCTCAAAACCATCAAACCACAGCCGCATGGGTCTTATGTGAACCGTGCACCCTGAATCTTTGATCCACTTTGCCCCTTCCTTGAAGTGACAATTGAAGCCCTGCTGCAATTCCCCCTACCGCAGTTGCTGCCTCAACATCATCATCGCCGTGATGTGCTAGATCCATCCTCGATTCAGCTACTCTTTGAAGACAAGATAATCTTTCTTCAAGAATCTCAAACCACTGCCTCATAGGTCTTATGTGAACCGTGCACCCTGAATCTTTAATCCACTATGCCCCCTTCTTTGAAGTGACAATCGGAGGCCTCCCGCAGTTCCCTCTGCCGCAGTTGCTGCCTCAGCAACATCATCATCGTAATGTGCTAGATTCATCCTTGATTCAGCTCCTTCTTGACGAGACGAACCCTCTTCAAGAACATGGTTTTGTTACCTTGAAAAACACCTTGTGCCTTTATGAGATGGTGCCTTGTTCTTCACCCTTCCGACTCCTCTTCTGAAGTTTCCTTGAGTACAAACTCTCCAGTTCCTGTCGTAACGTCTCGACAGCCGGCTCCTTGGACACAACAATAATTAACGTGCCTCCAAGACACCTAATCATCGTCGTAGTGCCCCTGCGAACAACCTTTGCCTTCTGGTTCTGCCATAGTGCCTGCCCTTGCCTCAGTACCTGCCGAAACTTCGTCCTGCCGCAGGACCAACCTGAGTACCTGTTGCCGCAACGTCAGCTGCATCATCCATAGGTTTTTCAGTTCCCCTTGCCAGGAGAATGGCAGTGCTAGCAGCAACCTCCTGCGTGTTTTCATCGTCTTGCCTTTGATCCGCCAATGACCAAATTATTCTTGTCGACACCTTGTCCTCATCATCCTTTTTCGATCCAAGCTTCAGCATCTTCTCGTGATTTATCTTCCCACAGACGGTGCCACTTGTTGAGGATTCACACAACAAGGTCTAACCAACCGAATAAATCCGATCAAATTAGACTTTCATAAATCACACAACGTGAACAACTCAAAACCGAATGAATATGATTTGACTCTCCAGCTCACAATCACTCACGTATATGTGAACTCACAAGAATATAAAAGCACGATAAACAACACACACAAAACAAGATTTTACGAGCTTCGGTATCGCGCTGCCTATGGCGAGGCAGCTGCTACCTACGTGCTCGGGGAGAGGGGTGTTTCTTCTTTATTAAACGAAAATGAGATTACAATCACTATTGATAATCCTGAGCCAACAAGGCGAAGCAATTATCGATCTAACCTCACGTCTAATAACAAGTATTGAAACCCTAATACTTTCGCCATGCCTCTCTCTCTCACATCTCGCTGCTGTGCTCGACACGAGTTATATAGGCGACCTGGACGTTGACTTATGGTAGAAATAGGTTCCTTGTCCTCCAAGGATTCCGTTGCCTTTTGAATCATCTCAATCGGATAAGTATGGAAAGAGATATTCAATTTTTGGTTTCCTACCAAAAATAGAAGATTTTCCCTAGATCATGCCTCCTGCCAGGGAACCGGTTTCTGCCTTCGCACTGCGGCAGAATTAAGGCCTTCGTCCTGCCGCATAGAACTGCTTTACATAAATTTAGAATTTCGAACATATTTTCACAAGAACAGATCGTGCGGTGAAGCCTCAACGAGAACAGATCCGGTGGTTGAGATTAGCATCGAGGTTAAATAAGGATATGTCGAGAATTTGCACTTCAAAGCTCTATACATGATTTCGGTCTTGACAGAATCCCAATCCGGTCTCACCTGCATGGAACACGACAATAATAAAACGAAAAAAAAAAACACTAGGAAGTTTTTATAATAAAAAATAGCTCTACATACACTATGACAATGGCATTTACAAAATTGTGGCTCACAAGTTCTATATTAATAGGCTAAATTTCAAGGTTCATTTTTTGATTTAAATTTAAATAAATAAATGGACCTGATCATTAATCTTCCACACAATTCAAGAATCGTGCCAACTATAACAATCACTAGTTTCATCAGGCATTTGAATTGGATGCAAAGAGAAGTTTGAAAAGGCAATATATGGATCCCATGTTTTATAGAAGAATATAATGCTTGCTTCATAAGGAGAAACAGAAGGATCAACTGAAACAGTTTCATCAATGAGTTTCATCCATTGATGGAATTACAGGTGCCAAGTCAGGAACCGGATGGAGAAATCCACTTACTGTCGAAGTATGTTTTGGCGACAACATCTAAGCTTTGCAAGTCTACTCATGATTGATGTGTTTCACAAGAGTTGTACCAAAAAGGGGGAGATTGTAAATACAAGTTTTTGGCATCAACTTTGTGTGTTCCTTGCGCTGTCCGTCGACTATTGTCATATCTTTTTCGTACGAGCTCCGATTGCGTTGATTCAAAGTTCTATGGAATACACACTTCAATAGCTACAGAATGGATCAGGCGAATGGAGTCGCCGAATTTGGATCCGGCGACTGGAGTCGCCACAATTTGGTTTCGGCGACTACAAGACTTCACTATGCGCAGTCCGTCGATTTTGGGCATATCTCCTTGGTGCGAGATCCGATTGACTTAATTCAAAATTCTTTGGAATCTACACTTCAAGAGATACAACATGGATCCGGCGACTGGAGTCGCCACATTTGGATCCGGCGACTACAAGGCTTCACCATTAGCAGTCCGTCGATTTTGGTCATATCTCCTTCGTGCGAGCTCCGATTGACTTGATTCAAAATTCCTTGGAATCTACACTTCAAGATCTTCAAAATGGATCTGGCGACTGGAGTCGCCACTTTTGGAACCAGCGACTGGAGTCTCCACTTTTGGAACCAGCGACTGGAGTCGCCACTTTTGGACGTTTCATCAAAACCGGCGACTCATGTCTTTCATACCAAAATCTGGAGATTCCAACTGCTCAAATCCGGAGACTCAAATCCGGAGACTTAATTCCGGAGACTCAAATCCGGAGACTCAAATCCGGAGACTCAATTCCGGTCACTCAATTCCGGAGACTCAAATCCGGAGACTCAAAATCCGGAGACTAAAAAACCCGAGACTCCAACTGCCAAAATCCGGAGACTCCAATTGCTCAAAATTCGGAGACTCCAACTGCTCAAATCCGGAGACTAAAATCCGGAGACTCCATTCCGGAGACTAAAATCCGGAGACTCAAATCCGGAGACCCAGCGACTGTCGACTGTCCAACCCAGCGACTGTCGACTGT
Source organism: Euphrasia confusa (assembly GCA_954870475.1). Classification (NCBI taxonomy): domain Eukaryota; kingdom Viridiplantae; phylum Streptophyta; class Magnoliopsida; order Lamiales; family Orobanchaceae; genus Euphrasia; species Euphrasia confusa. The sequence continues at coordinate 25,235,975 of OX940960.1, forward strand.
CAAACCTGTTGGAAATCGATATCCCGGGCTATCATAAATTGCGGAACCGATAACCCTACCGAAATCCCGTCGCCGGATAACACGATCACGAACTCGCCATGACGAACTAGGGTTCCAACCGAACGCACCGCAGGGCTGAAGCCGCGCACGTCCAGCCGGAATCCCCGTGCATGGGGTTCGCGATCGCCGTGCATGGCGATCGCATGGGGCTGCTCCGGTAGCCCCCGGGTGGCGGTGAGTCCGGCGACTTCACCGCCGTCACCACCGGGAGGGGCAGTCAGCCCAGCTGACCACCGCGGTTCCTGCTGCGGCTCGCCCCGGCGATCGATCGCCGGCCCCGGCCTTAGCCAGGGCTCCCTTGCCTTCGCACGTCGCGGGTCGAGGTGGCGGGGGGGTTCGTCCGCCGTGGCACCAGCCCACGGCGAACCCCCAGCGATCGACCCCGTCGATCGCTTGCCCCGGAAAACAGCCGGGGCTTCCCCTCGCCCGCGTGCCGGCGGTCGAAACCCCAGGGTTCGACCGCCCCTTCTTTGATCCCGACGGGGATCGCACGATCCCCGTATCCCGGTCTCGATCGTCCCGGATCATCGTTCATGTATATATCACAATTAAATAAACACATAATCATAAGAGGGGTGTTTTGGGTTGTTTTTGCTCTTTGATGGTGTAATTTGCTGGTAACAGAGGGTTTTGGCAACAACACAAAATGTATATTTGTTATAGGTAAGCTAGCAAGAGGAATTAGTTTATAGCAGAAATCATAAGTACTTGAAATGGAAGCTCATGGCTCCTCTTTATTCAAATATCCATACTTAGAGTACATTATTAAAATCAAGGTTTGCATGTCCCTTTTCCTCTCTTACATCCCATTTATTTATACTAATCCATGTATGGCTAAATTATGCCACCTAATGCCAACTTATCGGATTCCTATTGGACCACAACTCCACTAATATCTAGCATTAAAAACCCACTTAGCTCTTAACAATGACTTTATCTCCTTTCCCCGTCAAGTCCCGTTTGACTGCCTGTTGACTCTGACACCTCCCCCACGGATATTCCCGTGTAATAAGTCTGACTCTACAGTGCGATCGTTCCCGTCCAAGCTCTTCTCTGACTTATGTTAGTTGCCTTTTTTAGGTCTTTTTCCACAGGTTGTTCCTGACTTGTATATCTGATGACGTGGCTACCTCATTGTTGACACGTGTCGGTGACCGTTTTATCGGGTATAACATAGGCCCCCAGGAAAATTGGAGTTTTCAACTTCGATTTCCCTGAAGATTTTGTTTGAATATCTTGGTCTTTGCGTCTCGGAATCTGCATTCTGACTTTCTGCCGGTGGTTGATTCTTCATTTAATGCTGTTTTTACGCCTTTAAAGGCTCTTCAAATAGTATAACGACTTCATATCATAGCTTTCACTTGGAATAGATAAGTGTACCCGAATAATATCACGAGCTTCTCCTTTAGGATTAGAGATCGGTCGATGAAAGCTAAGCTGCTTTTGTCTTTATCTTTTTCGCAGAAGTTTCCGGAGCTTGCTGGACAGGACGTCGCGGGAGCTTGCTGGACAGGACGTCGCTTTGATAGATGCTTTTGAAAGAATCTGGACGGTGAAAATGGAGAAGGATGGTCGGCGTCTGGTACTGACTGACGGTTGGAGCAAGTTTTGTGAGCGTCGGTTGGTTTCTGTGAGCGGAATCATCTTCCTGGAGTTGCGTGGGCAAAAGTCTTTCAGCATTGGAGTGTTTGGAAGGGATGGAGAGCAGATCATTGATCTGGGAACTGATTCTGAAGATAGCTCTATCAATTCCGAGCTGGAAAATTCTCCTGCAAAAGATAATTGGGGGTCTCTTTCCCCGCGAAATCTATTCGAGAAGTATTTTGTATTTTCTTATGTAAGATTACCTTTCCTGGGTTTATCTTCCAGGTTTCATTTCTTGGGATTTTTTCCCGGTGAAATAAATCAGAGTTTCGATCCTTAAAAGGATTCTATGTTTTTACTTGAATGAGATAAGTATTCTGATACTTATCTATAATTAACCGTAATAAAATAATAATAAATTTGAAAAAGAAGGTAACTTTTTCAACTTACCTTGTCAGGCATCGATTGCCACATGGCATTATCCTGGCCAAGTATTTTTAGGGTTTGATGGGTAGTGGAGACGTACTCGAGTGCGTTTTTCCTCGGTAACCGCTACCTCTTCCCCTCCTTCAATCCTCACCGTTGGATGGAAAAACGGCAGAAATTGGTTTTCAGCAACCAATAAACATATTGGAGTTTAGAATTTCAAAATTCACTCCAAGTTTTCTTTCGACCTTTCAGATCCGAAATTGGGTAAGAATTTTCTTTCTTTCTCTGTAATTTTTCTTTGTTTATTTACAGTGTAAATTTCTTTTTACCAACCCGACAATATGCCGAAAATCTCCAAAGTCGTTCGACCGAAAGTTGAAGCACCGGAAGTTCTCCTCGCCCGCCAATACAAGAAATTCATGGAAGAGGCCGCGCCGGCCCTGCCTGCTGGGAATCGATATCCCGGATTACCAAAAAAATGCGAAAACCGATAATCCGATCGAAATCCCGTCGCCGGAAACACGCGAACCACCTCACGTCGCTGGAGCTCGACTCGAGCATCACCGCCGCGGGATAAAAGCCCGCGGCTAGATAACCCTAGCCGAGCCCCCGCCGCGAGGGGGGCTCGCGATCGCACACCGCGATCGCCGGGGCTGCCCAGCAGCCCCCGGTGGTGAGTCCGGCGACTCACCACCGCCGCCAGAGGAGGGCGGTGTGCCCAGCACACCCACCGCGGCTCCCAGCCGCGGCTGCCCCGCGATCGACCTCACGGTCGATCGCATGCCCCGGCTCCAGCCAGGGCTCCTCCGTGTGCCATGCCGCCGGTCGAGGGCTGGGGGGTCCAGCTGCCGTGGCACCAGCCCACGGCGACCTCCCCGCGATCGACCCATGGTCGATCGCTTGCCCCGACGTCCAGCCGGGGCTCCCTCCGTCCGCGCGCCGCGATCGAACCCTAGGGTTCGATCGCCCCCTCGGCTCCAAGCCGAGGGTTCTCTCGATCTTCGCCGGGGATCTCGAATCCCCGTCCCCGACGTTCGTCGTTTTCCCGGATCGTGTGTTCATGTATATGCTACAACTAATATCACATAAAATCATAGAAGGGAGTTTATGATTTTACCTTCGATTCGTTGTTCGGATAAACGAAGTCAAGTTTGAAGACCTTTGAATCTTCCTACGTATTCCTTGCACCTTGTCCGAACGTCGTGTGGGCGACGATCCTCCGAACTCCTTATGGATCTCCTTCTCTCTTCTTTCTCTCTCTAGAAGAATTATGATCTTCAAGTTATGGTGTAGAAAAAGAGAAGACCATGTAGTGCTTTTATAGGCTACGTAGGGGATCTAAAGGAGGTGGAATATTGGGCTTCCAATATTGATGATTAAATTGAGTCCAAGCCCAAATCTATTAATCCCATCAATATTAATTAATTTATTTTCCACTATATAAATTAATTGCACTCCCAATATTAAACCATATTATATCAAATAATATTTCTCCGGTAGTATTATTTATTCCGTGTATTTAAGATTTAAATATCCATGAATAAAATTAATTTATTGCTAATTAATTTATTCATCTCTTATATCCGAGAATAGTACCATTCAACCTTAATTATTGTGCGGAACAAATCCACTCATGAGGTTTACACAATAATTCCTTATGAACTCATCTCGGGGATATTATCAACCCTTCCGGGATACACTTTCCCGTCAAGTATTCACGGCATGTCATATATAAAATATAGCGACCCAATTTTACCGGTAATTAACCCAATAATTAAATCAGTTAATTCCTTTGGAAAATCAAAGTCACTTATATTAAATATACACACCCGCAATAGTATCGGAGATTAAGAATAAAATACTCTGAGATTTAAATCAATTATCAAAGGCAATCTTAATTGATAAATCTCAAGCGATCCGCCCAATACACCAAGTGTACAAGTGTGATAAAATAATTAAGATAAATTATTTTTCTCTCTCACACAACGACTATACCGATGGATTGGTCCGTGTCCATCTAGGTCGTGAGCAACCGTTCGATTAAATACGAGTAACCGATAGTATGATCTTCTGTGTGACGTCGCACACCATACTAACTACAACGTATATAATCTAGGACTATAATTTGCATATATTTAATTATAAATAATTAAACGCAAATAATTGTTTATTTAATTAAATAAATTAATGGCAATGGATCGGGAGTTAATATCACTTAAATCTAGACATTAAGTATACAACTCCAACAATCTCCCACTTATACTAAGGTCTAGTCATTTCTTCCAAACTCCCGACTCCCATACTCTTCACGTGCTTAATATGCACTTCCAAGAAGTGCTTTGTGAAAGGGCAATCTAGATTGTCGTTCTGAAGTTATCTTGGTGACTATAGCGTCGTCTTCCCTGACGATGATTCGTATCAGGTGGTACTTGCTCTATGTGTTATCTTACACTTATGGACTTATGATTTCTTTCCATTTGCCATCGCACCGCTACTTACATAGCCTTTGGCAAATTAAGAATCACATCTAAGTCCCAGAGATTATCCCGGAGCTATATCAAAACTTCCGCTGCCTCTGAGGCCGCTACTACGTTACTCATGGAAGAGTCCGAAAAGCATTGTGCTTATCACTCTTCCATGTTAAAACTCCTTCTCCTTCAATAGTGAAACACATAGCCTGATATCGACTTACACCGGTCCTTATTTGATTAGAAATCTAAGAGAGTGTAATCCAAAGGAAATGCTCGTCTGCTCCATAATCCAGAACATAGTTTCTAGTACTTCGAAAGTACTTAAAATGTTCATTACAGCAGTCGAGTATTCCTTTCTAGGATTACCTTGATATCCTCCCACTATGCTGACCGCATAGCCGATATCAGGTTCTCGTTTTCAACAATGCATTCATCGAGCATTCCACACTCAAAGTGTAGGAAACTGCTTTCATTGCTTCTATCTCCTTTTGTGTTCCAAAACACATATCCTTAGATAGATGCATTCCGTATCTGAAAGGTAACGAACCTTTCTCGGAATCTTGCATGTTTAAAACGAACCATAATCATATATATGTAAGATGTCCAGGAGAAGTACAATGTTCTTTCCTAGAGATCCAAGATCTCAAGAACATGTCCAACTTCTTCCTTTATCTTTCATAATGATTTATCTAGACAACCATCATTTTATGTCTTGACAACATCTTTACATTGTTGTCAATGATAAAATGTTATCTACATAAAACCCGAGAAACACCACCTTGTTTCCATCACGTTTCCAATACACACTATTCGTCTATGCTTTGATGAATCCATAAAATGGACTATCTCATCAATTTGCAAGTTCCACGATCTCTAGCTTTGTTTCAATCCATAAATGGATCAACTAAGCTTGTACTCTAAATGATCTTGCCTCTTAGCAATATTCCTTATTGCTTTCCAAGAAGGCACATTTAGATCTAGTATTGCCTTCATGTAGATCCAGGGATCGATTTCATGTATACTAGGTCCAGAGTCCGAAGACTCTCCTAGTCTTATGAATATCTCTGGTTGACCCACAACCTCCCACTACAACGGCATTCCAGTGTATTAACAGTAATAACAGTAGGTGCAGTTAGTGGTGTACCGCTACTCGGTTCGGCTGGTTCTAAGTCTTAATCTTTCTCTCTCATTTCAAAGTATTACGTCACTTTGGGCTTGTGGTTCATCTAATAGTTTTTCCTCCATGAACCGGGCGTTAGAAATTATAACGTCCTTCTGGTTCACAGTACTATTGAACACACGACTTTTGTTCTTCCAGGATATTCTACAACCGCATTGAATGCGCCGTTGTTTTTCAAGACATATCCATAGAACATAGGTAGTTCCGTATAACTCATACTTTTACTATTTCTATAAGAGTTCCATTTCTTATTTCCGACACACCATTTCTACACAAGAGTGTATGGTGTAGTCATTAATCCCAATCTCTGATCAGTATGCCATGCATTCCTCAGACAGGTACTTGCCTCCGCGATAAGATCGCAGGCTTTCAATGGATATACCATGATGGTTCCCCACAATAGCTTTGTGTCCATTGACTTGTCAAAACACTTTGCTTTTGTGGCACATCAGGTATGCCAATCCATTTTTCGAGTAATCATAAAATGAAGTACTCGTACCTTATTGTCTAAGTAGACATAGGTCTGCATACATCAGAGTTAATCAATTCCAATACTTGTCCGGATCTTACATCCTTTCCAAAGGATTGCTTAGTTATGTTATCTTCCAAATTAGATTCTTAGGTCGGAAGGTCCACTCCTTCAACTTAATTGATCAAAATATCAATTTTCGACCTTTGAACTTCTTATTTGAATAAACATGACTTATCATAAGAATCCACAAGTATAAATGATTCATTACAGAAATATCTCTTAAAAAATAAAACGAGTTATATACTACGGTTCGTTGCATCGTGGTGGACTCAGGATTCATCATTTATATATTGCTAGCTAATGTACCAGAATAGATAATATCATTATTTCTTCTTATAACCATCAAATGATTAAAAGAAATAAAATATCCATTCATTAGAAATCCAGAACAAAGTTCTTTCTAAAATGAAAGGTACACAAAAGCAATAACTCAAAATGAAATCCTATAAGATGTCCTCCACTGCAACAGCTGCCTCCTCCACAGCATTGCCCATGTAGACTACGATTTCTTCTTTTACAAGTCGTCGGGTTTCTTGGAACCCTTGCATTTAAAATGCACATACCGTCAGTGGTTCCATATCTACACACCAGGTTCTGGTAGATAATACCACTGACTATGTTTTCACGACTAAAGAAAGATTTCGTACCTTTGAGAGGATAATCAGACTTCCAGTACCCAGACTGTTTGCATCGAGAACACTAGCCTATTGGCTTTCTCGCCCCATCTCGTGGTCCAAGTAACTTAGGACCACTGGGTTTCTTTGCTTGCTTTTTCTATCCCCCGGTTTTGCCCTTAGGTTTAAAACCTTTGGCATTGGCTACAAGAGCTTGCGATTTCCGTCTCAACTCGTCCAAAAGGTCCATCATCTCAAAAACGTGTTCAAGCGTTTCCTCGAATCGAATGGCCTTTATGAGTATCCTCATCGCCTCTTGTCTAGCCACTACGTCATGTCTAAACATCTCCTTGAGTTTGAACATGATATCAAAATCAGTCATTTCCTCATCAGTTAAGACATTGGTAGGCTCGGGAGGACAAAGCTCACTTGAGTACAAACTTGTACTCTTTAACAGTCTGGGCAATGTCCAGATCTCTATTCCAATCAATACGTTTAGGGACCAGTGAGTTAAATCCTTAAGTATCACATAAAGTGGGTTCAAAGCCATATCCTAATCTATGAGCACATATAACAACAAACAATTGATTTAATCTCCGATATTATCTCCCTCAAATAATATCATTAAATCACTAATCACATCTAAAATCCCATCAGATATGGCAAGCCACGTTGTGTGGACGTTTAGCTACCCAAATGATTTAGCAATTAGATTTGCTTCGGTCGTACATTAATTATAGCGTAACTTCGTTGGGAAGGATACTATAAAGCGTACCTAAGTGTAAACCATTACTCAGTACTAAGGTGAGTCGTTTGGAACCGCAACATCACCGCAAGCCACGTTGTGTGGACGTTTACGATAACTCACAATCCTTCACAACTCCCTATAATTGTCTACATCAATTAATCCAAAATCCGTCGATATAGCAAGCCACGTTGTGTGGACGTTTACTACACCAAGAGATTTTTATAATTAACTCCCAATTACTTGATCCATTCGATTTTTGTAAATCAGGACGCGGAGAATCATAAGTGAAATTCGAAGTTTCTTACCAGTGATTCACCATGCGAACAACCCTATCTCTCATAAAATGAGGGAGCCGAGCAGACAATCGATCCATTTCAAGAAATGGTACGAAGGTCTCTAATTTGTGTCATCCACATGACCAAGTGGCTTTGGCTCCATTCCACTCCCCGGGGTTAGAATGAGTCGACTTGAAATCAGTTTCAGAAAGACAAATTAGGCATTGTTTGATAAACTCAATCAATGTTTCTCGTAAAAGGAATTACAAGAATTCTCCTCCAATGACTTGTCTAAACGAACTTCGAAAGTCCATAAAAGTCACCAAGAGAACAGCAATGAAGACCATGGCATTGTTTCCAATCCCTCTCCCACTTAGCTTTTTATAACAAAGGGATACGCTATCTAATGCATAATTAAATACACATAAGCATGCATACATGAAATAACGCACATAGAATTATCACATAATCAAAATAATACTAGAATATTATTTTCCGACTATTATGGCTTTATCGCATCTCCGTACGCATCTTCTAGTCTTCAGTCTTCGTTCTTGAATGCTCCATGTGACGGGAATATTAATTCCAATATTTAAATCTATTTATTTTCAATTAATCCAAAAGTTACTTAATTCGAAAATTAAGTCAATCGAATATATCAAAAATAAAATTAAATATTATTAATATTTTTATTATTTTTATTTTCGTTTTCTACTCCATTAAATCTCTAGAATCCTATCCAAGACCCACTTGGAATATTCTAGAAGATTTCTATAATGGAATAAGGAAATAAAATAATTTAGGACTCCTAATCCTTCCAAATTAATTCCTTTTCTAATCTATTAAAAATTCCATAAAGGAATAATTAAATAGGAAAAATTAATTAAGGACTTTCAAAACTTTCCAAATTAATTATTTTCCTAATCCATTAAAAATTCCATAAAGGAATAATTAAATAGGAAAAACAAATTAATTCTAAATTTATTCTTTTCCTAATCCATGAAAATTCCCATAATAGGAATAATTAATAAGGAAATAAATTTATTCTAAATTTATTCTTTTCCTATTCCATGAGAGTTCCAAAAATTAGGAATACTCAAAATAGGAAAAACCGAATAATTTAGGAAAGTTGGATCTTGGCGGGAGAGCACGGGTTGGGAGTCCCCGCGCCCTACCACCACCATCGATCACCCCCGGAGGAGCACGCCGCCGCCGCCCAGCCGGAAAGCCGCCGTCGCCGGCGACCCAAGGCCGAGAAGCCCGCGGGCAGCCCCCTCGGTGGTCGATCTATCCATGGGATCGGCCATGGGGTTGGCCGATCCGGAGCCCTCCCTCTCTTCGTCTCCTCCGTCACACGTCTTTTCCGGCGGTCGTTTCGGCATCGATCCAACGTAAAATAAATTACATAATTTAATTACAATTATCCGGTATCGATTCTATACATGAAATCGACCCTATACATTTTTCGGAAAAAATAGAACGTAATAATAAACCTAAATTCGGTCAACCCCCGAATTTTTTACTATTACAAGCATTCACCACACATAAAACGAATCTCGACATGTCCGAGAGTTTAATAATCAAGAACAATATTATGACAATAATTAACGAACAATTATATCTAGCCATAATAGTCGGAAACCCTGCAAGGTAGAACAATTTATCGAAAAATACCGTGAACGAAAACCAACGCTCTGATACCAATTGTTGGAAATCAATATCCCGGAATTAATAAATTTAAATAAATAAATTATCTAATTAATTCCGACCGATATCCTTTGGAGATCGAATATCCGGGGTTGTCAAATTGCGGAACGACAACTCCAATCGAAATCCCGGTTGCCGGAAACCCGCCACGAACTTCCACGGGGATAGCCCAACCAAGCAACCCGCCACGGGAGAACCCATGGCTGCCCGATCGAGACACCGTGTGGGCTCGCGGTTGTCCTTGGCAGCCGCCTAGGGCTGCTCGTAGCATCCCGTGCGGGACAGCCCGCATTGCCCCGTGCAGCAGCTCGCATCGCACGCGAGTCCGCTACGGGGCCACCTGTAGCTCGCTGTGAGCATGCACGAGGCTGCCCAGCTACGCCCTCGATGATCGCAGCCCGCCACGATCCAAGTCATGGCTAGCGATCATCCCAGCCGCCGCCGTGCGAGCGATGGTACCACCGCGCGAGTGGCAGCCCCTCCGCTTGAGCGGAGGCAGCGCCGTGCGAGCGGCGCTAGGCGTCCAGCCGGCTTCTCGCCCTTCGACCCTCCAGCCCGAGCCGACGATCCGCCGGCGGTCCGGTGGTCTTCGACCACCACCGCCCGGTTCGTCCTCGTCATGGGTCGCGTCTTTCGGATCTTGGTTCACGATATTTTTACGATAATTAAACGATAAAATCATAAAGAGGGTTTTACGATTTACCTCGTTCTCGTTGTTCGGAAAAACGAAGAACTCAATTTGAAGACCTTGAGATCTTCCCACGTATTCCTTGCACTAGCTCGAACGTCGTGTGGGCGACGATCTTCCGAACTCCATGGATCTCCCTCTCTACTTTCTCTCTCTAGAATTGTAATCTTCAAGTTATGAGAATAGAGAAGACCATGTAGTGCTTTTATAGGCTACGTAGGGGATCTTAAGGAGGTGAAATATTGGGCTTCCAATATTAATGATTAAATTGAGTCCAAGCCCAAATCTATTAATCCCATTAATATTAATTAATTTATTTTCCACTATATAAATTAATTGCACTCCCAATATTAAACCATATTATATCAAATAATATTTCTACGGTAGTATTATTTATTCCGTGTATTTAAGATATAAATATCCATGAATAAAATTAATTTATTGCTAATTAATTTATTCATCTCTTATATCCGAGAATATTACCATTCAACCTTAATTATTATGCGGAACAAATTCACCTGCATGGTTTACATAATAATTCCTTATGAACTCATCTCGGGGATATTATCAACCCTTACGGGATACACTTTCCCGTCAAGTATTCACGGCATGTCATATATAAAATATAGCGACCCAACTTAACCGGTAATTGACCCAGTAATTAAACCGGTCAATTCCTTTGGAAAACCAAGGTCACTTATATTAAATATACACACCCGCAATAGTATCGGGGATTAAGAATAAAATACACTGAGATTTAAATCGATTATCCAAGGCAATCCTAATCGATAAATCTCAAGCGATCCGCCCAATACACCAAGTGTACAAGTATGATAAAATAATCAAGACAAATTATTTTCTCCCTCATACAACGACTATACCGGTGGATTGGTCCGTGTCCATCTAGGTCGTGAGCAACTGTTTCATTAAATACGAGTAACCGATAGTATGATCTTCCGTGTGACGTCGCACACCATACTAACTACAACGTATATAATCTAGGACTATAATTTGCATATATTTAATTATAAATAATTAAACGCAAATAATTGTTTATTTAATTAAATAGATTAATGGCAATGGATCGGGAGTTAATATCACTTAAATCTAGACACTAAGTATACAACTCCAACACTTGCATTGGCCGCCAATCATGATATCATGCTTAAACTCAAGCTGATGTTTAGACACGATGTAAAGGCTAGAAAAGAGGCGATGAGGATACTTATAAAGGTCAGTTGCTTCGAGGAAACGCTTGAACACGTTTTTGAGATACTAGATCTTTTAGATGAGTTGAGACAATCGCAAGCTCTTATAGCCAAGGACAAAGGTTTTGAACCTAAAGGCGTACATAAGGAAAAGGAGAAGAAGGCAAGGGGTTCCGGTAGTCCTAAAGGACTTGGACCACGGGGTGGGAGAAGGAAGCCTTCTGGCAAATATCCCCAAGGAAAGCAGTCTGAGTACTGGGGGTCTATATCTTGTCCTCTCAAAGGTACGAATTTTTGTTTAGTCGTAAAACATAGTCAGCGGTATTATCTACCAGAATTCTGGTGTGTAGATATGGAACCACTGACGGTATGTGCATTTTTGAATGCAGGGGTTCCAGAAAACCCGGCGACTTAGAGAAGAAGAGTTCGAGTCTACATGGGCAAAGCTGTAAAGGAGGCAGCGGTTGCAGTGGAAGACATTTATCTGCTTTAGTAGTTATAGGATTTCATTTCAAAGTTTATTGCTTTATGTACCCCTTTATTTTAGAGAGAACTTTTGTTCTGGTTTTCTATTATTAATGAATGGATATTTTATTTCTTTAATCATTCAATGGTTTGGATAAGAAATAATGGTGTTGTCTATTCTGGTACATTAGATAGCAATATATGAATGATCCTTGGTCTACCACGATGCAACGAACCGTTATATAACTTATTTTTCTTATTAGATGTATTTCTTTATTGATCATTATACTTGTGAATTCTTGTACTTAGTAGTATTTATTCAAATAAAGATTCAAAAGGTCGAAATTGATTTGATCAATTATAGTTGAAGGAATGGACCTTCCGACCTAAGAACTGAATTTGGAAGATAATACAACTAAGCAGGCCTTTATGATAAAAGATGGAATTTGGACAAGTATTAAGAATGATCAACGATGATATATGCAGACATATGTGTACTTAGAAAGGTACGAGTTGTTCTTTCAAGAATACTCAAAGATGGATTAGAATACTTGATGTGCCATAAAAGCAAAGTGTTTTGACTAGTCAATGGACACAAAGCTATTATGGGGAACCTTCAATGTATATCCATTAAAAGCCTGTGACTTGTTCACGGAGGCTAACACCTATCCAAATACACATAGCATAAATCAAAGATTGGGATTAAGTCTCAAAGGACTACACCATACACTCACGTGTAGAAATGGTGTGTCAAAAATAAGAAATGGAATTCTAATAGTAAAAGGACAAGTTTGTTCGGAACTACCTATGTTCTATGGATACTCCTGGAAACAACGGCACATTAAATGTGGTTGTAGGATATCCTAGAAGAAAAAGTGATTGTATGTTCAATAGGACTATGAACCAGAAGGACGTCATCGCCCGGTTCTTAGAAGAAGACTATTAGATGAACTACAATGCCCTAACTGACAAATTACTTTGAAATGAGGAAAAGGAAAAGAATGAGAACCAGCCAAACCGAGTAGTAGCATACCACTAACTGCACCTAATGTTATTACTGTTATACACCGGAACGCCGTTGCAGTGGGAGGTTGTTAGGCGACCAGAGATGTTCATAAGACTAGAGAGGTTTTGAACTCTGGATCTAGTAAAAGATGAAATCCATCCCTAGCTCTGCATGAGGGCGGTACTAATCTAAATGTGCCTACTTGGAAAGTAATAAGATTATTGTTAAGAGGCAAGATCATTTAGAGTACAAGTTTAGTAAATCCATTTATGGATTATTACAAAGCTATGAATCGTGGAGTTTGCGAATTGATGGGATAGTCCATTTGATGGATTCATCAAAGGGCATAGACGAAAGAGGTGTATTAGAAACGTAATAGAAACAAGGTGGTGTTTCTCGGAGTTTTATGTAAATAACATTTTATCATTGGCAACAATGTAAAAGTGTGGTTAGACATAAAATAATGGTTGTCTAAAATAAATCGAGATATAAGATTAAGAGGAAGTTAGATCATGTTCTTAGAATCTTTTGATCTCTAGATAAGAACATTGTACTTCTCCTAGATATCTTATACGATTATGGTTTGTTTTAAACATGCATAATTCTGAGAAAGGTTATTGCCTTTCAGATACAGAATGCATCTATCTAAAGATATGTGTTTTGAACACGTAAAGGAGATAGATGAAGACAAAGCGGTTTCCCATACCCTGGTGTGTGGAAAGCTTAAGGAATGCAATGTTGAAAGACAAGAACCTGATATCAACTATGCGGTTAGCGTAGTGGGAGGATATCAAAGTAATCTCATCAAGAGATATTCGGATGCTGTAAAAAGTACTTTCGAAGTACTGGATTACGAAGCAACACGAATTCTTCTTAAGATTACATTCTCTCAGATCCCAAATCAGAGAAGGACCAGTGTAAGTCGATATCAGGCTATGTGTTCACTTTTGAAAGAGGTGGAACCTTAAGATGAAAGAGTGATAAGCATAATGCTTCTCGGACTCTATCATAAACCAAATAGCAGCCTCAGAGGCAGCGGAAGTTTTGGTTAGGTTCCGGAACAACCTCTGGACTTGGATATGATTTTTGGTTCACCAAAGGCTATGTATATAGCGGTGCATGGTAAACTGTAAGAAGTCATAAGTTCAAAAGGTGATGATAACACATAGAGCAAGTACCACCTGATTCGAGTCATCGTCTAGGGAGACGACGCAGTAGTCACCAAGATAACTTCAGAACGGCAACCTAGATTGCTCATTCACATAGTACTTCTTGGAAGTACAACTTAAGCACGTGATGAGTATGGGAGTCGGGAGTATGGAGGAAATGACTAGACCTTAGTACAAGTGGGAGAATGTTGGAGTTGTGTACTTAATGTCTAGATTTAAGTATCGGTAAACTCCCGGTCATAGCATTTAATCTATTTAATTAATAAACAATTGTTTGCATTTAATTATTATTAATTAAATATATGCAAAATATAGTCCTGGATTCTATACGTTGTAGTTAGTATGGTGTGCGACGTCACACAGAAGATCATACTATCGGTTACTCGTATTTAATCGAACGGTTGCTCACGACCTAGATGGACACGGACCAATCCATCGGTATAGTCGTTGTGTGAGAGAGAAAATAATTTATCTTAATTATTTTATCACACTTGTACACTTGGTGTATTGGGCGGATCGCTTGAGATTTATCAATTAGAATTGCCGTTGATAATTGATTTAAGTCTCAGAGTATTTTATTCTTAATCCCCGATACTATTGCGGGTGTGTATATTTAATATAAGTGACTTTGATTTTTCCAAAGGAATTAACCGATTTAATTATTGGGTTAATTACCGGTAAAGTTGGGTCACTATATTTTATATATGACATGCCGTGAATACTTGACGGGAAAGTGTATCCCGTAAGGGTTGATAATATCCACGAGATGAGTTCATAAGAAATTATTATGTAAATCCTGCAGGTGGATTCGTACCGCATAATAATTAAGGTTGAATGGTACTATTCTCGGATATAAGAGATGAATAAATTAATTAGCAATAAATTAATTTTATTCATGGATATTTATATCTTAAATACACGGAATAAATAATACTACCGGAGAAATATTATTTGATATAATATGGTTTAATATTGGGATTGCAATTAATTTATATAGTGGAAAATAAATAAATTAATATTAATGGGATTAATAGATTTGAGCTTGGGCTCAATTTAATCATTAATATTGGAAGCCCAATATTCCACCTCCTTTAAATCCCCTACGTAGCCTAAAACAAGGTTGATCCTCAACGAACGGGGGGCAAAACAAGCCTGCTGCGTCACGAATACTGTCGTCGTTCAAATACTCTGAATCTCTTTCTTCGGCCGGGATACACTGTGCCAAAAGATTTGCAGTCTCCAAATCCCACGGGAAGGAGCAGGTCGCCCGCTACGTAGGGGATTTAAAGGAGGTGGAATATTGGGCTTCCAATATTGATGATTAAATTGAGCCCAAGCCCAAATCTATTAATCCCATCAATATTAATTAATTTATTTTCCACTATATAAATTAATTGCACTCCCAATATTAAACCATATTATATCAAATAATATTTCTCCGGTAGTATTATTTATTCCGTGTATTTAAGATTTAAATATCCATGAATAAAATTAATTTATTGTTAATTAATTTATTCATCTCTTATATCCGAGAATAGTACCATTCAACCTTAATTATTATGCGGAATAAATTCCACCTGCAGGGTTTACATAATAATTCCTTATGAACTCATCTCGGGGATATTATCAACCCTTACGGGATACACTTTCCCGTCAAGTATTCACGGCATGTCGTATATAGAATATAGTGACCCAACTTTACCGGTAATTGACCCAATAATTAAATCGGTTAATTCCTTTGGAAAATCAAAGTCACTTATATAAAATATACACACCCGCAATAGTATCGGGGATTAAGAATAAAATACTCTGAGACTTAAATCAATTATCAACGGAAATCCTAATTGATAAATCTAAAGTGATCCGCCCAATACACCAAGTGTACAAGTGTGATAAAATAATTAAGACAAATTATTTTCTCTCTCACACAACGACTATACCGATGGATTAGTCCGTGTCCATCTAGGTCGTGAGCAACTGTTTGATTAAATACGAGTAACCGATAGTATGATCTTCTGTGTGACGTCGCACACCACATTAACTACAACGTATAGAATCCAGGACTATATTTTGCATATTTTTAATTAATAATAATTAAATGCAAACAATTGTTCATTAATTAAATAGATTAAATTCTATGACCGGGAATTTACCGATACTTAAATTTAGACATTAAGTACACAACTCCAACATTATAGAGGTGACGAATTCTCCCCCTCGTGCTGACAAAAATCAGTCTGTTTTTGGAGTTGAAAAGATACTCTTTACCAAGTAAGTTTTTATTTATTTACACTCTTCTCATATTTTACAAATCATTCAATTGACTCTTCTGTTTTATTTCTTGGTAGGTTTTCCCAGGAAAATCTCCCCTCAGTTCTGCTTCCCTTCTTCTCTGGAAAAGGCCCCATTGACCCTGTCACTACCCTGGGCAATCCAGTAGGTGACTCAATTGATGCTGTTGGTAGGTGCTGGACTTCAGAGCTCAATGAAATGATGGACCATGAGGAACATGCCTTTTCCCTGGCCCTAAAGTTGGCCAGTCAAAGTGCAGTTGCAATTTCTGGTGCTCACAACAAGGCTGAAAAAATCAGAACTGAAGTGTCCAAGCTCAAAACTACCAGCAGCAAACAAGAGGCACAAGTAAAGGAGCTTAAAGCTGCATATACTGCCACAGCAGGGGACATAGATAGGTGGAAGAAGGCTGCAGATATTGCACGAGCAGAGGTGGGGAAGCTGAAGTCTGAGATGCAGGAGGCTTTGAAAACCGTCAAGGAAAAAGAAGAAGAAATTGATGATGCACAGGACAGCTTTACCAGGGAAAAGAAAGAGCTCAAAGAGGAGGTGGCCAAAGTTACCAGGGAACTGAAACAGGCCAAAGATGACTTTGGACAGTCCATGGAGAGGGTCTCAGAGCTCAAAGCCCTGTTAGATTCTCCTGCTCACAACCCCCGGGTATTGGCTGACCTGCTCTATGTAACTGCTTATGCTGATCTCATCAGGTCTGCAGCAAAGGAGAAGAATGATGGGGCCAGGGACTATGGTTTACAACTCCTCAAAGCTCACATGAAAGGGTGTACTCTGGATTCCAGAGTTCCACAGCCCTTTATGGATCTGGAAGTTGTCCACGGCATAGACATGAAATGGTGGCCCACATACAGTCTTCTCTCCATGCCTGGTGAGCCTGCTAAAACTCCTGTTGAAGCTTCTGATGATGAGGGTGATGGTGAAGGGGAGGAAATGGATCTTCTTGGTGTCGGGCCTGATGGCAAGCCAAAAGTTTCCCTAGTGATTCCCCCAGGTGATGGTGGTTCTACCTTCTGAGTCTAACAGCTCAGGAGTCTGCGAAATTTGATAACTACTCTGAGTGTAAAAAGCTCAGAGGTTTTAATCTTTATTTTCTGTTCAGTTTTGGCTTAATTGCCAAAAAACAATATTTGCTTATTTTGCATTTGGATTCTACAGGCAGTTTTTGCCTGGAACAAGTATTAATATTTTGCTGGTGTGTAATAACTTAGTATGTTATTTTGGATGTTTATCCTTTGGGTCTTACTAATGGCCCTATCACCATTTTATTCAGGGTTTATTTTCCCTTTATTATCTATCACTTTACAAGTCAGTTTAGCTTGTTTGATGAATTATTATTCTTGTGAATAGATAACTTCTGGCTCACACCCAAGTTTTATTAATCTTTGTTGGGTTTCTTTGTGAGTTCTCTTGTTCTGCGAAAGTGATTTTTAGATTTAGTTACCTCTCTGAATCTTTATGATTCTAAGTAACATTTTTCCTCTTTAAATCTCTCCTTTCAACAGAACTGACCTATCCTGTGGTTTTAGTATGAATACTTTACCTTTTAGGATTTTCTCGGACCAGTATTTTCTTCAAGGCGATTCTTGAGTTTCTTTTACTCTATTGAACCAGTGCACTGAAAGAAATGTTCGGCCCCTGATCAATAGATCTCATGGGTACCTACCGAACCTTAGTATTTCAAGAATACTCAATATTTTTTTATTGCACCGGGGAATTCATATGATTTCCCGGGGTAATATATTTCTGTTATATAGAAAAAATGTGAAAAATCAAATATATTTATTTTTTAAAGGATAGAAAATGTTTTTGCTGAAAACTGTATAAACATACTTTAACAAGTACAAAAAGTTTTACAAAAGGCAGTTTAGAAAAGGTTTACAAAAATACCATTTTCATACGAAGTTAAAAATAACTTTTTATCTAAAGAGTTTCTCAGTGGTAGAACTTCTTTAGGTGCAACGCATTCCATCGATACTGATCCTTGGTCCCGTCGAGTAGATCCAACTCGTACGCTCCATTCTGGAGGCAGTGGCTCACTCTAAACGGTCCCTCCCAGTTCGGTCCCAATGCTCCTTGGTGCGTTCCTAAGATTTTCTTCATCACCAAGTCTCCCTCTCGGAATTCTCGTGCTTTCACCTTAGAATTGAATAGTTTTGCAATTCTTTGCTTATTCATGGCCTTCAGAGAATCAAAAGCTAACCACCTTTCTTCAAGGAGATCCAATTCTTTACGAATGGTTGCTTCATTCTCCGGGGAGATTTCCTGAACGGTACGATGTGATAACACCGTTATTTCCGCTGGAATCACCGCTTCCGTTCCAAAAGCCAAAGAATATGGGGTCTCACCAGTGGCGTTTCTAGCTGTGGTACGATATGACCACAGCACCTCTGGGAGTTCATCCACCCATTTTCCTTTGCGGCTTTCCAATTTTGATTTGATGGTGTGTTTCAGTATCTTATTGACCGCTTCAACTTGACCATTCATCTGGGGGTGGTAGGGAGTAGAGAATAACCTTCTAATCTTCCATCTTTCACAGAATTCCTCTACCTCCGCCCCATCGAATTGTTTTCCGTTGTCGGAAATGATTGACTCGGGTAGACCAAAACGACATATTATATTTTTCCATATGAACTTGATGACCTGGGGTTGATCAATCTTATTCAACGGTTCCGCTTCAACCCATTTAGTAAAATAGTCGACTGCTACAATCGCAAATTTCACCCCGCCTCGGGCGGTTGCTAGTGGTCCGATCAAGTCGATACCCCACCGAGCAAATGGCCACGGGCTGTAAATGGATTTCAGGGTCTCCGGGGACACACGGATATTAGGCCCATTCGTCTGGCATTAGACACATTTACGTGCATACCCGACGGCATCCTTTCTCAAGGTTGGCCAGTAAAATCCTTGTCCCATGGTTTTGTGTGCCAGGGATCTTCCACCCGCGTGGTTTCCACACACACCATCATGTATTTCTTCTAGGATTTTGAATCCTTCTTCCTTCGACACACACTTAAGTAGTGGAAGGGAATAACTTCTTCTGTATAGTTGTGAATTTATCAAAGTATACTTTGCCGCTCGGGTACGAAGTTGTCTTGCTTTGGTTTTATCTGCTGGTATTTCCCCGGTATCTATGTACCGTTGAATGGGAATTCGCCAGTCTTCCCCGGCCCTGGCAAGTATTTGTATTTGTACTTCTCTTTGTTCCACTGATGGGATTATTAGTTTTGTCAAAACAATATTTGAGAAGTCTGCTGAGCCCTCAGCTGATGCTAATTTTGACAGGGCGTCAGCTTGTGAATTGTGTTCCCGTGGGATTTGTTCGATTAGAACTTCTGGGATTTTTTCGCAAAGTTCCCATACCAGTTTCAGGTATTTTACCATTTGTTCGCCTATGGCTTCATAATCCCCACTTACATGGTTCACCACTAACTGTGAGTCCATGAACACATGAAGCTTTCTTGCCCCGACGGCAATGGCCAGTTCCAACCCTGAAATGAGAGCTTCGTACTCTGCTTCATTGTTGGACGCAGGAAATTCAAACTTCACCGCATGGGTTACTGAATCTCCGTCGGGACTGAGTAATACCACACCTGCCCCCGAGCACGCGGTGGTAGATGATCCATCTACGAACAGCTGCCACGCGCGTGGTTGACTCTGGGATTTCTCAGGGAAAGTTAATTCCACAATAAAATCTGCCAGGGCTTGTGCTTTGAGTGCTGTCCTCGGGGCGAAAGTTATGTCATACTGACTAATTTCTAACGCCCAGCGTAGGAGTCTCCCGGTGATATTCGACCGGTGCAATACTTGCCTTAAAGGCATAGTTGTCAAGACCTCGACGGGGTGCTCAAATAAGTACGCCTAGAGTTTTCTGATTGACACTATTAATGCATATGTTAATTTCTCCAGTGGAGTATATTTAATTTCTGCCTCGTGTAGTACTTGGCTTACGAAATAAATCGGAAAGTGTATCATTCCCTCTGCCCTTGTCAGAACTGCACTGATGGCATGTTCTGATGCGGCCAGGTACAAGTACAATTTTTCTTCTGGTTTAGGGGCCACAACTACTTTAGGATTGGACAAATATTCCTTTATGTGTACAAAAGCTTGTTGGGCCTCCTTTTTCCAGTGAAATTCCTGTCCTTTGATGGAAGCAAAGAACGGACGAGTTTTATCTCCCAGGCAAGATATGTACCTATTCAGGGCGGCTAATCGACCCGTGAGTCGTTGTACACCTTTAATGTCCCGGGGCTCTTGCATGTCCAGAATTGCTTGGACTTTGGTAGGGTTGGGCTCAATGCCTTTCTCGCTAACCACATGCCCCAGGATCATCCCTTTTTTAATTCCAAAGTTACATTTCTTGGGGTTCAATTTCATATTATAATGCCCCAGAATTTTGAAAACTTCTTCGAGGTCTTTGATGTGATCTGATTCATTTTTACTTTTTACTATTATATCATCAATGTATACTTCCATGGTTACACCAATTAAATCAGAAAACATCAGATTTACCAACCTTTGATAGGTGGCCCCGGCGTTCTTCAGGCCAAAAGGCATCCTTTCCCAGCAATAAATTCCTTTTTCTGAGTAGAACGCCGTATGCTCGACGTCATCTGGATGCATGGGGATTTGGTGATATCCTGCCTTGGCGTCCAGTGTTGAAAATATCGCATGACCTGTCAAATTGTCAACGACATAGTCGATATGCGGCATGGGAAAAAGATCTTTTGGGCATGCGTTGTTTAGATCTGTAAAATCTATACACAAACGCCACGCAACCGTCGTTTTAGTCACCATAACCACATTGGAAAGCCAAGTGACATCACTCGAAGCTTTCCTGACCAATTTGTTTTCTATCAGTTTATCTACTTCCCCGGCGAGTGCCTGACACTTCTCGGGGCCCATTTTTCTACGCTTCTGCGCAATTGGTTTCTTGCAGGGATCTATTTTCAATCGATGGCAGGCATGTTTAGGATCTATCTTCCCTAAATCAGCACTGGACCACGAGAAAGTAGAGATATTTTCTCTAAGGAAATTTATAATACCGCTCCGGATACTTGATTCCATATGAGATCCCACAAGTATTTGCTTTTCAGCCTGTTCTGGATCTAAGACTATAGAATCCAGAGTTTCGACCATTTCCACAACTGGTACCTTTTTAGATTGATATCCGCCCCTCGAACCCCAATCGTCCATTTCTGGTTTTGACGGGGGAAGCTTCTGGCTGGTAGAAACTGTGTCTACGCCAGTTCCTTCTTCGGGGGGATTAATCTTGTCCGGGGGAATTTCAGTTATTTCCCCGGTAGGTTTTTCCTGAGAAGGATTCAGTTGTGAATTTTGATCGTTTATTTTGATTACATCTTTTATATGATTAATTTGTTTTGTTTTTGTTTCTTCCCGATTAATCTGGGGAATGTTTACGTTTACTTTGGTTTTGGAGTTATCAAGATCGCGAAAATACATCAAAGTCTTCTTAGCCGTTACTAGATCACCTCTGACGGTGCCAGCTGCACCAGAGGGAGTAGGAAACTTAATATAGTAGTAGTAGGTTGAGGCGACAGCTTCAAAAGCGTCCAAAAAGGGCCTGCCTAACAAAGCATTATAGCCACTAACCTTATCAAATATTACAAACTTCAGATTCTTGACCATCATGACTTCGGGATTCTTCACATCCATCAATTCCACCGGGAGAATGATCTCACCGTACGGAATGACTACATCATCTCCAAAACCTTTCAACACCATATCGCACGGGTTGACATAGCGCGCCAAGTTCCCCATCAGATCCAGAGTCCTCTTGTAGAGAACATTGAGATGCACGCCATTGTCCACCAGCGTGCGAGACACATCCAAACCGAGGATTCTGGCCCTTATCACCAAGGGCACATCCTTCGGGAATTTTGTCACGGTTCGATCTTCCGGGGTGAAAGTTATCACCGCCGTATCGGAAATTGATGACCCCTTGCTCGGGGCCGTTTCATACCACACTTCCCACATCTGGAAATCTCTTTTCCTTTTGCGGTGGCTTTCTTCATTCACCGGCCTCAACCCACCGATCATCATAATCTGACCCACACGTGGTGGGCCTTGTGCCGGGGGAGGTGGTGGTGGCGCCGGTGCGGGTATTTCCTGGGGAGGAGGCCCCTGCGGATTTCCCCCTGCACCGGGCCTGGGCAAGAATTGCCATAACTTGCCATCCTGGAAAAGTTTCCACAACAGTTTAACCAGTTGCCTGCACTGGCTGGTGTTGTGACCTATCTTTTCATGATAGGCACACCATTTGTTGGGATCCAACTTATCCGGGGAAGTCAGAATTTGTGCATGAGCATAATATTCAGAATATTTGCTGGTGTATGACCAGTCTGAGTAGTTGTTATTTCTTCTAACTCACGGATCTCGTCCATCCGTGGGTCAGCCGGCTTTGGGCCTGGTTTTTTGCCAATGTAATTTGGTCTTCGATCGGAGGAAAAAGGAGGTTTGTTCTTCTGCTCGGGGGGATGTTCCCCACCGGAAACAAGACGCTGGTACGCCACTTGGGCCCCAGCTTTCCTCCTGAAATCCTCATACGATCGGGGATAATTCAACATTGCAGATTTAAACAATTTAGAATTTCTCCTCAAACCTGCCAACACGGTGTGAAGTTTGAGGTTGTCACCAATCTCTTCACCACCCGCCAAAAGTAGTTCTTCAACCCGATCAACATAAAATTCGTCTGTTTCGGTGTTACCCTGTTTGACCCCCAACAGCTTCTGACTATATTCCATATAGGAGGCTTTGGAGGCAAAATACGACACAAACCTCTGCACCAAATCGTCAAAACATTTGACCGAATGTGTGGGTAAGCTGACGTACCATTGGTGGGGAATATCGCCCAGGGTAAGGGGAAACAGTTTGCACCGAGTAGCATTTGTGGCTCCTCGGCCGGACATGTATGTCCTGAATCTGCTCAAGTGAGCTTCTGGATCAGTTTTGCCGCTATACAAAGTAGTTTGCATGGGCTGAATTTCCAGTTGCATGGGAGCTTGTTCGACATCTGGGGCCAAAGGATCGTTATGACGACCTGCCGGGGCAGCGAGAATTTGGTGTTCATTCAATCGTTTTTCCAGTTCAGAGTACTTCTGCCTCAAATCGGCCAGTTCAGGATTAGTACTGGGGGCTCCATGGCCCCACCCGGGGGAAAGTTTGCATGGTGGCCATGCATGTCACTTTTACTAACCTGCCGACGAGGCTCAGTAGATGTGGCCATAGATTCGGCTCTTTTGTTCAGATCTATCGCCCGACGCATTCTGCGATTCTTTCTGGGAACACGGCCAGATTGCTCGGGAGCTACATTCAAATTTGCCCCGGTGGCTGCATGCGTGCCCTTCACCGGGATCACAGGAGTCGTCATGACGTATTTCATCGTCATAAGTTCTGCAACTGCTTCATCTATTTTTTGTGGAGTATCAAGACTTCCAAATCTAATCGGAGGCGGGCCTTTCGGCGTCGACGGACCTCCGAGATCATAAGGGTGCAGACGGCGATTCCGACGTCGTAACCGAAGTCGACGTTGTCGTTGATCAGCCTGACTGTCAGTATGCTCATCGGCCCCTGCATGTTTGCTATTTTGCTCATCAGAGCTGATCTGGGTAAGCGGCGGCGGCGGCGGCTCCTTATTCTCAGGTTCTGGGTTCTTAGGCGGAGATGAAACCTCGGGTTCCACCATCACGACCTTACCCATTACAGCCCGCCACCTGCCACTCGTACCCGACTCACCAGATACTGTAGTACCTTCGTTTTCGTTAACCATTTTTGATTTCAAATTGAGCTTTTCTGCAACTTAATTACTTGATGCTCAATCCTTCTAGCGCCAAATGTTTTGGGTTGTTTTTGCTCTTTGATGGTGTAATTTGCTGGTAACAGAGGGTTTTGGCAACAACACAAAATGTATATTTGTTATAGGTAAGCTAGCAAGAGGAATTAGTTTATAGCAGAAATCATAAGTACTTGAAATGGAAGCTCATGGCTCCTCTTTATTCAAATATCCATACTTAGAGTACATTATTAAAATCAAGGTTTGCATGTCCCTTTTCCTCTCTTACATCCCATTTATTTATACTAATCCATGCATGGCTAAATTATGCAACCTAATGCCCACTTATCGGATTCCTATTGGACCACAACTCCACTAATATCTAGCATTAAAAACTCACTTAGCTCTTAACAATGACTTTATCTCCTTTCCCCGTCAAGTCCCGTTTGACTGCCTGTTGACTCTGACACCTCCCCCACGGATATTCCTGTGTAATAAGTCTGACTCTACCGTGCGATCGTTCCCGTCCAAGCTCTTCTCTAACTTCTGTTAGTTGCCTTTTTAAGGTCTTTTTCCACAGGTTGATCCTGACTTGTATATCTGATGATTTGGCTACCTCATTGTTGACACGTGTCGGTGACCGTTTTATCGGGTATAACAAGGGGGTTTGCGATTATACCTACGTCTCGTTGTGCGGAGAAACGAGATGATTTGAAGACCTTCGAATCTTCCCACGTATTCCTTGCACTTCGTTTGAACGTCGTGTGGGCGACGATCCTCCGAACTCCTATGGATCTCCTTCACGAACTCTCTAGAATATCAAGTATGATATTCTTATGGTGTGTTTATTTGTGAAGACCATGTAGTGCTTTTATAGGCTACGTAGGGGATCTAAAGGAGGTGGAATATTGGGCTTCTAATATTAATGATTAAATTGAGACGAAGCCCAAATCTATTAATCACATTAATATTAATTAATTTTATTTTCCACTATATAAAATTAATTGCACTCCCAATATTAAACCATATTATATCAAATAATATTATCTTCAGTAGTATTATTTATTCCGTGTATTTAAGATTTAAATATCCATGAATAAAATTTATTTATTCATCTCTTATATCCGAGAATAGTACCATTCAACCTTAATTATTGTGCGGAACAAATCAACTCATGAGGTTTACACAAAAATTCCTTATGAACTCATCTCGGGGATATTATCAACCCTTCCGGGATACACTTTCCCGTCAAGTATTCACCGCATGTCATATATAAAATATAGCGACCCAATTTTATAACGGTTTGTTGCATCGTGGTAGACTAAGGATTCATCATTCACATATTGCTATCTAATGTACCAGAATAGATATCACCATTATTTCTTATCCAAACCATCAAATGATTAAAGAAATAAAATATCCATTAATAATAGAAAACCAGAACAAAAGTTCTTTCTAAAATAAAAGGTACATAAAGCAATAAACTTGAAATGAAATCCTATAACTACTAAAGCAGATAAATGTCTTCCACTGCAACCGCTGCTTCATCAACAGCTTCGCCCATGTAGACTCGAACTCTTCTTCTCTAAGTCGCCGGGTTTTCTGGAACCCCTGCATTTAGATTGCACATACCGTCAGTGGTTCCATATCTACACACCAGAATTCTGGTAGATAATACCGCTGACTATGTTTTTACGACTAAAGAAAAATTCGTACCTTTGAGAGGACATTCAGACTTCCAGTGTCCAGACATGTTGCATCGGAAGCACTTGCCCCTTGGCTTACTAGCCCCCACTCGTGGTCCATTCCTCTTGGCACCACTGGGTTTCCAGGCTTGCTTCCTTTTCTTGCCCCTACCTCCAACAACTTTCAAGCTTTTGGACTTGGTAGCTACAAGCGCTTGAGACTTGCCCATCTTGTAGATCCCCTCTGCCGCCTTCAGTTCAGTCAGGAGTTGCGCAAGAGTATAAGATAGTTTACCCATATTATAACTCATACGAAACTACTCAAAACTAGGGGTCAGAGACTGGAGTATGATGTCGACTTGCGTCTCACCATCAATCTGAGCTCCTAGGACCTCCAATTCATTCAACAGACTCATCATCTTAAGAACGTGCTCCCCAACGGGCGTTCCTTCAGATTGAGTAGTCGACATGAGGACTCTCATGGCTTCTTGCCTAGCCGCACGGTCTTGATGCCCAAACATCTCCTTGAGGTTGAACAACATATCCTCGGCAGTGTCCATCGACTCATGTTGGGTTTGGAGTACATTTGACATAGAAGCCAAAATATAGCACCTAGCCATTTCATCAGCCTTTTTCCACTTCCGATATGTTTCCTTTTCCTCATCAGTTGAGGCAGCCGTGGGTTCAGCAGGGCATAGCTCATAGAGTACGAACTTGTACTCTTCAGCAGTCAGGACAATGTCCAAATTTCTCTTCCAATCAATGTAATTGGGACCAGTGAGTTTATTCTCCTTGAGTATCACAGAAAGTGGATTCATAGCTATTTTCTAAACCTATAAGCACATATAAACAAACAATCAATTTAATGTCGATATTATCTCCCTCAAATAATATCATTAAATTACTAATCACATCTAAAATCCCATCAGGTATGGCAAGCCACGTTGTGTGGACGTTTGCCTACCCAAATGATTTAGCAATTAGATTTTCTTTGGTCATACATCGATTATAGCGTAACTTCGTTGGGAAGGATACTATAACGCGTATCTAAGTGTAAACCATTACTCAGTACTAAAGTAAATCGTTTGGAATTGCTACATCACCGCAAGCCACGTTGTGTGGACGTTTACGACAACTTCGCAATTCTTTACAATTCCTTATAACTGTCTACATCAATTAATCCAAAATCCGTTAGTATAGCAAGCCACGTTGTGTGGACGTTTACTACACCAAGAGACTTTTATAATTGACTCCCAATTTACAAGATCCATTCGATTTTTGTAAATCAAGACGCGGAGAATCATAAGTGAAACTCGAAGTTTCTAACCAGTGATTCACCATGCGAACAACCCTATCTCTCATAAATGAGGGAGCCGAGTAGACAATCGATCCACCTTCAAAAGGATGGTACGAAGGTCTCTAATTTGTGTCATCCACATGACCAAGTGGCTTTGGCTCCATTCCACTCCCCGGGGTGAGAATGAGTCGACTTGAAGTCAGCTTCAGAAAGACAAATTAGGCATTGTTTGATAAACTTGATCAATGTTTCTCGTAAAAGGAATTACAAGAATTCTCCTCCAATGACTCGTCTATACGAACTTCGAAAGTCCATAAGAGTCACTAAGAGAACAACAATGGAGACCATGGGAATGTTTCCATCCCCTCTCCCACTTAGCTTTTTACAATAAAGGGATACGCTATCTAGTGCATAAAGTAAACACATATAGCATGCATACAAGTAATAAAGCACATAGTATCACATAGTCAAAATAATGCTAGAAAATTATTTTCCGACTATCATGGCTTTATTCCATCTCCGTACGCATCTTCTAGTCTCCAGTCTTCGTTCTTGAATGCTCCATATGACGAGAATATTAATCCCAATATTTAAATCTATTTATTTTTAATTAATCCAAAAGTTACTTAATTCGAAAATTAAGTCAATTGAATATATCTAAAATAAAATTAAATATTATTTAATATTTTATTTATTTATTTTCCTATCTAATTCCATTAAATCTCTAGAATCTTATCCAAGTAAAAACTTAAATATTCTAGAAGACTTCTATAATAGAATAAGGAAATAAAATAAATTAGGACTCTTCTACTTTCCAAAATTAATTAATTTCTATGTCCATGAAAATTTCTATAAAATAGGAATAATCAATTAGGAAATAAAATCAATTTATTAATTAATTATTTTCCTTTCCAATTCTATTAAATCTCTAGAATCCTATCCAAGTAAGACTTGAATATTCTAGAAGATTTCCATAATAGAATAAGGAAATAAATTAATACCAATTAATTCTTTTCCTAATCCATGAGAGTTCCCACAAAAGAGAATACTCAATAAGGAATAAAATTAATTCCAATTAATTCTTTTCCTAATCCATGAGAGTTCCTAAAAATAAGAACACTCAAATAGGAAAAACCGAATTAATTTAGGATAGTGAATCTTGGTAGGAGTAGCATGGGTTGGGAGACCCCACGCCACCCCCACCCGATCGACCACCACCGCCGGTGGAGCGCCGCCGCCCAGCCCAGCCGGCCAGCCGCCACCGTGACCGGCGGCAGCCCCAGCCGAGGGCGATCGGCCCCCGCTCCTTGCGGTCGATCGCTCGAGATTGATCATGGGGTTGATCGATCCCCGGCTCTTCGTCCTCTTCGTCTTCTTCGTCAAACGCTCGTCTTCCGGCGATCGTCTCAACATCGAACCAACGTAAAATTAATTTACAAAATTAAATTACAATTCCGGTATCGATTCTATACATGAAATCGACCCTATACATTTTCCGGAAAACATAGAACGTAATAATAAATCCTAAATTCGGTCAACCCCCGAATTTTTACTATTACAAACATTCATCCACACAAAACGAATCTCGACATGTCCGAGAGTTTAATAAACGAATAATCATGATAATTAATTAACAAATAATTAAACCATGATAGCCGGAAATCCCTGCAAGGTAGAACGATAATTGAACACATACATGAACACGAAACGAAACGCTCTAATACCAATTGCTGGAAATCGATATCCCGGGGTATCAAAAAATTGCGGAACCGATAACCCTGACCGAAATCTCGTCGCCGGAAATCTAACCGCGAACACCACGATGTCCGGAGCCCGACCGGAGAGTCTCCGCGGGATGAACCCGCGGCCGAAACCCTAGCCGAGCCCCACCGCGGGCTCGCGATCGTGATCGATCGCGTGGGGCTGCCTAGCAGCCCCCGGCGGTGAGTCCGGCGACTCACCGCAACCACCAACCGGGGAGGGAGCCGCCAGCCGCGGCGCAAGGCCGCGACGGCCCCCAGCGATCGACCCTAGGTCGATCGCTCGCCCCGGCGTCCAGCCGGGGCTCCCCTTGTGATCGCTACCGGCGGTCGAAGCCCTAGGGCTCGACCGCCACCCCTTGGCTCCCAGCCGAGGGTCCTTTCGAACCTTCGCCGGGGATCTCGAATCCCCGTCCCCGAAGTTCGTCGTTTTCCCGGATCGTGCGTTCATGTATGTATCACAATATAATTCACATAAAATCATAGAAGAGGGTTTATGATTTTACCTTCGATTCGTTGTGAGGAGAAACGAAATCAAGTTGAAGACCCTTGGATCTTCCCACGTATTCCTTGCACTAGCTTGAACGTCGGGTGGGCGACGATCCTCCAAGCTTATGGATCTCCTTCACGAACTCTCTAGACTAATCAAGTATGATTATCTTGTCTTGTTGGTTATGAATTGTGAAGACCATGTAGTGTTTTTATAGGCTACGTAGGGGATCTAAAGGAGGTGGAAAATTGGGCTTCCAATATTGATGATTAAATTGAGCCAAAGCCCAAATCTATTAATCCCATCAATATTAATTAATTTATTTTCCACTATATAAATTAATTGCACTCCCAATATTAAACCATATTGTATCAAATAATATTTCTCCGGTAGTATTATTTATTCCGTGTATTTAAGATTTAAATATCCATGAATAAAATTAATTTATTCATCTCTTATATCCGAGAATAGTACCATTCAACCTTAATTATTGTGCGGAACAAATCAACTCATGAGGTTTACACAATAATTCCTTATGAACTCATCTCGGGGATATTATCAACCCTTCCGGGATACACTTTCCCGTCAAGTATTCACCGCATGTCATATATAAAATATAGCGACCCAATTTTACCGGTAATTAACCCAATAATTAAATCGGTTAATTCCTTTGGAAAATCAAAGTCACTTATATTAAATATACACACCCGCAATAGTATCGGGGATTAAGAATAAAATACTCTGAGATTTAAATCAATTATCAACGGCCATCCTAATTGATAAATCTCAAGCGATCCGCCCAATACACCAAGTGTACAAGTGTGATAAAATAATTAAGATAAATTATTTTCTCTCTCACACAATGACTATACCGATGGATTGGTCCGTGTCCATCTAGGTCGTGAGCAACTGTTCGATTAAATACGAGTAACCGATAGTATGATCTTCTGTGTGGGCCCGACACACCATACTAACTACAACGTATAAAATCCAGGAGTATATTTTGCATATATTTAATTAATAATAATTAAATGCAAACAATTGTTTATTAATTTAATAGATTAAATGCTATGACCGGGAGTTTACCGATACTTAAATCTAGACATTAAATACACAACTCCAACACTGAGTACAAGAACTCACAAGTATAATGATTTAATAAAGAAATACGTCTAATAAAACAAGTTATAAAACGGTTTGTTGCATCGTGGTAGACTTAGGATTCATCATTCACATATTGCTATCTAATGTACCAGAATAGATAATATCATTATTTCTTATCAAAACCATCAAATGATTAAAGAAATAAAATATCTATTCATTAATAATAGAAAAACCAGAACAAAGTTCTTTCTTAAATAAAGTGGTACATAAAGCAATAAACTTGAAATGAAATCCTATAACTACTAAAGCAGATAAATGTCTTCCACTGCAACAGCTGCCTCCTCTACAGCTTTGTCCATGTAGACTTGAACTCTTCTTCTCTAAGCCGCCGGGTTTTCTGGAACCCCTGCATTAAAATGCACATACCGTCAGTGGTTCCATATCTACACACCAAATTTATGGTAGATAATACCGATGACTATGTTTTCACGACTAAAGAAAAATTCATACCTTCTTGGGGAGAAAATATAAACTTCCAGTACCCAGACTATTTTCTTTGAGAATAATCGCCAGAAGGATTTCTTATCCCACCTTGTGGTCCAAGTACTTTAGGACTACTGGGTTTCTTTGCTCGCCTCTCCATTCCCTGATCTATGCCCTTAGGTTCGAAACCTTTGGCCTTGGCTATAAGAACTTGCGATTGTCTTAACTCATCCAAAAGGTCCAACATCTCGAAAAGGTGTTCAAGCGTTTCCTCGAAGCAACTGACCTTTATGAGTATCCTCATCGCCTCTTTTCTAGCCTTTACATCGTGTCTAAACATCAGCTTGAGTTTGAGCATGATATCATGATTAGTGGTTAATGCAAAAAGCATTGTCCCACTTCTCAAAATCAGCTCTTTCCTTATTAGTTGAGACACTTGTAGGTTCAGGAGGATAAAGCTCACTGAGTACATCCTTGTACTCTTTAACAGTCTGGGTAATCTCCAGTTCTCTATTCCATCCAATACAGTATGGAACCAGTGCACTGAATTCCTTGAGTATCAACGAAAGTGGATTCATAGCTATTCTCTAAACCTATAAGCACATATAAACAAAAAATCAATTTAATGTCGATATTATCTCCCTCAAATAATATCATTAAATTACTACTTACATCTAAAATCCCATCAGGTATGGCAAGCCACGTGGTGTGGACGTTTACCTACCCAAATGATTTAGCAATTAGATTTTCTTTGGTCGTACATCATTTATAGCGTAACTTCGTGGGGAAGGATACTATAAAGCGTACCTAAGTGTAAACCATTACTCAGTACTAAGGTAAATCGTTTGGAATTGCTACATCACCGCAAGCCACGTGGTGTGGACGTTTACGATAACTTACAATCCTTCACAATTTCCAATAACTGTCTACATTAATTATTCCAAAATCCCATTCAGTATAGCAAGCCACGTGGTATGGACGTTTACTATGCCAAAATATTTTTATAATTGACTCCCAATTACTTGATCCATTAGATTTTTGTAAATCAAGACGCGGAGAATCATAAGTGAAACTCGAAGTTTCTAACCAGTGATTCACCATGCGAACAACCCTATCTCTCATTAGATGAGGGAGCCGAGCAGACAATCGATCCATTTCAAGAAATGGTACGAAGGTCTCTAATTTGTGTCATCCACATGACCAAGTGGCTTTGGCTCCATTCCACTCCCCGGGGTGAGAATGAGTCGACTTGAAATCAGTTTCAGAAAGACAAATTAGGCATTGTTTGATAAACTTAATCAATGATTCTCGTAAAAGGAATTACAAGAATTCTCATCCAATGACTTGTCTATAAGAACTTTAAAAGCTCATAAAAGTCATCAAGAGAATAGTAATGGAGACCATGGGATTGTTTCCAATCCCTCTCCCACTAAGATTTTTACAACAAGGGATACGCTATCTAATGCATAATTAAACACATAAGCATGCATACATAAAATAAAGTACATAAAGTATTATCACATAGTCAAAATAATACTAGAATATTATTTTCCGACTATCATGGCTTTATTCCATCTCCGTACGCATCTTCTAGTCTTCGTTCTTGAATGCTACATGTGGCGAGAATATTAATCCCAATATTTAAATATATTTATTTTTAATTAATCCAAAAGTTACTTAATTCGAAAATGAAGTCAATCGAATATATTAAAAATAAAATTAAATATTATTAATATTTTTATTTATTTTTAATTTCTTTTCTAATTCCATTAAATCTTTAGAATCCTATCCAAGTCAAATTGGAATATTCTAGAAGACTTCTATAATAGAATAAGAAAATAAAATAAATTAGGATTATTCTACTTTCCATAATTAATTAAGGAAAGTGCCCGAGGCAGCCCCTGCTAGGGGCCGTGGAAAGTGCGTCTCAAGTGCCCGAGGCAGCCCCTTCCTCGCTCAAAGAGGAGTATGATAAAATGATGGTCGTGATCGCCAGGACGAAAGAGCTTCACCGTTTGGAAGTCGAGAGGACCAAGAATTTGGAGGAAAAAGCCAAAACTGCTAACTCTGAGGTGGCTAAGCTCGAAGGGATCGTAGTCGGATTGAGAGCAGAAATTGAGGCTTCTGTCAAGAGGGAAAGTGAACATGAGGAGAATTTCCGGGAAGTGCAACGTGAGCTGGATTCTGTTAGGGCTGAACTCGCCGAGAAGACACAAGCCGAAAACATTGCCTCGGCCCATATTAACTCACCTAATAAATATGTGACGAGATCCAGCCAACGACCACTCGCGATCACTACTGCGTACAAGCCTAACATCGTCGGATATCCCGGGCAGAAATATGCTGCGAACACGACTAACCGCCCCATACCTTTCTTCATCGCAGGAGGTCCTCATCTCGCGGTGTGAATGCGACCTCCGTCATTCAGGTCGCGTGTTCCCAAACAAGCGGAGAAGAGTTGATCGCGTGGACCGACGGGTAGCGTGTTGGAGTTGTATACTTAATGTCTAGATTTAAGTGATATTAACTCCCGATCCATTGCCATTAATCTATTTAATTAAATAAACAATTATTTGCGTTTAATTATTTATAATTAAATATATGCAAATCATAGTCCTAGATTATATACGTTGTAGTTAGTATGGTGTGCGCCGCCACACAGAAGATCATACTATCGGTTACTCGTATTTAATCGAACAGTTGCTCACGACCTAGATGGACACGGACCAATCCATCGGTATAGTCGTTGTATGAGGGAGAAAATAATCTGTCTTGATTATTTTATCATACTTGTACACTTGATGTATTGGGCGGATCGCTTGAGATTTATCGATTAGGATTGCCTTGGATAATCGATTTAAATCTCAGTGTATTTTATTCTTAATCCCTGATACTATTGCTGGTGTGTATATTTAATATAAGTGACTTTGATTTTCCAAAGGAATTGACCGGTTTAATTATTGGGTCAATTACCGGTTAAGTTGGGTCGCTATATTTTATATATGACATGACGTGAATACTTGACGGGAAAGTGTATCCCGTAAGGGTTGATAATATCCCCGAGATGAGTTCATAAGGAATTATTATGTAAACCCTGCAGGTGGAATTTATTCCGCATAATAATTAAGGTTGAATGGTACTATTCTCGGATATAAGAGATGAATAAATTAATTAGCAATAAATTAATTTTATTCATGGATATTTATATCTTGAATACACGGAATAAATAATACTACCGGAGAAATATTATTTGATATAATATGGTTTAATATTGGGAGTGCAATTAATTTATATAGTGGAAAATAAATTAATTAATATTAATGAGATTAATAGATTTGGGCTTGGGCTCAATTTAATCATTAATATTGGAAGCCCAATATTCCACCTCCTTAAGATTCCCTACGTAGCCTATAAAAGCACTACATGGTCTTCTCTATTGTCATAACTTGAAGATCACAATTCTAGAGAGAGAAAGTAGAGAGGGAGATCCATGGAGTTCGGAAGATCGTAGCCCACCCGACGTTCGAGCTAGTGCAAGGAATATGTGGGAAGGTCTCAAGGTCTTCAACGATCTCGTTTCTCCGTACAACGAGAACAAAGGTAAAATCGTGAAAACCCCCTCGATGATTTTACATGTTAATTATCGTGAAAATACCGCGAACCAAGATCCGAGGGATGCGACCCAAGATGAGGTCGAGCCGGGCGGTGGTGGTTGGACCACCGGACCGCCGGCGGCCCGACGACTCATCTAGAAACGAATCGCGCGAGGTGGATCGAGCCTAGGGCTCGGTCACGCGGATCGGCTGCGGGTTTTCCCGCAGCGATCAGCTGCCTGCTGCGGGTTTTCCCGCAGCGACCTGTAGCGCCCAGCAGCAGCGAGTCAGGCGACTCGCTGCGGGTTGCTGCGAGTTACCCCGCGTGGCTGCTGCGAGGATCGTGGTTTCACGCGAGTTCTCTCGTGTTTTTCCCGCGTAACCCTCGTATAACTTTTTCGTATGGTCATGTACGTGTTCCGGGAGTCGATTGGAGTTGTCGTTCCGCAATTTGGACAATCCGGATAATCGATCTCCAAAGGGACGTCGGTCGGAATTAATTAGATAATTTAATTAATTAATTTTATTTAAATTTATTAATTCCGGGATGCCGATTTCCAACAATTGGTATCAGAGCGTTGATTTTAGTTCATGGTATTTTTCGATAAATTGTTCTACCTTGCAGGGTTTCCGACTATTATGGCTAGATTTAATTATTTTAATTAATGTCATAATATTATTCTTGATTATTAAACTCTCGGACATGTCGAGATTCGTTTTATGTGTGGTGAATGCTTGTAATAGTAAAAATTCGGGGGTTGACCGAATTTAGGTTTATTATTACGTTCTACTTTTTCCGGAAAATGTATAAGGTTGATTTCATGTATAGAATCGATACCGGAATTGTAATTTTAATTCTTGTAATTTTATTTACGTTGGATCGATGTCGAAACGACCGCCGGAAGACGAAGAAAGTGTGACGAAGAAGAAGAAGAAGGATCATAGGGCCGATCATCCTCATGATCGACCCTACGATCGATCGAGTGGGAGGGGCGACGCGCCCCTCGGCCGTGGGCTGCCGCCGGTGGCTGGTGGCTGGCCGGCTGGGGTGGTGGCGGCGGGTCCTTCCCCTTGGTGATCGATCGATGGTGGTGGGGGTGGTGCGGGGACTCCCAACCCGCGCTACTCCTACCATGATCCAACTTTCCTAATTAATTCGGTTTTCCTATTTGAGTGTTCTTAATTTTAGGAACTCTCATGGAATAGGAAAAAAATTAAATTGGAATTAATTTATTTCCTATTTGATTATTCCTATTCTTGGGAATTTTCAATAGATGGAAATTAATTAATTATGGAAAGTAGAAGAGTCCTAATTTATTTTATTTCCTTATTCTATTATAGAAGTCTTCTAGAATATTTCAAGTGTGACATGGATGAGATTCTAGAGATTTAATAGAATTAGATAGGAAAATAAAAATAAATAGAAATATTAATAATATTTAATTTTATTTTTGATATATTCGATTGAATTAATTTTCGAATTAAGTAACTTTTGGATTAATTAAAAATAAATAGATTTAAATATTGGGATTAATATTCTCGTCACATGGAGCATTCAAGAACGAAGACTGAAGACTAGAAGATGCGTACGGAGATGCGATAAAGCCATAATAGTCGGAAAATAATATTCTAGTATTATTTTTATTATGTGATAATAGTATGTGCTTTATTTCAAGTATGCATGCTTATGTGTATTTAATTATGCATTAGATAGCGTATCCCTTTGTTATAAAAAGCTAAGTGGGAGAGGGATTGGAAACAATGCCATGGTCTCCATTGCTGTTCTCTTGGTGACTTTTATGGACTTTCGAAGTTCGTTTAGACAAGTCATTGGAGGAGAATTCTTGTAATTCCTTTTACGAGAAACATTGATTGAGTTTATCAAACAATGCCTAATTTGTCTTTCTGAAACTGATTTCAAGTCGACTCATTCTCACCCCGGGGAGTGGAATGGAGCCAAAGCCACTTGGTCATGTGGATGACACAAATTAGAGACCTTCGTACCATTTCTTGAAATGGATCGATTGTCTGCTCGGCTCCCTCATTTTATGAGAGATAGGGCTGTTCGCATGGTGAATCACTGGTTAGAAACTTCGAGTTTCACTTATGATTCTCCGCGTCCTGATTTACAAAAATCGAATGGATCAAGTAATTGGGAGTCAATTGTAAAAATCTTTTGGTGTAGTAAACGTCCACACTATCGTGGCTTGCTGCACTGAATGGGATTTTGGATCGATTGATGTAAACAGTTATAGAAGGAAGTAAAGGAGCGTATGTTAACGTAAACGTCCACACTATCGTGGCTTGCGGTGAATATGCGTATCCCAAACAATCTTCTTAGATACTGAGTAATGGTTTACACTTAGGTACGCTTCTTAGTATTCTTCCCATCGAAGTAACGCTAATGATGATGTACGACCGAAGCAAATCTAATTGCTAAATCATTTGGGTAGGTAAACGTCCACACTATCGTGGCTTGCCATATCTGATGGGATTTTAGATGTGATTATTGGTTTAATGATATTATTTGAGGGAGATAATATCGGAGATTAAATCGATTGTTTGTTGTTATATGTGCTCATAGATTATGGATGGCTTTTGAACCCACTTTATGTGATACTTAAGGATTTAAACTCACTGGTCCCTGATTGTATTGATTGGAATAGAGATCTGGACATTGCCCAGACTGTTAAAGAGTACAAGTTTGTACTCAGTGAGCTTTGTCCTCCCGAGCCTACCAATGTCTTAACTGATGAGGAAAGAACTGATTTTAAGAAGTGGAAAATTGCTTTTGCAAATAACCACTGATTATGATATCATGTTCAAACTCAAGGAGATGTTTAGATATGACGTAGCGGCTAGACAAGAAGCGATGAGGATACTCATAAAGGCCAGTCATTTCGAGGAAGCCCTTGAACACGTTTCTAAGATGATGGACCTTTTGGACGAGTTGAGACGGAAATCGCAAGCTCTTGTAGCCAATGCCAACGGTTTCGATCCTAAGGGCAAAACCGGGGGAAAGGAAAAGCAAGCAAAGAAACCCAGTGGTCCTAAGTTTCTTGGATCACGAGATGGGACGAGAAAGCCAATAGGCAAGAGTTCTCGATGCAAACAGTCTGGGTACTAGAAGTCTGACCATCCTCTCAAAGAAAGTACGAAATTTTTCTTTAGTCGTAAAAACATAGTCAGTGGTATTATCTACCGGAGCCTGGTGTGTAGATATGGAACCATTGACGGTATGCGCATTCTAAATGCGAGGGTTCCAGGAAACCCGACAACTTGGAAAAGAAGAAATTGTAGTCTACATGGGCAATGTTGTGGAGGAGGCAGCTGTTGCAGTGGAGGACATTTTTATAGGATTTCATTTTGAGTTATTGCTTTTATGTACCTTTTAGAAAGAACTTTGTTCTGGATTTCTGATAAAAAGATATTTTATTTCTTTTAATCATTTGATGGTTATAAGAAGAAATAATGATATTATCTATTCTGGTACGTTAGCTAGCAATATATAAATGATGAATCCTAAGTCCACCACGATGCAACGAACCGTAGTATATAACTCGTTTTACTTTTAAGAGATATTTCTGTAATGAATCATTTATACTTGTGGATTCTTATGCTAAGTCATGTTTATTCAAATAAGAAGTTCAAAGGTCGAAAATTGATATTTTGATCAATTAAGTTGAAGGAGTGGACCTTCCGACCTAAGAATCTAATTTGGAAGATAACGTAACTAAGCAATCATTTGGAAAGGATATAAGATCCGGACAAGTATTGGAATTGATTAACTCTGATTTATGCAGAACTATGTCTACTCAGACAATCAGGTACGAGTACTTCATTTTATGATTGCTCGAAAAAATGGATTAGCATACCTGATGTGCCACAAAAGCAAAGTGTTTTGACAAGTCAATGGACACAAAGCTATTGTGGGGAACCATCATGGTATATCCATTGAAAGCCTGCGATCTAATCGCGGAGGCAAGTGCTTGTCTGAGGAATGCATGGCATACTGATCAGATTTTGGGATTTGATCCCAAATGACTATACCATACACTCTTGTGTAGAAATGGTGTGTCGGAAACAAGAAATGAAACTCTTATAAAAATAGTAAAAGCATGAGTTATACGGAACTACCTATGTTCTATGGATATGTCTTGTAGAATATCCTGGAAGGACAAAAGTTGTGTGTTCAATAGTACTATGAACCAGAAGGACGTTATAAGTTCTAACGCCCGATTCTTAGAGGAAGACTATTAGATGAACCACAAGCCCAAAGTGACGTAATACTTTGAATGAGAGAAAGCGATAAGGACTGGGAACCAGCCGAACCGAGTAGCGGTACACCACTAACTGCACCTACTGTTATTACTGTTAATGCACCGGAATGCCATTGTAGTGGGAGGTTGTGTAACAACCGGAAATGTTCATAAGGCTAGGAGAGTTTTCGGACTCTGGACCTAGTATACATGAAATCGATCCCTGGATCTACATGACGGCAGTACTAGATCTAAATGTGCCTTCTTGGACAGCAATAAGGATTATTGCTAAGAGGCAAGATCATTTAGAGTACAAGCTTAGTTGATCCATTTATGGATTGAAACAAAGCTAGAGATCGTGGAACTTGCAAATTGATGAGATAGTCCATTTTATAGATTCATCAAAGCATAGACGAATAGTGTGTATTGGAAACGTGATGGAAACAAGGTGGTGTTTCTCGGGTTTTATGTAGATAACATTTTATCATTGGCAACAATGTAAAGATGTAATCAGACATGAAATGATGGTTGTCTGGATAAATCATTATGAAAGATATAGGAAGAAGTTGGACATGTTCTTGAGATCTTGGATCTCTAGGAAAGAACATTGTACTTCTCCTGGACATCTTACATAGATATGATTATGGTTCGTTTTAACATGCAAGATTTCGAGAAAGGTTCGTCACCTTTCAGATACGGAATTCATCTATCTAAGGATATGTGTTTTTGAAACACAAAAAGAGATAGAAGCAGTAAAAGCAGTTTCCTACACTTTGAGTGTGGAAAGCTTAATAAATGCGATGTTGAAAACGAGAACCTGATATCTACTATGCGGCAAGTATAGTGGGAGGATGTCAAGGTAATCCTGGAAAGGAATACTCGACTGCTGTAATGAATATTTTAAGTACTTTCGAAGTACTGGAAACTATGTTCTGGATTACGGAGCAGACGAGCATTTCCTTTGGATTACATTCTCTTAGATTTCTAATCGAATGAGGACCGGTGCAAGTCGATATCAGGCTATGTGTTTCACTATTGAAGGAGAAGGAGTTTTAACATGGAAGAGTGATAAGCACGATGCTTTTAGGACTCTGCCATGGGTAACCAAATAGCGGCCTCAGAGGCAGCGGAAGTTTTGGTAGAGCTCCGGGATAATCTCTGGGACTTAGATGTGATTCTTAGTTTGCCAAAGGCTATGTAGATAGCGGTGCAATGGCAAATGGTAAGAAATCACAAGTCCATAAGTGTAAGATAACACATAAAGCAAGTACCACCTGATACGAGTCATCGTCAGGGGAGACGACGCTGTAGTCACCAAGATAACTTCAGAACGACAATCTAGATTGCTCTTTCACAAGGCACTTCTTGGAAGTACATATTAAGCACGTGAAAAGTATGGGAGTCGGGAGTTTGGAGGAAATGACTAGACCTTAGTATAAGTGGGAGATTGTTGGAGTTGTATACTTAATGTCTAGATTTAAGTGATATTAACTCCCGATCCATTGCCATTAATCTATTTAATTAAATAAACAATTATTTGCGTTTAATTATTTATAATTAAATATATGCAAATCATAGTCCTAGATTAAATCTCAGTGTATTTTATTCTTAATCCCCGATACTATTGCGGGTGTGTATATTTAATATAAGTGACTTTGATTTTCCAAAGGAATTGACCGGTTTAATTATTGGGTCAATTACCGGTTAAGTTGGGTCGCTATATTTTATATATGACATGCCGTGAATACTTGACGGGAAAGTGTATCCCGTAAGGGTTGATAATATCCCCGAGATGAGTTCATAAGGAATTATTATTATGTAAACCCTGCAGGTGGAATTTATTCCGCATAATAATTAAGGTTGAATGGTACTATTCTCGGATATAAGAGATGAATAAATTAATTAGCAATAAATTAATTTTATTCATGGATATTTATATCTTAAATACACGGAATAAATAATACTACCGGAGAAATATTATTTGATATAATATGGTTTAATATTGGGAGTGCAATTAATTTATATAGTGGAAAATAAATTAATTAATATTAATGGGATTAATAGATTTGGGCTTGGGCTCAATTTAATCATTAATATTGGAAGCTCAGTATTCCACCTCCTTAAGATCCCCTACGTAGCCTATAAAAGCACTACATGGTCTTCTCTATTCTCATAACTTGAAGATCACAATTCTAGAGAGAGAAAGTAGAGAGGGAGATCCATGGAGTTCGGAAGATCGTCGCTCACCCGACGTTCGAGCTAGTGCAAGGAATACGTGGGAAGGTCTCAAGGTCTTCAACGATCTCGTTTCTCCGTACAACAAGAACAAAGGTAAAATCGTGAAAACCCCCTCGATGATTTTACATGTTAATTATCGTGAAAATACCGTGAACCAAGATCCGAGGGATGCGACCCAAGATGAGGTCGAGCCGGGTGGTGGTGGTTGGACCACCGGACCGCCGGCGGCCCGACGACTCATCTAGAAACGAATCGCGCGAGGTGGATCGAGCCTAGGGCTCGGTCACGCAGATCGGCTGTGAGTTTTCCCGCAGCGATCAGCTGCCTGCTGCGGGTTTTCCCGCAGCGACCTGTAGCACCCAGCAGCAGCGAGTCAGGCGACTCGCTGCGGGTTGCTGCGGGCTGCTGCGAGTTACCCCGCGTGGCTGCTGCGAGGATCGTGGGTTCACGCGAGTTCTCTCGTGTTTTTCCCGCGTAATCCTCGTATAACTTTTTCGTATGGTCATGTACGTGTTCCGGGAGTCGATTGGAGTTGTCGTTCAGCAATTTTGGCAATCCGGATAATCGATCTCCAAAGGGACGTCGGTCGGAATTAATTAGATAATTTAATTAATTAATTTTATTTAAATTTATTAATTCCGGGATGCCGATTTCCAACATAGCGGCCGACCTGAAGAATGTTCAGACGATAGTTTGCCAAAAGGATGACTCGCTCAGGTGAACCGGATCAGGGGCAAAAGAGGGCATACCGACATAAGGGGTATAATTGAGATCTCCCCCCTAATAGGAGGGGTAGTTTATGTAATTATCCCAGGAAAAGCCCATGTAATTTAGGCCCAAGCCCATGTCTAAAAACCCTAATCTATGTACTATAAATAGTTGAATTTTTCCATTTGTAAAGGGCAAGCACACTTCCCAAGAAATATACCAGGAATTTTGCACTAAAAGCTTTTCAAATTATTTCTTTGTTTGTTCACTCCATCCCCAAAATATCAACACGTTCGCGGGAGAATCCTTGTTAGGATTTTCTGCCCGTAAACAATTGGCGCTAGAAGGAGGGGTGATCCTCGGGTGATCCTAGATTATATACGTTGTAGTTAGTATGGTGTGCGACGTCACACGGAAGATCATACTATCGGTTACTCGTATTTAATCGAACAGTTGCTCACGACCTAGATGGACACGGACCAAGCCATCGGTATAGTCGTTGTATGAGGGAGAAAATAATCGGTCTTGATTATTTTATCATACTTGTACACTTGGTGTATTGGGCGGATCGCTTGAGATTTATCGATTAGGATTGTCTTAGATAATCGATTTAAATCTCAGTGTATTTTATTCTTAATCCCCGATACTATTGCGGGTGTGTATATTTAATATATGTGACTTTGATTT
The DNA here is from genome assembly GCA_954870475.1 of Euphrasia confusa. Lineage (NCBI taxonomy): Eukaryota > Viridiplantae > Streptophyta > Magnoliopsida > Lamiales > Orobanchaceae > Euphrasia > Euphrasia confusa. The sequence continues at coordinate 25,278,511 of OX940960.1, forward strand.
TCCAAAGGAATTGACCGGTTAGTATATTGGGTCAATTACCGGTAAAGTTGGGTCACTATATTTTATATATGACATGCCGTGAATTCTTGACGGGAAAGCATGTCTTCGAAAGGGTTGGTAATGTCCCCGAGATGAGCTCATAAGGATTATCATGTAAACCTTGCAAGTGGATTTTGATCCGCATGATAATAAAGTTGAGTGGTACTATTCTCGGAATTACAAGAGATGAATAAATAATATTAGCAATAAATATAATTTATTCATGGACATTTATATCTTAAACATGCGGAATAAATAATACTATCGGAGAATATTATTTGATATAATATGGTATAATATTGGGAGTGCAATTATATTTATATAGTGGAGTTAATATATAATTAATAATAGTAAGGATTAATAGATTTGGGTTTGAGCTCAATTTAATCACTATTATTGGAAGCCCAATATTCCACCTCCTTAAGATCCCCTACGTAGCCTATAAAAGCACTACATGGTCTTCTCTATTCTCATACTCATAACTTAAAGATCACAATTCTAGAGAGAGAAAGAAAGAGAAGGAGATCCATGGAGTTCGGAAGATCGTCGCCCACACGACGTTCGAGCTAGTGCAAGGAATACGTGGGAAGATCTCAAGGTCATCAATTGAGTTTTTCGTTTTTTCGAACAACGAGAACGAGGTAAAATCGTAAAACCCTCTTTATGATTTTAATCGTTTATTATCATGAAAATATCGTAGAACGAAGATCCGAGGTTTTGGATCCTCACCAGGGTCGAGCCGAGCGGTGGCGATCGAGGATCACCGGACCGCCGCGGCTGGAGCGACCCGGCGGCAAGGATCGCGCGAACGAAGTTCGCTGGGGAGCAGGCGCTCGCCTGAGGACCAGGCGCCCGCCTGGTCCATGTCGCGCGCCAGCGCTAGGCACCCAAGCGCTCGCCTCGTGCCTGCTAGCAGCGATCTGCGGGTTTTCCCGCAGTGGACTCGCATGCGATGCGAGCTGTTGCACGAGGCCATGCGGGCTGATCCGTGATGCGCGCCTGGAGGCGTGCTAAGGCTCGATCGAACAGCGGCGGCTTGGGCCGCTGCTGGGGTTCGATGGGGCTGGTCCTCGCGGTGCTCGGGCATGGCTAGCGGGCTGTTCGCGTAGGGTTTTGGTAACCCTAGCGGGCTGCAACGAGCAACCCTAGGTGGCTGCCAAGGACAGCCGCGAGCCCACGCGAGGGCTCGACCGAACAAGCCACGGGTTCGCCCGTGGTTAGGGTTTGGTTGAGTCCGGCTTTCGTGTGGTTCGTGGCTGGATGTTCCGGCAACCGGGAGTCGATTGGAGTTGTTGTTCCGCAACTTTGACAACTTTGGATATTCGATCTCCAAAGGATTTCGGTCGGAATTAATTAGATAATTTATTTAATTAATTTTATTTAAATTTATTAATTCCGGGATATCGATTTCCAACAATGGAGATGTTAGAAATAGGTCTTCCGAACACCACGGCTATAGGGGAGTCCGCGAGCAGGAATGCGCGCGATAACGGAAAGTCTCCCATGGTCGAAGAGGGATCAGAGGTTCAGTTGCAACCGATCTCCGGGGAAGAACATCGTCAATCGGCGATGATTGAAAAACTGAGGACCGAGCAACGCGAGCTGGCGGAGAGGCAAAGGGTCATCACCGAAAGGTTGGCCGAAGAAAGAAAGAAAACAAACATCCAAGAAAACGAAGTTCCTGACTTCAACATCGAACACTTTCAGTCACCCGAGGAGATAAAGCGAACTATCCAGAAGCTGAAGGAACGTTCCCGTATTCTAAAAGGGAAAGAACCACCAAGAACACCCGAGGTCGAGGGAAGGCGTCTGGATGCGGATTTCGAGGAATAAACCCCCCGACCGGACAATATCCAAGTGACCATGAAGAAAGCGAGGGGACGCAGTGTCCGTACGATGAACAGAGGCCGGGCCCAAATAGCGGTCGATCAATATCTAGAGCGACGACTGAGCGAAATGGAGAAGAAAATTTCGCAGCAGGAGAACGATCCAAAAAAGCGATCAGCTTTGGTCGAACCTCTGACTTTGCGAGTAGAAAGGGCACGGGCACAACAAGATATTGCCCCGCTCCTGTCCCTGACTTATGATGGAAGATCAGAACCCGAGGTCCACTTGAATAAGTACAATATATACATGGTCGGGCGAGGCGCCACTGACGAAACCAAATGCAAGCTTTTTCCGTTAACACTGGGAGATGCGGCCCATCATTGGTATACCGGACTCCCGCACTGATCGATCGATAGTTTTGGAGAACTAGGAGAAACATTTATCTCATACTTCGCCTCGAGGGTTAGGTGTCCATAGGGGCGACAACGCCTAATGGGAATCAAACAGCGGACAGATGAATCCGATGAAGAGTATGTTGAACCCATCGAGACCATTGTGATGCAAGGAGAACAGGTCGGAGAGGAGGTTTTGGTGCACGCCGCTGTGAGCGGATTCAAAGCCACATCTGAACTTTTCAAACCCATGATGAAGGACTACCCCAGAACGTACACCGAGTTTCGGCGATGAGCTGGCGAGGAGATCGCGCAACAGCGGATCTATGCCCAGCGCATGAAGGATTTAGAGCCCGGGAAGGGCAACAAAGAGGCTGTGGAAAAGAAGGATTGGTCGAAGAAACCCGGGGGGTATAAAGGGTATCAAGGCCCTAAGAAAGGCGAGCAGGGAAACCACAAGGTCGAGGACGGAAATCTGTTGGGGAAGAGCCCCGGAGCGATATTACAAATTTTCATGGAAAATCAGATAAACGCCCTTTTTCCTCCAAAACCTTTGTATACGCCCCCGGATAAAAGGAATCCCAGGAAGTGGTGTGCCTTCCACGAGGACATCGGGCACACAACTGATGAGTGCAGGGATTTAATCACTTAGCTTCGTCGCCTGTTCGACGAGGGGAAGCTAGGACAACTCCTGCGGGCACCAAAAAGGGGTCGCGACCATAATCAAGGTAACCGCCAGGATTACAGGCCTCATCAACAGCCCAGGTTGGAGGGGCCACCGATGAATCAAAACCTGCTGCCCGCACCCCCGCCGGTAGGCGGGCTTCAATATAATGAGTTTCCGCCAGACTTGAACGGAGGAAGGGTTAACATGATCGGGGGCTTGGCCCCCATCATCCACAAATCCAAACGACAAAGGAAGGACGAGCTACGAAGGTGGGAAGGCATCAAATCTGTGATCCCGTTCAAGGAACCGACCATAGCCAGGGGCGTGACTATCTCGTTCAATGATCGAGATCGAGAAGGCATTGCATACCCGAAAGAGGACGCGCTGGTTATCACGACCAAAATTCTGGGAGTCGAGGTCGCGAGGATCCTGATTGATAACGGCGCGCATTGCAACATAATCTTCAAGCCGGCTCTAGACTAACTCGGGGATCTGGTCAACTATGTGAAGCCCTATAAGGAGATGCTGAAGGGATTTGGAAACGTGGTCGTATGCCCGCTGGGGAAGATCACAATGTCCGTGGAGTTGAGAGATCACTGGAACCCGGAGATAAAAATCACAAGAATGATGGACTTTATTATTGTTAACTCCGAGAGTATCTATAATGCTTTCTTCGGGAGGCCGTTTCTCGATGTTTTCGAGGCTGTGGCGTCCTACCATTATTACTGTGTTAAATTTACTACCTCTAACGGATCCGTTGGGACCGTGAAAGGAGATCAATATATGGCCAAGAAGTGTTTTGATTATACTGATTTGTCCACACGCTACCATTTGATAAACATGCTCGAAGATAAGGACGAACAAATAAACACAAGGGCATTTGGAGATCGCGATCACCAAATAAACGAACAATTAATAAATGACAACATACAACCAATTAACAAAGAGAATGAGAAAACTATCCGACCAGCAGAATCCGACGATGCGAGCACGTTAAATCTTCAGATATTGCAAATCCTAATCGATGAAATACCCAAGGAAGTCCGAGGGTTCGAACACGAGACTACACTGATAAAAGTCATAACAAAAGAAGATCCCGACCCCCGTTTGGGGTATGAGCCCGAGGAGATCGAGGATCCCCGGGGACCTTCTCAATTAACAGCAGTCGACGAATTAGAAAGAGTGAAGTTAGATCCTGACCGTACGGAGTTAGAAGTTTTCATAGGATCTAGAATCCCAGATAAACTGAAGGGGGAACTGATAGATTTCCTAAAAGAAAATACGGATGCTTTCGCGTGGTCGCATAAAGACATGGTCGGGATAAGTCCTGAACATGCCTGCCATCATTTGAAAATTGATCCGGACAGAAAACCCGTGGCACAAAAGAGGAGAAAGATGGGCCCCGAAAAATACGCAACGCTAGCAGAGGAAGTAAAAAAGTTAGTCGATAACGACCTTGTGACCGAAGCATCATAGGAACCCCAATGGGTCGCAAACGTAGTGCTGGGGAAGAAATCCAATAATGCTTGGAGACTATGCATTGACTTTACCGATCTGAACAAAACCTGTCCGAAAGATTATTTCCCCCTCCCGCATATTGACCATTTAATTGATAGCGTCGCCGGGCATGCGATCTTTTCAAACTGTGATTGTTACGCGGGATACCACCAAATTCCCATGGCCGCCGAGGACATGGAATGTACATCTTTTTACACGGAAAAGGGTATTTTATGCTGGAAACGAATGCCTTTTGGATTAAAGAATGCGGGAGCAACTTATCAACGGTTAGTCAACAAAATGTTCGCCGAACAGATCGGGGACACGATGGAAGTGTATGTTGACGACATCATTATTAAGAGCAAGAGCGAGGAAGATCATGTGAAGGACCTGGCCACGGCTTTCGCCATTTTGAAGGCTTACAATATGAAGTTGAATCCGAAGAAGTTCCACTTCGGAGTGTACGCTACGAAGTTTTTAGGACACATAGTCCATCAGCGGGGAATAGAGGCAAATCCCGAGAAGATCGACGCGATCATAAATCTAAGGGAACCCAAATGCCTGAGGGATGTGCAAAAATTGACGGGGTGCCTGGCAGCTTTGAGCAGATTCATTCCCCGGTTGGGGGACAAGAGCCGGCCTTTCTTTAAGGCCATCAAAAATCAAAAGTTCCAATGGGGAAAGGAAAGTCAAGAGGCATTCGAAAGGCTGAAGGAGCACTTGAGAGACCCCAAGATTCTATCTAAGCCCATGTCCGGAGAAAAACTTTTTCTATACTTAGCAGCATCCGAACATGCTTTGAGCTCGGTGCTCGTCCGAGCAGAGGGGCAGATCCACCAACCCATTTACTTCGTCATCCAAGCACTCCATGACGCAGAGACCAGATACACACCTTTAGAAAAGTTGGCTTATGCTCTAGTCATGAGTGTTCGAAAACTCCGGCCCTATTTTTTCGACCACCCGGTAGAAGTCTTGACCACTATGCCTTTGAGACAGGTTCTGCAAAGGCCTGATACGAGCGGCAGGTTGCTAAAATGGAGTCTAGAGGTCGGACAATATGACATTACTTACGCTCCCCGCACCGTGATCAAAAGACAGGTCCTGGCCGATTTCATCGTAGAATTAACCTTCCCAAAGATTGTTCCCACGAGCGATTTCCCACCATGGAAACTGTATGTAGACGGATCGTCGAACAGTTCCCACGCTGGGGCTGGAATAGCATTGATTGGGCCTGAGGGACAATCTTTCGTGCACGCGATCAAATTCGAGTTCACGGCAACCAACAACGAGGCGGAGTATGAAGCTTTGATCGCAGGATTGAATTTAACACTGACAGTAGGGGCACAACATGTTCACATATTCATGGATTCCCTGTTAGTGGTGAACCAAATCAAAGGCGAATACGAGACAAGGTGTGACAGGATGGAGAAATATTACGAACACGTTTTGGCCCTTTGCGAGAAATTTCCTAAGATTTTCATCGAGCAGATCCCTCAGGAACAAAATTCACAGGCGGACGCTCTGTCAAAATTAGCCTCGTCCGAAGGAGTCGCGGACATAACAAACGTCATAATAACAAGCCAAGCGAGCTCGGCCATAGAAGAAAAGCAGTGTTGGAGTTGTGTACTTAATGTCTAGATTTAAGTAACGGAAACTCACGATCCATTGCCACTAATCTATTTAATTAAATAAACAATTATTTGCATTTAATTATTTATAATTAAATATATGCAAATTATAGTCCTGGATTTTATACGTTGTAGTTAGTATGGTGTGCATGGGCACACAGAAGATCATACTATCGGTTACTCGTATTTAATCGAACAGTTGCTCACGACCTAGATGGACACGGACCAATCCATCGGTATAGTCGTTGTGTGAGAGAGAAAATAATTTATCTTAATTATTTTATCACACTTGTACACTTGGTGTATTGAGCGGATCGTTTGAGATTTATCGATTAGGATTGCCGGCGATAATCGATTTAAGTCTCAGTGTATTTTATTCTTAATCCCCGATACTATTGCGGGTGTGTATATTTAATATAAGTGACTTTGATTTTCCAAAGGAATTGACCGGTTTAATTACTGGGTCAATTACCGGTTAAGTTGGGTCGCTATATTTTATATATGACATGCCGTGAATACTTGACGGGAAAGTGTATCCCGTAAGGGTTGATAATATCCCCGAGATGAATTCATAAGGAATTATTATGTAAACCCTGCAGGTGGATTTGTTCCGCATAATAATTAAGGATGAATGGTACTAGTCTCGGATAAAAGAGATGAATAAATTAATTAGCAATAAATTAATTTTATTCATGGATATTTATATCTTAAATACACGGAATAAATAATACTACCGGAGAAATATTATTTGATATAATATGGTTTAATATTGGGAGTGCAATTAATTTATATAGTGGAAAATAAATTAATTAATATTGATAAGGATTAATGGACTTGAGCATTGGGCTCAATTTAATCTTCAATATTAGAAGCCCAATATTCCACCTCCTTAAGATCCCCTACGTAGCCTATAAAAGCACTACATGGTCTTCTCTATTCTCATAACTTGAAGATCACAATTCTAGAGAGAGAATGGAGAGAAGGAGATCCATAGTGTTCGGAGGATCGTCGCCCACCCGACGTTCGAACAAGTGCAAGCAATACGTGGGAAGATCTCAAGGTCATCACAAGATCTCGTTTCTCCGCACAACGAATCGAAAGGTGAATTAAATTCCGCTATTTAATTCATGTATATTGAAATCAATTATCGGAAAAACAAGATCCAAGAGTCGAACCCGGATTAGACGAACGATCACGCGGTGGTGGCGAAGCCACCGGACCGCGGGATCGCCCGCTAGGGTTTGGCGGCGCGCGGAGGAAAGGAACCCTCGGCTGGGCCGAGGGCTCGCGATCGATCACGGGGATCGATCGCCGGGGGCGCGGGCTGGTGCCGCACCCCACCCGCCGTGAAGGCGGGGCTCCTCCAGGCGGCGGCGAGTCGCCGGACTCGCCGCGGGGGGCTGCTGGGCAGCCCCATCGATCGTGAAGATCGAACGCGATTTCGATCGCGTGAACCCCGGCTCGCGGGGGTTCGGCTGGGGGCGGGCCGCGTGCCTTCGGGTGCGTGGTCTCCAAAGGCCGGACTCCGGCGGATGAGTCGGCGTTCATGTGATCTCCGGCGAAGGGTTTGATCGGGTTATTGGTTTCCGCAAATTTAAATAACCCGGGATATCGAATTCCAACAATTGGTATCAGAGCGTATGGTTACGTTTTTCGTTAATTGTTTCGATAATCGATTGTCGTTGTTTATAGCCATAGATTAATTTAAAATTTTAAATTATTGTGCTATATTGTTCTACGTCTATGTTTTCTCTCTTGTGTGAATTGTGTTTGTCGGAAAAATTAATTATTAAAATCGAGGGTTTTTCGGAATAATCGAACCGGAGGAAATCGATTGCGACATACCTAGGCTCGAAGGGACTGTGCGGGCTGCTGGGCGTGATCTAGACGTAGCTGGGCATGCCGGCGTGTGCCACCAGTGGTGGTGGTTCGCCGGCAACCGGCGGCTGCGTTCGGTGGTTGCGTTGGCGGCATCGCGGACGGTTTCTTAATCGGGCGGGCTGCCGGGGAGGTGGCTGGAGGTATGGGCGGCGTGTGGGCTGCTGCTGGAGCGAAGTCGATGGCTAGACGTCGAGGACGTTGTCAGGCCGGGAGTCGGCTGCTCCGACAAAGCTCCACGCACGGTCGATCGATGTGGCTGTTTCGGCTGCTCTCGGAGCAGCGGCGATGTGGCTGGTCGCACCAGCGGCTGGGATGATGGCGGATATCGACGGCTTGATTCACCAAGGGTGGTGGTCGCCGGATGTCGATGGCCTCCCGCGGACTGCTGTCCGCTGAATGAATTTTATTTAGAATAGAATTTTATTTCGACATGATTTTTAAATCATGGTGCTGTAGGCGTGAATTCCTTATTCATGTGCTGTACGTGTGAATGGCCTTTTTGTACATGTTTTCTTTGCATGGTCTAGATATCACGTTGATATGCATGTGCATATGAAGTGCATGTGGGTTCGATGGAGGGTCGACCGGAAATTCGACTCGGTTCGTCCCGGTAAATCCGATCTTTCCGGTAATAATTTAATCTTTCTAATTTTATTTAATTTAATTTTGGAATTAATTCAAATTCTATTTGGATTGGATTTCTTAATTATGGAATTAAATAATGGAATTAGATGGAGAGTTAAATTAGGAAAGAAAATCCTAGTTTCTCTAGATATTCTATACCTACTTGGATTAGAAGTCTTAAGAATAATCAAAATTCGATTTTGATTAGGATTCTTGAGATCTAATCTAAATAGGATTGAGAAATTATTAAAATATTGATTTTATTTAATTTAAGTATTTTATTTAAAATCATTAGATTAATTCAAAATTTATTTTGGATTGGAAAATCTTGGATTTTATTTAGAATAGAATTAAATATGGAGATCAATGGATTTTAATAATATTGATTTTATTTAATTTAAGTATTTTATTTAAAATCATTAGATTAATTCAAAATTTATTTTGATTGGAAAATCTTGGATTTTATTTAGAATAGAATTAAATATGGAGATCAATGGATTTTAATAATATTGATTTTATTTAATTTAAGTATTTTATTTAAAATCATTAGATTAATTCAAAATTTATTTTGGATTGAAAAAACTTGGATTTTATTTAAAATAGAATTAAATATGGAAATCAATGGAATTGATTTTATTTAATTGGAGTATTTTATTTAAAATCATTAGATTGATTCAAATTTTTTTTTTGAATTGGAATCTTGGATTTTATTTAAAATAAATTAAATATGAGAATCAAAGAATTTTTCCGTCGCTCGGCAAAGTATTCAAGACGTAGAATGAAGACTCAAGACAAGCATGCTGGAATTCATCAAGGTACGAATAGTCGAGAAATAATTTTACTTGAGCAATTATTTGATTATTTGTGAACGTACTTGCATGAAATGTATGTTTGTTATTATGCTTATGTGTATTTAATTATGCATTAGATAGCGTATCCCTTTGTTATAAAAAGCTAAGTGGGAGAGGGAATGGAAACATTGCCATGGTCTCCATTGCTGCTCTCTTGGTGACTTTTATAAACTTTTGAAGTTTATATAGATAAGTCATTGGAGGAGAGTTCTTGTAATTCCTCTTACGAGAAACATTGATTAAGTTTATCAAACAATGCCTAATTTGTCTTTCCAAAGCTGATTTCAAGTCGACTCATTCTCACCCCGGGGAGTGGAATGGAGCCAAAGCCACTTGGTCATGTAGAGGACACAAATTAGAGACCTTCGTACCATTCTTTTATAGATGGATCGATTGTCTGCTCGGCTCCCTCATTTATGAGAGATAGGGTTGTTCGCATGGTGAATCACTGGTTAGAAACTTCGAGTTTCACTTATGATTCTCCGCGTCTTGATTTACAAGATCGAATGGATCAAGTAATTGGGAGTCAATTATAAAAGTCTCTTGGTGTAGTAAACGTCCACACCACGTGGCTTACTATACTGACGGATTTTGGATTAATTGATGTAGACAGTTGTAAGAAATTGTGAAGAGTTGTGAAGTTGTCGTAAACGTCCACACCACGTGGCTTGCGGTGATGTAGCAATTCCAAACGATTTACTTTGGTACTGAGTAATGGTTTACACTTAGATACGCATTATAGTATTCCTCCCCACGAGGTTCCGCTATAAGTGATGTATGACCAAAGAAAATCTAATTGCTAAGTCGTTTGGGTGGGTAAACGTCCACACCACGTGGCTTGCCTTACCTGATGGGATTTTAGATGTGATTAGTGGTTTAATGATATTATTTGAGGGAGATAATATCGGATATTAAATCAATTGTTTGTTGTTATATGTGCTCATAGATTAGGAAATGGCTTTGAACCCACTTTCTGTGATACGTAAGGATTTTAACTCACTGGTCCCTAAATGTATTGATTGGAATAGAGATCTAGACATTGCCCAAACTGTTAAAGAGTACAAGTTTGTACTCAGGGAGTTTTGTCCTCCCGAGCCTATTGACATAGGCGGCTAGACAAGAAGCGATGAGGATACTCATAAAGGCCAGTCCTTCGAGGAAACGCTTAAACACGTTTTCGAGATGATGAACCTTTTGGACGAGTTGAGACGGAAATCGCAAGCTCTTGTAGCCAATGCCAAAGGTTTCGAACCTAAGGGCAAGATCGGGGAAAAGGGAAAAGCAAGCAAAGAAACCCAGTGGTCCTAAGCTACTTGGACCACGAGATGGGACGAGAAAGCCGTGAGGCAAGTGTTCTCGATGCAAACAGTCTGGGTACTGGAAGTCTGGTTATCCTCTCAAAGAAAGTACGAAATTTTCTTTAGTCGTGAAACATAGTCAGTGGTATTATCTACCGGAACCTGGTGTGTGGATATGGAACCACTGACGGTATGTGCATTTTAAATGCAAGGGTTCCAGGAAACCCGACGACTTAGAAAAGAAGAAATCGTAGTCTACATGGGCAATGCTGTGGAGGAGGCAGCAGTTGCAGTGGAGGACATTTTATAGGATTTCATTTTTGAGTTATTGCTTTTATGTACCTTTCATATTAGAAAGAACTTTGTTCTGGATTTCTAATGAATGGATATTTTATTTCTTTTAATCATTTGATGGTTATAAGAAGAAATAATGATATTATCTATTTTGGTACATTAGCTAGCAATATATAAATGATGAATCCTGAGTCCACCACGATGCAACGAACCGTTTTATATAACTCGTTTTACTAATAAGAGATTTCTTTATTAAATCATTTATACTTGTGGATTCTTATGCTAAGTCATATTTATTCAAATAAGAAGTTCAAAGGTCGAAAATTGATTGTAAGATCAATTAAGTTGAAGGAGTGGACCTTCCGACCTAAGAATCAAATTTGGAAGATAATACGACTAAGCAATCCTTTATGGATATAAGATATAAGATCCGGACAAGTATTAGAATTGATTGACTCTGATTTATGATCAGAGCTTGGGATTGGATCCCAAGTGACTACACCATACAGTCCTCTGTAGGATTGGTGTGTCGGAAATAAGAAATGGAACTCTTATAGAAATAGTAAAAGCATGAGTTAAACGGAACTACCTATGTTCTATGGATATGTCTTGGAAACAACGGCACATTCAAATGTGGTTGTAGAATATCCTAGAAGAACAAAAGGTGTGTGTTCGATAGTACTATGAACTAGAAGGACGTTATAAGTTCTAACGCCCGGTTCTTAGAGGAAGACTATTAGATGAACCACAAGCCCAAAATGACATGATACTTCTGAAGAGAGAGAAAACGATTAAGACTTAGAACCAGCCGAAGCGAGTAGCGATACATCACTATCTGCACCTACTGTTATTACTGTTTATACACCGGAATGCCATTGTAGTGGGAGGTTGTTTGACAACCGGAGATATTCATAAGACTAGGAGAGGTTTGAACTCTGGACCTAGTATACATGAAATCAATCCCTGGATCTACATGAAGGCGGTACTAGATCTAAATGTGCCTTCTTGGAAAGCAATAAGGATTATTGCTAAGAGGCAAGATCATTTAGAGTACAAGCTTAGTTGATCCATTTATGGATTGGTACAAAGCATTGAGTTCGTGGTACTTGCAAATTGATGAGATAGTCCATTTTATGGATTCATCAAAGCATAGACGAATCGAGTGTATGGGAAACGTGATGGAAACAAGGTGGTGTTTCTCGGAGGTTTTATGTAGATAACATTTTATCATTGGCAACAATGTAAAGATGTTGTCAGACATAAAATGATGGTTGTCTAGAAAAATCGATATATGAGATAAAGAAGAAGTTAGAGCATGTTCTTAAGATCTAGGATCTCAAGAAAAGAACATTGTACTTCTCTAGATATCTTATACGATTATGGTTCGTTTTAACATGCAAAGATTCCGAGAAAGGTTCGTTACCTTTCAGAGACGGAATGCATCTATCTAAGGATATGTGTTTTGAAACACAAAAGGAGATAGAAGTAATAAAAATCAGTTTCCTACACTTGGAGTGTGGAAAGCTTGATAAATGCAATGTTGAAAACGAGAACCTGATATCGGCTATGCGGTTAGCATAGTGGGAGGATATCAAGGTAATCCTGGAAAGGAATACTTGACTGCTGTAATGAACATTTTAAGTACTTTCGAAGTACTAGAAACTATGTTCTGGATTACGGAGCAGACAAACATTTTCTTTGGATTACATTCTCTTAGATTTCTAATCGAATGAGGACCGGTGTAAGTCGATATCAGGCTATGTGTTTCACTATTGAAGGAGAAGGAGTTTTTAACATGGAAGAGTGATAAGCACGATGCTTTTCGGACTCTACCATGGGTAACCAAATAAGCGGCCTCAGAGGCAGCGGAAGTTTTGGTATAACTCCGGGATAATCTCTGGGACTTAGATGTGATTCTTAATTTGCCAAAGGCTATGTAAATAGCGGTGCGATGGCAAATGATAAGATCACAAGTCCATAAGTGTAAGATAACACATAGTGCAAGTACCACCTGATACGAGTCATCGTCGAGGGAGACGACGCTGTAGTCACCAAGATAACTTCAGAGCGGCAACCTAGATTGCTCATTCACATAGTACTTCTTGGAAGTACAACTTAAGCACGTGATGAGGATGGGAGTCGGGAGTTTGGAGGAAATGACTAGACCTTAGTACAAGTGGGAGATTGTTGGAGTTGTGTACTTAATGTCTAGATTTAAGTAACGGAAACTCACGATCCATTGCCACTAATCTATTTAATTAAATAAACAATTATTTGCATTTAATTATTTATAATTAAATATATGCAAATTATAGTCCTGGATTTTATACGTTGTAGTTAGTATGGTGTGCATGGGCACACAGAAGATCATACTATCGGTTACTCGTATTTAATCGAACAGTTGCTCACGACCTAGATGGACACGGACCAATCCATCGGTATAGTCGTTGTGTGAGAGAGAAAATAATTTATCTTAATTATTTTATCACACTTGTACACTTGGTGTATTGAGCGGATCGTTTGAGATTTATCGATTAGGATTGCCGGCGATAATCGATTTAAGTCTCAGTGTATTTTATTCTTAATCCCCGATACTATTGCGGGTGTGTATATTTAATATAAGTGACTTTGATTTTCCAAAGGAATTTACCGGTTTAATTACTGGGTCAATTACCGGTTAAGTTGGGTCGCTATATTTTATATATGACATGCCGTGAATACTTGACGGGAAAGTGTATCCCGTAAGGGTTGATAATATCCCCGAGATGAGTTCATAAGGAATTATTATGTAAACCCTGCAGGTGGATTTGTTCCGCATAATAATTAAGGATGAATGGTACTAGTCTCGGATAAAAGAGATGAATAAATTAATTAGCAATAAATTAATTTTATTCATGGATATTTATATCTTAAATACACGGAATAAATAATACTACCGGAGAAATATTATTTGATATAATATGGTTTAATATTGGGAGTGCAATTAATTTATATAGTGGAAAATAAATTAATTAATATTGATAAGGATTAATGGACTTGAGCATTGGGCTCAATTTAATCTTCAATATTAGAAGCCCAATATTCCACCTCCTTAAGATCCCCTACGTAGCCTATAAAAGCACTACATGGTCTTCTCTATTCTCATAACTTGAAGATCACAATTCTAGAGAGAGAATGGAGAGAAGGAGATCCATAGTGTTCGGAGGATCGTCGCCCACCCGACGTTCGAACAAGTGCAAGGAATACGTGGGAAGATCTCAAGGTCATCACAAGATCTCGTTTCTCCGCACAACGAATCGAAAGGTGAATTAAATTCCGCTATTTAATTCATGTATATTGAAATCAATTATCGGAAAAACAAGATCCAAGAGTCGAACCCGGATTAGACGAACGATCACGCGGTGGTGGCGAAGCCACCGGACCGCGGGATCGCCCGCTAGGGTTTGGCGGCGCGCGGAGGAAAGGAACCCTCGGCTGGGCCGAGGGCTCGCGATCGATCACGGGGATCGATCGCCGGGGGCGCGGGCTGGTGCCGCACCCCACCCGCCGTGAAGGCGGGGCTCCTCCAGGCGGCGGCGAGTCGCCGTACTCGCCGCGGGGGGCTGCTGGGCAGCTCCATCGATCGTGAAGATCGAACGCGATTTCGATCGCGTGAACCCCGGCTCGCGGGGGTTCGGCTGGGGGCGGGCCGCGTGCCTTCGGGTGCGTGGTCTCCAAAGGCCGGACTCCGGCGGATGAGTCGGCGTTCATGTGATCTCCGGCGAAGGGTTTGATCGGGTTATTGGTTTCCACAAATTTAAATAACCCGGGATATCGAATTCCAACAAGCAGGACCTGATGATAATCGACCGGGGGGAGAGCTGGATGGATCCTATAAAAGCATACTTAACAACTGGAGAACAACCCGAGGACAAGGTTGAAGCCAGACAGTTGAGGATCCGATCAGCAAGATACACTTTGATCGGAGACGAATTGTACCGATGAAGTATGTTCCTACCACTTTTGAAATGTGTAACGCCCCTGGAGGGACAAAGGATTTTCAGCGAAATACACGATGGAGTATGTGGAAATCATGCGGGCGGACAATCGCTAGCACATAAAACTGCCCGCTAGGGGTATTATTGGCCCACACTAAGGAAGGATGCGATCCGCTACGCGAGAAAGTGTCATCGATGTCAAATCACCGCTCCTTTCATCCGAACACAGCAGGACTACCTTAATTCAATATATAGTCCATGGCCGTTTGCCTCATGGGGGATTGACCTTATTGGTCCCCTGCCAACTGGGCCGGGAGGAGTAAAGCACGCAGTAGTAGCCGTGGACTATTTCACCAAATGGGCCGAGGCAGAACCACTAAAGACAATTGATCATAAAGCCATCATCCGTTTCATTTGGAAAAACATCATCTGTCGATTTGGGATCCCTCACACGATCACATCGGATAATGGGAAGCAGTTCGACGGACAGGAGATAATGGAATTTTTTAATAAATGGAAAATCAAAAAGGCTTTTTCTACACCCTATCACCCCCAGACAAACGGACAAGTGGAGGCAGTTAACAAAATTCTAAAACATACCATCAAAGCTAGAATCGAGGAGAGACAAGGAAGATGGGCGGTCGAACTGCCCGATGTGTTATGGTCGTATAGAACGACTAGCAAGGCCGCTACGGGGGAAACTCCATTCTCCTTAGCATATGGGGCGGAGGTTGTGATCCCATCAGAAATTGAGATCCCCAGCTACAGAACATCCCAGGATATAAACGATAACAACGACAAGGCTCTGCGGCTAGAACTGGATTTCCTAGAGGAGAAGAGGCTAAATTCTGTCCATAGAAACGCGGCGTCAAAACAAAAAACAGAGAGATTCTTTAACTCCAAAGTGAATGTCCGGAAATTTATGCCAGGAGATTTGGTGTTAAAACGAATAATGGGCCCGAACACTGGGGCGTTGGGCCTGAACTGGGAAAGACCGATGCGAGTCAGGAAACACGTGCAGAATGGTGCCTATGAGCTCGAACACTTAAACGGAGTGGCAGAACAATACTTTTGGAATGCTTTGTACTTGAAAAAATATTATCAGTAGAGTCGAACAATGTAAGGATTGGCGTGAAAACGTTTTAACCAAGTTTGTGAAATAAATATTACCATTTATTCGTCCCCGCAGAAACTTTTTTCATTGACAAGGATAAATCCTTACTTTTCGGAGGTCGCCGAGCCGGACAGGCAATGGACTGTCCGATCACTCGGGCGACAAGAATAAGTAATTCCGAGAAAAGACAAGGATAAATCCTTACTTTTCGGAGGTCGCCGAGCCGGACAGACAATGGACTGTCCGATCACTCGGGCGACAAGAATAAGAAACCCCAGGAAAAGACAAGGATAAATCCTTACTTTTCGGAGGTCGCCGAGCCGGACAGGCAATGGACTGTCCGATTACTCGGGCGAAAAGAACGAGAAATCTCCAGAGAGGAGTTCAAATTTTTAGTTTTGGAAGTCGTCGATCCGAGTATAAGTTTTCAGTTATCTGGGCGAACACTCGGTGCGATCATTTTAGAAACTGAGAATCGCTTGTTTACGTTTGTTTAGGTACACACTATCTTTCGAACACCGTAATAAAATTGATAGGAGAACGAACGATAAAATGTAAGACACGATCCAAACAAGAAGGGAAAAGGAAAATTTTCATTCAAAGCCTCCGGGCAAATCCGGGATTACAAAAGGCGAGCTAAGAAGATAACCAAAAAAAAAAAACAAGAGAATCCCTAATGGAAGTCCGGGTCGACCACCAGCAGAAACTCCGAGTCAAACACCCGGACGGAAAATACATCAGTCGGGTGGTAGAGGAAGCGAACATGCCATCCATGGCGTATGCGCGATTCCCTTACAAACTCCTCCCAGCCTGGCCCGAACACAGATATGAAGCCGTGACGGCGTTTCAGCTCGAACACCCAGAGTTTCCTCCTCACGTCGGTCATGAGGACGAAGTAGCCTAGGCGCACTCCGATCAAGTCAGTGAAGACGGGCGGCAGGGGGAGCTTCTTGCTGTGCCACCTACTGGAGAAGATAAGGTCGACGCGGCAGGAGCCATCAGACTTCGCGGACACCTGAGCCGTAATCCAGTGGGCAGATGAAAATATATTGGGAGATTTAAAATCGGTGAAGTGAAATGAATTTGAAAAAGAACCGTGTATTTATAAGCGTTTTTTACTGCCGATGTCTGGGTAAATGGAATCGACGCCATTGCTCTGAAAAGACGTTTCAGAGACCTGAACCGACGCAAATAGCATTTGTCAGATATGCAGTGCCTCGTTTGGCGTAATTTTCACCCGAAAAGTCGCGCTGGTTTTCTCATGCGCATTAATGGTGATCTGACATTTGAAATCACAACAACGATTGGTATCCTCACAAAACGGGAAAGAGTAGCGAAGTAGAATTTAAATATCCGAACACTGGGGCATTTCGGTCCGCGTTTTTGGTCGCAGACCGAAATAAGCAATCTCACGAGCACAAAAATATAATAATTCGCGGACATCAAGTCAAATAATCCGATGAAGCGAACTCTAATCCAGGAAAATGTCGATTACAAGTTTCAAGTCGCAAAAATAAAAACACGGAAAACAAGGTGAACAATGTTTGAAAACGAGTGCTAAAAGAACAGACAAAAAGGAAAATATGCTAAGTGTTGTTAAACATTGTGCTCGGAGGCATCTACATTCCCGCTTTCACCGGCATCTCCCAAAGTTTCACCAACTTTCGGATCGCACTTCATTCCTGACCGGAGCTTGATTTTTGAGAGGACGACATAACTGACTTTTGTTCGGCCACCATGAGAGATCGAGGCCCATATCCTCGCTCAAATCCAATGCTTCGATGGGGAGATACAGATGAATTTTGTTGTCCCCAACAAACTTCTTAAAGCTGACCATGAAAGCGTCGATTTTCTGGCCGCCCCGAATCAACTCCCGCAAGCAGTAGAAAAAGGCACAACAATAAATCCAATCCCCGTAAGTGATCAGATTAGTGGCAGGATTCTCTTCCCTCTCTGCATCGACCGCTCGAAATGCTGCCACCTCCTCCTCCAACGTCTTGATCGCCTCATCCTTCTCTTTCAAACTAGCCAAGGCAATGTTTTCGGCTTGTGTCTTCTCGGCGAGTTCAGCCCTAACAGAATCCAGCTCACGTTGCACTTCCCGGAAATTCTCCTCGTGCTCACTTTCCCTCTTGACAGAAGCCTCAATTTCTGCTCTCAATCCGACCACGATCCCTTCGAGCTTAGCCACCTCAGAGTTAGCAGTTTTTGCTTTTTCCTCCAAATTCTTGGTCCTCTCGACTTCCAAACGGTGAAGCTCTCTCGTCCTGGCGATCACGACCATCATTTTATCATACTCCTCTTTGAGCGAGGAAGGGGCTGCCTCGGGCACTTAAGACGCACTTTCCACGGCCCCTAGCAGAGAGTACACCAGAAAGGAATGTGTTGGAGTTGTATACTTAATGTCTAGATTTAAGTTATATGAACTCCCGATCCATTGCCATTAATCTATTTAATTAAATAAACAATTATTTGCGTTTAATTATTTATAATTAAACATATGAAAATTATAGTCCTAGATTATATACGTTGTAGTTAGTATGGTGTGCGGGCCCACACGGAAGATCATACTATCGGTTACTCGTATTTAATCGAACAGTTGCTCACGACCTAGATGGACACGGACCAATCCATCGGTATAGTCGTAGTATGAGAGAGAAAATAATTTGTCTTGATTATTTTATCATACTTGTACACTTGGTGTATTGGGCGGATCGCTTGAGATTTATCGATTATGATTGCCTTGGATAATCGATTTAAATCTCAGTGTATTTTATTCTTAATTCCCGATACTATTGCGAGTGTGTATATTTAATATAAGTGACTTTGATTTTCCAAAGGAATTGACCGGTTTAATGCTGGAAATCGATGTCCCGGGCTATTAAAATTGCGGAAACCAATAGCCCTACCGAAATCCTCGATCGCCAGAGATCTGAACGCGAACCACCGCACGAGCCGAGGCTCGACCGAGCACCGCACGGGCGAACCCGCACGCCCAGCCGAGCCCCCGCACGGGGTTCGCGATCATCTCCATGATGATCGCTGGGATCGCTCGTAGCGATCCCCGGGTTGCTCGCATCATCCCCGCAGCGAGTCGCTGACTCGCTGCCCCAGCGCACGGGGTCACCCCGTGCGAGCCGCTACGGGCGAACCCGTAGCTTGTACGGGGTCGCTGTGAGTCGCCCCGCAGCTGACCCGCGATCGATCCGAGGATCGATCGCATCCCTCGGCTCCGGCCGAGGGTTCCCCGTAGCCGCGCCGGCGGCGATGAGGGCGGAGGGATCCGCCGTGGCACCAGCCCACGACATCCCCGGCGATCGACCGAAGTCGATCGCATGCCCCGGCGTCCAGCCGGGGCTTCCCCTTGTCGCGCGTCCCGGCGGTCCGAACCCTAGGGTTCGACCGCCACCTTCGATCCTCGCCGGGGATCTCGAATCCCCGTCCCCGAGGTTCGTCGTTTTCCCGGATCGTGCGTTCATGTATATATCACAATTATAATAAAATCATGGAGGGGGTTTATGATTTTGTATCTCGATTCGTTGTGCGGAGAAACGAAATCAAAACGTTGAAGAACTTCGAATCTTCCTACGTATTCCTTGCACCTCGTCCGAACGTCGTGTGGGCGACGATCTATCGAACTCCTATGGATCTCCTTCAACTCTCAAGCAATATCAAGTATGATATTCTTGTCTTATGATGTGTGTAAATTATGAAGGCCATGTAGTGCTTTTATAGGCTACGTAGGAGATCTTAAGGAGGTGGAATATTGGGCTTCCAATATTAATGATTAAATTGAGCCCAAGCCCAAATCTATTAATCTCATTAATATTAATTTATTTATTTTCCACTATATAAATTAATTGCACTCCCAATATTAAACCATGTTATATCAAATAATATTTCTCCGGTAGTATTATTTATTCCGTGTATTTAAGATTTAAATATCCATGAATAAAATTAATTTATTGCTAATTAATTTATTCATCTCTTATATCCGAGAATAGTACCATTCAACCTTAATTATTGTGCGGAACGAATCCACTCATGAGGTTTACACAATAATTCCTTATGAACTCATCTCGGGGATATTATCAACCCTTACGGGATACACTTTCCCGTCAAGTATTCACGACATGCCATATATAAAATATAGCGACCCCATTTTACCGGTAATTAACCCAATAATTAAATCGGTTAATTCCTTTGGAAAATCAAAGTCACTTATATTAAATATACACACCCGCAATAATATCGGGGATTGAGAATAAAATACTCTGAGACTTAAATCAATTATCAAAGGCAATCCTAATTGATAAATCTCAAGCGATCCGCCCAATACACCAAGTGTACAAGTGTGATAAAATAATTAAGACAAATTATTTTCTCTCTCACACAACGACTATACCGATGGATTGGTCCGTATCCATCTAGGTCGTGAGCAACCGTTCGATTAAATACGAGTAACCGATAGTATGATCTTCTGTGTGACGTTGCACACCATACTAACTACAACGTATAGAATCCAGGACTATATTTTGCATATATTTAATTAATAATAATTAAATGCAAACAATTGTTTATGAATTAAATAGATTAAATGCTATGACCGGGAGTTTACCGATACTTAAATCTAGACATTAAGTACACAACTCCAACATTCTCCCACTTGTACTAAGGTCTAGTCATTTCCTCCAAACTCCCGACTCCCATACTCATCACGTGCTTAAATTGTACTTCCAAGAAGTACTATGTGAATGAGCAATCTAGGTTGCCGCTCTGAAGTTATCTTGGTGACTACTGCGTCGTCTCCCTTGACGATGACTCGAATCAGGTGGTATTTGCTCTATGTGTTATCATCACCTTTTGAACTTATGACTTCTTCCAGTTTACCATGCACCGCTATATACATAGCCTTTTGGTGAACTAAGAATCATATCCAAGTTCAGAGGTCATCCCGGAACCTAACCAAAACTTCCGCTGCCTCTGAGGCTGCTATTCGGTTTATGATAGAGTCCGAGAAGCATCATGCTTATCACTCCTTCATCTTAAAGTTCCACCTCTTTCAAAAGTGAACACATAGCCTGATATCGACTTACACTGGTCCTTCTCTGATTTGGGATCTGAGAAAATGTAATTCTTAAGAAGTATTCGTGTTGTAATCCGGTACTTCGAAAGTACTTTTACAGCATCCGCATATCTCTTTACAGGATTACTTTGATATCCTCCCACTATACTAACTGCATAGTTGATATCAGGTTCTTGCTTTTCAACATTGCATTCATTAAGCTTTCCATACACCAAGGTATAGGAAACCGCTTTATCTATCCCCTTTTATGTGCTCAAGACACATACCCTTAGATAGATGTATTCTGTTCCCGAAAGGCAATAACCTTTCTCAGAATTATGCATGTTTAAAACAACCCATAATCGTATAAGATTTCTTAATCTCATATCTTGATTTATTTAGACAACCATTACTTTATGTCTGACAACACTTTTACATTGTTGCCAATGATAAAATGTTATCTACATAAAACTCCGAGAAACACCACCTTGTTTCCATTACGTTTCTAATACACCTTCTACTCTAAATGATCTTGCCTCTTAACAATAATACTTATTGCTTTCTAAGCAGGCACATTTAGATTAGCACCGCCCTTATGCAGAGCTAGGGATCGATTTCATCTATACTAGATCCAGAGTTCAAAACTCCTCTAGTCTTATGAAAATCTCTGGTCGTTTAACAACCTCCCACTGCAATGGCGTTCCGGTGTATAACAGTAATAACATTTAGGTGCAGTTTGTGGTGTACTACTACTCGGTTAGGCTGGTTCTCAGTCTTTTGTCCTCTTCCTCATTTCAAAGTACCTTGTCAGTTAGGGCATTGTAGTTCATCTAATAGTCTTGCTCTAAGAACCGGGCGAGTACACCCCTCTGGTTCATAGTACTATTGGACATACAATCACTTGTTCTTCTAGGATATCCTACAACCACATTAAATGTGCTGTTGTTTTCAGGAGTATCCACAGAACATAGGTAGTTCCGAACAAACTTTTCATTTCTTATTTCCGATATATCATATCTACACGCGAGTGCATGATGTGGTCCTTTGAGACTTAATCTCAATCTTTGATCTATGCTATGTGTCATTTAGATAGGTGGTAGCCTCCGCGATCAAATCGCAGGCTTCTAATGGATATACTTTGAAGGTTCCCCATAATAGCTTTGTGTCCATTGACTACGCAAAACACTTTGCTTTTATGCCACATCAAGTATTCTAATCCATCTTTGAGTATTCTTTGAAAGAACTACTCATACCTTTCTAATTACACATGTCACTGCATTAATCATAAACCATTTTCAATACTTGTCCGAATTCTACCCTTTATCCAGAAAGGTCTACTTAGTTGTACTATCTTCCAAATTTGATTCTTAGGTCGGAAGGTCCATTCCTCCAACTATAATTGATCAAATCAATTTCGACCTTTTGAATCTTATTTGAACAAATACTACTAAGTTAAAGAATTAACAAGCGTAATGATTAATAAGGAAATAAGTAAAACAAGTTATATAACGGTTTGTTGCATCGTGGTAGACTAAGGATTCATCATTCACATATTGCTATCTAATGTACCAGAATAGATAACACCATAATTTCTTATCTAAATCATCAAATGATTAAAGAAATAAATATCCATTCAAAAAAACAGAACAAAAGTTCTTTTCAAAATAAAGGGGTACATAAAGCAATAAACTTGGAATGAAATCCTATAACTACTAAAAGCATATAAATGTCTTCCACTGCAACCGCTGCTACCCCAACAGCTTCGCCCATGTAGACTTGAACACTTCTTCTCTAAGTCGCCGGGTTTTCTGGAACCCCTGCATTCAAAATAATGCACATACCGTCAGTGGTTCCATATCTACACACCAGAATTCTGGTAGATAATACTATGTTTTTACGACTAAAGAAAAATTCGTACCTCTGAGAGGACATTCAGACTTCCAGTGTCCAGACTTGTTGCATCGGAAGCACTTGCCCCTTGGCTTGTTAGCCCCCACTCGTGGTCCATTCCTCTTGGCACCACTGGGTTTCAAGGCTTGCTTCCTTTTCTTGCCCCTACCTCCAACAGCTTTCAAGCTTTTGGACTTGGTAGCTACAAGTGCCTGAGACTTGCCCTTCTTGTAGATCCCCTCTGCCGCCTTTAGTTCAGTCAGGAGTTGCGCAAGAGTATAAGATAGTTTACCCATATTATAGCTCATACGAAACTGCTCAAAACTAGGGGTCGGAGACTGGAGTATGATGTCGACTTGCGTCTCACCATCAATCTGAGCTCCTAGGACCTCCAATTCATTCAATAAACTCATCATCTTAAGGACGTGCTCCTCAACGGGCGTCCCTTCAGACTGAGTAGTTGTCATGAGGACTCTCATGGCCTCTTGTCTAGCCGCACGGTTTTGATGCCCAAACATGTCCTTGAGGTTGAACAACATATCCTCGGCGGTGTCCATCGACTCATGTTGGGTTTGGAGTACATTTGACATAGAAGCCAAAATATAGCACCTAGCCATTTCATCAGCCTTTGTCCACCTCCTATATGCTGCTCTCTCCTCATCAGTTGAGGCAGCTGTGGGTTCAACTGGGCATGACTCATAGAGTACGAACTTGTACTCTTCAGCAGTCAGGACAATGTCAAAATTTCTCTTCCAATCAATGTAATTGGGACCAGTGAGTTTATTCTCCTTGAGTATCACAGAAAGTGGATTCATAGCTATTCTCTAAACCTATAAGCACATATAAACAAACAATTAATTTAATGTCCGATATTATCTCCCTCAAATAATATCATTAAATTACTAATCACATCTAAAATCCCATCAGGTAAGGCAAGCCACGATAGTGTGGACGTTTACCCACCCAAATGATTTCGTAATTAGATTTGCTTCGGTCGTACATCATCAATAGCGTTACTTCGATGGGAAGAATACTATGAAGCGTACCTAAGTGTAAACCATTACTCAGTACCAAGAAGTTCGTTTGGGAGTCGCATATCACTGCAAGCCACGATAGTGTGGACGTTTACGTTGACACACGGATCCTTTACTCCCTTCTAAAACTGTCTACATCAATCGTTCAAAAATCCCATTCAGTATAGCAAGCCACGATAGTGTGGACGTTTACTACACCAAAAGACTTTTACAATTGACATCCTTTTACTCGATCCATTGAATTCTCGCAAACCAAGATGCGGAGAATCATAAGTGAAACTCGAAGTTTCTAACCAGTGATTCACCATGCGAACAGCCCTATCTCTCATAAATGAGGGAGCCGAGCAGACAATCGATCCACCTTCAAAAGGATGGTACGAAGGTCTCTAATTTGTGTCATCCACATGACCAAGTGGCTTTGGCTCCATTCCACTCCCCGGGGTGAGAATGAGTCGACTTGAAGTCAGCTTCAGAAAAGACAAACTAGGCATTGTTTGATAAACTTGATCAATGTTTCTTTGTAAAAGGAATTACAAGAATTCTCCTCTAATGACTCGTCTATACGAACTTCGAAAGTCCATAAGAGTCACCAAGAGAACAGCAATGGAGACCATGGGAATGTTTCCATCCCCTCTCCCACATAGCTTTTTACAATAAAGGGATACGCTATCTAGTGCATAAAATAAACACATATAGCATGCATACAAGCAATAAAGCACATAGTATCACATAGTCAAAATAATGCTAGAAAATTATTTTCCCGACTATCATGGCTTTATTCCATCTTCATATGCATCTTCTAGTCTTCAGTCTTCGTTTTTGAATGCTCCATGTGACGAGAATATTAATCCCAATATTTAAATCTATTTATTTTCAATTAATCCAAAAGTTACTTAATTCGAAAATTAAGTCAATCGAATATATCAAAAATAAAATTAAATATTATTAATATTTTATTTATTTATTTTCCCATCTAATTCCATTAAATCTCTAGAATCTTATCCAAGTAAAAACTTGAATATTCTAGAGACTTCTATAATAGAATAAGGAAATAAAATAAATTAGGACTCTTCTACTTTCCAACAATTAATTAATTTCCATCTAATGAAAATTCCAAAAGAATAATCAAATAGGAAATAAATTAATTCCTAATTAATTCTTTTTCTAATCCATGAGAGTTCCCATAAAATAGAATACTCAATAAGGAATAAAATTAATTCCAATTAATTATTTTCCTAATCCATGAGAGTTCCTAAAATTAAGAACACTCAAATAGGAAAACCGAATTAATTTAGGAAAGTGAATCTTGGTAGGAGTAGCATGGGTTGGGAGACCCCACACCACCTCCACCGTCGACCTCCATCGCCCGGGACCACCACCGCCGCCGCCCCCAGCCCACGCGCCACCACCACCGGTGGCCGGTGTGGCCGGAAGCCCTAGCGGGCAGCCCCTTCGATGGGGTCGATCGATCCTCATGGGGATCGATCATGGGGATGATCGACCCCCCCGGTTTTTCGTCCACTTCGTCTTCGTCACACGTCTTCGTCTTCCGGCGATCGTCTCAACATCGTACCAACGTAAATAAATTACAATAATTTAAATTACAATTCCGGTATCGATTCTATACATGAAATCGACCCTATACATTTTCCGGAAAACATAGAACAATAATAATAAATACTAAATTCGGTCAACCCCCGAATTTTTTATTATTACAAACATTCATCCACACAAAACGAATCTCGACATGTCTAAGAGTTTAATAAACGAATAATCATGATAATTAAACAACAATTAATTAAACCATGATAGCCGGAAATCCCTGCAAGGTAGAACAATAATAGAACATATACATGAACACGAAACCAAACGCTCTGATACCAGTTGCTGGAAATCGATGTCCCGGGCTATTAAAATTGCGGAAACCAATAGCCCGACCGAAATCCTCCATCGCCGGAGATCCGAACGCGAACCACCGCACGAGCCGAGGCTCGACCGAGCACCGCACGGGCGAACCCGCACGCCCAGCCGAGCCCCCGCACGGGGTTCGCGATCATCTCCATGATGATCGCTGGGATCGCTCGTAGCGATCCCCGGGATGCTCGCAGTAGCCCCGCAGCGAGTCGCTGACTCGCTGCCCCAGCGCACGGGGTCACCCCGTGCGAGCCGCTACGGGCGAACCCGTAGCTTGCACGGGGTCGCTGCGAGTCACCCCGCAGCTGACCCGCGATCGATCCGAGGATCGATCGCATCCCTCGGCTCCGGCCGAGGGTTCCCTGTAGCCGCGCCGACGGCGATGAGGGCGGAGGGATCCGCCGTGGCACCAGCCCACGGCATCCCCGGCGATCGACCGAAGTCGATCGCATGCCCCGGCGTCCAGCCGGGGCTTCCCCTTGTCGCGCGTCCCGGCGGTCCGAACCCTAGGGTTCGACCGCCACCTTCGATCCTCGCCGGGGATCTCGAATCCCCGTCCCCGAGGTTCGTCGTTTTCCCGGATCGTGCGTTAATGTATATATCACAATTATAATAAAATCATGGAGGGGGTTTATGATTTTGTACCTCGATTCGTTGTGCGGAGAAACGAAATCAAAACGTTGAAGACCTTCGAATCTTCCTACGTATTCCTTGCACCTCGTCCGAACGTCGTGTGGGCGACGATCTATCGAACTCCTATGGATCTCCTTCAACTCTCAAGCAATATCAAGTATGATATTCTTGTCTTATGATGTGTGTAAATTATGAAGGCCATGTAGTGTTTTTATAGGCTACGTAGGGGATCTAAAGGAGGTGGAATATTGGGCTTCTAATATTGGAGATTAAATTGTGCCTAGCCCAAATCCATTAATCCTTTCCAATATTAATTAATTTATTTTCCACTATATAAATTAATTGCACTCCCAATATTAAACCATATTATATCAAATTATATTTCTCCGGTAGTATTATTTATTCCGTGTATTTAATATTTAAATATCCATTAATAAAATTAATTTATTGCTAATTAATTTATTCATCTCTTATATCCGAGAATAGTACCATTCAACCTTAATTATTGTTCGGAACGAATCCACTCATGAGGTTTACACAATAATTCCTTATGAACTCATCTCGGGGATATTATCAACCTTACGGGATACACTTTCCCGTCAAGTATTCACGGCATGCCATATATAAAATATAGCGACCCAATTTTACCGGTAATTAACCCAATAATTAAATCGGTTAATTCCTTTGGAAAATCAAAGTCACTTATATTAAATATACACACCCGCAATAATATCGGGGATTGAGAATAAAATACTCTGAGACTTAAATCAATTATCAAAGGCAATCCTAATTGATAAATCTCAAGCGATCCGCCCAATACACCAAGTGTACAAGTGTGATAAAATAATTAAGACAAATTATTTTCTCTCTCACACAACGACTATACCGATGGATTGGTCCGTGTCCATCTAGGTCGTGAGCAACCGTTCGATTAAATACGAGTAACCGATAGTATGATCTTCTGTGTGACGTCGCACACCATACTAACTACAACGTATAGAATCCAGGACTATATTTTGCATATATTTAATTAATAATAATTAAATGCAAACAATTGTTTATTAATTAAATAGATTAAATGCTATGACCGGGAGTTTACCGATACTTAAATCTAGACATTAACTACACAACTCCAACATTTAATTATTGGGTCAATTACCGGTTAAGTTGGGTCGCTATATTTTATATATGACATGCCGTGAATACTTGACGGGAAAGTTTATCCCATAAGGGTTGATAATATCCCCGAGATGAGTTCATAAGGAATTATTATGTAAACCCTGCAGGTGGATTTGTTCCGCATAATAATTAAGGTTGAATGGTACTATTCTCGGATATAAGAGATGAATAAATTAATTAGCAATAAATTAATTTTATTCATGGATATTTATATCTTAAATACACGGAATAAATAATACTACCGGAGAAATATTATTTGATATAATATGGTTTAATATTGGGAGTGCAATTATATTTATATAGTGGAAAATAAATATAATTAATATTAATGGATTATTAGATTTGGGCTTAGGCTCAATTTAATCATTAATATTGGAAGCCCAATATTCCACCTCCTTAAGATCCCCTACGTAGCCTATAAAAGTACTACATGGTCTTCTCTATTCTCATACCTTGAAAATCACAATTCTAGAGAGAGAAAGTAGAGAAGGAGATCCATAGAGTTCGGAGGATCGTCGCCCACCCGACGTTCGAACGAGTGCAAGGAATATGTGGGAAGGTCTCAAGGTCTTCAATAAGATCTCGTTTCTCCGCACAACGAATCGAAAGGTGAATTAAATATTTCCGCTATTTAATTCATATTTATTGAAATATTATCGAAAAACAAGATCCGATAAACGGGGATCCAAACCGGGACGAGTCGGGAGGTGGCGGTCTTGGACCGCCGGACCGCCGGCGACTCGAGGACCCGGCTGGAGGATCACCGCGTGGGAGCCCTCGGCTGGGCAGCCCACAACCCGCCTAGGCGGCGGGCGATCGCCCCGCGGGGAGCGATCGACAAGTCGCGGCTTCGGCCGTGGCTAGGGCTCGATCGGACGCTCCTCGGGCGGTGGCTCCGGGCTGTTCCGTCATGGTTTCCGGGACGTCGATCGGAGTCGGTTCTACGACGATTCCGGGTGATCGATTTCCAACAATTGGTATTAGAGAGTATGGTTACGTTTTTCGTTAATTGTTTCTATAATCGATTCTCGATGTATATGGTCATAGATTAATTTTATTGCGTTAAATTATTGTGCTATATTATTGTTCTACGTCTTTGTTTTTCTCTCTCGTATGAATTGTGTTTGTCGGAAAAATTAAATATTAAAAATCGAGAGTTTTCGGAATAATCGAACCGGAGGAGATCAAACGTGCGCTCGGTGCGGGCTGCCGGGAAGGTAGCTGGAGGCACGGCCTGTGCGGGCTGCTGGATGTGGGCTGAACACGGCTGGGCGTGTCGGCGTGTGCCACCAGTGGCGGTGGTTCGCCGGCAGCCGGCGGTTGTGCTCGGTGCTTGCGGACAGCTTCACGCTCGGACATCGAAGGCAGCGGCTGGACGTACGGGCTCGTCGACTTGGCGTTCACCATCGTGGGATGGTTCGCCGGAAGTCGCAGCTGCTCCGGCGAAGCTCCAGACGGGCTCCGGCGCGATCAATCGAACGACGCGTTTCGCTCGACTTGATCGCGGGCTGCTCATGCGTGGATGCACAGCGGGTCGATGGCATGTGTCGTCAGTGGAGACGCCGTGCCGGAAATCGACCAAAGTTCGCCGAAGAAGACGATCGTTTGTTTTGTCGCGCTCCTTCTTTGCAAAGGGTGTCGTCCGACACCTTTTCTCATGTAGGCCGACAGCATGTGTTTTCTGGTACGTGTGAATGGCTTGTTGAATGAAATTCATTCTTGATGCATGGCCTAGTGCACACGTTGATATGCATGTCCACATGCATGGGGTTAATTGTTGATGCACATCACCTGTGCATGGTTCGATGGGGCACGAATCTTTGATTCGAGCGGGTCTCGTTTTTTGGTTCGTCCCGGTAATCCGATCTTTCCGGAAATAATTTAATCTATCTAATTTTATTTAATTTAATTTTGGAATTAATTCAAATTTTATTTGGGTTAAATTTCTTAATTATGGAATTAAATAATGAAATTAGATGGAGATTGAAATTAGGAAATAAAATCCTAATTTCTCTAGATATCATATACCTACTTGGATTAGAAGTCTTAAGAAGAATCAAAATTCGATTTTGATTAGGATTCTTGACATCTAATTTAAATAGGATTGAGAAATTATTAAAATATTGATTTTATTTAATTTAAGTATTTTATTTAAAATCAATAGATTAATTCAAAATTTATTTTGAATTGGAAATCCTGGATTTTATTTAGAATAAAATTAAATATAGAAATCAATGGATTTTAATAAATATTGATTTTATTTAATTTAAGTATTTTATTTAAAATCAATAGATTAATTCAAATTTATTTTGAATGAGAAATCTTGGATTTTATTTAAAATAGAATTAAATATGGAAATAAATGGAATTGATTTTATTTAATTGGAGTATTTTATTTAAAATCATTAGATTGATTCAAATTTATTTTGAATTGGAAATCTTGGATTTTATTTAAAATAAAATTAAATATGAAAATCAAAGAATTTTTCCGTCACTCGGCAAAGTATTCAAGACGTAGAATAAAGACTCAAGACAAGCATGCAGGAATTCATCAAGGTACGAATAGTCGAGAAATAATTTTACTTGAGCAATTATTTGATTATTTGTGTACGTACTTGCATGAAATGTATGTCTGTGATTATGCTTATGTGTATTTCATTTATGCACTAGATAGCGTATCCCTTTATTGTAAAAAGCTAAGTGGTTGAGGGAATGGAAACATTCCCATGGTCTCCATTGTTGTTCTCTTGGTGACTCTTATGAGCTTTCGAAGTTCGTATAGACGAGTCATTGGAGGAGAATTCTTGTAATTCCTTTTACAAAAAACATTGATTGACTTCATCAAACAATGCCTAATTTGTCTTTCTGAAACTGATTTCAAGTCGACTCATTCTCACCCCGAGGAGTGGAATGGAGCCAAAGCCACTTGGTCATGTGGATGACACAAATTAGAGACCTTCGTACCATTTCTTGAAATGGATCGATTGTCTACTCGGCTCCCTCATTTATGAGAGATAGGGTTGTTCGCATGGTGAATCAATGGTAAGAAACTTTGAGTTTCACTTATGATTTACCGCGTCTTGATTTACAAGATCGAATGGATCAAGTAATTGGGAGTCAATTATAAAAGTCTCTTGGTGTAGTAAACGTCCACACCACGTGGCTTGCTATACTAACTGATTTTGGATTAATTGATGTAGACAGTTATAAGGAATTGTGAAGAATTGTGAAATCATCGTAAACGTCCACACCACGTGGCTTGCGGTGATGTAGCGGTTCCAAACGATTTACTTTAGTACTGAGTAATGGTTTACACTTAGATACGCATTATAGTATTCTTCCCCACGAAGTTACGCTATAAGTGATGTATGACCGAAGCAAATCTAATTGCTAAATCGTTTGGGTAGGTAAACGTCCACACCACGTGGCTTGCCATATCTGATGGGATTTTAGATGTGATTAGTGATTTAATGATATTATTTGAGGGAGATAATATCGGAAATTAAATCAATTGTTTGTTGTTATATGTGCTCATAGATTAGGAAATGGCTTTGAACCCACTTTATGTGATACTTAAGGATTTTAACTCACTGGTCCCTGAATGTAATGATTGGAATAGAAATCTGGACATTGCCCAAACTGTTGAAGAGTACAAGTTTGTACTCAGTGAGCTTTGTCCTCCCGAGCCTATTAATGTCTCAACTGATGAGGAAAGGACTGATTTTAAGAAGTGGGAAAATGCTTATGCAATGACCATTGATTATAATATCATGTTCAAACTCAAGTTGTTGTTTAGACATGACATAGGCGGCTAGACAAGAAGCGATGAGGATATTCATAAAGGCCAGTCGCTTCGAGGAAACGCTTAAACACGTTTTTGAGATGATTGACATTTTGGACGAGTTGAGACGGAAATCGCAAGCTCTTGTAGCCAATACCAAAGGTTTTGAACCAAAGGGTAAAATCGGGGGAAAGGAAAAGCAAGCAAAGAAACCCAGTGGTCCTAAGTTGCTTAGACCACGAGATGGGACGAGAAAGCCATAAGGCAATTGTTCTCGATACAAACAGTCTGGGTACTAGAAGTCTGATTATCCTCTCAAAGAAAGTACGAAATTTTTCTTTAGTCGTAAAAACATAGTCAGTGGTATTATCTACCAGAACCTGGTGGGTAGATATGGAACCACTGACGGTATGTGCATTTTAAATGCAGAGGTTCCCAGAAACCTGACGACTTGGGAAAGAAGAAATCGTAGTCTACATGGGCAATGCTGTGGAGGAGGCAGCTGTTGCAGTGGAGGACATATATTAGGATTTCATTTTTGAAATATTGCTTTATGTACCCTATTAGTTTAGAAAGAACTTTGTTCTGGATTTCTAAATTTTAATGAATGGGTATTTTATTTCTTTTAATCATTTGATGGTTATGGAAAGAAATAATGATATTATCTATTTTGGTACATTAGTTAGCAATATATATAAATAATGAATCTTGAGTCCACCACGATGCAACGAACCGTTTTATATAACTCGTTTACTAATAAGAAATTTCTTTATTAAATCATTTATACTTGTGGATTCTTATGCTAAGTCATATTTATTCAAATAAGAATTCAATGGTCGAAAATTGATAGTTTGATCAATTAAGTTGAAGGAGTGGACCTTCCGACCTAAGAATATAATTTGGAAGATAATACGACTAAGCAATCCTTTATGGATATAAGATATAAGATCCGAACAAGTATTAGAATTGATTGACTCTGATGTATGATCAGAGCTTGGGATTGGATCCCAAGTGACTACACCATACACTCTTGTGTAGAAGTGGTGTGTCGGAAATAAGAAATGGAACTCTTATAGAAATAGTAAAAGTATGAGTTATACGGAACTACCTGTGTTCTATGGATATGTCTGGAAACAACGGCGCATTCAAATGCGGTTGTAGAATATCCTAGAAGAACAAAAGATGTGTGTTCAATAGTACTATGAACCAGAAGGACGTTAGTTCTAACGCCCGGTTCTTAGAGGAATACTATTAGATGAACCACAAGCCCAAAATGACGTGATACTTCTGAAAAGAGAGAAAACGATTAAGACTTAGAACCAGCCGAACCGAGTAGCGGTACACCACTAAATGCACCTACTGTTATTACTGTTTATACACCGGAATGCCATTGTAGTGGGAGGTTGTGTGACAACCGGAGATATTCATAAGACTAGGGGAGTCTTCGGACTCTGGACCTAGTATACATGAAATCGATCCCTGGATTTACATGGAGGCAGTACTAGATCTAAATGTGCCTTCTTAGAAAGCAAAGGAATCCAAAAGATTATTGCTAAGAGGCAAGATCATTTAGAGTACAAGCTTAGTTAATCCATTGATGGATTGAAACAAAGCTAGAATTCGTGGAACTTGCGCATTGATGAGATAGTCCATTTGATGGATTCATCAAAAGGCATTGACGAATCGTGTGTATGGGAAACGTGATGGAAACAAGGTGGTGTTTCTCGGGTTTTATGTAGATAACACTCTTATCATTGGAAACAATGTAAAGATGTTATCAGACATGAAATGATGATTGTCTAGATGAATCAATATGAAAGATATAGGAAGAAGTTAGACATGTTCTTGAGATCTTGGATCTCTAGGAAAGAACATCGTACTTCTCCTGGACATCTTACATATATATGATTATGGTTCGTTTTAACATGCAAGATTCCGAGAAAGGTTCGTTACCTTTTAGATACGGAATGCATCTATCTAAAGACATGTGTTTTGGAAACACAAAAGGAGATATAAGCAATAAAATTGGTTTCCTACACCTTGAGTGTGGAAAGCTTAATGCAATGTTGAAAACGAGAACCTGATATCGGCTATGCGGTTAGCATAGTGGGAGGATATCAAGGTAATCCTGGAAAGGAATATTCGACTGCTGTAATGAATATTTAAAGTACTTTCGAAGTGCTGGTGACTATGTTCTGGATTACGGAGCAGACGAACTTTCCCTTTGGATTACATTTTCTAAGATTTCTAATCAGAAAAGGACCGGTGTAAGTCGATATCAGGCTATGTGTTTCACTATTAAAGGAGGAAGAGTTTTAACATGGAAGAGTGATAAGCACGATGCTTTTCGGACTCTGCCATGGGTAACCAAGAATAGCGGCCTCAGAGGCAGCGGAAGTTCTGGTAATACTCCGGGATAACCTCTGGGACTTAGATGTGATTCTTAGTTTACCAAAGGCTATTGTGAATAGCGGTGCAATGGAAAACGTAAGAAATCACAAGTCCATAAGTGTAAGATAACACATAGAGCAAGTACCACCTGATACGAGTCATCGTCAGGGGAGACGACGCTGTAGTCACCAAGATAACTTCAGAACGACAATCTAGATTGCTCTGTCACAAGGCACTTCTTGGAAGTGCATATTAAGCACGTGAAGAGTATGGGAGTCGGGAGTTTGGAGAAAATGACTAGATCTTAGTATAAGTGGGAGATTGTTGGAGTTGCATACTTAATGTCTATATTTAAGTAATATGAACTCCCGATCCATTGCCATTAATCTATTTAATTAAATAAACAATTATTTGCGTTTAATTATTTATAATTAAACATATGCAAATTATAGTCCTAGATTATATACGTTGTAGTTAGTATGGTGTGCGGGCCCACACGGAAGATCATACTATCGGTTACTCGTATTTAATCGAACCGTTGCTCACGACCTAGATGGACACGAACCAATCCATCGGTATAGTCGTAGTATGAGAGAGAAAATAATTTGTCTTGATTATTTTATCATACTTGTACACTTGGTGTATTGGGCGGATCGCTTGAGATTTATCGATTAGGATTGCCTTGGATAATCGATTTAAATCTCAGTGTATTTTATTCTTAATCCCCGATACTATTGCGGGTGTGTATATTTAATATAAGTGACTTTGATTTTCCAAAGGAATTGACCGGTTTAATTATTGGGTCAATTACCGGTTAAGTTGGGTCGCTGTATTTAATATATGACATGCCGTGAATACTTGACGGGAAAGTGTATCCCGTAAAGGTTGATAATATCCCCGAGATGAGTTCATGAGGAATTATTATGTAAACCCTGCAGGTGGATTTGTTCCGCATAATAGTTAAGGTTGAATGGTACTATTCTTGGATATAAGAGATTAATAAATTAATTAGCAATAAATTAATTTTATTCATGGATATTTATATCTTAAATACACGGAATAAATAATACTACGGAGAGAATATTATTTGATATAATATAGTATAATATTGGGAGTGCAATTATATTTATATAGTGGAAAATAAATATAATTAATATTAATGGATTAATAGATTTGGGCTTGGGCTCAATTTAATCATTAATATTGGAAGCCCAATATTCCACCTCCTTAAGATCCCCTACGTAGCCTATAAAAGTACTACATGGTCTTCTCTATTCTCATACCTTGAAGATCACAATTCTAGAGAGAGAAAGTAGAGAAGGAGATCCATAGAGTTCGGAGGATCGTCGCCCACCCGACGTTCGAACGAGTGCAAGGAATATGTGGGAAGGTCTCAAGGTCTTCAATAAGATCTCGTTTCTCCGCACAACGAATCGAAAGGTGAATTAAATATTTCCGCTATTTAATTCATATTTATTGAAATATTATCGAAAAACAAGATCCGATAAACGGGGATCCAAACCGGGACGAGTCGGGAGGTGACGGTCTTGGACCGCCGGCGACTCGAGGACCCGGCTGGAGGATCACCGCGTGGGAGCCCTCGGCTGGGCAGCCCACAGCCCGCCTAGGCGGCGGGCGATCGCCCCGCGGGGAGCGATCGACAAGTCGCGGCTTCGGCCGTGGCTAGGGCTCGATCGGACTCTCCTCGGGCGGTGGCTCCGGGCTGTTCCGTCGTGGTTTCCGAGACGTCGATCGGAGTCGGTTCTACGACGATTCCAGGTGATCAATTTCCAACAGAAAGTCTGGATGCAGCGATCATTGTCAGATAGCCCGTTTCTTTGGGGTGCTTACGAATATATTTTGGGTGCTTACACCAGTCACGGGGAACGCCATCAATAGCTTTTTTGATGTGATCGGGCACATTCTCCAGCGAGGGGATGGACGAATCGAAAGACTTCAAGAAATCAGAGAAATCTGTATCACCCTGCCTAAATCTGTAATCACACAAATGAACCATGAGGCCTTGAGGAAACATGCGAAGGAAATATAGCTTAAAAAGCTAAACATAATCGCAAGACTACTTACGCGGTCGGGAACCTCGAGCTGCTCGCCACGTGGGTGGTCGGGCACATTCTCTAGCGAGGGGATGGATTTGGACGAATCGAAAGACTTCAAGAAATCAGAGAAATCTGTATCACCCTGCCTAAATCTGTAATCACACAAATGAACCATGAGGCCTTGAGGAAACATGCGA
Organism: Euphrasia confusa; assembly: GCA_954870475.1. NCBI lineage: Eukaryota > Viridiplantae > Streptophyta > Magnoliopsida > Lamiales > Orobanchaceae > Euphrasia > Euphrasia confusa. The sequence goes on from OX940960.1 coordinate 25,314,740, forward strand.
AGGAAATATAGCTTAAAAAGCTAAACATAATCGCAAGACTACTTACGCGGTCGGGAACCTCGAGCTGCTCGCCACGTGGGTGGAAGGATTAAAAGCGAGAGTGAAATTCTCAGGGCTTTTCCTATTCAGAACTTCGGGATCCTTCTGGCCCGTTGGATGAGAGATCATCGTGTGCCGAGGAGTTTCATCTCGGGCTGTCTCGAAATCATCGTCGAGAATTGGTGAGGAGGGCACTTCCCCTTTAACCCGAGGATGTTTGTCCGCAGACTGGGATCGGTCCCCCCGACCTTTTCTTTTTCTCGTTGATTTCTCGTGCACCGCGCCCACCACCTCGGCAACCGTTTCCTTTTTCTTCTAGTCCCTTGTATTTTTCTTCCGGTTCAGGAGCGAGGACAAGCGAGCATTCATATCTTCGGAACTGGCTCCTGTTGGAGGATACTTGTATCGAGGATACCTGCGAGCTGCAAAATTTCGAACACAAAAATACACCCATTCAAGAAACGTGGAAAGCTTGTAAAATAGCCTACTGCGACGAAAGGGCGCGGACTCACTAATATATTCATTTTCAGCATTTTGGGGGATACTAATGAAACGGGACGAACGGAGGCAATCAACACTGATCCACTGCCCGAACATCAACCAGTCATCGGGCATGCCTAAAATCCTTTCGAACACAACCAAAAAATCCCAACACAAAGTCGCCGGAGAAAAAGAGAACTCTATCGGAGGACCCCGGAAACCGGCGATCAGTTTCGCGAATAACTCAAAGTCGGGGTGCACCGTCTCCGAGAACCAGTCGTTCTCTTCATCTCTAGTTAGAGGATATGGATCCATCTCACTCGTAACTGGAAACTGATTGGGTAACGCTAGCAGTTCCGAGGACAAAGGCGACAAAACTCTCGGGACGTCAACGAATGCGGGGAGAATCACAGTTTGAATGTAATCGGAATCGTACTCGGGAGTAGACATTTCACTAGACATCGACCAAAGAGAAACCCCTCAACAACGGTGCGGACAAGAAGGCGTATTTACGCGGTTTCAAAATTAAAAGAGTCCGCGCCCCGAGCAAGAACCTAAAATAAAGAAGCGATAAAGGTAGATAATGCGTACCCGAACAAGAGATGTCAGAAGCAGAGATCAGATTGCGCGATGCTTTCGAGAATTAGCCAAAAGTGTTTATGGGTATCCCACCTCACATATATATAGAGAAGAAAGATGGCGGTAAAAGTTCCAGAATTCGAAATTCAAAATCTCTGACAGCCGAAAGGACGTTTACACAAGTTCCAAGGCGCCGACTCCTTGAGTCCTTAAACCAATGATTAAAGAAATTTGGACCGACCGTTTAATGGGCAGAAACGGTCCATCTTGTTGGAGTTGTGTACTTAATGTCTAGATTTAAGTAACGGTAAACTCCCGATCATAGCATTTAATCTATTAAATTAACGAACAATTGTTTTGCGTTTAATTATTATTAATTAAATATTTGCAAAATATAGTCCTGGATTTTATACGTTGTAGTTAGTATGGTGCAAGCATGGGCGCACAGAAGATCATGCTATCGGTTACTCGTATTTAATCGAACAGTTGCTCACGACCTAGATGGACACGGACCAATCCATCGGTATAGTCGTTGTGTGAGAGAGAAAATAATTTATCTTAATTATTTTATCACACTTGTACACTTGGTGTATTGAGCGGATCGTTGAGATTCATCGATTAGGATTGCCGGCGATAATCGATTCGAGTCTCAGTGTATTTTATTCTTAATCCCCGATATTATTGCGGGTGTGTATATTTAATATATGTAACTTTGATTTACCAAAGGAATTAACCGATTTAATTATTGGGTTAATTTCCGGTTAAGTTGGGTCACTATATTTTATATATGACATGCCGTGAATAATTGACCGGACAGTGTATCCCGTAAGGGTTGATAATATCCCCGAGATGAGTTCATAAGGAATTATTGTGTGAACCTCATGAGTGGATTCGTTCCGCACAATAATTAAGGTTGAATGGTACTAGTCTCGGATTAAAGAGGTGAATAAATTAATTAGCAATAAATTAATTTTATTCATGGATATTTAAATCTTAAATACACGGAATAAATAAATACTACCGGAGAAATATTATTTGAAATAATATGGTTTAATATTGGGAGTGCAATTAATTTATATAGTGGAAAATAAATTAATTAATATTGATAAGGATTAATGGACTTGGGCAGTGGGCTCAATTTAATCTTCAATATTGGAAGCCCAATATTCCACCTCCTTTAGATCCCCTACGTAGCCTATAAAAGCACTACATGGCCTTCATAAATCATAAGACAAGATTATCATACTTGATATTCTAGAGAGTTGAAGGAGATCCATAGGAGTTCGATAGATCGTCGCCCACCCGACGTTCGAACGAAGTGCAAGGAATACGTGGGAAGATCCAAGGGTCTTCAATTTGATTTCGTTTCTCCGCACAACGAATCAAAGGTACAATCATAAACTCCTTCGTGTGAATTTATGTGATTTAATTGTGATACATGCATGAACACAAGATCCGGGAAAAACGACGAACCCGGGGACGGGGATAGACCGCGCGGTGGTGGTTGAAGACCACCGGACCGCCGGCGGTCTAGAGATCCCCGCCGGGATCGAGGAAAGCCCTCGGCTGGGAGCCGAGGGGGTGGCGGTCGAGCCTAGGGCTTCGACCGCCGGCGCGCATCGAAGGAGAGCCGCGGCTGGACGCCGCGGCTGGGGGCGATCGAGCCCTAGCTCGATCGCCGGGGGGAACCGCCGCGGGCTGACGCCGCGGCTGGTGGCTCCCCCCACCTCCGGTGACGGCGGTGAGTCGCCGGACTCACCGCCGGGGGCTGCTGGGCAGCCCCACGCGATCGATCGATCGCGAGCCCGCGGTGGGGCTCGACTAGGGTTTCGGTCGCGGGTTCATCCCGCGGCGATTCTCCGGTTGAGCTCCGGACATCGTGGTGTTCGCGTTCGTGGATTCGACTCGCGGGAGAAAATCGGCTGGGGGCGGGCTGCGTGTCTTCGGGCGCGTAGTCTCCAAAGGTCGGACTCCTGCGGATGAGTCGGGGATCCAGTTTCCGGCGACGGGATTTCGTTCGGGGTTATCGGTTCCGCAATTTTTGATACCCCGGGACATCGAAACCCAGCAATTGGTATCAGAGCGTTTGGTTCGTGTTCATGTATGTATTCAATTGTGTTCTACCTTGCAGGGATTCCGACTATCATGGTTTAATTAATTGTTAATTATTCGTTTAATTAATTGCTATTTAATTTACCATGATTGCTCGTTTATTAAACTCTCGGACATGTCGAGATTCGTTTTGTGTGGATGAATGCTTGTAATAGTAAAAATTCGGGGGTTGACCGAATTTAGATTTATTATTATTGTTCTATGTTTTTCCGGAAAATGTATAGGGTCGATTTCATGTATAGAATCGATACCGGAATTGTAAATTTATTTCTTGTAATTTATTTACGTTGGATCGATGCCGAGATGACCGCCGGAGAACGCGTGTGACGAAGAAGACGAAGAGGACGAAGGACGGGGATCGATCAACCCCCTTGATCGACCCGATCGATCGACCCTAGGGGAGGGGGCCGATCGCCCTCGGCTAGGGCTGCCGCCGGCGACGGTGGCGGCTGGTAGCTGGGCTGGGCGGCGGTGCTCCTCCGCGGGGGTGGCCGATGATGGTGGGGTGGTGCGGGAACTCCCATCCCGTGCTACTCCTACCTAGATTCGCTTTCCTAATTGATTCGTTTTTCCTATTTGAGTTTTTTCCTATTTTTGGGAATTCTCATGGATTAGGAAAAGAATTAATTAGTATTAATTTTATTCCTTATTCTATTATGGAAGTCTTCTAGAGTATTCCGAGTTTTACTTGGAATATGATCCTAGAGATTTAATAGAATTAGAAAGGAATAATAATTAATTTAGGATTAATTTATTTCCTAATTGATTATTTCTATTTTATGGGAATTTTCATAGTAATGGAAATTAATTAATCTTGGAAAGTAGAAGAGTCCTAATTTATTTTATTTCCTTATTCTATTCTTCTAGAATATTCCAAGTTTGACTTGGATAGATTATTCTAGAGATTTAATAGAATTAGATGGGAAAAATAAATAAATGAAAAATATTAATAATATTTAATTTTATTTTTGATTTATTCGATTGACTTAATTTTCGAATTGATTATCTTTTGGATTTATTAAAAATAAATAGATTTAAATATTGGGATTAATATTCTCGTCACATGGTGCATTCAAGAACGAAGACTGAAGACTAGAAGAAGCATACGGAGATGGAATAAAGCCATGATAGTCGGAAAATAATTTTTCTAGCATTATTTTGACTATGTGCTATGTGCTTTATTACTTGTATGCATGCTTATGTGTTTAATTATGCATTAGATAGCGTATCCCTTTGTTATAAAAAGCTAAGTGGGGGAGGGGATGGAAACATTCCCATGGTCTCCATTACTGTTCTCTTGGTGACTCTTATGGACTTTTGAAGTTCGTATAGATGTGTCATTGTAGGAGAATTCTTGTAATTCCTTTTGCAAGAAACATTGATTAAGTTTATCAAACAATGCCTAATTTGTCTTTCTGAAACTGACTTCAAGTCGACTCATTCTCACCCCGGGGAGTGGAATGGAGCCAGAGCCACTTGGTCATGTGGATGACACAAATTAGAGACATTCGTACCATCTTTTTAAGGTGGATCGATTGTCTGCTCGGCTCCCTCATCTAATGAGAGATAGGGTTGTTCGCATGGTGAATCACTGGTTAGAAACTTCGAGTTTCACTTATGATTCCCCGCGTCTTGATTTACGAAATTGAATGGTTCAAGTAATTGGATGTCAATTGTATAAATCTTTTGGTGTAGTAAACGTCCACACTATCGTGGCTTGCTGCATTGAATGGGATTTTAGAACGATTGATGTAGACAGTTATAGAAGAAAGTGAAGGATCGTGTGTTAACGTAAACGTCCACACTATCGTGGCTTGCGCTGATATGCAGTCCCAAACAATCTTCTTAGATACTGAGTAATGGTTTACACTTAGGTACGCTCTATAGTATTCTTCCCATCGAAGTAACGCTATAGTGATGTACGACCAAAGCAAATCTAATTGCTAAATCATTTGGATGGGTAAACGTCCACACTATCGTGGCTTGCCTTATCTGATGGGATTTTAGATGTGATTAGTGATTTAATGATATTATTATGGGGAGATAATATCGGATATTAAATTAATTGTTTGTTTAAATGTGCTTATAGGTTTAGAGAATAGCTATGAACCCACTTTCTATGATACTCAAGGAGCATAAGCTCACTGGCACCAACTATATTGATTGGAAAAGAAATTTAGACATTGTCCTGACTTCGGAGGAGTACAAGTTTGTACTTTCTGATAAATGCCCTGCTGAGCCCACGGCTGCCTCAACTGATGAGGAAAAGGCAACATATCGGAAGTGGAAAAAGGCTGATGAAATGGCTAGGTGCTATATTTTGGCTTCCATGTCAAATGTACTCCAAACCCAACATGAGCCGATGGACACTGCCCGGGATATGATGACTAACCTCAAGGAGATGTTTGGGGAGCAGGATCGTGCGGCAAGGCAAGAAGCCATGAGAGTCCTTATGTCGACTACTCAGTCTGAAGGAACGCCCGTTGGGGAGCACGTTCTTAAGATGATGAGTTTGTTGAATGAACTTGAGGTCCTAGGAGCTTCCATTGATGATGAGACGCAAGTCGACATCATACTCCAGTCTCTGACCCCTAAGTTTGAGCAGTTTCGTATGAGCTATAATATGGGTAAACTATCTTATACTCTTGCGCAACTCCTGACTGAACTGAAGGCGGCAGAGGGGATCTACAAGAAGGGCAAGTCTCAAGCGCTTATAGCTACCAAGTCCAAAGGCTTTAAGCCTGGTGGAGGTAGGGGCAAGAGAAGGAAGCAAGCCAGGAAACCCAGTGGTGTCAAGAGGACTGTGCCACGAGTGGGGGCTGCAAAGCCAAGGGGCAAGTGCTTCCGATGCAACAAGTCTGGACACTGGAAGTCTGAATGTCCTCTCAGAGGTACGAATTTTTCTTTAGTCGTAAAAACATAGTCAGCGGTATTATCTACCAGAATTCTGGTGTGTAGATATGGAACCACTGACGGTATGTGCATTTTGAATGCAGGGGTTCCAGAAAACCCGGCGACTTAGAGAAGGAGAGTTCGAGTCTACACGGGCAAAAGCTGTAGAGGAGGCAGCTGTTGCGGTGGAAGACATTTATCTGCTTTAGTAGTTAAATAGGATTTCATTTCAAGATTATTGCATTATGTACCCTTTATTTTAGAAAGAACATTTTGTTCTGGATTTCTATTATTTATGAATGGATATTTTATTTCTTTAATCATTGGATGATTTTGATAAGAAATGATGGCATTATCTATTCTGGTACATTAAGATAGCAATATATGAATGATAGATCCTAAGTCTACCACGATGCAACAAACCGTTCTATAACTTGTTTTACTTGATTAGATATGTTTCTTTATTAAATCATTATACTTGTGAATTCTTGTACTTAGTAGTATTTTCAAATAAAATTCAAAAGGTCGAAATTGATTTGATCAATTATATTTGAAGGAATGGACCTTCCGACCTAAGAATTGAATTTGGAGGATAATACATCTAAGCAAACCTTTCATAAAGGATAGAATTCGGACTAGTATTGGAAATGATTAGATATGCAGTCACATGTGTGAATTAGAAAGGCACGAGTAGTTCTTTCAAGAATACTCAATGATGGATTAGAGTACTTAAATGTGCCATAAAAGCAAAGTGTTTTGACTAGTCAATGGACACATAGCTATTATGGGGAACCATTAAAGTATATCCATTAGAAGCCTGCGACTCGGTCGCGGAGGCCATCGCCCATCTAAATAACACATAGCATAATCAAAGATTGGGATTCAATCCCAAAGGGCCGCGCCATACACTTGCGAGTAGAGATGGTGCGTTGAAAATAAGAAATGGAAATCTAAAAGTAAAAGAGAACAAGTTGTTCGGAACTACCTATGTTCTATGGATATTTCTGGAGACAATAACACATTCCGTGTGATTGTAGGATATCCTAGATGAACGAAGTATTGTGTGTTCTATAGTACTATGAACCAGAAGAACTTTCGTTCGGTTCATAGAGGAAGACTATTAGATGAACCACAAAGCCTGAACTAAATTAATACCTTGGAATGGGAAAAAGGACAAAAGACTGGGAACCAGCCAAACCGAGTAGAAGTACACCACACACTGCACCTATTGTTATTACTGTTATACACCGGGACGCCATTGCAGTGGGAGGTTGTTGAACAACCGGAGATATTCATAAGACTAGAGGAGTTCGGACTCTGGATCTAGTAAACATGAAATCGATCCCTAGCTCTGCATAAAGGCAGTACTAGATCTAAATGAGCCTGTTTGAAAAACAATAAGGATTATTGTTAAGAGGCTAGATCATTTAAGAGTACGAGCTAGGTAAATCCATTTATGGATGGTTACAAAGCTATGAATCGTGGAGCTTGCGTATTGATGAGATAATCCATTCGATGGATTCATCAAAAGGCAGAGACGATAGGTGTATTGGAGACGTAATGGAAACAAGGTGGTGTTTCTCGGAGATTTTATGTAGATAATATTTTATCATTGGCAACAATGTAAAGATATTATCAGGCATAAAATAATGGTTGTCTAAATGAATCGGGATATAAGATTAAGTAGAAGTTAGAACATGTTCTTGAGATCTTATGATCTAGGGATAAGAACATTGTACTTCTCCTGGATATCTTATACGATTATGGTTTGTTTTAACATGCATAATTCTGAGAAAGGTCGTTGCCCTTCAGAGACAGAACATGTATATCTATCTAAGGTTATGTGTCTTGAACACATTAAGGAGATAGATGATACTAAGCAGTTTCCTACACCTCGTGTGGAAAGCTTAAATGCAATGTTAGAAAACAAGAAACTGATATCAACTATGCGGTTAGCGTAGTGGGAGGATATCAAGGTAATCTGGACAAGAAATATTCAAAACGAAATTTTCTTAGATTACACATTCTCAGATCTAAAATCAGAGAAGGGCCAGTGTAAGTCGATATCAGGCTATGTGTTCACTTTTGGAAAAGGAGGAACCTTTAATATGAAAGAGTGATAAGCGGGATGCTTCTCAGACTCTCTCATAACCGAATAGCAGCCTCAGAGGCAGCGGAAGTTTTGGTTAGGTTCCGGGATAACCTCTAAGACTTGGAAATGACTCTTAGTTTATCAAAGGCTATTTTATAGCGGTGCATGATAAACTGGAAGAAGTCATAAGTCTAAAAGTGATGATAACACATAGTGCAAGTACCACCTGATACGAGTCATCGTCAGGGAGACGACGTAGTAGTCACCAAGATAACTTCAGAGCGGCAACCTAGAGTGCTCATTCACATAGTACTTCTCGGAAGTACACCTTAAGCACGTGATGAGTATGGGAACCGGGAGTTTGGAGGAAATGACTAGACCTTAGTACAAGTGGGAGATTGTTGGAGTTGTGTACTTAATGTCTAGATTTAAGTAACGGTAAACTCCCGATCATAGCATTTAATCTATTAAATTAACGAACAATTGTTTTGCGTTTAATTATTATTAATTAAATATTTGGAAAATATAGTCCTGGATTTTATACGTTGTAGTTAGTATGGTGCAAGCATGGGCGCACAGAAGATCATGCTATCGGTTACTCGTATTTAATCGAACAGTTGCTCACGACCTAGATGGACACGGACCAATCCATCGGTATAGTCGTTGTGTGAGAGAGAAAATAATTTATCTTAATTATTTTATCACACTTGTACACTTGGTGTATTGAGCGGATCGTTGAGATTCATCGATTAGGATTGCCGGCGATAATCGATTCGAGTCTCAGTGTATTTTATTCTTAATCCCCGATATTATTGCGGGTGTGTATATTTAATATATGTAACTTTGATTTACCAAAGGAATTAACCGATTTAATTATTGGGTGAATTTCCGATTAAGTTGGGTCACTATATTTTATATATGACATGCCGTGAATAATTGACCGGACAGTGTATCCCGTAAGGGTTGATAATATCCCCTAGATGAGTTCATAAGGAATTATTGTGTAAACCTCATGAGTGGATTCGTTCCGCACAATAATTAAGGTTGAATGGTACTAGTCTCGGATTAAAGAGGTGAATAAATTAATTAGCAATAAATTAATTTTATTCATGGATATTTAAATCTTAAATACACGGAATAAATAAATACTACCGGAGAAATATTATTTGAAATAATATGGTTTAATATTGGGAGTGCAATTAATTTATATATTGGAAAATAAATTAATTAATATTGATAAGGATTAATGGACTTGGGCAGTGGGCTCAATTTAATCTTCAATATTGGAAGCCCAATATTCCACCTCCTTTAGATCCCCTACGTAGCCTATAAAAGCACTACATGGCCTTCATAAATCATAAGACAAGATTATCATACTTGATATTCTAGAGAGTTGAAGGAGATCCATAGGAGTTCGATAGATCGTCGCCCACCCGACGTTCGAACGAAGTGCAAGGAATACGTGGGAAGATCCAAGGGTCTTCAATTTGATTTTGTTTCTCCGCACAACGAATCAAAGGTACAATCATAAACTCCTTCGTGTGAATTTATGTGATTTAATTGTGATACATGCATGAACACAAGATCCGGGAAAAACGACGAACCCGGGGACGGGGATAGACCGCGCGGTGGTGGTTGAAGACCACCGGACCGCCGGCGGTCTAGAGATCCCCGCCGGGATCGAGGAAAGCCCTCGGCTGGGAGCCGAGGGGGTGTCGGTCGAGCCTAGGGCTTCGACCGCCGGCGCGCATCGAAGGAGAGCCGCGGCTGGACGCCGCGGCTGGGGGCGATCGAGCCCTAGCTCGATCGCCGGGGGGAACCGCCGCGGGCTGGCGCCGCGGCTGGTGGCTCCCCCCACCTCCGGTGACGGCGGTGAGTCGCCGGACTCACCGCCGGGGGCTGCTGGGCAGCCCCACGCGATCGATCGATCGCGAGCCCGCGGTGGGGCTCGACTAGGGTTTCGGCCGCGGGTTCATCCCGCGGCGATTCTCCGGTTGAGCTCCGGACGTCGTGGTGTTCGCATTCGTGGATTCGACTCGCGGGAGAAAATCGGCTGGGGGCGGGCTGCGTGTCTTCGGGCGCGTAGTCTCCAAAGGTCGGACTCCTGCGGATGATTCGGGGATCCAGTTTCCGGCGACGGGATTTCGTTCGGGGTTATCGGTTCCGCAATTTTTGATACCCCGGGACATCGAAACCCAGCACATCTTTTCCGAGCATAACATTTCAACTCCGTAAAATACTTATCCCCGGGGGTCAGTTGGTGTACCCGGATTTCTCAGAGCCCATTATGCCCGGTTTACGGCCCAAATTCAGCTCGGCCCATATTAACTCACCTAATAAATATGTGACGAGATCCAGCCAACGACCACTCGCGATCACTACCGCGTACAAGCCTAACATCGTCGGATATCCCGGGCAGAAATATGCTGCGAACACGACTAACCGCCCCATACCTTTCTTCATCGCAGGAGGTCCTCATCTCGCGGTGTGAATGCGACCTCCGTCATTCAGGTCGCGTGTTCCCAAACAAGCGGAGAAGAGTTGATCGCGTGGACCGGCGGGTAGCGGCTGACCTGAAGAATGTTCAAACGATAGTTTGCCAAAAGGATGACTCGCTCAGGTGAACCGGATCAGGGGCAAAAGAGGGCATACCGACATAAGGGGTATAGTTGAGATCTCCCCCCTAATAGGAGTGTTAGTTTATGTAATTATCCCAGGAAAAGCCCATGTAATTTAGGCCCAAGCCCATGTCTAGAAACCCTAATCTATGTACTATAAATAGTTGAATTTTTCCATTTGCAAAAGGGTAAGCACAGTTCCCAAGAAATATACCAGGAATTTTGCACTAAAAGCTTTTCAAATTATTTCTTTGTTTGTTCACTCAATCCCCAAAATATCAGCACGTTCACGGGAGAATCCTTGTTAGGATTTTCTGCCCGTAAACATTTCCATCCATGAAAATTCCCAAGAATAGGAATAATCAAATAGGAAATAAATTAATTCCAATTTAATTCTTTTCCTATTCCATGAGAGTTCCTAAAAATAAGAACACTCAAAATAGGAAAACTGAATCAAATAGGAAAGTGTATCTCGGTTAGGAGTAGCACGGGGTGGGGATCCCCGCACCACCCCCAACCGATCGACCACCAAGGGAGAGGAGCACCGCCGCCCCAGCTAGCCGGCCAGCCACCACCAAGCCGGCGGCAGCCCACGGCCGAGGGGTAAGCCACCCCCTCCCACTTGATCGATCATGGGGTCGATCATGGGGATGATAGGCCCTTTGGTCCTTCGTCTTCTTAGTCACACCTCGTTCTCCGGCGATCGTTCCAACATCAAACCAACGTAAAATTAAATTATATAAAAATTTAAATTACAATTCCGGTATTGATTCTATAAATGAAATCGAATCTATACAATTTCCGTAAAACATAGAACAATAATAATAAATCCTAAATTCGGTCAACCCCCGAATTTTTACTATTACAAGCATTCATCCACACAAAACGAATCTCGACATGTCCGAGAGTTTAATAAACGAATAATCATGACAAAATAATTAACGAAATTATAAAACCATTATAGTCGGAAACCCTACAAGGTAGAACGATAATCGAATACATACATGAACATGAACGAACGCTCTGATACCAATTGATGGAAATCGATACCCCGGGCTATCAAAAATTGCGGAACAGATAACCCTACCGAAATCCCGTCGCTGGATAACACGATCACGAACTCGCCATGACGAACTAGGGTTCCAACCGAACGCACCGCAGGGCCGAAGTCGCGCACGTCCAGCCGGAACCCCCGCGCATGGGGTTCGCGATCGCCGTGCATGGCGATCGCATGGGGCTGCTCCGGCAGCCTCCAGGTGGTGGTGAGTCCGACGACTTCACCGCCGTCACCACCGGGAGGGGCGGTCTGCCCAGCTGACCACCGCGGTTCCAGCCCCGACGATCGATTGCATGATCGATCGCCTGCCCCGGCTTCAGCCGGGGATCCGTTGCCTTCGCACACCGCGGGTCGAGGTGGCGGGGGGGTTCGTCCGCCGTGGCACCAGCCCACGGCGAACCCCCACCGATCGACCCCGTCGATCGCTTGCCCCGGCGAACAGCCGGGGCTTCCCCTCGCCCGCGTGCCGGCGGTCAAAACCCTAGGGTTCGACCGCCCCTTCTTCGATCCCGACGGGGATCGCACGATCCCTGTATCCCGGTCTCGATCGTCCTGGATCATCGTTCATGTATATATCACAATTAAATAAACGCATAATCATCAGAGGGGGTTTGCAATTATACATACGTTTCGTTGTGCGGAGAAACGAGATGATTTGAAGAGCTTCGAATCTTCCCACGTATTCTTTGCACTTCGTTCGAACGTCGTGTGGGCGACGATCCTCCGAACTCCTATGGATCTCCTTCACGAACTCTCTAGAATATCAAGTATGATATTCTTATGGTGTGTTTAATTGTGAAGACCATGTAGTGCTTTTACAGGCTACGTAGGGGATCTAAAGGAGGTGAAATAGTGGGCTTCTAATATTAATGATTAAATAGAGCCCAAGCCCAAATCCATTAATCACATTAATATTAATTAATTTTATTTTCCACTATATAAAATTAATTGCACGCCCAATATTAAATCATATTATATCAAATAATATTATCTCCGGTAGTATTATTTATTCCGTGTATTTAAGATTTAAATATCCATGAATAAAATTTATTTATTGCTTAATAAATTTATTCATCTCTTATATCCGAGAATAGTACCATTCAACTTTAATTATTATGCGGAACAAATTCACTCATGAGGTTTACATAATAATTCCTTATGAACTCATCTCGGGGATATTATCAACCCTTATTGGGATACACTTTCCCGTCAAGAATTCACGGCGTGTCACATATAAAATACCGTGACCTAACTTTACCGGTAATTGACTGGTTATACTAATCAATCAATTCCTTTGGAAAATCAAAGTCGCTAATATTAAATATATACACCCGCAATAATATCGGGGAATAAGAATAAAATACACTGAGATTTAAATCGATTATCTAAGGCAATCTTAATCGATAAATCTCAAGCGATCCGCCCAATACACCAAGTGTACAAGTGTGATAAAATAATTAAGACAAATTATTTTCTCTCTCACACAACGACTATACCGATGGCTTGGTCCTTGTCCATCTAGGTTGTGAGCTACTGTTCGATTAAATACGAGTAACCGATAGTATGATCTTCCGTGTGACGACGCACACCATACTAACTACAACGTATATGATCTAGGACTATATTTGCATATATTTAATTATCAATAATTAAAGCAAACAATTGTTTATTTAATTAAATAGATTAAATGCTATGATAGGGAGTTTCCGTTACTTAAATCTAGACATTAAGTATACAACTCCAACAGAACCCAGCGACTGTCGACTGTCGAACCCAGCGATTGTCGACTGTCGAACCCAGCGACTGTCGACTGTCCAACCCAGCGACTGGCGACTGTCCAACCCAGCGACTGGCGACTGTCCAACCCAGCAACTGGCGACTATCTTCATGTATTGGATTCGGCGACTTTGTCTTTCAACCTAAATGATATCGACGACTATGAAGACGATGAAATTCCGTAGCTTCAATACTTAAGAGATTTTCACAAGTAATTGAAGATGAAGAATTGAGATCGATGGAGTCAAGATTTTAATTGAAGTATGAAATTGAATTTGAATAAATTGAAGATTCAAGATTCGAAGATTCAAGAATCAAAGATTCAAGATTCCAAGATTCAAGAATCAAAATTCTCCAAAGTGATGTCATCCAGGGAGAAGTGACATCAGCCAAGCATGTGACCAATCAGAACGTGCCACGTCAAAGTATCGCATGTGTGGCTTGCCTATATATACCCATGGATTTCCGTTTCATCATTTGACGATTTTGAGAGAACGAAATCTGATTTTTAGAATCGTAACCGACAGCTTTCAACTTCGAGTTTGTGTAGTTTGCTTTTGCACTGTGTGCCATGAGGTCCATTGAGACGAGATCTTGGGTTTTTTAAAATCAAACAAGATAATCAAATAGTACATCATTTAAAATAAATATCAGAACTAATTCTTTAAAACGGAGTCTTTATGTAACGCCCCAGAAAATTCAAAAGCTTAAAAGGATTGAATATGCTACTCATACCAAAAAGATGCATCTTCTTTTCTGGCATCCTCCTATAAGATCTCCAAAGTTAAGCGTGCTGGCTCTGGAGTAATTCTAGGATGGGTGTGTTGGAGTTGTGTACTTAATGTCTAGATTTAAGTAACGGAAACTCCCGATCCATTGCCATTAATCTATTTAATTAAATAAACAATTATTTGCGTTTAATTATTTATAATTGAATATATGCAAATTATAGTCCTAGATTATATACTTTGTAGTTAGTATGGTGTGCGACGTCACACGGAAGATCATACTATCGGTTACTCGTATATAATCGAACAGTTGCTCACGACCTAGATGGACACGGACCAATCCATCGGTATAGTCGTTGTATGAGGGAGAAAATAATTTGTCTTGATTATTTTATCATACTTGTACACTTGGTGTATTGGGCGGATCGCTTGAGATTTATCGATTAGGATTGCCTTGGATAATCGATTTAAATCTCAGTGTATTTTATTCTTAATCCCCGATACTATTGCGGGTGTGTATATTTAATATAAGTGACTTTGATTTTCCAAAGGAATTGACCGGTTTAATTATTGGGTCAATTACCGGTTAAGTTGGGTCGCTATATTTTATATATGACATGCCGTGAATACTTGACGGGAAAGTGTATCCCGGAAGGGTTGATAATATCCCCGAGATGAGTTCATAAGGAATTATTATGTAAACCCTGCAGGTGGAATTTATTCCGCATAATAATTAAGGTTGAATGGTACTAGTCTCGGATATAAGAGATGAATAAATTAATTAGCAATAAATTAATTTTATTCATGGATATTTATATCTTAAATACACGGAATAAATAATACTACCGGAGAAATATTATTTGATATAATATGGTTTAATATTGGGAGTGCAATTAATTTATATAGTGGAAAATAAATTAATTAATATTTATGGGATTAATAGATTTGGGCTTGTGCTCAATTTAATCATTAATATTGGAAGCCCAATATTCCACCTCCTTAAGATCCCCTACGTAGCCTATAAAAGCACTACATGGTCTTCTCTATTCTCATAACTTAAAGATCACAATTCTAGAGAGAGAAAGTAGAGAGGGAGATCCATGGAGTTCGGAAGATCGTCGCCCACCCGACGTTCGAGCTAGTGCAAGGAATACGTGGGAAGATCTCAAGGTCATCAAATTGAGTTCTTCGTTTTTCCGTAGAACGAGAACAAAGGTAAAATCGTTGAAACCCCTTCGATGATTTTAATCGTTTATTATCGTGAAAATACCGTAGAACAAAGATCCGAGGTTTTGGATCCTCACCGGGGTCAAGCCGAGCGGTGGCGATGGAGGGTCGCCGGACCGCCGCGGCTGGAGCGACCCGGCGGCAAGGATCGAGCGAACCAAGTTCGCTGGGCAAGCAGGCGCTTGCCTGAGGTCCAGGCGCCCGCCTGGTCCATGTCGCGAGCGAGCGCCCATCAGGCAAGCGCTCGCCTCGTGCCTGATCGCAGCGAGCTGCGGGTTTTCCCGCAGCGGACTCGCATGCGATGCGAGCTGCTGCACGGGGCCATGCGGGCTGATCCGTAGCGCACGCCTGGAGGCGTGCGGGGGCCTGATCCAACAGCGGCGGCGCGAGCTGCTGCTAGGGTTCGATGGGGCTGGCCCTTACGGTGCTCGGGCATGGTAGGCGGGCTGTTCGCGTGGGGTTTTTTGTAACCCTAGCGGGCTGCTACGAGCAGCCTTAGGCGGCTGCCAAGGACAGCCGCGAGCCCACGCGATGGCTCGACCGAACAGCCGTGGGTTCGCCCGCGGTTAGGGTTTGGTTGAGTCCGGCTTCGCGGTGGTTCGTGGCGGGATGTTCCGGCAACCGGGAGTCGATTGGAATTGTCGTTCCGCAATTTGACAACTCCGGATATTCGATCTCTAAAGGATTTTGGTCGGAATTAATTAGATAATTTATTTATTTAAATTTATTAATTCCGGGATATCGATTTCCAACAATTGGTATCAGAGCGTTGGTTTTAGTTCACTGTATTTTTCGATAAATTGTTCTACCTTGCAGGGTTTCCGACTATTATGGCTAGATATAATTGTTCGTTAATTATTGTCATAATATTGTTCTTGTTTATTAAACTCTCGGACATGTCGAGATTCGTTTTATATGTGGTGAATGCTTGTAATAGTAAAAATTCGGGGGTTGACCGAATTTAGGATTTATTATTACGTCCTATTTTTCCGGAAATTGTATAGGGTCGATTTCATGTATAGAATCGATACCGAATAATGTAATTAAATTATGTAATTTATTTTACGTTGGATCGATGCCGAAACGACCGCCGGAGAAGACGAAGTGACGAGAGGAGGCTAGGGCTTGGATCGACCATCCCCATGGTCGATCCATGAGGATCGATCGATCCGTGCATGGAGGAGCCGCCGGCGATGGTGGCCGGCCACCTCCTAGGCGTGGGTCGAGGGTGGCGTGGGGACTCCCACCCCATGCTATCCCGGTCCGGAAATTTATTTTCCTATTTTAATTCGATTTTCCTATTTGATTATTTCTTTTATGGAATATTCATGAAATAGGAAAAGAATTAATTTAGTATTAAATTTATTTTCCTATTTGATTATTCCTACTCATGGGAATATTCATGGATTAGGAATAAAATAAATTTGGAAAGTATAAGAGTCCTAAATTATTTTATTTCCTTATTCCATTATGGAAATCTTCTAGAATATTCCAAGTGGGTCTTGGATAGAATATTCTAGAGATTTAATAGAGTAGAAAAGGAAGATAAAAATTAAATAAAAATATTAATAATATTTAATTTTATTTTTGATATATTCGATTGACTTAATTTTCGAATTAAGTAACTTTTGGATTAATTGAAAATAAATAGATTTAAATATTGGGATTAATATTCTCGTCACATGGAGCATTCAAAAACGAAGACTGAAGACTAGAAGATGCGTACGGAGATGCGATAAAGCCATAATAGTCGGAAAATAATATTCTAGTATTATTTTGATTATGTGATAATAGTATGTGCTTTATTTCATGTATGCATGCTTATGTGTATTTAATTATGCATTAGATAGCGTATCCCTTTGTTATAAAAAGCTAAGTGTGAGAGGGAATGAAAACATTCCCATGGTCTCCATTACTGTTCTCTTGGTGACTCTTATGGACTTTTGAAGTTCGTATAGACGAGTCATTGGAGGAGAATTCTTGTAATTCCTTTTGCGAGAAACATTGATTAAGTTTATCAAACAATGCCTAATTTGTCTTTCTGAAGCTGACTTCAAGTCGACTCATTCTCACCCCGGGGAGTGGAATGGAGCCAAAGCCACTTGGTCATGTGGATGACACAAATTAGAGACCTTCGTACAATTTCTAGAAATGGATCGATTGTCTGCTCGGCTCCCTCATCTAATGAGAGATAGGGTTGTTCGCATGGTGAATCACTGGTTAGAAATTTCGAGTTTCACTTATGATTCTCCGCGTCCTGATTTACAAAAATCGAATGGATCAAGTAATTGGGAGTCAATTGTAAAAATCTTTTGGTGTAGTAAACGTCCACACTATCGTGGCTTGCTGCACTGAATGGGATTTTGGATCGATTGATGTAGACAGTTATAGAAGGGAGTAAAGGAGCGTATGTTAACGTAAACGTCCACACTATCGTGGCTTGCGGTGAATATGCGTGTCCCAAACAATCTTCTTAGATACTGAGTAATGGTTTACACTTAGGTACGCTTCTTAGTATTCTTCCCATCGAAGTAACGCTAATGATGATGTACGACCGAAGCAAATCTAATTGCTAAATCATTTGGGTAGGTAAACGTCCACACTATCGTGGCTTGCCATATCTGATGGGATTTTAGATGTGATTAGTGGTTTAATGATATTATTTGAGGGAGATAATATCGGATATTAAATCGATTGTTTGTTGTTATATGTGCTCATAGATTAGGATATGGCTTTGAACCCACTTTCTGTGATACTTAAGGAATTTAACTCATTGGTCCCTGAATGTATTGATTGGAATAGAGATCTGGACATTGCCCAGACTGTTAAAGAGTACAAGTTTGTACTCAAGTGAGCTTTGTTCTCCCGAGCCTACCAATGTCTTAACTGATGAGGAAAGGACTGATTTTGGTATCATGTTCAAACTCAAGGAGACGTTTAGACATGACGTAGTGGCTGAACAAGAGGCGATGAGGATACTCATAAAGGTCATTCATTCAAGGAAGCGCTTGAACACGTTTCTAAGATGATGGACCTTTTGGACGAGTTGAGACGGAAATCGCAAGCTCTTGTAGCCAATGCCAAAGGTTTCGAACCTAAGGGCAAAACCGGGGGAAAGGAAAAGCAAGCAAAGAAACCCAGTGGTCCTAAGTTTCTTGGATCACGAGATGGGACGAAAAAGCCAATAGGCAAGAGTTCTCGATGCAAACAGTCTGGGTACTGGAAGTCTGATTATCCTCTCAAAGGTACGAAATCTTTCTTTAGTCGTGAAAACATAGTCAGTGGTATTATCTACCAGAACCTGGTGTCTAGATATGGAACCATTGACGGTATGCGCATTCTAAATGCGAGGGTTCCAGGAAACCCGACGACTTGGTAAAGAAGAAATCGTAGTCTACATGGGCAATGCTGTGGAGGAGGCAGCTGTTGCAGTGGAGGACATTTTTATAGGATTTCATTTTGAGTTATTGCTTTTATGTACCTTTTAGAAAGAACTTTGTTCTGGATTTCTAATGAATGGATATTTTATTTCTTTTAATCATCTGATGGTTATAAGAAGAAATAATGATATTATCTATTCCGGTACATTAGCTAGCAATATATGTAAATGATGAATCATGAGTCCACCACGATGCAACGAACCGTAGCATATAACTCGTTTTACTTTTAAGAGATATTTCTGTAATGAATCATTTATACTTGTGGATTCTTATGCTGAGTCATGTTTATTCAAATAAGAAGTTCAAAGGTCGAAAATTGATATTTTGATCAATTAAGTTGAAGGAGTGGACCTTCCGACCTAAGAATCTAATTTGGAAGATAACATAACTAAGCAATCCTTTATGGATATAAGGTATAAGATCCGGACAAGTATTAGAATAGATTCACTCTGATGTATGCAGACCTTTGTTTACTCAGACAATAAGGTACGAGTACTTCATTTTATGATTACTCGAAAAGATGGATTAGCATACCTGATGTGCCACAAAATCAAAGTGTTTTGACAAGTCAATGGACACAAAGCTATTGTGGAGAACCTTCAAGGTATATCCATTTGTAGCCTGCGATTTGATCGCGGAGGCAAGTGCCTGTCTAAGGAATGCATGGCATACTGATCAAAGATTGGGATTTGATCCCAAATGACTACACCATACACTCTTGTGTAGAAATGGTGTGTCGGAAATAAGAAATGGAACTCTTATAGAAATAGTAAAAGCATGAGTTATACGGAACTACCTGTGTTCTATGGATATGTCTGGAAACAACGGCGCATTCAAATGCGGTTGTAGAATATCCTAGAAGAACAAAAGATGTGTGTTCAATAGTACTATGAACCAGAAGGACGTTATAAGTTCTAACGCCCGGTTCTTAGAGGAAGACTATTAGATGAACCACAAGCCCAAAGTGACGTAATACTTTGAATGAGAGAAAACGATAAAAACTGAGAACCAGCCGAACCGAGTAGCGGTACACCACTAACTGCACCTACTGTCATTACTGTTTATACACCGGAATGCCGTTGTAGTGGGTGGTTGTGGATCAACCGGAGATATTCATAAGACTAGGAGAGTTTTCGGACTCTGGACCTAGTATACATGAAATCGATCCCTGGATCTACATGGAGGCAGTACTAGATCTAAATGTTCCTTCTTGGAAAGCAATAAGGATTATTGCTAAGAGGCAAGATCATTTAGAGTACAAGCTTAGTTGATCCATCTATGGATTGGAACAAAGCATTGAGTTCGTGGTACTTGCAAATTGATGAGATAGTCCATTTTATGGATTCATCAAAGCATAGACGAATCGTGTGTATTGGAAACATGATGGAACAAAGTGGTGTTTTTCTCGAGTTTTATGTAGAGAACATTCTTATCATTGGTAACAATGTAAAGATGTTGTCAAGACATAAAATGATGGTTGTCTAGATAAATCAATATGAAAGATAAAGGAAAATGTTGGACATGTTCTTGAGATCTTGGATCTCTAGGAAAGAACATTGTACTTCTCCTGGACATCTTACATATATATGATTATGGTTCGTTTTAACATACAAGATTCCGAGAAAGGTTCGTTACCTTTCAGATACGGAATGCATCTATCTAAGGATATGTGTTTTGGAACACAAAAGGAGATAGAAGCAATTAAAGCGGTTTCCAACACTTTGAGTGTGGAAAGCTTAATGCAATGTTGAAAAACGAGAACCTGATATCGGCTATGCGGTTAGCATAGTGAGAGGATATCAAGGTAATCCTAGAAAGGAATACTCGACTGCTGTAATGAACATTTTAAGTACTTTCGAAGTACTAGAAACTATGTTATGGATTACGGAGCAGACGAGCACTTCCTTTGGATTACATTCTCTTAGATTTCTAATCAAATGGGACCGGTGTAAGTCGATATCAGGCTATGTGTTTCACTATTAAAGGAGAAGGAGTTTTAACATGGAAGAGTGAAAAGCACGATGCTTTTCGGACTCTGCCATGGGTATCCAAATAGCGGCCTCAGAGGCAGCGGAAGTTTTGGTATAGCTCTGGGATAATCTCTGGGACTTAGATGTGATTCTTAGTTTGCCAAAGGCTATGTAAATAGCGGTGCGATGACAAATGGTAAGAAATCACAAGTTCATAAGTGTAAGATAACACATAGAGCAAGTACCACCTGATACGAGTCATCGTCAGGAGAGACGACGCTGTAGTCACCAAGATAACTTCAGAACAACAATCTAGATTGCTCTTTCACAAGGCACTTCTTTGAAGTGCATATTAAGCACGTGAAGAGTATGGGAGTCGGGAGTTTGGAGGAAATGACTAGACCTTAGTACAAGTGGGAGTTTGTTGGAGTTGTGTACTTAATGTCTAGATTTAAGTAACGGAAACTCCCGATCCATTGCCATTAATCTATTTAATTAAATAAACAATTATTTTCGTTTAATTATTTATAATTGAATATATGCAAATTATAGTCCTAGATTATATACGTTGTAGTTAGTATGGTGTGCGACGTCACACGGAAGATCATACTATCGGTTACTCGTATATAATCGAACAGTTGCTCACGACCTAGATGGACACGGACCAATCCATCGGTATAGTCGTTGTATGAGGGAGAAAATAATTTGTCTTGATTATTTTATAATACTTGTACACTTGGTGTATTGGGCGGATCGCTTGAGATTTATCGATTAGGATTGCCTTGGATAATCGATTTAAATCTCAGTGTATTTTATTCTTAATCCCCGATACTATTGCGGGTGTGTATATTTAATATAAGTGACTTTGATTTTCCAAAGGAATTGACCGGTTTAATTACTGGGTCAATTACCGGTTAAGTTGGGTCACTATATTTTATATGTGACATGCCGTGAATACTTGACGGGAAAGTGTATCCCGGAAGGGTTGATAATATCCCCGAGATGAGTTCATAAGGAATTATTATGTAAACCCTGCAGGTGGAATTTATTCCGCATAATAATTAAGGTTGAATGGTACTAGTCTCGGATATAAGAGATGAATAAATTAATTAGCAATAAATTAATTTTATTCATGGATATTTATATCTTAAATACACGGAATAAATAATACTACCGGAGAAATATTATTTGATATAATATGGTTTAATATTGGGAGTGCAATTAATTTATAGTGGAAAATAAATTAATTAATATTAATGGGATTAATAGATTTGGGCTTGGGCTCAATTTAATCATTAATATTGGAAGCCCAATATTCCACCTCGTTAAGATCCCCTACGTAGCCTATAAAAGCACTACATGGTCTTCTCTATTCTCATAACTTGAAGATCACAATTCTAGAGAGAGAAAGTAGAGAGGGAGATCCATGGAGTTCGGAAGATCGTCGCCCACCCGACGTTCGAGCTAGTGCAAGGAATACGTGGGAAGATCTCAAGGTCATCAAATTGAGTTCTTCGTTTTTTCGTACAACGAGAACAAAGGTAAAATCGTTGAAACCCCTTCGATGATTTTAATCGTTTATTATCGTGAAAATACCGTAGAACAAAGATCCTAGGTTTTGGATCCTCACCGGGGTCAAGCCGAGCGGTGGCGATGGAGGATCGCCGGACCGCCGCGGCTGGAGCGACCCAGCGGCAAGGATCGAGCGAACCAAATTCGCTGGGCAAGCAGGCGCTCGCCTGAGGACCAGGCGCCCGCCTGGTCCATGTCGCGAGCGAGCGCCCAGCAGGCAAGCGCTCGCCTCGTGCCTGCTCGCAGCGAGCTGCGGGTTTTCCCACAGCGGACTCGCATGCGATGCGAGCTGCTGCACGGGGCCATGCGGGCTGATCCGTAGCGCACGCCTGGAGGCGTGCGGGGGCCTGATCGAACAGCGGCGGCGCGAGCTGCTTCTAGGGTTCGATGGGGCTGGCCCTTATAGTGCTCGGGCATGGTAGGCGGGCTGTTCGCGTGGGGTTTTTGGTAACCCTAGCGGGCTGCTACGAGCAACCCTAGGCGGCTGCCAAGGACACCCGCGAGCCCACGCGAGGGCTCGACCGAACAGCCGTGGGTTCGCCCGCGGTTAGGGTTTGGTTGAGTCCGGCTTCGCGGTGGTTCGTGGCGGGATGTTCCGGCAACCGGGAGTCGATTGGAATTGTCGTTCCGCAATTTGACAACTCCGGATATTCGATCTCCAAAGGATTTCGGTCGGAATTAATTAGATAATTTATTTATTTAAATTTATTAATTCCGGGATATCGATTTCCAACAGGGTGACCCCCTGGGAAGTGTCCCGGGTGCTCACGAGTGAGGACAAAGTGCGCTGGAAAAGACAAGTGTTGCTTCTAGGATGGGTTACCCCCTGGGAAGTGTCTCGGGTGCTCACGAGTGAGGACAAAGTGCGCTGGAAAAAACAAGTGTTGCTACAGTGGGGCCAGAATATCACTCTTGACGGCAGTCATTGGTAACCAAGCTGGCCCATTAGGGTCGGGCTTCAACCCCGCAACGGGTCGGGGCATTACACTTTAGTATTGTTAAAGGCTTTGGTTAAACAATTTTCTACAAAGTGAATTGAAAATATAATGTTAGCAGTATCAGAAATATTAAATATATAACCTGCTCGTAGTGTACATCAATTAATTCCAATGCTTGAGTCATCTCCATCATTCCAAGTTAGCCGACAGGGGATGGCGCATTTTTCCCACCAATAAATTTAGGGACAAAAAATGCATGTACCTGCATCGACTGCAAAAGAAACATAATATTGGGAAAAAAAAGAATGATGACATCTATTTAACATCAGCTATTCCCAAGACATACCTTGTGGATGACACCAGAAGAAATAGCAAATGCAGCTAAAGTGCCTCCACATTCCCACAAAACAGAAAGACATACACGGTCATACAAATATAAAATCTCGAACTCTATCACTTCAACACCCTCAGACGCGAGGAGTTTCTGGAAACATTTTTTTGCACCTCTCCGTGTAGCAACCATGGTGGGGACCTCAGTCGCATCCCACAAGTGAGCAACCTCGGGAAGATCAAGAGATTTCGACATCACAATACGTTGGGGAAAATGCCCAGCTCCGTTTCTTGTAGTTAGACGTGGATCTACATTTTGAAACATTTTACACAAATGAAAAAATATAAATGAAAAACGAACAGCCATTGGAAATTCATACTATCTCGGCGTACGGTGTTGCCTCCGACAATGATAGCATCACATCTGCCACACATTTCAAATACTCGGGTTCGCGAAATTTTGCTGCTTATCCAAGATGCATGCCCACTACTTGCTGCGATTTTCCCTGCATTTATTTATACACACAACACACGCATTAATAAGAAATAGCACTAATTAAAGAAAGGGACAATCGAATAATGAAAATCAATAGAGAAAGGCCGACAATATCATCCAGTACTGACCATCGAGGGTCATAGCATATTTGAGAACAGAGAATGGGACTCGACAAGCAGCTCTATACAATAAAGGAGCATTCACTAAAATACAGGACTTCAAGCCTTCCTACGAGAAAAGGTCCAAATAAGTAGTGAAGATTCGAAAATAATATCAAGCTCAGGAAAGGTATATACATCAATAAGCATTTCACGTTCTGAATACAGCACCTCGATTGTTTTACATTGGATATCCTCGCCAAGAACATCAACTAACACTCCTTTATTCTTGAATGCACGAACTGCCTTTCCCCGAAGATGTTGCAAACGATGCCTGATTCCAATGACTACTCTACCAATTCCTGCCTAACCATCGAAGGAAAGTGACGATGGTGATGTAGAAGATGAAGAGTGGAGAGTCGCTCTGTGATAAAACCTCAAGAGAAGTAATTCTAGCAACCCAAGACAAAGGTCTTGAATTATCCTAGCAACCAGCGAAATAAACTGTAGACAAAATATTTCAAAAAGAAATAATACTTGTCTTCATAATATTCAAAGACAACCGTACTACTATTTATAATCTAAAGAAAAATAGTAAACCCTAACGAATAACGTACTGCTTAAGTAACTAAATAAAATATTGATAACATAATTTAAGAAATAAGTAATAGCAAATATAATATACTGATTCCTTTTACTTCCTCAAGTTAGTTTCCTTCTTTGATAGATTTTTCCAAATCTCTTGTCATAATTGTTCTCATCAGTTCCCCCCCCCCCCCCCCCCCCCCCCCCCTTCAACTGGAACCTTGTCCTCAAGGTTCAAAGCTGGGAAACGAGCTCGTAACTCATCACAAGCCTCCCAGGTCGCATCATCCAATCCTAAAGAACGCCAAACGACTAGAGCCTCACGAAGGCGGCCTGTTGGTGTTGTCTTCCAGCGATAGTCCAATACCATTTCTGGGGTTAGGTCGGGGTGTCCGTCCGCGGAATAAGGAGGCAGCGTGGTTTGTGTTGGGTCTGAATCCGCAATTTTCCTTTGAAGCAATGAGACGTGGAATACAGGATGAATTTTAGAGTCTGATGGCAGCGCGAGTCGATAAGCGACATCACTTGGAATGGACCGTAGAATTTGCTGGCTAACTTTTGATTGACCCTTTTGAAAACTGAACTCTGGCGGTATGGTTGTAACTTTAAATAGACTCAATCTCCAACTTCAAACACCTCATGCCGACGTTTAGAGTCTGCATATTGCTTCATGCGATTCTGAGCACCTTCCAAATTGTAGCGTAACTCTTGGAGTAATGCGTCCCGCTCACGCAACTATAAATCCACTTCATGCACCATGGTTGAACCGTCTTCGTGTCGTGGCATAGGACGTGCTCGACGACCGTAGACAGCCTCAAATGGCGTCATCCCAATCGAACTGTGGTACGTGGTGTTATACCAATACTCTGCCCATGCTAAGTAACCCTCCCATGTCTTAGGTTTATGGATAGTGAAACATCGCAAATATTGTTCGAGGCAACGATTAACTACCTCTGTTTGGACGTCGGTTTGGGGATGGTAAGATGAACTCATTTTTAACTGCGTCCCTTGCATTCGAAATAACTCCCGCCAAAATGTGCTAATGAAAACCCTATCCCGATTCGAAACAATGGTCTGCGGGATGCCGTGCAATTTTATTATGTTTCGGAGTAATAATTCAGCGACATCCTTAGCCGAGTAGGGGTGACTCATTGCAATAAAATGAGCATACTTGGTGAAACGATCAACAACCACCATAATAGTATCTCGTCCCTTAGATCGAGGCAAACCCGTAATGAAATCCATAGAAATATCTGTCCAAACTTGTTGCGGGATCGGTAATGGGGCTAGGAGGCCCGCTGGCCTGCGGCTATCCGACTTGCTCCTCTGACACACGTCGCATGCGCGAATGTGTGCGATCACGTCTTGTTTCTGTCCAGGCCATGTAAACACTTGGGAAAGCCTTTTAAACGTTCGTAAGATACCCGAATGGCCACCAAAAACTGAATCATGGAATTCCCGAAGTAGACGTACTCTGAGTTCGCCTGATGGAATTACAATTTTCCCATTCAGGGAAAGACAGCCATTGCGGATTGCACAGTCCTGAGAAAGTGTAGTCCCATCAGCAACTTGCTGGAGGATAGGGCCCAACTCGATGTCTTTCTTAGTAGCCGCAACAATCTCATCCCATATACTAGAAACCGGGGCTGATATGGCTGTGAGTGCCAAGTCATCCGAGGGTGATGTGTGTGGTTGATCGGTTCTGTTAGGTCGTCGTGACAGTGCGTCGGCAACCGTGTTTTCCTTGCATGGTCGGTAAACTATCTCATAATCAAATCCTACCAATTTTTCGATCCACCTTTGTTGCTCAGGCGTGTTGATCCGCTGCTCGAGGAGAAATCGTAAACTGCGTTGGTCAGTGATAATTTTGAAACGACGACCTATGAGATACGGTCTCCAACAACGAACAGCTTCTAATATTGCCAACATTTATTTTTCATACATTGACCACGAACTCTTAGACTGTGCAATCCCCTTGCTCATATACGCGATCGGGCGTCCCCCTTGTGATAAAACGGCCCCAATGCCAAACCCCGAAGCGTCGGTTTCAATCACAAAGTCCTCATTGAAGTTAGGCAAAGATAAGACTGGAGTCGAGCTCATAGCTTCTTTTAGTGCGTCGAATGCAGCTTGAGCATCGGTTGTCCACAAAAATTTATTTTTCTTGGTCAAGTTATGTAATGGCCGAGCTTTCTCCCCGTATTTTGTACAGAATTTACGATAATAACCAACTAGGCCCAAAAACCCCCTCAATTCTGAGACGTTAGTGGGCGTTGGCCATTGTCGAACTGCCTCGATCTTACGAGGGTCGACTCGCACATCTTCATGTGAGATGAAGTGACCTAGGTACTCTACCTCCCGAACTCGGAAGAAGCATTTAGTAAGTTTGATCACAAATTCATTATCTCTTAAGATCTCCAGGACTGTTCGCAGATGCTTGATGTGGTCATTCCAACATTGGCTATACACGAGGATGTCGTCGAAGAATACTAGGACAAATTTTCGAAGATGTGGGCGAAATATATGGTTCATAATCGCCTGGAAAGTCGAGGGTGCATTGCAGAGGCCAAAAGGCATGACAATATATTCATAATGGCCACTTTGGGTACGAAACGCTGTTTTGTGGATGTCGTCGGGATGTACTCTTATTTGGTGATATCCTGCCCTTAAATCAAGTTTTGAAAAATATGTGGCACCATGTAGCTCATCCAGCATGTCATCAATGGTTGGAATCGGAAATCGATCTTTAATTGTCGCCATGTTAAATGCCCTATAATCTGTACAAAACCTCCATGTATCATCTTTTTTCTTGACCAGCAAAACAGGAGAAGAGAACGGACTGGTGCTATAGCGAATCAATCCGGATTCCATCATCTCTTCGACTTGTTTCTCGATCTCATCCTTTTGGTAATGCGCATACCGATATGGAGCAACAGTCACTGGTTTAGATTCGTCAATTAAACGAATTCTATGGTCCCAAGGTCGAGCCGGTGGGACTGTCCCCCGTGGTTTCGAGACCTCGTCGAACTCGATTAAAAATCGCTTCACATCGGGTGGCAGATCGTCGTCCGGACAGCGAATGTTATTCGGGCAGTTTGTATCATTTGTTACTCCAACCGAAGTAAGCCAGTAGAGTTCGCTATCCAAAGCCCTTTCTTTATCAATTAAGTGAAAGTCCACCTGCTCTGGAGGGGTATATCCAATTCCTTTTAGTAATACCAGTTCATCTCCTAACCAAAAATTACATGACAACTCCTTTGCATCCATGACCAAAGGAATTACTGTGTCAAACTAAGGCCACCCAAAAATCACACCCAGGTGTGGCATAGGTAGTTCAACAAAAGTCATTTGAAAGTGTATTCCTTGTACTACCACCGGCACACGTTCATACCCAGAATTGCAAATCTCAGTGTGTCCGTTTCCTACTACCACGTTTATCCCTCTTTCGCCTCGAGTGGCTGGCAATTGCAAATAATTGGCAAGTGTTGTAGATATAAAATTTAGGGAAGCTCCACTATCCACCAAATAATTCTGTGTGACGACGCACACCATACTAACTACAACGTGTATAATCTAGGACTATAGTTTGCATATATTTAATTAAAAGCAAACGATTGTTTATTATTAAATAGGATAAATGCTTTAGACGGAGTTCAGATGTTACTTAAATCTAGACATTAAGTATACAACTCCATCAATCCACAATCGAAGCAATCAACACAATACGAAACGAGAAACGAGAAAGCAAACAAACACGACACCGAGAATTATAGTGGTTCAACTTTAAATAGGCTACATCCACTTTGCCGCCACAATATTTTCACTAGATAAACCGAATCGTTACACCGAGCTTCCAAGAATTCTCTCTCGAATTCTAACTCTCACGACTCTCTCTAGGATCCTCACACTCTAGCCCACCCAACGAGATACACCGAAAAATAAACGAGAGCTTCCAAGAGCTTACAAGAATCTTCCCCAAATTCTAACCCTAACTCTCTTCCTATATTTCTCTCTCTATAATGGTGGCTACAAATGTTTTTTGGATAAGATACATGTGAGGGGGGAGGTAGTATATATAGTACTAAGGTCAAGACCTAGTCAAAGCCCCAAAAAAGCCCCAAAAAGCCTTAAAAACGAGTTGGTCCAAAACCTTCCAGGAAGAGGTACGAACGTGCCAACCTTGCTGATAGTCTCCCATGCATGCTGAATGGGTGGCACGAACGTGCCCGTTCCTGAGAGACTTCGGCTCCTCCTCCGTCCGCGCTCGTCTTCAGCTCGTCTTGGTTTGGTTTGGCTCCACCAAACCCAACATGTACATATACATATATCAAGGGAATATTTGAAATTTTGATTAGACGAAACATAAGGGTAGCATTAAAATTGAGAAAATTAGGAAGCCTAAAAGAAGGGTTACCTCTTTCTATAAGAAGATCTATCGAATTTTCTTGTTTGTTTTGAGAGATTTTGTTTGTAGATGAGATTCTGATTGCCACAATAATTCCTAGGAAACATTATCATTCCCATATTTTGGCACACCATAGACTGGAAAGCACACACAAAGAAAGATATATTTAAAGCATGTGACAATGTAATCCTTGAACAAGAAAAAGTTAGAGAAGAAAAGACAAGAATAGCTCCAAATGTTATTGGGAAAAAGTCATTTTTTACTAAGGGCATGTACAATGGTTACTCAGTGTTGGAATTCGATATCCCGGGTTATTTAAATTTGCGGAAACCAATAACCCGATCAAACCCTTCGCCGGAGATCACACGAACACGACACACGTGCCGGGATACGGCCGAAGCGCACAGCGAGGCCCGAAGGCCGCGCACGCCCCAGCCGCACCCCCACGGGTGCGCGCTTGCGATCGATTGGGGTGGGGCTGCCCAGCAGCCCCCGCGGCGAGTCCGGCGACTCGCCGCCGCTTGGAGGTCAGCCACCTTCACGGTGGGGAGGGGCGGCACCAGCCCGCGCCCTCCGCGATCGATCCAAGCGATCGATCGCATCCCCTCGGCTCCAGCCGAGGGTTCGACCCTCTCGCCCCCGCCGAAACCCTAGCGGGCGATTGGCGTGATCCGGTGGCTTCGCCACCACCACGCGATCGTCCGTCTACTCCGGGTTCGACCTTTGGATCTTGTTTTTCGATAATTGATTTCAATAAGAATTAAATAGCGGAAATATTTAATTCACCTTTCGATTCGTTGTGCGGAGAAACGAGATCTTATGATGACCTTGAGATCTTCCCACGTATTCCTTGCACTTGTTCGAACGTCGGGTGGGCGACGATCCTCCGAACACTATGGATCTCCTTCTCTCCTTTCTCTCTCTAGAATTGTGATCTTCAAGTTATGAGAATAGACAAGACCATGTAGTGCTTTTATAGGCTACGTAGGGGATCTTAAGGAGGTGGAATATTGGGCTTCCAATATTAATGATTAAATTGAGCCCAAGCCCAAATCTATTAATCCATTAATATTAATTAATTCTATTTTCCACTATATAAAATTAATTGCACTCCCAATATTAAACCATATTATATCAAATAATATTTCTCCGGTAGTATTATTTATTCCGTGTATTTAAGATATAAATATCCATGAATAAAATTAATTTATTGCTAATTAATTTATTCATCTCTTATATCCGAGACTAGTACCATTCAACCTTAATTATTATGCGGAACAAATCCACCTGCAGGGTTTACATAATAATTCCTTATGAACTCATCTCGGGGATATTATCAACCCTTACGGGATACACTTTCCCATCAAGTATTCACGGCATGTCATATATAAAATATAGTGACCCAACTTAACCGGTAATTGACCCAGTAATTAAACCGGTCAATTCCTTTGGAAAATCAAAGTCACTTATATTAAATATACACACCCGCAATAGTATCAGGGATTAAGAATAAAATACACTGAGACTTAAATCGATTATCGCCGGCAATCCTAATCGATAAATCTCAAACGATCCGCTCAATACACCAAGTGTACAAGTATGATAAAATAATCAAGACAGATTATTTTCTCCCTCATACAACGACTATACCGATGGATTGGTCCATGTCCATCTAGGTCGTGAGCAACTGTTCGATTAAATACGAGTAACCGATAGTATGATCTTCTGTGTGGGCCAGACACACCATACTAACTACAACGTATAGAATCCAGGACTATAATTTGCATATATTTAATTATAAATAATTAAATGCAAATAATTGTTTATTTAATTAAATAGATTAATGGCAATGGATCGGGAGTTTCCGTTACTTAAATCTAGACATTAAGTACACAACTCCAACAATCTCCCACTTGTACTAAGGTCTAGTCATTTCCTCCAAACTTCCGACTCCCATACTCATCACGTGCTTAAGTTGTACTTCCAAGAAGTACTATGTGAATGAGCACTCTAGGTTGCCGCTCTGAAGTTATCTTGGTGACTACAGCGTCGTCTCCCTTGACAATGACTCGTATCAGGTGGTACTTGCACTATGTGTTATCTTACACTTATGGACTTGTGATTTCTCACCATTTGCCATTGCACCGCTATTTACATAGCCTTTGGCAAACTAAGAATCACATCTAAGTCCCAGAGGTTATCCCGGAGCTTCACCAGAACTTCCGCTGCCTCTGAGGCCGCTATTCTTGGTTATCCATGGCAGAGTCCGAAAAGCATCGAGCTTATCACTCTTCCATGTTAAAGCTCCTCCTCCTTTAACAGTGAAACACATAGCCTGATATCGACTTACACCGGTCCTTATTCGATTAGAAATCTAAGAGAAAGTAATCCAAAGGGAAAACTTGTCTGCTCCGTAATCCAGAACATAGTTACCAGTACTTCAAAAGTACTTAAAATGTTCATTACAGCAGTCGAGCATTCCTTTCCAGGATTACCTTGATATCCTCCCACTATACTAGCTGCATAGCAGATATCAGGTTCTCGTTTTCAACATTGCATTAAGCTTTCCACAATCAAAGTGTAGGAAACCGCTTCTTGCATGTTAAAACGAACCATAATCATATCTATGAAAGATATCCAGGAGAAGTACAATGTTCTATACATTGATTCATCTAGACAACCATCATTTTATTTCTGACAACATCTTTACATTGTTACCAATGATAAAATGTTATCTTCATAAAACCCGAGAAACACCACCTTGTTCCATCACGTTTCCAATACACACGATTCGTCTATGCTTTGATGAATCCATAAAATGGACTATCTCATCAATTTGCAAGTACCACGAATTCAATGCTTTGTTCCAATCCATAAATGGATCAACTAAGCTTGTACTCTAAATGATCTTGCCTCTTAGCAATAATCCCTAGGATTCCATTGCTATCCAAGAAGGCACATTTAGATCTAGTACTGCCTCCATGTAGATCTAGGGATCGATGTCATGTATGCTAGGTCCAGAGTCCGAAGACTCACCTAGTCTCATGAATATCTTCGGTTGTTAAACAACCTCCCACTACAACGGCATTCCAGTGTATTAACAGTGATAACAGTAGGTGCAGTTAGTGGTGTACCGCTACTCGGTTCGGCTGGTTCTAAGTCTTAATCGTTTTCTCTCTTTACAAAAGTATCATGTCATTTTGGGCTTTGTGGTTCATCTAATAGTCTTCCTCTAAGAACCGGGCGTTAGAACTTATAACGTCCTTCTGGTTCATAGTACTATCGAACACACACCTTTTGTTCTTCTAGGATATTCTACAACCACATTTGAATGTGCCGTTGTTTCCAAGACATATCCATAGAACATAGGTAGTTCCGTTTAACTCATGCTTTTACTATTTCTATAAGAGTTCCATTTCTTATTTCCGACACACCATTTCTACAGAGGACTGCATGGTGTAGTTACTTGAGATCCAATCCCAAGCTCTGATCATAAATCAGATTCAATCAATTCTAATACTTGTCCGGATCTTATATCTTATATCCATAAAGGATTGCTTAGTCGTATTATCTTCCAAATTAGATTCTTAGGTCGGAAGGTCCACTCCTTCAACTTAATTGATCTTACAATCAATTTTCGGCCTTTGAACTTCTTATTTGAATAAATATGACTTAGCATAAGAATCCACAAGTATAAATGATTTAATAAAGAAATCTCTTATTAGTAAAACGAGTTATGTATAACGGTTCGTTGCATCGTGGTGGACTCAGGATTCATCATTTATATATTGCTAGCTAATGTACCAAAATAGATAATATCATTATTTCTTCTTATAACCATCAAATGATTAAAAGAAATAAAATATCCATTCATTAGAAATCCAGAACAAAGTTCTTTCTAATATGAAAGGTACATATAAGCAATAACTCAAAATGAAATCCTATAAAATGTCCTCCACTGCAACTGCTGCCTCCTCCACAGCATTGCCCATGTAGACTACGATTTCTTCTTTTCTAAGTCGTCGGGTTTCCTGGAACCCTTGCATTTAAAATGCACATACCGTCAGTGGTTCCATATCTACACACCAGGTTCCGGTAGATAATACCACTGACTATGTTTCACGACTAAAGAAAATTTCGTACTTTTGAGAGGACAATCAGACTTCCAGTACCCAGACTGTTTGCATCGAGAACATTTGCCTCATGGCTTTCTCGTCCCATCTAGTGGTCCAAAAAAGAACCACTGGGTTTCTTTGCTTTCTTGTCCTTTCCCCCGATTCATGCCTTTAGGTCCGAAACCTTTGGTATTGGCTACAAGAGCTTGCGATTTCCGTCTCAACTCGTCTAAAAGGTCAATCATCTCAAAAACGTGTTTAAGCGTTTCCTCGAAGTGACTGGCCTTTATGAGTATCCTCATCGCTTCTTGTCTAGCCGCCTATGTCAATAGGCTCGAAAGGACAAAGCTCACTGAGTGCAACCTTGCACTCTTTAACAGTTTGGGTAATGTCTAGATCTCTATTCCAATCATTACATTTAGGGACCAGTGAGTTAAAATCCTTACGTATCACACAAAGTGGGTTCAAGGCCATTTCCTAATCTATGAGCACATATAACAACAAACAATCGATTTAATATCCGATATTATCTCCCTCAAATAATATCATTAAACCACTAATCACATCTAAAATCCCATCAGGTAAAGCAAGCCACGTTCGTGTGGACGTTTACCCACCCAAATGATTTAGCAATTAGATTTGCTTCGGTCATACATCACTTATAGCGTAACCTCGTTGGGAGGAATACTATAACGCGTATCTAAGTGTAAACCATTACTCAGTACTAAGAAGATTGTTTGGGACACGCACATTCACCGCAAGCCACGTTAGTGTGGACGTTTACGTTAACATACGCTCCTTTACTCCCCTCTATAACTGTCTACATCATTTAATCCAAAATCCCATTAGTATAGCAAGCCACGTTCGTGTGGACGTTTACTACCCCAAAAGGATTTTTATAAGTGACTCCCAATTACTTGATCCATTTGATTTTCGTAAATCAAGACTCGGAGAATCATAAGTGAAACTCGAAGTTTCTAACCAGTGATTCACCATGCGAACAACCCTATCTCTCATTAAATGAGGGAGCCGAGCAGACAATCGATCTAGTCATCAAATGACACGAAAGTCTCTAATTTGTGTCCTCGACATGACCAAGTGGCTTTGGCTCCATTCCACTCCCCGGGGTGAGAATGAGTCGACTTGAAATCAGTTTTGGAAAGACAAATTAGGCATTGTTTGATAAACTTAATCAATGTATCTTGTAAAAGGAATTACAAGAATTCTCCTCCAATGACTTGTCTATACGAACTTCAAAAGTCCATAAAAGTCACCAAGAGAACAGCAATGGAGACCATGGCAATGTTTCCATTCCCTCTCCCACTTAGCTTTTTATAACAAAGGGATACGCTATCTAATGCATAATTAAATACACATAAGCATAATAACAAACATACATTTCATGCAAGTACGTACACAAATAATCAAATAATTACTCAAGTAAAATTATTTCTCGACTATTCGTACCTTGATGAATTCCAGCATGCTTTCCTTGAGTCTTCATTCTACGTCTTGAATACTTTGTCGAGTGACGGAAAAATTCTTTGATTCTCATATTTAATTTATTTTAAATAAAATCCAAGATTCCAATCCAAAATAAATTTTGAATTAATCTAATGATTTTAAATGAAATACTCCAATTAAATAAAATCAATATTATTAAAATCCATTGATTTTCCATATTTAATTCTATTCTAAATAAAATCCAAGATTATCCAATCCAAAATAAATTTTGAATTAATCTGATGATTTTAAATAAAATACTTAAATTAAATAAAATCAATATTATTAAAATCCATTGATTTTCCATATTTAATTCTATTCTAAATAAAATCCAAGATTATCCAATCCAAAATAAATTTTGAATTAATCTAATGATTTTAAATAAAATACTTAAATCAAATAAAATCAATATTTTAATAATTTCTCAATCCTATTTAGATTAGATCTCAAGAATCCTAATCAAAATCGAATTTTGATTCTTCTTAAGACTTCTAATCCAAGTAGTATAGGATATCTAGAGAAACTAGGATTTTCTTTCCTAATTTAACTCTCCATCTAATTCCATTATTTAATTCCATAATTAAGAAATATAATCCAAATAGAATTTGAATTAATTCCAAAATTAAATTAAATAAAATTAGAAAGATTAAATTATTTCCGGAAAGATCGGATTTACCGGGACGAACCGAAAAAATTCGGTCGACCCAATCATCGAACCCGCGGCCGGACCAACCAACAACCAATATTCACGAATGAATATCATGGTTTCCAGCACACCACATCATGCCATGCATTCAACAATGCATGTACCATGCATCTTGATCGATCGAAGCCATGCAACTACATGTGAATGAATATTCACTTGCAACCATGCATCATGAATTAATTTATGCATCCAGCGAGAACAAAAATTCCCAGCAGCATGAATTAATTCGATCGTCTTCTCCGGCGTCTGTGCACGAGCCCGGTTGATTTCCGGCATGGCGTCTCCTCTGACGACACACGCCATCAACCTCGTCACAGCCCTCGCACGAGCAGCCCGCGATCGAGATCGCCGAGCTCGACTCCGAAACCGCCAATCGCGACCGCCGAGCTTAGCCTCCGGCTGCCGGCGAACCACCACCATTGGTGGCTTACGCCGGCACGCCTAGTCGTGCCCCGCTCACGTTCAGCAGCCCTCGAGCTCCGAGCCTTGGCTCACCAGCATCCCACGATCCGAAGTCGAAGCCGCGAACCGAAGCCGATGCCAATCGTGATCTTCGAACGCCGCTGCCGGCTGCCGGCGAACCACCATCACTGGTGGCATACGCCGACACGCCCAGCTGCGTTCAGCCGACGTCCGACAGCCCGCACAGCTCGTGCCTCCAGCTACCTCCCAGGCAGCCCGCACCGAGCCCTACGGTCGATCGATCGATCGCGCGGACCTTTGCCGGAGCAGCCGCGACTCACCGGACGTCCGTCGACTTCCGGCGAACCATCCCACGATGGTGAACGCCAAGTCAACGAGCCCAGACGTCCAGCTGCTGCCCAGCAGCCCGCTATGAGCCCTAGGCGTACCAGCAGCGTGCGATCATGCCGTCCGAGCTCGAAACGGAAGATGCGTTCGTGTTGCCGCCAACATGACTGCCGAGCACAACCGCCGGCTGCCGGCGAACCACCACCACTGGTGGCACACGCCGACGCGCCCAGCCATGCCCCTGCTCACGTCCAGCAACACACACAGCCCTATCCCGAGCCCACGGTCGATCGACAAGGTTCGACTTTTCCGAAAACCCTCGATTTTTAATAATTAATTTTTCCGACAAACACAATTCATACGAGAGATAAAACAAGTACGGAGAATAATATAGCACAATAATTTAACAATTTAAATTAATCTATGGCTATAAACAACGACAATCGATTATCGAAACAATTAACGAAAAACGTAACCTCGCTCTGATACCAGTTGTTGGAATTCGATATCCCGGGTTATTTAAATTTGCGGAAACCAATAACCCGATCAAACCCTTCGCCGGAGATCACACGAACACGACACACGTGCCGGGATACGGCCGAAGCGCACAGCGAGGCCCGAAGGCCGCGCACGCCCCAGCCGCACCCCCACGGGTGCGCGCTTGCGATCGATTGGGGTGGGACTGCCCAGCAGCCCCCGCGGCGAGTCCGGCGACTCGCCGCCGCTTGGAGGTCAGCCACCTTCACGGTGGGGAGGGGCGGCACCAGCCCGCGCCCTCCGCGATCGATCCAAGCGATCGATCGCATCCCCTCGGCTCCAGCCGAGGGTTCGACCCTCTCGCCCCCGCCGAAACCCTAGCGGGCGATTGGCGTGGTCCGGTGGCTTCTTTACGTTAGCGGACCTACAGGTCGGGCCGGGGCTCTGCGCTCTTTCTTTCTGTGTGGGACGATACCGGGGAGAGAAGGGAAACAGCAGGACTGGCACTACTTATAAACTGGCTGTATGAGTTTACCTTAGGACGAGAAAGAAATGAAACCTCTAACCCGCTATCAAATCAATAGCTTTAGGTATTCCGGTAATATATGATAAAGACCTCTTTCCCTAGCTTGCCCGTACGGGATAGGGCTCGTAGCCCCCCGCTCTCTCTTCCCCAGCCTCGGAGAGATGCAGAACTATTAAAAAAAAAAATGAATAGATAGAGCCATGATACATTCCGGAATATTGTAAAGGTAAATAGACTCTTTTCGTCCCCTTTTCGATGTCTGCCTGAGGACCTCTGTCAATGTTTTGGAATGTGGATG
The DNA here is from genome assembly GCA_954870475.1 of Euphrasia confusa. Lineage (NCBI taxonomy): Eukaryota > Viridiplantae > Streptophyta > Magnoliopsida > Lamiales > Orobanchaceae > Euphrasia > Euphrasia confusa. The sequence continues at coordinate 25,352,549 of OX940960.1, forward strand.
CTCGCCTTTTGTAACAAGTAGACCCACGATACGGACTAATAGATGTTCCTAATCTTACCCATATTACAAGTTTTTCTCGGGTACAGCTTGATGGAACCACTCACTTCCCATTCCTTTCGTCACAAGATCTTCGAGAATGGAAAAGAGAAACCAAAGGTCTTCAGACTCACCTATCACTTCAGTCGTAAATTAGGAAAGTGAGTGGTCGTGGGGGAGTAGCATTCCACCTTGCTAAATAAGGGTCACAGGTATGCGAATAAATGGCTTGATCATTGATTCAATTTACTCGCTCAAGATCCAAAGGCAGACCCGGTCCTTCTGATGAAGAATTCGTTACTGTCTCTTTCGCCAAGCCATTCGCCGGACAAAACCCTTTCTCACGCTATCTTCCAAGGGAAGAAAGCTTCTCTTACAATGAAGAAGCAGAAGGTTCTTCTCACCGGTAGAATACACCCGAATATTGATCAGGTGACCCATGCCTGAGCCGAAATAAAAATGAATTATGAAGAAGCGAACCCAGATTTTCTACCACCAGATCGGCCGACAACTTCACAGCTTCTAAAACCGCATTTCTCCAACCATCAGAGATCAAAGCTGTGAAGCGTGGTGGACCACTCCATCACCACATAGAACTCTCACGGGACACAGACTCGATAAAGAGCCTCGCGGCCACAAGAAAACATCAGAAATGCCGGGAAAGAGTAGAAGCAGAGTTGGAGGATGGGTAGAGAAGACTTTAGAGTTGAAGAGAACCCAAGACCCAGGGGACCGTGGACCGTGCACGAATAAGTTGAGAGCTTTGTTTTGGAATTTTGCCTCGATCGCTTTCGCTCGTTCGATCCTATTATCAGTCCATTCGGCTATCTTGTCATAGCGGTCTATGCGCCGAATTACCTGTTGGGTGTGGACTTGGTTCGAAGCCAGGCGCATGGTCTCGCTGCTGTTGATGATTCCCACCAAGAATTTGATCGCCGGGTCGTGCTAATTCCATACGAATCAGTACTGAAAAGCATGTGCCCATCACTCCAGCAATGGCACCGAAGATGAAATATAGAGTCCCTATATCTTTGTGGTTAGTGGAGAACAACCATCGGACCGGATTTGTCCTTCCCTTACTAGTGCTGCAATCCAATCAGGCTTGGCACCTTCCCTTCCCTCTTTTCTACTTGAATTGATCTTGGCAAGGTCGGTAGTGATTCAGTAATCCGACCAGCCAGATAAGAATCGCCGCGGAAAGAAGAGCAAAGAAGAAATAGGTTACGGACCTGGAACGACGATTCCCGATAACGCATTCAAATGACTGCCTCATCTGATCGGACTTCGTTCTTGAGTTACTCGTTTAGCTCCCTCAACCTTGTCCTTTCCGCATTCTGGATCTTCAAAGAGAGCTCTCTTTTGTGCTGGAGAATACATGGCGTCAAACGGTGGCTAACATTCCTCTTCCATTGCACAACCCCTGGGCTTCCCCAATTGAGTATCCCATTGCTTGCATCATTCGAAGAGCTTTCGCATCGTATACCTTAAGCCCCTTAGAAATAGGGCATTACAGCTTCCAATTCAAATCTTTAAACAGTGTAGCAGGCGTGTTAGGCTAGATAGCTGGATCTGGGGCATTACCACTGGGTATATCCAGGTACCTCATGATAGGTCCTCATGCAATCCATCATTGGCCAAACAATTATTTGGTTTACCGTAATGGACGATATCGATGAAGAGAAAGTACCATTGGCGAAGTTGCTTCCTCCAGTCTTTGTATGTATGGGATGTACCCGAGAAAGAGACAAAGCAGCTGAGATCAGAATGAGTAGCATTGGTCTTGGTCCGACTAATCAATGTCAAAAAGATTCCATCGATCGGTGAAGCACATCAACGGAAGTGTGCACGCTAGCGCTCTCCTCTATATCGGGCAGGTCATATTGCCTTTACAAGAACAATCTTTTCTTTACAGATAAACAGCCATAGAAAGAAAGCTTGAGTTAAGGGACTTCGAGCAGGGAATTCGACATGCTATACTTCGACTTGGTTCCAAGAAACCTATTTCTCCGACTGTATTTTCCGAACTCACCTGCTTGAAGGGGCTAGTTACATTCCCGAACCCCGTTAGTTACACTCCGCATCCCGTCCGACCCGATATTGATACAGTAAGCAACCAAGAAAAGACAGACATTCTAGATAGCTAGCAATGTCGAAAAGAACTCACCTGCGATGAATAGCCAAGCAAGGACTACACAGACAGAGCCAATGGTCGTGTACGCAAAGTAGATCGGTCTCATCAATTGCTATTCAGGCATAACATTGATTTGCATATACAGAATGTCCTTTGATGTCCCTTGGATTACATAAGGGGAACCGAGCCAGGAAGAAAAGGCTGAATCGAGGTTTGGAACAAAGGCCTTCACACTCGATAGAATCAGCAACTGCTAATTCAAAAGGAAAAGAAGTCGGATATGCTACATAGAGGTCATCAGAGCATGGCTTTCTTAGCATACCTCCTACAGCTAGAGCAGCTCCCTCTGCTCTTTCTCGAGGAAAGAGTAGCACAATGAAAGTGGGCTTCCCGACCACCATCATGATGATCGGAAGAGTGTTTAAAACGGTGCCAGAGCTCCCGGTCAAGGCGGAGAGAAAGAGAAGATACCACGACCCGCGCAACCACATCCATCCCTGGGCCTACGAATCGCCTTCATCAAGTCACAAAATGATTCTAAAGGGCCATGGTGAGGTAGCTCCTTGCCAGGTTGACGACTAGGCCTATAAGACCGTAGAAGAGGAGAAGACGGAAGATCAATGGTTGCTGCTTCTCGTCTGCTGTGTCTGCTAGTCCAATAGCTATTCCAACTACGGCTAGCTGCTAGGAGAGGAACTCACACATGCCACCCGCTTGCTTCGCTTCAAGTTTGAATGCCCAAGGTTTAGAATCCATGTACAGTCCCAGTCACGAAGAAGCAGTCCCGTCCTCTCTTAATGAGATATCAATATCTGTCTCGCCTGACGAATCCGGAGGTGAGGTTTTTTTTTAGTCGCTCCTTAGCTCCTTTCGTTGAGACCTCGTTGCGCTACAGATTAAAAGAGTGGAAATTCCCTGACTGAAAAAGAGGAGATAGAAAGTTATCAATACTTTTTCCGATACCTTCCCCGAATCTAGTTACCGAGTGAGCAAGAAAAACCAGCTCTTGGCGTGAGAAAAGGGCTCCCATCTAACAGGTCTGCTAAGGGGAGCTCATTCCTCTTCGTTAAAGGCTGACTCCTCGACAACTGAGGAAGAAAAGAAAGCTTTCGACCTACGCTTACTCCTAAATCCGAAGACTCCTACAAAAAGGCTCCATTCCATGGCTGTTTTGGGCAGTGAGCCACTCCTTGATCAAAGACTCAGGGATAAGAGTACCGGCAAGGAAAGGATGTGAAATTTTATTTTAAAGAAAGGAAGATAGGAACTGAGAGAAGAGAAAGTCAATCTTCTGTTCGTGAACCACTGTCGACCAAAGATATGAAATCACCGGAAATAAAAAGAAAAGGGAAAGAATTATGAAATGATCTAAAAATAGTTTTACCAAATTATTTTTAAATGCAGTAACAATTCCAAAGACCCTGTGAGCCTGTATATGCAAATCAATGTTATGCCTGAATAGCAATTAAAAATAAATACTCTAGATGCTTAGGAGGAATCACCACTAGTTCTCAATCAATGGCTTTCTCTGATTCTGATAGGGGCTCGCTTCTTCAAGCTCCGCCCAACCTATACAAGGTGTTGCTCGCTTTCTCTGAGCCACTAGTGGCTTATGTAGTGGTCGGCATTCCTCCTTGCCCCCCTACTTAAGCTTAAGAATCCAAAGGTGGCCTTTGGATGTTGTCGTGACCGCTTAGGCTTGGTTTATTTTGTCAGAAAAGAAAGTAGGTTTTTGGGGTTCATTGATTAGTACACCTCCGGTGCTGGTAAGGTCGGGACCGTGGTCGTCCGTCTCCGGTTTGCCGGCCGATAAGATCTCTGAGATTGACCAGCCAGCTGGGTTGGTTTGGCTATTTAAAAGGGAAGGGCCTCGTCGAAATCATCGGCTTTCTGCCCAACGCCACGGCCGCTTATTGAAGAGAATTTCCCAGCGGTGGATCGAGTATAAGGCAAGGCCAGCATAGGCTGAGTCTAATTCACCATCCCGGGATTGAGTTGTGAATTCTGGTGATAAGGCTTGTGAGTCTAAGATATTCGGAATAAAGATCCAGATAGAATGGTTGGCTTTCTCAATCGCTTTCTCGGCCGTGCAGTACGTACTTCTGTTTGGAGATGGCTTTTACTTGCCTGCTAGCTATCCATTTCCTGCTCGCTTGCTTGATAAATGGTACACCCGGAGAGGAGAGCTCATTCACAGGGAAAGCAACTACAAGAGAGAAAGACTTATACTTACTTTTGCTAGGACCTAGCTCTGAGACCCCCAATCAATGAGATACTCAAGGTTCTTGATCGGCTATTAAAGACAGATATAGATTTGCCGAATCCACTGTGCCTGAGAAGAAAGACAGAAATAGATATGGGTTTTTGGCCCTACTAATAAAATGGCTTGAGAGCCCATCCGATTTCGCTGCCCTTTATTTAGTAAGTGTAAGGCCAGAAGCCCATGTTATTTAAGTCCCCCGGTTGATCATAGAATCAATGTCGTAGTCACACCTGTACGAAAGAAAGAGGGATCAAGGGACAGATCATTCTCAAGCGATGGGTCACTTCTTTCTAATGGCATCCCTATCATCTGGGGCGCTGGTAGTTGTCCAATAGGCCCTTTGTCCGCCTTCTAATAAATTATGGTCAACTCGCATCCCTTGTTTATCGATCGATCCGAGGCTTTGCCTTTTGATAGTCTCCTCAATCCGGGTCGGTTAAGACACCAGGAAGAGCTGCTTGGTCACTTGCTCAAGCACCCGCTTTCGCTACGTTTGCTTTTTAAGTTGAATGCAGGTTCTTCTTGCCTTCTATAATTGCAGTAACAATCTCATTCATTTAGGTAAGGCGTAAGTCGAAATCTATCATGGGGTAGTTCGCCTCAACGGGAGTTAGCAAAATAATTTGGTAAAACTATTTTTAAATGATGTCTATTAGTCTAATGATTAAGAGAACAAGTGAGAAATCGGATCGAGAAAGCACCGCCCACTCTCTTCCTTCTCTAAGGGTTGCTGAGAAAAGCCCGTGAGAGTTCTATGTGGTGATGGAGTGGTCCACCACGCTTCACAGCTTTGATCTCTGATGGTTGGAGAAATGCGGTTTTAGAAGCTGTGAAGTTGTCGGCCGATCTGGTGGTAGAAAATCTGGGTTCGCTTCTTCATAATTCATTTTTATTTCGGCTCAGGCATGGGTCACCTGATCAATATTCGGGTGTATTCTACCGGTGAGAAGAACCTTCTGCTTCTTCATTGTAAGAGAAGCTTTCTTCCCTTGGAAGATAGCGTGAGAAAGGGTTTTGTCCGGCGAATGGCTTGGCGAAAGAGACAGTAACGAATTCTTCATCAGAAGGACCGGGTCTGCCTTTGGATCTTTCATATTCTTCCTATCCCATCTGGGAGTGGGAAACAAACACAAGTAGGATTTGGACATAGATCCACACTCCCAGTCATCCTGCTTACAGGAAAAGAAGGAGTTGCAAAGTTCAGCCTTTGGCTTAGAGAGCTGGCAGAAGGCAGTTTTTGGATCGAGAACCACTGAACAAGATCATTTCATATAACATTGATTGTACCAAGGTGAATAGGCCTACTCTTTACTGCCAGCGCCTTTATTTCCAATACAATAGGGATATCTTCACAAGTTCAAGCTGGTTGGATAGAAGCAAGAAAAGAAAAATAACAATCACTAGAGGGAAGGGAGGAGATGCTTTCTATTAGCTATATAACTATATAAATAAATACGAAATGCAAGTAAGACAACAAGGATCGAACCCCTCTTCGTAGGATGCCCTTTATTTATCTTCTAGGGCTATTGAACAGGTTCGCGCTTCGGTTCGGCAGGAAAGCGACTTTGAGCCTTGCGCCGATTCCACTTATGCCTCAGCTCCAGGAAACAATGTTTTACTTGCATTTCGTATTTATTTATATAGTTATATAGCTAATAGAAAGCATCTCCTCCCTTCCCTCTAGTGATTGTTATTTTTCTTTTCTTGCTTCTATCCAACCAGCTTGAACTTGTGAAGATATCCCTATTGTATTGGAAATAAAGGCGCTGGCAGTAAAGAGTAGGCCTATTCAAACAGTCAAAGAATGAACTAAATCATGTTCTTGATTCACGGAGATCCTTCTCCCATTTTTCCCTTGGTAAAAAAGGCCTTTAAGTTCAATTCTCTTTCTAAAAAGAGTGAAACTAAATCTCCTCACGCCATCCCACGCTACCGAACCAGACTAGCTCCGTCTATGGGTCCTTAACCTGAAGATAATTCCTCTAGCTCTCATTTCGCGCATGCGCTTGGCGCTCTTGCCTTAAGAACATCCTAGAGGAATTGAACCCCTTCCTGGTCTTTGAAGACTAGAATCCAATTGATGTCTCTAAAATGAAAATAGAAAACCAACAAGGAAGACAAACAAGTGGCATATTCAGAACAGACAACCGGTAGTTAGCAGTTCTTGTCTTACAGCTCTTCCTTTAGCAGCCAGACAGATGTGACCTTATGAGTGCGTTAGTTCAGATAAGGCAAGGTTAGCAAAGGCAGCTGGGTGCGAACTCGTAGCTGACGTTGGTTGTCTAAATCTGCCTCTTCCGATTCTGTCTTTCTTTGTATATTGTTGTCCCTCACAGGACGTTTATTATTATGTCCTTGGCTACTCACACACACCCTTAGCTTGTTTGTAGTGGTTAATCGCCTCGTGTCCTTTTTCTTAAGTGAGGTTTCTTCCTTATTATTCGTGGGCACCAGTTCCTATGCTTGTTTATGAAGACTCTACCTACTCTTATTTTGAGGCTGCTCCTTTCTTGCTTTTTTTGCCTGGCTTGCTTGTTTGTGTTTAATAGTGAGTAATTCGCCACCACCACGCGATCGTCCGTCTACTCCGGGTTCGACCTTTGGATCTTGTTTTTCGATAATTGATTTCAATAAGAATTAAATAGCGGAAATATTTAATTCACCTTTCGATTCGTTGTGCGGAGAAACGAGATCTTATGATGACCTTGAGATCTTCCCACGTATTCCTTGCACTTGTTCGAACGTCGGGTGGGCGACGATCCTCCGAACACTATGGATCTCCTTCTCTCCTTTCTCTCTCTAGAATTGTGATCTTCAAGTTATGAGAATAGAGAAGACCATGTAGTGCTTTTATAGGCTACGTAGGGGATCTTAAGGAGGTGGAATATTGGGCTTCCAATATTAATGATTAAATTGAGCTCAAGCCCAAATCTATTAATCCATTAATATTAATTAATTCTATTTTCCACTATATAAAATTAATTGCACTCCCAATATTAAACCATATTATATCAAATAATATTTCTCCGGTAGTATTATTTATTCCGTGTATTTAAGATATAAATATCCATGAATAAAATTAATTTATTGCTAATTAATTTATTCATCTCTTATATCCGAGACTAGTACCATTCAACCTTAATTATTATGCGGAACAAATCCACCTGCAGGGTTTACATAATAATTCCTTATGAACTCATCTCGGGGATATTATCAACCCTTACGGGATACACTTTCCCATCAAGTATTCACGGCATGTCATATATAAAATATAGTGACCCAACTTAACCGGTAATTGACCCAGTAATTAAACCGGTCAATTCCTTTGGAAAATCAAAGTCACTTATATTAAATATACACACCCGCAATAGTATCAGGGATTAAGAATAAAATACACTGAGACTTAAATCGATTATCGCCGGCAATCCTAATCGATAAATCTCAAACGATCCGCTCAATACACCAAGTGTACAAGTATGATAAAATAATCAAGACAGATTATTTTCTCCCTCATACAACGACTATACCGATGGATTGGTCCATGTCCATCTAGGTCGTGAGCAACTGTTCGATTAAATACGAGTAACCGATAGTATGATCTTCTGTGTGGGCCAGACACACCATACTAACTACAACGTATAGAATCCAGGACTATAATTTGCATATATTTAATTATAAATAATTAAATGCAAATAATTGTTTATTTAATTAAATAGATTAATGGCAATGGATCGGGAGTTTCCGTTACTTAAATCTAGACATTAAGTACACAACTCCAACACTCAGTTCATACTAATTGACAATTTTTAATTTTTTTTAATTAATTTAATTAATAAATGAACTGAACTATTTATCATTTACATTGGTTTTTCGGTTTGAACTCATTTTATAAGCCCACTACTTTTTAATATTAATAATAAAAATTGCAACTTTAATTAAAGCTTTACTTGCCACCATGGAGAGTGTGATACACTTTCTTGTGGCAGACCAATTAACTAAGGACATGTGTCAATGTTTGTAAAAAATAAATAAAAAAGTTGAGTTCATACCTTTGAACTCGGTTCATTTCAGAATTTGCAGTAGAGTGGGTCATATGGATAAATTAAACTAACTTACTTTTGCAATGGTTACAGTTCAATTAAATGAGTTCAAACTCAAAAAATTAGTACCATTGTACATGCTCTAAGAACTAAAAATTAGAGATTCTAGACCAGAGAATCAAGATCTTCAGTTACATTAGCACGCCGTAACTTTATTAGACTATTTTTATCAATACCCTCTTACAACCCAACCAAGGGCAGACCCACACATAGCCGAGTGTGTACCTCTTGCCCCCACTGGAATTTTACAAAAAAAACAAGTAGTATATATATATATATATATATATATATATGTATTATATTGAGAACATTGAATTTTATTGAGTAAAGATTTTTATATTATTGAGTTTGAGAGAAATCGAATTTTTTTTATAAGCATTTAAAGATGTGTATCCCGAACCCAATACTTATATTAAATTTTATGTGAGAAAAAATTAAATAGAAGTGTTTGTTAGTTGAGGAATATATGAGTTATAGAAAGCAACTAAACTATTAAATAGGAATAACGCCTAATTAAATAGTACTTCGTATTTTCAATATGTTAGTAATTTATCTTATTTAGATCATACGGTAGTGTTTATTATATTCAAAATGGGTTTTATCTATGCTACTCCAGGTGGAGTACATCATGTATATCTTGACCGTAGATTTAATATTATTATATTAAATACACACGCAATCACCCACACCCGACGTGTATGGTGTATGCATATACGGTTAAGATGCCACGAAGAGTAATGCTCCAGGAGTAGCATCTCATAGACCATTCAAAATGTTATATTAACTGTGTCTCAATTAATGATGCATGTTTTTTTTTTTTTTGAATTTCCCAACTAATTAGGCACACCCTTACAAAAAAAATAAAAATTTTACTTTTGTATTTTAAATTACAATTTTTGTCCTACTTTTTTATTATTATTTTAAAACATTAATTACAACTAATTTAATTTTTAACTTAAAATACATTTTTACACTTTAATTTTTTAACAATAAGTCAAAAATAACATTTTTTTAAATTTATGTGACGATCAACCAATGCGTAAATAGTTGGAACGAAAGTACTAATAGAATAATTTTGAAAATGTTAATGTTACACTTTCTTGTTAAAATATTTTTAAAAAATATCACTTAAATATGGCTTCAAAAAAAAAATACATTTTGAGAGAATAATGAAGTAAAAAGTTTAGGCCCTCACTGACTTCGCCTGCATCCGCCCCTGAACCCAACCAAATAATAAAATAATTATTTCACTCTTTTCTACGTCATCATTCAACCACTTAATAATTCAACTTTTTTATTTTCCATACTTTATTCATAACCCACAACCTAGTTATATATTTTTCAATTATTTATTAAATACAACAAATATTGTTTTATTATTTTTAAAATTATAAAAAAGTATGAAATATTAAAAAAAACTATTTCTAATTTTAAATTATAATAAATAATTGAATAAATTATTAAAAATAAAATAAAAATGGTTATTGAATTAATAATAATAAAAAAGTGAATATAAAATTGTTAATCTCTATTTGTAGAGGAAGAAAAATTATTAATTTTAATATAATTATATATTTTTTTGTTTAATAAAAATTATTAATTTTAATATAATTATATATTTTTTTGTTTAATAAAAATTATTAATTATAGTAAGATTTAAAAACAATTTAAGAAAATATAAACACAAAATTAATTATATATTGAAAATCGACTATCCGGGATATGTCCGTTCGATCACTCGAACATCCGGACACACCCAGTCGACCTCGAGTAGCGCCACTCTGCCGCCCACTACGCAACCCCAGGCCCCAAGACGCACCCAGTCATCGCCCCGAAGGACGACCGTGCAAAGAGCCGCTGGTCTGCCGCGGGCAGCGATCGCTGGTCAGGCTCTGGGCAGCGGTCCCTGCCCGCCTCCAGCGGGCGCTGCCCGACCGGAACAGCAGCGCGACCTGCTGTTCCGGGTCGTTTTTCCCCTTCCGACCACCGATCTGGAGGTCATTGACCCCCAGTAGTCGAGGAACACAATTCACGACCACCAAAACCCGATCGTTGATCCGATTTATTTTCAACGATAATAAAATCGAAACATATGCGGAATAACTGTTTCGATTTCATATCTTCTCGATCGATTGTTGAGACCTCGAAATTGCTAGTGTGTGTCTTTGTCCCCGTCTCCAGTCGTTGAGTGGGCAACGATCCGCTGGACCTTTCCTCTTCTTCTTTCTCTCTTGACCACCGTGAATATATTAGAAATATAATTGCGCTAACTTATATATTTTCTACATAGAAAACTAATTAGGTAAGCTTTTTATTTTCTAGCAGAAAAAGAATACGTTTCTTAAGTTTAGAGGAATAGAGGAGTTTTTTATAAAGCTACACTAAGGACCTCTAGGTAAATAAATTACTAAGCTTAATTGAAATTTAATTAACTTGATGTCCTTAAAAAGAAAATCTTAATTAAATTACAATTTTAATTATAATTAATTTCACTAAATAATTTTAATTAAATTTCCAATAATTAATTTATATTATTTCAACAATAATATTTCCATTATATTACATACGTGATAATTCACAGTGTTTAAGATAGAATGTCCACGAATTAACTTTAATTACTAATAATTAAATTAATTCATTTCTTATTATCCGAGACTACTACCACTCATCCACATGGAGGGTTTACATGATAAACTTTATGAGCTCATCTCGGGGACATCATCAACCCATTAAATGGGACACAATTTCCTTTTTATAATCTATATTGTGCCATGTGTACAATACAAATTCCCAATATAACGAGAATATTGACTAACAATAGTCTCACTCATTGGTAAGTCAACGAAACAAATATTGGACACACACACCTATAATTATATAGGGATTAAGAAGTCACATATCCGTAATATATACCTGAGGTCAAGTTCGATTACAGAGATTAGTACAAATCGAACACCCTCCCGTGGTCCTGCTCAATACACCAAGTGTACAAGTGTAACATAATAGTCCAGACCGACTATTTGTCAGTCACACTATGACGTACCGATAGATTGTCTCTGTCCATCTAAGTCATGAGCTACTGTTCGATAGTATACGAGTAACTCATAGTATGATCTTCTGCGCGTCTCCTCACGCCATACTATCTACAACGTATATATCAAGGACTATTGCATAGAGTATATATAAACAAATGCAAACTGTTTGATTCATAAATGATAAAAATACAGATAAGGAGTTCCGTATTATCACTAAACTAGACATTTAAAATACAACTCCATCAAAATCGACTAATAATAACATGCCACGTGGCCCACTATGGAGAATCCCTTTTTCCCACGCCCAGGTCATTTTATGACCTGGTCATCTTCTTAATTTCATTTTTTTTTCTTTTTTGTATTTACTGGTTTGTGTTTTGTGAGAGTGGGGCGTCCTCAATTGCCGATAAACATAGTCTTATAATCAATATGTGGATTACAGTTAGAAACTAAGTTACTTCGACACGCCCCGCTGGTGCCGTGTAGCCTTGAGATTCGACCTAGATGCAAAAAAATGCTAACCTCCAAAATCAAAATATACCCTAATTCGTTGTTTGTATATCTGAGGTGTGGGGATTGAATAGTTTTTTGCTTCTAAAGGAACAGTAAGACCAAAAACTAAAACTAAATACAAGGATGAATTTTGTAATTTTGAACTTTAGCCCTATTATTTACTCTCACAGGTAGTACCATCATTTAGAGGTTCTGCAAATATTCCAAAAAGAGTTAGTTACAAGTTATATAGGTTGAACTAGCCTACTTGGATGCCTAGGATAATCTCAACCAAATGTTCGATGCGAGTTAAAGAAATATTCCAGACGAATGGGCTTTTGAAAGAAAAGTCAGATACTTGGGTTAAAGCACCATTTTAAATTCTAAACCAAGAAGTCAGATAATTCCATGTATGTTGTGTCTTCTAAAACTGAGTTGTGCAAGTGGTGTCTGTTAGCCACTGATTTGGGAGGTTTGACTGTGTTTATAGTTCGAAAATATGAACGAAGTCATAGCTTCTCACTTAGTCTGCCCAATAGATATCACAAACACGCTTTCTCTAAGTCGATTTGAAAATATTTATCATCGAATTTCCAAGATCCTAACCATGTTTTCAAACCGAAGGATGTAATAATGAACTTTTCCAGAGAATATGGTTATGTATTAAAGTATTGTACGTCCTATAATGCTAAAAAACAAGGGAAGGAATTAATACGAGGAAATCCAGTTGATAGTTATAAGGAATTGTCAAAGTGTTTTCATTTGTTGGAGGAGCATAATCTCGGTACTTTAACATTTATCCAACCTAATGATGCCAATGAATTAGAATTTTGCTTTATGGCCCTCAGACAAAGTATTCGGGGTTACTTGTCAATGCGACAAGTTGTTTCTGTGGATAGTACTTTTTTTAAAGGGATGAAGGGGACTCTTCTTGTGACAACATGCTAAGATAGAAATTATCAAATTTATCCACTGGACCATTGTGGAATTTAAAAGTAACAAATCATGGATTTGGTTATTTGAGAAGTTGAAAATAATAACAGGTATATATGTAGTTTGAAATTTCTGATATTCTCTTCTTCCAAATTAGTGGCTAGCAGATTGTATCGTAATACAATTAAAAAATTAGGATATGTACCGATTGTATTCAAATACAATTCTGAAATGCACACATCATGGACCTTTCTATACAATTCCGAAATGTACTGATTTTTATTCAAATACAATTCTGAAAATTATGATATTTTTGTAAGCAGACCGTTCCTGAGTTTACAAGGGCCCTAGACAACATATGCTAAATGAGCCCATATTAAATTATTAAAAAAATATTATATAAATTTTTATATTTTAAAAAACATTATCAATTAAGAACATGATGTCATTTTATTAAAGTGTGAAAAAAATATTAAAATTATTGTTGTAGTACATAAAGCTTTAAAAAATCACAAAATTCTAATTTTTTTCTTTTATATTAAAAAAACTTATCAAAAATTGAAAATAAAATAAAAAATTCTATAATTAATTCTCAATTTTTGTTCAATAATGTGCTTTATTTTTTATTTTTAAATTACTAAATAATAGAACAAAAAATAAATAAAATAAATGAGATTTTTTTTGTTACTTAATAAAATAATTAATTCTCAATTTTTGTTCAATAATGTATTTCTTTTTAATTACTAGGTATAATAGAACGAAAAATAGAACAAAAAATAATTAAAATAAATGAGATTTTTTTTGTTACTTAATAAAATAAGTAATTCTCAATCTTTGTTCAATAATTTGCTTTATTATTTTTTTTAAATTACTACGTATAATAGAATGAAAAATAATTAAAATAAATGAGATATTTTTTTGTTACGTAATAAAATTTGAGATTTGTTAAAAGATTTTTGTTTGAAAATAAATAAATTAAGTTGAAAAAATTTAATATTTTTGTTGTTAAAATGGTAAAATAATTAAGATAAATATTTTTAATTATATATAGAAGTATTATTTTTGAAAAACATAAATAAATAAATAAATAAATATATATATATATATATATATATATATATATAGATATAGATATGTAATATTTTTTTTAAGAATGAGCCCCTAATAAATGTGGGGGCCCTAGGCACTTGCACCATGGGCCTATTGATAGGAACCCTGATTCGTGGGCCGAGTCGTGTACGAGACACGCTACGAGAAACTAGAGTATGACTCGATTCTGTGAAGAATTACGAGGCCATGACTAGTATACCCGTGGTAGTACACGAGGGTTACGAGGAATTATGCGTTTATTCGTATAAGTCCCGTAGCAAATCCGCACTAGAGGTTTGCTAGTGGATTCTAATGCGTTATGCAAAAGATACACGAGAAACCCATACTTAGGTGCGAGGCGCTACGAGCAAAGCTGTAATGGCTAGGATCGTATGCGAGGATCCACGAGTAATTCGTATGATTACTCAAGGATGGTACGAGGCATCGGCGAGGTACTCGTATGAGACGCGCTGTATGCGAGAGGCTACCAGAATCCCGTGTGGTGACTCGGTAGCGATGCGAGGCATCCAATAATCTCTCGTAGTGAGGATTATGTGATGCGAGGGCGCACTAGTATTCGAAGCGTAATGCGGAGAATTACGAGGTTTGCGCGAGAGCATGCGAAGGAACTCGCGGCGTGATGCGGGGATGTTACGAGGATGCTATGGGCGAGTCTTTAGGGCTCGATTGGAACCGAACCACCTGGAGTAGCTGACGGCGGCGGCTACATGGCGACGATCGACGGCAGCAGCGGCGGCGACGAGCAACGAGGCTTGGGCGTCCGAATTAATTGATAAATAATATTTATATTATTTATTAATTAATATATATATTAGTGTATATCTAATTATTTATTTATTAAGTAATTAGGATAGATATCTAAGAGTATCTTTAGGAAATCTCTAGATTGTATGTTTGATAGAGTTTCCATGTGTTGGGATTCTCTTGTATTATTTTAATAGTATAGATTACTTGGTGGACAAGTAATGAGCTCTATATAATAGAGGCTCCGCATTGTAATTATTCATTCATAGTTGAATCAAGATCATAGTTGATCGAAAAAGTGTGTGCGTGTCACAACTTTTCGTCTTCCTAGTTCCTCCTTGTAGGCCTAGTGAAGCAAAGTTTTGAGAGTCATCTTAAACTCTACCACGTCAATGATACGACGTTAAACTGTTATGACCGTATATTAGATGTGAGATCTTCTATATACGAGGAACCGTATGGGTGCGTAATACACTTTCATACGTGTTGGTCGTGTGCAATAATCGTTGTGATTATTAATGCGATGGGCCGCGATTGGTTGTCATGATCATCGTTGGTAGCACGCGTTTACGCGAGGGCCGTGTGTGTTCGATTGTAATGATCAACAATGCGAAGATTGAGGATCAATAATCGAAACCTCTCGGTTATTTGATTATGCGTGATTTATCACGTAGGCTATTAAACGATAGTCGATTGTTAATCAATAACAATTCGATAGTCGCCAACTAGTAACACTCAATAGGTCGATTCGAACTATTCGAGGCATGCGGAGTAAGCAAAGGACTCAAGAATACCTAACGAGCTAAATCATACTCGAGACCGCGTGAGCGCCTCAACTATATTTGGACTGGTATTTGTGTGTGACTCAATTCATCGACCGGGGTCCGCAACACCTATGCCTATATGAACTTGCTATAATTTCTGATCGGTCAGAGAGGATGACACATGGATTTAAGCATTTATATAAGAATGATTGTCATGACCATTGCACGTATCATTTGAAAAGGAATGTGAAATCTCATTTTCCAAAATTTAATATTGATTTTTTGTTTAATAGGGCTGCAAATGCATACACTGTTGGAGCATATAAAAGACAATTTGATGAACGTTGTTTGAAGTGTGAAAGAATTGGAGAATATTTGGAATCGGCAAATTTTCGATATTGGTCTAGAGCCAACTTTGATGGATTAAGATACAATATCATTGTTGGAAATCGACTATCCGGACATGTCCGTTCGAGCACTCGAACATCCGGACATGCCCAGTCGACCTCCGGCTTCAGCATTGCACGTACGACGAAGCCCCTCGGCCGATTCACGCCCAGCCATCGCGCACGAGGCACGACCGCGCCAATCAGACCCTTTCTGCTGTCGATGTTGCCCGACACCATAAGGTGTCGGCCGACATGAGGGTGTCGGCCGACATTTAGCCATGTCGACCGACAGCGTCGCGAACAGCAGTGCGATGCTGCTGTTCCAGACTGTTCCGGTCCGTGTTTCTCCGTCCAACCACCGTTCCGGCGGTCCTCGACCGCCCAGTAGTCGGAGAACATCGAACCCAAGCCCTTGAACCCAATCGTTGGTTCATTGTAAATTATATGCGAATTAAATCGAAACATAAAGCGGAATAGGGTTTTGATCTATGTACCTTTTCGATTGCCGAATTTATGAATACCTTTAGACCTTCTAGTGTATGTCCTAGCCATCTCGACTCCAGCCGTTGTGTGGGAAACGATCCGATGGAGCTTCCCTGTCTCCTTCTCTCTTCTACCGTAAACTTATTTCTCAAGTTAGAAAAATGACTGCGTTTAATTTATAGGGCTTAAATTGTAATTCCAATTGACTTGGAGTCCCTTTCGGAAAACCTCAATTAATTAAAATTTTAATTATAATTAATTTCCCTAAATAATTATAATTGATTTCCCAAAAATTAATTTATATTATTTTATAAATATTTCCTTTACATTACATAAGTGATAATTTCTCGTGTTTAAGATATCGAATGTCTATGAATTAATTTAATTACTAATAATCAAATTAATTGATTTCTTATTATCCGAGACTAGTACCACTCATCCTTATTATCATACGGAATAAATCCACCTGCAAGGTTTACATGTTAAATTTTATGAGCTCGTCTTGGGAACATCATCAACCTATTAAATAGGACACTGTTTCCTTTCTATAATCTATAGCGTACCATACGAACAATACCGATTCCCAACTCACCGAGGATATTGACTAACATAGTCTCACTCATTGATAAATCAAAGAATCTAATATTGAACGAACACACCTATAATTTATATAGGGATTAGAAATTCACATATACATAATGTCTGAGGTGTAGTTCGATTACTTAGATTAGTATAAATCCAAATCGAACATCCTCCCGTGGTCCTGCTCAATACACCAAGTGTACAAGTGTAACATAATAGTCAAGACCGACTATCTACCACTCACACTACGACGTACCGATGGAGAGTCCCTGTCCATTCTAAGTCGTGACCTACTGTTCGATGATATACGAACAATCGATAGTATGATATTTTGAGTGTGTCCTCACGCCATACTACCAACAACGTATACATCTTGGACTATTGCCACTATTTGAAAAAGTCTCATAGACACCAGTTCATAGACACGGCGCCTTTGGGAACGGTGTTAAAAATGCTTATAACACCGATCGCAAAAAAAGAGGAGGTTAAAATATTTTTAACGTCGGGATTTGTACAAACTGGTGTTAAATATTCAATTTTAAATTTTAATTTTCATTTATAACACCAGTTTTTCTTTCGATTGGTGTTAGTGGTATTTTTATTTTTTTTTTAAATTTACAAGTTTCTTTAACACCAATCCTATAAATAATGACCGGTGTTAAAAAAACTAATATATTTTTTTAGTTAAGCGGGATAAAATCTTCACTCTCCTCACTTGGACATAACATACGAGCAGAACAAGGTTAGGGCGAAAAGCTTCCTCCCACACGAAACAAAGCAGAAATCATCAGTTTTTTCGGCCGATTCAAGTTTCTTTCCGTCAAATCAGGTTTGTTTCCTTCGATTCAGGGTTTCTTTTCTTCGTTTTTTCCCTTCAATCGATTAGGGTTTCTCACCAGAAATTGGGTTCCTTTCTTTCCTTCTTCTTTTTTCCCCTTCGATTAGAGTTCATCTGAGAATTAAGGTTTCGAGCAGCACACTAAGCGTCAAAAGTTTATCGTTAAAGAAGTTGTCCCCGAAGTAGGCGAACTCCAGTTCAGTGTTGTTTTTCCCTAGATCCGCCGGGACAGTGCCCGACAGTCTATTGTCAAATAGAGACATAATCTTAAGCTTACGTAGGTTGAAGATGGTGCTCGGTAGAGGCCCGCTCAATCGATTGTTATTGAGGTCGACAGTCTCCAGCGACGTTAAATTACCGATTCCAGATGGTATATTTCCTGTGAGATTGTTGTCAGAGAGAGTTAGGACTCTAAGGTTCTTGAGGTTTTCGATTATCTTTGGTATTTCTCCTAAGAGTTGATTAAACGAGAGGTCTATTTCCTTTGATGTCCGTAGATATCCTATCGATGTGGGAACGGGGCCAGACAAACTATTGTTAAAAAGATACAAGGTTATTGTTTTGTAACTGCAGTGAGATTAATTTGGTCCAACTTTTAAGTAAAATAGCGGAGATAGTACCATAGAGATTATTGTCGGATAAGCCGAACTCGGATAGCTCGGTTTGTTTCGAAAAGGCTGGAGGCAATGGTCCCGATCGAAAGCGAATTAACAGCTAAAGCAAAGAAGGACAAATTCGTGCATTTCCCGAGCTCAGGAGGATTTTTGCCGCTTAGTGTGTTGATGGATAAATAGGTTTTATATGCAAGCAACATTCACATTAAACTAATCGGATGATTGAGTAAATTAAAAAAAAAAAAAAAAGTGGACATGATAGTTGAACCTCGAGTAGTTTTATATTTACACCTTTTTATAACTTTTTTTATACTCAGCAAAAATTTCATGACACTATGTACTTGATGTTTCACTTCAGGTGTTGGCTGAAATTAAGAGGAACAGCAGTACAAAAGTTTCTGAGACTCTTAGGAAAACTAGGTATAGAGTGTTTACGTATGAAGGTTATATATACAATGGGGTGAAGTATTTCACAAAACAGCGAGACAATGCAAGAGTGGTCCAAAATAGTGGTGTTTCCTTGGTGGCAAAGACAATGCAAGTGTTTGGTGCTAAGGATAAGAATCCCGTGGAATGCGACATGACATTTTATGGAGTTATTGAAGAAATATGGGAGCTCGATTACTTAGAATTCAAAACTCCTTTGTTCTTGTGTGATTGGGTAGAGAATGAAAAAGGGATTAGGCTTGATGAGTTTGGTTTCACATTTTTTTAGTCGAAAGGGCATAAAAAAGACAAATTTGCTTCTCCTGCTCAACTAAAGCAAGTTTTTTATGTTGTCGATCCAGCCGATCCCAGCTGGTCAGTTGTTCTAGTGACCCCAACTCGAGACTATCGTGACTCTTTGACTGAAGATCTTATAGATGACCTGACCATAAAACAACAACCATTTTGTGCTGAGATACCTATGCCTTCTGATGAGGACGAGAATGAGACTGCCACCACGTATAAAAGAGACAATGTTCAAGGTTTTTGGGTTGATCCATAAGTAATTGAAACGATAAATTAATAGACCAGTTAATTTTTGTAGTGTAGGTTGATCCATAAAAGAGACATTGTTCAAGGTTTTTTTATTTTTGCATTAAATGCAATTCTGTTATTTTGTTGTTTTTTATTTATTGATATTTTTTATGTTGATAATGACTATATCATCTGTTTTGTTTTTTATATTTTTTTTTTGTTTTGTCTGAACAGATATTACTACAGCTGAATATGTATTTAAACATAACATAAATAGGCATATTTTTTATTGGTTTCATGTTTTGTATTTTTTTGTGTAGAAGATATTGAATTTGCAGGAATGGATCGAGGAATTGATTGAATTGAAAAACGAAGGAGCATAATGAATCGTGTTTTTTATCAGATTAGCAATATTTTGTATTGAAGTCATTGTATTTGTTTGGTTCATGTTTTGTACTCAATGTTTTGTATTGACAAGTTTATGGAGTTGGTGTTTGACAATTGTAAGGATTTGGAGATTTGGATATTTTAAATATTGTATTTTAATTCCAGGAACTTAATAAAATTTTAATTATTAGCAATTCTTAAAATTATATTTTTTTTATTTTAATTATTATCAACGACACCGGTCATAGAGTTTAAAATTGATGTTAAAACAATTTATGGACACCAGTCATAGAGTTAAAAACCGATTTCAAACATTATTATAGACATCGGTTATATAAGTACAAACCGGTGTAAAAAACAGTTATAGACACCAGTCACATATGAAAACAACCGGTGTTATTACTTTTTTCAAATCGATCGTTTTTGCTAGTTCCCTTGGAATTGCCCGGTGTCTTTAATAATATAGACACCGATCTAGGTCATAAAACCCGGTGTTATAAATTATCTTTCACACCGGTCCATGACTGGTGTTAAAACATAGCTGATCTTTAACACCACGCACAACGACACAGGACAATTTTTTTTAACACCGGTCCATGCCCAGTGTCTATGAGACATTTTCCCATAGTGTGCATAAAATGCAAACATGTTTGATTCATGAATATGAATAAGGCATAGATGAGGAATTCCGTATTATCACTAAACTAGACATTTAGAATACAACTCCATCAATCATGACCTCCAATAATGCGGAAACATTGAATGGTTTGTTACTGAAGCAAAATAATTCTCTGGCCGCTCCTTACTAAGAACGATTACGCTAAACATACTCCATATTTCTCGAGCCTGCAACGATCGATACAACCCTCCTTTCCCAAAAACGGTCGACAAACCCAAAAGTTGGAACCAACCATTCGGATGAATTTGAGTCCAGGCGATCCCCTACAAATTAAAAACAGCAGTAATAGCCGGGTGAAGTGGAAATCGAAGCCCATTTTCCATGGCATCTACGGTGACGGCGATCATACCCTCCGGCGGACGATACGTAATATCTTTTAGTAGAAAAATATGCATATGAACATCAACCGGAACATTCCATTTCTCTCGCCCCTTTGACAAGTGTTCCTCTGTGGCTCTACTTGGACGAGACCTCGCTTTCCAAATGTCGTCGGTTGCCCTCCCTTGAAGAGGTAACGACAAGTCACGCCTCACTGAAACATAGGCAAATCGACTACGACCAAAGGCGTTCAAGGGAGGAGCCTGTACGTCCATGAAATCTTTGAAGGATTTCGCTTGAACCGACAAATATGAAAACCCTACCCCGGAGGATGCCGGGCCCGATGATTTGTCCGTATCCTAATCCGACATCACGCAAACAAAAACGAAGAACAGAGAATTGAAACAAAAGAATTTTTGGATTGGATGAATAATTGGAAACAAAAATAAAATGAACAATTTGCTTCGGGCTCGATAAGTGTTGGATTAATACTGAAGAGTGAGCTATTTGAATAGAAGAAAATAAAAAGAATAATATACGAGGGTGAGGGTTAAAAGCCGAAAGCGGTTTATTAATACCCTAAGTTTACGACTATTTTTATTAAACCCGAGGACCAAGGTATAATGCTATCGGGAATGAGATTACGGTGAAAATCGTTTTATAGGAGAGTCTCTATAATTTGAAATCTTCCCCAAATAGGCATTCTCATAATATATACGTACGTATGTATTAATATATATATATATATATAAAAACATTAATACACATATAAATAATAATAATATCTTTAAATATCCCAAAATATATATGTACATATATATCAATATATATACACATATATACACATTAAATATTAAAAATAGTCTTATATATCTTATAATATATATTTACGTATATAAATTATACATATATACAATAAATATTAATAATATTCTTATATATCTCCAAATATTTACGTATATATAAATATATATACACATATATATACAATAAATAATAATAATAATAGTGTTATATATATATATAAATATATATATATATATATATATATATATATATATATATATATATATATACATTAAATAAAAATAATAGTCTTACATGCATACATTTATAATTCAAATGCATTTTATTCATCTAGAACGAGAGCAAGGCCAACGACAAACCGCAAATACGCGGTTACAAAACAATTCTTTAACCCAGGATTGAAACTCAAAGAAAATATTAAAACGGAGAAAGGAAGACAACAAAGACATGAATCCGATACATATTTTCTACCATAATATAGACAGAAAAAGCGTGGAATTGGAAGCATATGAAATTTCACCCACTTCATCAGTGTCGGGATCAAGAAAGATAGCTTCATCGTTATTGCGATAAAAAATCCCAACGCTAAAGGTCTCAGGTCCTAGATACTCAAAGAATATTTTCCACCGAGAGCATACTCTCCGCCTTTTGGCAGATTTGCTCCCACCCGTTAGCCAGAGTCAGTCTATCAGCGTCCATCTCTACGACGATTGGCCATCAGCGCTCAAAAGCATCCACTAGAGTGACGGAGCCTCCGGCCAGATACCAGAACTTCTGGGAGAAAGGAAGGGAAAGAGGCATCTTCTTCATCCATTCTTTCTTTCGCAATATATCATCGCAAAATGTCACCTTCTTGTCAGCATACACTTCTGGCATTTTTCGATCACCCATAGTCGTCGAGGATGATTTGGAAAGTTGTATACCGAGGATGATTTGGAAAGTGGAAAATTGACCTACAAATAGAGTTAACCTTTTAGAAATTTTAACATCCATTTAATGGTTCAAACGGCTAACTACTACCTCGAAAGAATGCACCACATCATAAATACATAGACGGCGAATGACACAATTACCGAAGCCAATTTAAATCAAGTTTCTAACTCCGGGGGGACATAATGTTGCTTAATTGGTGTAAAATTATATGGTCAACGTTAAGATCACCCAATTTGGAAGAGTCTTTGACCACCAAACTCCAATAGAATTAAAAGGTATCAAACCAATAGAGTCTGATACCTAAAGGCCCTAAGACCATCCACATAGAGAACCCAATAGAGCATGTGACCTCAACACCAAGATCTTTTTGGACGGATATGTCATCTCGAGTAAGGGAATCAAGATCGAACAAACAATCCTCTTGAAGACATCAACATCTCAAGCTTTTTATGACACTTGGCAGAAAAAGTATATACGCCATCAGAACATGATCAGAGCCGGCGGCGCATGCTACACTCCTGACAAAGTTTCTAGCACCAATGTAAAGATGATGGTCACTTACTCATTACAATGGAATATGATGTATAAATAGAGGCTAAAGAAATGTAAAGAGATCATCTTCTTCATCTCAATAAAAAACATAATAATAATTCTTTCTCTCTACAAATAAATTTAATGAATGGTTAGAATCAAGCCCACAATTCAGTTATAATATTTTTATCTAATTTCTAACTCCTAAACACTCACTTAATGTAAATGTTGACCATTTTATGGATACAAATTGACATTGGAATTGTGGATTTTTTTACTAGGAAGATGATTCTCACAAAATATGAGGTTTTTTTTTTTTTTAATATAATGGAAAATAGTGTAGAAGTTAAGATGCTCACTTAATGTAAATGTTGACCATTTTGTGGATACAAATTGAGACATTGAAATTGTGGTATCATTCTGTAGGCATAAATTGAGCGTAGGCACAAATTGAGAGTGCATTTATGTTTAGTGGATATAAATTATTTAAATACATTACATTAAAACATGAATTTAAAACAAAAATTGAAACACTTAAATAACAATAACTTAAAATGCATTACATAATAATAACTTAAAATGCATTACATGAAAACTTAAAAATTAACACACAAATTGAAAAGCTTACATAACAATAACTTAAAATACATTACATGAAAACATGACATAAAATACAAATTATTGCGAAAACAAAGATAGTACATGGAGTTTCGTCTCTTCTTCCGCTTGAGATAAATTTTCTTTCGCCAACAACGACATCAAAACAGAGTGTTTCATTTTGAGAGCCTCCATTTCAATTTTCTCTTTTACTAATGCGTGATCAGTCTGTCTAGTAAGACTCGTCGCACGTATTTCTTCAACAATTTCAAAAGAAGAAGAAGATTGTGACGCCTTACCTTTTTCTTTTTGCTTTTAATAACTTCGCTTTATTTCTACCCGTAGGACGTGAAATTGTTGAACCACCACTGCATTGAGTTTCTTGATTATTAGGTATGGTAAACGATCCGTCTTCACTGGTTCTTGATCTTTTTGAGCTTCCACCACTCTCTCTTCATTTCCAATTTCATCTTCATAATGAAGTGCATTGCACCACACTGTAAATTGATTTCCCACTTTGGGTGTTTACTCATGACTTCATTAAACACACACATGTCTTGAAACTTGGATCCTCCTCCAGCTTCATAAATTGTATGCGCTTCATTCTCAACATATTGTTGAC
This sequence comes from Euphrasia confusa, assembly GCA_954870475.1. Taxonomy (NCBI): domain Eukaryota; kingdom Viridiplantae; phylum Streptophyta; class Magnoliopsida; order Lamiales; family Orobanchaceae; genus Euphrasia; species Euphrasia confusa. The sequence goes on from OX940960.1 coordinate 25,376,897, forward strand.
TCATTCCACTTCTTTTACGACCAATTGCTTCCTTATAAGCAACAAACCACTTATTAGCATTCTCGTTAAGTCGTTTATAACGACATTTCATCATCTCAATATTTCTTTCATGTATCTCAATTGGGTTATCTTTTCGAATTTCTTCATACATTTGATGCACTTGTGCCACTCTTTTGATTTTTTCCACATGTTTTGTCTTCGCTAATGTAAATCCAAGACGACATTAGTGCTACACCTTCTTTCACACACGCCAAGAAGCTTTTCGGTTGGTATCTTGAAACAATTTTCGTGGGGAAATTTGGGATGTTTCAACTTGTTCCGAAATCGGAACTTGATTGAGATTAGGTGAAAATTGAGAGTATTGATAATATTGAGTGTTTGAGAAATCTTGAGAATTCGTATAATTTTCATTGTTTGAAAAAACTGGAAATTAGGATAATTTTGTGAGTTTGGGTGATTTGGAGAGTTTGAGAAATAATTTCGATCCATTGATGATGCAAATGTAAGAGAAAATAGAAAGAATAAATTGTGGGTGAAAGTATATGGATATTAGTCTCTATTTATAGAGGATAAAAAATATAAATTTTGAAATAATTATATTTATATATAAATTATATATAATACTCCCTCCGTAGAAAAACAGATGTCATACGTTTTTGTAATTTTACAAAGAAGTATGACAACTGTCTTTGGACCGAGGAGTATTAAATATATAGCATTATATAATAATTATATAAAAATTAAACGAATAAAATATTGTGCAATCAAATATTGACATTTGGCAATTAAAAATAAATGAAAATGTACGCTCGGTGGGCGTGGGAGAGATAAGTCATGGGAAATATATATTTTTTTTCTTAATTCTATTTTTTTTCTTTTTGTGCAAGGGAGGACGTCACGCCCTCCCGATAAACGGGGTCTTAGGCCCCACCTTGTTGGGATTTACGCCCAATTACGTTGTCAAGAAATGAACGCGAAAAAGATACGAGAAATAAACAAATAAATAAAAACGAGATTTATAGTGGTTCACCCGTTAACGAGGCCTACGTCCACTTGCCGAGGCAAATTTCACTAGAATATCAATAATCGACTCAGGAAAGTTTACAAAACACTATCGTGGACTCGTTTCTATCTCATCTAGAAACCCACACAATAATCACTATATCTGTAAATTCACGCTCTCGACTACTCTCAGAGATTCTAATGACTCACGATTAGGCCTGTCAATCGGGCTATATGGGTCGGGCTTTGATTGACCCTGACTCAGCCCATGGAATTTTAAGGGCTATGGGCTTCGGGCTTAAGCCTTTGGGCTTGAAGATTTCAAGCCCAAGCTCGGCCTATAATAATATTAGGGCTTCGAGCCTAGCACGGGCTAAGCCCTAACATCTCAATCTAAAATTATTTTCACAATTTTTTTAAAAATATTTTTAAAAAATATATTAGAATTGATCGAGTAGCAACAAAACAAATACAAGTCAATAATATTATCAAAACAAAAACAAAGATTATTATATTTTAAATCTTGTTCGTCAAGACTTCTATTTAGAAGGATTTGAAAAAATAAATATTCAAAAATAAGTATTAATAAAATCATAAAAATAAATATAAACAAGAAAAGAAAAATAAACTTATTATAAGAAAAATATTATTTGTACTAACCATTAAAGGATAGATTGTGTTCTTTATCATAATTTTAAATTTATTTTTATTTATAAAATTAAAATTAATTAAAATTAATTATTATATAGGGCCGGATCTATATGAGGTCGAGCTTACTAAAGCCCAAGCTCAGCCTATATATAATATGGGCTTCATTTTTCGGCCCAAGCTCGGCTCGACCCTAAATAATATTAATCGAACGAGGCTTTTTTTAGGGCCGAACGAGCCGAGTTAGGGCCGGCCCGACCTGATTGACAGGCCTACTCACGATGATGGAGTTGATAAAATACATTGATGGAGATCTCTATTTATAAGGATAGAAATCTAAGATCCTAACCATAAAATATGTAGGAGTCCAAATTTTTAAAGGAAACGAAATCAAATTAAAGAAGGGTCAGGTTATTTACACATCCAGTTTTTCTTTGTACACTCTTCTTTATATTTTATTTTTATTTTTATGTGATTGTGAAATACATGTATCACCCTTCTCTTCATTATTTATTTCGTACACCCTCCTCTATTAAAATATAAAAACAAAGTACAAACAAATAAAAATACTAATTATGATAATAGGCAGAAGATTAAAACCACACCGTCCACCGCCTCGGTCGAAAAGGACTCGCTGTTCCGACTTCCGAGTGGCCCCAAAAAACCCTCTCCGAAAGATCGAAACCTCCCTCACCATCTTTCTTCCCACCAACCCTTCGAAATGGTTACTCCTCAATATAACTGCGACGACGAGTGCTCCTCTGTCACCGACTCACCATTAATCCAGTTAGGGGTGGCTATTCGGTACGGACGGGTGCGCACCCGAATTTTTCGGGTACCCGTACCCTAATAATCAAAAAAATTCATCCCATAACCCGACCCTCTTTAATAAATCGGGTACCCAATACCCGGGTCGAGTAAACGGGTACGGTAATCGGGTACCCAAAATTACCCTAAAATTTTAATTTACAAAAAATCAATAATAATATTTAAATTTAATGATTTATTTTCATCAACTAACAATAAAAAATTATCAATTAAAATTTAAAATTGCAAGAAAAAATAAAAATTATAATTAAAAATAATAAAAATATGTCATTTATTATAAATATAATGTTTAGATTTTTAATTAATATATCAATATATTTATTATTTTAATTTAAATAATTAATTGGGTATTTCGGGTATACCCGAACGGGTAATCGGGTACCCTAATACCCAATATTTTTTAAAATGAATTCCATAACCCTACTCTTTACCCAAATTTATTGGGTACAGGTACCCAAAAACCCTAACGGGTGCGGGTATTTCGGTACAAACCTGAATACTCGAACCCGAATAGTCACCCCTAAGTCCAGTAGATATGCTTTTGGTGGTGCCCACCGGCCGCTATCATCAGATCTATAAACGTCCCGCATTCGGCATCCCTTCTCGGTTGCTCCCCTTATCAAAGTAAATTTCAATTTTTTCAGTCCAGCGATCGGAATCGCGACCTCCGGCAAGGTGTATACAATTTGAATGGACTTTATCGTGTTCTTATTTATTTGTTTGGTGAAGATGGTGATCGAATTTTTAGTATTGATAATTTAAGGAGGGCAATTTAGATATTTAACAATTTTATATTAATAAAAAATATAAAAGGATGGTGTGTATAGTAGTAAGTGTGGAGGTGTAAATATAATCGTCCATCAAAGAATCACTCAATGTCTTCCCAAAACTCGTACCGACCGATTCAGCAAAGGTAATGGGCTTTGGCGGAAAAGGCTATATATACACAAAGTGTAACTAATGTTTGATACACTTCCAATTAAAACATGACATTTGGCGGATTGTAATAATATTATTGGTAATAAATCTTTTATACATTTTCATCAAAAAATATGACATGCTTTCACTTTGTAATAATAATTATTTTTATTTTAATATATTCCTATCGATTTCTTTTTTAATTCTTTTTTTCTATTAATGTAGTGCTCATAATTATTGCAAAAGTTTACATTTCACATTATTAAAATAGTTTTTAGACAAATAATCAAAATTTTATTTGAAAAAATTAGACTAATCATATATTTTTTTAAAATAATTATTTATAGATGATATTTATAATAAATTATTTTTGTGATTATTAATATAAAGACTTGTTTAACAATAAATCAAAATATTATAAATTAATATTATTAGTATTAATATTTAATTTAATTAAAAAATTGGTTATAACTATTTATTTAAAATTGTATATTGTTTAATATTTAGTAGAAAATCTCGATATGAAATAGAAAAAATTGTAATTTAACAAATAACGAAAGTTGATACATGAAAAACGAGTATCGTTAATGTATTTAAAAAATGAAGTCAAGTATAAAATAATAAAAATGAGAATAATAATAATAAATAATAATAGTTTTTGTATTTTCTAAATAATATGATTTTTTTATATACTCATATTAATTTGAATCAATAAGTCAGAGTGTATGGAAGTTCATTTAAATTAATAATTTTTGTTTAAAGTTCTCTCAAATTAATGAAAATTCATATATACAAATCAATTAAAAAAACCAGTCAAAATTTACATAGAGTCTCAGTCTATAGACTTTTTAAATTTAAGAACTTTTAAAGTTTTAAAAAATATCTTTTGAAATCATAATCCAACATACCACTCTAATATATAGATGAAAAAAATCTTATGAAATCATAATTCAATACACCCCTTTAATAGATATACATGTGAAATATGCGACCCTCTAACATAAACAAATGCAAAAAAAAATCTTATGAAATCACAATCCAATACACTTATCTAATACACACACATGCAAAATATGTGAAGTTTTCAAAACATTGATCTATTTAAAAAATAAATACATTTATATTTTTTTAATTGAATAATATTAAATTAAATTATAGTAATTAGTTGATTAAAATCTAATTTATAGATATTGAAAAATGAAATCACAAATGAAAACAAAAAAATAATTGTAAACTACGTTAAAAGACGTTATTGTAAAATGATCTTTATTGTAAACTACGTTAAAAGACGCACATGACATGCATATGATATTTTTAGAAAAATGATCTCTTTGTCGAAGGTTGTTAGCTCACTTGAATTGATTATCTTAAGGTTCACAGTTCAAAATCGAAACATGAGTGTGTGAGTATTTAAATTTGTACAATTTACCTAAATAAAAAAATAGATTTATTTCTTTGAAAAATAAATGCATTTATTTTTTCTTAAATAAATAATAATGAAATATAGATTGTGTATATTATAATTGATAATATTTCATGTACAGTAATTTTATTTATAAAAATCAATTATTATTATTTTTTATTTTTTACTAAATAAGGTATTTTAATTTTTAAAATTTGTAAAAGAAGTAAAAAAATTACAGAAAAAAATAAAGTTTTTAAGATTATAATACACTATACATATTTATTTAAATTATTCAAAAACAATTTTTTTCTTTAATAATAAACTTTTTACGTAAAAAAATTATATTTACTCTATTTAAAAACAAATGTTTTCAAAATAAAAAAGTACTCTTCAAAAAATTATATTTACTCTATTTAAAAACAAATGTTTTCAAAATAAAAAAGTACTCTTTCCGCAAAAAAAAATACGTTTTTAAGATTATATATTTACTATATATATTTTATTAAATTATTTAAAAATAATTTTTTTTAAATAGATTTTTTTACGCAAAACAATAAAGTTTTTAAAATTATATACACTATATATATTTATTTAAATTATTTTTAAAAATAAAAATTTTCAAAATAATGAACTCTTTTACGCAAAAAAAATTATATTTACTCTATATATTTAAATAAATTATTGAAAAATTAATGTTTTTAAAATAAAAAGTACTCTTTCCGAAAAAAAATAATAAGTTTTTAAGATTATATTTATATATATTTAATTAAATTATTTAAAACAATTTTTTTCAAAATTTAAAAGTCTTTCGGCACAAGAAAATGACTAAATCTGTAACTGCTTTTCATTACCTTTGACCACGTGCGAAAAACTAAAAACTAAAAATGAAAAATAACTAAACAAATAAATTCCAAATGTCAAAAATTAATTGGAAGTGTATTGAAAAGTCAATACACCGAGTGTAACCGTATCAGCTTCCGGCTTTGGCCCATTATTTAAACCTCCAGCGGCAATGTTTGACCCAAAGAGGGTTGACCAACATTAACGTAAACAAGCATGGACGCGTACATTTTCGATTCTGCTGCGTTTAGTTTCGTTTCACTTCCTATCCACTCCAATCTGACTCCACATTTCAACACGCTTAGGCTTTAGGTTGTACTCGATCACCTCAATTTTTTAGGCTCTAGGCCTTAAGCCGCCTAAACTCGTCCAGGCTCGCCGAAACCCGTTTTGGACCGCCTAAATTCGATTAATTTTGTCTTTACTTACTTAGATAGTTCTCGAACAAATTTAATCAAACAATCAAATTTCATGCAAAACTTGATAAATCAAATAAAATAAATGGTGTTATAATAAATTTTGAATATAAGAGACCAAAATAAAAAAAATATATTAAAAACATAATAAAAATTGTTTAAAAATTTTAATTTAAAAGCTATTTTGATTATTTTACTATGTTAAAATTTATGATTAATACTAAGTCCGGTGGATTTTCAGTCACATTAGTAAGAGTTGTGTGTTTTTTGTGCTCAATTATAAGAATATGAGTTTCTTACACCAATTCCTTTTGAAGTGCCTATTATACCCTTCAAACTTAAAGAAAATGACAAAAAGCAATTAAACATAATCGGTCCCCCCTTTATTTTCTCTCTCCACGAAAACCGCCCCCTTTTTCCATTTTTTTTCCTGCGTTTTTGAACAATTCACCGGAGAGATGTCATCGGCGTCGGCTTCCGAACATGAGGAGGAGGAGCACGAACTCGAACATGAAGAGGAGGAAAAACCGCGGCTCCAACCTCCGGTAATTCCCGAAACCCTTTTTTTTGATTTTTTTTTTCAAAAATTCGAGCAATGTGATGGATTATATGGTGCTTTTGATGCTTGTTTGAGTTCTATCTTGTGTTATACGTGATTTAGAACTGTAATTTTCAGTTGAATTGTCTGAAATTCCGATTTCTGAAACTCTTCTTGGTTAATCGAATGGGTTGATCGATGGCAGTCGACTAACCCCGTCGACTAACCCCATCGACTAACCCTTTCGATTAACCTCTTCGAGTAGTCAGTTCTTATTAGTCGATGGGGTTAATCGAATGGGTTGGTCGAATGTCTGTACTCGAATGGGTTGGTCGAATGGGGTTGGTCGATCGTCTGTTACTCGATCGTGTAACACAATCGAGTAACAGACAATTTTTTTTTATCCTATTAATCTGTTTTTAATTGCTTCTTCTTCATTTGTGCAGGCTGGTTTCCAATGGAGGAGGCCGGATTTCATCGACATTTCGAGAGCGATAAATTACGGCGATCGACGCGGCATATTGAAAATCGTACAAAATACTCTGAGGGGGGTGGGTGGGAACGAGGGCCTCGCGGAGTACGAACAGACGTGTCTCTTCAGTCATTTCTTTTCCATTCCCAGTGCAGACCGATCGAACAAGCCTCTTCACAAGCTGCTATCGAGAGAGATCGTTAGCAAGACGAGAATACCTCCGATGGAGCACTGGTTTGCTATCGGGGAACGTATTGTGAAGTTTCAAGCACAAGAATATGCCCTGATCACCGGCCTGAACTTCGGGGAAAGTAACTTCGATCCCTCAGACAAAGGTAACAAAAACCACTGCAAATATCCAAAGAAACACTGCATATATCCAGAAACAAGATAATAAATCAATCCTAGTCATACGATGTATCGAGAAACACGATAAAAAATGAACCAAACACAAGAAGAGCCCTCAATCCACACGCATCAGACATTTTGTTTTTGTGTGGCCCTCGGTTCTGCAAATGCTGCACTTTTTCTTCTGCCTTCTTCGACCCGATTCTTGCGTTCCTGAGGCTTCCAGAGGGACATTCAAATCAACGCCTGCAGGAGGGATGTAAGCCTTGCACAAGCGTATGTTATGTCCTACGCCCTTACATTTCGTACACACCTGCACACAAAGACGCGGTATTAGGTCTTTAATCAAACTAATGACGACACAATATTAGGTTCGAAGAACAAACCTGTACACGACGAGCAGACCCAGATCCCTCAACTGCAGAACGAACCCGACTCAGCCTCGGACGTCCAGCCTGACTAACCACCGTTGGAAGACACACGTTCGAAGCTACATCCGGAGGGACAACCCAATCATCAACGTGTGGTACTGGCACAATAGGAGTCACATACATCTCTCTCAAGCTGCTTTGCTTGAAATAGAGCCGACGAAATCGTACAATGAAAATCTAGCTCGTCTACATAAAGTATCAATTTAGTGGCATTAATTAATTGATAGTTTAAAATTTAAAAGAAGATGTAAGGATACCGATACCATAACGTATAGCGGCAGCAGCATGACGACACGATATTAGGTCTAAGTCGAACTCCCGACAGTCACACGTGCGTCTCGTGATATCCACGAGATAGGACCTGCCGTTTTCCTCAACTCTGAACACGGTCCCCGCACTGACCTTCCGGACAGCAAGATGATGACTCAACTGATTTTGATTAGACACATTTGCGAATTCCTCTTCGTTCAGCTCATCATCTCTCTCATTAGCCTTCTTTCGTTTCTCGTCAAACCATCTCTCAATCATCACACGAATCGACTCAAGCATAGCACAAACAGGCAATAGTCGTGGCCATTTGATAGCACCGTTGGAGACTTCGGCCGCATTCGATGTCATGAAACCATATCGTCGTGCAGCACATTTCGACCTTGCCCAGGTCTCAACACCGAGTCCAACGAGGCGCCTATAAACACCGTCGCCATTGATTCTCTCCAAATCAGATAAATATTTATCAAACTCATCCACTCGATAACAGTAGACAGCTTTGTGTACAATTGTGATCAGATGATAGCGGTACATTGCTAGATTCTTCTCGAGGTGGTGACAGCACAACGCACGGGTTGCGTGGGGATAGGCACTCCGAATAGCATTCGCGATGCTCTTATGCTGGTCGGACACAATGAGCAGATCGTCTGCATCGTAGCAAAGCCCGAGGTGCTCTAGAAACCACGTCCACTCCAGGTCATTCTCAATCGGACCGATACCAAAGGCAAGCGGGAAAATCTGCTCGTTTCCGTCCTTCGTGACGGCAACAAATAACACACCATTGTTTTTCCCCTTCAATTGAGTGGCGTCGACTACTATGACAGGACGCAGAGTGCGCTGCTGAAATGCATTAATGCACTGCCCAAGTGCAACAAACATGTGACAGAACACGCCCTCACTGGTCGTCTGAATATCATACCGAGTCCCTGGATTGCATTCTTTCAGCACGTGCAGATATGACGGGAGCATCTGATATGAATCCTGATAGTTTTCGTACTTCATTTCAACGGCCAGGTTCCTCGTCTGCAGGGCGAAGAAGTAATCGATCACAACTCCGTACAATCTCCTCAGATCATAAATCATCGTCTTCAGCTTTAGTGTGATCTCATCGTCGACTAACTGACGTGCAAAGTAAGTAGCGGCAACCTTGCTCGACACGTGACGATCGGCAGTCCAATCCAAATTATTGACACACTCGTGATTCAAGCTCAACCTCGTAATCTTCCAGAGTGTTTCGTCATTCCCAGTAGCACACAATTTGAACGGGCAATTATCAGGGTCTCGCTTGCAAACGAACGCTACCCGTTCAGAGGTCGAGCGTTTAGTGGCACACTCTACCATATGCTCCATGTGATACATCCCCACGGCTATCTTCAGATCCGATTTCGTTCGGAATGTCGAGCCGACTGCAATATGACCATACACCAGTTCGGGAGGCTCGACCGATCGCAATGGAACTGCGGGGTCAAACTCCGGCAGTGGAATGATCCAGTTGCGCAGTGGATTATTCTGTGCATTCTGAGCTGCTTCGGGTTGCTCGCCGGCTCCCGCATTAGAACTCGAGGACAGGTTACGACGTGACAGAATATTTGTGATGACGCCCGGCTGTCTAATCCATTATGTCCATTCAGTGGTCAACGACTACAACAGATCGGTCTGACGAGCTTCTTCGTCGTCCTCGGAATTCTCAGCAGGCCTCTCGCTCTCATTCGGTACATCCGGATCTACTTCTGGAATATTCACCTCGGGTGCATTTGGTTGTGCCTCATCTAGCATCTCGGTGACGAAAATGAAACAATCGTCCTTTTGCTCGTCTAGCATGCGAGATACATCGTCGTCGCTAAGCAAAGGACACCGCACGCTCCTAAAATCATTGCCTCGTGTTAAGATAAACAACATGTACTCGATATTGAGCGGAGTGCACAAAACGGCACAAATCTGGCTCACAAGACCATCGAGGGTAAGTTGATCCCTCCTGAAGACCGCTCGATCCCAACGACCACCGTAACGTATCGTGATTCGTTGATTCGGCATCTACAATTACAAAAAAACATTATTGAAGTAGGTTGACTATTACAAAATATCCATATATATCGACGAAACAAACCAAAAATTACGGAAAAATGCATTTTTTTTGCAAAAAACAGGCCCTGTTACTCGAATGGACAGTTCCATCGAGTAATAGGATAGCCTGTTACTTTCGAGTAACAGGATTGCCTGTTACATTCGAGTAACAGGATGGCCTGTTACATTCGAGTAACCGGATCATCCTGTAAAGAGGTTCGAGTAACCTCACATTACTCGAATCTGTTACTGGAATAAGGTTACTCAAACCACTACTCGAAGGTTTTTCAGTAATGAAGAATTCGAGTAATGTTTAACTTCATAAATTCTTAGTTACTTGATGAGTTGCTCGATGGTACGCTCCATCGAGCAACCCATCGAGTAACCAGCGCAGAACAGAAAAATCGCAAAAAACGGGAACGCGTACCTCTCGTTTTCGCTCGTTTAACCACGCGTATGTTCGACCGGCGTTTTCCAGAATCTAACGGGGCAACATGTAGAGAGGTTTTGAGAGAATTTTGGAATTTTTTTTGTTAGATTTGATGGATATGGAGATATGAATGCATAATAAACCCACACTGAACCCTCCAACCAAACAATAAATCTGATTTCGTGGGCTCCACTCATAATTTTGTTTTTGTTTTTATTTTATTTGATATTGTTTTTGTAATTGTTTTTATTTTATTTTTTTGATTTATTGAAATAATAAGGGTATAAGAGACATTTTATTGACAATTGGTGTAAAAAACACTTTTATATGTGGAGACTTTAAACTCATCACCTTATCAAATTTGACCAAAAAGGCACGTTCCCTCTTAATACTATGTTTAGATTATTTATTATTTATTTTTCAAAATATTGAATTATTATATTAAAAATATTTTTAAAATATAATAATAATTAACTAAATACAAAAATTTAAAACAATTAGACTAATACGTTGAGAGTGTAAATAGTTTGAGCTTTTCCATACTTATGAAAACATGCGTAATCATCTTTGATATTGTTTCTTGGTTAGAAAAACATTTTTCTTAATAACCAACTTTTGTCATATTAACCAATTTGACCCAAGCAAAATTGTGTGGCCCGTAACAACCACACCCATTGCTTCGTTTTCGTGTGGACACCGAAGGAGATCCGGCCGTAGCAGTTTGGTGTTACTCAGGAGATCCCATGGAATCTTCCATTCTCATTCTTTAACCAAGGCTTCCGATTTTAAAGTGAGCCGACACAGAGAGAAAAATGAGAGCTCTGAATTCCCAAATTCTGCAGATTGATCTGCACACGTCATGGATCCCAACTCAACAGATTCCGAATTCTCAGCGGCGGCGGTGCAAAGCGGCGGGACCTCCCTTCTCAGGGGAAATTCGTCGAACGCCTGGCAGGCTTGGGAAAATATGGTCGTCCAGTGCGCCGGAGATCCGCCGCCCGACGTTGGGAAATGGGTTGCTGTCCTTCTCTACTAACACGGCGAGTTCCGGCCTCATCTCGGACATGGATTTGTTTCTTGAAATAGTGCCTTTAAGGATGAGGAAGGAACTTTTCGGCCACGAGGAGATTGGGGAGCTAATTGAGGTTGTTATGGACTTGGGAAGAAAGCCCCTTGCTCGGTTTCCGTCCGGTGATTGGGTGATTTCGGAACAGCTGGTTAAGCTCGAGGATTTATGTCATGCTATCTCAAAGGTTGTTTTAGCGAATCTTGATATATACTTCAATAAAGATAACTACACACAAAATTCGATAATATATGGATTTTTTTTTGTAATGGTGTTTATTAGGTAGGTGAATTCTCCGATGACAACCGTTCAGGGATCGACCACTCTCTGCACCGTATAAGTGCCATTAGAAATCGGAAAAGGCAGATTATAGGCCTTACTTGCCGGGTTGGTCGAGCTGTGTCTGGAAGTGCTGAAATCATACGAGACTTGGTTGAAAGTGGCGGTTCCATATTGGTCATAGGGCCTCCGGGAGTTGGCAAAACTACTTTAATCAGGTACTATACATTTATGCTTCTGTGCATAACTTTTACTTATAATGAAAGTTTATAGCATATCTTTCGTTCGTTTGTTTTTTGTAAACCAAGCATTCCTTTATGTCCTTTTAAAATATGGAGTATTAGCTAGTTATGCATTTGCGGTAATATATCTTATAAGAAGTTTGATACGAATTAAGTTAGTAATGATACATGACTGAGGTTGCAATCGAATATGGTTTCATTTTTAGAAATTTCTGTTCTCCTAGTGAATGGTGATTGATTTTTCTGATCGTTTTTGAAAGAATAAATTTAATTTTGTAATGTTTAATTGTACGCGGTACGAGGGGGAATGAGTATATTAGGTAGTACTTGGAAAACTGTGAGTGAGTGAGTAATGGAACAAAATAGTATCTAAGCATTTAACCATTTTTCCCAGAGAAACTGCCAGAATCTTAGCTGATGACCAGAAGAAACGTGTGGTTATTGTTGACACATCTAATGAAATCGGTGGTGATGGGGATGTGCCTCATTCGGGTATAGGTTGTGCTAGAAGGATGCAAGTTCCAAATGTTCACTTGCAGCATAATGTGAGTGCTGTGAGATTAATACTCACTTTTGTCACTTTTATGCATACACATATGTTGTAGAAATTCAGTTTTAGCCTCCGTTGCGTTTTCTGATACCAAACAGGTAATGATTGAAGCCGTTGAGAATCACATGCCGGAGACCATTATAATAGATGAGATTGGAACAGAGCTTGAAGCATTGGCTGCAAGCACAATTGCCCAAAGAGGTGTTCAGCTTGTTGCTACTGCTCATGGAATTACAATAGAGAGCATCATTAAGAATCCCTCTCTGCAGACCCTTGTTGGCGGGATAGAGGTACATATAGATACAAATTATTACATACCTCTTGCCTGATAAAAATAAGAGTTAAGTATAAACATTATCCCCGAGGTTTATCTTAATCAGAAAAAAAATGCCCTAGTTAAATTTCAAATTTACAAATAATACAAATCGCACTCTTGAAGTCACCGCATAGTGGTATTTTTTAGGTGTATATAATGTTTTTATTTTTTAAGCACTTTATTGGATATTTGTAGTTTCGGAAAAACTGAGTTTTTATGGATAGTTAAAAGTACACGTGCAGTTTGTGGTATCAACATTCTACACAAAATCGTTGGAAAAATCTGACAGTTATCGGTTATTTTACAGCTACGACCTAAACATTTCAACAATTCAAAATTACCGCAACGAAGATAGATAATGAATTGCTAATCACTTTTATGCTTTCACTACATTAAAAATCAGAGTGTCACCCTGGGTGATGAGGAAGCACGAAAGAGGAAAGTGCAGAAAACTATTCTCGAGAGGAAAGGACCCCCATCCTTCACATGTGCTGTTGAGATGATATCGAAAACTGAGTGTCGGATTCATCACAGATTAGATGCAACTGTGGATGCTTTACTGGCAGGTAGTTTGAGTTTCTGATTTATTTGAGTGACCTTTCGAGATAATTACAATTCCCTCTCCCCGAGGTTTGAGGTATTTATAGATAAAAAATGAGCTACCTTTGATAATTACAAAAACCGCCCTGGAGGTTTGATTGCATTGGAAGTTTACCAATGGAATTTGCTGAAGTCATCAAATATATTTCAATTAAGCCACTCAAGTTTTCATTAGGGTATATGTTATACATGGAAAAAAATGAGCGCCTACATGTAAAATGGAATGACTGCATTGATGCACAAAGTAAAAATGTTTGACTGGAACATGCCTTTAATGCAATGTAGAGTGTCATTTCTATAATTTTCAATGTTAGATGATTGCGTCTTCTTTTTTTAATTTTGGGAAACATCTAATGTGTTTTATAAATGAAATTTACGAATCATCTTGTGCAAAAATGTTTGACTGGAAAATGCCTTTTATGCCCAGGTAAATCTCCTTTGTTCGAAATACGGATTGTAGATGACGAATCTAATAATTCCTCGGAACCAACTGAAAAGGAAAGTATCGGAGATTCTAAGGTTACATCAAGGAAATCTCAGCTGTTTAATAAAGACCGAAAAGTTGATGAAGAATCTAAGAAATCATTGGGGTCAGGTCAATTCATTGAAGAACATCATGTTGGATTTGCTAAGGTGAAAAATGATAAAATAGTACAAACCAGAGGAGAGTACGAAAAGGAAGAAGATAAAGAAAATTGCAATTCCAACTTCAAGAAATTGGGCTCTAATATGCATGTGAACAAAAAGAGCTACCCATCTTACGTTTATACTTACAAGGTACCCTTAACTCATTTAGGCATCAATTCTCACTTTATTTTTTAAGCAGTTATGGAATTCAGTTTACCCTAAGGGTTGAAGGTTTGATTTCCATTTGACAATAATTAAAGAAGGGATAATTACCACCACAAGTACCTTTGAGGTTTGATCTAATTGCCAAAATCAGCTAACTTAAAAAGCTACAAATATACTCCTGTAGTTCGACTTGGTTTTAAAATCAAGGGAGTAAATGTATACTATTTTTTTTAAATGTAGGGGAGGTTTGGAAATATGTTTTGCTATTGAATGGGTGAATTTGATACTTAATAGAATAGATTCTCATTTTTTATACAACTCTAGAACTGCAGCTTATTCAATCTGCTGCAAGATCGTGCATTATTTATACATCTATCTATTTATTGCTGAGTTTCAGATTTGATTGATTTTATAAAATTACCATTGGTGTTTATTCAGTATTCAGATGTGTTTTTATTCAGCAAAATAAAATTTGATGGGAATGCTTTGTAATTTTGAATGATAGCTGTTCTTTTTTGTTATTAAGTGTATATTGTTATCACCATTTTCAGTATGTACCTTCTTAAGCTCTTAACAATATGTGATTTCAGAATTGCTGTTTTTTGTTTCTCTTACACGGAATGCAAGATCATTTTCTTTTTGTTGGAAAATAATTTCAGATCCAAGAAGCTGATTTGTTACAAGTTGCAGCTGTAATGGGGCTCAATGACAAAATAGACGTGACTGACGACATTGGTTCGGCCGATGCAATTCTGGCATCTAGTTATGAAATGAAACAGAACCCTTGGATTCGTGGCGTGGCCAAATATCATCAGTTACCCGTATTTGTCATCAGAGTATATCCTCATCATAGTTGTTCTTTTTGACCCAATGAAAACAAAATGCATTTCCCTTCTGAAAATTATGTGACCATATTTTAAAGCTTCTCTTTGGTTAAAAACATGGCAGTCCACTACAATGGCGCAAATGGTGAAGGCAGTCCGAATGATTCTTGCGATTGATTCATTTAGTGCTACGCAAAAGCAGTCAAGTAAAAGCTCTTCTGATATTGAGATAGAAGGTGACGAGCCCAAAAGAAAACCATCACTCGAAGAAATTGATGCCTTGGAGGTACATATACCTTTGAATTGTTTACTGTCCTACATACACAAATATCGGCATTGATTTGCTACTGTTTCTACTTTCTTCAGTAGTTTTCTCATTTCTGTACGTAAAGATTTTTTTTTCTTTGTTAACACCTATCTATCTGTCTTCATTTTTCACTAATTTAGGAAGTGCGACTTGCAATCGAGTACATTGTGATACCCGGTGGTGAACCTGTTGAACTTCTTCCGAGGAGATCGGAGATTGTTGCTCGACAACTCGAGCTCGTGCAGAGTTATCAATTAGCTGTTGAGAACTCCGGTACTGAGTCTGACCCCAGGCTCCAAATCCTTCCTCACAAATTTAATAAGAGAACAATAAAGCCCGGGTCACGTTTTGTTGAACATATAAGCCCAGAGGCGAATTCAAGCAATGGTCGGGGTGGAGGTGTGTGTGGTTAGGCAACCCTCTCTGGCTGAACAAGTACTGAACAAAATCACTTGTAGATGATGTACATGCAATTCTTGTACAGTTCTGTAATTTTTAAATGTATATAATAAGCATCACATCCTATGTTACATTTCTATATTCCATTTCCTATTCTAAAAAATGTACTCCTTCCGATTTTATATAAAGTTTAGAGAAAATTTTAGGTAGTTTAAAAAAATAGTTTTTATGTGTTAAATAATAAAAAAGTAGGAGTATATAGGTATTGTTGTGTAAATAATGAATAAGTTAGAAGTTAGGTGAAAAAGTAATGATATAAATGTAAATAAATAAGTATTGAAACCATAAAATTATAAAAAAAATTCTTTTATAGATGTGCAAAATGTTTGAATAAAAAAAAAAGGGACTAGTGTTATATGATATGTTGGTTTTTCGAAGAGCTAGTCTGTTATATCGTTGATACAATAGGGTCTTTCTCTGATGCAAACCGTTAAGAATCAGATGAAGTATATAATAAGCATCACATCCTATGTTATATTTATATTAATAATGTGTCGAATATATTCTCGAATACTAACCGAATGAAGTATATAATAAGCATCATCCTATGTTACATTTATATTATTTATGGGTCGAATATATTAACTTGAGTGGAGTCGCCATTAACGAGAGTGGAACCCAGGACTTCGGGTTATCCCAAAGCTCTATAGCAATGTTAGATTCCACATCATCTAACAACTCGATCTTCTAGAGAAGTTGGACTTCTTTACATTTATATTAATGAATCGAATATATTTTCTAACACATCCAATTAAACGACTGATAGAATATACCGATATCAAATTAAAATCGAATGATTTACAAACATCAAATCTCGAATAATCGAAAGTTGGAAAGCTAAGGTTATTGACTTACCGGAGGTTGAGTGCGATTGTCTAGGTTGTCCAGGCTGTCACTGCTTGCCATAATGATGATCGTCTGAGACGGAGTTGAATAGTTGATACGATAACGGCCGGGGCTGGTGTTTCACCGTGGCGGCGCTCGCCGTGCGTGTGAATTTCAAACCTCGAAAATTAATTTTGTGGGACAGCTTTATTTTTCTGATATTCTTTTTGTTATTTTGTAATATTCTATTTGTTTTATTTTTAGAAAAGATAACTTTTGAGGCAATTTAAGTTTTTTTATTCTAAATGGCCTAGTTATTACATTTGGCCTTAAAATATCGTCGCCCTCTCGACGACGCAGTGTTCGAATCTCGGGTGAGACAAATTTTCATTGAAATATTATGAAGGTTTGTCCTGAGGTTCGACCTGTAGGCTCTTTCGCACAGGTGCTGATACTCGGGCACATTACTCGATTTATATCCTACCAGATCGAAGGACCTCTACCTTATGTTTTGGTGTTTTGGTACGTGATTATTTAATGACTGAAAATTACATTAAATATTGTTACCATAATCTTGTAGGCCCATTTAATTTATTGAAAGATGCCGGGGATGAGCCTAAAAACAGAGGTGTGGGCCGGTTGTGTATTGGCCGAAAAAGAGAAAAAGGTCCATTAGAGGCTTCTGATATAAGTTGATTGCCGTGGTCGACGGTGTTGGAGATATCCGAAACTCGAATATTCCCGATTTACCCTTAGGGTTTGCATAATCCCCAAAATCAAAAGATCGCGAAGAAGTAGAAGATGGACGATGCAGCGATTTACAGGCACTTGGGCTATGAAGATTGCGAACCTATTCCCAAACCTCTCCTGCACCTGTTCCCCTCGCGTCCTCTCTAATGCTGTGCCCACAACAAGCTGATGGTGGTCGGTGGCGCTGGCGATATCCGAAGGTTCAATATTAGATTCCTTCTGTCATTGTTTAGAAAGTGGTAACTCAGGTTTATCTCATTATTAATCGATCAATTTTGAATCAATTTCCTTTTTGCCCTTACTCATCTTATCTCAATTATTATTTCCGTTGATCTTCCTATGAATAAATTGAATCAGATTCTCAAGAGCAACATCAGGCTCGTCTCCATTCTTCAGAAGCTCCTCCGCCACTTCAGCCGGAGTCGTCTTTGCCTTTCCTATCAACCCCTCGATTTCCCCGAACAGAGCGTGCTCTTCGATTCCAAGGTAATTGGAAGCCAGGACTCTGAATCCCCCGCGGGTACAGTACGACATGTTAATGTGCACATCCATTCGACCTGGGCGAAGCAAAGCCGGGTCGAGCTTCTCCACTTGATTAGTCGTGAACACGATGATCCTCTCGTCTCCACAGCTCGACCACAGCCCGTCGACAAAGTTGAGCAGACCCGATAGAGTCACTGAGCTTTCTCCTTTCCGGTCATGATGATTCTCTGACCCAGAATCTTTCTGTTCTCGGTTGGTCAACTTTTCTTGCAAGTCAATCGTGCAGTCGATATCCTCAATAACCAAGATCGACTTATTACCCGTCTTGACGATCATATGCTTGAACTCTGAGTTCTTCTCTACATTAGTCAGCTCCAAATCGTACACGTCGAAGTTCAAGTAGTTCGCCATCGCAGCGATCAAGCTCGATTTCCCGGTCCCGGGAGGACCATACAGCAAATACCCTCTTTTCCAAGCTTTCCCAACTTTCCTATAATACTCTTTTCGCCCCACGAACTTCTCGAGATCGTTCACGATCATCCTCTTCTGATCAGGGTCCATCGCCAGAGTCTCAAACGTGGCTGGATGATCGAAAGTCACGGATATCCACGCGTAGTACTGCATCGTGTGGATCTTGATAGTTTTCTTCTCGTGTTTCTTGCTCCGAGCCTCGTTCGCGATGTGTGGCAAGTACGAATTGATCGCGAGGTCTTTATTCTTCTTATGGAACGTGAGCTCGTACGACCTCACATCGGGTATGTGGGTCGAGAGGCTCGAGTCCATGTCTCGGAGATATCGGGAGTTCTCGATTTCTTGCTTTCCGCAGATCCTAACCCACTCGAATCTTTGGCCTTCGTAGGTGTCGGTGATTACTTGGTCTTTCCCGACGGTGATCTTGGAGTGTTTTTCCTTCTCGGGCCGGCTGATGACGAGGCGGCGGGCCCTTGGGCTGTCTTTCGAGCCCAGATAGATTTCGGCAGCTTGGTAGAACTCGTTGCTGTCCAAGCCATCGTACTCGGCGATCACCATTGTTAGGGTTTTGGAGAAGTTCGAGAAGAGGTTTTGGAAGCCGGAGATGATGTAGTCGGAGAGTTCCTGTGGGAGGAGGTCGTTGGTGACGCTGCGGATAACTAAGGCGGTGGCGGCGATTGAGCCGACTGTGGAGAGGATGGTTTTGGCTGTGGCTAACTTGGAGTTTGAAGAGGACATTGTAAATATTGGATGATTTTGAGGGAAGGTGTTGGTGTTTTTGTTGCTTTGTTTCATGAGATTATTATAGTGCCAAGTTTTTTGTGGCTTTTAGAAATAGAGTCAAATAGTCAAACAATGTAGGCTGATAATTGAAGAATAATGTGTGGCTATAGTATAAGCCTATAATGTATTGCATTACAATACTCGTATTTCATAAATATAAGACCATTTGTTCGGATTGAGAGAGTAAAGTATTTTAAAAAAAATAAAATAGGTATAGATATATTTTTTATTTAAATTGTAAAGTAGTTGTGAGTAAATTGAAAAAGAGTATTATTTATTGACTAAAAAATGAAATGTACATATATATTTTAAATTAAAAAGTAAAGTATTTAAAAAAATAAAATAGGTATAAATGTATTTTTAATTTAAAAAGTAAAGTAATTGTGAGTAAGTTGAAAAGTACATGAGAAAATTCATACAGTCATATAATTACTATAGAGAGTTAGAAGAAATATTACTATAGAGAGTTTTACAAAATAAAATAATATTATAAATATAAAAATAATATACATATAATATTATCTATCTTTAAATTCACAAAATCAATTTAATATTTTTGAATAATAAAATTTGACAATATATGTTTAAAAATTGTGATTAACATATAAATTAAATAAAATATTAATTAATCTAACAACTATAAACTTTGACAATATATTATATGTTATTTATGACTTATGACAGTGGGGAGTTTATTCCTATTTATAACTAGTTCCAGTTGGGATTTAAATTTTTTATTAGTATAGAGAGTTTATTCCTATATAGAGTTTATACTGTATTTGGATAAAATAAACTAAAGTGATTGGTTAAAGTATTTTAAAGTAAAAAAGTAAGAGTATTTTTTTTAGGTCCTATTTTATTGAAATGTTCATTTAAAAAAATCAGTTATGATATTATAAAATGGAGTTAGTAATAGATTAGAGACCAATTTTTAAAAATATTACTCTCTCTTTTCAAGATTATTATGCATTGGTCACTTGTTAAATTAACAAAACAATTTATTATATCAATTGCAAAACTGATGTTAAAAGTCATTTTTGGCTGTTGTTAGAGCCATCTTTTGTAATAGTCAATTCACTGCAATGTTTCAAATTTCAACAATTATAATTGCAGAAATCAAATGATGAAAAATAAAGAAATAAACATACACAACATTAAATAGTAACCATTTGTCCCATTTTATTATGCACTAAGTATTATTTAAAAATATTTTTAAATTTGCATTTATTCATGCATATAGGATATATGCGGTATGCCTGAGTACAATAATTATTTATTCCCAGTCAAACTTTTTAACCCAATAATTGGAAGAATATTCCTTTAAGAAATAAATACCATCATCTCGTGCTTCCCATTCGCATTCACGATTTTGACATGGTCTTTTAGGGAACCAATCCGCGCTAAAAGCATCAAAACTTTTGGTTTTTTTACCCCAATTCATTCGGCAAAAGAATAGAGTAGATCCAGGCTTCAAGCAAAGGCGAAAATGAAAATTTTGACCAGGCGCAAGAGTATGGTTTCCAAGATCATCATCTTTAGATGCACAGTGCAACAATAATGGCACGGCGCCTGAAGAAAGAGAATTGGTAATCTCAACCTCAAACTGAAAATAAAATTCCAAGAAGCATGCGGATGCCAAAGAAAGAAAACAAAATAACAAAATGCATTTTATAACCATATGATTCATGTTGAATTAGTGAATGGATTCGTGAATGAGGTTTAGCTTGCCTCTATTTAAATATATAGGAAAATCATTGTAGAAAGAGTCGATGAAACATTTTTTGGATTGTAAATTTGTAATTTGTGATTATTATTGATCAAATTTTTTGAATATTACTAGCATAGAAAGAAAGAATCAATTCACTTTTGTAATGTTTTGAAATATGCTTATAATTTAGGATTTGGTAGATATTTCATAAATTTAATCAATTGAAAAAGATAAAAAGCGTATAAAAAAATTATTGGAGTATATTTTTATAAATAAAATTGCATTCCTATTTTCCCTTTTAAATTACGATTGAATTTATTTAGTTTTAATTTATATAATTAATTTAACTAAAACCGTTGAAACATTATTTTATATACAAGAAGTATTAATAGTTATGGCAAATGGTTTGACGATTGAGTTTAATTAATCCAATCAATTGGTATTACCGCGACATCAGTTATAAAATACTTTTAACATTCGTTCCAAAAATGATATTCCGTATTAGAAGTCTCGATGTGAAAAACAGGACGACTTAACATCATTTTGGGAACCGATGTTAAAAAATTAAAATTGATAATCACTTTACAAAGAACCGGTGTTAAATATTTGGCGGAAAATTTACTATCAGTTCACGGTGAAACCGATGTGAATAAAAACATATAAACAAAAACTCTTAATTTTAAATGTAACAATTGACATTATATGTGTGGCATTGTGAGTAATTTAAGATGATAAGGTTATTTACTTCCTTTGTCTAGAAGAATTGAAACATTTTCTTTATTATATGAGTGAGTAATTTAAGATGATAACGTTATTTACTCTCTTTGTCTCAGAATAGAAACATTTGTTTTGTAAAATACAAATGACATGTCTTTGTTCTTTTAGGATAGAGAGAGAGAGAAATTTATAATTGAAATCACTTATAAACTTAATTCAATTTATAAGTTCAAATCAAAGTTTTTTTTCTATTTAAATTGTCAATTTTAATAGGTAAACTTTGTTTTGTTTTTTTGACTTTTCTCATGTGTTCTTGTCCCAAAGGAATAGAAAAGTACTGTAGTAAGTACTGTAGTGACTTTGGTTGTCTACGTTGATGTTGACTAGAAAAGTCAACTTAACATATGAATTTCTTGGAATCTCCATCGAATAAGTGATATATCATCTCGATTCAAATGTTTGACTCGCGCGTAGAAGATTGTGACGGAGGTTGTCCAGTGTAAGTGACTGTTTTCTCTGCGGTCTCCTAACTTAACACAGCGTTAGGATAGTGTGGACTTTTAGGCCCGCACTGAGATTTTAAGTTTTACAAGAAGCTCAAGCTTAATTCTTTCCGGCCTATTAAGTTTTTATTTTAGGCCCACGTTAAGATTTACAAATTTGCATAGTGTCTAGCCTAATTCTCTAATGCTTATAGAATTTGTTCACGCATTCCAAGTTATTGAAAAAGATAAAATGAAAAAACGTGAGTTATTTTATTTCTTTCTATTTTTTCCTTTTAATTTTTTAGGTCTTGTGTGTTATGGCCCACATTCTATTTTTTCGTACTTATTAATAAATGAGTGCAAATTTGAAAGACATTATTATGGATCAATATAAAATGAAGAGAATAATTAACTAAGTACAAAATAATAGTCTCTTTGACTCTTTCCACAAATAATAAACATTTGTTTTGTATTTTAACAAAAAGTATGTCAAATTGCATAGATGGAGGAACTATATCAATAAACAAAAAAAATATTTTCTTATATAGAATACACTCAATTTGTCTCATTTAAAAGAGTTACATAGTACTTATTGTTGAGAGGAAATGATAATAATAAAAAACACTCATAAAAATGATTGTAATTATTTTTAAAATTGAAACTAAATGTAATTTTTTTATTGTGAAATATAAAGAGTATTATTATTTTATTTATTTGAAATTTTGGCCCTCACTTACTTCAAAAGCTGGGTCGCCCCTGACTGAACACAAAAAACTCTGTTTGAAGTACAGTACGTCTACTTCACAGATTTGTGACTTTTAACTCAACGTTCCTGGCAGTACTCAACAGTCTTTGTGACGGTCGCAGTACTCTACAATCTTTGTAGTTGTTTTCAACATGAGTCTCACGAATATTATAACGAGAACGTAAATGGGGAATGAAAGGCGTTTTATTCTTGAGAAGCTCCTCTGCCACCTCAGCAGGAGTCATCTTTGCCTTTTCGATCGAGCCCTCGATTTCTCCGAACAGAGAATGCTCCTCGATTCCAAGATAGTTCGAAGCTAGGAGTCTGAATCCCCCGGGAGTGCAATACGACATGTTAACATGCACGTCCACTCGACCCGGGCGAAGCAGAGCCGAACGAAAGTGGTGGTGGCGATGGAGCCCACGGCCGAGAGGATGTCCTTGGTGTGCCTAACTTGGATTCTGAGGTGAACATTTTTTTTTTTTTTGGGAGGGAATTGAGTGATTTTTGAGGTGTAAAATTTTGATTGTGAGTGAGGTGAATTTAAAGAAGGGAAGTGGAGAAAATTGGAAGCCTTTTGGTTAAAAAAAAAAATTGAATTATTAATCCAATAAGTTGGCAATAATACTATTTTAAAATTATTGTTTTCTAAAATAAACTATTGTTTTTAGTTACAATAGAAGAAATGTAGTTGGAGAAAATTGGAAGCATTTTGGGTAAAAAAATTGAATTATTAATCCAATTAGTTGGCAATAATTATATTTTAAAATTATTATTTGCAAAAATAAACTAATGTTTTGACCATGAAAGAAATATGAATAATAATTAGTGCTATTACAATCAACATATTTTGATGTAAATGATTTAATTTTATTTTCATTTTATTTATTTTAAATCTCATCGGCTCAATTTTGATCTGACCGGAAAATCAAGATGCTGGTCGGGTTCACGGACTGAATTGGGTAACATGGATTAGTAGTATGAAACAAAATAGAATTTCAAGATAGAATTTTAAAATAGTATGTGTTAGAAATCGATATCCTGAGTTATCAAAAATTGCGGAAACCGACAACTCGACCGAAATTCCGTCGTCGGAGAACCAATCGCGAACCGCTGCGTGAGCCGGGGCCCGACCGAATGCCCATCGAGGCCCGAGGGTCGCGTGCGTCCAGCCGAGCCCCCACGAGGGGCTCGCGATCGTTCTCGTAGCGATCGTTGGGGATGCGCGAGGCATCCTTGGGGCTGCTCGCGGATCGACTCGCTGCCCAGCGGGGCTTCGCCCCGCACGCATCCGCTGCGGGCGAACCCGCAACATGTACGGGGTCGCTGCGGATGACTCCGCAGCTTACCCGCGATCGATCCGAGGATCGATCGCACCCCCGGCGTCCAGCCAGGGTCTTTGCGTGCCCGGCGGTCGAAACCCTAGGGTTCGACCGCCACCCTCGGCGTCCAGCCGAGGGGCTTTCTCATCGATCCCGCGGGGATGTCGACCTCGCGGTCCATCCCCGTCCGCGGTTTCGTTCGTTTCCCGGACCTTCGTTCATGCATATATTACGATTTAATATCACATAAAATCATAGAAGGGGGTTTATGATTTTTACCTTAGTCTCGTTGTGCGGAGAAACGAGATTAATTGAAGACCTTTGAATCTTCCCACGTATTCCTTGCACTTCGTTCGAACGTCGTGTGGGCGACGATCCTCCGAACTCCTATGGATCTCCTTCAACTCTCTAGAACTATCAACTAATTAGTGATATTCTTGTCTTGTTTTTTCTTGTTCTATTATGAAGGTCATGTAGTGCTTTTATAGGCTACGTAGGGGATTTAACAGAGGTGAAATATTGGGCTTCCAATATTAATGATTAAATTGAGCCCAAGCCCAAATCTATTAATCCATTAATATTAATTATATGGTTAACTCTACTATATAAATATAATTGCACTCCCAATATTATACCATATTATATCAAATAATATTATCTCCGGTAGTATTATTTATTCCGTGCGTTTAAGATATAAATATCCATGAATAAAATTAATTTATGGCTTAATTAATTTATTCATCTCTTATATCCGAGACTAGTATCATTCAACTTTAATTATTATGTGGAACAAATCCACTTCATGAGGTTTACATAATAATTCTTTATGAACTCATCGGGAATATTATCAACCCTTTCGAGGACACACTTTCCCGTCAAGAATTCACGGCATGCCATACATAAAATACCGTGACCCAACTTTACCGGTAATTGATCGGTTATTCTAATCGATCAATTCCTTTGGAAAATCAAAGTCACTAATATTAAATGCACACACCCGCAATAATATTAGGGATTAAGAATAAAATACTCTGAGATTTAAATCAATTATCTAAGGAAATCGTAATCGATAAATCTCAAGCGATCCGCTCAATACACAAAGTGTACAAGTATGATAAAATAATCAAGACCGATTATTTTCTCTCTCATACAACGACTATACCGATGGATTGATCCTTGTCCATCTAGGTCGTGAGCTACTTTTCGATTATATACGAGTAACCGATAGTATGATCTTCTGTGTGACGACGCACACCATACTAACTACAACGTGTAAAATCCAGGACTATAATTTGCATATATTTAATTATAAATAATTAAAAGCAAATGATTATTTATTTATTTAATAGATTAAATGCTATGATCGAAAGTTTATGTTACTTAAATCTAGACATTAAGTATACAACTCCATCAGTATGTAGGTGTTGGGGTTTTGCACTAGAAATACAAATGTTGTTGGTGAGTAATCTTTTTAAACTTCACTTACAACTATTTTATTTTTCAATTTAAAAATATATTTTACCCCTAACTTTTTTTTCAGAAAGTTAAAAAGTACTGTAATATTTTTCTTAATATCCGTGCTCAC
Source organism: Euphrasia confusa (assembly GCA_954870475.1). Classification (NCBI taxonomy): domain Eukaryota; kingdom Viridiplantae; phylum Streptophyta; class Magnoliopsida; order Lamiales; family Orobanchaceae; genus Euphrasia; species Euphrasia confusa. The sequence continues at coordinate 25,402,813 of OX940960.1, forward strand.
AAAAGTCTCAACTTTTGTCATTTTAAAAAATGTAATACTCCATCTGTTTCATAGAAGTTGTAATTTTTTTTTAAATTACAACGAAAGTAGTGCAATTTGTGTAAAACAGAGAAAATATTAATTTGTTTCCAAATATAGGAAATGAAAAAAATAGTAAAATTTACGAAGAAACATAGTAGTAGTTTATATAAGTAATAATTAGTTATTTTATATTGTTAAAAATAATTATTAGTTCTTTTATTTACTCTTTTAATTTTACTCATAATTACAAAGAAATTGTGCATATTTTCTTGAGAGAGTACACTAGTACTATGTAAACATTATTTACTTTTTTTTATTTTTACATATAATTACAAAGAAATTATGTATATTTTCTTGGGATGGAGATAATACTATGTCAACTAATTAAAGGAATTAGACCGTGGACAGATTTTGCTAAATAGATTTTGTCTATTTAGCATGAGCCTATTGTAAAGAATACTATATATGTAAAGTAAAAAAGAGTACGTTCTGTAAATAAAATGATTCTATTAGTATCATGAAAAAGTGGGAGTATTATTATTTATTTTCCACATATTCAAACACACAATGATTTTACACTACATTATTTTTATATATTGTTTACAATATGCGGTTGCTTTCTATGAAAAATGTCTTTGATAAGGTTATTAATTACTTTTTTGACTATAAATATATTGATATTTGGTTGTTTTAGAATGATATTGTGACGTCTCGAGCTAGTGGGCTAACCGGATTACCAATTGCTCACAGGAAGGATATTTTCACTAGTCATAAACATAGTTATCATTTATTTTGTTCCCATGAATGCAAGTTTATTTTTATCACTAATACTCCATCGGTCCAAATACTCATACTTTTTTGTAAAATTACAAAAAAGTATGACAATTGTTTTCGTAAAAACATTTTTCAGTAAGTTTTCATGTCATCATAAGCTTTCATAGTTGAATTGATGCTCTCTCGCGTCGATTTTCCTTATGTCTTGCGTACGACGATCGGGCTTCGAACGTTGTGCTTCCCACTGGACCACGTAAACGTGCCGAACATGTCTTCATTCACTGACGAAGTTTTCGTGAGTGTAAACGTAACCTCGAAGCTTATATTTTTAACGTTCTTCGTGAATTGTAGTTTGTTCGGCACCACTTCGACTTGAACACCAGAAGGAGCCACGACGGTGGCCGTGTAGGTTGAATATTCTTCACCGACATTAGTCACGGTTCTCTTCACTGCCCTCTTCTCATTTTTCTTGAGTCCAGAAACGACGATCGATGGATAGTTCATATCAGAGATCAAGTCAGGAGCAGAGTTACGGGGGCAAACAAAGTTAGTGGAACTAATGAGTCTAATCATGGATATGTTGTACCCCATGTTGCAAAGAAACAGAATGTAATCGATGGTTTCGGTCTCGTAGACGAGCCCTGGAAACAACGGGCCAAACAAACTTATTTCACCTGCTCCGATGTCGTAAGGGGTGGCTATAGACCCAGTGTACGTTGTAATCGGAGCATGTAGATTGTTTGTTTGAATTGCTACAAAAAAATGATAGATAGATAAATATATTTTACAGTTTTATTTAATTGTATTGATCGAAGAAGTATCGACGATTGTCACCTGATGTCATTATCGCCGATCTAATCATAGAAGGACTCCAGTCGGGGTGATGGGACTTTACGGTTGCAGCTAAACCAGATGCGTGTGGGCAGGACATGGACGTACCAGACATTACGTTGAATAGTGGAGGTTTCTGACCCGGGATAGTCGTATCGTCATCTAGAGGCGGCCACGCTGCAAGTATTCCTACTCCCGGCGCTACAACATCAGGCTTGAGAAGGTTTTGGACCTCGTTTATGGGGCCTCTTGAAGAAAAAAATGGAACAACTGGAGCTGGCTTGTCATTCAGTGTCACTAGAGTTGGCAAGATTGTTGCTAGCGGTTTGCTTTCGATATGGATGCATTTGAAAAATATTTAGAAAGTAGTAGTAAACGATCGTATGTATGGGGGATGGAATAACCTTATCATACCTTGTTGTGTTTATGTAAGATTTTATCTGAGCTCCATCCTCTATTGTGACATAAGCAAGAACTGGAGTAGTCCCAAGTTTCTGTGGATCCTGCCTATATTCTTCGCTTATCATTATAATCCCGACCACACCTTGTTTCTTCAATTTCTGAATCCTGGCATCTAATTGCCAATAACTGCCCTTGAATTCGCATAGTACGATCTTTCCCTTGACTTTTTCATCATCTAGTGAACCCAGAATGCAGTTGCTTGAAGAAACAAACAAATTTACTAAATATTTATGCAACATGTATACTAATTATCGAATGAATATATCGTACCTTGCGTTGGCTGCATCGGCATGTTTTGATTTGGCTGAGAGTCCGTCTATTAAGGGATGAATCGCAGTTTTGCTGAGACCGAAAATGTTGATGCCTCCGCCCTTAATTTTCTTTTCCCGTCCTAGTAAGATAGTCGCTTCAAAGTCGCGATCGATAGAGGTTGCACCAACAGTTAGTAACCAAGGGGCGAAGTTAGAAACTGTTCTGAGATGAGGACCGCTGTTTCCCGCGGCAGCCACCACGAGGATCCCCTTCTCCACAGCATGAAACGCTCCGATGGCAATAGAATCCTCGAAGAAGTCGATGAATTCTGGAGAACCTAGTGATATTGATATCACATCGACCCCATCAGCAATAGCATCGTCGAATGCTTTGAGGATACCCGTGTTCGAGCAATCATCTTCACCACAGACACGATATGCAGCGAGCCTGGAACCTATGGAGCCCCCTCTTGCCATCCCTTGAGCACGGCCGTAGAACGATGCACCCCGAACCGGCATCCCAGCTGCGATCGATGCAGTATAGGTACCGTGCCCTTCGTCGTCCACGGGTGTGGTAATAGAACTTGGTTCGTCGGGATCCACATAATACCGTGCACCGATCACTTTCCTAATATAGTCGAAAAATGTTACAAACTACATTACTATTCCTTCTCTTACAATTATTTATGCACTTTTTTCCTTTTGTAAATTACAAAGAAACATTACATAAAGAAGTTGAGACAGAGAGATTATAATTTTTGTTTACTTGTTGCAGATGAACTTGTTGGTGTGGTTTTCGCCCGACATACATATCCCATTCCAGCCCGTAGGGATTGGACCCATACACTCGTCACGAAAACTCGGATGCTGGGGCCAGATTCCTAAATTCATCGATCTTTCAAGATTTATACGAGCAAACTTTTATTGATCACAATATATATATATATATATATATATATATATATTAATATTAATATTAATTTATGTATCTCGACTCACCCGTATCTATCATGCCGATGATAGTGTCATGGGCTCCAAGGGACCGATTTGATACATGATAAGGGGAGTCTGTGTGAGTGATTCCATAACCGGCATTTTGGTTTATCAAAAAATCCCACGAACGAGTAGTGTGGAGCTTCAAAGCTCGGTTGGGAAAAACTGACACCACTTGAGGTCTTTGTGCGAACGATTGCGCTTCTTTCTTGGACATACGAGTGGCAATCCCTAGAAAGCTTCTGTTGTAGATGACTACATCATTTTCATTCCTGTGGCAGTGCGAACAACAATAAAAATGTTCCTTAAGCGAAATAGTGCTTCTAAAAAAAGAATTCAAGAGTAGATCGATCGAATCGAACCTTGTTGTGTGTCGCTCGTTGAGAAGGTGAGCATGATCGTTTCTTGGATCGAAGGGATCGCCATTCATAACCGAAGGAGTTGTTTTTCCCATGTATATAATATGAAATTCACGGTTATCTTCTTCTGATGAAGTAGCTTCTCCATGAAATGAGACAATAACAAGCATAAGACTGATTAAGCCGAAAAGATAATTATAACAACCTTTCATGATATATGTCTATATATATATATATATATATATAGAATATGAATTACTAAATTAATGAATTTCCTCAAATGCAAACGCCTCTTTATATAATAAGATTTGTCCTTGAAGGCCTAAATTTCTCTCATATCATAATTTTAAAATATACATAATATATTCTCTTTCGTTAATTAATTAAGCATGTATCATAGGCATAACTTTCACATGCTTAATTTAGAATAATATATATTGTGAACATGCTTTATATATATATAATATATGTACAATCCAATAAATATATTTCTTCGGTTTCATAAAAAAAGATGATGGAAAGCTTTTTTCATACACATTTATAATAAACACATCTATTTTAGCATACTTCATAAAAACACATCTATTATATACACTTTATAAAGTAAAAGTCCACTTTACCTTCAACTTTTCAAAAACAATACAAAAAGGAAAATAAAAAAATACATTGGTCCCAAAAAAAATCTTTTTCTTTCTTCCCTCTCCCCAAAATCGCCCCCCCCCCCCCCCCCCCCCCCCCCTCAACTTCAACCGTTCGAGAATTTAAGAGCACAAAATCCGGCCACTTCAATTCCGGCAAGAGGCGATGGCTGAAAACAACGAACAGGACGAGCAACAATGGCCACTCCAAGCTCTGGTAAGTATGGCCGAAACCCTAGCTTTTTAATTTCGAAATTTTAAGTTTTTTTTCAATAATGTGTTCAATTTCACGCGTTAATTGCTTAGCTTTTGAGTATTTGAGTTCCTTGTTGCGTTTTAGTTGGTTTATAGTCGAAATTCTGTGTTGAATTGCTCTTGGAATTGCCTGAAAATCTTGGGTTTTTGGTAGTGTTCTTGGCTACTCGATAGCGATTTAAGAGCTTATCGAGTAGCCATCCTATCGAGTAACCGAGCAATTACCGAGTAAATCTCGGTGACTCGGATACGCGAATTCTCGGTCACTCAGTAGGTTTCTCGGTAGCTCAGTAGAGAGATTCTCGGTCACTTTACCGAGTACAGACCCAAAATTTTATTTTTTGATTTTTTGAGTTTCTGTATTTGATTGAATGGAATGTTTACTTATTTAACTTTATTTTTGCAAGAGGGCTTCGAGTGGAGAAAAATAAACATGATATGCTAAGTGGATTACCAAATGAGGTCCTGCATCATATCCTCTCTTTCCTGCCAACGAACTTCTATGTGCGCACCAGCGTTCTCGCGAAACAATGGAGGTTTCTGTGGGCCCTCGTCCCAAATTTAGAATTTTGCCGCTATAAGCATTTGGACATCAAAGACAGGGTTATATCGATGCACGAAGCAAAAACCCAGAATACTTTTAGCCTCTCCAATGTGGAGGGTTGCCCGTATCGACTGGAGATATTGATTATCCACGCCCTCAAGCGCAACATCTGAAATATGTACCTTGATTTCGGTGATATTGACTACAAGGAGTATATCGCGTGAGGTTTGCCAAGACTTCTCTTCATGTGGAAGACTCTCGCCGACTTGAAGCTCGATAATTGTGGAGTGATCCCCTCTAGTGGGGAGGTGTTTTTGCCTTTCCTCAAGAAGTTTGATCTTAGTCATGTCGATTATGAGGATAAGGAATCCCTCCCTCACTTGCTTTCTGGTTGTCCAGTGCTTGAGAAGCTGATCGTCAAGGATTTCTATAGGGAGTGATACGAACCTCGTTGGGAATAGAAAGATAGAAGATGAACGAATGAGAAATTGAGAAATATACCGGCGAAAGGTCCAAAAACCTCTGGATCTAACCCAATAAATGATATAGGATGTCCTAAAACCCAACGCGAAGTTGACGCAGCAACTCGGGGATGGTAAAGACACACGAACGAAGGATGATGACTTCGTTGATTCTTCGGTTGAACTCTTTCGGTAAAACCGGATAGAATCCGACCCCAAGAGAGATTTTAAAAAAAACTCACGAAAATATATTTATTCATCATAAAATTAAGTTCTAATGTAACAATTTCTTGAGAAGCCTTTATATCGGCAAAACAAAACATAAAACGTAAAGAAAAAGGAAAGAAAAGCAATAAAAACCCTAAAATCCGCCGCTGTTGAAATTTTGTGAAGATGTCGGTCGACGGGATATGGCTGTCAACCGACGGGGCATTGTCGGCCGACGGGATTTGGCTGTCGCCCGACATTTCATCTTCGATCGCGGGATTTTCCTTCGAGCGAAGACTCGATTCTCTGCCCAATCCCAATTTGACGCTCCAAACTCAATGGTGTCGCCCGACGGGTTTTCGCTGTCGGCCGACAATCAGATGTCGGCCGACGGTCTCGTAGTGCAAATTCTGTTGGAAATCGATATCCCGGGCTATCAAAAATTGCGGAACCGACAACCCAACCGAAATCCGTTCGCCGGAGAACACGCGAACCACCGCACGGAGCTGGGCCCGACCAAAGCATCACCGCGGGATAAACCCGCGGCTAACCCTAGCCGAGCCCCTGCCGCGAGGGGGCTCGCGATCGCACATGCGATCGCTGGAGATGCACGCGCATCCCCGGGGCTGCTCATGGCAGCCCCCGGCGGTGAGTCCGGCGACTCACCGCCATCGCTACGGAGGAGGAGGGCCTGCCGCGGCACCAGCCCGCGGCTGCCCCAGGCGATCGACCATAATGGCCGATCGCATGCCCTCGGCGGCCAGCCGGGGCTTCTCCGATCGAGGAGGGCGGTCTGCCCATGCAGACCCGCCGTGGCTCCAGCCACGGCTGCCCAGCGATCGACCACCGCGGTCGATCGCACGCCCCGGCTTCAGCCGGGGCTCCTCACGTGCGCCGGCGGTCGAACCCTAGGTTCGACCGCCACCCTCGGCGTCCAGCCGAGGGCCTTTGTTTCACGCGATCCCGGCGGGGTTCGCTTGACCGACCGCGGTCCGGTGATCTCCGATCACCACCGCGCGGTCAAACCCTGTCCCCGGTTTCGTCCCTCGGATCTTCGTTCATATGCATATACGAATTAATTAAAATCATCGAGGGGGTTCGTGATTTTACCTTTGTTCTCGTTGTACGGAGAAACGAGATCTTTGAAGACCTTGAGACCTTCCCACGTATTCCTTGCACTTCGTTTGAACGTCGTGTGGGCGACGATCCTCCGAATTCTTATGGATATCCTTCTCTTCTTTCTCTCTCTAGAATTGTGATCTTCAAGTTATGAGAATAGAGAAGACCATGTAGTGCTTTTATAGGCTACGTAGAGGATCTTAAGAAGGTCGAATATTGGGCTTCCAATAGAATTAATTAAATTGAGCTCAAGCCCAAGTCTATTAATTAATCTATTAATTATATTTATTTTCCACTATATAAATATAATTGCACTTCCAATATTATACCATATTATATCAAATAATATTATCTCTCCGGTAGTATTATTTATTCTGTGCGTTTAAGATAGAAATGTACATGAATGAATTATATTTATTGCTAATTAATTTATTCATCTCTTGTATCCGAGACTAGTACCATTCAACCTTAATTATTATGCGGAACAAATCCACCTGTAGGGTTTACATATATTCCTTTTGAACTCATCTCGGGGACATTATCAACCCTTATCGGGACACACTTTCCCGTTAAGAATTCACGGCATGTCATACATAAAATACAGTGAACCAACTTACCGGTAATCGACTGGTTATTCTAATCAGTCAATTCCTTTGGAAAATCAAAGTCACTAATATTAAATGCACACACCCGCAATAATATCAGGGATTAAGAATAAAATACACGGAGACTTAAATCGATTATCTAAGGCAATCCTAATCGATAAATCTCAAGCGATCCGCCCAATACACCAAGTGTACAAGTATGATAAAATAATCAAGACCAATTATTTTTCTCACTCATACAACGATTATACCGATGGATTGGTCCTTGTCCATCTAGGTCGTGAGCAACTGTTCGATTATATACGAGTAACCGATAGTATGATCTTCCGTGTGACGACGCACACCATACTAACTACAACGTATATAATCTAGAACTATAGTTTGCATATATTTAATTATAAATAATTAAACGCGTTTATTTATTTAAATAGATTAGTGGCAATGGATCGGGAGTTAATATCACTTAAATCTAGACATTAAGTATACAACTCCAACAAATTCTCTGTCGGCCGACGGTAGTGCATTTTCGCCCAAAAAGTCCAAAAATCGACCCTTTTCAGCTCAAAAGCTTCGCGGCACGTCTTCGGCTCACGTCTGACCTCCGTTCCGCCGTTGTCTTCGTCATTTTAGCCTGAATTCTAGCTCCAACGTTGATTGCCGAATCTTGGGTTGCATCAGGGAGGAAGAAAATAATTTGGGTTGCTTCATTGTATCTTCACCCACTATAAAAATGTTGCACATTGATTTCTCTTCGAGTCGCAAACTATACTATGATTGCACCGAGCATGGCTGTTTGAGAGCGTTTCTTAGTTCTCTTTGCCATGTGAGGTACCTAAAAATACCAATTTATTTTGAAGAGAAAGTATTTTTGAATTGTTCTGATTTTTTTCATACTTATACCGTGCTTGTGGTTTTAAATTTGATTTTTTTGCAGCTTGTTGACATTGTAGGAACGAGTTTAATGCCAAAATTTGTTAATTTACCCAAACTCGTACTTAATATGAACGCTCACTGACATTTTATTGTTAAGTTCCACGAAATTTCTAATAATCTTGAAGTTCTTGTTGTGAGTAGAGTTGGCTTTTGCAATTTATCTTCTTTTGCATATTTTTCAACTCCATATGTTTCTTACTTTCATTTTTGTTTTTGTCATCAGTTTCACTCAACTTTGATTCCCTATAGGGAGCCGAAACGAGTGCCTTTGTCCATGTTATTTCATCTAAGGACTGTTAGAATAAATAAATTTGGTTATCGCGATGAGAGTGGTTTTGAAGTGGTGATATATATTTTCAGGAATGCTCAAGTACTTGAGAGGATGGACATAGACGGATTCCCCCGTTATAGTTCTTCTGACTAGGAAAAGCTTGATGTGCATCAAAGAATCTCATTGTTTGAGCGAGGATATAAGTCATGCCAGATTGCCTTCACCTCGTAGATGTGTAGGGCTGCAAAATCTTTGCTTTGTATTTTGATTGATTTGATACGTTTTTTATTTGTATTTTGATTGATTTGGTACCTATTTAGATTGATTTCGGTGTTTGTTTTGATTGATTTAGGTGAAAAAGTGTAAAAAAAAAATAGGTTCTTCGCTACCGAGTACTTGCTCGGTTCGGTAACCGACTAAATAAATAAATAGAGCCTCTCAAGGTTCAAGCCCCTGACCTCTTACTTAATTATTAATTTTTTATGGGGGGCTGACCTATTGAACTAGCAAGAATTATTGAACAAAATAAGCATAAAAATATATATATTAACCTGTTATTCACATATTTCACTCCCAAAACAATCAAACTCAAAAAACAAGCACAATAACCTAAATTAAACTGATAAAACACATCAAATATCCCAAATTACACGAGAGTCGACGATAATCAAACAATCCAAGTCTCAAATTATTCAAAAACTATAATAAAAACCCAATCTCGAACTCTCAATCCAAACTCATTGGACATTTTTTTTTCTAAGCGTCTTCGGTTCGCTCGCCGCCACATAAATATTAAAACTCCAAATAATATAATAATATATTATATCCAGTATCCACATCAAATTTAATATGAATAAAATTAAATTAATATTTCAAATTTTGAGAGATGCTTACGCACTTGTGCGTACCAGAAGCTGACTCTAATATACAATCTAATAAATATATAAAAGTAAAGTGGCCTTTTATGAGTCGTATCAGTTTAATATAGTATATTATATAGTGTCACTCAATAAACACACTTAATTGTTTCACGTGTCATAAAATTATTTTTTATTTTTATTTTTTGAAGAATCTTATCTATTTAATAAAATATTTTCAATGATTTTTTAAAAAATACACTAATGCGATTGAAATATACTGAATACACTGAATATGACTGAAGCACACTAAAATATACTGAAGCGCACTGAATACATACACTAAAACATACTGAATAAGACTGAAACATACTGAATGTCACTTGAACAAACTCTTTGATTAAATAATACACTGAAAAGGACTGAAACATATTGATACTGAATGTCACTACAAAAATACTGTTAAATACTGAATATCACTTAAACAAGTTAATGAAAGCTAATACACTAACACAGAACGTCACTAAAAAATACTGAATGTCATAAAAATACACTAAAAAAATCCAAAAATACCGAATGTCACTCAAAAATACTGAATATCATAAAAATACACTGAAAGTAAAATAAATATTCCAAAAATAACGAATGTCACTAAAATTACACTGAATGTCAACTTTTCACAATGAATGTCATAAAAATACACTGAATGTCTCATTTTTACACTTAATGGTCACGACAACAGAAGACCACACTAAATGTCATAAAAACACACTGAATCTCACATATTGAATGTCCCATTTTTATACAGAATTTATTAAAAACACACCAAAGGTCCCATTTTTACATTGAATGTCAATATTTATGTGTTTATTCAGGCCCATTCGTCGCCTTCTTCAAATCTCTGAACCCGAACTAACTCTAATTCAACCCAAACTTCTGAATTATAAACCAAAAACAGTGGACAAGAAAAATAAAGGAATACAAAACACTGGATTTAGGAAAACACTTAAGAAACTAAAATTGTGAATCGCCCCAAGTTGGCATCGATCAAAATAAATATACTGAAGAGGACCGATCGACATGCATAACTTCTAATATAGATAAAATACATCAACAAAAGACAACACAAAGTCGATCGTATCGGTCGTCGCGGTCGTCGGTGGGGGTGGAGACGCGGAGGAGCCAGGAGAAGTCGCCGATGGAGTTCTCGAGCTGCTGGGAGTGCAAATATGCACTGCACGCCCCCTCAATCCCTCAAATTACCCTTGGGGTATGCATAATCCCCAATCTCAAAATACGAGAAGATGGACGAGCAAATGGATGCAGAGATTTACACGCACTTGGTCTGTTGGAAATCGATATCCCGGGTTATCAAAAATTTTGGAACCGACAACCCGACCGAAATCCGTTCGCCGGAGAACACGCGAACCACCGCACGGAGCCGGGACCGACCAAAGCATCGACGCGGGATAAACCTGCGGCTAACCCTAGTCGAGCCCCCACCGCGAGGTGCTTGCGATCGCACATGCGATCGCAAGGGGCTGCTCAGCAGCCCCCCGGCGGTGATTCCGGCGACTCACCGCCACCGCCGTGAGGAGGGCGGTGCGTCCAACGCACCCGCCGCGGCTCCAGCCGCGTCTGCCCGGCGATCGACCACCGCGGTCGATCGCTCGCCCCGGCGTCCAGCCGGGGCTCCTCGTGTGTGCCCGACGATCGTACCCTAGGTTCGATCGCCACCCCTCGGCTGCCAGCCGAGGGCTTCTCTCGATCCCAGCGGGGATCCCTAGACCGCTGGCAGTCCAGTGGTCTTCGACTACCACCGCCCGATCTATCCCCGTCCCCGGTTTCGTTCGTTTTCCGGATCTTCGTTCATGTGAATATTACGATATTAAATTAAAATCATAAGGGGGTTTATGATTTCTACCTTTTTTCTCGTTGTACAGAGAAACGAGATCTTGTTGAAGACCTTTAAACCTTCCCGCGTATTCCTTGCACTCCGTTCGAACGTCGTGTGGGCGACGATCCTCCGAACTCTTATAGATCTCCTTCACCAACTCTTTAGAACTATCAACTATTGATCTTGTCTTGTTCTAATTGTGAAGACCATGTAGTGCTTTTATAGGCTACGTAGGAGATCTAAAGGAGGTAGAATATTGAGCTTCTAATAATAGTGATTAAATTGAGCCCAAGCTCAAATCTATCAATCCTTACTATTATTAATTATATTTATTTTCCACTATATAAATATAATTGCATTTCCAGTATTATACTATATTATATCAAATAATATTATCTCCGGTAGTATTATTTATTTCGTGCGTTTAAGATATAAATGTCCATTAATAAATTATATTTATTGCTAATTAATTTATTCATCTCTTATAACCGAGAATAGTATCATTCAACTTTATTTATTATGCGGAACAAATCCACTCATGAGGCTTACAATATAATTCCTTATGAACTCATCTCGGGGACATTATCAACCCTTATCGGGACACACTTTCCCGTCAAGAATTCACAGCATGTCATACATAAAATACCGTGACCCAACTTTACCAGTAATCGACCGGTTATTCTAATCGGTCAATTCCTTTGGAAAATCAAAGTCACTAATATTAAATGCACACACCCGCAATAATATCAGGGATAAAGAATAAAATACACTGAGACTTAAATCGATTATCTAAGGCAATCTTAATCGATAAATCTCAAGCGATCCGCCCAATACACTAAGTGTACAAGTATGATAAAATATTTAAGACAAATTATTTTCCCTTTCATACAACGACTATACCGATGGATTGGTCCTTATCCATCTAGGTCGTGAGCTACTGTTTGATCAATATACGAGTAACCGATAGTATGATCTTCCGTGTGACGTCGCACACCATACTAACTACAACGTATATAATCTAGGACTATAATTTGCATATATTTAATTATAAATAATTAAAAGCAAAAGATTGTTTATTTATTTAAATAAATTAAACGCTATGGACCGGGAGTTTACGTTACTTAAATCTAAACATTAAGTATACAATTCCATCAATCTCCCACTTATACTGATGTCTAGTCATTTCCCCCAAACTTCCGACTCTCATACCCATTACGTGCTTAATCTGCACTTCCAAAGAAGTGCCTTATGAATGAGTATTCTAGGTTGCCGTCCCTGAAGTTATCTTGGTGACTACAACGTCGTCTCACTTGACGATAACTCGCATCAGGTGGTACTTGCGCTCTATGTGTTATCTTCACTTATGTACTTGTGATTTCTTTCAGTTTTTCATTGCACCGCTATTTACATAGCCTTTGGTAAACTAAGAATCACATCTAAGTCTCAGAGGTAATCCCGGAGCCACACGAAAACTACAACGGCATTCCGATGTATAAACAGCAATAACAGTAGGTGCAGTTAGTGGTGTACCGCTACTCGGTTCGGCTGGTTCCCAGTCTTCTTCGTTTTCTCTTATTTCAAAAATATATCGCGTCATTTTGGGCTTGTGGTTTATCACATAGTCTTCTCCTAAAAACCGGGCGTTAGAACTTATAACGTCCTTCTGGCTCATAGTAATATTGAACACACATCTTTTGTTCTTCTAGGATATTTTACAACCGCATATAATGCGCCATTGCCTTTCAGAAATATCCATTATTACATAAGTAATTCCGAATAACTCATTTCTTTTACCATAAGAGTTCTATTTCTTATTTCCAACACACTATTTCTACACAAGTGTGTATAGTGTAGTCACTTGGGATTCAATCCCAATCTCTGATTAGTACGCCTTTTATATTAGATAGGTACTTGTCTTCGTGATCAGATCGCAGACTTCCAATGGATATACCTTGAAGGTTCTCCACAATAGCTTTGTGTCCATTGACTTGTCAAAACACTTTTGCTTTTGTTGCACATCAGGTATTCTAATCCATTTATTGAGTAATCATCAAATGAGATACTCGTACCTTATTGTCTATTTATAAAAGGTCTGCATACATCAGAGTCAATCAATTCTTATACTTGTCCGGATCTTTTATCTTATATCCAGAAAGGATTCCTTAGTCATGTTTGTCTTCCAAATTAGATTCTTAGGTTAAAAGGTCCATTCCTTCAACTTAATTGATCAAATCAATCTTCGACCTTTGAACTTGTTATTTGAATAAATACGACTTAGCTTAAGAATCCACAAGTATAAATGACTCAATAAAGAAATTTCTTATTGGTAAAACAAGTTATATACTACGGTATGTTGCATCGTGGTAGACATAGGATTCATCATTCATATATTGCTAACTAATCTACCAGAATAGATAATATCATAATTTCTTCTCAATAACCATCAAATGATTAAAAGAAACAAAATATCCATTCATTAAAATTAGAAAACCAGAACATAGTTCTTTCTAAAATAAAAGGGGTACATAAAGCAATAATTCTCAAAAATAAATCCTATAACTATGAAAGCATAGATAAAATGTCTTCCACTGCAACAGCTGCTTCCTCCACAGCTTTGCCCATGTAGACTTCGAACTCTTCTTCTCTAAGCCGTCGGGTTTTCTGGAACCCCTGCATTAAAATGCACATACCGTCAGTGGTTCCATATCTAAACACCAGATTCTGGTAGATAATATCGCTGACTATGTTTTTACGACTAAAGAAAAATTCATACCTTTGAGAGGACAATCAGACTTCCAGTGTCCAGACTTCTTGCATCGAAAGCACTTGCCTTTAGGTTTGATGGTCCCTTCACGTGGTCCATTCCTCTTGGGACCACTGGGTTTCCAAGCTTGCTTCCTCTTCTTCCCTTTACCTCCATTAGGCTTTAAGCCTTTGTACTTTGTAGCTACAAGTGCTTGAGACTTGCCCTTCTTGAAAATCCCCTCTGCCGACTTTAGTTCGGTCAAGAGTTCCGCTAGAGAATAATTTAGTTTACCCATATTATAACTCATACGGAACTCCTCAAAACCAGGGGTCAGAGACTGGAGTATGATGTCGACTTGCGTCTCACCATCAATCTGAGCTCCTAGGGCTTCCAACTCGTTTAACAACCCCATCATCTTAAGAACGTGATCCCCAACGGGCGTTCCTTCAGACTGAGTAGTTGTCATGAGGACTCTCATAGATTCTTGCCTAGCCGCACGATCTTGATGTTCAAACATCTCCTTAAGGTTAAGAAACATGTCAAAGGCGGTGTCCATCGACTCATGTTGGTGTTGGAGTACATTTGACATAGAAGCCAAAATATAGCACCTAGTCATTTCATCAGCCTTTGTCCACCTCCTATATGCCGCTATCTCCTCATTAGTTGAGGCATCCGTGGGCTCAGTAGGGCACTGTTCATGAAGTACAAATTTGTACTCCTCAGCAGTCAGGACAATGTCCAGATTTCTCTTCCAATCAATGTAATTGGGGCCAGTGAGTTTATTCTCCTTAAGTATCACAGAAAGTGGGTTCATAGCCATTCTCTAAACCTATAAGCACATTTAAAGAAACAATCAATTTAATACTGATATTATCTCCCTGAAATAATATCATTAAATCACTAAGCACATCTAAAATCCCATCAGATATGGTAAGCCACGTTAATGTGGACGTTTACCTATCCAAACGATTTTGCAATTAGATTTGTTTCGGTCGTACATCATTATAGCGTTACTTCATTGGGAAGAATACTATAAAAGCGCACCTAAGTGTAAACCATTACTCATTACTAAAGTGAACCGTTTGAAACTCCTACGTCACCGCAAGCCACGTTTGTGTAGACGTTTACGATAACTCACAATCCTTCACAATTCCTTATAACTGTCTACATCAATTAATCCAAAATAACATTCAGTATAGCAAGCCACGTTTGTGTGGACGTTTACTACACCAAAAGATCTTTATAATGGACGTTTGGGGGGGGGGGGGGGGGGGGGTTCGATCCTTGCCCTTTTCCTCTCCGTCACTTCGTCTTCTCCGGCGGTCAATTCGACATCGATCCAATGCAAAATAAATTACTATAATTTAAATTATAATTCCGGTATCGATTCAATACATGAAATCGACCCTATACAATTTCCGGAAAACATAGAACAATAATAAAAAATCCTAAATTCGGTCAACCCCGAATTTTTACTATTACAAGCATTCACCACGCAAAACAAATCTCGACATGTCCGAGAGTTTAATAAAACCAACATATCATGACATTAATTAAAACAAAATTAAATCTAGCCATAATAGTCTGAAACCCTGCAAGGTAAAACAATTATATCGAAAATACCGCGAGCGTAAACCACGCTCTGATACCAATTGTTGGAAATCGATATCTCGGGTTATCAGAAAACGCGGAATTGATAACCCAACCGAAATCCCATCGCCGGAAAACGCACGAACACCACCTCACGAGACAGGGCCCAGCCGAATGCACGAAGCGGCCGAAGCCGCGCACGCACGCCCAGCCGAGCCCCCGCTAGGGGGCTCGCGATCGCTGATCCCGATCGCCCGGAATAAACCCACGAAATAAATTTAATTTATTCATGGACATTTCTATCTTAAACGCCGGAATAAATAATACTACCGGAGAGAATATTATTTGATATAATATGGTATAATATTGAGAGTGTAATTATATTTATATAGTGGAAAATAAATATAGTTAATAATAGTAAGGATTAATAGATTTGGGCTTGGCTCAATTTTAATCACTATTATTAGAAGCCTAATATTCCACCTCTTGTAGATCCCCTACGTAGCCTATAAAAGCACTACATGGTCTTCACAATTAAAAAAAGACAAGAATATCAATAGTTGATAGTTCAAAAGAGTTGAAGGAGATTCATAAGATTTCGGAGGATCGTCGCCCACACGACGTTCGAACGGAGTGCAAGGAATACGCGAGAAGGTTTAAAGGTCTTCAACAAGATCTCGTTTCTCCGCACAACGAGAACAAAGTTAGAAATCATAAACCCCCTTTATGATTTTAATTTAATTATCGTAATATACACATGAACCAAGATCCGAGAGGAACGAACTCCGCGGACGGGGATTCGAGATCCCCGGCGGAGATCGATGGAGCCCTCGGCTGTGAGCCGAGGGTGGCAATCGAGCCCTAGGGCTTCGACCGTCGGCGGCGTGCGATCGAAGGGGCCCCGACTGGAGCCGGGGCATGCGATCGACCGTGAGGTCGATCGCTAGGGCAGCCGCGGCAGGTGCGCTGGGCGCACCGCCCTCCCTCGACGGCGGTGGCGGTGAGTCGCCGGACTCACCGCCGGGGGATGTTACAAGCAGCCCCGGGGGATGCACGCGCATCCCCGGCGATCGCGGTGCACGAGATTGCGTGCCCCGGGGGGGGCTCGACTAGGGCTAGCTGCGGGTTTATCCCGCGGCGGGTGCTTCGGTCGGGCTCCGGTTCTTGCGGTGTTCGCGGTTGGTTTTCCGGCGAAGGAATTTCGGTCGGTTTTCGGTTCTGCAATATTTGATAACTCGGGATATCGATTTCCAACAAGATGCTCCTAGGGCCTCATCTCAACAAGTTTCAGATGCTCCTAGGGCCTCTTCTCAACCAGCTGCAACACCTCATAGGCATTTATCTCAGGAAGAACTTAGAAAGCAGCCAGGTGGATCAATGATGACATTGAGGAGTTCAGATGAAATCAAGGCTATGAGGTCAATTGATATCAAGGCTATGATAAAGACTGTTCATCAAAGGAGAGGGTGGTGAACCAGATTTCTTTTCATGTTATTTTGTGATTTTCAGGTTGTGTAATGTTGGTATGCTTTGAACAAGTTTTTTTTAATTCAGGTTGTTTAAGTTGATTTTAACCTTAAGTATTTGGGAATGTATTTAATTCAGTTTTTTAAGTTGTTTAAGTTGGTTTTGAACTTAAGTATTTGAGAATGTATTGAATTCAGGTTGTTTATGTTGTTTTAGTCATTTGAGTTACAGGTTTTTTCAGTCATTTAAGTTGTTTTATTCATTTGAGTTACAAGTTTTTTCAGTCATTTAAGTTGTTTTAGTCATTTGAGTTACAAGTTTTTTCAGACGTTTAAGTTGTTTAAGTCATTTGAGTTACAAGTTTTTTCAGTCATTCAAGTAGTAGAAACTCGTGAATTTCAATAAAAGCAACTTCATTACATAACTCAAATTCATTGATTACAGATTCACATTACACTAACTAACCAACACTGCAACCATCATATTACACTAGCCAACACTAAATCCATTACAGTGCATTACCAGTACAGCCACTAACACAAATGTCATCACTCCAGATTAGTACACAAAACTGCAGAAAATGACCCGTATATCCACAAACACAAATATCATCTTCCAAATCCTTGTTTTCATCACTCATACTTCTTTCTTGAGCTGCTCCAACTCCTAAATCTTTGAATTGATATTCCTGAGAAGCCCGTGAATAATCTGATGGCATCTGTGGTATGCTGGTGGGTCAACCCAATTAAAGTATCCACACCCTCTATTCTGACCAAAAATCAATTTCAGATATTAGGGTTATTATCCCCAATTCACAAATTCAGAAATTAGGGTTATTATCCCCAACTCATAAATTGGGAAATTAGGGTTCTGCTTTCAAATTCCGAACTTGAGAAATTGCGGGTTATCAGAGAAACCCTAAATTGAGAAATTAGGGTTCTGATTCTTACCTGAAATTGATCGCACACTTTATACCTCATGCTAGGGTTCAAATCACTCAAAGATGTGCGACTCACCACTGCCTTCCCGCATTTGCAAAGTTCGACCATTTTCTTTCTTCGTCAATGATCAGAATCACAGAGCTCGAAAATTAGGGTTCCTGGACTGTTAGAATGGGGATAGAATTAGGTTTGCGTTTTATGTTTTGATTGTGTATTTCACGTTTTTCATTTTTAATTTTAGTAGAAATGAAATCAATTATTCAGTAAATAAGAGGGAAGGGAAAATGCGTAATCATCCTTTTTTTTGTTTGAAATTTACCAAAACACCCTCCAAAACGGAATATTCCATGGCATATTCCGATTCGGCAGCCCGCAAGTGGCAAATTGTAAAAGGCCTTATCATGTGGTACTGATCGGTAAAACTTTTACGGTTAGGTGATAGAGTGTAAAAACCCCTTATCCTGGGGTGGCAAAAATAATAAATAAATAATTTAATTATTTTTATGTAAATTTTTATAACAAATATTATTATTAATTTAAATTTTATAAAACATATAAAAAGAATAAAATAATAT
This sequence comes from Euphrasia confusa, assembly GCA_954870475.1. Taxonomy (NCBI): domain Eukaryota; kingdom Viridiplantae; phylum Streptophyta; class Magnoliopsida; order Lamiales; family Orobanchaceae; genus Euphrasia; species Euphrasia confusa. The sequence continues at coordinate 25,421,610 of OX940960.1, forward strand.
ATAGTGGGGTATATGTTTAATGACGTGGAGGGAATAGAAAATAGAATAAATATTTGAAATATTTTCTATTGTAGAGTATAAGATATTTGAAAATTAATTGAATATATTTGATGATGTGTAAAGTAGAATAATATGATATGACAAAGAATATGTAGAGATAAATAATTTCCTATTGGAGATGGTGTAAGGACCGGTCTCCCATGTGGAAAAACTCACCTCGAATCGTAACAAATGTTGAGGCATCAACAAGTTTTCAGTAAAAGAAAAGTTTGTTCTAATGTAATAAATTTTAATTTTTTGAATGCCATTTGTTAAAATATGACTCGAATCCAATCGAATTGAAAGAAACACGTGTTAAAACGGAAGATGTCGAGTCACGTACGCTTCTTTGATAATTCACGATCGGGTGAATTTGTGAAGTGTGTTGGGCGTTCACACTGGAGATTTTGAGATGGGCCTCTGCTCATTTATTTTGTTGCGTACGTGCTCTCGTGCTCAGCGAATTTGGCTGAAATAATTAATTGGTCCGTTTATTATTTTGGTGAGCAAAATAATTGGGTGTCTTTTAGTTATGGAATATAATTATATTTAATATATAATTATATTATTTGATAGAGGATTAAAGTTATATTAGGTAAAGGATTTATTCCTAATCTTAATAGTTTCCAATTTGATAGGTTTGCTACACCTATAAATTGAGGTTCTTCGGTAGACGAAAATCATAGAGTGCATAAAGTGCAATAGAGTGAATTGTAAGCCTCAACGATGTAATCGATTGGTTCTTTCTTCACGTGGTTTTTTTCCCGTGTTTTGGGTTTCCACGTAAATTGTGTGTTCGTTCTTTTCGTTTATCTTTTCTTCGCATCTCATATATATTTTGAGAGTCGTGAGTGATTTAGTTTCAATATTCGCAACAAGTGGTGTCAGAGATCGTAAAGAGCACAACAAGTGGTATCAGAGCTAGGTTACGATCCTGTGACCTGTTATCAAGAGCTTTCGTGGGGATCCCGGACGGGGAATCCATACAAGGCGGGCGTTGCGGATATTGGTGTTTCTAGATCCAGGTGGAGCTCGAGAATATTTTAGGAGATGGCGACGATGGTTGATATTCGGTGTTAGATCGGAACACGTGGTTCTCTTCATGGCGGCTCAAGGTGGAGTTGGTTCAGTGGTTCTAACCAACATGGATCTTGATGATGCGTTGCTGAGGCATGGTCAAGATGTCAAGCGCGATGGAGCCAGAAGAGAAGGTATGGAAGAATAGAAAGGTGAGGTATAATTGCACTCTATCCCTCCGGTGATTTGTTTCATGCGGTCGCGGCTTTGCGATCGAGGGAGACGATGAAGGAGGTTCTGAGTAGTGAAAATCCGGGGGAATATCTTGGTGTCCAGGGTTGGGCAAAGATGAAGAAATTCCAGGGGGTTTGTCATTACTACAAGGAAAAAGGGAGTGGTGAAAATCTAGGTGAATTTCTTAATGGCCAAGGTGGAGCATGGGAGAAATTCTAGGGGATTTGTCACTACTGCAAGGAAAAAGGCCACGTGAAGGGGGACTGTCAGGCCCTGAAGAATCGGATAAAGGAATCGAAGGTGGCCGATTCCGGAGAAGGAGGTTTCATCGATGTGGAACTCCTGGTTGTCTCTGATTTGGGGAACGTGTGAGGGGTGGATCTTGGATTCTGGATGTTCGTTGAGAGTGTCGGTGGATCGGTGGTCATGGGGCATGATACATCGTGTGATACGCGGCATGGGAACTGTGAGAATCAAGATGGTCGATGGGCATATTCGAACCCTCGGTACTGCAAGGTACGTTCCGGTCCTGAATGGTAATCTTATCTCTCCCAGACCTTAGATCCGAATGGGTACCAACTTCGGTAAAGGTGGAGTGTTGAAAGTAAGTCGGGGCGACTTATTTTGCGAGGCGAGAGAAAGATTTGGTGGATTGTATGAGCTATGCGGCAACACAATTACCAAGTGGGCAACTGCCTCTGCCCAAGGAAGTCATTCGCTGGAAGGTGAGTCGGGATCACCTTGGTTTAAAAGTCATACGCATGTGTATTGGTGTCGGGGACACCGGGAATACTACCCCGAATAGTATTCAAATTTGGAGAATCGAGCATAGGCGTACTATGGATAGCACTGTAGTATTGGCGAATGCAAGTGGTGCTGATAGTAGTGGGAAGGCGAGATTTGAGAATGGAGATTGCGTGGAGGTCATAGAGCTTGGTGGTACCCAAGGGATGATCGGTGCAACTTCGCATTCTTGTACTAAGTTTGGTGCGGTTCAAACTTAGGTTGCTCATATTTTGAGTGAGTCCTGCGGGGCTGGGTGGAAGAAGAAAAATTGGTCTACGATTGTTGGAGTTGGGCGACTTGGTGTCGTGGGGATTCTCGTCAAGGTGGAGATTTGTTAAAATATGACTCGAATCCAATCGAATTGAAAGAAACACGTGTTAAAACGGAAGATGTCGAGTCACGTACGCTTCTTTGATAATTCACGATCGGGTGAATTTGTGAAGTGTGTTGGGCGTTCACACTGGAGATTTTGAGATGGGCCTCTGCTCATTTATTTTGTTGCGTACGTGCTCTCGTGCTCAGCGAATTTGGCTGAAATAATTAATTGGTCCGTTTATTATTTTGGTGAGCAAAATAATTGGGTGTCTTTTAGTTATGGAATATAATTATATTTAATATATAATTATATTATTTGATAGAGGATTAAAGTTATATTAGGTAAAGAATTTATTCCTAATCTTAATAGTTTCCAATTTGATAGGTTTGCTACACCTATAAATTGAGGTTCTCCGGTAGACGAAAATCATAGAGTGCATAAAGTGCAATAGAGTGAATTGTAAGCCTCAACGATGTAATCGATTGGTTCTTTCTTCCCGTGGTTTTTTCCCGTGTTTTGGGTTTCCACGTAAATTGTGTGTTCGTTCTTTTCGTTTATCTTTTCTTCGCATCTCATATATATTTCGAGAGTCGTGAGTGATTTAGTTTCAATATTCGCAACAAGTGGTGTCAGAGATCGTAAAGAGCACAACACCATTCTATTACGATTTTGACATATGAATAGATCCGCTTTTCAGCACTTCCTTTCGCTATAGATTTGAACTGAGATATAGGTGCATATTAAGGGACCGTTTGATAACTTGGATATATGTAAGATAACCAAGTTATCTATACATGCAGTTGTTTGGTTTCTTATTAGTGGGCCTGCGTTAGATAAGTAGGCCCGTTCCTAATTACTATTCTAACTTGAGAGTATCTATTTGCCCACTTGGGTGTGATAAGGAATCTTGGTGGAACATAGAAAAAAAAACAGCTATCTACTTTATCTTATGATAACTAATCTTGGTCGACCAAACAAGCTCTAAGAGTTTCGAACGTTAGGTGGAGAACAATTCTTTGTGTATATATACAATCTATATGTATTTAATATTATATATATATATATATATAGGGATGAATTCTCATACGGACTGGTACGTACGCACCTAGTAAGATTCTTAATATTTTATTAATATATATTTTAACCTTCTCTATTTATATATATTTTAATATTAGGTTTACTATATTTTTGCTTTTCATCAAATCTCAAAAACATTACTTGCGCAATTAAAAACAATTAACAGATTTGCGTTATAAATTTGATCAATCTCTTGAATTCGTCAAGCTCACCTTGCCATCACCATCCGAATCTGCTCTCTGAATCAGTCACCTTCGCTTCCTCGTCTTTCATCACCTCCCCCAACGCCCCTCAACACATCGCAAGCCGAAGCTATGAAAAACAAAGAGTCGAGGATCGACGATTACAAAACACACCCGAAAAAGGGGAAGAGATATGATTCTCCATGGGTGAAGGGTCACCGCGAAATTTCTATATAGTAGGTAATCCAGAAGTGAAGAAATCAGTTTAAAAGCCGACAGCTGATTTTTGTTTTATTGTGTGGCCGTATTATTTATTGTACATGGGAGAAACTTTATTAAATGAAGCGTCAACACTTTCAATTCTTGTAGACAAGAGTATGGAGTCTGTGTATAAATCTGTTGTACCTAGGTTTAGAATGAGTTTGGTTCCCTCTCCCCCATTTTTTTTCCTTAAAAGTGTATGATCTTTTTTGTTTTAGTGTGTAGGTAAACATCATAATTTTTTTCTAGAATGAATTATTAATTGTGGGCCAAAATTTTTTTTTTTTACAGTGACAACATTATTATTTTCATGATCACTGTGAGCTCAAATTTGTCAACATATTCTCAACTAAATAATAAGTAGACAGCAACATAAGAACACAATAAATCATTAACGGGACCACCATCACATTTGCTTCTTATCTTATATACAGATACTGAATTGCATCGTCATTTGACCCTCGATTGATTAAATGTCATGTAAGTATCATCGTATTCAAATAACCGAGTTAAAATAATTTGCATCCGTTGCAACCCAAGAATAACATATCAATAACCGAGTTAAAATAATTTGCATCTGTTACAACCCAAGAATAACATATCAAAATTGGTATACTGTACTTAAAAAGTAGAGATATTCAGTATACGAATCTCTGTGTAAAGATTACAGTAATTGTCGATTACTCAAATCCAATGTGGTGAAATTTGGTATTCGTTAAGTACGAAAGCCTCTTAAATCGAAGAAAAAAATGCATATCCCGTTAATTATATAAAGTCGGCATTTTCTTGTTCCAGCGCATACTGAGCACTCGTCTTCGTCACCAGGCACCAGCAACATGGCTCAAACAATAATTGATCATTTCATTCACCACATTCTGTAACGCCAATTATATAGAAATTTCGCGGCGACCCTTCACCCATGGAGAATCATCTCTTCCCCTTTTTTGGGTGTGTTTTGTAATCGCGCGTCGATCCTCGACTCTTTGTTTTTCATAGCTTCGGCTTCGCGATGTGAAGAAGCTTTAAGCTTACTCGACAAGTTAGAAATGTTTTGGGTTCAACAAGAAGGTAGTCATGTGGATGAGCTAATTCGCACATTGTAGGATAAGCTAACACAAAAGATTAAATAATTGTCACAATCAACCTTGAATAAGTATTTAAATTAACTTAAATCTATTGTAAAATTATATATAATTATTATGATTTATTCCTAAATGGAAGTGTATTTCTTTATGTTGGGACTTGAAAAAATATGAATTATGACAATATGGAGTTTATTCCAAATTATAACTAGTCCCAAGTTGGGACCATGAATTTTTATTCCTAAAGAGAGTTTATTCCTTAATAGAGTATTCTTTTTTAGAGGTTTTACTATATATATATATATATATATATATATATATATATATATATATGGGCGGAGCCAGCTTTTGCAATGAGGGTGGACCAAAATTGTATACTTATGTTTTTTAAGAAAAAAATCGAAAAGGTGATAAATTTATGCCCGTTGATAAATTTAGGCTAAAAAAAATGTCGAAAAGGTGATGACTTTAGCCTCAGTTAGTTTAGTATTTGTTTCGATAAATTTATTCAAAAAAAAATTCATTTCTTTTTATAAAAGTGGTATAGTAACTATAATAGTTTAGTTCATACTCATTCAAATGGATTACGTTTGTTTCAAAATAATTAAAATAAATAAATAAATAAAATTAACTTAGTTCAGGTCAATTTGATTCATTCAATTCCGTTGTTTATATTTATTAAATTTAATTATGTGATTTTCAGTTCAAAATAGCCAGCTTATAAAAATATACTCTCTTCAGTCTTTAAAAATTTACCTATTTTCTTTTTTTATAATCCCTTAAAAGAATATTGTACACCTATAAATAAATATTTACAGAGAATATATATAAATATTTAAAAGGTAAATACCATGAATAAAACAATAAAATAAAATTAGTGAAAAGATAAACCAAACAATTACTTTACGCTACACAAATATAAAATATATATATATATATATATATATATAAGAATTTTTTTTTTCTCAGGGTGGGCCAAGGCCCACCCTCATTTAGTACTGGCTCCGCCACTATATATATATATATATATATATGTGTGTATGTATGTGTATGAGGATGAATGCTACTGTAATATAGCACCAGTATATATAACTTTTATTTTAAAGTATAATTTTACCATTATATATTTTATCCATTGTTTTATAAACAACACTCACAAGTAAATTATTTTTCAACTTAAGAATATATATTTTTTAATCTTCCCATTAAAAAAAGTCCATGAACTCTTTTCAAACAGAGGAAATAATATATACACAAATAAATTATTTTGAAATTGAATATAATTATAAATATAAATTTAATTACCTTTCTTAATAAATAAAATATTATTAAAAATAAAATTTAATTTAAATTTTCATTAAATATAATTAATAGAAAAAAATATTAATTCCCTTTTTTTAAAAATAAAATATTAATAAAAATATTTTTTAAACATAAATTATTTAAATTAATATGAAACCTATTTTATTAATTAATTAGTAATTGTGTTAAGTAATTATTAAATAAATATCATTAAGAGATTAATTAATTTGAAGTACCCATTTATTTAATAAATAAAAATGATTATTAATCTCTATAATTAATTATTAGATTAATTTATACGTAGTAACAAATTAATTATTAAATCAATTACATTTAGAAAATATTTAATTTTAAATTTTTGTTAGTATATTCTTTTTGTCTTATAAAAAAAATAACTCACTTTTTTTGTAAATTACAAAGAAGTTGAGTCAATTTTTCTAAGACAAATTGTTATTATTTATTAAAGAAAGTAATTAAATTTATTTTTGTAACTACATTCAATTACAAAATAATTTTTTTTGGTAAATATTATTTATGAAAAAATTATTAAAAAATATTTTTAATAAGTAATTGTGTTTTGAAATATAAATTAAAAATAATTTAATTCAATATTTTTTAATTATATTTATTCATGAAGTTAAAGGTGAGCGTTTGGACTCGATTGCCAAAGCCCAACCCGAAAACTCAAAAAAATCCGGCACGGACCTAGCACAATTTTTTGTGGAACCTGCCCGCCAATAGCTCAGACCGAAATATGAAAATTTGGTAAAAGTTCGGGTCTAAAAAAAATTGGGATCAAAAGTCCGGACTAAATTAATTTTATAATATTATTATTTACAGTTTTATATTTCATATTTTTTTATATAAAAAAATATTTTTGTTAAAAAAGTATTTTTTTTAATTAAAATTTTAGGTTTGAAAATGTCAAAAATCCGATTCGAACCGAAAAATACGTGTTTTGAGGCGACCCTGGATTTTTGGTTATCAAAAACCGATTTTGATTGGATTCCTAGTTAACCAAATAACTAACATGTTAAATATGATACCCAATTAACCAAATAACCAACATGTTAAATATGACAGAAATATTAAAAAGGAAAATTGCCACAAAAATTACAAATTTAAAGTGACCACAAAGCCCGATACGTATTAAACCCATGACCCCGAAAACTAGGATTTAGGGTGGCTCGATGGAAAATGGAGAGCAAAACAACAAGGCTTCCGATTTTGAAGTCCTAATACTTTCAAGGAAAGTATGTCTCTTACTATTTATTATGAGACTGAGAGAATACTATCCTAAATTGAACGAATGAAGTATGTTCAACAGAAATTATTCTAAAAACCCTAGATTGTACGATTGTCAAACTCAAAGAGTGTTTTTTATTTCTGTAGCAGGGCGACATCACAGACAGACCTGGATACTTTAGTAAAAATATTCAAGTAGGAGAAGATTTATGGTCTGTACTTGGTTCCAAAAATGACGTGCCATAGACTTTAAAACGTCACAGTTACACAGCACAGAAAAAGCAATCAATAGTAATTAAGAAAAATACTAAGCAGATTTCAGAAGAAGATATATATGTAGAGAGAGAGAACCTCATCTCCTTCTTTTCATGCCTTTTTTGCCCTTCCCAAGTTGTCCAGACTTGAACGCATGCTCCTGTTCTTGAAGGAAAGCCATATCTTTCCCTCGCTTCTCAGATTTTTCCTCCTCAATTCTAGCCTTGTCCTTTTCCTTGACATCCAACAAGAAGTGATTATCCTTCCGCAGTTCACGCATAGCTCCTTTACGTTCCTGTTTCAATTTTTTCTTCAACTTCTTCCTCTCAGCTCTATCCCGATCCGGATCGTAATCTCTTGCCTTATCAAAGCTGCCATATTATTACAAGCACCGTGGATAAGTTATTAGACCTCTGACCTCTGAATAGTCTAATTTCTAATGTGACATAGTTAAACATATTATACCCGACGAAATATTCTAATTTCTACTATGTGACAAGTAACAGTAACAAAAATAAACGTACTTGTCCTCAAACTTTGGAATTGCCGTTTTAATGATCTTAGTTTTGCGAGCTCGCAGTGGCTGACGCAGCAAGTGGTGTTCGTTGGATTTATCCTCAATAATTTTGGCAACATCTTTGATCTCAGCCCTTAACGTTTCCGGTATCAGATCTTCTTCTGCAAGTCCGTGTAATATTTTTGAAATTGGCAAAAATATCTCGGAGAAGGATTTGAATCCCTCATAGATGCTGACAAATCCTTTGAGGCTACCAATAATCGCGAAAAGTATGCTGGTTCTGCATGTACAAACCTTCACTCATCATCTAATAATAGTCTTTTTGTTCTCAAGAAAAGGGCAATTTTAAAAATTACAAAATGCATCTGATATAATAGTCTTTACATTTGTTACCTTCACAAGCCAAAAAGCATTTCAGAACCATCACATTTACAAAAATAATAAAGTTGACTCATTAATTTTAACACTGCATAAAGTTAACTGTTTTTTCGTAATCAAGCCACACTTCAATTTTATTGTCCGAAGCAGACAGGTTACAGCTATGAAGGAAGCAGCAAAATAAACTAGCAGTATTAAGAAGCATTATGCAGAGCATCAAAACATAAGGCATGGCCTTATATTAACTTTAAAGCAAGTCAAACCTGAAATCGTCAGAGGCAAAAATAGGAGAATCATCCTGCAAGTCCATTATCGTTAGAAAGTCCAAAGAATCCACCCCTTCAATACGTCCTTCCAAACAGAGTAGCGGCCTTAGCGTTTTTAATTCCATAAGATGATATAACTGCCAAAATAATACTAAGTATTTTTATCCAATTAAAAAATAAAAATGACTCTATAATAGGTGCAAGAGAACCAATTAGAAAACCTGAGATGTTGCATATCTTTGTTGATTATTTAGAGCTGCCATTAGCATAGTTTGGATAAATGTGATTGCCTCGGGAAAAAACTTTTGGGACTTACTGCAAACCTGAAAAAATCGTAAGTCCGGATCAGGTAGAGAAATATTAACTCCATAAAACATTCAATTAAAAAGATGGCAAGAATAAATGTAACTACAGAAAACAAAAATACTCACAGAGAGCACCATGGAACACAAGAAAGAACCAATTGCAATATCTCGGCCAGAAACTATTGGGCACCTCATGAGGTATTCGGACATTAGCAAGATAGCAGGAGTCATGACAGCATGGCGAAAATCAGAACATGGGAAGATCATGGACCACAGCCTCAGGAGAATAAGTGTCTTCAGAGAAGGCCAACAACTTTTCCCTGTCAATGGATTTTTGAGTCAGCAAAGTACATAAAGGATACAACAAAATTACAACAATCAACAGTCAACCTGTATTCTTAACGTCCTCATAGAATAGAGTACGAGTACGAAGCAATCTCTCACGAGCACATATTGCTGCAAAGTATGGGATCTCTGTACTCATTTCCATCAAAGGCTTTACAAGCTTATTAAGCAAATTGAAATTCAAAGGTTTTTTATTTGCCAAAACAGCAAAATACTGCAATAACACGCCATAGACCACCTGAAAAAAAATATATAACTGATAAATTCAGTTTGCCTCACCAATAAAAAAAAAGTTAGAACCAACATAAAATAAGTATCATACTTGAATTTTTTTCCTGTTTTCTGCAGCAATGGAGATTGCATTAAATGTCCTGATTCTCCGGATAGCTTCCAAAATCTGTTCATCCGAACAGTTCTCTACTAAAGCACTAAATTCTTCAAAATTCCTTGGAGCTTCAATTGTAAATGGAAGCTCCACCTTTTGAAGTGATTCCTCTCGAACTTTAGCTTCCGCATCATAAGGACTTTCATGGTCTTTCTGTTTGCCCCTACTTTTGGATAACTTTTTCTTACCATCACTATCACTATTATCATCATCCTTAGTTTTGATGATGTCATCGTCACTCTGTTCCCAGTCCTTAAGAGACACAGCCTTCTCATCTTCACCCTGGTCCTCATCATCGTCATCATCACCATCTTCATCATCATCATCATCATCATCATCTGATTCTTCAGAGCTCTCAAGATTACCAGTGTTTTTTCTTCCAATGATATCATCAATCCAGACAGCTTTAGATTTTGGTAGGGCATCATGAGAGAAGGAATCTCCAAGATCATCCCCAGATATATGTCCGATCTTCCTCACAGATTTATCATGACCATCATCATCATCGTCATCATCTTGAGAAGTACCTTCTTCATCTTCATTGTCATGAGCAACAACCATCCTCTTCTGACGCTCTTCCTGTAACAGTAGTCCGTATTATTTTATTTTTTAGCATACACAATAAACTACCTTTTGAGGGTATGAGAATTTTAATGGTGTTACTTTGTGAAATAGCTAATAAAACTGGAGTTTTAAGAACATGCTTATAGATGCAACAGTTTTGCCATGTGCAGTTTGAGATATAAAATAAAAGCAAACACTCATTATCCAGACCACTGAATATCCCATTGATAAGATTATATGCAGGATCCAATATCTTAGATGAAAAAATTGTTCAGGACAACAACGTAACCGCACATGAACATATAATCAACAAACCACGAAGAAAAAATATTAATCCAAATAGGTATGATAAAGAGAGAAATTGTGTATACTGTGATTCTGTAGGAATATTATTTAACAGGCATTCTAACCTCCAAATGCTCTAGACGTTCTTTCTCCTCTTGAGCTAACTCCTCAGGTGTCTTAGTCCTATCTGATGGCCGTGCCCGCATGTCAAGTGCCATTTCACCGACCATTTTGTCATAAAGATCAGGTTTCTCCTGTAAGAAAAACAAATAACCTATCAAACTTTATCAAAGCCTATAAAAATATTACACAAGGATCTCTATACGACATCACAGAACCCATAGTAATGAAGTGATAATTATATTGAGATGGGTGAACTCATTAAATCCAGTTGCCGGAGACTTTATTCAGAGAGGAGACCTTTTTGTCAGACTGCCAACATGTAGGCACAAAAGAAATTTCATAAATAGAGGTGACCTGCTGAAAGTTGACATTGTCATGCGCAATGCGTGATTCCTCTTTTTTTGTATTATCCTTTGACAAGCTGCTGTGTACAAGAGACTTGAGAGCCTTCATTTTGTCCGGCTGTGTTAGTGACAAGAGTGCTTCTGACTGAACTAGAGATGAAAAATCCTTGTCTAGTTGGTCAATAAACTCCTCATTTTCTTCTTTCTCCTTAGCCTTTTCAGCCTGGTTAAATGTAACAAATGAGTTAGAAAACATCGTTGGCATTTATATTCTATGATAAGTCAAAGAACAAGCACAACCTTGAAGAACTTGCTTTTAGAGATAATGTCCGCCATCACTTCCTTCTTGCTCTTATGCCTCTGCAATAACAAAATATGTGACCCAATAAGTAGATAAAGATTTGTCTTAAAAGGAAAATAAGATGTTAGTTAAATATAAATTTTACATAAATTTATGCCCAACTAATTCGACTTTGTCAGCCATGGACCAAAGAACTCGTATAAAATAAATGATAGCATAAGAATTTACAAATCGCTAAAAAAGATGGTCCTACATAAATGAGACTGAACACTATACATAAGGTAAAGTTTCAGTATTGAGTACCTAGATATTTTAGTAGGTAAAAAGAATTCTCTAATTTGTGACCATTTTTCTTTTAGTTAAGGGAACATAGCAGAAACTAATACAACGATCTAAAAGCCATCTAAATTTCCTAAATATAATACAACAAAAGATGAGGATAATGGATAGTATGCACGAATATTAATCTCACATTTTCCTCCTCTTCCCGATCATCTTCAGCTTCATGAGAATCCAGTCGTCCCAACTTAAACTTTTCTGCACGTAGATATGTCAATAATGGATACAAAAGTCAAATAATACCATCAAGGTCAATCACACCAAACCTGTCTTTGTTTAAAAATTAGGAGAGTATTTTTTCAATCAGAAAGTTTTGAAATATTTTTTCAATTGAAAAAAAGGGAGATATGTACTAACTTCCAACTGAGTGATCGGCTTCATCCTCATCCAGCGGTACCTCTTCTTCGAAATCTTCTCTTTCCGGAAAGTAACTATTTTCTTGAAACTCAAAGTCATCCTCCTCTCCATCAGATAGATTGTATTTGCTCGTCTTCTTCAGTGTCAACTAGAAGAACGTAAAAAGACGAATCAACAACCCGAAAAAATATGGTGTTTGAGATGCATACATATTAAATCAAATCTCACCTGTCGTTCACGCTGAGACCTCAGAATCGCCTTGTCGAAATCCTCAAGTTCTTCATTTTGCTCTCCAATTCTCTTATCCACAAATACAGAGGACTTGGAGCTCTGCTCGTATTCCTTCAGCAGTGTATTTTGCCTCTGCAATTCATGAAATACATTAGCTACAAACTGATTTGTATTTTAAAAATAAATGCAGAAAAAATCGCCAGAGAAAGAAACGGAACCTTTTGAATGGCGAGTGAGCGAGAGAGGCCAATACGGCGTCGTTCGTCGTCCTTACGTTTTTTGCCCAGAATATTGAATTTCCGGCGCGACCATATGCTCTCGAAAGGGTTTTCTTTGGGTGTTTTGGTTTTCTTTGCTTCTGAGTTGAGAATGCTTAACTTGTTTTTAATCTTGCTTTTACTTTTCTTTTTCTTCGAACTGTCTGTGCTCAACTTCTTCGCCATTTCTCGCTGTTAATTTTTTCAATTGCTGAGGTTTTAACGAGGTGAAGGGTTTTAGAGAAAAACGTAAACTAAAAGGGTTTAGATTGGGGATGATGTAGATAGTTTACTGGGCTGGGCTTTCGTAAACTAAAAGGATTTTTTTTGTTACTGTACTTTTTTTTCTACTTCTCCCGTTCTCCGCAATCAAAAAAGCCCCTTTTTTGAACCCACTTGATAATAATTAACAAGCAAATATTGTTCATTCCGATCGATCGATAACGAAGTTGACGCACCTCGATATTTCTTCTTCCCCTGCATCTACCAAGCCCGACTCTGCCGTCCTCTTCCGCATCCACCAAGAAGCGCCTCAACATCTTCCTTCGAGACATCGCCGATGAATAAAACTCAACTGCACAACCAATAACCATCCCCGTCATCCTCGCACGTTGCGACCTTCGGGCTCTTCCCGAAGATGGTAATCGCGGGCCTTTGATATTTCCAACATACTTTTTTGTTTTTATTTATTATTGGGTGAAAGGGGGCTTAGTAATGATAATTAAATAACTGGATATTTTAGATATTTTACAAAATTATAAAAATAACAAAAATTAAAAAATTGTCCCTAAATGAATAAGGGAGGTGTAAATAGGTTAAAAGTTAGTCTTCAAGTTAATGGGCTTTGATGGAGTTTACGAATCAACAAGAGCCTACTCACCCACTGTGAGGATTATTAAAATTAAGGGTGTTCACGTGGGAGTTTAGGCAGGTATATCTTAAAAAATCGACTCGTCTAAAAATGGTGGATTTTTACTTTTAATCGATAGTACCCACCCTCAATTTTACTCTAACTGTGGGGGCGGGCAAGGACGCGTACAGGTGGATTGCATGCGAAATGACGGATTTATATACATGTGTGTAATTTAAAGAAAATTTTAGGAGTCGTTTGGTGGGCTGGATAACATCAAGATAATTAAGTTAACTGTCTTATCTATTGTTTGGTTTAATTTTAGTGGGTCTGCGTTAGATAGCAGGCTCGTTGCTAATCACTGTACTGCTTTGAAAGACTTATCGGCCCAATTTGATAAGATAAATTATCTTGCTTTTTTAACCGTAGCAAAAAACAAAAAAAAATACCTTATTTTCAGATTTTTCGTCAAATCCATTTTCATTCTGCGATAAGCATAATCGCTATGATGACGATTCGAGCATAAGGTCAGTAAATTATTTTGATTCTTTGCCTCGTTTTTTTTTTCATTTTTCCTTTGGAACTTGTAAAAAATGCATTTGAAAATCAGGGTTTCAACCAATGAATATTCGAAATCTCTTTCGACTATTTTTTGATCTATTCGTTTTTTTTTTTTTTTTTTGTGTGAATTTAGAGTTCATACCAATGACTGAGATTCGAGATATGCCGTTGTTCTTGTTGGATTTTTTAGTCTTCTAATTTATGGTTCATTCAAATCAATGAATACTCGGAATCTTTCGACTCTTGTTGGATCTATTCGTATTTTTATTTTTATATTTTGAATTGAAGGGTCAAACCAAGGATATCGTTGACGACTTGAATCTATTGCAGCTGGATGGATCTATTCAAGATTTTTTGGCTTTAATATATTCAAGATTTTTTGGGGTTTTTTTTTCTATACCATACATATGTACCAAACACTGGTTAATTTATATATTATAATTGAACAGTATCAAAGATAGTTATCTAAGTTATGTAAAGATAACTTAACCTGTTAACCAAACAAGCTCCCTTAAAGTACATTTATCCACAATACTCTATATTTCTATATCTAAATCTAAAGTTACACAACACACATTTATTAATTAAACAAAAATAAACTAACATATTAAAACTAACATATTAAATTTAAGTATCAATATTCAATATAATTATGAATGTATGATAATTATTGTAAAATTTATCTAAATTTTAAAATGTTCAAATTAATATATAAATTTTATTAATTATATTGAAAATTATTATAAATCAAAATAAAATACAAATTTTTGTGTTAAAAAATTTAAAACTCAATGTTAATATTTGTTAAATTAAATTAAAATTATTAGTAAAATACCAATTATTCAGATACAAATATTAACATATACAAATCCAATCCAAAATTCAATCTAAAATCATCAAAACAATTATTCAAACTAGAATCACTACGTATAATTTTTTTGAAAATTAATCTTATAAAATAATTTAAATGATTAATTTTTATTTTGTAGATTTTATTTTTAAAAAAATTGATCGTATTTAATAATTTAAATAATTAATTTGTATTTTGTAAATTTTTCTAAAATTAATCGAATGAAATTATTTAAATAATTAATTTATATTTTGTAGATAATTAAATAATTTATTTTAATTTTAATTTTATTAATTATTAATCGTATGTAATAATTTAAATAATTAATTTGTGTTTTTGTAATTTTTCTAAAATTAATGTATGAAATTATTTAAATAATTAATTTATATTTTGTATATAATTAAAAAAAATTGATTTAAATTTACTTTTTATTAAATAATCATTACTACTGTCAACTGTAATTATTTATTTAAAATTTAAATTGTGGACGATATTATAATTATTATTATTATTTATTTATTTTCAATATTAATTCACAATCTTAAAAATTATTACCAAATTTGACAATGGTAAAAAATATTACCAAAATTTGTTTAATACAATAAAGTTGACATTAATGTATTATCAAAATTAATTTAAACTATTATTTTTTTGATAATATTAATAATTAAAATAATTAATTTTGTTTTTAATTATAATTTTGTAGTATGAACACAATAATATTAAACCTTTTCTATTGGTCCACGTGGAATTTAGAGATCCAGAAATTATATATGTATAGATTCATTAACACACTATCCTAATATAATAACCAAATGCATAACATAGTACAATCCGTAATCAACTCAAAAAGAACTAAATTACATAATCTACGATGATTCATCGGGAGAAGAAGTCGAATCACGAGGAGTAGTCGAATCACGAGGAATAGTCGAACCACCGGCACCTGACATGGAGGGAGGTCGAGCGTCAGGATGCAGTCTGAGCATGTACTCGTTCCAGTAGAGCATGTCAGCTCTCATCTTGTCTAGCTCAGCCTGGTATTCAGCAGAATGTTGAGATGTCCTTCAAATTGATCAATTGAACTAAACTGAACTGAATAAGTTCAAATGTACTTAAACTAGTTGAATTGAACTAAAGTGAACTGAATTTATTAGGACTGAACTGAACTTAATTAGTCTGAATTCTGAACTAAAATTAAGTTCAATTAATTTTAATTTTAAAATATTGAAATATTTAAAAAAATATTGAACTGGACTGAATTGAACAGAACTTAATGAGTTTGAACTTTACTTAATGGATATGAATTGAATTGGACTGAACTTAATAAGTTTTAACTGAATTGTACTGAATCGGAAAATAAATCCAAAAGAACATGTCCTTAATAACGAACCCCAATAATTATTTAATTGAATTTATTCGATATTGTTCATGTTGTAAGGACAATACAATAGTTTTTGTAATTATATTATTTATTATTTACTCAAAGTTTTTGAAATTTTATAATTATGTAATCATGTATATCTATATAATTTATATTTTAATATATGTAATTATGTAATATAATATGGTGATTAAATAATTTTTAAACATAAAGATTTCCCCAAAAAATTAATTTAGTAAATTTATATATATTTGAATATATCTATATTAAGCTTATAATAAAAATAATATTATTGATACATGGAAGAAGATGAGTGAATTACTATAATAAAGACATGTAAATAATTATTATCGTGCGCATGGTGAACAAAATAGGAGCAACACAATAGTAGCGAAATGTGAAAGAGGACGCCCTAGGAAGAATATTGAATCCAATAAGATTTCGTCGGTTTGGGGTGGTGACTCAACCTCCACTGGCTCGCTAGCGCCGATGACACATGGAGTTCCGACCAACACTCCAGTTATGGAGCAGCAGTACGTGTCAGATGAGATGGTAAGCAACATTACAGGGCGCCACCCGGAGCTTGATTTTGATGCGATGGATTTCCGGCAACTTGTGGATTCGGTTGAAGGGAGGGAACCTAGAGTGAATTCAAATTGCATGTTGACCATTCCCAAGAACACGTGGAGGATGGTGGTGGTGTTATTGAATCTGGGAATTTTAATGATAATTCTGGGATTCCCTCTAAGAAGGATGTTTTCGATTGAGAATGGAACTTAAAACCGGTTAATTTGTTGTTTGTGGAGAACTAAACAGGCCCTATTGAATTGAATTCCTTTTTTAATTCAAATTAGGTGATTGACTTACCATCCAAAACGTGGTCAACGGGGGATAAAGGAGAGGAAGACTCCACGAATTCAGGAACTGTTATAGAAAAGCCACGTGGGCAGTGACGGATACAGAAATTTGAGTTAGGGGGGCCCATTTTTACTACCCCTCCGTCCCACAACAGTTGTCGCACCTTCTTTACAAAAAAAGTACGACAACTAGTACGGACCGAGGGAGTATTTTTTCGGCTCAATTAACTATGCCTAATTATATGTAAACTTTTGAAAAAAAATTGTTATTATTTTAATTTTTACTTTAAAAAATATAAAATTTATCAATACTTTATTTACATACATTTAAAAAAGTTAATCATTTTAAATTATTCTATCAAAGTGTATATATTAAATTTCTATAAAAGTTTACATATTAAATTTAAACCAAACTAATAATTTTTTATGGATAAATCAAAGTTTTTTATAATTTTTTAAATAATTTTAATTATAAAAAATATATTTTATATTTTATTATTGTAAAAAATATTAAATGTTTGATAATTCGAGCACTTAATTTCAAAATATAAACATATTCAGTATAAAATTTTGAATTAGCATTTTTTTTTTCAACATAAATAATTATTTAATTGAACAAAATATTATAGTTAGAGTAAAATATAAAAAAATGATTTATATACTGTTATATATGTATGTGTGTCCGAATTAGGTCCTTATGTGTATAAATTATATGTACATACGAGTAATTATTAACACTCTATAGTATACACACAAACACACTAATATATATATATATATATATATATATATATATAGTAGTGATTTTTTTTAGTCAGGGGGCCCAGTGCCCCCCTGGCCCCTATGTAGCTCCGTCAGTGCACGTGGGATGCATATGGAATGTTTTTTGGAGGCCAAGAGGGTTGCTGCATGCATGGGAAATAACCTCTCACCATCGGTTATTTTGGGAAATAAATCAGGAGTTAATTTTACTTGGAATATTATTAATATAGATAGTGCGCATCAGGGTTCGATCTCGGGGGAGACGCGTACTGGTTCGACTACACCTATGGGTTCAGAACTAATTGGGACTGCTAATAATTTTAAATCGGGTGATGTTGGTCTTCAATATGGCACCAACCCGACCCAAAACCCAATCGAAATCAATGCCCCAAGTTCTCAGAATGTCGATGCTACTGGTTCAACCCCTACACTAGTTAATCAGCCTCCTTTTCAGCAACAGAAAGAAACAATCCAACGACCCAAAGAGGTGAAACTACTGCAATTTGGATCGATCCCACCTGTTCCCAATCCCTTAGCTAATCTGCTTGTGGGTAACATCAGTAGGCATTCAGACCAGCAGCGGGAAAAGCTACAGGCTGGACCTTGGTTGGGGCAAGAAATCAGTTTCGTGGGGTGTGATACGAACCTCGTTGGGGATCGAAAAATAGAAGAAGAACGAAGAACGAGAAAGATAGATGATACCGGTGGAAGGCCCCGAAACCTCTGGATCTAACCCACGAAATGATTTAGGGTCGATGTCCTAAACCCCAACGCGAAGTTGACGCAGCAACTCGGGGATGATGAAGACACACAAACGAAGGGTGGTTGCTTCGTTGATTCGTCGGTTGAATTTTTTGGAATAGTCGGGTAGAATTCGAACTCAAGAAAGAATTTTAGTAAAACTCACAAAACATATTTATTGATTCATCAAAGTTGTGTTCAAAACAATGTCTAACGAAGCTTTTATATAGGCAAAAACCCTAATAATTGAAAAAGGAAATAAACTATTAAAAAGGCCTAACAAGATGACCGGACCCTACGTGCTTATTCGAAGCATAATTAAATAAAATATTCATACTGGACCTTGGGCTGCATCATGGGGTGCACGCTCAACCGCCGTCTAAGTTGCCATGCAATAAGAATGACACAACTAACAAAGAGATGAGGAAGGAGCAGACGGGTAAAAATTTATCATCCTCAAATTCTTTTAATGCTTTATATAATTTGGAGGTACTGAATGTTAGCGGGACTGTTGAAATTGAAAAGGACTCACCATGTGAACGGGATATTGAATACTTGGGAATTAGGGACGGGCCGAGGAAAGCAAATGTAATTAGGGGTGCAGCAGGTTATGGGTGTTTAAATGTGGGCCCGAACCGAATGAAATTGATGCTCGAGATAAATTGGGTGATTTGGTGGATTATGCTTCTGGTGATGTGACAACGGGTACAATGGTGGTTTTTTACACCGGGTCCTACAACAACCCTTTCAATCGTTCCTAATGTGTAGTACACTCTGCTGGAATGTACGGGGCCTGAATAAGCCTGATCATCAGCGCGCAGTCCGGTACCTTATTCAGGAAAACTCGGTCGGTCTCGTGGCACTTATAGAGACGCATGTCACTGCTAGTAGGTCTTCGTATATTGTTGACCGAGTTTTTTCTACATTGAGCCGATTTATTGATTACGCGGACAGACCGAGTAAGTTTATTGACTACATGGTCGGATGTGACCATAGGTTAGTGGATGTCCAGATGGTTCATATGTCTGATAAGTGGATTCATTGTCGAGTTACTGATCTCAGAACGACGGTCATACGGTTCTACACCTTCGTTTACGGCCATAATACAGTTATTGAGAGGCGTGGGTTATTTGCCTATCTACTCTCTATCTCTGAGCACCTGCAGGATACTAATTGGGTGGTGTTGGGATATTTTAACACCATCGCGGACGAGAGTGAGGCTCTGGGAGGTAGAGAGACTATGGGGGCAGATGACGAGTTTCAGGCTTGTCTGACGACAGCTGATTTGGTCATTCTACCGACGGTCGGACTGTGGTATACGTGGCATAATCAGCAGGAGAAGGATCAGAAGTGGCTACGACTGGATAGAGTGGTGGCTAACTCTTCCTGGTTAGTGCATCGTGCTAAGAGCATCTATCACACTTTACCGTCCCGAACCTTGGATCATTCGCCTATGCTTTTGGATCCAGTGACGGCTAGTCAAGGATACAAAGCATGGTTTCGTTTTGATAACCACATTACTGATATGGAGGACTTTATCCCTCAGACGAGGATTATTTGGGACTACCCAATTTATGGATTGTCTATGTATTCAGTAATTAAGAAGCTTAAGCTTCTTAAGGGTGTTTTTCGACAGATAAGGAGGAGACAAGGGCATCTTGGGGCGAATGTGACGAGGGCAAGGGAGTTCTTGCTCGCCGTTCAGACGTGTTAGAGTACTGATCCCAGCTTTGAGCCTTTACTGATACGTACCTCGTTGATGGATTGAGCGGAAAGAAGAAGAAGCAACTAAATCGGATACCTGGCGGATGATCCCAAACCTCTGAATCTGATTCGTGAAATAATTTAAGGACGGAACCCTAAACCCCAACACGCGATCGATGCAGCAACTCGGAAATCGATGTATGACACACAAACGAAGTATGTATGCTTCGTTGATTCGTCGGGTTGATCTCTTTTGGCACAATCGAAAAGAGAACGAAAAGAGAGAGAGAATAATCTCGCAAAATATATTAATTATCTTCAAAGTTGTGTTCTAAAACAATGGGGTTCAAAGTCTTTATATAGGCTGACCTAAAAAGTCACAAACAAAAGGAAAATACGCAACAAAGTCTTGAAATCGCGAAAACGCGATTTCCATAAAAATCTGAACACATGTCGGCCGACAGGAATGGGTGTCGTCCGACATCCTCTTGTCGTCCGACAGGAAATCCTGTCGTCCGACAAACCTCCGTCGTTCGCAGGCTCAACCTGCGAATCCTGTCTGTCTCGCCTCTCTTTTACACTGCATGTCGGCCGACAGCCAAGAGGTGTCGTCCGACAAACCACTTGTCGGCCGACAGCTCTCCATGTCGTCCGACACAAGCTGTTCTGGCTTCGTCTTCATGGCTCCAGCTTGAAACTCAAAGTCTTCTGTTGGATCGGCCTCCTCGTACGCAATTAGGTTGATAAGGCTTGGCTTACCTCTTGGATCATCGACATCAAACTTGCCTTGAACTTCTTGTCTCTCGAACGCGTAACTGGTCCAGCTGGAACTTGCACCGGATCTTGTATCAACGACGACTCTTGGACTGCATCATTCCCCTCCTCTTGAAGAGGATTTGTCCTCAAATCCAAGTCGTCACCTGCATCGAACAAACTCAAGTTAGTAACATTGAAAGTAGCACTAACATTGTACTCACCTGGGAGATCTAGCTTGTAGGCATTGTCGTTGATACGCTCCAACACTTGGAATGGTCCATCGCCACGAGGAAGTTGTTGGAAATCGACTACCCGGGATGCGTTCGTTTGATCACTCGAACATCCGAACGATCCCAGTCGACCTCCAGGTCCGTTACTCCGTTCACGTGCCAGCCCGTGTCCCGATTCACGCCCAGCCATTGCCCCGAAGGACAACCGCGCGAACCAGAGCTGGCTCCCCGAAAAACAGCGAAACGGCGACCGCCGTTTGCCCTCCGGCGACCGCCGTTTGTCCGCGAACAGCAGCGCGACCTGCAGTTCCGAGCGCGTTTCCGGGTCGATTTTCCTCTTCCGACTACCGATCCGGAGGTCCTTGACCCCCAGTAGTCGAGGAACATGATCCACGACGCCCGAAACCCGATCTTAGATCCGATGTATTTTTAACGAAATAGAAAACGAAACGTATGCGGAATAAGGGTTTCGATTTCTTATACCTTTGTCGCGTGATTCGGAGAAGCCGAATTGTTGAGACCACGAAGCCTTCCGGTGTATGTCTCTATCCCCGACGTTCAGCCGTTGAGTGGGCAACGATCCGCTGAACCTTCCTCTTCTCCTTTCTCTCTTGAACCCACAGTAGGAATAATATCCTCTGTCTCAGAAATATATTTGCGCAAGCAAAATTATTTCTACAGAATTATTACTGCGCTAATCTGAATTAATTAAGTAGAGGAAAATTAATTGCGCAAGCTTTTATTTTCTTTGCAGAATTAATTATAGCGGCGTAAGTAAGGTTTTGATCTTCTGTCTCAGAAATATAATTGCGCTAGCAATCAATTTCTGCAGAAAATAATAACAGCGCTAATCTATTTATTTTTACAGAAAAATAATTGCGCAACAATTTATTTTCCTCCGCAAACATAAAATAGCGACGTTTTTAGGTTTAGAGAAAGAGATGGTGAGGTATTTATAGAGCTACACCAGGGACCTTATGGAAATTAATTATTAGGCTAAATTGCAATTTAATTAACTCGGCGTCCTAAAAGGCAAACCTTAATTAAATTCCACAATTTTAATTATAATTAATTCCACTATAAAATTATAATTGAATTCCCAATAATTAATTTATATTATTTCAACAATAATAATTCCGCCGAATTACATATACGACTTTCCCCGTGTTTAAGATATCGTATGTCCACGAATTAACCTTAATTACTAATAATTAAATTAACTCGTTTCTTGTTATCCGAGACTAGTACCACTCATCCTTATTATCATGTGGAACGAATCCACCTGCAGGGTTTACATGATAAACTTTATGAGCTCATCTCGGGGACATCATCAACCCAATAAATGGGACACGGTTTCCTGTCTATAATCTATAGCATGCCGTGTGTACAATTCCGATTCCCAATTTACCGAGAATATTGACTAATCAATTAGTCTCACTCACTAGTAAGTCAAAGAACCGAGAACTGGACACACGCACCTATAATTATATAGGGATTAGGAATTCGTATATCCGTAATATCTGAGGTCTAGTTCGATTACTGCGATTAGTATAAATCGAACGCCCTCCCGTGGTCCTGCTCAATACACCAAGTGTACGAGTGTAACATGATAGTCAAGACCGACTATCTACCAGTCACACTACGACGTACCGATGGATTGTCCCTGTCCATCTAAGTCGTGAGCTACTGTTCGATAGTATACGAGTAACCGACAGTATGATCTTCCGCGTGTCTCCTCACGCCATACTGTCTACAACGTATACATCAAGGACTATTGCATTAAATGCAATCATGCTTGAATCATATCTCGAATTAAGGTATAGATAAGGAGTTCCGTATTTGCACTAAACTAGACATTTAGAATACAACTCCATCAGAAGTAACTTCGATCGGCGCTGCAATGGAAACCTCTCCTTGCGCATATGCAACCACACCCAATCACCAGGCTCAAACACTACTTTGCGACGTCCCTTGTTCGCTTATTCGGCATATTGCTTGGTTCGCCTCTCTATGTTCATCCTCGCCGTCTCGTGTATCTGTTTCACAAAATCAGCCCTTTTCTGGCCATCAAGATCAGTATGCTCATGCACAGGTAAAGGAGATAAATCCAAATGAGTCAAAGGATTAAAACCATACACAATCTCAAAAGGCGAAAATTTAGTAGCAGAATGAACACAACGATTATATGCAAACTCTACATGAGGCAAACATTCTTCCCAAGACTTAATATTTTTCTTTATAATAGCACGTAGTAAAGTAGACAAAGTCCTATTTACTACCTCAGTTTGACCATCAGTCTGGGGATGGCAAGTAGTAGAAAACAGCAATTTCGTACCTAGCTTACACCACAATGTCTTCCAAAAATAACTCAGAAACTTAGAATCCCTGTCAGACACAATAGTCCTAGGTATGCCATGCAATCTAACAATCTCTCTAAAGAATAATCCAGCCACATGCGATGCATCATCAGTTTTATGACATAGAATGAAATGTGCCATTTTAGAGAAACGATCAACTACCACAAAAATGGAATCACTACCTCGCTTAGTCCTAGGTAAACCCATCACAAAATCCATAGAAATATCAATCCAAGGTGATGCAGGAATAGGCAAAGGCGTATACAAACCATTGGCACTAACTCTAGACTTAGTCTGTTTACATGTAAGACAACGACCACATATTCTCTCAACATCACGTTTCATATGAGGCCAAAAGAAATGCTCATGCAGAACAGAAAAAGTCTTAGAAATACCAAAATGTCCCATTAATCCCCCACCATGAGATTCAAGCAACAGTAATTCACGTAGAGAGCATTTAGGCACACACAGTTTATTTTTCCTAAACAGAAAATCATCATGCCTAAAGAAATCCCCACTAGCAGAATGTTCACATGCGTTATAAACCTCACCAAAATCATCATCATGCTCATATAGACCTTTAATATGCTCAAAACCAAGTAACTTAGCATCTAAAGTCGAAATTAGAGCATACCTCCGAGAAAGGGCATCAGCCACCACATTCTCCTTACCTTGCTTGTATTTGATGACGTATGGAAACGTCTCAATGAACTCCATCCATCTCGCATGACGCCTATCCAGCTTGTGCTGCCCTTTGAGGTGCTTCAATGACTCATGGTCGGTGTGAATGATGAACTCCCGAGGCCAGAGATAGTGCTGCCACGTCTGAAGAGCTCTCACCAGGGCATACAACTCCTTGTCATACGTCGGATAGTTCAACGTAGCTCCGTTTAGCTTCTCGCTGAAGTAGGCTATCGGACGACGTTCTTGCATCAACACTCACCAATACCAATTCCAGAAGCATCACATTCAATCTCAAAAGATTTAGAAAAGTTAGGAAGAGATAATATCGGGGCGTGTGTTAGCTTGTCCTTTAATGTCTGAAAGGCTTCGTCTTGTGCCTTTCCCCACTTGAACTCCACGTTCTTCTTGATCACGGCGGTTAAAGGTGCCGCCATGCTTCTGAAGTTAGGCACAAACCGTCGATACAAGCTGGCCAGACCATGGAAACTCCGCACGTCTCCAATGTTCATTGGTGTAGGCCACTCTTGGATAGCTCGTATCTTTTCCTCATCAACCTGTACACCCTGTGCACTAAAAACAAAACCAAGGAAAACGACTCTATCCGTGCTAAAGACGCACTTCTTACGGTTAGCATACAATTTCTCCTGCCTAAGTGCAATCAAAACCATCCTCAAATGAACCACATGCTCGTCATGAGTTTTTCTATACACTAAGATATCATCAAAGTAGACAACAACAAATTTTCCAATAAAAGCACGCAAAACATGATTCATCAATCGCATAAAAGTACTAGGAGCATTAGTAAGTCCAAAAGGCATAACTAACCACTCATATAAACCAATTTTTGTTTTGAAAGCAGTTTTCCATTCATCTCCCTCCTTAATCCGAATTTGATGGTATCCACTACGTAAATCTATTTTAGAAAATACGCAAGATCCATACAATTCATCAAGCATGTCATCAAGTCTAGGAATGGGATGTCGATACTTTACCGTGATGTTGTTGATAGCTCGGCAATCGCAACACATCATCATCGTGCCATCCTTCTTGGGTACGAGAAGTACAGGTACCGCACAAGGACTCAGACTCTCCTTCACGTGCCCTTTGGTCAACAACTCGCCAATCTGCTTCTCCAACTCCTTTGTTTCCTCCGGGTTGGTGCGGTAAGCCGGGCGGTTTGGTAGCACAGCTCCATGCAAAAAGTCGATCTGATGCTCTATCCCTCGGATGGGTGGTAGACCTGGTGGTGTATCCTCCGGGAAAACATCATCGAACTCTTGCAAAACAAGCTGAATAGAAGGGGGTAGAGGGGCTAAATCGTTAGTAATAACCAAGTTCCCCTTCCACAACAGCACGAACATCTGCCTCTTCTCATTCACTGCTTCTTTCACATCACTAGCCCTTGCAAGGTAGGCTCTGTGAAGCAAGGCATTCTCCTTTGTTTGTAAGGACTGCTCTTTGGTAGATGCCTTGTCTGCCTCCTTTTGTAGCTGCACTTGGTCCTCGTAAACTTGTTTAGGAGTAAGAGGAACAAGTGATATCTTCTTATTATGATACTCAAACGAGTACTTGTTGGTGAAGCCATCATGGATAGCCCTCCTATCGAATTGCCACGTTCGTCCTAATAAAATGTGACTCGCTTGCATAGGAATGACATCGCACAGTACCTCATCCTCATACTTCCCAATGCGGAAAGGTACCTTCACTTGCTTGGTCACCCTGATGATACCGCAATCATTCAACCACTGCAGACGGTATGGCTTTGGATGCTTCACCTCTGGTAACTCCAATCTCTGAACCATGGTTGCACTTACCACGTTCGTACAACTCCCACCATCAATGATCACACTACACACTTTATCCTTCACATGACATCTCGTGTGGAAAAGGTTCTCCCGCTGCTCTCTCTCATCGGGCTGTGTATGCGCACTCAAGACTCTCCTAGCTACAAACAGTTTACCTTCGATGGCTAGAATCTCCTCCTCATCCTCGGAATCCACTGTAGCTGTAGGTGTCGGTTCCTCGTCTTCACCATCAGTCACGACTTCTCCGTCGTCTCTCAAGATCATGAGTCGTCTGTTAGGACACTCACTCATAATGTGCCCAAATACCTGACACTTGAAGCACTTCTTGTCTCGGTTGCGACTATCAGGATTAGATGGGCTGACCTGAGTCGCTGGACTTGCTCCCTCCGAACGACCCTTAAAGTAGGTCTTCTTCTCATCTCGAGGTGGAACCTCTCTCTTCCATTGGTTCCCTTTAGGTGTAGAACCACTCGGGCTTTGGGGTGATCTCCAAGAAGACTGAGTCGGCTTTGCACTGCTAAAACTACCCCTCCTCTTATGCTGGTTCTCAATCTTGATCGCCATGTGAACCATGTCCTCTAATTCGACGTACGGTTGCAACTCCACTGCATTACGAATCTCCCAATTCAGTCCATCCAAGAACCGAGCCATGGTAGCTTCCCGATCCTCTTCAATGTTGGCCTGAATCATTGCCACCTCCATCTCCTTAAAATATTCATCTACGCTCTTCGTCCCCTGTCGTAGATTCTGCAGTTTGATGTACAACTCCCGGTAGTAGTGGGAAGGTACAAATCTCTTTCGCATCACAGACTTCATCTCGGCCCATGTTTCAATAGGCTGCTCATAGTTTCTCCTCCTACTGGCAACCAGCTAATCCCACCAAACCAAGGCATAGTCAGAAAATTCGATAGCCGCCAATTTCACCTTCTTGAGCTCTGAAGAATTGTGGCAGTCAAACATCATCTCGACCTTTCTCTCCCATTCGATGTACAACTCTGGATCGTTCTTACCCATGAATGTGGGAACAGTCATCTTGATGTTGCTCAAGTTGTTATCCATTTCTTCAGTCTCATCGTCTTCGGGGTTGGCATCCTTGTTTCTCCCATTACGACGATGCTGGTCATTTCGTCCGACGTTGCGCATTGCGACTCTCCGAGTCTCTGCAGTCTCCCGACGAGATTTTTCCTCTAGGGCAAGGAGTCGGTCATGTACCACATCCATCTTAGTTGAGAATAGCTTTGCCAGTTCGGGACGCAAGGCTTCCACGATGAACTGCAATTGGACGTTGTTAATAGAACCCTCAGCTGTCTCCTTATTTTTTGATTCGTCAGACATACCTGCACAGAAAACGTTAGAAATAAAAGCAATAAAGTAAAAGAAACCTCACCACCTCACAAACGCTCGTGTATCACACTCAAGATTGGATTCACTCAGCACTCGTGTTTCACTCAGGTATGGCTTTTTTTCACTCTAATATTCTCACACACTCTGGCTTTTACCACTCAAATTCTCCCTCAATGTATCGAACTCCTCGATCTACCAGACGAGATCAGAACCGACAAGAACCACAAAAACACACAATACGACGTTAGAAGGAACAAAAATCGGAAAATTTCGGAACGAAAAATACGATAGCACCAAATTGGCTCAAAACGATGCCGGAAAACTCAGGAATCACACACAAAAATATGGTTGAAGAATTTTTTTTTTTTTTGAATTGGCTGAGAACGAACGACTACCAGAATCGAGAATCCAAAAAATTTTCGAGAAAAACGGAGTCGAAATAATTTTTATATAATTTTTTTTTGCTTACGGATGAAAGAGATCCGATTCAGCAAGAAGAAAAGAAGAACGAAAAGAAAGGATGAATCGAGGTCACGTAATCAGAAATTAGAAACCCTAACCTGGGCTCTGATACTAGATGATACGTACCTCGTTGATGGATTGAGCGGAAAGAAGAAGAAGCAAC
Organism: Euphrasia confusa; assembly: GCA_954870475.1. Classification (NCBI taxonomy): domain Eukaryota; kingdom Viridiplantae; phylum Streptophyta; class Magnoliopsida; order Lamiales; family Orobanchaceae; genus Euphrasia; species Euphrasia confusa. The sequence continues at coordinate 25,449,913 of OX940960.1, forward strand.
TAAATCGGATACCTGGCGGATGATCCCAAACCTCTTAATCTGATTCGTGAAATAATTTAAGGACGGAACCCTAAACCCCAACACGCGATCGATGCAGCAACTCGGAAATCGATGTATGACACACAAACGAAGTATGTATGCTTCGTTGATTCGTCGAGTTGATCTCTTTTGGCACAATCGAAAAGAGAACGAAAAGAGAGAGAGAATAATCTCGCAAAATATATTAATTATCTTCAAAGTTGTGTTCTAAAAAAATGGGGTTCAAAGCCTTTATATAGGCTGACCTAAAAAGTCACAAACAAAAGGAAAATACGCAACAAAGTCTTGAAATCGCGAAAACGCGATTTCCATAAAAATCTGAACACATGTCGGCCGACAGGAATGGGTGTCGTCCGACATCCTCTTGTCGTCCGACAAATCTCCGTCATTCGCAGGCTCAACCTGCGAATCCTGTCTATCTCGCCTCTCTTTTACACTGCGTGTCGGCCGACAGCCAAGAGGTGTCGTCCGACAAACCACTTGTCGGCCGATAGCTCTCCATGTCGTCCGACACAAGCTGTTTTGGCTTCGTCTTCATGGCTCCAGCTTGAAACTCAAAGTCTTCTGTTGGATCGGCCTCCTCGTACGCAATCAGGTTGATAAGGCTTGGCTTCTCCACATCACCAATAGGTTTCTTCAATAGCTCTTGCGCCCATACCTCTTGGATCATCGACATCAAGCTTGCCTTGAACTTCTTGGCTCTCGAACGCGTAACTGGTCCAGCTGGAACTTGCACCGGATCTTGTATCAACGACGACTCTTGGGCTGCATCATTTACTGGAGTTGGATGGCATCTGCCGACGATTGTAAGCACGGGCAGTTAAGTTAAAGCACGTTTACTTACGCCAGAGGGCGAAGACGTCATGGTTACGAGATGGTGATCAGTTTACGACCTTTTTCTGCAGGAGTATAGTGGCCCGACGAGCTCGGTCGAGTATATTAGAGGTCGAGACGGCTACGGGGGAGCTTGTCGATGACTCATCTCGATTAGAAGCACGGTTGTATTGTTGTTACAGGGTCTATTGGGCACTTATACCCATCCTGTGGTAGGAGATTTACGACCTTTTGTGACTAGGAGATTGACAGGGGATATGGCAGAGCAGATAATCAGGCCGGTGACAGCAGCGGAGATTCAGAGCGTTCTGTTTGCCTTCGATGATGATAGAGCCCCGGGGCCTGATGGATACTCCTCGGCGTTCTTCAAACAAGTTTGCCCGGTTATTAAATCTAAGAGTCTCATGGCTATTTCAGATTTCTTCCGCACCAGAAAGCTTGTTACAGAGGTTAACTCGACGATTATTTCACTTATTCCGAAGGTTGCTGCCCCGAAGCACCCTAAGGACTTTTGACCCATCTCGTGCTGCAATGTGATGTACAAGGTGATAGCGAAAATTATTTTGAATCTTATGAGGGGCAGTATGGCTTTATTGGTTGATAGTTCTCAGACGGCCTGTTGAGTGTGAAGGTGTGTATTCACGCCGGAGACGATCACCGGAGATGATCGTAGAAGACGACGAAGAAAAAACGTGAGCGCGGGAGAAGCGCCGCGCGCGCAGAGGAGCACCGTGCGCGCGGTGAAACAATTCTGAAAAATCAGCTTGTCCAGGAGGTTTCTGGCGAGCGGCTAGCGAGCTGATGGCGAGCAGGTGGCGGGCGCCACCCCTGGAAAATCTGCCAGCGGGATTTTTCTTCTCCTCCAAGTTTCCCTCCCCTATAAATAAACCCTATGCGATGTAAAATAGGGTTAACAACTTCATAAGCCTAGAACCGAATTATACCATTACAAAGCCTTGTAATCGAGCGTGATAATTGTTCTAGTGAATTATTGCAGCGGCAAGAAAGTGGACGTAGCCCTCGTTAACGGGTGAACCACTATAAATCTCGTGTTCTTTAATTTCCATATTTTCATTCTTTGTTTGTTCGTTTGCTTTTCAGGAGGGGAATTCGGACGCGAATTTCCCAACAACTGGTATCAGAGCGCTAGGGCTATATCGATCGGGGAAAAGCGATGACGGACACCACCACCTCTTTCGGGGTTACGAAGTTTGACGGAAACAATTATGGACACTGGAAGATGCAGATCGAGGACTACCTTTATGGGAAGAGGCTCGGAATTCCTTTGAAGGGTAGACCGGAGAAGATCAAGGATGACGAGGAATGGGAAAGCCTCGACAGGCAGGTGTTGGGATTGATACGTTTGTCTCTAGCTTCAAACGTATCATTCAACGTGCGCTCGATTCCCACAACCAATGGTTTGATGGAAGCCCTATCAAACATGTACGAGCAACCCTCAGCGAATAACAAGGTATATCTCATGAAGCAGTTGTTCAATCTGAAGATGACAGATAACGCAAACGCGGCCAACCACATAAATGAGTTGAACTCAATTCTAGACAAGATGAAGGGGGTTGGGGTGAAATTCGATGATGAGATCTATGCCTTGCTCCTACTTGCGTCTCTGCCGAATAGTTGGGAGCCCATGCGGGCAGCTGTTAGCAACTCTATGGGGAAGGAGAATCTGAAGTTCTCCGAAGTTAGAGATAAAATACTTGTCGAGGAAATCCGGAGAATGGATTTCAAGGGAAAGACTCCTAGTTCAGCCTTGAGTGTGGGGAAACCGGGGGAGGAACTCGGACAGGAATGCTAACAGGAACAGAGGGAGATCCAAGTCTAGGAATGGGAGAGATAGCTCGAAATCCGAGGATAATGAGTGCTGTAATTGTGGGAAGACGGGGCACTTCAAGAGGAATTGTCGCTCTCGGGGGAAGAACGACAACAAGAAGAAGGGATCCGCCAATGCGGTGACTAAGGATGAGGACGAGGGGGACGTCCTTCTCCTATCGGTCGACTCACCGATCGATTCCTGGGTTTTGGACTCAGGGGCTTCTTTCCATACTACTGCACAGCGAGAGGTAATGCTTAATTATGTCTCGGGTGACTATGGAAAGGTTTTTCTTGCAGATGACGAGCTACTCGATATAGTCGGGATGGGAGATATCAACCTGAAGCTGTCTAATGGGCAAACTTGGAAGATCACCAAGGTCAGACACGTGTCGGGGTTGATGAGGAACCTAATTTCGGTGGGCCAGCTTGACAATGATGGCTACCGGACGTCATTTGGAGATGGGTCGTGGAAGGTTTCGAGGAACGCCAAGACCATTGCTCGAGGTCATAATACGGGCACACTTTATTTGACAACGAGCATGAGGGATTCGGTTGGTGTTGTTGATAGCACCCAGAAGACCGAACTGTGGCATTGCAGGCTGGGGCACATGAGTGAGAAAGGGATGAAGATCATGGCAAAGAACGGGCTGCTGCTCGAACTCAAGGCGGTTGAGTCTCACGTGTGCGAGAGCTGCATTCTTGGAAAGCAGAAATGAGTGAGTTTTTCCAAAGGTGGAAGGGAGCCCAAGGCGGAGAAGCTGGAACTAGTACACACAGATGTTTGGGGACCAGCTCCCGCGCCTCACTCGGAGGATCACTCTACTATGTTACCTTCATCGATGACTCCACAAGGAAGGTATGGGTGTACTTCATGAAAAATAAGAGTGACGTGTTCTGTGTTTTCTGGAAATGGAAAGCCGAGGTTGAGAATGAAACAAATCTCAAGGTGAAGTGTTTAAGGTCCGACAACGGTGGTGAGTACGATGACGCCGACTTCAAACAATTTTGTGTCAAGAGTGGGATTAAGATGGTGAAGACTATTCCGGGGACCCCACAACAAAACGGAATAGCAGAGCGAATGAACAGGACGCTAAATGAGAAGGCCCGGAGTATGCGGTTACATTTGGGGATGCCCAAGATGTTTTGGGCGTATGCCATCGACATGGCAGCTCATTTAATCAACAGAGCACCGTCGGTTCCTTTGGAATATGAAATTCCTGAGGAGGATTGGAGTGGGAAGAAGCTGAATCTGTCCTACTTGAGGGTGTTCGGGAGCCTAGCGTACGTTCATGTCGACGCAGCTGCTCGTAGCAAACTTGATCCTAAATCCAAGAAGTGCTTCTTCCTTGGATATGGCGGCACGGAGTTCGGGTACCGATTTTGGGATGCCGAAAATCATAAGGTGATCCGAAGCAGGGATGTGATCTTCAACGAGGCGGTCTTGTACAAGAGTAAAGACGAGGTGGTTGAAGAAAGCATCGATCCCGTGGGAGGCACGGAGGAGGTTCCGGTGAAGGTCAATGAGACCGAGGAGATCGATGAGGGCAACACGAGCAGCGAGGATGAGCAAGATGAGAACGCTCATCCCAACATTGATCCAGTTACACCGAAGCCGTGGAGGTCGACTAGGGTAAGAAGACCTCCCCATAAATTTTCACCTTCTCTTAACTATATTTTGCTGACTGATAGGGGTGAGCCGGAGAGCTACACCGAGGCTATACAAGTGAGGGATTCGATTAAGTGGGAGTCTGCCATGAAAGAAGAAATTAGCTCTTTGATGTCGAATCAGACTTGGGAACTAGCCGAGCTTCCAAAGGAGAAGAAGGCCTTGCACAATAAATAGGTCTTTCGGGCAAAGGAAGAACACGATGGAAGCGTTCGGTACAAGGCAAGATTATTGGTGAAAGGCTTCCAGCAAAAGGAGGGGATCGACTACACGGAGATCTTTGCTCCGGTAGTCAAGATGGTAACCATCCGGGTGGTGCTTAGCTTGGTGGCACAGGAGAACTTACATCTTCAGCAAATGGATGTAAAGACCGCATTTCTTCACGGGGATCTGGATGAAGAAATATACATGAAGCAACCGGAAGGTTTCGAAGTCCGAGGAAAGGAGAAGCTGGTGTGTAAGCTTCAGAAGAGCTTGTATGGGTTGAAGAAAGCTCCGAGGCAGTGGTATATGAAGTTCGACATGTTCATGAAGCGGGTCGAATTCACGCGGTGCGAGGCGGACCACTGCTGCTACTTCAAAAGTCTTGGAAAATGATACGTACCTCGTTGATGGATTGAGCGGAAAGAAGAAGAAACAACTAAATTGGATACCTGGCGGATGATCCCAAACCTCTGAATCTGATTCGTGAAATAATTTAAGGACGGAACCCTAAACCCCAACACGCGATCGATGCAGCAACTCGGAAATCGATGTATGACACACAAACGAAGTATGTATGCTTCGTTGATTCGTCGGGTTGATCTCTTTTGGCACAATCGAAAAGAGAACGAAAAGAGAGAGAGAATAATCTCACGAATATATTAATTATCTTCAAAGTTGTGTCTAAAACAATAGGGTTCAAAGCCTTTATATAGGCTGACCTAAAAAGTCACAAAACAAAAGGAAAATACGCAGCAAAGTCTCGAAATCGCGAAAACGCGATTTCCATAAAAAATCTGAACACATGTCGGCCGACAGGAATGGGTGTCGGCCGACAGGAATGGGTGTCGTCCGACATCCTCTTGTCGTCCGACAGGAAATCCTTTCGTCCGACAAACCTCCGTCGTTCGCAGGCTCAACCTGCGAATCCTGTCTATCTCGCCTCTCTTTTACACTGCATGTCGGCCGACAGCCAAAAGGTGTCGTCCGACAAACCACTTGTCGGCCGACAGCTTTCCATGTCGTCCGACACAAGGTCATTTTCGCAGCCAAATTCAGCGGCGCATCCTCGGCTCACGTCTGACCTCTGTTCTGGCTTCGTCTTCATGGTTCCAGCTTGAAACTCAAAGTCTTCTGTTGGATCGGCCTCCTCGTACGCAATCAGGTTGATAAAGCTTGTCTTCTCCACATCACCAATGGGTTTCTTCAATAGCTCTTGCGCCCATACTTCTTGGATCATCGCCATCAAGCTTGCCTTGAACTTCTTGGCTCTCGAGCGCGTAACTGGTCCAGCTGGAACTCGCACCGGGTCTTGTATCAACGATGACTCTTGGGCTGCATCAGAAAAGGTACCTACATAATATTGCTCCTTTATGTAGATGACATGCTGATAGTCGGGGCGAGCTTGGCGGAGATCAACAAGCTCAAGAAAAGTCTATCGAGGGAGTTCTCTATGAAGGGTTTGGGTGCTGCCAAACAAATCCTGGGGATGAGAATCACGAGGAGCAAGGATGGTCTTGAGTTGTCTCAAGAGGAGTACCTGAAGAAGGTATTGGCGAGGTTTAGCATGGAGGATGCGAAACCCGTGAGCACTCCTTTGGCTAGTCACTTCCGTTTGTCAAAGGAGGACTCGCCGGTGAGCGAGAAGGAGCTAGAGAATATGGATAAGGTCCCTTACGCCTCCGCGATTGGGAGCCTTATGTATGCCATGGTGTGCACGAGGCCTGACATTGCCCATGCAGTGGGAGTGGTCAGCCGGTTTATGAGTAATCCGGGGAAGCAACATTGGGAAGCCGTCAAGTGGATCTTTCGATACTTGAGAGGGAATTCCAATTTTGTTTTGAGGTTCCAGAAATCAGATTTGGGGTTACTTGGGTTCGTGGACGCGGATAACGGAGGTGACGTGGATAGTAGGAAGAGTACTACTAGGTACGTGTACACTTTCGGGGGTACAACGATTAGCTAGGTGTCAAGGTTGCAGAAGATCGTAGCACTATCTAGTTGCGAGGCGGAGTACGTCGCTGTGACGGAAGCCGCGAAGGAGATGATGTGGCTACAGGCATTTCTGCTAGAGCTGAGGCAAGATCACTCGGGGAGTATCTTGTATTCCGACAGTCAGAGCGCCATTCACTTGGCGAAGAATCCGGTGTACCACGCTCGAACGAAGCATATCCAGCTGAGATATCACTTCATTCGATCGGCCTTAGAGGAAGGCGTCTTGGTGTTGGAGAAGATTCTTGGGAGTAAGAATCCGGCTGACATGTTTACGAAGGTGGTACCGTGTGACAAGCTGAGGTTGTGCTCAACCTCGGTTGGTCTTCTGGGATGAGGATCGAGGACACCGCTGCAATGGGAAGAGATATGGGGTTGTGAATAAACTTCAAGTGGGAGATTGTTGAGTGTGAAGGTGTATTCACGCCGGAGACGATCACCGGAGATGATCGTAGAAGACGACGAAGAAAAAACGTGAGCGCGGGAGAAGCGCCGCGCGCATAGAGGAGCACCGTGCGCGCGGTGAAACAAGGCTGAAAAATCAGCTTGTCCAGGAGGTTTCTGGCGAGCGGCTAGCGAGCTGATGGCGAGCAGGTGGCGGGCGCCACCCCTGGAAAATCTGCCAGCGGGATATTTCTTCTCCTCCAAGTTTACCTCCCCTATATATAAACCCTATGCGATGTAAAATAGGGTGAACACCTCCATAAGCCTAGAACCGAATTATACCATTACAAAGCCTTGTAATCGAGCGTGATAATTGTCCTAGTGAATTATTGTAGCGGCAAGAAAGTGGATGTAGCCCTCGTTAACGGGTGAACCACATTAAATCCCGTGTTCTTTAATTTCTGTATTTTCATTCTTTGTTTGTTCGTGTGCTTTTCAGGAGGAGAATTCGGACGCGAATTTCCCAACACGGCCTTCGTCCCTTGCAGACGCATTGGGGATAATATCCTCCTTGCTCAGAAGTTACTGCAGGGGTACGGACATAGGCGACTTCCAGCTAGATGTTTGCTAAAAGTCGATCTGATGAAGGCTTATGATACAGTTGAGTGGAGCTTTGTGCAGGCGACGTTGGAGACCATGTGATTCCATCAGGTATTCATCGGTTGGATTATGGAGTGACTTACTACTCTGGCCTACTCAGTGAACATCTTTGGGTCGGCTGAGGGTTATTTTAGAGGTGCTTTTGGATTGAGGCAGGGGAATCCGATGTCACCCATTTTTTTTTTGTCCTAGTGATGGAGGTCTTACATGGTATACTGGAATGGCAGATTCAGGTTGAGCCGGAGTTCCATGATCATTGGAGATGTGAGAGGACCCAGACCTATATGCTGAGTTTTGCTGATGGCCTACTACTTGCATGTCACGCCGACCCTGTGTCTATCGCTACACTCAGACGGGGAATGCAGCTTTTCTCGACTTATTCGGGTCTACATGAGAATGTAGATAAGTGTAATATTTATCTCTCCTTCCAAGCGCAGGATGTTGTGTCGATACTCCAGCCAGTCTTTGATTTCCCGGTCGGACCCTTCCGGTACGTTACCTGGGAGTTCCTCTGATCTCCTCTCTGTTGAGTCTGAGGGATCGTGCCCCCCCCCCCATGCTATAGAGGATTTATGCTATACTGAGCTCTTGGACCTCTCGTACTCTATCTTATGCATGGCGATTACAGCTGATCCGATCAGTTCTTGGTACGCTACATATCTACTGGGCCAGTGTGTTCATACTCCCTAGGGGATTATCAAAGAGATTGAGAAGAGGCTGGGGAGATTTCTATGGTTTGGGTTGGGAAACAAGGGGTATGCCAAGGTCCGATGGGTTGATATTTGCCGTCCTGCTAGCGAGGGTGGACTGGGTATCCGTGATCTCACTGCTGAGAATCGGGCCCTTATGACCAAACACATTTGGGCTATTCTGAGTCATGACCCGGAATCCATTTGGGTCAGTTGGATTCAGGAGAATCGATTGAGGAGGCATTCCTTTTGGAGTGCTAAGATGTCGAGGGCATGCTCCTGGAGTTGTCGTCAGCTTCTTAAGCTACGCCCAGCTGTGTTACTAGCTATACAGATGCGGGTCGGGGATGAATCACATTTTTACCTTTGGAGGGACCCGTTTCATCCCCTAGGTCGATTGGAGGAGGTGTGTCAGTTGGGACCGTGGCTAAGGAGGCTTCCTAGGGCTACTTCGTTGAGTATGGTCATAGTTAATGGGGTGTAGAGGTGGCCTGCAAACTTTGTGGCGGAGTTTGTTGATCTTATGGATGGATTGCCGAGTATAGATGTGAGGACAGATACAATGCGGTGGACATTGCATCGATCAGGGACCTACACCTTTGACTCGGCATATACTCTTTTCCACCCGGAGGGGCCCAAGGTGTCATGGGCTGCCCTTTTGACTAGACCAGGACGTATCCCACTACATTATTTCATCCTTTGGATGGCTATCCGTGGTCGGCTGCCGACTAGGGATAAGCGTTGGATTGGTCGGGGGGATGACTTGTGTGTGCTTTGTGGTGGGGAGAGCTCAAAGACACACTCTCGCTTTTTCTTTGAGTGCCCCTTTTCACGGGATTGCTTGCGAAGACTAAAGGTGGAGGTGGGATTTCTATGACCACACGATAGTTGGCATAGTGCTGTATTACGGGCTTCTAGTCAATGGCGTGGGAAGCACTTGATATCTTGCGCGTATCGTGGACTTCTCGCTGTTCTGGTCTATTTTATTTGGCTCGAGAGGAACACAAGGATCCATGAGGCTCGCTCGGTGTCGCCTGAAGTGGTGGCCTCTCAAGCGATTTCTATCATACATGAGAGGATCCGTCGACAATTATTGAATATAATTTCAAATATGTTAAACAAACTTATTTCATATGTATATTTTATGTAATTTATTTTTTCCCATCATTTATTATTTTTAATTTTCTTTCTGAAATATTATATTTCAAAGCAATTTTATAACTTTTTATTATTAATTATTTATAGTTATTGAAATTACAGTTTCAAAATGGGTTATATAAATTAAAAATACAATAATTTTATTAATTAAAAAAACTGTGTTTAAGAAATTTTATTTTTACCTTATAATAGAATAATTTTAATTTCTGTCAAAATTATTATATGTTTACTATAAAAAACAAAAATATATAACATTAACAAAATTTGTTTTATATTTTTTTTTGTATTTAAATATTTTAAGTTCAATAATAAAAGTTGAACATTAACCATTTGAATTATAAAAATTAAAAATTTGTATAGATAATAAAATTAAATTATTAAATAATATTTTTAATTGTATTTGAACCATTTTCAATTTCAATAACATTGTTTTATTAACTTATTTGTATTTTTAATGATATAGAAAATTATTTTAAGAAAATGTCTTGAATAGCTTGTCAATAATAATTTTCATCGTTTTGATTAGTCTTTGAAATGTATAATACGTATGAATTATTAATACTTAATTATTGTTAATTAATAAAGTTAAATTGTTGAATAATTATTATTTTAATTACAGTTTCTATTATCTCCATTCACGCTTTGTTTTATTAATTTGTTTTATTTATAAACATAATTAAAATAAAATAAAATAGAAAACTTGAGAATTTTTTCTAATAATTATTTCCATTGTTTTTATTAGTCTCTCGAAACATATAAAAATTTATTGTTGGTTGAATTCTACAACATTCTTTCGATTTTTTATTTTCTCAATCTCTAATTATTTATTATTTGTAGTATGTTGTGTCGTTTTTCTTGAGTTGTTTTGTGTTGTTTTTTTGTATTATCCTCGTTGGTTTTGGTGCGTTTAATGTGTATGTGAAGTGTGCAGGTGTCGATCGTCGATAGGTGTACTTTGGTGCGAAAACAAGAAGAAATGATCAAATAACGCAAGATAAAGATTGAGGGTGCTAAAGTAGTAAGCCTGCGGCCGCCAGGCCACCTAGCACCCGCTTGGTGGTGAATTCAAAATCTGCTATCCTAACTAACTAGCATCCGTCAACCTAGCGCCTGCCAGACACCCTGGCACTTGCCGGGTCGCCGAACACTTTCGCACCTGCAGGGCGTAATTTTCCAGGGGCTTATGACTGCTCATGAATCATGATTGGTGGGGTCAAATGAAATGATTTATTTTATTCTTTTTATTAATAATATTTGTGGTGTTCTGGTCGAGGACCACTCTGCATGTGCTAATTTGTCACTGTGTTGTTTGTTTCATCTTTCCCGATACCACCGTTCCTTTTATCGATTCGACTGTTAAGTGGTTTGGTTAGCTGTAGGCACGTTGTCGAATCTTGGATGTGATACTAAACAATGTGCTTAGGGAACCTGGGTGTTTAGTGTAGTAGTAGATGCTATTCGCTTTATCTTTATCATTCAGATTTTTTTTTTTCATTCCCTTCGTTTTTGTTGAACAGAGTCCAGTACTAATTAACTTCACCCAAGCAATATTTATGGATAGCAAAACAACGCAGCTCGAGAGGACTAGCAGCATTGAGGGTGATACAAATCTTTGTTTGTGGGAAAAATATAGATATAGGAAATCAGATATTCTGCAATAGATCTCTTAACATCAGGAATATAGTTGTTGTTGGGTTTGACATGGACTATACTTTGGCGCAATAGAAACCTTATACATTTGAGTTTTAATTTTTTTTATTGTTATAATTGTTTAATTGCAAATGACTATTGATATTGTTTTTGGATTGAGGATGTCTCAACATTTCCTTGGTACTCTCATTAGACTAACCCATGTCACAATCATTATTTTTTATATATTGTTATATTTTTCAATTGATCATGACGATTGATATTATATTGTTTTTCCTCTTTATTCTATTTCTAATATATAGCTTCTCTCCGATCTATACACTAATCCACTCATTCTCATGTTTATATATTGATCGAGGTCATGCCGTAATTATTTTTCCCAGGATGCCCCCTTTAAAGATCGAAGCTACAAGGACATACAAAGTAATTTGAAGCTCTGATGATTTTTCATGTTTTTTACGCATGTTTATCTATTTCTTTGTAACCTTTATGTATATTTTTTTTTATAAAATTTGATATCTCTTTGTCTATAACATGTGACTAAGTATTAATGCAGTGTTTTAATTAAGCATATATGCCTGTCAGCCACATGGCTTGCTCCAAAAAAGCAGCACTTTGCAAAAATCCAGGTGACATTCTTCTTCTTCTTCTTCTTTCTTCTTTCTTTATACTGTATTATGTAATGTAGTGGATTATTCAAATTCATATATTTTTGTGAATGTTGTTTTTGTTTTGATTCTTTGCAAAGGGTTGATTTGGTACAAGATTTGAGGTTTGAATCCGCTACTTCTAGAATTAAGGTGTCTCCTGATGGGGAGTTTCTTATTGCCTCAGGTTAATGAATCATATTTGTTTACACATTCTAGAAGTAGTTTCTATGACATCTCTCAAGTCTTATGTGACTCTTTTTTCATTAATTTTTAGGGATTTACCCTCCACAAGTCAAAGTCTACGAGCTCAGGGAGTTGTCACTCAAGATCGAAAGACATTTGATTTCTGAAATTATTATTAACTTTTAGATTTAAATTTAACCTTCAGAATACATAGTCATATGATCTGTATGATTCCCCTATTCATTTTTACTATCTTCAGTGTTAGGATTTGGGTCGCCCCGCGGGCTCGACCCGACCCGTTGAAGAATTAAAATAAAAGTATTTTAATTTATTTTATAATATATATATTATTTTGTAATATAATATATATTATAATAATTATCCAAAACATCCGTTTGCTGACGTTTGCTGCCGTTTGCTGCTTGCGGTTAATAGTGCAGTTATTTTGTACAATTTAATATTCATATAAATTATACAGAATATAACACACATGTTTAAAACGCAAAATATACACAGAACATGAAAAACTTTCTGATGTAGAAACAGAACAAAGAAACCAAAATAAACACAGTACAATATCATTGTGGTTCTTAGATCGTGAAGAACAATTCAACACTCCAATGAGAGTGTTGTAGACACTGCGTAGCACGAGAAGCAACACGCAACAGGAGGATCCGGTCCGTTCGATTTCCGTTTCCGCATCGAAGACAAGTAAGTCTTCTAATTTATTTTTATCGAATTGCTTATGTCGATTAAGTAATTTCTTCATTCCGTAATGTTCTAATTGTGCTATACATAATCATATGATCTGTTTGCTTTCCTCTATTCATTTTGTACACATGTTTCCTGTGTTTTTATTCTTTGTTTGTTATGACTATTAATGTTTTTTAACCAATAGGTGTTAGATGATGATTATTCCAAGATTGCATTTCTTTGCTCCGATCGTTCTGTATGTCTTCATGCAAAATATGAGAGCCACTACAGCTTGAGGGTCTCAAGGTCTCTCCCTCTCTCAATCTCTCTCTACCATTTCTTGTCTCTTGATACCATTAGAACACCTCTCTGCATTTGTAGGTTTCTTGAAAATCTTTTAGAATATATTTATTTTAAGAATTAAGAAATACTCCAAATTGTTTTTTACTCTATATTAGATCCTAAAGAGATCAATACCATTCTATATTTAGAGACCAATTTTAAATTCTAGGGTTTTGATTCGAACGGAAAAGGCTACATTAACACCAAGTATAAATACACTTTTCTACACTACCAATAAAATTTTGACATGTGGATTTTTTAATATATTATATATATATTATTAAATTTATATAAAATTCTTATATATGTTAAAAATCTCAACTGATACTTATGATAATTCTTTACTAAGATAATATTTGGTAAAAAAAATCAATCTTAAAAAATTAAATTTATATAAATCTAATTATATTTGGATAAATATTGTACATTCCAATTCTACTTTTTAATATTAAAAAATTTCATTAATTCATTTACTTGAAAATTAATTTAATTTGTTTCTATTATACATTATGTACCTAAGTAAAAAAAACATGAATTTTATTATTTAAATATTAATAAAAATAATTTAAAAGAATTAATTAAATGAAAAATAAAATACATATAAATAAAATTTTAATTAAAATACTAGTAGTAGAGTATATTTTATGTTTGAGTATGTTTTTCTTCCGACCAACTATTCCTACACGCCTCCTTCATCCCAAAACCTCCAACTCTTGTTTACAGCATTAGACACGACACTCCATTTCTTGTTTGAAGATGCTCATCCATGCGCCACCTCGAAATTCTCCACGCCCAAGTCATCCGCCGGGGCTTGACTAACGATCCCACCATAAGTAAAACAAAACGCCATATAATCGTCACATGATTGAAAACTCATACCTACACTGCATTACCTTCAATAATATCAAGTGCTTCAGAGACTAAACTCGGGGCCTCAACGGATGGTGCTTCTCCGGTGGCATCAGTTTCATCCTAATCTTCGTTTAGGTCCCAAATATTATTTTGATTGGTCATGAAAGATGAAATTTGTATTTTCTGCCGATTGAGTATTCACAAAATAAATTAACACTCTTTAAATGTTCATAAAATAAATTACGGTTGTCTAAATTATTTTTTATTAAAATAAAAATATATTACAATAAAAATATTTTCATATTAATTTTTAAACTATATTTTAACCAAAAGATATTTTTATATTCACTACGTAAATTAGGGTGATTTCTTTCTATAATCTTTGGTATAATATATTGATTCATATTCTCTTTATTTATTTACCAAATTTAATTATAGTAAATAATTTCATAAGTATCGATTGAAATTTTTTACATATATAAGAATTTTATATAAACTTAATATAATATATACAATACATTAAAAATTTCACGTGTCAAAAAATTATTGGCGGTGTAGAGATCTCTCTACACCGGGTGTTAATGTAGCGTCTTCCGATTCGAACCATTGTTTCTTCGCGTGTAATTTAGCGATTTTGTTCCATTCGAAATTTGTTTTATATATTTAATTTATTTATTTATGATATGTGAATATCTTACTATATATACGGATCGTGGTGCATTGGATTATGAGTGCAGTACATTTTAATGTGAAGAATTTAGTGCAATTTTCAATTTAATCTCTCTTGAAGTAACTGCCATTTTGATAGTGATTAGTTTTTGTCCCAAATTAGATGATGCCTTTTGAAAGTTGAAACACCCTCATGTAAAATTATTCGTCTACTGTGATCGATCGATCATTCATGTTTTAGTTATAATCGACTGTAATGGGGACTTGAACTCGCATAATAAATAAAAGTACAATTTTTTTTGTTTGTTTTTTGAATAATTAAGTTTTGGAGTTTTTGCTAATTTTCACTCCGTATTATTTATTGTAGGTGCGTTTACAGCTCGATCATTTTCTTGATGAAGTAACCAACATGTTTGAATGTACTACAGAGAAGGGATCTGTGTGGGTTACTTTAAAACACTGTGAGTCCAGTTTCATGTTTCATGTTTCAAATCATATGCTTTTGATAGACACGTGTTTATACTTGATGATGTTTGCTTTTGGAACATTGACAAAAAAATTAATCGCTTGATTGCTTTTTTCCACCATCTGACAAGTCCAAGGGGAAGGTAAATAAGATGAAAACGGTTGGGGAAAAGATCGAGTACAAGTGCCTCATTCGAGCTACAGATGGCAAAAAGACCATTTCAACTATGGTAAACATTCTTATAGCATCCCACACTACATTATTATGTTTATCTATCAATCGTCCGTTCAAGTTAATTTTGTAAAAATCAGGTTGGTCGGTTTTCTTACATCATTGATCTACATGTAGTTCTCACTGTATCTACTGGATCAATATTCAATTGGGTTCAATTTTTTTATTACATGGTTCTACCCTATTTTTTTTTATTTTTCGATAAATTTTAATTAATTAATGTAATTTGGATGTAATTTATTGCAGATTTGTATACAACATGCAATTGACGCTGGCCACAAATATCACTTGAAAAAGTTTGCCATTTTTTCTTAATTTATCTCTTTTTAATATCATTCAGTGGTCCATCATTCCATTAATAACAATATATTTATTAATGAACTTTACATGTCAGGTTGAAACAATTTGTTTGAGAATTACCAGTTATGTAATTTATTCATTCTAAATTAATTATGAAATTTTAATCCATCTTAGTATTTACTTTTATTCATGTTTTTTTGTAGGCATATTGTAATTTTTGTTTTGCAAGAATTATTGGTTCTGGGTTCTTTCCGCGACTTCTGGTAAATCGGACATCCATGTGTTGATGTGAGGTATGAATTTTTTAGCACGAGGTCGGACCGCCTCCATTCCTCATCAGGACCTACGAGATGGTGGAGGACCCCTCGACCGACGTCGTGATCTCCTGGAACAGGGCGAAGAACAGCTTCGTCGTTTGGGAATCTCACAAGTTCTCCATGAATTTGCTTCCTAGATATTTCAAGCACGCCAATTTCTCCAGCTTCGTTCGCCAGCTCAATACGTATGTAAGTTTTTTTCGATCGATTTATTTCATTCCTTTTTTTCTGTATTTTTTCAACTGATTGATTATGGGTTTTTCTTATTTTGATTTTGTGAGCTATTCGATTTGGGTATTTGAATATGTTTTGGATATTTAATCTGATATAAGTTCAAAATTAATGGATTAATCCTGAATTAGGGAATTTCAATCACTGTTTAATATATATATATACTAGATTTTCTTTCGTCTTGCTATGCAAGACGAGGCCCAGTAGAGTAAAAAATTGTGCATCATAGCCTGAGTTGTTATAAACAAAATCAACATGAGATTACATGTCATAAGTTACATTTAATATACATTTATAAGTACACCTCGCTTCTAATATATGTCCCTAGCCAACTTAGACACCAAAAAAGCTACAGCAAAGTACTTGTTTTAAGAAAGTAGCTGCACTTAACAAAATTCATTGTTTAACTTGTTTTAAGAAAGTAGATGTGCTTAACAAAATTCATTGTTTAACTTGGCAGGTACACCAAAAGAAGAGGTAGGTAAAGCATAGTTTGAGCTTCATATCTTAACCAAAAAGAAGAGGTAGGTAAAGCATAGTTTGAGCTTCATATCTTAACCAAAATATATCTACATGGTATTCATGGAACCAAAATATATCTACACCAGTTTAAGCAAGTCGCGTGGTACCCGTGTCGGCACTTGACCAATGTCCCAATCTCGTCCCCGTTTACATAATCCTCCTGCAAAATATGAGAAATGAGTGATGATACTGTTTTTATGATTAGATGCACAAGAATGAAATTAACCATGTAATTAACAACTTAAAATTATGATAAATAAAATAAAATAATAACTTGGGAAATGCAGCATTTAACGACGAGTCCGCCTCATATATGCTTCTTGTCAGACACTTTGACAGTGCCTCATGTGGGAGTGTCGTACTCACCGTACCCATTCTCGCTTCTAGAGCTAATAATTCCTGTCAAAAACATAAAAGAATGTCACACCAATCAAAAGACTTCTAGAAAAATCCACACAGTTAAACACTAAAATTAAAAAAAAAAAAAAAACCCTCGTATGACATGTCATTGATATCCAGTCTCATATCTCGGTGTTGGTCATAGAGGTTAAGACCACCCAGGAACAAAGAAGTCTCCATTGCAACCAAGTCCTGTGGTCCGAGAGTAAAAATGGATTACAATTTTAATTTCCAAAGACGACAATTTAGTACAATCAACAGCATGTCCAACAAAGTGAAGACTGCAAATCAAGTAAAAAAATATAGGGCACTGACAGCTTATAGAGAAGTGTGATATACTAAGGTATCGATAATGAGTCAATGATAGTGAAAAAAACATTTAATAATCTGTTTAATAAATAAAAAATACCTTCATCGCTAGGTACTTGAATATCAATTAATTCTCCTCCTCCGACATTTCCTCTGTTCTACTTACCTGAAAAAATCATCTAACGAAGTGTGTTAAAGATAATGAGAAGAGTAAAATCCAAAAAAATTCTAAAGTATTCAAGTGGAGTAGAGATACAGATCTGAAATTCCCTGGTGATATATTCATGATTTAAATTTATTTACAGAGTAAAGTGAGTAAATTCATAAAATATAGTAATAAGCTAAGATGTGACAACTAAATAAAAAACCAGATACAACATGATGGGCATCGAGCTGTAATGAGTCGGAAAGTCAGTGAACAACAAACTACTAAGACTAACCCTCATTCATTTTACTCAGCATCCTGTCTGCAAAATTAGGGGGAAAAGATATAAGACAGAGAACAATTTTCAAATAAATAAAACAATTATATAATGACAATGAACATGTTATAAACCCCGACAGAATAAATTCAAGCAAATCAAATTCAATCATCCCAGTTACTACTTAAGAATTAAGATGTACCCTTTATTGATGAAGAAATTTTGTTCAAATGCAATGTTACATACACAAGAAGAAACAGAATCAGTCATCAAACATAGAGAAAATACACTAAATTAATAACACTGAGAATGTCATAGATATACAAAGCAATGCAGCCCATAATAATAAATGTTTGATGGTATTTCAGGTATACTTACAACGAGGAGTTAAGTTCTCCCCAATGGCAAAAACATAATGCCCGTCTTTACCCTCCGGCCTCCAAGGTAGAGATCCATTACGAGGAAACCCTTTATAAAATATCGAAGAATATGCATAAGTATATAGTTGGAAGAATCAGCACAGAAGAAAACATAAAGCATAAAACTTCACAGAGAAATAAATATTTAGCGAAAAAAACTTTTCAAGCATGTATGCGACAACCGAAGGATCGACATTTACCAACAACATTTGCAACGAGGAGCATAGTTTAGAGGATTCCTTAATTTCTTCGAGCAAATGCGCCAACACGGGGAGCCGTCTCGCCATGTCCATGCAGTATTTCCTGAAGAAGCCTGAGAACCCGGAGCTGGAGCACCGCGCGACGTCGCGCACCTGAGCACAAAAATAGGGAGAAATGAAAAAAAAATAGAGATAATTATATAATACAAAAATCTAAAGGAAACAAAAATCGAGATGAAGCGAAAACCTTGGATATGTGATCCGAATATCGATCTGCGCCGTTGGCATATGGAGGTTCATGCCCGGATAATAAAACCTTATCTCCTTCTTTAGATATCCAGCTTCGGCTTCCGTTGGCTTCAACTAAAAGCGTATGTGGTACATTACCAAACCGAACCTGCATCCACATTTGAACACTTATCAAGCTTCTAATTAATCAGAAATCCCATGGACTGCAAAATCACAAAAATGACCAAAATGCCCATGGGGATGAGTCGAAGCTACTGAATACTGCATATATTGGGGGATAGAAATCGTTTCATCACCTTCTCAATTCACATTTGATTGAACCTGTATGCGGCGAAATCGATTCCGAATTATGAAACAAACATAAAATTTATACAATATCATCAACATCAATTTCTCCTACCATGCATCCTCTGTTTTCAATGTCCATATAAATCAATAACACAGGAAAAAAAAGCAGAGGAAAAAAACCCAAAATTAAGCACTACCTCATCCCGGGTTGTCGGCAATGGAAGGTGAAACTTATACCCTTTCGGCCATGGCAGCAAGCAATCCAAAGCTCTGAAATTCTGAGGACAGAGCGACGAACTGAGCTTCGAAATTTCCGCGAAAAACAGGGTACGATATCGTCGGCGCTCTCTTCGCAAGCTGGAAATTTCTCGACCTCGACAACGGCTTCCCCGATGAAACTGACAAAACCCTAAATTCAATCATGAATAAACTGAGGTACGAGTAGGGGTAATACCTTATTTTGCTTCTGATGTGGTTGCTTCACCGGAGAGATAGATTGAGAGAAACCCTATCTTGGAACTAACGGAAAAAGTAGTAAAAGTGAGAAAACAAATTACAAATAACGTAATCAAGTTGTACGTAATTTGTATGCATAATTTTGTAAGAACTGGACCTGCTACTCATCTTGTGCGATTCAAAGATTTTGTGCAATCCGCCAAAGAAGAATAGGGCAGACAATATACGAGAACAAAGCAGATCTGTTTTTTGGCTTTTCTTTAGAGATAATGCATTGATTAAATTATATACCTAATATACATAATTAATATATACATAGCATACATACAAATTTCGTATAGACAATTTAGAGATAGATATATATACTGTGTAAGTAATTTGTAAGTATTTTGAAGGACACGACACGTGGCGCATCCTTGGAGGATACGTAGCTTCATTCCCTTCTATCTACTTACATAATACATACAAAAGGGATACTTACATAATACACACAAAAGACACGTGTCGTTCATTGCAAAAATCCCAACTTTCATATAAGGTATATATATATATATATATATATATGTGTGTGTATTCTGATTAATTCATCTTATGCTTGCAGTAATGGTGATTTTCAATGGTCAGTTGTTTTCAAGATAAGAAGACATGCTTTGTTGTTGTCATAAGTCGTCGTTCACTCTGTTTGTCATACTCTCCGTCTTTTTCTTCTTCCATTTTTCTATTTCCCTAAATCCTCATAAATTCCATGCCCCAATATCTTCTGTCCTCTTCTTATTCTCACTTCATCAGATTTTTCAATATTCAATAGATTTCCCTTTAATTGTTTTATTTTTTTGTTTTGCAGACTCTTCCGATTTATCCGCTTCTTATACTCATTTTCCAAAATTGTCGGTCCTCTTCTCCTTCGAATTTCATCCGCTCATCTATCAGAATTAGGGTTTGAATCATTTTTTTTACTTTTTTGCACTTTGCTGCTTCCCATTTTCTCTGCGTGCATAATCAATTTCTCTTCTAGGGTTCGAAAGTGTATTTCTCTCGCTCTCAATCTCCTCAGAATCTCCATCCGACCAGGTAAATGAAATCAACAACGTTTTATTTTATAATTCTCTTCTAGCTTTACAAGCGTAAACCTAGAATACGACGATCAGAATCTCCATCCGACCAGGTAAATGAAATCAGCAACATTTTCTTTTATTATTCTCTTCTAGCGTTACAAGTCTAATCCTAGAATACGACGATCTTCAGTCTTACTTCTGTGTTCGCCATAGACAGTAAGCCACTTCTTGATATTTTCTAAATTGTGCTTTATTTTTTTGAGGTATGTATCAATTCCATTAATTTCGAGTCGCCGATCGATTTTCTAGATAGAGAACGAACATTCTCCGTGAAAGCGACCGGGAAGAGAACTCGTCCTTTTTTGTCATTCTAGACGACGGCGTAAGTACGTTTTTTCCCTCCTCGAATTGTGCGGTAGCGTTATTTCTTCGACATTTTTTGTATAGAATTTGGAATCGAATTAGATTTCTGTCATTATTACAGTGCATATATATGTTATTGTTGTTGTGTTTCTGCAGGTTTATGTTTCTCATCATTCTTTGATTAAGCACTGGGTTTCGGTTCTTTCTTCGAATTCAGGAGACCCGAGCCCAATCTTCAGTAAGCCCTAAGTTCGAACAGTGATATTGATTTAGTGTTGTATTTTTCAAACCATCACCCTGACACTTCCAACTATTTTGGAGAGGTTGGTTATTTACTAAGATCTTTTTACTATTAATTAAGTTTTTTTTATCATATAATATGACAAGTTTAAGTTTAATAATGCATTTAATGTGTTGTAAAACTACTCAAAGTTGAAGTGGTTAATATATACTCCAAATATATAAGGTGTGCTACATTACATACCTATCAAATCGATATTTCATAATCACCAATGCTCTATGTTTTTATACGTGTCAAATGGGAATTTTCCAACTTCCCGAGATTTCATCTCAATCAACTTTATTTTTATCATGGTTGTTTAATATACATTTTTTATAGTTTAATTTTTGTGAGATTGTTTCATTGTAGATATCATTGATGTGTGCTCTTGCCGCGACTTCGGATAATCGATCATTTAAACAACTTATTGTTCATCTCAGATCAAACTTCTTAATCTGCTGCTAAGCACTCAACCTCTTTCAACAAAGATTGTTCATCTCTTCCTCAACCACTGACTAATGCTTCTCAAGTGGAACCATTTCCAGCAGCTGTTCCAGATCCTCACATACAAGAAATGATTAATGAGAAGCTAAAGAAAGCTGAAGACCTTGGTTAGCGTTTTGACATTTATAAAATTTATATGTTGTACGTGACATAGAATCCTTGATAAACAGTAGTGTTCACGATGACTACAAACTATCAGCATTTCTTAGAAATTTTTTGTGTTTTGGACTTAATTTGTGTGGATGTAGAAGCCTCGCCCTCTGTAATTTATTGAGGATTTGATTTGGTTGAACATTTTTATTTTTTCATAAAAAGATTTCGATCTTCATTTATTTTTTCATAAAAAGATTTGATTTTTGTAAATGACTTAATGCCTATCATTTTTTTGTAATCCTTATTCAATTTATCAGGTATGTAATTTTATTCATGTTTTTGTAAATAGTTTTAATTTTTCCTTATTTCCTAGGATTTTTGTTCGTATCTCTAATACAATATTTGGTGTTTTTTTACATTATAATTTATGTAATTTTGGCTTCTTAACTTCAATGTTTGTTTACAATTTTTTCCCATTATGAAACTTTTTTTCTTTTGTAGATTAGGTAAGTGGTACAGTACTTGGATTTTTCAACTACAAGTTTTTTATAATAAAAAAGTTCGTTTGCTATTCGTTTTATATCAGTTTTTGAATTTTTTTTATATCATGATCCTAACTAATTTTTTTTATGTTAATCTAATATAAGGACATCGGCATCGTTCTGTGAGGTTTGTAATTTTCACATATGTAATCTATTTTTAATTGTTATATAGAGGCCACTAATCGAACAACCATAATCTCATTGTTAGTTCTGATATCCAATTTATAAAAATAGAAACTAATAAACATTTTGATAGTTTCTTTTATTACGTAATTTCATAAATTGGATGATCCCCGTATCGTTATTATATCGATTAATTTTGACCTTTTTTTTTTCATATACAGGAATTGAGTTTTGGCGGTGCAAGTGTGGTCGCACATTATGACATATATGTTGTTTTTGTTCCCCGCATCATTCATCATTCAAGTTGATTTCTGTTGCTGTGCAATGTGTTGTTTCGAGTGGAAATTTAGTTAGGGAATTCTTTAGCCGAAACATAGATTGAGTCCTTCTCCAGTGTTTGATCTTGGACTACTAGAATCTGTACAACTATAACAGCGAGATTTTAACAAAGCAAGGTGAAACGTTTCTTTCCCATTTTTATTTTTTCTTTAAATATATCATTTCCTATTGCTATTGTGTGTGTGGCGTTTTGTTTACAGAAACAACAAAAGAGGATAAGGAGGGTCAAGTGATTTGTCCTTGGTGCATCGATAATTTTTTGACTAAAGCTAAGTATAAAATCATTGCAAGTGTTACAAACAATGTCTCTAAAGTTCTGTTGTACTTATTAAATTATATTTATGATGAATTGGTTGGAATTACTGTTGTTGAAGTTTTCAAGACAAATGACCAGGAAGTATTTCTTAAATAACCCTTATTCGAATGAGTTATTTTCTTCACAGTTTCTTATTTTTGTTATTAAATATGCAATTTAATTTTGTAATATGTTTTTTTATTCTCTAGATCTTGTTCCCTTCTGTAGTTGAAGGTCATATTCCGAGATCATGTTCTCAACCTTCAATGCATATCCATATGCAAAATTTGACTGAGAAGGAGTTTTGTTCAAAGTTAGGGTGGCGTCATGTCATGTGGAAGGTCATGATAAACTTTACGACGTAAAAAGTATTCAAATGATGCAGCTTTTTTGAGGAGATAGGTTTAATTATTCGGGTGATGAGATGCGCAAATCTATTTTCGAACTACATATGGATTTAGATAAGATACATAGCTCCAATCATCGGATTCTCGATCAATGTTAGTCTTTGCTTTAGTCAACAATTTCAAGTTGCAAATTTTAGAATCTCATAATCAAGAGCCACTAACAGAGCATGATTGTAATTGTTATATTGCGATTAGAATATGAATCTAACGAATGAGACCGCTAACGTGGTTTATAAGGAGATATTCCAAAATTTGTAATGAAAATATATTATATTTAATGTATTTTGTATTTCTTTTTTGAAGGTGTATGTTTTTCAAACATATTTTAAATGAGAAGAGATCTTTCATTTTAATAAATATTGAGTCATACGTCGAGTTTCAACATAATTTGCACGTGAAGAAAAATTATATATTTATTAATAATATTATTCAATTTTATATGTCAGATATGATTTCAAGTTTATATACAAGATTTATTATAATATGACAATATAAAATTTTATGTATTGAAAAAAAAAATTTATTAAATAAAAATAACATGTAAATTTTATGTGTTGAAAAAAATTATTTTATTAAATAAAAATAACATGTAAATTTTCAAAGCATTATTTATTACGAATGTATAATTTTATCATATATTTATTTATTTTAATTTATATTAATGAATAATAAAATAAATAATATAACTTATAAAATATATAACTGTTTAAATTTTTATTTTAGATAGTTAAAATATAAATAAACTAATTATACCGGGCCGTGGAGATTTCAGATTTCAATCATAATTATCATAGTGATAATTATGATTGAAAAACACTTGATATTTTATATGTCTCATTATATATTTTAAGAGTATAAATTTCAATCAAAACAATAATAATTATGATTGAAAAACACTTAATTTTCTTTATGTTTTTTATCTTTATAAAACTTATTAAAACAAATTGAGAAATGAGATGTTTTAAATAAAAAAAATTAATTTTAAAGAATTTTATTTTATCTTTATTATTCTTTCATTTACTTTTATTTTATGATAAATTTTTCGTCCAAAAATAATGCTTCTTATTGCTTTTAAATGATTATGGAAATCATTCATAATATTATTACATAATTAGGGAATCAATTGTTCAAATCTTCCTAAATAATTATAACCAATATTATATTTTTTGTTCTATTAATGTTTTAGTTATAATTTCTTTTATTAATTATTTCATTCTTATTTATTTTTGTTTTATAATGTTTTTTTCTTAATGTTTCAATATATTTTTTTATTTTTCCTATAATTATTAATACAAATAATTTAATAACAAAAATTGAAAAGTGAGATAATTGAAATAAAAATAAAAATAATTATTTGACCATTAAATTATACTACTATTAATTATTCAATCATATATCATTTATTATTAACACGTACAATTATACTACCTCTATCCAAAGCAATGATCACACATCCTTCATCATTTTATTCAATATATATATATATTTTATATTTAAAAATTTATTTAAATTTATTTATAAATATACTTATATTAAAATAATTTAATGATATTAATTAGATTATTATTACCATCTATTATTCACACGAGTATCATTCAAATGTTCAATAAGAACGTCAAAATTTATAATTAGAAAATATTTAAAGACATATTTTTCGATTTTCTAAATCATTATAAATATAAATAAATTAATCACACTGTGTTATTGAAAATTGATATAGTTGAAATACAAAAATTAAAATTATTCGATAATATAATGTTAATATAAAGAGTCACACACATTATATGTTTCAAGAGAAAAGATTTCAATCAAAGCAGTGATAATTATTATTGAAAAACACTTATGTTTTTTTATCTTTATAAAACTTATTAAAACAAATTGAAAATGTGATATTTTAAATATAAACAAAATAATGTTAAAAAAATTTATTTTATCTTTTTTATTATTCCATTTACTTTTATTTTATGATAAATTTTTCCTCCAAAAATAATGATTCGCACTAGTTTCTAAATGATTATGGAAATCATTCAAAATATTATTACCATAATTAGGGAATTCAAATCTTCCTAAATTATTATAATCAATAATAAATTTTTTGTTCTATTAATGTTTTAGTTATAATTTCTTTTATTAATGATTTCATTCTTATTTGTTTTTGTTTTGTAATATTTTTTTCTTAATTTTTTCATACACTTTCAATGTTTTTTTATTTTTCCTATAATTATTAATACAAATAATTTAATAACAAAAATTGAAAAGTGAGATTATTGAAATAAAAATAAAAATAATTATTTGACTATTAAATTATACTATTATTAATTATACAATCATACATTATTTATTATTAACACGTACAGTTATACTATCTCTATCCAAAGCAATGGTCCTTCATCATTTTATCCAATAATAAAAAATGTTTAAAAATTTATTTAAATTTATTTATAAATATAATTATATTTAAATAATTTAATGATATTAATTATACAATTATTCACCATCTATTATTCACACGGGTTATATATCATTCAAATGTCTCAAAATTTATAATTAGAAAACACTTAAAGACATATTTTTTGGTTTTCTAAATCATTATAAATATAAATAAATTAATCACACGGATTGAAAATTGATATATTTGAAATACAAACAATAAAATTATTCGATAATATAATATAAAGATTCACACACATTATTCCAATCAAAACAATGATAATTATGATTGAAAAACACTTGATTTTTTATTTATTTTTATGTTTTTTGTCTTTATAAAACTTATTAAAACAAATTGAAAAATGACATATTTTAAATAAAAACAAAATAATGTTAAAGAATTTTATTTTATCTTTTTTATTCTTTCATTATCTTTTATTTTATGATTAAATTTTCGTCCAAAAATAATGTTTCTTATTACTTTTAAATGATTATGGAAATCATTCAGAATATTATTATAATTACGAAATCAATTGTTCAAATCTTCCTAAATCATTATAACTAATATTATATTTTTTGTTCTATTAATATTTTAGTTATAATTTCTTTTATTAATGATTTCATTCTTATTTGTTTTTGTTTGTTTTCTTCTTAATTTTTTCACACTTTCATTCACAAGAGTTCCGTTACATAAGAGTTCCGTTACATAATTATTAGACCATCAAATAATTTATATTCAAACATAATTTATATTTCAATATTTACTGTTATGAGTACTTTACTTCAATTTTTTTTATATTTCTAATACACGTTATTCCATGTAGGTTGGATTATATAACGGATCTCGATAGGTTATGACCAAATTGGAAAACTACGTTATTGAAGCGAAGACATTAGCAGGTGAACAAAAAGATGAAATCGTCTACATTCCAAGGTTGCCACATTTTCTTTCACATTCAAAATTGTCTTTTCGCTTTCAACGTCGTCAATTCTCAATTATGATTTCGTATGCTATAACAATAAACAAAAGTCAATGACAATCTTTGTTAAAAGTGGGAATTCTGTTGAGAAAACCTGTTTTCACACACGGACAATTGTATGTTGCAGTTTCAAAGGTCACTAAACGAGCAGGATTGAAATTCTTAATATGTGACGAAGATGGAAACTTGACGAATATGACTAAAAATGTTGTGTACAAGAAGGTTTTCAGAAATTGTATTTATATATTTTTTTTCTATCCTGGTACTCTAAAAGTTTCTTAAATTTTTAATTTTTTTTATTTAAAAAAATGTATACAAATAAAAATTATTGTACAAAAATTTAAACATATTCACTTATATTAAGATTCAAATAAATCGGGTAAAACTTTGAGTTATACTCCAGTGCAACGCATGAACCGAATAAACTAGTGTACATTAATAAGATAAACACGTTAAAACAAATAAAATGCTAAATGATAAATAAATAAATTTAGAGGTGAAAATTAATTACCTCTAAAGCTGTGAAAAAAATACAAATAAAGAGATTTATATTACAATCAAATGAGTTAATTCAATTGAAATAAGAATATGAATAAAAAAAGAAAAAATTCAAAATTTTGACAAAATAAAAAATGAGATTTATATTATAACTATACAGTGTATTTGATGAAAATGTCAATATTGATAGATAATTAATCAAAACTAATTTATGGGACACAATTTTAAGAAACGGGATAATTCAACCGTTCAATTTATAATATTTTGATTTTTTTTAAATATGATACAATTTAAATATTTATACTGAATTTTAAAAACACTATTTAATCGATTAAGATGAAGAGTTTCAAATCTATTCAAAGAAAAAGATTTTACAAAGGGCAATTGAAGATTTGAATCCTTGAATGGGAGCTCCATACCAGATTAGCAAAGCTAAAGTTTGAGATTCAAATACATGAACAAATACTACATGAACAAAGCTCCGTGAACAAAAAGAATATTTAAACTACATGAAAACAAATACATACGAAATTAAAATGATCAATCTCTTTATTACAAAACATATCAATCAACAAATAACAAAAAAACAATAAGACTAAAAAAGAGGTAAAAAATACTACATATTATAGTAAACTTACAATGATTTGTAAAAAATATAAAAAAATAATGTGATTTATAAATATAAAAAAAATCACATCAATCTATTAAGATTAAATTATAAATGAAATTTTAAAACAATAATAAATACTTTCGCTGCAAAAAATACAAACAAAAGAAGATAATTTAATTATAAAATTATAGTGCGCAAGACGATGAATAAATGTAAATTAATAAAATATAGTATGCAAGACCATAAATAAATAAAATATAATATCAAATTTATTTGTTTGCTATAATTAAGGAATTGATATCAAAAATCAATTTCCTTTTTATAGAGTTCTTACCATTTATTATTATTACCATTTATACATTAGGAAATAAATGTAAATTAGCATAGCTAATTAATAGGTGATTAATTAGCATTACCATTTTAAACAGATAGTTATTACTACTGTGGTAATTAATTAATTAGCATCAATTTTAAATCACAAATAATTAAATTACCATAGCTAATTAAACGGACATTATATTTATTATTTGTAAAGAAAAATCATATAATCAAATTGTAGACATATAAAATCTTTGTAAGAGCATCTTCAATGGTATCCTCAAACTTTAGTGACACATCATTTGACACATCACATATAATTTGTAACTATCAATTTGTACCTTAATGTTCCAATGGTATAAGATGAAATTATTCACTTTTTGGCATAAGGAATCCACACAACAAGACACGATACAAATTATACCTAATATCTAATATTTGATATTTTCTTTTCTCCTCTTATTTGTACCTCATCTCCCAATGGTATACCTAGGTACAATTCTTGCAACATGTGAATTGTATCTACCATTGGGATGCTCTATAAGTGTCACCTGAACATGCACATTTTTTAGTGTAATTTTTTGTGTTCACATTGTTCACGTAAGATCAAAAAAATCTGAATTTATATATTAAATATATATATAAATAAGCAAGCACACTCAAATATAATTTAAAATTACATTAATGATTAATTAATTGCGATTTTTCAAATTTTCAATCAATATATAGCAACGGGTTGGTGAGGTTGACCAGTTCAATATTAAATTCGATTACAATTTCATCTATATATAAGTAGGAACTCACACAACAAATAACATAAAAATCAGTTATCAATTTTAATTAGAAAGAAACACACACAAAAAGAAAGAGGCTTAAGAATGAGTTCCTTTTCAAGGTTTCAGTTCACAATTTTGGTTGTGTCATTAGTCGCCTTTTCATTGATCGGCGTTTCGCTGGTGAGTGTCATAAATATTACTCCCTCCGTCCCGGAAATATTTGTCAACTTGGTCAACTGTTCTCTTGTTTGATCGTCGATTACTTATGATAAAAAATATATAAAAATTATAAAAAAAATACTAAAATAAAAATTATCAAATGAATTTTATTTTAGTATTTTTTTTATAATTTATATATATTTTTTATCATAAGTAATCAACGGTCAAACAAGAGAACAGTTGACCAGGTTGACAAACATTCGCGGGACGGAGAGAGTATTATTAATTAATTAATCACGAGCCTCAATTACTAAAAAATAATATTAATTAATTTATAGGTTGATGCAAAAGAATTCACTAGAAGCATTCCTCCATTTGCAAGCCTTGCGGCAGTCACATGTCCAGTTTCTCAAAACAGTAAGTTTTTTTAGTTGTATATATACATATATATTAATATCTTGCTTGTTAATTAGTATACTTAACTTATATATTAATTATGGTAATTTTTTTTAATTTGATTGTTATTATTAGATTGTGGGAGCGCATGCAATGGTAGATGTTCGGCAACGTCGCACAAGAGCGCTTGCCTGATGTTCTGCAACATGTGCTGCAAAAAATCTCTGCGTCCCGCCCGGAACCTTTGGAAACAAAGAGTGTTGCCCATGCTACAACGACGCCAGGACCCAACAAGGAGGACCCAAATGCCCTTGAAATTAATTATGTTATTTTGCAAACAATAATAAACCCTTGAAATTAGAAATCAATAATTAAGAGAATGCATTTTGTGCTTTGAAAATGAGAGTATTATGCAGTAGTTAATTAATTCAATTTTCAGATGTGGCGGAAATGAAATTTTACTATGAATATTCTATGCATATGAAATATTTTGAAATTAATTGGTACTCCATAAAAATAAGAAATTAACTCGGCCCGATCAATGGGTCGGGGTTGGCAAACAAAATGTGGTCCAAAATCACTCGGACTTTTTTAGCCCAGCCCGATGGTCACATGGACCAAACCCATTTTTAGCATGATGAGTTGGGTCGACTTGATTTTTATGATTTTGCTAAATATTTTTATTTTATAATAATATATTTTTATTATTTTATTATATATATATATATATATATATATATATATTATAAATTGTATATGATATTAAGTTTGGCAATTTATATATTGCACTCTAACCGCAAGATAAACATGTTAAACCCGTCTAATACTATAAAAGTCAACAATTTAATTTAGGATTTTTCCCCCTTTTTCCTCTCTTTCTTCTTTTTGCTCCGTCCGCGATTTTTTTCCCTTCTCCTTCTTCTCTCTGTTCCGTCTGTGTCCATCGTCCAGCATTCAGCGTCCAGCGTCCAGCGTCCAACGTCCATCCACTGCCGTTCATCCTAATCAGAAAAAAAATGCCTAGTTAGATTCCAAATTATACAAATCGCACTCTCGAAATCACTGCATACGGGGTACTTTTTAGGTATAGATACTCTTTTTAAGAACTTTATGTGATATTTGTAGTTTCGAAAGAACTGAGTTTTTGGGATAGTTAAAAGAAGTACACATGCAGTTTGTGGTATCAATGTTGGTGTATAGTTTGGTCGAGTTCGTCAAAGTGTTAACTTGAACTATACACTTTGTTTTTGACTCACTTCATAATATGGTGGAGGTTATGAAGATATGCTGTGAATTTTATTTAGCTAAGCCGGGAAATTTGTGTGAGTTCGAAGTGCTAGGAGAACGTAGCAGAGTACCTCTGTGAGTTCAAAGCGCTAAGAGAACATACCACTAGTCAGAGTTAGAAGTCTCCGAGATAGGACTTCTAACTATGAAGTATGCTGGCAGGAGCTTTGTTGGTTAGAGTTAGAAGTCTCCCAGATAGGACTTCTAACTATGAAGTATGCTGGCAGGAGCTTTGTTGGTCAAAGTTAGAAGTCTCCCAGATAGGACTTCTACCTATGGAGTATGCTGGCAAGAGCTTTGTTGGTCAGAGTTAGAAGTCTCCCAGATAGGACTTCTAACTATGAAGTATGCTGGCATGAACTTTGTTTGTGTCAGAGTTAGAAGTCTTCTAGAGATGAAGTATGCTGGCATGAACTTTGTTTGTCAGAGTTAGAAGTCTCCCAGAGAGGACTTCCAACTATGAAGTATGCTGGCATGAACTTTGTTTGTGTCAGAGTTAGAAGTATCCCAGAGATGAAGTATGCTGGCATGAACTTTGTTTATCAGAGTTCGAAGTCTCCCAGAGAGGACTTCCAGCTATGAAGTATGCTGTCATGAACTTTTTTTGTTAGAGTTAGAAGTATCCCAGTGAGAACTTCGTACTATGAACTATATTTGAATGAGCTATGTTATGCAGTGTCATAGTAGAGGGAGACTATGTTCTTAGTGGAGGTTCTAAGATGGCAATGATTGTTGAATTATTTTAAGTCTGCTAGGATTTGGAAGTGCTGGTTACACAATCACAGAAAAATACACTGCGGGACTTTGAAGTCGTAGGGACGACTTCGAAGGTATATTGAACTCTAGACCCCAGAGAGTTTGAAGTATTGGGGATGACTTAGAAGACATGGACTTGGAAGTGTTAGCTCTATACTCTGGCAAAATACACTGTGGGACTTGGAAGTGCTAGCTCTATGCTATGGCAAATTACACTTTGAGACTTGGAAGGCATGAGGATGACTTGGAAGCCATGCTGAATCAATTTACTTGGGAGTTCGAAGTGCTAGGACTTGGAAGTGCTAACCATATGAACATGCAAAATACACTGTGGGACTTGGAAGGCATGGGAATGACTTGGAAGCCATGCTGAATCAAGTCACCTGGGAGTTCGAAGTCTCTTGAGAGGACCACACCATCTTTCCACCGTTGAAGTGTTGTAGAAGTACAATAGCCCTGGAGTTCATCCTGCTAAGAACTTGAAGCCGGGAGCGCGAAGAGTGAGAAGGAACTGCTAGGGGACTTTGTTGGGATTTACGCTCAATTCCGTCTACAAGAAACGATAAACAAACACGAAAAATAGTACGAGAAAAATAAAGACACAAGAATTATTGTGGTTCACCCGTTAACAAATGTTACGTCCACTCTCGCCGCTGCAGATTTCACTAGAATACGCAATAATCGACTCCGGGGAGTTTACAAATACACTCGTATCTCAGTATACTCATGCTCTCGATTATTCTAACTATTCTAGACTTTCGGTGTGCTTCTAGTGCTCTCATACCCTAATTACACGAGTAGGGCTTGTTTTGGGTCGTTTTTGTCGAGGATTATTATATATTATAAGCGCTTGGTAGGGTTTGGAGACGACGCAAAAAACAGGGATATTTATATGTAGAAGGGAACTGAAATGAAATCACACCGAGTCTAGGCTTGAATGCCCGAGATTAATATCTCTATTTATTCTCTGGTATTTCCAGGTAATATTGTGGATTTGTAAGTGTGTGGGTCGGTCTCAGATACCTCGTCCAGGCTCTTTCCTTCTTATCGTCTCGATCTAATCTATTTATAAAAGAATTATGTAGGATCCACCTGTCCATTATCGACGCGTGGTTTCGCATGCATAAAGTAGAAACGTCTTCCATTTGCACACTTCTACTCGGTGTAGGCTTTATCTGTATGGTGCCCGGGGTACGGTCCCGGAGTCCGGGGCTCGTGCTCCCTCCGTTGTGTGTCACTCATGCGGTGGTCTGCCGTACTCGGGGCCCGAGGGCGGTCCCGGGCCTCGGGACCCATCATCCTCATTCTTGTGCACGCCGGGTCGCTAGCGCCCGTGCTCCGTGCCCGAGGGCGGTCCCGAGTCCGTTGAGCCCATTCCTTTACATGCGGGTCTTCGGTGCCCGATCGCGATGTCCGGGGCCCATGTACCGCGAGCGGGGCCTGCTCTGATCATTGTAATGGTGAGTTGGCAAGTGGGCCCCATCGTCTTCGTCCTTGTGCACGGTGGGTCGTCGGCACCAGTGCATGGTGCTCGGGCGCGGTCCTGGGGCTCGGAGCCCATCGTCCCGCATGTACGGTCGTCATCGCCATGCTTGGTGCTCGGGGGGCTCGAAGCTCGTCGTCCCGCATGTATGGTCGTCATCGCCTTGCTTGGTGCTCGGGGGGCTCGAAGCTCGTCGTCCCACAAGTAAGGTCGTCATTATCGTGCTTTGTGCTCGGGGGGCTCGAAGCTCATCGTACCGTATGTAAGCTCGGGCGCGGTCCTGGGTCTCGAAACCCCGTCGTCCCGCATGTACGGTTGTGGTCGCCCGTGCCGGGTGCTCGCGGCGCGGTCCTTGTGTATGTCGGGTTGTCGACCTCCTTGCTCGGTGCTCGGGCGTGGTCCGGAGTACGGTCCCGGGACCCGCATGTATGGTCGTCTTTGCCCGTGGTGAGGTCCGGGTTACGGTCCCGGGATATGGTCCTGGGTCCCATTATTCTATGTGTCTGGCCCCGGGTCTGGTAGAAGTCTTCTACGGATATTCTCTTACGGCGCGGGCTGCACCTATGCTCCGTGAAGGGTGGCCGTTACGCTCGACCCGGCTTCTCGTAGAAGTGAGCTGGTAGGTGGGCCATGACACGTGTTTGTGGGAGATTTTTGTGGCTCAACAGGGCTTATATATATAGGGGTAGGAAACTGAACGGAGAAGAAATCACGTTTGTGGGCTGAAAAGCCCCCGCTTGTCGGCCGACGGCTCAAGGGTGTCGGCCGACACCCATCCCGAATTGCGGGATTCACCTCGGGTTGGAGCGCGTGATCCTCAGAAGCTCGAATAGCTCCCTGTCGGTCGACAGGGCTCGGTGTCGGCCGACACCAGGCCATAATCTCGGCTCGACGTCCTCGACGCGCTTCGAACCCCGCTCGTCTTCTCCGTCGTCTTCTTCGACCGTCTTCGGCGTGAATACGAGCTTCACACCCAACAATCTCCCACTTGAAGCTAATTCACGAACCCTATCTCCTCTTCTCACTTGGAGGCGAATCTCGATCATCGATCACCTCCCACTGCAGCGGCATCCCCGGTTCTCACCAACATCGCCCAGTCGAAGTATCCACCAACTTCGACGCAACACGACTTCTCAGGTTCTTCCAAGCCTTCATCACATTGCCATCCCCGTTTACCTTCTCATCACCTCGCAACTCCCTTTCGGACCTCCGAAACCGCAACTTTGAAATCAAGCTTCTCAAAGCTCCCAAACGTCGCTTCCCCGAATTGCTTGTGAACCGGCTAACTCCCACTGTATGGACAACGCGGCATTTGCATGCCAGTCGTCTATCCCCGACGACTCCTTTCGAGAACCACCGACATTTTCACCGTTAGCTTCACGATTCCCTTGCATACTCCTCTTCTTTTCCAGAATCCTCATCACCGGACTCTCTCCAAAACG
Source organism: Euphrasia confusa (assembly GCA_954870475.1). Lineage (NCBI taxonomy): Eukaryota > Viridiplantae > Streptophyta > Magnoliopsida > Lamiales > Orobanchaceae > Euphrasia > Euphrasia confusa. The sequence continues at coordinate 25,484,350 of OX940960.1, forward strand.
ATCCCTAGAGTTGCATCCAAATCTTCTAACAACTCCCACCGCATGGGAAATGTCGGACTCCTCAACAATGCTATTCGAAATTTTCATAAGTCCTTCTTCAGCAGAGTCACAAGAAGACTTACCCGAATGCATTACCTCGTCTCTTACCAACGAGTCACTCTTTGACAATAACGAGCTCATCTCGTTTCTCATTGCCCTATTGCTCGCCTTTTCAGCCAACATTGCTACGTCGTCTTGCTTTGAAAGCATATGATTGAACATCGAGACCTCCTCCGGTTGGTCTACATCGGCCAAATCTACCAAAACATCTCCCAAATCATATCTCAGCTCTCCATCTTCCGATTCTCTCTCGGGCTATGTGTTCACTTTTGAAAGAGGTGGAACCTTAAGATGAAAGAGTGATAAGCATGATGCTTCTCGGACTCTATCATAAACCGAATAGCATCCTCAGAGGCAGCGGAAGTTTTGGTTAGGTTCCGGAATAACCTCTGGACATGGATATGATTCTTAGTTCACCAAAGGCTATATATATAGCGGTGCATGGTAAACTGGAAGAATTCATAAGTTCAAAAGGTGATGATAACACATAGAGCAAGTACCACCTGATTCGAGTCATCGTCTAGAGAGACGATGCAGTAGTCACCAAGATAACTTCAGAGCGGCAACCTAGATTGCTCATTCACATAGTACTTCTTGGAAGTACATTTTAAGCACGTGATGAGTATGGGAGTCGAGAGTCTGGAGGAAATGACTAGACTTTAGTACAAGTGGGAGATTGTGTGAGTTGTGTACTTAATGTCTAGATTTAAGTATCGGTAAACTCCCGGTCATAGCATTTAATCTATTTAATTAATAAACAATTTTTTGCATTTAATTATTATTAATAAAATATATGCATATCATAGTCCTAGATTATATACGTTGTAGTTAGTATGGTGTGCGGGCCCACACAGAAGATCATACTATCGGTTACTCGTATTTAATCAAACAGTTGCTCACGACCTAGATGGACACAGACCAATCCATCGGTATAGTCGTTGTGTGAGAGAGAAAAATAATTTATCTTAATTATTTTATCACACTTGTACACTTGGTGTATTGGGCGGATCGCTTGAGATTTATCAATTAGGATTGCCGTTGATAATTGATTTAAGTCTCAGAGTATTTTATTCTTAATCCCCGATACTATTGCGGGTGTGTATATTTAATATAAGTGACTTTGATTTTCCAAAGGAATTAACCGATTTAATTATTGGGTTGATTACCGATAAAGTTGGGTCACTATATTTTATATATGGCATGCCGTGAATACTTGACGGGAAAGTGTATCCCGTAAGGGTTGATAATATCCCCGAGATGAGTTCATAAGGAATTATTGTGTAAACCTCATGAGTGGATTTGTTCCGCACAATAATTAAGGTTGAATGGTACTATTCTCGGATATAAGAGATGAATAAATTAATTAGCAATAAATTAATTTTATTCATTGATATTTAAATCTTAAATACACGGAATAAATAATACTAACCGGAGAAATATTATTTGATATATATAATATGGTTTAATATTGGGAGTGCAATTAATTTATATAGTGGAAAATAAATTAATTAATATTGATGAGATTAATAGATTTGAGCTTGAGCTCAATTTAATCATCAATATTGGAAGCCCAATATTCCACCTCCTTTAGATGATCGATCCCCATAAGGATCGATCGACCCCACCATGGGGCTGCCCGCTAGGGCTTCCGGCCACGCCGGCCACCGGTGGTGGTGGCGCGTGAGCTGGGGGCGGCGGCGGTGGTGGTCTCGGGCGGTGGCGGTCGGAGGTGGGGGTGGTGTGGGGTCTCCCAACCCATGCTACTCCTACCAAGATTTACTTTCCTAATTAATTCGGTTTTTCCTATTTGAGTGTTCTTAATTTTAGGAACTCTCATGGAATAGGAAAAGAATTAATTGGAATTAATTTATTTCCTTATTGAGTATTCTCTTTTATGGGAATTCTCATGGATTAGGAAAAGAATTAATTTGAAATTAATTTATTTCCTATTTGATTATTCCTATTCTTGAGAATTTTCATTAGATGGAAATTAATTAATTATGGAAAGTAGAAGAGTCCTAATTTATTTTATTTCCTTATTCTATTATAGAAGTCTTCTAGAATGTTCAAGTTTTACTTGGATAAGAATCTAGAGATTTAATAGAATTAGAAAGGAAAATAAATAAATAAAATATTAATAATATTTAATTTTATTTTTGATATATTCGATTGACTTAATTTTCAAATTAAGTAACTTTTGGATTAATTAAAAATAAATAGATTTAAATATTGGGATTAATATTCTCGTCACATGGAGCATTCAAGAACGAAGACTGAAGACTAGAAGATGCGTACGGAGATGGAATAAAGCCGTGATAGTCGGAAAATAATTTTCTAGCATTATTTTGACTATGTGATACTATGTGCTTTATTACATGTATGCATGCTATATGTGTTTACTTTATGCACTAGATAGCGTATCCCTTATTGTAAAAAGCTAAGTGGGAGAGGGAATGGAAACATTCCCATGGTATCCATTACTGTTCTCTTGGTGACTCTTATGGACTTTCGAAGTTCGTGTAGACGAGTCATTGGAGGAAAACTCTTGTAATTCCTTTTACGAGAAACATTGATTAAGTTTATCAAACAATGCCTAATTTGTCTTTCTGAAGCTGACTTCAAGTCGACTCATTCTCATCCCGGGGAGTGGAATGGAGCCAAAGCCACTTGGTCATGTGGATGACACAAATTAGAGACCTTCGTACCATCCTTTTAAAGGTGGATCGATTGTCTGCTCGGCTCCCTCATCTAATGAGAGATAAGGTTGTTCGCATGGTGAATCATTGGTTAGAAACTTCGAATTTCACTTATGATTCTCCGCGTCTTGATTTACAAAAATCGAATGGGTCAAGTAATTGGATGTCAATTGTAAAAATCTTTTGGTGTAGTAAACGTCTACACTATCGTGGCTTGCTGCACTGAATGGGATTTTTGATCGATTGATGTAGACAGTTATAGAAGGAAATGAAGGATCCGTGTGTCAACGTAAACGTCCACACTATCGTGGCTTGCGGTGGTATGAGAGTCCCAAACGAACTTCTTAGTACTGAGTAATGGTTTACACTTAGGTACGCTTCATAGTATCCTTCCCATCGAAGTAACGCTATTGATGATGTATGACCGAAGCAAATCTAATTGTGAAATCGTTTGGGTGGGTAAATGTCCATACTATCGTGGCTTGCCATACCTGATGGGATTTTAGATGTGATTAGTAATTTAATGATATTATTTGAGGGAGATAATATCGGCATTAAATTGATTGTTTGTTTATATGTGCTTATTGGTTTAGAGAATAGCTATGAATCCACTTTCTGTGATACTCAAGGAGAATAAACTCACTGGTCCCAATTACATTGATTGGAAGAGAAATTTGGACATTGTCCTGACTGCTGAAGAGTACAAGTTTGTACTCTATAAGCCATGCCCTGCTGAACCCACGGCTGCCTCAACTGATGAGGAAAGAGCAGCATATAGGAAGTGAGGCTGATGAAATGGCTAGGTGCTATATTTTGGCTTCTATGTCAAATGTACTCCAAACCCAACATGAGTCGATGGACACTGCCGAGGATATGTTGTTCAACCTCAGGGAGATGTTTTGGCATCAAGACCGTGCGGCTAGGCAAGAAGCCATGAGAGTCCTCATGTCGACTACTCAGTCTGAAGGAACGCCCGTTGGGGAACACGTTCTAAAGATGATGAGTTTGTTGAATGAATTGGAGGTCCTTGGAGCTCAGATTGATGGTGAGACGCAAGTCGACATCATACTCCAGTCTCTGACCCCCAGTTTTGAGCAGTTCCGTATGAGTTATAATATGGGTAAACTATCTTATACTCTTGCGCAACTCCTGACTGAACTGAAGGCGGCAGAGGGGATCTACAAGAAGGGCAAGTCTCAAGCGCTTGTAGCTACCAAGTCCAAAGGCTTGAAAGCTGTTGGAGGTAGGGGCAAGAAAAGGAAGTAAGCCTGGAAACCCAGTGGTGCCAAGAGGACTGGACCACGAGTGGGGGCTAACAAGCCAAGGAGCAAGTGCTTCCGATGCAATAAGTCTGGACACTGGAAGTCTGAATGTCCTCTCAAAGTTACAAATTTTTCTTTAGTCGTAAAAACATTGTCAGCGGTATTATCTACCAGAAATCTGGTGTGTAGATATGGAACCACTGGCGGTATGTGCATTTTTGAATGCAGGGGTTCCAGAAAGCCCGACGACTTAGAGAAGAAGAGTTCGAGACTACATGGGCAAAGCGGTAGAGGAGGCAGCGGTTGCAGTGGAAGACATTTATCTGCTTTAGTAGTTATAGGATTTCATTTCAAAATTTATTGCTTTATGTACCCCTTTATTTTAGAAAGAACTTTTGTTCTGGTTTTCTATTATTAATGAATGGATAATTTATTTCTTTAATCATTTGATGGTTTGGATAAGAAATAATGATGTTATCTATTCTGGTACATTAGATAGCAATATATGAATGATGAATCCTAAGTCTACCACGATGGAACAAACCGTTATATAACTTGTTTTACTGATTAGATGTATTTCTTTGTTAAATCATTATACTTGTGAATTCTTGTACTTAGTAGTATTTATTCAAATAAGATTCAAAAGGTCGAAATTGATTTGATCAATTAAGTTGAAGGAATTGACCTTCCGACCTCAGAATTGAATTTGGAAGATAATACAACTAAGCAAACCTTTCTGGATAAAGGAAAGAATTCAGACAAGTATTGAAATTGATTGTTAACTGATAGATGCGGAGATATGTGTAATTAGAGTAATTCTTTCAAGAATACTCAAAGATGGATTAGAATACTTGATGTGCCATAAAAGCAAAGTGTTTTGACTAGTCAATGGACACAAAGCTATTATGGGGAACCTTCAAAGTATATCCATTGGAAGCCTGCGGCTTGTTCGCGGAGGCTACCACCTATCTAAATAACACATGACATAAATCAAAGATTGGGATTAAGTCTCAAGGACTGCACCATACACTCACGTGTAGAAATGGTGTGTCGGAAATAAGAAATGGAATTCTAATAGTAAAACACTACTACAAAAATTAGTTTTAGAGACGCTCAAAAGTGTCATTAAAAATTACTTTTGGTGACGCTTTTAATATATTGACGTTTTGAAAAAGCGTCACCTGATTTGGCGTTACTATAAGTATGTATTGTGACGCTTAAAAAGTGTCACCATAAGTGTCTATTAGTGACACTTTTGACCCGTCACGATAACATTATATTGTGACGTTTCTCGACGTTACGATAGCATTATTTTGTGACGCTTTTATGTGTTATTATAACTTTAATTGATGACATTGACAAGCGTCACAATAATACACTTTGGTGACATTTTTTCTCGTCACATGAAAATTGTAACTAACTCAACAAATACATTTAGTCACATGAAAATTGTAACTAACTCAACAAATACATTTAGTGACACTTTTTACGGTGTCATGATAATTTAATTTTGCAACTCTCTTGCAACACTTTCATGCCAAACACTATTTAACAATGCTCGCCTTTTCAAGAATTTATAATACTAATTTTATTATCATAAAATAAAATTACCTCACAAATCCAAAATTAAAAACAAAAATTATTAGTATAATAAAATGTCATTCGACTTCAAATATCAATTCAATCTTTTACTCAATCACATAGCTCATAACCTCCTATCTAATATTCAAAACTAAAATATTTACAAAACACAAAGGTATTCACGCGTCAGTGGCAAGATTTGTATTTGATAGCTTTATTTTGTACACTTGAACCTATATAATGGACAAAAAGAAATATAAATAATAGGTTAAACTGAAAAAATATAACTAAAAGAAATGAAACCATATAAAAAGAAAATTTACCAAATGTTTTTGTCAAACAATGTTCCATTTTGTACTTGTCCAAGTACTTTAGCACCTGCACATTTGCTGTTGAAACAACTACATAATACATACCTCGAGAATGGTAAAACAACAACTAAGCAATTCATAAAAAATGATAATTAAAAAAAAATAAAAAAAATCAAATTGTTATACTAAATTATTCAAAAATAAGTTTGTTCATACCTGAAGAACTAACACGTTTGGTCACAGAATTTATCATGGTATCTTGACATTTTTGTTATGCCCGTGTTTAACACTTTGCCATGACTACAATGAAACAATATGGAACACACCTTTCAAGATTCCATTCAAAATAAATTATATCATTTCCAAAAAAATACAAGAATAAAATAAATACACATTCCCAACGAAAAATGCTAATGCAATAATATACTTGAATGGTTGATATTTTTCTCAACGAAAAATTTACCAATACTTCGAGGATTAATAGAATCAATAATAATATTTTATCTATGTGTCATTGATATAATATTTTCTTGTGAAGATTAAAAAAAATCAATTAAAATTTAAAAATTATTATTAAAAAACAAAAGAGCATTATATAAATAATATATGATACCTCCAAAAAGATCGCGTTTCACAATAACATAATCGTAAGAATGTGATAAAGTTGTTGGGCCACTGTTCAATAATATAAAAAAAAAAAAAACATTACTAGAGAAATCAATTAGAAAACATGTATTTAGGACTTAGGAGTTAGAAGAACATGTATATACATCCCTTCATGCACTCGCAAGAAACAATTACCTCACATCTTTTTATTGAGTTAGACTTGTAACAGAAACAAAATGTTTTCCATACCTGGTACACTGTTCATTAACAAATGCAAATGAATATAAATCATCTCTGTATTGTATCAACAATTTTATAAGTACTAATTACTTTATGGAGTAAAAAACATTCACGACATGTAAATAATAAATTAACAATACAATTAACTAAGGGAAAAAATTTGTGGGCGTTAGAGAAAAAACCCTTTATGTGTGTGCCCAATTAAGCAAAGCAAAGCAAATACAATTAATTAATATTGAATAAATAAAGTATTTTATCACTGAAGGAGACGAATCTGAAATGCATCGGCAATTTCTGTGTGAAAAATAATTCTCTTTCTGAGCAAAGCAATTCGAGGGCCGATTTTTGCATATGATGGAATTTTTGCGCATAAAATTTAAGGGAGAATTTTATCGATAAGCTCGTTCGAAACAGGAGAGTCGTAAGGCTCCGTCGTCGAAATAAGCATCTGAAGCCAGATTTTGATTTAGTCCCACCGGCACCGAATGGCCGCTTGGTATTCCGAGATTGAAGAGATCGAATTCACCCGACATCGATTGGTGAAGTGGGTTGTACGAGTGAAAATGAGAAATTAATTTGAGAAATCAAGATTGGAGGAAATCCAGATTTGAGAGAGAGTTTGAAGTAGATCGTGCTAGGGCACCGATAGGAATCGGCTTTTACTTGCAGTTATGAAATGAATGTGATTTTATGATTTATTAAAAAAATTATGGAGAAATAATTTATATGAATGTATAAATAGTAAATAAAAAAATCTTCATCAGACTTGAACCTAAAACCTCTTGATAAATTATTGGACTTCTAACCAAAGTAGCGTCACTACATGTTTGCGCAAATACAATGTGTCATTATATAGGTAATAATGTGACACTTACTTATAAGTGTCACAAAAAAACGTCACTATAACGGGTATTTTGTAGTAGTGAAAGGACAAGTTTGTTCGGAACTACCTATGTTCTATGGATATTCCTGGAAGACAACAACACATTCAATGTGGTTGTAGGATATCCTAGATGAACAAAACATTGTGTTCAATAGTACTATGAACCAGAAGGACGTTATAAGCTCTAACGCTCGGTTCTTAGAAGAAGACTATTAGATGAACTGCAATGCCCTAACTGACGTAATACTTTGTTATGAGGAAAAGGACAAAAGACTGGGAACCAGCCAAACCGAGTAGTAGTACACCACTAACTGCACCTACTGTTATTACTGTTATACACCGTGTAAATGTTGATTTTGGCGACAACATATTTCGTATTTGGTTTGTTGTTTTTGGATTCAGGGTTGAATGTGAAAGTACAGTTGCAAATAGCTGGAGTCGCCGATTTTGAAGACGTGCATCAAAAACCGGCGACTGGAGAATGCCCCTGGAATCGGCGACAGGCGACTCGTCCTTGGAACCAGCGACTGGCACATGTCCCTGGAATCGGCGACTGGAGATTGCTCTTGGAATCGGCGACTGGCGACCCGTCCTTGGAACCGGCGACTGGCACATGTCCCTGGAATCGGCGACTGGAAATTGCTCCTGGAATCGGCGACTGGAGACTCTGTCCATTGACGCGGCGAATGGTGACTCTGTCCACTGACCCGGCGACTGGCGACTCTGTCCACTGACCTGGCGACTGGCGACTCTGTCCACTGACCCGGCGACTGGCGACTCTGTCCACTGATTCGGCGACTGGCGACTGACGACTGGCGAATCATGGAACAAGCGACAGTGTTTGTCCTTGATGATCTTTGTATTTCAACCTCAATGATATCGACGACCATGAAGACGATGAAATTCGAAACTTCAACACTTAGAGATTTTCACAAGTAATTGAAGATGAAGAATTGAGATCGATGGAGTCAAGATTGAATTGAAGTCTGATTTTGAAATTGAAGAATCAAGATTTGACGATTCAAGAATCAAAGATTCAAGATTCCAAGAATCAAGAATCCATATTCCACAATAGTGATGTCATCCATGGAGAAGTGACATCAGCCAAGCATGTGACCAATCAGAACGTGCCACGTCATCACCTCACATGTGCGGGCTGCCTATATAAACCCATGGATTTCGATTTCATCACTTGACGATTTTGAGAGAACGAAATCTGATTTTTAGAATCGTGACCGACAGCTTCGAGCTTCGAGTTTGTGTAGTAGCTTTTGCGCCTTGTGCCAAGATTAGAGTTAGGAGATTTAGCTCTAGGTACTCGTGTGCTAGATTGCAAGTTAGTGGGAGTTGTTGCGACACTCGGGAAACTTCTTGTAATCGTTTTGCCTACCATACTCAGTGTAATAGTTTAGTTTCGTTTTTCAATGGAATGAAACATATTACATAACTTTGTCTTCCGTCTTTCATTCCACGAACTTGTGTGAGTGTTACCTTGACTGAAACTGTTGTTCGTGCGTTTAAGTCCAACTTCGCGAAAAGTTGGTATCATACGTCGAAGACGTAATTTCAATTGGTATCAGAGCGGGACGTCATACGTATAAGACGTGATCCGTTACTTGACTTCATAATTCCGCTACAATGGAGTCGTCCATGTTTGTCCAGAAACCGATTATGCTTACTCATCAGAACTACTCTAACTGGAAGGCCAAAGTTTCTGCTAGGATTAAGGGCTTTGACTCTAGGTCTTGGATGACAGTGTTAGAAGGATGGGAACGCCCATATACTGAAGATGCCGATGGCGTAAGAATTCCGAAACCAGAACGTAGTTGGACGAGAGAGGAACATGACTTGTCCACGGCTAACAGCAAAGCCTTACTTCTTATCTGTGAATGGCTGGACCTCAGTATGTATCAGCTGGTCAAAAATTGCATATCTGCCAGAGATGCATGGGAAACTTTACAAAGAACTTGTGAGGGAAGTCATGCTGTTAAGCGATCGAAAATCCGAACTATCACTGCTCAATTCCATCAACTCCGGATGAGGGAAGATGAAGACATCAATGACTACTTGGACAAGATCATGAGATATGTGAATGAAGCTTTTGAACTTGGAGAAATCTTTCCTGCTCTCATGGTCTATGAGATAGTCCTCTCCAGTGTTAGCACTAGGTTCGAGAGTAAGGTGCTGACTATCGAAGCACAAAATGACGAGAACCAAAACTGGGATTATGCCGACTTGATGGCTGATTTGAGAAACTATGACCTGACTCTCAAAGTTCGAAGCAACCCAGACATGTCTCTTGTCTACGAACCGATGACTGCTCTTAAGATTTCAGAAAAAGGAAAAAGTTCAAGAAGCTCTAACTCTCGAAAAACTCATGTGAAAAATGAGAAAACGGAAAGTAGTTTTTCCGCTGATTTGTGTGAATCGGATGATGAGGAAGCTGAGGATATTGAGAGACTGATGAACTCTAATAATCCGAACAAACTGGTTGCACTGACTGAGATAGTCACTTATCTTGTGAAACAAGAATTTAAGAGAAAGAACCGTGCCCGAAATTTTCGAAAATTTCATAAAAGTTCTAACTCATATCCAAATACTCCTGACAACCGAAATCAGGGATCGTCGTCAGACAAAAAGTTTAAAGGGACAAAGCTCTCACCATACTCCTCTACTAGCAAGGATGTCTCCAAGATGCAATGCTATGAGTGTAAGGGATATGGACACGTTAAAAATGAATGTCCTAATTTACATCGTAAGAAGAAGCTACCAGTTAGCTATGTTGTGATTGACGATGAGGATGTCATTTCTGAGAACGACGAGTCTGAGGACAACAATTCTGACGATGATGAAGACAACGCTCTAGTTGTCACTTTTGGTGAATCTTTTGATCTCGAAAATGTGGAGGTCGAAAACTTTGTTTTTGATGCATTTCTGAAAGACACTGCAACTGCAGACAACATCTTCCGTGTGGCATCGACAAACCGAAATTTCTGTGATGATGATATTTTCTCGGATGATGAATCAGTGTCTGATGCTGAAGAGATGGAGAAGACGACCGAAGTGTCTAAAACTGAAGATGTGTGTATCGAGTTGATCACCTTGAAGGAGAGTCACTCTATACTTGAAAATCTATATGATATTGCTATCACTGAGAATAGCACACTTGAAGTGTCTCTGAAGTGCTTGACTGAATCTTTTAATGAACTCTCGAATGAACAACTCAAGATGTGTGATGAAGTGGTAGTGTTGAGAAACTCAGTTGAGAAGACTGAGGATGAGAAGAAGAAGTTGAACAATTCTTTGACAATTCTCAAAGTCAAATTTGATGATCTCTTCGAAGAAAAGCATAAGTATTTCAAAGAAGTTGTCGAACTGAGAGAGGTGTGTGAGAAGTTGAGTTCTGAAAACTCAAAACTAAAGACTTCACTGAAAAAGGAGTCAACTGAGGTTAAGAAGCTGCAGACCTTGTTTAAGAACTCAGATGCTGAAAATGATGAACTGAAGTCATCACTGATGAAAACTCAAACTGACCTTGCCATGACTGACAAGGAACGATATGTGTTGAAAGAAAAACTTCATATGACTGACGAGCTGTTGAGGAAAATGAACACGAACTCTTCCGTGTTTGACAATGCTGCTTCATATATGAATCCTAATCGTTACGGTCTTGGATTTCAAAAAGTTTTTGAGTCTATATACTCGACATCTGAAAAGAAGAAGGAAGTGAGTTTTGTTAAGGCAGCGGATGATTTGCCTGAGGATAAAAGTAAGGATGACGTTGAATCATCTAAACGGAAGGAGATTGCTGAAGGGAAGAAGATTGCTAAGTCTCCAGAACCTAAAACTCAAAAGTCGTCCTCGAATTCAAAATCTGAATCTGAGACATATCAATTTCCGAAGAATATTGTCAAACATCCTCGTGGTATCCTACCCTATGAAAAGACGTTGCTGAAGAACTTAGACAAATCTCAGAACGTGAAGAAAAATGGACAATCCTCACGCACAAAAACTATTTTGGTCAAAACGTCTCCGAAGGTTGAAACTCGTCAAAGGAGAAAGTATGTATGTCACTACTGTGACCAACCTGGACACATTCGACCATTTTGTTATAAGATGAAGGATGACATGAACAGAGAGTTGATGACTATGAAGAAAAAGGCCGAGAGTGCTAAGGAAATGAAGAAATCTATTTCTCTAAATCCGAAAACTAAGCAAATTCCGAAATTTGTGACTGAGAGAAATGTCCAAATGAATGACAAGCAGAAATGGGTGCCTAAGTCTCAAAAGAGCAAAGTTGAACCTAGTTCTAAAACCAGCTGTTGGCAACCAAGAGAACTTATTTTCTGCAATGTTGCACTCAATGCCTCTGAAGCTGGAAACAAAGGTATCTGGTACTTTGACAGTGGCTGCTCCCGACATATGACCGGCACAAAGAAATTCTTGAAAGAATATGAGCCGATGACTGGTTCCCCCGTGGTGTTTGGAGGGGGAGCAAAAGGTGTTGTCAAGGGAAAGGGGACGCTACAAATCAAAGGTTTACCACCGATCAGAAATGTTGTCCATGTCAAGGGACTTGTTGCCAACCTTATTTCGATCAGTCAGCTGTGTGATGAAGGATTCAATGTTAGTTTTGATAAAGAATCATGCAGAGTTTTTGATGTTGAAGGAAAATGTATCATGGAAGGTCCACGTGCTAAAAACAATTGCTATACAACTGAGTATAGTTGCTTCTCCGTGACCGTTCCTGATGAAGTAGATTTGTGGCACCAACGACTTGGCCACACCAGCACTCGAAATTTGAGCAAATTGGTTAAGGGGGAGATAGTTCGAGGAATCTCTCAACTCCCCAAAATCGAGAAAAGAGTGTGTGGTGACTGTCAGAAGGGTAAGCTGACAAGAACTCCTCATCCAGCACTGCCAACGCTCATGAGTACTTCAGCTCCTTTCGAACTTTTATATATGGACTTGATGGGTCCTATGGAAGTCAAAAGTCTTGCTAAGAAAGAATATGTATTGGTTGTCGTCGATGATTTTTCTCGATACACATGGACGAGGTTTCTGGCAACCAAAGATGAAACTTTCAATGCCTTTAAAGGTATTGTAAAATGGATAAGAACAAATCATGAAGCTAAGGTGAAGAGGATCCGAAGTGATCATGGAACAGAATTTGAAAATTCTAGCTTCAATGAATTTTGTATGATGAAGGGAATTCATCATGAGTACTCGGCCCCAAAAACGCCTCAACAAAATGGGATCGCCGAACGAAAGAATCGAACACTGCAAGAGATGGCGCGTGTGATGTTAATCTCGAAAAATCTTGCCCGAACTTTTTGGGCAGAAGCCGTCTCTACAGCTGGCTACATTTTGAATCGAATAAGTATTCGATCTGGCACTACTGCTACTGCCTATGAACTTGTCAATGGCAAGAAACCTTCGGTGGCACACTTTCGTGTCTTTGGCTGTACTTGCTATATTTTGAAGGATCGTGATCCTCTAAAGAAATTTGAAGCCAAAGCTGATCGTGGAATTTTCGTTGGCTATAGCCAAAATAGTCATGCCTACCGTGCCTACAATCTTCGAACTAGGAAAGTCATCGAGACTGTGAACATCAACTTTGACGAACAAGACTTTCTTGGAAAAGATGCAGAGGCTGATTGGGTTAAGGAAGGAATCCTTGAGAGTCGAACTTTTCCTTCAACACCCACAACTGAAACTCCTGAAAATGCTACTCCGAATACTTCATTCGAAGTTGGAGACTCTAGCAACCGAAATGATGACACTTCAGGAACTGAGGATGACGAGGATGATCAAGTTGAGAACCCAGCTGATGCTCCGAGAGAAGCACCGGGTCATATTCAAAAACGTCATCCACCAAACCAAATGATTGGAAGTTTGAATGAGCGAACTACACGCTCAAAGAAACCTGTGAATTCTCCTGACGAACTCTACAACATTTGTACTTCTGCAGTATGTAATGAAATCGGCATCACTTGCTTTCTCTCCGAAAATGAGCCGAAAAATTACAAGGAAGCCATGCAAGATGATTTTTGGATCATGGTCATGCAAGAAGAGTTGAATGAGTTCACACGAAACAAAGTTTGGTCCTTAGTTCCCCGTACATCGAACATCAATATTGTTGGAACTAAATGGATTTTCAAGAATAAAACAGATGAGCATAACCAAGTTGTTCGAAACAAAGCTCGTCTCGTTGCCCAAGGATATGCCCAAGTGGAAGGCATAGATTTTGATGAAACTTTTGCTCCGGTCGCACGAATTGAGTCCATCAGACTCCTGATTGCTATTGCATGTCATCTTGGCATCAAACTCAGACAGATGGATGTCAAAGCTGCTTTCTTGAACGGTGTACTGGAAGAAGAAGTCTACGTTGCCCAACCTAAGGGGTTTGAGGATCCGAATAAGCCAAACCATGTTTACAAGCTTCACAAAGCTCTATATGGCTTGAAACAAGCGCCCCGCGCCTGGTATGGATGTCTCACGGATTTTCTTCTAAAGTTCGGCTTTGAGCGTGGATCGGTGGACAAAACTTTGTTCATCAATCGAGATGGCAAACACATGATTGTTGCCCAAATTTACGTTGACGACATTGTCTTCGGAGCTACTTGTTCTAAACTCGTGACTGCATTCACAGAAGCTATGTCCTCAACATTTCAAATGAGCCTTGAGGGGGAGTTGCATCAATTTCTTGGCCTTCAAATTTCTCAACGACCAAATGGGATATTTGTATCTCAAAGTAAGTATGCTAAAAACATGGTTGAGAGGTTTGAGATGCATCATGCCAAGCCAGCTAACACTCCTATGGCAACTACCGAACGCTTATCTACGTCAACGAAAAGCCGGAGTGTAAACCAAACTCTTTATCGTTCTATGATTGGGAGTTTACTTTATTTAACTGCCACTCGTCCTGACATTATGTTTAGTGTTTGTATGTGTGCCAGGTACCAAGCTGATCCAAAAGAAGACCATCTACGAGCTGTGAAACGGATCCTCCGATACATCTCTGGGACTTCTCAGCTAGGCCTTTGGTATGCGCGCGACACTTCATCCAACCTTGTCGGCTTTTCTGATGCCGACTGGGCGACGGACACGGACGAACGAAAGAGTACCTCCGGATGTTGTTGCTTCCTTGGCAATAATATCGTGTCTTGGCATAGTAGAAAGCAAAACTGCATCGCACTGTCAACTGCCGAGTCGGAGTATGTTGCAGCTGGAAGTTGCTGCACTCAACTACTTTGGTTGAAACAAATGTTGAATGACTATCTTCTTGAGAGTGCTCCATTAGTGCTGTATTGTGATAACCAGAGTGCTATCAAAATCAGCGAAAATCCTGTCCAGCATTCAAGAACTAAACACATCGACATTCGACATCATTTCATTAGAGATTTGGTTGATCGTGATATAGTCAGTCTACAGCATATTTCAACGGAAAAACAGCTTGCTGACATCTTTACCAAACCTCTTGACTTTGAGAGATTTAAGAAACTAAGAAATTCTCTCTGCATGTGTTCTCTCTAAGAGTTCACGAAAAATTTTGAAGTCTGAAAGAGTAGTTTCTTTACTTCTGAATACGCACTCGGAATCGTCGTGGATTAGTCTAGTCAGACAAACATGGATTCGAGGCCGATTTAGTCTTCGGACCCAAGAGTATTTATTCCGCTGATTGCAAACATGTGAGCTTGGCATTAAACTCCCATAAGCTATCATTTGCATAGATCCATAATACCAAGTAACGGAGGACGCCGGATCACTTTGTCCGCCGGCTCCCCTCTTCGAAAGGTAGCACATGGACGCTCAATTTTAAGATGCTCAACCATCACACTTCGGAGATGCGGGATGATCCTCGCTCCCCTCTGACTGCTGTAATGAGCATCTGTTGCATTTCATTTATAAAGCTAAAACTCGTCTGGAGGACGCAGGTCGAACCTTGCTCCCCTCTGATTGTAGTAACGCTTAGTCCCAAGTGGAGTGCCTTAAAAGTTCACCTTGCATTCATGAATCAAAATCTCTTGTGCGGTGCAAACTCTGCCAATATGTTTCGACGAAACACGATTGCTTCCGTGTGACTGAGACGAAGGACAAGCAAACATGTCTATCAACATACTTCGGTCCATCTCACCGGTTTTTAATATGAGAGATTTTTCATTAACTCAAAGTTCTATTCACCTCGTGTGAAATTTTTTGTTTTGGAAAAATGATGGAAGTGTCTCTTTTCTGGGAAAATATTTGCTCTTCATTGCCTAATATCACCCCTCGAATCTCCACTAAAATGTGTTTGAATGTTTGTGTGTGTTGAACTCTTGAATGACTAACTCGGGATGTGTTGCTTTTGTTTTTGCATCTTTGTAGTTCATATCCAGTGCTATGTGGTTAACTATTCATGCAACGTTTCATATCTGAGTGTGACAACTTTCAACGACCAACATACCCGGCGACTCATTGGACACCAAGACAGGCGACTGCGTCTCCCTGTCGCTGGATCAGTATGTTCCCATAGCCGGCGACTACGTCCACTCTGTCGCTGTCTTCATATGCTCTAAAACCGGCGACTGTGTCCACTTGTCGCTGATTCGCAACCGAACCCTCACTCAGCGACTTTGTCCTCCAGTCGCCTGATTTGTGTTGATGGCTACATAGACGCCAAAACCGGCGACTCTGTCCTATCGTCGCTGGTTGTGTTTTTCATCAAACTCAAAGACTGAGATCTCTCTTCGATGAATTTGATATCCGAAAATACAACGCTCTCATCGATCATCCTCGGTTTGATTTTTTTTTATGTTATGTTTTTATATATATTATTTATTTCTAATATTTAATATATATATTTATTTACTATTATTTTTGATTTATTATTATTTTTTTTACTCGTCTCCTAATGGGCTTATTTTGTTCTTGAGATGGGCTTTTTGCAGGTATTGGGCTGTGTATTTTTATTCCGGACGGGCCGCTCAAATTTTTCCTATATATAGGACCTCACCCAACCCTACTTCTTGCGCCTTCAAATTTCTGAAATTCTCTAAGTCCTCAAGCCTCTCAGCTCTCAACTGCTAGCTCTCGAGTTCGAAGTTCTTAGGTTTTCTAGTTTTTCCTTTTCCGTCGCATCCGGCGACTCTAGCTTGCGCATCAGGCGCCTCGTATCCATTGGGTGTTCGTCTTTAGTCTTCGTCTATTGTCTTCGCATCCGGCGACTAACAGCTCGTGTCTACTGCTAATGTCGACTTCGAATATGGATGCTATGTTTGACGACATCACTGCTTATCTGAATGCTGAGTTCAAGAAAGCGGCATCCCCAAAATCCAAGAAGAAAGCTTATGAAGAGCTTCAAGCTCATCTGGATAAGGTTGATCGACGCAAGACAACCTCTGCTGAACCG
This sequence comes from Euphrasia confusa, assembly GCA_954870475.1. Taxonomy (NCBI): domain Eukaryota; kingdom Viridiplantae; phylum Streptophyta; class Magnoliopsida; order Lamiales; family Orobanchaceae; genus Euphrasia; species Euphrasia confusa. The sequence continues at coordinate 25,501,419 of OX940960.1, forward strand.
TCTATCGATCTGACACAATCTGTTGATCCAGCACAGTCTGTCTCACAGTCACATTCTAAGTTTACTAAAGGTTTCATGCGCTGCTTCAAGGGTACGGTGTCACCGGCTGAATGAAAAAAACTTGTTGATGATGGAGTGATGGATGACGAAGGGAAGAAGATAGTGAAGAAACCAAATCTGACTGTCGATGTTGATCCAAAGAAAACTGGCAAAGACCCAAAACCAACTGGGGTTACTCCAAATAAATCCAAACCCACAGCTTCGGGCGAAGGGTCTGGGAAGAAACCTGTTGTCAGCGGTGATAGCAGAAAGAAAAGTTCTGATGGCTCATCTGAGAAGCTTAAATCTCAAGGCTCTCAAAAACCGCCCGTAGTACCTAACTCTCCTCGTTCCACTGGCTCGACAGACAGAGTCTTATATGTTCAAGCTGTTAGTGAATGTCCGAAGGCTCACTCCTATGATTTTTATACTCCTACAGCCGAACGACGTCTTAAACTGATCTCTCAACTCTCTATCTTTGCTGATCGCACTATTCGCAAAGATGATTATAAGAACCATGGTGTCATGGAATTTTTCAAGAAGATGAAGATTTTTGAGTCGGTCTCGTTGACTTATAGATACTCGGTTCCCATTCTCTACAAGTTCTATACTCACTTGTCTCCTGAGTTCGCTGATCCAAAGAACAGGCTGTTTGGATCATTTATTTTCCGTAAGAAACTCTACAACTTTCGTCCTTCAGCTATCAACGAATATCTGAATCGATCAACCACTGAGGGTACCTGGGTTAGACCCTCTGCTGAAGACAGAGCTGATGACTTGAAGATTGGTACTTTTCTGACTCAGGGAAAAGTGAAGTCCGCAACACCCCCACCCTCCAAGCTGTCTGCCTTCTATGGCATACTCCATCGACTCGGGATGTCGAATTGGATTGTCAATCCTGACGAGACTGTGATGTCTAACGAGCTTATGCATCTTATCTTTCGCCTAGGCTATGGTGAACAAGTAAATCTTGGGAGAATTATTTTTGCTGATTTATGCAAGATCGCAAGACTATCGGATGAGGCGATCAAGCGTGAACTTGAATTGCCGAAGAAGGAAAGATTTCGTCTCACACACCCTTGTCTGATCTATGGGATGCTTCATGAGCAAGGGTTCATTCCTGCAACTGCGTCCGAGAAACACATGAAAAAGAATGGAGCTGTCAAGATCACAGGAACTTATCTAAATCCGAGCAAACGTGTGATTGATCTTCCATGGACGACGCTGGCTGTCCGTTCCGAGATTCCCGAACCTGTGACTCCACCTCCTTCACCCCCGAAACAACCTAAGAAACGCAAGGCTAAGAGTAAGGCTGAATCCTCACAGGCGAAACGCCAAAAGACTGCACCTGTCGAGATTGACGACAACCCTGCAACCGAAGGCAAGAAAAAATCTCCAACTAGAGTGCCACATGGTTTTGGTCCTACTTCGGGTTTACCTCCAAATCGAAATCCCTATCACCCGATCCACGGACATCGAACCGTTGTCCCTTCAGCTGCAGTTCAAAAATTTTATGCATCTATCCAGAAAGTTGATAAACGTCAAGCTGAGCATGTTATTGCTTACAACAAGATGATTGACGTACAGACTTAGTCGAGGGATGCTTTCAAGGAACTTCAACTTGAAATCCAACAAGGAGGAGGTTTGGGAGATAGTACTGGGGTTGGATCCCAAGGTGGAAGTCTGAAAGATACCTTCATCTATTCTCTGTTTAAGGATGCTATCAAGGAAGCGCATCACGATTTGGTTAAGTCTGGATATCAGTCTGATGATGATGGTGAGAAGACAGATGAGGATATTTTTGTTGGTATGATGGATGCAAGAGATAAAGGAAAGCAAAAGGTTGGTGAGTCAGCAGTTGTTGACTCAAATGTTGGTTCTACAAATCCAGAGGCGTCGCGCGCGATGCCGTCTGATGGACTCAGGGATCAGGATGATGAAGATGTCAACATTCTAGATGTTGAAGATGAAGATGGAAATGACTTGGGTGAATATGAAATTTTTCAAGATTTGGGTGATGAGTCTGATGGCGATGAAGATGAAGACACCAGTGATGATGATGGCTTTCAGTATGATGACGATGAAGATGTGATTGAAAGTCCGGGTCGTGAACCATCTCCTTCAGACGAAGACCCGAAGTGATTTTATTTTTCAGTATCAGTTTCATTTTGCTCAACTTTTGAACCCTGAACTCTTTTCATGCTTTTCCGTTTTTTTTTTATTTGCTATCGTATGACTCTGAACTCTTGTTTGGTTTTTCATAACTATTCACCTGCTTTGGTTTTCTTTTATTTTTTCTAAGTTTTTATGGTTTTTCATTGGATAAGTATCATCATGTTTTTTCCATTTTTACTTAGTATGTTTTTACTCGCTTATTTGGTTGAGGGGGAGATTGTCGTATCTCCTATCTACTTTGTTTTTGTTATAACGTTGTGCCAAAAAGAGGGAGATTGTGAATGTTGATTTTGGCGACAACATATTTCGTATTTGGTTTGTTGTTTTTGGATTCAGGGTTGAATGTGAAAGTACAGTTGCAAATAGCTGGAGTCGCCGATTTTGAAGACGTGCATCAAAAACCGGCGACTGGAGAATGCCCCTGGAATCGGCGACAGGCGACTCGTCCTTGGAACCAGCGACTGGCACATGTCCCTGGAATCGGCGACTGGAGATTGCTCCTGGAATCGGCGACTGGCGACTCGTCCTTGGAACCGGCGACTGGCACATGTCCCTGGAATCGGCGACTGGAAATTGCTCCTGGAATCGGCGACTGGCGACTCTGTCCATTGACGCGGCGACTGGCGACTCTGTCCACTGACCCGGCGACTGGCGACTCTGTCCACTGACCTGGCGACTGGCGACTCTGTCCACTGACCCGGCGACTGGCGACTCTGTCCACTGATTCGGCGACTGGCGACTGACGACTGGCGAATCATGGAACAAGCGACAGTGTTTGTCCTTGATGATCTTTGTATTTCAACCTCAATGATATCGACGACCATGAAGACGATGAAATTCGAAACTTCAACACTTAGAGATTTTCACAAGTAATTGAAGATGAAGAATTGAGATCGATAGAGTCAAGATTGAATTGAAGTCTGATTTTGAAATTGAAGATTCAAGATTTGACGATTCAAGAATCAAAGATTCAAGATTCCAAGAATCAAGAATCCATATTCCACAATAGTGATGTCATCCATGGAGAAGTGACATCAGCCAAGCATGTGACCAATCAGAACGTGCCACGTCATCACCTCACATGTGCGGGCTGCCTATATAAACCCATGGATTTCGATTTCATCACTTGACGATTTTGAGAGAACGAAATCTGATTTTTAGAATCGTGACCGACAGCTTCGAGCTTCGAGCTTCGAGTTTGTGTAGTAGCTTTTGCGCCTTGTGCCAAGATTAGAGTTAGGAGATTTAGCTCTAGGTACTCGTGTGCTAGATTGCAAGTTAGTGGGAGTTGTTGCGACACTCGGGAAACTTCTTGTAATCGTTTTGCCTACCATACTCAGTGTAATAGTTTAGTTTCGTTTTTCAATGGAATGAAACATATTACATAACTTTGTCTTCCGTCTTTCATTCCACGAACTTGTGTGAGTGTTACCTTGACTGAAACTGTTGTTCGTGCGTTTAAGTCCAACTTCGCGAAAAGTTGGTATCATACGTCGAATACGTAATTTCACACCGGAACGCCATTGCAGTGGGAGGTTGTTAGGCGACCAGAGATCTTCATAAGACTAGAGGAGTTTTGAACTCTGGATCTAGTAAAGGTGAAATCGATCCCTAGCTCTGCATAAGGGCGGTACTGAATCTAAATGTGTCTCTTAGAAAGCAATAAGGATTATTGTTAAGAGACAAGATCATTTAGAGCACAATCTTAGTAAATCCATTTATGAATTGTTACAAAGCCATGAATCGTGGAACTTGCGAATTGATGAGATAGTCCATGTGATGGATTCGTCAAAAGGCATGGACGAAAGGTGTATTGAAAACGTGATGGAAACAAGGTGGTGTTTCTCGGAATTTTATGAAAATAACATTCTATCATTGGAAACAATGTAAGGATATTATCAGACATAAAATGATGGTTGTCTAAATAAATAAGATTAAGAAGAAGTTAGATCATGTTCTTAGGATCTTTCGATCTCTAGAAAGGAACATTGTATTTCTCCTAGATATCTTATACGATTATGGTTTGTTTTAAACCTTGCATAATTCTGAGAAAGGTTATTGCCTTTCAGACACAGAATACATCTATCCAAAGATATGTGTTTTGAGCACATAAAGGAGATAGATGAAGACTAAGCAGTTTCCGACACTTTAAGTGTGGAAAGCTTAATGAATGCAATGTTGAAAAGCAAGAAACTGATATCAACTATGCGGTTAGCGTAGTGGGAGGATATCAAAGTAATCTTATCAAGAGATATTCGGATGCTGTAAAAGTACTTTCGAAGTACTAAATTACGGAGCAACACGAATTCTTCTCAGATTACATTTTCTCAGATCCAAATTAGAGAAGGACCAGTGTAAGTCGATATCAGGCTATGTGTTCACTTTTGAAAGAGGTGGAACCTTAAGATGAAAGAGTGATAAGCATGATGCTTCTCGGACTCTATCATAAACCGAATAGCAGCCTCAGAGGCAGCGGAAGTTTTGGTTAGGTTTCGGAATAACCTCTGGACTTGGATATGATTCTTAGTTCACCAAAGGCTATATATATAGCGGTGCATGGTAAATTCGAAGAAGTCATAAGTTCAAAAGGTGATGATAACACATAGAGCAAGTACCACCTGATTCGAGTCATCGTCTAGAGAGACGACGCAGTAGTCACCAAGATAACTTCAGAGCGGCAACCTAGATTGCTCATTCACATAGTACTTCTTGGAAGTACAGTTTAAGCATGTGATGAGTATGGGAGTCGGAGTCTGGAGGAAATGACTAGACCTTAGTACAAGTGGGAGATTGTTGGAGTTGTGTACTTAATGTCTAGATTTAAGTATCGGTAAACTCCCGGTCATAGCATTTAATCTATTTAATTAATAAACAATTGTTTGCATTTAATTATTATTAATAAAATATATGCATATCATAGTCCTAGATTATATACGTTGTAGTTAGTATGGTGTGCGGGCCCACACAGAAGATCATACTATCGGTTACTCGTATTTAATCAAACAGTTGCTCACGACCTAGATGGACACAGACCAATCCATCGGTATAGTCGTTGTGTGAGAGAGAAAAATAATTTATCTTAATTATTTTATCACACTTGTACACTTGGTGTATTGGGCGGATCGCTTGAGATTTATAAATTAGGATTGCCGTTGATAATTGATTTAAGTCTTAGAGTATTTTATTCTTAATCCCCGATACTATTGCGGGTGTGTATATTTAATATAAGTGACTTTGATTTTCCAAAGGAATTAACCGATTTAATTATTGGGTTGATTACCGGTAAAGTTGGGTCACTATATTTTATATATGGCATGCCGTGAATACTTGACGGGAAAGTGTATCCCGTAAGGGTTGATAATATCCCCGAGATGAGTTCATAAGGAATTATTGTGTAAACCTCATGAGTGGATTTGTTCCGCACAATAATTAAGGTTGAATAGTACTATTCTCGGATATAAGAGATGAATAAATTAATTAGCAATAAATTAATTTTATTCATGAATATTTAAATCTTAAATACACGGAATAAATAATGCTAACCGGAGAAATATTATTTGATATAATATGGTTTAATATTGGGAGTGCAATTAATTTATATAGTGGAAAATAAATTAATTAATATTGATGGGATTAATAGATTTGGGCTTGGACTCAATTTAATCATCAATATTGGAAGCCCAATATTCCACCTCCTTTAGATCCCCTACGTAGCCTATAAAAGCACTACATGGTCTTCACAAATAATAAGACAAGATTATCATACTTGATATTCTAGAGAGTTCGTGAAGGAGATCCATAAGCTTGGAAGATCGTCGCCCACCTGACGTTCAAGCTAGTGCAAGGAATACGTGGGAAGATCCAAGGGTCTTCAACTTGATTTCGTTTCTCCGCACAACGAATCAAAGGTAAAATCATAAACCCCCTTGTATGATTTTGTGTGAATTAATTGTGATACATACATGAACATACGATCCGGGAAAGCGACGAACCTCGGGGACGGGGATTCGAGATCCCCGGCGAGGATCGAAGGTGGCGGTCGAACCCTAGGGTTCGGACCGCCGGACGCGTGACAAGGGCAGCCCCGGCTGGACGCCGGGGCACGCGATCGACCTTGGGTCGATCGCCGGGGGTTCGCCGTGGGCTGGTGCCACGGCGGGTGGACCCCCCGCCACCCTCGTCGGCGGCGCGTTCCGCGCAAAGCCCTCGGCTGGAGCCGAGGGGCGATCGAGCCCGTGAGCTCGATCGCGGGTGCGCTACGGGATGACCCGTAGCTGCCTCGTATGCGCTACGGGTTCACCCGTAGCAGGCGTACGGGGGCTGACCCTCCCCGCGAGCAGCGAGCCCGTGAGCTCGCTGCGGGGCTGCTACGAGCAGCCCCGGGGATGCCTCGTGCATCCCCAGCGATCATCCGTAGATGATCGCGAGCCCCTCGTGGGGGCTCGGCTGGATGCTCGCGGCCCTCAGGCCTCGCTGGGTGTTCGGTCGGGCCCCGGCTCACGCGGCGGTTCGCGGTTAGTTCTCCGGCGATCGAGGATTTCGGTCGGGGTTATCGGTTCCGCAATTTTTGATACCCCGGGATATCGATTTCCAGCTCTCATACCCTGATTACACGAGTAGGGCTTATATATATAGGGGTAGTAAACTTAACGGAGAAGAAATCACGTCCGTGGGCTGAAAAACCCCCGCTTGTCGGCCGACGGCTCAAAAGTGTCGGCCGACACCCATCCCGAATTGCGGGATTCACCTCGGGCTGGAGCGCGTGATCCTCAGAAACTGAAACAGCTCCCTGTCGGCCGACACCAGGCCAGAATCTCGGCTCGACGTCCTCTGTTGGAAATCAATATCCCGGGTTATCAAAAATTGCGGAAACCGACAACCCGACCGAAATCCCATCGCCGAAATTCACGCGAACCACCACACGGAGCCGGGGCCCGACGAGAGCTCCACCGCGGACAAGCCGCGGTAAAACCTTAGCCGAGCCCCCCGCCGCGAGGGGGCTCGCGATCTCACCTTGCGATCGCTGGGGTTGCCCAGCAGCCCCCGGCGGTGAGTCCGGCGACTCACCGCCACTGCCGGGGGTGAGTCCAGCTGACCCGCCGCGGCCCAGCCGCGGCTTCCCTCACGATCGACCTCACGGTCGATCGCATGCCCCAGCCGAAGCTGGGGCTCCTCCCGTGCGCATGCCGCCGGTCGAAAGTGGGGTCTGGGGTCCACCCGCCGTGGCACCAGCCCACGGCGAACCCCAGCTGTCGACCCATGGTCGATCGCACGCCCCGGCGTCCAGCCGGGGCTTCTCCCTTCGTCCGCGCGCCGTCGGTCGAACCCTAGGGTTCGGCCGCCACCCTCGACGCATGTCGAGGGTTCTTCGATCTTCGCTGAGGATCTCGAATCCCCGTCCCCGAAGTTCGTACGTTTCCCGGATCGTGCGTTGATGTATATATTATGATTAATTAAACGCATAATCATAAGAGGGGATTTACGATTATACCTACGTCTCGTTGTGCGGAGAAACGAGATGGTTTGAAGACCTTCGCATCTTTCCACGTATTCCTTGCTCTCCGTTCGAACGTCGTGTGGGCGACGATCCTCCGAACTCCTATGGATCTCCTTCACGAACTCTCTAGAATATCAAGTATGATAATCTTATGATGTCTTGAATTGTGAAGACCATGTAGTGATTTTATAGGCTACGTAGGGGATCTAAAGGAGGTGGAATATTGGGCTCCCAATATTAATGATTAAATTGAGCCCAAGCCCATATCTATTAATCCATTAATATTAATTAATTTATTTTCCACTATATAAATTAATTGCACTCCCAATATTAAACCATATTATATCAAATAATATTTCTCCGTTATTATTATTTATTCCGTGTATTTAATATTTAAATATCCATAAATAAAATTTATTTATTGCATAATAAATTTATTCATCTCTTTTATCCGAGAATAGTACCGTTCAACTTTAATTATTATGCGGAACAAGTCCACCTGCAGGGTTTACATAATAATTCCTTATGAACTCATCTCGGTGATATTATCAACCCTTACGGGATACACTTTCCTGTCAAGTATTCACGGCATGTCATATATAAAATATAGTGACCCAACTTTACCGGTAATTGACCCAATAATTAAATCGGTCAATTCTTTTGGAAAATCAAAGTTACTTATATTAAATATACACACCCGCAATAGTATCGGGGATTAAGAATAAAATACACTGAGACTTAAATCGATTATCTAAGGCAATCCTAATCGATAAATCTCAAGCGATCCGCCCAATACACCAAGTGTACAAGTATGATAAAATAATCAAGACCGATTATTTTCTCCCTCATACAACGACTATACCGATGGCTTGGTCCGTGTCCATCTAGGTCGTGAGCAACTGTTCGACTAAATACGAGTAACCGATAGTATGATCTTCCGTGTGACGACGCACACCATACTAACTACAACGTATATAATCTAGGACTATATTTGCATATATTTAATCATCAAATAATTAAAGCAAATAATTGTTCATTTAATTAATAGATTAAATGCTATGACTGGGAGTTACCGTTACTTAAATCTATACATTAAGTATACAACTCCAACATCCTCGACGCACTTCGAACCCTGCTCGTCTTCTCCGTTGTCTTCTTCGATCGTCTTCGGCGTGAATACGAGCTTCACACCCAACATACTTCACACTCGCAAGAGAAAAATCACAGTACGCCTACGCACTCCAAGTTTGAAGTTCGAAGTCTCGCTAGAGCCGAAGAACCCAAAACTTTGTCGGTGATGGAATATTCGAGATTCCATAGAAGATGCTTTGGGTTCGGCCCATTAAGCGGAATTTCCGGAAGCCCATTATGGTTTCCTTCACGAGCTCTAAAAACATTCGCTAGATCATTAGAGCTCAACACTTTTGAATGGAATTTTTATAGAGAGAAATATTGTAAACCGTGGGAATTTGCTAGAAAGCCCCGGTAATTCGCTCTGATGTAGTACACATAGAACGAGTTCGCTAGAAGGAGTTCGAAGTGTACTGTGTAGTCTAGAAAGTTCATTGGCCCGCTAGGACGTAGAACTGTTAGACTTGTTTTTGGTCATGTGACCTTTCTACAAGTTCGCAAGAATTTGTAGATATTTGAGAAGTGTTCGAATCCCCACAGTTATAAAAGAAGTTTTATTTCCGAATCTCCCAATTGTGTTTTAGTGCTACCGATTTTTACAGTAATCCCGTGGCTACTTAGGTGCAAATCTTCTAAGTCTTACAGCACTACATAATCCCAGGGTACACTTGCCTACGGGACTTCCAAGTCTTGCAGGGCTTCCAACACAATTTCAATCAACATTCTACACAAAAACCCAACTAACTTTGAAAATTACAGGAATCACCTTTGAGGTTTTAATTGCTCGTCCATTTTTCCAGAATGGTTGGAAAAATCTGACAGTTATCGGTTATTTTACAGCTAAGGTCCACAGAGAGTTGAGTTCTCTCTGCTGCCACAGCTACGCTGCAAAACCCTCATTAAATCTCCTGATATCCTAACCCTAATGAAAACTCTTACTTAAATAAATCTAAAGCCCATAAACTGAGCCATTATTAATAAAATAATAAATCATAAATTAACTCCAACGACTTAACAAGCTCGTTATCCGGCCCAAGCCCTTCTATCAAGATAGAAGATGATGAGCCAAAAAGAAAAACATCACTCGAAGAAATTGATGCCTTGGAGGTACACATAACTTTGAATTGTTTATTGTTAACATACACAAATATATGCATTGATTTGCTACTGTTTCTACTTTCTTTAGTAGTATTTTGTACGTAAAGTTTATTTTTTTTCTTGTAGAAACTTATCTTTATGTTTTCATTTTTCACTAATTTAGGAAGTGCGACTTGCAATCGAGTACATTGTGATATCGGGTGGTGAACCTGTTGAACTTCTTCCGAGTTGCTCGACAACTCGAGCTCGTGCAGAGTTATCAATTAGTTGTTAAGAACTTTGGTACTGAGTCTGATCCCAGGCTTTAAATCCTTCCTCACAAATTTAATAAGAGAACAATAAAGCACGGGTCACGTTTTGTTGATAATTTAAGCCCAGAGGCGAATTCTGGCAACGATCGGGGTGGAGGTGTGTGTAATTTTGAAATGTATATAATAAGCATCACATCCTATGTTACAATAATGTATTCCATTTCTTATTCCATCCCAATTAATGGACTAACACCTGTATTTCATTTTTTATCGCACATTATCTATCAATTTATCTATCAATTTATTTATTACTACTAATATCTAAAACGAGAATCAGTTCTCGTGATATAAATATTTGTTTGCCTTCACACCATTGTTTTTAATTAAATTATTTTTATATTTAATACAAACACTTAATATTCAAATTTTCATCGTTTTTAGTGTTAGTTTATAATATTTTTTATGGATAATTATAGTTTGCTACCGGATCTTTAGGCTTTTTTTACTTTGATTCCCGACCTTTAAAACATTACTGATCAGTATCTGAGCTTTGAGAAAATTGCACAATACTACTTGCCGGAAGCCTGAACAGAATATTCTAACCAATATTCCGTACACGTGAGGGGCATGTGATTCTTACAAGGACAATTATGTCTATTAATTAAATAATAATTTTAAATAATAAATTAAAAATTAAAAATTAATAATAAAATTAAATTAAAATTAAAATTAAAAATAAATAATAAAATAAAATTTAAATTAAAAATTAATAAAATTAAAATATAAAACAAATTAAAAATAAATAATAAAATTAAATTAAAAATTAAAAATAATCGTGATTCAGGTCCAAATTGAAATTTTATCAAAAGTCCATCTTCATCTTTTTCAGACATTAATTTAATTTTGTTTTATATCAAGAATCATACTATAATTTTTGTTCTGTAATGTTTGTTTCTACGAGTAATTAACACATCATTAGAACTTTTAAGTTTTAGTTAGTCATGTTTTTTTAATTTAATCAAGGATACTCATTTTGCCTATGAATAATTCACGGATCTGGATCTCAACAATACCAGAAGAAGTTCTACAGATCAATCAAAGAGGACCGCACGTTGAGATTCAGGCTTGGAAAGGAGATGTCGTTGAGATCCAGATCCAACCCTCTATCCGCAAAGGGGTCATCGATCTTGTTCTCGTACACCATGAACGAGGTGTCTGAATCGATGCGCCACTCGCCGCGTGGAAACTCGATGCCAGACTTGTTGATCCGGTATCCGGACATGGGTGCCTGCACATCAAATCGAACAGAACAACAGTTGCACTCGCATGTCTGTAATTTTTTGTGTTTCTTGAAAGTCTAATTGTGATTTTGTGAATTTTTGGATTGAATGTTTTAATTTTCGGATCGAATATTAAGATGAAGCTTATTATTTAATTAATAAGACGAAATTGTCCTTCAAAATATTACATGCTCTTCACGTGCACGGAATATTCGCCAGAATATTCTTTTTCGGCTTCTGACAAGTAGTACTGTGCAAAATTTTCAAAGCTCAGATATTAATCGGCAATGTTTTAAATGTCAGGTATTAAAGTAAAAAAAGGCCTAAAGTTTAGATATCAAACTATAATTATCTCTATTTTTTAAAACGGTCAAGATGAACGAGTTGTCTTGCGAATTGTTCCTTTACAATAATTTTTCCTTAGTGAGGCGTTCGTCTCTTTATGTTTTTGTACTATATATTCGTGTCCTACTGTTTAGGCGGAAAGTCAACTCATGTTCGAGTTTACTAGAAAGAAACAAACGAGTCTCTGAATGTCAATTTTTTTTTTTATAATTTTCCCATTGAAAAAGATTATATTTTTTTTTGTGAATTTTTAATTTTAGTACTCCCTTAGTTTAACGACTCTTCGTCAACTTCTTTTCTAATTTTACAAGAAAAACTAGCAAAAACTAGCAAAGTAGACGAAGAGTTTAAAAATCAGCTTATACTGCTTAAACCCACGGCGAGTGAGGGCGAGTACCAGGGTAGTTGCAAAATCGATATTGAGTACGAATGGCGGCCCCCAACTTGAACAATGTGTAACTCTTTTGGGCACACTACTGCCGAATGCCCTCGGACGCATAATACTGCTTCTCGGCCTATCATGAGGTATGAACAGAATCGTAACCCTACATGGAAGGCTGTTGTACATCAACTTATTCATAATCAGCATCAGGAGCACCGGAATTCTCAGAAAAATAATCTGGAGACTAAGAAAACACGTTTTGATATTCCGGAGAAGGAATGGAAATTGGTGGGATCGAGGAAGAAGTGGAATGGAGGGCATCACCCTCCTTCAAAGGCAACGGATGGTACAATGCTTTCAGCGACGCGAAGGGACAGTGCAGTGTCTGTGCAACCTACACATGACGGCAAGAAGGCAGGTGCTAGTGCTCGAGCGAATAGCCCAATGTCGGCCGACAAGACCACACTGTCGGCCAACCCCCGACTGTCGGCCGACACACACACTTCTGCTCGGAAGATCCCAAGCGCTAATAAGTTTTATGCTCTGAATGATTTAGGGGAGCAGGAGTGATGGAGTTATATTCTAAATGTCTAGTTCAGTGACAATATGGAACTCTTTATATGTGTTTTACTATCTTTTAATCAAACAGTCTGCATTTTGTCTATTATGTAATTTATGCTATAGTCCTAGATTAATACGTTGTAGACAGTATGGCGTGAGGAGACACATGGAAAATCATACTGTCGGTTCCTCGTTTACTATCGAACAGTAGATCACGACTTAGATGGAAAGGGACAATCCATCAGTACGTCGTAGTGTGACTGGTAGATAGTCGGTCTTGACTATCATGTTACACTCGTACACTTGGTGTATTGAGCAGGACCACGGGAGGGCGTTCGATTTATACTAATCGAAGTAATCGACCTAGACCTCAGATATTACGGATATACGAATTCCTAATCCCTATATAATTATAGGTGCGTGTGTCCAATTCTCGGTTCTTTAATCTGCCAATGAGTGAGACTAATTGATTAGTCGATATTCTCGGTAAATTGGGAATCGGAATTGTACACACGGCATGCTATAGATTATAGACAGGAAACCGTGTCCCATTTATGAGAAAATTATCAATTTAGTCCTATAAAAATAGACTTTTTTTCTTTTTGGTTGCACAAAGTTACGTTTTTTCAATTTCAAAATCGATTCAATTTGATCCAATTTTTGCCGAAAAATTCAAAAACCGCCTTAGATCGACCACGTGGCGAACTATGATTGGGAGAAGTTGTTTAAAAAACCAAAAAATAATAATTTCCACTTGGAGAAGTTAATATTTTATTTAAATCTTTCAACTTCATGATCTTTTGTTGCAGTCTCTTATTCTCTTTTTTGGTTTTTGTAAACAACTTCACCCAATCAGAGTTCGCCACGTGACTTAGGTCGCCGGAAATCCCCAAATAAAATGACACGTGCGTTTCATGTGGTCGATCTCAGACGGTTTTTGAATTTTCCGACGAAAATTGGATCAAATTGAATCGATTTGAAGCTTTAGTGGACGAAATTGAAAAAACGTAAATTTGTGGTACCAAAACAAAAATGGTCCATCTTTATGGTACTAAATTGATAATTTTCTCTCTCATTTATTGGGTTGATGATGTCCCCGAGATGAGCTCATAAAGTTTATCATGTAAACCCTGCAGGTGGATTTGTTCCACATGATAATAAGGATGAGTGGTACTAGTCTCGGATAATAAGAAACGAATTAATTTAATTATTAGTAATGAAAGTTAATTCGTGGACATACGATATCTTAAACACGGGGAAAGTCGTATATGTAATTTCGGCGGAATTATTATTGTTGAAATAATATTAAATTAATTTCGGGAATTCAATTATTATTATTTAGTGGAATTAATAATAATTAAAAATGTAATTAATTAAGGATTTCCTTTTAAGGACTCCGAGTTAATTAATATTGCATTTTAGCCTTGAATTAATTTACCTAAGAGGTCCCTAGTGTAACTCTATTTAAACCCCCCCTTGCCCTCTCCTAAACCTATCATTCGCCGCAACTATTATTTCAGCAGAGAAAATAAATGCTTAACGCAATTATATTTTTCTCTGTTTAAATAAAAGAGTTAACGCAATAATTATTCTAACATTGAGAATAATCATTCTTACGGTGGTTTGAAGGAGAGAGCATACAAGGACGAACCCAGCGGATCGTTTCCCACACAACGGCTAGAGTTGGGCTGAGTCATACACTATCAATCTCTATGGTCTCAACAATCGACCGAGAAGGTATGAGATCGAACTTTATTTCCGCGTTTATTCGATCTCATTTTTCGTTAATTATACATCGAATGTAAGATCGGGTTTCGGGTGTCGTGGATCGTATTCCTCGATTACTGGGGGTTCAAGGACCTTCGGATCGGTAGTCGGAAGAGGAAAAACGGACCGGAAACGAGCCCGGAACAGCAGGTCGCGCTGCTGTTCGCGGACGAACAGCGCCTGCTGAACGGCAAACGGCGACCGCCGTTTAAGGCCCTTCCAGCGACCGCTGGTTAACAGGCAGCGCGCGCTGCCCGAGGCAGACCAGCTGCCGTTTCGCGCGGTTGTCCTCCGGGGCGACGACTGGGCATGATTCGGCACACGGGCTGTTACGTGAACAGAGTAGTGCTTCCGGAGGTCGACTGGGAGTGTTCGGATGTTCGAGCGATCGAACGAACACATCCCCGGTAGTCGATTTCCAACAATTGGTATCAGAGCCGGTTTTGTCGATTCGTTGTATTTTTGCTAGAATTGTTTTGCAGGTTCGAACCCGATTATTATGGTCATGTGATTGTGTTGTATGTTTGTGATTTTGTTAAACTCTCAGGCTTGTCGATATTTTTTTGTTTTTAATCGTTGCTTGTTTGTAATAGATAAAAAATGACGGGTTGAGTCGTTTAGGTTTTATTTATTTTTCGTTGAATCCGGATTGTATAGGATCGATCAACCTGTATAGGATCGATGCCGGAAGTAGTAGGTTTTTACTTTGTAATGTTTCTGCTACTTGGTGGATCGAGAGAAGATCGAAGGCCGGACAAACGAGGGTCGAGAAGTTGAACCCGCGGCTGACTGGGCACGAACAGCGCCCGCTGGAGCTGGGGCAGCGCCCGCTGCCCAGAGCTGCTCCAGCAATCGCTGGATATGGGGCAGCACCCGCTGCCCGAGGATCTGCAGCAACGCCGCGGGGGTTCGACTGACACCACGGAACGCTCGTCGAGGCCTGGGGCAATACTCCAGTGGGAGGTGTTCGTCTCTTGGCACTTAGACGAGTCGGTGGTGGATCGAGACCGAGACGAGCAACGAGACGAAGTTCCGAGAAGACGTGCATTCAAGATATTTAAGGCCATGATAATCGGGGCCACGTTAAATGCTTTTTATGTGTTTACGTGCTTTTATTATGCTTAAATTGTTTATGCATGTTATCCCTATTCGTAAAACACTAAGTGGGAGAGGGATTGGAAACAATCCCGCGGTCTCCATTCTCTGTTTTGATGGTGAGGTGTATTGACTTACGAGTTGACTTTAGTGTCATCCTCCCTATCGGATAAATTCGATACACGGATATCACTGGATCAAAATTCGAATTCAATTACACTTATAGAATTGAACAATTTTTGTTTTCTCAAAGCAATGCCTAATCTGTCTTTCAAAGACTAATTTCAACTCGAATCATTCTCACCCCGGGGAGTGGAATGGAGCCAAAGCGCTTGGTTATGTCGATGACACAGATTAGAGACTTTCGAGTCATTCGATGACTAGATCGATTGTCTGATTGGCTCCCTCACCTTGTGAGAGATAGGGCTCAATTGCATGATTGATCGCTGGTTAGAAACTTCGAGTTTCACTTACGATATATCAAGCGTTGATTAATAAAATTGTGAAATTTAATAAATGGAATTCAATTAACAAAGTTGTTTGTTTAGTAGAAGTCCACACTATCGTGGCTTACTAAATGGAAACGGAACTTTGGGTTAATTGAGGCTCGACAGTTATAGGAAATCGTAAAGGGACCGCATGTCAACGTAAACGTCCACACTAACGTGGCTTGCGGTGGATATGTAGTTCCCGAGCGGTTGACTTAGTACTGAGAAATGGTGTACACTTAGGTACGCTTTACAGTATCCTCCCCATCAGAGTCACTGCTGTAATGATGTACGACCGAAGTAAAAGTCCAGTTATAAAATCGTTTGGATTAGTATACGTCCACATGAACGTGGCATGCTAGTCTGATGGGATTTTAGGATTGATTGGTAAATTTAATGATATTAATTAAGGGAGTTAATATCGAATTAAATTTGACAGTTTGATTTGTCTCTTTTATAGATATGACACTCAACCCACTGTATGTGATACTAAAAGAAAACAAACTCACTGGTCCAAACTATATTGATTGGAAGCGAAACTTGGACATTCTCCTAACTGCTGAGGAGTACAAGTATGTACTCCAGGTCGATTGTCCTGATGCACCTAATGATGCATCCACTCCTGAGGAAAAAGGAAGCTCATCGGAAGTGGATCAAGGCTGATCAGATGGCGCGGTGCTACATTTTAGCTTCTATGTCAAATGTGCTGCAACATCAGCATGAAGCCATGGCCACTGCCTATGATATGATGCTTAACCTCAAGGAGATGTTTGGTCATCAGGACAGGGCAGCCAGGCAAGATGCTATGAGGCAACTCATGACGGCCACCATGTCCGAAGGAACGCCCGTGAGGGATCACGTTCTTAGGATGATGGGCTATCTGAATGAGATAGAGATTATGGGAGGAGCTATCGATGGGGAAACCCAGATCGATATAGTGCTCCAGTCTCTGCCTAGGAGTTTTGAGCAGTTCCGCGTGAACTATAACATGAACAAGAGGTTATATACGTTGGCGGAACTCCTGAATGAACTTCAGGCGGCAGAGGGAATCTTTAAGAGTTCTCAAGCACTTGTGGCTATGAAATCGACTCTTCCTCGCCCTTCGGGGATTAAGAAGAAGAAGAAGCAAGCACAGAAACCCAGTGGACCCAGAGTTGGTGGACCACGGAATGGAGTGAACATGCCTAAGGGCAAGTGTTTCCGTTGCAAGCAGTTGGACATTGGAAGTCTAATTGTCCTCTCAGACAAGGAGGTATGAACTTTTCCTTAGTAATTGAAACATGTTTAGCGGTGTTATCCACCAGCACCTGGTGTGTGGATACGGGAGCCACTGATCATGTTTGCAATTCTTTGCAGGGGTTCCAGGAAACTCGGCGGCTTAGAGAGGGAGAGATCACCATCTACATGGGCAACGCTACGAAAGTGGCGGCAGTTGCAGTGGGAAATGTTCATTTGTCTTTTAATAATAAAGTTTTGGTATTGAATAATTATCTTTATGTACCAAATTTTAGAAAGAACCTTGTTTCGGTTTCTAAGTTGGTTTTTAATGGATATTCAGTTTCTTTTGATAATTCTGTTATTGTCAAGATGAATGGTGATT
Organism: Euphrasia confusa; assembly: GCA_954870475.1. NCBI lineage: Eukaryota > Viridiplantae > Streptophyta > Magnoliopsida > Lamiales > Orobanchaceae > Euphrasia > Euphrasia confusa. The sequence goes on from OX940960.1 coordinate 25,519,128, forward strand.
ATATCTGTTCTAGTACATTGATAGGAAACTTATATATACTGAAACCTGATTATTCCACGATGCAACGAGTTGAGTCATATAACACATCTAGTACCAATAAGAGAAAGGAGCCTTCTAGAATGAATCAAAAGTACTTATGGCATCTTAGGTTAGGTCATATTAACTTGAGCAGGATTCAAAGATTGATAACTGATGGAATACTCAGTGATGTGAAAGATGAGGACTTTCCAATCTGCGAATCATGCTTGGAAGGAAAAATGACCAAGCGACCCTTTAGTGATAAGGGGTATAGATCCAAGGAAGTACTGGAATTGATTCACTCTGATTTATGCGGGCCTTTATCTGTCCAAGCGAGAGGAGGTTATGAATATTTCGTAACCTTCACTGATGATTACTCGAGGTATGGTTTTATTTACCTGATGCGCCGCAAGAGCGAGTGTTTTGACAAGTTCAAGGAGTACAAAGCTCTTGTGGAGAACCTTCAGGGTAAAACCATAAAGACTCTACGATCTGATCGTGGAGGAGAGTACCTCTCGGGAGAGTTTAAGGCGTACTTATTAGAGCATGGGATTGACTCCCAGATGACTGCACCATACACGCCCCAGTAGAATGGTGTAGCAGAAAGAAGGAATAGGACTCTTATGGAAATGGTAAGATCTATGATGAGTTATTCAGACTTACCAGTTTCGTTCTGGGGATATGCATTGGAAACAGTGGCGTATATCCTGAACTTAGTTCCTTCTAAAACAGTCCCTAAGACACCCTCGGAATTGTGGACCGGGCGCAAGCCAAACTTGAAACACATTCGGATCTGGGGTACTCCAGCACATGTGCTGAAGCATGGGGCTGATAAGTTGGAATCACGTTCGGATATTCGGTTGTTTATAGGATATCCTAGAGGAACGAAAGGTGGTTTATTTTATAGTCCTAAGGACCAGAAGATCGTTGTTAGCACCAACGTTCGGTTCTTGGAAGAGGATTATGTAATGGACCACAAGCCCAAGAGTAAGATAATACTTAATGAACTGAGAGTGGACGATCAAGGCTTAGATCCAACCCAACCGGGTGATACGCCACCACAGTCTGCACCTGTAGTCACTAAGGTTACACCGGAGCGTCGTCGTAGTAGGAGGGTTGTTCGACAACCCGACAGGTTCATGTTTATAGGTGAGTCTTCGGACTTTTTACGTGGAGAACATGAAGCCGACCCCTGGACCTACGACGAGGCGCTTAAAGATCAAGATGCTCAGTCTTGGCAAAAGGCGATGAAATCTGAGATTGAATCTATGGATTCAAATCAGGTCTGGGATCTTGTAGCACCGCCCAAAGGTGTAAAAGCCATTGGTTGCAAGTGGGTGTACAAGAGGAAAAGAGGGTATGACAGGAAGGTGGAAACCTTCAAGGCTAGGCTTGTTGCGAAAGGGTACACTCAGAAAGAAGGGATCGATTATGAGGAAACCTTTTCGCCGGTAGCTATGCTAAAGTCGATCCGGATTCTTTTGTCTATAGCATCTTATATGGATTATGAGGTGTGGCAAATGGACGTTAAGACAGCATTCTTGAATTGGAATCTTGACGAGACCATTTATATGAGACAGCCAGAGGGATTCATCGAAAAGGGCCAAGAGCATCTAGTGTGTAAGCTAAAGCGATCCATTTATGGATTAAAGCAAGCTTCTAGATCTTGGAACATGCGGTTTGATGAGGTTATCCAGTCTTATGGATTCATTCAAAGTATGGACGATTCGTGTGTATACCGGAGAAGTGACGGAAACAGTGTGGCGTTTCTCGTGCTTTATGTAGACGACATCCTTCTAATTGGCAACAATGTGAAGATGTTGTCGGACATAAAGGGATGGTTGTCCAAGCAATTAGATATGAAAGACTTAGGACAAGTTGGGCATGTTCTTGGGATCAAGGTTATACGGGATCGCCAGAAAAGAACATTGAGCTTGTCCCAGGCTTCATATATTGATACGATTCTAGCTCATTTCAACATGCAGAATTCCAAGAGAGGTTCTCAACCTTTCTTCCATGGAATTCATCTATCTAAAGACATGTGTCCCAAAACAAAAAAGGAGATAGATTACATGAAGACAGTTCATTATGCTTCGGCAGTGGGAAGTCTAATGTATGCCATGTTGTGCACGAGACTTGATATCTGCTATGTCGTGGGCATGGTAGCTAGATATCAGAGTAACCCTGGACAGGGTCATTGGACTGCTGTAAAGAACATACTTAAGTACCTGCGAAGGACTAGGAATTATGTTCTGAGTTACAAAGCGTCTGAATTGATTCTTGTGGGTTACACAGACTCGGATTTCCAATCTGATAAGGATCAACGAAAATCTACATCAGGCTATGTGTTCACATTGGGAGGTGGAGCAGTTTCATGGAAGAGTGTTAAGCAGAAATGCATTTCGGACTCTACCATGGAAGCCGAATATGTAGCAGCCTCTAAGGCAGCTAAAGAATCGGTGTGGTTCCGGAACTTCCTTATGGACTTAGATGTGGTTCCTGATTTGCCTAGAGCTATCACAATTTATATTGACAATAGCGGTGCAGTGGCAAATGCGAAGGAACCACGAGCCCACAATGCGAATAAACACATAGATCGCAAGTACCACCTGATTAGAGACATCGTCAGGAGAGGCGATGCGGTTGTCACCAAGATTGCATCAGCGGATAACCTGGCAGACCCCTTTACGAAGGCACTTCCAACGGAAGCGTTTAAGAGACACGTGAAGGGGATGGGTATCGGATGTATGGGAGAGGGAAACTAGACTTTTAGTATAAGTGGGAGATTGATGGAGTTATATTCTAAATGTCTAGTTCAGAGACAATATGGAACTCCTTATCTGTGTTTTACTATCTATTAATCAAACAGTCTGCATTTTGTCTATTATGTACTTTATGCTATAGTCCTAGATATATACGTTGTAGACAGTATGGCGTGAGGAGACACGCGGAAGATCATACTGTCGGTTCCTCGTATACTATCGAACAGTAGCTCACGACTTAGATGGAAAGGGACAATCCATCAGTACGTCGTAGTGTGACTGGTAGATAGTCGGTCTTGACTATCATGTTACACTCGTACACTTGGTGTATTGAGCAGGACCACGGAAGGGCGTTCGATTTATACTAATCGAAGTAATCGAACTAGACCTCAGATATTACGGATATACGAATTCCTAATCCCTATATAATTTTAGGTGCGTGTGTCCAATTCTCGGTTTTTTAATCTGCCAATGAGTGAGACTAATTGATTAGTCGATATTCTCGGTAAATTGGGAATCGGAATTGTACACACGGCATGCTATAGATTATAGACAGGAAACCGTGTCCCATTTATGAGAAAATTATCAATTTAGTCCTATAAAAATAGACTTTTTTTCTTTTTGGTTGCACAAAGTTACGTTTTTTCAATTTCAAAATCGATTCAATTTGATCCAATTTTTGCCGAAAAATTCAAAAACCGCCTTAGATCGACCACGTGGCGAACTCTGATTGGGAGAAGTTGTTTAAAAAATCAAAAAATAATAATTTCCACTTGGAGAAGTTAATATTTTGTTTAAATCTTTCAACTTCATGATCTTTTGTTGCAGTCTCTTATTCTCTTTTTTGGTTTTTTTAAACAACTTCACCCAATCAGAGTTCGCCACGTGACTTAGGTCGCCGGAAAGCTCCAAATAAAATGACACGTGCGTTTCATGTGGTCGATCTCAGACGGTTTTTAAATTTTCCGACAAAAATTGGATCAAATTGAATCGATTTGAAGCTTTAGTGGATGAAATTGAAAAATCGTAAATTTGTGGTACCAAAACGAAAATGGTCCATCTTTATGGTACTAAATTGATAATTTTTTCTCTCATTTATTGGGTTGATGATGTCCCCGAGATGAACTCATAAAGTTTATCATGTAAACCCTGCAGGTGGATTTGTTCCACATGATAATAAGGATGAGTGGTACTAGTCTCGGATAATAAGAAACGAATTAATTTCATTATTAGTAATTAAAGTTAATTCGTGGACATACGATATCTTAAACACGGGGAAAGTCGTATATGTAATTTCGGCGAAATTATTATTATTGAAATAATATTAAATTAATTTCGGGAATTCAATTATTATTATTTAGTGGAATTAATAATAATTAAAAATATAATTAAATAAGGATTTCCTTTTAAGGACTCCGAGTTAATTAATATTGCATTTTAGCCTTAAATTAATTTACCTAAGAAGTCCTTAGTGTAACTCTATTTAAACCCCCCCCCCCCTTGCCCTCTCCTAAACCTATCATTCGGCGCAACTATTATTTCAACAGAGAAAATAAATGCTTAACGCAATTATATTTTTCTCTGTTTAAATAAAAGAGTTAACGCAATAATTATTCTCACATTGAGAATAATCATTCTTACAGTGGTTTGAAGGAGAGAGCAGACAAGGACGAACCCAGCAACGGCTGGAGTCAGGCAGAGTCATACACTAGCAATCTCTAAGGTCTCAACAATCGACCGATAAGGTATGAGATCGAACTTTATTTTCGCGTTTATTCGATCTCCTTTTTCGTTAATCATACATCGAATGTAAGATCGGGTTCCGGGTGTCGTGGATCGTATTCCTCGATTACTGGGGGTTCAAGGACCTCTGGATCGGTAGTCGGAAGAGGAAAAACGGGCTGGAAACGAGCCCGAAACAGCAGGTCGCGCTGCTGTTCGCGGACGAACAGCGCCCGCTGAAGGGCAAACGGCGACCGCCGTTTAAGGCCCTTCCAGCGACCGCTGGTTAACGGGCAGCGCGCGCTGCCCGAGGCAGACCAGCTGCCGTTTCGCGCGGTTGTCCTCCGAGGCGACGGCTGGGCGTGATTCGGCACACGGGCTGTTACGTGAACGGAGTAGTGCTTCCGGAGGTCGACTGGGAGTGTTCGGATGTTCGAGTGATCGAACGAACACATCCCGAGTAGTCGATTTCCAACAAGGAGGATGTAAATCTTGAAGATACAGAGTATGACTTCGGGCCTAGGTTGCAAAGAGTTGTTGATACTGAGGCTACGAGTAGTTTGGAGGAAGAAGGGTTTGAGGAAGGTACTATGGTGGTGTACGAGAATGATCCCCCGGGTTCTCATTTGTAGTACATTTTGTTAAAATGTTCGGGGGTTGAATAAGCTAATCCTATATAATATGGTCGGTTGTTTGGAGAGTTAGTATGTTAGCTCGTTCCTGCAGTAGGGTTCCTCCTATGCGTTGTTTTGTACTATACTCATTTTCTTTTATCTAAAATTGACCTTTACAAAAAAAAAAAAAAAACTAGCAAAAACGAAAATAAACCAATAAGTGAATATTAAATTTAATATTCTACTAGGATATTAGATTTCATTATATATATAGAGTTAATTATATATTTTAGTTAAAATACACTTTCCAACTTGTTTGTCCCAGATTGAAATATTTTTTAGAATATTCCATTCATATGCTTCCTACTTGATTTCTTGAAAGTACATTTTTTTAACTAAATAATTATTTTTAATAATACAATAAAAAAATAAAATTAAAGATACAAAGATCTTCTTTTTCAATCCGACATCTTATATTTTTCAATCCAAAGAAACACAAAAATAAATTACAAAATCGAAATGAGTGCCTAATTTTTTAACCTCTAAATATTTTTCTTAAATTAGATTAGGGCGTGTAGCATGTGTGTTTCAATTGACACCGCGAGTTCGATTGCGGCTTCTTCGTCTTTTCTGGCTAGGATGAAGACGATCGTGAGATCGAGTACACTAAGATCGGAGCATCGGGACCCAACATTGGTGGTGCTTGGGGCCATCCTTCACGGCGGCGGCATGACGAACTGATACGAACCTCGTTGGGGATCGAAGAATAGAAAAAATACGAAGGACGGAAATTGAGAAAGATATCGGCGGAAGGTCCCAAAACCTCTGGATCTAACCCACGAAATGATTTAGGATCGATGTCTTAAACCTCAACGCGAAGTTAACGCAGCAACTCAAAGATGAAGAAGACACACGAACGAAGGGGGAGTCGCTTCGTTGATTCGTCGGTTAAATTCTTTGGAATAATCGGGTAGAATTCAAACCTCATAGAGAATTTTAGTAAAATTCACAAAACATAATTTTCATCTCAATAAAACGTTATCTAATTGAAACATTGCGTTGGGGGCATTATATAAGCAATACCCTAATTATTAAATAAAAAGAAATAAAACAATTAAAATCAAAACAATTAAAACTGACGTTGAAACCTAAAAAATGCCGCTGGTTCTGTTTTTGCCTTCGTGTCGCCGGCAGGTTATAGGTGTCGGCCGACACCCAACCCGAAGTTCGGGTTTCACCGCATGTTCGCCAGAAAGTGGATTTCTGGGTCCTTGTCGGCCGACAGGCCATGGTGTCGACCGACACCAAGGCAAAAGCTCGACCGAACTCCTCGTCTTCGTCCCGACGCACGTACGACTCTCGTTCCAGCGTCTTCTTCATCATTCTAGCCTGAAATCGAGCTTTAACGTTGGTTGCCGAACCTTGGATTGCATCATTCCCCTCCTCTTCAAGAGGATTTGTCCTCAAATCCAAGTCTATGCCAAGCTCGAACACCACTCTCACGAACAAGCTCGGAACCACGTCAGTCTGATGCTCAATCCCTCGAGTCGGTGATAAAACAGGAAATATATCCTCAGGGAAAACATCATCAATTTCATGTAAAATAATACGAATAAAGAGGTGTAGAGGGAATATAACGTTAGTGGTAATCAGCTTCGTCTTGCACAACATCACCAACGTCGGTTGCCCCTCATTCACTGCTTGTTTCTCCTCAATGGCACCAGTCCCATTCAGCCACTGTAGTCGATTCGGCTCAGGGTGCTTCACTATGGGTAACTCCAACTGTCGAACCACGATTGCACCAACCTCATCAGTGGTGAGAATATCCTCCTCCCCCTCGGACTCCACCGAAACCTCCTCCTCGGACTCCACCGAAACTTCCTCCTCGGACTCTACCGAAGGCGACATTTCTGACTTCTCGCCCTCATCATCAGTCGCTACTTTTCCAGCCTCCATTGACGCCTAAACTAGCTCATCTATCAGACGCTCAATATTGCTCCACCTCTCGCGCTGGATCCCAGCTCTGGACCTCCTCTCATCAATGTCAAAAGATTTCTCGTTCTCAAAATAGAAGTCCCTATTTCTATCATGGGCTCGATGATGGTCATTCCGACTTCCTCGGTATTCTCCGCCTCCCCGATACCCTGCAATAACACGATGAGATTTCTCTTTTAGGGTGGTGAGTCGTGCATGCATTTTCTCAAACTCAGGCGCCAAGGACTTCCTTAACTCAAATCGGAAGGTCTCCACGATGAGCTTAATCTGTGGGTCATCCATCTCGGTCATCCTGCAAAAGTGTTAGAAACAGAAGAAGTGAAGAAAATCTCTCCCTCACAGCTCTCGTGTATCTCTCAATATGACTTTTATCTCACTCACACTCTGCCTTTTGTCCTCTCAAATTCTCTCTTATGGAAATCGAAGTTTCCAACCTACTAGCCGAATTCAATCAAATAAGATCCACGAAACACACATTAAGATGGTCTGTCGGAAGGGTGAATAAATTGGAACGAAAAATTCGATAATATCAAATTTGCTCACAACTATGCCGGCAAGCTAAATAATCACTCACAAAATTTTGGTTTCGAAATTTTTTATTATTTTTTTTTTATTGATGAACAATAATTTCGAAAATACTAATTTTTTTTTGATCTCAAAAGAAAAGAAAAGAAAAAGGGGAAAAAAAGAAACGAAAAAAATTAACGAGGTTACGTAATCGAAAAAAATTTAGAACCCTAACCTGAGCTCTGATACCAAATGATACGAACCTCGTTGGGGATCGAAGAATAGAAAAAATACGAAAGACGAAAATTGAGAAAGATACTGGCGGAAGGTCCCAAAACCTTTGGATCTAACCCACGAAATGATTTAGGATTGATGTCCTAAACCCCAACGCGAAGTTGACGCAACAACTAGGGGATGAGGATGACACACGAACGAAGGGGGAGTCGCTTCGTTGATTCGTTGGTTAAAACGTCGGGTAGAATTCAAACCCCACAGAGAAAAACTCACAAAACATAATTTTCATCTCAATAAAACGTTGTCTAATTAAAACATTGCGTTGGGGGGCTTTATATAAGCAATACCCTAATTATTAAATAAAAAGAAATAAAACAATAAAAATCAAAACAATTAAAACTGACTCTAAAACCTAAAAAACGCCGCTTGTGCTGTTTTTGCCTTCGTGTCGGCCGACAGGTTCTAGGTGTCGGCCGACACCCAACCCGAAGTTCGGGTTTCACCTCGTGCTTCACCGCGGGTTCCCCAGAAAGTGGATTTCTGGGTCCTTGTCGGCCGACAGGCCATGGTGTCGGCCGACACCAAGGCAAAAGCTCGACCGAACTCCTCGTCTTCGTCCCGACACACGTCCGACTCGCGTTCTAGCGTCTTCTTCGTCGTTCTAGCCTGAAATCGAGTTTTAACGTTGATTGCCGAACCTTGTATTGCATCACGAACAGTGGTCTCCGTTGATTTAAAGTTTTAAATGTTAAATGTTGATTAACAAAATCAATCATATTTTCGTGCAATATTAATTGAATTTACGAGAAATATTTTTGCTGGTATTGATATGTTGAATGTTTGATTATGACGGTGATTTGTTGATATTTTTTTTTTTAAATATTTTTTTTAATTTTTTATTATTAATTGATGAATTTAAATTGATTGAAGATGAATTCTTCATTTGACAATTCCACAAAAATTATAAATTATGATAGACGAAGAGTTGAAGATTCATATATTAAAGATTTCTTATTTAATGTAAAAATTGAGAATGAAAATATCAGGTTAATTTTATCATATGGTTTTACATAACCACCGTGTCAAACACATTTATGGAATATTCGTTGGAATAGTTTATAATAGATTGAAAAGTGTAATTTTCCTAAACACGAGTTATTAAACGGCAACAAAAATCCGGCGAAGTTGAAAAGTGTAAAAAACACAAAACATTGAGTTGTAAAATTTAATTAACCCTATATAATATCCTAAATTATTTATATAAAATATCTTAAATTGCCAAATATATTTACATCTTATAAGTATTTTTCTAATCAAAATAATTTAACAATTTATATATTAATTATTATTTACGATAATAATAAATGGAGTATTAATATTTAAGTAATTATTATTTACGATAAGTTTGTAAATTATTTTATTGCACTTAACTTTTACAGTATTTAGAAATTCACTTTTTAAAACCCAACCTTATATTAGATCCGCCCACTGCTGGAAACCCTAGAATTCAATTCCTCTTTCTTCTTACGCAGGCGACGACAGCTTTGTGTAAATATTCTCTTCCTTTTTCGGATTCACTGATGCATTTTTCTCTTTCGATCCTTAATATTTGTTTCACGTTTTGTGTATCGTGTTGAATTTAGAATATTTTCCTGAGATCGAGAAAGTACGCAGAGATGGCGGACAAGGAGCAAGACCACCGTATTTTCGTCGGAGGTTTATCGTGGGATGTCACTGAAAGGCAGCTCGAAAATGCTTTCGACCGTTTCGGAAAAATTGTTGATTGCCAGGTTTACATTTCTTTCTACCGTGGAGTAGCGTGAATTGTGTTGCATACTTTGTCCTGAATATTTGCTGTGTGACCGAATACAATTAGACTGTATTTTTTGTCTGGGATGATAGTCGGGCTGAGCAATTCTTCAATTGGCTGCACTTTGATTAATTCGCCGAGTACTTTTCAGTGATTATTTAATATTGTTCTCTTCAGAAAATGGACGTGTGGCTTCCATGTTTTTCGTGGTTGGATTTTGAATTATTGAAACAATTCTATGGTTGATATTCTTATAGTAGGGAGAATAGTTCAATCTATGTGGCTCACATAATTATCTGAAAGGGCTTTATAATATTGAATTTTTTTATGCAGGTTGTATGAGTTTTTCTGTTGTATGAGTTTATTTTTTGTTCTGCAGGTTCCTTTGCTTTCACTATTTGGTTTATTGTTATCTTTTTAACCTATTACTTGCTTATGACTCCTGAAATCTTTGATGTGTGATTTTGAGGAATATCTGGGGTCCACTTGGACTCCAGAACTGATGCAGCGCTGATTCTTGTTTATCTGGGATGAAAAATCAGCTACCTCTACTATACTCTGTCATCCACAATGCCTTCTTTAAGCAGTTTTACTGAGAACAGTGACTTTGTTTGTTTGTTGGTTCTGGCACTGCTTTATATTGGTGAGGCTGTTTGTGTCGTTTTCTAATGAAAAAAGGAAGATGGTTAGGCCTGTGAAGTCTGAAGTGCTATAAACATGATTTTTCCGTGTTATGCTCTCTTTGACATTGCTGCAAAGAATTACTAATTTTCTGCTACGGGGTTTGATTAGGGATACGTACGGTGACGAGTCAATGCTGAAAGAACGATGATTTACCACACTGTGTGAAAGCCTTTCCTTTTTCTTCCACAAAATCCAATAACACTGACCGTCCTTTTAAATCCTGTTCATTCAACTTAACCTTTCTGTTTGGCTGCAGCATATTCCCACTTCTACCTTTGATATATTGCTTTTCCCGATCACATTGATCTTGTTTTACTCATGTGGTTATCTTGCTCTCACAGTTCCCACATTTCAGCTGATGTTACTTTCATCAATCAACCTTCTTGAAGTCTTTTAGATTTGGCAGATCTGTGTTTGCAATTTGCTTTTATTAATCTCTGAATTTACAGTTGTTAAACAGTAGAATCCACGAGAAAATCTGCCTCAATATGTTTCTTAGTTTCTTAGAATTGTGTGCTTATTCTGTGTTTGAGTTTACCAGAGGTTCAGATAGCAGACGTGTAGCCCAATGTTTGTCCGGAGAACTTTGTCAGAGGTCCGGGTTGACATTTCATGCCTTTAATTGGAATTGAGAATCCTGTTGCTGTACTTACGTTTGTATTGAAGCTAAGGACCCTGTTAATATTTGAGTTTGCTTCACATATTTTAACACAGTCTATCTTCAGTAATTCTCTAGATCTAAGAGCTGAAATAAAACCATGATATGGCGATCATTTGCATATTAATCATGCATTGAAGTGCAATTTAAAGGAAATAGCTATTCTTTAAGTTAAAGATCAGTTGAGAGCTTTTTGCGAGGGTTAACCTGGCAGAGATCAAGCATGTTCAGGCAAACAGTCTCAGATCTGGCCAACCGGTAGACTGATGTCTTTGTTAAATAGGTCGGATCACCCTTAGTTTCTGGTTAACAAGTAGTCAAGGATGAAGCATCTGAAAGTTGCCCGCTTGAATGTATATTCTGTTTGGGTTACACATGCTGTTTTTACCGTAAAGGAGTGGTTGGATGATGCAAATGATACTTTATTCTGTGAGATGCTTCTAAGTTGTCAGCGTGTCTTCAAATCTTTGTTTTCCTGGGATTTATAGCCCATATGCTTCACTTAGATCATCTATCCGGGCCAGCCATATTCCTGTGATTTTTAGGATAATCTGGCGGCACAGCTTGTATGAAATATAGTCCATGAAAGTTAACACCAAAATAGATGTATTCTGCCTATAAACCTAAGCACAGAACACATGTTTATTTACCTTGTCTTCTAGTCCAGCCTCTCTAATACTATTTTACTGTGCTCACATTTAGTATTTAAGTCGAACAAAATCTTCAAATATATTCTCTCTTTTTGGTTAAAAATCACCAGTCTTGATTAGCATCATGTGCGATAGAGGAGTTCGTAAAAGAGTGAGCAGTAATATCTGAAAGGATTCCCAACATATTTGGATACACTGGATAGGGCCATGTGTTATAGTAAGACCTTTGAAAGTGAAGTTTTGTGAACAAGGGACTGTTTGACATGTACTTGAATCATTGATCTCCTTCCGCTGGTAGAAGGTAAAATTTTGGGGGGCTGGTGGATTCCACATTCTGTTATGTCATTGCTCAAGATGCAGTAGCCTGCAGCCAGGAAAGACGTTGACTGAGTAGAGTGAAATAAAAGTGTCACATCTGATAGTTTTGTTCTGATTAAGATATCGTCCTTATTTGGTTGAATGCATTTTGTATGGTCTTTGTTCTGCGATATTCAAGACTTGAGTAGAAACACGTGTCAGATAATGGATTTTTTGCAGTTCTGCGGATTATTCTACTCATGTAAGGTCTCCTTTGCACACATGCAATTTAATGTGTATATTCCATCCGAGCTTGGCTCAACATAATTTAAGGGGCATGTTTTGAAAGAAAAGAGCCAGATTAAATAATATTGCATTACTCCCTTTCTTTCTTCTGTTGTTTCCCATGCTTTACTTATGAGGTTGCTGTGAAATATTTATCCCCACTTCTCTCTTATAATTGCCGGCTTGTTCTATGTTGTGCTTTGAACTTTTCCAGCACACATTTTCTTCTTTATAAAATAATTTCGGCCACATGTAGTGGAATAAGCTGACTTGTATAAGGAATTTAGTTTCATTGTGTCGATATCTCTTTGCAGTGATCTTTTTCTACTGAAATTCAATATTTATATAGGTTATGCTAGAAAGGGATACAGGTCGTCCCCGTGGATTTGGCTTCATCACCTTTGCTGACAGACGTGCTATGGATGATTCAATCAGAGATATGCATGGCAGAGAGTTGGGAGATAGAGTCATCTCAGTTAACAAAGCCCAGCCAAAAATGGGCGGTGGTGAAGATCCAGGTCATGGAGGCTATGGAGGTTATTCGTCTGGTGGAAGAGGTGGTTATGGCGGAGGAGGAGATAAGCCTGTGGGCCCGGATGATTGCTTCAAATGCGGACGATCCGGACACTGGGCCCGAGACTGTCCATCGGCTGGTGGTGGTGGTGGACGAGGTGCTCGTCAGTTCTCACCTCCACGTTCTAATTATGGTGGTGGGGTCGGTGGTCGTGGTGGGGACCGTTATGCAGATTCTCGTGATAGATATGTGGATGACAGATATGACAGAGGCCGAAATGGTGACAGAGACCGTTATGACAGCAGGGATGATCGGTATGGGAGCCGTGATAGATTTGTCAGTGACAGGTAACAATGTAGTATAAATTTAATATATTGAGGGATGTTACCATTGAGTCTTTCTTCATAGTATGTTTTCAGTTTTCATTTTCTCTGAAATAAGAAAGAATGACTAGTAAAACTAATCATTTGACCTGGTTGAAAAAACTTAGTTGTAAAAAGTGAAAATATCTCTTTTAAAGTGTTGCAGATACTCCTTTTCTAAATTTCTTTCTTTTCTGTATGTGCTTGTATTTCGGATCATAATGCTTTTCTTTGATTTTTAAGAAAAAAAATAACTCAACTAACTTTCAAAATTGCAAAAGTAACCATTGATATGCCTTCACACGTTTGTTTTGATAATATTGTGATATCTTTCAACCAGGTATGCCTTGGCTGGAGATCGGTTCCCTGTAGATAGGTACGGGGCCTCTGATCGTTACCCTCTGAACGGGTATGGCAAAGACAGAGCTTATGATAGAGATGGAGGAGCTCCAAGAGGTGGCAATGACCGATTTGGAGGCGTGGGCGACCGATATGGAGGAGGAAGTGGGCCTGCACGGTATGAAGGAAGAAGCTATAGGGAAAGGCCCAGTCCATATGACCGCCCAAGGAGGGGAGGACGACCCCCTTCCTTGGACCGTTATTGAAAGATCTTTTTTATTGAAGTTTATATTTTCTAATATGTAATGACATCTTTAGGGCATACTTTCCCCTTGTGAACTTGGATTGTTTTTCCCTTCTGTAGCATTTTTACCAGAATTTTCAGGTATCTAGTTGGCTTATGTGGTACCTATGTTGTGTCTTCTTGAACTCTAGTGTCATTTGTGCTGAGTTTTTAGTGATGAGTTATGTCCTTTGACAATTCTTGTGTTTTTTTCTCCCTATATATACTGTGACTAATCTTGTCTGTGCAGTAGGCCACAAATTACCATCTGCTTGGTGCTGTACTATTTTAGAGTGTTAGATGTTGAATAAATTGCCCTAGTTCTGCCATACTCGTCCTAGTAAATAGGCAAAGTGTTGAAATACTTTATTTATAGTAGTAATATTTATCTTTATGTTAAATAAGAACAGGCAAAGTGTAGAAATATATTATTTATAGTAGTAATATTTATCTATATGTTACATAAGAACAAGGTTATAAGTTGAGGGAGAGTTTTTTAAGTACTCTTTTGTCACTTGAATAGAAAACTTAATTTCATGACTAAAAAAAGTAGTTGAAGTGGAACTGTGGAAGAATATCTGATTAGTTGGAGAGGATTCGAGAGCAACATATTTGAGGGAATCCAAAACGAAGATGTTGTGACTCAACATAAATTGAGTTGATTACGAGAATAGCTTATTATGGTTGCACACATACGAAGAACGTTTCTATTGTTACTATGCTTGATTATGAATGAATTCGTAAATCCATATTGAGTTTGAGTCAATTGAGTGTGAGGATCTCGCATCCATGTTTGTAGATCTTTCTGCGAAGAAAAACAGCATAAATTAGCATGCACCAAACAAGAAGCTAAACCTTAGCAGTTACTTTGCATTTACTTTGCAATGATGAAAAGTTCTGAACATATTAAGTTTTACTTTGCAATGATGAAAAGTTCAGAACATATTAAGTTATGCAATCCATCTAGGACTAGGGCACTACCCACGAGGGTAGCATAGAAAAATCTCATGTTTATCCAAACCTAATGCACCCCATTTATTTAATAAATTATTTATTTTAATCTTTTTCACGTCATCATTTTATTACTATCTATTTCAATATTTAACACCCTACTTTATTACTTTACATCATTTTCTTTCTCTTCCACATCATCATTCAACACATTTAATTTTTATACCCTACAATAGTTTTATTTAATAAAATTCAACACTCTACCCCACAATTTTTATTTCATCTTTTTATATTTTTTTTATAATTTTTTTATTACAATTCAATAAACAAATAGAGATATCAATTAATAATAAAAATATATATTAAACACACGACACAATTATAATGAAAAAGTGATGAATTTTTGTATAAAAATAAAAAATAAAATTTATTATAAAATAATTAACTAGATAAAATTTGAAATTTCCAATGGTCAAATAAAAAAAATGACATGTAGCAAAATAATGGGTATTCAATTTGGGATAAACTTTCACTATTATCAATCCAATTATGGGTAGACACTTGACTGTG
The DNA here is from genome assembly GCA_954870475.1 of Euphrasia confusa. Taxonomy (NCBI): domain Eukaryota; kingdom Viridiplantae; phylum Streptophyta; class Magnoliopsida; order Lamiales; family Orobanchaceae; genus Euphrasia; species Euphrasia confusa. The sequence goes on from OX940960.1 coordinate 25,534,383, forward strand.
AGTTCCACCCCAATTATTTTTCACCATGGTGAATAATTTCAACATCCAAAAACCCAGGTTTTCAACCAATCGGTTCAACTCCCATTGCATTGATTCAACCATTGAAAAAGATTTTTCAACTAATCCATTGCGTGTAGTCTTACTTTATCAAATTTTTCAATTTTTCATATTTTATTCACAACTTACAACTCATTTAATTTCTTATTTATTATCATTATTAAATAATTACTTACTATTTTTTCATTAAATTTATATTTAAAATATAAATTGAATTATTAAAATCTTTCAATTAATAATTCTAAAATAAAAAAATTAACATAAAAATACTAAAATCTACATTTTAATAAATTACAATTACACATCATTTTAAAAATTATACAATTACATAATAAGTGAAAATATATCAATATTGGTCACTAATTTTAGATAAAAAATAAGAATTTTGATATAATTATTTATATAGAATTATATATAATATTAGATATATAGTATTATATATAAGTATATATAAGTTAAATAAATTAAGTAATGTGTCAATCAAATATTGCCATTTGTTCAATAAAAATAAAAAATTGACGCAAGGCGTGGGAGAGTGAAGTCTTGAGAAGACTCTTATTTTTTTTTAATTACTTATTTTGTCTATTAAGTGAAAGGGAGGGCGGCGGCTAAGGATGTCAATTGGATCAGCTCACTCGGTTTTGATCCAGCTCACTCGAGCTATCGGACTACTTCGGTTCTGGTTGTTCGGGCTAAAAATTATTCGAACTGTAAATTTGTGGTCCTAACCTTAAAATATTCGGTTTCGGGTTAGCCCGTCAAGCCAGAAAAAATAATATTATATAATAAAAAACATATTTTAATATCAATTTAAGTTTAATATTAATAAAATATTAATATATAATAATAATTATTATAATTTCTATAATTAAATTATCCAAAACTTCAAATATTTATTTAATAATATTTAAAATTGTAATTTGAGTTGACATTTTTTTTAATTAGACTATATTATTTTATTTATTTAAAATATTTGTATAAATACATAAAATGTATTTTAATATATTCAAATAAATCGGGTTGTTGGGCTAGTTCACTCGGTTTGTCAGGCTTCTTCGGTTCGGGCCAATTCGGTTTCGATTTTTCGAGTAAAAAATATTCGACCCTAACCCTACATTTTTTCGAGCGTGCTTTGGGCCAACCCACTAATTCGGGTTTGATTGACATCCCTAGTCACTGATTCGGGCACGTGAATTTGTTTGGTGGGTTAAACTCCGCTTACTTAAAGCTTCAAGAACCACAATCCAAAATCGTTTTTTTACTTCATTTTCAATTATTATTTACTTAACTAAACTCAATTTTTTACATTTACATTCATTTTCTAATTTAAACTCAATATATGGGTTGCATCATTATTTTATTTTTACTTTTATATACTTTTTGTTTTAAATAAAACACTAAATATTTTAATTACTTGTACTATTAATTATATATTTCAAACAAAAATAATTGAATATATTTTTCATGTTAATTAAATAAAATAAAATTTTAAAATATTATTAGGGATGATAGTGTATTTTTAGAACAATTTTTAAATAGTTATATATATTTTTAATTCAACTAACTACAAAATCATAAAAACATTATAAAATGAAAAAATAAAACAAAAAGATAAAAATAATATAAAAATAAATAAAGAAAATAAAAAAGTTGCAGCAAAAAAGTTACAGCAAAAAAGTTGTCACACAATCCTCTTGGGGCGTGCGATAAGTGTCAAAAAGATATAAGAAAAATAAAATAAAAGGCAGTTCAATACTTTGCTCGACCTAAGCCTTAGGCTATACTCGACCGCCTAGATTTGAGTTCGCCTAGGCTCTAGGCTCCCAAGCGGCCTTAGCGCCGCTTTAACCCGCCTAGGCCCGCTTAAAACCGCTTTTTGCCGCCTAAATTTCTTTAGTTTCATCTTTACCTACTTAAACGATTCTCGGACAGGCTTAGTTGTACAATTCTAATTTGATGTTTAAACTTGATAAATCAAATAAAATAAATAATATTTTAATAAATATTGAGTATAAAATCAAATTTGAAAGAATATTATATATATATATATATTAAAAATGTTCTAAAATTTTAAATTTACAAGCTATTTTTATTATTTTACTATTGTAAAATTTTGATTAATATGTTTTATTTATTATTTATTTTGTTCAAAATATTTTTAAATTATTATGCATAAAAAATATTTTTAAAATATAATATTAATTAATTAAATATAAAAAAAGTAAAACGATTAATCTCCGTCTAGTTCCCGATTAATCTTTCTAGGCGCTAGGACCCTAGTCACCGCCCGACTAGCGCCTAGTACCTTTTAGAACCTTGATTATAACATACATACATGTCTTGTGTGACATTGGACAACATATCTTGTGCATAAATTGAATATTTACAACATAAATGCTTCTTCTCCTTCTCCTTTTAATTTTTGTATTATACTTTCTTCATCCCTTAACATCGTGCATAGAGAAAGTTGCACGTGAATTAAGAAAAAGTGATTTTTGTGTGTTTTATAATATAAAATATGAGTATTTTAGCTATTGATTTGTAAGTAATAAATTAGTTAGTTGAAGTGATTTTTGTGTGTTTTATAATATAAAGTAGGAGTATAATAAATATTAATTTTTAAGTAATAAATTAGTTAGTTGAAAAAATAGTGGTATAACCGTAAAAGGGTAAATAATTGTTTATTGAGAAGATAAAGTTGTGAAAAAACATTCCATTTATGAAATGTGCGTTTTTTTAATTGATTGACTGAAAAAAAAATGCATTATTTTAATGGATAGAAGGAGTACGTAGCTAAAGAGAATGGAGACAACTGGTGTCTCAAGGCCTAAACTATGTCCATATCGAGATTTTGTTCCTTTCCCCGTTTAATAAGGTTCCAAACTCCATTGATCGCATGCAACATAGCTTCCTTAACACATCCATAGATTCAATTTTAGTTCTGTAGCGAATGTCTTAGATTTTTGGATTAACCTCCAACCCCCTCTAATAAACATCACCAATTTCCAGATGAGTACAATTCAATTCCTTGGGTTCATCCTCGTCAAGCAACGCTCTACCAGACTTCATTCTCATTCTACGTCCAACAATTCCCCTATACAATATCCACCCAAAAACAAACACTCACACAAAGGTCCAAAAACATTAGACAAAATTAAATTCAGAGAACCTATACTGTATACATAAATATACACACCACTTTACACAACAATGATGCTTTGCTTCAACCCATAAAATACAACACCCCCTTTGATACTTTATCTGCCAAATTCAATTACATAAATACTCGACATCTTTTCCGTAATATTTCTTTTTAAAAAACAGCACGTACATCACAAAGTAATCAACTCACTCTTCGACCAGCTGCAGCATCTCGAGCACGCTCCCCGCTTTCCTCTTGGCCCTATCAGTCCCATTCTCCGACAACTCCTTGAGTACCTCCTCCGCCCCAAGCTCCCTCGCAATCCTCAAACACTCCGCACTCCCTGTGCACAGAGACCACAGTATCGCCACCGCATTTTCCCTGTTCCTGGGTGAGCCTGTTCCGATCACCTCCACCAGAACTGGCACCGGTTCTGCCTGTCCAATAGCCATTCTTCCCTCGTGGTGGCTAGCCAGTATGGCCAGTATCGCCAGAGCCTCATCCATCATCCCTCCACCTGCAAGGACAAAGCCAGAAAAAAACAATCTTTTATTAATAATAAAAATAAATTAAATGTAAGGGTAAAAGAGTAATTAACATTTCAATAGTGTGCTTTTTATTGTAATAACATGGTAGTTACTACCCTAAAAACTAAATAAAATAAAATATTTAAACACTTAGTTAAAAAGTGAATTTTATAGGGTAGAAAATCTAAATATATAATAAATTCAAATACCTTTTTTTCCAAAATAACTCTTAAAAAAAAAAAAATACATTTTCTCAAAAAATATTGTAAAAAATACAAAGAATTTTCTTACCTGGGTCCCTCAGCAATTCAATCAAAGGCGGCACAATCCCAGCTCGCACAGCCCGGACCTTGTTCCCCTGGTAGATGGAGAGATTGAATATAGCCGTCGCCGCATCTTTTTTCCCCCTCGGAGTCCCCCGGCAGAGCAGTTCGATCAGGGGGGGCACAGCCCCCGCTGCCCCGATCGCGACCTTGTTCTCGTCGACCACCGAAAGGCTGAAGAGGGTGGCAGCTGCGTTTTCCCTCGCCTCCGTGCTCCCGTTTTTCAAGACGTCCACGATGTCGGGTATGGCGCCTGAATTGACGATAATGCCCTTGTTGGCCTCGTTGATGGAGAGGTTGAGAAGGGCGGTGACGGCGTGCTCCTGGGTCCGCAGGTCCAGGGAGGCCAAGAGCTCCACGAGCAAAGGGATGGCTCCAGCCTCGGCGATGCAGACTCGGTTGTCGGCGTTTCTTTTCGCCAGCAGACGAAGCTCGCCGGCGGCCGATCGCTGTTGCTCGGGGTCGATGCTTGCGAGCTTTCGAAGGAGAGCGTTGATGGTGGAAATGTCGCAATCGGAGCCGGTGGTGATTCCTGATCTTCGATTGCCACGGCAGTTGTTGCCTTGGGTTCTGGGAAGCTCGACTCCGTTGCTCTCACACCAAAGGGCGATGAGGCTTTTGAGGACGTAGTTTGGGGTTAGTGCGGTGTGAAGTAGGGTCTGCTGGGTCTTTGGGCAGGTCTTGTGGCCTGCGTCTAGCCATTTTTGAATGCAGGATCGCTCGTAGGTCTGTTATCGGCAAACAAAAGAAAAATACTCATCAGATTCAGAACATTAAGGATACAGCTGTTTCAAAACTAACCTTCAAATTCAGCCTAATTACTGATAGTTGGTAGAAGTCGAATTCAAAATTATGCAAAAACTCTTTTGAGGGTTAATTCTGACTTAATTTATGGGGGAAGGTGTAATACTTTAATGGAGGTTTTTTGAAATGTTTTTTAGCTAAATAAAAAGGGAATATAAAAAACCAAATCAAACCCTCAAATTTTTTTAATTTTTTTGTGATTTAGAAACTTCGTTAAGATTCCTGTAAATACGATACCACAAATTGGTTAATGAAATTACACCTTCAGAATTATAGAAGAAACTTGAGGATTCAAACCTGCCCAGTCGACACAATTACGGGATCTTTCATCAACTCTAGCGATATTGGACACCGAAAGTCGTCTGGAATAATTGGAGATCTATGCTTAATTGAATTCCTGTCGATTTCAGCAGCATCATTGTCGGGATTATTTGTCATCACACATTCCTTTAGCTTCCTCAGAAGGTATGACATAGTCTCAATGTAATCCTCCGAAAAGCCCTCGGGCACACCACCACATGAAATGACCATCTCATGAATGGCAAGTAACTCTCTCTTTATATCAGCTGCGGTCTTGAGATGCAGCTTCTCTGAAAGTCGTCTGAAAACAATGGGGTCGGGGTTTTCTTCCATTTGCGCAGCAGCTAAGTCCCTCACGAGTTGCAAATCAGGAGACTCTGTTTGAGATATTGCTCTTTTGAATTGGTTGTGTAGGAGTTCAATCTATAACGAATGGAAAATCAAAATGTTTATGAATAAATGTGAATGACAAGGAACTCATATGTACGTGCTTAGAATCAACTGCTTTTGTACCTGTTCTTGAACTTCCTCGGGTATATCAAATTCTTTATAGGGAATCCGACTTAGGGCACCTTCGATTTGTTTAGTTACGTTTTCAAACTTGGCTGCAATTTTGTCAACTTGAAGAGCCTGTAACAAGATACAAATGGTTTATGTTTGTTTTAGCGAAGTTATCACATGTCATTGGAGTTTATGATTTTAAGTTATTTTGAAATTCACTTAAATCACACAAATGTATGCTAAAACAAACTTTAAAAACTATAGGCAAACGAGGTTTTACTACAATAAGGAAAATATGTCAAAAATACGCTTAACTGTAACCAAACATTTTTATTTCCAAACATGGAAATTCAATAAACAAACCAAACAGATTCCCATTTTTCACATGGAAACCAATTACTTCTCAAAATTCATTTTTACTTTATTTCTTTTCATGAGTTCTAGATGGATTAGAAAATAAAATTTAGATTAGTATTATTGATACTACGTAAGAGCCTAAGAGGTCAGAGGTCATATGGGAACCGTGGAACCAACCTGGGGTCACTTGGCACTGATCAACAGGTTAAAGACTATATGAATATATTTGGAATATCATTTCCGAGCTTTCACCTAGTTCTGACTTCTGGTTTAGGACTAATCAGGACACATGTAGATGTAAGGGCTGTCTGCCCCGGACATATGACGCACATAAATGGCTGCCCAAACCACCAGGTAAGAATTACACTACCAGGATCAAAGCAATCTGATTTGGTTGTCTTTATTAACGTCGACTCCGTTGCTCAGGCCAACGGTCGAGCAAAACAAGAACTTACCTATACAAGAAAAGTAGATTGTTGCAATGGACCAGCCGGAAAATCTAGATTGTTTCAAATGACAACGAATTGTAGATTGCCACGTGTGCCCACTAGTGTAGTTTTTAGGTAAATTAATCCCCAAGAAAGGATATATTTTCCTTGAAGAAAGATTATAAATAGTAAATGACATAGCAAAAGATCTAATGTTTTTGAGAGAAAAACTTATTGCAAGAGATCTTTTATCTCACTCCTGGCAGATCAAAAACCTGCCAAATTAATTAAGAGCACATTTATTCTCTCCATATTTTTCCTTGATACGATTCATTATCTCCCTGGTCCTACAAGGGAATCAATAAATTGGTGCTACAAGGGCCATTGTCATTGATAAGTATATCACTTATCGAAATAACAAAAAAATTCAATTTCGACTGATCTTACTAGGATAAAATTCAAGAGTCAGTATGAGTTAAAAGACTCCTAAAAGACAAATCAAGTGGCATTTGATCTTACTAGGATAAAATTCAAGAGTCAGTATGAGTTAAAAGACTTCTAAAAAGACAAATAAAGTGGCATTTGATCCAACGATGCATGCAAGCCAATATGCTTTCAGTGAATGGATCACAGCCCTTACGAAACAAACTATGCATGCAATGTATACGCTTAGCATGCCAAATAACACGGCCGTAGAGAACTGCCTTGTAGTGGTGTATTCGCACAGCAAGACCTTAGGAAAAGGGAAGATAAAACATACCAAGCAAAGCTTAAGGCAGCGTTCGGTCAAAAGAGATGAGGCCGACATACACAAGATCTTTCATGCCTTCCAGGGATAACATTTAATACCCCTAAACCCCAGGAGTTTTCTAGAAACTTACTAGAAATCCTTCTCTGATGCCAAGGCAGGTGTCGAAGCATCGACATGCCTGCTCGACATTGATGCTTGAACTGACCAAGGTGACAGGGTCAGACACGCAAGAAAGTTTGACGAAAATTTCAAATTCTCAATTGGAAAATCAGTGAACTTGACACAAAAGACCAAACTTACCCCAACCCCCAACCACTCTAGGAGACGGAACTCCCTGCTCATTGCTTGGATCCTGGTTCAGCCAGATCCATGAACGCTCAAAGAGCGGCAAAGCAGGATTCACAATGGAGAGATAGTCAGATAGACTCAAAAGCCCAAGGCTACCATTTCCAAGATTATATGGAGATGGTTTGGGCATCTGAAGCGCATAGATGCTATATGATCAGCCTCACAGTGGGAACGCTCGGTCTTAGATGCTAACAGTCCCTTCCAGAGAAATTGGTCCACTTATGTGATCAGACGAGTTTCTCTTCCCAGAACCCCTATTGACAGCATGGTCCTCGCTCAAGACACCAGACAAAGTTCCCAAGAGTTGCATAGCTCGGTTAAATAAAAAGGTTATGTAGACATCCAATGCTCAGATGACGAGCATAGTATGTGTCTAGAATGGACTACTCCCCAATCTCTCTCAGGATGTATGCTATATGCTCTAACTGGTTGACAGGTTGAGCACTCTTCAAGAATTATTTATCATGGTCGCCCACCACATAAAAAGTGTTTACAATGAGTATCAAAGCCAGCTACAATCGGGAAAATGCCGAAGAAATCTTACTAGAGAATAAAATAGAGCATTTGGCAGATTACAATAAAGTAATTTGGGTCGAGGAAGTGCCAGTTCTCATGTCTCGTGTAAAATTTACACGTTCTCAAAATCTAACCTTAGGGAATTAGCTTAATATAACAGACTTACCTACCCACAGGAATTTTAACCATGGAATGAAAATCTCCAGAACTATCTGTTCTTCTAGCGAACCAATCTCCACTTTCTAGAAACTCATACTTGAATTGCTTATATAACATTCCAAACCAGCCTCCGGGATAACTATCAATAGTGGAACTAAAGCAACAAAAGCAAAAGGTGAACTAAAGTAGCAGCTGGAGATAACTAGTGCATGGATTCCATTATGCGCACACTTTAAAAAGGTGATACATGGGCCTTTAGAGCTCTATCTTCTCGTATTAGGTTCTAATTCATCTAAGGAAAGAACCAGCCTTTGGACAAGAAAAGATATTGTGAATACGACAACTAAGTGAGCCGCCAAACTGATAAGTGCTTTGACATAGTTTTGGCACTCATGCAAGTGAGGCAATTTTAAGCATTTCTCAACGAACTATGACTGTCATCAACAGGCTGACCTGAAAAACAAGTGAGAGATCAATCTCCCACCCCTTCACGACCCCCACTTTAATCGAAACCAGTAGGCTTGAGTAAGAGAGTTTGGGGAGAAAAAGAGACAATGGTGAACAGGTGAAGGCTCCCTCTGGGCCAAGCAGGTGGCGTCTTGAGAGTCAGAATTGAAGCAAGCAAAGTGTCACGCCCATAACTTTCTGGGCGCAACAGCAGGACAATTGCTGGTTGATGTGCTTTAATGAGGACGGCTCCGAGGTGTGGAAGGGAAGATCACCCTCCGAGTTCAGACATGCTGACCCGGTTGAGTTCGGGGTGCTTGTCGCTAGTCGAGGACTTAACTTGAATGGAGGGAATTCGACCATCCCTTGTCCCAAATACGGTCGGGCCACACTGGTCGGGGACTGGAGCCGTCTCCCTGAGGAGCCCAAGGCAGGGCGAAACCAGCAATTGTCTCGATGGTTAAGGCTGAACCTCTCGTTTGAGGTTGCCTCGCGACGCGAGTGTTTCCGCCACTCGCGAAGGTCGTGACAAAAGGGAAATATATACCGAGGAACTAGAAGAGGGTGAAGTATAAGGAAACGAGCGTGAAGAGACAAAAGGCGGATTTCCGAAACAATGGCCTAAGTCCTAACACACTTTCAATTCATCATAAAAATCTAAACAAACCATACCCATTTCCATTTTTCACACGAAACTGGTAATTTACAAGAGCCTTGATGCCCATTGCATTCTTGTTGCAAAAGGATATGTTTCATTCTACTTGATCAAGGATTCGCAATGATAAAAAAAAAGCTTAAAAAAAACATCTACACAGGCACACCGTATACATACCTCGAAAATCTTACTCCCATCATGTGCCGATTTGAGCAGCTCAAGAGCCGAGTCAAGGGCGAGTCTGAGAGAGTCGAGGCCCCTAACGACGTCGTCTCCAAGCTCCTCACGGTCCTTCAACTCCTCAAAGAGAGGGCTCAAAAGCTTCACCCTTCTCACGAGATCACAGTACATCTTTCTAGAAACCGTTCTGCAATCGGGCAACGCGGAGATGAGCTTGACCGACTCGCTGAGTTGACACAGTAAGGCGGAGTTCTCGGCCATCGTCGTCGGTGGAAATGTAAATAAGAATTGCAAGAAAGCGCGTCAGAAATCGGTGATCGGAAATGGTATTAGTTGTTGGGTGATGGAAAAAAGAGATAAGTCTGGTTGGTAATTTGGACTTTGAAGGCGGCCAAAGTCTCCGCCCGCCGAGTATTGTGTTGACGGCAACTTTTGAAAGAAAGAGAGATTAGGTCTTTGATTGAATGAATGAAGATTGGGTGTTGCAGCAGGAACGTGATTCAGTCAAACAAAAAAAATATAATGTGGGATTTGTGATAACATAATTTACTTCCGATTTTGAACGCGGATTTGTTTTATCGAAATAAACTTGTGTCAAGTCAAGTGTTTCGTATTTGACGAGAGTTGAAAATAATCTTATTTATACCCGCCGAGTTTAATGAGTTGAAAATAATTTCACAAAGGGTTTGACACGGGGTTTGATTGGTGTTGTTTACTAAAAAAACACCGGGTATGATCGGTGTGGTTTACTGACAAAAAAATAACTGTATTACTTCTTGATTACTAATAATTATTGTATACTCCTTTCAACCCATTTTAATAGTCCATTTTTTTCTTTTGTAAATTACAAAACAAATGTAATCATTAAAATGGGTTACGGAAAACAACTATATAAAAGATAGTACACATTTACAAAAATATATGTACATGAATATATTAACATTTCATAATTAATAAAATTATTCATTAATAAATTTAAAACTATTATTTTAATATTATTCAACTTTTTAATTTTTTAACTATAATACAATAAATATTGTTGATTTTTTTATATTTATAAAATAATTAATATCATTATGATTATAATTTAAATTGATATTTAAATTTTAAAATATTAATATATATATATATATATATATATATATATATATATATATATATATATATATATATATATATATATATAATATTTGGTTGTACAATGAAACCTAAAATATATATATTCCTTCTAACCCTCGGATTTTGTTTACTAAAATAATGCGAAAAGTGTTAAAGATAAAATTTGTTGGAGTCGAAATTAATTTATTTAATTAATTTTGACTTTGACTAATTTTGACTTTCTTTGGTGAAATATTAAATTTGGGAATATTTATTATTGGGAGGAGAATCCAAGATAAAGAGGAAACGATATTCAAGATCTACAAGATAAGGTACAAGATCTTCTAGTTATGGAAGAAGTCTTTTTACCATAGAAAACTTATTACTTGGAGGAGAAGACTTGTGTCTTATAAATAGAAGACTCACGTGGATTGAAGATTAAGAAGCTAGAGCGCCATATTTTTAGAGAGAAAAATATTTTCAGCACAAGTTTTATTATTTACTTATTTATCCGAGTATTAACTATTGAATCTCGTGATTGTTTAGTCTTTATTTATTTTTCTCGGATTATTTTGTATTCACGATTATAGTGAAAGTTTATTGCTTTTGAAGCAGCTTGGTAGGTTGTATTGATTAATACAACTTACGAAGATTATATATTTCTTCTCTACGTTTTCCAGTTGCTGTAATTTTTACTATTTCCGCTGCATAACTGAATCTGTTGTTCTGTGACAGCAGTACTCAATCTGTTGTTCTCTGGACAGCAGAACTTAAATTCGTTATAGTGACTGATTTTTCTGTTTTCAGCACGTGGACTGCGAGTCGACCTCTTTTTCAATTGGTATCAGAGCGGGTCACTTGACATACGAAGTGAGATCCGTGCAGTCGACTCAACATGGATTCAATCTACTTGATTCGTACTATTGTGCTTGATGGAACCAACTACTCCCATTGGAAGGTACGTACTCGTTCCAAAATTAAATATATTGACACACGTGCGTGGGATGCAGTTGAAGACGGATGGGAACATCCGATGCATGATGACCGTGGAGATCTAGTTCACAAGCCCTCGAAGCTATGGACGAAGGATGAACGAGAAGCTGCTTCCGCAAACGAAAAGGCGTTGACGGAACTCTACAGTTCTGTCGACACAAATATGTTCAGACTAATCAAGAACTCAAAATCAGCAAAGGAGGCTTGGGACACGTTGCAGATCCACTGTGAAGGAAACAAGTCCGTGAGGGAGTCTCGACAGAGGGTTCTCGCAACTAAATTCGAGAACATGAGGATGAGAGAAGATAAAACCGCAACAAGCTACTTCAATGCGTTGTATGACATTGCCAACGAATGTGCAGAACTTGGAGAGCCCATGCTCAACAAAACACTCGTATCCAAAGCCTTGAGAACACTGTCCTCTAAATTTCTCATCGAATTTTCAGAATTAATGAACGATATCAAGACGTATGAGATGACGATGTTTGAGCGAGATCAGCGTGGTTCCAGTACTCTGAACGTCACAGCACTCTGGTCAAAAGGAGACCAAACAGGCGGTACACCACAAGCTAGCAGTTCCAGACCTCTGTCCAGTCAACAGACTGAAGATGATGATGAAGAGGCTGACCTGATGGAACTCCTGAATGCTAGTACTGAGGACAAGGTAGCCATGTTGACCAGACAAATGAAGCATCTCTACAAGAGGCGTTTTAGTCAGGAGACCAGGAACAAAAACTCTGAAGGACAGTTTCAGCAAGGTACCAATACTGGGAGTAACAGCAACCAGCTGAACACTCCACAAAGACCTGGAAGACATACTGATAGTCCTCCGACTAGCCAAAGACGTGCTTATTCTGAAAACACGAGATCGAAGAATATGTCAACTATTCAATGTCACGAATGTAAGGGGTTCGGACACATTGCCAATGAGTGTGCAAACACGCTACGGAGATTGGGAAGAAAAGTCACCTATGTTGCTTTAGATGATGACAACTTGAGTGAAGACGAAGGTGACATGAGTACCCCAACACATGATCAAAGTGCCTTGTTCACAGACATTGATGAGGGGACCCTTTCAGACTATGAGTTCGATAACTCAACAGATTCTGATGTTATGAAAACAAGGTATGACACTGAGTACTCTACATTATTTTGTCTAAACTCTGTTGTGTATGATTCAGATGGTGATCACGAGTATGCATCTGAGGAAGATCCCATGAAGCTATTCTTTCAACTCAAATCATTGTATGACATCCTTAATGTCAAGTACAAAGACCAGTGCAGTATAGTACAACAACTGCAGATTGAGAACAAGTCTCATAAAGCTGATTTAACACGACTTGAAAGGATGCTGACTAAGAAGGACGTTGAACTGAACAAGACTAAAAACAAGTTGGAGGAAGCAAACGCAACATTCAAGAAGATGAACCAAGGTAAAATTACTCTTGATGAATTGTTAGTTATGGGACATAATGATAAATGTGGTTTAGGTTTTCAAAATAATGATGATGAAGTACAAGACCAGAAAAACTCAAATGCTGTTTTCTCAAAAGTTATTTCAGCAAATGGAAAATCTTTTGTAAAAGCTAGTACTAGTACTTCATCTGACATAACTAGTCCTAGTACTTCTGAACTTGTTACTGAACTTCAAGTTGTTACTGAAAAAAAAAAGTTGGTACTAAACAAACCATAAAGAAAAAGAAGTATATTTGTCATTATTGTTTTATACCAGGACATATTAAGCCTTTTTGCAGGATAAGAATGAGAGACAGTAGAAAAGGAATTTTGAACAATTCTGGTTCAGGTACTAAAACTGAGATTAGTACAGGACATGACAACATAACCTCAAGTTCTGTTCAGAGACCAAAGACTGTTTGGGTACCAAAGTCCCAAATACTGTGTAATGTTGTTCTCACTGTCTCTAAATCAAAGTTTGCAGGTGCATGGTACTTTAACAGTGGTTGTTCCAGTCACATGACAGGTAACAAAAACTACTTAGTTAACTACATTCCTTTCACTGGAGGTAGTGTTACTTATAGCAGTGGTACTCAAGGTAAAATCGTCGGCAAAGGTACTTTAAATGTTGATGGTCTACCTACATTAACAAATGTGTTGCATGTTGAAGGATTAAAGGCCAATTTAATTAGCATTAGTCAACTTTGTGATGATAATTTGCATGTGAAGTTTAACAAAGAATCTTGTGAAGTGTTTGACAATAATTCAAAGTGTGTCATGAAAGGTGATAGGTCTCGAAACAATTGTTATTCGACGGAAAATGTTGCTTGTAATTTTGTATAGGTTGACGACACAACTCTATGGCATAACAAGCTTGGACACACAAACTTCAGGAATCTTCAAAAACTTCAGATGTATGATGTTATTGTTGGACTGCCAAAGATAAGCAATATTGACAAGAGAGTCTGTGGTGAGTGCTTCAAAGGAAAACAAGTACGTGCTTCACACACTGGAGGTGACTCAACTTACATGAACACTACTGAATGCTTTGAATTACTTCATATGGATCTTATGGGACCAATCGAAGCGGCAAGTCTCGGTGGTAAAAGGTATTCTTTGTTTATTGTAGATGATTTCTCTAGGTACACATGGATAAAAATTTTAAGTACTTAGACTGAAACTTTTGATGCTTTCAAAGAAGTATATACTCGTATTCGTACACTTTTTCAAGGAAAAGTAAGAAGAATACGGACTGTTCATGGAAAGGAGTTCGAGAATTCTTTGTTTGCAGATTTTTTGATGCAGCCCCAGAGTCGTCCATGATACAAGACCCGGTACGAGTTCCAGTTGGACCAGTGACGCGCTCGAGAGCCAAGAAGTTCAAGGCAAGCTTGATGGCATTGATCGAGGAAGTATGGGCGCAAGAGCTATTGAAGAAACCCATCGGTGATGTGGAGAAGCCAAGCCTTATCAACATGATTACGTACGAGGAGGCCGATCCAACAGAAGGCGTGGAGTTTCAAGCTGGAACATTGAAGACGAAGCTGGAACAGGGGTCAGAAGTGAGTCGAGGACGTGACGCTGAGTTCAGCCACGAAAATGGCCTGGTGTCGTCCGACACCATATCTCTGTCGGACGACAGAGTAGGCTTGGCGTCGTCCGACACCATTTCTCTGTCGGACGACAAATTGGCCGCGAGCGACGCAATTCGGACTGCAGCGACGTGGGGGTCCAGACATCTTGGCGTCGAGCGACTTAATCCACCGCGCTCGACGTAGGAATGTCGGACGACAGCTATCCCTGTCGAACGACAAGTTGACTGTCGGACGACAGCCTATTTTGTCGGACGACAGGCGTTCAGAATTAGGAAATCGCGGACGTGACTTTTGTTCAGCGAATTTTTATTCCTTTTCCTCATGTTTTTAGGTCAGCCTATATAAAGGCTATGAACCCATTGTTTTACAAGACAACTTTGATATTATTGAATTATTTGTGAGGATTATTTCTCTCTCTCTTTTCGTTCTCTTTTCGATTGTGCCAAAAGAGATCAACCCGACGAATCAACGAAGCATACATACTTCGTTCGTGTGTCATACATCGAATTCCGAGTTGCTGCATCGATCTCGAGTTGGGGGTTAGGGTTCCGTCCTTAATTGATTTCTTGACTTCAGATTCAGAGGTTTGGGTTCATCCGCCAGGTATCCAATTCTATCGTTCTTCTTCTTCCGCTCAATCCATCAACGAGGTACGTATCATCTGGTATCAGAGCCCAGGTTAGGGTTCTAATTTCTGATTACGTGACCTCGATTCTTCGTTCTTTCCGTATTTCTTTTCTTCTTGCTGAATCGGATCTCTTTCATCCGTAAGCACAAAAAAAAAAAAAAAAAAAAAAAAAAAAAAAAAAAAAAACAAAACAAAAAAATTCTATAAAAATTATTTCTAGTCCGTTTTTCGCAAAAAATTTTTTTGATCATATTTTTGTGAGTGATTCCTGAATTTTCCGGCATCGTTTTGAGCCAATTTGGTGCTATCGTATTTTTCGCTTCCATATTTTCCGATTTTTGTTCCTTTCTACGTTGTATTGTGTGTTTTTGGGGATTTTGTCGGTTCTGATCTCGTCTGGTAGATCGCGGAGTTCGACACATTGAGGGAGAATTTGAGTGGTAAAAGGCAGAGTGGTGAGAACATTAGAGTGAAAAAAAAGCCATACCTGAGTGAAACACGAGTGCTGAGTGAATCCCATCTTGAGTGTGATACACGAGTGTTTGTGAGGTGGTGAGGTTCTTTTATTTTATTGCTTTTATTACTAACGTTTTCTGTGCAGGATGTCTGAAGATACGAAAAATAAGGGGACAGCTGAGGGATCTAATAACAACGCCCAATTCCAGGCCATGTTGGATGAGAACTATAGGCGGATGGAAAGGCTCTTACACACTGAGATGAATGTGGTACATGACCGACTCCTTGCCCTGGAGGCGAACGCTCGTCGAGAGAATCCAGAGACTCGGAGAGCCGCAATGCGCAACGTCGGTCGAGATAACCAGAATCGTCATAATGGGCGAAATCGAGATGCCAACCCCGAGGATGATGAGGCTGAAGAAGATAACAACTTGAGCACCATCAAGATGACTGTTCCTACTTTCATGGGGAAGAACGATCCAGAGTTGTACATCGAATGGGAGAGAAAGGTCGAGATGATGTTTGATTGCCACAACTACTCAGAGCTCAAGAAGGTGAAATTGGCGGCAATCGAATTTTCTGACTATGCCTTGGTTTGGTGGGATCAGCTGGTTGCCAGTAGGAGGAGAAATTATGAGCAGCCCATTGACACATGGGCCGGGATGAAATCTGTGATGCGAAAGAGATTTGTTCCGTCTCATTATTACCGAGAATTGTACATCAAGCTGCAGAATCTACGACAGGGAACGAGGAGCGTAGATGAGTACTTTAAGGAGATGGAGGTGGCAATGATTCGGGCCAACGTTGAAGAGGATCGGGAAGCTACCATGGCTCGGTTCTTAGCTGGACTGAATTGGGAGATTCGTAATGCCGTGGAGTTGCAACCGTACGTCGAGTTAGAGGATATGGTTCACATGGCGATCAAAATTGAGAACCAGCATAAGAGGAGGGGTACTTTTAGCAGTGCAAAGCCGAATCAGTCTTCCTGGAGATCATCCCAAGGTCCGAGTGGCTCTACACCTAAAGAGAACCAATGGAAGAGAGAGGGTCCACTTCGAGACGAGAAGAAGACCTTCTTTAAGGGTCGTTCGGAGGGTTCAAGTTCAACAACTCAGGTCAGGCCATCAAATCCTGATAGTCGCAACAGAGACAAGAAGTGCTTCAAGTGTCAAGGATTTGGGCACATTATGAGTGAGTGTCCTAACAGACGACTCATGATCTGTAGAGACGACGGAGAAGTCGTGACTGATGGTGAAGGCGAGGAGCTGACACCTACGGATGCTGTGGATTCCGAGGAGGAGGAGGAGATACTAGCCATCGAGGGTAACCTGTTTGTAGCTAGAAGAGTCTTGAGTGCACATACACAGCCCGAGGAGAGGGAGCAGCGGGAGAACCTTTTCCACACGAGATGTCATGTGAAGGATAAGGTATGTAGTGTGATCATTGACGGTGGGAGTTGTACGAACGTGGTTAGCGCAAACATGGTGCAGAGATTGGAGTTACCTGAGGTGAAGCATCCAAAGCCATACCGTCTGCAGTGGTTGAATGATTGCGGTATCATCAGGGTGACCAAGCAAGTGAAGGTACCTTTCCGCATTGGCAAGTACGTGGATGAGGTGCTATGTGACGTCATCCCTATGCAAGCGAGTCACATCTTGTTGGGACGACCGTGGCAGTTCGATAGGAGAGCCATACACGACGGCTTCACCAACAAGTACTCGTTTGAGTATAACGGTAAAAAGGTATCACTTGTTCCTCTCACTCCTAAACAAGTTTACGAGGATCAAGTGCAGCTACAAAAGGAGGCAGATAAGGCATCTACCAAAGAGCAGCAATTACAGACGAAGGAGAATGCCTTGCTTCACAGAGCCTACCTTGCAAGGGCTAGTGATGTGAAAGAAGCAGTGAATGAGAAGAGGCAGATGTTCGTGTTGTTGTGGAAGGGGAGCTTGGTTATTACTAACGATCTACCCCCTCTACCCCCTTCTATTCAATTTGTTTTGCAGGAGTTCGATGATGTTTTCCCGGAGGATACACCACCAGGTCTACCACCCATCCGAGGGATAGAGCATCAGATCGATTTTGTGCCTGGAGCTGTGCTACCAAACCGCCCGGCTTACCGCACCAACCCGGAGGAAACAAAGGAGTTGGAGAAGCAGATTGGCGAGTTGTTGACCAAAGGGCACGTGAAGGAGAGTCTGAGTCCTTGTGCGGTACCTGTACTTCTCGTACCCAAGAAGGATGGATCGATGAGGATGTGTTGCGACTGCCGAGCTATCAATAACATCACGGTAAAGTATCGACATCCCATACCTAGGCTAGATGATATGCTTGATGAGTTATGTGGTTCCTGCGTGTTTTCAAAAATTGATTTACGTAGTGGGTACCATCAGATTAGGATTAAAGAAGGAGATGAATGGAAAACTGCTTTCAAAACAAAACTTGGTTTATATGAGTGGTTAGTTATGCCTTTTGGGTTGACTAACGCGCCTAGTACTTTCATGCGTCTTATGAATCATGTGTTACGTGCGTTTATTGGAAAATTTGTTGTTGTGTACTTTGATGATATCTTGGTATATAGCAAAAATCATGACGAGCATGTGTTCCATTTGAGGCAAGTTTTGATTGCACTTAGGCAGGAGAAGTTGTATGCTAACCGTAAGAAGTGCGTCTTTAGCACGGATAGGGTCGTTTTCCTTGGTTTTGTTGTTAGTGCACAGGGTGTACAGGTTGACGAGGAAAAGATACGAGCTATCCAAGAGTGGCCAACACCAAAGAACATTGGAGATGTGCGGAGTTTCCATGGTCTGGCCAGCTTTTACCGACGGTTTGTGCCTAATTTCAGCAGCATGGCGGCACCTTTAACCGCCGTGATCAAGAAGAACGTGGAGTTCAAGTGGGGAAAGGCACAAGACGAAGCCTTCCAGAATTTGAAGGACAAGTTGACACACGCCCCGGTACTATCTCTTCCTAACTTTTCTAAATCTTTTGAGATTGAATGTGATGCTTCTGGAATTGGTATTGGTGCAGTGTTGATGCAAGAACGACGTCCGATAGCCTACTTCAGCGAGAAGCTAAATGGAGCTACGTTGAACTATCCTACGTATGACAAGGAGTTGTATGCCCTGGTGAGAGCTCTTCAGACGTGGCAGCACTATCTCTGGCCTCTGGAGTTCATCATTCACACCGACCATGAGTCGTTGAAGCACCTCAAGGGGCAGAACAAGCTGAACAAGCGCCATGCGAGATGGATGGAGTTCATTGAGACGTTTCCATACGTCATCAAATACAAGCAAGGTAAGGAGAATGTGGTGGCTGATGCCCTTTCTCGGAGGTATGCTCTAATTTCGACTTTAGATGCTAAGTTACTTGGTTTTGAGCATATTAAAGGTCTATATGAGCATGATGATGATTTTGGTGAGGTTTATAACGCATGTGAACATTCTGCTAGTGGGGATTTCTTTAGGCATGATGATTTTCTGTTTAGGAAAAATAAACTGTGTGTGCCTAAATGCTCTCTACGTGAATTACTGTTGCTTGAATCTCATGGTGGGGGATTAATGGGACATTTTGGTATTTCTAAGACTTTTTCTGTTCTGCATGAGCATTTCTTTTGGCCTCATATGAAACGTGATGTTGAAAGAATTTGTGGTCGATGTATTACTTGTAAACAGGCTAAGTCTAGAGTTAGTTCCCATGGATTGTATACACCTTTGCCTATTCCTGCATCACCTTGGATTGATATTTCTATGGATTTTGTGATGGGTTTGCCTAGGACTAAGCGAGGTAGTGATTCTATTTTTGTGGTAGTAGATCGTTTCTCTAAGATGGCACATTTCATTCCATGTCATAAAACTGATGATGCATCTCATGTGGCTGGATTATTCTTTAGAGAAATTGTTAGATTGCATGGCATGCCTAGGACTATTGTGTCTGACAGGGATTCTAAGTTTCTGGGCTATTTCTGGAAGACATTGTGGTGTAAGCTAGGTACGAAATTACTATTCTCAACTACTTGTCATCCCCAGACTGATGGTCAAACTGAGGTAGTAAATAGGACTTTGTCTACTTTACTACGTGCTATTATTAAAAAGAACATTAAGTCTTGGGAAGAGTGTTTGCCTCATGTGGAGTTTGCATATAATCGTTGTGTTCATTCTGCTACTAAATTTTCGCCTTTTGAGATTGTGTATGGTTTTAATCCTTTGACTCCTTTGGATTTATCTCCATTACCTGTGCATGAGCATACTGACCTTGATGGCCAGAAAAGGGCTGATTTTGTGAAACAGATACACGAGACGGCGAGGATGAACATAGAGAGGCGAACCAAGCAATATGCCGAGCAAGCAAACAAGGGACGTCGCAAAGTAGTATTTGAGCCTGGTGACTGGGTGTGGTTGCATATGCGCAAGGAGAGGTTTCCATTGCAGCGCCGATCGAAGTTGCTTCCCCGTGGCGATGGACCATTCCAAGTGTTGGAGCGTATCAACGACAACGCCTACAAGCTAGATCTCCCAGGTGAGTACAATGTTAGTGCTACTTTCAATGTTACTGACTTGAGTTTGTTCGATGCAGGTGACGACTTGGATTTGAGGACAAATCCTTTTCAAGAGGAGGGGAATGATGCAGCCCCAGAGTCGTCCATGATACAAGACCCGGTACGAGTTCCAGTTGGACCAGTGACGCGCTCGAGAGCCAAGAAGTTCAAGGCAAGCTTGATGGCATTGATCGAGGAAGTATGGGCGCAAGAGCTATTGAAGAAACCCATCGGTGATGTGGAGAAGCCAAGCCTTATCAACATGATTACGTACGAGGAGGCCGATCCAACAGAAGGCGTGGAGTTTCAAGCTGGAACATTGAAGACGAAGCTGGAACAGGGGTCAGAAGTGAGTCGAGGACGTGACGCTGAGTTCAGCCACGAAAATGGCCTGGTGTCGTCCGACACCATATCTCTGTCGGACGACAGAGTAGGCTTGGCGTCGTCCGACACCATTTCTCTGTCGGACGACAAATTGGCCGCGAGCGACGCAATTCGGACTGCAGCGACGTGGGGGTCCAGACATCTTGGCGTCGAGCGACTTAATCCACCGCGCTCGACGTAGGAATGTCGGACGACAGCTATCCCTGTCGAACGACAAGTTGACTGTCGGACGACAGCCTATTTTGTCAGACGACAGGCGTTCAAAATTAGGAAATCGCGGACGTGACTTTTGTTCAGCGAATTTTTATTCCTTTTCCTCATGTTTTTAGGTCAGCCTATATAAAGGCTATGAACCCATTGTTTTACAAGACAACTTTGATATTATTGAATTATTTGTGAGGATTATTTCTCTCTCTCTTTTCGTTCTCTTTTCGATTGTGCCAAAAGAGATCAACCCGACGAATCAACGAAGCATACATACTTCGTTCGTGTGTCATACATCGAATTCCGAGTTGCTGCATCGATCTCGAGTTGGGGGTTAGGGTTCCGTCCTTAATTGATTTCTTGACTTCAGATTCAGAGGTTTGGGTTCATCCGCCAGGTATCCAATTCTATCGTTCTTCTTCTTCCGCTCAATCCATCAACGAGGTACGTATCATTTTTGTACCAAGAGAGGGATACACCATGAGTACTCAGCACCAAAGACACCTCAACAGAATGGTGTGGCAGAATGGAAGAATCGCACTCTACAGGAAATGGCACGAGTACTGCTTAGTTCCAAGCAATTGTCAAAAGGGTTTTGGGCTGAAGCTCTCAACACAGCCTGTCACATAACCAACAGAGTGAATCTGAGACCAGGGACTTCGATGACATCCTATGAGATTCTAAATGGAAGAAAACCTAACGTTAAATACTTTCATGTTTTTGGTTCTTTGTGTTTTGTGTTGAATGACAGGGACACTCTCTTGAAGTTCGACTCAAAATCTGACAAGGGGATTTTTGTTGGATACTCAACAAACAGTAAAGCATACAGGGTGTACAACCTACGTACTAGAACTGTCCAAGAGACAGTCAATGTGAAATTTGATGACCTGAAAGATGCCACTGGAAAACAAATGGAAGATAACCTACAAGGACTTGTACAAATCAAACATGTTTCACAACCCACTGATTCAGATGCTGTTCCAGTACACACCATAGAACCAGGTTCAGAACCAGTCACAGAACCAGGTTCAGAACCAGTTACAGAACCAGTCCAGGAACATGCAGATGAGTCAGAGTCATCTGATGATGAGTCCTCAGAACGAGTCAGTACTGAGACTAAGATTGATGATGTTCAACGAACCACAAGAAGAGATGCACCTGGACACATTCGGAAAAGTCATCCATCATCTCAAGTCATTGGAGGTATGCATGATAAGCTCAGAACGCGAGGTAAACCTAAACTTAATTATAGAGATATGATTAATGTAACATGTATGTCCTCCACTTTTAACAATATAAGAATAGTTTCTTTCTTGTCTCAAATTGAACCAAAAAATTTTAAAGTTGCACTTGATGATGAGTTTTGGGTAAATGCCATGCAAGAAGAACTAAATGAGTTTGTTCGAAACAAAGTTTGGACTTTAGTCCCCAGACCCCCCCAACGTAAATGTTATAGGTACGAAGTGGATTTTTAAGAATAAAACTGATGAATTCGGGCAAATAGTTCGAAACAAAGCTCGTCTTGTTGCACAGGGATACACACAGGTTGAAGGCATCGATTTCGACGAAAAGTTTGCACCAGTCGCGAGACTGGAGTCAATCCGACTTTTGATTGCCATTGCATGTTTACTCAACATTCGACTTCATCAAATGGACGTCAAAGCCGCATTTCTAAATGGAGCCATCGAAGAGGAAGCGTTTGTTGAACAACCAAAAGGGTTCGAGGACCCAAAACATCCTAATTATGTGTACTACCTACACAAAGCAATGTACAGTTTGAAACAGGCTCCACGTGCTTGGTACAGCTGCTTAACTGACTTCTTGCTGTCATTTGGATTTACTCGAGGTACATCTTGTTGGAAATCGACTACCCGGGATGCGTTCGTTTGATTACTCGAACATCCGAACGATCCCAGTCAACCTCCACGTCCGTCACTTCGTTCACGTGACAGCCCGTGACCCGAATCACGCCCAGCCGACGCCCCGAAGGACAACCGCGCGAAACGGGCTGGTCTGCCTTAATTCGGCGACCGCCGAATGCAGATCAGCGGTCGCTGGAGGAGCTGCAAACGGCGACCGCCGTTTGCCCTCTGGTGACCGCCGTTTTGTCCGTGAACAGCAACGCGACGTTGCTGTTCCGGGCTCGTTTCTGGGTCGTTTTTCCTCATCCGACTACCGATCCGAAGGTCCTAGAACCCCCAGTAGTCGAGGAATGCGATCCACGATACCCGGAACCCGATCGTACGTTCAAAGTATGATCAACGAAATATGAGATCGAATAAATGCGGAATAAGGGTTTAATCTCATACCTTTGTCGCGTGATTCGGAGAAGCCGAATTGTTGAGACCTTAGAGCTTCTAACGTATGTCTCTTCCCGACTCCAGCCGTTGTTGTTGGAATTCGATATCCCGGGTTATTTAAATTTGCGGAAACCAATAACCCGAACGAACCCTTCGCCGGAGATCACATGAACGCCGACTCATCCGCCGGAGTCCGGCCTTTGGAGACCACGCACCCGAAGGCACGCGGCCCGCCCCCAGCCGAACCCCCGCGAGACGGGGTTCACGCGATCGAAGGTGTCGATCGCTCAAGGCGATCAACGGGCTGGGGCTGCCCAGCAGCCCCCGCGGTGAGTCCGGCGACTCGCCGCCGTCTGGAGGCCCCCACCGCCGCGGTGGGGAGGAGCGCGACACCAGCCCGCGCTCCGGCGATCGATCCTTGTGATCGATCGCACGCCCTCGGCCCAGCCGAGGGTCGAGCCTCCTCGCGCCTCGAAACCCTAGGGGCGATCGCCGTGGTCCGGCGATCCTAGATCGCCACCACGCGTTCGTCCTCTAATCTGGGGTTCGATCCTTGGATCTTGTTTTTCGATAATTGATCAATAAACTAGAATTAAATTGCGGAAATTTAATTCACCTTTTGATTCGTTGTGCGGAGAAACGAGATCTTATGATGACCTTGAGATCTTCCCACGTATTCCTTGCACTTGTTCGAACGTCGGGTGGGCGACGATCCTCCGAACACTATGGATCTCCTTCTCTACTTTCTCTCTCTAGAATTGTGATCTTCAAGTTATGAGAATAGAGAAGACCATGTAGTGCTTTTATAGGCTACGTAGGGGATCTTAAGGAGGTGGAATATTGGGCTTCCAATATTGAAGATTAAATTGAGCCCAATGCTCAAGTCCATTAATCCTTATCAATATTAATTAATTCTATTTTCCACTATATAAAATTAATTGCACTCCCAATATTAAACCATATTATATCAAATAATATTTCTCCGGTAGTATTATTTATTCCGTGTATTTAAGATATAAATATCCATGAATAAAATTAATTTATTGCTAATTAATTTATTCATCTCTTGTATCCGAGACTAGTACCATTCAACCTTAATTATTATGCGGAACGAATCCACCTGCAGGGTTTACATAATAATTCCTTATGAACTCATCTCGGGGATATTATCAACCCTTCCGGGATACACTGTCCGGTCAATTATTCACGGCATGTCATATATGAAATATAGTGACCCAACTTAACCGGTAATCAACCCAATAATTAAATCGGTTAATTCCTTTGGTAAATCAAAGTCACTTATATTAAATATACACACCCGCAATAATATCGGGGATTAAGAATAAAATACACTGAGACTCGAATCGATTATCGCCGGCAATCCTAATCGATGAATCTCAACGATCCGCTCAATACACCAAGTGTACAAGTGTGATAAAATAATTAAGATAAATTATTTTCTCTCTCACACAACGACTATACCGATGGATTGGTCCGTGTCCATCTAGGTCGTGAGCTACTGTTCGATTAAATACGAGTAACCGATAGTATGATCTTCTGTGCGCCCATGCTTGCACCATACTAACTACAACGTATAAAATCCAGGACTATGATTTGCATATATTTAATTATAAATAATTAAATGCAAATAATTGTTTATTTAATTAAATAGATTAGTGGCAATGGATCGTGAGTTTCCGTTACTTAAATCTAGACATTAAGTACACAACTCCAACAATCTCCCACTTGTACTAAGGTCTAGTCATTTCCTCCAAACTCCCGACTCCCATACTCATCACGTGCTTAAGTTGTACTTCCAAGAAGTACTATGTGAATGAGCAATCTAGGTTGCCGCTCTGAAGTTATCTTGGTGACTACAGCGTCGTCTCCCTCGACGATGACTCGTATCAGGTGGTACTTGCACTATGTGTTATCTTACACTTATGGACTTGTGATTTCTTACCATTTGCTATCGTACCGCTATTTACATAGCCTTTGGCAAATTAAGAATCACATCTAAGTCCCAGAGATTATCCCGGAGTTATACCAAAACTTCCGCTGCCTCTGAGGCCGCTATTTGGTTACCCATGTAAGAGTCCGAAAAGCATCGTGCTTATCACTCTTCAATGTTAAAACTCCTTCTCCTTTAATAGTGAAACACATAGCCTGGTATCGACTTACACCGGTCCTCATTCGATTAGAAATCTAAGAGAATGTAATCCAAAGGAAATGTTTGTCTGCTCCGTAATCCAGAACATAGTTTCCAGTACTTCGAAAGTAATTAAAATGTTCATTACAGCAGTCAAGTATTCCTTTCCAGGATTACCTTGATATCCTCCCACTACGCTAACCGCATAGCCGATATCAGGTTCTTGTTTTCAACAATGCATTTATTAAGCTTTCATCACTGTAAGTGTAGGAATCCGCTTTCATTGCTTTCTATCTCCTTTTGTGTTCCAAAACACATATCCTTAGATAGATGCATTCCGTCTCTGAAAGGTAACGACTTTCTCGGAATATTGCATGTTAAAACGAACCATAATCGTATAAGATATCAAGAGAAGTACAATGTTCTTTTCTTGAGATTCTAGATCTTAAGAACATGCTCTAACTTCTTCTTTATCTCATATATCGATTTTTCTAGACAACCATCATTTTATGTCTGACAACATCTTTACATTGTTGCCAATGATAAAATGTTATCTACATAAAAACTCCGAGAAACACCACCTTGTTTCCATCACGTTTCCCATACACACAATTCGTCAATGCCTTTTGATGAATCCATCAAATGGACTATCTCATCAATACGCAAGTTCCACGAATTCTAGCTTTGTTACAATCCATAAATGGATCAACTAAGCTTGTACTCTAAATGATCTCGCCTCTTAACAATAATCCTTATTGCTTTCCAAGAAGGCACATTTAGATCTAGTACTGCCTTCATGTAGATCTAGGGATCGATTTCACGTATACTAGGTCCAGAGTCCGAAGACTCACCTAGTTTTATGAATATCTCCGGTTGTTATACAACCTCCCACTACAACGGCATTCCGGTGTATAAACAGTAATAACAGTAGGTGCAGTTAGTGGTGTACCGCCACTCGGTTCGGCTGGTTTCCAGTCTTTATCGTTTTCTCTCTTTTCAGAAATATCACGTCATTTTGAGCTTGTGGTTCATCTAATAGTCTTCCTCTAAGAACCGGGCGTTAGAACTTATAACGTCCTTCTGGTTAATAGTACTATCGAACACACATCTTTTGTTCTTCTAGGATATTCTACAACCACATTTGAATGTGCCGTTGTTTCCAAGACATATCCATAGAACATAGGTAGTTCCGTTCAACTCATGCTTTTACTATCTCTATAAGAGTTCCATTTCTTATTTCCGACACACCAATCCTACAGAGGACTGTATGGTGTAGTCACTTGGGATCCAATCCCAAGCTCTGATCATAAATCAGAGTCAATCAATTCTAATACTTGTCCGGATCTTATATCTTATATCCTTAAAAGATTGCTTAGTCGTATTATCTTCCAAATTAGATTCTTAGGTCGGAAGGTCCACTCCTTCAACTCAATTGATCTTACAATCAATTTTCGACCTTTGAACTTCTCATTTGAATAAATATGACTTAGCATAAGATTCCACAAGTATAAATGATTTAATAAAGAAATCTCTTATTAGTAAAACGAGTTGTATAAAACGGTTCGTTGCATCGTGGTCGACTCAGAATTCATCATTTATATATTGCTAGGTAATGTACCAAAATAGATAATATCATTATTTCATCTTATAACCATCAAATGATTAAAAGAAATAAAATATCCATTCATTAGAAATCCAGAACAAAGTTCTTTCTAATATGAAAGGTACATAAAAGCAATAACTCAAAATGAAATCCTATAAAATGTCCTCCACTGCAACTGCTGCCTCTTTACAGCATTGCTCATGTAGACTACGATCTTTTCTTTTCTAAGTCGTCGGGTTTCCTGGAACCCTTGCATTTAGAATGCACATACCGTCTGTGGTTCCATATCTACACACCAGGTTCCGGTAGATAATACCACTGACTATGTTTCACGACTAAAGAAAATTTCGTACTTTCTTTGAGAGGATAATCAGACTTCCAGTACCCAGACTGTTTGTATCGAGAATACTTCCCTCATGGCTTTCTCGTCCCATCTCGTGGTCTAAGTAACTTAGCACCACTGGGTTTCTTTGCTTGCTTTTCCTTTCCCCCGGTTTTGCCCTTAGGTTCGAAACCTTTGGCATTGGCTACAAGAGCTTGCGATTTCCGTCTCAACTCGTCTAAAAGGTCAATCATCTCAAAAACGTTTTTAAGCGTTTTCTCGAAGCGACTGGCCTTTATGAGTATCCTCATCGCTTCTTGTCTAGCCGCCTATGTCATGTCTAGACATTCGTAGGCTCGGGAGGACAAAGCTCACTGAGTACAAACTTGTACTCTTCAACAGTCTGGACAATGTCTAGATCTCTATTCCAATCATTACACTTAGGGACCAGTGAGTTTAAAATCCTTACGTATCACAGAAAGTGGGTTCAAAGCCATTTCCTAATCTATGAGCACATATAACAACAAACAATCGATTTAATCTCCGATATTATCTCCCTCAAATAATATCATTAAACCACTAATCACATCTAAAATCCCATCAGATATGGCAAGCCACGTGGTGTGGACGTTTACCAATCCAAATGATTTAGCAATTAGATTTGCTTCGGTCATACATCACTTATAGCGTAACCTCGTGGGGAGGAATACTATAAGGCGTATCTAAGTGTAAACCATTACTCAGTACTAAAGTAAATCGTTTGGAATTGCTACATCACCGCAAGCCACGTGGTGTGGACGTTTACGACAACTTCACAACTCTTCACAATTCCTTATAACTGTCTACATCAATTAATCCAAAATCCGTTAGTATAGCAAGCCACGTGGTGTGGACGTTTACTACACCAAGAGATCTTTATAATTGACTCCCAATTACTTGATCCATTCGATCTTGTAAATCAAGACGCGGAGAATCATAAGTGAAACTCGAGGTTTCTTACCAGTGATTCACCATGCGAACAACCCTATGTTGGAATTCGCTATCCCGGGTTATCAAAATTGCGGAACCGATAACCCGAACGAACCCTTCGCCGGAGATCGTACGTACACCGACTCATCCGCCGGAGTCCGGGCTTTGGAGACCACGCACCCGAAGGCACGTAATCCGCCCCACCCGAAAACCCGCGAGCCGAGGTTCATACAATCGACAACCTCAATCGCCGGAGAAATCACGAGCCCACGCGATCCGGGACCCGACCGAACGCGTCGCGTGCACGAGGCACGCGGACGCCCAGCCGAGTCCCCGCGAGGGGACTCGCGATCGCTCGTAGCGATCGCACGGGATGCCTCGCGGCATCCCCGCAGCGGATCCGGCGATCCGCTGCTCGCGGCTAGGGCTCGCGTCCAGCGAGCCGCTGCGGGTAAACCCGCAGCTCGCTACGAGCTGCTACGGGTGAAACCCGTAGCCCTAGCGATCGGCCCCGTAGGGCTCGATCGACCCTCGGCGTCCAGCCGAGGGTTCGCGCACTCGATCCCCACGAGGGATCCACGAGCCGCCGGCGGTCCGGTGGCTTCGCCACCACCGCCCGGCTCGACCCTCGATCCAGGGTTCGATCCTCGGATCTTCGTCCTACGGTATTCTCAATAAATTAAATCGAACAATTAACAAGTGCGTTGAGAATTGTACCTACGATTCGTTGTTCGGAGAAACGAAATCGATGATGACCTCGTGACCTTCCCGCGTATTCCTTGCACTCCGTTCGAACGTCGGGTGGGCGACGAGCTATCGAACTTATGGATCCTCTTCACTCTCGAACTTTATTGTAGGCGTTACGTAGGTTAAGAAGTGAAGACCATGTAGTGCTTTTATAGGCTACGAAGGGGATCAAAAGGAGAATAAATATTGGGCTTTAATATTGAAAATTAAATTGGGTCCAACCCAAATCTATTAATTCTTATCAATATTAATTTTATTTATTTTCCACTATATAAATAAAATTGAACTCCCAATATTATTCCATATTATACCAAATAATATTTCTCCAACTTAGTATTATTTATTCCGTGTATTTAAGATTTAAATATCCATGAATAAAATTTATTTATTGCTTAATAAATTTATTCATCTCTTATATCCGAGACTAGTACCACTCAACCTTATTTATTGTGCGGAACAAATCCACTCGCGAGGTTTACACAATAAATCCTTATGAGCTCATCTCGGGGATATTATCAACCCTTCCGGGATACACTGCCCCTTCAAGAATTCACGGCATGCCATATATAAAATATAGTGACCCAACTTAACCGGTAATTAACCCAATAATTAAATCGGTTAATTCCTTTGGAAAATCAAAGTCACTAATATTAAATATACACACCCGCAATTATTTTAGGGATTAAGAATAAAATACTCCGAGTCTCAAATCAATTATCGCCGAGCAATCCTAATTGATGAGTCTCAATCGATCCGCTCAATACACCAAGTGTACAAGTGTGATAAGATAATCAAGACAAATTATCTTCTCTCTCACACAACGACTATACCGATGGATTGGTCCGTGTCCATCTAGGTCGTGAGCAACTGTTCGATTAAATACGAGCAACCGATAGTATGATCTTCTGTGTGGGCCAGACACACCATACTAACTACAACGTATAAAATCCAGGACTATGATTTGCATGTATTTAATTAACAATAATTAAAAGCAAATGAATGTCTGTAATAGATAGGTAAATGAAAGTGCATACAGAGTTCAGAATACTCAAATCTAGACATTAAGTATACTACTCCATCAATCTCCCACTTAAACTAAGGTCTAGTCTTATCTTCCAAACTTCTGACTCCCAAACCCTCCAAGTGCTTGTAGTATACTTCCTTAGGAAGTATCTTGGTGAAAGGGTCCGCTAGGTTGTCTTCTGAAGCTATCTTGGTGACTATCGCATCGCCCCTCTTGACGATGTCTCGAATCAGGTGGTACTTGCGCTCTATGTGTTTTGTAGCACTATGGGACCGTGGTTCCTTACGGCTCCACCTCCCAAAGTGTACACATAGCCTGATGTCGACTTACGCCGGTCCTTATCAGCTTGGAAATCCGAATCTGTGTAACCCAAAGGAATCAGATTGTCTGCACCGTATCTTAGAACATAATCCTTAGTATTTCGCAAATACTTGAAAATGCTCTTAACGGCAGTCCAATGAGCCTTTCCAGGGTTACTCTGATATCTCGCTACTATGCCAACGGCATAACAGATATCAGGTCTCGTGCATAACATTGCATACATTAAGCTTCCCACAGCCGAAGCGTAGGGAACTGCTTTCATGTCATCTTTCTCCTTCTGTGTCTGAGGACACATTTCCTTAGAAAGATAAGTTCCTTTACTGAAGGGCAGATCACCCTTCTTGGAATCTTGCATGTTAAAACGAGCTAGAATCGTGTCTATGTAAGATTGCTGGGAAAGACACAATGTTCTATTCCGGCGATCTCTTATAACTTTGATCCCTAGAGCATGTCCGACTTCTCCCAAATCTTTCATATCGAATTGTCTAGACAACCATCCCTTTATGTCTGATAACATCTTTACACTGTTGCCAATGAGAAGTATGTCGTCTACATAAAGCACGAGGAACACCACCTTCTTTCCATCACGTTTCCAATACACACACGATTCGTCCATGCTTTGAATGAATCCAAAGATTGGACTACTTCATCAAACCGCAGGTTCCACGATCGCGAGGCTTGTTTCAATCCATAAATGGATCGATTAAGCTTGCACACTAGATGATCTCGCCCCTTAGCAATGAATCCTTCTGGTTGTTTCATATAAATCGTCTCGTCAAGACTTCCATTAAGGAAAGCTGTCTTGACATCCATTTGCCACACCTCATAATCCATATGAGCTGCTATGGATAAGAGAATCCGGATGACTTTATCTTGGCTACCGGCGAGAAGGTCTCCTCATAATCGATTCCCTCTTTCTGAGTATATCCTTTCGCAACAAGCCGAGCTTTAAAGGTTTCAACCTTTCCGTCAGATCCTCTCTTTCTCTTGTAGACCCATTTACATCCAATTGGCTTTACGCCGCTTGGTGGTTCTACAAGATCCCAGACTTTATTAGAATCCATAGATTCTATTTCGGATTTCATCGCTTTCTTCCAAGAAGGCGCATCTATATCTTGTACCGCCTCATCATAGGTCCAGGGATCGACTTCATGAACTCCGGGTGCCGAGTCCGAAGACTCACCCAGTCCAATCCATCTGTCCGGTTGTTTGACAACCCTCCCACTACGACGGCGTTCCGGTGTATCAACAGTGACAGTATTAGGTGCAGGTTCTAGTGGTGTATCTACACTCGGTTCGGCTGTATCTGAGTCTTCCTTGTCACCCCTTAACTCATCAAGTATTATGTCACTCATGGGCTTGTGGTCCATGACATAGTCTTCCTCTAAGAACCGAGCGTTAGTACTTATAACGATCTTCTGGTCCGTAGGACTATAGAACATGCCACCTTTAGTTCCCTTCGGGTATCCTACAAACAACCGTAATTCTGATCTAGGTTCTAACTTATCGGCCCCTTGTCGCAACACATGTGCTGGACATCCCCAGATCCGAAGGTGCCTGAGGCTAGGCTTGCGCCCGCTCCACCTTTCCATGGGTGTTGTGGGAACCGTTTTCGTTGGAACCATGTTGAGAATGTACGCCGCTGTTTCCAAGGCATGTCCCCAGAACATAGTAGGTAAATCCGAGTAACTCATCATTGAACGTACCATTTCCATAAGAGTCCTATTCCTTCTTTCTGACACACCATTCTGCTGGGGAGTATATGGTGATGTCATCTGGGAATCAATCCCATTCTCTACTAAGTATGCCTTGAATTCTCCAGACAGGTACTCGCCTCCGCGATCAGATCGCAGGCATTTAATGGATTTACTTTGAAGGTTCTCCACAAAAGCCTTGAACTCCTTGAACTTGTCAAAGGATTCGCTCTTGCGGCGCATCAAGTACACAAATCCATACCTTGAGTAATCATCAGTGAAAGTGATGAAGTACTCGTACCCTCCCCTTGCCTGAGTAGACATAGGTCCGCATACATCAGAGTGAATCAAATCCAATACTTGTTCAGCTCTATGTCCTTTACCAGAAAAAGAACGCTTGGTCATTTTACCCTCCAAACAGGATTCGCAGGTTGGAAGGTCCTCTCCTTCTATGCCGCTAATGAGACCATCAGCTTTCAACCTTTGAATTCTATTCGAATTAATATGACCTAGCCTTAGATGCCACAAGTATAATTGATTCATTTTAGAAGGTTCCTTTCTCTTATTGGTGTTCGTAGATGTGTTATTACTCTCGGTTAGTTGCACCGTGTTAGACTCAGGATTCAGAATATACAAATCGTCCACCAATGTACCAGAACAGACAATCTCACTATTTCTTCTTATGACCACAGAGTGATCAAAAGAAACAGCATATCCATTCAGAATTAACTTAGAAACTGAAATCAAGTTCTTTCTAAAATTCGGTACATAAAGACAATTTTGTAAAACCAAAACCCTATCACTACTAAAGCGTAAGTGAACGTCTCCCACTGCAACAGCCGCCACCTTCGCGGCATTGCCCATGTAGACTACGATCTCTCCCTCTCTAAGTCTCCGGGTTTCCTGGAACCCCTGCAATGAATTGCAGACATGGTCAGTGGCACCCGTATCTACACACCAGGTGCTGGTAGATATCACCGCTGACAATGTTTCAGTGACTAAGGAAAATTTCGTACCTTTGATGAGAGGACAATCAGACCTCCAGTGCCCAAACTGCTTGCATCGAAAGCACTTGCCCAAAGGCTTGCCTTTCCCAATCCGTGGCTTTGAGCCACTGGGTTTCTTTGCACGCTTTTCCTCTAGCCTTGCCACAAAAGCTTGTGATTCTCTTAACTTACGCACAAACTCCGCTCTCGTTGATTCCTTTTTAAGGGACTCATTGAGAGAGAATTCTGTGAGTATGTTAATCACCTCTTGTCCGGCTTCCACGCTATGTCTCAACATCATCCTGAGGTCATTTCGAATGTCCTCATCAGTTGGGATAACAGTGGATTCGGAAAGCTCAGCAGTCTGAACAATGTCCAGATTTCGTTCCCAATCATCACCATATGGAACCGGTGAGTTTTCATCCTTAAGTATATCACAAAGTGGGGTCACAGTCATTCTTAACCTATAAGCACATAAAACAAACAAACAATTTAATATCCGATATTATCTCCCTCAAATAATATCATTAAATCACTAATCACATCTAAAATCCCATCAGGTAAGGCAAGCCACGTTCGTGTGGACGTTTACCCACCCAAATGATTTAGCAATTAGATTTTACTTCGGTCATACATCACTTATAGCGTAACCTCGTTGGGAGGAATACTATAACGCGTATCTAAGTGTAAACCATTACTCAGTACTAAGGTGAATCGTTTAGAACTGTTATGTCACCGCAAGCCACGTTCGTGTGGACGTTTACGACAACTCGCAACTCTTCACAATTCCCTATAACTGTCTTCATCAATTATTCTAAAATCCCATTCAGTATAGCAAGCCACGTTCGTGTGGACGTTTACTACACCAAAATGATTTATATAATTGAAATCCAATTACTAGATCCATTCAATCTCGTAAATCAAGACGTGGAGAATCATAAGTGAAACTCGAAGTTTCTAACCAGTGATTCACCATGCGAACGACCCTATCTCTCATAAATGAGGGAGCCGAGCAGACAGTCGATCCATCTATCAAAGAATGGTACGAAGGTCTCTAATTTGTGTCCTCTACATGACCAAGTGGCTCTGGCTCCATTCCACTCCCCGGGGTGAGAATGAGTCGACTTGAAATCAGCTTTGGAAAGACAAACTAGGCATTGTTTGATAAACTCAATCAATGTCTCTTGTAAGAGGAATTACAAGAACTCTCCTCCAATGACTTATCTATATAAACTTCAAAAGTTTATAAAAGTCACCAAGAGAGCAGCAATGGAGACCATGGGCATGTTTCCATACCCTCTCCCACTTAGCTTTTTACAATAAAGGGATACGCTATCTAGTGCATAAAATAAACACACATAGCATGCATACATGTAATAAAGCACATAGTATTATCACATAGTCAAAATAATTACTAGAATATTATTTTCCGACTATTATGGCTTCATCACATCCCCGTACGCATCTTCTAGTCTTCAGTCTTCGTTTCTTGAATGCTCCATGTGACGAATATTAATTTCCAATATTTAAATCTATTTATTTTTAATTAATCCAAAAGTTACTTAATTCGAAAATTAAGTCAATTGAATATATCAAAAATAAAATTAAATATTATTAATATTTTTATTTATTTTATTTTCTTTTTCCACTTCATTAAATCTCTAGAATAATCCATCCAAGTAAAACTTGGAATATTCTAGATGATATCTATAATGAAATAAAGAAATAAAATAATTAGGACTATTATACTTTTCCAAATTTATTTTTATTCCTAATCCATGAATATTCCCATGAGTAGGAATAATCAAATAGGAAAAATAAATTTAGTACTAAATTAATTCTTTTTCTATTTTTCTAGAATATTCCATAAAGAAATACTCAAAATAGGAAATAATGAATTAATTAGGAAAGTATATTTCCGGTAGGAGTAGCTCGGGTTGGGAGACCCCGAACCACCCCCACCTTCGATCGACCGGCCAGCCACGGGGAGGAGCGCCGCCGCCAAGCCAAGCCGACAACCACCGAGATGGTGGCAGCCGCGGCTAGGGCAACAGCCCCCATCGCCCATAGCCTTCGATCGGGCATCCATGGGGATCGATCCAATCGATCCCTAGCCCTTCGTCCATCCCTGTCACTTCGTCTTCTCCGGCGGTCTTCGATACGTCGATCCAATCGCAAAATTAAATTTACAAAAAATCTAAATTACAATTCCGGTATCGATTCTATACACGAAATCGACCCTATACATTTTCCGGAAAAATAACGAACATAATAATAAATCCTAAATTCGGTCAACCCCCGAATTTTTACTATTACAAGCATTCACCACCAAAAACGAATCTCGACATGTCCGAGAGTTTAATAAAACCAACAATCACATGACAAAATAATTAAACGAATAATCATCAAGCCATAATAGTCGGAACCCTGCAAGGTAAAACAACATTTATTGAAAATACCGCGAACGTAAACCATGCTCTGATACCAGTTGTTGGAATTCGCTATCCCGGGTTATCAAAATTGCGGAACCGATAACCCGAACGAACCCTTCGCCGGAGATCGTACGTACACCGACTCATCCGCCGGAGTCCGGGCTTTGGAGACCACGCACCCGAAGGCACGTAATCCGCCCCCACCCGAAAACCCGCGAGCCGAGGTTCATACAATCGACAACCTCAATCGCCGGAGAAATCACGAGCCCACGCGATCCGGGACCCGACCGAACGCGTCGCGTGCACGAGGCACGCGGACGCCCAGCCGAGTCCCCGCGAGGGGACTCGCGATCGCTCGTAGCGATCGCACGGGATGCCTCGCGGCATCCCCGCAGCGGATCCGGCGATCCGCTGCTCGCGGCTAGGGCTCGCGTCCAGCGAGCCGCTGCGGGTAAACCCGCAGCTCGCTACGAGCTGCTACGGGTGAAACCCGTAGCCCTAGCGATCGGCCCCGTAGGGCTCGATCGACCCTCGGCGTCCAGCCGAGGGTTCGCGCACTCGATCCCCACGAGGGATCCACGAGCCGCCGGCGGTCCGGTGGCTTCGCCACCACCGCCCGGCTCGACCCTCGATCCGGGGTTCGATCCTCGGATCTTAGTCCTACGGTATTCTCAATAAATTAAATCGAACAATTAACAAGTGCGTTGAGAATTGTACCTACGATTCGTTGTTCGGAGAAACGAAATCGATGATGACCTCGTGACCTTCCCGCGTATTCCTTGCACTCCGTTCGAACGTCGGGTGGGCGACGAGCTATCGAACTTATGGATCCTCTTCACTCTCGAACTTTATTGTAGGCGTTACGTAGGTTAAGAAGTGAAGACCATGTAGTGCTTTTATAGGCTACGAAGGGGATCAAAAGGAGAATAAATATTGGGCTTTAATATTGAAAATTAAATTGGGTCCAACCCAAATCTATTAATTCTTATCAATATTAATTTTATTTATTTTCCACTATATAAATAAAATTGAACTCCCAATATTATTCCATATTATACCATATAATATTTCTCCAACTTAGTATTATTTATTCCGTGTATTTAAGATTTAAATATCCATGAATAAAATTTATTTATTGCTTAATAAATTTATTCATCTCTTATATCCGAGACTAGTACCACTCAACCTTATTTATTGTGCGGAACAAATCCACTCGCGAGGTTTACACAATAAATCCTTATGAGCTCATCTCGGGGATATTATCAACCCTTCCGGGATACACTGCCCCTTCAAGAATTCACGGCATGCCATATATAAAATATAGTGACCCAACTTAACCGGTAATTAACCCAATAATTAAATCGGTTAATTCCTTTGGAAAATCAAAGTCACTAATATTAAATATACACACCCGCAATTATTTTAGGGATTAAGAATAAAATACTCCGAGTCTCAAATCAATTATCGCCGAGCAATCCTAATTGATGAGTCTCAATCGATCCGCTCAATACACCAAGTGTACAAGTGTGATAAGATAATCAAGACAAATTATCTTCTCTCTCACACAACGACTATACCGATGGATTGGTCCGTGTCCATCTAGGTCGTGAGCAACTGTTCGATTAAATACGAGCAACCGATAGTATGATCTTCTGTGTGGGCCAGACACACCATACTAACTACAACGTATAAAATCCAGGACTATGATTTGCATGTATTTAATTAACAATAATTAAAAGCAAATGAATGTCTGTAATAGATAGGTAAATGAAAGTGCATACAGAGTTCAGAATACTCAAATCTAGACATTAAGTATACTACTCCATCACCCTATCTCTCATAGAATGAGGGAGCCGAGCAGACAATCGATCTAGTCATCAAATGACACGAGAGTCTCTAATTTGTGTCCTCGACATGACCAAGTGGCTTTGGCTCCATTCCACTCCCCGGGGTGAGAATGAGTCGACTTGAAATCAGTTTTGGAAAGACAAATCAGGCATTGTTTGATAAACTTAATCAATGTTTCTCGTAAGAGGAATTACAAGAATTCTCCTCCAATGACTTGTCTATACGAACTTCAAAAGTTCATAAAAGTCACCAAGAGAACATCAATGGAGACCATGGCAATGTTTCCATTCCCTCTCCCACTTAGCTTTTTATAACAAAGGGATACGCTATCTAATGCATAAATAAAATACACATAAGCATAATCACAAACATACATTTCATGCAAGTACGTTCACAAATAATCAAATAATTACTCAAGTAAAATTATTTCTCGACTATTCGTACCTTGATGAATTCCAGCATGCTTGCCTTGAGTCTTCATTCTACGTCTTGAATACTTTGCCGAGCGACGAAAAATTCTTTGATTCTCATATTTAATCTTACCAATTAAATAAAATCAATTCCATTGATTTCCATATTTAATTCTATTTTAAATAAAATTCAAGATTTTCCAATCCAAAATAAATTTTGAATTAATCTAATGATTTTAAATAAAATACTTAAATTAAATAAAATCAATATTATTAAAATCCATTGATTTCCATATTTAATTCTATTCTAAATAAAATCCAAGATTTTCCAATCCAAAATAAATTTTGAATTAATCTAATGATTTTAAATAAAATACTTAAATTAAATAAAATCAATATTATTAAAATCCATTGATTTCCATATTTAATTCTATTCTAAATAAAATCCAAGATTTTCCAATCCAAAATAAATTTTGAATTAATCTAATGATTTTAAATAAAATACTTAAATTAAATAAAATCAATATTTTAATAATTTCTCAATGCTATTTAGATTAGATCTCAAGAATCCTAATCAAAATCGAATTTTGATTCTTCTTAAGACTTTTAGGATATCTAGAGAAACTAGGATTTATCTTTCCTAATTTAACTCTCCATCTAATTCCATTATTTAATTCCATAATTAAGAAATATAATCCAAAATAGAATTTGAATTAATTCCAAAATTAAATTAAATAAAATTAGAAAGATTAAATTATTTCCGGAAAGATTGGATTTATCGGGACGAACCAAAAAAAAAACGAGACCCGCTCGAATCAACTAGGTCCGTGTCCCAATCCACGCACGTGCTCTCAATTAATTCCAAGAGAATTAATTCAATGGTTCATTCAGCGCACTCACAAACGCATGGTGTCGGCCTCAATGTCGGCCGACATGCTTTGTAAAGAAGCAGCGCGTGAAGAATTCGATCGTCTTCTCCGACGGCGAATATGTGTAACAGCTCTGGTCGATTTCCGGCACGGCGTCTCCACTGACGACACATGCCATCGACCCCGTTACATCCCACGCAAACCCTCGTGTCCAGCCGTGCTCGTCAACGCAACCCGCGAAGACGAACAACGACCCCGATGCCTGCGCGCTTGTAGCCGCGCCGC
The DNA here is from genome assembly GCA_954870475.1 of Euphrasia confusa. NCBI lineage: Eukaryota > Viridiplantae > Streptophyta > Magnoliopsida > Lamiales > Orobanchaceae > Euphrasia > Euphrasia confusa. The sequence goes on from OX940960.1 coordinate 25,573,187, forward strand.
CGGCTGCCACCGACTTCCGGCGAACCATCTCGCGATGGTGAACGCCAAGCCGACCAGCCGAGCTTCTGCGCAGCACCTTGCCAACAGAAGATCATCCGTGTGCGAAGCCGTTCGTGATGCCGAAACCGTGACCGTCGAACGCAGCCGCCGGTTGCCGGCGAACCACCACCGCTGGTGGATCACGCCGGCATCCCCAGCCACATTCAGATCAGCTTCAGCAGCGCGCACAGCCCGCTCCGAGCCCAGGCGTACAGCCCGCTCAAAAGTGTGCCCACGGTCGATCGGTTCGATTTCTCCGAAAATCCTCGATTTTTAATAATTAATTTTTCCGACAACAACAATTCATACAAGAGAGAAAACAAGTACGTAGAACAATATATAGCACAATAATTTAACAATTTAAATTAATCTATGGCTATAAACAACGATAATCGATTATCGAAACAATTAACGAAAAAACGTAACCGTACGCTCTGATACCAATTGTTGGAATTCGATATCCCGGGTTATTTAAATTTGCGGAAACCAATAACCCGAACGAACCCTTCGCCGGAGATCACATGAACGCCGACTCATCCGCCGGAGTCCGGCCTTTGGAGACCACGCACCCGAAGGCACGCGGCCCGCCCCCAGCCGAACCCCCGCGAGACGGGGTTCACGCGATCGAAGGTGTCGATCGCTCAAGGCGATCAACGGGCTGGGGCTGCCCAGCAGCCCCCGCGGCGAGTCCGGCGACTCGCCGCCGTCTGGAGGCCCCCACCGCCGCGGTGGGGAGGAGCGCGACACCAGCCCGCGCTCCGGCGATCGATCCTTGTGATCGATCGCACGCCCTCGGCCCAGCCGAGGGTCGAGCCTCATCGCGCCTCGAAACCCTAGGGGCGATCGCCGTGGTCCGGCGATCCTAGATCGCCACCACGCGTTCGTCCTCTAATCCGGGGTTCGATCCTTGGATCTTGTTTTTCGATAATTGATCAATAAACTAGAATTAAATTGCGGAAATTTAATTCACCTTTTGATTCGTTGTGCGGAGAAACGAGATCTTATGATGACCTTGAGATCTTCCCACGTATTCCTTGCACTTGTTCGAACGTCGGGTGGGCGACGATCCTCCGAACACTATGGATCTCCTTCTCTACTTTCTCTCTCTAGAATTGTGATCTTCAAGTTATGAGAATAGAGAAGACCATGTAGTGCTTTTATAGGCTACGTAGGGGATCTTAAGGAGGTGGAATATTGGGCTCCAATATTGAAGATTAAATTGAGCCCAATGCTCAAGTCCATTAATCCTTATCAATATTAATTAATTCTATTTTCCACTATATAAAATTAATTGCACTCCCAATATTAAACCATATTATATCAAATAATATTTCTCCGGTAGTATTATTTATTCCGTGTATTTAAGATATAAATATCCATGAATAAAATTAATTTATTGCTAATTAATTTATTCATCTCTTGTATCCGAGACTAGTACCATTCAACCTTAATTATTATGCGGAACGAATCCACCTGCAGGGTTTACATAATAATTCCTTATGAACTCATCTCGGGGATATTATCAACCCTTCCGGGATACACTGTCCGGTCAATTATTCACGGCATGTCATATATGAAATATAGTGACCCAACTTAACCGGTAATCAACCCAATAATTAAATCGGTTAATTCCTTTGGTAAATCAAAGTCACTTATATTAAATATACACACCCGCAATAATATCGGGGATTAAGAATAAAATACACTGAGACTCGAATCGATTATCGCCGGCAATCCTAATCGATGAATCTCAACGATCCGCTCAATACACCAAGTGTACAAGTGTGATAAAATAATTAAGATAAATTATTTTCTCTCTCACACAACGACTATACCGATGGATTGGTCAGTGTCCATCTAGGTCGTGAGCTACTGTTCGATTAAATACGAGTAACCGATAGTATGATCTTCTGTGCGCCCATGCTTGCACCATACTAACTACAACGTATAAAATCCAGGACTATGATTTGCATATATTTAATTATAAATAATTAAATGCAAATAATTGTTTATTTAATTAAATAGATTAGTGGCAATGGATCGTGAGTTTCCGTTACTTAAATCTAGACATTAAGTACACAACTCCAACAGTTGTGTGGGCAACGATCTGCTGGTTCGTCCTTGTCTGCTCTCTCCTTTCTCAAACCACCGTAATGAAGTTTATTCTGTCTCCAGAAATATATTTGCGCTAGCAAATTAATTTCTACAGAATAAGTTTTTGCGTTAACCCTTATTATTTTTACAGAGAAAAATATATTTGCGCTAACGAAATTATTTTTCTCAACAAAAATAAATGTTGCGGCGTTCTGTAGGTTTTAGGAGAGGGCAAGGGGGGGGGGGGTTAAATAGAGCTACGTTAGGGACCTAGGGTAAATTAATTAAGGGCTAAATTGAAATATTAATTAACTTGGAATACTTAAAAGTAATTCCTTAATTAATCGATTTCAATTTTAATTATTATTCAGTCCACTAAAAAATAATAATTGAATTCCCGAAATTAATTTAATATTATTTCAACAATAATATTTCCGCCGAAATTACATATACGACTTTCCACGTGTTTAAGATATCGAACGTCCACGCATTTATTTAATTACTAATAATTAAATTAATTCGTTTCTTATTATCCGAGACTAGTACCACTCATCCTTATTATCATGTGGAACGAATCCACCTGCAGGGTTTACATGATAAACTTTATGAGCTCATCTCGGGGACGTCATCAACCCGATAAACGGGACACGGTTTCCTGTCTATAATCTATAGCATGCCGTGCGTACAATTACGATCCCCAATTTACCGAGAATCTCGACCAATCATTTAGTCTCACTCATTGGCATATTAAAGAACCGAGAATTGGACACACGCACCTATAATTATATAGGGATTAAGAATTCGTATATCCATAATTTCTGAGGTCTAGTTCGATTACTGCGATTAGTATAAATCGAACGCCCTCCCGTGGTCCTGCTCAATACACCAAGTGTACGAGTGTATCATGATAGTCAAGACCGACTATCTACCAGTCACACTACGACGTACCGATGGATTGTCCCTGTCCATCTAAGTCGTGAGCTACTGTTCGATAGTATACGAGTAACCGACAGTATGATCTTCCGCGTGTCTCCTCACGCCATACTGTTTACAACGTATACATCAAGGACTATTGCATTAAATGCAATCATGTTTGAATCATATCTCGAATTAAGGTATAAATAAGGAGTTCCGTATTTGCACTAAACTAGACATTTAGAATACAACTCCATCAATCTCCCACTTATACTAAAAGTCTAGTCGCCCTCTCCCAAACATCAGATTCCCATAACCTCATCACGCCTATCCAACGCTTTCGCTGGAAGTGCCTCTGTGAACGGGTTTTACCAGGCAATCCTCTCGATGCTATCTAGGTGACAACTGCATAATCTTACTAGACGATCTCTCGAATCAGGTGGTACTTGCGCTCTACATGTTATCTCCCACTGTGGACTCCTGGCATTTCAAGTTTTCCAATACCGCTATTCAAAATAGCTTTGGGTGAACTAGAAATCACATCTAAGTCCCTTAGGAAGTTCTGGAGCCACACTAACCTTTTAACTGCCTCACAGGCCGTTATCCTTTCAGTTTCCATGGTAGAGTCCGTAATGCATCGCTGCTTTACATTCTTCCATGTGACTGCTCCACTTCACAGTGAGAACACATAGCCTGACTTCGTCTTTCGACTGTCCCTGTTTGATTTGGAAATCCAATTCTATGTAATCCAAAGGAAACAACTTGACTGCTTTGTAACTCAGAACATAATTCCTGGTTCTCTGCAGGAGCCTAAACATGTTCTTTACATCAGTCGAGTGATCCTTTCCAGGATTACTATGATATCTTACCACCATGCCCACGGCATAGTAGATATCAGTCTCGTGCATAGCATTACATACATTAAGCTTCCCACCATTAAGGTGTAGGGAACTGCTTAATCTTCATCTATCTCCTTTATTGTGTCGGACACAAAACTTTAGATAGATGAATTTCACATCTAAAAGGTGAAGACCTTTCTTGGAATTCTGTATGCTGCAACGAGTAAGAATTGTATTTATGTATGAGGCTCGAGATAAGTTCTATGTTCTTTTCTGGCGATCATTTAATACTTTGATCCCAAGAACATTCCTGACTTCTCCTAAGTCTCTTACATTGAATTACTCGGACAACCATCCCTTTATGTCCGATAACATCTTTCATATTGTTGCCAATTTAGAAGGATGTCGTCTACATAAAGAATGAGAAAACACCACATCTTTTCTGTCACTTCTTTATTACACACAGGACCTAAACATGCCTTGAATGAATCCATGAAATGGATTTTCTCATAGGTCCGTATGTGTCCAAGATCTTGAAGCTTCCTTCAATCCTAAGATTGATTAAGCTTGCTTACCGAATGCTCTTGGCTCTTTTCGATGAATCCCTCTGGCTGTCCCACATAGATGGTCCCGTCAAAACTTCGATTTAGAAATCCGTCTTGACTTCCATATTCCATGTGAAGACAAAAGAATCCGGATCGACTTTAGCATAGCTACCGGCGAAAAGTTTTACTCATAATCGATCCCTTTCTTTCTGAGTGCACCCTCTCGCAACAAGCCTAGCCTTGAAGGTTTACACCTTCCCGTCAGACCCTCTTTTCATCTTGTACACCTACTTGCAACCAATGGCTTTTACACCTTTGGGAGGTGCTACAAGATCCCAAACATGATTTGAATCCAAAGATTCAATCTCATATTTCATCGTCTTTTACCAAGACTGAGCATCTTGATCTTTCAGCGTCTCGTCATAGATCCAGGGGTCGGCTTCATGTTCTCTAGGTGACAAGTCCGAAGACTCTCCTATAAACATGAACCTGTCGGGTTGTCTAACAACCCTCCCACTACGACGACGCTCCGGTGTATCTTTAGTGACTAAAGATTACAGTAGTGAACTACTCAGTTAGGCTGGTTCTAAGTCTTGATCAGTCCCTCCAAGCACATTAAGTATTACCCTACTCTTGGGCTTGTGATATTGCATATATATAGTCCATGTCTAAGAACCGAACATTGATGCAATCAACGAACATCTGGTCCTTTGGACTATATTACATATCTCAATTCGTTTTCTTAGGGTATCCTATAAACAGCCGAATATCTGTACAAGTTTCCAAAGGAATCAAGTTCAGGATAAACGCCGCTGTTTCCAAGCCATATCCCAAAACCGAATTAGGTAACTCCGAATAACTCATTGTCTACTTTCCCATATCTATAAGAGTCCTATTCCTTCTTTACAACACATTATTTTGCCGAGGCATAAATGGTGTAGTCTGTCGGGAGTTAATCCCATTTTCTGATAAGTATGCCTTACTCCTCAAAGAGGTCTGCATATATCAGAGCGAATCAACTCTAGTGCTTTCTTGGATCTTTTCCCTTTAACCGTAAAGGGTTGCTTGGTCATTAAAACTTCCAAGTATGATTCGAAGGTTGGAAAGTCCTTTCCTTCAACATAGCTGAGTAATCCATCAGCTTTCACCCTTTGAATCGTACTCAAGTTAAAATGATCTAGCCTAAGATTCCATAAGTACATTTGATTCATCCTAGAAGGATCTTTACTCTTATTGGGGTTCGACAATGTGTTATTTTCTCCGGTATGTTGCATCGTGGAAGAATATGGATTTAGTATTAAATTGTCTGTCAATGTATCAGAATGGATAACAACCCCGTTTCCTACTATGAAAGGTATGAAACTATCAAAAGAAACAGAATATCCATTCTAAGTCAATTTAGAAATCCGAAATGAAATTTCTTTCTAAATACCGGCACATAAAGACAATTTATTAGAACTAAAATCATACCGTTAAAACCATTTAACATCTCTCACTGCAACGGCTGTTACCGTAACAGTATTGCCCATGTAGGTTATGACTTCTTCCTTTCTAAGTCTCCGGGTTTCCTGGAACCCCTGCATTTAGGTGCAGACATGATTAGCGGTTCCCGTATCCACATACCAGGTACTGGTGGACAACACCACTGAGCATGTTTCGGTGACTAAGGAAGAGTCAACTTCTTGTTGCTTGAGAGGACAATTAAAACTCCCAGTGTCCAGACTGCTTGCAACGGAAGCACTTGCCCTTTGGGCTTGCTTGTCCCATTCTGTGGTCCAGATATGTTAGGCCCACTGGGTTTCCATATTTGCTTCTTCTTCCTTTTGCCGCCCGAAGGCCTAGGAAGAGCCAATTTCTCATCCACAAGTGTTTTGAGAGCCCTTAAAGATTCCCTCAGCCGCTTGAAGTTCAAAAACCTTCTCGGCAGAGACTGGAGCACAATATCAACTTGGGTTACCCCATTGATAATTTCTCCCAGAATCTCTATCTCATTATGATAGCCCATCATTCTAAAAACGTGATCCCTCACGGGCGTTCTTTCCGAGATGATGGCCGTCATGAGTTGCCTCATTTCACTTTGCCCGACTGTCCTGACCTGATAACCAAAAACTTCTTGAGGTTAAGCATCATATCATAGGTAATGGTCATGGCATGATCCTGATGTCGCAGCACTTTTGACATGAAAGTCATAATGTTGCTCCGCGTCATCTCATTAGCCTTGAACCATTTCCAATGTGCTTCCTTTCCTCAATAGTGGAAGCATCATTTGGTTCAGCAGGTCAATTGACTTGGAGTACATATTTGTACTCCTCTGCAGTTAGGACAATGTCCAAGTTACCTCTCTTATCCACACAAACAGGGTCGGTGAGTTTGTTGACTTTTAATGGGAATAATACCATATAAAACAAACAATGAGTTTAATGCGATATCATTTCCCTCAAGTGATATCATTAAACTACCAATCATTTCCAAAATCCCATCAGACTAGCATGCCACGTTCTTGTGGACGTATACTAATCCAAATGATTTTATAATTGGATTTTTACTTCGGTCGTACATCATTATAGCAGTGACTCCGATGGGGAGGATACTATAAAGCGTACCTAAGTGTATACCATTTCTCAGTACTAAGTCCACCGCTCGGGTACTACATGCCCACCGCAAGCCACGTTCATGTGGACGTTTACGTTGACATGCGGTCCTCCACGACTTTCTATAACTGTCGAGCCTCAATTAATCCCAAAGTTCCGTTTCCATTTAGCAAGCCACGATAGTGTGGACGTTTACTAAACAAACAACTTTGTTAATTGAATTCCATTTAATAAATTTCACAATTTCGTTAATCAAAGCTTGATATCTCGTAAGTGAAACTCGAAGTTTCTAACCAGCGATCAATCATGCAATTGAGCCCTATCTCTCACAAAGTGAGGGAGCCAACCAGACAATCTATCTAGTCATCAAATGACTCGAATGTCTCTAATCTGTGTCATCGACATAAGCCAGCGCTTTGGCTCCATTCCACTCCCCGGGGTGAGAATGAGTCGAGTTGAACTTAGTCTTTCAAAGACAGATTAGGCATTTGCTTTGAAAAACTTAAGTGTTCAATTCTATAAATGGAATTGAATTCGAATTTTGATCCAGTGATATCCGTGTGTCAACTTTATCCGATAGGGAGGATGACACTAAAGCCAACTCGTAAGCGACACACATCACCATCAAAACAGAGAATGGAGACCGCGGGATTGTTTCCAATCCCTCTCCCACTTAGTTTTTACGAAAGGGATAACATTCACATGCATATAAAATTAAAGCATAATAAAGCACGTAAACACATAGAAAGCATTTAACGTGGCCCGATTATTATGGCCTTTAAAATTCTTCGATGCACGTCTTCTCGGATCTTCGTCTCGTTGCTCGTCTAGGTCTCGATCCACCACCGACTCGTCTAAGTGCCAAGAGACGAACCCCTCCCACTGGAGTATCATCCCGGGCCTCGACGAGCGATCCGTGGGCAAGGGGGGGGGGGTTTAAATAGAGCTACGTTAGGGACCTAGGGTAAATTAATTAAGGGCTAAATTGAAATATTAATTAACTTGGAATACTTAAAAGTAATTCCTTAATTAATCGATTTCAATTTTAATTATTATTCAGTCCACTAAAAAATAATAATTGAATTCCCGAAATTAATTTAATATTATTTCAACAATAATAATTCCGCCGAAATTACATATACGACTTTCCACGTGTTTAAGATATCGAACGTCCACGAATTTATTTAATTACTAATAATTAAATTAATTCGTTTCTTATTATCCGAGACTAGTACCACTCATCCTTATTATCATGTGGAACGAATCCACCTGCAGGGTTTACATGATAAACTTTATGAGCTCATCTCGGGGACGTCATCAACCCGATAAACGGGACACGGTTTCCTGTCTATAATCTATAGCATGCCGTGCGTACAATTACGATCCCCAATTTACCGAGAATCTCGACCAATCATTTAGTCTCACTCATTGGCATATTAAAGAACCGAGAATTGGACACACGCACCTATAATTATATAGGGATTAAGAATTCGTATATCCATAATTTCTGAGGTCTAGTTCGATTACTGCGATTAGTATAAATCGAACGCCCTCCCGTGGTCCTGCTCAATACACCAAGTGTACGAGTGTAACATGATAGTCAAGACCGACTATCTACCAGTCACACTACGACGTACCGATGGATTGTCCCTGTCCATCTAAGTCGTGAGCTACTGTTCAATAGTATACGAGTAACCGACAGTATGATCTTCCGCGTGTCTCCTCACGCCATACTGTCTACAACGTATACATCAAGGACTATTGCATTAAATGCAATCATGTTTGAATCATATCTCGAATTAAGGTATAGATAAGGAGTTCCGTATTTGCACTAAACTAGACATTTAGAATACAACTCCATCACGTCTGATAACACTTTGTTTTTGAAAAGGAGTAAAACTGACTTGTTGATTGCACAGATTTATGTTGATGACATTGTGTTTGGTTCTACAAATTCTGTCATGCTTGATGACTTTACAAAAGCCATGTCAACTAACTTTCAAATGAGTATGGTTGGAGAACTTTCAAATTTCTTAGGCTTGCAGGTCAAACAAAAGGATGATGGCATTTTCATATGTCAAAGCAAGTACGCCAAAAATCTGGTCAAAATATTTGGTCTTGAAGGTGCAAAGTCTACCAAAACGCCCATGATTAGTACTGAAAAACTGTCTAGTCAGGAGACTGGAGTTGATGTTGACTCAACTACATACAGATCAATGATTGGTAGTTTACTGTACTTAACTTCAACTCGTCCTGATATTGTGTTTAGTGTCTGTACTTGTGCTAGGTACCAGTCCAGACCCAAGGAAGTTCATCTCACTGCGGTGAAGAGAATAATCAAGTACGTCAACTCGACGGGTGACTTTGGAATCTGGTACACCAAGGATACAAATTCAAATCTTTTTGGGTACAGTGACGTTGATTGGGCTGGAGACACAGACGACCGTAAGAGTACAAGTGGAGGATGTTGTTTCTTGGGCAACAACATTGTGTCTTGGCACAGTAAGAAGCAGAACTGCATTGCGTTGTCCACAGCCGAGTCCGAGTATGTTGCTGCAGGAAGTACTTGTACTAGCTGCTTTGGTTGAAACAGATGTTACAGGACTATGGCCTGAAATCAGAACCTCTCATCATGTACTGTGACAACAACAGTGCTATCAGCATCAGTCACAATCCAGTTCAGCACCAGCGTACTAAACACATCGACATCCGTCATCACTTCATTAGGGATCTTGTTGAGAAAAAGGTAATCAAATTAGAATATGTCAATACAGAAAAACAACTTGCTGATATTCTAACAAAGCCTTTAAGTTTTGAGAGGTTTTCGACACTAAGGAAATCTCTTTATCTTTGCACCGCATGAAGTGATCGAGGAGGTTGAGTCAACATTAGTACTGAATGGTATGTATACTGGTCTAGTGACTAATCAATTTTTATGTTCAGTTCAATTGAGAATTCGAGGTCTTAAAAATTTCGCAAAGAGATAAAAGTGTTATTATTTCACTCTTGATGTATAACTTGCTTGCATATCATATTTCTACACCGTTCGGTACCAGAGACAAAAAAAATTAAAAAAAAATCAAAAAAAAAAATAAAAAAAAATGTCTTTGAAAAACCGAGTGTAGAATTAAATTTATGTATTGATGAGCATCGGAGTTGATTTTCTCGCTTATTGGACTATTCACCATTCAATATGCTGAACTCGGCATAACTATTGTTTAGTTGCTGAACTAGTATCATTTGGTTTTCGGCCATTGTTGACTCGACATGGAATGTGGTGTGTTGTGTGTGCTCTGATAACTAAGTTCTCTCTAAATGTTTAAAACTCTTGATCTTCTTGATTGCCACGTTAGTTCTCTTCAATTTTATTTCTGTTTGGTATATTTGATATTTGATTATTCGATTTCTCTTCATTATCTCCTAACCCATGTTTTGTGAAGTGTGGTTCTTGTACGTGTTCGACCAGTCTCACATCAAGGGGGAGTCAATTTTTCATGAGTTTTGTGACTGGTTTCCCAGTTCCTGTTTTTCATGTGTTGTGCGACTGATCTGCCACCAGTTCCTGTTCTGACTCACCTGATGAGAGCACTGTTCCTGTTTAAGTATGTTGGGAAATTCGCGTCCAAATTCCCCTCCTGAAAAGCAATACGAACAAACAAGAACTAAAAATACGGAAATAAAAAGAGACACGAGATTATAGTGGTTCACCCGTTAACGAGGGCTACGTCCACTTCTTGCCGCTGCAATAATTCAATAGAACGATTATAGGACATGATTACACGACTTTGTAATGCTATAATTGCTTCTAGAGTTTCTGGAGGTGTTAACCCTATTTTACACGCATAGGGTTTGTTGGAGTTGTGTACTTAATGTCTAGATTTAAGTATCGGTAAACTCCCGGTCATAGCATTTAACCTATTTATTAATAAACAATTATTTGCATTTAATTATTATTAATTAATTATGCAAAATATAGTCCTGGATTTTATACGTTGTAGTTAGTATGGTGTGCATGGGCGCACAGAAGATCATACTATCGGTTACTCGTATTTAATCGAACAGTTGCTCACGACCTAGATGGACACGGACCAATCCATCGGTATAGTCGTTGTGTGAGAGAGAAAATAATTTATCTTAATTATTTTATCACACTTGTACACTTGGTGTATTGGGCGGATCGCTTGAGATTTATTGATTAGGATTGCCTTGGATAATCAGTTTAAATCTCGGAGTATTTTATTCTTAATCCCCGATATTATTGCGGGTGTGTATATTTAATACTAGAGACTTTGATTTTCCAAAGGAATTAACCGATTTAATTATTGGGTTAATTACCGGTAAAATTGGGTCGCTATATTTTATATATGACATGCCGTGAATACTTGACGGGAAAGTGTATCCCGGAAGGGTTGATAATATCCCCGAGATGAGTTCATAAGGAATTATTGTGTAAACCTCATGAGTGGATTCGTTCCGCACAATAATAAAGGTTGAACGGTACTAGTCTCGGATATAAGATATGAATATTATTTATTGAGCAATAAATAAATTTATTCATGGATATTTAAATCTTAAATACACGGAATAAATAATACTAATCGGAGAAATATTATTTGATATAATATGGATTAATATTGGGAGTGCAATTTTATTTATATAGTGGAAAATAAATAAAATTTAATATTGATAAGGATTAATGGATTTGGGTTGGACCCAATTTAATCTTCAATATTAAGAAGCCCAATATTTAATCTCCTTATGATCCCTACGTAGCCTATATAAGCACTACATGGTCTTCACTTTTCATAACACATAATAATTGACCTACGCCAATCATAAAGTCTTGGAGAGTGAAGGAGATCCATAGGAGTTCGATAGATCGTCGCCCACACGACGTTCGAACGAGGTGCGAGGAATACGTAGGAAGATCGCAAGGTCCTCAATTGGATTCGTTTCTCCGTACAACGAATCGAGGTAATAATCATAAACCCCCTTCATGATTATTTGTGCGTATTAATTGTGATATATACATGAACGCACGATCCGGGAAAACGACGAACCTCGGGGACGGGGATTCGAGATCCCCGGCGAGGATCGAAGGAGGCGGTCGAACCCTAGGGTTCGGACCGCCGCAACGCGCGACGAAGGACGAGCCCCGGCTGGACGCCGGGGCATGCGATCGACTTCGGTCGATCGCCGGGGTGCCACGGGCTGGTGCCGTGGCGGACCCCAGCCGCCGTCGTCGGAGGCGCGTGCTGCGCGAAGCCCTCGGCTGGAGCCGAGGGGCGATCGAGCCCGTGAGCTCGATCGCGGGCGTGCTACGGGATGACCCGTAGCTGCCTCGTATGCGCTACGGGTTCACCCGTAGCGAGGCGTGCGAGGGCGACGCCCTCGCGAGCAGCGAGTCACGCGACTCGCTGCGGGGCTGCTGCGAGCAGCCCGGGGATCGCTCGTAGCGATCCCAGCGATTGTCCGAGGACGATCGCGAGCCCCTCGTGGGGGCTCGGCTGGGTGCACGCGGCCTTCGGGCCTCGCTGGGCATTCGGTCGGGCCCCGACTCGTGAGGTGGTTCGCGTTCGTGGTTTCCGACTCGCGGGGGACTTCGGCTGGGGGCGGGCTGCGTGTCTTCGGGCGCGTAGTCTCCAAAGGTCGGACTCCTGCGGATGAGTCGGTGTCCGTAACCTCCGACGATCTAGGGTTTTCGGTCGGGTTATCGGTTCCGCAATTTTTGATAGCCCGGGACATCGAATCCCAGCAAATGGTATCAGAGAGTTTGGTTTCGTGTTCATGTATATGTTCGATTATTGTTCTACCTTGCAGGATTTCCGGCTATCATGGTTGGATTTAATTATTGCTTAATTAATTATCATGATTGTTTATTAAACTCTCGGACATGTCGAGATTCGTTTTTGTGTGGTTGAATGTTTGTAATAGTAAAAATTCGGGGGTTGACCGAATTTAGGATTTATTATTACGTTCTTTATTTTCCGGAAAATGTATAGGGTCGATTTCATGTATAGAATCGATACCGGAATTGTAATTTAAATTCTTGTAATTTATTTACGTTGGTTCGATGATGAGACGATCGCCGGAAGACGAAGATGTGTGACGAAGACGAAAGGGACGAAAAACCGGGGAGTCGATCAACCCCATGATCGACCCCATGACCGAAGCTATGGGGAGGGGTCGATCGCCCCTCGGCTGGGGCTGCCGCCGGTGGTGGTGGCCGGCCAGCTGGGGTGGCGGCGGCGGTTCCCTCCTCCGTGGTGGTGGCGGTCGATGGTGGTATGGGGATCTCCCAACCCATGCCACTTCTACCAATATTCACTTTCCTAATTAATTCGGATTTTTCCTATTTGAGTATTCTCCTTTTGGAAACTCTCATGGATTAGGAAAAGAATTAATTGGAATTAATTTTATTCCTATTGATTTATTTCCTTCATGGAATTATTCAAAGATTAGGAATTTAATTAATTTAGTACTAAATTTATTTTTCCTATTTGATTATTCCCACTCATGGGAATATTCATGGATTAGGAATATAAAAAAAAAAAAAAAAATTTGGAAAGTAGTGAGTCCTAAATTATTTTATTTCCTTGTTCTATTATAGATATCTTCTAGAATATTCCAAATTTTACTTGGATAGATTATTCTAGAGATTTAATAAGAACTAGATAGGAAAATAAATAAAAATATTAATAATATTTAATTTTATTTTTGATGTATTCAATTGACTTAATTTTCGAATTAAGTAACTTTTGGATTAATTGAAAACAAATAGATTTAAATATTGGAGATTAATATTCTCGTCACATGGAGCATTCAAGAAACGAAGACTGAAGACTAGAAGATGCATATGAAGATAAAGCCATGATAGTCGGGAAAAATAATTTCTCTAGCATTATTTTGACTATGTGATCTATGTGCTTTATTGCTTATATGCATGCTATATGTGTTTATTTTATGCACTAGATAGCATATCCCTTTATCGTAAAAAGCTAAGTGGGAGAGGGGATGGAAACATTCCCATGGTCTCCATCACTGTTCTCTTGGTGACTTTTATGGACTTTCGAAGTTCATATAGACAAGTCATTGGAGGAGAATTCTTGTAATTCCTCTTACAAGAAACATTGATCAAGTTTATCAAACAATGCCTAATTTGTCTTTCTGAAACTGACTTCAAGTCGACTCATTCTCACCCCGGGGAGTGGAATGGAGCCAGAGCCACTTGGTCATGTGGATGACACAAATTAGAGACCTTCGTACCATTCTTTGATAGGTGGGTCGATTGTCTGCTCGGCTCCCTCATTTATGAGAGATAGGGTCGCTCGCATGGTGAATCACTGGTTAGAAACTTCGAGTTTCACTTATGATTCTCCGAGTCTTGATTTACGAAATCGAATGGATCTTGTAATTGGGAGTCAATTATAAAAATCTCTTGGTGTAGTAAACGTCCACACCACGTGGCTTGCTATGCTAACGGATTTTGGATTAATTGATGTAGACAGTTATAAGTGATTGTGAAGAGTTGTGAAATTGTCGTAAACGTCCACACCACGTGGCTTGCGGTGACGTAGCAATTCCAAGCGATATACTTTAGTACTGAGTGATGGTTTACACTTAGATACGCGTTATAGTATTCTTCCCCACGAAGTTACGCTATAATTGATGTATGCCCAAAGAAAATCTAATTGCTAAATCATTTGGGTGGGTAAACGTCCACACCACGTGGCTTGCCTTACCTGATGGGATTTTAGACGCAATTAGTAATTTAATGATATTATTTGAGGGAGATAATATCGGACATTAAATTGATTGTTTGTTTACATGTGCTTATAGGTTTAGAGAATAGCTATGAATCCACTTTCTGTGATACTCAAGGAACATAAACTCACTGGTTCCAATTACATTGATTGGAAGAGAAATTTGGACATTGTCCTGACTGCTGAAGAGTACAAGTTTGTACTCTCTGATAAATGCCCTGCTGAGCCCACGGCTGCCTCAACTGATGAGGAAAAGGCAACATATCGGAAGTGGAAAAAGGCTGATGAAATGGCTAGGTGCTATATTTTGGCTTCCATGTCAAATGTACTCCAAACCCAACATGAGCCGATGGACACTGCCCGGGATATGATGACTAAGTCAACCTTTCTGGATAAAGGATGGAATTCGGACAAGTATAGAAAATAACTTATGATTAATGCGGTATGTGTAATTAGAGAAGGTACGAGTCGTTCTTCCAAGAATACTCGAAGATGGATTAGATTACTTGTTGTGCCATAAAAGCGGAGTGTTTTCAACACAAAGCCATTATGGGGAACCTTCAAAGTATATCCATTAGAAGCCTGCGACTTGTTCGCGGAGGCTATCACCTATCTAAATAACACATAGCATAGATCAAAGATTGAGATTAAGTCTCAAACGACTACACCATACACTGAAGTGTAGACATGGTGTGTCAGGTATAAGAAATGGAATTCTAATGGTAAAAGAACAAGTTTGTTCGGAACTACCTATGTTCTATGGATATTTCTGGATACAATGGCACATTCTATGTGGTTGTAGAATATCCTAGAAGAACAAGTAATTGTAAGTTCGATAGTACTGCGAACCAGATGGGTGTCCTCGCGCGGTTCTTAGAGGAAGACTATTAGATGAACTACAATGCCCTAATTGACAAAGTACTTTAAAATGAGGAAAGGGAAAGACTGAGAACCAGCCTAACCGAGTAGTAGTACACCACTAACTGCACCTAATGTTATTACTGTTATACACCGGAACGCCATTGCAGTGGGAGGTTGTTAAGCAACCAGAGATGTTCATAAGACTGGAGGAGTTTTGAACTCTGGATCCAGTATACATGAAATCGATCCCTAGGTCTGCATAGATTTGTGAGAAAGGTGTGTTAGAGACGTAATGGAAACAAGGGTGGTGTTTCTCGGAATTTTGTGTAGATAACACTTCATCGTTGGCAACAATGAAAGAGTGTTGTCAGACATAAAATAGAGGTTGTCTAAATAAATCGAGATATGAGATTAAGATGAAGTTGATCATGTTCTTAGAAATCTTTTGATCTCTAGATAAGAACATTTGTACTTCTCTTAAGATATCTTATACGATTATGGTTTGTTTTAAACATGCACAATTCTGAGAAAGGTTATTGCCTTTCGAAAGCAGAATGCATCTATCTAAAGGTATGTGTCTTGAACACATGAAGGAGATAGATATAAACAAAGCAGTTTCCTACACTTCGAGTGTAGAGAGCTTTGTAGATGCAACGTTGAAAAACAAGAACCTGATATCAACTATGCGGTTAGCGTAGTGGGAGGATATCAAAGTAATCTGGATAAGAAATATTCGAATGCTAAGCAAGACGAAATCTTCTTAGATTACAGTTTCTCAGATCCAAAATCAGAGAAAGACCAGTGTAAGTCGATATCAGGCTATGTGTTCACTTTTAGAAGAGGTGGAACCTAAGGATGAAAGAGTGATAAGCATGATGCTTCTCGGACTCTATCATAAACCGAATAGCAGCCTCAGAGGCAGCGGAAGTTTTGGTTAGGTTCCGGAATGACCTCTGAACTTGGATATGATTCTTGGTTCACCAAAGGCTATGTATATAGCGGTGCATGGAGAACTGGAAGAAATCATAAGTTCAAAAAGTGATGATAACACATAGAGCAAGTACCACCTGATACGAGTCATCGTCAGGGAGACGACGCAGTAGTCACCAAGATAACTTCAGAGCGACAACCTAGATTGCTCATTCACATAATACTTCTGGAAAGTATAACTTAAGCACGTGATGAGTATGGGAGTCGGGAGTTTGGAGGAAATGACTAGACCTTAGTACAAGTGGGAGATTGTTGGAGTTGTGTACTTAATGTCTAGATTTAAGTATCGGTAAACTCCCGGTCATAGCATTTAACCTATTTAATTAATAAACAATTATTTGCATTTAATTATTATTAATTAATTATGCAAAATATAGTCCTGGATCTTATACGTTGTAGTTAGTATGGTGTGCATGGGCGCACAGAAGATCATACTATCGGTTACTCGTATTTAATCGAACAGTTGCTCACGACCTAGATGGACACGGACCAATCCATCGGTATAGTCGTTGTGTGAGAGAGAAAATAATTTATCTTAATTATTTTATCACACTTGTACACTTGGTGTATTGGGCGGATCGCTTGAGATTTATTGATTAGGATTGCCTTGGATAATCAATTTAAATCTCGGAGTATTTTATTCTTAATCCCCGATATTATTGCGGGTGTGTATATTTAATACTAGAGACTTTGATTTTCCAAAGGAATTAACCGATTTAATTATTGGGTTAATTACCGGTAAAATTGGGTCGCTATATTTTATATATGACATGCCGTGAATACTTGACGGGAAAGTGTATCCCGGAAGGGTTGATAATATCCCCGAGATGAGTTCATAAGGAATTATTGTGTAAACCTCATGAGTGGATTCGTTCCGCACAATAATAAAGGTTGAACGGTACTAGTCTCGGATATAAGATATGAATATTATTTATTGAGCAATAAATAAATTTATTCATGGATATTTAAATCTTAAATACACGGAATAAATAATACTAATCGGAGAAATATTATTTGATATAATATGGATTAATATTGGGAGTGCAATTTTATTTATATAGTGGAAAATAAATAAAATTTAATATTGATAAGGATTAATGGATTTGGGTTGGACCCAATTTAATCTTCAATATTAAGAAGCCCAATATTTAATCTCCTTATGATCCCCTACGTAGCCTATATAAGCACTATATGGTCTTCACTTTTCATAACACATAATAATTGACCTACGCCAATCATAAAGTCTTGGAGAGTGAAGGAGATCCATAGGAGTTCGATAGATCGTCGCCCACACGACGTTCGAACGAGGTGCGTATTAATTGTGATATATACATGAACGCACGATCCGGGAAAACGACGAACCTCGGGGACGGGGATTCGAGATCCCCGGCGAGGATCGAAGGAGGCGGTAGAACCCTAGGGTTCGGACCGCCGCAACGCGCGACGAAGGACGAGCCCCGGCTAGACGCCGGGGCATGCAATCGACTTCGGTCGATCGCCGGGGTGCCACGGGCTGGTGTCGTGGCGGACCCCAGCCGCCGTCGTCGGAGGCGCGTGCTGCGCGAAGCCCTCGGCTGGAGCCGAGGGGCGATCGAGCCCGTGAGCTCGATCGCGGGCGTGCTACGGGATGACCCGTAGCTGCCTCGTATGCGCTACGGGTTCACCCGTAGCGAGGCGTGCGAGGGCGACGCCCTCGCGAGCAGCGAGTCACGCGACTCGCTGCGGGGCTGCTGCGAGCAGCCCGGGGATCGCTCGTAGCGATCCCAGCGATTGTCCGAGGACGATCGCGAGCCCCTCGTGGGGGCTCGGCTGGGTGCACGCGGCCTTCGGGCCTCGCTGGGCATTCGGTCGGGCCCCGGCTCGTGAGGTGGTTCGCGTTCGTGGTTTCCGACTCGCGGGGGACTTCGGCTGGGGGCGGGCTGCGTGTCTTCGGGCGCGTAGTCTCCAAAGGTCGGACTCCTGCGGATGAGTCGGTGTCCGTAACCTCCGGCGATCTAGGGTTTTCGGTCGGGTTATCGGTTCCGCAATTTTTGATAGCCCGGGACATCGAATCCCAGCATAGGGTTTTTATATAGGGGAAGAAAAAACGAAACTGGGAGAAAAAACCCGCTTCTGCGTAAAAGCCCCCCAAATGTCGGCCGACGCCATAGTCAGTACAATCCAATGTCGGCCGACATTGGACTGGCGACCGCCAGACACAAAACGGCGCCCGCGGAAATTGTTCTGCGATCGCCGGAGGCCAATCGGCGCCCGCCGAAAGGCCTAAAATCTTGGCAGAATTTCTGACCCGTTTTGGCGCCCGCCGGAGACTTTCCGCGATCGCCGGAACCCCTCTGGCGACCGCCGTTTCTCCCGTTCGTCGTTTCTCGTCTTCTCGGCATGAATCGTCCTCCACACTCAAC
Organism: Euphrasia confusa; assembly: GCA_954870475.1. Classification (NCBI taxonomy): domain Eukaryota; kingdom Viridiplantae; phylum Streptophyta; class Magnoliopsida; order Lamiales; family Orobanchaceae; genus Euphrasia; species Euphrasia confusa. Next base: position 25,592,226 of record OX940960.1, read on the forward strand.
AATCTCCCACTTGGAGCTGATTTACGACCCCTATCTTCTCTTCCCATTGCAGCGGCGTCCCCGGTCCTCATCCCAGAAGACCAACCGAGGTTGAACACAACCTCAACTTGTCGCACGGTACCACCTTCGTAAACATGTCGGCCAGATTCTTACTCCCAAGAATCTTCTCCAACACCAAGATGCCTTCCTCCAAGGCCGATCGAATGAAGTGATATTTCAGCTGGATATGCTTCGTTTGAGCATGGTACACCGGATTCTTCGCCAAGTGAATGGCGCTCTGACTGTCGGAATACAAGATACTCCCCGAGTGATCTTGCCTCAGCTCAAGCAGAAAATCCTGTAGCCACATCATCTCCTTCGCGGCTTCCGTCACAGCGACGTACTCCGCCTCACAACTAGATAGTGCTACGATCTTTTGCAACCTCGACACCCAGCTAATCGTGGTACCCCTGAAAGTGTACACGTACCCAGTAGTGCTCTTCCTACTATCCACATCACCTCCGTTATCCGCGTCCATGAACCCGAGTAACCCCGAATCTGATTTTTGGAACCTCAAAACAAAATTGGAAGTCCCTCTCAAGTATCGAAAGATCCACTTGACGGCTTCCCAATGTTGCTTCCCCAGATTACTCATAAACCGACTGACCACTCCCACTGCATGGGCAATGTCAGGCCTCGTGCACACCATAGCATACATAAGGCTCCCAATCGCAGAGGCGTAAGGGACCTTATCCATATGCTCCATCTCCTTCTCGCTCGTCGGCGAGTCCTCCTTTGACAGACGGAAGTGACTAGACAAAGGAGTGCTCACGGGTTTCGCATCCTCCATGCTAAACCATGCTAGTACCTTCTTCAGGTAAGGTACTCCTCTTGAGACAACTCAAGACCATCCTTGCTCCTCGTGATTCTCATCCCCAGGATTTGTTTGGTAGCACCCAAATCCTTCATAGAGAATTCACTCGATAGACTCTTCTTGGGCTTGTCGATCTCCACCAAACTCACCCCGACAATCAGCATATCATCTACATAAAGAAGCAAAATTATGTAGGTACCTTCGAGTTTCTTGAAATAGCAGCAGTGGTCCGCCTCGCACCGCGTGAATTCGACCCGCTTCATGAACATGTCGAACTTCTTGTATCACTGCCTAGGAGCTTGCTTCAACCCATACAAGCTCTTATGAAGCTTACACACCAGCTTCTCCTTGCCTCGGACTTCGAAACCCTCCGGTTGCTTTATGTAGATTTCTTCATCTAGGTCCCCGTGAAGAAATGCGGTCTTTACATCCATTTGCTGAAGATGTAAGTTCTCCTTTGCCACCAAGCTAAGCACCACCCGGATGGTTACCATTTTGACTACCGGAACAAAGATCTCCGTGTAGTCGATCCCTTCCTTCTGCTGGAATCCTTTCACCACTAATCTCGCTTTATATCGAACGCTTCCATCGTGTTCTTCCTTTTCCCGGAAGACCCATTTATTGTGCAAGGCCTTCTTCTCCTTCGGAAGCTCGGCTAGTTCCCAAGTCTGATTCGACATCAATGAGCTCATCTCCTCTTTCATGGCAGACTCCCACTTGATCGAATCCCTCGCTTGTATAGCCTCGGTGTAGCTCTCCGGCTCACCCCTATCAGTCAGCAAGACATAGTTAAGGGAAGGTGAAAATTTATGGGGAGGTCTTCTTACCCTAGTCGACCTCCACGGCTTCGGTGTGACTGGATCGATGTTGGGATGAGCATTCTCATCTTGCTCATCCTCGCTGCTCGTGTTTCCCTCCTCGATCTTCTCGGTCTCCATGACCTCCACCGGAACCTCCTCCGTGTCTCCCACGGGATCAATGCTTTCTTCAACAACCTCACCTTTACCTTTGTACAAGACCGCCTCGTTGAAGATCACATTCTTGCTTCGGATCACCTTATGATTTTCGGCATCCCAAAATCGGTATCCGAACTCCGTGCCGCCATATCCAATGAAGAAGCACTTCTTGGATTTAGGATCAAGCTTGCTACGAGCAGCTTCGTCGATATGGACATACGCCAGACACCCGAACACCCTCAAGTAGGACAGATTCAGCTTCTTCCCACTCCAAACCTCCTCAGGAATCTGATATTCCAAAGGAACCGACGGTGCTCTGTTGATTAAATGAGCTGCCATGTCGATGGCATATGCCCAAAACATCTTAGGCATCCCCGAATGTAACCGCATACTCCGGTCGTTCTCATTTAGCGTCCTGTTCATTCGCTCCGCTATTCCGTTTTGTTGTGGGGTCCCCGGAATAGTCTTCACCATCTTGATCCCACTCTCGACACAAAATTGCTTGAAGTCGGCGTCAACGTACTCACCACCGTTGTCGGACCTCAAACACTTCACTTTGAGATTTGTTTCATTCTCAACATCGGCTTTCCATTTCCTGAAAACAGAGAACACGTCACTCTTATTTTTCATGAAGTATACCCATACCTTCCGTGTGGAGTCATCGATGAAGGTAACGTAGTAGAGTAACCCTCCAAGTAAGGCGACGGGGGCTGGTACCCAAACATCCGTGTGTACTAGTTCCAGCTTCTCCGCATTGGGCTCCCTTCCACCTTTGGAAAAACTCACTTGTTTCTGCTTTCCAAGAATGCAGCTTTCGCACACGTGAGACTCAATCGCCTTGAGTTCGGGCAGCAGCCCGTTCTTTGCCATGATCTTCATCCCCTTCTCACTCATGTGCCCCAGCCTGCAATGCCACAATTCGGTCTTCTGGGTGCCATCAACAACACCAACCGAATCCCTCATGCTCGTCGTCAAGTAAAATGTGCCTGTCTTATGACCTCGAGCAATGGTCATGGCGTTCCTCAAAACCTTCCACGACCCATCTCCAAATGACGTCCGGTAGCCATCATTATCAAGCTGGCCCACCGAAATTAGGTTCCTCATCAACCCCGGCACATGTCTGACCTTGGTAATCTTCCAGGTTTGCCCATTAGACAGCTTCAGGTTGATATCTCCCATCCCGACTATATCGAGTGGCTCGTCATCTGCAATAAAAACCTTTCCATAGTCACCCGAGACATAATTCAACATTACATCTCGCTGTGCAGTAGTATGGAAAGAAGCCCCTGAGTCCAGTACCCAGGAATCGATCGGTGAGTCGACCGAACAGAGAAGGACGTCTCCATCGTCGTCATCCTCCTGTACCACCGCGTTGGCGGTTCCCTTCTTCTTGTTGTCGTTCTTCTCCCGAGAGCGACAATCCCTCTTGAAATGCCCCGTCTTCCCATAATTCCAGCACTCATTATCCTCGGACCTCGAGCTATCTCTTCCATTCCTAGACTTGGATCTCCCTCTGTTCCTGTTAGCATTCCTGCCCGAGTTTCTCCCCCGGTTCTCCACACTCAAGGTCGAACTAGAAGACTTTCCCTTGAAATCCTTTCTCCGGATTTCCTCGGCGAGGATTTTATCTCTAACTTCGGAGAACTGCATATTCTCCTTCCCCATAGAGTTGCTAACAGCTGCCCGCATGGGCTCCCAACTATCCGGTAGAGACGCAAGTAGGATCAAGGCGTAAATTTCGTCATCGAAGTTCACCCGACTCCCTTCAACTTGTCCAAGATGGAATTCAGCTCGTTGATATGGTTGGCTGCATTTGCATTGTCCGACATCTTCAGATTGAACAACTGCTTCATGAGGTACACTTTGTTGTTCGCTGAAGGTTGCTCGTACATGTTTGACAGGGCAGCCATCAAACCCTTGGTTGTGGGAATTGAGCGAACATTGAATGACACGTTTGAAGCTAGCAACAAACGTATCAATCAAAACACCTTCCTGTCGAGGCTTTCCCATTCCTCGTCATCCGTGATTTTCTCCGGTCTACCCTTCAAAGGAATTCCGAGCCACTTCCCATAAAGGTAGTCCTCGATCTGCATCTTCCAGTGTCCATAGTTGTTTCCGTCAAATTTCGTAACCCCGAACGAGGTGGTAGTGTCCGTCATCGCTTTTCCCCGATCGCTAAAACCCTAGCGCTCTGATACCAGTTGTTGGGAAATTCGCTTCCAAATTCCCCTCCTGAAAAGCAATACGAACAAACAAGAACGAAAAATACGTAAATAAAAAGAGACACGAGATTATAGTGGTTCACCCGTTAACGAGGGCTACGTCCACTTCTTGCCGCTGCAATAATTCACTAGAAAGATTATAGGACTTGATTATACGACTTTGTAATGCTATAATTGCTTCTAGAGTTTCTGGAGGTGTTAACCCTATTTTACACGCATAGGGTTCTTATATAGGGGAAGAAAAAACGAAACTGGGAGAAAAAACCCGCTTCTGCGTAAAAGCCCCCCAAATGTCGGCCGACGCCATAGTCAGTGCAATCCAATGTCGGCCGACATTGGACTGGCGACCGCCAGACACAAAACGGCGCCCGCCGAAATTGTTCTGCGATCGCCGGAGGCCAATCGGCGCCCGCCGAAAGGCCTAAAATCTTGGCAGAATTTCTGACCCGTTTCTCCCGGTTTTGGCGCCCACCGAAACCCATTTGGCGCCCGCCAGAGACTTTTCGCGATCGCCGGAACCCCTCCGGCGACCGCCGTTTCTCCCGTTCGTCATTTCTCGTCTTCTCGGCGTGAATCGGCCTCCACATTCAACAAAGTACACTTTGTGTATATTTCCCGTTGAGTACAGAGACCGAAGTTCGTACAGAGTTCCCAGTTCCAGTACTCAGTTACCAGTTCCCAGTTCAAGACTGCTGTAAGAGTTCCCAGTTCCGAGTACCAGTACTTAGTGCGACGCTAGCTTTGCAGGGGGAGTTTTACGACTTCACATGAAGTTTATTCTTGTATGGGGAGAAGAGTTGATTACATTTGCCAAGAGAGTTCATATCTGTAGGGGGAGTCGTCTCGACAGTACTTCAAGAGGAGAATTGACATCGAAGAATTGACGACACCTTCAGAAAGACAAAAAGGGGGAGTTTGTTGGAGTCGAAATTAATTTATTTAATTAATTTTGACTTTGACTAATTTTAACTTTCTTTGGTGGAATATTTAATTTGGGAATATTTATTATTGGGAGGAGAATCCAAGATAAAGAGGAAAAGATATTCAAGATCTACAAGATAAGGTACAAGATCTTCTAGTTATGGAAGGAGTCTTTTTACCATAGAAGATTTATTACTTGGAGGAGAAGACTTGTGTCTTATAAATAGAAGACTCACGTGGATTGAAGATTAAGAAGCTGGAGCGCCATATTTTTAGAGAGAAAAATATTTTCAGCACACGTTTTATTTTTTACTTATTTATCCGAGTATTAACTATTCAATCTCGTGATTGTTTAGTCTTTATTTATTTTTCTCGGATTATTTTGTATTCACGATTATAGTGAAAGTTTATTGCTTTTGAAGCAGCTTGGTAGGTTGTATTGATTAATACAACTTACGAAGATTATATATTTCTTCTCTACGTTTTCCAGTTGCTGTACTTTTTACTATTTCAGCTGCATAACTGAATCAGCTGTTCTGTGACAGCAGTACTCAATCTATTGTTCTCTGGACAGCAGAACTTAAATTCGTTACAGTGACTGATTTTTCTGTTTTCAGCACGTGGACTGCGAGTCAACCTCTTTTTCAAAATTATTTATTTTGAAATAAAATTTGGACACTAAGCTTTATGCTCAGGGTCGGTCCTGTGAACAAGTCTGATGACAACTAATGTTCACAAAACTTTAAGAAATTTACATGCTAAAACAATACATTTATAAACTAATGAAATTCAATCACATATCACATACCTTAATCATAAATATTAAAAAATGAAAGAAAACCTCTACTTCATAAGAGTATCGTGCAAATACAACCTCAACATAGAGAAAAATCTTAACTCCGTAGCCTCGTCTTCTATTAGACCATCTCCAATAGAAGATATTTAATTCTCTAAATATTATGTGTCACATCATTATATTTCACTTTACGCATCATCAAATATCTTCAATTATTTTTCACATATTTCAAATTCTATAATTAAAAAATTAAAAAATATTTCAAAAGTTATTCAATTTTCTTTTCTCTTCACGTCATTAAAATTTCAATTTTTTGCATAAATTGTATCCAAATCAAACAAACCTAATATTTATTTATAGAAATAAAAGACATTGATGTAAAAATATAAAATTATTATTAATTACATATTAAAATATAATTTATAAAAGTAAGATAAAATTAAATACTGTACATGTACATCCCTTACCTGTGGACCCCACTTTTTTACTTTTGGCATAATAACTAAAAAGTTATTCAATAATCTTTTAAAAAATGTATAAAAAGATACATCTCTCAAATAATTTATATGCCTTCTACTAAAAACATTTTTTATTAAAAATTAAAATTATACTTTTAATATAGGATGAGGCTATTATTTTTTTACTTTTGGCATAATAACTAAAAAGTTATTCAATAATCTTTTAAAAAATGTATAAAAAGATACACCTCTCAAATAATTTATATGCCTTCTGTTAAGTATCCCACATCAGTTGGCAAAAGGTCCTAAAGCTCACATATATGTTGGACAACCTTAACACTTTAATAAGGCCTTTTAAAGTGTTATTGGCCCAACTTTGACATGGTATCAGAGCGGGCCCAACACGATGATGAGTGCCCCGACCGATGAAATTTCCGGCTTGCCCAAAGATGGCATTGTGTCCACGAGTAGAGCCGACAAAACCGAGCCTACTCGTGAGGGGGCGTGTTAAGTATCCCACATCGGTTGGCAAAAGGTTTTAAAGCTCACATATATGTTGGACAACCTTAACACTTTAATAAGGCCTTTTAAGGTGTTATTGGCCCAACTTTGACACCTTCTACTAAACACATTTTTTTTATTAAAAATTAAAATTATACTTTTAATATAGGATGAGGCTATTCGCACCTTCAAATTTGATAAATACATCACTTTTATTATTTGTTTAAACTAGTATCACTGCCCGTGCGATGCACGTGATTTATTAGTTTGAAATAATCTAAAATTTTATTTAATTTCTAACTATTTCGGCCAAAAGTTTATTAATGGACTAACAAATTATTTTATTTAATAATCGAACTCTCACTTAAATTTGTAAATTTGTATTAATCTCATTATTAACCGTTATCTCAATTATGAAAATTTTATTATTTTCAAAGACTACGCATGTTTGATGTAATTTATAGTATGTAAGCTTCTTGGGGCATAGCCGAGTGATAAGGTCTGTGGTGATGTTGGTGTAATTCCCCGACGCAGAGTTCGAATCTCGGATATGACAAATTTTCATTGAAATATTATGAAGTTAGTCCTTGGATGAGACTTATTAACTATGACTAATTTTCATTGAAATATTATGAAGTTAGTCTTTGGATGAGACATATTGACTCTCTCCCACATGTGTTTGCTACTCGGGTGCATCCCTCGATTTACATCCTACCCGATCGAATAGTCTCTGATCTGGTGGAAGAGGAGTTTCTCGTCTCATCCTACCCGATCGAGAAGTCTCTGATCTGGTGGAAGAAGAGTTTCTCTTCTCTAAATCCTACCCGATCGAATAGTCTATGATCTGGTGGAAGAGGAGTTTCTCGTCTCATCCTACCCGACCGGGAAGCCTCTGATCTGGTGGAAGAGGAGTTTCTCTTCTCTGCATTGATCTTACATCCTACCGATCGAGGAGCTTCTGATCTGGTGGAAGAGGAGTTTCTCGTCTCATCCTACCCGATCGAGAAACCTCTGATATGGTGGAATAGGAGTTTTTCTTCTCTGCATTGATCTGGTGGAAGAGGAGTTTCTCTTCTTTGCATTTCTCGAGTGTCAAACTCATCCAACAAATACCTAAAATCGCTGGGGGAAAATCCAAATAAATGAAAAATAAAAATTATAATGTTGAAAAATAAATAGAAATATAAAAAAATTGAATTTACTTGGTGAACATGAAAGAGATGAGACGGTAGAAATGCAATTATATTAATATAACGTATGTTAACCTGCAAAACAAATTTAACATATAAACTAAAAATTAAAAAAAAAAATTAGTCGAACATAATTAATAACTCGATTCAATGTTAAAAAAATAAAAAAGAACATACGAAGCAAGATTATATCAAGAGAAAATAATATACTTAAAAAGTTTGATTAATTTTTTTTTATCTCAAATGGATTAAAAACAGGAAGAGATTGATTTTTATGAGATATGATTAATTAAAATTAAATTAATATTAATGGAATAAAAAAGAATTTTGAGAAAAGAAATAAAAAAATATATATATTTAAGATAATAATTAATTATTATTACCAAAAAATATATAATTTCAAATTACTATTTAAAATTTATATATAATAATTTAAATATGATTAATAATATTACTAATTATAATTTATAATTTTTTTATTTATAATTTATAGTGTGAACACAAATTATTATTGCTTTCCTATTGGTCCACATGGCATTAGTGGATCCTGAAATTATATATGTATAGATTTATTATTTGTTTAAAAGTCTATAACATCCTTCTTGTTAAAAAATAAATATAGATTATAAATATTTTTAATAATACATGCTACCAATTTACATAACTTTTATATCTTCTTTATGTGAGCCGTGCGAGAATGACTCTGTGAACACCATCACCGAACACCATCACCGGCTACAACTAAATTGGTACCGCCCAACTTACCACTCACTAAACGACCACTCTTTCAAGGTCATACACAAAAACTCCTTGGAGGTAAGGCAGCTCGACTTCGGAAGTGAGCTTTTCGACAACCCATCAGCCCGATCGAGCCAGACGCTGTTAGCGCAGGACTCGAACTTGAAGTAGGCGAGGAGCTGATCTCGAGTGTGTGTTTTTTACTCTTCTCTTCTTCCTCGTGACTAATTATAGATGAGAAATAAAATAAAATATATATAGGAGATCCATGCAGTATAAAATATAGAGGCCGCCGTTGCCGGAGTCAATTGTTGTTTCTTTTGTGTGTTTCTGAATGTGGAGGCTTTGGAAAATATTGAATCACGTTTACACATTTTCCTTAAAGAATATTTCGAACCTATAACAGCCAAGGTATCACGAAACTTCTTCTAGGATAAGACAATACCGCACTTGTTCTTTGGCGTAGAAACAAGTATAATATAGAATGTTTATTCGCTATACTTCGTTAACACAAAGCTCTTAATTTCGTGGGTCTTAGAATCTGATTTTCAACACCATTATATAGGTGTTGAAACACCCCTTTGAATAGTGAAAATGCCCTTTCATGAAGGGCTGCATCCTTTGGGAAGAGTTGCACCCTTTAAGAATGGTCACACCTCTTCGAAATCACTTTCTTTAGGTGCCATGCATGCAATTTCGTGGTTGCATATTACAACCATGCAAACCATGAAATTAACATATATTTCATGCTAATTTACACACAATAAATCAACACCAACATTCACTTAACCAAACAATGATCCATTATCACTTTTATACAACCGTGCACTCCGCACTTCACCTAAATCATATTGTAGTGCTTTAGGATCATTACCGAAACTTTGTATGAATCCAATTACATTAAATGGACAATGATTTCACTTAAATCATCAACATTCCTCCCCCATTTAAGTGTAATCCTTGAATCACTTATTTTAACAATAACAGCCAGAATTATGCATAAAATGAAAATGTCTTGAAGATTGAATTTTCATCTTAGTGTTATATACAACTTATATATTCGAGAATCAGAGTGTCTTAAAAGATTGAACTCTTCAACCCATCTGAATACATAAAAGATACTACACACATAATTCCAAATACATTCTATAATGATTTCCGATACAAAATTAGGCCTTGTATCCCATCCATTCTTGAGTGTATATAGAGCTTAGCCACGACTCTTGAAGCTGCCACACTTCCCACTCATATAGGTGAATCATTTCTTCGTGCACCTGCAAAATGCACTTTATCAAATGATTCATTAAGAATTAACTTCAACCTTAACATGCAGGTTCAAACACATACCTTTGGGATAATTTCCATGTGTTTAAATCTCAAATATAGGCTTCCCAATTGAATTAAGGTTCTAATACAATTAGAAATGAATTTGGTATCCTATATTTGAATATTCAAAGAGGCTTCAGACCCATCCCAATCACCGACTTTACTACCAAGTCTTTTGCTAATCCCTTGGTCAAATGATCAGCAAGATTATGTTGTGATCTCACAAAATCAATAGAGATTACTCCTTGAGTGATCAGCTCACGGATCGCGCTATGTCTAACGCCCAAGTGTCTTGACTTGCCATTATACACATGACTATATGCCTTAGCCAAAGTGGCTGCACTGTCACAATGAATTGAAAACGTCGAAATAGGCTTTGGCCACAAAGAAATTTCATAAACCAAATTCCTTAACCATTCAGCTTCTTTACCAGCTGCCGCAAGTGCTATAAATTCCGATTCCATAGTGGAACTCGTAATACAAGTGTGCTTCTTTGAAGCCCAACTTATAGCACCGCCTCCGAGTAGGAAAACCCTACCAGAAGTAGAGGAATGATCCTCTATATTGGTTATCCAACTCGCATCAGAATACCCTTCTAATACCGAAGGATACCCGATATATGTCAAACCAAAGTCTTTGGTTCCCTTTAAGTATTTTAATACACGCCTAACAGCCTGCCAATGATGCGTGCTAGGATTACTTTTGTATCTACTTAATTTGCCTACCGCAAATGCAATGTCTGGCCTTGTGCTAGTCATAGCATACATAAGACATCCAATTACCTTGGAGTATTCCAACTGGGACACTGCAACACCCGTATTGGGCATGAGTTTTACACTCGAGTCATATGGAGTACTGACCGTAGAATAGTCATCACAATGAAATTTCTTTAACACTTTCTCAATGTAATGAGATTGAGTTAAAGTAATAGCATTATTTTCACGAATGATTTTAATTCCCAAAATCACATCCGCCTCGCCCATATCTTTCATATCGAAGTTTGATGATAAAAATGACTTAGTCAAATCCACTTTTTTTTTGTCAGTACCAAAGATAAGCATATCATCAACATATAGACAAATGATGACTCCTTTACCAAAGTTATCGAATTTGCTATACACACACTTGTCCGATTGGTTTAACTTAAAACCATTCGACAAAATTACTTCATCAAATTTTTGATGCCACTGCTTAGGTGCTTGTTTTAATCCATACAAGGATTTAACAAGTTTACATACTTTATGCTCATTACCAGGCATAACGAACCCTTCTGGTTGTTTCATGTAAATCTGTTCCTCTAACTCACCGTTAAGGAATGCCGTTTTTACATCCATTTGATGGATCACTAGATTATTTATTGCAGCCAAGGCTATCAATAATCTAATCGTAGTTATTCGCGCAACAGGAGCATAGGTATCGAAGTAATCAATACCTTCCTTTTTCCTAAAGCCTTGAATGACCAATCGGGCTTTATACTTGTAAATTGAACCATCGACTTTTATCTTTTTCTTAAAGATCCACTTGCATCATAATGGTTTACAACCGTTAGGTAAATCAGCAAGCACCCAAGTGTTGTTTCCCATAATGGAATCCATCTCATCATTGATGGCTTCTTTCCGAAATGCAACATCTTGCGATTTCAAGACTTCCTCGTATGTTTTAGGCTCATCATCAACATGATAGCTATACGAGTATTGAAATCCAACTTCGTCCCTTGATCCTTCAACCAGAAAGGTCTGGAAATCAGGACCGAACGATTTCTTAGTCCTTATCCTTGTGCCTCGACGAGGTTCAAGCGACTCAGGCTCGGGCAAGGTTAATTCTTTGCTTTCAGCCACCTTAGGCACCAGATCCTTGGTCCTAACCATTGATGAAAATCTAGTTTCATCAAATATGGCGTCCCTCGATTCTATGATAGAATGAATCGCTACTGAATCATTCGACTCAATCACGTAGAATCGATATGCCTTGGAATGCACAGCATATCCAACAAAGATGCAATCAATGCCTCTTTCTCCCAAAGTTTTCCTTTTGGGATCCGGTAGTCTTACGACAGCCCGACAGCCCCAAACCTTAAGGTAATTAAGGTTCGACTTCTTTTTGTACCAAAGTTCGTAGGGGGTAACTTTGTTCCTTTTGTTAGGAACCCTATTTAACAAATAGCATACCGTTAACACGGCTTCTCCCCAAAATCCATTATTCAGACCCGAAAAAGACAACATGGAATTCACCATTTCCTTTAGTACCCGGTTTTTCCTTTCGGATATACCGTTTTGTTGAGGAGTATAAGGAGCAGTAATTTCATGTATAATACCACACGATTCAAATAAAACAGGATCGTAATATTCACCACCCCTATCGGTTCTCAACTTTTTAATCATGCACTCTTGTTGTAGTTCAACTTCAGTTTTAAATACTTTAAACTTTTCTAGCGCTTCATCTTTAGTACTTAGCAGAAATACATAGCAAAATCTAGAATAATCATCTATGAAAGTTACTAAGTATTTCGTATTCCCCAACGAAGGTGTAGCATGGAAATCACATAAGTCGCTATGCACAAGTTCAAGCATACAAGATTCACGTTGAACATCTTTAAAAGGCTGCCTAACGATTTTAGTTAGCATGCATGTATTGCACTTATCTTCTTCTATGTTCATAGCAGGAATTAATTCAAGTCGAGGGTTGTTAGCTCAGTTGGTTGAGCACTTGAATTGGGGACTTGAGGTCCTTAGTTCGAATCCCAAGACACTGCAATTGACATAGACCAAAAAAAAAAGGAATTAATTCAAGTTTGAACATATCAATCATGCGCTTATAATGAACATGTTCTAGTTTAGCATGCCACAATAATGAATCATTCACTTTAGAAGAAACCATAAGAACAGAATCATCAACTTTATTCATAATATTAAGCATAAACATCCCATTACATTTGTATCCAAAACCGACAAACACACCGTTCTTAGTCAATACATATTTATTAGATTCGTATACTTGTTTATATCCATACTTGGATAAAACACTACCGGATACAAGATGTTTCCTTATTCCAGGTACATGTAATACATCTAACAATACTAAGGACTTTCCGGAACTGAATTCCAACAACACTTCGCCGCAACCAAGAATAGGGGATGTTGACTCGTTTCCCATGTAAAGCACTGATCCATCTACAACTGGTTCATATTTTTGAAACCAATGACGATCCTTGCAAACATGCTTAGTAGCACCCGAGTCAATCCACCACGCCACCGAATCATCCTGCACATAAAATGCTTCAGAAACTATAGGGACATAATTTAAATGTACATCTAAATTATGTATAGTAGTCTCACCTTGATTGGTGTCCGGACCTTGGTTATTAGACCTTTGTCCCGAGCGATTATTCATCGTTCCCTTTTTATTCTTGTTCGCACGACAATCACTTTTAAAGTGACCCGCTTTTCCGCATATCCAGCAAGTGCCCTTAGGCTTCTTACTCCCAGCATTGTTGCCGTTGTTGTTGTTGTAGGGACGCTTTGTCCCTCGGTTCTTATATGAAATCTCCCCTGCTTCCATCATATTGATAGTTGCAGACCTTATCGGTTCCTTGTCCTTGGGTTTTTCACCCTCTTGCGCCCTTAGAGATTCCTCTATGCGCAAGTGACTACCGAGTTGTACTAAAGACAACTCTTCCTTTTTATGTTTCAAGGTGTGTTTGAAGTCTTTCCACGACGGCGGTAATTTGTCTATAATACTAGACACCGAGATGGACTCGTCCATCTTCATATTATGTTGGGTAAATTGACCCAATATCCGGAGCAATTCATTATATTGCTCCATTACCGGCCTTCCGTCGCACATCTTGTAATTCATAAAATTACCAACTAGGAACTTCTTACTAGAAGCGTCCTCGTCAATGTACTTGGATTCAAAGCTATCCCAAAGGGCCTTAACAGACTCCACATTTTGATAGATATCGAAAAGAGAGTCAGACATACCGTTTAATATATGCCCACGACATATATAGTCTTCATTTTCCCATTTGCAGCGTTTCCGAGTTTCCTCCGGCGATTCGTTGTCCGCTGCTTCCGGTTGTGGAGTACTTAGAACGTACACCACCTTCAACGTTGTTAGCAAGAAATGCATCTTCTTTTGCCACCTTCGAAAGTCTACGCCTTCGAACTTCTCCAATTTTCCGAATTTGCTGCTCATCTCACGAACCGACTCCATCGTTCAGAATAGTAAATATTCTTTAAGATTGTTGTTTCTTTTGTGTGTTTCTGAATGTGGAGGCTTTGGAAAATATTGAATCACGTTTACACGTTTTCCTTAAATAATATTTCGACCCTATAACAGCCAAGGTATCACGAAACTTCTTCTAGGATAAGACAATACCGCACTTGTTCTTTGGCGTAGAAACATGTATAATATAGAATGTTTATTCGCTATACTTCGTTAACACAAAGCTCTTAATTTCGTGGGTCTTAGAATCTGATTTTCAACACCATTATATAGGTGTTGAAACACCCCTTTGGATAATGAAAATGCCCTTTCATGAAGGGATGCATCCTTTGGGAAGAGTTGCACCCTTTAAGAATGGTCACACCTCTTAGAAATCACTTTCTTTAGGTGCCATGCATGCAATTTCGTGGTTGCATATTACAACCATGCAAACCATGAAATTAACATATATTTCATGCTAATTTACACACAATAAATCAACACCAACATTCACTTAACCAAACAATGATCCGTTATCACTTTTATACAATCGCGCACTCCGCACTTCACCTAAATCATATTGTAGTGCTTTATGATCATTACCGAAACTTTGTATGAATCCAATTACATTAAATGGACAATGATTTCACTTAAATCATCAACATCAATTTGGCCTAACGGGAGGAAGGATCAACAGACTGTTTTTTTTTATTGAAATTGGTTGATTTGAATTTAACTTAATAAGTATAAACTGAAATAAAATTAATATGTCTGAAATTAAGTTAAATTTAATTTAATTCTAAAATATTAAAATAATAAAAAAAATAAAAATTAAATAAATAAATTGAACTTAATGAATGTGAACTGATGAACTGAATTTAATGATCTTAAACTACATAACCTTATTTATTTTTATTATAAAGGGGATATGTTAAGAATAAAAAAAGGTGTATTAAGTAAAAAATTAATATTTTGTTCTTTTTTTAGGGGAGTGGTGTACTATAAAAGGTATATCAATAAAAAAAATTGTATTAAGTAAAAAATTAATATTTGATTTTGTTCGTAGGAAAGTAATTAGCAAGTGTAGAAGATGTATTAAGTAAAAAAATTAATATTTGATTTTGTTTGTAGGAGAGTAATTAATAAGTATACTTACAAATTTTAGATAAAGGTGCAGGTTAACTTTTAATATACTTTTTCCTCCCGTCTAAAGATATTTTACATACTTTTCTTTTAAAGGTGTGATACACCCAAGGAAATAAGTATTCTAATTTTTTCATTTTAATATACAATTATATTTTACTTTACCGCAACTACTTTTTAAACTTTACTCACAACTACTTTACTTTTCACTTTTAAAATAAACTTTTAAAATATATTTTTACTCTTTATTTTTTTATTAAAAAAATAAAAAAAAACAATTTTCTTAAATTTCGTGTCCTTTTATTAAAAAATTAAAAAAAAAACAATTTTCTTAAATTTCGTGTCCTGCAAAGTATGAAATCTATTAATGGTGAGGGGAGGAGTAATACAATAAACAACACCGTTTTAAATAAAAATATGTAAAATTAAAAAGTAATTTATAATCTAATATAGATATAAAAAACCGAAAATAAACAAATTTGAAAAACATACCGTAAGAGCAAATAGAAACCAACAGTTTATAATTTGTTTAAATTTAATTTATAAAAACAAAAAATCAATTAAAGTATTTTACGAGAAAATGAGCGTCCATTCAAGAAGGGTAAAGAAACCGGAAAAGAAGTGTTAATAGTGATCTCGTTTAACAATAATTGAGCACATGTGTATCTTCTGACCCCAGAGGCGTAATTTATTCGGAGCAAAAAAACAGCATATTATCTTGGCCTTATACTCTCCTATAACAACCACCACCTCAATTATTTTGTTGTTTCATGTTACTCTTCTTCTTCTTATCACTTTGTTACAGAAACTAAAAACACTCCACTGCCAAATCTTTGTAAAGGTGATTGCAGAACACTCTCTCTCACTTTCAGTCAGATCTATAGTGCGAATTATTAATTTCGATTTTAAAAGTTTTTGAAGGTTGAGGACAAAAAACACAAATGAAGGGCTCTGCATCTGAACACAGTTTTTACATCGACGACGACAGCGAGGAAGAAGCCGAAGCCGGAAACGATGATTCTGAATCCTCGCACTCCGACTACACCGACGACGCCCAAACCAAGCCCAACTCCCTCAACCCCTCTTGGCCTCAGAGCTACCGGCAATCGATCGATCTTTACGGCAGTGTCCCTTCTCCCGGACTCAACTTTCTCGGAACATCGACATTGTCTCGCTTCGGAAGCTCTTTCCTCTCTTCCTCCCTAACCAGAAGGCACACGCCCGAGATACTGCCTTCTCTCAGTAAGCCTCTTATAGAGGATGAGAAACCCCCGAAAGAGAAACGAAGCAGCTCGCATTCTCTTCTTCCGCCCAGGGTAAAGAAAGCCCCGGAAGATGGTAAAGCAGCGGTGGTGGATTCACACGGAGTCCCGATTTCTGGCAGATGCTCGTACAGCCAATCGGTGTTGAACGGTAGATTTAGTGTGTTTTTTTAGCTGTGTGTGTTCAGAATTAGATTATCTAAGTCTAACTATGGTGATTTGATGATGCAGGCATTAACGTTCTGTGTGGAGTTGGAATCCTCTCGACTCCTTATGCTGTGAAAGAAGGAGGCTGGGCCGGGCTTTCCGTGTTGTTTATATTCGCTCTACTTTCCTATTACACGGGAGTTCTCTTGAGATACTGCTTGGACAGTCAACCGGGCCTTGAAACCTACCCGGACATCGGCGAGGCTGCGTTTGGCACCTTGGGGCGTGTAGCCATATCCGTATGTTCATAATAATTAGTATCTTATTAAGTCACTTGAGCTCCATTTATGCAGAGACTAACTAATTTATGTTTGTTAATTAACCGTCTTATTGGTTTTCTGTTTTTGTCGACGCAGATAATATTATACGTGGAGCTATATGTAAGTACTTACGGAGATTCCAATAGTGATCTTGTTTGTTTGTTTGTTTAGTGTACATTTTTGGGTGAAAATTTGACTTTGGACTTGCATTTATTTTCTGCTGTTTTGGGAATAAATTTACACTCAAACAAATGACTTGAACATGTGTGGTTATTTTTTGAAGGCTTGCTGCATTGAATACATTATACTGGAGAGTGATAACCTGTCGTCTTTATTTCCAAACGCGCATTTCAACTTGGGAGTGGTTGAACTGAACTCTCCCCAGCTTTTTGCGGTGATGATGGCCCTCGCTGTGCTTCCGACTGTTTGGTTACGAGACCTCAGTATTCTCAGCTACATATCTGGTCACTTCTTTTTCTTTGTAACATTATTACTTATAATAATTCTTCAACATAAACGAACATTAACTCATTTCTTTCTTTTCTTCGAGGCGTTCTTAGTTGGAGGAGTTATTGCATCAGTCTTAGTTGTTGCCTGTCTCTTCTGGGTTGGCTTAGTGGATAAAGTCGGCTTTGAGACTACCGGGACAACCACTCTAAACCTTTCGACTCTTCCGGTTGCCATTGGTCTGTACGGTTATTGCTACTCCGGGCACGCTGTTTTTCCCAATATTTATATGTCAATGGAGAATCCTCGCCAGTATCCATCTGTACTTCTAACAAGGTAATGCAATTTTTTTTCCATTTTGGTGTACAACATATTCAACATGTATTTTGAAGTCATGAGTAAATTTGTGAAGGGCAGTTTTGGGTTTTGCACTCTTTTGTACGCATCAGCTGCTGTTATCGGGTACATGATGTACGGTGAGTCCACAGAATCGCAGTTCACTCTCAACATGCCCAATGACTTGGTTGCGTCCAAGATTGCCCTTTGGACTACGGTAGGCATGCAGAGTATATATATAGTTAGTGTATTCTTTCGATGAATTTCATTTATCTGATGATTTTCGTTCAAGGTTTCTATATGCTTATTACGAGGATCGAATTCTCCTACTACTTAACTTGTGTTTCCATTTGTTCCTTTGCAGGTCGTCAATCCATTTACAAAATATCCTTTCTCCTATGGAAATGGAAACTATATTTATTTTTCCCTTCTTGCAACACTCTTCAATAAGTAAATTAGATATCTATGAGCAAATACAGCTTCTTCCTTAACTGAAAGTACGTATGCGTTAACCATGACTCCTGTGGCTATGTGTCTTGAAGAATTGATACCGTCTAGACACTCCAAATCATACATATACTCAATCCTCATACGGACCGCATTGGTCATGTCTACGTTGGTCCTCGGTCTCATCATCCCATTTTTTGGTATGTCGACTTATTCTAGTTCTCTCATTCTCCCTTCTCTGAAGACATATATAACTCTTTATTCTACGCCTTAATTTTTTCATTGCCATACAGGTCTTGTGATGGCCTTGATTGGTTCGTTACTTACTATGCTGGTGGTAAGTTCATTTAACATATCGTCAACTTTCTATGAAATGACTTATAATAAAGCCTAACACCTCGAGCGTTCTAATATTTTATTATTCGATCAATTTACTTTGGCAGACATTGATTCTTCCATGCGCATGCTACTTGAGCATCTTAAGGGGGAAAATAAGCTTACTTCAGGTAAAGCTATGTTTCAGTTTGGATGGAGGTATTTCGAAGAAGTCGTTTTTTGGTTGGTTGAAATTTCAAATGCGCTACAAATTCGATTTCTTTTAACAAATACTATTACTTAGTGAATAATTTGTTTGTGCGACTCTGGATTGAGAGTACATTCTGATGCTTCATGATTTTATCGTTATTTTTTTGTTCCTTTTGAAGGGGTCGATGTGTGTATTGGTGATCGGAGTAGGCATAGTATCGTTGTCCATGGGAACATATTCTGCCCTCGCCAAGATCATCCAGAACTTGAGTTGACAGGGAACTTGATACTTCAGCTTTATATATACTGAAATTTAAAATGTGATTGATACATAATTATTTATTCGTTTGCTGTTGTGTTGAGTAAGAATGACTCTCATTTGGTAATGTGGATTTGATTGAGAATTTTGTCTGAAAAATATGTTTAAAATAAAAGGGAATGTATGTTTACCTACTGTGTTAATGAATCAACAAAGGTCTTCGATATTTACAATTGATTCCTCCGTGTTCTGTTCTGAGCTCTTGATTGTCTCCCAGGGATCGTGAAATTGTCAGCATTTGTGACCTGTTGTACGTACTTGTATGGCTTGCTTCAAATTTCTCCTTTATAATTTTTGTCTAGAATTCACTTACAATTACTCCCTCTATCTTCAAAATAATAAATACATCTTTTTTGTTGTTGTTTATTAAAACAGTAATTTATATTACTCTTTCTATCCCAAAAAACTATGTGTAGAGAAATTTGAACAGTAGATTAAAAAAAGTGATTTATTGTGTATTATATAATATAATAAAGTGAAGGTATAATAGGTATTGACGTGTAATTAATAAAATAATTATTCAAAAAAGTAGTGATATAAGGGTAAATAAATAAGTATTGAAAAGATTGAGTTGTGAAATACTCCCTCTTATTTTTTTTTTTATTTGTCTTCTTAGGGATTGACACAATTATTAAGAAAATTTTATTTTACCCAATTTATCCTTCATAAACTCTGTTAATTATATTTAATATAATTACTCATTTCTTTATTCACACAAAACCCGACTCTTTTTTTCATTAAAATAAAATCAAATTTAGTTTATTTACATAATATTAATCTCATTTCTTTATTCACACAAAACCCGACTCTTTTTTTCATTAAAATAAAATCAAATTTAGTTTATTTACATAATATTAATCTAAAACTACGTAGTCTCAAATATGAGTATTTTTATTGAAATTAAATTTAGTTTCTTCACATAATATTAATTTAAAATGACAGTCTCAAAAAATAATTGCGTAAATTCTTTCACAACATATAAAGAAATATTTTAAATTCTTTTTTTTTTCATTAAAAATATATGAATATTTTTATTGTAATCAAATTTAAGTTTTTTGGCATAATCATCATACAATATATAAAACGGCAAGCAGATTCCTACGTGGATTATTCTCCATCCCCGGATTAACAGCGTGTTCACACTATGGAAACTAAATCCTAATCGTTCGTTTTATTTTTTAATTACAAGTTAATACATTTTAATTAATTAAAATGATTTTCGGTTTTTAGGAGGCGGAATATTCAAATATATATATTTATAAAATTCCATATATACTATGCGGCTATAATTAAGGTATTTTTACATTATATAATTAATTTAAAATCATTCCTTAATCCCGGATATTTAAATTAAGTAATTTAATTAAAAAATCATTCCTTAATCGCGTTATTTAATTAAAAACAATTCCTTGCTTACGTTAATTAATTAAAATCATTTCCTTAATTATAGGTCGTACGCAATTTAAGGAGTAGAATCTGTATATTATATTATTATTTAATCGAATTTTTATATAAACATAATTATCCTTATTATTTGTTTCTATAATTAAGCATGATTTGAATTTAATTGTCATATTTCGGTTATCACTAAATAATTGACTAAATAATAAAATACCAAAATTACCGATTTTATACAAACTTTATTTCAAATCTACTCTTATAAAAGACTCTCCATCTCCATCTTCACTCATCTCAACTTCATAGCATCGTTTTTTTTATTTTCTTATACTATTATTATAATTATGATTGTGAATGTTTTACGTTTTCAAACATTCTTTTTGCATTTCTAATTTCATTTGTCGTTTTTTTATGCGTGTTTATATTTTTTCGTTTTTTTGTTTTGCAGTTACCAAGGTACGTAACTTCTATTATGCATTTCTATTTTTTGTTTTGCGTCTAATATTTTGGTTTTTCTTTTTTGTAGCTATCAAGGTACACATCTTTATATTTATTTCCTTTATAATTTTTTTTACTTTCGTGTATTTTTTTTTTCAGGCATAATTTTTATTCGATTTTGGATTACTAATAAGAAATTTTTATTTTTGCAGGTTATCAAAGTTTCTATTTTTTTAATTCGATTATTGTTTTGAATATTTTTCATGGATTTAAAACTAATTGCAGTACTCATTGTAAGTATTTCGATTTATTCATTTATAGTATTTCCATTTATTCATTTTATAAATGATTGATCGTATTCTACTTTTGGTTTCCTTTGTAGGTTTCGTGATAAATTTAGAAGATGATGGAGAAAGTATTGAATGAAGAAGTATTATTGTCCACTTAGATTATTTTGTTTGTATTATAGTATTATTGTTTTCTTAGATTAGTTTGTTTGTATTATAATGATATTAGTTTTTTTTTGTATATTCTTCTCTATTAATTAATAAAAGTATCAACTCTTTTCCGCAATCATTTTTTTTTTTTTTCTCTTAGAAAGTTCAATAATTCTCTTTTACTTAATTAAAAATTAGATAATAATAAAACATTATTGACTTAATTTTTTTTCTAATTTTTTTAACTTAATATTTATTAAATGAACTAATTTAACAATCATTACTTACTTACACCTCACAAATTATTGTTAAATATAGATCAAATTAAATTAAAATAATTCCTTAATTGCGCTAATTAATTAAAATCTATTACTAATACTCAATTAAAAACAATTCCCTTAATTATAGGTCAACGTGTACGCAATTCATGGAAAAGAATCTGTATAATATATTATTTAATCGAATTTTTAACTATGTTTTAAATTATATTTCTATAAATGCGGATTCTAATTGAATTAAAATTTGAAAAACAATTATTATATGAATTTTAAAATTATACAAACCCTTACAACTTTTTGATTGAGTATCTGCACGGGAGAAACCTGTTTTAGTTCCGGCAGAGAAGCTTATATGCTAGAGAGTTTTTTGATTAGGTATCTGATGTTAATAATATGAAGCTGCAAAAAATATTGACGAATTACCTTCTAATATAGGTTTTTTGATAAATTAGAGTTGAACATAAAAAAACATTTAAAAATATATAATTATCAAGAGTTTTATTGATAAACTAAGTTGACCATAAAAAAATCAATTACTTAAAATAAATGAAAAATATATAACGATAATTTTTTTTAATTTATAATATAATTGAAAAATATTTTAACAATTAAAACATAATTGAAAGATATTTAAATTAGAGATGAAGATTAAAAAATTTTACGTATAAAAGTTTTTGATTAAAATTGAAGAATATTTAGACTAGAGATAAAGATAAAATTCTTTTGATTTAGATATTAGAAAAATATATAAACCTTTTTTATTTAGATATTAGAAAAATATATAAACCAGAAATGAAGATAGAACTGTATCGATAATTAAAAAATATTTAAACTAGAGATTAGATAAAAGTCTTTCATTAACCTATTACTATTAACATAGTAGAGAATATGAAATTTTTTTAATTAGCATAATTGAAAAATATTTAAATTATAGCTAACGATGAAAGATTTTTGCTTAACATAATAAAAAAATATTCAAACTAAAGATAACCATGAAAATCTTTTGTTTGAGAGAAACTTACGAGAGTTTTTTGATTGAGTATCTGCACAGAAGACTATTTTTTTAATGCACAACGAATGGAGAAGCTTATATGATACAAAGTTTTTTGATTGAGTAGGATTACTTTATGCTACTATAGTTTTTTTATAAACTAGAGTTGAATATAAAAAAATGATTTAAAAATATATAATTACTTTATGCATAGAGTTTTTTTGATAAACTAGAATTGACGATAAAAAATAAATTACTTAAATTAAATGAAAAATATATAACGATAAAAGTCTTTTAATTAATAATATAATTGAAAAATATTTTAAAAATTAAAGTATTTCGATTAACATAATTGAAATATATTAAAATTAAAGATAAATATTAAAATCTTTTGCTTAACATACATCCCAACACAGGCAGATATAAATTCGATATAAGCAATTTCAAAAATGCATTATCATTTCATTGACTTTCAAAAGTAAGAAAATTTAAAAGGAAATGTCATAGGCAATTTCTGATCCGCAATTGACCTTTTTATTTTTGAAAATTTCAAAAATAAAAAGTTGCATTTCTTAGATTGGGCAAGAACACTCTAAATTCAACTTTCTGCAATCGAAATAGGCATCGTAATTCAAGCTTCGTCGTGATTGAAAAATATTTAAACTAACATGAAAGTCTTTTGATTAACATTATTGAAGAATATTTAGACTAGAGATAAAGATAAATTCTTCTCCTTTACGTAATATAAAAATATATAAACAGATAGAAGTCTGTTGTTTAACATAATTAAAGAATATTTAAACTAGAGATCACGATAAAAGTCTTTCAAACATAGTAGAGAATACTAAAATCTTTTACTTAAGATAATTGAAAAATATTTAAATTATAGATAACAATTAAAGATTTTTGATTAACATAATAAAAAGATATTGAAACTAGAGATGACCGTGAAAATCTTTTGATATGCTACAGAGTAAGATATTGAAACTAGAGATGACCATTAAAATCTTTTGTTTAGTATAACGGGAGAAACCTATATGCTACATAGTGTTTTGATTGAGTATCTGAATTGGAGAAACCTATTTTTGTTCATACACAACGACGGGAGAATCTTATATGCTACGAGAGTTTTTTGACTGATTATCTGCTGTTACGAATATGAAGCTGCAAAAAATATTGACAATTGAAATGATTAACTTATGCTACTATAGTCTTTTTGATAAATTAGAGTTGAAGATTAAAAATCATTTAAAAATATATAATAACCTTTGCATCGTGGAGTTTTTTTGATAAACTAGAATTGACGATAAAAAATTAATTACTTAAAATAAATCAAAAACATATAACCATAAAAGTCTTTTAATTAATAATATAATTGAAAAATATTTTAACTAGAGATGACAATTAAAGTATTTCAATTAACATAATTGAAATATATTTAAACAAGAGATGAAGATTTAAATCTTTTACTTAATATAATTGAAAAATATTTAAACTAAAGTCTTTTGAAGAATATTTAAAGTAGAAATAAAGATAAAATTCTTTTGCTTTACATAATAGAAAACCATATAAACCAGAAATGAAGATAGAAGTCTGTTGCTTAACATAAGTAAAAAATATTTAAACTAGAGATCACGATAAAAGTCTTTCATTAACATAATAGAGAATATGAAAATCTTTTACTTAAATATTTAAATTATAGATAACGATGAAAGATTTTTGTTAATAAAAAAATATTCAAACTATAGATGACTATGAAAATCTTTTGTTTAGCATGGGAGAAGCCTATTTTTGTTCATTCACAGCGACGGGAGAAGTTTATATGCTACGAGAGTTTTTTGACTGAGTATCTGCTGTTAAAAATATGAGGCTGCAAAATAGTGAAAATTAAAATAATTACCTTATGCTACTAGAGTTTTTGATAAACTAAAGTTGAAAATAAAAAAACATTAAAAATATATGATTACCTTATGTTACGAGAATTTTTTGATAAACTAGAGTTGACAATAAAAAAAATCATTTACCTAACATAAAAAAAAATATATATGACCTGATAAAAGTCTTTTTATTAATAATATAATTGAAAAATATTTTAAATAAAGATGACAATTAAAGTATTTCGATATAATAATTGAAATATATTTAAAATAAAGATGAAGATGAAAATCTTTTACTTTACATAATATAAAAATATATAAACAGAAATGAAGATAGAAGTCAGTTGCTTAATATAATTAAAAAATATTTAAACTAACGTAACGATAATGGTCTTTTGATTAAAATAATTGAAAAATATTTAAATTAGAGATTACGATGAAAGTCTTTCAATTAAAATAGTAGACAAATATTTAAACTACCAATGAATATGAAAATCTTTTACTTAACATAATTAAAAAATATTTAAATTATAGACGAAGATAATAGATTTTTGCTTAACAGAATAAAAAAAAATATTTAAACTAGAGACAACCATGAAAATCTTTTGTTTAGCATGACGGGAGAAACCTATATGCTACAAGAGTTTTTTATTGAATATTTGCACATTTTTTTTTTATGTACAACCACGGGAGAAGCTTATATGCTAAGAGAGTTTTTTGTCTGAATATCTGTTGTTAAGAATACGAGGTTGTAAAATATTGAAAATTGAAATGATTACCTTATGCTGAAAGAGCTTTTTGATAAACTAGAGTTGAAGATAAAATATCATTTACTTAATAAAAATAAAAAATATATGACGATAAAAGTCTTTTAAATAATAGTATAATTGAAAAATATTTTAATTAGAAATGACGATTTTTGCTTAACAAAATAAAAAAATATTTAAAATAGAGATGACGAAGAAAATATTTTGTTTAGCAAGAAACTTATATGATACGATTGTTTTTTGATTGAGTATCTGCACGGGAGAAGCCTATTTTTGTTGTGCACAACGACGGAAGAAGTTTATATGATACGACCGTTTTTTGATTGAATATCTGCTTCAAAATATTGACAATTGACAATTACTTTATTTTATGAGAGTTTTTTGAAAAACTAGAGTTGAAATAAAATCATTTATTTAACATAAATGAAAAATATATGACGATAAAAGTCTTTTAATTAATAATATAATTGAAAAATATTTTAATATTTCGATTAACAAAATTGAAATATATTTAAAGATGAAAATTAAAATATTTTGCTTAATATAATTGAAAAATATTTAAACTAGCGTATGAAAGTCTTTTGATTAATATTGTTGAAAAATATTTATACTAGAGATAAAGATAAAAATTTTTTGCTTTATAGAAAAATATATAATCGATACATAACATAATTAAAATATATTTAAACTAACGTAACGATAAGAGTCTTTTGATTAACATAATTGAAAAATATTTAAACCAAAACTCACGATTAAAGTCTTTCGATTAACATAGTAGTTACATATTTAAACTTAGAGATGAAAATAAAATTATTTTTCTTAACAGAATAGACACATATTTAAATTAGAGATGAAGATGAAAGTCATTTAACATAATTGATAAATATTTAAACTATAGATAACGATTAAAGATTTTTGCTTAATATAATAAAAATATATTTAAACTAGAGATGACAATGAAACTTTTTTGATTAGCATAACGACGGGAGAACCCTATATGCTACGAGAGTTTTTTGATTGAGTTATCTGCACGGGAGAAGTTTATTTTTGTTCATGCACTACGACGGGAGAAGTTTATATGCTCCGAGAGTGATTGAATATCTGCGTTTAAGAATATGAGGCTGCAATATAATGACAATTGAAATAATTACGTTATGCTACGAGAGTTTTTTAATAAACTAGATTTGAAGATAAAAAATCATTTACTTAACATAAATGAAAAATATATGACGATGAAAGTCTTTTAATTAATAATATAATTGCAAAATATTTTAACATGACCATTAAAGTATTTCGATTAATATAATTGAAATATATTTAAACTAGAGATGAAGATTAAAATCTTTACTTAGCATAATTTAAATATATTTAAACTAAGTGTGAAAAGTCTTTTGATTAACATTATTGAAAAATATTTAAACTATAGATAAAGATAAAAAATCTTTTGCTTTAAATAATACAAGAATATATAAACCAGACATGAAATGAAAGACTTTTGATAAACATAATTAAAAAATATTTAAATTAACGTAACGATCAGAGTCTTTTGATTAACATAATTGAAAAATATTTAAACTAAGGATTACGATGAAAGTCTTTCGATTAATATGATTGAAAAATATTTAAAGTAAAGATAACAATAAAAGTCTTTTACTTAACATAGTAGACACATATTTAAACTAGAGATTAATATGAAAATATTTTACTTAACATAATTGAAAAATATGCTTAACATAATAAAAAAATATTCAAACTAGAGATGCCCATGAAAATCTTTTGTTTAGCATAAAGAAGGGAGAAACTTATATGCTACGAGAGTTTTTTGATTGAGTATTTGCACGAGAGAAGCCTATTTTTGTTAATGATCGGGAGAAACTTATATGCTACGAGAGTTTGTTGACTGAGTATCTGCTGTTAAGAATATAAGGCTGCGAAATATTGACAATTGAAATGATTACCTACGAGAGTTTTTTGATAAACTAGAGTTGAAGATAAAAAATTATTTTACTTAACAAAAATTAAAAATATATAACTATAAGTCTTTTAATTAATAATATAATTACGTTGGATATTTTAACTAGAGATGACAATTAAAATATTTCGATTAACATAATTGAAATATATTTAAACTAGAGATAAAGATAAAAATCTTTAATTTAAAATGATTGAAAAATATTTAAACTAACGTATGAAAGTATTTTGATTAACATGGAAGAATATTTAAATCATAGATAAAGATGAAAATCTTTTGCTTTACATAAACATATAAACCAAACAAAAAGATTGAAGTATTTTTATTAACATAATTAAAAAATATTTAAACTAACTTATCGATAAGAGTCTTTTGATTAACATAATTGAAAAATATTTAAACTAGAGATCACGATAAAAGTTTTTCGATTAACATAGTAGACACATATTTTAACTAGAGATGAAGATAAAAGTTTATTTCTTAATATAGTAGACAAATATTTAAACTAGAGATTAAGATAAAAGTCTTTTACTTAACATAATTGAAAATTATTTAAACTATAGACGACGATTAAAGATTTTTGCTTAATATAATAAAAAAATATTTAAATTATAAATGAGGATGAAAATATTTTGTTTAGCATAACGAAGGGAAAAGCCTATATGCTACGAAAGTTTTTTAATTGAGTATCTGCACGGGAGAAGCCTATTTTTGTTCATGCACAACGACGAGAGAAGCTTATATGCTACGAGAGTTTTTTTTTACCGAGTATCTGCTGTTAAAAATATGTGTCTCCAAAATATTGACAATTGAAATAATTACTTTATGCTACGAGAGTTATTTTTTGATAAACTAGAGTTGAAGATAAAAAATCATTTACTTATATTGTTATGAATATTATTAATTAGTGAATGACTAGTTTACCCTTTCTTGGTGAACAAGACAAAATCCCTACTTTGTATCCTATATAAAAGGGGTCTCCCCATATGAATGAATATAAGAATTCACAACAATTCTATTCTACTCTTATGTCTCTTTCTAATCTATTATTCTCTCTCAATTTCTCTTGAGTTTATAACACGTTATCAGCACGAAAGCTCAACCGCGTTCTTCATCGAAGTTCTACTCATCCAAGATCCGAACTCCAAGGCAAGAATTTATATTTTTGTTTATATTCATTAATAATTATAAATATATCTACTTCTCCTCCCTTCTTCTTATAATATCATATGTTCCCGAAAAACATTATAATTTGATATTCTTGAAGTAATATCAAAATTTGATATTCTTGAAGTAATATCAAATTAATTATGTTTAATAAATAAATTATAGTTTTTAATGTTCCTGAAGAACAGTATGTTCCCGAAGAACATTATAATTTGATATTCTTGAAGTAATATCAAATTAATTATGTTTAATAAATCAATTATAGTTTTTAATGTTCCTGAAGAACAGTGTGACATGATATTTCCGAAAAATATCAAAATTAAATGTTCCTGAAAAACATGATATGATAATCCTGACGAAATATCAAAATTAAATGTTCCTGAAGAACATCGTGATGTGATATTCCTGTAGAAATATCAATATCAAATTGATTATGATTATATACTAATAATCTCGAATAATATCTTTGAAAATTGACCTGAAACATCCAATAGCTTTGTGGAAAGATTTAAAAAAAATATATGATCACCCGAAGTTGGTCGTACTACAAAAAACGTGGTATGATTGACTCCACGTTCGATTACAAGATTTTAAATCTGTCGAGGCATTCTGAATAAATTGGTTGTGGAAAAATCATGAAGTTCGACTCACAAGTTTGAGTCGCGTTATAATTTGATATTAATTTGATATTCCTGAAATAATATCAAATCAAATATTCTTAATATATCAATTAAATTGAATGTTCCTGAGGAACATAAACTCTAGTTTAAATATTATATTGATCTTTCTGGAAGAAAATCATGATTTGATATTATTCGATAAATATCAAATTAAATTACTCCCGTAGTAGCAATAAGTTTTATAGGTTCCCGAAGAACATTATGATATGATATTCATGATTAAATATCAAAATTAAATTTTAAATGTTCTTGAAGAACATCATGATAGGATATTCCCGCAGAAATATCAAATCAAATTGTTTTGAAGTAGCAATTAAATTTTAAATATTTTTAAATCGATATTGATATAATACAAAATATTCTTGAAAGAATATTTTTATTGATTGATCCCGAAGAAGCAAAGTTCAAAAATTAAATGTTGTTGAATAAAGTTACATCGATTGTTCTCGTTTAAACAATGGTTACATATGAATTATCCCTGAAGGATATCTTTTGAAAATTGAGAACAAACCTATCTTAATATAGGTACTCATGAAATATCGAAAAAGTCGATTTCAATTAAATGTAATTTCTGAAAAAATTATATATTGAGATATATTTTTCCCCGAAGGATCATTGATAAAACATAATATTTTGATCCCGAATGAACATTGGTAAAGATATCGTATCCCCGAAGGATCATTGATAAATGTATTGTATCCCCGAAGGATCATTAGTAAAGATACTGATATGCAAATTATGAAATATTAAGAGTGGGCTCCGGAAGAGTTTTACTAATTATCCCCACGAGTACTACAAATGTACTTAAAAATGAAAATGATGCATATCATGATTGTGCGTGAAAATGAATCAAACATTTCATATCTGCGAATTAATATATTAACTATCTCGAGCCCCGATCCAGAAGATCGGTTTATAGCTATTACGCTGATTTGCATATTTAAGGAAGATCATTTCTCGGCATTAGGGGAGATAAGAATATAAAAGATAGAAATGCCTAGAAATTTCATGGAATGAAAATGATCTTTAATTCTAGATCCACGCATCAATCAATTGAACCCGAAGTTCATGAAAATAAGTGACTTGCAATATTCAACAAGTAATCTGCCAAATTAATGAATGTGTGACAAAATCACATATATTTGTGATAAATGAACTATAAGAGTTCAAATACCAAATAGATCAACTCAAATGTTGATTCTAATTAATTTACGCCTGAAGCGTAGTAGATCGATCTCAAGATATAAAATAAATCTACGGAAAAAACAAAGAAATTTAGTCACCCTCAAAATCTCCTGAAGAGAGTTAGATGGAAATCTCATTGAAAAAGTGTGCACATGATAATAGAAAATCGTGTGATTGCGGAACAACCAAATTAAATATTATGAGAAATGCTTTGGTTAATATGTTGAATTGTCATCAACATGGAAAAAGTCATCAACGACATATTTGCCTCAAGAGTTGCTCTAGAAAATTTGGATCCAAAACATAAATCAATGATAGTGTGCCAGCAGCACTCGAAAAATAGAAACGAGCAATTGAGGTTGAGCATGACTCGCTAAATAAAGAGATATTTTAAATCTATAGTGCACAACTAAAAATATTATCCCATAAGGATATACGTGGTGTTCGTAAGAAAAACGAGATTTGATGTGGTGAGATATAAAAGCGAGATTAGTTGCTCAAGAGTTTTTCGCAGAAACTCGATGTTTTTAAGGATGACATGAAGTTCCGCTACTTAATATTTATGGCAGCAACAACGAAAAATATGCATCGAATGTATGATATGACCATATAAATTATCATATTACATATGGACAAAAATGATATTGAATATAAGGTCCCGAAGACCAGTGATTGGTCCCAAAGACTTGTGATTGTACTCTTTTTCCCTCTACTAAGTTTTTCCCACAGGGTTTTCTTAGTTAAAGGTTTTTAACGAAACAATCACCGCAATAGAAATGTGAATGTCGTGTACTCTTTTCCTCGAGTATTTTTTTCCTACAGGGTTTTATAACGAGGTTTATAACGAGACATCAATACTGTAAATAGTCATTCAAGGGGGAGTGTTATGAATATTATTAATTAGTGAATGACTAGTTTACCCTTTCTTGGTGAACAAGACAAAATCCCTACTTTGTATCCTATATAAAAGGGGTATCCCCATATGAATGAATATAAGAATTCACAACAATTCTATTCTACTCTTATATTGTGTCTCTTTCTAATCTATTATTCTCTCTCAATTTCTCTTGAGTTTATAACATATATGACGATAAGTCTTTTAATTAATAATATAATTGAAAAATATTTTAACTAGAGATGACGATTAAAGTGAAGATTAAAATCTTTTCCTTAACATAATTTAAAAATAGTTAAACTAATATATGAAAGTCTTTTGATTAACATTATTGAATAATATTTAAATTAGAGATAAAGATGAAAATCTTTTGCTTTACATAATAGAAAAATATATAAACCAAACAAGAAAATGGTGCTTAACATAATTAAAAAATATTTAAACTAACATATCGATTAAAGTCTTTCGATTAACATAGTAAAAAAATATTTAAATTAGAGATGAAGATAAAAGTTTTTTTCTTAACATAGTAGACACATATTTAAATAAGAGATGAAGATGAAAGTCTTTTACTTAACATAAATAAAAAAATATTTAAACTATAGATGACGATAAAAGATTTTTTGCTTAACATAATAAAAATATATAAATTAGAGTTTTTTGATTGATTATATGCACGGGAGAAGCTTATTTTTGTTCATGCACAACGACGGGAGAAATTTATATGCTACGAGAGTTTTTTGATTGAGTATCTTATGTTAAGAATATGAGGCTTCAAAATATTGACAATTGAAATGGGTCATCTTTCAAATTGATCATGTCTGTCAAATTAGTCATAATCTTATAAATAAAACGTTTTTTAATATTTTATTCTTAATTAATTCTTTGTTTGTAAGGTTAATTGGTGTCACGATAATACTTTTGAGGAATATCGATTTTTCCAAGTGTCTGTGTAATTGAACGCGATTACTTATAACAAAACTTGGTAATTATGTCATCGATGCGAAAGTATTGTGGTAAAAAATCTGTGGCGGCAAAATTTATATATTCTTCGAATGTCATGAGATCTAAGATTTCCATGCGGTTTTCAACGAAGTCACTTTTTGTCCAACGTTGGTATATATTTTTGAAGAGATCGTCATTTATACACAAACAATTGTATGTTGCTGTTTTGATATTGACCAACAGAGTCGGGTAGAAGTTCTTACTCTGCGATGAGTAGGGTGAGAATAAGACGGGACGAGACATGATGGGACGAGACGAGACGGGACGGTACGTGACGAGACAGGACGAGACGAGACGGAATGAGACAGGACGAGACAAGACGGGACGGGGCGGGACGAGACGAGACGCGATGCGACGAGACTTTACAAGAGGAGACGGGACGAGGCAAGACGAGACGAGACGGGACGGGACGGGTTGGGATTTGGAGAATCCCGTCACGTCCTTAATTTCACACAATATACATGAGTCAATGGCAGTCTTTTTCCAGGGAGGGTTGTTATATTTTTAAGGAAGCCATTATTTTCGCATGAACAACTGTATGTTGTTTTGTCCAGAGTCACATCCAGAGTCGGGTTGAAGATTTTTACTATGTGATGATAGTGGAAAGATTACTAATAGAACAAAAAAATGTAGTGTATAAAGAAGTGTTTCAAAAATTTTAATGGAGAATTACATGTTAGCATTATCAGTGTTTCGACACCATTTTTTTTTTCTTTAATTGTTTCCAATTAACATGACACTCTTTAGCGCAAAAACATAGGTTTGAAAATTATACAAATATTTGAAAAAATACAAAGCCTAATAGTGTAGTACAAATTTTACTAAATACTTCAAAAATTCATCAACCTACTCATTTATAATACTAACCCTCATTTCGAACTTTTAAATAAAAAGTACCCTCTGATAATAAAATTTTAAAACATCCACGTGCATCGCACGGGTGTAAAGTACGCATCAGTTTTATAACATGTTTCTGTTGGAATTCGATATCCCGGGTTATTTAAATTTGCGGAAACCAATAACCCGATCAAACCCTTCGCCGGAGATCACATGAACGCCGACTCATCCGCCGGAGTCCGGCCTTTGGAGACCACGCACCCGAAGGCATGCAGCCCGCCCCCAGCCGAACCCCCGCGAGACGGGGTTCACGCGATCGAAGGGATCGATCGCACGCCAGCGATCGATCGGGGTGGGGCTGCCCAGCAGCCCCCGCGGCGAGTCCGGTGACTCGCCGCCGCCTGGAGGTCGACCACCTTCACGGTGGGGAGGGGCGGCACCAGCCCGCGCCCTCCGCGATCGATCATGGGGATCGATCGCACGCCCTCGGCTCCAGCCGAGGGTTCGACCCTCTCGCCCCGCCGAAACCCTAGGCGGCGATCCCGCGGTCCGGTGGCTTCGCCACCACCGCGTGATCGTTCGTCTAATCCGAGTTCGAACTTTTGGATCTTTGTTCTTCGATAATTGATCAATAAACTAGAATTAAATTGCGGAAATTTAATTCACCTTTCGATTCGTTGTGCGGAGAAACGAGATCTTATGATGACCTTGAGATCTTCCCACGTATTCCTTGCACTTGTTCGAACGTCGGGTGGGCGACGATCCTCCGAACACTATGGATCTCCTTCTCTCCTTTCTCTCTCTAGAATTGTGATCTTCAAGTTATGAGAATAGAGAAGACCATGTAGTGCTTTTATAGGCTACGTAGGGGATCTTAAGGAGGTGGAATATTGGGCTTCCAATAATAGTGATTAAATTGAGCCCAAGCCCAAATCTATTAATCCTTACTATTATTAATTAATTTATTTTCCACTATATAAATTAATTGCACTCCCAATATTAAACCATATTATATCAAATAATATTTTCTCCGGTAGTATTATTTATTCCGTGTATTTAAGATATAAATATCCATGAATAAAATTAATTTATTGCTAATTAATTTATTCATCTCTTATATCCGAGACTAGTACCATTCAACCTTAATTATTATGCGGAACAAATCCACCTGCAGGGTTTACATAATAATTCCTTATGAACTCATCTCGGGGATATTATCAACCCTTCCGGGATACACTTTCCCGTCAAGTATTCACAGCATGTCATATATAAAATATAGTGACCCAACTTAACCGGTAATTAACCCAATAATTAAATCGGTTAATTCCTTTGGAAAATCAAAGTCACTTATATTAAATATACACACCCGCAATAGTATCGGGGATTAAGAATAAAATACACTGAGACTTAAATCGATTATCGCCGGCAATCCTAATCGATAAATCTCAAACGATCCGCTCAATACACCAAGTGTACAAGTGTGATAAAATAATTAAGACAAATTATTTTCTCTCTCACACAACGACTATACCGATGGATTGGTCCGTGTCCATCTAGGTCGTGAGCAACTGTTCGATTAAATACGAGTAACCGATAGTATGATCTTCTGTGTGGGCCCGACACACCATACTAACTACAACGTATAGAATCCAGGACTATAATTTGCATATGTTTAATTATAAATAATTAAACGCAAATAATTGTTTATTTAATTAAATAGATTAGTGGCAATGGATCGTGAGTTTCCGTTACTTAAATCTAGACATTAAGTACACAACTCCAACAATCTCCCACTTGTACTAAGGTCTAGTCATTTCCTCCAAACTCCCGACTCCCATACTCATCACGTGCTTAAGTTGTACTTCCAAGAAGTACTATGTGAATGAGCAATCTAGGTTGCCGCTCTGAAGTTATCTTGGTGACTACAGCGTCGTCTCCCTCGACGATGACTCGTATCAGGTGGTACTTGCACTATGTGTTATCTTACACTTATGGACTTGCGATCTTACCATTTGCCATCGCACTGCTATTTACATAGCCTTTGGCAAATTAAGAATCACATCTAAGTCCCAGAGATTATCCCGGAGTTATACCAAAACTTCCGCTGCCTCTGAGGCCGCTATTTGGTTACCCATGGCAGAGTCCGAAAAGCATCGTGCTTATCACTCTTCCATGTTAAACTCCTTCTCCTTCAATAGTGAAACACACAGCCTGATATCGACTTACACTGGTCCTAACTTGATTAGAAATCTAAGAGAATGTAATCCAAAGGAAACGCTCGTCTGCTCCGTAATCCAGAACATAGTTTCTAGTACTTCGAAAGTACTTAAAATGTTCATTACAGCAGTCAAGTATTCCTTTCCAGGATTTCCTTTGATATCCTCCCACTATGCTAACTGCATAGCCGATATCAGGTTCTTGTTTTCAACAATGCATTTATTAAGTTTTCCACACTTGAAGTGTAGGAATCCGCTTTTATTGCTTCTATCTCCTTTTGTGTTCCAAAACACATATCCTTAGATAGATGCATTCCGTCTCTGAAAGGTAACGAACCTTTCTCGGAATCTTGCATGTTAAAACGAACCATAATCGTATAAGATATCTAGAGAAGTACAATGTTCTTTTCTTGAGATCCTAGATCTTAAGAACATGCTCTAACTTCTTCTTTATCTCATATATCGATTTTTCTAGACAACCATTATTTTATGTCTGACAACATCTTTACATTGTTACCAATGATAAAATGTTATCTACATAAAACCTCCGAGAAACACCACCTTGTTTCCATCACGTTTCCAATACACACGATTCGTCAATGCCTTTTGATGAATCCATAAAATGGACTATCTCATCAATGCGCAAGTTCCACGAACTCTAGCTTTGTTACAATCCATAAATGGATCAACTAAGCTTGTACTCTAAATGATCTCGCCTCTTAACAATAAATTTTATTGCTTTCTAAGAAGGCACATTCAGATCTAGTACCGCCTATATGTAGATCTAGGGATCGATTTCACGTATACTAGGTCCAGATTCCGAAGACTCACCTAGTTTTATGAATATCTCCGGTTCTTATACAACCTCCCACTACAACGGCGTTCCGGTGTGTAAATAGTAATAACAGTAGGTGCAGTTAGTGGTGTACCGCTACTCGGTTCGGCTGGTTCTATGTCTTAATCGTTTTCTCTCTTTTCAGAAGTATCACGTCATTTTGGGCTTGTGGTTCATCTAATAGTCTTACTCTAAGAACCGGGCGTTAGAACTTATAACGTCCTTCTGGTTCATAGTACTATCGAACACACACCTTTTGTTCTTCTAGGATATTCTACAACCACATTTGAATGTGCCATTGTTTCCAAGACATATCCATAGAACATAGGTAGTTCCGTTTAACTCATGCTTTTACTATTTCTATAAGAGTTCCATTTCTTATTTTCCGACACACCAATCCTACAGAAGACTGTATGGTGTAGTCACTTGGGATCCAATCCCAAGCTCTGCTAATAAATCAGAGTCAATCAATTCTAATACTTGTCCGGATCTTATATCTTATATCCATAAAGGATTGCTTAGTCGTATTATCTTCCAAATTAGATTCTTAGGTCGGAAGGTCCACTCCTTCAACTTAATTGATCTTACAATCAATTTTTGACCTTTGAACTTCTCATTTGAATAAATATGACTTAGCATAAGAATCCACAAGTATAAATGATTTAATAAAGAAATCTCTTATTAGTAAAACGAGTTATGTATAACGGTTCGTTGCATCGTGGTGGACTCAGGATTCATCATTTTATGTATTGCTAGCTAATGTACCAAAATAGATAATATCATTATTTCTTCTTATAACCATCAAATGATTAAAAGAAATAAAATATCCATTCATTAGAAATCCAGAACAAAGTTCTTTCTAATATGATAGGTACATAAAAGCAATAACTCAAAATGAAATCCTATAAAATGTCCTCCACTGCAACTGCTGCCTCCTCTACAGCATTGCCCATGTAGACTACGATTTCTTCTTTTCTAAGTCGTCGGGTTTCCTGGAACCCTTGCATTTAGAATGCACATACCGTCAGTGATTCCATATCTACACACCAGGTTCCGGTAGATAATACTACTGACTATGTTTTACGACTAAAGAAAAATTTCGTACTTCTTTTGAGAGGATAATCAGACTTCCAGTACCTAGACTGTTTGTATCGAGAACATGGCTTTCTCGTCCCATCTCGTGGTCCAAAAGGAACCACTGGGTTTCTTTGCTTTCTTGTCCTTTCCCCGGATTCATGCCTTTAGGTTCGAAACCTTTGGCATTGGCTACAAGAGCTTGCGATTTCCGTCTCAACTCGTCCAAAAGGTCAATCATCTCAAAAACGTGTTTAAGCGTTTCCTCGAAGTGACTGGCCTTTATGAGTATCCTCATCGCTTCTTGTCTAGCCGCCTATGTCAATAGGCTCGGGAGGACAAAGCTCACTGAGTACTAACTAGTACTCTTTAACCGTTTGGGTAATGTCCAGGTCTCTATTCCAATCATTACATTTAGGGACCAGTGAGTTAAAATCCTCACGTATCACATAAAGTGGGTTCAAGGCCATATCCTAATCTATGAGCACATATAACAACAAACAATCGATTTAATCTCCGATATTATCTCCCTCAAATAATATCATTAAATCACTAATCACATCTAAAATCCCATCAGGTAAGGCAAGCCACGTTCGTGTGGACGTTTACCCACCCAAATGATTTAGCAATTAGATTTGCTTCGGTCGTACATCATTATAGCGTTACTTCGTTGGGAAGAATACTATAAAGCGTACCTAAGTGTAAACCATTACTCAGTACTAAGGTGAATCGTTTGGAATTGCTACATCACCGCAAGCCACGTTCGTGTGG
Source organism: Euphrasia confusa (assembly GCA_954870475.1). NCBI lineage: Eukaryota > Viridiplantae > Streptophyta > Magnoliopsida > Lamiales > Orobanchaceae > Euphrasia > Euphrasia confusa. The sequence continues at coordinate 25,630,159 of OX940960.1, forward strand.
ACGTTTACGATAACTCGCAATCCTTCACAATTCCCTATAACTGTCTACATCAATTATTCCAAAATCCCATTCAGTATAGCAAGCCACGTTCGTGTGGACGTTTACTATACCAATAGATTTATATAATTGAAATCCAATTACTTGATCCATTCGATCTTGTAAATCAAGACGCGGAGAATCATAAGTGAAACTCGAAGTTTCTAACCAGTGATTCACCATGCGAACAACCCTATCTCTCATAAATGAGGGAGCCGAGCAGACAATCGATCCATCTATCAAAGAATGGTACGAAGGTCTCTAATTTGTGTCCTCTACATGACCAAGTGGCTCTGGCTCCATTCCACTCCCCGGGGTGAGAATGAGTCGACTTGAAATAAGTTTTGGAAAGACAAATTAGGCATTGTTTGATAAACTTAATCAATGTTTTTCGTAAAAGGAATTACAAGAATTCTCCTCAAATGACTTGTCTATACGAACTTCAAAAGTCCATAAAAGTCACCAAGAGAACAGCAATGGAGACCATGGCAATGTTTCCATTCCCTCTCCCACTTAGCTTTTTATAACAAAGGGATACGCTATCTAATGCATAATTAAATACACATAAGCATAATAACAAACATACATTTCATGCAAGTACGTACACAAATAATCAAATAATTACTCAAGTAAAATTATTTCTCGACTATTCGTACCTTGATGAATTCCAGCATGCTTGCTTTGAGTCTTCATTCTACGTCTTGAATACTTTGCCGAGCGACGGAAAAATTCTTTGATTCTCATATTTAATCTTACCAATTAAATAAAATCAATTCCATCGATTTCCATATTTAATTCTATTTTAAATAAAATCCAAGATTTTCCAATCCAAAATAAATTTTGAATTAATCTAATGATTTTAAATAAAATACTTAAATTAAATAAAATCAATATTATTAAAATCCATTGATTTCCATATTTAATTCTATTCTAAATAAAATCCAAGATTTTCCAATCCAAAATAAATTTTGAATTAATCTAATGATTTTAAATCAAATACTTAAATTAAATAAAATCAATATTATTAAAATCCATTGATTTCCATATTTAATTCTATTCTAAATAAAATCCAAGATTTTCCAATCCAAAATAAATTTTGAATTAATCTAATGATTTTAAATAAAATACTTAAATTAAATAAAATCAATATTTTAATAATTTCTCAATCCTATTTAGATTAGATCTCAAGAATCCTAATCAAAATCGAATCTTGATTCTTCTTAAGACTTCTAATCCAAGTAGGTATAGGATATCTAGAGAAACTAGGATTTATCTTTCCTAATTTAACTCTCCATCTAATTCAATTATTTAATTCCATAATTAAGAAATATAATCCAAATAGAATTTGAATTAATTCCAAAATTAAATTAAATAAAATTAGAAAGATTAAATTCCGGAAAGATCGGATTTACCGGGACGAACCGAAAATCGAATTTCCGGTCGACCCAACATCGAACCCCGCGTGCTTGACCGTGTATCCCACCATGCAAAACGCATGGCTACACAACAGCCGCATCTTCGATCGTCTTTTCCGATGGCGAGGAGCGTACCAGCAGCATCTTGGTCAATCTCCGGCATGACGAACCACGCCATCGACCTGCTGCCACCATCGCACGAGCAGCCCGTCCGAGTGCGAAGCCGAAGCCACGACCCACGAGCCGCCGCGCGTAGCGGCTGAACCGCCACCTTGCAGCGGTCGACATCCGGCCCGTCCAAGGACAGCCCGCACAGCAGCCCGCTCCCAGCCGTTCGTGATGCCGAAACCGTGATTGTCGAACGTAGCCGCCGGCTACCGGCGAACCACCACCACTGGTGGCTTACGCCGGCATGCCCAGCCTTGTTCGAATCACTCTCAGCAGCCCGAACAGCCCGCTCCGAGCCCAGGCGTACCAACAGCCCGCTCAAAAGCTTGTCCACGATTGATCGATCTCCTCCGGTTCGATTTCCGAAAAAAAAACCCTCGATTTTTAATAATTAATTTTTTCGACAAAAACAATTCATACGAGAGATAAAATCAAGTACGTAGAACAATATAGCACAATAATTTAACAATTTAAATTAATCTATGGCTATAAACAACGACAATCGATTATCGAAACAATTAACGAAAAACGTAACCGTACGCTCTGATACCAGTTGTTGGAATTCGATATCCCGGGTTATTTAAATTTGCGGAAACCAATAACCCGATCAAACCCTTCGCCGGAGATCACATGAACGCCGACTCATCCGCCGGAGTCCGGCCTTTGGAGACCACGCACCCGAAGGCACGCAGCCCGCCCCCAGCCGAACCCCCGCGAGACGGGGTTCACGCGATCGAAGGGATCGATCGCACGCCGGCGATCGATCGGGGTGGGGCTGCCCAGCAGCCCCCGCGGCGAGTCCGGCGACTCGCCGCCGCCTGGAGGTCGACCACCTTCACGGTGGGGAGGGGCGGCACCAGCCCGCGCCCTCCGCGATCGATCATGGGGATCGATCGCACGCCCTCGGCTCCAGCCGAGGGTTCGACCCTCTCGCCCCGCCGAAACCCTAGGCGGCGATCCCGCGGTCCGGTGGCTTCGCCACCACCGCGTGATCGTTCGTCTAATCCGAGTTCGAACTTTTGGATCTTTGTTCTTCGATAATTGATCAATAAACTAGAATTAAATTGCGGAAATTTAATTCACCTTTCGATTCGTTGTGCGGAGAAACGAGATCTTATGATGACCTTGAGATCTTCCCACGTATTCCTTGCACTTGTTCGAACGTCGGGTGGGCGACGATCCTCCGAACACTATGGATCTCCTTCTCTCCTTTCTCTCTCTAGAATTGTGATCTTCAAGTTATGAGAATAGAGAAGACCATGTAGTGCTTTTATAGGCTACGTAGGGGATCTTAAGGAGGTGGAATATTGGGCTTCCAATAATAGTGATTAAATTGAGCCCAAGCCCAAATCTATTAATCCTTACTATTATTAATTAATTTATTTTCCACTATATAAATTAATTGCACTCCCAATATTAAACCATATTATATCAAATAATATTTTCTCCGGTAGTATTATTTATTCCGTGTATTTAAGATATAAATATCCATGAATAAAATTAATTTATTGCTAATTAATTTATTCATCTCTTATATCCGAGACTAGTACCATTCAACCTTAATTATTATGCGGAACAAATCCACCTGCAGGGTTTACATAATAATTCCTTATGAACTCATCTCGGGGATATTATCAACCCTTCCGGGATACACTTTCCCGTCAAGTATTCACAGCATGTCATATATAAAATATAGTGACCCAACTTAACCGGTAATTAACCCAATAATTAAATCGGTTAATTCCTTTGGAAAATCAAAGTCACTTATATTAAATATACACACCCGCAATAGTATCGGGGATTAAGAATAAAATACACTGAGACTTAAATCGATTATCGCCGGCAATCCTAATCGATAAATCTCAAACGATCCGCTCAATACACCAAGTGTACAAGTGTGATAAAATAATTAAGACAAATTATTTTCTCTCTCACACAACGACTATACCGATGGATTGGTCCGTGTCCATCTAGGTCGTGAGCAACTGTTCGATTAAATACGAGTAACCGATAGTATGATCTTCTGTGTGGGCCCGACACACCATACTAACTACAACGTATAGAATCCAGGACTATAATTTGCATATGTTTAATTATAAATAATTAAACGCAAATAATTGTTTATTTAATTAAATAGATTAGTGGCAATGGATCGTGAGTTTCCGTTACTTAAATCTAGACATTAAGTACACAACTCCAACAATCTCCCACTTGTACTAAGGTCTAGTCATTTCCTCCAAACTCCCGACTCCCATACTCATCACGTGCTTAAGTTGTACTTCCAAGAAGTACTATGTGAATGAGCAATCTAGGTTGCCGCTCTGAAGTTATCTTGGTGACTACAGCGTCGTCTCCCTCGACGATGACTCGTATCAGGTGGTACTTGCACTATGTGTTATCTTACACTTATGGACTTGCGATCTTACCATTTGCCATCGCACTGCTATTTACATAGCCTTTGGCAAATTAAGAATCACATCTAAGTCCCAGAGATTATCCCGGAGTTATACCAAAACTTCCGCTGCCTCTGAGGCCGCTATTTGGTTACCCATGGCAGAGTCCGAAAAGCATCGTGCTTATCACTCTTCCATGTTAAACTCCTTCTCCTTCAATAGTGAAACACACAGCCTGATATCGACTTACACTGGTCCTAACTTGATTAGAAATCTAAGAGAATGTAATCCAAAGGAAACGCTCGTCTGCTCCGTAATCCAGAACATAGTTTCTAGTACTTCGAAAGTACTTAAAATGTTCATTACAGCAGTCAAGTATTCCTTTCCAGGATTTCCTTTGATATCCTCCCACTATGCTAACTGCATAGCCGATATCAGGTTCTTGTTTTCAACAATGCATTTATTAAGTTTTCCACACTTGAAGTGTAGGAATCCGCTTTTATTGCTTCTATCTCCTTTTGTGTTCCAAAACACATATCCTTAGATAGATGCATTCCGTCTCTGAAAGGTAACGAACCTTTCTCGGAATCTTGCATGTTAAAACGAACCATAATCGTATAAGATATCTAGAGAAGTACAATGTTCTTTTCTTGAGATCCTAGATCTTAAGAACATGCTCTAACTTCTTCTTTATCTCATATATCGATTTTTCTAGACAACCATTATTTTATGTCTGACAACATCTTTACATTGTTACCAATGATAAAATGTTATCTACATAAAACCTCCGAGAAACACCACCTTGTTTCCATCACGTTTCCAATACACACGATTCGTCAATGCCTTTTGATGAATCCATAAAATGGACTATCTCATCAATGCGCAAGTTCCACGAACTCTAGCTTTGTTACAATCCATAAATGGATCAACTAAGCTTGTACTCTAAATGATCTCGCCTCTTAACAATAAATTTTATTGCTTTCTAAGAAGGCACATTCAGATCTAGTACCGCCTATATGTAGATCTAGGGATCGATTTCACGTATACTAGGTCCAGATTCCGAAGACTCACCTAGTTTTATGAATATCTCCGGTTCTTATACAACCTCCCACTACAACGGCGTTCCGGTGTGTAAATAGTAATAACAGTAGGTGCAGTTAGTGGTGTACCGCTACTCGGTTCGGCTGGTTCTATGTCTTAATCGTTTTCTCTCTTTTCAGAAGTATCACGTCATTTTGGGCTTGTGGTTCATCTAATAGTCTTACTCTAAGAACCGGGCGTTAGAACTTATAACGTCCTTCTGGTTCATAGTACTATCGAACACACACCTTTTGTTCTTCTAGGATATTCTACAACCACATTTGAATGTGCCATTGTTTCCAAGACATATCCATAGAACATAGGTAGTTCCGTTTAACTCATGCTTTTACTATTTCTATAAGAGTTCCATTTCTTATTTTCCGACGCACCAATCCTACAGAAGACTGTATGGTGTAGTCACTTGGGATCCAATCCCAAGCTCTGCTAATAAATCAGAGTCAATCAATTCTAATACTTGTCCGGATCTTATATCTTATATCCATAAAGGATTGCTTAGTCGTATTATCTTCCAAATTAGATTCTTAGGTCGGAAGGTCCACTCCTTCAACTTAATTGATCTTACAATCAATTTTTGACCTTTGAACTTCTCATTTGAATAAATATGACTTAGCATAAGAATCCACAAGTATAAATGATTTAATAAAGAAATCTCTTATTAGTAAAACGAGTTATGTATAACGGTTCGTTGCATCGTGGTGGACTCAGGATTCATCATTTTATGTATTGCTAGCTAATGTACCAAAATAGATAATATCATTATTTCTTCTTATAACCATCAAATGATTAAAAGAAATAAAATATCCATTCATTAGAAATCCAGAACAAAGTTCTTTCTAATATGATAGGTACATAAAAGCAATAACTCAAAATGAAATCCTATAAAATGTCCTCCACTGCAACTGCTGCCTCCTCTACAGCATTGCCCATGTAGACTACGATTTCTTCTTTTCTAAGTCGTCGGGTTTCCTGGAACCCTTGCATTTAGAATGCACATACCGTCAGTGATTCCATATCTACACACCAGGTTCCGGTAGATAATACTACTGACTATGTTTTACGACTAAAGAAAAATTTCGTACTTCTTTTGAGAGGATAATCAGACTTCCAGTACCTAGACTGTTTGTATCGAGAACATGGCTTTCTCGTCCCATCTCGTGGTCCAAAAGGAACCACTGGGTTTCTTTGCTTTCTTGTCCTTTCCCCGGATTCATGCCTTTAGGTTCGAAACCTTTGGCATTGGCTACAAGAGCTTGCGATTTCCGTCTCAACTCGTCCAAAAGGTCAATCATCTCAAAAACGTGTTTAAGCGTTTCCTCGAAGTGACTGGCCTTTATGAGTATCCTCATCGCTTCTTGTCTAGCCGCCTATGTCAATAGGCTCGGGAGGACAAAGCTCACTGAGTACTAACTAGTACTCTTTAACCGTTTGGGTAATGTCCAGGTCTCTATTCCAATCATTACATTTAGGGACCAGTGAGTTAAAATCCTCACGTATCACATAAAGTGGGTTCAAGGCCATATCCTAATCTATGAGCACATATAACAACAAACAATCGATTTAATCTCCGATATTATCTCCCTCAAATAATATCATTAAATCACTAATCACATCTAAAATCCCATCAGGTAAGGCAAGCCACGTTCGTGTGGACGTTTACCCACCCAAATGATTTAGCAATTAGATTTGCTTCGGTCGTACATCATTATAGCGTTACTTCGTTGGGAAGAATACTATAAAGCGTACCTAAGTGTAAACCATTACTCAGTACTAAGGTGAATCGTTTGGAATTGCTACATCACCGCAAGCCACGTTCGTGTGGACGTTTACGATAACTCGCAATCCTTCACAATTCCCTATAACTGTCTACATCAATTATTCCAAAATCCCATTCAGTATAGCAAGCCACGTTCGTGTGGACGTTTACTATACCAATAGATTTATATAATTGAAATCCAATTACTTGATCCATTCGATCTTGTAAATCAAGACGCGGAGAATCATAAGTGAAACTCGAAGTTTCTAACCAGTGATTCACCATGCGAACAACCCTATCTCTCATAAATGAGGGAGCCGAGCAGACAATCGATCCATCTATCAAAGAATGGTACGAAGGTCTCTAATTTGTGTCCTCTACATGACCAAGTGGCTCTGGCTCCATTCCACTCCCCGGGGTGAGAATGAGTCGACTTGAAATAAGTTTTGGAAAGACAAATTAGGCATTGTTTGATAAACTTAATCAATGTTTTTCGTAAAAGGAATTACAAGAATTCTCCTCAAATGACTTGTCTATACGAACTTCAAAAGTCCATAAAAGTCACCAAGAGAACAGCAATGGAGACCATGGCAATGTTTCCATTCCCTCTCCCACTTAGCTTTTTATAACAAAGGGATACGCTATCTAATGCATAATTAAATACACATAAGCATAATAACAAACATACATTTCATGCAAGTACGTACACAAATAATCAAATAATTACTCAAGTAAAATTATTTCTCGACTATTCGTACCTTGATGAATTCCAGCATGCTTGCCTTGAGTCTTCATTCTACGTCTTGAATACTTTGCCGAGCGACGGAAAAATTCTTTGATTCTCATATTTAATCTTACCAATTAAATAAAATCAATTCCATCGATTTCCATATTTAATTCTATTTTAAATAAAATCCAAGATTTTCCAATCCAAAATAAATTTTGAATTAATCTAATGATTTTAAATAAAATACTTAAATTAAATAAAATCAATATTATTAAAATCCATTGATTTCCATATTTAATTCTATTCTAAATAAAATCCAAGATTTTCCAATCCAAAATAAATTTTGAATTAATCTAATGATTTTAAATCAAATACTTAAATTAAATAAAATCAATATTATTAAAATCCATTGATTTCCATATTTAATTCTATTCTAAATAAAATCCAAGATTTTCCAATCCAAAATAAATTTTGAATTAATCTAATGATTTTAAATAAAATACTTAAATTAAATAAAATCAATATTTTAATAATTTCTCAATCCTATTTAGATTAGATCTCAAGAATCCTAATCAAAATCGAATCTTGATTCTTCTTAAGACTTCTAATCCAAGTAGGTATAGGATATCTAGAGAAACTAGGATTTATCTTTCCTAATTTAACTCTCCATCTAATTCAATTATTTAATTCCATAATTAAGAAATATAATCCAAATAGAATTTGAATTAATTCCAAAATTAAATTAAATAAAATTAGAAAGATTAAATTATTTCCGGAAAGATCGGATTTACCGGGACGAACCGAAAATCGAATTTCCGGTCGACCCAACATCGAACCCCGCGTGCTTGACCGTGTATCCCACCATGCAAAACGCATGGCTACACAACAGCCGCATCTTCGATCGTCTTTTCCGATGGCGAGGAGCGTACCAGCAGCATCTTGGTCAATCTCCGGCATGACGAACCACGCCATCGACCTGCTGCCACCATCGCACGAGCAGCCCGTCCGAGTGCGAAGCCGAAGCCACGACCCACGAGCCGCCGCGCGTAGCGGCTGAACCGCCACCTTGCAGCGGTCGACATCCGGTTGAATAATTACAGACGAGTAATATTGTTCTCTAAATTCTTATGTTTTTTATTATTCGCAAGGTTGGTGTAACGATAATGCTATTGCGTAATATGGATCCTTCCAATGGACTGTGCAATGGTAAGAGATTGGTTGTAACAAGGCTCGGTAATTATGTGATCAAGGCCAAAGTGTTAGGAGGAAAAAATTCAGGAGAAATGTTCTATATTCCTCGGGTCACTTTGACGCCGTCCGATGCAAAATTATCGTTTACTTTCCAAAGAAGACAATTTCCAATAATGGTATCGTATGCCATGACAATTAACAAGAGCCAAGGTCAGTCGTTGGTATATTTTTAAGGAAACCTGTATTTTCGCATGACCAACTTTATGTTGTTGTTTCACGAGTTACTTCCAGAGCCGGGTTGAAGCTTTTACTTTGTGATGATAGTGGTAACCTTACTAATAGAACAACAAATGTGGTGTATAAAGAAGTGTTTAAAAATTTGTAATAGGGAATTACGTGTTATCATTATCAGTGTTTTCGTCAATAATATTTATCTTTTATTGTTTCAATAGGCATGACACTCATTTGCGTAAAAACATAGGTTTAAAAATTATACTAATAGTTGAAATAATAAAACGTCAATAGTGTAGCTCAGAGGTCTATCAAAAACTTCAAAATCCATCAAACTTCGACGTGTACAGTACAAACACTCATTTTAAAGTTTTAAGTAAAAATCACCCACTGAAAAATTCATATTGAAAACATCCACGTGCATCGCACGGGTGAATGTTACTAGTATTAATCTAAAACTACATATTCTCAAAAATGAATTGCGTAAATTCTTTTACAAAATATAAAGAAAAATATTTTATTAATTTTATTTTTTTATTATTTACAATTTGATTAAAACTATATGAATATTTTTATTGTAATCAAATTTAAGTTTCTTGGCATAATATTAATCAAACTACATAGTCTCAAAAATGAATTGCGTAAATTATTTCACAACATATAAAAAAAATATTTTATTAATTTTTTTTATTATTTACAATTTGAAGATTTGTAAAACTCCATAGTATATAAAAAAAAGAATAAAATAGAGTAGGACACAAAATCAACAGTAAATATTTAAAATTTTATATTTTTTAATTTAATTAATTAATGATGTATTTAATGCATAGGGGTATATAAGAGAAAAAAATCTTAAAACGACAATTAAATTGTAAAAAGTAAAAAAAGCTATAACAACAAATAAAAAAGATTGGAGGAGTAACATTTTATTTATGGAATATACATTGTTTTAAGGGATAAACTAAAAAGTAAAATATAAATTGTTTTAAGGGATATTGAGAGTACTATTTTTCAACTAACTACTTATTATACCCTTAATTTATATTATACAAAGGGACGAAGAGAGTGACATTTTACAACTCCGTGGAAGATCCAACTATCATATACTACGACATAATAGAATTTATTTCACTATTAATAGCTTTTAACCTAGAGTTGTGTTTCTAGACTAAAATTTATTTCACTATTAATAGCTTTTAACCTAGAGCTGTGTTTATATACTAAATAGAGTGAATTGCTCCTCATTCAATAAATACTTTATAAAATCAAGCTCAAACGATTTAATCGTTTTTACCCTTTTACCACGTTTAGGTTAAACAATCTCTTCGTCTTCCTGATAACAGCATTCGAACCTTTCATCTTCTGTTGTATTTCTTCACTCAGCTGCTCCTGAGTAGGCTGCGAGGACGACGAGCTCCCAACCTTCTGTGTTTTAAGGAAATTTTGACAAAATAAAATTAAAATATTATTTCATCCGTTTTAAAGAAAATTTTAGTAGAGTATTCATATAGTGGTCGACTTCTTTTTTCTTTTGTAAATAAAAAAGAAGTGTGTTAGTATGATTATTATTTATATCATGTTAGTAAAAATATAGGGGTTATCCAAATGGGTGGTGACAAAGATATAAGGGTTATATCTTATAAAACCTATGATATAAGAGTATGAGTTTTATACTTATTGAAAAGACAAACATGCCCCTGCTTTCTACAATAAAAATAATAATAAAATAAAGGAATTGAAACATTCTGTCTTCTTCCATTTTTTTGTATATATCGATTGATTCAGATGTCGATTTTAAATGTAGAAAAACATTAAGATGAGAGAACACTCGACCTAGTTATGGTCGAGCGATACCCCAACACGAACAAACGAATTCAATTTTTTTTAAAGTAGCTTGAAATAATGAGAAAAGCGTATTGCACGAATCTATTACATGTTCTTGCTCTTATCATTTCGTGTATCCTTTGGCACGAACTCCATTTATTTTGTATTCAGTATATCACGAACTATTAGATGTTCGTACTCTTCTATTTTCGTGTTTCCCTGGGCACGAACTTAGCATCTCATAAAACTATTCGTGTTTACAGAGTTCTTAAAAGACGTGTGTTTAATCATAATTAGTTAACCGCTGCGAGTCTAGATTATGGGACCGTTGCGCTTATAGAGTAGGAGACTGTTGGGGTCGACGATCACTATAAAAAACTCGATTCATAATTCATTATTATGAAGCGAGAAAACATATCAATTATCCGGATGACACCACTTTATATTCCTCGAAATCTCTATATTAATCAAATGTCCGGTGTATTTGACTACACTGTATCGCTTGCCCCCTATAGATTCGATGTTTGTATAATTCGGAGGAAGTTACTGCTACACCCTAAGTTCGTTGCTAAAGTAGTTCGCCGTGTAGGAAACAGATGAGTTCTCCGGGTCGGCTATCATCTGTGGGATGTCGATGTTTGCGACCGTTTCTGTTCAGAAAATGTATGGTTCAGACGTGGGTGGGACTTGCGACTGGCGGGTGGGTGCAGTTTCGGGTGATCGATAAAGGTGATATCGAAGTGAATGTGTACGACGCCCACGGGAGACTACTTCTCGATGAATCGAAAAACTCGAGTGGACGAATTTGAAGTCCTCGTGTTTGACCGCAGCGCCTGCGAAGTTCTAAACTTTCGTAGGAAGATTGCTCAGTCACCGCCTCCGGTGCGTGAAATAGTCGATATCGATGTCGATTCAAATTACTTTTTTTCTTATTTGATGTGCCCGTAATCATATTTTGAATTTTAATGAATGATTCGACTTTTAATTATTTATCTAATTCGTGTTCGTGGTGATAAATATGTATGCAAAGTAGCACGAAATAATGAAAAAATCGTATTCCACGAACAAATCATAGAACACCAATGAAATTACAAGTTCGTGCTCAGACAAACACGAATTTATAAAATCTTCGTGCTCTGCTCCCTTTCGTGTTTACCTGGGCACGTAAGAGACACAAGTTTGTATTAGTATTGTCACGAGTAAGACGTCTTTTCAAAGGACGAGCACTTATCCATTTTATTTATCTTTTTCTTTTTATTGACAATAAGAGTATTTAGTTTTTGTATAAATTGTATAGAAAACATGTATTGTTATATAAGACCACCTCCCATAGGGATTAATTGGAGAGGTATTCTTGTCCAATAGGAGATATTCAAGGGGATGATCTTTTCATCCATTTAATTGAGAATTATTGAATAATTCCCAATTATTCTGACAAAAGAAGGAAAAGATGGGCAAGTGGGACTTAGTGAAATTTATTATTTGGATAGATTAATATTATTTGTCAATTTTTTATTGGACATTTATATTTTGTTTATTTTATCTTTTAAATTAGATTTTTCACATATAATTAAAAATAAATTTTCATTTTTTTACACCAATATTTTTTATTTTTCATGATCTATAAATAGATATTAGGTTTGTTTGATTTGGATACCATGTTTTTTTTGCAATTTTCTCCATTTTTGCCATTTTTCATTTTTTTTAATAATATCATTTATTTTTATATTTTTCTAATTGAATTGTTTTTATAAATTATTAATAAAAATATTAAATAAATAATTTAATTATTTTTATGTCAATTTTTATTTAACAAATATTATTATTAATTTAAATTTTATAAATTATATATTAAAAAGAAAAAATGTGGAGAAAAGAGAAAATGAAATAACTTTTGAAATATTTTCACGTACGAAATATTTGAAAGATAATTGTAGATATTTGATGATGTGTAAAAGTACGAAATATTTGAAAGATAATTGTAGATATTTGATGATGTTTAAAGTGAAATAATTTGATGTGGCAAGGAATATGTATGAAATGAAATATTTCTTACCGGAGATAGTCCAAGGGGCGGAACATGTTTTTTAAAGTTATTGGAAAGATAATTGTAGATATTTGATGATGTGTAAGACCATGTACAATGGGGCTGTTGAAATGGGTTTTTCAACAGTTGAACGGGTCCAATAAGGAGTTGAAAATGGGTGTTGAATCCAAAGGGGCAACCGCATGTTGAAAGTATTCAACGGGTGTGAAAATTAAAAAATGTGGGACCCGCAGCCACTTGTCCACACGTAATTGGATGTATAAAATTATACGGATTGAATTATTTTACCCACTCTTTATCTATCATTTTTGCCACATGTTTTTTTTTTCATTTGTTCGTTTTAATTTTTTAGATTTTTATCTTATCTTATCTTATCTTTTTAAATTAATTATTTTTTAATAATCTAATTTTTTAATTTTTATTTTTATTCGAAAATTCATCATTTTTTATCTATAAATAGAAGTTAGTTTCATTTGATTTGTACAGCAAAAAAATACGATAACAATAAATATAAGAAATGAAACCCGCTCCCGAGTCACCCGGCAGAGACGGGTATACCTTTTATTCATCTTCTCCAGATGGACCTCATGTGAATTGTCACCACGGTTTAGAGGCCGAACTACTAACTACAACAACAAGATATCTGCGTTGTGGCGTTCATGAGGTAATTTGTAATTTAAATCACAAATACATTTGTATTTTTTATTCTAACCCGTTGATGCTATGATGACTGATGTAAATTGATTTTTAGTACGATGATTGTGAATTTTTCCGCCTGGTTGACGGTGAACTAGCCAACTTCAAAATGGTATTGTAGCAAGATTGAAAGCACAAATTGATAAGTTGGAGCATGATAACAGGGTGCTCAAATGAAGACTGGAGACATTTACTAATAAGTGTGTTGGTTCATCATCTGAACTTTGATAATTATTCGATAAAACACCCGTTCCAAATCTTGTACTAATTAAGTTATTAATTAAGTTATGTATGTTTTATTAAAGTTGTGTCGTGTGCTTACTATATTATATTTCATTATAAGTATTTTGTAATTTGTCTTAATAACGTGACTATCCTTATTTTTTCGGTCTTTATTACTTAAAAAAATTAAAATATTTATATACTTTATTTTATTATTAATTATTTTAATTAAAATAATTAATTAATAAAAATATAATATACAATTTCCTTTATTATTAATTGATATTTTTATTTGTTTATTGAATTGTAATAAAAATAAAATTATAAAAGAAAATAAAAAAATGAAATAAAAGTGGTGGGGTAGAGTGTTGAATTTTATTAAATAAACTATTGTAGGGTATAAAAGTTGAATGAGTGTTGAATGATTAGGTGAAAGAGAGAGAAGATGATGTGGAGTAATAAAGTAGGGTGTTGAATGGTTTAACCATTGTAGATAGTCTAAAAGTACGAAATATTTGAAAGATAATTGTAGATATTTGATGATGTTTAAAGTGAAATAATCTGATGTGGCAAGGAATATGTATGAAATGAAATATTTGTTACCGGAGATAGTCCAAGGGGCGGAACATGTTTTTTAAAGTTATTGGTACTTTGGTCTATGAGATGCTATACCGGGAGCATTACTTCATGTGGCATATTAACGATAAATTCATACACAATACAGGGTGTGTGTGATTGAATGTACATTTAATAAAATAATATTAAATATATGATTAAGATGCGCATGATGTACTCATATATAAAACTGGTACTTTTAGGGTATTTCTAAAAAATATAATATTGTACTACTAATAATTTGTTATTAATTTTTTATTCTGGCACGATAAAATTAAAATCAAACGCAGTTGGCTTTGTATCCCCGGTTCTTCGTGCTGCCCAAACTACTTCAACTCAGCTATGGAGATTTTGCCGTTAGTTAAAACCCATAATTTAAAAACCTCGTTCTTATGCAATCCAAGCCGATCCGTTAATTCCAACAGAAACCCTATTTTCAATACTGAAGCAAATTCAATTTCCTGGAATTGTTTTCGTGGGCCGAGGAGTTTGAGATTAGTGCTACACAGTAGTTATGGTGAAGGCGGGGCGATTGCCCATATGGGTCTCGAAAATATGCCGCTATCCGTGGACTTGGAGCCTCTCTTCAGTGAAACCGACTTCGATCGGGTCGTCGCCCAGGCTCAACAGCTCGAAGAATCAGTCGTCATTTTATGGTTCGATTTTTTCTGTTCATTCTAAATTACTTCTTACATTGTAAAAAATTCATGATAAAGCTGTGTTGTGAATTGTGATGTTCAATTGGGAAAGCATTATTTGTATGAATTCATGATAAAGGAATTGTGATGTTCAATTGTGAAAGCATTATTTGTATGGAGAGTTGCATTATTTGTACGGGGATAGACTTTCGTATAAGCTTAGTGAGCTACTATCACCAATTGGTTTTAGGATGAAACCTTCTTAGGTGGACTCAGGTCTCCCTTTTCCGTCTTGCTTGAGACCGCACTCACACTCACACACCTCTGATTTCAACAAATCATTATGTTTTTAGCCTACATGAATTTGGTGGGTATATAGCATTAGATGTAATTTTGTTGGTGGTGTGAGAAGTCTTCTTGATGTTTATATCAATGATCAGTGTGTTTCTTATTGTAATATAATTTGTACTATTATTTTTCTCAAGCACAAATATTAATTCTGATGATAAGAGTTAACATCAATCCTTTTTGAAACGATGCTGGCTCAGGAAGCAGGGTTTCCATCTTGTTATGTTAAGGTTGGTTTCGAACTTAAACCGATTAGGTATTATACTATTATGAATGCTTATAACTAAGAATTAAGATTCTTGAAAATGAAAAATGATGTCTTATTGCTGTGACTGAAGGAACATTGAGGTATTATATGCCCCTTGGCCTTAATAATAAATATGCGCACGTTCAAGGCGTAGTAATGTCATACTCGATTGACATTAAGTAATATTTCTGATAGGGTGAAAGAACATAGAAGTACTCTTTGTTTCTTGGACTGTATTTAAAAAATGGAAACTATACTATTGCATATTTGTCTTTAAAAGAGTTGCGCAAGCTGTATCATTTGTAGAGTTAGTTTTGGCCTCAAGTTTCATGCTTATGTTTTTGAAGGGTTTAATGAACTTAGCAGATAGTTTTTTTTACAGTTTGTACATGTTGATGGCAATTTCCATCGGAGCCTCGGAGGGATTCGTTTTAGAGGCGATAGTAGCGGTGGGAAAATTGAGTTTCTTTTCTTTTCTTTTGAAGAATAAGAAAAAAAGAAAAACGAAAATAGGGGAGAAGGAGCAAGATGAAAAATTAAGTTGCTCATCAATTTTGAATTATACAAGGTTGTTCTTGTAAAATGCCGAACATATATTTTCCATAAAATTGTGAATTCCCTAACCAATCAATCTTGAGCAACAATACTTATTCTTACTGGTGTTAATGGCTCAAGAATTTCCTACATTATCATTCTAGCTCAATCGTATCACTCCATCTAAACAATTTCGTCAACCACTGAGTAATTGCCTTTTTGGAAATCAATTATTTTGAGCTACCCTTGCAACTGCTTATGTCGTATGTAAATATGTGAGGTGTTTGGATATGTAGGATGGCAAACTGGTGCAGGAAATGCATTTATTTGAAACCAAAGCTGGAAAAATTAGCGGCCGATTATTATCCGAGGTTGGTTCTGTTTTTATGCATCACATTCGAAGACTCTTATTATGTGTGTCTTGTCTATTTTAAAATTTTAAGTGCCATTGACTGTGTTTCTCAGCTACTCGTTCATATTTGTTGTCTCATAGCAGCATTTTATTCTACTTGCATATTGAGAATCGAGCGATTTTTCAAAAACTTCAATCCAAAACATATTGTAACATATGAAATGTTAATACATTTGTGATATTCATTTTGTTTCATACTTCTGCGCATTGTGAAACGGGAATCTTGAGTGATAGTTACAAAAATTACAACAGTGGTTGGGTCTAGTTACAAAAACACTCGCTTATCTTGTAAAATAATACATATTCTTGTATTTACCCAACTGATTATTTTTGTAAATATGCTAAACCTTAGGGGTAGTTTTTGTTATTACAAAATAAGTGTAATGTTATTTATAAGGCAGTTTGGAAAGGGGAGATTTGTAATTTTTAAAAGATGTGTTTATTTGTTTTTGTAAATGATCCCTAATGTCCTATATATATGTTTTATTTTTTTAACATTGTGATGCAGAGTAAGATTTTATTCCATTGATGTCAATAACGTGCCACATAAGCTCGTGGTTCGTGCTGGAGTTACTGTAAGTTCACTCTTCGTATTATAACTCTTTTTCATCATACTCAATCATTTGAAACCCTTTCCCGCATTACCTTATAAACTTGCGGGAATTCAGACTGGAACTCATTTTTAATGTGTTTCATGTTCATACGAGAAAACCGAGCAGAAGATGCCAACTATACAGGTAACCCTCCTCACAATTCATAAATGGTTTTGAGTTTTATTTATACGTTTAAAAAAATCTGTAAACATGTTGCAGCTATGGAGAGATGGCAAGAAACAGGCAGAGGTGATCGGAGGCCACAAAGCATATTTGGTAGTCACCGAGGTTCGAGAAATGATCGAAAATGAAAATGGCATGTTGTGAACAAATACTTATTCTGCACTTTTTTTAATGGAAATTTTGGGTGAGTCGAGTATGAAATTTGTGTCACAACCACGAAAAGGGTAAATAAATTATCCAAAATTCTTGACCACAACATGATTATAAACCAATTGCATCATTGATCTATGTTTTACAACTGATGAAAACACGTTATAACATGTGAGATTCAATAACCTTATAATCTTGGTTTTCGGTTCATGCTTTGGAAAACAATGGTTTATTGCAATCGGAGTTCGGTTTCTCAATTGATGATCTTCGATTCTTACTACACAACATATTATCTTAAAGTTTCGTTAATTCCTAGTTAGGGATGATTAGAATTAATTTTTCATTGGACTGTAATGTTGGTTATTTCAATGAAGTAATTTAGTCAAAACAAAAAATCGTAATTATAGGAGATACAATAGTACAATCATTCTCTGCAAACACACATACATAAATAGCTTGAGTTCACAATTAAATAATAATCACATTTCCTTACAACAACAACAACATCATGTATAAATAACATCCAAGAAAACTCTCACCTTCCTAATCATTTTTCCTGCAATCCCAAAACAATCCCAGATCACATTTGTGCATGCATGAATATTCGTACGTTTTCTTGTTATCGATCTGTCTTCCATTCATTTTCTGATTAAGGTTTTCTTGTATTTTCTTGATTAAAGGTTTCTTGCAATTTCTAATGAGGTGATCAACCATTGCACATAAACACGATGAGACGAGGCTCGCATTCTAACGGGGATTTGATCCCCGAACGAAACATGGGAAGGAGCACGAGCGCACCCGTGACAATCGAGGGCGCTTTGGGCGCAGTCGAAAGCCTTTTCAACCACCCCGATTTCGCCAAAGCTCACGGGGGAAGTGCCACCATTGCAGCTCTCTCGGAAGACGAAATCCGATCACATCCTGCGTATTCCGAGTATTACTATTCCCACAAGAATCTCAACCCCAGGCTTCCCCCTCCTACTCTCTCGGAAGAGGATTGGAGGGTCGCGCAGAGGATTAGAGCCGCCTTCGGTTTGGGTGTGAATCTGAGCGAAGACGATAATAGTAATAGTAATGGAGAGATGAGGAAGGCTGCTTTGATAAACCTGTCCAGGAAGAATTCTGTCGAGTCGTTTGAGAAAGGGTCTAGCTCTGAGATGGGAGCTAGAAGGAAGAGTTTTGCTGATATGCTCCAGGTTCATTTCTACCTACACTTTGTTGTTTTTCGTTGTTTTAGTGTAATAATCGAGATATGAATCGAGTATATATGTTTTGGTTTCTTGCAGGAAGGGCATGAAAAGGCTTTTACGAGCTCGGAAACTACTCAGAGGCAGAGTAGCAACCCGAGTTACCCTCCTCCGTCGAGCATTTTCGAAATAGACGACATGGCAGCCTCTCTGTCTTTACTTCAAATGAATAATAATAATAATCATAAACTGAATAATAATAATAATAATCAGCAGCAGAATCATAGAGTGGATAATCGAGGCAACGAATGTCCTCGAAGGACATCTTCTACTTCTAACCTTCTCCGAGCTCAACAGCAGAATCTTTTTAATAGTGGGGAAGGGCAGAGGCTTTCGAAAACCAGTGCCCCTCCAGGGTTTCGTTATCCCACTACAGATCCTCACGAAGCTCCGTACATGCAGAAAGCGAATTCGAGTCCTATTTCGAGTTCCCTTCCGCATAGCCACGACGATTTGAGGGCTCTGGAGAGAGCTTATCTGGAGGTGTTGCTCCTGCAAAGGAGGCAGCAGTATCAGCAGTCACTCCTTTCGCAGCAACAGGCCGCGGGGCCCACTGCGTTTATGAGCCCGTCTCCGTTGAATCAAGGGAATCAGGTGGCGTGGTCGAGAGCTGGTTCGAGAGGTTTGGGGATTCAGAAGGAGAAAAGCACTCCCAATTTGAGGAGCTTTAAGGGGGAACCGAGCAACGTGAAAGGAAGATTCGAATCGCTTTTGGAAGTGCTCAAGAACAACAAGACCAAGTCTTTGGAACTTACCGACATCATTGGTCACGTTGTCGAGTTCAGCATGGATCAGTTTGGAAGTCGATTCATTCAGCAGAAGCTGGAGAATGCTGCTGTAGAAGAAAAGACGAAAATACTCTTAGAGATCATTCCCAACGCTCGTACCTTAATGACTGATGTATTCGGGAATTATGTAGTGCAAAAGGTAACATTTCATTTCATTTCATTTCGTCGATAGTATCATGCATGGTCTAACAGATGGTATCGATCGATCGATCAGTTCTTTGAGCATGGGACTGTAAGCCAAAGAAAGGAGTTAGCAGGGCATCTGATTGGGCATGTGTTGCCTCTCACACTACAGATGTACGGCTGCAGAGTTATACAGAAGGTTAGTTTTTTTCTAATTCTTTAGCTTTTCGCACTTTGTATCTGTAAATTTATTCGTTGAATCTATGTATTATAGGCCTTGGAAGTGGTTGATACGGAGATGCAGGCTAAGATGGTTTCTGAGCTCGAGGGCTCCGTGATGAAATGTGTTCACGATCAGAACGGGAATCACGTGATCCAGAAGTGCATCGAGTGTGTCCCTCGAGACAAGATTCAGTTTATAGTAACACCGTTTTTAGGACAAGTTGTGGCCTTGTCCACACATCCTTACGGCTGTCGTATGATTCAGGTAATTAATTAGTTTGTTGTTTTCTTCCTATAATGAATAAATAAGCAATATTTGATAATTTGTGAATGGTGATAGAGAGTTCTTGAGCACTACGATGACCCGAAAACTCAAGAAATCATCATGGGTGAAATCATGAGTTCTGTTTGTAAGCTAGCTCAGGATCAATACGGAAATTACGTCATTCAGGTGATTCTCGGAATGTGTTTATTATATCGATTATTCTCTACTTAATATATATATTTTGTATTTGTATACGCGTAGCATGTCGTTCAGCATGGGAAACCGCACGAGCGTTCGGCGATTATCAGCAAGCTTGCGGGTCAAATCGTGAAGATGAGTCAGCAGAAGTTTGCTTCCAATGTTATCGAGAAGTGTTTGACTTTCGGTGGTCCTGCCGAACGTCAACTCTTGGTCAACGAGATGCTCGGCTCGACTGATGAAAATGAACCATTGCAGGTGTGTATAATAACTCTGAAGCTTTCGAAAAATTTATACTGCAGTAAAAACTCAAGAAGTCGATCTGTGTGCTTTACTTTACAGGCTATGATGAAAGATCCATTCGGAAACTATGTTGTCCAGAAGGTTCTGGAGACATGCGACGATAAAAGCCGGGAACTGATTCTCTCGCGTATTAAGGTTCACTTGACAGCACTCAAGAGGTACACTTATGGAAAACACATTGTATCCCGTGTGGAAAAGCTCATCGCGACTGGAGGTGAGTTCACTTGACATCACATTATATTTCTGCTCACGTCTAATCACTGACTCGTTGAAAAAAAAAACGGCCTCTGCAGAAAAGCACATTGGGAAATCTTCGTCGTGAAGTAATGTGGAGAGGATGGAACGATGTATTTGTTGTAAATCGAGTAGTAAATAACTAGTAGGTTTTGCTCGTATTTGAGCCGATAATAATTTTTTATTTTATTTTTTCTTGTATTTGATTTGTTGCCAGTATATATGATGGTGAAGAGACTCTCATGTTGTTTATGTATGAAGAAATAAGGCCAAACAGAGAGATGGCATTTTCTTTCTTTTGCTGGTTGTGAAATTTTTGACTCTGAATAAATGACTTTAGTTTTTACCATGTGTTATTTTTATTACAGAACAATCTGAGTTTTTACTGTTGGTTAATTTAAGTTGCATAATAATAACTTGTTGAAACTACACATGTTTTTTATTAGCAAACTCCATGTTGATGATATGCAACTGCAAGACTTAAATTTATTGAGTTAAATACAAATATATCCCTTGTACAAAAGAATTGAATGAATGTGAGGATATATGCACAATCAAAGAATATAGTCAGTCATCTAACTCAAAAACCAACTCCCACAAGAAGCTCGTTACGTGATATCGATGTAAGTCGAATCCAGAGTCACCACACTCACCACCACCACCACTTCTTTTTCTTGCTCTCCACCAAAGGCAACTCTACGAAGAAGAAGAAACAAGTGTAAAACTAGGTAGAAAAGTAAAACATAATCGTATGTATTCGAAGCTACAAGTAAATGTTTACCTCCTAACGGGTAAATTGAGTTGTAGTGCACTTTAGACCAATAGCTCAAGAATATAGCTGCATCGAAATCGAAGTTTGAGTTAAACCCTTACAAACCTTCCGTCCAGTATCAGTCTTACACTTCACCACAAACGAGAAAGGGAAAAAAAAGTTTCGAGAGCGGGTATAAAAGTAACTTACTTCTACCTGACTTTTGAGTTTGAGGAAGAATCTCAATATAGCATGTATCCTTGAATGAAGTTATGATGAAAATCTTGATGCCAAACTGTACCATGAAATCCAAAAAGAAATGTCGAACATGTATTTCACATGGAATTATTATTCCGAACATGAAGTCAGTTCAAATCAATGGACATAAATACATAATAAACGAAAAGGGGATAAACAGAAGAAAGAAAGCATACCCAATCTGCCGCAGCCTGCAAAGTGACATGATCACCCCATTCCCCATTTCTGTAAATCGTGAAAAAGTTGGTTTAACATATTATAACGCAAATAAAGATGAAAAACGATCTCTGAAACACGTTAGAAGTATTACTTGCTCATTTTCTTCAAATATTCACCATAAGCCATCGGGACATAGTTTTCGTACAGCTCAGCTCCTGACTTCAGCTGAGCAAAATAGCAAAAGAAAGTGTGAAGATATTCTCTTTACATTTTTTAACAACATAGTTAAAATATTTTTTTCTTAATCTTTGTCCCCACGAAAGTGTGAAGATATTCCTGGGACGGATAGAGTACAATATAAGTATATATCATGACAGAAAAAATGAAAATAATCGAATTTCAAGGGCAAAGGTGTAATTCACGAGAAAGTACCTGATCCACTACTTGCTCTCTGACAAATTTGTGATGCTCTGGTGTCCTGTAGATTTGATCCGACAATGAACGGAACTAAAAAAAGGCGATAAAAACCTATAAGCAAAAATGGCGAGCATAGGTAGAGAGCATAGAGTAGAGATGTAAACAAACTAACCTGACAATTACCATCTCCCGTGATTTTTAGTTCGACCAAGTCATATAACTGCAACCTGGCATACAAAAGTAGGAGTCGACAAACAAATTCAGTCATTAAGACGGAGATAGCAAAGCAAATAAATAATTTTTAGTTTTGGAATGATCACTATTTAAATCATTTTTAATCCATTCGAGGGCAAAAGACCGAAAGCATCAAAGTAATGCTCGATTGAGAGAAGAAGACCAGTTTCAAAATAATAGCAAAAGAACTGCACAAGTAACCACACAACATAGAAATTCGCGGATAGAATAGCAAATAAAAGGGAATAGATAGATGCATTCATTGCAAGCATTTGAAACCTATTAGACAGCCGCTCACGATCTGACGTGGCTTCATCAACAGATGATATTTCTTCGTTAATTTTCGGAACATGCTGCAGAAGTGAAAAGAAAAATGATAATAAACCCAAGTCCATAACGATCGTAGAGTACATGACCGAGCAAGAGACACAATGAAGTGATTCTTAAAAGATGTCAGAAGGAAAATAAGCCATTGACTAAGATAACTGGATTTTTCGGTTATTAAGCTAACATAAAGAGGTAATCTATGTAAGAGTCTTACAGGAACTGGAACCATCTGATTTAGCCGTTTGCCCAGTTCACCGTCAAGAGCCGATTCACATTCCATCTCTGGCAAAAGATCTGGATCTTCCCTCTCTATTGACAACCTTTCTACTTCGGTGACAACTGCTTCATCTTTGCATTCCTCTCCTTTATTATTAATCTGGCAATCTGCAAACAAAAACAAATAAGTAAATTGAGAGGAGAATAAACAGAGTGCTTGCAAAAATAAATTGTTTAACTGCGAGCAATATATAAGTTAAGTGATAAACGAGAAGCAGAATCGTAAACTCAAAACATTCGTTCCACTGCTTTTAGATTTCGATTTACTCAAGCAAAGTCAATGAAGCACAAGTTGACATTTCAAAACACTAAAGGCAACTTACTTGTTGTTTCTAGGATCTCTGTACCAGAATTCATGTGCCCTCCCAAAGGCCCGAGCAAATCCTGAGCAAGAATAGATGCTTTCTGATGAACTTCATCGGGTGATGATATTCCCGATGCCTCTGAAGCATAAAGCTCTGATAATTCTTCCTGAAGGGCTTCGGCAATTACTTTGTCATTTTCCACAACAGAATGCGTTGGGTGAGAAAAGCCAAATCTTTCCTTGGGAGAGTCCGTCCTGGACATATCCTCCTCGTAACAAGTAACAGTTTGTGGAGAGCCGTTATCATCTGTTAAAGAGCAAACATCTATGAGGTGCAGGCCCCACCGAACCACGTCCGGATCTAGCTGGTGTATGGTCATCTTCTTAGTTTGACCAAAACAACCTTCGGCAAAAATGCATGTGTGCTGTGTAGATTGCTGAGTATGCCGTCTTCTCTCCTACAAAAATGAAACTAAAGATTGATAGCTTTCCAACCTCTACAATGAACTCACTACTCACTCAATACACGGAATAGGTGAACAAAATTTTCCCAATAAGCTTACAGTATATATGTAGTCATGATATAACACAGTGGATAAAATGCATAACAACCCGAAATCTCTACTGAAAAATCAAATCACAAACTCAATTCATTATCATTTAATATGCAAGACATAAGATATTAAAAAGAAGCGCTTGAAGTCTTTGATCAATTTCTCAATAACCTTTTCGATTAGTCTTGCAAAAATCTTGCAACCCATTTAAGAAAATCAACCTAATTTCATATTCTACATTGTTCAATTCGATCATAATGCCAATTGAAAATCAGAAAGACATTTTTTAACATAAAATGAAAATCAGAACATAAATATCACATAAATATCAAGAAATAAGAAAACACACACACTCGATTGATCCGAAACCTTAACTATCACGAAAAATCAAAACCCATAATTCATCTGCAAGAAAATTAAAAGGCAAATACGAACTGAGATTTGCTGAAATAATGATAACAAACCTCTTCATTGGAGACCCAGGTTTTTCGGGGTAAATAAATAAATTTATTTATTTTTGTTTTTAATATATATCAAAACGGTGCTCCAGTTTTGGATGGGAAGGCGAAAAATGGTGGTGAACGGTAGGCCGTAGCCGTAGGGGACAGTGGGTTGCCGCCGCCGAGGGCGGCGTGGCGTGGGGGAAAAATAAATTTTAAAAGATTTTTTATTTGGGTGAAAAATTAAAAACCAAAATTGGCTATTGTCGAATTATATAAGTAATTTTCGACATAGCGAATTTCACATTTGTCGTGACGATTCCACATTCATCGTAGCGAATACACATTCGACCATGATTCAACAAACATAAATTTGACAAGAGATTTGACAAGTCGAATTCGGGATTCGACAAATTTTCGACCTAATTTTTTGTAAAAATGAATAGCTCACCACCTTACCTTAACTCATTTCAAACGCAATCTCTCACTTTCACTTTCGTCACAATTTATATTAATAGTTAAATTCTTTCGACATTTATTTTGATAGTAAAATTCATTGACATAAAAATTTGCACTTCTTAATGTCAGTCAATCAAATTGTATTCGACAAAAATATGATAGCATTCGACAAATATTTTTTTGCATTTGACAAACAATTCATAGCTTTACACAAACACTTCAAATACATGTAAGATAACATTCAACACATATTTCATAGCTTTTGCTTAAAAGTCCATGCATACGACAACCAATAGTATTCGATTTGATTAATAAATTGCCAAAAGTTGATTAGCATTCGACAAACGGCTACATAGATTTGATAACATAATCATTGCATTCTACTTAATAATTAAAAGCAAGAGTACTTTAGTAATAGAAAATCGATTTTTTATATGCTCGTATAAAAAAGATGTTTTGTTATCCTATTTAATGCATTTTTAGCATTTACACAATTAAAATACACTAAGGAGGGTAATTTATAATAGACGCATACTACGTACTTCTTTAATTTATACACATACTACGTATTTTTTTACACTTAAAACTTAATAAACCATCTTTTTACACTAATCTTGATTGAAAGACCCAATTTACCCTTATTTCTACCGCATACTACGTACTTCTTTAATTTATACACATACTACGTATTCTTTTACACTTAAAACTTAATAAACCATCTTTTTTACACTAATCTTGATTGAAAGACCCAATTTACCCTTATTTCTACCGCACCTTGATACACACTCCGCGAACTAGGATCGAATAATAATTGATAAAATGAATAAACGACAATTGATCAAATAATCGTTGGATTGATTATCATGTTGAATCGAATAAATGTACATTGATCTAATAAATAATAATGTATTGATTATTTTTCGATGAATAATATTCGAGTGAATAATATTTAACGAATAAATGTCAATGAATCGAATAATAATTAACATGATCGATTAATTATTTTCAGTACAACTACTCACCATTATAACTACTTTAAGTGATTTGATATCACATCGAATAATATTTGAAGGATTGAAAATATTTCAATGGATCGATTAATTATTTTCGGTACAACTACTCACCATTTCACCCTTTACCTATACCTATTACTTCGTATCTGAAGTATAAACTCCCTTAGACCATCTGCAGCAATCACTATCAACACAACCTACCTAATTAAATATTATTTTTTATGCAAACTTTCAAATTATTCAACTCAGTGCACAATGAAGGTAATCTATACTTATTTAATCGTGATTTGTATGAAGTAAGTTGGAGTTATATTGTTTTTTTTTTTTTTTCATATTACAGATGTCATTCTTACATAATTAATATTGAAACATGGTGGTTTCTTACTGGAATGCGATTATGGAAAAGAACTATAAAAGCAACAAAATAACATGTTAGCGAGAGATTACTCTATGTTTTGAGGATTGTAAAGAAAAGCCTACATTACATAGATCACGAACATCATTTTCCAAGAACATAATAATGAACCAAAATAAAAATTTGTTGTCATTTTCCCAAACTAATACACTATTTTGAGTGAGAAATGTAGTAGTATATTTTAGTGAAATATTATAAATTTTGTTTTGAAGTAAAATTTTTGTTCCACCCCAACGTAGTCGAAAACATTCCTGGATTTACATTCACAGATCTAAGGCCAACAATTTTCAACAAGAGTCTCCTAGTAAAGTTGTGAAGCACATCTCATCTCTTGGTTTACATTATTATGGGTTTCCACTTGACTGAATGCATAAGCCCAAAACTTGTAGCCCAATCTAAGTCTTTATTTTGAATTCGAGTTTGAATTCTATTCCGCACGAAACAAAGATTTTAAATTCAATTGACGGAAAAAAATTCGAAATTTCAGATTGACAAAAATCAATGGCGGATTTAAGTTTGGGCTTTCTCATAGACATCGTGGACGAGGAATGGATGAGAGATACTCTGCCTGATGACGGTGATCTCTACACTTCAATTCAATTAGGGTTTTTATTTTCTGCCTTGAAATTATGCCAATCTTCAAATACTAGGGTTTTTATTTTTTTTTTATTTTTTTTTTGCTTTCAGATCTTCCATTACCACCTGTACTTGAATCCAGAACCGACGACACTGAAGATTCAAGTATGTTCCTTTTTTTTTTTTGCAGTTTTTTCATTTTCAAAATATTGCAAGCACCCCCTTGAGTTTTACGGTTGATCAAGAAATGCCCCTTCACAATGGGTATTTTGTAATTTGATTAGATTGTTGGGGGTTATTTATAATGAAACCTGAAAATAAATTGGAAGCACTTTGCCTTTGTTTTTCTTGTGCAGAATTTGTGTAACAATTTTGTTGATAAGAAACATGAATTTACGCGATAAACATAATTTACTGTATAAGGTAATAGCAATTGTGTCCGAGAACTTGGATGAAAAAGAAACAATGGTCATTAGAACAAATACCTACTTACAGACCCTCGTCTAGTTAGTTTAATGGCTTGTTGGGTCCTTAGATATGAAATTATAGGTGTACTTTCTGTTACAATAAACTGTATGATCATAATCATTGAATCTACATCCATACTTTTTTTTTAGATTTAAAGTAAGTGTTCGATAATGATTATTGTATTTTCGTGCATTTGCTTTCTTGTGTATAATACGGAGTATATATATGTTGATTAGATTTTATAGATTAAAAATATTATGTATTTTCAATGATGATGATGATGTTCATGTAGCATATTGTAAATTTTCATATATTGCTTAGAGAATTTTGATATATTCATTTTTTTACTTTATGGCATTCTGTTCAGCACGCTAGCTTGGCTTATGGCTGAAATTTTGTTGGTTTTCGTTTACCTTTTTTTTTTCTTCAGATCAAGAAACTAAACCGGTTGAGGCTGATACTTGGCATGATCTTGCATTGGGGACGCAATGAGATTCCAATGCAATTACATATTATAGCTTCTGAGATAAGCATTTGTTGAGATAATACTGTTTGAGATTAAGCATTTGTTCGGATAATTCTGTTTTGAATTGATGTTATAGCTTCTGAGATTAAGCATTTGTTCATATAATTCTGATTTGAATTGATGTTTACTGGAGCTCCAATAATTCTGATTTGAATTTGCATAGGCTTTCTGTTGAACCAAATTGGGGGTTTTCATTCTAATGAAATCAACCTGTCTACTAAAGATAATTAGTCATATGTATTGAAAGGTTGTTGATATAATTTATTCACTTTGGGTTTGACAAATTCAAATTTGTACCATTTAATGGGAGTGCAAACTAGGAAATACAACGTGATTTATGGCCCATCTCAGTGGGGGAGAGTATAGGGCGTACTCGTTTCAAAATTACAAGTCACTTAATCAAAATGATGAATTCCAAAGGGAAGAGAAAGCACGACTGATTTAATTAAGCCAATGATATTTTAAGGACGATAACATCAAAATGATGAAATAAAACAAGGTCTTAGTTTAGAAAACATACAGACGAGCTTCCTCTGGGACAACTCATGATTTACGAGCCTATCTCGTAACCGCGATATCTCCTCATCTTTTGATTCAATAATTGCAGAAATAGCTTCTTCGGCTTCAGCTTGTGCTTGACCCCTTCTAATAGCTACGAAAACAAATCTAGTCACGACTACTTCCTGGCAAATTTGATCCATTAAGTTTAAGAAATGCCGATTCACGGTTAAAGATGCCATATAGCTTACTGAGTGCGTGGGTGTGTTTGTTTCACATTCAGTTACAATACCCACAGCCCAACTACAACACACATGCATATATATGTATATATATATTCCGTTCACAATATTGATCATCGGGCGTAACCACTCAATCACAATCAGTATCCGCGCGATTAAGAAATTCCTCTCCTCTGTTGTCTTCTCCAAGATCGCCTCCAAGAAAAATAAATGGCGGAAAAATAGAAAAAAAATGTCATGATGAGGTTTGAACTTTTGACCTACAAATTCTACCAACTAAATATAATTATATTTGATATTTATGATTTTAAAAACAAAATAAGAAGCAATTTTTTAATTTTCTTTTTGTTATATATAATAGAAATTGATAGTATTTTTCATTTTGTTAGCTATACATACATTGATTGTATTTTTCACAACTTCATCAGACAGATTTATTGTCAAGTTTGAGAGGTTTGGTTTCAAACCTCGGTTTGCCTTCCAACATAACCATGAATGAGAAGAAGTCTTTAGACAGATTATTATATTTGATTCAAGGCAAAGTTACAGTGCCACATGCTAGCTGTTACCATTCTCAGTTTGCTCAAGGTTCTTCCAATAACTCAAAAAAATATTACCTCTGTCCTAAAACAATGATCACACTTCTTTAACAAATAACAAAAGAGTGACCATTAGCAATAATCACACTTCTTTCACAAATAACAAATGAAGTGTGACCGTTAATATGGAAGAGAGAGAGTATGTCAGTAACAACACAACAAGCTTTTATCGGACATGCATGTGGTTCTATACACACCCGTAAGTGATAAAAGATTGACAAAGAATGCATATATATGATTATTTATGAAACCAAGGGAAATGCTCCGCAGCGGAAAACAAAACAAACAGAAGAGGAAAACAAAACAAATAGAAGATTACATGGCATAGGTCTTCCTATATTGTAGAGCTGGACATTATATTGATATTCTTGATACATAAGAATCAAAATAAAGCACTATCAAATCTTATCTCATTGTTGTCATGTAATAAAAAATTGAATTCATTGGGAAATCTTAACTGTTTGGTTTAGCTATCAACTCTTTGGAATGGATGAAACAACTTCAATTGTTAAATAAGGCGAACATTTTGGAAATGTTGATAAAATCTCTCTAAGCTCTTCAGGTTTATGACATGGAATGTATCCCAGGACACAAAATTTCTTTAGTTGCTCTGCATTCTTCAAAAAGAACTTTAGTACATCATATTGAGCTGTAGTACATTCGGAATCTAGATGCAGAAAACCGCGAATCACAACTTCTTCCAGTTGAGATACAATACAAGATGGCATTGATTCCATCACTCCAAGATTATAATCATCCCACTGAGACTGATCGAGAAGGAAAAAGAAGTTTAGTTTCAATTTATATTAAATGAAAGAGTAATTTAGGGAAAAGTTTATTATAATTTATAATATTATAACTTACACTGTATAAAAATTCGTTTACAATTTAATGTTTAATTTTTTAAGATTTTTTATTTATTAAAGTAATTTTAAGATTTAATTACAAAATAGTGTAATAACCGTTGTACTCAATATAATAAATAATAACTAATAACCGTTGTTACTGAATTTTAACAAAATTTAAACAATTTCACTTTATCCAAAATCTCCCTAAATAAATATGATGACATTTATATCTGCTTGCTAACATAAAATATACAGTGTAACCGCATCGTACCAGATTTATGGACAGGTATTTCAATGACGGCGCCGCGTGAAGTAACTCAAATAGTTGTCTAGCATTATTCTGTTCACACAAGGTTAGTCGCTTCAACTTATCAAGACAGCGAAGAGGAGGTCCGGATAGTAATACCTGTGTAGAGATGAGAGATGCTTATTAAGAGAACAACGTAACAAGGCTACAAACAATTCTAATAAAACGTTTGTTGAAGCAAGGTTTGATTGTATATGCTGAAATGCATATTAATTAGTTTTGAACTAGCGGAACAAATTCTAGATGTAATATTATTAACAGTATATGAGATGAAAGATGCAAATAAAAACAAATATTACTACTATATGAGATGAAAGATGCAAATAAAAACAATAATTGATGCCTCAAACCAATCTTATGCGGCAACATTCTACACTTTCATATGGTCTTAAACGCACTAGCATAAGAAAGGGAGTAAGAGAACTAACATTGGCCACGAAATCTGATAGCTCCAACTCTTCCAAACAAGTGCAGGTGTTAAGTAGTTTTCGAACTCGTGATCCAATATTGGCAAGTACATGGATATTGTCATCCAACTCATCACCATAACAGTGTAGTAATGCGGAAACAATTGAGGATCCATTCAAAATGAATTTTTCTGGTAAACCAAGTTTGCATACGAATGTAGTAAGCCTAGGAGCAACAATCATGATGGAATAGTTGTATTCCTTCTCGATGTTATTTGGGGTAGAAATGAAAGTAGTAAGCGAAGGTGCATATATTTCCACGGACTCCATATTCAACCATTCACATTGGTGTAATGTAAATGTTTCTAGAACTGGAAAAGTAAATGTCACTTTCCTAGCATTAGCATTCCCATTCACAATATGTACGCCTCTCAAAAATAAGCCGGTGAGGTTAGGAAAGAAATTCTTCGGAAGAACATTCAAGATGCATTCAAAGTGCTGTAGATTAAATGTTCTCAATGAAGTGGTATTCATAAGGCTATAAGGGAAGATAAAGCTTTGCTTAGAAAAACATAGTTCAAAACTCTTAACTCCCCGTCTCAGTACAGAAGAAATCCATGTTTGCAGGCGACCCAAGTCCTTATAATACAGACACTTGAGACTGAAGCTTCTTAAAGGATGTTGAGGGGAAATTAGTATCTTATCCATAAACTTAACAAAACTTTTCCTACTAAATCTTGTCGTACTGGGATGGCACCACCAACATTCATCAATGAGGACATTGTGAGATGCGGTCCATTTGCCTTCCCAGTGTTTTGACAAGATACAAGTTCGAAACGCATCTTTTGTTGACAAACGGGACAATATGTGAGTTAACACACTTTCATGTAAATTAGTAATTATTTCTTCTGTGTTGTTGTGGGCAAGAACGAGATTACGGGGTTTCTTTCTTGAGTTCGTAACAGCTTGATTGCTTGAATTCATAACGATTTGAGAAATTAATCAACCTGGAAGGGATCATTAAAAAATAAAAAGTATTTCACATTGCTATATAGAAAGAACTTACAAGTATTATATAGAAAGGGCTTACAAGTATTAAGCTTTTCATAGTATTAAAGAAATTGGTAGGGATCAACAGAATAAGACAGGGGTTGGGGATTGAAGAGGTAGCAGTATCAAAGCAAACCCAGCTAGTAAGATGCCTCTCCTCAGCCCTCGGAGTACCAATACAAACAAAGAATTACCTTTAATAATGCTAATTCTGATCAAACAAAAACAAAGTATATTGGTTATGAAAAAGACCGCATAAACAACAACAACAAGAACAACGAGGTTTAACAATAACTTATAAACAGATTATTTAACAACAATAATTCAAAATTGATGATGATAACGTTGGAGAAAAATATTGATCCACCTATGGATTCACTTATAAACAGATTATTCAAAATTGATGGTGATAAAGTTGGAGAAACCATCCATCCGATGGATCTGGTTTAACAATAACTTATATCAAAATTGATCCGACGGATCTGGTTTAACAATAAATTTTATCGAAATTGATGCTTATAAAATTGGAGAAACATATGAGAAACGTATTGATCTATCTATTGCTTACTCTGATCGTGGATATTCAAAAAGTATATTATTTCGATCACAAGATCTTGAATCTGTTTATGTATTTGTACTAATAGGGTTTGGGACATACCGCATATATATATATATATATATATATATATATAGTACGTATATATATAGTACGTACTTGAATGTTCGACGAAAGGGGCCGGAGGTTCCTGGACGCTTTTGGTGGTATAGCCACCGTTAGTCGTGGCCACTGTCATCCTCAAGTGGTTGACGCCATTGACAATCAGGCCATCCTCTTCCTGAATCTCGCCATAGCCGACTTTGCCGAGGCTCTCGCTACTAAATTCCCCAGTGATTTCAAGGTATAATTCCCTCTTTTTTAGTTATGATGTTAAGGATTTGTGTTTGTAAAATTGAATTGAATGTTGTTCGTAATGCCCCGGTGATCTCAAGGTATAATTCCCTCTTTTTTATTTATGATGTTTAGGATTTGTGTTTGTAAAATTGAATTGAATGTCGTTCGTATCTCATATTGTCGAAGAATTGTTTCAATTTTGTGTAATTATTGGGAAGCAATTATGATTGGATTCTTAAGTGCCTTCTTAAGGTGCAGGTTGTTTTCTTCACAAACTTTGCCCTGACGATGACTCGGTTGTACACTGGTTGCCATGATGTTTCTCCATTACCAATGGATACCATTGAAATGCACCCGGCACGATGGGTGCTACAAATTTAACGTTGCCCAGGTATATTTATTGTTGCTGGAAAAATTGTTATTTTTCAGCTTTGAGAATTAGTCTATACTTGATGAATAATATTGTTAAATTGCATGTAAACTGTGCTAAAGTGGGATTAGTAATTTATTTGTATTAAGAATTAGTTAGATGCTTCGTGTATTCTTATGTGAAAGCCATGCATATTGACAACTTACATTGTTCGTCTTTTGTTTGCAAGACTGGTGTTCATCATGCGCAGAATCCCGATCAGTACAGAGCCGTATTTGTGTCCGATGGAGTGAAGTATGCAAGAGTTGTTGATGAAATAATTACTTACGTAAACACAAGGATGGAAATTTAATCGTGGGAATATCAAGAAAATATCAAGGCAATTATTGTTGGTGGTTGGTTTTCGTAATTATTGCTATTTTTAGTGGTGTTGAAATGTGAGAATTCTTTTGGTAAAGACTGGAGAGGGGAATCAGGGTTTTTCTTCAACATGAGGTACTTTGAGGAGGTTGTGACTAGACTAATGGATAATGGGAGGATGTGGAAAAGTATTTGTCGGGCTTTAGAAAGGTCGATGACAACCGCTACTCAATGACAATTTTCGTTGAGATCAGAAAGCAGAAGTTTCTCGAAGCCCTGGACAAGTGAGCAATTTCCTTGTCTTTGCCTTTTTAATTTTATGGGAGGTGTTCTGATATTGCTTGTACTCTCTCGGCAGGCGCAATAATTCAAATGCAGTGGGAATGGGACTTTGAGGAGGCTGTGACTAATGGAGAATGGGAGGATGTGGAAAAGTATTTGTTGGGCTTTAGAAAGGTCGATGACAACCGCTACTCGATGACAATTTTCTTTGAGATCAGAAAGCAGAAGTTTCTCGAAGCCCTGGACAAGTGAGCATTTTGCCTGTCCTTGGCTTTTTAATTTTATGGGCGGTATTCTGATATTTCTTTTACTCTCTTGGCAGGCGCAATAATTCAAATGCAGTGGAGATTCTCAGGAAAGATTTAAGAGTATTTTTTACTGTCAATGATGACCTCCTTAAGGAAATCACAATGCTCTTGACATTGCATAACTTTAGGTATTTTTATTTGATTGGTTGATAAATTGAGATAACAATTGAATTGGTTTTGTTATGTCTTCGAAGATGGAATTCCGAAAAACAAAAAATAATGAGTCAATCACATGAAATTTTGGATTGCATATTTTTTTCTCGATTCAAACAATTGTCTATTACATTTGAAAATTTGGGACCTCATATCATCAATATATTGTTGCTTTTGATAAATTTAAGTTACGGTGGATTGTTTTTTACTTGTTCCTAAAGATCTGATGTATGTTATTTCCTGTGCCACTGATATTTAACTGCAAATTCGAAGTGTCATACTATCCAGAATTCCAAATTTGATTTTGTGGCCTTCATGATTTTCTTTTGTATATAAATGACGGTCTAGTTTTTCTCCTGATCTCTTTTACGTTACACATCTTTAATTTGTTGTGGGAATACCATTAACTTAACTTGAATAGTCAACATCTTTTGGTGTTTTTTTAAAGGTTTTGATTGATATTAAATCTTAAACAACTCTTCATTCATGACAGGGAAAATGACCAGCTTTCCAAATATGGTGATACTAAAACAGCTAGGGCTGTAATGCTTGTTGTGCTAAAGAAATTGATCGAGTCTAATCCCTTGTTCCATGATAAGATTCAGTTTCCCACCTTGAAGAACTCAAGATTGAGAACTCTGATAAATCTAAGGTGAATAAATAATTTGTTCACGAAGCAAACTATACGTCTGTATTATTTTTTGTTTTGTTTGTATGTATTATTCATGTAGGGCAACAACCTGCCTTGTATAAAATACACATTTTTCGTGTATAAAATGAACTGGGCGGTCTTGCTAGTCTTGCATAGCAAGACGGTGTAAAAATTCTATATAATTATTAGTTAGTTAATATAATTATTTATAATTATTTTTTTCATATATAACAATTTATTTTTGGTAATTTTATTTATATAAGATTTTAAATTGTTAAACAAATTAACATCTTATAAGTTTATATATCTACTTTATCAAAACGTTTAACAATTTATTTATTAAATAAAACGTACAACTTATCTGCTCTTAAAACAACTTATAAGACGTAACATCTTATAAGCTCTTTTAAATAAGTTTGTCTAAATTGACCAACATAGGTGGTGGTCATCAAGGGATAAATAGGAATTATTTTACTATTTTTTATAATTATAAAATTAATAAATACCTTAAATAATAAAAAAAACAAAAAAACTATACTTAATTAAAAATATATTTTATAAAGTTTAACATATAAATTAATAAATCAAAATACCCCTTTTCATAAATACTTTAAATTTTAATAACATTTGTTTAGCATCTCTAATGCCGGTGAGGAGTTCCCACATTGATTTCTATTTCTTGCCTAAAAATATGGTTGAAAACATTTAAGACGTGATTAGGTGGAGTTTTGGGTTAGGAATACTTTTAGGCCATCTTCAAACGAATTGATTGGTACATTTTTTGTGCTCGTTTCGGTTTAATTTTATAGCATATTATATTCTCGATGGTTTGTTTTACCCGTTTAGTGGAGAAGAATGTTAATATTTGATTAAACGGTGTGATCGAGACAAGTTTCATGACATGTAGGTGAAAACGGCATTAAAATGGAGCTTGGAGATGTAGAGATGGAGAGACGTAGAAGCATGTCGGCGACCAGCACTGCGCGACTTTGGAAGAACTGCATTTCCCGCTTCGTTAACCGTCGGATCAGCCCCTAATTTGGACTGTGTGTTCCTGACTTCAACCTCTACAAGTTCAACGGTCAAGATCGTGTTTGAATGCTCGAGCAAGGAGTTACGGATCGACAAACGCACCAGCAATTTCCTTAGGCGAATTTGAGAAGGAATAAAGTCTTGACTTATGTTTGACTTGTTTTAAGGGTTTTTTGGTATTTTTGTTTAGTCTTATGGATAAACTATAAATAGTTGTTTGTAGCTTGGAGAGAGTAGACCTCAATTCACAAAACAAGTCAAACATAAGTCAAGACTTAGTGTAGAAGGTTGACGAGAGCGAATTACTTGATTTATTATCTTTCTTTCGATTCCTACCTATGATCCGAGCCTACCGTATGCAATCTCATACCGATTCTTAGTTCTTCTTTGTCAAAGTATGCGTATTTTCGAGGGATACACTTGGAGAGTGAGGCGAGTATGAGTGACATGTTATCATTATTCTTATTTTTCTCGTTCATGACAAGTGGTTGGTATGTAGTTCGTAGTGAGTTCAAGTAGGTGATTTGTGCAAACACGTTGTTGGATGATTTTACCTTGCTCGGGACTAGCCGACAACTACGAGATCACGTTCAATTCACGAGCCATTTCAATTATCGTAATTTTAGTTGTTATTTCATTTTTTAAACTCTTAGTTAATCTTCTTTTCATGTATTTCATTTCTTGCAAAACTTTGAATGCTTTAAAATATGAGAATGCTTATGAATGTTTGTTTCAATGAATACTTTGTTGTTTAAAGATTTCTTTAAATTATTTCTTTGCTTTTCTTGCTTAACTTTTTATTTATTGTCGAAAATCTTTTAAAGTCGATCATGTCTTTAGTTGTTATTTTTGTTATTCGTTTTATAATGAAGATGATGAACTAAACATTTGGCTCGGATGATAATATGAAGAACGAAGTTGAATAATTGTAGGATTCGGAAGACCGTATATAAACGACATAGTCTTAAACTCGTAACCCGATCGGGAGCGAGAATTCAAGTGAATTAAACATTTTCAAACGAGTTAAGCAACCCGACCGGGAACTTGACTTTCGTGTGTCGATTATATCGAGTTGATAAAGAGGAATACAATTTAAAAACTAAGTTTAAATTATTATCGTCCGAGTGCTTTTCTTTATTAGTGATTGCTAAACTTCTTTTTATCTTCGTAACCAAAATGATCTTAGGATTTAGTTTAATGACTTGTGTTTCTAACTCTTTACTTTCACCTAAATACTACTCTTTCGTTTCCTTGGATTGATACCGAGTCAAGCTACAATTGACCTCGGATTTTGACGAGAGACGCGCACTAAAAACGTCTAATCACCCCACCAGGATCGAAGGCGAGGAGCCCTCGGCTGGAGCCGAGGGGGCGGTCGAGCTCGTGAGCTCGATCGCGGGTATGCTGCGAGTTCACCCGCAGCGCCCTAGTATGAGCTGCGAGGTTCCCCGCAGCGATCGTGCGAGGGGTCGAACCCCCCGCTGGCAGCGAGTTGCGAGCTCGCTGCGGGGCTGCTGCGAGCAGTCCCGGGGATGCTACGAGCATCCTCAGCGCCCGGGAGCGATCGCAAGCCCCCTCGTGGGGGCTCGGCCGGCGTGCGCGGCTTCGGCCCTGCTGGATGCCTCGGGATGGTTGTTTTTTCGCTTTTGACAACCTCGGGATGCCGATTTCCAACATTCGAGACTCGATCATCAACTCTTTCATTCGATTTTAAATTTATATATGTTGTAACCAATAATTTTACAAATCTAAAATAAAATTAAAATTTTCGAGTTTTTCGAGGGTTGGAGAGGGGTTTTGAGTCGGGAGGAGAACCAGCCGATGAGGGTCGTGGTATCTGCTACAGCGTCGGCTGGGGAGGAAGGAGGAGGGGAAAAAGAACAGAGAGGATGGAGATGGAGATGGACGATGGAGATGGAGATGGACGATGGAGATGATGGTTACGATGAATAGGAAAAGGTTTTTGCGTATAATTTTTTTTTTGTTTAAAAATTAATTTAATAAATTAATATATTAAAAAGATATTGTGCAATTACATAAATGTCCTCGAAAGCTTCTATATTCCAAAAGACCCACACGCTAAATGCTAAATGAGACGTGAAATACACTCTCTCGGAATATTCTGTAGAATATTCTTTTCCGGCTACTTCGAGGTTGCAAAGTGTAAAATCTTCATAGATTGGGTGCTAATCGGTAAAATAATTCCGATTAGATGGCAAAGTGTAATTAGCCCTTACCATTATAGTGTGTAAAAAATATATATAAGAAATACATAAATAATATAATAGGAGTATTGATTTTAAATTAAAATAAGTAATATTAAAAATAAAATCAAATAATTTGATTAATAGAAATAAATAGTTACGTTGTAATAAATTTTATTGATGAAAAAAAAAAGTTGAAAAAATAGAGTTTTTTGGTCTCATAATATGTTAATTTGAAAAAATTAGAAAAATATAGTCAAATTTTGCTTTGTAAAATAAAAAAGAAATGTGTATTTATACGGGTAGAAGACCTTGATCGGTTGCACCATTTTACATTAATATGATTTATGTACTTTATCATTAGATATTGGTTATGTGGAACCACATACCTGAATAAAAAAAACATAAAACTTATAAATAGGTGAAAATACTCATACGGTTAATTTCAGGAAAATAATCATCAGAGCCTATAAAAAAATTCCATATAATAAACATAAATATATTTATAAATATATATATATATATATATATATATATATATATATATATATATATATATATATATATATAAACTTACCTATTATCAAGTTCAATGTCAGACTTCAATACTACTCTGCCATTATCTCTACGCCTATAGACAACATATCCGTCTTTATCTACTGTTGTTCGATCGACAAATTTCTTTGGAAAATGCTTAGTGCAACGACATTTGTTCATACACGGAGATTTGAGATTTGCTGCACCACATGGTCCATGCATCATGAATTAGTCAAATTACTAACAACATCATAATATTCAGGATCATTAACAGGATCGGGTATCTCTGCAGAAATTACTTGATTTACTAAATCAGAACTTTCAGTCTGAGGGAAATATTTAAGGAACAGAAGAATGTGACCATGCGGTAATCCACGCTTTTGGAACTCAATGGTGTATATTACTACAATAAGTATATAATAACTTAAAATTAGAAAATGTAGCAAAAAAATGTAGTGTAATATAAATTCATAATAAAATAAAAAAATATACTAACCGGCAAAGGTTTTTCCAAAAATATTTCCCTTGCGAATATCTGTCAACACTCTGGTCAACTTACAATAAAAGACTCGAGATACAATATCCTGATAAACATAGCCTGAGAAATTAATTCATTTTTCCTTTTGTTTTCCTTTTTTCTTTCTTTTTGTCGTTAGAGGGGCGTGACAACCCTCCGATAATTACAGTTTAAGAAATTGAAATGTGAATCGAGTAATCGGAAAGCCCAAAATTAAAATCACAATGCAACTCACATATATACTTTTCTTTTTAATTAAAAACTTCGTAATAAAGTGGTATAAAAACAAAGACTTGTCCTCTTTTATGTACTAAATTGATAATTTTCTCTTATAGAAAGTATAATATTTTTTTATCAAATTATTATTAAAGATTAATTACAAGAGAATCATTTAGTATATGCTGAAAAAATGTTAAATTATGCACATAATACTATTACACTTTTAATAAAAAAATTATCAAAATTATAAAATATGAGAATATACTTAAATTTCAATTTTGTGAATCAAATTTGCTAATCTAATTACTATAATTATTTTTCCAAAGTTACATTAATATATAATTACACAAAAATGGTGGAATGTATTTAAATAGACACTTGAACATGTTGAACTATTGCACTGAGAAAGAGTAATATGATATTCTTCAAGTTTATTGTTTTGTCTTTCACTCTATTAGTCACACATGACTTCCAAATATCAGCATGTTTTTTCCAACGAATACCCGTATTTATATCATTGATCATCTCCCAATGAATTCAGATACTTTAAAGCTGCATTGTGCATCTAAAGAGGATGATCTCGGATACCATACTCTGAAATTAAATCAATATTTTAATTTCAAGTTTTGCGACAATGTTTACGGTACCTTGTTTTTTTGTCACCTTTGGTGGGGAAACAAAGACGTAGCTTTTGAAGTTATGAACAATAAACTTAGACAACGTTTCACACCGGGTCATCGCGAATTGGCTTGGTTAGCAAATGTCGATGGCATTTACTTGTCAGATGTCTTTCCTCCTGGTCGTTTGGAGAAGATGCATGATTGGGTTGGTTAATAATTTATTAAGTGTGAGAAATACAATCAAATTAAAATTAATGTATGTACTTTAGTGTTGTGCACAATATATATTTATTTAGTGTAGAATTGTTTTTTGATTACAGCAAAATCCGAATGCTCGACAATCACCGTTAAAAGTCGAAACTTAATTTTTTTTTTCTCTAAAAAATATGGATATTTTTTTCGAGTAATATATTGAATTTGATGTGATATTTCCTATGATTTTGACTTTTTAGCTTGTGTTTCTTGAGTTTTATTTAATTTGAAAATGTGAGTTGAATCGTACAAAATTCCAAATTACATACTCGATGCGCGTGTCACTTGATCGAGTACTGGGCCATCTAGTAGCATGTCATCGAGTATGACCCAATAAATTTCGGTTACTCGGTCATACTCGGCTGGGTATGATCGAGTAACCGAGCGAGTAATTAATAACAATTTGTTTTTTCAAATTTTAGACGGTTTTTTGATAATTAGTTTGTTATTTGCATTTGTGAGATCATTTTAAAGATTAACAACATACTATAAACATATTCATTAATCAAATTTAACGTTTTTAGTGATAACATATGAAAGTTTGAATTTTATTTGAATATATTCGTAATATTTTTACAACGTTGATTAAAAATTAACTCAATTATTGTTAAAATTCACACGCGCTTTAGCACTAAAACCTTGAAAAATGATTACTCAATATGTTTATTATTCGTTGTTAGTCTATAAAATAATTTCAAAATTGAAAACAACAAAGTAATTATCGAAAAAAAGTCTAAAATTCGAAAAAAAAAACAAAATTGTTCTTAACTACTTGATAGCACTACTCGATTGAGTATGTACTCAATGGTGCTACTCGCTCGGTTACTCGACGACCATACCCGACCGAGAATGACTGAGTAACCAAAATTTACTTGGTCATACTGTTGGGTTTTGTATGAATCTCATCCATACCCCAATAGATGGATTTACGTATTTTATGAGCATGAAAAGTGCGGAAGAAGAAATCATGCATAAACACGTAAAACCCTAATCATGGATCTAGTGCGCACGTATGTAGTAAGAACAATTAATCGAGTTAGTAAAGAATTATGTACCTTGTAATTCTTGTATGTAGATAGCTCACGCGTAGATGGATATCCGCGAACGTACCTGGCCTCAATTCGTTGCACGAACCCTCCTTGATCAATGAACGTGGAAGCCCTTCAACAATATCGAGTCCCACTCGATTCTCTCGTCTCCCTCGTATTTTGGTGCTTGTGAAATAAAATATTTCGTGTAGAATAGCCACCAAAATCGTGGGTCTAATGTCCTCTTTATATAGGAGGAGGAGAAAGAGAGCTTAGGGTTGAATTGGAGAAAAGAAACCCGCGGCCGATTTTTCCCAAAAATAAAGCCTCTGTCGGCCGACACCAACTTAGGCAAAATTGGGTGTCGGCCGACACCCTTTGAAAAGTCAACCGACTTTGATTTGCATGCATGTCGGACGACATGTATTTCCAATATACATGGTGTCGCCCGACAATAGTACAAAATGTGCTCGGCTTCGTTTTTCTCTCCGTTTCTTCCGTCGTTCAACCTCGATTCCCAACCAAGGTTTATATACTCCAAGTATACACGATCAATAGGGCCGTGTGACTCATTTGGCTTGATTGTCGAATATTAAGTTCAAGTCCTCGACTCGACACTTAATATCACCCAATCGATCCATCTACACAGGACGCACGACATAGCTTGTTTCGGTACGACACACGTGGATTGAAGGACATCATTCGAACAATCTCCCACTTGGACTTTATATCCAGCGTGTATCCACGTTTCCCTTATCACTTGATGTCTAAGTTCGAACTAGAGGTAAGACCAGTGTCACCCTCGTTCCGTTCAAACCTTTCTCGGTTATATGAGCGAATTGCAAACCGGATGATCACTATGATACATATCCGGGCGTGGCCACGCAGTTTTGCAATCCCAACTCTCCGAGTGGCCTTTAAGACATTTAATCCTACCCCGTAGGAGGATAATCCCATCTTGTCAATCTAAGTGCTCCCACTTGCTTCTTGAGGTATCCAACGTCTATCTTTATAGTTCCGTTTTACCGAGAACGTTTGACAGCGTCAAAATACAACATTCCACAATGTAGCTACTCTAGACTACTCAGGTCTGAGGAGACGTCCGAAAGCTATAAGAATTGGTATTATGACACACTGCCTTACATACCATTCTTAGGCGAGTCACGTCCGACACCCAGCTCGCAGCTGTTGTCTATGCAATTGTACTCGACGTCCCACGTCTAGCCCATGAGGTGGCGCTATAGTACAACTTGCAATCTAATCTTTATATTGATCCATTGTGTCTGTTCGTACACGGCGATCTAGATTAGGGACTTAAGTTGATTTTAATTTTTGTTCAATCACTGAGCCTCATTATGTGACATTATCACATAACTCAGATAAAATTTAAAATCTACGTTGAACAGTTCATATAATCCAAACCATGAAAATATGAATATGTTGATTTATCAATCAACCTTGAATGTTTACTTTACAATCTCCGTTTGTATATAAATTACAACATAAAAATTTAGTCTCTAAGACGTTTAATTCCTATCGCAGTACTTAAAGCCTCGTGCTTTGACTGCGGGAGAGGTTTGAATAATGAGTCAGCAACGTTATCCTCGGTTGCTACTATGCAAATTTCAATATCACCTCTCTCCACGATCTCACGAAGAATGTGAAACATTCTGAGCACGTGTTCGGATTTATGGTGATCCCTCGGCTCTTGTGCCTAGGCTATAGCTCTACTATTATCAAAATAGAGAACTAAAGATTTGGCAGCACTAGGGATGACACCAAGCTCCTCGAGGAACTTTTTCATCCATACACATTCCTTTGCAGCCTCCGAGGCCGCAATGTACTCAGACTTTGTAGTTGAGTCGGTGATAGTGCTTTGCTTGAAACTCTTCCAACAAACAACACATTTATTCAGACAAAAGACATAACCAGATTGAGATCAGAAATCGTCTTTATTAGTCTGAAAACTCGCGTCCGTATATCCCGTCATTTCTAACTCTTCTTGTCCCCAGAGACAAGATAATTCTAATTAGTCCAGTTAAGGAACTTGAGAATGTTTATGGCTGCATCCCATGCGCCTCACCCTTGTTTGATTTAGAACGACTCGTCATGCTCAAAGCATACGATACGTCTGGCCTTGTATATATCATGGCATACATAATTGATACCATTGCCGAAGCATAAGGAACATTATACATCCTCTTTTGCTCATCAGCTCCTTGCGGACACTGAATCTTTCTAAGAGACGTGTCATGTGTCATGTATTGTGCTTCTCCCAGATCCTTAATAGAGAAACACTTTCCGAGCCACTCCATCACAGAGTTCAACTTCGGAATATCATTTCCTATAAGGAGTATGTCATTGACATACAACACAAGAAAACGATTGCGCTCCCACTGACCTTCTTGTATACACAAGATTCCTCTGGGTTTCGTTTAAAGCCGAATTCCTTTACGACTTTGTCGAAACGC
This sequence comes from Euphrasia confusa, assembly GCA_954870475.1. NCBI lineage: Eukaryota > Viridiplantae > Streptophyta > Magnoliopsida > Lamiales > Orobanchaceae > Euphrasia > Euphrasia confusa. The sequence continues at coordinate 25,674,088 of OX940960.1, forward strand.
AGATTTCAACTCCGAGATACTTGCTTAAGTCCATAAATGGACCTCCTAAGCTTGCACACCTTCTTAGCCTTTGTTGGATCGATAAAACCCTCAGGTTGTGTCATATACACATCCCCTTCAAGAACTCCGTTCAAGAAGGCGGTTTTAACATCCATTTTTCAAATCTCATAATCAATGAGTGGCAATGGCAAGAAGTATCCTAATGGACTTGGAGTCCATTTTGGATTTCATGGCTCTCAGCCATTTCTCGGAATCCGGACTTGTCAATGCTTGACTATAGGTCGATGGTTCGTTACTCTCTAAGAGAAGAACCTCCTATGTGACCTACGAGGAACAGTTACCCCTTCCAAGGGTGGGAAATATTCTACGACCTCGTCGTTTGTTTCCTTGGTAACTGGTTGTTCATCGTGGACCTCGTCCAGAACAACCTTACTCCCACTATCTTTCTTAGAAAGGAATAACTTTTCCAGAAAGATACCATCGCGAGCAACAAAAGCTTTGTTCTCCGATTGATTGTAGAAATAATATCCTCGGGTTTCTTTTGGTTAACCCACAAAGAAAACCTTGTCAAATTTGGGTTAAAGCTTACTAGAGATATATCTCTTGACGTAGGCTTCGCAACCCCAAATCTTGAGATAAGACAAATTCGGGACCCTCCCGCTCCACATCTCATATGGTGTCTTATTCACAGCCTTTGACGGCGTCTTATTCAGTATTAGAGCAGCAGTAGAGAGTGCATGTCCCCAAAGGGATATAGGAAGTTTTGCTGAGCTCATCATAGATTGAATCATGTCCAACAAAGTTCAATTTCTTATCTCAGACACTCCATTCAACTGAGGAGTTCTGGGAGGTGTAAGTTGAGATCTAATCCCACACTTTACTAGATGATCGTCAAACTCTTGACTCAGATATTCGCCTCCTCGATTCGATCGAAGAACTTTTATCGTCTTGTCAAGTTGATTTTCACGTAACCACCTCGTGCCGGTGAACTCATTGGTCGACACACATCAGTGTGTAGTAGGCCCAATAGATCACTAGCTCGCTCACAAGTTCCCAGAAGTGGTGATTTCGTCATTTTGCCTAATAGACATATCGCATGTATCAAATGTTTTTATAACAACCTCCTTGAGGAGTTTCTCAACACGCTTGTTGTTTATATGGCCCAAACGACAGTGCCAGAGGTACGTTTCTTTAATCTCGTTTGATTTAGCTCGTTTGGTATTTATGTTGTAGATTTGTTTATCTAAATCGAGCACGTATAAGCCCCGCTCTAGACGTGTCATACCATAGAATACATTACGATTAAATAACAAAAAAATTCCGTCAATAATTGTAAAATTAAATCATTCAGCATCCAATGCAGAAATGGAAATAATATTCATGGTAATACTAGTAACAAAATAAACATTATTAAGTTCTCGTACGAGCCCAGAGGGCAAAAATAAACAATAAGTCCCTACGGCTAATATTGCGACCCTCGCTCCATTCCCCACACGTAGATGGACTTCACCTTTCTCTAACTTCTTACTTCTTTGTAGGCCCTCCACACATCTAACAATGTGAGTCCCACAACCAGTATCTAATACCTATGAAGTAGTGTTAGCAAGGTGTATATCTACAACATAGATACTTGAAGATGAAGGGGCAACCCCATTCTTCATATCTTCCTTGTATTTAGAACAATCCCTTTTGAAATGGCCCACGCCATCGCAATAGAAGCACTTTGGTCCCACCGAAGTCTTCTTGTCTTTGGCCTTAGGTGCAGCAACAGCTTTACCCTTGCCAATGGACTTGGATTTGTTCTTCTTTTAAGAAATTCCACATTCCTTTATAATAAGAACATCTCTCCCAGAGTTGTTCTTGATCGTAAGCTCTACAGTCTCCAAATGACTATGTAGATCCATCAACGATCTCTGTACTCCGTTCACATGATAGTTCGTCATCAATGAGTCATAACCATTATGTAACGAGTACAGAACGATATTCACTTCGGAAAGCACAGGAATTGGAGTTTCATTAGCATTCTCTCGTTTTTCAAATTTGAGATCCAATCTCATGTTTCGATGCCAATCGAGAAAGTTAGTACCGTTCAGTTTTTCCTTCTCAAGGATTGAATGCATAGTAACTTGGGTGATAGAGTTTAGATAAAATATATTAACTACAGAAAGAAATAAGCAAGTATTCAGTAAACATTCAAAAGTTTGACAACAAGACGTTCCTCGAACACTTATTTAGTTGTCTATTTTGTCCTCCAATGTCCAACATTGGTGTCTCTAGGACAAAACAATTCCAAGATCCTCATCTCGCAATTTCTCGAGCCAAGGAGAGCTTGACACTCGAAAAATCCAAGATAGGTAGACAATCTCATTGTCAATGTTATATCAATAGTCTCACTATCGACAATAACACTCTCGGTCGATAAGAATCCCATTATTATCTCCTCGCCTCAACTACCACGCCTGCAGTGGGTTCGTCGATGAGAAACCAAAAACACGTTGTAGAGGCCTCGTTGTTCCTCTACCCTCACCTTATCTCAAGATCAAAAATATAGCACCCCGCAGAGGCGGAACCTACTAATTGATGATCGAGAGCTTTAGGGGGTGTGCCTTTTTGGACAAGGCGATAACTCATTTTATGAGACATAGCATGCAGGTTACGTTTTAATCGATTGAACATGATATTAAACGCAAAATAAAACCTAAAGCGTGCATACTACCACAACACATAAAACGCACTCCAATGGCCCCTAAGTTCTATACTATGAAAACGATAAATTACAAATTGGTATCCTCCTCAAGGTACTTGTAATCTTGAGTCTCACTCACGTCTTCGTCTTCTCGAGTCTCACTCGATTATAGCTTTGCGTCTCCTCGAGTCCTACTCGATTTCGTCTTGGACTAGTCTCACTCGTGTAAACGTCTCTTCAAATCTTTGTTTCTTGTAAGGCCTTCGATTGTGGATCCCACCACAGCTTACAATGTAAAAATGGCACGCAGGCCATAGCAAAAAATAAATCTATACTATTACAAAAGACTTGATGGCACGCAGTCCATATAAAACTCTAAGGCCATTGAGTACGAAAAACGCAGGGCATACACCCAATGACTATCGGTCATTGGACTTACATCTAGCAGGCAACATGAATTCTCAATTCATAGCAAGCAAGATGCAACATATAACTCAAATATGCCTATTAATTTTATTCTCAATAAAATCAGATTTTAATTGTTCAATAACGATTATTCCCAATAATCGGCTTTTAATTGTATCCCCGTCATAATTATCCCAATAATCAAAATGCGAAAAAATCGTAAGTGAAAACTCGAGGTTTCTAACCAGCGATTTATCATGCAATTGCGCCCTATCTCCCATGTGACATGGGGGAGCCAACCAGACGATCATACCATCCCATGGTTCGAAAGTCTCTAATTTGCGTCATCGACTAATTTAAGCATTCTGGTCTCATTCCCACTCCCCGAGGTGTAGAATAGATCGGCTTGAAATTAATCTTTGAAAGACAAATTTGGCATTGTTTTGAAAATTTGATAAAACATGAACTTCATGAAAAATACAAGAATCTAAATTCTTTATTAATCATGATTGAGAGATAAAATTGACAAAATATTATTCCAAATAAATTTATCAATTTCGAATTTCACATCATGGGGATTTGATTTATGCATAAAAAAATAATCGAAAAATAATCGAATAAATTTTTAACATCAAATCAAGTACTATTTTTCCAAAAATATTCCATGAAAAATTACATGAATAAATCAAAAAAAAAATCATGGACACTTGATTTATGAAAAAATAATCCAATTAAATTAACATACAATCAAACACTATTTTTCCAAAAAAAATAGTCCACGGAAAAATTCACAAATAAAAATAAAAATGTTGTAAATTTAATAGCTCAGGAGAGTATAAAATAAGGTACACAAGAGAATAGAAGTAGGAAGAAGGACGACATTCTTATTATCATTAGAGTATTCAAGTGTACATTACAATGGAATACAAAGACACCTATTTATAGGTACATATGCATCATCATGCACATAAATAATATCATAAAGTGGTGACATCAATGGTGTGTCCATTTGCATGCCCTCTACTTGGTACTCCAAGAGACATCCACACATATTATTTCATAACACTCCCCCTTGGATGTCCGTTATTCATCTTCGTATTTCTCCCCCTGATTCAAGCATCGCTTTCATATTTCGTTTCCAATTACTAAGTAAAAACCCGAAGGGAAAACCTTAGTAAACGAAAATTTATTTAATACGCTCAATAAGTTGCCTCGTTAAAAACCTTCCAAGGTAAAACCCTTTGGGAAAAAACCTAGTGAAGGAAAAGAGTGCAACGCGTATTTATTTGAGATCTTTTAACCGACCCATTTCGATGTTTCTCATAAACTTTTCAAATGTTGCCGTCGGTACTGCTTTGTAAATAAATCTGCCAAATTCTCACTTTATTGAATTTGTTACACATCAAATGTCACATTTCTTATGCAATTTATTTAATCTCTTTTCTCATTTGAGTTGAGATGCGGTACTTCAGGACCAATTATCGCATCATCTTTATTTCGAGCTCTAAAATGATCCTTTTTAGGATTAAGTGATCGGCCGATCATCGAAGTAGTTAAGAGATGTGTTTTTTCCATGTTGAACCGCTTTAATACCTTCTGGGCATAAGCTGTTTGGTGAACTTAAATACCATCTTCTAGATGTTCGATGTGTAAACCAATGCAGAATTTCGTTTTTCCAAAGTCTTTAATCTCAAATTCTTTCTTCCAATATTCAGCGGCTTCTTGAAGCTCTTCAGGAGTTTCGATCAAATTTAAATCATCAACATACACCGCAATTATTACATCTTCTGGTGTTTGGACTACCGGTCCATATACTTTTCGTTTTATCAACGAGTCCAATTCCAATTGGATTTGCATCTTTTCATTTTGGCCAATCATTTTTACGCCGACATTCATCAACCGATTTTGGTTAATTATCCTCAATTTCTTCCATAACTTCAAGTGCTACATTGTATGCAAAAATTGCATCAACAACAATTTCTTTTCGATTCCAACTTTTTCCCGTAGTGACATAATTTATTGAAATTTATATAGTTTCATTTTCTTCAGAAACTTGTTCTTTTTCTTCTTCTAGGGAAACCTCTTCGAGAGATAAAATTTTTTCATTATTTTCTTCTAATTCGTCACTTTTATTTAATCCTTTTTTCTTTCGAGGATTTCTATCTTTGGAACCGATAGGTCTTCCACGCTTCAGGCGTGCTTTTGATTCATTAGCACATGTAATTTGTCCTTCGGGAACATTAATTTTGACCGGAACATTTTCTGTAGTAATATACGATTTAGCAACTCTTCGGGAGTTATTAAATACATTCGGTAATTGATTTCCAATTTTTTGCAAATGTAGAATTCTTTGAACTTCTAGTTCACATTCTTTTGTTTTTGGATCAAGAAAATCCAATTTTATTTCCCGATTGAGTTTTTTTTTTTCGGTTGATCATTTCCTCCCCCTAATGTCGGAAAAATTGATTTCATTTGTGTTCATCAACACCTTTTTATTTTTCAAGATATGACCATGAGAATTTTCAATAATTCTTCTGATCTTTGTCGATCTTGTATTTCCAAGTCGATAATGTCAAATCATAAAATCTTTTGGATCAATAGACTTCTGGTCTATTAGGTGATATGCTTCGAATTTTTTTTCGTATAATATAAGTCCAAAGATAGTGAATACAACTTTTCTAAAACACACTTCTTTCACAATTGATTTTGTAATCAATAAGCATTCTCTATTTTCCTCGTTTATAGTCTCAATATGATATTCATTTCCGCGGATATCTTTACATTTTTCCGAGACTTGAAAGATTATAGTGCATTTTCAATTACAATTTTAATTCCTTCAAGGAGAAAATTTTTTTGCTCTTCCGGAGCCATCAATTAAATTTGCACTACCGCTTATTGTATTAACACTTATTTCTCTCTCTTCAAGACGAGCGAAATATTTTCGATTTTTCAATATTGTGTGCGTTTTGCAGCACTATCAATTAGGCAAATATCACCATAATTATTTGATTCCAAAGATTTGACATCCATAATTTCTATTCTTCTTAGAAATTATTATTGATAAAAGATGCATTCATTTATTTTTTCTTTCATAATTCATGTCATCACCATTGACATTTTTTTTAATCGACATGATTTGTCTCAACATCTTTGTCGTTTCATTTCAACGATTTTTTTTTAAAAGATTAACAAAAGCGGATTCTCGGTTAGCTTTAGCACAGGAATGATCCGATCATCGTCATAGACGAGATCTGTGAACTTTCTTTTGTTCATTAATTATTATTTCTTATTTCTTCATGTTCTCTCTTCAGGGAGACATTTTTTTTCACCATTCTTTTTTTTATTATATGGTTACACCAAACATGATTACGAACATGATATTTTCCATGTCCTCTACTTTTACCACGTCCAAGACCACGATTACGTTCATAATTTTGAGTTTAAGTCGCATTTGTTTCAGGAAATGGACTAAGACCTGTCAGTCGGGTTTCGTGTTTTTTCAACAACCAATTTATTTAGAATATTTGGTATTTTCATTTTGTCGATATTGCTACTACAGGAGCACATTCGACACATGATAAGTAGAGTATGTTTTCTCAAACATGTCTTCATCAGTTATAGTTTCACCACATAATTTCAATTCAGAAGCTACTTTAATGATAGCTAAAATTATATGCCTCGACAGATTTAAAATCTTGTAGTCGAATGTGGAGCCAATCATACCATGTTTTTAGTAGTACGACCATCTTCAGGTGGTCGTATCTTTCTTTAAAATCTTTCAACATAGTAATTGGATCTTTTATTTATTTTAGTAAGATCAAGAAGAGTGAAATCAACCTTGTTGATGTTAGCCATAATAATAATAAAATTAAAATAATAAAATGCGTACCTTACGAATCTTACTATTCATGCTTGCGAATCTTGGTATTCCTTCTGAATCTTGCTATTCGCGCTTGTGAATCTTGTTATTCGTGCTGATAACGTGTTGTAAATTTAATAGCTCAGGAGAGTATAAAATAAGGTACACAAGAGAAATAGAAGTAGGGAGAAGGAAGACATTCTTATTATCATTAGAGTATTCAAGTGTACATTACAATGGAGTACAAAAACACCTATTTATAGGTACATATGCATCATCATGCACATAAATAATATCATAAAGTGGTGACATCAATGGTGTGTCCATTTGCATGCCCACTACTTGGTACTCCAAGAGACATCCACACATATTATTTCATAACAAAAAACAATTTTATAGGCACTTGTTCTACGCGCATACGCAAACGCACGACCAAGGCTCTGATACCACTGTTGGGTTTTGTATGAATCTCATACATACCCCAATAGATGGATTTACATATTTTATGAGCATGAAAAGTGCGGAAGAAGAAATCATGCATAAACACGTAAAACCCTAATCATGGATCTAGTGCGCACGTATGTAGTAAGAACAATTAATCGAGTTAGTAAAGAATTATGTACCTTGTAATTCTTGTATGTAGATAGCTCACGCATAGATGGATAGCCGCGAACGTACCCGACCTCAATTCGTTGCACGAACCCTCCTTGATCAATGAACGTGGAAGCCCTTCAACAATATCGAGTCCCACTCGATTCTCTCGTCTCCCTCGTATTTTGGTGTTTGTGAAATAAAATATTTCGTGTAGAATAGCCACCAAAATCGTGGGTCTAGTGTCCTCTTTATATAGGAGGAGGAGAAAGAGAGTTTAGGGTTGAATTGGAGAAAAGAAACCTGCGGCCGATTTATTCCAAAAATAAAGCCTCTGTCGGCCGACACCAACTTAGGCAAAATTGGGTGTCGGCCGACACCCTTTGAAAAGTCAACCGACTTTGATTTGCATGCATGTCGGACGACATGTATTTCCAATATACATGGTGTCGCCCGACAATAGTACAAAATGTGCTCGGTTTCGTTTTTCTCTCCGTTTCTTTCGTCGTTCAACCCCGATTTCCAACCAAGGTTTATATACTCCAAGTATACACGATCAATAGGGCCGTGTGACTCATTTGGCTTGATTGTCGACTATTAAGTTCAAATCCTCGACTCGACACTTAATATCACCCAATCGATCCATCTACACAGGACGCATGACATAGCTTGTTTCGATACGATGGATTGAAGGACATTTTATTCCCAAAAGTTTGGAAAAAAATCTCAAACACAGACCCAAAAGTCAAAATCATACTATATAAGAAATATCACATGAAATTCATTATATTATTTGGAAAAAAAATCCAAATTTTTGAGAAAGTGAACTTAAATTTTGACTTTTAACGGTGATTTAAAAATTATTTGTAGTTGTTCTTCCCTTGTCTTGGTGGTCGGACATTCGAATTTTGCCTGAATTCGAAATTTTTGTTTCTCTACCTAATTTTACAATCAAGTTTGAGAGAGAGAGAGATGAGAGACCAATACTTTAATTTTTAAAAGTAAATTAGACTTATTAAAATTGTATAGAAAATGTGATGGTTAAAACCTTAATGTTTTATTAAAAGTGAGAATTCCCACTTAAAAGGTATGGGCGTATGGGTGGGTCTAGTCTGATTTCAAATCTCCACGTCAGTGCTAACAGAGATCGTCAACAATTGAAACTCTCCCAAGGTCTCATTCTCATAGCTTCTGAGAGCTTTTCCCAATCGGTATTTTTCTCTACTAATTTCTATCAGAATTCATCTGCTTCACCTTCGTTAAAATCTTGGTCTCAAAATCTTGTTTATTTCCAGGTTTCTTTTTCCTAATTAATTTGTAGTAGTAATTTAATCAGAGAAAAGATGAGACAGAGGCCTACTAAAGCTGCTCCTTCAAAGTCAAATCCACTTGGTGGTGGCGGCGATAAGGGCGGCAAAGGGGAAAACCCCGCGTCCAAGGGTAAAAATGTAATATTGACTGCCACGAGATCATCCTATGCAATACTCGCATTGTTCGTGCTGGCTATATATGGGGCTTGGGGTGTGTTTCACTATCAGTTCGAGAGTCTTCCTGCCCCATTGAGTTCGGAGCAGGTGGGGAAAAGAGGCTTCTCAGAGCATGAGGCAATGAAGCACGTTCGAGCTTTGTCTCGGTTGGGCCCACATCCTCTTGGCTCTGATGCCCTTGAGACTGCTCTAAAGGTAATTTTATGACTACTCTTTCCGGCAATGTATTTGATTTTCATTGTTTTTACTGTTTAGGAATTCCTATTACTGTCTTACATCTTGTGAAGTGGATGCTGATGCTACTAGATTCGTTTAATTCACTTTAATTGTGTTTTCTTGCTTGCTAGTTATAATGTTTTACATGATTGTATCGAGATATTTATAAAATGTAACCCTAAGGCTTGACCTAATTACTTAGGAATACCTGACAACTTTCGAAATTACAAAAATTACCCATACGGTTTGATTCAGTGATGAACCACAGGGGATGACATCAATAAATTGTGAATGGGGGTTTTGTAATATTTTTTCCTTATGAAAGGGATAATACTTCAAGACAAAAATTCTCATACGGTTTTTGTACGCTTAACTTCAATGTCAATAACTTCCATGCTTAATCTTCAGCTTCCTAAAGTTCACTTCCTTCTATATGAATGGAAAATACACTCTTTCAGTAAGAAGCTATAATGTCATTCTTGAGGATTGAAGATTTTAATTGATGATATATTTTATCAAGGTTTTTGCTTCAGTATGTCACAGAGGCATCGGAAATTATAAAGAGAACAGCTCATTGGGAGGTATACGTGGAAGTGGATTTGTTCCATGTAAGATCAGGTGCTAACAATCTGGTTGGTGGCCTTTTTAAAGGGAAAACCCTTGTTTATTCAGATATGAATCACATTGTACTAAGAATCATGCCGAAATATGCATCTGAAGCAGGAGATCATGCGATTCTCGTCTCCTCCCACATTGACACTGTATTTGCCGGGTGCGTTGTTTAATGTTTCAATATGCTTTTAATTTAGAGATAGTTACAAACTAACTCCAAGGTTCGGGTTAATTACCAAAAATTTGAGATGTCTGAAAAATACAAAAACAAATGTAAGTGTACAAGTGTAATATTTTTACAAATGCAGTCGGGAGTGATGTTTCTAAGTTTTATCTAAACCTCAGGTGTAGTTTCTTCAAGAATCCATTTAGTTTATCGAAGTCAAGTCTCTCTCCTCCCCTCTCATTTTGACATACTGTTTCGAGTTTTCTTTTTGTTTCTGAATCAATAGCCCGTAAACTTTGAAATCAATAATTCTATTTAGTTTGTATGTAGTGCAAATCTTTTGGTAAAACTAAGAAAAGAACTTTGTAGGTGTAAAAAATATACTCCATTATTCTTGCATCAGAAGGTGTAAATATATTAGTGGCAGGATAAAATATATAGTAAACTATATGATTTCAGTTCAAAATATACGGTATTGGCACGCGGTGTAAATAAGTGTATATTGGGAGGGTGATGTTGTGAGATTTATTCTCATTTTGAGTTGTGCAAACTTATAAGTGACGGATCGAAAATGAAAGTATGCAAACTTTTCTTGGATGAAAGTAGTACTACTATATGTTTTGGGGGTCTGACAAGATTTACTTTAGATATAATTCCTGTAAGCTTTTATCGGTTGGTGATATCCTGACATTTAATTAATTATGTTAATTTTTTAAGAAAAAAATGACTAAGATGTATAGATACTTATAATAATACGAATGAATTGCAAGAACCACCTTTGAGATTTAGGCTATTTACAAAAAAAAAAAAAAAAGATCAATAAATTAAAAAAAACCTTTAGATTTGAGATATTATCTTATCTACTAGTATATTGCACCTATTGATGGAGGGTATTTGTTAAACAAGGATAAACTCCAAGAAGGTATTCACAGTATTTGATGTCAATTTTCAACTACTATATCTTATAAACCTCAGATACTTTGCGACATGTATCAGATACGAATTTTTTCCTAAAGGTTTTTTATTGGAAAAAAAAATCCAGAACACTCCCTAAAGTTGTTGTTTTTACTACCTTCTCAGGGAAGGAGCTGGTGATTGCAGTTCATGCGTAGCTGTTATGCTTGAGCTTGCCCGAGGAGTATCTCAGTGGGCCCATGGATTTAAGAACTCCATTATATTTTTATTTAACACAGGAGAGGAGGAAGGTTTGAATGGTGCTCACAGTTTTATGACACAGGTTTGAAGAAGCAACTGTTATTCTTTCCTTGGGGTTTATAAGTTAATATAAAATTAAAAATTGAAAATTGCAAATTACCTTGAAATTTAATTTAATTACAAAAAACTAGTATTTCTTTTTAAAATTAAAACTACCATCTTGGGTTTTTATTTAGCTTGCATCAGACCTACCTTGAGAGTGAATAATATAAGTATGAAATGAAATATTTGTAATTGTAGATGAACATTTTCTTAAGTGAGACGTGACTTATGGCAGTTATGTTACTTACGATTTATATAAAATGTGAATGTTCTCTGCTATTTGTAGTCATTTCCAATAAAGTTTTGATATCTAGTGTAATGGGTCGTCCATTAGAATGTGCCATGATATTTCAATATCAATAGCATCATCAAGACATCAACTTTTCCACTGCACTTCTTCCTCACTTTAAAAGATGAGTAAATTTCATTAAATCCCCTAAGATTCTTTTTAATTGCACCTTACACTCTACACAATGCGTTTTAATTCATTTTTACCCTCTGAACAATCTAACATTCTATCATGCATACAATTTTCGTTTTTCAAGGTTCAAAGTGAGTGTCAAGGGTTATTAATCAGAAGAAAAGCATAAAAAACGTTCTCACTGGGAAATAATATTCTGCCTTAAAAGCGAAAAACAATAATTTCTCGTGTGTCTTGCATAGTGCAAAACAACCAACATACGCAGCAAATTAATAACCCTACTACTAATAATGGGTTTCCTCAGACCCATATTATTAACTATTAAAACTTTACCCAACCAAAAAACTAAAAGTAAATTAAATAAATAAGTTCAATCAGGCAATGATGACGGATTTCTAACAAAGTAAAACACATTATTCTAGGAACTTAGTGTAATACACTAGAAAGATTGCGAACTCAACTCTCTTAAGTTTTTTCTTTCAGCGATATTTTCTTCCCTTTGATTGGCATTGGCGCATTGCCATCTTATATCAATTTTAAGTGTTTCATTTATCTCCTTTAAAGAAAACATTTTTTTTCTCTTATTGCCAGTTTCTTCTCTTGTATAGTTGTATTGCTACATTTTTTCGGCATATATACATTCATAGGCACGTGCATTGAAAAATCTTAAACAGAGACTTCTAAATTCCAGCTAAGAGGCATTACTTAACTTAAATTATGCTATGTAATTGCTGCAGCATCCTTGGAGTGATACGATACGTTTGGCTATCGATTTGGAAGCTATGGGTATAGGAGGCAAATCTGGTATATTCCAGGTCTGATTTTGTTAACAAATACAATTAAATTATTCTTCATTTTAATTGCTTTTATTTGATATAAATTATTAAAATTATTGCTTTATACATCTGAATTTGAAGAGCTAGTTGTTATGTTGTATGAAAGAACCAATGATAATTATCTAAATATTAAAATAGAATTGCTCTTTTATCACATGATTGCACAAGAAGTAACCAGAGATGCGATTTTGGGAGGAGTGTTGACCGCATACACAACATTAATGACTATTTGTTTTTCATTTGTAAATTGTAATTTGTAAGTCATATTGAGCTTTTTCAATGCTTTGTTCAACAGGCTGGTCCACATCCCTGGGCTATTGAAAACTATGCTTTGGTAGCGAAATATCCATCTGCACAAATTGTGGCTGAGGTTTGTTGTAAAGGAAATTAAACAGAAGTTTCACTATCTGCTTTTGTCATCTTATCCTAAAATGTCTGAAGTAATCTTAATGTTTTGCCTAATTACAATAAAAAGTACGGACAACTTAAAAAATCACAAAAGAACCTTGAAGTTTCTTGCATTTTTCACTTGCAGTTAGTGGAGCTAATGGAAATTGTTGGTGTCATGAAATAGTCTTACAATTAAATCCCTCAAATTCTCCATATATTACAAATAATCCCAAATATCTGTCGTACATTTTACCCATACATTTCTTATTTAGTCTCTTATTATTACTGTTACAAGAGCCGGATGAAACGTTTGGGCTATTTGTAGTATTTCAAAAAGTTGAAGGATTAAGTTTGTAGTATTCACATTCTGTGTGACTTGGAATGATAGGATCTCTTTTCTTCTGGGGCCATAAAGTCCGCAACTGACTTTCAAGTGTACAAAGAGCTTGGAGGACTTTCGGGGCTCGATTTTGCATATACTGATAATACTGCTGTGTACCACACGAAGGTAATATTAATATAATTTGAATGGAACTACATTGCATTTACCTCAATTTCCTACCAATGCACTTTATTTTGCTATCAATGAACTTTGTACTTTATAAATGTTTTTTGAGTGAACTGCTGCACTTTATAGACTAATCCTTTTTCTGTTACACTTTTGACTTCACCCCTTGAACTATGCTTTCTACTCTTTAAAACACGTCTTCCTGCATGGTAGAATGTGAATCTCGGGGGGGAAAGTGAAAATGGATTGTGCAAAAGTGTAACAAAAAGTGTTCAGTTGGGAAAGTGCAAATTATCCCATAGTTTCAGGTATTGAGCGTGTTACTTATTTTTTTAAAGATGAGAACTTACAGAGCCAAATCTCCTTACTGCAGAATGACAGGTTAGACCTCTTGAAACCTGGTTCTCTTCAACATCTTGGAGAGAATATGCTCGCTTTCTTGCTCCATGCAGGTGCCTCCAGCAGCCTTCCAAAAGGCAATGCTATGGAATCAGATGTGAAATTCAATGAAGACAAAGCTATCTATTTTGACATATTGGTATATAGCTTTATCTTTAATACTAGTATGTTTTCAACGTTTAATTACAAAACCATCCTCGAGGTTTGATCTAATTACCAAAAATCTTAGATAACTTTGAATATTATAAAAATTACCCCTGAGATTTGATACCATTTTACAATTATATTCCCCTTCATAAGCAAAAAAAAAGTTTTTTTTCTCAAAATTCTCCCTCAAAATTATATAAAATATTACAGCCCTTAAATGTTAACAGTGAATCAAACCTCTCCTCGGGGATATTTTCATAAATTTGAAACTTAGCTGTTTTATTTGTGTTTTTTTCCTCTTTTATTTTTGGTAATTAGGTCAAATTTCAAGGCTACTTTTTGTAATATCGCTATGTTCAATATTGAGATTTCCCCATTGATATATTTTCAAAAGAAATTACAAAAAACCCTTGATGTTTGACTTAATTAACAAAGGCCCCAATTAACATCCACAATCACAAATACCTCATGTAGGCATAAAGGTATTACAAACAGCCCATTGAAATCATTGATGTTTGCATTGCATTAACACATCCATCCTAGCTATTTACTATTGAGGTTGCTTTATTACCAATAAATACCCACTTTTTCACAATGTTAGTTCAACCTTAAAATCTGGCAATGAAATTCTCTAGCTTAAATTTTATATATTTAAATAATATATTTTGGTTCCTTACATTTTTTGAATTAATATTTATTCACGGATCCTAATCTCAGGGCGTATACATGATCACATTCCGTCAGCGTCTAGCCAACATGCTCTACAACTCCATAATATTACAATCCCTTCTGATATGGACAACATCAATCTTCTTGGGTGGTTCTTCCGCAGTCATCTCATTAGCTCTATCACTTACAAGTGTTGTCCTTATGTGGACTTTCTCAGTCGGCTTTTCCGTTTGTGTGGCTTTCATTGTTTCATTCGTATCTTCTTCACCCGTGCCTTTTGTTGCTAGCCCGTTGCTTGTGGTTGGTCTGTTTGGTGCTCCTGCTCTTATCGGAGCATTGACCGGTCAACACCTAGGTTTTCTTGCACTTGAGTATTTTTTGAGTAGCAAAGGAAAGAGAAATTTTCCTGATGGCTTGCAGGCCACTGTGGCCAAGTTGGATGCTGAGAGATGGGTTTTTAAAGCCGGTTTGCTTCAATGGCTTATTGTACTTATGGTCGGGAATTACTTTAGGGTTAGTGCGACTTATTTGGCTGCCGCTTGGTTAGTATTGCCTGCGTTTTCCTGTAAGTTGTTATTTGTGCTGATTAATTTATGTACATTATGGACATCAGGATATAAGACTGTAAGGATACGGTCTAGAAACTAATAGTACCCAGGGGTATTTTACAGAAAAAAAATTGGCATTTGATTTTGTATCACACCTTAGTCACCCCCTTGATAACCAAAAACATTTCAACTAGCCTCTTAAATTTGAGAAGGTATTACTGTAACACATTTAGACAGGAATCAAACCTCAGCGTTTCATTTTATTAGTTTTCAAGTCCTTTTTATGTCAGTTAGCACAAACCTCTTTTTATTTTTTTATTTTTTTTCAATTTTTCAGATTGGAAAGGATAACTATGATTCATATAATGGTTAATAAAACGAGAAACTCTGTAAATATTTATAGTCGGTCACTAGTTTGATGGGCTCTTATTATTCTCTTTTTTTACACTATTATTTTCTAACCATTTTATTGCTGCTTTGTCTTTTGAATATAGTTTATGCTCGGTTAATTGTTTTCTTTGTATCATTACAATGGTCAAATTCAGAACTTCAATCTTGGATAACTAAGTTAACTGAATGAGCTGAATGACCAGCACTTTTAGTTTGCACAAAAAAAATGGTGGATACACTCTGTTTTAGGAACCCCCCCCCCCCCCCCCCCCCCCCCCCCTCCCTCCCCTACCCCCATCCCACACACACACATATATAAATAATATATATATATATATATATATATATATGGAATTTTTAACTATTTTTGTTGTTTTATGTTTTGGAATATTCGATAGATGGATTGCTGGAAGCAACATTATCACCAGCAAGGTTGCCCAAGCCACTCAAAACCGTGACTTTGTTGATTGGCTCGTTTGTGCCCTTTATACTATCTTCTGGTATGGTTATAAGGTTGACGGCTACAGTAATCGGAAGTGCTGTCCGCTTTGTAAGGTACTGGTTCTGACAATTTGCTTCAATGTAGACCATGCTTTATTTGCTAAATTATGTTCCATTTTGGTTTGCTAATGTTACTTTTTCCGTTCTTTCTGTGTTGTAACGTATGGTAATATATAATTGTTGGCTTTCAATAGTCAGCAAGCTGAATATATATAATATGTTATATCTTGTAAATATTTGTGTAATATCAGAGGAGTGAATTTGTTTTTTCCATCAACTTAATTATACAGTTTAATTCCTTATCATACACGCGTACCCTAATTAGAAAGGGATAAGAAAATACCTGTCGAATTCATTGCAATTAGGGTTCCAGAATCAACTCTTCTAAACCTAGAAGATACCCAATAATCAATATATCAATTCTTAAAATGAATCAAAACTAAACAAATCGGCTTGCTAAAATTATGGCTGCTATCTTTGCAGGAACCCTGGTACAAGTCCAGAATGGATGGCAAGTATAATAGTTGCTATATTCGTCGCTGCCGTTGTGTGTTTAATGCTGGTGTACCTAATGTCTTATATCCACATCTCAGGTGCCACTAAATTCATTGCTACTTGTCTTTGCTTCAATCACATACAGTTTCCATTAATAGTGAACACCATGACAAAATATTTGATATATAGTTATAAATCACAAAACTATCCCTGAGGTTTGGGGTGATTAAAATTTACGAAAAAACTTAATTTGACAATTACAAGAAACTACATGTGAGGTTTAATCCGTCTAACATTATGTTGCTACTGTTGGTTGACTGGAATTTGTTGGTATCAGTAAATAGTTTTTCCATTATCCGAAAAAATGAATAAAAAATACTCTAAAACACACAGGGGGACTGGGGGAGTAATAAATACAGAAAACGAGAAAATAAACTGTAGAAAAAAAACCCAACTGATGATGTAGAAAAACACACAGTCTGACAGTTGCAAAACAAAAAAGAAGAAGAGTGTTGGGTTGTTGTTGAGTTGCTGTGCTTGGGCGTTAGGTTTTTGGTTTTATTAGGATTAGTTATCTAATCATCTAATGGTCTTTAGTGGGCTGAGTTAGGTTTTTGGTTTTATTAGGATCAGTTATCGGTTAACCCAATAACCAAAATATTCATGAAAACATAACTGAAAGACTACCGAACACCATATTTCCGTTGTCAGTGAACTGAACAACCGAAAACATCAGTTCAGCTCGGTTTTATCCAAAAACTGAAATCCAAATTCCCACCCCTAAAACAGCCCCCACCTTTTCTTTTGGTCATTTGTAAGTATCCCTATTATTTAATTACTTATATACTAAGTTACCTGGACTCGGATACGAGTGTCGGGTTCAGATACGAATCCGAGTGTCGGGTACTTGAAAATTATACAATTTTACAAGAAATCAGTTAATAATTTACAGTGTCGAACCCATACCCGTGTCCGTGTCCTGTCGTGGGACACGGGTACGATGATGGTTTCCGGAGAGTCCGGGTAACATAGCTTATATATCACTTAATCAAATGATTTGAATTATGAATAAAAAAAAATCATAATTAATAGTATTATTTTTTATGTAGGTGCTCTGAGTTAATGGAAAAATTATTGAACATTGTGTCAAGTTGGAGGAAAATATTTAGATCCTAAGCTTAATAACTTAAATAAATATATTTTCCAAAGTTCAAAATATTTTCTAGGCTGTTTATATTTTCTAGTGGTATTGACTATTGAGTAGTGGCATTTCTTGCAAATAGTCTTGTTTCTGAGGCTAGATTTCTAATCAAGAAATGCCAATGATATTGTCTCATTTGTCTTTAAAAAAAAAACCATCGCTGAGTTTGTGATATTGCTTTCCATCTCGACTTCCTGTTAACTTGACTATTTTTCTAGGTGCAAAGGTGCCAATTATTATTGCTCTGGCTGGTCTATTTGCGGTCTCCCTTGGTGCAGTTTTGGGAGGGTTTGTTCCAGCATTTACGGAAGATACTGGTAGAGCTGTAAATGTGAGTGACAAGTTAGTTTTCTTTAGTATTATTTATTTTGTATTTATGCGTTACAATAGCGGGACTGGGAGACATTTCGCCAAACTTTGTTGTTATGTTTGCCTTAGTATTTTAATATTTTTCTTGATCATAAGGCATGATTACAAAAACTACCCTTGGTGTTTAGATATTGGAGAGTATTAAAAAAAGTTTTCAAATTACGACAAATACCTGACAAGGACATTGAGGCTTTAATTTTTAGGCAATATAATAATTCTATATCTGTAAGGGGTGATTTTCTACCAGTTTCTTTGTACCATTTTTTAAGTCATTTTTTTCGATAGAATCAAACCTCAATTTTTATTATTCTTTCCATTTTGTTAGAAGTAATAATACATTATAAATTTGATGGACAATATTTCAGAAATTCAGGATACTTTTGGTTTTGGAGAGTTAATATTCCAAAACTTTAATTTAGGTATTTGTTATAACCTTAAGGGCCTATTTATTAATTTAAAAATATAACTATACTATATAGCAATTAAGCTAAACCGTGTATAATAACTAATAAAGATGAAGCTTTCATTGCATAGTGTGCATCACTAAAGAACTTTGTAATAGTTTAAAAAGTAAAATTTCTTGAATTTTTTCAGGTTGTGCACGTTGTGGATGCAAGTGGTGAAATTACCAAACCGTTTATCTCTCTGTTCTCTACGACTCCTGGAAATTTGAATACAGAAGCTAATGATATCGGTGAAGGATTTGTTTGCGGAAGGGATAAACACATAGATTTCGTAACATTTTCTGTCGATTATAGTTGTTGGGCAGATAAAGATGCCGCGATTGGGTGGACTGAGTCAGATATCCCGAGTATCCATGTGGAGAAGGATAAAAAAGGAGATATCCGAGAGACACAAGTCTCAATCGACACGAGAGTCTCTACTCGTTGGTCTCTTGGGATCAATACTGGAGAAATCGAAGACTTTCAGTTGAGAGGTACACTATTATTATCAAATTATTGTGAATAAATTTGTTCTTCAGTGTTTTGCCTTAGTTGCAGTAACGTTTTTTTTCGATTTTTTTTTTGTTTAATCCACAGACGCGCGAAGCACTGATGAGTTGATCCCACTCGGCGAGAAGAGTAGTGTGGAAGGATGGCATACTATCCAGTTCTCTGGCGGGAAGAGTGCGCCTACCAAGTTTAATCTCTCACTATTCTGGTTCGAAAATAGTACTCTGACGAGAAAAGATGAAGAGCTGGTTTTAAAACTAAGAACGGATGTGGATCGATCAACACCCCCTGTACAGAAGGTTCTTGAGAAGCTCCCCAAGTGGTGTTCCCTCTTTGGGAAATCAACGTCTCCGCACACATTGGCGTTTCTAACTACTTTGCCGAGATCTTTCTAGAAAATGAAACCGGAGATTTCAAAATAATGTGAATGTTGATGTTGGGAATAACACTGCACCAGTTTTCGTGACAATACAATTACATCTAATTTTTTCTAAATTATTTTTTCTGATTTTATCCTCGCAATACAAATTATACTAGTAATTTACTATTCAACAAAAAAAATATTATTTTTTGTACTACATGAAAAGTTCTCTTTGCAAAGTTTGTCTGGACCGAGGTAGTATTGAATAAGTAGATACGTTTTATGAGTAGTTATAAGGCATAATTGATGAAGCCGCAGGGAACATGCTTTGAGAGTGTCAAGCATACCGCATCACTCGTACTCCTCCACTCCACGGAGAGTTATGCTATATCATACCCATTAGGTTGTTCGTTTGCTAGTGCCATGAGCCATAAGTTATGCTTTTTAATTCAATAATCTTGGTTATTTTTTTATTTTGATGCATAATGATATAAATGTAACACTTCAAAAACAACGAAAAATACAATATTTAAAGTTTAACATGTTGATGTTATGAGATTTTTGTAGATTCAAATAAAATTTAACACGTTGATGTTATGAGATTTTTGTAGATTCAAATAAAAATCAAATATTGTACTACATTTTTTATTGTATATGAAATAAAATAAAATAAAAAATAACACATGTTTACAATGCAAAGAATTGATGCGAAATAAAATCATTTTTTTGTATTACATTCATCTAAGTATATGCATATAGTCCGTATAAGTTATTGAGCGTGTAAGCTCACACATTCAATTACATTTTCGTTAGGTTCAAATGAGAATTTCAAAGGGAGAGAGGATGAAATATTTCATTCAAGAATTTTACATGTTTAGTCATTATTAGAATGAGTATCATGCTTCCATGTTTGAAGGCTTTATTTTTGGACATTTTTGTCAAGTTCAAATGAGAATGTCAAAGGGAGAGAAATAACTAAGGATGAAATATTTCATTGAAGAAGAATTTTACATAGTACTAATAGTCATTATTAGAATGAGAAATTGAGTATCATGCTTCCATGTTTCAAGGCTTTATTTTTGACCGGAAGTAACATTCGACCCATTTCGAAGACCCGACAAGTTCGACCCGGGGAACCAGTTGACCCTTAAAAACGACTTAAAACTCTGCACTCTCTTCAGAGAAGACGAGTGACTCGAACTTGAAAGAAATGGCACCACTGATTTCGTCTCTCTTCTTCATCTTCTCGCTGCTCATCCAAAACTCGTTGTCTTCTTCGCTTCATGGCCTCCAGATCCTCCACGCTGAGCGCCAGGTAACTTCTCTTTTCCGATCGTAATTAGGGGAAATCAAATTTCCGAATCGTTAATGTATTATTTTCTCTCTGTAACTTGTGTTCACTTTGATCTGTTGCAGATCGACTTGAATTCGCACATCGTTAGGGTTTACCTAACATTGAAGGTATTCTTCACTGCTTCTGCTTTGCGTAATTCCGTTTTGTTTTACGTCACTGTGGCCAATAGTTCTAACACTTGATTCTGAGATTTATCTGAAGTCGTAATTGGATTGCATTGGTTTTGTATTGAAAATTTGAAAATTTGATGTGTTTTTCATCTTATGCCTAAATGTTTATCGGGTGAATTCATCATTGGGCTGGATGATTTTTTTTTATCGCTCTTTAGAAACATTAAAAATGTACATGTAAATATATTTGGATTGCACTGTTCTTATATTATATTTTCTGGGCTATCAGAGGATTTTCAGTGATATTCAAGAATTAATCTTAGATTACAGTTTAGTTTTCTGATTTTAGAATCCTGAATTTGTTGAATAGATCCGTCAGAAATCCATGCAAATGTGCATTCATGGGTTCAATCTTTTTACTATAGGTTGAAAATATTGAGGATGATCCAGCTTCGGTGGTTGTTCTTGCTTTCCCTCCTGCACAGTTTGACCACCTCTCATCGGTCAAAGCAGCTGTAACTGTTGGAAAAAAGAAGAAGAAATCATATGTCCCTCTAGAAGCCAACCCAACCGAGCAACCCAACACTCCACAGGGAAGTAAACACTACGCGGTAAAGCTACACAGCCCATTACCAAAGGGCGAAACCACCACTCTAGAAATACTCTACATCCTGACACACTCTCTCGAGCCCTTCCCAGCAGAGATAAGCCAATCAGAGCCCCAATTGGTTTATTACCATGACAGCTCAATCATACTATCACCCTATCCTATTAAGCAGCAGGCAACCGTGGTTAAAACCCCAACCAACAAGGTTGAATCCTTCACTAAGGCGGGTCCTACTCAACAGAGTGGTTCCGAACTAAGATACGGACCGTATGAAGACAGTGGCCCTTACTCTTACTCTCCTATTACCATTCATTTCGAGAATAATAACCCGTTTGCTGTCGTGGAGGAGCTTGAGCGGGAAATTGAAGTCTCCCATTGGGGGAGTGTGCAGGTGACCGAACACTATAAGCTATCTCATGATGGTGCCAAGCACAAAGGTGCTTTCTCAAGGTTAGATTTTGAAGTTACATATGCTTTGAAACCAAGCAACATATCATTATTTACATTGTCGATGAAAAATATGACAAAAATCACTTACCTTTTTCCCCCACTAAACATGTATGGTTAATAGTGTGGCCATAGCCCATAAGTTATGTTATGTGTTGCTTAATGAAGCAATTATGAATTATGATTTACTGCTAACCGTTAGATTTTTTTTTTCTGTGTTATTGGGGTCTAGACAATAACGAATGCTGAATTTTTGGTTGTATCATGTATGGGTATATCTACATTAGCTAGGTATTTAGTCCTTCAATCTTATGAAATTTACTCTGCAGGGTTGAGTACCAATCGAGGCCCGCTGCAAGTGGTGTCTCTTCTTTCAAGCACATCCTTGCAGTACTACCCCCACGAGTTCATTCCGTATACTACAGGGATGAGATAGGGAATATATCTTCATCACATTTACGTACAAGTTCCAAGAAGGTGAATATAGCTCACAGATGCTTCATAGAAAGACGGGATATCAGTATCAGCTTCATATAGCTCACTGATTTTTTCCTTCTGATTACTTATTCAATCACTAATAGCTATTTCTGGTTTAGGGTAATTAAGATTCTTCTTGTTTGTTCATGCAAAGTAAATATAAAAAGGCCAAAAAGCAAATTGGAAATGCCACCTGTAACTGAATCTTATTAAATAGAGAATAATTATGCTTATGTAGTATTCGAGTTTATAAAAAACAAAGAGAATTATGTTTGATTTATTTATATATGTCCTGCAGTCAGAACTGTTAATTGAGCCACGCTACCCTTTATTTGGAGGCTGGAAATCAACATTTCTCATTGGATATGGAGTGCCCCTACAGGACTTCCTTTTTGAGTCAACTGCTGGTGCCCGTTATCTCAATTTTACCTTTGGCTGCCCTCTTGCTGACACCGTTGTTGACAAGTTAACAATCAAAGTGTGTATTGTTTTTTATTTACTTTTAAGTGTTATATGTATTCTCATATATTTCTGTTACTTGAGATTCTATTTCTTTTTCCTGGAGATTAAGTGCCCTAATTGAAGTCTTGTTAATATGTTTTTAGATTGTCCTTCCAGAGGGATCAAAGGATTCTTCTATCGAAGTTCCTTTCGAAGTTGAACAGAGTTTGCAGGTATGATGCTTTATAACTCCACTAAACTGATAACCTTGGCCAATGAATAAGACAAGTTCTTTATTCAATGTGATATCATGACTACCTGTGTGATGGTGTCCTGTTAAGTATGCTGGGGAATGAAATTCTCCATATTCCATTTTTAGCTCCATTCTGGAGCAAAACTGTATCTTACGTTCACTAGCCCATCCCGTCTCCATCCAATTACTGTTAGGAAAATATAAAAACTAGTGGACTAATGTTTTTTTAAAGCCCTAGTCGCAGCCCTTCTCAGTCCCAACTGTGTTAAAAGAAGTACCAGTCTGTTACTGTTTACAAATAGGAACCTTCCCATTTCTCATGTAGGTATGAATATGATGTGACCGATTTCCATCTCTGCATAGTTGAGTCACTCATTAATACTGACGCAAAACCTGTTATGTATCCAAAATTAGAATTTCTTTGGCCTCAAGTTTCTTTCAGATACTTGTTAAAGTCCATTAAAAGGGGACCTTCCTTTATTTGATTTGGTACATATGCATAATTATCCTTTTTGAGTATAATTATCTTTTTTTTAAAACACTTGAAAAACAGTTATTGATTTTATTATCAACCATTATATACATACTGTAGATGTTAGATGTATACATACGAGTTCTTCCTTTATTTGATTTGGTACATATGCATACATAGATGTGTACTGAATTGCTTTTACATTTACTTATCTATGCAGAAAAAGTACTCGTACCTTGATGTGATTGGACGGACTGTAGTGGTTCTGGAAAAAAAGAACGTGGTTCCTGAGCACAATGTTCCTTTCCAGGTAACCTTCTAATCAGTCAACATGACTAATCCTTATGTGATATCCAACCAGCGAAATACAGGATTAATTTATTCCAACGTGACTAAGAGTTTCATTTATTAAGACTGTCCTTAACTTCTTAAGGTTGCCCCCATACTCCAATCTCCCTAACTAATCAAATAAATAATAAAAAAATGATATTTGACTTTCTTTGAAAAGACAACTATAAAGACTTCTCCAGTAACTGTTTGCATTCTGACTTAAAAAAAATGATCTTGGATGTTTAAAGGCCTTGAGAAGTGAGAACTTCATTCTTTTTTTAGACTTAACAATGGAAGCAGGCCTGGACACATTTTACCTATCTTTCTTAATGATCAATGCATGGCTTTTTTGAGGTATCAGCTGTTATGGAGTTGTGGGAATTGCTCAATGCTTGTCTTAAATTGTTAAACCTGTTTTTTGGTTTTTGAACTATTTGATTTGACTCATTAAGTTTATGACAGGAGCGAAATATAATATAGGCTAATGAAATAATAAATTCCTCACAAAGGATCCCATAGAGAATTCTCTGACAGAAGCCGAAGGTTGCTTTCCAAGAAATATATTCTCCCCTTCTACGTAAAAGTTCATAGAATAAATATTACCATTCAACTCGAAACCTAATTCTCAAGTAAGTCCCGACCCCATAACCCGGTTAACAAACCTATTTGTGCAAAAAAGAAAAAAAGTAAGCATGGAATGAAATAAAAGATAATAGTAAATCTTCTCATTATTTCCATCTTTTTGCACTTCTGGTATATAATTTTAAGTAAGGCAATTAGCATATGACCGAAAATCCTTTCTGTGTTTCAACTTTAAAACCAATTTTTTTTTTTGTTTATATAATTACACCAACATGTTTCTTTTGGCTTCTAATGACTTAATTCATTTTGGTCCTTTCTCATGCAGGTCCATTACAAGTTCAACCCAATATTTATGCTTGCTGAGCCTTTGATGTTGATGTCGGCATTTTTTCTTTTCTTTGCCACTTGTGTTGCATACCTCCACATCGATCTTTCCATTCGAAAATGAAATGCCCGACATTTGCAAGGTAACTGTTTCTCTAAAAATTGTTGGCAAAACTTTTCAAATCCCTCAAGTGTTGCATACTACCCTGTTACATTTCACTAACATTGTTTGAGTCATAAATATTTTTATGTTTGATTTTGATACCTTTCTTCGTTTGCTTATTAAAGGAAGCTATCAACTATACAGCAACATGTGCTTGGAGTTCAGGGTAATTTAGATGACGATTTCCATGAGGAGTTAGCAGAAATTCATAGAGTTTGCACCATGCCTCTTGAGAGAGCAATATACACCAAAAACAATGTTGCGGATCCCAACTTTTAAAAACATTTTGGCTGTTGATTTAAATTTGTGGGACATTTAAATGTTGTGAGATTTATCTAGCTTGATTTTAACTTAATTGATCTTCACGAGTTAATTATAAGGGTATTGAAATTTCTCAAATTGCAAAAAGTAGAATATGAAAAAGAAAACATTTTATAAAGATAAGTTATTTATCTTAGAGCACTTATGTTGGTCGGTGGGTTTATATTCACGTACTAATCATTTTTTCAATCACTTTTATGTCACTTTAACACTCATATTTTAACACTCATATTTGTTGATTCAATTTGAACTAAATGGGATTCAATTTGAACTAAATGATGTTGGTCTTATCATTATTATTTCATACTTTACATTATATTTCATTAAAAAAAACATTTTAATTATATTTTTATGAGTAATTTATAATTCAATAATACAAAAATAATTAATTTTAAATATAATACAAAAATACTTTTTGAATTTTCTAACTTTGTAAATTTGTTATTATTAAATAATTAATTTAAATTAAAATAAACCTACATAAATTTTAAAATACATACAACATAATAAATAAAAAATAAATTGAAATTGAAATATGAAAATAAACTGAAATAACACTTCATAAATTAAATAACATTATTGGATTGTGCCCAAATATGTTATACTAGATATTTTGCGTATGCCATGCTCGGTAGGTCTATATCACTGCTACTACGTAAACACTTCTAATGATATTGTAGTTGGCATTGAAGTTGTTCACTTTCTTTTGAACCGTGTTATACCAATGTGATTTCATTTGACTAACAAGCCTTGGACACATGCTTGCAAAACGATTTTCATTATAGTATCTATTGATTCTTCCCCAAAATGCGTCTCCTTTCTGATCGTTGTCCACAATTGGATCTTCACTAATCATGACAAATGATTTTGCAAGGAGAATGTCTTCCTCTTTTGTCCACCTTAGTTGCTTCTTGCTTCCACCTTTAGTGATTACACAATCTTCAACTTGATTTGACAGTTGAAGGTTCTGTAAAAATTCACTCCGTCGATGACATGCGAGTTGATCTTGGAATAGAAAATTGCCCTGAAGATTGTTGCCAAAAATCGAATATAGGTGTTTGGAAGTTTGAAGATAGATAATTATTCTGAAAATTTTCATAATTTTGAAAATTTTGAGAAAAAGTTAAAAAAATTGGGAAGTTTGAGGATTGATAGGTAGAATTTGAGAAGTAATCTGAATCATGTCCATAAAAACATAGTTGAAAAAGTTTCGATTGTTATCGACCATTTAAAATGAAAGAACTAAGTAAAACGAAAATTGATTTTTGTGACATAATGAAATCTAGAGTAGAAAGATGAAGTTATTGTCTATTTATAAACAAAAAATTAATAAAATACTGTTTAAAATATTAAATTCAATACAATCATTTATTTAAATAATAATAATATTTTTAAATTTATACTAATAATTTACATAAAATAAATAAACGCAATAAATTATATTCAAATAATAATTAAATTATAAAATTTAACAATAAAAATATGTATTTAAAATTATAATTAAACAAAAGATATATATATATATATATATATATATATATATATGAAAATGAATAAAAAATAAAATAAAAGTTAAAGTTAAGTGGGATTTGGATGAGGCGTGCTGCAGCTTTGCCAATATATATTCGAACGCTGGTATAGATAATGTACTACACTCTATTCCAACTAGTAAATTAACCATTAACATTGACACAAAAGAATGAAAAAAAACAAAACAAAAAAAAAAACTCTTGATTCATACCTTTGAACCGACTTCAATCAAAGATGGTGGGGCATAAAAACTAAAAAAATGAATTGAGACATGCATTGGAATTAATTGATGTCATTTTAATTATAGAGTTTGAACTAATTTTTTTCTCAACCAATGTAAAGCATTTACATTGGTTAGTTCAATGTAAAAATAAAATGGGTTCAAACCCAATGAATTAAATTCCCACCGTAGTAGGAGTCAGTTAACTTTCACCCACCCCTATCCATCCACCCCATAGAGTGTACTCGGTTCAAATGTACGTATGAACTGAGATTTTTTTTAACCTCACACGCCACATGTTAATAGACGATTGACTAGTGATAGGAGTGTGTATTATACGCTCTCATTGGAGGTGTCAATTACTTTTTTAAATGTTGCGGCCCACTCACTTTCTTTATTTTGTTTATTTATATTATTTAAATTATTTTATAATTTAAAATATAGAATTAATTTAAATTATTATATATTTATGGTTTTTAATTATATACTATAATTTAAAATAATATTTTTCGTTTAAAAAATTAATAATTTTATTTAAATAAAAATGAATTTTAATTTTAAACCTACACACACTTACCTTTTTTTATCTTTTAAAATATAATATAAATATCTTTTGTTTAATTTATAATTTAAAATAAATATTAATTAATTATAATGTTTGTTAAAACTTATTTTTATTGTTAAATTTCATAATATAAATTTTTTTAATACAATTTTTTTATATTGATGTAAAATATTATTATGAATTTAAAAAAAAATATTAATTAAAAAAATGATTGTATTTAAATAATGGTGGGATTCATACAATTTAGTTCAAACTGAATCAACGACTGTTGGTGTAAAAATAAGTAGTCCAGTTAAGTAAATAGTGTTAGAAAATTGAAATAACACGACAATTAGAAAATATATAGATTATTTTTCACTTTAAAAGATATTGATGGGTAGGTTCAAGCCTGGTTTTTTTAAACAACTCAAAACATATTGAAAAGCTTGACAGGAAAATATAATATAACCCATCATTTTTTAAATACGAACCTACGAGATGATCCTTATTTGAAGACATAATATGCTAGCAGGCATCAAAGAAGTCATTAATGGTCAGAGATGTCATGCGGCGAACATAAACGACTCGACTACTTGTTCATCAACCTACTCATATTGTCTACCTCTAGGTCTATGTTGATGATATAATCATAACCGCAAGTAATCAAACCCTATTTACATCTATAAATTATCCACAAACTTAGTACACAATTTTCTCTAAAAGATCTTCATCCTTTAAACTACTTCATTAGAATTGAGGTATCTTCTACCTGAGCTGCTATGCTCCTTACACAAAAGAAATACACTCAAGATCTATTGCACAAGTTTTATATGCATGAAGCTAAGTCCAGTCCAACACCTATGGTCTGCTCCTCTATTATTTTCAAGTTTGATGGTAAGATTATGGATGATCCTAAACCGTACAGACAAATTATTGGAGCACTTCAACATCTTACAATAACCAAGCCTGATATTGTGTTCTCTGTCAACGGGCTATATGAATTAAACCCTATATGTAGGGCCTAAGGTTTTGTCTTGCTCCTATATATATGGAAAGTGTAAACAAAAGCAGAAATGCTATTTGCACATCGATGCGATATGCATCGATGTGACATTTTTATTTTATTTTATTTTTTTCTTTTTCTGACATTTTTTACTTTATTGGTTTGTTTTTCTGACAGTTTTTACTTTTTTATTTATTTAATTATTTAATAAAATTATTATATGCAACTTGTTTGTTTTTTATAAAAATAAAAACATTAACAATCAACACATTGCACTTTCATCTAACTTCACAATCGATTTTTACAAAAGAAAAGTTTGGAAAAGAAATACAGAGCCTTCGTTCTGGTGCTTCTCCTTCGTTCTTCTTTTTTTTCTTTTTCGGTTTTTCGAGAGTTAATATATTTCATGCTTTATTTTTTCATGCTTCTTTACTAAATATGTTTTATATGTTATTTAATGCATTTATACGGAATAATATTTGGAGTTTGTATATGTTATAAATGAAACATAAATGTGTTGTGCTCTTTACGATGCTCTGATACCACTTGTTGTGATATTGAAACTAAATCTCTCACGACTCTCGAAATATATATGAGATGCGAAGAAAAAGATAAACGAAAAGAACGAACACACAATTTACGTGGAAACCCAAAACACGGGAAAAATCCACGGGAAGAAAGAAATTCACTACATCGTTGAGGCTTACAATAATTCATTCTATGATCTATTACACTCTATGATTTTCGTCTACCGGAGAACCCCAATTTATAGGTGTAGCAAACCTATCCAATTGGAAACAATTAGAATTATGAATAAATCTTTTTCCTAATTTATGATTCCTAAATAATTAAGGAATATAATTATAATTCATATAATTCTAATTTCCTAATTAAATAAACCCACGCAAAAATCCCAGTGCAAAAAGCCACGCAAAAATCCCAGCGCAACCGCCCGCTAAGAAAAATCCCGCTGGACAAAACGGCGACCGCCATTTCTCATTTGGCGGTCGCGGAACACATTCGGCGGGCGCCAAATCTCATTCGGCGGGCGCCGAAACCCCCGAAAATTGCCCAGTCCCGATTTCGACTTTTCGGCGGTCGCCGAAACCTCTCCGGCGCCCGCCGAAACCTCTCCGGCGCCCGTCGAAACCTCCTTCGGCGATTTTGACCTCTTTTGCGTTCCGATTCGAGTCATAAACAACAAAACGTTATAAAAGTGTACATTACCAAAATCTTCACGATGTGCATATAATGATGTTACTGACTCCAAAAATTATTTAGATGAATTTTAACGGACTAATAAAAAAATACGGGATTTACAATTTTATAAACCGGACCTAATGACTTTATTTTTGTGATTTACGATTTGTACATAATTGTGTTATAAATATATGTACAAGATTGTGTTCAATTTGAAATGAGTTTTTTTATGATGCGGGTTATGTATCTGAGAATATCACGAGCGAGTTTTTAAGTCCGACGGATGGTATAAAATGGAAAGAAATAGTGAAGTCATATGTTCAGTGGATTTCGGGTATGCGAAATATCACCTTAGCCACTCGCGATTCTACAGCACATAATATAAGGTATGTATGTAGTCAATGTGGACTATATAGACCTTCTTCAAAAAATAAAAATGAAAGAAACACAAAAACACAAAGAAATTCGTGTGAATTTTGTTTAGTTGCTAGGCAATATGATACCGATCAGGATCTTTGGCGCATCGATGTTTTGACCGGGACACACAATCATCTATTCCCGGAATTCGCAAAGGGTTCGAGACTGGGTACCTTAACACCCAACCAATTTAAAGAGATACAATGTCATGAACTGCTTCATATAAGTCCACGCAACATGTTGGCCGATATAAAGAGACGCGATCCAACCAATGTTATATATATTAAGAGGGTGAACAATGTCATCAACAATATAAGGGCTCCAAAGGCGGGAAGGGCGAACCCCCACACAAACTACTTCCACAAACTGAAAAAGCGAAATTACAGGTAAACATATTAGCACACTTTATATTTTAAAAATATTTATTTCACATAAATAAATGAAATTATGGCGGTGGAAATTAGGTACGATTTTCGAACGATAGATGACAGTAACGAACTACAAGATGTTGCTTTCAGCCACCCAGAGTCTTATGCAATGATAAACACATACCCGCAAGTACTGATTATCGATAACACGTACAAAACGACTATGTACGATATGACATTACTTGAGGTTGTTGGGGCAACAAGCACAAACAAGACGTTCACCATCGCATACGCATTTATGCAGTATGAAACGCAGGAACACTTTGAATTTTTCTTGCAATTTATTAGGGGATTGTATGAGAGTGTTGAACCGACAATTGTTCTTACGGATATCGCGTTGATGAAAGTTGTGGATAAAATATTTCCAAATTCTCAGAAACAGTTATGCAGGCGCCACATAGAGCAATGTGTTCTAACAAGGGCTCTACAACAGCCAGGTTTCAATAAAGAATATGCTGAATGTTTCAAACATCGATGGAATTGGGCAGTTGAAGCAGCTACACATGAATTTTTTTTGCTTAGATGAGAGTGGGTAAAGCAAAAATACGAGCACTATCCTGGACTAATTCGCTATTGTGAAAAAAACTTGCCTTTCGAAGCATGCACACAGATTTTTAAGTACGTTTATCGATCATCGACTGAACTATGGAAACTACACGACAAACAGGTAAACCTACAATTATTTTAAATATATTTGTTTATATATATATATATTTTCAAAATATTACGAGTTCTTACGTTTTACATGTTTCTACTTTAATTACAGGGCTGAACAAGAGCATCACAAGGTGAAAGCCAATCTCGAAAGCAGTAATTGCACATTTGACTATGTGTTCGACCTGCAAATTCATCAAGTCATGGAGTTGCAAATAGGGGAGATTAAAAAACAGTCGATGATTAACGTCAACAAGATAATGACTAATATGTTAATTAACTGCAAATTATTCAGGAATCTAGTCCACAACGTCACGTTTAAGGCTTTCGAGCTAATAATCGCAGAAGGGGCAAGAGATCTAGGTCTAAATAAATGAAGTGTTCTCTGTTGAGGACACACGATCTTCCGTGCAATTGCAGGCTTCTCCAGTACATGTTATGCGGGACAAAGTATCACTTTAGACAATATTGATATTTACTGGAGAACATTGAATATAGATTTTTCACGTGGTACTACCACGAGGAAAAAACTTTTCAAAGACACTGAAGACGTTACAGCACCTCCGGCAGTTGAAAAAAACAAGAAGCCTCCAAGCACCGACCGTGAACCTTCAAATTGAGAGAAATGGTGTAAAGTTGTTGGACTAAAGAGTTCTAAAAAACCAAAGGGTAAGGGAGAGTGGCGGCCACAAATGCATATCAGGATATTCCACTTGAAACTCATCATAGATATAGCACATCAGAAGAGATTTGGACGAGCTCTCCTGAAGGGAATCAACATCGGGCGATCTTTTCACATGGTACGAGACCGCCCTCTCCAAACTCCACACCTTCAAGTTTCTCAAATTCTCAATAGGTTTCACCAAGCTACAATAACGTTCGCCAGAGTGAATCACGGGTAGCATTACAAGGATCTAAGATGGAGAAATATTTTCCTCCCTGTTAATATATGACTCGAATCCGTAGGAATTTTGTTTCCTTATTTAGGATAATTAGAATTATATTGTATTCAATATAATTCTATTCCTTATGGATTTAAGAGTCATATATTAGAAAAAAAGGTTTATTCCTATTTCTATTGGTTACCTAGTTTATGGGTTTTCTACACCTCTAAATAGGGATCTCCATAGACACAATTATTGGTGTAGAACACGAGTTAATACCATCATAGAGAGAGAGATAATATTGTGTGAGATTAGAGGGTTTTAGAGTGGATATCAATTCTTGTAATCGTCGGCAATATTATAGTGAAAGTTCTCGTCGTTCCTCCCGTGGTTTTTCCCGATTTGGGTTTCCACGTAAATTCCTTGTCTTCTTTACTTGTCTCCTTCTTCTTTATTTTATTGTCGAGTTAATTTCGGGGTTTCGCATTATTATTCGTACTATACATCGTCGATCTACAACAAGTAGTATCTAGTGGCACCGGTCTTGAGCGTGTGGCGTTCAGAGCTTTGTCCCGTAACAGTGGTATTACAGCCAGGTTACGATCCTAAAAGCTAACAAGTGGTATCAGAGCCAGGCAACGATCCCGTGACCTTCCAGACTAAGATCCTACTACCTTCCGGAGCAAGGTTTCGATGACGAGCGTGAGGTACGATCTACCGAAATTTAAGTGGTTTCCTCTTTACCATCACGACATGGAGGAGTCCGTGAGGATTGAGCTCGATCGGAAGGTAATTTCTACTGACCTTCATATATCGAACTCCATGACCGAGGAAATCATGAAGATAAGGTCCGCAAAGGAGTTGTGGGAATTATTGGAAGAGTTGTGGCAACTTTTCAAGATAATATCCTATGTAGCCGTGTTATTGGCGCTATTTGCGGGGGAGAACATGAAGAGAATTGGTGTAAGTGTCTCCGATGTGGCATCGCGTGATGGACTTGACGTCCAAAGTAAGTACCGTGGAAAAGGGAGCGACTCGGGGAATTCGAAGTCGCGACACGGGAATAAGGTATGTCACTATAGCTCGGTGAAAGGAGAAGTAACCGGAGTTATGTTTAGCTACACCTGTGAAGGTGGAGTTTTTGAGGCTACCGAAGCGGTTTTGGTAGTGTTGGGAGGAGACGACAAGGCAAGTCGACCTTATGTCCTCCAAGAAGGCGCGGTGAAGGAAGTAACCGGGGCCGAACCTCGACTCTTGCTAGAAGAGTCTCACCGGCTTAGAGGCATGCAACCAAGTAAGGCCGGAGTGACCAAGCTTAATGAAGATAAAGCGGTGAATGAAGTAACCGTGGGAAAAACTAGGCTCTCGGATGAAGAGTCTACCCGACTAGACCATGTGCGGCTTGGGCATGTGAGGAAAGTTGACAAGAAGGATCGAGTGTTTCTAAACCTGGTGAGCCATGTGCGCTTGGAAAGCGGTCGAGAGGGTATATCTCGAATTGGGCTCACAACTCGAAGAAGACACTCGGGTATGTACAATCCGATTCATGGGGACCTTTGAAGGTCCAATCTTCTAGAAACTAGGCCCGTTGGGGCGTTTGGAGGAAGACGAGGGACGAGACTATGGAGTGCGATGAGATTTCGCATGCGCGATGGAATTTCGCGGCTTGGTGTTATATGTGATGGGATTTCACATGGGCGATGAGATTTCGCGGTTTCTCGTCAAGGTGGAGATTGTTAATAGATGACTCGAATCCGTAGGAATTTTGTTTCCTTATTTAGGATAATTAAAATTATATTGTATTCAATATAATTCTATTCCTTATGGATTTAGGAGTCATATATTAGGAAAAAGGGTTTATTGCTATTCCTATTGGTTACCTAATTTATAGGTTTTCTACACCTATAAATAGGGATCTCCATAGACACAATTATTGGTGTAAACACGAGTTAATACCATCATAGAGAGATATAATATTGTGTGAGATTAGAGGGTTTTAGAGTGGATATCAATCCTTGTAATCGTCGGCAATATTATAGTGAAAGTTCTCGTCGTTCCTCCCGTAGTTTTTCCCGATTTGGGTTTCCACGTAAATTCCTTGTCTTCTTTACTTGTCTCCTTCTTCTTTATTTTATTGTTGAGTTAATTTCGGGGTTCCGCATTATTATTCGTACTATACATCGTCGATCTACAACAAGTAGTATCTAGTGGCACCGGTCTTGATCGTGTGGCGTTCAGAGCTTTGTCCCGTAACAAGTGGTATTACAGCCAGGTTACGATCCTAAAAGCTAACACTCCCTACATAAGAGAATATATTGAATCATACACGGATGTGGATGGAGACCTGTTTTAGAGTTGTTGCTCTCGCAGTCCTCGGAACTGAAGATCAGTGGCGTACAATAAGAGGTTATATGCTACGTGATCTCCGCGAAAGAAGAGAATTATATGATAACGTTATATGTGGCCTTACAACCATGTCATCCTTGGACCAAACTATTAATCACTTCGATCGTACATGCAACACAATTAACTATTTCTCAGTACCTGACTGTGGATACGTGGCTGCAACCACATATAATATCCTCGTGGTTTTTATTATATAATTTATAATGTATTTTATGCAGATAATAACTATAACTTTTATTTCAATTGCACATGAGATCTGACTATCATCTAGTGTCGTGGATATCGAGATACTGGATCAAAAGAAGAGACCCATCAACATATGGTATAGAGTTACAATTTAAAGAACAAATGAATCTATACAATTATCTGCATAACAATAATGCACAACAACGTAAAAATCAATTTGAGTTTGACAAAAAGGCAAAAAAACAAGCTAAAAAATTAGTTATTCAATTTTTTTTTGAAAAATATCTTATTAGTGTAATTTGTGTTTGTTTTCTAATTTAAATGGATATCAAACTTTTTTTTCTATTTTGTTTCTAATGTAATCATTTTTTTTAACATATAAAAATGTTAACGGTTTCCAGTTGTGTAATGCTCGAGTTTTAGTATTTTAATGGTTTATTGAATATTTAAAGTATAATTAGTATTTTATAATATGATTTACGCGTGTTTATGAGGTTAAAGTATTTCAATGTTTTTATGTTTTCGATAGCATGTTTACACTTTAGACATCTCGTAGTATTTGTTTATATTTATTGCACAATTTTCAGAAATAATATGGACGAATTTAATTGTGTGTACAAATAAGTAGAAACGCATGACTTAATAAATGTAAGTAGAAATTGATTTTTATATTGCGTGCTCATTTTGTACGTTTCAAAAATGTAAAAATATTTACGTTTTCATAAAAATAAAATTTAATTAATATTTTCGATAAAATTAATAAATTTATATAATAATTTATTAAATAATGAAAATATAAAAAATAAAACTGTAAAAAAATAAATAAATAAAGAAAACGTCACATCGATGTGCAAATCACACGAATACATCAAATGTTACACACAACACGTGATCAAGTATCCAATATTTGATTTTTTTAAAGTACCAAAATAAGCAATCAACGATCGGAGATATCATGCAACGAAAATAAACGACTCAACTACTTGTTAAATTAAATAAATAATATTATTGTATCTAAAATTCATATAATGTAAATTATCATAGTTATTTATACTACTTATATAAAAAAAACATATTTGAACCTTTTTATGAGATGTATATATTTATTATTTGTACATGAATATCTTGAAGACCACATGGTCCACACTCCACATCCCTTGCCTAGATTTCATCCAAGGTAAGTGTCTAGCATGAATCACACAACTCATGCTCATCAAAATACATGTAAAATCATTATCCAACAACATAAACTTGATTTGTGCCGATTGAAATGGTTCTGTTACATAGAACAATCGAACCAAATACTCATATTAATACTAGAACTTATACGCTGTGGGTGTATGCAAGTCCAAAACATTCAGTCCCATGCACAAAAATTTAGTCCCCTCAAAACTAGTCCTAGTGATTCAAGTTCAAGACAATAATCAATTCAACACACCCATGCATAACATAACATGTAGCCATTCCAAACTAAATCCTGGTGAGAGCAATACAAGCTCTCCAGTAACACACAGATTTCAAGCTTCAAATTACTTAGACAACGGACCAATCAACGAATGCAAACGCGAGGCCATCGAAATAACCATTTGGAGACCGCACTTTCCATACCACACCTTGCCCGTACGAAATCACAGAACCTGTTGCTGACGTACAATATCCAGGAGGTAAAATAGCATACCCCTGCACATTAGGACAATGTACACTTATTATTTATTTACATGCGTTTCAATTGCCGCAAGCTTATGCAATATTATCAAGGAAATACTATAAGCTAAATAATGGCTGATCTTCATTGAAAAACTGGCCCCGTAATTAGGAGAGACTATGACTTTTGGTATCCTTTATTTTTTTGCAAATCTGGTGATAAATGGCTGCTTCAATATTTTATTTAGTCCCCACATAACAAGATATCAGAAGAGGTGTATGGAGGTTACATGATTATAATTACTATTTTGACCGAGGGAAAGATTAAAAGACTAAACCGTCAAACAGAAAATGTTACGGGACTAAAATTCCAATTTGGACTTAATGGCTGTTGGGATAAATTATTATAGACTGTACCTGCTGATTGATAGACGGGAACACACAAACTCTTGGAAAATCACAGCTGCCAAATAACATATCCACAGTGATTATATGCTGATTTGCTGGTGCGGTCTGTAGCCAGCAATGTGCAGCTGGGTTGGCGAACACGCACACTGGGTTAAATTGCTGCAGTAGGTGGAAAGTTCATCAAAGTTTGACATGATAGTAAAAGAAAGATCTCGAGGTAATCCACATGTATATAGGGAAAATAATGAAAACTCGCTTAAGTAACATAAAAAACTAATCATCTTTCCGAATTACATTATTGCCAACCACATACTTCAGGTTGCAATTTGCAAAGTTAAGCATAGAATATATAGAATACATTATAATTATGTCACTTTCTAATATCTTAATAAAAACAAGGGATGATTACAAAATGTATCCAAGATAAAATCAGATAACTTTCAAAATTAAAACAAAAAATACCATTGGGTTTCACGCAGCGTTAAAATTAAGGAGTTAATAACAACATTTTTTTATTACATATTAAAAATGGTTCTGAAATAGTAGTTTTTAGTTTTGAAGGTGTAAATGTAAGACATAATAAAATCACAGGGATAGTTTTTGTAATTTTTAGTCATAACTGTTCTATTTATATAGGCCAAACCTCGAGGGTATTTTGTAATTAGCCTTAACAACAATATGTAAGAATTTGAGAAGCATAAAAAAGGTTTGTATAATGATTAACAGAATATGAGCATCTGAACGTGTGAGATATATGCTTCTTTCATTAGATATAAAATGTATGATGTTTAGATATTATCCTTTAATGCTAAGAACATTATGAACATACCGTGAAGGAGAAACACAATATGGCATAGCGGTGACGATGTAATAGTAGAAGCATTGAATCAGAAGCCTGACGATTGATGCCAAATATATCCACACCTAAAATAGATCTGAATAAAACAAAAATGCTTCTCCCGGTTAATAAAACAATGTTAAGTGTCCCAAAAAAACCAAAACCAATATGACACGATAGCCAATTTAGTAAATGATTCAGTCTTCAGTGCTTGAACCTAAATAAATTAATTTTTTATCTGATAGTTTTTTATTTGCAGGTCCTCAATTGATAGTTTAACCTATATTTCGGACCTAAATTGGTAAAAGTCCTAACTTTTATACAAAGCCAACTATTGATAATTAAACAAATAATGTCGAATAGACCACCACATCAACACTAATACATTATCATGTATCCGTGAGTTGCGGTTTAAATTATATGGATTAAGAGTTGAGTTCATATATCACAATGTTTGGTTTTTCAAGAAAGATCTATCAAATTTACTTACATATAACTTCGGCATATCAAAGCAGCAAGGTTGAAAGAAATTGTTCCTTGAGCGACAACAGAGCTATTTGTTTCAGTGGGGTTCATTCTAAGATTGGATCCTGGTACCTTTACTCCCTGAGAAATTTTACCCACGGAGGAAATTACATGTTGGACATATAGCCGAGCCACAGCTACGATTACATCCTGATGTTTGGATTCATAAGGGAACTGAAACGCAAGAACCATCATCGAGGATGGGTGCCTAACACTTGCCTGGGTATTAGATAAAGAATTTAGAATGGGAATACGGCACAGGGAAAAAAGGACTAAATGAACTAACAAAAAAATCGTTCACATAAGAAAACAATGAAAAACATAGTCAAATGAGAACAAAAAAATTTAATGTTCAGAAGAATTAATCAAAGAAGGCAAACCAAAGTCATGTTGAACTCAACTGTATCTGAACCCAACGAGAAGATTCGAAATCCGCAAGATAATTGACTGGCATCATTAGGGATAGTTCTGTCTATTGGTGCAAAGATTAGTTCTGAGCAAGCTCCAAAACCATTGTCTTCCATCCCATTGCTCACCTACTCCAGAAATGATAGTAAATGAAGCATCAATCATTGAAGTGCAATTTTTTTTTGACAAGTAGATCAGTTTTCTTTTAATGTCAGAAAGAGCAATTGTGGCTAATTGAGATAGTAATAACTTTTACAAGGACCAATTATCATTTTAAAATTAAAATTCTATGAATTCTGAGAAAGCAAAACCAATTAAGGGCCGTCTCTAGCTTGAAATGCGATCCTTCTACATTCTTGTAATGCAATCCTTGTACATTCCATGAAAGCAATTTAAGCTCGATTCAAAACTCATTAGGATCGCATTGCACTGGAAGAAGGGGAAAGGCTGACAAAACAAGGTCTCTAGCTTGAAATTTAATCCTTCTACATTCTTGTAATGCAATCTTTGTACATTCCATGAAAGTAATTTAAGCTCGATTGAAAACTCATTAGAATCGTTTTGCATGGAAGAAGGGAAAAGGCTGACAAAACGAGGTCTCTAGCTTGTATTGTAATCCTTGTACATTCCAAGAAAGCAATTTAAGCTCGGTTCAAAACTCATTAGAATCGTTTAGCACTGGAAGGGGAAAGGCTGACAAAACGAGGTTCGGCTGAACAAGAAGGATTGACCGCAACATTATGCATAATATTCTTTTCGGTTCGTCCCAAAACAATATGCATATCCAAAATCGAAATAACTTTAACAATCTTCACCCTCACAATATTCACTTATTTACACCCCATTTCATTACTTTTTCCAACAACCCTCACAACCCCTCCTTACCATATAGTTGAATTACCAATTTCACCCTTCATTTTATTCATCTAAAAAGCAAAGATGTTCTTATTTTTGAGGGTCGGGGATGGAGTACATATTTAGTGTTATGCTTCCTTCTTATTATTTTATTCCTATTCCTATTCCTATTATCATTCTTATTAATTTATTACTATTACTATTTCAGTTGAGCTTGAAGACCACGGTGTAAAGTTACACTGAAGTTGGGTATTACTGATCTAGAGGATGAGGGATTGCCTGAATTATCTTGTTACTAACATAAGGGTGGGCATAAGAAATCAGGAGAAAATATATTGTTCTTGGTTTCCCCATTCTTTAACAGGTAGGAGAGCTTGCAAAGGCAATAGTAATAAAAGCTAATCCTTTAGGAACTCTTAGACTTAGTTAGTTAGTTAGTTATATAAGAGCATAATTTATCTGGATATTTTTGTATTAAAAATGTAACTAATGGTGATGCCTATCTTGATCTATCTATCTATCTATCTATATATATATATCTATCTATCTATCTATATATATATATATATATATATATATATATATATATATATATATATATATATATATATATATATATAGAGAGAGAGAGAGAGAGAGAGAGAGAGATGGAACAGTCAACAACTAAAGGAAGATATGACTTTACCTGCAAATGATATAAATCCCTTGAATAAAAATTAAGCCGGCGATCAGCGTGATCCAGTTGGATGATTTCTAGTGCCTGACATGGAAATATTAACAAAACATGTAAATTTTATGAAAATAGATATTAATCATGAAAGGTTAAGAGAATCCATCAATCATCAGACTTAACTAACCTCATCCTCAAGATTAGTGTGGCCAAGCAGCACAGAATGTTCAGATATATGGGAAATATCGAGTCCTGGAAATGCATAAGAGGCAGGTCTGGAAGCTACCAAATGATTAAAGAAGTTGAAATCCATCCAAGATGAGCGCTTCTCTTTCAGAAGCTTCAACAATCTTGCAGGGAATACATTCTGTCACCCAAAAGAAAGTAGGATTAAAAAAAAAAAAAGATCGCAGTGCCCAAAAAGCTTTATGGTACGTACAACTTCATAAATTAATGAAATTCTAAAATAGTACATCAGCTTCTAATATATATATATTGCAGCAGGGAAACCATTCTGCCACCCCCAAAATAAAATCAAAGGATTCAAAACTTTAAAGTAAAAGGATGTTCCAATTAATTTCCCAAATCGTCATTATTATTGAAAAAAAATATTTTCAGAAATCAGATTTTTGCAAGTGACCAATACTTGTAACATAATCAACTTTCAACGAATTGGGCATCCAGTGGGCACAAAAGGAAAATTTTATGGAGGATTGTAGTCTCGGTAGAGTATTATGTCACATATGGTTATAGAGGAATATTATAATTTTTGAAGATAGATGTGATTTTCTTGATGAGATTTGGATAGGAAAATCGAAAACAGCTTTATGGTCTAATTAGTCATAATGCTTTCAGGGGCTATTTTATTTCGGATGTATCTATCAATTTGCAATGTAATCAGTTTTTAGGGAAATCTCGCCCCTACGTTAGTTATTTGTTTCTTATAAAAAAATACATAATAATCATAATTCTTTGACAAAATAATCAATTTTATGAAAAAAAATAGGCATTAAGCTTCCAAATCTGCATTTAACTTTACTCACTAATACATGGAACGCTAATCATAGGTTGAGGTCAGAGAGAAATTCACCATAAGCAGTGGCTACTTAAGGGAACATAACAATTCAAAAGACAACTCTAAGAGAAATAAGTTTATGACTTACTTGAAGTAGCAAAGATGCTTTTAAACAAAGTATACTGTCACAATTTGCATACACTCCGAAACTAGTCGTTCTCTTAGTGGACTTAATAACACCATCATTGGCATTACCATTCATCAATGTCCATCCATCCTCAGAGAAACCATTGACAGCATCATTGAAGCCCCTAGATAAACATACACACAACAAGAAAGATATTAGTAATGCTAAATCTTGGCAAATTACACAATAATCCAACATGCAGTAAAATTGACAGTTATCTACTTGAGAAACTTATTTGCTAGATTAACATTGTTGTTGGACTTAATATTTTTCTGTGCACGATTGTTGAAAAATAAGCCACAATTACATTATAAATTAGACCAATGTTAAGACATTACAACAATCAAAAAAATATGGAATAGATTAATGAGTTGGCATGTCCATTTAACTTCTTACTTAGAAAGTCTCTGGCTAAAAGTTCTCAAAAGAGCAGGATCCTCACGGGAAGCATGTTTTAGTTTGCCATTCATCTCATTGCCCACATGCTCAATATAATGAAGTGCCTGTGTACAGAAAAACTCAATTAGTCTTCTAAATACACTCATAAAACAACTCTAAGCTCTTATAAAGCCATGAATGCATCAAAGAGGTATGTATGATCTTATTCAATGCATTTAGAGTTAGTTTGATAACATTTAAAAGTTCTGAAATTAATAATTTCAGAAATTACAATATTTTTATTATTTATTAAATAATATCCACTACTGGAAAGCACGCTGAAGATGCATATAATATTTTCAAAAGAAAATCACATCTTAATGCTTAAATGTGATTACATAAAACATATATATTTCAACTTTTTTTATCTTATCTATCAATTTACCCTTATTTGTTAATATAATATACTCCGTATAGGATTAAGCAGATAATTATTCTCTGTTGTCTCTCTCTATGAATTATTATTTTCTGCCTATTTATTGGAGATAGATAAATCAATCCACAGCACCAATACAACTAAAAAGGGCGTGTGACAATAGAAAATTGTCTCTAACTTACTGGTTTCCTACAATTTATTTATTTTATAAGATTTTTATTAATATTTATTAAAGAAACAATCACCCCAGATTTTTCTTAATATTTATTAGAGAAACAATCACCCCAAATTTTGGGGCCCAAAACGAAAACACAAATGATAAGCATGTCACAAAAAAACATCTCTATCGATGACTTATTTTTTCATCCTATTTATTAGAGACGGATAAATCATTCCCTAATCAAAACACTACAGGGGACAATTTCCACGAGCTACAGGAGAGATATGAGGCCAATTTAAACTAGAAAATACTTACAGAACAAACTGTCTTCTTGGCCAGAAGTTCAGATGACTCATAAAGAGGTCGCACCACTTCTGGAACAGGTGATGCCTGCAGCAAGTTTGCATTTAACTCAGATTCTTCATCAAAGGTACAATGGGTATAGTTTATTGCAGCCTGTTACACAGAAATAAAGAATAATACCCCAAAATCGAAGTGCTCAACAAGATGTATGGTTGATCCCCTCCCTTCACCAGGGCAAATCATATAACCACTAGCCAGCATCTTCCCTCTCACAAATTCTAGGCCAGTAGTTGAACTTGAGCCAAAACGATGATCAGAGATTGACTTCTCACATACCTGAACATATCCATTTGGGAAGACTAAATAAACAGGTGTATCTATCTCTGGAATAAAGCAAATTGATTGCTAATCAGTCATTTCATGTGAACACATACATCTGCTGACAAAAAAAAAAAGTAATCATACCACAAGGCTGCCATCCTCTAAAACAGAAGAATATCTTACTACCATAAAGTCTCGCGCCAAAGCCATGGTGGTGGGGGCATAATACTGTAAAAATAAATCTATGTAAGGAAGCAACTAATATGAATAAGTGAGATTTCGGTAGAAAAAAAAATCATCACGCTATAGCTTTCATGAATCTTAGGGCAAATATAAGGTTTTATTCTTCACCTTTGTGTTGATCAACTCAATGGTTCCCCCATTGTTTGTAGAATACTTGAAAAGAACATTCATATTTCGGCAAAACCGAGACCAGGAAGGTCGGTTCTTGAGCATTTCCATTGTCTGCATTATGTATTTATGTAAGAAAATCAAAAAAACAACATTGAAATGACTATTCATTTTTCTCAAGTTATTGGTATGCCATGCTCACGTTAGCACTAGAAAATGAAACTTAGCTTGATCTAGTGGTTAGCATTCTTTTTTAATTTTCAAGTTCTCTCAAAATATATAACTTACAACGCGTCACGTGAAAGAGAAGTATACAGATAAAGCATTTTAAGAAAGTTATCTTAAGCTGATATAACTGATATAGAATCTTGCAAAACAATGATAATTCTTGCCTTCGAAGGTTCAAAAAATATTGTGGCACACGCTCGTGCGGCCACTCCAGTGCAAGTAGAAGAAACGTATACAGTCCCGAATACACTTGGACTATCCAGCTGAAAAGTAGGACATGAATGATCAGCAAATGAATAAAAAAAACTCCATAAAGTAAGTAACTAGCACAACCTTCAGACTCAGAACAGGGATCCAGTTAATAGCATTTCCAGTAGCTTTAGATAAGAACTCTTTCCTGGTCTCCTCGGCCAGTAAGCGAAGGCTATACGATAGAGAATAAAAAGCGTGATG
Organism: Euphrasia confusa; assembly: GCA_954870475.1. Classification (NCBI taxonomy): domain Eukaryota; kingdom Viridiplantae; phylum Streptophyta; class Magnoliopsida; order Lamiales; family Orobanchaceae; genus Euphrasia; species Euphrasia confusa. The sequence goes on from OX940960.1 coordinate 25,718,088, forward strand.
TTAAGACAGTAATTGAACTGTATTTAAATTTATTAGGGGACTCCACTCCAAAATACCCTTTATATTTATCAGCAACCGTATTGCCCATTTCAGGATGTCCACTTCAGAATGTCCAACTGCAAGTCAAAGGTGGTAATATGAGAAGCTAACTGCATCAAAATTATGATATTCACGAGTACATGATATTCATTTTTATTTATTTATTTTCATTTCAGTCAGGAAAAGGGAAATCATTATCCTAGAACATATATAAATTTCTTTCATCCTCTTAAATTAAATCACACAAGAATGTCACTTGGTCCATGTTACAAGGGATCAAATATTAATATTTTAACACAATGAAAAGATGTCCAGGACATTCTCTGTCAGAGTACTCGGTCAATTTAATATGCCACACATATTTGTTAAGAAGTATTAATTGGTAGTTATAGAATATACATTGCCTGTGAATAGAGTTATATCAAGATAATTTCCTAATAAAACAGTTGATAGTACTGAACAAAGAAAGATTTGGCTCCAATCCAATAGTACAACTACAACCTGCCATGTTTAGCAGATGCATTCTGATGTAAATTTCACAAGATATATAATTTGGGGAAAGACAGATAAATATGCAACAATCGTCAAGTAAATATACCCAAAAATAATCACAATTACTTTATCAAACAAAAGTATCAGGCAGTTAAGAAAATAAATGTATTCAAGATACACAATGCCCAATTAAGAGATACTCCCTCCGTCCCAGTGAAACTTGTACCTTTCTTTTGTATTTTGTGAAATAAGTGAACCTGTTTCTCTGGGACAGAGGTAGTATATAACATACGATGAGAACTTGATTACCCAAATTTCTTTAATTTCAAATCATTTTCATTGAGTTTCTCTTAAACTTAATAAAGAAAATGTATAGACTGGGATTCATTTTACTTGTATTTGGTTATATTACTCTATTTTTACCTTTGTGCCTTCTATTGTCTATTGAGCAACGCAGCCAGAAGAGTGTCGAGGATGGATGACACAATGGGTTAGATTATTGTTGATTGGGGTGGGAAGGGTGGCGGCCACTGGTAGAGGTAGGGTGACGATGCGAAAACAGAATATAAAAGGAAAAAATGATTTTATAAACACAGATAATTAAATTTTATTCCAAAAATTTGAAGAAAATTACGATTGTCACAAATGAAAAGTAGATGGCAAAGATATTATGTGGGATTTTGTAAATAAAAATAATTATGATGATGAATTTTCTTTTTTTAATAAAAAATATATTTACAAATGAGTGTGTCCATATATTATAACACAAAATAATTATTACATTATATTATATTTAGATAAAATAATAAAATGTAAACTACCTTTCCTTTTACACTAATATCTCAAATCAAAACAAAACAAATTGTGTACTATATAAATTTTTATTTATAATTATATAAAGAAGAAATCAATTGCACATAAAATAGTAGGTACTTGTTAAAACATATTTGATTTTTTTTTGAAAATAATTGAAAACTATCAAATTAGATAATTTAACATTGTAATAAAGAAAATCATTAAAATATAGATAGGAAATTTGTTAACATCCATATATATGTATACACAGATGTTTATCATCTGTAATTTCTTGAAGAAATTCTGCAACAGTACAGGGTCAAAAGATCATAGGAATAAGTAGACTCCTGCAAAGTATAATACACCAAGTATGAAGAGGTGTGCATAGAAACTCCCATTATACTATCTTACATACTTCAACCCCATTACCATTGTTCTAAAAATCCCCGCTTAGGCGTTAGGCTGAGGTCGACGGCCTAGATTTTAGTCCCGCCTAGGCTCTAGGCTCCCCAGTCGCCTAAACCCGCCTTAACCCACCTAAACCCGACTTTACCTACTTAAACGGTAACCGAGTAGGCTTAGTCGGACGACTCAAATTTGATGCAAAGCATGATGAATCGAATAAAATATATGGTGTTATGATAAATTTTGAGTATGAGACCAACATCTAATTAATATTAAAGAAATAATGGAAATGGTGTAGAATTTTAAATTTGCCAGTTGTGCAAGAAGATGAAGGAAAAAAAATTTAAGCATTTACAAGTAGACGACAATAGGTGTCGGACACTAGAAATGTATATAGTGCGTACTAACCAAGTAAGAAGATTGTGATTCAACATATACTTTAATTAATATTTTCCCACCATTTATGCATCCCTTTTTGAGATCATATCAAATCAATGGTACACATATTTGGCAAACTAAGCTACTGCAAAAAATCTATATTCTAATCATTCTTTTCATAAATTCTATTGGTACAATGCAATGTAATACAACTCGATAATTAATTTTAGGCACGTCTCATCCCTATTAGTTATAAAAGTATATATTTCATATAAAAAAAGTTATACGTGGATGAGGATTTTTTTCACTTTGTTTATGTGTTGTGCCCAATCATGGCTTCATACTAATATGTGATAAGTTCTCTGTATTTAGGAGTAGGATAAATACATAAATGTGTATATATTTCATATTCGTTGCATTGTGGATCAAAGTTAACAAAAAAACAGACATACATTAAAAACCATGAAAATGGTAGTTTCACCTCTATTAGACCCAACAGTAAGGATTGCGATTACTCTTTGCTATATGCTGAGCTGAAAATTCAAAAGTTTTATTTTGGATAAAAGGGTTAGAACTTGAGGGGAGGATTCAGGAGAAGGGTCTAAAATGATTTCATGCAAGATGGATTGGAAATCACCAAAATGACTCAAAAATAGATCCATATAGCATATAGGACCCTAATGTTTTGAAAACCATTGCATCCAAACAAGTTGGATGGATTTGTTATTGCATATTATGGATATAAAATCATCAGTTACAAATGAAGCCTTCAATGATTTTCTTTCCTATCATTCATACATAGTCGCTCAGATTATCTTTCTTAATTACTATTTGAATTACATACAAAAATAATCTAAGAAGAAAATGAATCATAATTATTCTGCATAAACTCTTGTTTCACCTTTTTTAAAAGTGTATTTAGATCTTGGTTGTCTCAAAATTTATTTATATTCTTTAGCTTAGTAATATTTTTATATTCATGGTTATCTAGTCCCTATGAGATTGAGTTTAAAAAAAAAATTGTGACTAGAATGAAGTGTCTAATTGTCCTTAAACCTTAAGAATCAGGATTTCAAATATATATTTATGAAGATGACAGCCGTCACATCAAATTATTAAACATATTTTTGGCACTCTTGTTTCAGCAAGTTGAGCATTCACTAATAAAGTTGAGTTTTACAGTAATATTGTCAAAAGTGTGAGGACTAACATGCACATCCATAAATATTACAGTAAAAATATAATTGACCGACAAAAGTAGTCGACCACGAAATAAATGTTAAATGTTATTTAAAGACTACGAAACTGAAGGCCTATTAAACAACATCTTTGCAACAATCATAATGAGAAACCTCCACACTACAACTCTACAATCTCCAAATATATAAATACCTTTAATAAACCAAAAGAATATTATGATAAAGTATATTCACAGGGGTTGGGGGTTGGGGTGTTTGAAGAGAATAAACCAATAAGTAAACATCAAAAAACAAAAGAAAAAAATACCTTCGGTTTTGGAAACAAACTTACAACTTCATGTTGTCTAGGTTTCCTCAGAGCAGGTTATTTTGGAATCTGAACATCGTCAGCACTCTGCAAACTCTTTCTCAAGAACCTCAATCTGACCTTCTTTATATCGTGCATAGGTACCTTCATGTTCACGTCACTCTCCACACCTTAACCTCTTCTGCTACCGCCAGCAAACGCCATTTCAAATCTCTCCAAATCCACACCCAAAACTCCGATACAAGAATTTAGCAATATTCAAATTGTTGAAAAAATACCGGTGATAACGTGAAAATGGCTATTGAGTTTTCAGATTCAATCAACCAAAAAAATGCTCTAAACAGCAAAATTACTTGTTTATAATAAAACTTAAAAGACTGCAAACAAACCGCTGATTCCTTAAATACTTAAATACTACATTAATCATGTATCAAGAAATAGTTTCTCGAAGGACCTACCCCTACGACTCATATGTTAAAGAATTCTCCTCCCTAATAGCCTAATTAATATGCTGCACCAGATGATGTAGCTTCGCCAGCAATTCTTAAAAAGACCACATGAATCTCAGTTGATCGCTCTTCTTTTCCATTTACATTTCATCGTTCTTGAATTTGCACTCTTATTCAAAATCTAGCAACTTTACATTTTCAATTTTTTTCATAAAATTAATCAACAAAACCACCTCTTCACAAGTAGAAACGAACTAACTAAGTTTCCATTCCATCATCAGAAAAAAAAAATGTAACTGCAGAAAAAGGCTTTTGGCTCCCAAATCCACACATTCTCCTTAAATGTAAATTCCTCAACATCAAAGAGAGATAATAATACAATAGTTATGAGAGGAAAAAAACCCAGATACATTCGAATCACATGATAATAATAATAAAATAAAAAAAGATTACCCAGTATATAGTGTATATTGTCACAAAAAATAAGGTGTATACAAGAAAAAAAATTAACGCTACAAAAAACAGTGTGGGGTGGAGAAGGGGGTTCGTGTTAAAGTAGCTTTGATGTCGAACCGCCTACAGCTAGCCGCAAAATCCCGAATCCAGTATTCCGAAATCCGAACCAGCATTCTTGTTTCTACAGAGGAATTAAAAACGATTTTGGATCCGTAGAATATTTTTCAGAATTATTGGGAAGCATTGCAATTGGCTTAAGTAATTCTAGAATATATATTTAATATTCTCATATTTAAATTTAAAAAAAAATACTGAATATTTAAAATATAATTTATCTTAAAATAGTTTTAGTAATTTTGCAATTAGTTGAAGGTTTATCAATGTGATAGTAACCAAGCAAGTTTTTTGTCAGGTTTTCTTAAATTTAACTGATTAAACCATAATTTTTTATGAAATTTTGATACTCTAGTAACCAACTAGTTTTTTTTTTTAGTATAGATCAATTGCAATGTCTTGGGTTCGAACCTTAGACATTATGTCCTCAATTCAACTACTCAACCAACTGAGCTAACAACCCTTGACAGCTAATTCTACTCAAAATACAGAACAAGAAAGTATTATAAAACGATAAATTTACCATATCAGGGTAGGCCACTGGAGTAGCAAGAGGATGTCCCACTGGAGGAGCAACACCTGCAGCTTGAGGGTTGTGCATCAAAACCTGCCGCTTACTCTTGCTCACCATTTTCTTCCAATTCGTCACAAACCTATCAAGCTCCCAAAGAGTCTCATTGTCGAGTGTCTCAATGTCGAGCTCAATTTCATCACCGTCTTGAGCCAAATACTGGTTCTTCTTCCTTATAATCTGAACCAACTGAGGCATCTTTTCCTGAGGCAAACTCTGCAGGCTTCTGCTTTTCCTCCATACTCATATCGCGTTTATTTGGATCATTGGCTTTCGGCTTCGGTAGCTTCATTGGCCCCACTGCTCTCCCAACTTTCTGCTCCTTGACCATAGTCCTCCATACTCATATCGCGTTTATTTGGATCCTTGGCTTTCGGCTTCAGTAGCTTCGTTGGCCCCACTGCTCTCCCAACTTTCTGCTCCTTGACCATAGGCACAGAGGGAGCTCTCACGGGAGAAGGCATCAATACTGCTGCAATCCATCGTTGACCCTAAGATCGTGAACTTCAAACTCTCTCTGCTGCCTCAAAGTGCTGTCAAGCTTATCCTGTACAGGCCTATACAACTCTTCAAATTCGGCAAGCAACTGCTCGGCGCACCCGTTAACGACAAGGCATTGTTGAAGGTCAACCTCCACCGGCGTATGGTATTGCTTCTTGGCAAGGTTTGCTTACGCAGCGTGATGAAATTGCTTCTGGTTCTTTTTTGGATTAGGGTTTGTGTTTAGGTGAGGATTGGAGTACTGCTCCTTTCCCAGCTGGATTCATTCTGGCTCGCTAAAACGGCAGACGGCAGACGCCATGAATCACACCGTCGGCGGATCTCAGCTCCGACGAAGCTCCGGCAGCAATATCCCCAAAAAAACATTTAATTAATAGCAAGAATTAGTCTTCCGTCTGGAAAAAAATTCGACTCCGACCGATTAAATCTCCGCGAAGATTGTGATTATAAAAATCTAAAAAAAATTGAGGAAATTTAGGATCATTTATGACAACAAAATGAGGTGTAAAAAAAGGGATTAACGCCTAATTAAAATGGGAATTAGGGTTTGAGCAAACCCTAATTCCCATTTTTTATGGGAATTAGTAACCAACTAGTTTATAATTATGATTATGAAAAATTTATAAATGGTTAAATAACTAGTTTTAGAGACAATTATTACCTAATGACATGTAAACAACCCCATTGTTTTATGTTGAGTTTAATACATTGTGTGAATTTGTAAATATGGTGTCATGAAATTGGACTTGTATACTGTTGTGTTTTGACACAAAATTGAAAAGAAGAAGACGACCTGAAGATTCCGCGACCGCCGATCTCAAACAGCAGTCGCCGGTGGTGGTCTCGCGACCGCGGGAAGGCGGCAGCGCCCGCCGATTTGGTCGTTTTTCGGATCGAAGGTTCGATCGGTATTTTTGGTGATTTCGCGCCCGCCGTTGGATTAGTAGATGGAGATTATTTTGGGGATCTACTAATGGCTCTAGGTGAGAACTTCAACTTTTGTGAGGATTGAATCTTAGACTCGGGTTGCTCGTTTCATATGTGTTCGGACCGGACGTTGTTCGAGACTTATGAATCTTTGGAGCATGGTGCGGTGTTTATGGCTAATAACACCTCGTGCAAGATCAAAGGGATTGGGAATATCCGTTTGAAGATGTTCGATGGCACGTTGTGCACGTTCGGCGAGGTAAGACATGTCCTTGAGTTGAAGAGGAATTTAATTTCCTTGAGTACCCTTGATATGAAGGGTTATAAACTCACTTGTAAAGGTTGAGTTTTAAGAGTTACCAAAGGTGGTTTGGTAATATTGCGGGAAAAGAGAAAGACGAGTCGTCTTTATGTCCTCGATGGAAGCTCCGCGAAAGAAGTAATCGAGGTCAATTCTAGCTACACCGGTGAAGGTGGAGTTTCTGAGGCTACCGAAGAGGCTTTGGTAGTGTTGAGAGGAGAAAACAAGGCGGGGCGACCTTATGTCCTCCAAGAAGGCGCGGTGAAGGAAGTAACCGGACTGAACCTCGACTCTTGGTAGAAGAGTCTATCCGGCTTAGAGGCGCGCAACCAAGTAAGGCCGAAGTGACTAAGCTGAATAAAGATGAAGAAACGGTGAACGAAGTAACCGTGGGAAAAACTAGGCTCTCGGATGAAGAGTCTACTCGACTAGACCATGTGCGGCTTGGGCATGTGAGGAAAGTCGACAAGAAGGATCGAGTGTATATCAATCGATAGAGTGTTTCTAAATTTGGAGAGCATTGTGCGCTTGGAAAGCGGTCGAGAGGGTATATCTTGAATTGGGCTCACAACTCGAAGAAGACACTCGGGTATATACGTTATGATTTATGGGGACCTTTAGAGGTCCAAACTTCTAGGAACTAGGCCCGTTAGGGCGATTGGAGGAAGACTAGGAACAAGACTTGGAGTGAGATTTGATTTCGAATGGGCGGTGTGATTTCGCTTAAAGGTTTTGATGTGCAATGAGATTTCGCATGCGCGATGGGATTTCGCGACTTGGTGATATGTGATGTGATTTCACATGTGCGATGGGATTTTGCGGTTTAGTGTCAAGGTGGAGATTTGTTGTGTTTTGACACAAAACCGAGAAGAAGAAGACGACCTGAAGATTTCGCGACCGCCGATCTCAAACGGCGGTCGCCGGTGGTGGTCCCGCGACCGCGGGAAGGCAGCAGCGCCCGCCGATTTGGTCATTTTTTGGATCGAATGTTCGATCGGGATTTCTGGTGATTTCGCGCCCGCGACCGCCGGTGGCAAAACGACGCCCGCCGTTTTTCGCTGGCGCGATTTCTGGAAAGTTTTCTTTTTCCGATCCGATTTTGATTCCTTCTTCTTCAAGGCTTCTTATGGGCGAGAATTATTGTTTCCATACAATAATTAGGACCTCCTCCTATATAAAGAGAGCTTCTCCATGGACACAAACAACACGAGTTAACACCATCAATTAGAGAGATAATATTGTTTGAGATTAGATGGTTTAAGAGTGGATAACAATCCTTGTAATCGTGGGCAATATTATAGTGAAAGTTCTCGTCTTTCCTCCCGTGGTTTTTCCCGATTTGGGTTTCCACGTAAATTCCTTGTCTTCTTTACTTGTCTCCTTCTCTTTTATTGTTGAGTTATTTCGGGGTTCCGCATTATTATTCGTATTATATATCGTCGATCTGCAACAAGTAGTATCCAGTGGCACTGGTCTTGATCGTGTGGCGTTCAGAGCTTTGTCTTAAAAGCTAACATATACCATTGTTAGTTTGTTATATGTTATATACTATATTTGTTTTTTGTTTTATTTCAAATTTGTTGTTTCAAATATTAGAATAGAGTTTTGTTTGCCTCTATAAGATGAATACTCTTATGAAAAAAGACTATTGCTTGAATGCATAATCTTCACATACTAACACTAATGTTATTTCCCTTGTTCGCCCTTGCTCAGGTCTATATTCACTATGTTGAGGCATATGCCTACTATGAATAGTTGCTCAAGAAAGTTGATGCAATGGGAAAGCCATATCTAGTTGAAATCAACGCCAAGGAAGATAGCTTCATTTTCACAATTGAGACAACTTCAGCGGTAAAAGTGTCACAACTGTTTCTCAATGCCATTGATGTATTGAAGCAGAAATTGGACGCGGTTTGTTTGTCATCGGACACGGTTGAAGCCGACAAGTAGTTTGGGGAGTTGGGTGGGCAGATGCATGGCGGTTGATGACTTTTGCGTTCCTGACATTGATTTGTTTTATTATTAAGCTATAGATGCATTTAGAAAATTCAAAACTGAAAGCATCTCTGAAAAAGGAAACCGCTTAACTGAAGAAACTTCAAATTCTCTTCAAAAATTCAGATGCTGAAAACGATGAGCTAAAGCCGACTCTGATGAATGCTCAAACTGATCTTGCTATGAGTGACAAGGAGTGCTACATCCTGAAAGAAAAACTCCACATGACGGATGAACTTCTGAGAAAGATGAACACGAATTCTTCAGTGTTTGACAATTCCGTCTCGTATATGAATCCTAATCGATATGGACTGAGTTTCCAAAAAGTTTTTGAATCTATATATGCTACTCCCGAAAATAAAGGAGTTAACTTCATCAAAGCTTTTAATGATCCTCTAGAGGATGAAATCAAAAATGAGTCTGAAACTTTGAAACGTAAGGAAATTGCTGAAGGGAAGAAAGTTGTTACGTCTGTTGGAAATCGATATCCCGGGCTATCAAAAAAATCGCGTAATCGATAACCCGACCGAAATTCTCGATCGCCGGAGAACCAACCGCAGACCACCGCATGAGCCGAGCACCACCACGGTCCGCCCGGCCGAGCCCCCGCGCGGGGCTCGCGATCGCCTCACGGCTGATCGTTGGGGATGCACTAGGCATCCCTGGGGCTGCTCGTAGCAGCCCCGCAGCGAGCTCACGGGCTCGCTGCTCGCGGGGGGGGGGGGGGGGGGGGGGGGTGATTTGATATAATATGGTATAATATTGGGAGTGCAATTATATTTATATAGTGGAAAATAAATATAATTAATATTAATGGATTAATAGATTTGGGCTTGGGCTCAATTTAATCATTAATATTGGAAGTCCAATATTCCACCTCCTTTAGATCCCCTACGTAGCCTATAAAAGCACTACATGGTCTTCTCTATTCATATAACTTGAAGATCACAATTCTAGAGAGAGAAAGAAAGAGAAGGAGATCCATGGAGTTCGGAGGATCGTCGCCCACACGACGTTCGAGCTAGTGCAAGGAATACGTGGGAAGATTCAAAGGTCTTCGAATAGATCTCGTTTCTCCGCACAACGAGAACAAAGGTAAAATCGTTGAACCCCCTTCGATGATTTTATGAATTAATTCGTATATGCATATGAACGAAGATCCGAGGAACGAACGAACCCCGGACCGAGGGTCGAACGCGTGGTGGGGCCGATGACCACCGGACCACCGCGATCGGCGGATCCACGGTGGGGATCGTGCGCATGCACGCGGCAAAACCCTCAGCTAGGCCGAGGGTGGCGATCGAAACCCTAGGGTTCGATCGCTGGCGGATATAGGAGAATCCCCGGCTGGACGCCGGAGCATGCGATCGAATTCACGTCGATCGCGGGGTGCCACGGGCTGGTGCCATGGCGGAACCCCGCCGCTCCTGGCGGCGCGTGCAAGAGGCGCCCCGGCTGGACGCCGGGGCGAGCGATCGACCCTACGCTGGGCAGCCGCGGCTGGAGCCGCGGCGGGTCTGCTGGGCAGACCGCCCTCCTCGACCGGCGGTGTGATACGTACCTCGTTGATGGATTGAGCGGAAGGAAGAAGAAACGATTAAATTGGATACCTGGCGGATGATCCCAAACCTCTGAATCTGATTCGTGAAATAAATTAAGAACGGAACCCTAACCCCCAACACGTGATCGACGCAGCAACTCGGAAATCGATGTATGACACACAAACGAAGTTTGTATGCTTCGTTGATTCGTCGGGTTGATCTCTTTTGGCACAATCGAAAAGAGAACGAAAAGAGAGAGAGAATAATTCTCGCAAAATAATTCAATATCATAAAAGTTGTGTTCTAAACAATAAGGGGTCCAGGCCTTTAAATAGGCAAACCTAAAAAGTCTCGAAAAAGGAAAGACAAAACATAATAAACACGTCCGCCGCGATTTCACGCCATCTGGGACTTTGTCGGCCGACATGCTTAGGGTGTCGTCCGACAAGTTGATCTTCGCTCGAAGGAATAACCTGCGCTACGACATCAAAATCGCTGACCCGAACATGTTTTTCAATACCTGTCGTCCGACAGCTCATAGGTGTCGTCCGACAGCCTGCTTGTCGGCCGACAACACTTCCTTGTCGTCCGACATCACGTCACTTTCACGGCTGAACTCTTCGACGCGTCCTCGGCTCACTTCTGACCTCCGTTCCGGCACATTCTTTGTCGTCTCAGCCTGAAACTCATCACCTTCGGTTGGATTGGCCTCCTTGTACGAAATCATATTGATAATGCTCGGCTTCTCCACTTCACCAATAGGTTTCTTCAACAGCTCTTGCGCCCAGACTTCTTGAATCATCGCCATCAAGCTTGCCTTGAACTTCTTAGCTCTCGAGCGCGTCACTGGTCCAGCTGGAACTCGCACCGGGTCTTGTATCAATGACGACTCTTGGGCTGCATCATTCCCCTCCTCTTGAAGAGGATTTGTCCTCAAATCCAAGTCGTCACCTGCATCGAACAAACTCAAGTCAGTAACATTGAAAGTAGCACTAACATTGTACTCACCTGGTAGGTCCAACTTGTATGCATTGTCGTTGATACGCTCCAACACTTGGAACGGTCCATCGCCACGAGGAAGTAACTTCGATCGGCGCTGCAATGGAAACCTCTCCTTGCGCATATACAACCACACCCAATCACCAGGCTCAAACACTACTTTGCGACGTCCCTTGTTCGCTTGCTCGGCATATTGCTTGGTTCGCCTCTCTATGTTCATCCTCGCCGTCTCGTGTATCTGTTTCACAAAATCAGCCCTTTTCTGGCCATCAAGGTCAGTATGCTCATGCACAGGCAAAGGAGATAAATCCAAAGGCGTCAAAGGATTAAAACCATACACAATTTCAAATGGCAAAAACTTAGTAGCAAAATGAACACATCTATTATAAGCAAACTCAACATGAGGCAAACATTCTTCCCAAGACTTAATGTTTTTCTTTATAATAGCACGTAGTAAAGTAGACAAAGTCCTATTTACTACCTCAGTTTGACCATCAGTCTGGGGATGACAAGTAGTAGAGAATAGCAATTTCGTACCTAGCTTACACCACAATGTCTTCCAAAAATAACTAAGAAATTTAGAATCCCTGTCAGACACAATAGTCCTAGGCATGCCATGTAGTCTAACAATCTCTCTAAAGAATAATCCAGCCACATGAGATGCATCATCAGTTTTATGACATGGAATAAAATGTGCCATTTTAGAGAAACGATCAACTACCACAAAAATAGAATCACTACCTCGTTTAGTCCTAGGTAAACCCATCACAAAATCCATAGAAATATCAATCCAAGGTGATGCAGGAATAGGCAAAGGCGTATACAATCCATGGGCACTAACTCTAGACTTAGCCTGTTTACATGTAAGACAACGACCACATATTCTCTCAACATCACGTTTCATATGAGGCCAAAAGAAATGCTCATGCAGAACAGATAAAGTCTTAGCAATACCAAAATGTCCCATTAAACCCCACCATGAGATTCAAGCAACAATAGATCACGTAAAGAGCATTTAGGCACACACAGTTTATTTTTTCTAAAGAGAAAATTATCATGCCTAAAGTAATCTCCACTAGCAGTTTGTTCACATGCTTTATAAATCTCACCAAAATCATCGTCATGCTCATACAAACCTTTAATATGCTCAAAACCAAGTAATTTAGCATCTAAAGTCGAAATTAGAGCATACCTCCGAGAAAGGGCATCAGGCACCACATTCTCCTTACCTTGCTTGTATTTGATGACGTATGGAAACGTCTCAATGAACTCCATCCATCTCGCATGACGCCTATCCAACTTGTGCTGCCCTTTGAGGTGCTTCAATGACTCATGATCGGTGTGAATGATGAACTCCCGAGGCCATAGATAATGCTGCCACGTCTGGAGAGCTCTCACCAGGGCATACAACTCCTTGTCATACGTCGGATAGTTCAACGTAGCCCCATTTAGCTTGTCGCTGAAGTAGGCTATCGGACGTCGTTCTTGCATCAACACTGCACCAATACCAATTCCAGAAGCATCACATTCAATCTCAAAAGATTTAGAAAAGTTAGGAAGAGATAGTACCGGGGCGTGTGTTAGCTTGTCCTTCAATTTCTGAAAGGCTTCGTCTTGTGCCTTTCCCCACTTGAACTCCACGTTCTTCTTGATCACGGCGGTTAAAGGTGCCGCCATGCTGCTGAAGTTAGGCACAAACCGTCGATAAAAGCTGGCCAGACCATGGAAGCTCCGCACATCTCCAATGCTCTTCGGTGTTGGCCACTCTTGGATAGCTCATATCTTTTCCTCGTCAACCTGTACACCCTGTGCACTAACAACAAAACCAAAGAAAACGACTCTATCCGTGCTAAAGACGCACTTCTTACGGTTAGCATATAATTTCTCCTGCCTAAGTGCAATCAAAACTTGTCTCAAATGAAACACATGCTCGTCATGATTTTTGCTATATACCAAGATATCATCAAAGTACACAACAACAAATTTTCCAATAAAAGCACGCAAAACATGATTCATCAATCGCATAAAAGTACTAGGAGCATTAGTAAGTCCAAAAGGCATAACTAACCACTCATACAAACCAATCTTTGTTTTGTAAGCAGTTTTCCATTCATCTCCCTCCTTAATCCTAATTTGATGGTATCCACTACGTAAATCTATTTTAGAAAATACGCAAGAACCATACAATTCATCAAGCATGTCATCAAGTCTAGGAATAGGATGTCGATACTTTACCGTGATGTTATTGATAGCTCGGCAATCGCAACACATCCTCATCGTGCCATCCTTTTTGGGTACGAGAAGTACAGGTACCGCACAAGGACTCAGACTCTCCTTCACGTGCCCTTTGGTCAACAGCTCGCCAATCTGCTTCTCCAACTCCTTTGTTTCCTCCGGGTTGGTGCGGTAAGCCGGGCGGTTTGGTAGCACAGCTCCAGGCACAAAGTCGATCTGATGCTCTATCCCTCGGATGGGTGGTAAACCTGGTGGTGTATCCTCTGGGAAAACATCATCGAACTCCTGCAAAACAAACTGAATAGAAGGGGGTAGAGGGGGTAGATCGTTAGTAACAACCAAGTTCCCCTTCCACAACAGCACGAACATCTGCCTCTTCTCATTCACTGCTTCCTTCACATCACTAGCCCTTGCAAGATAGGCTCTGTGAAGCAAGGCATTCTCCTTTGTTTGTAAGGACTGCTCTTTGGTTGATGCCTTGTCTGCCTCCTTTTGTAGCTGCACTTGGTCCTCGTAAACCTGTTTAGGAGTGAGAGGAACAAGTGATACCTTTTTACCGTTATACTCAAACGAGTACTTGTTGGTGAAGCCGTCGTGTATGGCTCTCCTATCGAACTTCCACGGTCGTCCCAACAAGATGTGACTCGCTTGCATAGGGATGACGTCACATAGCACCTCATCCTCGTACTTGCCAATGCGGAAAGGTACCTTCACTTGCTTGGTCACCCTGATGATACCGCAATCATTCAACCACTGCAGACGGTATGGCTTTGGATGCTTCACCTCTGGTAACTCCAATCTCTGAACCATGGTTGCACTTACCACGTTCGTACAACTCCCACCATCAATGATCACACTACACACCTTATCCTTCACATGACATCTCGTGTGGAAAAGGTTCTCCCGCTGCTCCCTCTCCTCGGGCTGTGTATGTGCACTCAAGACTCTCCTAGCTACAAACAGGTTACCCTCGATGGCTAGGATCTCCTCCTCATCCTCGGAATCTACCGTAGTTGTAGGTGTCGGTTCCTCGCCTTCACCATCAGTCACGACTTCTCCGTCGTCTCTCAAGATCATGAGTCGTCTGTTAGGACACTCACTCATAATGTGCCCAAATCCCTGACACTTGAAGCACTTCTTGTCTCAGCTGCGACTATCAGGATTTGACGGGCTGACCTGAGTCGCTGAACTTGCACCCTCCGAACGACCCTTAAAGAAGGTCTTCTTCTCGTCTTGAGGTGGAACCTCCCTCTTCCATTGGTTCCCTTTAGGTGTAGAACCACTCGGACCTTGGGGTGATCTCCAAGAAGACTGATTCGGCTTTGCACTGCTAAAACTACCCCTCCTCTTGTGCTGATTCTCAATCTTGATCGCCATGCGAACCATGTCCTCTAACTCGACGTACGGTTGCAACTCCACCGCATTACGAATCTCCCAATTCAGTCCAGCCAAGAACCGAGCCATGGTAGCTTCCCGATCCTATTCAATGTTGGCCCGAATCATTGCCACCTCCATCTCCTTAAAATATTCATCTACGCTCTTCGTCCCCTGGCGTAGATTCTGCAGTTTGATGTACAACTCCCGGTAGTAGTGGGAAGGTACAAATCTCTTTCGCATCACAGAATTCATCTCGGCCCATGTTTCAATAGGCTGCTCATAGTTTCTCCTCCTACTGGCAACCAACTGATCCCACCAAACCAATGCATAGTCAGAAAATTCGATTGCCGCCAATTTCACCTTCTTGAGCTCTGAATAGTTGTGGCAGTCAAACATCATCTCGGCCTTTCTCTCCCATTCGATGTACAACTCTGGATCGTTCTTCCCCATGAATGTGGGAACAGTCATCTTGATAGTGCTTAAGTTGTTATCCATTTCTTCAGCCTCATCGTCTTCAGGGTTGGCATCCCGGTGTCGCCCATTACGACGATGCTGGTCATTTCGGCCGACGTTGCGCATTGCGACTCTCCGATTCTCTGCATTCTCTCGACGATATTTCTCCTCTCTGATACCAGATGATACGTACCTCGTTGATGGATTGAGCGGAAGGAAGAAGAAACGATTAAATTGGATACCTGGCGGATGATCCCAAACCTCTGAATCTGATTCGTGAAATAAATTAAGGACGGAACCCTAACCCCCAACACGTGATCGACGCAGCAACTCGGAAATCGATGTATGACACACAAACGAAGTATGTATGCTTCGTTGATTCGTCGGGTTGATCTCTTTTGGCACAATCGAAAAGAGAACGAAAAGAGAGAGAGAATAATTCTCGCAAAATAATTCAATATCATAAAAGTTGTGTTCTAAACAATAAGGGGTTCAGGCCTTTAAATAGGCAAACCTAAAAAGTCTCGAAAAAGGAAAGACAAAACATAATAAACACGTCTGCCGCGATTTCACGCCATCTGGGACTTTGTCGGCCGACATGCTTAGGGTGTCGTCCGACAAGTTGATCTTCGCTCGAAGGAATAACCTGCGCTACGACATCAAAATCGCTGACCCGAACATGTTTTTCAATACCTGTCGTCCGACGATGGTGGCTCGTGGCTGGGCGGCGGCGGCGGTGGTGCTCCTCCTCGGCTAGCGGTCGATGGTGGTGGGGCGCGGGGACTCCCAACCCGTGCTCTCCCGCCAAGATCAAACTTTCCTAAATTATTCGGTTTTTCTATTTTGAGTATTCCTATTTTTGGAAATTCTCATGGAATAGGAAAAGAATAAATTTAGAATAAATTTATTCTTCCTTATTGATTATTCTTATATTTGAGAATTTTCATGGATTAGGAAAAGAATAAATTTAGAATTAATTTATTTTTCCTATTTAATTATTTCTTTATGGAATTTTTTTAATGGATTAGGAAAATAATTAATTTCGAAAGTTTTAAGAGTCCTTAATTAATTTTTCCTTATTTAATTATTCCTTTATGAAATTTTTGATAGAAAAGAAAAGGAATTAATTTGGAAGGATTAAGAGTCCTAATTTATTTTATTTCCTTATTCTATTATAGAAGTCTTCTAGAATATTCCATGTTTGACTTGGATAGGATTCTAAAGATTTAATAGAATAAGAAAGGAAAATAAAAATAAATAAAAATATTAATAATATTTAATTTTATTTTTGATATATTCGATTGACTTAATTTTCGAATTAAGTAACTTTTGGATTAATTAAAAATAAATAGATTTAAATATTGGAATTAATATTCCCGTCACATGGAGCATTCAAGAACGAAGACTGAAGACTAGAAGATGCGTACGGGGATGCGATAAATGTTGGAAATCGATCACCCGGAATCGTCGTAGAACCGACTCCGATCGACATCCCGGAAACCACGACGGAACAGCCCGAAGTCGCCGCGGAGGAGCAGCCGATCGAGCCCTAGAATTGTGATCTTCAAGTTATGATCTTCTAGAATTGTGATCTTCAAGTTATGAGAATAGAGAAGACCATGTAGTGCTTTTATAGGCTACGTAGGGGATCTTAAGGAGGTGGAATATTGGGCTTCCAATAATAGTGACTAAATTGAGCCCAAGCCCAAATCTATTAATCCTTACTATTATTAATTATATATTAATTCCACTATATAAATATAATTGCACTCCCAATATTATACCATATTATATCAAATAATATTCTCCGATAGTATTATTTATTCCGCATGTTTAAGATATAAATGTCTATGAATAAATTATATTTATTGCTAATATTATTTATTCATCTCTTATAATTCCGAGAATAGTACCACTCAACTTTATTATCATGCGGATCAAATCCACTTGCAAGGTTTACATGATAATCCTTATGAGCTCATCTCGGGGACATTATCAATCCTTTCGAGGACATGCTTTCCCGTCAAGAATTCACGGCATGTCATATATAAAATATAGCGACCCAACTTAACCGGTAATTGACCCAATAATTAAACCGGTCAATTCCTTTGGAAAATCAAAGTCACTTATATTAAATATACACACCCGCAATAGTATCGGGGATTAAGAATAAAATACATTGAGATTTAAATCGATTATCCAAGGCAATCCTAATCGATAAATCTCAAGCGATCCGCCCAATACACCAAGTGTACAAGTGTGATAAAATAATCAAGACAGATTATTTTCTCTCTCACACAACGACTATACCGATGGATTGGTCCGTGTCCATCTAGGTCGTGAGCAACTGTTTGATTAAATACGAGTAACCGATAGTATGATCTTCTGTGTGGGCCCGCACACCATACTAACTACAACGTATATAATATAGGACTATAATTTGCATATATTTAATTATAAATAATTAAACGCAAATAATTGTTTATTTAATTAAATAGATTAATGGCAATGGATCGGGAGTTCATATCACTTAAATCTAGACATTAAGTACACAACTCCAACAATCTCCCACTTGTACTAAGGTCTAGTCATTTCCTCCAAACTCCCGACTCCCATTAACATCACGTGCTAAAACTGGACTTCCAAGAAGTGCCTTGTGAAAGAGCAATCTAGATTGTCGTTCTGAAGTTATCTTGGTGACTACAGCGTCGTCTTCCCTGACGATGATTCGTATCAGGTGGTACTTGCTCTATGTGTTATCTTACACTTATGGACTTGTGATTTCTTACCATTTGCCATCGCACCGCTATTCACAATAGCCTTTGGTAAACTAAGAATCACATCTAAGTCCCAGAGGTTATCCTAGAGCATTACCAGAACATCCGCTGCCTCTGAGGCCGCTATTTGGTTACCCATGGCAGAGTTTGAAAAGCATCGTGCTTATCACTCTTCCATGTTAAAGCTCCTCCTTCTTCAATAGTGAAACACATAGCCTGATATCGACTTACACCGGTCCTATTCTGATTAGAAATCTTAGAAAATGTAATCCAAAGAAAAAAAATTCGTCTGCTCCGTAATTTAGAACATAGTCTCCAGTACTTCGAAAGTACTTTAAATGTTCACTACAACAGTCGAATATTCCTTTCCAGGATTACCTTGATATCCTCCCACTATGCTAACCGCATAGCCGATATCAGGTTCTCGTTTTTAACATTGCATTTTTCAAGCTTTCCACACTCGAAGTGTAGGAAAACGCTTTCATTGCTTCTATCTCCTTTTGTGTTTTCCAAAACACATGTCTTTAGATAGATGCATTCCGTATCTAAAAGGTAACGAACCTTTCTCGGAATCTTGCATGTTAAAACGAACCATAATCATATATATGTAAGATACCTAGGAGAAGTACAATGTTCTTTTCTAGGTGTCCTAGATCTCAAGAACACGTCCAACTTCTTCCTATATCTTTCATATTGATTCATCTAGACAATCATCATTTCATGTCTGATAACATCTTTATATTGTTGCCAATGATAAGAGTGTTATCTACATAAAACCCGAGAAACACCACCTTGTTTCCATCACGTTTACCATACACACGATTCGTCAATGCCTTTTGATGAATCCATCAAATGGACTATCTCATCAATGCGCAAGTTCCACGAATTCTAGCTTTGTTTTAATCCATCAATGGATTAACTAAGCTTGTACTCTAAATTATTTTGCCTCTTAGCAATAATCCTTATTGCTCTCCAAGAAGGCACATTTAGATCTAGTACCGCCTCTATGTAGATCCAGGGATTGATTTCATATATACTAGGTCCAGAGTTCGAAACTCTCCTAGTCTTATGAATATCTCCGGTTGTCACACAACCTCCCACTACAACGGCATTTCGGTGTATAAACAGTAATAACAGTAGGTGCAGTTAGTGGTGTACCGCTACTCGGTTCGGCTGGTTTCCAGTCTTTATCGTTTTCTCTCTTTTCAGAAGTATCACGTCATTTTGAGCTTGTGGTTCATCTAATAGTCTTCCTCTAAGAACCGGGCGTTAGAACTTATAACGTCCTTCTGGTTAATAGTACTATCGAACACACATCTTTTGTTCTTCTAAGATATTCTACAACCGCATTGAAATGCGCCGTTGTCTCAAAGACATATCTATAGAACATAGGTAGTTCCGTATAACTCATGCTTTTACTATTTCTATAAGAGTTCCATTTCTTATTTCCGACACACCATTTCTACAGAGGACTGTATGGTGTAGTCACTTGGGATCCAATCCCAAGCTCTGATCATATATCAGAGTCAATCAATTCTAATACTTGTCCGGATCTTATATCTTATATCCATAAAGGATTGCTTAGTCGTATTATCTTCCAAATTAGATTCTTAGGTCGGAAGGTCCACTCCTTCAACTTAATTGATCTTACAATCAATTTTCGACCATTGAACTTCTTATTTGAATAAATATGACTTAGCATAAGAATCCACAAGTATAAATGATTTAATAAAGAAATCTCTTATTAGTAAAACGAGTTATATAAAACGGTTCGTTGCATCGTGGTGGACTTAGGATTCATCATTTATATATTGCTAGCTAATGTACCAGAATAGATAATATCATTATTTCTTCTTATAACCATCAAATGATTAAAAGAAATAAAATATCCATTCATTAGAAATCCAGAACAAAGTTCTTCCTAAAAGGTACATAAAAGCAATAACTCAAAATGAAATCCTATAATAATGTCCTCCACTGCAACAGCTGCCTCCTCCACAACATTGCCCATGTAGACTACGATCTTTTTCTTTTCCAAGTCGTTAGGTTTCCTGGAACCCCAGCATTTAAAATGCACATACCGTCAGTGGTTCCATATCTACACACCAGGTTCCGGTAGATAATACCACTGACTATGTTTTACGACTAAAGAAAATTTCGTACTTTCTTTGAGAGGATAATCAGACTTCCAGTACCCAGACTGTTTGCATCGAGAATACTTGCCTCACGGCTTTCTCGCCCCATCTCGTGGTCCAAGTAGGTTAGGAACACTGGGTTTCTTTGCTTGCTTTTCCTTTCCCCCGATTTTACCCTTTTGGTTCAAAACCTTTGGTATTAGCTACAAGAGCTTGCGATTTCCGTCTCAACTCGTCCAAAAGGTCAATCATCTCAAAAACGTGTTTAAGCGTTTCCGAAGCGATTGGCCTTTATGAGTATCCTCATCGCTTCTTGTCTAGCCGCCTGTGTCATGTCTAAACAACTTGAGTTTGAACATGATATCATAATCAGTGGTCATTGCATAAGCATTTTCCCACTTCTTAAAATCAGTCCTTTCCTCATTAGTTGAGACATTAATAGGCTCGGGAGGACAAAGCTCACTGAGTACAAACTTGTACTCTTCAACAGTTTGGGCAATGTCCAGATTTCTATTCCAATCATTACATTTAGGGACCAGTGAGTTAAAATCCTTACGTATCACATAAAGTGGGTTCAAGGCCATTTCCTAATCTATGAGCACATATAACAACAAACAATTGATTTAATCTCCGATATTATCTCCCTTAAATAATATCATTAAATCACTAATCACATCTAAAATCCCATCATATATGGCAAGCCACGTGGTGTGGACGTTTACCTACCCAAACGATTTAGCAATTAGATTTGCTTCGGTCATACATCACTTATAGCGTAACTTCGTGGGGAAGAATACTATAATGCGTATCTAAGTGTAAACCATTACTCAGTACTAAAGTAAATCGTTTGGAACCGCTACATCACCGCAAGCCACGTGGTGTGGACGTTTACGATGATTTCACAATTCTTCACAATTCCTTATAACTGTCTACATAAATTAATCCAAAATCCGTTAGTATAGCAAGCCACGTGGTGTGGACGTTTACTACACCAAGAGACTTTTATAATTGACTCCCAATTACTTGATCCATTCGATTTTTGTAAATCAGGACGCGGAGAATCATAAGTGAAACTCGAAGTTTCTTACCAGTGATTCACCATGCGAACAACCCTATCTCTCATAAAATGAGGGAGTCGAGCAGACAATCGATCCATTTCAAAAAATGGTACGAAAGTCTCTAATTTGTGTCATCCACATGACCAAGTGGCTTTGGCTCCATTCCACTCCCCGGGGTGAGAATGAGTCGACTTGAAATCAGTTTCAGAAAGACAAATTAGGCATTGTTTGATAAACTTAATCAATGTTTCTCGTAAAAGGAATTACAAGAATTCTCCTCCAATGACTTGTCTATACGAACTTCAAAAATCCATAAAAGTCACCAAGAGAACAGCAATGGAGACCATGGGATTGTTTCCAATCCCTCTCCCACTTAGCTTTTTACAATAAAGGGATACGCTATCTAATGCATAAATAAAATACACATAAGCATAATCACAGGCATACATTTCATGCAAGTACGTACACAAATAATCAAATAATTGCTCAAGTAAAATTATTTCTCGACTATTCGTACCTTGATGAATTCCTGCATGCTTGTCTTGAGTCTTCATTCTACGTCTTGAATACTTTGTCGAGCGACGGAAAAATTTTTTGATTCTCATATTTAATTATATTTTAAATAAAATCCAAGATTCCAATTCAAAATAAATTTGAATCAATCTAATGATTTTAAATAAAGTACCCCAATTAAATAAAATCAATTCCATTGATTTCCATATTTAATTCTATTTTAAATAAAATCCAAGATTTCCAATTCAAAATAAATTTGAATTAATCTATTGATTTTAAATAAAATACTTAAATTAAATAAAATCAATTTTATTAAAATCCATTGATTTCCATATTTAATTCTATTCTAAATAAAATCCAAGATTTTCCAATTCAAAATAAATTTTGAATTAATCTAATGATTTTAAATAAAATACTTAAATTAAATAAAATCAATTTTATTAAAATCCATTGATTTCCATATTTAATTCTATTCTAAATAAAATCCAAGATTTTCCAATTAAAAATAAATTTTGAATTAATCTAATGATTTTAAATAAAATACTTAAATTAAATAAAATCAATATTTTAATAATTTCTCAATCCTATTTAAATTAGATCTCAAGAATTCTAATCAAAATCGAATTTTGATTCTTCTTAAGACTTTTAATCCAAGTAGGTATAGAATATCTAGAGAAACTAAGATTTTCTTTCCTAATTTCAATCTCTATCTAATTCCATTATTTAATTCCATAATTAAGAAATCTAATCCAAATAAAATTTGAATTAATTCCAAAATTAAATTAAATAAAATTAAAAAGATTAAATTATTTTCGGAAAGATCGGATTTATCGGGACGAACCGAAACAATTCCGGTCATCCCAAAATCGAACCCATGCACCTTTTGATTTACCCACGGGAATTAATTAGCCCATGCATGTGGAGGCCATGCATCCAAGAATCAATTCACGCATACGCACATGCACCAGAAATCGCATGGTGTCGGCCAAAGAAAAAACCGATGTCGGCCGATACCTTTAATAAATTTCAGCAGCGCGTTAAATCGATCGTCTTCTTCGACGAGCAACGCACCAGCAGCGGACTGGTCGGTCTCCGGCACGGCGTCTCCCTTGACGACCCATGCCATCGACCCGCTGCCACCATGTGGTCCCACCGCACGAGCAGCCCGCGACGCCCGCACAGCAGCCCGCGCTCGTCTTCTCCGGCGAACCTTCGCCAGATCGAGCAGCTGCAACACGCCGGACTTCCGTCGACTTCCGGCGAACCATCCCACGATGGTGAACGCCAAGTCGACAAGCCCATATGTTCAGCTGCTGCCGCACAGCTCGCTTCAAAGGGTTCCGTCTGTGTTGGCGCCAACGCGACTGCCGAGCGTAGCCTCCGGCTGCCGGCGAACCACCACCACTGGTGGCTCACGCCGGCAAGCCCAGCCATGCCCTTGCTCACGTCCAGCAGCCCACGCTCCGAGCCTTGGCGCACCAGCAGCCCACGATCCGAAGCCGAAGCCACGAACCGAAGCCGATGCCGCCAATCGTGACCTTCGAACGCCGCCGCCGGCTGCCGGCGAACCACCACCACTGGTGGCATACGCCGACACGCCCAGCTGCGTTCAGGTCACGCCCAGCAGCCCGCACAGCCCCTTCGAGCCTAGGTATGCCGCGATCGATTTCGGTTCGATTATTCCGAAAACCCTCGATTTTTAATATTTAATTTTTCCGACCATCACGATTCATACAAGAGAGAAAATCATAGACGTAGAACAATATATAGAGCACAATAATTTAATAAATTAAATTAATTTATGGCTATAAACAACGACAATCGATTATCGAAACAATTAACGAAAAACGTAACCGTACGCTCTGATACCAATTGTTGGAAATCGATCACCCGGAATCGTCGTAGAACCGACTCCGATCGACATCACGGAAACCACGACGGAACAGCCCGAAGTCGCCGCGGAGGAGCAGTCGATCGAGCCCTAGCCACGGCCGAAACCGCGACTGCCCGATCGCTCCAACCGCGAGCGATCGCCGCCGCCTAGGCGGGCGTGGGCTGCCCAGCCGAGGGCTCCCACGGCGTGATCCGTCCAGCCGGGTCCTCGAGTCGCCGGCGGTCCGGCGGTCCAAGACCGCCACCTCCCGACTCGTCCCGTTTTGGATCCCCGTTTATCGGATCTTGTTTTTCGATAATATTTCAATAAACATGAATTAAATAGCGGAAATATTTGATTCACCTTTTGATTCGTTGTGCGGAGAAACGAGATCTTATTGAAGACCTTGAGACCTTCCCACGTATTCCTTGCACTCGTTCGAACGTCGGGTGGGCGACGATCCTCCGAACTCTATGGATCTCCTTCTCTATTTTCTCTCTCTAGAATTGTGATCTTCAAGTTATGAGAATAGAGAAGACCATGTAGTGCTTTTATAGGCTACGTAGGGGATCTTAAGGAGGTGGAATATTGGGCTTCCAATAATAGTGACTAAATTGAGCCCAAGCCCAAATCTATTAATCCTTACTATTATTAATTATATATTAATTCCACTATATAAATATAATTGCACTCCCAATATTATACCATATTATATCAAATAATATTCTCCGGTAGTATTATTTATTCCACATGTTTAAGATATAAATGTCCATGAATAAATTATATTTATTGCTAATATTATTTATTCATCTCTTATAATTCCGAGAATAATACCACTCAACTTTATTATCATGCGGATCAAATCCACTTGCAAGGTTTACATGATAATCCTTATGAGCTCATCTCGGGGACATTATCAACCCTTTCGAGGACATGCTTTCCCGTCAAGAATTTACGGCATGTCATATATAAAATATAGCGACCCAACTTAACCGGTAATTGACCCAATAATTAAACCGGTCAATTCCTTTGGAAAATCAAAATCACTTATATTAAATATACACACCCGCAATAGTATCGAGATTAAGAATAAAATACATTGAGATTTAAATCGATTATCCAAGACAATCCTAATCGATAAATCTCAAGTGATCCGCCCAATACACCAAGTGTACAAGTGTGATAAAATAATCAAGACAGATTATTTTCTCTCTCACACAACGACTATACCGATGGATTGGTCCGTGTCCATCTAGGTCGTGAGCAACTGTTTGATTAAATATGAGTAACCGATAGTATGATCTTCTGTGTGGGCCCGCACACCATACTAACTACAACGTATATAATATAGGACTATAATTTGCATATATTTAATTATAAATAATTAAACGCAAATAATTGTTTATTTAATTAAATAGATTAATGGCAATGGATCGGGAGTTCATATCACTTAAATCTAGACATTAAGTACACAACTCCAACAATAAAACCATAATAGTCGGAAAATAATATTCTAGTATTATTTTGATTATGTGATAATATTCTATGTGCTTTATTTCATGTATGCATGCTTATGTGTATTTAATTATGCATTAGATAGCGTATCCCTTTGTTATAAAAAACTAAGTGGGAGAGGGATTGGAAACAATCCCATGGTCTCCATTGCTGTTCTCTTGGTGACTCTTATGAGCTTTCGAAGTTCGTATAAACGAGTCATTGGAGGAGAATTCTTGTAATTCCTTTT
This sequence comes from Euphrasia confusa, assembly GCA_954870475.1. Lineage (NCBI taxonomy): Eukaryota > Viridiplantae > Streptophyta > Magnoliopsida > Lamiales > Orobanchaceae > Euphrasia > Euphrasia confusa. Next base: position 25,743,722 of record OX940960.1, read on the forward strand.
ACAAGAAACATTGATTGAGTTCATCAAACAATGCCTAATTTGTCTTTCTGAAACTGATTTCAAGTCGACTCATTCTCACCCCGGGGAGTGGAATGGAGCCAAAGCCACTTGGTCACGTGGATGACACAAATTAGAGACCTTCGTACCATTTCTTGAAATGGATCGATTGTCTGCTCGGCTCCCTCATTGAATGAGAGATAGGGTTGTTCGCATGGTGAATCACTGGTAAGAAACTTCGAGTTTCACTTATGATTCTCCGCGTCCTGATTTACAAAAATCGAATGGATCAAGTAATTGGGAGTCAATTATAAAAGTCTCTTGGTGTAGTAAACGTCCACACTACGTGGCTTGCTATACTAACAGATTTTGGATTAATTGATGTAGACAGTTATAAGGAATTGTGAAGAATTGTGAAATCATCGTAAACGTCCACACCACGTGGCTTGCGGTGATGTAGCAGTTCCAAACGATTTACTTTAGTACTGAGTAATGGTTTACACTTAGATACGCATTATAGTATTCTTCCCCATGAAGTTACGCTATAAGTGATGTATGACCGAAGCAAATCTAATTGCTAAATCGTTTGGGTAGGTAAACGTCCACACCACGTGGCTTGCCATATCTGATGGGATATTAGATGTGATTAGTGATTTAATGATATTATTTGAGGGAGATAATATCTGAGATTAAATCAATTGTTTGTTGTTATATGTGCTCATAGATTAGAATATGGCTTTGAACCCACTTTTCTGTTATACTTAAGGGACTTAACTCACTAGTCCCTGAATATATTGATTGGAATAGAGATCTAGACATTGCCCAAACTGTTGCTGAATACAAAATTGTACTCAGTGATCTTTGTCCTCCCGAGCCTACCAATGTCTCAACTGATGAGGAAAGAACTGATTTTAAGAAGTGGGAAAATGCTTTTGCAATAACCACTGATTATGATATCATGTTCAAACTCAAGGAGATGTTTAGACATGACGTAGTGGCTAGACAAGAGGCGATGAGGATACTCATAAAGGCCATTCGATGATGGACCTTTTAGACGAGTTGAGACGGAAATCGCAAGCTCTTGTAGCCAATGCCAAAGGTTTTGAACCTAAGGGCAAAAGCCGGGGATAGAAAAAGCAAGCAAAGAAACCCAGTGGTCCTAAGTTACTTGGACCACGAGATGGGGCGAGAAAGCCAATAGGCTAGTGTTCTCGATGCAAACAGTCTGGGTACTTGAAGTCTGATTTTCCTCTCAAAGGTACGAAATCTTTCTTAAGTCGTGAAAACATAGTCAGTGGTATTATCTATTAGAACCTGGTGTGTAGATATGGAACCACTGACGGTATGCGCATTCTAAATGCAAGAGTTCCAGGAAACCCGACGACTTGGAAAAGAAGTAATCGTAGTCTACATGGGCAATGCTGTTGAGGAGGCAGTTGTTGCAGTGGAGGACATTTTTATAGGATTTCATTTTGAGTTATTGCTTTTATGTACCTTTCCTTTTAGAAAGAACTTTGTTCTGGATTTCTAATGAATGGATATTTTATTTCTTTTAATCATTTGATGGTTATAAGAAGAAATAATGATATTATCTATTCTGGTACATTAGCTAGCAATATATAATTGATAAATCCTAAGTCCACAACGATGCAACGAACCGTAGTATATAACTCGTTTTACTTTTAAGAGATATTTCTGTAATGAATCGTTTATACTTGTGGATTCTTATGCTAAGTCATGTTTATTCAAATAAGAAGTTCAAAGGTCGAAAATTGATATTTTGATCAATTAAGTTGAAGGAGTGGACCTTCCGACCTAAGAATCTAATTTGGAAGATAACATAACTAAGCAATCCTTTATGGATATAAGGTATAAGATCCGGACAAGTATTAGAATTGATTCACTCTGATGTATGCAGACCTTTGTTTACTCAGACAATAAGGTACGAGTACTTCATTTTATGATTACTCGAAAAAAATGGATTAGCATACCTGATGTGCCACAAAAGCAAAGTGTTTTGACAAGTCAATGGACACAAAGCTATTGTGGGGAACCATCATGGTATATCCATTGAAAGCCTGCGATTTGATCGCGGAGGCAAGTGCCTGTCTGAGGAATGCATGGCATACTGATCAGAGATTGGGATTTGATCCCAAATGACTACACCATACACTCTTGTGTAGAAATGGTGTGTCGGAAATAAGAAATGGAACTCTTATAGAAATAGTAAAAGCATGAGTTATACGGAACTACCTATGTTCTATGGATATGTCCTGAAAACAACGGCGCATTCAATGCGGTTGTAGAATATCCTGGAAGGACAAAAGTTGTGTGTTCAATAGTACTATGAACCAGAAGGACGTTATAAGTTCTAACGCCCGGTTCTTAGAGGAAGACTATTAGATGAACCACAAGCCCAAAGTGACGTAGTACTTTGAAATGAGAGAGAAATATTAAGACTTAGAACCAGCCGAACCGAGTAGCGGTACACCACTAACTGCACCTACTGTTATTACTGTTAATGCACCGGAATGCCGTTGTAGTGGGAGGTTGTGTGACAACCGGAGATGTTCATAAGGCTAGGAGAGTTTTCAGACTCTGGACCTAGTATACATGAAATCGATCCCTGGATCTACATGAAGGCAATACTAGATCTAAATGTGCCTTCTTGGAAAGCAATAAGGATTATTGCTAAGAGGCGAGATCATTTAGAGTAGAAGCTTAGTTGATCCATTTATGGATTGAAACAAAGCATTGAGTTCGTGGTACTTGCAAATTGATGAGATAGTCCATTTTATGGATTCATCAAAGCATAGACGAATCGTGTGTATTGGAAACGTGATGGAAACAAGGTGGTGTTTCTCGGGTTTTATATAGATAACATTTTATCATTGGTAACAATGTAAAGATGTTGTCAGACAAAAAATGGTGGTTGTCTGGATAAATCATTATGAAAGATATAGGAAGAAGTTGGACATGTTCTTGAGATCTTGGATCTCTAGGAAAAAAACATTGTACTTTTCCTGGACATCTTACATAGATATGATTATGGTTCGTTTTAAACATGCAAGATTCCGAGAAAGGTGTGATACCTTTCAAACACGGAATGCATCTATCTAAGGACATGTGTTTTGAAACACAAAAGGAGATAGAAGCAATGAAAGCGGTTCCCTACACTTTGAGTGTGGAAAGCTTAATAAATGCGATGTTAAAAACCAGAACCTGATATCTGCTATGCGGCTAGTATAGTGGGAGGATATCAAAGTAATCCTGGAAAGGAATACTCGACTGCTGTAATGAACATTTTAAGTACTTTCGAAGTAATGGAAACTATGTTCTGGATTACGGAGCATGCGAGCTTTTCCTTTGGATTACACTCTCTTAGATTTCTAATCAAATAAGGACCGGTGTAAGTCGATATCAGGCTATGTGTTTCACTATTAAAGGAGGAGGAGTTTTAACATGAAAGAGTGATAAACACGATGCTTTTCGGACTCTGCCATGGGTAACCAAGAATAGCGGCCTCAGAGGCAGCGGAAGTTCTGGTGTTGCTCCGGGATAACCTCTGGGACTTATATGTGATTCTTAGTTTACCAAAGGCTATGTAAATGGCGGTGCTATGGCAAACTATAAGAAATCACAAGTCCATAAGTGTAAGATAAGGGCTTCCAATATTAATGATTAAATTGAGCCAAATCCCAAATCTATTAATCCATTAATATTAATTATATAATTACTTCCACTATATAAATATAATTGCACTCCCAATATTTACCATATTATATCAAATAATATTATCTCCGGTAGTATTATTTATTCCATGTGTTTAAGATATAAATATCCATGAATAAAATTAATTTATTGCTTAATTAATTTATTCATCTCTTATTTCCAAGACTAGTACCATTCAACTTTAATTATTATGCGGAACAAATCCTCTCATGAAGTTTACATAATAATTCCTTATGAACTCATCTCGGTGATATTATCAACCCATACAAGGACACACTTTTCCGTCAAGAATTCACGGCATGCCATACATAAAATACCGTGACCCAACTTTGCCGGTAATTGACCGGTTATTCTAATCGGTCAATTCCTTTGGAAAATCAAAGTCACTAATATTAAATGCACACACCCGCAATAATATTAGGGATTAAGAATAAAATACACTGAGATTTAAATTGATTATCTGAGGCAATCCTAATCGATAAATCTCAAGCGATCCGCTCAATACACCAAGTGTACAAGTATGATAAAATAATCAAGACCGATTATTTTCTCTCTCATACAACGACTATACCGATGGATTTGTCCGTGTACATCTAGGTCGTGAGCTACTGTTTGATTATATACGAGTAACCGATAGTATGATCTTCCGTGTGACGACGCACACCATACTAACTACAACGTGTATAATCCAGGACTATATTTTGCATATATTTAATTATAAATAATTAAAAGCAAACAATTGTTTTATTTATTCAATAGGTTAAATACTATGACCGGGAGTTTACGTTACTTCAATCTAGACATTAAGTATACAACTCCATCAATCTCCCACTTATACTAAGGTCTAGTCATTTCTTCCAAACTCCCGACTACCATACTCATCACGTGCTTGATCTGCACTTCTAAAGAAGTGCCATGTGAATGAGCATTCTAGTTTGCCGTTCACGAAGTTATCTTGGTGACTACAACGTCGTCTCACTCGACGATGACTCGTATCAGGTGGTACTTGCTCTATGTGTTATCCTCACTTATGGACTTATGACTTCTTTAGTTTGCCACTACACCGCTATCATAGCCATTGGTAAGCTAAGAGTCATATCTAAGTCCAGAGGTCATTCCGGAGCCCTACCATAACTTCCGCTGCCTCTAAGGCCGCCGTTTGGTCAACCATGGTTGAGTACGAAAAAGCATCGTGCTTATCACTCTTCCATGTCTAAGCTCCACCACTTTATAAAAGTGAACACATAGCCTGATATCGACTTACACCGGTCCCGATTTGATTAGAGATCTGAGAAATTGTAATCCAAAGGGAAAAATTCTCCTTGCTCCGTAATCTAGAACACAGTACTTAGAAAGTACTTTACAGCAGTCGAATATTCCTTTTCCAGGATTACCTTGATATCCTCCCACTATGCTTACTGCATAGTCGATATCAGGTTCTCGTTTTTCAATATTGCTTTTATTAAGCTTTCCTCACTCAAAGTGTAGGAAACTGCTTTAACTGCTTCTATCTCCTTTATGTGTTTCAAAACACATACCCTTAGATAGATGCATTCCTTGTCTGAAAGGTGACACACCCTTCTCGAATCTATGCATGTTAAAACGGACCAAAATCATATAAGATATCTAGGAGAAGTACAATGTTCTTCTCTTGAGATCCTAGATCTTAAGAACATGTTTCAACTTCTTCTCTATCTCATATTTCGATTTATCTAGACAACCATCTATTTATGTCTGACAACATCTTTACATTGTTGCCAATGACAAAATTCTATCTTCATAAAATCTCCGAGAAACACCACCTTGTTTCCATTACGTTTCCAATACACACTAATCGTCTTTGCCTTTTGATGAATCCATCATATGGATTCTCTCATCAATTCGCAAGTACCACGATTCATAGCTTCGTAACAATTCATCAATGGATCAACTAAGTTTGTACTCTAAATGATCTTGCTTCTTAGAAATAATCCTTATTGCTTTCCAAGAAGGCACATTTAGTTCCAGTACTGCCTCTATGTAGATCTAGGGATCGATTTCATGTCTACTAGGTCCAGAGTTCGAAACTCTCCTAGTCTTATGAACATCTCCGGTTGTCCACAACCTCCCACTACAACAGCGTTCCGGTGTATAAACAGTAATAACAGTAGGTGCAGTTAGTGGTGTACTTCTACTCGGTTTGGCTGGTTCCCAGTCTTTGTCCTTTTCTCTCATTCCAAAGTATTACGTCATTTTGGGCTTTGTGTTTCATCTAATAGTAATCCTCTAAGAACCGGGCGTTAGAACTTATAACGTCCTTCTGGTTCATATTACTATTGAACACAAAATTTTAGTTCTTCCAGGATATCCTACAACCACATAGGAATGCGTTGTTGTCTTCCAGAAATCCATAGAACACGGGTAGTTCCGAATAACTCATCCTTTTACCATTCTATTAGGGCTCCATTTCTTATTTCCTGATACACCATTTAAACACTGGGTGTATGGTGTAATCATTTGGGATCCAATCCCAATTCACTGATTAGTATGCCTTGATCTTATCAGACAGGTAATCGCCTCCGCGATCAAATCGCAGGCTTCCTAATGGATATACTTTGTGGTTCTCCACAATAGCTTGTGTCCATTGACTAGTCAATACACTTGCTTTTGTGACGCATCAAGTATTCTAATCCATACTTTGAGTATTCATCAAATGAAATACTCGTACCTTTCTTGTCTGAGTAGACATAGGTCTGCATACATCATTGTTTAATCATTTCTAATACTTGTCTGGATTCTTTTAGTTTGCATTTTCTTACAAATTCAATTCTTAGGTCGGAAGGTCCACTCCTTCAACTTAATTGATCAAATCAATTTTCGACCTTGGAATTTTACTTGAATAAATACTACTTAGCATAAGGTCCACAAGTATAATGATTTAATAAGAAATACTTCTAATAGGTAAAACAAGCTATATACTACGGTTTGTTGCATCGTGGTGGACTTAGGATTCATCATTCACATATTGCTGACTAATGTACCAGAATAGATAATATCATAATTTCTTCTCTATAACCATCAAATGATTAAAAGAAATAAGTATCCATTCATTAATAATAGAAAACCAGAACAAAGTTCTTTCTAAAATAAAGGGGTACATAAAGCAATAACTTGAAATGAAATCCTATAACTACTAATAAGCAGATAAAATGTCTTCCACTGCAACAGCTGCCTCCTTCACAGCTTTGCCCATGTAGACTCGAACTCTTCTTCTCTAAGTCGTCGGGTTTTCTGGAACCCCTGCATTAAAATGCACATACCGTCAGTGGTTCCATATCTACACACCAGACTTCTGGTAGATAACACCGTTGACTATGTTTTAATGACTAAAGAAGAATTCGTACCTTTGAGAGGACAATCAGACTTCCAGTGTCCAGACTTCTTGCATCGGTAGCACTTGCCCTTAGGCTTGCTGGTCCCATCTCGTGGTCCAAGCTTCTTGGCACCACTGAGTTTCCAGACTTGCTTCTTCTTCTTGCCCCTACCTCCATTAGCATTCAAGCCTTTGGAATTGGTAGCTACAAGAGCTTGAGACTTGCCCTTCTTGTAGATCCCCTCCGCCGACCTTAGTTCAGTCAGGAGTTCCGCTAGAGAATAAGATTTCTTACTCATATTATAGCTCATACGAAACTGCTCAAAACCAGGGGCCAGAGACTGCAGAATGATGTCGACTTGCGTCTCCCCATCTATCCGAGCTCCTAGGATCTCCAATTCATTCAACAAACCCATCATCTTAAGAACGTGCTCCCCAACGGGCGTTCCTTCAGACTGAGTAGTCGACATGAGGACTCTCATAGCCTCTTGCCTAGCCGCACGATCTTGATGCCCAAACATCTTCTTGAGGTTAAGCAACATGTCATAGGCAGAGTCCATCGACTGATGTTGGGTTTGGAGCACATTCGACATAGAAGCCAAAATATAGCACCTAGCCATTTCATCAGCCTTCACCCATTTCCTAAATGCCACTTTTTCTTCCTCAGTTGAGGCATCTGTGGGGTCAGCAGGGCACTGATTATGAAGCACAAACTTGTACTCCTCAGAAGTCAGGACAATGTCCAGATTTCTCCTTCAATCAATGTAATTGGGGCCAGTGAGTTTATTCTCCTTGAGTATCACAGAAAGTGGATTCATTGCTATTCTCTAAACCTATAAGCACATATAAACAAACAATTAATTTAATGTTCGATATTATCTCCCTCAAATAATATCATTAATTACTAATTACATCTAAAATCCCATCAGATATGGCAAGCCACGTGGTGTGGACGTTTACCTACCCAAATGATTTAGCAATTAGATTTGCTTCGGTCATACATCATTTATAGCGTTACTTCGTGGGGAAGGATAGTATAACGCGTATCTAAGTGTAAACCATTACTCAGTCCTAAGGTAAATCATTTGGAATTGCTACATCACCGCAAGCCACGTGGTGTGGACGTTTACGACAACTTACAATTCTTCACAATTTCCTATAACTGTCTACATCAATTATTCCAAAATCCCATTCAGCATAGCAAGCCACGTGGTGTGGACGTTTATTACACCAAAAGATTTTATAATTGACTCCCAATTACTTGATCCATTCGATTTTTGTAAATCAAGACGCGGAGAATCATAAGTGAAACTTGAAGTTTCTAACCAGTGATTCACCATGCGAACAACCCTATCTCTCATAGCATGAGGGAGCCGAGCAGACAATCGATCCATTAAAAAAATGGCACGAAAATCTCTAATTTGTGTCATCCACGTGACCAAGTGGCTTTGGCTCCATTCCACTCCCCGGGGTGAGAATGAGTCGACTTGAAATCAGTTTCAGAAAGACGAATTAGGCATTGTTTGATAAACTTGATCAATGTTTCTCGTAAAACGAATTACAAGAATTCTCTTCCAATGACTTGTCTATACGAACTTCCAAAGTCCATAAAAGTCACAAAGAGAACAGTAATGGAGACCATGGGATTTTTTTCAACCCCTCTCCCACTTAGCTTTTTATAATAAAGGGATACGCTATCTAATGCATAATTAAATACACATAAGCATGCATACATGAAATTAAAGCACATAAATATTATCACATAGTCAAAATAATACTAGAATATTATTTTCCGACTATTATGGCTTTATTCCATCCCCGTACGCATCTTCTAGTCTTCAGTCTTCGTTCTTGAATGCTCCAAGTGACGAGAATATTAATTTCAATATTTAAATATATTTATTTTTAATTAATCTAAATGTTACTTAATTCGAAAATTAAGTCAATCGAATATATCAAAAATAAAATTAAACATTATTAATATTTTTATTTATTTTTATTTTCCTTTCTAATTCAATTAAATCTTAAGAATCCCATCCAATTCAAACTTGGAATATTCTAGAAGACTTCTATAATTGAATAAGGAAATAAAATAAATTAGGACTCCTCTACTTTCCATAATTAATTAATTTCCATCCATGAAAATTCCCAAGAATAGGAATAATAAATAAGTAAATAAATTAATTCCAATTTAATTCTTTTCCTATTCCTGATTGTTACGATATACCGATCCAATCGATATACCGTCTGTGCGGAAGCGTGTAAAGCGATAGATCTACTATGCCATGATCTTAGTGCACACAAATATGTATAGACACACATATATTTATATATATATACATCCAATATATATATATATATATATATATATATATATATATATAGATATCAACGAGATCTTACTTTTGGTGACGAAGTGATTCGTTGATGTCGTTGAGGTGGTGTTGAGTCGATTGAACCACCTCAAATGGATCAGCCTCGAAGTGTTCACCTTTGGAATGACCTCGTCACGCCTTCGGATCGCCCGGATGTTGAAGCCGCACAAATGGACCGGCCTCTACGTGTTGCACACGAACCCAGATGATGACTTGCTTGCTTGATCGAGTTGATTCTCCAAGAACAACCTCTTTTCTCTCTTTCTCTTGTGAATTTCGTGGGTAGTGATTAAGTGATAGTGAAAATCAGATTTTCACTACTTAACACCTTCATTACCATCTCCATTACTCTCTTGTAAACCCCATAATGAATATGCACCATTATATCACATAATGGGTGGGTAATGGGGAGATGAAAGGTAAAGTACACATCACTATGCCACAATGGCATAAGATGTGGTCTCTTTTGCTTGTGTGGCATGCCATGTCACACTATGTGACATGTATCCATGAAAGCCATGCAATGCATCCCATGCATGCATATAAATTCACGTAAATATTGTAACTAAATCAATATAATTAACAAGCATCGTACATCATCTTTGAGTCCGTGTGTGACCCTGTAGGTATGATTTATTGATCAATATTATATTGTTCCCAACAATATAATATTATCAAATAATCATTTAACATCCATAGACGACCTTATGACTTTATCGATTGCACACGTAGGATCGAAGGACATATCCCAACAATCTCCCACTTGGCCTTATGAGCCAGTGTGCTGCCAATTTCCTGTTGTCACTTTATGTCTAAATTTGAACTTCAGGCAAGACTCGATTCATCATCAATGGGTTCAAACCTTTCTTGGACTTTGAGACAGACTGTAAAACCAGATTTATCACTATGATACGAATCTGGACGTGGCCACGTATTTTCCACAGTCTCGACTCTCCAAGTGGCCGGTAAGACATGTATCCCATTTTAAAATGGAGGACAATCCCATCTTGTCAATCCAAGCTCTCCCACTTGCTTCCTGATATACCCAATAACAAGTTTTATAACCTCCTTTTACGAAAGGCGTTTACTTGTATCAAAGTACACCATTTCACAATGTAATCACTCTGGACTACTCAGGTCAGAAGAAATTGCTCGACAGTCAATGAAATAGTATTATGACTCGAAATCTTAAATACTATTCCAGTCGGGTCTGTTCGATCATTAGCTCCCAGCTAATATCTATGTAATTGTACTTGACGTCTCACATCACTAGCCCATGAAGCGGAGCTATAGTACATATTACAATCTAGTTCATTGTATTATAGGTTTGTCCGTACTCGATTATACGAACCAGGAACAACTATATGATTCAAGTATATCAGTTCAACCATTGGGACTTCATTATGCGGTAAGTCGACCTCATAACCCAATTGATATCACTTAATCATTTGGACAATTCATATAAATTAAACCATATTTATGTTGGAGTAGTATACTTAATGTCTAGATTTGAGTATTCTGAACTCCTTGTACACTGTCATTTATCTATTAATAATGAACACTCATTTGCTTTTAATTATTGTTAATTAAATATATGCAAATTATAGTCCTAGATTATATACGTTGTAGTTAGTATGATGTGCGCCGTCACACAGAAGATCATACTATCGGTTACTCATATTTAATTGAACAGTTGTTCACGACCTAGATGGACACGGACCAAGCCATCGGTATAGTCGTTGTGTGAGAGAGAAAATAATTTGTCTTAATTATTTTATCACACTTGTACACTTGGTGTATTGGGCGGATCGCTTGAGATTTATCAATTAGGATTGCCTGTGATAATTGATTTAAGTCTCAGAGTATTTTATTCTTAATCCCCGATACTATTGCGGGTGTGTATATTTAGTATAAGTGGCTTTGATTTTCCAAAGGAATTGTCCGGTTTAATTATTGGGACAATTACCGGTAAAGTTGGGTCACTATATTTTATATATGACATGCCGTGAATACTTGACAGGAAAGTGTATCCCGGAAGGGTTGATAATATCCCCGAGATGAGCTCATAAGGATTTATTATGTAAACCTCGCGAGTGGATTTGTTCCCGCATAATAATAAAGTTGAGTGGTACTATTCTCGGATATAAGAGATGAATAAATTTATTGAGCAATAAATAAATTTTATTCATGGATATTTAAATCTTAAATAAACGGAATAAATAATACTAGCAGAGAGAATATTATTTGATATAATATGGTTTAATATTGGGAGTGCAATTAATTTATATAGTAGAAAATAAATTAATTAATATTAATGGATTAATAGATTTGGGCTTGGGCTCAATTTAATTATTAATGTTGGCCGGGAGCCCAATATTCCACCTCCTTTAGATCCCCTACGTAGCCTATAAAAGCACTACATGGTCTTCACAATTAAACACATCATAAGATTATCACACTTGATATTCTAGAGAGTTCGTGAAGAAGATCCATAGAGTTCGGAGGATCGTCGCCCACCCGACGTTCGAACGAGTGCAAGGAATACGTGGGAAGATTCAAAGGTCATCTTGATCTCGTTTTTCCGAACAACGAATCAAAGGTAAAATCGTAAACACCCTTTATGATTTTAATCGAGAATTATTGAGAATACCGTAGAACGCAAGATCCGAGGTACGAGACCCGCAACGAGGGACGGACGCGTGGTGTTGGGCGACCACCGGACCACGGCGTTCGCCGCCTAGGGTTTTGAGGACGCGCAGAGAGGGATCGACCCTCGGCTGGGCCGAGGGCATGCGATCGATCGCATGGATCGATCGCAGAGGGTGCGGGCTGGTGCCGCCCCTCCAGGCGGCGGCGAGTCGCCGGCCGATCGCTTGGAGCGATCGGTGATCGATCGCGATGACGCGATCGTGGATCGCATGGAACCCCGCCCATGCGGGGGTTCGGCTGGAGGCAGCCGCACGCCTTCGGGTGCGTGGTCTCCTCGGCTGGACTCCGGCGCGTGTGGTGGTGTTCACGTGATCTCCGGCGAAGGGTTTTTGATCGGGCTATGGTTTCCGCAAATTTTAATAGCCCGGGATATCAAATTCCAACAATTGGTATCAGAGCGAGGTTTACGTTCGCGGTATTTTCGATAAAATTGTTCTACCTTGCAGGGTTTTCGACTATTATGGCTTAATTATTATTCGTTAATTATTTTGTCATATTTGTTGTATTATTAAACTCTCGGACATGTCGAGATTCGTTTTTGGTAGTGAATGCTTGTAATAGTAAAAATTCGGGGGTTGACCGAATTTAGGTTAATTATTATTGTTCTACGTTTTTCCGGAAATTGTATAGGGTCGATTTCATGTATAGAATCGATACCGGAATTGTAATTTAAATTATTGTAATTTATTTACGTTGGATCGATGAAGAGATGACCGCCGGAGAAGACGAAGTGACGAGAAGACGAAGGACCAGGGATCGATCAATCCCCATGATCGATCCCATGAGGATCGATCGACCCACGGCCGTGAGGGGGCTGTCCGCGGGAGTCCCGGCCACGCCGGCCACCAGTGGTGGTGGCGCGTGGGCTGGGAGGCGGCGGCGGTGAACCCTAGCCGGCCGGTCGATGGTGGGGTAGTATGGGGTCTCCCAACCCATGCTATTCCTACCAAGATCCTACTTTCTTATTTTAATTCGGTTTTCCTATTTTGATTATTACTATTTTTGGGAATATCCATGGAATAGGAAAAGAATTAATTTAGTATTAAATTTATTTTCCTATTTGATTATTCCTATTATTGGGATTATTCATGGATTAGGAATAAAATAAATTTGGAAAGTATGAGAGTCCTAAATTATTTTATTTCCTTATTCCATTATTGAAATCTTCTAGAATATTCCAAGTGGGTATTGGATAGGATTCTAGAGATTTAATGGAGTAGAAAAGGAAGATAAAAATAATAAATATTAATAATATTTAATTTTATTTTTAATATATTCAATTGACTTAATTTTCGAATTAAGTAACTTTTGGATTAATTGAAAATAAATGGATTTAAATATTGGAAATTAATATTCTCCTCACATGGAGCATTCAAGAAGCGAAGACTGAAGACTAGAAGATGCGTACGAGGATGTGATAAAGCCATAATAGTCGGAAAATAATATTCTAGTATTATTTTGATTATGTGATAATAGTATGTGCTTTATTTCATGTATGCATGCTATATGTGTTTACTTTATGCACTAGATAGCGTATCCCTTATTGTAAAAAGCTAAGTGGGAGAGGGAATGGAAACATTCCCATGGTCTCCATTGCTGCTCTCTTGGTGACTTTTATAAACTTTTCAAGTTTATATAGATAAGTTATTGGAGGAGAGTTCTTGCAATTCCTTTTACGGGAAACATTGATTGAGTTTATCAAACAATGCCTAATTTGTCTTTCTGAAACTGATTTCAAGTCGACTCATTCTCACCCCGGGGAGTGGAATGGAGCCAAAGCCACTTGGTCATGTAGAGGACACAAATTAGAGACCTTCGTACCATCCTTTTGAAGGTGGATCGATTGTCTGCTCGGCTCCCTCATTTATGAGAGATAGGGTTGTGCGCATGGTGAATCACTGGTAAGAAACTTCGAGTTTCACTTATGATTCTCCGTGTCTTGATTTACAAGATCGAATGGATCAAGTAATTGGGAGTCAATTGTAAAAATCTTTTGGTGTACTAAACGTCCACACTATCGTGGCTTGCTGCACTAAATGGGATTTTGGATCGATTGATGTAGACAGTTATAGAAGGGAGTGAAGGATCCGTGTGTTAACGTAAACGTCCACACTATCGTGGCTTGCGGTGATATGCGAGTCCCAAACAAACTTCTTAGTACTGAGTAATGGTTTACACTTAGGTACGCTTCATAGTATCCTTCCCATCGAAGTAACGCTAATGATGATGTACGACCGAAGCAAATCTAATTGCTAAATCATTTGGGTAGGTAAACGTCCACACTATCGTGGCTTGCCATATCTGATGGGATTTTAGATGTGATTAGTGGTTTAATGATATTATTTGAGGGAGATAATATCGGATATTAAATCGATTGTTTGTTATTATATGTGCTCATAGATTAGGAATGGCTTTGAACCCACTTTCTGTGATACGTAAGGAATTTAACTCATTGGTCCCTGAATGTATTGATTGGAATAGAAATCTAGACATTGCCCAAACTGTTAAAGAGTACAAGTTTGTACTCGGTGAGCTTTGTCCTCCCGAGCCTACAAATGTCTTAACTGATGAGGAAATGACTGATTTTAAGAAGTGGGAAAATGCTTATGCAATAACCACTAATTATGATATCATGTTCAAACTCAAGAAGATGTTTAGACATGATGTAGAGGCTAGACAAGAGGCGATGAGGATACTCATAAAGGCCAGTCGATTCGAGGAAACGCTTAAAACACGTTTTTTAAGATGATTGACCTTTTGGACGAGTTGAGACGGAAATCGCAAGCTCTTGTAGCCAAAGCCAAAGGTTTCGAACCTAAGGGCAAAACCGGGGGATAGAAAAAGCAAGCAAACAAACCCAGTGGTTCTAAGATTACTTGGACCACGAGATGGGACGAGAAAGCGTGTTCTCGATGCAAACAGTCTGGGTACTGGAAGTCTGATTATCCTCTCAAAGAAAGTACGAAATTTTCTTTAGTCGTAAAACATAGTCAGTGGTATTATCTACCGGAACCTGGTGTGTAGATATGGAACCACTGACGGTATGTGCATTTTAAATGCAAGGGTTCCAGGAAACCCGACGACTTAGAAAAGAATAAATCGTAGTCTACATGGGCAATGCTGTGGAGGAGGCAGCTGTTGCAATGGAGGACATTTTATAGGATTTCATTTTGAGTTATTGCTTTTATGTACCTTTCATTTTAGAAAGAACTTTGTTCTGGATTTCTAATGAATGTATATTTTATTTCTTTTAATCATTTGATGGTTATAAGAAGAAATAATGATATTATCTATTCTGGTACATTAGCTAGCAATATATAAATGATGAATCCTAAGTCCACCATGATGCAACGAACCGTTTTATATAACTCGTTTTACTAATAAGAGATTTCTTTATTAAATCATTTTACTTGTGGATTCTTATGCTGAGTCATGTTTATTCAAATAAGAAGTTCAAAGGTCGAAAATTGATAGTTTGATCAATTAAGTTGAAGGAGTGGACCTTCCGACCTAAGAATCTAATTTGGAAGATAATATGACCAAGCAATCCTTTATGGATATAAGATATAAGATCCGGACAAGTATTAGAATTGATTTACTCTGATGTATGCAGACTTATGCCTACTCAGACAATAAGGTACAAGTACTTCATTTTATGATTGCTCGAAAAATGGATTAGCATATCTGATGTGCCACAAAAGCAAAGTGTTTTGACAAGTCAATGGACACAAAGCTATTGTGGGGAACCATCATGGTATATCCATTGAAAGCCTGCGATCTAATCGCGGAGACAAGTGCCTGTCTGAGGAATGCATGGCATACTGATCAGAGATTGGGACTTGATCCCAAATGACTACACCATACACTCTTGTGTAGAAATGGTGTCGGAAATAAGAAATGGAACTCTTATAGAAATAGTAAAAGCATGAGAAATACGGAACTACCTATGTTCTATGGATATGTCTTGAAAACAACGGCGCATTCAATGCGGTTGTAGAATACCCTGGAAGAACAAAAGTCGTGTGTTCAATAGTACTATGAACCAGAAGGACGTTATAAGTTCTAACGCCCGGTTCTTAGAGGAAGACTATTAGATGAACCACAAGCCCAAAGTGACGTAATACTTTGAATGAGAGAAAGCGATAAGGACTGGGAACCAGCCGAACCGAGTAGCGGTACACCACTAAGTGCACCTACTGTTATTACTGTTTATACACCGGAATGCCGTTGTAGTGGGAGGTTGTGGATCAACCGGAGATATTCATAAGACTAGGAGAGTTTTCGGACTCTGGACCTAGTATACATGAAATCGATCCCTGGATCTACATGGAGGCAGTACTAGATCTAAATGTGCCTTCTTGGAAAGCAATAAGGATTATTGCTAAGAGGCAAGATCATTTAGAGTACAAGCTTAGTTGATCCATTTATGGATTGGAACAAAGCATTGAGTTCGTGGTACTTGCAAATTGATGAGATAGTCCATTTTATGGATTCATCAAAGCATAGACGAATCGTGTGTATTGGAAACGTGATGGAACAGAGTGGTGTTTCTCGGGTTTTATGTAGAGAACATTCTTATCATTGGTAACAATGTAAAGATGTTGTCAAGACATAAAATGATGGTTGTCTAGATAAATCAATATGAAAGATAAAGGAAGAAGTTGAACATGTTCTTGAGATCTTGGATCTCTAGGAAAGAACATTGTACTTCTCCTGGACATCTTACATATATATGATTATGGTTCGTTTTAACATACAAGATTCCGAGAAAGGTTCGTCACCTTTCAGATACGGAATGCATCTATCTAAGGATATGTGTTTTGGAACACAAAAGGAGATAGAAGCAATGAAAGTAGTTTCCTACACTTTGAGTGTGGAAAGCTCAATGAATGCGATGTTGAAAACGAGAACCTGATATCTGCTATGCGGCTAGTATAGTGGGAGGATATCAAGGTAATCCTGGAAAGGAATACTCGACTGCTGTAATGAACATTTTAAGTACTTTCAA
The DNA here is from genome assembly GCA_954870475.1 of Euphrasia confusa. Taxonomy (NCBI): domain Eukaryota; kingdom Viridiplantae; phylum Streptophyta; class Magnoliopsida; order Lamiales; family Orobanchaceae; genus Euphrasia; species Euphrasia confusa. Next base: position 25,760,895 of record OX940960.1, read on the forward strand.
AGTACTGGAAACTATGTTCTGGATTACGGAGCAGACAAGTTTGTCCTTTGGATTACACTCTCTTAGATTTCTAATCAAATAAGGACCGGTGTAAGTCGATATCAGGCTATGTGTTTCACTATTGAAGGAGAAGGAGTTTCAACATGGAAGAGTGAAAAGCACGATGTTTTTCGGACTCTGCCATGAGCAACCAAATAGCGGCCTCAGAGGCAGCGGAAGTTTCGGTATAGCTCCGGGATAATCTCTGGGACTTAGATGTGATTCTTAATTTGCCAAAGGCTATGTAAATAGTGGTGCGATGACAAATGGTAAGAAATCACAAGTCCATAAGTGTAAGATAACACATAGAGCAAGTACCACCCGATACGAATCATCGTCAGGGAAGACGACGCTGTAGTCACCAAGATAACTTCAGAGCGGCAACCTAGATTGCTCATTCACATGGTACTTCTTGGAAGTACAGTTTAAGCACGTGATGAGTATGGGAGTCGGGAGTTTGGAGGAAATGACTAGACCTTAGTACAAGTGGGAGATTGTTGGAGTTGTGTACTTAATGTCTAGATTTAAGTAACGGAAACTCCCGATCCATTGCCATTAATCTATTTAATTAAATAAACAATTATTTGCGTTTAATTATTTATAATTAAATATATGCAAATTATAGTCCTAGATTATATACGTTGTAGTTAGTATGGTGTGCGACGTCACACGGAAGATCATACTATCGGTTACTCGTATATAATCGAACAGTTGCTCACGACCTAGATGGACACGGACCAATCCATCGGTATAGTCGTTGTATGAGGGAGAAAATAATGTCTTGATTATTTTATCATACTTGTACACTTGGTGTATTGGGCGGATCGCTTGAGATTTATCGATTAGGATTGCCTTGGATAATCGATTTAAATCTCAGTGTATTTTATTATTAATCCCCGATACTATTGCGGGTGTGTATATTTAATATAAGTGACTTTGATTTTCCAAAGGAATTGACCGGTTTAATTACTGGGTCAATTACCGGTTAAGTTGGGTCGCTATATTTTATATATGACATGCCGTGAATACTTGACGGGAAAGTGTATCCCGGAAGGGTTGATAATATCCCCGAGATGAGTTCATAAGGAATTATTATGTAAACCCCGCAGGTGGAATTTATTCCGCATAATAATTAAGGTTGAATGGTACTAGTCTCGGATATAAGAGATGAATAAATTAATTAGCAATAAATTAATTTTATTCATGGATATTTATATCTTAAATACACGGAATAAATAATACTACCGGAAAAATATTATTTGATATAATATGGTTTAATATTGGGAGTGCAATTAATTTATATAGTGGAAAATAAATTAATTAATATTAATGGGATTAATAGATTTGGGCTTGGGCTAAATTTAATCATTAATATTGGAAGCCCAATATTCCACCTCCTTAAGATCCCCTACGTAGCCTATAAAAGCACTACATGGTCTTCTCTATTCTCATAACTTGAAGATCACAATTCTAGAGAGAGAAAGTAGAGAGGGAGATCCATGGAGTTCGGAAGATCGTCGCCCACCCGACGTTCGAGCTAGTGCAAGGAATACGTGGGAAGGTCTCAAGGTCTTCATAGATCTCGTTTCTCCGTACAACGAGAACAAAGGTAAAATCACGAACCCCCTCGATGATTTTAATTATTAATTCGGGTATACGCATGAACGAAGATCCGAGGGACGAACCCGGGGACGGGGTTTGACCGCGCGGTGGTGATCCGAGATCACCGGACCGCGGGCGGTCAAGCGAGCCCCGCCGGGAACGCACGCACAAGAGAACCCTCGGCTGGACGCCGAGGGTGGGCGGTCGAAACCCTAGGGTTTGACCGCCGGGTGCGACGCGGGAGAACCCTCGGCTGGACGCCGAGGGTGGCGATCGAAGCCCTACGGCTCGATCGCTGGCAGCGCACGAAGGACCCTCGGCTGGACGCCGGGGGTGCGATCGAGCGCGTGCTCGATCGCGTGGGGTGGCGGGCTGGTGCCGCCGCTGCTCGCATGGCGAGCAGCCCCCTCCTCCGACGACGGTGGCGGTGAGTCGCCGGACTCACCGCCGGGGGCTGCTACGAGCAGCCCCGGGGGATGCGATGCGCATCCCCGGCGATCACCGTGCGTGATCGCGAGCCCCTCGCTGGGGCTCGGCTAGGGCAGCCGCGGGTTCATCCCGCGGCGGGTGTTCTCGGCCGGGCTCCGGCTCGTGAGGTGGTTCGCGGTGGTTTCCGGCGAAGGGATTTTGATCGGGGTTATGTTTCCGCAATTCCGTTAACCCCGGGATATCGATTTCCAACAGTTTGGGTAGGTAAACGTCCACACTATCGTGGCTTGCCATACCTTAGATGTGATTAGTGATTTAATGATATTATTTGAGGGAGATAATATCGGTAGTACGACCAACTTCGGGTGATCGTATCTTTCTTTTAAATTTTTCCACAAAGCTAGTGGATCTTTCAGGTGAATTTTCAAAGATATTATTCGAGATTATTAGTATATATTCATAATTAATTTGATATTGATATTTCTATAGGAATATCATATCACGATGTTCTTCAGGAATATTTAATTTTGATATTTCGTAACGAATATCATATCATGTTCTTCAGGAACATTTAATTTTGATATTTTTTCGAGAATATCATATCACAATGTTCTTCCGGAACATTAAAAATTTAATCGATTTACTAGACATAATTAATATGATATTACTTCAAGAATATCATATTATAATGTTCTTCAAGAACTTAAGCATAATTAATTTGATATTACTTAAGAATATCAGATTATAATTATTAATTTGATATTAGTTCGAGAATATCAGATTATAATGTTCTTCAGGAACATTAGACATTTACTTGCTTCAAGATGAACAATTTATGAAGAATTTCATGAATATCAGATTACAATGTTCTTCGAGAACGTTTGATACATAATATTATAATGTTCTTCAGGAACATATTACTTTGTGAATAAGAGGAGAAGAAGTAGATATATTTATAATTATTAATAAATATAAACAAAAAAATATAAATTCTTGCCTTGGAGTTCGGATCTTGCATGAGTAGGACTTCGATGAAGAACGTGGTTGAGCTTTCGTGCTGATAACGTGTTATAAAATCAAGAGAAATTGAGAGAGAATAATAGAGTATAAAGAGACACAATGATAGGAGAATATAATTCTTGTATTCATTCATATGGGGAGACCCCTTTATATAGGATACAAAGTAGGGTTTCTGTCTTGTTCACCAAGAAAGGGTAAACTAGTCATTCAATATTCATAACATGATATTATCTACTATTTATATTATGAATAATTCAAATCCGTGTCTATATATAAATTACATGATCTTCACTCACTCCCTATCTCTCCCTATTCTATTTTTTTTATTTGTTAGCTCACACTTTTGTTTTTTTCAGAAATCTATGTAAGTTTTGTTTTTTTTGTGTGTTTTTTGCCGCCTTAGATAGGTAAACATTCGTTTACTAATTCGATTTTAATTTAAATATTATTATTTGATAATTAATGTTTTTGTTTTTTATAACCTTCAAATGTAAGTATCTTTTACTAATTCGAATTTTAATTTTAATATTATATTAATATTTTTATTTTTTGCAGACAACTTTCAATGTAAGTATTTTTTACTAATTTGAATTTGAATTTTAATATTATTGTTTAATCATTAATATTTTTATTTTTAGTGTTCAATGTAAGTATTTTTTACTAATTCGAATTTTAATTTTAATATTATTGTTTATTGATTATAATTGTATTGTAAATATAACAATTTATTTGGTAATGTTTTTTGAATTTTTTTTAGTTTTTTTAAAGATTATTTTTTTGCAAGCCTTTTGTATTTCTTACTTTTTTTTTATTTTGTAGTTTTATTTATAAGTAAAAGATTTTTCAAATCGAACAAGATCGAAACATTGGATAGCAAAAGGTTTAAATTGAATCAAGCTTTAATAAGTTTATAGTATTTTGCGTTAATAATTTATTTATCTTTTATTTGCTAATGTAATTTATAATATATTATGTAACTCACAATTATTATTTTAGTAAAATTTATAATATTTCTATTTAATTTTATTCTAATTTTATTTCTGTTGTAATTTAGGCAACCGTATTTTTATTTAATCCTTATAATATATAATTCAACTAACATTTGTTGAATATCTTTTAAGCGTTTGATTTATTTGTGTTTACACTTATTAAAAAATAATAATCGTTAGATTAAGAATTTTGTTCACACCAATATTTATTAATATTTAATCTTAACCAATTTATTAAGTAAATATTAAATACGTAATTAATATATAAATAATAATATTTATATTTTTCTTATTCTCTTACCATTTGATTTTATATAATTTATCTTTATAAACTCTTTAATTATAGTAAAGATTGACTTGAAAAATTCAAATTATTAAATAAATTATTTTTTAATATCTTCTAACTTTATTCCTTATTTATCATATATTATTTATTTATTTACTTTATCATATAAATTTTAATAGATAATAGTATTAATATTAATTTGTATTAATCATTATATCATATTAATATATTAATATTAAGTAAATTAGGTTGCATTTAATTTAATTTACCTTATTCTATTTTCATTAGTCATTAAATTATAAATTTTCAACCAAAATATCCCGATTTGATTCTATAATTTGCGATTTTTATTCAATTAATTTTCAAAAATTATAGAAAACTTAATTAAATTTTACCCTTATAAAAAGTATTCATCTTTTACTCATTCTCAACTTCGATAAATTATTTTTTCTAATATGATTATGATTTATTTATGTATTAACATTTTTGATAAAACATTATTGTTATTATCGTCATTATTAATAATTCTTTTTATGATTAAGAATATCAATTTTCTAAAAATAACGCAGAGAATATGTTTGATTAAATGCTTAAATACCAACAAGTGTTCCAAACTAGCAAACCATTAACTTGAAGGTTGGTATTATTATAAACTTTTTTACTAAAATCTAAATATATTAATTAATATGGTAATATATATATATATATATATATATATATATATATATATATATATATATATATATATATATATATATATATATATATATATATAGACTTATTTTTTCTTTAAGCAACAATTTATATAGTCATGTTATATTCTATTTATTGTATATAATATACGAATTAATTAAATGTTTTGACATGATATATAGTTTTTGATACATGAATTGTTTCGTATTAAGTTGGTGTGACCTTTATACTATTGCGGAATATGGATGTTTCTGTCGGACTATACAATGGTACTAGGATGATTGTAACATTACTTGATAATTATATTATCCACGCGAAAGTATTAAGATGAAATAATTCTGGGAAATTGTTTTTAATACTCGAATTGCTCTCACGCCCTCGAATACCAAATTCCATTTTGCATTTCAACGAATAAAATTTTCGATTATGATATCGTATGCATGACTATTAATAAGAGTCAAGGTCAGTCGTTGACAAATGTTGGAATATTTTTGAAAAAAACCAGTATTTACGCACGATCAATTGTAGTTGTCTAGAGTAACCAACACGACCGAGTTGAAGCTTCTGCTTTGTGACCAGCGTGGTCGTCTTATAAATAGAACAAATGTAGTCTATAAAAAGAATTTCATAATTTGTAATATGAATGTAATTTTCTTTATTGTATTATTTCAATTAGATCATTCACTTAATATTTATTTATCCATTATCAATATCTACTTCTAATATTAAGCCGAAAGAGCACTACTCCGACTAACAAATAGTTGAATTAAATACACGTGTATCGCACGGGTAGGAGGACTAGTAGATTTAAATTAAATCAATTAATGCATTTAATATTGAAAATATGATTTTCATTAAATAAAATACAATATAATGTAAAATGTTTACATTAATTAAAAACAGTTTTTCATAAAAATTTTGTTTTCCGCTGCGTATACATGCACGATCCCCAACAGTGGTATTTAGGTTCTGAAATTAATTAATTGTCCATGAATATAATCACCTAAAGCATGTTGTTTGTTGAATGGATTGATTTAATGTTGTTTAATTGGGACTTAGTTGTTTCTATTAAGATATTTATTTTTATCTAATAGATCGAAACAATGCCTAATTTGTTATCAAGTAACAATTCAATGTCGAACATGAATGCACCTCGGGGAGTGATTCATCTAGACTTGTTTTTGTTAAAAAAAATTAGAGATATCGAGCCATATGATGGCATGATTCGATGGTCTGCTCGGCTCCCCCATTTATGGGAGATAGGGTCGCTCGCATGATGAATCGCTGATTAGAAACCTCGAGTTTCACTTACGAGACATCACGTTTTGATTATTAAGATATTAATAAACTGAAATAGAAAGGAAGTATCAATATTTAATTTAGTGAAATTATTTATTAACCAATTACATAATTGATTTAAATATTCAATCAACAAGGTGATAGATTAATTATTTGATTTAATTGTTAAATCAAGTTAATTAATAGAGCACCATTTAATTTGCATACCTCGTTTTAATTGTGATTAAATGCTATGTGAATTATATGAGATATATATTGTGATATATGTTATGATCGTATGTGCTCGTTAGGATGACCTATAGAGGACATAGTTGTTAAGAATCAACAATCGATCATTCACTTCATTCTCTCCTGAGAATGTATAACGATTATTCTGATGAGATAACCAATCTTATACTCCTCCATTCTCTCCCGAGAATGTATATCAAGCCTTAAAGGAGAATCGATGTGTCGTTCTTTCTCCTTTCCTTCTACCGACAATAAATTATGTGAAAGCCACTTACGAGTAGTATGGTATGCCGTGTTAGCGGGGAGTACTGCTTGTGAGTTAAGCTGTAATTTATTGACATAAGATGGAGAGGTGTTAGCTACGATTATTTTAAATATGTGTGGTCGGATAGATTAACTATGGGTTTACACATGTTTACTGGAGTCCAACTTTCACTTCTCACATCGGTAGGTCGGTCTTGACACATGGTTGACTTTGAAGGGTACGATTAACGTAGTTCATTGTCATTGTGAGGAAAAGTAATCTTTAGGGTCACATAGAGATGTGATTGAAAATGTTTCTACCATTAGGTGAATATAATCGGGCTTTATTAACTACGGGTTATATTCACGCTATTGGACCTAAAGCTCAAACTAAGGAAAAATAAGTTTTCCCGTCTGTCTGCTAGAGGATAGCGGAATTCGAAAAATTTAGTAGGAGGCAATTAAATGATAAAGACCAAACAGTTAATTGTAATCATTAATAACGAATTATCTCAATGTTAATCTTCTTAATATCTCTCAATAATATTCTCTAAAATATCCCGTAACATCGATACTCGACCAATCCAAATCAAAACTCACTGGCCCAAACCATTTGAATTGGAATCTCAATCTTGTGATTTAAAATGATGAGTGCCTCTATGTACTTGAGAATAGATTATTTGATAATCTCACTCAACCTTTGACTGCTGAGGACTTCCACTTATGAGAAGTGAATTCCTAGTTCTTATGAATCGTTCATTATGAACTGCAACATGAACAAGCTCGATCCTTAAATGGATAAGTAGTTCAAGATGTTGATCAACGAGTCAACCATCAATACGAGAAATTTGTTCTCATTATTGCTTCTTCATGAAAGAAGTGTTCTTCTTGAAGAAAATGACGGAAATGGTTTCCGGTCTAAGCATAAAGATGGATAAAGGTGATACTAGAAGGGCGACTAAGAACAAGGTCAACAAATGAGTTGATGACGCTTGCCATCGTTGTGTGAATAAAGGCCATAGGGCCATAACTGCTAAAATACCTTGGGCATAAACGTTCTGACAAAGGTTCGTATTGGGTTATAGTTATTCTATTGTTTTGAACAATTGATTATTTGTTTCTTCTAATTTTAGAAACCTACTATTAATAGAAATGTTCTATTATTAGATCTTACGTCTATATTTGATATAGACGATAAAGGTTTTAATTTTGTTTTTGGAAATACGATTTCCTTTATACAAAAGAAAGCAAATATGATTTGCTAAAGACGATTAACAAATATACAAGAATGAACTAAACCCAAATATCAGCAATAGATAAAAGTCAAAATCCCGAACAAATTTAGCACGCTAGTTGAGTATGTTGAAGGTCTATTGGATTTGATCCAAACAGAGATGTTGTTGGAGTTGTATACTTAATGTCTAGATTTAAGTGATATTAACTCCCGATCCATTGCCATTAATCTATTTAATTAAATAAACAATTATTTTCGTTTAATTATTTATAATTAAATATATGCAAATTATAGTCCTAAATTATATACGTTGTAGTTAGTATGGTGTGCGGGCCCACACGGAAGATCATACTATCGGTTACTCGTATTTAATCAAACAGTTGCTCACGACCTAGATGGACACGGACCAATCCATCGGTATAGTCGTTGTGTGAGAGAGAAAATAATTTGTCTTGATTATTTTATCACACTTGTACACTTGGTGTATTGGGCGGATCGCTTGAGATTCATCGATTAGGATTGCCTTGGATAATCGATTTAAATCTCAGTGTAGTTTATTCTTAATCCCCGATACTATTGCGGGTGTGTATATTTAATATAAGTGACTTTGATTTTCCAAAGGAATTGACCGGTTTAATTTTTGGGTCAATTACCGGTTAAATTGGGTCACTATATTTTATATATGACATGCCGTGAATACTTGACGGGAAAGAGTATCCCGTAAGGGTTGATAATATCCCCGAGATGAGTTCATAAGGAATTATTATGTAAACCCTGCAGGTGGATTTGTTCCGCATAATAATTAAGGTTGAATGGTACTATTCTCGGATATAAGAGATGAATAAATTAATTAGCAATAAATTAATTTTATTCATGGATATTTATATCTTAAATACACGGAATAAATAATACTACCGGAGAAATATTATTTGATATAATATGGTTTAATATTGGGAGTGCAATTAATTTATATAGTGGAAAAAAAATTAATTAATATTGATGGGATTAATAGATTTGGGCTTGGGGTCAATTTAATCATCAATATTGGAAGCCCAATATTCCACCTCCTTTAGATCCCCTACGTAGCCTATAAAAGCACTACATGGTCTTCACAATTAGGAGAGACAAGATAATCATATTTGATTAGTCTAGAGAGTTCGTGAAGGAGATCCATAAGCTTGGAGGATCGTCTCCCACCCGACGTTCAAGCTAGTGCAAGGAATACGTGGGAAGATTCAAAGGTCATCTTGATCTCGTTTCTCCGAACAACGAATCGAAGGTATAAAATCTAAACGCCCTTTATGATTTTATTCGATATTGATTGGAAATACCGACGAACCAAGATCCGAGGTACGAGACCCGGAACGAGGAGCGATCGCGTGGTGGTGGACGAACCACCGGACCACGGGGATCGATCGCCCTAGGGTTTCGAGGCGCGAGGAGGCTCGACCCTCGGCTGGGCCGAGGGCGTGCGATCGATCACAAGGATCGATCGCCGGAGCGCGGGCTGGTGCCGCGCTCCTCCCCACCGCGACGGTGGGGGCCTCCAGGCGGCGGCGAGTCGCCGGACTCGACGCGGGGGCTGCTGGGCAGCCCCAGCCCGTCGATCGCCTTGAGCGATCGACACCTTCGATCGCGCGAGCCCCGCGGACGGGGGCTCGGGCTGGACGTGCGCGTGGCTTCGGCCAAGTCGTGCGTTCGGTCCGTGCTCCGGCTCGTGCGTGGTGTTCGTGTGATCTCCGGCGAATGGTTTTTGATCGGGCTATGGTTTCCGCAAATTTTAATAGCCCGGGACATCGAATTCCAACAATTGGTATCAGAGCGTGGTTTACGTTCGCGGTATTTTCTATAAAATTGTTTTACCTTGCAGGGTTTCCGACTATTATGGCTAGATATGATTATTCGTTAATTATTGTCATAATATGTTTTTATTAAACTCTCGGACATGTCGAGATTCGTTTTATGTGTGGTGAATGCTTGTAATAGTAAAAATTTGGGGTTGACCGAATTTAGGTTTATTATCACGTTCTACTTTTTCCGGAAATTGTATAGGGTCGATTTCATGTACAGAATCGATACCGGATAATTGTAATTAAATTCATGTAATTTATTTTACGTTGGATCGATGCCGAAACGACCGCCGGAGAAGACGTGTGACGGAGGAGACGATAGGACGAGGGATCGATCATCATGATCGATCCATGAAGGATCGATCGAGCCCTAGGGGCGGGGGCTGCCCGCGGGACTCCTCGGCCACGCCGGCCACCGGTGGTGGTGGCGCGTGGACTACGGTGGCGGCGGCGCTCCTCCTCGGCCGGGGATCGATGGTGGTGGGGGGCGCGGGGTCCTCGTGATCTCGTGCTCTCCCGCCAAGATCCAACTTTCCTAAATTATTCGGTTTTCCTATTTTGAGTATTCTTATTTTTGGGAATTCTCACGGAATAGGAAAAGAATAAATTTAGAATAAATTTATTTCCTTATTGATTATTCTATTATGGAATTTTCATGGATAAGGAAAGAATAAATTTAGAATTAATTTGGTCTTCCTAATTGATTATTCCTAATATTGGAATATTCATGGATTAGGAAAAGAATTAATTTGGAATTAATTTATTTTCCTTATTTAATTATTCCTTTATGGAATTTTTAATAGATAGGAAAATAATTAATTTGGAATGTTTTAAAAGTCCTTAATTAATTTTTCCTATTTAATTATTCCTTTATGGAATTTTTAATGGATTAGGAAAGGAATTAATTTGGAAGGATTAGGAGTCCTAAATTATTTTATTTCCTTATTTCATTATGGAAATCTTCTAGAATATTCCAAATGGGTCTTGGATAGGATTCTAGAGATTTAATGATGATAGAAGAGGAAAATAAAAATAATAAAAATATTAATAATATTTAATTTTATTTTTGATATATTCGATTGACTTAATTTTCGAATTAAGTAACTTTTGGATTAATTAAAAATAAATAGATTTAAATATTGGAATTAATATTCTCGTCACATGGAGCATTCAAAAACGAAGACTGAAGACTAGAAGATGCGTACGGGGATGCGATAAAGCCATAATAGTCGGAAAATAATATTCTAGTATTATTTTGACTATGTGATAATATTCTATGTGCTTTATTTCATGTATGCATGCTTATGTGTAATTAATTATGCATTAGATAGCGTATCCCTTTGTTATAAAAAGCTAAGTGGGAGAGGGATTGGAAACAATGTCATGGTCTCCATTGCTGTTCTCTTGGTGATTTTTATGAACTTTTGAAGTTCGTATAGACAAGTCATTGGAGGAGAATTCTTGTAATTCCTTTTACGAGAAACATTGATTAAGTTTATCAAACAATGCCTAATTTGTCTTTCTGAAACTGATTTCAAGTCGACTCATTCTCACCCCGGGGAGTGGAATGGAGCCAAAGCCACTTGGTCATGTGGATGACACAAATTAGAGACCTTCGTACCATTTATTGAAATGGATCGATTGTCTGCTCGGCTCCCTCATTTTATGAGAGATAGGGTTGTTCGCATGGTGAATCACTGGTAAGAAACTTCGAGTTTCACTTATGATTCTCCGCGTCTTGATTTACAAGATTGAATGAATCAAGTAATTGGGAGTCAATTATAAAAATCTCTTGGTGTAGTAAACGTCCACACAACGTGGCTTGCTATATCGACGAAATTTGGATTAATTGATGTAGACAGTTATAGGGAGTTGTGAAGGATTGTGAGTTATCGTAAACGTCCACACAACGTGGCTTGCGGTGATGTTGCGGTTCCAAACGAATCACCTTAGTACTGAGTAATGGTTTACACTTAGGTACGCTTTATAGTATCCTTCCCAACGAAGTTACGCTATAATTGATGTACGACCGAAGCAAATCTAATTGCTAAATCATTTGGATAGGTAAACGTCCACAGAATGTGGCTTGCCATATCTGATGGGATTTTAGATGTGATTAGTGGTTTAATGATATTATTTGAGAGAGATAATATCGGAGATTAAATCAATTGTTTGTTGTTATATGTGCTCATAGATTAGGATATGGCTTGGAACCCACTTTCTGTGATACTTAAGGAATTTAACTCATTGGTCCCTAAATGTAGTGATTGAAATAGAAATCTGGACATTGCCCAAACTGTTGAAGAGTACAAGTTTGTACTCAGTGAGCTTTGTCCTCCCGAACCTACGAATGTCTTAACTGATGAGGAAAGGACTGATTTTGATATCATGTTCAAACTCAAGGAGATGTTTAGACATGACGTAGTGGCTAGACAAGAGGCGATGAGGATACCCATAAAGGCCATTCGATCGAGGAAACGCTTGAACACGTTTTTGAGATGATGGACCTTTTGGACGAGTTGAGACGGAAATCGAAAGCTCTTGTAGCCAATGCCAAAGGTTTTGAACCTAAGTGCAAAACCGGGGGATAGAAAAAGCAAGCAAAGAAACCCAGTGGTCCTAAGTTACTTGGACCACGAGATGGGGCGAGAAAGCCGTGAGGCAAGTGTTCTCGATACAAACAGTTTGGGTACTGGAAGTTTGATTATCCTCTCAAAGAAAGTACGAATTTTTTATTTTTTTGTCGTAAAACATAGTCAGTGGTATTATCTACCGGAACCTTGTGTGTAGATATGGAACCACTGACGGTATGTGCATTTTAAATGCAAGGGTTCCAGGAAACCCGACGACTTAGAAAAGAAGAAATCATAGTCTACATGGGCAATGCTGTGGAGGAGGCAGTTGTTGCAATGGAGGATATTTTATAGGATTTCATTTTGAGTTATTGCTTTTAATTACCTTTCATTTTAGAAAGAACTTTGTTCTGGATTTCTAATGAATGGATATTTTATTTCTTTTAATCATTTGATGGTTATAAGAAGAAATAATGATATTATCTATTCTGGTACATTAGCTAGCAATATATAAATGATGAATCCTAAGTCCACCACGATGCAACGAACCGTAGTACATAACTCTTTTTACTAATAAGAGATTTCTTTATTAAATCATTTATACTTGTGGATTCTTATGCTAAGTCATATTCAAATAAGAAGTTCAAAGGTCGAAAATTGATAGTTTGATCAATTAAGTTGAAGGAGTGGACCTTCCGACCTAAGGATCTAATTTGAAAGATAACATGACTAAGCAATCCTTTATGGATATAAGATATAAGATCCGGACAAGTATAGGAATTGATTAACTCTGATGTATGCAAATCTATGTCTACTCAGACAAAAAGGTACGAGTACTTCATTTGATGATTACTCGAGAAATGGATTAGAATACCTGATGTGCCACAAAAGCGAGTGTTTTGACAAGTCAATGGACACTAAGAAATTATGGAGAACCATCAAGGTATATCCATTTGTAGCCTGTGATTTGATCGCGGAGGCAAGTACCTGTCTGAAGAATGCATGGCATACTGATCAGAGATTGAGATTTGATCCCAAATGACTACACCATACACTGTTGTGTAGAAATTGTGTGTCGATAATAAGGGATGGAACTCTTATAGAGATAGTAAAAGATGAGTTATACGGAACTACCTATGTTCTATGGATATGTCTGAAAACAACGGTGCATTCAAATGCGGTTGTAGAATATCCTGGAAGAACAAAAGATGTGTGTTCAATAGTACTATGAACCAGAAGGACGTTATAAGTTCTAACGCCCGGTTCTTAGAGAAAAACTATTAGACGAACCACGAGCCCAAAGTGACGTGATACTTTTGAAATGAGAGAAAACGATAAGGACTGAGAACCAGCTGAACCGAGTAGCGGTACACCACTAACTGCACCTACTGTTATTACTGTTTATACACCAGAATGCCGTTGTAGTGGGAGGTTGTGGGTCAACCAGAGATATTCATAAGACTAGGTGAGTCTTCGGACTCTGGATCTAGTATACATGAAATCGATCCCTGGATCTACATGGAGGCAGTACTAGATCTAAATGTGCCTTCTTAGAAAGCAATAAAGGATTATTACTAAGAGGCAAGATCATTTAGAGTACAAGCTTAGTTAATCCATTGATGGATTGAAGGAAAGCTTAAAGATCATGGAACTTGCGAATTGATGAGATAGTCCATTTTATGGATTCATCAAAGCATAGACGAATCGTGTGTATTGGAAAACGTGATGGAACAAGGTGGTGTTTCTCTGGTTTTATGTAGATGACACTCTTATCATTGGCAACAATGTAAAGGTGTTATCAGACATGAAATGATGATTGTCTAGATGAATCAATATGAAAGATATAGGAAGAAGTTAGACATGTTCTTGAGATCTTGGATCTCTAGGAAAGAACATCGTACTTCTCCTGGACATCTTACATATGAAAGATTATGGTTCGTTTTGACATGCAAGATTCCGAGAAAGGTTTGTTACCTTTCAGATACGGAATGCATCTATCTAAGGATATGTGTTTTGGAACACAAAAGGAGATAGAAGTAATAAAAGCATTTTCCTACACTTGGAGTGTGGAAAGCTTGATAAATGCAATGTTGAAAACAAGAACCTGATATCTACTATGCGGCTAGTATAGTGGGAGGATATCAAGGTAATCCTGGAAAGGAATACTCGACTGTTGTAATGAACATTTTAAGTACTTTCGAAGTACTAGAAACTATGTTCTGGATTACGGAGCAGACGAGCTTTTCTTTTCGGATTACATTCTCTTAGATTTATAATCGGATGAGGACCGGTGTAAGTCGATATCAGGCTATGTGTTTCACCATTAAAGGAGAAGGAGTTTTAACATGGAAGAGTGATAAGCACGATGCTTTTCGGACTCTACCATGGTTAACCAAATAGCGGCCTCAGAGGCAGCGGAAGTTTAGGTATAGCTCCGGGATAATCTCTGGGACTTAGATGTGATTCTTAATTTGCCAAAGGCTATGGAAATAGAGGTGCGATGGCAAATGGTAAGAAATCACAAGTCCATAAGTGTAAGATAACACATAGAGCAAGTACCACCTGATACGAGTCATCGTCAGGGAAGACGACGCTGTAGTCACCAAGATAACTTCAGAACGACAATCTAGATTGCTCTTTCACAAGGCACTTCTTGGAAGTGCATATTAAGCACGTGAAGAGTATGGGAGTCGGGAGTTTGGAAGAAATGACTAGACCTTAGTATAAGTGGGAGATTGTTGGAGTTGTATACTTAATGTCTAGATTTAAGTGATATTAACTCCCGATCCATTGTCATTAATCTATTTAATTAAATAAACAATTATTTGCGTTTAATTATTTATAATTAAATATATGCAAATTATAGTCCTAGATTATATACGTTGTAGTTAGTATGGTGTGCGGGCCCACACGGAAGATCATACTATCGGTTACTCGTATTTAATCAAACAGTTGCTCACGACCTAGATGGACACGGACCAATCCATCGGTATAGTCGTTGTGTGTGAGAAAATAATTTGTCTTGATTATTTTATAACACTTGTACACTTGGTGTATTGGACGGATCGCTTGAGATTCATCGATTAGGATTGCCTTGGATAATCGATTTAAATCTCAGTGTATTTTATTCTTAATCCCCGATACTATTGCGGGTGTGTATATTTAATATAAGTGACTTTGATTTTCCAAAGGAATTGACCGGTTTAATTATTGGGTCAATTACCGGTTAAGTTGGGTCACTATATTTTATATATGACATGCCGTGAATACTTGACGGGAAAGTGTATCCCGTAAGGGTTGATAATATCCCCGAGATGAGTTCATAAGGAATTATTATGTAAACCCTGCAAGTGGATTTGTTCCGCATAATAATTAAGGTTGAATGGTACTATTCTCGGATATAAGAGATGAATAAATTAATTAGCAATAAATTAATTTTATTCATGGATATTTATATCTTAAATACACGGAATAAATAATACTACCGGAGAAATATTATTTGATATAATATGGTTTAATATTGGGAGTGCAATTAATTTATATAGTGGAAAATAAATTAATTAATATTGATGGGATTAATAGATTTGGGCTTGGGCTCAATTTAATCATCAATATTGGAAGCCCAATATTCCACCTCCTTTAGATCCCCTACGTAGCCTATAAAAGCACTACATGGTCTTCACAATTAGGAGAGACAAGATAATCATATTTGATTAGTCTAGAGAGTTCGTGAAGGAGATCCATAAGCTTGGAGGATCGTCGCCCACCCGATGTTCAAGCTAGTGCAAGGAATACGTGGGAAGATTCAAAGGTCATCTTGATCTCGTTTCTCCGAACAACGAATCGAAGGTATAAAATCTAAACGCCCTTTATGATTTTATTCGATATTGATTGGAAATACCGACGAACCAAGATCCGAGGTACGAGACCCGGAACGAGGAGTGATCGCGTGGTGGTGGACGAACCACCGGACCACGGGGATCGATCGCCCTAGGGTTTCGAGGCGCGAGGAGGATCGACCCTCGGCTGGGCCGAGGGCGTGCGATCGATCACAAGGATCGATCGCCGGAGCGCGGGCTGGTGCCGCGCTCCTCCCCACCGCGACGGTGGGGGACTCCAGGCGGCGGCGAGTCGCCGGACTCGACGCGGGGGCTGCTGGGCAGCCCCAGCCCGTCGATCGCCTTGAGCGATCGACACCTTCGATCGCGTGAGCCCCGCGGACGGGGGCTCGGGCTGGGCGTGCGCGTGGCTTCGGCCACGTCGTGCGTTCGGTCCGTGCTCCGGCTCGTGCGTGGTGTTCATGTGATCTCCGACGAATGGTTTTTGATCGGGCTATGGTTTCCGCAAATTTTAATAGCCCGAGACATCGAATTCCAACAGATGTGTGATCCACTAATGTGTTAGTGTTGGAGGTGGTTTTCAACTACATAATGTACTTATGAAGTACACGTCTTTAATTTTGAAATGATCAATAAATTTAGACATCAAAGTAGGAAACCAACTTGGTTGCTATATTTAGAAATTACGATATGATCGTGGTAATAAATATTTAAGCACCAAGCTTATTGACTATCTAAAAGAGAATATGATTCTCTGGCAATGGACTCCGTCTGGAACTCCTTAATTGTATTGAGTGTCCGAATGTTGGAATCAATCTTTGTTGGACATGGTTCAATCCACAAAGGGGTTCACCAAATTGCCGACGAAACTGTAAAAGTCCTGCACTTTTGACAGTCGTCCATTTGCTGAATAGTGTTACCAACAAAGCAGTTAAAACCACACCATATGAACTTGGGCACTCCCGTATCCTGTTTGCGTGAAGCGGCTAGTGGGAGATAAGTTGGATAGTAGATCCGGCTTATGCCATTTTGTGGGGTGTCCTGAACATTCACAAGGATACCTATTCTACTATATTTCTAAAACAAAATGTTTGTTTAAAAAAATGTTGCCTTCTTAGAGAAGAAGTTTCTATTCGATAGAAAAGACAATATAGTAAATCTCGAAATAGTTCGAGAATATGAACCACACTATGAAGTTCAAACACAAGTACTTGGAGATGAACCAATTCAACAAACCACTAATATACCTCTTCATCTATCGGTTCGTAAATCCAAAAATGTTCGGAAGGTACCTGGTAGACGGTTCCAACTTGATAATTATCAAGATAAAGTTGACGATGGATATGATCCAATAAACTTCAACTGATTCGTATTGGATACGAATATGGGACATTGGCTTATTGCCATGAAATTCATAATGGATTGTATGTACTCCAACAAGGTTTAACCTTGGTATATTCACCAAAGGGAATCGTTCCAAAAGGCTGCATATTGATCTATTAATTATGACGTGAGAGTATATATATAGAAAGGTGTGACCTTTAAAGCAAGGATGATGGCGAAAGAAGTTACTCAAAGACAATTTGTTGTTTATGAGGTAATCTTTCCATCAGTCGCTATGCTTAAGTCCATTACAATTTTGCTGGCCATTTCTGCATAGTACGACTATGAGATATGGAAAATAGATATGAAGTCTACTTTCCTTGAATGTGATATTATGGAAGAGTTGTAGCGCAGCCGGAAGGCTTCATATTTTCTGGAAAGGAGCAAAAGGTTTGCATACTCCAGCGATCCATTTATGGATTGAAACGAGCATCCCTAAAATGGAACATGTGTTTTAAATACAAAAGTCAAAGCGTTGACTTGGTATAAAACTTGGAGGAACCTTGTATTCAAGAAGGTTAGTGGGAGCGCAGTGAAATTTAAGTGTTTTACGTTGATGATATACTAATCATAGGGATGATTGAGTGATGTTGCAGTCAACGAAAGCACCGTTATCCACACGTTTCTCGAATAAAGGATTTGAGAAGAGGCATCCTACGTATTGTGATACGTCAATCTAGATATGGATCTAGAAGGATGCACAATCTTCTCAATCCTTGTACATAGAAACTATTTCTGAAATGGTTTAGCATGGAAGAATCCTAAAGAGATTCTTGCCAAGGTCCCATGAGGTTCATCTCTCAAAATTCATGTGGAAGTCGAGAAGATGAAATGGACAACACATATATCTCCGCACTAGGGAGCATTATGTATGGCATGCTGACGCAGCGTAAAGCTACGAGACAAAAAAAAAAACCTATTGATACTAACGGATACTAGGTGTTCGAGAACAAAAGAACTTTATTTCATATTCAAAAACGACTGAATACATGAATGAGAATGACGAAATATAAATAACAATGAAACCCTAAACATATTGGGTCTTATTAAATAAATAATTGGGCGGTTCGACCGCGAACCTGAAACTTGAAAGCATTGTACGAAAATCGAGTGTAGCATACTCACATGCCGAATCGTGGCCATCAGGGAACAATAAACAAACAAAGATGCTAGGATCAAACGGAAACCACCGTCGTCCATTATAATTGTTGGGTGTACAGAATCCAAATAATGCGGGGCCACATGACCGAAACTTTGGAGCTATTTTCCATGAGCCGTGAGTTTTCTTAATTTTTTAGATAGGGTGATTAGCAAGACATGGGCTCAAACTCGATCGAAGGAAGGCAAACACGTGTGGGGCTGGTGGCGCCAAGCATGAGCGTTCGATCATAAATAGTGGATCGATATCACCGAGAGCAGGTGCTGCAGGTAGTCCAGACGGGGATTCCTCATCAAACTTAGACGGACCAACATACATGGAAACAAAACCAGCGCGACGAGCAGACTGTTGCTCAAGAATAACATCGCATTGTGGGGGCTTCTAGACGGGTAGCGGGGTCAAGAGGGTGATTGTGTACAGGAGGTTGCCCAGTAGAACACTCTCTTCCCCAATCTCGTGCTCCTCATGCAAGTCCAAGGGGCCATCGTCATCAAAACGAGGTGGACCATCGTAATAAGGTGTCTCCTCCTCATCCGGAAGTAACAGGCTAGGGTGCGCACTCGAAAAAATCGAGGGGGGCTCCACGCTGGAGGGGATCAGCGACCTCGAGGGGGAGTGCGATCTCGCGGGGACTATATATGTCGCTTTGGACCGTGACGACATGGATCGGGACGACGCAAATTCGGGGGCTTCCGGGATGTGGTGCTTGATGATTTATTGGTTTTTGTGTCGTTTTTCCTTTGTTTTTAGTGTCGTCTTGTGTCTATTTTTCTCGCTCTTTAGTGTCATCCTCGTGTTCTGTGGTGGTTTTGATGTTGTGATTGAGTGCGCAGGGTTTTGAGTGTATTCGAGTGGAAAAAGCCGAAGAAACGGGTGTTATCGATCAAAAGCGAGAAGAGTCGACTCCCAGCAGGACCAGGCGCCCGCTTGGTCCCTAGGCGCCCGCCAGCAGCCCTAAGCAGCCGCCCGCTCGCGCCTCAGGCGAGCGCTTCCTCATCTGGGCAGACTCTCTGCCAGTGACCCCAAGCGAGCGCTTCATCAGCAAGCGGCCGCCCGCGATGGTCACCAAGCGCCCGCCAGGTGACCAAGCGGCCGCTTGCTCGCTTGTCCAGAAACCTGCCAGTCCAACCAGGCGCCCGCTCCTGCTTCAGGCGCCCGCTTGCCAGGCGTCGCTAGCGCTCGCTCCGTACCCAGGTGGCCGCTTGGTCCTACTTTCAGATTTGACCGATGTTGACCGACGAAGTTTTTGTACTATAAGTAGGGTTTCGACCCGAAGAAACAATTACGCTCTTTTTACTTTATTTTTCTGGAGATTTGAGAGAAGACTCGAGACTCGTTCATCTAGGTTTTTGACTATTGCTTTTCACGCTTTTAATTCACGAACAAAAATCGGGGTTAGCACCGATCCTTGTTTTGGTTTGAACAATTAATCTAGTAAGTACATTTACTTTTTATTCTTAGTTTATTTTTAGTTTTATTGCTTGATTTTATTTACTTCCTGCTTCATTACTAGATCATCTCGATTGGTTGTTCGTCGTTATTATGAATTCATGCGTTATCTATTATTTCATAAACTTAGTCATGAGTAGCTAATTCCATAACTAGGGTTAGGGGAATTTAAGCTTGGGTTAGGGTTCGAGATTTACGTTATCATCTAATGTGTTCGAGTATTAGCTAATTAAATTCAAAACCTTGTTTGAGGCTTAGGAGCGATTACAAGACATAGGATAATCGAATTTATTAAAATCAACCGGAGACGGACATTTTAACTTTAATTTGCTTCTCGTAAATCGAAAACCCGTACTTGATGCTTGATGAACCCGAAACTCTAGTTTTCCATTTTATTAATTACTCTCCGTAAAGTACTCGTTGAATTATTTTAGCTTTTATTTTTAGTCCTTAGCTGATTTAAATTTAAAAACAAAACAAACTCACTCCATGCATTATGCTATACTTTCTACTCTCTTTTCTTTTGCAACCACTTGAATATTAGTACGAGTACCGATAGTAGTGTTCCTCGAGAGACCGACTCGGGCGAGTTGCTTCGGCAACTAGTTCGGAATATTTTTATTTGATTTTAGCCGCTATAAAAACGACTTAATCAAATTGGCGCCGTTGCCGGGGAACACTTTAGGCACAAGTATTAGTGTTTAAGTGTTTGCGTCTTTCTCTTTTATTTTTGTTTTTTTTTTGTTTTTTTTTATTTGTTCAGGTACGTGTGATTGTTTGTTGTTTGTGTTGGTGCATGTTAGGTAGAAGAAGTCAGAAGACCAGCCTTGCACCCATGATAGACAACATTAACAGACGTAAGAGCATCAGCCGGTACATCTCAGTGGACGACGGTAACTCGTCAGACAGTTCATCAGAATCCACCATTACCGGAATCGAACCTGAAGGTGACCTAGCAGAAATGGACGAACGCGACGTTAACAATGTGGACGACAACAACAACAAGAACAACAACAACAACAACAACAACAACAACAACAACAACAACAACAATAACAACGTCAATCAAGGGCCACGCTTTGGTGAATCAGCCCACCCTCTCGTGGACAGGGCTAGCTCGTGCATTGTGTTGAATGCCGCTGCTCGTCGGTACGACCTGAAGTCCCACCACTTGGCCCAGTTACCGCAGTTCTATGGGATGCCTAAAGAAGATGCCTTGAACTTCATCAGGGAATTTTATTCAGTCCTCCAGTCTTTCCCGAACGGTAGCCTTGACGACGGGCAACTTCGATTAAAGTGTTTTCCATATGCTCTAAAAGATCGAGCTAAGAACTGGATGTTGTCTTTGGAGCCTGATTCCATCGATACATGGTACAAGATGTATCAGGAGTTCATTAAGCGCTTTTACCCTCAACAGAAAACCATTGACTTAAGGAGTCAGATTTGCTCCTTCAGAAATGAGCGTGGAGAGTCATTCCACGAAGCTTGGGAAAGGTTTAGGAGTTTGCTCAGACAGTGTCCCCACCATCAGATATCCGAGGAGATCCTCAATCAGTTCTTTTACAGAGGATTGCCGCCGGTAATGCAGAACGACGTGCAGAACGCAGCCGGAGGGAACATTAGCAACCTCCTCACCAATGACGTCGTTGCACTTTTCAAAGAGATGGCCGAGAGATCTCGACAGACAAACACCTGGGATAAAGAGGTGGCAGCTTCAGTAGACGGGAGTTTTGATTCTTCACTGACGAAGCAGGTTGTCGAGCTGACCCGAAAGCTACATATGATGGAGGCCAAAGAGACTTCCCCTACTCAGTTGTTGGTGCATCAGCCTGACCCGTGCGGTAATTGCGGGGAGATCGGGCACTATTCGAGTAACTGTCAGTACATGCCTTCTCCACCTCAGATGATGGATCAGTCCTTCGCACCGGAGTTCCAGGTCAATGCCATGCAGGGATTCAACCAGACGAGTAATCAGAGGAACGAACCCTATGGCAACACATACAACCCAAGTTGGAAAAATCATCCTAACTTTTCCTGGAAACAAGGGCAGAACCAGCAACAGGTTGGGCAGAACCAGCAGCCGAGCTACAATAGCCAGAATCGGCCACAAAATAACTACCAGAATGCGGGGAATCAAAACTGGCAGAATAACCAGAGGCCCCAATATCAGCAACAAGGCATGTCAACATACCAACAGCCACCTCAACCCGCATACCAGCCACCACCGACCCAGAAAAGCTCTAGCCTCGACGAGCAATTCTCAGCCTTCATGCAATCGCACCAGGGGTTCATGCAGACGACTAACGGGTACATGCAGCAGAATCAGCAGAGAATGGATAGCATGGAGTCATCGATGACCAACCAAAACTCCACGATCAAGAGGATTGAGACCCAGGTTGGGCAGATGGCTGGGCGACTGAACGAGCTCGCTCAACCTACTCAGAAGGACAGAATTCCTAGCCAACCTTATCAGGCTAAGGCCATTACGGTACTCAGAAGTGGCCGGGTGATAGATAACTGCATAGAAATGCCGACCGAGGTTGTAGAGGAGGACATTCCTACACCAGAGATAGCCGAGCAGAGTGGTCGAGCTGAAGAATCGGTGGAGAAACCGAAAGAAAAACCGGTGCCAGGACCCGAGACCAGTAGAGCAGCCTTACATAAGGCTAACGATCCATACAAGCCCCCTCTTCCGTTCCCAAACCGTATGAGGAACGAGAAACAAGACCAGCAGTTCGCGGAGATTTACAAGCTGCTATCCAAAGTAAATGTGAATCTGCCATTACTCGACATCATCCGAAATGTCCCCGCCTATGTCAAGTTCTTCAAAGACCTCGCCTCGAGGAAGAGAAGATTCGTTGACAACGAAAAAGTAGTAGTGTCAGAGGTAGCAAGTGCCATTCTCCAACACCAGCTACCCGAGAAACAGAGGGACCCCGGAAGTTTCAACATTATGATTGCCGTGGGGAATGGTAGAGAGGTGTCAGGGATGCTCGACTTGGGGGCTGGGATAAATTTGATGTCGTACGCCGTGTACGAGCAACTGGAGTTAGGCGACCTCAAGCCTACTCGGATGTGCCTCAAGCTCGCCGACCGATCGATTCGATATCCCAAGGGGATCATAGAAGACATATTGGTGAAGGTCGGAGAATTGATAGTACCAGTCGACTTTGTGGTACTAGATGTTGGAGAGGTTCCCGAGAATGGGCGAGACCACGCCATTCTTTTGGGGAGACCATTCATGGCCACCACAAACACGGTGATTGACGTAAAGAATGGTACACTCGAGATGACCGTTCTCGGTGAAAAAGTTTCTTTCTCCGTACGGACGGGGAAAGCCGTTCCCGCTGCCATGTATCTGGAGAATTGCTCCTTCGTCGATCCCGTAGATGACGAAGTGGAAGCCACGTTTGTTGAGGAAAGTGAGCCCGAAATACACGAGGTTGAGGAAGAGAAGGTAGCTGACCCTGCCACTGAACGACTTGAAGCCGAGATCGAGGCTCCGAAGAGTAAAGTGGAGTTGAAGGCGTTGCCTAGTCACCTCAAGTACGTGTTCTTGGAAGACGGGGAACAAAAACCCGTGATAATCTCCTCCACTTTGGGGATTGAGGAAGAGAAAGCACTAGTGGCAATCCTAAAGCAAAACAAGAAAGCTTTTAGATGGAGCTTAGCCGATATCCGAGGCATTGACCCTCGGTATGCATGCACCGAATAGTGTTGGAGGAGGGATCGGTCCCTAAGAGAGATGGGCAGAGGCGACTTAACTCGGTTTTGATGGAAGTCGTAAGGACGGAGATCTACAAGCTCCTGGATGAAGGGTTGATCTATGCCATTGCCGATAGCCAATGGGTGAGTCCGGTCCACGTGGTCCCGAAGAAGGGAGGTATCACAGTCATCGAAAACCAGAAAGGGGAGCTCCTCCCTACGCGTATTACTACTGGGTGGCGAATGTGCATCGATTATCGGAAATTGAATGCCGCCACTCGAAAGGATCACTTCCCTCTCCCTTTCATTGATCAGTTACTTGATAGATTATTCGGACACTCATTCTATTGTTTTCTTGATGGTTTGTCAGGTTATTATCAGGTGGCGATAGCACCGGAGGATCAGGAGAAGACGACGTTCACCTGCCCCATTGGTACCTATGCTTGGAGGAGGATGCCTTTCGGCCTGTGCAATGCACCAGGAACGTTCCAGAGGTGCATGATGTCCATCTTCTCCGAGATGATAGGTAACTTTATGGAGGTTTTTATGGACGATTTTTCAGTATTTGGCTCTTCTTTTGATGATTGCTTGGGTAAGCTCGATAGAGTTCTTAAAAGATGTATTGAGAGTAGTCTTACCTTGAGTTGGGAGAAGAGTCATTTCATGGTTACTAGTGGGATTGTGCTAGGACATATGGTGTCTAGTCGGGGTATAGAATTCGATAGAGCCAAGATCGAGGTTATTGAGAGACTACCCCCTCCCATTAATGTTAAGGGTATTCGTAGCTTCCTTGGGCACGCCGGGTTTTATAGGAGGTTTATTAAAGATTTTTCTAAGATTAGCCAACCTTTGTGTCGTTTGCTAGGGCAAGATGTTGAGTTTAACTTCGACGAGTCGTGTTTAGTAGCATTTAATACACTTAAGGAAAAGCTTACCTCAGCCCCGGTAGTTGTAGCACCCAATTGGGAGTTGCCCTTTGAGATCATGTGTGATGCGTCTAATTCAGCCGTAGGAGCGGTTCTTGGTCAGAAAGTGGATAAGTTACTTAGGGTTATTTATTATGCTAGTGTGACCCTCAATAGTGCCCAAACTAACTATACCACTACCGAGAAAGAGTTGCTAGCGGTCGTGTTTTCTTTGGATAAATTCAGGTCTTATATCATAGGGTCTAAAGTCATTGTCCATAGTGATCACCAAGCCTTACGACATTTGCTAGCCAAAGCTCAAGCCAAACCGAGGTTGATTAGGTGGATTCTCTTGTTACAAGAGTTTGACGTAGAGATCAAGGATAGGAAGGGGTGTGAGAACGTTGTAGCCGACCACTTGTCTAGGCTAGAGTCACCCCCCGAGCCTTTGGTTGATGATGTAGATGATTCGATTCCCGATTCTTTTCCGTATGAGCTCGCTATGGCTATGACTCCCGTGCCTTGGTACGCGGATATTGTGAACTTTCTGGCTGCAGGTGCTCTGAGAGAAGGCATGACTTCTCAAGAAAAGGCGAGGTTCGAACATTTGTCCCGGGAGTACTTTTGGTCGGATCCTTACCTTTAAAAGTTCGGGAAGGATGAGGTGATTCGCCGTTGTCTTCCGGAGGAGGAGCAAGCGGATGTACTAAAATGTTGCCACCACGACGAGAGTGGAGGTCACTTTGGGGGTCATAAAACCGCCCACAAGGTCCTCCAATCAGGTTTGTTTTGGCCTTCTCTTTTTAAAGACGCAATCGACTATTGCAAATCTTGTGACCGGTGCCAACGCATGGGGAATATTGGTAAGAGAGATGAAATGCCATTAAATATCAATTTAGCAGTTGAAATTTTCGATGTTTGGGGTATTGATTTTATGGGACCTTTCCCCGTGTCATTTGGTTTTGAGTACATATTGTTGGGTGTTGATTATTTGTCCAAGTGGGTTGAAGCAATCCCCACTAGGACTTGCGATGCTAAAGTGGTTCTCAAGTTTGTGCAGGAGAACATTCTTTCTAGGTTCGGATTCCCGAAGGCCATTATCAGCGATGGCGGGAAGCACTTTTGCAACAAACTTTTCGAGAAGTTGATGGTCAAGAACGGCATCAACCACAAAATAGCCACGGCTTATCATCCACAAACGTACGGACAAGCCGAAACAAGTAACCGCCAAGTAAAGGAGATCCTCGAGAAGACCGTGAAACCTTCCCGCAAGGATTGGTCGGAGAGACTCAACTCGGCTCTATGGGCTTATCGGACCGCATACAAGACGGTGCTCGGAATGAGTCCTTACCGCCTCGTGTTCGAAAAGCATTGCCATTTACCGGTGGAAATCGAGCACCGGGCTTATTGGGCAATCAAGGCTACCAACATGGATCTAATGGAGGGCGGAGGTGCCCGAGCCTTAGAGTTGTTCGATCTTGACGAGATGCGCAATGAAGCTTACGAGAATTCGCGTATTTACAAAGAAAAGGTGAAGGTGACTCATGATAGGAGGATCAAGAACAAGGAGCTAAAAGCCGGGATGAAGGTTCTTTTGTTCAACTCAAGGCTTCGTTTGTTCCCAGGGAAGCTCAAGTCGAGATGGGGTGGTCCTTATGAGATATTAGAAGTGTTTCCATATGGGGTTGTAAAGCTTTACGACCCGAAGTCTAAAGAAGCGTTTCAAGTCAACGGGCACCGAGTGAAACCATACATTGTGCCACATATGGATGGAGATTCATTGAACATCGGAGTAGAATCGATTCTACTCAATGATGTGGTTTATGAATAGAGCTTATTAGTCGAGCTCGAGACGTTAAACGAGCGTCGCGTGGAGACTAGTCCACGGACCGTGTAGCTCTTTCGGTTCCCAAAATGAGCGCTACGTGGGGGCCTACCCACGACTTGTCAAGCTCACGACGTAAAATGAGCAATAATTTCAGTCACAAAGTGGAAGGAGACGCGGAATGATCGGTTGGGACTTAGGCCGTCAAGAGTAAGTTTTCTGCAGGTACCAAGCGCTCGCCCCATTAGGAAGCGCTCGCTCCGTCCCTTGTCCAGAATACTGGGAACTTGAGCAGGCGATCGCCTTCCCACGAAGCGGCCGCTTCGTCAACTTCGCGAGCGGGCGCCTGCCACCGAAGCGCTCGCGTCGTCCTTATTGCAGATT
Source organism: Euphrasia confusa (assembly GCA_954870475.1). Lineage (NCBI taxonomy): Eukaryota > Viridiplantae > Streptophyta > Magnoliopsida > Lamiales > Orobanchaceae > Euphrasia > Euphrasia confusa. The sequence continues at coordinate 25,788,029 of OX940960.1, forward strand.
GCTGAAATTTCAAGCAAGCGCTCGCTCTCATTCAAGGCGCTCGCTTCCTCCGTATCGCTAGCGGCCGCCTCGCTTCCAGGCGCTCGCTTGGTAGCAACATCAGAGAGCTGTAACTTTGAGATGGCGCCCGCTTTCGAGCCAAGCGCTCGCTTCGTCTTAATATTTAAAAATAGTATTTTTAATTAATTATTAATTAATCTATTATTTTTCTTTGTTTCAGGAATTGAAAAGAGGGGGATGCCCTAATCCTACACTTCAGTCGCCCCTTTCAAAATTACTCCTGCAAATCGAACTTCCGTCCAACCACCATCTCCGTCCGACCTCAACCGCCGTAACCTCTCCGACACCTGCATCAACTGAGTTCCGCCGACAACAGTCCCGAGGCCCCCGCGACCCGACTACCCCCGATTCGGATCCATTCACCTCCGCTCACCACCATACCAGCCACCACCGTTTCGCCGCCGTCGAGCCCCCGGAAACAAACCTTAGCCTCCGTCGAGCTTCGCCGGCAACAATTTGGCCAGAACCGGCGCTCCCGAGCCCGTGCTCAACCACCGTCGCCGTCCACCCTCTCCGACGACTCAGTCCGGCCCGTGTCCCTTCTCCGTTCTTCGGCTAGAACCGCCGCTCGGACCTCACGACCCGAGCTCCCGGCAGCCCTTCCATCCGAGCCTGACAGTCCTGCCCTCGACTTTCGGCAGCCCCGTGAAAACTCCTCTGCTCGACACCCCCGGTAATACCTCAACTGCTCTTCATCTTATTGGATATGGCTAACACCCGAAGCAAGAAACGAGCCCCTCCGGCCAAGAAGGCACGCACTGAGGCGGGACCTTTCAATGTTGTCGAGACACCCGTTGATGACCGAGTCGACCTACAGGATGAATATGGCGCCGACTTCCCCATCTACGATCACAAGGAGGGTAAGCGACTTCTCGCTTTTCGTAAGTTTACAAATGAGTACCCTCGTCCATTTGACTAGAATTTACTTCAGAAACTGGGATTAGCCGATGAAGTTGAGAGGTATTTGAAACTACTAGGACTTTCCACTATTGCTAAACAGAAGCACGGGTATTCTGAGTCTTTGGGCCTAGAGATGTTGTGTACACTGGAGAAACACTCGGGCGGCAAATTCTATACTTGTCGTTTTCTGGGGCAGGATGCCCGGTTTGATGCCGATACACTGCGCATGGCCTTCGGCTTCCCGACCACTGGGGTCCAGCGTCATGTACCGAAAACCATCGACAAAAACGAGGCGTGGCAGCGCGTTGCATTGGTTCCTAAGCACACCGGGCGGAGTGTACAAATAGCCGAACCGGCTCTTTTACTGGTCCACAGGTACATCGCCTATAACATCTCAGGGAATCACGAGGGCAACAAAGTCAACCGATCGGAGCTCTTTTTCCTCGACCGCGCATTACAAGGGAAAACATCGACATTGGTCGACTATCTGTGTAGCCAAATGATGGGGACTTGCGTACGGGCAGTCTCTCATGCCTCGTTCTTCTACATTGCCACCAAACTTGCGCATCAGCTGGACTTTATAGATCTCGATGATCTCCCGAAGGATCTCTCCTTCAACCCGACACCTCGATGTATTGATGAGAGGGAGCTCACCGGGTCGAAACTCATTGACGAGAACGGTCTCTTCCGTTCCCACGCTTCTCGACTCATCAAAGACGCAGCCGCAGGCACCTTGCCTCCTATCGTTCCTCCACCACCAGCCTGTGACGATGATGACGAGTCGATTGCCTATCCGACCTATTCTTCTTATTCCGCCGGATTTCAGGAGATGCATGCTCAGTTCCGGGATATGCGCACTAGCTTCGAGGATGCGGAGACTAGTCGGCGCGAGATCGAGTACACCTAGCGACAGGAGTTCCAGACTTGGACGGGCGAGGTTCGCACCTATATTGATGGCCGGTTCAACCGGATGGAGGCCCAGGCTGCCACTCAGTATGCCCACTTTAATGGCCGGCTCGACAGGATCGAGAACCAGCAGGCCACAGAGCATGATTTCCATGTCGCCCACTACGCAGAGGATCGAGTCTACCATGCTTCTCAGTATGCCCAGTTGATGGACTTGTTCCGAGGTGCACAGCAGCCACCACCCGAGCCGTGAGGACCGACCGTACCTTGGTACGGTCGTGGTATGTATATAGGGTCTTTGTTTTTTCTTTCTGAGTAGTTTCCTTTGTCTTGTTTTCGTTAGTTTCTTGTGTTTGCTTTTGTGGTTGTTTTAGTTTGTGTGTGTAGGTTGTTCACCCCGGACACCATTGGACTACTTCTAGGTCGATTTCCATGGGACGTTGCTTTCTTTGGAGGCTCGGACTTCCATGAGGACACGGAATAGCCCAAGTGTGGAGGGGTTTGCTTCCTTTTCCCTTATCTTGTTTTTGTTTCTTCCCTTGTTCTATGTGCGTATTTGCCCTTGTCGTGTCTTGATTTTGTGTTCGTTTGTTTGTTTTGAGTTTAGTTGTGTTGATCACCCCCTTTTCCCACTTATGTGATATGTTTATCATGAGCATGTGCTAGATTGCGTTCGTATGCCTATTGCTTTATTTCGTCTCTTGAAGTGCGGTAGAGTCTTGGTGCTAGAGGTCGGTATACGAGTAATTTTGACCCCTTGTCTAGTTGCAGTGGAGTAATTGTGAGATAATCGCATGTTAGCTATTTCATTTTCCAAAAGCCTTGTGAAAGTTTGAGCCTTTGTAGCTTTCTTCTTTGTGTGATATATGATTCGTTGTCTTTCGAGCTTCTTATTTCCTTGTTCGATATCATGTGTGCCCGTATGAACTAGAGATAGCTAGGACGTGCTTAGGTTGTTACTCGAGGCTAGCATATCATGACTTACTTGATTTTGAATGTGATTGGGATATGATCGATTAGGATAACCATTTTTAGCCGCTTACTTTTGACCCCGAGCCCGTCGTGGGACACCCTAGTAACCCCGTTGAGCCTACATTTAGCCTTTTCTTCTTTTCCTATATTCCGAGGAGGAGGGAAGCGAAGTATTAGTGTTAGGGTATGAGGGTGTTGATGTATACGATGTTTTTTTTTTATTTTGAGACATTTGTATATTTAGTCTCAAAAAAAAAAAAAAAAAAGAAATAAATGAGACGTGTTATAAGTCTCTTAAAAAAGAGTCGAGACATGTTATAAGTCTCCAAAAAAAATGAATAAAAAAAAAAAAAAAAAGAGTCGAATAATGTTACTAGTTGATTTCTCGGGAGATTTGTGTGGCGAGATGAGTTTGTTTATCATGTTTGGAGTTGTCGGGGTTGTTGTGAAGATTAGACGGATGTTTGGTGTGGCGGAGACGTGTAGTTGAACTTGATTAGTCCACTTTTGCCCAAATAATCCCGAATACCATTAGCCGAGCCCCGTTACACCCGATTTATCGATCACCGATGATTCTTAAGATAGTAGAATTTGATTAGTGGAGAGTCCAACTTGAGTACGTGTTTGGTTGATGTTCTTAGGCGCACATGTTATCATTTGAAGCTCATCCTTGTTCCATTTATGCTTATTTTTCTCGAGTACACAAGTCACATCTTATTGATTATCCTTCGCTTGTGTACGCTTTTGAGTGGAACCGTGTTTCGAGAGAAGAAGAAAAGAGTGAATCCGAGTGAGGGAAATTGGAGTAGTGACATGTGATGATTCTTACTTGATCTTTGTTGTTTCTATGTATTTTGGGGTCGAGATTTATTTGTTATACTTTTTCCGTATGCATCGGGGGTTTACTTGTAGCTTTTGGGAGATTGAGTAAGTAATTGGCATGCTCGTGTGATTTGGTTCTTCCTTTCATGAATGTTTGCTTGAGGACAAGCAAAAGGCTAAGTGTGGGGGAGTTGATTTATTGGTTTTTGTGTCGTTTTTCCTTTGTTTTTAGTGTAGTCTTGTGTCTATTTGTCTCGCTCTTTAGTGTCATCCTTGTGTTCTGTGGTGGTTTTGATGTTGTGATTGAGTGCACAGGGTTTTGAGTGTATTCGAGTGGAAAAAGCCGAAGAAACGGGTGTTATCGATCAAAAGCGAGAAGAGTCGACTCCCAGCAGGACCAGGCGCCCGCCAGCAGCCCTAAGCAGCCGCCCGCTCGCGCCTCAGGCGAGCGCTTCCTCATCTGGGCAGACTCTCTGCCAGTGACCCCAAGCGAGTGCTTCATCAGCAAGCGGCCGCCCGCGATGGTCACCAAGCGCCCGCCAGGTGACCAAGCGGCCGCTTGCTCGCTTGTCCAGAAACCTGCCAGTCCAACCAGGCGCCCGCTCCTGCTTCAGCCGCCCGCTTGCCAGGCGTCGCTAGCGCTCGCTCCGTACCCAGGCGGCCGCTTGGTCCTACTTTCAGATTTGACCGATGTTGACCGACGAAGTTTTTGTAATATAAGTAGGGTTTCGACCCGAAGAAACAATTACGCTCTTTTTACTTTATTTTTCTGGAGATTTGAGAGAAGACTCGAGACTCGTTCATCTAGGTTTTCGACTATTGCTTTTCACGCTTTTAATTCACGAACAAAAATTGGGGTTAGCACCGATCCTTGTTTTGGTTTGAACAATTAATCTAGTAAGTACTTTTCCTTTTTATTCTTAGTTTATTTTTAGTTCTATTGCTTGATTTTATTTACTTCCTGCTTCATTACTTGATCATCTCGATTAGTTGTTCGTCGTTATTATGAATTCATGCGTTATCTATTATTTCATAAACTTAGTCATGAGTAGCTAATTCCATAACTAGGGTTAGGAGAATTTAAGCTTGGGTTAGGGTTCGAGATTTACTTTATCATCTAATGTGTTCGAGTATTAGCTAATTAAATTCAAAACCTTGTTTGAGGCTTAGGAGCGATTACAAGACATAGGATAATCGAATTTATTAAAATCAACCGGAGACGGACATTTTAACTTTTATTTGCTTCTCGTAAATCGAAAACCCGTACTTGATGCTTGATGAACCCGAAACTCTAGTTTTCCATTTTATTAATTACTCTCCGTAAAGTACTCGTTGAATTATTTTAGCTTTTATTTTTAGTCCTTAGCTGATTTAAATTTAAAAACAAAACAAACTCACTCCATGCATTATGCTATACTTTCTACTCTCTTTTCTTTTGCAACCACTTGAATATTAGTACGAGTACCGATAGTAGTGTTCCTCGAGAGACCGACTCGGGCGAGTTGCTTCGGCAACTAGTTCGGAATATTTTTATTTGATTTTAGCCGCTATAAAAACGACTTAATCACTTGAACCCTAATTCCCATCGGCAAGTGACGTCACTTCGGACGTGCGATCCAAGAGTGTGCTCAGGCGCGGGGATCGGGCGGCGTGAAGGCGACGACAAATTGTTGGCGATCGCAAGGCAGAGTTCCTTGAGTTCGACGGCAAGGGCTGCGACCTGGAGGCTCGAGGCGGCGACGTCGGCATCACGACGGGCTGCGGCTTCAACAGCGGGTTCGCGAGCATATTGGCGACGGGGAGGTATCGTCCGGCTCTGATACCAACTGACGCAGCGTAAAGCTACGAGACTCAAAACAAACCTATTGATACTACGTATACTAGGTGTTCGAGAACAAAAGAACCTTATTTCATATTCAAAAACGACTGAATACATGAATGAGAATGACGAAATATAAATAACAATGAAACCCTAAACATATTGGGTCTTATTAAATAAATAATTGGGCTTCTAAATACCCACATCACATGCTATGTACTAGACGTGATATTATAAAAGTTGTGAGTGTCACAAGTGAATATCAGTCGAACCCAAGACCGGCTTATTTGAAGTCGTGAAGGACGAATCCTTGAGCACTAGCAATCAAAACATTAAGGAATTGTTCTTAGTCTATGGGAGGTCCGAGTTGAATTTAGAGGTACTTACGAACTCTAGTTTTCAATCGGATGTGGATGACTAAAAGTCGATATCGGGATTTATATTCGAGCTTAGAGGTGGTGTCGTATGCTGGAATGGTTCCTGCAAACGACTAATGATTCTACCACGAGAACCTGAATATGTTGCAGCATCTAAAGCTGTAAAAGAGACTGTTTTGGACACGGAACTTTATCCAAATATTGGTTATAGTTCCGGATGCAAATAATCAACTAACTTGTACTGTGATTATACGGTGTCCTGTAGCGAATGCTAAGGAACCGAGATCTCATCAGAAGTCCAAACATGTACTTGAGAGAATATCATGTGATCTAAGAGATCAATGACAGAGGTGACGTCTGAGTCGAGAGTGTCACTACGGAAGATAACTTTGTAGATCCCTGTACCAGGCCTTTATCTGAATATGTCCGCGAGAAACATCGAGAGTCGATGGGAATAAGATTCATGGATAGTTGGCTCTAGGTTAAGTGGGAGATTGTTGGAATAGGTGACCGGCGAGCCAACGGTTGGCCGAGCGGTTAACCGTATTCCGTTATATAACGGTTTATTTCGTTAATTAATGAAACCTATATTAATGGCATATGCTATATCTACTCCCAATGTTGAATCATAGATATAGTCATGTACAGTTACACATGTTGTATGAATTCAGTTATGTGGAAACCGAGAGATGATTCTGTTAACGCAACGTAACTCGTCAAACTCAGTTCCTAGTCGATGGGTTACGCCAATAACAAGGATACCCGGCCTTTCCCCCTTGAGACTAGCACTTAGTGTATGTGGGCTAATCTCGAGCCTTGGTGTTGGGACATCGACATACTTGAGTGGGTGCTTACTGTTGATGAGTTCACTGAACCCCCTCTCCCTGGAATCTCTAAGTGGTTATCACTGATCGAGTAGAGAAATCCATAATATAGTTGTACACAATTAATCCTTAAGACCCAGACATCACCGTGACTTCATCAGAGGACTAGCTGTATCGTGACATGTCTCTGATTCCCTGGAAAGGGAGTAAGTCGAAAAAGGAGACAATGTTCGTGCAGATCGAAATCTGATGTGAAGTTTGTGCATGGTAGTAGGGGATCTGATCGCTTGATATAGATCATGGATGTCCTGTGTGTTCTGATGGTTCGTAGTACCGGAATCTCTGGCCAGAGTTGAATAGTGAGGTGATTAGAGAAATGTGTTTCTTTGAATCAATCACGACTGGATTTTACGAAACCTAGAACGTACGCATAGTTATCAAACTCAACAAGAGATCTCGATTAACCAATATCTCTAGTTTGATCGGGACATATGTATCGGAGGGATCGTACTGTACGCTAACTATATTACAAGGTTCTTGCAGACACTTCATTTGTATCTAGGGAATTAGTGAAGCGTTGCTGCTAGACGCTCGTCACTGATTCGTTGGGCACCGACTTGTTCGGAGATTAAATAATATGATTATTAATATAAAACTCTTGGGAGTAGTTGAAATAAGAACAATATGTTGTTCGAATCACAATATGTTGTGAGCCCACGACTAGTTATACACCTGAACCATTGAGGGTCACATTCTCGTGTAAACCGATCCTTGAATACGATCATGTATTAATTAACTGTTAATTAAGTACATATATTCGGAGGTCAATATGATTGAATCTGAGATTCATAATTGTGATTATGAGTTGGAAATAATACTGAGCTAAAGAAAACGGACACGGTGGTGTACACTTTCTATTTTGGGAAATTTCCCGATTTAGCAGTACCCCTGAAATGGGCTTTTCGATTTTGTGAAATTGGAAATTTTTATTATTATCTCATATTGATGAGAAAATTAACACGAAAACGAAAATATAATTGTTATATTTTTTGAAGATCAAATTGATTGTCAATTTTGGAGAAACGTAATGACGGCTAATGAATTGGGCCTGCTAGGGTTAATGTATCCGATCCATTAGGGTTTGAACCCAACAAGGTCTTTTCCTCACCTATAAAAGGAGCCTCTTGGCTAGAGGAAAGACACGCCAAGTGAAGAGCTCAAAACCCTAGTATCACTTTCTCTCCTCTCTCTCCCTCTCGTCCGCCCCCTCGGTCGCCTCCCTCGGAGGACCGCCGACAACCGGAGTCGCCGCCCGCCGCCGCCTAGTGCCGCCACCGAAAGCCGCCTCCCCTCGCCGGAATCCGATTACGGCACCGTTTTTCCGGCCCGTCTTTCCCGTCGAATTCTCCCTTGCGTATTTCTAGTGCAATACGTAAGTTGGATTACCTATACGAGGTGAAACCTGATTAGACGAGAGACGCCGAAGGAACACCCGAGCCGCGCCCGTGCGCTCCAGCCGTGACACACGAGTCCAGCCGATTAAATAATACGATTATGTTAATTATGACGCAAATTAGTTATGTGCGCATGTTTACGTAATTAGTTGTTTAGTGTAATATATTAATATGATTAATATAATTGCTAATTATTAATATGATTAATATAATCGCGCTAGAAGTAATTAATTTATTTGATAAATTTAATTGCGCTAGATTTAATTTATGTAGTATGAGATGCATAAATTAAATATTTAATTATTTGATAATTAAATTATATGGTGAATTATTTATTCTAATAGATTTGAATTAAATCAATTGAAAATATGATTTTCATTAAATAAAATGTTTACATTAATGAAAAACGGTTTTTCATAAAAATTTTGTTTTCCGCTGCGTATACATGCACGATCCCCAACACGTCGGTGGTGTTCGGCGACCGCCGTTTGTGAAACGGCGGGCGCCGTTCGTGGTTTTGTGGGTACGGACTAGGTTTGACCAAAATCGGTGGGCGTGGAACTGAAACGGCGGGCGCGGACCAGTCCAGAAGATGTTGAAGGATTTTTTTTTGTTGCTTTTATTCTTTTTCTTTTGAGAGTTGTAAGGTTCTAGGGGCCTTTCAATTGCGTATTTATTTGGTTTGCTAGTTATAGGATGTTTTATGTTATAAATGTTCAACCTACATATAACATCATGCATGTTCCCAAAATAATGAGTATAATGTCTTGTCCAAAACATCACACCCATGAACCCCTCGATCATAAGTTGGTAGGTCCGCCTCAGCGGGTACTACTTGTTATCTTGGGATAGTGGGAGTAAGGGTTAGACCCTTACACGTGAGTTTGGTTTTCTCATCGATAGATCCCCTGCAGGCGTGGCTATCTAGACATGAGATGAGAATAAGATTCTCATCGACCGAGATTCTCATCGACCGAGAGTGACATTAGATGTCATTGACATGGGATGTCTACCTATCTTGGAGTTCTTAAGTGCGGACTCAGTCGCTTAATAATTTGCAAGATGAGGGTCTTGGGATCGTTTTGTTCAAAGGAACATAGATATTGGATATCGATTGAACAAAATGGAACATACAAGTTGTTTTGTTAGACAACATTATTTGTTTACCGCTTTGTGAATGTTTACATACTTTATTTATATTTCTTTGGTAGTTTATCATGTTAATATCAACTCTCCTATGATATCATTGAACAACTCAATAGTATGTTCGGGGAACTACATCCTACTATAAACTTTGATCATATACAATATATTATTAATTTTGATAAATATTTTAAGTTATCTTAAACATGTTATTTATTTTAATAAATAAAAATATTATAAATAAATATTTTTATTATATATTAATAATTTATTCCTATATTGAAGTACAAATTCTTAAGACTACTCAATAGTATGTTCGAGGAACCACATCCTACTATAAACTTTGATCATATACAATATATTATTAATTTTGATAAATATTTTAAGTTATCTTAAACATGTTATTTATTTTATTAAATAAAAATATTATAAATAAATATTTTTATTATATATTAATAATTTATTCCTATATAGAGGTACAAATTCTTAAGACTGGACTTAAAAAATGTATGATTTATTACAATGTGTAGTTTATTCTTATTTATAACTGGTCTCAAATTTGGGAGATTATTTCTGTATTACTATAAAGAGTTTCTAATATATATATATATGGAAATTCTAAGGTACATTCAATGTACTATACCTATGTATTTACATTCAACTAGAAGTTGACACATCACCCCATTATTTAAATGTTTAAAACTATTGTTTTGCAAATTAAGATAATATATTTAAATTGAATTTTTTTGTTTAAAATATGAAAGTATTGATTATTATTGTTAACTCTTTCACTAAACAAATATTCAAATCAAACCAACTGAAACAAATATCGAAATCATCAAAACAACAATAATAAATTTACGATCTTCATTAAAGTTTCGACAATTCCAACTTGTTGATCGCAATTCTCGAGTTTCTCCAACTCGTTCATCTCTGAATAAATCATCAGAACAACAAATATAAGAATGTAAGTTATTGATTTATAATATTAAGGAAACAACGAAATTTAAATCGAAAAAAATACAGTGTTACCAAAAAATATTTATCAACTCATTATTCAACTAATTAAAGTACTTAAGAGATACAACGATCATTTGTTCTATATCAAGATCCATACTAAAAATTAAAAAGTATAAACAATGTTAAGATGCATACAATTTTCATATTGTTCAGGACTCAAGAGTTTAGGAAAATACCTATATACGATTTTTAGCAAGAACGTCAAAATACTGCATGACTAGAAAATTCAAAGCATTGTCCAACAAACTTTTAGTTTCATGCCTTCAAACAGTAAATTTGTAATCAAAACTTGTTAAGATATATATAAATCGATTCTAAATTTATTATTTCCATTGAAGATGCTCTTATACTATAACTAGAATTATACCCGCGACGCCCAATAAAAATAAAATTAACTTAAAATTATTTTTGTATTAATTTTAATTTGATTAATATTTTTTGAACTCTATTAAAGAATTTTTGAAATTGTTGAATATATCTAAAACTTGTATGATAAATTTAAAATTTAACACCTTATCTGTAACGCCCCGGCCCGTTGAGGGGTCGAAGCCCGACCCTAATGGGCCGGCTCGGTTACCAATGACTGTCGTCTGGAGTGATATACTGGTCCCACTGTACCAACACTTGTCTTTAGCGCACTTTGACCTCACTCGTGCGCACCCGAGAAACTTCTCAGTGGGTCACCTATCCTAGAATTACCCCAGAGCTAGCACGCTTAACTTTGGAGTTCTTATAGAAGGATGCCCAGAAAAGAAGATGCATCTTGTTGGTATGAGTAGCATATTCAATCCTTTTAAGCCTTTGAATTTTCTAGGGCGTTACAATCACCCCACCTTTTACACGATTAACTTTGGAGTTCTTATAGGAGGATGCCCAGAAAAGAAGATGCATCTTGTTGGTATGAGTAGCATATTCAATCATTTTAAGCCTTTAAATTTTTTGGGGCGTTACATTATCACTATTATATAAAAATAATTATAAACAAATTATAAAAAATATCATTTTTTTAATTAAATATACTAAAAAATTCTACATTAATCATTTTTCAACTTAATATTTCTAAAAATTATACAACAAAAAAATATAAATACACAGTTGAATATATCTTAAACATGTATGATAATTGTAAAAATTAAAAAATTATAGTATTATATACAAATAATTATAAAAAATATCAGTTTTTTAATTAAATATTCTAAAATATTCTACATTAATCATTTTTCAACATAATCTTTTTAAAAATTATAAAGAACGGAAAAAACATAAATACAGTACACAAATAATTATATATTTTTATGGTTGGACTAGTCAATTTGTCAATGGTAGAAATTTAAACACTCACACAAATTGTTGAGGGATCGAACCTTAGATCTGTCCCCAATTCAAGTGAGCAAACAACCCTTAACCAAACAATTATTTATTAAAAATCTATTAATATATAATTTCTGAATCCTCCTTTAGTTTCTCAATAGCAAGTAATATTTTTCAATTTTGCCACATAAATCAATTGAGATTCTATTGTCCAATAGAAATGCCCAATTTCAATTTAATTTCATTTGCATTCACACCTAAAGACAATCTTTTATCATTTATTTATTTAAAAAAATTTAAAAACAAATAAAAAAAAGTTCTGATCAACCATTTTTACATTAAATTTGTTCCGCTTTTTCATCTTCTTTCTCTTCTTCTTCATCAGATTCATCAGAACCGTATACAAAATCTCCATAGGTTTACTTTTTTTTTCTAAATCACATGTGTTCTTCAATCAACCAGGTTTTTCATCCCATATTGCGAATCAAATTTTTTGTATCTTCTTATGTATATATTGGGCTTTTTCAATTTCAATTTGGAGGTATTTATAATTTTGTATCTTCTTGATCTGATATTTTTTGCAAGGTCTGATATCATATTGTGATCTATACTCTTCTTTGGTAAATCGTTTATACCTTTTCTGAAGTAGATGACTTTTGTGTATTCGTAAATCGTAAATCGTTTGCAAAAAATATTAAAATGAGTGTCTTGAAATCGAAGTAGGGTTTTGATCCAGGTTTATTCTTTCTCCTTCTGGGTTTCTTCTTGAGATTGAGCCAAGCAAAAGGAATTCGCGATGCAACACTCCCACACCTATTCCGGTCCGGCTTCGATCCGCAACTTAACGTTCCAAAAAATTCGAGAGCTCGACGGGGTTTCCTGTTACTGCGCCCCACCCGTATCCGGTGGCCGCGACCGGGACTACAGCAGCAGGAGCAGGAGATTCATTCGTTATCTGGACGAGAATGAAATTCCGGCGGAGAAAGTGTTTAATTTTGACTAGGAGAGGTACGAGCTTTTATCATGTCTTTGTATTTGTAGTTTATCGTATATTGTGTTTTTAAGGTTCTTATGTCTAAGTATTGTTTGATTTCGTTGGTGACCTTTTGTAGCTAATGTTGGAATAATAAATTTTATTGTTTAATGTTCTTATTTGATGGAATATGTAATGTCTGTAATTGAGATGGCACTGTGTTTGAACAATATCTTTATTGAGATGGCACACCCTTATTTTACTTATATGTAACCAAATTGTTTGTGTTTCACGTGCAGTAAACTGAGTTCGAGTAACACTGGAGTGTGTCCAAGTGGCAGTCAAGGCATTGGGGTTGACGCGTCTATGGCTACTTTGTATCGAAAGGATAATTTGTATGCCAATGTTATCAATCGAATTGGCAATCCTTGGACAAATGTACGCCTGCAATCCAAGAATGAAGGTGGCTAGAACTCAATTTGTAATGATGATATGGTTTGCAATATTCCTCTCGAGATAGGATATGTCTGTTGTGGCTAGAAAAAATCTTCGACTTGAATTCGTTATACTCATATTTCTATTACAGTTGCACAGATAACAATTATATAGTACTACATATATTGATTGCATATACAGGTATCTCTGAATTCGGTTTCGTATGTTTTTCTCTCTGTATGCAATGATGGGTTCATCAATTACTAATTACTATTGATACTTCACTGCAGTTATGTGTATTTGTTTGTATTGTATAATGTTGGCATGCTTATTCGTTGTGAAGTGGATGGTAATGTTTTTCCCTTAGTTATCATTGTGGATTGTGGTCAGACTTATTGTTGAGTGTGACCGTATGATTTCTAGGTCTCTTAAGAGACTTGATGAAGAGGATGCTAAAGCAGCTATAGCGATCTCGGTATCAGAAGTTACACAGGTGTGTTTCTGTATATCAATTCATCCCCTTCTAGCCCTACTATTTTTTTGTAATATAATTAGTAAATCTTATGGAATTGTAGACTCTGGAGACTATTGAGTTGTCCAATCAAATTAAAGTCAAGTTGAAAGAAGTGGATCAGTTTGGTAGGCTTATCTATTATCTCTCAATTTTCTGATTTGGATTGTTTTACTGTGGTAATCATATGCATGATCTGCTGCTATTAACCAACTGATGGTTTTACGGAACAATGGTTTTATAGATTTTGAAGGCAATACAGACATGAAGATTCGAGCTGTGGAAGATCTTGAAGAACTACAAATGCCAAGTGTACGAATAATAATTCAAGTAAAAAAATCAAATACTTATATTTTTCAACAAATGCCAACAAACAAGTACTGAATTCGTCAATCATTTTCCAGGTAAAATTTAATGTATGTTGTTTTGGATTTACATATATAGATGTTCATACTATATTTCTGCGACCAGCCAAAGACTTATGCAGTTGCTGAATCTCCGTACCGAATCGTCTTTCATGCGTTAACTTCCATCCGGGCGTTGATTAATCATACTTTTCCAAGATCTATCTTCCAGTTCAAGAAGTTCTTGGATATAATCTATGGATCTCAGATTTTAAATTTTAGTCCCTCATTGTAAGTCAACACTCTATCTATTTTGTATTAATGTATTTGTTTTTCATTGATACAACATTGACTTCAGATCAATCTTTGATGCGGTATGGATTTTTTGTATCCAAGTACTCGGTATTTTTTTTCTCAGCTTATTTATCAGCTAAATTTACAGTATTCCGAGCTTTAATTTTGTTCGTTGTTGATTGAGAATTGTTTTTTTTTTTTTTTGTTCAATCTCATTAGACTGTTGTTAGGGAAAAAAAATCTCCGATTGAGTACGTTTTGTCCTGTGTTGATTTATGATGTTGTGCAATGTTTTGTTTCGAGTGATCGAGAATTTAATTAGGGAGTTCTTGAGCCGAAACATAGATTGAGTCTTTCTCGAGTGTCTCCGTACAAACATTTTAATGCTCTTTTGTCATTTTAATAGTTTCCGTGGTGACGACAGCTCCTATCGTCATCTTGGGGGTTTGCTAAATATATATACATGTGTAAATGATTTTCAAAAAATGTATGTTATCCAAAAAACTACAGGCCCGCTTAGGAGAGCAAAAGGAGGTTGGACTCCAGAGAAGGTAAAATTCTCTAAGGAGATGGTGTTGATGGAAAAAACCTATTACGACGCTCCAAGAAAATATGTAGTCGAGTTTTATCTTAGATTTATTAAAATAATATGAATGAGTAGATTAATCTATTCAAATATTAAATTTCTGAGAAGGTATGATAGTTTACCGTGTCCCTATATTTTTTTTCTTATGTAATAACTGTGATAATTATTCATTCTATCCTACTATGATATTTTATGTAGTTTGTTAATTCGGAAATGTACAATCCATCAGGTTTGGAGGATGAAAAATGTAATAAAACCAGCTCCAGTGAAGAGACGCTGCAACTGTAAAAATGAGGTTTATCACAAGCAAATTGGTCTGGTATGTTTCAGCAGATGACAGAGCAGGTACGAGTTTTTTTTTTCGCGCAATAACTATTTGTTATAATTTGTATTATAGGCTTGCGTCGTTCGCGCCAATGCTGTTCCATCTGTATTAAAGTTTCCATATTATAACTTTCCAGGTTTGTGAACAATGCCCTAATGTTAAGTATGAACGGGAGGGTGACTATCACTGTGGATATTGAGAAGGGAATGGGGGAAGGGCAAGTAAGCTCTTTTACTTATCTTTGTTAAATTGCTATTGGTTTAAAGGAATAATTTATGCTGAGCACACCAACACCATTCATCGAAGTAAATGCGTGAGAATTTTATTTTCTGAATAATTCATAGGAGTAAAAGGATTGTGTGAGCCATGAGGTGGTATTTTGCTTGGTTTTTTTGAGAAGTTCGTACCTTTTCAATATGCAGGAGATGGTGTTTTATGAGGAAGGTGAGCTGATAGTTGATGGTGAACTTGGAGATCTTAAGGTTATATTTATATTATCCCAATTTTTAATGATGACAATGAATCTGTTTGAATTTAGTTTTCTTATTCACTCCCTTTCTCGACGGGTTATACATGTATGTGCAGTTTCGCATACGTACTGCACCTCGTGATCTTTTCAGAAGGGATGGCAATGATTTGCATACAACAGTCACTATTACTCTGGTAAGCACAATCAACTTGAAATTCTGATATGTTGTAATATAAGAAAAGCACACTATTGACCTTGAAATAGTTTTTTGGCTCATCTCCTATTAATCTCTCTCTATACTCTACTGAAATGTTAATGTGTGAATCTAATTTTATATATCCATTTTATATATCTAATTTTATATATCCATTATATATATATATATATCTTTTGATCTAGCATTTCAATATTATATGGATTTCTTATTTTCAGACGATATGGAAGAATCATAATACAGTTTGAGGTATTTTTCTTTTGCATTTGTCTCTCAAATATCATATTTTGCATTCATAATAAAATCTGATTTGAAGATTTGTCGGTAAGTTTGCTGTATTTTCTAATTCTATTTTTTTTTTGACTTTAGATTTTTTGTACTGTGATTTTTATTTATTATCTAACATTAATATTATACATGTTTCTTCTTTGCAAAATAATATACAGTTTAAATCAGATAATATTTGGGTGAAAATACCGCTTTTCCCCGTTTGATCAATCTCTCTGTTTTTATATGTTGTTAATTTCTCTTTTTGCTCCCGGTGAAAAATCGGTTGTGGTATTCATTATTTGTTAGTGAAATTGAGAATCTTTAACTTTATATTCTATTTTTTTATTTGAACTTCAACATTTATTTTGTATTGATATGCAGATGACGATTGATGATGTTGTTCCTCTTCTTCCATTTATTCCTTTGATGAGGTATAATTATTTGTGTTCTTGGTATTGCATACATACTGCATTTTTTTTATAATAAATAATTTTTGTTTGATCTTTAAATGTATAAGCTATTAAGCTATGGATGGATTACTAATATTTCCGAAGACTGTCAACCGTGTTTTGTAATTTCAGTTATCAATTAGGATTGTTCAGTTAGATTTAATTGTTTTACATGTTATTGTTAATCACCACTGATAGATTTTTATCCATGCATAGATAAACGTCTGATGGGAAGCGCAAGAATGAACGCCGAAAGCACGAAAAGTCCTTGGTATTTTTTTGTAGCGCGGAATGTATTTTTTTATCTCTACAGTCTTAATTTGTATTAATGAAATTGATATCATATGGTGATCAACCCTTAATCTGATTCCCCTTTTGATTTCTAACACCTCTGTTTTATAGTATTTACTATATCTTGATTTATTTGTTTTTTGTTTATGATATAAGAGATGTGAATACTATTACCAAAAATATTCTGCATTTGTGAATGATGACAAAAAAGTCCATCCCCATCTGATCTTGCCTTTTTTTTTTATTAAATTGATGTGTTGAGTTCGTTTTGTACATTTCGTGATGAAGTCATGTCCTATTTTATGATTCACAAGTGATTATCTAAAAGCTCATATAAAATGTCTGATGTGAAGCGCATTATCAAAGGCTGAAAGCACGATAAGTCCTCGATTTGTGAGTTTCTTTTTGAACTCTATTAATTTGATTATTATCTATTAATGTGCAGTTAATTTTGTAATATATATTTTTTTTGCAGCGCACGGAATGTAAATTTTGGATTCCACCAACACATGTTGCTTGACTACAGGTCACAGATGTAGATCATATTGATTGATTAATTTCATGCCGGTTTATGGCTCCCCCATTTTTTGAGCTGCATATCATGCCACTGTTCTAATGTATCTCAATTTTGAGGTGCATATCATACCACTGTTAGAATATAATCTATAATCTTAGAATGTATATATCAATTTTTTTCCAGATGTCAAAAATTATGGGCCACTGTTATTTCTCACTGACCATGGTAAGTTTTTATTCCTCTTATCTACTATAGTGTTTATTGTTTTGCTTCCCGTAATTCTTCTCTTTGTCCACAGGTGAGCCTACTTATTGTGGTTCACCATTTTTTTGTCTTTGGATATTTTTAATAAATTGATTTAGGCATGCTCTATTGTTGGAGAGAGTCTAGGCAGTATAAATTAAGTACTTCATTAATACATGTGATCTTCAACTGCCTAAAGTTTGGTTTTTTTTTTTCGATTTTTCCGAAATTCGGCTTGGCATGTGGTTTGGTTTGAATAGATTCATCTAATCTTTCTTCTTATTTTAATAAATCTAAGATAAAACTCGACTACATATTTTCTTGGAGCGTCTAGCTTACGGCGACGGTACTCTAGGATTGATTAGTATCGAGATTTACAAGTCGATATTTCTTACATTTCTGACATTTCTGAAGAAAATTCTTTTTGCAGGTGGAGGCACTATGTTTCCCAATGGTGTTAGTAAATATGTTGATTTTATGCGAGATTTGATTCTTTAGAAATCTGATGGCACTGTTGGGACTGCCATTGATACCGAAAACGTATCACGTTTTTATTTTTATGCTTCATTGATCTTTGAAGCTTATTATAATGAATGATAATTTCAACTCATATTCACTCATCCTTTTCATTGCATTTTTTTGTTTGCTGTTAACTTAGTATTCCACTGGGAATATGAAACAGTGGTTACAGTACACAAGATGATAACTATTTGTTTTAATTTTATGGGTATCTTTAAATCTATGCTAAAGTATTTCTTTCTGTGTTTCGGGTACTACGTTTAATTTGATTCACCTATTAATTTTATGGGTATCTTTAAAATCTATGCTATTATTATTACTTTAAATCACAATTAAGTTGTAATGACTAATCAGAGTTTTTGGCTCCATGTTGCAGGTTGGGATATACAGACCAAGTTGGGATTCAATTTTGACGCAAGACTATAGGTTTTCTATCCGTGCTTAAGGCATATAATTATTAATGTGTAGTTGTTTAGTTCATTATTATTTTGGTTCTTCATAGGTGAAGAGAGCACAAACGAAATATATTGTTTGAAATGAAATACAGTACATTGTTATTTTCTTATTCTCACCCTACTTTCTCTGATTGCTTTTTTAGTTTATTTGTTTCTCATTTGTTAAATTAGATCATTGGCGATGGAATCAGGAAGTTTAAATTAAAAATGGGTTACAGGTTAATTGTAAGTTCTTTAATAGTATTCATTTTATTTTTCTTTCAAATTCACAATTTAAAAGATTAATATTGGAAAATTAAGTATGGAATAATAGGAACCCAATAAAAACAATTATTCATTAAATTAATTTTATTAACTATATAACAATTTAGTTCTTTTATAAACCGAGATGCGCAAATCCATTTTCAAACTACGTATGTATTTAGATAAGATCCATAGCTCCAATCCATATTACACACGTATTGTATTAGAAACAAATCTTCAATGATCTTAAACCATTGTATTAACTACAATTTTTTTTGTGTGTTTATTTATATTCAATTTTTATGTTAAACGATTTCCATAATTATTTTAGAACTATTCAATTTATATTAATGAATGATAAAACAAATAATAAAACTGATAAAATATATAACTATTTAAACTTTTATTTGAAATAGTTAAAATAGAAACAAATTAATTATTCAACAATTTTATTTTATTAAATACACAACTAATAAATTATATAATTCACAGTTTACATCAACTTTTTATTTTATTTTTATATTCTTTAAAATTATTAACACAAATAATTTAATAACAAAATTGAAAAGTAAGATAATTGAAAAAAAAAACAAAAATAATTATTTGCGCAAGAAATTTCTCCATTATGTTAAAACACTTCAACAATTTTTTTATTTGTTGAGAAGACCGGTGTTCACACACGGACAATTATATGTTGCAGTTTCAAGAGTCGAGTAATATGTTGCAGTTTCAAGATTCACTAATCGAGTAAGATTGAAATTCTTAATTAGTGATTCGACCTCACGAATAAGGCTACAAATGTCGTTTATAAGGAGGTAAGGAGGTGTTCAGAAATGTGAATTTGACCTTCCAAATTTCCTATTTTTTTAAAAATATATTATCAAGTAAGATATTTTCTCCAATGATTGTCCTCATTTTACAAATAATGCTACAAATGAGGTGTTCAGAAATGTGAACTGACCTTCTAAATTTCTTTTTTTTTTTAAATCTATTATGAGGTATGATTATTTTCTCCAATGGTTGTCCTCATTTTTTGTAATATATATTTCAAAATTTATTTAAATTTATTTATCAGTATACTTATATTAAAATAGTAACCGGAGAAGCTGCTGAAAAATAATCTCAGTGCATCGCACGGGTCGAAAGATCCTAGTACTATATAATTGTGAATGAAAAACAAACATGAAGTTCAAAAGTTCAACTCATATTCTCCATAAAAATTATAAATAACAAAATAAAATAATTATTTATTAAAAATATATATAATTGTGAAAAAAACATTATGTTCAACTCGCATTTTTTGTAAAAATTATAAAAAATAAATATCTAATGTGAGAGAAACTTTTCAGTGAAAATGAGATATTTGTGATGGCTAATAAAATATATATTAAATTATGGTCAATAAATTAAATATTTCAGCAATTAAGGAGTAATATGAAATATTCATAAAAAATGAGATATACGATGTAGGCATCCATATGTAAATATAGTATCTATTTACATAAGCTCGAATGACCCCTTGAGAATGTATATAAGTCTATTCGGCCAGGTTCGGTATGAAATGAACTTATTGTTGGAATAGTGTCTTTCATCCCACGTGTGTTGTACCGAAACAAACTATGTAGTGCGTCCTGTGTAGATGAATCGATTGAGCGATATTAAGTGTCGAGTTGTGAATTTGAACTTAATAGTCGACAATAGCCAAATGAGTCACACGACCATATTGATCATGTATACTTGGAATATATAAACCTTGGTTGGGAATCAAGGTTGAACGACGGAAGAAACGGAGAGAAAAACGGATTCGACACCGGAAAGACACTAGGTGTCGGCCGACACCAAGACATTTTCTATGGCGGTGTAAATTTTCAAAGGTGTCAGCCGACAGTGACGAAAATGTTTTCTTTTTCTAATCCTTTTCCACCCTAAACTCTCTTTCACCTCCCTAAACTCTCTTTCACCTCCCTCCTATATAAAGTGTTGAAATACGACTCGAATCGAAATGAATCGAAACGTAAACGAGACAAAAATAAAAGGGAGAGTACGATCGAATACATGCACTGACTTGAACTTTGGAGTTTTAATTAATTGTTACGTGTGATGTCATGATGACATCACTCCGGAATTAATTACCAAATAGGAGTGCATGGGTTTGGAAAAGGTTTCTCGTGCGACGTTTTCGATTGACCACCGAGACCGATTTTTGGTTTGATTTTATTTAGGATATTATAATTATATTGGAAATATAATTATAATTCTTATTAATTTATGAGTCATATATTAGGAAAAAGATTTATTTTTAATTCTAATGGTTTCCAATTTGATAGGTTTTCTACACCTATAAATTGAGGTTCTCCGGTAGATGAAAATCATAGAGTAGATTATTGTAAGCCTCAACGATATAGTAGATTTTCTTTTTTCCCGTAGTTTTTTCCCGTGTTTTGGGTTTCCACGTAAATTGTGTGTTCGTTCTTTTTCCTATATCTTTTTCTTCGCATCTCATATATATTTCGAGAGCCGTGAGCGATTTAGTTTCAATATCGCAACAAGTGGTATCAAAGTTAGGTGGCTATCCTGTGACCTGTTATCAACAGAGCTTTGGTTGGGAGGATCCCGGACGCGGAATCCATCTTCAAGAGGCGGGTGTTGCGGATATTGATGTTTCTAGATCTAGGTGGAGCTCGAGAATATTTTTGGAGATGGCGACGATGGTTGATATTCGGTGTTAGATCGAACCACGTGGTTCTCTTCATGGCGATTCAAGGTGGAGTTGGTTCAGTGGTTCTAACCAACATAGATCATGATGATGCGTTGCTGAGGCATGGTCAAGATGTCAAGCGCGATGGAGCCAGAAGAGAAGGTATGGAAGAATATAAAGGTAAGAGGTATAATTGCACTCTATCCCTCCGGTGATTTGTTTCATGCGGTCGCGGCTTTGCGATCGAGGGAGACGGTGAAGGAGGTTTTGAGTAGTGAGAACCCGGGGGAATATCTTGATGTCCAGGGTTGGGCAAAGATGAAGAAATTCCAGGGAGTTTGTCATTACTGCGAGAAAAAGGGGAGTGATGAAAATCTAGGTGAATTTCTTAATGTCCAAGGTGGAGCATGGAAGAAATTCTAGGAGGTTTGTCACTACTACAAGGAAAAGGCCACATGAAGGGGGATTGTCAGGCCCTGAAGAATCGGAGAAAAGAATTGAAGGTGGCCGATTCCGTACAAGGAGGTTTCATCGATGGGGAAATCCTGGTTGTCTCCGATTGGGGAACGAGTGAGGGGTGGATCTTGGATTCTGGATGTTCGTATCACATGTGTCGTAACATTGATTTGTTTGACAGGTTTGATGAGAGTGTCGGTGGAACGGTGGTCATGGGGCATGACACATCGTGTGAGATACGCGACACGGGAACTGTGAGAATCAAGATGTTCGATGGGCATATTCGAACCCTCGGTACTGCAAGGTACGTTCCGGTCCCAAATGGTAATCTTATCTCTCTTAGACCTTAGATCCGAATGGGTACCAACTTCGGTAAAGGTGGAGTGTTGAAAGTAAGTCGGGGCGACTTATTTTGCGAGGCGAGAGAAAGATTGGTGGATTGTATGGGCTATGCGGCAACACAATTTCCACGTGGGCAACTGCCTCTGCCCAAGGTAGTCATTCGCTGAAAGGTGAGTCGGGTTCACCTTTAAAGTCATGCATGTGTGATGGCGTCGGGGACACCGGGAATACTAACCCGAATAGTATTCAAAATTTGGAGAATCGAGCCTAGGCGTACTATGGATAGCACTGAAGAAATAGTGAATGCAGGGGGTGCTGATAGTAGTGGGAAGGCGATATTTGAGAATGAAGATTGCGTGGAGGTCATAGAGCTTGGTGGTACCCAAGCAACTTCGTCAAGGTGGAGATTTGTTGAAATATGACTCGAATCGAAACGTAAACGAGACAAAAATAAAAGGGAGAGTACGACTGAATACATGCACGACTTGGAATTTGGAGTTAGGGGTGGACATCGGTTCGGTTCAGGTTATCTGAACCGAATTTTTCGGTTAAGCGAAACCGAAATAAGAGAATTTGGAGAACCGAAAAACCCAAAGAAAACCGAAATGATGAAGAGATATTTATTTCGAAGGAGAGAACGAGATTATGTCAAACAATGTCGGACAAATATGACATGATGAAGACAAAGAAAACGAGTAGGTACATTTGTAGATGGAGGGCAGATGAGGCGGATTAGAGTTTGAACATATATACGTGTATATATATACCGGCAGATTAGAGTTTGAACATATATACGTGTATATATATACCGATGATGGCTGTAATTTTCAAAGCAAGTAATTTGACTTGTGTTTATGGTTGAGGCAAATCGAAAAACAACTACTAATAAAACAAATAAAAAAAGACACATTCATAAATATATGTGAGCCTATTTGTTAACGGGGTAGGATGACTAATGGACATATGAATTAAAAAATTTCATATAAATTTCGGTTCTTTAATTTTTTCGGTTTTCGGTTAGACCGAAGACCGAAAATTTTATTTTCTTCTACCGAAAACCGAACCGAGAACCGATTTTTCGGTGTTCGGTTAACCGATAATCGACAATTTCAGTTCGGTTTTCGGGTTACCCAAAACCCGAAAATCGATTATCCAACCCTATTTGGAGTTTTAATTAATTGTTACGTGTGATGTCACGATGACATCACTTCGGAATTAATTACCAAATAGGAGTGCATGGGTTTGGAAAAGGTTTCTCGTGCGGACGTTTTCGATTGACCATCCGGACCGATTTTTGGTTTGATTTTATTTAGGAGATTATAATTATATTGAAAATATAATTATAATCCTTATTAATTTAGGAGTAATATATTAGGAAAATGATTTATTCCTAATTCTAATGGTTTCCAATTTGATAGATTTTCTACACCTATAAATTGAGGTTCTCTGGTAGACGAAAATCATAGAGTGGATTATTGTAAGCCTCAACGATGTAGTTGATTTTCTTTCTTCCCGTGATTTTTTCCCGTGTTTTGGATTTCCACGTAAATTGCGTGTTCGTTCTTTTTCGTATATCTTTTTTTTCGCATCTCATATATATTTCGGGAGTCGTGAGCAAATTAGTTTCAATATCGCAACAAATGGTAACAGAACATCGTAAAAAACATAACATAAAAATACTTTGACCTACGAATTTTGATACTACAATACGTGAAATATATTATTCCACAAGCATCATATTCGCGGCGAGACGAGAGAATCGGGTGAGACTCGATATAGTTGAAGGGTTTCCAACGTTTGTTGATTAAGGAGGGTTCGTGCAACGAATTGAAGCCGGGTACGTTCGCGGCTATCCATCTACGATTGGGCATACTACATACAAGAATTAAGAGGTACAAAATTCTTACTAATTCAATTAATTGTTCTTAATACTACGCACTAGATCTATATGTAAGGAATTTACTTGATTTTTTTTTCCGCACCTTTTCATGCTTGTAAAATACGTAAATCAATCTATTGGGTTATGGATGGAATTCATAGAAAAACTAACACTTATAATCATGGAATCGACTCAATCATCACATTATAACTTCATAACCTTAATCCATTCCCTTTTTTGTCGATACATATCTACTAATAGACCCTAGAAGCTAAAAAAAGGTATCATGCGTAATTGTAATAAAAGGGTTTATTGATATTTCCGGTATAGTAGATGCTATCACACATACAATCATACTCAATTCGATGGAATTGTTTGATCTTCAAAGAGATCTTCTATAATTTCGCGGGTGATGGGTGATTTTTTGGTTTCATTAACTATGTTTATTTATTATTAAAACGTGTTGAAAAATATAAAAAAATAATTTTAAAAAAAATTACACAAATAAAAACTGTATTTAGAAGACAAAAATGATTTTGATTTAATATACAACATGTATTTTGATTATTATTAATTTTATTAATTAAATTGTTGATATTAATTTATGACTTAAGTTATAAATTTATGTAATTTTTTTATTTAAGTTTCATATTTCTAGAGTGAGACCCTATATCTTACACCATAGGAGTAAGATGGGCATCTTGATCCAGGCCTAACGTACAAAAATAATTCAACCCAATTCATTTGCTTACGTCACACTCCAATCCAATTCTATCACTTTCTCTCGTCCGTTGCGCCGCCCTCAAACTCCAAAAAACTTTTCTCTCTCGTTCCTCGCGCTCCGGCAACGCTACCCGTCGACGGTGAAACCGAATCAAGCGGCTGAAAAACGTAATTGAAATCCACGCCGGTGAACTACTCCAAGCATCATCATAATATACTATTTATCGCCGACTTCATCCTCCACGCCTCGCCGCCTTCTTCCTCCACTCTTTACCGCCTTCTTCCTTCACGCCTCGCCGCCTTCATCCTGCACACCTCGCCGACTACAAGCTTTGGTAGCGGCTCGTTCCAAGCTTCACTACCTTCTATCCTCTAAGCCTCCAAACCTAGGTAATTTAGTTTTTAAAATTTCATATATTGTAGATGGTGTTTTTTTTTTTATTTCTTAATACATGTATTGAAGATGGTAATTTAGCCTCTAACCCTAGGTAATTTTTGATTTCTGATTTCATATAATGGTGTTTCATGTATTGGAGATGGTGGTTGATGTTTCATGTATTGGAGATGCACTTACACTGTTTCATGTATTACTAATTTCTGATTTCATATAGATTGGGTTTCATCTATTGAAGATAGTGTTTCATGTTTCATGTCTCATGTTGCGTGTATTGGAGATGGTGTTTCATGTTTTATGTTTCATGTATTGGATATATTGTGTCCATGTAACTGGAACTCAAGTTTATTTATTTAAGTAATTGATTGGATATTGCAATGCATGGATCACCTGGTGATTAATATATGCAAGATTGGGTATGTAGCATGTTGTGTTACTGATAAAATAGAAAGAAAATTGCTCCTTTGTGGACTTTCTAGTGTTGGAAATGTCACTTTAGTCTGTAGATGTGACATCTTATGCTTCCACAGTCTATTTTTTTTTTAATTTGTAATAAGGCTGGAATTTAGTATTTCCATTATTTTTTGTGCCAACAATAATCCTAAATATGCGGCAAATAATATTTAAGATTATAGGTTTCAGTACCTAAAATATCAGAAAATGAATGAAAACAACAATTTTTTTGGTAGAGTGAGTCATTTTCACGGAATCAAATCTTTTTCAATAATCCCTGGACACCTAAAAATAGATAACATTAAGAATACGAATGGTGGAAGTGCTATTGTGGGTAATATTTATTGCAATGACCACTCTTCATTTTAATCCAAAATTATGTTGTTTTTTTTTTGGTAAAGGTCAATCACATATAAAATAAAAGTAAAGTAGTACAGTAAATCGCATGAGGAAACCCCACCGCATCACCGAGCTAACAAACTAGCTCTCCAAACATCCAACAAAAACATATAGCACAAAAGAAACAGAAAATACTATCACCAGGCTATATGCCACACCCTCTTCAGTGCCCGTGTCTGAAGAGTATCTGGAAGTCGTAGTGAGATGATCCGGTCCCGTATGATAGAAAGGGCTTGAGTAGCCACCACTCCTGGGGACACCGAGCGAGCTTCATGTATCCTCGTGTTCCTTTCCTGCCATATAAAGTATACTAAAGCAGCAAGGAGTCCACGATATCCGCAAGATATCCAGTGCTTCCCACGCCACCGACTAGCAGCGCGTAGGACAGCACTATGCCAATCACCCCGTGGCCAAAAGAACTTCACCTCCACCTGTAGCCTTCGCAAACAGTCCTGTGAAAAAGGGCACTCAAAGAAAAGGTGGGAATGTGTCTCAACGCTCTCCCCACCACATAGCACACATAAGTCATCCCCCCGACCAATCCAACGCTTATCCCGAGTCGGCAGCCGACCACGGATAGCAAGCCAAAGAATAAAACAATGTCGTGGGATACATCCTGGTCCAGCCAAAAGGGAAGCCCACGGCTCTCTGGGACCCTTTGGGCGGAAAAGGGTATAGGCCGAGTCGGAAGTGTAAGCCCCGGATCGATGCAAAGTCCACCACACTGTATCTGTCCTCACAACGATCCTCGGTAACTCCTGTATAAGATCAACGAACTCCTCCTCAAAATCTACCGGCCAACGCCACTCCCCATCTACTATGACCATGCTCAACGATGCTGCCCTAGGTAAACCTGTGAGTCGTGGTCCCATCGGACACACCTCCTCCAAACGGCCGAGGGGATGCCACAGGTCCCGCCAGAGGTAAAACTTCAATCCATCCCCAACCTGCATCTGTATAGCTGGTAAAACAGCTGAGCGTAGCTTCAGAAGTTGTCGCCAACTCCAAGAGCACGCCCTAGGCATACGAGGGGCCTGCAGGAAGACGATAACTAGGAGTGAAACTTCATATCGAAAATGTGATTATTTGTATAAAATGGATATCTATTTTGGTTTGAAGTTCCTTTCTCACCAATAAATTGGATATTTATATGTTCCATCAGCTCTAGAACAGTGGATAGTTCCTTTGGTAATTTTTTCCATTTCTTGTTATGATAGTCATAAGTAATAGAATTTCTTTTGAGTTTTACCATCAATATGCTAACTCGTGACACTCAACATCTTAAGAGCCTGTTTGGCTAAGCTTATAAGCTCCTTAAAACAGCTTATAAGCTGTTTAGAAGCTTATAAGCTCCTAAAATTTGTTTGGTAAACATTTAAAAAAATATCTTAATTTTTTTAAAAATAAGCTGTTTAATAGCTTATAAGCTGTTTAAAAAAAAGTAAGGGGGGGAGGTACTTTTTTTTAAACAGCTTATAAGCTCTTGTAGCTTAAATAATAAAAGACCAAAATACCCTTAAAATTATTAACTTTTATATATATACAAAAATTCCAAATTTATTATTTAGTTAATATAATTATTTTTAAATAGTTTTTTCATATATAACAATTTATTTTTGATAATTTTATTTATATAAGATCTTAAATTGCCAAACAAATTATCATCTTATAAGTTTATGTATCTATTTTATCCAAACGGTTTAACAACTTATTTATTAAATAAGACGTAACAGCTTATCAGCTTTTAAAACAACTTATAAGACGTAACATCTTATAAGCTATTTTAAATAAGTTCGCCCAAACGAGCTCTAAGTTGAGTTACTATAAGTTGCAATCTTATCTGTTTTTTAAGATTTTGTGTGTTGTACTTATGAGTATGCAATTTATACAGTGAGTCACTACTTATTTTTGTCAATATTTTTTTGAATAGAGTGCTTGATTTTACATGTAGATAACCTCACAAAAGAAAAAAAACTGGCGTTCTTGTTCCAAAGCGTTTTGTACAGCGTTCTTCCATTAATAATTCCATTTATTTTCTTAAATTGTTCCAATAACAATTCCTTATTAGAAAAACAGATAAATTTGACATAGTTCCTTGCTGTAGAGTTTTGATGTAGAAGAAATCCAAAGGAGCTGACTCATGTTGCATTTCCTTTGTTTCACCTGATTTATTAATTCATTTGTGATGATTACTTTTTACAAGGTTTACAACCCTTTTCTTCAATCTGAATCGACTAACCATGAGTTTTTGAACTATTTGCTAAATGAACCGGTTGATGGAACATTTTTTTATGGAAGAATGACAACTTTTTCTACCACCCAACCATTTGACAAATTATATTACAAGTATATCTGGTGACCATAAATAAATTTGGCTGGAAAAGTCATTTTTCATCCAATGTTGAAAAGTGTTAATATTCTATCTTCTTAGTCGGGTTATTGAAATTCCAATATGCTTGCTTACGTCACATTCCAATACTTGGGGTAGTCCATGTAACTGTGCCTCATGTTTCCATGTCTTTTCCTCTGCAGCTCATATTACACATTCTTAGTTATAAATGGATACATCCAAAGAAAATCAATAAGCTCCTTAACAACAAAATGTAAGTTCCTGAAGAACAAAAATATTAAAGTGATTTTTAATATAAATGTTGTTTTGAGTTTAACATGTAAATGTGATTTGATACATATTATGTCATATTTCTTTATAAGACACTTCATACTTCATATTTATGATTGAAAACTATGCATGATCATACTTTATCATATTTTATACGGAGTACTTCATATCTCAGAAATGTGCAGAGAGAAAGTATGATTGAATATATCTTATAATTCATTTTTATATTGCATCATATTTCAAATTAAATAGAGTCCATCCTTCATTTTAAACAATTATTATTATTTTTCAGATACAAATTAAATTTATTACAAAAAACAGCATCAAGGAAAATGCTTCTCCACCATACAAGGTAAAAGTTTGAACTTCCTCATACTTCATATCCATAGTATGTCATCTTTCAATAAAAGATAGTTCATATTTCATTATTCTTCATTGTATACGAGGTCGTTCGGCGGCGTGGAAAGTGCACAAGGAAAGGATTGTTTGTGATTGAATGTTGTCTCTATCGTCCTTGACCTTTGTGGCGAATTCCTGTAGGGTCCTGCACAACTACGAAGTCGTTGGCATTCGAAGGAGACGAGAGCGTTTGATGTTGACTTGTTTTTTGTGTTATTTTTTTTATAAATGATGACTTCTGCTTCAGTATTTCAAAGTCTTTTTTTTGCTTTAACATCAAACCCTCAATTCATTTACTATAATTAAGTATTATCATCCTCAACTCTACAACAATTATATAAAAATGCTTATTTCTCATAACACCAACCTTCATTGTTATTAAATTCATGCTTCATTTGTACTTAATATCATCCTTTATTATTTTTTGTAGAATTGGCTGAAAAACAAAACTCTTAGAAATCTTGTACTTCATATACATATCATTTCATCTTTCATTAAAACACAGTTTATACTTCATATAATTAAAAGACAAATCATACTTCAACGACTGAATTTATTTCATACTTCACATTATAAATCTCATACTTCATATACATAGCATGTCATCGTTCATTAAAAAACAGTTCATACTTCATATTATTAGAAGACATATCATACTTCAATATTGTAATAAATTTCACATCTTTTAGGTAATAATAAAATATTCAGTTAAATATTTATATATTTCACAATTTATTTTTTGGATGTCATATCATAAAATCGTCAAAGTTTTGTTCTCATAAATTCCACTTGGCCGTGCAGGCACACAATTAATCAAATCAGCCTCTGGAGAAGCACATGAGATATCTAGATGTAGTTCTTTTTCGTTTCTAATATTAAAAAAAATATACTATTAAAGAGCCAATATATGTTCATCTCTATCGGGTATTATGTTACAACTAAACATACAACTCCGTGAAATCAATCGATATTTGCATTGTTACACAAAAAAGAGCAATGCACAGATTAAAAACAACTCCAACACACAAGCTAATTATAGTAACAACTCTACAGAAACCATAGCTACAGATTATTAAAAAAAACAAAAAAATATATATGTGTCGAACAACATTAGCTCAATCAATCCCTCGCTATTCATTATATTCGTAATAGCAAAAAATTAGCCAACAGTGAACCAACACCCTAGATATACAACATCGCCGAGGAAAATATCGCAATTGAAAAATCAAAATCAAAATCAATCAACAAGAAAAAGGAAGTAAAATCAATTACGTCTTTGAGTTGGATGAGGCCAAGGTCACTGAGATACGAAACGGCGAGACGAGCAGACTCGGTGGGGATAATGACTTGGACGAGTTGCATCGGCTCCGAACGCATCAGATCCATCAACTCTATGGCATCTAAAAAACAAATAAACTCATTAGCTATAAATTAAACTGAAATGAAGGTTGACACATTAAAAAATAAAGGTTGACATTATACAAAATGAATGTTCACATTATACAAAATGACATTATCGCTCATTCTCTGAGCCAAATCCGGGTTTCGGTTATTCACGTAGCTCAAAAGTAAAACACGCCAAACAGCTGCATCGGGCTCGTACGACATCGTTAAAGCCACTCTTTCCGCCTTGTCTAATTTCCCGACTCTCCCTAACCGATCGGGCTCCAGCCCTAGACTCTCCACCCCCCAGAAAAGCCGAATGACGTCATCTTTACCCCCCATCAGCGCGTACGTTGACATCATCGCATTCCACCCCGCCACGTTCAGCTCTGTCTCGAGCTCCTCAAACACCCTGCCCGCGTTCTCCACGACCCCACACTTCCCGTACGCGTCGATCAATCCAGTCCTCATGTAAACATCCCGATCACCACCGCGTGCCAGTGCACGATCGAGCAGTGGTCGAGCATGGCCATTTTCGAAGCGGCGCTCAATGCCCCGGAGACGCTGTACAGAGTCGAGAGCACGGCCCGCCTCCTCATCTCTGCGAAACACAGCAAGGCCTCGACGAGCTTCTTGTTCTGCGCGAGCCCGTTGATTATGGAGGAGAAACAAGCTTCATCTCGGCCGGGCATTTCGTCGAACACCTTCCGCGCGGAGTCCAGGTCGAACAATAATAAATAAATAAATAAATAAAATTCTACGCATGTGTGTGTTCTAAGAACCCATCGTCATAGGATTGATGGAATTGAGAGAATCGACATACCTTCGACCATAATCGATGACAATTCAATCAATCATCCATGGTTATGAATCAAACAAAAAATGGAGAGACGACATGAAGGGAAGAACTTCAGAATTCAAGCAAACAACGATGGTGGCGGGGAACATCGACGATGTCAGGCAAACACGGAATTGAAAATCGAAAATCGCAATGATGATGTCAGATGAATCGAAGATCGCGGTGATGATAGCGGTGAACGGCGACGATGAATCGTGGTGGGGCGGTTGATGCAATCGAAAGAAAGACGTCGTGTACTAGGGTTATTGTTCCTCTGAGAGAGAGAGAGCGAAACAAAAAAATTGAAAAAAAAAGGGGAAAAAATTTAAGCAAATTTTGACCGATAGTTATATAGTGTTGACCAGGTTTAAGATGAACATCTTGGTATTAGGAGTAAGATATAAATTGTCTTCTAGAGTTTACTTTTATTTTTGGAGATTTTTAATAAGTTTTAGATTTTTCTATAATTAAATAACTCCAGTTTTTCATAATTAAAAATTAAAATTAAATATCATTATATAACAATTATTCTTTTTAATTTTTAAAATATTTTTTTATGGAGTAAATAAAGAATAAAAATATTATTCTAATATACAATTATTCTAAATAATAAAAACGCTTAAAATCATAGTCTTAATTATAAACCGAAAATTATATTATAATTATGAAAACTAAAAGAGATTATAACTTAATATATCCTCTAAAATTTTCGTGTGGTTTTTAATTCAAGAGTTTAGATACTCTCACGGTTAACATTTGAATAGAGATCCAGAATCGTTATGTTATGCGCGCTCTGTTTACTTCTAGATATAATAATGGCAGAATTTTGATTTTGGGATTGGGTGTTTGCACCTACACAGTTTTGTGCGTGCGCACAAATTGTTTGTATACAAACTCCAACCTTAACAAAACATATTTGTTTATTGTTTGATTTGGGAATTTATGGCTCGATGTACTAATGCTTATTTCTTAGTAATGGAATTAGGTCTATGTAATTTTTTTTATGTAGTTCTGGATCAACATATGCATTTATTTATGTGTTTTTTTTTTGAATTTATGTGTGGTTTTGTTTTTGTTTATATTATTCATAAACCATAATGATTGTTTTTTTTATTATCTCACTTTGATGTAGATAAATTACATATAAGGAGAATGTATAGATTTGGGCACCAAAGGGCGTTTTTTGTCCGCATCAACGGGTGAATTTTTCATGTCTTTGTATAGTATACATCCGTACAATACAATTAATAGATGAAAAAATTCCCTTCCGATTTGAGTTTAGTTGAATTATGTTACACATGAGAAATGCCCATTCGTATTGTGTATTTTATGTCTTTACACATGAACTACCTCGTTTTTTGATGATGGAATGTAGGCTCAGCGTAAAATGTATTTTTATTTGTTATTTTTTTTATTGTATTATTCATAGATGCCTTTGTATCGTATATATCCGTACAATACAATTAATGGATAAAGAATTCCCAGTGTGTGTTAAATGTGTTTGTTTGTCTTAGTTTTGTAAGCACACGTGAGAAATATCCCTCTGATCGAGTATTTTATGATTGTACAAATTATGCTAGCTTCTTTTCTTGATGATGTGATAGAAGCTTCGGTAGTTGATTTCTGCTTGTGAACACGTGGTCTTTTAGATTGATTTATAATTATTTTTTTGTAAATTTAAAATTGCTAGATTTTGAATGAGAGTGCAGATTCTTCTAACATTAATTGCAAATGTTGGTGGATGAAAGGTAAATGTTAAAAAATAAGACAACTAACGGAGGATTCTTATAGTCTGCTTAAGATTGAGACGAAGCGACAGCATCTTGTGCAGTATATATAAATGGTTTTAGTAGGAACAACTATATAGAATTCTAACACATGACCGATAGAGGGTAGGTCCTTCGAGAATCTATTTCTTGAAGTCTCATGAACTTGTAAATTTTTGTATATAAGGCCAACAGCTAGTGCGGTTTAGAGCATGTTTTTGGTTTATTGAAACGGAAAACCCAATAGTCATTATCACTTTATCACTGGAGTCTTTTCAACAAGTTTATTATTGCCAACTTCTTGTACCGGAGTTTTCCCTGTGGGTCTGGAGAGATTTAAAATGACAGTTGCCGATGATAGCAGCAGAGGTAAGAGTCTGGAGAGTGGACGTGAACAAGGGGCAAAATATTCACGATATAAAGCAGATCAGATTAAGGTTCTTGAGAAAGTGTTTGCAGAGTGCTCAAATCCAGACCAGTTTCAGCGAGCACGTATTTTGCATGAACAACCTGCTCTGAGGAACATAGACGATAGAAGGCTGAAAGTCTGGTTCCAAAATCGAAGGTGATTTTTACTTTTTTCTATTTAGATTGATTATTTTATTATCTCCCCATTGTGAATATGCTTTATTGTAATGATCTTATGGATTTTTATAGATTTTGAGATTTTAGAGTAGCAGTGTTGAGATTTTTCTATGTAGAGTAGATTGTTGCTTAGATGTTGGTTAATTGACCTTGAGTTTTTGCAGTCTTCAAATCACATCTTACATATATTTTGCGTTTGACTAGCTCTGTCCATCAATTAGATTTTTTACTGTAATATTTTTTATTGTTTGGGATAATCCATAAAATATTGTTGCAGGTATTTTGTTAAGAGCATGTCCAGTGTTGTAATAATTTTTAGGTACAAATTTACGCCATGTAAATTGCCAGATCTAAATTAAATTATACCGATCAATTTAAACCTCCATTTCACAAATCATTTTAGGTACAAACAATCGTAAACCTTTATGCAGGTGGCCACCCACTAAATTCCCAGCCATTGCGCAAGTTTTTATTCTTTATCGTAGAGGCTGGAATTAGTATGACTATAAATATATTACTACGCTAAGCAG
The DNA here is from genome assembly GCA_954870475.1 of Euphrasia confusa. Classification (NCBI taxonomy): domain Eukaryota; kingdom Viridiplantae; phylum Streptophyta; class Magnoliopsida; order Lamiales; family Orobanchaceae; genus Euphrasia; species Euphrasia confusa. The sequence continues at coordinate 25,822,240 of OX940960.1, forward strand.
AAACTAGAATCAAATACACATCTGATAAAGGTGAAACTAGATTTTATGTAGAAGAATCATGATTTGATTTCCTTAGATGGTTTTTGCATATAATGTCAATAGGAATTTAGAAAGATAGTCTGAGTGAAAATGCATCAGTGATAGGAAAGACAATTTTGTCTTAGGTTTCATATGTATGGATAATTTTGTATTTTTAATCCTTTCTTTAATGGAGACGGTGATGTATCATAGTATGTGTTTTAATGATGTAAAACTGGCATAATGAGAGTTGAGCACGCCTCTTCATACTAAGTGTATAATATTTTTGCATGAGTCCACTTATACCAATGATCTTTTGACCGCATTTTTGGAATAAAAATTAATTATTTCTCTTTTTGACCCCATCCCGATCAATAGTACCCCAATAGATTAAGAGAATCAAATACAAGAAACATGCATCATTTAAGATGATTGTGCAGGTGGGTTGTGGAGGTGCGAGAGAGAACAAAATGTGGGGATTTAATTAAGGAAGAATAATTGTTAGAGAAAGTTGGGAATCTATTAAATAAGAAAGTTTTTTGGAATGCTTCTGAAACAAGTGAGCTCTGAATTGTGAAGAAAATAATGTGATTTTTTTTCTTGGCTTACTTATTTTACAGATCTCGTGAAAAGCAGAAGAAAGAAAGTGATGGTCTTGTGTTTAATAACCGGCACTTGACTGTGGAAAATAATTTTCTAAGGGAAGGTAAAGATGATATTCAGAGAAGGACTGCTCGCCTAATATTTGAGAACAAGAATTTGCAGAATCAAGTTGTCAACGTATGTTATTCATCTCCTAATTTAGCAATGCCTGTCATGGAAAGTTTATCTAACATTATCAAATATTTCTTCAATACTCAATGTTTGATATATTGCGAGTATAATTTGTTATATATCTTTATGTCTATCCTATACTACAATCATGTGAAATTTACACTAGCAGGCATCAGCTAAACATGGAAGGTTGTACTATTCCTTTTTATGGAAGTGGATCCAAATCATACAGGATATACTAGGAGTTTTTCTTGATATGAATATTCACATGCAATGTTTCTTTCTGTAACTACCAACTAATGTTTCTATCAAATATGTTACTCCATGATGTTTCTCTCTTGTTGAATCTGTGGCATTTGAAATTAATGAGCACTGACAGAAAGAGGCATTGGGACTTTTTTTTCTTGTGGAAGTATTCATATTTGATCCCTTGTAACATGGACCAAATGACTTTCTTGTATGATATGAAAAAAAAATTGATATCACAGACTCATGAATAGAATAATTGTGTGCAGTTACTTACACATGTTACCACCTTTGAATTGAAGTTAGACCTTCGGTCTGAAGCAGATAATCCTGAAATGGACATCACGGATGCTGATAACAATAAAGGGTATTTTGGAGGGTACCAATATATTTATATAAGTTCAATTACTGTTATAACATCATGCTGATATATTTTTTCTTTTTATAATTCTCTATCGTATAGCCTTCTTGCACTGGCTGAGGAGATCAGGAATGAGTTTTTGCCGAAAGTCAATGGAAATGCTATTAAGTGGATACCTGTTCTGGGTCTAAAGGTTGAGTCAGTTACCTTGAGTTAATTTGAAGTATTTATTGTTTTTCGTTTGTTGATCCATTCATGCTTCTAATTTTCAGGTGGGTAGTCCAGATAATTCTGGGACTGTATACAGCTCTTCCACTTGCACTGGAGTAGCAGCACGAGCATGCACCACAATAATTTTTGAACCTTTCAAGGCAAGATCTATTATCATCCTGCAAGATTCTGTATGAGTAATATCAGCTCAAGATAACTTTATCTTAAAAAATGCTTTCTGTGTGCCCTTCTCTTTCACATGTCGAGTTTTAAGTTATTTATTTTGGGAGACCTTGAAAACTTAACAATAGTGCTAAGCACTAGTACTGGTCATGTTTCTTCATGCTAAAGTTTTCATTTTCCAGTGATAACATGAGGATGGCATACCAATACAGTTTTAAAACAGTGAAACTTGAGATAAACGAACAACCCTTTTAATTTAATATTCCGTTGCACATCATGCAGACAATGGAAATGCTCAATAACCGACCTTCCTGGTCCCGATTTTGCCGTAATATGAATGTTCTTGCCAAGTTTCCTGCAAACAATGGGGGGACCATTGAATTGATCCACACAAAGGTCAGAAATCAATATTTTACATTTGCTTTAAGAATCATTAAAGCTATACCGTCACGATTTTTCTACTGAAACCTCTCTTATATCTATTAGTTGTTTCCTTACATAGATTTTTTCCTGCAGTATTATGCCCCCACTACCATGGCTTTGGCTCGAGACTTTTGGACATTAAGATATTCTTCTGTTTTAGATGATGGAAGCTTTGTGGTAAGGTTCCTTTTCACGTGCCATTATATGAGCGTGTGCCGATTAAATGACTAATTAGCAGTCAATTTGGTTTAGCTAGAGTTTTTTGGGGGGTCTCTTGCTCTAACAGTTAGATTGTACCATGGTATATACCATAAAATCTTACACCTGTTTTGTTGGTAATGGCAAGCAGATATTATTTCTTTTTAAATTTTAATGTACAATTGGTATTGGCAAGCAGGTATGTGAGAAATCAGTATCTCGTTCTGATTCTGATTCTGGTCCAAGTTCACCCATTGTCCTAGAATTTGTGAGAGGAAAGATGCTGGCTAGTGGCTACATGATTTGCCCTGCAGGTGAAGGGATGGGATCAACTATACAGCTTGTTGAGCACTTCGATTTTGAGGTATTATCCTTTTTCCGTAAATGTAACACAACAAACTATCTTAGGACCTTTACGAAGAACCTGCATTAAACACAAACTTGTTGTAGGCATCATCTGTTCCGGAGGTGGTGCGACCTCTTTACGAGTCATCTGAACTTCTGGCCAAGAATACAGTTTTTTCTGTAAGTATTCTTTTCTGGTTTAGATTGGTCCAGTATGTCTCCTGTAGTGTGTGGAAATTTACATTGCAATTTATGACTCTGAAAATAGGTTGAAAATATTAGAAAGGTTGAAAAATTGGGCCAGTATGTCACATGTAGTGTGCTTTGGTTCTGACGTGATTTTATCTATTTCTATTCTCTTTTAATAGTAATAGGATGGACAAAAATAAGTCACCCATGGATTGTATTTTTCGAGACATGCCTATTTAATTGTGTTATTGTTGTGGAGTGATTTATCTGTCCCTGGTAGTAAGGAAAAAAAAACTTAATTACAATTTTTTTTTAATTGTGATGTGCCTTTCTATTTGTATTGTGGTTTTGGATTGATCTATCTATCTCCAAGAAAAAGGAAAATAAAAATAAGTCATAGAGAAGATAAAGAGCGTGAATACTCCATGGCTTTTACAAAATCTTACAGTGGTTTTATGAGTGTTTCAGAAAACTAATTTAGTTTTTCTATGCATAGGCACTTCTCTATTTCGAGCATGTGGCGGATGAGATGAGTGGCAAACTAAAACATATTTCCCGTGAGGATCCTGCTCTTTTGAGAACTTTTAGCCAAAGACTTTCTAGGTAAGACTTTGAATGGAAATTAACTCATTAAATTTTCCGCCTATCTTTTTCTTGTTGATATGTGTATACACACACACACACACACACACATAAATTAAAAAAAATCACCCAGTGTGGGTAATCGGTTGAGGCGAGACCAGTAACTTGTCAAATAAATCAAAACCACAAGACACACTGTGGATACCAATGCCATTGGGTTGGAATTAAGCCAAAAATAGGCTTAAGATCGACACCTACACTCGTATGTAGAATATACTGGTCCATCCTGATGAGCGGGGGGACGATATGTAGTGTACGTCTAATCCTGAGTAGTGGATGCTAAACCTGCCATGGGACAGAGCGGCCGGATTCGATAAGGGTGACAATAGAAGATTCTATAATGTTATTTTCATTTTGTAGTTTTCAACAACCGTGGACAATCAAATTTTAAAGTCAATCAACAATATTTTTGATGGTTTAGAAAAGTTCCACAATAATTACAAAATTAAGAACACCAAGGACTCATAGTGGCCAGAGCATGTTAATGAAGTAAATAAATTTATCAAGTAGATAGATTGTAGTTACTGATATAATGATATGTCCACAAGATTTTTAACATATCTAATTCCTATTGTATTTAGCTGCATGTTCGAGCAATTTTTTTAATATTACTAAATATCTTTTTTGTCATGTGTTTGTTTAGGGGTTTCAATGATGCTGTCAATTGTTTTCCTGAAGATGGATGGACACTGATGAATTCCAATGCGTACGCTGATGCTATTATGTCCACTAAGTATACCACTAATTTCGGAGTGTATGCGAATTGTGATAGTATACTTTGTTTGAAAGCCTCTTTGGTACTTCAAGTAAGTCATAGACTTATTACTCCTAAAGGTGGCTTTTTAATTGCTATGTTCCCTTAAGTAGTCATTGCTTATGATATACGGGGTGAACATAATTTCGAATTAAAAACTGCACTTCACATTATAGCTTTATCATATTTACTAGAACTTCCAAAAACATTTAGATAACGTCTGGTGATGACCATGAAAAGAAAATGAGAACATGAAAGATGAGAAAGTCGGAAAAGAAAACCTACTGTTCACTTGTAAAGTCTTATCAGACGTAACCATAGCTCAGAGTTATAATAGCTTGTAGCATACCTTATTTGTGGAGTGAAATGTTACTTATTGAGTAAATATACTTGCTTGTAGCTCTAAGACTGAACGTCATAGCTTAGACACACACACACACACACACTTATATAAGTATGTGTGTGTATTAATCTCTAAATCATTCATGTGTCAAAATTTTCATTTTTAGGGATTACATTTGTATGATATATCGTCTCATTGATAGATAGATAGATGCATGCAAAAGTATATACATATTTATTCATATGCTTGGTAGGAATGATAACTAGTAGTGCATGGTTCTGCAGACACGCAGGGATTCGTTTTTTATTTTTTGCATACTAGGTTATGTAGGTTACAAGTAACTGGCGCATACATGATACTGTCTAAGTGTAGTTAGTTTTTACCGCAAATGGTGTCCAAAACGGAATGAAGGGCCCTACATGTATACTATATAGTTTTCAATTCTGAAAAGGTCGAACATTTCTTGTTAACTACCATATTTCTTGTCGATAGTAAAGTATATTATATGTTTTATCCTGTAACATGGACTAAAAGAAGTATATATATTAGAAGATGGTATAATATTCGAGAATTTCCTTGATATAATATTTTCGAATTCATATTTTTTTGGGGGCAGAATGTTTTCCCTGCAAGCTTGTTGAAGCTTCTGAAAGAGAGGCGTTCATCTTGGATGGATTTCAACTTCCTTAATCATTCGGTAGGTTCCAGGCCTGCCTCATATGCATTTCCAGGACATGATATAGCCCATATATCTGAACATTCTGTGCTTCTTGGCCACACCAATCCTGACGACGAGGTTAGTTGACTTGAGTCTGGTGATGCTGAATTCTCTTTAAACTTTTATGATTACCGTCTATTTTCATCACATTTTACACGTTTTATTCATATTTCCATGGCAGACGCTAGAAATTATCCAACTGGATCGCGCTGATCGCCAGCTTAGTTGTCATTCAAGGGATTTATATCATTTGCAGGTAAAGTCTTCTCCTCCATTGGTTGTTATCTATTCTATCTCTGTATCCTTTCCTTATGCATCAAGAAAGGTGAAAACTTAGGTTGAGACTTTCGTTTTGGTCTCATCATTAATTACAGGTCCGTATAAAATCTCTGAGAAGAGACATTCTTATTCTAGAACCTATTTCTGCACCCTTTTTGAGAATTTGATGGCTTTTTTAACCAAAAGTTTCTGAAGGAACTATTTTTCTCATTTAGACTTTTTTTTATCGAAATGTAAATATGTATAGATTAAAAAGGGTTAGACGCGAAGGCCTTACATCATATCACCGGGCATACCCGGGCGATTACAAAACCAAATGTAGAAATTAACTACTCCTAGCTAAGGATTCATATTCAATCAAGACATAAAGGTAGAAGTGGAACATTGTCTTGTAAACATGGGTCTTGATTTTATAAATGATGAAGTCTACTCCAGGAGGTATATCCTAAAAAATACATTTGTTGCATGCTGTCCAAATATAGTTAGAAACTACACAGCTTAATAATAATGGGTTTCGGACCTAGCTTTTTTTGCTTCATTGCATTTTTTATTCTTATTGGCATTTGCTAATGTTCAGAATTTTTAGATTTTTTATTTTAAAATGGTAAATTGTCCCTATGTAAATTGTAACTACCTAAATTACGACAAATCCTCTTCCTGACGTTATGATTTAAAGAGCAAACGGATTTACTCGTCAAATACTTTTGGCACTTTAATGGTATGAGCTTCATTCTTTTGGTACCTGGTACTGTCTTTTTTGTTGCAGGTCAGCAATGGGATAGATGACAATGGTATTGGAGCTTGCTCAGAACTAATCTTTGCACCAATTGACAGAACTATCCCCAATGATGCTGCTCAATTATCTTGTGGATTTCGCATCTTCTCGCTGGGTTCAGATACAGTTGAGTTCAACATGGCTTTGGTTTGCTGTCTCTGATCATTTCTTCCAAAAATCATTTTAATTGATAATTTCTCTTTGTCTATGTTTTCAATTGTTTTCTCGGTATTTTATGTAATTACTCTTATTAAGTGAATGTTTTTTTTCGTATTTGTGTTAGTTTTTTTTTTATCTCTTATTCCTTCATGTGCTGTGACTCGTTCTAACTTCTATATCTAATACCCAGGCAAGCGTTAGCCACCCACGCTCGATGCTGGTTCTTGCGTTTCAGTTCCCTTATGAAATCCAATATGAGGATGAAATTATAGCTGTGGCTCAGCTATATGTCAAACATGTAATATCCTCTGTTGATAACATTTCTCGGGAAATAATGGTACCAGGATTAGAACTTAGCATGAACCCCACTGAAACAAATAGCTCCATCATCACTCAAGAAACAACTTCATTCGACCTCGCTACTACAATGTGCCAAAGTTACAAGTAAGTAAAATTGTTAGATTTTTCGTGCTTGAAAAACATAACATTGATATCTGAACTCTTAATCCATATAATTTCCTGATAGAGAGATACATAAGAATGTATTGGTATTAAGAGCATGTGCTGATCAGCCTGATCAGTCTGACATTATTTATTTCATTATCAATAGTTGGTTTAGTATAAAGTTTCTTAGTAGGACTTATATCAATTTAGGCTCGACTGATAAGTTGACTGTCAATTGAGCCAATTGGGCTTGGGCCCATGGGAGATGAAACAAATATCAATTAAAGAATCACAAATCTAAGGTTTTGTGTGCATCTTTTCATTCCTGACCTTATTATTTATATATATAATTATTATTTTAATCCTTTTGTTATTTTCACAATTGAAATTCATTTATTTTTGAACTAGGATTTTGAATATATCTTGATAACTACGAAATGCAATATGCACTATTACCGGCTTTTACTATTTGTTGGGACATTTTTCTGCATGCATATGTTTTGTCAGATGCGAAATGAATTATGTAAGTTATCGTGTTTAACATTGTTTTAATAACTGGAGAAGCATTTTTTGTTTTATTCAGATCAATGTTAGGTGTGGATATATTTGGCGTCAACAGCGAAGGATCTGATCCAATGTCTCTACTGATACATCATCACCATTATGCTATATTTTGTTTCTCCTTCACGGTATGTTTCATAATAGTAGTTCTTAGCATTAAAAGATCATTATAAATCTCCTACATTTTATATGCAATGAATGAAGCTTGGCACACGTAAATTCCAGTTCAGATGCTCATATTCTGTCGTTCAATATGCAAATCAATTTTATGCTTCTCACAATTCTTTCAGATTTTTTTTGGTATGACCTATTACCAAAAAAAACACAGTTATAAACACTCAAATTATTAACAACCCCTGAGTTTATTCTGTATTTACATGTACAACTTCATAAATCATAAGCAAAACCATTTCGGGAAAATGCTACCTTTAGTTAGTTTTTCTTATTATGACAAATTTCGGGGTACTTTTTGTAAACACCCCTTGGTTTTATTCGGTTATGGGAAGTGGAATCATTATAAGTATGTAATGCATTTCAAATATTTTGTGCTTGAATTTTGCAAAAAGGATGTGGAACTATAAAAAGGATTAATTACAGAAGTACCTTAGAGTGCGGTCTTGTTTCTGTTTTGTATACAAACTTCAAGGAGGTGGTTGTAATATACAGTATATTACACTGGTATTCTTAATTCCGAAAGAATGTTTGTATTTATGCTAAAACTCAATCTTAGCTTTTATGTAAATGTGGATTACTCTGAGATCCTTCTCTTATGGTCATGATGAAAAATTGATGACTTTGCCCCCAATGCATTTAGCAGGCTTTCCCAATGTGCTTGTACGCCAACCAAGCTGCTCTCTGCATGCTACAGACAGCACAAGAAAATCTGCATATGATCACTTTGGATACGCTATTTGGCAGCTCTGATTTTCCGATAGTTGCTGCTGTATTCCCTACTATAACAAAACAGGTACACTTTAGATTCAAAACTCTAGTCCCGTAACTTTTGATCCTTTGCGGTTACGCGGTTTTCCCCTCAGTCGTTATAGTGATGTAGTAATATTTAGCCATATTATTTTCATACAACTTCCTGTTATTTTGGTTATTCTAAACGTAGGAATAGGATATACAAAAATCGATAGTCTCTCACATTTACGGGACCAAATTTTCAATGAAGACCATCTGTTATTTAGATTATCGATTCTTCATAATAATTGCAGGAATTGACAAGAGAAACAAGGACACTCTTTTTATTAGGGAATCTCTCTTTTAAAATAAATAATAATTATAATAGCGTTCCTTTTTTTTTATTTGCAGGGGTATGTTATTTTACCACCTGGATTCTGTATATCGCTAATGAGTCGTGCGGTTTCGTATCGGCAAGGTGTGGCGTGGAGAGTGCAGTCTTCAGATGGTTATTTTGAAGGCGTCGCTTTTGCATTTGTTGATTGGTCATTTGTCCCAACAATTTGAGCTATGTGTGTGCTCTTGCACAAGACTTACTTTATCGCTTTTCATTTGGTCTACTGGATTTAGTTTTGACTGAGACTACATTTTATGAATGGGTGTTTCTGAAGTTATTATTGGCATGAATCACTGCTACTGGTTTTAGCCTGAAAAAAATGCTCTATTTTATTTTACAAAATCTCTACTTAGAGAAAATGTCATTATTAGGTAAATGTTACTACTATGTAGTAGTATTATACTTACTCCGTCCTAAATTAATAGTCACATTTTTTTTGAAATTTGTAAAAAAATGGTGGCTATTGATTTGAAATAGAGGTAGTACATTCTTATGGAGAACATTTCTTTACAATCTCAACATCAAATGACAAGTACCGTTACTTGATGACACATCCATACCCTACGTGCTTTTGTGATGTTAAACAGTGTGTCATAAAAAGAAATGATTCTTGTCGTTTATTTGTCACTGACAAACAAAATTGTTTAGGAATGCAGCGAAAACTTAATCTGCATAGTTGGATGGATTATTGACCCCTAGATACAGGTTGTAAGAACATTTGGCAAAAATATAGTTTAGTAAAAAATAGAAGAAACGATAAATTTAATAGATGGATGGAATTTTGACTCACTTTATACAAATTCTAAGAACATTTGGCAAGAATATACTTTAATTACTTAGAAAAAATAGAAGAAACGTTAAATTTAAGGTTGAAGATGTGCTATATTTTGTTGTTTGATAAGTCATAAGTTGGAATTAATTTTTGAGTACGCCATATTTTGTAGAGAGAGACAATGATGGATGGATTTTTCTTTTAAAAGATTATTGAAATATAAAAATTGTATTTGTACTTTATTTATAAAAAAACATTAAATTTTCAAAATCTTTCGGAAAAATTACTTCAATCATTTATCAAATTGTAATTTACACAAAATTTATTATTTTTAATGTTTGAAATATTAAATATATATATATATATATATATAACTTCAAAATAGTTCATAAATAAATAAAAAAAATTAATTTCAAATGAATACAATATTTTTGGTATTTATATTTTAATATATTTAAAATTTCTAGTTGGTCTTATTAATAATTCAACTTATAATTTATTTATTTATTTTAATAATATGAATTAAAATAATATTTCAAAAAATTAAAAATCAAATAAAAATGGTTTATATCATTTTATTAATACAAATTCAAATTTAAAATTAGATTTAAAATTTAAAATAAAATTCTTCTAAATTATAATTTATTTTTAATGAGAAATTATATCATCATTTTTAATTTTAAAAATTATAATTTTATTGTTATTTTGAAATTTTATTTTAATTCGTATCATAATTAAAATAAAAAAATTATCGTAAAATAATATAAATTAAATTATTTATAATATGATTCAAAATTTTGAATATAATAAAAATAATTTGAAACAAATTTTGTATTTTTTTGAAAATTAAATTTTATTTATTTATAATTTTTTAAGGTGAAATGCATTATTTACTAAATAAATTAATAATTTAAATATTAAAAAATAATAAAATTTGAGTAAAGCATAACATTTGTTAAAACTTTGAATGTTTAATATATTTTATTAAAGTTTTGGGTATAAGGTTTAACTTTTACGGAATTTTTGAAGATTAAAGTTTCGTAATTTAAATTTAATAAATAAAGATTTTGGCCTGAGAGTCTTATGTTTTCTATAATAAACACAAAAATTTATTTTATTTTTTCTATTTCTTTACAAAATTATTTTTTTTATTTATATTTTCGCATAGTGTGACAACGTCTAATTACATTTCTGTTCATTCTTTTTAATTTTTCTTACCTATGTTATTATATCATAAGCAATATCATAAGCTATTTCCTTCATATTAGTATAATAGAAATTTTATAAATTAATAATTTCTCTAAAATAATAAAATCTTAAGGTCCCGATTCGGGCTTTTGTAAAAAATAATCGACTTCGATAAGATAATATAATAATATTTTTTTGGAAAAACTATTTATAAGTATTATGTCCTATCTCATCGAGTATAACTATGAAGAGATCTACTAAATCTCTTATATTATTTGTACTAGTAATAATTACTTGTGCGATGCACAAAAATATTTAATCTAGTTAATCATCTTGAACTTTAAAATTCGAACGAATTAAATGATTAATTAATTAATTAATTAAATCACTAATTTATTTCCTTAACTCATATATGGATGAATATAAATTTTTATTTAATTAAAATTGCAATGTAACACAAAATATGGAATATTAAAACATATAATATTATATTTTAATTATTGAAATTAAAATAAATAAACATGTAATATTTTAACACAAAAATCATAATAATATTATATTTTAATTAAATTTCAAACCTTTTGATTTTTATTAATATTAAATCAGAATATTGAAATTCAACTTCCCAATTATTAATGTAATTATTATATATATTATTTTATAGTTAATTTCAAAACACAAAGATTATGGGAACGGAAATGTTATTTAATATTGTATATATATAGATATGTATTATTGTTTAAATGAAAATATTGTTTAAATAATTGTTCTGATTTGAATGAGAATTTGAATTATTATGGAAATTTAAATATTAAGAGATAATTAAGGGAGAGTAATTTATGAAAATGTTAATTTTATTTATTATTTATTATTTTTATTTTTTATTTAGAAGCCGGTTGATTTGAATTTGACTTTTAATGGTTAATAAAAATTCGAAATTACTAATTGCATTTTTGATTGATTTTACAAAATAAAATAAATATATAAACAAAAATAAATTTGGAGAATTTTTAATGAAAATAATTGTAAAACAGATAAATATGAATTATTTATAATAATTTTTTTATTATTGAAATCAATTTCATAATAATTAATAAAACAAATCGGAACATTAATCGGCATGAACTTAAAATCAATTTAAAAAAACATGTCCTTAATAATGAATATCAATAATTATTTAATTGCATTTATTCTTAGAATTAATCATACGTAATTTATGGACACCCATTTATAAAGATTATTACACTATTTCTTTTGTATAGAATTCATTATCTATGGGTAGTTCTACAATGTACCATACCTATATTAAATCTAGACCCTACAATATTTACATTTAATATAGATTTTAATAAAAGTTCACGCTATAATCTGTACCGCAAACACAGATAATCACAATCTGTTATTTTACTTTTTTATTTTACTTTTACACTATAATATTTTAATTTTAATTTTATCATTTTTAAAATTATTATAAATTTTATATTTACTTAATTCACCATTATTATTACTACATATTTTCTTATTAAAAATAAGAATATAAATAAAGATAACAAAATTATTTTTAAAATATTTTAAAACTTGTTTTAATATATAAGATAAATTATATAATATTTGAAGAAAAAAATCTATAATAATAACATTAATAATTTTAAAATATATAAATATAAAATCAGTTTGATTAATACGTAGATTTTGATAAGTACCTTTTAATTTGTTAGAACTTTAAATACGATGAGAAATTAATCATATTTTTTTCTGTTAGGTGAAAAAATTCTATCTAATCATAAAATTATTTTTTGTAATATTTATTTATTTTTATTTTTTGAAAAGATCATTTATTTTGTTTTAAAATAAAAGTAAATTTTAGATTTGTATTGAATATAATTTTTGTTATTTAATTTTTATAATTTTAGATTTGTTATTTTTGTTATAAAACTAATTAATCATTGAGTTAAATAAAGTATTTCATTTAAAATAAATATTATAAAATCTTTATTTTAATTAATAATTTATGTATATTAAATATTTTTTATCAAAATAAATTAAAAATATTTAATATTTTTAATTTAAATTTATTAAAAATGTATGCATATAATACACTGTACTAACTTATTTTTGAGTTAAACTATTTAATTTAATTAAAATATAAAAAATATAAGAAATTATACTATACATCCAAGTGCACAAATTTTAATAAAATGCACCATACATTTTAAATGATAAAATGTACCGTAGAATTCTCCTATTATCTATATATATATATATATATATATATATGAATAATAATTAATATTATTAATATTAAATATATTTAATTTTTGAAATTTTATCTTATTATATTTTTTATGAAAAACGTAATGTGAGAATGTTTATCTCCTATTAAATTAAACTATTTTTAATACGAATTTAAATTATATATATTAATTTATAGAATTCATAATCTATTTAAAGAATATGTCAAAATTTAATGAAATTCTGAAATATATTTTCATTATAGATATTAGTTGTATTTAAACACTTTCTCATATTTTAGAATATAAATATGGAAAAGTAAATATTTAGAAGAAATAAATGGACCGTAATTTTTTAAAACATCTTATATATGCGAATCTTTATCTTATTTGAAAGTATTTAATTATTTAGTATTAATTTATTAGTGTATACATATAAATTTATATTTTAAAGTGAAATATTTGAATTTATTATTAAAAATATTTAATTTCTTAAAACAATGATAATATACTTTATTTTGCGTTTAAAATATTTAGACTTAAGGAAGTAGATTAGAAGTTTATTTAAAATATTTCTGAAATCAATGAGAATCTAATATTGCATACAATTGACCCATAGTATATTAAATAATAGTAGTACATTACTATAAATTTGGAAGGATCAAGATATTTTTTGTCAAATTTAAAGAATGTACTATATATGTATGGTATAAATATAGTTTAAATTTTTGAGAAAATTTAATACAAAATTTTATTAAATTTCAGTGTTTATATAAACGAATAGGAAGTTGACTTTTGTTATTAAAATGAAAAAAATATTTGATGTAAGATATAAATATTATATTATAGTATGAATTATAAAATATAAAATATTATATTAAATCACATACAAAGTAATAGATGTTTTGCATTACAAAGATGTTTCGTCAATGTTAATCAGCTCCTGGCATGTGGGATCGAGAGAGAAAATGCCCAACAACAGACAGATTACATGGAATATTTGAACTATGCAATCGGAATGCATGATTAACGTAACCTCTGAGAAACCTCTGGAACAACATTATTAAAATCATATGCAATAACATTTCAGCTGAGATCGATGCATGATAAATGTAACCCTAAGAAACCTAAATTTACTTTGTTGAACAAAAAACAAAAAAACAAAATCCAAAGATTAATCACCCAGAGAGAAAGGGCCGATGCCCATGCTGGGGAAGATCGAGTTTGATGCAGCGCATGGAAGTGACTTCAAACCATACCTTTAATACAAACAGTGAGCAGAATTGTGTATGAATTCATACTCATGAGAATGTCAGCATCGATAAATCCACATGCTTAGAAAATACAAAAGAAAATGCATAATAAAATCAAATAACAAAAATACCTACAATGTTTAAATAGAGAGAAAGACTAATAGAAAATTAATATAATTGAGTATTGTGCAAGAAGATAAATAAATGTAAATACTTACTGACAGATCTGCAAAAAAAAAACATTACATCATAATAATGTGTAAAAAATACAAATAAATTAAACAAATCGTGAAATCAAGATCGCAAAAAAGAAACATTATATCATAATAATGTGTAAAAAATACATATAAAACAAACAAATTGTGAGCTCAAGACGTGGTAATAAATTACGTACCTCATGAATACTCTATAATATATGAGGGCTGCAAAAAAAAAAAATTAGAAAGAATATATCCGAAAATTAATGGTGAGAATGAAGAAGAAAGAAATCATTTAAATAGACGTTCAAACGCGTAAACTATTAATTAAATTAGTATATTCATATTTGCTAGTTAATTTTGTAAAGACTATAAGGATTGATTTCTTTATATTATTATATTAATATAAATTAATTAATTTTGTAAAGATTATAGGGATTGATTTGTTTATAATGTATAAATGATTTTTTCTATATTGTTATTTTGATATATATAGTAATAGATGTAATAGAATAGAATTAAAAAAATTAAGAAAATTAATATAATTGAGAAAATTAAGGAATTGATTAGTATGAAATTAATATTAAATTTGAAATGTCAATTTACACGGTTAAAAATATTTACACGGTCAATTTGATTAGTATATTACTATAATTTACACGAATATATATGGAAATGTCACACGGCCAATTAAATGTATTTATTGAATTTGGAAAATGTAGTAAAATATGAAATTATTATGTAATTAATTGAATTAAAAGCCACGTAGTGTGAACATGCTCATTTTTTGTAGTGTATTTTTTTGTGTTCACACTGGCCACGTGGGATCAGTAAAGTCTGGATTTATATATTATATAGATACGTATATATATGGTAGATAGAATTATATTGATAGTAGGAGACTAAAGTAATTCCGTGATTGTAGACGTCGTGATGTATATATTGACTGATAATGTAATTCAATATTCAAGGGAAAATATTCTTTTATAGTACCATAGCCCTCTCGGCATACCCTTTCTTTTCCCCTTTCTTCCTCATCGTCATCCTTCTTCTCGGTGAGTTCTTTCCATGGCTCCTCCAACGTTACACTCATCTTTCGCTGTGGGTAATATTAAGAATTGGATACCTCTAATTCTTGAGCCTGAATCGGGGAAATATGTGTCGTGGGCAGAATTATTTCAAATTCATTGCAGGGTATTTGATGTTATTGATCATATTGAAGATCCTTCGCCAAAGTCGGAGCCATCCGACAAAAAGTTTTGAGCAAAATTGGATTCTCTGGTTCTTCAATGGATCTATGGAACCATCTCTCCAGATTTGCTACAAACGATCCTCGAGCCGGGATCGACAGCACAGAAGACATGGGAACGTCACGAAGGAATTTTTCGAGACAACAAACACTCTTGTGCCATGCAACTTGAGAACCAATTCTCTCAAGTTAGGTTGGATGATTTTCCGGGAGTGTCGGCATATTGCAAGGAGTTAAAGAACCTTGCAGATCAATTAGCCAATGTTGATGCACCAGTTTCAAATAATAGAATGGTCTTACAGACTATTGTTGGGTTGAATGAAAGCTATGATAGTGTTGCAGCAATTATTCAACAAAGTGACCCCTCTCTCGCCTCTCCCGAGTCTCTCGATTTCCTTCTAGCCGATTAATCGAGAGCTTCATCGTGTTGGTCTACCAGGATCTCTTGACCGGTGATGAATTGTTGTCTGACTCTTTCTCCTACAATGAAATTCAGAATGGAGCTCTCTGGGATCAATCTTCGATCAATGACAACTCGGAGCATGAGTGGGATTTTCAAAACTAAGCATCACTTTAATCTTCTTTCTTAGACACCGTCTCCAATTCCTTCTAATCCAAAAAATGCGTTGTCTGACCCAAATTGGAAAGGTGCTATGATAGATGAATTTGATGCTTTAATTAAAAATAAGACGTGGGACCTTGTACCCCGTCCTTCTGATGTTAATATTATTCGTTACATGTGGATTTTTTCTCATAAAAAGAATTCTGACGGGTCTTTTGCGAGATATAAGGCTCGTCTTGTAGGTGATGGCAGGTCTCAACAGGTTGGAGTGGATTGCTCTGAAACCTTCAGTCCAGTTGTTAAGCCGACAACTATTCGAACCGTTCTTAGTTTGGCTCTTGCACAGTCTTGGTCTATTCATCAGTTAGATGTCAAGAACGCTTTTCTCCATGGTACGTTACATGAGACCGTCTACATGCATCAGCCCTTGGGATTTCGTGATCCGCGTCATCCCGACTATGTTTGCCTATTGAAAAAATCCTTCTATGGCCTTAAACAAGCTCCTCGAGCATGGTACAAGAGATTTGCCGATTTTATTTATACTATGGGATTTCGCCATAGTCGGTCAGACCACTCCTTGTTTGTGTATTCTAAGGGTACTGATATGGCGTATTTGTTGCTTTACGTCGATGATTTTATTCTTACTACATCTTCAGACAGATTGCGGGCTTCAATTATGGATGCTTTGTCTTCCGAATTTGCAATGAAGGATCTTGGGCGCTTACATTATTTTTTGGGGATTTCTGTGACACACTACAACGATGGACTATTTTTGTGTCAACAAAAATATGCTGAAGATATTTTAAATAGGGCAGGTATGCTCTCTTGTAAGCCTTCGTTGACGCCGGTGGACACGAACGCAAAGCTCAGTGGTTTGGTCGGTTCTCCATACGAGGATCCTACCTTTTATCGCAGTTTAGCTGGGGCTTTGCAATATCTCACGTTTACTCGCCCCGATATAAGCTATGCAGTCCAACAGATATGTTTGCATATGCATGATCCTCGACAGGAACAGATGACCGCTCTAAAGCGAATTCTCCAATATATTCGTGGAACACTTAATCTTGGATTACATCTTTCAAAGTCTCCATGTACTTCCCTTACTGCCTACACAGATGCAGATTGGGGTAGGTGCCCGGATACCCGTCGTTCTACTTCGGGCTATTGTTTATTCTTGGGTAATAATTTGATTTCTTGGTCTTCTAAGAGGCAACCTACTCTTTCTCGATCAAATGCCAAGGCGGAATATAGAGGGGTGGCTATCGCCGTTGCCGAATCTTGTTGGATTCGAAATTTATTGATGGAATTACATGTTCCTCTTTCAAAGGCTACTGTGGTGTACTGCGATTATATTAGTGCCATTTATTTATCCGAGAATCCAGTACAACATCAACATACTAAGCATATTGAATTGGATATTATTTTTGTGCGTGAGAAAGTGGAGAAAGGGGAAGTTCGCGTACTTCATGTTCCGTCCCGTTATCAATTAGCTGATATTTTTACTAAAAGGCTTCCGCGCATTCTGTTTAATGATTTTCGGGACAGCCTCAGCATACGCCCTCCTCTTGCTTCGACTGTGGGGGATTGATAGAGTATAACTATGAAGATATTTACTAAATCTCTTATATTATTTGTATACGTGTATATTTGGTAGATATAATTATATTGATAGTAGGAGACTAAACTAATTCCATGATTGTAGACGTCTTGATGTATATATTGACTGATAATGTAATTCAATATTCAAGGTAAAATATTCATTTACTATCAAAACTCTAAATTAATAATTTTTAAATATTATAATTATAAATATTATGGTAAAATTTTAAAATATGAATTTATTGTTACTTGATTTTTCTTAAAATTTAAATTTAATTTGATTTTATCTTTAATATTTTTAATACACCCACTCTTCTGAAAGTTGTCCGAAAGGTACTCCATGATATTTTGAAAGTTTAATATTGTACCTTGACTAATTTTCAAAGGATATTTTTATCAACCCACACTTGTAATTTTTTTTTAGTGCGTGTGGGATGATCTTTTTTATATTCACATAATGATTTAAGCATTTGATCATTGATAAATGATTTTGTGATACCTTTTAGATGATGAGAATACATGATTTTGAATTTTGAATTAGTTTATTTTTATATTGGAATATATATAAAATATATTTCATTTAATAAATATATAATTTAATGAATATAATAGTTAAGATTATACATTAAATTTATATTATACATAAATATATTAAGTAGTTACCATGAATGCCTTGATACAAATTTTAATCATTTATTTTAAATAAATTGTACTTAAATTTACTGAATTTAAAATATCTCTTTTTAATTAATAAAATATTAATTTATCAATATATATATAACTCTTTAAATTGATAAAAATTTTCGGCTCTCGAGAATATTAATTTAAAGAAGTTTTACTGTCTATTTTATAAGTACATAAGTCTATGTACCTTTAGGCCCTGTTTGGATAAGTTGCATCATGCATGTATGGTATATGTTCACAAAACAATTTTGAGATATGCAGACCTATTCATATAGATCAAATTGAAATTGTAGATCTATTAATACATATCTAAAAATATCTATTTTTATTTTATATATTTATTTATTAGGTTTAGTGAAAATTTATGTGTTTTATTATTTTTAATTTTGATTTTTTCTATGTTTTTAATTTTTATTTTAAGAGTTTGAAAGTCATTTCAATTAATTTAAGTTTTGTTATGAGAAAAGTAAATTATTTGTATATGATTGAAATATGTAGAAAAAATAAATAAAATAAATTTAACGACTGAAATTTAGCGTTCATTTTTTTAAATGAGAAATGGAAAACAACTAATGAGATTTTTGTCATTTGGTGTAAATAATAATTACACTTTTTATTGTAATGGTGAAAATTTTGAGGTGAACCAAACTTGAGTTTAAATATAATAATTGCGTTCAATTAATAAAATTTTAATTTATCTCATTATTCATCTAGATAAGAAATCAACCCCACCAAAGACGGCTTCAAGAGTGTCGACACATCAAAGACGAATCCGGATCCTCTCCTTTACTTTTTTTTACTTAATATCTCCTAACAAATGAATCTCATCCCTTTATTATTTGAACGGTTAAGATCTTACATAATTAATTAAAATAAATTAAAAACAAAATATCTCTCTTATTGGGTTATTTTTCATTCACGTCATTCATGTATTCTTTATTTCTAAAATTTTAACCCTTCAATGTTATCTCTCATTGCACCATATTGCTTATTCAATTGATCTTGTAATTAATAAATTTAATGTGAATTGTTATTGTTATGAATTGATATTAAAATTTGATGGAATTTTGTTATAAAAGATTCTCATACAATTTAAATTTACCACATGCACATCAAGTGTTTGACAAAAGTTCCAAATGAGTTTAAATCACAAAAAAAAAAAAAAATGACTTGTTCGTGGGTTTATCTTTTGTATTCTTT
Source organism: Euphrasia confusa (assembly GCA_954870475.1). Taxonomy (NCBI): domain Eukaryota; kingdom Viridiplantae; phylum Streptophyta; class Magnoliopsida; order Lamiales; family Orobanchaceae; genus Euphrasia; species Euphrasia confusa. The sequence goes on from OX940960.1 coordinate 25,842,097, forward strand.
ACCACACTAAGAACAAATGATATGTACCTGTGGAATGAAAGATTTAATGCATAACAAAAGTGTCTAAACACTAAGAAAAATCCAAGTATACTAAAAAAGCATTTTTGAACTACAATATATTTATGCAGTGGATTTCCTCTTATGTTATTGTTGTTGATCTTGTGCATATGAGAACTCCATGATATTTGATTGAAAAAAATCTCGTGAACTTGACTCGGAAAATTCTTGACTAGGCATCCAGGACATTTGGTTTGACGTATCTTTATGCATCTGTAAAAGTAACATCAATATATTTATATAGCAAAAACAACTCATACTCTTCATATAAAAGAACACTATAATATACTACATTTATTAAACATCATCGACGCGAGTTCATAAAAAATTGTAACCGATATAAAAAAAACTAAAATTGCGAAACTAATTAAATCAAACCTGTGATTGTTGTGAATAAAGTTCATGAGTTTGGTTTGTTGCATCACAACTTCTTGGAACTGTGAACCTAAAAATTGCAAAGAAGTTAATAATGAATATATTCAACAAACAAATAAATAATGGCTTCAACTATAGTAAAATATCAAACCTTTGCGGTCTTTTTTTTTTGCTTTCTTTTAACTGAACTTCAAAATCTCCTATTGCTCGACGTTTTCCACGATGTGTAATTTCTCTTTTTTTAATCCCTTTGCATTCACAACAATTACATCATTAGAGCAATCAACCTCGACATTTTTTGGGGCTTCAACTTCCACATTTTTTTCACCATTTATTTCTACACGTAACATATCTTCAACCATCTTTACTAACTTATCAACTTCTATATCTATTGCCTCATATGTCTTCTCGCTCTCAGATGCTCTTGATGCAAGTCGAAAAAATTTAGAACATAAACTTCTATATCGAGAAGTTTGTTTCAACCTTGGGTTCTCTACAATCTCGTGCCCATGCTTGTCTTGCACAACATTATCAACTCGTGCATTTTTTGTCCACCTCTCTAATATATATTGTTGAGGTATATTGTTTATCAGTGAAGTTTCTCTGCCGTCTGACATTACTTTTATACAATGTCTACACAAGATATCTATAGTTTCAAACATTCTACAACTGCAAGATATTGTAAATTGACCTTCTCTCTTTACTAGTCTCTCCTTACTGAATCCATCTCTTACAACTGTGAACGTATAAGTTTCACCATTAAGCTCACACTTCGTTATAGAAGATTTTAACGAGTCCTCAAACTGAGTTTGAAATACCTTAAAAATGGCTTTGGTGTAAACATCTCGTGCATGTATTAAGATATTTACCTCAATTTTGCAGCGAACAATTCGGAATAACAAATCATACTCAGCTTCCAATTCTTTATAACGCTTATCACTCACCATTCTTGAAAAGTGAGTAAAAAACTCAGGCAATTGTAGATCAGATTTCAAGTACCCCTTCAAACTCGCATTAAAGCTTTCACTCAACTGTGTACTTTGCATTCCTGCTGACCATGTCCATTTCACATATGCATGCGCCCATTTTTTTCTTATTTCAAATGTCGTAGCAAACCAAGTATCTTTATGTACATCGTACTCATCAAGCATTAACTTTCAAGCACTCAAGAATTCATCTTCTTCCTCAATTTGATAAAGAAATTTGTTGAACACGTTACCATCATTTTCCTCGTCATGATTTCGGAATAAGAAACCAACTTTTTTGACAGCATTTTGCATCAAATGCCATATACAAAGTCGATGGTAAGTGTCTGAAACATATAAAAAACACATTAAAAATAAAATTTTGTGCGTGAAGTTTATGGTTAGTACCTGACCTATACAAAAAAACTTTTAAAAAATAAAAAATAGTGTCATAAGTCGATGTTAAGTACCTGGCATCACATGTAATACAGCCTTAGCTATTGTTGCATCTTAATTAGTGAAAAAAGTTTGTGGAGGCTTTCCAGACATTGCCTTCAAGAAGGTTTCGAACAACCATATAAAAGATGTTGTGGTCTCATCGTACATTAATGCAACTCCAAAAATAATAGTCTCTCTGTGATGATTAAATCCAACAAACACTGCAAATGGTCGATTTGCTTCATTAAGTTTGTAAGTTGTATCAAAACTTACAACATCACCAAATATACTGTAATCCATTATCATTTTAGCATCAGCCCAAAAGACGTTGGTAATTTGCTCCTCGGTGTCCAACTGCATCTCATAGAAATGTTGGAAATCGATATCCCGGGTTATCAAAAAATTGCGGAAACCGACAACCCGACTGAAATCCCATCGCCGGAATCTACGCGAACCACCACACGGAGCCGGGCCCGACGAGAGCTCCACCACGGACAAGCCGCGGCAAAACCCTAGCCGAGCCCCCGCCGTGAGGGGGCTCGCGATCGCACCTTGCGATCGCTGGGGCTGCCCAGCAGCCCCCGGCGGTGAGTCCGGCGACTCACCGCCACCGCCGTAGGAGGGCGGTCAGCCTCCAGCTGACCCGCCGCGGCCCAGCCGCGGCATCCCTCGCGATCGAGCCCAGCTCGATCGCCAACCCCAGCCGAAGCTGGGGTTCCTCCTCGTGCGCGACGCCGCCGGCCGAGGGGTGGCTGGGGGTCCACCCGCCGTGGCACCAGCCCACGGCGAACCCCGGCGATCGACTTCACGTCGATCGCATGCCCCGGCGTCCAGCCGGGGCTCCCCTTCGCCCGCGCGTACCGGCGGTCGAACTCTAGGGTTCGGCCGCCACCCTCGACGCATGTCGAGGGTTCTTCGATCTTCGCCGGGGATCTCGAATCCCCGTCCCCGAAGTTCGTACGTTTCCCGGATCGTGCGTTCATGTATATATCACGATTAAAACATATAATCATAAGAGGAGGGTTTACGATTATACCTACGTCTCGTTGTGCGGAGAAACGAGATGGTTTGAACACCTTCGAATCTTCCCACGTATTCCTTGCACTTGGTTCGAACGTCGTGTGGGCGACGATCCTCCGAACTCCTATGGATCTCCTTCACGAACTCTCTAGAATATCAAGTATGATAATCTTATGGTATGTTGAATTGTGAAGACCATGTAGTGCTTTTATAGGCTACGTAGGGGATCTAAAGGAGGTGGAATATTGGGCTCCCAATATTAATGATTAAATTGAGCCAAAGTCCAAATCTATTAATCCATTAATATTAATTAATTTATTTTCCACTATATAAATTAATTGCACTCCCAATATTAAACTATTTTATATCAAATAATATTTCTCCGGTAGTATTATTTATTCCGTGTATTTAAGATTTAAATATCCATGAATAAAATTTATTTATTGCATAATAAATTTATTCATCTCTTTTATCCGAGAATAGTACCGTTCAACTTTAATTATTATGCGGAATAAATTCCACTTGCAGGGTTTACATAATAATCCTTATGAACTCATCTCGGGGATATTATCAACCCTTTCGGGATACACTTTCCCGTCAAGTATTCACGGCATGTCATATATAAAATATAGTGACCCAACTTTACCGGTAATTGTCCCAATAATTAAACCGGACAATTCCTTTGGAAAATCAAAGTCACTCATACTAAATATACACACCCGCAATAGTATCGGGGATTAAGAATAAAATACACTGAGACTTAAATCGATTATCTAAGGCAATCCTAATCGATAAATCTCAAGCGAACCGCCCAATACACCAAGTGTACAAGTATGATAAAATAATCAAGACCGATTATTTTCTCCCTCATACAACGACTATACCGATGGCTTGGTCCGTGTCCATCTAGGTCGTGAGCAACTGTTCGATTAAATAAGAGTAACCGATAGTATGATCTTCCGTGTGACGACGCACACCATACTAACTACAACGTATATAATCTAGGACTATATTTGCATATATTTAATTATCAAATAATTAAAAGCAAACAATTGTTCATTTAATAGATTAAATGCTATGACCGGGAGTTACCGTTACTTAAATCTAGACATTAACTATACAACTCCAACAATCTCCCACTTATACTAAGGTCTAGTCATTTCTTCCAAACTCCCGACTCCCATACCCATCACGTGCTTAGGATTTGTACTTCCAGGAAGTACCATGTGATTGAGCAATCTAGGTTGCCGATCTGAAGTTATCTTGGTGACTACAGCGTCGTCTCTCCAGACGATGACTCGAATCAGGTGGTACTTGCTCTATGCGTTATCATCACTTTTGGACTTATGACTTCTTGCAGTTTACAATGCACCGCTATATGCATAGCCTTTGGTGAACTAAGAATCATATCTAAGTCTAGAGGTTATCCCGAAATCCAACCAAAATTTCCGCTGCCTCTGAGGCTGCCCTTCGGTTATGATAGAGTCCGAAAAGCATCGTGCTTATCACTCTTTCACATTTAGATTCCAACTCCAAAAGTGAACACATAGCCTGATATCGACTTACACTGGTCCTTCTCTGATTTGAGATCTGAGAATATGTAATCTAAGAAGAATTCGTGTTGCTCCGTAATCCAGTACTTCGAAAGTACTTTTACAGCATCCGAATATCTCTTCAAGAGATTACTTCGATATCCTCCCACTACGCTAACCGCATAGTTGATATCAGGTTCTTGTTTTTCAACATTGCATTCATCAAGCTTTCCATACATCAAGGTATAGGAAACCGCTTTGCCTATCTCCTTTTATGTGTTCAAAACACATACCTTAAGATAGATGTATTCTATTTCTGAAAGGCAATAACCTTTCTCAGAATTATGCATGTTTAAAACAAACCATAATCGTATAAAATATCTAGGAGAAGTACAATGTTCTTATCTTGAGATCAAAAGATCCTAAGAACATGATCTAACTTCTTCTTAATCTTATATCTTACTTTATTTAGACAACCATCATTTTATGTCTGACAATATCTCTACATTGTTGCCAATGATAAAACGTCATCTACATAAAAATTTTGAGAAACACCACCTTGTTTCCATCACGTTTCCAATACACCTTTCGTCTATGCCTTTTGATGAATCCATCAAATGGACTATCTCATCAATTCGCAAGTTCCACGATTCATAGCTTTGTAACAATCCATAAATGGATTTACTAAACTTGTACTCTAAATGATCTTGCCTCTTAACAATAATACTTATTGCTTTCTAAGTAGGCACATTTAGATTAGTACCGCCCTTATGCAGAACTTAGGGATCAATTTCATCTCTACTAGATCCAGAGTTCAAAACTCCTCTAGTCTTATGAAGATCCTTGGTTGCCTAACAACCTCCCACTGCAATGGCGTTCCGGTGTATAAACAGTAATAACAGTAGGTGCAGTTTGTGGTGTACTACTACTCGATTTGGCTGGTTCCCAGTCTTCTTTTCCTCATTTCTAGGTATTACATCACTTCGGGCTTTGTAGTTCATCTAATAGTCTTCCTCTAGGAACCGGGCGATAAAACGTCCTTCTGGCTCATAGTACTATTGAACATACATTCTTTTTTTCTTCCAGGATATCCTACAATCACATTGAATGTGCCGTTGTTTTTCCCGGAGTATCCATAGAACATAGGTAGTTCCAAATAACCTTTTCCTTTTACTATTAGAACCCCATTTCTTATTCCCCGACACACCATTTCCACACAGAAGTGTATGGTGTAGTCATTTGGGAGCAAATACCATTCTCTGATATATGCTATGTGTTTACTTAGATAGGTAATAGCCTCCGCGATTAAATTGCAGGCTTCCAATGAATATACTTTGAAGGTTCCCCACAATAGCTTTGTGTCCATTGACTTGTCAAAACACTTTGCTTTTGTGGCACATCAAGTATTCTAATCCATCTCCGAGTATTCTCAAGGAATAACTCGTACCTTTCTAAGTACATATATGTCTGCATATATCATCGTTAATCAATTCCAATACTTGTCCAATTTCCATCCTTTATCATAAAGGTCCGCTTAGTTGTATTATCTTCCAAATTCAACTCTTAGGTCGGAAGGTCCATTCCTTCAACTATAATTGATCAAATCAATTTCGACCTTTGAACTTTATTTGAATAAATACTACTAAGTACAAGAATTCACAAGTATAATGATTTAACAAAGAAATGTATCTAATAAGTAAAAAAAGTTATAATACGGTTTGTTGCATCGTGGTAGACTTAGGATTCATCATTCATATATTGCTATCTAATGTACCAAAATAGATAATACCATTATTTCTTGTCCAAACCATCAAATGATTAAAGAAATAAAAATATCCATTCATTAATAATAGAAAACCAGAACAAAAGTTCTTTCTAAAATAAAAGGGTACATAAATCAATAATCTTGAAATGAAATCCTATAACTACTAAAAGCAGATAAATGTCTTCCACTGCAACCGCTGCTTCCTCTACAGCTTTGCCCATGTAGACTTGAACTCTTCTTCTCTAAGTCGCTGGGTTTTCTGGAACCCCTGCATTCAAAATGCACATACCGTCAGTGGTTCCATATCTACACACCAGAATTCTGGTAGATAATACCGCTGACTATGTTTTTACGACTAAAGAAAAATTCGTACCTTTGAGAGGACAATCAGACTTCCAGTGTCCAGACTTCTTGCAGCGAAAACAATTGCCCTTAGGCTTGCCAACCCTTCCTCGTGGTCCAGTCTTGGCACCACTGGGTTTCCAGGCTTGCTTCCTTTTCTTGCCCCTACCTCCAATGGCCTTCGAGCCTTTGGACTTGGTAGTTACAAGCGCTTGAGACTTGCCCTTCTTGTAAATCCCCTCTGCCGCCTTCAGTTCAGTCAGGAGTTGCGCAAGAGTATAAGATAGTTTACCCATATTATAACTCATACGAAACTGCTCAAAACTAGGGGACAGAGACTAGAGTATGATGTCGACTTGCGTCTCACCATCAATTTGGGCTCCTAGGATATCAAGTTCATTCAACAAACTCATCATCTTAAGAATGTGCTCCCCAACGGGCGTTCCTTCAGACTGAGTAGTTGTCATAAGGGTGCCCAAACATATCCTTGAGGTTATATAGCATATCCTCGGCAGTGGCTATCGACTCATGTTGGGTTTGGAGTATATTTGACATGGAAGCCAAAATATAGCACCTAGCCATCTCATCAGCCTTTTCCACTTCCGATATGCTTCCCTTTCCTCATTAGTTGAGTCACCCGTGGGTTCAGCAGGGCATTGCTCATAGAGTACAAACTTGTACTCCTCTGCAGTCAGGAAAATGCCCAAATTTCTCCTCCAATCAATGTAATTGGGGCCAGTGAGTTTATTCTCCTTGAGTATCACAGAAAGTGGATTCATAGCTATTCTCTAAACCTATAAGCACATATAAACAAACAATCAATTTAATGTCCGATATTATCTCCCTCAAATAATATCATTAAATTACTAATCACATCTAAAATCCCATCAGGTATGGCAAGCCACGTGGTGTGGACGTTTACCTACCCAAATGATTTAGCAATTAGATTTTCTTTGGTCATACATCACTTATAGCGTAACTTCGTGGGGAAGGATACTACAGCGCGTATCTAAGTGTAAACCATTACTCAGTACTAAGGTAAATCGTTTGGAATTGCTACATCACCGCAAGCCACGTGGTGTGGACGTTTACTACACCAAAAGATTTTTATAATTGACTCCCAGTTACTTGAATCATTCGATTTTTGTAAATCAAGACGCGGAGAATCATAAGTGAAACTCGAAGTTTCTAACCAGTGATTCACCATGCGAACAACCCTATCTCTCATTAGATGAGGGAGCCGAGCAGACAATCGATCCATTTCAAGAAATGGTACGAAGGTCTCTAATTTGTGTCTGATTTGTGTAGTGTATATGTGTTTTTAGTTTACGTTTTGTGTAGAGTGTGAGTCGTGTTTTGTTACTTTAGTGTCGTTTTATTTTATGTTTTATGTTGTGTTGTGTCGGATCTCACGGGGGTGTGGAGTTGGTTTGTTGTGTATTATTTCAGGTTAAAAGTCGAAGCAAAGTCGAGAGAAACGAGTCGTGGACGAAGAGACGAGGCAAGGAGTTGAATTACCTAGGTAGCGGTCGCTATATTCGATGTTACACGGAACGCTAGCAGGTGCGCTGATCGGTCGTTGCAATTCAAGGATTCAGGTGCTGGAAGGGTTTAGCAAACTACTACCCTATGCCAAGTGGCCGTTACTCATAATGTTTTTGAAAAAATGCTGAAATGAAAAAGGCAGTTGCGGGAGGCAGTTTCTAGGGGAGAAAAGAGGCATATAAGCACAAAAGGAAGGGGAGAAAAAGGGATCTCTCGTCTGGAACTTGGAGGAGGGTGAGGGACGACGTCATTGACGACGACGACGTTCCAATATACGCAATCAAGTTCTAAGGCCATTTCAATTCATGTATTCGGTTTCGTTTCTTTCATTTTCGATTTCGTAGATCGTTAGTTAAATGATGAACTTTGTTATTTCCAAATCATTCGTAGAATGTTTTTTTCATATGTTTTAAGTTTGTTTCAATTGCTTCTATTTCATGCAATCATTAGTTTGATTTTCATTTTCAATTTGCTAAGCATTTACATTTTATGTTGTTCTTATGCATGCTTTAATTTTTAATCGTTGCTAGTTGTTTTAATTTCCATTAAGATGTTTATCTAAATTACTAACTTGGATGATTATATGATGAATGAAGTAATTAATTTGTATAAACCGGAAAGTCAAGATGCGATTAACACGATCTTAGAATCGTAACCCGACCGGGAGCGAATTTCTAAGTGAATTAAACGTATTTACGAGTTAAGCAACCCGACCGGGAACTTGACGTTCGTGTGTTTAATCGTGTAGACCGAAAAAGGAGAAATACAAATCTATTACTAAGTTTGAATATTATCGTCCGAGAGTCTTTTCAACCATCGCATTTCAATTCAAGCCTTTTAGTTATTGCGTTTATGTTTTTATCTACTTTATTTGATAATCGAACTTGAATTTAGGATTTAGAATTATGTTATATGCTTCTAACACGAACATTCACTTGAATATTACTCTTCCGTTTCCTTGGATTGATACCGAGTCAACTACAATTGACCTCGGATTTTGACGAGAGACGCACACAAAAACGTCTAATCAAAATTGGCGCCGTTGCCGGGGAAACGGATAATTTTGTTTAAGTGTTTGTTTAGTTTTTGTTACATATTTCTTTAGTTAATAGTGTAGTGATATTTGTCTTGTTATTTGTTGACCTTCTATTTGAGTGTGCATGATTCGTAACGATGGAAAACTTCTCAAGGGCACACACGTCTTCTTTTCAAGGGGCATTGGAATGTATTGCAAATAAGATGAAACCGGTAATAAATAAGTCGAGCTCTCGACAATAAACTGAGCAAGAATAAGGCTTAAGGATGAGATCGTGTTTCGGAGGATGAAAGAATCGAAGAAAAGGGGCGAAAAATGGAAAATCGGGATTCAAAGATAAATAGCGCCCGCGGAACGTCATCGGCGATCGCCATTTGTACACAGCGGGCGCTTCCTAAGCTTTAGCGATCGCTGAAAAGGACGAAAAAAATCAGAAGCTCTGAACCATTTTGGGCCGGAACGACGATCGCTGTTTATATTTCCGCGATCGCTAATGTACATCAGCGGTCGCTACCCTAATTCAGCGGTTGTTAAATTAGAAAATTCTGGAATTTAAAGAGAGGGCTGGGCAGCGGGATATTTCAATTATTTCCAACCTTTTTCACCCAAAATTTTTGAGAATAAATCCCATTCACCCAAAAATCCGAATTTTTGTGGAATCTATATACCAAATCGAAGAGAAACATACTTGAGAACATGATTTGTGCAGGTTTGGGGTGAATCACATACACATGTTCACGAAATTCTTCAAGTTATAAAGCGCACACAAGGTGTTCGACAAAATTCTCAAGTGAAGTTTTTCGAAAATTTTCAACTCCGATCGACATGGCACCAAGGAAGAAAGATTCAACCCGGACTGTACGAACCGCAAGGAGTAGAGGGACGAGCAGCCTCATTGACCCAAGCTCCGGTAGCTCCGGCGATTCCACCGGACATTTCGCTCGATACGGGGCTCCGTTTGCTATTTTAAATTAAAATGAAGGCTGGTCGGTGATGATGGGGATGATAATGACGAGGAGCAGCGAAGTGACGAGGCTTGGGATTAGGCATATGCTCAGCACACAAGTGAGACGGGCTATTGGGGAGGAGCTACTAAAGGTATATCGAGCCGGATGCATCTTGCCGACTTCCAAGCGATCATCGTTGCTAGCACTGCTGCATTTGCGATCGAGAGGCAACACTACGCTTCTGAAACTCGAAGATACATAGACGAGATGGATCGACACGATAACCAGCCCGGTGGACACGCTTGAAGAGGAGCACTGAGCTCTTCGGAATGTGTTTGAACGTCTATCAGCGGGATTTTGGACATCACCATCACCCGACACGTGAGAGAGGTCGTGCTTGACACGACCTAGGTATATTTTCTTTTTCTTTGTATTTTTATTTTTTATTTTTATTTTTATTTGTATTTTGTGTTTTGTATATATAATGTTTTTATTTTTATTAGTTTTTGTTTAGTTGTTTTTGAGTGAGTTTGTGTGTTAGGATTATCTTACTACGCTCAATGACTAGTTGTCCCGAATGTGGTCGTGTTTGTATGTGGATATTGGTCAAGTTGTTGTTTGAACTTGCACGGTTGTTTGTTTGGAACCACTTGTCATATTTGAGGATTTTGATTATGTCATTGCATGATTTTCTTGTTGAGAGTACGAGAGCCTATTTCATTGTGAGTTTTCATGCTTTTTCTTGAGAGACGAGAGTGAGATGACATGTTGTGATTAGTTGAAAGTGCATGAACTTGGGACATGATATTGTGTGTATGATGCTCTTGATATTGAAACATTTGAGAAGATGATGAATGTGATTTTAGGATGAACTCCATTTATTATATTTATCCCAAAAATACCGTGCCCGTCGTGGGACTCCCTAGATAACCCGTTGAGCTTACATGGAGCCTTTTCTTGTAACCGAGCGTTCCACGAGCGATGTGAGTTAATTTTTGGTACAAGTTGATGTTGTGGTTATTGGGAATTGTTGTAATTATTGTATCGAACGTTATGTGTTCTTATGTAAGATGAAAAAAAAAAAAAAACTTTCACCCCTTTTAAAAAAAAAAAAAAAGAAAAAAAAAGAAATAATTGATTGTGGAAACGATTGATATAGTTGAGAAAAAAAAAAGTATAAAAAAAAAAAACGAATACTCATTGATTGTGGAAACGATTGATGTAGGGAATAAAATGAAAAAAAAAATAAAAAAAAAGAGAAAAAAAAGGAGGTGAAAGTCTAGAAGAGAACACATTTTGTTATTGAGCTTTCATTGATTGTTGGGATTTGATTTTAACGTGGTGGAGTTTCTTGAGGTTTACATTCGAGCTTATTATTATTCGATCATATCTATGTAGTATTTGACCTTCCGACCTTTATCGATCACATTTTGATTCTCATTGTTTCTTTGAGGGAGTATTTGTATGTATTCGGGAGGTGTTCATGTATTTTTTTTTTATATTATTCTCATATGCACTCTTGTGGAGATTTGTGAGTCGTTATTTATATCATTTTATTTTCTACATATTATCTCGAGCGATTATTTTTGTGTGTGATGAGAGGCTTTGTTGTTCATGGGGACATTTTCATTTTCTCTTATATGACTCGTCGGTGGGATTGTGGTGTGATTGCAAGTTCATGTAGGTGATTTGTACAAACACAGTGTTGGATGAGTTGACCTTGCTCGGGACTAGCAAGGATTTGAGCGTGGGGGTGTGATTTGTGTAGTGTATATGTGTTTTTAGTTTACGTTTTGTGTAGAGTGTGAGTCGTGTTTTGTTACTTTAGTGTCGTTTTATTTTATGTTTTATGTTGTGTTGTGTCGGATCTCACGGGGGTGTGGAGTTGGTTTGTTGTGTATTATTTCAGGTTAAAAGTCGAAGCAAAGTCGAGAGAAACGAGTCGTGGACGAAGAGACGAGGCAAGGAGTTGAATTACCTAGGTAGCGGTCGCTATATTCGATGTTACACGGAACGCTAGCAGGTGCGCTGATCGGTCGTTGCAATTCAAGGATTCAGGTGCTGGAAGGGTTTAGCAAACTACTACCCTATGCCAAGTGGCCGTTACTCATAATGTTTTTGAAAAAATGCTGAAATGAAAAAGGCAGTTGCGGGAGGCAGTTTCTAGGGGAGAAAAGAGGCATATAAGCACAAAAGGAAGGGGAGAAAAAGGGATCTCTCGTCTGGAACTTGGAGGAGGGTGAGGGACGACGTCATTGACGACGACGACGTTCCAATATACGCAATCAAGTTCTAAGGCCATTTCAATTCATGTATTCGGTTTCGTTTCTTTCATTTTCGATTTCGTAGATCGTTAGTTAAATGATGAACTTTGTTATTTCCAAATCATTCGTAGAATGTTTTTTTCATATGTTTTAAGTTTGTTTCAATTGCTTCTATTTCATGCAATCATTAGTTTGATTTTCATTTTCAATTTGCTAAGCATTTACATTTTATGTTGTTCTTATGCATGCTTTAATTTTTAATCGTTGCTAGTTGTTTTAATTTCCATTAAGATGTTTATCTAAATTACTAACTTGGATGATTATATGATGAATGAAGTAATTAATTTGTATAAACCGGAAAGTCAAGATGCGATTAACACGATCTTAGAATCGTAACCCGACCGGGAGCGAATTTCTAAGTGAATTAAACGTATTTACGAGTTAAGCAACCCGACCGGGAACTTGACGTTCGTGTGTTTAATCGTGTAGACCGAAAAAGGAGAAATACAAATCTATTACTAAGTTTGAATATTATCGTCCGAGAGTCTTTTCAACCATCGCATTTCAATTCAAGTCTTTTAGTTATTGCGTTTATGTTTTTATCTACTTTATTTGTTAATCGAACTTGAATTTAGGATTTAGAATTATGTTATATGCTTCTAACACGAACATTCACTTGAATATTACTCTTCCGTTTCTTTGGATTGATACCGAGTCAACTACAATTGACCTCGGATTTTGACGAGAGACGCACACAAAAACGTCTAATCAGTGTCATCCACATGACCAAGTGGCTTTGGCTCCATTCCACTCCCCGGGGTGAGAATGAGTCGACTTGAAGTCAGCTTCAGAAAGACAAATTAGGCATTGTTTGATAAACTTAATCAATGTTTCTCGTAAAAGGAATTACAAGAATTCTCCTCCAATGACTCGTCCATACGAACTTCGAAAGTTCATAAGAGTCACCAAGAGAACAGTAATGGAGACCATGAGAATGTTTTCATTCCCTCTCCCACTTAGCTTTTTACAATAAAGGGATACGCTATCTAATACATAATTAAACACATAAGCATGCATACATGAAATAAAGCACATAAAATATTATCACATAGTCAAAATAATACTAGAATATTATTTTCCGACTATCATGGCTTTATTGCATCTCCGTACGCATCTTCAAGTCTTCAGTCTTCGTTCTTGAATGCTCCATGTGACGAGAATATTAATCTCAATATTTAAATCCATTTATTTTCAATTAATTCAAAAGTTACTTAATTCGAAAATTAAGTCAGTCGAATATATCAAAAATAAAATTAAATATTATTAATATTTTCATTTATTTTTATTTTCCTATCTAATTCTATTAAATCTCTAGAATTCCATCCAAGTCAAACTTGGAATATTCTAGAAGACTTCTATAATAGAATAAGGAAATAAAATAAATTAGGACTCTTCTACTTTCCATAATTAATTAATTTCCATCTATTGAAAATTCCCAAGAATAGAATAATCAAATAGGAAATAAATTAATTCCAATTTAATTCTTTTCCTATTCCATGAGAGGTCCTAAAATTAAGAACACTCAAATAGGAAAACCGAATCAAATAGGAAAGTCGGATTATTGTAGGAGTAGCACGGGTTGGGAGTCCCCGCACCACCCCCACCGTCGACCACCGCTCGGGAGGAGCACCGCCGCCGCCCCCAGCTCACGCGCCACCACCACCGGTGGCCGGCGTAGCCAGAAGCTTCCACGGACAGCCCCCACGCCGGCGGGTCGATCGATCCTCATGGGGATCGATCATGGGGATGATCGACCCCCCCGGTTTTTCGTCCTCTTCGTCTTCTTCGTCACACTCGTTCTCCGGCGATCGTTCCAACATCGAACCAACGTAAATAAATTACAATAATTTAAATTACAATTCCGGTATCGATTCTATACATGAAATCGACCCTATACAATTTCCGGAAAACATAGAACAATAATAATAAATCCTAAATTCGGTCAACCCCCGAATTTTTACTATTACAAGCATTCATCCACACAAAACGAATCTCGACATGTTCGAGAGTTTAATAAACGAATAATCATGGTAAAATAATTAACGAAAAATTAAACCATGATAGCCGGAAATCCTGCAAGGTAGAACAATAATCGAACATATACATGAAAACGAAACCAACGCTCTGATACCAATTGTTGGAAATCGATATCCCGGGTTATCAAAAAATTGCGGAAACCGACAACCCGACCGAAATCCCATCGCCGGAATCTACGCGAACCACCACACGGAGCCGGGCCCGACGAGAGCTCCACCGCGGACAAGCCGCGACAAAACCCTAGCCGAGCCCCCGCCGTGAGGGGGCTCGCGATCGCACCTTGCGATCGCTGGGGCTGCCCAGCAGCCCCCGGCGGTGAGTCCGGCGACTCACCGCCACCGCCGGAGGAGGGCGGTCAGCCTCCAGCTGACCCGCCGCGGCCCAGCCGCGGCATCCCTCGCGATCGAGCCCAGCTCGATCGCCAACCCCAGCCGAAGCTGGGGTTCCTCCTCGTGCGCGACGCCGCCGGCCGAGGGGTGGCTGGGGGTCCACCCGCCGTGGCACCAGCCCACAGCGAACCCCGACGATCGACTTCACGTCGATCGCATGCCCCGGCGTCCAGCCGGGGCTCCCCTTCGCCCGCGCGTACCGGCGGTCGAACTCTAGGGTTCGGCCGCCACCCTCGACGCATGTCGAGGGTTCTTCGATCTTCGCCGGGGATCTCGAATCCCCATCCCCGAAGTTCGTATGTTTCCCGGATCGTGCGTTCATGAATATATCACGATTAAAACATATAATCATAAGAGGGGGTTTACGATTATACCTACGTCTCGTTGTGCGGAGAAACGAGATGGTTTGAAGACCTTCGAATCTTCTCACGTATTCCTTGCACTTCGTTCGAACGTCGTGTGGGTGACGATCCTCCGAACTCCTATGGATCTCCTTCACGAACTCTCTAGAATATCAAGTATGATAATCTTATGGTATGTTGAATTGTGAAGACCATGTAGTGCTTTTATAAGCTACGTAGGGGATCGAAAAGAGGTGGAATATTGGACTCCCAATATTAATGATTAAATTGAGCCCAAGCCCAAATCTATTAATCCATTAATATTAATTAATTTATTTTCCACTATATAAATTAATTGCACTCCCAATATTAAACCATATTATATCAAATAATATTTCTCCGATAGTATTATTTATTCCGTGTATTTAAGATTTAAATATCAATGAATAAAATTTATTTATTGCATAATAAATTTATTCATCTCTTTTATCCGAGAATAGTACCGTTCAACTTTAATTATTATGCGGAATAAATTCCACCTGCAGGATTTACATAATAATTCCTTATGAACTCATCTCGGGGATATTTTCAACCCTTTCGGGATACACTTTCCCGTCAAGTATTCACGGCATGTCATATATAAAATATAGTGACCCAACTTTACCGGTAATTGTCCCAATAATTAAACCGGACAATTCCTTTGGAAAATCAAAGCCACTCATACTAAATATACACACCCGCAATAGTATCGGGGATTAAGAATAAAATACACTGAGACTTAAATCGATTATCTAAGGCAATCCTAATCGATAAATCTCAAGCGATCCGCCCAATACACCAAGTGTACAAGTATGATAAAATAATCAAGACCGATTATTTTCTCACTCATACAACGACTATACCGATGACTTGGTCCGTGTCCATCTAGGTCGTGAGCAACTGTTCGATTAAATACGAGTAACCGATAGTATGATTTTCCGTGTGACGACGCACACCATATTAACTACAACGTATATAATCTAGGACTATATTTGCATATATTTAATTATCAAATAATTAAAAGCAAACAATTGTTCATTTAATAGATTAAATGCTATGACCAGGAGTTACCGTTACTTAAATCTAGACATTAAGTATACAACTCCAACAAGAAAAACGAAGGATTTTCCAACATTTGTTTTGAAAAATATTCTAACAAATAACCAGCTTCTCCAAATTTCATTTTTTTCTGTCGAACAGTTCGAAGGTAATTCTTTTGGTCTACCTTTGTAAATCCCAACGACTCTCTACCACCGGCTTGCTGGCCCATTAATTCAAACGTCGACTTTGACGAAAGACCCGAATTTGTTGTCAAGTCCAAAAACGCTTCATTTGATGATGTAATTTTTCTATGAGATGGGAGAAAATGAACAAATTCCTAGCTAATAAGAGGATGATTATGCACTTCAATAAAACGATAAACCAAATATTTTCCCGTGCGTCTTACCAACTTAATTCCCATTATTGCTCCGCAATTAGTTCTTGTCTCTCCTCTTGGATTTATCGTCAAATCATCTCGCTTATCCGACTTTCGCAAACCTTCTTTGCAACAAACAAAATGTTCTGGAAGTAAGTACACCTTGTTTATCCGCAGCATAAGTCTCTCTTCTAAGTTCTAATGCTGAAACCTAGATTACGTGCATATTCGTTATAAAAGTCATATGCAGCAATCTCAGAATCAAATTTCATGAAAAAATTAGGTTTCAAGCTACAATTATTTTCTCACTTCTTCCATAACGTCTCTTAAAACTTCAATCGACTCACGATGAAATTATATGAAGAGAATGCAGCACGAGGAAGAGACGATATGTTCTTTTGTAAAGATTAGGAAAATGAACGCTGTTAAAATATGACTCGAATCGGTATAAAAACGGGACGACAAACGGAGTTTGGCGTGAGTGAAATCAAACCACGAGTTCGCTAATTAATTGTGTCCGGCAATTAAGTTGGGTGGGTATTGATGTCATTGATGACATCATCATTGATAGTACGTGAGTTGTGGGCGGAAGGATTCACGCGTCCCAAATTGGTTTTAGAGTTGGTTTCGTCTTTATTTGTTAGATTAGGAATATATAATTATATTGGTATATAATTATATTTCTTATTAGATTAGGAGTCATATATTAGGAAAAAGATTTATTCCTAATTATATTTTTTTCTAATTGAATAGGTTTGCTACACCTATAAATTGAGGTTCTTCGGTAGACGAAAATCACAGTGTGCAATAGAGTGAATTATTGTAAGCCTCAATGATGTAGTGGATTAGTTTCTTTCTTCCCGTGACTTTTTCCCGTGTTTTGGGTTTCCACGTAAATTCGTGTGTTCGTTCTTTTCGTTTATCTTTTTTTCGCATCTCATATATATTTCGAGAGTCGTGAGAGATTTAGTATCAACTAGTATCACTTCCCGTGCGATGCACGTGATTTATTTGTTTGAAATAATCTAAAATTTTATTTAATCTCCAACTATTTCGGCAAAAAATTTATTAATGGACTAACAAATTGTTTTATTTAATAATCGAAATATCACTTAAATTTTTAAATTCATATTAATCTCATTATTAACCGTTATCTCAATTATGAAAATTTTATTATTTTCAAAGACTACGCATGTTTATAGTATGTAAGCTTCTTGGGGCATAGCCTAGTGGTAAGGTCTGTGGTGATGACAATTTTTCATTGAAATATTATGAAGTTAGTCTTTGGATGAGACCTATTGGCTATGACTAATTTTCATTGAAATATTATGAAGTTAGTCCTTCGATGAGACCTATTGGCTATCTCCCACATGTGTCTGCTACTCGGGCGCATCCCTCGATTTACATCCTACCCGATCGAGGAGTCTCTGATCTGGTGGAAGAGGAGTTTCTCGTCTCATCCTACCCGATCGAGAAGCCTCTGATCTGGTGGAAGATGAGTTTCTCTTCTCTGCATTGATTTTACATCCTACCCGATCGAGGAGCCTCTGATCTGGTGGAAGAGGAGTTTCTCGTATCATTCTACCCGATCGAGTGTCAAACCCATCCAACAAATACTTAAAACCGCTGGGAGAAAATCCAAATAAATGGAAAATAAAAATTATAATGCTGGAAAATAAATAGAAATATAAAAAAATTGAATTTACTTGGTGAAAACGAAGGAAATGAGATGACAGAAATGCAATTATATTAATATAACGTATGTTAACCTGCAAAACAAATTTAACATAACTGAATTCGAGATAAACTAAAAATTAAAAAAAGAAAATCTAGTCGAACATAATTAATAAATCGATTCAATGTTCAAAAAAATAAAAAAAAGACATACGAAGCCAGATTTTAGCAAGAGAAAATAATATATTTAAAAAGTTTGATTAATTTTTTTTAACTTAAATGGATTAAAGAATAGGAAGAGATTGATTTTTATGAGATAAATTAATTAAAATTAATATTAATAAAAAAGAATTTAAAAAAAAGAAATATATATATATATATATATATATATATATATATATATATATATATATTTAAGATAATAATTAATTATTATTACCAAAAATATATAATTTCAAATTACTATTTAAAATTTATATATAATAATTTAAATATGCTTAATAATATTACTAATTATAATTTATAATTTATTTATTTATAATTTATAGTGTGAACACAACATTATTATTGCTTTCCTATTGATCCACGTGTCATTAGTGGATCCTGAAATTATATATGTATAGATAAGCTAACTATTTTTTTTTAAAATTCAAACTTCATAAGTATATAAGGTGATCTATTAAATTAAATTGATAAATAATTATAATTTTTTTGTGGTTAAACTATATTTCATTCTCAACGAAATAATAATAAAACTATGAAAATAAAATATAAAATCTCATTATAGAAGATATTTTATTTATTTGATTATTTTTAATATTTAAAAATTCGACACCATTTTATTGATCTGACCTACCGTTTAAAAAATATAGAGCATAGAGAGCAAGAGTCGAGAATCATGATTAAGCTGTGAAGGGAGCAACTCAAGGTCGAGAACCACTGCGGCTCCGGCCCGTACGTAATCACCTCATCGAAAAACTTGCCGCCACCATGCAAGTTGCATTTTTTGTTCGTTAGAAGCAATTTTTGAATCTTGAATAGATATGCTAACATTTACATAGTCGTCGTTTGTCAAATCTTGTATCAATTCTGCACATACTGAAAAGAATCTCGTTCCAAATTTGAATTAGAGAAAAACGAAAAAAAAAACATGCATAATGAAATAATAAAATAATTAAAGCGTACATGAAATTTTGGGAAAGATAAGAACGCAACCAAATTTTTCTTGGTAATATGAGAAATTTGGGAATAGAAGGAGAATGAGTTTGATGAAAATCAAGAAAATATTTATGCATATGGAAAGAAATAAAAAATGTATACAATAAAATAGCCATTTATTTTATTGAATATTATCACTCCCCGTGCGATGCCCGTATAAATTTTTTGAAAATTAATCGTATGAAATAATTTGAATAACTAATTTGTATTTTTTAGATTTTATTTTTTCTGAAAATTAATTGTATGTAAAATATTTGTATTATTTGTGATATTATTCTAATAAAATATTGTTCTACATCTATTATTTGTTATGAAAATTTAATGAATATAAAAACCTACTAAAGGATTATATTAATGTATAAATTTTTACTTAATAATAATATTATTGTTTTTATTTATAATTTATAATGTGAACACAACAATATTAACTCTTTTCTATTGGTCCATAGGGGATGGAGAGATTCAGAAATTATATATGTATAGATATCGCAACAAGTGGTATCAGAGCATCGTAAAAAGCACAACAAACGCGGAAATGAAAAGCGGAAATTAGAGAAGAATCACAAGATGAAAGAAAATATTTTTTTAAATAAAAAGATTACAAAATATTTATTTTAATTAATTATGTATAATCTTGACCGTTCAAATAATAAGGAGGTGAGATTCATTTGTTAGGAGATATTAGTAAAAAAAAGTATGAGGAGAGGATCCGGATTCATCAAAGACATATTTTATGTCAAAGTAATTAAAATTATTTATTAGACTATATTTATCAACCCAACTTAACTCAATCATTTAATAAAATATTAATTTTTTTTATTTTTTTTACACAATTTATATTAATACTTTTTTAACTTTACTAACAACTTAACCAATCAAATTCAAAGTTATTTTATAATTTATTTATATGTATATTAATAATTTTAATTTAATTTAAAAAGTTGGAAATATATTATAAGAAACTTATAGTAAAATAAATTTTTTTTACAAAAAAAATAAAAATAAAAGCTTATATGTATAAAAATATATCAACATTATACCTTATTTATAGATAATTTTAATTTATGAATTTTAGAAATTTATTTTTCAATAATATATAAACAAAGATATATTATATAAAATTTTATGTATAAAATGAATATAAATTAAATATAAAATTTAGACCAATGAGAAGAGGACATGTGAGACCAATCTATTGTGATCTAAGAGCATCTCCAGTAGTAGTTTCAACTTTTGGGTGAGAAGTAGGCTACTTATGCGCCAACTCATACTTTTTCTACTTCTACCTAAAAAAACTTCTACGTCATCCAACGGTTCTACCTACAAAATAAATTTTAAGTCTCACCACTAACTTATTTTTTTTAATTTTTATTTAATATTTATATAAATAATTACGGATATACTGATTTTAAATTTTTAACTATTTCAAAATTTTCATTTTTAATTAAATTTTATATAAAATAAAAAATAATTTCTAACGCTAAAAATTTAACTATTTTAAAAATTTTATTTTGTATTAATTTTTATATAAAATAAAATAATTCGTTAAAATACAAAATAAGTTAAAATTTAATTTATTTTCAAATTCTTCATTTTAAATAATTTTTATATATTCAAAAATTTTATTTTTAATTAATTTTTATATAAATAATTTTTAACGCTAAAAATTTAACTATTTGAAATTTTTTATTTTGTATTAATTTTTATATAAAATAGAATAATTCGTTAAAATACAAAATAAGTTAAAATTTAATCTATTTCAAAATTTTTAATTTTAAATAATTTTTATACAAAATAAATAGTAATCCTTACGTTAAAAATTAAAATGGCAGTATTAATTTTGTTAATTAATATGGCAATATTAATTTTGTTAATTAATAATACTAAATAATAATAATAAATTAATAATGGTAAATAATAATAATAAAATAATATTATTTTTCATCTCTACCCGGGTAGAAGTTCTTCTACCCCAAAAGTTTTAGAAACTTCTAATCTCAACACGTCAGCGCAGCTCCAATGATTTCTACCTCGTTTTTGGGTGAGAAGTAGAAGTACACATAGATTTTTACCTCACCATTGAAGATGCTCTAATACCACCTTCAATAGCAAGTTATTGGAGAGATATTTATATTTAGTTGAGAATATTTGAAGGTAGCATATTTTAAAGTAATTATTTGAAAATTATTTAATAACTACTCCCTATTTCCCTTAAAACAGTGCACACTTTCTTTTTTGGTTCATCCCTTAAGACAATGCACATTCCATAAATGAAATTACTTTTCACAACTTTATCCTCCCAATACACATTTATTTACCCTTATACCACTACTTTTTCAACTAACTACTTTATTACTTACACATCAATACCTATTATACCCCTACTTTATATTATTAAACACATAAAAAATTACTTTTTCTTAATCTACGTAACATCTTATCTATGCACTATACTAAGGGATGAAGAGAGTATGATTTATTCTCACACAAGAGTTAAAGTGGGACATGTCACAAGGTGGAGAGATAATTTAGATAAATTAATACTCCTGCATATCAATTTTTTATTGGATTTTTATATTTCGTTTATGTTATCTTTTAAATGAGATTTTTCACATATAATTAAAAATAATTTTTCATTTTTTTATATCAATATTTTTTTTATTTTTCATGATATATAAATAGAGACTATGTTTGTTTAATTTGGATACCAATTTTTTTTATAATTTCCTCCATATTTTTTTTTAATAATATCATTTATTTTGATATTTTTCTAATTAAATTATTTTTATAAATTATTAATAAAAATAATAAATAAATAATTTAATTATTTTTATGTCAATTTTTATTTAACAAATATTATTATTAATTTAAATTTTAGAAAACATACTCTGTATATTAAAAAGAAAAAAAATATATATAGTGAAGTATATGTTTAATGATATCGAGGGAAGAGAAAATGAAATAAATTTCGAAATATTTTCTATTGTAGATTATGAAATATTTGAAAGATAATTAAAAATATTTGATGATTGTGTAAATAAAATAAGATGATGTGTCAAAAAATATGTAGAAGATAAAATATTTTCTAATGTAAATGGTCTAAGACCACCTCAAATAGAAGATATTTGAAGTAATATTTTGTTCCAATAGAGGCTAATTCACATCATCATCTTTTTTCTTATTTTTTAACAAAATTATTCAATAATTTTGTAATTATTCTGACATTTGTGTTGAAGTGGGGTATAAGAGCATCCGCAATGAAATGCCAATTCGAGCATGGGGACGCGTGATATGACACTGTCCCCACATTTCATCAATTTTAGCCGTTAGGAGAGAATTCATGAAACTTGGTGGGTGCCCTTATTCATTTTTTGTTTTCTTTTTTTATTAACTCTAAAATTATTATTTTAATGAAGACACTCAACGGATGAAACTCAACATTAATAAACACAATACACAATTGATACTTTTTAAACACAACAACATATACTTTTTTAATTCATTTTTTCTACTCTATAAATACACAATTTTAACTCACAATTTATTCATAACACAATTTTTATTATTTAATAAAATTTTAAAATATTTTTTATCTTTTATTTAATAATATTTTTAATAAAATTTAATTTCTTTATTTTGACTATTAAGTTTTTTTAAATATCATTTTATTATAAATATAATATAATAATAATAAAATGAGCCCCAATGTAAGTGAAAGTGGGTCTATGCTTTGTACGAAATTAAACCTTTTTTGTTTTAAATCCATTTTTTTATGACACCTTATCAAAAAGTGGAATGAAAGCACTCAAAAAGCGTCTGTGCATTGTGGATGCTCTCAGTTGTATACATGTGGGATGTGGCGTGAGTTGGTGTGCGGTAGTGAGGGCAAAGCTGACAAGGATCAAAGTATCTTGTGACAATTTTTCATTGGAAGTGATAGTTTTTATTTTTTAATTAAATAATATTTTTAACTCATAATTAATAATATTTTTTTATTACTTTATATCCATTTTTTATTTTTTGAAGATCTATAAACAGAGATTAAATTTGTTAGATTTGGACACCAATTAGTTTTTACTTTTTTTATAATTATTTATTTTTGTGATTTTCAAATCAAATTACTTTTTTTACAAAGTAGTACTAATAAATAATAATAAATAATTTACTTATTTTTATCGAATATTATTTTTAATATAAAAAATATAAATATTAAAAAAATCAAAATATAGTTGGTATACGTTGAAGAAATAGAATGTGAGGTGAAAAAAAATAATAATAATATTTTTTGAAATATTTTCTATTGTGAGGGGAGATATTAAAAAAATAATTAGAGATATTTGATGATGTGACAAAGAATAAAATGATGTGACAAAGAATAAAATGTGGTAATATGATATTTCATATTGAAAATTGTCTAATAATATTGTTACGTGAACAAATCGGTAAGTTTATTTTCACTTTTTGTTCTTTTTGTCTTATCGGTGGTCACCAATAAACATAGTCTTACTCTTTCCATTAGTTCGTCCCATAAAAATAGTAAAACTTTATTTTTAAATTAGAAAAAAAGTTTAATCATTTTTATGAAACAAAAATAGTATGTATGAATATTTTATTTTTATGTGAAAATATTTTCGGAAATTCACACAAATATCAAAATTTTATGCGTGATTATGAACCCTATAGACTTTCAATGGAGGTAGCTCCGTGATAGCAAAGGATGTGCTCTTTTGTTGAATTTGTGATAAAGAAAAAAATAGAAAAGAAGAAATAAGAAAAAAAAAAACAAACTTTATTGATTGATGATTTAGTGTTTTTCTTCTTCTTGATACATAAGGAGCAAGACACCGAATACCCTATCAACAGTAGACTCCTAAACTGATTAAATAATCGTAAAACCTTAATAATAAAATTAAGGATCAAAAGGTAATAAACTTATAACAAAACAATAACTTCGAGAAAGAACAAACTGATCCTACAGTAGAAATTCTATATATTAATACTTTATATAGGAATAAACAATCTATAGTAATAAAAAATTGAAGTCTCAACTTAAGACTAGATATAAATAAGAATAAACTTCACATTCTCATAAGTCATACATTTTTCAAGTCTCATGATTTATACCTCTATATATTAATAAATGATTAATATATAATAAAAATATTTATTAATAATATTTTTATTTATCAAAATCAATAAAATGTTTAAGACTACTTTAAATATTTATCAAAATAAATAACATATATTATATTGTCTAAATTTATAGTTCTTAAATTCATTAGTATTGTATTCCATTTATATGTTAAACACAATTTTTACATATATATGTTAAATTTTTTTAGTCAAAACTACTAAATTGGTTATAATGAACTTGAAGATAAATAATATACAATGTATTTTATTTTTATATTTATATTATTTTTTATACGAAAAAAATTATTTTTATTTTGTAAAATTCTACATACAAATAACTCTCTATACTAATATTAATAATTCTCTGTATTAATATTTGTTTGTTTGTCTCAACGATATGAGAGTTTTTATTGTAATAATGAACCCACGCATATACGGGTAGAGCCATGCATGTATATAATGTCAATATCTTTCCATAGCTTTTACTCTCCACAGCCACACATTTCGAGAGTTGCGTTGTAGATAGAAGCTTGCCGAGCTTGATTGTCATGGCCAACACAAACAACCAATTGTTAGTTGGCAGCCATCGTCTTCGTAGATAAAATTGAATCTAATTTATGACCCCGACTTTCTTAGTTTTGCACAATCATTGTGTCTCTATGTCAACCGTTGGCTGAAGAATCTAAAGGATCTAAAGGAATAATTTCAAGTTGTGTACCAATTGCAAAACATCTCAAGATTCCGTAAACGAAAAGAATAAAGAAAGAGTAATAGTCTAAACTAGTCAATGGTGCATTTGCAATCCAGAACGCAGCAATTCAAGTCAAAAAATCGCAAAAGAAAAGTAAAGAAAAGAGTAATAGTCTTAACTAGTCAATGGTGCATTTGCAATCCAGAACCCATCAATTCAAGTCAAACAATCACTTGCACGCTATGCATAAAACAAAATCCCGGGCGACAGCAAATCCAAACTCTCTCGTTGCTAAATGAAAATTATTAAAATAAAACTTCATCAAGAACAAACACACACACACAGTTCAAAATTACTCAGATAAATAACCAATCAATGAAAGCTAAAGCGAGGCCATAAGAACCATCTGGAGCCTGGACTCTCCACACCACACACTGATCATACAAAACCGCAATATTCGTTGAAGATATACTGTTTCCCGATGGTAAAATAATAAATCCCTGCAAAAAACACATAGTAATTCTTTATCAAAATGATTCCTTTTTCCCATGTTGAAATAAGGGCTTGGTCATAAGGGCTAGCGTAATTTTCACTAGAAATTATACCTGCTGCATTATAGTCGGGATCAGATTAACTAATGAGAAATCTGAGCCACCAAATAACATATTCACATTAAGCATTTGCAGGTTTTCTGGTATTGTCTGTAGCATGATAAGCGCAGCTTGGTTGGCGTACACGCACACTGAGATAGACTGCAGCTGCAGAGGAACGGATTAGTCAATTCTAAAAATCAAAGTTATACATAAATCTGACCTGAGAGTAAACAACATTTATATTGATAAAAAAATACCCCTGCGAATATAAAAACCTAATTTATCTCTTACTTTTCAGAAATAATGAAAACTGAAACCAATATCAAAGGGAAGTTGTAACTTTAAAAGATAGATGTGATTTATTTATTTTCGTAAATAAACCTACATTCAAGTTTTTTTTTTTTTGTTTTTTTGTAATTAACCCATTATATAGTTCAACGCTCTTCTGTAAAGTTCGAACACAGAATAAGAAAGGCATTATAAAGTTAAGAAAATATCAAATGCAATATAACTCTGCCACTTCACAGATCTGAATAAACAAACGAGGGATACTACAAAAAAGAACCTCTAAGATTTGATGAAATATTAAAAGTCAAAGAGCAAACTGTAATATCTTACAAAGTGTGAAAGGGCAGGCTTTGAAATATGTTTTTTGATTATGAATGTATGTATGAATGGGGTGAATGTAAGGTAAAAAAAATCTCAGTGGTATTTTTTATAAGATTTGACAGTTGGCAATTTTATTTAGGGCACATCTCAGATTTAATTTTAATAATTAACCTTTAAAAGCACACTTGTTTTTTCAATAAACGACAGCATATGAAGATGGGAACAAAAATTAATCTTTGTCAAACTTAATTCATTAAGATATCGAATGTATAATGTTCAGATATTATAGTTTAATGGTAAAAACCAAAATAACATACCGTGCAGGAGAAGCATAATATAGCATACTGGTGATTCTGGATCAGTTCAGACATTGAAACAGAAGGCTCGCAATTGAAACCAAGTATGTCCATCCCTAAAGCCAATCTGTATAAAATAAAAATGCTTCTCCCAATCATCAAAACAATATTAAATACAGCACAAGAGCTGATTTAGAATGTGCTACTGCTACAAGTACTTTGAACCTATATAATTCACATTTCATTCGACAAAACATATTCATTCAGTGTAACAGGTAACTATGAGTAATATCCCAACACTTGATACTGAATAGTGAAGTTAGTACGTGAGTTATTCATGATTAGGTAAACAAGTTCAAATATAACAGCTCATGTTCTTAACATTAAAACTTCCTTATGTTTCAATACCTGCACAAATGATACGTACTAAGAGTTCAGAAATCAAAGGGTACATACATATTGAATTGTTTCCATTCCACTTTTTTACAATTCCCACTCATTTTCAACACTAGAATTTGAATTGGAATGTAAACAATTTCCATGATGTTTACATTTCTATGAAAGAGTAAACAGCACTTTACGTACCTATAACATTCGCAAATCAATTTAGCAAGATTTCCAGAGTTTGTTTCTCGGCTGAGCATGGATAGATTTGATTCAGGGGCGTCCATCTCAGGATAGACTCCTGATAGTGTCGCAGCCACTTCCAGAGAAATATTCTTCACGGAGGAAATTACATGTTGAACATATAGCTGAGCCACGGCTTTAATTTCATCCTGATGTTTCCATTCGTAAGGAAATTGAAAGGCCATAATCAGCATCGAGGACGGGTGGCTAAAGCTTGCCTGGGCATTCAGATATAGAAAATAAAATAGTATGAAATTATTAGGGCATAGGAAGAACAAATTGAATTAAATAATGACAGACAGAGAAATTGACAAGAATGAAAAAAATAGCATGTTTGAACTCAACTGTATCTGAACCCAACGAGAAGATTCGAAATCCGCAAGATAATTGAGCAGCATCATTGGGGATAGTTTTGTCAATTGGTGCAAAAATTAATTCTGAGCATGCTCCAAAACCATCGTCTTCCATTCCATTGCTCATCTACACCAAAAATCATAGAATATACTAATTCAGGTTCCTACAATATGGAGATTCAAATATTTTTAAGTGCCAAAAGTTATTGTCAGGTCCTTTAAATAAGGAATTTTGATTTATTTAGATGATTACTTATATATGGAAAATTTACGATTACATTTGCCAAATGTAAGCCCAAAGTGAAATGTTGTCTCTAGCTTGAAATTCAATTCAAGTACACTCTATGAATATATTAAAGCTATGTTCAAAATCCATTAGAAGTAATATCCATTATTTGAGAGGTAAGGGAGGGATGGAGAAAAAAGTAAAGGTTATATTTCATTTACAAATTTTAAGTTAAAAAGAAAAATGCATATATAATCTGAAAGCAGGTGAAGAAATAGGTTACAGAATGAGACATATTTTCTCAGGAATTTTGTATGAAAGTGTAACTCACAATGATGCCTAAAAAAGCCTAACCTTAGGTTTTTGCCTTTCATGATGCACAAATGTTTCTAAAATGGGAATACGAAGGTAAGAAACCGAATTTACACCCCATGAATAGCTAGGAGATGAGTTTACCTGTAGATGGTATAAATTCCTTGAATGAGCATTAAACTGGGTATCAACGTGATCCAGTCGAATTATGTCTAGTGCCTGACATGGAAATTATATGAATAAAATGTGTAAATGCAGTAATGAACTGTAATAATTCGGTTATCAGAAACAGAACTATCGAACTCAACAAACCTCATCCTCAGGATTGGTGTGGCCAAGCAGCACTGGATATTCAGGTCTTTGGAAAGTATCCAGACCTGGAAATGCAACAGCTGCAGACCTGGAAGCTACCAAATGTTCAGCAAAGTTGAAGACCATCCAATCTGAGCGCCTCTCTTTGAAAAACTTCAATAAGATTGCAGGGAAAACATTCTGCTACCAATAAAATTTACATCAGATGACTGCTACTACTAAAAAATGCTTAAAGTGGTTTCATGCGTTTCAAAAAGTTAACAATTTCTCGAGTAAATATATATCTTTCTATTATGTAAATAATAAAGTTCAACTACATGTCTTCGTATGCACCTTAACACAACATATATGAACTAACAAACTACATCGCGCATATGCATATATAAGTAAAAACTTCTGTGAGCACACACACACACACACACACACACACACACATATAAATATATAGTAACATTTACTCCTGGTATATTTTACCAACATTTTGTATTTTGGGAAAAAAAAAGCATATACTCCTACTCCTGATATGGCCATTATTATTGCACATTACAGAGAATCCCACCTATTAAGATTCCAAATCTGTACTTAATTTTTCTTTTATATACATGGAAAAGGTAATCATATGCAGATATAACTTCATCACATAAACAATGAATACTGCAACTAAATGAACTATAGCAATTTAAAAGCCAGCTTTCCGGGAAATAATAGGTTTATGACTCACTTGAAGTATCAAAGAGGTTCTCAAACAAAGTATACTGTCACAATTTGCATAAAGTCCAAAACTAGGGGTCCGCTTAATGGACATGATAACATCATCGCACACATTGAAATTCCTCAATGCCCATCCATCTTCAGTAAAACAATTGACAGCATCATTAAAGCCCCTAACAAAAATGAACAATAAATTCATCAGGATTTAGTAATAGAAAAAAGAACTTGTGGGTTAGAACAAGACCCACTCGGCTTCCCAATAAAAGATTATCCATATCATTACGTCCTACCTAGAAAGTCTTTGGCTGAAAGATCGCAAAAGAGAAGGTTCCTCGCGAGAAACAAGTTTCAGTTCCTCAGTTTGCTCATTCTCCACATGCTCAATATATCGAAGTGCCTATGTATAGAAAAAATAAATTAGTCTGCTTAATACACTTATAAAACAACTTTAGGCACTTGTAAAGCCATTGACTAAGGACTTGGAGATAATATTATTTGTACAAACAACGTAAATTGAATTTGGTTGGTTTTAAAACATTTTTTATTACGAAAAATCACAAAAAAATGACGGTAATTTGTTAAAAAGGAAGAAGGAATAAAAAACTGAAAAAAGTTAAAATTTGTTAATAAGAAACACATATCAAAATTGGTTCGGCAGGAACAACTAAAATTGAAAAGGAAACTGATAATAATATATATACATAATAATAATATTAATAATAAGACAGACTTATTAAATAAACATGAATCAACTTAATTTTAATGAAACATATTTTCTAAAAAGCATATATCATTTTTTATATATAAACACCATATATATTTTTAGTAAAAATAGGGATGAGACATCCTTGAAATGATCATAGTGTTGGATTAAATTGCATTATGTCAATTTTTTCAAGATACAACAGAAATAAAATTTCCCCTAAAGTCTTTCTAAATAATAGACTACAAAACGACTTCATATTTAATTTGCGCAAATCACATTAAGAAATTCACATTTTTGCTAATAGAACCCCAACCTTGCTCAAAATCAAAGCCACAACATAATCTAGGATAACCACTAAATGTCCAATTCATTGAAACTCCTATTCCATAATTCTCGAAGACGCTTATATCATTGACTCTAACTTGGCATTTTGTGATGTAAAAGAGCTTCTTTGCCTTGCTTAAACATTAGTTGAAACAAATAAATATATTTTATAACCAACACTTCTTTGCTTGTAAGGTTAGCCTTCATATTACTGATGGCAACCACAAGCGCTGCAATACATTTTAAGAGATATTAATTAATGTATGATTGCTTGATTACATGTATTGATAATAATTCATATGAAATCGATGATAATGAGACAATTATCCAACGATTTCAAAATATGAAATGCAGTCGTGGATAGATGTGAAATAAATCTTATTATGTCCGTGGATAATATAATCAATATCTTGTTTATATATTTTCAATAAGTTACATTGCGAGGCAAAATATATTTAGATAACTAAATATTGTATCTTAAGTATGTCACTATTATCATACTCTTAACAAACTTTTCATGACATGCTAGACCCATTTTGGAAGTGTTCATAGTATTTTCTTATTTTGATTACGGCCTTTACCACACAAAAAATAACTTCACAATTTCTTTAAATCGCATTTATTGCTTTAAATCGGGCATTTATTATTTTGATTGACAAATCCCTTTTAACTAGCTTAGTTAAATTAGTCCTTTTTTTAACTCTATATAAGAAGATGAATATATAAATGAGAAAGGCATTCAGTCCATTAATATGGTAGTCCTATATAAGGAGGGGAATACATAAATGAGAAAGCCATTCAGTCCAAATTTAACATGGTATCAAAACCAGTTTATACAATATTCTTACAATAAATGAGTTTTTTCTCTAGTCAATAAAACCATGGAACTCTCTTATTCATCGTTTGTGTCTTAATTTTTTTCTCCACTGGGTTCATATTCCCCGGCTAACGGATCTTGCTTTCGACGATTATCTTTGGGATAGTTATTATCATATTTTAACTATAATTATTGAAAATGACCAAAGACAGTCTCACATACTTACAATAGAGAAATTCGACAAGTTCAAGAAGCAACTAAAGATTACAAATTAAGAGGGGTGTTACATGAAATCTTGATTGCATTTGAAATCCAAATTCTATTACCAACCCTTTTCGATGAATTCTTGTACCTGTGATATTAATTATTTATATAGATTCAATGTATACATGCTTACAGATTAAGGGCACTCGTAATGATTAGTTGTTTGTCATCTACTGATCTACTAGATTCTCCGTGTCTATAACTAGTCATTGCTATGTATAAATAGAGGTCACTTTGTAGATGTGAAGTATCGAAAGTGAAGTAAGAAAATACAATTGCTAAATTGGGTTATATAAACTCAACTAAAATTCTATCATTTCGAATTATTTACAAAATCCTTATTATTGTTTTTGCAACCAACACAAATGTCATCATTTGGATGTAAAATCCACTCGAATGAATTTTTAGAAGAAAAGGTTTATGTAGACCAACCAATCATCTAGCTAGTGGTGATAGGCCAAGAAGATAAAACGGTCGAAATTGAAAATCATTGGCTACAGCTTGAAGCAAGCTCCTCAAGCTTGAATAGTCGAATTTGTCGCTTTTTAAACAAATGGCTTTATATTTTCTACATGAACATGAGGTAATAATCCAAAAATGTTTAGGTTCCATTTGTCTTGTGATTATAGAATCATGTTTTTTTTTTTTTTTTTAAATCAAAATTAATGATTTCAAAAGAGCTGTGATAAAGGAGTTTGAGATGATGGAGATTGGACGATTACCTATGTCACAGAAATTTGAGGTAGATAATTGCGACACGGTAGGCACACTCGTGAAATGTGGAGTAAAATTATTTTCATATAAATATGGTAAGAATATAAATTCCACATATTTTAAAAGACTTCTTATACAAGATTCAATATTTTTTTAGTGTGGGATTAGTAATTCGACACATGGAAGCTTGTCACTTTTGAAAATAATTCTTTCAATAGTACAATTGATGATGGAATTATTTAAAATTCCTCTCACATTTTGAGCTTACTAGTTATTATGGAAGTAATTAAACCGGTGATGTTTATAGTAGAAACCGGTGATGTTTATAGTAGAAAAAAGTACAAGATTTGTCATCTTTATGGAAAACTTTAATTTACATAGAATAGAAAAAACAATTGTAACATTTTCTATGCATGAGGTGGAGAATGATGCAGCTATTTTGTATGTTTGTCATATTATTTGTCTAAGAAGTTTGTTGAAGATACTTCTACATGAGCATCGGACAAAGATTTACATGAATAATAGGCCTATTGAATGGGCCAAAGAACTGGTGTTTTTAACATTGATACAAAGTATCATTTTATTTGTGATTATATATCCAAGAAAGACGTTAAGCTTGAGTACGTGAAGACACAAGATCAAATAGTGGATCTTCACAAAGGCTTTACAGTTTAATGTTTTCATAAAATTGCATTTTTCACTTACTTGTAGTCATAAATCTGAGTTTAAGAGGGATGTTGAATAATTAACTTAAATTTGTTGAATTTTGAGATTTGTAATTTGTAAATATATACTATCCAGTTTTTCTAGCAGTAACATCCTTTCAGACTTCGATTCAAGTTTGGAGTGATTTTCCCCATTTCACATCAGCAATTTTTAGATTCTTAATTAGCAATGTAAACTAACACAGACTGCAGGATATACAATGTATCAATTTCAAGTAAAAAATTAACTTACAGAAACAATTGTCTTCTTTGCCAGAATTTCAGATGACTCATAAAAAGGTCGTACCATCTCCGGAACAGATGATGACTGCAATATGTTTTGTGTTTCGCTCAAATTCTTCATCAAAGGTTCTAGTATAGTTTTTCTTGCAGACTGTGTCAGAAAAAGGGATATTACCTCCAAATCCAAGTGCTCAACAAAATGTATGACTGAACTCCCCTCACCAGGGCAAATCATAAAGCCACTAGCCAACATCCTCCCTCTGACGAATTCTAGACCGGTAGGTGAACTTGAGACAGTACAAGAACCAGAAATCGATTTCTCACACACCTTAAAATATAATTTAAGAGATGAAAATGTACATTAAAAAAATAGTCTATTTTGATTATATAGTGTATACCATGGTACACTCAAACAATAGGCACTAAATAAATGGTAGTCTATTTTGCTACACTCAAGCCATAGGCCCATAAAAGATACAAAATGGACCAACGTAAATTTACTTGCTAATTAGTCATTTCATGGAAAATTATTTATCTCATGACAAGGAAAAAGTAATCATACCACAAGGCTGCCATCATCTAAAACAGAGGAGTATCTTATTGTCCAAAAGTCTCTAGCCACACCCATGGTAGTGGGGGCATAATACTGTGGAAAAAGATTTCTTGTTAGACATAAACTAATAATAATAAGAGAAGTTTCAGTAGAAAATCATCAAGGTATAGCTATAATGAATTTTAGAGCAACTGTAAAGTGTTCCACTTTTTCTTACCTTCGAGTAGATCAATTCAATGGTTCCCCCATTGTTTGCAGGATATTTGGCACGAACATCCATTTTACGGCAAAATCGAGACCAGGAAGGCCGGTCTTTGAGCATTTCCATTGTCTGCATAATATGCAAAGAAAATCTATTTTAATCAAAACACAAAATAAAAGTTGAAGAACTGCTTTTAAAAAAAAAAAAGCATTAACTACAGTGGGAGTGGTGTATAACATTCTCAGATTAGCAGCATAAATAACAATTTTGGCTGGACTTAAGTACAAAAAATACTTGAGTATTAGTCTTTAAGGGTCTCTCATGATATAAAGTTACAATGTACTATGTGAAACAGAAAGATACGAATGAAAGGGAAGATTGAAAGGATTTTTCGGTAGAAATCATTTTAAGATAAGATTATCCTGTGCTGATGATAATAGAGCTTACCTTAAAAGGTTCAAAAGGTATGGTAGCACATGCTCGCGCTGCCACTCCAATGCAAGTAGATGAGGCGTATACAGTACCGATTACACCTGGACTATCCAGCTGAAAAGCAGACGAAAAAAATGGATAAGCAATTGAAGAAAAAGTAAAATACTTCAATTTAACTTCCTGAAGCAAGTGACAATCACAACCTTTAGCCCCGGAACACTGACCCAGCTAATAGCATTTCCAATAGATTTAGACAAAAACTCATTCCTTGTTTCCTCAGCCAGTGAGAGAAAGCTATATGATAAAAATTAAAAAGCAAGGAATCAGCATGGTGTGATAATAGTAAATGAACTTTATTCAAAAATACTGGCAAACTCCAAAATACCTTTTATTGTTATCAGCAACCATAACGCACATTTCAAGATGATCCTCTCCAGACTGACGGTCCAACCCCAAGTCAAAGGTGGTAATATGAGAAGATAACTGCATTAGAATTAATTTATTCATAGCATATGATATCAAATTTTTATTTTTATTTTATTTTCCGGCAAGAACAATCAAATATTACCCTAGTGAATAAACAAATTTCTTTCATCCATATAAATTAGACCATACAAGAATATCACTCGGTTCAGTCATATTAATAGAAAGAAAAAAAACCATTTTACAATCACGCATGAATATTAATATTCCACACAATGAATGCTCAGAAACAAGTTCTTGCTGCTTATGTCAACCTACAAACTTTCTGTTAGTGTCTCCTTTAGGTTCATATGCCAAACATCCAACAAAGAGAAATATTATAGTGAAACATATCTATTAGAGTTTAAATACAGCTATATCAGAACATCAATAAGAAAAAATATCTATTTGAGAACCAAACAGACAGAATAATGTTGGGTAAACTTTCAGTGATGGATAATAAATACTCAATTAGGATATAAATATATGTATTTAACATACATTGAGAGTTTTATTCCGCAACTGCTCATTCTCAGATATTTGTTCAGCAAGCATTGTGCGCAGTCCATCATTTTCTTCCATTAAAATCTTGTTTGCCTCAGTCAGCCGCCTGTTTTCTATCACAAGATCGCTACTTTCTTTCTTCTGCTTTTCACGAGATCTGGACAATAGGTAAACCGAGACAAATAAATAATATTCACATAGTGACAAGTTTGATCGAAGTGAAAAGTGAATGAGCAATTTAGAGTTAGCCTGCGTCTAAGATATTTCTCAAAAATAAAAATGCATAGAATGAGCAATTTAGAGTTAACATGTGTCTTACATATTTAGTTTAAAATATATAGAATGAGATATGTTCTACTTGCATTTGATTCAATTATTTTAAAAAGTATCATTCAAGTCTTCTGCTTTCTATAACGACAATACGGTTAAGTAATATATCCAGCCATAACAATTCCTTCCTCAATAAGAAAGCAATTTTTCACTACCTCAACAAAATTCACAAAATAAAACAAAAGTGTAGTAGATCTTTAAAAACATGTGACTGTAAAAACAGGTTTTCAACATTAAATTCGAGGTGAGATCATGAAGAATCTAAACAAAAGTTTAATTGCTCTTTTTAGAGCTGGTAGCATGTTATAAACGAAAATGACAAACGTCACCAGCAAAATCCTCAAAACTATCAAAAGCCATAATCAACATATAAAATATTATTCATAAAGCATTATTATTTTGGCTATGCAGATAATAATAATAATAATAATAATAATAATAATAATAATAATAATAATAATAATAATAATAATAATAATAATAATAATAATAATAATAATAATAATAATAATAATAATAATAATAATAATAATAATAATAATAATAATAATAATAATAATAATAATAATAATAATAATAATAATAATAAATATATAAATAAATAAATAGATAAATAAATAAATATATCACCTTCGGTTTTGGAACCAGACTTTTAGCTGTTCATTGCCTATGCCATTCAGAACAGGATTTTCACGCATAATTATTTTCCGCTGAAAATGGTCTGGCTTAGGGCACTCGACAAAAGCTTTCATAAGAACCTCAATCTGATCTTCAGTGAATCTGGCATATTTTCCTCCCTTTTCATGACCATTCCCAGCACCCTTGCCTTTTTCGCTACCGTCATCAGAAGTCATTTGAAATTTCTCTACAACTTACAGTGATATGTATATCTTCTAAATATACACCAAGTGAGAGATACTTCTATAATCGACTTGTTGTTGAAAAGCTTAATGTGGTGACTCCCAAAAAGCTATGGAGATTTAATTGCAATAACCCAAAAAATGCTATAAAATTATTTCAGGATATCAAAAAATTATTTCACAAAAGGACTTAGTCACCATTGGCAGATGATGGTATTCTATAAGATTGTTAGTCAGAAATCAACGCAATTATAACTTGGTGCATCAGATTTCGTTGCTTCCTTTCAATCTTAAACAGATTACTAGAATCCACAGCTGTTTTTTGTCATTTTTCCATTTACTTTTCATCCACCAACTTTTACCAATAAAATTACAGTAAATTCGAAATCTCCTTAATCCAAATCCTAGCACTTTTACTTTTTCAAATCTCAAAATCAAAATACCACAATTTATGCCAAGTTTTCATTCCATCATCAGATATAGAATGTAGCATAAGAGTAAAGGCATAAAATACACGATAAGAAAGGGTATTTCCAGTGTGAGCTTTCAAAAATAAGACGATAAATGGACACAGCTCAACTAAAAATTCAAATTCGAAGACAGACAAAGACATTTAAGTTTAACACATTGAATTTATTTATCTACTTAATTATATTGTACGGGTACGATACAAAGGCGTGTAAATCCACCCGTTACCGCAAAAATCAGGCCGACCGCAAAAAGACATGTCGACGCCCAAATATTTATATTCTCCCTGTATGCAAATTCCTCGAAAATCGACATCAAAGAGATAAGAAAAACAATAATTGTGATTTATGAATAATGCAAACAAACAAGAAAAAAAAGGCAAATCATAATCAAACGGACACCTAAGTCCCATAAATGCATTGATTCTGAATTTTATACAAAACTACATACAATCATATAGCACTAATCCCATTACTCACAAATAAGCATTAGGTCATTAAGACCATATAATTCCCAAAATCAAGAAAGAAAAAATTGGGGGTATTACTCAAATTCACTCTACATTTTCGTACAGAACAATACAAATAAAATAAAATTGCGCGCACACACAAAACGGTGTGGACGGGTGTATAGCTTGGGGAAGGGAAGGGGTTCATGGTAAAGTAAAAGTGTAGAACAGGAGACAGGAAATTTTTGGGGTAAAATGTAAATGTGATTTTTACTACTTTCCCATATTCAAAATTGTTGTGGTTAAACTTAAACATACTTCCGAAACATTTCTCTATATATATATACTATTTCATCCTTATAATATATAATTGTTAGCAATTGTTCGAGGTGTCGTATATTTTCACCGTTTGATTTTTTTGTGTTCACACCTATTATTAAACAAGCATCGTTAGATTAAATTTGTGTTCACACTGGTCATTATTAATTATTATTTTTAGCGTAATTAATTAAAATTTTTAGCGTAATTAATTGAAACAATTATTTTTTATTAATTAGCGTAATTATTTATTTATTTATATAATATAATTTTCATTTATATTTTCC
Source organism: Euphrasia confusa (assembly GCA_954870475.1). NCBI lineage: Eukaryota > Viridiplantae > Streptophyta > Magnoliopsida > Lamiales > Orobanchaceae > Euphrasia > Euphrasia confusa. The sequence goes on from OX940960.1 coordinate 25,880,057, forward strand.
TTAATATAATTCAATATTATTTTTAACATAATTAATTAGTGTAATTATTTTTAATTAATTAGGCAATTATTTGAAATTAATTATTATTTTTAACTTAATTAATTAGGTAAAATAATAATTAATTACAAATAATTGCCTAATTAATTTAGCGTAATTAATTAGATAATTATTATTTTTAATTAATTAGTTCAATTATTTTTAAGTAATTAATTAGATAATTATTATTTTTAATTAATTAGCTCAATTATTTTTAATTAATTAGCGTAATTATTTATTTTTTTATTTATATAATATAATTTACATTAATAATATTATTTTTAGTGTAATTAATTAGCGTAATTATTTTTAATTAATTAATGCAATTATTTTTAATGGATTAGTGTAATTATTTCTTTCTTTCTTTATATAATATAATTTACATTTGTAATCTTCTTAATATAATAAATATTATTTTTAGTGTAATTAATTAGCGTAATTATTTTTAATTAATTATTATAATTATTTATTTTTTTATATAATATTATTTACATTTATAATCTCCTTAATATAATCTTCGTAAATATTACTTTGAAATATTCAAAATATAACATTTATTCCTTATTTATCTCCTTTAATTACGATAAGAGAGAATCTCCATTTGTTATTGATATATTTAATGGATAAATTAATTAATTTTTATTATACAAACAATAATAACGAAACTTAAGGGAATTCAAATTAGTTATATTTAAAAATAATAAATATTATCAAACCCTACTTCAAATCCGTGTCTATATAAAGACGTGATCTTCACTCACTCCATACCTTTCACTTTTCATTTAGCTATTTTTTTATTTGTTCATTGCTCACATTTATTTATTCACTTTTCATTTGCTTTTTTTTATTCATACTCACATTTATTTATTTTTGTGCAGAGCTCTATGTAAGTTTTGGTTTTTTTTTTGTTTTTTTGTATTTTTTGTAGCCTTTACATTTCAGCTATTTTTTTTATTTGTTTATGCTCACATTTATTTATTTTGGTGCAGAACTCTATTTAAGTTTTGTTGTTTTTTTGTTTTTTTTTGTATTTTTCACTAACTCTCACTTTTAATTTCAGCAATTTTTTTTATTTGTTCATGCTCACATTTATTTATTTAATTTTCATTTCTAACTATTTTTTTATTTATTCATGCTCACATTTATTTATTTTTGTGCAGAGCGTAAGTTTTTTTTTTTTTTTTTTTTTTGTACCCTTTTCATTTCAGTTAGTTTTTTTATTTGTTAAATCCTCACATTTATTTATTTTTGTGCAGAACTCTATATAAGTTTTGTTGTTTTTTTTTGTTTTTTTTGTATTTTTTGCACTAACTCTTACTTTTATTTTCAGCTATTTTTTTATTTGTTCATGTTCACATTTATTTATTCAATTTTCATTTCAGCTATTTTTTTTATTCATGCTCATATTTATTTAATTTTGTGCAGAACTTTATATAAATTTTGTTGTTTTTTTGTTCTTTTTTTTTTATTTTTTGTAGCCTTTTTATTTTAGCTATTTTTTTATTTGTTCGCTTACATTTATTTATTTTTGTGCAGAACTCTATGTAAGTTTTGTTGTTTTTTTGTATTTTTGAACTAACTCTCACTTTTAATTTCAGCTATTTTTTTTATTTGTTTATTCTCACATTTATTTATTTAATTTTAATTTCAGCTATTTTTTTTTATTTATTCATGCTCACATTTATTTATTTTTGTGCAGAGCTCTATGTAAGTTTTGTTCTTTTTTTTTTGTTTTTTTAATTTTTTGTAGCATTTTCATTTCAGCTATTTTTTTTATTTGATCATGCTCACATTTATTTATTTTTGTGCAGAACTTTATGTAAGTTTTGTTGTTTATTTTGTTTTTTTGTATTTTTGCACTAACTCTCACTTCTATTTTTTTTATTTGTTCATGATCAAATTTATTTATTCAATTTTCATTTCAGTTATTTTTTTTATTTATTCATGCTCAAATTTATTTATTTTTGTGTTTGTTGTTTTTTTTTTGTTTTTTTGTATTTTTGTAGCCTTTTCATTTCAGCTATTTTTTTTATTTGTTCATGCTCACATTTATTTATTTTTTTGCAGAGCTCTATGTATATTTTGTTGTTTTTTTTGTTGTTTTTTGAATTTTTTACAGTTAAGTATTCTTTTACTAATTTGATTTTAATAACTTTTAGTGTAATTATTTATTTCTTTATATAATATAATTTATATTTATAATTTCCTTAATAATAGTAAATATTAATTTGAAATATTCAAAATATCACATTTATTCCTTATTTATCTCCACGTTTATTTTATTATACTAATATTGCATAGCTCAGTTTTGTTTTGCAGAGCTCCATAAGTTTTGTTGTTTTTGTTTGTGTAAGCATTCTTTCACTAATTCGATTTTAACTTAAATATTATTGTTGATAATTAATGTTTTTATTTTTTGTAGTATCTTTTACTAATTTAAATTTTAGTTTTAATATTATTGTTTGATTATTAATATTTTTATTTTTTGCAAGGCTTGAATGTAAGTATTTTTTACAAATTCGATATTTAATTTTAATATTATTTTTTGTTGATTATAATTGTATTGTAAATATAACAATTTATTTGGTAATGATTTTTGTATTTTTTTTAGGCTTTTTGAATTTTTTAAAGGATTCATTTTTTTTCCAGGCCTTTTGTATTTATTACTTTTTTTGTTTATTTTGTAGGTTTATTTATAAGTAAAAGACTCTGCAAATTGAACAATCAGAACTCCTTTGGGATTGCAAAAATTTTAAATAGAACCAAACTTTTTATTATTACTGTAATTTTTTTTATCTTTTATTTTATTATGTAATTTACTGTAATTTATAATATTTTATGTAACTCACAATTATTTAAGAAACCAGTATTTACGCACGATCAATTGTAGTTGTCTAGAGTAACCAACACAGCCGGGTTGAAGCTTTTGCTTTGTGACCAGCGTGGTCGTCTTACTGATAGAACAAATGTAGTGTATAAAGAAGTATTCCAGAATTTGTAATATGAATGTAATTTTCTTTATTATACTATTTCAATTAGATCATTTACTTAATATTTATTAATATTAAGGAGAAAGAGCACTACTCCGAATAACAAAAAGTTAATTAAATACACGTGCACGGGTAGGATGACTAGTTTATAAAAACCATTTAAATAACATAAAATATAGAGTATATAAAGAACCGTGCGAAAAAAAGAAAAAAAAAAGAAAATTATATTTTTAAAACCAATAATCAAAGTGAGAACAAAAATAATAATCCTGCTCATAAAATAAGAAAAGCAAGAACAAAAAATAAACCTGTTGCATAAAATAATAAAAGAAAAAACACAGTAAAAAAACTAGGCACCACTAGGGGTGGGCGAATATCTCGATTTTTCTCAGACCGTCCCGAACCGATATGGTCTCGTTCCGAAAGATAGCATATTCGTTCGGATACACTATTTATTGTTCCGATCCGATCCCGTTCCGATTGAAGTCATACCATTACAAGGTTCAAATATTTTTGTCCCATTCCGAACCGATTGTCCCGATTGTAAAAATTATTAAATTATTATATAATATAATACGTTAATACTTTATATTAAATTATTAATTGAATTCCTAAAAAACTCAAGGTTGAAAAAATTATTAAATTATTATACAATATAATACATTAATAATTTATATTAAATTATTAATTGAATTTCTAAAAAAACTCAAACCTTATTCGACTATTCCTAACAAACTGAAATGGCATGAAGAAGATTGAAAACTGAAATGGTTGTGTTTAGTTCCATTGGACATTGAATGTTGTTTTAATGTTTTTTAAACTCTTTAGATTTTTTTTTTAATTTGTTTAAACTTTTAGATGCCTTTTTAGTTTGTTTAAAGTTTAAACTCCATTGAACCTGGGTCATTTAGCTGAAGGAGAGGGCATATACCAATGAATCATGTCTAATACTTGTTAAAAATTATAATTTCACTGATTATAATATGTGTGTTATTATTATTAAATATTTTTAAAACAAATTATTCAATACATAATTAACTAACTAAACATGAAATTAAATAAAAATAATTATTACTAGTATATATTAAATAATGAAGTATTTAAAATCATAGTTACATAATTAAGTGTAATTTTTTTTAAGTTTTTTAATTAATTGAGGTGTTATTAATTTTATAATTATAAAAAATAGTAAAATAATTACTAAAATACCCGGTTACTAAATAACTACTCAGTTACGTTATAATAAAAAAAATTGAAATTCTAATTTAATTTATAATTTATAATAACTTATATATATTTAATTATAAGCAATTATTTAATGTATCTTTTTTCTAAAATTTCCCTAAAATAATTAATTAATATGATAAAAATTATAAAAATATAATGCATTAACATAAATTAATAAATTTAAATAATAAAAATATAATTAACATAAATTAATTTAAATAATAAAAATATAATTAATTATGATTAATTTTTATTTTCTATATGTTAATGAATTATTTTATTATATAGGAGTAGTAACTATTTTTATTTAATTTCATGTTTGGTTAGTTAATTATATATTGAATAATTTATTTTAAAAATATTTAATAATAATAACAGACATAATATAATCAGTGAAATTATAAATTTTAACAAGTATTAAACGTGGTTTAATGGTAAATGCCTCTTTTCTTCAGCTAAATGACCCAGGTTCAAACCTTGGAGGCTCCAAATTTTGTATGTTTTTCTTATAATTGTATATGTGGGTCCCACCTCCAGCCTCCTCGTCAGCTTTCCAGGTAAGCAGGCACGTGATAAGCACGTGCGATTTCTTGCCGGAACAGTAGAAAAATGATGAACAGATTTTTCAGGTGAGACCATTTGCGATTCTAACTCTTATTTTTTAGTTGGTTTATATTTCTTTATTGTGTCCCGAAATAACATTGTCCCGAACCGGTCCCGAATAGTACCATGTATAATTGGGACTATAGTCTAAACCGGACCGATCCCGAACCGATATATACAACCGGAACTTGGAACGGGACACCCTTAACCCTGGACCGTCCCGGACCGTGCCCACCCCTAGGCACGACAAAATAAATTAATAATTACAAGAAAAATAATATGGTAAAAAAAGAACAAGAAAAAAAAATTAAAATGCAAAGAAAAAAAAGAAGAATAAGAAAAAGATTTTTTTTTTCAAAAAATAATTATTAAAATACTAACAAGAATAAATAAAAAAATTAAAATGTGATTATATTTAAAATTTAAATTTTAAAATTACAAAATAATATTTTATGCGATTAAAAAAAATCATATATTTAAAATAAAAATATATATTTTTAAAAAGAGTGAAAAAAATAAAAATAAAAAAGTAAAATTTTGATGTTTCTATAATATGTGAGCGATAATATTCTTTTAATATTTATTATGATAATTTATGCTTAATAAAGTTATTTTAGACTTCAAAAAATTATGGTATAATTGCAGGGTTTTTTCATGCTACTCTATGTGCGTAGTACTCTCAATTATTGATCATTTAACATGTGGTGGAGATTAAAAGTAATTTACACATGGCTTAATGTGTATGGAATTGAGTTACTACCCTCAAGCTAGCATAGAATTAACCTAGAAACGGGGCTTTTCATTTTTTTTTTCGTGCATTGATCGAAATAGCCAAAGCACCTGCTCCTAGCACTCCCTGCACTAGAGGAGCTAAGGTAAACCTAAATTTCTATTTTCATTTGATTGTTGTAGTCAAAGCACTTGTTCCTACCACTCGTTGCACCGGAGACGGAGCTAAGGTAACCCTAAATTTTCTATTTTTTTATTGTTTATAAACCCTAATTTTTATCGAAGACGGAGCTAAGGTTACCCTAATTTTTCTATTTTCGTTTGATTGTTGGAATTTTGTTGCTTTTGGACTTTTATAAACCATAATTTGTCTAATTTTGTTTGAGTTTTGGTTGTAATTTTATGAGCTTGAGATGTTGCTGACATTTTCGCCTCTTCTCATTTCACAATCTCTTCATTCTGTCTGTAATCTCCATCTTGATTGATGTGGTCATTTTTCTAAATTAACCGAAACTTCAGTGCTTGACAATACTAGAATGTCGACATCAGTTTCTAACTTATTAGTTTTTTGTATGGGCAATAGATCGAGTGCTAAGGCTCAGTAGTTCCACGCGAATGATCCAGGGTGGCGCGAACGCGCCAGACGTATGGACTTTACGACTGCCTCATAATCATTTGTATATCGTAAACTCGTTCTTTCCCTCCAATGTCGTGGTGTAGACAATCCTGAATGAAGAAGACCAGAAACTGAAACAACTGAGGAATGGATTAGGTGAAGAGGCTTTCGAAGCTTTATCGACTCCACTGATGAAGATGTACTAGTACAACCCGAGTAGCAGGTGAAATTGTGCTTGTAGCACTACAGTGTTAAGAACTGCAGTACTAGGTAGACCCGTAATGTAAAACCTATTAGGTCTATGTACTTTGATTATATGAAAACACAATGAAGAGGTTCTTCAATAAAGTAAATATATTCATGCAAAGTTGAACACTCCAAATAAACATTTACAAGTCCTTGCGAACTTATAGAAAGGTCACACGACCAAAAACCAAGTATAATATTTCCAAGTCCTAGCGGCCTATAAACTTTCAGACTACACAAAGTGCACTACAAACTCCTTCTAGCGAACTCGTTCTCAGTGTACTAAAAGAGTGAACTCCGGGAGCTTTCTAGCGAAGTCTCTTTAATTACAATATTTCTCTCTCTAGAAATTCCCAATTAAAAGTGTTAAAGTCTACAAATGATCTAGCGACTATTTATAGACCTCGTGAGTGAAACCTTAATGGGCTTCCAGAAATTGCGCTTATTGGGCCGTGTCCAAAACATCTTCTATGGAATCTCGAATATTTCATCACCGACATTGTTCTCGATTCTTTGTCTCTCGCGAGCCTTCGAACTTCGAACTTGAAGTGCATAGCATCTCTTTGATTTTCCAACTGTGAGTTCGAAGTCCTTTAGCAAGGCCTTCTCACTCTTCGCGCTTATGGCTTCATTGCCCTAGCAGGATGAACTCCAGAGCTAAAAGCTACAGCACTCTTTCGGTGGACAGTGGCAAGGAGTTCGAACCCCTGAGGTCTTCGAACTCCAGGGACTAGCAACAACAGTGCTTCAAAGTCCCACAGTGTAATTTTCCCTTGTATAAGGCTAGAGCTTCCAAGTACTAGAGTATTTAGAAAAACTTAACCTACACAAATAGCAAAATCACATAAAAATGAAGTTCATTCAAAAACCAAAGTGTGAAGTTCAAGCTAGTTCACAAGAGTCCGAAGACTATGCGAACGAGAGCGAACTACACACTAACAGCAGGTACATTGTTCAAGACCTGTGGGGCAACAAAGGGCAACATTTGTAGAAGGAATTTATGTATTAGTCAAGCAATATACACATCTCATGGCGGGCGACGGTCGGGATATAAAGTTGTATAACAAGACGCTTAGGCTGACATTATATGAATCTAAAAATTATTAATTATGTTTTATTATTTATGTTGAATTATGTATTGTATGTTTAATTATGCGTGATTAGAAAACTCATGTGTTGTTGACGCTTTAGTACGTACCCTTGAACGAAACTATGTATTGTATGACAATGTATTGTATGTCAGAATCTTTTGCCCTCTTCCTCCATACACGACCACCTTGCGTATAAATTGTAGTAAACATTGCGTATAAATTATAGCTGACGTCGAGGACATATAGATTGAAACAAGAATAACGTTTAAACTAATTGTTCCAAATCATTTGTCTCTAAGTGAATTTAAAAAACAATGTTATTAAATACATGTCCACCTAATTAATTAAAATAAAAACAATAAAAATTTAAACTACAAATTTTCAAGCGAATCGTCCATTTCTTAAGGTGAAGTCAAACTAAGGTTTACTTATAACCAAAAAGGGCGTCCGACGAGGAAAAGGAGTTGCCAGGGCGACAATAATGTGTTGGTGCCCTCGTACAGTGGGGAGGACGAAGGGAACAACGACCACAGAAGAACGTCGCTTCTGGACATCATGTGCACTCACAAGAACGTGTTTTCCAACGAAACAATGCTGAATAATTTCGTCGAGATACGTCGCCCTGGCAACTCGTTGCCTTTGGACGTGAAGAAAAAGCAACAACAACAAAAATAGTAAAATTAAGCTCTCTCCCACACACACCTTGTAGAAAGGAACTTATTCCAATTGATCTACTTCACGAGGGCAAGACTTTTCCTATTCCCGTTCCATCTACTTGAATACGATTGTCTCCTAATGTCATAAAAATAAACAAGTAAACATACGTAAAAATAAAAAATAAAATCACGAAACCAAACACACACACACACACAACCCAACTACGTCATTCAGAGGGATAACATCGGGCTACCGCCTCTATTAAATCACGACAATTTTGGGCTCTGGAAATTAAACTGGTGGGAGATATTCCTCTCCTTCCTCAACAATCTCTACTCATAGATCAACTGCGATGATTTGTGAAGTTATTTACCAATAATAGACTATGGTGTGCCCTTCATGCTTCCATTGACGTCGAGCACCGACACGAGGTCAATTTGAGCGCACTGAGAGTGGCGTGGGGGGTCGGGCTACAGGGGAGAGGTCTTGATTCTACAAGCACGGAGAAATCGGGCCTAACATATGTATCTTGTTTTCGGGATTCTAATGTCACATTTGTTGGAAATCGGCATCCCGAAGTCGTCGGAAAACGCGGAATAGACAACTCCGGTCGAAATCCCGGTTGCCGGAACAACCGCGTAACCGCCACGCGAGGAGACGCACCGATCGAGCACCACCCACGGGAGAACCCACAACGCTTGATCGCGTCCCCGTACGAGGCACGCGACTGGTCGCAGCAGCTTGTGCGGGTGTGCCCGCATCGCCCCGTGCAGCGACTCGCATCGCACGCGAGTCTGCAGCAGAAAAACTCGCAGCTCGCTGTGAGAACGCACGAGGTGGGCGCCTGGCTGCCCGGCGATCGCCCGCGACCACCACCAGGCGGTCGCTTGGCTGCCAAGCCATGCCCTTCGCGAGATCCTTGCCGCCGGGTCGTGTTGGAGTTGTGTACTTAATGTCTAGATTTAAGTATCGGTAAACTCTCGGTCATAGCATTTAATCTATTTAATTAATAAACAATTGTTTGCGTTTAATTATTGTTAATTAAATATATGCAAAATATAGTCCTGGATTCTATACGTTGTAGTTAGTATGGTGTGCGACGTCACACAGAAGATCATACTATCGGTTACTCGTATTTAATCGAACGGTTGCTCACGACCTAGATGGACACGGACCAATCCATCGGTATAGTCGTTGTGTGAGAGAGAAAATAATTTGTCTTAATTATTTTATCACACTTGTACACTTGGTGTATTGGGCGGATCGCTTGAGATTTATCAATTAGGATTGCCGTTGATAATTGATTTAAGTCTCAGAGTATTTTATTCTTAATCCCCGATACTATTGCGGGTGTGTATATTTAATATAAGTGACTTTGACTTTCCAAAGGAATTAACCGATTTAATTATTGGGTTAATTACCGGTAAAATTGGGTCGCTATATTTTATATATGACACGCCGTGAATACTTGACGGGAAAGTGTATCCCGTAAGGATTGATAATATCCCCGAGATGAGTTCATAAGGAATTATTGTGTAAACCTCATGAGTGGATTTGTTCCGCACAATAATTAAGGTTGAATGGTACTATTCTCGGATATAAGAGATGAATAAATTAATTTTATTCATGGATATTTAAATCTTAAATACACGGAATAAATAATACTACCGGAGAAATATTATTTGATATAATATGGTTTAATATTGGGAGTGCAATTAATTTATATAATGGAAAATAAATTAATTAATATTAATGGGATTAATAGGTTTGGGCTAGGCTCAATTTAATCATTAATATTGGAAGCTCAATATTCCACCTCCTTTAGATCCCCTACATAGCCTATAAAAGCACTACATGGCCTTCACAAAAGAACAAGACAAGAATATCAATAGTTGATAGTTCTAAAGAGTTGAAGGAGATCCATAAGCTTGGAGGATCGTCGTCCACCCGACGTTCAAGCTAGTGCAAGGAATACGTGAGAAGATCGTAAGGTCATCAACTCGATTTCGTTTCTCCGCACAACGAATCAAAGGTAAAATCATAAACCCCGTTTTACGATTTATGTATGAATTAATTGTGACATATACATGAACATACGATCCGGGAAGACGATGAACTTCGGGGACGGGGATTCGAGATCCCCGGCGAAGGACATAAGGAACCCTCGGCTGCGAGCCGAGGGGTGCGATCGAACCTAGGGTTCGATCGCGGCGTACGCGCAAGACACGCCCCGGCTGGACGCCGGGGGATGCGATCGACCTAGGGTCGATCGCTGGGGATGCCACGGGCTGGTGCCGTGGCGGATCCCCGCCGCCTCCACGGCGGCGTGCGCAAGAAGGCGCCCCGGCTGGGCCGGGGTGGGCGATCGATCGCGAGATCGATCGCCGGGGGTAGACCGCGGCTAAAGTCGCGGTAGGTCAGCCGGGCTGACCGCCCCTCCTGGCGGTGGCGGTGAGTCGCCGGACTCACCGCCGGGGGCTGTCCCATACAACCCCATGCGATCGCCATGCACGGCGATCGCGAGCCCCATGGGGGCGTGGCTAGGGTTTAGCCGCGGGTTCATCCCGCGGCGATGCTCTCGTCGTGCCCCGGCTCGTGCGGTGTTCGTGATTGGTTTCCGGCGATGGGATTTCGGTTGGGGTTATCGGTTCCGCAATTTTTGATACCCCGGGATATCGATTTCCAGCAGGTCGCTCCAGCCGCGGCGGTCCGGTGATCTTCGATCACCACCGCCCAACTCGACCCCAGTTTGGATCCCGATCCTCTGATCTTGGTTATCGGTATAATTACGATAAATATATCTTTAAAATCATAAGGGGGTTTCTATGATTTTACCTTGTTCTCGTTTGTCGAAAAGCGAGATCGATGACCTTGAGATCTTCCCACGTATTCCTTGCACTAGCTTGAACGTCGGGGTGGGCGACGATCTTCCAAGCTCCATGGATCTTGATTAATTCGTTTTGTAGTGTCGAAAACCAAATAAATATTGAACTAATTGCTAAAGCAACTCGCCCGAGTCGATCTCGCGAGGAACACTACTATCGGCCGTAAAAGAGTTTATTTGTTTGCAACGGAGAAGTAGAAAAGAAACAACATAATGCTCACGTTTGTTTTTGGTTTTTTTTGGAATTAATTCAAAAATTAACTAAGGAAATTGAAAAGACGAGAAAGCGAGAAAATTAGTTTTTAAATCAAATGAGAAATAAACTAGGGTTTCGGGAATCGTGATTATCGTTATCGAGTTAAAGTTTGAATTCATAAAATAATTCTAACACGTCTGTTCCCGGTTGGCGTTAATTCTAGATCGGAATTCAAACCCGAACCCTATTTCGATAATCACTCAACCCTAGCCCTAGGAATAGAATTTAGCTACTCATGTTTTAAGGAAAGAATTATTAAATTGTTGAAACGTAGAATTCATGCAAACGATTTTGAGAAGTAAAAGTAATGAAGCAATTAATCTAACAAGAAATTGAAGAAAACGAAATTAAAAACAAAGTGAACTTACTAGATCAATATTCGAAATCAAACCAAAGTACCCGTCGGCGGAATCTCCGACTTTTACCGAATTCGATTACAAGAGAAATTTCAAGCGATGAAATCAAAAAGAAAAAACCTAGAAAAACGAGTTCCAAGAGCTCTCAAAGTGCGGAAGAATAATCTCCCAAAAATTGTATATTAAAACTTAGGTTTAAAAACCAATAAGTAGTCTCAAATTCTAAGGTTAAAACGCGGTCAATCTGGACGAGGGGGGCAGGCGATCGCCTGTGTGAGGAAGCGACCGCCCGCGCTGGCCGGCAGGCGCCCGCTTGGCAGGGAGGCGGGCGCTTGGTGAAAAAAACTGGTTCTATGAAAGTGAGGGCAGGCGACCGCCTGGCAAGGTGGCGATCGCCCGCGGCAGTGAGGAAGCGGGCGCTTGCCAGGGGAGCGGTCGCTTGGTGCTGTGTTCTGAGCCTCTGAAATACGGGCAGGCGACCGCTTGGATCCTCAGGCGGGCGCCTGGTCTTGGCTGCTCTGGCTTTGCCTCGACTCGACTCGTTGAGCTCCTTTCTTCGTCCTTTTCGACACATGCATGCTCTAATACCTGCACACTCGACAAGTGCATCAAACATACCAAAGCCACGAGGAATACACCAATAAACGACTAAACACGACACTACACGCACACAAAGAACGACGAAAAATCAACACAAAAACACAAACATCAACTCCCCCACACTTAGCTTCTTGCTTGTCCTCAAGCAAGCAATCATGAAAGCAAGAATTACGTCCAACACACATGCCAATCACTTACTCAAATTCTCAAAACTACAAATAGATTCTCGATGCGTACGGAAAAAGTAAAGTGAACAAATATCAACCCACGATGAATTAGAAGCAACAAAGGTCACACAAGAATCATCACACGTCACCACTCCAAATTCCCTCACTAGGATTCACTCTTTCTTCTTTAACTCTCGAGAAGGGGTTCCACTCAAAGCATGCACAAGTGAAAGATAAATGAAAGCAAAACTCGTGCACTCGAGAAAGAAAACATATAGGGAACAAAGATGAGCTTCAAATAACATCAAATGCACCTAAGGACATCAACTAAACACATACTCAAGTTGGACTCTCCACTAATCAAAGTCTACCATCTTAAGAATCATGGGCGATCGACTAAACGGGTGTAACGGGGCTCGACTAAAGGTATTCGGGATTATTTGGGAAAAAATGGACTAAACTCGTTCAAACAAACACCTCCACCTCAACCAAACATCCGCCCAACTCACAAAAAATCCCCTTCACTTCAATCATAACAAAGGACTCATCAAAGCCACATAGATCATCCGAGCAATCAACTAATATTATTATTCGACTCATTTTTTTTTGGAGACTAATAACATGTCTCGACTGATTAGACGTTGTAGTGCGTCAAAAATCAAATAAAAATAATCGAACTTATTGCCGAAGCAATTCGCCCGAGTCGATCTCACGAGGAACACTGCTATCGGAACTCGTATTTGTATATAAGTGGTTGCGAAAGAAAGAAGAAAGAAATATAGCATAATGCGAAGTTGGTTTGGTTTTTGTTGTAAACTAAGATTAACTACGAAATAAAAACTAAGCAATTAACGAGGTGTAATCAATAATGATAAAGACTAGGATTTCGGGTTCATCAAACGTAAACGTCGGGTTGTCAATTTACGAAAAACAATTTTTCTAAAACGTCTGTCTCCGGTAGATTTTAGTGTATTCGATTATCCTAAGTCATGTACTTGCTCCTAAGCCTCGTACAATTTTATAAAATTTAATTTGGCAATTCATCGAACACCTTGTATGCATGTGTAAATCTTAAACCCTAGTTCATATTCGAATCCCCCTAATCCTAGTTAGATGTTTAGTTACTCATATCGATAATTAAAAATAAACAAGTATGCGTAGAAGAATTCATGATCAACAAGTAGAATAAAAACGCAAGCAAATAATAAGAACAAAATTAAAAGGAAAAAACTTACTAAATTAATTGTTCAAAGTAGAAACCAAGATCGAGAGCTAACCCCGATTAAATTCGTAAATCAAAAGCAAGAAGATCAACGTTGAAAACCTAAGAAACCGAGTCTCTAAAGCTCTCCAATTCGTCCAGAAAATAAGTGAAAAAGTGTGTGTTGTTCAATTGGGACGAAGCCCTACTTATAGTTCGTAAAAAACGGGAGTCAACTCGGTCAAATCTGGGCGGAGGCATCAGGCGAGCGCCTGGGAGAGGAGGCGGGCGCCTGGTCCAAAAATCAGCTTCTCTGAAGTTCGGGCCAAGCGAGCGCTTGGCAAGTCGGCGGGCGCTCGCGTCAGTGAGGAAGCGACCGCTTTCCAGGGAAGCGGTCGCCTGGTGCCTGCCTCGGGCGAGCTCTTGGGTGTTCGGGCCATGTATAAGACTCTAAGGGCTTTCCGTAGAGGTATAGATAATCTCCATAGGTTGTCTGAGTTGGGAGACCCAAGCTCTCCAAGTTCGTTGCGCATACACTCCGGGGCAGCTGCGTACTGGGCTGGAAACTCAAGGATTGCGACTTTATGATTGGGATCTATGATAATAAAATGGCAGGGCCTCGTACACCTCTTCGAGAGATTTCTGACAAGGTATGGACCATGCATGTATGTAGTCGGATCTGGGAGAACCAAGCTCTCCAAGTTTGCTGCACATACACCCCGGGGTAGCTGCATACTGGGCTGGAAACCCATGAATTCCGGCTCTGCCACGGGGAACCATGAGAACAAACTGGTAGGACCATGTAGAGGATTTCAAGATCTTTCCGACAATGTATGGATCGTGTTTTTAGGTGTTCGGAGTTGGGAGAACCAAAGTGGCCAAGTTTGCAGCGCAATCGCGATTGGTGGTTGGTCAAATCACTTTACCGTTTTTCAACTCATTTTTGCTCGTTTTTGCATTGAACATGATCATACACCTACACACTCCATAAAACGTCAAACCTACCGAGAATCATGAGAATGATGCACAAGAATTATACAAAATGGCATGAGACGACACAAAACATCATATGAAAAATAGCACAAAAACATGTAAATCATCGACTCTTTTCTCCTTTTTTTTGGAGACTTATAACACGTCTCATTTTTGTTTTTCTCTCTTTTTTTTTTGGAGACTTATAACACGTCTCGAATTATTACAAAAACAAACATCGTATCAACACCTTATATCCCCAAATACAAACCTCTCTTATCTCCTCCACGGAATGTAGGACAAAAAGAAAAGGCTAAATGTAGGCTCAACGGAGCTACTAGGGTGTCCCACGACGGGCTCGGGGTCAAAAACTCGTAAAGCGGCTAAAATGGCTATCCTAATCGATCAATACCCAATCATTTTCATAATCAAGTAATTTATGACGTACAAGTCTCAAGTAACAACCTAAGCATGCTTTAGCTATTTCTAGTTCATACGGGCACAATTGATGTAGAAAAATAAAAATAAGAAGCTCGAGAAGACACGACGAGATAAATCACAAAGAAGAAAGCTAAGCATGGCTCAAATTCTCACAAGGTTATTTGGAAAGTGAAACGGTGACATTCAATTATCTCACGAGATAAATCACAAAGAAGAAAGCTAAGCATGGCTCAAATTCTCACAAGGTTATTTGGAAAGTGAAACGGTGACATGCAATTATCTCAAGGTCACTTTACGGCATCTAAATACGAAGTCAAAAGTTGTTCACATATACCGACCTCTAGCATCAAAAATCTATCGCACCTCAAGAAACGACGTAAAGCAACTAACATGCATGGGGAACACAAAATCGGTTCGTAAAAAATTATCATGGCTTTATGAGGAGAAAGGAAGGAGGGAAGTTTGAAGCTGAAAGGTAGCTCTGAATTTAGAGCTGAAGTAGAATATAAATCAGATTCATAGTGTTCGGTCAACAGGCAACCAAACTCCGATTGAGTTCGGCCGAACCGAATCGGAGTTTGATTCGCTCATAATTCAGCCCCCAACAGCCGAATCGAGCAAATCGGAGTTAGAGAGAAAAAGGTTCAAAGAGACGAGAAAAAAAACTTACCATGGAGGACGCCGGAGTTCATTCTCTTTCTTTAATGGAGGCGGGGGTGATAAACATTCTTGAGCGAAGGCGGCGGCCATTAGGGTTTAGGATAAGAATAGAAGATTTATTATTATATTGGCATTAATCCATTATTATTCTTGAAAACATAAAAAGAATAAAAGCAAACAAATTTAAAACATAATTTTTTTTCTTCTTTGTTCCAACATCATCGATAGTTTTTCTTTTGCTCTCGCTCTGGCTCGGTTGATCATCCTCCAGTAACAATTTACATCGCATGTTTTCTAACTCTTCTTGTCGATCAACTAGAGAAGAATTATTAGGATTGATATCCCACTTTTTATGCGGACCTTGCCTGTAACTTTGAGTAGATCTTGACAGTGCTCGAATATTATAATGTATGAAAATAAGTTTATCAACTCTTTCACAATATAACCGATTTCTTTTGACGTTATTATGGATGAAAGAATAAGTGCTTCAATTTCTCTCCGCCGAAGAACTAATTATTGGTAAAAATAAGACCTTCATTGCAATGTCAGACAATTCAGGAGTTTGTGCACCATATGTGGACCACCAATCAATAGGACTCATACTGATAGAATGGCATGAGCCTCCGGGAATGCAATTATACCCTTTTTTTGATGAAATTATACGAATTGATCTCGTAGCAGTTTTTGTTCATCTACATTGTCACCAAATTTTTTGAATGCCTTCGTGACATTAAGCACAACTTCTTTATTTTGATTCGGTGCTCTTCAAGGAAATCCTCTGGGGGTCGAAGTTTGGAAATAACTCCGATCATAAAATCTAGGATTCAATGCAAAACCGAGACAACACATCGGGATATTCATATTGTCCAATCTTTTAATCAGTATTTCTTCCATCATCGGCAAAGAGGACTCGTATTTATTTCCCTTCATCACATCTGTAATCTCTCCAACCAAGCAATCCATTTTTTTCATAAATCTCTCCCATTTTTTCCCATTCTCCATCGGCAAACCTCAGCACACGGAAAATTGGCTTAGTAATTGCCAATATATTTTCCACTTCATCCCAAAAGAATGCATCCTGTATTATTTCACTCACTTCTTTAGCACATACAGTAGTAACAATATCTTGCCCTTTGACCCATTCTTTCCAAACCTTCAACACAACTAACATCTTAAGTGATTCACGACAATCAACCAACCTTTTTAAGGTATTATAATGGGAAGCAAATCTTGTTTTCGCCACTTTCAACAATTAAAGCGATAATTATTTTTCGAAACTCTGCAAGAATTTTTGAATGATTGATGACGAACTTCACAATTTTTCCCCTTTTATATACGTCACACACCCATTCAAAAGTGACGTATTCATATTTGTGTCGTTTTTCTTTGTTCATTTGTGCGTTAGTTGTTATGTTTCGAGTCATTTCTTTATGTTTCTCTCGTGGTTGTGGTATGTTTGATGTTTTGTTGAGTATGCAGGCTTTTGGACGTGTTGATGTGGAAAAGATCGAAGAATCGAGCAGGATTGATGTCGAGGCAAAGCAGGTCTGCCAAACAGGACCAGGCGCCCGCTCGTGTACCTGGCGATCGCTCGCGAAGACCCCCAGGCGACCGGCCACGCCCCCAGCGATCGCCTGCTCCTGACTTACAGGTGGAGAGGATTTTCTGCAGGCGATCGCCCATGCCTTGAGCGGTCGCTCGCGACCACGCTCAGGCGATCGCCTGCCTACTCAGCGGTCGCCTCCTCCTGGATTTCAGTTTTGACTCGGTTTGACCGCGGAAATCTTTCGATGTATAATTAGGGCTTCGTCCCAAAAACAACTTACGCACTTTTTGAATGATTTTTCTGGGATTAGAGAGACCTCTTAGGAACTCTTCGTTGACGTTTTCGATTTAGTTTTTCTTGATCTTGGTTTGTAAGCGACTCGGTAAAAGTCGGGGATTCCGCCGACGGGTACCTTTGTTTGTGATTCGAATATTGATCTAGTAAGTTTTATTTCTCTTTCGATTGGTTTGCTTTTCAATCTCGCTTTCGATCTCTTGTTTTGATCTTTAGTTTACAAATTGTTTTTCATGAATTCCTTGTTTCTAAAATTCAATTGTTCATCGATTAGAATTATTAATTTCGAAACCCTAGTTCATCATAGATAGATTGTTCTCGTTTTTCTTGTCTTTTCAATTCGTAGATAGAATTTAGATTTTAAACTAAACCCAAAATCAAAGTACGCATTATGCTATTTCTTTTCGTTTCCTCCGTTGCAAACAAATAAACACGTGTACGCGCCGATAGTAGTGTTCCTCGAGACCGACTCGGGCGAGTTATTTCGGTAACTAGTTCGATACAAATTTAATTGATTTAAACCGTACGAAAACGACATGTCAATTTGGCGCCGTTGCCGGGGAACACTTTAGGCACTAGTATTAGTGTTTAGGTGTTTGCAACATTTTCTTTTTATTTTTCTTTTTATTTATTTTACTTGAGCAGGTGCGTTTGATTGTCTGTTTGTCTTTGTTGGTGCATGGTAGGTACACGAAGAGCGAATACCGAGCTTGCACCCGTGATAGAAAACATCAACAGACGCAAAAGCATCAGTCGGTGTACGAAGTTAGGCGAAGACTCCTTGTCTGACTCTACCACTACCGACTCCGAACCGGAGACCGAAACCGTAACCATGAACGAAGAAGAACTCCGTGACGCCGCAAACCGCAATGGGAACAACGGAAACAATGGCAAAAATGGGAACAATGGGAATAACGGGAACAACAACAACAACCGCCGTGCCCCACCACCCCTTTTTGGAGACCTGACGCATCCGCAAATCGACGGAGCTAGTTCATGCATCGTCTTAAGTGATGCCGCCCGAAGATACGACCTCAAGGCACACCATCTTGCTCAGCTTCCTCAGTTCTCCGGAACCACTAATGAGGATGCCCTAAACTTCATCAGGGAGTTCTACACAGCTTTGCAGGCCTTCCCCATCGGGGCACTTGATGACGATCAGCTCCGGTTGAAGTGTGTCCCGTATGCCTTGAGAGATAGGGCGAAGAACTGGCTGCTGTCCTTGGAGCTGGACTCGATCACTACCTGGACGGACATGTACCGGGAGTTTATTACTCGGTTCTATCCTCAGCAGAAGACCTTCGACTTGAAGGGTCAGATATGTGCTTTCGAGCAAGAGCCGGGAGAGTTTTTCCATGAGGCTTGGGAGCGTTTCCGGAGCCTATTGAGGCAATGCCCACACCACGACCTCACTCCCAACTCGATCATCCAGTTCTTCTACAAGGGCTTGAATAGAGAAGATCAGCGAGAGGTGAAAACCGCAGCCGGCGGAAATATCAGTGGCCGGACCAGCGACGAGATGACGGAGATCTTCAAGTCCTTATCAGCTGAGTCTAGGCAGACGAGTTCGAGGGGAAGTAGCAACTATGTCAGGCCTGATGGGGGTGTTAATGCTCAGTTGGCGAAGCAAGTCGCCGACCTTACTAAGAAGGTACAGATGTTACAGACCACCGAGGAGCAGCCCAAGAGGCAAGTTTACCATGTAGAGCCGTGTAGCCTATGTGGGGAGATTGGCCATTTCTCCAGCACCTGTGGCCAGAGCATGCCATCTCCACCTCAGATGATGGATCAGAATTTCGGTCCCGAGATACAGGTGAATGCGATGCAGGGGTACAATCAACAGGGCAACCAGAGGAATGACCCATACTCGAACACGTATAATCCTGGGTGGAGAAATCACCCCAATTTCTCGTGGAAACAGGACCAGCAGCAGATGCAAGGGCAAGGTTCTCAGTCGAACTACAACAACCAAAGCCGATTCCAGAACCAGAACTACCAGAACCAAGGCAACCAAAACTGGCAGAATAATCAGAACTACCAGAGGCCTCAGTATCATCAGCCACAGCAGCCCGTTTATCAGGCCCCACCCCCACCTCAGCAGACGACTCAGAAGAGTTCCGACTTGGATGAGAAATTTGCGGCCTTTATGTCCTCGACCCAGGGGTACATGCAACATAACCAGCAGAGGATGGATGGGTTGGAGTCCTCATTGACCAATCAGAATTCGACGATTAAGAGAATCGAGAACCAGGTCGGGCAAATGGCTGGAAAAATTAATGAGTTGACACAACCGAATCAGAAGGACAAGCTTCCTAGCCAGTCACACCAGGCTAAGGCCATCACCGTCCTCCGTAGTGGTCGAGTGATCGACAATAAGGTTCAAATTCCTAACCGAGAGCAGATACAGGAGCCGGAGGTTGAGGAAGAAACGGAGGAGGTCATAGTAGAGGAGGAACCGACTGAGCCGATTCAGCCGGATATCCCAGCAAGAGAGCCCGAACCGAGCACTCACACCCTACATAAGACGAAGAACCCGTACCGACCACCGCTCCCTTATCCGAGCCGAATGAAGAATGACAAGCAAGATAGACAATTCTCCGAGATTTACAAGTTGCTTTCGAGGGTGAACGTGAACTTACCACTCCTCGACATCATCCGGAATGTGCCCGCTTATGTGAAATTCTTCAAGGAGCTCGCCTCGAATAAGAGGAAATTTGTAGATGACGAGAAGGTGGTTGTCACCGGGGTAGCTAGTGCGATACTTCAGCACCCTCTCCCCCCGAAGCAGAGTGATCCGGGGAGTTTTAATGTGACGATTGCCGTTGGGAATGGCCGTGAAGTCTCAGGCATGCTCGATCTTGGAGCCGGGATTAATTTGATGCCCTATGCCGTTTACGAGAAGTTGGACTTGGGTGAGCTCAAACCCACCCGTATGTGCTTGCAGCTAGCCGACCGATCCATTCGGTACCCGAAGGGGATCCTAGAGGACATCCTCGTGAAAGTTGGGGGACTCATTGTCCCCATCGATTTTGTTGTCCTCGATGTCGGACACGTCCCGGAAAATTGTCGGGACCATTCACTTCTTTTGGGTAGACCGTTCATGGCCACGACGAAGACCGTGATTGATGTCGAGAAGGGAACTTTGAAAATGACCGTGCTAGGTGAAGAAGTGCGTTTCTCGGTACGAACCGAAAAGGCCGAGCCCGCCGCCCATTCTATAGAGACTTGCTCGTTTGTTGATTCCGTGGATGACGAAGTGACTCTGAACTTCGTCACGGAGGAGAACCCCGTGGAAGAAAGTGAGGTCGAGACACGAGTCGACGACCTCAAAGAAGAGGATATTAGCTCGCGGACAGCCAAGATCGAGGCCCCCGCTAGCAAAGTTGAACTTAAGGAGCTACCGAAGCACCTTAAATACGTGTTCTTGGACGACGGGGAACAAAAACCCGTGATTATCTTTGCCGAGCTATCCACCGCGGAAGAAGAAGCTCTAGTGAAGGTCTTGAAAAAGAACAAGAAGGCCTTCGGATGGAGTTTGGGTGATATACGAGGGATCGACCCGTCCACTTGCATGCACCGTATTGTTTTGGAGCCGAATGCTACTCCGAAGAGAGACGGGCAACGACGTCTAAATCCCGTTCTCATGGAAGTTGTCAAGAAGGAACTTTACAAGCTCCTTGATGAGGGGCTGATTTATGCCGTGGCGGATAGCCGTTGGGTAAGCCCGGTCCATGTAGTACCGAAGAAGGGAGGAATCACGGTCGTGGAAAATGCCAAGGGCGAGTTGATACCGACGAGAGTCACCACCGGGTGGCGCATGTGCATTGATTACCGGAAGCTCAATGCCGCGACTCGCAAGGACCATTTTCCTCTTCCGTTCATTGATCAGATGTTAGATAAGCTCGCTGGACATAAATTTTATTGCTTTCTTGACGGTTTATCTGGTTATTATCAGGTTGCTATTGCACCGGAGGATCAGGAGAAGACGACGTTCACCACGCCTTTCGGCACTTTTGCTTGGAGGAGGATGCCGTTCGGGTTATGCAATGCACCCGGCACATTCCAGAGGTGCATGATGTCTATTTTCTCCGAGATGATCGGCGACTACCTCGAGGTATTCATGGATGATTTTTCCGTTTTCGGTAACTCATTTTATGATTGTTTGGACAAGATTGACAATGTGTTGAATAGGTGCATTGACTCCGACTTGACATTGAGTTGGGAGAAGAGTCACTTTATGGTGCCTAGTGGGATCGTCCTTGGGCATGTCGTTTCCGAGAAGGGTATCGAGGTTGATAAGGCTAAGATAGAAGCCATAGAAAAATTACCTCCACCTATCAACATTAAGGGGATCCGTAGTTTTTTAGGGCATGCCGGTTTTTACCGAAGGTTCATTAAGGACTTTTCTAAAATTAGTCAGCCCCTATGTCGACTTTTGAGCCAAGATGTAGAGTTTAATTTTGATGGGAAGTGCTTAGATGCTTTTAATACTCTTAAGGAGAAACTTGTCACCGCCCCTATAGTGGTAGCACCGAATTGGGAAGAGCCTTTCGAGATAATGTGTGATGCCTATAACTTCGCCGTAGGAGCCGTCTTAGGACAAAGAGTCGATAAGTTGCTTAGGGTCATCTACTATGCGAGCCTCACCTTGAATAGTGCCCAAGCCAACTATACGACCACCGAAAAGGAGTTACTAGCCGTAGTGTTCTCCTTGGATAAGTTTAGGCCCTACATCATAGGTTCCAAGGTCATTGTCCACTCCGACCACCAAGCCCTTAGACACCTTTTGGCTAAGTCCGAAGCTAAGCCTAGATTGATTAGGTGGATCTTACTCCTTCAGGAGTTTGATGTGGAAATTCGGGATAGAAAGGGATGTGAGAATGCCGTAGCGGATCATTTGTCTAGGATGGAGCATCATATTGAGTTCTCTAACGATCATGCTTTAGATGTTATTCCTGACGTGTTTCCGTATGAAACGGCCATGGCTATCACCCCCGTACCTTGGTATGCGGATATTGTTAACTTTTTGGCTGCAGGAGCACTTAGAACGGACATGACGTCACAAGAAAGGAAGAGGTTCGAGCATCTCTCTCACAACTATTTTTGGGCTGATCCTTACCTTTATAAGGTCGGGAAAGATGAAGTGATACGACGATGCCTACCGGAGGACGAGCAACCACATGTGCTTAAGTGTTGCCATCACGACGAGAGTGGGGGACACTATGGAGGTCAGAAAACCGCCTTCAAGGTTCTCCAATCAGGTTTGTATTGGCCATCCCTTTTTCGTGATGCACAAGAATATTGCAAATCATGTGATAGGTGTCAAAGAATGGGAAATATTAGTAAAAAAGATGAGATGCCCATGAATATTAATCTCGCTGATGATATTTTTGATGTTTGGGGCATAGACTTCATGGGACCGTTCCCTAAGTCTAATGGCTTCGAATATATCTTGCTTGGCGTTGATTATTTGTCGAAGTGGGTTGAAGCAATCCCCACTAAGACTTGTGATACTAAGGTTGTTCTCAAGTTTGTGCAGGAGAATATTTTGTGTAGGTTTGGATTTCCCAAGGCCATTATTAGCGATGGTGGAAAGCATTTTTGCAACAAACTCTTCGAGAAACTCATGGTCAAGAATGGGATCAATCACAAGATATCGACTCCTTATCACCCTCAGACATTGGGACAAGCCGAGACTAGCAACCGTCAAATCAAAGCCATTCTCGAGAAGACCGTCCGACCTTCACGGAAAGATTGGTCCGACAAACTTAACTCGGCACTATGGGCGTACCGAACCGCGTACAAAACGGTGATTGGGATGAGTCCGTATAGAATCGTGTTCGGGAAATATTTCCACTTGCCGGTTGAGGTTGAGCATCGGGCTTATTGGGCGATTAAGGCCACAAATATGGATCTCATGCAAGGCGGAGAAGCCCGTGCTCTAACCTTGTCCGAGTTGGATGAATTGAGAAATGAGGCGTACGAGAACTCCCGAATATACAAGGATAAAGTGAAGGAGTTCCATGACAAGCGTATTAAGAACAAGGAACTTAAAGCCGGGATGCAAGTTCTTTTGTACAATTCAAGACTCAAACTCTTTCCCGGGAAACTCAAGTCTCGATGGAGTGGACCCTATGAAGTAGTCGAAGTATTCCCTTATGGTGTAGTCAAGCTCTACAACGAGCATACGAGGGAGACGATACAAGTCAATGGGCACCGTGTGAAGCCATATTTTGAGAGCGAAACCCCATACATAGGAGTAGAGTCCATTCTACTCGGGGAGGCTTCATATGAGTAAAGAAGTTATTGGTCGAGCTCGAGACGATAAACGAGCGTCGCGTGGAGACTAGTCCACGGACCGTAATGCTCTTTCGGTTCCCAAAATGAGCGCCGCGTGGGGGCCTACCCACGAATTGTCAAGCTCACGACGTAAAATGAGTATTTGTCTTGTCATTTTCAGGAGATACGATAGTCCGAAAGGTGCGAAAACGCGAGAAAAGGTGAAGGTCGAACTGAAAATCAGGTTCTGCCAAAAACATAGAGCAGGCGATCGCCAGCCTCATGGGCGATCGCTTGCCAAATGCGTGGTGAGCCGCGCATTCCACAGATTTTTGCAAGCGATCGCCGACCCTCTGGGCGATCGCCTGGTGATGGTCGCGGGCGATCGCTGGCTCTATGAGCGGTCGCCCCCTCGATACTTACAGGTGAAGAGAAAATCTTGCAGGCGATCGCCCGGAACGTCAGCGGTCGCTGAGTCTCCATCGCGAGCGATCGCCACTGCCATCAGCGGTCGCTTGCTCACTAATTATTTTGGCAATTCCAAAAGGGGGCGGATACTTAAATTAGACAACCCTAAAAACTTCGTCCCGCCTCCATCCTCATTACACCTTCAATTTTTCAGATCGACAGCCACTACCATCTCCGTTCATCATCTTCATCATCATCATCTGCCGTCGCCGACCCGAGCTCCGCAACCCGTCCACCGTAAGCCCAGCGATCACCCCGTCATCTTCAACCGCCGGCGATACCACCGGACCCGAGCCCAATCTCCGTGCTCAGTCACCTCACCGGAATCAAGGCCTGCCGCCGCTCCTCTGCTCCGGTCACACCTGCTGCCATCACCTCCGGCCACCTGACCTCCGTAACTCCGGGAACCCTAGCCTCGACAGCTCCGTCTCCGTCGGTTCCGATTCTCGACTCTCGATTCACGGCAATCCCGTGAACCCCGGTAATTTCGACATCTCTACTCTCTTTTATTATGGTGAACACTCGAGGAGGAAAGAAAAAGGCTCCTTCGGGCAAGAGGGCCCGAACCGAAGCCGGGCCATCGACCGAAGTCGCACCACCACCCCCGCCTCCGAAGGTTGATCTCGCCGACGAGTATGAGTCGGATTTCCCCATCTACGATCATGACGAAGGTAAACGACTTCTCACCTTCCGTAAGCATACATTTGAGTTCCCTCGCCCTTTCGATTGGAACCTTCTAGAGATTATGGATTTAAAGGATGACGTCGAGAAGTATTTGAGGTTGTTGGGACTCGACACGATTGCCCACCAAGACCATCGTTATTCCGAGCAATTGGGCCTCGAGATGCTTTGTACGTTGGAAAAACATTCGAATGGGAGGTTCTACACATGCCGGTTCATGGGGCAAGATGCCCGTTTCGACGTCGACACGCTCCGAGTGGCTTTCGGATTTCCGACTTCCGGCGTTCAAAGGCATGTTCCCCAGACCATCGACAAGGACGAGGCGTGGAGGAATGTTGCATCACTCCCTTCTCACACCGGGAAGAGCGCGCACATTGCCGACCCGGCCCTCCTCCTCGTACATAGGTACATTGCGTACAACATCTCGGGGAAGGAAGAGGGCAACAAAGTCAACAAGTGCGAGCTTTTCTTCCTCAACCGGGCACAGCAGGGCCTCACATCATCTTTGGTCGACTACATGCTCTCCCAGATTAAGACGACAGTCGACCGGAAGGCCCATCATGCATCGTTCTTCTACATAGCTACTCGCCTTGCCCACCAGCTGGACTTCATCGACCTCAACGGTGACCTTCCGGACGACCTTGCTCCCTTGGAGACTCCACGGCCTATCGATATCCAGGAGCTCTGGCAGTCTCACCTTACTGACGAGGACAATGTGTTCCGTCCTCATGCCGAGCGTGTTGGGAACGACGCCCCTATTCCCCCTCCTCCACCAGCTGCCGCTCCGGCCATGGGAGCCCCGACTATGTACCCGACCTATCCTTCGTATACGGCCGACTTCCATGGGATGATTGATCAGTTCGCTTCTCTACGGACTGACTTCCAGAGTACTTCTACTGCTGATCGCGCTTACTTCGACGATCGTCTCGACAGACTAGAGACACGGGTCACTACCGAGGTCAGCCGGATTGATTCTCGCTTGGACACAGAGCACGCCTTCCATGTCCAGTATCAGACCGATGACCGCGCATATCACGCTGCCCAGTACGCCGCCGATAGAGAGTACCACGCATCTCAGTATGCATCGATGATGGCCATGTTCCGAGGGCCACAGTATCCGCCACCCGAGCCATGAGGATCGACCGTACCTTCGTACGGTCGTGGTATGTACATAGTGTCTTTCTTTTCTCCTTTGTCATGTTTTTCTCTTTTTGTTCTACTTCTTCGTTGGTGTGGTGTGGTTTGTTTTTGTTCGTGTGTGCAGGTCGACACTCCTCGTCACTCTTGGACTACTCGGTAGGTCTCGCACTTTCGGAGCTCGTTATCCATGAGGACACGGATTAGCCCAAGTGTGGGGGGGTTTGCCTTCTTATCTCTTGCTTTACTTTTTCCTTTGTGTGCTTCTTGTGTGATTGTCTCTTCTTGGTTGATGTCGTTTCCACTCCCCCCATTTTATGTGTGATATTATCATGAGAGCATGCGTTAGATGATTCATATGCCGAGTATTTTATTTAGTTCCTTGGAGTTATGATGGATGTTTGGTGCTAGAGGTCGGTACATGAATAATTTTGACCCCGTGACTAGTCGTTGTGAAGTGAATTGAGATAATTGCTTGTTGCTATGTCACTTTCCGAATACCCTTGTGAGATTTTGAGCCATATTAGCTTTATTCTTCGTGTGACATCTTTCGTTGTATTCCTCGAGCTTCTTACTTTCTTTGTTCTATGTCATGTGTGCCCGTATGGACTAGAGATAACTAAACCGTACTTAGATTGCTATTTGAGGCTTTATGTCATAACTTGCTTGATCTTGAAAGTGATTGGGATAGGATCGATTAGGATAACCTTTTTAGCCTCTCTTTGTTGACCCGGAGCCCGTCGTGGGACACCCTAGTAGCCCCGTTGAGCCTACGTTAAGCCTTTTTCTTCTTGTCCTATTTACCGTGAAGGAGGGAGACGAAGGATTCATTTGGTTGGGGTGTGAATTGGAGGGTGTTGAGTTTGCTTGTGATTTTTGTATTTGTAATAAATTCGAGACATGCTATAAGTCTCCAAAAAAAAAAAAAAAAATAGAAAAAGAAAAATGAGGCAAGTTATAAGTCTCCAAAAAAAAATAGAAAATCGAGACATGTTTAGTCTCCAAAAAAAAAAGAGTTTTATTAGTAGAAGCAAATAATATGTATAGTCGTTTGCTCGGGTTGATTTGTAGAGTGTTGGTGCATTCCATTGTTGAAGGTGTAGGGGATGTGATGTAATTTGACGGATGTTTGGTGTGGAGGAGACGCGTGATTGTTCGAGATTAGTCCACTTTATCCGAAATATTCCCGAATTCCCTTAGCCGAGCCCCATTACACCCGATTTATCGATCTCCCTTGATTCTTGAGATGGCATACTTTGATTAGTGGAGAATACGATTTGAGTACGTGTTTAGTTGTTGTTCTTAGGCGCACATGACATTATTTGAAGCTCACCCTTTGTTCCATTTATGCTTATTTTCTTTCTTGAGTGCACAAGTTGTTCATTGTTTGTTTCTTTCACTTGTGTGCGACGTTGAGTGGAGCCCTCTCGAGAGTAAAAAGAATAGAGTGAATCTTAGCGAGGGAAAGTGGAATGGTGACTTGTGAGGACTCTCTTTTGATCTTTGTGGTTGCTAGTCATTTTGGGTCAAGTTTTTATTCATGTTTACTTTTTCCGTACGCACCGGGGGTTTACTCGTAGCTTTTGAGGAATTGAATACTTGATTGGCATTTTGTTTGATTCGTGTTATGCTCTTGTGTTGTTTGCTTGAGGACAAGCAAGGAAGTAAGTGTGGGGGAGTTGACGTATTCATATTTGTGTCGTTTTTCTTTGTTCATTTGTGCGTTAGTTGTTATGTTTCGAGTCATTTCTTTATGTTTCTCTCGTGGTTGTGGTATGTTTGATGTTTTGTTGAGTATGCAGGCTTTTGGACGTGTTGATGTGGAAAAGATCGAAGAATCGAGCAGGATTGATGTCGAGGCAAAGCAGGTCTGCCAAACAGGACCAGGCGCCCGCTCGTGTACCTGGCGATCGCTCGCGAAGACCCCCAGGCGACCGGCCACGCCCCCAGCGATCGCCTGCTCCTGACTTACAGGTGGAGAGGATTTTCTGCAGGCGATCGCCCATGCCTTGAGCGGTCGCTCGCGACCACGCTCAGGCGATCGCCTGCCTACTCAGCGGTCGCCTCCTCCTGGATTTCAGTTTTGACTCGGTTTGACCGCGGAAATCTTTCGATGTATAATTAGGGCTTCGTCCCAAAAACAACTTACGCACTTTTTGAATGATTTTTCTGGGATTAGAGAGACCTCTTAGGAACTCTTCGTTGACGTTTTCGATTTAGTTTTTCTTGATCTTGGTTTGTAAGCGACTCGGTAAAAGTCGGGGATTCCGCCGACGGGTACCTTTGTTTGTGATTCGAATATTGATCTAGTAAGTTTTATTTCTCTTTCGATTGGTTTGCTTTTCAATCTCGCTTTCGATCTCTTGTTTTGATCTTTAGTTTACAAATTGTTTTTCATGAATTCCTTGTTTCTAAAATTCAATTGTTCATCGATTAGAATTATTAATTTCGAAACCCTAGTTCATCATAGATAGATTGTTCTCGTTTTTCTTGTCTTTTCAATTCGTAGATAGAATTTAGATTTTAAACTAAACCCAAAATCAAAGTACGCATTATGCTATTTCTTTTCGTTTCCTCCGTTGCAAACAAATAAACACGTGTACGCGCCGATAGTAGTGTTCCTCGAGACCGACTCGGGCGAGTTATTTCGGTAACTAGTTCGATACAAATTTAATTGATTTAAACCGTACGAAAACGACATGTCAAAAAGATTTATTAAAACCTTTGAACATCAAATTAATGGTATGACACACATGCATCCAGACCACAACACATTTTTGTCTACCTTTTCGATAAGTTCCCCGACAACTTTACATGCGGCGGCATTGTCGGTAACTACTTGCAAAACATTTCTTGGTCCAACCTCGTCAATTGCTTTGAGGAGATACTTTAAAATCACCTCGGACGTTTTTTCAATCCCAGAAAAATCTTCGGCATAGAAAAACATGGCTCCTCTACAATTAACCCCGACGACGTTGATCAACGGGTTGTGTTTTACGTTCGACCACCCATCGATAACAATTGTCAGCCCTTGCGTATACCACGTGTCTTTCATCGGTATTAAATCTTTTTCAACATTTCTCTTGCATTCATCAAGAAGTGTTGTTCTTGCTTTCTCGGATGAAGGCGCTTTATACCCTTTCGGCAATCTCTCTATCATACACATAAGTGTATGATAAATTGTACACCAAAATCTAAGTTAAATATAAAAGATATTCATTTTAAAAATGAATAATCATCATTGAAAAATAAATAATCACCATTCTTAAAATCATCATTGAGTAAAATATAAATTATCATTTACTAAAATATTCATGATATATCAAAGTAATATTCATTAAGAATACACTATAATAAATACTATGTGTACAATACTCCGTACACATAGTAGCACGGTAAAAATTGCCCCCTTTCAGACCATTATTGATTGCCGACACCATCTCCACCCAGTCTGGATTCCTCAAAATATTAAAAGGAATCACATTGGCACAAAGTATGCGCATAAATTTCATATCAACTTGATTCTTTTTCACGAGTTTGAATTTTTCTCCGATCGGATTGGAAATTGTTGTCTTTTGAGTTAGAGTTGATTTTTTAAGTTCACCAACTCATTTTCCGACTCGATTTCTTTCACGCGTTGACGCAACTTGTTATATTCCTCTCGATTATTGTTTACTATAGGACATCTTGATATGTCTGATGTCTTCCCAGCCGGCGGACCAAAAAAATGTTGGTGAATTCTTGTGTAGGATCTTTTAGCGACTTTCTTGTAATGTTTGCACCTCCATGATCTTCCTCCACTATTACCTCCAGCATCTAGCAACTCCACTTCGTCGTATAAAGGTACTCCTTGAGTGCTTGCTGAAGATGATGTCGAACTCGAAATTGTCTTCTGGGAATTTGGTTGTGATGGTGGTGGACTATTCGATTGACGATATGGTATTTCTTCATCATCGGCTTCAATGTATACATTTTTTCCGAACACCATCCATATAAAGATTACCATAATAATCATCATTTTTTGATTTTTTTTTTCAAAATATTTTTTTGATTGAATTTGTTTTATTTAGTACAACTAGTTACATGATTATATATAGTATTTAAAATCCATGCATGTAAATTCTATGTACCAAGTACGTGAATTTAATAAATTGAGAAATTGAGATACTTCCCTTCTAAATTATTTTACAAATACATAAATATACACCGTATTCAAAATGTATGAAAAGTTTTATCATCCACTAAGAATTAAGATACAGTGATACACGCACCAAGAATCTTGCGGAGTTGTTTCATGGACATGAAAAACTGAATTCATCATCCGATTATAATTCCCATGTTCGTTTTAAAAAAATTAAATTCCAACCTTTAAAATTCCTTCAAAGAAAACTATTTTTTTATATTAAAAATTATAAATAAATAAATAATGTAAATAATGAGCATACTCCTACCGTATCCCATTTATTAATCTCGACCGAATCTCGTACCGATCCGTACTCTGGACTCCGAACTGTACTACGAACTGTGACTATGATATAAATAAATTCAAATCATTCTCTCCGATTTAATGGAAGGGATTCTCACTGGCAATGGAAATTCAAAATTCAATATTTTTCTTTTATTTTACTGTAAAAAAATAAAAAAAATTAAAGTTATTAAAAGTATGAATGCACATTTAGTGAGATATTTCTAATCAATAAAAGTATGAATTCAATCATGCACAGTATCTACATAGATGACCAATCCATTGTAAGTAGATAGTGAAATAATTCGATAAATCATTTGTAAATGGTAAGTATTTTCTATTTTGAGTCATATTCCAAATTTCCAAGATTAGTTTGTATTTTTAAATTATTTATGACATTAGTTTGTAGGTTGATTGAAGGAAACATGTTTATATATGTAAAATATATCATGCATATAATTATTGAAGATTTAATATTATTTTGTATATATAAGTGCACGCACAGTATTAATATATATCGTTTGAAATTTTGATGCCGCCTTTAATAAAATTGAAACTAATCCTCCGAATGAATGACGTAGCTAGGTTGTGAGTGTGCTTGATCTTATCGAATTTGTGGCAATGTTCGACTTCAATTGCATCATAAACTACCCAAAATCAATCTCCTCAAGTGGGTCGTCCATTTTATAAGGTGAAGTCAAATTAGGGTGCACTTATAATCAAAAAACTAATTGAACATTGTTACGTTCGGGCATTGTTACGTTGGCTGTATGATGTTTGATTGTGACACTAGGATGGGCAAATCTGTCGGATATTTGGCACAATTCTACAGTATTAACATATAAACTAAAAGTCAGTTTATTTGGTAAAAGAAAATCTAATGAGCTTGGAATCTTATCTTGCGTGTCAATGGGACCATATATATTGTAAGTTTAACACTATATGTACAACAAAAAAAAAAACATTTGTTTAATTTGCTTTATCAATGCAAGTAAAAGAAAAAGTAATATGTTGGGAATCTTATGTTGCTTATCAATAGGATAAAGTATTAACATGTAGTAATATGTACTTTATAATTCAATTTGAAAAAACACTGAACAGAGTTTTTCTTCCATCATCAGAGAGAAAAATAAAACTATGCAATAGCTTCAAGGCAGCAATGAGGTTGATTGAGAACCGATGAAAGCAAGAAAGACTGATGGACGCTAGAATCTAGAGGGACTCGTGGTAACAAGGTAACAATCTTGTTTTGCTTCCTTGATGCAACATTTGCAAACAACATCAATAATCCAAAAACAATAAATCCAAGAATAACATATACAAAATAGTAAAACACTCCTCAATCCAATAACAATAAATCCAACAATAACATTCAAGCAAGAATCAGGACGACGAATTCGAGGAAGATGAAGTATCTGAAATTGATGAGAGGAGGCAAGGAGAGAGAGAACGAGAAGATAACAACTTGGGCAACATCAAGATGAATATTCCCTCATTCATAGGGAAGAACGACCCAGAGTTGTATCTAGAGTGAGAGAGAAATGTGAAGCTTATGTTTGACTGTCACAACTATTCTAAGCTCAAGAAGGTAAAGTTGGATGCGATAGAGTTCTTGTAGCGATCGCATTAAAATTTTATTATTTTTAGAAATCTTAAATATAAACGTAACAATTTAAATAATATTAAAGAACATAATTTATTTTAATACAAATCACATAAGTCAATAATATTGTAAGAAGCCTTTGATAATATTGAAATAGAGAACTAAAAAGACTACTCCTTATGCAAATAAGTATACAAAGTCCAAATAATTAAAACACGTTTCTACCTAAATACAACTCAAATAATTGAGCCCCTCCCCTCTATCTGAGCAAATCCTTCGTACTGCCAAGTATCTTGGTATGCAGGGTTTGTCCGTCCACTTGCCAAAATTATTGTCCACTTGCTAAAGGTTCTGATCCTACTCCGTCTTCAAATTATTGATACAACTCTCTCTTCTCTTTTCAACTATAAATATTTACCCCACCTATCAAACAATACACGGCAAAAGAAAAAAAAAAAAAAGAGAATATTCATAAACATACATCCTCTGCAATCAAGCTTCCATTTTCCTCTCCTGCAGTTTAAGGTATCATACTCTCCTCCTCTCTTTTTGTACTTCTTACCTTCATAAAAATGGACAAAATTTATATGAACCTTTAAATTGAGGTATACTTTCAAAAAAAAAAAATAATAAATAAATAATAATAATAATAATAAATAAATAAATAAATAATAATAATAACTAAATCAGAGTATATGAAAACATGTTTCAATCCCTATTTTCTCCTGTTGTTATAATTGATGAAACTAAATCTCTTCTTTAAACCATAGCCAAAATTGAAACTGTGTACCCATTTCAATTACCTTTGAGCACTAGAAAAAAAAAAAAAAAGTAAAGAACCCAAGCTTCCTTTAGTAACCGAAACTCCCCATAGGAAATCACCCCGTTTAGGTTGAACAGAAGCCCGAAACTTGTAGTTGAGGGCCTAGTTGAGGGCCTTGACACCCCGATAGCACTTCATAAACCCCAGTCGCTGCCTCTTCACCTCCGAGATGCCATCCAGAAATTGTAGGCCCGACGTTTCCCCGTTGAACCCACGGCTGACCTCTGTGGATGCCATTATCGGAACTTTTAACCCCCTCGTCCTCCACGTCTAACCTCTGCCCCAAATCGCCACCCACCATCGTCCGGTTTCCTTCCTCAAGACGTACGTCGCCGTCCTCCCGTTCTTCTTTTTCCCCTGTACAGTTCTTGTTTCAAATGAGATGTGAAATTAGGGATGGAGAATTTGATCCTCCCGTTCCTTTTTCCTAATCACTAAACAGGCCCTTCACAACCTAGCCCAAACCCATAAGACAAGCCCAAGCCCAATGTCCTAAATCCTACTTCTATCCTACTGAGCCCATTTAAAAACATAGCCTACGGTTTAAAAAAAAAAATGGGGTAAATAAGTGTAAATAATAATAGCAATAACTTTAGAATTCTAAATACTATGTTAAACAATGAAGTATTTTAATGTCATTTGTTTAGGAGGCGTATCTCTCGAGTAAGGTTATCGCACGTGTTCGACTACTATTTCGCGCATCAAAAGGTAGGGTCATTCTTATCTCTTTTAATGTAGTAAATTTAAATGTGACGCACATGAACTGTTTTCGAAGCGACTGAACGATATTATGTTATAAGACCTGTGATCCCATGAGGGGTCAGTGACCGAACTAAGGGTCATCGGGGAGAGCCCGCCGTGTTTTATGTGCGCACCACATGTTTCAATGTTTCAAGTATGTTATGTTTATCGTTAATGTCTTTCGCATTGGTGAACATGTTTTATGTGTGGTATGTTTGAATTATCGACATTAGACTAGATATAGATTTTCTCTACTGAGTCGTTGAACTCACCCCTTCAACACACTGTTTTTAGGTACGAACGGGGATGCCAACGGAGGAGGCGACAGGACAATGGAATGAAAACCTCTTACAAGTATTACGGTTAATTTTATCGTCTATTATATTATGCAGTATGAAAAACTTATGAATAAATTATTCGATTAACATTTAAACACCAAAATGATGAAGTGGTGTATTTTGTAAAAGATGTCTATGTTTTCTAAAAATTTAAGTAAAATATTGTATTTCGTTTACTATAAAATCTTATTATTTTACTATATTATTTAATGTAGTATTTCAAACTACTATTTGTACTAAAATTGTATTCTGTTTATTTTCTCCTAATTTATATTTAATAAATTTTAGAACTTAACCATAAAATAAATAAATGAGTATAGTATTTTTTTTTTCTACTAAATAATACTAGGTAGTATTCATAATTATAAATATTTTTAAAACTTACTATTTTTATTTCTTTTTAACTGAAACACTATAAATAAATTATAGTACTATTAAGTATATGTAAGTCGGGGCGTTACAGTATGGTATCAGAGCCCAAGTTTTACGGTTCTGTAGACTCGCTCGGTTATATATATTATTTGTGTTGAAAAAGGTTTTCCATTTGTCCTCGTCCTTCCTTGCCGGCGTCCTCGAAAACCAAGGTATATGTATATATATGTATGTATATGTTTATGTGTGTGTTTGATAATTTTTGGGTACATTGTTTTAGATGGTTAGACCCCGTGTGTCTGCAGTGAGGACTTTTCCTCCAGGTTGCGGCCCGAGTACGGTCATCCGTGTACCGACTATTTCCCCTACTGCTACCGTGTTTCAGACTAGCTTCATCAGCTACATCTACACTACCGAGGACACCATAGGGACATACCTGCTGAACAAGCACAAGTTGTGGCTCAGCGAGAAGGTGGTCCCCAACCCCCTTACCGGACCTATTACCGGTTATGACGCAGCGAGGATGACCCTCGCCACACTCCCGAACCACTGGAAGCTGAGGGGTGACGCCTTGTGTCTACGCCTCTCAGAGGATGTCCAGGGGATTCCCTATCTCCTGCTCGACTATGGTAGGTTCACCGGTATGTTGGTTTAGGAGTGGCTCGCTAGCTTGGGCGAGCAGCTAGGGCTGATTCCTCCAGACATTGAGGAGGAGGATCCTGAGGAGGATCCCGAGGAGGATCCCGATACTTATCTCGAGGTGGATTCCGTGCGTGATCGAGCTGGTCCCTCTTCGAAGGGGGATGATGTGACAGTTATCGATTAGAGACGTATACTCTACATCGACTTCTTCTAGATGCTATATATATATATATATATATATATATATATATGATATGTTAGTTTTCTGACACTACTGACCTATTTTGGTACTATATGTTTTGGTCATCGGATCGTACTAATTAAAACTATAGAAGCATATTGTAATATTAGGGGCTCGTATGCAATTTTATTATGCATATCGAAGATTTATATATATTTTGGTATTAAAAGTATTAAATTACCTTGTGATATGGATTTAGGAAATGGCTACGAGACGTGGAAACGGGAATGGAGTAAGAAATGGAGTTGGGAATGGAAATCACACGACTGGAGGAGTACCGCACACGGTGGACCCAGCAACTGGAAATATGACGAACATGACGTTTGCCGATTTCTTAAGCCATTTCCAGAACAATGGAAATGGGAACGAACGAGCAGTCGAGCAGTTTCGACACTATCACCCCCCAAGCTTTAATGGGCGAGATGGGCCACTGGCGGTAGAAGAGTGGTTTCGATCATTGGAAAGAATTTTCCGAATGATTAACTGCAACGACAAGCAAAAGATAACATGTGTGCAACTTTCCAGATGGTCGAAGATGCAGACCATTGGTGGGAAGGAATCTGGAGAAACAAAACTCAACCGGAGAAAGATATTTTCACCTGGGACGACTTCAAGAATGTTGTCATGGACAAGTACTTCCCACAGTCCGATAGGGATCGTAAGGAGACTGAATTTTTAACTCTCAGGCAAGAAAATCTATCAGTTACAGATTATGAGAGGAAATTTAACCAGCTGAGTCGTTTCGCTCCCCACCTGGTGGATACGGACTCTAAGAAGTCCTTAAGGTTCCGCAGGGGGCTCCGACCTCAACTAGCTGGCATCCTATCGGCTCAGGGTAACCTGGAGTACGCTGATATGGTAGGAAGAGCCCACGACGTGGAGGCAAGCTTGGGCATGGGAGAACCGAGACTCAAGCAGCCGATGGGCTATGAGAAACGAAAATGGCATGGAGATAACCAAGGCCATAACAAACAATTGAAAGCTGGAAAGGATTTCCGCTTTGGAGATCCAAACAACCAGCAAGTGTGTCGTGAATGCGGGAGGAAGCATCAAGGAATATGCATCCGAGGTCAAGGAAAATGCTATAAGTGTCATCAGACTGGGCATCATATTCGTGACTGCCCTCAGCATAACCAGAAGCCTGGTTTACCTCAAGGGCATAACATGGCAAGAGTTGGACAAACTGCTGGAGGGAATGCACGTATGTATGCGATGACGCACAACGATGCCGATAAAGATCCAGGAGTGATGACAGGTATGTTGAACGT
The DNA here is from genome assembly GCA_954870475.1 of Euphrasia confusa. NCBI lineage: Eukaryota > Viridiplantae > Streptophyta > Magnoliopsida > Lamiales > Orobanchaceae > Euphrasia > Euphrasia confusa. The sequence goes on from OX940960.1 coordinate 25,916,687, forward strand.
TTCAAGGGTTCCTGCTTTTGTACTATTTGATACGGGTGCTTCACACTCGTTCGTATCTAGGAAATTTCACGACTTAGCGGGACTCCATAGTACTATAGTAGATAACCCACTAGAGGTTAGCCTGCCTTCAGGAAGTACTATGTTAACAAACAAATTAACCAAGGAAATGGAGATCGACATTGAAGGTAAACGACTTACCGCTAATGCATACGTTATAGAGATGAAGGATTTTGACCTCATTCTTGGTATGGATTGGCTCGACAAGTGTCAAGCTAAAATCCAATGCCGCGAACGTGAGATCACTTTCGCTCTACCTGGAGGGGGAAGTATCAATTACTACGGGGCAAAAGCCAAGCTAATGCCTCGAGTGATATCCGCATTAAAGGCGATGAAACTGATACAGAAAGATTGTCAAGGCTATCTTGTTAGCTTTGTAGAAAAGCCAAACCCTGAAGTCTCGCTAGACGACGTGCCAGTTGTTCGAGAATTTTTAGACGTCTTTCCAGAAAATTTACCAGGAGTACCACCAAACCGACAAGTGGAATTCACGATCGATTTGGTGCCGGGAGCAGCACCGATATCTAAAGCACCTTATCGTATGGCGCCAAAAGAGTTGCAGGAATTAAAAACACAAGTCCAAGAGTTATTGGACATAGGGTTCATCCGACCCAGTGTTTCTCCTTGGGGAGCACCGGTCCTCTTTGTGAAAAAGAAGGACGGATCACTTCGCATGTGTATCGATTACAGAGAACTGAATCGACTCACTGTGAAAAACAAGTACCCTCTACCAAGGATCGAAGACTTGTTCGACCAACTGCGTGGTTCGGGCACTTTCTCAAAGATCGACTTAAGATCAGGATATCACCAATTAAGGATTAAGGAAGGTGATATTCCAAAAACAGCATTTAGAACTCGTTATGGACATTACGAGTTCGTAGTAATGCCGTTTGGACTGAGTAACGCACCGGCTGTTTTTATGGACTTAATGAACAGAGTATTTCATCCGTATTTAGATAAGTTTGTCATAGTCTTCATTGATGACATTCTTATTTACTCCAAAAATCCCAGTGAACATGAAGAACACCTGCGCATTGTTCTAGAGACACTTCGTACAGAGAAGTTGTACGCAAAATTTGAAAAATGCGAATTTTGGATGGATAGAGTAGTATTCCTTGGACATATCGTCTCCGCTCAAGGAATCGAGGTTGATCCAAGTAAGATCGAAGCTGTGAAGGAATGGAATGCTCCCACAAATGCAGGAGAAGTACGTAGTTTCTTGGGTCTGGCAGGCTATTACCGGAGATTCATTGAAGGATTTTCAAAAATAGCTGCACCGATGACCCGATTAACGAGGAAAAACGAAAAATTTGTGTGGAATGAAGAATGCGAGAAAAGCTTCCTAACGCTGAAAAATAAGCTTACTACAGCACCAGTTCTGACTATTCCTGATCCGACAAAAGATTTTGTTGTTTACAGTGATGCGTCCAAGTATGGTTTAGGTTGTGTCCTGATGCAGCAAGGGAAGGTAGTTGCGTATGCTTCAAGACAACTCAGACCTCACGAAGTGAACTACCCTACACACGACCTGGAATTGGCGGCAGTCGTGCATGCTCTAAAGATTTGGCGACATTACTTATATGGAGGGAAGTGCGAGATTTTCACCGACCATAAAAGTTTGAAGTATTTATTTACTCAAAAGGAACTCAATATGAGACAAAGAAGGTGGTTGGAACTCGTAAAAGATTATGACTGCACCATTAGTTACCATCCAGGTAAAGCTAACGTGGTCGCTGATGCCTTAAGTCGTAAGGGTAAGTTGACAAATTTACTTTCCGGCCAAAGGAAATTGATTGAGGAATTTGCTAAGATGCAGATCGAGGTAGTGGTACCACCGGAAAATACTAAAATGATATTAGCAACTTTGACGCTACAACCGACGCTAAAGGAGAGGATCAGAGAAGCCCAATATCAAGATGTCTTTTTGAGGAAAATGCGAGAAAGAGCTCAAAAGAAGGATATTAAAGGATTCATTATCGCGAGCGATGACACCTTAACTTACGAAGGAAGAATTTGTGTCCCTAAGGATGAGGAACTGAGGAAAACAATAATGAGTGAAGCTCATTGCACTCCTTACACCGCACATCCTGGTGGGACCAAAATGTATCAAGATTTACGGTCCATGTTCTGGTGGAGAGCCATGAAAAGGGACATTGCATCTTTTGTCGAGAGATGTTTAGTGTGTCAGCAAGTGAAGGCTGAACACCAGCGTCCATCTGGACTACTACGACCATTAGAGATACCAGAATGGAAGTGGGAACACATTACTATGGATTTTGTAGTAGGTTTGCCACCGTCTACAAGGGGTAATAAAGCTGTTTGGGTCATAGTAGATCGATTAACGAAATCTGCCCACTTTTTACCCATCAAGATGACTTTCAGCATGGAACAATATGCTCAGATCTACATTAGGGAAATTGTCAAGTTACATGGTGTGCCCGTCTCGATAGTTTCTGACAGAGACACTCGCTTTACCTCAAACTTTTGGAAAAGTTTACAGAGCGCGCTAGGGACAAAGCTGAGGTTTAGTACTGCCTATCATCCTCAGACCGATGGACAATCTGAAAGAACGATCCAAATACTAGAAGACATGTTGAGAACATGCGTCCTCGACTTAGGTGGTCAGTGGGAGACACTCTTACCTTTAGTTGAGTTCGCATATAATAATAGTTACCAAGCAACAATTGGTATGGCACCGTACGAAGCATTGTACGGAAGGAAATGCAGATCTCCCATATACTGGGATGAAATAGGAGAAAGAAAAATTTTAGGACCAGAGTTGGTCCAACAAACGGTTCAGCATATTGAAACCATTCGAAATCGGATCAAGATTGCGCAGGATAGGCAGAAGTCGTATGCTGATCGTCGAAGGAAGGAATTATGCTTCGAAGTTGGAGATAAAGTTTTTCTCAAAGTAGCACCGGTAAAGGGAGTTATAAGATTTGGAGAGAAAGGGAAATTGAAACCACGATTTATCGGACCGTTCGAAATTCTCAAACGAATCGGGGATCTTGCGTACGAGCTAGCCTTACCGCCAAGCCTGTCCGGAGTACATAATGTCTTTCACGTATCCATGTTAAGGAAGTATGTACATGACCCGAGTCATGTCGTGAGTTACCAAGAACTGAATGTTAATAAAGATTTAACATACGAAGAAACTCCAGATGTTATCCTAGATCGGAAGGTCCATCGATTAAGGAATAAAGATGTTACCCTAATCAAGGTACAGTGGAAACGTCACACCAAGAAAGAAGCTACATGGGAAAGAGAAGAAGAATTTCGTGCTAAATACCCAAATTTGTTCGCTACAGGTATGACTTCAATTTCGAGGACGAAATTATTTGAAGGTGGGTAGTATTGTAGCGATCGCATTAAAATTTTATTATTTTTAGAAATCTTAAATATAAACGTAACAATTTAAATAATATTAAAGAACATAATTTATTTTAATACAAATCACATAAGTCAATAATATTGTAAGAAGCCTTTGATAATATTGAAATAGAGAACTAAAAAGACTACTCCTTATGCAAATAAGTATACAAAGTCCAAATAATTAAAACACGTTTCTACCTAAATACAACTCAAATAATTGAGCCCCTCCCCTCTATCTGAGCAAATCCTTCGTACTGCCAAGTATCTTGGTATGCAGGGTTTGTCCGTCCACTTGCCAAAATTATTGTCCACTTGCTAAAGGTTCTGATCCTACTCCGTCTTCAAATTATTGATACAACTCTCTCTTCTCTTTTCAACTATAAATATTTACCCCACCTGTCAAACAATACACGGCAAAAGAAAAAAAAAAAAAGAGAATATTCATAAACATACATCCTCTGCAATCAAGCTTCTATTTTCCTCTCCTGCAGTTTAAGGTATCATACTCTCCTCCTCTCTTTTTGTACTTCTTACCTTCATAAAAATGGACAAAATTTATATGAACCTTTAAATTGAGGTATACTTTCAAAAAAAAAAAATAATAAATAAATAATAATAATAATAATAAATAAATAAATAAATAATAATAATAACTAAATCAGAGTATATGAAAACATGTTTCAATCCCTATTTTCTCCTGTTGTTATAATTGATGAAACTAAATCTCTTCTTTAAACCATAGCCAAAATTGAAACTGTGTACCCATTTCAATTACCTTTGAGCACTAGAAAAAAAAAAAAAAAAGTAAAGAACCCAAGCTTCCTTTAGTAACCGAAACTCCCCATAGGAAATCACCCCGTTTAGGTTGAACAGAAGCCCGAAACTTGTAGTTGAGGGCCTAGTTGAGGGCCTTGACACCCCGATAGCACTTCATAAACCCCAGTCGCTGCCTCTTCACCTCCGAGATGCCATCCAGAAATTGTAGGCCCGACGTTTCCCCGTTGAACCCACGGCTGACCTCTGTGGATGCCATTATCGGAACTTTTAACCCCCTCGTCCTCCACGTCTAACCTCTGCCCCAAATCGCCACCCACCATCGTCCGGTTTCCTTCCTCAAGACGTACGTCGCCGTCCTCCCGTTCTTCTTTTTCCCCTGTACAGTTCTTGTTTCAAATGAGATGTGAAATTAGGGATGGAGAATTTGATCCTCCCGTTCCTTTTTCCTAATCACTAAACAGGCCCTTCACAACCTAGCCCAAACCCATAAGACAAGCCCAAGCCCAATGTCCTAAATCCTACTTCTATCCTACTGAGCCCATTTAAAAACATAGCCTACGGTTTAAAAAAAAAAATGGGGTAAATAAGTGTAAATAATAATAGCAATAACTTTAGAATTCTAAATACTATGTTAAACAATGAAGTATTTTAATGTCATTTGTTTAGGAGGCGTATCTCTCGAGTAAGGTTATCGCACGTGTTCGACTACTATTTCGCGCATCAAAAGGTAGGGTCATTCTTATCTCTTTTAATGTAGTAAATTTAAATGTGACGCACATGAACTGTTTTCGAAGCGACTGAACGATATTATGTTATAAGACCTGTGATCCCATGAGGGGTCAGTGACCGAACTAAGGGTCATCGGGGAGAGCCCGCCGTGTTTTATGTGCGCACCACATGTTTCAATGTTTCAAGTATGTTATGTTTATCGTTAATGTCTTTCGCATTGGTGAACATGTTTTATGTGTGGTATGTTTGAATTATCGACATTAGACTAGATATAGATTTTCTCTACTGAGTCGTTGAACTCACCCCTTCAACACACTGTTTTTAGGTACGAACGGGGATGCCAACGGAGGAGGCGACAGGACAATGGAATGAAAACCTCTTACAAGTATTACGGTTAATTTTATCGTCTATTATATTATGCAGTATGAAAAACTTATGAATAAATTATTCGATTAACATTTAAACACCAAAATGATGAAGTGGTGTATTTTGTAAAAGATGTCTATGTTTTCTAAAAATTTAAGTAAAATACTGTATTTCGTTTACTATAAAATCTTATTATTTTACTATATTATTTAATGTAGTATTTCAAACTACTATTTGTACTAAAATTGTATTCTGTTTATTTTCTCCTAATTTATATTTAATAAATTTTAGAACTTAACCATAAAATAAATAAATGAGTATAGTATTTTTTTTTTCTACTAAATAATACTAGGTAGTATTCATAATTATAAATATTTTTAAAACTTACTATTTTTATTTCTTTTTAACTGAAACACTATAAATAAATTATAGTACTATTAAGTATATGTAAGTCGGGGCGTTACAGTTCTCTCGATTATTCATTGGTTTGGTGGGATCAGATGGTGACCAGTAGGAGACGGAACTGTGAACATCCTATCGAAACTGTAAGTATTGAATTACGAGAGATGGCAAGGAAAAATCGAAAACGAGGCTCGTGTTCAACACGATCTACTTAAAACAAAATTGAACCTCTACCGATCGTTTTTTTCCCAGTATACAACGTTTTCACGCAACTACGTTGCACGTCGAACTGAGATATTTCTCAAAAGATTTCACTGGAGGGCCAAGGAAAGATAAACAAAAGAAAATAAGCAAAAAGTGCTTAAATGTGTCTGTATAAACTCGATTCTTTTTCGGTATGTTTTTGCAGACACAAATGGCTGCAATTTATAGGATACGATGGACGATAGGGGTTGATAAATTCGGACGTGTTGACCGTAACGTCCATCATTCATAACACATAATCATTGTGATTAAACACCATCAATTCACATGTTTAAAATTCAAAGTTGTAACCTCCAACAATAATGAATATCATTTGATTATTATTATTGTAATATTATGTCAATTGATTGACAAATATTCTAATAGGAAACTAAAATAATATGCAAAAGGTTGACTCCCACACAAGTTCGAAATTTGTAGGCTAAATTTCGGTGATTTGGACCCCCTTGCACGCAGGTAGGAGGCGAAGCATAATCATAATATTAATTCAAAGTGTTAGTAGGATACTCCCCTTTATACACTTACTCCCTCTTGCATATATTTCCAGTGTGTGATGCAACATTATCCCTTTAATATTGTCTTTCAATTCACAATTTTGTTACAAGTTTGAAAATTAATTTGTCATTCATTTCTACTCCGATTTGAGCAAATGAGATCTCGTTTCGAAGCTCTCTTCGATCTCTATATTTTCCAACAGTCCACCAATGAATGAAAATTATACAAACACCAAAAGTCATTTGGTGAAATCAATCAACGTTAGAAACATGCATAGATAGGTGTTACCCTTTAAACCTTCTCTTGTGGAAGCATACTAACTTTATTGATTAAATAGTAGGCACGATGTCTTGAACTATTCACCATTTATGTAAACGGTAATATACTCCACTCACGTTCTTTCTAACAACTCTCTGTTCTCATGATTATGTTCATTTTTTCCTTGAACATCACCCTTGTTCTGTAAGAGTGTTTAAGAACATGCCTTATTATATTCTCTTCGAAGCGGCCCCACTTCTCTCTTACATAGGTGATTTCCTTAAAAAGTATCTATAATATCTCTTTTGAATCATTAATAGCAATTTTCTAATCCTCACACACAATCACTGTAACATCTTTTAGGCAATGGACTTTTGGTGGAAATCAAATCCCCCCCCCCCCCCTATATAACAGTGATAACGGAGTTTAGACGGTTAGGTTGTCCCTTTGAACCTTGTTCTTGAGATCTCTAGTCATATAGGTAAGTTTTTTCTTCGTCTCAACTCTCTTTCTTTAAGGCTTTTAGTCTCATTCTTGTAGATGACGACATCACTAACTCTCGATTTATTAACCCTTTGGTTAATGGATCTGCGATATTATCTTTAGATCTTACTTAGTCTATTGAAATAACTCCCGTCGAGAGTAATTGTCGAATAATATTATTTCTGCGACGTATGTGTCTAGACTTACCATTGTACATATTACTTTGTGCTCGTCCAATTGCAGATTGACTATCACAATGACTACGAATTGGATACACATGTTTCGTTCACTTCGGATGTTCTTTTTAACTTCCGATTTTTATTGTACAAATAATTCATATTTCAATATGAATTTCAAAAGTCTCATATTTAATTCTCATCAAGTAAATAATACTTTTCTAAATTTTTTTTGATAAAATATCAATCAATAATATAATTTTGTACAAATATTCATATCTAAATATGAATTTTAAATTTTCTCTTATATTTACTTCTCATTAAGTAAATTTTGATTGTGATAATAAATTATTATTACCACTTTCATATCATTATATGAATTTCAATAATTTATTTATTTCTCTTGTATAATTTTTTATATCTCATTCATGACCTTAATTAATTTTAAAAATTTTATTTCAATAAATAATAATATAATAAATTTCACTATTTATTATAATCAACCAATAATAATATAATAAATTTTATTATTTATTATATTTTAATGGCAATAATAAGTTTTACTTATTTTTTCACCATAATAATTATCACATAAATCATAATAATGACCATATTATTATTATTATTATTATTATTATTATTATTATTATTATTATTATTATTATGCAATTATTTCAAAAGATATAATATCAACTTATAGATATTTTCTAATGAATTAGAACGAGCTATTACACTTTGGAGAAACCATCTGGTGTGGCGCACCACCACCAGTTCGGAGGCATAAGGTTGTCTTCGAATGTTAATTCATAAATCGATAATATTATTTATTGCTAGGAGCAATATAATATTGATTGATAATCATACCTACAGGGTCACACACGGACTCGATGATTATGTATATTGCTTGTTGATTATATTGATTTAGAATCAATATAGACGTGGATTTATACATGCATGGTTTTGTCGAGTCTGATCTCGTCTGGTAGATCGAGGAGTTTGATGATGTTTTTCCTGAGGATACACCTCCTGATTTACTGTCGATTCGAGGGATTGAGCACTAGATCATTGTTCCTGAAGTAGTGCTGCCAAACCGCCCAGCGTACTGGACCAACTCGGAGGAAACAAAGGAGTTGGAGAAGCATATTGGCGACTTGGTGGTCAAAGGGAATGAAGTATCGTCATCCTATTCCTAGATTAGATGACATGCTTGATGAGTTGTATGTTTCCTGCGTATTTTCCAAAATTGATCTGCGTAGTGGGTACCATCAGATTAGGATTATGGAAGGAGATGAGTGAAAAACTGCTTTTAAGATGAAAATCGGGTTATATGAGTGGTTAGTCATGCCTTTTGGATTAACTAATACTCCCCGACACCTTCAGAAAAGGAGTTGGCTGGACAGTGGATCAAGGCCGCGCTCGCAGGATATCCCGCGGACGCAGGTTAAATGTCGGCAGACAAAGTTTCCTGTCGGGCGACAAGTGGATGTCGGCCGACATCCCATCTTTTCGGCCGACAAAGTCCCAGAAATCGTGACTTTTCAGCGGACGGGATTTTTGGGCGTTTTTGTACCCTTTTCTTCATATTTTAGGTCAGCCTATATAAAGGCTTGGAACCCTTGTTTTTGAAACACAACTTTTGACATTAATATTATTTTACGTGAGTTCATCTCTCTCAATTTTTCGTTCTCTTTTGATTTTACTAAAAGAGTTCAACTAGGCGAATCTACGAAGCATCCATACTTCGTCGTGTGTCATCATCGTTTCCAAGTAGCTGCATCAATTCCGTTTTGGGGGTTAGGTTTTCAACCTAATCAATTCAACGAATTAGGTTCAGAAGTTTGGGGATTTCATCCACCCAGGTATCCGAAACCCGAATTCCGTGTTCTTCGTATCAATTCAATTATCTATCAAACGAGGTACGTATCATCTAGTATCAGAGCCAGGTTAGGGTTTCACTTTCTGATTTCGTTACCTCGTTCGTCTTTTTCTTTTCGTTCTTCTTTTCTTCTTGCTGAATCGGATCTCTTTCATCCGTAAGCACAAAAAAAAAAAATTATAAAAATTATTTAGACTCGATTTTTCTCGAAATTTTTTTGGGATTATCGTATTCTTATTGTTGTTCGTATTCCCAGCCATAAAAAAAAAAAAATTGGCGGGAAAAGTTTTCTTCAACCAAATTTTTGTGTGTGATTCCTGAGTTTTCCGGCATCGTTTTGAGCCAATTTGGTGCTATCATATTTTTTTCGTTCCGAAATTTTCCGATTTTTGTTCCTTTCTACGTCGTATTGTGTGTTTTTGTGGATCTTGTCGAGTCTGATCTCGTCTGGTAGATCGAGGAGTTCGATACATTGAGGGAGAATTTGAGTGGTAAAAGGCAGAGTGTGTGAGAATATTAGAGTGAAAAAAGCCATACCTGAGTGAAACACGAGTGCTGAGTGAATCCAATCTTGAGTGTGATACACGAGCGTTTGTGAGGTGGTGAGGTTTCTTTTACTTTTGCTTTTAGTACTAACGTTTTCTGTGCAGGATGTCTGAAGACGCGAAAAATATGGAGACAACTGAGGGGTCTATTAACAACGTCCAAATGCAGTTCATCGTGGAAGCTTTGCGTCCCGAATTGGCAAAGCTCTTCTCAACTAAGATGGATGTGGTACATGACCGACTCCTTGCCCTAGAGGAAAAATCTCGTCGAGAGAATGCAGAGACTCGGAGAGTCGCAATGCGCAACGTCGGTCGAGATAACCATCATCGCCATAATGGGCGAAACAGGGATGCCAACCCCGAAGACGATGAGGCTGAAGAAATTGACAACAACTTGAGCAATATCAAGATGACTGTTCCCACATTCATAGGGAAGAACGATCCAGAGTTGTACATCGAATGGGAGAGGAAGGTCGAAATGATGTTTGACTGCCACAATTATTCAGAGCTAAAGAAGGTGATATTGGCGGCAATCGAATTTTTTGACTATGCATTGGTTTGGTGGGATCAACTGGTTTCCAGTAGGAAGAGAAACTATGAGCAGCCTATTGAAACATGGGCCGAGATGAAGTCTGTGATGCGAAAGAGGTTTGTACCCTCCCACTACTACCGGGAGTTGTACATCAAACTACAGAATCTACGACAGGGAACGAAGAGCGTAGATGAATACTTTAAGGAGATGGAGGTGGCAATGATTCGGGCCAACGTTGAAGAGGATCGGGAAGCTACCATGGCTCGGTTCTTGGCTGGACTGAATTGGGAGATTCGTAATGCAGTGGAGTTGCAACCGTACGTCGAATTAGAGGATATGGTCCACATGGCGATCAAGATTGAGAACCAGCATAAGAGGAGGGGTAGTTTTAGCAGTGCAAAGCCGAATCAGTCTTCTTAGAGATCACCCCAAGGCCCGAGTGGTTCTACACCTAAAGGGAACCAATGGAAGAGAGAGGCTCCACCTCGAGATGAGAAGAAGACCTTCTTTAAGGGTCGTTCGGAGGGAGCAAGTCCAACGACTCAGGTCAGCCCATCAAATCCTGATAGTCGCAACCGAGACAAGAAGTGCTTCAAGTGTCAGGGATTTGGGCACATTATGAGTGAGTGTCCTAACAGAAGACTCATGATCTTGAGAGACGACGGAGAAGTCGTGACTGATGGTGAAGACGAGGAACCGACACCTACAGCTACAGTGGATTCCGAGGATGAGGAGATCCTACCAACCGAAGGCCAACTGTTTGTAGCTAGGAGAGTATTGAGTGCCCAGACACAGCCCGTTGAGAGGGAGCAGCGAGAGAACCTTTTCCACACGAGATGCCATGTGCAGGACAAGGTGTGTAGTGTCATCATTGACGGAGGAAGCTGCACGAATGTGGTTAGTGACAAGACGTTGTAGTGCGTCAAAAATCAAATAAAAATAACCGAACTTATTGCCAAAGCAATTCGCCCGAGTCGATCTCACGAGGAACACTACTATCGGCCGTAAAAATGTTTTTATGTTTGCAACGAAGAAAAGAGGAAGAAGTGTATAGCATAATGCATTATTGGGTTTTTTTTTGTTTTTAAACTAAATTAACTAAAAAAATTAAAATTGAGAATAAATCAAAAAGTAATTAACAAGGTCTAATAAAAAGAGAGTAACTAGAGCTTCGGGTTCATCAAGCATAAATTTCGGGTTTTCGATTCATGAGAAACAAGCAAGGCTAAAATGTCCATCTCCGGTTGATCTTAGTTAGTTCGAGTACCCTAGGTCTTGTAATCGCTCCTAAGCCTCATACAAGTATTGAAAATTAATTTAGCAATTAATCAAACACCTTATGTGCGCTAACAAATCTCTAGCCCTAATTTATACTTAAATTCCCCTAGCCCTAGCAAGAAAATTAGCTACTCATAAAATTGAAACAAGAAAAACAAGCATGGAGAAAAGAATTCATGGTGATGAACTATTGCAAGAGATGAACGAATAAATAAGAAAGCATAAACGATCTAATCAACAAAATAAATAAGAGAACTTACTAATTATTGAATCCAATTCAAAGGGAGAACAAAATCAAGCTACACTATTGGTGATTCGAGCAATTGAAGGTTGTCAATCTCCAAGTGCAAAATTACCCTAGGTCTAAGAGAAAACAATCTGAAAATCGTACGTGAAGTACTAGAAAAAAAAAGGTGCGTTCGAAGTAGGCAAACTCCTACTCTTATACAAAATCGGGCTGGTCAAACGAAGTCAAAATCTGGAATTTCTCGTCGGGCGTGCGCCTGGGTACCAGGCGGGCGCCTGGTAGACGTCGCGGGCGGGCGCCTGGCAAGGGAGCGATCGCCTGGTGGAAAAACAGGCCGTTCTGGAATCAGGAGGAAGCGGGCGCTTGGTCGGTGAGCGCTCGCCTGGTGGTGGTCGCGAGCGGGCGCCTGGATGGCAAGCGATCATTGGGCCATGTAGAGGACTCCAAGGGCTTTCCGTAGAGGTATAGATCATCTCCATAGGTGGTCTGAGTTGGGAGACCCAAGCTCTCCAAGTTCGCTGCGCATACACTCCGGGGCAGCTGCGTACTGGGCTGGAAACTAAAGGATTTCGACTATATGACGGAGATATAAGATAATTAAAGGGAAGGGCCTCGTAAAACTCTTCGATAGCTTTCCGACAAGGTAAGGACCATGCATGTATGTGGTCGGAGCTGAGAGAACCAAGCTCTCCAAGTTTGCTGCACATACACCCCGGTGCAGCTGCATACTGGGCTGGAAACCCATGAATTCCGGCTCTATCACGGGGAACCATGAGAACAAACTGGTAGGACCATGTAGAGGATTTCAAGATCTTTCCGAAAATGTATGGATCATGTTTTTAGGTGTTCGGAGTTGGGAGAACCAAAGTGGCCAAGTTTGCAGCGCAATCACGATAGGTGGTTGGTCAAATCACTTTACCGTTTTTCAACTCATTTTTGCTCGTTTTCGCATTGAACATGATCATACACCTACACACTCCATAAAACGTCAAACCTACCGAGAATCATGAGAATGATGCACAAGAATGACACAAAATGGCATGAGACGACACAAAACATCATATGAAAAATAGCACAAAAACATGTAAATCAACTCCCCCACACTTAGCTCTTTGCTTGTCCTCAAGCAAACAATCACGGTATACAATACGAACCAAGCATCGACTAAGCTCAAGACAAACAATCAACCATAAGGGAATTCAAGTCATTCACATTCGACAAATCAGAACCAACTAATGAGTGTCCCTCAAGTATTAAAATCTCCACAGTTTAAACCATGACTCCACTCCACCAATATCAACAACGAGCACAAGTAAACAAAGCCACAGAAATCTCTAGCCAGGTTAATCAAGTGAGGCAATATTCACTAGGTGTAAACAGTCGAGGGTCACTCGAGTATCCTAGCGTGGTTTCCCATACTCATCGTTCTCGTATAAGCAGTGTGGCTGCTCTACTAATATTAATACTAATACTACTATTTTTATTATTTTATTTTGCTTTTTTGCTTTTTTTTTTTTATTTTTTATTTTTTCTCTCGGCAACGGGATTTTTCGAACTATTTATTTTTTTCTTACTAGCTCGGCTGCCGGCCCTTTTTTTCACATACGCAACTAAAATTTTCGAACGTCTTCTTTTTTTGAGTCCGGTTGCGAATAATACCTATATATAGCTAAGCCACACTACTAATAAGAGAGACGATCAAAGTAGAATCCTCGTGTATAACTCGGCCAAACAATCAATGAACTCGATCCACTTAATACTCGTGCCTAACCGATGTCATGAAAAACACAGCTCTCCCTATGTAGCAAATCCTAAGTGTAGGACCCACAATTAATCAACTCGTCATTATCATCCTGATGAAGCCCTGAATTCAACTATGTGTAAACTGAAGCCTATATTGCCTAGCACATGCTTCTAACAACTATACCGCAATTGGGCTAAATGGGGAGGGTGATCAATATGACAAAACATACTAAAAGACACAAACATAAGCGACGTTTGAAGACTACTATAACCCCAACAAACCTCGCGAAACAACGGGTTACCCTAAGAACATGCAAATCTACCCCCCCACACTTGAAAGACACATTGTCCTCAATGTAAAACACATACTCAAATAAATCTCAGGCAAGGGAGAAACAAAGCATGTCCACACGAATAAAAAAGAAAAGAAAAAGTAAAGAAAGAAAATACACATAACAAGCTTAAAAGAGGAAGGGTAAGAAGGTGCAAACAGTGATGTTGGCTACTTCGGTCTTCTCGATATCGCTCGTATGAATTCGTGGGAAGGCCCCCACGTGGCGCTCATTTTGGAAACCGAAAGAGCAGCACGGTCCGTGGATTAGCCTCCACGCGGCGCTTGTTTAACGTCTTGAGCTTGACTCATCTTCCATCAATAAGGAGCCTCAGTGAGGCTCATCATCTCAGGTGTCATCTCTTCTATATAAACATATTTCCATTGTTTTGATAACCCCTTCAGCTCTAATTTTGGTGGAGGTGATTCATTTTCATCGTCACTCTCGAGTACCTCGATCACCCCCACACTATCTTTTACATGCACATCTTTCTTGGCTTCAACACCGAGAAATATCGAGCTACTTTTCTGCAAAAACACCATCTCGCCCAAGAGATCAATAGCATAAATGTAAAGAAAATTTACAATGTAAGCATCAAAAGAATTAATAACCTCAATGTAATCAACCTTACCAAAAGATGTTTTATCTCCACCCAAAGCAAAATTAAATCTGAAAAAATACCTGGATCATGCGGCTTGGGTGGGTGAAGAGCACGTTTCACCTTTGACTCCTCAACATACATAAGGTCGTTCATGTCGAGTGAGGGAGGAAGGTGTCCGGAATTATTACACACCAAATCACTCAGAGAGGAAGGAGGTGATTCTTTCATACATGCATGTTCGAGAAACATATCATATACATCATCATCACTCGAGGCATAGATATTTGAACATTCGGACTCAAGAGATGTATCTAGCATCGAGATCTCCTCGTCTTCATTATAAACCACTATATTGATGATCATTGTTTCTTGCTCTAGTTGTCTAGGGGGTGGAATGGACGATTTGTATGGGTCTTCGGCTTTGTGTGACATTATTAGTGGTATCTCCTCTAGCACCATACTATCTATCGTCTCTTTTTCGTCATTTTCCTCCAAATGTAATTCATCGAGGTACACATGCTCCACTGTGGACTCGACCTCATTAGGTTCTACATCCTCATCTTCGTAGTCACCATGGAGAATCGCGAGGGCATGGGTCTCCGTCGGTTGGCGCGTATGATTTTCTTCATCTTGTTCCGACTCGTGCAATGGGATCGACAGCATACATATCTTCTCCTCGAAAGCATTGGACCTTTCCTCTGCTTTTTCCCTTTTTGCCATTGCCTCTTCATTTGCTTTCATTATCTGTTCGGTCGATTGCATGAAATCGTGAAAAATTTCATCAAAACATGGATTGCACGGCGGCTCCGGTTGCATCGAATATGGTGGAGGGTAGGCCAAATTTTCTTCAACATTTCTGGCCATCGCCACTTCATTCGCTATCATCGCAGCTTCATTCGATTTTATTATTTGGTTGGCCGTCTTCATGAAATCCTGAAAAACGTCATCCAATGAGGGCTTGTATGGCGGCTCTGATTGCATTGAATATTGTGGAGGGTACACCATGTTCTGAGGAGTCCATTGTTGTTGAAGCCATTGTTGGTGAGGTGGATCAAAATGATAGCTCGATTGAGTATCCCACTCCGGATTGTATGCCTAAGACTGAGAGCCAAAATGTGTTGTCGCGTCATATTGGGAAGGCTCGTAGTAAGTGCTCGTCTGAGGCCTTGTGAAATCCCACGGATAGTTGTTATATGTATTCATCACTGCTAACACAAACACTTGACAAAAACATTAAACGCACCAGTGGGAGAAATAAAAGTCATAAAAAAAAAATTGCAAACACTCAAACACTAATACTAGTGCCTAAAGTGTTCCCCGGCAACGGCGCCAATTTGACAAGACGTTGTAGTGCGTCAAAAATCAAATAAAAATAACCGAACTTATTGCCAAAGCAATTCGCCCGAGTCGATCTCACGAGGAACACTACTATCGGCCCGTAAAAATGTTTTTATGTTTGCAACGAAGAAAAGAGGAAGAAGTGTATAGCATAATGCATTATTGGGTTTGTTTTGTTTTTAAACTAAATTAACTAAAAAAATTAAAATTGAGAATACATCAAAAAGTAATTAACAAGGTCTAATAAAAAGAGAGTAACTAGAGCTTCGGGTTCATCAAGCATAAATTTCGGGTTTTCGATTCATGAGAAACAAGCAAGGCTAAAATGTCCGTCTCCGGTTGATCTTAGTTAGTTCGAGTACCCTAGGTCTTGTAATCGCTCCTAAGCCTCATACAAGTATTGAAAATTAATTTAGCAATTAATCAAACACCTTATGTGCGCTAACAAATCTCTAGCCCTAATTTATACTTAAATTCCCCTAGCCCTAGCAAGAAAATTAGCTACTCATAAAATTGAAACAAGAAAAACAAGCATGGAGAAAAGAATTCATGGTGATGAACTATTGCAAGAGATGAACGAATAAATAAGAAAGCATAAACGATCTAATCAACAAAATAAATAAGAGAACTTACTAATTATTGAATCCAATTCAAAGGGAGAACAAAATCAAGCTACACTATTGGTGATTCGAGCAATTGAAGGTTGTCAATCTCCAAGTGCAAAATTACCCTAGGTCTAAGAGAAAACAATCTGAAAATCGTACGTGAAGTACTAGAAAAAAAAAGGTGCGTTCGAAGTAGGCAAACTCCTACTCTTATACAAAATCGGGCTGGTCAAACGAAGTCAAAATCTGGAATTTCTCGTCGGGCGTGCGCCTGGGTACCAGGCGGGCGCCTGGTAGACGTCGCGGGCGGGCGCCTGGCAACGGAGCGATCGCCTGGTGGAAAAACAGGCCGTTCTGGAATTAGGAGGAAGCGGGCGCTTGGTCGGTGAGCGCTCGCCTGGTGGTGGTCGCTAGCGGGCGCCTGGATGGCGAGCGATCATTGGGCCATGTAGAGGACTCCAAGGGCTTTCCGTAGAGGTATAGATCATCTCCATAGGTGGTCTGAGTTGGGAGACCCAAGCTCTCCAAGTTCGCTGCGCATACACTCCGGGGCAGCTGCGTACTGGGCTGGAAACTAAAGGATTGCGACTATATGACGGAGATATAAGATAATTAAAGGGAAGGGCCTCGTAAAACTCTTCGATAGATTTCCGACAAGGTAAGGACCATGCATGTATGTGGTCGGAGCTGAGAGAACCAAGCTCTCCAAGTTTGCTGCACATACACCCCGGTGCAGCTGCATACTGGGCTGGAAACCCATGAATTCCGGCTCTATCACGGGGAACCATGAGAACAAACTGGTAGGACCATGTAGAGGATTTCAAGATCTTTCCGAAAATGTATGGATCATGTTTTTAGGTGTTCGGAGTTGGGAGAACCAAAGTGGCCAAGTTTGCAGCGCAATCACGATAGGTGGTTGGTCAAATCACTTTACCGTTTTTCAACTCATTTTTGCTCGTTTTCGCATTGAACATGATCATACACCTACACACTCCATAAAACGTCAAACCTACCGAGAATCATGAGAATGATGCACAAGAATGACACAAAATGGCATGAGACGACACAAAACATCATATGAAAAATAGCACAAAAACATGTAAATCAGTTAGTGCTACCATGGTTCAGCGTTTGGGTTTGACGGTGGTTCAGCGTTTGGGTTCGATAGGAGAGCCATACACGACGGCTTCACCAACAAGTACTCGTTTGAGTATAACGGTAAAAAGGTATCACTTGTTCCTCTCACTCCTAAACAAGTTTACGAGGATCAAGTGCAGATGCAGAAGGAGGCAACAAGGGAGACTCCCAAAGAGCAGCCCTTACCCACAAAGGAGAATGCCTTGATTCACAGATCTTACCTCGCGAAGGCTAGTGATGTGAAGGAAGCAGTGAATGAGAACAGACAACTGTTCGTGTTGTTGTGGAAGGGGAACCTGGTTATTACTAACGATCTACCCCCTCTACCCCCTTCTATTCAGTCTGTTTTGCAGGAGTTCGATGATGTCTTCCCGGAGGATACACCACCTGGTCTACCACCCATTCGAGGGAGAGCGCATCAGATCGATTTTGTGCCTGGAGCTGTGCTACCAAACCGCCCGGCTTACCGCACCAACCCGGAGGAAACAAAGGAATTAGAGAAGCAGATTGGCGACTTGTTGACCAAAGGGCATGTGAAGGAGAGCCTGAGTCCTTGTGCGGTACCTGTACTTCTAGTACCCAAAAAGGATGGCACGATGAGGATGTGTTGCGATTGCCGAGCTATTAATAACATCACGGTAAAGTATCGACATCCTATCCCTAGACTTGATGATATGCTTGATGAATTGTATGGTTCTTGCGTATTTTCTAAAATAGATTTACGTAGTGGGTACCATCAAATTAGGATTAAAGAGGGAGATGAATGGAAAACTGCTTTCAAAACGAAAATTGGATTGTATGAGTGGTTAGTTATGCCTTTTGGACTTACTAATGCTCCTAGTACATTTATGCGTCTTATGAATCATGTTTTGCGTGCTTTTATTGGAAAATTTGTTGTTGTATACTTTGATGATATCTTAGTGTATAGCAAAAATCATGACGAGCATGTGGTTCATTTGAAGATGGTTTTGATTGCACTTAGGCAGGAGAAATTGTATGCTAACCGTAAGAAGTGTGTCTTTAGCACGGATAGAGTCGTTTTCCTTGGTTTTGTTGTTAGTGCACAGGGTGTACAGGTTGACGAGGAAAAGATACGAGCTATCCAAGAGTGGCCAACACCGAAGAGCATTGGAGATGTGCGGAGCTTCCATGGTCTGGCCAGCTTTATTCGGCGGTTTGTGCCTAACTTCAGCAGCATGGCGGCACCTTTAACCGCCGTGATCAAGAAGAACGTGGAGTTCAAGTGGGGAAAGGCACAAGACGAAGCCTTTCAGAGATTGAAGGACAAGCTGGCACACGCCCCGGTATTATCTCTTCCTAACTTTTCTAAATCTTTTGAGATTGAATGTGATGCTTCTGGAATTGGTATTGGTGCAGTGTTGATGCAAGAACGTCGTCCGATAGCCTACTTCAGCGAGAAGCTAAACGGAGCTACGTTGAACTACCCGACGTATGACAAGGAGTTGTATGCCCTGGTGAGAGCTCTTCAGATGTGGCAGCACTATCTCTGGCCTCGGGAGTGTTGGAATTTGATATCCCGGGTTATTAAAATTATGCGGAAACCAATAACCCGATCAAACCCTTCGCCGGAGATCACACGAACACCACCTACGAGCCGGAGCACGAGCCGAACGCACGACGCGGCCGAGGCCGCGCGCACGCCCAGCCCGAGCCCCCGTCCGCGGGACTCGCGCGATTGAAGGACCGATCGCACAAGGGCGATCGATCGGGGTGGGGCTGCCCAGCAGCCCCCGCGGCGAGTCCGGCGACTCGCCGCCGCCTGGAGGGCCCCACCGGCGTGGTGGGGTGGAGCGCGGCACCAGCCCGCGCTCCAGCGATCGATCGCAAGGATCGATCGCTAGCCCTCGGCCCGCCGAGGGTTCGCCCCTCTCGCCCCCTTCCCGAAACCCTAGGGTCGATCGCCGTGGTCCGGCGATCCTAGATCGCCACCACGCGTTCGTCCTCTAGTTCGGGCTTCGATCTCGGATCTTGCGTTCTACGATATTTTACGATAAATCAAAATCGAATAATATCGAGGAGGTTTAGATATTATACCTTCGATTCGTTGTTCGGAGAAACGAAATCAAACACCTTTGAATCTTCCCACGTATTCCTTGCACTTCGTTCGAACGTCGGGTGGGCGACGATCTATCGAACTCCTATGGATCTCCTTCAACTCTCTAGAACTATCAAATAATGATATTCTTGTCTTATAATTTATGAAGGCCATGTAGTGCTTTTATAGGCTACGTAGGGGATCTAAAGGAGGTGGAATATTGGGCTTCCAATATTGATGATTAAATTGAGCCCACCCCAAATCTATTAATCCTTATCAATATTAATTTTATTTATTTTCCACTATATAAATAAAATTGCACTCCCAATATTTACACATATTATATCGAATAATATTTCTCCGGTTAGTATTATTTATTCCGTGTATTTAAGATTTAAATATCCATAAATAAAATTTATTTATTGCTTAATAAATTTATTCATCTCTTATATCCGAGAATAGTACCACTCAACCTTATTTATTATGCGGGAACAAATCCACTCGCGAGGTTTACATAATAAATCCTTATGAGCTCATCTCGGGGATATTATCAACCCTTCCGGGATACACTGTCCCTTCAAGAATTCACGGCATGTCATATATAAAATATAGTGACCCAACTTAACCGGTAATTAACCCAATAATTAAATCGGTTAATTCCTTTGGAAAATCAAAGTCACTTATATTAAATATACACACCCGCAATTGTTTCGGGGATTAAGAATAAAATACTCCGAGACTTAAATCAATTATCACAGAGCAATCCTAATTGATAAGTCTCAAGCGATCCGCTCAATACACCAAGTGTACAAGTGTGATAAAATAATTAAGACAAATTATTTTCTCTCTCACACAACGACTATACCGATGGATTGGTCCGTGTCCATCTAGGTCGTGAGCAACTGTTCGATTGAATACGAGTAACCGATAGTATGATCGTCTGTGTGGGCCCGACACACCATACTAACTACAACGTATATAATCCAGGACTATAATTTGAATTTATTTAATTTATAATAATTAAAAGCAAATGAATGTTTATTATTAATAGGTAAATGAAAGTGTACATAGAGTTCAGAATACTCAAATCTAGACATTAAGTATACTACTCCATCAATCTCCCACTTATACTAAGGTCTAGTCTTATCTTCCAAACTTCTGACTCCCAAACCCTCCAAGTGCTTAAAATATACTTCCTTAGGAAGTATCTTGGTGAAAGGGTCCGCTAGGTTGTCCTCCGAAGCTATCTTGGTGACTACTGCATCGCCCCTCTTGACGATGTCTCGAATCAGGTGGTACTTGCGCTCTATGTGTTTCGTAGCACTATGGGACCGTGGTTCCTTACTGTTTGCCACTGCACCGCTATTGTCACAATAAATTTTCATAGCCTTGGGCAAACTCGAAATCACATCTAAGTCCTGGAGGAAATTAAGGAACCATACTGACTCTTTCGCTGACTCTTTCGCTGCCTCTGAGGCTGCAACATATTCAGCTTCCATGGTAGAGTCTGAAATGCACTTTTGCTTAACACTCTTCCATGATACGGCTCCACCTCCCAAAGTGTACACATAGCCTGATGTCGACTTACGCCGGTCCTTATCAGCTTGGAAATCCGAATCTGTGTAACCCAAAGGAATCAAATTGTCTGCTCCGTATCTCAGAACATAATCCTTAGTATTTCGCAAATACTTGAAAATGCTCTTTACGGCAGTCCAATGAGCCTTTCCAGGGTTACTCTGATATCTCGCTACTATGCCAACCGCATAACTGATATCAGGCCTCGTGCATAACATTGCATACATTAAGCTTCCCACAGCCGAAGCGTAGGGAACCGCTTTCATTTCATCTTTCTCCTTCTGTGTCCGAGGACACATCTCCTTAGAAAGATAAGTTCCTTTACTGAAGGGTAGATCACCCTTCTTGGAATCTTGCATGTTAAAACGAGCTAGAATCGTGTCTATGTAAGATTGCTGGGAAAGATACAATGTTCTATTCCGGCGATCCCTTATAACTTTGATCCCTAGAACATGTCCAACTTCTCCCAAATCTTTCATATCGAATTGTCTAGACAACCATCCCTTCATGTCTGATAACATTTTTACACTGTTGCCAATGAGAAGAATGTCGTCTACATAAAGCACGAGAAACACCACTTTCTTTCCATCACGTTTCCAATACACACACGATTCGTCCATGCTTTGAATGAATCCAAAAGATTGGACTACTTCATCAAACCGCAGGTTCCACGATCTCGAGGCTTGTTTCAATCCATAAATGGATCGATTAAGCTTGCACACTAGATGATCTCGCCCCTTTGCAATGAATCCTTCTGGTTGTTTCATATAAATCGTCTCGTCAAGACTTCCATTCAGGAAAGCTGTCTTGACATCCATTTGCCACACCTCATAATCCATATGAGCTGCTATGGATAAGAGAATCCGGATCGACTTTATCTTGGCTACTGGCGAGAATGTCTCCTCATAATCGATTCCCTCTTTCTGAGTATATCCTTTCGCAACAAGCCGAGCTTTAAAGGTTTCAACCTTTCCGTCAGATCCTCTCTTTCTCTTGTAGACCCATTTACACCCAATTGGCTTTACGCCGCTTGGTGGTTCTACAAGATCCCAGACTTTATTAGAATCCATAGATTCTATTTCGGATTTCATCGCTTTCTTCCAAGAAGGCGCATCTATATCTTGTACCGCCTCATCATAGGTCCAGGGATCGATTTCATGAATTCCGGGTGCTGAGTCCGAAGACTCACCCAGTCCAATCCATCTGTCTGGTTGTTTAACAACCCTCCCACTACGACGACGTTTCGGTGTATCAACAGTGACAGTATTAGGTGCAGGTTCTAGTGGTGTATCTATACTCGGTTCGGCTGTATCTAGGTCTTCCTCGTTACCTCTCAACTCATCAAGCATCATGTCACTTTTGGGCTTGTGGTCCATGACATAGTCTTCCTCTAAGAACCGAGCGTTAGTACTTATAACGATCTTCTGGTCCGTAGGACTATAGAACATGCCACCTTTAGTTCCTTTCGGGTATCCTACAAACAACCGTATTTCTGATCTAGGTTCCAACTTATTGGCACCTTGTCGCAACACATGTGCTGGACATCCCCATATCCGAATGTGTTTCAAGTTAGGCTTACGCCCACTCCACAATTCCATGGGTGTAGTTGGTACCGTTTTGGTCGGAACCCTATTCAGAATATACGCCGCTGTTTCCAAGGCATGTCCCCAGAACATAACAGGTAAATCCGAGTAACTCATCATTGATCGCACCATCTCCATAAGAGTCCTATTTCTTCTTTCTGACACACCATTCTGCTGAGGAGTATATGGTGAGGTCAGTTGGGATTCAATCCCATTCTCTGCCAAGTATGCCTTGAATTCTCCAGACAGGTACTCGCCTCCGCGATCAGATCGCAGGCTTTTTATGGATTTACCACGAAGGTTCTCCACAAGAGCCTTGAATTCCTTGAACTTGTCAAAAGAATCACTCTTGTGGCGCATCAGGTATACATATCCATATATTGAGTAATCATCAGTAAAGGTGATGAAATACTCGTACCCTCCCCTTGCCTGAGTAGACATAGGTCCGCATACATCAGAGTGAATCAAATCCAATACTTGTTCAGCTCTACGTCCTTTACCAGAAAAAGAACGCTTGGTCATTTTACCCTTCAAACAGGATTCGCAGGTTGGAAGGTCCTCTCCTTCAACACCACTGATGAGACCATCAGCTTTCAACCTTTGAATTCTATTTGAATTAATATGACCTAGCCTTAGATGCCACAAGTATAATTGATTCATTTTAGAAGATTCCTTTCTCTTATTGGTGTTCGTAGATGTGTTATTACTCTCGGTTAGTTGCATCGTGTTAGACTCAGGATTTAGAACATACAAATCGTCTATCAATGTACCAGAACAGACAATCTCACTATTTCTTCTTATGACCACGGAGTGAACAAAAGAAACAGAATATCCATTCAGAATTAACTTAGAAACTGAAATTAAATTCTCTCTAAAATTCGGTACATAAAGACAATTTTGTAAAACTAAAACCCTATCACTACTAAAGCGTAAGTGAACGTCTCTCACTGCAACAGCCGCCACCTTCGCGGCATTGCCCATGTAGACCACGATCTCTCCCTCTCTAAGTCTCCGGGTTTCCTGGAACCCCTGCAATGAATTGCAGACATGGTCAGTGGCGCCCGTATCTACACACCAGGTGCTGGTAGATATCACCGCTGACAATGTTTCAGTGACTAAGGAAAATTTCGTACCTTTGATGAGAGGACAATCAGACCTCCAGTGCCCAAACTGCTTGCATCAAAAGCATCTGCCCAAAGGCTTGCCTCTCCCAATCCGTGGTTTTAAACCACTGGGCTTCTTTGCACGCTTTTCCTTTAGCCTTGCCACAAAAGCTTGTGATTCTCTTAACTTACGCACAAACTCTGCTTTCGCCGAATCCTTTTTAAGAGACTCGTTGAGAGAAGATTCTGTGAGTATGTTAATCACCTCTTGTCCGGCTTCCACGCTATGTCTCAACATCATCCTGAGGTCATTCTTAATGTCCTCATCAGTTGGGACAACAGTGGATTCGGAAAGCTCAACAGTCTGAACAATGTCCAGATTTCGTTCCCAATCATTACTATATGGAACCGGTGAGTTTTCATCCTTAAGTATATCACAAAGTGGGGTCACAGTCATTCTTAACCTATAAGCACATAAAACAAACAAACAATTTAATACCGATATTATCTCCCTCAAATAATATCATTAAATCACTAATTACATCTAAAATCCCATCAGGTAAGGCAAGCCACGTGGTGTGGACGTTTACCCACCCAAATGATTTAGCAATTAGATTTCCTTTGGTCATACATCACTTATAGCGTAACCTCGTGGGGAGGAATACTATAATGCGTATCTAAGTGTAAACCATTACTCAGCACCAAAGTAAATTGTTTGGAATTGCTACATCACCGCAAGCCACGTGGTGTGGACGTTTACGATAACTTCACAACTCTTCACAATTACTTACAACTGTCTACATCAATTATTTCAAAATCCGTCAGCATAGCAAGCCACGTGGTGTGGACGTTTACTACACAAAGAGACTTTTATAATTGACTCCCAATTACTTGATTCATTCAATCTTGTAAATCAAGACGTGGAGAATCATAAGTGAAACTCGAAGTTTCTAACCAGTGATTCACCATGCGAACAACCCTATCTCTCATAAATGAGGGAGCCGAGCAGACAATCGATCCATCTATCAAAGAATGGTACGAAGGTCTCTAATTTGTGTCCTCTACATGACCAAGTGGCTCTGGCTCCATTCCACTCCCCGGGGTGAGAATGAGTCGACTTGAAATCAGTTTTGGAAACACAAATTAGGCATTGTTTGATAAACTTAATCAATGTTTCTCGTAAGAGGAATTACAAGAACTCTCCTCCAATGACTTATCTATATAAACTTCAAAAGTTTATAAAAGTCACCAAGAGAGCAGCAATGGACACCATGGGTATGTTTCCATACCCTCTCCCACTTAGCTTTTTACAATAAAGGGATACGCTATCTAGTGCATAAAGTAAACACATATAGCATGCATACATGTAATAAAGCACATAGTATTATCACATAATCAAAATAATACTAGAATATTATTTTCCGACTATTATGGCTTTATCACATCTCCGTACGCATCTTCTAGTCTTCAGTCTTCGTTTCTTGAATGCTCCATGTGACGAGAATATTAATATCCAATATTTAAATCTATTTATTTTCAATTAATCCAAAAGTTACTTAATTCGAAAATTAAGTCAATCGAATATATCGAAAATAAAATTAAATATTATTAATATTTTTATTTTTATTTTCTTTTCTACTCCATTAAATCTCTAGAATAATTTATCCAAGACCCACTTGGAATATTCTAGAAGATTTCTATAATGGAATAAGGAAATAAAATAAATTAGGACTCTTCTACTTTCCATTCTTAATTAATTTCCATCTAATGAAAATTCCAAGAATAGGAATAATCAAATAGGAAATAAATTAATACCAAATTAATTAGATTCCTAATCCATGAATATTTCCATATTAGAAATAAAACAATAGGAATCCTAATTAATTCCAAATTGATTCTTTTCCTTATCCATGAGAGTTCCTAAAAAAATAGGAGTACTCAAAAAGGAAAAATCCGAATCAATTAGGAAAGTAAATTTCCGGTAGGAGTAGCATGGGTTGGGAGACCCCACGTCACCCCCACCTCGACCGACCGCCGCCTATGGCACGCCACCGCCGCCCGGCCCACGCGCCACCACCACTGGTGGCCGGCGTGGCCGAGACTCCCACGGACAGCCCCTCGTTGGGCCGAGGGTCGATCGATTCTCATGGATCGACCATGGGGTTGGTCGATCCGAGCCCTAGCTCCTCCTCGTCACTTCGTCTTCTCCGGCGGTCTTCGATTCATCGATCCAATCGCAAAATAAATTACAATAATCTAAATTACAATTCCGGTATCGATTCTATACATGAAATCGACCCTATACAATTTCCGGAAAAACATAGAACGTAATAATAAATCCTAAATTCGGTCAACCCCCGAATTTTTACTATTACAAGCATTCACCACCAAAAACGAATCTCGACATGTCCGAGAGTTTAATAAAACCAACAATCATGACAAAATATATTAAACGAATAATAAATTGAGCCATAATAGTCGGAACCCTGCAAGGTAGAACAATTTTATCGAAAATACCGCGAACGTAAACCACGCTCTGATACCAATTGTTGGAATTTGATATCCCGGGTTATTAAAATTATGCGGAAACCAATAACCCGATCAAACCCTTCGCCGGAGATCACACGAACACCACGTACGAGCCGGAGCACGAGCCGAACGCACGACGCGGCCGAGGCCGCGCGCACGCCCAGCCCGAGCCCCCGTCCGCGGGACTCGCGCGATTGAAGGACCGATCGCACAAGGGCGATCGATCAGGGTGGGGCTGCCCAGCAGCCCCCGCGGCGAGTCCGGCGACTCGCCGCCGCCTGGAGGGCCCCACCGGCGTGGTGGGGTGGAGCGCGGCACCAGCCCGCGCTCCAGCGATCGATCGCAAGGATCGATCGCTAGCCCTCGGCCCGCCGAGGGTTCGCCCCTCTCGCCCCCTTCCCGAAACCCTAGGGTCGATCGCCGTGGTCCGGCGATCCTAGATCGCCACCACGCGTTCGTCCTCTAGTTCGGGCTTCGATCTCGGATCTTGCGTTCTACGATATTTTACGATAAATCAAAATCGAATAATATCGAGGAGGTTTAGATATTATACCTTCGATTCGTTGTTCGGAGAAACGAAATCAAACACCTTTGAATCTTCCCACGTATTCCTTGCACTTCGTTCGAACGTCGGGTGGGCGACGATCTATCGAACTCCTATGGATCTCCTTCAACTCTCTAGAACTATCAAATAATGATATTCTTGTCTTATAATTTATGAAGGCCATGTAGTGCTTTTATAGGCTACGTAGGGGATCTAAAGGAGGTGGAATATTGGGCTTCCAATATTGATGATTAAATTGAGCCCAGCCCAAATCTATTAATCCTTATCAATATTAATTTTATTTATTTTCCACTATATAAATAAAATTGCACTCCCAATATTTACACATATTATATCGAATAATATTTCTCCGGTTAGTATTATTTATTCCGTGTATTTAAGATTTAAATATCCATAAATAAAATTTATTTTATTGCTTAATAAATTTATTCATCTCTTATATCCGAGAATAGTACCACTCAACCTTATTTATTATGCGGGAACAAATCCACTCGCGAGGTTTACATAATAAATCCTTATGAGCTCATCTCGGGATATTATCAACCCTTCCGGGATACACTGTCCCTTCAAGAATTCACGGCATGTCATATATAAAATATAGTGACCCAACTTAACCGGTAATTAACCCAATAATTAAATCGGTTAATTCCTTTGGAAAATCAAAGTCACTTATATTAAATATACACACCCGCAATTGTTTCGGGGATTAAGAATAAAATACTCCGAGACTTAAATCAATTATCACAGAGCAATCCTAATTGATAAGTCTCAAGTGATCCGCTCAATACACCAAGTGTACAAGTGTGATAAAATAATTAAGACAAATTATTTTCTCTCTCACACAACGACTATACCGATGGATTGGTGCGTGTCCATCTAGGTCGTGAGCAACTGTTCGATTGAATACGAGTAACCGATAGTATGATCTTCTGTGTGGGCCCGACACACCATACTAACTACAACGTATATAATCCAGGACTATAATTTGCATTTATTTAATTAATAATAATTAAAAGCAAATGAATGTTTATTATTAATAGGTAAATGAATGTGTACATAGAGTTCAGAATACTCAAATCTAGACATTAAGTATACTACTCCATCAGGGAGTTCATCATTCATACCGACAATGAGTCGTTGAAGCACCTCAAGGGTCAGAACAAGCTGAACAAGCGCCATGCGAGATGGATGGAGTTCATCGAGACGTTTCCATACGTCATCAAATACAAGCAAGGTAAGGAGAATGTGGTGGCTGATGCCCTTTCTCGGAGGTATGCTCTTATTTCAACATTACATGCTAAATTACTTGGTTTTGAGCATATTAAAGGTTTATATGAGCATGATGATGATTTTGGTGAGATTTATAAAGCATGTGAACAAACTTCTAGTGGGGATTTCTTTAGGCATGATGATTTTCTATTTAGGAAAAATAAACTGTGTGTGCCTAAATGCTCTCTACGTGAGTTACTATTGCTTGAATCTCATGGTGGGGGATTAATGGGACATTTTGGCATTGCTAAGACTTTATCTGTTCTGCATGAGCATTTCTTTTGGCCTCATATGAAACTTGATGTTGAGAGAATATGTGGTCGTTGTCTTACATGTAAACAGGCTAAGTCTAGAGTTAGTTCCCATGGATTGTACACGCCTTTGCCTATTCCTGCATCACCTTGGATTGATATTTCTATGGATTTTGTGATGGGTTTACCTAGGACTAAGCGAGGTAGTGACTCTATTTTTATGGTAGTTGATCGTTTCTCTAAGATGGCACATTTTATTCCATGTCATAAAACTGATGATGCATCACATGTGGCTGGATTATTCTTTAGAGAGATTGTTAGATTGCATGGCATGCCTAGGACTATTGTGTCTGACAGGGATTCTAAGTTTCTGAGTTATTTCTGGAAGATATTGTGGTGTAAGCTAGGTACGAAATTGTTGTTTTCTACTACTTGTCATCCCCAGACTGATGGTCAAACTGAGGTAGTAAATAGGACTTTGTCTACTTTACTACGTGCTATTATAAAGAAAAACATTAAGTCTTGGGAGGAGTGTTTGCCTCATTTTGAATTTGCGTATAATCGTTGTGTTCATTCTGCTACTAAGTTTTCGCCATTTGAAATTGTGTATGGATTTAATCCTTTGACTCCTTTGAATTTATCTCCTTTACCTGAGCATGAGCATACTGACCTTGATGGCCAAAAAAGTGCTGATTTTGTGAAACAGATACACGAGACGACGAGGATGAACATAGAGAGGCGAACCAAGCAATATGCCGAGCAAGCGAATAAGGGACGTCGCAAAGTAGTGTTTGAGCCTGGTGATTGGGTGTGGTTGCATATGCGCAAGGAGAGGTTCCCATTGCAGCGCCGATCGAAGTTACTTCCTCGTGCCGATGGACCATTCCAAGTGTTAGAGCGTATCAACGACAATGCCTACAAATTGGATCTTCCAGGTGAGTACAATGTTATTGCTACTTTCAATGTTATAGACTTGAGTTTGTTCGATGCAGGTGACGACTTGGATTTGAGGACAAATCCTCTTCAAGAGGAGGGGAATGATGCAGCCCAAGAGTCGTCGTTGATACAGGACCCGTTGCATGTTCCAGCTGGACCAGTTACGCGCTCGAGAGCTAAGAAGTTCAAGGCAATCTTGATGGCAATGATTCAAGAAGTCTGGGCGCAAGAGCTATTGAAAAAACCCATTGGTGATGTGGAGAAGCCAAGTGATGAGCCATTTTATTTGCTCATCTTAGAGCACTTTTACACCCTTTATTGAGTCAGTTTGAGTCAGTTACGTGTCTGGGAGGGCACAATTAGGTGTTTGGGCAGAGTGTGTGGTGATGCAGGTAACAGGTGGCGCACTGGGCAAAAGAGGCAAGGAAATCCCCTTCTTTGGGCAAATCAGATTCTGGAGCGGTAGTGACAAGCAACAGTTTGACCACATCGGGCAAATGGGTAAGGTCATGAAGCAGAAGACCCAGAATTCCTACAAAGTACCGTGCCTGGTCCGACCACCTGTGGAGGAGAAGAATTACCTGCAGATTTCGATTTGGGCAGAGAGCGGTTGTTGACAGGAGATTCGCTGCGGGCAAGCTGGCAGCACACCAGAATCCCTGGATTCGGGGGATCTGACTTATCCCCCAGCCCATTGACCAAGGACGCCTATTCCTAAGGGGCGAGCAACAACCGGGAATTCAAAATTCAAATTCGAAGTCTTTAAAGAGGGACGCGACGGGCAGCAAAAAAAAAAGACGCTACGCACCGAGAAGTCGGAAGAGCCGCCGGTCCCGCAGTCGCCGTCGCCGCCGAAGTCGCCGGAGAGAGATAGGAGCTGTTCGTCCGAGTCTCTTTGTTTGTTTTGAGTAGAACCGACCTTCGGGTCGAGAAACAATTTCATGTTTTCCGTTTTTAATTTTCTTTAATTCCGTATTTCAATTCCTTCAAAAAAGATTCTTCGATTTGAAGCTATGATTAATATAGTTTGTTTTCCTTTAATTATTTCGACTTTTAATTTCTGTATGAGTGGCTAAGTTGTTTTG
The DNA here is from genome assembly GCA_954870475.1 of Euphrasia confusa. Taxonomy (NCBI): domain Eukaryota; kingdom Viridiplantae; phylum Streptophyta; class Magnoliopsida; order Lamiales; family Orobanchaceae; genus Euphrasia; species Euphrasia confusa. The sequence goes on from OX940960.1 coordinate 25,947,255, forward strand.
CATCTGGGCAGGGACGGATCGAAGGTGATTTAGGGTTTAGTTAGGCCGCGAGGTTGGAGGGGCTGAACTAACCGGTTGGGTGTTTGTTCCCGAGGCAAAGTTGTTTGAGGTTTATTTCTGGGGAGTTTGGGTAAACTAGGACGACCACTAGTGAACCTTTACAAACTGGGATACTGGTGATTGGCAAACCGCATAGATGTACCTTGTAGTATTGTTGCGGGCATAGCACTAGAACTTGCAGGAGATGCGGTCGTATGTTTCGAGCATGCTATTGGCCGAGCGGGTCTGTCTAGAGGGTAATGCGGGTTTGGGCAAACTAGATCCATGTTTGGTCGCATAGGTTATCGAATTGTTCAGATCCAGGGGTTTAGGCATAGTTTTAGCTTGCCTTCTCTAGATCTAGGGGTTTAGGCATAGTGTTAGCTTGCCTTCTCTTTACACAGTAAGGATAGATAAGGGGTGGGGCAATTGTTGGGCGTGACGCAATAGGACCACTTTTGTTTTTGCACCCTATAACTGCTGACAAACCGCTGGTAAAAATCCTTAGTGCCGATGAACGGTAGTTTGCCCTAATGATCCTGAGTGAAGTTGTCTGCCCGGATGCCTTGTTTATTAATTGATTTAAGTTTTACCTTTTAGTATTCTGCTAGATCTGAGTGTTCGCTTGCTTTACTTTTGTTTTTATTTATTTGCATGATAGTTTGGTTAGTTGTAGTTAGATCTGAGTGTTTGAACGATTGCAAAACCGTTGTGCCCACAGCACCCAAACTCAAAACTTTTTGTGACAACCCCTTGGGCAAAGCCGAAATCACCTACTGTAATTGCCTCCTTGTGGGACCGACCCCACGTACTTACCATTATCTACGTTTTGTAGTTAAAGGGGTACTGGCTAAATACAAATATTATTTTGGCAGCGCGTTTGCTCAAACGACAAGCTTTCGTCGTCGTCACCAAGCCTTATCAACCTGATTGCGTACGAGGAGGCCGATCCAACATAAGACATTGAGTTTCAAGCTGGAACCATGGAGACAAAGCCGGAACGGAGGTCAGACGAGTGCCGAGGACGCGCCGCGAAGTTCGGCTCATAAATTGGCTTGGTGTCGGCCGACACCAAGGCCTGTCTGCCGACACCTTCAGAAAAGGAGTTGGCTGGACAGCGGATCAAGGCCGCCCTCGAAGGATATCCCGCAGACGCAGGTTAAATGTCGGCCGACAAATTTTCCTGTCGGGCGACAAGTGGATGTCGGCCGACATCCCATCTTGTCGGCCAACAAAGTCCCAGAAATCGTGACTTTTTAGCGGACGGGATTTTTGGGCGTTTTGGTACCCTTTTCTTCATATTTTAGGTCAGCCTATATAAAGGCTTGAAACCCTTGGTTTTGAAACACAACTTTTGACATTAATATTATTTTACGTGAGTTCATCTCTCTCAATTTTTCGTTCTCTTTTGATTTTACTAAAATAGTTCAACTAGGCGAATCTACGAAGCATCCATACTTCGTCGTGTGTCATCATCGTTTCCACGTAGCTGCATCAATTCCGTTTTGGGGGTTAGGTTTTCAACCTAATCAATTCAACGAATTAGGTTCAGAAGTTTGGGGATTTCATCCACCCAGGTATCCGAAACCCGAATTTCGTGTTCTTCGTATCAATTCAATTATCTATCAAACGAGGTACGTATCAGTTATTCACACCGATCATGAGTCTTTGAAGCACCTCAGGGGCAGAACAAACTGAACAAGCGGCATGTAAGGTGGATGGAGTTCATTGAGATTTTCCCATATGTCATCAAATATAAGCAAGTTAAAGAGAATGTGGTTGTTGATGCCCTTTCTCGGAAGTATGCTCTAATTTCTACTTTAGATGCTAAGTTGCTTGGTTTTGAGCATATTAAGAGTATATATGAGGATGATGCTGATTTTGGTGAGATTTATAAAGCATGTGAGCGATCTGCTAGTGTAGAGTATTTTAGGAATGATGACTATCTTTTTAGGAAAGCTAAGTTGTGTATTCCTAAATGTTCTCTACGTGATTTATTGTTGCTTGAATCTCATTATGTGGTTTTAATGGGACATTTTGGCATTGTTAAGACCTTAGCTGTTCTGCAAGAGCATTTCTTTTGGCATCACATGAAGCGAGATGTTGAGAAAATATGTGGTTGTTGTTTTACATGTAAACAAGCTAAGTCTAGGGTTAGTTCTCATGGTTTGTATACGCCTCTACCTATTCCTGCATCACCCAGGATTGATATTTCTATGGATTTTGTGATGGGATTACCTAGGACTAAGAGAGGTAGTGATTCAATTTTTGTGGTTGTTGATGGATTCTCTAAAATGACACATTTCATTCCATGTCATAAAGCTGATGATGCATCTCATGTGGCTGGATTGTTCTTTAAAGAAATTGTTAGATTGCATGGTATGCCTAGGACTATTGCGTCTGATAAGGATTCAATGTTTTTAAGCTATTTTTTGAAGACATTGTGTGGTGTAAGTTAAATACTAAACTGTTGTTTTCTACTACTTGTCATCCCTAGACTGATGGTCAAACTAAGGTAGTGAATAGGACTTTGTTTAGTTTACTGTGTGTTATCATAAAGAAAAACATTAAGTCATGGGAGGAGTGTTTGCCTCACGTTGATTTTTCATATAATTGTTTAATTCATTCTGCTACTAAGTTTTCACCATTTGAAATTGTGTATAAATTTAATCCTTTGACTACATTGAATTTATCTCCTTTACATGAGCACGAGCATACTGATCTTGATGGCCAAAAAATGGCTGATTTTGTGAAACAAATTCATGAGACATCAAGGATGAACATTAAGAGGCGAACAAAACAATATGTCAAGCTAGCAAACAAGGGACATCTCAAGGTAGTGTTTGAGCCTGGTGATTGGGTGTGGTTACATATGCGCAAGGAGCGATTTCCATGGAACGCCGATCAAAGTTACTTCCTCGTGGCGATGGACCATTTCAAGTGTTGGAGCGCATCAACGATAATGCTTACAAATTGGACCTTCCAGGTGAGTATAATGTTAGTGCTACTTTCAATGTCACTAACTTGAGTTTGCTCGATGTAGGTGATGATGGAGTTGTATACTTAATGTCTGGATTTAAGTAACATCTGAACTCCGTCTAAAGCATTTATCTTATTTATTAATAAACAATAATTTGCATTTAATTAAATATATGCAAATTATAGTCCTAGATTATACACGTTGTAGTTAGTATGGTGTGCGACGTCACACAGAAGATCATACTATCGGTTACTCGTATATAATCGAACAGTTTCTCACAACCTAGATGGACAAGGACCAATCCATCGGTATAGTCGTTGTATGAGTGAGAAAATAATTGGTCTTGATTATTTTATCATACTTGTACACTTGGTGTATTGAGCGGATCGCTTGAGATTTATCGATTAGGATTGTCGTCGATAATCGATTTAAATCTCAGAGTATTCTATTCTTAATTCCTGATATTATTGCGGGTGTGTGCATATAATATAAGTGGCTTTGATTTTCCAAAGGAATTGATTGATTAGAATAACCAGTCAATTACCGGTAAAGTTGGGTCGCTATATTTTATGTATGACATGCCGTGAATTCTTGACGGGAAAGCGTGTCCCGATAAAGGTTGATAATGTCCCCGAGATGAGCTCATAAGGATTATCATTTAAACCTTGCAAGTGGATTTGATCCGCATGATAATAAAGTTAAGTGATACTATTCTCGGAATTACAAGAGATGAATAAATAATATTAGCAATAAATATAATTTATTCATGGAAATTTATATCTTAAACATGCGGAATAAATAATACTACCGGAGAATATTATTTGATATAATATGGTATAATATTGGGAGTGCAATTATATTTATATAGTGGAGTTAATATATAATTAATAATAGTAAGATTTAATAGATTTGGGTTTGGGCTCAATTTAATCACTATTATTGGAAGCCAAATATTTCACCTTCTTAAGGTCCCCTACGTAGCCTATAAAAGCACTACATGGTCTTCTCTATTCTCATAACTTGAAGATCACAATTCTAGAGAGAGAAGGAAAGAGAAGGAGATCCATTGAGTTCGGAAGATCGTCGCCCACACGACGTTCGTGCTAGTGCAAGGAATACGTGGGAAGATCTCAAGGTCTTCAACTAAGTTCTTCGTTTTTCCGAACAACGAGAACGAGGTATAAATCGTAAAACCCTCGTTATGATTTTAATCGTTTAATTATCATGAAAATACCTTGAACCAAGATCCGAGAACGCGACCCATGTCGAGGTTGAACCGGGCGGTGGTGATCGAAGATCACCGGACCGCCGGCGGCTCAACGGCTCGACTAGAGAGGGGTCGAAGGGCGTGAGCGTCGGCTGGACGCCGAGACTCGATCGAGGGCGAGCTCGATCGCCCGTGCACATCCAGCGGGCTGCTGGAGCAGCCCCGCTCGCGCGGTACGAGCTCCGCTCAGGCGGAGCGATCACCGCTCACGCGGCTGGACCGCCGCTCGCGCGGCGGCGGCTGGTGGTGATCGCAAGCCACGGTTCGACCGTGGCTGGGCGTGCGATCACCGTGGGATGGCTTGGCGTGCCAAGGAGGCTGCTACGAGCAGCCCTAGGCGGCTGACAAGGACAGCCGCGAGCCCCATGCGGGGGCTCGACCGAACAGCCGCGGGTTCGCCCGCGGTTAGGGTTTTGGTTGAGCCGGCCTTCATGGTGGTTCGTGGCGGGTTTCCGGCAACCGGGAATCGATTGGAGTTGTTGTTCCGCAACTTTGACAACTTCGGATATTCGATCTCCAAAGGATATCGGTCGGAATTAATTAGATAATTTATTTAATTAATTTTATTTAAATTTATTAATTCCGGGATGTCGATTTCCAACAGGTGACGACTTGGATTTGAGGACAAATCATCTTGAAGAGGAGGGGAATGATGCAGCCCAATGTCCTTCGATGGTACAAGATGCGGTGCGTATTCCTGCTGGGCCAACTAAGAGATCATGAACTATGAAGTTCAAGGAAAGACTGATGGTAATGGTCCAAGAAGTATGGGCTCATGAGTTATTGAAGAAGTTCATTGGTGAATTGGATAGCTCAAGTCTTATTAATCTTATTTCGTGCGAAGCATGAAGACTTTATTTAATTACGTTTAGAATAATCCCATAAGTCTCGGTAATCTTGTTGGGCCTTTAATCACGTTACTTCATTTTAAAATTACTTCATTTTAGAATTAGGTTAGTGGCCTATATACAGGTTTCACAAGACAATGGTTTAAGACACCTTTTAATAATAATCATAATTTTGTGAGTTTTATAATTCTCTCTTAGGTTTCGAATTCTTCTTGGTTTTTCCAAGAGAGATCATCTTGACGAATCAACGAGGCATCAGTACCTCGTTCGTGTGTCGTTCTTCGTCCCCGAGTTGCTTTGTCAACTTTGCGTTAGGGTTTAGATCTTCGATCTAGATCATTCCGTGATTTAGATCCAGAGGTTTGGGGATTTTCCATTCAGGTATCTTTTGTTCGATCCTTAATCGTTCACTTCATATTCATCGTTGCTCGTCCATCCATCGAGGTATATATCAAGTACCAACATTGGTAAGGGTGGAGTGTTGAAAGTAAGTTGGGGCGACTTATTTTACGAGGCGAGAGAAATATTGGTGGATTGTATATATGAGCCATGCGGCAACACAATTTCCATGACGACAACTGCCTCTGCCCAAGGAAGGCATTCGCTGGATGGTGAGTTGGGACCACCTATGGAAAAATCGTGCACGTGTGTTGGTGTGGGGGACATCGAGAATACTAACCCGAATAGTATTCGGAAATCGGAGATCGAACCTAGGCATGCTATGGATAGCACCAGAGAATTAGCGAATGCAACTAGTGATAATAGTAGAGGAGAGGCGAGATTGAAAAATGGTGATATCGATTTCGTGGTGGTTATGGAGCTTGGTGGTACCCAATAAATGGCCATTGCAACTTCACATTCTTGTACTAAGTTTGAGTGTTGTTCAAACATAGGTTGCTCACGTTTTGAGTGAGCCATGAGGGGCTGGGTGGAAGAAGAAAAATTGGTATGTTTTCGTTGGAGGTTGGGTGGCTTGGAGTCGCGGGGATTCTCTTCAACGTGAGATTTGTTGAAGTATTACTCGAATCTAGTTGAATTAATAGAAACACGAATATTAAAATACGACGAACGAGAAACCAAAGTCGCGGACGCTGGGTAAGATATTCATCTTCGTAAATGGGCTTTGGCCCATTAAGATTGGAGTGCACCTACGTAAGCAATTGTAATGGGTTTTGCTGGAGTCCAGCTTTTTCGGATGCAATGAAAATTTTGTACATCCGTGAGTTTGTCTTGGAAAAGAAAATATACGATGTTTTATTATTTAAGAATAGATAGAATTATATTGGAATATAATTATATTCTTTATAAGATTTAGAGTTATATTAGGAAAATGATTTGTTCTTAATTCTAATTCTATCAAAATGATTTATTTGATAGGTTTGCTACACTTATTAATAGAGGTTCGCCGTTACACGAAAATCATAGAGTAAATTATTGTTAGCATCAGCGATGTAGTGGATTTTTCTTTCTTCCCGTGGTTTTTCTCGTGTTTTGGGTTTTCACGTAATTTTGTGTGTTCGTTCTTTCGTTTATCGTTTTTTTCGCATCTCATATATATATATATATATATATATATATATATATATATATATATATTCTTGAGTGGTGTGCGTTTTGTTTTCAATAATCACAACAAGTGGTATCAGAGTCTTGTTTGAAGTTTTTTGGCGTGGATATCACAACAAGTGGTATCAGAGTATCGTAAAAAGGTAACAGTTACAATGGAAATTTGCATGGTTATTTAAACCACATAATGAACAAATAGAATACACATATATAGCAAGCCATGAAATTAAATGAAGTAACCAAGCAACTTGTAGCTACTCGATTTTGCAATGACATGAAATACTAAAGTCGAATGCACGTCTAACACTTCAAGGACTGAACTAGTAACTTCTGAAATTTCGAGAGCTTAATTTATAATTTATGAAACCTTGGTGTACTGAATGAGAATTGAATCACTTATCGGATGGGAATTGAGAGTTTTAGGAGGGTGTATTCAATTAGGAATTTACAGGATTCTATAAGACTTTAAAATTTGAGGGTATTCAATACGAAAAATCTTAAAAGTCCATACAAATCTTGAGGTATTCAATCAAGATTTAACAAAGTCCTAAAAAATCTATAGATATTTCTAAAGTCAATAGATTTTGAAACTCTATGAATTTATTTTAATTATTATCTGAAAATATTAATATATTCTATTAACCAAAATCTCTCTTAATTAGAAGAGGTGATTTTGTAACGCCCTAGAAAATTCAAGGTGCTTAAATGAATTGAATATGTTACTCATACCAACAGATGCATCTTCTTTTCTGGGCATCCTCTTATAAGAACTTCATAATTAAGCGTGCTGACTCTGGAGTAATTCTAGGATGGGTGACCCCCTGGGAAGTGTCCCGGGTGTGTACGAGTGAGGACAAAGTGCACTGGAAAAGACAAGTGTTGGTACAGTGGGGCCAGGATATCACTCCCGCAAGCATTCATTGATAACCGAGCCGGCCAATGAGGGTCGGGCTTCGACTTCACAACGGGCCAAGGCGTTACAAATGGTATCAGAGCAGGTGTCAACCGGAATTGTGGGAACTAAGTGCCTTGCGGGGCCAAGTGCTCCACCCAAAAGTTGGTGAGAGTACCCGTAAGGGGAATTCCTGCACGGATGGTAGGTACTGGCAAGTAAGGCGCACAACGAGGACGTTGCGCATAAAAAGGTGGGGTGATTGTAATGCCTTAGGAAATTCAAGGTGCTTAAAGGAATTGAATATGCTACTCATACCAACAGATGCATCTTCTTTTCTGAGCATTCTCTTATAAGAACTTCATAGTTAAGCGTGCTGGCTCTGGAGTAATTCTAGGATGGGTGACCCCTTGGAAAGTGTCCCGGATGCGCACGAGTGATGACAAAGTGCGCTGAAAAAGACAAGTGACGTTGGTACAGTGGGGCCAGTATATCACTCCTGACGGCAGTCATTGGTAACCAAGTCGGCCCATTAGGGTCGGGCTTCGACCCCGCAACGGGTCAGGGCGTTACAGATTTATTTTTTAGGTGAAAATGGCAATTAGGCCTTTTTTTCCCATATCTTTTGAGCAATAAGGCCAAGTTCTAATTAATGTGTCAATTAGGCTTTTTTGTGGCAATTGGGCTAAAAATATATATCTGAAAGGACAAAAATACCCTTGATTTTGTAATCATCACCTGCAACATTTAGTGTTGACAATATAAGAACATCCCCTATCCTAAAGTAACAAGTACACAATTCACTCGAAAATCCCCACGAGCTCGGGAAGCACGCGTTCGGCGAGAAGCTCGGGACCACACATCACATATAAAGTCACTCCACAGGACCACACATCCGCAATCTACATACAAATTCAAGACAAAACTATTAACAATATATGGTGAGGAGGCAATACATGTTTTTTATAAAATAAACACCTTTCCATCATACTCCTTTTTAAGCAACACTTCAGGAGCAATATATGCAAACTATTAACAATATATGCCGTATTCGAAAGAAGGAAAAACAAATTAAAATAAACCTCTGAGGTATGTAACAGGAGAAGGAGAATCATCTTTGCAAACGTCGACCTTATCAATGACAGAGACGGGACTCAAGAACTCGGGAGGAACGAAATCGAGCTCCCCTGACTCTACTTCGTTGCTCGTTACCATTATACTTTTCTGAAGCAAAGCAATAGAAACATAAAGTTACCAAATGAACATGACAAAAATCAGTAATATCACATATAGACTCTGGCACGGGTCTCAATCCTCTGAGCTTGATATAAAAGCAACCCAGCACCAAAGCAAAATGATCCACAGACTGTATCAGGAACAACACAATGCACACATTCGTCAAACTCTGCAACAAAGGCCCCAAATAATTTGATGGAACAATCAAACACAAGAAAATTCTTTAGCAAAGCTTTTCCAACTTCAAATAGCTAGAGTTGGAGAAAGAAAAAAAGGGAAATTACGAGTAAGTAGTCTCTTACACTTTTTGGGAACAAGTTCAAGGTCTGCTCCGTCGGGAAGCACATGTGGAACACAGAGCACTCGTGCGTCCTCCCGCCGCTGATGGCGGCCATCGCGGTGCTCGCGAAGGCGACGACGACGAGGCCGAGCGCGCAGATGAGCGCGCATAGGAGGGGCCACGGTCGCCGGATTCGTCGAGATCCGCCGCAAGGGGGCACCGGCGGCCCACGGGCTGCTGGACCTGCCGCACTTGACCATCCCCGATCTCGACGCTGTGGTGAAAAATCCAACGGCGAAATTCCTGGCGCTTGACGAGCTCGTACGATCTCGATATCTCGCTCTCGATCTCATCGATCTCTATATCCGTGCATAATTTTTCGACCACATGGAACTGAGATTGGAATCGGAAGTGGATGAATTTGGAGTCGTGTCTTCAGTGATCATCTCTCCGACGGAGCCGCAGACGGCGGTCGCGAAGGTAGCTTAGGGTTCTGATCATCGAACGAGGGAATTGGATCGATCGGGATCGAATGAGCTCGTAGTAGTTGGAAGATGTGGAATTTAAGAAAGGGTAAAGAGGACTTTGCCTTTTTTAAGCGGGCTAAATGACCCACGTAATTTCTCGAAATCCTTATTGCCGAAAAAATATAGGAAAAATGCCTAATTGCCATTTCCCCTTATTTTTATGAGTTAAATTATAAGTTAAACTTAAAAAATTATATAAAACTATTCTTTTATTTTCTCTTTCAATAAATTAAATTATTATTAAAAATAAAAAAAATGAAAAAAATAAAATCATACTTAATTTTATTTTAATGAACTACATTATTATTATTAGAGAATAATAAAACTTGGAAATTTAAATATATATAAAAAATGAAAAAATAGAGTTCGTAATGAATAATAATAATAATTAAAGAACATTTAAAATAATAATACAAATATGTTTTTATTTCTTAATTTTATAAGTATATTATTCTATTTTTCATTTAATTTTTTTAATATTAATAATGGATAATGTGATTATTTTTATTATTTGAGAATGAATTTCGAAAATCTTCGTAAACGTTATTTGAATTTTTATAGAAAAAACGAGCATTAAAAAAAGAATTGAAAAAGTTGTTGGGTGTGTATAAAGATCATAAGTTATTATTACTTGATTAGTGTTTAAATTCGGAAATTTTTATTTTTAATTTTTATTTTATTAGTATTTTTTATAAAAATGAAAATGGAAATAATAATAATGTATATTTTATTGAACTTGTGTATTTTTTGATTTTTTTCTAAATTATTTGTAGATAATTTTTTTTATATAAAAGTGTTTCATGTACTTTTGTATCTTTATTGACGTCACCGGAATTAATGGTAATTCATATAAATCGATTAAAAAATGTATTTAATAATTCACTCAAGTCTATAAAAAATTAATATAAATCAATAAGATTATTATTCAAACTCTGTATTAAGTCTATGTATTTTCTAAATCTAAAGACTTTTAAAAGTTCAAAACAATCTTACAAACTCTGAATTGAATACACCATCCTTAATTTTTATTGGAGTTTGTTTTGGTTAGACTTTACATTGAGAGCTATAAGATGAAATAATTTGGTTTATATCTATTGAGTTGTTCTTAAAGTATAATAGAATAATTAAATGAAAATAGGCTTCAATTCAAGTGGGCTGAAATCTGTTTTAGATTAAGCTACTATTTAATAAAAGAGTTTTGAGAAATTAAAATAATAAAAAAAGGGTCGTTTCAATTATATTAACTAGTCCTCCTACCCGTGCGATGCACGTGTATTTAATTCAACTTTTTATTACTCGAAGTAGTGCTCTTTCTTCGGAGTAGTGATATTTCTGCTTAATATTAGATGTAGATATTGATAATGGACAAATAAAAATTACATTCATGTTACAAATTCTTGAATACTTCTTTATAGACTACATTTGTTCTATTCGTAAGACGACAACGCTGGTCACAAAGCAGAAGCTTCAATCCGGTCGTGTTGGTTACTCTAGACAACACAACGTACAATTGATCGTGCGTAAATACTGATTTCTTCAAAAATATTCCAACATTTGTCAACGACTGACCTTGACTCTTATTAATAGTCATGGTATACGATATTATAATCGATAATTGTATTAGTTGGAAAGCAATCTGGAATTTGGTATCTGAGGGCGTCAAAGTAATTCGAGTATTAAAAACCATTTCCCCAGAATTATTTTCTCCTAATACTTTCGCGTGGATAATATAATTACTAAGTTGTGTTACAATCATCCTAGTATCATTGCATAGTCCGACAGAGGCATCCATATTTCGCAATAGCATAACGGACATCCAAACCTGATACGAAACAGTTCATGTATCAAAAACTATATACCATGTCACAACATTTAATTAATTCGTTAATTATATACAATAAATAGAATATGACATGACTATATAAATTGTTGCTTAAAGAAAAATAAGTTTATATATATAAATACTAAGTAATGCAGATAATCCTTTCGTCCGTATTATGCATTGCAACCATGTAATCGTTGATTTCATTAACGTCATCCAGGATCAGCGCTAGAATCGCTCGTCATTCTAGAAAATTGATATTTTCGATGTAATCATGGAAAGATGGGTACGCGGCATGAACAATCGATTCCATATAATTATTCGATTGAATTATTAAATATTCATTCGGGGTCTCTATATCTACTTCCCCATCGTTCTCGCCGTCAGTAGTACAATCCCCTGTAGAAGAGCCAATCAGAGAATTCTCGTACACTTAGGCATGACCAGTCAAATTTGAAGAAAATCTCCTCCTGAAAATATATTACTCGTGAAAATTATACAATCCCCTGTAGAAGAGCCAATCAGAGAATTCTCGTACATTTAGGCATGACCAGTCAAATTTGAAGAAAATCTCCTCCTGAAAATATATTACTCGTGAAAATTATAAAAGTTGAATGATTGCTTTCTAATAAAATTAAATTGGTGAATAATATTTATGTTTGTTTGTATTTCAAGTATCTTCGATCTAAATATAATTGATTTATTAATTTATTTGATATAGAAAATGATATATTCATCAAATTCAATACAAAAAATCAGCATTACATTATTAATTAATTATGTAATTAATATAATAAAAAATACAATTATAAAATAACAGAAAAATAAAATTACATAAAAAAATTGATATATATGTAGGAGAGAATTAAATACCGAGAGGATTGAAAGAACCAACCGAGCAGCTGATTTCTGATTTAGAAATAATGCAACTTCATTCATCAATACAAAATTCGCGAAGTGCTTTTCGTCATGAACTTGTAGATAAATTTTAAACTTGGTGTGACGAATAAAATTACGATAACAAAAATAACACACAAAATTGCAATAATTGACATTCTGTATGATTGCACGTGGGGGCAAATTATGTAATACCAACATCGCTTGGACAATTTTTCATGGATTTTAAAAGTTGTGCAAATTTTAATAATCTGTCGTAAATATAATAACAATTATAAACCACTTATTTATTACAATATATAATAAAAAAATGTATTTAGTTCTATACACATTAAATTCAATAATATACCTTTAGTAAAACTGAACGGAATTCTTTTTCGGAGAGATTAACATCGGACAAAGATGAATATAACCAACACATATATTGAAAATGATTAGTAAAGAGTTGAAAAAAAATGAAATTATTATACAAAGATAAGAGAAAGATTGAATGGAATACAATTAAAGAATCACAAATTAATTTAGTACTATAAATAAATAATAGTATAATAGAATAAACGTAATTAAATGAGATAAATAAGGAATAAATTTGATATTCTGAATATTCCTTATTTAAATAAATCAAAATATATTAATTTAGTTTCAAGAGATTAATTGAATATTAAATTTTTTTTGAATTTATTAATTTATGGTAAATTATTTTTTAATGCTGCATAATTACAGTAATATAAATAGAGGATAATATTATTACTAATGGTAAATTAATAAAAAAATTGAATTATTATTATTTTATTCTCAAATTAATTATGTCGACATTGAATTAATTTAATTGTAATAAATTTATCATACTCATAATTAATAATATTATTGATATATAATTTTAGTTGACATTTGAATTTATCTAATTGCTTAAAATAAGAATAGATTTCAATACTCATAATTAATAATATAATTGAAATATAATTTATAATCAATATAATAAAATTTTTATTTGATTTCTCTAACTAAGGATATAATTTTATTTTATAAATTTATAATATTATTTATACATCATATTGGATGATATAATAATTATTTTTGCAATTTATTACTTTAATTATTTGTAATTACTATAATTAAAATACATAAATTAATTAAATCACAATTATTATTATTATTATTATTATTATTATTATTATTATTATTATTATTATTATTATTATTATTATTATTATTATTATTATTATTATTATTATTATTATTATTTATATATAAAAAAAAGATCGAACTAAAATACATAAATTATTTTTGAATTTATTTTTGTAAATAAAAAAAATGAAAAAAAATCTAATTATAAACAATTTTTTTTGTACAAAAATAATAATAATTGATTGTATTATTGTTTTTTTCAATTATTCAATAATTATTAAATACAATTTTATTTCATTAAATCAATCAAAGATTTTAATTCTGTTTTAGTAATATTTGTAAGTAATACAAATAAAGATATTGTTGCGTAAGTTACAACATAAACAAAATTAGAATAAAATTAAATAAAATTATTGTAAATTCCATAAATTTTATAAATTAAAGTAAATAGATAAAATACATCATAAATAAAATGAAAACAAACTAATCTAAAATTACAGTAAATTGAGTAATTACAATATAAATAAAATTAACAAAAACTACTTTAATTTTATTAGGAAACATAAACAAAAACTTGGAATCCATTTAAAATTTGTGCAATCCAATCTCTCGATCTTTTTTCATGGAATTCTAATTGTTCAATTTGTAGAGTATTTTACTTATAATCAAACCTACAAAATAAATAGTTATAAAGAATATTACAAAATAAACAAAAAATAGTAAGAAATCCAAAAGTTCTGCAAAAAAATAAATCATCAAAAAGAATAAAAAATTCAAAAAACTTGAAAAAAAATACAAAAATCATTACGAAATAAATTGTTATATTTTGATACAATTATAATCAACAAACTGGTAATATTAATTAATATTAAATAGTAAAAAATATTTACATTAAAACTGCAAAAAATAAAAATATTAATGATCAAACAATATTATTAAAACTAAAACAATAATATTAAAATTAAAATTCGAATTAGGAAAAGATACTTTATATTTGAAGGCTACAAAAAAATAAAAACATTAATTATCAAACAATCAAATTTAAATTAAAATATTAGTAAAATAATACTTAGCAAAATAACAAAAAATCAACAAAACTTATATAAAGTTCTGAACAAAAATAAATAAATATGATTATTAACAAATAAAAAAATAGTTAAAATGAAAAGATTGCAAAAATACAAAAAAACAAAAAAAAAACAATAACAAAACTTAGCTCTGCAAAAATAAATTAATGTAAGAATGAACAAATAAAAAAAATAATTGAAATGAAAAATGAGAAATATGGAGTGAGTGTAGATGACGTCATTTATATAGACATTTGAAGTAAGATTTGATAATTATTATTATTTTTAAAATATAATAAATTTGAATTACCTTAAATTTCGATATTATTGTTTGTATAATATAAATTTATTAATTAATCAATTAAATATATTAATAAAACATGCAATTCTCTAACATTTTTTTAATTATTTTAATTACGATAATTAATTTTAGTAGTATAATAGAATAAACTTAATTAAAGGAGATAATTAAGGAATAAAAATGATATTTTAAATATTTCAAGTCAATATTTACTACAATTAAGTATGTTAAAGAGATTATAAATGTAATTAATTAAAAATAAATGCGCTAATTAATTAAGCTAAAAATAATAATTAATAATGACAGTGTGAACACAAATTTAATCTAACGTGCTTGTTTATTAATAGGTGTGAACACAAAAAAATCAAACAATTAAAACATATACACCTAGCACAATTGCTAGCTATTATATATTATAAGGATTTGTAAGTAATACAAATAAAAATATAAATTGCGAATTTCATTAATTACATTAAATAGATAAAATATATCATAAATAAAATGAAAACAATCTACTTTAAAATTACAATAAATTGAGTAACTACTCTAATTTTATAAGGAAACATAAACAAAACCTTGTAGTCCATTTATAATTTGTGCAATCAAATGTTTTGATCTTTTTTCATGACTTCGCACAGTATTTTACTTATAATGAAACTTACAAAATAAATAGTTATAAATAAACCTACAAAATAAACAAAAAATGAGTAAGAAATTCAAAAAGTCTGGAAAAAAATGACTTACTTACAAAAGTTATTAAAATCAAATTAATAAAGGAATACTTAACTAATACATAGAACAAAAAACAAAACATATATATAGAGCTCTGCAAAAAAAAAAAAAAAAAAACGTTAGCATAAAAAATAAAAAAAATAGCTAAATGAAAAAGTTACAAAAAAATACAAAAAAAAACCAAAAAAAAACAACAAAACTTACATAAAGCTCTCCACAAAAATAAATAAATGTGAGCATGAATAAATAAAAAAAATAGTTCAAATAAAAATTGAATAAATAAATATGAGCATTAACAAATAAAATAAATAGTTTAAATTAAAAGTGAGAGTTAGTCCAAAAAATACAAAAACACATAAAAACAACAAAACTTACATAGAGCTCTACAAAAATAAATAAATGTGAGCATTAACAAATAAAAAAAATAGCTCAAATGAAAAGGCTACATAAAATACAAAAAAACAAAAAAAAAACAACAAAACTTACATAGAGCTCTCCACAAAAATAAATAAATGTGAGCATGAATAAATAAAAAAAATAGCTGAAATGAAAATTGAATAAATAAATGTGAACATGAACAAATAAAAAAAATAGAAGTGAGAGTTAGTGCAAAAATACAAAAAAACAAAAAAACAACAAAACTTACATAAAGTTTTACACAAAAATAAATAAATGTGAGCATTAACAAATAAAAAAAATAAAAGGCTACAAAAATAACAAAAAAACAAAAAAAAAACAAAACTTACATAGAGCTCACAAAAATAAATAAATGTGAGCATGAATAAAAAAAAATAGCTGAAATGAAAATTGAATAAATAAATGTGAGCATGAACAAATAAAAAAATAGGTGAAAATAAAAGTGAGAGGTAGTGCAAAAAATACAAAAAAAACAAAAAAAAAAAAACAAAACTTTTTCTGCACAAAAATAAATAAATGTAAGCATAAACAAATAAAAAAAATAGTGAAATGAAAATTGAATAAATAAATATGAGCATGAACAAATAAAAAAAATAGCTGAAATTAAAAGTGAGAGTTAGTGCAAAAATAAAAAAAAATAAAAAACAACAAAACTTAAATAGAGTGCTGCACAAAAATAAATAAATGTGAGCATGAACAAATAAAAAAAATAGCTGAAATGAAAAGGCTAAAAAAAAAAAACAAAAAAAAAAACAAAACTTACCTAGTGCTCTGCACAAAAATAAATAATTGTGAGCATGAATAAAAAAAAACTGAAATGAAAAGTGAATAAATAAATGTGAACAATGAACAAATAAAAAAATAGCTAAATGAAAAGTAAAAGGTAGGGAGTGAGTGAAGATGACGTGTTTATATAAACACGGATTTGAAGTATGGTTTGATAATATTTATTATTTTTAAATATAACTAATTTGAATTCCCTTAAATTTCGTTATTATTGTTTGTATAATAAAAATTAATTAATTTATCCATTAAATATATCAATAACAAATGCAGATTCTCTCTTATCATAATAATTAATTTTAGTTCTCTCTTATCATAATAATTAATTTTAGTAGTATAATAGAATAAACATAATTAAAGGAGATAAATAAGGAATAAATGTTATATTTTGAATATTTCAAAGTCAATATTTACGGAGATTATATTATAGAGATTATAAATGTAAATTATATTATATAAAAAAATAAATAATTATACTAATTAATTAAAAATAATTACGCTAATTAATTACACTAAAAATAATATTTATTATATTAAGAAGATTATAAATGTAAATTATATTATATAAAGAAAGAAAAAAATAATTACACTAAACAATTAAAAATAATTGAGCTAATTAATTAAAAATAATCATTATAATATATAATTCAGCTAGCAACTGTCCGAGGTGTCGTATGTTTTCACCGTTTGATTTTTTTGTGTTCACACCTATTAATAAACAAGCACCGTTAGATTAAATTTGCGTTCACACTGGTCATTATTAATTATTATTTTTAGCGTAATTAATTAGCGTAATTTTTAGCGTAATTAATTGAAACAATTATTTTTAATTAATTAGCGTAATTATTTATTTTTTTATATATTATAATTTACATTTATAATTTCCTTAATATAATCTCCTTAATTGTAGTCAAAATTATTTTTAGAGTAATTATTTTTAATTAATTAGAAAATTATTTGTAATTATTTTTAATTAATTAGCACAATTATTTTTAATTAATTAGCAGTAATTATTTTTTTTCTTTATATAATATAATTTATATTTATAATATTTTTAGCTTAATTAATTAGGGTAATTATTTTTAATTAATTAGTATAATTATTTATTTCTTTATATAATATAATTTACATTTATAATCTCATTAATATAATCTCCGTAAATATTGACTTAAAATATTTACAATATCACCTTTATTCCTTATTTAACGGTACATTTGTTATTAATATATTTAATCGATTAATTAATTAATTTTTAGGGAAAAATGGCAATAAGGCCATTTTTCAACATTTTTTGACCAAATTTTCGTGTCAATTAGGCTTTTTTGTTCCAATTAGGCCAAAAAAATATATTTTGGCGGACGAAAATACCCTCTTCCCTCTTTTCTTCTTGTTCGCGTGTACCAAACTCAGAATCCCAAATCTCTGTGCTCCGTGGCCAGATACATCCACCCGCTTGGAGGCACCGCGCTTCGAAATCAAAATCCCGGAAATACTCTCGATCTCCGTCGTCGTCAAAACAAGTGGTGTGCTGCCACAGTTTCGACGAAGGCCCCCCGGCCGGCTCGCTCCCCCACCCGAGCATCGACCTCACTAGCAGAGGAAGCGCGCGCGTGCAGGAGGAGGGACGACGTCGCCCCCGCGAACGCCGCCGTTCTCGGAGCTCCCAACGACAGGAACGCGACGGGCCTGCTCGAGTTGCCGTTGGTGGGGCTGGTGTTTCGGGGCGCGGAGATAACGGTGTCGGGTGGGCGGTTGCTGTACCGGGTGGCGAGGGAGTGATGCGGTGCATTGCTTCACATTCGAGAACTCGGATCTGCTGGGGATCGAGGCAAACATCATATGCTTTTGAAGAGCTGAGAGGACGAGCTCATACTCAGAAGAAATAAACCAGAAGCGGATGATTCTCTCTATTTTTTATTTTTTTATTTTGTTATTTTTGGTCAATGTCCAGTGTTTAGTTGTACATTTTCATTTTGTAAACATTCAAGTGTGTTTTTATGACATTCAGTGTCAAAATATGACATTCAGTGTGTTTTTATGACATTCAGTGTTAAAATATAACATTCAGTGTGTTAAAATATGACATTCAGTATGTTCAGTGTTAAAATATGACATTCAGTGTTAAAATATGACATTCAGTATGTTCAATGTTAAAATATGTCATTCAGTGTGTTAAAATATGACATTCAGTATGTTCAGTGTTAAAATATGTCATTCAGTGTTAAAATATGACATTCAGTATTGTTCAGTGTTAAAATATGTCATTCAGTGTTAAAATATGACATTCAGTATGTTCAGTGTTAAAATATGACATTCAGTATGTTGTTATTCAGTGTAATTTTATAACATTCAGTGTGAAAATCTGGCATTCAGTGTTATTATGCTTCAGTGTAAAAATGGGGCATTCAGTGTTAAACTATGACATTCAGTGTAGTGTGTTTTTATGACATTCAGTGTTAAAATATGACATTCAGTGTTAATTAAAGAAAAACCCCTATCTCTTTCCAAATTAGAAATACCACAAAAAACTTCATTAGTAACTAAAGCAAAACCTCTACATCACATAACATTGGACAACCTAAAATCCAATTGCAGCAAGATTCTGAATTCAAACCACACAGTACATTACATTTGGAAGTCTAAAATTCATTTGCAAAATGATTCATTCGAAACAAATAATCAAGATCATAATTAATATTATGTGTACAATAAAACTTTATTTTCGTCTCCATCCTTGTGCTCGTCATCAGCTTCTTTGTGCTCGTCATCATCATTCTTGTCCTCTTCATCATCATACTTGTGCTCGTCATCATCCGATCCATAATAGCCTTTTTGGTGGCATCATCCAGATTGCTTTCATGGTCAACCTATGGAAAGCACGAGTCTTCATGTTTGTAAAATAAAAACAATTATTAATCAACTTCTCTTAGATAGTATCAGTTCAATAGAATAAATAAGTACAATCTGACCAATGAATTAAGGAGGGAAGCACACATATTTATAATACTTACATGTCACCACCCTCACAGTACCTAGTAACTATACAAACATAGCATCCCTGTTTTTGCATTTGCCAGCAAATAGTTCAGCAAACAAATAAAGAAATAAATTATAATGCAAAAGTACGGAATCATAGAAACTGGAAATAAAATCTTTATAAATACTGTACTTACATTATTCATGCAGAAACAATAAAGTGAGCCAGTGTTGTTGCTATAAACATAATTCCTGGCAACAAACAATTCACATCTGTCCCGAAGAAACTCACCGTAAATAACCTGGAAAGCCCAACACATTCAAATGACAATAAAAAATCAAACACGACATGCTAAATTAATATATAGTCCCACTCCAAAGTTTTGAAACTAAAAGAAAATGAGCATACCCACAGTGGACATTCATGGACTCTCTTATATCATAAGAATCACTTCTTTGTCTCAGTGAAGGATATCCACCAAACTCTGAGCCTCCGAATTCAGATTTAATTAAATTCTCTTCGTGAATATATTCCAAGCCTTTCAGAACGGGGAGAAAAAGAGACGAGGCATTTGGCATTAGACCGACTGCGTCTTCCAAAGGCAGATAACATACAAGACAAGCTGCAATGACATGGATATCATCAAGTCGATATCACATATATTTTATTTCAAATAAAGAAACTCACATCGTGGGCCCGTCCTTTTTCTATCAGCCGGCGGAGGGGGCAACGTAAAATTCTGACATGGATTTCCAGGTTGCAGTTTGTATCCGGTGAAGAAAACAGGCGACATAACATTTGATAATTAGATATGGTTTTTCTTTCCTATAAAACAATTGTTTATTATAAACACTGATCAACCATAAATAACACTTAACAGAACATATACACAATGAGTATCACATTAAAACACTGAACAACATATATAAACACTGATCAACCATCAATAACACTGAACAGCAAATACAAACACTGAACAGAAAAAATGACTGATAGACAATTGTTTAATAAATAGATCACACGCGAAAAGCAAATAATACTACTGATGCATAACATTCTCTTTGAACACCGGCTTTTGATGGTTGGGATCGATCAACTCAAACACACAAGCATCTCCCACTTTCAGACGATTATCCACAGCAAAAGTTTTCCATTTGGACACTGAATAGTATGCCCGAGGTTCTCGAACTTGATGAAAGGAAATTTGAAATGGAACCCGACCCGCACTAACCTCAATCCAGCTGCAAGTCGCTGTCTTTTTCATCCCTTTCCGTCTCATGCAAACTCTCATCCTCGCAGCCTCTTTCCGCCTACCAGCTGCAAAATAAATGTTCGATAAGGAACACACAAATAATCGTACCATCCCCAGAGTGTGTATGAAACACACAAATATTCATTACGTATTTACATATAATAGTACCATCCCCAGTGTGTGTATAAGAAATAGAGCAAATGAAACTAACACATTCAAAACTGAAAAAATAAGAAGACAAAGAGGTTAAAGAGATGGATAAAAGACGTACCTTCCGCAAAAAAACACCAAAGCCGACCACACAACCTGTGCATTTTGTGACAACTTCATCAAGGACCAGTTCAAGTAGAACAACAACTCCATGTCAGAGATTAAACATATGTAGTTAATTTACACGAGAATTTCACCATCAAATACTACATAATAGGTACATCACTAGTAGAAGAATTAGTATGACATTTTTCTCATAAATCGATCGTTCCACCCTCACCTTCGAGCTGCCGAAGTAATTAGATGAGCTCTGAACACGCACAAGCACGCTGCAAACGGAGGCGGAGGCAGACGCTTGGACCGCTTCTTTCGAGTCGAGCATTTTGTCGAACACTTGGTGGGCGGAATGAGCGCCGCGTCTTTCTCGTGGAAGACGGTTTCGATTGCGGCCTCTTTCTTCGAGTCCGCTGATGGTAACGATATACCGATCCGATCGATATACCGTGTGTGCGGAAGCGTGTAAAGCAATAGATCTACTATGCCATGATCTTAGTGCACACAAATATGTATAGACACACATATATTTATATATATATATACATCCAATATATATATATATATAGAGATATCAACGAGATCTTACTTTTGGTAACGAAGTGATTCGTTGATGTCGTTGAGGTGGTGTTGAGTCGATTGAACCACCTCAAATGGATCAGCCTCTAAATGTTCACCTTTGGAATGACCTCGTCACGCCTTTGGATCGCCCGGATGTTGAAGCCGCACAAATGGCCCGGCCTCTACGTGTTGCACACGAACCCGAAAATTGAACTTGCTTGATTGATTGAAATGGTTCTCCAAGAACTCTTTTCTCTCTTTCTCTTGTGAATTTCGTGGGTGGTGATTTTGGTGTGATGAAAATCAGATTTTCATCTATATAATCTCTCCATTATGCACACCATTACACCTCTTTGTAACCTCCATCATAATGTGCATAAAGATGCACCATTTAACACACAAAAGGGGTTACAAAGGAGGTGAAAGGTCATGCCACATACACATGCCACAATGCATTGTATGTGGTCCCACTTGCTTGTGTGGCATGCCATGTCACACTATGTGACATGCATCCATGCATCCCATGCATGTATATTAATTCCACGTAAATATTGATTCTAAATCAATATATATATCAAGCATCGTACATTATCTTCGAGTTCATGTGTGACCCTGTAGGTATGATTTAATTGATCAATATTATATTGTTCCCAACAATTAATATTATCAAATAATCATTTAACATCCATAGACGACCTTATGACTTTATGATTGCACACGTAGGATCGAAGGACATATCCCAACAATCTCCCACTTGGCCTTCAGAGCCAGTGTGCTGCCAATTTCCTGTTGTCACTTTATGTCTAAATTTGAACTTGAGGCAAGACTCGAGTCATCCTCAATCGGTTCAAACCTTTCTTGGACTTTGAGACAGACTGTAAAACCAGATTTATCACTATGATAAGAATCTGGACGTGGCCACGTATTTTCCACAGTCTCGACTCTCCAAGTGGCCGGTAAGACATATATCCCATTATAAAATGGAGGACAATCCCATCTTGTCAATCCAAGCTCTCCCACTTGCTTCCTGATATACCCAATAACAAGTTTTATAACCTCCTTTTACGAAAGGCGTTTACTTGTATCAAAGTACACCATTTCACAATGGAATCCCTCTGGACTACTCAGGTCAGAGGAAATTGCTCGACAGTCAATGAAATAGTATTATGACTCGAAATCTCAAATACTATTTCAGTCGGGTCTGTTCGATCATTAGCTCCTAGCTAATATCTATGCAACTGTACTTGACGTCCCACGTCACTAGCCCATGAAGTGGCGCTATAGTACACATTGCAATCTAGTTCTTTGTATTATCAGTTTGTCCGTACTCGATTATACGAACTAGGAACAAGCATATGATTCAAGTATATCAGTTCAACCATTGGGACTTCATTATGCTGTAAGTCGACCTCATAACCCAATTGATATCACTTAATCATTTGGACAATTCATATAAATTAAACCATATTTATATGAAGAAATATGTATTATACATATGAGTGAATGTTAACCAAATCTCCAAAAGTATCTAATACAGTAATAGAAATCACAACCCATCTCTAAGATGTCTGATCTCTATTGCAGTCGGGAAAGCCTCAAGCTTATACTGCTGGAGAGGTTTAGAAAGCGGGTTTGCAACCTTACCATAAGTTGCAACTTTATTATCTCGATGTCTCCACAAAACTATATCCCATATAATGTGGAACTTCCTGAGCACCAGTTTTAAACTTGTGGTGCTTCCTAACTCATTAGCTTGCGCGATAGCTCTACTATAAATAGAGAACTATCGGATGGGCCGAGCTAGTTACGCCACCTAGTTCATTGAAAAACTTCAATTCTGATCTGCCAACATCATTGCATTCAATGCAGTGTTGTACTCAGCTTCTGTAGTTTAATCAACTATTGTATTGCATGGAACTATTCCAGCACATTGTACCTCTAACCAGACAAAAGATATAACCAGATTAAAATCGGAAATTATCTTAGTCTGTTTTGAAGTATGCATCAAATAGATTGTTAATATCAACTCATCTTGTCCTCCAAAGACAAGATAATATTCTTTAGTCCGTAAACGGCACTTTAGAATAGTTTTGGCCACATCCAATGTGCCTCACCAGATTTTCCTTGAAACCAATTCGTAATGCTCAAAGCATACGATACTTTGGGTAATAATCGAACAACGTAACTCCCACTGATCTTCTTGTAAAACAAGATTCTTCTGTGTTCCTCTGAAATCCAAAACCCTGTGTGGATTCATCGAACCGAAGATTCCAACTCCGAGATGCTTGCTTTAATCCATAAATAGATTTATTAAGCTTGCATACTCTCTCAGCCTGATTATGATCGATAAAACCCTCTGGTTGTGTCATAAACACATCCTGTAACGCCCGAACATAAATAAAATAAATATTACACAACAAAGTTCATACAAATTATAGCCTATTCTAAGTTCCAAAAATATTTACACGTCTTTGTGTGATATTTTATCATCTAGATCAAAACTTACATGAAAATATATTTTACAGAACATCTAAAGATGACCAAAAGAGATACTTTTATACATACGTCACTACTTAAAAGTGAACTACAACAAGGACATTCAAACTCAAGCATCTAGTCTTCAAGCAAGTCGCCGATACAAGAATCCAAGATATGCGCATCTGAAAGTTTAAGAAATAAAATAGGGTATAAGCCAAAATGGCTCAGTGGGATTTAATTTCATATGTTTAAAAAAAAAGTAAATCATAAGAAATTTTGAACAAATGCTTAAATATTGATTTTTTGTAAAATAATTTAGTAAACCATCCTATGTTCAAGTTCAGGTAGTGAAAAATGAATAACAGGTTTAGGAAACAGAATAGAAACAAACTCGACGACCACCACATTAAACGTAAGATTGACCTATGACCAAGAATACACCTCAAAACGTTTCCCTCATTCACCTTAAAAGGTGACACGCCAAACAATCGGCCGAAGCCTAAAACACCTTGTCCCTCCCAGGTGGCTCGACGTCCCTTTCGCGATGGGCTACAACCCAGGGATCGTCATATTCCGGAATATACCAATTCTACGACCCATTCCCGTCGTCGTCTCCGACCCGACCAGGAGTAGGGAATAGACCGAACGTACTTGAATCACTAACCACAGTCTAACTGTTCGATTATATGACTAACATACGTCCGTCGACAAACAATGAAAACACGAGTCAAAACCAAGAATCAACTAGCCAAACCCTCTCAGAGGCATATTAACAAGCACCTTGTATGCTATAATCTCAACAAAAAGTAAAAGTATAAATTGATATGCTTCTACTTAGCACACACATAGATCTAACAACTGCAACACATCAAGAATTAAACCAATCTCTATACCGCATATAACTCAACAACAACATCACAAAATAATCAAAACCCACATGATATACACACACTTATTCTTAGGTTTACTTCCATTAATCCATAAATTAAACCCCTGTACTCAAACATATAAACATTGACAATCAAAATCTTTGAAAAGGAGTTTGTTTTACCCACCTGAGATTATCTCTACTTCTATTCGAACTTGATTCCCGTAGTTGAGCTTTTCTTTACTTCATACTCCTTCAGTAGCTTAGCTAGAGGTTTTATTTTTATTTATTTATTTATTTTCATTATGCTAATATATATATCAAACCCCATCTGATACTCTTAAGGCGGTTTACAAAGTACCTAGGTGGCACAAGACTAAAGGTTTTAACAATCCACGTGTTACACCTAAACTAATTAAACTTAAAGAGTAAAACCCATTTACTTATGTGTAGTTTAGAGGCTTGTACTAGTAGTATATTAAGTAGAGATATCCATTTATGAATAACTTGATAATTAACAAACAAATAATTGAATTAATCATTTAAAAAATATAAATATAAATAGTCCAATTAAATTATGATTACCTTAATTCATAGTTTGTGATTATTTTTGTATAGGGCTTCACATTCCCCCCTCCTTAAGAGAATTTGGTCCCCAAATTCCTCCTTGAAATAGTTCTGGATACTTTTGTTTCATATCATCTTCTAATTACCATGTAGCATCTTCAGGTTTCTTATGATTTCTCCATACCACCTTAACTAATGAGATATTCTTCCCTCGTAACTCTTTGACTTGTTGATCTATAATATGAAGAGGTTGCTCGATGTATGACAAATCTTCTTGAATTATGGGAAAGTTTTCTTCAATTACGTGCTCTGGGTCGGGTTTATATTTCTTTAGTCGAGAAACGTGAAATACATCATGTATTCCACCCAAACTTGCTGGAAGTTCTAAGCGGTAAGCTACACTGCCAATTCTTTTCAAGATTCGAAAAGGACCTACATACCTTGGACTCAATTTACCACCTTTTTTTGATTGAATCAGGCCTTTTCTTGGTGACAAGCGTAGGAATACCTTATCTCCCACTTCAAACTCTAAATCTTTTCGTCGGTTATCTGCATAACACTTTTGCCGATTTTGAGCAGTTTTGATTCGATCTTTGATGATTCGGACCTTATCTATTGCTTCTTGTATTAAATCTACTTTGGATATGGAAATTTGAGACTCCTTTTTTTTTTTCGGCGTCCAATGATCTTCAATCTCCCAATGCACGGGTGATCTACACTTCCTTCCATACAAGGCCTCATAAGGCGCCATACCAATAGTGGTTTGATAGCTATTGTTATAAGCAAACTCCGCCAATGCTAGATGTGAATCCCAACTTCCTTTAAAGTCTAATACACACGCTCGTAACATGTCCTCGAGAGTTTGTATTGTTCTTTCAGATTGCCCGTCGGTCTGAGGATGTGCTGTCGTACTAAAACTCAATCTGGTTCCTAGTCCTTCTTGTAGACTTTTCCAAAACCGGGAGACAAATCTTGGGTCACGATCAGAAACAATGTCAATTGGTACACCATGAAGTTTAACAATCTCTTTAACATAAACTTGAGCAAGTCTTTGTAAACTATCAGTCTTTCTAATAGGTAGAAAATGAGCAGATTTTGTTAAACGATCCACAACTACCCAGATCGTATCCAATCCTGTCCGAGTTTTTGGCAAGTCTGTAATGAAGTCCATCGTGATCTTTTCCCATTTCCATTCGGGAATTTCTAAAGGATGTAGTAATCCGGAGGGTCGTTGATGTTCGGCTTTAACGCGTTGACACGTTAAACACTTTGCGACATGTTCTGCCACTTGGTTTTTCATGTTCACCCACCAAAATGATTTCTTAAGATCTTTATACATTTTGTTTCCTCCAGGGTGTATGGTATATCTTGATTGGTGAGCTTCCATTAAAATCTTATTTTTCAAACCATCATCATTTGGCACGCATACTCTATTTTTGAACCGTAAAATGTCATCTTCTCCTATTTGAAATTCGGGTCTCATACCTTGTGAAACTTTTTCCCGTAGCCTCAGAATTTTTTCATCATTTTCTTGTAACTTTCGTATCTCGTCAAAAATATCCAATTTCAACGACAAGTTAGCACATACCAGCTGATTGTTTATTTTCGTCGGATTCCAATGACTAACTTCTTCTAAGTGATTCCATTCTCGAATCATCAGTTTAGCAAGTTGCACTTTTCGACTTAGAGCATCAGCAACTACATTGGCTTTACCAGGATGATATTGGATAACAAATTGGTAATCTTCTAAAAGTTCGATCCATCTCCTTTGTCTGAGATTCAATTCTTTCTGTGAAAAGAGATACTTCAAACTTTTATGATCAGTAAAAATAGTGAAATCTGCTCCATACAAATAATGCCTCCACTTTTTCAAAGCAAAAACAATAGCAGCCAATTCCAAGTCATGTGTCGGATAGGTTTCTTCATACGATTTAAGTTTCCTAGATGCATAAGCAATAACTCTTCCATATTGCATTAGCACTGCACCAAGACCTTCTTTAGATGCATCACTGTATACTATAAAATCCTTAACACCGTTGGGTAAAGCTAAAACAGGTGCAGAAGTAAGCCTAAGCTTAAGTTCTTGAAAACTAGCTTCACATTTTTCATCCCATACAAACTTCACATGTTTCTGAGTTAACTTTGTTAATGCTCCGGCAATCCTTGAGAAATCCTTAATGAATCTACGATAGTAACCCGCAAGACCTAAGAAGCTCCTTATCTCCGTTACCGTTTCAGGTCGTTTCCAATCGAGTATAGTTTGCACCTTTGAAGGATCGACTGCAATTCCATTCCCTGAGATTATATGACCAAGAAATGCTACTTGTTCAAGCCAAAACTCGCATTTACTAAACTTGGCATATAGTTTATGTTGTTGTAAAGTCTCCAATACAATTCTCAAATGTTTTTCATGCTCGTCCTTCGTCTTAGAGTAAATAAGAATATCATCAATGAAAATTACCACGAACTGGTCTAAGTAGGGACTGAACACCCTATGCATTAAGTCCATAAAAGCTGCTGGGGCATTAGTCAATCCAAAAGGCATTACTAAAAATTCAAAGTGCCCATATCGTGTTTGAAATGATGTTTTAGGAATATCTTCTTCCTTAATTTTTAACTGATGGTATCCTTGTTGCAAATCCAATTTTGAGAATACTTGAGCTCCTTGAAGTTGATCAAACAACTCATCTATCCGAGGCAATGGGTATTTGTTCTTGATGGTAACCTTATTGAGTTCTCGATAGTCTATACATAACCTCAAAGTCCCATCTTTCTTCTTTACAAATAACACTGGGGCACCCCACGGCGACGTGCTTGGTCGAATGAACCCCAGTTCTAACAACTTATGTAGTTGAGATTTTAATTCTTGAAGTTCGAGTGGAGCCATCCTGTAAGGAGTCCTTGCAATTGGTGTCGTACCCGGTAACACCGTAATGGTAAATTCAATTTCCCTATCAGGAGGTAATGACGTGAGCTCTTTTGGAAAAACATCACAGTAATCAGATACTACTGGTATCCGATTTATCTCCTTCTTATCTTCTGAGTTGACTAAATATGCTAGAAATCCCATTGCACCCTTTCTTAAAACTTTTCTTGCTTTGACAGTAGAAATGATCGAACACAATGTCACTCTTTCCTTCCCTTTTAAAACAACTTCTCGCTGACCAGGAACACAAAATTTCACAATTTTTGTGTGGCAGTCCAAATGGGCATGATGTTGAGCCAACCAATCCATTCCCAAAATAACATCATAATCCAAGATAGGTAATACAATTAAGTCCGCAGGAAAACTAATACTTTCAAGTTGTATCTCACATTTACTAAACACCTTATCTGTAATCTGACTACCTCCCAAAGGGGTAACAACTTCAAGTGAATAAGGTAATTGTTTCATGCAAACTTTCATATTGTCAATGAAATGTGGGGCAATAAATGAGTGTGTTGACCCTGGATCCAATAAAACATGTTCTAAGCAATTAGATACAAGGAGTGTACCTTCCACCACATCAGAGGAATCCTTGACTTCCTGTCCACTCAAAGCAAAAACTCGTCCTTGCATTTTTGGGTGATTTCCTTCCTTACTTCCAAACGCTTGTTTTGGTTTAGGGTTACCTTCATTTTGTTGACTCTTTGGGCAGTGTTTGACATTATGTTGGCTGCTTCCACATCGAAGACATTTTCCGGATTTCTTCCAACAATCACCTTCTGTATGTCCTGGCTTATGACAATAGGAACACTCTTGTTGGAATATTGGTTGTTTACCCTTTCCCATTGGTGTCTTTGAATTATTTCCTTGAAATGATTGTGGCTTTTGATAAGGTTGTGCAACAAAAGGTTTTCGTTGATTCCCATAATTCCCTCTTTGTAATACTTCTAATCGATTTAGGCCACTCTCTATTCTTGCTGCAGCTTGAACAACCTTATTGTATGAAGGGGAATCAATAGCCAATAAGTTCTTTTGCAACTCAGGTCTCAAACCTCTTGTAAATTTATATAACTTATCTTCCTCATCTTGTATCATACCAGGCGCATACCTAGACAGACGATGAAACTCGGCTTCATATTGAGTAACACTCATTGATCCTTGTCGAAGACGATGGAATTCATCCCTTCTAGCTTCTCTGACCACACGCGGAATATATTGCTTACGAAAT
This sequence comes from Euphrasia confusa, assembly GCA_954870475.1. Taxonomy (NCBI): domain Eukaryota; kingdom Viridiplantae; phylum Streptophyta; class Magnoliopsida; order Lamiales; family Orobanchaceae; genus Euphrasia; species Euphrasia confusa. The sequence continues at coordinate 25,977,158 of OX940960.1, forward strand.
TCTTGGACAAAATTTTGCCACGTCCTCGCTGTGTTTTCTTTATTCCACTTATCTGCAACATTTCTCCACCAAATGCGTGATGCTGATTCTAAGCGGAACACCACCAAGGTTAATTTTTGCTCTTCAGTGTAATTTAAAGCATCGAAAATACATTCTATCTTTTCAATCCACTCTTCAGCCTTTCGATCATCTGGTTCACCTTGAAACACTGGTGGATTGAATCGAAGAAATCTCTCGAGCACCCGATCATGTTTTTCGGTAGCCAAATTTGCATTAACGTGGTTGGCGTTGTTTTGTTGTTGAAGTAGCGCCAACATTTGTTGCAAAACTTGGGTATTAAGGTCTGGTTCGACATTTGGCGGGGGTTGAACTTGTGGTTCAGGTTGTGGTGCTTCTCCCCGAGGTGGATATGGTTCATATCTATGATTTAGTCGTGGACGTCCTCTTCCACGTCTTTCAGCCATTATACTAAAAATGTAGACACTGTACTTATCAAATATGTTTCAAAATATTAGATATGTATTGCATATTTAAATAGATAATAAAATAGTTTAATAAACGCAATAAGTGATACTAATATTTCATTTAATATATACATACACATGTACATAATCTTCCAATGTCTCAAAACATAGTTACCAAAATAGGACCTACGTCCTAGACAACTTGTCGTCAAGTTTAGTTAGTGCTTCAATATACTAGAGTACGATTCATACTATATCACAACACCTGATATATGTTATACCACTAGCTTAACCATCACTCTATGGGTCTATAATAATAGTCAGAACACCATTATTCCCAATCTCCCACATTAGTAGTTCCTCATGTGGACTCTCGATAGGATGTTCCACGAATACCGATTCTTTACCACCTATTTCTTCTTCTGGGTCCTCCTGTGGGTCTTCTTCTGGTTCCTCGTCTGGAACCTCCTCTGGTTCCTCGTCTATGTCCTCGTCTGGATTTATCGGTTCCATTTCTTCCTCCAAATTAACTTCTTCTTCAACCACTAAAGGAGGAGAAACTAAAGGGTTAGGAAGCCCAGGTATTACAGCACATAAATCAAGAATTTTCCCCCGGACAATCTCTCGTTCTTGATTCCTTTCTTCTATAATATTATGAGCAGTAGCTAGACTACCCTCCAATAGTGCATTATTATGTTGAGCTTCCTGTAATGCTAGTTCCAAACTCTTGGTCTTTCCCTCATAATAGTTGGCTAACTTTTCCAGGTAGGTAATATGTTCCAAGCAAGGTATATGCATAATTGAATCCATCCTACAAGAATTCAATTGTTACTCATCCTATTAAAATTGTTTCTAAGGTATTATAAAAGTAAAATAAAATTAAATCAAGATATCATACATATATATATATATATATAATATTTGCAGTCAAAAAGATTCGATTAAGCGATAACACGAAACACAACATATTTCACATTAAATGGATATTATGTTACACACCACGTTTAGGGAACCAGTCTAAAATATTATCATGATTATTATTATTATTATATTTAAAATTATATGTATTACTTTTTTTTTTTTTTTTTAAACAATCTAGATTGATTTCCTAGTCCACAGGCTAAAGATCATATCCTGGTTAGCTCAGTTATTTCTTCATTTTAACTAAGCTCTGATACCATTTTGTAACGCCCGAACATAAATAAAATAAATATTACACAACAAAGTTCATACAAATTGTAGCCTATTCTAAGTTCCAAAAATATTTACACGTCTTTGTGTGATATTTTATCATCTAGATCAAAACTTACATGAAAATATATTTTACAGAACATCTAAAGATGACCAAAAGAGATACTTTTATACATACGTCACTACTTAAAAGTGAACTACAACAAGGACATTCAAACTCAAGCATCTAGTCTTCAAGCAAGTCGCCGATACAAGAATCCAAGATATGCGCATCTGAAAGTTTAAGAAATAAAATAGGGTATAAGCCAAAATGGCTCAGTGGGATTTAATTTCATATGTTTAAAAAAAAAGTAAATCATAAGAAATTTTGAACAAATGCTTAAATATTGATTTTTTGTAAAATAATTTAGTAAACCATCCTATGTTCAAGTTCAGGTAGTGAAAAATGAATAACAGGTTTAGGAAACAGAATAGAAACAAACTCGACGACCACCACATTAAACGTAAGATTGACCTATGACCAAGAATACACCTCAAAACGTTTCCCTCATTCACCTTAAAAGGTGACACGCCAAACAATCGGCCGAAGCCTAAAACACCTTGTCCCTCCCAGGTGGCTCGACGTCCCTTTCGCGATGGGCTACAACTCAGGGATCGTCATATTCCGGAATATACCAATTCTACGACCCATTCCCGTCGTCGTCTCCGACCCGACCAGGAGTAGGGAATAGACCGAACGTACTTGAATCACTAACCACAGTCTAACTGTTCGATTATATGACTAACATACGTCCGTCGACAAACAATGAAAACACGAGTCAAAACCAAGAATCAACTAGCCAAACCCTCTCAGAGGCATATTAACAAGCACCTTGTATGCTATAATCTCAACAAAAAGTAAAAGTATAAATTGATATGCTTCTACTTAGCACACACATAGATCTAACAACTGCAACACATCAAGAATTAAACCAATCTCTATACCGCATATAACTCAACAACAACATCACAAAATAATCAAAACCCACATGATATACACACACTTATTCTTAGGTTTACTTCCATTAATCCATAAATTAAACCCCTGTACTCAAACATATAAACATTGACAATCAAAATCTTTGAAAAGGAGTTTGTTTTACCCACCTGAGATTATCTCTACTTCTATTCGAACTTGATTCCCGTAGTTGAGCTTTTCTTTACTTCATACTCCTTCAGTAGCTTAGCTAGAGGTTTTATTTTTATTTATTTATTTATTTTCATTATGCTAATATATATATCAAACCCCATCTGATACTCTTAAGGCGGTTTACAAAGTACCTAGGTGGCACAAGACTAAAGGTTTTAACAATCCACGTGTTACACCTAAACTAATTAAACTTAAAGAGTAAAACCCATTTACTTATGTGTAGTTTAGAGGCTTGTACTAGTAGTATATTAAGTAGAGATATCCATTTATGAATAACTTGATAATTAACAAACAAATAATTGAATTAATCATTTAAAAAATATAAATATAAATAGTCCAATTAAATTATGATTACCTTAATTCATAGTTTGTGATTATTTTTGTATAGGGCTTCACACATCCTCTACTAGAATCCCATTCAAGAAGGCGGTTTTAACGTCCATTTGCCATATCTCATAATCATAATGAGCAAAAATGGCTAAGAGAATCCGAATGGATTTAATCATAGCAACTGGTGAAAAGGTTTCATCACAATCCACCCCGTGAATTTATTTATATCCTTTTGCCACCAACTTTGCTTTGAAAACACTAGGTTTTCCATTCATGTCTGTTTTATTTTGTAAATCCATTTGCATCCAATGGACCTAGCCCCTTTATGCAAATCGAACAAGTTCCAAACTTGATTTTCAGACATTGATCCCATTTCGGATTTCATGGCACCCTGCCATTTCTCAGAATCTGGACTCGTCATAGCTTGGATATAGGTCGAAGGTTCATTGCTTTCTAAAAGCATGACTTCATAGCTCTCGTTTGTCAGAATACCTAAGTATCTGTCAGGTTGAGATCTAATCCTTCCGGACCTTCGAGGGTTAGGTGTGGTTTCCATAACCACTGGAGTACTCTCGACTTGGTCTTGAGTGTCCATCTCAGTTTGATCTTCTTGAACCTCGTTCAAGTTTTCTTGAACTTCGTTCAAGTTTTCTTGAACTTCGTTCAATTCAACTGAGCTCCCACTTACTTTCTTGGAAAGATATTCCTTTTCAAGAAATACACCATCTCGAGCAACAAAGACTTTGTTCTCAGATTGGTTGTAAAAGTGGTACCCTCGTGTTTCTTTTGGATAACCCACAAAGAAACATTTATCCGATTTGGGTTCAAGTTTTGTAGAGATATTTCTCTTCACATAAGCTTCATATCCCCAAACCTTGATATAAGACAAGTTAGGGACCTTCCCTTTCCATACCTCGTATGGTGTCTTATCAACAGCTTTTGACGGTGTCCTATTCAGTGTATAGGCCGCTGTTAAAAATGCGTGTCCCCAAAAAGATTTTGGTAGTTCACTAAGGCTCATCATCGATCGAACCATATCCAATAAGGTTCTATTCCTCCTTTCGGAAACACCATTCATCTGGGGTGTTCCAGGAGGAGTGAGTTGATATAGAATACCACAACTCATAAGATGATCATCGAACTCTTGGCTAAGATATTCACCACCTCGATCCGATCGAATGGCTTTTATCTTCTTACCAAGTTGATTCTCAACTTCATTTTGGAATTCTTTGAACTTTTCAAAGGCTTCCGACTTATGCCTCATTAAATAGACATAACCATATCTACTTAAGTCATCGGTAAAAGTTATGAAGTAGAAATAACCTCCACGTGCTTGTGAGCTCATTTGACCACATACATCAGTATGGATTAAACCCAATAGATCATTTGCACGTTCTCCTTTTCCCAGAAAAGGTGACTTTGTCATTTTGCCCATCAAACATCCTTCACATGTATCAAATGACTCCAAGTCAAAAGATTTGAGAATACCTTCTTTAAGAAGTTTCTCTACACGTTTAATGTTGACGTGGCCTAATCGACAATGCCAAAGGTATGTTTCATTGAATTCATTCGATTTGGCCTTTTTGGTATCAATGTTATATATATGATTGTCAAGTTGAAGTATATATAAACCATGTTCTAATCGTGCCGAACCATAGAACACTCCACTTTTTGAAATAGTAAATAAACCATTTATTATAGTGAAGGAAAATCCTTCAGTATCCAATACTGAAAAAGAAATGATGTTCTTGGTAATACTTGGTACGAAATAAACATTATTCAATACTAAAACAAGGCCCGAAGGCAAACACAAATCATAAGATCCTACGGCTAATGCAGCGACCCTCGCTCCATTTCCAACCCGTAGATCGACATCTCCCTTTACCAAACTTCTACTTCTTTGCAGCCCTGCACATGTGAAACAATGTGAGCACCGCATCCGGTATCCAATACCCAAGAAGAAGAATTTGTAAAGTTTATGTCTATGACATAAATACCTGAAGATGAAGGAACGATACCGTTCTTCACATCCTCCTTGAACTTGGGGCAATCCCGCTTGTAGTGTCCAACACCCTTGCAGTAGAAACACTCAGATTCCCCAGGAACCTTAGAAGCTTTCAAGAACCTTTTGGAAGGAGTTGCCACAACTTTCCCTTTCCCTTTGCCTTTCACTTCCGGTTTCTTAATCCCCTTGAACTTTTTGGTACCTCCTTCCCGAATCATAAGAACTTCCCTCCTAGGGTCCTTCTTAATCGCCGGCTCAGCAGCCTTAAGCATCCCATGGAGCTCATGAAGCGATTTCTTCAGTCCATTCATGTGGAAATTCAGCCTAAAGGCGTCATAACCATCATGAAGAGAATGAAGAATGAAATCGGTAGCCAACTCGTCATCATATGCAAAACCGAGGCGAGCACTTGAAGCAAATAATCCAATCATTTGCTGCACATGTGGTCCTACGGGTTTACCCTTTTCCAGCCTAGCTGTTGCTATAGCCCGGGTGACACCGAAGCGCTCAATCCTAGCCTGTTCCCCGAACATGCTTTTGAGCTCTTCAATGATGTCATAGGCTTCCATGAACTCGAATTGGTTTTGCAACTCGGGTACCATGGATGCCAACATCAAACATGTCACCTCATTCAAGGCTTTCTTAGCAAGGGCATATGATGCCTTTTGGACATCCGTGCCCCCATCAGCGGGAAGCACGGGAAGGGGTTTGTCCAACACACTTTCCTTTTCTTCGTATTTGAGGACTATCCTCAAGTTACGTTGCCAATCAAGGAAATTGGTGTTGTTCAACTTTTCTCTATCCAAGATAGAGCTGAACTTGAATTGAGTTGAGACAGACATATTAAACTATAGAAGAAAGATAAATTAAGTAAGTAAACATCCACAAAGCTGTAAACAAATAAGGTTGTCTAGCATAACTACTTTATTTGTTCCATTTTGTTCATTCGATATCTAATATCGTCGTTCCCAATTATCTCAATATAAAAAAACGTGATAAATCGTAAGTGAAAACTCAAGGTTTTCTAACCAGCGATCTTATCATGCAATTGAAGCCCTATCTCTCATTAAAATGAGGGAGCCAACCAGACAATCGATTCACGCCATCCAATGGCTCGAAAGTCTCTAATTTGTGTCATTGATGAACTTAAGTGTTTTGGATTAAATCACTCCCCGAGGTGTAAATAATCCTAACCTTATAATCCACCAAATGAAAGACAAATTAGGCATTTGTTTTTGAAATTTTAATAAATTAGAACAAAACGATCCCAAGACCCTCATCTTGCAAATATTTAAGCTGACTGAGTCCGCACTTAAGAATTTCAAGATAGGTAGACATCCCATGTCAATGACATCTAATGTCACTCTCGGTCAATGAGAGTCCCATTCTCATCTCATGTCTCGATAGCCACGCCTGCAGTGGATCTATCGATGAGAAAACCAAACTCACGTGTAAAGGTCTAACCTTTACTCCCACTTATCCCAAGATAACAAGTAGTACCCCGCTGAGGCGGACCTACCAACTTATGATCGAGGGCTTCATGAGTGTGATGTTTTTGGACAAGACATTATACTCATTATTTTGGGAACATGCATGCATAGGTGTTTATATGTAAGTTGAACATTCATAACATAAAACATCCTATAACTAGCAAAGCAATTAAATACGTAATCGAAAGGCCCCTAGAACCTCACAATTCTCAAACGAAAAGATTAAAAGCAACAAAATAGGTCTTGAACATCTTCTGGACTGTTCCACGCCCGTCGTTTCAGTTCCGCGCCCGCCGATTTAGGTCAACCTTAGTCCGTACCCCAAAAACCACAAACGGCGCCCGCCGTTTCACAAGCGACGGTCGCCGAACACCACCGGCGGTCGCCGTTTCCAAAACGACGCCCGCCAAAAGGGTACAGAATCGGGGCTGACCTGAAAAGAGCCTTTCGGCGCCCGCCGGAGCACAAACGGCGCCCGCCGTTTTGCTCCAGCAGCCCGGTTTTCGCCCGTTTCGCTTCGTTTTGCTTCGTTTCTTCTCGTTTTTGCCGGAGAGCCGATATCCAATGTCGATCCATGGATTCAATCCATTGCTTACACATTGAACAATACATTTTTGAATAGAAAAAACCTATCTATTACAAAAGATTCCAAGGGACGCAGCCCTCCAAAACTATGGCCAATCGTACGTATAAAACGACAATTCCATTCACCCGACCACTAACGGTGGCCGGCCTTATATCTAAACATATAATCACATAATCACATAAAACAATTAAGCCAATTATGTTGATTTAAACATATTGTGTCCAACACAAAAGTGTGCACGAGCCCTAGGCTCTGATACCAATTGATGGTAACGATATACCGATCCGATCGATATACCGTGTGTGCGGAAGCGTGTAAAGCAATAGATCTACTATGCCATGATCTTAGTGCACACAAATATGTATAGACACACATATATTTATATATATACATCCAATATATATATATATAGAGAGAGATATCAACGAGATCTTACTTTTGGTAACGAAGTGATTCGTTGATGTCGTTGAGGTGGTGTTGAGTCGATTGAACCACCTCAAATGGATCAGCCTCTAAATGTTCACCTTTGGAATGACCTCGTCACGCCTTTGGATCGCCCGGATGTTGAAGCCGCACAAATGGCCCGGCCTCTACGTGTTGCACACGAACCCGGAAATTGAACTTGCTTGATTGATTGAAATGGTTCTCCAAGAACTCTTTTCTCTCTTTCTCTTGTGAATTTCGTGGGTGGTGATTTTGGTGTGATGAAAATCAGATTTTCATCTATATAATCTCTCCATTATGCACACCATTACACCTCTTAGTAACCTCCATCATAATGTGCATAAAGATGCACCATTTAACACACAAAAGGGGTTACAAAGGAGGTGAAAGGTCATGCCACATACACATGCCACAATGCATTGTATGTGGTCCCACTTGCTTGTGTGGCATGCCATGTCACACTATGTGACATGCATCCATGCAAGCCATGCATCCCATGCATGTATATTAATTCCACGTAAATATTGATTCTAAATCAATATATATATCAAGCATCGTACATTATCTTCGAGTTCATGTGTGACCCTGTAGGTATGATTTAATTGATCAATATTATATTGTTCCCAACAATTAATATTATCAAATAATCATTTAACATCCATAGACGACCTTATGACTTTATCGATTGCACACGTAGGATCGAAGGACATATCCCAACATCCGCCGCCTCGATTGCAGTCGCGATCTTGTGTTTGCACTTGCTGTTTAAAAGAACATTCAAAGCAAACTGAAATTCGAATTGAAGTAGAAAAATCAGGGATGTTCGATTTTACCACCGAATCCCTAAATCGATTTCGACATTAATCAAACTCTAGATGCAATCAATAAGAAGGTAAGAACACGAGCTCAAAATCAATCGATTACCAGGCTTAATCGAGTCCTTGTAGATCGATTCGACCATGGCGGTGACCTCGTCTTCCCGAATCGGCCTGAGCGCGTCGATCCGCTTCGCCGAGAGAGAAAAGCTCGAGGGTGCAGAACTTGCTCACCTTGACGTAGTGCGGGCCGTAGTCGCGGCTTCGAGGTCGCGGTGGTGAAACTTGGTGGGGACGCCGGCGACTTTTCGGGGGAAGCTGTACTCGACACGGAGCTCACGGCTTTGGGTGTCGAGGTGTGCGAGACAGAAATGAGAAACCCCGTGTGTTTAAATTTGTATATATAGAAGGGTAACGATGTCTTTACACATTTTAGGCGACCTAATTGACACGCGTAATTTCTCAAAAGCCTTATTGCTCAAAAAATGTTGAAAAATGGCCTTATTGCCATTTTTCCCTAATTTTTATTATACAAACAATAATATCGAAATTTAAGGTAATTCAAATTAATTATATTTAAAAATAATAATTATTATCAAACCCTACTTCAAATCGTGTCTATATAAAGACTGTTATCTTCACTCACTCCCTACCTTTCACTTTTCATTTAGCTATTATTTTTATTTGTTCATTGCTCACATTTATTTATTCACTTTTCATTTCAGCTATTTTTTTTATTTGTTCATTCTCACATTTATTTATTTTTGTGCAGAACCCTATGTAAGTTTTGTTATTTTTTTTGTTTTTTTATATTTTTTGCACTACCTTTCACTTTTAATTTCAGCTATTTTTTTTATTTGTTCATACTCACATTTATTTATTCAATTTTTATTTAAGCTCTTTTTTTTATTTATTCATACTCACATTTATTTATTTTTGTGCAGAGCTAAGTTTTGTTGTTTTTTTTTTGTTTTTTTGTATTTTTTGTAGGCTTTTATTTCAGCTATTTTTTTTATTTGTTCACATTTATTTATTTTTGTGCAGAACTCTATGTAAGTTTTGTTGTTTTTTTGTTTTTTTGTGTTTTTTGCACTACCTCTCACTTTTAATTTCAGCTATTTTTTTTATTTGTTCATGCTTACATTTATTTATTCAATTTTCATTTCAGCTATTTTTTTTTTTTTATTCATGCTCACATTTATTTACTTTTGTGCAGAACTCTATTTAAGTTTTGTTGTTTTTTTTTTGTTTTTTTGTATTTTTTGTAGGCTTTTCATTTCATCTATTTTGTTTATTTGTTTTATGCTCACATTTATTTATTTTTGTGCAGAGAGTTTTGTTGTTTTTTTGTATTTTTTGGACTAACTCTCACTTTTAATTTAAACTATTTTTTTATTTGTTCAGGCTCACATTTATTTATTCAACTTTCATTTCAGCTATTTTTTTTATTTATTCATTATTTATTTTTGTGCAGAGCTATATGTAAGTTTTGTTGTTTTTTTTTTGTTTTTTTGTATTTTTTGTAGCCTTTTCATTTAGCTATTTTTTTTATTTGTTTATGCTCACGTTTATTTATTTATTTTCAGAGCTCTATGTATGTTTTGTTGTTTTTTTGTTGTTTTTTGTATTTCTTGCAACAAAGTATTCTTTTACTTATTTGATTTTAATAACTTTTGGAGATAAGTCATTTTTTTGCAGAACTTTTGAATTTCTTACTCATTTTTTGTTTATTTTGTAGGTTTATTTATAGCTATTTATAGGTTTCATTATAAGTAAAATACTCTGCCCGAAGTCATGAAAAAAGATCAAACATTGGATTGCACAAATTTTAAATGGATTCCAAGCTTTTATTTATGTTTCCTGATAAAATTAGAGTAGTTTGTGTTAATTTTATTTACTCCCTCCTTCCCTTTAAAGAGTGCATAGAGAAAGATACACGTTGATTAAGAAAAAGTGATTTTTTGTGTGTTTAATAATATAAAGTAGGGGTATAATAGGTATTGATGTGTAAGTAATAAAGTAGATAGTTGAAAAAGTAATGGTATAAAAGTAAATAAATGTGTATTGAGAGGATAAATAAATTCAAAGGTAAACTAAAATTATATATAATATTATTAATTATGAGTATGGTAAATAAGCAACTAAATAAATTCAAAAGTTACGTAATTGATTTGAGAATGAAATAATAATAATTCAATTTTTTAATAATTTACAATTAGAAGTAATATTATCCTCTATTTATATTAGCAGCATTAAAATATATTTTAATTAATTCAAAAACAATTCATTAAAATATATTTTAATTAATTCAAAAACAATTTATTATTCAATTAATCAAACTTTAAACTAAATTAATATATTTTGATTTATTTAAATAAGTAATATTCAGAATATTACATTTATTCCTTATTTATCTCCTGCTTTAAACTAAATTAATATATTTTGATTTATTTAAATAAGTAATATTCCGAATATCACATTTATTCCTTATTTATCTACGTTTATTCTATTATACTACTATTTATTTATAGTACTAAATAAATTTGTGATTCTTCATTCTCTAGAGATTTTTTATAATAATTTCATTTTTTTTTTCAACTCTTTACTAATCATTTTCAATCAATGTCTTGGTCTATGGCAATTCCTCCGAAAAAAACTTTTGTTCAGTTTTACTAAAGGTGTGTTATTTAATTTAATGTTTATAGACCTAAATACATTTTTATTATTATATATGTGTAATAAATAAGTGATTTATAATTGTTATTATATATACGGCAGGTTATTAAAATTTGCACAACTTTTAAAATCCATGAAAAACTGTCCGAGCGTATTACATCATTTGCCTCACATGCAATTGTTGGGGGGGTTAAAACCGGATACGAGAACGTATTTCCAAGTCGGGACGCGCGGGGTAAGGGCCCGCCCGGGGCTGACCATACAGAAAGAAGCTCGGGACCCAAGCACGGCTCGCGGCTCGGATCATGCGGTACGGTGGCAAAGACACCCCCAAGCGTCCTAGGCGGGAAAGCGACGATGGGGACGCGTCGCGTCTCGGATCACGGGTCACGGATCCCGTGGGCAAAACGCGCAAGGAAAGAGCTCGGGCATGGCCGCGACGCGGGTCACGAATCGGGCAGGACGGGCCTCGGCGGGATGTAACGCGTGATATACGCACGTCCCGAGGCTCGGGTCACGACGTCGTCTCGCAAGCCATGAAGGGTTAGTGACCCCGGGTCGCACCCGCGATCCACCTCCACAAAACCGCCATGCGTGTACGTAGAGACGGCGGGGATTCATCCAGCAGCCCGGATCGCGCGATCAGTATCTGAGGGAGGGCTCATCCTGGGGAAAACGAAGACATCACCCACGTGATCCCACATGCGTCGTCGGCATTCCGAGTCACGGGCCCCGAGTCGTTACTAGCTTCATTTAATGATATAGACGTAGTACGTGGTCTGAATGTAATCATTCCATAAATCCCTATAAATAGGGGGCATATCCCTTCAGATTAGAGGGCGGCACTAATTAGTGAATATTCTCGATATTAAAAGAGTGGATAATAGAAATCCTTCAGAAGAAGCTTCAAAGCTCAAAACCTCTGTTCTTTTCCAGATCTAGTCCAACCCCTACTCCAGAATATAAATTTACATGTATTAGTATTGTTTCAAACCCTCTATACACAGCCCAGCCCCGTATCATACTACCCGATAAAAACGTGCTAAAACATTTGGCGCTAGAAGGAGGGGGTTGTTATACTAGACCCAGAGAAAGAAAGAAGAGCCGAAGACATGTCTGATGGAGCCACCGCGTCAGATTCCTTCTGCTCCGCCACGAGGAAGAAGCTGGAGAGAGGGAAGATGCCCGCCGTCGAGTCAGACGCCGCCCCACCACTCTCCCCAAAGGTCCCGGGGGACGTCCCCGGGAACGAAGACGCCGCCATCACCGGAGAGCTGGACGGCCACAAAACGTCCAACCAGTACCTCCGTAGCAGCTCCGAGGCCCGACGCCTCAGACGCCGCCAGCAGGCCCACCGCCATGCACATTGCTCGGATCCTGAGTTCCGACGCGAACCACCTCCTCCCGAGACACCGGCCCGGGAATTGCACCTCCTTTTGGACACCCCCGAAAAGATCGACGTTGCGATGTCCGATCTCATACAGCGTAAGCATACTCTAACTTCCCTCTCTATTCGTCCAGGTGAGAAGATTGGGAAAGGAAGCGCGTTCGGCCGTCTGGGGCCCGGTCACGCCAGCCACAGCGCGTTCGACCGCCTCGGAGGATGCCGTGCCGGCGCCAACCGCTACACAATCCCCGCCCGACGACTCGTCTTCGATCTCGGCGAGGAGGCCGGCAACCAATCGGCCCCAGCAGACCGGATCGGGGGAGACGACGAGGAGAAGACTCGTCGCGTCGAGCCGGAGCAGGGTCCCGGGACCCGTGTCCCGCGACCACAGGGACCCGAGGCGGGTCTCCTGGACCTCTACAGCAAGGTGTCCGAGATGGAGAGAAAGCTGGCCGAGGCCCAGGCCCGACCGGAGCGGGTCGACTACTGCAAAGAACCCTTGGCCCTGGAGGTCGAGCACGCGGTCATGCAGTACGAGATCCAGCCCCTCCAGACCACCCTGTACGACGGGAAGACGGATCCCGAGATCCACCTCAGCCGCTTCCGTACATACATGTCCGGGAGGGGAGCCAGCGACGCCACGAGGTGCAGGCTCTTCCCCCTCACCCTCGGGGATGTGGCCCACAAATGGTTCGCGGGGATCTCCTCCCGCTCGATCCACTGTTTCGACGACCTCGTCCAGCGTTTCGTGGCGCATTTCGCCTCCAAGGTGAACCTTCTCGAGCAGAGCCAGCGCCTGATCGGCATTCGCCAGAATGTGGAGGAGGGCGACGAGCGATACGTGGACCGAGTCGGGGACATCCTGCTCGGCGGAGAAGAGGTCGGCGACGATCTGAAGCTGCACACGGCGATGAACGGACTCCGGAAGAATTCCGAGCTTTTCAAGCATCTGATGCTCAACTATCCACAGACCTACGAGGATTTCCGCGTGAAGGCCGCGGCACAGTGTTGGTACCAGCGCCTCATGCGCGGAACGGAAGCCCCCGGGGACAAAAAACGGAAGGATCCCACACCCATGGAGGCGAGACCGGCTCACGTTCCCCGGAGAAGCCCTCCCAAGGCTCCGGAACGGGACCGTCCTGCCCCGAGTTACCGCGAGATGGAGGTCCGCCTGGTCGAGGTCATCGGGCAGGACACCATGGCCATGATGCACGCACTCCAAGCCATGGGGGACACCCTGACCAAACCCGAACCCATGAGGATCTCGCCGGATAGACTCGACAGGCGCCTATGGTGCGCTTTCCACGAGCAGCATGGGCACCCCACCGGCCAGTGTCGTCAGCTGCTCAGGCAACTAAGGAAGTTATTTGAGGAAGGGAAACTCTGGGAGCTCCTCGGTAGACCCGGGGACCGGGGGACCGGCCGGGTGGCCAACACGGACAACGGAAGAAATGTGGTCGCAACCCCGGGTCGCGGAGGGCAGAACCACGGCCAGTCCCCGGGACACGTCGGGCAGATCCTGATGATTGGCGGGCTGCAGCCCATCTCGAGTGAGAGCAGAAGGAAGGGAAAGCAAGAGATAAAGATATGGAGGGTCTACCAAGAGACTAACCCCGCTCCCCCTCGAAGCATCGCGGGACACGCCTCGATCACGTTCTCCCCGGAGGACCGCGAAGGTTCGGCTATCCCAAGAGCGAGGCTTTGGTGATCGCCACCACCATACTCGGAGTAGAAATTGCGCGGCTTCTGGTCGATAACGGGGCCCACTGCAATATTTTGTACAAGCAGGCCCTCGACCAGATGAACGACATGGCACAATACATACTCCCCAGTAACATAAGGCTGAAAGGCGTGGGGAAAGACGTGCTGATTCCCTACGGGACGGTGGTACTGCCTCTGGAATTGAGAGACGAGAAGAACCCCGAAATAAAGCTATTAAAGAACTTGACCTTCGTAATAGTCGATGAAGTTAGCGGATATAACGCACTTTTGGGGAGGCCCTTTCTAGAAGCTTTCGAAGCTGTGGCCTCCTCGTACTATTACTGTATCAAGTTCCCGGTTTCCTCCGGAGCCATTGGCACCGTGCGAGGGGACCAATTAATGGCGAAAAGGTGTTTAATCTATTCCTCGGATGAAGAAATCAAAGAATTAAATACTCACGGAAGTAGTCCCCGCGGACCCGGAACTCGGGATCAATCCCGAAACATCCGGGACCCGGGATGAAAAATGTGAGAAAAACCCAGAGGAGTCTCTCATGGTAATTGCAAAGGATGACCTGGATTCCGGATTGGAACGTACACCGGACGCGGCCACTACAGAGCGGGTCTCGGACCCCGTCGCGATTCCGGGTCTCGAACTCGGCGGGACATCACGAGACGGTATAGCCTCGGACCCAGGGCCGAGACCCTATCTGGATAAAGAACCGGAAATCAAACCCACCTCACGGAATGCGGAACCCTGTAGTCAAACCCGTGACACCCAGGATACGCTTCCAGGAACCCGAAACCGGGACAGCATAGGGGTCGAAGCTCTAGAGAAGACCGTCCCCCTCGAAGTCGGAAGCAACGAATGTCCGCGACAGTTGCTCTTCGGATCGTCAATGGCGCCCGCGACAATGGATGAGCTCGAGAAATTCCTCCGAGTCAACCTGCCTACATTCGCATGGACAAGTGGGGAACTCGGCAGGGTTGACCCGGGACGCGCTTGCCACCACCTACGGCTGGATAACAAGCGCCGCGCCGTAGCCCAAAGACGCCGGAAGATGGGCCCCGAGAAAAATGAGGCGCTTAACTCCGAGGTAGACAAGCTGCTCCAAGATGGCTTGATCCGACTCGCCCCACATGACGTGACATGGGTCTCGAACGCGGTCATGGTGAGGAAAACCCAGGGAAAATGGAGGCTCTGCATCGATTACACCGACCTCAACGATGCGTGCCCCAAGGATCATTTCCCAATGCCGCACATCGACCAACTAGTGGACAGCACCGCGGGACACGCCATGTTCTCGATCATGGACGCGAGCTCCGGATACCATCAAATCCCAATGAATCCCGACGATACCCGACACACGGCATTCTACACAGGAAGCAACGTCTACTGCTGGGAGCGGATGCCGTTCGGTCTGAAAAACGCAGGGGCCACTTACCAAAGGCTAGTAAACACCATGTTCGCCGGAGAACTCGGGAAAACAGTCGAGGTTTACATCGACGACATCATCGTCAAGAGCAAGAGCGAGTTCAACCACGTCAAAGATCTGGCCCGAGTGTTTGAGATCCTAGGTCAGTATAATATGAAGCTGAATCCCAGGAAATGTCACTTCGGGATTCGGAAGGGAATGTTCCTAGGCCACGTGTTCGGAGAAAACGGGCTCGAGCCCAACCCAGCAAAGGTCAAGGCAATAATCGACATGCAGGAACCTCGGGACATCAAGGGGGTCCAACGCCTCACGGGATGCTTGGCGGCCCTTAGCCGGTACATCTCTCGCCTCGGTGACAAGACGCGCCCTTTTTTCGGGTCGATCAAAAATCAGGAGTTCCATTGGAAGAAGGACAACCAGAAGGCATTCACCCAGATCAAGGAATACCTCGCCGGCCCACACTTGCTCACGGTGCCGAAACCGGGAGAAAAGCTGTTTTTGTACCTCGCCGCGACGGAAGGCGCGGTTAGCGCCGTGCTGGTCCGAGCCGAGGGTACCCTCCACATGCCCATCTATTTCATAAGCCACATGTTGCACGAAGCTGAAACCCGCTATACCCCCCTCGAAAAGCTCGCCTACGCCCTCGTAGTCTCGGTCCGGAAACTGAGAGCTTACCTTTTCGAACATCCGGTCGAGGTACTTACGACAATGCCGTTACGACAAGTGCTGCACAGATCGGATGTCTCGGGAAGGTTGCTTCGATGGAGTCTGGAGTTAAGTCAATACGACCTGACCTTCGCGCCCCGCACATCGATCAAGGCGCAAGCCCTGGCGGATTTCATCGTGGAGCTCACTTTTCCCCCACGGAGCACAGGATCAGCACGCCCCTGGCAGCTTCACGTGGACGGGTCCTCAACCAGCGCGTGCTCGGGGGCCGGGGTGGTGCTCCTGGGGCCAGACGGAGATTCGTTCACTCACGCGGTAAAGTTTAATTTTTTCGCAACTAATAACGAGGCCGAGTACGAGGCATTGGTAGCAGGTTTAGAAATGTCCGTGGCAGTCAGCGTTCCCCGCCTCCACATATTCATGGACTCACAACTAGTGGTGAACCAAGTCACCGGTGATTACGAGGCGAAGAGCGAACAGATGAAGAAATATTTGGATTTAGTGTGGTCCCTCTGCGAGAAAATCCCGGACGTCCGTATCGAACAAATCCCGCGGGAGCACAACTCGCAGGCCGACGCCCTGTCCAAACTAGCCTCGGCCGAAGGATCCGCGGATTTGTCCCGAGTCATCTTGACCCAGTTAAACTCGCCATCGATCGCGGCCCGGGCGGAAGTTATGCCAGTTGACTCGGCTCCCGGGACGGCTCCAGAAGCGACGCCCGGAATGGATTGGCGCGACCCGGTGCTGCAGTTCATCGAATCCGGGACCCTCCCCTCAGACCGAGTCGAAGCAAAGCAACTCCGCATACGCGCCGCGAGGTACACGATCCTAAACTCTCAATTATTCCGCAGGAGTTTCTCGATGCCGCTCTTGAAATGCGTCTCCAAAGAAGACGGAATGCGGGTGCTCTCGGAGATCCACGAAGGACTATGCGGAAACCATGCCGGGGGCCGATCCCTCGCCCATAAGACGATGGGCCAGGGATACTACTGGCCGAGCCTGCGCCGGGACGCGACCGACTTCGCCCGCAAATGCCTCCAGTGCCAGCTTATGGGGCCGAATATCCTGGTGGCCCCTAAAGAACTCAAGCCAATATACTCCCCGTGGCCGTTCGCCCGGTGGGGAATTGATATCATTGGACCTCTAGCCCCGGCGCCAGGAGGAGTCAAGTTCGCAATCGTGGCGGTAGACTACTTCACCAAGTGGGCCGGGGCGGAGGCGGTCCAAAAAATCGATCAAGCCAAAGTGATCAAGTTCATCTGGAGAAACATAATCTGCCGTTTCGGTTTGCCCGAGTCCATCATCTCGGACAACGGCAAGCAGTTCGACGGAACCGTAGTCGCGGAGTTCTGTGAGCAATGGGGGATCCGGAGGACGTTTTCCACCCCCTACCATCCATAGACTAACGGGCAAGTTGAGGCAGTGAACAAAATCTTGAAGCATACCCTTAAGGCGAAGCTCGAGTCGCGGAAAGGGAAGTGGGCCGAGGAGTTACCCGAAGTGCTGTGGTCATACCGGACCACGGCCCGGAACGCCACGGGAGAAACGCCATACGCCTTGGCATTTGGAGCCGAAGCTGTGATCCCAGCCGAGATCACGGTCCGTTCGCACCGAACCGCCCAAGCCATCACCCCGGAGAACGAAGCAGTCTTGCGCCTGGAGCTGGATTTTCTGGAAGAGCGGAGGCTAAGCTCCGACTCCCTCAACGCGATGAACAAGCAGAGGATCGCCAGAGCTTATGACGCACGGGTCCGCTCTCGCGAGTTCGAGAAGGGGAACTTAGTGCTGAAAAAGCTGCTCGGGACGCATTCCGGGGCCCTCGGACCGACGTGGGAAGGGCCGTTTCGGATCACCAAATGTCTATTAAACGGAGCGTACGAGTTAGAATTGCCAGACGGGACCCCGGATCAATACCGATGGAACGCACGGCACTTGAAGAGGTTCTACCGGTAGGGGGAAGCCGCCGCGGCCCCGGATCAAGGAAAGCGAGTTTTGCCTTTATTCCCAAATGAGGAACATATAAAAACGGATATTTCCGCACAGCTAAATGCCAAAGATCCCGGTAAAACTAATGAGCTCCTAAAAAGGCCTCCGGGTCAAGAGTCATAACGTGCGGGGGAACATATAAAAACGGATATTTCCGCACAGCTAAATGCCAAAGATCCCGGTAAAACTAATGAGCTCCTAAAAAGGCCTCCGGGTCAAAGAGTCATAACGTACGGGGGAAAAAGACGGATATTTTCCGCAAGCAAAGCCACGAGCTATTCCCGGTAAAAAAAAGCGCGAGACAAACACGGGACCACGCGGCCCTAGTCAGGATAAAGTAGATCCCAAAAAACGCATGATAAAAACCCGCGACGGGCCCCCGGTACCCACTCCCGAGACCACGTCCCGCGAAACAGGGTCGCGAGGCGGCATATCGAGCCCGTACCTTCCACCCGGGACCCGTGGTCCCGAGATGAAATAGTAGGACAGCATCTCAGACCTTCAACAAATTCCCGTCTTTCCATCCCGGACGATCCCAGGAAAAGGGGTACAATCCACTTTAGGCTCGGGTTGGGCCACCAAAAATACCAAAGCAAAACAGCGCTACGGTCGTCACTCTGTACGCAGATAATGGCTGAAGACACTAAATAAAAATCCGAGTGAAAACCAAAGTCGAGCCACGTGGCTCGATTATAAAAATCCAAAGAGGCAGAGCCTCGACGAAAAAACAACCACACGAAATTCAGAATCTGGAGCAAGAAAAAGAAATTGTCTCGGGCTAAACGCCCTCGGCCACCAACGGCCGCAAGAAAAAGAAGCAAAAATAAAAGGTATTAATGATGATTAAATCAAAGGCCCCTTAAAAGAGGCTGCCATCACTCTGAACTGCCCGCCACATGGGGACGCTGTCCGCCCGCCTCGGCCAACACCTGATCTCCCTGCCTGGGGGCCGGCACCACGGGAACATCTCCGACCGGATCTACGTTGACCGTGAGGACTTCGAGAGACCTCTCCGGGTAGCTCGACGCCACCTCCTCCATGATCACCTCCTGACCGGAATCCGAATCACCCTTCGCCTCCGGGACCGCCTCGGGAACCACATCAACATTCTCTACCATCACTTCCGAGGCATGGTCGGCGATTCCCGCCATCTCTTCAGCAGCAGTCAGGGCAATACCCGCCGGTCTCGAAGGGGCGGCGTGAGCAGGGGGCGAACCGGGTCGGACCAAACGATCATAAGTGGGCATGTTGGAGTTATGTACTTAATGTCTAGATTTAAGTATCGGTAAACTCCCCGTCATAGCATTTAACCTATTTAATTAATAAACAATTATTTGCATTTAATTATTATTAATTAATTATGCAAAAATATAGTTCTGGATTTTATACGTTGTAGTTAGTATGGTGTGCATGGGCGCACAGAAGATCATACTATCGGTTGCTCGTATTTAATCAAACAGTTGCTCACGACCTAGATGGACACGGACCAATCCATCATTATAGTCGTTGTGTGAGAGAGAAAATAATTTATCTTAATTATTTTATCACACTTGTACACTTGGTGTATTGGGCGGATCGCTTGAGATTTATTGATTAGGATTGCCTTGGATAATCAATTTAAATCTCAGAGTATTTTATTCTTAATCCCCGATATTATTGCGGGTGTGTATATTTAATATAAGTGACTTTGATTTTCCAAAGGAATTAACCGATTTAATTATTGGGTTAATTACCGGTTAAGTTGGGTCACTATATTTTATATACGACATGCCGTGAATACTTGACGGGAAAGTGTATCCCGTAAGGGTTGATAATATCCCCGAGATGAGTTCATAAGGAATTATTATGTAAACCCTGCAGGTGGATTTAATCCGCATAATAATTAAAGTTGAACGGTACTATTCTCGGATATAAGAAATGAATAATATTTATTGAGCAATAAATAAATTTATTCATGGATATTTAAATCTTAAATACACGGAATAAATAATACTACCGGAGAAATATTATTTGATATAATATGGATTAATATTGGGAGTGCAATTTTATTTATATAGTGGAAAATAAATAAAATTTAATATTGATAAGGATTAATGGATTTGGGTTGGACCCAATTTAATCTTCAATATTTAGAAGCCCAATATTTATTCTCCTTATGATCCCCTACGTAGCCTATATAAGCACTACATGGTCTTCACTTTTCACAACCTAAGTTACGCCAATCATAAAGTTTTGAGAGTGAGGAAGATCCATGGGAGTTCGATAGATCGTCGCCCACACGACGTTCGAACGAGGTGCAAGGAATACGTGGGAAGATCGCAAGGTCATCAACGCGTTAATTCGTTTCTCCGTACAACGAATCGAAGGTAATAAATCATAAACCCTCTTTTATGATTTTGTGTGATTAATCGTAGTATATGCATGAACACACGATCCGGATAAACGTACGAACTTCGGGGACGGGGATTCGAGATCCCCGGCGAAGATCGGGAAACCCTCGAACCGAGTCGAGGGTGGCGGTCGAGCCCTAGGGCTTCGACCGCCGGCGTGCGTCGAGAAGGGAGCCCCGGCTGGACGCCGGGGCAGACGATCGACGGGGGTCGATCGTCGGGGAGGTCGCGGGCTGGTGCCGCGGCGGGTCCCCTCCGCCCATCGACGGCGGCGCGCATCGAAGGAGACCCCGGCTGGAGCCGGGGTGAGCGATCGAACCCCGTAGGGTCGATCGCTGGGGGCGCCGCGGGCTGGTGCCGCGGCGGGTGCCCCCCCGCCTCTTTCGGTGGTGGCGGTGAGTCGCCGGACTCACCGCCGGGGGCTGTTCCGAACAGCCCCAGGGGTGCGATCGTGCACCCCACGCGATCAATCGATCGCGAGCCCCAGCGGGGGCTCGGCTAGGGTTTCGGCCGCGGGTTTATCCCGCGGCGGCGATTCTCTCGTCGGGCTCCGGATCGCACGGTGTTCGCGGTTGGTTTTCCGGCGAAGGGATTTCGGTCGGGCTATCGGTTCCGCATAAATTTTAATAGCCCGGGATATCGATTTCCAACAATTGGTATCAGAGCGTTTGGTTTCGTGTTCATGTATATGCTCGATTATTGTTCTACCTTGCAGGATTTCCGGCTATCATGGTTGGATTTAATTAATTTTTTTTTAATTAATTATCATGATTATTAAACTCTCGAACATGTCGAGATTCGTTTTTTATGTGGTTGAATCTTTGTAATAGTAAAAATTCGGGGGTTGACCGAATTTAGGATTTATTATTACGCACTTTATTTTCCGGAAAATGTATAGGGTCGATTTCATGTATAGAATCGATACCGGAATTGTAATTTAGATTATTGTAATTTATTTTACGTTGGTTCGATGTTGAGACGATCGCCGGAAGACGAAGAAGGTGTGACGAAGAAGACAATGGACGAGAGGGACGATCAACCCCATGATCGACCCTCACGATCGACCGCGAGGAAGGGGGCCGATCGCCCCTCGGCCGTGGGCTGCCGCCGGCGTTGGTGGTGGCTGGCCGGCTGGAGTGGCGGCGGCGGTGATCCCCTCCGGTGGCCGGTCGATCATGGTGGTGGGGGTGGTGCGGGGACTCCCAACCCGTGCTACTCCTACCATAATCCGACTTTCCTAAATTAATTCGACTTTCCTATTTGAGTATCTTCCTTTTAGGAAATTCTCATGGATTAGGAAAAGAATTAATTAAATTAATTTTATTTCTATTTGTTTTATTTCCTTTATGGAGATATTCATGGATTAGGAATTTAATTAATTTAGTATTAATTTATTTCCTATTTGATTATTCCTACTCTTGGGAATTTTCATTAGATGGAAACTAATTGATAATGGAAAGTAGAAGAGTCCTAAATTTATTTTATTTCCTTATTCTATTATAGAAGTCTTCTAGAATATTCCGAGTTTGACTTGGATAGATTATTCTAAAGATTTAATAGAATTAGATGGGAAATTAAATAAAAATATTAATAATATTTAATTTTATTTTTGATATATTCAATTGACTTAATTTTCGAATTAAGTAACTTTTGGATTAATTAAAAATAAATAGATTTAAATATTGGATATTAATATTCTCGTCACATGGAGCATTCAAGAAACGAAGACTGAAGACTAGAAGATGCGTACGGAGATGGAATAAAGCCATGATAGTCGGAAAATAATTTTCTAGCATTATTTTGACTATGTGATACTATGTGCTATATTGCTTGTATGCATGCTATATGTGTTTATTTTATGCACTAGATAGCGTATCCCTTTATTATAAAAAGCTAAGTGGGAGAGGGGATGGAAACATTCCCATGGTCTCCATTACTGTTCTCTTGGTGACTCTTATGGACTTTCGAAGTTCGTATAGACGAGTCATTGGAGGAGAATTCTTGTAATTCCTTTTACAAGAAACATTAATCGAGTTTATCAAACAATGCCTAATTTGTCTTTCTGAAACTGACTTCAAGTCGACTCATTCTCACCCCGGGGAGTGGAATGGAGCCAAAGCCACTTGGTCATGTGGATGACACAAATTAGAGACCTTCGTACCATTCTTTGATAGGTGGGTCGATTGTCTGCTCGGCTCCCTCATTTATGAGAGATAGGGTCGCTCGCATGGCGAATCACTGGTTAGAAACTTAGAGTTTCACTTATGATTCTCCGAGTCTTGATTGACGAAATCTAATGGATCTTGTAATTGGGAGTCAATTATAAAAGTCTCTTAGTGTAGTAAACGTCCACACCACGTGGCTTGCTATGCTAACGGATTTTGGATTAATTGATGTAGACAGTTATAAGTGATTGTGAAGAATTGTGAAATTATCGTAAACGTCCACACCACGTGGCTTGCGGTGATGTAGCAATTCCAAACGATTTACTTTAGTACTGAGTAATGGTTTACATTTAGATACGCGTTATAGTATTCTTCCCCACGAAGTTACGCTATAATTGATGTATGACCAAAGAAAATCTAATTACTAAATCATTTGGGTGGGTAAACGTCCACACCACGTGGCTTGCCTTACCTAATGGGATTTTAGACGTGATTAGTGATTTAATGATGTTATTCCAGGGAGATAACGTCGGATATTAAATTAATTGTTTGTTTAAATGTGCTTATAGGTTTAGAAAATTACTATGAATCCACTTGAGATGATACTTGAGGAATTTGACGCACTGGTTCCATACTGTGTTGAATGGAAAGAAGAGTTAGACATTGCTCAGACTGCAAAGGAGTACAAAGACGTACTCAGTGAAACTTGTCCTCCTGGACTCACCATTAACTCGACTGAGGATGAGATTTTTTATTTTGAAAAATGGGATAGTGCTCGTTCATTAGCCATTAATCATGATATCATGCTTAAACTCAAGTTGTTGTTTGGACATGATGGGGAGGCTAGAAAAGAGGCGATGAGGATACTCATAAAGATCTGTTACTTCGATGAAACACTTGATCATGTTTTTGAGATGATGGATCTTTTAGACGAGTTGAAACAATCGCAAGCTCTTATAGCCAAAGCCAAAGGTTTCGGACCTAGAGGCAAAGGAAAGGAGAAGAAGACAAGGGGGTCCGGTGGTCCTAAGGGACTTGGACCAAAGGGTGGGATAAAGAAGCCTTCTGGCAAATATCCCCAAGGGAAGCAGTCTGAGTACTGGGGGTCTACATCTTGTCCTCTCAAAGGTACGAATTTTTCTTTAGTCGTAAAACATAGTCAGCGGTATTATCTACCAGAATTCTGGTGTGTAGATATGGAACCACTGACGGTATGTGCATTCTAAATGCAGGGGTTCCAGAAAACCCAGCGACTTAGAGAAGAAAAGTTCGAGTCCACATGGGCAAAGCTGTTGAGGAAGCAGCGGTTGCAGTGGAAGACATTTAGTTATAGGATTTCATTTCAGTTTATTGCTTTGTACCTTTTATTTTAGAAAGAACTTTTGTTCTGGTTTTCTATTATTAATGGATATTTTATTTCTTTAATCATTTAATGGTTTAGACAAGAAATAATGGCGATATCTATTCTGGTACATTAGATAGCAATATATGAATGATGAATCCTTAGTCTACCACGATGCAACAAACCGTTATATAAACTTGTTTTACTTATTAGATGTATTTCTTTATCAAATCATTATACTTGTGAATTCTTAAACTTAGTAGTATTTATTCAAAAGGGGATTCAAAAGGTCGAAATTGATTTATTCAATTATAGTTGGAGGAATGGACCTCCCGACCTAAGAATCAAATTTTGGAAGAAGATACAACTAAGTTAACCTTTCTGGATAAAGGATGGAGTTCGGACAAGTATTAAGAATGATCAAAGATGATATATGCAGACATATGTGTAATTAAAAAGGTGTAAGTAGTTTCCTTTAAGGAATACTTGAAGATGGATTAGAATGCTTGATGTGCCATAAAAGCGAAGTGTTTGACACAAAGCTATTATGGGGAACCTTCAAAGTATATCCGTTGGAAGCCTGCGACTTGTTCGCGGAGGCCGACACCTATCCAAAGAACACATAGCATAGATCATGGATTGAGATTGAGTCTCAAACGACTGCACCATACACTGATGTGTAGACATGGTGTGTCAGGGATAAGAAATGGAATTCTAATAGTAAAAGGACAAGTTTGTTCGGAACTACCTATGTTCTGTGGATATTTCTGGATACAATGACACATTCGATGTAATTGTAGAATATCCTAGAAGAACAAGTAATTGTATGTTCAATAGTACTACGAACCAGAAGGGTGTCTTCGCCCGGTTCTTAGAGGAAGACTATTAGATGAACTACAATGCCCTTACTGACAAAGTACTTTATAAAGAGGAAAGAGAAGACTGAGAACCAGCCTAACCGAGTAGTAGTACATCACTAACTGCACCTAATGTTATTACTGTTATACACCGGAACGCCATTGCAGTGGGAGGTTGTTAAGCGACCAGAGATGTTCATAAGACTGGAGGAGTTTTTAACTCTGGATCTAGTAGACATGAAATCGATCCCTAGTTCTGCATAGGAGGCAGTACTAATCTAAAATGCCTACTTGGATAGCAATAATTTATTATTGTTAAAGGGGCAAGATCATTTAGAGGTACAAGCTTAGTAAATCCATTTATGGATTACCACAAAGCTGAAACTTGTGAACTTGCAAATTGATGAGATAGTCCATTTTATGGATTCATCAAGAAGCATAGACAAGATTGGTGTATTGGAGACGTAATAAAGTGGTGTTTCTCGGAATTTTGTGTAGATAACACTTCATCATTGGCAACAATGTAAAAGCGTTGTCAGACATAAAATAGAGGTTGTCTAAATAAATCGAGAAATAAGATTAAGATGAAGTTGGATCATGTTCTTAGAAATCTTTCGATCTCTAGATAAGAACGTTTGTACTTCTCTTTAGATATCTTATACGATTATAGTTTGTTTTAAACATGCACAATTCTGAGAAAGGTTATTGCCTTTCGAGAACAGAATGCATCTATCTAAGGTATGTGTCTTGAACACATGAAGGAGATAGATATAAACAAAGCAGATTCTTACACTTCGAGTGTAAAGGGCTTTGTAAATGCGGTGTTATAAAACAAGAACCTGATATCAACTATGCGGTTTGCGTAGTGGGAGGATATCAAAGTAATCTGGATAAGAGATATTCGAATGCTGTAAAAGTACTTGGAAGTACAGGATTACTAGCAAAAACGAAATCTTCTTAGATTACAGTTTCTCAGATCCAAAAATCAGAGAAGGACCAGTGTAAGTCGATATCAGGCTATGTGTTCACTTTTAGAAGATGTGGAACCTAAAGAAGAAAGAGTGATAAGCGTGAAGCTTCTCGGACTCTATCATAAACCGAATAGCAGCCTCAGAGGCAGCGGAAGTTTTGGTTAGGTTCCGGAATGACCTCTGAACTTGGATATGATTCTTGGTTCACCAAAAGGCTATGTATATAGCGGTGCATGGAGAACTGGAAGAAGTCATAAGTTCAAAAGGTGATGATAACACATAGAGCCAGTATCACCTGATACGAATCATCGTCAGAGAGACGACGCAATAGTCACCAAGATAACTTCAGATCGGCGACCTAGATTGCTCATTCACATAATACTTCTGGGAAGTATAACTTAAGCACGTGATGAGTATGGAAGTCGGGAGTTTGGAGGAAATGACTAGACCTTAGTACAAGTGGGAGATTGTTGGAGTTATGTACTTAATGTCTAGATTTAAGTATCGGTAAACTCCCCGTCATAGCATTTAACCTATTTAATTAATAAACAATTATTTGCATTTAATTATTATTAATTAATTATGCAAAAATATAGTCCTGGATTTTATACGTTGTAGTTAGTATGGTGTGCATGGGCGCACAGAAGATCATACTATCGGTTGCTCGTATTTAATCAAACAGTTGCTCACGACCTAGATGGACACGGACCAATCCATCGGTATAGTCGTTGTGTGAGAGAGAAAATAATTTATCTTAATTATTTTATCACACTTGTACACTTGGTGTATTGGGCGGATCGCTTGAGATTTATTGATTAGGATTGCCTTGGATAATCAATTTAAATCTCAGAGTATTTTATTCTTAATCCCCGATATTATTGCGGGTGTGTATATTTAATATAAGTGACTTTGATTTTCCAAAGGAATTAACCGATTTAATTATTGGGTTAATTACCGGTTAAGTTGGGTCACTATATTTTATATACGACATGCCGTGAATACTTGACGGGAAAGTGTATCCCGTAAGGGTTGATAATATCCCCGAGATAAGTTCATAAGGAATTATTATGTAAACCCTGCAGGTGGATTTAATCCGCATAATAATTAAAGTTGAACGGTACTATTCTCGGATATAAGAAATGAATAATATTTATTGAGCAATAAATAAATTTATTCATGGATATTTAAATCTTAAATACACGGAATAAATAATACTACCGGAGAAATATTATTTGATATAATATGGATTAATATTGGGAGTGCAATTTTATTTATATAGTGGAAAATAAATAAAATTTAATATTGATAAGGATTAATGGATTTGGGTTGGACCCAATTTAATCTTCAATATTTAGAAGCCCAATATTTATTCTCCTTATGATCCCCTACGTAGCCTATATAAGCACTACATGGTCTTCACTTTTCACAACCTAAGTTACGCCAATCATAAAGTTTTGAGAGTGAGGAAGATCCATAGGAGTTCGATAGATCGTCGCCCACACGACGTTCGAACGAGGTGCAAGGAATACGTGGGAAGATCGCAAGGTCATCAACGCGTTAATTCGTTTCTCCGTACAACGAATCGAAGGTAATAAATCATAAACCCTCTTTTATGATTTTGTGTGATTAATCGTAGTATATGCATGAACACACGATCCGGATAAACGTACGAACTTCGGGGACGGGGATTCGAGATCCCCGGCGAAGATCGGGAAACCCTCGAACCGAGTCGAGGGTGGCGGTCGAGCCCTAGGGCTTCGACCGCCGGCGTGCGTCGAGAAGGGAGCCCCGGCTGGACGCCGGGGCAGACGATCGACAGGGGTCGATCGTCGGGGAGGTCGCGGGCTGGTGCCGCGGCGGGTCCCCTCCGCCCATCGACGGCGGCGCGCATCGAAGGAGACCCCGGCTGGAGCCGGGGTGAGCGATCGAACCCCGTAGGGTCGATCGCTGGGGGCGCCGCGGGCTGGTGCCGCGGCGGGTGCCCCCCCGCCTCTTTCGGTGGTGGCGGTGAGTCGCCGGACTCACCGCCGGGGGCTGTTCCGAACAGCCCCAGGGGTGCGATCGCGCACCCCACGCGATCAATCGATCGCGAGCCCCAGCGGGGGCTCGGCTAGGGTTTCGGCCGCGGGTTTATCCCGCGGCGGCGATTCTCTCGTCGGGCTCCGGATCGCACGGTGTTCGCGGTTGGTTTTCCGGCGAAGGGATTTCGGTCGGGCTATCGGTTCCGCATAAATTTTAATAGCCCGGGATATCGATTTCCAACAGGGCCACCATTTCATGTCGATATGAAGGTCCTCCTCTAGGTCGAGGAAGGTCTCGGAGATCCCGGGATCGAGCTCGCGCCCCGTCATGTACTCTTTCCAATAGGCCAGGACGCCATCAAGGAGTGCTTGATCGTTGTTTCGATGAGCGTGCCGGACGATATCCGCCATGGAGCGTGAGTAGAAGTGATCCAGGAGAATCGTGTGATCGGTCCAGGGGCTCTCAAGATAGGCCTCCAGCTCGTCGGTGCGGGCATCAGCCTCCGCCTGCCGTTCCCGGAGGGACGCCACCTCGGCAGCCCGAGTGGCGAGAGTTTGTTCCAACTGCGCCGCGCGGGCCGTCGCCTCGGTGAGCGCATTAGATATCTGCGCGACCCGGGCCTCCGCCGCCGCAGTCCCGGCAACCGCCACCTCTAATTTCTCCCCTCGAAGATCCGCCACGGCGCGCCATTTATCCCGGTCCCCCGACGAAGCGGCGAGGGCCTCGGTGCTCTGCCGGAGAGCCTCCTCGTTCTCTTTAAGTTCGCCGCTCAGCTGTTCGTTCCGGGAGACCACGTCCACATTCAGGCGGCCTAGTTCCTCGACGGTTTTTTCCCTCTCGTTGGCCAGATCCATCCAGTGCTTGATCTGACGGGCCTGCCCCTCGAGCCAGTCGTGGATCGCGGCCATGGCCACTGTGGCCTGACTCTGTAGCAGGGACGCGAGGAGGAATGCCTCATCGGGACTCCGGTTGGTGGCTTGTAGCTCATGGGTCCAACAGCGGGCCACCGAGTCAATTGCTCGGCCCACGGGGAGTCCGGGGGTAGATACGGGGGGCAAGGGCCCCCGACTCGCAGCGTACTGGAGCAGCAGCGGCGCTAAATGGGGCGCCGAACCCAAGACCCTGCCATCACAGACATGCGACATGCCAAATCGATTAACCACGACGAAAGAATGTCGGAATAAGATACAAAGACTGAGCAGCGAGGCGCCTACCTCTGAGCGACGTCCGGGTCGACCCCGTAAATCGGCGTGCTCCCCACGGCCGGCACGGACCCGGAAGACCCTATCTGTGGCGGCTCGACGCTGGCCCGGGGGCCGGATCCAACGTCCTCCGGGACGAAGGGTGCCCTCCGCTTCCGAGGCAGAGACGATTCGGGCATCTCCGGGATATCCTGCGAGAATACCCCGCCGAAGGGCGAATCAGGAAAGGATCCCATCAGAGGTTCCCTAGCAGGAGACGACCCGTCCGAGATAGCGTCTACGGGACCCCCGTCCCGAGACCCGGGAACGCGGCTGCCAGAGGGAGACGCGTGGATCACACCCCCCGCGTCCACTATGGCGGTACCATGGGGGATCTCGGGAAGTGATCCCGAGTCTCGGGACTCCGCCGCTCCCTGCGATAGCAGCGGCGAAGGCTGACGGTCTCGGCGAGCCCGGGGTGCGGGCCGAGCCGGGATCACAGGCGGCGGTGCGGCGACCGAACCGCGGGTCCTCGCTCTAAGGGCAAGCCTGCGAGGCGGCGGCACGGGAGTCGGCATTTTCCGGTCAGGAACTCCGGGGCATTTGGACATCTTGTCGCGGGGGCGATCTTCGAAAACTCGATTAAACGGGGCTGCAACACGACCGTCAAAACCCGTTAGCACACCAAGGGATACCAACCCGACAGCCTAGTTGGAAACAAGAACGGGGCGTTATTACCTGGGTACGGGTGGAACAGATGCTTAGGGGGACAAATTAGGCGAGCGGCGTCCCGAGACTCCTCAGTACACAGGTGGTCGACTCGACGGCGTCTAGACGGCAGGGCGGCGGCGAACTTCAGAGCAACCTGATAATCCCAATTCAGCGGTCCCTCTCGGCGAGTGTTTACACCTGCGAGATCAGTAGGAAGAGTTAAAATCAGTAAGGCAGGGAATACTTAGAAACGTTTCGACCCTTACTGGCAATCTTGTCATGATAGCAAGTGGGGATGTCGACCTCCCCGCTGGGGGTCTGGGTCCGCCACGCTCCCGAGACATACACCCACTGGGCCCAGGGAAGGTCCACCTTAGATACTTTCACCCCAACGGCGGGTAGTCCGGGGCGGCTCTTTACGGTATAGTCACCATCGTCTCCCCCAAAGCCGGAAATCACAAACGAGCGCCGAATCTCCGAATCCGTGAGGGTCCTGTAGAGGCCTACGTTGCCCAACATAGAGAGCACCCCGATGAGTTGCGACCATCCATTGGGGTGGATCTGGTGAGGGGCAACTTCCCAGAACCGGAGCGCGGCGCTGACACTAGGATGCAACGGGAACCGGAGCCCTACCTCCATCGCCTCCGTCCCGATCGCCACCATTCCCGGGGGCGGGCAGCAAGCGGATTCCCCGGCCCGAGGTATGTAGACATGAACATCATTGGGGATCCGCCACCTCTCCCGTCTTATCATAGCGGGAGTCACGATGCTCGCCCGACCATGGGCCCCCCATCCGGGGGTACTACAGGCACGTGTAGAGCGGGCTAGGGGCCGCGATGGCGCGCCGGGATAAGGGTTCTCGCGGAAATAGGACTCCCAGAGAAACACAACGGGCAGAGGGTACTCCTCGTCCATCAACGCGTCGAATTGCTGGAACAAGATGTTCATATCCGTTTCTGAGTCCGACGTCGATTCGCGGGGAACTTCCTCCCCCGCCGCATCTTCGGATGATGTGTCCGACAACATGATTTCTTTTCCCCGGGATGACGACATCTAAGCCTGTATAAATAAGTGAAATAACGAAGGAGTTACCTTGAGCAAAACTCTGAAGGGCTTGAGGGCGAGGAACCGGCGATCCCTAGGGTTAGTAAAGCAGAATTGAAGATGCGAAAAAGAAACTGATGCGCATTTGGGGGTTTTTTATAAAGGAAAGCTGCACCAGAAAGGGGACAAGCGGGAACGGTTATTGATAAAAACACTCAAGTGCTCCCGAGGCCCAACACGCAAGAAAAGGGGGCCCAATCGACTGTGGCCCATCCACGGCTGGATATCGGCCCGCGTTCCGAGGCACGGGGCCCGTGTCACGGAATGAGTACCCGGGCAGGGAGATCCTTTCTTGGATAATTATGGCGTCTCCCCGGAAATAGGATGCAGTATCGCGGAAGTTCCCCGCACAGGGCGCGCGGGAATCCAAAGGGGCGACCCGCGATCCCTATGATCCCGCGCACCGGGTTCCCGGCGGCGGAAGGGACGTAACCGGACAGCGGGGCGTGTCGTTTTATGCCGCGAAGGTATTTGAGTCGAACGGGAAAAGAATGACAACGGAAAACCTCAAAAGAAAAACATAGCTTCATTAAAACAAGTCTCCGACTGGGGGAGAACCCTTTACATCAAAAGATCGAGACTAGAGATTACAAAAAGAAAAGATAGGATTGAAGAAGGGAAGGCCGCGTGGATCAGGCGCTCGAGGACCCGGGGCTCTCCGAGGCTCGGTCCGGCCAAGACCTTCTGATCCATTGGCTATCGAAGACGGAGATGGAAAACCCAGACCCCGGATTCCACACCAATTGAATGTGCCATCCCTTCCGGAGCCCGGTATGCTGAACGAATCTGATCCAGCCCTGACCCCCGAGAGCTATCTGCCGACGCAGGCGGGTCTTGGAGACCGTCCACACCTGGCCTCCGTCGTCGGTCAGCGTGATCTCAGGACCCAGTAACCCCTCCAGCGGCCGGACGAACGCCATCGGTAGGGGGAAATTTCCGTAGTGCCATCGGCCTTTGAATTTCCGAGACAAGCGTCGCCATCCCGAAGGGGACGAGATGACCTCTGGCGCCATTGAGAAACGTTTGCCTAATGGAAAAAGCACAGACTGGAGGTTTTTCCAAAGTTGCCTGAACACCTAGCCTTTTATAGGGGCGGGAAGGTGCGCTTAGTGGGGCGAAATTAGGCGGGAATAATCCCGCCACTTATTCATGGTATGACTATGTGATTTGAAAACCAGGGGCGGCACCCACCGGCCCGATGGATGAGATCGGGCTGCAGAGAAATCCCGCGTCCCGAGAAAAACCGCTCTATTCGCACGGCCCAAAACTTGCTAAGGCCCTTAGTCTCCCCCAGAGGGTGTCCCAAGGCTGATTTTCTCCCCTGGCGCAAGGCTGAAATACGGCCGGCCGGATATTCCCAACGGACGGAGACATCACCAGAAGAAGGACCTCCGGCGATCTCTCCGGGGGCCAATGTTGGGGGGGTTAAAACCGGATACGAGAACGTATTTCCAAGTCGGGACGCGCGGGGTAAGGGCCCGCCCGGGGCTGACCATACAGAAAGAAGCTCGGGACCCAAGCACGGCTCGCGGCTCGGATCATGCGGTACGGTGGCAAAGACACCCCCAAGCGTCCTAGGCGGGAAAGCGACGATGGGGACGCGTCGCGTCTCGGATCACGGGTCACGGATCCCGTGGGAAAAACGCGCAAGGAAAGAGCTCGGGCATGGCCGCGACGCGGGTCACGAATCGGGCAGGACGGGCCTCGGCGGGATGTAACGCGTGATATACGCACGTCCCGAGGCTCGGGTCACGACGTCGTCTCGCAAGCCATGAAGGGTTAGTGACCCCGGGTCGCACCCGCGATCCACCTCCACAAAACCGCCATGCGTGTACGTAGAGACGGCGGGGATTCATCCAGTAGCCCGGATCGCGCGATCAGTATCTGAGGGAGGGCTCATCCTGGGGAAAACGAAGACATCACCCACGTGATCCCACATGCATCGTCGGCATTCCGAGTCACGGGCCCCGGGTCGTTACTAGCTTCATTTAATGATATAGACGTAGTACGTGGTCTGAATGTAATCATTCCATAAATCCCTATAAATAGGGGGCATATCCCTTCAGATTAGAGGGCGGCACTAATTAGTGAATATTCTCGATATTAAAAGAGTGGATAATAGAAATCCTTCAGAAGAAGCTTCAAAGCTCAAAACCTCTGTTCTTTTCCAGATCTAGTCCAACCCCTACTCCAGAATATAAATTTACATGTATTAGTATCGTTTCAAACCCTCTATACACAGCCCAGCCCCGTATCATACTACCCGATAAAAACGTGCTAAAACAGCAATCATTCACAGTATATCAATTATTGCAATTTTGTGTGCTATTTTTGTCAACGTGATCTTATTCGTCACACCAACTTTAAAATTCATCTATAAGTTCATGAAGGAAAGCACTTCGCGATTTTTGTATTTATGAATGAAGTTGCATTATTTCTAAATCAGAAATCAGCTGATCGGTTGGTTCTTTCAATTCTCTCTCTCGGTATTTAATTCTCTCCTACATATATATCTAATTTTATTTTTCTTTTATTTTATAACTTATTTTTTATTATATTAATAAATTAATTAATAATGTATCTTTATGTATACAAACTTATTTTTTATTATATTAATAAATTAATTAATAATGTATCTTTATGTATACAAGGATAATGCCGACAATCATATTTGAACATTCTCGACTGAAAGTATAAACAAAGTAACTCCTGTGGTTGTATCATCTCTTAATGAAAACGAGTTTATGTTTAAGGTCAGAGTTGACGGAGACAATCTTTTAGGAAGATTATGTCGTTGCATTGTAGATATGCGAAATTTGGATTCTACATTATTATGGCTGCACAAGGAAAGATTAATCCGTAATCCGTCTTACCTTACAATTCTTGATGAGGTTTCCGAATTAATTAAGAAGTCGAACGATGATTCCTCGGATTATACATCCAATGATTTTCTTTGAAATGATAAAGAATCATGCCCCCTTTTGAACTTATTTTTTTATCTTTTAGTAATATTATCTATTTTTGTACTATTTTTATTTTCAGAACTTTGTATCATTATATCATTTCAACTTAATTTTTACTTTTCGTACTTTTTGTTAATCTATAATTTTTTTTTTATATCAACTTATTATTATCAAATTTCTATTTTATAATTTTAAAATCATTATATCATTATCCTTATAATATATAATTCAGTTAACAATTGTTGCATATGATTTATCTGTTATATTTTGTTGTGTTCACACCTATTAATAAACAAGAAATAACCGTTAGATTAAATTTGTGTTCACTGTTAATTAATTCGCGTAATTATTTTTAATTAAGCGTAATAATTTATTTATTTATATAATATAATTTACATTTAAATTCTTAATTATAGTAAATATTTACTTCAAATATTCAAAATATCACATTTATTCCTTATTTATTTTATTTTAAAATAATTAGCGTAATTAAAGGATGAGGGAAGAGAATGTATTTTTTTATTAATATATTTATTAGATTAATTAATTTATTTATATTATATAAACAATAATATCGGAATTTAAGTAAATCTACTCTTTATTTTAAGCAACTAAATAAATTTGATATTATCTACTATTTCTATTACTATAATCATATCTATATAAATTACATCATCTTCACTCACTCCTTACCTCTCACTATTTTATTTTTTTTATTTGTTCATGCTCACAATTTTTTTCAGATCTCTATTTAAGTTTTGCTGTTTTCTTTTTATTTTTTGTCAGCCTTCTTTGTAAGCATTTATTTAAATTTAAATTTATTGTTTTTATTTTTTTGTAGTTTTCAAGTAAGTATCTTTTACTAATTTGAATTGTAATTTTAATATTATTGAATTTTAATTTTAATATTATTTTAATTATTAATATTTTTATTTTTTTGCAGCCAAGTATTTTTTACTAATTTGAATTTTAGTTTTAATATTATTGTTTGTTGATTATAATTATATTGTAAATATAACAATTATTTGATAATGATTTTTGTATTTTTTTTCAGCTTTTTCAATTTTTTACTTTTGTTAATGATTTTTTTTTTTTTGCAGACCTTTTGTATTTTTTACTTTTTTTTTGTTATTTTTAGGTTTATTTATAAATAAATACTTTGCAAATCGAATAAGTAGAACTCCATTAAGAAATTGAAACATTGAATTGGAAAAGTTTTAAATTGAACCAAGCTTCAACATTTTGATTATGTTTTTTAATAAGTTTAGACTGTTTTGCGTTAATAATTTATTTACCTTTTATTTTATTATGTAATTTACTGTAATTTATAATATTTTATATAACTCACAATTATTATTTTAATAAAATTTATAATATTTATATTTAATTTTATTCTAATTTTATTTTTGTTGTAACTTACCATATTTGTATTTAATTCTTATAATATATAATTCAACTAACATTTGTCTTATAATATTTATGTTAACTAAATATTAATATACATTACCACAAAAATCCAAATAAAATTATCTTTTAAGAACTACAGTAAAACCTTTATAAATTAATAGTAATAGTTTGGGACCGTGAAATTTTATTAATTTAGAGAGGTTATTAATTTGTATTTTTTTCATGTTAATTTTATTTATTATATAATTTACTCAATTTACTGTAATCTTAGAGTAGTTTGTTTTCATTTTATTTATGATTTATTTTATCTATTTACT
This sequence comes from Euphrasia confusa, assembly GCA_954870475.1. Taxonomy (NCBI): domain Eukaryota; kingdom Viridiplantae; phylum Streptophyta; class Magnoliopsida; order Lamiales; family Orobanchaceae; genus Euphrasia; species Euphrasia confusa. The sequence continues at coordinate 26,012,953 of OX940960.1, forward strand.
TTAATTTATAAAATTTATACAATTTACAATAATTCTATTTAATTTTATTCTAATTTTGTTTATGTTTTAACTTATGCAACAATAACTTTATTTGTATTACTTACAAATATCACTAAAATAAATTAAAATCATTAATGAAATAAAATCGTATTTAATAATTATTGAATAATTCAAAAAACAATAATAAAATCGATGATTATTATTTTTGTACAAAATAATTGTTTATGGAAATTATTATTATATCAATTAGTCATTCTACCATATTTGATGCATAAATAATATTATAAATTTATAAAATAAAATTATATCCTTAGTTAGAGAAATCAAATAAATTTTTTATTATCTTTGATTATAAATTATATATAAATTATATTATTAATTATGAGTATGTTAAATATATTTCTTATTTTAAATAACTAAATAAATTCAAAATTTACACAATTATTATAATATATAATTCAGCTGGTTTTACCCGTTAGATTATGTTGTGTTCACACCTATTAAATTATTATAATATATAATTCAGCAATTGTCGTGGTTTTACCCGTTAGAAACCCGTTAGATTATGTTGTGTTCACACCTATTAATAAACAATTGATCGTTATATTAAATTTGTATTCACACTGTTAATTAATTAGCATCATTATTTTTAATTAATTAGTGTATTTTTTTTTTGTATTTTTTGCAGCTTAGGTAAACATTCTTTTACTAATTCAATTTTAATTTAAATATTATTGTTTGATAATTAACGTTTTATTTTTTTATATTAATTATCGTTTAATCATTATTATTTTTATTTTTTGCACAACCTTCGATGTATTTTTTACTAATTTGAATTTTTGTTTTAATATTATTGTTTGATCATTAATATTTTTATTTTTTGGTAAGTATTTTTTACTAATTCGAAATTTTAGTTTTAATATTATTGTTTATTGATTATAATTGTATTGTAAATATAAAAAATTATTTGGTAATGATTTTTGTATTTTTTTTTCATATTTTTAATTTTTTTTACTCTTTTTAAAGATTATTTTTTTTCAAGACTTTTGTATTTCTTACTTTTTTTTTATTTTGTAGGTTTATTTATAAGTAAAAGACTCTGTAAATTGAACGATCAGAACTCTAGAAAGATCGAAACATTTGATTGAAAAAGTTTGAATGGAATCAAACTTTAATAAGTTTAGAGTATTTTACGTTAATAATTTATTTATCTTTTATTTTATAATATAATTTATAATATTTTATTTAACTCTCAATTATAATTTTAATAAAATTTATAATATTTCTATTTAATTTTATTTCTGGTAACTTACCGTATTTTTATCTAATCCTTATAATATATAATTCAACTAACATTTGTGGCATATATTTTAAGTGTTTGATTTATTTTTGTTCACACTTATTAAAAAATAATAATCGTTAGATTACGATTTTTATTCACACCAATATTTATTAATATTTAATGTTAATCAATTTATTAAGTAATATTAAATGCTTAATTAATATATAAATATTAATATTTGTATTTTTCTTATTCTCTTACAATTTAATTTTATATAATTTATTTTTATAAACTCCTTAATTATAGTAAAGATTGACTTGAAAAATTCAAATTATTAAATAAATCATTTTTTAACATCTTCTATTAATATTTTCACTTTATTCCTTATTTATCCTATATTATTTATTTATTTACTTTATCATATAAATTTTAATAGATAATAGTATTAATCATTATACCATATTAATAAAGTAAATTAGGTTGCATTTAATTTAATTTACCTTATTCTATTTTTATTAGTCAATTAAATTATAAATTTTCAACCAAAATTTTTTTCATCTTTTACTCATTATCAAATTCGATAAATTATTAGTCAATTAAATTATAATTTTTTTCATCTTTTACTCATTATCAAATTCGATAAATTATTTTTTCTAATATGATTATAATTTATTTATGTATTAACATTTTTGATAATGCATTATTGTTATTATCATCATCACTAATAATTCTTTTTATTATTACATCGAGAATATCAATTTTCTAGAAAGAATACGTTTGATTAAATACCAACAAGTGTTACAAACTATGAAATCATGAAGTTGAAGGTTGGTATTATTATAATTTTTTTTACTAAAATCTAAATATATTAATTAATATAGTAATATATATACATATATATATGTAGACTTATTTTTCATTAAGTAACAATTTATATGTCATATTCTATTTATTGTATATAATATAAGAATTAATTAAATGTTGTGACATGCTATATAGTTTTTGATACATGAACTGTTTCGTATTAGGTTGGGGTGACCATTATACTATTGTGGAATATGGATGTCTCTGTTGGACTATGCAATAGTACTAGGATGATTGTAACATTACTTAATAATTATATTATCCACGCGAAAGTATTAAGAGGAAATAATTCTGGGAAAATGGTTTTTAATACTCGAATTGCTCTGACGCCCTCTAATACCAAATTTCAGTTTGCTTTCCAACGAAAATAATTTTCGATTATGATATCGTATGCCATAACTATTAATAAGAGTAAGGTTAGTCGTTGACAAATGTTGGAATATTTTTGAAAAAACCAGTATTTACGTACGATCAATTGTAGTTATTTAGAGTAACCAACACGACCGGATTGAAGCTTCTGCTTTATGACCAGTGTGGTCGTCTTTTTTTTGGTTAACGGTCAATATCATATAAAAGAAAAAATAAAAGAGTTTGGAGATACAGTACAGCGCTTAGGCAGAACCTACCGCATCAATGAGCTAACAAGCTAGCTCTCAGAATCTCCAAAAAATAAAATAGCATAACAACCCCAACCACCCCTACCAAGCGATATGCCACACACGCCTCAAAGCCCTTGCCTGAAGGGAGTCTGGTAGCCGTAGCGCAATGATTCGATCTCTCATAATGGATATAGCCCTGATAGACACCCTCTCAGCCGACTCCGAGTGCGCTTCCCGTATACGTGTGTTCCTCTCCTGCCATATAAAGTAAATCAGGGCAGCGAAAAGAGCACGATAGGTACAGGAAATCCAGTGTTTCCCACGCCAACGACTAGCAGCACGGAGAACAGCACACTCCCAACTGCCACGTGGCCATAGGAACCCAATAACCTCCCTCTCAGCTCTCCTCAAGCAGTCCTGTGAAAACGTGCACTCAAAGAATAGATGGGAATGCGTCTCTCTACTCTGTCCTCCACACAAAACACACGAATCATCCCCCCGACCAATCCACAGCTTGTCACGTGTCGGCAACCGACCACGGATAGCAAGCCAAAGAATAAAGCAGTGCCTCGGTATACGCCCTGGACCAGCAAGGAGACTTGCCCACGGAACCCGAACACCCTCGGGGTGGAAGAGTGAATAGGCTGAGGCAGAAGTGTATGTCCCAGACCTATGTAGTCTCCACCGTATAATATCCCTCCCCTGGCCTATCTCCGGAAGCTCCTCCATAAGACCAACGAACACCTCAGCAAAGTCAACTGGCCACTGCCACTCCCCGTCAACAATGACAGAGCTGAGAGGCGAGGCTACTTGCAACCCAGTCAAGGCTGGCCCCATCGGACACACCTCCTCCAACTGACCCAAGGTGTGCCAAGGGTCCCTCCACAGATATAACTGCGACCCATCCCCAATATGGAACTGAATAGCCTGTAGAACATCAGGCCTAAGCTTTAGGAGCTGTCGCCAACTCCAAGAGCAGGCCTTAGGACTCTTTGCGCTCCAAAAAGAATGTCTCCTCAGTCGATTCGCCTGAATCCAACTGACCCAAACAGACTCCGGATCCCGACTCAGTATCGCCCAAATGTGCCTGGTCATAAGGGCTCGATTCTGAGCAGTAAGGTCCCGGATCCCAAGTCCTCCCTCTCTGGCAGGTCGGCATACATCCGCCCACCGAACCTTCGCATATCCCTTAGTACCCGTCCCATACCAAAGAAATCTTCTCAAGCGCTTCACAATCTCCTGAATGACCCCCTGCGGGAGTATGAACACGCTAGCCCAGTATATATGAAGAGTGCCTAGCACTGAGCGGATCAGCTGGGTGCGCCCAGCATAGGATAGGGATCGCGAGGTCCACGAACCTAGTCTATCATCAATCTTCTGAAGCAGTGGTGCACAATCTCTGATCCTCAACTGAGAAGAGATCAACGGAACTCCCAAGTATCGCACCGGAAGAGTACCTACTGGAAAATCAAACACAGCCTGCAGAACTGCCGCATCCTCCTGTACCGCCCTCGATAGATAGATGCTACTCTTATCCACATTCGCATGTAGACCCGAGTAAGCCGAGAAAAGCTGCACTCCCCGTCTGAGTGTATCGATAGAGATAGGATATGCATGGCATGCGAGGAGCAGATCATCTGCAAAACTCAGCATATAGGTACGGGTCCTCTCACATCTCCAGTGGTACTGAAATTCTGGCTCAGCCCGAATATGCCACTCCAAAATCCCGTGTAGGACCTCCATCACAAGGACGAAAAGAAATGGTGACATCGGGTCCCCCTGCCTCAATCCCCTGGCTCCTCTGAAATATCCCTCGGCTGAACCATTAATGTTCACCGAGTACGCCGGAGTAGAGAGACACTCCATAATCCAACCAATAAACACCTGGTGGAACCCCATAGTCTCCAAAGATGCCCGCACAAAACTCCACTCAACAGTGTCATAGGCCTTCATCAGATCGACTTTCAACACACATCTAGCTGGCAGCCCCATCTTCCCGTATCCCTGCATGATCTCCTGCGCAAGGAGGATATTATCCCCGATGCGTCTACCAGGGACGAAAGCCGTCTGTGATCTATCCACCAAAAAGGCCATACTATTACTCATACGATTCGAGATAATCTTCGCGATCACCTTGTACAACACATTGCAGCACGAGATGGGTCGGAAGTCCTTAGGATGCTTCGGGACAGCAACCTTCGGAATCAGCGAAAGAATAGTAGAGTTAACCGCTCGAACAAGCTTGCCGGTACGGAAGAAATCTGAAATAGCCGCAAGACACTCAGATTTAACCACCGGCCAAGCTTGTTTGAAGAAAGCCGAAGAGTAACCATCAGGCCCCGGAGCTCTATCATCATCGAACGCAAAAAGAACATCCTGGATCTCCCCCTCCGTCACCGGTCTGATCATGTACTCGGCCATCTCACTCGACAGACGCCTAGTAACGAACGGACGTAAATCACCTACTACTGGATGACTCGAAGTACCCAACAAACCCTGGAAGAACGAAACAATCGTACTGCTGATCTGTGAGGAGTCATGCACCAACTCTCCCGTAGTAGTCTCGACCTGAAGGATACGAGATCGAGCTCGTTTGACTGCTATACTCCTGAAGAAGAAGGCCGTACACTGGTCTCCATCCCGGAGCCAAGAAGTCTTCGCCCTCTGGCGTAAATACGTCTGCTCCATCTCAACTGCATGTGTATACAACTGACGACATATCCCATCCAATACAATAAGCGGCTCAAAAGTAGGGTCCGAGCTCAGACATGTCTGAACTGAGAGTAGAAACTCCCTAGCTCTCGTCACATTCTCTCCGAGGTGACCCTGTCTCTTACGCATCTCCTTAAACACACCCTTCAGTCGCCTCATCTTCTGAACAATAGAGTACATCGGAAGGCCATAAATCTGGTGATCCCATACACTCCTCGTCTGCGGAAGGAAGTCCTCCATCTCCGTAATGTGGTTATCGAACCGGAACCACGCTTTGAATCCGTAACCAGCTGTCACCGGATCCAAAAGGATGGGAGCATGATCCGAAGTGCGGGGCGGAAGAGTGTGGTAGATGCTGTCAGCACAATGAACCAGCCAGGAAGGGTTAGCCACCACCCTATCAAGACGTCGCCACTTCCGGTCCCTCGATTGCTGGTTGTGCCACGTATACCACGATCCCACCGTAGGTAAAGTAACCAAGTCAGCCGTCGACAAACAAGCCTGAAATTCATCAATCCCTGTCGGCACACTCCCACCCAACGCCTCACTCTCATCCAAGATAGCGTTGAAATCACCCAACACTACCCAATCGGAATCCTGCAGGAACTCGGAGATGGAGAGTATATAGTCCCATAACTCTCGCCTCTGAATCACAGAGTTATGGCCATAAACGAAAGTGTAATACCTCGTGGTAGTGGTCCTAATCTCCGTAACCCGACAATGAATCCACTGATCAGAGGAATTAATCATCTCAACATCCACCAAGCTCTGATCCCATCCGACCCAGATACGCTTACCCGGGCCATCAGCATAGTCAATGAACCTATTCCACGAGGAAAAAACACGGTCTGCAACAAAAGAAGACCTGCTAGGGGTGACATGGGTCTCAAGAAGGGCAACAAGACCAGCCGAATTCTCCTGAATAAGGTCACGAACTGCCCTCTGGTGGTCTGGCTTATTCAGCCCTCGTACATTCCAGCATAGCGTACTAAACATGGGGAACCGGAGAAAGGGCTGCTATAGGACCCTGTCCGTAAACCACCATAGTACCATCCCCAATCTGTCCGTCCCGCAAATCTGCCCGGTACTCAAGAGCATCGAAACCATCTGCATGAGATCCTATATTAATATTACCGAACCCAACCAACCCCTCCCTTTCCGTCCACTGACCCAATAGTGCCGTGTCACTCGACTGAACCTGCATATGCCCAATTTCCGAGGGCTCACCTTCATCCACCATTGTCTCATTCAAATTTCGTAGGGCATCAAACGGGTTTGATAGGAGCCCCCCATTTGGTGTTACCTTATGAGAAGTATTTTTGGGTTGATATACCTTCTGTTGTGGTAAATTTTCTTCGACCATGACTCGTCCAGCCGCCTGGTTTTGGTTTGGTAATACAAGAGATGCCGGAGTCGCCGACGAAGAAGCAACCAGCAGCTTATTTTTACCACCTTTCCCGGTTGTATTATGGGTTCTCGGCCCGACAATTTTCCACCCATCATCATCTGAATGTTCGTGTCCCTCCCGTGAACCTAATCGAACTGGTTTTTGTGGCTGTGACCTAGCCTCATATCGGAGGATAGGTTTAATAGTAGTGCCATTAGACCGGGTACGGCACGTAGAATTACTATGTCCGAACGAAGCACAAACCGAGCATGATTTAGGTCGCCATTCATACTCTATCTCCACCTTGCAACTCCCTTTGTACCCTCCTGTATCTTTAGTTGGTTTAAGAAGGATCACATGATCCTTAAAGTCCCCATCAATATTTATCATAACACAAACTCTAGCATAGTCCAGGCGAGCCAATGAAGATGTTATCACATCTGGGTATAGGGGCTGCCCAATAGCACTCACCACAGTACTAAGTCCATTCGTCGTCCAATATTCCATAGGTAGGTTACGAAGCTTCACCCAGACCGGAACCTCCCGATGAGTACGTTTCTCCAGTGTCATGCCCTCGGTCCATCGTTGAAGGAAAAGAGGCTGCCCGGCCACTAACCACGGTCCACCTTCCACCACCATGTACAAATCATGTAATGAGTTGAAGGTGAAGAAAAAGAACCCATTCTCCGTAGATTTTACATCCTTAATTCCTTGCCACGTCGACATAACGAATCGTCGTGTCGCCTGATATCCAATAGAGCGTTCCAAATAGTATCCCACCAATGTATTCTCCCATCTTTTACAACCCTCCTGTAGCACCTCCCAGGTTGGACGGACGAAGACCTTCCCATTATTAATTTCAGGCTCAATATAATGTAACGACACCCTCGATGGTTTAATCGGAATCTCAGCCCCTAGTTTGTCCCTCTTTTGATCCTGGTGTCCGCTGATATTCCCCACAAACAGGTTTGATAGTGGATTTGGCACAGGTGGGATCGAGCCAAATTGCAGACATCGAACTTCTGTCGGCCGTTGGGTAACATGTTGCTGGAGTTGAACAGGGAACGAACCTTGGCCAGGAGTAATAGTATCGCGGGTCGATATAGTATTAGAAGTAGAATAAAGCCCAGCATCATTCAATCTATCATTAGGCCTAGTATGCTTAGTTGGCCCAATTAAATCTGATTGGGTTCGTGAATGAGGCCCAACATCACCCAAAGTAGGACTTGAAATCAAATTAATGGCCGGTCCATTTAAAACTGATTTCTTGGCCGAAATAAAAGAATTCAAAATAGAATTTCCCATGCATGCGGCTCTTTTGGCCTCCATAAAACCGTCCAAATTCATCCCGCTTTTTCCTCCATTAATCACCGTTTGACTCGGATTTGTTGAAGGTAATTGTCCCACAGAATCCGCAACTAAAAAAGGTAGTTCAGCTGTATTCTTGGCATGCAATTCGTTATTCCTTGTTTGGCTCGAAAATAACGCGGAATCACTGAAATCCGACGCGTCTATCTGCAATTTTTCATGAACCTGAAGAACACCATCCGCAATAATCCCAGAATCCGACTTAAAAGAAGCGACGTCAGTTTCATTTAACGTAGTAGTACATATCGCCTTCCTCTTTTGCTCGGTTAGGGCTCGTTCGTCATCACCCAGACTCGTACGGTAATTCCCATCATTCTCATTCGAACCAATATTACAAGTACCTGTAGCCCCTCGATCCATACCACAATTCCCTCTACCATCCACCCTATTCACCAAATTCGCAAACTCAGGTACATCAAATTTAAAATCCGAATGTCTCGTGGTTATCGTCTTCACCATCTCCTCTGAGACCTGGTTGAATTGCTGTATCAATGGCTTGTTTATTGGAACAAAATCAAACCTCGCCTCAGACTCGTAGGTTGACTGTGCAACCAGAGGGGTATTACTTGGAACCCCATTATCCGTCGGGTTATCAATCTTCTTCTTCCTAGGGCGTCCTCTTCCTCGTTTCGCTACATCACTTTCCATTCTCGAATAACTCACAGCTCTCTCAAAAATTAAAGGTAAAAAAATTACTGAGAATGTTTACTTCGAAAAAATGGCACATAATTAAAATAAAAAATAAAATTAGTGTGGTCGTCTTATGAATAGAACAAATGTAGTTTATAAAAAATATTCCATAATTTGTAATATGAATTTAATTTTTTTTATTGTACTATTTCAATTAGATTATTCACATAATATTTATTTGTCTATTATCAATATCTACATCTAATATTAAGCCAAAAGAGCACTACTCCGACTAACAAATAGTTGAATTAAATACACGTGTATCGCACGGGTAGGAGGACTAGTTAGATAATTAATTACACTAAAAATAATATTATTAATGTAAATTATATTATATAAATAAAGAAATAAATAATTACGTTAATTAATTAAAAATAATTGAGCTAATTAATTAAAAATAATAATTATCTAATTAATTACTTAAAAATAATTGAGCTAATTAATTAAAAATAATAATTATCTAATTAATTACGCTAAATTAATTAGGCAATTATTTGTAATTAATAATTATTTTACCTAATTAATTAAGTTAAAAATAATAATTAATTTCAAATAATTGCCTAATTAATTAAAAATAATTACACTAATTAATTACGCTAAATATAATATTTAATTATATTAAAGAAAATACAAATGAAAATTATATTATATAAAGAAATAAATAATTACGCTAATTAATCAAAAATAATTGTTTTGATTAATTACGCTAAAAATTCTAATTAATTACGCTAAAAATAATAATTAATAATGACCAGTGTGAACACAAATTTAATCTAACGGTGCTTGTTTAATAATAGGTGTGAACACAAAAAAATCAAACGGTGAAAACATACGACACCTCGGACAATTGCTAGCTAAATTATATATTATAAGGATTATTTATACATCATGGTTCGATAACTAATTAATATAATAACTACTCACTCCATCCCTCTATACAATGCATAGAGAAATTGTTACGTAGATTAAGAAAAAGTGATTTTTTGTGTATTTAATAATATAAAGTGAGGGTATAATAGGTATTGATGTGTAAGTAATAAAGTAGATAGTTGAAAAAGTAGTGGTATAAGAGTAAATAAATGTGTATTGAGAGGATAAAACTGTGAAAAGATATTCCATTTATGAAATGTGCAATGTTTTAAGTATGCATTGTTTTAAGGAAAAGAAGTAGTATTTTTGTAATTTATTACTTTAATTATATGTAATTTCTATAATTAAAATATATAAATTAATTAAATCACAATTATTATTATTATTATTATTATTATTTATATATAAAAAAAGATTGAACTAAAATACATAAATTATTTTTGAATTTATTTCAGTAAATAAAAAAAATTAAAAATCTAATAATATTATTTAATAATTATTAAATATGATTTTATTTCATTAACTCAATCAGTTATTTTAATTTTTAATTATGTTTTAGTGATATTTGTAAGTAATACAAATAAAGATACTGTTAACATAAACAAAATTAGAATAAAATTAAATAGAATTATTGTAAATTGCATAAATTTTATAAATTAAAGTAAATAGATAAAATAAATCATAGATAAAATGAAAACAAACTACTCTAAAATTACAGTAAATTGAGTAAATTATATCATAAATAAAATTAACACAAATTACTCTAATTTTATTAGGAACATAAACAAAAACATGGAATCCATTTAAAATTTGTGCAATCCAATGTTTCGATCTTTATTAATGAATTTCTAATTGTTCGATTCGCAGAGTATTTTACTTATAATAAGACCTACAAAATAAATAGTTATAAAGAAACCTATAAAATAAACAATAAAAAGAATAAAAAATTCAAAAAACTTAAAAAAAAATACAAAAATCATTTATATTAACACTACAATTATAATCGCTAATATTAATTAGTAAAAAATACTTATATTGAAAGTTGCAAAAAATAAAAATATTAATGATCAAACAATAATTTTAAAACTAAAATTCAAATTAGTAAAAGCTGCAAAAAATACAAATATTAAAACAATAATATTAAAATTAAAATTTGAGTAAAGATATACTAACATTTGAACTAAAAAAAATAAAAACATTAATTATCAAACAATCAAATTTAAATTAAAATGGAATTAGTAAAAGAATACTTACCTGCAAAAATACAAAAATAAACAAAAAAAAATAACAAAACTTACATGGAGCTCTGAAAAAAAATATGAGTATAAACAAATAAAAAAAATAGCTGAAATGAAAAGGCGGCAAAAATACAAAAAACAAAAAATTCAACAAAACTTAACTAAAGCTCTAGCTCTGCAAAAAAAATGTGAGCATAAACTAAAAAAATAGCAAAAAAAACAAAAAAACAACAAAACTTACATAAAGCTATGCAAAAAATAAATAAATGTGAGCATGAACAAATAAAAAAAATAGCTTGAAAAGTGAGAGATAGAGAATGAGTGAAGATGAAGTCCTTTATATAGATACGTGATTGGCCCGTTTTTGGTGTTGAGTTCGGGTCCTATTTGGTTCATTTCGTCTCCTCTTTTATGCTCGTTTGTCCCGTTATTTGAGCATATGTTGATATTTGCATTAAATGGTGTTATCGAGGCTTCTTCCGTGTTTTGTAGGCAAAACGGGTGAAAACGGAGCAAATCGGCTTGTCGGGTGAAAATTGCACTGCCGTCGGCCGACAGTGAGATTGCACTGATGAAATGTCGGCGGACATTCCAATGTCGGGCGACAGACGCGAAGAAGGAAACCAATGTCGGCCGACATCTTTGTAAAATGGGCGTCGAGACAGACGGATTGAACTGCGCTCGAAGACATTTCCTGCGGGCGAAGAACAAATGTCGGCCGACATTCAAAATACACTGAAGAGACGTCGGCCGACATTCCAATGTCGGGCGACACACATTTGCCGTCAGCCAACACCAAGATTCCAGCACTGCGCGACTTTGGGAGAATGACATTTCCGGCTTCGTTAACCGTTGGATCGGCCTGAAATTTTGACAGCATGTTCCTAACTTCTACATCTACAACTTCAACGGTTGGATCGACGATATTATAAACGAGCAAAGATCAGTGTCTCCCAGAACGCACCAGAAATTTGCATGGACGAAAATTGAAGAAGGGATGACTTGTTTGACTTGACTTTTGGGGCATTTTGGTCTTTTTGTATAAGCATGTGGGGAAAATATAAATAACATGTAATTATACTCTCTCCCCTATCCATTCCATCTTCACCAACATTCATCTCTTCCACCAACTTTTCTCCAAAATATTTTCATGTTCTTAATTCCAAACTTTTAATATTTAGATTTCTCTTTATTTATCGATTATCTCACAAAACTACATTCACAAACATCGTTCACCTCGCCGAGCCCGTCGTTTCTATCGGAGCAATTTCTTCGGGTGACACGTAGAAGTTCGGCCCGATTCCGGAAGCACGACTCATTCTCGCCCACCTCTCGATTCCTCGACACCCTTTGTGAGCTCTTTTCGATTATGAGTTATCTATATATTATGTGCTTGATTGATTGTGTGGTTATGAGTAGCTAGTCTTTTAGTTAGGGTTTTAGAGAACTTTGCTTAGAGGCTTGAGTCGACAATGTTTTGAGGGTTTTAAATGAATCGAGGAGTCGATCGGTTCGAGTCGTGGGGCCTCGTGTTGAATATCCTCTCTGAGGAACATCACTAGTGGGCTACGCACTCAAGTCGAGAGACGTTTAGGTTCGACTCAAAGTCGTCTCGTGTTGAGGACCTCTCCGAGGTGTATCACTAGTGGACGACGCGGTCGTACCTAAACGACCTCGTTTATAAATTGTGGAATTGCTAGGTGCAAGTTGTGGGGTCTCGTGTTGAATATCCTCTTCGGGGCACATCACTAGTGGATCACGTGCTTGTGTCGAGCAATGTTTAGTTACGGTTCAATGTCGTCTCGTGTTGAGGACCTCCTCGAGGTGTATCACTAGTGGACGACGCGATCGTGAGTAAACAACTCCGGTTTTGTGAAAATCTAAGGTTTTATTGTGTGTCGACCCATCCTCCGAAAGCAATGGAACCTAACTCCCTAACCTCTCTCATATTTGATATCTTCTCTCATTTATTACTTGTTTTATTTGCTCACTTCTTTGATTGTTGTTTAGTTGATAACCTCTCTTTGAAACCCCCCTTTAGTTGTTAATTATTTGTTTTTCTTTTTTTATCTCTTTTTAAAACTCGAACTAAACACAACTATGCAATGAGAGACACGTGCCGATAGTATTACTCCTCGAGAGATCGACCCGGGGAATCTACTTTCGTAGGTTTTTCGGTAAATAAATAAATAAACTTTTTGTGCAAACAAAAAATGGCGCCGTTGCCGGGGAGTAATTTAGGCAACGTGTTTTGATTTGTGTTCTTGTGATTAGTTTTAGTTCGGTTTAATATTTTGCTTTGAGTGTTGTGTATGAAAGGTTGAAGTCGTTCTTGTGATATCATGGCGAGATACAATGGTAACCGAGCCTATAAAGTCGACTATTCTGATTCCTATCGCGAGAGGCACATTTCTTCGAGTCATTGTTCGAGCCACCGAGATCATGAATCATATCGCCGACCTCGGGATATCGACCTTCATTATGATGATGATCGAGATTACTCACCTCCACGTCACCGGAAACATCACCGATACCGCTACCGAGATATCGATTATTCATCCACCGAGAGAGATTCCATGTCACCACCTCCTTGTCGAGATCGAAGAGAAAGGGAGCCGCCTCGGGATCTATATCGTGGAAACTACCATGAAGAGAGATTTGTTGGGAATGGATATGATTATTGTCGTCAATATACCGTGGTGCAAGCGCCAAAGCGACGAACTATTGAGGATTTCTCAAGGCCAAAACTTCACCATGTGTTGCCTCCACGACGTGAAATTGGAGATTTCAATCGAACAAGGTACTCATCCGACCCTTCTTGCAAAAGCCGTGTTCCGAGGGTCCAAGAAGACAAGCTCTTGCCGCATCATCTAGCTCGACTACCGTCATTCTCCGGGTTGCCTAATGAGGACGCTTCTTTATTTCTCAAAGATTTTATCATTGAAGTTGAGACATTGCCATTGGACGGCTTTGAGAATGATGAATTGAGAGTATGGTGTTTCAAATATTGCATGAGAGATGGAGCCCGTGATTGGGTGATGTCATTGCCTTCTAGATTCGTGCACACGTGGAAAAATCTCTTCGACGCATTTATCGCTCATTTCTTTCGCCCACCACAACGGTCTCCTATGACACCTCCTCTATCTACAGGCATATTGATGGATGTTATCGAGGTCGAGATTGATCACTTGCTTGTTGAGGTGATTTCACACTTTGTCGAGGAGCGTTCCACCGGAGAGGAGTGGGAATTTGAGCCCGGCACGTGCATCAAGGAAGATAATGCTTTAGTTGCCCGAAAAGACGAGACGTCTATGATAGATGCTACTCTTGAGCTCGAGAGTCCTTCTATTAATGACACAAGCCCCGAAGAAGACGAGTTTGAGGACGGGTTTCTCCCGTTGGATCTCGAAGAGCCGAGTGAGAGACTAGCTCCCCCGCCATCTTTGTTGTTTGACCCCGGTTTATGTAAGATGGGGTCCGGTTGGAGCTTTGGTAGGCGAATTTCGGGATTGGTTGATTTGGGAGTTGATATTGGACTTTCCCGAGGTGTTGAAGATGTGTCGGATATTAATGGTGGAAAAAGAGGTGGTCTCGGTTGCGCTTCTACGAAGTTTGAATGGACTTTGGAGGAGATGATCTTTCTCCAAAAGTTGAGTTCGATATTTTTAGAGGTCCCGGTGGAGGAGAGGAGCAACAAAGGCTTATTGGAATCGACATGCTTCCTCGGTAGATCATATTCTATTCTTTGTTTGGAAGATCAAGCTCCTTTAGCCGAATCTATCTATTTAAGGAAGTATAGTTCGATCTTTTTAGCGACCGAGGTAGTCGACGTCTACTATCTACATCTTGATGCAAGTGTGGGGGAAACTCTCTTATCTATGCTTATTATTCGGTGGATCATCTTGCCTTTCCTTGATGGACCCTCTCTTGAGAACCGAGCGTCCTTGGCCGAGATGATTTTCTTGAGATGGCGATGTTCGATATTTTTAGCCTTATGGAGGTAGATCGTGGATACGGTTTGACTCGGATCCTAAACCGAGTGCCACGTGGAGGCTTATCCACGAACGTCGAGCTCATGACGTAAAAGAGTGCTTGTGGGAGCTTCCCACATTTGGAGTCGAAAAGGATGGATGCTTGGAGGACCATGGACTACGAGAGACACCGCACCCCCCGAGAATTGAAAATTCGGTGATTTCTAACCCTTTTGCTCTCCTCGTAGCGTTTGTGTGTTTTGGTGGATATCTTATATTTCTTAGATTGTTTACTTTTTGTGGTGTTGCTTTATTATTATGTTAGGTTGTATATATTTGTTGTGTTGTGTTATTTTGGTTGTCCCCCGGGTATTAATATTACGAGTAGGTCATGTCAAAAATTTTCAAAAATATGTATGCTTTTATTCGCATGAGGACATGCTCGATTTCTAAGTGTGGGGGAGGATTTTCCGAAACCTTGGCAAGTTTGAATTGATCGAAAACATGAGGTTTTTTCCGGTATAACTAAAATTTTTGAGGAATGGTTCGTTGTTGCAAATTAAATGTCGTTTAAGGGATTGGGCAATCGTGACGTTTTACCAAATTTGAAATTTTCAAAAAGCCGATTTTGTGAGGTTTGAGCCGTATAACTTCGTTCGACGAGTGAAAATTCTTTCAATTTAAATTCTCGTTGATTCTCGAGACCCGTGCTTCTTTGTTCAATAACTTGGTGTGTAGATGATAAGAGATAACTAGAACATGTGCATGTCGGTTTTCAAAACTCGTTAGCATAACTTTCATGATCTTGAACATGACGGGAACTAATCGCTTCGGATCAAACCTTTTCAAGGAGAATTTTAAAACCCCGAGCCCGTCGAGGGACACCCTAGAAGCCCCTTTGAGACCACGTTAGCCTTTTTATTCATCACCCCTATATTCCCGATGTTGGAGAGTTTGTGTTTAAAGTTAAATTTTGAAGAAACTCCGTGTTGTGTGATGAATGCTTCGTGCCTCAAGGTGTTGTTAGAAGCCGCCATGATTTTGATATTTCCATTTCCTATGCGTGTGTATAACCGCTTGTACTCCCAAATAATGCTCGAGCCTATTATATCCTCTCTTATATATATAAAAAAAAACTCAAAAAGAGAGAGTCGTGAAAAAGAGAGCACCCCGTAAAATAAAAGTGTGAGTACTTGAGCTTCTTGTTCCTTGACGAAACCCGAATATTGGGTTAGTGTTTCATCTTAATAAAAGATCCTTGAGTGACATTCGAGAGTTGTAGTTGTAGTCGAAGGGTAGGTGATACGGAGAGATAAGGTGGGGCCACAATGGCCAATGAGTCCATTTTCCTAAATATTATCCGAACCGCCCCTAGCCTAGCCTCATTATAACCCTTTAACGATTAGGAGTTCCCCGATTCTTGAGATTGACAACTTTGTTGAGTGGAGTCTTCCGTGTGTGCATGCTTATGGTTGTTATCATTGCATATTTTTAGTTGTTACATGTGGTCTCTTCCTTGAATGCTCCTTGTGTCCTATCTTTCTTATGTGTGCAAGTTCCATTTTTGATTTGAATTCTTTCGCTTGCACATGAATATTTGGAGTGTACCCTATTTCGAGAGGTAAAAGAACGAGTGAACCCCATGTGAGGAAAATTTCGATTTGGTAATGTTGAACTTTGGCATTTTGAACTCTCTCGATGTGATCTTTGTGGCATTTGAACTTTTCTCGGTGACTCGTGATTTCTTGATTAATGACCGGAATGAACTTCTATTTCTTTTGAGGAGAGTTTACCTTGTTTTCGTTGTGTTGTGTGTTCTTTTGTGTTCTCTTTTGTTTGCTCGAGGACGAGCAATGGTGTAAGTGTGGGGGGGTTGATTGGCCCATTTTTGGTGTTGAGTTCGGGTCCTATTTGGTTCATTTTGTCTCCTCTTTTATGCTCGTTTGTCCCGTTATTTGAGCATATGTTGATATTTGCATTAAATGGTGTTATCGAGGCTTCTTCCGTGTTTTGTAGGCAAAACGGGTGAAAACGGAGCAAATCGGCTTGTCGGGTGAAAATTGCACTGCCGTCGGCCGACAGTGAGATTGCACTGATGAAATGTCGGCGGACATTCCAATGTCGGGCGACAGACGCGAAGAAGGAAACCAATGTCGGCCGACATCTTTGTAAAATGGGCGTCGAGACAGACGGATTGAACTGCGCTCGAAGACATTTCCTGCGGGCGAAGAACAAATTTCGGCCGACATTCAAAATACACTGAAGAGACGTCGGCCGACATTCCAATGTCGGGCGACACACATTTGCCGTCGGCCAACACCAAGATTCCAGCACTGCGCGACTTTGGGAGAATGACATTTCCGGCTTCGTTAACCGTTGGATCGACCTGAAATTTTGACAGCATGTTCCTAACTTCTACATCTACAACTTCAACGGTTGGATCGACGATATTATAAACGAGCAAAGATCAGTGTCTCCCAGAACGCACCAGAAATTTGCATGGACGAAAATTGAAGAAGGGATGACTTGTTTGACTTGACTTTTGGGGCATTTTGGTCTTTTTGTATAAGCATGTGGGGAAAATATAAATAACATGTAATTATACTCTCTCCCCTATCCATTCCATCTTCACCAACATTCATCTCTTCTACCAACTTTTCTCCAAAATATTTTCATGTTCTTAATTCCAAACTTTTAATATTTAGATTTCTCTTTATTTATCGATTATCTCACAAAACTACATTCACAAACATCGTTCACCTCGCCGAGCCCGTCGTTTCTATCGGAGCAATTTCTTCGGGTGACACGTAGAAGTTCGGCCCGATTCCGGAAGCACGACTCATTCTCGCCCACCTCTCGATTCCTCGACACCCTTTGTGAGCTCTTTTCGATTATGAGTTATCTATATATTATGTGCTTGATTGATTGTGTGGTTATGAGTAGCTAGTCTTTTAGTTAGGGTTTTAGAGAACTTTGCTTAGAGGCTTGAGTCGACAATGTTTTGAGGGTTTTAAATGAATCGAGGAGTCGATCGGTTCGAGTCGTGGGGCCTCGTGTTGAATATCCTCTCTGAGGAACATCACTAGTGGGCTACGCACTCAAGTCGAGAGACGTTTAGGTTCGACTCAAAGTCGTCTCGTGTTGAGGACCTCTCCGAGGTGTATCACTAGTGGACGACGCGGTCGTACCTAAACGACCTCGTTTATAAATTGTGGAATTGCTAGGTGCAAGTTGTGGGGTCTCGTGTTGAATATCCTCTTCGGGGCACATCACTAGTGGATCACGTGCTTGTGTCGAGCAATGTTTAGTTACGGTTCAATGTCGTCTCGTGTTGAGGACCTCCTCGAGGTGTATCACTAGTGGACGACGCGATCGTGAGTAAACAACTCCGGTTTTGTGAAAATCTAAGGTTTTATTGTGTGTCGACCCATCCTCCGAAAGCAATGGAACCTAACTCCCTAACCTCTCTCATATTTGATATCTTCTCTCATTTATTACTTGTTTTATTTGCTCACTTCTTTGATTGTTGTTTAGTTGATAACCTCTCTTTGAAACCCCCCTTTAGTTGTTAATTATTTGTTTTTCTTTTTTTATCTCTTTTTAAAACTCGAACTAAACACAACTATGCAATGAGAGACACGTGCCGATAGTATTACTCCTCGAGAGATCGACCCGGGGAATCTACTTTCGTAGGTTTTTCGGTAAATAAATAAATAAACTTTTTGTGCAAACAATACGGATTTGAAGTAGAGTTTGATAATTATTATTATTTTTTAAATATAATAAATTTGAATTACCTTAAATTTCGATATTATTGTTTGTATAACATAAATAAATTAATTAATTGATTAAATATATTAATAAAAAAATGGAGATTCTCTCCCATCATTCCTTAATTACAGATAATTAATTTTATTAGTATAATAGAATAAACTTTTTTAATTAATTTTATTAGTATAATAGAATAAACTTAATTAAAGGAGATAAATAAGGAATAAAAGTGATATTTTGAAAAAATTAAAAGTCAATATTTACTACAATTAAGGAGTATATTAAGGAGATTATTAAAAACTAAATTATATTATATAAAGAAATAAATAATTACCTAATTAATTAAAAATAATTACGCTAATTAATCACGCTAAAAATAATATTTAATAATGATCAGTGTGAACACAAATTTAATCTAACGATCATTGTTTATTAATAAGTGTGAACACAAAAAAATCAAACGGTTAAAATATATGACACCTAGGACAATTGCTAGCTGAATTATATATTATAAGGATAAGTTATACTCACTCCCACTCACATGATCACATCTCTTTTCTAATTTACAAAAAAAATGTAACCATTAGTGGGGGTAGGAAGAAGTATACTATATTAAATATATATTACCAGGAGTGCTCCCCTACCCACGGTGGGGATTCTTAATATGCCTCCACCGCCTACGTGGCCATATTAATCGGTCCCATGTATATTTAATTATTTAGACTACAAATAATATAATTAATTAATCATCAACTCTCTCATTTTTTTAGTTTTACGTACTTATTATTTCTCTTTACATGAATTACATCAGCAAAAGAAAATTAATGGCGAGAATCAAAATACATCTCCTCAACCATAGCACGTCTTCAACAAACTTAGTGCAGGTGATTTTAAATTGCACGACGACATTTCGCTCTCCGTCAATAGCGAGATCGACGACGATTTCTCCGATGGAATCGTAACAAAGAAGAGTCGAAACAAATTATTGCGCTAAGTTTGGTGCGGCGTTCGATGGTATATGGATCTGGTGAGCGTTAATTTTATTTCTGAGTTGTATTTCTTTTAAATCGACTCTCGGAAATAGTTGACAAAATTTGATATTTTGTCGACAAAATGCGAAGGATTACGCGCGTTGCCGTGGAAAGAGCTGCGAAGTTGATATGTGAATTGGTGCAAGGGATCTGCGAGCGAGCTACGGGTCGATCCTCGCCTTCCCCTGATCCAGCATCCAAACTCGAACCCATCCGTGCGCCCTGGTGCGCGGATCGCCATTCCGCGACCCGGTCCGCGCACTACACTCTCTCGTGCGCAGTTTTTCGATTTTCGTCATATTTTCTTCATACGACTTCCGATTCTCTTGATTCAAAATCTACCGGAAACTAGACTTCCATATCTTTCTATCCATGTATAGCACGAATATAGAATTCGAGAGAGAGAAAACAGTTTAATACATGAAGTTTCTGCACTTGTTCGATATATATTAGTTGCATTTTATCGTCATAATTTTCAACAATAGTGGCGTGTCGTGTATGACTTTCTGGGATAAATAGCATATTTACATCTATATAATTAACGCAATGAACGCATAAGGTATAAAAATGCTTCAAAGAGTTGAGTCTGTACTAACTAATGATAAAAAAAATTGTAACATAATGAACTAAAAGTTCCAACAAATTCATAATAAAAAGTCTAGCTGAACAAAGGCTCACAAGCAGAGATAATTCTATCAAATGTGTATAGAAAAAATGAAATGAATTCAGGCTACTGCGTGTTGTGGAAAAGTCCATTATAATTCGATTCATCCATCGGTTGTGACCTGTAAAAAAAAAATTAAAAACTAAAACTAAAAATAAAATATATTAAAAATAATTGCACAAGTTACCGTACATAAAATGTACATCCGGACACGTTCGTCTATCATGCCCCCTTTTACCACACACACCGCAAGTTCTATTAGTCGCCTTTTCTTTTGAAGTTTTCAGTCGTTTTCCCTTAGAATTTATTTGACATGGATCTTGAACATTCTCAGTAGAGTTGTGATTTATAATCTTATTCACTTTTGTGCCGATGTTGCCACCATCATCAATATCATGTGCTGCTATCTTCAACTTAATTAATTCATCCATTAAAAACTTGCTACGTGCCTCTGTTAACGAACAATCGTCAACCAATTCCATTGCCACATGAGCTAATATTCCCCGCCTTGAAATGAAAGATTCACCTTCGACAGAATTTCCCATAGGCTCATAATTCATACCAACTCTTGCATTCTTACTCCATCTTTGGTTGATGTATTTTTGTGGAAGCAACATAACTTGTCGGAGCTTCATCCAACATAACATATGACGACACAAATATCCCTCAAATTCAAACATGCGGCAACTACAATATAGTAAATCAGAAGAAGTGTGATATGTTAGCTTTCGTTGTCGAGGAAAGAGCTTCCCTGTTTCGTCAAATCGCTTCACCGCATATATTGAAGTGTCATCAGTTTGTGAAATCATATTGCATACATAAGACATACTCTCCTTCAACTCCTTCTGAAATAAAAGAAATATCGCCTTTGTATAAATTTTAGCCATTTGTTTTTCCATCAAACAACATGTGAACATCCGTGGTTCTTGACTAAGATCGATATGATTCGCCTGTAACTCAAGATGTCTCTGGTGGACAAGTGCCCTGTTGAAGCGTGTAATGAAATCTGTTAAAGAATTTTTGTGGTTCACATACCTCTTAAAGAATGAATGATTACTCTCTACTCTTTGGCTACTAGACATCCCTGCAGCAAACACGTGTCTAACATACGTCGGTACCCAACGATGACGTATTTCATACATGTTGCTTAACCACTCGTTGTTCCCCAACTCTGTAGTACTCATCATCTCTAACCATCGTTCCTCAAACTCCTCAACTGACTCCGACTCCTTAATAATATTTGATAAATTGTGATATTGTTCTTTGTATAATAGAACACCCAACTTCTCAGAAAACTTGTTGAGTATATGCCATAAACAAAAGCGATGCAATATGTCTGGAAATACCTGTGGGACTGCTCGTGCAATTGCTGCATCTTGATCAGTAATGATCACTTTTGGATGAACATGATTTGGCATTGCTTCGAGGAATTCATTAAATAACCACATAAAAGACTCTGCCTTCTCGTCACTTAACAATCCACACCCAAAAAAAGTAGTTTGGCGATGATGATTAACTCCAACGAACGGAGCAAAGATCATACCATATTTATTTGTGTTGTAGGTTGTGTCAAACACCACTACGTCACCAAAAAGTGCATATGATCTTCTAGAAGCACAATCAGCCCAAAAACATCTACGAAAAATATCATTGTCATCGGTCTCATAAGAGAAGTAAAAGTTCGAATTTCGCTCTTTTTCCATTTCAAAATGTTGGATCAATGTTTCAGCATCATGTCCAAATATCTCACTGCGAATGTCTTTTTCATGGTTTCGAATGTCTTTTTCCAAACACCCAACTGATGAAGGACCTCCTGCATTTATCTCTAACAATCTCACTTGCTGACAAGTAGGAATATTAGCTTCCCTTAATTGTTGTACAAGAGCCTTCTTCGCTGTTGAGACATTTCTATGTGACTTTAGCAAGTGAACTTTACTAGGAGTAGTGAGGACGTGATTATGTTTTTCAACGAACTGACTAACATTCCAAATATCTGTAACTTTGGACTTCTTAATGGCCATTCTTGCTTCACATCCACATCTTGTATGGCCACGATTTCTTTCTCCAGTCCGAGGCACACTATTTTTCAATTTCTTTTGCCACGTCTCATCGGTTTGACCCTCTTTAGAGCATACAAACAATTTCCAAATGACCTCTCCAGTTTCTTTACTCTTTTTGCTATTATCGATTCTTGTACTGAACCCAGCTTGTCTAGCATAATTATTATAAAATTCTTGTGCTTCTTGATGTGAGTGAAATTCTTGACCAACTTTAGGAATAACACCAATGACGACGTGTGGAATCTGAGTTGTATTTTCTTGTTCATCTCCCATCACTGTATTCAAAATATTAAAAACATGCAAAAATATAAATTTTATGCTTCATTTAATTTTCTTGACATAAAAATATTGTTTTTGTTTATATTAAAATTGTATTTGAAAATTAGTAATTTAATCTTAACATAAAATATTAATAATACTATTAACAAGAAAACATTAATAATACCTGATGGTGGCTTGCGTGATGACGATGGTGATGTTCTGTAGTTGTCTTCTGCCATTTTCAATTAGGGTTACGTGAAGAGAGGAAATTTAACAAAAATAATAAATCCAAAAATTGTAGGAGATAGAGAGTTAATAGTTAAGAGAGTTGATGATTAATTAATTATATTATTTGTAGTCTAAATAATTAAATATACATGGGACCGATTAATATGGCCACGTAGGCGGTGGAGGCATATTAAGAATCCCCACCGTGGGTAGGGGAGCACTCCTGATATATTACACTAAAAATTAAAAAATAAAAATAAAAAAATAATATATATATATATATATATATATATATATATATATATATATTTATATATTAAAAAATCAATTGAATAGAAAAATATATTTTAATATATAATAAATATAAATAAAATTTGTATTTTAAGATGTTTATTAAACTACTTATATTTATAGTTATATAAATATTAAAAAAAATTAAACCAATGGACAAAATAATGTTTTTGATATTTTGCTATTAGACCATGTTTATCAACAACCGGTCACAACCTAACTTTTTAATAAAAAAATATTTCCACTCTCTTCCACCTCATCAACCTAACATTTAATTCAACTTTTCATTTTTTCATATTTTATCTACAACCTACAAGTCTACAACCCAATTCAATTTATCAATTTTTATTATTATTAAATAAGTATATAATGTTTTTTATTTCAATTTATATTTTAAATGTATAAAATATATAAATTAAATACATTCACCAATGTCTTGATGACATGTGGCAACAAAAAAAAGAAAAAAATTGACGCCCTTCGGGCGTGATAGAGACTGGGTTGTGAAGAGGGTATGAACTTTTTTTATTATATTATTATTTCTTTTATTTTTTTGTGAAGGGAGGGCGTCACGCCCTACGATAAACATGGTCTTATACATTAATTTAAAAATCAATAATATATTTATTAACTTAAATAAATATTTAATGCTATACAACCTCATCTTCTTTACATGAATTTTCAATACAAAATATGAATCAAAAATAGATTTTGCCATGTTTAATAATGTAAGTTTTGCTGGGATTCGATGTCCCGGGCTATCAAAAAATATGCGGAACCGATAACCCGACCGAAAAACCCATCGCCGGAGATTACACGAACACCGACTCATCCGCAGGAGTCCGGCCTTTGGAGACTACGCGCCCGAAGACACGTAGCCCGCCCCCAGCCGAAGTCCCCCGCGAGTCGAAAACCACGAACGCGAACCACACGCGAAGAACCGGGCTCGACGAGAGCGTCGCCGCGGGATGAACCCGCGGCTAAACCCTAGCCGAACCCCATCCGCGGGGTTCGCGGTCGCCGCGTATGGCGATCGCTGGGGCTGCCCAGCAGCCCCCGGTGGTGAGTCCGGCGACTCACCACCTTCGCCGGAGGAGGGCGGTCAGTCCCAGGCTGACCCGCCGCGTCATCAGCCGCGGCTTTCCCTCGCGATCGACCACGCGGTCGATCGCACGCCCCGGCTTCAGCCGGGGCTCCTCCCTTGCGCACGCCACCAGGCGAGGTGGCTGGGGGGGTTCACCCGCCGTGGCACCAGCCCACGGCGAACCTCCCCGCGATCGACTTTGAGTCGATCGCACGCCCCGGCAGTCCAGCCGGGGCCCCCTTCGTCCGCGCGCGCCGGGCGGTCGAGCCCTAGGGTTTCGACCGCCCCCTTCGATCTTCGCCGGGGATCTCGAATCCCCGTCCGCGATGATCGTCGTTTTCCCGGATCGTGCGTTCATGTACATATTACGATTAACGAACACAAATAATCATAGAGGGGGTTCTCGATTATATTACCTCGATTCGTTGTACGGAGAAACGAATCCAATTGACGACCTTGCGATCTTCCTACGTATTCCTCGCACCTCGTCCGAACGTCGTGTGGGCGACGATCTATCGAACTCCTATGGATCTCCTTCACTCTCCAAGACTTTATGATTGGCGTAGGTCAATTATTTGTTGTTGTGACAAGTGAAGACCATGTAGTGCTTATATAGGCTACGTAGGGGATCATAAGGAGATTAAATATTGGGCTTCTAATATTGAAAATTAAATTGGGTCCAACCCAAATCCATTAATTCTTATCAATATTAATTTTATTTATTTTCCACTATATAAATAAAATTGCACTCCCAATATTAATCCATATTATATCAAATAATATTTCTCCGATTAGTATTATTTATTCCGTGTATTTAAGATTTAAATATCCATGAATAAATTTATTTATTGCTCAATAAATAATATTCATCTCTTATATCCGAGACTAGTACCGTTCAACCTTTATTATTGTGCGAAACGAATCCACTCATGAGGTTTACACAATAATTCCTTATGAACTCATCTCGGGGATATTATCAACCCTTCCGGGATACACTTTCCCGTCAAGTATTCACGGCATGTCATATATAAAATATAGCGACCCAATTTTTACCGGTAATTAACCCAATAATTAAATCGGTTAATTCCTTTGGAAAATCAAAGTCTCTAATATTAAATATACACACCCGCAATAATATCAGGGATTAAGAATAAAATACTCTGAGATTTAAATTGATTATCCAAGGCAATCCTAATCAATAAATCTCAAGCTGATCCGCCCAATACACCAAGTGTACAAGTGTGATAAAATAATTAAGATAAATTATTTTCTCTCTCACACAACGACTATACCGATGAATTGGTCCGTGTCCATCTAGGTCGTGAGCAACTGTTCGATTAAATACGAGTAACCGATAGTATGATCTTCTGTGTGGGCCCGACACACCATACTAACTACAACGTATAAAATCCAGGACTATATTTTGCATAATTAATTAATGATAATTAATTGCAAATAATTGTTTATTAATTAAATAGGTAAAATGCTATGATCGGGAGTTTACCGATACTTAAATCTAGACATTAAGTACACAACTCCAACAAGTTTGTATGCATACATCACACGCAATTATTTTGTTCGAAATTACCGTGTGCTAAATTTTAATCTCTATAAATATATGAATACAAAAGTATCAATGGTGCAATCGATATAGTGATAGAATTGTTAGAGGAAAATTATAAAGAGAAGTTTTAAGGATACTTGTGCCTTGGTTGGCTTAAGTAGCCAAAATGGAAAAAAATTATCGGATAATAATTAATTTTTAGATAGTTCTAAATCTTTTGTAAATTACAATTTGTAAATTACAAAAGATCAGGTGTAACGCCCCAGAAAATTCAAAGGCTTAAAAGGATTGAATATGCTACTCGTGCATCTACTTTTCTGGGCATCCTCCTATAAGAACTTCAAAGTTAAGCGTGCTGGCTCTGGAGTAGTTCTAGGATGGGTGACCCCCTGGGAAGTCTCTCGGGTGCGCACGAGTGAGGACAAAGTGCGCTGGAAAAGACAAGTGTTGGTACAGTGGGGCCAGAATATCACTCCCGACGGCAGTCATTGATAACCGAGTCGGCCCATTAGGGTCGGGCTTCGACCCCTCAACGGGTCGGGGCGTTACAAATGGTATCAGAGCATTACGATTCTTGGTTGTTTGAAAAAAGAAAAAAAAAAGTCATCCATCCTCGTCATTCCTCGTCGGTCTCCTCAAGGTACGCAACAGTTAAAAGATTTAAATGTTCATATTCATTCTATGCCACTTACGTGCTCTGTTCACTTTATGCTATGTCACATGTTCTAAATAAGCTACGTTGCATGTTCATGTTCAATCTACACTAACTACGTTACACGTCCATACTCTATGCTATGTTACATGCTTACTCTATGACATTTACATGTTCATTCTATGGTATGCTACATGATCACTCTATGTTACCTTACAAGCTCATGTTCAGTTTATGTTATGATAAATATTCTAGCTATGCTACTTATTTTCTCATTTTCACTCTATGTCAAGTTACGTGTGCAGCCTATGCTACTTTACATGTTTATGTTCATTCTATGCTACTCAGGTATTCATGTTCCCTCTATGCAACATTCCATGATTTTGATTCACTCTATGCTATGTTAGGTTCACCATATGCTATGTTACATGTTCACTCTATGATATGTTGCATGATTATGATTCACTCTATGGCATGTTACGTGTTCATCACATGTTTAAGGATATAGTATTCTAAGCAATTAGAGACTTTAAAATGAGCTCAATAACATCACACAAAAGAACTTTAAGTTAAAGAATTTTAATGGCAGAAAACTTATTCTAGTATGAACTGAAACAATTTTAATTCTTAACAATATTCAAATTTCGAAGACGAAATTTATCTAAGGAGGGGAGATTGTAACGACCCGTTTTTAATTATTTTAATTTTTAAAATTTTTTTAACAAATCGTAGCTTAACCTTAAACTAAATTCAAGCCCACTTAAATTTTAGCCCATTTTTATTTCATTCCATTATATTTTTACCAACAACCCAATATATATAAGTCCGACTATCTCGTTTTCTAGCCCATTAAAAAAGTAAAGTCTAACCAAAAAAAGTTCCGGTAAACTCTCAATTCCTAGTCCCACCAAAACAAACTCCTAAACTCTGATTCCTATCCGATAGATGATTCAATCCCTCATCATCTCATATTTCAAAATCATCTCTTAAACACAACCCTAATCATACATAAATATTATCTCCTACTCCACACGCCAACTAACACATCCCTCTGTCGGTCAATATTCGAGCGAGTAAAATAATCCAAGAACCTCTGTTCGATTAGTCGTAGATGAGCCAACTAATGAGTCGATCTACTTCCCAAAATCCCATCCCCAAACACCATCCCAGATTTCTACGAGAACAGGGATCCCGTCGCTGCCATCCATGGTCGGCATCTAGTCGATCAACACTGGACGTCATCGCCTGAGCGTTTTCCAGCTTCAGCCCAGTTGCCGGAGTTTTCGACACCTCACCGGATTCATCGAGACGATACCACGAAAGGTCGAGCGTGTATTGCTGCCGCGTCGCCGCCGAACACCTCCAGATCCGTCCGGTGGAAATATCGACGCCCCTCCTCCGAGGCGAAATAGGACTGCCGCCGCACGTCGCACAATCAAGCATTTACGGTCAATCGTCGGCGAGAAGGACTATTCCTCAGCCTCTTCAATTCCTCATTCACGATGTCTCTCTCTCCCTCTGCAATTTGAAAAGGGGGAAATGAGTTCTCCCGATGTCTCTTCCTCTGCAATTAGAAAAAGGTTAAAAAGTGAATTCTAAATCTCCAACTTACGTCAATAAATCCTAATAACATGTGTTATTTATAATAAGGTCCTTGTACATTGAATTATTATAATAAGGTCCTTGTACATTGAATTATTATAGGCCAGGCCATCTATACATCAAGAAATTAATTTTGGAGCCCAATGAAGTTTTAAATATTATATTTTCAACCATTCAAGTTAAGGAAGTTGCTAGTTCAATCCTTGAAGTGTTAGACGCGCACTCGACTCTAGTATTTCATGCCACGACAAATCGAGGTAGGTACAAGTTGTTGGGTTACTTCGTTGATTTCATGACTTGTTATATATGTTTATTCTATGTGTGCAATATATGGTTTAAATAAGCATACGATTAATCGTTATAACCTAAGACCGGGGAAAAGGGTCGAGGGGGATTAACGCAGCTCATTCCATCGTTGTAACCGGAGACCGGGGAAAAGGGTCGACGGGGAGACGCAATAGTTGGCCCAACTCGCAGTTCACGATAACAAGTTTATCGCAGTTCACGATAACAAGTTTATCGCAGTTCACGATAACAAGTTTATCGCAGTATTCACGATAACAAGTTTATCGCAGTAAAGTATTATTATTCATTCTATGTGGTGTTCATATAGTTTGTGCATATATTCAATTCATGGGTTAAACGAGTAATCGTCCTACTGAGCTTTAAGCTCACACCTTCAACGCCAATTTTTTTCAGGTACTAACGAGATGCCGAGCGAGAGGAGTGACTATGGAATTTCTTAGTTTATTTCAATAAAATTCTTCTCAAACATGATTCCAATTTCATTCAACTTTGTTTCACTATTCAAGTTTGCATTTGAGATATCTCTTTTTCATGAATAAAAGTTTCTACTTATTATTTTTCTTAAGTTGGTTTGTCAGATTTTCCAAAACAAGTTTTCAAAGTTAAATTTCGTAGCGCCCGCGTTTAAATAAAATTATTTTCTTCCGCTGTATTTAATTTAATAAAAATAACGGGGCGTTACAGTTGGTATCAGAGCCAAGTTCCGACCGGAATTGCGGGAACTAAGTGTCTTGCGGGGCCAAGTGCTCCACCCATAAGTTGGTGAGAGTACCCGTAAGGGGCATTCCTGCACGGATGGTTGGTCCTGGGCAAGTAAGGCACGCAACGAGGACGTTGCGCATACAAGGTGGGGTGATTGTAACGCCCCAGAAAATTCAAAGGCTTAAAAGGATTGAATATGCTACTCATACCAACAGATGCATCTACTTTTCTGGGCATCCTCCTATAAGAACTTCAAAGTTAAGCGTGTTGGCTCTGGAGTAGTTCTAGGATGGGTGACCTCCTGGGAAGTCTCTCGGGTGCGCACGAGTGAGGACAAAGTGCGCTGGAAAAGACAAGTGTTGGTACAGTGGGGCCAGGATATCACTCCCGACGGCAGTCATTGGTAACCGAGCCGGCCCATTAGGGTCGGGCTTCGACCCCTCAACGGGTCGGGGCGTTACATCAGGACCTAGGAACATTATTACGAATAAAGTTAGTATAATATTTTTAAGTTCTACGTCTTTTGTAAATTACAAAGTATTAAGTGCTAAGAACAGAGTTAGTATGATGTTTTAGGTTGTGTTTGGTAGACAAGTTAAATCCAGGTTAGTTAAGATATCTTCTTTATCTGATGTTTGGTTCAATTTCACCGGTCCGTGTTAGATAAGTGACCCTGTATTAAATATTGTTCCCTTTCAAGTAAATTATCAGGCCAAAATGGTAGGTTGAGCTATCCCACTTGAACAGTGCATCAATTAACAACATAACAATCAAAATTTTGATTATTAAAAGTGAGATGATCCAAACTAAAAAAAACAATTTGAAAATTTGAAAATAATCAATCAATTGATGGGTGAAAAACGAGAGTTTTTGAAAAATATTTTTTAGATTTGAAAAAAATATTTTTTTTAGATCTGAGATTTGTGGGCAGGAGCTTGGGGTGAAGTTTCAGTCGACCGCATAGAGAGGGCACAAGACTGAATTAGTTGGCGGAGAGTGATGTTGGGCGGATGAGCAAGTTTGCAGAGGATGGAGGAGCAGGCCTGTGGCGGGTGGAGGGGCTGGTTAGTGATCGGGCATGGGTGTTGCCTCCATGTCGTGGTATGGGGAATGGGAATTTGCCTCTCTTGATCGATTTCTCGATATTGTCCATGGATTGATGTGTCACCGCCGGTGACGACGAATCTTTCTTGATATTAGCAGATTATTTAAACTCTCGACAATTTTGTTTTTTTATTTAAGAAGTACCAAACATGAGTTAAATAATAGTGGGCTTTTATCTTGAGTAAGTTATCTTATTTTATTTTATCTAAGGGTGAGTTTATTTACACCTCCAAACTTACTAAACTCACCCCTTTTATTAATTTAACTCCTCAAATTTATTGTTTAGATAAGTACACCCCCTTTATATTACCAATATTACCCTTGTTCATGATAAATAAAAAATACGGTGAGATATCAAACACCAAAATCAATATCTACCCAAATCATGTTTATCAGCAAATATTTAACAATTAATCACATGTGAATTGGAATTTGTAAAGAAAATATCTAACTTCTCAGGAGGTGTGCCGTCTGTGCCGATGAAGACATCCATGAAGTACTCGTCGGAGCTAAGGGTCACGTCGAATTCCAGGGAGACGATGAGATTGCCGGAGTAATAATCCGGCGCGAGGCCGATGAAAGCGATTGTATTATACTTCTTCTTGAGTCTGGAGGCGGCGGCCAATATTTTTTTTCCCTCTGTGATTCTCATCTCGAGGGTTTGGATTTTGTCAAGACTTTCGAAGGTGAAGTCGGCGATGGAGACGGTTTTTATGGAGTGTAACTGTGCAAACACTTCATATTTAAAACTAATTAATTCAATTTTTCCATTAGATTGTATTCTGTTCAGAAATCGAAGCTCGACTTTCGAATTAGGGATTTTAACTCCGGCCGGTGAAAATGAGAAATTTGGATTTTAAATCAATTAAAATATTTTTTTAACTGCCCCTTCTAATTAGAGTCCGCTCAGTTCGTTTAAGTTAAGACGTGCAATTGGAATCTTTTTCATTTGACTTCGTCAAATCAATTTTTTATAAGAACTCAGAAGGAAAGTTTCAGTCAAATGAATTAATCATTTTGACTGACTGGGTTTTTATGGAATGTAACTGTGCAAACACTTCATATTTAAAACTAATTAATTCAATTTTTCCATTAGATTGTATTCTGTTCAGAAATCGAAGCTCGACTTTCGAATTAGGGATTTTAACTCCGGCCGGTGAAAATGAGAAATTTGGATTTTAAATCAATTAAAATATTTTTTTAAATAAGGATATTATAGTCTTTTTACAGTATTATTAAAAATGATAAAAAATAAGAGGTGAATTTAGTAAACTAGTCCTCCTACCCGTGCGATGCACGTGTATTTAATTCGACTTTTTGTTTATTGGAGTAGTGCTCTTTCGGCTTAATATCAGATGTACAAATAAATATTAAGTGGATGATCTAATTGAAATAGTAAAATAAAGAAAATTACATTGATATTACAAATTATGGAATACTTTTTTTATAGACTACATTTATTCTATTCGTAAGACGACCACGCTGGTTACAAAGCAGAAGCTTCAACCCGATGTGTTGGTTACTCTAGACAACGCAACGTAAATACTGGTTTCTTCAAAAATATTTCAACATTTGTCAACGACTGACCTTAACTCTTATTAATAATCATGGCATACGATATCATAATCGGAAATTGTCTTCGTTGGAAAGCAAACTGGAATTTGGTATTCGAGGGCGTTAGAGTAATTCGAGTATTAAAAACCATTTCCTCACTCTTATTAATAGTCATGTCATACGATATCATAATCGAAAATTGTCTTCGTTGGAAAGCAAAATGGAATTTGGTATCCTAGGGCGTCAGAGCAATTCGAGTATTAAAAACCATTTCCCCAGAATTATTTCCTCCTAATACTTTCGCGTAGATAATATAATTACCAAGTTGTGTTACAACCATCTCAGTACCATTGCATAGTCCGACAGAGGCATTCATATTCCGCAATGACATAACATGCACCCCAACCTAATACAAAACAGTTCATGTATCAAAAACTATACACCATGTCAAAACATTTAATTAATTCGTTAGTTATATACAATAAATAGAATATGACATAACCTTATAAATTGTTGCTTAAAAAAAATAGGTATATATATATATATATATATATATATATATATATATATATATATATATATATATATATATATATATATATATATATATATATATATATATATATATATATATATATATATATATATATATATATATATATATATATATATATATATATGTATATATATGTATATTACTATATTAATTAATAGAATTAGATTTTAGTAAAAAAGTTTATAATAATACCAAGTAGTTTGAAACACTTGTTGGTATTTAAGAACTCAACCGAATGCATTTAATCAAACATATTATTTCCGCGTTCGGTAGGTAAAAACTATCTGAACTAAGGTAAATCCTTTCGTCCGTATTATGCATTGCAAAGATTGAATCATTGATTTCATTAACGTCATCCAGGGTCGGCGCTAGAATCGCTCGTCCTTCTAAAAAATTGATATTTTCGATGTAACCATGGAAAGATGGGTAAGCGGCATGAACAATCGATTCAATATAATTGTCCGATTGAATTATCAAATATTCATTCGGGATCTCTATATCTACTTCCCCGTCGTTCTGGCCGTCAGTAGTACCATCCTCTATAGAGGAGTCAATCAGAGAACTCACTCAACCTACGACCATCATTTTCATCGCCGATATTTTGCAACCTCATTATCTTGGTCAAGCGCAAAACTTTGCAATTTATTCATATATTAGAAAAAATAATAGTTGAGTGAACTATATTCTACCTCGTACACTTAGGCATGACCGGTCAAATTTAAAGAAAATCATGATTGCTTTCTAATAAAATTAAAAATATATTATCCGTAAACATTATAAAAGTTGCATGATTGCTCTTTCTAATAAAATTAAATTAGTGAATAATTATGTTTGTTTGTATTTCAAATATCTTCGATCTAAATATAATTGATTTATTAATTTATTTTTCTTAATATAGAAAATCAAAAATTATATATTCATCAAAATTAAATACAAAAAATCAGCATTTATTTTTCATTTTAAATATAAAATTCATGCGAATTATTAAAAATGAATAGTTGTATATAAAAAAAAAATTAAAACACAATTTAAGAGTGTTTTTAAATAATTGCAATTTTTCATTAGTCATATAACCTTGTAAATTATAAATCTGGAATGGTACAATTAATAAAATTAGATTTTTGATAATTTTGTTTTTATTTTATTTATTTTATTTCTTAATTTGTTTTATTAATTTTTATAATGATACAAAAAATAAAATAAAATTAAATTAAACTTGAAGTTTTTTTCAATCATAATTATCACTTATTGATTGATTTTTAAAATATATAATCAGTATGAATTTTTATATTAATATTAAATTATTAATAAATAATTTTATTATTTTTATTTTAACTATATTTCTCAATAACTATGTTTTAATAATTTATTTATATTTATAATTATATAGAAAATAAAAAAAGATCGTATTTTCTAATAATAATTTTCGACATTTTCATTGACACTTATATAAATCGTATGAATAATAAATTGTAAATATTTTTTTAATTAACAAATGTTAATTAAAAATATTAAATAATCCTACAAAATAAAAATAAATTATTTGTTATAAATAAGTTAATTTGAAATTCTAGAACAATATTTAATTACATAAACTTCTATTTATTATTATTTTGTACTACAATTCAACTGTTAGTGATATTTGTTGTAAAATAAAAAATATCACTAAGTTGTTTTATTACAATTCAGCGGTTAATAATATTTATTATAAAATTGAAAATATAAGTAATTTATTTTTAAATCAATACTCCAATAAACTACTAAACCATTTGATAAGTAAATAAAAAATCAAGTAAGTAAATAAAAATTTAAGAGAGAAGTCTACCTTATTAAAAGTTAAACTATTTGATCACACAAATCTTAAATTTAATATTATTACGAACATTTTATATCACTTAAAAAAATACATCATTAATATTTATTCTATAACTATTAAAAGAAATCATAATTAATCATTTAAAACCTCTATAAATTAATATTCTTGGACCGTAAAATTTTATCAATTTAAAGAGGAATTAATATATGGAGACAAAGAAGAATATAACCAACATATATTATTACGAAAATGATTAGTAAAGAGTTGAAAAAAATGAAATTATTTTAGAAAAATCTCTAGACAATTAGAGAGATGAGAAAGAATGAACGAAATATAATTAAAAAATCACAAATTAATTTAGTACTATAAATAAATAGTAGTATATAAGAATAAACGTAATTAAAGAAGATAAATAAGGAATAAATTTGATATTATGAATATTCCTTATTTAAATAAATCAAAATATATTAATTAAATTAATTGAATAATGAATTGTTTTTGAAAAAATATTTTTTAATGCTCCATAATTAAATTAATACAAATAGAGGATAATATTATTTCTAATTGTAAATTAATAAAAAATTGAATTATTATTATTTCATTCTCAAATTAATTACGTAGTTGACCTTTAATTGAACAATGAATTGTTTTTTAATTTATTACTTTATGGTAAAATATTTTTTTAATGATGCATAATTAAATTAATACAAATAGAGAATAATATTATTTCTAATTGTAAATTAATAAAAAATTAAATTATGATTATTTCATTCTCAAAATAATTAGTAGTTGACCTTTGAATTTATTTAGTTGGCTTAAAATAAGGAATAAATTTAATATACTCATAATATATTTATTTAGTTGCTTGAATAGATTTACCATACTCATAAATAATAATATTATTGATATAGAATTAGTTGCGTAAAATAAGGAATAGATTTAAAATACTCATAATTAATAATATAATTGATATATAATTTTAGTAGAACTTTGAATTTATCTAGTTGCTTGAATAGATTTACCATACTCATAAATAATAATATTATTGATATATAATTAGTTGCGTAAAATAAGGAATAGATTTAAAATACTCATAATTAATAATATAATTGATATATAATTTTAGTTGAACTTTGTATTTATCTAGTTGCTTAAAATAAGGAATAGATTTATTATACTCATAATTAATAATATAATTAATATATAATTTATAATATAAAATTTTTATTTGATTTCTCTAATTAAAGATATAATTTTATTTTATAAATTTATAATATTATTTATACATCTATAATAATTATTTTTGTAATTTACTACTTTAATTATTTGCAATTTTAAAATACATAAATTAATTAAATCACAATTATTATTATTATTTATATATAAAAAAAATCGAACTAAAATATATAAATTAATTCTTTTTAGTGATATTTGTAAATAATAAAAATAAAAATTATAATAAAATGAAATAGAATTATTGTAAATTGCGTAAATTTCATAAATTATTATAAATAGATAAAATATATCATAAATAAAATGAAAATAAACTAATTTAAAATTACTAAATTGAGTAAATTAAATCATAAATAAAATCAACACAAACTACTCTAATTTTATCAGGAAACATAAACAAAAGCTTGAAATCCATTTAAAGTTTGTGCAATGTTTTTCTTCATGACTTCTAATTGTTCATTTGGCGGAGTATTTTATTTATAATAAAACCTACGAAATAAATAGTTATAAATAAACCTACAAAATAAAAAAAAAAAGTAAGAAATCCAAAACTTCTGCAAAAAAATAAATTATTAAAAAGAATAAAAAATTCAAAAAACTGAAAAAATACAAAAATCATTATCAAATATATTGTTATATTTACAACACAATCATAATTCATAATCAACAAACGATAATATTAAAACTAAAATTCAATTAGTAAAAAATACTTACATTGAAAGGCAAAAATAAAAATATTAATGATGAAACAATATTATTAAAATTAAAATTAAAATTAGTAAAAAATGCAAAAAAAAAAAAATTAATAATCAAACAATAATATTAAAACTAAAATTCAAATTAGTAAACAATACTTAAAATAAAAATATTTATGATTAAACATTAATTATCAAACAATCAAATTTAAATTAAAATAGAATTAGTAAAAGAATACTTAGCTGCCAAAAATAAAAAAAAACAACAAAAAAACAACAAAACATAAATAAAGTTCTGGAAAAAAATAAATAAATGTGAATATGAACAAATAAAAAAAAATAGCTAAATGTAAAGGTTAAAAATACAAAAAAAACAAAAAAAAACAAAACTTACATAGAGTTCTGGACAAAAATAAATAAATGTAAGCATGAATAAATAAAAAAATAGGTGAAAAAAACAAAAAAAAAACAAAACTTAAATAGAGTTCTGCACAAAAATAAATAAATGTAAGCATTAATAAATAAAAAATAGCTAAAATAAAAAGTGAATAAATAAATGTGAGAATGAACAAATAAAAAATAGGTGAAATGAAAAGTGAGAGAAGTGAATAAATAAATGTAAACATGAAAAAATAAAAAGAAGTGAATAAATAAAAATGAGTATAAACAAATAAAAAAATAGTTGAAATGAAAAGTCAGAGATAGTGCAAAAATTACAAAAAACAAAAAAAAAACAACAAAACAACAAAACTTAAGTTCTGCAAAAAATAAATAAATGTGAGCATGAATAAATAAAAAAAATAGCTGAAATGAAAAGTGAATCAATAAATGTCAGCATGAACAAATAAAAAAAATAGCAAATGAAAAGTGAGACCAGTTATATATAGAGCTCTGCACAAAAAATAAATAAATGTCAGCATGAACAAATAAAAAAATAGTTGAAATGAAAAGTGAAAGAGAGAGAATGAAGATAACGTTTTTATATAGACACAATTTGAAGTAGAGTTTGATAATAATTATTATTTTTTAAATATAATTAATTTGAATTACCTTATATTTCGATATTATTGTTTGTATAATAAAAAATAATTAATTAATCGATTAAATATATTAATAACAAATGCATATTGTCTCTCATCATTCTTTAATTAAGATAATTAATTTTAGTAGTATAATA
Source organism: Euphrasia confusa (assembly GCA_954870475.1). Lineage (NCBI taxonomy): Eukaryota > Viridiplantae > Streptophyta > Magnoliopsida > Lamiales > Orobanchaceae > Euphrasia > Euphrasia confusa. The sequence goes on from OX940960.1 coordinate 26,050,285, forward strand.
AAATAAATAAATAAGGAATAAAGGTGATATTTTGAATATTTCAAGTCAATATTTAAGAGATTATATTAAGAAGATTATAAATATAAATTATATTATATAAAGAAATAAATAATTACACTAATTAATTAAAAATAATTGCGCTAATTAATTAAAAATAATTAAACTAATTAATTACCTAAAAATAATATTTACTACAATTAAGAAAAATAATTACGCAATATTTACTATTATAAATATAAATTATATTATATAAAGAAAGAAATAAATAATTACGGTAATTACTTAAAAATAATTGCTAATTAATTAAAAATAATTAAACTAATTAATTACGCTAAAAATAATATTGACTACAATTAGGAGATTATATTAAAAGAATTATAAATGTAAATTATATTATATAAAGAAATAAATAATTACGCTAATTAATCAAAAATAATTGTATCAATTAATTTCGCTAAAAATTACGCTAATTAATTACGCTAAAAATAATAATTAATAATGAATAATAGTGTGAACACAAATTTAATCTAACGATTTTGTTTATTAATAGGTGTGAACACCAAAAAATCAAAAAAACATATGACACCTCGGACAATTGCTAGCTGAATTATATATTATAAGGATAAACTCAGCCTTCTTTATCTAATAGTAGTAAAGCCCACCAAACAAGCCCTAAAGTGTACTACGGGGTAAAACAATAATGTACAATTTAAATTGGATTTTTGAGTGCAAATAGGAAGAAGAGAATATTGATTTGCTGGAAAGCATTCTCAGCCATTTACTCTCTAGAATAATTCCCATTGAAAAACAATAATTCCCATTGAAATTTCCACCGTCTAATCTCAAACGCCGGCTCGCCTCACTCACCGCGGCCTAGCTGGTCAACCTTCATCTGTCATCGCCGGCCATCAGGTAACCAACAAACAAGCCGTAGACACTCAGGCTCTCAATTTTTTTTTCTGATTATTAATCCAAAGGAAGGATATTGATTCATAGAAAACCAACCACTGCGTGAGCGAAGATCAAATTCAAATGTTTTTTTAATTGAATCAAATGTTAATTTTGGTGATTTATAGTTTCATAAACTAGGGTTCTACATTTATTTATTTTTCCCATTCAATATTGTTTTTTCGGTTAATCGATAACCAAACCGAAATTACAAATCTGTTATCCTTTGTTTTGCCATTATGGACCGTGAGTAGAAGAAACCTATTACCATGAATCAAACAAAGCACAACATACAATATAAAAAGGTTGCAAAAATTATATCAAATGAACAACTTTTCATTATTATATAGTGTATACTTTTTGGTTGGGATCGATCACTTTAAGTCAATATGTGTTTTAGATTTATTTTAGTGTGTGGTAGGGAAGGAGATGGTTTCGGGAGGTAACATTACATTGCTGTGCAGAATTGAAGATGGAGAATCCAGACTATGTGAATCGAAAGAGAATTAGCAGCGTATATTCAGATTTTATGACGAGGTTAACGTCAAGACCCATACTGTTTTCTTACGTGTAATTCTAAGCAATTGTTAGATTTCTTTTCAAATAGTAAATTTATCCACCCCTTTTTAAGTGTACTCTCATTGTCTAACAGTATGCCGATGTCAGGGTTACACAATTTGAAGATCTGGTGTCTATGGGAAGCAAGTTACTTGTTGGCTTTCAGCAGGCACTTGGTGAGTATTGCGTTACTTGATCCTTTTAATTTGGTTTTGCAACTAGTATATTTTGTCCAACTCATTTCTAGGCACTGGTGTAATGGTTTGGTTAGATTGCAAATGATAAATATTTGCCTTAACTATTCACAGCGAGAATAATCAGCTGCATTGTCAGTTTAATTGGTTGCAGACAGGATATGATTGATTATTGAATATATGATGTTTTGTGCTGAGATATTAGTTATTGATTGATATTATTTTCTGCACAGTTTTTTTAGGGCGGCTTCCTATTGATAATACATCCACATTGGTTGAGCATATTATTAAAGCTCAAGGTTCAAGAAGGGTATTATCCTATGTCGAAGCTGGCCATGTCAACAGTTATGACAATGCACAAAATGTGAGCAAGTGTAAGTCTTTTATGAATACCCTCCTCTGATTTTTCAGAAAATAACTAAAAAATATTTTTGCAGTATTATGTTGTACCTATGTTTATGTGGTTCATGGGTGAGAACTTTGTCAGTACAAAATTTCACAGAATCAGATTCATGTTTTATATATTTAAGAGTCTGAAGATCGAAGTGTATTTTATCCTATGGTTGTATTTCGTAGTTGATCATAAAAGGAAATTGTACTGAGGATTGTACTCTGGAGTCTGGAGTCTTGGACATGCTCAAACTCCCTTCAATGCTAATATTTTATATTTGGTACCCTTTTGTTGTTTGCACTTTGCATAATTCGTCACTTTTGTCCATTTGGGGTCTTAGTTGAATGTGTACATTACAGTTTTACAGAAATAATAGACATAAAATTGCATGGATAATTTCCTCCGGATGTATTTTATTAATTATAACACTGCTCTTTTTATTTAATAATATAAAATGAATGATCTTTGGTTTCCTTTTTTATCTATTTATCGTGTTGCAACTTTCATCTTGTTAGCTCTAATTTTTTTTATCCATACTCATGGATGCTCATGCAGAAGTGCATACATGTCATCTCGGACTTATTGACCATATGTATAAAGGTATTTTTTTCTCAGCCTACTTCTTTGATGTCTCACTCTATCGGAGTAATTGTTATGATATCAAACAGTTTTTATTTTATTTAATTTTTTTGTGAATTCTTATATAGAAATGCACTTATTTTCACATTTACTTTTTATATATACATATAATGCTCACTGGAGTATTGTTTGGTGGTGGTTGAGTGTTTGGTTATGATTTTCTGACTATGTTGATTGCCTAATTTTCTGAATCATTCGCAGCTAAGCTTGTTGTCAGTGAACTTGAATGCCTTCTAGATGATGCATCATTGGCCGTGCAAACTGCAAAGGGGATAGATGAAGATGATAACTACAGCTTGAATTACCTTATCACTTCAAGTGACGAAGTAAAGTTCTCTCTCCTCTCTCTCTCTCTCTCATCCTAATCATAAATATATAACAAAAGTCTTCCTAGATTAGCTTTTGTCTGTCTCCCCATTGAATTGAATGTCTCTTCGATGTGTTGCATACTTACATAAGACTATTTGCAAGATGCGGAAGGTTAATTTATGCTTTTTCTCCCTCCCTTTTTTGGTAATTTTATATTTATTTAGCAGAAGGAAATGTCATTATCATACAAGCCCGAAGTTACTGATTATGCTACTATGATGGCCATCATTTACAGTATGATGAAACAAGACTACACAATGCAGGTAATAATAACTTTTACTTATAAATTCTCCGCCGTCCCATTTAAAGACATTGTCTCCATTTTTTCTCTAAGTTTAATGTGTATTTATTTAGTTTTCCATGTTATACTCATCTCTTCAACGAGTCATTTTCACATCTTTCAAAGTAATGGCAGATACTATAAATTATAATAGAAACAATGGATATTATTTTGATTTTACGAGGAATTATAGACATGCCTTATAGGTTTTTGTATATGCATAAAACTCATCCTCAATATGGTACAATTAGTAAACTAGATTGTAATTGTTGCTTTTGAAAAGATAATTGAATTAGCCTAAACAATACCCGTAATTTTATTTACATTATTGTGATTACTTTTGCAATTATAGGTTCGGATTGTATCATCTCTAAACCATACTCCTTCATCCGGAGAAATGGAGACGTATTGCCAGTTGTGGTCCCTGCGGCCTTTCATAGATGATGATATGATGCATAAAGCCTGGAAAATTTCTTCATAACCTTAATTTGCACCTTTTCTGTGTTGATGTACTGTTGCAACATTCGTGTGCAATTTGTTATACAGTAGCTTTTAGTTTCAACCATTTTTATATCAATTGGAAATTGTTTCAAAAACTTGCGATATATTAGTTGTTTCCGGTTATATATGGTTGTGGTGATTATGCATAGAGGTGTCCAAAACAAAATTGGAATCGCTGGACCGACGATTCAGTACCGATTAGAAAACAGGGAATCGGTCCTTGTCGGTTCGATTTCGGTTCTCAAAAAACAAATGTTCGGAATTTGAACGTGCACGTCACGTCACCACTGACTACTCGGACCACCGTGACCCATCGAGAATATGAGATTTTTTTTCTGATTCGTTGATCGATCACTGACTAACGCACGCACAATGGAAACACCATTCCAAATGGAATTACCTCAAACTTGACTAGAACACCCGATCCATTCCAAATTAAATTACCGCAAACTTGACTAGCGATCCTCTTAGAACACCAAGGACATTTTTTTTAAACGTTATTTCATATCAATTGTCTCACTCCATTTAAAAAAAAAAAATTAACTTCTTTTTATTTTAAAAAAACATGTGTATTCGTAAATTTTCAGATATTTTTTTAAACATTACTTTGAGCTACTTAATTAATTTAAAAATATATTTTTACTTTCAACTTTTTGATTTAAAAATCAATAAAACAATATTTATTCTAGCAATAATCGGGCAATCGCACAATCGAAGCAATCAATAACAAACACAAACAAAACAAGCAAGAAACGAACAAAGCACGACACAGACTTATAATGGTTCATTTTTAAATACTCTACGTCCACTTTGCCCCACGAGCTCCCACTAGATAAATCGAATCGTTATACCGAACTTACAAGAATTTTTCCTCAAATTCTATCTCTCACTTGTTGAAATATGACTCGAATCCAAAGAGAAGTAAATCGGGATGAAATTTGGAGTCGGGATGCGAAAAGATCGATGAAGCAGTCTGGCGCGTTCTCGCCAGCCTGCTGAGGCTGTGGCGCGTTCGCGCCAGCTTTCTTGTGCGATTTTTCGCTGCGTTTTTGGACTCCAAATATGGGTTTTTTGATTTATTGGTTAGGAAATAAGAATTATATTGTAATATAATTCTATTTCTTAGGGATTTAGGAGTCATATATTAAGAAAAAGATTTATTCCTAATTCTAATTGTTACCAATTTGATAGGTTTGCTACACCTATAAATTGGAGTTCTCCGGTAGACGAAAATCATAGAGTGCAATAGATCATAGAGTGCATAGAGTGCAATAGGGTGAATTATTGTAAGCCTCAACGATGTAGTCGATTGGTTCTTTCTTCCCGTGGTTTTTTCCCGTGTTTTGGGTTTCCACGTAAATTTGTGTGTTCGTTCTTTCGTTTATCTTTTTCCTTCGCATCTCATATATATTTCGAGAGCCGTGAGCGATTTAGTTTTCAATATTCGCAACAAGTGGTGTCACAGCATCGTAAAAGAGCACAACAAGTGGTATCAGAGATAGGTTACGATCCTGTGACCTGTTATCAAGAGCTTTCGTGGGGATCCCGGACGGGGAATCCATACAAGGCGGGCGTTGCGGATATTGGTGTTTCTAGATCAAGGTGGAGCTCGAGAATATTTTGGGAGATGGCGACGATGGTTGATATTCGGTGCTAGATCGGAACACGTGGTTCTCTTCATGGCGGTTCAAGGTGGAGTTGGTTCAGTGGTTCTAACCAACATGAATCTTGATGATGCGTTGCTGAGGCATGGACAAGATGTCAAGCACGATGGAGCCAGAAGAGAAGGTATGGAAGAATAGAAAGGTGAGGTATAATTGCACTCTATCCCTCCGGTAATTTGTTTCATGCGGTCGCGGCTTTGCGATCGAGGGAGACGATGAAGGAGGTCTTGAGTAGTGAAAACCCGGGAGAATGTCTTGGTGTCCAGGGTTGGGCAAAGATGAAGAAATTTCAGGGGGTTTGTCATTATTACAAGGAAAAAGGGAGTGGTGAAAATCTAGGTGAATTTCTTAATGTCCAAGGTGGAGCATGGGAGAAATTCTAGGGGGTTTGTCACTACTGCAAGGAAAAGGGCCACGTGAAGGGGGATTTTCAGGCCCTGAAGAATCGGAGAAAGGAATCGAAGGTGGCCGATTCCGGAGAAGGAGATTTTCCTGATGGGGAACTCCTGGTTGTCTCTGATTTGGGGAACGTGTGAGGGGTGGATCTTGGATTCTAGATGTTCGATGGTGTCGTTGGATCGGTGGTCATGGGGCATGATACATCGTGTGAGATACGCGACACGGGAACAGTGAGAATCAAGATGGTCGATGGGCATATTCGAACCCTCGGTACTGCAAGGTACGTTCCGGTCCTGAATGGTAATCTTATCTCTCATAGACCTTAGATCCGAATGGGTACCAACTTCGGAAAAGGTGGAGTGTTGAAAGTAAGTCGGGGCGACTTATTTTGCGAGGCGAGAGAAAGATTTGGTGGATTGTATGAGCTATGCGACAACACAATTACCAAGTGGGCAACTGCCTCTGCCCAAGGAAGTCATTCGCTGGAAGGTGAGTCAGGATCACCTTGGTTTAAAAGTCATGCGCATGTGTGTTGGTGTCGGGGACACCGGGAATACTAACCCGAATAGTATTCAAAATTTGAATAATCGAGCCTAGGCGTACTATGGATAGCACTGGAGTATTGGCGAATGCAGGTGGTGCTGATAGTAGTGGGAAGACGAGATTTGAGAATGGAGATTGCATGGAGGTCATAGAGCTTGGTGGTACCCAAGGGATGATCGGTGCAATTTCGCATTCTTGTACCAAGTTTGGTGTTGTTCAAACTTAGGTTGCTCATGTTTTGAGTGAGTCCTCCGGGGCTGGGTGGAAGGAAGAAATATTGGTCTATGATCGTTGGAGGATGGTGCGACTTGGAGTTGCGGAGATTCTCGTCAAGGTGGAGATTTGTTGAAATATGACTCGAATCCAAAGAGAAGTAAATCGGGATCACTACAAAAAATTCGCAATTCGCAGATCCCCTACGGCTTTTCCCGCAGGGAAATCCTAAAAAATCCGTAGGGAACAGGGTTCCCTACGGCATCCCCTACGGGAATCACGCCTGACCCCTACGGGGGTGCCCGTAGGGAATAAGCTTTCATTTTAAAATGTGAACTCCATGGGGCCGAGCCACCAGCCCAACCCGCAACCCAAGGCCCGAAACAAGTCCAGCCCTCAATTGAGAGCTTTATAATAATTATTCATATGTTTTGCATAGTCCAGGGTTTGAACCTGGACTTTATGAATGAAGAAGAGGATGATAACCGCTAGGCTATCTGAGTTATATGTACAATTTTTAAAAGATATTATATATGTATCATTAACTTATATTTATTATGTAATACTATATATATATATTTATATATATTAAATAAAATAATGTACTTTTATATAAAAGAGCATTTAAATATATTAAATTAAATAAAAATTCGAATTTTTTATTATTAATTTTTAAGGGATATTGTTTTTTAACTTTTTTGCTTTTACAATTATTTAGTAGTAGTTTTTGAAATGTGTTTAGATTATAATAACTTTTTATTATTTCTTGCGTAATTGTAATATTTTTTTTAATTAATTATTTTTATGAAATTGCGTAAGTTTTCGCTTAATTATAATTAATTATTTTTATAAAATTATAATTGCATAATTGCGTAGTTGTATAATTGCGTAAACAGTTAAAAAAAACTTTAATAGTAATTTTATTATTTAGTAAAATAATGGTTTAAAATAATTTTAGCGTAATTTTATATTAATATTTAATTAATTTACTAATATATAAATTAATAGTTTTTAAAAAACAAATACTCCCTAGGGGACCCTAAGGGAAAAATCTCTTAGGGTATTTTTCTTTTAATGAGTATAGTTTAAAAAAAAAAATACTCCCACCCCTACGGGAATAATACCCGTAGGGGATTTATTATTTCTCCACGGGGGTTTGCCCGTAGGGACAAGTTCCCTACGGCTAGCCGTAGGGGATCCCGTAGGCCTCTTGGAGGGAATGTATGCGCGCGAATTCGCGCGCAGTCCCCTACGGGAATCTCCTACGGGAGTCTCCCCTACGGCTGGAGCCGTAGGGAATGCCGTAGGGGAACTCTGAATATGATTCCCGTAGGGAATGCCGTAGGGAATCCCCATGGGAAAAATGCCGTAGTGAATCCCCGTAGGGGATCCGCAGGTTTTTTGTAGTGGATGAAATTTGGAGTCGGGATGCGAAAAGATCGATGTAGCAGTCTGGCGCGTTCTCGCCAGCCTGCTGAGGCTGTGGCGCGTTCTCGCCAGCTTTCTTGTGCGATTTTTCGCTGCGTTTTTGGACTCCAAATATGGGTTTTTTGATTTATTGGTTAGGAAATAAGAATTATATTGGAATATAATTCTATTCCTTAGGGATTTAGGAGTCATATATTAGGAAAAAGATTTATTCCTAATTCTAATTGTTACCAATTTGATAGGTTTGCTACACCTATAAATTGGGGTTCTCCGGTAGACGAAAATCATAGAGTGCAATAGATCATAGAGTGCATAGAGTGCAATAGGGTGAATTATTGTAAGCCTCAACGATGTAGTCGATTGGTTCTTTCTTTCCGTGGTTTTTTCCCGTGTTTTGGGTTTCCACGTAAATTTGTGTGTTCGTTCTTTCGTTTATCTTTTTCCTTCGCATCTCATATATATTTCGAGAGCCGTGAGCGATTTAGTTTTCAATATTCGCAACAAGTGGTGTCATAGCATCGTAAAAGGGCACAACAATCTCTATAGGATCCTCACAATCTAGTTCAACCCAAGAGATATACCGAAATATACACGAATGCTTACAAAAAAATTCTCAAAATCTAACTCTAACTCTTTTCTTCTATTTCTTTCCCCCAAAATGGTGGCTATCAAGGCAGGCGGACCCAGGATCTCAAGCGAGGGTGGGCCAAAGTTAAAATACACTATCTACTTCTTGAATAAAATTATATTTCACGCACCAAAAGTAAACAAAATGTTATTTAAGTTGAAAAATAATTTTGATTAAAATTAAAAAGTAGAAAAATAAAGTACGGTAAAATTGTATTTTAAAATAAAAAAGTTAAAATAATTGTATTTTAAAATGAAAAAGTTAAAATACAATTTATTTTGTCTACGTGGAAATTTTCAATATGTAAAAGATGTAGTATTAATTTTTTTTGTGACAAGGTGAGTATTAAAATATGAAAAAAAAATACATTTTTTATATATAAATAACAAAATAATTATTAAAATGTAATTTTTAAGTTGAAAATTAATGTTAGTACATGTAAAATTTAAAAAGTAAGAAAAAAAATAAAGATAAATATATTTTGTAAAGAGTAAAATATAAGTTAAAAAAAATCTTTATTATTATGAAAATATTTCGTAAAAATGTGAATATCCATACAAATAAAAAAAGTAAAATATTATAATAAAAGTATAAATATCCGTACAAATAAAAAGTAAAATATTATAATAAAATATTAGAACTATGATGTTTAGAAAAAATGTACTATTTCTTATTAATTACTAAAATAAATATAGTCATACTTGAAATTAAAATTAATATAATAAATGTGTAATATAAAAGAACTTAATACATTTTTCTCGTTAAAGTTAGTGTAGTAGTGCACTTTACATAAGAATTTGGTTGAGCGTTTTTTAAAACTAAAATATTAAAATTACAGTTAAAAAAGTAATTAAAATGTTTAAAATGGATGAGATCATTTAAATTAGTTAGATGATGTCAATCTCTATTCCCAAATCTATTTAATATATAAATCCAGACTTTGCTGATCCCACGTGGCCAGTGTGAACACAAAAAAATACACTACAAAAAATGGGCATGTTCACACCATGTGGCACAAACAAAGCTTTTATTGGTAAGACATTCTTATGTGGCTTTATTATTCTTATGTGGCTTTATTATTAAGTATGACGTGGCTTTTAATTCAATTACTTCCATAATAATTTCGTATTCATTAAAGTAACCGAATTATTTATAATCAAAATTCGAAATTTGAATTATTTATAATAATTCCACATTCCATTTTTATAATCAAATTATCAATTCTTTAATTTTTTCAATTATATTAGTTGAATGTGTACTATAAATAATTTATCTAATTGATTTGTTACTTAATTCATCAATTATTACATCTCTTACCATATATATCAAAATAACAATATATATAGAAAAAATCATTTATCCGTAATAAACAAATCAATCTCTATAATCTTTACAAAATTAATTAATTTATATTAATATAAGAATATAAATAAATCAATTTTAATAATTTTTACAAAATTAATTAACAAATATTAATATAATAATATAATTTATAGTTCACGCGTTTAAACATCTATTTAAATAGTTTCTTTCTTCTTCATTCTCCCCATGATTCTCTAATTGTTTTTTTTTGTTTTGTTTTTTTTTTTGCAGCCCACATAAATTATAGAGTATTCATGAGGTACGTAATTTATTACTTTGATCTTGAACTCACGAATTGTTTAATTTATTTGTATATATCACGAATTGTTTAATTTTATCACCGTCATTTTTCGAGTATATCACCTTATTCATGAGCTATTTGTAATGTTTCTTTCTTGCAGATCTGTCGGTAAGTATTTACATTTATTTGTCTTCTTGCACAATACGCAATTATATTAATTTTCTATTCCTTTTCTCTCTATTTAATCATTTTAAGTATTTTTGTTATTTGATTTTATTATGTGTGATTTCTTTTGTGTTTTGTAGGCATGTGGATGCAAATATGCTGACCTTCTCATGCCCTAATTATTCTGTTTTTTTATCATAAAATTAGTTTTATATTTTTGCAGGTCGATGCAGCCCCAAGTTGTTTCATTAGTATTCTTATATTGGAGAATATGATCGAGTATTCTTATGGATAGTGATGCTCGCATGAGCATATGCCTCCCTTTAACATCATCTCTCCTTGCTAAGGTTCAAAGCTTTATGTGAAGCAAATTACCTCCGTTACCTATGATGACCGTCTCTGTAAATTATTTAATGATATACTCATGGTTTTCTTTTCATCTATTCAAGAACAGGTTTTTTTACCTCATTTTTACTCTTTTTTTGTTATTTATTGATTGATATGTTTTGTATTAAAGACAGATTGATAATTTTAAATTGGTATTTTTATGTTTTCGTGTAGTTTAAATATTCTTTTTGTTCATATTGAATCTGATCAGCTTTGCTCGAGACCGAATCTGACATGGAGCTCATGCATTCAAGGTTTCAAATCTTCAATAGCACTTTGTTACTAAGTTTTCAAGTATTATTAATTTAATTGAACTTCTCCTTTTTTATTTATTTATTTATTTATTTATTAAATATAGAAGACAATAAATTTGAAATCAATTTTACGTTAGCAAGATTTTGGCATAGCAAGTATTTCAATTTTTTTTAAATTTTTATTCATAATTTATTATTTTTATTATTTTGAATAACCGACACCCGCCCCACACCACTAACTAAATTAAAAAATGTACTTTAAAAATTCGGATATATATCAAACAATTTTCAATCACAATTTAAAGGAATACGATCTATATCATATTTACTTCATTAAGGTATATTCGCTTATAATAAATTAATAAATAATCTAAAAATACATAAATTTTCCATTTTTTTTTTAATTTACTCCTAAAATCCATCATTAACTAAAATAAAATTCTTATCAATTTAATTTTTACGCAATTATAATTGATTTTTAAATTATATATTTTATCTTGCCTTTTGAAAAACATATATTGGTCGAATATATTACAAATAATTATAAAAAGTTTATTCGTATATGCTTATTATATTAATTAATTTAACTAATTAAGGATGAAATTGATACAACCAATTATATTTGTCGTCATATCATATGTAATAATTCAGGACAATTAATTAATTATGTAAAGAATACCTAATATGATTTACTTCCATAATTAATATTATTAGTAAATTAGTAATTCTGTTTTTAATTTAAAGAATCTTTTACCAATTGAGAATGATTCACTCTCTAATTACACAATGTTCAATTTCAAATGTGATTTTTTTATTGTGTTTTAAATAGTATTAAATTATGTTCAACTTAAAACTATTAAATTATGTCCAACTTAAAACGTAATTTTTTATTCTTTTTAAATAGTATTAAATTCTAAACGTGAATTTCTTCAATAACCGAATTTATATTCCTATTAATACAATTTTTTTAATTTGCATACATTCATATTTTGGTATGATTGAATTAGCCTAATTGTTAGTTTGTTGCTAATCACTAATTATTTTGTTATGTGCAGGTAAATACGAATATTTACTATATTTCAAAATAAGGTTTTAAATTTTTTTATTGTATTATAATTTTGTTTATATTTTTGTTTTGATTCATTATTAAATTGTACTAAATATTTTTGTTTCTTACATTGTACACTATAAGTTTAAATTTATTTATTGTATTCATATTTTGTTTATATTTTTGTTTCAATACATTATTAAATTGCACTTAATATTTGTGTTTTTTACCGACGTCACTTTAAGTATTAATTTATTTTTTGTATTCATAATTCGATTTATAATTTGATTATCGATTTTATGTTGTTCAAAAGTATTTTTATGGTGATATTTGTTTTTTGTAGGTGTATAGATATTGCTTACAACGATGACCTCTAGAATATCTTCGGCGATCGATCGACCATAAGGTTCAACAATCTGTTTGTTAGTGAGGATTGGACCATCTATTGCAAACACCGATCACAATTCGTTCTCTCGCCGTCTCCGCTGCATACTTGAGGAATTGACGATGGCTTTCATGCAAGAGACATAGGAATTCGGCGGCGATCTCCTTGGATTTGGACATGAAATTTTAGCCGGCATTATTTTTATTAATTCCATTTTTCTATTGTCATTTTAATCTAAAAATTTTAATTCGATTTATTGTTGTTTCAGTCATTTATTTTTTTGTGCTTTTTTTCTTAGTTAAACATTACTCCGTATGAATAATATAAATGTTTTACATATTATCTTTAATTAATTACGCAACATTAAATTCATTTACGTAATAATAAAGAATATGAAAAATATATTTGATAATACATTTCGATAGTGGAATTATTATTTTTAATGTAATCTTCATAATTATAATATTGAATCTCTTTAATAAAATAAAAATAATAAAAACTCATTTTGTATATGGTGAGAAATAATATTATGTGACTTTTAATTAGTTATGGTAATTTAAATATTTACATTTATGATTTATGATTTAATTTGGTAATATACATCATCATCTATTAATTAGATATGGTAATGGTAATATAGCTATGCTGAAATATTCATCTGTTAACCCTATAGTATAATAAAATTTTTAGACACAATATCAACTCTAATATTATAGTATAATAAGATTTTTAGACACAATATCACGCGGTCAAAATTTCCATGATTAGACATCACATTCGATTTATTAATTATTATTAATATTATTAATGAAGATTTTGATATGAAAAGAATTTGAATATTACATTGATTGTAAGTATGGAGAAATTAATTTAAAAGTATGAAATGATCAATACAATTGAAATCAATATAATATATATTATAACGTATTTAACAAATTATTTATATTAATAAATTATCATATCTATATAATATATAAATCCAGACTTTGCTGATCCCACGTGGACAATGTGAACACGAAAAAATACACTACGAAAAATGAGCATATTCACACTACGTTGCAAATACAAAGCTTACATAGGTCTACAATTTGATTATGTGAATTTTCTTTCTCCATAATAAATATTACATGTCATTTAATTAGATATGATTATTTAAATATTTATGATTTAAAATCGGTACTTTAGTATTGGGTAATTTAGTTATGGTAATAGAATGATTCGGGTTTCTATTAATTAACTATCCTAATTTGCATTCATTTCCTAATTTGTAAATAGTAATAATAATAAATGGTAAGATTCTTATAATTCGGTTAAATATAACAATAGACACAATTAATTCTCCCATAATTTAAAATTAATATATTTAACACAATTGTCCGGTCAATTCTCTAATAATTATACCATATATTATCAATATGCATATTTTGAATTTGGACCCTTTGTCATACCATATAAATAATATTATTAATACTTATTTAAATAAATCAACTTCTTAATTATAGAAAATAAATAAGCCTTGATTTTATCTCCTATTAATATTACATAAAATAGGCTACTTTTATATTAATTTACCATATTTTATTCAATCACTCCTTAAATATAGAAATTTTTAACTAAAAATACGGATTGGATTATAGTATTTAAGATAATTATTCAAGTATTATTCAAAAGTTATACAAACCCTAATTTATAACTGCACCTATAAAAAGATCTTCATCTTCACTCATTTTCAAAATCATACGGATCGTTTTTTTATGTATTAATTATTGTTCCATTATTATTATTATTATTATCATCATCATTAATAATTTTTCTTATTGTTTTTTTAGGAGCAATGTAAGTAAAATTTAATTTGTTGTTTCTATTAATGATTTAAAGTGTGCATTGGTATAATTTAATTTGTGGTGTATCTAATTTAATTTGTTGTATTTATATTAATTCAAATTGATCGTTGTTTATTTCTAATTGATTTGATGGTCTTATGTGTTTTTTTCGCGTATAGTTGTTTGTATTTTTTTTTTTGTTCTCATTTTTTTTGTAAGTGGTTTTTTGAATTGGTGAATATCCGAAAACGAGTCAATGGGCAATGCATGACAAAGTATATGAGATTCAGACATTCAGTGCTCAACATAAGTTTATTATGTTTCGTTTAATATTTTTTGTATTTTTTTAATATTTTTTGTATTTTTTACAATCACAATAAGTTTGATATGTAATTTAATTTTTTTTATTGAGTCAATGGGCAATGCATGACAGAGTGTATGAGATAAGTATTACTCCCTCCTATTTTTTATAAGTATCGTTTTAGAATTTTGTACAATTATTAATGTAATTTTTTTATTCCTATTCTAACCTATGTTTGATTAAATTTATTTATTTCATATAATTATCTTTGAACCTTCTCTCTTAATTTTCTCTTTTTTTTTTCATAAAACAATAATGCATTAATCAAAAAATAAATCTGAAAAATTAAAAATGATTTTAATATAAAAAATGATTTTAAAATAATTAATTTAAATTTAAAAGTATTTTTTTAATTTTTTCCAAAAAATTATTTTTAAAAAATATAATATTACACAAAAATTATTAAATGATGACAAAAAAATCAACAGTAGTTACCGCAAAACAAGCATAATAATTTATAAACAATTAATAAATAAAGGTATAATAAATAAGGGTATAGTAGGCTAAAAATCATAAAACTGACACTTAAAATGAAAAAAATTAAAAAGATAGAATCACACTTATAAAGAATGGGAGAGAGTATATATTATACAATCAATATTAATTAATTGCTTCGAATATAAAAAAATATATTACTTAAATTGAATGGGAAATATCAAAGTAATGAATAAACTATATTAATTAAAAAATATATTACTTCTAAAAAATATATTACTTAATTAATTGCTTCATTATAATTTTAGTATCCTTAATAATATTAATTATATTTTCTTAAACTCAATTTTCTTAAACTCAATTTTCATTTGACCTCTTGACATAGATATATTTATTAGGAATTTTTTCCAAATTTTTTTTATAAATAAACTCATGAAATTTCGTGTATTTTAATAAATATTAAGTGATATAGAAAATTCATTATAAGGATATCAATTGTTTAACATATTTTAAATTATATTTTAATAAGTATTAAGTAATAGTGAAAAAGAAATAGTATGATAATTTCAAGCATATTTTTTTTTAACTAAATAAATTACATTAAGTATTTCGGTGCATCGCACCGGGAGTTATTACTAGTAATAAGAAGTCTGCACCTTGTACTTATATATTTATTTTATTCTTACCCAAATAATGAGTTCACACCTTTTATTTATATTTATTAATTCTTACATATTTACTTACTAAATGAATATAAGTAAAATTTTGAAAAATCTCAGGGTGGGCCAAGGCCCACCCTCGCCTATAGCTAGGTCCGCCCAAGGTTTAGATAAAATACAAGTGAGAGGGAGAAGCTATTTATAGTCCCAAGCCAAAACTTTACCAAAAAAAAGTGAATTCAACACACCACACCGTGAGCAACTCACTATAACCATAGTTTGTGGTAACTATAGAAAGTGAGAAAACTCACTGTATATTACATGCACCACAATATGTCAGCTCATTGTCACGGACTTTTCCCCTTGAAGAGTCTCGTGCGGCACTCGATTAGTCAAACACCCCGTGTGTTGATCGAGTTCAGCCTTCAACCTCGAATCCCGACGATGCTAAGGAAATGGAAAAGCTTTAGAACAACGAAAGACAAGGACAATGGAAGAAAAGCTTATATTGCTTAGTAAAAGGCTTAAGTTTTCTGAGTGATTTACAAATGAGGGGAAGACCCCTTTATATACTACTCTATGTACAATCATGGGCCAAGCCCATGTTCCAGAATATTCCTAGTAATGAGCCAAGCCCAATATCTAGAATATTCCATACTCTTCTTGTAAACCCTGGAAGATGGGCTTACTCTTGTTGGACTTGGGTCGCCTATCTTGTGGACTTGTGCGGCCCAATGGGCTGGATAATGATGTAGCCAATAAATGTGGGCCCAAATGCTCTCCATGATGATTATTAGCCTCCTTCACGTGACCCACAATGCAGCCCAATTGACGGGGCGTGACATCCTCCCCCACCTGTTTCGGTGACGACCCCGTCGCTTCCCAATTTCGGAGTTGGTCTCGGAATTGCCACAAGTCATCTTCATACTCCCATGATGTTTCGGAAACGGGCAAGTCCTTCCACCGGATAAGGAATTGCTTCCTTCTTGGTACGCCCCGACGTCTCTCAATCTTCGAGTCGAGCACTTCGCCAATCTCTCGATCATAAGACTTGGTCACTACTGGTGGTGCTCGGCTAGACTCTCCTCGAACAGGGTCTTCCATGTCCTCGTGATAAGGCCTCAACATACTCACATGGAAGACCGGGTGAATCTTCAGTGTTGGCGGTAAAGTGACTCGGTAAGATACTTTGCCAACTTTACCCTCAATAGGAAAGGGCCCTTCGAAACGCCTCAATAGACCCTTGTGTAGACTCCGAAAGACCTTGAACTGTTGGGGTAGCAGTTTTATAAGGACTCGGTCGCCCACGGCAAACTCCTGCGGTCTCCTCCGTGTATCGGCCCACTTTTTCATTCGCTTTTGCGCCTTCTCAAGGCAAGCGTGGGCAAGATCCGCATGCTCCCTCCAAGCTTTGGCCATGTTAGTGGCCCCTGGACTCCTTGCGGGTTCTGAAGTGGCTAAGGTATGTGGGGTAGCTGGTTGTTGCCCTGTCGCCAGCTCAAAAGCACTCCGACCCGTTGACTCGCTCCGCTGCAAGTTATACGAGAATTGAGCAATGTCAAGAAGCTTAGCCCAATCCCGCTGGTTGGCACTAACAAAGTGCCGAAGGTAGCATTCCAATAAGGCGTTCACTCGCTCCGTCTGTCCATCGGTCTGCGGGTGAAAACTAGTGGAGAAGTTCAATTGCGTCCCCAGCAACTTGAAAAGCTCCGTCCACAATCGTCCCGTGAATCGTGGGTCCCTATCACTCACGATGCTCCTCGGAAGTCCCCAATACTTCACAACGCCTTTGAAAAACGCTCGTGCTGCCTCCTCTGCTGTGCAGTCCTTAGTACAAGGAATGAAGGTCCCGTACTTCGAGAATCGGTCCACCACGACCAAAATCGACCCAAACCCCTCGGACTTCGGTAGTGCACTGATGAAATCCATTGAGATCGACTCCCACGGTTTCGATGGTATAGGTAATGGCTCCAAAAGTCCAGCCGGAAGTACATTGAGTCCCTTGTCTTGTTGGCACACAAGACAAGTCTTGACGTAAGACTCAACATCACCACGCATCCCCGGCCAGAAATATGATCTTTCGAGAAGTGCTAGAGTCCGCCTCTGTCCCGGATGGCCCGCCCACCTGGTATCGTGGCACTCTCGAATGAAGTCACGTCTCAAATCATCCCCCTTAGGCACATATAGTCGGTGCCTCTTGGTGTAGAGCAGCCCGCTCTCCATCCAAAATCGCCTTGTCTTGCCCTCTGCGACAAGCTCCATCAACGTCTTTGCTAAAGGATCATCTCCAAACCCTTCTTTGATGCGCTCCATCAAAGTCCCCTTCGCTTGGCTAATAGCTGCCAACTCCGCCTTGCGACTCAGTGCGTCCGCCACCACGTTCGTGCGTCCCGGCTTATACTCTAAGGTATAATCGAACTCTGCTAGAAAGTCCTGCCATCGTGCCTGCTTTGGAGATAGTTTCTTCTGGGTCTGAAAGTAACTCGTCGCGACATTGTCGGTCTGAATTCTGAAATGCGCCCCCAAAAGATAGTGTCTCCAAACTCGAAGACAATGAACCACCGCGGTCATTTCTTTTTCTTGCACCGTGTAACGCCTCTCCGTCTCATTAAGCTTGCGACTTTCGAATGCAATGGGATGACGCCCTTGCATCAAAACTCCTCCAATGGCAAAGTCGGAAGCATCGGTATGCACCTCGAATGGCTGCGTAAAATCTGGTAGTGCAAGAACAGGCTCTCGTGTAATTGCGGCCTTTAGCCCCTCAAAGGCCTCATTACACCTCTCGGACCATTCCCATGCATGGCCCTTCTTCAGCAGGTCCGTCAATGGTGCGGCAATCGCTGAATATCCTTCTACAAAACGCCGATAGTAGTTAACCAAACCAAGGAAAGAACGTAATTCGGTTACCTTGGTTGGAGGCTCCCAGTTTTGGATCGCTTCTATCTTGGCCCCATCCATCTTGATTCTTCCATGCCAAATCACATGCCCCAAAAAGTTCACTTCCTCCCGAGCGAACTCGCACTTGGACTCCTTCACGAACAACTCGTGCTCTCGGAGAACTCTGAATATGATACGCAAGTGCTCCACGTGTTCCTCCACGGAACTACTATAGATAACAATGTCATCCAAGTACACAACCACGAACTTGTCCAAGTAAGGCTGGAAGATCCTGTTCATCAGGGTACAAAATGTCGCCGGTGCGTTGGTCAATCCAAAGGGCATGACCAACCACTCAAAGGATCCATAACGGGTGATGCACGTTGTCTTCGGCTCGTCCCCTTCAGCAACTCGAACTTGGTAATAGCCTTTTTGAAGATCCATCTTCGTATAGACTCTCGCCCCACCAAGTCGATCAAAGAGGTCAGCAATCAAAGGAATAGGATAACGGTTTTTGATTGTTACCTTGTTAAGAGCCCGATAGTCAACGCACATCCTCAAAGAACCATCATGCTTCTTCTGAAATAGAACAGGTGCGCCATACGGTGCCTTAGATGGCCGGATTCTCCCTGTGTCCAACAATTCTCCCAATTGCTTCTTAAGCTCCTCGAGCTCTGGCGGAGACATCCTATATGGTGCCATCGATGGTGGTCTGGCTCCCGGTTCTAATTCAATTTGGTGATCCACCTCCCTCCTCGGTGGAATCTCCTTCGGTAACTCGGGTGGCATGACGTCCTTATTCTCCTCAAGGACAACTCGGATGCATTCCGGGATTTCTTGTGTCGATCCAGTCTCTCCATTCTCCTTCAATACTGCAAGGTAAGTCGGCTCGCCTTTCTTCGCCCCCTTGGCTACTTGCATGGCTGAGAGTTTCTTTCCCTTGACCCCAACATCAGCCCCTTCGACGCCTGGAACCATGCACGGAGACCCCTTCTCCAAGATGCAAACAGTATTGAAAGTTGGCATAGGAATAGCTGTTACCTGACGTAAGAAATCCATGCCAAGGACAACCTTGAAGTCGTCCATAGGTGCCACCGAAAAGTTTACTTGGCCCGTCCAAGTACCCAATCGCAAAGCTACGCCTCGGGCCACGCCACTCAGCTGTTGCGCCTTGCTATTCACCGTTTTAATCATACCCCCTCCTCGGGTCCAGGAGAGCCCCAGTCTCCTGCCTTCATCTTCAGTGATGAAGTTATGTGTCGCCCCGGTGTCGACCATTGCTCGTGTTGTAACACCATTCACAATCGCCTCCACATATAAGAGCCCCTTACTCGGTGGAGCCGGAATGGGGTTCGCCTTAAGAGCATTGAAGAGCTGCAACGACCCCACGTTCTGCTCTTCTTCGGTCTCGTCCTTCTCCTGGGCGAGTATGGCTGCAAGCTTCCCAAACTTCGGACAGTCCTTCATCCAATGAGGACCTTTGCACAAATGACAACCACCTTGCGGCGCGCTGGTACTCTTCTTGTTCTCGTACGAAGAACGCCCCGAGCTTTTGTTGTTATCCCGCATTGGTGTCTTGCCTTTGTCACGGTTCCCCTGCTTCTCTCCCCCACTCTTATTGGTTGCTTGTTGCTTCTTCTTGGCAGCATCCCCTGAAGGTTGAGTTTGGAAATCGGTGAGTGCCTCAGCCGCAGCAATAGCCTCGTCAACAGTCTTGACCCCTTGACGCCTTAACTCCAATTGAGCCCAACGTTGCAACCCGTCCACGAAGTGGAAAAGCATGCTAGACTCGGTTAGATCAGGAAGTTGGAGTGTCAGATTGGTGAAGTCCCGAACATAGTCCCGAATAGCCCCCGTCTGCCTCAACTGCCTGAACTTCTTTTGCGCCTCGAACACCACGTTCTCGGGATAGAACTGTCTCTTGAGGTCCCTCACAAACTCCTCGCAGGAATCGAGCCGGTAGGTGCCCCGCTCGATCTCAGCACACTTCCTTCGCCACCACAACATAGCATTATCAGTAAGGTAATCAGAAGCAGTGCGTACCTTAGTTTCTTCATCCGTGATGTGCATCCCATCGAAGTATCGCTTCATTCGCCATAGAAAGTTGTCGAGTTCTTTGGCATCCCGCACGCCCTTGAACTCCATTGGCCTCGGACAATCAACCCTCGGCTTGGCTGAAGGCGTGTTAGTCTCCCCGCTAGCAACGGCCTTCTTGCAGATGGCGATATCCTCGCGCATCGTGTTTAAGATCTCCTCGATCATGTCTAGGCGATCATTGACTTTGCCTGGACTCTCCCAACAGCCTTTGACGTCCTCCTTGACATCCTCGACCTCGCCGAGTACATGTTCTTCCAAAGTCTTGAATGAGAGTTCGACCCGCTCGAACCGCTCGGAGAATTCCGCCACAACAAGGTCCATATTCGGCCCCTTGCTACTGTCGCGTTTCTTCTTCGTTGCAGGATTGGCAAATGGCTCCCGACCGCGTTCACCATCCTCCGGTGGAATAATCTCGCTTCCACTTGTCTTCACCATTGTAGCAACGTCTTAAACCTGGCTCTGATACCACTTGTCACGGACTTTTCCCCTTGAAGAGTCTCGTGCGGCACTCGATTAGTCAAACACCCCGTGTGTTGATCGAGTTCAGCCTTCAACCTCGAATCCCGACGATGCTAAGGAAATGGAAAAGCTTTAGAACAACGAAAGACAAGGACAATGGAAGAAAAGCTTATATTGCTTAGTAAAAGGCTTAAGTTTTCTGAGTGATTTACAAATGAGGGGAAGACCCCTTTATATACTACTCTATGTACAATCATGGGCCAAGCCCATGTTCCAGAATATTCCTAGTAATGAGCCAAGCCCAATATCTAGAATATTCCATACTCTTCTTGTAAACCCTGGAAGATGGGCTTACTCTTGTTGGACTTGGGTCGCCTATCTTGTGGACTTGTGCGGCCCAATGGGCTGGATAATGATGTAGCCAATAAATGTGGGCCCAAATGCTCTCCATGATGATTATTAGCCTCCTTCACGTGACCCACAATGCAGCCCAATTGACGGGGCGTGACATCATGGTCAAAATATATACACCGTGAGACTCACGTAGTATTTTAATGTGTTTAAGATTTGTGATTATAATTATTTAAATAAAATATTTTATTGAAGTAAAATTTGTGTGGTTGTTATTATGGTAAAATGAGGTTAAATTTGATATTTTAGCTATGTGACTCTTAGTTAGAAGCAATTTAAAAAGGAAAGCGAAACACTTAATTAGACATTGTTGTAATGTTGTCTATGAGTCGATTCGTGTCTGTTAGTGTGTAGTTCTTCCTAGTTCAACATAGAACCACGTTGTTCTTGCTTGAACTACGTTGAACTATACACTTTGTTTTGTAGTAACTTCATGTTTCATGTTTGTATGCTTTCCATTCAATAATTCATACAAGTCTGCTAGGTCTACATAGAACGAGCTGGTTATACTGTGGATTTAACAAGCGGCTCAACGCGTGACCACGGTTCACCAGCATGGAGCAAGCAGACTTGGCCATTACAAACAACATGGAGTTGCATCAGTGCGTGAGCATAGAACGAGCTATTCTATCAACGTGGTTCAACGTGGATCAAGAGAGAATTGCGAGTTTATCAACGCACTACAAATCAGAGAGTTCAAGTCTTACCGTGAAGACATTGAATCAGAATTAACACCTTGACGGACGCGGTGCAAGCATAGCTATACATACAGCTGGACGAATGACTGCTAAGGAATGAAGCCAGCGATGGGTATGACTAGAAGACTTCGCTAGAAGAATTGTAGTCCAAACAAATACATCAAGTATTCCAGCTATGCCCGCCACGAGCTTGAAGCACGAAGACACGCTAGTGTGGTAGTGCGTAGAGCTGGGTTCGTCAAGCACGGAAAAATGGAATCTCGAATATTCCATGAAGATGCTTTGGGCTCGGCCCATTAAGCGTGAATTCCGGAAACCCTATTTCTCGACACCTATAAATAGCGGGTAGTTGGAATTCATTACTAACGATTTGATTTGACATATTCTAGAGAGAGAATATTTGTAGACCGAGAGACTTCGCTAGAAAGCTCCGGTGCTATTGTCAGTTTAGTCTTGGTAGTACGAGTCGCTAGATTAGTTCTACATAGACTTAGTTTTTGGTCGTGTGACCTTTCTACAAGATTCGCTAGAATTTTGTAGATGTGTTTGTAAGTGGTTCAACCCTTTACAAGTAATACAAAAGAGTTTTCTTTAGAATCTCCAAATTGTGTTAAGTCTTTGTACTCTACCTCTAGGTAGGACCAAGTACAAAATACACAATTTCAATTGGTATCAGAGCGAGTTCACCACCTTTGGTGTGATTCTAGGAAGAGATTCTACGATGGAGTCATTCACCGTCGTCAAGCCCGTCATTTTCAACTCTACGAACTACTCCTATTGGAAGAGCAAGACTAGATTGAAGTTGAAGAACGTAGACTCACGCGTGTGGGGAGCTGTGTTGAACGGATGGCAAGCACCAACCGTAGTAGACAAAGATGGCGACACGATCGCAAAGGATGAGTCTACATGGACCACAGCCGAACATGAAGCCGCAACATTCAACTCAAAGGCCATCCACATTATTACTGATCTCATAGATGTCCACATGTTCTCTGTGGTGAGGCATCTCACATCGGCCAAGCATGTGTGGGATACCTTGGAGCGGATGTGTGAAGGGAGTGACAGCATCAAGAGGTCCAAGATCAGAGGTCTTACTACTACCTTCCACCGGCTCGAAATGAGGGAAGATGAGGATCTAGATTCTTTCTTCAACAAGATCATGGCCATAGTGAGCGAATGCCAAGAACTTGGAGATCCTATCCCTCCACCGCTCATTTGCACCAAGGTTCTACGAGGTGTGACAGAGAAGTTTAGTGTCAAGGTTACCACCATGGAGGATACGAAACTTGGTCTATCGGGCGACTACAACGAAATCATGAGCCATTTGAAGAATTATGAGTTGAACCTAAAATTGAAGGACAAGTCGTTCACCATGACTCCATTCGAGAACTCTATGAAGGCTCTCTCTATCTCTCAGAATGCCTCTAGCTCTACCCCCAACAGGGCCAGCTCTACCCACTCTCCTCTCTCTACCGAGAATAGTGCTTTTCTTGCCGAAGACTCCAATGATGAGAGTGAAGCTCTATCACTTCTTGACTCTCCTAATCCAGACAAGTTCATAGCCATCCAGGATGCCGTGAGCTACCTTGTTCGTCAAGACATCAAAAGGAAGAGGAGGTTTAAGCAATTCCGAAATCAGAGGAGCCCTGGAAATTCCTTCTCTACTCCACCCGCCACTAACCGCAGTGGGTATACCCCAAGTCGGAAGTTTGTCAGTGGCGCCCCTAGCAAGGATATGTCTAAGATCAAATGCTTTGAGTGCAAGGGGATGGGACATGTGAAGAATGAATGTCCGAACTTGCATCGGAAGAACAACATGGATGTGAGTTACTTGGTGTTTGATGGAGATGATGAGTTGTACTCCTCTGAGGAAGACAAAGGAAGGAAGGTGGAGCCGAATGAAGTCAATGCACTTCTCAGTGCCATTGAAGATGAGAGTGATGAGGAGTATGAGGTAGATCAAGGTGACTTGGCTACTCATGAAAATATCTTTTGCTATACCTCTGTGGTTGCAGGTACTACTGAGAAGGGTGCTAGTTCTACCCCCAGATCTCTGGCTGGGGGCATGACCAAGAAGATTGCTGAGTCTACCCTCGATTCTGAGAGGGTGAGCAAGAGGGAGTTCGAGATCGTGAAGCTGGAATTGGAGAGGGCATTGAAGAAGGCGAGTGAGCTGGAAGCCATTGTGAAGAAGGAAGATACGGAGAAGGACTTCCTGAGAGACTCCCTTGCTAAGATGGAGGAAGGCTATGCTATGCGTACCAAGGAGCTCTACCAAGTGAAAGACAAACTCGATGTTGCTAATTGTCTTTTTCAGAAGCTTAATACTGGCACCTCTAAACTTGATAACATGTTGAACTGTGTTAACACCAAGCACTTTGGGCTTGGATTTAAGGAAACTTTTGATTCTGTCTACTCCGATTCTCCTTATGTCTTTCCTAAGTTTGTGCATGGTAGAGATAAGGCTATCACTAAACCTAATGAGGCCAAGCCAAAGGGTGTTAATACATCCAAAGGCAATGTGGCTTCTACATCTAATATACAAATTCTCAAACGATCTTCCACTCCATTGCCCCAAAATGCTTCAATGTCCTCGGTGACACCGGTCTCTACATCTACTCTACCCGTGAATAGATCCGGGTCTACCCATGACAAGAAAACTTTCACGCGAAATGTCTCTAATAGATCAAAGTTTTCAAACTCGACAACTAAATCGACTCTAAAGTTCCAATCTCCCGGTGCTAACCTCTTGACACACCCTGCTAAGGGCTTGGCTACTCACAGAAGGAAGACTCCTTCTACTCCCCACAAGCGAATCTTTGTGTGCCACTACTGCGGGATAAAAGGGCATATCAAACCGTATTGCTACAAGCGTGCTGAAGATTTAAGTCCTCGTACTATGGTTGTTAGAAAAATATGGAGACCAATTGCCAAGCATTCGCATGACAAGGCTACTCAGGTCTGGAGAATTAAAGCTGCTCTACCCATAGCTACAAACATCATGCCAAAGCAAGTATGGAAAAGAAAGCAAGAGGTGATATGTAATGTCGCATTCACCGTGGCCAAGGGCACCACAAAGGAGACGTGGTATTTTGATAGCGGGTGTTCTAGGCATATGACCGGAACTAAAGACTCTTTGGTCGATTTTGTTCCTCACTCCGGAGGCCCCGTCACGTATGGAGGTGGGGCAAAGGGGAGTATAATTGGGAGTGGAACTTTGAATGTGAAGGGTCTACCAGCACTCAAGAATGTTCTCTTGGTGGATGGACTATGTGCCAATCTCATAAGCATTAGCCAACTTTGCGATGATGAACTTAATGTGAAGTTCAATAAGGAGAGCTGTGAAGTGTACAACGCTAAGGGAGAGTGCATTCTCACAGCAGCACGTGCGAAGAACAACTGTTATGCCATCAATGAGGCCTGCCTAAGTGCCTCTACCCATGACGAGATTGATATCTGGCACCAAAGGCTTGGTCATACGAGCCTTCGGATTCTAGAGAAGTTGGTTCAAATAAAGGCTGTCAGAGGCATAGATAGCTTGCCAAAGATTGACAAGAGAGTGTGTGGTGAATGTCAAATGGGTAAACAAACTAGAGCTCATCATCCCGCTATCTCTACCCATAACCGCACAACAGAATGTTTTGAGCTACTCCATATGGACCTCATGGGGCCCATGGAAGTACAGAGTTTGGGAAATAAGTGGTATACTCTCGTCATTGTGGATGACTTCTCGAGATACACTTGGGTAAATTTCCTTGGAACAAAGGACGAAGCATTCGAAGCCTTCCGATCCCTAGCTCGACGTATTCGAACCACCTACGCCAAACGTGTCCAACGCATTCGAAGTGACCATGGAGGTGAGTTCCAAAATGGGGTGTTTGTTGAGTATTGCACCCGCAAGGGGATTCACCATGAATTCTCTGCACCAAAGACTCCACAACAAAATGGGATCGTAGAGAGGAAGAACAGGACTCTACAAGAAATGGCACGAGTTATGTTGGTGGCCGCGGGTATGGCCAAGGGTTTTTGGGCAGAAGCCTTGAGTGCGGCTTGCTATGTGGTGAATCGTATAAGCATTCGTGCCGGGACTCAATGTACGGCCTATGAACTACTCACCTCTAAGAAACCGAACGTAGCTCATCTTCGTGTCTATGGGTGCATTTGCGACATTTTGAATGACAGAGATGCCTTGAAGAAGTTTGATGCGAGGTCGGACAAAGCTATTTTCGTTGGATATTCCCTCAACAGCCATGCCTACCGGGTATTCAACTTGCGAACGAAGACCGTGCAAGAATCGACTAACATCAAGTTTGATGAACATCACTTCAACGAGAGTTCGTCCAAGTCTACCTCGCAACAACAAGTGTCTAATCCTGTTCTACCCATAGCAGAAGTACTAGTTGAGGGGGAGGTAGATCAGGGTGTAGGGTCACCCATTCTACCAAATGATAATAATCACAACTCTTGTGATTCTACTCCTTCAGAGGGTAATGATGAAGAGGTGAACCGGGGTCCTTCTAACCCTGCCATGGGTACCACTGGAGCTTCTACCTCTACTGGAGTTCCGAACTCGGGTCCTCCTGCATATATCCGTAAAAGACACCCGGACCAACAAATGATTGGGAATCTGAATCAACGTGTCACTCGTTCTACGAACTCCACCGACACATTGCCCGCCAGCTACCCCAACACGTTCTCTAATTTGGCTCTCCTATCTCCGGATGTGGGTATAATGAGCTTTGTCTCCGAAATTGAGCCCAAAAACATAAAGGAGGCCATTCTCGATGATTTTTGGATTGCGGCTATGCAGGAAGAGTTGAATGAGTTCGAGAGAAACAAAGTATGGTCATTGGTTCCTCGACCAAAGGGTGTCAATGTCATTGGTACTAAGTGGATTTACAAGAACAAAACCAATGAGTTCAATCAAATAGTGCGCAACAAGGCACGACTAGTTGCTCAAGGGTACACTCAAGTGGAGGGAATAGACTTTGAAGAGACCTTTGCTCCCGTGGCACGCATCGAATCAATCCGGTTACTTATTGCGGTGGCGTGCTACAAAAATATTCCGCTACGACAAATGGATGTGAAGGCGGCCTTCCTAAATGGAGTGTTGGATGAAGAAGTATATGTTGAACAACCTAAGGGGTTTGTGGATCCTCACAAGTCGGATCATGTCTACCTCCTTCACAAGGCCCTCTACGGGCTGAAGCAAGCACCTCGTGCATGGTATAGCTGCCTCACGGATTTTCTTTTGAAGTTTGGATTCACTCGTGGGAATGCCGACACTACTCTCTTCATCAAAATCGTCAAGAATGAAATGCTTATTGCTCAGATCTATGTGGATGACATCGTGTTCGGTGCTACCCATGACCGCTTGGTTAAGGAATTTACTGATGCCATGGCTTCCTCTTTTCAAATGAGCTTGGAGGGGGAGCTAAGTCACTTTCTTGGTCTTCAAATTTCTCAACGACCGGATGGCATGTTTGTCTCTCAGACTAAGTATGCTATCAATATGCTCAAGAAGTTCGACATGGCGGATGCTAAGCCCATGAATACTCCTATTGCTACCACTGACAAGCTGAGTAGAGCGGAGAAGGGCAAAGATGTTGATATCTCTCTCTACAGATCTCTTATTGGTAGCCTGCTCTACCTCACAGCAACTCGACCGGACATCATGTATAGTGTGTGCCTCTGTGCCCGCTACCAAGCTCAACCAAAGGAAGAGCATCTCGTTGCCGTGAAGCGTATCCTTCGTTATGTGGCCGGGTCTACCAACCTCGGCTTATGGTATACTAAAGATACTTCTTCTTACCTTGTTGGTTTTGCAGATGCTGATTGGGCCGGTGACAATGATGAAAGGAAGAGTACTAGTGGAGGGTGTTGCTTCTTAGGAAACAACCTTGTCTCATGGCATAGCAAGAAGCAAAATTGCATTGCTCTATCCACCGCCGAATCCGAGTATGTGGCTGCCGGGATTTGTTGTACCCAAATGCTATGGCTTCAACAAATGCTTGCCGATTATCAAATTCATAGCACGCCATTAACCTTGTATTGTGACAATCAAAGTGCTATAAAGATAAGTCAGAATCCGGTACAACACTCAAAGACCAAGCATATTGATATACGACATCACTTCATTCGAGACTTGGTAGAACGGGGTAAGGTGGTAATGGAACATGTCCCTACGGAGAATCAACTCTCAGACTTCTTCACTAAACCACTTGCTTTGGATAGATTTAAGGCCTTGAGGACATCTCTCTGCATGGGTGCCTTTTGACGGGTAGTAGGCCGCAACTGACTACCTCTACCCACAGCCGTTTATTTTGTCAATGGAACCATGAGGTAGAGCAAGGTGAGGTTAGTTGTTGACAGTTGCAAAGTGACGTAGTATTTGGACATACTGTTCTTTACATATCTATATAAGCAATTCATTGGAGTGAACTTCGTTTGCTCTATGTCTAGCAGGAAAAGTCGGCCTAAAGATTTCCTCGATGGATCGGGTCTTGACTGACTTGGTCTTCGGGCAAATGCAAAAGACATGGTCTTATACATATAATGGTGAAAACAAAAAAAATACATAAGGAAACACCATCTATAACACCCCTCTGATTGGGTACTAATAAGCCTGCTCTATGCTTGAAAAAGCTAAAGAAATGGTCGTGGTTACACATTGAACTGGCCAAAATAGCAATACCGTCCATAAAGCACTGTCACTCTACCTCCAATATCTCTACTTAATGTTCTTTCCAACGATTTTGATTCACTGTGTGGTGGTACGTATGTCCACGTTGTGTGTGCTTGCTATGCCTTTAACTGTATTTCGTGTTGTAAATTTTTGCAGAGTACTCCTGGTCTACGAAGCAAGGCTGTTCTATGCTGAAGTGCTTACTTAGACTTCGTTGCATAAGAATTTTTATCAGTGAATTTGAAATCTGGGTAATTCACCGTATGGCTATGTGTAATAGCCCCTGCTCTACGTGTGCTACTTTGAGTACTCATGAAAGTCGTTCCTGTCTTACGTGTTACTCTTTGCTTGTTGTGCTGTTTGCTGATTTTACATTATAAGTATCACTGTTCTACCCATCATCAATTTTGTAGGGCGTGCTATCCTTTGAAAAATTGCTGCTATTGATGCGTTGCACAACCTAGCCTGTACACTCTCTATGGCAGCCCATATCTCTCTGTTTTGCGTCGCACCATGTACATCTGCCCGCTCGTCAACCGCTGAACTGCTTCACATCTCATTGGTCTATTTGTTTGTTTCTTCTCATTAAGTATTTTTGCCATACGCTTTATATCCTCTGCTGTACGTTGGGTTGCTTGTTAATTTATTTTGCAGCTACGGTGATGTACTTTGCTTGTTCAACGCGCATCAGGCGTGCTATGTCCCTGTACAGCGTGCAATCACTTGAATCTTTGTTTTCTCTCCTACGCTGACTCACCCAGTCGACACGTGGCGCGCTCTACACCACAGAATTTGAACCGCTTCGGATGTCCTATAAATACCTCTCTCGGTCAAACACATAGTGCACCTTTCACTGCGTGTTTTAGAGAGAGAATCCTTATTTCCTTGCTGTTCTTATCTTCTACGTACCAGCTCATAACATCTACTCCCAGTTTTTCTCTTTGCTCTACGCAGGTTCACTTTACTCACCGTCTCACTAAAATGACTTCATCTGATTCTATTGCTACCGCCAAGCCCATCTATGAACTGCCTTCGTTCTACGCTGATAAGATAACTGAACTCAAGGCCGAAGAGGCTACACTTGAAGCCGCGCAGACCGCGGAGGAAGACTTTGACAAAGTCACTGCACTGGAGGCACAAATCACTGTGGTTCGTAAGGCCATTCTTGAGAACCGTGGCTTGAAAATGAAGGCTGAAAAAGCCATAAGGGAAGAGGAGGCTCGTAGAGCCGAGGAAGAAAAGAAAAAGAAGGAAGAGGACGAGCGTTTAGCCGAGTTAGAACGGCTACGCATCGCAGAGGAAGAAAGGAAAAAGAAAGAGAAAGAGGAGGCTGATCGTATAGCCGAATTAGAAAGGAAGAAGAAAGAGGAGGCAGCACGTATTGCCGCAGAGGAGAAAAAGAAAAAGGAACAGGCTGAGGCAGACCGTATTGCCAAAGCAAAACAAGACAAATTGGATGCTGCTGCACGCATTGCCAAGACCACCACTGCTCCTGTTCAACGCACCGCCACAACTGTGGCTACAAATGATGGTGAATCAAATTCACCCAAGGATGGTGGCTCTCCGGCCCACCACGTCACTGCTCCTACTAATCCGTCCCCGCTCAACGCTGAGCCAATGGACGAGGTGGAGGATAAGGTGCCGGAGAACAGGATGGTAGTTCCTTCTCCCGCACGCTACGTAGGCGAGGGTTTTTCGGCTGACTTCTTCTACGAAGCAGCAAGTGATTGTTTTGACTCCCTGGCCGAACAGAAAATCAATGCCGAGCGGCACTACGCTGGCAAAGTGAAGTGGGTGGGACGCGGGCTACACGCGTTCATGCAAGAGATGGAATTGTTAGACGCCATCAACTTCGACGTGGACTACAGTCACTTTGTCCACCGTATGGTCTTTTCTCACATCGATCAAAATTTTGGTGACCCCAGTCATCCGTCCTACGGGAAAGTTATTATTCGTGAGAGGGAGTATGATCTCTCCCCAAGTACGTTGAACAAGATGTTCAAGCGTACACACATTAAGGCCACTTGGGAACCTCCCTCTCCGCAGCACCCCGACAGTCAAATGATGGGGTTCATTGTGACTGGTGGTCTTGCCTCTACGCCCCAGCCGGCCTGCACTTCGTTGACTCAGTTCTTCAGCCATCTAAACAAAATAATTGCTAACAACTGGATCCCTACGTCGAGCTGCTCGGTTGTCCACGCTGACGCACTTCATTTAATGTACAAATTGAGTCGTGGCATCCAAGTGGATTTGGGCCAAGTGGTGTTCAATAAAATTGCTTCGTATGGGGACATGTCAGATAATGAAATTGCCCAGGCCAACCTACCGTGCCCCCACCTGATCAGCGCCATACTCGTAAGTCAGGGCTTCGAGTACGACAAGGATGATGAACCGTTGATCCCCCTCACTTCTTTCCGTTTTGATTCCAAGTACATGGCGCCCCACAAAGTGAAAGATCTACCGTGGCGTAGACTGGGAAATATGGAGGCAGATCGTGCGTTGTTCAACGCTGCACAAGCCATCCCTCTGCAAATTCAACATGCTCACAGGAGCAAAGGAAAAAGAGCCAAGTCCGGCCGTGCCACGAAGAACAACATTGATGCCACACTTGACTCTTCGTCGGACGACTCTGACTCTTCGTCGGACGAGTTGTATCTCTGTGAGCCGACCTCGCTTCTCCAGGACTTCGTGCAACTACGTGGCACGATCGATGCAGTAGCCCGTCTCTCCGCCCACATGCATCGAAAAGCCCGTCGAGCGGCTCGTCTAGGGGGAGATGGGTCCTCGTACGCTGATCTAGGGCCATTAAAAATGCTCCACGCACGTCTGACTGGCATAGTCAATCTCGTGGCTGAACAGATGGAGGCATCGAGGAACGCTGATGACCGTCCCACAGAGGCCAAAAAGAAGAGTGGGAAACGTAAAATCAGTGAAGTGGACGTAGAGGAGGAGGTTGAAGAAATTGTTGTTGATGAAATGGAGGATTTGCGTGCTGCGCATAAGAGGAGTAAGAAAGAAGCCGGTGATGCGCATAGCGGCTTAGTCAAAAATGCTGATGGTACGGTGAAGGAGCTGGACGCCGTGAAGAAAGATGAAAAGGCCAAGGGTGCTGGCTCTTCGGGCACCAAGGAAGTTGAAAAGGTTGCCCCTACGGTTGACAGGCCCAAAATGCCAAAACTTAAAGTCACCAAGATGGGGGTCACCAAAGAAACGCCAACCAAAACTGCTCTTGCTGCTACGCCCAAAACATCTGGAGGTAAAGGTTTAATGGTTGCAGGTCCAGGTGGTGCTGCTACGCTGAGCAAGAAAGAAGTTGCAATTAATAAAGCCATGGGCCAGCGTAGAAAGCAAGTGGTGACGAAGAACAAGCCCAAACCTACACAGCAAAAACGCAAGCTTCGTGATGAGCCGTCTGATGAAGAAGGATCAGAGAAGGATCTTCGTGCTCATACGCCGGTCGAGGACTCAGATGCTGAAGCAAGCCAATAACCAATTTTACAAGTGTTTTCTATCCCTGCTCTACGTATTTGAACATAATATTTCTGTTCTTATTTTTGGAATATTTAATTCTGTTCTTCGTATGATATGTTTGAGACAATTATGCTTTGATCGTTTTGAACTATGTAATTATTTTGCAATCTTTCTTTGTTATACGTATGCGTGTTTACTTCTCATGCTTTATGATACGTATGACTGTGTTCTTGTTGTTCCCTGCTCAACGTTGAACTTTTTGAGTATGATACTAGTTTGAGGGGGAGTTTCTCTACGAACCCCCGCTTATGAAGTTGACTCAAAAAGGGGGAGATTGTTAGTGTGTAGTTCTTCCTAGTTCAACATAGAACCACGTTGTTCTTGCTTGAACTACGTTGAACTATACACTTTGTTTTGTAGTAACTTCATGTTTCATGTTTGTATGCTTTCCATTCAATAATTCATACAAGTCTGCTAGGTCTACATAGAACGAGCTGGTTATACTGTGGATTTAACAAGCGGCTCAACGCGTGACCACGGTTCACCAGCATGGAGCAAGCAGACTTGGCCATTACAAACAACATGGAGTTGCATCAGTGCGTGAGCATAGAACGAGCTATTCTATCAACGTGGTTCAACGTGGATCAAGAGAGAATTGCGAGTTTATCAACGCACTACAAATCAGAGAGTTCAAGTCTTACCGTGAAGACATTGAATCAGAATTAACACCTTGACGGACGCGGTGCAAGCATAGCTATACATACAGCTGGACGAATGACTGCTAAGGAATGAAGCCAGCGATGGGTATGACTAGAAGACTTCGCTAGAAGAATTGTAGTCCAAACAAATACATCAAGTATTCCAGCTATGCCCGCCACGAGCTTGAAGCACGAAGACACGCTAGTGTGGTAGTGCGTAGAGCTGGGTTCGTCAAGCACGGAAAAATGGAATCTCGAATATTCCATGAAGATGCTTTGGGCTCGGCCCATTAAGCGTGAATTCCGGAAACCCTATTTCTCGACACCTATAAATAGTTGGAATTCGTTACTAACGATTTGATTTGACATATTCTAGAGAGAGAATATTTGTAGACCGAGAGACTTCGCTAGAAAGCTCCGGTGCTATTGTCAGTTTAGTCTTGGTAGTACGAGTCGCTAGATTAGTTCTACATAGACTTAGTTTTTGGTCGTGTGACCTTTCTACAAGATTCGCTAGAATTTTGTAGATGTGTTTGTAAGTGGTTCAACCCTTTACAAGTAATACAAAAGAGTTTTCTTTAGAATCTCCAAATTGTGTTAAGTCTTTGTACTCTACCCTTTACTATTCTGTTCTAGGTAGGACCAAGTACAAAATACACAATTTCAGTGTCGAGCTCATGTCGTTTCAAGATTATTCGTGTGTCACAAAACATATATAAATACAAACTAGTCTCATTTGGGTCAAAAATAAATGTTCAAAGTCCTTAGCCCGCGACCGCCTACATTTTAAAACATGTTTTTACCTACATATATAGGTGTTTCCAGTTATGTTTAATCAAGCCATACGAATCTTTGATGAAACCCTTGATGAATCAGATTAAATAGACGATGTTATAATTAATTTTAAGTACTAGACAAACATTGAAACAATACTAAAGACACAAAGAAAAAAAATGATGTAAAATTTTAAATTGTTTTAATCAATTTAAATTTTACATTGTTATGATTTAAATGATTAAAAGTCCTGACACTTATATTATATTTAGATTATTTATTAATTGGGTTATTCAAAAAGTATATTATTAATTAATTAAATATAAAAATGTAAAACATTTAATTTTCGATTAATTTGTCTAGAAACTGTAACTTCGAGTCACGCTAAACTAAAATCTTGCTAACAATTAAATATAAACTAAACTATTTAATAACGTATTAATCATTTAAAACTTAATTTACCCATTTAATAAATAATTCATGACGTTTTTAATCAATAGAACATAAACACTCTACTAAAAATCCTCGTCTAGCTCCGCCTAGGCCCAGCCTAGTCTCTAGACTGTACTCAACCGCCTCGATTTTAGGTTTTAGTCCCCCAAGCCGTCTCAGCGTCGCCTAAACCCGTCCAAACCCGCCTCAACCCGATTTGGACAACATAAATTCGATTAGTTTCGTCTTTACCTTCTTAGATGTTTCTCAAGCTGATTTTTTTTTACCGTCCAATAGGTATGATAAACCGTATACAAAAATTATAAAAAAATAACTAAAATAAAATTTAAACATTAAATTTTATTTTAGTTATTTTTTTATAATTTTTGTATGTCTTTTATCATACGTATTGAACGGTAAAGAAAGTTATTTTTTTCTGAGTATTTAGAAATTTTAAAGTATAGTGTAATATTTAAAATAAGTGGGCTGCACTATTTTTTTATTCTGTTATAAAAACTCAAAATTGCAACTTTTATTACTCCATTGTCCTTGAAACCTAAAAACCTGTTTGAACTTTTAATTATTTGGACAATCACCGAGTATGGGAAGAACACGAGGCAGCGGCGGCGGCGGTGGCGATGCCGGCGGTGGTGGCGGCGGATCAAAGCTACGGTCGAGCTTCGATCGGATCCTCCTCCGTCATATCGAGTCCTCCGAGAAGAGCTACGCAACCGTCGAACAACTGGTGGACCACCTCCGTTCGAACTACCCACACTACGCCCGCCATAAGGTTCAGCCCTTCACGAAACGCGTGAATCAAATTATTCGGCTTTCCAGCAGCAGAAACGACGGCATGGATGATTCCAATGACGACGGCGACCACCCTAAAATCGTGAAAAAGCGAAGAAAAACGGACGACAAGGAGCAGAAACTGCAGCGCATTGAAGCCCAGCACATGAGGAGTCGAAACGGCGACGTTTGGAACAACTCTTCAACCGCTAGTGTCTCGGGAGGAGGCGAATCCACCTCTGAAGAAGAGGTGTCCACCTCGAGTGATGCCATCTACGGGGAGAAATTCGAGCCCGAGTTTGACTTGATGAAATCAATGCTAAGGGAGAACTTGCGCCGGAAATCAAATAAATTGGGGGAGGGGAAGAACCTAACTGAAGCTTTGGAATTGGAGGTTGTGGATAATAACAAGGATTTGAAGAAGGTGAGCTTGATACATGATGAGGGCAAATTAGGCGAAGGTCCAAGTAAGATTAGCAAGAACGATAACATTGCGGGCGGAAGCAATGAGATTAATAATAAGCCTATGTTTAAAGATTTGGGAGGAATGAAAGGAGTGATTGAGGAGCTGAAAATGGAGGTCATTGTACCTCTGTATCACCCGCAGCTTCCACGCCACCTTGGAGTGAAGCCTATGGCAGGAATTTTATTGCACGGGCCCCCGGGATGTGGGAAAACTAAGTTGGCCCACGCCATTGCCAATGAGACTGGAGTGCCGTTTTACAAGATCTCTGCTACCGAATTGGTCTCTGGAGTTTCAGGTATTGATTGAGGTTACTCTAATGTGGGACTTGATTGTTCAAATAATTTTGATGTGTTATTAGGAATAATGCTATTATTAGTCTGATGTGGTTTATTCTGAGTGACCTAATAAGTATGCAAGCAGCTGTAATGAAGTAATGATTAATTGCTGAAAGCTTACCGATCAAAGTATTGATTTATATGAAGTCCTTCAGTTGTAGAAAAGCGGATGTGGTTACTGAGCTGCAATTGATGTTGGTGATGATATATCATAAATTGCGTGATCCGAATTCTTATTAGTTATTACTTGTTTACCAGCTTTATGGATTTATTTTTGCAACTCTTGATTTGACATTGATATGACAGTGCTTATGTTTTATAAAAGACTTAACTTCAAATTAAAAAATTTATCTGAAAACACCTTCAGCCTATACCTAAAATGAATCACATCAGCCTCACAGGTTATTCTAATCTTTATATTCAACAAATTCGAAGTTAGTAAATGAAAATAAATCCATTAGTGATATCAACTCAAAAGTTGAAGGCCCAACCAACCAGGTTATCAACCAGATAGGGCATAACTTTTAATTTCTTAGAGTGACTTTCTACATTCCCTTTTTTATGTCCCAATGCTAATATTAGATTCATGTATGATTTCTCACTTGTCAATTGTCACTTGTTTGTGGTAAATATTTCAGAGGTTTCAGGTTCATTCCTTTAAACACACAAATGCGCACACACACATAGAATTTAATTTACACCGAGGATACTTCTTTTTTATTTTTCTGTTAAAAATGCTATTCACTTGTTTGTGGTATGGATTTCAGAGGTTTCAGGTTCATTCCTTTAAATTCACACACACACACACACACACACACACACACGCACTGAGGATACTTCTTTTTTATTTTCCGTTGGAAACATTTTCAGGTGCATCAGAAGAAAATATCCGTGATTTGTTCTCAAAAGCATATAGAACAGCACCTTCTATTGTGTTCATCGATGAAATTGATTCAATTGCTTCGAAAAGGGAAAATCTCCAAAGGGAAATGGAGCGGCGTATTGTGACACAATTGATGACTTGCATGGATGAATCTCACAGACTCGTAAAACCTGCTAGCGAAAATGAAAATTCTGAAATCTCTGATGGT
Source organism: Euphrasia confusa (assembly GCA_954870475.1). NCBI lineage: Eukaryota > Viridiplantae > Streptophyta > Magnoliopsida > Lamiales > Orobanchaceae > Euphrasia > Euphrasia confusa. The sequence continues at coordinate 26,087,443 of OX940960.1, forward strand.
GATGGCAAGCCTGGTTATGTGCTAGTAATTGGAGCCACCAATAGACCGGATGCTGTTGACCCCGCCTTGAGGAGGCCTGGTCGCTTTGACCGTGAAATTGTTTTAGGTGTTCCAGATGAACAATCACGAGTTGAAATACTATCGGTGCTTACAGGAAATCTTAAAGTTGAAGGTGCTTTTGATCTTGTGAAAATAGCTAGGTCTACTCCAGGGTTTGTTGGAGCAGATTTGGCAGCACTGGCCAACAAGGCTGGTAACCTTGCAATGAAGAGAATTATAGACGAGAGGAAGGTTGAGTTTGCTACAGAATCAACTGATAGAGATTGTAGTGAAGATTGGTGGAGACAGGCATGGTCAAATGAAGAAATGGAGAAGCTCAATATAACCATGGCTGATTTTGAGGTAACATGTATTCAGTGATGGTCTACAATTTTTCGAATGTGTTTTGTTGCTGCTGTATCGATTTATTCTTTTCTTTCCTAATTTTATTTTTATTTTAGTACATCTTTAGATGGTGGGTGGTGGGTGCTGGTGTTTTTTTTTTTTTTTGGTACAACTTTAGGGTGTGGGTGGTGGTGGAATATCTTTTCAAGTTTGTGTTACCTTTCTTACTAGCTTCTTGCCAAAAGTAGTGAACCATTGCGACGAAATGTTGTTGTGTAACACTGTAATTTGATAATTCACAAACAGTTATCTCTTCAATATAATTTTTCAGATGATTTAAATATAATGCACCTATTACCTTTTCTAGATATCATGCATTCCCATCTATTCTGTACCATGTGGCCTATGTGAAGTATTTCATTGGGGGGTTGGAAAAAAAGTGTGCCGTTACTATAAACTGTCGTTACTATAAACTTGCACAAAGGTGTTATAGACAAATGTTTGGGTATAATATTGTGCGGTGGTGGGTTCTTATCTGAATTGCTTCTCCTTGACGTTTCTATAATCTGAGTATTGCATGATACTTGATAATTTCTAGTTTTTTTTTTCTTTCTAATAATGGCTGATGGTGTTGTGATACATGTGATCTTTTTGAATGATAGGAAGCTGCTAAGATGGTTCAACCTTCTTCTAGGAGAGAAGGGTTTTCTGCTATACCGAATGTGAAGTGGGATGATGTTGGAGGTCTTCATTTGCTCAGACAGGAGTTCGATCGTTATATAGTCAGGCGTATAAAATTTCCTGAACATTATGAGGCAATAGTTTCACTTCCTAATCTATTCATTTATTTAGATGGATTTTGCAATAAATTGAAACTCGTTTTTCTTTCTCCTTAAGTTTGACTAAATTTCTGAGTTGTCTATATGCTTGTAATTTTGAGTTATCAAAAGTTAAATTTATGCTCTTTTTTATTAAAATCCATCACAAATTCACAATTATAACACTTATGGAATCCTTGTGCTTGTAATTTAGAATTACAATTTAAAAATCATATTTAGCTCTTTTATGAAAATTCATCACAAATTCACAATTATAACACTTGTGGATTCCTTTTGTGTCTGGCTGTGGCACTATGCCAAATAACACACCCTCAAAAGATTTTTTGTGGCTGATGATTTTCAAAATGGTTGTCCCTTCAATTAAGTGAAAAATTGAAGTTTATGGTACTTAACAAGTTTCTCAATTTGCAGGATTTTGGAGTGGATTTGGAGACGGGCTTTTTGCTTTATGGTCCTCCTGGTTGTGGAAAGACATTGATCGCCAAGGCTGTTGCTAACGAAGCAGGAGCTAATTTCATACATATCAAAGTGCGTTTTAATGTTTTATTTAATCGTTAATTTAGTTTTGTTGATTCTTGACCGTAGTACTTATTTTTATATTAAGGGCCCCGAACTTCTGAATAAATATGTTGGTGAAAGTGAGTTGGCTGTGCGGACAATATTCAGTCGTGCAAGGACATGTTCTCCATGCATACTTTTCTTTGATGAGGTACTTTATTTTCTTCCCATCATTGTGTGTGCTTTCGAATTAGTCCAACATTTTGTTTAGTTCTTCCACTCCACCTCGCCCGTATCTACCTAGTGATGTCCAACCTTATAAATCATTTGTTTCAATTATTTTAGTAATACTCGTTCAACCATGATTGCCCTTGTTTAAATTGATAGTTTTACTAAATAATCGATATCTTATAGACTTCTATAGCAGCGAGGAATTGTTGACTTCTCTGACTCATGCAAGTTGATTATCAATAATATTCATAAAGTCAATTTTAGCTGTCTATGTAAGCTCTGAAAATAATTTTTATTTTTCATCCACCAGTAATCTGATTTCCAGTGGATAACTCGGAATTATAGTTATCAATGGCATGACCAGCTTGTTGGTCCTTAGAGTCTAGTTTGTGGCAGTGGATAACTGCAATCAGTAGATCAAGAGATGCCTTCAATATTTAATAGAGCACTGACCTTTTTTTGTCAGGTTGATGCTTTGACTACAAAGCGTGGTAAAGAAGGTGGATGGGTTGTTGAGAGGCTCTTGAACCAGGTTAGTAAAATAACCACTTTTCCACTGGATCTTGGCTCTAAATATAATGTATTCTCATTAACTGAAAACGGATGCTATATGCCTTTGCAGCTACTCATAGAGCTTGATGGTGCAGAACAAAGACGGGGTGTTTATGTAATTGGTGCTACAAATAGGTAGACATAATTAATTCAAGATTTTTAAGATGGGAAGTCGAGTAGAAAGTATTCTGATGAAACCTTTTATATATAGTTGATTAATTACAAAAAGTAGTCCTGCTTTGACCCAATTACAAAAATAAAAAACTATAATTATAAAAATAGCCATGATATTTTTTATTTTCTTGCAATCGCCTCCTTGTAACCAAAACACATTTTGACCCTGCTATTACACCCCACCTTCCACATTTATAAACCTACAGTATTTTTTGGTGGGGTCAAATGTCAAATGGTATTTTTGTAATATCCTTTTTTTTTACCGTTCTCTTATTTTCATGAAACATTGCCAGGCCTGAAGTGATGGACCGTGCTATGCTCCGACCTGGAAGATTTGGGAAGCTTATGCATGTTGCCCTCCCAAGCCCAGATGAAAGAGGTATGATCTTGAAAGCTCTTGCTCGGAAGAAGCCCATAGATGGCTGTATGGACTTGATGGCCCTAGGCCAAGACGATGCTTGCAATAATCTCAGTGGCGCTGATCTATCTGCTCTGGTAAATGAAATGCACGACTCTTATTTGATTTGTATATTGTAACTAAGGATAATTATTAATCACAAAAAATAAAAAAAGATGTTTTTCTTTTAAAATCTCAGTAACCCTGGCCTTCAGATTGTATTTTACTTTCCAAATTACCCCTATTTTCGGAGTGCACTTTGTAAAAATAAAAAATACTATTTCAAATGGGTTTTTATGATTTGAGAGAACAGCATCTTTTATAAAATGTTAAGACCATCTGACGGTATAACTGCAAGCCATGTTCAATTTTTAATTTTCACTTTCGATATGAAACCATTTATTTAGATGAATGAAGCTGCTATGGCGGCCCTTGAAGAAAAACTGACATCATTAAATGGAGGATGCGATACACCGTGCACCATCAAAGATATACATTTCAGGAGAGCCTTGCAGAAAGTCTCTCCTTCCGTTTCCGAAAAGGTATTTGGTGTGGTTTCGCGTATAATGTAATGTTATCTTATACTACCGAATTCTATTATATATTGCGACTGAATGCATATTTTTGGGTGCAGCAAATACAATATTACAATCTTTTGTCGGAAAGCTTCAAAGGGGCTTGATGCTTCAAGCAGAGGAATTATTAAAAGTGGATCACATTTTTGTGTTGAGGAAGTCTTTCATAGAAGTTGTATTTGATTGGGAATAAAGAAATTTTTTGCTGGATTACATGACCCCTATAATACACCTCACTGTTGCACCCTATTTTTCTAATTAGTATTTACAGTTTTTTCCCATCAAAGTACTTGTGATTTATTTATTATATTGTATTGAACTGTTATATTATTAATATAATGATGATTTTGTAATTTTTTTCATTTGAATTACTACGGTTAATATTTAATGATTTTTCATCTATTATATGTAACTTAAGGTTATTTTATTTAGGATTAATTGCATTAAAAATCTTAATTTTTACTTGCTTTAAAAAAAAATCAAACTTTTTTAAGTTTGCAATAAAAACCATGATATTTAATATTCTTTACTAAATAAATCATGTAGATATTTTTTCATAAATAAATCATGATGTGGCTTACCTAATATCTAGTTGGAATTTATTAATTAAAAAACAATTTACACGTCACCAAATTTATCTCTTTCTTCTAAAAAATAAAATCCAACAAAGAAAATTATAAACCTTAATTTTAAATCAATCGATTTTTTTTCTTAAGTACTCTTATTTTGTTTTATTTTTTGGGTTCAGTTCTAATATAAAGGATTTTAGGTGTGTCGTTGCTATACTCTGCTGCAAAAGATGGAAACAATCAAATGTATCCAATTGGTTGGGTTGTGGTTGAGACCGAAATTGAAAATTGTTGGATTTGGTTCTTAATTAGTATCTTGTTTCAAAACTTAAGGCATGGTGAATCGGTGATGGATTGGAATACACCTTTCTAAGTGATCAACCAATCGAAGGTGTGTATTAATTAAATGGAGTAATTCATTTTTCTCACAAATGTATTTGATGCTAAACCCAAGAAAGTACAACAAACAAATTAAAGAAAAAAAATCGATTGATTTAAGATTAGGGTTTATAATTTCTTTTGGTGAGTTTTATCTTTTTGAAGAAGAAAGAGATAAGATTTGGTGACTTTGGTGACATATAATTTTTTTTAATTAATAAATTCCAATTAGATATTAGCTAGGTAAATCACATCATGATTTATTTATGAAAAAATATCCACATAATTTATTTAGTAAATAATATTAAACATTATAATTTTTATTGCAAACTTAAAAAAGTTTGGTTTTTTTGCAACTCAAATAAAGATTAAGATTTTCAATACAATTAAATGAACTGACCCAAAGACGTTTTATCTATTATATGTATTTATATTGTTCATTTTGATTAAATACAACTAATCTAAATTAGATATGAACTCACTCAACTACGGTAAGAATTTAATCGACAATTTAATATTGTACATTAGAAGTGGCTATTTACACGTTAAGTGATAAATTACTTCGGTGTTATGGTAAATAAAAAATTTAATCGATAATTTAATATTGTACATTAGAAGTGGCTATTTACACCTTAAGTGACAAATTACTTCGGTGTTATGGTAAATATTTTTTGACGTTAACTTATTAAACTACTTCTGCGTTATGGTCATTATTTACTCGTTAAAATCAAATAAATAATTCAATACTGTACATTAAAAGTGACTATCTACCCATTAACTTACGTAACTAATTACTTCAAGATTATGGTAAATATTTTGGACGTTAATTTACTTATCAAATTACTTCGGCATTATAATTTGTGATGCTATTAAAATAAGAACTATTTAGTGAAATAATTTAGTGCCATATAAGACTTGTGTAATTTTGATTGCAAGGTAGAAAACATAGTAAGTTGTTGAGAAGCCTCGTGTGACAAAATTCAAGTCAAATAGCAAAAAACATTACTCCCTCACTCTTGCTAAACATGTAATATTTTCGTGCGCACGAGATTAAAAAAAATATTATTTTTTGACTTTTTTATCAAAAAACAATGGTTTAAAAAATAAGTAGATAAATGATGAATAAATTGTATTTTAAAATGAAAAAATAAAAATATTAATTTTTTTTTGAGGTGTATCAATTATTATTAGACACTTTAAAAATAAAATAATGCAACTATTATTAAACACTTCAAAAAGAAAAATAGCGCAACTATTATGGGAGGAAGTAATATTTTTTTGACTAGATGTGTGATCAGTAATCACACCACCAATCTAGTAAGCATGATGTCCAAGACTGCACTTTAGTCCTCAATCGGACCTTAAAATTTATTTCCTCATTGCTTCCTTCAATCCAACCTTAAAATTTATTTCCCACATCTCTGTAATTCCTCCATAATATTCATTCTCCGATTTTACCTCAACCTCATCATCCAACTTACGATTCTTTTAAGATGCTACATAAACTAAAAGGAACATAAAACAAGAGAAGGTAGCAGCAGCCTTTAATGTTTAAACATTTCAAGTTTAATTTTCTAAGAAACTATATCTTACCATCTCACTCAAGGAATCACACACTGCAGTTGAGTTATTTTGGCTATGCTTTTCAAAGCACATCAACATCAAGAAACTAGTAGTTTTAATCGAAGCGAACTTCTCTGAAACTCTCAGTTTAACTCTTAAGGCAGATAAATTATCCCAACAAAAGCAACATAAACAAAATATCAAAAAATATTAATAATAATAATAATATATATAACGCAGAATAAAAGAAGCCAACATTGGCTACTCATATCTTTAGCTCTTGTAAGACTTCAATTCTTGCCAACTCCTGCAGCTTAGAAATCAGCAACTCAACTTCACATTTAGGGGATCTCAGGTGATAGTACCTTGACCTGAACCGATTGTACTTCAGCGTTTGGCCCTGCACGAACATGCTGGGTCACAGAACCAAGAGGCTTGTCATTTCCAACAGAGGAAAGCTTGGAAAACGCCGACTCATCTAGCCTGCCCTGCAAACCTTTGGAAATCAATGGATTCTCAGCCCGGCGAGGAAGAGGCCCGAAAAGTCGTGAATCGCCAGGAACATTAGAATGTCTCACACGCACGGGTGGTGCCATGCCAGCAGATGGAGGAGGCCTAGTCATTAGTGAAGGAGAAGAAGACTGTGCTGAAGGGAATGGAGGTGCAGAAAAAACAGGGATGGCGTTTCTTATTGTCACCGGTGGAGCCGCCTGATGGTTTCGGATAGGGATATAAGGCGGTGCGCCTGCTGCAGGGAATTTTTGCCCATGTGTTTTAAAGCTTTCAACAAATGATGATGATTGGGTCTCGTTTTTAACTCCTGAGGTTATTTGTTGGGATTGAATTGATTCAATGATTTTTTGGAGAGAGGCAGTGCTTATGGGTTGGGAGGGTCTGTTGGGAGGAGCTGGTCTGGGGCATATGAAGGGAAGGATTTTTGAGGTTGTGGGTGGAGAGGGACGGGTGTATGAGGGCCTTGGGGTTAGAGTGGGGAATTTTATTGGGAAAGGTACTCTTGCTAATCTTGCCTTGATTAGATACTTCTGCAGGGCACGGGCTACGGTCACGTGCTCTAGCTCATCCTTATGTGGCTTTTCTGATTTTGAGCTCTCAGGTTGTTGTACTACTGCAATGACAAGAAAATTTGGCATGTAAATAACCACTTGTGCGCCACTTATAGATTCTCAGAGTGATTAGGGAAGGAGAGAGAGTGAGTGATGGCATTAATGTGCTACAATAATACTACCCTCCTATGACAAATAGGAACATGCAGAGATTAACCCTACCTTATCTAAACTTTCTAACTCGGCATTGGAGCATCTTAAAATTACAATTGCTTAGCTCAGGGCTTTGAATAGTTAGAAGATTAAAAGCGACAAACAGTTCTAATGGTTCACCATTTTTTGTTGACTGTTAATCTTTCTTTTCCTATCTATATTCTTCTCTCATCCACTTCACTTTCCATGATTAGTTATAGGACGATAGGTTAATAAACAATTCTTCTGATAATAGATAATAAGCCACACTAACATTTTATGAAAAAACAAAATCAAACACCTACTGATCAACCACATTTTAATGATTAGAGAATAATTTCTAAGAATGCATGGTTTTACTTATTTACAAAAAGTTTACTTTCAAATTACACAAGACCCTTGAGGTTTATTTCATTATTCAAATTAAGGAGCTACATGTAATCTTTTCACTAAATGTGAAGTGGGTGTTTTTAAATGTTTTTTGCTTAGGAGTGGGAAAAAAACTGAGGTATTTTTGTAATTTTGAATAAGTTAAAATGTTATTTTTATCAAGACTCAAGGGTACCTTTTGTAATTAAACCTAATAATTGCGATAATTAATGATGTTCCACACGAACTATCTGGATAGTGTAGATTCAGGGTACGTACACGTTTTGAGGGATAACCAAGCTGCCATGGCTGCATTCTTTTCTGCTTGCTTCTTGTTCTTGGCTGGTTCACCAGTAAATATAACTCCTGCCAACTCTACAGTACAGGTGAAAACAGGATGGTGACCTACACCTGTTCTAAAAGTTGTATAATCAGGCAAAGATAATGCCACTTTGCAGGATACCTCCTGCAGCAGATTCTTATACACACCTGTCTCGTCCTGCATTTTAGAGTTTAGCACAAGAATGAAAATCCGAAGCAATCAAGGAGAAATTAATGCCTCAAAACATCACTACTATATAACATAGAATTGGGAGTAGACAGATAAACATGACAGTTTTGATTTGCAAAGTTTCAATCAACAGTTAGAAAGATGCACAAGGCATAGATCTTGAGAGGTGTACCCAATAGTAGGGTGTAATATGAAGATAACTCATAATAAACAGTACTATTAAGGATTAATAAAAAAACTCTTCATAATAAGAGTTACAATCAAGTAATGGATGCCACCGTAGATGAGTGAAGTATCCACCTTGGCAATGCACTGCTTGTTCAATCAAAGGTAAGTAGAGGGTGTTCAAAATGACTTTCATAAGTTCATTGAAACATTATGGTTTCTTTTTGGATTATTTGTGGATGGAAAAAGTGAAATTTCTATTCAGGAAATTCATTCCACAAGGCCTTGTTTGGGCAACAGGAAATCTTAAAACTCATGTCTATAAATATTTGCTAAATGCTTTATTTTTCCTTCTATATTTTTTCTTCTTTTTGTTTTTTTTTTTCTATTAGGAACTCTACTCATACAAAATTGACCGTGCTACTAGAGTTGCTCTAGCAGGTTGGTTGGTCATCTATTCAAAGCTTGCTTGATATTCGGAAAGATTTTCTAACAGTAAAAGCCATTTAACTACAGCTAGGGTTGAGGATCTTTTGTTTCCTACTCAGGCAATCGAGAATCCTTGCCTTTCTATCAATCTTCAAGTATTTTCCAGATTATTCTGGAATGTCTAACCCATGCATGGCAACAATATACAGCTCCCAAACTATCAACCTTAAATGTTGAAATAATTAAAAGCTAATGTCAGAAAGTACAAACCACGTCAGCTGACATGTTCTCTTGTATCCCACATCATGCTGGGATCCATTTAACAAAAAAAAAAGACATATGGGCTTTAAACCTTCCATTAAAAATATTAAGATATGCAGAAAAAAATATTTAAGAAAACATTGGAGTTAAAATTGGCATTGCCATTTAATTCTTTAAAGAGACAATATGATATTGTTGTCTTAAAGTGAGCTCAACGCATTCCATTATTACGAATGTGTAGGCAGTCGGCTGAAGACAAAAATCCATAACCAATTCCAAGGATTTTTTAAAAGCGGAAAGCGGAATTAATTATGACAGCTCAATGCATATCGCAACTTAAACATGTGACATGTTACGTCATGTGGGCCTACTGAATGTAACGGACTTATATCAAGTTTGCCATGCAAAATCAGCATACAGAACACGACAAGCTTGGGCTGGTTCCCTTGAATTTGAATGCAGAGAAAGAATAAGCCAATCCTGAGCTAGCAATTCTCGCAACACACAAAAATAACCAATTCTCTTCAGTTTTAAAGGGTATGAGCCTTACTTAGAAAATGTCAACAGAACCATCTAGCCAGAGATGAAATTCCTGGCATAAACCATTCGATACTCGAGCAAAGCAAAGCTAAAACATGTTTAGTCATATCTAACAAATTAAGATATACTCCTAGTATGTTTAGTAGAGATGGGAAAGTTTATCACTCACGACAGTCAAAATTGAATAGGCCTGTCGTAGCGCTCAAATAACATAATGAGGGAAACCAACAAAGAGTTCTAAAATTCATACCCTATGTTCTCTTCCTTCGTCAAACCATGTATCAACCAGTAAAGGAAAGCACACTTAGAAAACGAGGAATAAACGCAAAGACAAGAAAACATGCAATATATGTGTGTGATTTCCAGCAATGGACAGGATAAAGCATGAACCAATTCAAACTAAAAATAAATATTCACCAGGATCCTGGCAGCGAGGGAGTTGGAAGGGCCGCGGCTAGAAAGGGAGTTAAGCGCCATCTCGGCCGCCGAGTGCTCTGCTTGCCGGAGCGTGGAGCAGTAGTTAGGGCTCTCAAACGTCTCGCCGTTGAAATTAACGACGGCCTTGAACCGCGGCGCGTGATCGGGACCTTCTCTGATGCAAGTGTAGGACGGCAGATTGAAGCAGCTCCGCTGAGCCAGCTCCTGCAGCTGATTCTTATACATCTCAACCCAAAATGAATCCGAAAGCAAAAAAAAAAAGAGTGATATCTGTATGTTTTTCTCCTGTAAAAACGAAACACCCAATTCCAGATACAGTGAAATTGAGATCGGTGATTTATTTGCTAGGGTTTATGCCGACATTTTCTGAAAGGTTTTAGAGAGAGAAATTGAGGTGAGAGAGGAGTTAGTATAGTGGTGTGGTGTGGAGAGAGAGAGAGAGAGAGGAGTTAGTACTATAGTGGTGTGGTGTGGCCGTAGAAGAGAGGGAGAGGGAGTGTGGAAGGAGCCGAGCGGTGGGATGTTAGCGTACATGTAGCCCCACGGTAAGATATGGTGAGGACAAATTGTGAGCGGTGGATGTTTTATGGTGAGGGAGTGCGCATGGGAATAGCAGTGTGGGTCAGCAGGGACAGGGTGATTAAGTCGCATTAATCTTCTACATTAATAATTAATTCCTAATATTAATCATTTATCACTATTATTATCTGTAGTAGCTTAGTATAATTAAGTATTCAATTATTGATCATTTAATTTTTAGGTTGTACAACGGATTCCAATACTTTATGAGGTTTTTGATAGAGCAACTATTTAGAGTTTTAAATATTTAAATGGAGTATAATTTATTTTAATTTTCAAAATCTATTATTTAATAATTTTCAAATAATAGACAATTTGATTTTTAGTTTAATTGTAGTTTAATTTTTTTTTACCGTTTATAAAATAATAGACTATATTTTTATAATAGAACATAATAATTTGATTTTTAGTTCATTTTCTATTCTATTTTACCGTTGTTAACTTATGACTTAATTAATTTTAAAATTAGGATATAAATAAGAGTATAATTGAAGGTGAAAAGTGTTTAAATTATTTTTATCTTGTGATGTGCATATATTTAGGCCTGTCAATCGGGTCGGGTCGGCTCTAACTCGGCTCGTTCGGCCCTAAGTAGAGCCTCGTTCGATTAATATTATTTAAGGTCGAGCCGAGCTTGGGCCGAAAAATGAAGCTCATATTATATATAGGCCGAGCTTGGGATTTAGTAAGCTTGACATCTTGTAAGCATGACCCTATATAATAATTAATTTTAATTAATTTTAATTTTGTAAATAAAAATAAATTTAAAATTATGATTAAGAACACGATATATCTTTAGTACAAATAATATATTTCTTGTAATAAGTTTGTTTTTTCTCTTCTTGTTTATGTTTATTTTTGAATATTTATTTTTTCAAATCTTTCTAAGTAGAAGATTATTTGAATAACAATACAACGTATCATTGTGGTCAAAGCAAATTGTTGTAAAACGACGATGTATAGTACGAACAATATGCGAAACCCCGAATATAACTCAACAATAAATAAAGAAGGAGACAAGAAAAGAAGACAAGGAATTTACGTGGAAACCCAAATCGGGAAAAACCACGGGAGGAACGACGAGAACTTTTACTATAATATTGTCGATGATTACAAGGATTGATATACACTCTAAAACCCTCTAATCTCACACAATATTATCTCTCTCTATGATGGTATTAACTTGTGTTAACTCGTGTTATAATTGTGTCTATGGAGATCCCTATTTATAGGTGTAGAAAACCCATAAATTAGGTAACCAATAGGAATAGGAATAAACCCTTTTTCCTAATATATGACTCCTAAATCCATAAGGAATAGAATTATATTATATTAAATATAATTCTAATTTTCCTAAATAAGGAAACAAAATTCCTACGGATTCGAGTCATATTTTAACAATCTCCACCTTGACGAGAAACCGCGAAATCCCATCGCGCATGCGAAATCTCATCGCACATCAAACCATAAAGCGAAATCACATCGCCCTCAATAGTCTCGTCCCTCGTCTTCCTCCAAATGCCCCAACGGGCCTAGTTCCTAGAAGATTGGACCTTCAAAGGTCCCCATGAATCGGAACGTACATACCTAAGTGTCTTCTTCGAATTGTGAGCCCAATTCGAGATATACCCTCTCGACCGCTTTCCAAGCGCACATGGCTCACCAGGTTTAGAAACACTCCATAGATCGAGAAACACTCGATCCTCCTTGTCGACTTTCCTCACATGCCCAAGCCGCACATGGTCTAGTCGTGTAGACTCTTCATCCGAGAGCCTAGTTTTTTCCACGGTTACTTCGTTCACCGCTTTATCTTCAATGAGCTTGGTCACTCCGGCCTTACTTGGTTGCGCGCCTCTAAGCCGGATAGACTCTTCTACCAAGAGTCGGGTTTCGGCCCCGGTTACTTCCTTCACCGTGCCTTCTTGGAGGACATAAGGTCGTCTCGCCTTTTCTTCTCCTCCCAACACTACCAAAGCCTCTTCGGTAGCCTCATAAACTCCACCTTCTCCGGTGTAGCTTTTATCAACCTCGGTTACTTCCTTCGCCGAGCTTCCATCGAGGACATAAAGGCGACTCGCCTTTCTCTTTCCCCGCAATATTACCAAACCACCTTTGGTAACCCTTAAAACTCCACCTTTACAAGTGAGTTTGTAGCCCTTCATATCAAGGGTACTCAAGGAAATCAAATTCCTCTTCAAGTCAGGGACATGTCTTACCTCGCCTAGCGTGCGCACCGTGCCATCGAACATCTTCAATCGGATATTCCCAATCCCTTCGACCTTGCACGAGGTGTCATTAGCCATGAACACCGCACCATGCTCCAAAGATTCATAAGTCTCGAACAACGACCGATCCGGACACGTATGAAACGAGCAACCCGAGTCTAAGATCCAATCATCACACAAGTTGGAGTTCTCGCCTAGAGCCATTAGTAGTTCTCCATAGAAATTCCCATCTACTAATCCAACGTCACCGGAATTCCGATTACCGGAATTATTGTTGTTGCTCTTCTTTTTCTTCCACGCGTAGCACTCCGACTTTATGTGTCCCTTCTTCTTGCAATAGAAACACTCCTTATTCCCGTGTCGCGACTTCGAATTCCTCGAGTCGCTCCCTTTATCACGGTACTTCTTTTGGACGCTAAGTCCTTCACCCACATCGGGCATACCATCCTTGTTGGACTTCATCCTTTGTACGTTTTCCCTTGACGAGAGAGCCGAAGTTACGTCTTTAAACGTGAGACTATCTCGTCCATAGAGAAGCGTGTCCCGAAAAGCCGCCATGGAGGGGGGTAGCGAGCATAACATCCAAAACGCAAGATCATCATCTTCGATCTTCACGCCAATTTTTCCAAGGTCAGCTACACGCTCCTTGAATCTCGCTACATGGTCTTGAATCGACGACCCCTCCGCCATCTTGAGGAAGTAGAGACTTCTCTTCAAGTGATGCTTGCTGGACACCGTTTTCTCAACGCACATCGATTCCAATAACTCCCATAATTCCTTTGCGGTCTTTGCCTCCGTCGTTTCCTCAGTCAACGAATCCGAAACATGAAGCCCTATGGTCGCCATAGCCATCTGATCGAGCTCCACCCACTCGTCATGCTTCATGTCTTTCGGCTTGTTGTCAATACCAAGTAGAACAATTTCTTGCTTAAGAGATCTGAGGACTAACCTCATCTTGTATTGCCAAATAGGAAACCTCGTGTTGAGACTTAAATTCGGTAGATCGTACCTCACGCTCGCCATCGAAACCTCGCTCTGATACCACTTGTTGTAAAACGACGATGTATAGTACGAACAATATGCGAAACCCCGAATATAACTCAACAATAAATAAAGAAGGAGACAAGAAAAGAAGACAAGGAATTTACGTGGAAACCCAAATCGGGAAAAACCACAGGAGGAACGACGAGAACTTTTACTATAATATTTTCGATGATTACAAGGATTGATATACACTCTAAAACCCTCTAATCTCACACAATATTATCTCTCTCTATGATGGTATTAACTTGTGTTAACTCGTGTTATAATTGTGTCTATGGAGATCCCTATTTATAGGTGTAGAAAACCCATAAATTAGGTAACCAATAGGAATAGGAATAAACCCTTTTTCCTAATATATGACTCCTAAATCCATAAGGAATAAAATTATATTATATTAAATATAATTCTAATTTTCCTAAATAAGGAAACAAAATTCCTACGGATTCGAGTCATATTTTAACACAAATTCTATTTATAATACGTCTATTTCTATATTAATTAAATATTTATATTAAATATATTTGGGTTAATTGCATTAAAAATACCAACCTTATGTTAGTTGCAAAAAAATCAAAATTTTTTAAGTTTGTAATAAAAAAACATGACTTTTAACATATTTTCCTAATGATGTGGCTAAATTTTAATAAAATGTTATACTACAAAATAATTATGCGTAATATATTAATTAAAAATAATCACACTTCATTCGATTAAAATTTTATAAAAACTATTTTTCAAAAATGGATGGAGAGGGAGAATGAAAAAGTTTTTTTTTTTTATAAATAATGTGATTCAATGTTGGAGGTGGAAGCTTGAAAACGGTGTTGTTCACCGACGATTTTTGCGAGGGCTAATTATGGCGAAGGGGTATATGATCCATGTTTTCTTAGAGATGAACGATAATGGAAAAAGATTTCCGGCAACGGTAGAACTAATTCGGTGAGCGACTTTTCCTGACGGTGACGAGTTGAATCGAATCGATGCGAGAGCCCAATACGGTGGTTCAATCTAGATAGGACAACAACTTGCACATACAGCCGAAGGCTCGAGGTCGACGACGAAACTAAATGTAATGGATCACTTGGATTTCCTTGAAGCTGGGTCGTGTTGTCAAACTTTGAGTGGGAGAGCGGCTGAGGCTCTATAAAATCGAGAGTCACAAGCGACATTTCGTAGGCTCGAAAGGTGTTCGAGACTATAAAAAGAATTTTTTATATATGACTAATAAGTTAATTTGTATTATTTTGAATGAGTACATTACACATTACACGTAAATATTTTGTATTATATATTTATATATACTAATATTTTTATTAAAATTTAGCCTTATTATTTAATTAGGAAAAAATGTTAAAAAGTCATGTCTTTAATTGCAAACTTAAAAGGTTTGTTTTTTTTGCAACCAACATAAAAGTTGGTATTTTTAATGCAATTAACACAATATATTTCTATATCTCTCTCTTTTAAAGTAGTACTATATAATAAAGATATAATTCTGATAAGTTTTTTATGAGAAAAGATGATGCCCGCTGCTTTGCTTGTAATAGAGCATATCGTTTTGTTTAATAAAAAAAAACGTAGGTAGTTTTGGAGGTGAATTATCGTGCACATTTTCTGGTAGGTTTATTTGTCCGAAACCTAATATTATTATCGTGCACATTTTGTTTAATTTTTTTTATAAAAAATGACATAAACTTGGGCAAATAGACCGCATTTGAACTGAAATTTGAAATATCAGAGCACCTGAAAAAGACAAATTCAAAGATATTTTCAGATTTTCTAAACATAAGATCAATCAATTATAAAATCAAAACTACAAACTGAGTAATTCAAATACATATTTTATTTCTTAAACGAGTGAGCAAATCTGTCCGAAGCCTAATATTATTTTCGGTGCAAATAACAGTCCCTTCTAATAATAGTAGCAGTACATAAAAGAGCCACCAAATCCCAAATCATGTCACCAAAATTTCTCATGTTCAACATCAAACAACAATTTATAACCGGCTCACCTGCAAAACACATCTTCTCTCACTCAACCGATCACAAGTTCTTCAAAGCAGATTCCCGACCCTGTTTCGAAGGGGTCAACTTCGCCAACAACGCCTTGTTATGACAGTGATCCGCATCCACAAAGTAAAACTCCCCACCAGCCTTAAACGAGACATACGGCCTATTCGTCTCTGGATACCTTATATCCGCAAACTTGATTGTCCTAGGCACAAACGTTGCCAGCCACGTCATCATCTCAACCTCAAATGTGTCCGAGCCAGGCTGCCACCTCAGATGGTGCACGTAAGGGCTCACAAACCAGTGAAGGGCAGCAGTAGTCGAGGCACTGAGGAAAATTACGGTGGATGCCACTGCACCTTTTAGAATGACGTTCGAGTCCTGGGAAGTCATGAAAGTGACGACGGGGCCCAACGAGACCGAGAGGCAGCAGGTGGAGAGGGAGAGAAGTTTGACTTTCTTGATCGTGCTTGATATCGGGCCGTGGTAGACGATACCGGTTTCTTTCTCTTCGTTTCGATCTTTGCTTGGCCCGATGGTGATTTTGGTGTCGTCTTCTGGTGATGTGGGTCGAGATAGGAATCGGGTTTGGATGGTGGAGTATGGGTTTAGGTTGTGAGCCTGTGGGACAGTTCTTGCAAGGCAGGAACCTAAGAACAATGTCGATATTATATGAATGAAAACTATCAAGAATAAGCTGTAATGAACAAGCAAGTCAGACATAGATTCAGCGATTCACAAGATTGATACTAAGAATAGTGTTGATATGAATTGGCTAAGTGCTCAGGAAAACTGGAAAAACTAGTCATGGTTTATAATCATTTTAACCGAGAAGCATAAAAACATATGCTCCCAAAAAACATATCCTCCTTGGATAATTTGACAGTTGAAGAATTTTCTTTTCATTTCTAAATTTTGCATTTCCATCATGAGGAGCATAAAAACACATGCTACCAAAAATGAGAAAATGAAAAAAAAATATGGCCAACTGAACTTGTAACTGGGAAAAATATCTGTTTGTTAAAACATATATGAAATAGAAATTCAACCAGCAATACGAAAAATTAATAGGAAACTGAAAAAATCAACTACTCTAATTCGATTCATAATTGGTCGACTGACACAGGTTGATGTAAAACACAGATATTGGGACTACATAGAAGATCCAATAATTTAATCCTGGAATACTGGAACTACATAGGGGAGAGAGGATGAAGTCGACACAACTAACCTTAAACCTTCACATTACCTTGATGTTGTGGTAATGCGTCTATAACACGAATTTGTTGAAATCATGAAACAAAATTACTATATAATACCATGAACCAGTAATGATTTCAAATTTGTACACAGAGAATCCAATTTCCTTATAAACAATAGCAATAGAAAATGGAATTTTACGATAAAAATCAAGTAAAATAATCGGAAAAGCACGACGAAGAACCCGAAATCGATGAAGAACCTGAATGGAAGTTTGTGGATTGAGATCGAAGCAAATGAATCAGAGCAGATCTCGCCATTTTCGTCTTCGATAAATTTCTTCGGATTTGAAGAATTAAAAACCCTACCTATCCTCGAAAAGAAAGGGTTTTATGTGTGTTATAACTAATGATGTATTATTTAAAAATAAAGTAGAAAATTTTCAAATTTGGGCATTTGGTCTAGTGGTATGATTCTCGCTTAGGGTGCGAGAGGTCCCGAGTTCAATTCTCGGAATGCCCCCATGTTTTTGGTTTATTATATTTTTTGGTATGATTGAAATAAGCATACAATTTTTTTTAAAATTTACTGATCCAATTTGCTCGACTTCAATCTCAACTAAACACTGATCTTTTACACAGTTTCTTCAGCCACTTCTTCGTTTCTTAGGGTGTATTTATTGAAGATTTTGTAGGATTTTAATTAATATTTATAAAATTTATAGGTTCTATACAGAGTTTGACTGAATTTATGATTGATTTATATAGATTTTCACAGATTTCAAAAAATTGTAAAATATAATTTTATTGATTTACGTATACTTTCAAAAACTTCAAATACAAATAAATATAATAATGATAAAAAAATTAGAAAAATAAAATAAATAAATTATTATTTTAATTTTTTTTATAACTTTTATACTTGGAACTCATTTTTTACCTCTCTTGCTTTAATAATACTTGTTCTTCATTTATCAAACTTTCGTTAGTTAACTTTGAAATATCAATTTTTTAAAAAAATCTTCATTAGTGAAATTTATTATTGTACATAATAAATACAAAATAATATTTTTTAGTGAAATTTATTAATCATATTTTATGGAATATTATTTAGATTGTTATTGAGAAATATTATTATTATACATAATAAATACAAAATAATTTATTATTAATATAATATATAAATAATTATTTTTAACGAAAACATAATAAAATTAATTTTCTCAAATATAATTTTGATTATTTTATATAGATTTGTGTAATACTCTTGTTAAATAATTTTTTTTTGGAAAAAATGGCAATAAGGCCAATTTTCAACATTTTTTCGACAATAAGGCCAAATTCCAATTTATGTGTCAATTAGGCTTTTTTGTTCCAATGGGGCCAAAAAAATATATATGGAAGGGCGAAAATACCCTTACTCTATTTATACTCAACCCACCCCACCCCTGCCCTAGACACTGAATACCATAAAAAAACACTGAACGTCAGATTTTTTTTTCTACTTAATCCACCCCACCCCAAAAGACACTGAATGTTAGACACTGAATACCATAAAAAGACACTGAATGACACTGAATAACACTGAATAACATTAAAAGACACTGAATAACACTGAATAACATTAAAAGACACTGAATAACACTTAATAACACTGAATACCATAAAAAAACACTGAACGTCAGATTTTTTTTTTTTACTCAACACACCCCACCTCCAGACACTGAATACCATTAATAGACACTGAATTTCACCTTAGACACTGAATACCATAAAAAGACACTGTACGTCAGATTTTTTCTTCTACTCAATCCACCTCACCCCAAAAGACACTGAATGTACGACACTGAATGTTAGACACTGAATACCATGAAAAGACACTGAATGACACTGAATAACACTGAATAACATTAAAAGACACTGAATAACACTGAATAACACTGAAAGACACTGAATAACACTAAATAACACTGAATAACATTAAAAGACACTGAATAACACTGAATAACATTAAAAGACACTGAATAACATTAAAAGACACTGAATAACACTAAAAGACACTGAATAACACTGAAAGACACTGGAAGACACTGAATAACACTGAATAACATTAAAAGACACTGAATTCCATTAAAAGGCATTGAATACCATTAAAAGACACTGAATAACATTAAAAGACACTGTATAACACTGAATAACATTAAAAGACACTGTATAACACTGAATAACATTAAAAGACACTGAATACCATTAAAAGAGGCACTGAATACCATTAAAAGATACTGAATAACACTGAATAACATTAAAAGACACTGAATACCATTAAAAGACACTGAACGTCACCCCAGACACTGAATACCATTAAAAGACACTGAATACTATTAAAAGACACTGAATGTCGGATTTTTACACTAGAATATTATATGAACACTAATATTACAAGAACACTGAACGTCATAAAAAAACACTGAATCTAATAAAAAAAACACTGAATATTATAAAAACACTGAATGTCATAAAAAAACACTGAACGTCGTAAAAAACAATGAAAATGAAATAAATATTTCAAAAATAAAAAATAAAATAAAAAATACAACGACTCTCGCCCTCAACGACGACGTGCTCGGACTTATCGTCTTCAAGTCGGGCTTACAAGACCCCTCGGGTTCCCTCGACACCTGCGATCAAAATCCAATTGTACAGTCAAATTGTATATCAAGCTCGAGTACAATGAAACACAAGTAGCATTCACATTTCACAAAGAGTTTTACATACTATGAGCACTTAAAAAATATGCAAAATAAATTTCGAAACTAATATTATAAAGAACACAAACCTGTGCAGCTGTGGGTGCATTTCGGACTCAGGCTTGCTCGTATTTGCCATCCAATCGGCTAAAAGTGTTCGGATATCAGAAAGAATCTTGAAAAAAAAAGCAAATGAATGAACTCATAAGTTACTTTTCAATCAACACAGTTACTAAAATTAGAAAAAATCGAAATATACAAACAAATAATCATATTTCTACCTAGAAAGATCTTTCTTCTTCCGGAAGGTAGTTCGGAGCATAGTGGTTAGTATATTTTGCACAAAGTCTTGAACCATCGCATGAACAGTTTCCCACAATGCATCTGCCACCAATGTATCAGACTTTTGCATCAACAAACCAATCCCCTTGATGTAACTCACAAGTTCTACCATGGCTTTTCTTTCCTCGGAACTATAATTATACCGGACTACCTATAGCAGAAACAAGCATTTCTTATTGGCAGAATATTAGACGACAAAAATGAAAATTAAACTATATTTAGTTTTTTGGTTTGGTCAGCCAAACCGAACTGAGGAATAAATTATATATTTACTTATAATTTTTTATATAGGTTATTTATAAAACTCCCACACTATTTTCAAACCTTCCCATAAGAAAAATGAAAGAATATAGATCCTTAAAAAGAATAGTAATGAGTTAGGACCTTCTCGTATTCAGATAATGATCCTGTCCCATGTGACTCAGAAGAAATAGGATCTTTGCATAGTTGTGAGAATTCCATGCACACTGTTCCCATATACCATCTACTTAGGAATTGAAAACCTTCCACAACCATATCATAGACTATTCCTTTAACTTCCTTAGCCTACTCCATATCTGCACCATCCATCGATCTCAATACACAAGCCGCAATTAAAAGATACGACAAAACTCATCATACCATCACATTTAGGGCACGTACCTTGCTGCCCAACTCTTATCGTATGTATAAACAGTGTCACACAATTTTGATATTAATATGTCACAGCAACTGTCGACCTGACAAAAAAATGTAGGTGAACCAAAATGATCAATAAGATTCAGAACACTTAATAACATAGCATACTTATCCATGAGCACAAATCAATCCTATTTATATTGAAAAGAAATTTTAATTATACAAGCAACGACCCTTAATAACAGGTAGCTAAGATCAGTATTAGTACTCACAGTACATAATTAAGCTCGCCCCGTCGATCAAATCAACGCTTATCCGTTTTGTTCTTGGTTTTCTGAGAAGTGAGAACAATACTGACGATAGGCGTTCTTGATCAACTGCACATCAATTAAACAGAGCAGCCCCGAAAGTCAACATCAGAAACATAATATCATCGTAAATCAAGCAACAACAGGGAACACGAATACGAACGCACGAAAAAACGAATCGAAGCAGCTGAACTCGGTGGCGGTCCACAACGTCAAGACCCGGAGCTGGCTGAACTCGCCAAGGGCCTGGCGAATACGACGCCTTCGGCGTCGCTGCTGTTCAGGAAAGCCTCACCCAAATTCCTCCATTTCTCGCACAAGCTTAAGCCACGCATCCACGCGACGGAGCTTCGCGGCTGCTTCGATTTAGGTTTCCAATTCGGAGAGCAGACACGTACCAGAGGTCGTGAGTTGGGAAAACGGAAGCCGATATGAGCACGATATTCGAGAGATGAGCGACGTACTTGGATTTGATGCGGAGAAGACGATCGATGGGGGTTTCGTAGTCGGAGGACATCGATCCGGCGGAGACGAAGTAATAGCAGCTGGATCGAGGCCTTAGATCGAGGCTTCATCATCTTCGCGATCTCGATGGCTTCGTCAAGGGAGATGTTGCCGCTGTGTTTGAGGTTTTTCGTCTTCTCCCAGTCGCGCTCGGGCTCCTTGAGCGCCTTGATGACCAGGGCGGCGACGGAGGGGACGATGGTGACCTTGGCTGATAATTTCTTCGGGTGAGGAAGGAGAACGGTTCGGTGAGGAAGGAGAATGAGTGCAGATTGAAATTTGAGAATGAGTGCAGATTGAAATTTGGGGGAGAAAGGGTATTGAGGTCTTTACACATTTTAGACGGCCTAATTGACACGCGTAATTTCTCGAAAGCCTTATTGCCGAAAAAATGTTGAAAATTGGCCTTATTGCTATTTTTCTCTTTTTTTTTTAATTTTCGTGTTTGTATTTTTGTGTTGAAAAAAAGTTCGTCGAAATCTCTCCTAATTATGAGAGATTTTGAAAAGTCAAATCTAGTTATAATTTCTAAATAGAATCCATTAAAATCCATCATCTATTAAAATCTATTAAAATCCATGGAGTGTTGAATACATGTAGATTTTTTTAAAACTCTTTAAAATCCTAATTGAATACTTTCGAATTTTAATGGACTTTTAAAAATTTGAATTGAATATCCTATAGACTCCTGAACCAATACACCCCCTTTAATTTGAATTTAAAAACTCTATTAAAATCCTATAGACTCCTGAATCAATACACCCCCTTTAATCTTTTCTCCCCACAAAGTTTTCTCTCTTCTTTCGCCCTACAATTGAAATAAAACATTTTTTTGGTTTATTTTTATTTTTATTTTATTTTTGGTGTGACTGAAATAAGCATACAATTTCTTTGAAAAATTACTGGTCCAATTTGCTCAACTTCAATCTCAACTAAACACTCTTCTACACAGTTTCTTCAACTCTTTCTTCGTTTCTTAATCTTTTTTCGGTTTTCTCTTGTCTTTCGCCCTACAATCGACATAAAACAACACTACAAACCCACGTGAGATCACATACACAAATAGTCAAATACACAAATACGTACAATAGCAATAGTCAATAGGTACATGTACACGACACAAAACGAAACATAAAGGACATAAACAACACACACAAAAATGCACACACGACATAAATTAATGAGCTAGCATGTTAGCTCTTAATTAGTTGCGAATCTACCTTATGCGCTTGTTTGCACCACCACGTACCTCTTTTATTTTTATGAAATTGATATTTATCAAATTTAAATAGCTTGATTAGTTAAATGTATTATCATTGTGTTGGATAAATTCAACATATTGGGCTTCCATGTGTTAAATTAAATGTGTATGGTTGTCTTTAAAGAAGCCCATTGTAAAGTGATCAACTAAAGATTAAAGTTGGGCTTATATAAGTATAAATAATCATGGGCTTTTATGTGTGGATACCATTAAGTGGGCTTTGATTTGTTGAGGGACCAAATCAATACCCTAGATCTATAAATTAGGTTATGGTCCCCAAGCATCAGTAATCTCTAATCTCACGTATTCTCTCTACGCTGTGAATCCAAAAGGAGTACTGATAGTTTGGGAAACCATCAATCTCGTAATCTCGTTCATCTCAATCATTCTATGGATTCAGGTACGCTTTCGCCTTTAGTAATTACATTCTCATATGTTTCGGTTAATCGTCGTAGAAACAATTAGGGTTATTGATGAAGCATGCTTTATGTGATTAAATCATGCTTATTCGGTATTTAATTCCAACAAGTGGTATCAGAGCAATTCTATTGATGATTATCTGAAAATTTGAGAATAATTGAATTTTAGTTAACGATTGAAATTTATGTACGATTCTTTGGTCGTGAGTTCTGTATGCATCCGCGTACTTTTATTTTGTGATGATAAGCGTGTATTGCACTACATACATGTATATGCGGATTTACTTTGCAAAATTCAAATCGAATTGGGTGTTTTACATAAAAGAAAAACAAATATTTGCGACTCTGTAATTAATTGTTGGTGCGATTCGGTCAATTATTTTAAAGCTTTTGCATTGATGGGTCCCAGATTAGTTTTATGATTTAATTACATTGTCAAGTCGTGAATGGGTCTTGAACTATATGTTGCGTTGACTTTGGGCTATACATTGTTAATTTTGGGTGCGCATACATGCACTATGTGATTCAACATGTCAAAGCGATCGATTACGTTTTGTAATTTAGTGCCCTTGTTTTTTGTTTCGTGAATCATTCAGTCGCTTCTTTTCGATTGCAAAATTTAGTTCTGACATCGCTGCTGCAATTTAATATAATTGTTGTATTAATATGATTTGCTTGATTATTAAGATGTGGAAATCAAATTTATATTTTTAATATACTTTTGATTTATATGGATTTAGGAACAATAAAATAATTTAAATTTGTTGGCTATCTCATGTTCCTATTTGATTATACTAATATTTAAAATAGTTTAATTGAAACAAGAAGTCGCCAAAGTGACCTCTCTTGTGTAAATTTCTCTATTTAAAATATTGGGACGGTTGTGTATATGTATTTTCATGCGAGTATTGATCGGCCCAAAGGAAGATTAATACTTGGCCCGAAATACATGTACACCTGTAGTGATAAATACGTGACAATTATTTGGTATTTTATGTAAGTAATTAGTCGGCCCATAGGAAGACTGTTACTTGACATGATCTTATTGTCAGTATTTGATCACCACAAAGAGGTGACCACTTACAAATTAATATTACTGTCCAAAGACTTGATATTAATGTTGTGCTCGGTACCTCGAGATTTTGCCATCATATTTGAATTTATTAATTGTTTATTTGTTGTGAGCATGATAATCATTTTGTTTTGATATTCTTTGTTCAGCTATGTCTGCTACTTCAGTATCTGCCAACATTAACAACATACCCATGCTTAATGGGTTGAACTTTAAGGATTGGAAAGATAATATTCTAATCACTTTGGGCTGCATGGATCTTGACTATGCAATAAGGTTTGAGCAACCCGCTTCTCTTACGGATAAAAGTTCTTCTGATGATAAAAAGAACTTTGAGAAGTGGGAACGCTCAAATCGTGTAAGTCTAATGATCATTAAGCGCAGCATTCCGGAAGCCTTTCGAGGCACATCATCTGAGGATATCACTGTGGCCAGTAAGTTCCTTGCCCATATTGAACAACGTTTTGTCAAAAACGATAAGGCTGAAACAAGTACGCTTTTAGCAAACTTGATCTCAATGAAGTATAAGGGCAAAGGAAATATAAGGGAGTACATCATGGAGATGTCTCATTATGCTTCAAAATTAAGTGTGCTAAAGCTCGAGGTGTCTGAGGACTTACTCGTGCATTTAGTATTGTTGTCTCTTCCTGCACAATACAGTCATTTTAAGGTCAGTTACAACTGTCAAAGGGAGAAATGGACTCTTAATGAGCTCATTTCTTATTGTGTGCAAGAAGAAGACAGATTGAAGCAGGAAAGGGTTGAGGTTGCTCAACTGGCCACTCATTCCAAAGATAAAGGAAAGGGCGTGAAAAGAAAATATGTTGAGAAAGCTGCTACGGCTCAAGGTCCAGCACTCCAGAAACAACAAAACACTGAGGTCAAAAATTGTTTCTTTTGTGACAAACCTGGACATAAGAAGCAAGATTGTACCAAATATCGCGCATGGCGTGTAAAGAAAGGTATTAATTTTGCTATGGTCTGTTCTGAAATTAATTTAGTTTCAGTACCTAAAGACAC
The DNA here is from genome assembly GCA_954870475.1 of Euphrasia confusa. Classification (NCBI taxonomy): domain Eukaryota; kingdom Viridiplantae; phylum Streptophyta; class Magnoliopsida; order Lamiales; family Orobanchaceae; genus Euphrasia; species Euphrasia confusa. Next base: position 26,112,920 of record OX940960.1, read on the forward strand.
TTGGTGGTTAGATTCTGGTGCTACCACTCACATAAGTGTTTCAATGCAGGGTTTCCTGAGCTGCCGAAAGCCAAGTGATGGTGAAAGATACATCTATGTGGGAGATGGCAAGTCGGTAGAAGTGGAGGCAATAGGGCATTTTAGATTGTTATTACAGACTGGTTCTTATTTGGACTTGAAAGATACTTTTATTGTACCGTCTTTTCGACGAAATTTGGTTTCTATTTCCGTTTTGGACAAATTTGGTTTTACTTGTTCATTTGGAGATTGTCAGTTTAATCTTTCAATTAATTCCAATATTATGGGTACTGGTTCATTAAGTTCATATAACAATCTATATTTGCTTGATATTGTTCCTTCCTACAATGAATCCTTGCATGTTGAAAATAGAGGTACTAAACGAAAATTAAATAAAGAAAATTCTGCTAAATTATGGCACAAGCGCCTAGGTCATATCTCAAAAACCAGAATTGAGAGACTTGTGTCAGATGGTATACTTGATACACTTGATTTTTCAGATCTTACTGTATGCGTTGAGTGTATTAAAGGAAAACAGACCAAACAAAAGAAATTAGGTGCTCAAAGAACTAATGATGTCTTAGAATTGATATATACAGATATTTGTGGTCCATTCCCTATGGCTTCTTGGAATGGTCAACAATATTTTGTGACATTCATAGACGATTATTCTCGATTTGGGTATCTATATCTGATTCATGAAAAATCAGAGGCACTGGACATGTTTAAAGAATTTAAGGCCGAGGTTGAGAATCAACTCGACAAAAAGATTAAGTGCGTTAGATCTGACCGTGGAGGTGAATACTACGGTAGATATGACGGTTCAGGTGAACAACGTCCAGGACCTTTTGCTGTCTTCCTAAAGCAATGTGGAATAGTCCCACAGTACACTATGCCAGGATCACCTAGCATGAATGGTGTAGCTGAGAGACGAAACAGAACTTTAAAGGATATGGTGAGAAGTATGATTAGTCATTCTTCATTACCATTATCACTTTGGGGAGAAGCATTAAAGACTGCAGCATATATTCTCAACAGAGTACCAACTAAAGCAACAGCTAAAACACCTTATGAGATGTGGACTGGGCGCAAGCCTAGTCTAAATCACTTTCACATTTGGGGATGTCCAACTGAGGCTAGGCCTTACAAGCCTAATGAAAAGAAATTGGACTCCAAAACAGTTAGCAGCTACTTTATTGGTTACTCGGAAAAATCAAGGGGTTTTAAGTTTTATGATCCCACTAGAAAGTCAATTTTTTAGACGGGAAATGCGGTGTTTTTTGAGGATATTGAGTTTGGGGGGAAGAATAAGAATCGAGACATCACCTTTGAGGAGGAGTCGATTTCGACTCCTACTACTGTTTCTGACAATGTTCAGGTATTCATACCAGTCATTGAAGAAGAAGCAATTTTGGAACCTCAACAGGAAAATGTTGAAGTCCTCCCCCATCAAGGTGATGAAACAATTCAAGAACAACCTCAACAACCTCAAGAACATGCAGAACGTAGGAGATCCACTAGAGAGAAAAGAAAAGCTATTCCAGACGATTATGTTGTTTTTCTGCAAGAAAAAACAGGACAATAATAAAGTAATGGAAGATGATCCTATTAGCGTTCATCATGCCATGAAGGGTCCGAATTCTCAAAAGTGGATTGATGCCATGAACGAAGAGTTCAAGTCTATGCAAGACAATAAAGTTTGGGATCTTGTCTCATTACCAGAAGGATCGAAGCCTATTGGTTGTAAATGGATTTTTAAGACCAAACGGGATTCAAATGGTAATGTGGAAAGGTATAAGGCTCGTCTTGTGGCTAAAGGCTTTACTCAAAGGGAAGGCATTGATTTTAAAGAGACTTTCTCTCCATTTTCTACGAAAGATTCCTTCAGAATAATAATGGCATTAGTTGTACATTATAATCTTGAGTTACATCAGATGGATGTAAAAACAGCGTTTCTCAATGGTGACATTGTTGAAACAATATATATGGTGCAACCAAAAAAACTTTGTGTCGGGAGACCCAAAGAATATGGTTTGCAAATTAAAGAAATCCATCTATGGACTCAAGCAAGCTTCTCGTCAGTGGTACTACAAATTTCATGAAGTAGTTATCTCGTTCGGTTTTGAGATAAATATTGTTGATGATTGTGTGTATCACAAGTTCAGTGGGAGTAAATTTATCTTCTTGGTCCTATACGTCGATGACATATTGCTTGCGACCAATGACTTAAGTTTGTTGCACGATACCAAGACCTTTCTATCAAATCGATTTGAAATGAAAGATCTTGGGGAAGCCTCTTTTGTATTAGGAATCCAGATACATCGAGATCGCAATCGAGGTGTCCTTGGATTATCACAAAAGGGATATATAGAAAAAGTGCTTCAAAGATTTGGTATGCTTAATTGCAAACCGAATGACACCCCTGTGGCTAAGGGAGACAAGTTTAGTCTCGATCAGTGCCCCAAAACTAATTTGGAAATCCAAGAGATGCAAAATATTCCCTATGCTTCGGCTATGTGGGAGTTTCATGTATGCGCGGGTCTGCATGACCTGACTTGAGATTTATTGTTGGTATGATTGGGAAAATACTTAAGTAACTCTGGTATGAACCTTTGGAAAGTAGTCAAAGGGATTATAAGGTATTTACAGAGAAATAAGGACTACATGCTTACATGTGCAAAATCAAATTAGTGGGAGATCGTTAAAGTTTATGATTTTGATTTTGTTAGATGCCAAGTTATTGAAAGATCCACATTGGGCTGCATTTTTGTAGCATATGAAGTTGTTTCATATAGAAGCACTAAGCAGACATTTGGATTGTCTTCTACATGAAAACATAATTTATAACTTATTCAGAGGCATCAATTAAGGAAATATGGTTATGAAACGTTGTCACAAGATACACAAAATTTTGAAGTATTGAAAGACCATTTAAGTTTTATTGTGACAATTTTTTTTTTGGTACTGTCATATTTCAATAACAATAAGAACTCGATTAAGTTAAAACATATTGAAATAAAGTTCTTGATTGTGAAAGAAAATAATATAGAGTGATCAAGTTTATATAGAGCACTTTGGAACAGACTCAATTATTACGGATCCGTTGACTAGGGATTAACCACTAAAGGTCTTTCATGGACATACTACCCGTAAAGGGCGTTATATTGTTTCAAGATACTTCGGTTTAGTGGGAGTCTATATAAGGTGTTTTATGGCTCTGTATTTGGACACATTATTGTGTATTTGGGATAATTATGTGCGCAAATAAGGTTTCAGTTTATTTACACTCTGTTAAGATTTATGTTGATCTCGCTTTGGAATTAAGGAGGACCAGTTGGAAATAGACATGTACGATCACATTACATGTAATTTTCATGCTACACACCATGATTGATCTGTCATTGATTGTATTGATATATGTGATTACTGTTGGGTCTAGTTACGCTTAAAGTGACGAAAGCCTCTTTAGTCCTTTGTCAGTGCCGCCGATGATAAGATTGTATTAAGGATACTTGTATATATTGTATGACAACACTTTTGAGCTCATTTTGGTAATACACATTTGTTCGGTATCACATGTTTGCCCTAGTGGGAGATTGTTGGATAAATTCAACATATTGGGCTTCCATGTGTTAAATTAAATGTGTATGGTTGTCTTTAAAGAAGCCCATTGTAAAGTGATCAACTAAAGATTAAAGTTGGGCTTATATAAGTATAAATAATCATGGGCTTTTATGTGTGGATACCATTAAGTGGGCTTTGATTTGTTGAGGGACCAAATCAATACCCTAGATCTATAAATTAGGTTATGGTCCCCAAGCATCAGTAATCTCTAATCTCACGTATTCTCTCTACGCTGTGAATCCAAAAGGAGTACTGATAGTTTGGGAAACCATCAATCTCGTAATCTCGTTCATCTCAATCATTCTATGGATTCAGGTACGCTTCCGCCTTTAGTAATTACATTCTCATATGTTTCGGTTAATCGTCGTAGAAACAATTAGGGTTATTGATGAAGCATGCTTTATGTGATTAAATCATGCTTATTCGGTATTTAATTCCAACACATTGTGGTTGATTTAATTAATTAAATACTAGAGTTAATTTTATGTCTGGAATAATTTTTTTTCACACATTTTTTTTTATTTCTTCGCAAAATGCAATAAACTATTTAAAAAAAAAAGTAAGAGTATTTAATATACTTTTATTAATTTGTAATTTTAATTTCTCCATATTTTATATTAATTTGAAAATTTTAAGTTTAAAAAATTTTAAGATTCCAAAGAAATTGCCCCCTTCAAGTGCTCAAGTGATCGAGCAGTCTGTCTATGCTTGCATGTAGAATGTATCATCTCAAAGAAAATACAAAAAATGTCTAAGTAATGAATAAATACATCAACTTTTGCAATTTGTAAGATTCTACTATATTTATTCAATGCCTTTGTGAATAAAAAAATGAAACAGTAAAGTATTTCAAAATTGAGTTGAATCATGATGATACATGGATGAAATTTAATATCCTTAAATAAAAAGTCACATACTACTATCACTCTATTAACTAAATTCAAATTTAACCATTAAAGCTTATAAATATCGAATACTACATGTTTGAAAAGTTACATTCCTTCGAATTTTGAAATACAATCTCAAGAATTAGATGCACCCCAATATTTTTAAAATTTTACATTCACGATAATTTTATTCAATTTCTTATTTATTATTTGTATATTTTATCTACAATTATACAATCTAATGAGACTTTCTCATTTATTTATTTATTAATTATATAAAAATACATTTATCAACAATAAATATAGAGAAAATATATAGAGTATCACACCGTAAAATATATTAATATCAATTCACCTCTACTTATAGATGAGAACCATAAACACTCGATTTTATTTTTCTCTTTTATTTTTGTTATTGAATTGGTTCATGGACCACATCCCATAGAAATACTAATATGTAATAGCAAAATTACATCTTTGATTATTTTCTTAAATTTATATATTATCACATAACCCTTTACACTTTTATTCACAATTTTATTATAAAGATAAAGACATTTCAAAAAGAGAAACTCATGGTAAGTTGTCACAATCTGATGCATCGTGTTCGGGATCAGAGTTTAATTTTGATTTCCTTTTACAATTTTATTTAAAATCTTATTATGAAGAAAAAGACATTACAGAAAGGGAAACTCATGGTAAGTTGTCAAGCTAGATTCATCATATTTACAATATGAACAAAAAACTCCACCCGATTAAGTCCTCCGTCCCCATTAAGATCGGCTTGCCTCACCATAGCATTTGCATCTGCTTCAGTCACCCCCTCTACTCCCAAAAGTGGACACATCTTATGAAGACTCAGAGGTGTGATCAACCCTTTAGACGGATCCACTAGAAGTCGAAATCCGCCATCAACTTCTGTGAAATTAATATCTAGAATATTGTGAGTCATACGAATATGTTCTACTTGGCAGTAACCATAAAAGAAATTACAAACCTTTGTACGTAAGTCGATCGTAAAGAACAGTTAGATGATCATAATGAACTGTTAGACGATGCAATATCACGATGAACAACAAAGACAACAATTAAGATCATTGTGTGAAAAAAATGTATGAAATTTATGTGTCTATTATGTATTTGTTTGGGGAGTTTTGCAATGTTTATTTTTCCATCTTTATAATACTTATTCAAAAGGGAGAAAAATTAAAGTACACTATATTGGATAGCGGAAGTGCTTATTTGCACTAGCATATAAAAAATATGCTTATTTACACTAAAAAGCGGTGAATGCCCTAAATTGCCCTTACCTTTTGTAGAATGCATGTTTGTAGAATGAATGTATTCGACAAACACATTCGACAAACCCATTCGACAAACCCATTCGACATGTCAAATCACATTCGACAAACATATTCGACAAACATATTCGACAAACAATTTATCATTCGACAAACATATTCGATAAACATTTTTTATTCGACAAACATATTCGACAAACATTTCTTATTCGATAAACAATTTACCATTCGACAAACACATTCGACAAACATTTCATATTCGATAAACACATTCGACAAATATATTCGACATGTCGAATTACATTCGACATATCGAATACATATTCGACATATCGAATTCACATTCGATAAACATTTCTTATTCGACAATCATATTCGACAAACATTTTTTATTCGATAAACACATTCGACATTAAAAATCAGCTCAAAATTTTGACTTTAATTTTTTTCTTTAATAAATTGTATTTTTTTAATAACTCTCTCTAAGTTCAACAAAGAAATAAAACAATTCATTCTCGTGTACATATTTATTAAAGAAAAAAAAATCAATTCTCAGTTTCAGATTTATTCTACATTCGATATTTTAATTCCACCCAATTCAGTCTACAGTACTCCACCAATTCGATCTTAATAATTACATATGGTTTTAATTAAAGCTCAATTAACAATTCAACTTCCAAATTAACAATTTATTGATTCAAAATTGAGAAGTGCTTCAAGAGGCACCATTCTCGAAAGGGTATGGTTTCATACGTACAACAAGAGAAGTACTCCTCGAAAATGACTTTGACTTCGTCGATGTTGGTCACACAGATCAAATCCAGATCTAGATCTAGATCCGTTGAACATTCGACCATTTATTGTTTTTTTTCGTTTGCCCCATTGAATCTAGCCGGAGATCTCTCTGTTTGCCTTTCGTAGTCATCGACATTGGTCGTCAAGGACTATTGGCGGCGAGGCAGGACGGCAAGAAGACACAGCCCGACTGGTCGAGGGACGAGGTAAAGAAGTTTGAGACCCTCAACTTCGAGCATCAAGGTGGTGGGGAGGAGGCCAGAAGCGGAGGTGAAGACGAAAATGGCTCGTCTCACGTCTGTGCTTTTCAAGCACCTGTGAGGTTAGGAGATTTCAGATCGAAAATTAGGGTTAGTGTGCTGTGTGGGAGAAGAATATCAATATATATTGAATGAAAAGGGTGTATTGATCATTTTGTGTAGAAAAGCATAATTTGTATATGCTAGTGTAAGAAAGATGTTTGGCTATCTAGTTAAGGGTATTTCTTTTCATTTTCACTATTCAAAAACATGTTTACCCAAAGTCAAATAATAAAGTTGACCCAAAGTCATTTTCTTCTTCTTAGCTCAACTGGTTAGTGTTTGATAACTATTACTTTACCAAAAAAAGTTGACCCAAAGTTAAATGATAAAGTTGACCCAAAGTCAACTGATGAAGATGTGACGCAATGTAATAAAACTATCTCCAACCGAACACAAAAACTTAAACTTAAAAATAAGTTTAGTTTTAAGTTTACAGTAAATTAGCTCCAACCGAGATTCCAATACTTAAACTTAAAAGAATATTCTCAAATTATTCTTCTTATGCAATTTTTTATACTATTTTTATAAATAAACAATATCTTTACAAATTTATAATTTAACCCCGTAACTTTTGACATTAAATTTAAAAAAATTAATAAATATTATTTTCAATTTAAAATTTCAAAAATAAAAAATATAATAAATTATTAATTAAATATGACAAAATTGCGCAAACATGAAATATTTAATATTTAATTATAAATATTTATTTTTATTTTTAAAATAAAAATTATTTTAATTATTAATATATGATTATTAAAAAAATTACATTACAAAATATATTAAATAAAAGGTTAATAGGAATTTTTTATTAGTTTGTAAAATAAAAGGATGATTTTATAAATAATAAATAGTTTTTGGTTTGAGTTTAAGGTAAACGTAAATTTAAGTATTTTTTATGTGGGTCCCACCATAATACCTATAATAAGTTTATATTTTGGTATCGGTTGGAGCATCTCCCCTACTCCAAAATAAGTTTTTGGTATGGGTTGGAAATGCTCTAAACACACACATAATGCTCACATCAGTTATAATATTTGGAGAAAAAATATATTAAAATTTTGTACTACTATTACTTTTCATCAATCTATAATTTATAATACATTAAAACGAGAAATGAATTTAACACGTGGAACGATCTTCATTTTAATTTACTATATTAATTATAATATTTAAATAATAATAATAAAAATAATAATAAACAAATTAATATTTTTTTTTTGGTAAAGGTAAATCATATAGAAAAATAAAGAGTATCATACAACACTGCACATAGGTAATGAAAATCATACGGCATGACAAAACTAACAGACTAGCTCTCCAAACAACCAAACTAACATATAGCACACAAAAAAAAAAAAACGCAATCACCAGGCTATAAGCCATACCCTCTTCAGTGCCCGTGCCAGAAGAGAATCAGAGAGTCGTAACGAGCGTATCCTCTCCCGTATGATAGAAATCACCTAAGAAGCCACCACTCCAGACGACACCGAGCGAGCCTCAAATATCCTCGTATGTGTTCCTCTCGAGACAAATATAATAGATCAGAGCTGCAAGAGCCGAGAAGTTTCTGATACGCGCAAGATATTAAGTGTCTCCCACGCCATCGACTAGCAGCCCGTAATAAAGCACTATGCCAGCCTCCACGTGGCCATAGAAAACCCACCTCCACCTGTAATCTCCGTAGACAGTCGTGTGAGAAGGGGCACTCAAAGAAAAAATAGGAGTGTGTCTCAACGCTCTCTCCACCACATAGCATACACGAGTCATTCACCCGAACAATCCAACGGTTATCCCGAGTCGGCAAGCGACCTTGGATAGTCATCCAAAAAATGAAGCATACGACCTGGGAGTGTGTCTCAACGCTCTGATATTATGTCAAAGTTGGGCCAATAACACCTTAAAAGGTCTTGTTAAGGTGATAAGGTAATCCAACTTATATTTGAGCCTTAGGATCTTTATTCAACCGATGTGGGATATTTAACACGCCCTCTCACGAGTAGGCTCGGTTTTGTCGACTCTACTCGTGGACATAGTTGTTGTGCTATAAAAATCCCCCACCGACACGTGGAATGGGCCGACTCCTGACACCGGATGAAAAGGCCCAGAAAGGGATCCTACTAGTATCATGGGCCACCACGCTAACTCGCCATCCCAAGAGTCAGATAAAGCTCACGCCTGCCATGCCTGGACCTCGGCCCAACGCAACGGCGATAATAACCCGACATACGGGATGACGGGTGCAAAGGGTCCCGGAACGCGGCCCAGCACGAAACACAGAAGCCAAGCGACCCGGCATGCATGGTGACAAGGACGACGGGACTGATGGTTACGATATACCGATCCGATCGATATACCGTGTGTGCGGAAGCGTGTAAAGCGATAGATCTACTATGCCATGATCTTAGTGCACACAAATATGTATAAACACACATATATTTATATATATATATATACATCCAATATATATATATATATATAGAGAGAGAGATATCAACGAGATCTTACTTTTGGTGACGAAGTGATTCGTTGATGTCGTTGAGGTGGTGTTGAGTCGATTGAACCACCTCAAATGGATCAGCCTCAAAATGTTCACCTTTGTAATGACCTCGTCACGCCTTTGGATCGCCCGAATGATGACTTACTTGCTTGCTTGATCTAGTTGAAGCCGCACAAATGGCCCGGCCTCTACGTGTTGCACACGAACCCGGATGATGACTTGCTTGCTTGATCGAGTTAATTCTCCAAGAACAACCTCTTTTTTCTCTTTCTCTTGTGAATTTCGTGGGTCAAAAAGTGATGTGAAAAATCAGCATTTTCACATCTTAAAATGCCATCAAAACCACCTTATAACCCCCTCCATAATGGTGATATTGATGCCCCATCATTATCACACATTAAGGTGTGTTTATGGTGAAGTTGAATAGGCATTTCCACCTCATCATGCCACATGGCATTAGACATGGTCCCACTTGCTTGTGTGGCATGCCATGTCACACTATGTGACATGCATCCATGCAAGCCATGCATCCCATGCATGTGTATTAAATCCACGTAAATATTGATTCTAAATCAATATATTTATCTAGCATTGCACATCATCTATGAGTCCGTGTGTGACCCTGTAGGTATGATTATCGATCAATATTATATTGTTCCCAACAAATAATATTATCGAATATCATTTAACATCCATAGACGACCTTATGACTTTATATTTCGATTAGCGATTAAAGAATCAATACGTATTTTGTATTTTTTGCAGAGCTCTCGCTGTAAGTATTTTAATTTACTGTAATTTTTTAATAATAGTAATACATATCTTTTTTATTTAAATCTTAGTGTTTATCTCGAATTTAAAGATTTGAGTATTGAGTTTTTTTTAATAAAGTAGATTTGGCTCAAGCTAAATTCAAGCTAAATTTAGGTAAAGACTACGTCAATGCTTTTCACGGGAGGGCTTCGTGCTACTTTTGGGTGATTTGATCGGTGCTGGCTGACATGAGGAGTAGGCGCAGATACGAGGATGAGTGATTGAAATCGACATCCGACGGTTCAAACGGCTCGACAGCAACATCCACTACGATGGTTAAGAGGAGCAGGCATTACCCATTTTTGTTTGCTAGAAAATTCTCATTGAGCTCATTTGCACTTGCTGATGAGGATGGCCGATGAAGTCATCTTTAAAGATTAAAGATTAATTTAAGGACATGATTTGGTTAGAGATTTGGAGATGATCAGTTTAAGTGTGTGTTTTTTTTTCCAAGAAAAAATCACTTTTTTTTTGTCTCACGTTTTTCTTCATTATATTTCGCATTTTTTAATGTATTTTTTATTTTGTTTTTATCTATAATTGTAAACTAAATAAATTTTAAGAATTTTGGTAGATTTATATAATTTATTATTAATTAGCTCATTTAATTGTTATCTCAAAAAGTGAGTTATTAGTTAGCGAGATTTATGATTTATAATATAATAATAATATAAAAATATTTATATCAATTGTACTTACAAAATAATATAATAATATTTCTATAAATATTACATGCTTATTTGATTTAATTTTAACTATTATAGATAAATGATAAAGATTAATACCTTTAAAACAAAAATTATCATATATTAAAATTAATCATGATATTTATTAAAATCTATTATTTATTCTCTAATCGGTTCATTAATTATTGATTCTTGATTTTATAGAATACATAATAACCATCCTTAATTATAATAGTAGTCAATTGATTGACGAGGGAATCAAATTCGGTCCATATTCTCTTATAATATTTTTGCTAATGTCCTTAGTTTTTGTCACGCCCCATTTTATTTTATTAAATAAGTAAATAATAGTATTAATTTTGTAGAGAAACCAAGGGCGGAGAATTTAAAAGCTTAGACGTCCACGTCGACATTTGAAATTTTAACGGTAAAAAACTTTAAATAATAGTAAATGCAGCAGAAATAGTTAAAGTTGTAAAATACGTGCGTTAAATGCTAAAAATAGTTTAACTCATTAAACATTGTACGAATCACGGCGCAGCATCCTCAACTACTCCAGTTAATCAATAGAATCACCTGAAACATTTATTTTAATAAGGGTCTGTCCACTGACTGGCAAGTAGGCATGCATTCTATATGCTTTAATCTTTTCACTTGTCGTCTTAATTAATTTGTGTGTAAATCTTGATACGTTTAATGCAATGCAACGACTTAATTACTTAACTTAGACGTAGGAGTTAAACTTAACTTAACCTTAGATCATAAACTTGATTTGAAACTTTTAAGTAATTTTGTTTCTTGTTAACCTTCGAAACGTGACTTACGTTTTATACTCACGTTAACCTCCGAAACGTGGCTTAACATTTAGACGTTTATCACGTTAACCTCCGAAACGTGACTTGCGTGTATACTCACGTTAACCTCTGAAACGTGACTTACGTTTTATACTCACGTTAACCTCCGAAGCGTGATTTCAACATTTAGACATTTATCATGTTAACCTTCGAAACGTGATTCATGTTATATATCCACGTTAACCTCCGAAACGTGACTTACGTTTAGACTATCACGTTAACCTTCGAAACGTGACTTCAACATTTACTTTGGTTCTTTAATATTTTGATCGTGAAATGAACATAATGCATATGCACCCTTACATGTATTCATGACTAATGACATGCAGAAATTCAAATCAAAGAATAATCAACATAAACATTTCAAATCAATATAAATAAACATGTGGAATATACAATCAACTTTAGAACCAAATCATGATATAATTAAACAACCAAGATCACACAAAGTCATACGTCACTTCAAGCACATAAATTTTTACATTCTGGTATGTGTGAAGACACATATACGTACCTCCTGGGGTGCTTCTTCCATATATATACACATCTTATACTCCTTCTGTCCCGGATTAATGGGCATTGCTGGTCAACGTTGACTTTTTTTATCCGTCCAATAGATATGATAAATCATATACAAAAATTATGAAAAAATTACTAAAATAAAATTTAACTATTAAATTTTATTTTAGTAATTTTTTTATAATTTTTGTATATTATTTATCCTATGTATTGGAAGGACAAAAAAAATCAACGTTGACCAGCAATGCCCATTAGTCAGGGACAGATGAGTATAGGAGTAACATATATTCCTTGTAAAACTATTTGTCGGGCACAGAGCAAATATTCATATATCTTATTCGCATAAACATATAAATACACGTAGGGTTATTCACATGTAGCTACACATCATATCAATGGTGCTGCTAATTTCCGTTCTCGCACACGTATTCAACCATCACGGGAACACATATATATATCCAAAACCTTAAGCGATTCAACTTAGCTTAACAGCAATAGAATAATTAAGTCGATGAATAATAACCCTAAACCTCAACGTATGAACTAAGTATATGAAACTTAAAAGCCCACTTGCCTTGAGAATAACGATGTGATCGATAGATCGAGACTTTCGTGAGATTCGTTGGACATCTGGTTCTTCTTTACTTCCCGTTGGCAGCTCCCCTCTCTCTTTTCATCACGGTCGTCGTCCACGCTCCTCCTTTTTTTTTCTCCTTATGTTTGTGTTTTCTTTTAATCTTTATTTAATTAGGGTTAACTAGATAGTAAATTAATTAAAAGGCTTAAGCAGCCCATTTAGGTTGAATATAGTTTCGGCCCAATAAAGAAAATGCTAACTTAACATCGGTTTATTAAATTAGAAGTCCAACTGATAAAATATTGAAGTCTAACTTATAATATTTTAAAGTTCATTTAAAATACTTAACACGTAAGCAAACAAACTATTTTAATTACTTATTTTTTATTATAAAAATTCGAGTTATTACAGTTTTAGTAAAAAAACAAAAAAAAAAATATATCTTATCATATATTGTTTAATTATAGTAGCATTCAAAATCATTTTGAAAACAATTACTTGAGACATTATAAATTCAATTAATAAAATTATTCAATTTTCATATATAAATAATTATGTTGGATTGTTTGACCGATTTTATTACTAAATAATTAATAAATTTATTAGTTCATTTACCGTATATATCGGCCAAAAATATAAAATTAATAATCATGATTTATTAAATAATGGTAATAAACAAATCAAATCATATTTTGTATATTTTCTTAGTAATATTGTTCACATCTCATTATTAGACTTCTAAAAATTCGATCAGTCTTTAAATAATTAATTTATTTATTTATATTGTTATAATAGAATATTTTTATCTTAATAAAATTATATTTAAATTGCTTCTTTCCTTTTCATTTTAATCAGCAAATAAGTTTTTATATTCTCTGTAATGTAGTACGTTTTATTTTTGTTGGTTCATAATTGTTATTTTTGCAGGACATAATGTAAATAATTAGATCGTTGTATTTTTCGCATATAATATTTTAAGTACATTGATAAATTTGATGATGTCACCTAATTTTATTTTTTTGAGTAACAATAATTTATGACGGACAATTTAAATACAACGATTAATTTGATTAATTTGCTATTGTCTCATTAATTAAACAATATTTTTTTACTAAGAATTAATGATTTTGTAACTTTTTTTTTGGATTTCAACATATTTTAATTCGTGGTAATGTAGGTGGAGGTGATGACTTAAAATAATACTTCGCGGACGAGTGTTCAATCTAAAAAATTATATGAACAATATTGATTAATTAAGAATTGTTATGAATATTATTATATTATAGTGAATGACTTGTTGGCTAAGTCAGAAACCCTAGATTGTATTCTATATAAAGGGGTCTCCCCATATGAATGAATACAACAATTTATAAGAATTCTATTCTCCTATCATATTGTCTCTCTTTCTACTCTATTATTCTCTCTCAATTCTATTGAGTTTATAACACGTTATCAGCACGAAAGCTCAATCGCGTTCTTCATCGAAGTTCTACTTATCCAAGATCCGAACTCCAAGGTAAGAATTTATATGTTTGTTTATATTTATTAATATTTATAAATATATCTACTTCTCCTCCCTTCTTCTTAAATTCAAATGTTCCCGAAGAACATTATAATCTGATATTCCTGAAGTAATATCATATGTTCCCGAAGAACATTATAATTTGATATTCTTGAAGTAATATCAAATTAATTATGCCTAGTAAATTAATTAAAATTTTAATGTTCCTGAAGAACATTGTGATATGATATTCCTGAAGAAATATCAAAAGAAAATATTTCTGGAGAATACAATATTATATTCCTGAAGAAATATACAAATTAAATGTTCCTGAAGAACATGATGTTATATTCCTGAAGAAATATAAAAATTAAATATTCATGAAGAATTTCGTGATATGATATATTCCTGCAGAAATATCAATATCAAATTGATTATAATTATATACTAATAATTTCGAATAATATCTTTAAAAATTGACCGTGAAAGATTCAGTAGCTTTGTGAAAAGATTTAAAAGAAAGATACGATCACCCGAAGTTGGTCGTACTACCAAAACGTGGTATGATTGACTCCACATTGGATTATGAGGTTTAAAATATGTCGAAACATATAATAAAGCTATCATGAAAGTAAAATCTCACAAGTTTGAGTCGCATTATAATTTGATATTCCTGAAGTAATATCAAATCAAGTATTCTTAATAATCAATTAAATTGAATGTTCCTGAGAACATAAACTCTGGTTAAAATATTATATTGATCGTTCTGGAAGAACATCATGATTTGATATTATTCGATAAATATCAAATTAAATTGCTCCTTTAAATGTTCCCGAAGAACATTATGATATGATATTCATGAATAAAAATTAAATTTTAAATGTTTTTGAAGAACATAGGATATTCCCGCAGAAATATCAAATCATATACAAAATATTCTTGAAATAATATTTTTAGTGATTGCTCCCGAAGAAGCAAAGTTCAAACATTAAATATTTTAGAATAAAGTTATATCATGATTAGACGAACGTCAAATTCGATTATTCTCGTCATATGAATTATCCCTGAAGGATATCTTTTGAAAATCGAAAACAAATGTACTATGTGGGTACTTGTGGAATATCGAAAAAGTCGATTATTTTCTTAATGTTTGACGTGTTATTCCTGAAGAATACACAATTAATTTATTATATTTGATAAATATTCTTGAAGAATATTTGATTTAATTATTCGTCAATAAAGTTTGAATGACACTAGTAATTTGTACCTAGTATTTTGATCCCCAAGGATCATTGGTATAGATATTGTATCCCCAAAGGATCGATAAAGATATTGTTATGTGACATATTAAAAATTAGCTCCGGAAGAGCTTTACTAATTATCCCCGCGAGTACTACAAATGTACTTAAAAATTAAGATGATGCATATCATGATTATTAATAAATGTGTGGAAATGAAACATTTCTCATCTGCGAATTAATTTGAAATATGCAAGTTATATTCATATCACCACTAACGTGTATTTTTATGAACGAGCATAATATCTCGAGCCCACGATCCAGAAGATCGATTTATAGCAATTACGCTGATTTGCATATTTAACGAAGATCATTTCTCGGCATTAGGGGGAGATAAAAATATAAACGATATAAATGCCGAAAAATTTCATGGAATGAAAACGATCTTTAATTTTAGATCCACGCATCAATCAATTGAACCCGAAGTTCATGAAAATAAGTGACTTGCAATATTCAGCAAGTAATCTGCCAAATTAATGAAGGTGTGACAAAATCACATATGTTTGTGATAAAATGAACTATAAGAGTTCAAATACCAAATAGATTAACTCAAATGTTGATTCTAATATACGCCTGAAGCGTAGTAGATCGATCTGAAAATATAAAATAAATCCGCGGAAAAAACAAAGAAATTAAGTCACCCTCAAAATCTCCCGAAGAGAGTTAGATGGAAATCCCATTGAAAAAACACGTGCACATGATAATAGAAAATCGTGGGATTGCGGAACAACCAAATTAAATATTTTGGGAAATGATGAAAGATTTGGTTGATAGAATGAATTGTCATCAACATGGAAAAAGTCGTCAACGACATATTTGCCTCAAGAGTTGCTCAAAAAAATTTGGATCCAAAACTTAAATCAATAATAGTGTGCCGGCAGCACTCAAAGAAATAGAAATGAGCAATTGAGGCTGAGCATGACTCGCTAAATAAAAGAGATATTTTGACTCTATAATACAAACCTCAAATATTATCCCAGAAGGATATACGTGGGTGTTCGTACGAAAAACGAATAATGATGTGGTGAGATATAAAAGCGAGATTAGTTGCTCATGAGTTTTTCGCAGAAACTCGATGTTAATCAAATATTTTGAAAGATGACATTAAGTTCCGCTACATAATATTTATGGCAGCAACAATGATAAATATATGCATCAAATGTATGATTTGACCATGTAGAAGTTATTAGAAAAATACATACATGAAAATCCTGGATGGATTTTAAAATTCCTGATATGAAAGGAAATGAAAATCAGAATATGTACAATATCATATTACTATGTCATTATGGACACAAATGATATTGAAGACAAGGTCCCGAAGACCAGTGATTTTGGTCCCGAAGACCAGTGAATCAATGAATCAGTGATTGCACTCTTTTTCCCTCTACTAAGTTTTTTCCACGGGGTTTTCTTAGTTATAGGTTTTTAACGAGACAATCACCACAATATAAATGTGAATTTCGTGTACTCTTTTCCTCGAGTATTTTTTTCCTACAGGGTTTTATAACGAGGTTTTTAACGAGGCATGTACATCACTCGATAATAATTAATGAGGAAATCATAATGTTCCGTATGAGTTTGTTTTCGAGAGAACCTGAAGTTCAAAGAAAAATATAATCTTCTAAATGATTGTGAATTGAAGTTCACATTATTCATTTGTCAAAGATTGTATATTCGACATTAGACGCATCTAATATACTCCTGAAGAGTTACCGGCCGGTTATAGCAATTGCGAATGCTCTAGTCAATATAGATGTCTGGTAAAGGCATGTCCCTGAAGGACGAAAAATATACAATAATACAAATGAATGTGAAACTCGACAATTCGAAGGTTGTGTCCTGAAGACAAAAATGTATATTTGAATAACTAAGTTTTTCCTATATGGTTTTATTAGTTACAGGTTTTAATGAGACTGATTGATCACAAAGTCAAAGATCTTCGATGATTACAATCAGGGGGAGCAAGCTGCACTCTTTTTCCTTCGCTCAGGTTTTGTCCCACTGGGTTTTCCTGACAAGGTTTTAACGAGGCAGCAATTCTGTACATAGTCATTCAAGGGGGAGTGTTATGAATATTATTATATTATAGTGAATGACTTGTTGGCTAAGTCAGAAACCCTAGATTGTATCCTATATAAAGGGGTCTCCCCATATGAATGAATACAACAATTTATAAGAATTCTATTCTCCTATCATATTGTCTCTCTTTCTACTCTATTATTCTCTCTCAATTCTATTGAGTTTATAACAAGAATGTTATATAAAATGATGTATTTTTTTCTTAGAATTTATATATCCCTAGTTTAAGTTAATCGGGCTTGTGTGTAATTTGTTTGAGAGGCGGTGTTTTGTTATTTGGAAATTGTAATTGGGCCGAAGGCTTTTTGTTTTATGGGCCAGAGTCCACACGTCCAAGTCCATAATATACCGTCCCTCAATTCATATTTCTTAAAACAGATTAAAAAAGCTTCTGTAGTAGTATTGTTTAGTACTATTCAAACACTTGTCTATTAAGGTCCTACTACATCCCCTGCCTTCCCTGTGGAGTTCATCCCGGCCGACCTCGTCAGTTCCCGGTAAAAGGTAATTCGTAACTTTAGTGTATATCTTTCTTTGCTTTGTAATGAAGCTTTTTAGTATTCTAGGAATATTATCTGAATTGATGAATTGTTTTTGGTACATAATAAGAATCCGATTTCTAGGTTTTCAAGTTCAAGCCCAATGTGAGATTAATGGCATCTAGTCATCGAATATTCACTAATCGTGTATCCAAGTTGGAATATGGTGTAGATTAATGGCTGCTAATTTCAATTATTGAGATTACTGTTTCGAATGATTGAGTTTATTACTGGTGTTTCCTTCTAGTGTTCATGCTGCCAATAGTCGATGCAGATCCGTGACCGGGTTTTGTTTTTTATCGATGTAAATTTTACTAATTGATAAACAATTTATGGTGGTTCTGTGCGCAGCGTTAGATGGATTTGGTAAATGCAGCAAATGGGGACATTACAGAGAGGACAATTGATGCTGATTATAAGAATATAGTTGATGAGCTTTTCGTGAACGTTGACAAAGTAAGCATTTCTTTATTTTTCAAGTACTGCGATACCCATTGAAACTTTTCATCCCAAACGGGTCGGGTAAATGTCATTTTTTGTTTCTATATGATTGATTTTATTGATGATTTTAATCCATGTTAACAGCATTTGAAAATATGCATTGTGTCCTTGGTATATGTTCCTCTAGCATTATCATGTCATTACGTGTTCTGTTCTGATTTCCAGCTTGAGCAAAGAGTGAATGAAATCGAACAATTTTACTTAAAAGTAGAGGAAACAAGCACTTCTAAAAGTGGCTTAATTATAAGGGATAAAGAAAAGGAGAAGCATATTCCCAGCATGAAGAAGCTACAACAGGATGCTTCACGTAGAGAGGCTGCTGCTGCAAAGAGAATGCAAGAGCTTATGCGCCATTTCGGAACTATATTTCGACAGGCAGGTCCCTTGAATAGCTTCTGTCTGTTTGATGATGACATTTTATCATGGTTCTTATTTAAAATGGAAAGAGGTCTTTCCTTGTGCATGTGCTTTTGTTTTTTGTTTACTAGTAATTTGGCACCTTGTCACTGGACCAAAATATCTTGTAAGGTATGCATCTCATCGCTAATAAATGGAACTTAGTACTTTTTGAGAGGTTTGGACCAAAATATCTTGTAAGGTAAGTTGAAGCACCAAATGCCACCTTTTATCCTTTTCTTGATTGCTTCATTTCACTCTCAACAATTTGAAGTACTTTTTCGGAAACTTTCTTCATGTAAATATTTTCACTCTATCTAGATGGATATATCATATACTCTTTCTATTGCTGTAGATGACACAACACAAGTTGGCATGGCCCTTTATGCAACCTGTAGATGTTGAAGGGCTTGGTTTGAATGACTATTATCAGGTACTTGTTTGCCGGTATTTTTTGTCCATTCTCCATGGTTGACCCAAGTGGTATGAGCGAAAACCATGGATTCTCTTTTTAAAAGAATAAAAATGAATAACAATAACAATAATAAAACTATATGTGGTTATTAGTGCATGTGATTGGAAAAATACTTGTCCTAATTATTCTCATACTTACGAATATAAATAGAATATATACACAATATGAATATGATTCGTTGATAGTTTATAATAAATAATCACTCGTACATGTGGGGACCCAAATGCTTGACTTCCTCGTGTCATCCAACTGATTCCGGGTTAGCCTTTTCAACTATGTGGTAAACGTAGAGTTCCCATTTTTTTTCCTTCTGATAAAGTGAAACGTGAATTTATGCAGAGGAAATATTAATCACTAGGTCCTTCAATCTATCTACAGAATTAACTGGAACACAGTTCAAGTGTCCTCAGGCTCAAGTTTAGGCTCTATGTTATGTTGAAGTCTGGAAAGCATAATAAGTCTTCAGATAGGATTTGAAGCTTCTGAATTATGTTGCATTGCACACCAATTACACCCTCTTACCATTTTGTTTTAAGAACACTTGCATCACAACAGAAATTAATTGTTGAACTAGCCACAAAATTATGCAAGATGATTGCAAATTCTAGCTTGTTTCAAGAAGATTTTACACATTTGTATGCCGGTTATCTAATTAGTTATATTTCTATACCACACACCCGTTTCTCATGAATTTTCTTATTTTTTGATCAACTTATTGCCTGGTCAATACTTTGGAAGAAAGTGTTGTCTTAAGATTTGATTGATTTGCTGGGAATGATGTATCAGATTATTGACAGGCCCATGGATTTCAGTACAATAAAAAATCAAATAGAAGCCAAGGATGGTGCCGGTTATAAGCACGTACGCGAGATATGTTCTGATGTGCTGTTGGTATTTAAAAACGCAATGAAATATAATGATGAAAAAAGTGATGTTTATGCCATGGCAAAAACTCTACTGTTAAAATTTGAGGAGAAGTGGCTGCAGTTTTTGCCAAAAGTTACAGAAGAGGTAAATTATGAAGTTTGGTGGCTTGGCTGGTAGTATTTACTTTATGATAATATTGTGTCACTGTGTGTATGCCTGGTCTCAGTTCCTGAAGAAAGATTAGACTTAGGGGCTGAAATGAATATGTTTTCATTCTGAGAATTTTCTATCCGCTAAAGACTAGTGTTAATTATTTTTTTCTGGGGAGTTATGTTTTTGTAATTCTTTTATTATTAGACTGTGAATGAGTACAAGATAAAGATGCAATGATAATGTAGGATATGTTGATTTAGGGAGACTTGTGTTTAATATGATTTTTTTTGAATTTGGTTTGGCTTTCTAATCCATTTTCATTAAAAATAATAAGAAAAACTCATGGGTGAAATATTCATATTTTAGCTTGTCATTTGGAGACGTGCTCTGATAGCAACATATATATTTACAGGAAAGAATACGAGAAGAGGAGGAAGCTGAAGCACAAATGAACATGCAGCTTGTTCAGGAGGCAGCTCATGCAAAATTGGCTAGGGATATCAGTAATGAGGTGTGATATTTTTTCAACTATTTCAGCATTGACATGAAATTGTAAAGAAAGAATACCTGAAGAAGTGAAGTTTTACTCTTACTCATTAAAAAATTAATTGTCTTGAATTTGCTTCAGCTTTACGACATTGATGTGCATATAGAAGAGCTCAGGGAAATGGTGGTAAAAAAGTGCAGGTTAGTTCAAGTGACTTTAGTAATTAGTTTAGTGGTCTGTATACCAATGCTAGTATGATATTGTGGTTATCCTTTTAATTTCATGTTTTTTGTGGCATTTTTTTTTCCTTGTTGCCTTCTCTTGTTTGTAATTTCAGTTTAACTGATCACTTCCTCAATAAAATATAATACTGAGAAGAATAAAAGGTGAAAATGTAGTTGTAATATGATTCCAAAAGGGCTTTGTGAAACTTTTTCTGACAATTTCATGCTTTCTCTTTCTACCTTGTGGTCTGCTTTGCTTGCTTAACGATAAGACTTCATGGGGAAACTACGCCTGTTATTTACGTTTATGTTACAATGCTACCCATGAATCCATTTATAGGAACATATCTACGGTAGAAAAAAGGAAGCTAGGTGTTGCCCTATCCACGTTATGCCCTGATGATCTTAGTAAGGCACTGGAGATCATTGCTCAAAATAACCCCGATTTCAAAGCGACTTCGGATGAAGTCGAACTCGACATAAGTGCCCAGGTTCCTATCATAATATTACTTGTAATTAATGTTTGATTCTATTCTAAATGTCAATTTTTAATAAGTTTCTTATTGTATGCATCTTGCAACAGAGTGAATCTACATTGTGGAGGTTGATTTATTTTGTAAAGGATGTGTTAAAGGATGGGAGCAATATTGGAAAAAATAACATGCCTGCAGCTAAACACGATGACAAACATGAGAATGATAATATTGTCTCCAAACGGAAACGGGAGATATGTGATGCTCTTGATACGACTGAAAAAAAACGTAAGAAATAGCCACCAAATATTATGCATGATGTAGAACAGTAGAAGGGGGGAACTACTCACAAATTTGATGGGAATAGATAGAGTACAAGTACCCCTAGTGAGTAGTGACCTTTTCGTCCATACCCACAAGTATAATTATGTGCTTTTATATAATTAATTGTATGAGAGACTACTAATTTTCTATTGCATTACAATATACGGAGTATATGTTTAACTTAATCTTTGTTTTTCTTTTCATATACTATTAGATTACAGTATTATTTGAAAGTGTTTGTTTGAGTGTAAAACACTGCAGTGTGTCATTGTGTTTTGTAAGTAGCGGAGAATAAGACTCTCAAAAATACTAAAATCATCTTACTAAACTGTGTAGAAGAGTACTGTATAATTTAGTAAGAAAAAGTCTCATGGTTAAAAATGAATTTCTAATTTTTGAATAGCGGATACAACCAAAAATTTCTAAAGACAGGTAATTAAAAAAAAAAAAAAGCTTAAGCTTAATTACAGCACTCTCGGCAGTATGATCTTAAGTATTTTAAGCTTAGGAAAGCACGATCGGCAATATGATCTTAAGTAAATTAAGCTTATGAATATTTAAAGAAGAAGGGAGTATGATTTTAATAATTAGAAATAAATCTTCTTTTTTTCACTTTATTCAAAAGGATAATATATTTTTTCATTTGTTAAAAAAGGGAATAATCATGTTTTTAATAAGAATGAAAGGTATAAAAAGACTAATTTATCTTTGTTAAAAATAACTAACTAATGAATTCTAAAGGATAAAACTCATCTTTATAATTAAGAAAAATTGAATTATTTAATTATAAACAAACTTAAATATTTACCTTTTATCCAAATTTACCCTTAACCTTAATAACATTAGATTTGTCTAAAAATTGATAACCATTACATACTAATCTAATAAAGGAAACTCAATTTTGTTAGTGTGCAAAATATCAATGTCAAATTATATTAAAGTTTCATACTTCTACGCGCGGGGGTCTTCATACATATATCATTGAACGTTGAAGACGTAAGTTTTCTTGCAACGAGATTTTTGAAACGGATTGCTGACTTGATCAGTCCAATACATGTTCTTATAAATCGATCTTCAGTCAACGGTGTGAGATGACGGGTATTGGATCAATAATTTCATCAATTACATGCGTAAATAATTTTTGATTGTTACTGGACTACCGTAGTGACTATGCTAGTGTGGTGCAAGCTCTATTGCAGGATCTTTCACTTGCTCTATGGTTGTCTCTGCTATAGTTGAAACTTATTTAAGTTTCTAAATTAATTATTGTTAAAGATATTGTTGGTCTTTCTTGTGAGTTGTTTCACATTTAAATTTGTATGAAATTAGAGCCCATCAAATGAATTGTGAAAGATTACTTTAATTAAAAAACAAATCACCCCATAATGCACTACATCCACAAGAATCAAGTCAATCAAACTTAGAAGTTATCAAAAAAAAAAAAAACTAAAAAACAAAAGAAGCAAAAACCGAATGATGACACTGATAAATTTAGGGTATTGTCAATTTTTTACTTTTTAGGCCATCTCCAACCGAACATAAAAACTTAAACTCAAAAATAAGTTTAGTTTTAAGTTTACAGTAAATTAGCTTCAACCGAGATTCCAATACTTAAACTTAAAAGAATATTTTCAAATTATTCTTCTTATACAATTTTTTATACTATTTTTATAAATAATCAATATCTTTACAAATTTATAATTTAACCCCGTAACTTTTGACATTAAATTTAAAAAAATTAATAAATATTATTTTCAATTTAAAATTTCAAAAATAAAAAATATAATAAAAAATTAATTAAATATGACAAAATTGCGCAAACATTAAATATTTAATATTTAATTATAAATATTTATTTTTATTTTTAAAATAAAATTTTATTTTAATTATTAATATATGATTATTAAAAAAATTACATTACAAAATATATTAAATAAAAAATTAAAATAAAAGGTTAATAGGTTTTTTTTATTAGTTTGTAAAATAAAAGGATGATTTTATAAATAATAAATAGTTTTTGGTTTGAGTTTAAGGTAAACGTAAATCTAAGTATTTTTTATGTGGCCAAAAACCTATTTTGGAGTAAGGGAGATGCTCCAAGCGATACCTAAACATAAACCTATTATAGGTGTTAAGGTGGGACCCACAGAAAAAATACTTAAATTTACGTTTACCTTAAACTCAAACCAAAAACTTTATTATTTATAAAATGATTCTTTTTATATAAATTAATAAATATAATTTATCAACATTTTTTTAGTTTCTTATTTAATAATTTGTTTAATGTAATTTCTTTTAATAATCATATCATTAATAATTAAAATAAATTTTAATAAAAATATTTTAAATAATAAAATAAAAATAAACATGATAATACAAAATATAATTAAATATTAAATTATTTAATTGACGTTAAAAATAAAATAATAGTACGAGGATATCACAATTTTTTTTATTATGTTTGGAATTTTAAATTGAAAATAATGACTATTAAATTTTTTAATGTCAAAAGTTATGAGGTTAAATTGTAAATTTGTAAAGATATTGGTTATTTATGAAAAATTGTATTAGAAGAATATTTTGAGAATATTCTTTTAAGTTTTAGTATTGGAATCTCGGTTAGAGTGAAATTACTGTAAACTTAAAATAAAACTTATTTTTGAGTTTACGTCTTTGTGTTCGGTTGGAGATGGCCTTATGTGGGCGAACTCAGAGAATAAATTACAATTAAATATATGGAGAGAACTACAAATTTTATTTAAAAATAAATTATTTTATTTTAAATTTTAAAAAATTACAAAATTATTATTATAAAACATCAACCAAATTAAAAATGAAAAAACTAAAAGTGTGCTTGATAGATTTTCAATGGGGTTTGAGTTCGTTCTTATTTATTAAGAAACTAAATCGGAGTCTCTTAAAAAAGTATACTAGTACCAGTACATCGCAAGAAAACTTTGATCAATTGGAGTCTCTTAAAAAAGTATACTATTACCAGTACATCGCAAGAAAACTTTGATCAATTTTTTTTATGTAAAGTTGGACTCATTCTGACCCATTCATTCTCATCCCTAGAGCTAATGTAGTTTACAATTGTGCTTCTTCATACCTCATTCATTCTCATCCTTAGAGCTAATGTAGTTTATAATTGTGCTTCTTCATACCTGACTTTCTCATGAACAAATTGAGTAGGATTTGATTAGAAAGAGGTTTTTTTTCTTCTTCTACGTGCAAAGTCTTTCTCAACAAAGAATCAAAAAGAAAATGTCACAGATAAATAAGCAAGCAAACACCTCTTCACAAGGGAGCTTTGAATTCAGATTATTGTATTTAAAGAAAAAAAAAAGATACCACCCAACCTAAAACACTAATGCTGCACGAACACAAAACCATAACATGAATTGTTGTTACCCTACGGAACAAAACAATAATTGTTCCTCTCATCGAAAAACAAGAAGGGCCACGAGTTAAATGAGTAAACCCCATACCTTTATTAAGTACCTCTTCACAGAAACAGGAAGAAGACTGAGGAGCAAACATTGACGCATCCGAACCACATTCTTCTTATCCAAATCTGTTGACAGATTATCATTTTTTCCATGTTTCAGAAAAATACAACAAATACAAAGCTCCTGAAATATTACAAAGATCTAGAAAATCTTATGAGTTATGACAAAAAAAATCAAATTAAAACTGTCCACTGCTCTAATCACTGCTGAGTCGAAAAATCAAAAGGCGCAAAAAACTATAATACATACGCGGCAATAATACAAGCATAAATTACCACGAATAAACAGACCTTTGCTAAAAGGCCCTATTTTCCCACTCCACAGCTACTACCTCCTGCCTACATCCCCATTACTTCTCCACATATGATCCTCCCTAATTATATTCCCATTAGCCTTCACAATTACATTCTGTGCATTCGCATCATGCATGTTAATAGCTGTCACAGGATCCGAAACACCTGGCCACTGCCCACCTGCAGCAAGAACACCTCTTCCGACGACATCAATCCCAACCATCGATTGCATTCCTGGTAATACACCAGACCCGTTCCTTCTTTGCATCTCAGAAAACAATACCTCCTGTGATTGATTCATATCCACGGCAAAAGGCTGAAGCTCTCGGCTTCTTAACAACTGATAATCTGCTATGTCATTACTCGTCTCTCTGTTTTGAAAAACAGAGACGCCAGTTAACGGATGATGCCCATTGCTCCGTAAGATTCCGCTGAATGGTTGATCATCCATTTTCACTGTTGATGTTGAATGATGATTACTAAATGCTGAAGGATATTTGGCTAGCAAAAGACTGGAATCAGGCAGGGGGGAATTCGAGGCCTTAGCCCTATTTCCGTCCCAACAACCAAAACCATTGAGAGGCATATTATTAATATTTTTCTCGAAGGCAAGATAATTACTGAAATCGACCTTGGACTGGAAAGAATCTAAATTAGCCTTCTGATGGCCACTGAATTTCAGGTTCAGCAGCTGAAGATGGCCTGATTTATGACGCTGGCCATTATGATTGTTATTATCATCATGATGAGAGGATTCGGTGTTTTTTTGGGACGATGTTAAGATCTTACCAAACAACTTCACGTCACCATTTCTAGAAGGCTGTGCTTTATCGACAACGTCAGGTCGCAAAGGATCCTTGCTAGACTCTTGGGATATAAAAGGCACATTTTCACTCCAGTTTCTCAAACCAGAACACTTTCTAAGGGACAGATCTGAATTCAACTTCCCATCCTGTTTGGAGACACTCTGTAGTGGGACATGTTTTACGCAATTAACATCCCCATTCATCTCCTTTGCAGTTTGAACCGAAACAGGGTACCCCCTGAGAATCTGGGAAGACTCAACGGAATCCAAATGTGGGTAAGCAGAATGATGTGGCTGGCTATCACCACCACCCGTCCTAACAACTTTTTGACGATGCTTTTCACCAATTCCATTTGCACCGATATCAGATAGACCATCAGTGCTCGAGTGTCTTTGATACTTGATGGGAACAGAGAATAGCATTGGTGAACTATCCACAGATGCAATGTTGCGTCCATTCTGTTCCAAGGAGATGGTTTGGCTTACAGATTCCTTCTTCAAAGAAGCCTGAAAACCAATACAAGGATGAGAAACATTCCCAGCCAGATGGTCGTTCATCTCAATATCCATACCACTTACAATCATTAATTCTTCAGCAGAATGTGTGGCACCACCGTCTAAAACTTTCTTTTCTAAATTATCTTCAGGCAAGATAATAAGCCCCGGCCTCCCTTCGTTATCTTCTTGATGATGCCCATCAGAGACCTCAACCGAAGTCTTGTTATCATTATCACTCGGTACAGTAGGCTCTTGACAACATTCATCTCCATCTTCAACTCGCACAGATTCAGCATTGATAGACACAACCAAGGGCTTGACATCAGGCTTGTGTGCACATGGGCCATTTGCACCACAACACTGTTTTTTCCTAAACACATCGAAGTCCTCAACTTGCTTTTCATCATAATACACCGGAGTATCATCATCCATTGATGAATTCTTTGAAATAGGTTCAGCAGCAACGGAATCCATGGAAGATGGTTTGCTATCAATTTCCACACAACTCTTTAAATGAGGTTTCTTATCACTTGTTCCAGCTATATCAGCTTCAGGAGGGAGATCCACTTCCATCTTACATTCCGAATCATCATCACATGTAGCAGACCCTCCAGTATGCACAACACAAGCATCTTCAGTAGTGTCACTACCACCACCACCCCCATTAACGTCACCAGAAACACCACCACTGCATGTTCCAGGGAGAACCCTATATAACCCCAGACACTTCCGAGCCTTGCTAAAGAATATCTTGCACTGCTCGATTGATTTTGTCCGGAGACATTGCGATATCATTGCAAAATCCTTGCCGTAAGACGTCACAGCCTGAATAAAGAAGGATTTCTCCTCGTCAGTCCAATCCGTCGGGTCCATCTCACCACAGCTCTCGTCCGAGCATTCATCATCAACACTCTGGGTGACATCAGGGGTCAAAGGCCATTTTACACCAGAAGCAACTCTCTGACACTTCCAATCCTGAGGATACACATCGGTGGGATCCACCGAACTCGTAATGCAAGAACTCATAGCCTCGGAGGACAGAGAGCCACAGATACCAGCCAATACGTCAGCAGCCACGGCTTCATTATCCAGACTATTTGATCTCTCCAGCGGTGGACCATGATTGCCCCTAGGCGCTTTTTGAGAGCTAGATGGGGCTAAAATGGTCATCGGTGTACAGTTCGGCTGAGTTTCAATGTCGTCATTCACATTAGCCACAATTGCTGAAGCTTCACCGAGTATATCAAGGGAAGCAGCATTTGCCTCTCGATTCCATCTTTTACCATTTGCAACCAAGTATGTGGTGGACTGAGGCTTTGCTTGTTTAGTTACACCTGGCTTAGCTCTCTGGAAGCATTCTGATTTGTGATTCTTGTAATAGAACTCGATGCAATCTGCTATCGTCTTATGTTCCAGGAAAGACGCAATCTTGCTGAAATCTTTCCCAAAAATGGAAAGGTTATCTATGAATATCTCTGTCTCTACAGCTGTCCAGGGATTGATCATGGATCTTCCTTTCTCAGCAGCACAAGGATCCTCCACCAGAGCATTATTTGATATGAACCTTGACATCTTTATCTCCTTATCCAAAATTAAAGCCGGCATCTTCAAAGTATTTCTACAGGGCTTGAAAGGTGACTCTGCAAGTAACCCATTGACATACTCGATTACTTCTTCTGCAGGTACTTTCCGCGAACTCCCAGCTGCAACATAGTAAGAGAGAATAGAATGTCAGGAAAAGCTGGCCAACAAAAAATTATTTTGAATCTTACTCAAAGCTCGTGCAATGACCTACCCATACAGAGAAAACATGTACTTGGGAATATCATTAACAAAATTGCATCAAATGTCAGAGGAACCACATTCACTCCAAACCTTGTAGGAGAACTTGATAGAACAAACAATATCAAACCAATCCTGGTCTATTCTAAATAATATTAGAACAGTACACATCTCACCAACTTGACACAATCTAGTGTGTGCCTACTAAACTAGTTTTAACAAGTTCCTTGATTGACATCATAGAAATATCTTTGCCATTATGCAGCTAACATAATGACAAAGCAAACACTGATGCACTGAACTTGTTTTAATCTTTGTATGGGAACGCTATGCTTCAAACTAATCAAAAATAGTTTATTTACTGTAACATGGAACCAATGCTGGCAATACACAATTTGTATGAACAAAAAATGTGTCGTCTGATGCTAAAAGTGGGAAATAAAGAGATGTCCTTTGATGACAGCCTGATGTGATAAGTTCAGTTTGGTAATATGTTACATAGAGCTCATTATCTCACCATTTTTCCTTTAGGGCACGAAATAAAAGTATGGCAGTTCCATAGGAAGAGCGTAACTTACATGATACTTTGTTCCAAATACTCATTTTTTCCTCACAATTTAAAGCCCTTCAAATATTTTGTACATCAAGCTAGAAGCAAATTTAATGGGTCATATATCTTTGATCAACTTGAATTGACCCTTTCATAATCAACACCCTTATTAGATGCCAAATCTCATAAAAACAAATCTAAGAAAGTGAGATGGCTTAATCTGCAGATGCAACTGTATAAAGTAGTTATTTAACACAAAAGTACCCACATTTATATAATATACTATCCCCCATCCCAACAAAAATTGGACACTTTCCTTTTCGGTCCTTCCCTCATAATTTTTGCACAACCCAAAATAGAAGAGAATCTCACAATCCTCACTCTTGCTATATACTCTTATTATTTACAACTCATGTCATTACTTCTCCAATAACCTTCACAATCCCTAATTATCATAAAGTTGATTTACCCAGTTTGTCCCACTTTTTACGGAATCACAAAGTAAATATACCATTTTTCATAATCTTTATATGAAAGATTCCCCACGTGTAACAAAGAACTACTTTATCCGTCCCTTTACAAATGTCTCAGATTTTCAGCACGGGTTTTAAGAAATAATGTATTTTAACGTGTAGTGAGATTTTTGTTGTTGTAATTATTTAAATAATGTATTTTATTTGTGTAGGGGGATTTGTGTGGTTGTAATTGTGGTGAAATGAGGTTAAATTCTACCATTTGTATTATGAGACATATTGAAAAGGACAACCCCAAAAGAGACTGAGACATTTGGAAAGACGGAGGGAGTATCATTTTGAAACACATGCTCCAGTAATGGTCAACTAACTAGGGATAAACATAAAACAGGACCCAGCATTAAGGTCAACAGCTAAAACCACTCTATCTTGAAAAATTGAAGCATATACTTTACGCAGGTCACACGTGTTGCTTAATATGGAGAGCTTCATAGGCATTTCAGTAATTGAAACTTCAAAGGCACCTATTTATACAAAACTAGGAGACTTATCAATTTATGTACAGGATCTAATAGGATCTCATTGTGGTATCTTCCAGCAACGGAACTATAGAACCAAGGAGCCAAGAGGAGTAGAAACAGGATTTAAGAATAGAAATAGTGTTCTAAGTAATAAATTTACTATAAATAATTAGTAATGGAATATCGAAGTCCAGACTAAAAACATATATATCACGTCATACGATTAGTTGTTCCTAGACTTTGTTTTGTGAAGCCCAAACCAACAAATTAAATGCAATTGAAATTATTGAATATAAAATGAAGCATACACTCCACTTCTCCAAAGATCACATATTCTTTGGTTGTCAGAGAAATTGTTTGAATTAGTACTTGTGTATGGTAGAGAGCTTTTTTTGGTATAATTATAATCTAGTCTCTACGCAACTCTAAGCATAATAGGAACCTTCGTTCTTGCAATATACACAGAAATTATCCCATCTATTTCTCCTTTATCATAACATGAAATAAATCAGACATATCAAATCAAAAGGATGTCCAGGTAATCCAACATTCATATCACTGTCAAAACCATGAGATTTTCTCTATTTCCCACGTTTATTAGCTGTTCTCCTACTCTTATGGCTAGTGTCTAGTCAGCACATAATATAATTAGAAGAAATTAAAAAAATACCCCAATCACAAATTAATGATCACACAACCAGCAATCATACAATCTTCAAATCTTATTGACTATTTTTTACCCACGTGGAATGCAACATACTGGTAGTGCAAAATGACATCAGCCGTGAATAGCTGCTAAAACGTTAACCCTAACTGATCGATGCGATAGAGGATCGCCTTGGTGTGGGGCTTTACAGGAGGAAACCATCCCAAGCAGCCAGCCTCAGATTGCTATACTACGGGATTATATTTATCTTGAATCTAAGTTAATTCTGAAACAATTAATTTTAATTCACCATTTTCCCATCTTCAGAGACATCATCTATCGGAACTAAGACTTCATCGGTAATCAATCTATTTGGGTTTTTCTTTACAATATATAGTCTATAGTCTCCCGATTTTGTAATTTAAGTTGAGCACAGACGTACAGCATTAGTATTGCTATAATAGGAATAGTAAGGAAACCATTGCCAGATAACAAAATCTCAAAGTTATAATTTCTTACCAGAATATGATATTCTAGAGCGACTGGAGGAACGATTCTTCTTATACCCAGTGTGACATAGATCCAGCTTCTTGTGAGACTTTCCTCGAAGTTTACTTACAGAAACTATACGGCCTTCCCTCCAGAAATGCTGAAATACCTTAAACTTAAGGGTAATAACCTTCTCCTTGAACAGGAGGGACCGCTTCCTCATTAAAAACCTCTCCTTGATTCCTAATGAATCCCTTTGCACAGAAGATATATTACGTGCATCCAACATATCAAAACGATACTGTTGGGCAGGCAATAAATTATTCAACTCCTCCAGAGCCCTGAGTGCAGATTCTTTGTTGGAAGCCAATATAGTGTCATACATATAACCTACATTCAAATGCATATTTCCATTACTGAGGATATCTTGACAAGTAATCACACGTGATGTATGAATACAAGTTTTGTCCTCATCACTCAGATCATCTTCTGAACTCCCAGAGTTACTGGAATTGTTTAAGCCTTCACAACTTTCTGGAGTTTCAGAATTAAAGGTGTCTTCTCCAGAAGGCAGTGACTCGATTAATTTAGACATCGCGCTTCCTGGACTATCAATTTCTATATCTTTAAATGTCTCCTCTGTGTCTTCAATAACACCTGGCATGTTATCAACAACCACGTCTTCAGATGCAACCACCTGCAAAGGAACAGGTCTCACAGTACTGGAGGCAGTAGCTTTCTCACAAGATTTTGCATGGCACTCTCCTGGGATCATGTTAGAGGCAGCTAGATGAGTACAGCGACTTCTAGGTTCAGGTTTCAGTAACTTGAGTTCAGTGTCAAGCGAATCTATCTCAGTTTCAGTCACCTCAATTGCCTTTAATACATCAACTTTCCATACCAACAACTTATTCATTGAGGTGGTTTGTACATAACCAGTGTCCACAGAAGTTAGATCATTAGATTGTACCATCTCATTTATTAAAGAGCTCAAATTGACAATAGATGCGAGGTCCAGATTTTCTAAATTAAAAGGTAGTCCCTTGCAGTGTGTCTGGGGCATAATACTAGGAGAAGAGCTTAAATTAATGCCATCGTGGTCAATATTGAATGCCTTGATAGGTTCTTTCTCATCAATACCTGAAATTTTATAAATTTAGATGAGTACAAGAAAAAACAATATTCGAGGGGGCAACAAGACAATAAATTATACAACAACTAATTAATCTCAATATTGTCAGGACTGCCCAATATCTCAGTGTACAACTAAGTAGGTAGGAAAACATGTCAGTGGCAACATGGACCTAGCCACATCCAATAAGAAGCGAGAATCACAACATGAGACATGCCAACAGGAATAAATAACTAAATAAGTCAGTCTTTAGGAATCGGATACTTCATACTTCTTACAATAAAATATTTCTAGGCAAACTTGGGTAGCCAAGACCTTAGAGAAAAACTTAAAAGTCCTGCGCCGAAGGCAAAATTTGTTATTGATGGACTTTTTCTCTGTATGTTGGCCTGTTTGGGATAACATATTAATATTTATAATGTCTTCACGCGGCCAAAGAGACATAATTTGCAATAGTGATGTTATCCAAAAAAATCATGACTATATTGTCATTTATCTTACTAACTAAAATAAATTATACATCTATAATATCAAGAAACACAATCTACAAATGTTTGGCAAGAAAAAAATTGAGTTTTGCCACTAAGTTGCTTCCTGTCATAGGGATTGCATGACTGAAATATATTAATTCTAGCTTTTAAGAATATGTAGTGGATAAGAGTGTAGTATGCAAGATGGAGAGTATAATTGTATACAGTATTCCTATAGTAGGACAAACTAAAGGAGGTATCACACATCTATGACTTTTCCTAAGGCTGTGTATAGTAAAACAATTCTGATCGATGAGCAACCAACAAAAGGAAAGTAAGGGGGTCAGAATATACTACCTGGTGAAGAGCTACAAGCAACCAAAGATGGAGTAGCAGGTGAGACACAATCTAACACATTTGCAAATGTGGGGCTCTTATCTAGCATATTGACAAAAGGCGTCTGTTGCATAGTCTCTCTGTTACTGACACTGCTAAACAGTCCATATTTTTCCACAGGATCTTCAGGATCATCAACTTTCTTCTTTTCATACTTCGCTAGACCCTCACCCCATCCAAGGCGTGGTTTCTTCCTGGAACTGGTGTCGTCAGATGGAGATGGAGATGGAGAAGTAGCCTTGGGCTCAACACAAATAGCTGCAGGAGAGTTCACAGGTGTTAGTTTCTTCTGCTGCACCTCTACCACTTTCTCATTAGAATCCACCCCCATACTCTTGGAGCTACTTGAACGGCTGAAACCAGAACCCCTCGAAGACATGCTCCCTGACCGATTCCATTTCGGCTTCCACTCCGTAATCCCTGGAACTTTTTCTTTATCAGGTTTCGGATCTGAGCTGGTAAGTTCTTCAGCAGTGTCCACTTCCTTCTCATCCATGTCTTTCATAACAGACTGAGATGGGCCTGATAGGGTATCGGGAAGAGGCTGATCAGAGTTATGTTCTATACTTCTGTCGTTATGGCATGTTTGAGTAACCTCAGAGGAATTTCCCTTATTACTGTTGTCAAGGCAGGTTTGGGTATCCTCGAAGTTGTTGCCCTTACTACTGTTGTTAAGGCATGTCAGAGGATTCTCTATGGATTTCTGGTTATTAAACTCGGGGTCGGGTCTCCCGGGACTGCTGGAGGATGCACCAGGTGGTTCCCAAGAGGGTGATCTCCAGTCCTTCTGGCTAATTGGTCCCCTATTTTCCCTACTATTCCTTAAGTACCTTCCGTCGCCGCGGGATCGGAAAGGTCGAAAGTTGTCATCTTCAAGATTTCTGTCACCATACCTAGACCCAAAAGGTGGAAATCCATGACCAGCCTCCTCAGGGTAAATATGCCAACCACCCTGCTTACCACGACCTTCAGTGAAAAACAATACAAACCCCAAATAATGGGTAGGAAAAAATCAAAATTAGATAATGTATCCCACACAAAAACCCAGATGATAGAGTATTAATATGATCATTTTTAATCCTTTTCTTATATTTTTAACCCTAACGAAAACAACAGAGAGATAGATCTACACAGCACCATACGGATGCGAAACTACAGATCTGCTCCATATTCACCCAGCAGAATACCTAGTGGAATTTAGAACACGGGAATAAGGTCATAAACCCGTAGTCTGTCTTATTTCCATGAAAAATGCACAAATTAACAAGGTGAATAGCCTTTGTTAACCTATAAATCAGTCGGTAGAAAAAACTAATTAGGGCCGAAATCCCAATAACCTACTTTTAATCAAATAAAAACTCAAAAAGAATTGAATGAAAACCCTAATCCCTGAAAACTGGAAATAGAACCGAATACTTAATAACGAACCATTTTTCCCTAAACAACAAACCAGCTACGAATCAAAGAAGGAAAAAAAAATCCTAAATCGATTGCTTACCAGGAGGGATAGGGCGAGTGGAGCGAAAATCCGAATACCAGCGCTGCTTCATCGGTTGGTTGTGGTGGTGGCGATAAAGCTGAGGGTGCGGCGACGGCGCGTGTGGATGACGGTTCTGCTCCCGCCATCTATGCGGTCCAGCACCAGTGAATCCTCCCCCGGCACCGCCAGCGCCAGCAAAACGCGCGTCTGGGGCGGATCTATCGTGTTTGCGGAAATCCCTTCGATCCCACGGCAATTGCTCGGGCGGCATCAAAGTAAAACTTTATATTTTCCTCTAGCCTCGCTGCTGTTTCTTTCTCCTGTTCACGCCGCCTCCTTTCAATCTCATCCAAAACACAGAGAGGGCCGAAATTAGGGTTTGAAAGAATATAAGAAACACAGATGACGAAGAAGTGATTATATTTCTGTGGGTTTTCTCTCTTTTTTTAGAGGGGAATGAAAGAAACGAAAATATGGAGTCGTCAAGTGATAAGAGAGAAAAAGGAAACGAAGGAAGGCTTCCTTCTTACTTTTTGTGTGTTTGCGTTTGTTTGTGCTTTGATATTTATTTATTTACAGTATTTTATTTTTATTTTTACTTTTATTATTATTTTTTAAAGTAAGATTTTCACCTACATTATTATAATTTTTTATTTGTTTAATTTTTTTAATATTTTTTATTTCATAGAACTCTATAGAATTCAAAATAAAGAATATAAATAATTACTAAAACTCTAACTTTTTATTTAATATCAAATACAATTGCTTAATTATGACAGAACAAAATATAAATAGCACTGAAACCTTAACATTTGAGCTTTATTAAAATATAAATAAATTATAAAACTTCAAATAATATTATTCTTTCTTTTATCTACATCAGAAACCCTTACACTTGAACCGGGGGTCAGGGTAATAACCAAGCTAGTGGGGAAGGTGCTCTCCTACAGATACCCATGTGAGCCTGTTTTGGGGGAAATCAAAATTTAGGAGAAAAACTAGGCCCATATTCGTACTTCATCAAACTTGAACAGGAGGAGCTACGACATGGGAAAACAGGCTGCGAGTGACGGGCAGAAGGCGGAGGGACATGCGCATCCCGTTGATAATTCTACGGTGGCTACCACAACATTATACGAGATAAGAAGGGAGACGACCCAGTGTCGGCCACCAAAATCCATCTGTCGGCCGACAAGGGCTTCCTGTCGGGCGACAAGACCTATATGTCGGCGATAGAAAACAGAAAAGTGATGTTATTCGGCTGTCAACTAGCTCTAACTCTTTTGGGGCGTTGAGCAGCCTAGTAGAAAAATAGGAGGACATGGAAGAAATCTTAAAGGAAGGAGAGATTGTGGTGGGTACTATAGTGATTTACGAGCAGGGTCCTAAAGCAGTCCTTCAGTCGGGTTCTCATGTGTAGTACACTCTGCTGGAACGTTAGAGGACTGCGGATCACTAGAGGGTTGTCCGAGACCTTATTCAGGAGCACTCGGTGTGCCTTGTTGCCTTATTAGAGACACGTGTTATCTCTAGTAAGCCATCGTTTATTGTTGATCGGGTTTTTTCTTCGTGGAGTCGGTATGTTGACTATGATGACCGGTCGGGGAAGAGGATCTGAGTCGGATGGGATCAGAGTTTGGTGGATGTTCACATGATTAGTGCCTTGGATCAGTGGCTTCATTGTAGAGTCACTGAGCTCAGGACTGCTGCTACCCAATTTTACACGTTCATATATGCACATAACACGATTATTGAGAGGAGGGTGTTATGGGATTATATACTTTCTATTTCTGAGTTCCTGCAGGACATGAATTGGGTGGTGTTAGGCGATTTCAACACCATCCTAGATGAGAGTGATGCTCTGGGTGGAAGAGGGGCGATTGTGACAAATGACGAGTTTCATGCTTGTTTGAAGGCGGCTGATTTGAGCACGTTACCCACAGTGGGACCGTGGTATACATGGCACAATCAGCAGGCGAGGGACCGAAAGTGGCGACGCCTTAATAAAGTGGTGGCTAACCCTTCCTGGTTAGTACACAGTGCGGAGAGCACCTACCATAATTGTCGTCCCGTACTCGGATCATGCTCCCCTTCTCCTGAATCTAGGGACGACTGGTCACGGATTTAAGGCGTGGTTTCGGTTCGATAATCACATCACGGACTTGGAGGACTTCATCCCACAGACGAGGTGCATCTTGTATCATTCGATTTACGGTCTGTCGATATATTCAGTGGTTAAGAAGCTTAAGCTTCTTAAGGGTTTGTTTCGGCAGATGAGGATTATACAGGGTCATCTTGGAGCGAATGTGACGAGAGCGAGGGAGTTTCTGCTCTCTGTCCAATCGTGTTAGAGTTCAAATCCTACGTTTGAGCCGTAACTTGTGTTGGACGGTATTTGTCGTCGGTTTTATGCACGGGAAGTTGAGTCAAAGCAAGTTTAATTACACACAGAGGGCGAAGACATCATGGCTTCGAGATGGGGATCAGTGCACGACCTTTTTCATTAGGAGTATAGCGGTCTGACGGGCTCGGTCGCGCATACTTGAGGTCGACACGACGACTGAAGACCTTGTGCATGACTTATCGCAGGTTAGTAGTACGATTGTGTCGTTCTTTCAGTTACTATTGGGTACTTCGAGCCATCCTCTGGCTGGAGATCGATTTACGACCTTTCGTGACTAGGCGGTTGACAACTGAGATGGCAGAGCATATGGTCAGGATGATGACTACAGTAGAGATTTAGAACGTTCTTTTTGCGTTCGATGATGACAGAGTGTCGCGTCCTGATGTCTACTCTTCGGCCTTCCTTAAACAAGCGAGGTAGGTGATTAAATCTGAGTGCCTTGCAGCTACCTCAGATTTTTTCCTTACCGGTAAGCTTGTTAGAGCAGTCCACTCTATGATTATCACTCTCATCCCGAAGGTTGCTGTCCCGAAGCATCCTAAGGACTTTCGCCCCATCACGTGTTGCAATGTGTTGTACAAGGTGATAGCGAAGATTATCTCTAATCGTATGAGTGATAGTATGGCTTTCTTGGTGGATAGATCGCTTACGGCTTTCGTCCCTGTCAGACGCATTGAGGATAATATTCTCCTGGCGCATGAGATTCTGCAAGGATACGGACAAAGGAGACTTCCAGCTAGGTGTGTGCTGAAAGTCGATCTTAAGAAGGCCATGACACGAATGAGTGGGGATTTGTAAGGGCGACTTTGGAGACTATGGGATTCCATCAGGTGTTTATCGATTGGATTATAGAATGCCTTACTACTCCGGCCTACTCGGTGAAGATCAATGGTTCAGTCGAGGGATATTTTAGAGGTGCCCGCGGACTGAGACAGGGGGACCCGATGTCACCATTTCTCTTCGTCTTGGTGATGGAGGTCTTGTATGGGACCTTAGAGAGGCACATTCAGGCAGAGAGCCGAGATTACAGTTTCACTGTAGATGTGAGTTTACCCGGACTTATATGTTGAGGTTTGCATATGATTTACTACGAGTTTGCCATGCGGATCCGGTCTCTATTGATACTCTTAGGCTGGGGGTTCATCTCTTCTCTCTTTACTCGGGTCTGCATGCGAATGTAGACAAGAGTAACATTTTCATCTCGCTTTAGGCACAGGAGGATGAGTCGGCGCTACAGGCAGTTTTCGACTTTCCTATTGGTACTCTCGCTCTCTCTCTTATCCAGGTCGCCTTCAGCTGACCTGATCTGTACTCAGTACGCTACATGTCTATGATGGTTACGATATACTGATCAGATCGATATACCGTGTGTGCGGAAGCGTGTAAAGCATATAAATCTATCATGCTTGGATCTTAGTACATACAATATATGTATAGACACACATATATATATACACACATCCAATATATATATATATACAAGGTTCAACGAGTTCGTACATTTGATAATGAATTGATTCGTTGATGTTGATTAAGGTGGTGTTGAGTCGATTGAACCACCTTAATGGATCAGCAACTTGAAGCTCTCCTTGTGAATGACCTCGTCACTCCTTTGGATCGTCCGGATGTTGAAGCCGCACAAATGGCTCGGCCTCTACGTGTTGCACACGAACCCGAATAATGAACACCTTTGCTTGCTTGAGAATGGTTCTCTCTATTTGTGTGGAATTTCGTGGCTGATGATAATCTGATATGAAAATCACATTTTCATCTATATAAGTGCATCATTATGCATGCCATAACACCCCTTTGTAACCTCCAACATAATGGGCATCATTATGCACCATTAACATGCAAAAGGAGTTACAAAAGAGGTGAAAGGTCATGCCACATACACATGCCACTATGCATTGTATGTGGTCCCACTTGCTTGTGTGGCATGCCATGTCACACTATGTGACATGCATCCATGCAAGCCATGCATCCCATGCATGTGTATTAAATCCACGTAAATATTGATTCTAAATCAATATATTTATCAAGCAATGTATATTAATATCGAGCTCGTGTGTGACCCTGTAGGTATAATTATTGATCAATATTATATTGCTCCCAGCAATTAATATTATCGAATAATTATTTAACATCCATAGACGACCTTATGACTTTAATTATCGATTGCACACGTAGGATCGAAGGACATATCCCAACAATCTCCCACTTGGCCTTCAGAGCCAGTGTGCTGCCAATTTCCTGTTGTCACTTCATGTCTAAGTTTGAACTTGAGGCAAGACTTGAGTCATCCTCAATCGGTTCAAACCTTTCTTGGACTATGAGACAGACTGTAAAACCAGATTTATCACTATGATACGAATCTGGACGTGGCCACGTATTTTCCACAGTCTCGACTCTTCAAGTGGCCGATAAGACATGTATCCCATTATAAAATGGAGGACGATCCCATCTTGTCAATCCAAGCTCTCCCACTTGCTTCCTGATATACCCAATAACAAGTTTTATAACCTCCTTTTACGAAAGGCGTTTACTTGTATCAAAGTACACCATTTCACAATGGAATCACTCTGAACTACTCAGGTCAGAGGAAATTGCTCGACAATCAATGAAATAGTATTATGACTCGAAATCTTAAATAATATTCCAGTCGGGTCTGTTCGATCGTTAGCTCCCAGCTAATATCTATGTAATTGTACTTGATGTCCCACATCATTAGCCCATGAAGCGGCGCTATAGTACACATTACAATCTAGTTCATTGTATTATCGGTTTGTCCGTACTCGATTATACGAACTAGGAACAAGCATATGATTCAAGTATATCAGTTCAACCATTGTGACTTCATTATGCGGTAAGTCGGCCTCATAACCCAATTGATATCACTTAATCATTTGAACAATTCATATAAATTAAACCATATTTATATTAAGAATTATGTATTATACATATGAGTGAATGTTTACCAAATCTCCAAAAGTATCTAATACAGTAATAGAAATCACAACCCATCTCTAAGATGTCTGATCTCTATTGTAGTCCTGAAAGCCTCAAGCTTAGACTACTGGAGAGGTTTAGAAAGCGGGTTTGCAACCTTACCAAAAGTTGCAACTTTATTATCTCGATGTCTCCACAAAAATATCTCCTAGATAATGTGGAACTTCCTGAGCACCAGTTTTAGACTTGTGGTGCTTCCTAGCTCATTGGCTTGCGCGATAGCTCTACTATAAATAGAGAACTATCGGATGGGCCGAGCTAGTTACGCCACCTAGTTCATCGAAGAACTTCAAATCTGAACTGCCAACATCACTGCATCCAATGCAGTGCTGTACTCAGCTTCTGTAGTTCAATCAACTATTGCATTGCATGGAACTATTCCAGCACATTTTACCTCTAACCAGACAAAAGATATAACCAGATTAAAATCGGAAATTATCTTAGTCTGTTTTGAAGTATGCATCAAATAGATTGTTAATATCAACTCATCTTGTCCTCCAAAGACAAGATAATGTTCATTAGTCCGTAAACGACACTTTAGAATTGTATTGACCACATCCAATGTGCCTCACCAGATTTTCCTTGAAACCAATTCGTCATGTTCAAAGCATACGATACTTAGGGTAATAATCAAACAACGTAACTCCCACTGATCTTCTTGTAATACAAGATTCTTCTGTGTTCCTCTGAAATCCAAAACCCTGTATGGATTCATAGAACCGAAGATTCCAATTCCGAGATGCTTGCTTTAATACATAAATGGATTTATTAAGCTTGCATACTCTCTCAGCTTGATTAGGATCGGAAAAAAACTCTGGTTGTGTCATAAACACATCCTTTACTAGAATCCCATTCAAGAAGGTGGTTTTAACATCCATTTGTCATATCTCATAATCATAATGAGCAGCAATGGCTAAGAGAATCCGAATGGATTTAATCATAGCAACTGGTAAAAGGTTTCATCATAATCCACCCCGTGAATTTGTTTATATCCTTTTGCCACCAACCTTGCTTTGAAAACAATAGGTTTTCCATTCATGTCTGTTTTTATTTTGTAAATACATTTGCATCCAATGGGCCTAGCCCCTTTAGGCAAATCGAACAAGTTCCAAACTTGATTTTCAGACATTGGTTCCATTTCGGATTTCATGGCACCCTGCCATTTCTCGGAAGCTGGACTCGTCATAGCTTGGATATAGGTAAAAGGTTCATTGCTTTCTAAAAGTATGATTTCATAACTCTCATTAGTCAGAATACCTAAGTATCTGTCAAGTTGAGTTCTAATCCTTCCGGACCTTCTAGGTTTAGGTGTGGTTTCCAAAACTACTGGATTACTCTCGACCAAGTCTTGGGTCTCCATCTCAGTTTGTTCTTCTAGAACCTCGTTCAATTCAACTGAGCTCCCACTTACTTTCTTGGAAAGATATTCCTTTTCAAGAAATACACCATCTCGAGCAACAAAGACTTTATTCTCGGATTGGTTGTAAAAGTGGTACCTGTTGGAGTTGTGTACTTAATGTCTAGATTTAAGTACCGGTAAACTCCCTGTCATGGCATTTAACCTATTTAATTAATAAACAATTATTTGCATTTAATTAATGATGCAAAATATAGTCCTGGATTTTATACGTTGTAGTTAGTATGGTGCGCATGGGCGCACAGAAGATCATACTATCGGTTACTCGTATTTAATCGAACAGTTGCTCACGACCTAGATGGACACGGACCAATCCATCGGTATAGTCGTTGTGTGAGAGAGAAAATAATTTATCTTAATTATTTTATCA
This sequence comes from Euphrasia confusa, assembly GCA_954870475.1. Classification (NCBI taxonomy): domain Eukaryota; kingdom Viridiplantae; phylum Streptophyta; class Magnoliopsida; order Lamiales; family Orobanchaceae; genus Euphrasia; species Euphrasia confusa. The sequence continues at coordinate 26,155,360 of OX940960.1, forward strand.
CACTTGTACACTTGGTGTATTGGGCGGATCGCTTGAGATTTATTGATTAGGATTGCCTTGGATAATCAATTTAAATCTCAGAGTATTTTATTCTTAATCCCCGATATTATTGCGGGTGTGTATATTTAATATAAGTGACTTTGATTTTCCAAAGGAATTAACCGATTTAATTATTGGGTTAATTACCGGTTAAGTTGGGTCACTATATTTTATATACGACATGCCGTGAATACTTGACGGGAAAGTGTATCCCGTAAGGGTTGATAATATCCCCGAGATGAGTTCATAAGGAATTATTATGTAAACCCTGCAGGTGGATTTAATCCGCATAATAATTAAAGTTGAACGGTACTATTCTCGGATATAAGAGATGAATAATATTTATTGAGCAATAAATAAATTTATTCATGGATATTTAAATCTTAAATACACGGAATAAATAATACTACCGGAGAAATATTATTTGATATAATATGGATTAATATTGGGAGTGCAATTTTATTTATATAGTGGAAAATAAATAAAATTTAATATTGATAAGGATTAATGGATTTGGGTTGGACCCAATTTAATCTTCAATATTTAGAAGCCCAATATTTATTCTCCTTATGATCCCCTACGTAGCCTGTATAAGCACTACATGGTCTTCACTTTTCACAACCCAAGATACGCCAATCATAAAGTCTTGAAGAGTGAAGGAGATCCATAGGAGTTCGATAGATCGTCGCCCACACGACGTTCGGACGAGGTGCAAGGAATACGTGGGAAGATCGCAAGGTCATCAACGCGTTAATTCGTTTCTCCATACAACGAATCGAAGGTAATAAATCATAAACCCTCTTTTATGATTTTGTGTGAATTGATTGTAGCGTATACATGAACACACGATCCGGGTAAACGTACGAACTTCGGGGACGGGGATTCGAGATCCCCGGCGAAGGTCGAGAAAACCCTCGACGGGATCGAGGGTGGCGGCCGAACCCTAGGGTTCGACCGCCGGCGCGCGGACAAGGGATGAGCCCCGGCTGGACGCCGGGGCGTGGGGTCGACTTCGGGTCGACCACCGGGGTTCGCCGTGGGCTGGTGCCACGGCGGGTGAACCCCAGCCCCTTGACCGGCGGCGTCGCGCGGAGGAGCCCTCGGCTGGAGCCGAGGGGCGATCGAGCCCGTGAGCTCGATCGCGGGTATGCTACGGGGTCACCCGTAGCTGCCCTGTATGCGCTACGGGTTCGCCCGTAGCGGGCGTACGGGGTTGAACCCCGCCGCGAGCAGCGAGTCGTGGACTCGCTGCGGGGCTGCTACGAGCAGCCCCGGGGATGCCTCGCGCATCCCCAGCGATCATCGCGAAGATGATCGCGAGCCCCGTGCGGGGGCTCGGCTGGACGCTCGCGGCCCTCGGGCCTCGCTGGGTGTTCGGTCGGGCCCCGGCTCGTGCGGTGGTTCGCGTTCGTGGATCCGACTCGTAGGGGACTTCGGCTGGGGGCGGGCTGCGTGTCTTCGGGCGCGTAGTCTCCAAAGGTCGGACTCCTGCGGATGAGTCGGGGATCCAATCTCCGGCGATGAAGGATTTCGGTCGGGCTATCGGTTCCGCATAAATTTCAATAGCCCGGGATATCGATTTCCAACAATTGGTATCAGAGCGTTTGGTTTCGTGTTCATGTATATGCTCGATTCTTGTTCTACCTTGCAGGATTTCCGGCTATCATGGTTGGATTTAATTAATTTTTTTTTAATTAATTATCATGATTATTAAACTCTCGGACATGTCGAGATTCGTTTTGTGTGGATGAATGTTTGTAATAGTAAAAATTCGGGGGTTGACCGAATTTAGGATTTATTATTACGTTCCTTATTTTTCCGGAAAATGTATAGGGTCGATTTCATGTATAGAATCGATACCGGATATTGTAATTTAATTCTTGTAATTTTAATTACGTTGGTTCGATGTTGAGACGATCGCCGGAAGACGAAGAAGGTGTGACGAAGAAGACGATGGACGAAGGGGCCGATCATCCCCATGATCGACCCCATGGATCGATCGCCGGCGTGGGGGCTGTCCGTGGGAGCTCCCGGCCACGCCGGCCACCGGTGGTGGTGGCGCGTGGGCTGGGGGCGGCGGCGGTGCTCCTCCCGGGCGGCGGTCGACGGTGGGGGTGGTGCGGGGACTCCCAACCCGTGCTACTCCTACCATAATCCAACTTTCCTAAATTAATTCGGCTTTCCTATTTGAGTATCTTCCTTTTAGGAAACTCTCATGGATTGGGAAAAGAATTAATTGAATTAATTTTATTCCTATTGATTTATTTCCTTCATGGAATTATTCAAGGATTAGGAATTTAATTAATTTAGTACTAAAATTTATTTTTCCTATTTGATTATTCCTACTCATGGGAATATTCATGGATTAGGAATAAAAATAAATTTGGAAAGTAGTGAGTCCTAATTTATTTATTTCCTTATTCTATTATAGAAGTCTTCTAGAATATTCCGAGTTTAACTTGGATAGATTATTCTAGAGATTTAATAGAATTAGATAGGAAAATAAATAAATAAAAATATTAATAATATTTAATTTTATTTTTGATATATTCAATTGACTTAATTTTTTGAATTAAGTAACTTTTGGATTAATTGAAAATAAATAGATTTAAATATTGGAGATTAATATTCTTGTCACATGGAGCATTCAAGAACGAAGACTGAAGACTAGAAGATGCGTACGGAGATGCGACAAAGCCATGATAGTCGGAAAATAATTTTCTAGCATTATTTTGACTATGTGATACTATGTGCTTTATTGCTTGTATGCATGCTATATGTGTTTATTTTATGCACTAGATAGCGTATCCCTTTATTATAAAAAGCTAAGTGGGAGAGGGGATGGAAACATTCCCATGGTCTCCATTACTGTTCTCTTGGTGACTCTTATGGACTTTCGAAGTTCGTATAGACGAGTCATTGGAGGAGAATTCTTGTAATTCCTTTTACAAGAAACATTAATCGAGTTTATCAAACAATGCCTAATTTGTCTTTCTGAAACTGACTTCAAGTCGACTCATTCTCACCCCGGGGAGTGGAATGGAGCCAAAGCCACTTGGTCATGTGGATGACACAAATTAGAGACCTTCGTGCCATTCTTTGATAGGTGGGTCGATTGTCTGCTCGGCTCCCTCATTTATGAGAGATAGGGTCGCTCGCATGGCGAATCACTGGTTAGAAACTTCGAGTTTCACTTATGATTCTCCGAGTCTTGATTGACAAAATCTAATGGATCTTGTAATTGGGAGTCAATTATAAAAGTCTCTTAGTGTAGTAAACGTCCACACCACGTGGCTTGCTATGCTGACGGATTTTGGATTAATTGATGTAGACAGTTATAAGTGATTGTGAAGAGTTGTGAAATTATCGTAAACGTCCACACCACGTGGCTTGCGGTAATGTAGCAATTCCAAACGATTTACTTTAGTACTGAGTAATGGTTTACACTTAGATACGCGTTATAGTATTCTTCCCCACGAAGTTACGCTATAATTGATGTATGACCAAAGAAAATCTAATTACTAAATCATTTGGGAGGGTAAACGTCCACACCACGTGGCTTGCCTTACCTGATGGGATTTTAGACGTGATTAGTGATTTAATGATGTTATTCCAGGGAGATAACGTCGGATATTAAATTAATTGTTTGTTTAAATGTGCTTATAGGTTTAGAAAATTACTATGAATCCACTTGAGATGATACTTGAGGAATTTGACGCACTGGTTCCATACTGTGTTGAATGGAAAGAAGAGTTAGACATTGCTCAGACTGCAAAGGAGTACAAAGACGTACTCAGTGAAACTTGTCCTCCTGGACTCACCATTAACTCGACTGAGGATGAGATTTTTGACTTTGAAAAATGGGGTAGTGCTCGTTCATTAGCCATTAATCATGATGTCATGCTTAAACTCAAGTTGTTGTTTGGTCATGATGGGGAGGCTAGAAAAGAGGCGATGAGGATACTCATAAAGATCTGTTACTTCGATGAAACACTTGATCATGTTTTTGAGATGATGGATCTTTTAGACGAGTTGAAACAATCGCAAGCTCTTATAGCCAAAGCCAAAGGTTTCGGACCTAAAGGCAAGGGAAAGGAGAAGAAGACAAGGGGGTCCGGTGGTCCTAAGGGACTTGGACCAAAGGGTGGGATTAAGAAGCCTTCTGGCAAACATCCCCAAAGGAAGCAGTCTGAGTACTGGGGGTCTACATCTTGTCCTCTCAAAGGTACGAATTTTTCTTTTGTCGTAAAACATAGTCAGCGGTATTATCTACCGGAATTCTGGTGTGTAGATATGGAACCACTGACGGTATGTGCATTCTAAATGCAGGGGTTCCAGAAAACCCAGCGACTTAGATAAGAAGAGTTCAAGTCCACATGGGCGAAGCTGTTGAGGAAGCAGCGGTTGCAGTGGAAGACATTTATCTATCTGGTTGATAGTTATAGGATTTCATTTCAAGTTTATTGCTTTGTACCTTTTATTTTAGAAAGAACTTTTGTTCTGGTTTTCTATTATTAATGGATATTTTATTTCTTTAATCATTTGATGGTTTAGACAAGAAATAATGGCGATATCTATTCTGGTACATTAGATAGCAATATATGAATGATGAATCCTTAGTCTACCACGATGCAACAAACCGTTATATAAACTTGTTTTACTTATTAGATGTATTTCTTTATCAATCATTATACTTGTGAATTCTTAAACTTAGTAGTATTTGTTCAAAAAAGGGGATTCAAAAGGTCGAAATTGATTTAATCAATTATAGTTGGAGGAATGGACCTCCCGACCTAAGAATCAAATTTTGGAAGAAGATACAACTAAGTTAACCTTTCTGGGTAAAGGATGGAGTTCGGACAAGTATTGAGAATGATCAAAGATGATATATGCAGACATATGTGTAATTAAAAGGGTGTAAGTAGTTTCCTTTAAGGAATACTTGAAGATGGATTAGAATGCTTGATGTGCCATAAAAGCGAAGTGTTTGACACAAAGCTATTATGGGGAACCTTCAAAGTATATCCGTTGGAAGCCTGCGACTTGTTCGCGGAGGCCGACACCTATCCAAAGAGCACATAGCATAAATCAAGGATTGAGATTGAGTCTCAAACGACTGCACCATACACTGATGTGTAAACATGGTGTGTCAGGAATAAGGAATTCTAATAATGGAAGGACAAGTTTATTCGGAACAACCTATGTTCTGTGGATATTTCTGGATACAATGACACATTCGATGTAATTGTAGAATATCCTAGAAGAACAAGTAATTGTATGTTCAATAGTACTACGAACCAGAAGGGTGTCCTCGCCCGGTTCTTAGAAGGAGACTATTAGATGAACTACAATGCCCTAACAAACAAGATACTTTATAATGAGGAAAGAGAAGACTGAGAACCAGCCTAACCGAGTAGTATACCACTAACTGCACCTAATGTTATTACTGTTATACACCGGAACGCCATTGCAGTGGGAGGTTGTTAAGCAACCGGAGATGTTCATAAGAATGGAGGAGTTTTAACTCTGGATCTAGTAGACATGAAATCGATCCCTAGTTCTGCATAGGAGGCAGTACTGATCTAAATGTGCCTACTTGGATAGCAGTAATTTATTATTGTTAAAGGGGCAAGATCATTTAGAGGTACAAGCTTAGTAAATCCATTTATGGATTATCACAAAGCTGAAACTTGTGAACTTGCGAATTGATGAGATAGTCCATTGTATGGGTTCATCAAGAAGCATAGACAAGATTGGTGTATTGGAGACGTAATGGAAACAAAGTGGTGTTTCTCGGAATTTTGTGTAGATAACACTTCATCATTGGCAACAATGTAAAAGCGTTGTCAAACATAAAATAGAGATTGTCTAAATAAATCGAGATATAAGATTAAGATGAAGTTGGATCATGTTCTTAGAAATCTTTCGATCTCTAGATAAGAACGTTTGTACTTCTCTTTAGATATCTTATACGATTATGGTTTGTTTTAAACATGCACAATTCTGAGAAAGGTTATTGCCTTTCGAGAACAGAATGCATCTATCTAATGTATGTGTCTTGAACACATGAAGGAGATAGATATAAACAAAGCAGATTCTTACACTTCGAGTGTAAAGGGCTTTGTAAATGCAGTGTTATAAAACAGAAAACTGATATCAACTATGCGGTTAGCGTAGTGGGAGGATATCAAAGTAATCTGGATAAGAAATATTCGAATGCTGTAAAAGTACTTGGAAGTACTGGATTACTAAGCAAGACAAAATCTTCTTAGATTACAATTTCTCAGATTCAAAATCAGAGAAGGACCAGTGTAAGTCGATATCAGGCTATGTGTTCACTTTTAGAAGAGGTGGAATCTAAGGATGAAAGAGTGATAAGCGTAATGCTTCTCGGACTCTATCATAAACCGAATAGCAGCCTCAAAGGCAGCGGAAGTTTTGGTTAGGTTCCGGAATGACCTCTGAACTTGGATATGATTCTTGGTTCACCAAAGGCTATGTTCATAGCGGTGCATGGAGAACTGGAAGAAGTCATAAGTTCAAAAGGTGATGATAACACATAGAGCAAGTACCACCTGATACGAATCATCGTCAGAGAGACAACGCAGTAGTCACCAAGATAACTTCAGATCGGCGACCTAGATTGCTCATTCACATAATACTTCTGGGAAGTATAACTTAAGCACGTGATGAGTATGGAAGTCGGGAGTTTGGAGGAAATGACTAGACCTTAGTACAAGTGGGAGATTGTTGGAGTTGTGTACTTAATGTCTAGATTTAAGTACCGGTAAACTCCCTGTCATGGCATTTAACCTATTTAATTAATAAACAATTATTTGCATTTAATTAATGATGCAAAATATAGTCCTGGATTTTATACGTTGTAGTTAGTATGGTGCGCATGGGCGCACAGAAGATCATACTACCGGTTACTCGTATTTAATCGAACAGTTGCTCACGACCTAGATGGACACGGACCAATCCATCGGTATAGTCGTTGTGTGAGAGAGAAAATAATTTATCTTAATTATTTTATCACACTTGTACACTTGGTGTATTGGGCGGATCGCTTGAGATTTATTGATTAGGATTGCCTTGGATAATCAATTTAAATCTCAGAGTATTTTATTCTTAATCCCCGATATTATTGCGGGTGTGTATATTTAATATAAGTGACTTTGATTTTCCAAAGGAATTAACCGATTTAATTATTGGGTTAATTACCGGTTAAGTTGGGTCACTATATTTTATATACGACATGCCGTGAATACTTGACGGGAAAGTGTATCCCGTAAGGGTTGATAATATCCCCGAGATGAGTTCATAAGGAATTATTATGTAAACCCTGCAGGTGGATTTAATCCGCATAATAATTAAAGTTGAACGGTACTATTCTCGGATATAAGAGATGAATAATATTTATTGAGCAATAAATAAATTTATTCATGGATATTTAAATCTTAAATACACGGAATAAATAATACTACCGGAGAAATATTATTTGATATAATATGGATTAATATTGGGAGTGCAATTTTATTTATATAGTGGAAAATAAATAAAATTTAATATTGATAAGGATTAATGGATTTGGGTTGGACCCAATTTAATCTTCAATATTTAGAAGCCCAATATTTATTCTCCTTATGATCCCCTACGTAGCCTGTATAAGCACTACATGGTCTTCACTTTTCACAACCCAAGATACGCCAATCATAAAGTCTTGAAGAGTGAAGGAGATCCATAGGAGTTCGATAGATCGTCGCCCACACGACGTTCGGACGAGGTGCAAGGAATACGTGGGAAGATCGCAAGGTCATCAACGCGTTAATTCGTTTCTCCATACAACGAATCGAAGGTAATAAATCATAAACCCTCTTTTATGATTTTGTGTGAATTGATTGTAGCGTATACATGAACACACGATCCGGGTAAACGTACGAACTTCGAGGACGGGGATTCGAGATCCCCGGCGAAGGTCGAGAAAACCCTCGACGGGATCGAGGGTGGCGGCCGAACCCTAGGGTTCGACCGCCGGCGCGCGGACAAGGGATGAGCCCCGGCTGGACGCCGGGGCGTGGGGTCGACTTCGGGTCGACCACCGGGGTTCGCCGTGGGCTGGTGCCACGGCGGGTGAACCCCAGCCCCTTGACCGGCGGCGTCGCGCGGAGGAGCCCTCGGCTGGAGCCGAGGGGCGATCGAGCCCGTGAGCTCGATCGCGGGTATGCTACGGGGTCACCCGTAGCTGCCCTGTATGCGCTACGGGTTCGCCCGTAGCGGGCGTACGGGGTTGAACCCCGCCGCGAGCAGCGAGTCGTGGACTCGCTGCGGGGCTGCTACGAGCAGCCCCGGGGATGCCTCGCGCATCCCCAGCGATCATCGCGAAGATGATCGCGAGCCCCGTGCGGGGGCTCGGCTGGACGCTCGCGGCCCTCGGGCCTCGCTGGGTGTTCGGTCGGGCCCCGACTCGTGCGGTGGTTCGCGTTCGTGGATCCGACTCGTAGGGGACTTCGGCTGGGGGCGGGCTGCGTGTCTTCGGGCGCGTAGTCTCCAAAGGTCGGACTCCTGCGGATGAGTCGGGGATCCAATCTCCGGCGATGAAGGATTTCGGTCGGGCTATCGGTTCCGCATAAATTTCAATAGCCCGGGATATCGATTTCCAACAGTACCCTCGTGTTTCTTTTGGATAACCCACAAAGAAACATTTATCCGATTTGGGTTCAAGCTTTGTACAGATATTTCTCTTCACATAAGCTTAACATCTTGATATAAGACAAGTTAGGGACCTTCCCTTTCCATACCTCGTATGGTGTCTTATCAACAGCTTTTGACGGTGTCCTATTCAGTGTATAGGCTGCTGTTAAAAGTGCGTGTCCCCAAAAAGATTTTGGTAGTTCACTAAGGCTCATCATCGATCGAACCATATCTAATAAGGTTCTATTCCTCCTTTCGGAAACACCATTCATCTGGGGTGTTCCAGGTGGAGTGAGTTAATATAGAATACCACAACTCATAAGATGATCATCGAATTCTTGGCTAAGATATTCACCACCTCGATCCAATCGAATGACTTTTATCTTCTTACCAAGTTGATTCTCAACTTCATTTTGGAATTCTTTGAACTTTTCAAAGGCTTCCGACTTATGCCTCATTAAATAGACATAACCATATCTACTTAAGTCATCGGTAAAAGTTATGAAGTAGAAATAACCTCCACGTGCTTGTAAGCTCATTGGACCACATACATCAGTATAGATTAAACCCAATAGATCACTTGCACGTTCTCCTTTCCCTAGAAAAGGTGACTTTGTCATTTTGCCCATCAAACATCCTTCACATGTATCAAATGACTCCAAGTCAAAAGATTTGAGAATGCCTTCTTTAAGAAGTTTCTCTACACGTTTAATGTTGACGTGGCCTAATCGACAATGCCAAAGGTATGTTTCATTGAATTCATTCGATTTGGTCTTTTTGGTATCAATGTTATATATATGATTGTCAAGTTGAAGTATATATAAACCATGTTCTAATCGTGTCGAACCATAGAACACTCCACTTTTTGAAATAGTAAATAAACCATTTATTATAGTGAAGGAAAATCTTTCAGTATCCAATACTGAAATAGAAATGATGTTCTTGGTAATACTTGGTATGAAATAAACATTATTCAATACTAAAACAAGGCCCGAAGGCAAACACAAATCATAAGATCCTACGGCTAATGCAGCGACCCTCGCTCCATTTCCAACTTGCAGATCGACATCTCCCTTTACCAAAGTTCTACTTCTTTGCAGTCCCTACACATGTGAAACAATGTGAGCACCGCATCCGGTATCCAATACCCAAGAAGAAGAATTTGTAAAGTTTATGTCTATGACATAAATACCTGAAGATGAAGGAACGACCCCGTTCTTCACATCCTCCTTGAACTTGGGGCAATCCTGCTTGTAGTGTCCAACACCCTTGTAGTAGAAACACTCAGATTCCCCAAGAACCTTAGAAGCTTTCAAGAAACTTTTGGAAGGAGCTGCCACAACTTTCCCTTTCCCGTTGCCTTACTTCCGGTTTCTTAATCCCCTTGAACTTTTTGGTACCTTCTTCCCGAATCATAAGAACTTCCCTCCTAGGGTCCTTCTTAATCGCCGGCTCAGCAGCCTTAAGCATCCCATGGAGCTCATGAAGCAATTTCTTCAGTCCATTCATGTGGAAATTCAGCCTAAAGGCGTCATAACCATCATGAAGAGAATGGGGAATGAAATCGGTAGCCAACTCGTCATCATATGCAAAACCGAGGTGAACACTTGAAGCAAATAATCCAATCATTTGCTGCACATGTGGTTCCAACCCGTGTACCCTTTTCCAGCCTAGCTGTAGCTATAGCCCGAGTGACACCGAAGCGCTCAATCCTAGCCGGTTCCCTGAACATGCTCTTGAGCTCTTCTATGATGTCATAGGCCTCCATGAACTCGAATTGTTTTTGCAACTCGGGTACCATAGATGCCAACATCAAACATGTCACCTCATTTGAGGCTTTCTTAGCAAGGGCATATGATGCCTTTTGGACATCCATGCCCCCATCAGCGGGAAGCACGGGAAGAGGTTTGTCCAACACACTTTCCTTTTCTTCATATTTGAGGACTATCCTCAAGTTACGTTGCCAATCAAGGAAATTGGTGTTGTTCAATTTTTCTCTATCCAAGATAGAGCTGAACTTGAATTGAGTTGAGACAGACATAGTATACTACAGAAGAAAGATAAACTAAGTAAATAAACATACACAAAGCGGTAAACAAATAAGGTTGTCTAGCAAAACTACTTCATTTGTTCCATTTTGTTCATTCGATATCCAATATCGTCGTTCCCAATTATCTCAATGTCAAAAAACGTGATAAATCGTAAGTGAAAACTCGAGGTTTTCTAACCAGCGATCTTATCATGCAATTGAAGCCCCATCTCTCATTAAAATGAGGGAGCTAACCAGAGAATCGATTCACGCCATCCAATGGCTCGAAAGTCTCTAATTTGTGTCATTGATAAACTTAAGTGTTTTGGATTAAATAACTCCCCGAGGTGTAAATAATCCTAACCTTATAATTCATCAAATGAAAGACAAATTAGGCATTTGTTTTTGAAATTTTAATAAATTAGAACAAAACGATCCCAAGACCCTCATCTTGCGAATCCTTAAGCCGACTGAGTCCGCACTTAAGAACTCCAAGATAGGTAGACATCACATGTCAATGACATCTAATGTCACTCTCGGTCGATGAGAGTCCCATTCTCATCTCATGTCTCGATAGCCACGCCTGCAGTAGATCTATCGATGAGAAACCAAACTCTCGTGTAAAGGTCTAACCCTTACTCCCACTTATCCCAAGATAACAAGTAGTACCCCGCTGGGGCGGACCTACCAACTTATGATCGAAGGCTTCATGAGTGTGATGTTTTTGGACAAGACATTATACTCATTATTTTAGGAAATTGCATGCATAGGTGTTTATATGTAAGTTGAACATTTATAACATAAAACATACTATAACTAGCAAAGCAATTAAATACGTAATCGAAAGGCCCCTATAACCTCACAACTCTCAAAAGAAAAGATTAAAAGCAACAAAACAGGCCTTGAACATCTTCTGGACTGGTCTGCGCCCGCCGTTTGAGTTACGCGCCCGCCGATTTTGGTCAAACCTATTCCGTACCCAAAAAACCACGAACGGCGCCCGCCGAAGCACAAACGGCGCTCGCCGTTTTGCTCCAGCAGCCCGATTTTCGCCCGTTTCGCTTCGTTTCTTCTCGTTTTTGCCGGAGAGCCGTGATTCATCGTCGATCCATGGAATCAATCCATTGCTTACATATTGAACAATACATATTGAAATAGAAAACTTATCTATTACAAAATATTCCAAGGGACGCAACCCTCAAAAGACTATGGCCAATCGTACGTAAAAAACTACAATTTCATTCACCCGACCACTAACGGTGGCCGACCTTACATCTAATCACATACATACAAATAAACATATAAGTCAATTATGTGATTTAAACCATTGTGTCCAATACAAAAGTGTGCACGAGCCCTAGGCTCTGATACCAATTGATGGTTACGATATACCAATCCGATCGATATACCGTGTGTGCGGAAGCGTGTAAAGCATATAAATCTATCATGCTTGGATCTTAGTACACACAATATATGTATAGACACACACACACATATATATATATATATATATATATATATATATATATATATATATATATATATATATATATATATATATATATATATATATATATATATATATATATATATATATATATATATATATATATATATATATATATATATATATATATATATATATATATATATATATATATATATATATATATATATATATATATATATAAGGTTCAACGAGTTCTTACATTTGATAATCAATTGATTTGTTGATGTTGATTAAGGTGGTGTTGAGTCGATTGAACCACCTTAATGGATCAGCAACTTGAAGCTCTCCTTGTGAATGACCTCATCACTCCTTTGGATCGTCCGGATGCTGAAGCCGCACAAATGGCCCGGCCTCTACGTGTTGCACACGAACCCGGATAATGAACACCTTTGCTTGCTTGAGAATGGATCTCCAAGATCACCTCTTTTCTCTCTATTTGTGTGGAATTTCGTGGCTGATGATAATCTGATATGAAAATCACATTTTCATCTATATAAGTGCATCATTATGCATGCCATAACACCCCTTTGATGTAGACAGTTATTGGAAATTGTGAAGGATTGTAAGTTATCGTAAACGTCCACACCACGTGGCTTGCGGTGATGTAGCAATTCCAAACGATTTACCTTAGTACTGAGTAATGGTTTACACTTAGGTACGCTTTATATTATCCTTCCCCACGAAGTTACGCTATAAATGATGTACGACCAAAGAACATCTAATTGCTAAATCATTTGGGTAGGTAAACGTCCACACCACGTGGCTTACCATATCTGATGGGATTTTAGATGTGATTAGTAATTTAATGATATTATTTGAGGGATATAATATCGGCATTAAATTGATTGTTTGTTTATATGTGCTTATAGGTTTAGAGAATAGCTATGAATCCAATTTCCTTGATACTCAAGGAATTCAATGCACTGGTTCCATACTGTGTTGGATGGAATGGAGAACTGGACATTACCCAGAATGTTAAAGAGTACAATGATGTACTCAGTGAGCTTTGTCCTCCTGAACCTACAAGTGTCTCAACTAATGAGGAAATAGCTGATTTTGAAAAATGGGACAATGTTTTTGCATTAACCAGTAATCATGATATCATGATCAAACTCAAGTTGATGTTTAGACACGATGTAAAGGCTAGAAAAGAGGCGATGAGGATACTCATAAAGGTCAGTTGCTTCGAGGAAACGCTTGAACACGTTTTCGAGTGGACCTTTTGGATGAGTTAAGACAATCGCAAGCTCTTATAGCCAAGGCCAAAGGTTTCGAACCTAAGGGCATAGATCAGGGAATGGAGAGGCAAGCAAAGAAACCCAGTGGTCCTAAAGTACTTGGACCACAAGGTGGGATAAAAAAGCCTTCTGGCGATTATTCTCAAAGAAAACAGTTTGGGTACTGGAAGTCTATATTTTCTCCCCAAGAAGGTATGAATTTTTCTTTAGTCGTGAAAACATAGTCAGCGGTATTATCTACCAGAAATATGGTGTGTAGATATGGAACCACTGGCGGTATGTGCATTTTAATGCAGGGGTTCCAGAAAACCCGGCGGCTTAGAGAAGAAGAGTTCAAGTCTACATGGGCAAAGCTGTAAAGGAGACAGTTGTTGCAGTGGAAGACATTTATCTACTTTAGTAGTTATAGGATTGTTGGAAATCAACTACCCGGGATGCGTTCGTTCGATCGCTCGAACATCCGAACGATCCCAGTCGACCTCCACGTCCGTTACTTCGTTCACACGACAGCCCATGACCCGAATCACGCCCAGCCATTGCCCCGGAGGACAACCGCGCGAAACAGAGCCGGACTGCACCCAATCAGCGCCCGCCGATTGCAGTCCAGCGGTCGTTGGTGGAGCTGCAAACGGCGACCGCCGTTTGCCCACCAGCGGGCGCTGTTCGTCCGCGAACAGCAACGCGACGTTGCTGTTCCGGGCTCGTTTCCGGGTCGTTTTTCCTCTTCCGACTACCGATCCGGAGGTCCTTGAACCCCCAGTAGTCGAGGAATGAAAACCCACAGCCCCGGAACCCGATCTACGTTCATGTATGATCAACGAGAAAAAAATGAGATCGATAAAAGCGGAATAGAGATCCGATCTCATACCTTATCGGTCGATGGTTGAGACCTTAGAGCTTCTAACGTATGACTCTTCCCGACTCCAGCCGTTGTGTGGGCAACGATCTGCTGGAAATTCCTTGTCCGCTCTCTCCTTTCTCAAACCAGCGCAATGAATTTAATTATTCTCTCTGAGAGAAAAATAATATTTGCGTTAACTATTTTTATTTTAACAGAGAAAGTTTTTAATTGCGTTAACAATTCTTTTTCTCTGCTGAAATAAAATGTTGCGGCGAACTGTAGGTTTTAGGAGAGGGCAAGGGGGGGTTTTTATAGAGTTACGTTAGGGACCTAAGGATAAATTAATTAAGGGCTAAAATGTAATATTAATTAACTCGGAGTCTTTAAAAAGAAATCCTTAATTAATTACATTTTTAATTATTGTTAATTCCACTAAATAACAATAATTGAATTCCCGAAATTAATTTAATATTATTCAACAATAATAATTCCGCCGAAATTACATATACGACTTTCCCCGTGTTTAAGATATCGAACGTCCACGAATTTATTTAATTACTAATAATTAAATTAATTCGTTTCTTATTATCCGAGACTAGTACCACTCATCCTTATTATCATGTGGAACAAATCCACCTGCAGGGTTTACATGATAAACTTTATGAGCTCATCTCGGGGACGTAATCAACCCAATAAACGGGACACGGTTTCCTGTCTATAATATACAGCATGCCGTGCGTACAATTACGATTCCCAATTTACCGAGGATCTCGACTAATCAATTAGTCTCACTCATTGGCAAGTTAAAGAACCGAGAATTGGACACACGCACCTATAATTATATAGGGATTAGGAATTCGTATATCCGTAATATCTAAGGTCTAGTTCGATTACTCCGATTAGTATAAATCGAACGCCCTCCCGTGGTCCTGCTCAATACACCAAGTGTACGAGTGTGACATGATAGTCAAGACCGACTATCTACCAGTCACACAACGACGTACCGATGGATTGTCCCTGTCCATCTAAGTCGTGAGCAACTGTTCGATAGTATACGAGTAACCGACAGTATGATATTCCGCGTGTCTCCTCACGCCATACTGTCTACAACGTATATATCTAGGACTATTGCATAAAGTACATGAAAGACAAAATGCCGACAATTTGATTAATAGATAATAAAACACAGATAAGGAGTTCCATATTGTCACTAAACTAGACATTTAGAATATAACTCCATCAATCTCCCACTTATACTAAAATTCTAGTTGCCCTCTCCCATACATCCGATACCCATCCCCTTCACGTGTCTCTTGAACGCTTCCGCTGGAAGTTCCTTCGTAAAGGGGTCTGCCAGGTTATCCGCTGATGCAATCTTGGTGACAACCGCATCGCCTCTCTTGACGATGTCTCTAATCAGGTGGTACTTGCGATCTATGTGTTTACTCGCATTGTGGGCTCGTGGTTCCTTCGCATTTGCCACTGCACCGCTATTGTCACAATAAATTGTGATAGCTCTAGGCAAATTAGGAATCACATCTAAGTCCATGATGAAGTTCCGGAGCCACACCGATTCTTTAGCTGCCTCAGAGGCTGCTACATATTCGGCTTCCATGGTGGAGTCCGAAATGCATTTCTGCTTAACACTCCTCCATGAAACTGCTCCACCTCCCAATGTGAACACATAGCCTGGTGTAGACTTTCGCTGTTCCTTATCAGATTGGAAATCCGAGTCTGTGTAACCAATAGGAATCAACTCGGACGCTTTGTAACTCAGAACATAATTCCTAGTCCTTCGCAGGTACTTAAGTATGTTCTTTACAGCAGTCCAGTGACCCTGTCCAGGGTTACTCTGATATCTAGCTACCATGCCTACGGCATAGCAGATATCAGGTCTCGTGCACAACATAGCATACATTAGACTACCCACTGCCGAAGCATAAGGAACTGTCTTCATGTAATCTATCTCCTTTTGTGTCTTGGGACACATATCCTTAGATAGACGAATTCCATGGCAAAAAGGTTGAGAACCTCTCTTGGAATTCTGCATGTTGAAACGAGCTAGAATCGTATCAATATATGAAGCCTGGGACAAGCTCAATGTTCTTTTCTGGCGATCCCGTATAACCTTGATCCCAAGAACATGCCCTACTTGTCCTAAGTCTTTCATATCGAATTGCTTGGACAACCATCCCTTTATGTCTGACAACATCTTCACATTGTTGCCAATTAGAAGAATGTCGTCTACATAAAGCACTAGAAACGCCACGCTGTTTCCGTCACTTCTCCGGTATACACACGACTCGTCCATGCTTTGAATGAATCCATAAGACTGGATAACCTCATCAAACCGCATGTTCCAAGATCTAGAAGCTTGCTTCAATCCATAAATGGATCGCTTTAGCTTACACACTAGATGCTCTTGGCCTTTCTCGATGAAACCCTCTGGCTGTCTCATATAAATGGTCTCGTCAAGATTCCCATTCAAGAATGCTGTCTTGACGTCCATTTTCCACACCTCATAATCCATATGAGATGCTATAGACAAAAGAATCCGGATCGACTTTAGCATAGCTACCGGCGAAAAGGTTTCCTCATAATCGATCCCTTCTTTCTGAGTGTACCCTTTCGCAACAAGCCTAGCCTTGAAGGTTTCCACCTTCCCGTCAGATCCTCTTTTCCTCTTGTACACCCACTTGCAACCAATGGCTTTTACACCTTTGGGCGGTGCTACAAGATCCCAGACCTGATTTGAATCCATAGATTCAATCTCAGATTTCATCGCCTTTTGCCAAGACTGAGCATCTTGATCTTTAAGCGCCTCGTCGTAAGTCCAGGGATCGGCTTCATGTTCTCCAGGTAACAAGTCCGAAGACTCACCTATAAACATGAACCTATCGGGTTGTCGAACAACCCTCCCACTACGACGACGCTCCGGTGTAACCTCAGTAACTACAGGTGCAGACTGTGGTGGCGTATCACCCGGTTGGGTTGGATCTAAGCCTTGATCGTTCCCTCTCAGTTCATTAAGTATTATATCACTATTGGGCTTGTGGTCCATTATATAATCCTCTTCCAAGAACCGAGCGTTGGTGCTAACAACGATCTTCTGGTCCTTAGGACTATAAAATAGACCACCTTTCGTTCCTCTAGGATATCCTATAAACAACCGAATATCTGAACGTGACTTCAACTTATCAGCCCCGTGCTTCAGCACATGTGCTGGACAACCCCAGATCCGAATGTGTTTCAAGTTTGGCTTACGCCCGGTCCACAATTCCGAGGGCGTCTTAGGGACTGATTTGGAAGGAACTAAGTTCAAGACATAAGCCGCTGTTTCCAAGGCATATCCCCAGAACGAAACTGGTAGTTCTGAGTAACTCATCATAGATCTTACCATTTCCATAAGAGTCCTATTCCTTCTTTCTGCTACACCATTCTGCTGGGGCGTGTATGGTGCAGTTATCTGGGAGTCAATCCCATTCTCCGATAAGTACGCCTTAAACTCTCCCGAGAGGTACTCTCCTCCACGATCAGATCGTAGAGTCTTTATGTTCTTACCATGAAGGTTCTCCACAAGAGCTTTGTACTCCTTGAACTTGTCAAAGCACTCGCTCTTGCGGCGCATCAGGTATATAAAACCATACCTTGAGTAATCATCAGTGAAGGTTACAAAATATTCGTAACCTCCTCTCGCTTGGACAGATAAAGGCCCGCACAAATCAGAGTGAATCAATTCCAGCACTTCTTTGGATCTATACCCCTTATCACTAAAGGGTCGCTTGGTCATTTTTCCTTCCAGGCATGATTCGCAGGTTGGAAAGTCCTCATCTTTCACATCACTGAGTATTCCATCAGTTATCAACCTTTGAATTCTGCCCAAGTTAATATGACCTAGCCTAAGATGCCATAAGTACTTTTGATTCATCCTAGAAGGCTCCTTTCTCTTATTGGTACTAGATGTGTTATACGACTCTACTCTTTGCATCGTGGAATAATTAGGATTCAGTATATATAAGTTGCCTATCAATGTACCAGAACAGATATAATCACCATTCTTCTTGACAATAACAGAATTATCAAAAGAAACTGAATATCCATTCAAAACCAATTTAGAAACCGAAACAAGGTTCTTTCTAAAATCCGGTACATAAAGACAATTATTCAATACCAAAACATTATTATTAAAAGATAAATGAACATCTCCCACTGCAACCGCCGCCACTTTCGTAGCGTTGCCCATGTAGATGGTGATCTCTCCCTCTCTAAGCCGCCGGGTTTCCTGGAACCCCTGCAAAGAATTGCAGACATGATCAGTGGCTCCCGTATCCACACACCAGGTACCGGTGGATAACACCGCTAAACATGTTTCAGTGACTAAGGAAAAGTTCATACCTCCTTGTCTGAGAGGACAATTAGACTTCCAATGTCCAGACTGCTTGCAACGGAAACACTTGCCCTTAGGCCTGTTCACTCCATTCTGTGGTCCACCAACTCTGGGCCCACTGGGTTTCCGTCCTTGCTTTTTCTTCTTCTTAATCCCCGAAGGGCGAGGAAGAGTCGATTTCACAGCCACAAGTGCTTGAGAGTTCTTAAAGATTCCCTCTGCCGCCTGGAGTTCAGTCAGGAGTTCCGCCAACGTATATAACCTCTTGTTCATGTTATAGTTCAGGCGGAACTGCTCAAAACTCCTAGGCAGAGACTGGAGCACTATGTCGATCTGGGTTTCCCCATCGATAGCACCTCCCATAATCTCTATCTCATTCAGATAGCCTATCATCCTAAGAACGTGATCCCTCACGGGCGTTCCTTCGGACATAGTGGCCGTCATGAGTTTCCTCATAGCATCTTGCCTGGCTGCCCTGTCCTGACTACCAAACATCTCCTTAAGGTTAAGCATCATATCATAGGCAGTGTCCATGGCTTCATGCTGATGTTGCAGCACATTTGACATAGATGCCAAAATGTAGCACCGCGCCATCTGATCAGCCTTGACCCACTTCCGATGAGCTTCCTTTTCCTCAGGAGAGGATGTTTCAGTAGGTGCAACAGGACATTCGACCTGGAGTACATACTTGTACTCCTCAGCAGTTAGGACAATGTCCAAGTTTCGTTTCCAATCAACATAATTTGGACCAGTGAGTTTGTTTTCTTTTAGTATCACAGACAGTGGGTTGAGTGCCATATCTATAAAAGAGACAAATCAAACCGTCAAATTTAATTCGATATCAACTCCCTTAATTAATATCATTAAATTTACCAATCAATCCTAAAATCCCATCAGACCAGCATGCCACGTTCATGTGGACGTATACTAGTCCAAATGATTTTATAACTGGACTTTTACTTCGGTCGTACATCATCACAGCAGTGACTCCGATGGGGAGGATACTGTAAAGCGTACCTAAGTGTATACCATTTCTCAGTACTAAGTTAACCGCTCGGGAACTACATATCCACCGCAAGCCACGTTAGTGTGGACGTTTACGTTGACATGCGGTCCCTTTACGATTTCCTATAACTGTCGAGCCTCAATTAACCCAAAGTTCCGTTTCCGTCTAGTAAGCCACGATAGTGTGGACGTTTACTAAACAAACAACTTTGTTAATTGAATTCCAATTAATAAATTTCACAATTTTGTTAATCAAAGCTTGATGTCTCGTAAGTGAAACTCGAAGTTTCTAACCAGCGATCAATCATGCAATTGAGCCCTATCTCTCACAAAATGAGGGAGCCAACCAGACAATCGATCTAGCCATCAAATGACTCGAATGTCTCTAATCTGTGTCATCGACATAAGCAAGCGCTTTGGCTCCATTCCACTCCCCGGGGTGAGAATGAGTCGAGTTGAACTTAGTCTTTGAAAAACAGATTAGGCATTTGCTTTGAAAAACTTAAGTGTTCAATTCTATAAATGGAATTGAATTCGAATTTTGATCCGGTGATATCCGTGTGTCCACTTTATCCGATAGGGAGGATGACACTAAAGCCAACTCGTAAGCGACACACATCACCATCAAAACAGAGAATGGAGACCGCGGGATTGTTTCCAATCCCTCTCCCACTTAGTTTTTATGAAAGGGATAACATTCACATGCATATAAAATTAAAGCATAATAAAGCACGTAAACACATAGAAAGCATTTAACGTGGCCCGATTATTATGGCCTTTAAAATTCTTCGATGCACGTCTTCTCGGATCTTCGTCTCGTTGCTCGTCTAGGTCTCGGTCCACCACCGACTCGTCTAAGTGCCAAGAGACGAACCCCTCCCACTGGAGTATCATCCCGGGCAAAAGCCGAGCGTTCCGTGATGTCCGTCGAACCCCCGAGCCGCTGCTGCCAAACCTCGAACAGCGCCCGCTGTATGACCATCAGCGGTCGCTGGAGGAGCTGCAAACGGCGGTCGCCGTTTGCCCTCCAGCGGGCGCCGTTTATACACAGCAGGCTGCGGGTTCGACTTCCTCGACCCTCGTTCGTCCGGCCTTCGATCTCGTCTCGATCCACCAAGCAGCAGCTACATTACACAAGTAAACTATCTACTTCCGGCATCGATCCTATACAGGTTGATCGATCCTATACATCCGGATAAACGAAAACGAAAAAGAAAAACCCTAAACGACTCAACCCGTCGTTTTAACTATTACAAACAAGCAACGATTCAAAAAACAAAGATCTCGACAATCCCGAGAGTTTAACACACCACAAAATACAGTACAATAAACGTGACCATAATAATCGGGTGATCCTGCAAAAACAAATCTCGCAAACGATACAAGAACGCACAAACCGGCTCTGATACCATTTGTTGGAAATCAACTACCCGGGATGCGTTCGTTCGATCGCTCGAACATCCGAACGATCCCAGTCGACCTCCACGTCCGTTACTTCGTTCACACGACAGCCCATGACCCGAATCACGCCCAGCCATTGCCCCGGAGGACAACCGCGCGAAACGGAGCCGGACTGCACCCAATCAGCGCCCGCCGATTGCAGTCCAGCGGTCGTTGGTGGAGCTGCAAACGGCGACCGCCGTTTGCCCACCAGCGGGCGCTGTTCGTCCGCGAACAGCAACGCGACGTTGCTGTTCCGGGCTCGTTTCCGGGTCGTTTTTCCTCTTCCGACTACCGATCCGGAGGTCCTTGAACCCCCAGTAGTCGAGGAATGAAAACCCACAGCCCCGGAACCCGATCTACGTTCATGTATGATCAACGAGAAAAAAATGAGATCGATAAAAGCGGAATAGAGATCCGATCTCATACCTTATCGGTCGATGGTTGAGACCTTAGAGCTTCTAACGTATGACTCTTCCCGACTCCAGCCGTTGTGTGGGCAACGATCTGCTGGAAATTCCTTGTCCGCTCTCTCCTTTCTCAAACCAGCGCAATGAATTTAATTATTCTCTCTGAGAGAAAAATAATATTTGCGTTAACTATTTTTATTTTAACAGAGAAAGTTTTTAATTGCGTTAACAATTCTTTTTCTCTGCTGAAATAAAATGTTGCGGCGAACTGTAGGTTTTAGGAGAGGGCAAGGGGGGTTTTTTATAGAGTTACGTTAGGGACCTAAGGATAAATTAATTAAGGGCTAAAATGTAATATTAATTAACTCGGAGTCTTTAAAAAGAAATCCTTAATTAATTACATTTTTAATTATTGTTAATTCCACTAAATAACAATAATTGAATTCCCGAAATTAATTTAATATTATTCAACAATAATAATTCCGCCGAAATTACATATACGACTTTCCCCGTGTTTAAGATATCGAACGTCCACGAATTTATTTAATTACTAATAATTAAATTAATTCGTTTCTTATTATCCGAGACTAGTACCACTCATCCTTATTATCATGTGGAACAAATCCACCTGCAGGGTTTACATGATAAACTTTATGAGCTCATCTCGGGGACGTAATCAACCCAATAAACGGGACACGGTTTCCTGTCTATAATATACAGCATGTCGTGCGTACAATTACGATTCCCAATTTACCGAGGATCTCGACTAATCAATTAGTCTCACTCATTGGCAAGTTAAAGAACCGAGAATTGGACACACGCACCTATAATTATATAGGGATTAGGAATTCGTATATCCGTAATATCAGAGGTCTAGTTCGATTACTGCGATTAGTATAAACCGAACGCCCTCCCGTGGTCTGTTGGAAATCGATATCCCGGAATTAATAAATTTAAATAAATAAATTATCTAATTAATATCGACCGAAATCCTTCGAATATCCGGATTGTCTAAATTGCGGAACCGACAATCCAATCGAATAAACCCTTCGTCGGAATCTACGCGAGCACATCACGCGGTCCGGGATACGACCGAACGCACGCCGCGCCCGAAGACGCGCGCACGGCCAGCCGCACCCCCGCGAGGAGGGCTCACGATCGCATGTAGCGATCGCGGGGTGCGATCGATCGGGGCTGTTCCGGCAGCCCCCCAGCAGCAAGTCCGGCGACTTGCTGCTCGCCGTGGAGGGGCGACTCAACCGTGAGTCGCTGCAGGCGCGCCAGCCGCCCGCCCGGCGATCGTGCCCTAGGGCAGCGATCGCCCCCTCGGCTTCGGCCGAGGGCTCCTCATGCGCGTCCCCGGCGTCCAGCCGGGGCGTTTTGTGGTTCGATCCCCACGGGGATCCACGAGCTGCCGCGGTCCGGTGGTTCGACCACCACCGCTCGGCTCGTTCCTCGTTTCCGGGGTTCGTCCTTGGATCTTGTTGTTCGGAAAAACGAAGAACTCAATTTGACGACCTTGAGATCTTCCCACGTATTCCTTGCACTAGCCCGGACGTCGTGTGGGCGACGATCTACCGAACTCCATGGATCTCCTTCACGAATTCTCTAGACTAATCAAGTATAATTATCTTGTCTTGTCTAATTGTGAAGACCATGTAGTGCTTTTATAGGCTACGTAGGGGATCTTAAGGAGGTGGAATATTGGGCTTCCAATAATAGTGATTAAATTGAGCCCACCAAGCCCAAATCTATTAATCCTTACTATTATTAATTAATTCTATTTTCCACTATATAAAATTAATTGCACTCCCAATATTAAACCATATTATATCAAATAATATTTCTCCGGTAGTATTATTTATTCCGTGTATTTAAGATATAAATATCCATGAATAAAATTAATTTATTGCTAATTAATTTATTCATCTCTTATATCCGAGACTAGTACCATTCAACCTTAATTATTATGCGGAACGAATCCACCTGCAGGGTTTACATAATAATTCCTTATGAACTCATCTCGAGGATATTATCAACCCTTACGGGATACACTTTCCCGTCAAGTATTCACGGCATGTCATATATAAAATATAGTGACCCAACTTAACCGGTAATTAACCCAATAGTTAAATCGGTTAATTCCTTTGGTAAATCAAAGTCACTTATATTAAATATACACACCCGCAATAGTTTCGGGGATTAAGAATAAAATACACTGAGACTCGAATCGATTATCGCCGGCAATCCTAATCGATGAATCTCAACGATCCGCTCAATACACCAAGTGTACAAGTGTGATAAAATAATTAAGATAAATTATTTTCTCTCTCACACAACGACTATACCGATGGATTGGTCCGTGTCCATCTAGGTCGTGAGCAACTGTTCGATTAAATACGAGTAACCGATAGTATGATCTTCTGTGCGCCCATGCTTGCACCATACTAACTACAACGTATAAAATCCAGGACTATGATTTGCATATATTTAATTATAAATAATTAAACGCAAATAATTGTTTATTTAATTAAATAGATTAATGGCAATGGATCGTGAGTTTGCGTTACTTAAATCTAGACATTAAGTACACAACTCCAACAATCTCCCACTTGTACTAAGGTCTAGTCATTTCCTCCAAACTCCCGACTCCCATACTCATCACGTGCTTAAGTTGTACTTCCAAGAAGTACTATGTGAATGAGCACTCTAGGTTGCCGCTCTGAAGTTATCTTGGTGACTACAGCGTCGTCTCCCTCGACGATGACTCGTATCAGGTGGTACTTGCACTATGTGTTATCTTACACTTATGGATTAGTGATTTCTTACCATTTGCCATTGCACCGCTATTTACATAGCCTTTGACAAATCAAGAATCACATCTAAATCCCAGAGATTATCCCGGAGTTATACCAAAACTTCCGCTGCCTCTGAGGCCGCTATTTGGTTACCCATGGCAGGGTCCGAAAAGCATCGTGCTTATCACTCTTCCATGTTAAAACTCCTTCTCCTTCAATAGTGAAACACATAGCCTGATATCGACTTACACTGGTCCTCATTCGATTAGAAATGTAAGAGAATGTAATCCAAAGGAAAAACTCATCTGCTTCGTAGTCTAGAATAGTACTTCGAAAGTACTTTTACAGCAGTCGAATATTCCTGTCCAGGATTACCTTGATATCCTCCCACTATGCTCACCGCATAGCCGATATCAGGTTCTTGTTTTCAACATTACATTTATTAAGCTTTCCACACTCAAAGTGTAGGAAACTGCTTTCATTGCTTCTATCTCCTTTTGTGTTCCAAGACACATATCCTTAGATAGATGCATTCCGTTTCTGAAAGGTAACGAACCTTTCTCGGAATCTTGCATGTTAAAACGAACCATAATCATATATATGTAAGATGTCCAGGAGAAGTACAATGTTCTTTTCTTGAGATCCTAGATCTTAAGAACATGCTCTAACTTCTTCTTCATCTCATATATCGATTTTTCTAGACAACCATCATTTTATGTCTGACAACATCTTTACATTGTTACCAATGATAAAATGTCATCTACATAAAACCTCCGAGAAACACCACCTTGTTTCCATCACGTTTCCCATACACACGATTCGTCTATGCTTTTGATGAATCCATAAAATGGACTATCTCATCAATTTGCAAGTACCACGAACTCAATGCTTTGTTTCAATCCATAAATGGATCAACCAAGCTTGTACTCTAAATGATATCGCCTCTTAGCAATAATCCTTATTGCTCTCCAAGAAGGCGCATTTAGATCTAGTACGACCTTCATGTAGATCTAGGGATCGATTTCATGTATACTAGGTCCAGAGTCCGAAGACTCTCCTAGTCTTATGAATATCTTCGGTTGTCCCACAACCTCCCACTACAATGGCATTCCGGTGTATAAACAGTGATAACAGTAGGTGCAGTTAGTGGTGTACCGCTACTCGGTTCGGCTGGTTCTAAGTCTTAATCTCTCTCTCTCATTTCAAAGTACTACGTCACTTTGGGCTTGTGGTTCATCTAATAGTCTTCCTCTAAGAACCGGGCGTTAGAACTTATAACGTCCTTCTGGTTCATAGTACTATTGAACACACATCTTTTGTTCTTCTAGGATATTCTACAACCGCATTTGAATGCGCCGTTGTTTCCAGACATATCCATAGAACACAGGTAGTTCCGTATAACTCATGCTTTTACTATTTCTATAAGAGTTCCACTTCTTATTTCCGACACACCATTTTTTACACAAGAGTGTATGGTGTAGTCATTTGGGATCAAATCCCAATCTCTGATCAGTATGCCATGCATTCCTCAGACAGGCACTTGCCTCCGCGATTAGATCGCAGGCTTTCAATGGATATACCATGATGGTTCCCCACAATAGCTTTGTGTCCATTGACTTGTCAAAACACTTTGCTTTTGTGGCACATCAGGTATTCTAATCCATTTCTCGAGTAATCATCAAATGAAGTACTCGTACCTTATTGTCTGAGTAGGCATAGGTCTGCATACATCAGAGTCAATCAATTCTTATACTTGTCCGGATCTTACATCTTATATCCATAAAGGATTGCTTAGTCATATTATCTTCCAAATTAGATTCTTAGGTCGGAAGGTCCACTCCTTCAACTTAATTGATCAAATATCAATTTTCGACCTTTGAACTTCTTATTTGAATAAACATGACTCATCATAAGAATCCACAAGTATAATTGATAAAGAAATCTCTTATTAGTAAAACGAGTTTCATACTACGGTTCGTTGCATCGTGGTGGACTCAGGATTCATCATTTATATATTGCTAGCTAATGTACCAAAATATCATTATTTCTTCTTATAACCATCAAATGATTAAAAGAAATAAAATATCCATTCATTAGAAATCCAGAACAAAGTTCTTTCTAATATGAAAGGTACATAAAAGCAATAACCCAAAATGAAATCCTATAAAATGTCCTCCATTGCAACTGCTGTCTCCTCTACCGCATTGCCCATGTAGACTACGATTTCTTCTTCTCCAAGTCGTCGGGTTTCCTGGAACCCTTGCATTTAAAATGCACATACTGTCAGTGGTTCCATATCTACACACCAGGTTCCGGTAGATAATACCACTGACTATGTTTTACGACTAAAGAAAATTTCGTACTTTCTTTGAGAGGATAATCAGACTTCCAGTACCCAGACTGTTTGCATCGAGAACACTTGCCTCTTGGCTTTCTCGTCCCATCTCGTGGTCCAAGAAACTTAGGACCACTGGGTTTCTTTGCTTGCTTTTCCTTTCCCCCGATTTTACCCTTAGGTTCGAAACCTTCGACATTGGCTACAAGAGCTTGCGATTTCCGTCTCAACTCGTCCAAAAAGGTCAATCATCTCAAAAACGTTTTTAAGCGTTTCCTCGAATCGACTGGCCTTTATGAGTATCCTCATCGCCTCTTGTCTAGCCTTTACATCATGTCTAAACATCTCCTTGAGTTTGAACACGATATCATAATCAGTGGTTATTGCATAAGCATTTTCCCACTTCTTAAAATCAGTTCTTTCCTCAAATGTTAAGACATTAGTAGGTTCGGGAGGACAAAGCTTACTGAGTACAACTTGTACACTTTAACAGTCCGGGCAATGTCTAGATCTCTATTCCAATCAATACATTTAGGGACCAATGAGTTTAAAATCCTTACGTATCACATAAAGTGGGTTCAAAGCCATATCCTAATCTATGAGCACATATAACAACAAACAATCGATTTAATCTCCGATATTATCTCCCTCAAATAATATCATTAAACCACTAATCGCATCTAAAATCCCATCAGATATGGCAAGCCACGATAGTGTGGACGTTTACCTATCCAAATGATTTAGCAATTAGATTTCCTTCGGTCGTACATCATCATTAGCGTTACTTCGATGGGAAGAATACTAAGAAGCGTACCTAAGTGTAAACCATTACTCAGTATCTAAGAAGATTGTTTGGGACACGCATATTCACCGCAAGCCACGATAGTGTGGACGTTTACGTTAACATACGCTCCTTTACTCCCTTCTATAACTGTCTACATCAATCGTTCCAAAATCCCATTCAATGCAGCAAGCCACGATAGTGTGGACGTTTACTACACCAAAAGACTTTTACAATTGACTCCCAATTACATGAATCATTCAATTTTGTAAATCAAGACGCGGAGAATCATAAGTGAAACTCGAAGTTTCTAACCAGTGATTCACCATGCGAACGACCCTATCTCTCATAAATGAGGGAGCCGAGCAAACAATCGATCCACCTTCAAAAGGATGGTACGAAGGTCTCTAATTTGTGTCCTCGACATGACCAAGTGGCTTTGGCTCCATTCCACTCCCCGGGGTGAGAATGAGTCGACTTGAAATCAGTTTCAGAAAGACAAATTAGGCATTGTTTGATAAACTTAATCAATGTTTCTTGTAAAAGGAATTACAAGAATTCTCCTCCAATGACTTGTCTATACGAACTTCAAAAGTCCATAAAAGTCACCAAGAGAACAGCAATGGAGACCATGGATATGTTTCCATACCCTCTCCCACTTAGCTTTTTACAATAAAGGGATACGCTATCTAATGCATAATTAAATACACATAAGCATGCATACATGAAATAAAGCACATAGAATATTATCACATAATCAAAATAATACTAGAATATTATTTTCGACTATTATGGCTTTATCGCATCCCCGTACGCATCTTCTAGTCTTCATGTCTTCGTTCTTGAATGCTCCATGTGACGGGAATATTAATTCCAATATTTAAATCTATTTATTTTTAATAAATCCAAAAGTTACTTAATTCGAAAATTAAGTCAATCGAATAAATCAAAAATAAAATTAAATATTATTAATATTTTTATTTATTTTATTTTCCCTTTCTACTTCATTAAATCTCTAGAATAATCTATCCAAGACTCACTTGGAATATTCTAGATGATTTCCATAATGAAGTAAGGAAATAAAATAATTTAGGACTCCTAGTCCTTCCAAATTAATTCCTTTCCTAATCCATTAAAAATTCCATAAAGGAATAATTAAATAAGGAAAAATTAATTTAGGACTCCTAAACTTTCCAAATTAATTATTTTCCTAATCCATTAAAAATTCCATAAAGGAATAATTAAATAGGAAAAATAAATTAATTATAAATTTATTCCTTTTCCTAATCTATGAAAATTCCCAAGAATAGGAATAATCAATAAGGAAAAATAAATTTATTTAGGAAAAATAATTCTTTTCCTAGTCCATTAAAAATTCCCAAAAAAATAGGAATAATTAAATTAGGAAAACTGAATTAAATTAGGAATAGGATCTTTACCGGGATTAACACGGAATGGGGATTTCCGGTCTATCCCCGAGCTCGGCCGAGGAGCACGCCATCACCGCCACCACCCAACCGGCGCGCCACCACCGCCGGTGACATCGCACGGCCGAGGGTGCGGTCGAGTGCCCCCCACGCGCTCGATCCATGGTTCGGCTATGGGGATAGCCGAACCGAGCCCTAACCCTCTCTTCGTCTCCTCCGTCACAATTTTCCGGCGGTCGTTTCGGCATCGATCCAACGTAAATAAAATTACAAGAATTAAAATTACATTATCCGGTATCGATTCTATACATGAAATCGACCCTATACATTTTCCGGAAAAAGTAGAACATAATAATAAACCTAAATTCGGTCAACCCCCGAATTTTTACTATTACAAGCATTCACCACACATAAAACGAATCTCGACATGTCCGAGAGTTTAATAATCAAGAACAATATTATGACAATAATTAAGAACAATTATATCTAGCCATAATAGTCGGAAACCCTGCAAGGTAGAACAATTTATCGAAAAATATCATGAACTAAAACCAACGCTCTGATACCAATTGTTGGAAATCGATATCCCGGAATTAATAAATTTAAATAAATAAATTATCTAATTAATTCCGACCGAAATCCTTCGAATATCCGGATTGTCTAAATTGCGGAACCGACAATCCAATCGAATAAACCCTTCGCCGGAATCTACGCGAGCACATCACGCGGTCCGGGATACGACCGAACGCACGCCGCGCCCGAAGACGCGCGCACGGCCAGCCGCACCCCCGCGAGGAGGGCTCACGATCGCATGTAGCGATCGCGGGGTGCGATCGATCGGGGCTGTTCCGGCAGCCCCCCAGCAGCAAGTCCGGCGACTTGCTGCTCGCCGTGGAGGGGCGACTCAACCGTGAGTCGCTGCAGGCGCGCCAGCCGCCCGCCCGGCGATCGTGCCCTAGGGCAGCGATCGCCCCCTCGGCTTCGGCCGAGGGCTCCTCATGCGCGTCCCCGGCGTCCAGCCGGGGAGTTTTGTGGTTCGATCCCCACGGGGATCCACGAGCTGCCGCGGTCCGGTGGTTCGACCACCACCGCTCGGCCCGTTCCTCGTTTCCGGGGTTCGTCCTTGGATCTTGTTGTTCGGAAAAACGAAGAACTCAATTTGACGACCTTGAGATCTTCCCACGTATTCCTTGCACTAGCCCGGACGTCGTGTGGGCGACGATCTACCGAACTCCATGGATCTCCTTCACGAATTCTCTAGACTAATCAAGTATAATTATCTTGTCTTGTCTAATTGTGAAGACCATGTAGTGCTTTTATAGGCTACGTAGGGGATCTTAAGGAGGTGGAATATTGAGCTTCCAATAATAGTGATTAAATTGAGCCCACCAAGCCCAAATCTATTAATCCTTACTATTATTAATTAATTCTATTTTCCACTATATAAAATTAATTGCACTCCCAATATTAAACCATATTATATCAAATAATATTTCTCCGGTAGTATTATTTATTCCGTGTATTTAAGATATAAATATCCATGAATAAAATTAATTTATTGCTAATTAATTTATTCATCTCTTATATCCGAGACTAGTACCATTCAACCTTAATTATTATGCGGAACGAATCCACCTGCAGGGTTTACATAATAATTCCTTATGAACTCATCTCGAGGATATTATCAACCCTTACGGGATACACTTTCCCGTCAAGTATTCACGGCATGTCATATATAAAATATAGTGACCCAACTTAACCGGTAATTAACCCAATAGTTAAATCGGTTAATTCCTTTGGTAAATCAAAGTCACTTATATTAAATATACACACCCGCAATAGTTTCGGGGATTAAGAATAAAATACACTGAGACTCGAATCGATTATCGCCGGCAATCCTAATCGATGAATCTCAACGATCCGCTCAATACACCAAGTGTACAAGTGTGATAAAATAATTAAGATAAATTATTTTCTCTCTCACACAACGACTATACCGATGGATTGGTCCGTGTCCATCTAGGTCGTGAGCAACTGTTCGATTAAATACGAGTAACCGATAGTATGATCTTCTGTGCGCCCATGCTTGCACTATACTAACTACAACGTATAAAATCCAGGACTATGATTTGCATATATTTAATTATAAATAATTAAACGCAAATAATTGTTTATTTAATTAAATAGATTAATGGCAATGGATCGTGAGTTTGCGTTACTTAAATCTAGACATTAAGTACACAACTCCAACATGGTCCTGCTCAATACACCAAGTGTACGAGTGTGACATGATAGTAAAGACCGACTATCTACCAGTCACACAACGACGTACCGATGGATTGTCCCTGTCCATCTAAGTCGTGAGCTACTGTTCGATAGTATACGAGTAACCGACAATATGATCTTCCGCGTGTCTCCTCACGCCATACTGTCTACAACGTATATATCTAGGACTATTGCATAAAGTACATGAAAGACAAAATGCCGACAATTTGATTAATAGATAATAAAACACAGATAAGGAGTTCCATATTGTCACTAAACTAGACATTTAGAATATAACTCCATCAAGGATTTCATTTCAAGTTTATTGCTTTATGTACCCTTTATTTTAGAAATAACTTTGTTCTAATTTTCTATTATTAATGAATGGATATTTTATTTCTTTAATCATTTGATGGTTTTGATAAGAAATAATGGCATTATCTATTCTGGTACATTAGATAGCAATATGTGAATGATGAATCCTAAGTGTACCACGATGCAACAAACCGTTTTATAACTTGTTTTACTTATTAGATGTATTTCTTTATTAAATCATTATACTTGTGAATTCTTATACTTAGTAGTCTTTATTCAAATAAGATTCAAAGGTCGAAATTGATTTGATCAATTATAGTTGAAGGAATGGACCTTCCGACTTAAGAATTGAATTTGGAAGATAATACAACTAACCAAACCTTTATGATAAAGGATATAATCCGGACAAGTATTGAAATTGATTGACACTGATGTATGCAGACATATGTGTACTTAGAAAGGTGCGAGTGATTCTTTTAAGAATACTCGAAGATGGATTAGAGTACTTGATGTGCCAGAAAAGCAAAGTGTTTTTACAAGTCAATGGACACAAAGCTATTGTGGGGAACCTTCAAAGTATATCCATTAGAATCCTGTGATTTGATCGCGGAGGCAAGTACATATCTAAGTAACACATATCATGAATCAGAGAATGGGATTGGATCCCAAATGACTACACCATACACTCTTGTGTAGAAATGGTGTGTGGGGAAATAAGAAGTGGAATTATAATAGTAAAAGGATAAGTTAATCGGAACTACCTATGTTCTATGGATATGTATAGAAAAGCAACGGCACATTCAAATGTGGTTGTAAGATATCCTAGAAGAACAAAAAGATTGTATGTTCAATAGTACTATAAACCAGAAGGACGTTCCATCGCCCGGTTCTTAGAGGAAGACTATTAGATGAACTACAAAGCCTGAAGTGACGTAATACTTTGGAGAGAGAGAAAAGAAGACTGGGAACCAGCCAAACCGAGTAGCAGTACACCACTAATTGCACCTACTGTTATTACTGTTTATACACCGGAATGCCATTGCAGTAGGAGGTTGTTAGACAACCGGAGATCCTCATAAGACTAGAAGAGTTTCAAACTCTGGATCTAGTATAGATGAAATCGATCCCTAGTTCTGCACAGGGGCAGCACTAAATCTAAATGTGCCTGCTTGGAAAGCAATAAGCATTATTGTTAAAGAGGCAAGATCATTTAGAGTACTAGCTTAGTTAATCCATTTATGGATTGTTACAAAGCTATGAATCGTGAAACTTGGAATTGATAAGATAGTCCATTTGATGGATTCATCAAAGGGCATAGACGAGAAAGGTGTATTAGAAACGTAATGGAAACAAAGTGGTGTTTCTCGGAATTTTATGTAGATAACATTTTATCATTGGCAACAATGTAAAGATATTATCAGACATAAAATGATGGTTGTCTAAATAAATCGAGATATAGGATTGAGTAGAAGTTAGATCATGTTCTTAAGATCTTTGATCTCAAGATAAGAACATTGTACTTCTCCTAGATATCTTATACGATTATGGTTCGTTTTAAACATGCAGAATTCTGAAAAAGGTCGTTACTGTTGGAGTTGTGTACTTAATGTCTAGATTTAAGTAACGGAGACTCACGATCCATTGCCACTAATCTATTTAATTAAATAAACAATTATTTGCGTTTAATTATTTATAATTAAATATATGCAAATCGTAGTCCTGGATTTTATACGTTGTAGTTAGTATGGTGCAAGCATGGGCGCACAGAAGATCATACTATCGGTTACTCGTATTTAATCGAACAGTTGCTCACGACCTAGATGGACACGGACCAATCCATCGGTATAGTCGTTGTGTGAGAGAGAAAATAATTTATCTTAATTATTTTATCACACTTGTACACTTGGTGTATTGAGCGGATCGCTTGAGATTTATCAATTAGGATTGCCTTTGATAATTGATTCAAGTCTCAGTGTATTTTATTCTTAATCCCCGATACTATTGCGGGTGTGTATATTTAATATAAGTGACTTTGATTTTCCAAAGGAATTGACCGGTTTAATTACTGGGTCAATTACCGGTTAAGTTGGGTCGCTATATTTTATATATGACATGCCGTGAATACTTGACGGGAAAGTGTATCCCGGAAGGGTTGATAATATCCCCGAGATGAGTTCATAAGGAATTATTATGTAAACCCTGCAGGTGGATTTGTTCCGCATAATAATTAAGGATGAATGGTACTAGTCTCGGATATAAGAGATGAATAAATTAATTAGCAATAAATTAATTTTATTCATGGATATTTATATCTTAAATACACGGAATAAATAATACTACCGGAGAAATATTATTTGATATAATATGGTTTAATATTGGGAGTGCAATTAATTTTATATAGTGGAAAATAGAATTAATTAATATTAATGGATTAATAGATTTGGGCTTGGGCTCAATTTAATCATTAATATTGGGAGCCCAATATTCCACCTCCTTAAGATCCCCTACGTAGCCTATAAAAGCACTACATGGTCTTCTCTATTCTCATAACTTGAAGATCACAATTCTAGAGAGAGAAAGTAGAGAGGGAGATCCATGGAGTTCGGAAGATCGTCGCCCACCCGACGTTCGAGCTAGTGCAAGGAATACGTGGGAAGATCTCAAGGTCGTCAAATTGAGTTCTTCGTTTTTCCGAACAACGAGAACGAGGTAAATCGTAAAACCCCCTTTATGTTTTTATCGTTTAATTATCGTGAAAATACCTTGAACCAAGATCCAAGGAACGGACCCAATAGACGAGGTCTAACCGGGCGGTGGTGGTTGGACCACCGGACCGCCGGCGGTTCGACGGCTCGGCTGGACGAAAATCGCGCGGGGAAAAATCGAGCCTAGGGCTCGATACGCGGATCGGCTGCGGGTTTTCCCGCAGCGATCAGCTGCCTGCTGCGGGTTTTCCCGCAGCGACCTGTAGCGCCCAGCAGCAGCGAGTCAGGCGACTCGCTGCAGGTTGCTGCGAGCTGCTACGGGAGATTCGCTGGGTGCTGCGGGTTTTCCCGCAGAGGACCCGTAGCGACTCAGCAGCGACTCAGCAAGTCCCAGCAGCAGCGAGTCAGGCGACTCGCTGCGGGTTGCTGCGAGGTTCGTGGGTTCACGCGAGTTCTCTCGTGTTTTTCCCGCGTAACCCTCGTATAACTTTTTCGTATGGTCATTTACGTGTTCCGGGAGTCGATTGGAGTTGTCGTTCCACTATTTTGACAATTCCAGATATTCGATCTCCAAAGGATTTCGGTCGGAATTAATTAGATAATTAATTTTAATTAATTTATTAATTCCGGGATATTGATTTCCAACAACTGGTATCAGAGCGTTGGTTTTAGTTCACGGTATTTTTCGATAAATTGTTCTACCTTGCAGGGTTTCCGACTATTATGGCTAGATATAATTCTTCGTTAATTATTGTCATAATTTTTATTAAACTCTCGGACATGTCGAGATTCGTTTTTGGTGGTGAATGCTTGTAATAGTAAAAATTCGGGGGTTGACCGAATTTAGGTTTATTATTATTGTTCTTCGTTTTTTCCGGAAAATGTATAGGGTCGATTTCATGTATAGAATCGATACCGGATAGTGTAAAATTAAATTGTAATTTATTTTGCGTTGGATCGATGAATCGAGACCGCCGGAGAAGACGAAGTGACGAGAGGAGGCTAGGGCTTGGATCGACCATCCCCATGGTCGATCCATGAGGATCGATCGATCCGTGCATGGAGGAGCCGCCGGCGATGGTGGCCAGCCACCTCCTAGGCGTGGGTCGAGGGTGGCGTGGGGACTCCCACCCCATGCTATCCCGGTCCGGAAATTTACTTTCCTATTTTAATTCGGTTTTCCTATTTGATTATTTCTTTTATGGAATATTCATGGAATAGGAAAAGAATTAATTTAGTATTAAATTTATTTTTCCTCATTGATTATTCCTATTCTTGGGAATTTTCATGGAATAGGAAAGGAATAAATTTGGAATTAATTTATTTTCCTATTTTATTATTCCTTTATGGAATTGTAAATGGATTAGGAAAATAATTAATTTGGAAAGTTTTAATGGTCCTTAATTAATTTTTCCTATTTAATTATTCCTTTATGAAATTTTTTAATAGATTAGGAAAGGAATTAATTTGGAAAGGATTAGGAGTCCTAATTTATTTTATTTCCTTATTCTATTATAGAAGTCTTCTAGAATATTTCGAGTTTGACTTGGATGGGATTCTAGAGATTTAATAGAATTAGATAGGAAAATAAAAATAAATAAAAATATTAATAATATTTAATTTTATTTTTGATATATTCGATTGACTTAATTTTCGAATTAAGTAACTTTTGGATTAATTGAAAATAAATAGATTTAAATATTGGGATTAATATTCTCGTCACATGGAGCATTCAAGAACGAAGACTGAAGACTAGAAGATGCGTACGGAGATGCGATAAAGCCATAATAGTCGGAAAATAATATTCTAGTATTATTTTGACTATGTGATAATATT
This sequence comes from Euphrasia confusa, assembly GCA_954870475.1. Lineage (NCBI taxonomy): Eukaryota > Viridiplantae > Streptophyta > Magnoliopsida > Lamiales > Orobanchaceae > Euphrasia > Euphrasia confusa. The sequence continues at coordinate 26,191,415 of OX940960.1, forward strand.
TATGTGCTTTATTACATGTATGCATGCTATATGTGTTTACTTTATGCACTAGATAGCGTATCCCTTTATTGTAAAAAGCTAAGTGGGAGAGGGTATGGAAACATACCCATGGTCTCCATTGCTGCTCTCTTGGTGACTTTTATAAACTTTTGAAGTTTATATAGATAAGTTATTGGAGGAGAGTTCTTGTAATTCCTCTTACGAGAAACATTGATTAAGTTTATCAAACAATGCCTAATTTGTCTTTCCAAAGCTGATTTCAAGTCGACTCATTCTCACCCCGGGGAGTGGAATGGAGCCAGAGCCACTTGGTCATGTAGAGGACACAAATTAGAGACCTTCGTACCATTCTTTGATAGATGGATCGATTGTCTGCTCGGCTCCCTCATTTATGAGAGATAGGGTTGTTCGCATGGTGAATCACTGGTTAGAAACTTCGAGTTTCACTTATGATTCTCCGCGTCCTGATTTACAAAAATCGAATGGATCAAGTAAGTGGGAGTCACTTATAAAAATCTTTTGGTGTAGTAAACGTCCACACGAACGTGGCTTGCTATACTGAATGGGATTTTGGATTAAGTGATGTAGACAGTTATAGAGGGGAGTAAAGGAGCGCATGTTAACGTAAACGTCCACACTAACGTGGCTTGCGGTGAATATGCGTGTCCCAAACAATCTTCTTAGATACTGAGTAATGGTTTACACTTAGGTACGCTTTATAGTATTCTTCCCAACGAAGTAACGCTATAATGATGTACGACCAAAGCAAATCTAATTGCTAAATCATTTGGGTGGGTAAACGTCCACACGAACGTGGCTTGCTTTACCTGATGGGATTTTAGATGTGATTAGTGGTTTAATGATATTATTTGAGGGAGATAATATCGGAGATTAAATTGATTGTTTGGTTTTATATGTGCTCATAGATTAGGACATGGCTTTGAACCCACTTTATGTGATACTTGAGGAATTTAACTCACTGGTCCTTAAATGTATTGATTGGAATAGAGATCTAGACATTGCCTAGACTGTGAAAGAGTACAAGTTTGTACTCAGTGAGCTTTGTTCTCCCGAACCTACTAATGTCTCGACTGTTGAGGAAAGAACTGATTTTATCATGTTCAAACTCAAGGAGATGTTTAGACATGACATAGGCGGCTAGACAAGAGGCGATGAGGATACTCATAAAGGCCAGTCGATGATGGACCTTTTGGACGAGTTGAGACGGAAATCGCAAGCTCTTGTAGCCAATGCCAAAGGTTTCGAACCTAAGGGCAAAACCGGGGGATAGGAAAAGCAAGCAAAGAAACCCAGTGGTCCTAAGTTTTTTTTGGATCACGAGATGGGACGAGAAAGCCAATAGGCTAGTGTTCTCAATGCAAACAGTCTGGGTACTGGAAGTCTGATTATCCTCTCAAAGAAAGTACGAAATCTTCTTTAGTCGTAAAACATAGTCAGTGGTATTATCTACCGGAACCTGGTGTGTAGATATGGAACCACTGACGGTATGTGCAAGGGTTCCAGGAAACCCGACGACTTAGAAAAGAAGAAATCGTAGTCTACATGGGCAATGCTGTAGAGGAGGCAGCAGTTGCAGTGGAGGACATTTTTATAGGATTTCATTTTGAGTTATTGCTTTTATGTACCTTTTAGAGAGAACCTTGTTCTGGATTTCTAATGAATGGATATTTTATTTCTTTTAATCATTTGATGGTTATAAGAAGAAATAAAGATAGTATCTATTCTGGTACATTAGCTAGCAATATATAAATGATGAATCCTGAGTCCACCACGGTGCAACGAACCGTAGTACAAAACTCGTTTTACTAATAAGAGATTTCTTTAAATCAATTATACTTGTGGATTCTTATGCTAAATCATGTTTATTCAAATAAGAAGTTCAAAGGTCGAAAATTGATATTTGATCAATTAAGTTGAAGGAGTGGACCTTCCGACCTAAGAATCTAATTTGGAAGATAACATGACTAAGCAATTCTTTATGGATATAAGATATAAGATCCAGACAAGTATAAGAATTGATTGACTCTGATGTATGCAGACCTTTGTTTACTCAGACAATAAGGTACGAGTACTTCATTTTATGATTACTCGAAAGAATGGGTTAGCATACCTGATGTGCCACAAAAGCAAAGTGTTTTGACAAGTCAATGGACACAAAGCTATTGTGGGGAACCATCATGGTATATCCATTGAAAGCCTGCGATCTAATCGCGGAGGCAAGTGCCTGTCTGAGGAATGCATGGCATACTGATCAGAGATTGGGATTTGATCCCAAATGACTACACCATACACTCTTGTGTAGAAATGGTGCGTCGGAAATAAGAAATGAAACTCTTATAGAAATAGTAAAAGCATGAGTTATACGGAACTACCTATGTTCTATGGATATGTCTGGAAACAACGGCGCATTCAATGCGGTTGTAGAATATCCTAGAAGAACAAAAGATGTGTGTTCAATAGTACTATGAACCAGAAGGACGTTATAAGTTCTAACGCCCGGTTCTTATAGGAAGACTATTAGATGAACCACAAGCCCAAAGTGACGTAATACTTTGAAATGAGAGAGAGAGATTAAGACTTAGAACCAGCCGAACCGAGTAGCGGTACACCACTAACTGCACCTACTGTTATTACTGTTTATACACCGGAATGCCGTTGTAGTGGGAGGTTGTGTGACAACCGAAGATATTCATAAGACTAGGAGAGTCTTCGGACTCTGGACCTAGTATACATGAAATCGATCCCTGGATCTACATAGAGGCAGTACTAGATCTAAATGTGCTCTCTTAGAAAGCAATAAGGTTTATTGCTAAGAGGCAAGATCATTTAGAGTACAAGCTTAGTTGATCCATTTATGGATTGGAACAAAGCATTGAGTTTGTGGTACTTGCAAGTTGATGAGATAGTCCATTTTATGGATTCATCAAAGCATAGACGAATAGTGTGTATTGGAAACGTGATGAAAACAAGGTGGTGTTTCTCGGGTTTTTATGTAGATAACATTTTATCATTGGCAAAAATGTAAAGATGTTGTCAGACATAAAATGATGGTTGTCTAGAAAAATCGATATATGAGATGAAGAAGAAGTTAGAGCATGTTCTGAAGATCTAGGATCTCAACAAAAGAACATTGTACTTCTCCTGGACATCTTACATATATATGATTATGGTTCATTTTAACATGCAAGATTCCGAGAAAGGTTCGTTACCTTTCAGAAACGGAATGCATCTATCTAAGGATATGTGTTTTGGAACACAAAAGGAGATAGAAGCAATGAAAGCAGTTTCCTACACTTTGAGTGTGGAAAGCTTAATAAATGCAATGTTGGAAACAAGAACCTGATATCGGCTATGCGGTGAGCATAGTGGGAGGATATCAAGGTAATCCTGGAAAGGAATATTCGACTACTGTAAAAGTACTTTCGAAGTACTATTCTAGACTACGAAGCAGACGAGTTTTTCCTTTGGATTACATTCTCTTAGATTTCTAATCGAATGAGGACCAGTGTAAGTCGATATCAGGCTATGTGTTTCACTATTGAAGGAGAAGGAGTTTTAACATGGAAGAGTGATAAGCACGATGCTTTTCGGACTCTGCCATGGGTAACCAAATAGCGGCCTCAGAGGCAGCGGAAGTTTTGGTATAACTCCGGGATAATCTCTGGGACTTAGATGTGATTCTAAATTTGCCAAAGGCTATGTAAATAGCGGTGCAATGGCAAATGGTAAGAAATCACTAGTCCATAAGTGTAAGATAACACATAGTGCAAGTACCACCTGATACGAGTCATCGTCAAGGGAGACGACGCTGTAGTCACCAAGATAACTTCAGAGCGGCAACCTAGATTGCTCATTCACATAGTACTTCTTGGAAGTACAACTTAAGCACGTGATGAGTATGGGAGTCGGGAGTTTGGAGGAAATGACTAGACCTTAGTACAAGTGGGAGATTGTTGGAGTTGTGTACTTAATGTCTAGATTTAAGTAACGGAGACTCACGATCCATTGCCACTAATCTATTTAATTAAATAAACAATTATTTGCGTTTAATTATTTATAATTAAATATATGCAAATCGTAGTCCTGGATTTTATACGTTGTAGTTAGTATGGTGCAAGCATGGGCGCACAGAAGATCATACTATCAGTTACTCGTATTTAATCGAACAGTTGCTCACGACCTAGATGGACACGGACCAATCCATCGGTATAGTCGTTGTGTGAGAGAGAAAATAATTTATCTTAATTATTTTATCACACTTGTACACTTGGTGTATTGAGCGGATCGCTTGAGATTTATCAATTAGGATTGCCTTTGATAATTGATTCAAGTCTTAGTGTATTTTATTCTTAATCCCCGATACTATTGCGGGTGTGTATATTTAATATAAGTGACTTTGATTTTCCAAAGGAATTGACCGGTTTAATTACTGGGTCAATTACCGGTTAAGTTGGGTCGCTATATTTTATATATGACATGCCGTGAATACTTGACGGGAAAGTGTATCCCGGAAGGGTTGATAATATCCCCGAGATGAGTTCATAAGGAATTATTATGTAAACCCTGCAGGTGGATTTGTTCCGCATAATAATTAAGGATGAATGGTACTAGTCTCGGATATAAGAGATGAATAAATTAATTAGCAATAAATTAATTTTATTCATGGATATTTATATCTTAAATACACGGAATAAATAATACTACCGGAGAAATATTATTTGATATAATATGGTTTAATATTGGGAGTGCAATTAATTTTATATAGTGGAAAATAGAATTAATTAATATGAATGGATTAATAGATTTGGGCTTGGGCTCAATTTAATCATTAATATTGGGAGCCCAATATTCCACCTCCTTAAGATCCCCTACGTAGCCTATAAAAGCACTACATGGTCTTCTCTATTCTCATAACTTGAAGATCACAATTCTAGAGAGAGAAAGTAGAGAGGGAGATCCATGGAGTTCGGAAGATCGTCGCCCACCCGACGTTCGAGCTAGTGCAAGGAATACGTGGGAAGATCTCAAGGTCGTCAAATTGAGTTCTTCGTTTTTCCGAACAACGAGAACGAGGTAAATCGTAAAACCCCCTTTATGTTTTTATCGTTTAATTATCGTGAAAATACCTTGAACCAAGATCCAAGGAACGGACCCAATAGACGAGGTCGAACCGGGCGGTGGTGGTTGGACCACCGGACCGCCGGCGGTTCGACGGCTCGGCTGGACGAAAATCGCGCGGGGAAAAATCGAGCCTAGGGCTCGATACGCGGATCGGCTGCGGGTTTTCCCGCAGCGATCAGCTGCCTGCTGCGGGTTTTCCCGCAGCGACCTGTAGCGCCCAGCAGCAGCGAGTCAGGCGACTCGCTGCAGGTTGCTGCGAGCTGCTACGGGAGATTCGCTGGGTGCTGCGGGTTTTCCCGCAGCGGACCCGTAGCGACTCAGCAGCGACTCAGCAAGTCCCAGCAGCAGCGAGTCAGGCGACTCGCTGCGGGTTGCTGCGAGGTTCGTGGGTTCACGCGAGTTCTCTCGTGTTTTTCCCGCGTAACCCTCGTATAACTTTTTCGTATGGTCATTTACGTGTTCCGGGAGTCGATTGGAGTTGTCGTTCCGCTATTTTGACAATTCCGGATATTCGATCTCCAAAGGATTTCGGTCGGAATTAATTAGATAATTAATTTTAATTAATTTATTAATTCCGGGATATCGATTTCCAACAGTTACCTTTCAGACAAGGAATGCATATATCTAAAATATGTGTTTGGAACACTTAAAGGAGGTAGACGCAGAGAAAGCAGTTTCCTACACCTTGAGTGTGGAAAGTTTAATAAATGCAATGTTGAAAAACGAGAACCTTATATCAACTATGCGGTTAGCGTAGTGGGAGGATATCAAAGTAATCTCATCAAGAGACATTCGTATGCTGTAAAAGTGCTTTCGAAGTACTGGATTACAGAGCAACACGAATTCTTCTTGGATTACATTTTCTCAGATCTCAAATCAGATAAGGACCGGTATAAGTCGATATCAGGCTATGTGTTCACTTTTGAAAGAGGTGGAACCTTAAGATGAGAGAGTGATAAGCACGATGCTTTTTCGGACTCTATCATAACCGAATGGTAGCCTCAGAGGCAGCGGAAATTTTGGTTGGGCTCCGGATAACCTCTAGACTTGGATATGATTCTTGGTTCACCAAAAGGCTATGTATATAGCGGTGCATGGTAAACTGAAAGAAGTCATAAGTCCAAAAGTGAAGATAACACATAGAGCAAGTACCACCTGATACGAGTCATCGTCTTGAAAGACGACGCTGTAGTCACCAAGATAACTTCAGGAACGACTATGGGAGTCGGGAGTTTGGAAGAAATGACTAGACCTTTGTATAAGTGGGAGATTGTTGGAGTTGTATACTTAATGTCTAGATTTAAGTAACGGAAACTCCCGATCATAGCATTTAATCTATTTAATTAAATAAACAATTGTTTGCCTTTAATTATTTGATAATTAAATATATGCAAATATAGTCCTAGATTATATACGTTGTAGTTAGTATGGTGTGTGTCGTCAAACGGAAGATCATACTATCGGTTACTCGTATTTAATCGAACAGTAGCTCACGACCTAGATGGACAAGGACCAAGCCATCGGTATAGTCGTTGTGTGAGAGAGAAAATAATTTATCTTAGTTATTTTATCACACTTGTACACTTGATGTATTGGGCGGATCGCTTGAGATTTATCGATTAGGATTGCCTTAGATAATCGATTTAAATCTCAGTGTATTTTATTCTTAATACCCGATATTATTGCGGGTGTGTATATTTAATATAAGTGAATTTGATTTTCCAAAGGAATTGACTGATTAGAATAACCGGTCGATTACCGGTAAAGTTGGGTCACTATATTTTATATATGACATGCCGTGAATTCTTGACGGGAAAGTGTATCCCGATAAGGTTGATAATATCCCCGAGATGAGTTCATAAGGAATTATTATGTAAACCTCATGAGTGGATTTGTTCCGCATAATAATTAAAGTTGAATGGTACTATTCTCGGATATAAGAGATGAATAAATTTATTAAGAAATAAATAAATTTTATTCATGGATATTTAAATCTTAAATACACGGAATAAATAATACTACCGGAGATAATATTATTTGATAAAATATGGTTTAATGTTGGGAGTGCAATTAATTTTATATAGTGGAAAATAAAATTAATTAATATTAATGGGATTAATAGACTTGGGCTTGGGCTCAATTTAATCATTAATATTAGAAGCCCAATATTCCACCTCCTTTAGATCCCCTACGTAGCCTATAAAAGCACTACATGGTCTTCACAATTAAAACAAGACAAGAATATCAATAGTTGATATTTCTAAAGAGTTGAAGGAGATCCATAGGAGTTCGGAGGATCGTCGCCCACACGACGTTCGAACGAAGTGCAAGGAATACGTAGTTAGATTCGAAGGTCTTCAAATCATCTCGTTTCTACGCACAATGAGACGTAGGTAAAATCGTAAAACCCCCTCTATGATTTTATGTGAATTGGTCGTGATATATAAATGAACGATGATTCGGGACGAACGAACTTCGCGGATGGGGATACGAGATCCCCGGCGGAGATCGAGAACAACCTCAGCTTGAGGCCGAGGGGTGGTGGTCGAACCCTAGGTTTGCGACCGCCGGGCGTGCGTTCGAGGGGAGCCCCGGCTGGACGCCGAGGTAAGCGATCGACGAGGTCGATCGCAAGGGGTTCGCCGTGGGCTGGTGCCACGGCGGATGAACCCCCGCCCTCGTCGGCGGCGTGCGCGAAGGGAGGCCCCGGCTGAAGTCGGGGCAGGCGATCGATCACGCGATCGATCGCCGGGGGCGAGCCGCAGCTGGAGCCGCGGTGGTCAGCTGGGCTGACCGCCCCTCCCGACGGCACCGGTGGTGAGTCGCCGGACTCACCGCAACGAGGGGGCTGCCGAAGCAGCCCCATGCGATCGCCATGCACGGCGATCGCGAACCCCAGCCGCGATGGGGTTCGGCTAGGGTTTAGCCGCGGGTTCATCCCGCGGAGATGCTCTTGTCGAGCCCGGCTTCGTGTGGTGTTGATACGTACCTCGATCGGAAATGAAAAAGATACGGATAAATTGAAAAGATACCTGGTGGAGATCCCAAAACCCTTGACCCTAACCCACGAAATGATTTAGGTTCGAAAGCCCTAAACCCCAACGAGACGTTGAATCAATAATTCGGAGACGACGATGACACACGAACGAAGGGTGACTGCTTCGTTGATTCGCCGGTTGAATTCTTTTGGTAGAACTCGGAAGAATTCGACAAAACCAAGAGAGAAAATAAATCTCACGAAATAATAATTATTCAATATCAAAGTTGTTTTAAAATAAAGTCTCACAAAGCCTTTATATAGGCAAACCTAAAAAGTGAAGGAAAAGAAGTATCTTGGGCAAAAAGTCACGCCCAAAAAGGAAAAGGAATAAAAATTCCGCACACAAAAGAGTTCGGGCGCAAATTTGGGATTTCTGCCAATCCCGCGGCTCAACCAGAGGTTAGTACAGAGGTTACGGGTCAATCCTCGGGTTCAACCTCTGGTTCCCCAGAATTTTGGCCTTCTTTCATCCTCGGGTTCTGGCAACTAACCTCGGGTTCCTGGAGGCCATCCTCGGGTTCAAGTGCGGGTTCCACAGAATTTAGGCCACAATCTCGGTGTGTTCCCGGCACTCTCTCGACTATCATTCCGGTGCCTTTCTTCATCGTTCTAGCCTGTAATTGAGCTTCAACGTCGGTTGGCGAACCTTGGGTTGCATCATTCCCCTCCTCTTGAAGAGGATTTGTCCTCAAATCCAAGACTTCACCAGGCTCGAACACCACTGGCCTGAACAAAGTCGGAACATCCTCAAACCCTCCCATGTGTGGTGATCCAGGTGGGGTATCAACAGGAGTGATGTCATCAAAATCCTGCAAAACAGACTGAAGAGAAGGTAGTAGAGGAGAAAGGTTGTTAGTGAGAAACGGGTCTTTCTCGCACAACATCGCCAACGTATTTGCCCCCACTCCGTGCGTCATGTCACTAGCCTCACTTGGTAAGGGCTGCTCCTTAGACTTTCCCCTTTCGGCCTCCCGTTGCAACTGCACTTGATCCTCGTAAACCTGTGTAGGAGTGAGAGGAACAAGAGATACCTTCTTCTGCTTATACTCGAAAGAGTACTTGTTGGTGAACCCGTCATAGATAGCTCGCCGATCATACTGCCACGGACGCCCCAATAGAATATGGCTCGCGTGCATTGGAATGACATCACATAGTACCTTATCTTCATACTTCCCAATGCGGAAAGGAACCTCCACTTGCTTGGTCACCTTGATGACGCCAGTCGCATTCAACCACCGTAGATGGTATGGCCTAGGATGCTGCACCACAACCAAACCCAAACTCTGAACCATGGTTGCACTAGCCACGTTCGTGCAACTACCTCCATCAATGATGACACTGCACACCTTATCCTGCACATGACACCTTGTGTGGAAAAGGTTCTCTCGCTGCTCCTGAACATCGGGCTGAATTTGTGCACTCAAGACTCTTCGCGCTACAAAAAGTTTCCCGTCAGGTGCGAGAATCTCCTCCTCCTCCTCAGACTCTTCCTTAGCCTTCGGTTCCGGCTTGTCACCCTCGTCATCAGTCACAACTTCCCCATCATCTCTTAAGAGCATAAGTCTCCGATTGGGACACTCACTCATGATATGCCCGAATCCCTGACACTTGAAGCACCTCTTATCCCGATTGCGACTATCAGTAACCACGGGACTGGCCTGAGTAGTCGGACCTGCACCCTCCAGACGATCTTTGTAGAAGATCTTCTTCTCATCCCGTGTTGTTGTTTCCTCCTTCCATTGGTTCCCCTTGTATGATGAACCACTAGGGCCCTGGGATTGTCTCCATGTAGACTGAATTGGCTTCGAATTGCTCAAGCTACCCCTCCTCTTAAGCTGGTTCTCAATCTTGATTGCCACATGAACCATGTCTTCCAACTCAACGTATGGCTGCAACTCCACGGTGTTACGAATCTCCCAATTTAAACCAGCCAGGAATCTCGCCATGGTCGCCTCCCTGTCCTCGTCAATATTGGCTCGAATCATAGACACCTCCATTTCCTTGAAGTACTCATCCACACTCTTCGACCCCTGTCGCAGATTCTGCAACTTGTTGTACAACTCTCGGTAATAATGAGTTGGAACAAACCGCTTCCTCATCACAGCTTTCATCTCGGCCCATGTTGCAATAGGTTGTTCTCGGTTCCGCTTCCGACTGGTTACAAGCTGATCCCACCAAACCAGTGCATATTCAGAAAACTCTATCGCTGCCAACTTCACCTTCTTGAGCTCAGAATAGTTATGACAGTCAAACATCAGCTCCACCTTACGCTCCCACTCCAGATACAACTCGGGATCGTTCTTCCCTAAGAATGAGGGAATATTCATTTTGATGTTGCCCAAATTGTCATCTTCCCGGTCTCTACCTCCTCGCCTCCTCCCATCAGTTTCAGAATTCTCATCTTCATCGGATCCAAAATCCCTATGTCGTTCATGGTGACGATGATTGCCATTCCGACCATCTCGTTGTCTCCGATTAGGCCTCTCTTCTGTCATTCGGTCATGCAGTGAATCCATTTCCGAGGTAACGAACCTTTTCAACTCAGATCGCAAGGCCTCCATGATGAACTTAGTTTGGATGTTGGCCACCGTGCCGTCCACCTTTGGCGAAGACCCACCAGACATCCTGCAAAACAACGTTAAAACAAAAACAAGAGAAATAAAGAAATCTTTCCCTCACAGCTCTCGTATGTCTCTCAATATAGGAGGTCACATAGAATTCTCTCACTTTCTCCCTTAAGAATCGAACTTCCGGAATTACCAGCCGAATTCACTCCAACAATATCAACGAAAACACTCAAAAGAAAGGTCGGTTGGAAGGTGATAGAATTTGGCACGAAAATTTCGATAGTACCCAAGTAGCTCAAAACGATGCCGGAAATCTCAGGAATCACACACAAAATTTTGGTTGAAGAATTTTTTTTTTTTTTTTTTTCGCCAAAATACTTTTTTTTTTTTGTGCAGTCGATGAACAGTAAAAAGGGGGAAAAGAAACGAAAAAAAAAAATTCGAGAAAGAAGGGTTACGAAAAGGAAAAGAATTAACGAGGTACGAAATCAGAAATTAGCCCTAACCTGGGCTCTGATACCAGATGATACGTACCTCGATCGGAAAAGAAAAAGATACGGATTAATTGAAAAGATACCTGGTGGAGATCCCAAAACCCTTGACCCTAACCCACGAAATGATTTAGGTTCGAAAGCCCTAAACCCCAACGAGACGTTGAATCAATAATTCGGAGACGATGATGACACACGAACGAAGGGTGACTGCTTCGTTGATTCGCCGGTTGAATTCTTTTGGTAGAACCCGGAAGAATTCGACAAAACCAAGAGAGAAAATAAATCTCACGAAATAATAATTATTCAATATCAAAGTTGTTTTAAAATAAAGTCTCACAAAGCCTTTATATAGGCAAACCTAAAAAGTGAAGGAAAAGAAGTATCTTGGGCAAAAAGTCACGCCCAAAAAGGAAAAGGAATAAAAATTCCGCACACAAAAGAGTTCGGGCGCAAATTTGGGATTTCTGCCAATCCCGCGGCTCAACCAGAGGTTAGTTCAGAGGTTACGGGTCAATCCTCGGGTTCAACCTCTGGTTCCCCAGAATTTTGGCCTTCTTTCATCCTCGGGTTCTGGCAACTAACCTCGGGTTCCTGGAGGCCATCCTCGGGTTCAAGTGCGGGTTCCACAGAATTTAGGCCACAATCTCGGTGTGTTCCCGACACTCTCTCGACTATCATTCCGGTGCCTTTCTTCATCGTTCTAGCCTGTAATTGAGCTTCAACGTCGGTTGGCGAACCTTGGGTTGCATCAGGTGTTCGTGATCGGTTTCCGGAGACGGGATTTCGGTAGGGTTATCGGTTCCGCAATTTTTTATAGCCCGGGATATCGATTCCCAACACTCAGCAGTGATTTCAGGTGCATATTCTAGTGGTGTACTACTCGGTTCAGCTAGGTCTCGATCGTTCTTTCTCAATTTATCAAGTATCACATAACTTTTTGGCTTGTGGTCCATCACATAGTCTTCCTCTAAGAACCCGATGTTAGTACTTATAACGACCTTCTGGTCCTTAGGACTATAAAACATACCACATTTTGTTCCTTTTGGATATCCTATAAACAACCGAACTTCTATACGAGATTCCAGCTTATCGACTCCTTGTCTCAACACATATGCTGGACACCCCCAAATCCGAACGTGTTTCAAGCTAGGATTGCGCTCGCTCCACAATTCTATGGGTGTTGTAGGGACCGTTTTAGATGGAACCAAGTTCAGAAGGTACACCGCTGTTTCTAAGGCATATCCCCAGAACATAAAAGGTAAGTCCGAATAACTCATCATCAATCGCACCATTTCCATAAGAGTCCTATTCCTTCTTTCCGACACACCATTCTGCTGAGGAGTATATGGTGCATTTGTTGGAAATTAATAAATTTAAATAAATAAATTATCTAATTAATTCCAACCGAAATCCTTTGGAGATCGAATATCCGGAGTTGTCAAATTGCGGAACAACAATTCCAATCGACTCCCGGTTGCCGGAACTGATGGAGTAGTATACTTAATGTCTAGATTTGAGTATTCTGAACTCTGTGTACACTTTCATTTACCTATTTATAATGAACATTCATTTGCTTTTAATTATTGTTAATTAAATATATGCAAATCATAGTCCTGGATTTTATACGTTGTAGTTAGTATGGTGTGTCGGGCCCACACAGAAGATCATACTATCGGTTACTCGTATTTAATCGAACAGTTGCTCACGACCTAGATGGACACGGACCAATCCATCGGTATAGTCGTTGTGTGAGAGAGAAGATAATTTATCTTGATTATCTTATCACACTTGTACACTTGGTGTATTGAGCGGATCGCTTGAGACTTATCAATTAGGATTGCTCTGTGATAATTGATTTAAGTCTTGGAGTATTTTATTCTTTATCCCTGAAACAATTGCGGGTGTGTATATTTAATATAAGTGACTTTGATTTTCCAAAGGAATTAATCGATTTAATTATTGGGTTAATTACCGGTTGAGTTGGGTCACTATATTTTATATATGGCATGCCGTGAATTCTTGAAGGGACAGTGTATCCCGGAAGGGTTGATAATATCCCCGAGATGAGCTCATAAGGATTTATTATGTAAACCTCGCGAGTGGATTTGTTCCGCATAATAAATAAGGTTGAGTGGTACTATTCTCGGATATAAGAGATGAATAAATTTATTAAGCAATAAATAAATTTTATTCATGGATATTTAAATCTTAAATACACGGAATAAATAATACTAACCGGAGAAATATTATTTGATATAATATGGATAAATATTGGGAGTGCAATTTTATTTATATAGTGGAAAATAAATAAAATTAATATTGATAAGAATTAATGGATTTGGGTTGGACCTAATTTAATTTTCAATATTAGAAGCCCAATATTTAATCTCCTTATGATCCCCTACGTAGCCTATAAAAGCACTACATGGTCTTCACAATTCATTAACCTAAGATACGCCAATCATAAAGTCTTGAAGAGTGAAGAAGATCCATAGGAGTTCGATAGATCGTCGCCCACCCGACGTTCGAACGGAGTGCTAGGAATACGCGGGAAGATCACGAGGTCATCTTGATTTCGTTTCTCCGAACAACGAATCGAAGGTATAATATCTAAACGCCCTTGATATTATTTGATTTAATTTATTGAAAATACCGTAGGACGAAGATCCGAAGATCGAAGCCCGGATTAGACGAACGATCGCGCGGTGGTGGCGAAGCCACCGGACCGCGGATCGCCCGCCTAGGGTTTCGGCCGTGGGCATGGGGGCGAACCCTCGGCTGGGCCGAGGGTGTGCGATCGATCCACGGGATCGATCACTTGGCACGGGCTGGTGCCGTGCCCTACCCCGCCGTGAAGGCGGGGGCCTCCTGGTGGCGGCGAGTCGCCGGACTCGCCGCGGGGGCTGCTGGGCAGCCCCACCCCAATCGATCGCCGGCGTGCGATCGATCCCTTGATCGCATGAACCCCGGCTCGCGGGGGTTCGGGTGGGGGCGGATTGCGCGCCTTCGGGCGCGTGGTCTCCAAAGCCCGGACTCCGGCGGATGAGTCGGCGCTCGTGTGATCTCCGGCGAAGGGTTCGTTCGGGTTATCGGTTCCGCAAATTTTAATAACCCGGGATATCGAATTCCAACAACTGGTATCAGAGCGTGGTTTACGTTCGCGGTATTTTCGATAAAATATTGTTCTACCTTGCAGGGTTCCGACTATTATAGCTTAATTAATTACTCGTTTAATTTATTTTGTCATGATTGTTGGTTTTATTAAACTCTCGTACATGTCGAGATTCGTTTTTGGTGGTGAATGCTTGTAATAGTAAAAATTCGGGGGTTGACCGAATTTAGGATTTATTATTATGTTCATTGTTTTTCCGGAAAATGTATAGGGTCGATTTCGTGTATAGAATCGATACCGGAATTGTAATTTAGATTTTTGTAAATTTATTTTGCGATTGGATCGACGAATCGAAGACCGCCGGAGAAGATGAAGTGACGAGGAGACAAAGGACCGGGATCGATCAATCCCCATGATCGATCCCGAGGGGATCGATCGACCCGCGGCCCTAGGCGGGCTGTCCGTGGGAGTCCCGGCCACGCCGGCCACCAATGGTGGTGGCGCGTGGGCTGGGCGGCGGCGGCGTGACCTAGGCGGCGGTCGGGCGTGGTGGGGGTGGCTTGGGGTCTCCCAACCCGTGCTACTCCTACCGGAAATATACTTTCCTATTTAATTCGTTATTTCCTAATTTTGATTATTTCTTTATGGAATATTCAAGAAATAGAAAGAGAATTAATTTAGTACTAAATTTATTTTTCCTATTTGATTATTCCTACTCATGGGAATATTCATGGATTAGGAATAAAATAAATTTGGAAAGTATAAAAGTCCTAAATTATTTTATTTCTTTATTTCATTATGGATATCATCTAGAATATTCCAAGAGTATCTTGGATAGATTATTCTAGAGATTTAATGGAGTGGAAAAAGAAAATAAAATAAATAAAAAATATTAATAATATTTAATTTTATTTTTGATATATTCAATTGACTTAATTTTCGAATTAAGTAACTCTTGGATTAATTGAAAATAAATAGATTTAAATATTGGAAATTAATATTCTCGTCACATGGAGCATTCAAGAAACGAAGACTAAAGACTAGAAGATGCGTACGGAGATGTGATAAAGCCATAATAGTCGGAAAATAATATTCTAGTATTATTTTGATTATGTGGTAATACTATGTGCTTTATTATATGTATGCATGCTATATGTGTTTATTTTATGCACTAGATAGCGTATCCCTTTGTTGTAAAAAGCTAAGTGGGAGAGGGTATGGAAACATGCCCATGGTCTCCATTGCTGCTCTCTTGGTGACTTTTATAAACTTTTGAAGTTTATATAGATAAGTCATTAGAGGAGAGTTCTTGTAATTCCTCTTACAAGAAACATTGATTAAGTTTATCAAACAATGCCTAATTTGTCTTTCCAAAACTGATTTCAAGTCGACTCATTCTCACCCCGGGGAGTGGAATGGAGCCAGAGCCACTTGGTCATGTAGAGGACACAAATTAGAGACCTTCGTACCATTCTTTGATAGATGGATCGATTGTCTGCTCGGCTCCCTCATTTATGAGAGATAGGGTCGTTCGCATGGTGAATCACTGGTTAGAAACTTCGAGTTTCACTTATGATTCTCCACGTCTTGATTTACGAGATTGAATGGATCTAGTAATTGGATTTCAATTATATAAATCTTTTTGGTATAGTAAACGTCCACACGAACGTGGCTTGCTATACTGAATGGGATTTTAGAATAATTGATGTAGACAGTTATAGGGAATTGTGAAGAGTTGCGAGTTGTCGTAAACGTCCACACGAACGTGGCTTGCGGTGACATAACAGTTCTAAACGATTCACCTTAGTACTGAGTAATGGTTTACACTTAGATACGCGTTATAGTATTCCTCCCAACGAGGTTACGCTATAAGTGATGTATGACCGAAGCAAAATCTAATTGCTAAATCATTTGGGTGGGTAAACGTCCACACGAACGTGTCTTGCCTTACCTGATGGGATTTTAGATGTGATTAGTGATTTAATGATATTATTTGAGGGAGATAATATCGGAATTAAATTGTTTGTTTGTTTTATGTGCTTATAGGTTAAGAATGTCTGTGACCCCACTTTGTGATATACTTAAGGATGAAAACTCACCGGTTCCATATGGTGATGATTGGGAACGAAATCTGGACATTGTTCAGACTGTTGAGCTTTCCGAATCCACTGTTGTCCCAACTGATGAGGACATTCGAAATGACCTCAGGATGATGTTGAGACATAGCGTGGAAGCTGGACAAGAGGTGATCAACATACTCACAAAATTCTCTCTCAATGAGTCCCTTAAAAAGGATTCGGCGAAAGCGGAGTTTGTGCGTAGGTTGAGAGAATCACAAGCTTTTGTGGCAAGGCTAGAGGAAAAGCGTGTAAAGAAACCCAGTGGTTTAAAACCACAGATTGGGAAAGGCAAGCCTTTGGGCAAGTGCTTTCGATGCAAGCAGTTTGGGCACTGGAGGTCTGATTGTCCTCTCATCAAAGGTACGAAATTTTCCTTAGTCACTGAAACATTGTCAGCGGTGATATCTACCAGCACCTGGTGTGTAGATACGGGTGCCACTGACCATGTCTGCAATTTATTGCAGGGGTTCCAGGAAACCCGGAGACTTAGAGAGGGAGAGATCGTGGTCTACATGGGCAATGCCGCGAAGGTGGCGGCTGTTGCAGTGGGAGACGTTCACTTACGTTTTAGTAGTGATAGGGTTTTAGTTTTACAAAATTGTCTTTATGTACCGAATTTTAGAAAGAATTTAATTTCAGTTTCTAAACTAATTCTGAATGGATATTCTGTTTCTTTTGATCACTCTGTGGTCATAAGAAGAAATAGTGAGATTGTCTGTTCTGGTACATTGGTGGACGATTTGTATATTCTAAATCCTGAGTCTAACACGATGCAACTAACCGAGAGTAATAACACATCTACGAACACCAATAAGAGAAAGGAACCTTCTAAAATGAATCAATTATACTTGTGGCATCTAAGGCTAGGTCATATTAATTGAAATAGAATTCAAAGGTTGAAAGCTGATGGTCTCATTAGCGGCATAGAAGGAGAGGACCTTCCAACCTGCGAATCCTGTTTGGAGGGTAAAATGACCAAGCGTTCTTTTTCTGGTAAAGGATATAGAGCTGAACAAGTATTGGATTTGATTCACTCTGATGTATGCGGACCTATGTCTACTCAGGCAAGGGGAGGGTACGAGTACTTCATCACTTTTACTGATGATTACTCAAGATATGGATTTGTATACTTGATGCGCCGCAAGAGCGAATCCTTTGACAAGTTCAAGGAGTTCAAGGCATTTGTGGAGAACCTTCAAAGTAAATCCATTAAATGCCTGCGATCTGATCGCGGAGGCGAGTACCTGTCTGGAGAATTCAAAGCATACTTAGTAGAGAATGGGATTGATTCCCAGATGACATCACCATATACTCCCCAGCAGAATGGTGTGTCGGAAAGAAGGAATAGGACTCTTATGGAAATGGTACGTTCAATGATGAGTTACTCGGACTTACCTACTATGTTCTGGGGACATGCCTTGGAAACAGCGGCGTACATTCTCAACATGGTTCCAACAAAAACGGTACCCACAACACCCATGGAAAGGTGGAGCGGGCGCAAGCCTAGCCTCAGGCACCTTCGGATCTGGGGATGTCCAGCACATGTGTTGCGAAAAGGGGCCGATAAGTTAGAACCTAGATCAGAATTACGGTTGTTTGTAGGATACCCGAAAGGAACTAAAGGTGGCATGTTCTATAGTCCTACGGACCAGAAGATCGTTATAAGTAAAAACGCTCGGTTCTTAGAGGAATACTATGTCATGGACCACAAGCCCATGAGTGACATAATACTTGATGAGTTAAGAGGTAACAAGGAAGACTCAGATACAGCCGAACCGAGTGTAGATACACCACTAGAACCTGCACCTAATACTGTCACTGTTGATACACCGGAACGCCGTCGTAGTGGGAGGGTTGTTAAACAACCGGACAGATGGATTGGACTGGGTGAGTCTTCGGACTCGGCGCCCGGAGTTCATGAAGTCGATCCCTGGACCTATGATGAGGCGGTACAAGATATAGATGCGCCTTCTTGGAAGAAAGCGATGAGATCCGAAATAGAATCTATGGATTCTAATAAAGTCTGGGATCTTGTAGAACCACCAAGCGGCGTAAAGCCAATTGGATGCAAATGGGTCTACAAGAGAAAGAGAGGATCTGACGGAAAGGTTGAAACCTTTAAAGCTAGGCTTGTTGCGAAAGGATATACTCAGAAAGAGGGAATCGATTATGAGGAGACCTTCTCGCCGGTAGCCAAGATAAAGTCGATCCGGATTCTCTTATCCATAGCAGCTCATATGGATTATGAGGTGTGGCAAATGGATGTCAAGACAGCTTTCCTTAATGGAAGTCTTGACGAGACGATTTATATGAAACAACCAGAAGGATTCATTGCTAAGGGGCGAGATCATCTAGTGTGCAAGCTTAATCGATCCATTTATGGATTGAAACAAGCCTCGAGATCGTGGAACCTGCGGTTTGATGAAATAGTCCAATCTTTTGGATTCATTCAAAGCATGGACGAATCGTGTGTGTATTGGAAACGTGATGGAAAGAAGGTGGTGTTCCTCGTGCTTTATGTAGACGACATACTTCTCATTGGCAACAGTGTAAAGATGTTATCAGACATAAAGGGATGGTTGTCTAGACAATTCGATATGAAAGATTTGGGAGAAGTTGGACATGTTCTAGGGATCAAAGTTATAAGGGATCGCCGGAATAGAACATTGTGTCTTTCCCAGCAATCTTACATAGACACGATTCTAGCTCGTTTTAACATGCAAGATTCCAAGAAGGGTGATCTACCCTTCAGTAAAGGAACTTATCTTTCTAAGGAGATGTGTCCTCAGACACAGAAGGAGAAAGATGACATGAAAGCGGTTCCCTACGCTTCGGCTGTGGGAAGCTTAATGTATGCAATGTTATGCACGAGGCCTGATATCTGTTATGCCGTTGGCATAGTAGCAATATATCAGAGTAACCCTGGAAAGGCTCATTGGACTGCCGTAAAGAGCATTTTCAAGTATTTGCGAAATACTAAGGATTATGTTCTGAGATACGGAGCAGACAATCTGATTCCTTTGGGTTACACAGATTCGGATTTCCAAGCTGATAAGGACCGGCGTAAGTCGACATCAGGCTATGTGTACACTTTGAGAGGTGGAGCCGTATCATGGAAGAGTGTTAAGCAAAAGTGCATTTCGGACTCTACCATGGAAGCTGAATATGTTGCAGCCTCAGAGGCAGCGAAAGAGTCAGTGTGGTTCCTTAATTTCCTCCAGGACTTAGATGTGATTCCGAGTTTGCCCAAGGCTATGACAATTTATTGTGATAATAGCGGTGCAGTGGCAAACAGTAAGGAACCACGGTCCCATAGTGCTACGAAACACATAGAGCGCAAGTACCACCTGATTCGAGACATCGTCAAGAGGGGCGATGCGATAGTCACCAAGATAGCTTCGGAAGACAACCTAGCGGACCCTTTCACCAAGATACTTCCTAAGGAAGTATATTACAAGCACTTGGAGGGTTTGGGAGTCAGAAGTTTGGAGGATAAGACTAGACCTTAGTATAAGTGGGAGATTGATGGAGTAGTATACTTAATGTCTAGATTTGAGTATTCTGAACTCTGTGTACATGTTGGAAATCGATATCCCGGGCTATTGAAATTTATGCGGAACCGATAGCCCGACCGAAATCCTTCATCGCCGGAGATTGGATCCCCGACTCATCCGCAGGAGTCCGACCTTTGGAGACTACGCGCCCGAAGACACGCAGCCCGCCCCCAGCCGAAGTCCCCTACGAGTCGGATCCACGAACGCGAACCACCGCACGAGCCGGGGCCCGACCGAACACCCAGCGAGGCCCGAGGGCCGCGAGCGTCCAGCCGAGCCCCCGCACGGGGCTCGCGATCATCTTCGCGATGATCGCTGGGGATGCGCGAGGCATCCCCGGGGCTGCTCGTAGCAGCCCCGCAGCGAGTCCACGACTCGCTGCTCGCGGCGGGGTTCAACCCCGTACGCCCGCTACGGGCGAACCCGTAGCGCATACAGGGCAGCTGCGGGTGACCCCGTAGCATACCCGCGATCGAGCTCACGGGCTCGATCGCCCCTCGGCTCCAGCCGAGGGCTCCTCCGCGCGACGCCGCCGGTCAAGGGGCTGGGGTTCACCCGCCGTGGCACCAGCCCACGGCGAACCCCGGTGGTCGACCCCACGCCCCGGCGTCCAGCCGGGGCTCATCCCTTGTCCGCGCGCCGGCGGTCGAACCCTAGGGTTCGGCCGCCACCCTCGATCCCGTCGAGGGTTTTCTCGACCTTCGCCGGGGATCTCGAATCCCCGTCCCCGAAGTTCGTACGTTTACCCGGATCGTGTGTTCATGTATACGCTACAATCAATTCACACAAAATCATAAAAGAGGGTTTATGATTTATTACCTTCGATTCGTTGTATGGAGAAACGAATTAACGCGTTGATGACCTTGCGATCTTCCCACGTATTCCTTACACCTCGTCCGAACGTCGTGTGGGCGACGATCTATCGAACTCCTATGGATCTCCTTCACTCTTCAAGACTTTATGATTGGCGTATCTTAGGTTGTGAAAAGTGAAGACCATGTAGTGCTTATATAGGCTACGTAGGGGATCATAAGGAGAATAAATATTGGGCTTCTAAATATTGAAGATTAAATTGGGTCCAACCCAAATCCATTAATCCTTATCAATATTAAATTTTATTTATTTTCCACTATATAAATAAAATTGCACTCCCAATATTAATCCATATTATATCAAATAATATTTCTCCGGTAGTATTATTTATTCCGTGTATTTAAGATTTAAATATCCATGAATAAATTTATTTATTGCTCAATAAATATTATTCATCTCTTATATCCGAGAATAGTACCGTTCAACTTTAATTATTATGCGGATTAAATCCACCTGCAAGGTTTACATAATAATTCCTTATGAACTCATCTCGGGGATATTATCAACCCTTACGGGATACACTTTCTCGTCAAGTATTCACGGCATGTCGTATATAAAATATAGTGACCCAACTTAACCGGTAATTAACCCAATAATTAAATCGGTTAATTCCTTTGGAAAATCAAAGTCACTTATATTAAATATACACACCCGCAATAATATCGGGGATTAAGAATAAAATACTCTGAGATTTAAATTGATTATCCAAGGCAATCCTAATCAATAAATCTCAAGCGATCCGCCCAATACACCAAGTGTACAAGTGTGATAAAATAATTAAGATAAATTATTTTCTCTCTCACACAACGACTATACCGATGGATTGGTCCGTGTCCATCTAGGTCGTGAGCAACTGTTCGATTAAATACGAGTAACCGATAGTATGATCTTCTGTGCGCCCATGCGCACCATACTAACTACAACGTATAAAATCCAGGACTATATTTTGCATCATTAATTAAATGCAAATAATTGTTTATTAATTAAATAGGTTAAATGCCATGACAGGGAGTTTACCGGTACTTAAATCTAGACATTAAGTACACAACTCCAACAATCTCCCACTTGTACTAAGGTCTAGTCATATCCTCCAAACTCCCGACTTCCATACTCATCACGTGCTTAAGTTATACTTCCCAGAAGTATTATGTGAATGAGCAATCTAGGTCGCCGATCTGAAGTTATCTTGGTGACTACTGCGTCGTCTCTCTGACGATGATTCGTATCAGGTGGTACTTGCTCTATGTGTTATCATCACCTTTTGAACTTATGACTTCTTCCAGTTCTCCATGCACCGCTATGAACATAGCCTTTGGTGAACCAAGAATCATATCCAAGTTCAGAGGTCATTCCGGAACCTAACCAAAACTTCCGCTGCCTTTGAGGCTGCTATTCGGTTTATGATAGAGTCCGAGAAGCATTACGCTTATCACTCTTTCATCCTTAGATTCCACCTCTTCTAAAAGTGAACACATAGCCTGATATCGACTTACACTGGTCCTTCTCTGATTTTGAATCTGAGAAATTGTAATCTAAGAAGATTTCGTCTTGCTTAGTAATCCAGTACTTCCAAGTACTTTTACAGCATTCGAATATTTCTTATCCAGATTACTTTGATATCCTCCCACTACGCTAACCGCATAGTTGATATCAGTTTTCTGTTTTATAACACTGCATTTACAAAGCCCTTTACACTCGAAGTGTAAGAATCTGCTTTGTTTATATCTATCTCCTTCATGTGTTCAAGACACATACCTTAGATAGATGCATTCTGTTCTCTAAAGGCAATAACCTTTCTCAGAATTGTGCATGTTTAAAACAAACCATAATCGTATAAGATATCTAAAGAGAAGTACAAACGTTCTTATCTAGAGATCGAAAGATTTCTAAGAACATGATCCAACTTCATCTTAATCTTATATCTCGATTTATTTAGACAACCTCTATTTTATGTTTGACAACGCTTTTACATTGTTGCCAATGATGAAGTGTTATCTACACAAAATTCCGAGAAACACCACTTTGTTTCCATTACGTCTCCAATACACCAATCTTGTCTATGCTTCTTGATGAACCCATACAATGGACTATCTCATCAATTCGCAAGTTCACAAGTTTCAGCTTTGTGATAATCCATAAATGGATTTACTAAGCTTGTACCTCTAAATGATCTTGCCCCTTTAACAATAATAAATTACTTCTATCCAAGTAGGCACATTTAGATCAGTACTGCCTCCTATGCAGAACTAGGGATCGATTTCATGTCTACTAGATCCAGAGTTAAAACTCCTCCAGTCTTATGAACATCTCCGGTTGCTTAACAACCTCCCACTGCAATGGCGTTCCGGTGTATAACAGTAATAACATTAGGTGCAGTTAGTGGTATACTACTCGGTTAGGCTGGTTCTCAGTCTTCTCTTTCCTCATTATAAAGTACCTTGTTTGTTAGGGCATTGTAGTTCATCTAATAGTCTCCTTCTAAGAACCGGGCGAGGACACCCTTCTGGTTCGTAGTACTATTGAACATACAATTACTTGTTCTTCTAGGATATTCTACAATTACATCGAATGTGTCATTGTATCCAGAAATATCCACAGAACATAGGTTGTTCCGAATAAACTTGTCCTTCCATTATTAGAATTCCTTATTCCTGACACACCATGTTTACACATCAGTGTATGGTGCAGTCGTTTGAGACTCAATCTCAATCCTTGATTTATGCTATGTGCTCTTTGGATAGGTGTCGGCCTCCGCGAACAAGTCGCAGGCTTCCAACGGATATACTTTGAAGGTTCCCCATAATAGCTTTGTGTCAAACACTTCGCTTTTATGGCACATCAAGCATTCTAATCCATCTTCAAGTATTCCTTAAAGGAAACTACTTACACCCTTTTAATTACACATATGTCTGCATATATCATCTTTGATCATTCTCAATACTTGTCTGAACTCCATCCTTTACCCAGAAAGGTTAACTTAGTTGTATCTTCTTCCAAAATTTGATTCTTAGGTCGGGAGGTCCATTCCTCCAACTATAATTGATTAAATCAATTTCGACCTTTTGAATCCCCTTTTTTGAACAAATACTACTAAGTTTAAGAATTCACAAGTATAATGATTGATAAAGAAATACATCTAATAAGTAAAACAAGTTTATATAACGGTTTGTTGCATCGTGGTAGACTAAGGATTCATCATTCATATATTGCTATCTAATGTACCAGAATAGATATCGCCATTATTTCTTGTCTAAACCATCAAATGATTAAAGAAATAAAATATCCATTAATAATAGAAAACCAGAACAAAAGTTCTTTCTAAAATAAAAGGTACAAAGCAATAAACTTGAAATGAAATCCTATAACTATCAACCAGATAGATAAATGTCTTCCACTGCAACCGCTGCTTCCTCAACAGCTTTGCCCATGTGGACTTGAACTCTTCTTATCTAAGTCGCTGGGTTTTCTGGAACCCCTGCATTTAGAATGCACATACCGTCAGTGGTTCCATATCTACACACCAGAATTCCGGTAGATAATACCGCTGACTATGTTTTACGACTAAAGAAAAATTCGTACCTTTGAGAGGACAAGATGTAGACCCCCAGTACTCAGACTGCTTCCTTTGGGGATGTTTGCCAGAAGGCTTCTTAATCCCACCCCTTGGTCCAAGTCCCTTAGGACCACCGGACCCCCTTGTCTTCTTCTCCTTTCCCTTGCCTTTAGGTCCGAAACCTTTGGCTTTGGCTATAAGAGCTTGCGATTGTTTCAACTCGTCTAAAAGATCCATCATCTCAAAAACATGATCAAGTGTTTCATCGAAGTAACAGATCTTTATGAGTATCCTCATCGCCTCTTTTCTAGCCTCCCCATCATGTCCAAACAACAACTTGAGTTTAAGCATGACATCATGATTAATGGCTAATGAACGAGCACTACCCCATTTTTCAAAGTCAAAAATCTCATCCTCAGTCGAGTTAATGGTGAGTCCAGGAGGACAAGTTTCACTGAGTACGTCTTTGTACTCCTTTGCAGTCTGAGCAATGTCTAACTCTTCTTTCCATTCAACACAGTATGGAACCAGTGCGTCAAATTCCTCAAGTATCATCTCAAGTGGATTCATAGTAATTTTCTAAACCTATAAGCACATTTAAACAAACAATTAATTTAATATCCGACGTTATCTCCCTGGAATAACATCATTAAATCACTAATCACGTCTAAAATCCCATCAGGTAAGGCAAGCCACGTGGTGTGGACGTTTACCCTCCCAAATGATTTAGTAATTAGATTTTCTTTGGTCATACATCAATTATAGCGTAACTTCGTGGGGAAGAATACTATAACGCGTATCTAAGTGTAAACCATTACTCAGTACTAAAGTAAATCGTTTGGAATTGCTACATTACCGCAAGCCACGTGGTGTGGACGTTTACGATAATTTCACAACTCTTCACAATCACTTATAACTGTCTACATCAATTAATCCAAAATCCGTCAGCATAGCAAGCCACGTGGTGTGGACGTTTACTACACTAAGAGACTTTTATAATTGACTCCCAATTACAAGATCCATTAGATTTCGTCAATCAAGACTCGGAGAATCATAAGTGAAACTCGAAGTTTCTAACCAGTGATTCGCCATGCGAGCGACCCTATCTCTCATAAATGAGGGAGCCGAGCAGACAATCGACCCACCTATCAAAGAATGGCACGAAGGTCTCTAATTTGTGTCATCCACATGACCAAGTGGCTTTGGCTCCATTCCACTCCCCGGGGTGAGAATGAGTCGACTTGAAGTCAGTTTCAGAAAGACAAATTAGGCATTGTTTGATAAACTCGATTAATGTTTCTTGTAAAAGGAATTACAAGAATTCTCCTCCAATGACTCGTCTATACGAACTTCGAAAGTCCATAAGAGTCACCAAGAGAACAGTAATGGAGACCATGGGAATGTTTCCATCCCCTCTCCCACTTAGCTTTTTATAATAAAGGGATACGCTATCTAGTGCATAAAATAAACACATATAGCATGCATACAAGCAATAAAGCACATAGTATCACATAGTCAAAATAATGCTAGAAAATTATTTTCCGACTATCATGGCTTTGTCGCATCTCCGTACGCATCTTCTAGTCTTCAGTCTTCGTTCTTGAATGCTCCATGTGACAAGAATATTAATCTCCAATATTTAAATCTATTTATTTTCAATTAATCCAAAAGTTACTTAATTCAAAAAATTAAGTCAATTGAATATATCAAAAATAAAATTAAATATTATTAATATTTTTATTTATTTATTTTCCTATCTAATTCTATTAAATCTCTAGAATAATCTATCCAAGTTAAACTCGGAATATTCTAGAAGACTTCTATAATAGAATAAGGAAATAAATAAATTAGGACTCACTACTTTCCAAATTTATTTTTATTCCTAATCCATGAATATTCCCATGAGTAGGAATAATCAAATAGGAAAAATAAATTTTAGTACTAAATTAATTAAATTCCTAATCCTTGAATAATTCCATGAAGGAAATAAATCAATAGGAATAAAATTAATTCAATTAATTCTTTTCCCAATCCATGAGAGTTTCCTAAAAGGAAGATACTCAAATAGGAAAGCCGAATTAATTTAGGAAAGTTGGATTATGGTAGGAGTAGCACGGGTTGGGAGTCCCCGCACCACCCCCACCGTCGACCGCCGCCCGGGAGGAGCACCGCCGCCGCCCCCAGCCCACGCGCCACCACCACCGGTGGCCGGCGTGGCCGGGAGCTCCCACGGACAGCCCCCACGCCGGCGATCGATCCATGGGGTCGATCATGGGGATGATCGGCCCCTTCGTCCATCGTCTTCTTCGTCACACCTTCTTCGTCTTCCGGCGATCGTCTCAACATCGAACCAACGTAATTAAAATTACAAGAATTAAATTACAATATCCGGTATCGATTCTATACATGAAATCGACCCTATACATTTTCCGGAAAAATAAGGAACGTAATAATAAATCCTAAATTCGGTCAACCCCCGAATTTTTACTATTACAAACATTCATCCACACAAAACGAATCTCGACATGTCCGAGAGTTTAATAATCATGATAATTAATTAAAAAAAAATTAATTAAATCCAACCATGATAGCCGGAAATCCTGCAAGGTAGAACAAGAATCGAGCATATACATGAACACGAAACCAAACGCTCTGATACCAATTGTTGGAAATCGATATCCCGAGCTATTGAAATTTATGCGGAACCGATAGCCCGACCGAAATCCTTCATCGCCGGAGATTGGATCCCCGACTCATCCGCAGGAGTCCGACCTTTGGAGACTACGCGCCCGAAGACACGCAGCCCGCCCCCAGCCGAAGTCCCCTACGAGTCGGATCCACGAACGCGAACCACCGCACGAGCCGGGGCCCGACCGAACACCCAGCGAGGCCCGAGGGCCGCGAGCGTCCAGCCGAGCCCCCGCACGGGGCTCGCGATCATCTTCGCGATGATCGCTGGGGATGCGCGAGGCATCCCCGGGGCTGCTCGTAGCAGCCCCGCAGCGAGTCCACGACTCGCTGCTCGCGGCGGGGTTCAACCCCGTACGCCCGCTACGGGCGAACCCGTAGCGCATTCAGGGCAGCTACGGGTGACCCCGTAGCATACCCGCGATCGAGCTCACGGGCTCGATCGCCCCTCGACTCCAGCCGAGGGCTCCTCCGCGCGACGCCGCCGGTCAAGGGGCTGGGGTTCACCCGCCGTGGCACCAGCCCACGGCGAACCCCGGTGGTCGACCCGAAGTCGACCCCACGCCCCGGCGTCCAGCCGGGGCTCATCCCTTGTCCGCGCGCCGGCGGTCGAACCCTAGGGTTCGGCCGCCACCCTCGATCCCGTCGAGGGTTTTCTCGACCTTCGCCGGGGATCTCGAATCCCCGTCCCCGAAGTTCGTACGTTTACCCGGATCGTGTGTTCATGTATACGCTACAATCAATTCACACAAAATCATAAAAGAGGGTTTATGATTTATTACCTTCGATTCGTTGTATGGAGAAACGAATTAACGCGTTGATGACCTTGCGATCTTCCCACGTATTCCTTGCACCTCGTCCGAACGTCGTGTGGGCGACGATCTATCGAACTCCTATGGATCTCCTTCACTCTTCAAGACTTTATGATTGGCGTATCTTAGGTTGTGAAAAGTGAAGACCATGTAGTGCTTATATAGGCTACGTAGGGGATCATAAGGAGAATAAATATTGGGCTTCTAAATATTGAAGATTAAATTGGGTCCAACCCAAATCCATTAATCCTTATCAATATTAAATTTTATTTATTTTCCACTATATAAATAAAATTGCACTCCCAATATTAATCCATATTATATCAAATAATATTTCTCCGGTAGTATTATTTATTCCGTGTATTTAAGATTTAAATATCCATGAATAAATTTATTTATTGCTCAATAAATATTATTCATCTCTTATATCCGAGAATAGTACCGTTCAACTTTAATTATTATGCAGATTAAATCCACCTGCAGGGTTTACATAATAATTCCTTATGAACTCATCTCGGGGATATTATCAACCCTTACGGGATACACTTTCCCGTCAAGTATTCACGGCATGTCGTATATAAAATATAGTGACCCAACTTAACCTGTAATTAACCCAATAATTAAATCGGTTAATTCCTTTGAGAAATCAAAGTCACTTATATTAAATATACACACCCGCAATAATATCGGGGATTAAGAATAAAATACTCTGAGATTTAAATTGATTATCCAAGGCAATCCTAATCAATAAATCTCAAGCGATCCGCCCAATACACCAAGTGTACAAGTGTGATAAAATAATTAAGATAAATTATTTTCTCTCTCACACAACGACTATACCGATGGATTGGTCCGTGTCCATCTAGGTCATGAGCAACTGTTCGATTAAATACGAGTAACCGATAGTATGATCTTCTGTGCGCCCATGCGCACCATACTAACTACAACGTATAAAATCCAGGACTATATTTTGCATCATTAATTAAATGCAAATAATTGTTTATTAATTAAATAGGTTAAATGCCATGACAGGGAGTTTACCGGTACTTAAATCTAGACATTAAGTACACAACTCCAACAGTACACTTTCATTTACCTATTTATAATGAACATTCATTTGCTTTTAATTATTGTTAATTAAATATATGCAAATCATAGTCCTGGATTTTATACGTTGTAGTTAGTATGGTGTGTCGGGCCCACACAGAAGATCATACTATCGGTTACTCGTATTTAATCGAACAGTTGCTCACGACCTAGATGGACACGGACCAATCCATCGGTATAGTCGTTGTGTGAGAGAGAAGATAATTTATCTTGATTATCTTATCACACTTGTACACTTGGTGTATTGAGCGGATCGCTTGAGACTTATCAATTAGGATTGCTCTGTGATAATTGATTTAAGTCTTGGAGTATTTTATTCTTAATCCCTGAAACAATTGCGGGTGTGTATATTTAATATAAGTGACTTTGATTTTCCAAAGGAATTAACCGATTTAATTATTGGGTTAATTACCGGTTGAGTTGGGTCACTATATTTTATATATGGCATGCCATGAATTCTTGAAGGGACGGTGTATCCCGGAAGGGTTGATAATATCCCCGAGATGAGCTCATAAGGATTTATTATGTAAACCTCGCGAGTGGATTTGTTCCGCATAATAAATAAGGTTGAGTGGTACTATTCTCGGATATAAGAGATGAATAAATTTATTAAGCAATAAATAAATTTTATTCATGGATATTTAAATCTTAAATACACGGAATAAATAATACTAACCGGAGAAATATTATTTGATATAATATGGATAAATATTGGGAGTGCAATTTTATTTATATAGTGGAAAATAAATAAAATTAATATTGATAAGAATTAATGGATTTGGGTTGGACCTAATTTAATTTTCAATATTAGAAGCCCAATATTTAATCTCCTTATGATCCCCTACGTAGCCTATAAAAGCACTACATGGTCTTCACAATTCATTAACCTAAGATACGCCAATCATAAAGTCTTGAAGAGTGAAGAAGATCCATAGGAGTTCGATAGATCGTCGCCCACCCGACGTTCGAACGGAGTGCAAGGAATACGCGGGAAGATCACGAGGTCATCTTGATTTCGTTTCTCCGAACAACGAATCGAAGGTATAATATCTAAACGCCCTTGATATTATTTGATTTAATTTATTGAAAATACCGTAGGACGAAGATCAGAAGATCGAAGCCCGGATTAGACGAACGATCGCGCGGTGGTGGCGAAGCCACCGGACCGCGGATCGCCCGCCTAGGGTTTCGGCCGTGGGCATGGGGGCGAACCCTCGGCTGGGCCGAGGGTGTGCGATCGATCCATGGGATCGATCGCTAGGCACGGGCTGGTGCCGTGCCCTACCCCGCCGTGAAGGCGGGGGCCTCCTGGTGGCGGCGAGTCGCCGGACTCGCCGCGGGGGCTGCTGGGCAGCCCCACCCCGATCGATCGCCGGCGTGCGATCGATCCCTTGATCGCATGAACACCGGCTCGCGGGGGTTCGGGTGGGGGCGGATTGCGCGCCTTCGGGCGCGTGGTCTCCAAAGCCCGGACTCCGGCGGATGAGTCGGCGCTCGTGTGATCTCCGGCGAAGGGTTCGTTCGGGTTATCGGTTCCGCAAATTTTAATAACCCGGGATATCGAATTCCAACAGGAACATCCCGCCGCGAACCACCACGAATCCGAACTCAACCAAACCCTAACCACGGGCGAACCCGGGCTGTTCGGTCGAGCCCTCGTGTAGGCTCGCGGCTGTCCTTGGCAGCCGCCTAGGGCTGCTCGTAGCAGCCCCTTAGCCGTGCCCTAAACCCATGCGGAACAGCCCGCATCGAGCCCTAGCCGCGGACAACCCGCTGCTGCCCGATGGAGGCGTGCGCTCGCACCATGCGAGCGCTAGGGTTCCCCGGCACAGCCCTCGTGTGCGATCCGTGAAGCCCCGCGGATCTGCTGCGAGAAATCCCGCAGCCCGCTGCGACACCGCACGAGGCGGGCGCCTGGCAGCCGTGCGATCGCGCACGACATGGACCAGGCGGGCGCCTGGTCCCCAGGCGAGCGCTTCGCTGCCCAGCAAAGCTCCCTCGTTCGATCCACGCCGCCGGGTCGCTCTAGCCGCGGCGGTCCGGCGATCCTCGATCGCCACCGCTCGGCTCGACCCCGGTGAGAATCCCAAACCTCGGATCTTACGTACACGTTATTTTCACGATAATTAAACATTAAAATCATCGAAGGGGTTTCAACGATTTTACCTTTGTTCTCGTTGTACGGAAAAACGAAGAACTCAATTTGATGACCTTGAGATCTTCCCACGTATTCCTTGCACTAGCTCGAACGTCGGGTGGGCGACGATCTTCCGAACTCCATGGATCTCCCTCTCTACTTTCTCTCTCTAGAATTGTGATCTTCAAGTTATGAGAATAGAGAAGACCATGTAGTGCTTTTATAGGCTACATAGGGGATCTTAAGGAGGTGGAATATTGGGCTTCCAATATTAATGATTAAATTGAGCCCAAGCCCAAATCTATTAATCTATTAATATTAATTAATTCTATTTTTAACTATATAAAATTAATTGCACTCCCAATATTAAACCATATTATATCAAATAATATTTCTCCGATAGTATTATTTATTCCGTGTATTTAAGATATAAATATCCATGAATAAAATTAATTTATTGCTAATTAATTTATTCATCTCTTATATCCGAGAATAGTACCATTCAACCTTAATTATTATGCGGAACAAATCCACCTGCAGGGTTTACATAATAATTCCTTATGAACTCATCTCGGGGATATTATCAACCCTTACGGGATACACTTTCCCGTCAAGTATTCACGGCATGTCATATATAAAATATAGTGAGCCAACTTAACCGGTAATTGACCCAGTAATTAAACCGGTCAATTCCTTTGGAAAATCAAAGTCACTTATATTAAATATACACACCCGCAATAGTATCGGGGATTAAGAATAAAATACTCTGAGATTTAAATCGATTATCCAAGGCAATCCTAATCGATAAATCTCAAGCGATCCGCCCAATACACCAAGTGTACAAGTATTATAAAATAATTAAGACAAATCATTTTCTCTCTCATACAACGACTATACCGATGGATTGGTCCGTGTCCATCTAGGTCGTGAGCAACTGTTCGATTAAATACGTGTAACCGATAGTATGATCTTCTATGTGGGCCCGACACACCATACTAACTACAACGTATAGAATCCAGGACTATAATTTGCATATATTTAATTATAAATAATTAAACGCAAATAATTGTTTATTTAATTAAATAGATTAATGGCAATGGATCGGGAGTTTCCGTTACTTAAATCTAGACATTAAGTACACAACTCCAACAATTTCCCACTTGTACTAAGGTCTAGTCATTTCCTCCAAACTCCCGACTCCCATACTCATCACGTGCTTAAACTGTACTTCCAAGAAGTACCATGTGAATGAGCAATCTAGGTTGCCGCTCTGAAGTTATCTTGGTGACTACAGCGTCGTCTTCCCTGACGATGATTCGTATCAGGTGGTACTTGCTCTATGTGTTATCTTACACTTATGGACTTGTGATTTCTTACCATTCGTCATCGCACCGCTATTCACATAGCCTTTGGCAAATTAAGAATCACCTCTAAGTCCCAGAGATTATCCTGGAGCTATACCAAAACTTCCGCTGCCTCTGAGGCCGCTATTTGGTTACCCATGGCAGAGTCCGAAAATCATCGTGCTTATCACTCTTCCATGTTAAAAACTCCTTCTCCTTCAATAGTGAAACACAGCCTGATATCGACTTACACCGGTCCTTATTTGATTAGAAATCTAAGAGAGTGTAATCCAAAGGAAATGCTCGTCTTCTCCGTAATCCAGAACATAGTTTCTAGTACTTCGAAAGTACTTAAAATGTTCATTACAGCAGTCGAGTATTCCTTTCCAGGATTACCTTGATATCCTCCCACTATGCTAGTCGCATAGCAGATATCAGGTTCTCGTTTTTAACATCGCATTTATTAAGCTTTCCACACTCGAAGTGTAGGAAACCGCTTTCATTGCTTCTATCTCCTTTTGTGTTCCAAAACACATATCCTTAGATAGATGCATTCCGTATCTGAAAGATAACATATCTTTCTCGGAATCTTGCATGTTAAAACGAACCATAATCATATATATGTAAGATGTTCAGGAGAAGTACAATGTTCTTTCCTAGAGATCCAAGATCTCAAGAACATGTCCAACTTCTTCCTATATCTTTCATAATGATTTATCCAGACAACCATCATTTCATGTCTGATTACATCTTTACATTGTTGCCAATGATAAAATGTTATCTACATAAAACCCGAGAAACACCACCTTGTTTCCATCACGTTTCCAATAAACACGATTCGTCTATGCTTTGATGAATCCATAAAATGGACTATCTTATCAATTTGCAAGTACCACGAATTCAATGCTTTGTTTCAATCCATAAATGGATCAACTAAGCTTGTACTCTAAATGATCTTGCCTCTTAGCAATAATCCTTATTGCTTTCCAAGAAGGCACATTTAGATCTAGTACTGCCTCCATGTAGATCCAGGGATCGATTTCATGTATACTAGGTCCAGAGTCCGAAAACTCTCCTAGTCTTATGAATATCTCCGGTTGATCCACAACCTCCCACTACAACGGCATTCCGGTGTATAAACAGCAATAACATTAGGTGCAGTTAGTGGTGTACCGCTACTCGGTTCGGCTGGTTCCCAGTCCTTATCGCTTTCTCTCATCCAAAGTATTACGTCACTTTGGGCTTGTAGTTCATCTAATAGTCTTCCTCTAAGAACCGGGCGTTAGAACTTATAACGTCCTTCTGGTTCATAGTACTATTGAACACACATCCTTTTGTTCTTCTAGGATATTCTACAACCGCATTTGAATGCGCCGTTGTTTCCAGACATATCCATATAGGTAGTTCCGTATAACTCATGCTTTTACTATTTCTATAAGAGTTCCATTTCTTATTTCCGACACACCATTTCTACACAAGAGTGTATGGTGTAGTCATTTGGGATCAAATCCCAATCTCTGATCAGTATGCCATGCATTCCTCAGACATGCACTTGCCTCCGCGATTAGATCGCAGGCTTTCAATGGATATACCATGATGGTTCCCCTTAATAGCTTTGTGTCCATTGACTTGTCAAAACACTTTGCTTTTGTGGCACATCAGGTATGCTAATCCATCTATCGAGTAATCATAAAATGAAGTACTCGTACCTTTAAGTCTGAGTGAACAAAGGTCTGCATACATCAGAGTCAATCAACTCTTATACTTGTCCGGATCTTATATCTTATATCCATAAAGGATTGCTTAGTTATGTTATCTTCCAAATTAGATTCTTAGGTCGGAAGGTCCACTCCTTCAACTTAATTGATCAAAATATCAATTTTCGACCTTTGAACTTCTTATTTGAATAAACGTGACTTAGCATAAGAATCCACAAGTATAAATGATTCATTACAGAAAAATCTCTTAAAAGTAAAACGAGTTATATACTACGGTTCGTTGCATCGTGGTAGACTCAGGATTCATCATTTATATATTGCTAGCTAATGTACCAGAATAGATACTATCTTTATTTCTTCTTATAACCATCAAATGATTAAAAGAAATAAAATATCTATTCATTAGAAATCCAGAACAAAGTTCTTTCTCAAAGGTACATAAAAGCAATAACTCAGAATGAAATCCTAAATAATTGTCCTCCACTGCAACAGCTGCCTCCTCAACAGCATTGCCCATGTAGACTACGATTTCTTCTTTTCCAAGTCGTCGGGTTTCCTGGAACCCTTGCATTTGAAATGCACATACCGTCAGTGGTTCCATATCTACACACCAGGTTCCGGTAGATAATACCACCGACTATGTTTTATGACTAAAGAAAATTTCGTACTTTCTTTTGAAAGGATAATCAGACTTCCAGTACCCAGGCTGTTTGCATCGAGAATACTAGCCTATTGGCTTTCTCGTCCCATCTCGTGATCCCAAAAACTTTGGACCACTGGGTTTCTTTGCTTGCTTTTCCTTTCCCCCGGTTTTGCCCTCAGGTTCGAAACCTTTGGCATTGGCTACAAGAGCTTGCGATTTCCGTCTCAACTCGTCCAAAAGGTCCATCATCTTAGAAACGTGTTCAAGCGCTTCCTCGAATGAATGACCTTTATGAGTATCCTCATCGCCTCTTGTTTAGCCACTACGTCATGTCTAAACATCTCCTTGAGTTTGAACATGATATTAAAATCAGTCCCTTCCTCATCAGTTAAGACATTAGTAGGCTCGGGAGGACAAAGCTTCACTGAGTACAAACTTGTACTCTCTAACAGTCTGGGCAATGTCCAGATCTCTATTCCAATCAATACATTCAGGGATTAATGAGTTAAATTCCTCAAGTATCACAGAAAGTGGGTTCAAAGCCATCCATAATCTATGAGCACATATAATAACAAACAATCGATTTAATATCCGATATTATCTCCCTCAAATAATTTCATTAAACCACTAATCACATCTAAAATCCCATCAGATATGGCAAGCCACGTGGTGTGGACGTTTACCTACCCAACTGATTTAGTAATTAGATTTGCTTCGGTCATACATCACTTATAGCGTAACTTCGTAGGGAAGAATACTATAATGCGTATCTAAGTGTAAACCATTACTCAGTACTAAAGTAAATCGTTTGGAACCGCTACGTCACCGCAATCCACGTGGTGTGGACGTTTACGATGATTTCACAATCCTTCACAATTCCTTATAACTGTCTACATCAACTAATCCAAAATCCGTTAGTATAGCAAGCCACGTGGTGTGGACGTTTACTACACCAAGAGACTTTTATAATTGACTCCCAATTACTTGATCCATTCGATTTTTGTAAATCAGGACGCGGAGAATCATAAGTGAAACTCGAAGTTTCTAACCAGTGATTCACCATGCGGACAACCCTATCTCTCATAAATGAGGGAGCCGAGCAGACAATCGATCCATTTCAAGAAATAGTACGAAGGTCTCTAATTTGTGTCATCCACATGACCAAGTGGCTTTGGCTCCATTCCACTCCCCGGGGTGAGAATAAGTCGACTTGAAGTCAGCTTCAGAAAGACAAATTAGGCATTGTTTGGTAAACTTAATCAATGTTTCTCGTAAAAGGAATTACAAGAATTCTCCTCCAATGACTCGTCTATATGAACTTCAAAAGTCCATAAGAGTCACCAAGAGAACAGCAATGGAGACCATGGGAATGTTTCCATTCCCTCTCCCACTTAGCTTTTTACAATAAAGGGATACGCTATCTAATGCATAATTAAATACACATAAGCATGCATACATGAAATAAAGCACATACTATTATCACATAATCAAAATAATACTAGAATATTATTTTCCGACTATTATGGCTTTATCGCATCTCCGTACGCATCTTCTAGTCTTCAGTCTTCGTTCTTGAATGCTCTTTGTGACGAGAATATTAATTCCAATATTTAAATCTATTTATTTTTAATTAATCCAAAAGTTACTTAATTCGAAAATTAAGTCAATCGAATATATCAAAAATAAAATTAAATATTATTAATATTTTTATTATTTTTATTTTCTTTTTCTACTCCATTAAATCTTTAGAATCCTATCCAAGACCCACTTGGAATATTCTAGAAGATTTCTATAATGGAATAAGGAAATAAAATAATTTAGGACTCCTAGTCCTTCCAAATTAATTCCTTTCCTAATCCATTAAAAAATTCCATAAAGGAATAATTAAATAAGGAAAAATTAATTTAGGATACTTAAAACTTTCCAAATTAATTATTTTCCTAATCCATTTAAAATTCCATAAAGGAATAATAAAATAGGAAAAATAAATTAATTCTAAATTTATTCCTTTCCTATTCCATGAAAATTCCCAATAATAGGAATAATCAATGAGGAAAAATAAATTTATTCTAAATTTATTATTTTCCTATTCCATGAGAATTCCCAAAAAAAGGAATACTCAAAATAGGAAAACCGAATAATTTAGGAAAGTTAGATCTCGGCGGGAGAGCACGGGTTGGGAGTCCCCGCGCCCTACCACCATCGATCGCCGCTCGGAGGAGCACGCCGCCGCCGCCCAGCCCACGCGCCACCACCATCGGTGGCCGGCGTGGCCGAGAGTTCCCGGGCAGCGCGAACACCATGGGATCGATCATGGGGATGATCGATCCCGAGCCCTTCTCTTCTTCGTCACGTGTCTTCTCCGGTAGTCGTTTCGGCATCGATCCAACGTAAATAAATTACAAAATTAATTTACAATTATCCGGTATCGATTCTATACATGAAATCGACCCTATACATTTTTCCGGAAAAAGTAGAACATAATAATAAACCTAAATTCGGTCAACCCTCGAATTTTTACTATTACAAGCATTCACCACACATAAAACGAATCTCGACATGTCCGAGAGTTTAATAATCAAGAACAATATTATGACAATAATTAACGAACAATTATATCTAGCCATAATAGTCGGAAACCCTGCAAGGTAGAACAATTTATCGAAAAATACCGTGAACGAAAGCCAACGCTCTGATACCAATTGTTGGAAATCGATATCCCGGAATTAATAAATTTAAATAAATAAATTATCTAATTAATTCCAACCGAAATCCTTTGGAGATCGAATATCCGGAGTTGTCAAATTGCGGAAAGACAATTCCAATCGACTCCCGGTTGCCGGAACATCCCGCCGCGAACCACCACGAATCCGAACACAACCAAACCCTAACCACGGGCGAACCCGGGCTGTTCGGTCGAGCCCTCGTGTAGGCTCGCGGCTGTCCTTGGCAGCCGCCTAGGGCTGCTCGTAGCAGCCCCTTAGCCGTGCCCTAAACCCATGCGGAACAGCCCGCATCGAGCCCTAGCCGCGGACAACCCGCTGCTGCCCGATGGAGGCGTGCCCTCGCACCATGCGAGCGCTAGGGTTCCCCGGCACAGCCCTCGTGTGCGATCCGTGAAGCCCCGCGGATCTGCTGCGAGAAATCCCGCAGCCCGCTGCGACACCGCACGAGGCGGGCGCCTGGCAGCCGTGCGATCGCGCATGACATGGACCAGGCGGGCGCCTGGTCCCCAGGCGAGCGCTTCGCTGCCCAGCGAAGCTCCCTCGTTCGATCCACGCCGCCGGGTCGCTCCAGCCGCGGCGGTCCGGCGATCCTCGATCGCCACCGCTCGGCTCGACCCCGGTGAGAATCCCAAACCTCGGATCTTACGTACACGTTATTTTCACGATAATTAAACATTAAAATCATCGAAGGGGTTTCAACGATTTTACCTTTGTTCTCGTTGTACGGAAAAACGAAGAACTCAATTTGATGACCTTGAGATCTTCCCACGTATTCCTTGCACTAGCTCGAACGTCGGGTGGGCGACGATCTTCCGAACTCCATGGATCTCCCTCTCTACTTTCTCTCTCTAGAATTGTGATCTTCAAGTTATGAGAATAGAGAAGACCATGTAGTGCTTTTATAGGCTACGTAGGGGATCTTAAGGAGGTGGAATATTGGGCTTCCAATATTAATGATTAAATTGAGCCCAAGCCCAAATCTATTAATCTATTAATATTAATTAATTCTATTTTTCACTATATAAAATTAATTGCACTCCCAATATTAAACCATATTATATCAAATAATATTTCTCCGATAGTATTATTTATTCCGAGTATTTAAGATATAAATATCCATGAATAAAATTAATTTATTGCTAATTAATTTATTCATCTCTTATATCCGAGAATAGTACCATTCAACCTTAATTATTATGCGGAACAAATCCACCTGCAGGGTTTACATAATAATTCCTTATGAACTCATCTCGGGGATATTATCAACCCTTACGGGATACACTTTCCCGTCAAGTATTCACGGCATGTCATATATAAAATATAGTGACCCAACTTAACCGGTAATTGACCCAATAATTAAACCAGTCAATTCCTTTGGAAAATCAAAGTCACTTATATTAAATATACACACCCGCAATAGTATCGGGGATTAAGAATAAAATACTCTGAGATTTAAATCGATTATCCAAGGCAATCCTAATCGATAAATCTCAAGCGATCCGCCCAATACACCAAGTGTACAAGTATGATAAATTAATTAAGACAAATCATTTTCTCTCTCATACAACGACTATACCGATGGATTGGTCCGTGTCCATCTAGGTCGTGAGCAACTGTTCGATTAAATACGTGTAACCGATAGTATGATCTTCTATGTGGGCCCGACACACCATACTAACTACAACGTATAGAATCCAGGACTATAATTTGCATATATTTAATTATAAATAATTAAACGCAAATAATTGTTTATTTAATTAAATAGATTAATGGCAATGGATCGGAAGTTTTCGTTACTTAAATCTAGACATTAAGTACACAACTCCAACAGCATTCAGTTGAGTTAATCCCATTCTCTGATAGGTATGCCTTGAATTTTCCATACAGGTACTCGCCTTCACGATCAGATCGTAAACATTGTATGGATTTACCGTGAAGGTTCTCCACAAGAGATTTGTACTCCTTGAACTTGTCAAAACACTCGCTCTTGTGGCACATCAGGTATAAATATCTATATCTAGATTAATCATCAACAAATGTGATGAAGTACTCGTACCTTCCTCTTGCATGAGTAGATATAGGTACGTATAAATCAGAGTGAATCAAGTCTAATACTTTTTAAGATCTATACCCTTTATCCTTAAAAGGTTGCTTGGTCATTTTACCTTCCAAACATGATTCGCATGTTGGAAGGTCCTCTCCTTCAACACCGCTGATAAGGCCATCAGCTTTCAACCTTTGAATCCTATTTGAATTAATATGACCTAGCCTAAGATGCCATAAGTATAACTGAATCATCCTAGAAGGTTTCTTTCTCTTATTGGTGTTGGATGATGTGTTATTAGTTTCGGTTTGTTGCATCGTGGTAGATTCAGGATTTATAAATCGCCTACTAATGTACCTGAACAGATAATATTCCCGTTTCCGTTGGAAGGTCCTCTCCTTCAACACCGCTGATAAGGCCATCAACTTTCAACCTTTGAATCCTATTTGAATTAATATGACCTAGCCTAAGATGCCATAAGTATAATTGATTCATCCTAGAAGATTTCTTTCTCTTATTGGTGTTGGATGATGACATGTTATTAGTTTCGATTTGTTGCATCGTGGTGGATTCAGGATTTATAAATCGCCTACTAATGTACCAGAACAGATAATATCCCCGTTTCCTTCTTTGATAACTATAGAATTATCAAAGGAAACAGAATATCCATTCTTAGCCAATTTAGAAACCGAAATCAAATTCTTTCAAATCTAGGTACACAAAGACTATTTCTTAAAACTAAAATCCTTTCATTACTAAAGTGTAAATGAATATCTCACACTGCAACAATCGCCACCTTCGCAGCATTTCCCATGTACATGGTGATCACCCTTTATAAGTTGTAGGGTTTCTTGGAACCCTTACAAAGAATTGCAAACATGATTAGTGACTCCCGTATCTACACACCAGGTGCTAAAAGATACACCACTGAAAATGTTTCAGTAACTAAAGAAAAACTGACTCCTTGTTTTATGAGAGGATAATCAGACTTCCAGTTCCCAGACTGCTTGCAACGGAAGTACTTGACTTACGGCTTGCTTACCCCATCTCGTGGCCCAGAAACCTTAGGCCACTGGGTTTCCGTTCTGGTTTCTTCTTTTTTCTCTTCCCGTCCATCGGTCTAAAACCCTTATATTTAGTAGCCACAAGAGCTTGAGATCATAACTCATCCATAAGACCTATCATTTTAAGAACGTGATATGATGCATAAATAAAAGTCAAAGATTGTGTCTTACTCTCTAAGTTATTACTATTATTTTATTCATTTTAATTTATTCTATTAGGGTTTTAATAGTACTATTTATGTGATATGATGCATAAATAAAAGTCAAAGATTGTGTCTTACTCTCTAAGTTATTACTATTATTTTATTCATTTTAATTTATTCTATTAGGGTTTTAATAGTACTATTTATATGTCGTTTTTCTCATTTAGTTGAACAATTGTTTTTAATATGAAATAAATAGTTTATCTCTCTCAAGATTTTCTTGAGTTTATCAAGTTTCGGTATTCTTAGGAATCAATGATACTTTGATTTCGTTAATTCTCAGTATTCTTAGAATCAACGAATTTTAATATTGTTCTATACGCTTCCGCTACATCAGTTGGTATCAGAGAC
This sequence comes from Euphrasia confusa, assembly GCA_954870475.1. Lineage (NCBI taxonomy): Eukaryota > Viridiplantae > Streptophyta > Magnoliopsida > Lamiales > Orobanchaceae > Euphrasia > Euphrasia confusa. The sequence continues at coordinate 26,232,706 of OX940960.1, forward strand.
GGAACGATGCCTCCCTGTCGCCAGTATGCTCGCGAATCCGTCGCGACGCCGACATCGCCGCCAGATCGCAGCCCTTGTCGTCAAACTCGAGGATCTTCGTCTTGCTATCACCAATGGTCTAACGAAGGCTCAACACCGACCTATCCCCGCGTTTGATCGCACCCTTGGCGATTGGCGTCCTCGCCAACGACACTTACCCCCGTCAACGCTAGCTTCCGCTACATCATGATCCCTTACGGTCGTTCCTTCAGACATGCTGGTCGTCATGATTATTCTCATTGCATCTTGTCTGGCTGCTCGGTTTTGAGGTCCAAACAGTTCCATAAGGTTGTGATGGAGTTGTACACTTAATGTCTAGATTTAAGGGATATTAACTGTCGTTCCATTGCTATTTAATCTATTTAAATAAATAAACAATCATTTGCTTTTAATTACGTTAATTAAATATATTCAAATTATAGTCCTTGATTATATATGTTTTAGTGAGTATGGTGTGCGACGTCACACGGAAGATCATACTATCGGTCACTCGTATATTAATCGAACAGTAGCTCACGACCTAGATGGATAAGGATCAATCCATCGGTATAGTAGTTGTATGAAAGAGAAAATAATGTGTCTTAATTATTTTATCATACTTGTACACTTGGTGTATTGGGCGGATCACTTGAGATTTATCGATTAGGATTGCCTTGGGTAATCAATTTAAATCTCAGTGTATATTATTTTTAATCCTTGATATTATTCCGGATGTGTGCATATAATATTAGTGACTTTGATTTTCCAAAGGAATTGATTAATTAGTTATATTCGGTCAATTACCGGCAAAGTTGGGTCACGGTATTTTATGTATGACATGCTGTGAATTCTTGACGGGAAAGTGTGTCCCGATAAGGGTTAATAATGTTCCCGAGATGAGTTCATAAAGAATTATTATGTAAACCTCTTGAGTGGATTTGTTCCGCATAATAATTAAGGTTGAATGTAACTAGTCTCGGATACAAGAGATGAATAAATTAATTAACAATAAATATAATTTATTCATGGACATTTCTATTTTAAACGCACGGAATGAATAATACTCCGGAGAAAATATTATTTGATATAATATGGTATAATATTGGGAGTGCAATTATATTTATATAGTGGAATTAAATATAATTAATAGATTTATTAATAGACTTGGGCTTGGGCTCAATTTATTTAATTCCATTGGAAGCCCAATATTCCACCTCTTTAAGATCCCCTACGTAGCCTATAAAAGCACTACATGATCTTCTCATAATAACAAGACAAGATTATCATACTTAATATTCTAGAGAGTTGAGAAAGGGAACCATAGAGCTTGGAGGATCGTCGTCCACCCCGACGTTCAAGCTAGTGCAAGGAATACGTGGGAAGATCTCAAGGTCTTCAATAGATCTCGTTTTTCCGGACAACGAGAACAAGGTAAAATCATGAAAACCCCCTTATGATTTTATTCGATAATTATCGCGTATATACACGAACGAAGATCCGAGGAACGAAACCCGGGGACAGGGATAGACCGTGTCGGTCGAGATCCCCGACGGAGATCGTGTGCATGGGAACCCTCGGCTGGGAGCCGAGGGGTGGCGATCGAACCCTTGGGGTCGATCGCCGGGCTCACAAGGAGGAGCCCCGGCTGGACGCTGCGGCACGCGATCGAGCTGGGCTCGATCGCCGGGCAGCCGCGTGGCTGGCCCGATCGCGGTCCGCTGGGCGGACCGCTCCTCCACCGGCGATGGCGGTAAGTCGCCGGACTCACCGCCGGGGGCTGCTACGAGCAGCCCCCGGGGGATGCGCGATGCATCCCCAGCGATCACGTGAGCGATCGCAAACCCCCTCGCGAGGGCTCGGCTGGACAAGCCGCGGGTTTATCCCGCGGCGGTGGTAGTTCGGTCGGGCCCGGTTCGCACGGTGGTTCGCGTGTTCTCCGACGAACGGGATTTCGGTTGGGGTCGTGTATTCCGCAATTTCCGACAACCCCGGGACATCGATTTCCAACAGGTTGGGCATCATGTCATAAGCAGTAGGCATGGACTGACATAGATGCTAGTGTTTTAGCACATTTGACATAGATGCCAAAATGTAACACCAATCCATCTTGTCCGCCGTGCACCACTTCTTATAACTTTCTTTTTACTCAACAGTGGAAACATCATTTGGCACGGGAGGAAAAAGATCATTAAGTACATACTTGTACTCCTCGGCAGTTAGGACAATGTCCAGATTGCGATTCCAATCAACATTCTCAGGGTCAGTGAGTAAGGTTTCCTTAAGTATAATAGATAGTGGGTTCAAAGTCATTTCTAACCTATAAGCACATAAAACAAACAATTAATTTAATCCGATATTATCTTCTTCAAATAATATCATTAAATTACTAACTACATCTGAACACCCATCAGATATGATAAGCCACGATAGTGTGGACGTTTACATATCCAAACGATTTTGCAATTATATTTAATTCGGTCGTACATCATCATAGTCTTACTTAGATTGGAAGAATACTATGAAGCGTACCTAAGTGTATACCATTACTCAGTACTAAGGAAAATCGTTCGTGATTCATATGTCACCGCAAGCCACGATAGTGTGGATGTTTACGTTAACACACTGTCCTTCACATCCTCCTATAATTGTCTACGTCAATTAATCCTAAAATCTCATTAGTATAGCAAGCCACGATAGTGTGGGCGTTTACTACACCAAACGATTTTATTAATTGAAATCCAATTACTTAAATCATAAAATCTCATCAATCAAGACTCGGTGAATCGTAAGTGAAAACTCTAGGATTCTAACCAACGATTCACCATGAAATTATCCCTATTTCTCATAAATGAGGGAGCCAACCAGACAATCGATCTATTCATCAAATTACTAGAAAGTTTCTAATTTGTGTCATCGATGAACTAAGCGCTTTGAATTATCCCACCCCGAGGCGAGAATAATTCTGGTTTACAATTCATCTTCGAAAGACACATTAAGCACTGTTTGAAAAACTTGACCAATGGATCTTGTAATTGGAATTTAAAGAATACCGATCCAATGACTTCTCTATATAAACTTCAAAAGTTTATACAAGTCACCAACAAAACAATAATGGAGACCATGAGATTGTTTTCAATCCTTCTCCCACTTAGTTATTTACAATAAAAGGTATACACTATCTAATGCATAAAATAAATACACATAAGCATGAACACATATGAATAATAAAACACATAGATATTGTCACATAATCAAAATAATACTAAAATATTATTTTTCCGACTATTATGGTTTTATTGTATCCTCGTATGCGTCTTCTAGTCTTCAGTCTTCGTCTTAATTGGTTGTCATGTGACGGGAAAATTATTACCGCATTTAATTTCACTATTTTTAATAAATCAAAAGGTTACTTAATTAAAAAATTAAGTCAATCGAATTTTATTAAAAATAAGTTAAATACTAATTAATATTTTTAATTCTTTTATTTTTATTCATATTTCCATGAAAACTCAAGAATTCTATCAAGATCAACTTGAAATATTTCAGTGGATTTGTAGATGGAAAAAGAAATAAAAAGAATTTTAGGACTCATAAACTTTTCTAACTGATTCTTTTTTCTAATCAATTAAAAATTTCATAAAAGAATTATAATACAAAATTAATTAGATTAATTCTTAAAATAAGAATAATTAAATTAGGAAACAAAATTAAAATAGGAATAAGATCTTTACCAGGACGAACACGAGATCCACGGGGATCCCCGCTGCCCTCTACCCCCCAATGAAGAGGAGCCGCCCACCGTCGCCGGCAAGCCACCTCATGGGGATCTTGATGGGGACCTTAGTCGAAAAATAGGCCCAAACACCAAACTCCAAATCAAGTGAAGACGCTTGCGCGACTACGGCTCGTTTGGTAAGAGGTTTATGAGTCCACTCTTCTTCTAGTTGTCGCATGTCTTCAAAATAATAAAAAATGTTGACTATTTTGAGGTGTGGTCGCAAATATTGGAACTCGTGTACTAAGCTAATAAAAGCTTCGTCCCACGCCCAGTTAGTAAGCTCATAAGAGTTACCAAATTCCTCCTATCAAATCTTTAAGATTGAACAACAATCAAATATTGATTCGGGTTGAACGCAGTACGCGTCCTCCTAAAGTGGGTATTTAGCCGCACTTAGGCCCACGGTTAATTGGATCGATGCGTACGTGCGCATGTCCTTTGGCCTGAATAATTTATAGCCTTGCTTTGGGCTTAACGATTATACGCCTTAGAGCATCTTCAATGGAGAGGCAAAAGTCTACGTGTACTTCTACTTCTCACCCAAAAATATGGTAGAAGCGATTGGAGATGCGATTACGTGTTAAGGTTAAAAGTTTATAAAAGTTCTAGGGTAAAAGAACTTCTACCCGGATAGAGATAAATTATATTATTATTTTATTATTATTATTTACCATTATTAATTTATTATTATTATTTATTATTATTAATTAACAAAATAAATACTTTCGTTATAATTTTTAACGTAAAGGATTATTATTTATTTTATATAAAATATATTTAAAATTAAGAATTTTGAAATAAATTAAATTTTAACTTATTTTGTATTTTAACTTTTTATATTTTTTATTTTTACCTTTTTAATTGTTAAGATATTTATTAACTAATAAAAAAATTGTTTATTTTGTATTTTAACTTTTTATATTTTTTATTTTTACCTTTTTAATTGTTAAGATATTTATTAACTAATAAAAAAATTGTATTTTAGCGCAAATATTTTTATTTTAAAATAAATCAAATGAGACCCTCTTAGCATGAATTAAGCAAACTTACCAAGTCTCCTGTTATATGTTATTTTTAGTTGTTTGAAGAGGCAGAATGTTAGCTCATGTGGGGCCGCAGGGCTCCCTACTAGTAGTTATGTACTGTTACACTTTTTTTTTACTTTATATGATATTTAATTTTTACCAAAAAAAAAACTTACCAAGTCTCAAAATCGACACATCCATACGGAGTTCAAGACAAGAGTTTGTTTAACTAATAAAAATTTATTTATTTTTAAATATTAAATGAAATAAAGTAAGAATTATTTGAAATAAAGTTATTGAATTATGTGTAATGTTTTGTTAATAGAAATATCTAAAAAATAATATATAAAAATAATATTTAATCTAATATAATTTATTTTTTGACAAATGTATTATACTAAATGTATTGTTTAATTTAATAAATCATGTATAGTAAACATATATATTTTATTTTAAATAATTTAAATTTATTTATTTATATAATAATATAAAATATTGTAAATTATATTAAACTTTAAACAAATAAAATGTTATAAACTCAAGAGAATTTGAGAGAGAATAATAGAGCAAAGAGAGACAATATAATAGGAGAATAAGATTGTTCGTATTCATTCATATGGGGAGATCCCTTTATATAGGGTTTCTGACTTAGCCAACAAGTCATTCACTATAATATAATAATATTCATAACACTCCCTCTTGAATGACTATTTACATGATTGTTGTCTCGTTAAAACCTTGCCAGGAAAACCCAGTGGGACAAAACCTTAGCGAAGGAAAAAGAGTGCAGCTTGCTCCCCCTGATTGTAATCACCGAAGATCTTTGATTTCTGAAAGTAATTATTTGTGATCAATCAGTCTCATTAAAACCTGTAACTAATAAAACCATATAGGAAAAACTTAGTTATAAATTTTGGTCTTCAGGACCCAATCTTCGAATTGTCGAGTTTCATATTCATTTGTATTATTGTATATTTTTCGTCCTTCAGGGACATGCCTTTACCAGACATCTATATTGACTAGAGCATTCGCAATTGCTATAGCCGGCCGGTAACTCTTCAGGAGTATATTTGACAAATGAATAATAATGTGAACTTCAATTGACAATCATTTGAACTTCAGTATCTATATCTCACTTTATCTCGGAAATAAATTCATATGGAACATTCTAATGTCCTCATTAATTATTATCGAGTGATGCACATGCCTCGTTTAAAACTTCGTTATAAAACCCTTTAGGAAAAAATATTCGAGGAAAAGAATACATGACATTCACATGATGATTGTCTCGTTAAAAACCTTTAACTAAGAAAACCCCGTGGGAAAAACTTAGTAGAGGGAAAAAGAGTGCAATCACTGATTCACTGGTCTTCGGGACCAAAATCACTGGTCTTCGGGACCTTGTCTTCAATATCATTTGTGTCCATAATGACATAGTAATATGATATTGTACATATTCTGATTTTCATTTCCTTTCATATCAAGAATTTTAAAATCCATCAAGGATTTTCATGTATGTATCTTTCTAGTGACTTCTCCATAGTCAAATCATACATTCGTGCATATCTATATTTATCGTTGTTGCTGCCAGAAGTATAAAGTAGCGGAACTTAATGTCATCATCCTTAAATATATCGAGTTTCTGCGAAAAACTCTTGAGCAACTAATCTCGCTTTTATAGCTCACCACATCATTTCTCGTTTTTTTTCTTACGAATGTTGGAAATCGACTACCCGGGACACGTCCGTTCGAACCATCGAACATCCGGACGTCCCCAATCGACTTCTGGAGGTCACCCTTAGACAGCCATGGCCGCCCGCCCAAGAGATCGCGCGTCCGCCGCAGCCGAAGCCGCGGCTCGCGATCTGCCCGGAGCAAGCGACCGCTTGCCTACCAGGCGAGCGCTCGCGCAGCAAGGCAAGCGAGCGCCTGCTGCCTGTCGCGAGCGGGCGCTTGCCCCTCAGGCGGGCGCCTGCCTGCTGCGAACAGCGACCCCGTTCGCCCGTTCCGGCTGTTCCGACGCGATTTTCTCGATCCGACTGCCACGCCGGAGGTCAGAAACCTCCCAGCAGTCCGAGAATATCACATCCAAGCCACGGGAACCGATCTACGTTCAAAGTATGATCAACGAATAAATGAGATCGAATAAATTTGGAATAGAAATCGATCTCATACCTTCTCGGTCGATTGTTGAGACCTTAGAGCTTCTAGCGTATTCTCTGATCCCGTCTCCAACCGTTGTGTGGGCAACGATCCGCTGGAGTTCTCCCGTCTATACTCTCTCTGTCTCAACCAGCGTATGATTATTCTCTATGTGAGAATAAAAAATTTTATTTGCGTTAACCTTTTTACTTTTACAGAGAAAAATATATTTGCGCTAACGCAATTATTTTTCTCAGCAAAAATAAATGTTGCGGCGAATTGTAGGTTAAGAGAGGGTAAGGGAGGGGGTTTATATAGAGTTACGTTAGGGACCTTAGGTTAAATTAATTAAGGGCTAATTTGAAATATTAATTAACTTGGAATACTTAAAAGCAATTCCTTAATTAATCGATTTCAAATTTAATTATTATTAACTCCACTATAAAATAATAATTGAATTCCCGAAATTAATTTAATATTATTTCAACAATAATATTTACGCCGAAATTACATATACGACTTTCCCCGTGTTTAAGATATCGAACGTCCACGAATTTATTTAATTACTAATAATTAAATTAATTCGTTTCTTATTATCCGAGACTAGTATCACTCATCCTTATTATCATGTGGAACAAATCCACCTGCAGGGTTTACATGATAAACTTTATGAGCTCATCTCGGGGACGTAATCAACCCGATAAACGGGACACGGTTTCCTGTCTATAATCTATAGCATGCCGTGCGTACAATTACGATTCCCAATTTACCGAGGATCTCGACTAATCAATTAGTCTCACTCATTGGCAAGTTAAAGAACCGAGAATTGGACACACGCACCTACAATTATATAGGGATTAGGAATTCGTATATCCGTAATATTTGAGGTCTAGTTCGATTACTTCGATTAGTATAAATCGAACGCCCTCCCGTGGTCCTGCTCAATACACCAAGTGTACGAGTGTGACATGATAGTCAAGACCGACTATCTACCAGTCACACAACGACGTACCGATGGATTGTCCCTGTCCATCTAAGTCGTGAGCCACTGTTCGATAGTATACGAGTAACCGACAGTATGATCTTCCGCGTGTCTCCTCACGCCATACTGTCTATAACGTATATATCTAGGACTATAGAGCACAGAGTTATAATAAAAAAAATGCAGACTGTTTGATTAATAGATAATAAAACACAGATAAGGAGTTCCATATTGTCACTAAACTAGACATTTAGAATATAACTCCATCAATCTCCCACTTATACTAAAAGTCTAGTTGCCCTCTCCCATACATCCGATACCCATCCCCTTCACGTGTCTCTTGAACGCTTCCGCTGGAAGTGCTTTCGTAAAGGGGTCTGCCAGGTTATCTGCTGATGCAATCTTGGTGACAACCGCATCGCCTCTCTTGACGATGTCTCTAATCAGGTGGTACTTGCGATCTATGTGTTTACTCGCATTGTGGGCTCGTGGTTCCTTCGCATTTGCCACTGCACCGCTATTGTCACAATAAATTGTGATAGCTCTGGGCAAATCAGGAATCACATCCAAGTCCATTATGAAGTTTCGGAGCCACACCGATTCTTTAGCTGCCTCAGAGGCTGCTACATATTCGGCTTCCATGGTGGGGTCCGAAATGCATTTCTGCTTAACACTCCTCCATGAAACTGCTCCACCTCCCAATGTGAACACATAGCCTGATGTAGACTTTCGCTGTTCCTTATCAGATTGGAAATCCGAGTCTGTGTAACCCACAGGAATCAATTCAGACGCTTTGTAACTTAGAACATAATTCCTAGTCCTTCGCAGGTACTTAAGTATGTTCTTTACAGCAGTCCAGTGACCCTGTCCAGGGTTACTCTGATATGTAGCTACCATGCCCACGGCATAGCAGATATCAGGTCTCGTGCACAACATAGCATACATTAGACTTCCCACTGCCGAAGCATAAGGAATCGTCTTCATGTAATCTATCTCCTTTTGTGTCTTGGGACACATATCCTTAGATAGATGAATTCCATGGCAGAAAGGTTGAGAACCTCTCTTGGAATTCTGCATGTTGAAACGAGCTAGAATCGTATCAATATATGAAGCCTGGGACAAGCTCAATGTTCTTTTCTGGCGATCTCGTATAACCTTGATCCCAAGAACATGCCCTACTTGTCCTAAGTCTTTCATATGGAATTGCTTGGACAACCATCCCTTTATGTCCGACAACATCTTCACATTGTTGCCAATTAGAAGAATGTCGTCTACATAAAGCACGAGAAACGCCACGCTGTTTCCGTCACTTCTCCGATATACACACGACTCGTCCATGCTTTGAATGAATCCATATGACTGGATAACCTCATCAAACCGCATGTTCCAAGATCTAGAAGCTTGCTTCAATCCATAAATGGATCGCTTTAGCTTACACACTAGATGCTCTTGGCCTTTCTCGATGAAACCCTCTGGTTGTCTCATATAAATGGTCTCGTCAAGATTCCCATTCAAGAATGCTGTCTTGACGTCCATTTGCCACACCTCATAATCCATATGAGATGCTATAGACAAAAGAATCCGGATCGACTTTAGCATAGCTACCGGCGAAAAGGTTTCCTCATAATCGATCCCTTCTTTCTGAGTGTACCCTTTCGCAACAAGCCTAGCTTTGAAGGTTTCCACCTTCCCGTCAGATCCTCTTTTCCTCTTGTACACCCACTTGCAACCAATGGCTTTTACACCTTTGGGCGGTGCTACAAGATCCCAGACCTGATTTGAATCCATAGATTCAATCTCAGATTTCATCGCCTTTTGCCAAGACTGAGCATCTTGATCTTTAAGCGCCTCGTCGTAGGTCCAGGGATCGGCTTCATGTTCTCCAGGTAACAAGTCCGAAGACTCACCTATAAACATGAACCTGTCAGGTTGTCGAACAACCCTCCCACTACGACGACGCTCCGGTGTAACCTCAGTAACTACATGTGCAGACTGTGGTGGCGTATCACCCGGTTGGGTTGGATCTAAGCCTTGATCGTTCCCTCTCAGTCCGTTAAGTATTATCTCACTTTTGGGCTTGTGGTCCATTATATAATCCTCTTCCAAGAACCGAGCGTTGGTGCTAACAACGATCTTCTGGTCCTTAGGACTATAAAATAGACCACCTTTCGTTCCTCTAGGATATCCTATAAACAACCGAATATCTGAACGTGACTCCAACTTATCAGCCCCGTGCTTCAGCACATGTGCTGGACAACCCCAGATCCGAATGTGTTTCAAGTTTGGCTTACGCCCGGTCCACAATTCCGAGGGTGTCTTAGGGACTGATTTGGAAGGAACTAAGTTCAAGATATAAGCCGCTGTTTCCAAGGCATATCCCCAGAACGAAACTGGTAGTTCTGAATAACTCATCATAGATCTTACCATTTCCATAAGAGTCCTATTCCTTCTTTCTGCTACACCATTCTGCTGGGGCGTGTATGGTGCAGTCATCTGGGAGTCAATCCCATTCTCTAATAAGTACGCTTTAAACTCTCCCGAGAGGTACTCTCCTCCACGATCAGATCGTAGAGTCTTTTTGGTCTTACCATGAAGGTTCTCCACAAGAGCTTTATACTCCTTGAACTTGTCAAAGCACTCGCTCTTGCGGCGCATCAGGTATATAAAACCATACCTTGAGTAATCATCAGTGAAGGTTACAAAATATTCGTAACCTCCTCTCGCTTGGACAGATAAAGGCCCGCACAAATCAGAGTGAATCAATTCCAGTACTTCCTTGGATCTATACCCCTTATCACTAAAGGGTCGCTTGGTCATTTTTCCTTCCAGGCATGATTCGCAGGTTGGAAAGTCCTCATCTTTCACATCACTGAGTATTCCATCAGTTATCAACCTTTGAATCCTGCCCAAGTTAATATGACCTAGCCTAAGATGCCATAAGTACTTTTGATTCATCCTAGAAGACTCCTTTCTCTTATTGGTACTAGATGTGTTATACGACTCTACTCGTTGCATCGTGGAATAATTAGGATTCAGTATATATAAGTTTCCTATCTATGTACCAGAACAGATATAATCATCATTCTTTTTGACAATAACAGAGTTATCAAAAGAAACTGAATATCCATTCAAAACCAACTTAGAAACCGAAACAAGGTTCTTTCTAAAATCCGGTACATAAAGACAATTATTCAATACCAAAACATTATTATTAAAAGATAAATGAACATCTCCCACTGCAACCGCCGCCACTTTCGTAGCGTTGCCCATGTAGATGGTGATCTCTCCCTCTCTAAGCCGCCGGGTTTCCTGGAACCCCTGCAAGGAATTGCAGACATGATCAGTGGCTCCCGTATCCACACTGTTGGAAATCGATATCCCGGAATTAATAAATTAATTAAAATTAATTATCTAATTAATTCCGACCGAAATCCTTCGGAGAACGAATATCCGGAATCGTCAAATGCGGAACGACAATTCCAATCGACTCCCGGTTGCCGGAACATCCCGCCACGAACCACCACGCGAAGCCGGACTCAACCAAACCCTAACCACGGGGATAACCCGGGCTGTTCGGTCGAGCCCTCGCGAAGGGCTCGCGGCTGTCCTTGGCAGCCGCCTAGGGCTTCTCGTAGCAGCCCTCAAACCGTGCCGGAGAGATCACGCAAGCAACCCTAACCTCGCGGAGGTTCAGCCCGATCGTACCCTAGCCGCGGCTTGAACCACCGCTGCCCCGATCAGGCATGCGCTCGCATCCATGCGAGCGCTAGGGCTCCAGCTGCATGCCCCCCGTACACGATCCAAGAAGCCCCGCGGATCCGCTGCGGGATTAACCCGCAGCCCGCTGCCCAGCCGTACGAGGCGGGCGCCTGGGTACGAAGCGCTCGCGCGCGACATGGACCAGGCGGGCGCCTGGTCCTCAAGCGAGCGCTTGCCTCCCCAGGCGCGGCTCCGTTCGATCCACGCCGCCGGATCGCTCCAGCCGCGGCGGTCCGGTGATCCTCGATCACCACCGCCCGGCTCGACCCCGGTGAGGATCTCAAACCTCGGATCTTGGTTCACGGTAATTTTACGATAATTTAAACGATTAAATCATAAAGGGGGTTTTACGATTTACCTCGTTCTCGTTGTTCGGAAAAACGAAGAACTCAATTGATGACCTTGAGATCTTCCCACGTATTCCTTGCACTAGCTCGAACGTCGGGTGGGCGACGATCTTCCGAACTCCATGGATCTCCTCCACTCTTCAAGAACTTTATGATTGGCGTATCTTAGGTTAATGAATTGTGAAGACCATGTAGTGCTTTTATAGGCTACGTAGGGGATCAAAAGGAGATTAAATATTGGGCTTCTAATATTGAAAATTAAATTGGGTCCAACCCAAATCCATTAATTCTTATCAATATTAATTTTATTTATTTTCCACTATATAAATAAAATTGCACTCCCAATATTTATCCATATTATATCAAATAATATTTCTCCGGTAGTATTATTTATTCCGTGTATTTAAGATTTAAATATCCATGAATAAAATTAATTTATTGCTAATTAATTTATTCATCTCTTATATCCGAGAATAGTACCGTTCAACTTTAATTATTATGCGGATTAAATCCACCTGCAGGGTTTACATAATAATTCCTTATGAACTCATCTCGGAGATATTATCAACCCTTACGGGATACACTTTCCCGTCAAGTATTCACGGCATGTCATATATAAAATATAGTGACCCAACTCAACCGGTAATTGACCCAGTAATTAAACCGGTCAATTCCTTTGGAAAATCAAAGTCACTTATATTAAATATACACACCCGCAATAGTATCGGGGATTAAGAATAAAATACACTGAGACTTAAATCGATTATCGCCGGCAATCCTAATCGATAAATCTCAAACGATCCGCTCAATGCACCAAGTGTAAAAGTGTGATAAAATAATCAAGACATATCATTTTCTCTCTCACACAACGACTATACCGATGGATTGGTCCGTGTCCATCTAGGTCGTGAGAAACTGTTCGATTAAATACGAGTAACCGATAGTATGATCTTCTGTGTGGGCCCGACACACCATACTAACTACAACGTATAGAATCCAGGACTATAATTTGCATATATTTAATTATAAATAATTAAACGCAAATAATTGTTTATTTAATTAAATAGATTAATGGCAATGGATTGGGAGTTTCCGTTACTTAAATCTAGACATTAAGTACACAACTCCAACAATCTCCCACTTGTACTAAGGTCTAGTCATTTCCTCCAAACTCCCGACTCCCATACTCATCACGTGCTTAAGTTGTACTTCCAAGAAGTACTATGTGAATGAGCACTGTAGGTTGCCGCTCTGAAGTTATCTTGGTGACTACAGCGTCGTCTCCCTTGACGATGACTCGTATCAGGTGGTACTTGCTCTATGTGTTATCTTACACTTATGGACTTGTGATTTCTTACCATTTGCCATCGCACCGCTATTTACATAGCCTTTGACAAATTAAGAATCACATCTAAGTCCCAGAGATTATCCCGGAGCTATACCAAAACTTCCGCTGCCTCTGAGGCCGCTATTTGGTTACTCATGGCAGAGTCCGAAAAGCATCGTGCTTATCACTCTTCCATGTTAAAACTCCTTCTCCTTCAATAGTGAAACACATAGCCTGATATCGACTTACACTGGTCCTCATTCGATTAGAAATCTAAGAGAATGTAATCCAAAGGAAGAGCTTGTCTGCTCCGTAATCCAGAACATAGTTTCCAGTACTGCGAAAGTACTTACAATGTTCATTACAGCAGTTCAGTATTCCTTTCTAGGATTACCTTGATATCCTCCCACTATACTAGTCGCATAGCAGATATCAGGTTCTCGTTTTCAACATTGCATTTATCAAGCTTTCCACATTTGAAGTGTAGGAAACCGCTTTCATTGCTTCTATCTCCTTTTGTGTTCCAAAACACATATCCTTAGATAGATGCATTCCGTATCTGAAAGGTAACGAACCTTTCTCGGAATCTTGCATGTTAAAACGAACTATAATCATATATATGTAAGATGTCCAGGAGAAGTACAACTTCTTCCTATATCTTTCATAATGATTTATCCAGACAACCATCATTTCATGTCTGATTACATCTTTACATTGTTGCCAATGATAAAATGTTATCTACATAAAAACCCGTGAAACACCACCTTGTTTCCATCACGTTTCCAATACACACTATTCGTCTATGCTTTGATGAATCCATAAAATGGACTATCTCATCAACTTGCAAGTACCACGAACTCAATGCTTTGTTCCAATCCATAAATGGATTAACTAAGCTTGTACTCTAAATGATCTTGCCTCTTAGCAATAAACCTTATTGCTTTCTAAGAGAGCACATTTAGATCTAGTACTGCCTCTATGTAGATCTAGGGATCGATTTCATGTATACTAGGTCCAGAGTCCGAAGACTCTCCTAGTCTTATGAATATCTTCGGTTGTCATACAACCTCCCACTACAACGGCATTCCGGTGTATAAACAGTAATAACAGTAGGTGCAGTCAGTGGTGTACCGCTACTCGGTTCGGCTGTATCTAAGTCTTAATCTCTCTCTTTCTCATTTCAAAGTATTACGTCACTTTGGGCTTGTGGTTCATCTAATAGTCTTCCTCTAAGAACCGGGCGTTAGAACTTATAACGTCCTTCTGGTTCATAGTACTATTGAACACACATCTTTTGTTCTTCTAGGATATTCTACAACCGCACTTGAATGCGCCGTTGTTTCCAGACATATCCATAGAACACAGGTAGTTCCGTACAACTCATGCTATTACTATTTCTATAAGAGTTCCATTTCTTATTTCCGACACACCATTTCTACACAAGAGTGTATGGTGTATTCATTTGGGATCAAATCACAATCTCTGATCAGTATGCCATGCATTCCTCAGACAGGCACTTGCCTCCGCGATTAGATCGCAGGCTTTCAATGGATATACCATGATGGTTCCCCACAATAGCTTTGTGTCCATTGACTTGTCAAAACACTTTGCTTTTGTGGCACATCAGGTATGCTAATCCATTTTTCGAGTAATCATAAAATGAAGTACTCGTACCTTATTTTCTGAGTAAACAAGGTCTGCATACATCAGAGTCAATCAATTCTTATACTTGTCCGGATCTTATATCTTATATCCATAAAGGATTGCTTAGTCATGTTATCTTCCAAATTAGATTCTTAGGTCGGAAGGTCCACTCCTTCAACTTAATTGATCAAATATCAATTTTCGACCTTTGAACTTCTTATTTGAATAAACATGATTTAGCATAAGAATCCACAAGTATAATTGATTTAATGAAGAAATCTCTTATTAGTAAAACGAGTTTTGTACTACGGTTCGTTGCACCGTGATGGACTCAGGATTCATCATTTATATATTGCTAGCTAATGTACCAGAATAGATACTATCTTTATTTCTTCTTATAACCATCAGATGATTAAAAGAAATAAAATATTCATTCATTAGAAATCCAGAACAAAGTTCTTTCTAAAGGTACATAAAAGCAATAGCTTAAAATGAAATCCTATAATTTTCCTCCACTGCAACAGCTGCCTCCTCAACAGCATTGCCCATGTAGACTACGATTTCTTCTTTTTCAAGTCGTCGGGTTTCCTGGAACCCTCGCATTTAGAATGCGCATACCGTCAATGGTTCCATATCTACACACCAGGTTCCGGTAGATAATACCACTGAATATGTTTTACGACTAAAGAAGATTTCGTACTTTCTTTGAGAGGATATTCAGACTTCCAGTACCTAGACTGTTTGCATCGAGAACACTAGCCTATTGGCTTTCTCGCCCCATCTCGTGATCCAAGAAACTTAGGACCACTGAGTTTCTTTGCTTGCTTTTCCTATCCCCCAGTTTTGCCCTTAGGTTCGAAACCTTTGGCATTGGCTACAAGAGCTTGCGATTTCCGTCTCAACTCGTCTAAAAGGTCAATCATCTCAAAAAACGTGTTTAAGCGTTTCCTCGAAGCGACTGGCCTTTATGAGTATCCTCATCGCTTCTTGTCTAGCCGCCTATGTCATGTCTAAACATTTCCTTGAGTTTGAACATGATAAAATCAGTTCTTTCCTCAACAGTCGAGACATTAGTAGGTTCGGGAGAGCAAAGCTCACTGAGTACAAACTTGTACTCTTTAACAGTCTAGGCAATGTCTAGATCTCTATTCCAATCAATACATTTTAGGGACCAGTGAGTTAAATTCCTCAAGTATCACATAAAGTGGGTTCAAAGCCATCCATAATCTATGAGCACATATAACAACAAACAATCGATTTAATCTCCGATATTATCTCCCTTAAATAATATCATTAAACCACTAATCACATCTAAAATCCCATCAGGTAAAGCAAGCCACGTTCGTGTGGACGTTTACCCACCCAAATGATTTAGCAATTAGATTTGCTTCGGTCATACATCACTTATAGCGTAACCTCGTTGGGAGGAATACTATAACGCGTATCTAAGTGTAAACCATTACTCATTACTAAGGCGAATCGTTTAGAATCGTTACGTCACCACAAGCCACGTTCGTGTGGACGTTTACGACAACTCGCAACCCTTCACAATTCCCTATAACTGTCTACATCAATTATTCTAAAATCCCATTCAGTATAGCAAGCCACGTTCGTGTGGACGTTTACTATACCAAAAAGATTTATATAATTGACTCCCAATTACTTGATCCATTCGATCTTGTAAATCAAGATGCGGAGAATCATAAGTGAAACTCGAAGTTTCTAACCAGTGATTCACCATGCGAACAACCCTATCTCTCATTAGATGAGGGAGCCGAGCAGACAATCGATCCATCTATAAAAGAATGGTACGAAGGTCTCTAATTTGTGTCCTCTACATGACCAAGTGGCTTTGGCTCCATTCCACTCCCCGGGGTGAGAATGAGTCGACTTGAAATCAGCTTTGGAAAGACAAATTAGGCATTGTTTGATAAACTTAATCAATGTTTCTCGTAAGAGGAATTACAAGAACTCTCCTCCAATGACTTATCTATATAAACTTCAAAAGTTCATAAAAGTCACCAAGAGAGCAGCAATGGAGACCATGGGTATGTTTCCATACCCTCTCCCACTTAGCTTTTTATAACAAAGGGATACGCTATCTAATGCATAATTAAATACACATAAGCATGCATACATGAAATAAAGCACATAGAATATTATCACATAATCAAAATAATACTAGAATATTATTTTCCGACTATTATGGCTTTATCGCATCCCCGTACGCATCTTCTAGTCTTCAGTCTTCGTTCTTGAATGCTCCATGTGACGAGAATATTAATCCCAATATTTAAATCTATTTATTTTCAATTAATCCAAAAGTTACTTAATTCGAAAATTAAGTCAATCGAATATATCAAAAATAAAATTAAATATTATTAATATTTTTATTTATTTTTATTTTCCTATCTAATTCTATTAAATCTCTAGAATCCCATCCAAGTCAAACTCGGAATATTCTAGAAGACTTTTATAATAGAATACGGAAATAAAATAAATTATGACTCCTAATCCTTTCCAAATTAATTCCTTTCCTAATCTATTAAAAATTCCATAAGGAATAATTAAATAGGAAAAATTAATTAAGGACCATTAAAACTTTCCAAATTAATTATTTTTCTAATCCATTAAAAATTCCATAAAGGAATAATTAAATAGGAAAAACAAATTAATTCTAAATTTATTCTTTTCCTAATCCATGAAAATTCCCATGAGTAGGAATAATCAAATAGGAAAATAAATTTAATACTAAATTAATTCTTTTCTTATTCCATGAATATTCCATAAAAGAAATAATCAAATAGGAAAACCGAATTAAAATAGGAAAGTTGGATCTCGGCGGAAGAGCACGGGTTGGGAGTCCCCGCGCCCTACCACCATCGATCGCCGCTCGGAGGAGCACGCCGCCGCCGCCCAGCCCACGCGCCACCACCACCGGTGGCCGGCGTGGCCGAGAGTTCCCGGGCAGCCTCTCCCCTCGATCGAACACCATGGGATCGATCATGGGGATGATCGATCCCAAGCCCTTCTTCTCTTCGTCACGTGTCTTCTCCGGTAGTCGTTTCGGCATCGATCCAACGTAAATAAATTACAAAATTAATTTACAATTATCCGGTATCGATTCTATACATGAAATCGACCCTATACATTTTCCGGAAAAAAAGAACGTAATAATAAACCTAAATTCGGTCAACCCCCGAATTTTTGCTATTACAAGCATTCACCACACATAAAACGAATCTCGACATGTCCGAGAGTTTAATAATCAAGAACAATATTATGACAATAATTAAGAACAATTATATCTAGCCATAATAGTCGGAAACCCTGCAAGGTAGAACAATTTATCGAAAAATACCGTGAACGAAAACCAACGCTCTGATACCAGTTGTTGGAAATCGATATCCCGGAATTAATAAATTAATTAAAATTAATTATCTAATTAATTCCGACCGAAATCCTTCGGAGAACGAATATCCGGAATCGTCAAATGCGGAACGACAATTCCAATCGACTCCCGGTTGCCGGAACATCCCGCCACGAACCACCACGCGAAGCCGGACTCAACCAAACCCTAACCACGGGGATAACCCGGGCTGTTCGGTCGAGCCCTCGCGAAGGGCTCGCGGCTGTCTTTGGCAGCCGCCTAGGGCTGCTCGTAGCAGCCCTCAAACCGTGCCGGAGAGATCACGCAAGCAACCCTAACCTCGCGGAGGTTCAGCCCGATCGTACCCTAGCCGCGGCTTGAACCACCGCTGCCCCGATCAGGCATGCGCTCGCATCCATGCGAGCGCTAGGGCTCCAGCTGCATGCCCCCGTACACGATCCAAGAAGCCCCGCGGATCCGCTGCGGGATTAACCCGCAGCCCGCTGCCCAGCCGTACGAGGCGGGCGCCTGGGTACGAAGCGCTCGCGCGCGACATGGACCAGGCGGGCGCCTGGTCCTCAAGCGAGCGCTTGCCTCCCCAGGCAGCGGCTCCGTTCGATCCACGCCGCCGGATCGCTCCAGCCGCGGCGGTCCGGTGATCCTCGATCACCACCGCCCGGCTCGACCCCGGTGAGGATCCCAAACCTCGGATCTTGGTTCACGGTAATTTTACGATAATTTAAACGATTAAATCATAAAGGGGGTTTTACGATTTACCTCGTTCTCGTTGTTCGGAAAAACGAAGAACTCAATTGATGACCTTGAGATCTTCCCACGTATTCCTTGCACTAGCTCGAACGTCGGGTGGGCGACGATCTTCCGAACTCCATGGATCTCCTCCACTCTTCAAGAACTTTATGATTGGCGTATCTTAGGTTAATGAATTGTGAAGACCATGTAGTGCTTTTATAGGCTACGTAGGGGATCAAAAGGAGATTAAATATTGGGTCCAACCCAAATCCATTAATTCTTATCAATATTAATTTTATTTATTTTCCACTATATAAATAAAATTGCACACCCAATATTTATCCATATTATATCAAATAATATTTCTCCGGTAGTATTATTTATTCCGTGTATTTAAGATTTAAATATCCATGAATAAAATTAATTTATTGCTAATTAATTTATTCATCTCTTATATCCGAGAATAGTACCGTTCAACTTTAATTATTATGCGGATTAAATCCACCTGCAGGGTTTACATAATAATTCCTTATGAACTCATCTCGGGGATATTATCAACCCTTACGGGATACACTTTCCCGTCAAGTATTCACGGCATGTCATATATAAAATATAGTGACCCAACTCAACCGGTAATTGACCCAGTAATTAAACCGGTCAATTCCTTTGGAAAATCAAAGTCACTTATATTAAATATACACACCCGCAATAGTATCGGGGATTAAGAATAAAATACACTGAGACTTAAATCGATTATCGCTGGCAATCCTAATCGATAAATCTCAATCGATCCGCTCAATACACCAAGTGTACAAGTGTGATAAAATAATCAAGACAGATCATTTTCTCTCTCACACAACGACTATACCGATGGATTGGTCCGTGTCCATCTAGGTCGTGAGCAACTGTTCGATTAAATACGAGTAACCGATAGTATGATCTTCTGTGTGGGCCCGACACACCATACTAACTACAACGTATAGAATCCAGGACTATAATTTGCATATATTTAATTATAAAAAATTAAACGCAAATAATTGTTTATTTAATTAAATAGATTAATGGCAATGGATTGGGAGTTTCCGTTACTTAAATCTAGACATTAAGTACACAACTCCAACACACACACCAGGTACCGGTAGATAACACCGCTAAACATGTTTCAGTGACTAAGGAAAAGTTCATACCTCCTTGTCTGAGAGGACAATTAGACTTCCAATGTCCAGACTGCCTGCAATGGAAACACTTGCCCTTGGGCTCGTTCACTCCATTCCGTGGTCCACCATTTCTGGGTCCACTGGGTTTCCGTCTTTGCCTCTTCTTCCTTTTGCCGCCCGAAGGCCTAGGAAGATTCGATTTCACAGCCACAAGTTCTTGTGATTTCCTTAACTCACTCAAAAATTCCATTCTTTTGGAATCGTTTTTAAGTGATTCCTCAAGAGGACCGAATTTCATGAGTATGTTAATCACCTCTTGTCCAGCTTCCACACTATGTCTCAACATCTCCCTGAGGTCATTTTGAATGTCCTCATCAGTTGAGACGTCAGTGGGAGGCGAAGGCTTATCAGTCTGGACAATGTCCAAGTTTCGCTTCCAATCAACATAATTCGGACCAGTGAGCTTGTTTTCTTTTAGTATAGACAGCGGGTTAAGTGCCATATCTATAAAAAAGACAAATCAAACCGTCAAATTTAATTCGATATTAACTCCCTTAATTAATATCATTAAATTTACCAATCAATCCTAAAATCCCATCAGACCAGCATGCCACGTTCATGTGGACGTATACTAGTCCAAAAGATTTTATAATTAGACTTTTACTTCGGTCGTACATCATTACAGCAATGACTCCGATGGGGAGGATACTGTAAAGCGTACCTAAGTGTATACCATTTCTCAGTACTAAGTTAACCGCTCGGGAACTACATATCCACCGCAAGCCACGTTAGTGTGGACGTTTACGTTGACATGCGGTCCCTTTACGATTTCCTATAACTGTCGAGCCTCAATTAACCCAAAGTTCCGTTTCCGTCTAGTAAGCCACGATAGTGTGGACGTTTACTAAACAAACAACTTTGTTAATTGAATTTCATTTAATAAATTTCACAATTTCGTTAATCAAAGCTTGATATCTCGTAAGTGAAACTCGAAGTTTCTAACCAGCGATCAATCATGCAATTGAGCCCTATCTCTCACTAAGTGAGGGAGCCAACCAGACAATCGATCTAGTCATCGAACGACTCGAATGTCTCTAATCAGTGTCATCGACATAAGCAAGCGCTTTGGCTCCATTCCACTCCCCGGGGTGAGAATGAGTCGAGTTGAACTTAGTCTTTGAAAAAACAGATTAGGCATTCGCTTTGAAAAACTTAAGTGTTCAATTCTATAAATGGAATTGAATTCGAATTTCGATCAAAGTGATTTCCGTGTATCGACTTTATCCGATAGGGAGGATGACACTAAAGCCAACTCGTAAGTCAATACACATCACTCTCGAAACAGAGAATGGAGACCGCGGGATTGTTTCCAATCCCTCTCCCACTTAGTATTTTACGATTTAGGGATATACATGCATAAAATAATAAGCATAATAAACACGTAAATCACACAAAAGGCAATTAACGTGGCCCGATTATTATGGCCTTAAAATCTTGAATGCACGTCTCTTGGAACTCGAACTCGTTGCTCGTCTCATCTTCGATTCTCGTTCCTCCGGGCTTCGATCTCGTCTCGATCCAATAGCAGAAATTAATTACAAAAATATTCTACTAAGTCCGGTATCGATCCTATACATTTTGATCGACCCTATACAAGTCCCGGATGCAACGAAAAATAAATAAACCTAACGACTCAACCCGTCGTTTTTATCTATTACAAACAAGCAACTTTCCAAAAATAAAACGATCTCGACAAGCCCGAGAGTTTAATCAAAACCACATACATACAGCACAAAATATTAAAAAATAAATTGGCCATAATAATCGGGTTCAGCCTGCAAAACAAAACTCGCAAACAATACAAAGAACGAACAATACCGGCTCTGATACCATTTGTTGGAAATCGACTACCCGGGACACGTCCGTTCGAACCATCGAACATCCGGACGTCCCCAATCGACTTCTGGAGGTCACCCTTAGACAGCCATGGCCGCCCGCCCAAGAGATCGCGCGTCCGCCGCAGCCGAAGCCGCGGCTCGCGATCTGCCCGGAGCAAGCGACCGCTTGCCTACCAGGCGAGCGCTCGCGCAGCAAGGCAAGCGAGCGCCTGCTGCCCAGGCGAGCGCCTGCTGCCTGTCGCGAGCGAGCGCTTGCCCCTCAGGCGGGCGCCTGCCTGCTGCGAACAGCGACCCCGTTCGCCCGTTCCGACGCGATTTTCTCGATCCGACTGCCACGCCGGAGGTCAGAAACCTCCCAGCAGTCCGAGAATATCACATCCAAGCCACGGGAACCGATCTACGTTCAAAGTATGATCAACGAATAAATGAGATCGAATAAATGCGGAATAGAAATCGATCTCATACCTTCTCGGTCGATTGTTGAGACCTTAGAGCTTCTAGCGTATTCTCTGATCCCGTCTCCAACCGTTGTGTGGGCAACGATCCGCTGGAGTTCTCCCGTCTATACTCTCTCTGTCTCAACCAGCGTATGATTATTCTCTATGTGAGAATAAAAAATTTTATTTGCGTTAACCTTTTTACTTTTACAGAGAAAAATATATTTGCGCTAACGCAATTATTTTTCTCAGCAAAAATAAATGTTGCGGCGAATTGTAGGTTAAGAGAGGGTAAGGGAGGGGGTTTATATAGAGTTACGTTAGGGACCTTAGGTTAAATTAATTAAGGGCTAATTTGAAATATTAATTAACTTGGAATACTTAAAAGCAATTCCTTAATTAATCGATTTCAAATTTAATTATTATTAACTCCACTATAAAATAATAATTGAATTCCCGAAATTAATTTAATATTATTTCAACAATAATATTTCCGCCGAAATTACATATACGACTTTCCTCGTGTTTAAGATATCGAACGTCCACGAATTTATTTAATTACTAATAATTAAATTAATTCGTTTCTTATTATCCGAGACTAGTACCACTCATCCTTATTATCATGTGGAACAAATCCACCTGCAGGATTTACATGATAAACTTTATGAGCTCATCTCGGGGACGTAATCAACCCTTTAAACGGGACACGGTTTCCTGTCTATAATCTATAGCATGTCGTGCGTACAATTACGATTCCCAATTTACCGAGGATCTCGACTAATCAATTAGTCTCACTCATTGGCAAGTTAAAGAACCGAGAATTGGACACACGCACCTACAATTATATAGGGATTAGGAATTCGTATATCCGTAATATCTGAGGTCTAGTTCGATTACTTCGATTAGTATAAATCGAACGCCCTCCCGTGGTCCTGCTCAATACACCAAGTGTACGAGTCTGACATGATAGTCAAGACCGACTATCTACCAGTCACACAACGACGTACCGATGGATTGTCCCTGTCCATCTAAGTCGTGAGCCACTGTTCGATAATATACGAGTAACCGACAGTATGATCTTCCGCGTGTCTCCTCACGCCATACTGTCTATAACGTATATATCTAGGACTATAGAGCACAGAGTTATAATAAACAAAATGCAGACTGTTTGATTAATAGATAATAAAACACAGATAAGGAGTTCCATATTGTCACTAAACTAGACATTTAGAATATAACTCCATCAATGAACACCCACGTATATCGTTCTGGGATAATATTTTGAGGTGTGTACTATAGAGTCAAAATATATTTTTATTTAGCGAGTCATGCTCAGCCTCAATTGCTCATTTCTATTTCTTTGAGTGCTGCTGGCACACTATCATTGATTTAAGCTTTGGATCCAAATTTTCTAGAGCAACTTCTTGAGGCAAATATGTCTTTGGCGACTTTTTCCATGTTGATGACAATTCTATCAACCAAATCTTTCATCATTTCCCAAAATATTTAATTTGGTTGTTCCGCAATCCCACGATTTTCTATTATCATGTGCACATGTTTTTTCAATGGAATTTCCATCTAACTCTCTTCAGGAGATTTTGAGGGTGACTTAATTTCTTTGTTTTTCCGCGGATTTATTTTATATCTTAAGATCGATCTACTACGCTTCTGGCGTATATTAGAATCAACATTTGAGTTGATCTCTTTGGTATTTGAACTCTTATAGTTCATTTATCACAAATATATGTGATTTTGTCACACCTTCATTAATTTGGCAGATTTACTTGCTGAATATTGCAAGTAGCTTATTTTCATGAACTTCGGGTTCAATTAATTGATGCGTGGATCAAAAATTGAAGATCGTTTTCATTAAATGAAATTTCTCGGCATTAATATATTTTATATTCTTATCTCCCCCTAATGCCGGGAAATAATCTTCCTTAAATATGCAAACCATCGTAATTGCTATAAACCGATCTTCTGGATCGCGGGCTCGAGATATTATGCCCGTTCATAATAATACACTTTAGTGGTGATATAAATATAACTTGCATATTTCAAATTAATTCGCAGATGGGAAATAACAATTTCCACGCACTTAATAATAATCATGATATGCATCTTAATTTTTAAGTACATTTGTAGTACTCGTGGGGATAATTAGTAAAACTCTACGGAGATAATTAGTAAAGCTCTTCGGGAGCCCACTTTTAATATGTCATCATTTGCATGACAATATATTTACCAATGATCCTTCGAGGATACAGTATCTTTACCAATGATCCTCCGGGGATCAAAATATTAGGTTTTATTAATGATCCTTCGGGGATCAAAATATATCTTTTACATAATCTCAATATATAATTTTCTCAGAAAATTACATTTAATTGGAATCGACTTTTTCGATATTCCATGAGTACTTACATAATAAGATACATTTGTTCTCGATTTCCAAAAAATATCATTCAGGGATAATTCATATGTAATCATTGTTTCCATGAGAACAATCGATGTAACTTTATTCAAAAACATTTAATGTTTTGAAATTTGCTTCTTCGGGAGCAATTTAATATTCTTTCAAGAATATTTTGAATATCAATATCGATTTAAAATATTTAAATTTTAATTGCTACACGACAAACAATTTGATTTGATATTTCTGCGGGAATATCATATCATAATGTTCTTCAGAAACATTTAAAACTTAATTGCTACTACGAGAGCAAATTAATTCGATATTTATCGAATAATATCAAATCATGATGTTCTTCCAAGACAATCAATATAATATTTAAACCAGAGTATATGTTTTTCAGGAACATTCAATTTTATATATATATTAAGAATAATTGATTTGATATTACTTCAGGAATATCAAATTTTCATGGGGATTCAAACTCATGTGGCTATCCCAATATTCAAGCAAATAAGATATTCAACAATGTTTGGATTAACTTTTCTTAAAGTTTCATCCACTTTGGAATTCAGATGACCTCAATTGATTGGGTCGAGTTCGCATATGCCTCGACCACGAAAAACTCGCACGATGTTCTTCAGGAACATTTAATTTTGATATTTCGTCAGGATTATCATATCATGTTCTTCAAGAACATTAAAAACTTTAATCGATTTAATAAGTATAATTAATTTGATATTACTTCAAGAATATCATATTATAATGTTCTTCGGGAACATATGATATTACTTCAGGAATATCATATTATAATGTTTTTCGGGAACATATGATAATAATTAATTTGATATTACTTCAAGAATATCATATTATAATGTTCTTCGGGAACATATGATATTACTTCATGAATATCAGATTATAATGTTCTTCGGGAACATATGATATTACTTCAGGAATATCAGATTATAATGTTCTTCGGGAACATATGATATTACTTCAGGAATATCTAATTATAATGTTCTTCGGGAACATTTGAATTTAAGAAGAAAGGAGGAGAATAAGATTGTTCGTATTCATTCAGGGGGAGATCCAAGAATTACTAGGATAATGGACAAATTAGTTTTTCATATTATAAGAAAGGCCAAAAAATATAAATATTAGGATAAATAGTTTTATATAATTCTGTAAGTTATTACTGTGTGTATTTATGTAAATATTTACCGTTGAACTACCGTTGTGCCACAATGCTCTTAAATCAAACAAATAAACAATGCACGTTTACATTCCTCCGTGTGCAATGTTGATTTGGAGAGACTTTGTGCATATTAACATTCTTTTGAATTGAAATCAAATAAATTAATCTGAATGAGTTTGAACGGAGTAAATGTGAACTAAATTGTATTTTTATAATAAAAATAACAATATTTTTAATACATTTGTTAATATATTTTAAAAAAGTTAATAGCTTATAAAATTACCACTTTTACTTCAATAGCAAAATAAATAAATTATTTTTAATGTTGAAAAATAAATTATAACTTTTAATATTATTTGCAAAAATCCATTATACATAATATTTAATTATAAATAAACTTAAATATTAAAAAAATCATAAAAAATATTTTTTAAATCATTAATTCATCTTATCTTTACTACTATATAGGAGTATATCTTAATTCTATACAAATGAAATAATAGAATAAAATAAAATTAAGTTTATCAAATAATTGAAATAAACATAAATATTAAAATTATTAAATAAATAAAAATTATTACTAGTTTTATAAATAAATAAATTTAAAAACAAATTAACAAATGATTAATTAATACTAACAAAATTTAAATTATTTATTTATTTATTTTCATTAAAAAAATATTATAACTCACTTTTTTATTAGTGCACATACATAAAATTTAGGTATATTTAAGAAAAGAGGTATATTGGTTTTACAAATTATCAACACCACTCCATGTTTTTTTGTTAAAAAAAAGGGATTTTATATTTTTAAGTTTGTAAAAAAATAGGGTGCTAAAATGTTTTTAATTATAGTGAAGAGTAATTTTTTAATTGTAAAAAGACTATAATACCCTTATGATAAAAACGTAACAATTATAATTAATAAATTAATTTATATTAACAATTATAAAGTAGTTTTAACCATTTAAATTAAAATTTATAAAATTAATATGTAGTTTGAAAACTAAGATTACCAATAAAATTAATATTTAATATTCAAATTTTTTAAAACAAAAAAAGAGTTGCGTAATTATTATTTTTTTATTTGATAATTTAAAACAAAATGCGTGATTTTTTTTATTTTTGAGAATTTAATATGTAGTTTTTTTAACATATGTTTATGATTGCATGTAAATTTTTTTAATTTGATAATTTAATATTCAGTTTAAAACATAAAGTGTAATTTTTTTTTAATTTAAGAATTTAATATTCAGTTTTTTAACAGTAATTTTTATTTTTTAATTTGATAATTTAAAACAAAATGTGTAATTTTTTTTTTTTTTTGATAATTTAATATGTAGTTTCTTTTAGGTAATATTAGTCTATGGGGCCGATTGAATTTTAATATTATTTTGAACACCCATTCTTTTTCACTTCATTTTGAGGGGTTGTATATTTTTTACTAATTTATTTTTAGGATATATGTATTCTTTAAATAATAAGTAGGGGCATTTTTTAAAATGTATAAAATCGTAAATATCCCTACAATAATGTTAACATATTAATTTATTTAATATTCACTAATATTAAACTGACAGCGTTACTATATATATATATAAATATATTGGTGCAAGAATCAATAAATTATATATATATATATATAGGGAGAGCTTTTCCCACGGACCGTACGCACTAAATAAAATTCTCAATATTATATTAATATATATTGTTAACTTCTCTCTATATATATTTTAATATTATACTTACTAAAATTTGTGTGCTTTAATAATCCCATAAGGTATTATCCAGCCACTATTAGAAGACCAGATTGCCAAGCAACAGGAGAATTGCCTTCAGAATTGTTCGCAGGTTTGGGTGATGAAAGAGAAGCCGCCATCGAAAACGACAACAACGAAGCCGGGCAGCTAGAGAAGTACGACGATCCCAGAAATCAAAGACAAAAAAACCCCATTAATCGACAAACGAACGAGTCGTTGTCGACCTGAGCAGCCTCCTAATGCAGTGTGCACAAGCAATGGAGAGGTTCAACATTAAGGCGGTGGCGGACCTCATGTATAAAATACGGAGGCACTCGTCCCCGAGAGGCTCGCCCACTACTTCACTGAACGACGCTTTGTTCAGCCGATGACGCTCCGGATGACGACACCGAAAGACATCGTTGCGGGTCGGCCGGTTTTTTAGGGCTCCAGAAAACTATCAAAATCGACAGCCACTCTGAGAGCCTCCGAAACCACCAAAATCTCATACCTTGACACCATCGTCGGGAGTTTAGTCCTATATAGAGTATTACTATATAGAGTTTCTACTGTATATATTTGCGTAAGAATGTAAATATTTGCGCAAAAATTTAAATATATTTGTAGTAAATATATTTGGTAAAATATATTTGCAACCATTCGATTATATATATATGAATAGATATCTATTATAGATTTACACTATCAATAGATATTTCTGATAGATATTTCATATCAATAGATATCTATCATAGATATGTCATATACAGTAAATAGATATCTATTGTTATGTGGTAAATCAATATGACATATTGGAGATGATAACCTTTTTTAGATAGTTTTGCTAAATTCAAATTCAACTAAAATTTCCCAAATTGATTAAAATACAAAAAGTGAAATAAAAACCTAGAAATTTTATGAAGTTGTAATTTGAATTACATGACAAGAATTTGTAAAATATCACAAATTGGGGAAAATATAGGTAGTACATGTAATTGTACTCTTACAAATGCTCTGATCCATGATTCCTCCATATCGACGAAACAAAACGCATCCCTAAAGCTCCTTGACATGAATCCGATGCAGCCCTCGTATTCCCATCTCGTCCGATAAATCAAGATGGGTTGGCACCGTATACTACACTTTTCTTCCGTAATTTACAACCCAAAATAAACCTAGATATGCGAAACAGTGATTTTTTAGCACAAATAATGACCATGGTTTGATATAGATGCTCGGTTCTTCACTACGATTCTAGAAAACATTACTCACCTTGTTTTTCTTTTCTGCTTTAGATTATCGATGAATGTCGAAGGTTTTTTTGTTGGGGTTCGTTCGCCGTTGTCGAGTTTAGGATTTGTGGGAGCGGTTTGAAACCCTCAGCTACATAGCGAAATTGTTAGGGAGATATTAACATAGAATTCTACCGCAGTTATTTCATATCTCATATATATTAAAAATCTCTTTTTTTGGTATTTATGTTTAGATACGTAGTTATATTAATTAATAAACATTGAAAAGGTTAATAATGGAACACTGCCCTATATCAAAAATTGGGGAAAATATAGGTAGTACATGTAATTGTACTCTTACAAATGCCCCGATCCATGATTCCTCCTTTTTTTTAACATATGTTTATGATTGCGTGTAATTTTTTTTAATTTGATAATTTAATATTGGATAAATTAGAGAAAAAATTAGAATGGTTTTTAGATTTTAAAAAAAAGAACATAGTTTAGCTTTCAATTAAAAAAGGTAATTAATTTATGGCATTTATATAATTTAATATCATAAACTTTAATTCAATCACAATTAAGGTAATGTATTGAAATTTGAATAGTCCTTTTTAACCTTTGTATTAAATAAATGTTATATGATTTTATTACATACCTTATTAAACATTTTAGCTGAAAATTTTTCATATCAATTGTCAAATCGTTTTTCTGTAAGGAGTTTACGTATGAGATTTGATTTTGTTTCAAATTTTCTCACTAAATAGTCGTGGTCTTTCTACTGTAATCCGAAGATAGTGTTTCTCAGCCGTAGTATTTCTCTCAATCACGGAATTTGATTTTGTTCTTGATCCGGGTAGTGTTTCCTCTGTAACCCTCCGATAAATCGTTTTTTTCATCTGCCTCGTCTCCTCTCCGTCTCTCTGATATTTCTATCAATCAAGCCCAAAGGCGACATGAAAAAAGGAATAGTGCAGTGGCTTTAAAATTTCGATTCAAATCTATGAGCAACGTTTTTTTACAGTGGTTTACTCGGTGCTCGATCATCATAGTGTATATGTTTCTGTTGAAAATATTCTAACCGTCAATTATATTTTGGTTCACTGTGGCAAGATTGTTGGTTTCAATTGTTGCTAGCAGGAGTTATGTTTTTTTCACATATTTCTTAATATAACAAATGAATGTTTTCCCAGCAGGTATTATGGATTCATATATTGCTAAGATTGTCTACTCCGGTGAGGGCGCATCAATATCATTTGAGCCAACCCCTCCTACACCGAACTATGCGATAGAATTCGTTCCCAATTCCCTGTTTTGATTGACAAAGCTTTACAACTCAAATTCTCGGTGCTTCCTGATTCAACAATCTATCGTCTAAGAAGTTATTAGTATTTGTAGTACCTTATCAGTTGGCACGTGTTTTTGAATTCTTATTACAATGTTTCTGTTTTAGTATGTTGTGCGCATGATTTTTCAACCGAAGTTGAATATAAATTTTTGTTGCCATTATGGTTTAATAAAAATCCAAGAACAATATTTTCCTCTTTCTTGATAGTATTTCTCAGCTTGATTAATTTTTATTGTTTTCATTTTATTTTGGAGTGTGTGATTATGAAACAAGTATAGAGGTAAAGCTGGATTGGGAACTTGTTAGTGTTAAATAAAGTTGTCATGCACAGAAGTGCTACCCCAGATCTCTCATGCTTAAGAATATGACGAAATGTTTCTTCTTCGCTCTTAACATCTCCAGTGTCTTTGTTTACACTTGTGGAGAAACTTGATGTATCATATTTTTTAGAGCAACTGTAAGAACAACAGATATTAGAAAAGCGGATAAAAATGCATAATTTCAAACACTACCTCTGAGGTTTAGTGTAATTACAAAAAAAAAAAAAAAAGAAAACTTCAATTAACTTTCAAAATTACAAATATCTCTTTTTAAGGGTGCAATTAGTATGAGAGAAGCAAATGTCATAGGGTATTTGCAGTACTTGAGAAAGATTACTGGGTTCGTTTTGTAATTAGGATAAACCTCTGGGGTGTTTTAGGTGATGCATATACCTTTCAAATTGACAATTGATTCCTCCCATTTTCTCAGCAAAGCCTTCAAGTATTTGAAGTTTTTAAACACCAGATTATATATGCAGGAGCTAGTAATCGAAAAGGACGAGCAGTACACCGGAAAAAGAGGCATCAACAACTTGTGACGTTGATCGATCATATGTGATTCATATTAATGGAGACTCGTGTTTTTACAGACCCAACTCGTGTTGATATATTTGTTATATACAGAAAAAGGTAGTTATCTTACTCGAATATTCACGAACATCAGGTCATCATTCTGAGATGATAGTCCGCTATCATTAGGATGGTATACGCCTTATCATGTATCTTGTCATTTATATTACTGTGTGTTGGCAGCAACAATATTAATGTTGGGTTGTGTATGAATTACCTATTCTGGCTGATAAAACTAAATCGGGACTCATGTATTCTGCTCAATAAAGCACAACAATATCAATATTGGCGTACAAATTATTGAACATTGTTTGTGAATTATGTAGCTCAAATGAGCATATTACGTGTAGTCTTTAAATGTGCAGTGTCTGCTAATTCATGAAGACAGTATAGTTTGTCTGGAAATAGTGCCTGCGATTTTCAAATTTGAAGTCTATTACAAATCATTTAATGACTTATGAAATCTTTAATGGCCAACACTACATTATTCAAAAGTGATATCACAAAGATTCAAGGTCAAACACCAATGTCACGGTATAAAAATGTGGTGACAATCATTTCAATGATAAGCTAACATTTGTTTGACTCTACTATTAAAACCATCCGTAGTGAAATGGAACTTAAAAGAAAAGGACATAATTATAAAGTTATTGTTTAAAGCTTTAGCTGCTACTTAATATTTTTTTCATAAATTAAAATCAGTTTCCAATCTTTCTATTGAGCTGCCCTCCAACACTTCTAACTTCTCGCAAATCTGTTTACAACATCAACTCTGAAATGAGTTGCATCTGACTCGTCAAACGCACAACACACATTCTTTTCATGAGCAAGAAATTCCATGTAGTGCATCAAGTATACACCGCAATCCAGGCTGTGGTTACAATAAAATGTTAGTATGTAAACACATGGTTGTCTATTCTACAATTCAATTGATTAACATGTTACTTATTAAAATTACGATCCGAAAGCCTGCTTAGGAACAACTTTACTCTCATCAAACAGTTTGAAATCAGACTTGTAGTTTTCCTGCACTCATTTGATACTGAGGATCTCTTTCTCGGACAAAGCTTTCATATCCATTTTCAACTCAACATTCGTGCTTTCGCCCTTGTTGAATTTCTTCTGTTGACCTGTTCTTAGCATTTTCTCGGCTTGGTACTCTACCCCTCTCATCCACAGATTTATCACGTTGATATGTGTCCATTACGGTTATAAACAACAATAATCAGAACTTTCATGAAATTCCATATTAAATTAAAACTGTTTATAACACTATCAAAATACTACTTAGTTGTGTTGTATTAAAATAGAAAAAACACTAGCAACACATTCAAGAATAGCACTGTTATTTATGTATACCATAATTTCTGCCTCTTTTAAGCATACCAGGACTTGATTGCCTTGAGGACATAAAGTCCGTGTCAAACGTTAACAGCGTGAAGTGGAATCTCCCTCTGTGGGTCAGCGGAATCATGATTAGATGCGCGCTCCCCACATACTCGTACAAGAGCTCGAATATAAAAGAATGCAATGGCACTGTGTCAATATTCTCGGCCGCTACCTGCATAAGGTTAAACAGTACGTAGATGTACATTATTAATAGTTATTTGGAAATTTTCGTTGCACGGAATCGATCAAACCATCACAACCAAGCATTGATGTTAAACACATTTTATTAACTACAATGGACATAGAACAAGTTTTAGTTATTGTATCTTATATTCACTTTAGAACTACAAAAGACACTACGTATCAAAGTACATTGTATGGAAAATATGCTGAATTTAAGCTATTACAATACTTGATGCGTTAAGTTTGAAACACCGACCACACTGCACAGAAAATTTTCAGTGTATATAATTGATTATTACGTGCATTTAAACAATTTGGTAGTCATCAGCCAAGCAAAAGATGTAATCAAGTTACATGATTTGGCATTTAATGTTACACTACTACATTACTTGTTCACTAATGTTACACTACTGCAGTGTATGTAGTAGATCATACGAATTTTAATCCTATGTAGTGTATGTCATTAACAAATCCATAAAAGTTACAGTGTTTGTTTTATAACTTGAAATTAACTATTAAAATAATACAACACTTCTTGGTAAACTAGTAATCCAGTTGACGATTTTTTAACTACAATTAACACTATCCAATCCTATGAAGTGTATGTAGCAGATTATGACATGCAACCATATGTAGACTATTTTATTCAACCATATGATAAACATGCAAACAGATCATGTAATCAGTGTTACAGGGTTTGACACTAATAGAAAATATGTACACTAACAAGTTCCGTAAAATACTAAACCATAGTCTTTTTTTTAAACAACATAATACACTTCCCAAATTTGTTCAATAGTTTCTTACTTGATTTGAAATTACATTATTACAATACTACAATACATGTTCGTAAACTATTAGTCCTATTGATAATGTTTGACCTAACAAATACATTTTCCAATCCTAAGCAGTGTACGAACTAGATTCTGGAACGTTCGAAAAGTAAGACCCTTTTAAAGCATCATCCAAACCAAGCCTGGTTTAAAGGTTGACTTATTTAAACTACTTTATCGTTGACTTATAAATCATATTTTCTATCTTGAACTGATAACTACACTATATTTATGTAACTCAAAATACTAAGTACACACTCCGGTAACATATAGTGTATCTTATAGATTAATACAACCAAAGACAGATAGTGTACTAATTGAGAATTTATTCAAACCTTTTTAACAGCCAAAGACTCTCTAGGAAACTTCACACGCCCGATCCCAAGTTTGATTGCACTCTGCACAAAATAATGAGTGTCATAAACATATTATATGACTTTAAAATGTCCGAAGAAACATTGTTAAACTGATGTTTCAATACTAAAAAGTGAAATGAATTATACCGTTCACTTACGCATTTTTTCTTCTTAAGAATCGACTAGTTCGTCTGGAAATCATCATCGCTCTGAATTACATTCACAGACTCCTACGAGAATTTGGATTTTATACAAATTAGGTTGTTATAGTTTCTTATACATTCAAAACAAAAGAATTTGGCATATATACCTTTGCTTTTTTTGTTATTTTTGGGGTGTTTATTCCCATGCTGAAATGTTTCATTTTTTGTGCCTTCAGCGAGACTGGTTTAAGGTTGTTCTTTGCAGCACATTTTGCAACCTATGTCGGAATTACTGGGAATCGATATCCCGGGCTATCAAAAAAATCGCGGAACCGATAACCCGATCGAAATTCCGTCGCCGGAAACCGCGAACACAAACACAACGATGTCCGGAGCTCGACCCGAGCATCGCCGCGGAATGAACCCGCGGCCAAAACCCTAGCCGAGCCCCACCGCGGGCTCGCGATCGCGCGCATGCGATCGCTGGGGCTGCTCCGGCAGCCCCGGGCGGTGAGTCCGGCGACTCACCGCCATCGCCGGAGGTGGGGGGAGCCACCAGCCGCGGCGCCAGCCCACGGCAGTTCCCCCCGGAGATCGAGTTAGGGCTCGATCGCCCCAGCCGCGGCGTCCAGCCGCGGCGTCTCCCCTTGCGCACGCCGTGGCACCAGTGTTGGAATAGGTGACCGGCGAGCCAACGGTTGGCCGAGCGGTTAACCGTATTCCGTTATATAACGGTTTATTTCGTTAATTAATGAAACCTATATTAATGGCATATACTATATCTACTCCCAATGTTGAATCATAGATATAGTCCTGTACAGTTACACATGTTGTATGAATTCGGTTTTGTGGAAACCGAGAGATAATTCTGTTAACGCAACGTAACTGGTCAAACTCAGTTCCTAGTCGATGGGTTACGCCAATAACAAGGATACCCGGCCTTTCCCCCTTGAGACTAGCACTTAGTGTATGTGGGCTAATCTCGAGCCTCGGTGTTGGGACATCGACATACTTGAGTGAGTGCTCACTGTTGATGAGTTCACTGAACCCCCTCTCCCTGGAATCTCTAAGTGGTTATCACTGATCGAGTAGAGAATTCCATAATATAGTTGTACACAATTAATCCTTAAGACCCAAACATCACCGTGACTTCATCAGAGGACTAGCTGTATCGTGACGTGTCTCTGATTCCCTGGAAAGGGAGTAAGTCGAAAAAGGAGACAATGTTCGTGCAGTTCGAAATCTGATGTGAAGTCTGTGCATGGTAGTAGGGGATCTGATCGCTTGATATAGATCATGGATGTCCTGTGTGTTCTGATGGTTCGTAGTCCCGGAATCTCTGGCCAGAGTTGAATAGTGAGGTGATTAGAGAAATGTGTTTCTCTGAATCAATCACGAATGGATTTTACGAAACCTAGAACGTACGCACAGTTGTCGAACTCAACAAGAGATCTCGATTAACCAATATCTCTAGTTTGATCGGGACATATGTATCGGAGGGATCGTACTGTACGCTAACTATATTACAAGGTTCTTGCAGGCACTTCATTTGTATCTAGGGAATTAGTGAAGCGTAGCTGCTAGACGCTCGCCACTGATTCGTTGGGCACCGACTTGTTCGGAGATTAAATAATATGATTATTAATCTAAAACTCTTGGGAGTAGTTGAAATAAGAACAATATGTTGTTCGAATCACAATATGTTGTGAGCCCACGGCTAGTTATACACCTGAACCATTGAGGGTCACATTCTCGTGTAAACCGATCCTTGAATACTATCATGTATTAATTAACTATTAATTAAGTACATATAGTCGGAGGTCAATATGATTGAATCCGAGATTCATAATTGTGATTATGAATTGGAAATAATAATGAGCTAAAGAAAACGGACACAATGGTGTACACTTTCTATTTTGGGAAATTTCCCGATTTAGCAGTACCCCTGAAATGGGCTTTCCGATTTTGTGAAATTGGAAATTTTTATTTTTATCTCATATTGATGAGAAAATTAAAACGAGAAAGAAAATATAATCGTTATATTTTTCGGAGATGAAATTGATTGTCAATTTTGGAGAAACGTAATGACGGCTAATGTATTGGGCCGGCTAGGGTTAATGAATCCGATCCATTAGGGTTTGAGCCCAACAAGCTCCTTTCTTCACCTATAAAAGGAGCTCCATAGGCATGAGAATTAACACACCAAAAGTGAAGAGCTCAAAACCCTAGCCTCACTTTCTCTCCTCTCCTTCTCCCTCTCGTCCGCCCCCTCGGCCCCTCCCTCGGAGGACCGCCGACAAGCGGAGCCGCCGCCCGCCGCCGCCTAGTGCCGCCGCCAGCAGCCGCCTAGTGCCGCCACAAGCGGAATCCGATTCCGGCACCGTTTTTCCGGCCCGTTTTTCCCGTCGTATTCTCCCTTACGTGTTTCTAGTGCAATACGTATGTTGGATTACCTATACGAGGTGAAACCTGATTAGACGAGAGACGCCGAAGGAACTCCCGAGCACAGCCCGAGTCGCGCCCGTGCGCTCCAGCCGTGACACACGAGTCCATCCGAGAGCCCCGCCACTCGCCCGGCTCTCCCCGCACACGACCCGTGCCGTCCCCGCGTCGCATCCACGCGACTTCCGACGAACCTAGTTTCGTCCGATGAATCCCTGAGGTACTTACGATTAAATTCAGATTTAATTGTTTGCGTTAATTGTTTGCGCTAAGTGTACAATTAAATTTGATTTAATTGTTTGCCTTAAATGTTTGCTATGTACTGTTAATGTTTGCGCTATGTAATGGGATTTTTAATTGATAAAGAAAAATTAATTGTATTAATTTAAATGTCAATTAAATTCAAATTGATTCGTATTAAATAATATGATTATTCAATTTGACGCAAACTGATTATGTGCACATGTTTACGTAATTAATTATATATGTGTAATTAATTAATTTGATTAATTTAATTGCACAAGTTGATTAGAATTAAATAATATGATTATGTTAATTGTCAATCTAACGCAAATTAATTATGTGCGGATGAAATTAATTAATTGTAATATATTAATATGATTAATATAATTGCGCTATAAGTAATATATTAATATGATTAATATAGTTGCGCTAGAAATAATTAATTTATATGATAAATTTAATTGCGCTAGATTTAATTTATGTAGTATGGGATGCGTGAATTAAATATTTAATTATTTGATAATTAAATTAAATGGTGGATTATTTATTCTAATTAGATTTGAATTAAGTCAATTAATGCATGTAATATTTAAAATAGGATTTTCAATAAAATAAAATAAATATAATGTAAAATATTTACATTAATGAAAAATGGTTTTTCATAAAATTTATGTTTTCCGCTGCGTATACATGCACGATCCCCAACAGTGGTATCAGAGCGTAGGTTCTGAAATTGATTAATTGTCTATGAATATAATCACCTAAATCATGCTGTTTGTTGAATTGATTGATTTAATGTTGTTTAATTGGGACTTAGTTGTTTCTATTAAGATATTTATTTTTATCTAATAGATACAAACAATGCCTAATTTGTTATCAAGTAACAATGCAATGTCGAACATGAATGCACCTCGGGGAGTGATTCATCTAGACTTGTTTTTGTTAAAACAAATTAGAGACATCGAGCCATATGATGGCATGATTCGATGGTCTGCTCGGCTCCCCCATTTATGGGAGATAGGGTCGCTCGCATGATGAATCGCTGGTTAGAAACCTCTAGTTTCACTTACGAGACATCACGTTTTGATTATTAAGATATTAATAAATTGAAATAGAAAGGAAGTATCAATATTTAATTTAGTGAAATTATTTATTGACCAATTAAATAATTGATTTAAATATTCGATCAACAAGGTGATAGATTAATTATTTGATTTAATTGTTAAATCAAGTTAATTAATAGAGCATCATTTAATTTGCATACCTAGTTTTAATTGTGATGTTTTAATTGTGATTAAATGCTATGTGAATTATGTGAGATATATATATTGTGATATATGTTATGATCATATGTGCTCGTTAGGATGACCTATAGAGGACATAGTTGTTAAAAATCAACAATCGACCACTCACTTCATTCTCTCCTGAGAATGTATAACGATTATTCTGATGAGATAACAAACTTATACTCCTCCATTCTCTCCCGAGAATGTATATCAAGCCTTAAAGGAGAACCGATGTATCGTTCTTTCTCCTTTCCTTCTACCGACAATAAATTATGTGAAAGCCGCTTACAAGTAGTATGGTATGCCGTGTTAGCGGGGAGTACTGCTTGTGAGTTAAGCTGTAATTTATTGACATAAGATGGAGAGGTGTTAGCTACGATTCTTTTAAATGTGTGTGGTCGGATAGATTAACTATGGGCTTACACATGTTTACTGGAGTCCAACTTTCACTTCTCAGATCGGTAGGTCGGTCTTGACACATGATTGACTTTGAAGGGTACGAACGTAGTTCATTGTCATGGTGAGGAAAAGTAATCTTTAGGGTCACATAGAGATGTGATTGAAAATGTTTCTACCTTTAGGTGAATGTAATCGGGCTAGATTAACTACGGGTTATATTCACGCTATTGGACCTAAAGCCCAACTAAGGAAAAATAAGTTTTCCCGTCTGTCTGCTAGAGGATAGCGGAATTCGAAAAATTTAGTGGGAGGCAATTAAATGAAAAAGACCAAACATTTAATTGTAATGATTAATAACGAATTATCTCAATGTTAATCTTCTTAATATTTCTCAGTAATATTCTCTAAGATGTCCCGTAACATCGATACTCGACCAATCCAAACTCACTGGCCCAAACCATTTGAATTGGAATCTCAATCTTGTGATTTAAAATGATGAGTGCCTCTATGTACTTGAGAATAGATTATTTGATAATCTCACTCAACCTTTGACTGCTAAGGAATGCCACTTATGAGAAGTGGATTTCTAGTTCTTATGAATCGTTCATTATGAACTACAACATGAACAAAGCTCGATCCTTCAATGGATAAGTTGTTCAAGATGTTGATCAAAGAGTCAACCATCAATACGAGAAATTTGTTCTCATTATTGCTTCTTCATGAAAGAAGAGTTCTTCTTGAAGAAAATGACGGAAATGGTTTTCGGTCTAAGTGTAAAGAAGGATAAAGGTGATACTAGAAGGGCGACTAAGAACAAGGTCAACAAATGAGTTGATGACGCTTGCCATCGTTGTGTGAATAAAGGCCATAGGGCCATAACTGCTAAAATACTTTGGGCAGAAACGTTCTGACAAAGGTTCGTATTGGGTTATAGTTATTCTATTGTTTTGAACAATTGATTATTTGTTTCGTCTAATTTTAGAAACCTACTATTAATAGAAATGTTCTATTATTAGATCTTACTTATATATTTGATATAGACGATAAAGGTTTTAATTTTGTTTTGGAAATCCGATTTCCTTTATACAAAAGAAAGCAAATATGATTTGCTAAAGACGATAAACAAATAAACAATAATGAACTAAACCCAAATATCAGTAATGGATAGAAGTCAAAACCCCGCACAACTTTAGCACGCTAGTTGAGTGTGTTGAAGATCTATTGGATTTGATCCAAACGGAGATGTGTGATTCACTAATATGTTACTGGTGGGGGTGGTTTTCAACTACCAAATGTACTTATGAAGTACACGTCTCTAATTTTGAAGTGTTCAATAATTTTAGACATCAAAGTAGGAAACCAACTTGGTTGCTATATTACGATATGATCGTGGTAATAAATATTTAAGCACCAAGCTTATTGACTATCTAAAAGAGAATACGATTCTCTGGCAATGGACTCCGTCTGGAACTCCTTAATTGTATTGAGTGTCCTAATGTTGGAATCAAACTTTGTTGGACATGGTTCAATCCACAAAGGGGTTCACCAAATTGCCGACGAAACTGTAAAAGTCCTGCACTTTTGACAGTCGTCCATTTGCTGAATAATGTTACCACCAAAGCAGTTAAAACCACACCATATGAACTTGGGCACTCCCGTATCCTGCTTGCGTGAAGTGGCTAGTGGGAGATAAGTTGGATAGTGGATTCGGCTTATGCCATTTAGTGGGGTATCCTGAACATTCACAAGGATACCTGTTCTACTATATTTCTAAAACAAAATGTTTGTCTAAAGAAATGTTACCTTCTTAGCGAAGAAGTTTCTATTCGATAGAAAAGGTAATATAGTAAATCTCGAAATAGTTCGAGAATATGAACCACACTATGAAGTTCAAACACAAGTACTTGGAGATGAACCAATTCAACAAACCACTAATATACCTCTTCATCTATCAGTTCGTTAATCCGAAAGTGTTCGGAAGGTACCTAATAGACTGTTCCAACTTGATAATGATCAAGATAAAGTTGACGATGGATATGATCCAATAAACTTCAACTGATTCGTATTGGATACGAATATGGGACATTGGCTTATTGCCATGAAATTCATAATGGACTGTATGTACTCCAACAAGGTTTGACCTTGGTAGATCCACCAAAAGGGAATCGTTCCCAAAGGCTGCATATTGATCTATTAATTATGACATTGGAGTATATATAGGATACATATATATATATAGAAAGGTGTGACCTTTAAAGCAAGGATGATGGCAAAAGAAGTTACTCAAAGACAATGTATTGTTTATGTTGTAATCTTTCCATCAATCGCTGTGCTTAAGTCCATTACAATTTTGCTGGCCATTTCTGCATAGTACGACTATGAGATATGGAAAATAGATATGAAGTCTACTTTCCTTGAATGTGATATTATGGAAGAGTTGTAGCGCAGCCGGAAGGCTTCATATTTTTTGGAAAGGAGCAAAAGGTTTGCATACTCCAGCGATCCATTTATGGATTGAAACGAGCATCCCTAAAATGGAACATGTGTTTTAAATACAATAGTCAAAGCGTTGACTTGGTATAAAACTTGGAGGAACCTTGTATTCAAGAAGGTTAGTGGGAGCGCAGTGAAATTTAAGTGTTGTACGTTGATGACATACTAATCATAAGGATGATTGAGTGATGTTGCAATCAACGAAAGCACGGTTATCCACACGTTTCTCGAATAAAGGATTTGAGGAGAGGCATCTTACGTATTGTGATACGTCACTATAGATATATATCTAGAAGGATGTAAAATCTTCTCAATCCTTGTACATAGAAACTGTTTCGGAAATGGTTTAGCATGGAAGAATCCTGAAGAGATTCTTGCCAATGTCCCATGGGGTTCATCTCTCGTAATTCGTGTGACTGTAATGTTGATGGAATTCGAGGAGATGAAATGGACAACACATATATCTCCGCACTAGGGAGCATTATGTATGGCATGCTGTGTACTAGACGTGATATTATAAATGTTGTGAGTGTCACAAGTGAATATCAGTCGAACCTAAGACCGGCTTATTTGAAGTCGTGAAGGACGAAATCCTTGAGCACTAGCAATCAAAAGCATTAAGGAGTTGTTCTTAGTCTGTGGGAGGTCCGAGTTGAATTTAGAGGTACTTACGGACTCTAGTTTTCAATCGGATGTGGATGACTAAAAGTCGATATCGGGATTCATATTCGAGCTTAGAGGTGGTGTCGTATGCTGGAATGGTTCCTGCAAACGACTAATGATTCTACCACGAGAACCTAAATATGTTGCAGCATCTAAAGCTGTAAAAGAGACTGTTTTGGACACAGAACTTTATCCAAATGTTGGTTATAATTCCGGACGCAAATAATCAAGTAACTTGTACTGTGATTATACGGTGTCCTGTAGCGAATGCTAAGGAACCGAGATCTCATCAGAAGTCCAAACATGTACTTGAGAGAATGTCATGTGATCTAAGAGATCAATGACAGAGGTGACGTCTGAGTCGAGAGTGTCACTTCGGAAAATAACTTTGTAGATCCCTGTACTAGGCCTTTATCTGAATAAGTCCGCGAGAAACATCGAGGGTCTATGGGACTAAGATTCATGGTTGGTGTGCTCTAGGTCAAGTGGGAGATTGTTGGAATAGGTGACCGGCGAGCCAACGGTTGGCTGAGCGGTTAACCGTATTCCGTTATATAACGGTTTATTTCGTTAATTAATGAAACCTATATTAATGGCATATACTATATCTACTCCCAATGTTGAATCATAGATATAGTCCTGTACAGTTACACATGTTGTATGAATTCGGTTTTGTGGAAACCGAGAGATAATTCTGTTAACGCAACGTAACTGGTCAAACTCAGTTCCTAGTCGATGGGTTACGCCAATAACAAGGATACCCGGCCTTTCCCCCTTGAGACTAGCACTTAGTGTATGTGGGCTAATCTCGAGCCTCGGTGTTGGGACATCGACATACTTGAGTGGGTGCTCACTGTTGATGAGTTCACTGAACCCCCTCTCTCTGGAATCTCTAAGTGGTTATCACTGATCGAGTAGAGAATTCCATAATATAGTTGTACACAATTAATCCTTAAGACCCAGACATCACCGTGACTTCATCAGAGGACTAGCTGTATCGTGACGTGTCTCTGATTCCCTGGAAAGGGAGTAAGTCGAAAAAGGAGACAATGTTCGTGCAGTTCGAAATCTGATGTGAAGTCTGTGCATGGTAGTAGGGGATCTGATCGCTTGATATAGATCATGGATGTCCTGTGTGTTCTGATGGTTCGTAGTCCCGGAATCTCTGGCCAGAGTTGAATAGTGAGGTGATTAGAGAAATGTGTTTCTCTGAATCAATCACGAATGGATTTTACGAAACCTAGAACGTACGCACAGTTGTCAAACTCAACAAGAGATCTCGATTAACCAATATCTCTAGTTTGATCAGGACATATGTATCGGAGGGATCGTACTGTACGCTAACTATATTACAAGGTTCTTGCAGGCACTTCATTTGTATCTAGGGAATTAGTGAAGCGTGGCTGCTAGACGCTCGTCACTGATTCGTTGGGCACCGACTTGTTCGGAGATTAAATAATATGATTATTAATCTAAAACTCTTGGGAGTAGTTGAAATAAGAACAATATGTTGTTCGAATCAAAATATGTTGTGAGCCCACGGCTAGTTATACACCTGAACCATTGAGGGTCACATTCTCGTGTAAACCGATCCTTGAATACGATCATGTATTAATTAACTGTTAATTAAGTACATATAGTCAGAGGTCAATATGATTGAATCCGAGATTCATAATTGTGATTATGAATTGGAAATAATAATGAGCTAAAGAAAACGGACACAATAGTGTACACTTTCTATTTTGGGAAATTTCCCGATTTAGCAGTACCCCTGAAATGGG
Organism: Euphrasia confusa; assembly: GCA_954870475.1. Classification (NCBI taxonomy): domain Eukaryota; kingdom Viridiplantae; phylum Streptophyta; class Magnoliopsida; order Lamiales; family Orobanchaceae; genus Euphrasia; species Euphrasia confusa. Next base: position 26,276,368 of record OX940960.1, read on the forward strand.
CTTTCCGATTTTGTGAAATTGGAAATTTTTATTTTTATCTCATATTGATGAGAAAATTAAAACGAGAAAGAAAATATAATCGTTATATTTTTCGGAGATGAAATTGATTGTCAATTTTGGAGAAACGTAATGACGGCTAATGTATTGGGCCGGCTAGGGTTAATGAATCCGATCCATTAGGGTTTGAGCCCAACAAGCTCCTTTCTTCACCTATAAAAGGAGCTCCATAGGCATGAGAATTAACACACCAAAAGTGAAGAGCTCAAAACCCTAGCCTCACTTTCTCTCCTCTCCTTCTCCCTCTCGTCTGCCCTCTCGGCCCCTCCCTCGGAGGACCGCCGACAAGCGGAGCCGCCGCCCGCCGCCGCCTAGTGCCGCCGCCAGCCGCAGCCTAGTGCCGCCGCCAGCAGCCGCCTAGTGCCGCCACAAGCGGAATCCGATTCCGGCACCGTTTTTCCGGCCCATTTTTCCCGTCGTATTCTCCCTTACGTGTTTCTAGTGCAATACGTATGTTGGATTACCTATACGAGGTCAAACCTGATTAGACGAGAGACGCCGAAGGAACGCCCGAGCACAGCCCGAGTCGCGCCCATGCGCTCCAGCCGTGACACACGAGTCCATCCGAGAGCCCCGCCACTCGCCCGGCTCTCCCCGCACACGACCCGTGCCGTCCCCGCGTCGCATCCGCGCGACTTCCGACGAACCTAGTTTCGTCCGATGAATCCCTGAGTTACTTACGATTAAATTCAGATTTAATTGTTTGCGTTAATTGTTTGCGCTAAGTGTACAATTAAATTTGATTTAATTGTTTGCGTTAAATGTTTGCGCTATGTATTTGCGCTATGTAATGGGATTTTTAATTGATAAAGAAAAATTAATTGTGATTAATTTAAATGTCAATTAAATTCAAATTGATTCGTATTAAATAATATGATTATCTTAATTGTCAATTTGACGCAAACTGATTATGTGCACATGTTTACGTAATTAATTATATATGTGTAATTAATTAATTTGATTAATTTAATTGCACAAGTTTATTAGAATTAAATAATATGATTATGTTAATTGTCAATCTAACGCAAATTAATTATGTGCGGATGTTTACATAAACTCAAGTTGATTAGAATTAAATAATAAGATTATGTTAATTGTCAATTTGACGCAAATTAATTATGTCTGATTAGAATTAAATAATAAGATTATGTTAATTGTCAATTTGACGCAAATTAATTATGTCGGCATGTTTACGTAATTAATTGTAATATATTAATATGATTAATATAATTGCGCTATAAGTAATATATTAATATGATTAATATAATTGCGCTATAAGTAATATATTAATATGATTAATATAGTTTCGTTAGAAATAATTAATTTATATGATAAATTTAATTGCGCTAGATTTAATTTATGTTGTATGGGATGCATGAATTAAATATTTAATTATTTGATAATTAAATTAAATGGTGGATTATTTATTTTAATTAGATTTGAATTAAGTCAATTAATGCATGTAATATTGAAAATAGGATTTTCAATAAAATAAAATAAATATAATGTAAAATGTTTACATTAATGAAAAACGGTTTTTCATAAAATTTTTGTTTTCCGCTGCATATACATGCACGATCCCCAACAACCAGCCCACGGCTGAACCCCCAGCGATCGACTTCGCGTCGATCGCTTGCCCCAGCGTCCAGCCGGGGCTTTCCCTTCGCCCGCGCGCCGGCGGTCGAAGCCCTAGGGCTCGACCGCCACCCTCGATCCCGTCGAGGGTTTCTCGACCTTCGCCGGGGATCTCGAATCCCCGTCCCCGAAGTTCGTCGTTTTTCCCGGATCGTGCGTTCATGTATATATCACAATTATATGCACATAAAATCATAGAGGGGGTTTACGATTTTATACATCGATTCGTTGTGCGGAGAAAGGAAATCTAAACGTTGAAGACCTTCGAATCTTCCTACGTATTCCTTGCACCTCGTCCGAACTTCGTGTGGGCGACGATCTATCGAACTCCTATGGATCTCCTTCAACTCTCAAGAAATATCAAGTATGATATTCTTGTCTTACGATGTGTGTGAATTATGAAGGCCAAAAGGAGGTGGAATATTGGGCTTCCAATATTGATGATTAAATTGAGCCCAGCTCAAATCTATTAATCTTTATCAATATTAATTAATTTATTTTCCACTATATAAATTAATTGCATTCCCAATATTAAACCATATTATATCAAATAATATTTAGTATTATTTATTCCGTGTATTTAAGATTTAAATATCCATGAATAAATTTATTTATTGCTCAATAAATTATATTCATCTCGGGGATATTATCAACCCTTCCGGGATACACTTTCCCGTCAAGTATTCACGGCATGTCATATATAAAATATAGCGACCCAATTTTACCGGTAATTAACCCAATAATTAAATCGGTTAATTCCTTTGGAAAATCAAAGTCTCTTATATTAAATATACACACCCGCAATAGTATCGGGGATTAAGAATAAAATACTCTGAGATTTAAATCAATTATCAACGGCAATCCTAATTGATAAATCTCAAGCGATCCGCCCAATACACCAAGTGTACAAGTGTGATAAAATAATTAAGATAAATTATTTTCTCTCTCAAACAACGACTATACCGATGGATTGGTCCGTGTCCATCTAGGTCGTGAGCAACTGTTTGATTGAATACGAGTGACCGATAGTATGATCTTCTGTGTGGGCCCGACACACCATACTAACTACAACGTATAAAATCCAGGACTATATTTTGCATAATTAATTAATAATAATTAAATGCAAATAATTGTTTATTAATTAAATAGGTTAAATGCTATGACCGGGAGTTTACCGATACTTAAATCTAGACATTAAGTACACAACTCCAACAATCTCCCACTTGTACTAAGGTCTAGTCATTTCCTCCAAACTCCCGACTCCCATACTCATCACGTGCTTAAGTTATACTTCCCAGAAGTACTATGTGAATGAGCAATCTAGGTTGCCGCTCTGAAGTTATCTTGGTGACTACTGCGTCGTCTCCCTAGACGATGACTCGAATCAGGTGGTACTTGCTCTATGTGTTATCATCACCTTTTGAACTTATGACTTCTTCCAGTTTACCATGCACCGCTATATACATAGCCTTTGGTGAACCAAGAATCATATCCAAACTCAGAGGTCATTCTGGAACCTAACCAAAACTTCCGCTGCCTCTGAGGCTGCTATTCGGTTTATGATAGAGTCCGAGAAGCATCATGCTTATCACTCTTTCATCTTAAGGTTCCACCTCTTCCAAAAGTGAACACATAGCCTGATATCGACTTACACTGGTCCTTCTCTGATTCTAGATCTGAGAAACTGTAATCTAAGAGAATTTTGTCTTGCTCAGTAATCCAGTACTTCCAAGTACTTTTACAGCATTCAAATATCTCTTATCCAGATCACTTTGATATCCTCCCACTACGCTAACCGCATAGTTGATATCAGGTTCCTGTTTTTCAACATTGCATCTATAAAGCTTTCCACACTTGAAGTGTAGGAAACCGCTTTGTTTTTATCTATCTCCTTCATGTGTTCAAGACACATACCTTTAGATAGATGTATTCTGTTCCCGAAAGGCAATAACCTTTCTCAGAATTATGCATGTTTAAAACAAACTATAATCGCATAAGATATCTTAAGAGAAGTACAATGTTCTTATCTAGAGATCGAAAGATTCTAAGAACATGATCCAACTTACTCTTAATCTTATACCTCGATTTATTTAGAAAACCTTTATTTTATGTCTGACAATACTTTTACATTGTTGCCAACGATGAAGTGTTATCTACATAAAATTCCGAGAAACACCGCCTTGTTTCCATTACGTCTCCAATACACCTTTCCTTGTCTATGCCCTTTGATGAATCCATCTAATGGACTATCTCATCAATTCGCAAGTTCCACAATTCATGCCTTTGTAATGATCCATAAATGGATTTACTAAGCTCGTACTTCTAAATGATCTTGCTTCTTAACAATAATACTTATTGCTATCCAAGTAGGCACATTTAGATCAGTACCGCCCCCTATGCAAAGCTAGGGATCGATTTCATGTTTACTAGATCCAGAGGTCAAGACTCCTCTAGTCTTATGAACATCTCTGGTTGCTTAACAACCTCCCACTGCAATGGCGTTCTGGTGTATAACAGTAATAACATTAGGTGCAGTTAGTGGTGTACTACTACTCGGTTAGGCTGGTTCTCAGTCTTTTCTTTTCCTCATTTTAGAGTACCTTGTCAGTTAGGGCATTGTAGTTCATCTAATAGTCTTCCTCTAAGAACCGGGCGAGGACACCCCTCTGGTTCATAGTACTATTGAATATACAATCACTTGCTCTTCTAGGATATCCTACAACCACATTGAATGTGCCATTGTATCCAGAAATATCCATAGAGCATAGCTAGTTCCGAATAAACTTGCTCTTTTACTATTAGAATTCCATTTCTTATTTCCGACATACCATTTCTACACACAAGTGTATGGTGTAGTCCTTTGAGACTTAATCCCAATCTTTGATATATGCAATGTGTTATTTAGATAGGTAATAGCCTCCGCGAACAAGTCGCAGGCTTTTAATGGATATACTTTGAAGGTTCCCCATAATAGCTTTGTGTCTATTGACGGATCAAAAACACTTTGCTTTTATGGCACATCAAGTATTCTAATCCATCTTCGAGTATTCTTTGAAAGAACTACTCGTACCTTTCTTATTACACATGTTACCACATTAATCATAAATCATTCTCAATACTTGTCCGAATTCTATCCTTTATCCAGAAAGGTTAGCTTAGTTGTATCATCTTCCAAAAATTGATTTTTAGGTCGGGAGGTCCACTCCTCCAACTATAATTGATCAAATCAATTTCGACCTTTCGAATCCCTTTTGAATAAATACTACTAAGTTCAAGAATTCACAAGCATAATGATTAATAAAGAAATACATTTAATAAGTAAACAAGTTATACATAACGGTTTGTTGCATCGTGGTGGACTAATGATTCATCATTCATATATTGCTATCTAATGTACCTGAATAGATAACACCATTATTTCTTATCTAAATCACTGAATGATTAAAGAAATAAATATCCATTCATTAATAGAAAAAACCAGAACAAAAGTTCTTTTCAAAGGGGTACATAAAGCAATAACCTTGAAATGAAATCCTAAAACTACTTCAGATAAATGTCTTCCACTGCAACCGCTGCTACCCCAACAGCTTCGCCCATGTAGACTCGAACTCTTCTTCTCTAAGTCGCCGGGTTTTCTGGAACCCCTGCATTTAAAATAATGCACATACCGTCAGTGGTTCCATATCTACACACCAGAATTCTGGTAGATAATACCGCTGACTATGTTTTTACGACTAAAGAAAAATTCGTACCTTTGAGAGGACATTCAGACTTCCAGTGTCCAGACTTGTTGCACCGGAAGCACTTGCCCCTTGGCTTATTAGCCCCCACTCGTGGTCCATTCCTCTTGGCACCACTGGGTTTCCAGGCTTGCTTCCTTTTCTTGCCCCTACCTCCAACAGCTTTCAGCCTTTTGGACTTGGTAGTTACAAGCGCTTGAGACTTGCCCTTCTTGTAGATCCCTTCTGCCGCCTTCAGTTCAGTCAGGAGTTGCGCAAGAGTATAAGATAGTTTACCCATATTATAGCTCATACGAAACTGCTCAAGACTAGGGGTCAGAGACTGGAGTATGATGTCGACTTGCGTCTCACCATCAATTTGAGCTCCTAGGATCTCAAGCTCATTCAACAAACTCATCATCTTAAGAACGTGCTCCCCAACGGGCGTTCCTTCAGACTGAGTAGTTGTCATAAGGACTCTCATGGCTTCTTGCCTTGCCGCACGATCTTGCTCCCCAAACATCTCTTTGAGGTTGAACAACATATCATAGGCAGTGTCCATCGACTCATGTTGGGTTTGGAGTACATTTGACATGGAAGCCAAAATATAACACCTAGCCATTTCATCAGCCTTTTTCCACTTCCGATATGCCTCTTTTTCCTCATCAGTTGAGGCAGCCGTGGGCTCAGCAGGGCATACTTCATGGAGTACAAACTTGTACTCTTCAGAAGTCAGGACAATGTCTAAATTTTTCTTCCAATCAATGTAATTGGGACCAGTGAGTTTATGTTCCTTGAGTATCACAGAAAGTGGATTCATAGCTATTATCTAAACCTATAAGCACATATAAACAAACAATCAATTTAATATCCGATATTATCTCCCTCAAATAATATCATTAAATTACTAATCACATCTAAAATCTCATCAGGTAAGGCAAGCCACGTTGTGTGGATATTTACCTACCCAAATGATTTAGCAATTAGATTTTCTTTGGTCATACATCGATTATAGCGTAACTTCGTTGGGAAGGATACTATAACGCGTATCTAAGTGTAAACCATTACTCAGCACTAAAGTAAATCGTTTGGAATTGATACATCACCGCAAGCCACGTTGTGTGGACGTTTACGACAACTTCGCAATTCTTCACCATATCTTATAACTGTCTACATCAATTAATCCAAAATCCGTTAGTATAGCAAGCCACGTTGTGTGGACGTTTACTACACCAAGAGACTTTTATAATTGACTCCCAATTACAAGAACCCATTCGATTTTTGTAAATCAAGACGCGGAGAATCATAAGTGAAACTCGAAGTTTCTAACCAGTGATTCACCATGCGAACAACCCTATCTCTCATAAATGAGGGAGCCGAGCAGACAATCGATCCATCTATCAAAGAATGGTACGAAGGTCTCTAATTTGTGTCATCCACATGACCAAGTGGCTTTGGCTCCATTCCACTCCTCGGGGTGAGAATGAGTCGACTTGAAGTCAGCTTCAGAAAGACAAATTAGGCATTGTTTGATAAACTTGATCAATGTTTCTCGTAAAAGGAATTACAAGAATTCTCCTCCAATGACTCGTCTATACGAACTTCAGAAGTCCATAAGAGTCACCAAGAGAACAGCAATGGAGACCATGGGAATGTTTCCATCCCCTCTCCCACTTAGCTTTTTACAATAAAGGGATACGCTATCTAGTGCATAAAATAAACACATATAGCATGCATACAAGTAATAAAGCACATAGTATCACATAGTCAAAATAATGCTAGAAAATTATTTTCCGACTATCATGGCTTTATTCCATCTTCATATGCATCTTCTAGTCTTCAGTCTTCGTTCTTGAATGTTCCATGTGACGAGAATATTAATCCCAATATTTAAATCTATTTATTTTTAATTAATCCAAAAGTTACTTAATTCGAAAATTAAGTCAATCGAATATATCAAAAATAAAATTAAATATTATTAATATTTTATTTATTTATTTTCCTATCTAATTCTATTAAATCTCTAGAATCCTATCCAAGTAAAAACTTGAATATTCTAGAAGACTTCTATAATAGAATAAGGAAATAAAATAAATTAGGACTCTTCTACATTCCTTAATTAATTAATTTTCATCTAATGAAAAATTTCAAGATAGGAATAATCAAATAGGAAATAAATTAATTCCTAATTAATTCTTTTCCTAATCCAAGGAATTAATTAATTTCCATCTAATGAAAAATTCCAAGATAAGAATAATCAAATAGGAAATAAATTAATTCCTAATTAATTCTTTTCCTAATCCATGAGAGTTCTCATAAAAGAGAATACTCAATAAGGAATAAAATTAATTTCAATTAATTCTTTTCCTAATCCATGAAAGTTTCCAAAAAGGAAGAACACTTCAAATAGGAAAACCGAATTAATTTAGGAAAGTGAATCTTGGTAGGAGACATGAGATCACGAGGACCCCACGCCCCCACCATGATCGACCGGCCGGGGAGGAGCGCCGCCGCCACCTCAGCCCACGCGCCACCACCACCGGTGGCCGGCGTGGCCGAGGGTTCCCGCGGGCAGCCCCCCACGCCCCCTTCGATCGATCCTCATGGATCGATCATCATGATCGATCCCCGGTCCTCCCTCTCATCTTCTCCTTCGTCACACGAGTTCTCCGACGGTCGTTTCGGCATCGATCCAACGTAAATAAATTACAAGAAATAAATTTACAATTTCGGTATCGATTCTATACATGAAATCGACCCTATACATTTTCCGGAAAACATAGAACGTAATAATAAATCCTAAATTCGGTCAACCCCCGAATTTTTACTATTACAAACATTCATCCACACAAAAAGAATCTCGACATGTCCGAGAGTTTAATAAACGAATAATCATGGTAAAATAATTAACGAAAAATTAAACCATGATAGCCGGAAATCCCTGCAAGGTAGAACAATAATAGAACATATACATGAACACGAAACCAAACGCTCTGATACCAATTACTGGGAATCGATATCCCGGGCTATCAAAAAAATCGCGGAACCGATAACCCGATCGAAATCCCGTCGCCGGAAACCGCGAACACAAACACCACGATGTCCGGAGCTCGACCCGAGCATCACCGCGGGATGAACCCGCAGCCAAAACCCTAGCCGAGCCCCACCGCGGGCTCGCGATCGCGCGCATGCGATCGCAGGGGCTGCTCCGACAGCCCCGGGCGGTGAGTCCGGCGACTCACCGCCATCGCCGGAGGTGGGGGTAGCCACCAGCCGCGGCGCCAGCCCGCGGCAGTTCCCCCCGGCGATCGAGCTAGGGCTCGATCTCCCCAGCCGCGGCGTCTCCCCTTGCGCACGCCACCGGGCGAGGGTGGCCGAGGGGGTTCGTCCGCCGTGGCACCAGCCCACGGCTGAACCCCCAGCGATCGACTTCGCGTCGATCGCTTGCCCCGGCGTCCAGCCGGGGCTTCCCCTTCGCCCGCGCGCCGGCGGTCGAAGCCCTAGGGCTCGACCGCCACCCTCGATCCCGTCGAGGGTTTCTCGACCTTCGCCGGGATCTCGAATCCCCGTCCCCGAAGTTCGTCGTTTTTCCCGGATCGTGCGTTCATGTATATATCACAATTATATGCACATAAAATCATAGAGGGGGTTTACGATTTTATACCTCGATTCGTTGTGCGGAGAAACGAAATCTAAACGTTGAAGACCTTCGAATCTTCCTACGTATTCCTTGCACCTCGTCCGAACGTCGTGTGGGCGACAATCTATCGAACTCCTATGGATCTCCTTCAACTCTCAAGAAATATCAAGTATGATATTCTTGTCTTACGATGTGTGTGAATTATTAAGGCCATGTAGTGCTTTTATAGGCTACGTAGGGGATCAAAAGGAGGTGGAATATTGGGCTTCCAATATTGATGATTAAATTGATCCCAGCCCAAATCTATTAATCCTTATCAATATTAATTAATTTATTTTCCACTATATAAATTAATTGCACTCCCAATATTAAACCATATTATATCAAATAATATTTCTCCGGTAGTATTATTATTCCGTGTATTTAAGATTTAAATATCCCTGAATAAATTTATTTATTGCTCAATAAATTATATTCATCTCTTATATCCGAGAATAGTACCATTCAACTTTAATTATTGTGCGGAACGAATCCACTCATGAGGTTTACACAATAATTCCTTATGAACTCATCTCGGGGATATTATCAACCCTTCCGGGATACACTTTCCCGTCAAGTATTCACGGCATGTCATATATAAAATATAGCGACCCAATTTTACCGGTAATTAACCCAATAATTAAATCGGTTAATTCCTTTGGAAAATCAAAGTCTCTTATATTAAATATACACACCCGCAATAGTATCGGGGATTAAGAATAAAATACTCTGAGATTTATATAAATTATCAACGGCAATCCTAATTGATAAATCTCAAACGATCCGCCCAATACACCAACTGTACAAGTGTGATAAAATAATTAAGATAAATTATTTTCTCTCTCACACAATGACTATACCGATGGATTGGTCCGTGTCCATCTAGGTCGTGAGCAACTGTTTGATTGAATACGAGTGACCGATAGTACGATCTTCTGTGTGGGCCCGACACACCATACTAACTACAACGTATAAAATCCAGGACTATATTTTGCATAATTAATTAATAATAATTAAATGCAAATAATTGTTTATTAATTAAATAGGTTAAATGCTATGACCGAGAGTTTACCGATACTTAAATCTAGACATTAAGTACACAACTCCAACAGGAATAAATAGTTAATTTTCTAAAAAAACATTCATTGATACAATGTTTTAAATACCTTATTAAGTTCAGGCTGGGGATCGGATGTAGTTGCCTCGAAGTCATTTTCCAGACTCGTTTTGGCTATTCGCGTATAGGCCTCACGATTATGTACCTTTTTTTTCAGTGAATCTGAACGAGTTGTTGGAGATTTTGTTTCAAAAGCCTGTTTTAAAACGGAATATTTATCCGATCAAAATATTATCCCTCTTGCCAAAGTCCTAATCCTAGAGCTGCATTCATGACTAATGGATCCATAAAACGAAAACAGTATCTACAAATGTTGTATAGAGAATAAAACTGACATTAGTAGCATCGACTCGTATCATATCTCACTACACTATTCGACCTTGAGAAACAATGGTATGCCCCATAATGGTATGCCCGTATAGAAGTACAATGGTATGCCCCATAATTTAACAGTATCAAACATAAAGTGAGCTAGTTGGGTTAAAACAAATATTGTTTATTTAAAGCTACAAACAGATTAGCCATCTTCATAATGAGATTTGCACAGACAATAATGTATTAAGCTTTATGGGTTTAAGTAACCACTTATCTCACATACAATTTACAGTGTTCAACTACCACAAATCATCTTTTAGATCATAAATCAGGAGTAATAATTAAAGGATAATCTAACTATCAGTATATAAAAATTCAAAAGCATTAAGAATGTAGGACAGTCAATTAAGAAACAAAAACCCCTGTGTAAATTGATAGAAACAAAATTCAAAAAACGTGTAAATTAGTTCTTGCTTAATCGAAAAACGTCAAACAAAATTAAATTTACAAAAAAAATTGAAGAGTTTGAAAGCTTGAAAAAAGGTTACATATTTGTTTCCATATTAGTTGATATATTTCTTCAAATGATATATGAAATGTAACTGATAGATTTTGTTATGAAAATCTTTCCTGCAATTCTGGACTTCTGGGTAAGTAAGAGATGAGAACAGGAGTCGAAAATAACGAAATGCAATTATTTCAAACTGTACACAATCTCAAATTCAAACAAAGAATTACTAATTTGAGTCAAATTAAACCTCAAATCCAAAACCCTAAATCCGACATGCAATCATTTCCACCTGTACACTATGTCAATTCTGACATAAAAACTACTAATTTGGGTAGAATAAAACAACAATTCGAAGAACCCTAAATTTGATATCCAATCTAATCACACACTATTGTAGAATCAGTGATAAATAATTAAGAAACTTACCTTAAAATTTCAAAGCCTGTAGCTTTTTTGGAAGAGAAACTGCGACGTCAACACTCTTGGTCGAATCACCTATATGAAGAGAACTATCGTCGGTATGAAGAGAAAGATAAGAGGTTTGTGAGTTATGGTTTCTGTTTTGGTAGTGTATTTGTGTGTATATTTAATTTTTTCAATTAAGAGATAAATAAAATATATTACATAGTTTTAAACAATTAAAAGGGTTGATTAGGTAAATCTTATTTTTTTATAAATAGTGTAAAGATTGATCTTAATGTATAATAGAGACTAAGATAATTACTGACGAGCCCGTATGCTTGTCGTTAGAAAAAACGAGCTGTCAAAATGAAATTTTTATTTAGCAAGTACCCTTTAACTACAAAACGTAGATAATGGTAAGTACGTGGGGTCGGTCCCACAAGGAGGCAATTACAATAGGTGATCTCGGCTTTGCCCAAGGGATTGTCACAAAAAGTTTTGAGTTTGGGTGCTGTGGGCACAGCGGTTTTGCAATTGTTCAAACACTCAGATCTAACTACGACTAACCAAACTAACATGCAATTTAAACAGATCTAAAATAAAAACCACACTGACTCTCAGATCTAACAGATTACTAAAAGGAAAACTTAAATCAAATGATAAACAAGGCATCCGGGCATACAACTTCACTCAAGATCATTAGGGCAAACTACCGGTCATCGGCACTAAGGATTTCTACCAGCGGTTTGTCAGCAGTTATAGGGTGCAAAAACAAAAGTGGTCCTATTGCGTCACGCCCAGCAATTGCCCCACCCCTCATCTATCCTTACTGTGTAAAGAGAAGGCTAGCTATCACTATGCCTAAACCCCTGGATCTGAACAATTCGATAACCTATGCGACCAAACATGGATCTAGTTTGCCCAACCCCGCATTACCCTCTAGACAGACCCGCTCGGCCAATAGCATGCTCGAAACATACGACCGCATCTCCTGCAAGTTCTAGTGCTATGCCCGCAACAATACTACAAGGTACATCTATGCGGTTTGCCAATCACCAGTATCCTAGTTTGTAAAGGTTCACTAGTGGTCGTCCTAGTTTGCCCATACTCCCCGGAAATAAACCTCAACCAACTTTGCCTCGGGAAAAAACGCCCAACCGGCTACTTTAGCCCCTTCAACCTCGCGACCTAACTAAACCCTAATTCACCTTCGATCCGTCCCTGCACAGATGCACAAATTACTTAGCCGATCATACAGAAAATAAAAGACAAATCAAATAAGGAAAAGCAAGCTATATTATTCATAGTTCAAACCGAACTATTTTGGAAATTCAAAGTCGAAGCGGAATTAAAAGAAAACTGAAAACATAAAGAAATTGAAATTGTTTCTCGGCCCGAAGGCCGGATCTACTGCAAAATAAAGAACAGAGACTCGGACGAACAGCTCCGATCTCTCTCCGGCGACTCCTCCGACGGCGGGGGCGAACTTCGGGACCGGCGGCTCTCTCGATTTTTCGATGCGTAGTGTTGTGTGTCCTGCTGCCCGTCGCCCCCCGCTCTTATAGACTTCAATTTGAATTTGAATTAGCGGCTGTTTTTCGCCCCTTAGGAATAGGCGTCCTTGGTCAATGGGCTGGGGGATAAGTCAGATCCCCCGAAATCAGGGATTCTGGTACGCTGCCAGCTTGCCCGCAGCGAATCTCCTGTCAACAGCGTCTTCTACCCAAACTGAAATCCGCAGGTATTTCTTCTCCTCCACAGATGGTCGGACCAGGCACGGTACTTGGTAAAAATTCTGGGTCTTCTGCTTCATGACTTTACCCATTTGTCCGCGGAGGTTAAACTGTTGCTTGTCACTATCACTCCAGAATCTGATTTGCCCAAAGAAGGGGATTTCCTTGCCTCTTTTGCCCAGTGCGCCACCTGTTACATGCATCAACACACACTCTGCCCAAACACCTAATTGTGCCCTCCCAGACACGTTAACGACTCAAACTGACTCAATAAAGGGTGTAAAAGTGCTCTAAGATGAGCAAATAAAATGGCTCATCAGAACCGCACACACTTGGATACGCTTGTCCCCAAGCGTGGGCTCTGATTTCCCTGACTCAAGACCAAAGTGAAAACATAAATGAAAGAAATAGGAAGAAATAAAGCAAAGGACTTTAGCATGATCAGTAAAGGGCATAGTACATACAGATAACACAAAATTCAAGTAAAGATAAGAATAAGTCAAGAGTCTGTTCTAGGTCTTTGGGTTCACTCCCTCACAGTGTTTCTCTCTTTTTAGTGTATGGGTTCAATGACACTCATTTTCTGCTGTGACTCCACTTTGCCTGAATTTGCCTTATTGCCAATCTGAGTTGGTTTTAACTAAGCAGAGGGTTATCAAAGGGACTTTTATTGGGTTGTAGTGTTAGGCTAATATGGGTATATTTTTCTGGGAGTAGGATCTATTTGGGCAGAGGGCTTTTTGATGTTAGCCTTTTCTCTGCCACTTTGCCCCTTTCTCACGGGCCTTAGCACAACAACTTTTTATTCCTCTTTCCTTTTTTTTTCTTTTCTGAATTTTTTTTTGTGAACACTATGCCCTAACTCCCTTTCTTCTCTCTGGCTGCCTATGTAATGTGGGTATAATACCAGAATGGGTTCACAAAGAAAATCAATCAGGCTCAAAGGGCTAGCAAGGGGCAGTGTTATTTATTCAAGCAAACTGAATCAAGAAAATGTCCTAATCATTTAACAACCCTACTCAGTCAAACTACTCAATTCAGCAAACAGGCAAAGACAAGCTTTGTAAAGATCACAGCAGACTCTCAAAGAAAGAAATCATATATCAATGTAGGCTCAATTCTCACAGTTTGCCTATAACAGTTCCATCATCCCTATTTCATGCATCTTAACTATAAAGTTTGAGTTACTGTATGTATGTTTGCCCAAGGTGACACATAATCATGCTGACTCGATTAGAAACAGGGGTTTGCCCTTTCCCTTTCCCCCCTCACACACATTGCCTGGGAAAAGTGTGCAAAAGTAATAAGATTGGTAGGGGCTACCAACGACCAGACTATGACTCAAAAAGTTGGCGCACCTGCCCCCTCACACACTTTGCCTGGGCAAAGTGTGTCAGCAGGGAGATCAACCTAGTCTCCCCCGAACCAAAGTGACTCGGGGGTGACCTTAACAAAAACAGAAAAAAGAAAAAAAAAATAAAAAAAAAACTAACAACGACTAAAAACAAGGGAGGGTACAAATTAGGAGGTGGAAACAGGTGTGTACCTGAATCCATTGTGGTCAAAGTATGCGATCATCATCGCCTTCACTTCCTCAAACACCTTCTCGATCTTATCCAAACGAGCCTCGATGGCTCCCTGCCTCTCTACAACTTCCTCTTTGGCCTTAGCCTCAGCAACCGAATCTCTCGCCTCTACCTTCACTGGTTTCTCCTCCAAAAACTTCACACTGCCATCACTCAAAGGCACAATATCCTGCATGCGCTTGAAGCATTGGATGTCAAACTTGCCCTCCACCATCATCTCCATCTCTTTGCCCTTCTTGATCAGGTTCATCTTGGCCGCGTACACCATCGGAAAATGGGCCAATGATAGGCGCTGGAGGGGGTGAGTTTGCAGCCACTTCATTTGGGCACAGAGGCAGGCACTGAAATGCAGCCTAATCTTCTGATGCATGCACCAAAGTATGCCCAGTTCAAGATGGGAAACGGCACTGCTGGTGTCCGTCTTGCCAAAGAAGTTGATGGCAAGGATCCTGTGGCAAATCCTTAGGGCATGACTCTTCAACTGTATGGATTTGGTGCTTTACCCAATGAACTCCCCTCCTTTGCCCAACTTCGTCCAGATCTTCTGCAACTCCTTCTTTGTGTACTCTGCCAAAGCCCTCAATGCCTCCTGGTACGCCTTTGACTTCAAATCCTCGATACCTTCCATATCCAAACACAAATCTAATTCATTACCTCCGACAGAGGCAGCCCGATCAAAAAACTCGAACTGGATCCCTATCACTCCTTCATCCTTGGTTTCCTTGATTCCCAGTGAACCAAAGAACTCTCGCACCACCTCTTCACTGATTTGCCCAGACCACTCAAGAAAAGGCTCCCATCCAATAGCCTTGAAATAACCCCGCACTTCCTTCTCCACTCCCATCAGTTTGAGCGACTTGAAGCACACCGTTTTGGGGGCCGCAATTTCACGCGCCGATGTGTCAACCGCCTTCCTCTTTCTGGTGGATGCGCGGGTCCTACTTTCTGGGGCTGGACTCTTGACAACCTCCTCCTCCTCTTCTTCCGCCGCCGCTTTGCCGGCGGCCGTCGATTCTTCCCTCTCTTTTTCGTCGGAGGTGGATCCAGCAGTGGGGGTGGGGGAGACCTTCTTTTTGCCCTTACCTGTCGCCTTTTTCTGCTTCTTTTTCGGGGGGCTATCAACGGCGGCTTTGCCCTCCTCCTCCTGTGCGGCGGTGGTTAGGGTTTCCAGATCCTTCTCGCTAGTGGTCTCGTCGATCTCTTTGGCCAGATCGTCGATTGGGGTGTTGTCCATCTCCGTCGTGGCTGGGCTTGGCGGTATGGTGATCAGGGAGACGGCATGGATGGCTTCTTCGGCGGCGGGGGACTTGGGTTTCTCCGGGCTCGACTGCTTTGGAGACACCATCCTTTTCAGTTTCGATGCTGCAGTACCTATAGTAAGATCAATTAAGGTTCCGTGAGGGATTTTCCTTAACTTGTTTTTTGCTCTCGTTGAAACCATATGGAGAGAGAAGAAAAGGTATATAATGTATTTTTTGAATTTTGAAAACAAAGGGGTTAATGGCAGTTATCGGGAATCGCGGGTGGATAGGGTAGAGGCGTGATGATGGTGGAACTGCAGAGTCCCTGATGGAACTGCAGAGTCCCTGCAAAATCAAAAACACAACATACCCTTTCTCGCGGCATAGTCAAAGTCCCTTGTTGCTAGTAGTTTATTCCTAATCTAAAAAAAATGAAATAACAAAATTATACAAACATACCAGGTTGTCTCCTGGCCAGCGCCCTATTTATAGTCCCGGGCAGGACCCAATTTCTTTATTCCATCACTCGATTAGGGCAAGCTGCCCTTCCAGATTTTCTTGCCCAAAGTAGGGCTTCACTCTATGGCCATTCACCTTGAAGATATAGTCATCATCTTTTTTGCTTTTCAACTCCACAGATCCATTTGGGCTGACATGGTGAACAAAATAGGGTCCTTCCCACTTAGAGGACAGTTTGCCCGAACGGAACTGATTTCGGGTTTGGTACAGTAAAACTAACTGTCCAGCCTCAATCTTTTTCCTCTTGATCAAATTGTCATGAGCCCTCTTGGTCTGTTGGAATTCGATATCCCGGGTTATTTAAATTTGCGGAAACCAATAACCCGAACGAACCCTTCGCCGGAGATCACATGAACGCCGACTCATCCGCCGGAGTCCGTCCTTTGGAGACCACGCGCCCGAAGGCACGCAGCCCGCCCCCAGCCGAACCCCCGCGAGTGCGGGGTTCACGCGATCGAACGGATCGCGCCACCGCGCGATCGGGTGGGGCTTCCCAGCAGCCCCCGCGGCGAGTCCGGCGACTCGCCGCCGCCTGGGGTGGCCCGCCTCCAGCTGGGCCGTCGTGCCCAGCTGCTGCCCGTGATCGATCGTTTGATCGATCACGCCCCGGCGTCCAGCCGGGGATCGTCCCACACGCCCACCGCCGAAACCCTAGGCGGGCGCACGCCGTGGTCCGGTGGCTTCGCCACCACCACGCGTTCGTCCGTCTATTCCGGGCTTCGATCTTCGGATCTTCGTCCTACTGTATTCTCGATAAATCAAATCAAATAATATCAAGGGTGTTTAGATATTATACCTTCGATTCGTTGTTCGGAGAAACGAAATCAAGATGACCTTTGAATCTTCCCACGTATTCCTTGCACTCCGTTCGAACGTCGGGTGGGCGACGATCTATCGAACTCCTATGGATCTCCTTCACTCTTCAAGACTTTATGATTGGCGTATCTCAGGTTAATGAATTGTGAAGACCATGTAATGCTTTTATAGGCTACGTATGGGATCAAAAGGAGATGAAATATTGGGCTCCTAATATTGAAGATTAAATTGGGTCCAACCCAAATCCATTAATCCTTATCAATATTAATTTTATTTATTTTCCACTATATAAATAAAATTGCACTCCCAATATTTATCCATATTATATCAAATAATATTTCTCCGGTTAGTATTATTTATTCCGTGTATTTAAGATTTAAATATCCATGAATAAAATTTATTTATTGCTTAATAAATTTATTCATCTCTTATATCCGAGAATAGTACCACTCAACCTTATTTATTATGCGGGAACAAATCCACTCGCGAGGTTTACATAATAAATCCTTATGAGCTCATCTCGGGGATATTATCAACCCTTCCGGGATACACTGTCCCTTCAAGAATTCACGGCATGCCATATATAAAATATAGTGACCCAACTTAACCGGTAATTAACCCAATAATTAAATCGGTTAATTCCTTTGGAAAATCAAAGTCACTTATATTAAATATACACACCCGCAATTGTTTCAGGGATTAAGAATAAAATACTCCGAGACTTAAATCAATTATCACAGAGCAATCCTAATTGATAAGTCTCAAGCGATCCGCTCAATACACCAAGTGTACAAGTGTGATAAAATAATTAAGATAAATTATTTTCTCTCTCACACAACGACTATACCCATGGATTGGTCCGTGTCCATCTAGGTCGTGAGCAACTGTTCGATTAAATACGAGTAACCGATAGTATGATCTTCTGTGTGCCCATGCACACCATACTAACTACAACGTATGAAATCCAGGACTATAATTTGCATATATTTAATTATAAATAATTAAACGCAAATAATTGTTTATTTAATTAAATAGATTAATGGCAATGGATCGGGAGTTTCCGTTACTTAAATCTAGACATTAAGTACACAACTCCAACAATCTCCCACTTGTACTAAGGTCTAGTCATTTCCTCCAAACTTCCGACTCCCATACTCATCACGTGCTTAAGTTGTACTTCCAAGAAGTACTATGTGAATGAGCACTCTAGATTGCCGCTCTGAAGTTATCTTGGTGACTACAGCGTCGTCTCCCTCGACGATGACTCGTATCAGGTGGTACTTGCTCTATGTGTTATCTTACACTTATGGACTTGTGATTTCTTACCATTTTCCATCGCACCGCTATTCACATAGCCTTTGGCAAATTAAGAATCACCTCTAAGTCCCAGAGATTCCCGGAGCTATACCAAAACTTCCGCTGCCTCTGAGGCCGCCATTTGGTTACCCATGGCAGAGTCCGAAAAGCATCGTGCTTATCACTCTTCCATGTTAAAAAAACTCCTTCTCCTTCAATAGTGAAACACATAGCCTGATATCGACTTACACCGGTCCTCATTCGATTAGAAATCTAAGAGAATGTAATCCAAAGGAAAAGCTTGTCTGCTCCGTAATCCAGAACATAGTTTCCAGTACTTCGAAAGTGTTGGAAATCGATATCCCGGGCTATTAAAATTTATGCGGAACCGATAGCCCGACCGAAATCCCTTCGCCGGAAAACCAACCGCGAACACCGTGCGATCCGGAGCCCGACGAGAGAATCGCCGCCGCGGGATAAACCCGCGGTCGAAACCCTAGCCGAGCCCCCGCCGGGGCTCGCGATCGATTGATCGCGTGGGGTGCGCGATCGCACCCCTGGGGCTGTTCGGAACAGCCCCCGGCGGTGAGTCCGGCGACTCACCGCCACCACCAGAAGAGGCGGGGGGCACCCGCCGCGGCACCAGCCCGCGGCAGCCCCCAGCGATCGACCCTACGGGGTACGATCGCTCACCCCGGCTGCCAGCCGGGGCCTCCTTCGGTGTGCGCCGCCGTCGATGGGCGGAGGGGACCCGCCGCGGAACCAGCCCGCGGCCTCCCCGACGATCGACCCCCGTCGATCGTCTGCCCCGGCGTCCAGCCGGGGCTCCCTTCTCGACGCACGCCGGCGGTCGAATCCCTAGGGCTCGACCGCCACCCTCGACTCGGTTCGAGGGTTTCTCGATCTTCGCCGGGGATCTCGAATCCCCGTCCCCGAAGTTCGTACGTTTACCCGGATCGTGTGTTCATGTATACGCTACAATCAATTCACATAAAATCATAGAAAGGGTTTATGATTTATTACCTTCGATTCGTTGTACGGAGAAACGAATTAACGCGTTGATGACCTTGCGATCTTCCCACGTATTCCTTGCACCTCGTCCGAACGTCGTGTGGGCGACGATCTATCGAACTCCTATGGATCTCCTTCACTCTTCAAGACTTTTAGAATTGGCGTATCTTAGGTTAATGAATTGTGAAGACCATGTAGTGCTTATATAGGCTACGTAGGGGATCATAAGGAGATTAAATATTGGGCTTCTAATATTGAAAATTAAATTGGGTCCAACCCAAATCCATTAATTCTTATCAATATTAATTTTATTTATTTTCCACTATATAAATAAAATTGCACTCCCAATATTTATCCATATTATATCAAATAATATTTCTCCGATTAGTATTATTTATTCCGTGTATTTAAGATTTAAATATCCATGAATAAATTTATTTATTGCTCAATAAATATTATTCATCTCTTATATCCGAGAATAGTACCGTTCAACTTTAATTATTATGCGGATTAAATCCACCTGCAGGGTTTACATAATAATTTCTTATGAACTCATCTCGGGGATATTATCAACCCTTACGGGATACACTTTCCCGTCAAGTATTCACGGCATGTCGTATATAAAATATAGTGGCCCAACTTAACCGGTAATTAACCCAATAATTAAATCGGTTAATTCCTTCGGAAAATCAAAGTCACTTATATTAAATATACACACCCGCAATAATATCGGGGATTAAGAATAAAATACTCTGAGATTTAAATTGATTATCCAAAGCAATCCTAATCAATAAATCTCAAGCGATCCGCCCAATACACCAAGTGTACAAGTGTGATAAAATAATTAAGATAAATTATTTTCTCTCTCACACAACGACTATACCGATGGATTAGTCCGTGTCCATCAAGGTCGTGAGCGACTGTTCAATTAAATACGAGTAACCGATAGTATGATGTTCTGTGTGGGCCCGACACACCATACTAACTACAACGTATAGAATCCAGGACTATAATTTGCATCTATTAATTAATAATAATTAATTGCAAATAATTGTTTATTAATTAAATAGGTTAAATACTATGACCGGGAGTTTACCGATACTTAAATCTAGACATTAAGTACACAACTCCAACAATCTCCCACTTGTACTAAGGTCTAGTCATTTCCTCCAAACTCCCAACTCCCATACTCATCACGTGCTTAAGTTATACTTCCCTGAAGTATTATGTGAATGAGTAATCTAGGTTGTCGATCTGAAGTTATCTTGGTGACTACTGCGTCGTCTCTCTGACGATGATTCGTATCAGGTGGTACTGGCTCTATGTGTTATCATCACCTTTTGAACTTATGACTTCTTCCAGTTCTCCATGCACCGCTATGAACATAGCCTTTGGTGAACCAAGAATCATATCCAAGTTCAGAGGTCATTCCGGAACTTAACCAAAATTTCCGCTGCCTCTGAGGCTGCTATTCGGCTTATGATAGAGTCCGAGAAGCATCACGCTTATCACTCTTTCATCCTTAGGTTCCACCTCTTATAAAAGTGAACACATAGCCTGATATCGACTTACACTGGTCCTTCTCTGATTCTGGATCTGAGAAACTGTAATCTAAGAGAATTTTGTCTTGCTCAGTAATCCAGTACTTCCAAGTACTTTTACAGCATTCGAATATCTCTTATCCAGATCACTTTGATATCCTCCCACTACGCTAACCGCATAGTTGATATCAGGTTCTTGTTTTTCAACATTGCATCTACAAAGCTCTTATACACTCGAAGTGCAGGAAACTGCTTTGTCTATATCTATCTCTTTTATGTGTTCGAAACACATACCTTTAGATAGATGTATTCTGTTCCTGAAAGGCAATAACCTTCCTCAGAATTGTGCATGTTTAAAACAAGCCATAATCGTATAAGATATCTTAAGAGAAGTACAAATGTTTTTAGAGATCGAAAGATTTCTAAGAACATGATCCAACTTCATCTTAATCTCATATCTCGATTTATTTAGACAACCTCTATTTTATGTCTGACAACACTTTTACATTGTCGCCAACGATAAAGTGTTATATACACAAAATTCCGAGAAACACCACCTTGTTTCCATTACGTCTCCAATACACCTTTCTTATCTATGCCCTTTGATGAATCCATAGAAATGGACTATCTCATCAATTCGCAATTTTTACAATTTTCAGCTTTGTGATAATCCATAAATGGATTTACTAAGCTTGTACTTCTAAATGATCTTGCCCTTTTAACAATAATAAATTATTGCTGTCCAAGTAGGCACATTTAGATTAGTACTGCCTCCTACGCAGAACCAGGGATCGATTTCATGTCTACTAGATCCAGAGTTTAAAACTCCTCCAGTCTTATGAACATCTCCGGTTGCTTAACAACCTCCCACTGCAATGGCGTTCCGGTGTATAACAGTAATAACATTAGGTGCAGTTATTGGTGTACTACTACTCGGTTAGGCTGGTTCTCAGTCTTCTCTTTCCTCATTATAAAGTACCTTGTTCATTAGGGCATTTGCAGTTCATCTAATAGTCTTCTCCAAGAACCGGGCGAAGACACCCTTCTGGTTCGTAGTACTATCGAACATACAATTACTTGTTCTTCTAGGATATTCTACAGCCATGGAACGTTGTATCCAGAAATATCCATAGAACATAGGTAGCTCCGAACAAACTTGTCCTTTTACTATTAGAATTCCATTTCTTATTCCTGACACACCATGTCTACACATCAGTGTATGGTGTAGTCATTTGAGACTTAATCTCAATCCTTGATTTATTCTATGTGCTCTTTAGACGGGTAGTGGCCTCCGCGAACAAGTCGCAGGCTTCCAACGGATTTACTTTGAAGGTTCCCCATAATAGCTTTGTGTTTGAAACACTTCGCCTTTATGGCACATCAAGTATTCTAATCCATCTTCAAGTATTCCTTAAAAGGAAACTACTCATACCTTCCTATTTACACATATGTCTGCATATATCATCTTTGATCATTCTCAATACTTGTCCGAATTCCATCCTTTATCCAGAAAGGTTAACATAGTTGTATTATCTTCCAAGATTGATTCTTAGGTCGGGAGGTCCATTCCTCCAACTATAATTGATCAAATCAATTTCGACCTTTTGAATCCCTTTTGAATAAATACTACTAAGTTCAAGAATTCACAAGCATAATGATTGATAAAGGAATATATCTAATAAGTAAAACAAGTTATACATATCGGTTTGTTGCATCGTGGTAGACTAAGGATTCATCATTCATACATTGCTATCTAATGTTCCCGAATAGATATCGCCATTATTTCTTATCTAAACCATTAAATGATTAAAGAAATAAAATATCCATTAATAATAGAAAACCAGAACAAAAGTTCTTTCTAAAATAAAGGGTACAAAGCAATAAACTTGAAATGAAATCCTATAACTATCAAACAGATAGATAAATGTCTTCCACTGCAACCGCTGCTTCCTTAACAGCTTTGCCCATGTGGACTCGAACTCTTCTTATCTAAGTCGCTGGGTTTTCTGGAACCCCTGCATTTAGAATGCACATACCGTCAGTGGTTCCATATCTACGCACCAGAATGTTGGAGTTGTGTACTTAATGTCTAGATTTAAGTAAAGGAAACTCACGATCCATTGCCATTAATCCATTTAATTAAATAAACATTTATTTGCGTTTAATTATTTATAATTAAATATATGCAAATCATAGTCCTGGATTTTATACGTTGTAGTTAGTATGGTGCAAGCATGGGCGCACAGAAGATCATACTATCGGTTACTCGTATTTAATCGAACAGTTGCTCACGACCTAGATGGACACGGACCAATCCATCGGTATAGTCGTTGTGTGAGAGAGAAAATAATTTATCTTAATTATTTTATCACACTTGTACACTTGGTGTATTGAGCGGATCTGCTTGAGATTTATCGATTAGGATTGCCGGCGATAATCGATTTAAGTCTCAGTGTATTTTATTCTTAATCCCCGATACTATTGCGGGTGTGTATATTTAATATAAGTGACTTTGATTTACCAAAGGAATTAACCGATTTAATTATTGGGTTAATTACCGGTTAAGTTGGGTCACTATATTTTATATATGACATGCCGTGAATACTTGACGGGAAAGTGTATCCCGTAAGGGTTGATAATATCCCCGAGATGAGTTCATAAGGAATTATTATGTAAACCCTGCAGGTGGATTTGTTCCGCATAATAATTAAGGTTGAATGGTACTAGTCTCGGATACAAGAGATGAATAAATTAATTAGCAATAAATTAATTTTATTCATGAATATTTATATCTTAAATACACGGAATAAATAATACTACCGGAGAAATATTATTTGATATAATATGGTTTAATATTGGGAGTAAAATTAATTTTATATAGTGGAAAATAGAATTAATTAATATTAATGGATTAATAGATTTGGGCTTGGGCTCAATTTAATCATTAATATTGGAAGCCCAATATTCCACCTCCTTAAGATCCCCTACGTAGCCTATAAAAGCACTACATGGTCTTCTCTATTCTCATAACTTGAAGATCACAATTCTAGAGAGAGAAAGTAGAGAGGGAGATCCATGGAGTTCGGAAGATCGTCGCCCACCCGACGTTCGAGCTAGTGCAAGGAATACGTGGGAAGGTCTCAAGGTCTTCATAGATCTCGTTTCTCCGTACAACGAGAACAAAGGTAAAATCGTTGAACCCCCTTCGATGATTTTAAATTATTATCGTGAAAATAACGTGAACGTAAGATCCGAGAACGCGACCCATGTCGAGGTTGAACCGGGCGGTGGTGATCGAAGATCACCGGACCGCCGGCGGCTCAACGGCTCGACTAGGGAAGGGTCGAAGGGCGAGAGCCTCGGCTGGACGCCGAGACTCGATCGAGGGCGAGCTCGATCACCCACGCACCTCCAGCGGGCTGCTGGAGCAGCCCCGCTCACGCGGCTGAACCGCCGCTCGCGCGGCGGCGGCTGGCGGTGATCGCTAGCCACGGTTCGCCGTGGCTGGGCGTGCGATCACCGTGGGATGGCTGGGCGTGTCCGGGGGACTTCGTCGGTGCTGTGGGATGGCCTACGGGCTGAACCCTAGCGCATGTCCGGTGACATGTGCACGCCTCGAACAAACAAGCGGTGGCTCGGCCACGGCTAGGGTTTGCATTGGGGCTGTCCGTGAGGGTTCGACCGCGCCCAAGGGGGCTGCTGCGAGCAGCCCTAGGCGGCTGCCATGGACAGCCGCGAGCCCACGCGGGGGGGCTCGACCGAACAGCCCGTGTTCGTCCGGTTAAGGTTTGTTTGGTTGGGCTATCCCCGTGGAGGTTCGTGGCGGATTTCCGGCAACCGGGATTTCGTTTGGAGTTGTCCTTCCGCAATTTGACAACCCCGGATATTCGATCTCCAAAGGATTTCGGTCGGAATTAATTAGATAATTTATTTATTTAAATTTATTAATTCCGGGACATCGATTTCCAACAATTGGTATCAGAGCGTTGGTTTTCGTTCACGGTATTTTTCGATAAATTGTTCTACCTTGCAGGGTTTCCGACTATTATGGCTAGATATAATTGTTCTTAATTATTGTCATAATATTGTTCTTGATTATTAAACTCTCGGACATGTCGAGATTCGTTTTATGTGTGGTGAATGCTTGTAATAGTAAAAATTCGGGGGTTGACCGAATTTAGGTTTATTATTATGTTCTACTTTTTCCGGAAAATGTATAGGGTCGATTTCATGTATATAATCGATACCGGATAATGTAATTTTAATTCTTGTAATTTATTTACGTTGGATCGATGCCGAAACGACCGCCGGAGAAGACGTGTGACGAAGAAGACGAAGAGGACAAAATCCGGGGGGGTCGATCATCCCCATGATCGATCCCCATGAGGATCGATCGACCCCGGGCTGCCCTAGGGCTCTCGGCCACGCCGGCCACCAAAGGAGGTGGCGCGTGGGCCTAGGCCGGCGGCGGATGGTGGTAGTCGATGGTGGGGGTGGTGTGGGGTCTCCCAACCCATGCTACTCCTACCAAGATCCTACTTTCCTATTTGATTCGGTTTTCCTATTTGAGTGTTCTTATTTTTAGGAACTCTCATGGAATAGGAAAAGAATTAATTTGGAATTAATTTATTTTTCCTATTTAATTATTCCTTTATGGAATTTTTAATGGATTAGGAAAATAATTAATTTGGAAAGTTTTGAAAGTCCTTAATTAATTTTTCCTATTTAATTATTCCTTTATGGAATTTTTAATAGATTAGGAAATGAATTAATTTGGAAGGATTAGGAGTCCTAATTTATTTTATTTCCTTATTCTATTATAGAAGTCTTCTAGAATATTCCGAGTTTGACTTGGATGGGATTCTAGAGATTTAATAGAATTAGATAGGAAAATAAAAAAATAAATAATATTAATAATATTTGATTTTATTTTTGATATATTCGATTGACTTAATTTTCGAATTAAGTAACTTTTGGATTAATTGAAAATAAATAGATTTAAATATTGGGATTAATATTCTCGTCACATGGAGCATTCAAGAACGAAGACTGAAGACTAGAAGATGCGTACGGGGATGCGATAAAGCCATAATAGTCGGAAAATAATATTCTAGTATTATTTTGACTATGTGATAATATTCTATGTGCTTTATTTCATGTATGCATGCCTATGTGTATTTAATTATGCATTAGATAGCGTATCCCTTTGTTATAAAAAGCTAAGTGGGAGAGGGTATGGAAACATATCCATGGTCTCCATTGCTGCTCTCTTGGTGACTTTTATAAACTTTTGAAGTTTGTATAGATAAGTCATTGGAGGAGAATTCTTGTAATTCCTTTTACGAGAAACATTGATTAAGTTTATCAAACAATGCCTAATTTGTCTTTCTGAAACTGATTTCAAGTCGACTCATTCTCACCCCGGGGAGTGGAATGGAGCCAAAGCCACTTGGTCATGTCGAGGACACAAATTAGAGACCTTCGTACCATCCTTTTGAAGGTGGATCGATTGTCTGCTCGGCTCCCTCATTTATGAGAGATAGGGTCATTCGCATGGTGAATCACTGGTTAGAAACTTCGAGTTTCACTTATGATTCTCCGCGTCTTGATTTATAAGATTGAATGATTCATGTAATTAGGAGTCAATTGTAAAAGTCTTTTGGTGTAGTAAACGTCCACACTATCGTGGCTTGCTGCATTGAATGGGATTTTGGAACGATTGATGTAGACAGTTATAGAAGGGAGTAAAGGAGCGTATGTTAACGTAAACGTCCACACTATCGTGGCTTGCGGTGAATATGCGTGTCCCAAACAATCTTCTTAGATACTGAGTAATGGTTTACACTTAGGTAAGCTTCTTAGTATTCTTCCCATCGAAGTAACGCTAATGATGATGTACGACCGAAGGAAATCTAATTGCTAAATCATTTGGATAGGTAAACGTCCACACTATCGTGGCTTGCCATATTTGATGGGATTTTAGATGCGATTAGTGGTTTAATGATATTATTTGAGGGAGATAATATCGGAGATTAAATCGATTGTTTGTTGTTATATGTGCTCATAGATTAGGATATGGCTTTGAACCCACTTTATGTGATACGTAAGGATTTTAAACTCATTGGTCCCTGAATGTAATGATTGGAATAGAGATCTAGACATTACCCAAACTGTTGAAGAGTACAAGTTTGTACTCAGTGAGCTTTGTCCTCCCGAACCTACAAATGTCTTAACTGATGAGGAAAGGACTGATTTTGATATCATGTTCAAACTCAAGGAGATGTTTAGAAATGGTGTAGAGGCTAGACAAGAGGCAATGAGGATACTCATAAAGGCCAGTCAATTCGAGGAAACGCTTAAACACGTTTTTGAGATGATCGACCTTTTAGACGAGTTGAGACGGAAATCGCAAGCTCTTGTAGCTAATGCCAAAGGTTTCGAGCCTAAGGGCAAAATCGGGGGAAAGGAAAAGCAAGCAAAGAAACCCAGTGGTCCTAAGTTTCTTGGACCACGAGATGGGACAAGAAAGCCAAGAGGCAAGTGTTCTCAATGCAAACAGTCTGGGTACTGGAAGTCTGATTATCCTCTCAAAGAAAGTACGAAATCTTCTTTAGTCGTAAAACATAGTCAGTGGTATTATCTACCGGAACCTGGTGTGTAGATATGGAACCACTGACGGTATGTGCATTTAATGCAAGGGTTCCAGGAAACCCGACGACTTAGAAAAGAAGAAATCGTAGTCTACATGGGCAATGCTGTAGAGGAGGCAGCAGTTGCAGTGGAGGACATTTTTATAGGATTTCATTTTGAGTTATTGCTTTTATGTACCTTTTAGAAAGAACCTTGTTCTGGATTTCTAATGAATGGATATTTTATTTCTTTTAATCATTTGATGGTTATAAGAAGAAATAAAGATAGTATCTATTCTGGTACATTAGCTAGCAATATATAAATGATGAATCCTGAGTCCACCACGGTGCAACGAACCGTAGTACAAAACTCGTTTTACTAATAAGAGATTTCTTTAAATCGATTATACTTGTGGATTCTTATGCTAAATCATGTTTATTCAAATAAGAAGTTCAAAGGTCGAAAATTGATATTTGATCAATTAAGTTGAAGGAGTGGACCTTCCGACCTAAGAATCTAATTTGGAAGATAACATGACTAAGCAATCCTTTATGGATATAAGATGTAAGATCCGGACAAGTATAAGAATTGATTGACTCTGATGTATGCAGACCTATGCCTACTCAGACAATAAGGTACGAGTACTTCATTTGATGATTACTCGAGAAATGGATTAGAATACCTGATGTGCCACAAAAGCAAGTGTTTTGACAAGTCAATGGACACAAAGCTATTGTGGAGAACCATCAAGGTATATCCATTTGTAGCCTGCGATTTGATCGCGGAGGCAAGTACCTGTCTGAGGAATGCATGGCATACTGATCAGAGATTGGGATTTGATCCTAAATGACTTCACCATGCACTGTTGTGTAGAAATGGTGTGTCGTAAACAAGAAATGGAACTCTTATAGAAATAGTAAAAACATAAGTTATATGGAACTACCTATGTTCTATGGATATATCTGGAAACAACGGCGCATTCAAATGCGGTTGTAGAATATCCTAGAAGAACAAAAGATGTGTGTTCAGTAGTACTATGAACCAGAAGGACGTTATAAGTTCTAACGCCCGGTTCTTAGAGAAAGACTATATAATGAACCACAAGCCCAAGGTGACGTAATACTTTGAAATGAGAGAGAAAGATTAAGACTTAGAACCAGCCGAACCGAGTAGCGGTACACCACCAACTGCACCTACTGTTATCACTGTTTATACACCGGAATGCCATTGTAGTGGGAGGTTGTGGGACAACCGAAGATATTCATAAGACTAGGAGAGTCTTCGGACTCTGGACCTAGTATACATGAAATCGATCCCTAGATCTACATGAAGGCCGTACTAGATCTAAATGTGCCTTCTTGGAGAGCAATAAGGTTTATTGCTAAGAGGCAAGATCATTTAGAGTACAAGCTTAGTTGATCCATTTATGGATTGGAACAAAGCATTGAGTTCGTGGTACTTGCAAGTTGATGAGATAGTCCATTTTATGGATTCATCAAAGCATAGACCAATAGTGTGTATTGGAAACGTGATGGAAACAAGGTGGTGTTTCTCGGGTTTTTATGTAGATAACATTTTATCATTGGCAACAATGTAAAGATGTTGTTAGACATAAAATGATGGTTGTCTAGAAAAATAGATATATGAGATGAAGAAGAAGTTAGAGCATGTTCTTAAGATCTAGGATCTCAAGAAAAGAACATTGTACTTCTCCTGGACATCTTACATATATATGATTATGGTTCGTTTTAAACATGCAAGATTCCGAGAAAGGTTCGTTACCTTTCAGAAACGGAATGCATCTATCTAAGGATATGTGTTTTGGAACACAAAAGGAGATAGAAGCAATGAAAGCAGTTTCCTACACTTTGAGTGTGGAAAGCTTAATAAATGCATTGTTGAAAACAAGAACCTGATATCGGCTATGCGGTTGGCATAGTGGGAGGATATCAAGGTAATCCTGGAAAGGAATATTCGACTGCTGTAAAAGTACTTTCGAAGTACTGTTCTAGACTACGAAGCAGACGAACATTTCCTTTGGATTACATTCTCTTAGATTTCTAATCGAATAAGGATCAGTGTAAGTCGATATCAGGCTATGTGTTTCACTATTGAAGGAGAAGGAGTTTTAACATGGAAGAGTGATAAGCACGATGCTTTTCGGACTCTGCCATGGGTAACCAAATAGCAGCCTCAGAGGCAGCGGAAGTTTTGGTATAACTCCGGGGTAATCTCTGGGACTTAGATGTGATTCTAAATTTTCCAAAGGCTATGTAAATAGCGGTGCAATGGCAAATGGTAAGAAATCACTAGTCCATAAGTGTAAGATAACACATAGTGCAAGTACCACCTGATACGAGTCATCGTCGAGGGAGACGACGCTGTAGTCACCAAGATAACTTCAGAGCGGCGACCTAGATTGCTCATTCACATAGTACTTCTTGGAAGTACACTTTAAGCACGTGATGAGTATGGGAGTCGGGAGTTTGGAGGAAATGACTAGACCTTAGTACAAGTGGGAGATTGTTGGAGTTGTGTACTTAATGTCTAGATTTAAGTAAAGGAAACTCACGACCCATTGCCATTAATCTATTTAATTAAATAAACAATTATTTGCGTTTAATTATTTATAATTAAATATATGCAAATCATAGTCCTGGATTTTATACGTTGTAGTTAGTATGGTGCAAGCATGGGCGCACAGAAGATCATACTATCGGTTACTCGTATTTAATCGAACAGTTGCTCACGACCTAGATGGACACGGACCAATCCATCGGTATAGTCGTTGTGTGAGAGAGAAAATAATTTATCTTAATTATTTTATCACACTTGTACACTTGGTGTATTGAGCGGATCTGCTTGAGATTTATCGATTAGGATTGCCGGCGATAATCGATTTAAGTCTCAGTGTATTTTATTCTTAATCCCCGATACTATTGCGGGTGTGTATATTTAATATAAGTGACTTTGATTTACCAAAGGAATTAACCGATTTAATTATTGGGTTAATTACCGGTTATGTTGGGTCACTATATTTTATATATGACATGCCGTGAATACTTGACGAGAAAGTGTATCCCGTAAGGGTTGATAATATCCCCGAGATGAGTTCATACGGAATTATTGTGTAAACCCTGCAGGTGGATTTGTTCCGCATAATAATTAAGGTTGAATGGTACTAGTCTCGGATACAAGAGATGAATAAATTAATTAGCAATAAATTAATTTTATTCATGGATATTTATATCTTAAATACACGGAATAAATAATACTACCGGAGAAATATTATTTGATATAATTGTTGGAAATCGATATCCCGGAATTAATAAATTTAAATAAATAAATTATCTAATTAATTCCGACCAAAATCCTTCGAAGATTGAATATCCGGGGTTGTCAAATTGCGGAACGACAACTCCAATCGACTCCCGGTTGCCGAAACACTCCGCCACGAACCACCACGAAGCGCCGGACTCAACCAAAACCCTAACCGCGGCAAAGCCACGGCTGTTCGGTCGAGTCCCCTCGTGGGACTCGCGGCTGTTCTTGGCAGCCGCCTAGGGCTGCTCATGGCAGCCCACCGGGCATGCACGAACCCTCCACGGACAGCCCCCTCAAACCCTAGCCGCGGCCAAGCCGCTGCATGTTCGATCGAGGCGTGCGCACGTCACCGGACGTGCGCTAGGGTTCAGCCCATCAAGCTCCATGCGTGGCCGAGCACGGCGAGGACCAGCCATCGAACCCTAGCAGCAGCTCGCGCCGCCGCCGTCCGATCAGGCCCCCGCACGCAACCAGCGATGCCCCCGCGGATCCGCTGCGGGAAAAACCCGCAGCCCGCTGCCTGGGCATACCAGGCGGCTGCTTGACCCCCAGGCGGCCGCTTGCCTGGGCAGTCGAAGCTAACGCGCGATCCGTCGCCGTTGGGTCGATCTAGCCGCGGTGGTCCGGTGATCTTCGATCACCACCACCCAGCTCGACCCCGGTGAGGATCCCGAACCTCGGATCTTGTTCTACGGTATTTTTACGATAATATAAACGATTAAAATCATAAAGAGGGTTTTACGATTTTACCTCGTTCTCGTTGTTCGGAAAAACGAAGAACTCAATTGATGACCTTGAGATCTTCCCAAGTATTCCTTGCACTAGCTCGAACGTCGGGTGGGCGACGATCTTCCGAACTCCATGGATTTCCTCCACTCTTCAAGAACTTTATGATTGGCGTATCTTAGGTTAATGAATTATGAAGACCATGTAGTGCTTTTATAGGCTACGTAGGGGATCAAAAGGAGATTAAATATTGGGCTTCCAATATTAATGATTAAATTGAGCCCAAGCCCAAATCTATTAATCCATTAATATTAATTAATTCTATTTTCCACTATATAAAATTAATTGCACTCCCAATATTAAACCATATTATATCAAATAATATTTCTCCGGTAGTATTATTTATTCCGTGTATTTAAGATTTAAATATCCATGAATAAAATTAATTTATTGCTAATTAATTTATTCATCTCTTATATCCGAGACTAGTACCATTCAACCTTAATTATTATGCGGAACGAATCCACCTGCAGGGTTTGCATAATAATTCCTTATGAACTCATCTCGGGGATATTATCAACCCTTCCGGGATACACTTTCCCGTCAAGTATTCACGGCATGTCATATATAAAATATAGCGACCCAACTTAACCGGTAATTGACCCAGTAATTAAACCGGTCAATTCCTTTGGAAAATCAAAGTCACTTATATTAAATATACACACCCGCAATAGTATCGGGGATTAAGAATAAAATACACTGAGATTTAAATCGATTATCCAAGGCAATCCTAATCGATAAATCTCAAGCGATCCGCTCAATACACCAAGTGTACAAGTGTGATAAAATAATTAAGACAAATTATTTTCTCTCTCACACAACGACTATACCGATGGATTGGTCCGTGTCCATCTAGGTCGTGATCAACTGTTCGATTAAATACGAGTAACCGATAGTATGATCTTCTGTGTGGGCCCGACACACCATACTAACTACAACGTATAGAATCCAGGACTATAATTTGCATATATTTAATTATAAATAATTAAATGCAAATAATTGTTTATTTAATTAAATAGATTAATGGCAATGGATCGGGAGTTTCCGTTACTTAAATCTAGACATTAAGTACACAACTCCAACAATCTCCCACTTGTACTAAGGTCTAGTCATTTCCTCCAAACTCCCGACTCTCATACTCATCACGTGCTTAAGTTGTACTTCCAAGAAGTACTATGTGAATGAGCACTCTAGGTTGCCGCTCTGAAGTTATCTTGGTGACTACAGCGTCGTCTCCCTCGACGATGACTCGTATCAGGTGGTACTTGCTCTATGTGTTATCTTACACTTATGGACTTGTGATTTCTTACCATTTGCCATCGCACCGCTATTCACATAGCCTTTGGCAAATTAAGAATCACCTCTAAGTCCCAGAGATTCCCGGAGCTATACCAAAACTTCCGCTGCCTCTGAGGCCGCTATTTGGTTACCCATGGCAGAGTCCGAAAAGCATCGTGCTTATCACTCTTCCATGTTAAAAAACTCCTTCTCCTTCAATAGTGAAACACATAGCCTGATATCGACTTACACTGGTCCTCATTCGATTAGAAATCTAAGAGAATGTAATCCAAAGGAAAAACTTGTCTGCTCCGTAATCCAGAACATAGTTTCCAGTACTTTGAAAGTACTTAAAATGTTCATTACAGCAGTCGAGTATTCCTTTCCAGGATTACCTTGATATCCTCCCACTATACTAACCGCATAGCAGATATCAGGTTCTCGTTTTTCAACATCGCATTTATCAAGCTTTCCACACTCGAAGTGTAGGAAACCGCTTTCATTGCTTCTATCTCCTTTTGTGTTCCAAAACACATATCCTTAGATAGATGCATTCCGTATCTGAAAGGTAACATACCTCTCTCGGAATCTTGCATGTTAAAATGAACCATAATCGTATAAGATATCTAGAGAAGTACAATGTTCTTTTCTTGAGATCCTAGATCTTAAGAACATGTTCTAACTTCTTCTTTATCTCATATATCGATTTTTCTAGACAACCATCATTTTATGTCTGACAACATCTTTACATTGTTACCAATGATAAAATGTTACCTACATAAAACTTCCGAGAAACACCACCTTGTTTCCATCACGTTTCCTATACACACGATTCGTCAATGCCTTTTGATGAATCCATCAAATGGACTTTCTCATCAATGCGCAAGTTCCACGAACTTAATGCTTTGTTCCAATCCATAGATGGATCAACTAAGCTTGTACTCTAAATGATCTTGCCTCTTAGCAATAATCCTTATTGCTTTCCAAGAAGGCACATTTAGATCTAGTACTGCCTTCATGTAGATCCAGGGATCGATTTCATGTATACTAGGTCCAGAGTCCGAAAACTCTCATAGTCTTATGAATATCTCCAGTTGATCACAACCTCCCACTACAATGGCATTCCGGTGTATAAACAGTAATAACAGAAGGTGCAGTTAGTGGTGTACCGCTACTCGGTTCGGCTGGTTCTAAGTCTTAATCTCTCTCTCTCTCTCATTTCAAAGTATTACGTCACTTTGGGCTTGTGGTTCATCTAATAGTCTTCCTCTAAGAACCGGGCGTTAGAACTTATAACGTCCTTCTGGTTCATAGTACTATTGAACACACATCTATTGTTCTTCTAGGATATTCTACAACCGCACTGAATGCGCCGTTGTTTCCAGACATATCCATAGAACATAGGTAGTTCCGTATAACTCATGCTTTTACTATTTCTATAAGAGTTCCATTTCTTATTTCCGACACACCATTTCTACACAAGAGTGTATGGTGTAGTCATTTGGGATCAAATCCCAATCTCTGATCAGTATGCCATGCATTCCTCAGACAGGCACTTGCCTCCGCGATTAGATCGCAGGCTTTCAATGGATATACCTTGATGGTTCCCCACAATAGCTTTGTGTCCATTTACTTGTCAAAACAATTTGCTTTTGTGGCACATCAGGTATGCTAATCCATTTTTCGAGTAATCATAAAATGAAGTACTCGTATCTTATTGTCTGAGCAGACAAAGGTCTGCATACATCAGAGTCAATCAATTCTTATATTTTTCCGGATCTTATATCTTATATCCATAAAGGATTGCTTAGTTATGTTATCTTCCAAATTAGATTCTTAGGTCGGAAGGTCCACTCCTTCAACTTAATTGAAAAAATATCAATTTTCGACCTTTGAACTTCTTATTTGAATAAACACGACTTAGCATAAGAATCCACAAGTATAAATGATTTAATAAAGAAATCTCTTATCAGTAAGACGAGTTATATAAAACGGTTTGTTGCATCGTGGTGGACTCGGGATTCATCATTTATATATTGCTAGCTAATGTACCAGAATAGATAATATCATTATTTCTTCTTATAACCATCAGATGATTAAAAGAAATAAAATATCAATTCATTAGAAATCCAGAACAAAGTTCTTTCTAAAGGTACATAATAGCAATAGCTCAAAATGAAATCCTATAATTGTCCTCCACTGTAACAGCTGCCTCCTCAACAGCATTGCCCATGTAGACTACGATTTCTTCTTTTCCAAGTCGTCGGGTTTCCTGGAACCCTTGCATTTAAAATGCACATACCGTCAGTGGTTCCATATCTACACACCAGGTTCCGGCAGATAATACCACTGACTATGTTTTACGACTAAAGAAAAATTTCGTACTTTCTTTGAGAGGATAGTCAGACTTCCAGTACCCAGACTGTTTGCATCGAGAACTCTTGCCTATTGGCTTTCTCGTCCCATCTCGTGATCCAAGAAACTTAGGACCACTGGGTTTCTTTGCTTGCTTTTCCTTTTCCCCCGGTTTTGCCCTTAGGTTCGAAACCTTTGGCATTGGCTACAAGAGCTTGCGATTTCCGTCTCAACTCGTCCAAAAGGTCCATCATCTTAGAAATGTGTTTAAGCATTTCCTCGAAGCGACTGGCCTTTATGAGTATCCTCATCGCCTCTTGTCTAGCCACTACGTCATGTCTAAACATCTCCTTGAGTTTGAACATGATATAATCAGTGGTCATTGCATAAGCATTTTCCCACTTCTTAAAATCAGTCCTTTCCTCATCAGTTAAGACATTGGTAGGCTCGGGAGGACAAAGCTCATTGAGTACAAACTTGTACTCTTTAACAGTCTGGGCAATGTCTAGATCTCTATTCCAATCAATACAATCAGGGACCAGTGAGTTAAAATCCTTAAGTATCACATAAAGTGGGTTCAAAGCCATCCATAATCTATGAGCACATATAACAACAAACAATCGATTTAATCTCCGATATTATCTCCCTTAAATAATATCATTAAACCACTAATCACATCTAAAATCCCATCAGGTAAAGCAAGCCACGTTCGTGTGGACGTTTACCCACCCAAATGATTTAGCAATTAGATTTGCTTCGGTCGTACATCATTATAGCGTTACTTCGTTGGGAAGAATACTATAAAGCGTACCTAAGTGTAAACCATTACTCAGTACTAAGAAGATTGTTTGAGACACATATATTCACCGCAAGCCACATTCGTGTGGACGTTTACGTTAACATACGCTCCTTCACTCCCTTCTATAACTGTCTACATCAATTAATCCAAGATCCCATTCAGCATAGCAAGCCACGTTCGTGTGGACGTTTACTACACCAAAAGATCTTTATAATTGACATCCAATTACTTGAATCATTTAATCTTGTAAATCAAGACGCGGAGAATCATAAGTGAAACTCGAAGTTTCTAACCAGTGATTCACCATGCGAACAACCCTATCTCTCATTAGATGAGGGAGCCGAGCAGACAATCGATCCATCTATAAAAGAATGGTACGAAGGTCTCTAATTTGTGTCCTCTACATGACCAAGTGGCTTTGGCTCCATTCCACTCCCCGGGGTGAGAATGAGTCGACTTGAAATCAGCTTTGGAAAGACAAATTAGGCATTGTTTGATAAACTTAATCAATGTTTCTTGTAAGAGGAATTACAAGAACTCTCCTCCAATAACTTATCTATACAAACTTCAAAAGTTCATAAAAGTCACCAAGAGAGCAGCAATGGAGACCATGGGTATGTTTCCATACCCTCTCCCACTTAGCTTTTTACAATAAAGGGATACGCTATCTAATGCATAATTAAATACACATAAGCATGCATACATGAAATAAAGCACATAGAATATTATCACATAATCAAAATAATACTAGAATATTATTTTCCGACTATTATGGCTTTATCGCATCCCCGTACGCATCTTCTAGTCTTCAGTCTTCGTTCTTGAATGCTCCATGTGACGAGAATATTAATCTCAATATTTAAATCTATTTATTTTTAATTAATCCAAAAGTTACTTAATTCGAAAATTAAGTCAATCGAATATATCAAAAATAAAATTAAATATTATTAATATTTCTATTTATTTTTATTTTCCTATCTAATTCTATTAAATCTCTAGAATCCCATCCAAGTCAAACTTGGAATATTCTAGAAGACTTCTATAATAGAATAAGGAAATAAAATAAATTAGGACTCTTCTACTTTCCATAATTAATTAATTTCCATCTATTGAAAATTCCCAAGAATAGGAATAATCAAATAGGAAATAAATTAATTTCAATTTAATTCTTTTCCTATTCCATGAGAGTTTCTAAAAATAAGAACACTCAAATAGGAAAACCGAATTAATTAGGAAAGTCGGATTATGGTAGGAGTAGCGCGGGTTGGGAGTCCCCGCACCACCCCCACCGTCGACCGCCGCCCGGGAGGAGCACCGCCGCCGCCCCCAGCCCACGCGCCACCACCACCGGTGGCCGGCGTGGCCGGAAGCTCCCGCGGACAGCCCCCACGCCGGCGGGTCGATCGATCCTCATGGGGATCGATCATGGGGATGATCGACCCCTCGTCCCCTCGTCTTCTTCGTCACATCTTCTTCGTCTTCCGGCGATCGTTTCGGCATCGATCCAACGTAATTAAAATTACAAGAATTAAATTACAATTATCCGGTATCGATTCTATACATTAAATCGACCCTATACATTTTCCGGAAAAAGTAGAACGTAATAATAAACCTAAATTCGGTCAACCCCCGAATTTTTACTATTACAAGCATTCACCACACATAAAATGAATCTCGACATGTCCGAGAGTTTAATAATCAAGAACAATATTATGACAATAATTAAGAACAATTATATCTAGCCATAATAGTCGGAAACCCTGCAAGGTAGAACAATTTATCGAAAAATACCGTGAACAAAAACCAACGCTCTGATACCAGTTGTTGGAAATCGATATCCCGGAATTAATAAATTTAAATAAATAAATTATCTAATTAATTCCGACCAAAATCCTTCGAAGATCGAATATCCGGGGTTGTCAAATTGCGGAACGACAACTCCAATCGACTCCCGGTTGCCGGAACACTCCGCCACGAACCACCACGAAGCGCCGGACTCAACCAAAACCCTAACCGCGGCAAAGCCACGGCTGTTCGGTCGAGTCCCCTCGTGGGACTCGCGGCTGTTCTTGGCAGCCGCCTAGGGCTGCTCATGGCAGCCCACCGGGCATGCACGAACCCTCCACGGACAGCCCCCTCAAACCCTAGCCGCGGCCAAGCCGCTGCATGTTCGATCGAGGCGTGCGCACGTCACCGGACGTGCGCTAGGGTTCAGCCCATCAAGCTCCATGCGTGGCCGAGCACGGCGAGGACCAGCCATCGAACCCTAGCAGCAGCTCGCGCCGCCGCCGTCCGATCAGGCCCCCGCACGCAACCAGCGATGCCCCCGCGGATCCGCTGCGGGAAAAACCCGCAGCCCGCTGCCTGGGCATACCAGGCGGCCGCTTGACCCCCAGGCGGCCGCTTGCCTGGGCAGTCGAAGCTAACGCGCGATCCGTCGCCGTTGGGTCGATCTAGCCGCGGTGGTCCGGTGATCTTCGATCACCACCACCCAGCTCGACCCCGGTGAGGATCCCGAACCTCGGATCTTGTTCTACGGTATTTTTACGATAATATAAACGATTAAAATCATAAAGAGGGTTTTACGATTTTACCTCGTTCTCGTTGTTCGGAAAAACGAAGAACTCAATTGATGACCTTGAGATCTTCCCAAGTATTCCTTGCACTAGCTCGAACGTCGGGTGGGCGACGATCTTCCGAACTCCATGGATCTCCTCCACTCTTCAAGAACTTTATGATTGGCGTATCTTAGGTTAATGAATTATGAAGACCATGTAGTGCTTTTATAGGCTACGTAGGGGATCAAAAGGAGATTAAATATTGGGCTTCCAATATTAATGATTAAATTGAGCCCAAGCCCAAATCTATTAATCCATTAATATTAATTAATTCTATTTTCCACTATATAAAATTAATTGCACTCCCAATATTAAACCATATTATATCAAATAATATTTCTCCGGTAGTATTATTTATTCTGTGTATTTAAGATTTAA
Source organism: Euphrasia confusa (assembly GCA_954870475.1). NCBI lineage: Eukaryota > Viridiplantae > Streptophyta > Magnoliopsida > Lamiales > Orobanchaceae > Euphrasia > Euphrasia confusa. The sequence goes on from OX940960.1 coordinate 26,315,714, forward strand.
ATATCCATGAATAAAATTAATTTATTGCTAATTAATTTATTCATCTCTTATATCCGAGACTAGTACCATTCAACCTTAATTATTATGCGGAACGAATCCACCTGCAGGGTTTGCATAATAATTCCTTATGAACTCATCTCGGGGATATTATCAACCCTTCCGGGATACACTTTCCCGTCAAGTATTCACGGCATGTCATATATAAAATATAGCGACCCAACTTAACCGGTAATTGACCCAGTAATTAAACCGGTCAATTCCTTTGGAAAATCAAAGTCACTTATATTAAATATACACACCCGCAATAGTATCGGGGATTAAGAATAAAATACACTGAGATTTAAATCGATTATCCAAGGCAATTCTAATCGATAAATCTCAAGCGATCCGCTCAATACACCAAGTGTACAAGTGTGATAAAATAATTAAGACAAATTATTTTCTCTCTCACACAACGACTATACCGATGGATTGGTCCGTGTCCATCTAGGTCGTGAGCAACTGTTCGATTAAATACGAGTAACCGATAGTATGATCTTCTGTGTGGGCCCGACACACCATACTAACTACAACGTATAGAATCCAGGACTATAATTTGCATATATTTAATTATAAATAATTAAATGCAAATAATTGTTTATTTAATTAAATAGATTAATGGCAATGGATCGGGAGTTTCCGTTACTTAAATCTAGACATTAAGTACACAACTCCAACAATAATATGGTTTAATATTGGGAGTGCAATTAATTTTATATAGTGGAAAATAGAATTAATTAATATTAATGGATTAATAGATTTGGGCTTGGGCTCAATTTAATCATTAATATTGGAAGCCCAATATTCCACCTCCTTAAGATCCCCTACGTAGCCTATAAAAGCACTACATGGTCTTCTCTATTCTCATAACTTGAAGATCACAATTCTAGAGAGAGAAAGTAGAGAGGGAGATCCATGGAGTTCGGAAGATCGTCGCCCACCCGACGTTCGAGCTAGTGCAAGGAATACGTGGGAAGGTCTCAAGGTCTTCATAGATCTCGTTTCTCCGTACAACGAGAACAAAGGTAAAATCGTTGAACCCCCTTCGATGATTTTAAATTATTATCGTGAAAATAACGTGAACGTAAGATCCGAGAACGCGACCCATGTCGAGGTTGAACCGGGCGGTGGTGATCGAAGATCACCGGACCGCCGGCGGCTCAACGGCTCGACTAGGGAAGGGTCGAAGGGCGAGAGCCTCGGCTGGACGCCGAGACTCGATCGAGGGCGAGCTCGATCACCCACGCACCTCCAGCGGGCTGCTGGAGCAGCCCCGCTCACGCGGCTGAACCGCCGCTCGCGCGGCGGCGGCTGGCGGTGATCGCTAGCCACGGTTCGCCGTGGCTGGGCGTGCGATCACCGTGGGATGGCTGGGCGTGTCCGGGGGACTTCGTTGGTGCTGTGGGATGGCCTACGGGCTGAACCCTAGCGCATGTCCGGTGACATGTGCACGCCTCGAACAAACAAGCGGTGGCTCGGCCACGGCTAGGGTTTGCATAGGGGCTGTCCGTGAGGGTTCGACCGCGCCCAAGGGGGCTACTGCGAGCAGCCCTAGGCGGCTGCCATGGACAGCCGCGAGCCCACGCGGGGGGGCTCGACCGAACAGCCCGTGTTCGTCCGGTTAGGGTTTGTTTGGTTGGGCTATCCCCGTGGAGGTTCGTGGCGGATTTCCGGCAACCGGGATTTCGTTTGGAGTTGTCGTTCCGCAATTTGAAAACCCCGGATATTCGATCTCCAAAGGATTTCGGTCGGAATTAATTAGATAATTTATTTATTTAAATTTATTAATTCCGGGACATCGATTTCCAACACAGAATTCTGGTAGATAATACCGCTGACTATGTTTTACGACTAAAGAAAAATCGTACCTTTGAGAGGACAAGATGTAGACCCCCAGTACTCAGACTGCTTCCCTTGGGGATATTTGCCAGAAGGCTTCTTTATCCCACCCTTTGGTCCAAGTCCCTTAGGACCACCGGACCCCCTTGTCTTCTTCTCCTTTCCCTTGCCTTTAGGTCCGAAACCTTTGGCTTTGGCTATAAGAGCTTGCGATTGTTTCAACTCGTCTAAAAGATCCATCATCTCAAAAACATGATCAAGTGTTTCATCGAAGTAACAGATCTTTATGAGTATCCTCATCGCCTCTTTTCTAGCCTCCCCATCATGTCCAAACAACAACTTGAGTTTAAGCATGACATCATGATTAGCGGCTAATGCACGAGCACTACCCCACCTTTCAAAGTCAAAATCTCCTCCTCAGTTGAGTTAATGGTGAGTCCAGGAGGACAAGTTTCACTGAGTACGTCTTTGTACTCCTTTGCAGTCTGAGCAATGTCTAACTCTTCTTTCCATTCAATACAGTATGGAACCAGTGCGTTAAATTCCTCAAGTATCAACGAAAGTGGATTCATAGCAATTCTCTAAACCTATAAGCACATTTAAACAAACAATTAATTTAATATCCGACATTATTTCCCTGGAATAATATCATTAAATCACTAATCACATCTAAAATCCCATCAGGTAAGGCAATCCACGTTCGTGTGGACGTTTTCCCACCCAAATGATTTAGCAATTAGGTTTGCTTTGGTCGTACATCATTATAGCGTTACTTCGTTCGGAAGAATACTATAAAGCGTACCTAAGTGTAAACCATTAATCAGTACCAAGGCGAATCGTTTAGAATTGTTATGTCACCGCAAGCCACGTTCGTGTGGACGTTTACGATAACTCGCAATCCCTCACAATTTCCTATAACTGTCTACATCAATTATTCTAAAATCCCATTCAGTATAGCAAGCCACGTTCGTGTGGACGTTTACCATACCAAAAAGATTTATATAATTGAAATCCATTTACTTGATCCATTTGATCTCGTAAATCAAGACTCGGAGAATCATAAGTGAAACTCGAAGTTTCTAACCAGTGATTCGCCATGCGAGCGACCCTATCTCTCATAAATGAGGGAGCCGAGCAGACAATCGACCCACCTATCAAAGAATGGTACGAAGGTCTCTAATTTGTGTCATCCACATGACCAAGTGGCTTTGGCTCCATTCCACTCCCCGGGGTGAGAATGAGTCGACTTGAAGTCAGTTTCAGAAAGACAAATTAGGCATTGTTTGATAAACTCGATCAATGTTTCTTGTAAAAGGAATTACAAGAATTCTCCTCCAATGACTCGTCTATACGAACTTCGAAAGTCCATAAGAGTCACCAAGAGAACAGTAATGGAGACCATGGGAATGTTTCCATCCCCTCTCCCACTTAGCTTTTTATAACAAAGGGATACGCTATCTAGTGCATAAAATAAACACATATAGCATGCATACAAGCAATAAAGCACATAGTATCACATAGTCAAAATAATGCTAGAAAATTATTTTCCGACTATCATGGCTTTATCCCATCTCCGTACGCATCTTCTAGTCTTCAGTCTTCGTTCTTGAATGCTCCATGTGACGAGGATATTAATTTCTAATATTTAAATCCAAAAGTTACTTAATTCGAAAATTAAGTCAATCGAATACATCAAAAATAAAATTAAATATTATTAATATTTTTATTTATTTAATTTCCCATCTAATTCTATTAAATCTTTTAGAATAATCTATCCAAGTAAAACTCGGAATATTCTAGAAGACTTCTATAATAGAATAAGGAAACAAAATAAATTTAGGACTCTTCTACTTTCCATTATCAATTAATTTCCATCTAATGAAAATTCCCAAGAATAGGAATAATCAAATAGGAAATAAATTAATACTAAATTAATTAAATTCCTAATCCATGAATATCTCCATAAAGGAAATAAAACAAATAGGAATAAAATTAATTCAATTAATTCTCTTCCTAATCCATGAGAGTTTCCTAAAAGGAAGATACTCAAATAGGAAAGTCGAATTAATTTAGGAAAGTCGGATTATGGTAGGAGTAGCACGGGTTGGGAGTCCCCGCACCACCCCCACCGTCGACCGCCGCCCGGGAGGAGCACCGCCGCCGCCCCCAGCCCACGCGCCACCACCACCGGTGGCCGGCGTGGCCGGAAGCTCCCACGGACAGCCCCTACGCCGGCGATCGATCCATGGGGTCGATCATGGGGATGATCGGCCCCTTCGTCCATCGTCTTCTTCGTCACACCTTCTTCGTCTTCCGGCGATCGTCTCAACATCGAACCAACGTAATTAAAATTACAAGAATTAAATTACAATATCCGGTATCGATTCTATACATGAAATCGACCCTATACATTTTCCGGAAAAATAAAGAACGTAATAATAAATCCTAAATTCGGTCAACCCCCGAATTTTTACTATTACAAACATTCATCCACACAAAACGAATCTCGACATGTCCGAGAGTTTAACAAACGAATAATCATGATAATTAATTAACAATAATTAAATCCAACCATGATATATAGCCGGAAATCCTGAAGGTAGAACAATAATCGAGCATATACATGAACACGAAACCAAACGCTCTGATACCATTTGTTGGAAATCGATATCCCGGGCTATTAAAATTTATGCGGAACCGATAGCCCGACCGAAATCCCTTCGCCGGAAAACCAACCGCGAACACCGTGCGATCCGGAGCCCGACGAGAGAATCGCCGCCGCGGGATAAACCCGCGGCCGAAACCCTAGCCGAGCCCCCGCCGGGGCTCGCGATCGATTGATCGCGTGGGGTGCGCGATCGCACCCCTGGGGCTGTTCGGAACAGCCCCCGGCGGTGAGTCTGGCGACTCACCGCCACCACCAGAAGAGGCGGGGGGCACCCGCCGCGGCACCAGCCCGCGGCAGCCCCCAGCGATCGACCCTACGGGGTACGATCGCTCACCCCGGCTGCCAGCCGGGGCCTCCTTCGGTGTGCGCCGCCGTCGATGGGCGGAGGGGACCCGCCGCGGCACCAGCCCGCGGCCTCCCCGACGATCGACCCCCGTCGATCGTCTGCCCCGGCGTCCAGCCGGGGCTCCCTTCTCGACGCACGCCGGCGGTCGAAGCCCTAGGGCTCGACCGCCACCCTCGACTCGGTTCGAGGGTTTCTCGATCTTCGCCGGGGATCTCGAATCCCCGTCCCCGAAGTTCGTACGTTTACCCGGATCGTGTGTTCATGTATACGCTACAATCAATTCACATAAAATCATAGAAAGGGTTTATGATTTATTACCTTCGATTCGTTGTACGGAGAAACGAATTAACGCGTTGATGACCTTGCGATCTTCCCACGTATTCCTTGCACCTCGTCCGAACGTCGTGTGGGCGACGATCTATCGAACTCCTATGGATCTCCTTCACTCTTCAAGACTTTTAGAATTGGCGTATCTTAGGTTAATGAATTGTGAAGACCATGTAGTGCTTATATAGGCTACGTAGGGGATCATAAGGAGATTAAATATTGGGCTTCTAATATTGAAAATTAAATTGGGTCCAACCCAAATCCATTAATTCTTATCAATATTAATTTTATTTATTTTCCACTATATAAATAAAATTGCACTCCCAATATTTATCCATATTATATCAAATAATATTTCTCCGATTAGTATTATTTATTCCGTGTATTTAAGATTTAAATATCCATGAATAAATTTATTTATTGCTCAATAAATATTATTCATCTCTTATATCCGAGAATAGTACCGTTCAACTTTAATTATTATGCGGATTAAATCCACCTGCAGGGTTTACATAATAATTCCTTATGAACTCATCTCGGGGATATTATCAACCCTTACGGGATACACTTTCCCGTCAAGTATTCACGGCATGTCGTATATAAAATATAGCGGCCCAACTTAACCGGTAATTAACCCAATAATTAAATCGGTTAATTCCTTTGGAAAATCAAAGTCACTTATATTAAATATACACACCCGCAATAATATCGGGGATTAAGAATAAAATACTCTGAGATTTAAATTGATTATCCAAGGCAATCCTAATCAATAAATCTCAAGCGATCCGCCCAATACACCAAGTGTACAAGTGTGATAAAATAATTAAGATAAATTATTTTCTCTCTCACACAACGACTATACCGATGGATTAGTCCGTGTCCATCAAGGTCGTGAGCGACTGTTCGATTAAATACGAGTAACCGATAGTATGATCTTCTGTGTGGGCCCGACACACCATACTAACTACAACGTATAGAATCCAGGACTATAATTTGCATCTATTAATTAATAATAATTAATTGCAAATAATTGTTTATTAATTAAATAGGTTAAATACTATGACCGGGAGTTTACCGATACTTAAATCTAGACATTAAGTACACAACTCCAACAGAAAGTACTTAAAATGTTCATTACAGTAGTCGAGTATTCCTTTCCAGGATTTCCTTGATATCCTCCCACTATACTAGCCGCATAGCAGATATCAGGTTCTCGTTTTCAACATCGCATTTATCAAGCTTTCCACACTTGAAGTGTAGGAAATCGCTTTCATTGCTTCTATCTCCTTTTGTGTTCCAAAACACATATCCTTAGATAGATGCATTCCATCTCTGAAAGGTAACGAACCTTTCTCGGAATCTTGCATGTTAAAACGAACCATAATCGTATAAGATATCTTGAGAAGTACAATGTTCTTTTCTTGAGATCCTAGATCTTAAGAACATGCTCTAACTTCTTCTTTATCTCATATATCGATTTTTCTAGACAACCATCATTTTATGTCTGGCAACATCTTTACATTGTTGCCAATGATAAAATGTTATCTACATAAAACCCGAGAAACACCACCTTGTTTTCCATCACGTTTCCAATACACACAATTCGTCTATGCTTTGATGAACCCATAAAATGGACTATCTCATCAATTTGCAAGTACCACGAACTCAATGCTTTGTTCCAATCCATAAATAGATCGATAAAGCTTGCACACTAGATGATCTCGCCCCTTAGCAATGAATCCTTCTGGCTGTTTCATATAAATCGTCTCGTCAAGACTTCCATTCAGGAAAGATGTCTTGAAATCCATTTGCCACACCTCATAATCCACATGAGCTGCTATGGATAAGAGAATCTGGATCGACTTTATCTTGGATACCGGCGAGAAGGTCTCCTCATAATCGATTCCCTCTTTCTGACTATATCCTTTCGCAACAAGCCGAGCTTTAAAGGTTTCAACCTTTCCGTCAGATCCTCTCTTTCTCTTGTAGACCCATTTACACCCAATTGGCTTTACGCCGCTTGGTGGTTCTACAAGATCCCAGACTTTATTAGAATCTATAGATTCTATTTCGGATTTCATCGCTTTCTTCCAAGAAGGCGCATCTATATCTTGTACCGCCTCATCATAGGTCCAGGGATCAATTTCATGAACTCCGGGTGCCGAGTCCGAAGACTCACCCAGTCCAATCCATCTGTCCGGTTGTTTAACAACCCTCCCACTACGACGGCGTTCCGATGTATCAACAGTAATAACAGTAAGTGCAGTTAGTGGTGTACCGCTACTCGGTTCGGCTGGTTCTCAGTCCTTATCGTTCTCTCTCATTCAAAGTATTACGTCACTTTGGGCTTGTGGTTCATCTAATAGTCTTCCTCTAAGAACCGGGCGTTAGAACTTATAACGTCCTTCTGGTTCATAGTACTATTTGAACACACATCTTTTGTTCTTCTAGGATATTCTACAACCGCTTTTGAATGCGCCGTTGTTTCCAGACATATCCATAGAACATAGGTAGTTCCGTATAACTCATTCCTTTACTATTTCTATAAGAGTTCCATTTCTTAATTTTCGACACACCATTCCTACACAAGAGTGTATGGTGTAGTCATTTGGGATCAAATCCCAATCTCTGATCAGTATGCCATTCATTCCTCAGACAGACACTTGCCTCCGCGATTAGATCGCAGGCTTTCAATGGATATACCATGATGGTTCCCCACAATAGCTTTGTGTCCATTGACTTGTCAAAACACTTTGCTTTTGTGGCACATCAGGTATGCTAATCCATTTTTCGAGTAATCATAAAATGAAGTACTCGTATCTTATTGTCTGAGTAGATAAAGGTCTGCATACATCAGAGTTAATCAATTCTAATACTTGTCCGGATCTTATACCTTATATCCATAAAGGATTGCTTAGTTATGTTATCTTCCAAATTAGATTCTTGGGTCGGAAGGTCCACTCCTTCAACTTAATTGATCAAAATATCAATTTTCGACCTTTGAACTTCTTATTTGAATAAACATGACTTAGCATAAGAATCCACAAGTATAAATGATTCATTACCGAAATATCTCTTAAAAGTAAAACGAGTTTTGTGCTACGGTTCGTTGCATCGTGGTGGACTTAGGGTTTATCATTTATATATTGCTAGCTAATGTACCAGAATAGGTAATATCCTTATTTCTTCTTATAACCATCAAATGATTAAAAGAAATAAAATATCCATTCATTAGAAATCCAGAACAAAGTTCTTTCTAAAAGGTACATAAAAGCAATAACTCAGAATGAAATCCTAAATAATTGTCCTCCACTGCAACAGCTGCCTCCTCAACAGCATTGCCCATGTAGACTACGATTTCTTCTTTTCCAAGTCGTCGGGTTTCCTGGAACCCTTGCATTTGAAATGCACATACCGTCAGTGATTCCATATCTACACACCAGGTTCCGGTAGATAATACCACCGACTATGTTTTATGACTAAAGAAAATTTCGTACTTTCTTTTGAGAGGATAATCAGACTTCCAGTACCCAGACTGTTTGCATCGAGAACTCTTGCCTATTGGCTTTCTCGTCCCATCTCGTGATCCAAGAAACTTAGGACCACTGGTTTTCTTTGCTTGCTTTTCCTTTCCCCCGGTTTTGCCCTTAGGTTCGAAACCTTTGGCATTGGCTACAAGAGCTTGCGATTTCCGTCTCAACTCGTCTAAAAGGTTCATCATCTCGAAAACGTGTTTAAGCGTTTCCTCGAATTGACTGGCCTTTATGAGTATCCTCATCGCCTCTTGTCTAGCCTCTACGTCATGTCTAAACATCTCCTTGAGTTTGATCATGATATTAAAATCAGTCCCTTCCTCATCAGTTAAGACATTGGTAGGCTCGGGAGAACAAAGCTCACTTGAGTACAAACTTGTACTCTTTAACAGTCTGGGCAATGTCCAGATCTCTATTCCAATCAATACAATCAGGGACCAGTGAGTTAAAATCCTTAAGTATCACATAAAGTGGGTTCAAAGCCATCCATAATCTATGAGCACATATAATAACAAACAATCGATTTAATATCCGATATTATCTCCCTCAAATAATATCATTAAACCACTAATCACATCTAAAATCCCATCAGGTAAGGCAAGCCACGTTCGTGTGGACGTTTACCCACCCAAATGATTTAGCAATTAGATTTGCTTCGGTCATACATCACTTACAGCGTAACTGATGGAGTTGTATTCTAAATGTCTAGTTTAGTGCAAATACGGAACTCCTTATCTATACCTTAATTCGAGATATGATTCAAGCATGATTGCATTTAATTCAATAGTCCTTGATGTATACGTTGTAGACAGTATGGCGTGAGAAGACACGCGGAAGATCATATTGTCGGTTACTCGTATACTATCGAAAAGTAGCTCACGACTTAGATGGACAGGGACAATCCATCGGTACGTCGTAGTGTGACTGGTAGATAGTCGGTCTTGACTATCATGTTACACTCGTACACTTGGTGTATTGAGCAGAACCACGGGAGGGCGTTCGATTTGTACTAATCGCAGTAATCGAACTAGACCTCAGAAATTACGGATATACGAATTCTTAATCCCTATATAATTATAGGTGCGTGTGTCCAATTCTCGGTTCTTTAATATGCCAATGAGTGAGACTAAATGATTGGTCGAGATTCTCGGTAAATTGGGGATCGTAATTGTACGCACGGCATGCTATAGATTATAGACAGGAAACCGTGTCCCGTTTATCGGGTTGATGACGTCCCCTATATGAGCTCATAAAGTTTATCATGTAAACCCTGCAGGTGGATTCGTTCCACATGATAATAAGGATGAGTGGTACTAGTCTCGGATAATAAGAAACGAATTAATTTAATTATTAGTAATTAAATAAATTCGTGGACGTTCCATATCTTAAACACGGGGAAAGTCGTATATGTAATTTCGGCGGAAATATTATTGTTGAAATAATATTAAATTTATTTCGGGAATTCAATTATAATTTTATAGTGGAATTAATTATAATGAAAATTGAATTTAATTAAAGGTTTTCTTTTAAGGACACCGGTTTAATTAAATTGCAATTTAGCCCGGGATTTATTTACCTAAGGGGTCCCTAGTGTAACTCTATAAATATCCCCCCCTTGCCTCTCCTAAACCTACAGAACGCCGCAACAATTCATTTCAGCAGAGAAAATAATTGCGTTAGCGCAATTAAGATTTTTCTCTGTTAAAATTAATTTGTTAACGCAAATAAAATTATTCTAGAGAATAATTTATTACGCTGGTTTGAGAAAGGAGAGAGCAGAAAAGGGAGACCCAACGGATCGTTGCCCACACAACGGTTGGAGTCAGGAAGAGGCATACGTTAGAAACGTCTAAGGTTTCAACAATTCGGCTCCTCCGAATCACGCGACAAAGGTATGAGATCGAACCCTATTTCCGCAATATTCGATCTCTTGATTCGTTAAAAATACATCGGACGAACGATCGGGTTTCGGGAGTCGTGGTACGTGTTCCTCGACTACTGGGGGGTCAAGGACCTTCGGAACGGTGGTCGGAAGAGGAAAAACGGACCGGAAACGAGCCCGGAACAGCAGCAGCGCGCTGCCAAGGGCCTCTCCAGCGCCCGCTGGTGACAGAGCAGCGGCCGCTGAACGTGAACAGCGGCCGCTGGTGGCGGGCAGCGCCCGCTGGTTGAAGCGGGCAGCAGCCGGTTCGCGCGGTTGCGCCTCGTGCGCGACGGCTGGGCGTGAATCGGCTGCGGGGCTTCGTCGTCAGCGTAGAGCTGTCACATGAGGTCGACTGGGCGTGTTCGGATGTTCGAGTGATCGAACGGACACGTCCCGGGTAGTCGATTTCCAACAAATGGTATCAGGGCCGGTTTTGTACGTTCGTTGTATTTTTGCGAGATTTGTTTTGCAGGTTTGAACCCGATTATTATGGCCATGTGATTGTGTTGTATGTTTTGTGGTTTGTTAAACTCTCGGGCTTGTCGAGATCGGTTTTGGTTTTTGAAATCGTTGCATGTATGTAATAGTTAAAACGGCGGGTTGAGTCGTTTAGGTTCTATTTATCGTTTTCGTTGTATCCGGATTGTATAGGATCGATGCCTGTAGTAGTTAGTTTTACTTATGTAATGTTGCTGCTACTTGGTGGATCGAGAGAAGATCGAAGGCCGGACGAACGAGGGTCGAGAAGTCGAACCCGCGGCTGACTGGGCTCAATCAGCGACCGCTGGAGATGGGGCAGCGCTCGCTGCCCAGGGCTTCTCCAGCGAACGCTGAATGTGAGGCAGCGCCCGCTGCCCGAGGCTCAGCAGCAACGCCGCGGGGGTTCGACGGACACCACGGAACGCTCGTCGAGGCTTGGGGCGATACTCCAGTGGGAGGGGTTCGTCTCTTGGCACTTGGACGAGTCGGTGGTGGATCGAGACCGAGACGAGCAACGAGCCGAAGTTCCGAGAAGACGTGCATCCAAGATATTTAAAGCCATAATAATCGGGGCCACGTTAAATGCTTTATATGTGTTTACGTGCTTTTATTATGCCTAAATTGTTTATGCATGTTTATCCCTTTCGTAAAATACTAAGTGGGAGAGGGATTGGAAACAATCCCGCGGTCTCCATTCTCTGTTTTGATAGTGATGTGTGTCACTTACGAGTTGGCTTTAGTGTCATCCTCCCTATCGGATAAAGTCGACACACGGATATCACTGGATCAAAATTCGAATTTAAAATCCACTTATAAAATTGAACAATTATATTTCTCAAAAGCAATGCCTAATCTGTCATTCAAAGACTAATTTCAACTCGACTCATTCTCACCCCGGGGAGTGGAATGGAGCCAAAGCGCTTGGTTATGTCGATGACACAGATTAGAGACTTTCGAGTCATTCGATGACTAGATCGATTGTCTGATTGGCTCCCTCACCTTGTGAGAGATAGGGCTCAATTGCATGATTGATCGCTGGTTAGAAACTTCGAGTTTCACTTACGAGATATCAAGCTTTGATTAATAAAATTGTGAAATTTAATAAATGTAAGAGTCAATTAACAAAGTTGTTTGTTTTAGTAAACGTCCACACTATCGTGGCTTGCTAAATGGAAACGGTACTTTGGGTTAATTGAGACTCTATGACATTTAAATAAATGGGATTCAATTAATAAAGTTGTTTGTTTTAGTAAACGTCCACACTAACGTGGCTTGCTAGATGGGAACGGAACTTTAGGATTAATTGAGGCTCGACAGTTATAGAAAGTCGTGGAGGACCGCATGTCAACGTAAACGTCCACAAGAACGTGGCTTGCGGTGGGCATGTAGTTCCCGAGCGGTGGACTTAGTACTGAGAAATGGTATACACTTAGGTACGCTTTATAGTATCCTCCCCATCGGAGTCACTGCTATAATGATGTACGACCGAAGTAAAAATCCAATTATAAAATCGTTTGGATTAGTATACGTCCACAAGAACGTGGCATGCTAGTCTGATGGGATTTTGGAAATGATTGGTAGTTTAATGATATCACTTGAGGGAAATGATATCGAATTAAACTCATTGTTTGTTTTATATGGTATTATTCACATTAAAAGTCAACAAATTCACTGAACCTGATTGTATGGATTGGAAAAGAAACTTGGACATTGTCCTAACTGCAGAGGAGTACAAATATGTACTCCAAGTCAATTGACCTGCTGAACCAAATGATGCTTCCACTACTGAGGAAAATAAGCTCATTGGAAATGGATCAAGGCTATGAGATGACGCGGAGCAACATTATGACTTTCATGTCAAAAGTGCTGCGACATCAGGATCATGCCATGACCATTACCTATGATATGATGCTTAACCTCAAGAAGTTTTTGGTTATCAGGACAGGACAGCCGGGCAAAGTGAAATGAGGCAACTCATGACGGCCATCATGTCGGAAAGAACGCCCGTGAGGGATCACGTTCTTAGAATGATGGGCTATCTTAATGAGATAGAGATTCTGGGAACAATTGTCAATGGGGTAACCCAGGTTGATATTGTGCGCCAGTCTTTGCCGAGAAGTTTTGAGCAGTTCCGCCTGAACTAAAATATGAATAAGAGGTCTTATTCATTGACGGAGCTCCTGATTGAACTTCAAGCGGCTGAGGGAATCTTTAAGGGCTCTCAAAGCACTTGTGGCTGAGAAATTGGCTCTTCCTAGGCCTTCGGGCGGCAAAAGGAAGAAGAAGCAAATACGGAAACCCAGTGGGCCTAATATATCTGGATCACGGAATGGGACAAGCAAGCCCAAGGGGCAAGCTTCCGTTGTAAGCAGTTTGGATACTGGGAGTTTGATTGTCCTCTCAAAGCAACTAGAAGTTATAACCAAATGGGCAATACTGTTAAGGTAACAGCCATTGCAGTGGGAGATGTTAAATGTTTTAACGGTAAGATTTTAGTTCTAATAAATTGTCTTTATGTGCCGGTATTTAGAAAGAATTTTCATTTCGGATTTCTAAATTGGCTTAGAATGGATATTCCGTTTCTTCTGATAGTTTCATACTTATCGAAGTAGGAAACGGGGATATTATCTATTCTGGTACATTGATAGACAATTTAATACTAAATCCGTGTTCTTCCACGATGCAACACACTGGAGCTAATAACACATTGTCGAAACCCCAATAAGAGTAAAGATCCTTCTAGGATTCATCAAATGTACTTATGGAATCTTAGAATAGATCATTTTAACTTGAGTACGATTCAAAGGGTGAAAGCTGATGGACTACTCAGCTAGGTTGAAGGAAAGGACCTTTCCAACCTTCGAATCATACTTGGAAGTTTTAATTACCAAGCAACCCTTTACGGTTAAAGGGAAAATATCCAAGAAAGTACTAGAGTTGATTCGCTCTGATATATGCAGACCTCTTTGAGGAGTAAGGCATACTTATCAGAAAATGGGATTAACTCCCGACAGACTACACCATTTATGCCTCGGCAAAATAATGTGTTGTAAAGAAGGAATAGGACTCTTATAGATATGGGAAAGTAGACAATGAGTTATTCGGAGTTACCTAATTCGTTATTGGGATATGGCTTGGAAACAGCGGCGTTTATCCTGAACTTGATTTCTTTGGAAACTTGTACAGATATTCGGCTGTTTAAAGGATACCCTAAGATAACGAATTGAGATATGTAATATAGTCCAAAGGACCAGATGTTAATTGATTGCATCAATGTTCGGTTCTTAGACATGGACTATATATATGCAAGATCACAAACCCAAGAGTAGAGTAATACTTAATGTGCTTAGAGGGACTGATCAAGACTTAGAACCAGCCTAACTGAGTAGTTCACTACTTTAATCTTTAATCACTAAAGATACACCGGAGCGTCGTCATAGTGGGAGGGTTGTTAGACAACCCGGTAGGTTCATGTTTATAGGAAAGTCTTCGGACTTGTTACCTAAAAAACATGAACCCGACCCCTGGATCTATGACGAGACGCTGAAAGATCAAGATGCTCGGTCTTGGTAAAAGACGATGAAATATGAGATTGAATCTTTGGATTCAAATCATGGCTGGGATCTTGTAGCACCGCCCAAAGGTGTAAAAGCCATTGGTTGCAAGTAGGTGTACAAGAGGAAAAGAGGGTCTGACGGGAAGGTGTAAACCTTCAAGGCTAGGCTTGTTGCGAGAGGGTGCACTCAGAAAGAAATGGATCGATTATGAGTAAACTTTTTCGCCGGTAGCTATGCTAAAGTCGATCCGGATTATTTTGTCTTCACATGGAAGATGGAAGTCAAGACGGATTCCTAAATGGAAGTCTTGACGGGACCATCTGTGTGGAACAGCCAGAGGGATTCATCGAAAAGAGCCAAGAGCATTTGGTAAGCAAGCTTTATCAATCTTAGGATTGAAAGAAGCTTCAAGATCTTGGACACATGCGGACCTGTGAGAAAATTCATTTCATGGATTCATTCAAGGCATGTTTAGGTCCTGTGTGTAATAAAGAAGTGACGGAAAAGATGTGGTGTTTTCTCATTCTTATGTAGACGACATCCTTCTAAATTGGCAACAATATGAAAGATGTTATCAGACATAAAGGGATGGTTGTCCGAGTAATTCAATGTAAGAGACTGGAGGAGAAGTCGGGAATGTTCTTGGGATCAAAGTATTAAATGATCGCCAGAAAAGAACATAGAACTTATCTCGAGTCTCATACATAAATACAATTCTTACTTGTTGCAGCATACAGAATTCCAAGAAAGGTCTTCACCTTTTAGATGTGGAATTCATCTATCTAAAAGTTTTGTGTCCGACACAATAAAGGAGATAGATGAAGAGTTAGCAGTTCCCTGTACCTTAATGGTGGGAAGCTTAATGTATGTAATGCTATGCACGAGACTGATATCTGCTATGCCGTGGGCATGGTGGTGAGATATCATAGTAATCCTGGAAAGGATCACTCGACTGATGTAAAGAACATGTTTAGGCTCCTGCAGAGGACCAGGAATTATGTTCTGAGTTACAAAGCAGTCAAGTTGTTTCCTTTGGATTACATAGAATTGGATTTCCAATCAAACAGGGACAGTCGAAAGTCGAAGTCAGGCTATATGTTCTCACTGTGAAGTGGAGCAGTCACATGGAAGAATGTAAAGCAGCGATGCATTACGGACTCTACCATGGAAACTGAAAGGATAACGGCCTCTGAGGCAGTTAAAAGGTCAGTGTGGCTCCAGAACTTCCTAAGGAACTTAGATGTGGTTTTTAGTTTACCCAAAGCTATTTTGAATAGCGGTATTGGCAAACTTGAAATGCCACGAGTCCACAGTGGGAGATAACACGTAGAGCGCAAGTACCACCTGATTCGAGAGATCGTCTAGTAAGACGATGCAGTTGTCACCTAGATAGCATCGAGAGGGTTGTCTGGTAAAACCATTCACAGAAGCTCTTCCAGCGGTAGCGTTGGGTAGGCGTGATAAGGTTATGGGAATCTTATGTTTGGTAGAGGGCGACTAGACTTTTAGTATAAGTGGGAGATTGATGGAGTTGTATTCTAAATGTCTAGTTTAGTGCAAATACGGAACTCCTTATCTATACCTTAATTCGAGATATGATTCAAGCATGATTGCATTTAATGCAATAGTCCTTGATGTATACGTTGTAGACAGTATGGCGTGAGGAGACACGCGGAAGATCATATTGTCGGTTACTCGTATACTATCGAACAGTAGCTCACGACCTAGATGGACAGGGACAATCCATCGGTACGTCGTAGTGTGACTGGTAGATAGTTGGTCTTGACTATCATGTTACACTCGTACACTTGGTGTATTGAGCAGGACCACGGGAGGGCGTTCGATTTGTACTAATCGCAGTAATCGAACTAGACCTCAGAAATTACGGATATACGAATTCTTAATCCCTATATAATTATAGGTGCGTGTGTCCAATTCTCGGTTCTTTAATATGCCAATGAGTGAGACTAAATGATTGGTCGAGATTCTCGGTAAATTGGGGATCGTAATTGTACACACGGCATGCTATAGATTATAGACAGGAAACCGTGTCCCGTTTATCGGGTTGATGACGTCCCCGATATGAGCTCATAAAGTTTATCATGTAAACCCTGCAGGTGGATTCGTTCCACATGATAATAAGGATGAGTGGTACTAGTCTCGGATAATAAGAAATGAATTAATTTAATTATTAGTAATTAAATAAATTCGTGGACGTTCCATATCTTAAACACGGGGAAAGTCGTATATGTAATTTCGGCGGAAATATTATTGTTGAAATAATATTAAATTTATTTCGGGAATTCAATTATAATTTTATAGTGGAATTAATTATAATGAAAATTGAATTTAATTAAAGGTTTTCTTTTAAGGACACCGGTTTAATTAAATTGCAATTTAGCCCGGGATTTATTTACCTAAGGGGTCCCTAGTGTAACTCTATAAATATCCCCCCCTTGCCTCTCCTAAACCTACAGAACGCCGCAACAATTCATTTCAGCAGAGAAAATAATTGCGTTAGCGCAATTAAGATTTTTCTCTGTTAAAATTAATTTGTTAACGCAAATAAAATTATTCTAGAGAATAATTTATTACGCTGGTTTGAGAAAGGAGAGAGCAGAAAAGGGAGACCCAACGGATCGTTGCCCACACAACGGTTGGAGTCAGGAAGAGGCATACGTTAGAAACGTCTAAGGTTTCAACAATTCGGCTCCTCCGAATCACGCGACAAAGGTATGAGATCGAACCCTATTTCCGCAATATTCGATCTCTTGATTCGTTAAAAATACATAGGACGAACGATCGGGTTTCGGGAGTCGTGGTACGTGTTCCTCGACTACTGGGGGGTCAAGGACCTTCGGAACGGTGGTCGGAAGAGGAAAAACGGACCGGAAACGAGCCCGGAACAGCAGCAGCGCGCTGCTGTTCGTCACGAGCAGCGCCCGCCGGAAGCCAGGCAGCGCGCGCTGCCAAGGGCCTCTCCAGCGCCCGCTGGTGACAGAGCAGCGGCCGCTGAACGTGAACAGCGGCCGCTGGTGGCGGGCAGCGCCCGCTGGTTGAAGCGGGCAGCAGCCGGTTCGCGCGGTTGCGCCTCGTGCGCGACGGCTGGGCGTGAATCGGCTGCGGGGCTTCGTCGTCAGCGTAGAGCTGTCACATGAGGTCGACTGGGCGTGTTCGGATGTTCGAGTGATCGAACGGACACGTCCCGGGTAGTCGATTTCCAACAGTAACCTCGTTGGGAGGAATACTATAACGTGTATCTAAGTGTAAACCATCACTCAGTACTAAGGTGAATCGTTTAGAATTGTTACATTACCGCAAGCCACGTTCATGTGGACGTTTACGACAACTCGCAATCCTTCACAATTCCTTATAACTGTCTACATCAATTATTCTAAAATCCCATTCAGTACAGCAAGCCACGTTCGTGTGGACGTTTACTATACCAAAAGATTTATATAATTGAAATCCAATTACTTGATCCATTCAATCTTGTAAATCAAGACGCGGAGGATCATAAGTGAAACTCGAAGTTTTTAACCAGTGATTCACCATGCGAACAACCCTATCTCTCATAAATGAGGGAGTCGAGCAGACAATCGATCCATCTATCAAAGAATGGTACGAAGGTCTCTAATTTGTGTCCTCTACATGACCAAGTGGCTCTGGCTCCATTCCACTCCCCGGGGTGAGAATGAGTCGACTTGAAATCAGCTTTGGAAAGACAAATTAGGCATTGTTTGATAAACTTAATCAATGTTTCTCGTAAGAGGAATTACAAGAACTCTCCTCTAATGACTTATCTATATAAACTTCAAAAGTTTATAAAAGTCACCAAGAGAGCAGCAATGGAGACCATGGGTATGTTTCCATACCCTCTCCCACTTAGCTTTTTACAATAAAGGGATACGCTATCTAGTGCATAAAATAAACACATATAGCATGCATACATGTAATAAAGCACATAGTATTATCACATAATCAAAATAATACTAGAATATTATTTTCCGACTATTATGGCTTTATCACATCTCCGTACGCATCTTCTAGTCTTTAGTCTTCGTTTCTTGAATGCTCCATGTGACGAGAATATTAATCTCCAATATTTAAATCTATTTATTTTCAATTAATCCAAAAGTTACTTAATTCGAAAATTAAGTCAATTGAATATATCAAAAATAAAATTAAATATTATTAATATTTTTATTAATTTTATTTTCCTTTTCTACTCCATTAAATTTCTAGAATAATCTATCCAAGATACACTTGGAATATTCTAGATAATATCCATAATGGAATAAGGAAATAAAATAATTTAGGACTTTTATACTTTCCAAATTTATTTTATTCCTAATCCATGAATATTCCCATGAGTAGGAATAATCAAATAGGAAAATAAATTTTAATACTAATGTTTACGGGCAGAAAATCCTAACAGGAAATTCCCCCGCGAACGTATTGATGTTTTGGGGATTGAGAGAACAAATAAGGAAACAACAAAAGCTTCTAGTATTAAATTCCAAGTATATTTCTTGGGAATTGTGCTTGTCCATTACAAATGAGGAAATTCCACTATTTATAGTACACAGATTAGGGTTTCTATACATGGGCTTGGGCCTAGATTACATGGGCTTTTTCATAGATAACTACAAGCATTATTCCTTGTATTAGGGGAAGATCCCCGTTATACCCCCGTAACATGTGATGGAGTAGTATACTTAATGTCTAGATTTGAGTATTCTAAACTCTGTATGCACTTTCATTTACCTATCTATTACATACATTCATTTGCTTTTAATTATTGTTAATTAAATACATGCAAATCATAGTCCTGGATTTTATACGTTGTAGTTAGTATGGTGTGTCGGGCCCGCACAGAAGATCATACTATCGGTTACTCGTATTTAATCGAACAGTTGCTCACGACCTAGATGGACACGGACCAATCCATCGGTATAGTCGTTGTGTGAGAGAGAAGATAATTTGTCTTGATTATCTTATCACACTTGTACACTTGGTGTATTGAGCGGATCGATTGAGACTCGTCAATTAGGATTGCTCGGCGATAATTGATTTGAGACTCGGAGTATTTTATTCTTAATCCCTGAAACAATTGCGGGTGTGTATATTTAATATAAGTGACTTTGATTTACCAAAGGAATTAATCGATTTAATTATTGGGTTAATTACCGGTTAAGTTGGGTCACTATATTTTATATATGGCATGCCGTGAATTCTTGAAGGGGCAGTGTATCCCGGAAGGGTTGATAATATCCCCGAGATGAGCTCATAAGGATTTATTATGTAAACCTCGCGAGTGGATTTTTTCCGCATAATAAATAAGGTTGAGTGGTACTATTCTCGGATATAAGAGATGAATAAATTTATTAAGCAATAAATAAATTTTATTCATGGATATTTAAATCTTAAATACACGGAATAAATAATACTAATTTGGAGAAATATTATTTGGTATAATATGGAATAATATTGGGAGTGCAATTTTATTTATATAGTGGAAAATAAATAAAATTAATATTGATAAGAATTAATGGATTTGGGTTGGACCCAATTTAATTTTCAATATTGAAGCCCAATATTTATTCTCCTTTTGATCCCCTTCGTAGCCTATAAAAGCACTACATGGTCTTCACTTTTCACAACCTAAGTTACGCCAACAATAAAGTTCTGAGAGTGAAGAGGATCCATAAGTTCGATAGCTCGTCGCCCACCCGACGTTCGAACGGAGTGCAAGGAATACGCGGGAAGGTCACGAGGTCATCATCGATTTCGTTTCTCCGAACAACGAATCGTAGGTACAATTCTCAACGCACTTGTTAATTGTTCGATTTGTTTTTGTCGAGAATACCGTAGGACGAAGATCCGAGGATCGAAGTCCGGAATAGACGGACGAACGCGCGGTGGTGGCGAAGCCACCGGACCGCGGCGTGCGCCCGCTAGGGTTTCGGCGTGGGGCGATGGGGGCCGAACCCTCGGCTGGGCCGAGGGTGTGCGATCGACCCGAGGGGATCGATCGCTGGGCACGGGCTGGTGCCGTGCCCTACCCCGCCGTGAAGGCGGGGACCTCCTGGTGGCGGCGGGTCGCCGGACCCGCCGCGGGGGGCTGCTGGGCAGCCCACCCCGATCGATCGCCCGAGCGCGATCGATCCTTGATCGCGCGAGCGCGCGGCCGTGGGGTTGCGGCTGGGGCGTGCGCGGCCTTCGGGCCTCGCTGTGCGCTTCGGTCGTATCCCGGCATGGTACTCGTGTTCGTGTGATCTCCGGCGAAGGGTTCGTTCGGGTTATCGGTTCCGCAATTTTGATAACCCGGGATAGCGAATTCCAACAACATGATGCCCCTGGCCCGGTCTGACTCGAGCGGGTTACTTCGGCTTGCTAATATGCTATACAGGCGGCCTGGGGTCGAATTGGAAAACCGCCGGTCTTGGGGAACGAATCCTGCCCGTTTCTTTATCAACACGCGGCCAGAAAAGCAAGCAACTCCAACTCTGTATATTTCGGGGAGGTTCCTGCGGACAGAAAAGTCATGAAGTGATTAAAGATGTTCGCGGTGCTGGGATTCGATGTCCCGGGCTATCAAAAATTATGCGGAACCGATAACCCGATCAAAACCCTAGATCGCCGGAGATTGGATCCCCGACTCATCCGCAGGAGTCCGACCTTTGGAGACTACGCGCCCGAAGACACGCAGCCCGCCCCCAGCCGAAGTCCCCCACGAGTCGGATCCACGAACGCGAACCACTTCACGAGCCGGGGCCCGACCGAACGCCCAACGAGGCCCGAAGGCCGCGTTCGCCCAGCCGAGCCCCCGCGAGGGGCTCGCGATCGTCTACGGACGATCGCTGGGGATGCGCGAGGCATCCCCGGGGCTGCTCGTAGCAGCCCCGCAGCGAGTCGCGTGACTCGCTGCTCGCGAGGGCGTCGCCCTCGCACGCCTCGCTACGGGTGAACCCGTAGCGCATACGAGGCAGCTACGGGTCATCCCGTAGCACGCCCGCGATCGAGCTCACGGGCTCGATCGCCCCTCGGCTCCAGCCGAGGGCTTCGCGCAGCACGCGCCTCCGACGACGGCGGCTGGGGTCCGCCACGGCACCAGCCCGTGGCACCCCGGCGATCGACCGAAGTCGATCGTGTGCCCCCGGCGTCCAGCCGGGGCTCGCCGTTCGTCGCGCGTTGGGCGGTCCGAACCCTAGGGTTCGACCGCCGCGTTCGATCCTCGCCGGGGATCTCGAATCCCCGTCCCCGAGGTTCGTCGTTTTCCCGGATCGTGCGTTCATGTATATATCACAATTAATACGCACAAATAATCATAAAAGGGGGTTTACGATTATTACCTCGATTCGTTGTACGGAGAAACGAATCTAATTGACGACCTTGCGATCTTCCTACGTATTCCTCGCACTTCGTTCGAACGTCGTGTGGGCGACGATCTATCGAACTCTTATGGATCTTCCTCACTCTCAAGACTTTATGATTGGCGTAACTTAGGTTGTGAAAAGTGAAGACCATGTAGTGCTTATATAGGCTACGTAGGGGATCATAAGGAGAATAAATATTGGGCTTCTAAATATTGAAGATTAAATTGGGTCCAACCCAAATCCATTAATCCTTATCAATATTAAATTTTATTTATTTTCCACTATATAAATAAAATTGCACTCCCAATATTAATCCATATTATATCAAATAATATTTCTCCGATTAGTATTATTTATTCCGTGTATTTAAGATTTAAATATCCATGAATAAATTTATTTATTGCTCAATAAATAATATTCATATCTTATATCCGAGACTAGTACCGTTCAACCTTTATTATTGTGCGGAACGAATCCACTCATGAGGTTTACACAATAATTCCTTATGAACTCATCTCGGGGATATTATCAACCCTTCCGGGATACACTTTCCCGTCAAGTATTCACGGCATGTCATATATAAAATATAGCGACCCAATTTTACCGGTAATTAACCCAATAATTAAATCGGTTAATTCCTTTGGAAAATCAAAGTCTCTAATATTAAATATACACACCCGCAATAATATCGGGGATTAAGAATAAAATACTCCGAGATTTAAATTGATTATCCAAGGCAATCCTAATCAATAAATCTCAAGCTGATCCATCCAATACACCAAGTGTACAAGTGTGATAAAATAATTAAGATAAATTATTTTCTCTCTCACACAACGACTATACCGATGGATTGGTCCGTGTCCATCTAGGTCGTGAGCAACTGTTCGATTAAATACGAGTAACCGATAGTATGATCTTCTGTGCGCCCATGCACACCATACTAACTACAACGTATAAAATCCAGGACTATATTTTTGCATAATTAATTAACAATGATTAATTGCAAATAATTGTTTATTAATTAAATAGGTTAAATGCTATGACCGGGAGTTTACCGATACTTAAATCTAGACATTAAGTACACAACTCCAACAATCTCCCACTTGTACTAAGGTCTAGTCATTTCCTCCAAACTCCCGACTCCCATACTCATCACGTGCTTAAGTTATACTTTTCCAGAAGTATTATGTGAACGAGCAATCTAGGTCGCCGATCTGAAGTTATCTTGGTGACTACTGCGTCGTCTCTCTGACGATGATTCGTATCAGGTGGTACTGGCTCTATGTGTTATCATCACCTTTTGAACTTATGACTTCTTCCAGTTCTCCATGAACCGCTATGTACATAGCCTTTGGTGAACCAAGAGTCATATCCAAGTTCAGAGGTCATTCCGGAACCTAACCAAAACTTCCGCTGCCTCTGAGGCTGCTATTCTGTTTATGATAGAGTCCGAGAAGCATCACGCTTATCACTCTTTCATCCTTAGGTTCCACCTCTTCTAAAAGTGAACACATAGCCTGATATCGACTTACACTGGTCTTTCTCTGATTTTGGATCTGAGAAACTGTAATCTAAGAAGATTTCGTATTGCCAGTAATCCAGCACTTCCAAGTACTTTACAGCATTCGAATATTTCTTATCCAGATTACTTTGATACCCTCCCACTACGCTAACCGCATAGTTGATATCAGGTTCTTGTTTTTCAACATTGCATCTACAAAGCTCTCCACACTTGAAGTGTAGGTAACTGCTTTGTCTATATCTATCTCCTTCATGTGTTCAAGACACATATCTTAGATAGATGCATTCTGTTCTCGAAAAGCAATAACCTTTCTCAGAATTGTGCATGTTTAAAACAAACCATAATCGTATAAGATATCTTAAGAGAAGTACAAATGTTCTTATCCAGAGATCGAAAGATTTCTAAGAACATGATCCAACTTCATCTTAATCTTATATCTCGATTTATTTAGACAACCTCTATTTTATGTCTGACAACACTTTTACATTGTTGCCAACGATGAAGTGTTATCTACACAAAATTCCGAGAAACACCACCCTTGTTTCCATTACGTCTCTAACACACCTCTCCTTGCCTTTTGATGAATCCATAGAATGGACTATCTCATCAATTCGCAAGTTCCTATGCAGAACTAGGGATCGATTTCATGTATACTAGATCCAGAGTTCAAAACTCCTCCAGTCTTATGAACATCTCTGGTTGGTCAACAACCTCCCACTGCAATGGCGTTCCGGTGTATAACAGTAATAACATTAGGTGCAGTTAGTGGTGTACTACTACTCGGTCAGGCTGGTTCTCAGTCTTTCCCTTTCCTCATATAAAGTACTTTGTCAGTTAGGGCATTGCAGTTCATCTAATAGTCTTCCTCTAAGAACCGGGTGAGGATACCCATCTGGTTCGCAGTATTATTGAACTTACAATTACTTGTTCTTCTAGGATATTCTACAACCATATTGAATGTGCCGTTGTATCCAGAAATATCCATAGAACACAGGTAGTTCCGAACAAACTTGTCCTTTTACTATTAGAATCTCATCTCTTATTTCTGACACACCATGTCCACACATCAGTGTATAGTGTAGTCGCTTGAGACTTAATCTCAATCTTCGATTTATGCTATGTGTTATTTAGATAGGTGATAGCCTCCGCGAACAAGTCGCAGGCTTTTAATGGATATACTTGGAATGATCCCCATGATGGCTTTGTGTTGAAAACACTCCGCTTTTATGGCATATCAAGTATTCTAATCCATCTTCGAGTATTCTCGAAAGAACGACTCGTACCTTCTCTAATTACACATACGGCATTAATCATAAATCATTTTCTATACTTGTCCGAATTCCATCCTATATCCAGAAAGGTTGACTTAGTTGTATCATCTTTCAAGATCGATTCTTAGGTCGGGAGGTCCATTCCTCCAACTATAATTGATCAAATCAATTTCGACCTTTTGAATCCCTTTTGAATAGATACTACCAAGTTAAAGAATTCACAAGTATAATGATCGATAAGAGAAATACATCTAATAAGTAAAACAAGTTATACATAACGGTTTGTTGCATCGTGGTAGACTAAGGATTCATCATTCACATATTGCTATCTAATGTACCAGAATAGATATCACCATTATTTCTTATCCAAACCATCAAATGATTAAAGAAATAAAATATCCATTAATAAGAAAACCAGAACAAAAGGTTCTTTTTCAAAATAAGGGGTACATAAAGCAATAACTGAAATGAAAACTTAAAACAGATAAATGTCTTCCACTGCAACCGCTGCTACCCTAACAGCTTTTCCCATGTAGACTCGAACTCTTCTTCTCTAAGTCGCCGGGTTTTCTGGAACCCCTGCATTTAAAGAAATGCACATACCGTCAGTGGTTCCATATCTACACACCAGAATTCTGGTAGATAATACCGCTGACTATGTTTTTACGACTAAAGAAAAATTCGTACCTCTGAGAGGACATTCAGACTTCCAGTGTCCAGACTTGTTGCATCGGAAGCACTTGCCCCTTGGCTTATTAGCCCCCACTCGTGGTCCATTCCTCTTGGCACCACTGGGTTTTATGGCTTGCTTCCTATTCTTGCCCCTACCTCCAATAGCTTTCAAGCTTTTGGACTTGGTAGCCACAAGCGCTTGAGACTTGCCCTTCTTGTAGATCCCCTCTGCCGCCTTCAGTTCAGTCAGGAGTTGCGCAAGAGTATAAGATAGTTTACCCATATTATAGCTCATACGAAACTGCTCAAACTTAGGGGTCAGAGACTGGAGTATGATGTCGACTTGCGTCTCATCATCAATGGAAGCTCCTAGGACCTCAAGTTCATTCAACAAACTCATCATCTTAAGAACGTGCTCCCCAACGGGCGTTCCTTCAGACTGAGTAGTCGACACAAGGACTCTCATGGCTTCTTGCCTTGCCGCACGATCCTGCTCCCCAAACATCTCCTTGAGGTTAGTCATCATATCCCGGGCAGTGTCCATCGGCTCATGTTGGGTTTGGAGTACATTTGACATGGAAGCCAAAATATAGCACCTAGCCATTTCATCAGCCTTTTTCCACTTCCGATATGTTGTCTTTTCCTCATCAGTTGAGGTAGCCGTGGGCTCAGCAGGGCATTTATCAGAGAGTACAAACTTGTACTCTTCAGCAGTCAGGACAATGTCCAAATTTCTCTTCCAATCAATGTAATTGGGACCAGTGAGTTTATGTTCCTTGAGTATCGTAGAAAGTGGATTCATAGCTATTCTCTAAACCTATAAGCACATGTAAACAAACAATCAATTTAATGTCCGATATTATCTCCCTATAATAATATCATTAAATTACTAATTGCGTCTAAAATCCCATCAGGTAAGGCAAGCCACGTGGTGTGGACGTTTACCCACCCAAATGATTTAGCAATTAGATTTTCTTTGGTCATACATCGATTATAGCGTGACTTCGTGGGGAAGAATACTATAACGCGTATCTAAGTGTAAACCATCACTCAGCACTAAAGTACATCGCTTGGAATTGCTACGTCACCGCAAGCCACGTGGTGTGGACGTTTACGACAATTTCACAACTCTTCACAATCACTTATAACTGTCTACATCAATTAATCCAAAATCCGTCAGCATAGCAAGCCACGTGGTGTGGACGTTTACTACACCAAGAGATTTTTATAATTGACTCACAATTACAAGATCCATTCGATTTCGTAGATCAAGACTCGGAGAATCATAAGTGAAACTCGAAGTTTCTAACCAGTGATTCGCCATGCGAGCGACCCTATCTCTCATAAATGAGGGAGCCGAGCAGACAATCGACCCACCTATCAAAGAATGGCACGAAGGTCTCTAATTTGTGTCATCCACATGACCAAGTGGCTCTGGCTCCATTCCACTCCCCGGGGTGAGAATGAGTCGACTTGAATTCAGTTTCAGAAAGACAAATAAGGCATTGTTTGATAAACTTGATCAATGTTTCTTGTAAAAGGAATTACAAGAATTCTCCTCCAATGACTTGTCTATATGAACTTCAAAAGTCCATAAAAGTCACCAAGAGAACAGTGATGGAGACCATGAGAATGTTTCCATCCCCTCTCCCACTTAGCTTTTTACGATAAAGGGATACGCTATCTAGTGCATAAAATAAACACATATAGCATGCATGTAAGCAATAAAGCACATAGATCACATAGTCAAAATAATGCTAGAGAAATTATTTTCCCGACTATCATGGCTTTATCTTCATATGCATCCTCTAGTCTTCAGTCCTCGTTTCTTGAATGCTCCATGTGACGAGAATATTAATTTCCAATATTTAAATCTATTTATTTTCAATTAATCCAAAAGTTACTTAATTCGAAAATTAAGTCAATTGAATATATCAAAAATAAAATTAAATATTATTAATATTTTAATTTATTTATTTTCCTATCTAGTTCTTATTAAATCTCTAGAATAATCTATCCAAGTAAAATTTGGAATATTCTAGAAGATATCTATAATAGAATCAAGGAAATAAAATAAATTAGGACTCACTACTTTCCAAATCTATTTTTATTCCTAATCCATGAATATTCCAATGAGTAGGAATAATCAAATAGGAAAAATAAATTTAGTACTAAATTAATAAAATTCCTAATCCATGAATATCTCCATTAAGGAAATAAATCAATAGGAATAAAATTAATTCAAATTAATTCTTTTCCTAATCCATGAGAGTTTCCAAAAGGAGAACACTCAAATAGGAAAAATCCGAATTAATTAGGAAAGTAGATCTTGGTAGGAATAGCATGGGATTGGGAGATCCCATGCCATCCCCACCGTCGACCTCCACCGCCCGAGACCACCACCACCGCCGCCCCCAGCCCACGCGCCACCACCACCGGTGGCCGGCGTGGCCGGAAGCCCTAGCGGGCAGCCCCCGGGATGGGGTCGATCCATCCTCATGGGGATCGATCATGGGGATGATCGACCCCCCCGGTTTTTCGTTCTCTTCGTCTTCGTCACACGTCTTCGTCTTCCGGCGATCGTCTCATCATCGAACCAACGTAAATAAATTACAAATTTTAAATTACACTATCCGGTATCGATTCTATACATGAAATTGACCCTATACATGAACACGAAACCAAACGCTCTGATACCAATTGCTGGGATTCGATGTCCCGGGCTATCAAAAATTATGCGGAACCGATAACCCGATCAAAACCCTAGATCGCCGGAGATTGGATCCCCGACTCATCTGCAGGAGTCCGACCTTTGGAGACTACGCGCCCGAAGACACGCAGCCCGCCCCCAGCCGAAGTCCCCCACGAGTCGGATCCACGAACGCGAACCACTTCACGAGCCGGGGCCCGACCGAACGCCCAGCGAGGCCCGAAGGCCGCGTGCGCCCAGCCGAGCCCCCGCGAGGGGCTCGCGATCGTCTACAGACGATCGCTGGGGATGCGCGAGGCATCCCCGGGGCTGCTCGTAGCAGCCCCGCAGCGAGTCGCGTGACTCGCTGCTCGCGAGGGCGTCGCCCTCGCACGCCTCGCTACGGGTGAACCCGTAGCGCATACGAGGCAGCTACGGGTCATCCCGTAGCACGCCCGCGATCGAGCTCACGGGCTCGATCGCCCCTCGGCTCCAGCCGAGGGCTTCGCGCAGCACGCGCCTCCGACGACGGCGGCTGGGGTCCGCCACGGCACCAGCCCGTGGCACCCCGGCGAGTCCGAAAGAAACTGAGACCGTGCCACCGCACAATCCCGACGTTACTCTGGCCTTTAAACCGTCCTCGCACACGGCGAGCAGCTCGCGGCTCCCGACCATGTAAGTGTCTTGAGGATCGCCCTTAATCCCCAATTTTTATGATGTTCCAACCTCTAAAAGATTTTATGATTTCAGGTTCAGGCCGGGGGACACGGATTTTTCGGACTTCTTGAAGTCCTTTGAATCAGCCAAATTCCCCCCGTCTCTGGATAGGGTCCCTGATCGCATCAAGTGCTGGAAATCGATATCCCGGGGTATCAAAAATTGCGGAACCGATAACCCCGACCGAAATCCCGTCGCCGGAAACCGATCACGAACGCTACGAAGAACCGGGCTCGACAAGAGCACCGCCGCGGGATGAACCCGCGGCTAAACCCTAGCCGAACCCCATCGCGGGGTTCGCGATCGCGCACGAGGCGATCGCTGGGGCTGCTCCGGCAGCCCCAGGCGGTGAGTCCGGCGACTTCACCGCCCACGCCGTCGGGAGGGGCGGTCAGCCCAGCTGACCACCGCGGCAACAGCCGCGGCTCACCCCCGCGATCGAGCCCATCTCGATCGCTTGCCCCGGCGTCCAGCCGGGGTCCCTTCGCGCGGATCGCCGCGATCGAACCCTAGGTTCGATCGCACCCCTCGGCTCCCAGCCGAGGGTCCTTCGAACGTTCGCCGGGGATCTCGAATCCCCGTCCCCGAAGTTCGTCGTTTTCCCGGATCGTGTGTTCATGCATGTATCACAATTAAATCACATAAATTCACACGAAGGAGTTTATGATTATACCTTTGATTCGTTGTGCGGAGAAACGAAATCAAGTTGAAGACCTTTGAATCTTCCCACGTATTCCTTGCACTTCGTTCGAACGTCGGGTGGGCGACGATCTATCGAACTCCTATGGATCTCCTTCAACTCTCTAGAATATCAAGTATGATAATCTTGTCTTATGATTTATGAAGGCCATGTAGTGCTTTTATAGGCTACGTAGGGGATCTAAAGGAGGTGGAATATTGGGCTTCCAATATTGAAGATTAAATTGAGCCCACTGCCCAAGTCCATTAATCCTTATCAATATTAATTAATTTATTTTCCACTATATAAATTAATTGCACTCCCAATATTAAACCATATTATATCAAATAATATTTCTCCGGTAGTATTTATTTATTCCGTGTATTTAAGATTTAAATATCCATGAATAAAATTAATTTATTGCTAATTAATTTATTCATCTCTTTAATCCGAGACTAGTACCATTCAACCTTAATTATTGTGCGGAACGAATCCACTCATGAGGTTTACACAATAATTCCTTATGAACTCATCTCGGGGATATTATCAACCCTTACGGGATACACTGTCCGGTCAATTATTCACGGCATGTCATATATGAAATATAGTGACCCAACTTAACCGGAAATTAACCCAATAATTAAATCGGTTAATTCCTTTGGTAAATCAAAGTTACTTATATTAAATATACACACCCGCAATAATATCGGGGATTAAGAATAAAATACACTGAGACTCGAATCGATTATCGCCGGCAATCCTAATCGATGAATCTCAACGATCCGCTCAATACACCAAGTGTACAAGTGTGATAAAATAATTAAGATAAATTATTTTCTCTCTCACACAACGACTATACCGATGGATTGGTCCGTGTCCATCTAGGTCGTGAGCAACTGTTTGATTAAATACGAGTAACCGATAGTATGATCTTCTGTGCGCCCATGCTTGCACCATACTAACTACAACGTATAAAATCCAGGACTATAATTTGCATATATTTAATTAATAATAATTAAACGCAAAACAATTGTTTATTAATTTAATAGATTAAATGCTATGATCGGGAGTTTACCGTTACTTAAATCTAGACATTAAGTACACAACTCCAACAATCTCCCACTTGTACTAAGGTCTAGTCATTTCCTCCAAACTCCCGGTTCCCATACTCATCACGTGCTTAAAGTGTACTTCCGAGAAGTACTATGTGAATGAGCACTCTAGGTTGCCGCTCTGAAGTTATCTTGGTGACTACTACGTCGTCTCCCTTGACGATGACTCGTATCAGGTGGTACTTGCACTATGTGTTATCATCACTTTTAGACTTATGACTTCTTCCAGTTTATCATGCACCGCTATAAAATAGCCTTTGGTAAACTTAAGAGTCATATCCAAGTCTTTAGAGGTTATCCCGGAACCTAACCAAAACTTCCGCTGCCTCTGAGGCTGCTGTTCGGTTATGAGAGAGTCTGATAAGCATCCTGCTTATCACTCTTACATATTAAAGGTTCCACTTCTCAAAAAGTGAACACATAGCCTGATATCGAATTACACTGGTCCTTCTCTGATTTGAAATCTGAGAATATGTAATCTAAGAAAATTTCGTCTTGCTTAGTAATCCAGTACATCCAAGTACTCTTACAGCATTCGAATATTTCTTATCCAGATTACTTTGATATCCACCCACTACGCTAACCGCATAGTTGATATCAGGTTCTTGTTTTCTAACATTGCAGTTAAGCTTTCCACACGAGGTGTAGGAAACTGCTTAGTGTCATCTATCTCCTTAATGTGTTCAAGACACATAACCTTAGATAGATATACATATTCTGACTCTGAAGGGCAACGACCTTTCTCAGAATTATGCATGTTAAAACAAACCATAATCGTATAAGATATCCAGGAGAAGTACAATGTTCTTATCCCTAGATCATAAGATCTGAAGAACATGCTCTAACTTCTATTTAATCTTATATCCCGATTCATTTATTTAGACAACCATTATTTTATGCCTGATAACATCTTTACATTGTTGCCAATGATAAAATGTTATCTACATAAAATTCTGAGAAACACCACCTTGTTTCCATTACGTCTCCAATACACCTGTCGTCTCTGCCTTTTGATGAATCCATTGAATGGATTATCTCATCAATTCGCAAGTTCCACGATTCATAGCTTTGTAACCATCCATAAATGGATTTACCAAGCCTGTACTCTAAATGATCTAGCCTCTTAACAATAATCCTTATTGTTTTCCAAGCAAGCTCATTTAGATCTAGCACTGCCCTTATGCAGAGCTAGGGATCGATTTCATGTTTACTAGATCCAGAGTCCGAACTCCTCTAGTCTTATGAATATCTCCGGTTGTTCAACAACCTCCCACTGCAATGGCGTCCCGGTGTATAACAGTAATAACAATAGGTGCAGTGTGTGGTGTACTTCTACTCGGTTTGGCTGGTTCTCAGTCTTTTGTCCTTTTTCTCATTCCAAGGTATTAATTCAGTTCAGGCTTTGTGGTTCATCTAATAGTCTTCCTCTATGAACCGAACGAAAGTTCTTCTGGTTCATAGTACTATAGAACACACAATACTTCGTTCACCTAGGATATCCTACAATTACACAGAGTGTGCTATTGTCTCCAGAAATATCCATAGAACATAGGTAGTTCCGAACAACTCGTTCTCTCTTACTTTTAGATTTCCATTTCTTATTTTACAACGCACCATCTCTACACGTAAGTGTATGGCGCGGCCCTTTGGGATTGAATCCCAATCTTTGATTATGCTATGTGTTATTTAGATAGGTGATGGCCTCCGCGACCGAGTCGCAGGCTTCTAATGGATATACTTTAATGGTTCCCCATAATAGCTTTGTGTCCATTGACTAGTCAAAACACTTTGCTTTTATGGCACATTAAGTACTCTAATCCATCATTGAGTATTCTTGAAAGAACTACTCGCACCTTTTTAATTCACACATATGTCTGCATATCTAATCATTTCCAATACTAGTCCGAATTCTATCCTTTATGAAAGGTTTGCTTAGATGTATTATCCTCCAAATTCAATTCTCAGGTCGGAAGGTCCATTCCTTCAACTATAATTGATCAAATCAATTTCGACCTTTTGAATTTTATTTGAAAATACTACTAAGTACAAGAATTCACAAGTATAATGATTTAATAAAGAAACATATCTAATCAAGTAAAACAAGTTATAGAGCGGTTCGTTGCATCGTGGTAGACTTAGGATCTATCATTCATATATTGCTATCTAATGTACCAGAATAGATAATGCCATCATTTCAAAATCATCCAATGATTAAAGAAATAAAATATCCATTCATAAAATAGAAATCCAGAACAAAACGTTCTTTCTAAAATAAAGGGTACATAATGCAATAATCTTGAAATGAAATCCTATTTAACTACTAAAGCAGATAAATGTCTTCCACCGCAACAGCTGCCTCCTCTACAGCTTTTGCCCGTGTAGACTCGAACTCTCCTTCTCTAAGTCGCCGGGTTTTCTGGAACCCCTGCATTCAAAATGCACATACCGTCAGTGGTTCCATATCTACACACCAGAATTCTGGTAGATAATACCGCTGACTATGTTTTTACGACTAAAGAAAAATTCGTACCTTTGAGAGGACATTCAGACTTCCAGTGTCCAGACTTGTTGCATCGAAAGCACTTGCCCCTTGGCTTTGCAGCCCCCACTCGTGGTACAGTCTTCTTGACACCACTGGGTTTCCCGGCTTGCTTCCTTTTCTTGCCCCTACCTCCACCAGGCTAAAGCCTTTGGACTTGGTAGCTACAAGCGCTTGAGACTTGCCCTTCTTGTAGATCCCCTCTGCCGCCTTCAGTTCAGTCAGGAGTTGCGCAAGAGTATAAGATAGTTTACCCATATTATAGCTCATACGAAACTGCTCAAACTTAGGGGTCAGAGACTGGAGTATGATGTCGACTTGCGTCTCACCATCAATAGAAGCTCCTAGGACCTCAAGTTCATTCAACAAACTCATCATCTTAAGAACGTGCTCCTCAACGGGCGTTCCTTCAGACTGAGTAGTCGACATGAGGACTCTCATGGCTTCTTGCCTTGCCGCACGATCTTGCTCCCCAAACATCTCCTTGAGGTTAAACATCATATCATAGGCAGTGTCCATTAACTCATGTTGGGTTTGGAGTACATTTGACATGGAAGCCAAAATATAACACCTAGCCATTTCATCAGCCTTTTTCCACTTCCGATATTCCAGTTTTTCCTCATCAGTTGAGGCAGCCGTGGGCTCAGCAGGGCATACTTCATGAAGTACAAACTTGTACTCCTCCGAAGTCAGGACAATGTCTAAATTTCTCTTCCAATCAATGTAATTGGGGCCAGTGAGCTTATGCTCCTTGAGTATCATAGAAAGTGGGTTCATAGCTATTCTCTAAACCTATAAGCACATTTAAACAAACAATTAATTTAATATCCGATATTATCTCCCTCAAATAATATCATTAAATCACTAATTACATCTAAAATCCCATCAGATAAGGCAAGCCACGTTAGTGTGGACGTTTACCCATCCAAATGATTTAGCAATTAGATTTTTCTTTGGTCGTACATCACTATAGCGTTACTTCGATGGGAAGAATACTATAGAGCGTACCTAAGTGTAAACCATTACTCAGTATCTAAGAAGATTTTTGGGACTCGCATATCACCGCAAGCCACGTTAGTGTGGACGTTTACGTTAAGATACGATCCTTCACTTTCTTCTATAACTGTCTACATCAATCGTTCTAAAATCCCATTCAATGCAGCAAGCCACGATAGTTTGGACGTTTACTACACCAAAAGATTTATACAATTGACATCCAATTACTTGAAGCATTCGATCTCGTAAATCAAGACGCGGGGAATCATAAGTGAAACTCGAAGTTTCTAACCAGTGATTCACCATGCGAACAACCCTATCTCTCATTAGATGAGGGAGCCGAGCAGACAATCGATCCACCTTAAAAGGATGGTACGAATGTCTCTAATTTGTGTCATCCACATGACCAAGTGGCTCTGGCTCCATTCCACTCCCCGGGGTGAGAATGAGTCGACTTGAAGTCAGTTTCAGAAAGACAAATTAGGCATTGTTTGATAAATTTAATCAATGATTCTTGAAAAAGGAATTACAAGAATTCTCCTACAATGACACATCTATACGAACTTCAAAAGTCCATAAGAGTCACCAAGAGAACAGTAATGGAGACCATGGGAATGTTTCCATCCCCTCTCCCACTTAGCTTTTTATAACAAAGGGATACGCTATCTAATGCATAATTAAACACATAAGCATGCATACAAGTAATAAAGCACATAGCACATAGTCAAAATAATGCTAGAAAAATTATTTTCCGACTATCATGGCTTTATTCCATCTCCGTATGCTTCTTCTAGTCTTCAGTCTTCGTTCTTGAATGCTCCATGTGACGAGAATATTAATCCCAATATTTAAATCTATTTATTTTTAATGAATCCAAAAGATACTCAATTCGAAAATTAAGTCAATCGAATAAATCAAAAATAAAATTAAATATTATTAATATTTTTATTTATTTATTTTCTTATCTAATTCTATTAAATCTCTAGAATAATCTATCCAAGTCAAACTTGGAATATTCTAGAAGAATAGAATAAGGAAATAAAATAAATTAGGACTCTTCTACTTTCCAAGATTAATTAATTTCCATTACTATGAAAATTCCCAAAAAATAGAAATAATCAATTAGGAAATAAATTAATCCTAAATTAATTATTATTCCTTTCTAATTCTATTAAATCTCTAGAATCCTATTCCAAGTAGAACTCGGAATACTCTAGAAGACTTCCATAATAGAATAAGGAATAAAATTAATATTAATTAATTCTTTTCCTAATTCATGAGAATTCCCAAAAATAGGAAAAACTCAAATAGGAAAAACGAATCAATTAGGAAAGCGAATCTAGGTAGGAGTAGCACGGGATGGGAGTTCCCGCACCACCCCACCATCATCGGCCGACCGCCGGGAGGGAGCACCCGCCGCCGCCGTCGCCTCAGCCGGCCAGCCGCCACCGTCGCCGGCGACGACCCACGGCCGAAGGGGCGCGACGCCCCCACCCTTTGGGCGATCGATTGGGGTCGATCAAGGGGTTTGATCGATCCCCGTCCTTCGTCCTCTTCGTCTTCTTCGTCACACGCGTTCTTCCGGCGGTCATCTCGGCATCGATCCAACGTAAATAAATTACAAGAAATAAATTTACAATTCCGGTATCGATTCTATACATGAAATCGACCCTATACATTTTCCGGAAAAAATAGAACAATAATAATAAATCTAAATTCGGTCAACCCCCGAATTTTTACTATTACAAGCATTCATCCACACAAAACGAATCTCGACATGTCCGAGAGTTTAATAAACGAACAATCATGGTAAATTAAATAGCAATTAATTAAACAAATAATTAACAATTAATTAAACCATGATAGTCGGGATCCCTGCAAGGTAGAACACAATTGAATACATACATGAACACGAACCAAACGCTCTGATACCAATTGCTGGAAATCGATATCACGGGGTATCAAAAATTGCGGAACCGATAACCCCGACCGAAATCCCGTCGCCGGAAACCGATCACGAACGCTATGAAGAATCGGGCTCGACAAGAGCACCGCCGCGGGATGAACCCGCGGCTAAACCCTAGCCGAACCCCATCGCGGGGTTCGCGATCGCGCACGAGGCGATCGCTGGGGCTGCTCCGGCAGCCCCGGGCGGTGAGTCTGGCGACTTCACCGCCCACGCCGTCGGGAGGGGCGGTCAGCCCAGCTGACCACCGCGGCAACAGCCGCGGCTCACCCCCGCGATCGAGCCCAGCTCGATCGCTTGCCCCGGCGTCCAGCCGGGGTCCCTTCGCGCGGATCGCCGCGATCGAACCCTAGGTTCGATCGCACCCCTCGGCTCCCAGCCGAGGGTCCTTCGAACGTTCGCCGGGGATCTCGAATCCCCGTCCCCGAAGTTCGTCATTTTCCCGGATCGTGTGTTCATGCATGTATCACAATTAAATCACATAAATTCACACGAAGGAGTTTATGATTATACCTTTGATTCGTTGTGCGGAGAAACGAAATCAAGTTGAAGACCTTTGAATCTTCCCACGTATTCCTTGCAATTCGTTCGAACGTCGGGTGGGCGACGATCTATCGAACTCCTATGGATCTCCTTCAACTCTCTAGAATATCAAGTATGATAATCTTGTCTTATGATTTATGAAGGCCATGTAGTGCTTTTATAGGCTACGTAGGGGATCTAAAGGAGGTGGAATATTGGGCTTCCAATATTGAAGATTAAATTGAGCCCACTGCCCAAGTCCATTAATCCTTATCAATATTAATTAATTTATTTTCCACTATATAAATTAATTGCACTCCCAATATTAAACCATATTATATCAAATAATATTTCTCCGGTAGTATTTATTTATTCCGTGTATTTAAGATTTAAATATCCATGAATAAAATTAATTTATTGCTAATTAATTTATTCATCTCTTTAATCCGAGACTAGTACCATTCAACCTTAATTATTGTGCGGAACGAATCCACTCATGAGGTTTACACAATAATTCCTTATGAACTTATCTCGGGGATATTATCAACCCTTACGGGATACACTGTCCGGTCAATTATTCACGGCATGTCATATATGAAATATAGTGACCCAACTTAACCGGAAATTAACCCAATAATTAAATCGGTTAATTCCTTTGGTAAATCAAAGTTACTTATATTAAATATACACACCCGCAATAATATCGGGGATTAAGAATAAAATACACTGAGACTCGAATCGATTATCGCCGGCAATCCTAATCGATGAATCTCAACGATCCGCTCAATACACCAAGTGTACAAGTGTGATAAAATAATTAAGATAAATTATTTTCTCTCTCACACAACGACTATACCGATGGATTGGTCCGTGTCCATATAGGTCGTGAGCAACTGTTTGATTAAATACGAGTAACCGATAGTATGATCTTCTGTGCGCCCATGCTTGCACCATACTAACTACAACGTATAAAATCCAGGACTATAATTTGCATATATTTAATTAATAATAATTAAACGCAAAACAATTGTTTATTAATTTAATAGATTAAATGCTATGATCGGGAGTTTACCGTTACTTAAATCTAGACATTAAGTACACAACTCCAACATCAAGAAAGCGATCGATGCGGTTCCTCGCGATTGGTGCAAACACCCTGAATATATCCGCCAACATCCCAAAGAGACGGGCTATTTGACCATGATTGCGGCGTCTAGACTCTCCTTCCTAATATACTCCCTGCTCGGGGCCGTGGAGAGTGCATCTCAAGTGCCGGAGGCGGCTCCTTCCTCGCTCAAAGAGGAATATGACAAGATGATGGTCGTGATCGGCAAAACAAAAGAGCTTCACCGTGCAGAGGTTGAAAAAACTAGACAGCTGGAGGAAGAGTCCAAAAATGCCAAGTCTGAGGTGGCCCGTCTTGAAAAAATTGTGGTCGGGTTGAGGGCAGAAGTTGAGGCCTCCGTCAAGAGGGAGAGCGAGCACGAAGAGAATTTCCGGGAGGTGCAGCGTGAGCTGGATTCTGTTCGGGCTGACCTTGCTGACAAAACACAAGCGGGGAAATCTGCCTTGGTCGCCTTGAAAGAAAAGGATAAGGTGATCAAAACGTTGGAGGAAGAAGTGGAAACCTTCAAGGTGGCCAATAAGGAAAGGGAGGAGCATCCGGCCACAAATTTGATCACCTATGGGGATTGGATATATTGTTGCGCCTTTTTTGATTGCTTGAGAGATCTGATCCGGAGTGGACAGAAAATCGATGCCCTGATGGACAGTTTCAAGAAATTTGTTGCGGACAACAAAATCCACCCGGACCTCCCCATCGAAGCCCTGGATTTAGTTGAAGATATGGGTCTCGACCTCGCATGGTGGCCGAACAAAGGCCAGTTCTGTCGTCCCCTCAAGAGGCAAGCTCCGATTGCGAAGGAGAATGAGAAAAAGATTGATGAAGTCTCAAAGGACGCTGACGTGGTCACCTCCGAGCGTGATGCTTGAAAATACTTAGTGCCCTTCTTTCTGTCTGTTTCCCTAATATTTTCATTCGAACGATGTATGTTATGTTGTATTTTTATTTTATGATTTGAACCTTATATTTGGCATTTATGTATCCTAGACTGCTGCCGGATTGTTTGCTTTTCTGTTCGTGGTATCGTATCTTTTTTTTATGTTTGCGATTTTGCTCATTTCGGTCCGCGACCAAAACGCGGACCGAAATGCCCCAGTGTTCGAAAGTTCGAGTCATGTTTCGTGTTCCCTTCTTGCCTTGCATAAATGCCAATCGTCGCGATTTCGAACGTCACATCGTCATCAAGGCGCGTGGGGAAAACGTGGCACGACTTTTCATGTGCTAATTGCACCAAACGAGGCTCTGTGTATCTGACAGATGCTCTTTGCGTCGGTTCAAATCACTGAAATGCCTTTTCAGGGAGGCGGCGTCGGTTCCACTTCCCTAGGTGGTAAATAAGCCACACCTATAAATACCAGTTCTTCCTTCACTCATTTTCACTCCACCGATCTCAAAACCCATAAACACCCTTCTGTTCGTTAAATCATGGCTCGAGTGTCCGCCAAGTCCGATGGTTCTTGCCGTGTGGATCTGCTTTTCTCCACCAGGTGGCACAGCAAGAAACTCCCGCTGCCGCCCGTCTTTACTGACTTGATCGGCGTGCGCCTGGGCTACTTTGTCCTCATGACCGACGTGAGGAGGAAACTTTGGGTGTTCGAGTTGAAGCGCCGTCGTGGCTTCATCTCGGTGTTCGGATCCGGCTGGGAGGAGTTCGTTAGGGAATCACGTATCCGCCATGGATGGCATGTTCGCTTCCTCTACCACCCCACTGATGGGTTCTCTGTCCGGGTGTTTGACTCGGAATTCCTGTTGGTGGTCGACCCGGATTTCCATTGAAGGCTCTCGTCGCTTCCGTTTTTTTTTTTTTTTTCTAAGTTTATCTTTTGTAATCCCGGCTATGCCCGGTGGTATGCCCGGTGGTATTTTATGAATGGAATTTTCCTTTTCCTCCTTGTTTGGATTGTCCCCTTTTTGTTGTTCATTTTGTTAACTCATGAATGGTGTTAGAAAGTTAGCGCGCATCTAATCAAACGTACGTAAACGATTTCGAAAAACGACCGCCTCGAACGCTCGTGCAAATAATTCAGAAATTTAAACTCAAGTCGGCGTTTCTCACAACTTAACATTTTCAATCTTCTGGAGGTTCCTTGTTTTCGTCGCCCGAGTGGTCGGACAGTCCATTGCCTGTCCGGCTTGGCGACTTCCGAAAAGTAAGGATTTCTCCTTATCTTTCTCTGGAGTCTCTTTTATCTTTGTCGCCCGAGTGGTCGGACAGTCCATTGCCTGTCCGGCTCGGCGACCTCCGAAAAGTAAGGATTTGTCCTTATCTTTTTCTGGAGTCTTTTTTATCTTTGTCGCCCGAGTGGTCGGACAGTCCATTGCCTGTCCGGCTCGGCGACCTCCGAAAAGTAAGGATTTGTCCTTATCTTTTTCTGGAGTCTTTTTTATCTTTTTCGCCCGAGTGGTCGGACAGTCCATTGCCTGTCCGGCTCGGCGACCTCCGAAAAGTAAGGATTTGTCCTTATCTTTTTCTGGAGTCTTTTTTATCTTTGTCGCCCGAGTGGTCGGACAGTCCATTGCCTGTCCGGCTCGGCGACCTCTGAAAAGTAAGGATTTGTAATTTTATGAATGAAATAATAAAGGTGGTCGCTTTCATTTCTCAAGTCGAACAAATGTTCTTATGTCGAAACATTACATTGGTCGGTTTACTGAAAATACTTCTTTAAGTACAAAGCATTCCACAGATATTGATCAGCCACTCTGTTTAGGTGTTCGAGCTCGTAAGCACCATTCTTCACATGTTTCCTGACACGCATTGGTCCTTCCCAATTTGGGCCCAACGCCCCAGTGCTCGGGCCCATTATCCGCTTTAGAACCAGATCTCCGGGCATGAATTTCCGAATTTTTACTTTGGAGTTAAAAAACCTCTCTGCTTTCTGTTTTGATGCTGCGTTCCTGTGAACAGAATTTAGCCTTTTTTCCTCCAAGAAATCCAATTCCAAACGTAGAGCCTGGTCGTTATTATCGTTCATTTCCTGGGAGGTCCTGTAGCTAGGGACTTCAATTTCGGATGGGATCACAGCCTCCGCACCATATGCCAAGGCAAATGGGGTTTCCCCCGTGGCAGCCTTACTGGTCGTTCTATACGACCACAACACATCGGGCAGTTCCGCCGCCCATCTCCCTTGTCTTTCCTCTATTCTGGCTTTGATAGTGTGTTTTCAGAATTTTGTTAACCGCCTCCACCTGTCCGTTTGTCTGGGGGTGGTAGGGTGTAGAGAAAGCTTTTTTGATCTTCCATTTATCGAAAAACTCCATTATCTCCTGCCCGTCGAATTGCTTCCCGTTGTCCGATGTGATCGTATGCGGGATCCCGAATCGACAAATGATGTTTTTCCAAATGAAACGAATAATGGCTTTCTGATCGATTGTCTTTAATGGTTCTGCTTCGGCCCATTTGGTGAAGTAATCCACGGCCACCACTGCATATTTTACTCCTCCCGGCCCTGTGGGTAGTGGGCCGATGAGGTCAATTCCCCATGAGGCAAAAGGCCACGGGCTATAGATTGAGTTCAGATACTCAGGCTGTGTTCGGATGATAGGAGCAGTGATCTGGCAGCGATGGCATTTTTTTGCGTAGCGGATCGCGTCCTTCCTTAATGTGGGCCAGTAATACCCTTGGCGGGCAGTTTTGTGCGCTAGCGACTGCCCGCCTGCGTGGTTTCCACACACCCCGTCGTGTATCTCGCTGAAAATTCTTTGCCCTTCCAAGGGCGTTACGCACTTCAGGAGTGGTAAGAAAACGCTTCGCCGGTATAAAACATCTCCGATCAAAGTGTACCTAGCCGACCGGATCCTCAATTGTCTGGCTTCCACTTTGTCTTCGGGTTGTTCTCCAGTGGTTAAGTACGCCTTTATGGGATCCATCCAACTTTCCCCCCGGTCAATTATCATCAGGTCTAGCTTTTCTTCTATGGCCGAATTCGCCTGACTTGTGATAATGACATTTGTTATGTCCGCGACTCCTTCAGATGAAGCTAACTTCGAGAGGGCGTCTGCTTGTGAGTTCTGTTCCCGGGGAATCTGCTCGATGAAGATCTTGGGGAATTTCTCGCACAAGGCCAAAACGTGCTCGTAATATTTCTCCATCCTCTCACACCTCGTCTCGTATTCGCCTTTAATCTGGTTCACCACTAAAAGGGAGTCCATGAAGATATGGACATGTTGTGCTCCTACCGCCAGTGTTAGGTTTAGACCCGCAATCAAAGCCTCGTATTCCGCCTCGTTGTTGGTCGCCGCGAACTCAAATTTGATGGCGTGTGCGAAGGATTGTCCCTCGGGCCCAATTAGCGCTATTCCAGCCCCGGCGTGGGAACTGTTCGACGACCCGTCCACGTACAGTTTCCACGGCGGGAAATCGCTCGTGGGGACAATCTTCGGGAAGGTTAGCTCTACGATAAAATCAGCTAGGGCCTGTCCTTTGATTGCGGTGCGGGGAGCATAAGTGATATCATACTGCCCGACCTCTAGGCTCCATTTTAACAACCTCCCGCTCGTATCTGGCCTTTGCAGGACTTGTCTTAAAGGCATGGTGGTCAAAACTTCTACCTGATGGTCGAAGAAATATGGTCGGAGTTTCCGGACACTCATGACTAAAGCGTAAGCTAGCTTCTCCAGGGGGGTATATCTGGTCTCCGCGTCATGGAGTGCTTGGCTGACAAAATAAATGGGATGGTGAATCTGTCCCTCCGATCGTACGAGCACCGAGCTCATGGCGTGTTCGGACGCTGCTAGGTATAGGAAGAGCTTCTCTCCGGACAAAGGCTTAGATAGGATTTTGGGATCTTTCAAATGCTCTTTTAGTTTTTCAAACGCTTCTTGACTTTCCTTTCCCCACTGGAATTTTTGATTTTTAATGGCTTTAAAGAAAGGTCTGCTTTTATCCCCTAGTTGGGGGATAAACCTGCTTAACGCCGCTAAGCATCCCGTCAATTTATGTACGTCCCTCAGACATCTGGGCTCCCTCAAGTTTATGATCGCGTCGATCTTTTCGGGGTTTGCCTCTATTCCCCGCTGGTGGACTATATGTCCCAAGAACTTGGTAGCGTACACCCCGAAGTGACACTTCTTCGGATTCAACTTCATGTTATAAGTCTTTAAAATCGCGAACGCCGTAGACAGATCTTTCACGTGATCTTCCTCGCTTTTGCTCTTGATAATGATATCATCCACGTATACTTCCATTGTGTCTCCGATCTGTTCGGCGAACATTTTGTTGACTAGTCGCTGATAAGTTGCCCCCGCATTTTTTAATCCGAAAGGCATCCGTTTCCAGCACAAAATACCCTTATCAGTGTAGAATGATGTGCATTCCATGTCCTCAGCGGCCATGGGAATCTGGTGATACCCTGCGTAGCAATCGCAGTTTGAGAATATTGCATGCCCGGCAACACTATCGATCAAATGATCTATATGCGGGAGGGGGAAATAATCTTTCGGACAGGCTTTGTTTAAATCGGTGAAATCGATACACAGCCTCCAGGCGTTATTAGTTTTCTTCACCAAAACTACATTCGCGACCCATTGGGGCTCTTCGGACGCCTCGGTCACGAGATCATTATCGACCAACTTCTTGACCTCTTCTGCTAAGGCTGCGTATTTTTCGGGACCCATTTTTCTCCTCTTCTGCGCCACGGGTTTTTTGTCCGGATCTATCTTCAAATGGTGACAAGCGTGCTCGGGACTTATCCCGACCATATCCTTATGCGACCATGCGAACGCATCGGTATTTTCTTTCAGAAAACTTATCAGCTCATTTTTTAATTTGTCCGGGATCCTTGACCCTATGAATACCTCCAAATCCGGACGGTTAGGATCTAGTTTCACCCTCTCCAATTCGTCAACCGCCGTGAATTGAGAAGGTCCTCGGGGATCCTCGATCTCCTCGGGTTCGTACCCTAAACGGGGATCGGGATTCTCTTCGATCACGACTTTCGTCCTTTTATCCTGTTTATCTTCCTGGACTTCTCCGGGCACTTCATCGATCAGGATCTGTAATATCTGTAGGTTTAAAACGTCCGCTTCGTCGGGTTCTATTTGTTGGATAGTTTCTTCGTTTTCATCTTTAGTTTGTTCGTTATCCTTTATTATTTGTTCGATTATTTGGTGATCGGGATCTCCAAATGCACCAGTGTTATCTTGTTCGTCATTTCCCTCGAGCATGTTTATCGATCGGTAGTGCGTGGAAAAAACAGGATAATCAAAACACTTCTTGTCCATATATTGGTCTCCTTTCACGGTCCCAACGGATCCGTTACAGGTAGGAAATTTAACACAGTAATAATGGGAGGACGCCA
Organism: Euphrasia confusa; assembly: GCA_954870475.1. NCBI lineage: Eukaryota > Viridiplantae > Streptophyta > Magnoliopsida > Lamiales > Orobanchaceae > Euphrasia > Euphrasia confusa. Next base: position 26,359,910 of record OX940960.1, read on the forward strand.
CAGCCTCGAAAATATCGAGAAACGGCCTCCCAAAGAAAGCATTATAGACACTTTCAGAGTTAACAATAACAAAGTCCATCATCCTTGTGATCTTCACTTCCGGATTCCAGTGATCCCTCAGCTCCACAGACATCGTGATCTTTCCCAGCGGGCACACGACCACGTTCCCGAACCCCTTCAGTTTCTCCTTATAGGGTTTCACATAATTGACCAAATCCCCGAGCTGATCTAACGCCGGCTTAAATATGATATTGTAGTGGGCGCCGTTGTCGACCAGTATCCTCGCGACCTCAACTCCCAGAATCTTGGTCGTGATAACCAACGCGTCCTCCTTTGGATAGGCGATACCCTCCCGGTCTCGATCATTGAACGCGATGGTCACGCCCCTGGCTATGGTTGGTTCTTTGAACGGGATTACTGAGTTCACGCCTTCCCACTTTCGCAAATCTTCCTTCCGCTGTCGTTTAGATTTATGGATGATAGGGGTCAAACCCCCGATCATGTTCACCCTTCCTCCGTTCAAATCCGGAAGGAACTCGTTCTGTTGGAGTCCGCCGGCCGGCGGGGGCGGTGGCAGTAAGTTCTGGTTCATCGGGGGCCCCTCTAGCCGGGGCTGCTGTTGCGGCCTGTAATCTTGGCGATGGCCTTGATTCTGATCGCGGCCTCTCTTCGGTGCCCGCAACAGCTGTCCTAACTTCCCTTCATCGAACAAACGGCGGAGTTGTGTGATTAGATCGCGGCATTCGTCCGTTGTATGCCCAATGTCCTCGTGGAAGGCACACCACTTACGAGGGTTTCTTTTGTCTGGGGACGTGTACAAAGGTTTCGGTGGGAAGAGGGCGTTTATCTGGTTTTCCATGAAAATTTGTAATATCGCCCCGGGACTCTTCCCTAGCAGATTTCCATCTTCGACTTTATGATTTCCCTGTTCGCCCTTCTTCGGGCCTTGATACCCTTTGTACCCTCCGGGCTTTTTCGACCAGTCCTTTTTCTCCACAGCTTCCTTGTGGCCCTTCCCGGGCTCTAACTCTTTCATGCGCTGAGCATAGATCCGCTGCTGCGCAATTTCTTCGCCGGCTCTCCGCCGGAATTCCGTGTAAGTTCTGGGATAATCTTTCATCATAGGCTTGAAAAGTTCGGACGTGGCCTTCAGCCCGCTGACTGCGGCGTGCACCAAAACTTCTTCCCCGACTTGCTCTCCTTGCATCACTATGGTCTCGATGCGCTCAACATACTCTTCATCAGACTCATCTGTCCGCTGCTTGATTCCCATCAGGCGTTGTCGTCCTTCCGGACACTTGACTCTCGAAGCGAAATAGGAGATGAAAGTTTCCCCCAGCTCCCCAAAGTTGTCTATCGATCTATGAGGGAGCCCGGTATACCAGTGATGAGCTGCATCCCCCAGTGTCAGCGGAAAAAGCTTGCATTTGGTCTCGTCGGTGGCACCGCGCCCGACCATATATATATATTATATTTATTCAAATGGACCTCGGGGTCCGTCCTTCCATCATAAGTCAAAGACAGGAGCGGGGCAATATCCAACTGTGCCCGCGCCCTTTCCACTCGTAGAGTCAGTGGCTCAACTAGAGCTGATCGTTTCTTCGGATCGGCCTCCTGCTGGGAAATTTTCTTTTCCATCTCACTCAAACGCCGTTCCAAATCCGGATCCCTGACGACCTGAGTCCGACCTCGGTTCATTGTGCGGACAACGCGTCCTCCAGTTTTCTTCATGGTCACCTGGACATTATCAGGTTGGGGGTTCTCCTCCTCGAAGTCTGCATCCAGACATCTTCCCCCTAACTCCGGTGTTTTCGGCTGCTCTTTTCCCTTTAGAATGCGGGAGCGTTCTTTCAGTTTCTGAATGGTCCGCTTTATTTCCTCGGGGGATTGCAAGTGTTCGATGTTGAGGTCGGGGACCTCGCTCTCTTGGAGGTTCGCCTTCTTCTCCTCCTCGGCCAATTTTTCCGCGATGACCCTTTGCCTCTCCATGAGCTCGCGCCGCTCGGCTCTCAGTTTTTCGATCATCGCCCATTGGCGGTGCTCCTCCTCGGAGATCGGGGGCAGTTGAACCTCCGATCCCCCTTCTATCATAGGGGATTTTCCGTTGTCGCGGGCATTCCTGCTCGCCGACTCTCCCGCAGGGGCGGTGTTCGGAAGACCTATTTCTAGCATTTCCATCGTATATTGCCTAAGTTTGTTCGCTCAACGCCCGAGGATCACCCCTCCTTCTAGCGCCAATTGTTTACGGGCAGAAAATCCTAACAGGAAATTCCCCCGCGAACGTATTGATGTTTTGGGGATTGAGAGAACAAATAAGGAAACAACAAAAGCTTCTAGTATTAAATTCCAAGTATATTTCTTGGGAATTGTGCTTGTCCATTACAAATGAGGAAATTCCACTATTTATAGTACACAGATTAGGGTTTCTATACATGGGCTTGGGCCTAGATTACATGGGCTTTTTCATAGATAACTACAAGCATTATTCCTTGTATTAGGGGAAGATCCCCGTTATACCCCCGTAACATGATGCCCCTGGCCCGGTCTGACTCGAGCGGGTTACTTCGGCTTGCTAATATGCTATACAGGCGGCCTGGGGTCGAATTGGAAAACCGCCGGTCTTGGCGAACGAATCCTGCCCGTTTCTTTATCAGCACGCGGCCAGAAAAGCAAGTAACTCCAACTCTGTATATTTCGGGGAGGTTCCTGCGGACAGAAAAGTCATGAAGTGATTAAAGATGTTCGCGGTGCATCCGCATTGATGGTGTCCGATGATGTTCGGCCTCTGTGACATGGTGATCGCATGTGGTCGCTGATTAGGTGTCTTAGTTTCCTCGTTAACAGGGCTATCTCTGGTCTGGTCTGGACTTGCCGTGCGTTCATATAAAAATAAATAAATATATATACAAATAATTATTTTGCTTATATTTTTTAAATTAATTTTAATTTTTTAATCGATAAAATATAAATAAAATTAAATTTTTTTATTTATTTAGAAAGAGTTTGACTAAACTTATTAGTTGTCAATATTTTAAATTATTATTTTTAAAAATAAGGTTATAAGTTATTTATAAAATTTATAAAATAAAAATTATTAAAATATATTTTACTTTTAACTAGTCCACTGGCCCGTGCGTTGCACTGGGATCTTCGAAAGCATAGTGATTTTACATTTTAATACATAGTTAATCAATTTTATATTTTAAAAATAATTTTTTATGTATATTAATGCAATAATTTGATTAAAACAATTTATAAATAATTTAATATTAATTCAAATTTTAACATAGCAAATAAAATCAAAATAATTTACAAATTTAAACTTTTATATCATTTTGACATTTTCATTATTTCTTCGTTGGGGGGACAAATCTTGTCCGGGGGAATATCCGGACAAGATTATCTCTTGAAAGTTATTTAAAGAATTTTATTATTTTAAAGAAGTTATTAATTTGTCCGGGGGAAATTAGTAAAATAATTTCAAATAAATTATTTATATTTGAAATTATCATTTAAGAGTTTTAAGTGGAGTTCCAACAATTCACCAATATAAATTGTTTTAGGGCTTAAACCAATACTTTTACAATATTTAAGCATACCCACATCAAGGGCGAATCTAAGATAAAAAAACGAGGGGGCTAAAATCTAAAAGGGAAAAAGTTATAAAAAATTAGGGGGCTAAAGGGCTTGAACTTTTGGCCTTTCAGTCATGAAGTAGGAGGTTTACCACTTGAACTACAAATAAAGTTTAAAAAAATTTGTAGGTATAAATACTGGGCCGCAATCCGATCATAATGGGCTTTGCGAAAATGGGGAACAACAACTAAATTAATTCTTTTCCTATTCCATGAAAATTCCATAAAAGAAATAATCAAAATAGGAAAACCGAATTAAAATAGGAAAGTAAATTTCCGGTAGGAGTAGCATGGATTGGGAGACCCCACGCCACCCCCACCACGATCGACCGGCCGGCCATGGGGAGGAGCGCCGCCGCCCAGCTCGCCGGCCAGCCACCGAACCGGCGGCAGCCGCGGCTAGGGCAACCGAGCCCTCGCCCTTAGCCATCGATCGGGCATCACCATGGGATCGATCCAATCGATCCCAAGCCCTCGTCCCTCTCGTCACTTCGTCTTCTCCGGCGGTCTTCGATTCGTCGATCCAATCGCAAAATAAATTACAATAATCTAAATTACAATTCCGGTATCGATTCTATACATGAAATCGACCCTATACAATTTCCGGAAAAACGATGAACATAATAATAAATCCTAAATTCGGTCAACCCCCGAATTTTTACTATTACAAGCATTCACCACCAAAAACGAATCTCGACATGTCCGAGAGTTTAATAAAACCAACAATCACATGACAAAATAATTAAACGAATAATCATCAAGCCATAATAGTCGGAACCCTGCAAGGTAGAACAATTTTATCGAAAATACCGCGAACGTAAACCACGCTCTGATACCAATTGTTGGAATTCGATATCCCGGGTTATTTAAATTTGCGGAAACCAATAACCCGAACGAACCTTTCGCCGGAGATCACATGAACGCCGACTCATCCGCCGGAGTCCGGCCTTTGGAGACCACGCGCCCGAAGGCACGCAGCCCGCCCCCAGCCGAACCCCCGCGAGTGCGGGGTTCACGCGATCGAACGGATCGCGCCACCGCGCGATCGGGTGGGGCTGCCCAGCAGCCCCCGCGGCGAGTCCGGCGGCTCGCCGCCGCCTGGGGTGGCCCGCCTCCAGCTGGGCCGTCGTGCCCAGCTGCTGCCCGTGATCGATCGTTTGATCGATCACGCCCCGACGTCCAGCCGGGGATCGTCCCACACGCCCACCGCCGAAACCCTAGGCGAGCGCACGCCGTGGTCCGGTGGCTTCGCCACCACCACGCGTTCGTCCGTCTATTCCGGGCTTCGATCTTCGGATCTTCGTCCTACGGTATTCTCGATAAATCAAATCAAATAATATCAAGGGTGTTTAGATATTATACCTTCGATTCGTTGTTCGGAGAAACGAAATCAAGATGACCTTTGAATCTTCCCACGTATTCCTTGCACTCCGTTCGAACGTCAGGTGGGCGACGATCTATCGAACTCCTATGGATCTTCTTCACTCTTCAAGACTTTATGATTGGCGTATCTCAGGTTAATGAATTGTGAAGACCATGTAGTGCTTTTATAAGCTACGTAGGGGATCAAAAGGAGATGAAATATTGGGCTCCTAATATTGAAGATTAAATTGGGTCCACCGAAATCCATTAATCCTTATCAATATTAATTTTATTTATTTTCCACTATATAAATAAAATTGCACTCCCAATATTTATCCATATTATATCAAATAATATTTCTCCGATTAGTGTTATTTATTCCGTGTATTTAAGATTTAAATATCCATGAATAAAATTTATTTATTGCTTAATAAATTTATTCATCTCTTATATCCGAGAATAGTAACACTCCACCTTATTTATTATGCGGGAACAAATCCACTCGCGAGGTTTACATAATAAATCCTTATGAGCTCATCTCGGGGATATTATCAACCCTTCCGGGATACACTGTCCCTTCAAGAATTCACGGCATGCCATATATAAAATATAGTGACCCAACTTAACCGGTAATTAACCCAATAATTAAATCGGTTAATTTCTTTGGAAAATCAAAGTCACTTATATTAAATATACACACCCGCAATTGTTTCAGGGATTAAGAATAAAATACTCCGAGACTTAAATCAATTATCACAGAGCAATCCTAATTGATAAGTCTCAAGCGATCCGCTTAATACACCAAGTGTACAAGTGGGATAAAATAATTAAGATAAATTATTTTCTCTCTCACACAACGACTATACCGATGGATTGGTCCGTGTCCATCTAGGTCGTGAGCAACTGTTCGATTAAATACGAGTAACCGATAGTATGATCTTCTGTGTGCCCATGCACACCATACTAACTACAACGTATGAAATCCAGGACTATAATTTGAATATATTTAATTATAAATAATTAAACGCAAATAATTGTTTATTTAATTAAATAGATTAATGGCAATGGATCGGGAGTTTCCGTTACTTAAATCTAGACATTAAGTACACAACTCCAACATGGTCCGCTCTTTGTAGTGGGCAGTATGGTCATACGCCTCAATGCGCAACTGCTCCAACTCCACCAGATCCAGTTTACGTTCATTCCCCGCGAGATCCCAGTCGAAGTTGACTTTATTCACCGCCCAGTGCGCCTTATGCTCTATCTCTACGGGCAAATGGCAAGCATTCCCAAATATCATTCGGTAAGGGGAGATGCCAAATGGTGTCTTAAATGCAGTGCGGTATGCCCATAGTGCATCATCCAGTTTGCCTGCCCAATCCTTCCCCTCTGGCCTAACTGTCTTCCTCAGAATGGCTTTAATGATCCGATTGGAGAGTTCTGCTTGGCCGTTTGCCTGGGGGTGATAGGCACAAGTGATTCGATGAGTGACTCCATATTTTCGCAACATCCTCTCAATTACATAGTTGCAAAAATGGGTCCCCTGGTCGCTTATTAGTGCTCTGGGCACACCGAACCGAGTGAAAATATTCCCTTTGAGAAATTCAGCCACAATGCGCGAATCGTTGGTGGGAGTTGCCTTTGCCTCGAACCATTTTGAGACATAATCAACTGCTAGGAGTATATATTCCTTACCTTGTGAATTTGGAAATGGCCCCATGAAGTTTATGCCCCAGACATCAAAGATTTCTACTGGTAGTATGGTCACAGAGGGCATTTCATTGCGCTTGGTCAAGTTGCCTTCCTTCTGGCACTCATCACATCTCTTGCATAACTCATAGCAGTCTCGAACCAAAGTGTTCCAGTAGAATCCGCAATCCAGAATCTTTCTTGCTGTACGCCTAGGCCCAAAGTGGCCTCCACAGGGTTGCTTGTGGCAGTGGTCCACTATGCCCTGTTGCTCGGACTCAGGAATGCATCTTCTAAGGACTTGGTCTTCACATCTTTTCCACAAATAGGGTTCATCCCAGACGTAGCTCCTTGCCTCACGTTTCATTTTGTTTTTCTCATAGTAGGTCATGCCGTCCCTGAAGATTCCAGTAACCATGAAGTTCACAAGGTCAGCAAACCATGGCTCTTCGCCCAAAGTGGTTATAGAATACAGATGCTCATCAGGGAATGTCTCGGTGATAGGCATATCCTCTTCTTTCTGGAGAATCCTACTTAGATGATCTGCAACGAGATTCTGATTGCCAGACTTGTCTCGAATTTCGATGTCAAACTCCTGAAGTAACAGGATCCATCGAATAAGCCTTGGTTTAGTCTCCTTCTTTGCCATGAGGTACTTCATGTTGGAAATCGATATCCCGGGCTATTGAAATTTATGCGGAACCGATAGCCCGACCGAAATCCTTCATCGCCGGAGATTGGATCCCCGACTCATCCGCAGGATTCCGACCTTTGGAGACTACGCGCCCGAAGACACGCAGCCCGCCCCCAGCCGAAGTCCCCTACGAGTCGGATCCACGAACGCTGGGGATGCGCGAGGCATCCCCGGGGCTGCTCGTAGCAGCCCCGCAGCGAGTCCACGACTCGCTGCTCGCGGCGGGGTTCAACCCCGTACGCCCGCTACGGGCGAACCCGTAGCGCATACAGGGCAGCTACGGGTGACCCCGTAGCATACCCGCGATCGAGCTCACGGGCTCGATCGCCCCTCGGCTCCAGCCGAGGGCTCCTCCGCGCGACGCCGCCGGTCAAGGGGCTGGGGTTCACCCGCCGTGGCACCAGCCCACGGCGAACCCCGGTGGTCGACCCGAAGTCGACCCCACGCCCCGGCGTCCAGCCGGGGCTCATCCCTTGTCCGCGCGCCGGCGGTCGAACCCTAGGGTTCGGCCGCCACCCTCGATCCCGTCGAGGGTTTTCTCGACCTTCGTCGGGGATCTCGAATCCCCGTCCCCGAAGTTCGTACGTTTACCCGGATCGTGTGTTCATGTATACGCTACAATCAATTCACACAAAATCATAAAAGAGGGTTTATGATTTATTACCTTCGATTCGTTGTATGGAGAAACGAATTAACGCGTTGATGACCTTGCGATCCTCCCACGTATTCCTTGCACCTCGTGCGAACGTCGTGTGGGCGACGATCTATCGAACTCCTATGGATCTCCTTCACTCTTCAAGACTTTATGATTGGCGTATCTTAGGTTGTGAAAAGTGAAGACCATGTAGTGCTTATATGACTACGTAGGGGATCATAAAGAGAATAAATATTGGGCTTCTAAATATTGAAGATTAAATTGGGTCCAACCCAAATCCATTAATCCTTATCAATATTAAATTTTATTTATTTTCCACTATATAAATAAAATTGCACTCCCAATATTAATCCATATTATATCAAATAATATTTCTCCGGTAGTATTATTTATTCCGTGTATTTAAGATTTAAATATCCATGAATAAATTTATTTATTGCTCAATAAATATTATTCATCTCTTATATCCGAGAATAGTACCGTTCAACTTTAATTATTATGCGGATTAAATCCACCTGCAGGGTTTACATAATAATTCCTTATGAACTCATCTCGGGGATATTATCAACCCTTACGGGATACACTTTCCCGTCAAGTATTCACGGCATGTCGTATATAAAATATAGTGACCCAACTTAACCGGTAATTAACCCAATAATTAAATCGGTTAATTCCTTTGGAAAATCAAAGTCACTTATATTAAATATACACACCCGCAATAATATCGGGGATTAAGAATAAAATACTCTGAGATTTAAATTGATTATCCAAGGCAATCCTAATCAATAAATCTCAAGCGATCCGCCCAATACACTAAGTGTACAAGTGTGATAAAATAATTAAGATAAATTGTTTTCTCTCTCACACAATGACTATACCGATGGATTGGTCCGTGTCCATCTAGGTCGTGAGCAACTGTTCGATTAAATACGAGTAACCGATAGTATGATCTTCTGTGCGCCCATGCGCACCATACTAACTACAACGTATAAAATCCAGGACTATATTTTGCATCATTAATTAAATGCAAATAATTGTTTATTAATTAAATAGGTTAAATGCCATGACAGGGAGTTTACCGGTACTTAAATCTAGACATTAAGTACACAACTCCAACAATCTCCCACTTGTACTAAGGTCTAGTCATTTCCTCCAAACTCCCGACTTCCATACTCATCACGTGCTTAATTTATACTTCCCAGAAGTATTATGTGAATGAGCAATCTAGGTCGCCGATCTGAAGTTATCTTGGTGACTACTGCGTCGTCTCTCTGACGATGATTCGTATCAGGTGGTACTTGCTCTATGTGTTATCATCACCTTTTGAACTTATGACTTCTTCCAGTTCTCCATGCACCGCTATGAACATAGCCTTTGGTGAACCAAGAATCATATCCAAGTTCAGAGGTCATTCCGGAACCTAACCAAAACTTCCGCTGCCTTTGAGGCTGCTATTCGGTTTATGATAGAGTCCGAGAAGCATTACACTTATCACTCTTTCATCCTTAGATTCCACCTCTTCTAAAAGTGAACACATAGCCTGATATCGACTTACACTGGTCCTTCTCTGATTTTGAATCTGAGAAATTGTAATCTAAGAAGATTTCGTCTTGCTTAGTAATCCAGTACTTCCAAGTACTTTTACAGCATTCGAATATTTCTTATCCAGATTACTTTGATATCCTCCCACTACGCTAACCGCATAGTTGATATCAGTTTTCTGTTTTATAACACTGCATTTACAAAGCCCTTTACACTCGAAGTGTAAGAATCTGCTTTGTTTATATCTATCTCCTTCATGTGTTCAAGACACATACCTTAGATAGATGCATTCTGTTCTCGAAAGGCAATAACCTTTCTCAGAATTGTGCATGTTTAAAACAAACCATAATCGTATAAGATATCTAAAGAGAAGTACAAACGTTCTTATCTAGAGATCGAAAGATTTCTAAGAACATGATCCAACTTCATCTTAATCTTATATCTCGATTTATTTAGACAACCTCTATTTTATGTTTGACAACGCTTTTACATTGTTGCCAATGATGAAGTGTTATCTACACAAAATTCCGAGAAACACCACTTTGTTTCCATTACGTCTCCAATACACCAATCTTGTCTATGCTTCTTGATGAACCCATACAATGGACTATCTCATCAATTCGCAAGTTCACAAGTTTCAGCTTTGTGATAATCCATAAATGGATTTACTAAGCTTGTACCTCTAAATGATCTTGCCCCTTTAACAATAATAAATTACTGCTATCCAAGTAGGCATATTTAGATCAGTACTGCCTCCTATGCAGAACTAGGGATCGATTTCATGTCTACTAGATCCAGAGTTAAAACTCCTCCAGTCTTATGAACATCTCCGGTTGCTTAACAACCTCCCACTGCAATGGCGTTCCGGTGTATAACAGTAATAACATTAGGTGCAGTTAGTGGTATACTACTCGGTTAGGCTGGTTCTCAGTCTTCTCTTTCCTCATTATAAAGTACCTTGTTTGTTAGGGCATTGTAGTTCATCTAATAGTCTCCTTCTAAGAACCGGGCGAGGACACCCTTCTGGTTCGTAGGACTATTGAACATACAATTACTTGTTCTTCTAGGATATTCTACAATTACATCGAATGTGTCATTGTATCCAGAAATATCCACAGAACATAGGTTGTTCCGAATAAACTTGTCCTTCCATTATTAGAATTCCTTATTCCTGACACACCATGTTTACACATCAGTGTATGGTGCAGTCGTTTGAGACTCAATCTCAATCCTTGATTTATGCTATGTGCTCTTTGGATAGGTGTCGGCCTCCGCGAACAAGTCGCAGGCTTCCAACGGATATACTTTGAAGGTTCCCCATAATAGCTTTGTGTCAAACACTTCGCTTTTATGGCACATCAAGCATTCTAATCCATCTTCAAGTATTCCTTAAAGGAAACTACTTACACCCTTTTAATTACACATATGTCTGCATATATCATCTTTGATCATTCTCAATACTTGTCCGAACTCCATCCTTTACCCAGAAAGGTTAACTTAGTTGTATCTTCTTCCAAAATTTGATTCTTAGGTCGGGAGGTCCATTCCTCCAACTATAATTGATTAAATCAATTTCGACCTTTTGAATCCCCTTTTTTGAACAAATACTACTATGTTTAAGAATTCACAAGTATAATGATTGATAAAGAAATACATCTAATAAGTAAAACAAGTTTATATAACGGTTTGTTGCATCGTGGTAGACTAAGGATTCATCATTCATATATTGCTATCTAATGTACCAGAATAGATATCGCCATTATTTCTTGTCTAAACCATCAAATGATTAAAGAAATAAAATATCCATTAATAATAGAAAACCAGAACAAAAGTTCTTTCTAAAATAAAAGGTACAAAGCAATAAACTTGAAATGAAATCCTATAACTATCAACCAGATAGATAAATGTCTTCCATTGCAACCGCTGCTTCCTCAACAGCTTCGCCCATGTGGACTTGAACTCTTCTTATCTAAGTCGCTGGGTTTTCTGGAACCCCTGCATTTAGAATGCACATACCGTCAGTGGTTCCATATCTACACACCAGAATTCCGGTAGATAATACCGCTGACTATGTTTTACGACTAAAGAAAAATTCGTACCTTTGAGAGGACAAGATGTAGACCCCCAGTACTCAGACTGCTTCCTTTGGGGATGTTTGCCAGAAGGCTTCTTAATCCCACCCCTTGGTCCAAGTCCCTTAGGACCACCGGACCCCCTTGTCTTCTTCTCCTTTCCCTTGCCTTTAGGTCCGAAACCTTTGGCTTTGGCTATAAGAGCTTGCGATTGTTTCAACTCGTCTAAAAGATCCATCATCTCAAAAACATGATCAAGTGTTTCATCGAAGTAACAGATCTTTATGAGTATCCTCATCGCCTCTTTTCTAGCCTCCCCATCATGTCCAAACAACAACTTGAGTTTAAGCATGACATCATGATTAATGGCTAATGAACGAGCACTACCCCATTTTTCAAAGTCAAAAATCTCATCCTCAGTCGAGTTAATGGTGAGTCCAGGAGGACAAGTTTCACTGAGTACGTCTTTGTACTCCTTTGCAGTCTGAGCAATGTCTAACTCTTCTTTCCATTCAACACAGTATGGAACCAGTGCGTCAAATTCCTCAAGTATCATCTCAAGTGGATTCATAGTAATTTTCTAAACCTATAAGCACATTTAAACAAACAATTAATTTAATATCCGACGTTATCTCCCTGGAATAACATCATTAAATCACTAATCACGTCTAAAATCCCATCAGGTAAGGCAAGCCACGTGGTGTGGACGTTTACCCTCCCAAATGATTTAGTAATTAGATTTTCTTTGGTCATACATCAATTATAGCGTAACTTCGTGGGGAAGAATACTATAACGCGTATCTAAGTGTAAATCATTACTCAGTACTAAAGTAAATCGTTTGGAATTGCTACATTACCGCAAGCCACGTGGTGTGGACGTTTACGATAATTTCACAACTCTTCACAATCACTTATAACTGTCTACATCAATTAATCCAAAATCCGTCAGCATAGCAAGCCACGTGGTGTGGACGTTTACTACACTAAGAGACTTTTATAATTGACTCCCAATTACAAGATCCATTAGATTTCGTCAATCAAGACTCGGAGAATCATAAGTGAAACTCGAAGTTTCTAACCAGTGATTCGCCATGCGAGCGACCCTATCTCTCATAAATGAGGGAGCCGAGCAGACAATCGACCCACCTATCAAAGAATGGCACGAAGGTCTCTAATTTGTGTCATCCACATGACCAAGTGGCTTTGGCTCCATTCCACTCCCCGGGGTGAGAATGAGTCGACTTGAAGTCAGTTTCAGAAAGACAAATTAGGCATTGTTTGATAAACTCGATTAATGTTTCTTGTAAAAGGAATTACAAGAATTCTCCTCCAATGACTCGTCTATACGAACTTCGAAAGTCCATAAGAGTCACCAAGAGAACAGTAATGGAGACCATGGGAATGTTTCCATCCCCTCTCCCACTTAGCTTTTTATAATAAAGGGATACGCTATCTAGTGCATAAAATAAACACATATAGCATGCATACAAGCAATAAAGCACATAGTATCACATAGTCAAAATAATGCTAGAAAATTATTTTCCGACTATCATGGCTTTGTCGCATCTCCGTACGCATCTTCTAGTCTTCAGTCTTCGTTCTTGAATGCTCCATGTGACAAGAATATTAATCTCCAATATTTAAATCTATTTATTTTCAATTAATCCAAAAGTTACTTAATTCAAAAAATTAAGTCAATTGAATATATCAAAAATAAAATTAAATATTATTAATATTTTTATTTATTTATTTTCCTATCTAATTCTATTAAATCTCTAGAATAATCTATCCAAGTTAAACTCGGAATATTCTAGAAGACTTCTATAATAGAATAAGGAAATAAATAAATTAGGACTCACTACTTTCCAAATTTATTTTTATTCCTAATCCATGAATATTCCCATGAGTAGGAATAATCAAATAGGAAAAATAAATTTTAGTACTAAATTAATTAAATTCCTAATCCTTGAATAATTCCATGAAGGAAATAAATCAATAGGAATAAAATTAATTCAATTAATTCTTTTCCCAATCCATGAGAGTTTCCTAAAAGGAAGATACTCAAATAGGAAAGCCGAATTAATTTAGGAAAGTTGGATTATGGTAGGAGTAGCACGGGTTGGGAGTCCCCGCACCACCCCCACCGTCGACCGCCGCCCGGGAGGAGCACCGCCGCCGCCCCCAGCCCACGCGCCACCACCACCGGTGGCCGGCGTGGCCGGGAGCTCCCACGGACAGCCCCCACGCCGGCGATCGATCCATGGGGTCGATCATGGGGATGATCGGCCCCTTCGTCCATCGTCTTCTTCGTCACACCTTCTTCGTCTTCCGGCGATCGTCTCAACATCGAACCAACGTAATTAAAATTACAAGAATTAAATTACAATATCCGGTATCGATTCTATACATGAAATCGACCCTATACATTTTCCGGAAAAATAAGGAACGTAATAATAAATCCTAAATTCGGTCAACCCCCGAATTTTTACTATTACAAACATTCATCCACACAAAACGAATCTCGACATGTCCGAGAGTTTAATAATCATCATAATTAATTAAAAAACAATTAATTAAATCCAACCATGATAGCCGGAAATCCTGCAAGGTAGAACAAGAATCGAGCATATACATGAACACGAAACCAAACGCTCTGATACCAATTGTTGGAAATCGATATCCCGGGCTATTGAAATTTATGCGGAACCGATAGCCCGACCGAAATCCTTCATCGCCGGAGATTGGATCCCCGACTCATCCGCAGGAGTCCGACCTTTGGAGACTACGCGCCCGAAGACACGCAGCCCGCCCCCAGCCGAAGTCCCCTACGAGTCGGATCCACGAACGCGAACCACCGCACGAGCCGGGGCCCGACCGAACACCCAGCGAGGCCCGAGGGCCGCGAGCGTCCAGCCGAGCCCCCGCACGGGGCTCGCGATCATCTTCGCGATGATCGCTGGGGATGCGCGAGGCATCCCCGGGGCTGCTCGTAGCAGCCCCGCAGCGAGTCCACGACTCGCTGCTCGCGGCGGGGTTCAACCCCGTACGCCCGCTACGGGCGAACCCGTAGCGCATACAGGGCAGCTACGGGTGACCCCGTAGCATACCCGCGATCGAGCTCACGGGCTCGATCGCCCCTCGGCTCCAGCCGAGGGCTCCTCCGCGCGACGACGCCGGTCAAGGGGCTGGGGTTCACCCGCCGTGGCACCAGCCCACAGCGAACCCCGTTGGTCGAGCCGAAGTCGACCCCACGCCCCGGCGTCCAGCCGGGGCTCATCCCTTGTCCGCGCGCCGGCGGTCGAACCCTAGGGTTCGGCCGCCACCCTCGATCCCGTCGAGGGTTTTCTCGACCTTCGCCGGGGATCTCGAATCCCCGTCCCCGAAGTTCGTACGTTTACCCGGATCGTGTGTTCATGTATACGCTACAATCAATTCACACAAAATCATAAAAGAGGGTTTATGATTTATTACCTTCGATTCGTTGTATGGAGAAACGAATTAACGCGTTGATGACCTTGCGATCTTCCCACGTATTCCTTGCACCTCGTCCGAACGTCGTGTGGGCGACGATCTATCGAACTCCTATGGATCTCCTTCACTCTTCAAGACTTTATAATTGGCGTATCTTAGGTTGTGAAAAGTGAAGACCATGTAGTGCTTATATAGGCTACGTAGGGGATCATAAGGAGAATAAATATTGGGCTTCTAAATATTGAAGATTAAATTGGGTCCAACCCAAATCCATTAATCCTTATCAATATTAAATTTTATTTATTTTCCACTATATAAATAAAATTGCACTCCCAATATTAATCCATATTATATCAAATAATATTTCTCCGGTAGTATTATTTATTCCGTGTATTTAAGATTTAAATATCCATGAATAAATTTATTTATTGCTCAATAAATATTATTCATCTCTTATATCCGAGAATAGTACCGTTCAACTTTAATTATTATGCGGATTAAATCCACCTGCAGGGTTTACATAATAATTCCTTATGAACTCATCTCGGGGATATTATCAACCCTTACGGGATACACTTTCCCGTCAAGTATTCACGGCATGTCGTATATAAAATATAGTGACCCAACTTAACCGGTAATTAACCCAATAATTAAATCGGTTAATTCCTTTGGAAAATCAAAGTCACTTATATTAAATATACACACCCGCAATAATATCGGGGATTAAGAATAAAATACTCTGAGATTTAAATTGATTATCCAAGGCAATCCTAATCAATAAATCTCAAGCGATCCGCCCAATACACCAAGTGTACAAGTGTGATAAAATAATTAAGATAAATTATTTTCTCTCTCACACAACGACTATACCGATGGATTGGTCCGTGTCCATCTAGGTCGTGAGCAACTGTTCGATTAAATACGAGTAACCGATAGTATGATCTTCTGTGCGCCCATGCGCACCATACTAACTACAACGTATAAAATCCAGGACTATATTTTGCATCATTAATTAAATGCAAATAATTGTTTATTAATTAAATAGGTTAAATGCCATGACAGGGAGTTTACCGGTACTTAAATCTAGACATTAAGTACACAACTCCAACACTTCAGTGCAGCGTGGTCTGTATACACTATGGTCTTACTGCCCAGCAGATAAGACCTAAACTTCTCAAAGGCAAAGACTATGGCCAAAAGCTCCTTCTCAGTCGTGGCATAGTTACTTTGGGCAGCATTAAGGGTCTTCGAGGCATAGTAAATCACATGCCTTTCTTTCCCTTTTATTTGCCCTAACACAGCTCCCACTGCATATCCACTTGCATCACACATCAGCTCGAATGGCATGCCCCATTCTGGTGGTTGAATAATAGGCGTTGTGACCAATCTCTCCTTCAAATGGTTGAAGGCAGCCTTGCAGTCCTCATCAAAGTCCCACTCTACATCATTCTGGAGCAGTCTGGTCAAAGGGCGAGCAATTTGGGCAAAATCCCTCACAAAGCGTCTGTAGAAACCAGCATTCCCAAGGAAACCTCTGACTTGCTTCACATTCCTTGGGTATGGTAGCTTTGAGATAACTTCGATCTTTGCCTTGTCCACCTCTATGCCCTTAGCTGAAATAACGTGTCCAAGGACAATTCCCTCTTCGACCATGAAATGGCATTTTTCGTAGTTCAGTACAAGGCTCTTCTCCACACACCTCTTTAGCACCATCTCTAAGTGTTCCAGGCAGGAGTCAAAGGAGTTGCCATACACGGTGAAATCGTCCATGAACACTTCAATTCCATTCTCGAGTAGGTCAGCGAAGATACTCATCATGCACCTTTGAAAAGTTCCTGGTGCATTGCAGAGGCCAAAGGGCATTCTCCTGTAGGCAAAGGTGCCAAAAGGACAGGTGAAGGTGGTTTTGTCCTGATCCTCTTGAGCAACCCATATCTGCATATACCCTGAGTAGCCATCCAGAAAGCAAAAGTGCTTCTTCCCAGCCAATCTTTCCAACATTTCATCAATGAAAGGCAAAGGGAAGTGATCCTTGCGGGTTACCTTGTTCAGTTTGCGGTAGTCAATGCAAACTCTCCACCCAGTTTGTAGTCGTGTGGCAATCTGCACATTTCTTTCATTCTCTATGACTTGAACTCCAGACTTCTTTGGCACCACATGCACTGGGCTAACCCACTTGCTATCTGACACTGGGTAGATTATGCCCACACTGAGAAGCTTCTTGATCTCTTTGAGCACAACTTCCTTCATTGCTGGATTGAGCTTCCTTTGAGGATCACGTACGGGCACAGAGTCATTTTCCAGAAGAATGTGGTGTTGGCAGATGCTTGGACTTATCCCTCTGATGTCAGCCAAAGTCCACCCTATGGCCTGTTTTTACTGCCCCAGCACATATCTTAACTTTGCCTCCTCTGCCTCTTGCAAATAGGCACTTATGATGACGGGCAAAGTGTCATTATCTCCCAAGTACAAATACTTGAGATGTTTGGGCAGCTTCTTCAGTTCCAGAATTGGTGGCTTTTCAAGTGAAGGCACCATGATCATCTCTTCAACCTCTATCGGTTTGCCCGGGTTGCCCTTGAAATTCTCCAGAGAGTCTAACTGCTCGATAGCCTCTTGCAATTCTTCTGGCTCGTCCTCCATGTCAAACTCTGTAAGCCCTTGTTGAATGGCTATCTCAGTATGATCATACTTTCCACATTGGAGCGTCTTTGCCTCCACTGCCTTCTCAATTTGGTCAATGTAGTGGATCTCTTCGGTGTCAGCTGGGTGCTTCATGGACTTGTAGAGGTCAAAGGTGACCGTTTCTCCCTCGAATTTGCACGTCAGCCTACCGGTTTCGCAGTCGATGTGGGTCCTTGCTGTTTTCAGGAACGGTCTGCCCAATATCATCATTGGGGCTTTACTTGATCTGCCCATATCGAGCACATAGAAGTCAGCAGGGAATATCAACTCTTCCAATTTGACCAGGACATCTTCCAGTATGCCCTCAGGATAAACGTTCGATCTATCAGCCAGTTGGATCACAACTCGAGTGGGCTTCAGTTGCCCTATTTCCAGGTCTTCGTACATCGTTTTGGGCATAACGTTGATTGATGCTCCAAGATCGAGCATTGCCTTTTCTATCTTCATATGCCCTATGATGCACGGAATGTAGAACATGCCTGGGTCTCCACACTTTGTAGGTCCAGTCTTTTTTATCACGGCAGAGACATTCTCCCCCACCTCAAACTTTGCATCATCTTGATATTTGACCTTCTTTGTGCAAAGTTCCTTCAAAAACTTAGCACATCTGGGCATAGCGTTCAGTATGGTCAGAAGGGGCATATTGATTTCCACCTTCTTGAACATTTTGAACATCTCTTGAGTTTCTTCCCTCTCACGGTTTTTACTCAGTCTGCCCGGGAAAGGTGGCCTGATTTTCGGTGGTGGGGATTTGTCCCTCTTTGCCCTGACTATCACCTCTTCTTGCTCATTATCTGTCCCAGGGTCTTCCTCAATGACTGGGGGATCATCTAACATGGGCTCTTTGCCCTTTACTGCAGACTTTTCCACTATCGTTAGTGGTTTGCCACTCCTGAGCTGGACGGCATTAACATGGGCATTGTTCACTTCGATTTTTGGGGGAAAAGTGCCTCCTTTCTGTTCCAGCTTTGCCACCACTTGAGTAAGATGTGAGACTTGGGCTCCTAGACTTTGGAACTGCCATCTAGTCTCTTGCTTGAATTTCTCATTCTCTTGGTGGGCTTTAGCATTCTCTTGCTGGAACTTGATGTTTTCTTTGACCAAAGTTTCCATCATTTCAGACAAAGTAGGCCCTTTGGTCTGAGCAGGCTGGTGGTACATCCTGGTGGTACTTCAGAGCGGCAACCTTGAGTACTCATTCACAAAGTACTTCTTGGAAGTACAACTTAAGCACGTGATGAGTATGGGAGTCGGGAGTTTGGAGGAAATGACTAGACCTTAGTACAAGTGGGAGATTGTTGGAGTTGTGTACTTAATGTCTAGATTTAAGTAACGGAAACTCACGATCCATTGCCATTAATCTATTTAATTAAATAAACAATCATTTGCGTTTAATTATTGTTAATTAAATACATGCAAATTATAGTCCTAGATTTTATACGTTGTAGTTAGTATGGTGTTGCATGGGCACACAGAAGATCATACTATCGGTTACTCGTATTTAATCGAACAGTTGCTCACGACCTAGATGGACACGGACCAATCCATCGGTATAGTCGTTGTGTGAGAGAGAAAATAATTTATCTTAATTATTTTATCACACTTGTACACTTGGTGTATTGAGCGGATCGATTGAGACTCATCAATTAGGATTGCTCGGCGATAATTGATTTGAGACTCGGAGTATTTTATTCTTAATCCCTGAAACAATTGCGGGTGTGTATATTTAATATTAGTGACTTTGATTTTCCAAAGGAATTAACCGATTTAATTATTGGGTTAATTACCGGCTAAGTTGGGTCACTGTATTTTATATATGGCATGCCGTGAATTCTTGAAGGGACAGTGTATCCCGGAAGGGTTGATAATATCCCCGAGATAAGCTCATAAGGATTTATTATGTAAACCTCGCGAGTGGATTTGTTCCGCATAATAAATAAGGTTGAGTGGTACTATTCTCGGATATAAGAGATGAATAAATTTATTAAGCAATAAATAAATTTTATTCATGGATATTTAAATCTTAAATACACGGAATAAATAATACTAAGATGGAGAAATATTATTTGATATAATATGGAATAATATTGGGAGTGCAATTTTATTTATATAGTGGAAAATAAATAAAATTAATATTGATAAGAATTAATGGATTTGGGTTGGACCCAATTTAATTTTCAATATTGGAAGCCCAATATTTATTCTCCTTATGATCCCCTACGTAGCCTATAAAAGCACTACATGGTCTTCACTTTTCACAACCTAAGATACGCCAATCATAAAGTCTTGAAGAGTGAAAAGGATCCATAGAGTTCGATAGCTCGTCGCCCACCCGACGTTCGAACGGAGTGCAAGGAATACGCGGGAAGATCACGAGGTCATCGATTTCGTTTCTCCGAACAACGAATCAAAGGTACAATATCTAAACTAACTTGAAAATTGTTCGATTTGTTTTTTTATCGAGAATACCGTAGGACGAAGATCCAAGGATCGAACCCCGGGACGAGGGTCGAGCCGAGCGGTGGTGGTTGGACCACCGGACCGCCAGCGGCTCGTAGATCCCTCATGGGGATCGAACGCGTGAACCCTCGGCTGGACGCCGAGGGTCGATCGAGCCCTACGGGGCTGATCGCTAGGGCTACGGGGCGTGACCCGTAGCAGCTCGTAGCGAGCTACGGGTTTCCCCGCAGCGGCTCGCTGGACGCGAGCCCTAGCCGCGTAGCAGCGGATCAACGGATCCGCTGCGGGGTTGCTCGTAGCAACCCAGCGATCGCCCGTAGCGATCGCGAGTCCCCTCGCGGGGACTCG
This sequence comes from Euphrasia confusa, assembly GCA_954870475.1. Lineage (NCBI taxonomy): Eukaryota > Viridiplantae > Streptophyta > Magnoliopsida > Lamiales > Orobanchaceae > Euphrasia > Euphrasia confusa. The sequence goes on from OX940960.1 coordinate 26,380,523, forward strand.
GCTGGGCGTCCGCGTGCCTCGTGCGCGCGACGCGTTCGGTCGGGTCCCGGTTCGCGTGGGCTCGTGGTTTCTCCGGCGATTGAGGTTGTCGATTATATGAACCCCGGCTCGCGGGGGTTTGGGTGGGGGCGGATTGCGTGCCTTCGGGCGCGTGGTCTCCAAAGCCCGGACTCCGGCGGATGAGTCGGCGTTTGTATGTTTTCCGGCAAAGGGTTCGTTCGGGTTATCGGTTCCGCAAATTTTAATAACCCGGGATAACGAATTCCAACAATTGGTATCAGAGCGTGGTTTACGTTCGCGGTATTTTCGATAAAATTGTTCTACCTTGCAGGGATTCCGACTATTATGGCTTAATGATTATTCGTTTAATTATTTTGTCATGTGATTGTTGGTTTTATTAAACTCTCGGACATGTCGAGATTCGTTTTTGGTGGTGAATGCTTGTAATAGTAAAAATTCGGGGGTTGAATGAATTTAGGATTTATTATTATGTTCGTTGTTTTTCCGGAAAATGTATAGGGTCGATTTCGTGTATAGAATCGATACCGAAATTGTAATTTAGATTTTGTAAATTTATTTTGCGATTGGATCGACGTATCGAAGACCGCCGGAGAAGACGAAGTGACGGGATGGACGAAGGGCTAGGGATCGATTGGATCGATCCCCATGATGCCCGATCGAAGGCGTGGGGCGGGGGGCTGTTACCCTAGCCGCGGCTGCCGCCGTTTCTGGTGGCTTGTCGGCGTGCTGGGCGGCGGCGGCCCTCCCCGTGGCTGGCGGTCGGATGTGGTGGGGATGGCTCGGGGTCTCCCAACCCGGGCTACTCTTACCGGAAATATACTTTCCTAATTAATTGATTATTTCCTATTTTGATTATTTCTTTATGGAATATTCTAGAAAAATAGAAAAATAATTAATTTAGTACTAAATTTATTTTTCCTATTTGATTATTCCTACTCATGGGAATATTCATGGATTAGGAATAAAATAAATTTGGAAAAGTATAATAGTCCTAATTATTTTATTTCTTTATTTCATTATGGATATCATCTAGAATATTCCAAGAATATCTTGGATAGAATATTCTAGAGATTTAATGAAGTGGAAAAAGAAAATAAAATAAATATTAATAATATTTAATTTTATTTTTGATATATTCAATTGACTTAATTTTCGAATTAAGTAACTTTTGGATTAATTGAAAATAAATAGATTTAAATATTGGAAATTAATATTCTCGTCACATGGAGCATTCAAGAAACGAAGACTAAAGACTAGAAGATGCGTACGGGGATGTGATGAAGCCATAATAGTCGGAAAATAATATTCTAGTAATTATTTTGACTATGTGATAATACTATGTGCTTTATTACATGTATGCATGCTATATGTGTTTATTTTATGCACTAGATAACGTATCCCTTTATTGTAAAAAGCTAAGTGGGAGAGGGTATGGAAACATACCCATGGTCTCCATTGCTGCTCTCTTGGTGACTTTTATGAACTTTTGAAGTTTATATAGATAAGTCATTAGAGGAGAGTTCTTGTAATTCCTCTTACGAGAAACATTGATTAAGTTTATCAAACAATGCCTAATTTGTCTTTCCAAAGCTGATTTCAAGTCGACTCATTCTCACCCCGGGGAGTGGAATGGAGCCAGAGCCACTTGGTCATGTAGAGGACACAAATTAGAGACTTTCGTGCCATTCTTTGATAGATGGGTCGTTTGTCTGCTCGGCTCCCTCATTTATGAGAGATAGGGTTGTTCGCATGGTGAATCACTGGTTAGAAACTTCGAGTTTCACTTATGATTCTCCGCGTCTTGATTTACGAGATTAAATGGATCAAGTAATTGGGAGTCAATTATAAAAGTCTCTTAGTGTAGTAAACGTCCACACCACGTGGCTTGCTATGCTGACGGACTTTGGATTAATTGATGTAGACAGTTGTAAGTAATTATAAAGAGTTGTGAAATTATCGTAAACGTCCACACCACGTGGCTTGCAGTGATGTAGCAATTCCAAGTAACTTACTTTGGTACTGAGTAATGGTTTACACTTAGATACGCGTTATAGTATTCCTCCCCACGAGGTCACGCTATAATTGATGTATGACCAAAGAAAATCTAATTGCTAAATCATTTGGGTGGGTAAACGTCCACACCACGTGGCTTGCCTTACCTGATGGGATTTTAGATGTGATTAGTGGTTTAATGATATTATTTGAGGGAGATAATATCGGAGATTAAATCGATTGTTTGTTGTTATATGTGCTCATAGATTAGGATATGGCTTTGAACCCACTTTATGTGATACTTAAGGATTTTAACTCACTGGTCCCTGATTGTATTGATTGGAATAGAGATCTGGACATTGCCCAGACTGTTAAAGAGTACAAGTTTGTACTCAAGTGAGCTTTGTTCTCCCGAGCCTACCAATGTCTTAACTGATGAGGAAGGGACTGATTTTAATATCATGTTCAAACTCAAGGAGATGTTTAGACATGACGTAGAGGCTAGACAAGAGGCGATGAGGATACTCATAAAGGCCAGGTGATTCGAGGAAACGCTTAAACACGTTTTCGAGATGATGAACCTTTTAGACGAGTTGAGACGGAAATCGCAAGCTCTTGTAGCCAATGCCAAAGGTTTCGAACCTAAGGGCAAAAAACCGGGGGAAAGGAAAAGCAAGCAAAGAAACCCAGTGGTCCTAAGTTTCTTGGATCACGAGATGGGACGAGAAAGCCAATAGGCTAGTGTTCTCGATGCAAATAGTCTGGGTACTGGAAGTCTGATTATCCTCTCAAAGAAAGTACGAAATCTTCTTTAGTCGTAAAACATAGTCAGTGGTATTATCTACCGGAACCTGGTGTGTAGATATGGAACCATTGACGGTATGCGCATTCTAAATGCGAGGGTTCCAGGAAACCCGACGACTTGGAAAAGAAGAAATCGTAGTCTACATGGGCAATGCTGTTGAGGAGGCAGCTGTTGCAGTGGAGGACAATTATATAGGATTTCATTTTGAGTTATTACTTTTATGTACCTTTTAGAAAGAACTTTGTTCTGGATTTCTAATGAATGGATATTTTATTTCTTTTAATCATTTGATGGTTATGAGAAGAAATAAGGATATTACCTATTCTGGTACATTAGCTAGCAATATATAAATGATAAACCCTAAGTCCACCACGATGCAACGAACCGTAGCACAAAACTCGTTTTACTTTTAAGAGATATTTCGGTAATGAATCATTTATACTTGTGGATTCTTATGCTAAGTCATGTTTATTCAAATAAGAAGTTCAAAGGTCGAAAATTGATATTTTGATCAATTAAGTTGAAGGAGTGGACCTTCCGACCCAAGAATCTAATTTGGAAGATAACATAACTAAGCAATCCTTTATGGATATAAGGTATAAGATCCGGACAAGTATTAGAATTGATTAACTCTGATGTATGCAGACTTTTGTCTACTCAGACAATAAGATACGGGTACTTCATTTTATGATTACTCGAAAAATGGACTAGCATACCTGATGTGCCACAAAAGCAAAGTGTTTTGACAAGTCAATGGACACAAAGCTATTGTGGGGAACCATCATGGTATATCCATTGAAAGCCTGCGATCTAATCGCGGAGGCAAGTGCCTGTCTGAGGAATGCATGGCATACTGATCAGAGATTGGGATTTGATCCCAAATGACTACACCATACACTCTTGTGTAGGAATGGTGTGTCGAAAATTAAGAAATGGAACTCTTATAGAAATAGTAAAGGCATGAGTTATACGGAACTACCTATGTTCTATGGATATGTCTGGAAACAACGGCGCATTCAAATGCGGTTGTAGAATATCCTAGAAGAACAAAAGATGTGTGTTCAAATAGTACTATGAACCAGAAGGACGTTATAAGTTCTAACGCCCGGTTCTTAGAGGAAGACTATTAGATGAACCACAAGCCCAAAGTGACGTAATACTTTGAATGAGAGAGAACGATAAGGACTGGATACAGCCGAACCGAGTATAGATACACCACTAGAACCTGTACCTAATATTGTCACTGTTGATACACCGGAACGCCGTCGTAGTGGGAGGGTTGTTAAACAACCGGACAGATGGATTGGACTGGGTGAGTCTTCGGACTCGGCACCCGGAGTTCATGAAGTCGATCCCTGGACCTATGATGAGGCGGTACAAGATATAGATGCGCCTTCTTGGAAGAAAGCGATGAAATCCGAAATAGAATCTATGGATTCTAATAAAGTCTGGGATCTTGTAGAACCACCAAGCGGCGTAAAGCCAATTGGGTAAATGGGTCTACAAGAGAAAGAGAGGATCTGACGGAAAGGTTAAAACCTTTGAAGCTCGGCTTGTTGCGAAAGGATATACTCAGAAAGAGATAATCGATTATGAGGAGACCTTCTCGCCGGTAGCCAAGATAAAGTCGATCCGGATTCTCTTATCCATAGCGGCTCATATGGATTATGAGGTGTGGCAAATGGATGTCAAGACAGCTTTCCTTAATGGAAGTCTTGACAAGACAAACAACCAGAAGGATTCATTGCTAAGGGGCGAGATCATCTAGTGTGCAAGCTTAATCGATCCATTTTATGGATTGAAACAAGCCTCGAGTTCGTGGTACTTGAAAATTGATGAGATAGTCCATTTTATGGATTCATCAAAGCATAGACGAATCGTGTGTATGGGAAACGTGATGGAAACAAGGTGGTGTTTCTCGGGTTTTATGTAGATAACATTTTATCATTGGCAACAATGTAAAGATGTAATCAGACATGAAATGATGGTTGTCTGGATAAATCATTATGAAAGATAAAGGAAGAAGTTGGACCTGTTCTTGAGATCTTGGATCTCTAGGAGAGAACATTGTACTTCTCCTGGACATCTTACATATATATGATTGTGGTTCGTTTTAACATGCAAGATTCCCAGAAAGGTTCGTTACCTTTCAGATACGGAATGCATCTATCTAAGGATATGTGTTTTGGAACACAAAAGGAGATAGAAGCAATGAAAGCAGTTTCCTACACTTTAAGTGTGGAAAGCTCGATGAATGCATTGTTGAAAACAAGAACCTGATATCGGCTATGCGGTTAGCATAGTGGGAGGATATCAAGGTAATCCTGGAAAGGAATACTTGACTGTTGTAATGAACATTTTAAGTACTTTCGAAGTACTGGAAACTATGTTCTGGATTACGGAGCAGACAAACATCTCCTTTGGATTACATTCTCTTAGATTTCTAATCGAATAAGGACCGGTGTAAGTCGATATCAGGCTATGTGTTTCACTATTAAAGGAGAAGGAGTTTTAACATGGAAGAGTGATAAGCACGATGCTTTTCGGATTCTGCCATGGGTAACCAAATAAGCGGCCTCAGAGGCAGCGGAAGTTTTGGTATAGCTCCGGGATAATCTCTGGGACTTAGATGTGATTCTTAATTTGCCAAAGGCTATGTCAATAGCGGTGCAATGGCAAATGGTAAGAAATCACAAGTCCATAAGTGTAAGATAACACATAGAGCAAGTACCACCTGATACGAGTCATCGTCGAGGGAGACGACGCTGTAGTCACCAAGATAACTTCAGAGCGGCAACCTAGAGTACTCATTCACAAAGTACTTCTTGGAAGTACAACTTAAGCACGTGATGAGTATGGGAGTCGGGAGTTTGGAGGAAATGACTAGACCTTAGTACAAGTGGGAGATTGTTGGAGTTGTGTACTTAATGTCTAGATTTAAGTAACGGAAACTCACGATCCATTGCCATTAATCTATTTAATTAAATAAACAATCATTTGCGTTTAATTATTGTTAATTAAATACATGCAAATTATAGTCCTAGATTTTATACGTTGTAGTTAGTATGGTGTTGCATGGGCACACAGAAGATCATACTATCGGTTACTCGTATTTAATCGAACAGTTGCTCACGACCTAGATGGACACGGACCAATCCATCGGTATAGTCGTTGTGTGAGAGAGAAAATAATTTATCTTAATTATTTTATCACACTTGTACACTTGGTGTATTGAGCGGATCGATTGAGACTCATCAATTAGGATTGCTCGGCGATAATTGATTTGAGACTCGGAGTATTTTATTCTTAATCCCTGAAACAATTGCGGGTGTGTATATTTAATATTAGTGACTTTGATTTTCCAAAGGAATTAACCGATTTAATTATTGGGTTAATTACCGGCTAAGTTGGGTCACTGTATTTTATATATGGCATGCCGTGAATTCTTGAAGGGACAGTGTATCCCGGAAGGGTTGATAATATCCCTGAGATGAGCTCATAAGGATTTATTATGTAAACCTCGCGAGTGGATTTGTTCCGCATAATAAATAAGGTTGAGTGGTACTATTCTCGGATATAAGAGATGAATAAATTTATTAAGCAATAAATAAATTTTATTCATGGATATTTAAATCTTAAATACACGGAATAAATAATACTAAGATGGAGAAATATTATTTGATATAATATGGAATAATATTGGGAGTGCAATTTTATTTATATAGTGGAAAATAAATAAAATTAATATTGATAAGAATTAATGGATTTGGGTTGGACCCAATTTAATTTTCAATATTGGAAGCCCAATATTTATTCTCCTTATGATCCCCTACGTAGCCTATAAAAGCACTACATGGTCTTCACTTTTCACAACCTAAGATACGCCAATCATAAAGTCTTGAAGAGTGAAGAGGATCCATAGAGTTCGATAGCTCGTCGCCCACCCGACGTTCGAACGGAGTGCAAGGAATACGCGGGAAGATCACGAGGTCATCGATTTCGTTTCTCCGAACAACGAATCAAAGGTACAATATCTAAACTAACTTGATAATTGTTCGATTTGTTTTTTTATCGAGAATACCGTAGGACGAAGATCCAAGGATCGAACCCCGGGACGAGGGTCGAGCCGGGCGGTGGTGGTTGGACCACCGGACCGCCGGCGGCTCGTAGATCCCTCATGGGGATCGAACGCGTGAACCCTCGGCTGGACGCCGAGGGTCGATCGAGCCCTACGGGGCTGATCGCTAGGGCTACGGGGCGTGACCCGTAGCAGCTCGTAGCGAGCTGCGGGTTTCCCCGCAGCGGCTCGCTGGACGCGAGCCCTAGCCGCGTAGCAGCGGATCAACGGATCCGCTGCGGGGTTGCTCGTAGCAACCCAGCGATCGCCCGTAGCGATCGCGAGTCCCCTCGCGGGGACTCGGCTGGGCGTCCGCGTGCCTCGTGCGCGCGACGCGTTCGGTCGGGTCCCGGTTCGCGTGGGCTCGTGGTTTCTCCGGCGATTGAGGTTGTCGATTATATGAACCCCGGCTCGCGGGGGTTTGGGTGTGGGCGGATTGCGTGCCTTCGGGCGCGTGGTCTCCAAAGCCCGGACTCCGGCGGATGAGTCGGCGTTTGTATGTTTTCCGGCAAAGGGTTCGTTCGGGTTATCGGTTCCGCAAATTTTAATAACCCGGGATAACGAATTCCAACAGGTTTCCCCCTTCCTTGCCCGTTACCGTTGCTCTGCCCCATTGCTTTGACCTCCTCGTCATACAGTGTGTGGCACTCATCAGTGGCATGCTCTGTGCCCTAACAGATCTGGCAAGCTTTCACACCTCTCTTTGGCCCGTTGGCCATAGTATTCATAAACTTCTCCATTGCGCTGCACAGTTTGTCGATTTTTGAATCCGCAGCAGTGGTTTTCCCCAAATTGGTCCTGGGCAACTCACTTCCATCATCTTTGAACTCCTCTGTCATCTCCTTGAAGAGTTTAAATGCCTCCTCAGCACTTTTATTCAGGATGGACCCTCCACTGGCAGCGTGCAAGAGGGTTCTCTCGTGCATCCTTAGCCCAGTCACGAAGTACTAAATCAAATCGTGATCAGGGATCTGGTGCTGAGGAAACTTTGCCAACATCTGCTTAAACCGTGCCCAATATGCGGGAAACTCTTCGCCTGCCCCCATCTTAATGCTACTGATATTCCTTCGCATGTGTTGGATTCGGGCGGCAGGGAAGTATTTTTCTAAGAACTTCTGTTGGAGCTGTGCCCAAGTAGTGATTTGTCCTTCGGGCAGAGTGTAGAACCACTCTCGTGCTCCATCCCCAAGTGAAAAGGGAAAAGGCAGCAGACGGATGTATTCACTCAAAGGGGGCCCTCCCCTTATAGTTCCGCAGGCTAACTCGAAGTCTTGTAGATGCCTCTGTGGGTCTTCCATGGGCATATCGCTGAACTTAGGCAGTATTTGGATGAAATTGTGTTTCATCTCCCAGTTCTCGTTGATGGTGGGCAAAGTGATGCCTGATGGTCGGAGGTTCAGATTGGCAGGGAACATCATGTCCCTGAGGGTTCGGTTTGCCATTGTGGCTTGGTTCCGGTGAAGGTCTTGGTGGGGTAATTGGGTCACCTCTCCTTGCCCTTCGCGGATTTTTTGCCCTTGGCGTATGGGCAGCTTCTTGGGCGGCACGTGCTAACGCTTTGGCTAGCCTTGTTTCTTTCCGGATTCGCTTTGCGGTCTTTTCGATCTCAGGATCGTACCAGGTTACAATCTCTTTGCCAGAAGCAGAATCCTGCATAAACAAAACAAGTCAAACTGTTAGCACAGACGACTTACTGTTGGAAATTTGCCTCCCCGGCAACGGCGCCAATTTTGACGAGCCCGTATGCTTGTCGTTAGAACAAACGAGCTGTCAAAATGAAATTTTTATTTAGCCAGTACCCTTTAACTACAAAACGTAGATAATGGTAAGTACGTGGGGTCGGTCCCACAAGGAGGCAATTACAGTAGGTGATCTCGGCTTTGCCCAAGGGGTTGTCACAAAAAGTTTTGAGTTTGGGTGCTGTGGGCACAGCGGTTTTGCAATTGTTCAAACACTCAGATCTAACTACGACTAACCAAACTAACATGCAATTTAAACAGATCTAAAATAAAAACCACACTGACTCTCAGATCTAACAGATTACTAAAAGGAAAACTTAAATCAAATGATAAACAAGGCATCCGGGCAGACAACTTCACTCAGGATCATTAGGGCAAACTACCGGTCATCGGCACTAAGGATTTCTACCAGCGGTTTGTCAGCAGTTATAGGGTGCAAAAACAAAAGTGGTCCTATTGCGTCACGCCCAGCAATTGCCCCACCCCTCATCTATCCTTACTGTCAAAGTTGGGCCATAACACCTTAAAAGGCCTTGTTAAGGTATTAAGGTTGTCCAACTTATATGTGAGCCCAGGGTTCTTATTCCAATCGATGTGGGATATCCAACACTCCCCCTCACGAGTAGGCCGGAAATTTCATCGGCTCTACTCGTGGATTAATGCCATCTTTGTGGCGAGTCGGAAATTCATCGGCTTGGGGATCCACATCGTATTGGGCCCGCTCTGATACCATGTCAAAGTTGTGCCATAACACCTTAAAAGGCCTTGTTAAGGTATTAAGGTTGTCCAACTTATATGTGAGTCCAGGGTTCTTATTCCAATCGATGTGGGATATCCAACACTTACTGTGTAAAGAGAAGGCTAGCTATCACTATGCCTAAACCCCTGGATCTGAACAATTCGATAACCTATGCGACCAAACATGGATCTAGTTTTCCCAAACCCGCATTATCCTCTAGACAGACCCGCTCGGCCAATAGCATGCTCGAAACATACGACCGCATCTCCTGCAAGTTCTAGTGCTATGCCCGCAACAATACTACAAGGTACATCTATGCGGTTTGCCAATCACCAGTATCCCAGTTTGTAAAGGTTCACTAGTGGTCGTCCTAGTTTGCCCATACTCCCCGGAAATAAACCTCAACCAACTTTGCCTCGGGAACAAACGCCCAACCGGCTACTTTAGCCCCTTCAACCTCGCGGCCTAACTAAACCCTAATTCACCTTCGATTCGTCCCTGCCCAGATGCACAAATTACTTAGCCGATCATACAGAAAATAAAAGACAAATCAAATAAGGAAAAGCAAGCTATATTATTCATAGTTCAAACCGAACTATTTTGGAAATTCAAAGTCGAAGCGTAATTAAAAGAAAACTGAAAACATAAAGAAATTGAAATTGTTTCTCGGCACGAAGGCCGGATCTACTGCAAAATAAAGAACAGAGACTCGGACGAACAGCTCCGATCTCTCTCCGGCGACTCCTCCGACGGCGGCGGCGAACTTCGGGACCGGCGGCTCTCTCGATTTCTCGATGCGTAGTGTTGTGTGTCCTGCTGCCCGTCGCGCCCCGCTCTTATAGACTTCAATTTGAATTTGAATTAGCGGATGTTTCTCGCCCCTTAGGAATAGGCGTCCTTGGTCAATGGGTTGGGGGATAAGTGTTGCGGAACCCGATCGATGAATTGAGTCACACACAAATACCAGTCCAAATATAGTTGAGGCGCTCGCGCGGTCTCGAGTATGGTTTGGCTCGGTAGGTATTCTTGAGTCCTTTGCTTACTCCGCACGCCTCGAATAGTTCGAATCGACCTATTGAGTGTACTAGTTGGCGACTATCGATTTGTTATTGATTAACAATCGACTATCGTTTAATAGCCTACGTGATAAATCACGCACAATCAAATAATCGAGAGGTTTCGATTATTGATCCTCAATCTTCGCATGGTTGATGATTACAATCGAACACACACGGCCCTCGCGTAAACGCGCGCTACCAACGATGATCATTACAACCAATCGCGGCCCATCGCATGAATAATCACAACGATTATTGCACACGGCCAACACGTATGCAAGTGTATTACGCACCCATACGGTTCCTCGTATATAGAAGATCTCGCATCTAATATACGGCCATAACAGTTTAACGTCGTATCATTGACGTGGTAGAGTTTAAGATAACTCTCAAAACTTTGCTTCACTATGCTGGGATTCGATGTCCCGGGCTATCAAAAATTGCGGAACCGATAACCCGATCAAAACCCTAGATCGCCGGAGATTGGATCCCCGACTCATCCGCAGGAGTCCGACCTTTGGAGACTACGCGCCCGAAGACACGCAGCCCGCCCCCATCCGAAGTCCCCCACGAGTCGGATCCACGAACGCGAACCTCCTCACGAGCCGGGGCCCAACCGAACGCCCAGCGAGGCCCGAAGGCCGCGTGCGCCCAGCCGAGCCCCCGCGAGGGGCTCGCGATCGTCTACGGACGATCGCTGGGGATGCACGAGGCATCCCCGGGGCTGCTCGTAGCAGCCCCGCAGCGAGTCGCGATGACTCGCTGCCCGCAAGGGCATCGCCCTCGCATGATCCGCTGCGGGCGAACCCGTAGCTCATGCGAGGCGGCTACGGGTGACCCCGCAGCAGCCCGCGATCGATCCTCGCGATCGATCGCACCCATCGGCTCCAGCCGAGGGTTCCCGCGGCACGCGCCTCCGACGACGGCGGCTGGGGTCCGCCACGGCGCCAGCCCGTGGCACCCCGGCGATCGACCGAAGTCGATCGCGTGCCCCCGGCGTCCAGCCGGGGCTCGCCGTTCGTCGCGCGTTGGGGCGGTCCGAACCCTAGGGTTCGACCGCCTCCTTCGATCCTCTCCGGGGATCTCGAATCCCCGTCCCCGAGGTTCGTCGTTTTCCCGGATCGTGCGTTCATGTATATATCACGATTAATCAACACATAATCAAAGAGGGGGTTCTCGATTATATTACCTCGATTCGTTGTACGGAGAAACGAATCTAATTGACGACCTTGCGATCTTCCTACGTATTCCTCGCACTTCGTCCGAACGTCGTGTGGGCGACGATCTATCGGATTCCTATGGATCTCCTTCACTCTCCAAGACTTTATGATTGGCGTAACTTAGGTTGTGAAAAGTGAAGACCATGTAGTGCTTATATAGGCTACGTAGGGGATCATAAGGAGACTAAATATTGGGCTTCTAAATATTGAAGATTAAATTGGGTCCAACCCAAATCCATTAATCCTTATCAATATTAAATTTTATTTATTTTCCACTATATAAATAAAATTGCACTCCCAATATTAATATATATTATATCAAATAATATTTCTCCAATTAGTATTATTTATTCCGTGTATTTAAGATTTAAATATCCATGAATAAATTTATTTATTGCTCAATAAATAATATTCATCTCTTATATCCGAGACTAGTACCGTTCAACCTTTATTATTGTGCGGAACGAATCCACTCATGAGGTTTACACAATAATTCCTTATGAACTCATCTCGGGGATATTATCAACCCTTCCGGGATACACTTTCCCGTCAAGTATTCACGGCATGTCATATATAAAATATAGCGACCCAATTTTACCGGTAATTAACCCAATAATTAAATCGGTTAATTCCTTTGGAAAATCAAAGTCTCTAATATTAAATATACACACCCGCAATAATATCAGGGATTAAGAATAAAATACTCTGAGATTTAAATTGATTATCTAAGGCAATCCTAATCAATAAATCTCAAGCTGATCCGCCCAATACACCAAGTGTACAAGTGTGATAAAATAATTAAGACAAATTATTTTCTCTCTCACACAACGACTATACCGATGGATTGGTCCGTGTCCATCTAGGTCGTGAGCAACTGTTCGATTAAATACGAGTAACCGATAGTATGATCTTCTGTGTGGGCCCGACACACCATACTAACTACAACGTATAAAATCCAAGACTATATTTTGCATAATTAATTAATGATAATTAATTGCAAATAATTGTTTATTAATTAAATAGGTTAAATGCCATGACCGGGAGTTTACCGATACTTAAATCTAGACATTAAGTACACAACTCCAACAATCTCCCACTTGTATTAAGGTCTAGTCATTTCCTCCAAACTCCCGACTCCCATACTCATCACGTGCTTAAGTTATACTTCCCAGAAGTATTATGTGAATGAGCAATCTAGGTCGCCGCTCTGAAGTTATCTTGGTGACTACTGCGTCGTCTCCCTGACGATGACTCGTATCAGGTGGTACTGGCTCTATTTGTTATCATCACCTTTTGAACTTATGAATTCTTCCAGTCCTCCACGCACCGCTATATATATAGCCTTTGGTGAACCAAGAATCATATCCAAGTTCAGAGGTCATTCCGGAACCTAACCAAAACTTCCGCTGCCTCTGAGGGTGCTATTCGGTTTATGATAGAGTCCGAGAAGCATTACGCTTATCACTCTTTCATCCTTAGGTTCCACCTCTTCTAAAAGTGAACACATAGACTGATATCGACTTACACTGGTCCTTCTCTGATTTTTGGATCTGAGAAACTGTAATCTAAGAAGATTTCGTTTTGCTAGTAATCCAGTACCTCCAAGTACTTTACAGCATTCGAATATTTCTTATCCAGATTACTTTGATATCCTCCCACTACGCTAACCGCATAGTTGATATCAGGTTCTTGTTTTATAACACGGCATTTACAAAGCCCTTTACACTCGAAGTGTAAGTAACTGCTTTGTCTACATCTATCTCCTTCATGTGTTCAAGACACATACCTTTAGATAGACGCACTCTGTTCCCGAAAGGCAATAACCTTTCTCAGAATTGTGCATGTTTAAAACAAACCATAATCGTATAAGATATCTTAAGAGAAACACAAATGTTCTTTATCTAGAGATCGAAAGATTTCTAAGAACATGATCCAATTTCATCTTAATCTTATATCTCGATTTATTCAGACAACCTCTATTTTATGTCTGACAACACTTTTACATTGTTGCCAACGATGAAGTGTTATCTACACAAAATTCCGAGAAACACCACCTTTGTTTCCATTACGTCTCTAACACACCTTTCCTTGCCTTTTGATGAATCCATAGAATGGACTATCTCATCAATTCGCAAGTTCCTATGCAGAACTAGGGATCGACTTCATGTATACTAGATCCAGAGTTCAAAACTCCTCCAGTCTTATGAACATCTCTGGTTGCTTAACAACCTCCCACTGCAATGGCGTTCCGGTGTATAACAGTAACAACATTAGGTGCATTCAGTGGTGTACTACTACTCGGTTAGGCTGGTTCTCAGTCTTTCCCTTTCCTCATTTAAAGTACTTTGTCAGTTAGGCATTGCAGTTCATCTAATAGTCTTCCTCTAAGAACCGGGTGAGGATACCCATCTGGTTCGCAGTACTATTGAACTTACAATCACTTGTTCTTCTAGGATATTCTACAACCATATTGAATGTGCCGTTGTATCCAGAAATATCCATAGAACACAGGTAGTTCCGAACAAACTTGTTCTTTTACTATTAGAATCTCATCTCTTATTTCTGACACACCAGTCGCTTGAGATTTAATCTCAATCTTTGATTTATGCTATATGTTATTTAGATAGGTGATAGCCTCCGCGAACAAGTCGCAGGCTTTTAATGGATATACTTGGAAAGATCCCCACAATGGCTTTGTGTTGAAAACACTCCGCCTTTATGGCACATCAAGTATTCTAATCCATCAACGAGTATTCTTGAAAGAACGACTCGTACCTTCTCTAATTACACATACCGCATTAATCATAAATCATCTTCTACACTTGTCCAAATTCCATCCTTTATCCAGAAAGGTTAACTCGGTTGTATCATCTTTCAAGATCGATTCTTAGGTCGGGAGGTCCATTCTTCCAACTATAATTGATCAAATCAATTTCGACCTTTTGAATCCCTTTTGAATAGACACTACTAAGTTCAAGAATTCACAAGTATAATGATTAACAAGAGAAATACATCTAATAAGTAAAACAAGTTATACATAACGGTTTGTTGCATCGTGGTAGACTAAGGATTCATCATTCATATATTGCTATCCAATGTACCAGAATAGATATCACCATTATTTCTTATCCAAACCATCAAATGATTAAAGAAATAAAATATCCATTAATAATAAAGAAAACTAGAACATAAGTTCTTTTTCAAAATAAAGGGGTACATAAAGCAATAACTGAAATGAAATCCTAAAATAGATAAATGTCTTCCACTGCAACCGCTGCTACCCCAACAGCTTCGCCCATGTAGACTCGAACTCTTCTTCTCTAAGTCGCCGGGTTTTCTGGAACCCCTGCATTTAAAATAATGCACATACCGTCAGTGGTTCCATATCTACACACCAGAATTCTGGTAGATAATACCGCTGACTATGTTTTTACGACTAAAGAAAAATTCGTACCTCTGAGAGGACATTCAGACTTCCAGTGTCCAGACTTGTTGCATCGGAAGCACTTGCCTTTTGGCTTACTAGCCCCCACTCGTGGTCCATTCCTCTTGGCACCACTGGGTTTTATGGCTTGCTTCCTTTTCTTGCCCCTACCTCCAATAGCTTTCAAGCTTTTGGGCTTGGTAGTTACAAGCGCTTGAGACTTGCCCTTCTTGTAGATCCCCTCTGCCGCCTTCAGTTCAGTCAGGAGTTGCGCAAGAGTATAAGACAGTTTACCCATATTATAGCTCATACGAAACTGCTCAAAACTAGGGGTCAGAGACTGGAGTATGATGTCGACTTGCGTCTCACCATCAATCATAGCTCCTAGGACCTCCAATTCATTCAACAGACTCATCATCTTGAGAACGTGCTCCTCAACGGGCGTTCCTTCAGACTGAGTAGTCGACATGAGGACTCTCATTGCTTCTTGCCTACCCGCACGGTCATGGTGCCCAAACATCTCCTTGAGGTTAAATAACATATCCTCGGCAGTGTTCATCGGCTCATATTGGGTTTGGAGTACATTCGACATGGAAGCCAAAATATAGCACCTAGCCATTTCATCAGCCTTTTTCCACTTTTGATATGCTTCTTTTTCCTCATCAGTTGAGGCGGCCGTGGGTTCAGCAGGGCATTGCTCATAGAGTACAAACTTGTACTCTTCAGCAGTCAGGACAATGTCAAAATTTCTCTTCCAATCAATGTAATTGGGACCAGTGAGTTTATGTTCCTTGAGTATCACAGAAAGTGGATTCATAGCTATTCTCTAAACCTATAAGCACATGTAAACAAACAATCAATTTAATGTCCGATATTATCTCCCTCAAATAATATCATTAAATCACTAATTGCATCTAAAATCCCATCAGGTAAGGCAAGCCACGTTCGTGTGGACGTTTACCCACCCAAATGATTTAGCAATTAGGTTTGCTTCGGTCATACATCATTATAGCGTTACTTCGTTGGGAAGAATACTATAAAGCGTACCTAAGTGTAAACCATCACTCAGTACTAAGGTGAATCGTTTAGAATTGTTATGTCACCGCAAGCCACGTTCGTGTGGACGTTTACGATAACTCGCAATCCCTCACAATTTCCTATAACTGTCTAAATCAATCATTCCAAAATCCCTTTCAGTATAGCAAGCCACGTTCGTGTGGACGTTTACTATACCAAATAGATTTATATAATTGAAATCCAATTACTTGATCCATTCGATGTCGTAAATCAAGACGCGGAGAATCATAAGTGAAACTCGAAGTTTCTAACCAGTGATTCACCATGCGAACGACCCTATCTCTCATAAATGAGGGAGCCGAGCAGACAATCGATCCATCTATCAAAGAATGGTACGAAGGTCTCTAATTTGTGTCCTCTACATGACCAAGTGGCTCTGGCTCCATTCCACTCCCCGGGGTGAGAATGAGTCGACTTGAAGTCAGTTTCAGAAAGAAAAATTAGGCATTGTTTGATAAACTTGATCAATGTTTCTTGTAAAAGGAATTACAAGAATTCTCCTTCAATGACTTGTCTATATGAACTTCGAAAGTCCACAAAAGTCACCAAGAGAACAGTGATGGAGACCATGGGAATGTTTCCATCCCCTCTCCCACTTAGCTTTTTACGATAAAGGGATACGCTATCTAGTGCATAAAATAAACACATATAGCATGCATGTAAACAATAAAGCACATAGGTCACATAGTCAAAATAATGCTAGAGAAATTATTTTTCCCGACTATCATGGCTTTATCTTCATATGCATCTTCTAGTCTTCAGTCTTCGTTTCTTGAATGCTCCATGTGACGAGAATATTAATCTCCAATATTTAAATCTATTTATTTTCAATTAATCCAAAAGTTACTTAATTCGAAAATTAAGTCAATTGAATATATCAAAAATAAAATTAAATATTATTAATATTTTTATTTATTTATTTTCCTATCTAGTTCTATTAAATCTCCAGAATAATCTATCCAAGTAAAATTGGAATATTCTAGAAGACATCTATAATAGAACAAGGAAATAAAATAAATTAGGACTCACTACTTTCCAAATTCATTTTTATTCCTAATCCATGAATATTCCCATGAGTAGGAATAATCAAATAGGAAAAATAAATTTAGTACTAAATTAATTAAATTCCCAATCTTTGAATAATTCCATGAAGGAAATAAATCAATAGGAATTAAAATTAATTCAAATTAATTATTTTCCTAATCCATGAGAGTTTCCAAAAGAAGAACAATCAAATAGGAAAAATCCGAATTAATTAGGAAAGTAATTTCTTGGTAGGAATAGCATGGGATTGGGAGACTCCACGCCATCCCCACCATGATCGACTGGCCGGCCACTCGGGGAGGAGCGCCGCCGCCGCCTAGCCATGCCGGCTAGGCCATGGATCGATCACCATCATGGGATCGATCCCAAGCCCTACTATTCTTCGTCACTTCTTCGTCTTCCGGCGATCGTCTCAACATCGAACCAACGTAAATAAATTACAAAATTTAAATTACTATTCCGGTATCGATTCTATACATGAAATCGACCCTATACACTTTCCGGAAAATAAAGAACGTAATAATAATAAATCCTAAATTCGGTCAACCCCCGAATTTTTACTATTACAAACATTCAACCACACAAAACGAATCTCGACATGTCCGAGAGTTTAATAATCATGATAATTAATTAAAAAAAACAATAATTAATTAAATCCAACCATGATAGCCGGAAATCCTGCAAGGTAGAACAATAATCGAATATATACATGAACACGAAACCAAACGCTCTGATACCAGTTGCTGGGATTCGATGTCCCGGGCTATCAAAAATTGCGGAACCGATAACCCGATCAAAACCCTAGATCGCCGGAGATTGGATCCCCGACTCATCCGCAGGAGTCCGACCTTTGGAGACTACGCGCCCGAAGACACGCAGCCCGCCCCCAGCCGAAGTCCCCCATGAGTCGGATCCACGAACGCGAACCTCCTCACGAGCCGGGGCCCGACCGAACGCCCAGCGAAGCCCGAAGGCCGCGTGCGCCCAGCCGAGCCCCCGCGAGGGGCTCGCGATCGTCTACGGACGATCGCTGGGGATGCACGAGGCATCCCCGGGGCTGCTCGTAGCAGCCCCGCAGCGAGTCGCGATGACTCGCTGCCCGCGAGGGCATCGCCCTCGCATGATCCGCTGCGGGCGAACCCGTAGCTCATGCGAGGCGGCTACGGGTGACCCCGCAGCAGCCCGCGATCGATCCTCGCGATCGATCGCACCCCTCGGCTCCAGCCGAGGGTTCCCGCGGCACGCGCCTCCGACGACGGCGGCTGGGGTCCGCCACGGCGCCAGCCCGTGGCACCCCGGCGATCGACCGAAGTCGATCGCGTGCCCCCGGCGTCCAACCGGGGCTCACCGTTCGTCGCGCGTTGGGGCGGTCCGAACCCTAGGGTTCGACCGCCTCCTTCGATCCTCGCCGGGGATCTCGAATCCCCGTCCCCGAGGTTCGTCGTTTTCCCGGATCGTGCGTTCATGTATATATCACGATTAATCAACACATAATCAAAGAGGGGGTTCTCGATTATATTACCTCGATTCGTTGTACGGAGAAACGAATCTAATTGACGACCCTGCGATCTTCCTACGTATTCCTCGCACTTCGTCCGAACGTCGTGTGGGCGACGATCTATCGGATTCCTATGGATCTTCTTCACTCTCCAAGACTTTATGATTGGCGTAACTTAGGTTGTGAAAAGTGAAGACCATGTAGTGCTTATATAGGCTACGTAGGGGATCATAAGGAGACTAAATATTGGGCTTCTAAATATTGAAGATTAAATTGGGTTCAACCCAAATCCATTAATCCTTATCAATATTAAATTTTATTTATTTTCCACTATATAAATAAAATTGCACTCCCAATATTAATCTATATTATATCAAATAATATTTCTCCAATTAGTATTATTTATTCCGTGTATTTAAGATTTAAATATCCATGAATAAATTTATTTATTGCTCAATAAATAATATTCATCTCTTATATCCGAGACTAGTACCGTTCAACCTTTATTATTGTGCGGAACGAATCCACTCATGAGGTTTACACAATAATTCCTTATGAACTCATCTCGGGGATATTATCAACCCTTCCGGGATACACTTTCCCGTCAAGTATTCACGGCATGTCATATATAAAATATAGCGACCCAATTTTACCGGTAATTAACCCAATAATTAAATCGGTTAATTCCTTTGGAAAATCAAAGTCTCTAATATTAAATATACCCACCCGCAATAATATCAGGGATTAAGAATAAAATACTCTGAGATTTAAATTGATTATCTAAGGCAATCCTAATCAATAAATCTCAAACTGATCCGCCCAATACACCAAGTGTACAAGTGTGATAAAATAATTAAGACAAATTATTTTCTCTCTCACACAACGACTATACCGATGGATTGGTCCGTGTCCATCTAGGTCGTGAGCAACTGTTCGATTAAATACGAGTAACCGATAGTATGATCTTCTGTGTGGGCCCGACACACCATACTAACTACAACGTATAAAATCCAGGACTATATTTTGCATAATTAATTAATGATAATT
This sequence comes from Euphrasia confusa, assembly GCA_954870475.1. Taxonomy (NCBI): domain Eukaryota; kingdom Viridiplantae; phylum Streptophyta; class Magnoliopsida; order Lamiales; family Orobanchaceae; genus Euphrasia; species Euphrasia confusa. Next base: position 26,400,304 of record OX940960.1, read on the forward strand.
AATTGCAAATAATTGTTTATTAATTAAATAGGTTAAATGCCATGACCGGGAGTTTACCGATACTTAAATCTAGACATTAAGTACACAACTCCAACACACTAGGCCTACATAGAGGAACTAGGAAGACGAAAAGTTGTGACACGCACACACTTTTTCGATCAACTTTGATCTTGATTCAACTATGAATGAATAATTACAATAGCGGAGCCTCTCTTATATAGAGCTCATTACTTGGTCCCTAAGTAACCTATACTATTAAAATAATACAAGAGAATCCCAACACATGGAAACTCTATCAAACATACAATATAGAGATCTCCTAAAGATACTCTTCTATCTTTATCCTAATTACTTAATTAAATAAATAATTAGATATACACTAATTTATATATTAATTAATAAATAATATAAATATTATTTATCAATTAATTCGGACGCCCAAGCTTCGTTGCTCGTCGCCGCCGCTGCTGCCGTCGATCGCCGCCGTCAGCCGCCTCACCTCGCCGCCATGTAGCCTCCGCCGTCAGCTGCTCCAGGTGGTTCGGTTCCAATCGAGCCCTAAAGACTCGCCCGTAGCACCTCTAGTACTTCACCGCGTCACGCCATGAGTACCTTCGCATGCTCTCGCGCAAACCTCGTATTCTTCGCATCACGCTTCGAATACTAATGCGCCTTCGCATCACATAATCCTCACTACGAGAGATTATTGGATGCCTTGCATCGCTACCGAGTCATCACACGGGATCCTCGTAGCCTCTCGCATACAGCGCGTCTCATACGAGTACTTCGCCGATGCCTCGTACTATCCTTGAGTAATCATACGAATTACTCGTGGATCCTCGCATACGATCCTAGCCATTACAGCTTTACTCGTAGCGCTTCGCACCTAAGTATGGGTTCTTCGTGTATCTTTTGCATAACGCATTAGAATCCACTAGCAAACCTCTAGTGCGGATTTGCTACGGGACTTATACGAATTAACGCATAATTCCTCGTAACCCTCGTGTACTACCACGGGTGCACTAGTCATGTCTCGTGATTCCTCACAGAATCGAGTCGTACTCTAGTTTTCTCGTTGTGTGTCTCGTACATGACTCGGCCCACGAATCAAGGTTCCTATCAACTCCCCCTTCCTTTAAAACTATACTTGACCCCAAGTATGTCCTCAATGAGGATGGTTGATCTCCCTAATCTGGCCTCCTACGTGGTTGTATGAACAACACACGTCCCCCCACGTAGCACATACAAAACTATTACGGTTTTGATGCCTCTACGGGTTCGGTGTCTCGCTGCCTTGAAGCTTGCGTACCTATCACGGGTCCGTCGATTGCTTCCACATCGATCACCTTAGCACGAGTCACATGACATGCCTTGGCCCTAGTAACACTAGTGTGCTACTCCACTTTTCCCTTGCCTTGATTAGGTTGCTTCGCGTCTCACATCGCTTGGCTCGCCTTCTCTTGGCTATGGGCGAGATTTACAACATTACGTTGCAAACTCATAGCCTCCCACGATGATGTTCGAAGCATCACGCCTCTTTGTGCGTGTGTTGCAACGCACCCTACATGTTATTGTGTGTCTCTTACGAGTCCACCACAACATGTCCCTAGCCTTTACGAGTAAACTCGCGTTTGGCCGTGTGGATAGCATCACCATCGATCCCATCACAGGATGTATGGACTCATGCCAATCCCCTGAATCTTAACCAATTAAGGTTTCGATCCCTTGGACACTTACGCGTCTGATCCAACGATTATTGCCTAAGCAAAAACCGTGGCCCAAGTCGAATCAAGTCGACCGATTTCTTCGAGGTCACCTTGCCTCGGAAGTGAGGTTCTCCTTTGCGGTCTCTTGTAGAGCACGTCCTTCGAGATCCCTCTTGGAACTTGTGGCTACCAACTTTCAGCAACTCGTCCATGGATGGCCTTGAACATCACGTCCACGCTTCTCCATGCTTCGTGGTACTTCGGAATTCATCTTCCTCAGCACCTCTCAATGAGAGCACCAGTTTGTTGCGGACCCCGGTCGATGAATTGAGTCACACACAAATACCAGTCCAAATATAGTTGAGGCGCTCGTGCGGTCTCGAGTATGGTTTGGCTCGGTAGGTATTCTTGAGTCCTTTGCTTACTCCGCACGCCTTGAATAGTTCGAATCGACCTTTTGAGTGTTACTAGTTGGCGACTATCGATTTGTTATTGATTAACAATCGACTATCATTTAATAGCCTACGTGATAAATCACGCACAATCAAATAATCGAGAGGTTTCGATTATTGATCCTCAATCTTCGCATGGTTGATCATTACAATCGAACACACACGGCCCTCGCGTAAACGCGCGCTACCAACGATGATCATTACAACCAATCGCGGCCCATCGCATGAATAATCACAGCGATTATTGCACACGGCCAACACGTATGCAAGTGTATTACGCACCCATACGGTTCCTCGTATATAGAAGATCTCGCATCTAATATACGGCCATAACAGTTTAACGTCGTATCATTGACGTGGTAGAGTTTAAGATAACTATCAAAACTTTGCTTCACTAGGCCTACATAGAGGAACTAGGAAGACGAAAAGTTGTGACACGCACACACTTTTTCGATCAACTTTGATCTTGATTCAACTATGAATGAATAATTACAATAGCGGAGCCTCTCTTATATAGAGCTCATTACTTGGTCCCTAAGTAACCTATACTATTAAAATAATACAAGAGAATCCTAGTGATCAAACATACATGGAAACTCTATCAAACATACAATATAGAGATCTCCTAAAGATACTCTTCTATCTTTATCCTAATTACTTAATTAAATAAATAATTAGATATACACTAATTTATATATTAATTAATAAATAATATAAATATTATTTATCAATTAATTCGGACGCCCAAGCTTCGTTGCTCATCGCCGCCGCTGCTGCCGTCGATCGCCGCCGTCAGCCGCCTCGCCTCGCCGCCATGTAGCCGCCGCCGTCAGCTGCTCCAGGTGGTTCGGTTCCAATCGAGCCCTAAAGACTCGCCCGTAGCACCTCTAGTACTTCACCGCGTCACGCCATGAGTACCTTCGCATGCTCTCGCGCAAACCTCGTATTCTTCGCATCACGCTTCGAATACTAATGCGCCTTCGCATCACATAATCCTCACTACGAGAGATTATTGGATGCCTCGCATCGCTACCGAGTCACCACACGGGATCCTCGTAGCCTCTCACATACAGCGCGTCTCATACGAGTACTTCGCCGATGCCTCGTACTATCCTTGAGTAATCATACGAATTACTCGTGGATCCTCGCATACGATCCTAGCCATTACAGCTTTACTCGTAGCGCTTTGCACCTAAGTATGGGTTCTTCGTGTATCTTTTGCATAACGCATTAGAATCCACTAGCAAACCTCTAGTGCGGATTTGCTACGGGACTTATACGAATTAACGCATAATTCCTCGTAACCCTCGTGTACTACCACGGGTACACTAGTCATGTCTCGTGATTCCTCACAGAATCGAGTCATACTCTAGTTTTCTCGTAGTGTGTCTCGTACACGACTCTGCCCACGAATCAAGGTTCCTATCAATAAGTCAGATCCCCCGAAATCAGGGATTCTGGTACGCTGCCAGCTTGCCCGCAGCGAATCTCCTGTCAACAGCGTCTTCTGCCCAAACTGAAATCCGCAGGTATTTCTTCTCCTCCACAGATGGTCGGACCAGGCACGGTACTTGGTAAGAATTCTGGGTCTTCTGCTTCATGACTTTACCCATTTGCCCGCGGGGGTCAAACTGTTGCTTGTCACTACCACTCCAGAATCTGATTTGCCCAAAGAAGGGGATTTCCTTGCCTCTTTTGCCCAGTGCGCCACCTGTTACCTGCATCAACACACACTCTGCCCAAACACCTAATTGTGCCCTCCCAGACACGATAACGACTCAAACTGACTCAATAAAGGGTGTAAAAGTGCTCTAAGATGAGGAAATAAAATGGCTCATCAATTACCCTTTTTAAAAATCTCCCATATTAATTTACGAATTTAATATTCAGTTTTTTTGATGATTGCGTGTAAGTTTAATTTTGTTTTTAATTTGTTTATTATTTTATTTTTTTAATTTGAAAATTTAATATTCAATTTTTTAAAACAATAAAGGAGTTGCGTAATTCTTGTTTTTTAATTTAATAATTTAAAACGTAATTTGGGTATGCATCCCCTAAATTATAATTAGGATAAATTAGGTTCTTGAATTATAAACTAACAATATTAATTACCCCTTATCCAAATTGTCCCTAAACTTTAATTCATTATAATTAACAAAATATTATTTTAAAAGTTTAAAGTTATTCGGTAATTAATTAAATATATAATTTTCTAGTCATATAAAAATATTTAAAAAATTAGTGATGAAGATATGATACATCAATAATTTTAAAATATATATTTTCTAAATTATATATATTGTAATATTTTAATTTATTTATAATTAATATAATTGTAACATACCGTTATTTTTATTAAACGAAAGAACATATTTTATTTTATTTTAAAGGCGGCGCTACGAAATTTAATATCCTTAGACATTTTTAACAAAGATTTTCAAAACAAAACTAAATCAAATTTATTCAAATCAAATGGTTATCGAAAAGAATTATTATCGAAGCATCGTTCAAATAAATATGCTTAAATGAATTAACGAAAAGTAAGTAAAACTTTTATTTAGTCTCTCGTCATCCTTCTCGCTCGACATTCTCGTTAGTACCTGAAAAGGGGTTGTTGAAAGTGTGAGCTCAACACGCTCAGTAGGACAATTACTAATATTTAATCGCATATGAATGACTACATACATTAACTAATGAACATGACATGAATTAAATAAACTTGCTATTACTGGAATGCGATCCAATTTTGTGTAGAATGAACTGTGTCTCTCTGTCGACCATTTTCTCCAGTTTTCGGTTATAACGATGGATTGAGTTGTGTCTCCCTGTCGACCCTTTTCTCCGGTCTTCGGTTACAACGATTGAATGAACTGCGTTGATACCCTCCGATCCTTTTCCCCGATCTTAGGTTACAACTAATATGTATTAATTAAATGCATTGTATCACGTTGGTGTTGCGATGAAAATTTGCATGTACACTTAATTATATAATGAACATATAGTATATGTTGGTGATTTAAGTGAAATCTTAAATCATTTGTCATTTAATGTGATTGGAATCATTCAATGTGTTTTTGTGTTGAACCTAAATCACTATAATATGACTTTGGAGGTGCGGGACGCACAGTCATAGAGAAGTGATACGGAACAATGAGTTGGATAAGTAAAAATATGCATGCTAAGTTTAATTACGTAGCGGCATGGATATGCATGGTATAATATGATTTATTATCATATTTTGCATGGTAAATTCATAGTTGCATGAATAGACATATATGACTATTCGGAAGGGTACTTTACGAATGGGTGTTTCACCAAAGGGTACTTATTCAATGAAAAAGTGTGTCCCTTTCTTAAAAGGTGTATATCTCTCTTAATTAAAAGGTGTGTCCCTATACAAAGAGGTGTGTCTCAAAGGGTGTTTTATACTATAAAGGATTGTATATTTCATACAACAAAAACAAAGAAAATCATAACACACAAGAACACCTTTGTTTTATCAAAGCTTTGAGAAACAAAAAAATCAAAAAGTTTCATAAGTTGTTTGATTTCTAAGCCTAAGAAATCAAGTGTGGTATTGTCTTATCCTCGAAGGAATTTCGTGTAACCTGGACAATATAGGTCGAAATACTCTTTAAGGAAAACGTGTTCAACGTGATTCAATTACCTATCCAACTCTCCATACCAGAAGCAGACCGAAGTTCCCAACAGTATAGGCACATAACGAAACACATAGCAATCAAATAGAGTAACCCAACAACTTTGTACCTACTCGATTTGTCGTGGCATGAAACGGTAGAGTCAAATGCACGTCTAACAATTTATGAACTGAACTAGCGACTTCCCAAACTTCGGAGGCTTAAATTATAATTTGTCAAACCTAGGTGGAACAAAGTAATATTATTTTGGATTTAATATGGGCTGGTCATTAGTTTATCAAAGTCCAAGGACTAATTTGCAAATATTGTATATAGTTAAAAGGTTTATGAGATTAGAAAATACCCAAATTGATTTTCTCTCTTTTCTCCATTTGCAGCGAGGGTTCGTGAGAGAGGAAATTGCGGAGGGGGGGGGGAGAGAGATACTGAGAGGAATCGCCCTTCTCACAGGCGACAGTAGGTATCCATTTGGTCGGCTTCCATACTTGGCGTCGGACGGATCTGCAGGTGTTCGGCGGTGACGCGGTGGCAATACACGCTCGGCCTTTCATGGCATCGGCTCGATGAATTCGGTGGGGTAACGAAGAATCCAGCAATCAGGCTGAAGCGGGACCACGCTGAGGCGATGACATCCGGTGTTGATCGACTAGGTGCCGACCATGGACGGCAAGCCCTGTTCTCGGAGATGGGAGGAACGACTTCTTTGGGTTTCGGTAACGTAATCATCGACGATGGTGTTCGGGGATGAGATTTTGGAAGTAAACCGACTCGTTTGTCAGCTCATCTACGGCTCACCGAACAGAGGATTCTTGGATGATTTTAGGGGCTCGAATATTTGTTGGGTTTGGTGGAGCCAAACCAAACCAAGACGAGCCGAAGACGAGTGCGGACGAAGGAGGAGCCGAAGTCTCCTCAGGAACTGGCACGTTCGTGCCACCTCTTCGGCAGGCTTGGCACGTTCGTGCCACCCCTTCAGCAAACATGGCAAACTTTCAGCAAGGTTGGAACGTTCGTGCCACTTCCTGGAAGCTTTTGGGCCAACTCGTTTTTTGGGCTTTTTTGGGGCTTTGACTTGGTCTTGACCCTAGTACTATATATACTACCTTCCCCCCTCACATGTATCTTATCCAAAACCATTTGCTAGCCACCATAGAGAGAGAAAAATTGGGAAAAGGTTTAAAGTTAGATTTTTTTGGGAGAAAAATCTTGTAAGCTCTTGGAAGCTCTTGTTTATTTTTCGGTGTATCTCGTTTGGTAGGCTAGAGTGTGAGGGTCCTAGAGAGAGTCGTGAGAGTTAGAATTCGAGGGAGAATTCTTGGAAGCTCGGTGTAACGATTCGGTTTATCTAGTGAAGAAATCGTGGCGGAAAAGTGGATGTAGCCTATTTAAAGGTGAACAACTTTAAGTCTCGGTTTCGTGTTTGTTTGCTTTCTCATTTCGTTTGTGTTGATTGCTTCGATTGTGGTTTGCTCCGTTATTGCTTGAATATGTATATTGTGTATGCTTGTGGTGCATCGAGGATATATACGTATTGCTTGTGATTGGTTGGTGTCGTTGTTGGTTGGTCGGGAATTCGGTACACTCGGGTTGAGTGGATTCCCGACAACGGTTGGAAGTCATTGTTCTCGGGGGATTGGTAGTAGAGTTCGGGGTGGATTCGTTTGGAGATCGATCGGAGTTTCCGTCACGCATTGGGCGTGTCCGGTCGATCGGGTATCGACGAGTCAAGGAAAAAGTCCTAGTGCTCTAGGAGCGGGTCCCGGTGGTCCGACGTGTAGTCGGTGGTCTCGTTGACGTAAAGCACCGCCCGCCTTCCTCGGTAGTGAAACGATCCTAACAACTGGTATCAGAGCCAAGTTGAGAATCTTGGTATCGGAGCTTCGGTCGAAGCGATCAGAGAACAATGACGGGCAACGACATGGTATGGAGTGCAATCGAAAGGTTCAACGGGTCAGATTTTGCACATTGGAAGGTGCAAGTCATGAACTACTTGTTCGGGAGGAATCTTTATCTACCGTTTGTAGGCGATAAGTCGGAGGGTATGAGCAAGGCGGAATGGGCTCTCCTAGACCGACGAGTACTCGGGTTAGTCCGTTTGACGTTGTCAGGAGAACATCGCTAGAAAGGTGATGATGGAGAAGTCGACCTCGGGGATGATGAAGGTGTTATCCGACATGTACGAGAAGCCGACGACGAGAAACAAAGGCTCATTGTTGGAGCGGTTCTTTCATTTGAGGATGGAAGAAGGAGAAGTTGTTGCGACTCATGTGAACGAGTTCGAAATGATCGTCAACGAGTTGTCTTCGGTTGAGATCGGGTTCGATGATGAGGTTCGGGCCCTTACTCTATTGGCGTCTCTACCGAGTAGTTGGGAGCCGATAAGAATGGCGTTGAATAACTCCATTGGAAGTGATAGGTTGAAGTATGCCGATGTAAGGGATCGTGTTCTTGCCGAGGAGGTTAGAAGGAGGGATTCCGGAGAGACATCGACTTCGACGACTAAGGCCTTGAGTTTGAGACGAGGTAGAAATCATTACGGAGGTTATAATCGCAAGAAAAGGGTGGAGTCGAGCATTGAGAAGAATAAGCAATTCTTATGTTGGAATTGCGGTAAATCTGGTCACATGAAGCGGCATTGTAGTGAGCTTCCGGGGAATGGAGGTGATGCCAAGGTTGTAACGGGTGACGAGAGTGAAGATGACTTGTTGGTATCTTCGGAGCCTCGTGTAGACTCTTGGGTTTTTGACTCGGGAGCCTCGTTTCACACCACGGGTAGTCGTGTCGGGATGATGAATTTCGTTCCGGAGAGACACGAGAAGATCTACCTAGCGGATGATAGGCCGTTGGAGATCGTGGGTGTTGGAGACGTGAAGGTGAAGACGTCCGGTGGGACGTTGATATTGTCAAAGGTGAGGTATGCGCCCGAGCTAAGGAGTAGCTTGATCTCGGTGAGCCGACTTGAGAGAGAGGGGCATACGGTTACCTTTAACAATGGGTCTTGGAAAGTGTCGAATGGTGCGATGTTTGTTGCTCGTGGTCCAAAGTTGGGCACCCTTTACACTACGACGGGAGGTCGTGAGATTGGTGTAGCCGAAAACACCAATGGGCTAATGCATTGTGGGCTAGGTCGTATGAGCGAAAGGTGGTTGCAACCAAAAGAGAGTTCGGGTATTCCTCATACGGATCGGAGTCCGGTTCTCGAAAGGAGACGAGTTCGATTCTCAGTGATTGAGAAATTGAATATCGGAAAGCGGAGACATGATGATGGAGGTGCTCCGGTAGAAGACCGACCGGTGGAAACCTTGGAGATCAATCATGTGCTTTCGGGTCGAGATGGTAGAGCAATGCGGGCCGGTAAATCGAGCAAGCGGGAGTTGAAAATTGGAAGCGAGCCGAGCTCGTTATTTTCACTCGGAGACTCGTCGATGAGAGACGAGGTATCGAAGTCCGATATTTCCCGTTCGGTGGGAGTTGCTAGACGATTCGGGTGTTACTCAGGTAATCGTTTTGGAGAGAGTCCCGTGAAGAGGATTCGGAAAACGAGGAGTGGGCAAAGGAGTCGTAGAGCTAGCAACGGTAAGAATGTTGGAGGCTATCGGTTGAAATCGTCGGTTAGAGACGAGGTGATGAAACCCGACATTTCCCATGCGGTGGGAGTTTTTAGACGATTCGGGTGCTACTCGGATGATCGTTTCGGAGAGAGTCCCGTGGCGAGGATTCGGAAAACGAGGAGTAGGCAAAGGAGTCGTAGAGCTAGCAACAGTGACAATGTTGGAGGTTATCGGTCGAGATCGTCGGTGATAGACGATGGGCATGTGAATGCCGACGTTGCTCATTCGGTGGGAGTTAGCCGGTTCACGAGCAATCCGGGGAGGCGACATGTGGGAGCTTTGAGAAACTCGGGTTCCATGTTGCGGTTTCGGAGGTCCGAAAGGGGATTGCGTGGCGACGAAGAGGTTGACGAAATGGGCGATGTTGAAAAGAGGAGAGCGTCGAGGGTTTTGATGAGAAACCCGGAGATCGATGTTCGGTCTAAGCACGAGGTGTTTGAGACGTTCCGGGGAAGTCGGATGCCGACCGATGTGTCGAGGAAGAAGGCGATGATGCCTTTGGAGCCGAGGTCTAGAGAGACTTCGGTTGGACTTCTCGGATGATAAATGTGGCCGCCGCCACGGATGATGGGGAGTGTAGTTTGGTTGTCTCCAGGTGGGAGATTGTTGGGTTTGGTGGAGCCAAACCAAACCAAGACGAGCGAGGACGAAGGAGGAGCCGAAGTCTCCTCAGGAACTGGCCGTTCGTGCCACCTCTTCAGCAGGCTTGGCACGTTCGTGCCACCCCTTCAGCAAACATGGCAAACTTTCAGCAAGGTTGGCACGTTCGTGCCACTTCCTGGAAGCTTTTGGGCCAACTCGTTTTTTGGGCTTTTTTGGGCCTTTTTTTGGAGCTTTGACTAGGTCTTGACCCTAGTACTATATATACTACCTTCCCCCCTCACATGTATCTTATCCAAAACCATTTGCTAGCCACCATAGAGAGAGAAAAATTGGGAAGAGGGTTAGAGTTAGATTTTTTTGGGAGAAAAATCTTGTAAGCTCTTGGAAGCTCTCGTTTATTTTTCGGTGTATCTCGTTTGGTAGGCTAGAGTGTGAGGGTCCTAGAGAGAGTCGTGAGAGTTAGAATTCGAGGGAGAATTCTTGGAAGCTCGGTGTAACGATTCGGTTTATCTAGTGAAGAAATCGTGGCGGCAAAGTGGATGTAGCCTATTTAAAGGTGAACCACTTTAATTTTCGGTGTCGTATTTGTTTGCTTTCTCGTTTCGTTTGTGTTGATTGCTTTGATTGTGGTTTGCTCCTTTATTACTTGAATATGTATATTGTGTATGCTTGTGGTGCATCGAGGATATATACGTATTGCTTGTGATTGGTTGGTGTCGTTGTTGGTTGGTCGGGAATTCGGTACACTCGGGTTGAGTGGATTCTCGACAAAGGTTGGAAGTCACTTTTCTCGGGGGATTGGTAGTAGAGTTCGGGGTGGATTCGTTTGGAGATCGATCGGAGTTTCCGTCACGCATTGGGCGTGTCCGGTCGATCGAGTATCGACGAGTCAAGGAAAAAGTCCTCGTGCTCTAGGAGCGGGTCCCGGTGGTCCGACGTGTAGTCGGTGGTCTCGTTGACGTACCGCCCGCCTTCCTCGGTAGTGAAACGATCCTAACAATATTGACTAAAAGAGGGCTGGGATACATGTTGTGTTCCTGGAATTTGGAGTCGGTTTTGTGGTGCAATTCGAATGGAGTAGGAGATAAGGATATATATAGGTATGATTAGAGTTGGTTTAGTTAGGAGTTTTTATGGCCTACAAGATGTATAATAAGCTTAAATCTATTGAGTTGTTGATAAAGAATAATATAATGAAATGAAAATAAGCTCAAAATCAAGTGGCTTGAGATTTGGTTTAGCATAAGCTTCAATTTAAATGAAAGATTTTCGAGAAATTAAAATAATTAAAAACAGGTAATATAGTTGTAATTTTATCATTAACTAATATCCTAAAAAATATTGATACTAAATTTATTTATTTTATTTTATTTTATTTTAAAATAAATTTAATAGATCTAAAATGAATTAATCTAGACTGAAATAGATTGAAATCAAGTCCAAATGAACAAAGTTGTGATGATTTTTCAAATTGTTGAGATTATGATGAGCATAATCTGTTAAATTCAATTATAAATATCAATAATCATTTACACAAAATTATATTGTTCAGGTTTATTAAGTAGGTATATTTTTTCTTTGGAATTTGTATGTAGTTGGTCTTTGATAGGTAATAGTGTAAATTGTATTTTTGCTGTATACTAACAATCGAAATCACACCACCTACCAAATGTGTCTTTGATACATCAAACACCAACCATCAAATTGTCCAAGGATAAATCCAAACTCATAAAATGTAGTAGTAAAATGATGACATGGCACTGTAACTAGCTAAATTGTCCTTAGATTACGAAAAACATTTTGAAAAACAAAAGGCCAAAACAATCCATTTCTAATATAATCCTGTCATTATTTGAATTTCGAAAGACATTAGAACAAGATATTTGAATCCGAAGACGCGTACATATATATTTGTGCACAAGCTTGTAGGAAAATGATGCGTATCTGGAAACGGAGCATACAGACTTGCGCTTTTTCTAAGCTTCTATACGTTTTCAGTTGCATCTGTTTGCGTCCCTTCCGCCTTTTTCGAAGCTGCCAATCTCTCAGCTGCTAATCTTTCTTCGAGTGCCCGAGCACCTCTTTCCCTGCAATTTTTGGAAAATGATCATATCTAGTACACTCACGCTAGTCGCCTCAAACTCCAACGAAATATATTCCTGATTATGTATACTAAAGCCCGAAATTTCTAACTAAAATACACTTCATCCTCAACTATCATACTCAATTCTCATCTAATTTAATCCTCACATAATTATGCAAGGGCAACAATGTGTATTTGAGAATTTGACCCTTCTTTTGTTTCTTAGGACCCTTACAAAGTAATTTGACCCTTACTTTTGTTTCTTTGATATTTCATATGTTAACAAGAAGACATTCTCCCCTGCCTCCCCTTTTTATATCCAAATCGTTGTCAATTATACTGTCAGTATGGCTAAATCAATAAGTATTAATGCAGAATATGATTTATGCAAAGAAGATAACTAGCTAACATCATAGTGTTGATCATATGTCCAAACTCCAAAACGTATGACTGCAAGAGCATCGAGTTCAACCTGGGTTCTAAAATAATACTAGTATGTCATTTCATCCTCACAGATTCTAGAAGTAAAGGAGGCAAGAACATAACTTTAAATGTACCGAAGAATTTAAGAAAATGATTTCTTTCTCGATATTCCTTAACTACCTTTGCATTTAGGTTAAAGTTCCTTCTACAACAACTTCGATTTTCTGCTTACATACATGCTTGTTAATGGGTTTTTTAAGGAAAGCAACTTAAATTTGTTCCTAGAAGTCTTCAACAAGCTTGCTTAAAAAAGATACTCCCTCTATTTCATTATAATATGACCACTTTTCTTAAATGGATGTTTCACAATAATAGGACCTTCCCAAAAAGGAAATACATACACTTAATTTTTCACATTAAAATACAATTTTACACTTACTTTTTCAACTTTACTCACAACTTCTGCTTACATACATGCTTGTTAATGGGTTTTTAAGGAAAGCAACTTAAATTTGTTCCTAGAAGTCTTCAACAAGCTTGCTTAAAAAAGATACTCCCTCTATTTCATTATAATATGACCACTTTTCTTAAATGGATGTTTCACAATAATAGGACTTTCCCAAAAAGGAAATACATACACTTACTTTTTCACATTAAAATACAATTTTACACTTACTTTTTCAACTTTACTCACAACTACTACTTCACTTTTTAACTTTAAAATAAATTTATATCCTTCACTTTTTGGTCAAAAAGTCAAAAAGAAACATTTTTCTTAATCACCGTGTCCGAAAAAGTGGTCCTATAGTTACGAAACGGAGGGAGTACTATTTAATTTAAAAAATATAGTAGTATGATATTAAATCCTTGATGATTTTCGCCTAATCAATCCTCTCAATGTGTGTTATCTACTATTTTACTTATCTTACAATGTGCAATATAATTATGTCAATATCAGTTATAAAATGAATCACACATACGTTTTTCAACTAAATAATTCACAGTGTACATATAGGACAGAGTCCATTCATTTTTCACAGACGAAGGCCATAAAATTTATAATCATCTTCGACCCAAATAAATATTTCGAAATTCTTCACCAGAAGATATCCTATGGTAAGATGCCCAATCCTACTTTGTATCCATGGTCATCATCTAAAGCAATATTCTAGTATGCTAAAGTAACTGCTTCAAAAGTCTTACTACGTCATTCTAGACATTTTGTACAGGGAGTTTATACGTTATTAGAAGTGACAAGTGCTCTTAAGCTAAAAACTAGTCTATACATTGTTCGTTCATTCATTAATTAATCAAGGGAAATCACTTTACCCCTTTTGTTCTATTGATTTGTAACAAATTCCCCACTCAGTACAATTCTCAAACAAACTCTCTCCCCCCAAACCAATAAAAATTGTACCAAATCAAACTATATTATGCTCTGTTAAATTCAATAATTTTGGCGTTCTCTACTATTAAATCTCAATTAAATAGATCGTATGTTTACTCAAATCTTATTTTTTTAAACATATATATATATATATATATATATATATATATATATATATATATATATATATATATATATATATATATATATACTAAGAAGCACGGGGACGGCTAAAGTAGTGCCGTTCCCGTATCCAAAACGTTTGGGATACGGATACCTCTAAAAAACGCTTAAAAACGTCTCTTGTTTTTCTTTCTTTTTTTTAACTGTTTTTTTAATTATTTGGGATACAATTAGCAGTTAATGGCCGTTTGTTTATGTCATAATAATTTGACCACTACTTCTATTAACCCACTAAGTAATTATTTGACCACTACTTCTATATTCCCCCACTAAGTAATTAATTCTTTTCAACATTATTTGTTATGTGTAGCTAAATAATTAAGTTATTTAATAATATTTTTAAAAATACTAATTTTCCTATAATTAAGAAACTATATATATTAAAAATTATTAAAAAATAAAACGTATTTTTGACGTATCCGTATCTTAATTTTTTTAAATTTGCCGTTTCCCGGTATCCGTATCGTATCGTATCCGTTTTACGTATCCGTTCCCGTGCTTCCTAGTATATATATATATATATATATATATATATTGTTAAACAAATCTTTCTCTGGCAATAAGCAAACAAGAGACTACCTCCTTCTGGATGCTTCAATAGGATCAGAACCAGGCAGGGAAGTGCCTCCAAGAGTGTAGCCTCTGGACTCATCCGAGGGTTCATTTCTTCTTCCACAAAACAGCCGCTCGGAAATTGTGGCAACAGGATCAATTACACGTCTGCACACACCATCATACACCATTAAAAGCTGAAAATTCCAAATCTGAATCACCAAAATGGAGAATTACCTTATTTCACAATTACAAAATTACCTTAAAAAATCGGGAAAGAAGGTGGAAAAAGCAAACTCATCACTTGGATCGCCTCTATGATTTGTCTCTGTCTTTTTTTGCCAATATCTGAGGTAAATCCAACCAATGTAGGTTCCGAATATTAAGGTAGGAAGATGAGAGGTTGAGTCTGTCGTGAAAAAGCTTACAACAACCGACACCAATAGTGCAACAGAGGGCAGCCACTGTCAAAAAATAAATAAGTAGTAATTATGAGCATGTTAGAGAAATTGTCAGCATTGTTGAACGATTGAACCAAATGAAAACTTCAAAAAATTAAAAATTGTACTTTTGCTTTTATCTTCAGTAAAGAAAGCTCTTGATCTGGTATGATCTGTTTGATGCCGACCAAGAGACCGAAAAGAACCCCTTGGAAACCAGAAATAGGCACATAGCTAAACAAGATAGTATAAATTCAGAATATAAAAATCCTGAGTGTTTTAAGGCCAATCAACAAGTACAGATTTTTGAGCATCACTTACAGGTATGTTTCCTTTTTGGTAATGTAGTACGAGGTAATAGCCGTGACAAAAACACAAAGCGCCGTCAGAAAGTTGACAACAAAAATGAACTTCAAGAATTCCCGAGAACCCCATATAGGTTCAAGCAGCTTCCCGATGAAAAGAAGACCAATTGTGGTGATGACCAGCTGCAAAATAAATTATGCTAAGAAAACACGCTAATAATTAAACAGAAGAAACTCACAAAGTAAAAACAGCATACCCCATATATCGACTGCTCAATGTATCCAGCTGTTAAGAGATTCCAAGCGAAAGGAATAGTCCTGTGGTAAATCGTGCGGAAATCAACTTATCATAGTTCAACAAAAGAGGCAACAGTAAAGTAATTACTGAAATCAACAGTACTAATCCCATTACTGTGACTACAAAGTTTAATCATCAGAAGTGATAATCACTCTTAAAACTGTAAAAGAATGCAAAATTTACCGATCTCATGATGCCGTTTTCGTCTTGGGGTAATGATATTTATTACATCCACAAAACACCCCCACCTGATCTTCCTAGGATATAAGCAACCTAGAATCTACTCATCCTATACCTAATTAATTATCAGCAAGAAGCAATCAACAAGAGTAACTACACATTGCTTGTCAAGTCAAGCCCACCAAAACCCTCAAAAACCAACACGGAGTTGACTCAGCTATATATACAATTTACATACACACAAGTCACAACACAACCTATTTTTTAATAATAACAATAATAAAAATACACAAAGAATATGCAGAAAAAAATACCTTGCGGGGATGAGAGCAAGGTAAGAAAGTGCAGAGGGCAAAATCTGAACCACAATGTGACCGCCGATTAACACCACTACCAGACCCTTGCACAGCTTTGTAAATCCCGAGTAAATGCTAATCCCGCCCTAATCCAAAAAAATCGAATTATAAAGGAAAAATAAAAATCAATCGAAAAATAATGACAACCCCATATCAGATCTAATGAAAAAATTCTGCAAAAATAAATAAATAGATCGCTCACTCCCGAGAGCTGTGCGGAACTCATTGTGGTTTCAGAGGCGATTCGATTGAGTTTAATTTCAGTGCGAGAGCGACAATACAACTTATATTTTTATATTTTTATTTTATTTGAGATTGAAGTCGTAGTAAGAGCCTGTTTGGCTAAGCTTATAAGCTCCTTAAAACAGCTTATAAGCTGTTTAGGAGCTTATAAGCTCCTAAAATTTGTTTGGTAAACATTTAAAAAAAGATCTTAATTTTTTAAAAAATAAGCTGTTTAACAGCTTATAAGCTGTTTAAAAAAAAGTAAGGGGGGAGGTACTTTTTTTTAAACAGCTTATAAGCTCTTGTAGCTTAAATAATAAAAGACCAAAATACCCTTAAAATTATTACCTTTTATATATATACAAAAATTCCAAATTTATTATTTAGTTAATATAATTATTTTTAAATATTTTTTTCATATATAACAATTTATTTTTGATAATTTTATTTATATAAGATCTTAAATTGCCAAACAAATTATCATCTTATAAGTTTATATATCTATTTTATCCAAACGGTTTAACAACTTATTTATTAAATAAGACGTAACAGCTTATCAGCTCTTAAAACAACTTATAAGACGTAACTTCTTATAAGCTATTTTAAATAAGTTCGCCCAAACGGGCTCTAAATCCAGTGATGATAGTACTATCGAGGATGCAGTGAGTAAATTTTAGGGAAGTTTCAGTTTGACCCCTCAAAATTCTGATGTATTTCAATTGAGACCTCCACTCTTTCACCACTTACGGACATGTTCTTTTGGACTGAAACCGGTTCAACTGAACTGAATTGAACTTAAGCGATGTGAATTGAATTGAACTGAACTTAAGGGATCTGAACTGAACTGAATTGATTTTTTTATAAAAATAATAATAATTTTTATAAATTATTAAATATTTTTTTTTAAATATTAATAATATTATGACAGTAACTAGGTTTCATATTTAAAATTATAGATTGAAATTATTTTTAGTTTATTTTATTTTAATTTATTTTGAAACAAACTGAACTGAACCTGGACTGAAATTAAGTCCAAAAGAACAGGTCCTTAGCACTTGTTATTCATGCGTTTTTTCAACTTTTTCTATTGTTTTGCGGGTCTGCCTAGTGCCTTATATTCTTTTTGTGCTATTATTGTTCATATTCATGTAAATAAGAATTTATATTGTTATGATTTTGGTTTGTTGGGGTTTAAAAGAGAATTGAGCGAAAAACAAGAATAAATGCATGAAGAGGCTCATACAGACGTCAGTTTTGCGCAGTGTTAGTAGAACGTCATCCTCGCTAATAAAGGCTTTGGATCGAACCAAATTTACAGAGCGTATAACTAACTTATGGAGCAACAATATGAACTGTGAGATTGACGAACGAAATCAAAGAAGAAGACATGATATAGAGATTGAAGAAGTAAAAAATTGTCAAATGACTAATGTGTAATTGTTAAACTACTGAGAAGATAACTAACGTGTAATTGCTAAACTACTGAGAGTTTGGCGTGTTCACGCCACTTATCCTTGACTTATAGTTGACCAACGAGAAATGTGGTGCTCAAGGGTATTTTTGTCATTATTTTATAAAACACTTGTGTTTGAAAAAACTACTATAAAATGAGATTTATACAATATAAAATGAGATTTATACAAACACGATGAGAAAAAAAATAGTAATAATAAAAATAAATTGAATTTGAAATTATATATAAGCATATATATATAAGTGGTAAAATAATAAATCTTTAAAAAGAAATGAATAATTGATGATTATTTAAATTTATTTTCAAACCCTATATAATATAAATAAATAAATTTAAAATTTGTAAAGATAAAAAGTAATATAATATAAAAAATATTTTTAGTGTTAAAACAAATCATCCTCTAAAAATTTCATAAACACTCTTATAAACTTTTGGGTTGAACAATGGACTCCACATTATTACACTTATGTCATGCGATTCCGATCTGACATTTGTTCTGATATTATTTGTAATGTCGAAACCAACTCAATTACAAATGAGAGCGCGATATCTTGATCTTATTGTATTAATAAGTTTCTTTTCGAGCATTTTATTCTCACTTGTGCACATTCGAGACACATCACAAGGGATCACTAGTACTCTCATAATTGTTCCAGAGCAATCACAATGTTCATAAAAAATGTATCTTGTTGGTATGTGTAGTATATTAAATTCTTTTAAGCACGGGACATTACACATGAGTAGTAATAAGTTTAACGTCATCTATATTATGACATTTTTGCAAATTAATTGTGTAGTTAGTGTTGAAACAAGAAAAATCATTTTTTACAAATAGCAATCTTCCACACCAAAAAGTACTACTACTTCCGTTCCAAGTTTATATGCACTGTTGATCGATACGTTCATTAAGAAAATTTTACTTTTTGACTTTTTTAATCAAAATGTAAGGGGTCAATATGTATTTTCAAGTTAAAAAGTAAATCAATTATAAATAAAATTTAAAAAAAATTGAAAAAGTAGAGTAAACAGTATTTTAAAATAAAAAAAATTATTTACATTTTAGGGGTGTGATAATTAGTTGATACATCAAAAAAAGAAAAAGTAGAAAAAGTGTAGATAATTTAAGTTTCCTTATTGAAAAATGCATTTCATTATGTTGAGTAAGAGAGTTTATACGAGCGCTATTTGAACTAATGATAATCACGTTATCAACATAAGTAATCATTTATTTTAAAATTTTCCACATTTAAGTCCTTTTGACCGCCTAAAAATTTCACATTAAAAAATAATGACGTGACAATTTTTCATATTTGTTGGAATATTCACATTATATTTTGTTACTTCCACTTTTATTAAAATAGTGCCACGTGTCTCTACTTGTAAAAAATTTAATATCAAAGTTTTTTGTTAAAGCATCTTCAATTGTGCTCATTTGGGCACATTGACCACGTAAAATGTAATATGGATTTAAGCACTCTAAAATGTAAAAAAAAAATCATTGGAGCAAGAAAAAAAGTGGGTATGCTCATGGCCAAGCCCACTTTTACTTTTTCTATTTATGGTGTAATAGAGTTGGTAAGGTGTTTGTTTTCCTACCAAGAGGTTCTTGGTTTGAACCTTGATGAAATTTTAGTAATTTTTTTTATAATTTTGCACATTTAAAATATTTAAATGGTAAATTACCGGTTGATCAAGTGGAATTAAATACCACATCGGATATTTTACATGCTACATTATTTTAGCCGATTAAAAAGACTAAATGTTGAAAATTTAAAAATAAAAGCTTATTTGTGGAATCGGTCTTCCGAATAAGACTATTTGTGATATTATTTCTGCTAAGACAAAAATTTTAGCCAGTTAAAATGACTTAATGTGGAAAATTTAAAAATAAAAGGTTATTTGTGGAATCAATCTTCCGAAAAGGATTATTTGTGATATTATCTCTGCTAAAACAAAACTACAAGAATATGTTATTTTCTTTTGTAAAAAATGAAAAGTGACGAGTCTGACAAAGACAATAGAATGATGAACGGAAAAAGTAAACGTGACACTTAAATGATGGATCAACAAACTCAGAGGTTTAGACATGTACTCTATATAAAAAGATCAACATTGACATTTGAAAATGTATTGTTGATGTTATGAATATTATTAATTAGTGAATGACTAGTTTACCCTTTCTTAGTGAACAAAACGGAAACCCTACTTTGTATCCTATATAAAGGGGTCTCCCCATATCAATGAATGAATAATTCTATTTTCCTATGATTGTCTCTCTTTATACTCTATTATTCTCTCTCAATTCTTTTTGAGTTTATAACACGTTATCAGCACGATGCCCTAAGAAAGTTCAACCGCGTTCTTCATCAAATATTCATCGAAGTTCTACTTATCCAAGATCCGAAGTTCTAATCACCAAGAATTCAATATCAAGTAAGAATTTATAATAATACTTATACATATATCTTCTTCTTCTTCCCTCCTTCATAAATTGCTCATGTTGAAGCAATTAAATGTTCCCGAAGAACATTATAATCTGATATTTCTGAAGTAATATCATATGTTCCCGAAAAACATTGTAATCTGATATTCTTGAAGTAATATCAAATTAATTATGCTTAGTAAATCGATTAAATTTTTAATGTTCCTGAAGAACATTGTGATATGATATTCCCGAAAAAATATCAAAATTAAAAATTAAATGTTCTTGAAGAACATGATATGATATTCCTGACCAAATATCAAAATTAAATCTTTCTGAAGAAGATCGTGATATGATATTCCTGCAGAAATATCAATATCAAATTGATTATGATTATATACCAATAATCTCGAAAATATCTTTGAAAATTGATATGAAAGATCCAATAGTTTTGTGAAAAGATTTAAAAGAAATATACGATCACTCGAAGTTGGTCGTACTACCAAAACGTGGTATGATTGACTCCACGTTGAATTACAAGATTTTAAATATGTTGAAGCATATAATAAAGCTATCATGAAAAACATTAAAATTTGATATTCCTGAAGCATTATCAAATCAATTATTCTTAATATAATAATTAAATTGAATGTTCCTGAAGAACATATACTCATGGTTTAAATATTATATTGATCGTTCAGGAAGAACAACATGATTTGATATTATTCGATAAATATCAAATTAAATTGCTCCCGTAGTAGCAATAAGTTTTATATGTTCCCAAAAACATTATGATTTGATATTCATGAATAAATATTGATATTCATAAGGAAAAATACACAATATTTCTGAAAGAATATTTTTATTGATATTACTCCCGAAGAAGCAAAGTTAAAAAAAATTAAATGTTGTTGAATAAAGTTACATCGATTGTTCTCGTTGAAACAATGATTACATATGAATTATCACTGAAGGATATCTTTTGAAAATCGAGAATAAATGTACTATGTGAGTACTCATGGAATATAAAAAAAAAGTCGATTCCAATTAAATGTAATTTCTGAGAAAATTATAAAAGTCGATTCCAATTAAATGTAATTTCTGAGAAAATTATATATTGAAATTTATTTTGATCCCCGAAGGATCATATTATATCCCCGAAGGATGATTGGTAAAGATATTGTATCCCGAAGGATCATTGGTAAATATATTATTACGAAAATGATGGCATACTAAGAGTGAGCTTTGGAAGAGCTTTACTAACACTACAAAAAAACAGGTTTTTGCTTACGGCCCAATCCGTAAGCAAATCCGTAAGTAAACGGGTTGCTTACGGATTTGCTTACGGATTGGAGCCGTATGTAAATCTATCGTCAGTAAATTTTTTGCTTACGGATTGTTGATGCCGTAAGCATTTCCTTACGGCTTTCTTTACGGCCGATCCGTAAAGAATTTCCGTCTGCCCATCAAGAATTGCGGACGTTTTTGCTTGCGGATTTGTTTACGGTTTATTCCATAAGAAAATGCTTACGGTCTGTTCCGTAAGCATTTGTTTACGGCCTTATCCGTAAGCAAATCCTTACGGATGGAGCCGTAAGCAAATCCTTACGGATGGAGGAGCCGTAAGCAAATCCTTACGGCTGGAGCCGTAAGCAAATCCTTACGACTAGAGCCGTAAGTAAATACTTACGACTTGAGCCGTAAAGAAATCCGTAAGCAAATGCTTTTTTTTTTTTTTTAATTTATATTTTTTACTTATTTTAATCAATTTTAATTAATAAATAACAAATTTAATTATAAAATTTCAAAATATTCTTAAATAAAATTCAAAATATCGTAACAATCTAAAACAAAACAACTACGACATTAGTAAAATTCAAACTTATATTATAACATCTAACTAACATATATAACAAAATCAAGGACTCGAGGAAGGACTAGAAGGCATCTTAAATTTCATCTTTGCAATTTCTGCAACAAGTCCCCTAGTGAGCTCTGTCAGCTCTGCAACTCGTGACTCGACAGCAGTATTAAGGACTTCTGCCACGCGTGCCTCGACAGTAGTGTCAATGATTTCTTGAATGCGCTCCTGAGACATTGCAGCACGTGTCGTCGTCGAAGATCCACACAACAACGTCCTCCCTAAGAGGCCGGTCCCAAATATGCGATTCTTCTTCTTCGGAACAACGCTGGCGTAAATCTCGTCAATGTCGGGCTCGGCCTGTGTCTCTACGCGTCTCTCATCCACAACAGCTTCTACATCAGCCTGCCCAAAATCAATATAATAATTTCAAATCAAAACTTTTAAGAATACATACTAACAATATAAATAAGTACATATATAAATTGTTTCAAAACTTACAATAACACGAGCAGCTCGCTGAGACGTTGCTGTGCCGTCTTTCCTAATGTGTAGACGTTTGGCCACGTCCAAAGACGTGGCCTCTCGACCAAGCTCCTGAGACTGTACATATACGAATATAAATTAAAGATTAGTTAATATTTTTTATTAACTAATATAAAAAAAATATTTTTTAGTTAAAAGACTACATATTTTTTAGTTAAAGACTGTACATATTTTTTACTAATATAAAAAAAATATAAGTTTTTTATTACTTACCAAGACCTCCTTGTGTTTGAGCGTCGATCGAGACCCTCCCGTATGCCTCGACATACCAGTGCCCGGTCCGTCAGGCTCGCTGCAACGATTCAAAGTGTTCTGAGCCGACTTCTTCTTGAAGTCATCAGAGTCGTACACTACCAGCCACTGCTTCCATACTTCGTCAGGGACACATACAGGCCTCCTACCTACCTTGCGCCATGTCTTGCGCCACTCGTATACGCGGCTGGTGTAACGCCGCCTCAAAGCTGACCAAAAAGCAGTCTCAACCTGAGCGTCACTGTAGATAGATCTGTCCCAAGTGCATTGACACTGCACATATACGATTTAACTGTCATATTCTGAAAGTCAATATAAATGATTTAATGTTGAAAATCTTAAAACAAACTAACCTGAAACTCAGCCCAATATCCAAGCAAATGCTCTCTCTCTACAGCGATGTATGTGTGGCCAAGAGGAGAAATCCGAGCCTCGATGATCTTTGACAATGTAGTACTCAAAGAATTTCCAGTTTTGCGGTCATATATACTGACAATATAAATAAATATTAATAGCAATTCAATCTTAATAATAAAAAATATTAAATAATTTTAATGTAAATATATTTCGTACTCGTCAGTAGTCAAGCCTATGTCAATAGGCCCCACAGCAGGACGCGCATAAGTCGCAGATGTCGAGCCTCCCGACCCACCCTCGGGTGTCGCTGGTGTAGTAGGTGTCTGCGGTGTTACCGGCGTAACCGGCAGCCGCTCAGATCCAGAAGATGTCTCGTCCACCATGTCAACATCATCATCAATATCTCTCAAACTACGACGAGTGATCAAATCAGCACGACCAGGTCGAGATGCCACATGTCGAGGACCACTGACACCTCTAGATCTAACCATCTGTTCATTTGTAAAGTTAGCACACTTTAATATATGTACATATGTATATACATTAGAATCTAAAAGAAACATGTTTGCTCGATAAGGAATGTTCCTACATTTCACATGCTTGCAAGGACACTTCAACAGATTCCCGTCTTTCCATTCAGCATGTTTGCTCGCAAACTCAACAAAATTTTCAACTCCTTCGACGAACTCATTCGATAAGTAACCATCAACTCTCCTCTTGTACATCCACTCGCGTTCTGAACTCATCCTATTTTTTTACACGGGACTCGAAGACTTATGATTTTTCACAACATTTCAACAAAATCTCAAACGGGACTAAGCTTTTAAATGAGCAAAACAATAATAATAAAGATCCATGTCTCCAAATAAAAGCGAAACAATTTTGGTAAAGATCCATGTCTCCATATAAAAGCAAAACGATATTGATAAAGATCCATGTCTCCATATAAAAGCAAAACAATATTGATAAAGATCCATGTCTCCATATAAAAGCAAAACAATATTGATAAAGATCCATGTCTCCATATAAAAGCATAACAATATTAATAAAGATCCATGTCTCCATATAAAGCAAATAAATTATTATATAATTTAAATTAGTTTAAATGAGTTTAAATTAGTAATATATCTTACTTCAAATTAGTTTTAGTAATGGATTCATTTTTTTAGAACAAAGAATGGTCTATAATATTTTTTAGAACAAATAATGGATCTTCTAAACTTGGATCCATTTAAAAAATGAATTCATGAAATGAGGTGCTGGATCTTTTATTTAAAACTTCGCATGTGTTGGATCCATTTTTTAAGTACTGCCAAAATCAAGAATTGAAATCGATGAGTAAACCACGTTTTTGTTTGTGGTCCTAAAGACTTCACAGTAAACACTTCACAGTTAGGGGTGGGAATGAGCCAGGCTACCCGACAGGGGCCTATGGCTCGGCCTACAAAATCTTGGCTCGGCTAGGCTCGTTTAATAAACAAGTCAGGCTCGAGCTTTTCTAAAAGCTTGTTTATATAAAAAGGCCAGGCTTGAGCTTTATTTTAAGCCTTCTAGGCCTATCAGGCCGGGCCTATTTATATATATATATATATATATATATATATATTATTCATAAAATGTATTTCATATTTAAATTTATATGGAAAAATACAATTGTTTTTAGTTTTAATTTTTGTATGTACTTATTAACAAATGTTATCCTACATCCTTAGCAAAAAAATAATTATAATTGAAGAGTGAAATAATGAAATATGTTATTCGTATTGATTGAAGAATATATTTTAAATAATTTTGTATTTATAATATGTTGTTCACTTAAAAGTTAAAAATAACATTTAAAATTTAAAATTAATATTTTTAATTAAATTTTGGGATTTATCCATTAAATCGAGCTGATGTTCTAATTGTGGTGAAAAAGGCTTATAAAAGGCTTTCAGGCCGGGCCTATTTAATAAAAAGGCTCAGGCCCAGCCTCTTAAAAAAGCCTATGATAGGCTATAGGCCAGGCTTGAGCCCAAAATTTTCACATCAGGCCTAGGCCTATTTGAGCAAAGCCCGGCTCGGCTCGGCTCGTTCCCACCCCTATTCACAGTGAACATAAGAAAACTCATAAACCCACACTTCACAGTTCGTTTTTGAAAACTCAAATTCACAGTGAACATAAGAAAACTCATAAACCCACACTTCACAGTTCGTTTTTGAAAATAAACATCACTTTCATAAACCCTAAAAATCATGAACCCTAAATTCATTTTTGAAAACTCAAATCCACACTCAAAACCCACATAATACACACTTCAATAATCAAGAACACTAATACAAACAAATTCAAACAAGAAATCGAGTTTTTATTTTGAACCCTAATTTTTTCGAAATAGAAAAAATAAACAAATAGAAATGGAAGAATCGATATCTAACCTTAATGCCTTGGGTAATTGGATGGTTTCAGGTGGATGTTGCTTGAATTCGCCGGTTGGAGCTTGAAATCGCCGAAAATCGTTGGAGACCCGCTGCTCGAAACCTCGCTGCTCGACCTCTCGAACCCGCTACTAACTCGTTGCTACAAACGGCCGAAGATGTGGGGACGTAGCTCGCCGCTGAGGACTCGCCGGACTGGCCGCCACTCCTCGCACGCACAGGTCGATCTTCGGTGGGTGCTCTCCTCGTCGCCGCAGGAGAAAAGTAAAAGACAGAGGTGAAAATGAATTAAGTTTCGTCTGCCCGTTTATTATTTAATTAAGGTATTTTTGCTTACGTCCTTGCTTACGGACCAGATCCGTAAACATTTAAGTAATCCAGTGAACGACGCCGTTTTAAGCCCAGCGCATTTCCTTACGGCAATAGCTCCGTAAATATTTGCTTACGACATACGTTCCGTAAGCAAACGCTGGCGGTTTCTCTCGGCCGTAAGTATTTAAGTAAAAAATTTTGAGGGGAAATTTTGGCGCTCGGTTTGCTTACGGATTACATGTCGTAAGCAAAGGCTTACGGCATATCCGTAAGTACATCCGCAAGCAAAATTGGAGCGAATAACACCCGCCTTAATGCTGGCGGATTTGTTTACGGAGTTGTACTTACGGCAGATGCCGTAAGCATGTTCACCAGATTGCAAATTCGTAAGCAAATCCGTAAGCAAATGCTTACGGACATGAGCCGTAAGCAAAATTCGTAAGCATTTTCAAAATTTCTTGTAGTGTAATTATCCCCACGAGTAATACAAATGTACTGAAAATGATGCATATCATGATTATTATTAAGTACGTGGAAATTGTTATTTCCCATCTGCGAATTAATTTTATGAACGAGCATAATACTCGAGCCCACGATCCAGAAGATCGGTTTATAGCAATTACGCTGATTTGCATATTTAAGGAAGATCATTTCTCGGCATTAGGGAGATAAGAATATAAAAGATATAAATGCCGAAAAATTTCATTGAATGAAAAAGATCTTCAATTCTTGATCCACGCACGAATCATTTGAACCCGAAGTTCATTAAAATAAGTGACTTGCAATATTTAGCAAGTAATCTGCCAAATTAATGAAGGTGTGACAAAATCACATATATTTGTGATAAATGAATTATAAGAGTTCAAATACCAAAGAGATCAACTCAAATGTTGATTCTAATATACGCCTGAAGCGTAGTAGATCGATCTTAAGATATAAAATAAATCCGCGGAAAAACAAATAAATTAAGTCACCCTCAAAATCTCCCGAAGAGAGTTAGATGGAAATCCCATTGAAAAAGCATGTGCACATGATAATAGAAAATCGTGGGATTGCGGAACAACCAAATTAAATATTTTGGGAAATGATTAAAGATTTGGTTGATAGAATGAATTATCATCAACATGGAAAAAGTTGTCAACGACATATTTGCCTCTAGAGTTGCTCTAGAAAATTTGGATCCAAAACTTAAATCAATGATAGTGTGCCAGCAGCACTCAAAGAAATAGAGATGAGCAATTGAGGTTGAGCATGACTCGCTGAATAAATGTATATTTTGACTCTATAGTACACACCTCAAAATATTATCCCAGAAGGATATACGTGGGTGTTCGTAAGAAAAACGAGTAATGATGTGGTGAGATATAAAAGCGAGATTAGTTGCTCAAGAGTTTTTCGCAGAAACTCGATGTTAATCAAATATTTTGAAAGATGACATTAAGTTCCGCTACTTAATATTTATGGCAGCAACAATGATAAATATATGCATTAAATGTATGATTTGACCATGTAGAAGTTATTAGAAAAATACATACATGAAAATCCTGGATGGATTTTAAAATTCCTGATATGAAAGGAAATGAAAATCAGAATATGTACATTATCATATTACTATGTCATTATGGACACAAATGATATTGAAGACAAGGTCCCGAAGACCGGTGATTTTGGTCCCGAAGACCAGTGAATCGGTGATTGCACTCTTTTTCCCTCTACTAAGTTTTTCCCACGGGGTTTTCTTAGTTAAAGGTTTTTAACGAGACAATCACCACAATATAAATGTAAATGTCGTGTACTCTTTTCCTCGAGTATTTTTTCCTACAAGGTTTTATAACGAGGTTTTTAACGAGGCATGTATATCACTCGATAATGATTAATGGGGACATCAGAATGTTCCATATGAGTTTGTTTTCGAGATAAACTGAGGTATTGAACCTGAAGTTCAAATGATTGTGAATTGAAGTTCACATTATTGTTCATTTGTCAAGAAAATGTATATTGAACACTAGACGCATCTAATATACTCCAGAAGAGTTACCGGCCGGTTATAGCAATTGTGAATGCTCTAGTCAATATAGATGTCTGGTAAAGGCATGTCCCAGAAGGACGAAAAATATACAATAATACAAATGAATGTGAAACTCGACAATTCGAAAGTTGTGTCCTGAAGACCAAAATTTATATTTGAATAACTAAGTTTTTCCTATATGGTTTTATTAGTTACAGGTTTTAATGAGACTAATTGATCACAAAGTCAAAGATTTTCGGTGATTACAATCAGGGGGAGCAAGTTGTACTCTTTTTCCTTCGTCGAGGTTTTATCCCACTGGGTTTTCCTGACAAGGTTTTAACGAGGCAACAATCCTGTAAATAGTCATTCAAGGGGGAGTGTTATGAATATTATTAATTAGTGAATGACTAGTTTACCCTTTCTTAGTGAACAAAACAGAAACTCTACTTTGTATCCTATATAAAGGGGTCTCCCCATATCAATGAATGAATAATTTTATTCTCCTATGATTGTCTCTCTTTATACTCTATTATTCTCTTTCAATTCTTTTTGAGTTTATAACGGTTGATACCTAATTGAGAAAGTTGTTAATTAGACTTAAGAGCCAAATGATGACAATCTCAAACAGTAATCGGTTAAATGCGTCTTTAAATTTCACTCCGGCTCGTTTGTAAAAATAAAAGTGACAATTTA
This sequence comes from Euphrasia confusa, assembly GCA_954870475.1. Lineage (NCBI taxonomy): Eukaryota > Viridiplantae > Streptophyta > Magnoliopsida > Lamiales > Orobanchaceae > Euphrasia > Euphrasia confusa. Next base: position 26,429,113 of record OX940960.1, read on the forward strand.
AAAATGTTTATTGCTTAGCTTTAGGTTAAAGTAGTGGGCCTAATTGATAAACAAAAAAATCAAAAAATTATTACCGAAAATCTAATAGAACACTACAAATTCGGTATTCGATTAACCGGGTTTAATTTGATTTTAACCGAAAATCGAAATCTGAATGGCTACCCCCGGTCCGCAGGGTCTTAACTGGGCGGGCTCTCGTCTTCACAAAAAGCCGTGGCTGCAAAAATATACCGAGAAAAATACAGAGCTAAAAAGGATTAAAAAATCTTGATACTCTTTGATTTATTTATTTATTTATTTTCTTTTATTTTTCCGCTTTGAGGTTGAGATCTGTTCATTCATCTTGATTAACTGTTGAGATCTCTTCACCACCCTTTTCCTTTTTCCACAAATCATCTCTTTTGTTGTGTTTAATTTTTCTTCTCTTCGTAAACCCATTTCGTTGTAAATGATTTTATCCATTTTTTTGTTTTCAATCACTCAGCTTTGAATCAATAAAATGTTTTGATGCATTTTTTGTGGCCCTGTTGAATTTCATGAAATAACTATTTTGTGTGTTTTATTCAATGGGTTTCAGTCTGTGTTCTTCTTCAACTGAGATTTCAATATCGAGCATTTTCCCTATCAATAATTCTAAATTAGTTGTTCCGAAATCTTTGGGTAGAATCGGTGACTCTAACAGGAAGCACAGGAGTCTGCTTTCGTGCCATTTAGTCCCAGGCCAATTGGAGGGTTCTTGTGTAGGGAAGAAAAAACTCCATGAACCACCGCAGTCTCTGAAGTTGGAATTCGTTCGGACTTTGTTGATAGACAATTACGATAGTTACACGTATAACATATACCAGGAGCTGTCTGTAATTAATGGACGTAAGGTTTCTATCTTGCTACCATTATAAAAAAAGTTTGGGTTATTATTAGAATGTGTTTTAGGTATTTTCAGTGATTATGTGTTTGAGAGTTGGTGATTTGTAGATTTCTTCGTAGGAGCTTCTCGATTTTAGATCATTCTCAACTGTGTATTGTACTATGCTAAGTACACTTGCTGTTATTATTATATCTTGATAGAATGATAGTCTTGATTATTTATTATTGGTTGAGAAAAGTGCAAAATAGAACAATGGAATGAAGGTTTGTGGTTTTGCTTTTAGTACTGTTATATGTTTTTTCAATTCCTATTGGAGGTTAGTTTTTATTCATGGTGTGGACAAATTTTGTTTTCCGAGCCATGTTTGGTGAAGCTAAGCGTGAGTTGTATTTTTTGCACCCCTAATTCGGGGTTTTTCAATTTTATTTTTCCCTTTCTTTTTTATTTGTATTATGTTGAAACCTGATTAGTGGTTTGGTTTTTCCTTGATGATTACCGAAGTAGGTTAAATTCTTGGTTATGACAGTTGCCTTTGAATATTGAGGAAAGTACTTATAGACATACTTTTGACATTTTCTTTTTATAATTTGTTTAAACTGTATCAGTGCCTCCCGTGGTGATTCGTAATGATGAGTGGTCGTGGGAAGATGTTTGTTATTACCTTTATGAAGTAAAAGCCTTCGACAATATTGTGATATCTCCTGGGCCCGGTTCTCCAGCATGTCCTGCTGATATAGGTTACAACTGAACATTTGCATTTTGATTGCCTTTGGTATATGACTATTGTCCCTGTATGCACAAATATTTTAGGAAGTTACATTTCATGAATGAAAAATATTTTAGTAAATAGAGATCTTTGTTTTTTTGGATGGAGTAGGTGGTCTGCTATAAAACAATAAATTCTCTTTGTTTTTTTATCATCTTAACTTTTTATAAATTGTCTTATTTGTACCTCTCAGGAATATGCCAAAGGCTGCTGCTTGAATGCAGTGACATCCCTATTTTAGGTGTTTGCCTTGGCCACCAGGTATCTTATATCAATTACCGTCATGGTGTGGTTTTATTTTATAGGCCTTGAAATCATATCAACTCGTTAATCTACATAACCTATATATCACATGTTTTGATGTTGATCTGACATGAACAAGTCAAATTGATTTGCAGGCTTTAGGATTTGTACATGGTGCTCAGATCGTCCATGCTCCAGAACCTATTCATGGGCGGTTAAGGTAATATTCACGTACATGAATTAGTCGGTTAGTGGCTAATCTTGTTGATATTTTATTTTCCGCCATTTGACATTTACAGTGAAATTCAGCATAACAATTGTGGATTGTTCAATGGAATTCCTACCGGACAGGGATTTAAGGTCAGTTCAATCTTATTTTGCTTTGCTTAGAACAAATTGTATTTCCAGATTATTTGAACATGCCTTGTGTTGTTGTGCATATTCAGAAGCACTTGTGGAAATTGTACTTTATTTTGTTTTATATATTCGTATGACAATCGTAGACGTAGGCAGCACTATTCTAGGCTCCTAAATACGATGTTGCTTATGTTCTTGCAAATGAAAGGGAACAATTAGAGAAAGATATATTGATCTTTTTTGGGAAATGACTTTTTGTTGATATTACGTGCATTGACCTGATGCAGGTGGTTCGGTATCACTCCCTTGTGATAGACCCGACCACACTTCCTTGGGAACTAATACCTATAGCCTGGACCTCCTCATCTAAAACAATCCCATCATTTGGAAGCTACTATGGTGGTTTTGAGAGGCAAGAAGCTGGGTCCCAAAAAAATTCGAATTCTTCATCTGTGAAGTTGGAGAACGGATTGCAGTGCAATTTTCCTGATTCACGGGTGATAGAGAATGGGAATGTTCTTATGGGAATCATGCACTCCACTAGGCCTCATTACGGTTTACAAGTTAATATTATAATAATAGTTTTTATGACTTGTTTGTTTGCGACGGATTTTTTGGTTTTAATTGATTAGCTTATTTTCTTGGCACCAGTTTCATCCGGAGAGCATTGCCACTTCTCACGGGAGACAAATCTTTAAAAACTTTGCTGAGATCACCAAGGAATATTGGTTTGGGTTGATGAGGTCATTTTCAGATGGGAAAAGGAAGACTTATTATTCTGGTAATCTGATTAAAAAATAACATGGTTTTGTTGTATACCCCCTATAATGTTACAAACACCCCTTTGTGATTTGCTGTTTGCATTTCCTGACAAATATCTTCCAAGGGGTATTCATAATTTTAATGAAATGTATTCTCTCTGTCTCTTAAATATCTTCACTTTCTTTTTTGGGTTGTCCGTCTCACATATATCCTCACACCCCAAAAATGAAATTATTTTACTTACCTTTTCATTTTAAAATACAATTAAAACTTTATCTTTTCACCTAATTTTCTTCTTTTACCCACAACTACCTTTACTTTTTCACTTTAAATACTAAATTACCATGACCTTTTTTACCAAACTAATACGTCCCGGGAAAGTATGAAGATATTCATGTGACGGAGGGAGTAGCATTTATTTTTGTAGTAAGTCTAAAACTCAACTTTTCGTTTTTGGGTAATTAACCTCAAAGTTAGCTGAGTTTGAGGTTTGTTTATTAAATACACCTTAAACCTCAAGAATAGTTATTGCTAATAACAATAGTGATTTATGTTGATTGTGTGATAAAAATTGATTGATAAATAGGTAAAATACAAGAACCAAAAGTTTGACCTATTCAGGAAAAAAACAATTATATTACAAAATTTCGAATTTGAGGTGGTACAATTTGTATAAACAGAAAATTAGATACAAATATTAATGGTGTATTCGTAATTTTGAAAGAAAGGTAGCATTTTTGTAATCAGGCTAACAGAATATCATGGTAATTTTGTTGTTAATTTGAAAATTATATCATAGGATTACTCTAGCTGCAATATATGTGTTTACCGGAGTAAGCCATGCATGTCCATGGTAGCATGCGCTACTTTTCAGTCACTCTGAGCAGTGAACTTTACTTAGCGTGCACTCAGGTGCCTAATGTGACTCGACTGTTCCAAGATGATGCAACAAGCAAGCATTTGGTGAATGGATTTGACAGTACCAGTCTGTGTAACTTATTGAATAAATCATCACATTCAAGAGGTACGAGATTTCTGAAGTTGAAATGGAGAAAAGTTGAATGCTCTGCAAGCCAAGTTGGTGGGGCCGAAAACATATTTTGTGCGCTGTTCGGAGATCATCATGCAGGGAACACATTTTGGCTGGATAGTTCCTCGACCGAAATGGTTTTACTCTTCACCTTTTTTATTATAATTTCCTTTAAACATGTTCACTTTCTTCCGCGGTTATATCTTTGGGGTTTGAGATATCAGATATGGATGGGTGTAGTATTACCATTATCTTTATTTTCCCATATTCGTTTCTGCATCTCCTTCTCCTTATTGGTTGCTCTTGGCGCTTATTTTCTGCAGTTGAGGTGGATTTCAGTTTGGTCCTTTTGGATCAATTTTGTCTCAAACTGCTATTTATGAGTTGGACTTGACTAAGTTCACCCTGATGCTAATACTGAAAATTTTTATATGCATAAAATTTATGTTATACATAGTGCGGTTATAAATGAAATGAGTTGGGATAAAAATGTTGCTCTCACTTTCGGAATTCTATTTTATGAATAGAAGTTAAAACCTAAAAGTACAGGTGGTAGTATATTCTTGGAACAGTGCCTTTTCTTATCTTTTCCGTTTTAGTTAATATTTATGCATGTGGAGAAGTAAAACCTTTTAGGGTAGAATATCTGTGTATGTAAAGAAATATTAGCGCACTATTCTTTAGGAGATCCTCCGTCCCTATGAAAGAGTCTTACTTTTCATTTTGGGTGTCCCACTAAAAATATTCTTCTTTCCCTGTTTGGTTATTGGAAAATCCATCAAATAATCACCACACAAAGTCATTATACACATAGAATACTATATTCCTTAATCTTCGCTCCTAAAAGAAACAAGATTGTTTCAAGGGGACGGAGGTATTATTAAACCCCTTCATTTTATATGATTTTATTTGCTGTAATTGCTAATTATGAATCACATCGTCTATGTAGAGCAGAGCTCGCTTTTCGTTTATGGGGGGTAAAGGAGGGTCCCTCTGGAGACAAGTGACATATAGATTGTTGAACAAAAGGTTATATTATGGTCGAAACCTTATATTTTTTCCCCTGCATATCTCAAGTGATTTGTTGAAATTATAATCTTGTTTACTAATAATCACTAGACATGCAGTGGCATAGCATCTAATCATGGAGGGAATCTATCGATTGAAGATGCTGATGGAACTATTACAAATACTTATCTGGAAGATGGATTCTTTGACTTCTTGAATAAGGTACCAAGTAAATGCGACATTTATATACTTCTGAAAGCCTTTTTTATTCAAATATTATTAGGGCTTGTGGATTTCAGGAATAGTAGAGAGATGCATAAATGTGCCACTGTAAATTAAATGCTGGTATTCGTATTTCAACCAATCCATATTGGATAGCATGCGTATAAATCATATGCATTATATTTGATCGTTGCTTGATAACTGCATGGGTTTAAGTACACAAATGAATACACCAGTTCTCTCACAATCTTTCTGTCCGATATTTTGTAAAATGTTTATGAATACACTCCCTTTTGTTCTTATTTTATCCTCTTTTAATTTCTTTATATTATTTATTTTGTCTCCATGTTTCAGGAGCTCCAATCATTTCGCTATGATGCAACAGATTACGAAGGATTGCCTTTTGATTTTTATGGTGGCTATATTGGCTACATTGGGTACATACATCTGCTTCTTTGTTTGTTTTCGCCTTCCTGAACTTTTGATCTTACCAGGAACATGTTCTGTTCGATTGGAATCTGCATGATAAATCAAATGGCAATTTTAAAGCTTTTTGTTTTTTTGGGCCTTAGAGGTTGAATGAAGTTAAATTTAGGTAAAATAGATGGTGGTTGTGTGACTTGATTTCAATGATTTCACATCTGATTATTTTTGCGTCTGCTCTACATAACAATGCAGTTTGAGATTCTTTTGCTATATTCAAAAGATAATTGGGGTTTTCTTGTAGTTATTTATTAAGATGGATATTTATTTTTATTATTATAGCCCATATAAAAGTCATGAGATCTACGTATCTTCCTGATGTTGGTTGTTTATCACTCCAATGCAGGTACGATCTTAAAATTGAATGTGGGGCCCATACCAACCGCCACAAGTCGCGGGCCCCGGACGCCTGCCTTTTCTTTGCAGATAATCTCCTCGTCTTAGATCACCACTGTGACGATATCTACATCATGTCTATACTCGACAAAAGCCCGAGCACAACTCCCTGGATGGACATCGTCGAGAAGAAACTTCTCGACATGAAACATCGCCCGCCAATAAAATCTGTTCCCATGTCAGCATCTAACAAAAAATATCCCAGAGAAAACGGATTCGCAGCCGAGAAATCGAAGGATCAATACATCACGGACATCGAGAAATGTCTGGAATTCATAAAAAACGGCGAGAGCTATGAGTTGTGTCTCACGACGAAAATGATGAGAAGTGTCGGCGAAATAGATTCCTTAAAATTCTACTTAAATCTCCGTGCGAAAAACCCTGCCCCGTACGCGGCTTGGCTTAGTTTTCCGAAAGAGAATCTATGTATTTGTTGTTCTTCGCCCGAAAGGTTCCTTCGGTTGGACAGGGATGGGGTCTTAGAAGCAAAACCGATTAAAGGTACTACACCTCGTGGGGCATCTCCTCAGGAAGACGAGCTGAACAAGCGGCAATTGCAGTGCAGGTAAGTTGGTAACAAAATATTCAGTTATATTTTGTTACTCTGCCTTTATCTCTTCCCTTCATTTATCGCGAGTTGTGATTATTTGTTTTTTGTGAACAGTGAGAAGGACCAAGCCGAGAACCTGATGATTGTTGATCTCCTAAGGAACGACCTGGGTCGGGTATGCGACCCGGGATCCGTCTATGTGCCCCGTCTTATGGACATTGAGTCATACGCCACTGTTCACACGATGGTCACCACCATTCGAGGGCGGAAGCGATCGGATGTCACAGCTGTCGGATGCGTCAGGGCGGCTTTTCCCGGAGGGTCGATGACGGGAGCGCCGAAGCTTAGGTCGATGGAAATCCTCGACTCGTTAGAGAGTGGGTCCCGAGGAATCTACTCCGGTTGCATCGGGTATTTCTCCTACAACCAGATGTTCGATCTCAATATCGTAATAAGGACTGTTGTTATAAATGAAGGGGAGGCTTCGATTGGGGCAGGTGGGGCCATCACGGCTCTTTCGAAATCCGAGGATGAGTATGAGGAGATGGTGTTGAAAACGAGGGCGCCGGCTAGGGCTTTTTCGGAATGTTTAGAAAGTCAGGGTGGATGATGGTTCATAGTTGTTTCCTTGAGGCTTTTTGAAGAAAGATATTGATTGCTGTTTTTTTTTTTTTTTTTGGTTTTGGTTTTGGTTTTTTTGGTTTGAGTTTACATAGAATATGCATGCAAAGTTACTGTCCAAAGAGGTCAAATGTGCTTTTGAAGTATGTTTTGACATACATTATTGTTTGTTATTACTAGTATTATTTTGAACTGTCTGATTATAATGAAAAGTTTTGAGCAATGGCTTGTTTGGTAGAGCTTATAAGCTCTTTTAAAAGGGGAGATATATTTTTTAAGATCGCTTGCTTGGTAGAGCTTATATACTCTTTTAAAAGGGGAGATATTTTTTTATTTTTTAAATCGCTTTATAAGCTCTTACTATTTTAATAATAAAAAATTAAATTATCCCTAAAATTATTAAATATATATTAAATAATTTTAAAAATTAATATTTTATTTACACACTTTTCTTTTTCATCCATAACATTTATTTTTTAATAAAAATGGTACTCAATAAGATCTTAAATCGTCAAACAAATAATTTTACATTTAGTTTGCATTATTTTTTATCTAAATTTAACAACTTTTTTATTAAATAAATTTATATTTAATTTGTTTGAATAAATTTATATTTAATTTGTTTGAGTATAAATTATTAGTACAAATTATTTATGATTTATTAAATACTACTATTGTTATACAAATTTGTACTTTGAATAAGTAGATAGACAATTGAAGATTCGGTACAGCGTAAAATTAAAATGAAGGAGCAAAGAAGAAATGGGGTAGGTTGGCGATGGCTTGTGGGCCCAGGCAGTCTACACCCACCTAACCCTGGCCTCACCCCCTTTTATACAATTGGTTTTAGATTTCTCATTTATCAGCCACTTGAACAATAGCGCTCTGTTTCTCTGTTCTCACCAACCCCTCATTCGAGAACGACGTCTGTGTAATGGCGTCATTTCTATCCACCAAACATCTCGTCGGAGCTCCGACTTCCTCTGATAGACCCGCCCACCTCGGATCCATCCAATCGTCGTCGATCCTCCATATGCCTGCTCTCCGACCCCGTTCCAGACGCTTCGGTGAGAATCTCCCTCTTGTTTTTTGGTGTATCGTAATTATTTGAATTTTTTTACCACTTGTGATAATGTTGGATGATGATGATGGTTGATCTCTATTGTTTGTTATTGTGAGGATAAATAATTTATTTTGCCAAATGGAGAGGAGGTATGACTCACGCCACATTCACTTTATTCTGTTTTGGAAAGCTTATGAGATTCATGTCTATGTTTGATTTTTTTGATCGAATCGTTACTAGCTCAACGATAATACGGCTGAAATGAAAGATATTGAAAGGAGATTAGCCCCTGTTAGTTTTGATTGGATGCAATGGTACTTTAGTTTTTCAACTGCACATTCCCTCATTTGAGTGGAACACCCCATTTTAATCTGCTCCATTGACAGTTTACTTGTAAGCTGGTAGATCATAAAAGGATAAATCTAAAGGTTGATTATTAAAGATATCTATCTGCTCAAATGTACTGTACATGTGTTTCTATTATTTAATGATTATACTGCATTACTTCAACTTTTTTGTTTTGTAATAATGAATATTTAACCATTAGATTTATCATTATATCATCTATCGTATTAAAAATGCTTTGGTTGTAGAGCGATGTAAAATAGCAAGAGTGCTCTTGGTTTACATTTTGAGAAATTACACAATATCAAACCTTTCTTTCTTTTGAAGGAGTCTGGAGTGCTGATGTAGTTTATAAAATTAATAATAGTAATGCTGAAAACAATTCATGGATAATCGAAGATACTTGCACGCTTTCTGTCAACAGAAATACAAGCAACTGGTAGCAGTTATGGAAGTTTCTTTCGCGTTGCAACATTCGGAGAATCTCATGGTGGTGGTGTAGGTTGCGTGATTGAGGGATGCCCTCCTAGACTTCCCCTCTCTGAAGCAGATATGCAAGTCGAGCTTGATAGAAGGTGTATACTCAGTTTCTGTATAACTGTATTATATATCCACTTTTATGTTCTTTGTAAATCTTATATCTAAGATATAGACAGATAAAATGCTTGTCTTGTATGTACTTGATTTCACTCACAATATTTTATACAACGTAAAATTTCTATCATAAGGATGTGTATTTGTTTGGAAGAACTTTGAGATAGTTGGTTATGCACTGATCGTGAATGAATTGTGATGGCTTTTAGGAGGCCGGGTCAGAGCAGAATCACCACCCCTAGAAAAGAGACGGACACATGTAAAATATCTTCAGGGATTGCTGATGGTACATCATTCACCGCTTCCCCTTTAACTAATTGGTTATGCCTATCCATGACTCTTGTGGGTTTCTTGAAATTAGTTAATGTATCATCCATCTATGCACTGTAGGATTTACCACCGGATCTCCAATCAAGATAGAAGTGCCCAATACGGACCAAAGAGGAAATGTAAGTGTGTTAGATATCCCATCTTCTGTTATATCTTTGTGGTTTCTCTAAGGGTGGTTAAGGTGGGTACATGGGATAAATAATCAAACAATTATTATAGTTTCTTGGTGTAAAATACCTTGGAAAAATTCCACCTTTTCACAATTAATTTTAAATTCTTTGTAATTATATTCAACTTGAATTAAATTCAAGATATGGATAGCAGACATGTCACATCTATAATAATGCTTGTACTTTCTCTCAGAGGCAATGATCATGATTTAGGAATGGATTATGGTTCTAATAAATAGCGTTCTTTCTGTTTTTTTCCAGGACTACAGTGAAATGTCTCAAGCTTATAGGCCGTCTCATGCAGATGCAACATATGATTTCAAATACGGCGTTAGATCAGTGCAGGTATCATCCTAATACAGTACAACACCGGCATCCTCTATATCTCTAGATTTAATTAATCTCTTACTACCTCCATGAAATGCAGCAATCTCTTTCCTCAAGATCAACCTTTTTAATTTCTCATGTATTTTTTGAAACCAGGGTGGTGGTAGATCTTCTGCAAGGGAAACCATCGGAAGGGTTGCTGCTGGAGCTGTAGCTAAGAAGATTCTAAAGCAATATGCAGGGACTGAAGTAAGATTTGGTTGTGCTCTGGAACACTAGTTGTGAACTTTGAATGTTATTCATGATTGTATAAAAAGAGCCATTATTATTATTATATATTCCATGTAGCTTTTGTGGTTGAGCTTTCCATATATATTTCACGATTAATCTTCAATATTACAGAGCGACTCAGTTAAAAATTTGGCCTTCATTGTGAATGAGATGAATTTTCTATTCTTGTATATTGTAAACAATATCTAGCTATTGAGGACAATCAGATAGCAATAATAGCTGAAATGCATACATCTCGTGGGCTTGACTATGGGTTCTCTCTTATTTGCTGATTATTCATTTCTTCATTCTTTTTATTGCAGATTCTTGCTTACGTTTCACAAGTGCACAATGTTGTCCTTCCAGAAAATTTGGTTGATAATGAAACCGTGACTCTTGATCAGGTACATGCAATGCTCATTATTTTATTTGTATGGAGCTCATAGAGCATTAGGATGTTAAACAGACCTCTGATGTATTTACCGTGTTTTCGTAGTTTTATGATGTAACCATGTTCTGCTGAAAAGACTTGAGAAACATTATTATAAAAAAAAAAATAGAAGTCTGCATTTTTCTCCATGTTCCTGAGTCGTCAGTTTCTCCTTGGGTTGCAGTCTTTAATGTCCTTGACTCATGTTTTACAAGATCTTAAACTCCTTTTCTATTTAGTATGGTATTAAGCTACACCTGGTTAAGGAATTTATGTTTTTTATAACTCAAACATCTCCAGATAGAGAGCAATATTGTAAGGTGCCCAAATCCCGAGTACGCAGAAAAAATGATTGCAGCAATTGATGCTGTCCGAGTAAGAGGTGACTCTGTTGGGGGTGTGGTCACCTGCATTGTTCGAAATGTCCCGCGGGTATGTAACCCTACCCTTTTCCATTCCCCATATTTAATGCACTGCTGTACTTATAGTAATTATATCTGCTTTTGATTCCGAAACTCCGAGGAAAACCCTGAATCAGTTTATGTCTTGGTAGGGACTTGGTTCTCCAGTCTTTGATAAACTTGAAGCTGAGTTGGCAAAAGCTGTCATGTCACTACCTGCAACAAAAGGATTTGAGTTTGGCAGTGGATTTGCAGGTATGAATTATACTGGGTTCTGGTGTACAATGTTTCTTAATATGATGACCAACAAATTAAATTTAGAAGTTTCTTTCAATTATAATGTGCTCAGATGTGTTTGCAGTTCTAAATTCCTTTTAATGAAAAATGAACCAGGTACTTTCATGACTGGTAGCGAGCATAATGACGAATTCTACATGGATGAACAAGGCAGGATTAGGACTAAAACCAACCGATCTGGTGGGATACAGGTATATAGATTTATTTTTCGCGAAGATGTGATGATGAAAATGAATTCGATTTTCTGTTCATCACGTTCATTGTATTTATTTGTTATTTATGATTCCATATTTGTGTTCAGGGTGGCATATCAAATGGAGAAACAATCTACATGAGAATAGCTTTCAAGCCAACATCTACTATCTCTGTATGACATATATCTCTTCCTTTCATATAACCTTTAGTTTTCTTGTGCATGTTCTTTGTTTGGTCATTTGTTCAACTGAAAAAGAGAATACTAAATAAATATCATTAGCCATTATATATCATCAGTTTATATTTGTAGATGTCAGATGGTTTTGGTATGAGTGTGCTTCTCATATATGAAATGAAATATGACCAATAGTGTACTATCTTACAGTGACATCGGTCAACCAGATTTTTAGATTGATTTGTGCTGTTACATCATACCTGTAGTTTATGTGAACACTATTTATGCATGTGAACTTTCAGGGATGAACACTGTAAGAATCCGAGCTTTTATCAACTGTGTTCTCTATGATATTTTCAAACTATCATATTATATTCCTCTGCAGAGAAAGCAAAATACCGTGACTAGAGACAAACATGAGACAGAGCTCATAGCTAGAGGTCGTCATGATCCCTGTGTTGTTCCACGAGGTACTCTTGTTGATATAATATATTTTGACTTTTTTATATGTTGAATTGCATTTTATCTGAACATCGTTGACCATTTAAGTTACTAATCTGTACTTATTTCCTCTTGTCTTGTATGGCTAACGTACTTGCTTTTGGTTCCTTGTAATTTTTATTTGGGGTTGGATGTAATTCAACTTGGAATTATGATAACAAAACTAAACATGATTTTATAGCCTAATTCCAAAATAAAACCCATTTATTCCTAAAAGTTGCAAATGCCTCTTTAGTATACTATGTAATATGCATGGGTATCTTGTTGAGGTTTTTGTGTGTGTTTAACACTTCACCGCCTCACCAGATGTGATATCTAAGGCTTAAAAATGTGCGAAAATATGATCTCAGGAGTAGTATTTGCAATTAATTATTAGGGGTAATCATCACAATTCACAAAAAGTACCCTTCAGGCTTGACCTGATTACAAAACTCCAAACTAACTTTCTAAAATTCAAAAAATAACAATGGTATGCTTTTTATACTATTGAATCGTTGGGTTTCTATTGGAATTAGGTCAAACTCAAGCATGCCTTTTATAATTAACCCTTTAATATTTAGGGAAAATTGTTTTTAAAAAAAAGATTACTTTTACAAAGATTATCACCCTTCACTGACAAATACCCCTTGATCATCACGTGATTATATTCGATGTGCACCTGTTTATATAAAGATTAAAAAGCTGGATCGCTTGTCCTACAAAAGCCAAAGATTTTTTTAATAAGAACCTTTAATATCCCTCTTCTTATTCGGCCACCACTTTTGTACTTGATTGTTTCTGTGCAGCTGTTCCTATGGTGGAAGGAATGGTTTCGTTGGTGCTTGTTGACCAATTAATGGCACACCATGCGCAGTGTATGCTTTTCCCGATTAATCCAGCATTACAGGAGCTGCCTAATAACGAACAGGCTCAGGTTCCCCTTTAAACGATGTGTGCTGAACCATGCCCGCCTTTTTTCTTAGTTCCTCATCTATTGCAAAACAAAGATTAGTTAAGGTTTATCCATCATATAGGGGTTTCATAATTGTTTGTACTTTGTATGTACTTTGATTGTTATATTTTCTGTTTTGTGGTGCTTGATAATAGATTTTTGAGAAGTTACTTTATTCTCGTGTGATGAGAATATGAGTTGTGTATGTGGGATCGTATCTTGTTTCCTTCAAATAAAAGAAATTTTACTATTTCTGTATGCCTCTCTCTAATTATAAATTAGATGAAGTTATGTAGTTTTTAGGTTGACTGATCATTATAGAATTGGGGTGACAGAGTCTTTGTACCCAATAAACTGGTAATCTAATTCAATGTATGTGGATGCAGCAAATTGAGCTAAGCACCTTTTGTATACCGTCCTAATGGATAAGCTATTTTGTCCTAAGTGGAGATTAAGCTATAATTGAATTATTGATAATGTTTAACAGATGATTGAAAAAGAATAACTAGTAACAGAATCAAATATTAACATCAAACCCGTAAACTCCGATACTCAGACCAATTCAAATTCATTGGCTCTTACTATTAGAATTTGATTCTCAATCTAGATACTAGTGCTCTCTAATTGTGGAAAGGTCGCTAGGGCCACAACGGTAAAAACTACCTTAATCAGAAACAACGTTCTAATATAGGTTCGTATTTCATAGAAGTAATTTGTTCGTTAATTCTTTTTCTCGAGTATTCCATACTGATTGAAGCCTCAACATAGTACATGATATGAGTCTTATAAAAAGAAGCGAGTAATAAATCAAACCAAACTTATTGTTTTATTTTTCAATTGAGAATGTGAATTGAAAGGTCACCGTTCTTGTCCATTAATTAGTAGAGTACTATATAATCAATACAATATTAACCATGGATGTCACATCATGTTTATCTACTAAGAATCTACAATTCTCTAATATTAATTTTTTTTTTTTTGATAAGGAGGAGAGACGAGAAACTCCACCCCCACCCGATCGGAGGTCCCTCGATCGGGTAGGATGTAAATCGAGGAATGTGCCCGAGTAGCAGACACCTGTGCGAGAGAGCCAACAGGTCGAACCCCAGGACAAACCTTCATAATATTTCAATGAAAATTTGTCCCACCCGAGATTCGAACCCTGCGTCGCCGGGGAATTACACCCACATCATCACAGGCCTTACCACTCGGCTATGCTCCTGGGGACATTCTCTAATATTAATTGTTCCTGTTTTATGTAACTTTTAATAGTCTTCTTTGAAACTGCATTGCCATACATGAACAATCAAGTGAAGTGGTTAACATTAATCTTATTTTTTCAACAATATATAAATATATACTCCTATATATGCACATTCAGAAAAGGTTATGAAAAGGAAAAACCAGAACAAGAACACTTGAGCTGAAACATTTTCTTTTTGTTTCTTCTCAAAGACCTTCACACAAACACATAAGTGGAGAGAGAGAGAGAGAGAGAGAGAGAGAGAGAGTTTTAAGAAAAAGAAAAAAGAAATTACTACAAATTATATACTAGAGTAAATAAATACATTGTGTTTGAGCATGCATATGCACCAGCACCATATCATATATGAGTGGTGCCTGGGAGGTGGCCGGCAAAGAATCCCACCAAGATCCACCTGCACCTTTTCTTTTTCACACAAATTTGTTTTTTTTAAAAAGCCCCACTTTGACTATTTCCTGAAAAGCAAAAAAGCTAAGCTCACTCACTACTTACATACTCGTAGTTCTTCAATTCCTTTTTTGTACCTGTCTTTCTTTTTGGGGACATTTTTGGTACTTCATACATCTTTAATTTTATCTGCATGCCAAATGACTGTTTTTGTAATTATTAGTTAGTCATAGTATAATAGGTACATATCACATTTCAATCCAAAAGCATAAATGCAAATTTTCAATTCACACACACTTCAATTAATAAGGCTCTTTTCAATTTTACACATCTTTAGGGACTGTGGGGAAATTATCAATATTAGCCCTGTTTGACGAGCAAATTTAGTAGGTAGTCCTTTATCTTTTAAAAGGACTATTTCCGATAATTTTGAAAGATAAAGGACTACTTACTGAATTTGCTCGACAAACAGGACTAATATTGATATTTCCCCAAGGACTGTGTTGTAAGTAATTAAACAGGTAGAAACATTCGAAATGACTATTATACTCTTCAATTCAAATAATATACTACTATAAGTGTCGGTGGAGAGAAAACAGGATTAAGGCTTTCATCACCCTGTTTTGATTGCCTTTCATCTATCTCAAAGTACCCCCCTCCTTCTATTGCTCCAGTAGAAAATGACAACACACCCCACACCCCCACAGGGGGACCATTAAGGATCTCTCAACATATACATACATATATACAATAATAATAATAATAATAATTTGTCACTCTTTACATAATGCAACAAATAGACTTAGGTGTGGACTGAATTATTCATCAAAATAAATTCAATCACTATATGTTATGTTTAGCTCTAAAACAATTCAAATTAAACAAGTACTGTATATGTTTCGAGTTTAAAGTAGTGAATGGAGAAGAGAGAGCGCGAGCGAAAAGAAGAAAAGGAAAAGGTGTACCATTTCAATATTCTTGAATTGAATAGATACAACTCTTGTGCTTTTAAGCATGTTTCTGAAGTCCTTGCTTGAATGCCACAGTGGGAGCAATCCTGCAACTCCTCCTCTGATGCTCAAGCACCAGTTGCTCGGCAAACGAGTCCAGTTTTTCAATATTGCTCTGCTCTCCGATCTTTTTCCCACCAAACAGAACAGACTCCACATTCTTCTGTTTCAGCATCTCGTCGGCTATTCCAATTAATGCTTTCACGTTGCTCGAGCTTGGATCCGAGTCGACATTGGCCCCACACCTACCGGAGGTGGACCCATTTGCCTGTTTAATCATATAACTTAATTAAGTTACCATCCAACTCTCAACCTTGTGCAAAAATAACCCTTCTTTAAGTATTAATAACAAAAACTAAGTCTTTGAGTCTAGAAGAGGGAGGGTGGTTGCGACACGATTGTAGTCATCCTCCTATTATCAATTTCTAAAATATTTGTTGTTTTGCAATAATGCTACAGACAGAACTTGTAGCTAAAATTTGATCCAATTAGTCAACTACAAATCAATAATATCACTGAATTATAAATAATCAGCCTTCCCTACCACTTATAGATAATTAAGAAGGCAATTAAGTAGGACTAATTAATCAAATTACAGTCTTAATTAGTAATTACACATACAAAGAGAGAGAAAATAAAATACTAGTACAGTTTTAGACAGTGAGACCCCTTCCTTCCTTCTGGTCCAATCCCAGCACAGTTAATATTTTATTTTTGTATGTGAGAAATTAATTTTACTTTTATGGAAAACTGGATTCTGTTTCTGAGTCACTCTGTAGCATTTTTGCATCATATTTTTCCTGTTTTAGTACATTATGTAATCAATTTTGTGGTCATACATTACCAGCAGTACACACACCACTGTCCCAAGAAACAGACAACCTTGCAAGCTGTGTAGTACAATTTTCATCTTTGGGTCAAAAGTGAAAACTAGTACGTACATTTTTAACTGCACACTCAAAACTGTAAATAATCTCTACAGTAATTTCATGATCAAACACACACTCCAAATTGTGGGTTGTCATTTTAGGCTGCCAAATGTTTGTCTTCTTTGGCTTCTACAAAGAATTCAATTGCAAGCCCCCAAAATCCACCCTACCTACCTACCCAAAATAAATACTCCTACTACAAACAATCTTCAATTGCATTGCACTCTAATTAAAAAAAAATAAAAAAATAAAAAAAGATTGTTATTAAAGTTTTTACCTGAATCCGAACGTAATTACTACTCCGGCTGTGGCCGAAAGCCATGGCCACCGCGTGGTCCACCAGCTCCGCCGACCCCTCCCCGTTTATCCGAGCCAGGGGCCGAGCCCAATCCCGAGCCTTCCACTTCCTCACCTCCTCCAACTCAAAGCTGCCCTCCGACAGCTGTCCGCCAGCCCCGAGCGAAAGGACCAAAATGTCCTCCACCCCTCTCACGAACGGGAACTCCTGCTTGTTGTGCAGCACGTGGGTAATGGCCGCCGCGGTAGGGTTGCTCATCGCCAAGCCGCCGTCGACCCCCACGCACCGGGTCGACCCGTCCACCGATTTCATGCAGACCGGGCCGACCCGGCCCGGCTCCGACGAGGTCGCCAGGCAAACCTCCCACAGATTGAAGTCGTAGCTGTCGGTCTCCAAGGCGTCGGCGCGGGAGAACAGGAACGGGGCCGCGCTCGACAGATCGTAGCACGGAATCAGGACCGGCTTCAGCGTGTCCTTCAGCGTCAGCGTCCGCCCGCTCTTTTTTTCCCTGAACGCCTCCTTCATCGCCTTCTCCAGCCCGGCCGAGCCGCCGCCGCCGCCGAAAAATCGCCGGAGGAAACCGGAACCACGCCGCGGCTTGGCGGCGTAGGATTTCCCCCCCTCCGCCGCGAGAAACTTCCAGGTGTCGTCGGCGTGGAAAATCGGGCGGTTGGAATCGCTGGCGGCGAAGAGCATCGCCGTGAAAATCCCCCCGACGCCGCTCCCGGCGGCGACGTCGAAGTAATCGGCGAGGCGGGCGTCTGGATTACCCGATTTGGACCTGAGCGCGGACTCGAGATAGGAGAGCGCCTTGCCGGAGAGGATGTTCCGCATCCCGCCGCCGTCGATGCTGAGAAGGCAGATTTTCCCCCTTTGATTTTTGAGGGGCTGAGAGGCGTCGGGGATCTCCCAGAGGTTTTGATCGTCGTCGTCGTAACCGAAGAGAAATTTGGATTCCAAAATGGAGAAAATCTCGTAGCTGAGTTTATCGGAATCGATGCTCGGCTCCAGCGCCGTATGGTTGTTATCTCCACGAACACGTGACATTTCTGTTATATATAGCTCAAATTTCTTCACATACTATCTCTCTCTCTCTTTAAATTGAATTATTTACACACACTTATAAGGAAAAAAAGGATTGGAAAAAGGGGAAAATCGATTGATAAGAAGAAAGAGAGAAAGATAAAGAAGATATGGCGAGAGAGAGAGAGAGAAAGGAAGAGAGGCAAAGCAGAATTTTGCAGAGCATGTCTGTTTTTTGTTTTTTTTGAATTTTATATAGAAAAAAAGGTTTTTTGTTTTCTGAGCTAAGAAAAATAATTTTAAAATAAAATAATGTAGAAATAAAAATAATACTGTCACTCAAATTAGTTTCAACAAAACTCTCAGTCTCACCCACAACACTCAAAATTAGAGAAGCAATTCTAGACACTTAGAAAATTTATTGAATTTGTCCATAATTTATCAAAACACAAACGTCAAACTCTAGAAATGAGCGCCAGCTTTAACAACGGTGATTTGCGAAGAAACGTAACACAAACAACATAACAAAAAATGATCAACGAATATTTATCTATACAAATATTAATATTAATGCACGGGGACAATTATCTGACATTATTAGTCTCTGAAAGCGATGTATATAAAATTAAAATGTGATGAAATTAACACATTACTCCACATCACAAAATTTTCTAAATCTAAAATTCACAAAATTTTCTAAATCTAAAATTGAACACACTATGCAGGGAGGCATACGATCATACTGAATTGGGCGTCTCTCACGCATTTGATTAAAATCAAAACTGAACACACCTAGCAATAGGGGTGGGAATTCCGGTTTTGGTTATCGGTTAAAACCGAAACCGAACCGAAAATTTCGGTTTTTGGTTAACCAAATATAAGAAATTCGGTTTTCGGTTCGGTTATCGGTAAGATTTTTTTTATATATTCGGTTATCGGTTAACCCGATAACCGATCGTTAAAAACCGAATAACCGAAATATATTATATATATTACATATTATATATATCCTTAAGGACGATTATATGACAACACTCCCTTACTTATTTCGTATTTTTTGTATTTTGTT
The DNA here is from genome assembly GCA_954870475.1 of Euphrasia confusa. Lineage (NCBI taxonomy): Eukaryota > Viridiplantae > Streptophyta > Magnoliopsida > Lamiales > Orobanchaceae > Euphrasia > Euphrasia confusa. The sequence continues at coordinate 26,448,425 of OX940960.1, forward strand.
AGATTTATGCATGTTAGGTTGAATAAGTTGGATTTTAGTTTAAATTTGTTTATATTTTGATTTATTTTCTTTTTTTTCACGATATTTTTTTTAAATTTAGCTTTTTTTTTTCTAATCGGTTTTTTGGTTAACCGATAACCGAACCGAAAAAATCGGTTCGGTTATTGGTTATCCAATAAATTTTTCGGTTCGGTTTTGGTTGGTCATTTTCGTCGTTTTTCGGTTCGGTTAACCGGTCATTCGGTTCAGTTCGGTTTTGGTTAACCGAACTTCCAGCCCTAATTACTACTATAAACATTGAATCATATTGGTTGCATGAAGTTTATCAAAACTTTTACGATTTTTAACTCATTACTCTAAGCGGACGAAATCGTCCGCCTTTTATAAATCAATATTTGTGGTTCCGAATAGACATTTTGACACCATTACTACTATAAACATTGAATCATATAAGTTGCATGGAGTTTTATCAAGAACTTTTACCATTTTTAACTCATTACTCTAAGCGGACGAAATCGTCCGCCTTTTATAAATCAATATTTGTGGTTCCGAATAGCCATTTTGACACCATTACTACTATAAACATTGAATCATATTGGTTGCATGGAGTATTATCAAGAACTTTTACGATTTTTAACTCATTACTCTAAGTGGACGAAATCGTCCGCCTTTTATAAATCAATATTTGTGGTTCCGAATAGACATTTTGACACCATTACTACTATAAACATTGAATCATATTGGTTGCATGGAGTTTTATCAAGAACTTTTACGATTTTTAACTCATTACTTTAAGCGGACGAAATCGTCCGCCTTTTATAAATCAATATTTGTGGTTCCGAATAGACATTTTGACACCATTACTACTATAAACATTGAATCAAATTGGTTGCATGGAGTTTTATCAAGAACTTTTACGATTTTTAACTCATTACTCTTAGCGGACGAAATCGTCCGCCTTTTCGAAATCAATATTTGTGGTTCCAAATAGCCATTTTGACACCATTACTACTATAAACATTGAATCATATTGGTTGCATGGAGTTTTATCAAGAACTTTTACGATTTTTAACTCATTACTCTAAGCGGACGAAATCGTCCGCCTTTTATAAATCAATATTTGTGGTTCCGAATAGACATTTTGACACCATTACTACTATAAACATTGAATCATATTGGTTGCATGGAGTTTTATCAAGAACTTTTAAGATTTTTAACTCATTACTCTAAGCGAACGAAATCGTCCGCCTTTTATAAATCAATATTTGTGGTTTCGAATAGACATTTTTGACACCATTACTACTATAAACATTGAATCATATTGGTTGCATGGAGTTTTATCAAGAACTTTTACGATTTTTAACTCATTACTCTAAGCGGACGAAATCGTCTGCCTTTTATAAATCAATATTTGTGGTTCCAAATAGCCATTTTGACACCATTATTACTATAAACATTGAATCATATTGGTTGCATGGAGTTTTATCAAGAACTATTACGATTTTTAACTCATTACTTTAAGCGGACGAAATCGTCAGCCTTTTATAAATCAATAATTGTGGTTCCGAATAGACATTTTGACACCATTACTACTATAAACATTGAATCATATAGGTTGCATGGAGTTTTATCAAGAACTTTTACGATTTTTAACTCATTACTCTAAGCGGACGAAATCGTCTGCCTTTTATAAATCAATATTTGTGGTTCCAAATAGCCATTTTGACACCATTATTACTATAAACATTGAATCATATAGGTTGCATGGAGTTTTATCAAGAACTTTTACGATTTTTAACTCATTACTCTAAGCGGACGAAATCGTCCGCCTTTTATAAATCAATATTTGTGGTTCCGAATAGCCATTTTGACACCATTACTACTATAAACATTGAATCATATTGGTTGCATGGAGTTTTATCAAGAAATTTTACGATTTTTAACTCATTACTCTAAGCGGACGAAATCGTCCGCCTTTTATAAATCAATATTTGTGGTTCCGAATAGAAATTTTGACACCATTACTACTATAAACATTGAATCATATAGGTTGCATGGAGTTTTATCAAGAACTTTTACGATTTTTAACTCATTACTCTAAGCGGACGAAATCGTCCGCCTTTTATTAATCAATATTTGTGGTTCTGAATAGCCATTTTGACACCATTACTAGGGCGTGAACAGACAATGATCTAGAAGCAATTAGAATAACAAAAATCGATTAATTAACATTTGATCAATCATCAATAAAATAGTGTAATAAAATAGTGTCTCCAATTTGGGGGAAACACAAAAGATCGTCTTATTGGAACTAATTGCAAATTTAAACTTGTTGTGAATTGACAATCTTTCTCTTGAAGGCCGAAATGCCTCAAACACCCTACTACACACCATGTTTTAAAATTCATCAAGTAAATTTCTTCACAAAGTCCATTAATATGTACTAGTATTTATCAAACTTAGTCGTGTAATTGAAGTAGGTGATCAAAAACCAATTTCTGACTTCGAACAGAATATATGAAATTCTGTTTTGTTTATTAATGAATTTTTCTATTAAAGACATTTCTATATCTTGACTCATATCATATATAAAGATATAGTTCTCGTGAAATACTTTATGTAAATGGATGCTCACCTTAGATAATTCACCGAACTCATTGCCTAAAAATTTCTAAGTAGTTACCATTTTGAGTAAACAAAATTATGATAAAGTTGTACACCATTAATCTTTAAAATTCAAACATCACCGTAAATAGTTTCATAATATATTTTACATTTTAAATGAGACGACAAGTATTTTAAGGACAAAATAATTTGTCATCATTTTTACATCATTTCATGACAATAATTTTTTTGTCCCTATATCCTATTCACTAGTGACAATTTTTGCTCTCGTTACATACGTACAAATGACAACGAATATTGTTTCATAACAAAAGAAAATTCGCTTTTTGGACGAAATATATATATAAAAAAGCAAAAATTACAATTTTTATTGCACGAAAAAATGACATTAAAATTTTAGGAATTATTAATGAAAATTCATCACAAAAATTAAAAGTTTAGTGACAATAAGATAAATTCTTGTTATAAAGGTACAATTTAGTTACTTAAATTTCATATTAAGTAATAAAATTAGAAGTCATATCTGAAGCTATATATCCGTCACTACATATGAACAAATATAGTGACATATTTTTTATTGTCATCACATCATGATAACTTTTGATGATTTAACAAATTAACGTCACATTTACTTGATATGGCTCACATAAAATGACAATGTATGCGACCAAAAATTGCCTCACCTGATAAATAAATTTGGCAACAAAAATGACATTTTCATGACATCGCGTGCTCTCAAATTTCACCAAATATTATTAATCATTTTTATAATTTGAAACAATTTATATAATGAATTTTTCATGTTCACCCAACAATATCATGTCATAGTAGTACAAAATTGTCCAATTTCTTCCGACTATATATATAAAATCCGAGAGATTTTAGGCAGACCACCGGTTGACTTTTCACTATTTCCCTCCAAACACACAAGTTCCAAAATCCAGAGATTAACAAAAAACATACAAATTTCTTCATATTTTTTTAATATTTTGAAAAAAATTCATGAATTCAAAAAAGAGAGATAGATAAAATGTGGCTTCCAAGCTCAAAGAGCAATCTTAATGCCGGAAAAAAGAGCGGTCGGAACGGCTTAGTCGCGGTTGCCATCGACAAGGACAAGGGAAGCCAACACGCCCTCAAATGGGCTATCGAAAATCTCCTCGCCAGAGGCCAAACCGTTATCCTCATTCACGTCGTCCATGGCTCATCTTCATCCTCTTCGTTTGTAGGCTCAAGTGTGTACGAAGAATTCCATATTCGGATTGTTTTCGTATTTTCGTATTTTTTTTATAAAAAAAATTGTCGATGCAGTTGGAAGCAACTTGGGCGATCACGACCTCAACGGGCCCACGAATTCTCGCAAGAAAGTACTCGAGAAGCAAACGAGGGAGCTTTTCATCACCTTCCATTGCTTTTGTACTCGTAAAGATGTAAGCTTTTCGAGAACAACAAAAATCTTCTTATATATGTATTCCGTTTTCTTACATTTTGAGACGAAAATCTAACAGATACATTGTTTCGACGTGGTGTTGGAGGACACCAACATAGCGAAAGCAATCACAGATTACGTCGCAAATGCTGCTATCGAAACCTTGGTTATTGGGACATCTCGTCACGGATTCCTCAAGTGAATAAGCTTCGATCTCTAATATTTCATTTTTCGTTTTTTGTTTTCATTTCGCGTAATATTGAATATTGAAAATGCAGACGACTGAAGGCCGGGGACGTGCCTTCTAGTGTATCGAAAACAGCACCGGATTTCTGCACGACTTACGTGATATCGAAGTCGAAAATCTCTTCTGTGAAGCACATGTCTCGTCAAGCCCCGTTTGCGTCGCCTCTCATCACTCAGATACAACAGATTGAAGAGCAAGCCAATCATTCCGACTCTGCTTTGCCTATCGACTCTGCAGTGTCCAAGACTCGGATGAGTTTCAGAGGTTTCCTTCTTCTTCTTCTATGGCTGTGTGCTGTTCTTCATATGGACTAATTCAATTCCCACATCTAATTCTCGATTTCGGAGCAGGTGGTAATAACAGGACGCCGCGCAAATCTAATGTCGACGACACTAGTTCACTCAAGTAAGTCCCTTCAACTTAGGACCGTTCTTTTGGACTTAATTTCAGTTCAGTTCAGATCGTTTCAGTTTAGTTTAGTTCAGATCCATTCAGATTCAGTTCAGCCGGTTTCATTCCAAAAGAACAGGTCCTAACTTGGATTTACATTTTGTGGCTAAAACAATGTTTTCGATTTCAAATGCACAGGTCACCGTTTGGGAGGCCGGGAGGGAACTCGAGGATGTTCAGTGATCTAATGGACTGCGATACTGATATATCGTTCGTGAGCTCAGACAGGGCAAGCACAGATCGAGCCTCGAGCGTCTACGACAGCATGGAGTTCGGGCGGCCCTCACGAGTCTCGGTCAGCTCCGAGAGCAGCTTCGGATCCATGAGGTCTGCAGGGACTAAAGGGAGCGCCTTGAGTTCTTTCACTGATTTCTCATGTTCCTCCGTTGAAAGTGTAAGCAAAATCGATTCAAATTTTCAACAAAAAACAACACAAAACACCTAACAACTTGTTTGTAGGAAGGGGCTGCGGGCGAGATGAGAAGGCTGAAACTCGAGTTGCAGAGGACTATGGAAATGTACAGCACAGCATGCAAAGCAGCTCTAACAGCTGAACAGCAGGTACCAAATTAACAACGTACAGAAAAAACTTCACATCCAAAGAAAAAAATATTACTATGCACAGTTATTTTTATATAGAATTTTACGAAATAAAAAATATTTTTTTCGCATAAAAAATAATATAAATATAAAAATAACATATAAAATTGTATATTATCTATCTTTAACTTCATGTAATCAATTTAATAATTTTGACAAAGCTCAAAAGAACTTGAATTTTCTAGTTTATTCATATATAGAGTTTTTACTGTATATGATCGATTAGACGAGATCATAAAACACGTGGTAATATTTTATATCGAAAGCAGACTACGGAGCTTCACCTGTGGAGAAAGGACGAAGAACGGAGACTAGAGGACGCTCGGAAAGCAGAGGTGTCGGCTCGGATAACAGCCGAACGAGACAAGGCCAAGTACAAAGCAGCCATGGAAAACGCTCAAGCAGCACTACAGAGAACCGAGTCCCAAAACAGAATCAACGCCACAGAAAAGACATTAAGCTACCGAAGGTACACCATCGAGGAAATCGAGGTGGCCACCGAGTATTTCGCGGAGCCTCGCAAAGTGGGAGAAGGCGGCTACGGGCCCGTCTTCAAGTGCGACCTCGACCACACCCCCGTTGCAGTCAAGGTCCTCCGCCCCGACGCCGCCCAAGGGAGATCACAGTTTAATAAAGAGGTATTCTTTCCATCCTAATTAATGAAATATATTTTCACAACTTTATCTTTTTAATACACATTTATTTACCATTATATAACAACTTTTTCAACTAACTCACCCTAATTACTATAATACCACTCTTTTTTCAACTAACTAACCTTAATTAGTATATACCTTTATACAATTATTTTTTCAGCTACTTATTTTATTCGTTACACAGTCCAAAGTTGGACCAATAACATATTAAAAAGCCTTGTTAGGGTGATAAGATTATTCAACTTATATTTGAGCTTTAAGACTTTTTTTTCAACCGATGTGGGATACATAATATATACCCCTATTTTATATTATAAACCACACAACAAAACATTTTTTCTTAATCCACGTGCAATTTTATCTATGCATAGTGTTAAGGGATATACGAGTAATAACAACGAAGTTTTCGCTACTTACATTATTCGATTACGACGACGACGTATGATTTCAGATCGAAGTTCTGAGTTGCATGAGACACCCGAACATGGTCCTCCTCCTCGGCGCCTGCCCAGAGTACGGCTGCCTCGTCTACGAATACATGGCCAACGGAAGCTTAGAAGATCGTCTCAGCCGAAAGGACAACACTCAGCCACTTTCCTGGCAGCTCCGTTTCAAGATCGCAGCAGAGATCGCAACGGGCCTACATTTCCTCCACCAGATGAAGCCCGAACCTCTGGTCCACCGAGATCTGAAGCCCGGAAACATCCTCCTCGACCACAACTACATCAGCAAGATAAGCGACGTGGGGCTGGCCAGGATCGTCCCGCCTAACATAGCCGACGAAATATCTCAATACCACATGACTTCGACTGCCGGAACTTTCTGCTACATCGACCCTGAGTATCAGCAGACGGGGATGTTAGGGCTGAAATCTGACGTGTACTCGTTCGGGATTATACTTTTGCAGCTGCTCACGGCGAAGCCAGCTATGGGGATAACGCACCACGTGGAGAAGGCAGTCGAGAATGGGACGCTGGAGGATGTGTTGGATAGTAGTGTCTGTGATTGGCCGATCGAAGAGGCTATGGTGTTTGCGAAGCTGGCTCTAAGGTGTGCTGAGCTGAGGAAGAAAGACAGGCCGGATCTCGGGAAAGTTCTGTTGCCGGAGCTCAATCGGTTGAAGGATTTCGGTGAAGAGAATAATAGTAATAGTAATAAGGCGAGTCGATCTATAAGGCAATAGCTAATGAAAAATACCTGACTTACTTGCAGCAATGGATTTGATGAGATGAAACTTTTGTGCAGGGAGTTGAGAGTGAGCCTGAAGCACAACATGAAAATGGTTTACAAAGTTCAGCTTCTATCCCGGAAGACTTGAAAGGTACTATGAATCTGAAAAGGAGGAGGAAGCATCTTGTATTGCTCTCTAGTTTACTAACCAATTTTGTTGTTTCGTTTCTTACAGAAAATGGTGAATGAAAATTCCACGGAGGATCGAGGGGAAACGATAAATACACATTTGTTTTTCTCGACAATTTCTGCTAGCCCTGTCTCTTTGATATAATGTGTTTAGTCAACAGAAGAGGGCAGAAACTAGAGGTTGTATAGTATTATAGCATGTATATAAAAGAAATTTAGTTGGAGTGTTGAATTATTGTAACTGTATCAGCTCCGATATCATTTTTTTTCTCAATTTCCGTGCCCGAACAAGTACAAAAAATAACACCCACAGCCGATACACATTGAATATTTTCCTTTGATCCAGAGAGACTTACAAATGACTCACACTTGGTTCCAACATGTTGGCTTCTCCAGGACAACATTAGGTGTGTGGTTCACATCGTCTGCACTTAAGCACCGCAAGAATAAAAAATATCTGGTTTCAAATGAGAACAAAAAACAACCATGACAGTGAATTAATAGTCGGGCAACACCACAAAAATGTTTTCAGGAGAATCATTTGAGCCCAGGTTCACAAAAGTTGCCATTATTCACACACGAAAGCAAGAAAAAAACAAGATTTTACTAGCTCATTTACTCCTCTCCGAACCTATCTTCTCCTTGAGAGCATCCCAAAAGGCGGGAAGAGCAATATCATCGGGAACTTCCTTGAAGGATGGCAAATAATTCACATCCACAATTACATGGTCACCGGTGCCTTCCTGAACCTATCATTTTAAGGAAAAAATTGAAAGAAAAAAAAACCTCAGTTAGCCAGAATGCCTCAAATGGAGCCAGGAACTTCATCTTGTGTTATTCTCTATTTCCAATCATTTTGTTACTATTTGACTATTTGTTTTTGTTTTTCTAACATGCATTTTGTATTGTTCACACCAAATATATTTTCCAACCTCTCGGATTCTAGTCTAAGAATAAATTTAGAACCACCACCCAAGAAAAAAACATAAGGAAAGTCTTCGTATTTTCTTCAGTACGGCTTTGGCTGCCACCAATTCGTGCCGGGGTCACTAGCTTACCTGCATCTTGGTATCTAGAGGAAGTCACTAGCTAAAATGAAAAAAAAAACAAATACGCATAGGGTCTAAAGTCTCTAAATTTCACAGTATTTCAAGATATTTTAGTTTTGGACAAGGTATATGGAAAAGTGTTTCAGATGATTTTATATTCCTTAGTATAGAATAAAGGGATTAGGGATGTATCCGACTTTTATTTTGGAGAGCCTATTTATTTTTGTTATTTACATACGCAAGAATACTATTCCTACCAGGAATGAATGCAGTCATTTAGGGGCATCAAAAGATCAAACAGCAGTTCTCTTCATGTGGAAAATCAGAGTTTAGGTTTCAACTGTTTAGGTTTTGTTTCTTTGACGTCTTAAGATCAATTCAATTAATAAAGTCTCAGACTTATTCTCTCATAACCCTCGACTCTATCAAAACAGAGCTAATGCTGTCATTGTAGGACGTAATATAAGGTTGATATAAACAAAGAATTCAAAAAGTAACTCACGACAACATCAAAGCCGAATATTGTAAGGTCGAGCCTTTTTCTAAGCCAATTTGCAGCAGCATTAACAAGCTCAACATCTATCGTGTGATTATCAGCATTAAGTTGTTCAGTGGCAACAGGTAGAGACTTTAGGCTGTAAAAGAGAGATTATTTTTCTGGATGTCATATAAGAAAATGAGTACCAATCATGCAACAGCAAAAGCTAAAATTGGGAAGGATAGTAATACCTGTCAAACAGTAAAGGTTTCATGCCCTTGTCCGCAAATAAGTTCATTAAGGTATCTGCATTGGGAGTAGACTTCTTGACCGCATAGAAAACCTTGCCGCCCAATGCATAGAATTTGTAAATCAAAGATGAATGATCAACATATTCCTGCAGGTAAATGTTGTTCAACAAAATCACTTCTCATGGAAATCTAATATGAAACGGCAGAAACTAAACCAGTAAAACAACTGCAGACATTGGTCTTTAACATATATTGTTACATGTAATATTACAAGTACATTACCTGTACAATTGCTGGCATAGGAACATTGAGATCGTTGTAATGATCCACCTTAAAAACAATTGCCTGCAAAATATATCAAAGCAATATTCAAAAGAATGAGTTGAATTTCTTTTATTCGCACCTTTGTTTCATGGAAAAACTACTGTGCGATAAAGTTTCTTTCTACTACTTCTAAGAAATCTAAGAGAAGGTCTACAATGACTTCAGAATTCAGATGTCAGGAATTTAAAATTTTAAATAGGTATTGAGGACTAAAGCTGCTGGATAGAAAATTAAATTAGTTACTCTAGCATATGCAACAACAGATTCTTGACAAAAAGGACAAAATGAGAAAAATATAAGAAACTATTTAGATACTATAATCGGGTGAGTAGCAAAGAGTAAAAGTAATTACCCTTGCGTAATCAGTTCAGGATTAACTGATTAAATAATGAGATGACACAGGGTATAATTCGATGATGATTAAGGAGTATGTCACTCCGAAATTTAGGTGAATTTAAGCTTGTATATTCAGGCAAGGAAAAAGAATTATAAACAAAGGAGTTTCTTCTACTGGAGTTTGAAACAAATAATTTTACCACAACCACCTCAACTGAAAATGAAATTTTGAAAAGTTTGAAGACTTAATACAAGTCACTTCAGAATAAAAAAATGTGCATACCATACTGTGAGCATCAGATACACCACAAGCAACTTGAGGTTTCACGATATTTGGTAGGGACAACTTTGCATCTGCTATCCTTTGCTCCAAAGAGGGCTCATGAAAGTTATCAACCTGCAATCTGAGGTCAGCTGTAACTCAAACTCCTGATAAAGCACTAAGATTTCAAAAGAACAAACATAACATAACTTTCTGCAGTTAATAATGAAAAATAAACATTTCATTCTTACTCATACGAGATGTTATTTCCCTTTAGTTCCATACATCTATTCCAATAGTACAAATAGCCATTTATATAGGAATAAGATTTCAGAATTGAATCGACATCCAGACAATAGTTCGACTAGCAATATCAAATTTGTTAACTACTTTTAGTACAAATACACTTGGGGTGGTAGAATTTTTATATATATCACCATTTCAAAATTCGTAACCAAATTAATTCAATCCCATATGTACTCCTTTAAACCTTATTATTATATGTCTCTGCACTATTGATCTCAAAACTTAAGCATCGCACTACATTTCTTTTGATCAACTCTGGTCTTAGTGAATTTTTGATAAAAGTATGAAAGGTGTATCATACATGCTGTCATTCTACAGTCAATATACAATACTAGCCAACAAAGCATGCGTATATTCTTTCTAATCAATATACGCAGCCATTAAGTACAGATGGTTTTAATGATAATTGACCTTTAAAAAATGGGGGGCCCTGATCTTAGAACGACCTTGAGTGTTGAGGGATTCCAAGCCAATTAGAATCTGCTGGATTTTCAGACGGTCCAATATAGGGAATATGTTGCTAAATGGGTCAATTACACAACAATCTGGCTGACATTTTATATACCTGCAAATCATGATTGCATATGTCGTCTGAGAAGAGATTTAAGATCATGACAAATATTTCAGGATTCAACACAACACAAATGTAAGTTTATCCACATACTCCTTACACTTTTCTTATCAATAAAACAAGGGAAACTAAAAAAACCACCTCAAAATCTACAAATAACCAAGTACATGTCAACTCACTTTATCATTATATAAAAATAAAGTATCCAAAGGAAGATATAGCAAAGAAATAACGAGGTTAAACACCATATATGAGCACATAATTATATGTTCCAAATAAGTGCACGAGCCAATGTTGGACAAATCAGTTTATTTATATCCAGGAAACACATTACGATATTACCACTCAATAAGTCCACGATATGAACTCTAAAAGTCTATCTTGACTTCTCTCAAGCAACAGAAAAGAGCCTTATCATGGAAAGTCATCAGAGGAATCATGTGCCCACGTATTATGAAAGTTTAAAGGTCACACATACAGTAGCTTGCAAGTGCATGAAGACTATACTCCTACATAATTAGATAGGCCTACGAGCAATCATATTTTTAACAGCTCAGAAGATGTACAGTAAATTTTCTCAGAGAAAGTGTTAAATCATTGAGTTCAGTTTATGACGAACAACCAGATGGCAGAACAAGATGTTGTAGGATGCAAATTCTTTCATATTGCTCATCTGGAAAACTGATATTAAAATGCCAGCAACATACTTGGTTCATGAATGAGTGCAAATAACGAGGCGAAAAAATTCTAATGATATCATAAACAAAGTAGTCAGTTAATATTTGCCTTTGCAACTCTTGCAGATTGCGAGTAAAAGTAACTTTTTCAGGGAATTCTGAAGGACTGCCCATGTCAACAGCCACAATCTCATCCGTCGCCTTATGAAGAACTGCATCAACTAGTTTCAATTGAGATGGTATGGGAAGTTCATAATTAAGGGGCAAAAATATCAGCCCATTTGGTGTTGGTTTCCATGGAAAGGCTCCTCTCTGCAAAAAAAATAAATAAATAATAAAATAAAAAAATTGGGATTTCTTGGTAAGGAACTCATAAAATATTTATACAGCCAACATACCATTTGAGTAGTCTATATTAATATCATCCATCACTCCCAAAATATTCACAGCACTTATTCACGAAACAGAATTACCTTTGCAAAATCTTCTTCACGAGAAGGCTTCATCACATAGCCCACTATCAAGGCCTTGTTATGCATTGCCTGTGTTAAAAATCATCTACTTCAGCAGGGTTCCACAATTTCTAATGAAATGAAGCATCAGTTTCGAACAGACACATTTAACTCTTTCAAACACACATGCACGGATGCACCAATACATTAATAATATAGACAAACATAATGGCTTTAGTTAATAGATGAAAGGGTGGCAAAACAACTACTTTACATAGAAAGAGATTAACAGCATGACATGCTGAAACATATCAAATATAGTTAAGATAAACAGAAGGACATTGAATTAAGGATCCCAGACTCAGATCATATTGGAATATAGCTATTTAACACTAGTCATAATTGCCAAGCTATTTTGTTTTTACATATAACAGTGCAAATGAATGCAAAAGTCTTCACTTGCTAAAGTGACACTTCCCACAACAATTCATCAAACAGCAGCCTCACAAATTACATCTAATAGTAATCAATTCCAAATTTGACATGATGACTACAAACTAAATGGGTACTAAGGTAACATGAGTTTTTTCTTATACATACAACACTGACACAATAAAAAAACAATACTATAATTTACAACTTCTGTACAATGAATTACACTAACTTCCAAATAATTATGTCAATAAGATACAGAAATAACTGGACTGGGATATGTATTAAATTAAATTTATCAAAACAGATGCAAAACTCCTGAAACTAGATGAAAAATAAAGCTTCTACCAGCCATATGAAAAGGAAACAAACACAATACTTTTTTATTCAAATTGCAGATCAACAAAGGCAGTTCTTCAAGTTTCTGAATAAATATGTTAGACGTCCCTGTTGCAACATCATATTCAGGATCTGTGATGAAAGAACAACTCATTTTAGCATAACTTAGTCATCTACAGCTTGATGAAGCAAAGAGTTTCCGAAAAGACATCCTAAATAAATTATACACATGCAAGAAATTAATCCTAAGAGCAACGATGAGAATATGAGATTAGCATTCATCGAATCATTGGAAGTTAGAAAGGCTTACCAATGGGTGGTATTTGTTCAACAGACCCTGTAGATAGATGAAAGATGTAAGATGGTGAAGAACAATTCTTCAACAAGTAAAATATGGTTTAATAAATATGGTCACAAGTTTTTCATTTACTTCCACCAACTTAAAGATATGAGAAGAGCCTTATACAGTTCATTTCCGAGTGAACAGTGTGCTTATTGTTATTACATGAACCAATGCCAACACAATATAAGGAATTTATCGTATTGCAGCATTAACAAGGCAATATACTTTGAAAATCATCTGTAACTATATAAAGGGAAAAGAATTTAGAGAACAATACCATGCTTTCACATTCACATATATAAATATTATGATGTATATACAGTGTCTTGTTTTCCCCCTTTAATGGGATGTCGAGTAAGTAATGTACCAACAGTAACCTTCAACCAGCCAGAAGAATTCTCTTTGTGACTAATGTTTGATCCACAACTAGAGATTACATGAAGAAGAGTTCCTCCGCTGGCCTCCCAAATACGAGCAACCTCACTTGAAATATTATCCTCAGCCGAAAAGCAGATGATGCTACAGGAAAAGTTTCTAGCCATTTCTTGAAGAAGACACTCCTGTAACAAGTAAACATTTTTAGACTCCACAATGTTGACAATAAAAATGATCCCCATCGTCGATAATCCAGTGTCATAGAAAAGAATCTCGCCTTCCGACTTGAAAGACTTGGTTCGTGAGAAATGCCCTGCAAAATTGTTGATAACTTGAATCATCAGAGCTAACATATATCAAAAGAAAATTCAAACATTGTTAACAAATAATCCAACATATATAGATAGCATGATTAATTCAAGATATAACATGGAAAATTTCAAACTTGTCAGTAGCAAATATCGAAATTAACCCTATAATCAAGCAATTCAAGTAACTAATTTCGCTATGGCGATGCTGAATCAAAGAAATAGGGTTTTTAGAAAGAGTACAAATGGGAGGTTGGAGTAGCGTAGCTTGCGTAGCAGAGAATCGGCGCCGGGGAAGACGACGGAATCTTCAGATAATAGAACAGAGGAGTCCAGTAGAATCCCTCTCACTCCGTCCATTCTCTCGAGCTTTCCTGAATCAATCGGGCCTAACAGGAGTATAATAATACGGAGTGTGATACTTGAATGGCGGTCGGCGTTTGTGGTGACGGGGTGGTAGTGGCGAGTGGCGTCATGCGTCGGTGGGCTTATAGGGTCCGACGCTGGAATTACGGAATCTAAGAATAATATTAAATTTAATTAATTAATTAATTAATTAATTATGTTAAATCGTTTATTCCAAAGAACCAAAGACCCATGCTGCCGTAGGCTTAAATTATTATTGTGTGCTCAAAATCGAACAAAACTTTTTCAGTTATTCGCTTAATCGAGTAAAATAATTTAAAAATATATATCATTTTATTCACTTTGATCTATACAGTATATATTTTTTTTCTTCCATCGAGAAAGTTTAGTACTACATGCAGCATCGAACTAATAATGAGTACTTTAATTAATTCTTCTTATTTTTGGTATGAATATTGGATGTACGACAAAAACATAGGCATGCTCACTAAGTTGGGTCAATGTCATTTCTTGTGAGTAATATCACTCGAAAAAATCAATAAAATGAAATAGAAACAACCAAATGTAATCGTGATTTTACCTTATAAACGCAAAACCGCATATATTTTGTTGTTGATGTGAGTAATTCGACTTAAAACCGTATAATACTATAAATAATGTATTTTCAAAGCTATGAGAAATCCAAACTTTTTATCTAATTTATTGCGATAGTTTTAAAAAACTATATGTAATTTTTTTTAATTGAAGAATACTTTTTCATTACATTTTGAATAATTTTTCTTTTATAATTAAAAAAAATTATATTGTAATAAAATTAAATATGAAGGGCAATTTCGATACTTTGCTCAGGACCCTCGTAATATCAAGAACAGACCTGAGTAGATGAAAATGCATACATGACTCGGATGGATGATTCGAAGTTGGACTTAGAATAGATAAATTTGCAAGAAATTGGCGTGGGAAATGAGTGATCATGTGTTAAACAAGTGAATGTTATGTTATTTATACTACTTAAAAATTGATAAATTCCTATTTTATTGATGAATTCCCATAAAAATGTTAGAATTAGTTATTGAACCTGGTAAGAGCATCTCTAACCGATACTAAAAATCTATTTTGGAGTAGGGGGGATGTTCCAAGCGATAACAAAACATAAACCTATTATAGGTATTCAGGTAGGACCCACAGAAAAAATACTTAAATTTACGTTTACCTTAAACTTAAACCAAAAACTTTATTATTTATAAAATAATCCTTTTTATATAAATTAATAAAAATAATCTATCAATATTTTTTTAGTTTCTTATTTAATATTTTTTATTATATAATTTATTTTTATAATCATATCATTAATAATTAAAATAAAATTTAATAAAAATATTTATTTTTATTAAAATAAAAATAAACATGATAATACAAAATATAATTAAATATTAAATTATTTAATTAACGTTAAAAATAAAATAATAGTATAGAATATCACAAATTTTTTTTATTATGTTTGAAATTTTAAATTGAAAATAATGACTATTAAAAAATTTTAATGTCAAAAGTTATAAGGTTAAATTGTAAAATTGTAAAGATATTGGTTATTTATAAAAAGTGGTATTAGAATAATATTTTGAGAATATTCTTTTAAGTTTGAGTATTGGAATTCGGTTGAAGTGAAATTACTGTAAACTTAAAATAAAACTTATTTTTTAGTTTAAGTTTTTGTGTTCGGTTGGAGATGGCCTAACTCCATCCACATACGTTTGTACATTCATGCGTTTGGACTCGACGATAATGCTCCTCAAAGTTCAAGGACTCATTTATAATTTATTTATAAGTTCTCTTATTATGTTTTGGTTCTTACCTATTATTAATATTTAATAGGTTTGTACTTCTAGGGTTTAGTTATGATACTTATAAATAATCATATTATTGAGAGCTGTAACAACTACGTTTTTACACATTTAATAAAAGTTTTCAAGTTTTTTTTTCTAGTTTTTTTTCCCTTTTCGTTTCTTCTGTTGGCTAGGAAAGAACATGTCTTTTATTCATAAATTCTACGTTAGTGTCGAATATATAATTATTAAATACGATTGTTGAATATATTTATTCTACTTAAAAATTGTCGAATTTATTGTGGAATATATAATTCTTAAACATGATTGTCAAATATATTTAAACTACTACTAATAATTGCTGAGTTTTTTGTCGAATATATAATTATTCAAATTGCATTGAATATATGGTTGCCAGAAGCGTCTTAAATTCCTACAATCTCGTAATAAATTTTAAAATTTACTCTATAAATGAGTTGGTTTTATCTACCAATTAGGATTGTAGCCACCCTTCAACTTCCTTTGCGTATAAAATCAAGTAACCATCGAATAATATTTGTAACAATTCAAGCGTCTTACCAATTGATGAATTTGTTCAGACCATAATTCCTCATAATCATGCATAGAAATACAACTATCATCTAAACAATCGCTTACCCTATGTGATGTGGATACTCGAAGCCCATTATTTAATTAGGTTATTCACTTATCTTTTTAATAAAACCCAACATGTTTAGGGTTTCATAGTTATTTATATTTCGTTTCATTCATATATTCATTAGTTATTTTTTAGATTAATTAAAAGAGAGTTTTCTCGTTCTTTATTAATATTCGGTATTCTTATGAATTAACGAATTTGATTGATTGATTTTCGGTATTCTTCGGAATCAATGAGTCGTAATCGTGTGTTTACGCTTCCGCTTGCATCACTACATCTACAAGCTTTGAACAATCAGTATTTTTTGTTAGGAGATGCCGAAGAAAAAATTTGAGGTGTCAAATTCATCAAGACGATGTAGAGTTTTATTTCGCACAAGATTGACCTAACTTTTACAATGATCATTCATTATTCTATGATAATTTTCTAATGTTTGAGAGAACTGATATAACCGTATTCATGGTTCGTATTTTTAGTGTGGATGGTTTTGAGATTTTAAAATTCTCAAAAAAAATTGGTTATAGTCAATTTATATATTTTTGAGCCATCAATCGCAAATGTAATTTAACAATTTATGCACATTTATTCGATACCAAAATTAAGAAAATTTTAAGTGCTCTTCGTTCGTGCTATACAACATATATACTTTTGAATATTAGATGAATGACAAAAAAAATGGCATGCCCATCAAATTGATCAATGTCAATTCTCGCAAGTGGTAATGTTTAATAATCTTATTACTTTTTCTTTTATTGAATTTAAATATTTTTTTTGTCCATTTTAAAATTAGATGAGATGAAAGGTGATGCTTTTAAGTCTTAGGAGTTAGAATCGTAAATGGTCCCACCTGAAAAATCGATTCTCACATAAACCCCACAAGTCACGCAATTTCAACTGTTCATCCTTTTTCCACTCATCCGGCAGGGAAATCTCATGTGAGAAGCACGTGCGTGCTGATTTGGCATCGGAAGCTGACCTGGCCACTGGATATTGGCGCGCAACTCTTTCTGTGGGGCCCACATGTTTCAGAAAAAAAAATACGATTTGGAGGGAAAACCTGCCTGGTTTTCTTGTAATATTCGTGTAAAACAAGGTTTTAATTAAAACTGATAATGAAACTCGATTTTAATCGTCCTTTATCATCAATACCCAACACAATTTGAAAAACCCTAAGCTGATTTCCCCAATTCCACTCCCAAATCGAAAGAACCCTAAAAAATTTTCCAACGAAAATCTTGAAATTCATCCGTTAAACCTAAAGAAGGAGACGAGCCTTACCTGAAAATGGGTGCAGCGGAGAGCACCGACGCGAATAGCTCACCTGCAAGAAAGAAACTATATGCGAAGAACAACAAGATTATTTTCTACTCTTTGCTTCTGCGATATGGAGGTAAGTTTGCTGGGTCAACATCATGCATTTACCTGGGTGGAGATTATGATCTGTATGACTTTGTGGACTTGAAGAAAAATGCGAAGTTGGAGAGATTGGACCTATTTTGTGAGAATTTGGGGCTAACAGGTCAGAAATCTTATTGCTCTATTGTAGACAATAAGAAAGTATATTTCAAAACAAATAGGGAGTTACTAGCTTGGGCTAGAGAACCAGATAGACATAAGTTTTTTGAGATATGTGTTGAAACTGGGGTGGAAAAGCCCGTGAATTTGAATGTTAGTGAGTCTGTGGTTGAAGAAGTTGTAAATTTGAATGCTGATGAGTCTGTGCCTGTGGTGGAAAAAGGTGAGAGTTCAAAGGCTAATGAGTCTGTGCCTGTGGTTGAAAAAGGTAAAATGCTGGATGTGAATGAGAGTGAAGATAGTGGAGATGATAGTCAAGATAGTGATTTTGTGTTGAAGGAAGTCAGTGGAGATGAATTTGGAGATGAAGTATATGTTGAAGATGATTCTGAATGGCATGAGGCAGTTGATGAAGATGTTGATGAAGGTGACACTGATGAGGAGCCAGATGAAGATCTTATCCCAAATGATTGTGAAGACTATGATGCTAACAAAGTGTCAGATGATGATAATGAGATTAAAGAGAACCCCAAGTTTGATAGAAAGGTGATCTTCAATCCTGACTTTGTGCTGGCAATGGAGTTTGAGAACAAAGAATTATTCAAGGAAGCCATAACCTCCCATGCCATCAACACCAAGAGGTCTCTGTATTTGAAAAAAAATGATAAAAGAAGAGTTTATGCTAGGTGTAAGGTTGATGTTGAGGGCTGTGACTGGCACTGCCATGCACTGAAGGTATTGGGGCATGAAACCTACCAAATCAGGAAATACAACCCCACTCATACATGTGCCCCTACATTCCATGTCAGCAACATGAGCAGCACTTGGCTTGGGAAAAGGCACTTGGCTCAACTTCAGTGTGATCCTAAGAGAGATGTGAGGGGTTGGAGAAAGGAGGTTATACAGGAGCTTCATGTTGATGTCTCAAAGCAGATGGCATACAGAGCTAGAAAAGCTGCACTCCAGATTATTCAAGGTGAGCCTGACATTCAATACAACAAGCTGTGGGATTACTGTGAGGAATTGAAGACATCAAACCCTGGTACTACTACTGTTCTGGACATAGATGATACTGGGAAGTTTTCAAAGCTATATGTCTGTTTCTCTGCATGCAAGTCTGGATTCAAGAAGTGTAGGCCTTTCATTGGTGTTGATGGATGTTGGCTGAAGGGAGCAAGGGGTGGGATTCTTCTTTCTGCTGTTGGTGTGGATCCTGGGAATGCCTTATTCCCTATTGCATTTGCTGTGGTGTCTGTTGAGAGCAGGGAGACTTGGCAGTGGTTTTTGATCAATCTAAAACATGACCTGGATATGATGAACACTGGAGATTATACCTTCATGTCAGATAAGCAGAAGGGGCTCATTGCTGCTATGAGTGATATTTTTCCTGATGCAGAGCATAGGTTCTGTGTTAGGCATATGCATGCCAACATGGTATCTGCTGGTTTCAGAGGTGAGGGGTTCAGAAAGGCCTTGTACAGGGTTGCATATGCAACAACTATGGGGACCTTCACAGAAGCAATGAAAAAAATAAGGAAACTTAATGAAGCTGCTGCAGAATGGGTTAGTGATAAAGATCCCAGGCAATGGTCATTGTCCCATTTCAGGGTGAACTCAAAATGTGCTCTACAGCTCAACAATGGCTGTGAGAGTTTTAATGCAGCAATCATGGATGCCAGGGACCAACCAATTCTGACTATGCTGGAATGGCTGAGGCAGTACTTGATGGAAAGATTCCAAAAAAACAGAGAGAAGGCATTGAAGTGGAATGGCATTCTAACACCAGCTGCTGAGAATCTGCTCAAAGAAACTATGGAGACAGTTAGCATTTGCATTCCAATCAAATCTGATAAGTGGCATTACCAAATACAATGTTCTGGTACAGAACAATTTGCTGTGGACTTACAGAAATGGACTTGCTCCTGTAGGGTGTGGGAGTTAACTGGTGTGCCATGTAATCATGCATTAGCTGCAATATTGAAGGAAGGTGAAAATCCACAGAATTTTGTTCATGAATGTTACAAGGTCAGTACCTACAGGGATGTGTATGCTGACTCAATATTACCTATCAAAGGACAAGTGGAGTGGTCTGAAACATTGTACATACCTTCTATGCCACCAAACTTTGGGAAGAGTAAGAGAGGGAGACAACAGAGGCTGAGGAGAAGGGACATTACTGAAGAGAAGAAGACTGGAAAAAGAAGTGAAAAGAGAAGCATGCCTGTTGTGGCTTTGAAAAGGCAAAAGCGCATACTGAAGTGCTCAAAGTGTGGTGTAGAAGGGCACACAAGAAATAAATGCAAAACCAATGTGGAAGCTGAGGTGGACCCTGGAGTGCCTGCTGAGATGGCAGATGAGTTGTTTGAAGAAGTTGTGAGACAAGCTGAAGCACATGAAAGTGATAATTCACATTTCCCTGATGTGGCTGCTGTAGAAGATGATACTCAGGGAGTTCCAACACAGGAAAGTGTGATTTCATCTTTCTCTGATGTGGCTGTTGTAGAAGATGGGATTCAAGAAGTTCCAACACAAGAAAGTGTGATCAGACCTCCACAAACAAATCAGAAACTTGAGGTATTTTTATGTTTTAAGTCATTTTCACTATTGTATGCTTTCACAAACAAATCCGAAACTTGAGATATTGTTATGATTTTGCATATAGGTAAGGAGAACAAAATCCTCTATCAGGGCAGTATTGAGGAGTCAGAGAGGGAGAGGCAGGGGTACAAATTACAGTGATAGAGTGCAGACTGAGTTTGAGGGAGTTTCAACACAAGAAAGTGTTGCTGAAGTGCCTCCACAGGTTCACACATTTATTTACTCATGTTTTGGTTCATATTTATGCACACAAGAAATATTCTGACATGTTTTGGTTTTACATATAGGTAAGGAGAACAAAAGCTTCTATCAGGGCAGTATTAAGGGAGAGAGGAAGAGGCAAGGCTACTAGTGGATCTACTAGAAGGTTGGTGGATGAAGATAATACCCAGTTTGAAGCTCTACTGGATCAGTTCAACAGTGGGGGTGAAGACATTGTTCCATCTCTCCAAGGACCTTCATGCTGGGACCAGCTAAAGGGAACAACTACAATGGCTACAACTTCAAGTTCTAATGTTCCTAAATACCCAACAATGCCACTGACTGGATACAAGCCCATGTTCACCTCACAAAGTAGGGCAGAAGCCTCCAAGAAGCAGATTTTCATGACTGAAAATGATAAAACCAAGTAGGGTAGTAGATTTGTTTGGAACAAAATCTGATATGGTGTTTTGTGGGCATTACTTAAGTAGTTTATGTTGTTGCCCTTCTTTTTGGAACAATTTCTGATATGGTGTCTTTGTGGGAACATTTTCATTAGTTATGTAATTGACCTTGTTTTGGAACAATCTATGATATGGTATCTTTTGGATCATTTTGTCACTAGTAATAAATGTATGAGTTTACATGTTCTGGCTAATGAATGTAGTTGTTCAATTTACATGTCAAATGATTGACATCAAATAAAACAGGTTCAATACATAAAACATAACAACTACAGATTCAATAAAGCATAACAACTACAGATTCAATAAAGCATAACAACTACAGATTCAAGTTTATCTAGGAATACAATCATTCATATTACATCCTAAACAGGATTGCAATCCCAACAATCAATAAACACAGAAAAACTTTAATCAACTGTGACATTGTTTCCATTGTTCCTTTCACATCCTTTATCATCTGCACAAATTCTTCACCTTTCTTCATATAATCATCAAATATTTCCACTCTGGCTTTCACATCCTTCAAAAACTGCAAATATTCTTCAGCTTTCACATCATCATCATCACATCTCTCACAACTTTGATTATCATTAATTGGATGGCACCACCCCTGGAACGTGTGTTGTTCGCAATAATAGAACAGCTTCTGGTAGTTTTTAGTGCTACCAAACACAATGCGAATTTGAAGCTTCTTTTGGCAGGAGCCGCAAAGCCTGTTCTCATAGCTAAATCGACCCACACTTCCAAAATTCATTCTTGAATTTACAGAGTTAGTCGACATTTCCCTGTAAGTGTAAAAAAAATCCAACTTTCATTCAGCGACGTGCGCTTAGGTCAGAAAGAAGAACGATTTACCTGAAATAATCGACGTGCTTAGGTCGAAAATGTCAAACCTGATTTCGATCCAGCAAAAGTTGCTAAGAAATTGGGGTTCTCAGACGGTCGATTTAGGAGAATTGCGAATTGGGGATGAAGAAATGAAATTAGGGTTCTGAATATTTGCGTTTCCATTTTATAAAAAAAAAATGTATTACGCGTGGGCCCCACATGACGTGGCAGAAGAAATGAGTTGCGCGCCAATATCCAGTGGCCAGGTCAGCTTCCGGTGCCAAATCAGCACGCACGTGCTTCTCACGTGAGATTTCCCTGCCGAAACAGTAGAAAAAGGATGAACAGTTGAAATTGCGTGACTTTTGGGGTTTATGTGAGAATTGATTTTACAGGTGGGACCATTTGCAATTCTAACTCTAAGTCTGAGCAAATGCTATGTTACCTTGTCTTGACTGAACTTATTTTTTAAACCCATTTTATACATAGAATAGAATGAGAATGAGAATTCGAAAAAAGAAGCTCTATTTAAATCTCTTGTATTTATTATACATAAATATGTCAAAAACATATAAATTCATGATTTCATATTTAGGACACATTATCACACTCATATTATTTGCATTAAAGCCCTCTTATAATTACATTTTCCTCGCTCACTTGTTCTATCTGTTCAACTACATAATTAAAATAGAAAACAGTTTTCGCCCTCTTCGTCAAGGATTTCTGGTGTCATATAATTCAATATTGACGAGGGTCTCTCCGGTGGTTGCCCCCGCGATTGAATTCGAAAGCCTCTTGTTCTTGGTAATTCGTACGAACCTCTTTTTCATTCCGAATCACAAGTTCAATGGGCTTACATAGATACATTCTCTGTAAATCTTCTTTCTTTTTCGATGCATTTATTTCTGAGCCATCAATCACAAATTTAACGGGCTCTGTTTGAACTATTTGAATTCCAATGGTTTCTTTCTGCTTTTTTATTCCGTTTATTTATAATTAAAAAAAAAATTGGGTGTTTTTACAATTCATAAATATCGATGGAATTTTGAAGTTTTGATGTGGGTTTTTCGTAAATTTATGATTTGCCTTTTCAATTCAATTAATATTTGATGCAGCATTGATATGTGAAGTAACAATGGTGACCCTTACCTGGAAAAAGCTGGTATTATCATGTTGGGGATCCTCTGTGGATAATGGAGGCGAAAACCATAGTAGCAGATTTGGAGGCAATTTCAACGGCCGTGTCGATGGTTTGTGGTGGTATAAAGATTTAGGGCGCCATGTCACCGGGGATTTTTCGATGGCAGTAATTCAAGCCAATTTCTTATTGGAAGATCAAAGCCAGCTTGAGTCGGGGCCGATGGGTTCGGTCGAGTTCGGCCCACATGGTACATTCGTCGGTGTATACGACGGGCATGGGGGTCCGGAAGCTTCGCTGTTTATAAGGGATCGCCTGTTTGAAAATATCAAGAGTATGTTTTACTGCATAATGTGCTTAATATTTTGTCCTGAGTTTATCTTACCCGCCATGATATTGTCAGAGCATGGGTTTTTTCGTGCAGAATCAAAGAGGAGATAAAGATATCTTTAACCTAAAAGATACTTTGAAAAATTGTGAGAAGATAATTTCTTAGTCCTGGAATCATGACACCTTTTAAAAGGAATAGTTTGTATATAGGATAATAGGAGAATGTTTTGACTAGTTGAGATGGGACACGGGACTTTGCCAAGGGTTATTCAAATTTTTAAGAGTGTATTTTCCTTTTTCATAATACAGTAATAGTAATAATTTAAGCTCAGTATTGGAAAATGTTTTTTGAAATAGTTTTGATTCCTGTCTTGCTTGTGGTAGAACTCATTTTTACAACCATAGAATAAAATTATTTACCACATTTAAAGAAAAAAACAATCCGTCATGGAACGATCAGTTTATATTCTGGGAAATTATGGAATTTATATTTGGCATATACATAGCATCTAGTTCTATTGTGAAGAAAATTATTTGCCATTTCAAATCATGCTATTGCGTTACTTGCGTATTTTATATGGACAGTTATTTGTGAATACAGAATTCACATCTGAGAATCAAGAAATGTCGGCTGACGTCATCAAACGTTCGTATCTGACGACCGAAGAAGAGTTTCTCTCTTTCGTTAGAAAGCAATGGGAAATCAAACCACAGATTGCTTCTGTGGGTTCATGTTGTTTGGTGGGCATCATATGTGGCGGAATATTATACATTGCGAATGCCGGTGATTCCAGGGCTGTTTTAGGAAGGGCTGATAAATCTGATAAACAGGGCAAAGCAGTGCAATTGTCAACCGAACACAATGCAAATTTGGAATCTGTTCGGGATGAATTGTTTTCTTTGCATCCGGATGACCCTCAGATTGTAGTTCTGAAACACAAGGTTTGGCGAGTCAAAGGTCTCATACAGGTGATTTATTATTTAAAATTAGGAATATTTAGTTATTTACACCTTGAAGTTTGACTTAATGCAAAAAAAAACAGTGAGATTTGATTGTATTAGAATTAAGGGTTTAACTGTAATGTTATTATACTAAATTTTAAGGGGGTTTGGAAAGTTCTTTTTTGTTTTATGAAGGGGGCTTGAAATCAATTTTTGTTTATGAAAATCTCGGGTTTTTGTTTATCGTAATTCTGAGAGTTAGCTGGGAATTTAGTAATTAGGTCAAACCTCAAGGCTGCTTTTGAAATTCATTCTGGAAATTGACGTATTTTATCTTCTCTTTTGTGAGCCGTTGTACACTTCTCTTGGTTTCAAATAAAAATCTTTTTTTTTTCTGAAACTTTGTGCTTTGGGTTTGTTTATTAGTACTTATTGGAATGGACCAGGAATATTTACTAATTCTGTATTTGGAGGTTATTTATGTGTTTCTAGAGATTATTAGTGTATGATGGTTACTATATCCTTGTAAATATGATGTGGTGTGATGGTTATGACTAATTTCACTAGTATAACCAAAGTCGAAGTGTGTGTAGAAAGATAACAAGCACATGTTGAAAACTTCATGGGCTTCCTAAGAAAACGTGGCTTGTGACTTCTGTTAATGTCCATTTCTAACATGAGTTAATTGTCTCTCAGGTTTCAAGAGCAATTGGTGATGCTTACTTGAAGAAAGCAGAGTTCAATAAACCCCCTTTGCTGCCAAAATTCAGACTTCTGGAACCATTCCAAACACCGATCCTTTTGGCGGAGCCATCAATACTCGTTCGGGAACTTGAACCAGGGGATAGATTTCTTATATTCGCCTCTGATGGCCTCTGGGAGCACCTTAGCAATCAAGAAGCGGTTGACCTCGTAAACTGCTCCCCACGAAATGTACGATTTCTATGTCACTTGAGCTTTTGTTTTCTGGTACTGGTCAACTGCCTCGGTTTATTGTCGTTAAGTGTCCGCCTTTTGATTTAAGGATATTTACAAAGACTTCCCTTGAAATTTGACCTTAATTACCTTAAACACAAAAAATCCACGGAATTGTTTCAATGTTAAAAAAATAAAGCCGCTAAATGTAATATTTGTATGACTATGAAGGGGGAGAGTAAGATTGAGATTCGGTCAAATATCAAGGATACTTGTCATTTTGTTTTAACTGTTATTTTGTGTGTTCTAAAAATTATTTTCCTGTCGGGTTTTTGGTGTTTGGACCCATCTATCCTAATTAACAGTTTATCAACTATGGGCTAGGTCCTGGTTTGTTTCCAGCCCTCCCCTTTGTCAGGTTTAGTATGGCATGTCAAACGATGTTTTCATTATTAGTTCAGATATTTGTCTTGATTTATGAACTTGTTCAAGCGCCTGATAAATAAATCCTTGTGGATTTTATACAAAGTTATTTGAAATTTGCCCCAAAATCCAAATTCTTTGATCTATAATTGTATATTCACGAACAAATATGTATTTTCTTGCAGGGCATTGCGAGGAAACTCATCAAAGCATCCATACGTGAAGCAGCAAAAAAGAGGGAAATGAGATATTCCGACCTGAGAAAAATCGACCGGGGAGTGAGAAGACATTTTCACGATGACATCACCGTTATAGTTCTCTTCTTGGACTCCCACTTGATTAGTAGCAGTTCCTTCAGTGGGCCCGCGCTATCGATAAAAGGAGCCGGAGATGTCAATACCTAAAATAACTTAAAAAAATACATCATGTGGTGAGAGATTGGGAAACTTCCATAAACTGGAAACAGAATGTGCTAATTGGCAGTTTGGCTTAAGTTGATGATTATGCCAGGAAGAAAATAATGCCTATGAATGAAACTAGTTTTAGGCGACTGGGCATATGAAACTGGGGCATGGATATAGATATATACTGTGAGAGACAACAAACAGAGGATAATGAAATTATTTCTTTTTGAATGATGATAAAATCGCTTACAATCGCAGACACAATGTTTTGTTCTGATAAAAAGTGCACTTTTCTGCGTCTAAAAACGCTTGCTTAGTGAGAATCGTGACATATTTTAGATTGATCGTCAATTTCCAGATGTTTTCTTTCTTTATATATGTGACTTCTCCTGGGGATTTTCTTGCAGTTTTATGGCTAAGCTTTATACATCATATTATGCTTATATGTGACTTCTCTTGGAGACACAATGGGTTTATTATATAGATGAATGATAGTTTAAGGTTCAATTTCTAGACAAAATTTGAGAGAGAGAGAGAGAGAGAGAGAGAGAGAGAGAGAGAGAGAGAGAGAGAGAGAGAGAGAGAGAGAGAGAGAGAGAGAGATCATGCTTCAACATTATCAATCAATAGAAAGCACTAAAAAGGCATTCATTCATTCATCTGGTTTTTCTTTCAAATTCTCAAGCTATCAATAACGGGCGCTCTCTAGCTTGAACAATCAGCCACCATGGTATACAAAAATAAATGAAAGCAATTTAAATTAGATGAAAGCCTCTTAAGGATTGCCGGGGGATGGAAGACTTGAAATATCGACACCTTGCCAGTCAAAGAAAGTAACTTTCACACGATACCTTTAAATGCATTCTGGACCCGCACAACATCATCAAGTAATAAGGAACCCATCCATGTCTTGGGATTGTATTCATCTCGATATTTATAGCGCAAAGGATGACCACCCAACAAAGACTCGGCTACTTATCTGATTGTGAACTAAAGGTACAACTGAGGATGGATGGTATTACAGAAGCAACACTTTCCATATCTTTCTCATGTACACGACCAATGACCATAAGGAAAGCCATGCTGAAACATAGAGTAGCACTACCCCGGAAGACACAAGAGTTCCAGCCCCTACAAGACTGTACACACAAAGTGAGCAAGGCATTCACATGCATCAGATTACTTATGGAATTCCGAATAATTACGTAAGACTGTAAAAGGTCCCTGCTTAATTAAAAAAATCCCAGTTGTCTTTCAAATTTGCAAAAAACCAAGCCTCAGATTCTGAAAGATAATTGGGGTTTTTGGCAATTTCGTAAAAACAAAAGTGTAAGCTTGTAGTATTAAATATGCCAAAGAAAAAGAAAACCTTCCATCTCTGGCAGCCAAAAGGATGGTCAATGCAGTCATCTGTGAGGCTGTTTTCCATTTCCCAAGATTATTAACCGCAACAGCCTGAGAAAAGGCAGGTGTGGAGATTATTTTAGTGGATTGGTTAATAAAAGTAATATAAGGATAGGCCAGTATAGTGGATTTATAAATGCAAGGTATAAAGGTATATGGTCTTGAGTTTTAAACCTGTAGAAGCTTTTTGTCCTTCGAAGCAGCCCATTCCCTGACAGCGGACATGGTTATCTACAGATTGATGACTTAGTCAGGCAGGTAAATGGCATGTACTTAACCAAATTAAACAAATAAATAAAGTAAACACATCATTACAAGAAACATGGAGGATATCGATTTTAAACGGATGGAGTTGAGTTAAAAGTAAAAGATAAAGCAACAGAATGGAGACAGAAGTTTCAAATAAACAAAACAAGTTAGAAAACATACACTGATATGGTCTAAAAAACATTAACACTTTGAAATGTAATGGAAACAGTATTATTATTTCAATAAACGCAGCATAGCATGATAAAATCGGTAATTCATTTTTATAAATCGATTACAAATTCATTCAAATTTGAAGAACTTGTTTGCAGGCACTGATTATTCCTAGTTCCTACAAATTGGATTCACACACAAGGGTCTACTCTTGATTTACCCTTAAAATCTTGATAAATCCTGATAAAATAGTACTCCGTAAGTATTTTTTTTATTCCTCAGGTTGACTTCTTGTAATGATAGATATAATTAGTAAACCGCTTTCATTCAACCCTAGACCTTCATTAACCTTCAAAATCAACAACTCTATGCAAAACTGATGTTAGGTTATACATGTAAACAACCTAGAGAATATCTATGTAGTAGTTTGGCTTGGGCAAGCACTAGTCACTGAGCCACTAATTTTAAGACAAAGCGATTATTGCCAATCTACTCAAAGGTATGAGAACAGTTCATATCGTGTATTCTCATGATTCATATATATAATCCAGCAGTTCTATTTACCCCAAAATTAACCACTAGCAGGACAGAAAGTCAGATAATAGACATAGCATACAAAAGTTCCAGCAGGTGCGGTTTACACTGATAATCTCATATCGAAAAATTTACGATTTCATAAATTGAGAGTAACTTAGTAAATCCAGAGAGAGTCCTATATAGCATACATCAATATGAGGAAGTTCCCCAAAAGAAGCACGCCAATGAAATAAACCTAACCCAACCACAGTACTGTGTAAAACTAAGGAGAAGAAGCCAGAGAGAAATGTTGGAACCAGGAACACAGACAAAAGAAATAACCAACGTACTAACAGGAGTATCCAAATAAAAAACTGTAGTTGTACACGCATAATAATAATCATTAAATTGATGGACAACATTTACCTATGCTCAATGTCTCATTGATTATTTTCTTTAGTTTATTTTCTTTATTCAATTGAATTGGCTTCCTGGACTACATGAATAATTCGCAATTCTGATATTCCCACCAAGGCACAGTATTTCAAACTCATAGCACGTATACTTGAAACTAATATTTCACGAACTCATTCTGCTTAATATCAGAAAATACTTAGGATCTTACCTCTCTACCAATTATGGCAATAGCAGGCACTGTCAACACCCATGGTGCTTGCCCTTCAAATGGTCTGGTACACAACAATATCAAGGTGGCAGCTACCATAAGCTGCATCAATTAACAAGGGAAAGTCTATAAGATCCTCTATCATTAGTTTGGGATTACATTCTCACCCATATCACCTTAAATACTTCAACCACAATGCGCCTTTATTTCCTAAGGTAAGATCCTCTATCATTCAGGATTTTTTTCTAACCAACTATACTCAAGAAAGTACAGAGTACCAAAATGCACCGAATTGGACACAACTACATTAAAGAATGTAAAGTGTGCTGGTTTACCTTATCAGCAACTGGATCCAAAAATGCACCGAATTGGGTACCCAATTTCATCTGCAACATCATTGTTGTAAAATGGACATGTCAGTTAGGGAATAAGTAAACCTAAATGGATACTTCGAAGAAATATGAGAGTCGAAAAGGCAGACCCTTCGAGCAAGGTATCCATCAAGCCAATCTGTAGTGGCAGCTGCAAGGAAAATTCCAAGTGTGGCGGTTGGTCCCCACCAGCTCTCAACATAAAAGGCTACAAGAAGAATATAAATAAGCCGAATTCATCAAGTAAAATTGGCCAATACTAAATAGTCTGAACAGAATATCCAATCAAAGTTAGAATCCAAATTGCCTATGCTCTCTCTCCTTATGTAAAATGCAGGCAAACTATTCATATAAAACAGATTAGAAGATCCCATTTAACAAAAAAACTATTTGAGGCAAAAAGCATAGGAATGTACAATCACGGAAGCCAAATGTATAAGATCGTCTAAGCAACATTTTTAACTCCGAATAAATAATCCTAGGTTTAATTTTTTTTGACGCATCCATAACCAAATCAGCAGAGGGGAAAGTGTTAAGAGCAGAGGTGCAAAACTCAGTACATACTGTAGACGAGAACCGGAACGGCGACAACACGACCAATGGTCAAGATCGTAGGCAATGTGAGCAATTTGGAGGGGTCGACCGGCTGTTTCTCTCCGTAGTTCTGCGGCGGAGGCGACACACCAGATTGATCATATTGGCTCTCATCTTTGGAATGAACAGTGACACCCATTTGAGTTCCAATACGATCGCTTTTCCTGCTATGAAAACGACCGTCTTGCTGTTCGGTCCTAGAATCGGAGGTACAGAAAAATAGATTCCGGCCGCGCTTCCGGGTATGGCGAGAATTAGGGGTAGTGTCAAAGCGCGCCGCGGCTGCGCATGGAGTTATCCTACACCACCTGCCGGAGATGTACTTGTGCGGGGGAATCGTTCTCGAATCGACGGTGGCGGAGGTGGAAGGCGAAAATTTGTTGAGCAATTTGTAGGGTTTGTAAGCGTGAAGGATAGTGAGATTGGTGAGTTTGAGGGCGCCTGGCATGGTGGGGGGATATAGGTTTGATTGCTACGCCACAAAGGCTCAAATTAGCGAGTAGGCTTATGTTAGCGGACAAGAGATTTGCCAATTACGGATTACTTTATTATTGGGTCCAGGCTTACGTTAAAGGTAGAAAAGTAAAAACTAAAAAAATAAACATTGTTTGGTCGATTAAGAAACTAAACGTTTTTTTTTTTTTTTTTTTTTATATATAGATTGAATTTACTTCGTATTTATTATTATTTTTGTTAAAATAATGATAAAAATTTTGAGTTGAAAAGTAAATTCATTGTAAGTAAGATTTTAAAAAACATATACATAAAAATGTAAGATAATAATTTAAAGTAAAAAATATAAATGAATTAATCAATTTAGTGTGAATACTAATGAAATATATCAAAAAAAATTAATATTATTATCAGACAAACATAGTAGTAAGTATTATTTGAAAAAAGCATTTGCATTTAACATTTGCATACAAAGTAAGTGTTATCAATATTTAATAAATAGTTAATTACAAAATAAGATCGTTTTGATTTATGTTTAATTTAATGGTTATATGAATTCTACTCAAATTTATCGTTCATTTAGGTTGAGTGTAAACACTTATTGATCTATCTATTTATATACTCTTTCTATTCCTTAAAACAATGCATACTTTTTTTTAGTTCATCTCTTAAAAACAGTGCACATTCCATAAATGAAATGTCTTTTCACAACTTATCCACTTAGACCATGTACAATAGAAGATCAATTAAGGTGTCAATTGTGTATCAAGTCATCCAGTAGAAGGTGTCAAAAGTGTCAAATTTAACACTTTGTGGACCTGGTGTCAAAATTTGATCTGATACCAACTAAAATTTGACACCCTCAGTTGGCCCCACTCATTCTCCACTCATTTTTTATTTAATCAAATAAATAGCATTTGGGCCAATGAAACAATGATATATGTTTTTTTAATTAATTTTTTCACCTCATTTTTTAAATTAGTTTTTACACAATAATTATTATAAATAAAAATAAAATAAAAATACTATTATTTTTTATTTTTTGTTCATTATAAATTGAGTGTAGATTTGTTTCATTTGGACACCAATTTTTTTTTTTTATGTTTTTTATTCTTATTTTTCACTTTTTATGTGTCGTATTAAAAAAATATTATTATTTATTTTATCAAAATATTACAGATTTTCCAAATATTTTTTGTCAAATTTTCTTAATTTTCGTGTTTAATAAATTATTTTATTGTAATTTTTAATTTAATAATTATTTATATAAAATAAATAAAGAAAAAATAAATAATAGGTGAAGTATAGAATAGAGTGATGGATAGAAAGAGAAAATAATTGACACTTTGAATAACACTCTGCTGGGTCTTATGCTGAAAAGTGTTAATTGAGGTGTTAAGCTGACGTGACAGGAGAGAAGTGTCAAATTTGACACCCGCTGCTGCAGATAGTCTAAATACACATTTATTTACCTTTATTACACTACTTTTTTCAAATAACTACTTTATTACTTACACATCAATACCTATTATACCCCTAATTTATATTATAAAACAAAAAAAAAAACAGTTTTTTTAATCCACGTGTAATTTTCTCTATGCATAATGCTAAGGGATGAAAGGAGTAAATGACAATCATATCACTGTTTGTTTCATTCATTAATTAATTTAGGTTGTGTGTATGTAAAAAGTTATTGATCTATATCCATCAGTTTATATAAATGACAATTGTCTCACTATTTGTTTCACTAATAAAATATGTGGGCTAATTGTGACTACCTAATTCTTGCGAAATTGATATAACTCAAATTATATGATACTCGTTGACTAAAACAAATTTAGTCTGAATAAAACTATGTAAAAGCTTTTAAATATATTATTGAGTAAAAACATGGGTGAAAAAGAATCAAATTTAAAAAAAAAACTTTTATTGATAAAGTTGAAAAATAAAAAAGAATCATAAAAATTGTACTCCATTTAAATATATTATTGTAAAAACATAACTTTAAAAAATAAACTTTTATTGATCAAGTTGAAAAATAAAAAGGAATCATCAAAATTGGACTCCATAAAATTATTATCAGATATAATCCCCTATTTTATAGGTGTAATAAAATTAAAAAAAAAATCTTATCTCTACCAGGAATTAAAAAACACATAGAAAAATAAATAAAAAGAAGTAAAATAAGAATAGAATTGTGAATCATATTGAGATAAGGAAGATAAGATCGAAATTCTACTCTAAACCTTTTCAGAACGCCCAACATTTAGAATCGTCTTTGAATGTGTTACACCGAAAAAGCAGCGAACTAAACCTTAGGGTCAGCGCCTGAGCTTATCGCCCACGATGGGCCTCCTGCCTAGTCGCGACTAGAGGTGTCAGATGGTCGAGTCGAGTCGGCCCAAGTCCATTGGGCTTTGTGAATTTCATGGGCCAGGTCGGGTCAGGCCAACTTTGTATGGGCTTGGAATTTTACAGTCCAACCCAACCCTGGACGGACCGTGGGCCAACACTCGTATAGTTGTAGTACATTTTTGGAGTGAAGACATACCTTGTATACCTGTGGCATCACACATTTGGTGGGAAAATTCATCATGAGTTGTGATTTTTTCCAATATACGAAGAAACAAATGCTTTTGCATGAGAAATCTCCGCATGAATACGTCTGCAGGATATGTTGGTGTGTCAGAACAGTATTGGTTGAACACGTTGTTATGGTCGTCCTCACGTTGACGTTCAATCTATCGTCTTCTGCCTCTAGTAGTGTGGCTTGTAGGTTGAGTGAGTTGTTCGTAGATTGATGGTCATATCCTCAATATACGATCGAGATGTCGATTGTATTGAACAACTCGTTCACCCCATTCATCAAATTCAATTAAAGTGGAAGAATCAAAACTAGAACTTGAATCGTGAGATGAATTTTCATTTGAAGAAATTTTGTAAAAGATTGTTTTATTGTATTTTTAGTATCAATTTAATAAGTATTATAGTCATTGTTATGTGTGTGTATCTTATTAATTATTGAATTCTGGTGTGTACGCAAAGGAAAAGAGCCAACAATTGAGATGAATTATAGGTGTGGGGAGGAGTCATTTGGTTCTCCAAACTTTGTAGAAGAACATCACATCAATGTTTGTTAGGTCATTACATAATGTATACGCAAATGAGTCATTACGAATCATCTGTAAACTTTGTAGAAGACCATCCCATCAATGTTTGATGGGTCATTACATAATGTGTACGCAGATTAGCCATCATGATCTTGTAAACTTTGCAGAAGACCATCCATCAATGTTTGATGGGTCTTCACATAGAGGTGTATGTAAGGAGCCATTGTGATTCTATAAAGTTTGCAGAAGGCCATCCCATCAATGTTTGATGGGTCTTCACATAGAGGTGTATGCAAGAAGCCAGTATAATTTTGTATGTTTAAAAATATAATTCATATATTCACATATTTCAAGAATTATTAAACCCTAGAAAACATAATTGATTAAATCTTTGGATGCGGAACTTCAGATCCGAGTGTCACGAACAAATCACGAACGAGATTAGTTTTATGCGCCTTCCTTAACTAAATCGCCTTATTTCTTTTATTGGACTTTAAGTTTTATTTATGATGGGAAAAGATATACGGATTATTGATTTATTGCATTGAAGACCATAACCAGTGTATCTTTATATTTATTTAATATATAAATCCAAATTTTGTCGATCTCACGTGATCAATGTGAACACAAAAAAATAAACTACAAAAAATGAGCATGTTCACATTACGTGACACAGACAAAGCTTTTATAGATCTAAATTTGATTACGTAGCTTTTCTTTACCAATACTCTCTCTGGCCCTAAGAAATTGTCACATGTGGTCAACGTTCACTTTTTTTTGTCCGTTCAATACATATAATAAACAGTGTACAAAAATTATGAAAAATAACTAAAATAAAATTTAAGGTCAGAAGGAGTATTAATTATGACGTAACTTTTCATTAAATGATTTAAATAATGATGACATTTTTCGTAAATGATTCAATTTCTATAAATAATATTAACTATATAATAACATTCGTCGAGTTATATTGTTTGACCGATTTCATTACTAAATGTCATCATTACTATTAATTCTTTTACCATATATATCGATCTAAAATATAGAATAAATTCGTAAAATTTATTAAATAGATGGTAATAAACAAATCAAATCATATTTCTATATTTTCTTAGTAATAGAGTTAACGCGTTTCTCCTTATTATACTTCCTAAAATCCGATAAATCTTTACATAATTAATTAATTTATATTATTATAATATAATATTTCCATCATACACGGATAAAGTTCTATATAAATTGTTTGTTTCTTCTTCATTGTCATCAATAATTTTTTTTATATTCTCTTGTAATTGTTTTTATTTTTGTTACTTCGATTTTTTTTTCAGCTCACAATGCAAGAAATTAATTTAAGATTGATTCTATTGTCTTTAACTTGTTTCTACTATTTACAGCATCCATGAAGTAAGTATTTTCGACCAATTAAGTTTTTTTTACTATTATCTTATTAATGTTTTTTTTTTTTTACAATTTTTGAATTTAATCTTTGTATTTTTTGCAAATGGCTATCTAAGTACAACGAGTTTTCAATTTTGGAGGCACAATGTAAGTAATTAATTTATGATTAATTCTATTGTCTTTAATTTGTTTTTACTTTTTACAGTATCCATCTGATAATTATTTTCATTTATTAAGCTTTTTTTTGTTGCTATTATCTTATTAGTTTTGGATATTTTTTTAACAATTTTTATATTCAATCTTTTATTTTTTGCAGATGGCAATCTAAGTTCAAAGATTAATTTGATTAATTTTCTATTGTCTCATTAATTTCATTTTTTGATTAACTATAATTTATTTGCAATTATGTAATCATTGTTTAATTTGTTTGTATTTTTTAAAGAATCCATGAGGTAAGTAATTTATTCCATTAACCTTTTTTTGCTATTATCTTATTAGTTTTCGAATTTGTTTTAACAAAATTTGAATTTAATCTTTTTATTTTTTGCAGTTAATTCAAATTATTTGCTAATGTCCCATTAATTTAATTTTTTTTATGTTGTGATAATTTATTTGCAATTATGTAATCATTAGATAATTTGTTTGTATTTTTTTCAAGATTCATGATTTAAGTATTTTCTTTGATGAAGCTTTTTTTTTTTGCTATTATCTTATTAGATTTACATTTTTTTTTAACAAAAAGTGAATTTAATCTTTGAATTTTTTTGCAGATTGAAATGTAAGTATTTTAATATCATATTTTATCATTTATATTATATTTTATCATAATTTAATCTTTCTAAATTTTTCTTTATACTTATTTATTTATAGTGTATTTTTATTTATTTACAAAGTATTTCATTGTACTTTTTATATAAAGAAACTCCTAATACAACAATTCTTCCATGTATTTTTTAGTTTTCTCCTAATATCTAGTATTAATTAAAATAAAATATTTATCAATTTCATTTCTTATTTATTATAACTGATTTTTAACTTATATAATTTTTCTCTTTTAGAAAACATATATTATTTCGTTATATTTCAAATAATTATAGAAATGCTATACGTATATAATTATTATATTAATCAAACTAATTAGAATCAATCAAATTTACTAGGAATATTTATCGTCATATGTATATCATATCATTTTTTGAAATAATTTCGTATACAATTAATTATATAAAGAATTCCCTAATTCAACAACTCTTCTATCTCTATTCATCTTTTTTCTCAATATAAGCTGATTTTTATACTTATATAACTTCATAATTAAAACAAATTATACGTACTTTAACGTAAGATCTATGGTTGGTCATTATTTGTTATGCGGTCTAACTACCACCAGAATGAATTGAAATATAGTTGTGCGAATTTGCCGAAAATGGTTCACACCCATCATCGAGTCGGGAAGGTACACGATGCATATCATAATGATTGATCTGATGGTAAAAAATCTATACTCAATTAATATTTCATATTTTATTTGTAATTTGTATCTATGAAAATTTATTCACTTAATTTAGTTTACTCAATCCTACTAATAACTTGATTTAATTTATATCTCACTTTATAATTTAATATGTTTATTTTTAGCGGGATCAAATTCACGCATCTGTTGAGCCCAATCTCATACAATATTTTAATGGTAATATTGTTGAAGGTGAGCTCTACAATGTTAAGAATTTTCGTGTACACCCGTCACCCGAAGTGAATATGATTGCCGACAATAAATATGAGATTTTTTTCTTGAAAAAAACATCCGTTGAACCAACATGGTATTTGGAGTTTCCTAAATCCATTTATAATTTTCGTCCTTGGTTTTGTATAAATGAGCATAACTTTCCGTCAGTTGGTCCTCTACTTGGTATCTTATGTATTTAAAATATCTAGGATATTAATATTATTTTTCATCATTTTATAACCATCTATAACATTTTCTGTAATTTATGTTCTGCAAGACATCATTTGTCAAATTGTTGATGTTGACTACAAGATGAAGAATGGAGTTTCCGGTCAAGGATCCAAATACATTCATATTCGTATTTGAGATTTAAAATTAAGTTATATTATTTGTTTTTTAAAGTCATCTTATATTGATAATTTTATTAGCTTACACATATAAGTATTTTATATTGATTATTAGTTATAAAATCCTTGAATTCGTATATTTCTGTAACAGCCCAAGACGAGAAGGAAAAAAAATAGAATAAAAGGAAGAAATAAGAGGAAAACATTTGACACCAATAGTCGATTTTACGATAAGGTGGGAATGAGTTCAAGCTCAAATTATTACAATCTTAAGTATGGTGAAAACCTTACAAAAGAAGATACAAAGTTCTTCCTAGAGAATAATAGAGGGTTTCCTTCCCGAAACAACGATAAGGAAATTATTAGGATACAAAACGTCTATGATTAAAAGACGATGACTAAAAATCATTCTTCATGTGCTTTTCCCAAAAGGAGGCTTCGAAGTGTCGACATCTGAAACTCAAGTAGGAGACAAGAAACAACGAGGGAATGAGCCAAAGGGCTCAGTAGGATTTACAAGGCTGAAATATATCAATATT
This sequence comes from Euphrasia confusa, assembly GCA_954870475.1. Classification (NCBI taxonomy): domain Eukaryota; kingdom Viridiplantae; phylum Streptophyta; class Magnoliopsida; order Lamiales; family Orobanchaceae; genus Euphrasia; species Euphrasia confusa. The sequence goes on from OX940960.1 coordinate 26,486,411, forward strand.
TATTAAGCACTCCTACAATACATTAACAAGATTAAAGTTAATTCTAGGTAAGGGGGCGGTTTTTTATAACTACTGTACACACACAAATAAATAGAAACATACGAAGGTGAAACAAAACATAACCAAGACACGTAGAGTCGGCACGAGACGTGCCCGAACTCCTAGTATCATCTCCCGCTCACCGAAAGGTGACATGCCAACATAGGTCGAAACCATATGTACCCCTTATCCCTCCCAAGTGGCTCGACGTCCTTTTCGCGACGGGTTAAAACCCAAGGATAGTCATATTCCAGAATACACCAACTACAACCCAAATCTCGTTGTCGACTCCGACTCGACCGAGAAAAGGGAATAGGCCACGTGCATTTGTTCCATTAATTATAGTCGAACTATTTGATTAATGACTCGACTACACATGTCGACCAAACAATTCACACATACAGAAAGTTTCAACAATGCAACCGGAAACAAGTAAAGACAGCACATGAATACCTTAGCAATGTAAAAAAACTCATTTCACACTTACAGGTTATATTTTTAAATTCTCTCTAAAACAAGGTCTTCAAATTACTATGCAGGACTTAGAGTACAGACACTTAAACACCTAATCTGAAAGTATCAATAATTAATTAATTAATTTCACATACGAGAGGCATACACTTAAACACCTAATCTGAAAGTATCAATAATTAATTAATTAATTTCACATACGAGAGGCATATAACGAGAAATTATTCTACACTACTAGGGTAGGTAATAATTATAATGGTCTCTATAAATAACAAACCACGAAATCCCTAAATTAGGGTTGTGTCTTATATCAAATATATAAATTACTTTACCCACCTAGCGCCGACGACCGAGAAAGCTTCTCAACACCTTACTCGAACCCAAGCTCTTCAGATCCCACCAAGGTTAATTAATTTTGTTTCAGGTAAGTTCTGATGGATGAAGAAGGCGAAAGGAGTTCTGGTATTTATAGGCGCTCCAAACCCCCGGTAGCCCACATATAAAATCTTAAACTGCTGGTTCCGCCGTTTGTTTTTATTTTAAAACAGAGGTTAAATTTAATTCTCTTACGGAACAAACCGGAGTGGTTTTTAAAAATATAAAAATCATTAATTTTTTTTATAATAATTAATTTTACTCTACTAATTAATTTCTTAAATGAAATGTAGAATAAATAAAAATTATTTGTTGCTAAATAAATTTACCTTAATTCCAAAATAATACTTCATATTGGCGGGGCTTCACAATTTCGGTCCCTTCCCGACCAAAATAATTGAATTGGTCAATCTTACGAGGAAGAAACGATTGAGTGGTGTTGTTATAATAATACAGTTTGCCAGTAAAATGCGTTTTAACGGTAAATAAATTTATCAGTTTTTTTTATAAAAACTCTTATTAATTACCATTATTCAATTAAAAAATTCATTGTATATAATTTGTAGGTCATTTTGTATTGCACAATGCCTATGATGCTACTAAGGTTCAAATTTATCATCATATAGACGAAACCTTTGAATATCATATTTTATGTTATTTAATTTATGTTCTGCAAGACATCATTGCTGATAATTATATAATTTATTTGTCAAAAAATGTTTACGCGTATATTTTGAGTAAACTTAATATTTTCACTATTTTAAACAACCTTTAATGTGAAATAGGTTTGAAGAACAATGAGGTATCGTGGTCTAGATGATGATTGAATTTGAAAGCTGTCCCATTTGATTAAGCAAGTGCAACCATATTGGATAAATTGTATGCAACACGAATTTTGGACAAACTATTTATTCTTTTATTGTGTTTCTTTAAAAGACTTTTTTTGTTCCTTAATTTGAAAGTTGTTCCATTTGATTAAGCAAGTGCAACCATATTGGATAAATTGTCTGCAACACGAATTTTGGACAAACTATTTATTCTTTTATTGTGTTTCTTTAAAAGACTTTTTTTGTTCCTTATTTTAAAGAAATTGGTCTATGAACTAACTCTCATTATAATTATTCTTAATTATTTAATTCGGACAATATTTATTTTTGTCATTATGTTTTATTAAATATTTGAATAACATATTATATTTTTAATCATTTTGCTTTCATGGTCATATATATTCAAATATTATTATTACAATTTCAAATTTAAAATATGTACAAAACTACTTTTTATTTTTTGCAAATTCAAATATAATTAAATTTTGTATGATTTTTTTTTCTATTAGTGTCATATTTTTCACAATAGTGTATTATTTATTAGATTGTATCAGATTGAATTATAAGTAAATAAGAAACTAATATATGAATAATGTTATAAAATTGTACGTATAATATATTTTCTCATTTACACATATAAAATTCTATATGATGCCTCTACTTTCATATATAATAATTATTTCTAAATTTTTTTTTGTAAATATATAACAATAATAATAATCATGATAATAATATTTAAAAAATTAATAAGTATTATTTAAAGAAGGAACATATGTCGATTCTTACATTCAAACGATTAATAAGATAAATGATTTACAAATCTTTAAATTGCCTAAAATTATGCATTAACTTTAATAAAATACATAATTTACTTGATATAATCTTATATTTTACAAAATATTTATTATTTTTGGAAATTTATTTATAAATTCTCTTCTTTTGAAAAAGATTATCAGGTAATTCACACAAAAAGTCTTTGCTGATCTCAATGTATTGTAATAATTGTATCCAATAAAATAATTTTATATATTATTAGAAATAATTAACACTCATTTCCTGTTTTATTTTTTGATAAATAAATTAGATAAGTATGAGGCTTTTCTTCTTCCTCTGTTAATATCTCACGAAAAAAAAAAAAAAAAAAAAAACAGAAACCCGATGGCCATGGCTTTGTATGATTCGATTTTCGATCTCAATACTTCTAAATAATCTTGGAGTTTGTGCATTAGGGTTTGTAGGATTTGGCTATCCGAAAATCCAGACGAAGATTCCCCTCAAATATATGTTCTTTTCATTGATTCGGAGGTAAACCATTTTCTATAATTTCATTATGTATCTGCATGTATTATTTAGTCAATTTTAGTCCATGGTATGTTTACCCAACCACTCAATTTTAATCTTTATTTCAAATAATTTATATATACTTAAATATTGCCATAATTTAAAAATTTTATGTTTAAACTTCAAGTCAAGTTTGGGTGTTTCTACAATTAGGGCAATATTGAACTCTACTGGCGCTTCTAAAATTTTCAAATTTGTAAATATTTGGCAGTAAACACAACTGCCCCTGCATTTATTAAATTCAGGATATCTTGATAAAATTGTGTCAGTTAATTGAGAATCTTATTGTTAATCTAAACGTGCATGTAAAATAAATTCATGTAGAATTTATAATTTATGAATGCAGTAAAGTGAGATTTACAATTTCAAAATGTGTTCTCTTGTTAGTTATCTAAACACAAGAATGTTTTGATTATACTTTTGTGCAGAAATTTTTCATAATCGCAAACATGAATATTGACGTCTGTATAATTTTTACGACACTCTCAAGGAGGGTCGACTTTATTCGTTGTCGAATTTTAGAGTATCTCCATGCAAGGATGATTATCCTGTTACTGATAATCCTCTTAAAATTATTTTTTTAAGTCACTCAATACTTATCCCTTTTGTTAACCTTAATTTTCCCAAAACAATCTACAATTCCAAAGATTTTTCATCTCTACCCAATCGCAATCTGGATGGTCCGTACTTCGGTATGTAATCCGTTTTAATATACTTTTCTCTCTTTTATATCAAATATTATTATATTCTCTTTTACGATTATTATTACCTTCTATTCTTTGTCACATATCTTATTGGACATGTTGTTTTCGTCGACCGCTCTATGATGCGGGATGATAATCGTTTTGCACAGCCAAACTTTTTTAGGTTATTGATCAAGGGCTTTGAGTGAGTTAAATTCTAATTAACTGAACTAATACTTAATGTTAACATATCTGATACTCATTATTATATTATCCGAGGCATAATAAATGTTAACTGATCCATCTCCTTTAAAATTTTAATAACAACAATACTATAGCACGATGTGATTTGTATGGTCCTTTTTCCGATGTAATTTTGAGATGGTTCAACAGACATTTCTTAGTCCTCACTAGTCACTTGACCACCGTACTTCAAATGTGTACCTTAGAATTAGTTGAAGGTCAGTGATTTTAACTTTTATTTTGTTTTCCTCTTAGTATTAACATTTAAATCATATTGACACAACCTTCAAATTTTTCAGATGAAATTATTGTTTATAACACAATCACAGCTACTAAGGTCACCTTCTACTCATCTCTATTCGACTATGCATATGCTTTAAGGAATTATATATATTCTATTGAATTTTTTTTTTGGCTTATATTCAATTAGATTTTATACTCTCCTTAACAATGTTCTCAATATTGTGATATTAACATTTATTTATTTTTTAAAAATTTCAGGGTACCTTAAATGCCGTATAAAATATTGTGAATTATTATAATATTATGTATTAGACCCTTTAAATTTTAGTTTTTTCTTAAATATTGAAGTAGTAGTTCATACTTTTTGATATATAATTTTGAAAATATTTAATATTTTTAAATTTACTTATGTTATGTTATTTAATATTAATCAGCGTTTTTGGTCAATATATATTGCTAACCTCAGTTATTACATTTTTAATCTCCATCAACTATAATGTAATTTATTTATTTTACTGATTTTTGCATTATAAATTTATTTCAATAATCATCATATAGACGAAGCCTTTGAATATAGTATTTTCTGTAATTTATGTTCTGCAAGATATCATTTGTCAAAAAATGTTTACGCGTATATTTTGAGTAAACTTAATATTTTCACTGTTTTAAAGAACCTTTAATGTGAAATAGGTTTGAAAAAACAATGGCGTATCGTGGTCTAGATGTGGATTGAATTTGAAAGCTGTCCAATTGGATTAAACAAGTGCAACCATATTAGATAAATTGTCTGCAACACGAATTTTAGACAAACTATTTATTCTTTTATTGTGTTTCTTTAAAAGACTTTTTTTGTTCTTTATTTAAAATAAATTGGTCTATTAACTAACTCTCATTATAATTATTCTTATTTATTTAATTCGGACAACATTGATTTTTGTCATTATGTTTTATTATATATTTGAATAAAATATTATATTTTTAATCATTTTTGCTTTCATGCTCATATGTATTCAAATATTATTATTACAATTTCAAATTTAAAAAATGTAAAAAACTACTTTTTATTTTTTGCAGATTCAAATATAATTAAATTTGTATCATTTTTTTTTCTATTAGTGCCATATTTTTTATATTATTTATTAGATTGTATCCAATTGAATTATTAATAAATAAGAAATTAATATATAAATAATGTTATAAGATTGTACGTATAATACATTTTCTCATTTACGTACATATAAAATTTTATATGCCTCTACTTCATATATAATAATTATTTCTAGAAAATTAATTTTTTTTTTTGTAAATATATAACATTAATAATAATCATGATAATAATATTGAAAAAAATAATAAGTATGATTTAAAGAAGGAACATATGTCGATTCTTACATTCAAACGATTAATAAGATAAATGATTTACAAATCTTTAAATTGCCTAAAATTATGCATTAACTTTAACAAAATAAATAATTTATTTAATATAATCTTATATTTTACAAAATATTTATTATTTTTGGAAATTTATTTTTAAATTCTCTCCTTTTGAAAAAGATTATCAGGTAATTCACACAAAAAGTCTTTGCTGATCTCAATGTATTGTAATAATTGCATCCAATAAAATAATTTTATATATTATTAGAAATAATTAACACTCATTTTCCGTTTTATTTTTTGATATATAAATTAGATAAGTATGAGGCTTTTCTTCTTCCTCTGTTAATCTCTCACGGCAAAAAAAAAAAAACAAAACAAAACAGAAACCATTTTTTTTTGGTAAAGGTCAATCACATAAAAAATAAAAGTAAGGTAGTACAGTAAATCGCATGGGGAAAACCCCACCGCATCACCGAGCTAACAAACTAGCTCTCCAAACATCCAACAAAAACATATAACACAAAAAAAACAGAAAATACTATCACCATGCTATATGCCATACCCTCTTCAGTGCCCGTGTCTGAAAAGTATCTGGAAGTCGTAGTGAGATGATCCGGTCCCGTATGATAGAAAGGGCTTGAGTAGCCACCACTCCTGGGGACACCGAGCGAGCTTCATGTATCCTCGTGTTCCTTTCCTGCCATATAAAGTATACTAAAGCAGCAAGGAGTCCACGATATCCGCAAGATATCCAGTGCTTCCCACGCCACCGACTAGCAGCGCGTAGGACAGCACTATGCCAATCACCCCGTGGCCAAAAGAACTTCACCTCCACCTGTAGCCTACGCAAACAGTCCTGTGAAAAAGGGCACTCAAAGAAAAGGTGGGAATGTGTCTCAACGCTCTCCCCACCACATAGCACACATAAGTCATCCCCCCGACCAATCCAACGCTTATCCCGAGTCGGCAGCCGACCACGGATAGCAAGCCAAAGAATAAAACAATGTCGTGGGATACGTCCTGGTCCAGCCAAAAGGGAAGCCCACGGCTCTCTGGGACCCTTTGGGCGGAAAAGGGTATAGGCCGAGTCGGAAGTGTAAGCCCCGGATCGATGCAAAGTCCACCACACTGTATCTGTCCTCACAACGATCCTCGGTAACTCCTGTATAAGATCAACGAACTCCTCCTCAAAATCTACCGGCCAACGCCACTCCCCATCTACTATGACCATGCTCAACGATGCTGCCCTAGGTAAACCTGTGAGTCGTGGTCCCATCGGACACACCTCCTCCAAACGGCCGAGGGGATGCCACGGGTCCCGCCAGAGGTAAAACTGCAATCCATCCCCAACCTGCATGTGTATAGCTGGTAAAACAGCTGGGCATAACTTCAGAAGTTGTCGCCAACTCCAAGAGCACGCCCTAGGCATCTTTGCACTCCAAAAAGAATGTCTCCGCAGTCGATTCTCCCTAATCCAACTGACCCAAACGGAGTCCGGGTCCTGACTTAGAATCGCCCAGATATGCCTTGTCATCAGGGCCCGATTCTGAGCGGTAATGTCCCGAATACCCAGCCCACCCTCACTGGCAGGGCGGCAAATATCAACCCACCGGACCTTGGCATACCCCGTATTGCCCGTCCCAAACCACAAAATTTCCTCAGCCTCTTCTCAATCTCCTCAATGACCCCCTGGGGGAGGATGAACACACTGGCCCAATAGATATGTAGTGTACCGAGGACAGATTTGATCAGCTGGAGTCGCCCGGCATAAGATAGAGAGCGAGCAGTCCAAGAACCCAACCTAGCATCAATCCTCTGTAGCAGTGGGGCACAGTCCCTCAGTCTCAACTGAGCAGATATCAAAGGAACTCCCAAGTAACGTACCGGAAGTGTACCAATAGGAAAGTCAAATACTGCCTGAAGAATCGAAGCATCCTCCTGTGCCTGGAGGGATAGATAGATATTACTCTTATCTACATTCTCATGTAGACCAGAGTAAGTCGAGAAAAGCTGCACTCCTCGTCTGAGCGTAGTAATAGAGACAGGATCAGCATGACAGGCAAGAAGTAGGTCATCAGCAAAACTCAGCATATAAGTCCGTGTCCTCTCACATCTCCAATGATACTGGAACTCCGGCTCAGCCTGAATATGCCACTCCAAAATACCATGTAGGACCTCCATCACTAAGACAAAGAGAAAGGGTGACATCGGGTCCCCCTGCCTCAATCCCCGAGCACCTCTGAAATATCCCTCAGCCGAACCATTAATGTTCACCGAGTAGGCCGGAGTAGTGAGACACTCCATAATCCAACCGATGAACACCTGATGGAATCCCATGGTCTCTAATGTCGCCTGGACGAAGTTCCACTCAACCGTGTCATAGGCCTTCATAAGATCGACTTTCAACACACATCTAGCTGGAAGTCTCCTCTGTCCGTATCCCTGCAGTATCTCCTGCGCAAGGAGGATGTTATCCCCAATGCGTCTGCAAGGGGACAAAGGCCGTCTGCGATCTGTCCACCAAAAATGCCATACTGTCACTCATACGATTCGAGATAATCTTCGCAATCACCTTGTACAACACATTGCAGCACGAGATGGGGCGAAAGTCCTTAGGATGCTTCGCGGCAGCAACCTTCGGTATAAGCGAAAGAATCGTCGAGTTAACCTCTCTAACAAGCTTTCCGGTGCGGAAAAAATCTGAAATAGCCGTAAGACTCTCAGATTTAATCACCGGCCAGGCTTGTTTGAAGAAAGCCGAAGAATAACCATCAGGACCCGGAGCTCTATCATCATCGAACACAAACAGAACGTTCTGAATCTCCGCCGCTGTCACCGGTCTGATCATACGCTCTGCCATCTCAGCATTTAACCTTCGCGTCACGAAAGGTCGTAAATCTCCTACCACAGGATGGGTAGAAGTACCCAACAGCCCCTGAAAGAACGACACTATCGTACTACTGATCTGGGAAAAGTCATGCACAAGATCACCAGTAGCTGTCTCAACCTGAAGGATACGCGATCGAGCCCGTCGAACCGCGATACTCTTAAAGAAAAATGCCGTACACTGATCCCCATCTCGCAACAATGACGTCTTTGCCCTCTGGCGTAAATAAGTCTGCTCCGCCTCAACCGCCCGTGCGTACAAGCGACGACATATACCATCTAACACAAGTAATGGCTCAAAAGTGGGATCTGTAGTCAAACATGTCTGGACAGAGAGGAGAAACTCCCTTGCCCTCGTCACATTCGCCCCAAGGTGCCCCTGTCTCCTCCTCATCTGCCTGAAAACACCTTTAAGAAGCTTAAACTTATTAACTACAGAATACATAGGCAGACCATGAATCGCATACTCCCAAATACGGCTCGTTTGAGGAATAAAGTCCTCCATATCAGTAATGTGGTTGTCGAATCGAAACCACGCTTTGTATCCATTTCTAAAAGTCATCGGGTCCAAAAGAAGGGGAGCATGGTCTGACGTCCGAGAAGGAAGGGTGTGATAGATACTCTTTGAACGATGCACCAACCAGGAAGGGTTAGCCACCACTCTATCCAGTCGACGCCACTTCCGACCCGCCTCCTGCTGATTATGCCATGTGTACCACGGACCCACCGTCGGTAACATGACCAAATCAGCTGCCTTCAGGCAAGCTTGGAACTCGCCATCTGTCTCCATAGCTGCTATACCTCCCATGGCCTCACTCGTATCCAGTATGGTGTTGAAATCACCCAACACTACCCAATCAACCTCCTGCAGGTGCTCAGAAATAGAACGTATATATTCCCATAATACTCGCCTCTGAATCACAGTGTTGTGGGCATAGACGAACGTGTAAAACCGCGTGACCGCCGTCCTGAGATCCGTAACTCGACAATGAAACCACTGGTCAGAGGTATGAACCATCTGGACATCCACCAAACTCTGATCCCAACCGACCCAAATACGCTTACCCGGACCATCCACATAATCAATGTGCCTACTCCACGAAGAAAAAACTCGATCTGCAATAAAGGAAGACCTATTACCAGTGACATGTGTCTCAAGAAGAGCAACGAGACTAACTGAGTTCTCCTGAATAAGATCTCGGACAGCCTGCTGGTGGTCCGGCTTATTCAGCCCCCGAACATTCCAACAAAGTGTACTACACATGGGAACTAGTAGGAAGGGCTGCTATAGGACCCTGACCGTACACCACCATAGTGCCTTCTCCAAATTCTCCTTCCTCCATACTACTCGTCTCCTCCCTTTCCATATTCGTATCACCCCGTACCTGGTAATCAAGTCCATTCCCCAAACCTCCCGAAAACATAACCTCCTTTTCACCGAGCACACTTAGGGCCCCAAATGTGTTTTGGCCTTGATGCTGCCCAGCAGCAGTGCGTTTGTTACTAGCTGTGTTGGGTTCTACCAATTTACTTTGGGGCCTCATTGTATTCACTGTCCTCTCCGGAGCTATAACAGCCTGCACCCTAGTCACAGTATTTGCCGGAGCATTCATACTTGGTGTTGTCGTTTTCGGTTCACGATGCTTCTGGTCTTTTCCCTCTTCCATATTAGTATTAGTAGGTTGTTTAATAGTCTCTTTCCTCATCCCTGATCCCATAGTGGACTGCTCCCTCGTATTTAAAATATTCGTCATTACACTTAGTGCACCAAATGGATATGTAGACCTACTTCCCGTCTTTGGTATAGTATTTGCATGGTTGTCCCGAATTTGTTTATTTTTTGGACCCACAATTCTCCAACCGTCCCCACTGTTAGAACTCGTCCCATTCGGCTTCGATTTTGATCCAGTAACCGGTTCAAACCTTTTAATTGGCGAGGCAGCAGATTTAGTACGCATGGGGCAGTTTAAGATGCCATGCCCAAAGGAGTCGCACTCCGTACACAATTTTGGGCGCCATTCATATTCGATTCCCACACGACAAGTACCCGTATACCCCCCGTTCTCCTTACTCGGTTTAAGAATAATAGCATGGTCCTTAAAATCATCTTCTATTTTCATCATAACACACACCCGAGCATAGTCAAGTCACGCCGACGATAACGTAAACGCATCCGGATACAAGGGTTTACCAACCGAGCTAGCAACCGCACTTAGACCTTCCAACGTCCAATATTCCAACGGTAAATTTCTAAATTTCACCCATATAGGGATTTCTCTATGAGTCCGCTTCTCCATCGACATGCCCGCACACCATCGTTGGAGGAAAATAGGCTGCCCGACAAAAATCCAGGGCCCGCCCTCAACCACAGCAATCATCTCCTTCTTCGTTGTGAAGCTAAAATAAAAAAACCCATTTTCCGTCATTTTTATATCAATCAGCCCCATCCATGTAGAAGAGACGAAGCGTTTAGTTGTTTGAAAGCCAAGTGAATTTCCCAAAAAGTATCCAACCAGAGTATTATTCCACTTCTTACAACCTTTCTGCACTACTTCCCAAGAAGGTCGGACGAAGACACGGCCGTTGTTTATTTCCGGTTCAATATAGTGCAGAGAAACCCGAGTAGGTTGCAACTTCTGCTCCTTCGACAATTCCTTCGCTTCTGGGTTCGAGTTGAATCGCATCGTCCCAAAAAACAGATTGTTTAAAATCTGATTGTGATCTGACACATCAAAGGTTTCGTTCGTGTTACAATTGGGTACCAGATTCTTTGCCAGAACTGAACCCCCCTTCGGCCCAGGAAATTTGGACTCTCCAGGCCCACTGAATTCCTGACGCAACCCCGAGTGCGGCCCATTAGCTTCACTGGGGATACTAGCATGGGCATCTTTAATATTGGGGTTGGCAGAGGGCCCAACTTGATTGGTACCCAACTCTAAAAGGTTTGGATTCTTAGTATAATTATTAAAATAATTAATACTAGAAATAGGAAAGTGAGGGTCTGCTCCTAGAATCGTGGAGGATGCCATAAGAGCTCCAATTTTCTCTCCGCTTATACCGTCTACATGCATGCCAACGTGGCCCTCCAAATCCTCCCAGAAGAGCCGATATTTTTCCATCTGGATTCCCCCTTATTCGCGATAACATAGGAATATTTGAATTTGAATTCAAATCACTAAGCCCTGTTTGGTGCACTGAAAACAAAGAATCACAGATTTTAGAGGCAACATCGGCGTTGACCGTATCTTTCTGAAAGTCTCCTATTGACGCTTCATTCAACTGCACCTGGGGATGAACAACATCATCCTCCCTTATAAGGCGACTACAAAATGCTGCCCTACTTTTCCCCACTGAGTCGACCAGACGATATTCACCAGAAGCTGGGTTGTTAACAGGGATCATAGCCAATACTCTTAGTTCCTGACGTAGAATTAAACACAGGACCCCTTCCCTCAACCGAGTCCACAAGTTTCCGGAAATCCTTCGCTGCAAAGTCAAACTCCGGATGCTTCTTAGTGATAATGTCCACCATCTCGTCGGACACGAACTGCTGCTGTAGCACAGGACCATGAATTTCCGGGGCTGAACTCGCCGTCAGGCAACCATCAGAAGCCGGAAACTTATTGGATTCAATCTTCTTCCTAGGACGTCCTCTTCCACGTTTCACTGAGGGTTGATTATCATCTGTAGCCATGATTCATCAAAAATCTAGATTTTTACATTAATTTTTACTTGGTGATGAAAGCTTTCAACATTAGTTTTTACTTGTGGAAAACTATAGAGAACAGTAAATTTGCCATCAACTCCAGAAGTTTATGGCGAGGCCTAATTCCCAAACCGAGGAAATTGTACGCAATTCAACAAAACAGAAACCTGATGGCCATGACTTTGTATGATTCAATTACCGATCTGAATACTTCTAATGATTATCGGAGTTTTTGCATTAGGGGTTGTAGGATTTGGCTATCCGAATATCCAAACGAAAATTCCCCTCAAATAGATGTTCTTTTCATTGATTCGGTGTTAAACCATTTTCTGTAATTTCATTATGTAATTGCATGTATTATGTAGTCAATTTTAGTCCATGGTATGTTTACTCAACCACTCAATTTTAATCTTTATTTCAAATAATTTTTATATATATATACTTCAATATTGCCATAATTGAAAATTTTTATGTTTTAAACTTCAAGTCAAGCTTGAGTGTTTCTACAATTAGGGCAATATTGAACTCTAATTACGCTTTTATATTTTTCAAATTTGTAAATATTTGGCAGTAAACACGACTGCCCCTGCATTTATTAAATTCAGGATATCTTGATAAAATTGTGGCAGTTAATTAAGAATCTAACTGTTAATCTAAACCTGCATGTAAAACAAATTCATGTACAATTTATAATTTATGAACGCAGTAAAGTGAGATTTACAATTTCAAAATGTGTTCTCCTGTTAGTTATCTAAACACAAGAATGTGTTATGCTAACAAATTAAGTTTCAATTTAGTCTTAAAATTGTATGAACTATAAGATGTTTTGATTATACTTTTGTGCAGAAATCTTTTATAAACGCAAACATAAATATTGACATCTGTTATAAGTTTTATGACACTCTCAAGGAGGGTCGACTTTATTCGTTGTCTAATTTTAAAGTATCTCCATGCAAGGATGATTATCCTGTTACTGATAATCCTCTTAGGATTATTTTTTTAATCCACTCAATACTTATCCTTTTTGTTAACCCTAATTTTCCAAAAACAATCTACAATTCCAAAGATTTTTCGTCTCTCCCCAATCGCAATCAGGATGGTCCGTACTTCGGTATGTAATCCGTTTTAATATACTTTTATCTCTTTTATATCAAATATTATTATGTTCTCTTTTATGATTATTATTACCTTCTATTGTTTGTCACATATCTTATTGGACATGTTGTTTTCGTCGACCGCTCTATGATGCGGGATGATAATCGTTTTGCATAGCCAAACTTTTTTAGGTTATTGATCAAGAGATTTGAGTGAGTTAAATTCTAATTAACTGAACTAATACTTATTGTTAACATATCTGATACTTATTATTATACTATCTGAGGCATAATAAAAAATAACTGATCCATCTCCTTTAAAATTTTAATAACATCAATACTATAGCACGATGTGTTTTGTATGGTCTTTTTTCCGATGTAATTTCGAGATGGTTCAACAGACATTTCTTAGTCCTCACTGGTCATTTGACCACCGTACTTCAAATGTGTGCCTTAGAATTAGTTGAAGGTCATTGAGTCAGTGACTTTAACTTTTATTATTTTTTTTCCTCTTAGTATTAACATTTAAATCATATTGACACAACCTTCAAATTTTTCATATGAATTTATTGTTTATAACACAATCACAGCTACCAAGGTTACCTTCTACTCATCTCTATTCGACTATGCATATGCTTTAAGGAGGTATATATATTCTATATATTGCATTTTTTTTTGGCTTATATTCAATTAGAATTTATACTCTCCTTAACAATGTTTTCAATATTATGATATTAACATTTATTTATTTTAAAACTCTTTCAAGTTAACTTAAATAAGTTCTGGAATGCTTAAATGTCGTATAAAATATTTTGAATTATTATACTATTATGTATTAGACCCTGTAAATTTTAGTTTTTTTCTTAAATATTGAAGTAGTAGTTCATACTTTTTAGTATATAATTCTGAAAATATTTAATATTTTGAAATTTACTTATGTTATGTTATTTAATATTAATCAACGTTTTTGGTCAATATATATTGCTAACCTAATTTATTACATTTTTAATCTCCATCAACTATAATGTAATTTATTTATTTTACTGATTTTTTTCATTATAAATTTATGTCAATAATCATCATATAGACGAAGCATTTGAATATCGTATTTTCTGTAATTTATGTTCTGCAAGACATCATTTGTCAAAAAGTGTTTACGCGTATATTTTGAGTGAACTTAATATTTTCACTGTTTTAAACAACCTTTAATGTTAAATAGGTTTGAAGAACAATGGCGTATCGTGGTCTAGATGTGGATTGAATTTAAAAGCTGTACCATTGGATTAAGGAAGTGCAACCATTTTGGATAAATTGTCTGCAACACTAATTTTGGACAAAATATTTATTCTTTTATTGTGTTTCTTTAAAAGATTTTTTTTGTTCCTTATTTTAAAGAACTTGGTCTATTAACTAACTCTCATTATAATTATTCTTAATTATTTAATTCGTACAATATTTATTTTTGTCATTATGTTTTATTATATATTTGTAGAAAATATTATATTTTTAATCATCTTGCTTTCATGTTCATATATATTCAAATATTATTATTACAATTTCAAATTTTACAAATGTGAAAAACTACTTTTTATTTTTTGCAAATTCAAATATAATTAAATTTTGTATTTTTTTTTCTATTAGTGTCATATTTTTTACAATAGTGTATTATTTATTAGATTGTATCAGATTGAATTATAAATAAATAAGAAATAAATATATAAATAATGTTATAAGATTGCACGTATAATATATTTTCTCATTTACGTACATATAAAATTCTATTTGCCTCTACTTTCATATATAATAATTATTTCTAGAAAATTAATTTTTTTTGTAAATATATAACATTAATAATAATCATGATAATAATACTGAAAAAAATAATATGTTTGATTTAAAGAAGGAACATATGTCGATTCTTACATTCAAACGATTAATAAGATAAATGATTTACAAATCTTTAAGTTGCCTAAAATTATGCATTAACTTCAATAAATTACATTATTTATTTAATATAATCTTATATTTTACAATATATTTATTATTTTTGGAAATTTATTTTTAAATTCTCTCATTTTAAAAAAGATTATCAGGTAATTCACACAAAAAGTCTTTGCTGATCTCAATGTATTGTAATAATTGCATCCAATAAAATAATTTTATATATTATTAGAAATAATTAACACTCATTTTCCGTTTTATTTTTTGATAAATAAATTAGATAAGTATGAGGCTTTTTTTTTTCTTCCTCTGTTAATCTCTCACGTCAAAAAAAATAATACAGAAATTTGATGGACATGACTTTGTATGATACGATTTCCGATCTCAATACTTCTAAAGAATTTTGGAGTTTGTGCATTAGGGTTTGTCGGATTTGGCTATCCGAATATCCAGACGAAGATTCCCCTCAAATAGATGTTCTTTTCATTGATTCAGAGGTAAACCATTTTCTGTAATTGCATTATGTAACTGCATGTATTATGTAGTCAATTTTAGTCCATGGTATGTTTACCCAACCACTCAATTTTAATCTTTATTTCAAATAATTTATATATACTTCAATATTGCCCTAATTGAGAATTTTTATGTTTTAAACTTCAAGTTAAGTTTGGGCGTTTCTACAATTAGGGCAATATTGAACTCTAATGGCGCTTTTACATTTTTTCAAATTTGTAAATATATGGCAGTAAACACAACTGCCCCTGCATTTATTAAATTCAGGATATCTTGATAAAATTGTGGCAGTTAATTGAGAATCTAATTGTTAATCTAAACGTGCATGTAAAACAAATTCATGTAGAATTTATAATTTATGAATGCAGTAAAGTGAGATTTACAATTTCAAAATGTGTTCTCCTGTTTAGTTATCTAAACACAAGAATGTGTTATGCTAACAAAGTTTCAATTTAGTCTTAAAATTGTATGTACTATAAGATGTTTTGATTATACTTTTGTGCAAAAATCTTTCATAAACGCAAACATGAATATTGACGTCTGTTATTAGTTTTATGACACTCTCAAGGAGGGTCGACTTTATTCTTTGTCAAATTTTAGAGTATCTCCATGCAAGGATGATTATCCTGTTACTGATAATCCTCTTAGGATTATTTTTTTAAGCCACTCAATACTTATCCCTTTTTTTAACCCTAATTTTACCAAAACAATCTTCAATTCCAAAGATTTTTCGTCTCTCCCCAATCGCAATCTGGATGGTCCGTACTTCGATATGTAATCCGTTTTAATATAATTTTCTCTCTTTTATATCAAATATTATTATGTTCTCTATTACGATTATTATTACCTTCTATTCTTTGTCACATATCTTATTGGACATGTTGTTTTCGTCGACCGCTCAATGATGCGGGATGATAATCGTTTTGCACAGCCAAACTTTTTTAGGTTATTGATCAAGGGCTTTGAGTGAGTTAAATTCTAATTAACTGAACTAATACTTTTTTTTGGTCTATGTCAATTGCAGTGTCTTGGGATTCGAACCAAGGACCTCAAGTCCCCAATTCAAGTGCTCAACCAACTGAGCTAACAACTCTTGTCTGAACTAATACTTATTGTTAACATATCTGATACTCATTATTATATTATCCGAGGCATAATAAATGTCACCTGACCACCGTACTTCAAATGTGTGCCTTAGAATTAGTTGAAGGTCGGTGACTTTAACTTTTATTATTTTTTTTCCTCTTAGTATTAACATTTAAATCATATTGAGAAAACCTAAAAATTTTCAGATGAAATTATTGTCTATAACACAATCACAGCTACTAAGGTCACCTTCTACTCATCGCTATTCGACTATGCATAGGCTTTAAGGAAGTATATATATTCTATTGCAATTTTTTTTGGCTTATATTCAATTAGATTTTATACTCTCCTTAACAATGTTCTCAATATTGTGATATTAACATTTATTTATTTTTAAAAAAAATTCAGGTTACTTGAAATGCCGTATAAAATATTGTGAATTATTATAATATTATGTATTAGACTCTTTATATTTTAGTTTTTTCTTAAATATTGAAGTAGTAGTTCATACTTTTTGGTATATAATTCTGAAAATATTTAATATTTTTAAATTTACTTATGTTATGTTATTTAATATTAATCAGTTTTTTTGGTCAATATATATTGCTAACCTCAATTATTACATTTTTAATCTACATCAACTATAATATAATTTATTTATTTTACTGATTTTTGCATTATAAATTTATGTCAATAATCATCATATAGACGAAGCTTTTGAATATCGTATTTTCTGTAATTTATGTTCTGCAAGACATCATTTGTCAAAAAATGTTTACGCATATATTTTGAGTAAACTTAATATTTTCAATGTGAAATAGGTTTGAAGAACAATGGCGTATCGTGATCTAGATGTGGATTGAATTTGAAAATTGTCCCATTTGATTAAGCAAGTACAACCATATTGGATAAATTGTCTGCCAACACGAATTTTGGACAAATTATTTATTCTTTTATTGTGTTTCTTTAAAAGACTTTTTTTGTTCTTTATTTTAAAGAAATTGGTCTATTAACTAACTCTCATTATAATTATTCTTAATTATTTAATTCAAATTTAACAAATGTAAAAAACTAATTTTTATTTTTTGCAAGATTCAAATATAATTAAATTTTGTATAATTTTTTTTCTATTAGTGTCATATTTTTTACAATCTGGTATTATTTATTAGATTGTATCAGATTGAATTATAAATACATAAGAAATTAATATATAAATAATGTTATAAGATTGTACGTATAATACATTTTTTAAAACAAATTTTGGCGTTGTTGTCAGAGAGCAATTTAGGCGTTTGTGTTAGTTGATTGATTGTTTGTCTTGCACTTGAATTTCTTGTTTACTTTTTTTTCGTTCGCTTGTGTTATCGTTTGATTTCCAATCGGTACGTGTGATTTTGTGCGTTAGTGTTGTGTATGCAAGGTTGAAGACGTTCATTCTTCCATCGCTACTACAACGACCGAGGTGATATTATGGCTAAACGCAATGGTTGTCAGGCTTATGAAGTTTATTGTTCCGATTCTCCATCCGAGAGGGAGATTTCTCCACCTTATTGTTCTAGTCGCCAAGCTCACGATTTATATCACCGACCTCGGCATGCCGGTGTTTCTTATTATGACGACAAAGATTACTGACCTCCACGTCACCGGAAACATCACCGATACCGCTACCGAGATATCGATTATTCATCCACCGAGAGGGATTTCATGCCACCGCCTCCTTGTTGTGATCGAAGAGGAAAGGAGCCGTCTCGGGATCTAAATCGTGGAAACTACCCTAAAGAGAAATTTTTTGAGAATGAATATGATTACCGTCGTCAATATACCATGGTGCAAGAGCCAAAGCGACCTACTATTGTTGATTTCTTAAGACCAAAACTTCACCATTTGTTGCCTCCACGACGTGACATTGGGGGATCCCATTCGGTCGAGGTACATTTCCGGCCCTTCTTGCAAAAGCCATGTTCCGAGGGTCCATGACGACAAGCTATTGCCGCATCATCCAGCTCGACTACCGTCATTCTCCGGGTTGCCTAATGAGGACGTTTCTTTGTTTCTCAAAGATTTTATCATTGAAGTTGAGACCTTTACATTGGACGGCTTTGAGAAGAATGAATTGAGAGTATGGTGCTTCAAATATTGCATGAGATATGGAGCCCGTGATTAGGTGTTGTCATTGCCCTCTAGATTCGTGCACACGTGGAAAAATCTCTTCGATGCATTCATCGCCCATTTCTTCCGGCCACCACCACGGTCCCCTAGGCTATTTCATTCTTCTATTGATGTTTTGATGGACGCGATCGAGGGTGAGATTGACCACTTGTTCGTTGAGGGCATATTACACTACATTGAGGAGTTCTCCGCTGACGAGCATTCCACCGGGGACGAGCGGGAGTTTGCATCCGACACGAGTATCGAGGAAGATAAGCCCCCTTTTGAGGATGATGATGTTATTTCCGACCGAGAAGATGAGCCTTTGATGTTTGATACAGGTCTTAAGTACGAGATTCCTCCAATTTATGACACGAGCACCGAAGAAGACGAGTTTGAGGATGTCTTTCTCTCGCTAGAACTCGAGAAGCCGAAGGTGAGCCGAGTTTCATCACCAATTCACCATCTATCTTGGTTGGCCTCGATTTGTGTAAGATGGGGCCCGGTTAGAGCTTTGGTAAGCGCATTTCGGGTTTGGTTGATTTAGGAGTGGACATTGGTTTATCCCGAGGTAGAGAGGATGTGTTGTATATTGATGATGGCAATGTAGGTGTTCTCGGTTGTAATTCTACGAAGGTTGAATGGACTTTGGAGGAGATGGTCTTTCTACAAAAGTTGAGTTCGATATTTTTAGAGGATCTGGTGGAGGAGAGTAGTAGGAATGGAGTTATTTTGTTTCCTTGATCGATCATTCACTCATTCTTATTTGAACAACCTTATCACCTTAACAAGGCCTTTTAAGCTGTTACTGACCCAAATTTGACATGGTATCAGAGCAGGCCCAACACGATGATGGAGCCCCAGCCGATTAAATTTCCTGCTTGCCCAAAGATGGCACTATGTCCACGAGTAGAGTCGAAAAAGCCGAGCTTACTCGTGAGGGGGCGTGTTAAATATCCCACATCGGTTGGATAAAGATCCTAAAGCTCAAATATAAGTTGGATTACCTTATTACATTACCAAGGCCTTTTAAGGTGTTAGGGCAACCCCAATGGTTTTGCTAAAATGGCAAGAGTTATCTTCTATTTTCCAAAAATGGCAAGTGTCAATTGTCATTTGCTAAATCTTACCCCAATGGTTTAAATATAGCAAGGGACATTTTATTAAATTAAATAATATAATGTTGCTTTTTGGTATGTAATCATATCAACTTTATAATTAAAAAAAGTTGTTAAATTTTAAGTGGTTGAGAAAAGTGGTTGTGATGACATGACACAAATGACAAAAACCATTTTCCATGTATATTAGCTCCAATATACATGGAAATTTGGCCATTTTTTGGCAAGACCCATTTCAACCATTTGGGTTGATTTTTTTGGTTTTTTGTCAAAAAATGGCAATGGCCTTGCCATTTCACAACCATTAGGGTTTCTCTTACTGGCCCAAATTTCACACGGTATCAGAGTAGGCCCAATACGATGTGGGGCCCCAGTCGATGGAATTTCTGACTGTGGGGACTCTAGTCGATGAATTTTCCGGTTGTGGGCCCCCGTGCCGATGAAATTTCCGGACACGAGTAATTCCGATTAAATTTCTGGCTTACTCGTGAGGGGAGTGTTAGAGTATCCCACATCGGTTGGATAAAGAACCTTGGCCTCACATTTAAGTTGGATAACCTTGTCACCTTAATAAGGTCTTTTAAGGTGTTATTAACCCAACTTTAACATGGTATCAGAGCAGGCCCAATACGATGTGGGTGCCCTGATCGATGGAATTTCCTAATATGTGGGAGCCCCTGCCGATGAATTTCCGGCCACGAGTAATTCCGATGGAATTTCCGGCTTACTCGTGAGGGAGAGTGTTAAGATATCCCACATCGATTGAATACCAAACCTTGGACAACCTTAATACCTTAACAAGACCTTTTAAAGTGTTATTGGCTCAACTTTGACAGGGTGGTACTATGTTGTTGGAGTTGAGTTTGTATCGGTTCAAACATGCTTGGTACCAAAACCAATGGGAGGCTCAATCGACTCTACTCCGGGAGGAAATGCGCTTGGTGATGGAGAACATGCATTCGAGAAATCAAGCTCGGGAAGAAGGCATTCGGGGACACGTGAACAACCGCTTCAACGAGATCGTGAACTTGCTCCGCCCACCGCCTCCGGCCGACCCTTGAAGTCGAGTACTTGGTTGTTTCTCTCTTTTATCTCTCGTATTGCTTATTTTCCGTTTGGATTACCTTTGAGACTTGTTCTTTCTCGCTTTTGTTGGTTTGCGACTATTTTTCATTTCGTTTGAGTTTTGGTGGATTATTTTGGATAATTGTGCCTTGTTTGGATGTTTTCGTTTGACTTGGTGGATATTTTATCTTGGATAATTTATTTGTGTGATGTTTTTTTCTTTGTGTGATGTTGTTTTCGTTTCATATAAATATTTTTACATTATAACCTTAAATTAATAAGTTACTAATCTAATGTCAATCTTTATTTTAACGTAATAAAAAATTCAAAAAAATCAATTTTTTAGAATAGTAAATAATATTTATTTCTAAAAAAACAAAATATTGAAGCATGAACTTAATTCATTTTAACTATAGGTAATTGTTAATTTTTTTGTTGTAAAACTACATTAATTAAATATATATTTTTAAAATTTAATTAGAATAAAAATTATATTTTTTATTAAAATACTTATATTCAATTCTTTGTATTTTATTTAGTATTAAATAAATTACATTAAAAATTACTCGCACATGCTGATTTTACTAGTACTAGTTAATTAGACTACCCATAAACACATAATTAGACTAATATTATGTCTCTAGACTCTATTCATAAGTTCATATTATCAATTATGTAGTTTAGGACTTTAACATAATTAAATTACTTTAATTAAGTTCATAAATAATAAATAGCCAATATATATATATATATATATATATATATATATATATATATATATATATATATACTACCCACAATTAGATTTATTAGGAAATTAAAATAATTTTCCAACACTATAAACTTTGCAGAAAACCATCACGTCAAAGTATGATGGGTCTTCACGTAGTGGTTTATGCAGAGGAGCCATGTAATTCTAAAAAAACATAAAATACAATTAGGAAGAAATAAAAGTTGCATTACAATTATTAAGAAATTAAACAAACAACACAATTATTAAGCAATTAAACAGACAACACAATTATCTTATTTGTGGGTATTTCAATTTCTTAATAATTGTGTTGTTTGTTTAATTTACTTAATAATTTCTTAATAATTGTGTTGTTTGTTTAAATCCTTAATTTCACTATTTTTTCGACCATATGCATGCTTCTTTGTATGCAACAATCCACTTGTTTACAATGGTATTGAGTCGTTTAAAACGATTTCTCAATGACTCAATGTTTCTTTGATTGATGTTTCCTGGATTTTTTGCACGAGTTTGCTCATACACTTGTAAAATGTGCCCCCATAAAACACTGATATTTTGATTTTTTCAAACAAATGCATTTTCACTAACGAAACACCAAGCTGACATTAAGGCTGTCTTATTGTTACTCCCAATTGTTCGCACCAAATTGAGAATTGGTATGCGTGTGTTGATCATTATGATTTCTTGGAAGAGGTGGGAATATCTAGATATAGGAAATTGAGAAATTTTCAGAGAAAACTGTGAAAATTTGAAGTTTGGATCAGAACCATATAAATTTGAAATTTTTGGTGATTCTGATAAATTGGAGAATTTGAATATGATTTGAGATTATGGTAATTTTGGGAGTTTGAATATTGATTAGAGATTGAAAAAAACATATGATTTTTATCTATATTATGAAATATTGATACGTAAAATATAAAAAATTTGATTTTTTTGTGTGTTCAAAACTATATCAAGTTTAGTCTCTATTTATAGAAAATCGAAAAAATATAATTTTTAGTTTTTTTTTATGAAATATATAAAAAGTTATTAATGCTTTAATATAGGATAAATAAAAATTTTAACTAGCCAATTAGAGAGGGACATGTGGCATCCAACCTCTTCAAGGTGGGCGATCGATTTTTAACCAGGGCATACCTGAATTTTTATTTTTCCTTTTCTTTAAATGTTGAATATGACTCGAATCGAAAATTAAATCGGGACAAGTACGAGTCCACTCCGCGCACAACATATGAATGCTCACATAATTTATCATGACATCTTTTAGGAAATAAATTAATGGTGGGGCATAGGGCTGGAAATTCGGTTACCCGAAACCGAACCGAACCGAATTGCCGGTTAACCGAACCGAATAAAGATAAAAATGACTAACCAAAACCGAACCGAAATATTTTTTCGGATAACCGGTAACCGTTCGGTTCGGTTATCGGGTAACCAAGAAAAACCAATTAAAAACTGATTTTTTTTGGAAAATTACTGAGATGTTTCTACAACTCACCGTCTTCAATTTTTTTTGCCGTAAAATATATTTTTTAGAGTATTTATTTTTTAGAAATTTATTTATTCAGTTAAAATTTTAACTTTTTTTAGAATGAGTATTTTCTATTTATTTTTTAGAGCTTTTTTTTTTGGAAATTTATTTATTCAGTTAAAAATTTAACTTTTTTTTTAGAATGAGTATTTTCTCCGAACTATTTTTTATGTCACAGCATCTCACCAAGTGTTTATGTGGAGAAAATTACTACATTTAATAGTATCATCTCCCCCATAAACTACTCAATATGCCTTTATGTATACGGAATATATATTCCGGTTATTCGGGTTTTTTCGGTGCGTTAACCGAATAACCGATAACCGAAAATAATTATTTTTCTTTACCGATAACCGAACCGAACACCGAATTTCATATATATTGTTAACCGAAAACCGAAATTTTCGGTTCGGTTTCGAATTTAACCGATAACCGAATCCGAAATTCCCACCCCTAGTGGGGCATATTTTTGGTGGGGTCACGTGTCCAAGTGTCCATGCGTGGAATATGGAAGGTGGTGGGTTCGATGCGTACAGGTATCAAGCCGTGGTCGATCGGCTTGTGGCTTGTGTGATTTAATTGTGATTTTTGATTTAAGAAATTTGAATTATATTAAAATATAATTTTATTCTTTATAAATTTAGAATCATATATTAGGAAAAATGTTTTATTTCTAATTCTAATTGTTTCCAATTTGATAGGTTTGCTACACCTATAAATTGGGGTTCTCCGGTTAGGAATGTCAATCCAACCCGAAACGGTGGGCTAATCCGAAGCCCGCCCGAAAAAATGTATTGTTAGAGCCGAATATTTTCGACCCGAAAAAATTTCAGTCCGATTAGCTCGAACCGAAATAACCCGATAGCTCGAGTGGGCTAGCCCGATAAACCGTGGGCTAGCCCGACAACCCGATATATTATAATTCATTTTATTTATTTATAGAAATATTTTAAATAAATAAAATAATATATTCAAATCAAAGAAAATTGTCAACTAAAATTACAATTTTAAATATTATTAAATGAATATTTGATATTTTGGGCAATTTAAATATTAGAATTATAATAATTATTATTAAATATTAATATTTTATTAATATTAAATTTAATTTGTTATTAAAATTATTATTTTTTATTATATAATATTGTTTTTTCCAGCCCGACGGGCTAGCCCGAAACCGAAGATTTTAGGGTTAGGGCTACAAATATATAGCCCGAAAAAATTTCAGCCTGATCAACCCGAACCGAAGTAACCCAATAGCCCGAGTGGGCTGGCCCGAAACCGAGTGGGCTGGCCATATTGACATCCCTATCTCCGGTAGACGAAAATCATAGAGTGAATTGTAAGCCTCAACGATGTAGTGGATTTCTTTCTTCCCGTGGTTTTTTCCCGTGTTTTGGGTTTCCACGTAAATTTGTGTGTTCGTTCTTTTCGTTTATCTTTTTCTTCGCATCTCATATATATTTCGAGAGCCGTGAGCGATTTAGTTTTTCAATATCGCAACAAGTGGTGTCAGAGCATCGTAAAGAGCACAACAAGTGGTATCAGAGCTAGGTTACGATCCTGTGACCTGTTATCAAGAGCTTTCGTTAGGGATCCCGGACGCGGAATCCATACGAGGCGGGCGTTGCGGATATTGGTGTTTCTAGATCCAGGTTGAGCTCGAGAATATTTTGGGAGATGGCGACGATGGTTGATATTCAGTGTTAGATCGGAACACGTGGTTCTCTTCATGGCGGTTCAAGGTGGAGTTGGTTCAGTGGTTCTAACCAACATGGATCTTGATGATGCGTTGCTGGAGCATGGACGATGTCAAGCGCGATGGAGCCATAAGAGAAGGTATGGAAGAATAGAAAGGTGAGGTATAATTGCACTCTATCCCTCCGGTGATTTGTTTCATGCGGTCGCAGCTTTGCGATCGAGGGAGACGATGAAGGAGGTTTTGAGTAGTGAAAAGCCGGGGGAATGTCTTGGTGTCCAGGGTTGGGCAAAGATGAAGAAATTTCAGGGGTTTTGTCATTACTACAAGAAAACGGGAGTCGTGAAAATCTAGGTGAATTTCTTAATGGCCAAGGTGGAGCATGGAAGAAATTCTAGGGGGTTTGTCACTACTGCAAGGAAGAGAGCCACGTGAAGGGGGACTTGCTGGGAATCGATATCCCGGATTACCAAAAATATGCGGAAACCGATAATCCGATCGAAATCCCGTCATCGCCGGAGATCCGAACGCGAACCGCCGCACGAGCCGAGGCTCGACCAAGCACCGCACGGGCGAACCCGCGCGCCCAGCCGAGCCCCCGCACGGGGCTCGCGATCATCTCCATGATGATCGCTGGGATGCCTCACGACATCCCCGGGGCTGCTCGTAGCAGCCCCGCAGCGGGTCAGCGAACCCGCTGCTCGCATGGGGTCAGCCCCGTGCGCCTCTGCTACGGGAACTCCCGTAGCGCGCACGAGGCAGCTGCGGGTCATCCCCGCAGCGATCCGCGATCGAGCTCACGGGCTCGATCGCCCCCGACGTCCAGCCGGGGCTTCTATGCGTGCCCGGCGATCGAACCCTAGGTTCGATCGCCACCCCCTCGGCTCCCAGCCGAGGGTTGCTCTCGATCCCGGCGGGGATCCCTAGACCGCCGGCGGTCCGGTGGTCTTCGACCACCACCGCTCGGTCTATCCCCGTTCCCGGTTTCGTTCGTTTTTCCGGATCGTGTGTTCATGTATATGTCACAATTAATATCACATAAAATCATAGAAAGGGTTTATGATTTTATACCTCGATTCGTTGTGCGGAGAAACAAAATCAAAACGTTGAAGACCTTCGAATCTTCCTACGTATTCCTTGCACCTCGTCCGAACGTCGTGTGGGCGACGATCTATCGAACTCCTATGGATCTCCTTCAACTCTCAAGAAATATCAAGTATGATATTCTTGTCTTATGATGTGTATTAATTATGAAGGCCATGTAGTGCTTTTATAGGCTACGTAGGGGATCAAAAGGAGGTGGAATATTGGGCTTCCAATATTGAAGATTAAATTGAGCCCAAGCCCAAGTTTATTAATCCTTATCAATATTAATTAATTTATTTTCCACTATATAAATTAATTGCACTCCCAATATTAAACCATATTATATCAAATAATATTTCTCCGGTAGTATTATTTATTCCGTGTATTTAAGATTTAAATATCCATGAATAAATTAATTTATTGCTAATTAATTTATTCATCTCTTATATCCGAGAATAGTACCATTCAACCTTAATTATTGTGCGGAACAAATCCACTAATGAGGTTTACACAATAATTCCTTATGAACTCATCTCGGGGATATTATCAACCCTTCCGGGATACACTTTCTCGTCAAGTATTCACGGCATGTCATATATAAAATATAGCGACCCAATTTTACCGGTAATTAACCCAATAATTAAATCGGTCAATTCCTTTGGAAAATCAAAGTCTCTTATATTAAATATACACACCCGCAATAGTATCGGGGATTAAGAATAAAATACTCTGAGATTCAAATCAATTATCAACGGCAATCCTAATTGATAAATCTCAAGCGATCCGCCCAATACACCAAGTGTACAAGTGTGATAAAATAATTAAGATAAATTATTTTCTCTCTCACACAACGACAATAACGATGGATTGGTCCGTGTCCATCTAGGTCGTGAGCAACTGTTTGATTAAATACGAGTAACCGATAGTATGATTTTCTGTGTGGGCCCGACACACCATACTAACTACAACGTATAAAATCCAGGACTATATTTTGCATAATTAATTAATAATAATTAAATGCAAATAATTGTTTATTAATTAAATAGGTTAAATGCTATGACCGGGAGTTTACCGATACTTAAATCTAGACATTAAGTACACAACTCCAACAATCTCCCACTTGTACTAAGGTCTAGTCATTTCCTCCAAACTCCCGACTCCCATACTCATCACGTGCTTAAGTTATACTTCCCAGAAGTACTATGTGAATGAGAAATCTAGGTTGCCGCTCTGAAGTTATCTTGGTGACTACTGCATCGTCTCCCTAGACGATGACTCGAATCAGGTGGTACTTGCTCTATGTGTTATCATCATCCTTTTGGACTTATGACTTCTTCCAGTTCATCATGCACCGCTATACACATAGCCTTTTGGTGAACCAAGAATCATATCCAAGTCCAGAGGTCATTCTGGAACCTAACCAAAACTTCCGCTGCCTCTGAGGCTGCTATTCGGTTTATGATAGAGTCCGAGAAGCATCATGCTTATCACTCTCTCATCTTAAGGTTCCACCTCTTCCAAAAGTGAACACATAGCCTGATATCGACTTACACTGGTCTTTCTCTGATTTTGGATCTGAGAAAATGTAATCCAAGAAGAATTCGCATTGCTCTGTAAGCCAGTACTTCGAAAGTACTCTTACAGCATTCGAACATATTTTGTCAAGATTACTTTGATATCCTCCCACTACGCTAACCGCATAGTTGATATCAGGTTCTTTGTTTTTCAACATTGCATCCATTAAGCTTTCCATACCCCAGGGTATAGGAAACCGCTTTATCTATCCCCTCTTACGTGTCCAAGACACATACCTTTAGACAGATGTATTCTGTTTCTGAAAGGCAATAACCTTTCTCAGATTTATGCATGTTTAAAACAAACCATAATCGCATAAGATATCTAAGAGAAGTACAATGTTCTTATCTAGAGATCGAAAGATTCCAAGAACATGATCCAACTTACTCTTAATCTTATATCTCGATTTATTTAGACAACCTCTATTTTATGTCTGACAACACTTTTACATTGTCGCCAATGATGAAGTGTTATCTACATAAAATTCCGAGAAACACCACCTTGTTTCCATTACGTTTCTAATACACCTTTCCTCGTGTATGCCCTTTGATGAATCCATCTAATGGACTATCTCATCAATTCGCAAGTTCCACGATTCATAGCTTTGTAATAATCCATAAATGGATTTACTAAACTTGTACTCCTAAATGATCTTGCCTATTAACAATAATACTTATTGCTATCCAAGTAGGCACATTTAGATTAGTACCGCCACTTATGCAGAGTTAGGGATCGATTTCATGTCTACTAGATCCAGAGTTCAAAAAACTCCTCTAGTCTTATGAACATCTCTGGTTGCTTAATAACCTCCCACTGCAATGGCGTTCTGGTATATAACAGTAATAACATTAGGTGCAGTTAGTGATGTACTTCTACTCGGTTAGGCTGGTTCTCAGTCTTTTGTCCTTTTTTCTCATTTTAGAGTACCTTGTCAGTTAGGGCATTGTAGTTCATCTAATAGTCTTCCTCTAAGAACCGGGCGATGACGTCCTTCTGGTTCATAGTACTATTGAACATACAATCACTTGTTCTTCTAGGATATCCTACAACCACATTGAATGTGCCGTTGTGCCCAGAAATATCCATAGAACATAGGTAGTTCCGAATAAACTTGCCCTTTTACTATTAGAATCCCATTTCTTATTCCTGACACACCATTTCTGCACGTGAGTGCATGGTGCAGTCCTTTGAGACTTAATCCCAATCTTTGATTTATGCTATGTGTTCTTTAGACAGGTGGTAGCCTCCGCGAACAAGTCGCAGACTTCTAATGGATATACTTTGAAGGTTCCCCATAATAGCTTTGTGTCTTTTTGACGGATCAAAAACACTTTGCTTTTATGGCACATCAAGTATTCTAATCTATCTTCGAGTATTCTTTGAAAGAACTACTCGTACCTTTCTAATTACACATGTTACCGCATTAATCATAAATCATTCTCAATACTTGTACGAATTCTATCCTTTATCCAAAGGTTAGCTTAGTTGTATCATCTTCCAAAATTGATTCTTAGGTCGGGAGGTCCATTCCTCCAACTATAATTGATCAAATCAATTTCGACCTTTTGAATCCTTTTTGAATAAATACTACTAAGTTCAAGAATTCACAAGCATAATGATTAATAAAGAAATACATCTAATAAGTAAAACAAGTTATACATAACGGTTCGTTGCATCGTGGTAGACTGAGGATTCATCATTCATATATTGCTATCTAATGTACCAGAATAGATAACACCATTATTTCTTATCTAAATCACCGAATGATTAAAGAAATAAATATCCATTCATTAATAGAAGAAACAGAACAAAAGTTCTTTTCAAAATAAAGGGGTACATAAAGCAATAACCTTGAAATGAAATCCTAAAACTACTAAAAGCAGATAAATGTCTTCCACTGCAACCGCTGCTACCCCAACAGCTTCGCCCATGTAGACTCGAACTCTTCTTCTCTAAGTCGCCGGGTTTTCTGGAACCCCTGCATTCAAAATAATGCACATACCGTCAGTGGTTCCATATCTACACACAAGAATTCTGGTAGATAATACCGCTGACTATGTTTTTACGACTAAAGAAAAATTCGTCCCTTTGAGAGGACATTCAGACTTCCAGTGTCCAGACTTGTTGCACCGGAAGCACTTGCCCCTTGGCTTACTAGCCCCCACTCGTGGTCCATTCCTCTTGGCACCACTGGGTTTCCAGGCTTGCTTCCTTTTCTTGCCCCTACCTCCAACAACTTTCAAGCTTTTGGACTTGGTAGTTACAAGCGCTTGAGACTTGCCCTTCTTGTAGATCCCCTCTGCCGCCTTTAGTTCAGTCAGGAGTTGCGCAAGAGTATAAGATAGTTTACCCATGTTATAGCTCATACGAAACTGCTCAAAACTAGGGGTCAGAGACTGGAGTATGATGTCGACTTGCGTCTCACCATCAATCATAGCTCCTAGGACCTCCAATTCATTCAACAGACTCATCATCTTAAGAACGTGTTCCCCAACGGGCGTTCCTTCAGACTGAGTAGTCGACATGAGGACTCTCATGGCTTCTTGCCTACCCGCACGGTCTTGATGCCCAAACATCTCCTTGAGATCGAACAACATATCCTCGGCAGTGTTCATCGACTGATGTTGGGTTTGGAGTACATTTGACATAGAAGCCAAAATATAGCACCTAGCCATTTCATCAGCCTTTTTCCACTTCCGATATGTTTCCTTCTCCTCATCAGTTGAGGCAGCCGTGGGTTCAGCAGGGCAGTGCTCATAGAGTACAAACTTGTACTCTTCAGCAGTCAGGACAATGTCCAAATTTCTCTTCCAATCAATATAATTGGGACCAGTGAGTTTATTCTCCTTGAGTATCACAGAAAGTGGATTCATAGCTATTCTCTAAACCTATAAGCACATATAAACAAACAATCAATTTAATATCCGATATTATCTCCCTCAAATAATATCATTAAATTACTAATCACATCTAAAATCCCATCAGGTAAGGCAAGCCACGTTGTGTGGGCGTTTACCTACCCAAATGATTTAGCAATTAGATTTTCTTTGGTTATACATCGATTATAGCGTAACTTCGTTGGGAAGGATACTATAACGCGTATCTAAGTGTAAACCATTACTCAGTACTAAAGTAAATCGTTTGGAATTGCTACATCACCGCAAGCCACGTTGTGTGGACGTTTACGACAACTTCGCAATTCTTCACAATTTCTTATAACTGTCTACATCAATTAATCCAAAATCCGTTAGTATAGCAAGCCACGTTGTGTGGACGTTTACTACACCAAGAGACTTTTATAATTGACTCCCAATTACAAGAACCCACTTGATTTTTGTAAATCAAGACGCGGAGAATCATAAGTGAAACTCGAAGTTTCTAACCAGTGATTCACCATGCGAACAACCCTATCTCTCATAAATGAGGGAGCCGAGCAGACAATCGATCCATCTATCAAAGAATGGTACGAAGGTCTCTAATTTGTGTCATCCACATGACCAAGTGGCTTTGGCTCCATTCCACTCCCCGGGGTGAGAATGAGTCGACTTGAAGTCAGCTTCAGAAAGACAAATTAGGCATTGTTTGATAAACTTGATCAATGTTTCTCGTAAAAGGAATTACAAGAATTCTCCTCCAATGACTCGTCTATACGAACTTCGAAAGTCCATAAGAGTCACCAAGAGAACAGCAATGGAGACCATGGGAATGTTTTCATCCCCTCTCCCACTTAGCTTTTTACAATAAAGGGATACGCTATCTAGTGCATAAAGTAAACACATATAGCATGCATACAAGTAATAAAGCACATAGTATCACATAGTCAAAATAATGCTAGAAAATTATTTTCTCGACTATCATGGCTTTATTCCATCTTCATATGCATCTTCTAGTCTTCAGTCTTCGTTTTTGAATGCTCCATGTGACGAGAATATTAATCCCAATATTTAAATCTATTTATTTTCAATTAATCCAAAAGTTACTTAATTCGAAAATTAAGTCAATCGAATATATCAAAAATAAAATTAAATATTATTAATATTTTATTTATTTAATTTCCTATCTAATTCCATTAAATCTCTAGAATCCTATCCAAGTAAAAACTTGAATATTCTAGAAGACTTCTATAATAGAATAAGGAAATAAAATAAATTAGGACTCTTCTACTTTCCAAAATTAATTAATTTCCATCTAATGAAAAATTCCAAGAATAGGAATAATAAAATAGGAAATAAATTAATTCCCAATTAATTCTTTTCCTAATCCATGAGAGTTCCCATAAAAGAGAATACTCAATAAGGAATAAAATTAATTCCAATTAATTCTTTTCCTAATCCATGAGAGTTTTCAAAAGGAAGAACACTCAAATAGGAAAACCGAATTAATTTAGGAAAGTAAATCTTGGTAGAAGTGGCATGGGTTGGGAGACCCCACACCACCTCACCATGATCGACCGGCCGGCCACCCGGGGAGGGGCGCCGCCGCCCAGCCACGCCGGCAAGGGCTTCGATCGATCATCATCATCATGGGATCGATCCATCGATCCCAAGCCCTAGCTTCTTCGTCACTTCTTCGTCTTCCGGCGATCGTCTCAACATCGAACCAACGTAAATAAATTACAAGAAATAAATTTACAATTCCGGTATCGATTCTATACATGAAATCGACCCTATACATTTTCCGGAAAACATAGAACGTAATAATAAATCCTAAATTCGGTCAACCCCCGAATTTTTACTGTTACAAACATTCATCCACACAAAACGAATCTCGACATGTCCGAGAGTTTAATAAACGAATAATCATGATAATTAAACAACAATTAATTAAACCATGATAGCCGGAAATCCCTGCAAGGTAGAACAATAATAGAACATATACATGAACACGAAACCAAACGCTCTGATACCAATTGCTGGGAATCGATATCCCGGATTACCAAAAATATGCGGAAACCGATAATCCGATCGAAATCCCGTCATCGCCGGAGATCCGAACGCGAACCGCCGCACGAGTCGAGGCTCGACAAAGCACCGCACGGGCGAACCCGCGCGCCCAGCCGATCCCCCGCACGGGGCTCACGATCATCTCCATGATGATCGCTGGGATGCCTCACGACATCCCCGGGGCTGCTCGTAGCAGCCCCGCAGCGGGTCAGCGAACCCGCTGCTCGCATGGGGTCAGCCCCGTGCGCCTCTGCTACGGGAAATCCCGTAGCGCGCACGAGGCAGCTGCGGGTCATCCCCGCAGCGATCCGCGATCGAGCTCACGGGCTCGATCGCCCCCGGCGTCCAGCCGGGGCTTCTATGCGTGCCCGGCGATCGAACCTAGGCGATCGAACCCTAGGTTCGATCGCCACCCCCTCGGCTCCCAGCCGAGGGTTGCTCTCGATCCCGGCGGGGATCCCTAGACCGCCGGCGGTCCGGTGGTCTTCGACCACCATCGCTCGGTCTATCCCCGTCCCCGGTTTCGTTCGTTTTTCCGGATCGTGTGTTCATGTATATGTCACAATTAATATCACATAAAATCATAGAAAGGGTTTATGATTTTATACCTCGATTCGTTGTGCGGAGAAACGAAATCAAAACTTTGAAGACCTTCGAATCTTCCTACGTATTCCTTGCACCTCGTCCGAACGTCGTGTGGGCGACGATCTATCGAACTCCTATGGATCTCCTTCAACTCTCAAGAAATATCAAGTATGATATTCTTGTCTTATGATGTGTATTAATTATGAAGGCCATGTAATGCTTTTATAGGCTACGTAGGGGATCAAAAGGAGGTGGAATATTGGGCTTCCAATATTGAAGATTAAATTGAGCCCAAGCCCAAGTCTATTAATCCTTATCAATATTAATTAATTTATTTTCCACTATATAAATTAATTGCACTCCCAATATTAAACCATATTATATCAAATAATATTTCTCTGGTAGTATTATTTATTCCGTGTATTTAAGATTTAAATATCCATGAATAAATTAATTTATTGCTAATTAATTTATTCATCTCTTATATCCGAGAATAGTACCATTCGACCTTAATTATTGTGCGGAACAAATCCCTAATGAGGTTTACACAATAATTCCTTATGAACTCATCTCGGGGATATTATCAACCCTTCCGGGATACACTTTCCCGTCAAGTATTCACGGCATGTCATATATAAAATATAGCGACCCAATTTTACCGGTAATTAACCCAATAATTAAATCGGTCAATTACTTTGGAAAATCAAAGTCTCTTATATTAAATATACACACCCGCAATAGTATCGGGGATTAAGAATAAAATACTCTGAGATTCAAATCAATTATCAACGGCAATCCTAATTGATAAATCTCAAGCGATCCGCCCAATACACCAAGTGTACAAGTGTGATAAAATAATTAAGATAAATTATTTTCTCTCTCACACAACGACTATACCGATGGATTGGTCCGTGTCCATCTAGGTCGTGAGCAACTGTTTGATTAAATACGAGTAACCGATAGTATAATCTTCTGTGTGGGCCCGACACACCATACTAACTACAACGTATAAAATCCAGGACTATATTTTGCATAATTAATTAATAATAATTAAATGCAAATAATTGTTTATTAATTAAATAGGTTAAATGCTATGACCGGGAGTTTACCGATACTTAAATCTAGACATTAAGTACACAACTCCAACAGGACTGTCAGGCCCTGATGAATCGGAGAAAGGAATCGAAGGTGGCCGATTCCGGAGAAGGAGGTTTTCATCGATGGGGAACTCCTGGTTGTCTCTAATTTGGGGAACGAGTGAGGGGTGGATCTTGGATTCTGGTTGTTCGCATCACATGTGTCGAAACATGGATTTGTTTGACAGGTTTGATGAGAGTGTCGGTGGAACGGTGGTCATGGGGCATGACACATCGTGTGAGATACGCGGCACGGGAACTGTGAGAATCAAGATGTTCGATGGGCATATTCGAACCCTCAGTACTGCAAGGTACGTTCCGGTCCTGAATGGTAATCTTATCTCTCTCAGACCTTAGATCCGAATGGGTACCAACTTCGGTAAAGGTGGAGTGTTGAAAGTAAGTCGGGGCGACTTATTTTGCGAGGCGAGAGAAAGATTTGGTGGATTGTATGAGCTATGCGGCAACAAAATTACCAAGTGGGCATCTGCCTTTGCCCAAGGAAGTCATTCGCTGGAAGGTGAGTCGGGATCACCTTGTTTTAAAAGTCATGAGCATGTGTGTTGGTGTCGGGGACACCGGGAATACTAACCCGAATAGTATTCATATTTGGAGAATCGATCATAGGCGTACTATGGATAGCACTGTAGTATTGGCGAATGCAGGTGGTGCTGATAGTAGTGGGAAGGCGAGATTTGAGAATGGAGATTGCGTGGTGTCATGGAGCTTGGTGGTACCCAAGGGATGATCGGTGCAACTTTGCATTCTTGTACTATGTTTGGGTGCGGCTCAAACTTAGGGCACTCGTGTTTTGAGTAAGTTCTATGCGGCTGGAGGAAGAAAAAAAAATAAGTTTATGATCGTTGGAGTGTGAGCGGCTTGGAGTCGCAGGACATTTTCGTCAAGGTGGAGATTTGTTGAATATAACTCGAATCGGAAATTAAATCGGGACAAGTACGAGTCCACTCGCGCACAACATATGAATGCTCACATAATTTATTTGGGAAAGTGATGTCATCATTACATCTTTTAGGAAATAAATTAATGGTGGGGCATATTTTTGGTGGGGTCACGTGTCCAAGTGTCCATGCGTGGAATATGGAAGGTGGTGGGTTCGATGCGTACAGGTATCAAGCCGTGGTCGATCGGCTTGTGTGATTTAATTGTGGTTCGATTTTTGATTTAAGGAATTGAATTATATTGGAATATAATTATATTCCTTATAAATTTAGGAATCATATATTAGGAAAAGGTTTTATTCCTAATTTTAATTGTTTCCAATTTGATAAGTTTGCTACACCTATAAATTGAGGTTCTCGGTAGACGAAAATCATAGAGTGAATTGTAAGCCTCAACGATGTAATGGATTTCTTTCTTCCCGTGATTTTTTCCCGTGTTTTGGGTTTCCACGTAAATTTGTGTGTTCGTTCTTTTCGTTTATCTTTTTCTTCGCATCTCATATATATTTCGAGAGCCGTGAGCGATTTAGTTTTTCAATATCGAAACAAGTGGTGTCAAAGCATCGTAAAGAGCACAACATTAAATTATGTTTTAATAAATTTCTGAGTTCTTATATTTTTACTGTTCATGAATGAAAGGGAATGAATTCTCATTGATTAAAGCGGCGCTCCCTATGTTGCTATTTATAGCAACATACAAAGGTGTCTACAATCCTAAATTCAGTAAAAGACAAAAGATTATAACCCCAGCTGGACAACAGGGGTAAAAGGGAGAAAGCACAATTAAAACCAATCAATTAAATAATTCTGAAATTAGGGCAGAATTATTTGAATCGAATTGTGGCAAAAACGCGCGGGGCTTAATATCCCCCCGCAAGCTCGACGACGGCGATGTGCAGCTTGTTCTTGAGGCGCGTGTGAGCTTGTTCCGGCAGCGGTTTTGTGAAGATATCGACGGTCTGGTCCAGGGCTGGGACATGGCGGACGAAGATCAATTTGGCATGAACGTGTTCTCGAATAAAGTGGAGATCGATTTTCACATGCTTGGTGCGGGCTTGAACCACATCTTGGGTAGACATGTGGACGGCACTGAGGTTATCAACCCACACGACTGGAGGTAATTTTGGTAGGAATTTGAGTTCTTTGAGGATTGATTTTATCATTAACAGTTCTACTACCGAATGCCCAAGGCTTCGATACTCTGCTTCGGCACTGGATTGACTGACCGTAGGTTGTTTTTTGGAACTCCAGGAGACCAAATTACCACAGAAGAATATGCAATAACCTGAGGTGGAGTGGCGTGTTGGAGTTGTGTACTTAATGTCTAGATTTAAGTAACGGTAAACTCCCGGTCATAGCATTTAATCTATTTAATTAATAAACAATTGTTTGCATTTAATTATTGATAATTAAAAATATGCAAAATTATAGTCCTGGATTCTATACGTTGTAGTTAGTATGGTGTGCGTCGTCACACAAAAGATCGTACTATCGGTTACTCGTATTTAATCGAACGGTTGCTCACGACCTAGATGGACACGGACCAATCCATCGGTATAGTCGTTGTGTGAGAGAGAAAATAATTTGTCTTAATTATTTTATCACACTTGTACACTTGGTGTATTGGGCGGATCGCTTGAGATTTATCAATTAGGATTGCCGTTTATAATTGATTTAAGTCTCAGAGTATTTTATTCTTAATCCCCGATACTATTGCGGGTGTATATATTTAATATAAGTGACTTTGATTTTCCAAAGGAATTAACCGATTTAATTATTGGGTTAATTACCGGTAAAGTTGGGTCGCTATATTTTATATATGACATGCCGTGAATACTTGACGGGAAAGTGTATCCCGTAAGGGTTGATAATATCCACGAGATGAGTTCATAAGGAATTATTGTGTAAACCTCATGAGTGGATTTGTTCCGCACAATAATTAAGGTTGAATGGTACTATTCTCGGATATAAGAGATGAATAAATTAATTAGCAATAAATTAATTTTATTCATGGATATTTAAATCTTAAATACACGGAATAAATAATACTACCGGAGAAATATTATTTGATATAATATGGTTTAATATTGGGAGTGCAATTAATTTATATAGTGGAAAATAAATTAATTAATATTGATGGGATTAATAGATTTGAGTTTGGGCTCAATTTAATCATCAATATTGGAAGCCCAATATTCCACCTCCTTTAGATCCCCTACGTAGCCTATAAAAGCACTACATGGCTTTCACAATAGAACAAGACAAGAATATCAATAGTTGATAGTTCTAGAGAGTTGAAGGAGATCCATAAGCTTGGAGGATCGTCGCCCACCCGACGTTCAAGCTAGTGCAAGGAATACGTGGGAAGATCCAAAGGTCTTCAACTTGATTTCGTTTCTCCGCACAACGAATCAATGGTAAAATCATAAAACCCCTTCTATGATTTTTATGTGAATTATTTGTGATACATACATGAACATACGATCCGGGAAAAAACGACGAACCTCGGGGACGGGGATTCGAGATCCCCGGCGAGGATCGAAGGTGGCGGTCGAACCCTAGGGTTCGGACCGCCGGACGCGCGACGAAGGGGAGCCCCGGCTGGACGCCGGGGCACGCGATCGACCTTGGGTCGATCGCCGGGAGGTTCGCCGTGGGCTGGTGCCACGGCGGGTGGAACTCCCCCCCCCCCAGCCACCCTCGTCGGCGGCGCGTCCCGCGCAAAGCCCTCGGCTGAAGCCGAGGGGCGATCGAGCCTGTGAGCTCGATCGCGAGTCGCTGCGGAGTGACCCGCAGCTGCCCTGTGCGCGCTACGGGAGTTCCCGTAGCAGGGGTGCACGGGGCTGACCCCATGAGAGCAGCGGGTTCGCTGACCCGCTGCGGGGCTGCTGCGAGCAGCCCGGGGATCGCTCGTAGCGATCCTAGCGATCGTCCATAGACGATCGCGAGCCCCCTCGTGGGGGCTCGGCTGGACACACGCGGCCCGCGGGCCTCGCTGGGTGTTCGGTCGGGCCCCGGCTCACGCGGTGGTTCGCGGTTGGATCTCCGGCGATGGGATTTCGGTCGGGGTTATCGGTTCCGCATTTTTTTTGATACCCCGGGATATCGATTTCCAACAACTGGTATCAGAGCGTTTGATTTCGTGTTCATGTATGTGTTCAATTATCGTTCTACCTTGCAGGGATTCCGACTATCATGGTTTAATTATTTGTTAATTAATTATCATGATTATTCGTTTATTAAACTCTCGGACATGTCGAGATTCGTTTTGTGTGGATGAATGCTTGTAATAGTAAAAATTCGGGGGTTGACGGAATTTAGGATTTATTATTATTGTTCTATGTTTTCCGGAAATTGTATAGGGTCGATTTCATGTATAGAATCGATACCAGAATTGTAATTTAATTTTGTAAATTAATTTTACGTTGGATCGATGCCGAGATGACCGTCGGAGAACGCATGTGACGAAGAAGACGAAGAGGACGAAAAACCGGGGAGTCGATCAACCCCATGATCGACCCCATGATCGATGCCAAGGGGAGGGGTCGATCACCCCTCGGCTGGGGCTGCCGCCGGCATGGTGGTGGCCGGCCGGCTGAGGTGGCGGCGGCGGTGCCCTCTCCGGTGGCCGGTCGATCGAGTGGGGGTGGTGCGGGGACTCCCAACCCGTGCTACTCCTACCATAATACGACTTTCCTAATTAATTCGGTTTTCCTATTTGAGTGTTCTTATTTTTAGGAACTCTCATGGATTAGGAAAAAGAATTAATTGGAATTAATTTATTTCCTTATTGAGTATTCTCTTTTATGAGAACTCTCATGGATTAGGAAAAGAATTAATTTGGAATTAATTTATTTCCTATTTGATTATTCCTATTTTTGGGAATTTTCATTAGATGTAAATTAATTAAAGATGGAAAGTAGAAGAGTCCTAATTTATTTTTATTTCCTTATTCTATTATAGAAGTCTTCTAGAATATTCAAGTTTTACTTGGATAGGATTCTAGAGATTTAATAGAATTAGAAAGGAAAATAAATAAATAAAAATATTAATAATATTTAATTTTATTTTTGATATATTCGATTGACTTAATTTTCGAATTAAGTAACTTTTGGATTAATTGAAAATAAATAGATTTAAATATTGAGATTAATATTCTCGTCACATGGAGCATTCAAGAACGAAGACTGAAGACTAAAAGATGCATACGGAGATGGAATAAAGCCATGATAGTCGGAAAATAATTTTCTAGTATTATTTTGACTATGTGATACTATGTGCTTTATTACTTGTATGCATGCTATATGTGTTTACTTTAAGCACTAGATAGCGTATCCCTTATTGTAAAAAGCTAAGTGGGAGAGGGGATGGAAACATTCCCATGGTCTCCATTACTGTTCTCTTGGTGACTCTTATGGACTTTTGAAGTTCGTATAGACGAGTCATTGGAGGAGAATTCTTGTAATTCCTTTTACGAGAAACATTGATCAAGTCTATCAAATAATGCCTAATTTGTCTTTCTGAAGCTGACTTCAAGTCGACTCATTCTCACCCCGGGGAGTGGAATGGAGCCAAAGCCACTTGGTCATGTGGATGACACAAATTAGAGACCTTCGTACCATCCTTTTGAAGGTGGATCGATTGTCTGCTCGGCTCCCTCATTTATGAGAGATATGGTTGTTCGCATGGTGAATCACTGGTTAGAAACTTCGAGTTTCACTTATGATTCTCCGCGTCTTGATTTACGAGAATCCAATGAATCAAGTAAAAGGATGTCAATTGTAAAAATCTTTTGGTGTAGTAAACGTCCACACTATCGTGGCTTGCTGCACTGAATGGGATTTTGGATCAATCGATGTAGACAGTTATAGAAGGGAGTGAAGGATCCGTGTGTCAACATAAACGTCCACACTATCGTGGCTTGCGGTGATTTGCGAGTCCCAAACGAACTTCTTAGTACTGAGTAATGGTTTACACTTAGGTACGCTTCATAGTATCCTTCCCATCGAAGTAACGCTATTGATGATGTACGACCGAAGCAAATCTAATTGCGAAATCATTTTGGTGGGTAAACGTCCACACTATCGTGGCTTGCCATACCTGATGGGATTATTAGTAATTCTTAGATGTGATTAGTAATTTAATGATATTATTTGAGGGAGATAATATCGGACATTAAATTGATTGTTTGTTTATATGTGCTTATAGGTTTAGAGAATAGCTATGAATCCACTTTCGTTGATACTCAAGGAGTTCAATGCACTGGTTCCATACTGTGTTGGATGGAATAGAGAATTAGACATTACCCAGACTGTAAAGGAGTACAAAGATGTACTCAGTGAGACTTGTCCTCCTAGACCTACAATTGTCTCAACTGATGAGGAAATAGCTGATTTTTAGAAGTGGGACAGTGCTCTTGCATTAGCCGCTAATCATGATATCATGCTCAAACTCAAGTTGATGTTTAGACACGATGTAAAGGCTAGAAAAGAGACGATGAGGATACTCATAAAGGTCAGTTGCTTCGAGGAAACGCTTGAACACGTTTTTGAGATGCTGGATCTTTTAGAAGAGTTGAGACAATCGCAAGCTCTTATAGCCAAGGCCAAAGGTTTCGAACCTAAAGGCGTACATTAGGGAAAGGAGAAAAGGGCAAAGGGATCCAGTAGTCCTCAAGGACTTGGACCACGGGGTGGGATAAGAAAGCCTTCTGGCAAATATCCCCAAGGAAAGCAGTCTGAGTACTGGGGGTCTATATCTTGTACTCTCAAAGGTACGAATTTTTCTTTAGTCGTAAAAACATAGTCAGCGGTATTATCTACCAGAATTCTGGTGTGTAGATATGGAACCACTGACGGTATGTGCATTTTGAATGCAGGGGTTCCAGAAAACCCGGCGACTTAGAGAAGAAGAGTTCGAGTCTACATGGGCGAAGCTGTAGAGGAAGCAGCGGTTGCAGTGGAAGACATTTATATGCTTTTAGTAGTCATAGGATTTCATTTCAAAGTTATTGCTTTATGTACCCCTTTATTTTAGAAAGAACTTTTGTTCTGGTTTTCTATCATTAATGAATGGATATTTTATTTCTTTAATCATTTGATGGTTTGGATAAGAAATAACGGTGTTATCTATTCTGGTACATTAGATAGCAATATATGAATGATGAATCCTTAGTCTACCACGATGCAACAAACCGTTATATAACTTGTTTTACTTATTAGATATATTTCCTTATTAATCATTATACTTGTGAATTCTTGTACTTAGTAGTATTTATTCAATAAGATTCAAAAGGTCGAAATTGATTTGATCAATTATAGTTGAAGGAATGGACCTTCCGACCTAAGAATTGAATTTGGAAGATAATACAACTAAGCAAACCTTTCTGATAAAGGATAGAATTCGGACAAGTATTGAAATTGATTGTTAACTGATAGATGCGGAGATATGTGTAATTAGAAAGGTATGAGTAATTCTTTCAAGAATACTCAAAGATGGATTAGAATACTTGATGTGCCGTAAAAGCAAAGTGTTTTGACTAGTCAATGGACACAAAGCTATTATGGGGAACCTTCAAAGTATATCCATTAGAAGCCTGCGACTTGTTCGCGGAGGCTACCACCTATCTAAATAACACATGGCATAAATCAAACATTGGGATTAAGTCTCAAAGGACTACACCATACACTCACGTGTAGAAATGGTGTGTTGGGAATAAGAAATGGAATTCTAATAGTAAAAGGACAAGTTTGTTCGGAACTACCTATGTTCTATGTATACTCCTGGAAACAACGGCACATTCAATATGGTTGTAGGATATCCTAGAAGAACAAGTGATTGTATGTTCAATAGTACTATGAACCAGAAGGACGTCATCGCCCGGTTCATAGAGGAAGACTATTAGATGAACTACAATGCCCTAACGGACGTAATACTTTGAAATGAAAAAGGACAAAAGACTGAGAACCAGCCTAACCGAGTAGTAGTACACCACTAACTGCACCTACTGTTATTACTGTTATACACCGGAACGCCATTGCAGTGGGAGGTTGTTAAGCGACCAGAGATCTTCATAAGACTAGAGGAGATTTAAACTCTAGATCTATTAAAGATGAAATCGATCCCTAGCTCTGCATAAGGGCGGTACTGAATCTAAATGTGCCTGCTTAGAAAACAATAAAGGTTTATTGTTAAGAGGCAAGATCATTTAGAGTACAAATTTTTGTTAATCCTTTTGTGGATTGTTACAAAAGCTATGAATCGTGGAACTTGCGAATTGATGAGAGAGTCCACTGGATGGATTCATCAAAATGCATAGACGAAAGGTGTATTGGAAACGTAATGGAAACAAGGTGGTGTTTCTCGGAATTTCGTGAAGATAACATTCTATCATTGGCAACAATGTAAGGATATTATCAGACATAAAATAATGGTTGTCTAAATAAATCGAGATATAAGTAAAAGAGGAAGTTAGATCATGTTCTTAGGATCTTTCGATCTCTGGATAAGAACATTGTACTTCTCCTAGATATCTTATACGATTACGGTTTGTTTTTAAAAAATGCATAATTCTGAGAAAGGTTATTGCCTTTCAGACACAGAATACATCTATCTAAAGATATGTGTTTCGAACACATAAAGGAGATAGATGAAGACAAAGCAGTTTCCTACACTTTAAGTGTGGAAAGCTCAATGAATGCAATGTGGAAAAATGAGAACCTGATATCAACTATGCGGTTAGTGTAGTGGGAGGATATCAAAGTAATCTCAACAAGAGATATTCGGATGCTGTAAAAGTACTTTCGAAGGACTGGGTTACAAAGCAGTACGAATTCTTCTTGGATTACATTTTCTCAGATCCCAAATCAGAGAAGGACCAGTGTAAGTCGATATCAGGCTATGTGTTCACTCTTGGAAGAGGTGGAACCTTAAAATGAAAGAGTGATAAGCATGACGATTCTCGGACTCATTCATAACCGAATAGCAGCCTCAGAGGCAGCGGAAGTTTTGGTTAGGTTCCAGAATAACCTCCGGACTTGGATATGATTCTTAGTTCACCAAA
Organism: Euphrasia confusa; assembly: GCA_954870475.1. Classification (NCBI taxonomy): domain Eukaryota; kingdom Viridiplantae; phylum Streptophyta; class Magnoliopsida; order Lamiales; family Orobanchaceae; genus Euphrasia; species Euphrasia confusa. The sequence continues at coordinate 26,529,897 of OX940960.1, forward strand.
GGCTATGTACATAGCGGTGCATGGTAAACTGGAAGAAGTCATAAGTTCAAAAGGTGATGATAACACATAGAGGAAGTACCACCTGATTCGAGTCATCGTCTAGGAAGACGACGTAGTAGTCACCAAGATAACTTCAGAGCGGCAACCTAGATTGCTCATTCACATGGTACTTCATGGAAGTACATTTTAAGCACGTGATGAGTATGGGAGTCGGGAGTTTGGAGGAAATGACTAGACCTTAGTACAAGTGGGAGATTGTTGGAGTTGTGTACTTAATGTCTAGATTTAAGTAACGGTAAACTCCCGGTCATAGCATTTAATCTATTTAATTAATAAACAATTGTTTGCATTTAATTATTGATAATTAAAAATATGCAAAATTATAGTCCTGGATTCTATACGTTGTAGTTAGTATGGTGTGCGTCGTCACACAAAAGATCATACTATCGGTTACTCGTATTTAATTGAATGGTTGCTCACGACCTAGATGGACACAGACCAATTCATCGGTATAGTCGTTGTGTGAGATAGAAAATAATTTGTCTTAATTATTTTATCACACTTGTACACTTGGTGTATTGGGCGGATCGCTTGAGATTTATCAATTAGGATTGCCGTTGATAATTGATTTAAGTCTCAGAGTATTTTATTCTTAATCCCCGATACTATTGCGGGTGTATATATTTAATATAAGTGACTTTGATTTTCCAAAGGAATTAACCGATTTAATTATTGGGTTAATTACCGGTAAAGTTGGGTCGCTATATTTTATATATGACATGCCGTGAATACTTGACGGGAAAGTGTATCCCGTAAGGGTTGATAATATCCCCGAGATGAGTTCATAAGGAATTATTGTGTAAACCTCATGAGTGAATTTGTTTCGCACAATAATTAAGGTTGAATGGTACTATTCTCGGATATAAGAGATGAATAAATTAATTAGCAATAAATTAATTTTATTCATGGATATTTAAATCTTAAATACACGGAATAAATAATACTACCGGAGAAATATTATTTGATATAATATGGTTTAATATTGGGAGTGCAATTAATTTATATAGTGGAAAATAAATTAATTAATATTGATGAGATTAATAGATTTGGGTTTGGGCTCAATTTAATCATCAATATTGGAAGCCCAATATTCCACCTCCTTTAGATCCCCTACGTAGCCTATAAAAGCACTACATGACCTTCACAATAGAACAAGACAAGAATATCAATAGTTGATAGTTCTAGAGAGTTGAAGGAGATCCATAAGCTTGGAGGATCGTCGCCCACCCGACGTTCAAGCTAGTGCAAGGAATACGTGGGAAGATCCAAAGGTCTTCAACTTGATTTCGTTTCTCCGCACAACGAATTAAAAGGTAAAATCATAAAACCCCTTCTATGATTTTTATGTGAATTAATTGTGATACATACATGAACATACGATCCAGGAAAAAACGACGAACCTCGGGGACGGGGATTCGAGATCCCCGGCGAGGATCGAAGGTGGCGGTCGAACCCTAGGGTTCGGACCGCCGGACGCGCGACGAAGGGGAGCCCCGGTTGGACGCCGGGGCACGCGATCGACCTTGGGTCGAGCGCCAGGAGGTTCGTCGTGGGCTGGTGCCACGGCAGGTGGAACCCCCCCCCCCCCCCCAGCCACCCTCGTCGGCGGCGCGTCCCGCGCAAAGCCCTCGGCTGAAGCCGAGGGGCGATCGAGCCTGTGATCTCGATCGCGAGTCGCTGCGGAGTGACCCGCAGCTGCCCCGTGCGCGCTACGGGAGTTCCCGTAGCAGAGGTGCACGGGGCTGACCCCATGCGAGCAGCGGGTTCGCTGACCCGCTGCGGGGCTGCTGCGAGCAGCTTGGGGATCGCTCGTAGCGATCCCAGCGATCGTCCATAGACGATCGCGAGCCCCCTCGTGGGGGCTCGGCTGGACACACGCGGCCCTCGGGCCTCGCTGGGTGTTCGGTCGGGCCCCGGCTCACGCGGTGGTTCGCGGTTGGTTCTCCGGTGATGAAGGTCAGGGTTATCGGTTCCGCATTTTTTTTGATACCCCGGGATATCGATTTCCAACATGGCTGTCATCGGGATCCGAAGCCCAATCTGCATCAGAGAAAGCAGTGAGCTGCAAATGGGGTGATTTGGTGAGATGAAGACCATGGTGGGAGGTGCCTGCAACGTATCTGAGCAAGCGCTTGACAGCTTTGAAGTGAAGATCAGATGGAGCTTGCATGAATTGGCTTAGACGATTGACTGAATAGGTAATATCAGGTCTTGTAAGTGTGAGGTATTGAAGGTTTCCAATTAACTTTCTATATGGTGTAGGGTCTGAAATGCTATGGCCATCATATTTATAGAGATTTGTAGAACTCACCATGGGTGTAGGAGCTGCATTGGCTCCTGACATGCCAGCTTTGAAAAGGATTTCCGGAGCATATTTTTGTTGTGACAGGAACAAACCTTTTGGAGTTTTGGAGATTTCAATACCTAAGAAATAATGTAGATTACCAAGGTCCTTTAGGGAGAATGAGGCAGCTAGCTTTTTTATGAATTTGTTGATGAAGAGTTGAGAACTTCCTGTGATGATGATATCATCAACATACACAAGGATGAATGTAGTGGCAGTGGGGGTATGCTGGAAATACAGAGAGGAATCAGCTTTGGATGGAGAGAAACCAAGCTCTATGAGGGCTGCCCTGAGCCTATCATACCAGGTCTTTGAAGCTTGTTTTAATCCATATATGGCTTTGTGTAATTTACAAACCATGTTTTCTTTTCCAGGCACCTCATAGCCAGGGGTTGGTACATGTAAAGGGGAGTATCTGGATCAAGCTGGCCATTCAAGAATGCATTATCAATGTCAATCTGCCTGATTTGCCAATCTTTGGATAAAGCTATGGTAAGAATAATTCTTATAGTTGATGGCTTCACAACAGGACTGAAAACATCCACATAGTCAATTCCTGCAATTTGAGTGAATCCTTTAGCCACAAGTCTGGCCTTGTGCTTTAAGATAGAGCCATCAGCATTTTGTTTGAGTTTGAATATCCATCTACATCCTATTATGTTAGAATGTGGTGGTGGATGGACAAGAGTCCATGTTTTATTTTTTTGAAGGGCTGAAACTTCAAAATCCATAGCATATTTCCAGTTAGGTTGTTGTAGGGCATCTTTATGAGAATGGGGTTCAACTGATGGAACTTTATTGGAGAGTAAAGCTGTAAGATAAGTTTTAGGCTTGAATATGCCAGCTTTAGATCTAGTAAGCATGGGGTGAGTTTGAATGGGTGGTATAATTGGTGGTGAGACATCAACAGGTGGGGGATCAGAGGGTGCAGGAGATGGTTGTGGCTCATTTGTATTTTTAGGATTGGTAGAAGGGGATGAGGGTAAATTATTGGAAATTTGAGGTGAGTTTGAATCTGAAACAGAGTGAGATGAATCAGATATGGACTGTGAGTGGGGATTATGATTATTATGATCATTAAAATCTGAAGGATCATCAGGAGGGATATTTGGGGTGTGAGGTTGAGGGATAATGGTAGGTATATAATGTGTAGTGTTGGGAATAGGATTATCAGACTGATGAGGTTGGGTGGGACTGGTTTTGAGAGCTGGAAAAACTTGTTCATTAAAAATCACATTTCCTGTGATAATGATTTTTTGGTTAGGTAACTGAATCTTATAACCTTTATATTGTGAGTGGTAACCAAGAAAGATGCCAACTTGGGATTTAGGTTCAAGTTTGTGGGCAATGTAGGGTTTTAAATGAGGGAAGGCTTGGCACCCAAAGACTTTTAGAGATGTATAATCAGGGTGATGGCAAAAGAGTTTATGATAAGGACTAGTGAATTGAAGAGAGCTTTGTGGGATCCTGTTAAATAAATGGACAGCAGTAGCAAAAGCATCTTCCCAGTAATTTCCAGTTAAACCAGAAGTAGAAAGTAAACTCAAACCTGATTCAATAATATGCCTATGTTTCCTCTCAGCAGCACCATTCTGCTGAGGGGTGATGTACTTGCTTTTGTGTGCTTTTTCGTATGTTATTTTTGTGTCGTCTTGTGTTATTTTTGTGTCGTATCGTGTGTATACCTCTTGGCTTGGTGCGTTCTATGTGTTTTTGTAGTGTGCAGGTAACATTTGGTGATAGTAGCAATTTGTGGAGTTATCTTGGAGTTGAAGAGTAGACGAGACGACAAGAAGACGAGGCAACGAGATGACGAGCCAAGACGAAACTGCCCAACAGAGCAGGCGGCCGCCTGACCCCCCAAGCGGCCGCCTGGTGCTCTTGGCAGACTATTCTGGAGCAGGCCCCACGCGGCCGCCTGACCCCCCAGGCGGCCGCCTCGCTGTGTTGATCAGAAGTTCTGGAAGGAGGGGCAGGCGGCCGCTTGACCCCCAAGCGGCCGCTTGGTCCCCGTTTTATGAAGATTTTTTACTTTCGTTGACCGACGCGATTTGTACAAGAGTAGGGTTTTGCCTATTCCAAACACACTTTTGAATTCTGACTTTGGTATCGCTTTTGACGCACGCACGTTGGTAGACTTAGAACTCGGTTCCCGAGAGATTTTTAGCTTTTGTCCTCTCTTGTTTTCGAATCTCGGTAAAATTCGGAGTTCACCGCCGATAGGTATTTCGATTTCGTTATTGATCGTAGTAAGTTCTCTTTTCGATTTGTCCTTGTTTTATTTATTGCTTTAATTCTTCGTACTATTTTCTTGTTCGTATAATCATGATCTCGCATAATTCATTGTCTTCGTTTTCAATTCGAAATATGAGTAGCTAAATTCTTTTTTAGGGGTTAGGGAAATTTAATTTTTGAGAGTAAGGGTTTGAAATTCCAATTGCTCTTAAGGTGTTTGATTAAACGTTCACTTGATTTAATACTCGAATTCTTCAAACCACAATTGAGCCAACCGGCGACGGGCGTTTTCTTGTGACTTTTTGCAAAACAAAATCAAACCTTGAAATCGAGAATTAAAAATCCCGACCCCTAATCCCTTTCTCTTTGACTCAAACTTTTTCCGCTAAAATAGTCAATTCTAAGTTTTTAATCAAAACAAAAATCAACTCAACGCATTATGCTATTTCATTTTCTCTTCTCCGTTGCAAATAAATAAATACTTTTACGCGCCAATTGTAGTGTTCCTCGAGACCGACTCGGGCGAGTTGTTTAGACAACTAGTTCGGTTATTTTTAATTGATTTCGCCGCTATAAAAATGACTTATCAAGGGGTATAAGGACATGACATTTGATGCAAAATTCCAGAATCAGTGAGTAGAGTAGATAAGGGTTTGAATTCAGTACCTCCATTACTGTGAAGCACTTTTATTTTCTGCTCAAACTGGAGTTCAACTTGATTTTTGAAGTGTGTAAAAGCTTTGATTGTATCTGACTTGGCAGTGAGGAAATAAATCCATGTGAATCTGCTGAAATCATCCACAAAAGACACATAGTATTTATGACCATATACTGAGGTAATTGGGGCAGGACTGTTGGAGTTGTGTACTTAATGTCTAGATTTAAGTAACGGTAAACTCCCGGTCATAGCATTTAATCTATTTAATTAATAAAAAATCGTTTGCATTTAATTATTATTAATTAAATATATGCAAAATATAGTCCTGGATTCTATACGTTGTAGTTAGTATGGTGTCGCCACACAGAAGATCATACTATCGGTTACTCGTATTTAATCGAACAGTTGCTCACGACCTAGATGGACACGGACCAATCCATCGGTATAGTCTATTTTGTGAGAGGGAAAATAATTTGTCTTAATTATTTTATCACACTTGTACACTTGGTGTATTGGGCAGATCGCTTGAGATTTATCGATTAGGATTGCATTGGATAATCGATTTAAATCTCAAAGTATTTTATTCTTAATCCCTGATATTATTACGGGTGTGTATATTTAATATAATTGACTTTGATTTACCAAAGGAATTAACCGATTTAATTATTGGGTTAATTACCGGTTAAGTTGGGTCACTATATTTTATATATGACATGCCGTGAATACTTGACGGAAAAGTGTATCCCATAAAGGTTGATAATATCCCCGAGATGAGTTCATAAGGAATTATTATGTAAACCTCATGAGTGGATTAGTTCCGTATAATAATTAATGTTGAATGGTACTATTCTCAGATACAAGAGATGAATAAATTAATTAATAATAAATTAATTTTTTTCATGGATATTTAAATCTTAAATACACAGAATAAATAATACTACCGGAGATATATTATTTGATATAATATTGTTTAATATTGGGAGTGCAATTAATTTATATAGTGGAAAATAAATTAATTAATATTGATGGGATTAATAGATTTGGGCTTGAGCTCAATTTAATCATCAATATTGGAAGCCCAATATTCCACCTCCTTTAGATCCCTACGTAGCCTATAAAAGCACTACATGGTCTTCACAATTCAATAACCTAGAAGAAAAGATAATCATACTTGATTAGTCTAGAGAGTTCGTGAAGGAGATCCATAAGCTTGGAGGATCGTCGCCCACCCGACGTTCAAGCTAGTGCAAGAAATACGTGGGAAGATTCAAAGGTCTTCAACTTGATTTCGTTTCTCCGCACAACGAATCAAAGGTAAAATCATAAACTCCCTTGTGTGATTTTATGTGAATTAATTGTGATACATACATGAACATACGATCCGGGAAAATGACGAACCTCGGGGACGGGGATTCGAGATCCCCGTCGAGGATCGAACAAGGGGCGGCCGAACCCTAGGGTTCGACCGCCGATACGCGCGACGAAGGGCGAGCCCCGGCTGGACGCCGGGGCATGCGATCGACTTCGGTCGATCGCTGGGATGCCGCGGGCTGGTGCCGCGGCGGATCCCAGCCGCCCTCGACGGCGGCGTGCGTACGAGGAGCCCCGGCTGAAGCCTGGGCGGGCGATCGAGCTTGGCTCGATCGCGAGGGCAGCCGCGGGCTGGAGCCGCGGCTGGGCGCCCTCCTCCTCGTGTGGCGGTGGAAGTGAGTCGCCGGACTCACCGCCGGCGGGTGCTGGTCGAACAGCCCCGCGGGGATGCACCGCGCATCCTCGGCGATCGCCATGCACGACGATCGCGAACCCCGCGTGGGGTTCGGCTAGGGTTTCGCCCTCGTGGCGATTCTCTCGTCGGACTCCGGAGACGTGGTGTTCGTGATCGGTTTCCGGCGAAGGGATTTCGGTCGGGGTTATCGGTTCCGCATTTTTTTGATACCCCGGGATATCGATTTCCAACAATTGGTATCAGAGCGTTTGGTTTCGTGTTCATGTATGTGTTCAATTATCGTTCTACCTTGCAGAGATTTCGACTATCATGGTTTAATTATTTGTTAATTAATTATCATGATTATTCGTTTATTAAACTCTCAGACATGTCGAGATTCGTTTTGTGTGGATGAATGCTTGTAATAGTAAAAATTCGGGGGTTGACCGAATTTAGGATTTATTATTATTGTTCTATGTTTTCCGGAAATTGTATAGGGTCAATTTCATGTATAGAATCGATACCGGAATTGTAATTTAAATTATTGTAATTTATTTTACGTTGGATCGATGCCGAGATGACCGCCGGAGAACGCGTGTGACGAAGAAGACGAAAACCAGGGAGTCGATCAACCCCATGATCGATGCCAAGGGGAGGGGTCGATCGCCCCTCGGATGGGGCTGCCGCCGGCATGGTGGTGGCCGGCCGGCTGAGGTGGCAGCGGCGGTGCCCTCTCCGGTGGCCGGTCGATCGAGTGGGGGTGGTGCGGGGACTCCCAACCCGTGCTACTCCTACCAAGATTCACTTTCCTAATTGATTCGGTTTTCCTATTTTGAGTATTCCTAAGTTTGGGAACTCTCATGAAATAGGAAAAAAAATTAATTAGAATTAATTTATTTCCTTATTCTATTATGGAAGTCTTCTAGAATGTTCAAGTTTTACTTGGATAGGATTCTAGAGATTTAATGGAATTAGAAAGGTAAATAATTAATTTTGGAATTAATTTATTTCTTAGTTGATTATTCCTATTTTATGGGAATTTTCATGGACATGGAAATTAATTAATTTGGAAAGTTGAAGAGTCCTAATTTATTTTATTTCTTTATTCTATTATGGAAGTCTCCTAGAATATTCCAAGTTTGACTTGGATGAAATTCTAGAGATTTAATAGAATTAGAAAGGAAAATAAATAAATAAAAATATTAATGATATTTAATTTTATTTTTGATATATTCAATTGACTTAATTTTGAATTAAGTAACTTTTGGATTAATTAAAAATAAATAGATTTAAATATTGGGATTAATATTCTCGTCACATGGAGCATTCAAGAACGAAGACTAAAGACTAGAAGATACGTACGGAGATGGAATAAAGCCATGATAGTCGGAAAATAATTTTCTAGCATTATTTTGATTACGTGATACTATATGCTTTATTACTTGTATGCATGCTATATGTGTTTACTTTATGCACTAGATAGCGTATCCCTTATTGTAAAAAGCTAAGTGGGAGAGGGAATGGAAACATTCCCATGGTCTCCATTACTGTTCTCTTGGTGACTCTTATGGACTTTTGAAGTTCATATAGACGAGTCATTGGAGGAGGATTCTTGTAATTCCTTTTACAAGAAACATTGATTAAGTTTATCAAACAATGCCTAATTTGTCTTTCTGAAAATGACTTCAAGTCGACTCATTCTCACCCCGGGGAGTGGAATGGAGCCAAAGCCACTTGGTCATGTGGATGACACAAATTAGAGACCTTCGTACCATTTTTTGAAATGGATCGATTGTCTGCTCGGCTCCCTCATCTAATGAGAGATAGGGTTGTTCGCATGGTGAATCACTGGTTAGAAACTTCGAGTTTCACTTATGATTCCCCGCGTCTTGATTTACAAAATCAAATGGATCTTATAATTGGGAGTCAATTATAAAAGTCTCTTGGTGTAGTAAACGTCCACACCACGTGGCTTGCTATACTAACGGATTTTGGATTAATTGATGTAGACAGTTATAAGGAATTGTGAAGAGTTGTGAAGTTGTCGTAAACGTCCACACCACGTGGCTTGCGGTGATGTAGCAATTCCAAACGATTTACTTTAGTACTGAGTAATGGTTTACACTTAGATACGCGTTATAGTATCCTTCCCCACGAAGTTACGCTATAATCGATGTATGACCAAAGAAAATCTAATTGCTAAATCATTTGGGTAGGTAAACGTCCACACCACGTGGCTTGCCATACTTGATGAGATTTTAGATGTGATTAGTAATTTAATGATATTATTTGAGGGAGATAATATCGGCATTAAATTGATTGTTTGTTTATATGTGCTTATAGGTTTAGAGAATAGCTATGAATCCACTTTCTGTGATACTCAAGGAGAATAAACTCACTGGTCCCAATTACATTGATTGGAAGAGAAATTTGGACATTGTCCTGACTGCCGAGGAGTACAAGTTTGTACTCTTTGAACAATGCCCTGCTGAACCCACGGGTGCCTCAACTAATGAGGAAAGGGAAGCATATAGGAAGTGGAAAAAGGCTGATGAGATGGCTAGGTGCTATATTTTGGCTTCCATGTCAAATATACTCCAAACCCAACATGAGTCGATGGCCACTGCCGATGACATGCTGTATAACCTCAAGGATATGTTTGGGCACCAAGACCGTGCGGCAAGGCAAGAAGCCATGAGAACCCTTATGACAACTACTCAGTCTGAAGGAACGCCCGTTGGGGATCACGTTCTTAAGATGATGAGTATGTTTAATGAACTTGATATCCTAGGAGCTCAGATTGATGGTGAGACGCAAGTCGACATCATACTCCAGTCTCTGTCCCCTAGTTTTGAGCAGTTTCGTATGAGTTATAACATGGGTAAACTATCTTATACTCTTGCGCAACTCCTGACTGAACTGAAGGCAGCAGAGGGGATTTACAAGAAGGGCAAGTCTCAAGCACTGGTAACTACCAAGTCCAAAGGCTTGAAGCCTGTTGGAGGTAGGGGCAAGAAGAGGAAGCAAGCCTGGAAACCCAGTGGTGCCAAGAGGAATGGGCCACGAGTGGGTGCTAGCAAGCCAAGGGGCAAGTGCTTCCGATGCAATAAGTCTGGACACTGGAGGTCTAAATGTCCTCTCAAAGGTACGAATTTTTCTTTAGTCGTAAAAACATAGTCAGCGATATTATCTACCAGAATTCTGGTGTGTAGATATGGAACCACTGACGGTATGTGCATTTTGAATGCAGGGGTTCCAGAAAACTCGGCGACTTAGAGAAGAAGAGTTCGAGTCTACATGGGCAAAGCTGTAGAGGAGGCAGCAGTTGCAGTGGAAGACATTTATCTGCTTTTAGTAGTTATAGGATTTCATTTCAAAGTTATTGCTTAATGTACCCTTTATTTTAGAAAGAACTTCTGTGCTGGTTTTCTATGAATGGATATTTTATTTCTTTAATCATTTGATGGTTTTGATGAGAAATAATGGTATTATCTATTCTGGTACATTAGATAGCAATATGTGAATGATGAATCCTAAGTCTAACACGATGCAACAAACCGTTATATAACTTGTTTTACTGATTAGATGTATTTCTTTATTAAATTATTATACTTGTGAATTCTTGTACTTAGTAGTATTTATCCAAATAAGATTCAAAAGGTCGAAATTGATTTGATCAATTATAGTTGAAGGAATGGACCTTCCGACCTAAGAATTGATTTTGGAAGATGATACAACTAAGCAAACCTTTCTGGATAAAGGATAGAATTCGGACAAGTATTGAAATTGATTGTTAACTGATAGATGCAGAGATATGTGTAATTAGAAAGGTATGAGTAATTCTTTCAAGAATACTCAAATATGGATTAGAATACTTGATGTGCCATAAAAGCAAAGTTTTTTGACTAGTCAATGGACACAAAGCTATTATGGGGAACCATCAAAGTATATACATTGGAAGCCTGCGACTTGTTCGCGGAGGCTACCACCTATCTAAAACACACATGGCATAAATCAAAGACTAGGATTAAGTCTCAAAGGACTACACCATACACTCATGTGTAGAAATGGCGTGTCGGAAATAAGTAATGGAATTCTAATAGTAAAAAGGATAAGTTGTACGGAACTACCTATGTTCTATGGATAGTCCTGGAAACAACGGCACATTCAATGTGGTTGTAGGATATCCTAGAAGAACAAAAGATTGTATGTTCAATAGTACTATGAAATAGAAGGACGTTATCGCCCGGTTCTTAGAGGAAGACTATTAGATGAACTAAGATGCCCTAACGGACGTAATACCTTGTAATGAGAAAAAGGAAAAAAGACTAGGAACCAGCCAAACCGAGTAGTAGTACACCACTAACTGCACCTACTGTTATTACTGTTATACACCGGAACGCCATTGCAGTGGGAGGTTGTTAAGGCGACCAGAGATCTTCATAAGCCTAGAGGAGTTTTGAACTCTGGATCTAGTATAGATGAAATCGATCCCTAGCTCTGCATAAGGGCGGTACTGAATCTGAATGTGTCTACTTAGAAAGCAATAAGGATTATTGTTAAGAGGCAAGATCATTTAGAGTACAAAGCTTAGTAAATCCATTTATGGATTGTTACAAAAGCTATGAATCGTGGAACTTGCGAATTGATGAGATAGTCCATATGATGGATTCATGAAAAGGCATAGACGAAAGGTGTATTGGAAACGTAATGGAAACAAGGTGGTGTTTCTCGGAATTTTGTGAAGATAACATTCTATCATTGGAAACAATGTAAGGATATTATCAGACATAAAATGATGGTTGTCTAAATAAATCGAGATATAAGATTGAGAAGAAGTTAGATCATGTTCTTAGGATCTTTTGATCTCTGGATAAGAACATTGTACTTCTCCTGGATATCTTATACGATTATGGTTTGTTTAAACATGCATAATTCTGAGAAAGGTTATTGCCTTTCGGAAACAGAATACATCTATCTAAAGGTATGTGTCTTGAACACATAAAAGAAGATAGATAAAGCGGTTTGCTATACCTTGGTATATGGAAAGCTTGATGAATGCAATGTTGAAAAACAAGAACTTGATATCAACTATGCGGTTAGCATAGTGGGAGGGTATCAAAGTAATTTCATCAAGAGATATTCGAATGCTATAAAAGTACTTTCAAAGTACTGGATTACGGAGCAACACGAATTCTTCTTAGATTACATATTCTCAGATCTCAAATCAGAGAAGGACCAGTGTAAGTCGATATCAGGCTATGTGTTCACTTTTGGAAGAGGTGGAACCTTAAAATGAAAGAGTGATAAGCATGACGCTTCTCGGACTCTATCATAACCGAATAGCAGCCTCAGAGGCAGCGGAAGTTTTGGTCAGGTTCCAGAATAACCTCTGAACTTGGATATGATTCTTGGTTCACCAAAGGCTATGTAAGTAGCGGTGCATGGTAAACTGGAAGAAGTCATAGGTTCAAAAAGGTGATGATAACACATAGAGCAAGTACCATCTGATTCGAGTCATCGTCTAGGGAGACGACACAGTAGTCACCAAGATAACTTCAGAGCGGGAACCTAGATTGCTCATTCACATAGTACTTCTTGGAAGTACAATTTAAGCACGTGATGAGTATGGGAGTCGGGAGTTTGGAGGTGCTGGGATTCGATGTCCCGGGCTATAAAAAATTATGCGGAACCGATAACCCGATCGAAAAACCCGTCGCCGGAAGTTACACGAACACCAACTCATCCGCCGGAATCCGGCCTTTGGAGACCACGCGCCCGAAGACACGCAGCCCGCCCCCAGCCGAACCCCCGCGAGTCGGAAACTACGAACGCGAACCACACGCGAAGAACCGGGCTCGACGAGAGCGTCGCCGCGGGATGAACCCGCGGCTAAACCCTAGCCGAACCCCATCCGTGGGGTTCGCGATCGCCGTGCATGGCGATCGCCGGGGATGCGCGGCATCCCCGTGGGGCTGTTCGGAACAGCCCCCTGGCGGTGAGTCCGGCGACTCACCGCCGCCATCCGACGGGAGGAGGGGCGCCTAGTCGAGGCACCAGCCCTCGACAGCCCCGCGATCGAGCTAGGGCTCGATCGCTCCAGCCGCGGCGTCCAGCCGCGGCTGCCCCCGTTGCGCACGCCGCCGTCGAAGGGGCGGCTGGGGTCCGCCACGGCACCAGCCCGTGGCACCCCAGCGATCGACCGAAGTCGATCGCATGCCCCGGCGTCCAGCCGGGGCTCCCCCTTCGTCGCGCGGTACCGGCGGTCGAACCCTAGGGTTCGGCCGCCCCTCTCGATCCCCACGGGGATCGCGAGATCCCCGTATCCCGGTCTCGACGTTCCCGGATCGTGCGTTCATGTATATATCACAATTAATCAAGCACAAATAATCATGAAGGGGGTTTATGATTATTACCTCGATTCGTTGTACGGAGAAACGAAATCAAACGACCTTGCGATCTTCCTACGTATTCCTCGCACCTCGTCCGAACGTCGTGTGGGCGACGATCTATCGAACTCCTATGGATCTCCTTCACTCTCCAAGACTTTATGATTGGCGTAGGTTTTCTTGTGTTATGAAAAGTGAAGACCATGTAGTGCTTATAAAATAATCTTCAATATATAAGGAGATTAAATATTGGGCTTCTTAATATTGAAGATTAAATTGGGTCCAACCCAAATCCATTAATCCTTATCAGTATTAATTTTATTTATTTTCCACTATATAAATAAAATTGCACTCCCAATATTTATCCATATTATATCAAATAATATTTCTCCGGTTAGTATTATTTATTCCGTGTATTTAAGATTTAAATATCCATGAATAAATTTATTTATTGCTCGATAAATAATATTCATCTCTTATATCCGAGACTAGTACCGTTCAACCTTTATTATTGTGCGGAACGAATCCACTCATGAGATTTACACAATAATTCCTTATGAACTCATCTCGGGGATATTATCAACCCTTCCGGGATACACTTTCCCGTTAAGTATTCACGGCATGTCATATATAAAATATAGCAACCCAATTTTACCGGTAATTAACCCAATAATTAAATCGGTTAATTCCTTTGGAAAATCAAAGTCTCTAATATTAAATATACACACCCGCAATAATATCGGGGATTAAGAATAAAATACTCTGAGATTTAAATTGATTATCCAAGGCAATCCTAATCAATAAATCTCAAGCGATCCGCCCAATACACCAAGTGTACAAGTGTGATAAAATAATTAAGATAAATTATTTTCTCTCTCACACAACGACTATACCGATGGATTGGTCCGGGTCCATCTAGGTCGTGAGCACCTGTTTGATTAAATACGAGTAACTGATAGTATGATCTTCTGTGTGGGCCCGACACACCATACTAACTACAACGTATAAAATCCAGGACTATATTTTGCATAATTAATTAATAATTAAATGCAAATAATTGTTTATTAATTAAATTGGTAAAATGCTATGACCGGGAGTTTACCGATACTTAAATCTAGACATTAAGTACACAACTCCAACAGGAGGAAATGACTAGACCTTAGTACAAGTGGGAGATTGTTGGAGTTGTGTACTTAATGTCTAGATTTAAGTAACGGTAAACTCCCGGTCATAGCATTTAATCTATTTAATTAATAAACATTCATTTGCTTTTAATCATTGTTAATTAAATATATGCAAATTATAGTCCTAGATTATATACGTTGTAGATAGTATGGTGTGCGTCGTCACACGGAAGATCATACTATCGGTTACTCGTATTTAATCGAACAGTTGCTCACGACCTAGATGGACACGGACCAAGCCATCGGTATAGTCGTTGTATGAGGGAGAAAATAATTGGTCTTTATTATTTTATCATACTTGTACACTTGGTGTATTGGGCGGATCGCTTGAGATTTATCAATTAAGATTGCCGTTGATAATTGATTTAAATCTCATAGTATTTTATTCTTAATCCCCGATACTATTGCGGGTGTGTATATTTAATATAAGTGGCTTTGATTTTCCAAAGGAATTGTCCGGTTTACAATTGGGACAATTACCGGTAAAGTTAGGTCACTATATTTTATATATGGCATGCCGTGAATACTTGACGGGAAAGTGTATCCCGTAAGGGTTGATAATATCCCCGAGATGAGCTCATAAGGATTTATTATGTAAATCTCGCGAGTGGATTTGTTCCCGCATAATAATAAGGTTGAGTGGTACTATTCTCGGATATAAGAGATGAATAAATTTATTAAGCAATAAATAAATTTTATTCATGGATATTTAAATCTTAAATACACGGAATAAATAATACTACCGGAGAAATATTATTTGATATAATATGGTTTAGTATTGAGAGTGCAATTAATTTATATAGTGGAAAATAAATTAATTAATATTAATGGATTAATAGATTTGGGCTTGGGCTCAATTTAATCATTAATATTGGAAGCCCAATATTCCACCTCCTTTAGATCCCCTACGTAGCCTATAAAAGCACTACATGGTTTTCACAATAAAATACACCATAAGATTATCACACTTGATATTCTAAAGAGTTCGTGAAGAAGATCCATAGAGTTCGGAGGATCGTCGCCCACCCGACGTTCGAACTAGTGCAAGGAATACGTGGGAAGATTCAAAGGTCATCTTGATCTCGTTTCTCCGAACAACGAATCGAAGGTAAAATCGTAAACACCCTTTATGATTTTTCGATTTAATTATTGAAAATACCGTAGAACAAAGATTCGAAGATCGAACCAAGAAACGAAGGTCGAACGGGCGGTGGCGGTGTGAACCGCCGGACCGTCGGCGCTCGCCCAGGGTTTCGAGGTCGCGAGGAGGCGACGCCTCGGCTGGGCCGAGGGCGTGCGATCGATCGCGATGATCGATCGCTGGAGCGCGGGCTGGTGCCGCACTCCACCCCACCACGGTGGGGACCTCCAGGCGGCGGTGAGTCGTCGGACTCGCCGCGGGGGCTCCCCATGCAACCCCAGCCGATCGCGTGTGACGCGATCGATCGATCGCTCGAACCCCGCCTCGCGGGGGTTCGGCTTGGGGCAGCCACGTGCCTTCGGGTGCGTGGTCTCATCGGCCGGGCTCCGGATCGTGAGACGGCGTTCGTGTAATCTCCGGCGAAGGGTTTTGATCGGGCTATGGTTTCTGCAAATTTTAATAGCCCGGGATATCGAATTCCAACAATTGGTATCAGAGCGTGGTTTACGTTCGCGGTATTTTCGATAAAATTGTTCTACCTTGCAGGGTTTTCCGACTATTATGGCTTAATTATTATTCGTTAATTATTTTGTCATATTTGTTGGATTATTAAACTCTCGGACATGTCGATATTCGTTTTTGGTGGTGAATGCTTGTAATAGTAAAAATTCGGGGGTTGACCGAATTTAGGTTTATTATTATTGTTCTACGTTTTCCGGAAATTGTATAGGGTCGATTTCATGTATAGAATCGATACCGGAATTGTAATTTAAATTATTGTAATTTATTTACGTTGGATCGATGCCGAGACGAACGCCGGAGAAGACGAAGATGTGACGAAGAAGACGAGGACGCAGAGGGGATCGATCAATCCCCATGATCGATCCCATGAGGATTGATCGACCCAAGGGGCTGCCCGCTAGGGTTTCTGGCCAAGCCGGCCACCGGTGGTGGTGGCGCGTGGGCTGGGGGCGGCGGCGGTGCTCCTCCGGTGGTGGTCGATTGGTGGGGTGGTGTGGGGTCTCCCAACCCATGCTACTCCTACCAAGATCCGACTTTCCTATTTTAATTCGGTTTTCCTATTTTGATTATTCCTATTTTTGGGAATATTCATGGAATAGGAAAAGAATTAATTTAGTATTAAATTTATTTTCCTATTTGATTATTCCTATTATTGGGAATATTCATGGATTAGGAATAAAATATATTTGGAAAGTATGAGAGTTCTAAATTATTTTATTTCCTTATTCCATTATGGAAATCTTCTAGAATATTCCAAGTGGGTCTTGGATAGGATTCTAGAGATTTAATGGAGTAGAAAAGAAAGATAAAAATAATAAATATTAATAATATTTAAATTTATTTTTTATATATTCAATTGACTTAATTTTCGAATTAAGTAACTTTTGGATTAATTGAAAATAAATAGATTTAAATATTGGAAATTAATATTCTCGTCACATGGAGCATTCAAGAAACGAAGACTGAAGACTAGAAGATGCGTACGGGGATGTGATAAAGCCATAATAGTCGAAAAATAATATTCTAGTATTATTTTGATTATGTGATAATACTATGTGCTTTATTACATGTATGCATGCTATATGTGTTTATTTTATGCACCAGATAGCGTATCACTTGTTGTAAAAAGCTAAGTGGGAGAGGGAATGGAAACATTCCCATGGTCTCCATTGCTGCTCTCTTGGTGACTTTTATAAACTTTTGAAGTTTATATAGATAAGTCATTGGAGGAGAGTTCTTGTAATTCCTCTAACGAGAAACGTTGATTAAGTTTATCAAACAATGCCTAATTTGTCTTTCCAAAGCTGATTTCAAGTCGACTCATTCTCACCCCGGGGAGTGGAATGGAGCTAAAGCCACTTGGTCATGTAGAGGACACAAATTAGAGACCTTCGTACCATCCTTTTGAAGGTGGATCGATTGTCTGCTCGGCTCCCTCATTTATGAGAGATAGGGTTGTTCGCATGGTGAATCACCGGTAAGAAACTTCGAGTTTCACTTATGATTCTCCGCGTCTTGATTTACAAGATTGAATGGATCAAGTAATTGGAAGTCAATTATAAAAGTCTCTTGGTGTAGTAAACGTCCACACCACGTGGCTTGCTATACTAACGGATTTTGGATTAATTGATGTAGACAGTTATAAGGAATTGTGAAGAGTTGTGAAGTTGTCGTAAACGTCCACACCACGTGTCTTGCGGTGATGTAGCAATTCCAAACGATTTACTTTAGTACTGAGTAATGGTTTACACTTAGATACGCATTATAGTATTCCTCCCCACGAGGTTACGCTATAAGTGATGTGTTCGGACCCTTTTTCTCTAAATCACACTATTACTGGAACGGGGGGGGGGGGGGGGGTATATAAGAAAGGGAACCAACATATATTTATTTGTTAGGACAGATTATAGATCGGAAAATGTATGGCCGGAATCTGGAAAAAACACCAGGTATGAACATCATAGTGTTCTTCATTTATTTCCTTACTTTAAGTATATGGAAATTACAAAAGGTGAAGTCCCCTCCTCCTCTCTCTCTACTCTCTTATATACTAGTGGTTTGCATGAGCATGCAAGCTCTCCTAATGCCACATATTAGCCTCCTATCACATCTAATTCCACTAATGAAGACTTTAAGTTTTTACATTAAATACCCACTAGTTTTGTCTTCCACTTGCTGCATGTCACCAGAGGCGCACCGCCTCTTGCCTGGAGCCTTTCTGACTGATCCCTCAATCTGGCACGAGGCTGTCTTCCCGGGGCTACTGTTGAGATCGCCTGGTACCTTCTTCATATATGGCTTCAAATCTTACTTTTGTCCGCCGTTTGACCACCTCCTTGATGACGTGGCTCCGGTCGTCTGGACACGTGTCGGTGTTGGATTTTTATGGTGTAACATTGCCCCCCAGGAAAATTGATGGATTATAACATCTTTTTTCCTGAAGTTTGGTCTTGGATCTCCTGGTAATCGACTCTTGATACTCTTCGGAGTTGGTATTTGACTTGTGGATCTTGTCAGCAGTGGCTTTTGGCGTGGAATCTTCTTGGGATGCATGTGTTTTTAGGTGGCTCTAGTGTGGTCTTGAAAGATAATTCTGAGAGAGATGGAGAGGAGGTTGCGATTCTATCGTTCTGGACTTATGTACCTGCATTGATCAAAAATTTCTTTCGGGATCTTTCCCGATTAGTATTTTTCTAATGGACACATATGGTCCTTGGATAAGAAAATTTTTGGAAATCAATTATCTTTCCTCGGGGTTGTGTCTTGAGACTCCCCTGTAAGAATAATTAGTATGGCATTGGAACCATGTATTTTCTTTCCCTGAGTAGATGGGAAGACTTTTTGCATGCCGATTTAATTTTGGTCTTTAATTGATTAAAATAAACCAATAAAAGAATGGAAAATATTTGAAAAGATTTGAATCTTTAAAAGTTACATTTTTGCAGGTTTTTCTGGCCACGTGGCCTGGCGGTTACAGGTCACATTAATTAGGGTTCAGAGTTAGTGGGCGGTACTTGAGTGCTTTTTCCTCGGTAACCGCCTCTTTTCTCTCCCTATACGCAACTGTAGTGCCTTATCGGATTCCACATCATATTTCTAGATTTCAAGTTTTTGAAATCACTTTTCACAATTCAGAAATCGTATTTTCGGGTAAGAAAATTCTCTCTCGATTTCCTTTATTTTCCCTTACGAAATTCTTGTTTTTGTTTTTATTTTCTTCAATCTGTACATCGAATCATGCCGCGACTGAGACGAGGCCCTCGAGGGAGGTATCAACCACCTGAAGCTCCTCATGTCGTCTTCGGCAGAGAATATAAATCTTTCATGGAGGGCGTCGTGCCTGATCTTCCGTCGCCGGAGGCGCCAGATCCGGTTACCGAAGGGCCTTACCAACCGGTCACGAGAAAATCGATTCCGGTGGGGCCCGATCCGGATCACCAAGATTGGGGCGCTCACGGCCGGAAAAGTACAGTAGACCCTTCAACACTACTAGAAAAGCGAAAGAAATGGAGGATTCCAAACAATGTTCATCTATATGTGCCGTTACCTGGAGAATCGGCGTGCTGCCCTCCGGCGGGGATGGTGGCCGTCGGAGAAGACGCACTGAACGTGGGGCTGCGGTTTCCACTGCACCCCTCCATCTCTGGACTCCTCAACCTCTGGGGATTAGCCCCTCACCAATTACATCCTAACGGATGGGGCCAACTATACGAGGTACTCACCGTGTTGGGCCAGGTGGGGCTTTCTTGACCCATTACCGGTGAAGAGTTCCATCAATTCTTCAGCTCCGTCGTCTCCAACTCCTCCTCCCGCGGGGATTACACGGTTCGCCTCAGGCCGAACAAAGTTAAGATCAAGGAACCCAAACTCAAAGACATTCGCTGGTGGAATCGATGGTTGTTTGTTTCTGGTCACTGGAAAACTCAGACCCGGGATGGGGAGATTGACATTCCTGTCACATACTCTGAAAAACCTGACTGTAAGCATCGCAAACTCGTCATCGTACAATTTTGACTGATCTAAACTTTTTTCAATGATGCAGGTGGTCGATTGCCGAAAGCAATAAATCTCCCGTGGGATTTAGAGACGTCGAATCTCCTAGCACTTTGTATACCATCAGAAAAAAGAGATTGCAATTTGTACAACGAAGACGTTCGCGACGAAGCCGGTTTATACTATCCACCGTATATCGAAGGTCGAGAATATCCAGGTACCTTTTCTCAAAGTGTTTAAGTTTTCCCTGTGAGACTTTTTCAAATCCCATGGTATTCTGCTTAAAAACCGAGTATCAGTTTCCCTGGGAATTTTTCAACTCCCTGGTACTTAGTTATATTTTTGTTTTTTTAAATGGTCTTCCCTGGGATATCTAAAAAGACTTCCCGGTACTCCATTGTGTGTTATAAACCAAAACTGCCTTGGGATATCTTTTCAGACCTCCCGGCGTAATGGTTTATATGTTTCCTGTGCAGAGTATTTCAACACTGTCTTCACTGAAAAACCCGACGGCATGGCTGACAACAGTGATATATTTGGCACACTTGGCATCGTGGACGCTGCAGTTTTCACCAAGGGGCGAAAAGCCAAATCTGGCACATCGGCTGGTAGAGGGAGGAGCTCAGTGAAAACCCGGGGTGGTTCGTCAAACACTCCCGCAGGCCGAACCCGATCCCACACTCTGTCCAACCCGGGAACGGAAACCGATCCTCACGGGCTGATGAATGTGGTGGATTCTTACCAGGAAACTCCCCTCACCTCCGACACTGTGATGTCTGAAGCTGCTCCGAGCGCTAGTTTGCCACCATCTGGAGCCACGTCACTGCTCAAAGTCAAACAAGAAGAAGGGAAAAAACGCAAGGGGTCCCAGGGACCTATAATTGATGTTACAGACTCTCCACCACGTTCCTCTAACACTAGCGAAAACGCTATGTATGGGTTACATGCTGAGTTGTTCTCCAAGTAAGTAATTTACTTGTTTTGTTTATACTCTAAAAATATATTTATTTTGAGTCTTCTACTCTACATTCATTCCTCTCACTGTATCATTATTTAGACTGTCCCTGCACGATCCTCCAATTCCTCCAGTGCTCGTGTCATTCTATTCTGGGCTAGGTCCCATCCCTCCGGTGTCTACTCAGAACAGCCCTGTGGGCGAGGCAATTAATGCAGTTGTCCGGTGTTGGACTACCGAGTTCAATGACTTGATGGACCACGATAACCACGCGCTTTCCCTGGCGCTCAAGCTAACCAGTCAAGCAACAGTGGCCATCGCCGGTGCTCATACTCGTACAGAGAGAATAATCGAGGCAATCGTAGCACACGAAACCAATGCAAAAAAGCTCGAGCAACACACCAAGGAGCTCAACGAGGCATATAAATCTGCAGCCAGGGATCGGGACACTTGCCGGAAAGTCATTGACACCGAGCGGACTGAAAAGGCGAAAATAAAATCTGAGTTGGAGGAGGCCCTGAAGACTGTCAAAGAGAATGAGAAGATGATGGAGCAGGCCCTGGACGAGAAGCCCCGGGAGATCAAAGATTTGAAGGCCAAACTGGCCCAGACCGAAGGTGATCTAAAGGAGACTACGGATAACTTCGATAATGCTTGCGAGATGCTAGAGTCTCCAGCGCATAACCCTCGAATCTTATCTAACCTTCTTTATGTGACTGCTTATGTTGGAATTGATGGAGTTATATTCTAAATGTCTAGTTTAGTGACAATATGGAACTCCTTATCTGTGTTTTATTATCTATTAATCAAACAGTCTGCATTTTGTTTATTATAACTCTGTGCTCTATAGTCCTAGATATATACGTTGTAGACAGTATGGCGTGAGGAGACACGCGGAAGATCATACTGTCGGTTACTCGTATATTATCGAACAGTGGCTCACGACTTAGATGGACAGGGACAATCCATCGGTACGTCGTTGTGTGACTGGTAGATAGTCGGTCTTGACTATCATGTTACACTCGTACACTTGGTGTATTGAGCAGGACCACGGGAGGGCGTTCGATTTATACTAATCGCAGTAATCGAACTAGACCTCAGATATTACGGATATACGAATTCCTAATCCCTATATAATTATAGGTGCGTGTGTCCAATTCTCGGTTCTTTAACTTGCCAATGAGTGAGACTAATTGATTAGTCGAGATCCTCGGTAAATTGGGAATCGTAATTGTACGCACGGCATGCTGTAGATTATAGACAGGAAACCGTGTCCCGTTTACTGGGTTGATTACGTCCCCGAGATGAGCTCATAAAGTTTATCATGTAAACCCTGCAGGTGGATTTGTTCCACATGATAATAAGGATGAGTGGTACTAGTCTCGGATAATAAGAAACGAATTAATTTAATTATTAGTAATTAAATAAATTCGTGGACGTTCGATATCTTAAACACGGGGAAAGTCGTATATGTAATTTCGGCGGAATTATTATTGTTGAAATAATATTAAAATTAATTTCGGGAATTCAATTATTATTTTATAGTGGAGTTAATAATAATTAAAATTGAAATCGATTAATTAAGGAATTGCTTTTACGTATTCCATGTTAATTAATATTTCAATTTAGCCCTTAATTAATTTATCCTAAGGTCCCTAACGTAACTCTATAAATATCCTACCTTGCCTATCCTAAACCTACATTCCGCAGCTTTTTATTTTTCTGAGAAAACATTATTGCGTTAGCGCAATTAAGTTTTTCTCTGCAAAAATAAATCAGTGTAGCGCAATTATTTTTCTCTCATCAGAGAATAGAAAATATAACGCTGGTAGAAAAAGGAGAAAGCAGAAAAGGAGACCCAACGGATCGTTGCCCACACAACGGTTGGAGTCAAAGGATCTGAGGCATACGTTAGAAGCATCTAAGGTCTCAACAATCGACCGAGAAGGTATGAGATCGATTCTCTTTTCCGCAATTTATTCGATCTCATATTTCGTTAATCATACTTTGAACGTAGATCGGATCCCGTGGCTTGGATGTGACATTCTCGGACTGCTGGGAGGTTTCTGACCTCCGGCATGGCAGTCGGATCGAGAAAATCACATCGGAACAGCCAGAACGGGCGAATCCCGCCGCTGTTCGCGACGGGTGTCGGACGACAGGTTCTACTGTCGGCCGACAGGCTTGTCGGACGACTCCTTCTGGTGTCGGACGACATTGGACGGTCTTGTCGGACGACACCTTCTGGTGTCGGACGACACCTTCTGGTGTCGGACGACAGAGAGGCCAGAAGCCTCTCGTTTTGCGCGGTCGTGCCTCTGGTGCGATGGCTGGGTGCATTTCGGGTCAGGGGCTTCGTCGTGAACACCTTGGGCAGACCGGAGGTCGACTGGGCTTGTCCGGAAGTTCGAGTAGTGGAACGGACTTGTCCCGGGTAGTCGATTTCCAACAAATGGTATCAGAGACGGTTTTGTGCGTTCTTTGTATGTTTTGCGAAATTGGTTTTGCAGGTTGAACCCGATTATTATGGCCAATTTATTTTGATATTTTGTGCTGTATGTATGTGGTTTTGATTAAACTCTCGGGCTTGTCGAGATCGTTTTATTTTTGGAAAGTTGCTTGTTTGTAATAGATAAAAACGACGGGTTGAGTCGTTAGGTTTATTTATTTTTTTTCGTTGCATCCGGGACTTGTATAGGATCGATCAAGATGTATAGGATCGATACCGGACTTAGTAGAATAATTTTGTAATTAATTTCTGCTATTGGATCGAGACGAGATCGAAGCCCGGAGGAACGAGAATCGAAGTTGAGACGAGCAACGAGTTCGAGTTCCAAGAGACGTGCATTCAAGATTTTAAGGCCATAATAATCGGGCCACGTTAATTGCTTATTGTGTGATTTACGTGTTTTATTATGATTATTATTTTATGCATGTATATCCCTAAATCGTAAAATACTAAGTGGGAGAGGGATTGGAAACAATCCCGCGGTCTCCATTCTCTGTTTCGAGAGTGATGTGTATTGACTTACGAGTTGGCTTTAGTGTCATCCTCCCTATCGGATAAAGTCGATACACGGAAATCACTTTGATCGAAATTCGAATTCAATTCCATTTATAGAATTGAACACTTAAGTTTTTCAAAGCAAATGCCTAATCTGTCTTTCAAAGACTAAGTTCAACTCGACTCATTCTCACCCCGGGGAGTGGAATGGAGCCAAAGCGCTTGCTTATGTCGATGACACTGATTAGAGACATTCGAGTCATTCGATGACTAGATCGATTGTCTGGTTGGCTCCCTCACTTAGTGAGAGATAGGGCTCAATTGCATGATTGATCGCTGGTTAGAAACTTCGAGTTTCACTTACGAGATATCAAGCTTTGATTAACGAAATTGTGATATTTATTAAATGGAATTCAATTAACAAAGTTGTTTGTTTAGTAAACGTCCACACTATCGTGGCTTACTAGACGGAAACGGAACTTTGGGTTAATTGAGGCTCGACAGTTATAGGAAATCGTAAAGGGACCGCATGTCAACGTAAACGTCCACACTAACGTGGCTTGCGGTGGATATGTAGTTCCCGAGCGGTTAACTTAGTACTGAGAAATGGTGTACACTTAGGTACGCTTTACAGTATCCTCCCCATCGGAGTCACTGCTGTAATGATGTACGACCGAAGTAAAAGTCCAATTATAAAATCGTTTGGACTAGTATACGTCCACATGAACGTGGCATGCTGGTCTGATGGGATTTTAGGATTGATTGGTAAATTTAATGATATTAATTAAGGGAGTTAATATCGAATTAAATTTGACGGTTTGATTTGTCTCTTTTATAGATATGGCACTCAACCCGCTGTCTGTGATACTAAAAGAAAACAAACTCACTGGTCCAAATTATGTTGATTGGAAACGAAACTTGGACATTGTCCTAACTGCTGAGGAGTACAAGTATGTACTCCAGGTCGAATGTCCTGTTGCACCTACTGAAACATCCTCTCCTGAGGAAAAGGAAGCTCATCGGAAGTGGGTCAAGGCTGATCAGATGGCGCGGTGCTACATTTTGGCATCTATGTCAAATGTGCTGCAACATCAGCATGAAGCCATGGACACTGCCTATGATATGATGCTTAACCTTAAGGAGATGTTTGGTAGTCAGGACAGGGCAGCCAGACAAGATGCTATGAGGAAACTCATGACGGCCACTATGTCCGAAGGAACGCCCGTGAGGGATCACGTTCTTAGGATGATAGGCTATCTGAATGAGATAGAGATTATGGGAGGAGCTATCGATGGGGAAACCCAGATCGATATAGTGCTCCAATCTCTGCCTAGGAGTTTTGAGCAGTTCCGCCTGAACTATAACATGAACAAGAGGTTATATACGTTGGAGGAACTCCTGACTGAACTCCAGGCGGCAGAGGGAATCTTCAAGAACTCTCAAGCACTTGTGGCTGTGAAATCGACTCTTCCTCGCCCTTCGGGGATTAAGAAGAAGAAAAAGCAAGGACGGAAACCCAGTGGGCCCAGAGTTGGTGGACCACAGAATGGAGTGAACAGGCCTAAGGGCAAGTGTTTCCGTTGCAAGCAGTCTGGACATTGGAAGTCTAATTGTCCTCTCAGACAAGGAGGTATGAACTTTTCCTTAGTCACTGAAACATGTTTAGCGGTGTTATCCACCGGTACCTGGTGTGTGGATACGGGAGCCACTGATCATGTCTGCAATTCTTTGCAGGGGTTCCAGGAAACCCGGCGGCTTAGAGAGGGAGAGATCACCATCTACATGGGCAACGCTACGAAAGTGGCGGCGGTTGCAGTGGGAGATGTTCATTTATCTTTTAATAATAATGTTTTGGTATTGAATAATTGTCTTTATGTACCGGATTTTAGAAAGAACCTTGTTTCGGTTTCTAAGTTGGTTTTGAATGGATATTCAGTTTCTTTTGATAACTCTGTTATTGTCAAAAAGAATGGTGATTATATCTGTTCTGGTGCATTGATAGGCAACTTATATATACTGAATCCTAGTTATTCCACGATGCAACGAGTAGAGTCGTATAACACATCTAGTACCAATAAGAGAAAGGAGCCTTCTAGGATGAATCAAAAGTACTTATGGAATCTTAGGCTAGGTCATATTAACTTGGGCAGGATTCAAAGGTTGATAACTGATGGAATACTCAGTGATGTGAAAGATGAGGACTTTCCAACCTGCGAATCATGCCTGGAAGGAAAAATGACCAAGCGACCCTTTAGTGATAAGGGGTATAGATCCAAGGAAGTACTGGAATTGATTCACTCTGATTTGTGCGGGCCTTTATCTGTCCAAGCGAGAGGAGGTTACGAATATTTTGTAACCTTCACTGATGATTACTCAAGGTATGGTTTTATATACCTGATGCGCCGCAAGAGCGAGTGCTTTGACAAGTTCAAGGAGTACAAAGCTCTTGTGGAGAACCTTCATGGTAAGACCATAAAGACTCTACGATCTGATCGTGGAGGAGAGTATCTCTCGGGAGAGTTTAAAGCGTACTTATTAGAGAATGGGATTGACTCCCAGATGACTGCACCATACACGCCCCAGCAGAATGGTGTAGCAGAAAGAAGGAATAGGACTCTTATGGAAATGGTAAGATCTATGATGAGTTATTCAGAACTACCAGTTTCGTTCTGGGGGTATGCCTTGGAAACAACGGCTTATATCTTGAACTTAGTTCCTTCCAAATCAGTCCCTAAGACACCCTCGGAATTGTGGACCGGGCGTAAGCCAAACTTGAAACACATTCGGATCTGGGGTTGTCCAGCACATGTGCTGAAGCACGGGGCTGATAAGTTGGAGTCACGTTCAGATATTCGGTTGTTTATAGGATATCCTAGAGGAACGAAAGGTGGTCTATTTTATAGTTCTAAGGACCAGAAGATCGTTGTTAGCACCAACGCTCGGTTCTTGGAAGAGGATTATATAATGGACCACAAGCCCAATAGTGAGATAATACTTAACGAACTGAGAGGGAACGATCAAGGCTTAGATCCAACCCAACCGGGTGATACGCCACCACAGTCTGCACCTGTAGTTACTGAGGTTACACCGGAGCGTCGTCGTAGTGGGAGGGTTGTTCGACAACCCAATAGGTTCATGTTTATAGGTGAGTCTTCGGACTTGTTACCTGGAGAACATGAAGCCGATCCCTGGACCTACGGCGAGGCGCTTAAAGATCAAGATGCTCAGTCTTGGCAAAAGGCGATGAAATCTGAGATTGAATCTATGGATTCAAATCAGGTCTGGGATCTTGTAGCACCGCCCAAAGGTGTAAAAGCCATTGGTGGCAAGTGGGTGTACAAGAGGAAAAGAGGATCTAACGGGAAGGTGGAAACCTTCAAAGCTAGGCTTGTTGCGAAAGGGTACACTCAGAAAGAAGGGATCGATTATGAGGAAACCTTTTCGCCGGTAGCTATGCTAAAGTCGATCCGGATTCTTTTGTCTATAGCATCTCATATGGATTATGAGGTGTGGCAAATGGACGTCAAGACAGCATTCTTGAATGGGAATCTTGACGAGACCATTTATATGAGACAGCCAGAGGGTTTCATCGAGAAAGGCCAAGAGCATCTAGTGTGTAAGCTAAAGCGATCCATTTATGGATTGAAGCAAGCTTCTAGATCTTGGAACATGCGGTTTGATGAGGTTATCCAGTCGTATGGATTCATTCAAAGCATGGACGAGTCGTGTGTATATCGGAGAAATGACGGAAACAGCGTGGCGTTTCTCGTGCTTTATGTAGACGACATTCTTCTAATTGGCAACAATGTGAAGATGTTGTCGGACATAAAGGGATGGTTGTCCAAGCAATTCGATATGAAAGACTTAGGACAAGTAGGGCATGTTCTTGGGATCAAGGTTATACGAGATCGCCAGAAAAGAACATTGAGCTTGTCCCAGGCTTCATATATTGATACGATTCTAGCTCGTTTCAACATGCAGAATTCCAAGAGAGGTTCTCAACCTTTCTGCCATGGAATTCATCTATCTAAGGATATGTGTCCCAAGACACAAAAGGAGATAGATTACATGAAGACAGTTCCTTATGCTTCGGCAGTGGGAAGTCTAATGTATGCTATGTTGTGCACGAGACCTGATATCTGCTATGCCGTGGGCATGGTAGCTAGATATCAGAGTAACCCCGGACAGGGTCACTGGACTGCTGTAAAGAACATACTTAAGTACCTGCGAAGGACTAGGAATTATGTTCTGAGTTACAAAGCGTCCGAGCTGATTCCTATTGGTTACACAGACTCGGATTTCCAATCTGATAAGGAACAGCGAAAGTCTACATCAGGCTATGTGTTCACATTGGGAGGTGGAGCAGTTTCATGGAGGAGTGTTAAGCAGAAATGCATTTCGGACTCCACCATGGAAGCCGAATATGTAGCAGCCTCTGAGGCAGCTAAAGAATCGGTGTGGCTCCGGAACTTCATAATGGACTTGGATGTGATTCCTGATTTGCCTAGAGCTATCACAATTTATTGTGACAATAGCGGTGCAGTGGCAAATGCGAAGGAACCACGAGCCCACAATGCGAGTAAACACATAGATCGCAAGTACCACCTGATTAGAGACATCGTCAAGAGAGGCGATGTGGTTGTCACCAAGATTGCATCAGGGGATAACCTGGCAGACCCCTTTACGAAGGCACTTCCAGCGGAAGCGTTCAAGAGACACGTGAAGGGGATGGGTATCGGATGTATGGGAGAGGGCAACTAGACTTTTAGTATAAGTGGGAGATTGATGGAGTTATATTCTAAATGTCTAGTTTAGTGACAATATGGAACTCCTTATCTGTGTTTTATTATCTATTAATCAAACAATCTGCATTTTGTTTATTATAACTCTGTGCTCTATAGTCCTAGATATATACGTTGTAGACAGTATGGCGTGAGGAGACACGCGGAAGATCATACTGTCGGTTACTCGTATATTATCGAACAGTGGCTCACGACTTAGATGGACAGGGACAATCCATCGGTACGTCGTTGTGTGACTGGTAGATAGTCGGTCTTGACTATCATGTTACACTCGTACACTTGGTGTATTGAGCAGGACCACGGGAGGGCGTTCGATTTATACTAATCGCAGTAATCGAACTAGACCTCAGATATTACGGATATACGAATTCCTAATCCCTATATAATTATAGGTGCGTGTGTCCAATTCTCGGTTCTTTAACTTGCCAATGAGTGAGACTAATTGATTAGTCGAGATCCTCGGTAAATTGGGAATCGTAATTGTACGCACGGCATGCTGTAGATTATAGACAGGAAACCGTGTCCCGTTTACTGGGTTGATTACGTCCCCGAGATGAGCTCATAAAGTTTATCATGTAAACCCTGCAGGTGGATTTGTTCCACATGATAATAAGGATGAGTGGTACTAGTCTCGGATAATAAGAAACGAATTAATTTAATTATTAGTAATTAAATAAATTCGTGGACGTTCGATATCTTAAACACGGGGAAAGTCGTATATGTAATTTCGGCGGAATTATTATTGTTGAAATAATATTAAAATTAATTTCGGGAATTCAATTATTATTTTATAGTGGAGTTAATAATAATTAAAATTGAAATCGATTAATTAAGGAATTGCTTTTACGTATTCCATGTTAATTAATATTTCAATTTAGCCCTTAATTAATTTATCCTAAGGTCCCTAACGTAACTCTTTAAATATCCTACCTTGCCTATCCTAAACCTACATTCCGCAGCTTTTTATTTTTCTGAGAAAACATTATTGCGTTAGCGCAATTAAGTTTTTCTCTGCAAAAATATAACGCTGGTAGAAAAAGGAGAAAGCAGAAAAGGAGACCCAACGGATCGTTGCCCACACAACGGTTGGAGTCAAAGGATCTGAGGCATACGTTAGAAGCATCAAAGGTCTCAACAATCGACC
This sequence comes from Euphrasia confusa, assembly GCA_954870475.1. Lineage (NCBI taxonomy): Eukaryota > Viridiplantae > Streptophyta > Magnoliopsida > Lamiales > Orobanchaceae > Euphrasia > Euphrasia confusa. The sequence goes on from OX940960.1 coordinate 26,560,033, forward strand.
GAGAAGGTATGAGATCGATTCTCTTTTCCGCAATTTATTCGATCTCATATTTCGTTAATCATACTTTGAACGTAGATCGGATCCCGTGGCTTGGATGTGACATTCTCGGACTGCTGGGAGGTTTCTGACCTCCGGCATGGCAGTCGGATCGAGAAAATCACATCGGAACAGCCAGAACGGGCGAATCCCGCCGCTGTTCGCGACAGGTTCTACTGTCGGCCGACAGGCTTGTCGGACGACTCCTTCTGGTGTCGGACGACATTGGACGGTCTTGTCGGACGACACCTTCTGGTGTCGGACGACAGAGAGGCCAGAAGCCTCTCGTTTTGCGCGGTCGTGCCTCTGGTGCGATGGCTGGGTGCATTTCGGGTCAGGGGCTTCGTCGTGAACACCTTGGGAAGACCGGAGGTCGACTGGGCTTGTCCGGAAGTTCGAGTAGTCGAACGGACTTGTCCCGGGTAGTCGATTTCCAACAGGAATGGTCAGGTCAGCGGCTAAGGAGCAGAACGAAATTGTCAAAGACTTTGCTCTCAAGACGCTCAAAGATTACATGAAGGCGGACACACTCGATGACCGGGTGCCGCAGCCATTCAAAGATCTTGAGGTCGAATTCGGCATAGACATGAAGTGGTGGCCCACTTATGACATGCTCTGCATGCCTGGTGAACTGCCCACTGCTACAACAAAAGGAGCTGACAAAGATGATGAAGAGATGAAGGTGATGGAGTTATATTCTAAATGTCTAGTTTAGTGACAATATGGAACTCCTTATCTGTGTTTTATTATCTATTAATCAAACAGTCTGCATTTTGTTAATATACACTCTATGCCATAGTCCTAGATATATACGTTGTAGACAGTATGGCGTGAGGAGACACGCGGAAGATCATACTGTCGGTTACTCGTATACTATCGAACAGTAGCTCACGACTTAGATGGACAGGGACAATCCATCGGTACGTCGTAGTGTGACTGGTAGATAGTCGGTCTTGACTATCATGTTACACTCGTACACTTGGTGTATTGAGCAGGACCACGGGAGGGCGTTCGATTTATACTAATCGAAGTAATCGAACTAGACCTCAAATATTACGGATATACGAATTCCTAATCCCTATATAATTATAGGTGCGTGTGTCCAATTCTCGGTTCTTTAACTTACCAATGAGTGAGACTAATTGATTAGTCGAGATCCTCGGTAAATTGGGAATCGTAATTGTATGCACTGAATGCTATAGATTATAGACAGGAAACCGTGTCCCGTTTATCGGGTTGATGACGTCCCCGAGATGAGCTCATAAAGTTTATCATGTAAACCCTGCAGGTGGATTTGTTCCACATGATAATAAGGATGAGTGGTACTAGTCTCGGATAATAAGAAATGAATTAATTTAATTATTAGTAATTAAATAAATTTGTGGACGTTCGATATCTTAAACACGGGGAAAGTCGTATATGTAATTTCGGCGGAATTATTATTGTTGAAATAATATTAAATTAATTTCGGGAATTCAATTATTATTTTTTAGTGGAGTGAATAATAATTAAAATTGAAATTGATTAATTAAGGAATTGCTTTTACGTATTCCAAGTTAATTAATATTTCAATTTAGCCTTTAATTAATTTAACCTTAGGTCCCTAACGTAACTCTATTTAAACCCCCCCTTGCCCTCTCCTAAAACCTACAGTTCGCCGCTTTTCTATTTTGCTGAGAAAAACAATTGTTAACGCAATTATAATTTTTCTCTGTAAAATAAAATAGTTAGCGCAAATATTTTTCTCTCATCAGAGAAAAGAAATATTAACGCTGGTTTGGAGAAAGGAGAGAGCAGACAAGGACGTACCCAGCGGATCGTTGCCCACACAACGGCTGGAGTCGGGAAGAGTCATACGTTAGAAGCTCTAAGGTCTCAACCATCGACCTATAAGGTATGAGATCGGATCTCTATTCCGCAATTTCATTCGATCTCATTTTCTCGTTAATCATACATGAACGTAGATCGGGTTCCGGGGTTGTGGATCGTATTCCTCGACTACTGGGGGTTCTAGGACCTTCGGATTGGTAGTCGGATGAGGAAAAACGACCCGGAAACGAGCCCGGAACAGCAACGTCGCGTTGCTGTTCGCGGACGAACGGCGCCCGCTGGTGGGCAAACGGCGGTCGCCGTTTGCAGCTCCACCAGCGACCGCTGGTCTGCAATCGGCGGGCGCTGATTGTGTGCAGACCAGCCCCTCTTCGTGCGGTTGTCCTTCGGGGCGATGGATGGGCATGAATTGGGACGTGGGCTGTCGTGTGAACGGAGTAATGCAACTGGAGGTCGACTGGGATCGTTCGGATGTTCGAGCGATCGAACGAACGCATCCCGGGTAGTCGATTTCCAACAAATGGTATCAGAGCCGGTTTTGTACGTTCTTTGTATTGTTTGCGAGTTTTGTTTTGCAGGATAACCCGATTATTATGGTCATACGTTTATGTACTGTATGTTGTGGTTTGTTAAACTCTCGGGGTTGTCGAGATCTTTTGGTTTTATCGTTGCTTGAATGTAATAGTTAAAACGACGGGTTGAGTCGTTTAGGTTTTATATTTTCGTTTTTCGTTTATCCGGGTGTATAGGATCGATCAATCTGTATAGGATCGATGCCGGAAGTAGTTAGCTTTACCTTGTAATGTTGCTGCTGCTTGGTGGATCGAGAGGAGATCGAAGGCCGGACGAACGAGGGTCGAGAAGTCGAACCCGCAGCCTGCTGTGCACAAACGGCGGTCGCCGTTTGCAGCTCTTCCAGCGAGCGCTGAACATGGGGCAGCGCCCGCTGCCCTAGGCTTGGCAGCAGCGCCGCGGGGGTTCGACGGACACCACGGATCGCTCGTCGAGGCCTGGGATGATACTCCAATGGGAGGGGTTCGTCTCTTGGCACTTAGACGAGTCGGTGGTGGATCGAGACCGAGACGAGCAACGAGACGAAGATCCGAGAAGACCTGCATGGAAGATATTTAAAGGCCATAATAATCGGGATCACGTTAAATGCTTTCTATGTGTTTACGTGCTTTTATTTACGCTTTATTTATCGTGCATGATTATCCCTTTTCGTAAAATACTAAGTGGGAGAGGGATTGGAAACAATCCCGCGGTCTCCATTCTCTGTTTTGATGGTGATGTGTGTCGCTTACGAGTTGGCTTTAGTGTCATCCTCCCTATCGGATAAAGTGGACACACAGATATCACTGGATCAAAATTCGAATTCAATTCCATTTATAGAATTGAACACTTAAGTTTTTCAAAGCAAATGCCTAATCTGTTTTTCAAAGACTAAGTTCAACTCGACTCATTCTCACCCCGGGGAGTGGAATGGAGCCAAAGCGCTTGCTTATGTCGATGACACAGATTAGAGACATTCGAGTCATTCGATGACTAGATCGATTGTCTGGTTGGCTCCCTCACCTAGTGAGAGATAGGGCTCAATTGCATGATTGATCGCTGGTTTGAAACTTCGAGTTTCACTTACGAGATATCAAGCTTTGATTAATGAAATTGTGAAATTTATTAAATGGAATTCAATTAACAAAGTTGTTTGTTTAGTAAACGTCCACACTATCGTGGCTTACTAGACGGAAACGGAACTTTGGGTTAATTGAGGCTCGACAGTTATAGGAAATCGTAAAGGCACCGCATGTCAACGTAAACGTCCACACTAACGTGGCTTGCGGTGGATATGTAGTTCCCGAGCGGTTGACTTAGTACTGAGAAATGGTATACACTTAGGTACGCTTTACAGTATCCTCCCCATCGGAGTCACTGCTGTAATGATGTACGACCGAAGTAAAAGTCCAGTTATAAAATTGTTTGGACTAGTATACGTCCACATGAACGTGGCATGCTGGTCTAATGGGATTTTAGGATTGATTGGTAAATTTAATGATATTAATTAAGGGAGTTAATATCGAATTAAATTTGACGGTTTGATTTGTCTCTTTTATAGATATGGCACTCAACCCACTGTCTGTGATACTAAAAGAAAACAAACTCACTGGTCCAAATTATGTTGATTGGAAACGAAACTTGGACATTGTCCTAACTGCTGAGGAGTACAAGTATGTACTCCAGGTCGATTGCCCTGCTGAACCCATTGATACATCCACTCCTGAGGAAAAGGAAGCTCATCGGAAGTGGGTCAAGGCTGATCAGATGGCGCGGTGATACATTATGGCTTCTAAGTCAAATGTGCTGCAACATCAGCATGAAGCCATGGACACTGCCTATGATATGATGCTTAACCTTAAGGAAATGTTTGGTAGTCAGGACAGGGCAGCCAGACAAGATGCTATGAGGAAACTCATGACGGCCACCATGTCCGAAGGAACGCCCGTAAGGGATCACGTTCTTAGGATGATTGGCTATCTGAATGAGATAGAGATTATGGGAGGAGCTATCGATGGGGAAACCCAGATCGATATAGTGCTCCAGTCTCTGCCTAGGAGTTTTGAGCAGTTCCGCCTGAACTATAACATGAACAAGAGGTTATATACGTTGGCGGAACTCCTGACTGAACTCCAGGCGGCAGAGGGAATCTTTAAAAACTCTCAGGCACTTGTGGCTGTGAAATCGACTCTTCCTCGCCCTTCGGGGATTAAGAAGAAGAAAAAGCAAGGACGTAAACCCAGTGGACCCAGAGTTGGTGGACCACAGAATGGAGTGAACAGGCCTAAGGGCAAGTATTTCCGTTGCAAGCAGTCTGGACATTGGAAGTCTAATTGTCCTCTCAGAAAAGGAGGTATGAACTTTTCCTTAGTCACTGAAACATGTTTAGCGGTGTTATCCACCGGTACCTGGTATGTGGATACGGGAGCCACTGATCATGTCTGCAATTCTTTGCAGGGGTTCCAGGAAACCCGGCGGCTTAGAGAGGGAGAGATCACCATCTACATGGGCAACGCTACGAAAGTGGCGGCGGTTGCAGTGGGAGATGTTCTTTTATCTTTTAATAATAAGGTTTTGGTATTGAATAATTGTCTTTATGTACCGGATTTTAGAAAGAACCTTGTTTCGGTTTCTAAGTTGGTTTTGAATGGATATTCAGTTTCTTTTGATAATTCTGTTATTGTAAAAAAGAATGGTGATTATATCAATTCTGTTACATTGATAGGCAACTTATATATACTGAATCCTAATTATTCCACGATGCAACGAGTAGAGTCGTATAACACATCTAGTACCAATAAGAGAAAGGAGCCTTCTAGGATGAATCAAAAGTACTTATGGCATCTTAGGCTAGGTCATATTAACTTGGGCAGGATTCAAAGGTTGATAACTGATGGAATACTCAGTGATGTGAAAGATGAGGACTTTCCAACCTGCGAATCATGTCTGGAAGGAAAAATGACCAAGCGACCCTTTAGTGATAAGGGGTATAGATCCAAGGAAGTACTGGAATTGATTCACTTTGATCTGTGCGGGCCTTTATCTGTCCAAGCGAGAGGAGGTTTCGAATATTTTGTAATCTTCACTGATGATTACTCAAGGTATGGTTTTATATACCTGATGCGCCGCAAGAGCGAGTGCTTTGACAAGTTCAAGGAGTACAAAGCTCTTGTGGAGAACCTTCATGGTAAAACCATAAAGACTCTACGATCTGATCGTGGAGGAGAGTACCTCTCGGGAGAGTTTAAGCCGTACTTATTAGAGAATGGGATTGACTCCCAGATGACTGCACCATACACGCCCCAGCAGAATGGTGTAGCAGAAAGAAGGAATAGGACTCTTATGGAAATGGTAATATCTATGATGAGTTACTCAGAACTACCAGTTTCGTTCTGGGGATATGCCTTGGAAACATCGGCTTATATCTTGAACTTAGTTCCTTCCAAATCAGTCCCTAAGACACCCTCGAAATTGTGGACCGGGCGTAAGCCAAACTTGAAACACATTCGGATCTGGGGTTGTCCAGCACATGTGCTGAAGCACGGGGCTGATAAGTTGGAGTCACGTTCAGATATTCGGTTGTTTATAGGATATCCTAGAGGAACGAAAGGTGGTCTATTTTATAATCCTAAGGACCAGAAGATCGTTGTTAGCACCAACGCTCGGTTCTTGGAAGAGGATTATATAATGGACCACAAGCCCAATAGTGAGATAATACTTAACGAACTGAGAGGGGACGATCAAGGCTTAGATCCAACCCAACCGAGTGATACGCCACCACAGTCTGCACATGTAGTTACTGAGGTTACACCGGAGCGTCGTCGTAGTGGGAGGGTTGTTCGACAACCCGACAGGTTCATGTTTATAGGTGAGTCTTCGGACTTGTTACCTGGAGAACATGAAGCCGATCCCTGGACCTACGACGAGGCGCTTAAAGATCAAGATGCTCAGTCTTGGCAAAAGGCGATGAAATCTGAGATTGAATCTATGGATTCAAATCAGGTCTGGGATCTTGTAGCACCGCCCAAAGGTGTAAAAGCCATTGGTTGCAAGTGGGTGTACAAGAGGAAAAGAGGATCTGACGGGAAGGTGGAAACCTTCAAGGCTAGGCTTGTTGCGAAAGGGTACACTCAGAAAGAAGGGATCGATTTTGAGGAAACCTTTTCGCCGGTAGCTATGCTAAAGTCGATCCGGATTCTTTTGTCTATAGCATCTCATATGGATTATGAGGTGTGGCAAATGGACGTCAAGACAGCATTCTTGAATGGGAATCTTGACGAGACCATTTATATGAGACAGCCAGAGGGTTTCATCGAGAAAGGCCAAGAGCATCTAGTGTGTAAGCTAAAGCGATCCATTTATGGATTGAAGCAAGCTTCTAGATCTTGGAACATGCGGTTTGATGAGGTTATCCAGTCTTATGGATTCATTCAAAGCATGGACGAGTCGTGTGTATACCGGAGAAGTGACGGAAACAGCGTGGCGTTTCTCGTGCTTTATGTAGACGACATTCTTCTAATTGGCAACAATGTGAAGATGTTGTCGGACATAAAGGGATGGTTGTCCAAGAAATTCGATATGAAAGACTTAGGACAAGTAGGGCATGTTCTTGGGATCAAGGTTATACGGGATCGCCAGAAAAGAACATTGAGCTTGTCCCAGGCTTCATACATTGATACGATTCTAGCTCGTTTCAACATGCAGAATTCCAAGAGAGGTTCTCAACCTTTCTGTCATGGAATTCATCTATGTAAGGATATGTGTCCCAAGACACAAAAGGAGATAGATTACATGAAGACGATTCCTTATGCATCGGCAGTGGGAAGTCTAATGTATGCTATGTTGTGCACGAGACCTGATATCTGCTATGCCGTGGGCATGGAAGCTAGATATCAGAGTAACCCTGGACAGGGTCACTGGACTGCTGTAAAGAACATACTTAAGTACCTGCGAAGGACTAGGAATTATGTTCTGAGTTACAAAGCGTCTGAATTGATTCCTATGGGTTACACAGACTCGGATTTCCAATCTGATAAGGAACAGCGAAAGTCTACATCAGGCTATGTGTTCACATTGGGAGATGGAGCAGTTTCATGAAGGAGTGTTAAGCAGAAATGCATTTTGGACTCTACCATGGAAGCCGAATATGTAGCAGCCTCTGAGGCAGCTAAAGAATCGGTGTGGCTCCGGAACTTCATCATGGACTTTGATGTGATTCCTGATTTGCCTAGAGCTGTCACAATATGGGAGATTGATGGAGTTATATTCTAAATGTCTAGTTTAGTGACAATATGGAACTCCTTATCTGTGTTTTATTATCTATTAATCAAACAGTCTGCATTTTGTTAATATACACTCTATGCCATAGTCCTAGATATATACGTTGTAGACAGTATGGCGTGAGGAGACACGCGGAAGATCATATTGTCGGTTACTCGTATACTATCGAACAGTAGCTCACGACTTAGATGGACAGGGACAATCTATCGGTACGTCGTAGTGTGACTGGTAGATAGTCGGTCTTGACTATCATGTTACACTCGTACACTTGGTGTATTGAGCAGGACCACGGGAGGGCGTTCGATTTATACTAATCGAAGTAATCGAACTAGACCTCAGATATTACGGATATACGAATTCCTAATCCCTATATAATTATAGGTGCGTGTGTCCAATTCTCGGTTCTTTAACTTACCAATGAGTGAGACTAATTGATTAGTCGAGATCCTCTGTAAATTGGGAATCGTAATTGTATGCACTGCATGCTATAGATTATAGACAGGAAACCGTGTCCCGTTTATCGGGTTGATGACGTCCCCGAGATGAGCTCATAAAGTTTATCATGTAAACCCTGTAGGTGGATTTGTTCCACATGATAATAAGGATGAGTGGTACTAGTCTCGGATAATAAGAAACGAATTAATTTAATTATTAGTAATTAAATAAATTCGTGGACGTTCGATATCTTAAACACGGGGAAAGTCGTATATGTAATTTCGGCGGAATTATTATTGTTGAAATAATATTAAATTAATTTCGGGAATTCAATTATTATTTTTTAGTGGAGTGAATAATAATTAAAATTGAAATCGATTAATTAAGGAATTGCTTTTACGTATTCCAAGTTAATTAATATTTCAATTTAGCCCTTAATTAATTTAACCTTAGGTCCCTAACGTAACTCTATTTAACCCCCCCCTTGCCCTCTCCTAAAACCTACAGTTCGCCGCTTTTCTATTTTGCTGAGAAAAACAATTGTTAACGCAATTATAATTTTTCTCTGTAAAATAAAATAGTTAGCGCAAATATTTTTCTCTCATCAGAGAAAAGAAATATTAACGCTAGTTTTGAGAAAGGAGAGAGCAGACAAGGACGTACCCAGCGGATCGTTGCCCACACAACGGCTAGAGTCGGGAAGAGTCATACGTTAGAAGCTCTAAGGTCTCAACCATCGACCGATAAGGTATGAGATCGGATCTCTATTCCGCAATTTCATTCGATCTCATTTTCTCGTTAATCATACATGAACGTAGATCGGGTTGCGGGGTTGTGGATCGTATTCCTCGACTACTGGGGGTTCTAGGACCTTCGGATCGGTAGTCGGATGAGGAAAAACGACCCGGAAACGAGCCCGGAATAGCAACGTCGCGTTGCTGTTCGCGGACGAACGGCGCCCGCTGGTGGGCAAATGGCGGTCGCCGTTTGCAGCTCCACCAGCGACCGCTAGTCTGCAATCGGCGGGCGCTGATTGTGTGCAGACCAGCCCCTCTTCGTGCGGTTGTCCTTCGGGGAGATGGCTGGGCATGAATTGGGACGTGGGCTGTTGTGTGAACGGAGTAATGCAACTGGAGGTCGACTGGGATCGTTCGGATGTTCGAGCGATCGAACGAACGCATCCCGGGTAGTCGATTTCCAACAGAAGGATGGGGAGGCACAGGATCTGGTTGGTGACGGGCCCGGGGGCATGCCAAAATATTCTACTGTGACTCCTCCCCGTGATGGTAATTCCACCTCTTGAGTGTCAAAACTCAAGAGTCTAAAAAGTTTATGAAGCCTTCCCTTGGTGTGAAAAATCCAGGGTTTTAACCATTTCAGTATTTATAAGTATTATCTTTTAGGCCTTCGGCCTCAGACAATTTCTTATTACTATTCTGGTTTGTAATAGCTTAAAACTTTAAGTTTTTGCTAGTTTTTTGTTAGGATCCTCTCTTGGGGACCTCTAAACAATTTGGATGGGTCCGCATCTCTTTTTATATGTAAGTTTTTGTTAGGATCCTCTTATAGGGATCTTTGAACAATTTGGATGCGTTGCACCTCTTTATTACCCGGCATGGCTCTTTTCATAAAATGTCAGCCTTTCAAAGTCCAGATAATTTGGCTCTATCTTTTTTTTAGATACTTTGAGCTCTTAACTTCGTAGGTCGGTTAAAGGTAAATGTTCTCTTCCTTATGGTACTCGCTTTCGGCCCTGGTCCCATTCGTTTACCTCAACCGATTTCCTACAAAGTTTAAGTTTGGCACCAGTGGACTTTATCTAAGCCTCTTGGATATACCAAACCATTTCGTAATCCTCTTCCCGAGGGATTCTGAATCAACAGAATTCTAATCCCCGAGAACAGAATTCATCGGCCCCGGGTCTTCAAGACTCCTTTGGGGATTCCGGATTTAAATTTCCTTTACAGGAATTTTCCCTTGAAAGGGGTTCGTCCAGGAGAAGCTTAAAAACTCTCACCGGGATAGTATATTTGTAATATCATCCTCCTTCATGAAGGGGTTGCCTGGGTGAAACTCTAAGTTTTTCCCGGCACAGATATATTTATTACCTGGGTACAGCTTTAAGCCTCTTCCCGGTAAAAGATATACTTCATAGTATTTGTAATCATCCCCTATATGGGGTTTGCCTAGGTGAAGTTCTGACTTCTTCTCGGCTTATTTTTATTTATCACATGGGTTTGGCTTCAAGCCTTTTCCCGGAGTGATTATATATTTATTATTGAAATAAAAATGATGAAGGTAAGAAGAAATTGATAGTGGTACATTACCTCAAATTTAGACTTCAAAACCTTCTTTATAGATAGAGTTTGCCAACAAGCATTACATTGTGTTTCCGCCAAAAGGCTTTACAACATTTTTAGCTCCCAGGCTAATGATAGAATTTTTTCAAGTGTAACGCATTCCAGCGATACTGATCTTTTGTGCCGTCAAGTAGCTCTAGTTCATACACTCCGTTCTGGAGGCACCGGCTTACTCTAAACGGACCTTCCCAGGATTGACCTAGGGCCCCGGGATGTGCTCCCAAGATCTTTTTTAATACCAGGTCTCCCACTTGGAAGTCTCTGGCTCACACTTTGGAGTTATACCACTTTGCAATTCTTTGCTTGTTCATTTCGTTCAACGAGTCAGAAGCTAACCTCTTTTCTTCCAAAAGGTCTAGCTCTCTTCGGAGCGCTTCCTCGTTTTCACCGCCGGCTCCCTGGGCGGTTGTTGGAGTTGTGTACTTAATGTCTAGATTTAAGTATCGGTAAACTCCCGGTCATAGCATTTAATCTATTTAATTAATAAACAATTGTTTGCATTTAATTATTATTAATTAAATATATGCCAAATATAGTCTTGGATTCTATACGTTGTAGTTAGTATGGTGTGCGACGTCACACAGAAGATCATACTATCGGTTACTCGTATTTAATCGAACGGTTGCTCACGACCTAGATGGACACGGACCAATCCATCGGTATAGTCGTTGTGTGAGAGAGAAAATAATTTGTCTTAATTATTTTATCACACTTGTACACTTGGTGTATTGGGCGGATCGCTTGAGATTTATCAATTAGGATTGCCATCGATAATTGATTTAAGTCTCAAAGTATTTTATTCTTAATCCCCGATACTATTGCGGGTGTGTATATTTAATATAAGTGACTTTGATTTTCCAAATGAATTAACCGATTTAATTATTGGGTTAATTACCAGTAAATTGGGTCGCTATATTTCATATATGGCATGCCGTGAATACTTGACGGGAAAGTGCATCCCGTAAGGGTTGATAATATCTCCGAGATGAGTTCATAAGGAATTATTGTGTAAACCTCATGAGTGGATTCGTTCCGCACAATAATTAAGGTTGAATGGTACTATTCTCGGATATAAGAGATGAATAAATTAATTAGCAATAAATTAATTTTATTCATGGATATTTAAATCTTAAATACACGGAATAAATAATACTACCGGAGAAATATTATTTGATATAATATGGTTTAATATTGGGAATGCAATTAATTTATATAGTGGAAAATAAATTAATTAATATTGGAAAGGATTAATGGATTTGTGCTAGTCTCAATTTAATCTCCAATATTGGAAGCCCAATATTCCACCTCCTTTAGATCCCCTACGTAGCCTATAAAAGCACTACATGACCTTCATAATTCATATACATCATAAGACAAGAATATCATACTTGATATTGCTTGAGAGTTGAAGGAGATCCATAGGAGTTCGATAGATCGTCGCCCACACGACGTTCGAACGGAGTGCAAGGAATACGTAGGAAGATTCGAAGGTCTTCAACGTTTTGATTTCGTTTCTCCGCACAACGAATCGAGGTATAAAATCATAAACCCCCTCCATGATTTTATGTGATATATAATTGTGATATATACATGAACGCACGATCCGGGAAAAACGACGAACCTCGGGGACGGGGATTCGAGATCCCCGGCGAGGATCGAAAAGGGCAGCCGAACCCTAGGGTTCGACCGCCGGTTGCGCGCGGACGAGGGGAGCCCCGGCTGGACGCCGGGGCACGCGATCGACTTCGATCGATCGCTGGGGTTCGCCGTGGGCTGGCGCCACGACGGGTGGACCCCAGCCACCCTCGACCGGTGGCGCGCGGAGGAGGAGCCCCGGCTGGAGCCGGGGCAGGCGATCGATCACGCGATCGATCGCCGGGGCGAACCGCGGCTGTTGCCGCGGTGGTCAGCGGGGCTGATCGCCCCTCCTGGCGGCGACGGCGGTGAAGTCGCCGGACTCACCGCCATCCGGGGTCTGCCCCATGCAGCCCGGCGATCGCCATGCACGGCGATCGCGAACCCCGCGTGGGGTTCGGCTAGGGTTTCGCCCTCGCGGCGATTCTCTCGTCGGACTCCGGCGACGTGGTGTTCGTGATCGGTTTCCGGCGATGGGATTTCGGTCGGAGTTATCGGTTCCGCAATTTTTGATACCCCGGGATATCGATTTCCAACAACTGGTATCAGAGCGTTTGGTTTCTGATAGAGTAGTATACTTAATGTCTAGATTTGAGTATTCTGAACTCTGTATGCACTTTCATTTATCTATCTATTACAGACATTCATTTGCTTTTAATTATTGTTAATTAAATATATGCAAATTATAGTCCTGGATTTTATACGTTGTAGTTAGTATGGTGTTGCATGGGCACACAGAAGATCATACTATCGGTTACTCGTATTTAATCGAACAGTTGCTCACGACCTAGATGGACACGGACCAATCCATCGGTATAGTCGTTGTGTGAGAGAGAAAATAATTTATCTTAATTATTTTATCACACTTGTACACTTGGTGTATTGAGCGGATCGATTGAGACTCATCAATTAGGATTGCTCGGCGATAATTGATTTGAGACTCGGAGTATTTTATTCTTAATCCCTGAAACAATTGCGGGTGTGTATATTTAATATAAGTGACTTTGATTTACCAAAGGAATTAACCGGTTTAATTATTGGGTTAATTACCGGCTAAGTTGGGTCACTATATTTTATATATGGCATGCCGTGAATTCTTGAAGGGGCAGTGTATCCCGTAAGGGTTGATAATATCCCCGAGATGAGCTCATAAGGATTTATTATGTAAACCTCGCGAGTGGATTTGTTCCACATAATAAATAAGGTTGAGTGGTACTATTCTCGGATATAAGAGATGAATAAATTTATTAAGCAATAAATAAATTTTATTCATGGATATTTAAATATTAAATACACGGAATAAATAATACTAAGTTGGAGAAATATTATTTGGTATAATATGGAATAATATTGGGAGTTCAATTTTATTTATATAGTGGAAAATAAATAAAATTAATATTGATAAGAATTAATGGATTTGGGTTGGACCCAATTTAATTTTCAATATTAAAGCCCAATATTTATTCTCCTTTTGATCCCCTTCGTAGCCTATAAAAGCACTACATGGTCTTCACTTTTACTAACCTAAGTTACGCCAACAATAAAGTTCTGAGAGTGAAGAGGATCCATAAGTTCGATAGCTCGTCGCCCACCCGACGTTCGAACGGAGTGCAAGGAATACGCGGGAAGGTCACGAGGTTATCGATTTCGTTTCTCCGAACAACGAATCGTAGGTACAATTCTCAACTAACTTGTTAATTGTTCGATTTGTTTTTATCGAGAATACCGTAGGACGAAGATCCGAAGATCGAAGCCCGTAGTAGACGGACGAACGCGCGGTGGTGGCGAAGCCACCGGACCGCGGCGCACGCCCGCCTAGGGTTTCGGCGTGGGGGCGATGGGGGCCGAACCCTCGGCTGAGCCGAGGGTGTGCGATCGACCCGAGGGGATCGATCGCTGGGCACGGGCTGGTGCCGTGCCCTACCCCGCCGTGAAGGCGGGGGCCTCCTGGTGGCGGCGGGTCGCCGGACCCACCGCGGGCGGCTGCTGGGCAGTCCACCCCGATCGATCGCCGCGTGCGATCGATCACTTGATTGGACGAACCCCGACTCGCGGGGGTTCGGGTGGGGGCGGGCTGTGCGTCTTCGGACGCATGGTCTCCAAAGCCTGGACCTCTGCGGATGAGTCGGCGTTCGTGTGATCTCCGGCGAAGGGTTCGTTCGGGTTATCGGTTCCGCATTTTTGATAACCCGGGATAGCGAATTCCAACAATTGGTATCAGAGCGTGGTTTACGTTCGCGGTATTTTCGATAAAATTGTTCTACCTTGCAGGGTTCCGACTATTATGGCTTGATGATTATTCGTTTAATTATTTTGTCATGTGATTGTTGGTTTTATTAAACTCTCGGACATGTCGAGATTCGTTTTTGGTGGTGAATGCTTGTAATAGTAAAAATTCGGGGGTTGACCGAATTTAGGATTTATTATTATGTTCATGTTTTTTCCGGAATATGTATAGGGTCGATTTCGTGTATAGAATCGATACCGGAATTGTAATTTAGATTTTTGTAATTTTTATTTTGCGATTGGATCGACGTATCGAAGACCGCCGGAGAAGACGAAGTGACGGGATGGACGAAGGGCTAGGGATCGATTGGATCGATCCCCGTGATGCCCGGATCGTGGCTATGGCCGAGGGGGGGGCTGTTGCCCTAGCCACGGCTGCCACCATCTCGGTGGTTGTCGGCGTGCTGGGCGGCGGCGGTACTCCCCGTGGCTGGCCGATCGATCGATGGTGGGGGGTGGCTCGGGGACTCCCAACCCGGGCTACTCCTACCGGAGAATATACTTTCCTAATTAATTCATTATTTCCTATTTTGATTATTTCTTTATGGAATAGTCTAGAAAAATAGAAAAAGAATTAATTTAGTACTAAATTTATTTTTCCTATTTGATTATTCCTACTCATGGGAATATTCATGGATTAGGAATAAAATAAATTTGAAAAAGTATAATAGTCCTAATTATTTTATTTCTTTATTTCATTATGGATATCATCTAGAATATTCCAATTTTTTCTTGGATGAATTATTCTAGAGATTTAATGAAGTGGAAAAAGAAAATAAAATAAATAAAAATATTAATAATATTTAATTTTATTTTTGATATATTCAATTGACTTAATTTTCGAATTAAGTAACTTTTGGATTAATTGAAAATAAATAGATTTAAATATTGGAAATTAATATTCGTCACATGGAGCATTCAAGAAACGAAGACTAAAGACTAGAAGATGCGTACGGGGATGTGATGAAGCCATAATAGTCGGAAAATAATATTCTAGTAATTATTTTGACTATGTGATAATACTATGTGCTTTATTACATGTATGCATGCTATATGTGTTTATTTATGCACTAGATAGCGTATCCCTTTATTGTAAAAAGCTAAGTGGGAGAGGGTATGGAAACATACCCATGGTCTCCATTGCTGCTCTCTTGGTGACTTTTATAGACTTTTGAAGTTTATATAGATAAGTCATTGGAGGAGAGTTCTTGTAATTCCTCTTACGAGAAACATTGATTAAGTTTATCAAACAATGCCTAATTTGTCTTTCCAAAGCTGATTTCAAGTCGACTCATTCTCACCCCGGGGAGTGGAATGGAGCCAGAGCCACTTGGTCATGTAGAGGACACAAATTAGAGACTTTCGTGCCATTCTTTGATAGATGGGTCGTTTGTCTGCTCGGCTCCCTCATTTATGAGAGATAGGGTTGTTTGCATGGTGAATCACTGGTTAGAAACTTCGAGTTTCACTTATGATTCTCCGCGTCTTGATTTACGAGATTAAATGGATCAAGTAATTGGGAGTCAATTATAAAAGTCTCTTAGTGTAGTAAACGTCCACACCACGTGGCTTGCTATGCTGACGGACTTTGGATTAATTGATGTAGACAGTTGTAAGTAATTATGAAGAGTTGTGAAGTTATCGTAAACGTCCACACCACGTGGCTTGCGGTGATGTAGCAATTCCAAGTAATTTACTTTGGTACTGAGTAATGGTTTACACTTAGATACGCGTTATAGTATTCCTCCCCACGAGGTCACGCTATAATTGATGTATGACCGAAGAAAATCTAATTGCTAAATCATTTGGGTGGGTAAACGTCCACACCACGTGGCTTGCCTTACCTGATGGGATTTTAGATGTGATTAGTGATTTAATGATATTATTTGAGGGAGATAATATCGGATATTAAATTGTTTGTCTGTTTTATGTGCTTATAGGTTAAGAATGACTGTGACCCCACTTTGTGATATACTTAAGGATGAAAACTCACCGGTTCCATATGGTGATGATTGGGAACGAAATCTGGACATTGTCCAGACTGTTGAGCTTTCCGAATCCACTGTTGTCCCAACTGATGAGGACATTCGAAATGACCTCAGGATGATGTTGAGACATAGCGTGGAGGCCGGGCAAGAGGTGATTAACATACTCACAGAATTCTCTCTCAATGAGTCCCTTAAAAAGGAATCAACGAGAGCGGAGTTTGTGCGTAAGTTAAGAGAATCACAAGCTTTTGTGGCAAGGCTAGGGGAAAAGCATGCAAAGAAACCCAGTGGCTCAAAGCCACGGATTGGGAAAGGCAAGCCTTTGGGCAAGTGCTTTCGATGCAAGCAGTTTGGGCACTGGAGGTCTGATTGTCCTCTCATCAAAGGTACGAAATTTTCCTTAGTCACTGAAACATTGTCAGCGGTGATATCTACCAGCACCTGGTGTGTAGATACGGGTGCCACTGACCATGTCTGCAATTCATTGCAGGGGTTCCAGGAAACCCGGAGACTTAGAGAGGGAGAGATCGTAGTCTACATGGGCAATGCCGCGAAGGTGGCGGCTGTTGCAGTGGGAGACGTTCACTTACGCTTTAGTAGTGATAGGGTTTTAGTTTTACAAAATTGTCTTTATGTACCGAATTTTAGAAAGAATTTGATTTCGGTTTCTAAGTTAATTCTGAATGGATATTCTGTTTCTTTTGATCACTCTGTGGTCATAAGAAGAAACAGTGAGATTGTCTGTTCTGGTACATTGGTGGACGATTTGTATATTCTAAATCCTGAGTCTAACACGATGCAACTAACCGAGAGTAATAACACATCTACGAACACGAATAAGAGAAAGGAACCTTCTAAAATGAATCAATTATACTTGTGGCATCTAAGGCTAGGTCATATTAATTCGAATAGAATTCAAAGGTTGAAAGCTGATGGTCTCATTAGCGGCATAGAAGGAGAGGACCTTCCAACCTGCGAATCCTGTTTGGAGGGTAAAATGACCAAGCGTTCTTTTTCTGGTAAAGGACGTAGAGCTGAACAAGTATTGGATTTGATTCACTCTGATGTATGCGGACCTATGTCTACTCAGGCAAGGGGAGGGTACGAGTATTTCATCACCTTTACTGATGATTACTCAAGGTATGGATATATTTACCTGATGCGCCACAAGAGTGATTCTTTTGACAATTTCAAGGAATTCAAGGCTCTTGTGGAGAACCTTCGTGGTAAATCCATAAAATGCCTGCGATCTGATCGCGGAGGCGAGTACCTGTCTGGAGAATTCAAGGCATACTTGGCAGAGAATGGGATTGAATCCCAGCTGACCTCACCATATACTCCCCAGCAGAATGGTGTGTCAGAAAGAAGGAATAGGACTCTTATGGAGATGGTGCGATCGATGATGAGTTACTCGGATTTACCTGTTATGTTCTGGGGACTTTCCTTGGAAACAGCGGCGTACATTCTGAACAGGGTTCCGACCAAAACGGTACCAACTACACCCATGGAATTGTGGAGTGGGCGTAAGCCTAACTTGAAACACATTCGGATCTGGGGATGTCCAGCACATGTGCTGCGACAAGGCGCCGATAAGTTAGAACCTAGATCAGAGATACGGCTGTTTGTAGGATACCCGAAAGGAACTAAGGGTGGCATGTTCTATAGTCCTACGGACCAGAAGATCGTTATAAGTACTAACGCTCGGTTCTTAGAGGAAGACTATGTCATGGACCACAAGCCCAAAAGTGACATAATACTTGATGAGTTGAGAGGTAACGAGGAAGACCTGGATACAGCCGAACCGAGTATAGATACACCACTAGAACCTGCACCTAATACTGTCACTGTTAATACACCGGAACGCCGTCGTAGTGGGAGGGTTGTTAAACAACCGGACAGATGTATTGGACTGGGTGAGTCTTCGGACTCGGCACCCGGAGTTCATGAAGTCGATCCCTGGACCTATGATGAGGCGGTACAAGATATAGATGCGCCTTCTTGGAAGAAAGCGATGAAATCCGAAATAGAATCTATGGATTCTAATAAAGTCTGGGATCTTGTAGAACCACCAAGCGGCGTAAAGCCAATTGGGTGTAAATGGGTCTACAAGAGAAAGAGAGGATCTGACGGAAAGGTTGAAACCTTTAAAGCTCGGCTTGTTGCGAAAGGATATACTCAGAAAGAGGGAATCGATTATGAGGAGACCTTCTCGCCGGTAGCCAAGATAAAGTCAATCCGGATTCTCTTATCCATAGCAGCTCATATGGATTATGAGGTGTGGCAAATGGATGTCAAGACAGCTTTCCTTAACGGAAGTCTTGACGAGACGATTTATATGAAAAAACCAGAAGGATTCATTGCTAAGGGGCGAGATCATCTAGTGTGCAAGCTTAATCGATCCATTTATGGATTGAAACAAGCCTCGCGATCGTGGAACCTGCGATTTGATGAAGTAGTCCAATCTTTTGGATTCATTCAAAGCATGGACGAATCGTGTGTGTATTGGAAACGTGATGGAAAGAAGGTGGTGTTTCTCGTGCTTTATGTAGACGACATACTTCTCATTGGCAACAGTGTAAAGATGTTATCAGACATAAAGGGATGGTTGTCTAGACAATTCGATATGAAAGATTTGGGAGAAGTCGGACATGTTCTAGGGATCAAAGTTATAAGGGATCGCCGGAATAGAACATTGTGTCTTTCCCAACAATCTTACATAGACACGATTCTAGCTCGTTTTAACATGCAAGATTCCAAGAAGGGTGATCTACCCTTCAGTAAAGGAACTTATCTTTCTAAGGATATGTGTCCTCAGACACAAAAGGAGAAAGATGACATGAAAGCGATTCCCTACGCTTCGGCTGTGGGAAGATTAATGTATGCAATGTTATGCACGAGGCCTGATATCTGTTATGCCGTTGGCATAGTAGCGAGATATCAGAGTAACCCTGGAAAGGCTCATTGGACTGCTGTAAAGAGCATTTTCAAGTATTTGCGAAATACTAAGGATTATGTTCTGAGATACAGTGCAGACAATCTGATTCCTTTGGGTTACACAGATTCGGATTTCCAAGCTGATAAGGACCGGCGTAAGTCGACATCAGGCTATGTGTACACTTTGGGAGGTGGAGCCGTATCATGGAAGAGTGTTAAGCAAAAGTGCATTTCGGACTCTACCATGGAAGCTGAATATGTTGCAGCCTCAGAGGCAGCGAAAGAATCAGTGTGGTTCCTTAATTTCCTCCAGGACTTAGATGTGATTCCGAGTTTGCCTAAAGCTATGACAATTTATTGTGATAATAGCGGTGCAGTGGCAAACAGTAAGGAACCACGGTCCCATAGTGCTACAAAACACATAGAGCGCAAGTACCACCTGATTCGAGACATCGTCAAGAGGGGCGATGCGATAGTCACCAAGATAGCTTCGGAAGACAACCTAGCGGACCCTTTCACCAAGATACTTCCTAAGGAAGTATACTACAAGCACTTGGAGGGTTTGGGAGTCAGAAGTTTGGAGGATATGACTAGACCTTAGCATAAGTGGGAGATTGATAGAGTAGTATACTTAATGTCTAGATTTGAGTATTCTGAACTCTGTATGCACTTTCATTTATCTATCTATTACAGACATTCATTTGCTTTTAATTATTGTTAATTAAATATATGCAAATTATAGTCCTGGATTTTATACGTTGTAGTTAGTATGGTGTTGCATGGGCACACAGAAGATCATACTATCGGTTACTCGTATTTAATCGAACAGTTGCTCACGACCTAGATGGACACGGACCAATCCATCGGTATAGTCGTTTTGTGAGAGAGAAAATAATTTATCTTAATTATTTTATCACACTTGTACACTTGGTGTATTGAGCGGATCGATTGAGACTCATCAATTAGGATTGCTCGGCGATAATTGATTTGAGACTCGGAGTATTTTATTCTTAATCCCTGAAACAATTGCGGGTGTGTATATTTAATATAAGTGACTTTGATTTACCAAAGGAATTAACCGGTTTAATTATTGGGTTAATTACCGGCTAAGTTGGGTCACTATATTTTATATATGGCATGCCGTGAATTCTTGAAGGGGCAGTGTATCCCGTAAGGGTTGATAATATCCCCGAGATGAGCTCATAAGGATTTATTATGTAAACCTCGCGAGTGGATTTGTTCCACATAATAAATAAGGTTGAGTGGTACTATTCTCGGATATAAGAGATGAATAAATTTATTAAGCAATAAATAAATTTTATTCATGGATATTTAAATCTTAAATACACGGAATAAATAATACTAAGTTGGAGAAATATTATTTGGTATAATATGGAATAATATTGGGAGTTCAATTTTATTTATATAGTGGAAAATAAATAAAATTAATATTGATAAGAATTAATGGATTTGGGTTGGACCCAATTTAATTTTCAATATTAAAGCCCAATATTTATTCTCCTTTTGATCCCCTTCGTAGCCTATAAAAGCACTACATGGTCTTCACTTTTACTAACCTAAGTTACGCCAACAATAAAGTTCTGAGAGTGAAGAGGATCCATAAGTTCGATAGCTCGTCGCCCACCCGACGTTCGAACGGAGTGCAAGGAATACGCGGGAAGGTCACGAGGTTATCGATTTCGTTTCTCCGAACAACGAATCGTAGGTACAATTCTCAACTAACTTGTTAATTGTTCGATTTGTTTTTATCGAGAATACTGTAGGACGAAGATCCGAAGATCGAAGCCCGGAGTAGACGGACGAACGCGCGGTGGTGGCGAAGCCACCGGACCGCGGCGCACGCCCGCCTAGGGTTTCGGCGTGGGGGCGATGGGGGCCGAACCCTCGGCTGAGCCGAGGGTGTGCGATCGACCCGAGGGGATCGATCGCTGGGCACGGGCTGGTGCCGTGCCCTACCCCGCCATGAAGGCGGGGGCCTCCTGGTGGCGGCGGGTCGCCGGACCCGCCGCGGGCGGCTGCTGGGCAGTCCACCCCGATCGATCGCCGCGTGCGATCGATCACTTGATTGGACGAACCCCGACTCGCGGGGGTTCGGGTGGGGGCGGGCTGTGCGTCTTCGGACGCATGGTCTCCAAAGCCTGGACCTCTGCGGATGAGTCGGCGTTCGTGTGATCTCCGGCGAAGGGTTCGTTCGGGTTATCGGTTTCGCATTTTTGATAACCCGGGATAGCGAATTCCAACAGTTTCGTGTTCATGTATATGTTCTATTATCGTTCTACCTTGCAGGGATTTCCGGCTAACATGGTTTAATTAATTGTTGTTTAATTATCATGATTATTCGTTTATTAAACTCTCGGACATGTCGAGATTCGTTTTGTGTGGATGAATGTTTGTAATAGTAAAAATTCGGGGGTTGACCGAATTTAGGATTTATTATTATTTTTCTATGTTTTCCGGAAAATGTATAGGGTCGATTTCATGTATAGAATCGATACCGGAATTGTAATTTAAATTATTGTAATTTATTTACGTTGGTTCGATGTTGAGACGATCGCCGGAAGACGAAGATGTGTGACGAAGAAGAGAAGAGGACGAAAAACCGGGGAGTCGATCAACCCCATGATCGATCCCATGATCGATGCCATGGGGAGGGGTCGATCGCCCTCGTCTGGGGCTGCCGCCGGCATGGTGGTGGCCGGCCGGCTGAGGTGGCGGCGGCGGTGCTCTCCCCGATGGCCGGTCGATCGAGTGGGGGTGGTGCGGGGACTCCCAACCCGTGCTACTCCTACCAAGATCTTACTTTCCTAATTTAATTCAGTTTTCCTATTTGAGTGTTCTTACTTTTAGGAACTCTCATGGATTAGGAAAAGAATTAATTGGAATTAATTTTATTCCTTATTGAGTATTCTCTTTTATGGGGACTCTCATGGATTAGGAAAATAATTAATTAGGAATTAATTTATTTCCTATTTGATTATTCCTAATACTTGGAATTTTCATTAGATGGAAATTAATTAATTGTGGAAAGTAGAAGAGTCCTAATTTATTTTATTTCCTTATTCTATTATAGAAGTCTTCTAGAATATTCAAGTTTTACTTGGATAAGATTCTAGAGATTTAATGGAATTAGATGGGAAAATAAATAAATAAAATATTAATAATATTTAATTTTATTTTTGATATATTCGATTGACTTAATTTTCGAATTAAGTAACTTTTGGATTAATTGAAAATAAATAGATTTAAATATTGGGATTAATATTCTCGTCACATGGAGCATTCAAAAACGAAGACTGAAGACTAGAAGATGCATATGAAGATGGAATAAAGCCATGATAGTCGGGAAAATAATTTTCTAGCATTATTTTGACTATGTGATACTATGTGCTTTATTACTTGTATGCATGCTATATGTGTTTATTTTTATGCACTAGATAGCGTATCCTTTTATTGTAAAAAGCTAAGTGGGAGAGGGGATGGAAACATTCTCATGGTCTCCATTGCTGTTCTCTTGGTGACTCTTATGGACTTTCGAAGTTCGTATAGACGAGTCATTGGAGGAGAATTCTTGTAATTCCTTCTACAAGAAACATTGATCAAGTTTATCAAACAATGCCTAATTTGTCTTTCTGAAGCTGACTTCAAGTCGACTCATTCTCACCCCGGGGAGTGGAATGCAGCCAAAGCCACTTGGTCACGTGGATGACACAAATTAGAGACCTTCGTACCATCCTTTTGAAGGTGGATCGATTGTCTGCTCGGCTCCCTCATTTATGAGAGATAGGGTTGTTCGCATGGTGAATCACTGGTTAGAAACTTCCAGTTTCACTTATGATTCTCCGCGTCCTGATTTGCGAGAATTCAATGGATCGAGTAAGAGGATGTCAATTGTAAAAGTCTTTTGGTGTAGTAAACGTCCACACTATCGTGGCTTGCTATGCTGAATGGGATTTTGGAACGATTGATGTAGACAGTTTTAGAAGGGAGTAAAGGATCCGTATGTCAACGTAAACGTCCACACTATCGTGGCTTGCGGTGATATGCGACTCCCAAACGAACTTCTTGGTACTGAGTAATGGTTTACACTTAGGTACGCTTCATAGTATTCTTCCCATCGAAGTAACGCTATCGATGATGTACGACCGAAGCAAATCTAATTACAAAATCATTTGGGTGGGTAAACGTCCACACTATCGTGGCTTGCCTTACCTGATGGGATTTTAGATGTAATTAGTAATTTAATGATATTATTTGAGGGAGATAATATCGGACATTAAATTGATTGTTTGTTTATATGTGCTTATAGGTTTAGAGAATAGCTATGAATCCACTTTCTGTGATACTCAAGGAGAATAAACTCACTGGTCCCAATTACATTGATTGGAAGAGAAATTTGGACATTGTTCTGACTGCTGAAGAGTACAAGTTCGTACTCTATGAGTCATGCCCAGTTGAACCCACGGCTGCCTCAACTGATGAGGAGAGAGCAGCATATAGGAGGTGGACAAAGGCTGATGAAATGGCTAGGTGCTATATTTTGGCTTCTATGTCAAATGTACTCCAAACCCAACATGAGTCGATGGACACCGCCGAGGATATGTTGTTCAACCTCAAGGACATGTTTGGGCATCAATATCGTGCGGCTAGACAAGAGGCCATGAGAGTCCTCATGACAACTACTCAGTCTGAAGGGACGCCCGTTGAGGAGCATGTTGGAGTTGTGTACTTAATGTCTAGATTTAAGTATCGGTAAACTCCCGGTCATAGCATTTAACCTATTTAATTAATAAACAATTATTTGCAATTAATTATTATTAATTAATTATGCAAAATATAGTCCTGGATTTTATACGTTGTAGTTAGTATGGTGTGTCGGGCCCACACAGAAGATCATACTATCAGTTACTCGTATTTAATCAAACAGGTGCTCACGACCTAGATGGACCCGGACCAATCCATCGGTATAGTCGTTGTGTGAGAGAGAAAATAATTTATCTTAATTATTTTATCACACTTGTACACTTGGTGTATTGGGCGGATCGCTTGAGATTTATTGATTAGGATTGCCTTGGATAATCAATTTAAATCTCAGAGTATTTTATTCTTAATCCCCGATATTATTGCGGGTGTGTATATTTAATATTAGAGACTTTGATTTTCCAAAGGAATTAACCGATTTAATTATTGGGTTAATTACCGGTAAAATTGGGTCGCTATATTTTATATATGACATGCCGTGAATACTTGACGGGAAAGTGTATCCTGTAAGGGTTGATAATATCCCCGAGATGAGTTCATAAGGAATTATTGTGTAAACCTCATGAGTGGATTCGTTCCGCACAATAATTAAGGTTGAATGGTACTATTCTCGGATATAAGAGATGAATAAATTAATTAGCAATAAATTAATTTTATTCATGGATATTTAAATCTTAAATACACGGAATAAATAATACTACCGGAGAAATATTATTTGATATAATATGGTTTAATATTGGGAGTGCAATTAATTTATATAGTGGAAAATAAATTAATTAATATTGGAAAGGATTAATGGATTTGGGCTAGGCTCAATTTAATCTCCAATATTGGAAGCCCAATATTCCACCTCCTTTAGATCCCCTACGTAGCCTATAAAAGCACTACATGACCTTCATAATTCATATACATCATAAGACAAGAATATCATACTTGATATTGCTTGAGAGTTGAAGGAGATCCATAGGAGTTCGATAGATCGTCGCCCACACGACGTTCGAACGGAGTGCAAGGAATACGTAGGAAGATTCGAAGTTCTTCAACGTTTTGATTTCGTTTCTCCGCACAACGAATCGAGGTATAAAATCATAAACCCCCTCCATGATTTTATGTGATATATAATTGTGATATATACATGAACGCACGATCCGGGAAAAACGACGAACCTCGGGGACGGGGATTCGAGATCCCCGGCGAGGATCGAAAAGGGCGGCCGAACCCTAGGGTTCGACCGCCGGTTGCGCGCGGACGAGGGGAGCCCCAGCTAGACGCCGGGGCACGCGATCGACTTCGATCGATCGCTGGGGTTCGCCGTGGGCTGGCGCCACGGCGGGTGGACCCCAGCCACCCTCGACCGGTGGCGCGCGGAGGAGGAGCCCCGGCTGGAGCCGGAGCAGGCGATCGATCACGCGATCGATCGCCGGGGCGAACCGCGGCTGTTGCCGCGGTGGTCAGCGGGGCTGACCGCCCCTCCTGGCGGCGACGGCGGTGAAGTCGCCGGACTCACCGCCATCCGGGGGCTGCCCCATGCAGCCCGGCGATCGCCATGCACGGCGATCGCGAACCCCGCGTAGGGTTCGACTAGGGTTTCGCCCTCGCGGCGATTCTCTCGTCGGACTCCGGCGACGTGGTGTTCGTGATCGGTTTCCGGCGATGGGATTTCGGTCGGGGTTATCGGTTCCGCAATTTTTGATAGCCCGGGATATCGATTTCCAACAGCGGTTCGATGTGACAACACCGTAATCTCCGCCGGGATCACGGCTTCGGTGTCGAACGCTAATGAATATGGGGTTTCTCCTGTAGCCGATCTGGCTGTTGTCCTGTAGGACCATAGAACTTCTGGGAGTTCATCTGCCCATTTGCCTTTTCGCTCTTCGAGCTTGACTTTAATAGTGTGTTTCAAAATCTTATTGACAGCTTCAACCTGTCCATTCGTTTGGGGGTGGTACGGAGAAGAGAATAATCTTCTGATTTTCCATTTCTCACAAAACTCCGCCACTTCTGCCCCGTCGAATTGTTTTCCATTATCGGAAATTATCGTCTCCGGTAAACCGAAGCGACATATAATATTCTTCCATAGGAATTTGATGACCTGTGCTTGGTCTATCTTGTTCAGTGATTCTGCTTCCACCCATTTGGTGAAATAATCAACTGCCACTATGGCGAATTTTACCCCTCCCCGGTGTTGGAGTTATGTACTTAATGTCTAGATTTAAGTACCGGTAAACTCCCGGTCATGGCATTTAACCTATTTAATTAATAAACAATTATTTGCATTTAATTAATTATGCAAAATATAGTCCTGGATTTTATACGTTGTAGTTAGTATGGTGGGGCATGGGCACACAGAAGATCATACTATCGGTTACTCGTATTCAATCAAACAGTTGCTCACGACCTAGATGGACACGGACCAATCCATCGGTATAGTCGTTGTGTGAGAGAGAAAATAATTTATCTTAATTATTTTATCACACTTGTACACTTGGTGTATTGGGCGGATCGCTTGAGATTTATTGATTAGGATTGCCTTGGATAATCAATTTAAATCTCAGAGTATTTTATTCTTAATCCCCGATATTATTGCGGGTGTGTATATTTAATATAAGTGACTTTGATTTTCCAAAGGAATTAACCGATTTAATTATTGGGTTAATTACCGGCTAAGTTGGGTCACTATATTTTATATACGACATGCCGTGAATACTTGACGGGAAAGTGTATCCCGTAAGGGTTGATAATATCCCCGAGATGAGTTCATAAGGAATTATTATGTAAACCCTGCAGGTGGATTTAATCCGCATAATAATTAAAGTTGAACGGTACTATTCTCGGATATAAGAGATGAATAATATTTATTGAGCAATAAATAAATTTATTCATGGATATTTAAATCTTAAATACACGGAATAAATAATACTAAGATGGAGAAATATTATTTGATATAATATGGAATAATATTGGGAGTGCAATTTTATTTATATAGTTGAAAATAAATAAAATTAATATTGATAAGAATTAATGGATTTGGGTTGGACCCAATTTAATTTTCAATATTGAAGCCCAATATTTATTCTCCTTATGATCCCCTACGTAGCCTATAAAAGCACTACATGGTCTTCACTTTTCACAAGACAAGAAAAAACCTAAGTTACGCCAACTAAAAAGGTCTTGGAGAGTGAGGAAGATCCATAAGGTGTTCGATAGATCGTCGCCCACACGACGTTCGGACGAGGTGCAAGGAATACGTGGGAAGATCGCAAGGTCATCAACGTGTTTAATTCGTTTCTCCGTACAACGAATCGAAGGTAGTAAATCATAAACCCTCTTTTATGATTTTGTGTGAATTAATTGTAGCATGTACATGAACACACGATCCGGATAAACGTACGAACTTCGGGGACGGGGATTCGAGATCCCCGGCGAAGATCGGGAAACCCTCGAATCGAGTCGAGGGTGGCGGTCGAGCCCTAGGGCTTCGACCGCCGGCGCGCGGGTGAAGAGAAGCCCCGGCTGGACGCCGGGGCATGCGATCGACGTGAAGTCGATCGCTGGGGGTTCGGCCGTGGGCTGGTGCCACGGCGGAGTGAACCCCCTGGCCTCTCATCGCCCGGCGGCGCGCGCACGGGAGGAGCCCCGGCTAAAGCCGGGGCAGGCGATCGACCGCGAGGTCGATCGCGGGGAAAGCCACGGCTGGAGCCGCGGCGGGTCAGCTGGGGGCTGACCGCCCTCCTCCGGCGGCGGTGGTGAGTCGCCGGACTCACCACCGGGGGCTGCTGGGCAGCCCCTGCGATCGCGGCGTGCGATCGCGAGCCCCCTCGCGGCGGGGGGGCTCGGCTAGGGTTTTCTAGCCGCGGGGTTTCATCCCGCGGCGGTGATGCTCAAGTCGAGCTCCGTCGACATGAGATGGTTCGCGTTCATGGATTCGGCTCGCGGGAGAAAATCGGCTGGGGGCGGGCTGCGTGTCTTCGGGCGCGTAGTCTCCAAAGGTCGGACTCCTGTGGATGAGTCGGGAATCCAATCTCCGGCGATGAAGGATTTCGTTCGGGCTATCGGTTCCGCATAAATTTTAATAGCCCGGGATATCGATTTCCAACAATTGGTATCAGAGCGTTTGGTTTCGTGTTCATGTATATGCTCGATTATTGTTCTACCTTGCAGGATTTCCGGCTATCATGGTTGGATATTAATTAATTTTGTTTATTAATTAATTATCATGATTATTAAACTCTCGGACATGTCGAGATTCGTTTTGTGTGGATGAATGTTTGTAATAGTAAAAATTCGGGGGTTGACCGAATTTAGGATTTATTATTACGCACTTTATTTTCCGGAAAATGTATAGGGTCGATTTCATGTATAGAATCGATACCGGAATTGTAATTTAAATTATTGTAATTTATTTACGTTGGTTCGATGTTGAGACGATCGCCGGAAGACGAAGAAGGTGTGACGAAGTAGACGATGGACGAAGGGGCCGATCATCCCCATGATCGACCCCATGGATCGATCGCCGGACGAGGGGCTGTCCGTGGGAGCTCCCGGCCACGCCGGCCACCGGTGGTGGTGGCGCGTGGGCTGGGGGAGGCGGCGGTGCTCCTCCCGGGCGGCGGTCGACGGTGGGGGTGGTACGGGGACTCCCAACCCGTGCTACTCCTACCATAATCCAACTTTCCTAATTAATTCGTTTTTCCTATTTGAGTACTTTCCTTTTAGGAAACTCTCATGGATTAGGAAAAGAATTAATTTAAATTAATTTTATTTCTATTGATTTATTTCCTTCATGGAATTATTCATAGATTAGAAATTTAATTAATTTAGTACTAAATTTATTTATTTTTCCTATTTGATTATTCCTACTCATGGGAATATTCATGGATTAGGAATAAAAATAAATTTGGAAAGTAGTGAGTCCTAATTTATTTATTTCCTTATTCTATTATAGGAGTCTTCTAGAATATTCCGAGTTTAACTTGGATAGATTATTCTAGAGATTTAATAGAATTAGATAGGAAAATAAATAAATAAAAATATTAATAATATTTAATTTTATTTTTGATATATTCAATTGACTTAATTTTTGAATTAAGTAACTTTTGGATTAATTGAAAATAAATAGATTTAAATATTGGAAATTAATATTCTCGTCACATGGAGCATTCAAGAAACGAAGACTGAAGACTAGAGGATGCATATGAAGATAAAGCCATGATAGTCGGGAAAATAATTTCTCTAGCATTATTTTGACTATGTGATCTATGTGCTTTATTGCTTTCATGCATGCTATATGTGTTTATTTTATGCACTAGATAGCGTATCCCTTTGTTATAAAAAGCTAAGTGGGAGAGGGGATGGAAACATTCCCATGGTCTCCATTACTGTTCTCTTGGTGACTCTTATGGACTTTCGAAGTTCGTATAGACGAGTCATTGGAGGAGAATTCTTGTAATTCCTTTTACAATAAACATTAATCGAGTTTATCAAACAATGCCTAATTTGTCTTTCTGAAACTGACTTCAAGTCGACTCATTCTCACCCCGGGGAGTGGAATGGAGCCAGAGCCACTTGGTCATGTGGATGACACAAATTAGAGACTTTCGTGCCATTCTTTTATAGGTGGGTCGTTTGTCTGCTCGGCTCCCTCATTTATGAGAGATAGGGTCGCTCGCATGGCGAATCACTGGTTAGAAACTTCGAGTTTCACTTATGATTCTCCGAGTCTTGATTTACAAAATCTAATGGATCTTGTAATTGGGAGTCAATTATAAAAGTCTCTTAGTGTAGTAAACGTCCACACCACGTGGCTTGCTGTGCTAACGGATTTTGGATTAATTGATGTAGACAGTTATAAGTGATTGTGAAGAGTTGTGAAGTTGTCGTAAACGTCCACACCACGTGGCTTGCGGTGATGTAGCAATTCCAAGCGATTTACTTTAGTGCTGAGTAATGGTTTACACTTAGATACGCGTTATAGTATTCTTCCCCACGAAGTTACGCTATAATTGATGTATGACCAAAGAAAATCTAATTACTAAATCATTTGGGTGGGTAAACGTCCACACCACGTGGCTTGCCTTACCTGATGGGATTTTAGACGTAATTAGTGATTTAATGATGTTATTCCAGGGAGATAACGTCGGATATTAAATTAATTGTTTGTTTAAATGTGCTTATAGGTTTAGAAAATGTCTATGAGTCCACTTGAGATGATACTTGAGGAATTTGACGCACTGGTTCCACACTGTGTTGAATGGAAAGAAGAGTTAGACATTGCTCAGACTGCAAAGGAGTACAAAGACGTACTCAGTGAAACTTGTCCTCCTGGACTCACCATTAACTCGACTGAGGATGAGATTTTTGACTTTGAAAAATGGGAGAGTGCTCGTTCACTAGCCATTAATCATGATGTCATGCTCAAACTCAAGTTGCTGTTTGGACATGATGGGGAGGCTAGAAAAGAGGCGATGAGGATACTCGTAAAGATCTGTTACTTCGATGAAACACTTGATCATGTTTTTGAGATGATGGATCTTTTGGACGAGTTGAAACAATCGCAAGCTCTTATAGCCAAAGCCAAGGGTTTCGGACCTAAAGGCAAAGGAAAGGAGAAGAAGACAAGGGGGTCCGGTGGTCCTAAGGGACTTGGACCAAAAGGTGGGATAAAGAAGCCTTCTGGCAAATATCCCCAAGGGAAGCAGTCTGAGTACTGGGGGTCTACATCTTGTCCTCTCAAAGGTACGAATTTTTCTTTAGTCGTAAAACATAGTCAGCGGTATTATCTACCAGAATTCTGGTGTGTAGATATGGAACCACTGACGGTATGTGCATTCTAAATGCAGGGGTTCCAGAAAACCCGGCGAATTAGATAAGAAGAGTTCGAGTCCTCATGGGCAGAGCTGTTGAGGAAGCAGCGGTTGCAGTGGAAGACGTTTATATTTTTTTAGGATTTCATTTCAAGATTATTGCTTTGTACCTTTTATTTTAGAAAGAACTTTTGTTCTGGATTTCTATTATTAATGGATATTTTATTTCTTTAATCATTTGATGGTTTAGATAAGAAATAATGGCGATATCTATTCTGGTACATTAGATAGCAATATATGAATGATGAATCCTTAGTCTACCACGATGCAACAAACCGTTATATATGAACTTGTTTTACTTATTAGATGTATTTCTTTATCAATCATTATACTTGTGAATTCTTTAACTTGGTAGTATCTATTCAAAAGGGATTCAAAAGGTCGAAATTGATTCGATCAATTATAGTTGGAGGAATGGACCTCCCGACCTAAGAATCAATCTTGAAAGATGATACAACTAAGTCCACCTTTCTGGATAAAGGATGGAATTCGGACAAGTATTAAGAATGATCAAAGATGATATATGCAGACATATGTGTAATTAGAGAAGTACGAGTCGTTCTTTAAAGAATACTCGAAGATGGATTAGAATACTTGATGTGCCATAAAAGCGGAGTGTTTTCAACACAAAGCCATTATGGGGAACCTTTAAAGTATATCCATTAGAATCCTGCGACTCGTTCGCGGAGGCTGTCACTTATCTAAAAACAAAACACATAGCATAAATCAAGGATTGAGATTAAGTCTCAAACGACTGCACCATACACTGATGTGTAGACATGGTGCGTCAGGAATAAGAAATGGAATTCTAATAGTAAAAGGACAAGTTTATTCGGAACTACCTATGTTCTATGGATATTTCTGGATACAATGACACACTCGATGTAATTGTAGAATATCCTAGAAGAACAAGTAATTGTATGTTCAATAGTACTACGAACCAGAAGGGTGTCTTCGCCCGGTTCTTAGAGGAAGACTATTAGATGAACTACAATGCCCTAACGGACAAGGTACCTTATAATGAGGAAAGAGAAGGCTGAGAACCAGCCTAACCGAGTAGCATACCACTAACTGCACCTAATGTTATTACTGTTATACACCGGAACGCCATTGCAGTGGGAGGTTGTTAAGCAACCAGAGATGTTCATAAGACTGGAGGAGTTTTAACTCTGGATCTAGTAGACATGAAATCGATCCCTAGTTCTGCATAGGAGGCAGTACTAAACTAAATGTGCCTACTTGGATAGCAATAATTTATTATTGTTAAAGGGGCAAGATCATTTAGAGGTACAAGTTTAAAGCTGAAACTTGTGGAACTTGCAAATTGATGAGGTAGTCCATTTTATGGATTCATCAAGAAGCATAGACAAGATTGGTGTATTGGAGACGTAATGGAAACAAAGTGGTGTTTCTCGGAATTTTTGTGTAGATAACACTTCATCATTGGCAACAATGTAAAAGCGTTGTCAGACATAAAATAGAGGTTGTCTAAATAAATCGAGATATAAGATTAAGATGAAATTGTATCATGTTCTTAGAAATCTTTCGATCTCTAGATAAGAACACTTGCACTTCTCTTTAGATATCTTATACGATTATGGTTTGTTTTAAACATGCACAATTCTGAGAAAGGTTATTGCCTTTCGAGAACAGAATGCATCTATCTAAGGTATGTGTCTTGAACACATGAAGGATATGGATATAGACAAAGCAGATTCTTACACTTCGAGTGTAAAGGGCTTTGTGAATGCGGTGTTATAAAACAAGAACCTGATATCAACTATGCGGTTTGCGTAGTGGGAGGATATCAAAGTAATCTGGATAAGAGATATTCGAATGCTGTAAAAGTACTTGGAAGTACTGGATTACTAGCAATACGAAATCTTCTTAGATTACAGTTTCTCAGATCCAAAAATCAGAGAAGGACCAGTGTAAGTCGATATCAGGCTATGTGTTCACTTTTAGAAGAGGTGGAACCTAAGGAAGAAAGAGTGATAAGCGTGAAGCTTCTTGGACTCTATCATAAACCGAATAGCAGCCTCAGAGGCAGCGGAAATTTTGGTTAGGTTCCGGGATGACCTCTGAACTTGGATATGATTCTTGGTTCACCAAAGGCTATATATATAGCGGTGCATGGAGAACTGAAAGAAGTCATAAGTTCAAAAGGTGATGATAACACATAGAGCCAGTACCACCTGATACGAATCATCGTCAGGGAGACGACGCAGTAGTCACCAAGATAACTTCATATCGGCAACCTAGATTGCTCACTCACATAATACTTCTGGGAAGTATAACTTAAGCACGTGATGAGTATGGGAGTCGGGAGTTTGGAGGAAATGACTAGACCTTAGTACAAGTGGGAGATTGTTGGAGTTATGTACTTAATGTCTAGATTTAAGTACCGGTAAACTCCCGGTCATGGCATTTAACCTATTTAATTAATAAACAATTATTTGCATTTAATTAATTATGCAAAATATAGTCCTGGATTTTATACGTTGTAGTTAGTATGGTGGGGCATGGGCACACAGAAGATCATACTATCGGTTACTCGTATTCAATCAAACAGTTGCTCACGACCTAGATGGACACGGACCAATCCATCGGTATAGTCGTTGTGTGAGAGAGAAAATAATTTATCTTAATTATTTTATCACACTTGTACACTTGGTGTATTGGGCGGATCGCTTGAGATTTATTGATTAGGATTGCCTTGGATAATCAATTTAAATCTCAGAGTATTTTATTCTTAATCCCCGATATTATTGCGGGTGTGTATATTTAATATAAGTGACTTTGATTTTCCAAAGGAATTAACCGATTTAATTATTGGGTTAATTACCGGCTAAGTTGGGTCACTATATTTTATATACGACATGCCGTGAATACTTGACGGGAAAGTGTATCCCGTAAGGGTTGATAATATCCCCGAGATGAGTTCATAAGGAATTATTATGTAAACCCTGCAGGTGGATTTAATCCGCATAATAATTAAAGTTGAACGGTACTATTCTCGGATATAAGAGATGAATAATATTTATTGAGCAATAAATAAATTTATTCATGGATATTTAAATCTTAAATACACGGAATAAATAATACTAAGATGGAGAAATATTATTTGATATAATATGGAATAATATTGGGAGTGCAATTTTATTTATATAGTGGAAAATAAATAAAATTAATATTGATAAGAATTAATGGATTTGGGTTGGACCCAATTTAATTTTCAATATTGAAGCCCAATATTTATTCTCCTTATGATCCCCTACGTAGCCTATAAAAGCACTACATGGTCTTCACTTTTCACAAGACAAGAAAAAACCTAAGTTACGCCAACTAAAAAGGTCTTGGAGAGTGAGGAAGATCCATAAGGTGTTCGATAGATCGTCGCCCACACGACGTTCGGACGAGGTGCAAGGAATACGTGGGAAGATCGCAAGGTCATCAACGTGTTTAATTCGTTTCTCCGTACAACGAATCGAAGGTAGTAAATCATAAACCCTCTTTTATGATTTTGTGTGAATTAATTGTAGCATGTACATGAACACACGATCCGGATAAACGTACGAACTTCGGGGACGGGGATTCGAGATCCCCGGCGAAGATCGGGAAACCCTCGAATCGAGTCGAGGGTGGCGGTCGAGCCTTAGGGCTTCGACCGCCGGCGCGCGGGTGAGGAGAAGCCCCGGCTGGACGCCGGGGCATGCGATCGACGTGAAGTCGATCGCTGGGGGTTCGGCCGTGGGCTGGTGCCACGGCGGAGTGAACCCCCTGGCCTCTCATCGCCCGGCGGCGCGCGCACGGGAGGAGCCCCGGCTAAAGCCGGGGCAGGCGATCGACCGCGAGGTCGATCGCGGGGAAAGCCACGGCTGGAGCCGCGGCGGGTCAGCTGGGGGCTGACCGCCCTCCTCCGGCGGCGGTGGTGAGTCGCCGGACTCACCACCGGGGGCTGCTGGGCAGCCCCGGCGATCGCGGCGTGCGATCGCGAGCCCCCTCGCGGCGGGGGGGCTCGGCTAGGGTTTTCTAGCCGCGGGGTTTCATCCCGCGGCGGTGATGCTCAAGTCGAGCTCCGTCGACATGAGATGGTTCGCGTTCATGGATTCGGCTCGCGGGAGAAAATCGGCTGGGGGCGGGCTGCGTGTCTTCGGGCGCGTAGTCTCCAAAGGTCGGACTCCTGTGGATGAGTCGGGAATCCAATCTCCGGCGATGAAGGATTTCGTTCGGGCTATCGGTTCCGCATAAATTTTAATAGCCCGGGATATCGATTTCCAACACCCGGGCCGTTGCCAGTGGTCCTATCAGATCGATTCCCCAACGAGCAAACGGCCAGGGACTGTACAGGGATCTCAGCATCTCTGGGGCAGTTCTAATGGTAGGTCCTATTACTTGGCACTTTACGCACTTACGGGCATAGCCAATGGCATCCTTCCGAACGCTTGGCCAGTAGTAGCCTTGACCCATTATTTTATGTGCCAGGGATCTTCCCCCGGCATGGTTCCCACAGACGCCGTCATGGATCTCTTCCAGGAGTCTCAGTCCTTCCTCCTTCGACACGCATTTCAGCAGTGGAAGGGAATAACTCTTCCGGTAGTGATCCGAATTTAAGATTGTATATTTTGCTGCCCGGATTCGCAATTGCTTGCCTTCGGTTTTGTCTGGCGGCAATTCCCCAGTATCAATGTACCTTAGGATCGGTGCTCGCCAGTCCTCTCCGGTTACGGGCAGAATTGGCAGTTGTTCTGCTCTTCGATCTACCGAGGGATTCAATAACTTAGTCAACATGATTTTTGAAAAATCTGCCGAGCCTTCCGAAGAGGCTAGCTTTGACAAGGCGTCTGCCTGTGAGTTATGTTCCCTCGGGATCTGTTCGATTATTATCTCTAGGATCTTTTTACAAAGTGATCCTACCAACTCCAGGTATTTGATCATTTGTTCTCCCTTGGCTTCATACTCACCAGTCACATGGTTTACAACCAGTTGGGAGTCCATGAATATAATTAATTTTTTCACACCAACGGTTATGGCTAATTCTATTCCCGCGACGAGAGCTTCATATTCAGCCTCATTATTCGACGCAGGGAACTCGAATTTAACCGCCTGGGTGATAGAATCTCCCTCGGGTCCAAGTAGTACTATACCGGCCCTCGAGCACGCTGTGGTTGCTGAACCGTCCACGTACAGTTTCCACGCGCGTGATTGGTTATTGGACTTTTCCGGGAACTTCAGTTCCACTATAAAATCAGCCAACACTTGGGCCTTAATTGTTGTCTTGGGGCTGAAGGTTATGTCATACTGACTTATCTCCAGAGCCCACTTCAGGAGTCTCCCGGTGACATCGGACCGGTGCAATACTTGCCTTAGAGGCATGGTCCTTAAATCCTCTACGGGGTGCTAAAAAAGATACGCCCGGAGTTTTCTCACAGCCACAATCAGGGCATAGGTTAATTTTTCCAACGGTGTGGCATTTTTCGACGCGGCTAGATACAGATATAACTTTTCCCCGGGATTCGGAGCCACAACCACTTTGGGACTGGATAGATACTCTTTGATTTGCTTGAAAGCTTCTTGAGCATCTTTTTTCCAGTGGAATTTATTGCCTTTGATGGATGCAAAGAAAGGACGGGTTTTATCCCCCAAACAGGAGACGTACCGGCTCAGGGCGGCCAAGCAACCTGTAAGGCGCTGCACACCCTTGATATCCCGGGGTTCCCGCATGTCCAGTATGGCTCTGATCTTGGCCGGGTTGGGTTCAATCCCATGTTCCCCGACTACATGCCCCAGGATCATACCTTTCTTGATACCGAAATTGTATTTTTTGGGATTCAGTTTCATATTGTAGTGCCCCAGAATCCTAAAGACTTCTGCAAGGTCTTTTATGTGATCCGCTTCATTCTTGCTTTTCACAATGATATCATCGATATACACTTCAACAGTTTTACCGATTAAATCTGTAAACATCATGTTTACTAACCTTTGATATGTGGCCCCGGCGTTCTTCAAACCGAAGGGCATTCTTTCCCAGCAAAACACCCCTTTCTCTGTGTAGAACGCCGTGTGCTCTATATCTTCTGGGTGCATTGGGATCTGATGATATCCTGCTTTAGCATCGATCGTTGAAAATATAGCATGACCTGTCAAGTTATCGACAAGGTGATCAACGTGTGGCATCAGAAAGTGGTCCTTGGAACATGCATTATTTAGATCTGTAAAATCTATGCACAGTCTCCAGGCGCCCACTTTCTTCGATACCATCACAGCATTGGATAACCAGGTGGCATCGCTCGAGGCTTGCCTCACCAGTTTATTCTCAATCAATTTGTCCACTTCCCCGGCCAGTGCTTCGCACTTCTCCGGCCCCATTTTCCTTCGCCTCAGGGCTATAGGTTTTTTCTTGGGGTCGATTTTTAACCAATGGCATGCATGTTTGGGATCTATCTTTCCCAAATCCGCACTTGACCAGGAGAAGGTACTCTGATTTTCCCTGAGGAAATTTATCAGTCCACTTCGAGTGTGCTCTAACATATGCGTACCCACGAGTACTTGCTTTTGAGCTTGCTCGGGATCCAACACTATGGAGTCTAAGTTTTCGACCACCTCCATGGCGGTTCCTTTTCGGTGCTTGGTTCCCGTCCTGGGATCATAATCCTCGTGCTCCGGCCCCAGTCGATCCTGAGTTTGGCTGGTCGAAGCTGTTCCCGCACAGGGATCTTGCCCTGGGGAATTTGCTTCCTTTCCCGGAACCAACTCTTGGATCGCTCCGGGCCCCACGGTATTTATGACGTCAGGAGTCTGGGATTCCACACTTGTAATAGTAACTTCAGCCACTCGGGACTTTTTGTTTTGCTCATCCTGTGAGTCTTTGTTTTGCTCATCCCGTGAGTCTTTGTTTTGCTCATCCAGTGAGTATTTGTTGTTTTCCTCCAGTCTTTCCTGGGGATTATTATTCGCACTTATAGCTAAGTTATCAAGTTCACAGAAATACAAAAGACACTTCTTTGCCATTAGTAGGTCGCCTCTAACGGTGCCAACAGCGCCGGAGGGAGTAGGGAATTTTACACAATAGTAGTAGGATGAGGCTACCGCTTCGAAAGCGTCCAAAAAGGGCCTACCTAAGAGTGCGTTATAGCCGCTCTCCCTATCTATTATTACAAATTCCAAGTTCCTAACCAACATCAAACCTGGATTCTTGACATCTTTCAATTCCACCGGCAGCACGATCTTGCCATATGGACGCACCACGTCGTTGCCAAAGCCTTTGAGTATCAGATCGCACGGTGAGACATAACGGGCCAACTTGCCCATCTGATCCAGGGCGTTCTTATACAGAACATTGCAGTGAGCACCGTTGTCAATCAGAGTGCGAGACACATCGATTCCCAGGATCCTCGCCCTGATCACCAGGGGTTCATCCTTCGGGAATTTGGCCTCAGCTCGATCCCGTGGTGTGAAAGATATCACCACAGTGTCACAGATTGTTGCGCTCTGCGAGGGCGCAGTAGCCATCAGAACTTCCCACATCGCAAAGTCTCTTTTGCGTTTCCGCTTGCTGTCCTCAGTTAAGGGCCTAACACCACCAATCATCATAACTTCATGGGCATCATGTGCCCCAGGAATATTTTGATTCTGGCCCGGTGCAGCTGGTGGAGGGCCCTGGGGATTCTGACCTCGTGGCTCATTCCTTACGGCCCCGGGACGGGGGAGGTACTGCCACAGTTTTCCCTCATTGAACAGCCTCCACAGTTGCCTCAGTAACTGACGACACTGGTTTTTTGAATGGCCGTGTTTCTCATGGAAATCACACCATAGGTTCGGGTTCAACTTCTCTGGGGGAGTGTTAATAGGCGGGGGCTTAGTTAACACATCTACCCTCTGAGTCAGGAACACCTGCAAAATGGCCTCTGGGGCCTTACCAGTTTCACGCCGAATTTTGGCTTCCAGTTCTCTGATTTCATCCACTCTGGGATCAGTACCAGTTTTCACACCGGATTTCTTTCCAATATAGTTTGGCCTTTTCTCTGAAGAGAATGGGGCCTTCTTTTTGGTTTCTCCCGGGCTTCGTGAATGCCCGGCTAACCTTTGATATGCTACCTCAGCGGCAGCTTTCACACGAAATTCCTCATAGGATTTTGGATAATTTGTCATCATACATTTGAACAACTTTGAGTTTCTCCTCAAACCAGTCATAGCGGTATGGAGTTTTAAATTCTCATTTATCTCCTCTCCGCCAGCCAGGAGAATGTCCTCTACTCGATCCACATACCTCTCATTTGACCAAGGATTGCATGGGGAGGATTTCAATTTGCATGGATGCATGTTCAACTTCTGGGGCCAGGGGTTCATTTTTGTAACCTGACGGTACCTGTCCCTCATTCATTCGTCTCTCCAACTCAGCATATTTCTGCTTCAGACCTACGATCTCTGGGTCCTCCGCCCTGGCCCCTCGGGACCCTGGAATAGAAGAACCCTCCCGATACCGATGCATGTCACTCTGGCTGCCTCTCCTTCGACGATCCGTCGAAGTGGCCACAGATTCAGCATTTCGGTTTAGATCTATCACCGGGTGATTTTTTCTCTCTCTCTCCAGTGGAGGCGTTTGACCTTCTCTGGAGCCACTGTCGTGGCATGTCCAGTTGTCATAAAAGCACCGATTGCATGTTTCAATGGAGTTGTCAAAATGTATTTTCTATGCATAAGAGCATGCACGGCTTCATCAATTTTTTCTGGAGTGTCCAGATTTCCGAATTTGATTGGGGGCGAAGCCACAACGGGCGTCGACGGCCCTCCCAAATCATACGGGTGAAAACGACGAGCACGGCGACGAGAACGATGACGGCGATGAGGAGATCTTACCTGAGGATCGGTTTGCAGATCGGTCTCTGCATGGCCGTCGGCGGGGCTGTCCTCATCGACAATCTGGATCGGCGGCGGTGAAGCGTCACGGTCGACGGGTTCTGGGTCTACATCAGCCGCCGGCGCGTTGGGATCCTCGAGAGCCGCCTTGGCTTTGACGTCGCGCCGCCTGCCGGAATCAACAGAGTCGTCGGATGCCGTCGCGCCTTCCCTCTCGTCTGCAATCTTTTCGCCGGTTGAACCTCTTTTTCCGATGCGTACAACCTGATCTCCTTCTAGCGCCACTGTTCGGACCCTTTTTCTCTAAATCACACTATTACTGGAACGGGGGGTATATAAGAAAGGGAACCAACATATATTTATTTGTTAGGACATATTATAGATCGGAAAATGTATGGCCGGAATCTGGAAAACACCAGGTATGAACATCATAGTATTCTTCATTTATTTCCTTACTTTAAGTATATGGAAATTACAAAAGGTGAAGTCCCCTCCTCCTCTCTCTCTACTCTCTTATATACTAGTGGTTTGCATGAGCATGCAAGCTCTCCTAATGCCACCTATTAGCCTCCTATCACATCTAATTCCACTAATGAAAACTTTAAGCTTTTACATTAAATACCCACTAGTTTTGTCTTCCACTTGCTGCATGTCACCAGAGGCGCACCGCCTCTTGCCTGGAGCCTTTCTGACTGATCCCTCAATCTGGCACGGGGCTGTCTTCCCGGGGCTACTGTTGAGCTCCCCTGGTACCTTCTTCATACATGGCTTCAAATCTGACTTTTGTCCGCCATTTGACCACCTCCTTGATGACGTGGCTCCGGTCGTCTAGACACGTGTCGGTGTTGGATTTTTATGGTGTAACATGATGTATGACCGAAGCAAATCTAATTGCGAAATCGTTTGGGTGGGTAAACATCCACACCACGTGGCTTGCCTTACCTGATGGGATTTTAGATGTGATTAGTGATTTAATGATATTATTTGAGGGAGATAATATCGGTATTAAATTGTTTGTTTGTTTTATGTGCTTATAGGTTAAGAATGACTGTGACCCCACTTTGTGATATACTTAAGGATGAAAACTCACCGGTTCCATATAGTAATGATTGGGAACGAAATCTTGACATTGTTCAGACTGTTGAGCCTTCCGAATCCACTGTTGTCCCAATTGATGAGGACATTAAGAATGACCTCAGGGCGATGTTGAGACATAGCGTGGAAGCCGGGCAAGAGGTGATTAACATACTCACTGAATTCCCTCTCAACGATTCTCTTAAAAAGGATTCAGCGAAAGCGGAGTTTGTGCGTAAGTTAAGGACATCACAAGCTCTTGTGGCAAGGCTAAAGGAAAAGCGTGCAAAGAGACCCAGTAGTTTAGAACCACGGATTGGGAGAAGCAAGCCATTAGGCAGATGATTTCGATGCAAACAGTTTGGGCACTGGAGGTCTGATTGTCCTCTCATCAAAGGTACGAAATTTTCCTTAGTCACTGAAACATTGTCAGCGGTGATATCTACCAGCACCTGGTGTGTAGATACGGGCGCCACTGACCATGTCTGCAATTCATTGCGGGGGTTCCAGGAAACCCGAAGACTTAGAGAGGGAGAAATCGTGGTCTACATGGGCAATGCCGCGAAGGTGGCGGTTGTTGCAGTGGGAGACGTTCACTTACGTTTTAGTAGTGATAGTATTTTAGTTTTACAAAATTGTCTTTATGTACCGAATTTTAGAAAGAATTTAATTTCGGTTTCTAAGCTAATTCTGAATGGATATTCTGTTTCTTTTGATCACTCTGTGGTCATAAGAAGAAATACTGAAACTATCTGCTCTGGTACATTGATAGACGATTTGTATGTGCTAAATCCTGAGTCTAACACGATGCAACTAACCGAGAGTGATAACACATCTACGAACACCAATAAGAGAAAGGAACCTTCTAAAATGAATTAATTATACTTGTGGCATCTAAGGCTGGGTCATATTAATTCGAATAGAATTCAAAGGTTGAAAGCTGATGGTCTCATCAGTGGTGTTGAAGGAGAGGACCTTCCAACCTGCGAATCCTGTTTGGAGGGCAAAATGACCAAGCGTTCTTTTTCTGGTAAAGGACGTAGAGCCGAACAAGTATTGGATTTGATTCACTCTGATGTATGCGGACCTATGTCTACTCAGGCAAGAGGAGGGTACGAGTACTTCATCACGTATACTTATGATTACTCAAGATATGGATATGTATACCTGATGCGCCACAAGAGTGATTCTTTTGACAAGTTCAAGTAATTCAAGGCTCTTGTGGAGAACCTTCGTGGTAAATCCATAAAATGCCTGCGATCTGATCGCGGAGGCGAGTACCTGTCTGGAGAATTCAAGGCATACTTGGCAGAGAATGGGATTGAATCCCAACTGACCTCACCATATACTCCTCAGCAGAATGGTGTGTCAGAAAGAAGGAATAGGACTCTTATAGAAATGGTGCGATCAATGATGAGTTACTCGGATTTACCTATTATGTTCTGGGACATGCCTTGGAAACAGCGGAGTATATTTTGAATAGGGTTTCGACCAAAACGGTACCAACTACACCCATGGAATTGTGGAGTGGGCACAAGCCTAACTTGAAACACATTCGGATCTGGGGATGTCCAGCACATGTGTTGCGACAAGGGGCCGATAAGTTAGAACCTAGATCAGAAATACGGTTGTTTATAGGATACCCGAAAGGAACTAAAGGTGGCATGTTCTATAGTCCTACGGACCAGAAAATCGTTATAAGTACTAACGCTCGGTTCTTAGAGGAAGACTATGTCATGGACCACAAGCCCAAAAGTGACATAATGCTTGATGAATTGAGAGGTAACGAGGAAGACTTAGATATAGCCGAACCGAGTAGTGATACACCACTAGAACCTGCACCTAACACTATCACTGTTAATACACCGGAACACCGTCGTAGTGGGAGGGTTGTTAAACAACCGAACAGATGGATTGGACTGGGTGAGTCTTCGGACTCGGCACCCGGAGTTCATGAAATCGATCCCTGGACCTATGATGAGGCAGTACAAGATATAGATGCGCCTTCTTGGAAGAAAGCGATGAAATCCGAAATTGAATCTATGGATTCTAATAAAGTCTGGGATCTTGTAGAACCACCAAACGGCGTAAAGCCAATTGGGTGTAAATGGGTCTACAAGAGAAAGAGAGGATCTGACGGAAAGGTCGAAACCTTTAAAGCTAGGCTTGTTGCGAAAGGATATACTCAGAAAGAGGGAATCGATTATGAGGAGACCTTCTCGCCGGTAGCCAAGATAAAGTTGATCCGGATTCTCTTATCCATAGCAGCTCATTTGGATTATGAGGTGTGGAAAATGGATGTCAAGACAGCTTTCCTAAATGGAAGTCTTGACGAGACGATTTATATGAAACAACCAGAAGGATTCATTGCTAAGGGGCGAGATCATCTAGTGTGCAAGCTTAATCGATCCATTTATGGATTGAAACAAGCCTCGAGATCGTGGAACCAGCGGTTTGATGAAGTAGTCCAATCTTTTGGATTTATTCAAAGCA
The DNA here is from genome assembly GCA_954870475.1 of Euphrasia confusa. NCBI lineage: Eukaryota > Viridiplantae > Streptophyta > Magnoliopsida > Lamiales > Orobanchaceae > Euphrasia > Euphrasia confusa. The sequence goes on from OX940960.1 coordinate 26,603,437, forward strand.
TGGACGAATCGTGTGTGTATTGGAAACGTGATGGAAAGAAGGTGGTGTTTCTCGTTCTTTATGTAGACGACATCCTTCTCATTGGCAACAGTGTGAAGATGTTATCGGACATAAAGGAATGGTTGTCTAGACAATTCGATATGAAAGATTTAGGAGAGGTTGGGCATGTTCTAGGGATCAAAGTTATAAGGGATCGCCGGAATAGAACATTGTACCTTTCCCAACAATCTTACATAGACATGATTCTGGCTCGTTTTAACATGCAAGATTCCAAGAAGGGTGAGTTACCCTTCAGTAAAGGAACTTATCTTTCTAAGGATTTGTGTCCTCAGACACAGAAGGAGAAAGATGAAATGAAAGAGAACGGAGCAGGAGCTCGATGTCGGGGGTGGTCGGGTGGCGTCGACTGGGCTGTTAGAGAGAACGGATCGAAGAGGGGTAGGGTTTTGTGTGTTAGAGAGAATGAGTTTGAGGCTTTCCTTATCGCGGCTAAAACATTCAGCGTAATTAAAAAAAAAAAAAATTAACATCGGGTCCTGCCTAATAGGTCCGGCGTTAAAAAAACTTATAATTTTATTAAAAAAAATAGAAATACTATTAATATCGGTCGGAAGAAATAATGGTATTATAAATAAAAATAAAAATTTGAAATGGAATATTTAACACCAGTTTGTATAGAATCCGGCGTTAAAAATAGTTTAGCCACCTTTTTTTTTGCGACCGGTGTTATAAACATTTTTAACACCGTTCACAAAGGCGCCCGGTGTCAATGAACTGGTGTCTATGTGATATTTTCCCATAGTGCTACGCCTCGGCTGTGGGAAGCTTAATGTATGCAATGTTATGTACGAGACCTGATATCTGTTATGCGGTTGGCATAGTAGCAAGATATCAGAGTAATCCTGGAAAGGCTCATTGGACTGCCGTAAAGAGCATTTTCAAGTATTTGCGAAATACTAAGGATTATGTTCTGAGATACGGAGCAGAAAATCTGATTCCTTTGGGTTACACATGTTGGAAATCGATCACCCGGAGTCGTCGTAAAACCGACTCCGATCGACGTCCCGGAAACCACGACCGAACAGCCCGGAGTCGTCGCGGAGGAGCAGGCGATCGAGCCCTAGCCACGGCGAAGCCGCGACCCACGATCGCTCCAACCGCGTGCGACAAGCCGCCGCCTAGCCGAGGGTTTCCTCCCGATGATCCGTCCAGCTGGGTCTTGAGTCGCTGGCGGTCCGGCGATCCTCGATCGCCACCTCCCGACTCGTCCCGGTTTGGATCCCCGTTTATCGGATCTTGTTTTTCGATAATTGATTTCAATATACATGAATTAAATAGCGAAAATATTTAATTCACCTTTCGATTCGTTGTGCGGAGAAACGAGATCGTATTGAAGACCTTGAGACCTTCCCACGTATTCCTTGCACTCGTTCGAACGTCGGGTGGGCGACGATCCTCCGAACACTATGGATCTCCTTCTCTACTTTCTCTCTCTAGAATTGTGTTCTTCATGTAAGTGAATAGAGAAGACCATGTAGTGCTTTTATAGGCTACGTAGGGGATCTTAAGGAGGTGGAATATTGGGCTTCCAATATTAATGATTAAATTGAGCCCAAGCTCAAATCTATTAATCCCATTAATATTAATTAATTTATTTTCCACTATATAAATTAATTGCACTCCCAATATTAAACCATATTATATCAAATAATATTTCTCCGGTAGTATTATTTATTCCGTGTATTTAAGATTTAAATATCCATGAATAAAATTAATTTATTGCTAATTAATTTATTCATCTCTTATATCCGAGAATAGTACCATTCAACCTTAATTATTATGCGGAACAAATCCACCTGCAGGGTTTACATAATAATTCCTTATGAACTCATCTCGGGGATATTATCAACCCTTACGGGATACACTTTCCAGTCAAGTATTCACGGCATGTCATATATAAAATATAGTGACCCAACTTAACCGGTAATTAACCCAATAATTAAATCGGTTAATTCCTTTGGTAAATCAAAGTCACTTATATTAAATATACACACCCGCAATAGTATCGGGGATTAAGAATAAAATACACTGAGACTTGAATCAATTATCAAAGGCAATCCTAATTGATAAGTCTCAAGCGATCCGCTCAATACACCAAGTGTACAAGTGTGATAAAATAATTAAGACAAATTATTTTCTCTCTCACACAACGACTATACCGATGGATTGGTCCGTGTCCATCTAGGTCGTGAGCAACTGTTCGATTAAATACGAGTAACCGATAGTATGATCTTCTGTGTGGGCCCGACACACCATACTAACTACAACGTATAGAATTCAGGACTATAATTTGCATATATTTAATTATAAATGATTAAACGCAAATAATTGTTTATTTAATTAAATAGATTAGTGGCAATGGATCGGGAGTTTCCGTTACTTAAATCTAGACATTAAGTACACAACTCCAACAATCTCCCACTTGTACTAAGGTCTAGTCATTTCCTCCAAACTCCCGACTCCCATACTCATCACGTGCTTAAGTTGTACTTCCAAGAAGTACTATGTGAATGAGCAATCTAGGTTGTCGCTCTGAAGTTATCTTGGTGACTACAGCGTCGTCTCCCTCGACGATGACTCGTATCAGGTGGTACTTGCTCTATGTGTTATCTTACACTTATGGACTTGTGATTTCTTACCATTTGCCATCGCACCGCTATTTACATAGCCTTTGGCAAATTAAGAATCACATCTAAGTTCCAGAGATTATCCCGGAGCTATACCAAAACTTCCGCTGCCTCTGAGGCCGCTTATTTGGTTACTCGTGGCAGAGTCTGAAAAGCATCGTGCTTATCACTCTTCCATGTTAAAACTCCTTCTCCTTTAATAGTGAAACACATAGCCTGATATCGACTTACACCGGTCCTCATTCGATTAGAAATCTAAGAGAATGTAATCCAAAGGAAATGCCCGTCTGCTCCGTAATCCAAAACATAGTTTCCAGTACTTTGAAAGTACTTAAAATATTCATTACAGCAGTCGAGTATTCCTTTCCAGGATTACCTTGATATCCTCCCACTATACTAGCCGCATAGCAGATATCAGGTTCTCGTTTTATTGCATTTATTAAGCTTTCCACACTCAAAGTGTAGGAAACCGCTTTCATTGCTTCTATCTCCTTTTGTGTTCCAAAACACATATCCTTAGATAGATGCATTCCGTATCTGAAAGGTAACAAACCTTTCTCGGAATCTTGCATGTTAAAACGAACCATAATCATTTATATGTAAGATGTCCAGGAGAAGTACAATGTTCTTTTCTAGAGATCCTAGATCTCAAGAACATGTCCAATTTCTTCCTACATCTTTCATATCGATTTATCCAGACAACCATCATTTCATGTCTGATTACATCTTTACATTGTTGCCAATGATAAAATGTTATCTACATAAAACCCGAGAAACACCACCTTGTTTCCATCACGTTTCCAATACACACTATTCGTCTATGCTTTGATGAATCCATAAAATGGACTATCTCATCAATTTGCAAGTACCACGAACTCAATGCTTTGTTTCAATCCATAAATGGATCAACTAAGCTTGTACTCTAAATGATCTTGCCTCTTAGCAATAAACCTTATTGCTTTCTAAGAGAGCACATTTTGATCTAGTACTGCCTTCATGTAGATCCAGGGATCGATTTCATGTATACTAGGTCCAGAGTCTGAAAACTCTCCTAGCCTTATGAACATCTCTGGTTGTCACACAACCTCCCACTACAACGGCATTCCGGTGTATTAACAGTAATATTAGTAGGTGCAGTTAGTGGTGTACCGCTACTCGGTTTGGCTGGTTCTCAGTCCTTATCGTTCTCTCTCATTTAAAAGTATCACATCACTTTGGGCTTGTGGTTCATCACATAGTCTTCCTCTAAGAACCGGGCGTTAGAACTTATAACGTCCTTATGGTTAATAGTACTATCGAACACACATCTTTTGTTCTTCTAAGATATTCTACAACCGCATTGAAATGCGTCGTTGTTTCCAAGACATATCTATAGAACATAGGTAGTTCCGTATAACTCATGCTTTTACTATTTCTATAAGAGTTCCATTTCTTATTTCCGACACACCATTTCTGCACAAAAGTGTATGGTGTAGTCATTTGGGATCAAATCCCAATCTCTGATTAGTATGCCTTGCATTCCTCAGACAGGTACTTGCCTCTGCGATCAAATCGCAGGCTTCTAATGGATATACCTTGATGGTTCTCCACAATTGCTTAGTGTCCATTGACATGTCAAAACATTTGCTTTTGTGGCACATCAGGTATTCTAATCCATTTCTCGAGTAATCATCAAATGAAGTACTCGTACCTTATTGTCTGAGTAGACATAGGTCTGCATACATCAGAGTCAATCAATTCTTATACTTGTCCGGATCTTATATCTTATATCCATAAAGGATTGCTTAGTTGTATTATCCTCCAAATTAGATTCTTAGGTCGGAAGGTCCACTCCTTCAACTTAATTGATCTTACAATCAATTTTCGACCTTTGAACTTCTTATTTGAATAAATATGACTTAGCATAAGAATCCACAAGTAAAATTGATTTAACAAAGAAATCTCTTATTAGTAAAACGAGTTATATAAAACGGTTCGTTGCATTGTGGTGGACTTTGGGATTCATCATTTATATATTGCTAGCTAATGTACCAGAATAGATAATATCATTATTTCTTCTTATAACCATCAAATGATTAAAAGAAATAAAATATCCATTCATTAGAAATCCAGAACAAAGTTCTTTCTAAAATGAAAGGTACATAAAAGCAATAACTCAAAATGAAATCCTATAAAATGTCCTCCATTGCAACAGCTGCCTCCTCTACAGCATTGCCCATGTAGACTACGATTTCTTCTTTTCTAAGTCGTCGGGTTTCCTGGAACCTTTGCATTTAAAATGCACATACCGTCAGTGGTTCCATATCTACACACCAGGTTTCGGTAGATAATACCACTGACTATGTTTTACGACTAAAGAAGATTTCGCACTTTCTTTGAGAGGATAATCAGACTTCCAGTACCCAGACTGTTTGCATCGAGAACACTTGCCTCATGGCTTTCTCGTCCCATCTCGTGGTCCAAGTAGCTTAGGACCACTGGGTTTCTTTGCTTGCTTTTCCTTTTTCCCCGATCTTGCCCTTAGGTTCGAAACCTTTGGCATTGGCTACAAGAGCTTGCGATTTCCGTCTCAACTCGTTCAAAAGGTCAATCATCTCGAAAACCTGTTTAAGCATTTCCTCGAAGCGACTGGCCTTTATGAGTATCCTCATCGCTTCTTGTCTAGCCCCCTATGTCAATAGGCTCGGGAGGACAAAGCTCACTGAGTACAACCTTGCACTCTTTAACAGTTTGGGTAATGTCTAGATCTCTATTCCAATCATTACATTTAGGGACCAATGAGTTGAAATCCTTACGTATCACATAAAGTGGGTTCAAGGCCATTTCCTAATCTATGAGCACATATAACAACAAACAATTGATTTAATATCCGATATTATCTCCCTCAAATAATATCAGTAAACCACTAATCACATCTAAAATCCCATCAGATATGGCAAGCCACGTGGTGTGGACGTTTACCTACCCAAACGATTTAGCAATTAGATTTGCTTCGGTCATACATCACTTATAGCGTAACTTCGTGGGGAAGAATACTATAATGCGTATCTAAGTGTAAACCATTACTCAGTACTAAAGTAAATCGTTTGGAACCGCTACATCACCGCAAGCCACGTGGTGTGGACGTTTACGATGATTTCACAATTCTTCACAATTCCTTATAACTGTCTACATCAATTAATCCAAAATCCGTTAGTATAGCAAGCCACGTGGTGTGGACGTTTACTACACCAAGAGACTTTTATAATTGACTCCCAATTACTTGATCCATTCGATTTTTGTAAATCAGGACGCGGAGAATCATAAGTGAAACTCGAAGTTTCTTACCAGTGATTCACCATGCGAACAACCCTATCTCTCATAAAATGAGGGAGCCGAGCAGACAATCGATCCATTTCAAGAAATGGTACGAAGGTCTCTAATTTGTGTCATCCACATGACCGAGTGGCTTTGGCTCCATTCCACTCCCCGGGGTGAGAATGAGTCGACTTGAAATCAGTTTCAGAAAGACAAATTAGGCATTGTTTGATAAACTTAATCAATGTTTCTCGTAAAAGGAATTACAAGAATTCTCCTCCAATGACTCGTCTATACGAACTTCAAAAGTCCATAAGAGTCACCAAGAGAACATCAATGGAGACCATGGCATTGTTTCCAATCCCTCTCCCACTTAGCTTTTTATAACAAAGGGATACGCTATCTAATCCATAATTAAATACACATAAGCATAATAACAAACATACATTTCATGCAAGTACGTACACAAATAATCAAATAATTTGCTCAAGTAAAATTATTTCTCGACTATTCGTAACTTGATGAATTCCTGCATGCTTGTCTTGAGTCTTCATTCTACGTCTTGAATACTTTGCCGAGCGACGGAAAAATTCTTTGATTCTCATATTTAATTTTATTTTAAATAAAATCCAAGATTCCAATTCAAAATAAATTTGAATCAATCTAATAATTTTAAATAAAATACTCCAATTAAATAAAATTAATTCCATTGATATCCATATTTAATTCTATTTTAAATAAAATCCAAGATTTCCAATTCAAAATAAATTTTGAATTAATCTAATGATTTTAAATAAAATACTTAAATTAAATAAAATCAATATTATTAAAAACCATTGATTTCCATATTTAATTCTGTTCTAAATAAAATCCAAGATTTTCCAATTCAAAATAAATTTTGAATTAATCTAATGATTTTAAATAAAATACTTAAATTAAATAAAATTAATATTTTAATAATTTCTCAATCCTATTTAAATTAGATCTCAAGAATCCTAATCAAAATCGAATTTTGATTCTTCTCAAGACTTCTAATCCAAGTAAGTATAGGATATCTAGAGAAACTAGGATTTTCTTTCCTAATTTAAATTTCCATCTAATTCCATTATTTAATTCCATAATTAAGAAATCTAATTCAAATAGAATTTGAATTAATTCCAAAATTAAATTAAATAAAATTAGAAAGATTAAATTATTTTCGGAAAGATCGGATTTACCGGGACGAACCGAAAAATGAATTTCCGGTCGACCCAAAATCGAACCATGAACATGGACCAATCGAACCCATGGCTTTAGTTTCATGCATGCGGGCATGCAACACACAAGCCATGCCATGCATTCAATTAAATCATTCAGCCCACATGCAAAGAGACCACGCACACACATGCATAAAAAATCGCATGGTGTCGGCCTCTGACAAAAAACATGTCGGCCGACACTCTTTATTTTAAAAAAAATATATAGCGATCGTCTTCTTCAGCGTCGTCTTCTTCGTTGGCTGCAGATAGATTTCCGGCATGGCGTCACCACCGACGACACATGCCATCTATCTTGTCACAGCCCACACAAGCCACGCTCCCGCACAGCAAGTCCAGCCGTGCCCGCCGCCGCGACCCGCAAAGACGAATTACCGCCCCGCTAATATTCATTTGCTTTTAATTATTGTTAATTAAATATATGCAAATTATAGTCCTAGATTATATACGTTATAGATAGTATGGTGTGCGTCGTCACACGGAAGATCATACTATCGGTTACTCGTATTTAATCGAACAGTTGCTCACGACCTAGATGGACACGGACCAAGCCATCGGTATAATGTATGAGGGAGAAAATAATTGGTCTTGATTATTTTATCATACTTGTACACTTGGTGTATTGGGCGGATCGCTTGAGATTTATCAATTAAGATTGCCGTTGATAATTGATTTAAATCTCAGAGTATTTTATTCTTAATCTCCGATACTATTGCGGGTGTGTATATTTAATATAAGTGGCTTTGATTTTCTAAAGGAATTGTCCGGTTTACAATTGGGACAATTACCGGTAAAGTTGGGTCACTATATTTTATATATGGCATGCCGTGAATACTTGACGGGAAAGTGTATCCCGTATGGGTTGATAAAATCCCCATGAGCTCATAAAGATTTATTATGTAAACCTCGCGAGTGGATTTGTTTCCGCATAATAATAAGGTTGAGTGGTACTATTCTCGAATATAAGAGATTAATAAATTTATTAAGCAATAAATAAATTTTATTCATGGATATTTAAATCTTAAATACACGGAATAAATAATACTACCGGAGAAATATTATTTGATAATAAGGTTGAGTGGTACTATTCTCGGATATAAGAGATTAATAAATTTATTAAGCAATAAATAAATTTTATTCATGGATATTTAAATCTTAAATACACGGAATAAATAATACTACCGGAGAAATATTATTTGATATAATATGGTTTAGTATTGGGAGTGCAATTAATTTATATAGTGAAAAATAAATTAATTAATATTAATGGATTAATAGTTTTGGGCTTGGGCTCAATTTAATCATTAATATTGGAAGCCCAATATTTCACCTCCTTTAGATCCCCTACGTAGCCCCTATAAAAGCACTACATGGTCTTCACAATAAAACACACCATAAGATTATCACACTTGATATTCTAGAGAGTTCGTGAAAAAGATCCATAGAGTTCGGAGGATCGTCGCCCACCCGACGTTCGAACAAGTGCAAGGAATACGTGGGAAGATTCAAAGGTCATCTTGATCTCGTTTCTCCGAACAACGAATCGAAGGTAAAATCGTAAACACCCTTTATGATTTTTCGATTTAATTATTGAAAATACCGTACAACAAAGATCCGAAGATCGAACCAAGAAACGAAGGTCGAACGGCGGTGGCGGTGTGAACCGCCGGACCGCCGGCGCTCGCCTAGGGTTTCGAGGTCGCGAGGAGGCGACGCCTCGGCTGGGCCGAGGGCGTGCGATCGATCGCGATGATCGATCGCTGGAGCGCGGGCTGGTGCCGCGCTCCACCCCACCACGACGGTGGGGACTGCCCATGCAGCCCCAGCCGATCGCGTGTTGGGGTCATCCATGCCTTGTGATATCCTCAACTAAAGTTTAAGAAATTATTTAATTTAATTTTAGGTATAGACATTTGTGTTGTAATTCAAAATACAGTATTACACCCATGAAAATTTTAAATACACATCACAAACGGTGAAATTAAATAAAGAATATCGTCAAACTTTTTACGAAACATAACATTTAAATTATTATTTAGCACTATAATTTGGATACATGAAATAGATTGAAACACTAATAACATCTACACATGATTTGTTATACATGACCATGATTAATGATCTGCTAAATATTTTTCTTCAAATTATAGCTTACTTTTAATCAAAATCTTTATTTCGGTAAAATTTATTTTTTTATTCTCCAACAGCTTACATCGATTGCAACATTAGTCCAAGTTACTCATACAAAAAAACCAAAACAAATACATGACAATAAACTATTTCTCTCTGTAATACATAAAGACAAAAATAAGAACAATAAGATATTTTTTCTATTCATTACTCCTGTTATAAGCATATATATACATGAAAAAACTGTTGGAATTATTTGTATATTTAAATAATTCATTTGTATTTTGACCAAGTTATGTAATTTTTTATGACAATAAAAATGTATCCGATTTCGAGTTTAATCGTTACAATTATTATCTCTGTGTTACGAGGTAATCGTGGTATTTTATTTCGGCAAAATCCGTTAATCGGTGAGTGAGAAATAAATGTTTAAAGGTTGCCATAAATACTAATTTGGTAAATATAAGCAATTATTATTTTATTGGAAAATGTGTTATCCCACATAAAAAGAATACAAAAACTCATTTCTCTTTAAATGTGGTAAGAGAGTATGAGTGTTCAACAAGTTGACTAAGTTCATGCACCCGTAGCGGTACATGGCAAGGGCCACACGCGCGCGCCCGCCCCGACTCGTCCCATCCCGGGCCGGGCCTGGCTCCTTGGTGATTTGGACTCTGGGCTGGACCTGCGCTTCCCGGGCCCCGCTGGGCCAATTGAGCTAGTTGGGCCGGCTTGTACCTATCTTTTTGGACACGGTTCAATTGATGTTTTGGACTCGGTTGAACACTTGAAAGGCTATTTAAATTATTGAGTTTTTGGGCTTGTGTTGATCAGCCCAAATTGAAACACTTTAATTAATACTTTGGGCTCGTTTAAACTGGCCAAAGGGCTTTTGGAAATTAATTAATTTCAGAATTAATTAATTGTGTGGTAATTGCTTTAGTGGGCAAGCAGTTGGAGTGGTGCCTCCCTCCACTCGCTAGAACTGCCCTCAACCACCACCAGACATGTGAGTGGTCTGTAATTTCCCCGGGTGAAGTCTATAAATAGACGAGAGCATACATTCATTTCGCACGAGAAAAATACAGCCTTCATAACATCATTTACATAGTGTGCTCTGTTCTAACTTTTTCCATTCAAACTGAGGGTTCGATTCAGTGTGCGATCGTTCGAGCCCCGCTAGCCGTTGTATCTTTGGGGTCAGAGAGCCTGTAACCGTTGCATACACGGGGCTTTACTGATTTGCGGAAAGTGCAAACGCCTCGGCCAACAACCTGCCGTTTTTCTTTACGTCTTTCTTTGTTGTTATTTCCGTTGTCGATAATCCCGTTTACTTTGTTTTTAACAATCACAAATCAGTAAATATGTCTACCGGAAGTGATGCCCAGAACAAGGATGCCCAAAACAAGGATGCCCAGAACAACAAGGAGGTTCCTGTCATCAACGTTGAACAACCAATCAACCATGAAGCTTTCATCGGTAAGATTCCAGTGGCGCTGCCCATCCACACCCAGACCATCCCGAACGCCGAGAAGCCTGAGAAGTTCACCGGCGTTGACTTCAAAAGGTGGCAGTCCAAAATGATGTTCTACCAGACCACTCTCGACCTGCAAAAGCATCTGAATGAGGACCCTATGACCATAACTGACAATGACACTGCTGAGAAGCGCTATGCTTTCGAAGCCTGGGGGCAGAGTGACTATCTCTGTCGGCACACCGTACTGAACGGCCTGTGCAACGAGATGTACAATGTATACAACACGTACAAGTCTGCTAAAGCCCTCTGGGATGCTTTGGAGAAGAAGTACAAGACCGAGGACGCTGGTACAAAGAAGTACGTCGTCGGCAAGTTCCTGGACTACAAGATGGTCGACTCCAAGTCTGTGATATCTCAAGTCCAGGAGTATCAACTGATCTTACATGACATCGCCGCTGAAGGGATGAAGATCAGTGAGTCCTTTCAAGTGGCGGCTGCCATCGAGAATATGCCTCCCTGGTGGAAGGACTTCAAGAACTACCTGAAGCACAAGCGAAAGGACATGAGCCTTGAAGACCTCATTGTCAAGCTTCAGATCGAAGAAGACAACCGTGTTCGAGAGGTCAAGCTTGGGAAGAGTCCTATGGAGGCTCGAGTGAACTTGACTGAGCAACACTCTGCCAAAAGGAAGAACATTTCCAAGGACAAAGAACTAGGCAAAGTCTTGAAGTTCACTGGGAATTGCCACAACTGTGGCAAGCCGAACCACATGGCTAGAGACTGCAACAAGCCGAAGAAAAACGGGCATAAAAAGAAGCGACCAAGTACCAACGTGGTTCAACACGAGCTGACATGTTCTGATATGACTGCAGTAGTCTATGAAGCCAATCTGGTCAGCAACAACAAGCAGTGGTTCATTGATATTGGAGCCACTCGACATGTTTGCTCTAACAAAGATGCCTTTGCCTCTTATTCTCCTTGTACTGGTCGCAAGCTCCACATGGGAAACTCCGCCTCGTCTGAAGTTGCTGGAGTTGGGAACGTCGTCCTCAAACTGTCTTCTGGAAAAGAGCTGAAGCTGACTGATGTGCTGCATGTCCCAGACATCCGAAAGAACCTGGTCTCCGGTTCTGTTCTTGTGGAGCATGGCTTCAACTTGTTTTTTATGCTAAAAAGTTTGTACTTTCTAAATTTGGATTGTTCCTAGGTAGGGGTTATCTTGATCAGGGTCTTTTCAAATGTCTGTAATGGCTATTCACCCTCCTGTTGCCTCGAGCACTAATGAAAAAGTTGTTTCCTCTTACTTGATCGAGTGTTATGATTTATGGCTTTTTCGTTTAGGACATGTAAATCAAAATGCAATAAAAAGACTTATGAACTTGGAATTAATACCAACTTCTAAAATAAATTCACAACATAAGTGTGAAATTTGTGTTGAAGCAAAATGGCTAAGTTACCATTTCGATCAGTCGATCGTTGTACCGAACCTCTTGGACTTATTCACACCGATATATGTGATTTAAAATTTGCACCAACAAGAGGTGGTAAGAAATACTTCGTCATGTTTATTGATGATTGTACGAGGTTCTATTATTTGTACTTATTAAGTAGTAAAGACGAAGCCCTAGAGGCATTCACTAAGTACAAAACCGAAGTTGAAAATCAACTTGATAAACGGATTAAGATAGTCCGTAGTGACCGAGGAGGAGAATACGTAGCTCCGTTTGAACAATTATGTTCTGAAAATGGAATATTACATCAAACAACAGCCCCGTACTCACCTCGTCAAATGGCGTAGCTGAACGAAAAAACCGAACATTAGAGGAAATGATGAACGCATGTTGATCAATTCTGGGTTACCCCAGAACATGTGGGGGGAAGCCGTCCTGACGGCAAACCACCTACTGAATAAGATTCCCCTTAAAGGGAAAAGTGAAACTCCTCACGAACTTTGGAAAGGTCGTAAGCCATCTTACAATTACCTTAAAGTGTGTGGGTGTTTGGCTAAGGTGTCGGTTCCTGAACAAAACGAATGAAGATAGGACCAAAAACGTTCGATTGTATCTTCATTGGATATGCTTTGAATATCACGGCGTACCGATTCCTAGTACACTATTCTGAAAATCCATAAATGGCTAAGGGTACGACAATTGAATCGAGAAATGCCTCATTTTTTTAGAACATCTTTCCGAGCAAAGATGGAGTTGGTCCAAGTTCTTACAAAAGAACTTATGAAGAAAGTTCTGTACCACTGAGTAATGAACCTGGTGATGAAGTAGTTACAGAACGGAGACGTGGTAAAAGAGTCAAAACAGCTAAGTCATTTGGACCTGACTTTATCACGTACATGTTGGACGATGAGCCGAACTCCTATGGTGAAGCTCTTTCTAGCCCAAATGGACCACTTTGGGAAGAAGCTATTAATAGCGAAATAGAGTCCATCATGCAAAACCACACGTGGGAATTAGTTGATCTTCCACCCGGCTGTAAGCCTTTAGGATGTCGTTGGATCCTAAAGAAAAAATATAGAGCCGATGGAACGATTGATAAGTTTAAAGCTCGGATAGTAGCCAAAGGCTTTAGACAAAAGGAAGGTCATGATTTCTTTGATACGTACTCACCTGTGACAAGGATTTCATCCATTCGAGTGTTAGTCTTGATTGCTGCATTACTTGATCTCGAAATTCACCAAATGGACGTTAAGACTGTGTTTCTGAATGGTGAATTAGAAGAAGAGATATACATGGATCAACCTGAAGGTATTGTTGCACCTGGTGAAGAGAAAAAGGTGTGTAAACTGATAAGGCCATTGTATGGACTTAAACAAGCTCCTAAACAATGGCACTTGAAGTTTGACAATGTTATGTTGTCAAATGGTTTCAAAATCAACGAATGTGACAAATGCGTGTACATTAAAGGTACTCCAACAGAATTTGTGATAGTATGTCTCTATATGGACGATATGCTAATAATGGGAGTAACCATGATCAAATCACGAACACTAAGAACATGTTAAAAAGAAATTTTGACATGAAAGATTTGGGAGTTGCAGATCTAATCCTCGGGATTAAGATCAGCAAAACCGAAGAAGGAATTGTTTTGTCACAATCTCATTATGCTGAGAAAGTGCTCAAAAAGTTCAATGCCCTTGATGGTCATGAATGTAGAACTCCGATTGACAGAAGTATCAACTTATCAGTCAATACGGGTGAACCGGTAGCTCAGTTGGATTACTCCCGAGTGATCAGAAGTCTAATGTATCTAACGAATTGTACTCGTCCTGACTTGGCCTATTCTGTTAGCAAACTGAGCCGGTACATGAGCAATCCAAGTCATGAACATTGGGATGCTCTGAAAAGAGTGTTAAAATACTTGAAACACACTCGAGATTATGGACTATACTACACAAGATATCCTAGTGTACTTGAAGGATATTGTGATGCTAGTTGGATCTCGGACTCAAAGGAATCCCATTCAACTAGTGGTTATGTCTTCTGTATAGGAGGCGGAGCAGTCTCGTGGAAATCCACGAAACAAACTTGTATAGCCCGATCCACCATGGAATCGGAGTTCATCGCTTTGGACAAAGCCGGTGAAGAAGTTGAATGGCTTCGAAACTTCTTAGAAGATATTCCATGCTGGAAAATGCATGTGTCTCCAGTGATGAATTGATGATGCACTGTGATAGCCAATCGGCTATAGCGAGAGCACAGAGCAATATGTATAACGGAAAATCTCGACACATACATCGAAGACATAACACCGTTAGGCAATTGATCACAAATGGAGTGATTTCCTTAGACTATGTTAAGTCACAGGAAAAATTAGCCGATCCTTTGACGAAAGGGACGACTAGAGATCAATTAAGTGTATTGCTAAAGGGAATGGGTTTGAAAAATCACAACTAAAGAATGACCATGGCGGTAACCTTACCATGCTGAGTGGAGATCCCACGAACTTGGTTTAAAGGGAAAACTAAGTCATGGTAGTTCAGTTAAGCACTTGGAAATAAAGATTTCCGTTTCTATCCCTATGAGCAAGTAAGTGCTAGAACTTGAAATGTGGTAAAGGATAAGTCATTGAGACTTTTAATGAATCCCACACCTCGAAAAGGTGGAGTATTTCAGGGTACTCATGCTGGGAGGTCACCTATATAAATGTGAAGTGTAGGCCGCTTCAAATGTAAACATTTATGAATCCAAAGAGTTGTCCAAGGCCTAAACGGACACAACAGAGAAATGGAAACTGATAGGGATTTGTTGTGTGACTATCATTGACTCGTTGTACACTTCGGAGGAATAGTTTAAGGCATCGCGTCCACTAGGCCGCCAGTACATCCGATGATTTTCACTAAGGGAGGTTCAAAGCCACAATCTACCTTTCCAGAAGCAATAGATCCTTCCGAGAACCGAGCACAAGAGTCTGCATTCATGGCATTTGCATTGATTTCACTCATGTGGAGGATTGTTAGAATTATTTGTATATTTAAATAATTCATTTGTATTTTGACCAAGTTATGTAATTTTTTATGGCAATAAAAATGTATCCGATTTTGAGTTTAATCGTTACAATTATTATCTCCGTGTTACGAGGTAATCATGGTATTTTATTTCGGCAAAATCCATTAATCGGTGAGTGAGAAATAAATGTTTAAAGGTTGCCATAAATACTAGTTTGGTAAATGAAATCAATTATTATTTAATTAGGAAATGTGTTATCTCACATAGAAAGAATACCAAAAGTCATTTATCTTTAAATGTGGTAAGAGAGTATGAGTGTTCAACAAGTTGACTAAGTCCATGCACCCTTAGCGGTACATGGAAAGGGCCACACGCGCGCGCCCGCCCGCTCCGCCCCGCCCCGACCCGACCCGTCCCGTCTCGACCCGGGCCCGGGCTCGGGCTCGGGCTCGGGCTCGGGCTCGGGCCTGGGCCTGGGACTAGGCTTGGGCTTGGGCTTGGTCCTGACTCCTTGGTGATTTGGTCAATTGGACTCTAGGCTGGACCTGGGCTTCCCGGGGCCCATTGGGCCAATTGAGCTAGTTGGGCCGGCTTGTACCTATCTTTTTTGACACGGTCCGATTGATGTTTTGGACTCGATTTTATTCGGCCCAGTTGAACACTTGAAAGGCTATTTAAATTATTGAGTTTTTTGGCTTGTCTTGATCAACCCAAATTGAAACACTTTAATTAATACTTTGGGCTCGTTTAAACTGCCCAAAGGGGTTTTGGAAATTAATTAATTTCATAATTAATTAATTGTGTGGTAATTGCTTTAGTGGGCAAGCAGTTGGAGTGGTCTCTCCCTCCACTCGCTGGAACTGCCCTCAACCACCACCAGGCATGTGAGTGGTCTGTAACTTCCCGGGTGAAGTCTATAAATAGACGAGAGCATGCATTCATTTCGCACGAGAAAAATACAGCCTTCATAACATCATTTACAAAGTGTGTCCTGTTCTAACTTTTTCCATTCAAACCGAGAGTTCGATTCAGTGTGTGATCGTTCGAGCCCCGCTAGTCGTTGTATCTTTGGGTCAGAGAGCCTGTAATCGTTGCATACACGGGGCTTTACTGATTTGAGGAAAATGCAAACGCCTCGGCCATCAACCTGCCGTTTTACTTTCCGTCTTTTTTTGTTGTTATTTCCGTTGTCGACTAATCTGTTTACTTTGTTTTTAACAAAAAAATTAAAAGTACTTAAACAAACATAATAAAAATACTAAAACTCCTTCATGACTTCAAAACATACTGACACACAAGATTTATTTCGCGCCAAAAAATTTCACATGTCAACCATAATTAATTTGCAAGTTACCAAAAACTATTTCATAAACTAAAGAAGAAATCTAAGCAGTTATTGCTTTCTTGCGTGTTAGACTCTTACTCTTCTTGCTTGGTTTGGCTCCACACAAATTATAAACAATTATAATCATAATCAATTGATGTAAAGTTGTAATCGAATTGACAATTGAAAAGATTGTTTGGTAATTGAAATGATTCGAATTGGCAATAATAAGAGGGAGCAACACGGTTTATTCTATGCTACCCAACATGGGTAATGCCCTAATCCATAAACAACCTAACATGTGGCCACTACAAATGTTTTAACCTATCACATAAATGAAAAAAATTAAATATTTACACATGTAAATGTGTATAGGGTAAAGGTAGTACACATAGGGTGACATATAACTAATCGGAGCAACACCACAAATGCTATTTGCACATAGATGTGACGGCATTGCATCGATGTGATAAATAACATTCCTTAATTTTTTTTATTTTTTCTTTTACTTTTTTATATTTTAATTATTTAATATAAATATATTAATTTTATAATAAAAACACGTTTTTCAAAAATATTAATTAAAATTCATTTTTACCAAAAATAAATATTTTTATATTTTTGAAATCTACAAAATGCGTAGGTAATATAAAAATTAATTTTAAATATCAATTAATTCATGCGTTTCTATTTACTCGCAATTAAATTCGTCTCAAAACATATTAATTTTTTAGTTTCTGAAAATCCGCAATAAATATAAACAAATAGGAGTACAACGAGACTTCTAAAGTATAAAATTGTCATAAAAACTTTCAAACATCTTAATATAAATAAATTATACTATAAAATACTTATTATACTTTAAAATATTCTATGAACAATTAAAATACTAAAATAAGTCAAATAGGAGTACAACGAGACTTCTAAAGTATAAAATTGTCATAAAAACTTTCAAACATCTTAATATAAATAAATTATACTATAAAATACTTATTATACTTTAAAATATTCTATGAACAATTAAAATACTAAAATAAGTTTAGCGCCGTTACACACTTTATTTGCCTTAACATTTTCACATGTTAAAAAAAAATTGATTACATTAGAAAACAAATAGGAAGAAAGTTTGATATATATTTTAGTATTTTAATTGTTTATTGAATATTTTAAAGTATATAAAAAGTATTTTATAGTATAATTAATTTATATTAAGGTATTTGAAAGTTTTTATGACAATTTTATACTTTTGAAGTTTCATTGTATTTGTTTATATTTATTGCGCAATTTTCAAAAACTAAAAAATTAATATGTTTTGACAATCGTGATGAATTTAATTATGTGTACGAGTAAGTAGAAACTCATAAATTAATTGATATTTAAAATTAATATTTATATTACTTACGCATTTTGTAAATTTAAAAAATATAAAAATATTTACTTTTGGTAAAATTGAATTTTAATTAATATTTTTGAAAAACGTGTTTTTATTATAAAATTAATATATTTATATTAAATAATTAAAATATTAAGAAAGTAAAAAAAAAACGAAACTTTGCCGTGGCATGGATGTGCAAAGAGTATCACTTGAGTCTTGAGCAACACGTAGTCAAAGTTCCATCAAATCGGCCAACGCGAAAGAGATAGTAACTAATACGATGTCATTTTGAAATTCGCAAAATTTGAATTTAATATGTTGTGAAATAATCTTTTTGTTTTTAAAATTCAATTTGTTTCAATGACTATTTAATTGATTTTATAAAAAAAAATTGATAGGAAAAGTAAATATAATTTTATAAAAAGTTATTGTTGATAGGTGTTTATACAAGGCTCAGAACGAAAACACACCGAAAGTCCGTTGGAGAAAATTCTAGAGTGCCAAGAGTCTATGTATCTGACTTGATTCTACCCCACCTGAATGAGTTTGTCATAGGAAAATACCCTAACTAGTGTAGTCATACGTAGCTACATCTTTATAATAAAAAGCCAACGAATTCTTCAGTGTCCCAGAAAATTACGATGGGATTGTGAAATTTCGTAAGTTGCTTTTTCTTTTATTTTATAAATAATTTGTTAAATTATTTTATGAAAATATTTTACTACTAAAAATTTTTGTAGTTCAAACTCGAGTGTCCCGAAAAAGCCAACCCGCCCAATCAAGAATTGCTTTACCTTTTCGGTGATTGTTTGCAAATTCTCTCTGAGTCGAGAGCTTGACCTTTTAGCGTGATATTTGATGGGCCCTACAAACCAACGAACCCATCATCCATATTTACACACTCCGTCCGACTGCGTGGAAGCTAAATAAGAAAAAAAGGAGACACATTTTCCCCATTTCGTTGACTGTAAGAAAGATAGATCGCGGCCCAGTTCAAATCAAAAAGAAAGGTTTTTGGTTCCAAGAGAATGAAGGCGAAAGGGTCTGCGGTTCTTGTTTCTTCCGATCTCAAGAGGTATGTATGTATTGCTGTGATTCGCTCTTTCGATTCTTTTACTTACTTTTGAAAAGGGTATGTATATTTCTTGTTGTTGATTCTGCTTTCAAATCTTAAGCGCTCTGAGATTTCTTCAAATTATATCCGTAGCTTCATTGCTTACAAAATCTCGACTTGGCTAAATTGAAGGATGAAACTGCCATAAGAGTATAATTAATCTGCCTTTCACAGGGATGCTTATGGGTTTGTAGTTAGACCTCAGCACGCGCAACGATACCGGCAATATGCTAACATCTACAAGGTGTTTGTTTTAGTTTTTTCGGTTTCCTCCGAGTAGTTTCACTCCTAGTAATCCTTATTTTATTTCGCGTTTTAGGAAGAAGAGGAAGAGAGGTCGGATAGGTGGAAGGACTTTCTGGCAAGGCATTCGGAGTCCGCTCAACTGCCCGTGAATGATTCATTCGAAACGAATAAGAAGCATGTAAGTTTTAAGGAAGAATATAAAGACGTGCAAACATATCCGGCGGCTGTAAAAGTTGACCGGGTACAAAAATGGACGGAGGTAAGATCATCTCTCCGATCCATAGAGGATATGATGAGCTGTCGTGTGAAAAAGAAGGCTGGTGGTTTGATTAAAAGTGACAATCCCAACATTGAAGAGGACTCGGAGGAAGAGTTTTATGATTTGGAAAGATCGGAATCGGTTCCCGTTCAAGAATTAGCCTCAGGAGATAGTCATTTAGAATCTCGACCCCCTTGGAAGGAGGAATTGGAATGTCTTGTTCAAGGAGGGGTTCCAATGGAACTAAGAGGAGAGGTAAGACTTCGGCTCTGATTTTTTTTTTTTTTTCATTTCTCTAATATGAATTTCCCTCTCATTAAATATATTGCATTCGTAATATAAAACTATTTGTTATCGGTTTATCTCTTGCCTATACTATTTTATACCTTTTCACTGTACAGATGTGGCAAGCCTTTGTTGGTGTTAGAGCACGTCGGGTGGACAAATACTATCAGAATTTGCTTGCTCCAGATTTTAATGTAAAAAGTAAGAAAAATGAACTAGAGGAAAAGAATCATGGTACAAATCAAGAGTGTGTGGGTTTACCTGAAAAATGGAAAGTCCAGATCGAGAAGGTTATCTATTCTTATTCAGCTGTGAAGTCACTTTCCTTTTTGTTAACTATTTGTAAGTTCTTAAACATGACTGATACTAGAAAATTCCAACTTCATTAACACAGGATTTGCCTCGAACTTTTCCCGGCCATCCTGCATTAGACGAGGATGGTAGAAATGCTTTAAGGCGTTTACTTACGGCATATGCCCGTCACAATCCCTTGGTTGGCTACTGTCAGGTATTGCTATTTAGAGGGCCCTTTTACCAATTACCTTTTATATTGTTGTATGTGAATTAGTCATAGAAAGAGCAAAAACTATCTTTGTAACCCTTTCTATTTATAGTGTAATTAACATATTGCTCTGTCATGGCGTCAGTTTAAATCCTATTTTGTCCTACTTTTTTGTTCTTAGCTTTTTCTTGCTCTCCTTTAAGTTACTTTTCTATTCACGAAGAATTTGAGCTGTAACGTGATTTCTTGTTTGTATAAAAGTATTTTTCACTCGACTACTCTATTGGGAAACTTAATTTTGTTTAAGAGAAGCTGAATATTTAATTGTTTCATTTCTGGTATTTTTTTAAAAAAAAACTGACAAGTGCTGTGCTTTTCCAAGGTCATTTTATTTTTCTTACCTCCTCATATTTTCCTCTTGCACAGCTGATGTTTACATCTGATGTATGCAGGCCATGAATTTCTTCGCGGGCATGTTATTGCTTTTGATGCCGGAGGAAAATGCATTTTGGTGGGTTAAGCTCTTCCTTTAAAAATACATGCATTTTTTTACTTCTTCTAACAGTGTAATTACCAAACTTGTCAAACTCTGAAAATTGCTTAAATATTTTAGGACCCTAATGGGTTTACTAGATGATTATTTCGATGGCTATTTTTCAGAAGAAATGATTGAATCTCAGGTATTCATTCACTTATGTTTGCCAGCTTCTTTGTCATAAACGAAGGGTAAATAGTCCCACCAATTTATCTCTGAAAATAGAGTAAATTTGTTAAATCATCTTGGCAGGTTGATCAGCTTGTTCTTGAGGAATTAGTGCACGAAAAGTTTCCCAAATTGGGTTTGTTTTTTGATAGGCTTTTTTTAGTACACCTTCTTAAAAAGGGATTTCATCATTTTTTTTTATCTACGTCTTGTTAACTTTTGTGTGTACCGTACCATACACAGTGAACCATCTGGATTACTTGGGGGTACAGGTGAAATGGGTGACTGGACCTTGGTTCCTCACAATATATATGAATATGCTTCCATGGGAAAGTGGTGAGAGCAATATTTTTCAATCTGAGTTACAAAATCTATCCCTGTGGTTTGGGGTAATTACAAATAAAACCCAGCTATTTTTGAAAACTGCATAAACTTCCTTTGTGTTCGACATGATGAAATTTTGCTGATATCGTCATATTTCTTACAATCACACCTGAATTCTTCTTCACATTACAAATAGAAAAAGTTAAGTGATGTAATTGTAAATTGTAAAGTTAGCTGGTTTCTTTGTAATTAGATCAAACAAGGGTAGCTTTCTTATGTATCGCTTTTATAATTATGTGGGAAGCTCTGCAGTCTAATTTCTGAGATATTATTTTCCAATTCCTAAACTTGTTAAGCTAATTTGTTTTTATATCTTCCTTCAGTTCTTAGAGTCTGGGATGTTCTTCTCTTTGAAGGGAATCGAGTGATGCTATTCCGGACGGCACTTGCTTTAATGGAGTTATATGGTAATGCTAGAGATATTCTCTAATTATCCAGTTCATGTAAAAAGAGGATAATTATGAATGGTACCGTAATGTTTAGCTTAGTTGCAAAATAACCCATTTTTATCTCTCAAAATTATAATTATCTTTTGTTTCAAATTTTCTATACAAATTGCACCTGTATTGATATATATTTATACTTGTAGTTTTAACAGAACATACTAGTAGATTATCCCTAAATGAATTCTTCCTTTTTGAAATATGATCTACACATTACATCTTGAACCATTAACCATGGTCATAATCAGAACTTCATTTTTTTTAGTAGATTAAATTAAGCCCCACAACCAAGAAACTAATTGTCTATTCATATTTTACCCTATAGACTCTTCCTTTTTTTTACAATCAACTATTTGAACTTTGTGATTTTTTGCAACCTGGGTCTCAAGTAGGGGTGGGAATGAGTCGGGCCGAGCCGAGCTTTGCTTAAATATGCCTGGGCCTGGTGTAGAAATTTTAGGCTCAAGCCTGGCCTATTACTTATCATAGACTTTTTAAAGAGGCTCGGCCAGAGCCTTTTTAGTAAATAGGTCCGGCCTAAAAGCCTTTTTAAGCACAATTTGAACTTCAACTCGGTTCAATGGATAAATTTAAGATTCAATTAAAAATATTTTAATTAAATTTGACTATATTTAACGCATTTCATAAAATTATTTTTAACTTTTATGTAATTAATAATTAATTATAAAAAAACGAGTGAACAACATTTATAAATTCATAAAATGTTCAAAGAGTATTCTCCCATCAATGTGGGATAATCACACTGATTAATATATGTGCTTAAAAATATTAGAATTAATGTTTTTGTATTTTTTCATATAAGTTTTGATAAATACTTCATTAATATATTTATGTATTAGTATAAGTTATATGCTTATTAAATATTTGTATATATGAAGTGCATTTTATGAATTATATATATACTCATATTGAAGAGGCCGACCTGTTAGTCTTAAAAGGCTTAGAATAAAGTTTAAGCCTGGCTCGTTTATATATACGAGCTTTTAAAAAATCTTGAACCTGACTTGTTTATTAAACGAGCCGAGCGGAGCTTTTGTAGGCTTAACCATAGGCCCCTGTCGAGTAGCTTGGGTCATTCCCACCCCTAGTCTCAAGGGGAAAATTGTAAAACTTGCAAAGTTCGAATAGTGGTTTGTAGTACAAAATAAACCAAACTTTGCGGGGCACCGAGGTAAATGTTAACTTGGAGGTTAAAAGATAAAACATAACTTTGGGGTTAAAAAAAACATAACTTGAGTATTTAAATTTTAACCCCCAAGCTATGTTTGTTTTCTGCACTTTAGCCGCTAAGCTATGCATTTTTCTTACATTGCTCAGTTGCCATCTTGTATTCAATCATGCATGGACACCTGCAATGGAATTAGACACATGTTGGTTTTTGATTATTCCAGAGGCAAATTGGCAATTGCAATCGAACATAGTTTCAAGGGCTAAATACGGGACGAAACTTATCTTTGTCCAGTTCTGTACAGGACCTGCATTGGTTACGACAAAGGATGCGGGAGATGCTGTCACACTGCTTCAATCACTGGCGGGCTCCACCTTTGACAGCAGCCAACTCGTCTTGACGGCTTGCATGGGTTTCCAAAATGTTCATGAGAAAAGATTACATGAACTGAGAAATAAACACCGGCCAACTGTCAGGCTTGCTCTGGAGGAAAGGTCCAAGGGAATAATTACATCCTGGAGGGATTCCCGAGGACCGGAGGCGAATGTTGATGCTTCACCTGCTAATGTGGATGAGCTACACACGAGCTTGAATGATGAAACAGAGATAGACCCTGCTAAAGATCTTCAAGAGCAGGTAGATATTATATTTGTGCTTGATAAAAAAAAAAAGGCTTGGTTGCAAGATTGTCGTTCCTATAACTGTAATCTTGAATTTTTGCAATTGCGTTATTTTTTTATAAGAAGGCTTAATTGCAAGATTGCCCCTATAACTACTCACAATTAGTAGTTAACGGGATTTTTTTAAATAAACACAAGTAAATTGTATGTTAGCCAAAGGGAGCTTTATTATGTCTTTACTCCTCGTGCTTCATTTTGTAGTGTATCCTCCCACTTTTATATCGGAAAAATGGATAGAATTAATGTTTAACTTTCATTGATCATGTATTTGATGGCAACAAACAAACTATCTCGATATCAAACATTATATTTTTGACTTTTACAAGATAATTTGATTTTATTCAGGCGAGGTGGTTGAGGGTTGAGCTGTGCAAACTGCTTGAGGAAAAACGATCTGCCGAGCTCAGGTGACCACTAGATTTCTATTCTTCCTGAATTGAGAATTAAAAACAGGCAATCAATGTTCTTCATATCTTAGTATACTATCGTGTGTGTGCTCTAGTAACCAACCATACATCATGCTCCAAAAATAGATTAATGTTAAATAAGTCATAATTCCACTTCCTTATATGAATTTTGGTATTTGTAATTTCTTATTTCTCACCCCATTTAATACTATATAATTTATATACTTCGCCCAAATATTGACGCTATTTTTTGTTTTTTTCTGTTTTGCAGAGCAGAAGAGCTTGAAACAGCGTTAACGGAGATGGTCAAACTGGATAATCGGCGAGAACTGAGTGCAAAGGTATAAAAGAAGCTAAATGCATGATGCTACTTGTTTTTATTAAAAAGTGTATCTCTTAACATCATGATTTTGGATGGTCGACAAAAAAATTGCCCTTGTATGATGTAGTTCTTATTATGCGATTTTCCTTGAATTGATCTTTTCGTTGGGATCTTAGGTTGAGAAGTTGGAGAGAGAGGTCTCCGAGCTCCGTCAAACGCTTCTTGATAAGCATGAACAAGAGAATGCAATGCTTCAGGTAAAAACAATGTCAGTAAAAACTCAGTGCATGTCTGAAAGATCTCTAGTTGATTGAGTTACTATCATTTTCTTCTCTCTAATAAACAGATATTAATGAAGGCAGAACAAGAACAGAAGGTCACTGAAGATGCTCGCGTATCTGCGGAGGAGGATTCCACTGCCCAGCAATATGCATCTCAAGTGCTTCAGGTTTTTTCCTTTTTTCCTATTTTCCTAATAATTGAAAGTTGTTTGATGTGATTCATAACCATAAACCATTCGGAAAGATGTCCAGTTCAACACACTTAACGTTTTTGTGACCCATTGATGCTTAAATTCTATGTTATTAGACTTTGTTTATTTTGTGTTGCCAGAAAAAGTATGAAGAGACAACTGCTGCCATCGCAGAGATGGAAAAGAGGGCAGTTATGGCAGAGTCCATGCTGGAAGCTACCTTGCAGTACCAGTCGGGACAAAACAAAGCCCTTTCTTCCCCTAGGTATTAATTAGATCACTTGTTCTCTGAGAATGTTTATGAAATAATCCCAAATGTCTGTCTTATGTTTTATGTTACTTCCCTCTATTTCTCTATATGTCTTTCTGTATATATGTTATTTAATCTTACTATTGTTTGTAGATCTGTGCAGCAAAGTAATCACGATCCTTGTGCACAAGACACGTCAACAAGAAAGAATAGCTTGCTATCAAGACCATTTGGAATAGCATCGCCCGAAACTAACAAGGTTCGTAATTCTTTTTGAATGGTACTACTTACTGCACTATAATATTTTATTGGTCTAAAAAAAGTGAATGCAGCCGGAGAGTACGACCGGTGGTGTTGATGAAAATGATGGAAAATCTTCAAAAGAGAGACAAAGCTTAAGCCTCGAGTGAGTTAGAGGAGGCTGGTGGTGATATATTTAGTTCATTAAGAAAACTTAAGCTATAATATGATGGAAAATCTTCAGAAGAGCGATTCCGTCGGTTATCATTTTTGATCATATTTAGTTCATTAAGAAAACTGGTAAGTTGGTGTGTTTATTTGTATACAGAATACTCCATTCATCATAAGAAAATGCAGTCAAATATACTCTACTTTTTTTTTGTCTCTCTAATTTGTTATTTGTATAGACCTTTCTAAATAATATAGTTGATATAAATCCATTTTAAACATTTATTATTACAAACTCCTTTGGTCCCAACAAATTATGTCCATTGTTTTCAAAAATATATTTATAATTTATTATTATTTCTTACACGATATTGCAAATTTTACTTGAAATGATACTTGGAGAAGAATAAATTTGGCACTAAAAATTCAAATTGAGTTTTGATTCACCCTTCACAGTTAAAAATAAAATGTGAATCATTGTAAAAAAAATTGCACTCTCGTCCAAACCAAATGGAGTTCTTTCATGCATGACGATTAAATTGAGGTCATTTAGAATTGTTTTTCTTAAAAATATAACCTAAATCTTATACTTAGTACTTTCTAATCTATAATTAGGTCATATAAACACCTCTAGATACAAAAACCTCTTCATGGTATTACCACGCTCAAACGTCCAAATGTCTTAGTTATACATTACAACACAAAGAACTAAACAAGAAAAATAAAGATAATACAAAGAATACTTGTTAACACCTTTATCTATTTTTTTACGTACATTTTTCTATTTTTCATATGTAAAATGAGACAATGCCTCAGATACGAACCTTATAGCTTGGACTTGTAACAACCTTAGTCGGTTTGGATATCATCTTCACGATAGTTTGAATATTATGCAAATAAGTTGGAATATATATTATCATTATACTCACATACTCGATCATTCTTTCTTCTTTTTTGTCCTTTTGTTATTGTTTATCGAAGTTCCCTTCGGATTCTTGGAGTAGACGAGGCCGAGCTAGGCCTTTGGGCTGGCTGTGAGTCGGGGTCGAATTTCTGGGAAGCAAGATAGGTTAGGGCAGTGACTACATCAGCAATTAGCGGCCGCATGTTGGGCTGCTCTTGAACGCACATTGCGGCCACGGCTAGGGCCTGGTACAATCCACGAGGCGGGTACTGGCCTTGAAGCGTGGGGTCCGCCATTTGAGAGAATTTTCTACGGTCTTTGAACAACGGACGAGACTGCACAATAAAGAGGTAGCACTCCCAACAGATTCAAACGTAGTTCACATATGTATTTATACATCTCTCTGTTAAAACAAATTACTATTTTACGTAAAACAAATCACAACAATTACTAATTGTTAAGTACTCTGTATTTGATTTTCGCAATTATGTCACGTATCCGTGTGTACTTCACGGATGTCTTAAGAACTTGCAAATACCCTAATTAGGTATTACAGGTGCAATTTGGAAAATTAAAATATCAGGGAGAAATGCAAGTTTTCTGCTATTTATTTGTGTGTAATTACGAAACCTACCTTTGTTGACCAAGTTTGCGAACCACAACCTCAAAAAAGTAGGATTAATTATGAAGAATACATTCGAGGTTTCGACTATTTGCAAGAAAAAAAAACATTTGTATTTTAATATTACAAATATTTCTATTTGTTTCTGACTTTCTATTTTGTAAAATGTTACATACGTATCTTAAGAACTAAATATAGATTAAGGAATATGGGCATACTTATTATTGTTAACAAAATTTTCAGAACAAACAAACTCTCATTAGATCCCTAGATTCTATATTTCTATGAAACAAATATGTAACTCGTAAAAAACAAGTATAAGATTTAAATTATTCTGATGGCAGTCTAAATACACACCACATTTTTTTTTAAATCTTAACATTAAATTATGGCATAACATTTAAATGTGGTTTATTTATCTTTTTCATTTCCTTTTTGGAATGGGCTTTGGCCTACTATATATATTCACCTTTTAATTTGTTTCTTTGAAAAGTTGAAAACTTCCCTAGATCTTGCAACTACTCCTCGTAACTACTGACAGTGTCAACTAAATGAGAAAACATCGACTTGTCTCCATACAATTATTATGTAGTGGTTTCCTTATTTCCTCTTCGTAAGAGGGAACCCATTGCATGACAATTGTGGATGGCTCATACACTTTTTCATGAAGTCAACACACACTTTTCCATTGAACTAGTGGTTAATAACCCAAAGTCTCAATCATCTTAGATAGAACAAGTTTTCATGTTCTCTACAAAAAAGATAAGACAGAATTCAGAGGGATCGGGAGCTCTGCCTAAGTGGGCATCCAAATGGGCAGCACGTTCACAGTTGATTCATGTATTTTAATTTAAATCAGATCGTCTTTCCTAAGAGAAAATTTAGATTCATCTTCACCAACTACATATTTCCAATTCTTTAACCATGATATACTCTACAGATCTCTTCAAAATGATCAAAGACGAGCATGCCCAAGTTATATCATAACTCTCTCTAATCTAAAGTGTATCAAGAATGCTCAATTAATAGCCAAGTAGACCGCAGCAAAGCAAAATTAATAACTTTAAAAAGAAAAGGATTATCTTACCCATGCAACGAGATTGTGTTCCCCAGCAGCTCTTGAATTGTCAATTGCTTTTCTTCCCGTAATAATCTCCAAGAGCACAACTCCGAAACTATAAACATCCGACTTCAATGTGAGCTGTCCAGTCATTGCGTATTCCGGCGCACAATATCCATAAGTCCCCATCACTCTAGTAGACACGTGCGTCTTATCACCAACGGGACCCAATTTGGCCAGCCCAAAATCAGAAAGCTTTGGATGAAACTCCTCATCTAATAAAATGTTGGAGCACTTTAAGTCGCGATATATGACGGGCGGATTGGCTTTATCGTGCAAATACTCTAAGCCCTTCGCGGCACCAGCAGCAATTTTCATTCTCGTGTTCCAGTCGAGTCTCTTTTTATCGGAGGGAAGGTCTGGGAAACGCAAATTAAGCCTTTAGTCATTATATTCTAATTTTTGTAGACAATAATATTAAATGGAAAGAACATATATACCATAAATCGGATGTAGTTTTCCATCAATGATGGTAACTAGTAGACCAGCAATGTCCATACCTTCCTAAATTTTTATGCTGAATGATGTAGTAGTATATATTTAATAAAATAAATATATATTTGATTTTGTTAAAAAAAACATGCTTAAATATAAATATAGTTAGTCTCGACTAATCTGTAGAATGCTAAATTGGGAATTTAACCTGTAACATATACACGAATTTATATGAATAATAAACTAAGAACTCAAGGTTTAGTAGTGCATATATATTTATTCTATAGCTTCATTGAAACTGACTCGGTAGCATATGTTTCTTGTTGAGATTGATGCAAGTTTAAAACTTTAAACTTTTAAATACATTTGAAGAGTGAAATACGTTTATACTATCAAGTACAGTACATTGATGATTGAACAAAATTAAACATTTAATAATGTCAACATATAAGTATTTTTTCAGTAAATCAATAGTACTTTGATGAATTAAAAGTTACAGTATTTATTAACTTATAGATAATGCATTATCAATCTATCATCTCACTATGTTATTTAGATTTTTGGAAGTCTCAATGATATCAATTATATCCGTTAAAACTCAATATAAGGTACCGTGCAGATGGTCTTCCAATGATCCAAACGGCATGTATTCATACACCAAAAGTCGTTGATCTCCATCTGCACAATATCCGATCAAGTTGACCAAGTTTGGGTGGTGAAGCAAACTTAACATCAATACTTCAACAAGAAACTCTCTGTTCCCTTGCAAACCATTCCGATCTAGTTGCTTTACAGCGACAATCTATAGGAAAATGTGACAAACGGGTTAAGGGTTGACTTTGACCGTCGATGGACGATGATTGTCGAACTTTTGAAATATTATAGGTCAACAATGTCAAAGCAAATCATATGGTTCAAATGAAACTAGATAGGCATTAGCCCCTACCAAATTATTAGAAGAATGTGACAGGGTACATGTATGTATGTCAAATTTATCGCTGACAGAAAATGTCTTGTTACAATCATATGAATGATAAAATATCAATAAAGGCTCGTTGTAGTAATTGCCATTTTTACGATAGAGAATTCAGAGTTTTTTTTATTTTTATTTTTTTATTCCAGTTAGATATTATATAGAGCTCCCACATTCACAACATTAGTTTAGGCCAAACAAAATCAATATTTCAAATGGGCAATCATGTTTCCATAGTTCGTATTGATAGAAACAACAAACCTGGTTAGTGCTCTCTAACCGTCCTTTATACACTCTTCCGAATCCACCTTCACCCAAAAGACAATCGGACCTAAAATTCTTGGTAGCCGTAGCCAATTCACGAAAGGTAAACGTTTGCACAGCAATATGACCCGACTCTCCATCTTTAGAAGCTTCCTTCTTCAAATCAAATGAAGGTTTCGCCTGTAGCTTCTCTGAATTCAAATGCACTTAGAAGATGTGGGTCACATTGTACATAAAACAAAAATAAAATACTTCTTTTCCTTTCGAAATAGCCTCATGTTACTTATTTGAATGGAATTCAACTATCATAAATGTTACATTCAACTATTATTTGATCTTTAGCAAAACTACAGCATTACGTAATTTAAAACGAATCAATGCCCAAAGAATTCAAACGACAAACAATTACACATATGATTCTTTACAGATCATTTCCACCAAAAATGCAGAGAAATCACAACCAACATATTTTTATTTTATTTTCATGAAATGTAAGAAAAAAGAGAGGGTGTGAGCTAAAAAACCAAAAATCTTGAAAACCCTCCAAAAATTAATTAATATTCTTAATTTAAAAAAAAGATTAATTAACAAGGACCTATGCTTGTCGGGATCTGATCGCCGGCCTTCTTTTCCTGACCTTTGTTTGCTTTCTTCGAGGATTTTCCAGAACACAGAAACCACCCCATTTTAGCAACTCTCTCTCTCTCTCTCTGTGTGTGTTCTCTGTATCCCTCAGTGTAATAAAGTAAGGGTGTAGATAGGTTGAAGAGAAGGGTGGAGAAAAGCAGAGCAGAGTCAGCAGACGCGATTTGGGGGAAGAGAGAGAGAGATGGTAAATTCAGACGAGCTCTGTTTTTGGTATAGTTACTTTTTTATGTAAGTAACGATGGTCAAATGAGAGAGCAGTTGACCAACTGTGAAAACAGTCTTGAGACGAAAGGAAGGAGTATTAAATTGTACATATATTTGAGTATATTATTAAAAATATTCTTATCCACTAAATAATTACTTTATTATAAAATAATTTATTTAAAAATTTTCTTTTGAGATGAAATCAGAATAAAGCAAAACTAATTGAATTCAGGTGAATTAATAAATTAAATTTTTTTTTTTTTTTTTTTTTTTTTTTTTTTGTCCCCAGGAGCATAGCCGAGTGGTAAGGCCTGTGATGATGTGGGTGTAATTCCCCGGCGACGCAGGGTTCGAATCTCGGGTGGGACAAATTTTCATTGAAATATTATGAAGGTTTGTCCTGGGGTTCGACCTGTTGGCTCTCTCGCACAGGTGTCTGCTACTCGGGCACATTTCTCGATTTACATCCTACTCGATCGAGGGACCTCCGATCGAGTGGGGGTGGAGTTTCTCGTCTCTCCTCCTTATCAAAAAAAAATAAATTAAATTTTTTTTCGTAATAATAATTTTTGTATAGTATATTGTTTATATGAATTATTTATTTTTATTTTACGTTTAATTTTTTTTAATTAAATTGTACTTAATGGAACAGGATAGATTTGATCCGAATTTAAATTTAATTTAAAAAATAATAATTTTCCTTACTTTTAACTAATAAATATTTTTCTCCACAATTTGATCAGTATGTTTATATATATATATATATATATATATATATATATATATATATTTAAAAAAAATTATTTCTTATTTATTTTCTTATAATTTATATTAAAAAGAACTTAATCGAGCTGAACTTAATTGAATGAATCATCTAACTGCACTGAACTAACTAAAGTTAAATTAAAAAAATAGAAGGAATTGAAGGAAAATAATTTGAATTTTCTAAAAAAAAGAATGAATTAATAGTGAAATTATTATTTTGTCATTTGTTTCTCTCTTCCACAACTCAACTTTTTAATAAAATAATTATTTCACTCTTTCACCCTCTTTCACCCACCCACCGTCTGAAAATTTTTAAAGCTAAGTTGTGGGTATATTCTAAATCGGGTATATGCCTTCTCGGGTAATTGTCTAACTCTTACACTTCACTTATTAGTTATTAATCTAGCTTATATTAGGCGGGCCTTTTGTTTTAAAATGTTCATGTGTTGTGGGAATATGATAACAGTTAAGAAGGTAACATAATTTAGAAACATGAAACAAATCTTGAAATTTAAATGCTGTGTGTTTTAATACATTTTCTGAAAGTGTTGACATGAAGGAATTAATGTTGATTAGCTAGTCACTATTTTATAATTTGTTCCTAAGAGCACATTCTAATTGTACACCTATGATTATATCTTCATGTATTTTTGAATAAATATTCATTAGGTATGCTTAATATATTTATATATATATATATATAGATATATATATATATATATATTTAAAAAAATTATTTCTTATTTATTTTCTTATAATTTATATTAAAAAGAACTTAATCGAGCTGAACTTAATTGAATGAATCATCTAACTGCACTGAACTAACTAAAGTTAAATTAAAAAAATAGAAGGAATTGAAGGAAAATAATTTGAATTTTCTAAAAAAAAGAATGAATTAATAGTGAAATTATTCTTTTGTCATTTGTTTCTCTCTTCCACAACTCAACTTTTTAATAAAATAATTATTTCACTCTTTCACCCTCTTTCACCGTCTTCCAATCATCATCATACCATATGACGACGCACGAATGTTTGTCGTTGGGAACAAACGCGCTGCCAAAATAATATTTGTATTTAGCCAGTACCCCTTTAACTACAAAACGTAGATAATGGTAAGTACGTGGGGTCGGTCCCACAAGGAGGCAATTACAGTAGGTGATCTCGGCTTTGCCCAAGGGGTTGTCACAAAAAGTTTTGAGTTTGGTTGCTGTGGGCACAGCGGTTTTGCAATCGTTCAAACACTCAGATCTAATTACGGCAAACAGAAATAACATGCAAATAAATAAAACCAAAAGTAAACAAGCAAACACTCAGATCTAACAGAATACTAAAAGTGAAAACTTAAATCAATAAATAAACAAGGCATCCGGGCAGACAACTTCACTCAGGATCATTAGGGCAAACTACCGTTCATCGGCACTAAGGATTTTTACCAGCGGTTTGTCAGCAGTTATAGGGTGTAGAAAGACAAAAGTGGTCCTATTGCGTCACGCCCAGCAAATGCCCCACCCCTCATCTATCCTTACTGAATAAAGAAAAGGCTTGGTTAATACTTTGCCTAATCCCCCTGGATCTGAACAATTCGATAACCTATGCGACCAAACATGGATCTAGTTTGCCCAAACCCGCATTACCCTCTAGACAGACCCGCTCGGCCAATAGCATGCTCGAAACATACGACCGCATCTCCTGCAAGTTCTAGTGCTATGCCCGCAACAATACTACAAGGTACATCTATGCGGTTTGCCAATCACCAGTATCCCAGTTTGTAAAGGTTCACTAGTGGTCGTCCTAGTTTACCCAAACTCCCCAGAAATAAACCTCAACCAACTTTGCCTCGGGAACAAACGCCCAACCGGTTAGTTCAGCCCCTCCAACCTCGCGGCCTAACTAAACCCTAAATCACCTTCGATCCGTCCCTGCCCAGATGCACAAACAATTTAGCTACTCATACAGAAATTAAAAGACGAAATAACTAAAGGAACGCAAACTATATTAATCATAACTTCAAATCGAAGAATCGTTTTTGAAGAAAATCAAAATACGGAATTAAAGATAATTAAAAACTGAAAACATGAAATTGTTTCTCGATCCGAAGGTCGGTTCTACTCAAAACAAACAAAGAGACTCGGACGAACAGCTCCGATCTCTCTCCGGCGTCTTCGGCGGCGACGGCGACTGCGGGACCGGCGGCTCTTCCGACTTCTCGGTGCGTAACGTCGTGTGTCTTTGCTGCCCGTCGCGTCCCGTTTTTATAAACTTCAATTTGAATTTTGAATTTGAATTGCAGCGGCTGTTTCTCCTCCCTAAAGAATAGGCGCCAGCAGTCAACGCGTTTGGGGATAAGTCAGATCCCCCAAATCCAGGGATTCTGGTACGCTGGCGCCTTGCCCCCAGGTAATCTTCTGTCTGCAGCCGCTTTTGCCCAAATTGAAATCTGCAGGTAATTCTTCTCCTCCACAGGTGGTCGGACCAGGCACGGTACTTTGTAGGAATTCTGGGTCTTCTGCTTCATGACCTTACCCATTTGCCCGATGTGGTCAAACTGTTGCTTGTCACTACCGCTCCAGAATCTGATTTGCCCAAAGAAGGGGATTTCCTTGCCTCTTTTGCCCAGTGCGCCACCTGTTACCTGCATCACCACACACTCTGCCCAAACACCTAATTGTGCCCTCCCAGACACGTTAACGACTCAAACTGACTCAATAAAGGGTGTAAAAGTGCTCTAAGATGAGCAAATAAAATGGCTCATCACCATATTTAATTTGAGAAGCAAATGTGGGACGTGTCGAATTCTCAAGCGTCGAATGATTTTAAAAATTGAGATATCTACGGCCGAATTTCAATTGAAAAATCTGATTTTTCGGTTCAAATTACTCGGCGGGTTTATTTAATAAAATTACTGGATTTAGCTTCCTTAATCTATATTTAAACCGATTTAATATTCATTAATTAAAGGTCAAATACGCGTCCTTAATTATAGCAACAAATCTGTTTTGTTTAACGCTAATAACATAATTATCGATTTAATTCATTTACTGTAAACTTAAAACTAAACTTATTTTGAGTTTAAGTTTTTGTGTTCGGTTGGAGATGACCTAAGTTAGTTGATTTATATTTACGTTTTTAAACTTATATATTAATTTCCATGAAACCTTCTATTTACAAAATATTTTAATTCAGTTCTAATTAATTGGTTTAGCGTAAATATTTTAAATTTAGACAGATTTAGGGTTCATTATGAATTAATCGATACACGTCCATAATCATAGGAATCATAGGAAAGAGATCTGTTTTGTAAAATTGGTATATTTAATTGGTTTAGCGTAAATATTTTAAATTTAAACAGATTTAGGGTTTATTATGAATTAATCAATACACATCCATAATCATAGGAAAGAAATCTGTTTTGTAAAATTGGTATATTTTAATCGATTGCTTTAGTGCAAGTATTTTAAATTTAGACAGATTGATCAATAAACATCCATAAATATAAGAAAGAGATTTGTATTGTAACGTATTTAGCCGATTCTTTAACTTTTTTAACTCAAATTAAATATTAAAATTTGAAAAAGAATAAGATTGAATATATTAACTTAAATAAACTTAAAAAAGCAGGATATTATTTATTTAACCAATTTTTTGACGCAATTTAAATATGAAATTTAAATATGAGCAAGTTGATTTGATTAATTTAAAAAACAAATAAGAGTGACGTCCTATAGTTATGTTAACATTAATAATTATGACACTTAATAAGATAAGTATTTCGTTCTTAATAATTGGAAGAAATTGATGTTATAGACTTGCTAAAAAATTCTCATTCAATTGATATACTTTCTTTATAAATCTTTTTAATTATATAATAGTAAATATGCAGGCTAGATATTATTTCTAGGGTATATGGTATCCAAATTTATTTCACGTTATAACAAGATTTATAAAGAAAGTATATCTAAAACGTTTGAATAAGCAGGTTTGAACATGTATATCTATAAATAATGATATAGTTGAATAATAAAAGAATGTTAATTTTATCGACAATTCTTGTGATACATGTGATAACGGGTGCATATGGATTTGACATGTTCTAAATTTTAAACACTTATTCATTTAAAATTTAAAATCAACGGTTTGAGTGGCTACGGGTCATGATAGCGTACGAATTGGTTTTTGTGGTATTTTTAAACATCTCTGTTTTATTATATAATATGTTATCAGTTAATATGGGTGCAGCGGATTGCCAGTAAAATGAAAAAGAATAAGATTGAATATATTAACTTAAATAAACTTAAAAAACAGCATATTATTTATTTAACCAATTTTTTGACGCAATTTAAATATGAAATTTAAATATGAGCAAGTTTATTTGATTAATTTAAAAAACAAATAAGAGTGACGTCCTATAGTTATGGTAACATTAATAATTATGACACTTAATAAGATAAGTATTTTGTTCTTAATAATTGGAAGAAATTGATGTTATAGACTTGCTAAAAAATTCTCATTCAATTGATGTACTTTCTTTATAAATCTTTTTAATTATATAATAGTAAATATGCAGGCCAGATATTATTTCTAGGGTATTTTGCCATGTGTATATGCTTGGGTATCCAAATTTATTTATTACTTTCACGTGCAACGCAAATTGGGACGAAATTCGGAGATACGTTGATCCAAGAGGTTTGAGTCTCAATAATATGCTAAACGATATTCGGCGGGACAAAATATTTGGAGAAATAAGTGCTGGTAGTTAAATTTTTTTATTTTATTTAACATTGTTATTTTCGTTATATTATTGTCCAGTTAATATTTTTAAATCCTTAGACTTAAATTACTGTTTATTCTTATTATTTAATATTCTTTGTTTATGCAGTTGTGTACACTATAGAGTTTCAAAAGCGCGGATTGTCAATGCTCATATTTTGCTGTTCATTGAGGATTTATCGGAATCACCGTGTAATAATGTTGTGGACTATTTAATTTCTGCTGATATTCCAGATGAATACGAGGATTCTGAATATTATAAAGATGTTAAAGAGTTCATGATGCACGGCCCGTGCGGACCTGCAAACAAACAATCTCCCTGCATGGATGGAAATCGTTGCACTAAAAGCTTTCCAAAAAAAATTGTTCAGCGAACTACTTTAGACAATGATGGTTTCGTTATGTATCGACGTATGGATTTTGGTCGGCATATCAGTAAGAATGGCATTGAACTTGATACTAGGTATTTAATGATTCCAATTATATGTTAATACTTATAATTTTGTCATTTTATGCGTTCGTCTATGCGTATTAACGTTATTACGTGTTATTTTTTGCAGGTATGTTGTTCCGCATAACAAATTTCTTCTAAAGAAGTATCGCGCACATATAAATGTTGAATGGTGCAACAGAGCCTGATCTATAAAGTATTTGTTTAAATACGTGCATAAAGGTCATGATTGTGCAACTGCAGTATTCTATCAATCTCATAATCCAAATGGCGGAGATGAAGTCATTGACGAGATTAAACAGTACTTTGATTGTAGATACATATCTGCTTCGGAAGCTTCTTGGAGATTATTTGGAATTGAGATGCATTTTAAAGACCCACACGTTATTAGACTTGGTTTTCATCTTAAAGACCACCAGAGTGTATTGTTTAACCAAGATGATGATATCGAAGAGGTTATGGACAAGCTTTCATCGAAAGAATCCATGTTCACGAGTTGGATGGAAGCAAATAAAAAATACAGCGAAGGAAGGCAGTTGACCTATGCCGAATATCCAACGCGCTTCGTTATGGATGATAAGAGCAAAGAATGGCGACCGAGACAAAGAGGTGTAGCGTACGGAAGAATAGCGTATATGTATCCAGGAGCTGGAGAAGTGTACTATCTGAGGATATTATTGAACGCCGTTCGTGGCTGCACGTCTTTCGATGATATTAGAACGTACAACGGTCGTGTATATGAAACCTTTCAAGAAGCGTGTTATGCCCGTGGATTGCTAGATGACGACAAAGAATATATTGATGCAATAAAAGAGTGTTCTGTTTGGGGTTCGGATCACATGTTGCGATCTTTGTTTGTGAATATGTTGACTTCGGATTCCCTGACCAGTCCCAATACGTACGGTGTGGGAGGATTGCAAAAAGTACCTCGCTGCTGAAGTACTGTCGAGATATCGTACTGCAAATCAACGTCCAGGTATTAACAGTTTCAATTTAGTTACTGTACTTTCAGTGTGTGCAACATATTTTTTTAAAACGTTAGTATTTAAACACGAACAATTGTACGTTGCTATTCAAGAGCAACTATGATGTATTTACGCACGGGCAAAGTGAATATTTATGCAATATTTATGCACGGTATATATATATCTATAAATAATGATCCAGTTGAATAATGAAAGAATGCTAATTTTATTGACAATTATCACCCTTGTGCTACTATAATTTTGTGAGACACGTGATAACAGGGATGTTTAAAATATATTTATAGAGTAATGACGAGTCAAATTTTTATGACTCGAGCGTGGACACTAATGTACTCATTGTCCACCTATTATTTGACAGGTTTTAAAATTTTAAACCGTTATTCATTTAAAAAAAATCAACGGTTTGGGTGGCTACGAATCATGATAGCGTACGAGTTGATTTTTGTGGTATTTTTTAACATCAACGTTTTATTATATAATATGTTATAACAGTTAATACGGGTGGAGGCGAATTGCAAGTGAAATTTTGAATATGTTTTTTTAGTCGATCATGTACCCATAACCCACTCGTTATGTGATATTTTCTAAAACTTTAAGCCATAATTCATTTTTATATATATAAAACCATGAGTTTCAGCGGCTAAATGTGGATTTGGCGGACGAGTTAATATTTTCATAAATAGAAAATAAATGTTTACAAATAAAACAATAATTGTAAAAAGAGGTTCCAAATTTTCTTATTTTATTATAATTAATAATACAATTTATTTTTCAATTATTATTTAGGTTAACGGATTAGACGATCTATTTAAGCACGGGAAAAATCAATATGTGTGCAACATATTTTTTAAGACGTTAGTATTTAAACACGAATTGTATGTTTCGATTTAAGATTAACTATGATATATTTACGCATGGGCAAAGTCAATATTTGTGCAAAATTGATTTATTTTCTAAAATATCATTATTTAAGCACGAGCAATTCTATATTACGATTCATAAATTATTTTTGAAACGTTTGAATAAGCAGGTTTGGACTGGCATATCTATAAATAATGATATAGTTGAATAATGAAAGAATGTTAATTTTATCGACAATTCTGTGAGACATGTGATAACGGGTGCATATGGATTTATAGAGTAATGTCGAGTCAATTTTTTATGACTCGGGCGTGGACAATAATGCACTCATGATTCACCCATTATTTGATATATTCTAAATTTTAAACACTTATTCATTTAAAATTTAAAATCAACGGTTTGAGTGGCTACGGGTCATGATAGCGTACGAGTTGGTTTTTGTGGTATTTTTAAACATCTCTGTTTTATTATATAATATGTTATCAGTTAATATGGGTGCAGGGGATTACGAGTAAAATGAAAAAGAATAAGATTGAATATATTAACTTAAAAGAAAAAGAATAAGATTTAATATATTAACTTAAATAAACTTAAAAAAACAGCATATTATTTATTTAACCAATTTTTTGACGCAATTTAAATATGAAATTTCAATATGAGCAAGTTTATTTGATTAATTTAAAAAACAAATAAGAGTGACGTCCTATATTTATGGTAACATTAATAATTATGACACTTAATAAGATAAGTATTTTGTTCTTAATAATTGGAAGAAATTGATGTTATAGACTTGCTAAAAAATACTCATTCAATTGATGTACTTTCTTTATAAATCTTTTTAATTATATAATAGTAAATATGCAGGCCAGATATTATTTCTAGGGTATTTTGCCATGTGTATATGCTTGGGTATCCAAATTTATTTATTACTTTCACGTGCAACGCCAATTGGGACGAAATTCGGAGATACGTTGATCCAAGAGGTTTGAGTCTCGATAATATGCTGAACGATATTCGGCGGGACAAAATATTTGGAGAAATAAGTGCTGGTAGTTAATTTTTTTTTTTTTTTTTATTTAACATTGTTATTTTCTTATATTATTGTCCAGTTAATATTTTTAAATCCTTAGACTTAAATTACTGTTTATTCTTATTATTTAATATTCTTTGTTTATGCAGTTGTGTACACTATAGAGTTTCAAAAGCGTGGATTGTCAATGCTCATATTTTGTTGTTCATTAAGGATTTATCGGAATCACCGTGTAATAATGTTGTGGACTATTTAATTTCTGCTGATATTCCAGATGAATACGAGGATTCTGAATATTATGAAGATGTTAAAGAGTTCATGATGCACGGCCCGTGCGGACCTGCAAACAAACAATCTCCCTGCATGGATGGAAATCGTTGCACTAAAAGCTTTCCAAAAAAATTTGTTCAGCGAACTACTTTAGACAATGATGGTTTCGTTGTGTATCGACGTAGGAATTTTGGTCGGCATATCAGTAAGAATGACATTGAACTTGATACTAGGTATTTAATGATTCCAATTATATGTTAATACTTCTAATTTTGTCATTTTATGCGTTCGTCTATGCGTATTAACGTTATTACGTGTTATTTTTTGCAGGTATGTTGTTCCGCATAACAAATTTCTTCTAAAGAAGTATCGCGCACATATAAATATTGAATGGTGCAACAGAGCCCGATCTATAAAGTATTTGTTTAAATACGTGCATAAAGGTCATGATTGTGCAACTGCAGTATTCTATCAATCTCATAATCCAAATGGCGGAGATGAAGTCATTGACGAGATTAAACAGTACTTTGATTGTAGATACATATCTGCTTCGGAAGCTTCTTGGAGATTATTTGGAATTGAGATGCATTTTAAAGACCCACACGTTATTAGACTTGGTTTTCATCTTAAAGACCACCAGAGTGTATTGTTTAACCAAGATGATGATATCGAAGAGGTTATGGACAATCTTTCATCAAAAGAGTCCATGTTCACGAGTTGGATGGAAGCAAATAAAAAATACAGCGAAGGAAGGCAGTTGACCTATGCCGAATATCCAACGCGCTTCGTTATGGATGATAAGAGCAAAGAATGGCGACCGAGACAAAGAGGTGTAGCGTACGGAAGAATAGCGTATATGTATCTAGGAGCTGGAGAAGTGTACTATCTGAGGATATTATTGAACGCCGTTCGTGGCTGCACGTCTTTCGATGATATTAGAACGTACAACGGTCGTGTATATGAAACCTTTCAAGAAGCGTGTTATGCCCGTGGATTGCTAGATGACGACAAAGAATATATTGATGCAATAAAAGAGTGTTCTGTTTGGGGTTCGGGTCACATGTTGCGATCTTTGTTTGTGAATATGTTGACTTCGGATTCCCTGACCAGTCCCAATACGGTGTGGGAGGATTGCAAAAAGTACCTCGCTGCTGAAGTACTGTCGAGATATCGTACTGCAAATCAACGTCCAGGTATTAACAGTTTCAATTTAGTTACTGTACTTTCAGTGTGTGCAACATATTTTTTTAAAACGTTAGTATTTAAACACGAACAATTGTATGTTGCTATTCAAGAGCAACTATGATGTATTTACGCACGGGCAAAGTGAATATTTATGCAATATTTATGCACGGTATATATCTATAAATAATGATTCTGTTGAATAATGAAAGAATGCTAATTTTATTGACAATTATCACCCTTATGCTACTATAATTTTGTGAGACACGTGATAACAGGGATGTTTAAAATATATTTATAGAGTAATGTCGAGTCAAATTTTTATGACTCGAGCGTGGACACTAATATACTCATGATCCACCTATTATTTGACAGGTTTTAAAATTTTAAACCGTTATTCATTTAAAAAAAATCAACGGTTTGGGTGGCTACGAATCATGATAGCGTACGAGTTGATTTTTGTGGTATTTTTTAACATCAACGTTTTATTATATAATATGTTATAACAGTTAATACGGGTGGAGGCGAATTGCAAGTGAAAATTTGAATAGGTTTTTTTAGTCGATCATGTACCCATAACTTACTCATTATGTGATATTTTCTAAAACTTTAAGCCATAATTCATTTTTATATATATAAAACCATGAGTTTCAGCGGCTAAGTGTGGATTTGGCGGACGAGTTAATATTTTCATAAATAGAAAATAAATGTTTACAAATAAAACAATAATTGTAGAAAGAGGTTCCAAAATTTCTTATTTTATTATAATTAATAATACAATTTATTTTTTAATTATTATTTAGGTTAACGGATTAGACGATCTATTTAAGCACGGGAAAAATCAATATGTGTGCAACATATTTTTTTAACACGTTAGTATTTAAACACGAATTGTATGTTTCGATTTAAGATTAACTATGATTTATTTACGCACGGGCAAAGTCATTATTTGTGCAACATTGATTTTTTTTTTAAAATGTCAGTATTTAAGAACGAGCAATTGTATATTACGATTCAAAAACTGTTTTGAAACGTTTGAATAAGTAGGTTTTGACAGGTTTATCTATAAATAATGATCCAGTTGAATAATGACAAAATGCTAAATTTATCGACAATTATCACCTTTATATTACTATAATTATGTGAGACGTGTGATAACTGTATAGATTGATTTATAGAGTAATGTCGAGTCAATTTTTTATGACTCGAGCGTGGACAATAATATACTAATTATTCACCCATTATTTGACATGTTCTAAAATTTTAAGCCGTTAATCATTTAAAAAAATCAACAGTTTTTATAGATATTCATAAAAAGATTTTGATAACTTAGTTAGATTATTTTAAAAAAATCAGTGATCAACGTTCTTACCATGAATACATTGTCGATATTCTTTTTTTGCAAGAACGGGATGAACGAACTAGATGGAATTAATGAAGTAGATGGAATTAATGATTATGACGTCCATGTATGATACGCGTGAAATAATTTACCAGAGTTATGTATCTATTACGTTGATTGTTGATCGACTGTGAACTTAGTATATTTTAACAAATGTCTTTAGTAATTCAAAAATTAAATCGCATCTCTATGTGTAAAATGTTTTAATAGGTATTTTAGTTAGTTGTACTTTTAAAAATAAAATGTTTTTTAATATCTATTTTGTTAATTAATTCTTTGTATTTTATTTTTGTTTGTGAGGTTGGTGTTTCGGATAATACTTTTGAAGAATATCGATTCTTCTAATAGTTTGTGCAATTGAACTCGGTGATTATAACAAAACTTGGTAATTATGTTATCAAAACAAAAGTATTTAGAGGGAAAAAATCTGGCTACAAAATTTATATTATTGATTAATAGAGCTCAATATAGTCTTTGTCCAACGATTAATAAATGTCAAGGTCAATCTTTGTCCAATGATAGTATATTTTTTAAGAGACCAATATTTACACACTGGAAAATTTATGTTGCCATTTTGAGAGTGACCTACATAACCGGGTAGAAGCTCTTACTCTGCGATGAGTAAATGTGGGAATAACACGGGACGGTACAGGGTCGGATTTCGAGACCAAAAAATCACATCTTTACGTGTACAAAGTTTTAATAAGTATTTTGGTTAATTCTAATTTTATAACTAAAACGTTTTTTAATATCTTATTGTTAATTAATTCTTTGTATTTTATTTTTGTTGGTGAGGTTGGTGTCTCGGTAATACTTTTACGAAATATATCGATCTTTCCAATAGTTTATGGAATTGAACATAGTGGTGGGCGTTTCGGCCCGAAAACCCGAAAGCCCGGACCGAAAACCCGAAAAAAACTCGTCGCGGGCCGAGCCCAAATTTTTTTGGGACCGGCCCGTCAGGGCCCGGACCGAAAAATAAAAAAAAGGGCCGGGCTAGGGCCCAAAAATTTTTGGGACCGAAAGCCCGAGACCGGCCCGATTTTTAGTTTTTTATAATTTTTTTTAAAAATATTATATAATTTTTAATATTTTAATTAATAATTTAACCTTAAAAACTTAAATTATAAATATAGTATACAATAATATTATTTAAAATTTAAAATTTTATTTTTTTTAGTAAAAAAATAAAAAAATAATTATTTTTAATAATTAAAATTTATTTTTTAAAATTAAAAAAATTGGGCCCGAAAAGCCCGAAAACCCGGCCCGGACCGTCGGGCTCGGTTCCAAGCCGGGCCTTAGTTTTAAAAAGCCCGGACCAGCCCGGACCGACAAAAACGGGTTTTGGGCCGGGCCCTAAAAATTTTGGGACCGGCCCGGCCCGCGCCCAGCCCTAATTGAACACGATAATTATAACAAAACTTAGTAATTATGTCATCAAAACTAAAGTATTAGGCGGAAAAAATTCTAGCGATAAGATTTATATTGTCGATTAATAAATATCAAAGTCAGTCTTTCTCCAACATTAGTATATTTTTGAAGAGTATGTTGTAGTTTCGAGAGTGATAAAAACATTTGTCATTTGGTACATTATAAAACTTTTTCGTGTATCGCACAGGTGCAATTACTATCCACAGACTAAAAATTATAGCTCGAATATTTTTGTTCATGCCACGATTAATTATTCTAAATATATGAAGGGTTTGCAAAATTTTCCATTTTACAAAAAATATGAGGTTGAAAAATATTGACAATTAAAATGACAACCTTATTCTACGAGTGTTTTTTTTATTGAATTTCTGATGTTAGAAATGGTACTTTTGGAGATGACAACGACAGAAGAAGCCTATATAAATATTCATGAAAAGATTTTGACAACTTAGTCTGATTATTTTATAAAATCAATGTTCAAGCAACATTTCCTTCTTATCTTTAACACATTGTCGATATTCGTTTTTTACAAGCACGAGCAAAGAGCAATTTTAGCGCCAACTCTGAACGAAGTGGATGGAATTAACGATTATAGCGTCAATGTATGATACGGGCGAAATAATCTACCATACTTCTGTATCTATTGCCATGATCAACCGTGGACTTAATATGTTTTAACAAATGCCTTCAGTAATTCAGAAAGTAAATCGCATCTCTATGTGTACAAAGTTTTAATAAGTATTATGGTTTGTTCTAATTTTAAAAATAAAACGTTTTTTAATATTTTATTGTTGATTAGGTCTTTATATT
This sequence comes from Euphrasia confusa, assembly GCA_954870475.1. Classification (NCBI taxonomy): domain Eukaryota; kingdom Viridiplantae; phylum Streptophyta; class Magnoliopsida; order Lamiales; family Orobanchaceae; genus Euphrasia; species Euphrasia confusa. Next base: position 26,648,235 of record OX940960.1, read on the forward strand.
TTATTTTTGTTGGTGAGGTTGGTATCTCGATAATACTTTTGCGGAATATCGATATTTTCAATAGTTTGTGGTATTGAACGCGGTAATTATAACAAAATTTGGTAATTATGTCATCAAGACGAAAGTAATGGGCGGAAAAAATTATAGCGATAAAATTTATATTGTCGATTAATAAATGTCAAAGTCAGTATTTGTCCAACGTTAGTATATTTTTGAAGAGTATGTTGTAGTTTCGAGAGTAACCAAATGTCTTCAGTAATTCAGAAAGTAAATCGCATCTTTATGTGTAAAATGTTTTAATAAGTATTTTGGTTAGTCCTAATTTTATAAATAAATAGTTTTGCAATATTTATTTTGTTGATTAATTCTTTGTATGTTATTTTTGTTGGTGAGGTTGGTGTTCCGGATAATACTTTTGCGGAATATCGATTCTTCTAATAATCAGTGCAATTGAACTCGGTAATTATAAAGAAAACTTGGTAATTATGTTATCGAGAATCACGTCCTGTCCAGAAAAGAAAAGAAAATCTTTATGTGTACAAAATTTTAATAATTATTTTGGTTAGTTCTAATTTTATAAATAAAACATTTTTTAATATCTTATTATTTATTAATTCTATGTATTTTATTTTTTTGGTGAGGTTGGTGTCCCGATAATACTTTTGCGAAATATCGATCTTTCCAATAGTTTTTGGAATTGAACGCGATAATTATAATAAAACTTGGTAATTATGTCATCAAGACGAAAGTATTGGGCGGAAAAAATTATAGCGATAAGATTTATATTATCGATTAATTAATAAATGTCAAAGTCAGTCTTTGTCCAACATTAGTATATTTTTGAAAAATATGTTGTAGTTTCGATAGTGACCAAAACATTTGTCATTTGGTACATTTTAAAACTTTTCCGTGTATCGCACGGGTGCAGTAACTATCCATGGACTAGAGATTCTAGCTCAAATATTTTTGTTAATGCCACGATTAATTATTCTAATATATGAAGCGATTGCAAAATTTTCCGTTTTACAAAAAATATTAGGTTGCAAAATATTGACAATGAAAATGATAATATTATTTTATGATTGTTTATTGATTGAATTTCTGATGTTGGGTTGGAGATGGTACTTTTGGCGATAACAACGACGGGAGAAGCCTATATAGATATTAATTAAAAGATGTTGACAACTTAGTCTAATTATTTTATAAAATCAATGTTCACGCAACATTTCCTTCTTATCTTTAACACATACTCGATATTCGTTTTTTGCAAGCACGAGCAAAGAGCAATTTTAGCGTCAACTCTGAATGAAGTGGATGAAATTAACAATTATGGCATCCATGTATGATACGGGCGAAATAATCTACCAGAGTTTTGTATCTATTGCGCTGATCAACCGTGGACTTAGTAAGTTTTAACAAATGTCTTTAGTAATTCAGAAAGTAAATCGCATTTTTATGTGTACAAAATTTTAATAAGTATTTTGGTTTGTTCTAATTATATAAATAAAATGTTTTTTAATATTTTATTGTTGATTAGTTATTTATATTTTATTTTTGTTGGTGGGGTTGGTGTCCTTATAATACTTTTGCGAAATATCAATCCTTCAAATGGTCTTTGCAATTGAACGTGGTAGTTATAACAACACTGGGTACGCGGTTGGTTGTAACTACGCGTACCAAGTGTTGTTATAACTACCGCATGTCGAGATTCACTGAGAGACGGGTTAAAACTTTTAATTTGTGTCGAGAGTGAAAAGCTTAACAATAGAATAAAAATGTAGTGTATAAAGGTGTTTCAAATTTCGTAATGGTGAATTAACTATTTTCATTATCTTTGTTCACACAACAATTTTAATTTAATTGTTTAGAATTGAAATAACATCTATTCATGAAAAAAAAGCTTAGAACATAATACTAATACTTGAAAAAATACATCTCTAGCTAATATTGTATTAAAAAATACTAAAGTCTTATAAACTTTAACACCAAACTAATGGAGTATAAACATCATACATTAATTTTTTAATATGTTAAATTTTACATAATAACAATGTTTGCTAAAACTCTTCCGTGCATCGCACGTGGTGTTGAGACTAGTTACACTAATTCATTCAACTTTCTCATTTTACATAATTTATCCACACCCCAAAATCTACTACTCACTTTTATCTATCTATTTATTTATTTTTCAATTATTTATTAATACAATAAATATTTTTATTCTATTTACAAATATAAAAAAAATAGTATTAAAATTTTTAAAATTTTGTTATTTCTAATTTAAAGTTATAATAAAAAAAAATTGCATACATTTTTATAAATTACAATTTTTTTAATATTAGTCTCTAAATAGAGGGATGAAAAATTATATGTTTTGATATAATTATATATATTGATTGTTTTTTTAAGGAGAAATCATGGATAAGGACACTTCTAAGAGTTATATCATAGATAGTATTTATATTTTTCCCTGATTATTATATAGGGCACTTGGACAATACTATCCTTTTCCAATTTCAAAATTCACTAAATTAATTAAAAAGAGTAAAATTCAAACCCCTATTATTTCCGTATTATTTTTCACGGTCAGTCACGTCAACCATTCCTCAACTCTCATGTTTTACACTAATTCCAATAACCACTCCAATAAAATTCCTTTACACTAATTTCAATAACCACTCCAATAAAATTCCAAAAAAAAAATTAAATTTGAGATTTATTGAAGTGCATCGTTCTTGCCTCTTCAACAAGAAAATCTATCTCAGATCGAACCATCGACCATAAGAACGCAAATTATTGGAGTCGTTTCACGATTCCGAACCCAATGCAGGAAGGTATCTTTCAAATATAAAATCTAGTACAATAGAAATCAAAACTATCATAAATATAATCAAGGAAATACAAATAAAATCAAAACTATCATACATAAAGAAACACTTACAAGTTCAATTATTATTAAAACTATCATATAATCACTGAAACACAAATAAGTAAAAAAAAACTATCATAGATGTAGTAATCAACTAAATTCATCCTCTACACTTATAAGTAAAATTGAAATCAAAACTATCATAGATATAATCAATGAAATACAAATAAAATCAAAACTATCTTAGATAAAGAAACACTTATAAGTACAATTAAAATTAAAACTATTATGGATATAATCAATGAAACCCAAATAAGTATACAGAAAATTAAAACTATCATAGATATACACAAACATTAAAATCAAAACAAACTATTAGTACAATAACTAAAATTAGTTTGAAAACGAAGAATAACACATATAGTTGATTGGTCCGTTTTTGGTGCATAATTCGAGTCGGTTTTTGGTCCTTTTCCCTCTCTATCGATTCTCTTTTCCCCGTTTATTTAGCCTTTGATGATTTATGGTCAGAATAGTGTGATCGAGATGTATTCGGTATTTTGTAGGCGAAACGGGAGGAAAACGAGCGAAAACGACTTTTTCGGAAGATGGTTGACCACCTGTCGGACGACAGAGGAATTGCACTGAGACCATGTCGGACGACATACTCCTGGAGGACGACAGTTGACCAAGTGTGAAAGATGGAGGACGACATGCCTGTCGGACGACACAATTGTCTGTCGTACGACAAAAAGGCATTTTTGGAAGAAACTTACAGAGGGGTAACGCAGGTTCGACCTGCGATCGACGGGTATTTTTCGGACGACATGATTTTATGTCGTACGACAAGTCGTTTGTCGGGCGACATGATTTCGATGTCGTCCGACATCTTTTGCTGAGTAGACTTTTAATCTCCATTTCGATTTGACTTTGTTTGACCCTCGTTTTTAAGGGTATAAATAGGTGTTTGGCTTGTAATTTCAGAACTAACTTTCATTTCCCCAATTTTATAAGATTGCATTTAGCTTCTTCTCCAAGCTTTCTAAATCTCCATTTTTGTTCTTCAATTCCTCTACACTAATTCACGATCTAAATTCCGTACGTCGAGAATCCGACAAAATCTCATTCACAAACGTTGTTCACCGCATCGAGACGGACGTTTCCATCGGATTAGTTTCTTCGTGTGACAAGTTGAAGCTCGGTCCCGATTTTGGAAGCTTTTCTCGATCTACTCCTTCATCCATCGATTCCATCATTCCCGTGGTGAGATTCCCTTCGTTTCCTCTCGATTATGGCTTATTCGATTGTGGATTGTGATGTTGAGTGCTTGATTATGGCTAGCTAAACCTTTGTGAGGGTGTTTGATGAAATTCCTCAATGAATTAGAGTTGATCTTCTAAAGTAGCTCGATTTCTATTAATTGGACGATTACACCTCTCGATTTGTGGTCTCGTGTCGAACAACTTCGTAGTATCGCTAGTGGACCATACGGTCGATGTGTAATTAGACGATCATTGGTGAGGGAGCACGTGACAACACCTTGATCTCTTTAGTCCGATTATTAGTTAATTGGGAGTTTATAAATCTAATTCAACTCTAGTTCGTTAGGAAGAGTAATCGGAACACCCTTGCTTTACCAACTCATTTGTTACAAAAAGATCTTTAATTACTCGCTTTTAATTACTCGTTCTTAGTTGTTAATCAATCACTCATTGCAACCCCCTTTTAGTTTATAATGATTTTCTCCCCTCTTTTGGAACTATTACTTAGCATATACAAAATGAAATTCACAAGCCGATAGCATTGCTCCTCGAGAGATCGACTCGGGGGATTTACGTAGTAAATCTTTCGAATTTTATAAATAACTTTTGAGCAATCAAAATGGTGCCGTTGCCGGGGAGCAATTTAGGCGTTGTGAATTGAAGTTTGTGTTAGTTAAGTTCTTGTTTCCTTTTGATCTTTTTGTTTGTTGTTGTGTATGCAAGGTCGAAGGAGTCTTCAACCTTTACTCTTGCCATACATAGACAACGTCAACCAATCCAAGGCTCTACGCAATCTAGCCTCTACATCCGAGCATCCACCACTTCTCACATTCCTACCACTCTCCGTTCCTACTACACCTTTTCTTGCTATCACTATGGAGAACCACGACAACAATGCTCATGACGGAGGGTCCCATCATTCTAATTCCGGAAGAGACGACCGTTCACCTCGAATGAATGACCGAAGAGAGCGTGAACCTAATCAACACAACCGTCATTCCGAGGACGATAGGGGGTCAAACCGGAGGAACAACCGTTATTCCGATGAAGATCGTGAGTCTCACCGGAGGCACCACCAAGAGACGGATGACGAGTACTATCATGGAAGGGGATATTACCAACCTCCACCTCGCCATAATCGTGACCGTGAACATTATAGAGATTACGAGCGTAATCATGAGCGTAACCATGAACAAGAGCGTCCACGAAATCGGTATGCTTACCAACGTCCTCCGGCCGGTAACTTTGAGCCTCAACGCCCGAGAATAGGGGACTTTTCTAAACCAAGGGTTCATGCCGACTCTTCTTGCATTGTTATTGGTCCGGGAGCCCGGAATTATGAGCTCAAGCCTCATCTTCTCAATCAATTGCCGGCGTACCATGGGTTTTCTAAGGAAGACGTGTTAGACTTTATCCGGGAATTCTATTCGACTCTTAAGGACTTCCCTCTAAATGGAATTCCGGAAGAACAATTGTGGATGAAGTGCTTCCCGCATTGTCTTAAGGAGAAGGCCCGTTCTTGGTTCCTTACATTGCCACCGAATTCTTTACGGACATGGGAAGAGGTGATTGATAAGTTCACGGGAAGGTATTTCCCTCAATACAAGACTCAAGTCTTGCGTGAACAAATTGTTGCTTATCGACAAGGGGGTGATGAACCGTTTCATGAAGCGTGGGAACGGTATAAAGCATTGGAGAGAGCATGCCCACATCATAATTTTCCTACGGAGCTCTTAAGGGAATTCTTCTACAATGGATTAGACCGGGAGTCTAGGATGACGGTCGACCATGCCTCCGGAGGTAATTATAGTAATTTGGATCGAGAGGAGATCAATTTGATGTGTGAGACGTTGGCGGAAAATTCTCTTCAAGCCATTGTGCATACGGGAGGGACGCACAAGGTAAATGCCAATGAGGTTAATGTGTGAATGGCTAACCAAATGAACGAGCTCACTAAGTGCATGCACACATTGATGAAAAGAGATGCACAACCGGAAGTGAGAAGGAAGCCATGTTGTGTGTGTGGGTCACCGGACCATGGAGGCGATAATTGTCCACAAACCGCACCACCTCAAGACTTTGAGGTTAATGCTATTCAAGGGGTACACTCGAAGAATGATCCGTTTGCCCCAACTTACAACAATGCTTGGAAGAATCATCCGAATTTCTCTTGGTCCGGAAATAATTATCAACAACCACCCGGTCAAAACTCGGGGCAACGCCCTCCATATCAAGGACCGAATCAACAATCGAGACCTACATTGATGCAAGAGTTTCATGCTTATGTTTAAACCTCTACTAATCACCGTATTGAACAAGACAAGAAGATTGCTACCCTTGAGGCCGCATACAAACATCAAGAGACGCAATTGGGCCAACATGCTACGAGTTTTGGTGAGATTCACCAACAACTCCAAAAGGGTACGTTCCCTAGCCAACCGTCTCATCTCAAAGCGGTGACCATGTTGAGGAGTGGGAAGATTGTGGATAACAAGGTTGGAGAAGTAAGTTCGGATGACGAGGAGGTGAGCAAGGAACAATCTATTCCGGTTCCTAATCATGCCAATGAGCCACCATTGGAAGACGAGACCCCGCCTAAGGTTCAAATTCTTCATAAGACGGCTAATCCTTACCGTCCACCTTTTCCGGCGCATCTTCGTCATGACAAGCAAGATCAACAATTCCAAGACATCTACAAGCTCCTCTCTAAGGTGAATATTAACCTTCCTCTTCTTGATGTGATCCGTACGGTTCCGGCCTACGTGAAATTCTTCAAAGACTTGGCTTCTAAAAAGAGGAGGTTTGTTGATGATGAGAAAGTGGTTGTCTCCGAGGTGGCTAGTGCAATTCTCCAACATAAACTCCCGGAAAAGCAAAGTGACCCCGGAAGCTTTAATATTAAAATTGCTTTGGGTAATGGACGTGAGGTGTCGGGAATGCTAGATCTTGGTGTCGGGATAAACTTGATGCCTTTCTCCATGTTTGACCGATTGGATTTGGGAGACCTCAAGGCTATTAGGATGTGTCTACAATTGGCCGACCGGTCTGTACGATATCCTAAGGGCATAATCGAGGACGTTCTTGTGAAGGTGGGGGGATTAATTGTCCCGGTTGACTTTGTCGTTCTCGATGTTGGAGAAGTCAAGGAAGATGGGAAAGACCATGCTATTCTCCTTGGTCGACCTTTTATGGCCACCACAAATACCTTGATTGATGTCAAGAATGGTTCCCTTCAAATGACGGTCTTGGGAGAAACGGTTTCGTTCTCGGCTAAGGATGGTATCTCCATTCCCTCTACAAGTTTCGTGGAAGAATGCTCGTTTCTAGATTCTATTGATCATCTTTCCGAGATGAATTTCTTGGATGATTTTGAGCATGTCCCGGTAGAGAGTATTGACATGATTCATGAGGACATTCCGGAAGAAAAGGAGTTAATGGATGAGGGAACTTTCTTATCTATTGATGATGTGTTTGTGGTTGAGGAGGAAGTGGAGATTGAAGAGAGTGTTGGCTTGGAAACCGAGGGGATTGTGTTTCCCGAGGAAGTAGTGGAGGAGAAGCTTGAGGACAAGCTTCCAAAGTTTGCGGTGAGGGAGAATATCTTGCCCCCGGGAAGTAAAGCCGAGTTGAAGGAATTACCTCAACACTTGAAGTACATATTCTTGGAGGAAGGTGATTCAAAGCCGGTGATCATTAGTGCCACATTGGATGAGCACGAAGAGAAGGCTCTTTTTGAGGTACTAAAGCGAAATGTACGAGCCTTTGGTTGGAGTCTATCGGATCTAAAGGGTATTAACCCGACCCATTGTACGCATCGAATTATTCTCGAGGATGGGGCCTTACCTAAGAGAGATGGCCAACGGAGGTTGAATCCGGTACTCTTGGAAGTGGTGAAGAAGGAGATCTTGAAACTTCTCGATGAAGGGATAATCTATGCCATTTCGGATAGCAAATGGGTTAGTCCGGTGCACGTGGTACCGAAGAAGGGTGGTATTACGGTTGTTGAGAATGAAAAGAAGGAGTTGATCCCGACTCGTATGACAACGGGTTGGAGAATGTGCATCGACTATAGAAAGCTAAATGCGGCTACTAAAAAGGATCACTTTCCTTTGCCGTTCATTGATCAAATGCTCGACAAACTCGCGGGACATATGTTCTTTTGCTTTCTCGATGGACTTTCCGGGTATTACCAAATCACTATCGCCCCGGAAGACCAAGAGAAAACAACTTTCACTACACCCTTTGGTACGTTTGCTTGGCGACGAATGCCCTTTGGTCTTTGTAATGCTCCCGGAACATTCCAACGATGCATGATGTCTATCTTTGCGGAATTTATTGGAGACTTCTTGGAGGTATTTATGGATGACTATTCTCTATTTGGGAGCTCGTTTGATGATTGCCTTGCTAAGCTTGATAGGGTTCTCCAAAGATGTATTGAATCGAGTTTGACTTTGAGTTGGGAGAAAAGTCACTTTATGGTGAGAAGTGGGATCGTCTTGGGACATGTGGTGTCCGAGAAAGGTATTGAGGTAGACCCGGCTAAAATTTCCGTTATTTCTAAACTTCCGTCTCCGGTGAATGTGAAGGGGGTTCGGAGTTTCTTGGGTCATGCCGGGTTCTATAGGCGATTTATTAAAGATTTCTCTAAGATAAGCCAACCTCTTTGCCATCTTTTGAGCTAAGACGTGGAGTTTAAGTTCGATGATAAATGCACGGAGGCATTTGAAATTTTAAAGAAGAAGCTCACTACGGCCCCGATTGTATGTGCTCCCGATTGGAACCTTCCTTTCGAGATTATGTGCGATGCTTCTAACTCGGCCGTGGGAGCGGTTCTTAGTCAAAGAGTCGACAAGCTTTCCCATGCTATCTACTATGCTAGATTGACTCTTTCCGGTGCCCAATTGAACTATACGACTACGGAGAAGGAACTATTGGCGGTGATGTTTTCTCTTGAGAAATTTCGCCCTTATATCATTGGATCCAAGGTCGTCGTTTATAGCGATCACGCGGCTTTACGGTATCTTCTTACAAAGCCTCATTCTAAGCTGAGGTTGATTCGTTGGGTACTCTTGCTTCAAGAGTTCGACTTGGAAATCCGTGATAGAAAAGGAAGTGAAAATGTGGTAGTCGATCATCTCTCCCGTCTAGAGCCGGTTGGTGACTTCTTGAAGACTCATGCCTATGAGGGAATTTCCGAAGTTTTTCCTTTTGAGGATTTGATGCTAGTGGATTCAAGTCCTTGGTATGCGGACATTGTTAACTTCATAGCCGCCGGAGCCCTAAGGAAAGACTTGACATCTCAAGCCCGGAAAAGGTTCGAGAATGATTGCAAAAATTATTTTTGGGCCGACCCATACTTGTACAAAGTAGGGAAGGATGATGTGATTAGGAGGTGTTTACCGGAGAATGAGCAACGGGGTGTATTGGTATGTTGCCATTCGGATTCTTATGGTGGACATTTTGGAGGTAAAAAGACGGCTTATAAGGTGCTTCAATCGGGGTTGTATTGGCCTACTTTGTTTAAAGACGCCCATGCTTTTTGTGCTACTTGTGATCGGTGCCAAAGATTTGGGAATATTGGGTCGAGACAAGAGATGCCGTTGCAAATCAATCTTGTAGTCGAGGTGTTCGACGTGTGGGGAATTGACTTCATGGGACCTTTCCCGAGCTCTCGTGGATACGAGTACATTCTCCTAGCGGTTGACTATCTTTCTAAATGGGTGGAGGCCATCCCGACTCGACGATGTGATGCGAATACGGTGATCAACTTTATCCAAGAGTACATTTTCTCTCGATTCGGCTTTCCGAAGGCAATCATAAGTGATGGTGGTACGCACTTTTGTAACAAGATCTTCGAAAAGCTTATGAAGAAGAATGGGGTAAGTCACAAGGTAGCTACGGTCTACCACCCTCAAACGTCCGGGCAAGCGGAAACGAGCAATCGACAAATCAAGGGGATTATTGAGAAAACCGTGAAACCTTCTCGGAAAGATTGGTCGGAAAGACTTGTGGATGCTTTGTGGGCGTATAGGACGGCCTACAAGACCGTAGTTGGTATGAGCCCATTCCGCCTTGTTTTTGGAAAAGCGTGCCATTTGCCGGTTGAGATCGAGCACCGGGCATTTTGGGCTATAAAGGCGACAAATCTAGATGTGGAGAATGGAGGCGAGCATCGTTTCTTGGAAATGTCGGAGTTGGAGGAGTTACGAGACGAGGCCTATGAGAACAATAAGATTGTTGGAAATCGATATCCCGAAATTAATAAATTAATTATCTAATTAATTCCGACCGAAATCCTTTGGAGATCGAATATCCGGGGTTGTCAAATTGCGGAACGACAACTCCAATCGAAATCCCGGTTGCCGGAATCCCGCCACGAACCACCACGCATACCCGGACTCAACCAAACCCTAACCACGGGGATAGCCCGGGCTGTTCGGTCGAGCCCATGCACGGGGCTCGCGGCTGTCCTTGGCAGCTGCCTAGGGCTGCTCGTAGCAGCCTCTTGGATGTGGCGTGAGGGGCTATTCAAAACAGCCCGTTTGACGTGCCTCGATCCCTCGCCGGAACAGCCGAAGCCATCCCCGAAGGAACCCCCAATCGAGCTCTAGCCGCGGACAAGCCGCTGCTGCTCGATGGGGCTCGTACTCGCGTCCAGGCGAGTCCTAGGGTTGCAGCCGTGCAACCCCGCACGCAACCAGCGACGCCCCGCGGATCCGCTGCGGGAAATCCCGCAGCCCGCTGCCTGGGCATACCAGGCGGCCGCTTGACCCCCCAGGCGGCGGTTTGCCTGGGCAGTCAAACCCTAGGCGCGATTCTTCGCCGTCGGGTCGCTCCAGCCGCGGTGGTCCGGTGATCTTCGATCACCACCACCCAGCTCGACCCCGGTGAGGATCTCGAACCTCGGATCTTGTTCTACGGTATTTTTACGATGATATAAACGATTAAAATCATAAAGAGGGTTTTACGATTTTACCTCGTTCTCGTTGTTCGGAAAAACGAAGAACTCAATTGATGACCTTGAGATCTTCCCACGTATTCCTTGCACTAGCTCGAACGTCGGGTGGGCGACGATCTTCCGAACTCCATGGATCTCCCTCTCTACTTTCTCTCTCTAGAATTGTGATCTTCAAGTTATGAGAATAGAGAAGACCATGTAGTGCTTTTATAGGCTACGTAGGGGATCTTAAGGAGGTGGAATATTGGGCTCCCAATATTAATGATTAAATTGAGCCCAAGCCCAAATCTATTAATCAATTAATATTAATTAATTCTATTTTCCACTATATAAAATTAATTGCACTCCCAATATTAAACCATATTATATCAAATAATATTTCTCCGGTAGTATCATTTATTCCGTGTATTTAAGATATAAATATCCATGAATAAAATTAATTTATTGCTAAGTAATTTATTCATCTCTTGTATCCGAGACTAGTAACATTCAACCTTAATTATTATGCGGAACAAATCCACCTGCAGGGTTTACATAATAATTCCTTATGAACTCATCTCGGGGATATTATCAACCCTTACGGGATACACTTTCCCGTCAAGTATTCACGGCATGCCATATATAAAATATAGTGACCCAACTTAACCGGTAATTGACCCAATAATTAAATCGGTCAATTCCTTTGGAAAATCAAAGTCACTTATATTAAATATACACACCCGCAATAGTATCGGGGATTAAGAATAAAATACTCTGAGACTTGAATCAATTATCAAAGGCAATCCTAATTGATAAGTCTCAAGCGATCCGCTCAATACACCAAGTGTACAAGTGTGATAAAATAATTAAAACAAATTATTTTCTCTCTCACACAACGACTATACCGATGGATTGGTCCGTGTCCATCTAGGTCGTGAGCAACTGTTCGATTAAATACGAGTAACCGATAGTATGATCTTCTGTGTGGGCCCGACACACCATACTAACTACAACGTATAGAATCCAGGACAATAATTTGCATATATTTAATTATAAATAATTAAACGCAAATAATTGTTTATTTAATTAAATGGATTAATGGCAATGGATCGGGAGTTTCCGTTACTTAAATCTAGACATTAAGTACACAACTCCAACAATCTCACTTGTACTAAGGTCTAGTCATTTCCTCCAAACTCCCGACTCCCATAATCATCACGTGCTTAAGTTGTACTTCCAAGAAGTACTATGTGAATGAGCAATCTAGGTTGCCGCTCTGAAGTTATCTTGGTGACTACAGCGTCGTCTCCCTCGACGATGACTCGTATCAGGTGGTACTTGCACTATGTGTTATCATACACTTATGGACTTGTGATTTCTTACCATTTGCCATCGCACCGCTATTTACATAGCCTTTGGCAAATTAAGAATCACATCTAAGTCCCAGAGATTATCCTGGAGCTATACCAAAACTTCCGCTGCCTCTGAGGCCGCTATTTGGTTACCCATGGCAGAGTCCGAAAAGCATCGTGCTTATCACTCTTCCATGTTAAAAACTCCTTCTCCTTCAATAGTGAAACACATAGCCTGATATCTGCTGGGATTCGATGTCCCGGGTTATCAAAATTGCGGAACCGATAACCCGATCAAAAACCCTCGATCACCGAAGATTGGATCCCCGACTCATCCGCAGGAGTCCGACCTTTGGAGACTACGCGCCCGAAGACACGCAGCCCGCCCCCAGCCGATTTTCTCCCGCGAGTCGGATCCACGAACGCGAACCACCTCACGAGCCGGGGCCCGACCGAACGCCCAGCGAAGCCCGAAGGCTGCGTGCGCCCAGCCGAGCCCCCGCGAGGGGCTCGCGATCGTTCCCGGACGATCGCTGGGATCGCTCGCGCGATCCCCGGGGCTGCTCGTAGCAGCCCGCAGCGAGTCGCGATGACTCGCTGCTCGCACGGGGTCAGCCCCGTGCGCATCCGCTACGGGAATCCCCGTAGCGCGCACGAGGCGGCTGCGGGTTAACCCCGCAGCGACCCGCGATCGAGCTCACGGGCTCGATCGCCCCTCGGCTCCAGCCGAGGGCTTCGCGTCACGCGCCTCCGACGAGGGGGCTGGGGTCCGCCACGGCACCAGCCCGTGGCACCCCGGGGATCGACCGAAGTCGATCCCATGCCCCGGCGTCCAGCCGGGGCTCGTCCCTTGTCGCGCGTCCTCGGCGGTCGAACCCTAGGGTTCGTCCGCCCCCTTCGATCCTCGCCGGGGATCTCGAATCCCCGTCCCCGAGGTTCGTCGTTTTCCCGGATCGCGTGTTCATGTATATATCACAATTTATTCAACGCAAATAATCATAGAAGGGGTTTCTCGATTATTACCTCGATTCGTTGTACGGAGAAACGAATCTTTGATGACCTCGTGATCTTCCCGCGTAATCCTAGCACTCCGTTCGAACGTCGGGTGGGCGACGAGCTATCGAACTCTTATGGATCTTCCTCACTCTCAAGACTTAAGAATTCCGTAGGTCAATTAATTCTCTTGTGAAAAGTGAAGACCATGTAGTGCTTATATAGGCTACGTAGGGGATCATAAGGAGAATAAATATTGGGCTTCTAAATATTGAAAATTAAATTGGGTCCAACCCAAATCTATTAATTCTTATCAATATTAAATTTTATTTATTTTCCACTATATAAATAAAATTGCACTCCCAATATTATTCCATATTATATCAAATAATATTTCTCCATCTTAGTATTATTTATTCCATGTATTTAAGATTTAAATATCCATGAATAAATTTATTTATTGCTCAATAAATAATATTCATCTCTTATATCCGAGACTAGTACCGTTCAACCTTTATTATTGTGCGGAACGAATCCACTCATGAGGTTTACACAATAATTCCTTATGAACTCATCTCGGGGATATTATCAACCCTTCCGGGATACACTTTCCCGTCAAGTATTCACGGCATGTCATATATAAAATATAGCGACCCAATTTTACCGGTAATTAACCCAATAATTAAATCGGTTAATTCCTTTGGAAAATCAAAGTCTCTAATATTAAATATACACACCCGCAATAATATCAGGGATTAAGAATAAAATACTCCGAGATTTAAATTGATTATCTTAGGCAATCCTAATCAATAAATCTCAAGCTGATCCGCCCAATACACCAAGTGTACAAGTGTGATAAAATAATTAAGACAAATTATTTTCTCTCTCACACAACGACTATACCGATGGATTGGTCCGTGTCCATCTAGGTCGTGAGCAACTGTTTGATTAAATACGAGTAACCGATAGTATGATCTTCTGTGTGGGCCCGACACACCATACTAACTACAACGTATAAAATCCAGGACTATATTTTGCATAATTAATTAATAATAATTAATTGCAAATAATTGTTTATTAATTAAATAGGTTAAATACCATGACCGGGAGTTTACCGGTACTTAAATCTAGACATTAAGTACACAACTCCAACAATCTCCCACTTGTACTAAGGTCTAGTCATTTCCTCCAAACTCCCGACTCCCATACTCATCACGTGCTTAAGTTATACTTCCCAGAAGTATTATGTGAATGAGCAATCTAGGTTGCCGATCTGAAGTTATCTTGGTGACTACAGCGTCGTCCCTCTGACGATGACTCGTATCAGGTGGTACTGGCTCTATGTGTTATCATCACCCTTTTTTGAACTTATGACCTCTTCCAGTTCTCCACGCACCGCTGTGTACATAGCCTTTGGTGAACCAAGAGTCATATCCAAGTTCAGAGGTCATTCCGGAACCTAACCAAAACTTCCGCTGCCTCTGAGGCTGCTATTCGGTTTATGATAGAGTCCGAGAAGCATAACGCTTATCACTCTTTCATCCTTAGGTTCCACCTCTCCTAAAAGTGAACACATAGCCTGATATCGACTTACACTGGCCTTTCTCCGATTTTTGATCTGAGAAACTGTAATCTAAGAGGATTTCGTTTTGCCGGTATCCAGTACTTCCAAGTACTTTTACAGCATTCGAATATCTCTTATTCAGATTACTTTGATACCCTCCCACTACGCTAACCGCATAGTTGATATCAGGTTCTTGTTTTATAACAATGCATCTACAAAGCTCTTTACACTCGAAGTGTAGATAACTGCTTTGTTTATATCTATCTGCTTCATGTGTTCGAAACACATACCTTTAGATAGATCTATTCTGTTCCCGAAAGGCAATAACCTTTCTCAGAATTGTGCATGTATAAAACAAACCATAATCGTATAAGATATCTTAAGAGAAGTACAAATGTTCTTATCCAGAGATCGAAAGATTTCTAAGAACATGATCCAACTTCATCTTAATCTTATATCTCGATTTATTTAGACAACCTCTATTTTATGTCTGACAACACTTTTACATTGTTGCCAACGATGAAGTGTTATCTACACAAAATTCCGAGAAACACCACCCTTGTTTCCATTACGTCTCTAACACACCTTTCTCGCAAATCTATGCAGACCTAGGGATCGATTTCATGTATACTGGATCCAGAGTTCAAAACTCCTCCAGCCTTATGAACATCTCTGGTTGATTAACAACCTCCCACTGCAATGGCGTTCCGGTGTATAACAGTAATAACATTAGGTGCAGTTAGTGGTGTATTACTACTCGGTTAGGCTGGTTCTCAGTCTTCCCTTTCCTCATTTTAAAGTACTATGTCAGTTAGGGCATTGTAGTTCATCTAATAGTCTTCCTCTAAGAACCGGGCGAGGATACCCATCTGGTTCGTAGTACTATTGAACATACAATTACTTGTTCTTCTAGGATTATTCTACAACCACATAGAATGTGCCGTTGTATCCAGAAATATCCATAGAACATAGGTAGTTCCGAACAAACTTGTTCTTTTACTATTAGAATCCCATTTCTCATTCCTGACACACCATGTCTACACATCAGTGTATGGTGTAGTCGTTTGAGATTTAATCTCAATCTCTGTTTTATGCTATGTGTTATTTAGATAGGTGATAGCCTCCCCGAACAAGTCGCAGGCTTTCAATGGATATACTTTGAAGGATCCCCATAATGACTTTGTGTTGAAAACACTCCGCTTTTATGGCACATCAAGTAATCTAATCCATCTTCGAGTATTCTTGAAAGAACGACTCGTACCTTCTCTAATTACACATACCGCATTAATCATCAATCATTTCCTATACTTGTTCGAATTCCATCCTTTATTCAGAAAGGTTAACTTAGTTGTATCATCTTTCAAGATCGATTCTTAGGTCGGGAAGTCCATTCCTCCAACTATAATTGATCAAGTCAATTTCGACCTTTTGAATCCCTTTTGAATAGATACTACCAAGTTCGAGAATTCTCAAGTATAATGATTAATAAGAGAAATACATCTAATAAGTAAAACAAGTTATACATAACGGTTTGTTGCATCGTGGTAGACTAAGGATTCATCATTCACATATTGCTATCTAATGTACCATAATAGATATCACCATTATTTCTTATCCAAACCATCCAATGATTAAAGAAATAAAATATCCATTAATAAAGAAAACCAGAACGAAGTTCTTTTTCAAAATAAAGGGGTACATAAGCAATAACTGAAATGAAAAACTTAAAACAGATAAATGTCTTCCACTGCAACCGCTGCTACCCCAACAGCTTCGCCCATGTAGACTCGAACTCTTCTTGTCTAAGTCGCCGGGTTTTCTGGAACCCCTGCATTTAAAGAAATGCACATACCGTCAGTGGTTCCATATCTACACACCAGAATTCTGGTAGATAATACCGCTGACTATATTTTTACGACTAAAGAAAAATTCGTACCTCTGAGAGGACATTCAGACTTCCAGTGTCCAGACTTCTTGCATCGGAAGCATAAGCCCTTTGGCTTACTAGCCCCCACTCGTGGTCCATTCCTCTTGGCACCACTGGGTTTTATGGCTTGCTTCCTTTTCTTGCCCCTACCTCCAATAGCTTTCAAGCTTTTGGACTTGGTAGCCACAAGCGCTTGAGACTTGCCCTTCTTGTAGATCCCCTCTGCCGCCTTCAGTTCAGTCAGGAGTTGCGCAAGAGTATAAGACAGTTTAACCATATTATAGCTCATACGAAACTGCTCAAAACTAGGGGTCAGAGACTGGAGTATGATGTCGACTTGTGTTTCACCATCAATCATAGCTCCTAGGACCTCCAATTCATTCAACAGACTCATCATCTTGAGAACGTGCTCCTCGACAGGCGTTCCTTCAGACTGAGTAGTTGACATGAGGACTCTCATGGCTTCTTGCCTCCCCGCACGGTCATGATGCCCAAACATCTCCTTGAGGTTAAATAACATATCCTCGGCAGTGTTCATCGGCTCATGTTGGGTTTGGAGTACATTTGACATGGAAGCCAAAATATAGCACCTAGCCATTTCATCAGTCTTTTTCCACTTCCGATATGCTTCTTTTTCCTCATCAGTTGAGGCGGCCGTGGGTTCAGCAGGGCATTGCTCATAGAGTACAAACTTGTACTCTTCAGCAGTCAGGACAATGTCCAAATTTCTCTTCCAATCAATATAATTGGGGCCAGTGAGTTTATGTTCCTTGAGTATCACAGAAAGTGGATTTATAGCTATTCTCTAAACCTATAAGCACATGTAAACAAACAATCAATTTAATGTCCGATATTATCTCCCTCAAATAATATCATTAAATTACTAATTGCGTCTAAAATCCCATCAGGTAAGGCAAGCCACGTTCGTGTGGACGTTTACCCACCCAAATGATTTAGCAATTAGATTTGCTTCGGTCCTACATCATTATAGCGTTACTTCGTTGGGAAGAATACTATAAAGCGTACCTAAGTGTAAACCACCACTCAGTACTAAGGTAAATCGTTTAGAATTGTTATGTCACCGCAAGCCACGTTCGTGTGGACGTTTACGATAACTCGCAATCCCTCACAATCTCCTATAACTGTCTACATCAATTATTCTAAAATCCCTTTCAGTATAGCAAGCCACGTTCGTGTGGACGTTTACTACACCAAATAGATTTATATAATTGAAATCCAATTACTTGATCCATTTGATTTAGTAAATCAAGACTCGGAGAATCATAAGTGAAACTCGAAGTTTCTAACCAGTGATTCACCATGCGAGCGACCCTATCTCTCATAAATGAGGGAGCCGAGCAGACAATCGATCCATCTATCAAAGAATGGTACGAAGGTCTCTAATTTGTGTCCTCAACATGACCAAGTGGCTCTGGCTCCATTCCACTCCCCGGGGTGAGAATGAGTCGACTTGAAGTCAGTTTTGGAAAGACAAATTAGGCATTGTTTGATAAACTTAATCAATATTTCTTGTAAAAGGAATTACAAGAATTCTCCTCCAATGACTTGTCTATATGAACTTCAAAAGTCCATAAAAGTCACCAAGAGAACAGTGATGGAGACCATGGGAATGTTTCCATCCCCTCTCCCACTTAGCTTTTTACGATAAAGGGATACGCTATCTAGTGCATAAAATAAACACATATAGCATGCATGAAAGCAATAAAGCACATAGGTCACATAGTCAAAATAATGCTAGAGAATTATTTTCCCGACTATCATGGCTTTTTCTTCATATGCATCCTCTAGTCTTCAGTCTTCGTTTCTTGAATGTTCCATGCGACGAGAATATTAATATCCAATATTTAAATCTATTTATTTTTAATTAATCCAAAAGTTACTTAATTCGAAAATTAAGTCAATTGAATATATCAAAAATAAAATTAAATATTATTAATATTTTTATTTATTTATTTTCCTATCTAGTTCTTATTAAATCTCTAGAATAATCTATCCAAGTAAAACTTGGAATATTCTAGAAGATATCTATAATAGAACAAGGAAATAAAATAAATAAATTAGGACTCACTACTTTCCAAATTTAATTTTATTCCTAATCCATGAATACTCCCATGAGTAGGAATAATCAAATAGGAAAAATAAATTTAGTACTAAATTAATTAAATTTCTAATCTATGAATAATTCCATGAAGGAAATAAATCAATAGAAATAAAATTAATTTAAATTAATTCTTTTCCTAATCCATGAGAGTTTCCTAAAAGGAAAGTACTCAAATAGGAAACCCGAATTAATTAGGAAAGTAGATCTTGGTAGGAATAGCATGGGATTGGGAGACCCCACACCACCCCCACCTAGATGGATCGGCCGGCCACTCGGGGAGGAGCGCCGCCGCCGCCTAGCCACGCCGGCTAGGCCATGGGTCGATCACCATCATGTGATCGATCCCAAGCCCTTCCCTCTTCGTCACTTCTTTGTCTTCCGGTGATCGCCTCATCATCGAACCAACGTAAATAATTTACAAAAAATTAAATTACAATTCCGGTATCGATTCTATACATGAAATCGACCCTATACATTTTCCGGAAAATAAAGTGCGTAATAATAAATCCTAAATTCGGTCAACCCCCGAATTTTTACTATTACAAACATTCAACCACACAAAAACGAATCTCGACATGTCCGAGAGTTTAATAATCATGATAATAAAATTAACAAAAATTAAATTAACCATGATAGCCGGAAATCCTGCAAGGTAGAACAATAATCGAATACATACATGAACACGAAACCAAACGCTCTGATACCAATTGCTGGGATTCGATGTCCCGGGTTATCAAAATTGCGGAACCGATAACCCGATCAAAAACCCTCGATCACCGAAGATTGGATCCCCGACTCATCCGCAGGAGTCCAAACTTTGGAGACTACGCGCCCGAAGACACGCAGCCCGCCCCCAGCCGATTTTCTCCCGCGAGTCGGATCCACGAACGCGAACCACCTCACGAGCCGGGGCCCGACCGAACGCCCAGCGAAGCCCGAAGGCTGCGTGCGCCCAGCCGAGCCCCCGCGAGGGGCTCGCGATCGTTCCCGGACGATCGCTGGGATCGCTCGCGCGATCCCCGGGGCTGCTCGTAGCAGCCCGCAGCGAGTCGCGATGACTCGCTGCTCGCACGGGGTCAGCCCCGTGCGCATCCGCTACGGGAATCCCCGTAGCGCGCACGAGGCGGCTGCGGGTTAACCCCGCAGCGACCCGCGATCGAGCTCACGGGCTCGATCGCCCCTCGGCTCCAGCCGAGGGCTTCGCGTCACGCGCCTCCGACGAGGGGGCTGGGGTCCGCCACGGCACCAGCCCGTGGCACCCCGGGGATCGACCGAAGTCGATCCCATGCCCCGGCGTCCAGCCGGGGCTCGTCCCTTGTCGCACGTCCTCGGCGGTCGAACCCTAGGGTTCGTCCGCCCCCTTCGATCCTCGCCGGGGATCTCGAATCCCCGTCCCCGAGGTTCGTCGTTTTCCCGGATCGCGTGTTCATGTATATATCACAATTTATTCAACGCAAATAATCATAGAAGGGGTTTCTCGATTATTACCTCGATTCGTTGTACGGAGAAACGAATCTTTGATGACCTCGTGATCTTCCCGCGTAATCCTAGCACTCCGTTCGAACGTCGGGTGGGCGACGAGCTATCGAACTCTTATGGATCTTCCTCACTCTCAAGACTTAAGAATTCCGTAGGTCAATTAATTCTCTTGTGAAAAGTGAAGACCATGTAGTGCTTATATAGGCTACGTAGGGGATCATAAGGAGAATAAATATTGGGCTTCTAAATATTGAAAATTAAATTGGGTCCAACCCAAATCTATTAATTCTTATCAATATTAAATTTTATTTATTTTCCACTATATAAATAAAATTGCACTCCCAATATTATTCCATATTATATCAAATAATATTTCTCCATCTTAGTATTATTTATTCCGTGTATTTAAGATTTAAATATCCATGAATAAATTTATTTATTGCTCAATAAATAATATTCATCTCTTATATCCGAGACTAGTACCGTTCAACCTTTATTATTGTGCGGAACGAATCCACTCATGAGGTTTACACAATAATTCCTTATGAACTCATCTCGGGGATATTATCAACCCTTCCGGGATACACTTTTCCGTCAAGTATTCACGGCATGTCATATATAAAATATAGCGACCCAATTTTACCGGTAATTAACCCAATAATTAAATCGGTTAATTCCTTTGGAAAATCAAAGTCTCTAATATTAAATATACACACCCGCAATAATATCAGGGATTAAGAATAAAATACTCCGAGATTTAAATTGATTATCTTAGGCAATCCTAATCAATAAATCTCAAGCTGATCCGCCCAATACACCAAGTGTACAAGTGTGATAAAATAATTAAGACAAATTATTTTCTCTCTCACACAACGACTATACCGATGGATTGGTCCGTGTCCATCTAGGTCGTGAGCAACTGTTTGATTAAATACGAGTAACCGATAGTATGATCTTCTGTGTGGGCCCGACACACCATACTAACTACAACGTATAAAATCCAGGACTATATTTTGCATAATTAATTAATAATAATTAATTGCAAATAATTGTTTATTAATTAAATAGGTTAAATACCATGACCGGGAGTTTACCGGTACTTAAATCTAGACATTAAGTACACAACTCCAACAATATCGACTTACACCGGTCCCAATTTGATTAGAAATCTAAGAGAGTGTAATCCAAAGGAAATGCTCGTCTGCTCCGTAATCCAGAACATGGTTTCTAGCACTTCGAAAGTACTTAAAATGTTCATTACAGCAGTCGAGTATTCCTTTCCAGGATTACCTTGATATCCTCCCACTATACTAGTCGCATAGCAGATATCAGGTTCTCGTTTTTAACATCGCATTTATTAAGCTTTCCACACTCGAAGTGTAGGAAACCGCTTTCATTGCTTCTATCTCCTTTTGTGCTCCAAAACACAAAACCCTAAAATAGATGCATTCCGTATCTGAAAGGTAACGAACCTTTCTCGGAATTTTGCATGTTAAAATGAACCATAATCGTATAAGATATCTAGAGAAGTACAATGTTCTTTTCTTGAGATCCTAGATCTTAAGAACATGCTCTAACTTCTTCTTTATCTCATATATCGATTTTTCTAGACAACCATCATTTTATGTCTGACAACATCTTTACATTGTTACCAATGATAAAATGTTATCTACATAAAACCTCCGAGAAACACCACCTTGTTTCCATCACGTTTCCCATACACACGATTCGTCAATGCCTTTTGATGAATCCATCAAATGGACTTTCTCATCAATGCGCAAGTTCCACGAACTCAATGCTTTGTTCCAATCCATAGATGGATCAACTAAGCTTGTACTCTAAATGATTTTGCCTCTTAGCAATAATCCTTATTGCTTTCCAAGAAGGCACATTTAGATCTAGTACTGCCTTCATGTAGTTCCAGGGATCGATTTCATGTATACTAGGTCCAGAGTCCGAAAACTCTTCTAGTCTTATGAATATCTCCGGTTGATCCACAACCTCCCACTACAACGGCATTCCAGTGTATAAACAGTAATAACAGTAGGTGCAGTTAGTGGTGTACCGCTACTCGGTTCGGCTGGTTCTAAGTCTTAATCTCTCTCTCTCATTTCAAAGTATTAAGTCACTTTGGGCTTGTGGTTCATCTAATAGTCTTCCTCTAAGAACCGGGCGTTAGAACTTATAACGTCCTTCTGGTTCATAGTACTATTGAACACACATCTTTTGTTCTTCTAGGATATTCTACAACCGCATTTGAATGCGCCGTTGTTTCCAGACATATCCATAGAACACAGGTATTTCCGTATAACTCATGCTTTTACTGTTTCTATAAGAGTTCCATTTCTTATTTCCGACACACCATTTCTACACAATAGTGTATGGTGTAGTCATTTGGGATCAAATCCCAATCTCTGATCAGTATGCCATGCATTCCTCAGACATGCACTTGCCTCCGCGATTAGATCGCAGGCTTTCAATGGATATACCATGATGGCTCCCCACAATAGCTTTGTGTCCATTGACTTGTCAAAACACTTTGCTTTTGTGGCACATCAGGTATGCTAATCCATTTTTTCGAGTAATCGTAAAATGAAGTACTCGTATCTAATTGTCTGAGTAGACAAAGATCTGCATACATCAGAGTTAATCAATTCTAATACTTGTCCGGATCTTATACCTTATATCCATAAAGGATTGCTTAGTTATGTTATCTTCCAAATTAGATTCTTGGGTCGGAAGGTCCACTCCTTTAACTTAATTGATCAAAATATCAATTTTCGACCTTTGAACTTCTTATTTGAATAAACATTACTTAGCATAAGAATCCACAAGTAAAATGATTTAATAAAGAAATCTTTTATTAGTAAAACGAATTAAATGCTTCGGTTCGTTGCATCGTGGTGGACTTAGGATTCATCATTTATATATTGCTAGCTAATATACCAGAATAGATAATATCCTTATTTCTTCTTATAACCATCAAATGATTAAAAGAAATAAAATATTCATTCATTAGAAATCCAGAACTAAGTTCTTTCTAAAGGTACATAAAAGCAATAACTCAAAATGAAATCCTATATAATTGTCCTCCACTGCAACAGCTGCCTCCTCAACAGCATTGCCCATGTAGACTACGATTTCTTCTTTTCCAAGTCGTCGGGTTTCCTGGAACCCTCGCATTTAGAATGCGCATACCGTCAATGGTTCCATATCTACACACCAGGTTCCCGTAGATAATACCACTGACTATGTTTTACGACTAAAGAAGATTTTGTACTTTCTTTGAGAGGATAATCAGACTTCCAGTACCTAGACTGTTTGCATCGAGAACACTAGCCTATTGGCTTTCTCGCCCCATCTCGTGATCCAAGAAACTTAGGACCACTGGGTTTCTTTGCTTACTTTTCCTATCCCCCGGTTTTGCCCTTAGGTTCGAAACCTTTGGCATTGGCTACAAGAGCTTGCGATTTCCGTCTCAACTCGTCCAAAAGGTCCATCATCTCAAAAACGTGTTTAAGCGTTTCCTTGAATCGACTGGCCTTTATGAGTATCCTCATCGCCTCTTGTCTAGCCTCTACATCATGTCTAAACATCTTCTTGAGTTTGAACATGATAAAATCAGTTCTTTCCTCATCAGTTAAGACATTGGTAGGCTCGGGAGGACAACGCTCACTGAGTACAAACTTGTACTCTTTAACAGTCTGGGCAATGTCCAGATTTCTATTCCAATCAATACAATCAGTGACCAGTGAGTTAAAATCCTTAAGTATCACATAAAGTGGGTTCAAAGCCATCCATAATCTATGAGCACATATAATAACAAACAATCGATTTAATATCCGATATTATCTCCCTCTAATAATATCATTAAACCACTAATCACATCTAAAATCCCATCGGGTAAGGCAAAGCCACGATAGTGTGGACGTTTACCTACCCAAATGATTTAGTAATTAGATTTGCTTCGGTCGTACATCATCATTAGCGTTACTTCGATGGGAAGAATACTAAGAAGCGTACCTAAGTGTAAACCATTACTCAGTATCTAAGAAGATTGTTTGGGACACGCATATTCACCGCAAGCCACGATAGTGTGGACGTTTACGTTAACATACGCTCCTTTACTCCCTTCTATAACTATCTACATCAATTGATCCAAAATCCCATTCAGTGCAGCAAGCCACGATAGTGTGAACGTTTACTACACCAAAAGATTTTTACAATTGACTCGCAATTACTTGATCCATTCGATTTTTGTAAATCAGGACGCGGAGAATCATAAGTGAAACTCGAAGTTTCTAACCAGTGATTCACCATGCGAACAACCCTATCTCTCATTAGATGAGTGAGCCGAGCAGACAATCGATCCATTTCAAGAAATGGTACGAAGGTCTCTAATTTGTGTCCTCTACATGACCAAGTGGCTTTGGCTCCATTCCACTCCCCGGGGTGAGAATGAGTCGACTTGAAGTCAGCTTCAGAAAGACAAATTAGGCATTGTTTGATAAACTTAATCAATGTTTCTTGTAAAAGGAATTACAATAATTCTCCTCCAATGACTCGTCTATACGAACTTCAAAAGTCCATAAGAGTCACCAAGAGAATAGTAATGGAGACCATGGCATTGTTTCCAATCCCTCTCCCACTTAGCTTTTTATGACAAAGGGATACGCTATCTAATGCATAATTAAATACACATAAGCATGCATACATGAAATAAAGCACATAGAATATTATCACATAATCAAAATAATACTAGAATATTATTTTCCGACTATTATGGCTTTATCACATCTCCGTACGCATCTTCTAGTCTTCAGTCTTCGTTTCTCGAATGCTCCATGTGACGAGAATATTAATATCCAATATTTAAATCCATTTATTTTCAATTAATCCAAAAGTTACTTAATTCGAAAATTAAGTCAATCGAATACATCGAAAATAAAATTAAATATTATTAATATTTTTATTTATTTTTTTATTTTCCTTTTCTACTCCATTAAATCTCTAGAATAATATATCCAAGACCCTCTTGGAATATTCTAGAAGATTTCTATAATGGAATAAGGAAATAAAATAATTCAGGACTCTTAATCCTTCCAAATTAATTCTTTTCCTAATCTATTAAAAAATTCCATAAAGGAATAATTAAATAGGAAAAATAAATTAAGGACTTTCAAAACTTTCCAAATTAATTATTTTCCTAATCCATTAAAAATTCCATAAAGGAATAATTAAATAGGAAAAACAAATTAATTCTAAATTTATTCTTTTCCTAATCCATGAAAATTCCCATGAGTAGGAATAATCAAATAGAAAAATAAATTTAATACTAAATTAATTATTTTCTTATTCCATGAATATTCCATAAAAGAAATAATCAAATAGGAAAACCGAATTAAAATAGGAAAGTAAATTTCCGGACCGGGATAGCATGGGGTGGGAGTCCCCACGCCACCCTCGACCCACGCCTAGGAGGTGGTCGGCCACCATCGCCGGCGGCTCCTCCATGCACGGATCGATCGATCCTCATGGATCGACCATGGGGATGGTCGATCCAAGCCCTAGCCTCCTCTCGTCACTTCGTCTTCTCCGGCGGTCTCGATTCATCGATCCAACGCAAAATAAATTACAATTTAATTTTACACTATCCGGTATCGATTCTATACATGAAATCGACCCTATACATTTTCCGGAAAAACGAAGAACAATAATAATAAACCTAAATTCGGTCAACCCCCGAATTTTTACTATTACAAGCATTCACCACACATAAAACGAATCTCGACATGTCCGAGAGTTTAATAATCAAGAACAATATTATGACAATAATTAAGAACAATTATATCTAGCCATAATAGTCGGAAACCCTGCAAGGTAGAACAATTTATCGAAAAATACCGTGAACGAAAACCAACGCTCTGATACCAATTGTTGGAAATCGATATCCCGGAATTAATAAATTAATTAAAATTAATTATCTAATTAATTCCGACCGAAATCATTTGGAGATCGAATATCCGGGGTTGTCAAATTGCGGAACGACAACTCCAATCGAAATCCCGGTTGCCGGAATCCCGCCACGAACCACCACGCATACCCGGACTCAACCAAACCCTAACCACGGGGATAGCCCGGGCTGTTCGGTCGAGCCCATGCACGGGGCTCGCAGCTGTCCTTGGCAGCCGCCTAGGGCTGCTCGTAGCAGCCTCTTGGATGTGGCGTGAGGGGCTGTTCAAAACAGCCCGTTTGACGTGCCTCGATCCCTCGCCGGAACAGCCGAAGCCATCCCCGAAGGAACCCCCAATCGAGCTCTAGCCGCGGACAAGCCGCTGCTGCTCGATGGGGCTCGTACTCGCGTCCAGGCGAGTCCTAGGGTTGCAGCCGTGCAACCCCGCACGCAACCAGCGACGCCCCGCGGATCCGCTGCGGGAAATCCCGCAGCCCGCTGCCTGGGCATACCAGGCGGCCGCTCTACCCCCCAGGCGGCGGCTTGCCTGGGCAGTCAAACCCTAGGCGCGATTCTTCGCCGTCGGGTCGCTCCAGCCGCGGTGGTCCGGTGATCTTCGATCACCACCACCCAGCTCGACCCCGGTGAGGATCCCGAACCTCGGATCTTGTTCTACGGTATTTTTACGATGATATAAACGATTAAAATCATAAAGAGGGTTTTACGATTTTACCTCGTTCTCGTTGTTCGGAAAAACGAAGAACTCAATTGATGACCTTGAGATCTTCCCACGTATTCCTTGCACTAGCTCGAACGTCGGGTGGGCGACGATCTTCCGAACTCCATGGATCTCCCTCTCTACTTTCTCTCTCTAGAATTGTGATCTTCAAGTTATGAGAATAGAGAAGACCATGTAGTGCTTTTATAGGCTACGTAGGGGATCTTAAGGAGGTGGAATATTGGGCTCCCAATATTAATGATTAAATTGAGCCCAAGCCCAAATCTATTAATCAATTAATATTAATTAATTCTATTTTCCACTATATAAAATTAATTGCACTCCCAATATTAAACCATATTATATCAAATAATATTTCTCCGGTAGTATCATTTATTCCGTGTGTTTAAGATATAAATATCCATGAATAAAATTAATTTATTGCTAAGTAATTTATTCATCTCTTGTATCCGAGACTAGTACCATTCAACCTTAATTATTATGCGGAACAAATCCACCTGCAGGGTTTACATAATAATTCCTTATGAACTCATCTCGGGGATATTATCAACCCTTACGGGATACACTTTCCCGTCAAGTATTCACGGCATGCCATATATAAAATATAGTGACCCAACTTAACCGGTAATTGACCCAATAATTAAATCGGTCAATTCCTTTGGAAAATCAAAGTCACTTATATTAAATATACACACCCGCAATAGTATCGGGGATTAAGAATAAAATACTCTGAGACTTGAATCAATTATCAAAGGCAATCCTAATTGATAAGTCTCAAGCGATCCGCTCAATACACCAAGTGTACAAGTGTGATAAAATAATTAAGACAAATTATTTTCTCTCTCACACAACGACTATACCGATGGATTGGTCCGTGTCCATCTAGGTCGTGAGCAACTGTTCGATTAAATACGAGTAACCGATAGTATGATCTTCTGTGTGGGCCCGACACACCATACTAACTACAACGTATAGAATCCAGGACAATAATTTGCATATATTTAATTATAAATAATTAAACGCAAATAATTGTTTATTTAATTAAATGGATTAATGGCAATGGATCGGGAGTTTCCGTTACTTAAATCTAGACATTAAGTACACAACTCCAACAAAGATCACTAAGGAGAAAGTGAAAAAGTTCCATGACAAACACATAGTGCCTAAAGAGTTTGTAGCCGGAATGCAAGTTCTACTCTTTAATTCTAGACTCCGTTTATTTCCCGGAAAGTTGAAATCTCGTTGGAGTGGGACATATGAGGTGTTAGAAGTATTCCCTTACGGTGTGGTGAAACTATTTGATCCTCGGACTAAATGTGCCTTTCAAGTGAATGGACATAGGGTCAAGCCGTACTATGGGATCGAAAAGCCGAAGGAGAACGTCGAAGTGAGTTTGTTGGAGGAGGCCGATTATGAGGCCGTTGGTTGTATTTCTTAGCTCGAGATTTGCTAAGTCGAGCTAACGACGTTAAACTAGCGCCTCGTGGGGGCTTATCCACGAACGTCAAGCTCCCGACGTTAAAGAGTGCTTAGTGAGGGCCTTCTAACCATGAAACGACAAAAGACGGAAATTCTGGGCTCCTGTCGTCCGACACATATTTTGCCTTGAGTCCATGTCGGACGACATCCTTCAGGTTTGAGAGATTTTTGGCAGACGGGTCTCGCAGGTTTACCCTGCGATCAACGAGATTTTGTCGGACGACAGGAATATCTGTCGAACGACAAGACCTTCGTCGGACGACACGCTTTACTGTCGTACGACACAGATACCTGGAGGGGCTGATTTCGATTTCTACCCTAAAATTCGCCCCCTTTTCCATTTTTTCTCATCCTTACACTCGAAAAATCCCAATTTCACCCACATATTCACCCACATTATGTCTTCTTATTCCAAAAGAACGGTTAAACGACCTCGTATCCTTGACCCGAGCCCTTCCTCGTCATGAGCCACTCGAGCTACTACTACTCGGGGGAAAAAGCTTCAACCGAAGAAAGTAGAGAAAGGCCCGGTTCTAGCCCGTGTGACGGAGGAGGATGAAAGGGAAGAAGTTGTTCCAACTCGTACGGGTGCTCCACCTACTATTGTTGAGCCGGCGAAAATTCCGTTTACCATTCAAAAAGAGTCGGAGATGGCTATGTATCGAAAATTGAGTGGGAACAAGCCTTGGGCTTCACAATCCTTTGATTGGGATTTCTTGGAGAAAGCGGGAATTGACGAGCGTGTTACGGAGTTGCTTATTCTGCTTGGGCTTGAGGAGATTGGTTCTACCGAAGCATGTATGTACGAGCCTCTCACGACGGAATTCTTCTCGACTCTTTGTTTTGATAATGTTCGAAGGAGAGCTACATTTCGGATGTTAGATAAGGAATATGAAGTGACTCCGGCGGTGATCCGGATGGTTTGGAAACTTCATTCAACGGGAGTGACCGAGAAATCGAGGGATTGGGATGCGAAAGCCGCTTGGAGAGAGCTTACGCCTTGTGATAATTGGTCCGGGGAAGGGATTAGTAACGCGTTCTTGGAGGAGCCGGCACTTGTTGTTTTGCATAAGTTCATATCACATAATGTGTTGGCCAAACGAGAAGGGAATAAAGTGAATTCGACGGAACTTTGGCTCCTTCATTGTGCTTATAAGAAGATTCAAGTGAGTTTAGCGGATCTCGTCTTTGATCATCTCGGTGAATTAGTGAAGCGGAAGAAATTGCATCCTTGTTGGGGATTTTTGGTGACGTACTTGATCTCGTTCTATAAGGTGATGAATGCGTATAATCTCCCGGCTCATGTGAAGAAGTTGCCACCGACGTCACTTGGATATAGAGAGCTTGCTTTGGGTGAATTTATGGCGGATGAGATCACATTTCGCCCATTTAATGAACGAGGGACCATTTCGAAGTATCTTGATAAGTTGAAGGCCGAACGAGGTAACAATGCCGGGCCAAGTACTTTGGATTCGGGGAATATCCCGGGTTCGGATTACGATAGGCTCCGTGAATTTATTGTGGATCAAATGGCCGAGTTACACACTAGAGATGATGCTAGGAAGGCACAAATCGAGGATCTCCGTCGGTATGTTGAATCCCGGTTCGATGAGTTGGCACGGGCGAATGCCCGTAATGCTTGAGTTTTGAAGGAGGAATGCCCGAGCTCGGGACGTGGACGAGCGCCCCGTGGGGGCTTTCCCACGAACGTCGTGCCTATGACGTAAAAAGGTGCTTGTGAGAGCCTACTCACATCTTGGATATTGTAGTGTGGATCGGGACGGGCGAAAACGGGGCTGAGACGATGATTTATTCTTGGAATCTGCCAGTATGTCGGACAACAGGTTCATTGTGTCTTTTCTATGTCGGACGACATCTTCAGTTTAGGTCGTGCGACTGCTGACGTGGCGTGTCGGGCGACAGGATATCTGTGTCGTCCGACAAAGTGAGCGGGGGTAAAACCTGAATGCACAACCCCAATTTCCGCCTCCCTCTTCATTTTTACACATCTCGTAAAAAACTTGTCGCACGACTTCCGCCTCCCCCCGACATCAATTGTCGTCGCCGCCACTCCACCACCGCCGTTCATCTTCCCCTCCGGTCGTCTCCATCATCACTCATTCCATCGCCGCCTACTCTCGCCGTTTCTCACCGTCGACCGAAGTTCAACCACACCACCGCTGCTCATTACAGCTCGCCGTCGACGCCTCTGCCATCACCGTACGAAGCTCGCCGCCGACCGCCTCCGTCCCGTTCCGAAACAGGTTTCCGGCTTGCCTTTCTTTATTATACATTCGATTTCAGTCGAGTTCACCGGAAGAGGGGCTGTTCTCATTTTGTCGTCCGACTTCTCCTGCTGTTTTATTGTGAATCGGACGACATCGCCGGATCAGGGTTTGAGATTGGGGATTCTTCCCTGTCGTCCGACATATCTGCCTTGGTGTTCTCTGTCGTCCGACATCTTCTGATTAGGGTTCTGAGTTGGGGATTTGATTGTGTCGACCGACATCTCTGCAGTTCAACATCAGTGTCGTCCGACATCTAGCTCAGTTCACTCCGTCAGTTCAGTTCTTGGCAGATTCTAGTCCGACTATCCGAGTTTAGCGATCATGGAACGAGAGGAAGCTATGGCCGAGGCAGCCGAGTATGATTTGGCCGATGGAGGTGGCCTCGTGTATGGTTTGACTCCGGAGGGTAACGAGGCGGCTCGCTATGTTCGCCTTCGTGCTGGAAAGGTAGCTGTTTCTCGTCCGTTTGACTGGACCTTCATCCGAGGCCTCGGCCTCTACGACCGTATGACGGAGATTTGCACTAACCTTGGGATCCTCGAGATAGCCCGGTCCACTCTTCCACATCATCCGAAGCTCACCTTCGAGTTCCTTTTGAGCTTCGACAAGTCTCCGCGGCGTCAGATTGCGACTTTCCGACTTGGAGGGGTCGAGCACACCCTCACCCCGAAGATGATGCACGAGGCGTGGGGCTTTCATTTGGATGGAGAGTTGGGTCCACCGTCCGATTGGGACGCGAGCGAGGCGTGGTGTTCATTGACTCCCTATGGCACTTGGACTTCCGGGGTCAACGCTAGTTCGTTGGCGGACCCCGAGCTTGTGCTTTTGCACAAGTTTCTTGCCACGACGATCTTCGGCAAGCTAGAGGCAAACAAGATCAGTGCTCCGGAGCTTTGGGCCATTCACCGTGCCCACGTCGGCACCCGAATCTCTCTTATCGGTGCCATGTTCTCGATGTTGGAGACCCTCGTGAAGCGCCCGCCTCTAAAGCTTTGCCTAGGTACTCTCGTTTCTATGCTTGTTGTCCATTTGCAGGTTGACATAGCGGCCTACGTTGGAGACATTGCCCCGACGGAGACGAAGCCCATCTCGTGCGACGAGCTCACTCGAGGATCCTACATGAAGGATCCGACTCACTTCTGGCCTATCCGTGAGCGGGCTAAAGCGCAGAAGCTCGTTCTTCGCCCAGTCATCGATGCCGCAGGAGCTTCTTCATCCGGAGCCGGGCAGGATGGTGCTATCCACTTCCGGGAGCTTTGCACTTATCTCGAGGGCCAGTTTGCCGCTGCCGATCAGAGAGCCGCTGGCTTTGACACGCGCCTCAGCGCCTTGGAGGTAGCCGAGACCGAGAGGAGGGACCGGGAGATTTCTTGGGATGCCGAGTGGAAGGAGTATAAGACCCGGGCGTACGAATACTTTGATCGCCCTTGACCGATAGTTGCATCTTACCCTATCTTTTCTTTTGTTCGTACTCCTTTGAGCGTATTTTGAGACTTTTATTGTTATTCGTGTTATTTGGATATTCGTAGTTTTATTTGTGTGCTTTGGTGAATGTTTGTTAAACTTTGGGTTGTGGGGATGTTCCCTTTTGATTGTTATTTGGTGGTTATTTGACTTTGGTTTGTTTTTATTCGTGTTATGTGTTTGTGCTTTAGTTGATTGTTATTGTTGTGTTGTTTGATTTTGGTTGTTTCCCCCGGCTTCATCATATACGTAGAGCTCTTGCCCGATTTTTCATTGCATATGCATGTTGTTTGTTCGCATGAGGGCATGCTCTATTACTAAGTGTGTGTGGGGGGGGGGGGGGGGGGGGGGTGTCCGAAACCTCGGGAAGTTTGAAACGATCGAAAATTGAAGTTCTTTCCGGCATAACAAAAATTTTTGAGAAAAGGTTGGACATTTCTAAGTTGATTGTTGGATGAGTAAGTAAGTAATTTGGTTGCTTTAAACAAATTCGAATTTTTCAAAAGCCAATTGTGAGGTTTGAGCCGTGATTAATGTCTTTCTTGAGCGATAATTCTAAAATCTCGTTGCTTCTTTGAGACTCATGCTTTCTAGCTCTATAACTTGGTGTGTTTGAGGATATGAGATAACTAGAACTCGTGTATTTCGGATTTCAAAGCTCTTTATCATAACATTCATGATCTTGAAAATGATGGGAACTAATCACTTAGGATCTTACCCTTTCAAGGAGATTTATTAAACCCCCGAGCCCGTCGAGGGACACCCTAGCTAACCACCTTGAGACTACGTTATACCCGTTCTTTCATCACCCCTAAGCCGATGTTGGAGTGTTTGTGTGTATATGTTTGTTTGAGAGAAAAGCTCCGTGTTGAGTGATGAGGACATTGTACCTCTAGGTGTTTGCTAGTAGCCACCTTTGCTTCGATTGATGCATCATTATGTGGGTGTTTAAACCACATGTACTCCCAAATATTGCTCTTTGCTTATATTACCTCTCTATATAAGAAGAAGAATGAAAAAGAAGTGAAATACCCACTTTATATGAGAGAGTTCTTGTTTATTGTGAGCATCATTATAAATTCATAAAGCGTGAGTACTTGATATTATTATTCCTTGATGACCCGAAAAATGGGTTAGGAGTTTCATTGCATAAAAATGATCCTTGAGTGTATTGAGAGTTGAGTGTGGAGATGAGGGTGAGGATAGGAGATATAAGGTTGGGACCACAATGGTCAATGAGTTACTATTCCTAAAAATTTCCCGAATCTACCCGAGCCTAGCCCCATTACAACCTTGTGTTGATTAGAGTTCCTTGATTCTTGAGATTGATAAACTTGATGAGTAGAGTCTTCCTTGTATGCTTGCCTATGGTTGTTATCCTTTGCGCATTTGAGTTATTACATGATGTCTTTCCGTGATTATTCACTCTTTGTTCCCGGTCGTTCTTTATATGCAAGTATCTCTTGATTTGCCTCTATTCGCTTGCATAGCATGTTTTGAGTGGACCTTTGCTTCGAGAGTTATAAGAAACGAGTGCATCCCTTTGAGAGGAAAAAGACGGTTGGTTGAGGTAACCCGATTGCTTATGACTTCACTTGATATGATCTTGGTCGTGTTTGACTTTTCTCGGTAGTACTTGCTTTGATCGATAGCCGGAATAAATTTCTAAACTCTTTTGTGGAAAACTCGCCTTGTTTTCGTTGTTCCTTGTGTGTTTTTGTTTGCTCGAGGACGAGCAATAGATTAAGTGTGGGGGGGGTTGATTGGTCCGTTTTTGGTGCATAATTCGAGTCGGTTTTTGGTCCTTTTCCCTCTCTATCGATTCTCTTTTCCCCGTTTATTTAGCCTTTGATGATTTATGGTCAGAATAGTGTGATCGAGATGTATTCGGTATTTTGTAGGCGAAACGGGAGGAAAACGAGCGAAAACGACTTTTTCGGAAGATGGTTGACCACCTGTCGGACGACAGAGGAATTGCACTGAGACCATGTCGGACGACATACTCCTGGAGGACGACAGTTGACCAAGTGTGAAAGATGGAGGACGACATGCCTGTCGGACGACACAATTGTCTGTCGTACGACAAAAAGGCATTTTTGGAAGAAACTTACAGAGGGGTAACGCAGGTTCGACCTGCGATCGACGGGTATTTTTCGGACGACATGATTTTATGTCGTACGACAAGTCGTTTGTCGGGCGACATGATTTCGATGTCGTCCGACATCTTTTGCTGAGTAGACTTTTAATCTCCATTTCGATTTGACTTTGTTTGACCCTCGTTTTTAAGGGTATAAATAGGTGTTTGGCTTGTAATTTCAGAACTAACTTTCATTTCCCCAATTTTATAAGATTGCATTTAGCTTCTTCTCCAAGCTTTCTAAATCTCCATTTTTGTTCTTCAATTCCTCTACACTAATTCACGATCTAAATTCCGTACGTCGAGAATCCGACAAAATCTCATTCACAAACGTTGTTCACCGCATCGAGACGGACGTTTCCATCGGATTAGTTTCTTCGTGTGACAAGTTGAAGCTCGGTCCCGATTTTGTAAGCTTTTCTCGATCTACTCCTTCATACATCGATTCCATCATTCCCGTGGTGAGATTCCCTTCGTTTCCTCTAGATTATGGCTTATTCGATTGTGGATTGTGATGTTGAGTGCTTGATTATGGCTAGCTAAACCTTTGTGAGGGTGTTTGATGAAATTCCTCAATGAATTAGAGTTGATCTTCTAAAGTAGCTCGATTTCTATTAATTGGACGATTACACCTCTCGATTTGTGGTCTCGTGTCGAACAACTTCGTAGTATATCGCTAGTGAACCATACGGTCGATGTGTAATTAGACGATCATTGGTGAGGGAGCACGTGACAACACCGTGATCTCTTTAGTCCGATTATTAGTTAATTGGGAGTTTATAAATTTAATTCAACTCTAGTTCGTTAGGAAGAGTAATCGGAACACCCTTGCTTTACCAACTCATTTGTTACAAAAAGATCTTTAATTACTTGCTTTTAATTACTCGTTCTTAGTTGTTAATCAATCACTCACTGCAACCCCCTTTTAGTTTATAATGATTTTCTCCCCTCTTATGGAACTATTACTTAGCATATACAAAATGAAATTCACAAGCCGATAGCATTGCTCCTCGAGAGATCGACTCGGGGGATTTACGTAGTAAATCTTTCGAATTTTATAAATAACTTTTGAGCAATCAATAGTACATACAACAACTATAATTATAAATATATATATGTACTAATACTTGCGCAAATTATGTAATGCATATATATTTTTCTTGCGCAATATATTGATATTAACATATAGTATATAACATATAATCTGATGTGTCAACCTATGACTATAGCTCTTGCGACATAAGGAATATATAACATATAATATGATATTTGCGCAAATATATTTTACCAATATGCAAATATATTTAGATTTTTACGCAAATATATTTATATATATTTAGTAACGCTCTTACTAAATTAATATATGTTACCGTAATATTATTTACCAATGAAAGATTGTTTAATAATATTGTAGGGATATTTATGACTTTATACATTTTAAAAAATGTCCCTACTTAGTATTTAAAGAATACAAATACCCTAATAAATAAACAAGTAATAAAAATATTTAAAGAATACAAATACCTTAATAAATAAACAAGTAATAAGGCTATCTCCAATCGAACACAAAAACTTAAACTCAAAAATAAGTTTTATTTTAAGTTAACCGTAATTTGACTCCAACCGACAATACTCAAACTTAAAAGAATATTCTCAAAATATTCTTCTTATACAACTTTTTATAAATAACTAATATCTTTACAAATTTACAATTTAAACTCGTAACTTTTGACGTTAACAAAATTTAATAGTCATTATTTTCAATTTAAGATTTAAAACATAATAAAAAAAATATTGTGATATCTGCTATTTTATTTTAACTTCAATTAAATAATTTAATATTTAATTATATTTTATATTGTAATATTTAATTTATTTTTATTATTAAAAATATTTATATTAAAACTTATTTTAATTATTAATTATATGATTATAAATAAAAAAAATTATATTATAAAAAATATTAAATAAGAAACTAAAAAATGTAGATAGACTATTTTTATTAATTTATATAAAAAGGATTATTTTATAAATAATAAAGTTTTTGGTTTGAGTTTAAGGTAAACGTAAATCTAAGTATTTTTTCTGTGGGTCCCACCTTAAAACTTATAATAGGTTTATGTTTTGGTGTCGCTTGGAGCATCTCCCCTACTTCAAAATAGGTTTTGGTGTCTCTAAAAATAGAACCCTTGACGTGAATAAAAAATGAGTGTTCAAAATAATATTAAAAAAACCATACCCTAATATTACCTTTTAAAATTATAAATTTCGAATTAAAAAAATAATTATAAAATATAAATACAAAATTTAATTGTATTGTTTTGACTAATAAAATTCTGCCACTGTGGTCCACTATGGATGACTTTTTTTGGCGCCCCCGATAACGATGAGACATGAGGTAGATGATAGACGAGGATTCCATTCCTAAACCCCGTCTTCAATCTTCACTCCCACCCTTCCGCCGCCGTCCACCATTCACTCAATGGCGCCGATCGACCCACACTCGTTCACAGACTCCACCCACCCTCTGACTACACATATCTCCCTGAATTTCTACTTCGATTTCTCCTCCTCCACCATCCTCTCCTCCGCGCTTCTCTCTCTCTCCTCCCCTCACTCCGGCCCCCTCACCCTCGATTCCCGATCCCTCTCCGTCTCCGCCGTCTACGACCCCTCCACCCTAACCCCTCTCCCCTTCACCGTCCACCCCACCTCGCCCGACGTCGTTTTGGGGCAATCCCTCATCGTCACTCTCTCCAACCACTCCCAGCTTCTAATCGCCTTCCGAACCTCCCCTTCTTCCTCCGCCCTCCAATGGCTCTCCCCTCCTCAGACTTTCAACAAGTCGTTCCCCTTCGTCTACACCCAGTGCCATCCCATCCACGCCAGATCCATCTTTCCCTGTCAGGACACTCCAGCCGCCCGCGTCAAATACGCCGCAAAATTGAACATCCCCCAATACCTGTCGGCTGTAATGGCTGCCAGACACGTCAGCCGCCGGGAACCTCTCCCCGGAGAGTCAGAATTGGCGTGTGATGATTCTATGTGGTGCGGGCCGGAGAGGGTAGTGGAGGATTTCGTGATGGATCAGCCGATCCCGCCTTACCTGTTTGCGTTTGCAGTTGGGGAGTTGGGGTTCAGGGAGGTTGGCCCTAGGACGAAGGTCTACTCTGAAGCTGTCCCTGGGGTTCTGGATGCTGCAGCTATGGAGTTTGCAGGGACAGAGGAGATGATTAAGGTGGGGGAGGGGCTTTTCGGACCTTACGAGTGGGAGAGGTTTGATTTGTTGGTTTTGCCGCCAAGTTTTCCGTATGCAGGGATGGAGAATCCGAGTATGGTGTTTGTGAGCCCGGCGGTGATTAAGGGGGATGCGACAGGTGGGCAGTTGGTGGCCCATGAGCTCGCTCATAGCTGGACTGGGAATTTGATTACAAATAAAACGAATGACCACTTCTGGTTGAATGAGGTATAAATAGGAAGGATTTGATGCAATTGATTCTTAATTATAATTTTTTTTTTGGACGAAAATAACTGGTTATTCACTTATTAGTAACAACTTTTTGGAAATTTATAGTTGTGAATGTGGTTTGCATTCAACTTTAGAAACATTTTTGGTTTGAGATTATTTAGGATCATGTGTAAATAATGTGTGGAACACATTTCCAATATCTTGAAGCTTCTGATGATGCCTCTAAGAGATCTTGCATGTTAGTGTGCTAGGTTGACATGAACTCATTTCCAATATCTTCATTTGTATGTTATTAGCGTAACGCAGACTGATAGAAATTGATATGCTAGGTAAACACGTGCACTTTTTGTTAAAAATAATTTTCACCTTTAAGAAATGCTAGTTAAGGTATCCAATTGAAATTCGAGTTGTCCGTGAATATGCCCGTTAGATTGAATTTGTTGGCTTTGTGAAATGAAAATTAAAAGGAGAAATGCTCGCTTTCACTTGGCTGAATGTTTTAACGACAAGTGAAGTATATAAGGCCTTCCCGTTATGCACTATTGGTTCATCTTATGCATCACTTGGATTGGACATTTTGTCAAGTTCTTTAAATGTTTGTATTGGGTCTGTATAAGGGTTTCACAACATATGCTGAGCGGCGAATAGTTGAGGTTGTGCAAGGAAAACAAAGGGCGACACTGAATACTGGAATTGGTTGGAGAGGACTTGTCCAAGCAGTAGAGAGGTTTAAGGACAACATGGAGTTCACAAAACTGAAAATGAACCAGGAAGGAGTGGACCCAGATGATGTGTATTCTAAGGTGCCTTACGAGAAAGGTTTCCAGTTTTTGTGGCGCATTGAAAGACAGGTAAACACATACTCACCTTTTTTTCACTCGTTATGTTTGTGGATAATTTGAGGTTCGACCTAATTACTTCAAAAAATAGCTTACTTTCAAAATTTCAAAACAATACCCCGAGGCTGGCATGATTCATTAACTCATTGTTAACATTTAGGACACCGGTTCCTTCTTCACAGTCGAATCACGTTAATTCTGTTAAGATTCTTATTTTATTTTCGACGTATGATTTCCAGATAAATTAATTTCCCTTTAATTTTAAATTGAATTAATGTGTGCGCGTGACTCGCACAAAGCAACCCCGGGCTTCTGAAATTACCAGATGAAGAACAAAGCCCCAATGCTAGTGCTAAAGCTTTCGCCGTTTTGTGTTGCAGATTCGTCGCTTTGTACCTTCATTTTCACAATCAGTTTGTGTCAAAAAACGGTTAAATTTCTCAACAAAAAAAACTATTTTTTTCGCGGATTTTGTTTTGTTTTGTTCGGCTATGATTAATATGCTTATCCGCGCTTCTGAGATTTTTCATCGAATCCGTGAAGCACAGAGCTGAAACAATGGTTGAATTTCTTGATATGAGCCTTTAAATAATATTATTTTTATTTATTTTTGAAATTTAGTTTTTTTTTTTAATTGTGATTGTTTTTACAGCTTAAGGCCAGTTCTGCTTCAGAAAATTCTTGATTGAAAAAGCTGTCTAATTCCTCTGAGCCTAAATATCCAATGCCTAATTAGGTTTATTCTTAGCTACTGTTTTGTAGTACCCGCACACCACAAAATGTAACTTCTCGAAATATACATGTGAATTTGAGAAATGATTCTTTTATTATCATATCTTTTTTTTTTTAATTGAAATTTGAATTTTGACTGGATTCATGCTAAATATGTAAAAAATAAAAAAGATTAACCATTATGTCTTACTTTCCAATACCCCTACGTGATTATGAAGGGGTAAATGTATGACAACAAAATCTGAGGGCCAAATTTTTGAATTTTTGAAAATTTGAAATTTGGATGTTTCTTAGTAATTAGGTCTAACTCGAATATTTTTGTAATTATCCTATGTTTGTGTCAAATTGCCCTAGAAGAGTTAAATTGATGCTCATTGTACTCATGCCAGATTGGAAGGTCTGCTTTTGACGAGTTTATTAAAATCTATATTGCGACCTTCAAATTCCAGTCCATCGACACCGATACATTTCTCGACTTTCTGAAAACAAATATTCCTGGAATAGAAGATCACATTGATCTTAAAGTATGGACTGAGGGTACTGGCATACCTCCGGATGCAATGGAGCCTGTTTCTGATTTATATACAAACATTATATCTTTGGCGAATAAGTTTAAGGTGGGTAGAATGCCGAATGAGGATGAAGTTGGTGACTGGGGAGGAATGGAGTGGGAAATTTATTTGGAAAATCTGCCTAAATCTGTTGATGTTTCACAGGTATGAATTTCAGTATTATGAGTTTATATAATAATTCATTTTATGCCGCTACTGAGAATTTTGATATATTCACGGGATAAGCACAAAAGCCACACACTTCATATTTTGCCTAATATAAGAATAATGTGATT
Organism: Euphrasia confusa; assembly: GCA_954870475.1. Lineage (NCBI taxonomy): Eukaryota > Viridiplantae > Streptophyta > Magnoliopsida > Lamiales > Orobanchaceae > Euphrasia > Euphrasia confusa. Next base: position 26,688,687 of record OX940960.1, read on the forward strand.
ACTAGGGTGGGATTGGATGAAGTTGCATTTCTTTGACTTTCATTATTTGAAGTTTGAACAATTTTTATTTTGAAAAATAGAACCAAATTATGGGAAGGTGATTGGTTGGGATAAGATAAGTTATTATTGCATATGCGATAAAAACTAAGAAGCACGGGGACGGCAAAAGAGGCGCCGTCCCCGTATCCGGGACGTTTCTGAAACGGGCACTTCAGAAAAACGCCCAGAAACGTTTTTCAAACGGTTTTTTTTTTTTTTTAGGAATTTTTATCCTATATTTAAGGCTAATTGATTATTGAATATGAAATAAATATCAATTCAAATACTAATTAGGAATATGTATCCTCTATTTAAGACTAATTGACTATTAAATAGGAAATAAATATGAATTCAAAATACTAATTAGGAATCTGTATCCTCTATTTAAGACTAATTGACTAATAAATGCATATACTTAATATGTTATTTAATATATGCAATTATATATATATTAAAAAATTATAAATACGGATACGTATTTTTGACGTATCCGTATCTTGATTTTTATAAGATCCCCGTTTTCCCGTATCGTATCGTATTCGTTTTACGTATCCGTCCCCGTGCTACCTAGGATAAAAATAGTAACTAATGATTGGTAGTTAGAAATATGTGAGTGATTAAAGATTTGTATTTGTATGTGGATGTAGTAGTGATGATTGAGTAGAATAAGTGAATACTATATATATACTTTATATATTTCTATTTTTGTAAAATATAAATAAATTATGAAGTGACATTAAAATATATTCTTTTTAACTTATAGTTCATGTTCTTAGATGAGTTTTTTTTTTTTTTACATTTTCTTGAGTTGCAGTTTCGGCATGTTGCTTGTACATTTGCGGACATCAGTGGTATCCTACTTTAGTTGCCTTCTATATTTTTTGTCTATTATGGTGTAACCTATGCAACAGAAATCAATTGTAACTTGGTTTTTGATCAATTTCTCATTTATGGTCCGTTTGTTTTGGGGTGAATCAGAGTAAATCAAGGGTAATTTAATCATTAATTTTGTTTGGGATCAAAAAACAGAATGTGAATCAGAGTAGATCGGGGTGAATCGGGGTGAATGAATGGGAATTTATTTACACTGATTCCCCCTCTAATTTTTACCCCCCGAATTGGGGATGAATGGAGGTGAATCAATGAAAAATACAAATTTAAAACACAAAATTTAAATAGATTACCCTAGTAAGAAAATTTTGTATCCAAACACAAAATTTAAAACATTTACTTCGATTCACCTCGATTACCTTTCCCTGGGGTAAATTTAAAATTTTACCCTCACCCTGATTCACCCCAAAACAAACAGACCATTACACTTTCCTCTAAACTAAGGAATAGTTTTTATCTCTTGCTTATATATTTTAAACATCTTAGTTGAAAGTGATATTGAAATTTCGGCAGGACTTGCCTGCGAAACTTATTAAAATTATTCATGACTTGCCTGAAATTTTTGATGGGGCTCGAAGGTTCAATATTATGTAAATCATTTTATTTTTTGTTACTCTAAATTTCTCTTCTCTTATTAAGGGTTGGGGAATTGGAATTTAAAGAGATTATTGTATAGTCCACGTTTCAAACAATTCAGGGTGCTTGTTTTTTTTAAATACAACAGTAATTTTTCTTGGCTCTCTTCCTTCTTTTAATGAGTTAGACAACTCCTTGTTCTTATTTTCTAATTATCAATCACATATTTTACATTCATTTTTTTTAAAACAAAAAATATTATTTTTTCCCATACCACAGGTATCAGGTTTGGATGCTCGTTACAGGCTTTCAGAATCGAAAGATTATGATGTGAAGGTGGCATTTTTACAGATTGCTATTTCATCAAGGTGCATTAATTACTATAACGAGGCTGAGAAGACTCTGAAAGAAGTTGGAAGGATGAAATATCTCCGCCCCTTGTATGGGGCACTGGTAGAGGGGTCCGGGAAAGAAGAGGAGAAAATATTTGCCAAGAGGATTTTCTCAGAAGCATGTGCTTCTTATCACCCCATAGCTCAGGGTGTTGTTGAGGCAATCCTATCCAAACATATGTAAAGAGATCTTATTTTGTTGATTTTGCCTAGTGTGTGATTACTTGTATGATATTACTTGTATGATAGACGTATCCGTTGAAATATACATATGGGTGGTACATAATATAAGTTACTAATAATTATGTGCTCGTACTTGATGAAAATTTGTTTATTGTTTCTTGTCGTATGTTTTATTTGTGTATTGTTTCACCAGAGGCCACATAAGATTCTCAAGTTTGATACACGAAATTTAAAATTAATTATTACTAGTATTATTTGGTGGACACGAACTCAATTATGGAGGTAAAAATAAAGTAAATCCTATGATTCCAAACAAAACATAGAGGAAGATGATAGTGGTGGAGAGGATGTTCATACTTTTTGGATGTTAAAGTGCCATGGCATCTATGAAATAAATGTATTAATGCCAAGATGGGTGATTAGGTGTAGTGTAATAAGTATTTTCATTAATTTAAAGAGGTGAAATAAGACTGTGTTTATGGGCAACCTAACTCAACCCAATCTTTTTATAAAATATTAATTTATTTTATTTTTCGCACCCAATTTATAACATCAACCATTTTATATTTTTGTAACTTTACTAACAACCAAACCCAACCAAATCTAAAAATATTTTATTTATTTTATAATTTATTTAAAATGTATAAAATCAATTTTAATTAAATTTAAAAAATTAAAAATATATTATAAAAATTTTATATTAAAAATAATTTTAAAATAAAATAAAATTACAAAATAAATTAAAAATTGTAATTAAAAAATAAACTTTGTATATCCATGAAAATATATCAACATTATTATTTATAAATAATTTTAAATTATGAATTCTAAAATTATTTATTTTATTTTTTAATAATATATAAATAAACATATGTCTTGTATAAAATTTTGTGTATAAAGTAGATGTAAATCAAATATTTCTTTAAAATTTTGACTAATGAAATGGAAACACGTAGAGGCCAATCGTTTGCAAACTAAAATCGCTGTGGTGATTCGTTCAGTGAGTTCTATTTTCATTTTACTTTTTCTTTAATGTTTTTTGCTTTTGTCTTATTAGTTACTGATCCACCGATGTCACTAGTAAACATAGTCTAATAAGACAAGTGTGTTCTGTAAAAACTAGGGATGTCAATCGGGTCAGTCTGCTCAGTTTCGAGCCAGCTCATACGGGTTATCGAGCTACTTCGATTCGAGTTGTTTGAGCTAAATTTTTTTGGGCTGTAAATTTATAGTTCTAACCTTAATAATTTTTAATAATTATTATTATAATTATAATATTTAAATTGCCTAAAACTTTAAATATTTATTTAATAATATTTAAAATTACAATTTGAGTTGAGAATTTTCTTTTATTTAAATATATTATTTTATTTCTTTAAAATATTTGTATAAGTACATAAAAGAATTCTAATATATTCAAATAAAATTGGTTGTCGGGTTAGTCCACGGTTTTTCGGTCTCCTTCGGTTCGGATCATTTCGGTTTCGATTTTTTCGGGCCGAAAATATTCGGCCCTACATTTTTTCGAGCGGACTTCGGGTCAGCCCACATTTTCGAGTTGGATTGACATCTTAGTAAAAACTAGGTGTACTCCTAAAATAAATAGTGTCAACCAATCAAGAAATATTAGGGAGATTTGAAAATTTTCAATTCAAGATTCAACTAAGGAGTTGCCGGTGAAAAGGATATACTCAATAAGTGTTTTGTAAATTACATTATATTAAATTAAAAAAAAATACACATATATGTGAGATTAAATTGAGTTGTAAGTTCATCTAAATTTTTTAGGGTTAATCTACCATATTATACCCAACCGAAATATTCATACATATATTGTATCAAAAATTTCGGTATCATATCGAAAAAATTTATATCGACAACGTGTCGAAATTTTTGATATATTGATTATCGATATAGTGAAATTTCGGTATCGAGAAAATTCATACTAATACCTTACCGGAAATTCGATATACCGAATATGTTTATATATCGAATTATACCGAAATTTTTATTATCGAATTAAGGGTTCATTCGTAAGGTTCATCCACGGAGAGTAAGTCTGAACCTAAGATCAAGCCGAAAAGATTTTTATGAATCAATCTTATTTCATTCAAATTTCTCCTAGTCATGATCGGTTCGATTTCGATAGCCAACTTTTTCCTAAAATAAAATAAACAGATGGATATATAATAAACCTATAGTATTGATAAACGACTCGTCTCGTAACCTTCTATTGAATTTTTAAAACTTTTGTCACTTGTTGGATCCAACCAACAATTGGATCCAACCTATTATTGATGTAAACATTTCAAAAATTGTTAAAATATCAAATTCTTTAAAATTTCATTTATGATGCCAAAAATTATCGATATAATATGATATAATTATATTATATCGGATATAATCTATATAATATATAAATTCAGACTTTGCTGATCTCGGAAAATGTGAACACAAAAAATTACACTACAAAAAATGAGCATGTTCACACTACGTGTCATTTAAATTATATATATGTCTCCAATTTAATACGTGGACATCTTACGTGTACAATTTAGTTATTTACATAAATCATATATTAAGAATTGTTATAAACTCAAGAGAATTGAGAGATAATTATAGAGTAGAAAGAGAGACAATATGATAGTAGAATAGAGGAGAATATAATTGTTGTGAATTTTTTTGTTTATTCATATGGGGAGACCCCTTTATATAGGATAAAAAGTAGGGTTTCTTTCATGTTCACCAAGAAAGGGTAAACTAGTCATTCACTAATTAATAATATTCATAACACTCCCCCTTGAATGACTATTTACAGGATTGCTGCCTCGATAAAACCTTGTCAGGAAAACCCAGTGGGATAAAACCTCGACAAAGGAAAAAGAGTACAACTTGCTCCCCCTGATTGTAATCACCGAAGATCTTTGACTTTTGTAAGTAGTTATTGGTGATCAATCAGTTTCATTAAAACCTGTAACTAATAAAATCATATAGGAAAAACTTAGTTATTCAAATATACATTTTGGTCTTCAGGACCCAACCTTCGAGTTGTCGAGTTTCATATTCATTTGTATTATTGTATATTTTTCGTCATTTAGGGACATGCCTTTACCAGAAATCTATATTGACTAGAGCATTCGCAATTGCTATAACCGGCCGGTAACTCTTCTGGAGTATATTAGATGCGTCTAATGTCGAATATACAATCCTTAACAAATGAAAAATAATGTGAACTTCAATTCACAACCATTTGAACTTCAGGTTCTCTCGAAAACAAACTCATATGGAACATTATGATGTCCTCATTAATTATTATCCAGTGATGTACATGCCTCGTTAAAAACCTCGTTATAAATCCCTGTAGGAAAAAATACTCGAGGAAAAGAGTACATGACATTCACATTTATATTGTGATGATTGTCTCGTTAAAAACCTTTAACTAAGAAAACCCTTTGGAAAAACTTAGTAGAGGGAAAAAAAGTGCAATCACTGGTCTTCGAGACCAATCACGGGTCTTCGGGACCTTATATTCAATATCATTTTTGTTCATATGTAATATGATATTTTACATGGTCAGATCATACATTCATGCATATCTATCGTTGTTGCTGCCATAAATATTAAGTAGCGGAACTACATGTCATCCTTAAAAATATTTGATTAACATCGAGTTTCTGCGAAAAACTCTTGAACAACTAATCTCGCTTTTATATTTCACCACATCATTACTCGTTTTTCGTACGAACACCCACATATATCCTTCTGGGATAATATTTTGAGGTGTGTATTATAGAGTCAAAATATAGCGAGTCATGCTCAACCTCAATTGCTCATTTCTATTTTTTTGAGTGCTGCCGGCACACTATTATTGATTTAAGTTTTGGATCCAAATTTTCTAGAGCAACTCTTGAGGCAAATATGTCGTTGACGACTTTTTCCATGTTGATGACAATTCAATATATCAACCAAATCTTTAATCATTTCCCAAAATCTTTAATTTGGTTGTTCCGCAATCCCACGATTTTTTTATTATCGTGTGAACATGCTTTTTCAATTGATTTAGATCTAACTCTCTTCAGGAGATTTTAAGGGTGACTTAATTTCTTTGTTTTTCCGCGTATTTATTTTATATCTTAAGATCGATCTACTACGCTTCAGCCGTATATTAGAATCAACATTTGAGTTGATCTCTTTGGTATTTGAACTCTTATAGTTCATTTATCACAAATATATGTGATTTTGTCACACCTTCATTTATTTGGCAGATTACTTGCTGAATATTGCAAGTCACTTATTTTCATGAACTTCGGGTTCAATTAACTGGTGCGTGGATCTAGAATTAAAAATCATTTTCATTCCATGAAATTTCTCGACATTTATATATATATTTTTTATTCTTATCTCCCCTTAATGCCGAGAAATGATCTTCGTTAAATATGCAACTCAACGTAATTGCTATAAACCGATCTTCTGGATCGTGGGCTCGAGATATTTTAATATACCTTATTTTCTATTATGCCCGTTCATACACTTTCGTGGTGATATTAATATACGTTGCATATTTATTCGCAGATGGGAAATGTTTGATTTATTTCCACGCACTTAATAATAATATCATCTTCATTTTTAAGTACATTTGTAGTACTCGTGGGGATAATTAGTAAAACTCTTCCGGAGCTCACTCTTAATATAACATCATTTGCATAACAGTATTTTTACCAATAATTCTTCGGGGATACAGTATCTTTACCAATCATCCTTTGGGGATACAATATCTTTACCAATGATCCTTCGGGGATCAAAATAAATTTCAATATATAATTTTTTCAGAAATTACATTTAATTGGAATGGAGTTTTTCGATATTCCATGAGCACCCACATAGTACATTTATTTTTCGATTTTCAAAAGATATCCTTCAGGAATAATTCATATGTAATCATTGTTTAAACGAGAACAATCGAATTTGGCTTTTCAGTATTAGTATCATTAGATATAACTTTATTCAAAACATTTAATGTTTGAACTTTGCTTCTTCGGGAGCAATCAATAAAAATATTCTTTCAATAATATTTTGTATAATATATTTAAAATATTTAAAGTTTAATTGCTAAACCATAAGCAATTTGATTTGATATTTCTGCGGGAATATCATATGATGATGTTCTTAAAGAATATTTAAAATTTAATTTTGATATTACTCATTAATATCATATGATCATAATGTTCTTCGGGAACATTTAAAATTTATTGCTACCTACGCAGCAATTTAATTTGATATTTCCAAACTTTTTGCTACTACATGAGAATTTAATTTGATATTTATAATGTTCTTCCAGAACGATCAATATAATATTTAAAATACGAGTATATGTTCTTCAGGAACATTCAATTTAACTGATATATTAAGAATAATTGATTTGATATTAATTCAGGAATATCAAATTATAATGCGACTCAAACTTGTGAGTCGAACTTCATGATTTTTCCACAACCAATTTATTCAGAATGCTTCGATAGATTTAAAATCTTGTAATCGAACGTGGAGTTAATCATACCACACTTTTTTTTGTAGTACAATCAACTTCGGGTGATCGTATCTTTCTTTTAAATCTTTCCACAAAGCTATAATACGAACAACTTCGGGTGATCGTATATTTCTTTTACGGTGAATTTTCAAAGATATTATTCGGGATTATTAGTATATAAGCATAATCAATTTGATATTGATATTTCTACAGGAATATCATATCAAGATGTTTTTCAGAAACATTTAATTTTGATATTTTTTCAAGAATATCATATCATGTTCTTCAGGAACATTTAGGTTTGATATTTCTTCGTGAATATCATAGGTTTGATATTTCTTCGTGAATATCATATCATGTTCTTTAGGAACGTTTCCTTTTGATATTTCTTCAGGAATATAATATCATAATATTCTCCAGGAATATTAAAATTTTAATTGATTTACTAAGGATAATTAATTTGATATTACTTCAGGAATATCAGATTATAATGTTCTTCGGAACATATGATATTACTTCAGAAATATCAGATTATAATGTTTTTCGGGAACATATGATATTACTTCAGGATTATCAAATTATAATGTTCTTCGGGAACAATTGAATTTAAGAAGGGAGGAGAAGTAGATATATTTATAATTACTAATGAATATAAACAAACATATAAATTTTTGCCTTGGAGTTCGGATCTTGGATGAGTAGAACTTCGATGAAGAACGCGGTTGAGCTTTCGTGCTGATAACTTGTTATAAACTTAAGAGAATTGAGAGATAATTATAGAGTAGAAAGAGAGACAATATGATAGGAGAATAGAGGAGAATATAATTGTTGTGAATTTTTTTGTTTATTCATATGGGGAGACCCCTTTATATAGGATAAATAATATTCATAACAAGAATCATTAATATTTATGGTTGATTCTTAAATTTCTTAAATATGATAAATTTATACTAATAATGATTCTTAATTTTAAATAATACTATAAGTTAATTTTTAACAATTTCTCAATTTTTATTTATGGTAATGTTTCAGTTAGTATAATATTTTGTTTAATTTATTAATTATATACTCTCTTTTAATTTTTTCAATTTATCAATTATATTCCCGAATTAAATATAAAAATTAATAAATAAAAATATTTTAATTTAAATCCTATACTACTCAATTACTAAGCATTTAATGGAAAATATAATATAATTTCGAATATAATTGTATTTTGAATATAAATTATTTCAAAAAATATATTATATTCAAATATAATTATCATATAATATAATTAAATATTAAATATTTTTAGTTACGTACATTTCGAACGTAAGATTATTTAAATAGTTTATAAATTAGTCAAATCTCACATAATGTTTTATTCTTTAATAATCTCTCAAATTTTATCATATCCTTAATCCATTTATGGTATAATTTAACTCAATTATCTCCCACAATTTACCTACCACATTTATTAATTATTACTCCCTCCATCCCTTAAGATAGTGCACACTTTCCATTTTTGTCCATCCCTTAAAACAGTGCACATTCCATGAATGGAAAGTCTTTTCACAACTTTATCCTCTCAATACACATTTATTTACCTTTATACCACTACTTTTTCAACTACCTACTTTATTACTTACAAATCAATACCTATTATACCCCTACTTTATATTATTAAACACACAAAAAATCACTTTTTCTTAATCTACGTGCGATTTTCTCTATGCACTATCTTGGGGGATAGAGGGAGTACTAAGGAAGATTTTCAAAATTTTAAACGTAAAAATAAGAATTGATAAAGATATCAAAATCCTTCAAAAAATATAACACTCATTTATCATAATATTTACCATATTTGTATTATAGTAAATTCTTTCAAATTCAAAATTTATCAATCATGATCAAAATTAGCAACTTATATATGGTAATTTAAATAATATTTATACACAATATGTCTTTCATTTACTCATTCACTCACGTTTTTTTTTGTAGATTTAGTAAATACATTCATAAATTACATCATTTTTGTAGGATTAGATTATTTATATTGTTTTTTGGTTGCTAATATAATTTCTATGTGCAGATAATTGAAAAGAAGAAATCCTTAAGTTGAAGGTATGATTTTATTCATTTTATTTTAATTATTAACATTATTTTTATTCAATCATTTACATTTTATGTTGATTGCGCAAATTAATTATTGTTTTATCTTTTTGTTTATGGTTTTGCAGTTTGAACGGTATGACTCTAACCTATTTTTTTCATAATCCCTTTTAATTACCTTTTTCATAACTGATAAATATATATCACTTATTAATCTTTTTTTTTGCAGATTCAAAGATAAATATTTTTATTTTTATATTTATTTTTCATTTAGAGGCATACTTCTTTGTTTATTTTTTAATTTCTGATGTATAATTCTTCTAATAATATGTTTGATAATAAAAAAAATAATATATATATTTATGTATTTTTTATGCAGATTGATGAAGGCAGAAATTTTAATGCGATCTGATATAGAAGTAGTACAAGGGAGACAATTCACAATTGTAAGCAGTACTATTTAAATTTATAATATTGTTATTTATATAAATTTATACATATTTATTATTCCGATTTATTATTATATTTATTATGTTTTGAGAATGTTTCGTGTTAGAATGTTTCATGTTATTTGTAACACATATTCATCATATTTTTTTTTATTAGTGTATATTTTGTTAATTATTTATAAATGTAAAATTATATATTTGTTCTTATTTTTGCATCTTCAAGTCTTCAAATGTAAGTAACTTTTAATTTATTTTCATTCTAAATTTTTTATTGAGTGTTTATTTTGTTGTTTATTGTCTTAATTTTTCTTATTTAATCTGTTTTTTTTCTTCTTATTTTTCGCAGTTTCAAAGTATGCTTATATTTTTTGTCATTTGTATTAGTGTTGCAAAACATGTTTTATTCACATTTAATTATTTTATCTATATCTAAATGTATGTATATATATATATATAAGGTTGAAATAATAATAAAATAATAATGTTAAATTGTAACATTTTTGAGTTGGAACATTTATAAATTTACAAATAAAATAATAATGTTAAATTGTAAATAAGTATTTCAAAATTTGTTATTTTATTATAATATAATATACAAATTTTAAACATATTTCTTTTATTTTTGAACCAGATTTTAATTTTTCTTTTATAATATATAAGTTGAATGAAAAACAATATGATTTACATTATTTAATTAAAATTTTTTTTTCTAACAAAAAAATTTACATTAAATATTCTATTCCGATATATTTCTGTGCATCAGGGAGCTGTTACTAGTATGATATAATATGGCCCCTAAAAAGTTTAATATACCAAACATTTGGTATTTTTCCTTTACGTTAAGTTTCATATATTAACATGATGCTACTACTACTTTTTCGCCTCTAAATTTTTTCTCCCAATTTTTTTTTTTGAAATGAATAGTGTTTTTTAAGCCCTAAAAAGATACTACTACCACTACACTACTACATCGATGGACATGTAAATTTAATGCAATAGGAGGACTCAATTCAATTTTCAATTCCGAAACACCAGCTCTCTCCAGTCTTCACCGCCACACTTCCGCCGCCGTCCACCACTCACTCAATGGCGCCGATCGACCCCCACTCCTTCACAGATTCTACCCACCCTCTGACTACACATATCTCCCTGAATTTCTACTTCGATTTCTCCTCCTCCACCATCCTCTCCTCCGCGCTTCTCTCTCTCTCCTCCCCTCACTCCGGCCCCCTCACCCTCGATTCCCGATCCCTCTCTGTCTCCGCCGTCTACGATCCCTCCACCCTAACCCCTCTCCCCTTCACCGTCCACCCCACCTCGCCCGACGTCGTTTTGGGGCAATCGCTCATCGTCACTCTCTCCAACCACTCCCAGCTACTAATCGCCTTCCGAACCTCCCCTTCTTCCTCCGCCCTCCAATGGCTCTCCCCTCCTCAGACGTTCAACAAGTCCTTCCCCTTCGTCTACACCCAGTGCCAAGCCATCCACGCCAGATCCATCTTTCCCTGCCAGGACACCCCGGCCGCTCGCATCAAATACTCCGCCAAATTGAACATCCCCCGCTACCTGTCGGCGGTGATGGCTGCCAGACACGTCACCCGCCGGGACCCTCTCCCCGGAGAGTCCCAGTTGGCGTGTGATGATTCGATGTGGTGTGGGGCAGAGAGGGTTGTGGAGGATTTCGTGATGGATCAGCCGATCCCACCTTACCTATTTGCGTTTGCAGTTGGGGAGTTGGGGTTCAGGGAGGTTGGCCCAAGGACGAAGGTCTACTCTGAAGCTGTCCCTGGGGTTCTGGATGCTGCAGCTAGGGAGTTTGCTGGAACAGAGGAGATGATTAAGGTGGGGGAAGGGCTTTTCGGGCCTTATGAGTGGGAGAGGTTTGATTTGTTGGTTTTGCCGCCAAGTTTTCCTTATGGAGGGATGGAGAATCCGAGGATGGTGTTTCTGACCCCGACGGTGATTAAGGGGGATGCGACTGGTGCGCAGGTGGTGGCCCATGAGCTTGCACATAGCTGGACTGGGAATTTGATTACGAATAAGACTAATGAACACTTCTGGTTGAATGAGGTACTTGGTGGCTATTTATAGTTTTTTCCTGTTGATGAAAACAACTGGTTATTTATCTCTTATTAGTAATAAGTTTTTGTATTCGAATATATAAATGTTTTGGTGTGAGATTATACTGATGTTGTGAAGCTTTTATTTTATGTAAAGCTATGGGTTTATGTATCTTATAGGATCATGGGTAAATAATTGTAGCTGTCATTTTAATGGTGAATGAGCATTTGTTGCTGATTTTTAGCGGAAATGCGGAACACATTTCCAATGTCGTGGAAAACCTCTGCAAGGTTGAATGATATTTATATTTTTCTTAATCTACAAAATTATGAAGGTTTTGGTGTCTCTAAAAGGTCATGCATGTTAGAATGCTAGGTTGATTGTCAAAATAATAGACACATGCACTTTTTGTTGATTGTTATTGTTTCCTTAAAGAAATCCTAGTTAAGGTATGCCAGTTAAATTTTGAGATTTCTGTTAAATGCCACTTGGATTGACTTTGTAAAAGATAAAGAAAAAAAAACGAGAAAATGCTCACTTCATTTCTCTGAGAGTTTTAATTACAATTGAAGGATTTTTGGTCTTCCCTTATGCCCTCTTGGTTCATTGAATGCACTCACCATATGGATCTTTTAGTTACATTCTTTAATTTTGCATTGGGTCTGTATAAGGGTTTCACAACATATGCTGAGCGGCGAATAGTTGAGGCTGTACAAGGAAAACAAAGGGCTGCACTGAATATTGGAATTGGTTGGAGAGGACTTGTCCAGGCTGTGGAGAGGTTTAAAGACAACATGGAGTTCACAAAACTGAAAACAAACCAGGAAGGAGTGGACCCAGATGATGTGTATTCTGAAGTGCCTTATGAGAAAGGGTTCCAGTTTTTGTGGCGCATTGAAAGACAGGTAAACACATAGTTGCCTTTTTTTCACTCTGTGTTTATGGATACTTTGATGTTTGACCTAATTACCTAAAAAAATAGCAAACATTCAAATTTTAAAAACAATACCTATGTGGTATGATGTATTAACATTGAGGGCTTACTGAACGACTTTCTTTATTTTTTGAGAAATGTCCATGTGGAATTGTTTGCCTGATAAGAAAAAAAATTAGCTTAGCAAATAAATGAATAATCCTTTTTCCGCGCCTAATTACATTGAGAATCCTATATTTCTGACCAAAGTGATCCTTTACCCTCACCTGGTTATACACAATTATCATGTAAAGGTAGGAATGAAATTTATTATTTAATCATCGCCTAACTATATAGGCTGCACCATTACCTGTCCTACATTTTCCCCACTTTGTCTTTCTTTCCAATACCCCCTATTTGTTTTCTGATTATGAAAATGCATGACAACCAAATCTCAGCGCATAGTTTAGAAATTTTGGTTGTTTTTAATAATTAAGTCTAACCGAAATGTTTTTTTTCATTATCTTATGTTTTTTTCAAATTGTCCTACTAGAAGAGTTTAATTGATGTTCATGTACTCATGCCAGATTGGAAGGTCTGCTTTTGACGAGTTACTTAAAAAGTATATTGCGACCTTCAAATTCCAGTCCATTGACACAGACACATTTCTCGACTTTTTGAAAACAAATATTCCTGGAATAGAAGGTCAAATTGATCTTAAAGTGTGGACTGAGGGTACTGGCTTACCTGCGGATGCAATGGAGCCTGTTTCTGATATATATACAAACATTGTAGCTTTGGCGAATGAGTTTAAGTTGGGTAGGATGCCGAATGAGGATGAAGTTGCTGACTGGGGAGGAATGGAGTGGGAGCTTTACTTAGAAAATCTGCCTAAATCTGTTGATGTTTCACAGGTATGCTATCAGTATTAAGGGTTCATATCATCATTTATTTTATGCCCCACTTTAAATTTTGGTAGATGCAATAGATAAGTACAAAAGCCACACTTCATATTTGGCCTAATATAAGAATATTGTGATTAGGGTGGAATTGGATGAAGTTGCATTTCTTTGACTTTCATAATTAGGAGAAATTTGAATAATTTTATTTTTGAAAAAATAGATTCGAAATATGGGAGGGTGATTGGTTGGGAGAAGATAAGTTATGATTGTTGATGCGATAAAAACAGTAAACTAATGATTGGTAGTTAGAAATATGTGAGTAGGTAAATTATTAAATTTGTATGGGGATGTAGAAGTGATGATTATTATTTTGGATTCTGTGTAGACATGTGATTGAGTTGGAGGAAAAAATTATAATAAGTGAATAGTGTATTGTATTTTTTAATGTTGTTTTGTAGTAAAATATATAAAACAATTATGAAGTGACTTTAAAATTACTCTTTTTACAACTAAGGATTACCTTACCTTTCAATATTAGCTAAACATCCTTAAGGTATTTCCTAGACTCCATTGAGTTTATATTTTCTTAAGAAATGTACTTTACTGTTGAAGATATTGGTTATATTTTAGATATTGCTAGGATATTTTATAAACTGACCTGACCTTAATTGCATGTTTTTTTGCAAACAACTTACAGTTCATGCTCTTATATGAGTTTTTATTTTCTTTTTACTTTTTCTTGAGTTGCAATTTCGTCATGTGGTTTTTACATTTTCTCCTTTTGATTTGCGGACATCAGTGGTTGTCCTACTTCAGTTGCCTTCTATACTTTTTGTCTATTATTCTCAAGTTGTTGTATCATATGCAACAGAAATCAATTGTAACTTGGGTTTTTCATCAATTTCTCATTTACATTTTCCTCTGGAATAGTTTCAATCTCCGGATTGTATTGTAAATGTGTCGTATATATAGTTTAGCATGACTTGCCTGCGAAACGAATTGAAATTCCACGTGACTTGCCTGGGAAACTAGATGAAGTTCAAAAGTTAAAACACATTATTCTTATTTTCTAATCATCAATCACATGTTCATCTATTTTGTTCCCATATAATGACACTTTTTTTTAGAGGTTATGTATGTAGCTTCACCAATGTTGGTTGGGTTGTACGACAGATATCAGCTTTGGATGCTCGCTACAGGCTTTCAGAATCGAAAGATTACGAGGTAAAGGTGGCATTCCTACAGATTGCTATTTCATCAAGGTGCACTAATTACTATAATGAGGTCGAGAAGACTCTGAAAGAAGTTGGAAGGATGAAGTATCTTCGCCCCCTATATCGGGCACTGGTAGAGGGGCCCGGGAAAGAAGAGGAGAAAATATTTGCCAAGAGGGTTTTCTCAGAGGCCTGTGCTTCTTATCACCCCATAGCTCAGGGTGTTGTTGAAGCAGTTCTTTCCAAACACGGGTAAAGAAAAGATCTTGTCTTGTTGAGTTTGCTTATGGAGTAGTAGTATGTGAGGACTTGTGATTGCACTTATTTAGGGTAACTAATAATTCTGTTCGTCTCGAAACAAACAATGGTCGCTTGTACGGACACGGAGATTAAACTTAACATGCACTTTTCTAATATTGTATTATTTCTAATTGCTAATGCATTCGCCCCTTCAATTCCATGTATGGTCCAAAATTCAAATTTCAAAAAATAAAAACTGAAATAAAAACAAAAAACAAATATTCATGATCACTTTTGAAGATTATAATCCTCCATGCGCAAGAGTTGACGAGGATGGGTCTTCTTGACATGATCTTGGTCTCGTCTACTGATGACGACGTTGTTGTTTCTTGACATATTTTCTTGCCCAAACATGCTTTCCATTAATCACGTACTTGGCTTTGCTCCCTCCCACGATCATGTCGATAAAGTCAGTCGATCTCGCCACCATCCTCGCGTACAGAGCTTGCTCGCCGTCCCCGACTTCTTGCATGATAAGATCCTCCATGAAATCTCCAAACCGCCTGCATGTATAACAAGATAACAAACAACAATAAATATACATAGGTGGTATAAGTAGTAGGTATAACATAGTCGAATGAGGAAGATGAACCTGGTGAAAAAGTCGGTTAATTCGTCTTGGGTCATGGGGTAGCCTTTGGAAAATGTGAGGAAGATAGTTCTATCGTCTACCGGCACTTCCAATATCGCCCCATCGTCGTCTTCGTCAATAATATTACTAATTGCTTGGTTCATGTTGTTCATATTCATCGTCGAATCTCCCTCTTCTTCGCCGGGGCCCATGATGATGTCAGCAAAGGCGCGCGAGCAGACGGTGTTGATAATCATAGCGAGGGCCTGAGCCACTGCGATTCGGTTCTGGTGAAACAGACTCAGACTAACAATACTGGATTTGTTGACTATCTGCGGAAGCAGTTCGAGGGGATTGTCGAGAAAACGGTCCGTCTGGAGGGAGAGGAGGCAGAGGAGGGTCTCGTGGGCGAGGCGGTTGAGGAGAGGAAGGGGCAGACAGAGAATGGTGTTGACGAGGTTCATGTCTTTGCTCTCTCTCTCGAGCCACATCCAGAAGGCCATCAGACGGGTCGACTGCGTGGGGCCCCGACCCAGGTTGCGGAGCAAACGGGTGAAGAGCTGTCGGTCGATGGTGTGAAACGCTTTGAAGGCTTCTTCTTCGTCCGACCAGAAAAGGGATTGTTGATTCTCCATTTTTATTTTGTTTGAATTTAGTTTGAGTGTTTTTTACTACTCGTGTAAGTATTTATTTATATAAGTGAGAAAATGGTGACTGTTACCGTAGAGACACTAACCAAATCACTCTGGAGGTTAGGGCGGGAGACGCGACTGTTCCCGCAAGCAAATTCATTTTAGTGACATAAAAATCAACTATACACACATGGTGGTATTCAAATTTCAAATGGTGTATAGATATGCCTTGAGTCATTTCTCCTCTCTTTCGATCCAATTGCCAAACCCATTAAATAGATTGTACACTACTAGGTCAGCCCATTAAGAAAATACTTTAGCCCGGCTAATGGGCTTTTACTATTATTAATTTATTATTAATATTAACTGGAGTATATATTTTTAATTTTTCAATTTTATATGAGAGCATCTAGGTATAAATTATGTGTCACAAATTAGTAGTATAAATTATAAAAAAATTTGAGAGTATCAATTTTTTTTTATAGGTCAATTGCAATGTTTCGGAATTCCAATCTAAGACTTTTGATCCTCAATTCGAGTGCTCAAGCAACTGAGCTAACAACCCTTGACTCAAATTTTTGATACTGCTACGATTCAAAAAAGTAGAAAATATAGACTCAACTTGTTATAATTTTATTTTTTTGTAGAGTGACCCATAAAAATAAATATAAATTGTAGTGGGGATTAGGGCTGTCAAAATCAGGCCCGGACTGGCTTGGGCCTCAAATATAGAGACCTAAAAAGAGTTGAGCCTTTTTTGCTCGACTCGACAAGTCCTGGGCCGATGGGTTGGGTAGTCCTCTTGGCCCGATTTTTTGAACCAACCCGACCAATAATTTATATATATTTTTTTACAAATTTTTAATTATAAATAATATTAAAATTTAATATTTTTACATATTGTTTGAATCAACAATTTAAAATTATAATAACTATTAATTTAACAATAATTTTAATATATAAATATTATTTTTAGTATAAAAAAATATTAAATTATTATTTAAAATTAATTTATAGACTTTAATTTAATTATTTTTTTAAAAATGAAAGTTTATTATTTATTATGTTTCTTTAATTAATTAGAGTAATTTACAATTTTAAATTAAAATTAACATTTTATTATTATTATTATTATTTAATTTGACGGGTCAAAAAAGCCTGGTAGCCCGACGGCCCATCCAAGGCCGGACTGGGTCTAGAAATTCTAGGCTCATCAGAATTCGGGGTCGGGCTAGCCCGACCCGTTAAACAGTCAAAGCTCGATGGGCTTGGGTCGGGCTGGCCTGGCCCGACATTTTGACACCTCTAGTGGGGATCAAGTTGATTGCTCAAAAATTATTTACAACAATCCGAAAGATTTACAAAGGTAAATCTTTCGAGTCGATCTCTCGAGGAGTAATACTATCGACACGTGAATATCGTTTTGCGATCATTTAGTTCGAGTTTCAAGAAGAACGAAATCATTAACATCTAGGGGGGTGGGGGGAGGGGTTTGCAAGAGAGTTTGATCAATTAGCTAAAATAAGTATTTAAAAACAAGTAATTAAAAGCGGGGAACGTGAACAATTGAGTTGAGAAGCTAAGGTGTTTCGATTACTCTACCTCTAGAACTGAATGGACTTTTCAAAACACTTGAGATGTTAAGAATCGAACGAATGATCAAGGCTTTGTCAATTATGACCTCCACCAATGATCGTTTACACTCGATCACGACACTCACAAGAACTTCACCCCTCGAGGTCCTCTACTCGGAGTCTCGGTATCTCAAGCATCGACATTACACGATCAACCATATGGTCCTCTAGTGATATACACGGGGGTTGTTCAACACGAGACCACACAAATCGAGACGTGTAATTATCCAATCAATAGAAATCGAACTACTTTAATAATCAACTCCAATTCATTGAAGCATTTCATCAAACACCTTAACTATAAAGCTAGCCAATCATGATCAAATACTCAAACAAACAATCCGTAGATGTATAATCCATAATCGAAAGAAATCTCACCAGGGAAAGTCGTGGATTTGGCGGAGAAACGAGACGAACGAGCCGCGCTTTCGAAATCGGGACCGAGCTTCAACTTGTCACACGGAGAAACTAATCCGATCAAAACGACGGACTCGACGAGATAAACGACGTTTGTGAAAGAAGATTTGTGAGATAATCGACGTATGAATTTAGATCTAGAATTTAATTGCTTGAATTTTGATGAAGAACAAAATGGATTATGAATTACTTGGGGAGGAAGAAAAGAGAGAGAGTTGTGAGAATTGTTTTGTGAATTGGGGTCTACTCTCTCCAAGCTACAAACAAATATTTATAGTTTATCCACAAGACTAAACAAAAATACCAAAAAGCCCTTAAAATAAGTCTAACATAAGTCAAGACTTTATTCATTCTCAATTTTCGCTCAAGGGAAGTGTTGGTGTGTTCTGGGAGTAACTGGAACTTCCTCGATCATCCTATCGTCGATCCAACCATTCATATTGTAGATGCATACGCTGGGAACATCCTGTTAATATTCCAGGTCAATTCAACGGTTAACGAATCTGAAATCACAATTCTCCCAAAGTCGCGCAGTGCTGGAATCTTGGTGTCGGCCGACGGGAAAAGTGTGTCGCCAGACAGGCCAATGTCGAACAACAGGATATGATGTCGGCTGACATCAGCCCGCAGACGAAGGATTTTTCTTCGTGCGAAAGTCCACATCACTATACATCTTAAAATCGACCAAAATGGCCAATTTCTGAAGGTGTCGGCCGATATCACCTTCATTTTCTTTGTCCTTCGGTCTGTGCACTATATCTTCGTCTCCGGTTGTTATTTAGCCAAACCCACCGTTTATATTGTATCTACAGAAGTCTTATACATGCTGTAGAAATGTGGAGACGATCCAACGACTGAATTATCGGGGATGACCATTCTTCTACGACTGCGCAAAGCTGGGAATCGACATGAACCTCTTCGTGTATTTCTTCTCGTTTTCGCTCGATTATCGTTCAAAACCTACAAAACCAAAACCATAACAACATACACACATAATCACATTAATATGATGAATATGACACAAAAACAATACAATAAAGATACACAAAACAATATAAAAAGTCTCACAAAACGTGCGAAAGACAAGTGACAAGAGACGCCTGCATAAATATATTTTAATAGCTAATCTCAGTAACAAATTATGGTTAAATAATTTGAAGAGCCTGTTTGACAGAGCTTGTAAGCTCTTTAAAAATCTTATAAGTTGTTTAAGAGCTTATAAGCTCTTAATATTTGTAGGTAAAATTTTTGAAATAGAAGTTGTTAATCTTTTTATAAGCTGTTTAAAAAAAAGTAAAAAGGTATTTTTTTTAGAGTTTATAAGCTCTTCTAATTTTAACAATAAAGGACAAAAATATCCCTATAATTATTAACCTATTAGCTGCAACATTTCTCCCCAATTTTGCTCTCTCGTTCGTAGCTTTCAACGCCAATTCTGCATATCTAGGTTTTTTTTAATGTTAAATAATCTGATTATCGATTTCAATGGTTGTTAGAAATATATTTATGTGTGTACTATATTTCTTATGGAGAGTGATTGGTGAATGTCTGTACAATTTTTTTTTTTTTGGAATTGAATTCGTTTGAATGCAATTTTGCGACATTGGTTGTTGTTTTTTTTCGAACAACGTGATCGCAATATTGTCTTCTTTCTTGTTTGTTTTACAAACGAATGTGTTTTCTTAAATTTATGAAATAGAGAAAGCATTTTTATGATATACTTGCAGCCCAATTTTTGTATCTGTTATTTTAGGTTTGAATTCTTGTTAGTTGAAGTGATTTTTTTATACCACAACAGAGATAATTATTATAAATGAAATAATCAATGAACTAATATTAATGAATGAAATAATCAAGTAGTCGAAGGACGAACTTCTGCAAGGTGGGATTCTTTTATAAACATCAAGTTTATTGAGGCGTCTGAGGAAGAAATTGGAAAAGGTAATATACCAAATATTCACTTCAACAACAATGGGTGGAAGAAATTTAGTCATCAAGTTTAATGAATTAATTGAGAGAAATTATGCCTATAAACAACTTCGAAATCATTGAGTTTCTATAAAGAAAGAGTGGCTAGTATTTCAAAATTGATGTACAAGGGAACTTGAATAGGTTGGAATCCTACGAAGAACTCGATCGATGCTTTTGATGAGTGTGGGAGATAAAAATCTCAGTAATATTCATTGCAACTCACTTTACATACACTAATTTATTTTAACAGTGTTATTTTAGATTGATTTTGTGTAATCTATTATGGCGGGAAAATGAAGATTATAACAAGTTCAGGAATAAAGATTTATCTTTAATATGGCTTCTTTACAATAATTTTTTTTCTGATGTTGATGCAACGGGTGAAACATCGCGAGCACCAAGCCAAAGTCGTGAGAGTGAGATCCAATGTGAAGAAGAGATTTTTGAAGATAATGGTGAAATAAATTATGTCAATGAACACGCAAAATTCAATGCTGGTGATGAAGATGATGATACATAAATAGTTGGCAACAATATGAACTTTCAGTTGAAAGATATGACTCAGCTTCTGAAAAAATGTTCTCGTCTTTTGCTCTTAATAAGAGAAAAAATAGCGCCGAACATATTAGAGGGCAGAAAAGAGTTTCAAGGACAGCTTCGTTGAAAGAAGATATTCAGTCTCTTTTACATTGTATGGAAAATAAGAACTCTCCCACGTCTAATGCAGATATAACTATTGGAGTTGCAATGCAAATGTTGAACGATGTGCTTGGATTAACCCCACTAAACGACATTTGGAATTACGCATGCAATTTATTGAGCAAACGAGATATGCGAGAAGTGTTTTTTCATCAACCATCTCTTGATTCACTCTTGTCTTGGCTACAATAATTATGACCAATATAAGAAAAATGCATGAGCCATAGTCAAGTCAATTAGTTTAGCGTTACACATTATTTTTAAATTTTTTTTCATACTTGGATGATGACATTTTTGTTAAGCATATACACATGTTTATTTTCTCCGTTTGACCAATTTTGTGTTAATTTCACCAATTTAATCTTTAGCATCACTGGAAGTACTTTGTTAAGCATATACACATGTCTCGTCTGTTGTTTCTCGATCGATGCCTATTTTTAGTGATGACGAAGTTACTGACCAATGTCTTGCTGTAACACACGACCCCTTTCGAGATGGTTTTGGTAGTTAAGATGAGAAGCGATCAATCTCTTGCTTTTATATAGTGGCACGAAGTTGCTGACCAATGTCGTGCTTTTATATAGAAGGGGAAGTGAAAATATAGTAAATATATTAACATGGAATAAGATTGGTGGACAAAGAATTTAGAAAAAAAATAATATTGTAATAAATTAGGAGGAAAGAGAGAGTGGAAAATTAAATTAATATAATATTAATTACTTGGTTGATGCGTACGCATTGGTAAGAAGCTCTCTCTCTCTCTCTCTCTCTATATATATATATATATATATATATATATATATATATATATATATATATATATATATATATATATATATATATATATATATATATGGGTCTTCTACAGTGCATTGAGGGCACGGTACTTTGTTTTTATTTCAACGATCAAATTTAATTAATTAATATGAACCGTTCAGATTTATTAAAGAATACAATAGTTAGAGTGGAGATTAAAAACACAAAACTATAAATTATTATCCTTTTATTGACTAACATATGAAACCGGTGATATACATAAATATTTTTTAGAATTAAGAAAAAAAATTGGCGGCGTGTTTGAGAAAAAAGAGAGCGTTCTTTACCTACTATACCCACGATGTCAATTTTTCAATTCTCAATTGAGCTTCTCTATAAATTTTTATTGCGGCTCAACGAAGAAGATATAAGCAGAAGGGAGAGATTTGCGTGGAACAAGGGTTTCTCTACGACTCAACGAAGAAGATAAAGACACAAGAAAAAGATTTTCGTGGAACAAGGGTTTCTCTAGATCAAGCGCGGTTCACTGATATTTTTCTTATTTTTTTTTCATTTAATCTATTTTATGTGAATCTACAGTTTAATTTAATTTTTTTTTTAATTTTAAGGATTAATGAATGATTGAAATTAAGTTCATATGTCAGTTTGTGAGAATATGTAAATGTGATTTTATAGAAAGATTACACTTTTTCCCCAAATGACTTTCAGATCGAATCTAGGAACATTGAATTTCCATAAAAAAATTTAACATATGGATATCTAAATAGTTGGATTGAAGTTCTATACATAAGTTTTAATTTACAAAATTTCTTGTTCATTACCGTAAGGCCAAATTAGAATTGAAAATTCATTGATGGAATACGGCTTCTGGCTTCTGCATATGTAATTTGCTTAGATGTGATTGCATGTGTGCTTATATTTGTAGTTATTGAACAACTACTTAGTTATGGAATTTTCTGTTAAAGGATTTGTATGAAATTTGTTTTGAATGTGTAATACAATTTATGCGTACTTGACAAGAGATGTTTTGCAGTAGATTATGAATTGTGCTCGTTCTTGATTATCTTGGGACGGGATATGCGAACTACGTGAGAATGAAAATTATATTCGGTGTCATATATCTAGAATAATAGTGTGAGACAT
Source organism: Euphrasia confusa (assembly GCA_954870475.1). Classification (NCBI taxonomy): domain Eukaryota; kingdom Viridiplantae; phylum Streptophyta; class Magnoliopsida; order Lamiales; family Orobanchaceae; genus Euphrasia; species Euphrasia confusa. The sequence continues at coordinate 26,712,072 of OX940960.1, forward strand.
GTGATTTTCTATTTATTCATTCATTCATTTGAAATACTAATTTATTACAAAAAAAATTGTTCATGAAGTGTATTTTTGTATTGTACAGTTGATGAAATATGATGGATTTAAAAAGAGCGAGATGTAATAATATCAAACAAGTTGAGAAGGTAAATGATTTTTGCTTTTCTTATGATCCCAATAAGTAGTGTATATTTTATGTTTTTGAAATAATTCATTATCGAGTTTGTTGAGGATTCGACAAGACAAACAAACAATCGAGCTGCGCGAGCTCAAAAGCTTCGAACCAGAGCTTCAAACTCAACAATGGTGAATTCGGGATGCGACGTCGAAAATGCGATTTATGGATCCTAAAAGTATCTACGAACTCAGAGGAACACAACGCAACAAAAAACGCACGAAATGACAAAGTATTTTACGAGCTTCGATCGATAGAAAATCAATCTACGTGCTCGGGGAGGGAGGAGGTGCTCTGGTATTATTCAAGCTCTCAAGACTATTGAAATGAGTTCAGTTACAGTTCTAGATCACACACAACTCGTGAATTGCATTTACATATACACACGCGATTAACCTCAAATCCACGTGGCATATGAACCCTACGATCAATCTGATTTAGGCGAATCCACACCACAGATTTCTAACAGAAATTGTGGACGTCATGTTGTGCGTGAGCTGGCGAGGAGTGCGGGGCACTTGAAGTCTCTGATTTCCATCCACAAACACGTGCGGGATCGATCGAACAAGTTAGCATGCTAACATGAGCTGCCCAGGAGGAACGACGTCGTTTAATCCGAAACGGCGTCGTTTTAGTACTTGGCGGCAGATTCAAACGGCTGAAAAGACCACTTTGCCCCTGCGTCCGTTTTTGAATAAAAACACTTCTAGAATCCAAATTTTGTGTACATTTCAACAAATCTCCACCTTACACAACATTTGAAACTCCAGCAACCATCAAACACCAAGAGATCAACACCTGATCACCTCCATAAGCAAGAATAAAAAACCTGACCTTTGTTCTTGAACCCAGAAACTGAAATGCCAACTTTGAACTCAAATCTTGGAAGCTCAACCAAGATTCAGAACCTCACAATGATCAACTCAGATTCCTCTCACTCTCCTCTTTCCAACAAGCGATAGACCATGGATTTTTATCAACCACAGACTCTACAAACCAGTAGAAACCACAGCAAGCCAGAAACTGGTTTTCAGAAAAATACCCAAGTACTCAAAATGGGATATTCTGAACCAAAACTTCAAATACCAGAACCTACACACTCCATACATGTAATGTGACTTCACAGCACACCACCATGCCTCAAACTTGTTGGAGTTGTGTATTTAATGTCTAGATTTAAGTAACGGAAACTCACGATCCATTGCCACTAATCTATTTAATTAAATAAACAATTATTTGCGTTTAATTATTTATAATTAAATATATGCAAATTATAGTCCTGGATTCTATACGTTGTAGTTAGTATGGTGTGTCGGGCCCACACAGAAGATCATACTATCGGTTACTCGTATTTAATCGAACAGTTGCTCACGACCTAGATGGACACGGACCAATCCATCGGTATAGTCGTTGTGTGAGAGAGAAAATGATCTGTCTTGATTATTTTATCACACTTGTACACTTGGTGTATTGAGCGGATCGTTTGAGATTTATCGATTAGGATTGCCGGCGATAATCGATTTAAGTCTCAGTGTATTTTATTCTTAATCCCCGATACTATTGCGGGTGTGTATATTTAATATAAGTGACTTTGATTTTCCAAAGGAATTGACCGGTTTAATCATTGGGTCAATTACCGGTTAAGTTGGGTCGCTATATTTTATATATGACATGCCGTGAATACTTGACGGGAAAGTGTATCCCGTAAGGGTTGATAATATCCCCGAGATGAGTTCATAAGGAATTATTATGTAAACCCTGCAGGTGGATTTGTTCCGCATAATAATTAAGGTTGAATGGTACTAGTCTCGGATATAAGAGATGAATAAATTAATTAGCAATAAATTAATTTTATTCATGGATATTTATATCTTAAATACACGGAATAAATAATACTACCGGAGAAATATTATTTGATATAATATGGTTTAATATTGGGAGTGCAATTAATTTATATAGTGGAAAATAAATTAATTAATATTGATAAGGATTAATGGACTTGAGCATTGGGCTCAATTTAATCTTCAATATTAGAAGCCCAATATTCCACCTCCTTAAGATCCCCTACGTAGCCTATAAAAGCACTACATGGTCTTCTCTATTCTCATAACTTGAAGATCACAATTCTAGAGAGAGAAAAGGAGAGAAGGAGATCCATAGTGTTCGGAGGATCGTCGCCCACCCGACGTTCGAACAAGTGCAAGGAATACGTGGGAAGATCTCAAGGTCATCATAAGATCTCGTTTCTCCGCACAACGAATCGAAAGGTGAATTAAATTTCCGCAATTTAATTCTAGTTTATTGATCAATTATCGAAGAACAAAGATCCAAAAGTTCGAACCCGGATTAGACGAACGATCACGCGGTGGTGGCGAAGCCACCGGACCGCGGGATCGCCGTCTAGGGTTTCGGCGGGGCGAGAGGGTCGAACCCTCGGCTGGAGCCGAGGGCGTGCGATCGATCCTCATGATCGATCGCGGAGGGCGCGGGCTGGTCGACCTCCAGGCGGCGGCGAGTCGCCGGACTCGCCGCGGGGGCTGCTGGGCAGCCCCACCCCGATCGATCGCCGGCGTGCGATCGATCCCATCGATCGCGTGAACCCCGTCTCGCGGGGGTTCGGCTGGGGGCGGGCTGCGTGCCTTCGGGTGCGTAGTCTCCAAAGGCCGGACTTCGGCGGATGAGTCGGCGTTCATGTGATCTCCGGCGAAGGGTTTAATCGGGTTATTGGTTTCCGCAAATTTAAATAACCCGGGATATCGAATTCCAACAAAACTCCCACAGCAACTCAGAAACACTAAGTTACTTTAAAACCAGAAAATGAATTCCAAGAACTTCATGCCTCAAATTCAATTTCTCTGAAGTAACTGTGCAAACCACAGTTCACACAAGTCACACTATACCACATGAACCTCTGGCCATGCTCAAACCACTCAGAAAACCACTGAGTCAAAAAACCACCAAGTCATCAAAACCAAAATGCTCAAAACTGACCAGTATGAGTATTTCCTTGGATAACTTGATAACCACAGCAGAACTATCATGCATGCTGCCACTTCCACACTCCCAACTTCACCGAGATTGTGGAATGTCAACCAACTGGACCAGTTGTTGACACAATTTGAATTTATCACCAGAAATACACTTGGTGAAACTGTCTGCAAGATTGATTTCAGTTGCAATTTTCTCCACCTTGACAACACCTTGATCCACCAGATCTCTCACAAAATGCAACCTCACATCAATGTGCTTGAATCTGTCATGATACACCTGATGTTTAGCCAAATGCACTGCACTTTGGCTATCACAATGTACAGATACCCTATCCTGCAGAACTCCAAATTCTTCAATCAAACCTCTCAACCATATAGACTCTTTAATAGCCTCAGTCAATGAAATATACTCAGATTCAGTGGTACTCAAAGCAACCACAGACTGCTGAGAAGCCTTCCAGACCACAGCACTTCCAAACAAAGTAAAAATATACCCTGTAAGTGACTTTCTGGTATCAACATTGCTTGCATAATCAGAGTCCACATATCCAATTAGAGCATCCCCAGATCTCTTCATCTTTCTGAACATTAAACCATGACCAAAACTGCCTCTCAAATACCTCAATACCCATTTAACTCCTTCCCAGTGTGATTTTCCAGGATTTGCCATGTATCTAGAAATACAACTCAATGCATAGGCAAGATCAGGTCTGCTACACACCATAGCATACATCACACTCCCCACAGCTGAAGCATATGGAACCTTACTCATAGCAACTTCCTCTGACTGATTCTTTGGAGATTGATCCATAGAGAATTTAAAGTGAGCTCCAAGAGGTGTAGTGACTGACTTGGCCTCATGCATATAAAATCTCTTGAGAACCTTTTCAATATAAGAGGTTTGGGACAAAAACAAGGTATCAGTGGTCCTGTTTCTGGAAATATCCATTCCCAAAATATTTTTGGCATCTCCAATATCTTTCATCTCAAATTCAGCACTCAACAACCTCTTCAAAGACTCCACCTCAACCTTGGAACAACTAGCAATCAACATATCATCCACATAGAGCAGTAGATAGGTGACAACCCTTCCACTCTTCAATTTCATGTACACACAACAGTCAAACTTGCTTCTAACAAAGCCAATAACTAGCATATAGCTATCAAACCTCTTATACCACTGTCTTGGACTTTGTTTCAGACCATACAAATATTTCTTCAGCAGACACACCTTGTTCATATCAGAACTGCCTTCCAAACCATCAGGTATCCTTATATAGATTTTTTCTTCCAACTCTCCATGAAGAAAAGCTGTTTTAACATCCATCTGATGAAGCTCAAGATCAAACTGAGCAACAATGGCCAACAGAATTCTGATTGTACAATGCTTCACCACTGGGGAAAATATTTCATTGAAATCAACTCCCTCATTTTGAGTGAAACCTTTAGCAACCAGCCTTGCTTTGTACCTGATACCAGAATCCTCTTGTTTCTTCTTAAAGATCCACTTGCAGCCAACCACCCTTTGATTCTTTGGCCTCTGAACAATATCCCATGTATGATTTTTGTCTAATGATTGTAGCTCTTCCTGCATAGCTAAAATCCACTGATTCCTTTCAGAGCAACTCACAGCCTCAGAATAGGAATTAGGTTCATTACTAACTATGTCTTCAGCCACCAACAGTGCATAAGACACTGTATCAACTTGTGCATATCTTTTTGGAAGCTGGATCACCCTTCTCTCCCTGTCTCTAGCAAGTTGATAACCATCAGTTTCCACAGGCTCCTCTTCAACTTCAGATTCTTCATCATTTTCAACTTGGGCTTCTTTCTGAGATTGAAACATGTTTCTCCCATGTAACTCCACCTCAAACTGATCCATCTCAGTTGAATCCTTCTCAGAAAGCATAGGCATTGTATTTTCATCAAAGGTAACATCCCTACTGATGACACACTTCTGATTTCCAGGTTCAATGCACCATAGTTTATAACCTTTCACTCCTTTGGGATAACCAAGAAACACACACCTCAGTGCCCTTGCTTCAAGCTTGCCACCCCTCACATGAGCAAAAGCCAGACTCCCAAATACCCTCAGATTATCAAAATTTGGAGCTTCCCCAGTCCAAATTTCTTGAGGAGTCTTCATACTCAGAGCTGCAGCTGGACTTCTATTTATCAAATAGGCTGCAGTAGACACTGCTTCTCCCCAAAATGACTTGTTGAGTCCAGAGCTCAAAAGCATACACCTCACTCTTTCCAGTAAGGTTCTATTCATTCTCTCAGCAACACCATTTTGCTGAGGTGTAGCAGCAACAGTTCTGTGTCTTGAAATCCCATTTTCAACAAAGAATGAGTTAAACTCATCAGAGAGAAACTCAAGTCCATTATCTGTTCTCAAGTGTTTAACCTTCTTCTCCGACTGCCTTTGAACCTCAATTACCCAATCTCTGAACTTCTCAAAAGCATCACTCTTATTTTTCAGAATGAATACACACACCTTTCTTGAGAAATCATCAATGATGGATAAGAAGTACCTGCCACCATTCTTTGTATTTGTTCTAGCTGGACCCCACAAGTCAGAGTGCACATAATCCAACACACCCTTGGTTGTATGCCTTCCCACTCCAAAACTGGCCCTTGTAGCTTTTCCCAGAACACAATACTCACATACTTTGAGCCTGTCAAGTTGACCACTCTTGAATGCACCTTGCTTAGACAGCTCATGAAGTCCCTTCTCACTGAGATGCCCAAGTCTTCTGTGCCATAACTCCACCTTCTCAGAGGTACTGATTAGTGAATTCTCACCAACCACAGTTTTACCCTTCAAGAAATACAAGTCATTTTTCTTCACTCCCTCAAGTACCACAGTGTTGCCCTTCTTAACTTGAAGACAACTACCAATAGAACTGAAACTCATGCCCAAACTGTCAAGCATCCCAAGTGAAATCAAATTTCTCTTCAGTGATGGAATATACCTAACTTTAGTCAACTTCTTGATTGATCCATTAGAGAGTCTCAACCTCACAGAACCAATACCCTCAACTTGACATGTTAAGTTATTTCCAAGAACAACAGATCCACCATCTATAAACTCAAAGTCCTCAAACCAATGCGTCACAGGACATATATGAAATGTACAACCAGAATCAAGCACCCATTCTTTATTTCTAGAGCTAGAAGTAACAGCTAGTACCTCTGCATCCTCAAGGTCAGAAGTAGACTCAACAACATCTGCAGATTGAGCTGGCACCTTCCCTTTATTCTGCTGATTATTCAGTTGGTAGCAATTCTTCTTCAAGTGTCCTGGTTTGTTGCAGTGGTAGCACTTCCTTGTTTCTGAGGTTGATGTAGATGCATCACCACCCCCATTTGGCTTCTTCTTGTTGTCCTTTTTACCCCATGACTTCTTCTTTGTGACAGTTAAACCCTCTGGATTATGATGATGCTCTTTGGCTTTGGGATCCTTCTTGTTCAACTCCTTTGACCTCAATGCAACCTGCACTTCTTCCAGAGTCAACTCATGAACCCTACCATATAGCAAAGCATCCTTGAACTGATCATATGATGATGGCAGAGAACTCAACAACAACAGTGTTTGATCCTCTTCCTTCATTTGACCATCTACATTCTCCAGGTCATCTAACAGCCTCACAAAATCATCCATCTGATCCACAACAGATCTATCAGAAGACATCCTAAAGGTGTACAACCTTTGCTTCAAATACAACCTGTTGGCCAATGATTTTAATATGTACAAGCTCTCCAGTTTCTTTAACAGGCCATAAGCAGTAGATTCCTTGCATACTTCCCTCAACACCTTGTCTCCCAAGCTCAAGATGATCACACTGTGAGCTCTAATGGAAATCTCAACTGAATTAGGTGTTGATTCTGCAGAACCTGACCCCTCTTTATCCTTCCCTTTGGCCTCCGGTTTAGGTGTCTGCAACGGAGAATCTAAAGCAGAGATTAGCCCCTGTTGAACCAGTACAGCCTTCACTTTGATCCGCCAAAGGTTGAAGTCATTTTTCCCCGTGAATTTCTCCAGATCGAACTTCGCGGATCCACCCTTCATCATCTTCGCAGCAGCTGGATTTGATTCCCACAGACGGCGCCACTTGTTGAGGATTCGACAAGACAAACAAACAATCGAGCTGCGCGAGCTCAAAAGCTTCGAACCAGAGCTTCAAACTCAACAATGGTGAATTCGGGATGCGACGTCGAAAATGCGATTTATGGATCCTAAAAGTATCTACGAACTCAGAGGAACACAACGCAACAGAAAACGCACGAAATGACAAAGTATTTTACGAGCTTCGATCGATAGAAAATCAATCTACGTGCTCGGGGAGGGAGGAGGTGCTCTGGTATTATTCAAGCTCTCAAGGCTATTGAAATGAGTTCAGTTACAGTTCTAGATCACACACAACTCGTGAATTGCATTTACATATACACACGCGATTAACCCCAAATCCTCGTGGCATATGAACCATATGATCAATCTGATTTAGGCGAATCCACACCACAGATTTCTAACAGAAATTGTGGACGTCATGTTGTGCGTGAGCTGGCGAGGAGTGCGGGGCACTTGAAATCTCTGATTTCCATCCACAAACACGTGCGGGATCGATCGAACAAGTTAGCATGCTAACATGAGCTGCCCAGGAGGAACGACGTCGTTTAATCCGAAACAGCGTCGTATTAGTACTTGGCGGCAGATTCAAACGGCTGAAAAGACCACTTTGCCCCTGCGTCCGTTTTTGAATAAAAACAATTCTAGAATCCAAATTTTGTGTACATTTCAACAGAGTTAATGTGCATATATTCATCTCAAATAATGTCTTAGGTTGTAATCGATATCGAAGACGATAACATCAGTGTGGAGGATCGATTATTTAGTTTGGTAAGATCAATGCCCAAGATGGAATGATCAATGATCAAGATGGAAATTCATATTTTGAATATTGATGCGAAGTTAGATGCTTTGTATAAATTGAGCCTAAATATGCCAGAAATGATAAAGGATATCAAAAGCACGACATTCTACAAAAGTGATGATACTTTTCAAGTCAATGGAAATGATAAAAAAGATTCAAACGAAGCAAACAACAAATTTTCAACGAACCGAAAAGTATCTGAGGTTCGGAAAGTATTTGAAGTAAGCATATTTGTATCTTGATTTTAATATTTCATACTCCCTCCAACCCAAGTTAATGGGCATCGGAAAGTATTTGAAGTAAGCATATTTGTATCTTGATTTTAATATTTCATACTCCCTCCAACCCAAGTTAATGGGCATAGGAGTGGGTTGCACGGATTTTAAGAAAATCACTTTTTGATTTGTATTTTTTTTTGTTTGATGGGTAAATTATAAGTGAGGGAGAGGGGGTGTGACCATTAAGTCAGGACACAAAAAAAGGTAAAATGTGACATTTGTTAAAAGACAGAGGGAGTATCACTTATATAAGAATTCATTGTTGTTTCAGATTTTATGGATCAGAATATTAGCGTTGAAGAAAATAATGTTTTGAACTACATATTTAAGGTAAAAGAAAATCATAAGTAAGACTGTTTTGATAACGTTTTGTTGCCATTTTGGCTTCTGCCGTTGCTTTTGATTTTCATGTTGTACATGTAAATTGATAGAGTCAAGATGATTGGAAAATAAAGAATACTATGCTGCCACAGTCTATGCTGCAAACCTAATAATTCTGATATCCCCTCTAATGAAAGAAGACTTACGCTTATATAAATATTAAGTAACTCTAATTAAAGCCCAAGAAGAGAGCTCATTATTAATAAATTAACTAAATTATAATAATTGAATGGAATAATTAATTACTCCAGCAACCCCACTAATGCAATGCTATCATAAATAATAATGAAAAAAATAATTGTTGTTTACTTCTCATTATAGAGAAATCATCGTGACGATGCTTCGAGAAGTTGGAGAGCGAAAATAGTTGCTACGATTAAAACCATCTAAGTGGTTAAGCGATGATGTATGTTAATTCATATTTAAACTTACAATGATTATCCATAATATTTAATAATTTGCAGATTCTTAACCTGTATGCTTGCATGTTGAGATGGTATAATCTAAGTTGTAACGATGAAAAGGCATCTGAAACATTGTATATGTCAACTTATGTTTCGGTAAGTCATTCGACAGCTTACGTCAAAAAAAATTATTTAATTATATATTATTATTATTATTATTATTATTATTATTATTATTATTATTATTATTATTATTATTATTATTATTTTATTAGCAATCTATAATCAACAAAATGTGTGATGCGGGCAGTATTTATTGAAAATATTTGCGTGTAGACAAATTTGGAGGGAATATTCAGAATTGTGAAAAAGTATGTTTTTAAGTAATTTATATCGTCATAAATGTTTGTGACTCGATTTATTGGATACACAACATTGATATTAAAAATTATTAAATATGTAAATTTTCATTCCAATAAATCTTAGAGATATTCAAGATAATGGATTCACTTCGGCCCGTTGATTATACTGGTCCGAGCTCAACCGTTAAAATATGTGGTAACTATTTTTATGTTATATTATGTCATATCTTTTTAGTAAACATTTAGCTCACTTGAGAACTTATATGTAACTTGTTATTATCTTGTAGATTAAGTGTTTTCATGAGGCCTTAGAAATTGCTTTGGGTACAAAATATACAAAAAATATTTCAAAGTTTCCTATGGAGATAGTTTATTGGGCACCACAACAAAACAATTGGTAAGACATGGTTACACTAGAACGTTAATTCCCTACGGCCCATGCAGTAGGGAATAGTCCGAACAGTTTCCTACGGCCATATGTCCTAGGGAAATCCCCTACGAGGAAGTCTACGGCGTCGGGGTTGGTCAATTTCCTACAGGATATGAGGGGACGAAAATAAATTCCTACGAATTTCCCCTACTGCCGCACCGTCGGTGTCGGGCAATTTCCTAAGGGAAAGGAGAGGCGAAAATAAATTCCCTACGGATTTTCCTACTGTCGCACCGTAGAGTGACTTCTAACATTGTATCAGATCGTTAGACTTACGATAATGTCCTGAGTTCGACTCTCGTCAAAGTAGACTCCACTCGAGTTAATTATTCATTTGTGAACCGTCTCCACACAGAGGCTGAAATCGGTCCACAAGTGAAGAGTATTAAAATATGTATATTCAACTCACTAATATAAATGATAAGTTGTCTAACTTTTCCAGTTCAAACTTTTAAATTATATTTAAAATAACACATTTGACGAGACATAAAAATTAGTTAACAAAAAAAAATGATTTTATTGAAATTTTATTTGGATAGTTAATATTTAATTTGGTCTAGTAATAGATATAAATGCATTATTTTAATATTTAAAAATGATCAGGCAATCTTAAAATTATAAATAGTTTAAATAATTACAATTTTTTTTAATATGGTTTCACTTATGGGTGTTCACGGGCGGATTTGGGCAGGTATACCTCTAAATAATGAACTGACTCAATGATGGTGGGTTGTCACTTTTATCAACCGTATCCACCTTGGTTTTACTCTAAACGGGTGCGGGCGGATGGCGGGCGAAATAGCGAGTTTAAATATGTAAATTGAAGTAATTTATCAAATTTTCTGTACCATGTAATTTCGGATTAGCTGCATATTCACGGAAGCAATAATTACAAGATGCTTTAAATTCTGTTTTTCTTGAACCTCTTGAAATGTGGTCACACCCATGATTTTCGGTTTCTAAATTCATCGTCGTTTGTGTTCTCATTACAAACCTCTGTTACTGGTGAAATATTATAATATTCGTATTTTGTTTTCTTTGAAGAATTAGACTTTGAAGAACTTGGTGTCTTTAAAGGTTTAAAGGAGAAACAACTTTCTCCATGGTTGTGTAATTTGTAGGACTTTTACTCATGTTATTGTTTAATTAAAAAAAAACACACATTTTTCTAGGGACAAGAGAGAAGTCGAAGAATAAGAAAACAAATAAATTAAACAAATTATTATATATAGTAAAAACTTCTATAAATTAATAGTCTCGGGATCCTGAAATTTTATTAATTTAGAGAGTTTATTAATTTATGGGAAAAATGACTATAAGGCCAATTTTTAACATTTTTTTACCAATAAGGCCAAGTTCCAATTTATGTGTCAATTAAGCCTTTTTGTTCCAATTAGGCAAAAAAAAAAATGTATATGGAAGGACGAAAATACCCTTACTCTATTTCTACTCAACCCACCCCACACCTACCCCACCCCACCCCTGCCCAAACACTGAATACCATGAAAAAACACTGAACGTCAGATTTTTTTTTCTACTCAACCCACCTCACCCCACCACAGACACTGAATGTCAGACACTGAATACCATGAAAAGACACTGAATAACATTAAAAGACACTGAATAACACTAAATAACACTGAAAGACACTGAATAACATTAAAAGACACTGAATAACATTAAAAGACACTGAATAAGATTAAAAGATATTGAATAACACTGAATAACACTGAATAACATTAAAAAACACTGAATAACATTAAAACACACTGAATATCATTAAAAGACACTGAATAACATTAAAAGACACTGAATACCATTAATAGACACTGAATGTCACCCCCGACACTAAATACCATTAAAAGACACTGAACGTCAGATTATTTTTTCTACTCAACCCACCCCAGCTTCAGACACTGAATACCATTAAAATGCACTGAATGTCACCCTCGACACTGAATACCATTAAAAGACACTGAAAGTCAGATTTTTTTTTTCTACTCAACCCACCCACACCTCCAGACACTAAATACTATTAATAGACACTGAATGTCACTTCCGACACTGAATACCATTAAAAGACACTGAACGTCAAAAAAAAATTCTACTCAACCCACCCCAGCTCCAGACACTGAATACCATTAATAGACACTGAATGTCACCCACGACACTGAATACCATTAAAAGACACTGAACGTCAGATTTTTTTTTCTACTCAACCTACCCCAGCTCCAGACACTGAATACCATTAAAAGGCACTGAATGTCACCCTCGACATTGAATACCTTTAAAAGACACTGAAAGTCAGATTTTTTTTTTCTACTCAACCCACCCACACCTCCAGACACTAAATACCATTAATAGACACTGAATGTCACCCCCGACACTGAATACTATTAAAAGACACTGAACGTCAAATTTTTTTTCTACTCAACCCACCCCACCTCCAGATACTGAATACCATTAATAGACACTGAATGTCACCCCCGACACTGAATACCAATAAAAGACACTGAACTGATCGATGCATTAATCCCATTCTAATTATGAGAGTTCAGGTATGATTTAGGTTGTTTTCATATTATCTAAAACTCTGCATGTTGTAAACATAAAGAAACATGAAAATAAAACTCTGAATGTCATAAAAATACACTGAATCTCATAAAAATACACGCAATTGATATGTCCGAGCCGCCGTCCAAGTGCTTTTTTGTTAAAAAAAAGCACCGATAAAGAATGAATTTCTCACACCGATATCTTACTGAATACCACAATAACAAATAAAGAGTTCAAAAGGATTACCATACTGATTTTCTCCCTCAAAGAAAAACTAAATTCAGTAAGAGCATTCCCACCTGTAGTCAGTTTTCGTCTCCAGGCCAGAGATGGAGTCATCCCACAATAACAACTTCTTGCTTGCAGCGTGTTCTCTTCTAAGTTGGTCTGGGCAAAGAACTTCACCCACCAAGATGAGCTCCGGAATTTGGCCTACACAATGGACAAACAATTGGCACGCAAATAGTTTAATTTCAAGCTTAGGACCATTAATTGCTACCTATGAGTTCAGATTCTCGCATAAGAATAGTATGCAACACACATATATATAGAAAGAATAATATAAAGGCCAATGTCAAGAGGAAAAGGAGACGAGATAAAGACTTACGGGGCGTCCAAACTTGGGTAGCTCATCCACTTTGGCCCTTTGACGGCCAGGGTAACTTATATATACACAAAATCAGTAAAACTCCACAGTGAATTTGACACTGGTAACACTGATCGGGTTGAACCAGAATTATGAAAAGGTTGACCAGACACAAAGATACGGACACCCTGCAACACAGACCCCTAAGCAGCAAGCTCAAGCATCCTTAAAAATACTAAAATCATATCCAGTTGTTCTCGTCTAGTTCTAGTTACTCCACTTATGCTTAGTGTGCCCTAAGTTGTGGACTACGTAACAAAACTGGCACTGTGGCACATTATCATTTGCCAGCATCATCCAAACTCCCAGTGATAATGAATTGGAATTGACCATTACGAGCTTAGATAAGTGTAACTCAATTGGAATAGTTTAAGCTTATGGATAAAAGACTCACATCAAAATTCCTCAACTGTCCGTACCAAAAGATTTGTTGTTTCTAAAGTTAAATTGGAAAACTCAAGAAGAAAATTCAAACAAAATTAATAAAATAATGGTCTAGTTAATTATCTGACTCTTGTTATAGCAACATATTGTATGATTGCTAAAGGATATAAGAATGCATGCAGGGAATTGAAGGATTTAGATTTGTATAACAATGGGAGCATAAAAATAAATATTGTTATATGTTGCATCCAAAAATTAAGGGAACACTTCTGAACTTATTAGTGGATATAGTTTGCTTGTTTTATTTATTTTACCTAATTAATACATGTAACCTTTAAATGATATATAAGGAAAATGTGAGGGAAACTGCCCCCAGTCTAGGGAAAGTAAGAACTCTAATTACCAGATAATATGACCACGCCATCAGAAGACACCCTCGCAAGCTCCGGAACAGTCTTGTTAAGATACCTTGGTGACAAGTAATCCAATGCATCTGATTAACAATTAACACATGACTCTCTCTGAATAACAAAACGACTTACACATCGAGCTTTTCCCATGAAATCGAAGTGTTGCCACTGACAACATCAAATATCTCTTGGGACCAGCTATGAACATTGAGTGTTACATCGTACGCAGTCCTCAACAAACACACACACACACACAGAGAATAATTTGCATTAGAACATCGACTCCACCATAAACGAAAAATCCCGAAAATCCCGATTGAATTATTCATGCCCACAAGATAATGAACGAAACATTCGATTCAACCAAGTTTAAATCTCTAAATTACCTGGCGAGGTGGAGGTTGAGAGAAACTGAAGTTGACCTTAGAATGAATCGCGATCGTGACCGATTCCTCATCGCCTCCGTCGGGGCTCCGATCGATGAGCTCTCGGAGGAGCGGATTTTCCATGACGTCGGCGGAGATGAGATATTTAGGAAGACCTCGCTCTCGCACGACGTCATTCGCCTCTTTCGATTTGCGCTGCCGGGCGTGGATCACGTGCTCGGGTTTCCTGTGGGGAAACACATCTTCGTGTGCGCGACGATCGACGGGAAGCTCAGTATGCGCGCGTACACGCCGTCGCCCGATGTGGACACCGTCGGGCACTTCGATCTGGTGTTGAAGTTCGCGGAATTGGCCGGGGAAGGGGATCTAGAGCTGCCGGAGAGTTGCGTCGTTTTCCTGTACGAATTCGGCAGAGCAGGTGGCGTTCGAGGGCATTGCGTCGGCTATATTCCAGGAGGGGGCGAGCTCGATCGTGGATTGATGTCGCAGCATCTGGATTCGGTGGAATTCGGCACTGAATACTCAACGCCGATCGGAATCTGGACGGCGGGGGCAAGTTCAAGCAACCGACCAATTCGCCGGGGAACGGGAGGGGTGTCGACGGAGATTAGAGATTTCAGAGCTGTGTCTGCGTCCGCGCTCACGAGGGGTGGGAAGATGAATTTGGGGGAGGAGGGGCTCGTGTGGAATTTAAGAAAGGGTAATAGTGTATTTACATATTTTAGGCGGCCTAATTGACACGCGTAATTTCTCGAAATCCTTATTGGCGAAAAAATGTTGAAAATTGGCCTTATTGCCATTTTTCCCTTAATTTATTGAGTGTATTTTTTTTATTTAAAAGACCAAGTCAGGAAAGAAAGATTCTATTAATTTAAAGAGATTATTAATATATCGAGTATTAATTTATAGAAGTTTAGTATAGTATTATTTATTTAATATATATATATATATATTTACTTTTGCGGGCGGATCGGCCTATTTGCGGGTAGTATTTAACAAAACCGCTACTCGTCCATTTTTTAGCGGATGTTAAAAAATTTAACTGACGGATAATTTTTTCAAAATTATCGACGGACTTGGGCGAATTTCGATCAATTTTGCGAGCGAATCGGGTTTGAGTTTTTTTCAACACCCTTAGTTTCACTCACCACTTCATAGTTATTTATCAATACATGAATTCTCAACTCGCATGAACTCACCGGACTACATTATCTGTAGCTTGGAAAGAACGATGTTTGATTCTCTTATTAACCGAATAGAAACTATTACAATCATACTGGTATGATATTACAATTACTTCAGTAATCTTTATATATGATTTCACGATTAATTTGAAATTTGAACACAAGTATCAAGCATTATTTAAATAATGGAATTGCGGCATTTAATTTTTGCATGAATTAACAAATTTGGTGACACTCTTCGTACGTCACGCCCAAGGGCGGATCTAGAAAAAAAATGAAGGGAGAGCTAAATATTTGAACACCCAAGGGCGGATCTAGAAAAAAAATGAAGGGAGAGCTAAATATTTGAAGTAAATAAAATTTTCGACTTGTTTACTAAAAAAAATAACAAAATATAGGTGATAACATAATTTTTATTTAATTTAAAAAGCACTAATAATAAAATTTAGGTGATAACATAATTGATTAAACGATCTATATAAGCACGGGATAAATCAATATGTGTGCAACATATTTTTTAAAACGTTAGTATTTAAACAAGAATTGTATGTTTCGATTTAAGAGTATCTATGATATATTTACGCACGTGCAAAGTCTGGAAAATTGATTTATTTTTTAAAATATCAGTATTTAAGCACGAGCAATTGTATATTACAATTCATAAATTATTTTAAAACGTAGGTTTGGACATATCTATAAATAATGATACAGTTGAATAATGAAAGAATGTTAATCTTATCGACATTTCTGTGAGACATGTGATAACGGGTGTATATGAATTTATAGAGTAATGTCGAGTCAATTTTTTATGACTCGGGCGTGGACAATAATTTACTCATGATCCACCCATTATTTGACAAGTTCTAAATTTTAAACACTTATTCATTTAAAATTTAAAATCAACGGCTTAAGTGGCTACAGGTCATGATAGCGTACGAGTTAGTTTTTGTGGTATTTTTTAACAATCCTATTTTATTATATAATATGTTATGACAGTCAATATGAGTGACAGTCAATATGGGTGCAGGCCGAGTGTAATTTTAAGTTATTTTTTTTAGCGAGTGATCGATCATGTACTCATGATTATTTAATAGGTTCTAAATTTTAAACTATAATTCATTTTTATAAATATAAAACCAGTGAGTTTCAGCGGCTAAGTACGGATTTGGGTGAGTTAATATTTTTATAAATATAAAATAAATGTTTACAAATAAAACAATAATTGTAAAAAGAGCTTTTAAATTTTTTTATTTTGTTATAATTAATAATACTATTTATTTTCAAAATATTATTTAGTATAACGAGTTAAGCGATATATTTAAGCACGGGATAAATCAATATGTGTGCAACATATTTTTTTAAGACGTTAGTATTTAAACACGAGCAATTGTATGTTGCAATTCAAGAGTAACTATTATTTATTTAGGCACGGGCAAAGTAAATATTTGTGCAACATTGATTTATATTTTAAAATGTCATTATTTAAGCACGAGTAATTGTATATTACGATTCAAAAATTGTTTTGAAACGTTTGAATAAGCAGGTTTGGACAGGTATGTCTATAAATAATGATCCAGTTTAATAATGAAATAATGCTAATTTTATCAACAATTATCACCCTTATGCAACTATAATTCTGTGAGACATGTGATAACGGGTGCAGATGGATATATAGAGTAATGTCGAGTCATTTTTTTATGACTCGAGCGTGGACAATAATGTACTCATGATCCACCCATTATTTGACAGATTCTAAAATTTTAAAACCTTATTTATTTAAAAAAAAAAAAAAACAATGGTTTGGGTGGCTACAGGTAATGATAGCGTACGAGTTTGTTTTTGTGGTATTTTTTAACATCTTTGTTTTATTATATAATATGATATAACAATCAATACGGGTGCAACTTTGAGTTGTTTTTTTATAACGAGTGGTCGATCATGTACCCATGATCCACTCATTATTTGATAGTATTTAAAATTTTAAACAATAATTCATTTTTATAAATATAAAATCATTTAGTTTCAACGGCTAAGTGTGGACTTGGTGGACGAGTTAATATTTTTATAAATATAAAATAAATATTTATAAATAAAACAATAATTGTAAAAGGAACTTCCAAAATTTCTTATTTTATTGTAATTAATAAATACAATTTATTTTATAAATATTATTTAGGTTAACGGATTAGACGATCTATTTAATCACGAGATAAATCAATATGTGTGCAACGTATTGTTTTAAAACTTTAGTATTTAAATATGAGCAATTGTATGTTGCAATTTAAGAGTAATTATCATGTTTTTACGCACGGGCATAGTCAATATTTGTGCAACATTGGTTTATATTTTAAAATGTCAGTATTTAAGAACGAGCAATTGTATATTACGATTCAAAAATTGTTTTGAAACGTTTGAATAAGCAAGTTTGGACAGGTATATTTATAAATAATACGATTCAAAAATTGTTTTGAAACGTCAGAATAAGCAGGTTTGGACAGGTATATTTATAAATAATGATTCAGTTGAATAATGAAATAATGCTAATTTTATCTACAATTATCACCTTATGCAACTATAATTATGTGAGACATGTGATAACAAGTGCAGATGGATATATAGAGTAATGTCGAGTCCATTTTTTATGACTCGAGCGTGGAATAATGTACTCATCATCCACCCATTATTTGACATATTCTAAAATTTCAAACCGTTATTTATTTTAAAAAAAAACAACGGTTTTGGTAGCTACGGGTAATGATAGCGTACGAGTTGGTTTTTGTAGTATTTTTTAACATCTTTTTTTTATTATATAATATGTTATAACAATCAATACGGGTGCAGGCGGACTGCGAGTGAAATTTTGAGTTGTTTTTTATAACGAGTGGTCAATTGTATGTTGCCCTTTCTAGAGTTACCAACAAAGCCGAGTTGAGAGTTGAAGCTTTTACTTTGCGATGACAGTGGAAAGACATACAATGTAGTGTATAAGGAGATCATCCAAAATTTGTAATTTGATTTTTCGATAAGTTTATAATAATACAATTTTCTAAATATATAGCATTCAAACGTCTCTTAAAATAACAAATATTTTTCGATACAAGTTAGTATAAATATTTATATTAAGGCGGGCTAAAGCCCGGCCCAGCCACTGAATAGATCCGCCCTTGGACTCACACCGCGGGTAGATGGCAATAAAATTACAGATATAACCTCCTCGGTCCACACCTTGCCAATTGCCAATTGCCAATTGCCAATGCCAACCCAGGGGCATGAGGGTTGCCAGCTTGCACCACAGCTCAGATTTTTATTTTATTATATACATGTGTGGTCAATGGTCAAATCCAATTTTGTTAATTGACAGAAATGCCCCCACTTTGTATACAGCTGGCCACGTTATCTAAAGAAGATCGAGGGACGATCGAGGATTACAAGACACAGAACATAATGTTCTGTGCACCTCATCATGTGCACGTGCCCATATAAGTGCGTATGCTGCCTGTGTTGATTTTCTTAGCAGATTATTTCATTTTTAGTTATCTTTTAAAGTCGGATACCATATAGGAGTATATAATTCATTTAGACATTGGATAATCAAACGTAATACTAATAGTAGTACTATCATATTCTAATTATATTTATATTTATTTATGTATATTATATATTTACAATATATATTCACTTATGTTCATTCAGTGGACAGTGATGATGGTGTAAATACTAAATAGTGATTTGTCCTTCATCCCTCTTCTCGCAAGGTCAAGTGTTTCTGTGTATGCGTTTTGGCTCATTTTCAACTACAAAAACTAAACATAAACTTAAAATAAATTTAGTTTAAATTTTAATTAATTTAACTCTAACTCAAAAATCAATATTTAATATTTTTAAAATATTTTTATTATAACACTTTTTATATAATTTTTATTAATAACAAAAATCTTTACAAATTTAAATTTAATCGTTTTACTTTTGACACTAAAATATATAATAAATATTTTTTTCAATTTAAATTTTCAAACATAATGATATAAAAAATAATAGATAAAATATTAATTAAATATATAAAAATTACATTAGAATACACATTAAAAAATTACATTAAAGAAATTAAAATATCATTATTAAAATATATTTAAATTATTAATTATATAATTACTAAAAAAATTATATTACAAAGATAAAATGATATTTCATTTTTATTAATTTGTAAAAGAGAAAAAACCTCTTTATAAAAAAAAAACGTTTAAGTATAAAGTAAATGTAAATATAATTTTTTTTGTGGGTCACCTTCAAACCAAACATGAGTTTGTGTATTGTATCAATTAAAGCATCTTCTATATTTCAAAATCAGTTTTTAGTATCAATTAGAATATCCAGAATGGGGATTAGATTTCTCATATTAATTTCTATTTTTAACCTATAAAATAAGTAAAAAGCAGTTAAAAATGTAATAAATTATCTTTACTTTAATACTTCAATATAATTTTATTTTATTCATAACAATACTATCAATTTATAAATGAAAAAAATGTATGTATCAAAATAAGATGACTTATATTTTTTTAATAATAATAATAATATTCTATTTTCTTATATTTGAGTTATAATATTTTTAAAATTTAATATATTTTAAATAATGTGTATTCTTAAATGTTATAATTAATTAATATAATTAAATAAACAATTATAATTTTATAATTAAGGTATACTTTCTCTGTTCCACAGTAATAGATTTAAGTGGCCAATGTTGACATTTTATCATAATTTAGTTATTTTTTCATAATTTTTTTTTATAATATTTATCATATTTATTAGAAAGACAAAAAAAAATCAACTACTTATGCTTATTGATACGGGACAAATGGAGTAATGGTTAGGATGTCGTGATAAACATCTAAAAGTGGTGCGTAGGTGACATCATTCCTACATGAAAAAAATCTCATTCTATTGTGCCTATTAATATGAGACAAATGGAGTAATGGTTATGATGTCCTGATAAACTTCTAAAAGTGGTGTGTATGTGCCATCACCCCTACATGAAAAAAATCTTATTCTCTTGTGGATGTCTTTATTTACCCATAAATATTTTTGAGTAGTAGGGCCCTTGTACTTTGATGTGATATTGATTTTTATATTTATATTTATGTAATTTTGAAAAATACACGTGGCAAGTTGATGTGGCGGTGAAGCTATGTATGTGATCGTAAGAACAAGACTGTTTGCGGAGACTACAGGTGGAGGTGGGTTTTCTATGGTCACGTGGTAGTTGGCACAGTGCTGGTTTACGGACTGCTAGTCAATGGCGTGGGAGACATTTGATATCGTGCGCCTATCGTGGACTTCTCGCTGCATCGGTCTATTTTATTTGGTTCGAGAGGAACACGAGGATACATGAGGCTCGCTCGGTGTCGTCTGAAGTGGTGGTTTCTCAGGCGCTTTCTATCATATATACGGGAGCGGATCCTCTCCTTACGACTTCCAGACTCTTTTCAAGCACGGGTTCTGAAGAGGGTGTGGCATATAGCCTGGTGATTGTGTTTGTATTTTTAGTGATATATGTTTAGTTTGACAGGTTGGAGAGCTAGTATGTTAGCTCGGTGATGCGATAGAGTTTTCTCTATGCGTTGTACAGTATTATACCCCTTTTTTCTTTTATATTTGATTGAACTTTACCAAAAAAACATGAAAAATTCGACTAATAATGAAATTATCTTTTTATTTTTTGGTTTTAAAGAGACGATAATTTTCATATTAATAGTCTTTACTATTAATTAGTTATTTTATAAATCAAAAAATATAAAATAAAAAAATTAAAAAGAAGAAATATAAAGATACTGATTATAATTTTTTAAAAAGTTTTCAATCGTCACAAACTTGTTGCGTGAAATAGAACCGTTTTCACTCTTTGCAAAACAAATACGTCTCGTGTATACGATTTTTAGATTGAAATAAAACCGACACATAAACACTTTCGAACTGAGAAAATGAGACTACGAGAGAATACACGAGCGTACACAAAATGCTGAGAATATTTATTGTATTTTTTGTATGTAAAAATGCAAATTTAGGATACATTATTTATAAGACCATTCTCAATGGGAGAGACAATGTCAAATTTTGATGGATTTTTTTTGCAGGAAAATAAAAAAAAATGTTAATTTTTGACTTTTTATTGAAAATGTAAAAAGTAAAAATGTATTTTTTAAGTTTAAATACGAGTAGAGTTTAAAACGTAAGTGAATAAAGTATGAAAAAAATAGTATTTTAAAATAAAAAAATTTAAATGTTTATTTTTCTTTTTAGATGTATCAACTATTGTGTGATATTTTAAATAAAAGAAAGTGTTGCAATTATTATTAGATGGAGGGAGTAATAAATTGGAGTGAATTGAAATTTTGAATTGAATTGGATGATAAACATGACATAATCTCAATAAACTTGAATTGAGGGGAAATTAACTGAAAAAAAAGTCCAATGCTTATTGCAGCAAGAAAAGTGAAATGAGATGGAATGATACACGTGCAGTTACAACTCAAACATGCGTCACGGTCAACAAGAAGACAGCTAGCTAATCAGCCGTACAGCAAAACGACATCGCGGCACTCACCTCGCTCAACGTGATAGCCTCAATTCTATTCTATTCTACGCGTGCTCAACTACGACTACGTATATACCTTTATTTGTTATAGAGAATACTAAGTACATATGACAATTATTTTGGAATAAATTTACAAAAGACATGATAATTATCTTGAAACAAATATATACAGTATATCGTAACAAAGAAATTATTAGAACATTTTTCATGGTGTACTTTAATATATGTATAATTTAATGATACATCACACATAATTTTTATATGTTAATTTGTACTTTAATTTTCAAATGATGTGAGGTAAAATTATTCATTTTTATGTGCACGTGGAATCGGGGCGGAGTTAGAAAAAAACTAATAGTAAGGCTGTGATTATTTTATATATTATATGTATATTTTAGAAATCGTTTCATCTAAAAGCTCGAACTGTTAGAGAAATTGAGCAATTAGAAATTTATAATGGGCCGAATATATTTTCCAATACTCCCCTCATTTGTGGGCCGATTTCAACTTCAGAGGAAGAGGTCCAACAAGTGGATAATTAATTCGGGTGGAGAAGTTGGGCAACCAAAAATTTATAATGGACCGAATATATTCTCTAATACTCCCCCTCACTTGTGGGCCGATTTCAACCTCAGGGAAAGAGGCCCAACAAGTGGATAATTAATTCGAGTGGAGTCGCTCATGGCGGGAGTCGAACCCAGGACTCGAATAGCCGGAGGCTCTGATATCATGTTAGAAACCGCTTCATCTAAAAGCTCGAACTGTTAGAGAAGTTGGGCAACTAAAAATTTATAATGGGCCGAATATATTTTCCAATAGTATATATACACACATATTTTAGTAGGAGCTCATCATAAAAAAATTCATTTTTTTAAAACAATAGCAAAAATTATAAAAGAAAAAAAAAGTTTTGGGGGCTCCCCTTTTGATACAAGTTGCTCCAAGATAATAAGACACATTTTCATTTGTACCTAAGTATCTAAACTTTTTTACTAGTATTTTTTTTCTCTCATTTTTGTACCATATCCCAAAAGAGTATATTTTTTTTATCATAAGAATTGAACTTACTATTGTGATACTCTTATTGATTTAAAAGTTCTCCATCAATTACTATATTTTCTTAATTTCATATTAGTTATACACTTATTTTTTTGGGTGTTACACAAAAATTTATATACGTAAAAAACTATTTTTTAGAGTCGAAATGATACAATTTTTTATTTAGAGTTGAAAGGATACAATTTATTATGTACATTTTAGTTTAAAATCCTAAAAGTATAATAACATCTATGCTCTATATTATAGAATATAATTAATAATCATTAATTAATTTATAATATATTCAAACAAGAAGTATATTTACTTATTGACAATTTATATCACTTTATTTTAATTTGGTAAATATTTTACCAGAAAATATAGGTGTATAATTGACGAGCACGAATGCTTGTCGTTGGAGCAAACGCACTGCCAAAATAAAATTTATATTTAGCCAGTACTCTAACTACAAAACGTAGATAATGGCAAGTACGTGGGGTCGGTCCCACAAGGAGGCAATTACAGTAGGTGATCTCGGCTTTGCCCAAGGGGTTGTCACAAAAAGTTTTGAGTTTGGGTGTTGTGGGCACAGCGGTTTTGCAATCGTTCAAACACTCAGATCTAACTACAACTAACCAAACTAACATGCAAATAAATAAATCTAAAAGTAAACAAAGTAAATACTCAGATCTAACAGAATACTAAAAATGAAAACTTAAACTCAAATAGGAAACAAGGCATCCGGGCAGACAACTTCACTCAGGATCATTAGGGCAAACTACCGTTCATCGGCACTAAGGATTTCTACCAGCGGTTTGTCAGCAGTTATAAGGTGCAAAAACAAAAGTGGTCCTATTGCGTCACGCCCAACAATTGCCCCACCCCTTATCTATCCTTACTGTGTAAAGAGAAGGCAAGCTAACACTATGCCTAAACCCCTGGATCTGAACAATTCGATAACCTATGCGACCAAACATGGATCTAGTTTGCCCAAACCCGCATTACCCTCTAGACAGACCCGCTCGGCCAATAGCATGCTCGAAACATACGACCGCATCTCCTGCAAGTTCTAGTGCTATGCCCGCAACAATACTACAAGGTACATCTATGCGGTTTGCCAATCACCAGTATCCCAGTTTGTAAAGGTTCACTAGTGGTCGTCCTAGTTTGCCCAAACTCCCCAGAAATAAACCTCAACCAACTTTGCCTCGGGAACAAACGCCCAACCGGCTACTCTAGCCCCATCAGCCTCTCGGTCTCACTTAGCCCAAAATCCCCCTCGATCTGCCTTTGCCCAGACACAGATTACTAGCTATGCATAATCAAATCGAAAATAAATAAAATAAAAACAGAATAAAACATGCTGAAATTGAATCTTGAATTAAAGTACTGAATGTCTAGAACATAAAGAAATTAATTGACGAAATTAAAAACATTAAATCGAAACGAATTCGCCCTGCTATGCCCGAAGGCCCATAACCGGCGAGAACTCGACTCCTTCTTCTTCAGCCCATCAATGGCGTTTTTCTGAATTTTTGGGTGTTGATTTCGTCCCTCTCTCTCTCTGGTGTGCTCCCGTGTTCTCCTCTTCTTCTCTTGGGTTTTTCTGATCAGCGATTATATATGTGTGGTCTCTAGGGCATCAGATTTGTATTAATGGGCTGATGGGCTTGGTGGGCTTGGGTCGTCTTGGCGTAGTTCGTCCAGAGTTTGTTCTTGCTGGGATTCTTGGCGGTCAAAGAAACTCCTGGTCTTTAGGGTCTCTTTCCTTATCTGCTGACCGGATAGAGATGAGGAGATAAGGCAGAATCCCCAAATTTTCGGACTTTGTTGCACTGGTATGCCCGATACTCGCCGTTTGCCCAAAGATGTGTCTGCCCAAAGTCTTGACTTTGCCCAAAGTGCAAACTTCAACTTCGGCGTTTGGTTCTTCTGCTTCGTGACTTTGCCCATAGTGGTGACTTTGCCTCCTTGGGTCAAACTGCTCAAGTCACTTTGGCTCGGATCCCCGTGTTTGCCCAAAGTGGATGATTTTCTGGCCTCTTTCGCACAATGCACCACCTACTACCTGCAACCCTGCATACTTTGCCCAAACACTCCAATGTGCCCTCCCAAACACACAAAAGACTCAAACTGACTCAATAAATGGTGTAAAAATGCTCTAAGATGAGCAAATAAAATGGCTCATCAGAACCGCACACACTTGGATACGCTTGTCCCCAAGCGTGGGCTCTGATTTGCCTGACTCAAGACCAAAGTGAAAAAAGAAATCAAAGGAAAGAGGGGGAAACAAAGCAGAGGACTTTAGCTTGATCAGTACAGGGCATAGTACATACAGATAACACAAAATTCAAGTAAAGATAAAAATAAGTCAAGAGGCTGTTAAAGGTCTTTGGGTACACTCCCTCACAGTGTTTCTCTCTTTTTAGTGTATGGGTTTAATGACACTCATTTTCTGTTGTGACTCCACTTTGCCTAAATTTGCCGTATTGCTACTCTGAGTTGGTTTTAACTAAATAGGGGTTTGATCAAAGGGACTTTTATTGGGTTGTAGTGTTGGGCTCATATGGGTAGATTTTGAGGAGTAGGCTCTATTTGGGCAGAGGGCTTTTTGATGTTAGCCTTTTCTCTGCCACTTTGCCCCTTTCTTACGGGCCTTAGCACAACAACTTTTTATTCATCTTTTTTTTTTCTTTTTTTCTCTTTTTTTTCTCTTTTTTTTTTCTTTTTTTTTTCTTTTTTTTTTGAACACTATGCCCTAACTGCCTTTCTTCTCTCTGGCTGCCTATGTAATGTGGGCATAATACCAGAATGGGTTCACAAAGAAAATCAATCAGGCTCAAAGGGCTAGCAAGGGGCAGTGTTATTTATTCAAGCAAACTGAAACAAGAAAATGCCCTAATCATGTAACAACCCTACTCAGTCAAACTACTCAATTCAGCAAACAGGCAAAAACAAGCATTGTAAAGATCACAGCAGACTCTCAAAGAAAGAAATCATTTATCAATGTAGGCTCAATTCTCACAGTTTGCCTAGAACAGTTCCATCATCCCTATTTCATGCATCTTAACTATAAAATTTGAGTTATTGTATGTATGTTTGCCCAAGGTGACACATAATCATGCTGACTCGATTAGAAACAGGAGTTTGCCCTTTCCCTTTCCCCCCTCACACACTTTGCCTGGGCAAAGTGTGCAAAAGTAATAAGATCAGTAGGGGCTAACCACGACCAGACTATGACTCTAAAATCGTCGGCGCACCTTCCCCCTCACACACTTTGCCTTGGGCAAAGTGTGCCAATGAAAAGATCATCCCTTAACTCAAAGGGAAACCGACTCAAAAATAAAAATAAAAATAATTTGGGAGGGCAAATGAGGTGGAGGTAAATGCAAGGTAGAACCTGAATTCGGTGCACGCAAAGTGGCCATTAATGTGTTTAGAAGCTCCGCGAGGCCTTTTTATATGCTTTCTGGTCGCCTTAGGACTTTGCCCGGAATCAGTAGCGTGAGCACATCTGCCCAGACCTTGACTTCGTTCCAGGGGTCATCCTTGCAACTTTAGGGAACTCATCCATCTTCTAGCGTAATCTGCAGTTTGACCAAGTAGCCGGTATGCCCACACAGCTACCCTTTAGCCTTCAATGACCTGCACCTCAAAAACAAAGAAATCCTTTCCCCTTATGGGATAAAAAAAAGTCAAAGTTCTCCATTCGATTTATTCAAAATAAAACAAAATAGAATAAAACTAAAATATTATACAAGAAGATACCAGGTTGCCTCCCGGTCAGCGCCTTAGTTATCGTCATGGGCATGACGTGATGTATGCTCACCATTCTTCATGATGGAAGGGCTTAAGCTTCTCCTCGTAATGCCCATATGAGGCCTTCATGCACTTGATTAAGTCTGTGCAGTTGCTCATCATCCATCCATGTAAAGTGCCTGGTAGTTTGCCAAAACCAAATCGTATTTGCACGTTGGTCAAGGGCAACTTGCTCTCTTTCTTCACACTAAGGAACTTCAGCTGGGGGTCTCGTATGGGCTCAGCTACTTCTTCAAACATGATGAG
Source organism: Euphrasia confusa (assembly GCA_954870475.1). Taxonomy (NCBI): domain Eukaryota; kingdom Viridiplantae; phylum Streptophyta; class Magnoliopsida; order Lamiales; family Orobanchaceae; genus Euphrasia; species Euphrasia confusa. The sequence continues at coordinate 26,739,293 of OX940960.1, forward strand.
ACGCTTGCATAAGGTAGGGTTAATACCCCTGATGTCTTCCACTGGCCATCCTACGCATTTCTTGTGTTGCCCAATCGCTTCCGTGAGCTTCTCTTCCTCTGGGCGCTTCGAAAATGCATTGACGTTTGCAGGCAGAGTGTCAGTTTGCCCTAGCAACAAGTTCTTCAAATTCCCTGGAGGCATATCGAGTTCTAACATTGATGGTTTATCAAGAGGGTGTGTCATGACAGTCTCCTCTGGTGTTGACAGTATGCCCAAACCGCCAGTGTTATTTTCCAGGGACCTAAACTCTTGGTCAGTTTGGTCATAGACCCCACATTCGTTAGATATTTCCTCAACGACCTTCTCGATTTGATAGACATATTGAACCTCTTCAGTGTCAACGAAGTGCTTCTTAGACCTGTATAAGTCAAAGGAGACCGTCTCTTCCTCAAATTTACATCTCAGCCTCCCAGTTTGACAATCAACGTCAGTCTTGGTCGATTTCAAGAACGGTTTGCCCAGGATCATCACTGGCTCTTTATTCGATTCGCCCATATCCAGCACATAGAAATCAACAGGGAAAATGAAGTCCTTCACTTTGACAAAAACATCTTCCAGTATGCCCTCGGGGTAGACATTTGACCCGCTGGCTAGCTGAATTATAGCCCTCGTGGATTTCAGTTGCCGTATGCCCAGATCGTCATACAATGTCTTTGGCATGATATTGATTGATGTGCCCAGATCCAACATGGTTTTTTCGATTTTCCTCCTACCAATGATGCATGGAACGTGAAACATCCCTGGGCCTCCACACCCGGTCAATCCATAGTTCTTTATAATCCTGGACACATTCTCTTTGACTTCAAACATTGCATCCCTACGGTATTTGACTTTCTTTGTAGACAACTCCTTTAAGAACTTGGCACACCTGGGCATAGAGTTCAAAATGGTAAGAAGAGGCATATTAATTTTTACCTTTTTATACATTTGGATCATCTCGATTGCATCCCCCCCCCTTCATTATTTCTAATCAATCTGCTTGGGAAGGGAGGTCGGATCACAGGAGGTGGCGACTTGTTTCGCTTTGCCCTAAGTGACGTCTCTTTCGTCCTTTGGTCATCCGCGGTGTGTCCTTGGGGCTCTTCTTTATGTACTTCTCCAGATTCTTGATCCTTCTCTACTGGTCCAACTACTTCTGGTGGGTATTTCTCGCTCTTAACGTGAATCGCATACACTTGAGCCTTGTGCAGTTCGGTTTGGGCAGACAACTCCTCTTTTTTCTTTTCTTCTTTGGCCACTGTCTGGGTAAGGTACGCCAGCTGTGAATTAATATTTTGAAGTTGCCCACATGTATCCACCTTGAACTTTTCATTCTCCTGCTGGGACTTCAGGCTCTCTTTGACCAAAGTCTGGACCATCTCGGATAGTGAATTAAGGTTCTGAAATTGCCCACGTGCCTCAGCCTTGAACCTCTCATTCTCTTGTTGAGCCCTCAAATTCTCCCTAGCCATGGTATTGACCAGTTCTGCAAGTGAGGATTCATTGTTTTGGTTCTGCTGAGGGTATTGCCCCTGGAATTGGTGCTGATGGTAGTGCTGGGCATATTGATTTGCATGCTGACCCTCCACTTGTTTGTGTCCGTACCTGAAATCTTCATGGTATCTCCATCCAGGGTTGTATACGTCTGAGTGGGGGTCCAAGTGATGTTTTCCCCAGCTTTGCCCATATCCGTTGGCATGGCCCATTGGATTCACTTCCTTAAAGAAAAGTCTTGGGCATTGATCTGAAGCGTGATCTTCATCCTTACATATTTTACATGCCTTGACCACTGTATTTGACGCCATCATCATGGTTTCCATGAATTGCTCCATGGTACTACACAACTTGTCGATTTTGGAGTCTGTCGCTGTGGGCAAAGGCATGTTCTGTTTGGGCAGATCACTTCCATCCTCTCTCGAAGCCTCTGCCATCTCCTTGAGCAATCTGAACGCATCATCCGCACTCTTGTTTAACACTGATCCTCCACATGCAACATTGACGAGTTTCCTCTCTGTTGGGCAAAGTCCAGACATGAAGTATTGGATCAGATCATGATTTGGGATTTGATGTTGAGGACATTTGACCAAAATTTCTTTGAACCTAGCCCAGTAGTCATGGAAGATCTCATTATTCCCCATCTTTATGTTGTAGATCCTATTCCTCACATGCTGAATCTTTGATATTGGGAAATACTTCTCAAGAAACTTCTGTTGGAGCTGTGCCCAGGTGGTCACCTCTCCTTTGGGCAAAGTATAGAGCCAATCTCTTGCTGCATCGGCCAAAGAGAATGGGAACGCCAAAATTCTGATGTATTCGCCCAAAGGGGCTGCTCCTTGGATCGTTCCACATGCTAGTTCAAAGTCTTGGATATGCCTTTGAGGATCCTCCCACGGCATGTCACTGAATTTGGGCAGAATTTGTAGGAAATTATGCTTCATCTCCCAATTCTCATTAATATGGGGCAACACTATGCCCAAAGGTCGCAAATTCAGATTTGTTGGGAACATCATGTCCCTTAGTGTCCTGTTTGCCTCTCCCATCGTGGATTTTGAGGTTAGAATGGGGCAAACTCTTTTTGTCTCATCTGCCCTGGCTCTTGTTTGGGCAGGATAGTTACTTTGGGCTACACGTGCTGTTTGCCCTGCTTTCCTCGTCTAGATCCTTTCTGCCCTATATGGTCAACCTGGAGCAAAGACAAAAAATATCAGGTCAAATAGCACAGAAGACTTACTGCTGGAATATTGCCTCCCCGGCAACGGCGCCAATTTTGACGAGCACGAATGCTTGTCGTTGGAGCAAACGCGCTGCCAAAATAAAATTTATATTTAGCCAGTACTCTTATAACTACAAAACGTAGATAATGGCAAGTACGTGGGGTCGGTCCCACAAGGAGGCAATTACAGTAGGTGATCTCGGCTTTGCCCAAGGGGTTGTCACAAAAAGTTTTGAGTTTGGGTGCTGTGGGCACAGCGGTTTTGCAATCGTTCAAACACTCAGATCTAACTACAACTAACCAAACTAACATGCAAATAAATAAATCTAAAAGTAAACAAAGTAAATACTCAGATCTAACAGAATACTAAAAATGAAAACTTAAACTCAAATAGGAAACAAGGCATCCGGGCAGACAACTTCACTCAGGATCATTAGGGCAAACTACCGTTCATCGGCACTAAGGATTTCTACCAGCGGTTTGTCAGCAGTTATAAGGTGCAAAAACAAAAGTGGTCCTATTGCGTCACGCCCAACAATTGCCCCACCCCTTATCTATCCTTACTGTGTAAAGAGAAGGCAAGCTAACACTATGCCTAAACCCCTGGATCTGAACAATTCGATAACCTATGCGACCAAACATGGATCTAGTTTGCCCAAACCCGCATTACCCTCTAGACAGACCCGCTCGGCCAATAGCATGCTCGAAACATACGACCGCATCTCCTGCAAGTTCTAGTGCTATGCCCGCAACAATACTACAAGGTACATCTATGCGGTTTGCCAATCACCAGTATCCCAGTTTGTAAAGGTTCACTAGTGGTCGTCCTAGTTTGCCCAAACTCCCCAGAAATAAACCTCAACCAACTTTGCCTCGGGAACAAACGCCCAACCGGCTACTCTAGCCCCATCAGCCTCTCGGTCTCACTTAGCCCAAAATCCCCCTCGATCTGCCTTTGCCCAGACACAGATTACTAGCTATGCATAATCAAATCGAAAATAAATAAAATAAAAACAGAATAAAACATGCTGAAATTGAATCTTGAATTAAAGTACTGAATGTCTAGAACATAAAGAAATTAATTGACGAAATTAAAAACATTAAATCGAAACGAATTCGCCCTGCTATGCTCGAAGGCCCATAACCGGCGAGAACTCGACTCCTTCTTCTTCAGCCCATCAATGGCGTTTTTCTGAATTTTTGGGTGTTGATTTCGTCCCTCTCTTTCTCTGGTGTGCTCCCGTGTTCTCCTCTTCTTCTCTTGGGTTTTTCTGATCAGCGATTATATATGTGTGGTCTCTAGGGCATCAGATTTGTATTAATGGGCTGATGGGCTTGGTGGGCTTGGGTCGTCTTGGCGTAGTCCGTCCAGAGTTTGTTCTTGCTGGGATTCTTGGCGGTCAAAGAAACTCCTGGTCTTTAGGGTCTCTTTCCTTATCTGCTGACCGGATAGAGATGAGGAGATAAGGCAGAATCCCCAAATTTTCGGACTTTGTTGCACTGGTATGCCCGATACTCGCCGTTTGCCCAAAGATGTGTCTGCCCAAAGTCTTGACTTTGCCCAAAGTGCAAACTTCAACTTCGGCGTTTGGTTCTTCTGCTTCGTGACTTTGCCCATAGTGGTGACTTTGCCTCCTTGGGTCAAACTGCTCAAGTCACTTTGGCTCGGATCCCCGTGTTTGCCCAAAGTGGATGATTTTCTGGCCTCTTTCGCACAATGCACCACCTACTACCTGCAACCCTGCATACTTTGCCCAAACACTCCAATGTGCCCTCCCAGACACACAAAAGACTCAAACCGACTCAATAAATGGTGTAAAAATGCTCTAAGATGAGCAAATAAAATGGCTCATCAATAATAAATTATTCTGTGCGACGCAAGTTGACAAATTCTACGTAGTTAATTATAATTTAGGAATTCTTATACATTTTACTATACACAAAGTTTATTTATGTGTTCTAAAAATTATGTGAAATTGATTTAAATAATTTTTCAAAATCAAAATTTTGGAAAAAAAACATAAAAGGTATATTTGTGTCTTATTGAAATTGATACCAATAAGTTTTTTGGGTTATACCAAATATTTCATTTGTAATTATAAGAAAAACATTTACCTAAATTCTTGACATACAATAAAATTAATTTTATTAAATAAAATATTATTTTTGTAAATATTAATTATTTTATTAATTTTCCCAAACACTTAATTATGTGTGTGCATGAATATTACTTTATTTTACTATTTAAAACTTAATTTCATAATAGTATTATTTTCTTAAAAACACATAATTTAAACAAGAATAAAATTGATTTGGGTACTATTAATTTATATTTATAACTTTTACTAATTAAATACAATAAATACATACCATAAATTTATGTGTGTGTATTATATATATTATTGAATATTAAATGTTTAATTTACAATTTTTATGTGTACATATATATATATTATTTTACAATATTAAGAAAAATATATTTTAAACAAAATCATTGCACAATAAATAATTTGATTTTATAATTATTAAATAAAATTTTATTATTAATTAATTATTTTGTATGTCATCTCAATTCTCATGTAACACATTTTATGTATAAAGTGTAAAACATAAATCAGTGCATTCTAGTTTATTATTTTAAGTATATTGATTAATAAATATATTATCAATCAAATAATATTTCAAAAATTGTTATATACGTATGTGATTCATTTATTTTATTTTTTTTTTCAAATATTAGTCATTTTGTCTATAAAAAAATACAGTATAATTTTTTTATATTCTCTCTATAACAAGTGTTGTTGTACTCTATTTGATATTTATAAAAGAAATGTGATAACTAATTATAAGACAAAAGAAGTACTTTCTCCGACTTTAATAAATGGTCACAAGTGATCAACGTTGACTTTTTCGTTTTTTCAATACGTATAATAAACAGTTTACAAAAATTATGAAAAAAATACTAAAATAAAATATAATAGTTACATTTTATTTTAGTAATTTTTTCATAATTTTTTAACACTATTTATTATATATATTGAATGAACGAAAAAAGTTAACGTTGACCAACTATCAAATTCTTAAGGTCGGAGGGAGTATGTATTTTACAAAAGAAGTAATCGTGTTTTCACATGACAAAAGAAAGTAGACTATAAAACGCAAAGAGTGCCTCAGGCTTTTTGATAGGGGTACCCACAAATCATAACTTAATAAAGAAATTAAAAGAATCTCTCTCAAGGTGTACCGTGTACACTGAATATATACCCATAAATCATAATCATGGATTTAAAGCAATTGGATATTAAAATAGTACTACATCCCAATCTAATTAATTATACATTTTTTTTTTTAATGTGTCAACTAATTATAAACATTCTTAAAACAAAAATAAAAACTTTATTTTTTCTTTAAAATATAAATTTACTTTTATTTTTTCTAATTTTCTATTTTAATTTTACTCACACTTAATTTACTTTTCAACTTAAAAATAAATTTTTACTCTTTAATTTTTACTCAAAATCAAAAAGTAACATTTCTTTTAATTTACGTATTGATCAACCGTATTGATCAACCAGTGCATATATAATTAAGATCGAAGTAATAGTTATTTTTCATTCGTGTCAAACTAACATAAATGTGTTTGAAAATTTTATTTAAAAATTAATAAAACATGTTATTGCAAGTAAAATAAAAAAATAGAAAAAGGGAAAAAAAGTAAGCACAACAACAAAATTAGAGTAAATTTTTTTATGAAATGTGTATATTTGTAGAAGACTAAAAAGAAAAATACAGTACGTTTATTTATATGAGATCGAGATAGTTAAAGGAAGTAGAAAATGTCACATTTTGCTTTTATTGTTGTCCTAAATTAATGTTTATATCCCTTATTTACACTTTACACCATCAAAATATATTAATACACCTTAAAAAACAAAATACAAAAAACAAAAACATTTATCTTAAAAACTGTGCACACCCGTTTATGTCCATTTCTTTGAGATAATGGAAGTAGAGTATATAGTATGTATGTATGTATGTATGTAGTGCTTGTTTGGTGAAGCTGTTTCATGTTGGCACAAAATCCATCTGTCTGCCCTTCTGTCCTCTTTTATTATATTTGCAATATACATAAAACATATACATATATACATATATACTTGTTGAATTCAATGAAGATTATATAATCCCTCCTCTTCCTCCTAATTCCTATACACACACACAGTATAATTTTTGTGAAGAATGACTATGATGAGCAACAACAATAACATGAATGGCAATGCCCAAAACTTTGGTGACACATCTTTGACCAAAGTCTTTGTTGGAGGGTTAGCTTGGGAGACTCCTAAGGAGGCCTTGAGAGACCACTTCGACAAGTTCGGCGACATTCTTGAGGCCGTCATCATCTCCGACAAGATCACCGCTCGATCCAAGGGCTACGGCTTCGTAAGTTAATTAATACTATTAAATATTAGTACATCTGTTTTACGCGATGATATTCAAAATTTGTATGTGTTTAATTAGGTTACGTTTAAGAATGCTGATGCGGCAAAGAAGGCTTGTGAGGACTCCACGCCCATCATCAATGGTCGTCGGGCCAATTGCAATCTGGCCGCCCTTGGCGCCCGTCGCCCTCGATCCACATCCAACAATAATTCTCCTCCACCTCAACAAGGTAATTAGTAGTATAATTAATTAATCTTACTTATAATCTCATGACTAGATTTGTTAATTCCATCTAATATAATTTTATAGTGACGACTGTTGGGCCAAGGGCTGCGGCAGTAGCAGTAGCAGTAGCAGCACTTCCACAGGCTCAGGCTCAGGCTCAAGCTCAGAACAATAACGTGCAGTGGTACTACAGAACGACCTCGGCCACGGCCTCCCCTTTTCACCACCACCAAGCCCTACCATTTTACGGCTACTCTCCAACCTACATTGCAACAACTGACATCAATTACAACCATGTAAGTACACTGTACAGTAAAATCTCTATAAATTAATAAAATCAAAACCCCGTGAATTTTTTTTAATAGAGGTTTTACTGTATACGATTTTCAAATACTAATTTACATTAGGAGAGATTGAGATCTTGCTCAAGTCTTATTCTTAATTGTTCTTTTTTACAACACTATTGTAGTATTGTTTAATAATTTACATTTATATTATTAATATTTCAACTAACATTTAATAATAATATAATGTCATTCAACACAAAATATATGAGAGAGACTGACAGTTAAAGATGTCATAACAGAAGGTGGGTTATGGTGGTGGGTCCTACGTGAATGGGCATTTTGGTCAAATGTATCCTGGACAGGCTGTGAACCCACTGTTGCCGATGTACCCGCTGTATCATTTCCACCAATCACATGCAATGGGCCTTCCGGCCCAAATGTACTCTGTCCCAGCCCCTGCTCTCATGCCCAACAAGCCCATATCTATTGCCCACCCACCTCCTAATGCAGGTAAAAAGCCCACAAAAAGTATATTCGATCTCAATTACTAATCTTGTTATTTATTTCACGTTTTGAATGACTTTGATGACCATATTCCATGTTACAGTTTGCCTGGCTGTGGAATAAAGAAATATGGGGCAGGCAAAAGCGAGAAATCATGCACCAAATAAAGAAATTGGGAAGGCTGCTCAGAACAAAATTATTATCAGATCTGCGGTGGCAATTTTTTATTTTTATTTTAACTTTTACATTACTAGAAATCTAATTCATTCAATTGTTATTAATTTATGTATTTTTCAAACCTTAATTTGGATGATCAATCAGCTAGAACAAAATTCGTAACGTTTCTAATTTCATTGATTAATAATGATTTGAATTCAAACATGTGTTCATCAAAATATTGATCTTGATTAAACTCACTAACGAGTTAATAAAAAGGGAGGTTTGCATGACATTGTTACAAGATAATATGGTTTGCCTTAATTTTGTTCAAACGATAAAAATAAAACTTTTGTGAACTTATAAAAGAAAAGCATAATTCTAAATAAAAGTATAAAATAAATATTATTTCGAAGTGATTTTGCCTTAATCATGAACTAGTGTATTGAGCTTTCATGTAGTCAATGGTTAAGGCGAACTCACCACGAAAGAGGATTGTCCTATGGAAACTGATGTGTATCGATCAAAGTCGCTTGTTCGGAATGTAAGTTGAGTCTTTGAACAAACACCTGCTTATAATGAGTAAATTAGAGCAAATACATGATAAATATAAAGTATTGTGTGTGAGAGGTGATAGGTACTACTCCATCTGCTCCGGACTAATGATCATATTTTCATTGTAATTTATATTATTCGGTAGGTAGTATTAAGTAATCCCAAAGGATAAGTTATTTTTCATGCCAATGTGATATTTCTTTAGGGGTAATTTTTAGAGTAGTTTTGGTGAGAATAAATCATAAATATAATTAAAGAAAAAAGTATGAAATTATATTCTATAATAAAAATGGAAATTAGTATTTACTATTACATTTGTCACATGAAAATAATATTGAATAGTCTCATAATATTTGGCACACTCTAATAATTTTTACTCGAACTTTTTTTAATTTTAAAATTAAATTTTATTCACGTGTCATTAAAAATTTGTAATTTGTTTATAACTACTAACTCCATATTTATTACTAATATATTTTTTATTAGTGTAAATGTAAAAAAATGACATTATGCATATAGTGAACTTGCTTTTCTACCATAGCATATAGAAATTAGAAAATATCCTTTTCTACACAAATAGACCAATTTACCCTTATTCTCCACTTTAAATACACATTATCTCTAACCCTAATTTTTCATTTCCGCTCTCCTCCAATTCTCTCTCTCTCTCTTATCAAATAATTTTTTCTATCCTCTCATCATCCGTTCCAACCAGCTCTCAATCCAGCACCTTGAAGCTTGAAGTTGGGGTCTCAACTATGGCGGCTGTGAATGGTGGCCCCTCGACTATGACGACAACCTCTCGACGATGACGACAACCATCTTCTTCGGTGTTAGCTACGGCGACATCAGATCTGTTCATCCAGATGTGAGATTTGTATGTTCATAGACATAGATGTGGCGTGAATATGACAGATCTACAGATCTTGTGTTTGAATTGATTTAATTTTTTGTTTGTTGTAAAAGGTGTTTGTTTTGTTTGTTGTATGATTTTTGTTTGTTAATTTTAACAAATCTGTAACTGAAAAAATGAATAATTAATCACTCGAATTAAAAAAAAATGGTAGAATATTACAGTTTTTTAAATATATTATTCTCAAAATTTAAAAATAAAAATTTAAAAAGTGAAACTTTTGAACTAATCGAATATGAGACTTGTCGAATGGGCTTGTCGAATCCCCCATTCGAATTGTCGAATCTCATGTCGAATCTGAGAATTGACTTGTCGAATTTCATTCGACTTGTCGAATTCCATGTCGAATTTTAGAATTGTCGAATTCCATGTCGAATCTCATTCGACTTGTCGAATGTGTCGAATTCGCCGTGTCGAACTCACCGTGTCGAATTCGCCGTCGAATGTGTTGAATTCGATTGTCGAATCCATGTCGAATTCGATGTGTTGAATGTGTCGAATTCGCCGTGTCGAATTCGCTTTGTCGAATTCGCCGTGTTAAATTCGATTGTCGAATCCATGTCGAATTATGTTTGTCGAATTAATGTTTGTCGAATTATGTTTGTCGAATTGGAAGGGCAATTTCGGTAGATCACCCACTTTTTAGTGTAGAAAAACATGTTTTTTTATATGGAGCCGGCAAATAAGAGCAACCCCAATGGTTTTGCTAAAATGGCAAGGGTCATTTTCTATTTTGCCAAAAAATGGCAAGGGTCAATTGTCATTTGATAAAATTTACCCCAATGATTTAAATATAGCAATGGCCATTTTATTAAATTAAATAATATAATGTTGCTTTTTGGTATGTGATCATATCAATTTTATAATTAAAAAAAGTTTGTTGAATGTTGAGTGGTTGAAGTGAATGGTTGTGATGACATGGCATAAATGGCAAAAGCCATTTTTCCATGTATATTTGCTCATATACACATACATGGAAATTTGGCAATGGCAATTTTTTGGCAAGGTGGGCCATTTCAACCATTAGGGTTGATTTTTTTGGCTTTTTGCCAAAAAATGGCAATGACCCTTGTCATTTCACAGGGGTTGCCCTAAGCAGGTATGTGCTTTATAGTACTTATATTTTTCTCCTTTTTTATTAATCTACTTATATATCCAGTTCTTCGAATAAACAATAACTAACTCCTCCTGTGCATTCGAAACTCTGATAGCGAAAAAAAGGAGAGTAATAATCTGTGTAAAACAGAGGGATATGGGTTCATCGTTTAAATCCGCTAACACAACAGCGACGGGGATTTACAGAAACCTCCTCAAAGCCGTTAGGGATCACGTTGGAAGAGAAGAGCACAAATCTCATTTCACAGATTTCGTCAAGCAAGAATTCAAAAGGAATCCAAACCCACAAAATTTGAAGCTCGCCCATGACTACGCCATCTATCTTAACAGCGTCCACCATCACAAGGTACTCTCTTTTTTCGTCATTCTTTTATGCACTCTATGTGTTTGATTGTTTTCCCCCAAACAGTTCTTTTTCTGCTGTACATGGGAAACATATGGGTATTTGCTTTCATATGTTTCTAGAACTTGATTCATGTGTTGGTGGCTTATTCTAATATCGTACTTTGATACTAGGTTCTTGTTTAAACGAGGCCCTGATAATTGTTGATAGGGTGTTTTGTATAATCTCTTCCACCTTTGATTTCAATAATTCACTCACTATCGTCTACTCGATTATCTATCTGATTAAACCCAAATAGTAATTGAGACCTTCAGGCACTAATTCAAACTGTTTTAATTCTGAAATTTTCAAAGTGTGTAAAATTGGTTCTCAGCTGGCACGAGGGATGTAAAGGAATCGTACTTGGGCTCGAAATAAATAATATATAGTGTTCTTGGCTCAGTTGGATCGATGAGCCATCAAGCCATTACCGACGTGGCTTGAACTTGATTTTGACAGAGTTTGATTAGAGCTTTGACCAAGCTACTAGTGAGCTGCTCGTATAACGACTAACTGTGGTCTACTTGTGCTGTATTGGTTTTCAGAATTTCTGGTAATTCGGTAGTTATTAAAGTACGCAATTTTCCTGCAACTGCTTACCCAAAGGTGCATTTTAGAGCCTATTTTTATTTGGGTCGATTACACCCTTAATATTTTGGTTTTGATCTATACCCATCAATGATATAAGAATGTTAACTTCGTGTTTAAAAATGACACCCCAATACAAATGCATTGTTTGATAACATCATGTACCATAATTCGAATTTTTTAATAACTCGGTTTATCTTTTTATGATCCTCTATTTTTCTATTTTATCTTTGGTTCTTTGTCGCCAAAAAATGTTTCCATGTTCAAAATATTCTACAACAATTTCTTATATTCTTAGGGATGATGTTTTCCAAGTATTTTAGTGGTTCCTAATTCTTACATTGATTATTACAAATTTATGTAGTTTTTCTATACCATTTTCATGACGTTTCCTTTTTTTTTTTTTAAATATTTGATAAAACCATGATATGATATGTATATATCTTGGGTCTTGGCAAATAATAGGGGTCCGTTTGATTCACCCACATGAAAGAACATGGGAAAAATCGAACCTTTTGTTATTATTTATTTTTGTTTTGTTTTTCATTTGTCATACCGTATCTTGTGTGCACCTTATCACCACTATCCTTCTTGCCTGGTAGTGGTAGATGTAACAGAGTTGTTTTTTCATGGTGACATTTACCTTTCCGTAATAAAGAGTCAATCTTCTTGCTAGATTTTCGCTTGCTACATTTAATCTCACGGTTTAATTTGTTCGAGCAACAAATAGTTAGGTATGAGAAGTAGAATAAACCTCTGGGGCAATCATTCGCACAATAAAGCTGGAGAATTCCATTTTGTATGAAACTATATGTTTTTTATGTGTTGTGGTTTTATACATGTCAGATAGTGTTAAATGCAAAACATACATTGGGGCTTACTCTAATTACAGAAGTACTTGATTGTTTTTCAAAATTAAAAATACCCCTTGATATTCGTTTCTATATAACAAATGCAAACTCAAATAGGAAGTAATTTAGAAAATACAAAACTCTATAATACCTTAGGGGCATATCTATCAATTTTAAAGATAATCACTTGTTGCTTATACATATATATATAGCGTAACTTTAAAAGTGTAGTTTCTACAGGGCCTATCTATTGTGTTAATCGAAAAAAAAAAAGAAAGATAATTAAGGTCTTTGTTTTCGTATAGGACTTGCTTTTCTCCTACAATATAGCAGTGGACAGGTCGGCGGAGATGAAACGAGTGCTCGGAAAATCTGCTGCTAGCGTGGGCCTCCAGCTTCCTGATGTCTATCAGGCTTGATAATAGTTGGTAAGAGGTTCATGCTTTGTGACAGTACAGCCTCTTAAGATCATATAGTGTTTACTTGTGCCATCTCACTTTTGTCATTCCTTTACCAGTGTTTTCCGTTTCTTGTTCTGCATGTGATCGAGACGGTAATAATTTAATCTTTTTTTTTCTGCTCTTGGATGTGTGATCATAATTATTCTGGACTTGGCCTTTTTCCAGTTTCATTATGAAAAGGGTAGTGAGCCCGTGACAAATATTACATCTAACTCTTGCACAATCCTAGCCCTAAAACGATCACTTCCATTTCTCCCACAACATTGAAATTTAGAATCTCGACTAAAGATGTCCTATAGTCAGTGTCACCTACGATTACCAAAATTAATAAGTGATTACATTTTTGTTGTTTGGTTCAAGATTATAGAAATCCTTCGTCTCCTCTAGAATCCAGGGTCTTGCATGTCATGTGCACTTTATAAGCATCGAGAAACTAGGACCCAAAATCTTGAAAACCTTCACATCCTCAACCATGTGTGGACAGAGAACTGACTGTTTTTATTGGCCGAGGTTCGATTCTGCATGCCCCTTGGTGGTGTTACTGTGTTAGCCAGGTCTAGGATAGATTGATCCGTAAGGTACATGGCCCCTAGTAGAACACATGCATTGGGTCATTGATGGAGATTATAAACTTAGACAAATGAATGTATATGCAGTAACACTATCCAGATAAAAATGAAAAGCGAAGTGTCCAAAACCACGTATCAACAATCTCTCACGTATATATGATTTGACACTTAAGCTCACGATCTCTCACGTATATATGAACTCACACGATCTCTCACGTATATATGAACTCACAAGAACATTAAAGCATGAAAAACAAACACACAAGATAAGATTTACAATCTTCGATATTGTAATGTGGAAGCAGCAGTTACCTACGTGTTAGGTGAGAATTGACGGGCCACGGTGAGTGAGGACGACACCCGTGGTTCAAGTTTGACGTTCCGAACTCAAGAGTAGGCGATGGGAGAATGAAGATGAAGAGTAAAGCTTCATAGGTGTCCGACCAGAGATGGAAGGCGATCAACGATTTTAGGATGGTAGTCGGGTTGGCTACTGTGGATTTTAAGATCTGGATTTGTATCATTTTCTAATCTCGAGTTATAGGATGAGAAGAAGAAAGAAGATTGACAATTCAGAATACTAAAATTTACTTATATAGTATTATTACTCTTTTTAATTTTTTTCGGTTCTTCGTTCTTTAACTGTTCGATTCCGAGTTACCCGAAAACCGATTAACAAAATATTCTCTATCCGAAACCGAACCAAACACCGATTATTCCGTGTTCGGGTACCCAAAGAACCAAAATTTCGGTTTGGTTAGAGAAAAACTCAAAAACCCGAAACCCGACGGTCCAGCCTATCAGAGTATCTTATTGTTATTTTATAAGTAAAGTGGAGTAAAAAAAAGTAATTTATGGTGAGCTTCTCAAATTTTATAATAAAAATAATAATTTCACTTTTTGTGTAATTTTAAAAAACATAAAATATGCTCGAAATTGAAAGCGTAACAATAATAGTAAAAAAAAATATTATTTTTATTAAAAAAATCAAAAACAATAAGATTTGTTGACACGAGCACAAAAAAAATTTAAAACATTTTCGGTGGTTGAGCACATTATTCTTAAATATTAATACAAAGTATTTTCAAACATTTTCGGTGGTTGAGCACATTATTCTTAAATATTAATACAAAGTTTAGTTTGTAAATGTTATTTTTGTAGAGATGCAGCAAATAATGTTACTATATGTAGTAATTTATAAAGTATATCACCAGAAGTGCTATTCACATTAACGGAATTGAGTTGATTGACACCTTTCTAATTTATTTTTTTATTTTTTTTTAATTATTTAATTAGAAAAACGTTTTTCAATAAAATTAATTAAAATTCATTTTTACGAAATCTAAGTATTTTTAAAATTTTGAAATCTACAAATTACGCAAATAATATAAAAATCAATTTTAAATATAAATTAATTTATGCGTTTCTACTTACTCGTCGCAATTAAATTTGTATCGAATTTCAAAAAATACTTCTTTTTAAGTTTTTGAAAATTGCGAAATAAATATAAAAAAATACGAAAAAACTTTTAAAGTATAAAATGGCGATCGAAAATCATAAAAACATTGAAAACATTTTTTATAAAATTGCGATCGAAAAAAAATACGTTTTTCGAAAATATTAATTAAAATTTGTTTTTACAAAACTTAAATATTTTTATATTTTTGAAATTTACAAGATTTAATATAAAAATCAATTTTAAATATAAAAAAATAATCATTTTCTTAAATATGTGTGTCCTCATTGCATAAATTATTGGGATAGATGTAATAGCTCAATGAGAGTATAATTTTAAAAGTATAAAATGGAGATCGAAAATTATAAAAACATTGAAAATTATTTTTATAAAATTGCGATCGAAAAAAAAAAAAATTCGAAAATATTAATTAAAATTTATTTTTACAAAACTTAACTATTTTTATATTTTTGAAATCTACAAAATTTAATATAAAAATCAATTTTAAATATAAATTAAGTCATATGTTTCTACTAAAATTTATCTCGAATTTTAATAGGGAGTATCTCAATTTTAAATATAAATTAAGTTGAAACTCCACCTTCAACTTCAATAGGGAGTACTATCTTATTGTTATTTTATAAGTAAAATGGAGTAAAACAAGAAAGTAATTTATGGTGAGCTTCTCAAATTTTATAATAAAAATAATAATTTCACTTTTTGTGTAATTTTGAAAAACATAAAATATGCTCGAAATTGAAAGCTTTAACAATAATAGTAAAAAAAATATTATTTTTATTAAAAAAAATCAAAAACAATAAGATTTGTTGAGACGAGCACAAAAATATTTTCAAACATTTTCGGTGGTTGAGCACATTATTCTTAAATATTAATACAAAGTTTAGTTTGTAAATGTTATTTTTGTATAGATGCACCAAATAATGTTACTATATGTAGTAATTTATAAAGTATATCACACTGTCAATTTCAATCGATTACAACTTAATTAATTTAGGAGATTCAATAAATGAATAATTAATTCGAGTGAAGTCTAAGCTTTGATAACATCTTAGAAACTATTTCATCTAAAAGCTCGATCTAATATTATGTTAGAAACAACTTCATTTAAAAGCTCGAACGTGCACTTCATCTTAATGTTCGAATGATTTAAAAAAATAGAAAACTTGACATTTATATTGAAATTGTGTTAGAAGCTCTAGAGGGATGATAAGTACCTACAGAACTAGGTAGACCCGTGGAGTAAAACATGTCGGGTCTATGTACTTTAAGTATACTATAAACACAATAAATAGATTCTTGAAAGATACATTTGTATCCATACGGGTTTGAACACTTCAATCAAACATCTACAAATTCTTGCGAACTTGTAGAAATCAGGTCACACGACCAAAAACAAGTCTAGTATTTCGAAGTCCTAACGGGGCTATGAACTTTCAGACTAAACAATATATACACTACGAACTCCTTCTAGCAAACTCGTTCTAAGTGTACTACATCAGAGCGAACTACATGGGGCTTTCTAACGAAGTCCCACGGTTTACAATATTTCTCTCTCTAGAAATTCCAGTAAAAAGGTGATCAACTCTACTAATGATCTACCGACTATTTATAGAGCTCGTGAAGGAAACTCTAATGGGCTTTCGGAAATTCCGCTTAATGGGCCGAGCCCAAAGCATCTTCTATGGAATCTCGAATATTCCATCACCGACAAAGTTTCGTGTTCTTCGGCTCTAGCGAGACTTCGAATTTCAAACTTGGAGTGCGTAGGCGTACTGTGATTTTCAATTTTGCGAGTGTGAAGTCCCCTAGTAGTTCCTTCTCACTCTTCGCGCTCCTAACTTCAATTCCTTTGCAGGATGAACTTCAGGGCTATTGACTTCTACAAGACTACAACACTCCATCGGTGGACATGTTGGTACGGGTTCGAAGTCCTTGTGACTTCAAACTCGATCCCAGGTAACTCCCAGCATGGCTTTCATCTCCATACCTTCCAAGTCCCACAGTGTATTATGCATGTTCATGAGGCTAGCACTTCCTAGTCTTAGCATACTTAAAATTACTTAACTTACACAAAATAACAAATACACATAAGAATGAAATTCATTCAAAAACCATAGTGTGAAGTTCAAGTTAGTTCACGAGAGTCCGAAGACTCCACTATGAACGAGAGCGAACTACACACTAACATATATTAACATATATTATTTAGTCGAATATTTTCTATAATAATTTACACACACTTATATATATATTATATTATGAGTATATATTATTTGAAGAGATAATATTTTTGTCATGTGCCTATAATACGGGCCGCTAGAAGTTGTCAGCCTAATTTTTTTTAAAGGCCAAAACTTATGTAGTACATTTATGTTAGAAAAATATGCAAACATATTTACGTGTATATATAGGAGTAAAATATTTTTTTTATAATTAATAATCATACATGAGCAAGAAGAATATCTACTGGCCGCGTGACTTCAAAAACCGTTGCTGTATGTTTTTCATTTGCGCGTGATTTAAAGAACATATACTCCATATAGATTTGAATAACTTTGCAACTATCATAAATAATCTCCCTATCACGCTTGAAATATTGTCTTCACGAATGCGAGGAACTAACACTGCCAATAATTAAAGAAAGACAAATATTAAATTATTTTTTGCATGAAAAATGTCAATATATATCTTTCAGAATCAAAGGGAACCTAGCTACAACGATTTCAAACTAAAGTCGTGCTCGTGTTAATCACGAGACCCGTGGTACTTGAATATAGTATATACCTACCTTATCATGTCTTATAATTATCGACTTGGTCGAGTCCACTTTCATGAATAGTAATTTTTGTTTTGAATTCAAACTACTGATGAAATGATTCATCATGTGCTCTCCATCACTCGGTTGAATTGTCTTGACGAATAAAATAAAGAATATAATTGTCAGTCAGGTATCTCGCTTTCTTTGTAAAAAATTATTGATCATATGAATTGAATCACCTTACTAATTATATTTACAAAATATTTTAAGATATATATTGATCAAATTTTAACATAATATCAGAGAAGCCTCGATACGATGATAAGTTCTCGAATCCATGAAATTTTTGGCTTGCCCAAAGATGTCACGTATATCCCGATTAGAGCTGACAAAACGAGGATACTCGTGAGAGAGCGTGTTATATATCCCACATCGTTCGTTTAAAGATCATTATTCTCACTTATAAATTGTATTACCTTATCACGTTAACAAAACATTTTAATGTGTAATAATAACTCAACTTCAACAAGTATTGATCAAATTTATTACATTAGGAGAAAGTAATAGTATATATTTATTATACTCTCTCTGTTCAACAGCATACAATTTTATGTAAAAATACAAAGAAAAAATATATAAAAAAGTTTGTTTATTGCTGATGGACAAAGAGAGTATTTAGTGTAGTATATATTTTTTTATTTTCATATATCTTTTCTTTAATTATGAGATTTTGTTATTTCCATCGATTTTGAAAAGTTTACCAATTTCTTTTGTAAATTATAAAAAAAGTGTGTAAACTCTTCATATTCGGAGAAAGTATAACACTATTTATACCAGTAATACTATAGTCACCACTAATCGATAATTTTATATTCACTCTCTTATATATTCCTTTAAATTAAGAAAAATTCTACTTAAAAGTAATATTATAAATCTAAGGCCTTGTTTTGTAAGTAATTGCTCTCACATCAAGAGTTTAGAAAAATAAATAATCTATCCGTCCCACGTCAATTGTCGCATTTTCTATATAATTTATAAAAAAATATTGCGACAACTTGAACTATCAAGAATTATTAAATAAATATATTAAGGCGGGCTAGAACCCACCTAACCCTAACGATCATCCGTCCTTGATCACCAATGTTAACAAAAGAATAAAAAATTAACAAAAGAATAAAAAATTAATCATTATAGCACTAAATTAAATGTGTTGAGAATATCACAGGAAACAATTGCGAGCTCCGACAACGATCAAACTCAAACTCAAACTCAAACTCAAAACCGATCAACCGATCGAGATAAAAACTCAAATTACGATCGCAAATCAATCTCTCAACTCACAACTCACCAAAAGTATTTATTGATTATTGCGAACACAAGCACGAACGAAAACAAACAACACATATTTTACGTGCTTTCGATCACCGAAAAGACGATCTACATGCATGGTGGAGGGGAGTGTGGTTCTCATATTACTGAAAGCTCAAAAATGATTGTACAAAGCTCTCTATAGCTTAATGCTTGCATATCAATCGCTAACACTCGCGATTATATACTAAAACCGAAACACACAAAAGTGATGAACTCATCCGAGCCATCGACCTGCAACTGACTCGCAAATCTCAATCGTGCGATCATTCCATGCAATTTCATGTGCGTTTTGTAGATGAGCTGACAGAGGCCACACCGCCACAAGAATCGTGCATTTTAGTGAAGAAACGAGGAGAAATCACTCACCCTAAATTGCTGCACCCGCGCCCAATCATCCCGGCAAAACGACGCCGTTTTGAGCATGCAGAAAAATCGAATTTCCTAGTGAAATTACCAAAATGGTCGTGTGATTGTTTTGTGTAGAATTTGCACCTATTTTCAACAAAATTGTTATGATGCATTAATTCTTATGCAATTATGCACCTAATCAAATATACAATAAACACTAAACTCAAATTTAAAACGTGTCTCACCAACTATGAATGTTATAACCATGTGCTTGTCTAAAATATCCCATATTGAAAAGGTTTTGAAGAGAGGTTTACATGTATGTATGAAGCTAAATCAGTGTCTAATATTCTAAGACAACATGTGAAATTGTTCTTATATGGCTGTGTCCACGTAATCATTCAAGAGGTGTTGAACATAAGTACTTCAGTTACTTACTATCAACTCTTAACATTGAGATGTATTTAATGTTTTAGTTTGTAACATGCCTGACTTGACTAACTGTTAATGTCAATATTTATGAAAAATATTCCTAGCACACTAAAAGACTGGGTAAAGGCTTTGGGGATTTTCTCCACTAACTAATTGAAGCATGGTTTTTTGTTCAATAAGGATTTTTTGATATGCACACATTGATTCAATAATAATACCACACACAGACACACACACACACACACACACATATATATATATATATATATATATAAATTATGTCAGCATGAAGGTTTTAATATTGCTATTAAATCTTAACTCTTGTTGGCTAATTAAATTTGATTAAACATGGGTATTGGAGAATAAAATGAGCTTACAAATTGATTTCTTGAGTTACCACTTCCTCAAAAAAACATATTATCTCTTGCGCGTAAAAACGTCAAACGTTTAATCTCTCTAAAACGATCTCTCTAAAACGACGAACTCTCAAATTCACATTTTAACATACTGTACTATTAATTAGGTAATGTATGGATTAACCTTTATTTATAGATGTAAAAACTATAAATGATAATTGTTTTCAAAATATAACCACATCATCTTTTAAATAATGAAATCAACGTCTTAACAATCTCATGTCAATTTCCCGTCGAACACGCTAACTCCATATTCTCCTCAGATTCATGTCACAATATAACAAAAGAAAACAATCAACTAGAACAATCCACACAATATAAGAAATCACTAGCTAATGTTATCTCAAAATGTTTTGAAATCATTTTCTATTCGTGTTTAAATCAACTGTGAAAAACTTTTATTTATACTTTTAAGAATTCATTTGGATAAGTAAAAAAAACATGTTTCAAATATTAAAAAGCAACTCCCTAGGAGATGTAACATTATCATAGTACAAATATACTATTATTTAGTTTAGTCAATACTTTAGGATGATCAAATACATAACTTAATAAAATAAAATGATATATATATATATATATATATATATATATATATATATATATATTAAGGTAGAGAAATAACATGTTTCTTTCTGTTCCAAAATGCATTAGGTAGTTCATTGCATACTTCTTCTAT
The DNA here is from genome assembly GCA_954870475.1 of Euphrasia confusa. Classification (NCBI taxonomy): domain Eukaryota; kingdom Viridiplantae; phylum Streptophyta; class Magnoliopsida; order Lamiales; family Orobanchaceae; genus Euphrasia; species Euphrasia confusa. Next base: position 26,760,558 of record OX940960.1, read on the forward strand.
AAACTGTTTTTCAATTAAATTAATTTTTTCTTGTATTTCTTTTTTCTTTAGCTGATCATTTATATTAAGAATTTCTATTTCATCTTTTAAGAAACATATTTGTTTTTCTTTATTGAGAAGAATATCTCTTACTTCATTTAACATTCTTGTGTGCGGATCAGTTATGAATTTGAATAATACATTTTTTCCATTTATTATTGAAGAAATACCATTTTGGTCAATATTATTGATTGGCATAATTTTGTGGAGGAAAGGAGTTCCTAAAATAATTCTGTGAGTAAGATTTTTTACCAAGATAAAAGATGTTGGCAAACATATTTCTCGATTGCAAATATTGACGTTTGAAAGTTTATATTTAACTCTAAGTTTATCACCACCTGCTTGGGTTAGTGATTGTGTTGTTTTGGAAAAATATTTTGTAGGAATTATACCTTCTTGGATGCAATTTAAATCAGCACCGCTGTCAATAAGCGCTACCTCATTTTCTAATATAAAATCCCTGTTAATAATTAGAGTAATCTTTACAAACCATTTTTGTGATGTTACTTGATCTAAAAGATTTAGATACTCCAAATTATTTGTTTTTTGAGGAATTTCCTCTATTTCTTCACTTTTGAAAGGTTGACTTTCTAATGTTGTAAGTCTTTGTGATAGTACAGCTTGATTTTGTTTTAGCTGTCCTATTTCTCCTTTCAGAGAACTAATTTCTCTTTTTAAATCACCAATTGAGACTGGAGTCTCTTTAATTTTTGTCTGTTGGAATCTGTGTAGTACTTCACTTAATTGATAAGGTGCCTCAATTAGTAAGGGAGGTTCTGGTTTGTCTTTTATTAGAGTTTCAATTATTTTCTTTTTTAGACCGGAGTCTGTAATTGATTCTAGTACTTTTAATATTTTATCTTGATCATCAGTCAGGACATTTAACCCATTCATGTCAACAATGGATTTCCAGTAATTATCTTCATTACATTGACAATCCTCATTGTCAGTATTTGAAGATTCAGAGGATGTTCCATATATAACTCCTAATTCTTCTTCATTTGAAGATTCAGTATCAGTTTCAGAGTTTATTAATACTTTTTCTAACTGCAATCTTAGGTTTTCATCTTGTATTTCATTAAGAGCTTTCTTTGTCCAGCATCGATTTGCATAATGACCAATTTTGCCACATTTATGACAGCTTATATCTAGTTTTTTAGCTTTCCTTTTTCCTTTATTAGGCATATGTGGTTTATCTTTTCTTAAGAATTTTTTATTATAGTAATTTCTTTTGTAATTCTTTTTATAAGAATTTTCTTTGATATAATTCTTTCTTCTAATCTTATCGAATTTATTATTTTTAATATCTGGCGGCCTGAGAGGCTTTCCTAGGTCAAAAGCAAATTGCTCGCAGAATTCACCAAGCTGGTGTTTTTCCGATTTTTGTTGCTTTTTTAGTTGATTTTTTAATTTAATATCATTACAAAGGTTCAATCCTTCATTTATGCAGGTATTTATTAGTTGACCATAAGTCAATTCTGAGTAATTAATATTGATTCCATCATTTTTAACTCGTAATGATTGCCGAACTTTTTCAGCAAAAAGATGAGGGAGGCCGTCTATAAACTTAGATTTCCAATGAATTGAATTGGGGTTTGTGAGTTGATAAACTCTTGACAAAAATGTATCTTTGTACCATCTAAAATGAGTTAAGGAAGGACATCTTAGATTTTGAAGAAGAGTTTGAATTTTTTCTCCTAAGGGAGTTGAAGTTCCTACAAAATGTTGTAGGATCGATAAACACAGTGTATAAACTGCGTCTTCTTCGCCTGTTGTAGCCATACTAGTACTTGGATTATTTGGTTCTGGCTTAATTAATTTTTTGTGGTTTAGAATTTCTATTTTTTGTGTCTCTGTTAAATAATGATCCCACCATCCTCTTAATTGTCCAACAAAACCAGTAGTTATAAAAGATGCTATAGAACTGTCACTATTTCCATGTTGCTTACAGACAGTTGAGTACATAATGATTCTATGTATAACATCAATTATTTGTTTATCATTTAAACCGTCTATATTCCATTCGTATATAGCCTTTCCTGAGTACGAATTTTGAAAAGGTTCAGGTTCTTCGAAAAGAAGATCCTGAGGGGATGGTCTTTTGTAATAATATTTTTCAAGAGGTTTTGGCATATAAATAGGATTTATTTCATTCATATTATGACCTTTAAACATTTCAGTTAATTGATCTACCTCATCTGTTTGACTTTTAATATCATTTGGTTCAGAATCATCTGCTTCGGATAAAACCCTTAAGTGTAAATCTTTTAATTTCTTTTCAAGGATTTGAATAAAATTTTCACTATTGGTTTCCATTCTGAAGCCATTTATGTTAATTGGAGGTTGAATCATTGGTGTATTAATTAATGAAGGAAAATTTTCAGTATTACTCTCGCTTTTACAAAATTTTTGTATTATTAATTCTTGTTGGCTAATCTGTTTCTCAATAGATTGTTGAAGGGTTTTTAAATCTTTCTCAAGGGAAAGAAATTGATCTCCTAAACAAATCAAGTAGGTATTTGTATAATTTTGAGATTTAATTATTGCATTTAATTCTTTTATCGTAATTTGAGCACTTTCTACTTTCTGTAAATTTAAGTAAGCAGTGGCTTCTGTACTAGAATTTAAGCAAATTGTTTGTTCAGGAGGAAAAGGTGCAGTTATTTCACCTTGATTAGTTTTCCATGTTTTTTGTAAAACTGAAATTTGATTATTGGTATTATTTATATAATTCTTAATAAACCAAGTAACGAAAGAAAGGTAATCTTGAGTTTTCTCAATATAATTGTAATATTCTTCTTTAAATGTTTTTAACTTGTTTGAAGAATATTTATTGAAATACCATTTTCTAAACAATTCATGCTTGTCTTGCTGAAATTCTGCATTAAGAATTTCTCTCATCTTACTTCCTGGGGATAAATCAATCATTTAAACGTGAAAACTCATTTCTGATTGAGTAGGTGATTTTCTACTTTGGGTATAAATTCCTTCTGGAATTTTATTTTGACTTATTCTTATTGTTTCAACTGTGTCAATCTCTTCTCTTAATTGAGAAGTGCTTGCCCTAGCTGATTCGTGAGGGGTACAAAAATAATCGTTTATGGTCGAACATCTTGATGATGTTGTTCGGGGTAACCTTATTGTTCTATCAGAACCAAATTTTATCTCTACGTCTCCTTCGGAGGTTTCTATTATTTGATCTATTTCATTGTTTATTTTTGGTTTTGGTTCCAACTCTTGCGGAAGGGTCCAAGATTCTGGGAAATTTATTTCATTCCACTTAATTAATCTGTTGGTGGCAATGTTTGAGGTTAATAAATTTGTTTGAACCACAGTTGTAGTTCCTGGGGAAGATAATCTTCTTTTATTAATGTTTGGATTTAAAGTTTGTAAAACTTTATAATAAACTCTATAGCAAATTGCTATTATTTCACTTCCAGGTTTAAAATTATAACCATTTGTATGAATTGTTAATTGCATTGCATCTTGTAAATTACTATCTGTCATTGAGAGAGTTAAATTTGGGGATACGTCGAAATAAACTGGTCCATGACATAAGCTAGTTTCAATTAAGGCGGCTAAAGAAGGTTTAAAATCTCTACATCTACCATCTCTTACGTATGCCATTATACTTGAATTTACACCTAACAAGGTTAAGGGTTTAAATGCTACTTGAATTAACCCAATATGGATAAATTTATAATTTTTAAAAGGGGCTAAGTCTCTTTTTGACAATAACCTAATTGTTTGTGTATTATCGGATATTCTGATTGTTTGTTCTAGCGTTTTAATTGCAAATCTTGCTTTTAAGTCAAGAAATCCAATTTCATAAATTTTATGTGGGGATACTGAAGGTATAACCCATTTATTTAATTTATCCAAATTTTTTGGATATTCTATTAGTTCTGCGTTTTTAACAGATTCAATTTCATGTTCATCGTTATCCCAATTAGACATGGATATTAAATGCTTGTAAATTTGTTGTGGTTAGCAAGACATTAGAATTGTAAGCTCAACTTTAAACATGTTTATTTTAAAACAAAATTACTTAAATAAACATTCTTTTTGTAACCCTTACAAACGACAAAAGTCGTTTAACTATCAACCAAAAAGGGATAGACGGAGAAAACTCCAAAAATCAGGGTTAACGAAAATTTTAGCAAAATTTTCTTTTTATCTAGCCTTGAATGTGCAATCGAAACATTGTGGCAAGAAAAGAAAACACTAAAAATTTTCGACATTTTTACTCTTTTTTTTTTTTTTTTTTTTTTTTTTTTTTTTTTTTTTTACATGTTCAAATTTTACTTACTCATCTAACATCTTACCACCCACAACAAAAATTTAGCTCTGTAATTCCATTAATTTAATGGATATCGAAATAGTACCTTATATGGGGGGTTTGGCTCTGATACCAGTGAGAGGTTGCGTACGGAGGGAGCTATGCGTCGTGCGTAGTGATTTTTTTTTTTTTTTCTAAAACAGAACAAATTCAAACACTACGGACAATACACATGACTTTTACAGACCACTATTACAAAGCTACCATTATAGATGTCGGGTACTCTTTGGGCCCCATCGTCACATCATATAATGCACTATGTAAAGACACAAATATAAAATTACAAATTATTAAGAACCACGTATAGTGGTTGAGTGCATCTGACAAAGGTGACACTAATTCCTTGAGTGCTTCTGCGAAGATAGCACTTGTAATGAGTGCTGCTGCTGAGAAAGCATCAGTGCTTTTAGCTTAATTAAACTGGATTAGGGCATTCTTATCCCAACTTGGCTTTGCCTCGTTTAGAGTCTTTAGCTTGCTGTGTTAATGTCACTATTAGGGCATCCCAGACGTCGGCTGGTGTAGGTTCGTCTTCTTGTCCTTCACCCGCAAAATAATTAAGGGAACTGTTGGAATCAATAGATCCTCTTGGCGAAGCTGACTTCATTGATTCATCTCCGTCTTTTGCTATCTCGGTTGAGAAGGTGTCAAAGAATTGATTTTTCATGTGATCTAAAACTTTCTTCATTATTTCTTCCTCCGATTCCCTTGGATATTTTTTCTGAAAGAAATTTTTCAAGCTAGACAGTGAAAGTTGTTGGGAGCATTGTTCTTTTTCTCCTTTTCTTTTATCTTCAACAATTGTTGACTGGATAGTTGAGGCCATTTTCTCTATATTTTCTTCTCCCATATTAGTCCACCATTTGTAGAAAAATTTTCTTTTTAGCATGGGTATATTTAGTTTATTCGAAGAGACTGAAATCGTCCATCTCCAAATCCAAGGAATTTGGAATTTTGTAAAAAACAGGAAAGGACATTGTCCAACAATCAACCTGTCTGAGTTTAATTTGGTGACTAATGAACTATTGTCACACCAAGGATTATATAAATCCATAATTTCCTTTGGCAGTATTTCCAAAGAAGGGCCAAATTTTGACCACCACTCATAAAACCAATTTGGAATATGCTTATTAAGGATTTCTGGGTTTATTGTGAAAAACCAAGAATGCTTATTCTTAGGGTTCTGGTAGTAGAACGCTTTTGAAAAAGCCTGGATATAATCCCAATAATTGAAGTAGATATATTTACCTTCTGCCATTCGGATGGCTTTGTCTCCATTAGGGTTTATTCCCCACTCTCTTGGCAGTAAAACTTTATTAATATGACACTTGCTGAAGTTTATAAAACTTTCAGGGTTATTATTTTGATAGTGATGAGTAATGGTTACCGATTCGGTAATTTTTAGGAGGACTTCATAATTTGGCCTTGTTTTTCCATGTAGACCGGCATACCCTCTTGATTCAAGATACCTTGTTCTGATTGACCATCCATCATTTGGCGTCATTTGAATATCTTCATTTTCTATGTACAGAACATCTTCTGTGATTGGACTTTCAAAGTACTCTTTTTCTTGTTGTACTTCATTGGTAACGTCTTTATAAGACGTTTTATTAGAAGAGGAGGAAGGTATATCTTCCTTTTTTGGAGGAGGCAATTGTGGCACAATTTTGCCTCTGCTATGGTATACTGTCCAATCCCCTATTAGGGGAATCGTCGATTCTGTCTGGGATAACATATTGCTAATCCCATATCCGCGGCCTCGGGAATATCCACGACCTCTTCCCCTATTAGGGGTTGTCATTTCCCTGTAAAAATTCACGGGTTAAGAAATCAGCAAGAGAATTATTTTCTCCTTTTATGTATTCAATATCAAATTCAAAGGCCGATAACTGAGCTTGCCAACCTGCAAATATTTGCTTAGAGACAAGATTTTTAACATCTTTTTCAACTATTGATTTTGCAGAACTACAATCAATTCTCAGTAAGAATTTTTGATTTAATAAGTCATCTTGAAATTTTGAAATACACTTTATAATAGAAAGCATCTCTTTTTTAATGGTTGAATACTTTGACTGCGTGGGATTCCATTTTCCTGAGGTAAACCTAACAAGATGTTCTTTTTTGCTGTCAGGATTTAATTGTTTTAAGATTCCGCCATAACCAATGTTTGAGGCATCAGTTTCAACAATTTTAAAGTATTTAGGATTAGCAAGAGATAAACATGGCAAACATCTTACTTTGGACTTAATTTTTCTAACAGCTTGTGAATGCTCTTCTGTCCATGGTGAGACGTTTTTTCTTAATCTAGAGTACAAAATTTTTGTGTCTTGGGCTAAATTCTTATAATAATCTGAAATATAATTTAGACTTCCAAGAAATCTTTGAAGCTGTTTTGTATCGGTGATATTATCTGGGAATTTTGAAGCAAATTCTATACTTCTTTCAATTGGGATTATCTTTCCTTGCGAAATCGTATGTCCTAAAAACCTAACTTTGAAATAATTTCATCTTAGGGGCGGAAATGACTAACCCATTATTTTTTATTAAATTTTTAAATATTTTTAAATGTTTTATATGTTTTTCTATCGTTTTAGAAAATACTTAAAAATACATTTGAAACACATCTTTCACCTACAAAAAATACATTTACACAATTAAAAGAGTCCACTTAAAATTTTGCGTGTTTAAAAAAGTAGTAAGAATTAATAATTTCCAAAATATACCACGGATGATTGCTTTTTTACAGAGATGCACAATCAAAACGATTTCAGATATTTGATCACTTTTCAAATATTGAATAAATTCGGATATCTCGGGAGAAAGAGGATGGAAAAAATGCAACGCAAACGGTCACCGCTGTATGAAAAGAAAAATAATCGATTATTTTTATTAGTAATTGAAATATTCATCGAAAATAATGGCGTACAGTGAGATAGTCATGCGTTAATTTAACAAACGTACTTTAAATCTTGAAGCATAATGTGCAATCGATCGACATACGTATTTTCCTTGAGAACAATTACACGGCCAATGACATCTAAGCAAAAGGAATATTATGAAAAAATAACATGAAACATAGACAAACATAAATACTTTGGAAATTTAATATTACCAAATAAAGGATCGTCATCGACAGTTGAAGGATCTTTAACGTCTGCGAAACTCTTGAAACCGAATACTTTATGATATAAGAAAGGATAATCAGATTTCTGAATATAAGTAAGACACTTAAGTAAGACACATAAACTATAAACCCCTTAATAAGGTATTGAAATGGATTAGATATCCAATTCCCAATAAAAAGGATTTATTAGATAGACTAAACGATGCTCTAATCTATTCAAAATTTGATATGAAGTCAGGATATTGGCAGATTCAAATTAATGAGTCTGATAGGTATAAAACAGCTTTTACAGTTCCATTTGGTCATTATGAATGGAATGTTTTACCATTTGGTTTAAAAAATGCTCCTTCTGAATTTCAGAATATCATGAATGAAATAATTAACCCATATACAGAATTTATAATTGTTTATATAGATGATGTTTTAGTATTTTCTAAAACGATAGAAAAACATATAAAACATTTAAAAATATTTAAAAATTTAATAAAAAATAATGGGTTAGTCATTTCCGCCCCTAAGATGAAATTATTTCAAAGTTAGGTTTTTAGGACATACGATTTCGCAAGGAAAGATAATCCCAATTGAAAGAAGTATAGAATTTGCTTCAAAATTCCCAGATAATATCACCGATACAAAACAGCTTCAAAGATTTCTTGGAAGTCTAAATTATATTTCAGATTATTATAAGAATTTAGCCCAAGACACAAAAATTTTGTACTCTAGATTAAGAAAAAACGTCTCACCATGGACAGAAGAGCATTCACAAGCTGTTAGAAAAATTAAGTCCAAAGTAAGATGTTTGCCATGTTTATCTCTTGCTAATCCTAAATACTTTAAAATTGTTGAAACTGATGCCTCAAACATTGGTTATGGCGGAATCTTAAAACAATTAAATCCTGACAGCAAAAAAGAACATCTTGTTAGGTTTACCTCAGGAAAATGGAATCCCACGCAGTCAAAGTATTCAACCATTAAAAAAGAGATGCTTTCTATTATAAAGTGTATTTCAAAATTTCAAGATGACTTATTAAATCAAAAATTCTTACTGAGAATTGATTGTAGTTCTGCAAAATCAATAGTTGAAAAAGATGTTAAAAATCTTGTCTCTAAGCAAATATTTGCAGGTTGGCAAGCTCAGTTATCGGCCTTTGAATTTGATATTGAATACATAAAAGGAGAAAATAATTCTCTTGCTGATTTCTTAACCCGTGAATTTTTACAGGGAAATGACAACCCCTAATAGGGGAAGAGGTCGTGGATATTCCCGAGGCCGCGGATATGGGATTAGCAATATGTTATCCCAGACAGAATCGACGATTCCCCTAATAGGGGATTGGACAGTATACCATAGCAGAGGCAAAATTGTGCCACAATTGCCTCCTCCAAAAAAGGAAGATATACCTTCCTCCTCTTCTAATAAAACGTCTTATAAAGACGTTACCAATGAAGTACAACAAGAAAAAGAGTACTTTGAAAGTCCAATCACAGAAGATGTTCTGTACATAGAAAATGAAGATATTCAAATGACGCCAAATGATGGATGGTCAATCAGAACAAGGTATCTTGAATCAAGAGGGTATGCCGGTCTACATGGAAAAACAAGGCCAAATTATGAAGTCCTCCTAAAAATTACCGAATCGGTAACCATTACTCATCACTATCAAAATAATAACCCTGAAAGTTTTATAAACTTCAGCAAGTGTCATATTAATAAAGTTTTACTGCCAAGAGAGTGGGGAATAAACCCTAATGGAGACAAAGCCATCCGAATGGCAGAAGGTAAATATATCTACTTCAATTATTGGGATTATATCCAGGCTTTTTCAAAAGCGTTCTACTACCAGAACCCTAAGAATAAGCATTCTTGGTTTTTCACAATAAACCCAGAAATCCTTAATAAGCATATTCCAAATTGGTTTTATGAGTGGTGGTCAAAATTTGGCCCTTCTTTGGAAATACTGCCAAAGGAAATTATGGATTTATATAATCCTTGGTGTGACAATAGTTCATTAGTCACCAAATTAAACTCAGACAGGTTGATTGTTGGACAATGTCCTTTCCTGTTTTTTACAAAATTCCAAATTCCTTGGATTTGGAGATGGACGATTTCAGTCTCTTCGAATAAACTAAATATACCCATGCTAAAAAGAAAATTTTTCTACAAATGGTGGACTAATATGGGAGAAGAAAATATAGAGAAAATGGCCTCAACTATCCAGTCAACAATTGTTGAAGATAAAAGAAAAGGAGAAAAAGAACAATGCTCCCAACAACTTTCACTGTCTAGCTTGAAAAATTTCTTTCAGAAAAAATATCCAAGGGAATCGGAGGAAGAAATAATGAAGAAAGTTTTAGATCACATGAAAAATCAATTCTTTGACACCTTCTCAACCGAGATAGCAAAAGACGGAGATGAATCAATGAAGTCAGCTTCGCCAAGAGGATCTATTGATTCCAACAGTTCCCTTAATTATTTTGCGGGTGAAGGACAAGAAGACGAACCTACACCAGCCGACGTCTGGGATGCCCTAATAGTGACATTAACACAGCAAGCTAAAGACTCTAAACGAGGCAAAGCCAAGTTGGGATAAGAATGCCCTAATCCAGTTTAATTAAGCTAAAAGCACTGATGCTTTCTCAGCAGCAGCACTCATTACAAGTGCTATCTTCGCAGAAGCACTCAAGGAATTAGTGTCACCTTTGTCAGATGCACTCAACCACTATACGTGGTTCTTAATAATTTGTAATTTTATATTTGTGTCTTTACATAGTGCATTATATGATGTGACGATGGGGCCCAAAGAGTACCCGACATCTATAATGGTAGCTTTGTAATAGTGGTCTGTAAAAGTCATGTGTATTGTCCGTAGTGTTTGAATTTGTTCTGTTTTAGAAAAAAAAAAAAAAATCACTACGCACGACGCATAGCTCCCTCCGTACGCAACCTCTCACTGGTATCAGAGCCAAACCCCCCATATAAGGTACTATTTCGATATCCATTAAATTAATGGAATTACAGAGCTAAATTTTTGTTGTGGGTGGTAAGATGTTAGATGAGTAAGTAAAATTTGAACATGTAAAAAAAAAAAAAAAAAAAAAAAAAAAAAAAAAAAAAAAAAGAGTAAAAATGTCGAAAATTTTTAGTGTTTTCTTTTCTTGCCACAATGTTTCGATTGCACATTCAAGGCTAGATAAAAAGAAAATTTTGCTAAAATTTTCGTTAACCCTGATTTTTGGAGTTTTCTCCGTCTATCCCTTTTTGGTTGATAGTTAAACGACTTTTGTCGTTTGTAAGGGTTACAAAAAGAATGTTTATTTAAGTAATTTTGTTTTAAAATAAACATGTTTAAAGTTGAGCTTACAATTCTAATGTCTTGCTAACCACAACAAATTTACAAGCATTTAATATCCATGTCTAATTGGGATAACGATGAACATGAAATTGAATCTGTTAAAAACGCAGAACTAATAGAATATCCAAAAAATTTGGATAAATTAAATAAATGGGTTATACCTTCAGTATCCCCACATAAAATTTATGAAATTGGATTTCTTGACTTAAAAGCAAGATTTGCAATTAAAACGCTAGAACAAACAATCAGAATATCCGATAATACACAAACAATTAGGTTATTGTCAAAAAGAGACTTAGCCCCTTTTAAAAATTATAAATTTATCCATATTGGGTTAATTCAAGTAGCATTTAAACCCTTAACCTTGTTAGGTGTAAATTCAAGTATAATGGCATACGTAAGAGATGGTAGATGTAGAGATTTTAAACCTTCTTTAGCCGCCTTAATTGAAACTAGCTTATGTCATGGACCAGTTTATTTCGACGTATCCCCAAATTTAACTCTCTCAATGACAGATAGTAATTTACAAGATGCAATGCAATTAACAATTCATACAAATGGTTATAATTTTAAACCTGGAAGTGAAATAATAGCAATTTGCTATAGAGTTTATTATAAAGTTTTACAAACTTTAAATCCAAACATTAATAAAAGAAGATTATCTTCCCCAGGAACTACAACTGTGGTTCAAACAAATTTATTAACCTCAAACATTGCCACCAACAGATTAATTAAGTGGAATGAAATAAATTTCCCAGAATCTTGGACCCTTCCGCAAGAGTTGGAACCAAAACCAAAAATAAACAATGAAATAGATCAAATAATAGAAACCTCCGAAGGAGACGTAGAGATAAAATTTGGTTCTGATAGAACAATAAGGTTACCCCGAACAACATCATCAAGATGTTCGACCATAAACGATTATTTTTGTACCCCTCACGAATCAGCTAGGGCAAGCACTTCTCAATTAAGAGAAGAGATTGACACAGTTGAAACAATAAGAATAAGTCAAAATAAAATTCCAGAAGGAATTTATACCCAAAGTAGAAAATCACCTACTCAATCAGAAATGAGTTTTCACGTTTAAATGATTGATTTATCCCCAGGAAGTAAGATGAGAGAAATTCTTAATGCAGAATTTCAGCAAGACAAGCATGAATTGTTTAGAAAATGGTATTTCAATAAATATTCTTCAAACAAGTTAAAAACATTTAAAGAAGAATATTACAATTATATTGAGAAAACTCAAGATTACCTTTCTTTCGTTACTTGGTTTATTAAGAATTATATAAATAATACCAATAATCAAATTTCAGTTTTACAAAAAACATGGAAAACTAATCAAGGTGAAATAACTGCACCTTTTCCTCCTGAACAAACAATTTGCTTAAATTCTAGTACAGAAGCCACTGCTTACTTAAATTTACAGAAAGTAGAAAGTGCTCAAATTACGATAAAAGAATTAAATGCAATAATTAAATCTCAAAATTATACAAATACCTACTTGATTTGTTTAGGAGATCAATTTCTTTCCCTTGAGAAAGATTTAAAAACCCTTCAACAATCTATTGAGAAACAGATTAGCCAACAAGAATTAATAATACAAAAATTTTGTAAAAGCGAGAGTAATACTGAAAATTTTCCTTCATTAATTAATACACCAATGATTCAACCTCCAATTAACATAAATGGCTTCAGAATGGAAACCAATAGTGAAAATTTTATTCAAATCCTTGAAAAGAAATTAAAAGATTTACACTTAAGGGTTTTATCCGAAGCAGATGATTCTGAACCAAATGATATTAAAAGTCAAACAGATGAGGTAGATCAATTAACTGAAATGTTTAAAGGTCATAATATGAATGAAATAAATCCTATTTATATGCCAAAACCTCTTGAAAAATATTATTACAAAAGACCATCCCCTCAGGATCTTCTTTTCGAAGAACCTGAACCTTTTCAAAATTCGTACTCAGGAAAGGCTATATACGAATGGAATATAGACGGTTTAAATGATAAACAAATAATTGATGTTATACATAGAATCATTATGTACTCAACTGTCTGTAAGCAACATGGAAATAGTGACAGTTCTATAGCATCTTTTATAACTACTGGTTTTGTTGGACAATTAAGAGGATGGTGGGATCATTATTTAACAGAGACACAAAAAATAGAAATTCTAAACCACAAAAAATTAATTAAGCCAGAACCAAATAATCCAAGTACTAGTATGGCTACAACAGGCGAAGAAGACGCAGTTTATACACTGTGTTTATCGATCCTACAACATTTTGTAGGAACTTCAACTCCCTTAGGAGAAAAAATTCAAACTCTTCTTCAAAATCTAAGATGTCCTTCCTTAACTCATTTTAGATGGTACAAAGATACATTTTTGTCAAGAGTTTATCAACTCACAAACCCCAATTCAATTCATTGGAAATCTAAGTTTATAGACGGCCTCCCTCATCTTTTTGCTGAAAAAGTTCGGCAATCATTACGAGTTAAAAATGATGGAATCAATATTAATTACTCAGAATTGACTTATGGTCAACTAATAAATACCTGCATAAATGAAGGATTGAACCTTTGTAATGATATTAAATTAAAAAATCAACTAAAAAAGCAACAAAAATCGGAAAAACACCAGCTTGGTGAATTCTGCGAGCAATTTGCTTTTGACCTAGGAAAGCCTCTCAGGCCGCCAGATATTAAAAATAATAAATTCGATAAGATTAGAAGAAAGAATTATATCAAAGAAAATTCTTATAAAAAGAATTACAAAAGAAATTACTATAATAAAAAATTCTTAAGAAAAGATAAACCACATATGCCTAATAAAGGAAAAAGGAAAGCTAAAAAACTAGATATAAGCTGTCATAAATGTGGCAAAATTGGTCATTATGCAAATCGATGCTGGACAAAGAAAGCTCTTAATGAAATACAAGATGAAAACCTAAGATTGCAGTTAGAAAAAGTATTAATAAACTCTGAAACTGATACTGAATCTTCAAATGAAGAAGAATTAGGAGTTATATATGGAACATCCTCTGAATCTTCAAATACTGACAATGAGGATTGTCAATGTAATGAAGATAATTACTGGAAATCCATTGTTGACATGAATGGGTTAAATGTCCTGACTGATGATCAAGATAAAATATTAAAAGTACTAGAATCAATTACAGACTCCGGTCTAAAAAAGAAAATAATTGAAACTCTAATAAAAGACAAACCAGAACCTCCCTTACTAATTGAGGCACCTTATCAATTAAGTGAAGTACTACACAGATTCCAACAGACAAAAATTAAAGAGACTCCAGTCTCAATTGGTGATTTAAAAAGAGAAATTAGTTCTCTGAAAGGAGAAATAGGACAGCTAAAACAAAATCAAGCTGTACTATCACAAAGACTTACAACATTAGAAAGTCAACCTTTCAAAAGTGAAGAAATAGAGGAAATTCCTCAAAAAACAAATAATTTGGAGTATCTAAATCTTTTAGATCAAGTAACATCACAAAAATGGTTTGTAAAGATTACTCTAATTATTAACAGGGATTTTATATTAGAAAATGAGGTAGCGCTTATTGACAGCGGTGCTGATTTAAATTGCATCCAAGAAGGTATAATTCCTACAAAATATTTTTCCAAAACAACACAATCACTAACCCAAGCAGGTGGTGATAAACTTAGAGTTAAATATAAACTTTCAAACGTCAATATTTGCAATCGAGAAATATGTTTGCCAACATCTTTTATCTTGGTAAAAAATCTTACTCACAGAATTATTTTAGGAACTCCTTTCCTCCACAAAATTATGCCAATCAATAATATTGACCAAAATGGTATTTCTTCAATAATAAATGGAAAAAATGTATTATTCAAATTCATAACTGATCCGCACACAAGAATGTTAAATGAAGTAAGAGATATTCTTCTCAATAAAGAAAAACAAATATGTTTCTTAAAAGATGAAATAGAAATTCTTAATATAAATGATCAGCTAAAGAAAAAAGAAATACAAGAAAAAATTAATTTAATTGAAAAACAGTTTATAGAAGAAGTATGCAATGAACTACCTAATGCATTTTGGAACAGAAAGAAACATGTTATTTCTCTACCTTAATATATATATATATATATATATATATATATATATATATATATATCATTTTATTTTATTAAGTTATGTATTTGATCATCCTAAAGTATTGACTAAACTAAATAATAGTATATTTGTACTATGATAATGTTACATCTCCTAGGGAGTTGCTTTTTAATATTTGAAACATGTTTTTTTTACTTATCCAAATGAATTCTTAAAAGTATAAATAAAAGTTTTTCACAGTTGATTTAAACACGAATAGAAAATGATTTCAAAACATTTTGAGATAACATTAGCTAGTGATTTCTTATATTGTGTGGATTGTTCTAGTTGATTGTTTTCTTTTGTTATATTGTGACATGAATCTGAGGAGAATATGGAGTTAGCGTGTTCGACGGGAAATTGACATGAGATTGTTAAGACGTTGATTTCATTATTTAAAAGATGATGTGGTTATATTTTGAAAACAATTATCATTTATAGTTTTTACATCTATAAATAAAGGTTAATCCATACATTACCTAATTAATAGTACAGTATGTTAAAATGTGAATTTGAGAGTTCGTCGTTTTAGAGAGATCGTTTTAGAGAGATTAAACGTTTGACGTTTTTACGCGCAAGAGATAATATGTTTTTTTGAGGAAGTGGTAACTCAAGAAATCAATTTGTAAGCTCATTTTATTCTCCAATACCCATGTTTAATCAAATTTAATTAGCCAACAAGAGTTAAGATTTAATAGCAATATTAAAACCTTCATGCTGACATAATTTATATATATATATATATATATATATGTGTGTGTGTGTGTGTGTGTGTCTGTGTGTGGTATTATTATTGAATCAATGTGTGCATATCAAAAAATCCTTATTGAACAAAAAACCATGCTTCAATTAGTTAGTGGAGAAAATCCCCAAAGCCTTTACCCAGTCTTTTAGTGTGCTAGGAATATTTTTCATAAATATTGACATTAACAGTTAGTCAAGTCAGGCATGTTACAAACTAAAACATTAAATACATCTCAATGTTAAGAGTTGATAGTAAGTAACTGAAGTACTTATGTTCAACACCTCTTGAATGATTACGTGGACACAGCCATATAAGAACAATTTCACATGTTGTCTTAGAATATTAGACACTGATTTAGCTTCATACATACATGTAAACCTCTCTTCAAAACCTTTTCAATATGGGATATTTTAGACAAGCACATGGTTATAACATTCATAGTTGGTGAGACACGTTTTAAATTTGAGTTTAGTGTTTATTGTATATTTGATTAGGTGCATAATTGCATAAGAATTAATGCATCATAACAATTTTGTTGAAAATAGGTGCAAATTCTACACAAAACAATCACACGACCATTTTGGTAATTTCACTAGGAAATTCGATTTTTCTGCATGCTCAAAACGGCGTCGTTTTGCCGGGATGATTGGGCGCGGGTGCAGCAATTTAGGGTGAGTGATTTCTCCTCGTTTCTTCACTAAAATGCACGATTCTTGTGGCGGTGTGGCCTCTGTCAGCTCATCTACAAAACGCACATGAAATTGCATGGAATGATCGCACGATTGAGATTTGCGAGTCAGTTGCAGGTCGATGGCTCGGATGAGTTCATCACTTTTGTGTGTTTCGGTTTTAGTATATAATCGCGAGTGTTAGCGATTGATATGCAAGCATTAAGCTATAGAGAGCTTTGTACAATCATTTTTGAGCTTTCAGTAATATGAGAACCACACTCCCCTCCACCATGCATGTAGATCGTCTTTTCGGTGATCGAAAGCACGTAAAATATGTGTTGTTTGTTTTCGTTCGTGCTTGTGTTCGCAATAATCAATAAATACTTTTGGTGAGTTGTGAGTTGAGAGATTGATTTGCGATCGTAATTTGAGTTTTTATCTCGATCGGTTGATCGGTTTTGAGTTTGAGTTTGAGTTTGAGTTTGATCGTTGTCGGAGCTCGCAATTGTTTCCTGTGATATTCTCAACACATTTAATTTAGTGCTATAATGATTAATTTTTTATTCTTTTGTTAATTTTTTATTCTTTTGTTAACATTGGTGATCAAGGACGGATGATCGTTAGGGTTAGGTGGGTTCTAGCCCGCCTTAATATATTTATTTAATAATTCTTGATAGTTCAAGTTGTCGCAATATTTTTTTATAAATTATATAGAAAATGCGACAATTGACGTGGGACGGATAGATTATTTATTTTTCTAAACTCTTGATGTGAGAGCAATTACTTACAAAACAAGGCCTTAGATTTATAATATTACTTTTAAGTAGAATTTTTCTTAATTTAAAGGAATATATAAGAGAGTGAATATAAAATTATCGATTAGTGGTGACTATAGTATTACTGGTATAAATAGTGTTATACTTTCTCCGAATATGAAGAGTTTACACACTTTTTTTATAATTTACAAAAGAAATTGGTAAACTTTTCAAAATCGATGGAAATAACAAAATCTCATAATTAAAGAAAAGATATATGAAAATAAAAAAATATATACTACACTAAATACTCTCTTTGTCCATCAGCAATAAACAAACTTTTTTATATATTTTTTCTTTGTATTTTTACATAAAATTGTATGCTGTTGAACAGAGAGAGTATAATAAATATATACTATTATATGCTTAAATATCAAATCAATAAAATTTGATTATAATCTTTTTCTAATCAATATAAAAATGAACGCACGCATTTTGTCAAAGATTAAGAATTTTAGTAATGACGGAATTTTTGACATTATACGGTACATGCATAGTACTACTACCTCGCCCATTCTTGGCGTGTCTTTTCTACATCTCTCTCTCTCCCTCTCTCTTTTCTACATATATATATGCGTAGGTATTCCCACCTTTTATCTTGTCTTCATTATTGCCACAACAAACAAATAAAATTTAGAAAATATTAAGCAAAGTATATATATATATATATATATATCAAAATGGCTTACGGTGAAACCGCAACCGCTCCCAGTGCCATCGCCGTAGCGAAGGTGGAAGGCTGTCCTTCCTCCGGCCAGCTGTCACCGACGACTTCATCAGCTTTATCTCATCCAAGATCTCCGCCGGCCATACTCACTCCGTGCGCCGCCTGCAAGATCCTCCGCCGGAGGTGCGCCGACAAGTGCGTCCTCGCCCCCTATTTCCCACCCACCGAGCCCCTCAAGTTCACCATCGCCCATCGGGTTTTCGGAGCTAGCAACATTATCAAGTTGTTGCAGGTAATCAATAGTATAAACTACATACATATGTTTTTGTTCATTAATTCTTGATTTCAATATCAATTAAGCTTTTTGATCGATAAGTGTGATCATTAATTTGAGAGTATATTTTTTTATTATAATTTTTTTTTATTATACACCCTCCTATTAAATGTAGTTCTGTATTTTTTATTTTTTTCATTTTAATTGAAGTTTTACATTTTTTATACTTTTTTATCGCTCATTATTAATTGTGAAAAGACAAAAAAAATACAGAATGTTTTTAGAGAGAGAAGATAAATATGGTTTGTATAGATTTATTAATTTTATAATATAAATAAATAAGATTATATTAAGTATAATATTTTTACATTAATAATTGTGCAAATCACTAAAATGACAATTAAAAAGAATTGGAGGGAGTAATTAATATGTGTATGTATATGTATATGCCTTTTATTTTTAATTATACACTAAAATTTACAATGCTTAATATATTTTGTAGTAATAATAAAAAGAATGATTGTAGTAGTACTTTTTTGGTGTTGACTACAATTTTGTCTTAGCCTTTGAAGTTAAAATTGAAAAGGATATGTGCAAAGGTCAATGGTCAATGGAAGCACAAATTAAGTTTGCATCTGATAACAAAAATTCAACTCTTAAAGCAAATTAAGTCATACTCTACTGCAGCTAAACGCTGAGAATCAATCTATTTAATTTAAACCAAATTGTTATATTATTATATTTTTCCAATCGAAAAAAGAAAAGAAAATTAATTAATATTATGTATATAGGAACTTCCGGAGTCCCAGAGATCAGATGCGGTGAACAGCATGGTGTACGAGGCAAATGCAAGGCTGAGGGATCCGATCTACGGTTGTGCAGGCGCCATCTGTCACCTCCAGAAGCAAATCTGCGATCTCCAAGGCCAACTAGCAAAGGCACAAGCCGAGATCATGAACATGCAGTGCCAGAATGCCAGTTTATGTGACCTCATTTGCAAGGCACAAAATCATCATCCTCAAAATCAGGCAATCGCACCAGTCGAAGAAAATAATAATAATAATAATAATAATAATAATAAAACTAGCAATAATAATAATAACAGTGATTCTGCGACTGCAACAATCCAATTTAATCAACAGAACTCGTCGACTTTTCTCGAGGATGCTAACATGGGAGTGACTTGGGAGCCCCTTTGGACATAATTAATTAATTTAGTATACTCCATGTCTTTTTTTTTTTTTTTTTAATTTACTAATTTTAATTTTTAATTTCTATGTCAACTTTCCAAACTTGATGTTTCAATGAAAACGAAATTATAACACGGGAACTTTGATTTTTTGTTTTCAGTTTATTTAATAATTTCATACTACCACATATGTATAGCATTGATTTTTTAATCATTTAATTACTATTCAGTACTCATCCCTACATTAATTAATTGTATTTAAGATTCACCGAATGTTTATAACATAAATGTCTCACCAATACATTTACTATAGGAATGTTTATCAGCACGGTAGTCAAAATTTCTGCCATTTCAAATTTTTGACTTGAATGACGGAGTGTCACTCTACGAGTGAATGTATAAATTAATTTTTATATTCAATTTAGAATATAAATTAATTTAAGATTTCCTGGCCTCCACGCGTTAATTTACCTTTTTTTATTTAGAATTGTTTGTTCACATTGATTAATTTATAAAATTCTGAATCCAGCGGCGGATTCATGTAGGCCCCCGCTGGGGCATAAGCATCCACTCAAATGTTTATTTTTATTATTTTTATATTACGCATTTTTGGAAATCATGTTAATTCATATGTTTAAGCTCTTATTAATATATGTTTGTATGTTGAAATGTACACGAAAAATCATTTCCGGACGCAAAATCGACAAAATGCGCTTCAAGGGCAAATTGGTAATTTTGTCCATATTTGAATTTCGCGGATGAACAAAACGGCGTCGTTTTGATGCTGATTTGGGCAGCGGGTGCATGGTCTAGGTCGATCGATTTCTCAGCTGATTCTTCACCAAAATGGATGATTCTTGAAGCTACATGATCCTTGCCAGCTCATCTAGGAAACGCACACGGAATTGCTACGCATCATCGCACGGTTGAGATTTGCGAGGTTGTTATGGCTCGATGGCTAGGATGAGTTCATCGATTTTGTGCATTTCAGTTTTAGCATATAATCACTCGTGTTTGTGATTGATATGCAAGCATTGAGCTAGAGAGAGCTTTGTACAATTGTTCTTGAGCTTCATATAATACCAGAACACTCCTCCCCTCCACCGTGCACGTAGATTACCTTTCCGGTGATCGAAGCACGTAAAATCGTTTGTTG
Source organism: Euphrasia confusa (assembly GCA_954870475.1). NCBI lineage: Eukaryota > Viridiplantae > Streptophyta > Magnoliopsida > Lamiales > Orobanchaceae > Euphrasia > Euphrasia confusa. The sequence continues at coordinate 26,781,077 of OX940960.1, forward strand.
TGTGATTGTTTCTCTTCGTGTTTGTGTTCGACTAACCATATACAAACTTTCTGCGGCGTGAGTTTGAGTGTTAATCGACGTGTGTGTGATTTTAGTGTTCAGTTCAGTGGTTCAGTGTTAAAAGGCATTGATCAGTGTTATTTGCGCTGTTCAGTGTTATTGTGAGGGATTCAGTGTCGACAGGGCTCGCGTTTGTTTCTGTTGTCTTGGCTGACCTTTTCTTCAACAATTGGCGCCGTCTGTGGGAAGGGTGAATCACTGTAGATGAAGACTGGATCTGCCAAATTCGAGGTGGAGAAATTCACTGGGAAAAATGATTTCAGTTTATGGAGAATCAAGGTGAGGGCTGTGCTTGTTCAACAAGGGTTGATTTCTGCACTTTCACCACCAGATCCAGAAGCTGAGGCAAGGAGGAAGGAGAAGTCACCTGTAGATTCAAGTTCTGTGGCTGGTTCAGATGAGGATTTTGAAGAAATCTCCATGAAGGCACACAGTGTGATTATCTTGAGTCTTGGTGATAAGGTATTGAGGGAGGTATGTAGAGAGGCTACTGCCTATGGTTTATGGAAGAAGCTTGAATCTCTATATATGACTAAATCCCTGGCTAACAGATTGTACATGAAACAAAAGCTCTAATCATTTAAAATGCTTAGTGATAAACCAGTGTTGGACCAGATGGATGAGTTTGTGAAAATTCTTGATGATTTAGAGAACATAGATAAGAAGCTTGATGATGAAGATCAAGCCCTCTTGCTGTTGAGTTCTCTGCCTTCTTCCTTTGATCAGTTCAGAGATGCCATGATTTATGGGAGGGAACATGCTCTGACACTGGATGAGGTTCAAATAGCCTTGAGAACAAAGGAGCTGCATAAGAAGGAGTCATCAAAGAAAGATACTCACCAGTCAGTGTCTGAGGGTTTGTTTACTGCAGGGAAGAAACCACACAGGAAGAAGCAGTCACAATCAAAGTCTAATAGCAGTGGAGGTGGAGCTTCTACTTCAGGAGAAAGTAGAAAGTGTTACCACTGCAAGAAGACTGGCCACTTGAAGAAGAATTGCTATGCTTGGAAGAAGCAGCAGGAAAACCAAACTCCTCAACAAGCTGATGTTACAGTTGCTGATAATAGCTGTGAAGATGCTGAGGTTCTCAATGTGACAGTAAATGGAAAGCAGAGTGAGTGGATACTTGACTCTGGTTGCACTTTCCATATGAGTCCAAAGAGACACTGGTTTGAGCAATTTCAGGAAGTGGATGGTGGCTGTGTTGTGTTGGGGAACAATGTTACCTGCAGGGTTCAAGGGATTGGATCAGTGAGGTTGAAACTTCATGATGGTTCAGTTAAACTTCTCACCAAAGTCAGATATATACCAGAGTTGAAGAGAAATCTCATTTCACTTGGGATGATGGATAGTATGGGGTTCAGTTTCAGCTCAAGGGGTGGATGTCTGCAGGTTAAAAGGGGTGAGGTAGTTGTCCTTGAAGGAGTTAAAAGAAATGACCTATACTACCTAAAAGGTCACACTGTGGTTGGTGAATCATCACAGGTTTCTGAGGTAGAGAAGGTTGAACTGTGGCATCAGAGATTGGGTCACCTAGGTGCAAAAGGGTTGAATGAGCTCTATAAGCAAGGTTTATTTGCTAAAGACAAGTTCTCAAAGTTGAGATTCTGTGAGACTTGTGCACTGGGAAAAGCAGTGAGGGCTTCTTTTGGCACTGGTAGGCATACCACAAAGGGTGTACTTGATTATGTACACTCTGATCTCTGGGGGCCAGCTAGAACTACTACCAAGAGTGGTGGAAGGTTCTTTATGTCAATCATTGATGATTTCAGCAGGAAAGTCTGGGTCATTGTTCTTAAAGCCAAGTCAGAGGCATTTGAGAAATTCAGAGAATGGTTGATTGAAGTAGAGAAGCAGTCAGGTAGGGAGTTGAAGCATTTGAGAACTGATAATGGTCTGGAATTTCTCTCTGATGAGTTTAATGACTTGTGTAAAAGCAAGGGCATTGTTAGGCACAGGACAGTTGCCTCTACTCCACAGCAGAATGGAGTTGCAGAGAGAATGAACAGAACTCTATTGGATAGAGTCAGATGCATGTTATTGAGTTCTGGTCTTCACAAGTCCTTTTGGGGTGAGGCAGTGAATTCTGCAGCTTACCTTATTAATAGGAGTCCTGCTGCTGCTCTAAGTATGAAAACACCTCAAGAAGTTTGGACTGGGAGAGTTCCAGAACTTGAGCATTTGAGGGTGTTTGGAAGTTTGTGTTATGCTCACACAAAGGGTGATAAACTGGAGGCAAGGGCACTGAGGTGTGTGTTTCTGGGATATCCAAGGGGTGTGAAGGGATACAAACTGTGGTGTATTAAGCCTGGACAATACAAATGTTTCATCAGTAGGGATGTCACATTTGATGAGCTCACTATGCCTATGCTTTCTGAGAAAAGTTTGAAGGATACTGAGTTGTTTGAGGTGGAGCTTGAGGGCAGGGAGATTGCCTCTCAACAGGAAGAAGGTGGAGTTGAAGATGAGGTTGAAAATGACATTTCAGAAATTCAAGAAAGCTCTGATGGTTATCAACTGGCAAGAGATAGAACAAGAAGGGTGATACAACCACCTCAGAGATATGCACATGCAGATGTGATATCATATGCACTTATGGTTGCTGATGATGTGGATTCCAGTGAGCCAAACTCATATTTGGAGGCCATTTCATGTTCTGAAAGGGAGAAATGGTTGTTGGCTATGCAAGAAGAATTGCAGTCACTTGAAAGAAATCAAACTTGGACCATTGTCAAGAAACCTCACTCACAGAGAGTTGTTGGATGTAAATGGATATTCAAGAAGAAGCTTGAAGGCTCAGATGGTAGAGATGTAAGGTACAAAGCCAGATTAGTTGCAAAAGGCTTCACACAGAAAGAAGGAGTTGATTTCAATGAAATTTTCTCACCTGTGGTTAAGCATTGCACTATCAGGATTTTGTTGTCCATTGTAGCTCAAAATGATTTGGAGTTGCAGCAGATGGATGTTAAAACAGCATTTCTACATGGAGAACTTGAGGAGCAAATATTCATGAAAATCCCAGAAGGAGTTGAGGGTGCTCACAGTGAGAACAGGGTGTGTTTGCTGAGAAAATCATTGTATGGTTTGAAGCAGAGCCCTAGACAGTGGTACAGGAGGTTTGACACATATATGCTGCATATTGGATTTGTTAGGTGCAAGTATGACTGTTGTGTCTACTTGAAAATGAAATCTGGGAAGGTGGTTACCTACTTACTACTCTATGTTGATAATATGTTGATTGCTAGTAGCTCAAAAGTTGAGGTGGAGTCTCTCAAGAAGCTACTGAGAGCTGAATTTGAAATGAAGGATCTAGGTGAAGCTAGAAGGATTCTGGGAATGGATATCAGGAGAAATAGGGCCTCTGGAACATTGAGTTTATCTCAAACACCCTACCTGAAAAAGGTTCTGAAAAGATTCCATATGGAAGAGTCCAAAATCTCATTAACTCCCCTTGCTCAACATATCAAACTCTCTGTTGATCAGTGCCCATCTACACAGTCTGAGATAAAGTCCATGAGCACTGTTCCCTATGCTTCTGCAGTTGGGAGTGTTATGTATGCCATGGTGTGTAGTAGGCCTGATCTGGCATATGCTATGAGCACTGTTTCCAGATTTATGTCAAATCCTGGAAGAATGCATTGGGATGCAGTCAGGTGGTTGCTCAGGTATATTAAAGGTACTCTGAATCATGGGTTGTTGTTCCAGAGAAGTGATCTCAGAGGAGATGCTTTGGTTGGATTTGTAGACTCTGATTTTGGGAGTAATGTGGATACCAGGAAATCCATCACTGGATATGTGTTTACCCTATTTGGTTCTGCCATAGTCTGGAAAGCCACTCATCAGGGTGTTGTTGCTTTGAGTACAACTGAGAGTGAGTATATGGCTATGACAGAGGCAATAAAAGAAGCCATTTGGTTGAGGGGAATCCTAAATGAACTTGGTGTAGAGCAGGACACTGTAGTTGTCAACTGTGATAGTCAAAGTGCTCTGCATTTGGCTAAACATCAAGTGTTTCATGAGAGGTCAAAACACATTGATGTGAGACTACACTTTGTGAGAGATGTAGTGGATAAAGGTATTGTCAAAGTTGAGAAGATTGCAACTGAAGGGAATCCAGCTGACAGTTTCACTAAGGTGTTGCCAGTGGATAAGTTCAAGTTGTGTCAGGATCTGGTCCAGTTAGTGGACATTTCACCATCTCAGTGAGGTTGTGGAACTTTTGACTGCAGCAGAATTGGGATGTCTGTTGTGGTTGTGGAGTTATGCAGCAAAATACTCAAACTGGCAGTTTTGGGAATTTTGAGGTATGACTTGATGATCCTGTTGCTCAGTTGTGTTTCTGAGTGGTTTGTCTGTGGCCTGAGGTTCATAGTCATGTATTTGAACTGTGTGGATTGTGTTTTCTACATGGTTGTTAAAGATACTTAAAGTCAATGGTTGGATTGACTGAACAGTGTCTGTTCTTGAATTACTTTGGTAGTGATTCTGTGTTGGAGGATGGTTTGTGATGGATGAAATGTGTTGTGAAGTCACATTTCAGTGTACAAACCTAGTGGAGGTGGTTCTATGCTATTTGGTTCAGAATTGAAGAAGTTGAGTACTTGAGTTTTTCAACTAGATCAGTTTTGAGTCATTTAGTCGCATTTGGGTATTTCTGGAGCTCTGGTGGATTATATGATGAGATCTTGGTATGGATTTGAAGCTAAGGACTCAAGGATCATGATGGGACTGATTAGAGATTCTAATTCCAGCCGTGGAGTGCAGGATTTGGATTTGAAGTTGGTTCTGAAATCTGTTTCAGGTCAGTTCTTGAACTGCAGTCTGTTCAGTGCTTTTACAATGTGATCAGTGTTGATCACATGTGAAGTTGTTATGGTCTGAAGATTTGCTGGGAGTTGATTTGTTGTGTAAGGTGGAGATTTGTTGAAATGTACACGAAAAATCATCTCCGGACGCAAAATCGACAAAATGCGCTTCAAGGGCAAATTGGTAATTTTGCCCATATTTGAATTTCGCGGATGAACAAAACGGCGTCGTTTTGATGCTGATTTGGGCAGCGGGTGCATGGTCTAGGTCGATCGATTTCTCAGCTGATTCTTCACCAAAATGGATGATTCTTGAAGCTACATGATCCTTGCCAGCTCATCTAGGAAACGCACACGGAATTGCTACGCATCATCGCACGGTTGAGATTTGCGAGGTTGTTATGGCTCGATGGCTAGGATGAGTTCATCGATTTTGTGCATTTCAGTTTTAGCATATAATCACTCGTGTTTGTGATTGATATGCAAGCATTGAGCTAGAGAGAGCTTTGTACAATTGTTCTTGAGCTTCATATAATACCAGAACACTCCTCCCCTCCACCGTGCACGTAGATTACCTTTCCGGTGATCGAAGCACGTAAAATCGTTTGTTGTGTGATTGTTTCTCTTCGTGTTTGTGTTCGACTAACCATATACAAACTTTCTGCGGCGTGAGTTTGAGTGTTAATCGACGTGTGTGTGATTTTAGTGTTCAGTTCAGTGGTTCAGTGTTAAAAGGCATTGATCAGTGTTATTTGCGCTGTTCAGTGTTATTGTGAGGGATTCAGTGTCGACAGGGCTCGCGTTTGTTTCTGTTGTCTTGGCTGACCTTTTCTTCAACATTGTACATATATATAAAATAATTTAGCTCATACTTTGATTATTTCTATCTACGCCCTTGCTCGAACTTAAGAAAGAAACTAAAGAAAGAAACTAAAGAAAGCAAATAGAGATTTCGAGTAGGCTTTAAGAAAACAGAGTTTGGTGTTTCTCACCCATCACCTGCTTGAAGCGTTGCAGGTAGAGCTAAACGGTTTGAAACAACTTAATATTTATATATTTAAAGTACTTCCAATCAAAGGAATTTTCATACAAATTTGTTTTTTAATTGAATTAACTTGATTTGTATGTGTTGAACCTGATACTTGAAATATATAATTGTAAAAAGTCTTCAAACATTTTTCTTCAACGGAATGTGTAAAAGAAAAAAAAACGTAAGATAGTGACCGTTAGGGAGAAGTAGCGACAGTTACTTTAGCTCGTGCCGTTTCGTGTGCAACTTCAGAGAGGGCGTCGTTAGAAAAAGGGGTAGCGCCCACTATGGATCCAAAATTTTCAAGCAACGAGTGGTATCAGAGTTTCTTCAAACATCAACAATATTTTAGCACATATCAATGTCGAAATCCAAATGGGGTGCTAACGTGCGGTCTCACGCCTAGCGCACACACGAGAGCGGGAGCTCGAATTCTATGATATAAGCTTAGGGAGTTCTCCTACTTAGTACCATATGGTTTTGAGTTAGAATGAGGCTCTCTAGTGCATATTCGAGCTCCCGCTCTCGTGTGTGCGCTAGGCGTGAGACCGCACGTTAGCACCCCAATTTGGATTTGGACATGGTATCAGAGCTATGATATAAGCCTAGGGAGTTCTCCTACTTAGTACCATATGATTTTGAGTTAAAATGAGGCTCTCTAGTGCATATTCGAGCTCCCGCTCTCGTGTGTGCGCTAGGCGTGGGACCGCACGTTAGCACCCTATTGGATTTCGACATGGTATCAGAGCGGGAGCTCGATCCTGTTTGTGAGTTGGAGCGGGAGCCCCATTCACTAGGACTTGTGATATAAGCCTTAGTACCATATATATGGTTTTGAGTTAGAATGAGGCTCTCTAGTGCATATTCGAGCTCCCGCTCTCGTGTGTGCGCTAGGCGTGGGACCGCACGTTAGCACCCCCATTTGGATTTCGACATGGTATCAGAGCGGGAGCTCGATCCTGTTTGTGAGTTGGAGCGGGAGCCCCATTCACTAGGATTCACAAGTGGAGGGTGTGTGTTGATATTCGAGCTCCCGCTCTCGTGTGTGCGCTAGGCGTGGGACCGCACGTTAGCACTCCCATTTGGATTTCGACATGGTATCAGAGCGGGAGCTCGATCCTGTTTGTGAGTGGTTTGGCCACCCTTTGACTAGGACTCACAAGTGGAGGGGGTGTGTTGAAGTTGTTAATGTGTGAAGGTCACTTGTGAGTTGTCCCACATCGAATAATTGTGAGAGGGGAGTCTATGATATAAGCCTAGGGAGTTCTCCTACTTAGTACCATATGGTTTTGAGTTAGAATGAGGCTCTCTAGTGCATATTCGAGCTCCCGCTCTCGTGTGTGCGCTAGGCGTAGGACCGCACATTAGCACCCATTTGGATTTCGACAATCAAGACACACATGAGAAAAACAAAACTCAAGATTAAAAACGAAAACAAAACTCAAGATTAAAAACGACATTAGCACCCCATTTGGATTTCGACAATCAAGACACACGTGAGAAAAACAAAACTCAAGATCGTGTGTGCGCTAGGCGTAGGACCGCACATTAGCACCCATTTGGATTTCGACAATCAAGACACACATGAGAAAAACAAAACTCAAGATTAAAAACGACATTAGCACCCCATTTGGATTTCGACAATCAAGACACACGTGAGAAAAACAAAACTCAAGATTAAAAACGTTTTCAAGTTATGTTCAAACCACAAATGTCTCAATGCTCAAAAATTTATAAAGAAATCAATAGAATAACACATATAAACTCAATTTCAATGTGTGCAACAAATCAAAAGTGTTCTAAATATATATATAAAAAACTAAGAAATTCTTATTCTCATTTCCCAATAACTCGAGGGAGGTGATATAAGAATAAATGACAGATTGATCGAATGTATGTTGAGTCTAAGAAACTCTGATATCAACAGTATTCAAACTAAACAAAAACAATCTTGAAAAAATTATTTGTTTGTTCAATCTTGTATTTATGTTTATAGATGCTATTTTATTTAGAAGATTGATTCAATGATATTTTTATTAATTTTTTTTTAGATTCTAAAAATGTTGTGAATTTAGAAAATTCATAAACTTCTGACAATGGAAAGTTTGACTGATTTTTTTATTGATTTATATAAATTTTGATAAACTTGAACGGATTGTCTACATTTATTTTATGGATTTCCATGAATTTTTATTAATTATGTCTATGTAAATGTACATAAAATAACATCCAAATTATTTAAAAAATACAAAAAATAGTACATTAGTTAAAAAAAACACATTATTATTTATTATCATTATTTTTATCTTCATTTTTATAAAAATAAAATCTAATCAAGTAATAATAAAAAAAAATCTTTTATATATATATATATATATATATATATATATATATATATACTAATGATGTTTATGTTCACGCATCATGAGCTTCTTCAATTCTTTCTTGTAAATGCTCGTTTCTTCTATACAAAACTGGAATAATATTTATCAAATAATAATAGAGGTATGCATACAGTGGAGTCAAAATGATCAAGTCAATGAATTATTTTTTTCATAAATTAAATTGAATTAAACATAGTGAATTGAATAATTTAGTTAATTACCTGCAAATTGAATATCAAATCATATAAAAATTGAAAATTTCGTTTAAAATATACAATCGGATCAAATTAAAAATAAATAAAACATGCCATATAATAATTAAAAAAGAGTAACCTAGCTCTCTTTTGTTTACATTATAGGTATATTGTATATTGTACAGTATATTATTTTGTCTCTGGTTGATTTTTTTTCCAGATAATAAGGACTTTGAAGTGCTTATATGTCGGCAAACATAAATACTTGAATCCCTGTTTTATTCAAATCAAATTTTACTTTATTGATCATCGTTATTGAAATATTGAAATCATGCATGTATGCACTAGTAGTACTATATATGTATACCAAAGAGTAAGTATTTTTGACTTTTAGCTGTTTAGACCTTCTCAAAGTAAACAAAAAATGAACAATCTATCTTCTTTTCGATTAAATTTATTTAAATTAAATTTAGAGAGCGCTTGAGCTTATAAGATCTTCAAATTTGTTTGATAACGTTTAAAAAAAGAGCTTATTAAATTTAAAAATAAGCTTTTTAACCGTTTATAAGTTATTTAAAAAAAGTAAGATATGTTATTTTTTTTTAAACAGCTTATAAGTCCTTGTTACTTTAATAATAAAAAACCAAATTACTCCTAAAATTATTAAATAATACTTTAAATTTGATTGCAAATTTATTATTTTATTCATACAATTTTTTTTAATTTTTTTTGTCCATTATATATTTTATATTGATAATTATATTAAAATAAAATGTTAAATTGACAAATAAATAAACACTTATAAGTTTACTTTTAATTTTTATCCAAACAGTTTAACGACTTATTTATCAAATAAGATACTTATCAGCTCTTAAAACAGCTTATAAAATATAAAATCTTATAAACTCTTTTAAATAAGTTCACCTAACCACCATTTTAATAAAATAAAAAGACTTAAATGATTCTTTGAATAATAATAAAAATAATATTTTTTATTAATTAGTATATTATTGTTAAAATTTATAAAGAATATCCTACCTAAATTGTTTACTCTTCTTCTATTTTTTAAATTACATTTTTTGAATCGAACTTTAACTCATTTGAATTTTACTTTAAAAAAAATTGAATTGAATCGAACTAAAATTAAGTTTAAAGAAAAAAAGATTAAACACTATAAAGTAATAATAATAATAATAATTGATTATTGAATATATATGTTTTTATTCTTAATGTGGTTGGAGCAGCTAGAAACGCGGGGAGCAGAACAAACCAAGTCCAACCAAATGAATTCAACATGCACCACCATTTGGCCACACAAAAATTGCAAAACAATCATTTTTCAATACAATTAATTCCAACTAAACACCACCAACTTAACCACCACCACCTTCATCGCATTGTTTTCGTCCGCCACTAATCTATCATTCTCGCGCGGCGGGCGACGACACCATGGACCCCACCCATCATCTGCCGCACTCCTCCGCACCGGAATCTTGCATCTCCACCCAACCCCCTCTCCCTCCGCCCCCTCCTCCTCCGCCCGCCACCACCACCACCACCCCTCAGCCGCCGCCCCTCCTCGAGATCAGCCTGATCTCAGCCCAAGACCTCGCTCCGATCCACAAGTCCATGCAGACCTACGCGGTCGCATGGATCGACGCGGCCAAGAAACACACGACCCGAACCGATCAGAGGGGCAACAAGAACCCGACTTGGGACGACAAGTTCACGTTGCCCATGGACTCGGAAGACACCGCGGTCCTCACCATCGAGATCTACACGGTCTCGTGGTTCCGGGATGTTCTCGTGGGCCTCGTCAAAGCTCCCGTCGCGGATCTGATCAACCCGTTGGCCCGGGCCGGATCCACTCGCTTCGTCGCCCTCCAGGTGCTTCGCTCGACCGGGAACCCGCAGGGGATATTGAACATGGGAGTTGCCCTTTTGGAATCCAACACGAGCGCCGCGCCGCACCAAGATAAACCGGAGATTCAGGTCGAGTTAAATCGAATTAATTTTATTGGAGAATATATTCGATCACCGCCTAATATATGTCAAAGTTTAGTCAATAACATCTTAAAATATGCTCTGATACCATGTCAAAGTTGAATTAATAACACTTTAAAATATCTTGTTAAGGTGTTAATGTTGTCTAACTTATATATGAGTCTAAGGTATGTCTTGTTAAGGTGTTAATGTTGTCTAATTTATATGTGATCCTAAGGTTTAATATGTCTTATTAATGTTGTCTAACTTATACGTGAACCTAAGATATGTCTTGTTAAGATTGTCTAACATATACGTGAGCCTAAGGTTATTCTTCCAATCGATGTGAGATATCTAACACTCACGAGCCTAAGGTTATTCCTCCAATCGATGTGAGATATCTAACACTCACGAATAAGCCGAAAATTCTATCGGATTTACTCGCGGCCGGAAATTACATCGGCTAGGGTCTGTTAGAATATCCCACATCGGTCGGATAAAGGACTTTGGACTCAGATATAAGTTGGATAACCTTGTTACCGACCTTATCACCTTAACAAGGTATTTTAAGGTGTTATTGACCCAACTTTGACAGGCTCAATAACACCTTAAAAGATATTGTTAAGGTGTTAAAGTTTTCCAATTTATATGTGAATCCAATGTTCTTCCTCTAAACGATGTGGAATATATCTAACAATATAAATGTCAAATTGTCCAATTTTTCTAACAATTCGTTTATTGATAAAATTTAGCTTCTAACAAATTTCAATACTCTCTCTAACCTCGTTTTTTTATGTATATATATAGATTGACGAGGACGACGACAATAAAAAAGAATTGAACGAGAAGATCAATCTGTGGCGATCGATGAGCATGGGAAGCTCCCAAGTGACAAACAACGAGGAATTCCCGGTGAAGCTGGGATCCGTTTGCAACGCCTCGGAGATTTGCTCGGACATCGGCCCGTCGGCCTCCATCGTTGCCATGGAGATCGCCATGAAGCATCTTCCGGGAAACCCTAGACAAGCCGATCACCATCGTGGCGACGGGGGTAGCTCGATACTGGAGGAGCTGACTATGGAAGATGCGAGGGCGAAAGGGTACGGACAAGCCGGGAGCAGGTGGAGGAAGGTGGCGGCTCAATACGATCACCATCGTCTAGGGGATGAGGATGGTGACGAGTCGGAGCTGCTGTGGGATGGGAAGGGAAGGAGGAGACATCCGAGGAGGAGTACTTCGGACGGGAGCTTGTTTTCGTGTTTGGTGTTTGGGATCGAGTTTACGATAGTTTGCGGAGGGGGGAGTAAGAGTGTGCGTGGTGGTAATAAGAGTAGCTATAGCAGCAGCAGAAGGAGGATCCTCAATAACACTGATCACTCCACAATTTCTGGTTAACTTGTAAGGATGAACATGGACTCTGATCATCAGATTAATCTTATTTATATATATATATTGTTGTATAAAAGATATAAATTTATAGAAAGTATATAATAATATGGAAACTAATTATTCACAAACTTGAGAATATGATTTTTGTTACAATTTGAATTGATTTTTAATCTTAGCCTTCAATCAATTATTGTACATGCAGTAATTCAAGCCTTCAATCGATTATTAATGCACAGGCAGTAATTTATAAAGTGCATATATATATATATATATATATATATATATATATATATATATATATATATATATATATATATATATATTTATTTTGAAATAGGTCAATTGCAATTTTTCGAGTTCGAAATTTAGATCACTCGGTCTTCAATTCAAATGTTCAACCAACTGAGCTAACAACCCTTGACATTGCATAAATAGTTGAGCGAGAGAGTATTGTAATATTATCATCTTCAACACACATAATATCACAAAATGTCCTATAAAATACTAGTTTGATTCTACGTTTAGTACTTTAAGTTTATAAGAAAACAAGTTTCGTCATATTTAACAATTTTTAGTGGAATTTTGCACGTTGATTGTACATGATGCCTAGGTGACTGCTTACTCTAACGTTTTCTTTTATTTGATACTTATTCAAGTAAGCAAGTGTTACATGTCACACAAATGTGAAAAAATTGAATATATCTTATTTTTTTAAACTCGTGTTTTCGTGATACTTTCTCAATTAAATTGATTTCACACAAGACAGAACGATAGAGTGGCTATCAAGTATACTTTAGATACGGAAAACGTTTGAAATTTCATTAAAACCCGTTAAATAGGACGATATTTGATTTTTATAAATTTAAAAGGCTAAATGTAGAATCAATTATTTACAAGACATTTTGTGATATTATTTAGGGGTGGGCACGGTCCGGGACGGTCCAGGATTAAGGGGGTCCCGTTCCAAGTCCCAGTTATATATATCGGTTCGGAAATCAGTCCGGTTTAGACTATATTCCCAATTGAACATGGTACTATTCGGGATCGGTTCGGGATCAATTCGGAACAATGTTATTTCGGGACATAATAAAAAAATAAACCAACTAAAAAATAAAATAAAAACATCTCCAAGTTTAAATTTTAAAACAACTAAAAAGGCATCTAAAAGTTTAAATAAATTAAAAAAAAAATCCAAAGAGTTTAAAAAACATTAAAACAACATTCAATGTCCAATGGAACTAGACACAACCATTTCAATCTTCAATCTTCTTCATGTCATTTCAGTTTTTTAAGAATAGTCGAATAGGGTTTGAATTTTTTTAGAAATTCAATTAATAATTTAATATAAAGTATTAATGTATTATATTATATAATAATTTAATAATCTTTTCAATCTTGAGTTTTTTAGAAATTCAATTAATAATTTAATATAAAGTATTAATGTATTATATTATATAATAATTTAATAATTTTTTCAATCGGGACAATCGGTTCGGAACGGGACAAAAATATTTGGACCTTGTAATGGTATCACTTCAATCGGAACGGGATCGGGATCAGAACAATAAATAGTGTATCCGAACGAATATGCTATTTTTCGGAACGGGACCATATCGGTTCGGGACGGTTCGGGAAAAGTCGGGATATTCACCCACCCCTAATATTATCTCTGTTCAAACCATAATCACACAAGAAGTATAATATCATCATCCCGCATTGTTACTTTTGATGGTCTAACCTAATGTTTTACTGTTTTCAGAACTAAAGACTATTTCAGAGCTACGTCTAATTAATGCGACTTTATTTCGGAACTAAAAACTATTTCTCATAAACTATAGACTAAAGACTATTTCTCATAAACGCAATTTATTTCGTTATTTTCATAAACGAAAGAAACTACCGATAAACTGTTAGTATAAATATATATTTCATAAACAATATACATCCAGGCGCAATTCTCAATAGAAATTGTTCATCTAGAGACTGAGTGATGGGCTAGCGAAGGTATCTCCCTACCACCATATCTTTTTTAGCGTAGAATGATTTAGATTTAGGACTTTATATTGGGAGTATTCTTGTTATAATTATCTCATTGAAAAAAATTAGCTTTCAAACCGCAAATGTCTATAGTCTGGTAGTCGTAAATATCTACGCAATGTTTACCATTTTTCAAAGGCATTTACATTGTTGGAGAGCATGGAGATAGTTCAGTGGCAAGCATCAGTGTTGGAGGTGTGTCGATTCTCAGCTTCCTAAAGATGCATCAAATTGCCTACGAGAAGGAAACACTAAGAAATATTCACAAAGAAGTTGTGCAGAGTGTATATGAAGTCACTCGCTTGAAAGGATACACGTCTTGGACTATCGGCTACTCTGTCGCTAGCTTGGCTCGTTCATTGCTGAGGGATCAGAGAAAGATTCACCCCGTCTCGGTTCTTGTTCAGGGGTTCCACGGTATTGAGGGTGGTGAAGTCTTCCTCAGCCTGCTAGCTCAGCTTGGTCGGAACGGAGTGTTGGGGGTTACCAATTTGCATCTTACTGACGAAGAAGTTCAGGAACTCGGGTCAGACTATTTTGGACCATAATTGCAAAGCCAATCGATGGAAAATTGCATATGCTTATGATCAGTGCTCATTTGAATAACGTAATTATATATGTTAAAAGAATAAAATATTGATATAATAGAAGGGTCAAAGATGACATTTCAAATTTGAAAAACATACCTAAATTAAGATAATACTAAATATCAGTATATTAAATGATAATTAAGAAAAACATAAATTAACTTAATTTTAATTTTGCTAAAACATGATAGTTTATTAAAAATATTAAAATCATTCTTATTTTTATTCTAAATTATCCTTAAAGAAAAAATTAAATAATTTATAAAAATTAATATTATTTTTATAAAAAAATCAATTTATTCAGAATTCTTCAGTTCAGTTCAATATCATTTCAGTTCAGTTTAGGCAGTTTCAGTCCAAAAGAACAAGTTTTAAGTGGTCTAAGGCACCGAACTCAAGTTTTGGCCCTCGGAATAGGGTTTGAGCTCAAACTTCACCGTTGACATAAATAATTTATTTCAGATTTTTTATTTATTATTTTTACGCAATTATTTTTTAATTTTTTTTTGTCGATAACATGTTTAATTATTTATTTTGTTTATATAAAATATTAAGGACTTTTTCTTTTGAAATGAAACCGACTGAATTGAACTGAACTGAATTTAATAGTCTGAACTGAACTTAATAGGTCTGAACTCGACTAAAATTAAGTTCAATTTAATTTAATTAAATTATTGAAATATCAATAAAAATAAAAAATTAAATGTTCAAACTCAAGGATTAATCGATCTAAACTAAACTCAAGTTGAATTTAATTTAATTTTAAATTATTGAAATATAAATAAAAAAATATAAAAAATAAAAAAATAAATGTCCAAACCCAACAGAACTAAAGAGAATAAGTCCAAATAAACATGTCCTAAATTGTCAAACAAATTAACATTTAATAAGTTAAAAATCTAATTTAACCAAAAAGTTTTTTAATTTATTTATTAAGTAAAACATTATCTTAACAACTCTTAATTTGGATGAACTATTCTAAATAAGTTCATTCAAATACGCTCTAAGCCCAACAACTATGACCATGTTGTTTTGTATAATTAAGATTTGGTAAAATAAATTGGGACTTTAAATTACACACAATATAATATGTTGGGAAATATACGCTTCTTAGGTCGGTATATCCCCGTCAATCGTCAAAGGGTAGGTTCGATTTGTGAATAAAGCGGAATAAAAAGGAAGATAAGAAATTACGTGGTTCGGCCAAGAATGCCTACTTCCACGAACACCACATCCAATATTATTCGATAATAATATTCCTGTGTACAGGATCAGATCTCAATAGATCTCTTTTCGACTCACTATTTCATGTTTTATGTGTTCTCTAGGTTATACATGAATGAGGGGAGGAGGTTCTTTTATAGATGGGAGGTGTAAAACCCTAACCCAATCCCCAAGAAACCGAGTCAACCCGCGGTCAATATTTCCGCGTAGAGACGAAACGCCTAGGAACGCGCCGATGCGCCACCCACCGTCGCGAACCACCCACCGTCGCGCTCCACCCACCGTCGAGTAGCCACAGGAGGAAAAAGTTCCTGCAAGTCGTCACCCCGGTGGACGGCGCGCGCGCGCGTAGGGCAGCCCCTTTTCTCCCGTCCATTTTTCGCTCGTCTTCGATTCGTCCCGATGGTTTGGCTCCACCTCTAACACTCCTCCGATGCTTTAATCCGAACAAGGGTTGGACTCCCAACAATCACCCTCTCCAACTCGAGTGAGCAATTATTCCATCAACGCCCAAGTTGATTACCGGAATCTCGACACCACCGAAATATGAGTCTTCAAAAAAAAAAAAAAAAAACAGTCCAACATGTCAACCCACCCCTCAACGAGTGTCTCGTATCCAAGCTCCATGAATACGACTAACGAGGCATCCCATGCATCCTCCAAATGCATTAATGCCTCCAACGACCCCCACCGGGGCGTCACCCTTTAATGGCTAGCAAGATTAGGAGATGATGTCGTGCGTGCCTCGAACCTCATCTCAATCTTTCGAACTTCCCGCTGAACCTTCTTCCATTGCATCCCGATCACCCTTGCCCTGTTGGAGCCGGCCCGCTCCTCATTCCCATGTGTTCGACAACGGTTGAAATTCCGTCCAGTCTTCATTGTATTACTCGACCCATGTCCGACACCAGTTCCTCGTGCCACCACACTACCCTCGAGCCTATACAAGCCGCCAACATTTGTACCACGCAGAACCTCCCGGTTATCCTTCAACACCTTAATTTTCCCGCACCCGGCCTCGAACTTAAACCCCCTCTCGTCTAGCCTCCAGAGAGCAAGCAAATTCTTTCTTATGCTTGGAACGTGTTTTACTCCCGCAACTGTGACGCTCCTTCCACCCGGCAACTGAAACTCGACGATCCCTTCCCCGGCTACCCGGTTCCTCGAACCATTAGCCATTTGAACCGTCTCTCTTTCACATGACTTATACTCAGAAAATTGGCCTCGATCATTGCATATATGAAATGCACTCCCCGAATTGAGAATCCAATCTTCCCTCCTAGCGTCGTTTGCCTCTAACACTGCCAACGCGCCGTGAATATACTCGTGTTGAACCGCTGCTGCCTTTTCTTGTTGGTCTTTCTTCGCCTTCAGCTTTGGACAATCCTTTTTCACGTGACCCTCCTCGTCGCAATAATAGGAGATGACCTTCTTCCTCGGCCTCTCCCGATTTCCTCCACCATTTCTCCGGTTCCCGCTGTGACCACCACCCGTGTAAAATGCTTTCTCACCCTCTGGCTCACTTTCAACCTCCTTCCTCGCCTCCTCATTGAATAGGGCATCCGTGACCATCGTCATGGTCATCTTCCCCTCCGGCGCGGAATTACTTAGGGAAACCACTAGAGTCTCCCAACTGTCGGGCAGGGAGCTAAGCAAAATCAATGCTTGAATCTTGTCATCCAGATTCAAGCCCACCGCGGTCATTTGATTCACAACATCCTGGAACTCGCTCACATGGTCGGCCACCGGAACACCATGCCTAAACTTAAGGTTCACAAGCCTCCTCATGAGAAACGCCTGATTCTTTGGTGACTTCGATTGGAACATCTTCTCCAACTTAGTCCACAGAGAATAGGCCTCCTTCTCCTCCGACACGTACGGGTACACGGTCTGTCCAACACATTGACGAACAAGGCACACCACATTCTTGTTCATTTGCTTCCACTTGTCTTCTTCGACTGTCGACGGTTTGACCCCCTTGCACTCGAATGGTATTTCGAGATACCTAGTCGTGAGATAATCAATCATACGCGACTTCCAAATTGAATAATTCGTCGCTGTAAGAACCATCATCTTCGACGTCATACTCTCCTCTGTTGATCCTGCCATTGATCAATACCACCCCACAAGAAGCACAAGACAAATCCAACCAAGAAACAACCAAACACCGAAAAATAGAATCGATTCACCTGTTTAGTCCCTCTTTTTCTTCGCACCCCCGGATCTTCCTCGTATCTAGAACTTCCCCTGGATATGGAACTGCCTCCGATAACCTTCGCCCTTTGAAATAAACTTCGCTCTGATACCAATTGTTGGGGAATATACGCTTCTTAGGCCGGTATATCCCCGTCGATCGTCAAAGGGTAGGTTCGATTTGTGAATAAAGTGGAATAAAAAGGAAGACAAGAAATTACGTGGTTCGGTCAAGAATGCCTACTTCCACGGACACCACACCCAATATTATTCGATAATAATATTCCTGTGTAAAGGACCGGATCTCGATAGATCTCTTTTCGACTCACTATTTCGTGTTCTATGTGTTCTCTAGGTTATACATGAATGAGCGGAGGAGGTTCTTTTATAGATGGGAGGTGTAAAACCCTAACCCAATCCCCAAGAAACCGAGTCAACCCGCGGTCAATATTTCCGCGTAGAGACGAAACGCCCAGTAACGCGCCGGTGCGCCACCCACCGTCGCGAGCCACCCACCGTTGCGCTCCACCCACCGTCGAGTAGCCACAGGAGGAAAAAGTTCCTGCAAGTCGTCACCCCGGTGGATGGCGCGCGCGCGCGTAGGGCAGCCCCTTTTCTCCCGTCCATTTTTCGCTCGTCTTCGACTCGTCCCGATGGTTTGGCTCCACCTCTAACACTCCTCCGATGCTTTAATCCGAACAAGGGTTGGACTCCCAACATAATACATTTACTTTATAATAATTTGCAAATGTTTCAACATTCCTAGCCCTCATTCCAATTGATAAGTTGAGTGATGGAAATCCTAACGCCCTCAATTTTTAAGCGATACACTCTTATTTCATGTGTGAAAAAGAGAAACTTCAATCGCTGATGAGAAGTGTTGGAGTTGTGTACTTAATGTCTAGATTTAAGTAACGGTAAACTCCCGAGCATTTACTCTATTTAATTAATAAACAATCATTTGCATTTAATTATTATTAATTAAATATATGCAAAATATAGTCCTGGATTCTATACGTTGTAGTTAGTATGGTGTACGTCGCCACACAGAAGATCATACTATCGGTTACTCGTATTTAATCGAACAGTTGCTCACGACCTAGATGGACACGGACCAATCCATCGGTATAGTCGTTGTGTGAGAGAGAAAATAATTTGTCTTAATTATTTTATCTCACTTGTACACTTGGTGTATTGGGCGGATCGCTTGAGATTTATCGATTAGGATTGCCTTGGATAATCGATTTAAATCTCAGAGTATTTTATTCTTAATCCCCGATATTATTGCGGGTGTGTATATTTAATATAAGTGACTTTGATTTTCCAAAGGAATTAACCGATTTAATTATTGGGTTAATTACCGGTTAAGTTGGGTCACTATATTTTATATATGACATGACGTGAATACTTGACGGGAAAGTGTATCCCGTAAGGGTTGATAATATCCCCTAGATGAGTTCATAAGGAATTATTATGTAAACCTCATTAGTGGATTTGTTCCGCATAATAATTAAAGTTGAATGGTACTATTCGCGGATACAAGAGATAAATAAATTAATTAGCAATAAATTAATTTTATTCATGGATATTTAAATCTTAAATACACGGAATAAATAATACTACCGGAGAAATATTATTTGATATAATATGATTTAATATTAGGAGTGCAATTAATTTATATAGTGGAAAATAAATTAATTAATATTGATGGGATTAATAGATTTGGGCTTGGGCTCAATTTAATCATCAATATTGGAAGCCCAATATTCCACCTCCTTTAGATCCCCTACGTAGCCTATAAAAGCACTACATGGCCTTCACAATAGAACAAGACAAGAATAACAATAGTTGATAGTTCTAGAGAGTTGAAGGGGATCCATAAGCTTGGAGGATCGTCGCCCACACGACGTTCAAGCTAGTGCAAGGAATACGTGGGAAGATTCAAAGGTCTTCAACTTGATTTCGTTTCTCCACACAACAAATCAAAGGTAAAATCATAAACCCCCTTGTATGATTTTTATGTGAATTAATTGTGATACATACATGAACATACGATTCGGGAAAACGTACGAACCTCGGGGACGGGGATTCGAGATCCCCGGCGAGGATCGAGAGGGGCGGCCGAACCCTAGGGTTCGACCGCCGGCAACGCGCGACAAGGGGTACGCGATCGACCTTGGGTCGATCGCCGGGGGTCCGCCGTGGGCTGGTGCACGGTGGTAGGACCCGCCGGCCACCCTCGTCGGCGGCGCGTGCCGCGCGAAGCCCTCGGCTGGAGCCGAGGGGCGATCGAGCCCGTGAGCTCGATCGCGGGCAAGCTGCGGGTTCACCCGCAGCGTCCTCGTATGAGCTGCGGGGTTCCTCGCAGCGGTTATGCGAGGGCAGAGCCCTCGCGAGCTGCGGGTCACCCTACCCTCTGCGGGGCTGCTACAAGCAGCCCCGGGGATCGCTCGTAGCGATCCCAGCAATCGTCCGTAGACGATCGCGAGCCCCCTCGTGGGGGCTCGGCTGGGCACACGCGGTCCTCGGACCTCGCTGGGTGTTTGGTCGGTCCCCGGTTCACGCGGCGGTTCGCGGTTGGCTCTCCGGCGATCAGGGATTTCGGTCGGGGTTATCGGTTCCGCATTTTTGATACCCCGGGATATCGATTTCCAACAATTGGTATCAAAGCGTTTGGTTTCGTGTTCATGTATGTGTTCAATTATCGTTCTACCTTGCAGGGATTCCGACTATCATGGTTTAAATATTTGTTAATTAATTATCATGATTATTCGTTTATTAAACTCTCGGACATGTCGAGATTCGTTTTTTGTGTGGATGAATGCTTGTAATAGTAAAAATTCGGGGGTTGACCGAATTTAGGTTTTATTATTACGTTCTATGTTTTCCGGAAATTGTATAGGGTCCTCGTGATCTCGTGTTTCTCCTACCAAGATTCACTTTCCTAAATTGATTCGGTTTTCCTATTTTGAGTATTCCTAAGTTTGAGAACTCTCATGGAACAGGGAAATAATTAATTAGAATTAATTTATTTCCTTATTCTATTGTGGAAGTCTTCTAGAATGTTCAAGTTTTACTTCGATAGGATTCTAGAGATTTAATGGAATTAGAAAGGTAAATAATTAATTTGGAATTAATTTATTTCCTATTTGATTATTCCTATTTTATGAGAATTTTCATGGACATGGAAATTAATTAATTTGGAAAGTTGAAGAGTCCTAATTTATTTTATTTCCTTATTCTATTATGGAAGTCTCCTATAATATTCAAAATTTGACTTGGATGGAATTCTAGAGATTTAATAGAATTAGAAAGGAAAATAAATAAATAAAAATATTAATGATATTTAATTTTATTTTTGATATATTCAATTGACTTAATTTTGAATTAAGTAACTTTTGGATCAATTGAAAATAAATAGATTTAAATATTGGGATTAATATTCTCGTCACATGGAGCATTCAAGAACGAAGAGTGAAGACTAGAAGATGCGTACGGAGATGGAATAAAGCCATGATAGTCGGAAAATAATTTTCTAGCATTATTTTGACTACGTGATACTATGTGCTTTATTACTTGTATGCATGCTATATGTGTTTACTTTATGCACTAGAAAGCGTATCCCTTATTGTAAAAAGCTAAGTGGGAGAGGGAATGGAAACATTCCCATGGTCTCCATTACTGTTCTCTTGGTGACTCTTATGGACTTTTGAAGTTCGTATAGACGAGTCATTGGAGGAGAATTCTTGTAATTCCTTTTACAAGAAACATTGATTAAATTTATCAAACAATGCCTAATTTGTCTTTCTGAAGCTGACTTAAAGTCGACTCATTCTCACCCCGGGGAGTGGAATGGAGCCAAAGCCACTTGGTCATGTGGATGACACAAATTAGAGACCTTCGTACCATTTCTTGAAATTGATCGATTGTCTGCTCGGCTCCCTCATCTAATGAGAGATAGGGGTGTTCGCATGGTGAATCACTGGTTAGAAACTTCGAGTTTCACTTATGATTTCCCGCGTCTTGATTTACAAAATCGAATGGATCTTGTAATTGGGAGTCAATTATAAAAGTCTCTAGGTGTAGTAAACGTCCACACCACGTGGCTTGCTATACTAACGGATTTTGGATTAATTGATGTAGACAGTTATAAGGAATTGTGAAGAGTTGTGAAGTTGTCGTAAACGTCCACACCACGTGGCTTGCGGTGATGTAGCAATTCCAAACGATTTACTTTAGTACTGGGTAATGGTTTACACTTAGATACGCGTTATAGTATCCTTCCCCACGAAGTTACGCTATAATCGATGTATGACCAAAGAAAATCTAATTGCTAAATCATTTGGGTAGGAAAACGTCCACACCACGTGGCTTGCCATACCTGATGGGATTTTTGATGTGATTAGTAATTTAATGATATTATTTGAGGGAGATAATATCGGCATTAAATTGATAGTTTATTTATATGTGCTTATAGGTTTAGAGAATAGCTATGAATCCACTTTCTGTGATACTCAAGGAGAATAAACTTACTGGTCCCAATTACATTGATTGGAAGAGAAATTTGGACATTGTCCTGACTGCTGAGGAGTACAAGTTTGTACTCTTTGAACAATGCCCTGCTGAACCCACGGGTGCCTCAACTAATGAGGAAAGGGAAGCATATAGGAAGTGGAAAAAGGCTGATGAGATGGCTAGGTGCTATATTTTGGCTTCAATGTCAAATATACTCCAAACCCAACATGAGTCGATGGCCACTGCCGATGACATGCTGTATAACCTCAAGGATATGTTTGGGCACCAAGACCGTGCGGCAAGGCAAGAAGCCATGAGAACCCTTATGCCAACTATTCAGTCTGAAGGAACGCCCGTTGGGGATCACGTTCTTAAGATGATGAGTTTGTTGAATGAACTTGATATCCTAGGTGCTCAGATTGATGGTGAGACGCAAGTCGACATCATACTCCAGTCTCTGTCCCCTAGTTTTGAGCAGTTTCGTATGAGTTATAACATGGGTAAACTATCTTATACTCTTGCGCAACTCCTGACTGAACTGAAGGCGGCATGGGGGATTTACAAGAAGGGCAAGTCTCAAGCACTGGTAGCTACCAAGTCCAAAGGCTTGAAGCCTGTTGGAGGTAGGGGCAAGAAGAGGAAGCAAGCCTGAAAACCTAGTGGTGCCAAGAGGAATGGGCCACGAGTGGGGGCTAGCAAGCCAAGGGGCAAGTGCTTCCGATGCAATAAGTCTGGACACTGGAGGTCTGAATGTCCTCTCAAAGGTACGAATTTTTCTTTAGTCGTAAAAACATAGTCAACGGTATTATCTACCAGAATTCTGGTGGGTAGATATGGAACCACTGACGGTATGTGCATTTTGAATGCAGGGGTTCCAGAAAACCCGACGACTTAGAGAAGAAGAGTTCGAGTCTACATGGGCAAAGTTGTAGAGGAGGTAGCGGTTGCAGTGGAAGACATTTATATGCTTTTAGTAGTTATAGGATTTCATTTCAAAGTTATTGCTTAATGTACCCTTTATTTTAGGAAGAACTTCTGTTCTGGTTTTCTATTATTAATGAATGGATATTTTATTTCTTTAATCATTTGATGGTTTTGATAAGAAATAATGGTATTATCTATTCTGGTACATTAGATAGCAATATGTGAATGATGAATCCTAAGTCTACCACGATGCAACAAACCGTTATATAACTTGTTTTACTGATTAGATGTATTTCTTTATTAAATCATTATACTTGTGAATTCTTGTACTTAGTAGTATTTATTCAAATAAGATTCAAAAGGTCGAAATTGATTTGATCAATTATAGTTGAAGGAATGGACCTTCCGACCTAAGAATTGATTTTGGAAGATAATACAATTAAGCAAACCTTTCTGGATAAAGGATAGAATTCAGACAAGTATTGAAATTGATTGTTAATTGATAGATGCAGAGATATGTGTAATTAGAAAGATATGAGTAATTCTTTCTAGAATACTCAAAGATGGATTAAAATACTTGATGTGCCATAAAAGCAAAGTGTTTTGACTAGTCAATGGACACAAAGCTATTATGGGGAACCATCAAAGTATATACATTGGAAGCCTGCGACTTGTTCGCGGAGGCTACCACCTATCTAAATCACACATGGCATAAATCAAAATTGGGATTAAGTCTCAAAGGACTACACCATACACTCACGTGTAGAAATGGTGTGTCGGAAATAAGAAATGGAATTCTAATAGTAAAAAGGATAAGTTGTACGGAACTACCTATGTTCTATGGATATTCCTGGAAACAACGGCACATTCAATGTGGTTGTAGGATATCCTAGAAGAACAAGAGATTGTATGTTCAATAGTACTATGAACCAGAAGGACGTTATCGCCCGGTTCTTAGAGGAAGACTATTAGATGAACTACAATGCCCTAACGGACGTAATACCTTGTAATGAGAAAAAGGACAAAAGACTAGGAACCAGCCAAACCGAGTAGTAGTACACCACTAACTGCATCTACTGTTATTACTGTTATACACCGGAACGCCATTGCAGTGGGAGGTTGTTAAACAACCGGAGATCTTCATAAGACTAGAAGAGTTTTGAACTCTGGATCAAGTAGAGATGAAATCGATCTCTGGCCCTGCATAAAGGCAGTACGAAATCTAAATGTGCCTGCTTAGAAAACAATAAAGGTTTATTGTTAAGAGGCAAGATCATTTAGAGTACAAGTTTTGTTAATCCATTTATGGATTGTTACAAAAGCTATGAATCGTGGAACTTGCGAATTGATGAGATAGTCCACTAGATGGATTCATCAAAAGGCAGAGACGAAAGGTGTATTGGAAACGTAATGGAAACAAGGTGGTGTTTCTCGGAATTTTGTGAAGATAACATTCTATCATTGGCAACAATGTAAGGATATTATCAGACATAAAATAATGGTTGTCTAAATAAATCGAGATATAAGATTAAGAAGAAGTTAGATCATGTTCTTAGGATCTTTAGATCTCTAGATAAGAACATTGTACTTCTCCTAGATATCTTATACGATTATGGTTTGTTTAAACATGCATAATTCTGAGAAAGATTATTGCCTTTCAGATACAGAATATATCTATCTAAAGATATGTGTTTCGAACACATCAAGGAGATAGATGAAGACAAAGCAGTTCCTGCACTTTAAGTGTGGAAAGCTTAATAAATGCAATGTTGAAAAACAAGAAACCTGATATCAACTATGCAGTTGGCATAGTGGGAGGATATCAAAGTAATCCCATCAAGAAATATTCGGATGCTGTGAAGCAATACGAATTCTTCCTAGATTACATTTTCTCAAGATCCCAAATCAGAGAAGGACCAGTGTAAGTCGATATCAGGCTATGTGTTCACTTTTGGAAGAGGTGGAACCTTAAAATGAAAGAGTGATAAGCATGACGCTTCTCGGACTCTATCATAACCGAATAGCAGCCTCAGAGGCAGCGGAAGTTTTGGTCAGGTTCCAGAATAACCTCTGAACTTGGATATGATTCTTGATTCACCAAAGGCTATGTAAATAGCGGTGCATGGTAAACTGGAAGAAGTCATAAGTTCAAAAAGGCGATGATAACACATAGAGCAAGTAACACCTGATTCGAGTGATCGTTTAGGGAGACGACGCAGTAGTCACCAAGATAACTTCAGAGCGGCAACCTAGATTGCTCATTCACATAGTACTTCTTGGAAGTACAATTTAAGCACGTGATGAGTATGGGAGTCGGGAGTTTGGAGGAAATGACTAGACCTTAGTACAAGTGGGAGATTGTTGGAGTTGTGTACTTAATGTCTAGATTTAAGTAACGGTAAACTCCCGGTCATAGCATTTATTCTATTTAATTAATAAACAATCGTTTGCATTTAATTATTATTAATTAAATATATGCAAAATATAGTCCTGGATTTTATACGTTGTAGTTAGTATGGTGTGCGTCGCCACACAGAAGATCATACTATCGGTTACTCGTATTTAATCGAACAGTTGCTCACGACCTAGATGGACACGGACCAATCCATCGGTATAGTCGTTGTGTGAGAGAGAAAATAATTTGTCTTAATTATTTTATCACACTTGTACACTTGGTGTATTGGGCGGATCCCTTGAGATTTATCGATTAGGATTGCCTTGGATAATCGATTTAAATCTCAGAGTATTTTATTCTTAATCCCCGATATTATTGCGGGTGTGTATATTTAATATAAGTGACTTTGATTTTTCAAAGGAATTAACCGATTTAATTATTGGGTTAATTACCGGTTAAGTTGGGTCACTATATTTTATATATGACATGCCGTGAATACTTGACGGGAAAGTGTATTCCGTAAGGGTTGATAATATCTCCGAGATGAGTTCATAAGGAATTATTATGTAAACCTCATGAGTGGATTTGTTCCGCATAATAATTAAAGTTGAATGGTACTATTCTCGGATACAAGAGATGAATAAATTAATTAGCAATAAATTAATTTTATTCATAGATATTTAAATCTTAAATACACGGAATAAATAATACTAACGGAGAAATATTATTTGATATAATATGGTTTAATATTGGGAGTGCAATTAATTTATATAGTGGAAAATAAATTAATTAATATTGATGGGATTAATAGATTTGGGCTTGAGTTCAATTTAATCATCAATATTGGAAGTCCAATATTCCACCTCCTTTAGATCCCCTACGTAGCCTATAAAAGCACTACATGGCCTTCACAATAGAACAAGACAAGAATATCAATAGTTGATAGTTCTAGAGAGTTGAAGGAGATCCATAAGCTTGGAGGATCGTCGCCCACCCGGCGTTTAAGCTAGTGCAAGGAATACGTGGGAAGATTCAAAGGTCTTCAACTTGATTTCGTTTCTCCGCACAACAAATCAAAGGTAAAATCATAAACCCCCTTGTATGATTTTTATGTGAATTAATTGTGATACATACATGAACATACGATCCGAGAAAACGTACGAACCTCGGGGACGGGGATTCGAGATCCCCGGCGAGGATCGAGAGGGGCGGCCGAACCCTAGGGTTCGACTGCCGGCAACGCGCGACAAGGGGCACGCGATCGACCTTGGGTCGATCGCCGGGGGTCCGCCATGGGCTGGTGCCACAGTGGTAGGACCCGCCGGCCACCCTCGTCGGCGGCGCGTGCCGCGCGAAGCCCTCGGATGGAGCCGAGGGGCGATCGAGCCCGTGAGCTCGATCGCGGGCAAGCTGCGGGTTCACCCGCAGCATCCTCGTATGAGCTGCGGGGTTCCCCGCAGCGGTTATGCGAGGGCAGAGCCCTCGCGAGCAGCGGGTCACGCGACCCGCTGCGGGGCTGCTACGAGCAGCCCCGGGGATCGCTCGTAGCGATCCCAGCGATCGTCCGTAGACGATCGCGAGCCCCCTCGTGGGGGCTCGGCTGGGCACACGCTGTCCTCGGACCTCGCTGGGTGTTTGGTCGGGCCCCGGCTCACGCGGCGGTTCGCGGTTGGGTCTCCGGCGATCAGGGATTTCAGTCGGGGTTATCGATTCCGCATTTTTGATACCCCGGGATATCGATTTCCAACAACAAGTCTGGCGACGTGGATATTGGCGTTCTCTTCTTGATGCATCCCTTTTATTGGCGTGCTCTTCTTGATGCATCCCTTTTTCGACGAGATGGAGGTTGTTAAACTGTACAAGTGTATGTGACATGCGAGCAACAGTCAAGACGATAATCCACATTTGCACCTAATGTCGCACCCCCACATTTGCACCTAATGTCGCACCCGAGGATCATGGCGAAGAAAGATTTCTCTTAGCGACAAGGTAAATGCTTAATTATTCTGTGAGCGGTTGGAGAGGAGCTAGTGGGATATAGTACCGGAGGGCGAATATCACCACCTTAGCCTCTTTGAAAAGACTGGATTCGTGAATTTTAGTACTTGTACTCAATTAATACAGTTGAAATTAAGGACCAACGGGGATAAAGAAAACCACGAGTTGTTTTTCACTAAACAACTCGCAAAAGCCTAAGGCCTCAAAATTTTTCTCAACAAATAATTACAATATTCGCACCGTTTCGAGACTATAAACATATGCACTAACTTGATGGTTTAATGGTTTTGAAGAGTTGGATGGAGGTTCTGTTGGGATTTGCGCTCAATTCCGTCGCTACAAGAAACGAATACGAAATACGAACAAAGAACGTTAAATTAAAAGACACAAAGAATTATAGTAGCTCACCCCTCAATGGGCTACGTCCACTCTCGCCGCTTCAGATCTTTCACTAGAATAATAATAAACGACTTCGAGAGATTACAAACACAAACACGTATCACAGTATTCTCTATCTCGTCTACTCTCGGTATTCTAAAATTCTCACGATAATAAAATACATGTCGGGGATAATAAAATACATGTCGGGGATCTCTATTTATAGGGGTAGAAACTTACGACCCTAATCATAAAATAGGTAGAAATCCAAATCATAAAAGGACACAAAATCAAACAATACGAATAATTAATTTACCGAATTAATTATGGTGTCCGAATAAAAATCAAATCAAACTCTCCAATTGCTATTTACGCAAACTGAGGGATCCGTTTATTTCTAAAACTCCACCCGCCAAAGTTGACAAAGTCAACTTTGCAATTACCATGCGTGAAACGTCCCGCTTGAAATCTATTTTTTCCATTTAATTTCGTTTTACTTTCTTTCGAGTTCGATTTAACTCCACATCCCAACATGTTCTATCATTCTTGGAAATTAATTGAACTTATAAAGTTGAGGTGATTGACTCTATACTGAAGATTGGTTGATAGTTCGTCGAAGATTTTAACCAAAGGTAGATCATGTTCTAATGGAGGTTGCTTCTAAGGGAAGCGAGGTAACACGTTAGTGCTGGAAGGAGAGAAGAGGAATGGATTGTTTTATCTGAGGGCATTGTAATCACTATGGTAGGCAGTATTTGTTGGAGTTGTATACTTAATGTCTAAATTTAAGTGATATTAACTCCCGATCCATTGCCATTAATCTATTTAATTAAATAAACAATTATTTGCGTTTAATTATTATAATTAAATATATGCAAATTATAGTCCTAGATTATATACGTTGTAGTTAGTATGGTGTGCGTCGTCACACGGAAGATCATGCTATCGGTTACTCGTATATAATCGAACAGTTGCTCACGACCTAGATGGACAAGGACCAATCTATCGGTATAGTCGTTGTATGAGTGAGAAAATAATTGGTCTTGATTATTTTATCATACTTGTACACTTGGTGTATTGGGCGGATCGCTTGAGATTTATCGATTAGGATTGCCTTAGATAATCGATTTAAATCTCAGTATATTTTATTCTTAATCCATGATATTATTGCGGGTGTGTGCATTTAATATTAGTGACTTTGATTTTCCAAAGGAATTGACTGATTAGAATAACCAGTCGATTACCGGTAAAGTTGGGTCACTATATTTTATGTATGACATGCCGTGAATTCTTGACGGGAAAGTGTGTCCCGATAAGGGTTGATAATGTCCCCGAGATGAGTTCATAAGGAATTATTATGTAAACCCTGCAGGTGGATTTGTTCCGCATAATAATTAAGGTTGAATGGTACTAATCTCGGATACAAGAGATGAATAAATTAATTACGCAATTAATTTAAATTTATTAATGGACATTTCTATCTTAAACCCACGGAATAAATAATACTACGGAAATAATATTTTTTGATATAATATGGTATAATATTGGGAGTGCAATTATATTTATATAGTGGAAAATAAATATAATTAATAATAGAAGGATTAATAGATTTGGGCTTGGGCTCAATTTAATAACTATTATTGGAAGCTCAATATTCCACCTCCTTAAGATCCCCTACGTAGCCTATAAAAGCACTACATGGTCTTCTCTATTCTCATAACTTGAAGATCACAATTCTAGAGAGAGAAAGTAGAGAAGGAGATCTATAGAGTTCGGAGGATCGTCGCCCACCCGACGTTCGAACGAGTGCAAGGAATACGTGGGAAGGTCTCAAGGTCTTCAATAAGATTTCGTTTCTCCGCACAACGAATCAAAATGTGAATTAAATATTTCCGCTATTTAATTCATGTTTATTGAAATATTATCGAAAAACAAGATCCGATAAACGGGGATCCAAACCGGGACGAGTCGGGAGGTGGCGGTCTTGGACCGCCGGACCGCCGGCGACTCGAGCCTCGGCTGGACGGACCACCCCGTGAGAGCCCTCGAATGGGCAGCCCACAGCCCGCCTAGGCGGCGGGCGATCGCCTCGCGGGGAGCGATCGAGAGGTCGCGGCTTCGGCCGTGGCTAGGGCTCGATCGGACGCTCCTCGGGCGGTGGCTCCGGGTTGTTCCGTCGTGGTTTCCGGGACGTCGATTGTCGGTTCTACGACGATTCCGGGTGATCGATTTCCAACAGTATTGTGGTGGCAGCAACAGGTAAGGCAACACCTGCGGCAGGGATTAAGGCAACACCTGCGGCAGGGATTAAGGCATCACCAACGACAGTAGCTACGAGAGTAGTTGCGGTAGGGTCTCTCGTCACTTCGGGTGACAAGATAACTTGGATTACATTCATTATGATCTTCGGACCCATCTAGAACAGGGACTAGAGATGGTGGAAAGAATTTATTGTCCATCATTGGCAAAGACAGCAGCAGGCATAGCAGCTGCGGTAGCAGAAACTACCAGGAAGGCAGTGACAACAGTAATGGCTTAAGGACTGCGGTAAAAGTCACTACTACAAAAACAAGTTTTAGAGATGCTCAAAAGTATCACTAAAATAGACTTTTTGTGACACTTTTTCTATAATGACGCTTCAGTCAAGCGTCACCTGATTTGGCGTTACTATATGCTCTTTGTGACGCTTGTAGTGTGTCACTATAGATAGTAATTATGACACTATTATGTGTTACTATATTTTGTTTTTGTGACGCTTGTAGTGTGTCATCATAGATAGTAATTGTGACACTATTATGCATCATCACAATAATATTTAGTGATGCTTGACAACGTCACGATAACTAATTGAAGCGACGCTTTTGCGTCATAAGTTAACAACCTTATTTAGTGACGCTTTCCAACGTCACAGTCACAGTAACTAATTAAATTAGTTTATGCAGTGACTCTTTTATAGATCATAAAACACTATTTTTGAGACGCTAAATAGTGCTTTAACACTTCTTATGTAAGAATAAATTAAAACAATAATAACCTAAAAATATTTGCAATATAAAATATCACCACTGAATATTTGGATTAATAAATGATAGGAGTATCGATTAATGTAACTCTCAAATCTAATATAACAACTTAAGAAAATATCAATTGAAAAATAAATTAAACATCTAAACATCTAAACTACGTGGTCAAATCCTTTTTTGCTTATCTTGTATCTCTAATATCTTCCACTTGAAGATATAATAATGAATTTAAGATAAAATTAAGATTTATATTTATTGATAACACTAACCAAAAGAAATGAAACTATATATATATATATATATATATATATATATATATATATATATATATATATATATATATATACTAAATAGTCATCCGTCTTGCGATGCAAGACGGGCCCAGGTAATCTTAGAATTGTGCTCGATAAAGTTGATTTAAGAAATGCATCTTTACATATGGTCAAAACTTGTAGTTCCAAATATGAGGACTTTTAACTGTCATCAATGAAGATAAACCAAATCCAAAATTATAAGATAATATCATTGTGGGAAAACCAATGACGGGCCAAATCCAAAATTATAAGATAGTTTCATTGTGGGAAAACCAATGATGGGCAGTATCATCACGTAGCCAGCCTGTGTAAAGAAAAGAAGAAAAACACCAAATCTCAGTACAAAAGGAGATTTAATGAAATATGTTGTTATATTGCAAAAAATAATAACCTATTGGGTCTCTTTTTTTATCCCAAATTACATTTTGGGAAAGTTGTATACAATATCTGAATCAAATTGCAGCCTGCCTATAGAATAGAACTTGAGAAACTTTAGTTCATCTTCCAATATTTATTTAAACATGTACTAACCAATAAACTCTCATAAGCAATTACATTTCAAATAATCCCTCCTAATTTGAAACTCCTGTTCTCTGTGATCACTCTAAAGTCTAAACTCCAAGCACTTTATGTTGAACATGAATAACATATTTATGGCTATTTTCGAAACTTGATGCAATTTTTGTTTCTTCACCAGTAGATGTTAAAAGGGTTCACGCATTTATGAACGCTGGCCTGGTTGGAATCAAAAACATTTTTTTGGATACATTAAGAAACATGAAATGCAGCAACCCAATGAAGAACAATTTCTTGAAGAGGAATTTCAATTAGTTTCCTATTCTTAAAAGCATAGATTACAAAGGACCCGATAGAAACAAGAAACAACCGAGGGTAGATTTTTTCTTTTTTTATTAGCGGCAAGCACTGACGAGAATTGAAATAGCTTTAAATGAGAGACTAACTGTAGAAACCAACAAATTATTAGAATCACCAAGCAAAATATAATGAGATAGCTTTAATGCAGCCAATGTTTTAAAATACGAGACTCGTATTCGAGGCGTTTTGTCATTGAGGCGAGACTCGTAAGAGTCGACTCGGAACGAGGCGTACGCCTCAACTATTTCAATTTTTTTATATAAAAAATAAAATATATATATTTTAAACAAAATTTAACAATAAAAATTAATAATTAATAATAATTCAACAATATTTGTAGTATAAACATATATACTGTACCATAATATATAGCCCAAAATAAATAATATTAAATATTATAATTTAATAATTTAAAAATAAGTGACTTTTCATTAAAAAGGACTTATTGTCGATTGTTTGATGCCCCATTTTTTATTTTAAGTATGTGTCTGACCCTTCAAATTCTATTACCCCTTCAAATTCTATTACCTTTATTGCTATTTGTATATTAATATTATATATTATTTAGGGTTTTGTTTAATACTACTCACTCAGCCGCCACATATAAATTTCTTTTCACTGTAATATTTTGATTTTTCTATTCTCAACCTTTGCCACGATATTCTTTGCGGATATGAGATTATCTCAGTCTTCTCCAATGGTGGATTTAGAAACAGGTAAGTTTTTTTTCCCAAAATCTGAAGTCAAATCTGACTCGGCCGCCTCATGCGAGTCAACTCGCAACCGAGTCAACTCGTCTGACTCGGACATCTGAGGCGGACATATGTGAAAAGACATGTGACTCGTCCGTTTCATCACGGAAAAAGGCCGACTCGGAACGACTCGCGAGTCAACTCGTCCGAGTCGACCGTTTTTTAAAACATTGAATGCAGCACATGTAGAACACTCATATAAGGCCACAAATTCATAATTAGGGCTGAAAACGAGTTGAGTTTTGAGATTATCGAGCATGCTCTATTTTTTTCAATATGCTCGAGTTCGAATCGCCAAAAAAATGCTAGGCTCGAGCTCGGCTCGACTCAATCTAACTTTACAAAAAAACACAATAGACACACAGATACATACATACTATATATATAAACATATATACACACACGCGCAGAAAACAAACATACCAAAACGTATTACTCAACAAACATACCTTGAAGTGCTCTGCCACAAGCCACGACTCAAATGCAGAAAACAAGAGAGATGTAGCGATACCACCCAAGATATGTCCAAGCATCAGAACCTTGTACTGAGGAGAGTGCTTGGTAATGCAACTTAGTATATAAAATATGCAGTAAGTAACGCTTGCTGTCTTCCGCCCCCTACAATTTAATTTAACGCATTAATACGGGAAAATATTGTGAGAAAGTGATTTAAAACACTTAATTGTTTGAAGAGAACAATATCTCACCGCTTTTATCTGCAAGAGATCCAACAATGGTCCCGAACAGCATGGAAGACCCGAATCCGGCAATAAAGAGCTGTCTGATCTCACCTTTCCCAAACCCATAAGTACTGTAAATGTAGTATACATATTACATACGGGCCCTGCAACCAGTCACAAGCTGTTCCACAAAGAAAACACAGAATTCGATTTTAAATTGTGCAATTGAGGAATACACGCATTATAACTTGTGCGAAATTTTCATACTGTTACAAAAGCATCATATGATATACTGTACAACTTAATGACACAATCCAAGACCACTCCCTCGTAGTGGATTAAATGACACAATGGAAGGGCTGCCTATGTTCCACAATTAAAGAAAATCCCAAAATGGCTTTGAAAAAAGGTTTTTGCTATTCCCTATAATGTAAATGGAATGTGACTGTAGTTCAAGTTGAAATACACAAATAACCTAGCGAATTTTAATGCATCAAGCGCTCCCCCTTTAGCTATGAGCCGCACGCGACTTACCCGAAAAAAAGCGCGTGACATCACGTGGAGAAGTTTTCTCATTGGCAAAATACAAATGATGAATGCACATATCTATAATTGAATTCCATTAGCACGTCTTAATATAATCTCAAAGAAAATATCAAAAACAAACCTGCCACTGTTTTTCTATAGTTTCATACTCTGACTTCTTTATTGACAGAAGGTATTCAACACACAACAATGTTTCTCAAACGGAGGGAGCTATCAACGTCTTCTGTAATTAAAGTAGTTCTCCGCGAATGACACATGGATTTGATAGCTTCCTGTGCCAGATTCGAAAGGAAAATGAAAATTGCACATGTAATTTTTTTAAAGGTAAGAAATTTGAATAGTTCATAACAATATCTCATGAAAGGGAAAAGTGAAACCTGTATGATTTCCCAAAGGCGGTACTCTACATCAGCAGCTAGAGCAGGCGATACATTGAGTGATAAATTGGTAATGCCCGCGCTCTGAGCAATCACCTCAATTATTTCTTTGGGTACAATGCTCATCTCAAAAATTATGTTGTAATTCGTATTCCTAGGTCAGGAAATGCACAGAAGAGCGAGTAGAGTTATCGGTACATCAAAGTCACAGTAGGAAATTGTCATAAGTTGGGGAAAATAAAAATCTTGTTGCGTAACTGTTCAAAATCGAAGCTCAATTTATAATAAAACCTTGTTGAGTAACTGAAGCAAGAGGTCCGTCGTGAAATACCTGAAGCATAGACTTGGTTTGGGCTTCGGAATCTTTCGGATTAGCAAGCACGAAATAGCAATCACCTGCCAGTAACATCAAGTCCTAATGAATCATAGATATAACCACCAACACTACAATTGATACATAAAATAACTGAAGTAGAATAATGACCAGATTTTTCGAGGCCACGGTTCCCGAAATCATCGCGCTCGTTCGGCTTTTCGATTACTGCCACTAAAACCAGAGATGAAATGCAGAATCAATACCGAGAGAAACAAAAGCAGAACCAATATCGATTACTGAGTACCTGAAACTATGACTCGCGCAGTTCCGGTGTGAGATAAGTGACGGGAAAAAACATGAATAAAAAGAAAATCTTTATAGAATTAAAGTAAAGGTAAAAACAATTATCAAAAATCAATTCAAGATTTTGAGTAGAAGAAGGCGATTGCAGAGAAGAAGGAGGCGATTGCGGATCTGGATCTGTTTTTCCTTTTTTTTGGATCTGTACATATACTTATGGAATAGGTACAGAAAGGTGAGACACGTGGCTAGCTCAGTGGCAGAAATCCTAATTCTATATAATGTATAGATGTACGTAATTTGTAAGTATTTGTAAAGATTTTAAAGGAGACGTGGCTTCCTCCTAGCAAAAATTCGATCTTTCTATATAAGTATTGATATATATATATATATATATATATATATATATATATATATATATATATATATATATATATATATATATATATATATATATAACATTTCATGTTGACAAAAACTTTGAACAAAAAAACTTGTGCAAACCTGTTAGAACTATATATATATTATATATAACATTTCATGTTGGCAATAACAAAATCGAGACAACCAGCCCAAAAGTAAAAAAGGCAGGACAAAAAAATACTTATAAATTACATGAATTTTTTTTGCACTTACATGAAAATTCAAGAACTTCCATTTTATTAATTGGCCATCCGGTGTGTAGTACACTTCAGTTCCCTCTGCAAAGGAATCAGTACACCCTGAAAATTCATTTTATTCTTATGCCTTGTTTTATGGTAAAGATTATATTAACTTAAATTAATAAAGATGTTGCCGACTTCAACTGATGAGTCTTAAAAGAAGATTATTATTGTCACCTTGGTTGATCTTGTTGCACTTAAAAGCATGAGAAGAAAGTGAAGCCACCAATTCCCATTTTGAATGACCTTGATACCTTGATATATTGACCTTTGAAATTTTGAATCAAAATAATAATACAGAATCAATCGTTCTAATTTCAAGTCTGCACAAAATTATACAGTATGTATTAAACATTTTAATTGAGAAAGTAAGAGACTAAAAAATATTTATATCCCAATCTTTCCAAGACTCTCTCCTTCAATATTTATTCTTATCTATCTTAGATATGTTCATCTGACTAATAAGTAGATACACGGTGCTACATTTAACATTATATCTTCTGAGAAATAAGCTTACGTTATTTCTTGAAAGTTGTCGCGTTTTTCTATTACTCACTACTTAAATAAGATACATATTTCTTTCTCATTTGGAAACCATAACTTTACCATCAAATTCAATCCATACAGAGCATAAATTATGTGCCTACCTAAAAATGAGAATAACCAATTACTGGTATTAAGATTTTAGGGATTGACCTTGGGATAGCAATCAATTGATGGCCTCGTTGGGGTACATGTCACATTCCTTGAGAGTAGCATAGATCTCCACATCGGTACAATTGACTATCTCCTTCAAGATCTGCATCACCTTCCGCGACAAAATCATGGTTTAAAAAATGTGTAGAAAAACACATTCTTACGCACTTCAGCGACGAAACGTCTGTCCATCAGGGCTTTGGTGGTGGCGGTTGCGGTGGCTAAGCGGCAATGGGTAATCAACCTTTTAGTCTCAGGTTTCTTCACGCCTTGTGCGACTATGGCATTGTGTCGCTAGCGACAGGATGCTCAAGTCCCGGATTATTGACGAGCGTCGCTAGCGACAGGAGGCAAGAATGCCGGACCCTGTGTGACTGTCGCTAGCGACAGAATGCAGAGGTGCGGGGGCGAGGTGTTGAAGACTTAGGTGCTGGAGTCCTGAGTGATTGTCGCTAGCGACGATGTCGCTGATGCTTGACCTTGTCAAGTTGTCGCTAGCGACAGCATGCTAGAATGGGGTGTTGATGCATGAAAGACTTGACTTCGTTGTACCATATCACTAAGTGTAAGTCTTGCATCCATTCACCTTAACACCTGAAATCAAAGACAAACAACAAAAACATGTTGTCGACAAAACTAACATTTACAATCTCCCCCTTTTTGTCACAACTCATGTGTCCACGAGTTAGCATAGGGAGATGTGGGTTATCTCCCCCTTAAGAGATGCAATCAAGGAAATCTAAGTAGTAGATATAAAACAAACATTCATTCAACCAAGTAGATCAAAACATAGATAAATGAAAAAAACCAAACACTTAATCGAATATTCAAAACGAAACCATTCAAAGATGTTCATAAAAAACAAATATGAAAAACCATGCATGGTGGAGAATAGTCAAAGTCTTATGCATGCAACGATGAAATATGAAAAAACGATAATAGTTCAGGAGTTAATAAAAACGAGATAATAAAGCATCACGAAGATGCAAAGTCCGATGCCTTTGGTGATCCAGCTGGAGTCGGCGAGCGCAGAGGAGTAGTGGGTGGTGAAGCATCTCCAGACTTAGCTTCATCACCATCAGTATCAGTGCCATCATTCTTCTCTTCCTCTATCTCAGCTTCATCAGAGTCAGACATGTAGTCTTTCTCTAGAGTTTCATAAAAGCCAAACTCATCTTCACCGATCCTGATCCTCTCATCTTCATCATCACTGTCGCCTTCGACATCAACCTCTTCATCTCTTAAACCGTCAGACGGCATCGCACGCGATACCTCTGGATGTGTGGAACCTTCACCATCAACCTTACTCTTGCCCTTCCTCAGCATATCAAACACTTCATCTGCCATCATTTCACGAACACCTTAATCATCGGTGTCAACTACAACCTGCTTTGATTTAGCGAGATCAGCTATCGCTTCCTTGATCCCATCCTTTATCAACTGAAACATGAATGTATCAGTCAACCCTTTGCTAGAAGACCCAGCACCACCTAAACCTCCCCCTTGATGGTTCATCTGGTAAAGTTGAGTGAAGGCCTCTTTCTGATCACGCTGAGCTTCCATCATCTCATCATACGCGATGGCATGAGCAGCTTGCTTGCGTTCAAGGCGTTGTGTTGTCGTGAAACAGCGATGAACAGCAACAGATGGAACGATAGAGCGATAGTTGTTCATCGGATGATGAGGATTCTCATGAGGCTGCAACCTAGAACGGGGACCAAAGTAACGAGGAACCACAGTTGGAGTATCACGCTTCTCTTATTTCGTCTCTTCACCAGTTAAGTTCTCAAGTCTGTCCTCCTCAGTGATGTCTTCTAAGATGATAGTATCTCGCTTCTGTCGCTTAACACTCACAGGCTCAACTTTTGGAACGGCAGTACGCTTCTTCGACACCTTCGGAGAGGGAGGAGGAGTGATAGGATCAGGGACTTCTTCTCTCTTTGTGAACTTGGTCCAGGGAAGATCATCCACTCTCTTCTTCAGAAAAGTAGGAGTGACGTTGACGTGACAATTTTTCTTTGTCTTCTTTTCTGTTTCAGTCATTCCCCTGAAACCCTGTTCATACAACATGCCGTAGATGAGGCACGGATGAGTGAGGTGTAACCGTCTCTCTTCCTCGAGATCACGCTGTTGAGCGAGAACAGAGTTTGAAGCCCGAACAATCCGACAGATATCATGAAAAATGATCTCACCGAGATCAACCTGCTCACCACAGCCAAGTCGGAAGAGTATATGCATAAGTTTGGGAGAGAGATAGTTTTCATCAGGATTGGCAACCGCCCAGTTCGTCATGCCAAGACGATGAAGCGTGCCATAGAAGGCCGACAACTTCGTGGACGGAGGCAGAATGGATTTTGCCTTTCCTTTGGTCAGGAACGACCCGATCTTCATTGCATTCATTCTATCATCATCAGTGGGCGTAACCCAAGAACTCTCGACCTCAAGTCGCTTCAAGTAGTTGTTAATGTTGAGTGGGCGAAAAACATAAAGTTTGTTTCTGAAAACGAAACGACCATACATCCGGCTCTTCGGATCAGCAAACTCAGGAGTCAAGTTAGCGTAGAACTTGTATATGATGGGATAGGAGAAGTGATACATCTTAGTCACAGACTCCGTCAGATGCATAGCCTCCAAGAAGTTTTTGACACCTGATTTCTCGTAGTCAGCCGGACGGATATTGCGATCGATAAGAATAGGCAATCCTTCAATGAACGTCAGACGACGTTCAGCAGCAGGAGTAAAGAAATCGGGTTTGTAATGAGGACCACACTCCTCAACTAACAGATAGTACTCAGGCTCAGCAGTGGCTCCAGTTGAGCCAGATGTAGCAGGGTGCACAGTTGGCTTAGAGCCAAGTGACAGTGTCTTCTCTCCATCACCGGAGACAGAAGGTTTCTTCTTCTTACTATCGTCGGAGATAGTGGAGCCAGCAGGTTTAACCCTCTTAGGTTCAGCAGCCTTCTTTGATTCAATAGTCCCAGAGATAGAAGGTTTGGACTTTTTAGGTTCAGCAACAACGTCAGATGACGTTGGTTTCTTGGTAGAGACACCAGAGCCAGACACAGTCGACTTAACGACATCAACAGTAGAGGAAGGTTTGATGATCTTCTTACCGTCATCAGTCATGATTCCATCATCGACTAACTTCCTATACTCAGTGGGAGAGACAAGGCCTTTAAAGCATCGCATGAAGTTAGAAGGATACTTACGATCCTTAGACTTAGGTACAACATCAGACTTAGTGCCCTTCCCAGCACTCCGCGACACAGAGTGTGCCGGCATCGCAGGTTTGGTCAGATCGACCGAAGGAGATTCAGATTTGGACTTGCTACCTCTGCTGTCCATCTTATCCATGTGTTTAGTCAAGGCATGAAGTGCCTTCTTCTTAGACCCAGGAGATGCCTCTCGCCAGGCAGTAGTCAATTCAGTAAGGACTTCTTTATCGAGTTCAGCGATCGTGTTACCTTCAGATGAAGTCATAGCAAGAGATAGTGAAAGTATAGAGAACGAAGATCTAAGAACCTAAGTAAGGGATCACTGACGCCTGATGCGTGAAGCTAGAGAAGAAGTGTCGAACGCCGGATGCGTGAGAATACGAACACAGAGAGCGATACTAGCACGAACACGAAGCAAGCACGGCGACTATAAGACTTAGAGAATACGATTTCAGGTAACCCTAAATCCGAATTTTGAAGTCCTATATATAGGCAAAGTTTTGGACGGCCCGTCCGGAAATAAAAAGACCTGTAAAAGCCCAACTAACAGAACAAAAAAACAGCCCATCAGTACAAAAATCGAATTAAAATAATAATAAAAATAATAAAATAGTAAAATATTTTTCCGAAAAACGGAAAAAATATTCTAAGTAAAACTTTCAAGTGTCGTCGATCGAAGGTCGCACGACTGAAGTGTTGGTGGTTTGATGTTGCGTTGTTGTAATGTTGACTGCAGTGTTGATGTGTTGAGTTGAGTAGTAGAGCAAAAACAACATGAAATCGCGGCCTTAGAATATTTTCGCTAGCGACAAGAGGTGCAGGTCATTATCCTCTCTCACTGTCGCTAGCGACAGTGTGCTCAATCCGGGCAGGCGAAAGATCTGCTGGTGGCGCCATTTTGATTGCTCAGCAACAATGTCAATCACATCACCTTAGCATACATTCGCTAGCGACGAGAGGTGTAGGTCACGACCCCCTCTCACTGTCGCTAGCGCCAATTGGCGAGGGTCTGGGACCAGCGAAAAATTTGCAAGTGAAGGTCGGGACTGGGCATCAGACATCTAGGTTAACACGTCATGAGATGTAAGTCCGCCAGATGCTGCTACACTCAACTTATGTCTTTACGGTTGAACTCCACGAGATGCTGAACATGATTTATAAGAATACATATCAAAACAACACATCCCGAATTAGTCATTCAAGAGTTCAACACACACAAACATTCAAACACATTTTAGTGGAGATTCGAGGGGTGATATTAGGCAATGAAGAGCAAATATTTTCCCAGAAAAGAGACACTTTCATCATTTTCCAAAACAAAAAATTTCACACGAGGTGAATAGTACTTTGGCAGAGTTGGCACCGCACAAGAGATTTTAATTCATGAATGCAAGGTGAACACTTAAGGCACTCCGATCAGGAACTAGCATTACTTCAATCAGAGGGGAGCCGGGGTAACCGGCGTCCTCCAGACGAGTTTATAGCTTTAAATGAAATGCAACAGACACTCATTACAGCAGTCAGAGGGGAGCAAGGTTCACTTGCGTCCTCCAAAGTGTGATAGGAGAGTGTCTTAAAGATAAGCGTCCATGTACAACCTTTCGAAGAGGGGAGCCGGGGCAACCGGCGTCCTCCGTTACTTGGCTTTATGGATCTATGCAAATGAAACGAGGAGTTTTAAGCCATCTTCACATGTTTGCACTCAGAGGAATAAATACTCTTGGGTCCGAAGACTAAAGCGGCCTCGAATCCATGTTCAACTGATGAGACTAATCCACGACGATGCCAAGTGCATATTCAGAAGTAAAGAAACTACTCTTTCAGACTTCAAAATTTTCGTGAACTCTTAGAGAGAACACATGCAGAGAGAATTTCTTAGTTTCTTAAATCTCTCAAAGTCAAGAGGTTTGGTAAAGATGTCAGCAAGCTGTTTTTCTGTTGAAATATGCTGTAGACTGACTATATCATGATCAACCAAATCTCTAATGAAATGATGCCGAATGTCGATGTGTTTAGTTCTTGAATGCTGGACAGGATTTTCGCTGATTTTAATAGCACTCTGGTTATCACAATACAGCACTAATGGAGGACTCTCAAGAAGATAGTCATTCAACATTTGTTTCAACCAAAGTAGTTGAGTGCAGCAACTTCCAGCTGCAACATACTCCGACTCGGCAGTTGACAGTGCGATGCAATTTTGCTTTCTACTATGCCAAGACACGATATTATTGCCAAGGAAGCAACAACATCCGGAGGTACTCTTTCGTTCGTCCGTGTCCGTCGCCCAGTCGGCATCAGAAAAACCGACAAGGTTGGATGACGTGTCGCGCGCATACCACAAACCTAGCTGAGAAGTCCCAGAGATGTAGCGAAGAATCCGTTTCACAGCTCGTAGATGGTCCTCCTTTGGATCAGCTTGGTACCTGGCACACATACAAACACTAAACATAATGTCAGGACGAGTGGCAGTTAAATAAAGTAAACTCCCAATCATGGAACGATAAAGAGTTTCGTTTACACTCCGACTTTTAGTTGACGTAGACAAGCGTTCCGTAGTTGCCATAGGAGTGTTAGCTGGCTTGGCATGATGCATCTCAAACCTCTCAACCATATTTTTAGCATACTTACTTTGAGATACAAATATCCCATTTGGTCGTTGAGAAATCTGAAGGCCAAGAAATTGATGCAACTCCCCCTCAAGGCTCATCTGAAATGTTGAGGACATAGCTTCTGTGAATGCAGTCACGAGTTTAAAACAAGTAGCTCCGAAGACAATGTCGTCAACGTAAATTTGGGCAACAATCATGTGTTTGCCATCTCGCTTGATGAACAAAGTTTTGTCCACCGATCCACGCTCAAAGCCGAATTTCAGAAGAAAATCCGTGAGACATCCGTACCAGGCGCGAGGCGCTTGTTTCAAGCCATAAAGAGCTTTGTGAAGCTTGTAGACATGATTTGGCTTCTTCGGATCCTCAAAACCCTTAGGTTGGGCAACGTAGACCTCTTCTTCCAAGACACCGTTCAAGAAGGCAGCTTTGACGTCCATCTGTCTAAGTTTGATGCCGAGATGGCATGCAATAGCAATCAAGAGTCTGATGGACTCAATTCGTGCGACCGGAGCAAACGTTTCATCAAAATCTATGCCTTCCACTTGGGCATATCCTTGGGCAACAAGACGAGCTTTGTTTCGGACAACTTGGTTATGCTCATCTGTTTTATTCTTGAAAATCCATTTAGTTCCAACAACATTGATGTTTGAAGTTCGGGGAACTAAGGACCAAACATTATTCTGCGTGAACTCATTCAACTCTTCTTGCATGGCCATGATCCAAAAATCATCTTGCATGGCTTCCTTGTAATTTTTCGGCTCATTTTCGGAGAGAAAGCAAGTGATGCCGATTTCATTACATACAGCAGAAGTACAGATGTTGTAGAGTTCGTCGGGAGAATTCATTGGTTTCTTTGAGCGTGTAGTTCGCTCATTCAAACATCCGATCATCTGGTTTGGTGGATGACGTTTTTAAATATGACCAGGTGCCTCTCTTGGAGCGTCAGCTGGGTTTTCAACTTGATCATCATCGTCATCCTCAGTGACCGAAGAGACATCATTTCGGTTGCTAGATTCTCCAACTTCAGGTGAAGTATTAGGAGTAACATTTTCGGAAGTCTCAGTTGTGGGTGTTGAAGGAAAAGTTCGAACTTCAAGAATTCCTTCCTTAACCCAATCAGCCTCTGCATCTTTTCCTAGAAAATCTTGTTCATCAAAGTTGATGTTCACAGTCTCGATGACTTTCC
This sequence comes from Euphrasia confusa, assembly GCA_954870475.1. Taxonomy (NCBI): domain Eukaryota; kingdom Viridiplantae; phylum Streptophyta; class Magnoliopsida; order Lamiales; family Orobanchaceae; genus Euphrasia; species Euphrasia confusa. The sequence continues at coordinate 26,824,725 of OX940960.1, forward strand.
TAGTTCGAAGGTTGTAGGCTCGGTAGGCATGACTATTTTGACAATAGCCAATAAAAATTCCACGATCAGCTTTGGCTTCAAATTTCTTTAGAGGATCACGATCCTTCAAAATATAGCACGTACAGCCAAAAACATGAAAGTGTGCCACCGAAGGTTTCTTGCCATTTACCAGTTCATAGGCTGTAGCATCGGTTCCAGATCGAATACTTATTCGATTCAAAATGTAGCCAGCTGTAGAGACGGCTTCTGCCCAAAAAGTTCGAGCCAGATTTTTGGAAATTAGCATCACGCGCGCCATCTCTTGCAGTGTTCGATTCTTACGTTCGGCGATCCCATTTTGTTGAGGCGTTTTTGGGGCCGAGTATTCATGATGAATTCCCTTCATCATACAAAATTCATTGAAGCTAGAATTTTCAAATTCGGTTCCATGATCGCTCCTGATCCTTTTAACCTTAGCTTCATGATTGGTTCGTATCCATTTTACAATACCCTTAAAGGCATTGAAAGTTTCATCTTTGGACGCCAGAAATCTTGTCCATGTGTATCGGGAAAAATCATCAACCACAACCAGCACATATTCTTTCTTAGCTAAGCTCTTCACCTCCATTGGACCCATCAAGTCCATGTGTAGAAGTTCGAAAGGAGCTGAAGTGCTCATTAGAGTTGGAAGTGCCGGATGAGGAGTTCTTGTCAACTTGCCCTTCTGACAGTCACCACATACTCGCTTCTCGATTTTGGGGAGTTGAGAGATTCCTCGAACTATCTCCCCCTTAACCAGTTTGCTCAGATTGCGAGTGCTAGTGTGGCCAAGTCGTTGGTGCCACAGATCAACTTCATCGGGGACGGTCACGGAGAAGCAACTATACTCAGTTGTATAGCAATTTTTTTTAGCACGTGGACCTTCCATGATACATTTTCCCTCAGCATCATAAACTCGGCAAGATTCCTTATCAAAGCTAACATTAAAACCTTCATCACACAGCTGACTGATAGATATGAGGTTTTCAACAAGTCCCTTAACGTGGACAACATTTCTGATAGGAGGCAATCCTTTGATTTGTAGCGTCCCTTTTCCCTTGACAACACCTTTTGCTCCCCCTCCAAACACCACGGGGGAACCTGTCATCGGCTCATATTCTTTCAAGAATTTCTTAGTGCCGGTCATATGTCGGGAGCAGCCACTGTCAAAGTACCAAATGCCTTTGTTGCCTGCTTCAGAAGCATTTAGTGCAACATGGCAGAAAATCAGTTCCCTCGGTTGCCAATTACTGGTTTTAGAGTTAAGTTCAACTTTACTCTTTTGAGACTTAGGCACCCATTTCTTCTTGCCATTCATTTTGACATCTCTCTCAGTCACAGCTTTCAGAGTTTGCTTGATTTTAGGATTTGGAGAGACAGGTTTCTTCATTTCCTTAGTCACTTCAGACTTCTTCTTTATGATTATAAGTTCTCTGTTCATGTCCTCTTTCATCCTATAGCAAAATGGTCGAATGTGTCCAGGTTGATCACAGTAGTGACAAACATATTTTCTTCTTTGACGATTCTCAACCTTCGTAGACGTCTTGACCAACACAGTTTTAGTTCGAGAGGACTGTCCATTTTTCTTCACATTCTGAGATTTCTCTAAGTTCTTCAGCAACGTCTTCTCATAAGGTAGGATACCACGAGGATGTTTGACAATATTCTTCGGAAATTGATATGTCTCAGATTTTGAAGTCGAGATCGTCTTTTGAGTTTTTGGTTCTGGAGACTTAGCAATCTTCTTCCCTTCAGCAATCTCCTTCCGTTTAGTTGATTCAACGTCATCCTTGCTTTTATCCTCAGGTTGATCATCCGATGCCTTAACAAAACTCACCTCCTTCTTCTTTTCGGATGTCGAGTATATAGATTCAAAAACCTTTTGGAATCCAAGACCGTAACGATTAGGATTCATATATGAAGCAGCATTGTCAAACACGGAAGAATTCGTGTTCATTTTCCTCAACAACTCGTCAGTCATATGAAGTTTTTCTTTCAATGCATATCGTTCCTTGTCAGTCATGGCAAGGTCAGTTTGAGTTTTCATCAGAGATGACTTCAGTTCATCATTTTCAGCATCCGTGTTCTTGAAAAGAGTCTGCAGTTTCTTAACTTCAGTAGACTCCTTTTTCAGTGAGGTCTTCAGTTTTGAGTTTTCAGAGCTCAACTTCTCACACACCTCTCTTAGTTCGACAACTTCCTTGAAATACTTATGTTTTTCTTCGAAAAGGTCATCAAATTTGACTTTGAGAATTGTCAAGGAATTGTTCAGCTTCTTCTTCTCATCCTTAGTCTTCTCAACTGAGTTTCTCAACACTACCACTTCATCACACATCTTGAGTTGTTCATTCGAGAGTTCATTAAAAGATTCAGTCAAGCACTTCAGAGACACTTCAAGCGTGCTATTCTCAGTGATAGCAACATCATATAGATTTTCAAGTATAGAGTGACTTTCCTTCAAGGTGATCAACTCAATACACACATATCCAGTTTTAGACACTTCGGTTGTCTTTTCCATCTCTTCAGCATCAGACACTGATTCATCATCCGAGAAGATATCATCATCACAGAAATTTCGATTTGTCGATGCCACACGGAAGATGTTGTCTGCAGTTGCAGTGTCTTTCAGAAATGCATCAAAAACAAAGTTTTCGACCTCCACATTTTCGAGATCAAAAGATTCACCAAAAGTGACAACTAGAGCGTTGTCTTCATCATCGTCAGAATTGTTGTCCTCAGACTCGTCGTTCTCAGAAATGACATCCTCATCGTCAATCACAACATAGCTAACAGGTAGCTTCTTCTTACGATGTAAATTAGGACATTCATTTTTAACATGTCCATATCCCTTACACTCATAGCATTGCATCTTGGAGACATCCTTGCTAGTAGAGGAGTATGGTGAGAGCTTTGTCCCTTTAAACTTTTTGTCCGACGACGATCCCTGATTTCGGCTGTCAGGAGTATTAGAGTATGAGTTAGAACTTTTCTGAAATTTTCGAAAATTTCGTGCACGGTTCTTTCTCTTAAATTCTTGTTTCACAAGATAAGTGACTATCTCAGTCAGTGCAGCAAGTTTGTCCGGATTATTAGAGTTCATCAGTTTCTCAATTTCCTCAGCTTCCTCATCATCAGATTCACCCAGATCAGCAGAAAAACTACTTTCAGTTTTCTCATTTTTCAAATGAGTCTTTCGAGAGTTAGAGCTTCTTGAACTTTTTCCTTTCTCTGAAATTTTGAGAGCAGTCATCGGTTCATAGACAAGAGACATGTCTGGGTTGCTTCGAACTTTGAGAGTCAAGTCATAGTTTCTCAAATCAGCCATCAAGTCGGCATAATCCCAGTTTTGGTTCTCGTCATTTCGTGCTTCGATAGTCAGCACCTTACTCTCGAACCTAGTGCTAACACTGGAGAGGACTTTCTCATATACCATGGGAGCAGGAAAGATTTCTCCAAGTTCAAAAGCTTCATTCACATATCTCATGATCTTGTCCAAGTAGTCATTGATATCTTCATCTTCCCTCATCCGGAGTTGGTGGAATTGAGCAGTGATAGTTCGGATTTTCGATCGCTTAACAGCATGACTTCCCTCACAAGTTCTTTGTAAAGTTTCCCATGCATCTCTGGCAGAAGTGCAATTTTTGACCAGCTGATACATACTGAGGTCCAGCCATTCACAGATAAGAAGTAGCGCTTTGCTGTTAGCCGTGGACAAGTCATGTTCCTCTCTCGTCCAACTACGTTCCGGTTTCGGAATTCTCACGCCATCGGCGTCTTCCGTATATGGGCGTTCCCATCCTTCTAACACTGCCATCCAAGATCTGGAATCAAAACCCTTAATCCTAGCAGAAACTTTGGCCTTCCAGTTTGAGTAGTTCTGATGAGTGAGCATAATCGGTTTCTGGACAAACATGGACGACTCCATTGTAGCGGAAATATGAAGTCAAGTAACGGATCACGTCTTATACGTATGACGTCCCGCTCTGATACCAATTGAAATTACGTTTTCGACGTATGATACCAACTTTTCGTGAAGTCGGTCTTAAAACAGTCTTCGTTCGCTCAACCACACTCCGTTAACACACACTTGAAGTAGTGTGAATAAGATCGAACTCAAGTAGTTAGGTAGTGAAGACAAAGGTTGTATAATAGTTTCATTTCATTGATAAACAAAACTAACTATTACACTTGTGGAGAAAGGTAGATGGAATGAACAAGAGTCGTATCCCAAGTGACGCAGCACTCCAACGAACTAATGATCTAGTACTATATCACCTAGAGCTAAATCGCATAACTCTACTATCAGTGCACAGCACAAAACACCTACCAAAACTCTAAAGGCAGAGAGCCGTAAACAACGAACGTTGATACTCGAATATCGGATTTCGTTCTCTCAAAATCGTCACCGGATGTCATCCAACTCCATGGGTATATATAGTAGTCTCGCACATGTGAGGCCTTGAAATAGAGCAATCTGATTGGCCACATGCTTGGCCTACATCACAATTCCATGGATGACATCACTTTCGGAATCTTCGATTCTGGAATCTTGGAATCTTGAATCTTCGATTCTTGAATCTTCGAATCTTGAATCTTCGATTCTTCAACTTCAGACTTCAACACTATCTTGACTCCGTCGATCTCAATACTTCATCTTCAACTTCATCGTGACGAACACTTGTCGTTGAGGCTTCATTACTTCATCGTCTTCACGGTCGTCGATATCGTCGAAGTGATAAACAACAATCACTCATCATCAACACTTGGACGTGGATAGAAATCACTTGCACTTGTCGTTGATGATAGGACGTTACACTCTCAGCATCAGGAGATGATCACTGAGAGAAGGTATCACGGCGTGACATGATGTTGGCATGTGAGAGTGCAGCATCATGGGAGAGTGTCGCTAGCGACAATAGGAGAAGATGCCAGACCATGGCATTGTGTCGCTAGCGACAGGATGCTCAAGTCCCGGATTATTGACGAGCGTCGCTAGCGACAGGAGGCAAGAATGCCGGACCCTGTGTGACTGTCGCTAGCGACAGAATGCAGAGGTGCGGGGGCGAGGTGTTGAAGACTTAGGTGTGCTGGGTTTCGATGTCCCGGGGTATCAAAAATTGCGGAACCGATAACCCCGAACGAAATCCCGTCGCCGGAAACTGGATCCCCGACTCATCCGCAGGAGTCCGACCTTTGGAGACTACGCACCCGAAGACACGCAGCCCGCCCCCAGCCGATTTTCTCCCGCGAGTCGGATCCACGAACGAGAACACCACGATGTCCGGAGCTCAACCGGAGAATCGCCGCGGGATGAACCCGCGGCCGAAACCCTAGCCGAGCCCCACCGCGGGCTCGCGATCGATCGATCGATCGCGTGGGGCTGCCCAGCAGCCCCCGGCGGTGAGTTCGGCGACTCACCGCCGTCACCGGAGGTGGGGGAAGCCACCAGCCGCGGCGCCAGCCCGCGGCGGTTCCCCCCGGCGATCGAGCTAGGGCTCGATCGCCCCCAGCCGCGGCGTCCAGCCGCGGCTCTCCTCGGTGCGCGCCGGCGTTCGAAGCCCTAGGCTCGACCGCCACCCCCTCGGCTCCCAGCCGAGGGCTTTCCTCGATCCCGGCGGGGATCTCTAGACCGCCGGCGGTCCGGTGGTCTTCAACCACCACCGCGCGGTCTATCCCTGTCCCCGGGTTCGTCGTTTTTCCCGGATCTTGTGTTCATGCATGTATTACAATTAAATCACATAAATTCACACGAAGGAGTTTATGATTGTACCTTTGATTCGTTGTGCGGAGAAACGAAATCAAATTAAAGACCCTTGGATCTTCCCACGTATTCCTTGCACTTCGTTCGAACGTCGGGTGGGCGACGATCTATCGAACTCCTATGGATCTCCTTCAACTCTCTAGAATATCAAGTATGATAATCTTGTCTTTTGATTTATGAAGGCCATGTAGTGCTTTTATAGGCTACGTAGGGGATCTAAAGGAGGTGGAATATTGGGCTTCCAATATTGAAGATTAAATTGAGCCCAATGCTCAAGTCCATTAATCCTTATCAATATTAATTAATTTATTTTCCACTATATAAATTAATTGCACTCCCAATATTAAACCATATTATTTCAAATAATATTTCTCCGGTAGTATTTATTTATTCCGTGTATTTAAGATTTAAATATCCATGAATAAAATTAATTTATTGCTAATTAATTTATTCATCTCTTTAATCCGAGACTAGTACCATTCAACCTTAATTATTGTGCGGAACGAATCCACTCATGAGGTTTACACAATAATTCCTTATGAACTCATCTCGGGGATATTATCAACCCTTACGGGATACACTGTCCGGTTAATTATTCACGGCATGTCATATATAAAATATAGTGACCCAACTTAACCGGAAATTAACCTAATAATTAAATCGGTTAATTCCTTTGGTAAATCAAAGTTACTTATATTAAATATACACACCCGCAATAATATCGGGGATTAAGAATAAAATACACTGAGACTCGAATCGATTATCGCCGGCAATCCTAATCGATGAATCTCAACGATCCGCTCAATACACCAAGTGTACAAGTGTGATAAAATAATTAAGATAAATTATTTTCTCTCTCACACAACGACTATACCGATGGATTGGTCCGTGTCCATCTAGGTCGTGAGTAACTGTTTGATTAAATACGAGTAACCGATAGTATGATCTTCTGTGCGCCCATGCTTGCACCATACTAACTACAACGTATAAAATCCAGGACTATATTTTGCATATATTTAATTAATAATAATTAAACGCAAAACAATTGTTCGTTAATTTAATAGATTAAATGCTATGATCGGGAGTTTACCGTTACTCAAATCTAGAAATTAAGTACACAACTCCAACAATCTCCCACTTGTACTAAGGTCTAGTCATTTCCTCCAAACTCCCGGTTCCCATACTCATCACGTGCTTAAAGTGTACTTCCGAGAGGTACTATGTGAATGAGCACTCTAGGTTGCCGCTCTGAAGTTATCTTGGTGACTACTACGTCGTCTCCCTCGACGATGACTCGTATCAGGTGGTACTTGCACTATGTGTTATCATCACTTTTAGACTTATGACTTCTTCCAGTTTATCACGCACCACTATAAAATAGCCTTTGATAAACTAAGAGTCATTTCCAAGTCTTAGAGGTTATCCCGGAACCTAACCAAAACTTCCGCTGCCTCTGAGGCTGCTATTCGGTTATGAGAGAGTCTGAGAAGCATCCCGCTTATCACTCTTTCATATTAAAGGTTCCACCTTTTCCAAAAGTGAACACATAGCCTGATATCGACTTACACTGGCCCTTCTCTGATTTGAAATCTGAGATTATGTAATCTAAGAAAATTTCATTTTGAATATTTCTTATCCAGATTACTTTGATATCCTCCCACTACGCTGACCGCATAGTTGATATCAGGTTCTTGTTTTCTAACATTGCATTTAAGCTTTCCACACGAGGTGTAGGAAACTGCTTAGTATCATCTGTCTCCTTAATGTGTTCGAAACACATGACCTTAGATAGATATACATATTCTGTCTCTGAAGGGCAACGACCTTTCTCAGAATTATGCATGTTAAAACAAACCATAATCGTATAAGATATCCAGGAGAAGTACAATGTTCTTATCCCTAGATCATAAGATCTCAAGAACATGTTCTAACTTCTACTTAATCTTATATCCCGATTCATTTAGACAACCATTATTTTATGCTTGATGATATCTTTACATTGTTGCCAATGATAAAATACTATCTACACAAAATTCCGAGAAACACCACCTTGTTTCCATTATATCTCCAATACACCTATCGTCTCTGCCTTTTTGATGAATCCATTGAATGGATTATCCCATCAATACGCAAGTTCCACGATTCATAGCTTTGTAACTATCCATAAATGGATTTACCAAGCTCGTACTCTAAATGATCTAGCCTCTTTACAATAATCCTTATTGTTTTTCAAGCAGGCTCATTTAGATCTAGTACTGCCTTTATGTAGAGCTAGGGATCGATTTCATGTTATGAATATCTCCGGTTGTTCAACAACCTCCCACTGCAATGGCGTCCTGGTGTATAACAGTAATAACAATAGGTGCAGTGTGTGGTGTACTTCTACTCGGTTTGGCTGGTTCCCAGTCTTTTGTCCTTTTTCTCATTCCAAGGTATTAATTTAGTTCAGGCTTTGTGGTTCATCTAATAGTCTTCCTCTATGAACCGAACGAAAGTTCTTCTGGTTCATAGTACTATAGAACACACAATACTTCGTTCATCTAGGATATCCTACAATCACACAGAATGTGTTATTGTCTCCAGAAATATCCATAGAACATAGGTAGTTCCGAACAACTTGTTCTCTTTAACTTTTAGATTTCCATTTCTTATTTTCAACGCACCATCTCTACACGTAAGTGTATGGCGCGGCCCTTTGGGATTGAATCCCAATCTTTGATTATGCTATGTGTTATTTAGACAGGCGATGGCCTCCGCGAACAAGTCGCAGGCTCTTAATGGATATACTTTAATGGTTCCCCATAATAGCTTTGTGTCCATTGACTAGTCAAAACACTCTGCTTTTATGGCACATTTAAGTACTCTAATCCATCATTGAGTATTCTTGAAAGAACTACTCGTGCCTTTCTAATTCACACATGTGACTGCATATCTAATCATTTCCAATACTAGTCCGAATTCTATCCTTTATGAAAGGTTTGCTTAGATGTATTATCCTCCAAATTCAATTCTTAGGTCGGAAGGTCCATTCCTTCAAATATAATTGATCAAATCAATTTCGACCTTTTGAATCTTTTTTTGAAAATACTACTAAGTACAAGAATTCACAAGTATAATGATTTAATAAAGAAACATATCTAATCAAGTAAAACAAGTTATAGAACGGTTTGTCGCATCGTGGTAGACTTAGGATCCATCATTCATATATTGCTATCTTAATGTACCAGAATAGATAATGCCATCATTTCTTATCAAAATCATTCAATGATTAAAGAAATAAAATATCCATTCATAAATAATAGAAATCCAGAACAAAATGTTCTTTCTAAAATAAAGGGTACATAATGCAATAATCTTGAAATGAAATCCTATTTAACTACTAAAGCAGATAAATGTCTTCCACTGCAACAGCTGCCTCCTCTACAGCTTTTGCCCGTGTAGACTCGAACTCTCCTTCTCTAAGTCGCCGGGTTTTCTGGAACCCCTGCATTCAAAATGCACATACCGTCAGTGGTTCCATATCTACACACCAGATTTCTGGTAGATAATACCGCTGACTATGTTTTTACGACTAAAGAAAAATTCGTACCACTGAGAGGACATTCAGACTTCCAGTGTCCAGACTTGTTGCATCGGAAGCATTTGCCCCTTGGCTTTGCAGCCCCCACTCGTGGCACAGTCCTCTTGACACCACTGGGTTTCCCGGCTTGCTTCCTTCTCTTGCCCCTACCTCCAACAGGCTTAAAGCCTTTGGACTTGGTAGCTACAAGCGCTTGAGACTTGCCCTTCTTGTAGATCCCCTCTGCCGCCTTCAGTTCAGTCAGGAGTTGCGCAAGAGTATAAGATAGTTTACCCATATTATAGCTCATACGAAACTGCTCAAACTTAGGGGTCAGAGACTGGAGTATGATGTCGACTTGCGTCTCATCATCAATAGAAGCTCCTAGGACCTCAAGTTCATTCAACAAACTCATCATTTTGAGAACGTGCTCCCCGACGGGCGTTCCTTCAGACTGAGTAGTCGACATGAGGACTCTCATGGCTTCTTGCCTTGCCGCACGATCCTGCTCCCCAAACATCTCCTTGAGGTTAGTCATCATATCCCGGGCAGTGTCCATCGGCTCATGTTGGGTTTGGAGTACATTTGACATGGAAGCCAAAATATAGCACCTAGCCATTTCATCAGCCTTTTTCCACTTCCGATATGTTGCCTTTTCCTCATCAGTTGAGGCAGCCGTGGGCTCAGCAGGGCATTTATCAGAGAGTACAAACTTGTACTCCTCTGAAGTTAGGACAATGTCTAAATTTCTCTTCCAATCAATATAGTTGGTGCCAGTGAGCTTATGCTCCTTGAGTATCATAGAAAGTGGGTTCATAGCTATTCTCTAAACCTATAAGCACATTTAAACAAACAATTAATTTAATATCCGATATTATCTCCCCATAATAATATCATTAAATCACTAATTACATCCAAAATCCCATCAGATAAGGCAAGCCACGATAGTGTGGACGTTTACCCATCCAAATGATTTAGCAATTAGATTTGCTTTGGTCGTACATCACTATAGCGTTACTTCGATGGGAAGAATACTATAGAGCGTACCTAAGTGTAAACCATTATTCAGTATCTAAGAAGATTGCTTGGGACTGCATATCAGCGCAAGCCACGATAGTGTGGACGTTTACGTTAACACACGATCCTTCACTTTCTTCTATAACTGTCTACATCAATCGTTCTAAAATCCCATTCAATGCAGCAAGCCACGATAGTGTGGACGTTTACTACACCAAAAGATTTATACAATTGACATCCAATTACTTGAACCATTCAATTTCGTAAATCAAGACGCGGGGAATCATAAGTGAAACTCGAAGTTTCTAACCAGTGATTCACCATGCGAACAACCCTATCTCTCATTAGATGAGGGAGCCGAGCAGACAATCGATCCACCTTAAAAAAATGGTACGAATGTCTCTAATTTGTGTCATCCACATGACCAAGTGGCTCTGGCTCCATTCCACTCCCCGGGGTGAGAATGAGTCGACTTGAAGTCAGTTTCAGAAAGACAAATTAGGCATTGTTTGATAAACTTAATCAATGTTTCTTGTAAAAGGAATTACAAGAATTCTCCTACAATGACACATCTATACGAACTTCAAAAGTCCATAAGAGTCACCAAGAGAACAGTAATGGAGACCATGGGAATGTTTCCATCCCCTCTCCCACTTAGCTTTTTATAACAAAGGGATACGCTATCTAATGCATAATTAAACACATAAGCATGCATACAAGTAATAAAGCACATAGCACATAGTCAAAATAATGCTAGAAAAATTATTTTCCGACTATCATGGCTTTATTCCATCTCCGTATGCTTCTTCTAGTCTTCAGTCTTCGTTCTTGAATGCTCCATGTGACGAGAATATTAATCCCAATATTTAAATCTATTTATTTTTAATAAATCCAAAAGATACTCAATTCGAAAATTAAGTCAATCGAATAAATCAAAAATAAAATTAAATATTATTAATATTTTTATTTATTTATTTTTTCCCATCTAATTCTATTAAATCTCTAGAATAATCTATCCAAGTCAAACTTGGAATATTCTAGAAGAATAGAATAAGGAAATAAAATAAATTAGGACTCTTCTACTTTCCAAGATTAATTAATTTCCATTACTATGAAAATTCCCATAAAATAGAAATAATCAATTAGGAAATAAATTAATCCTAAATTAATTATTATTCCTTTCTAATTCTATTAAATCTCTAGGATCCTATTCCAAGTAGAACTCGGAATACTCTAGTAGACTTCCATAATAGAATAAGGAATAAAATTAATTCCAATTAATTCTTTTCCTAATCCATGAGAATTCCCAAAATAGGAGAACTCAAATAGGAAGACCGAATTAATTTAGGAAAGCGTATCTAGGTAGGAGTAGCACGGGATGGGAGTTCCCGCACCACCCCACCATCATCGGCCGACCGCCGGGAGGGAGCACCCGCCGCCGCCGCCTCAGCCGGCCAGCCGCCACCGTCGCCGGCGACGACCCACGGCCGAAGGGGCGCGACGCCCCCACCCTCTGGGCGATCGATTGGGGTCGATCAAGGGGTTTGATCGATCCCCGTCCTTTGTCCTCTTCGTCTTCTACGCCACACGTGTTTTCCGGCGGTCATCTCGGCATCGATCCAACGTAAATAAATTACAAGAAATAAATTTACAATTCCGGTATCGATTCTATACATGAAATCGACCCTATACATTTTCCGGAAAAACATAGAACAATAATAATAAATCTAAATTCGGTCAACCCCCGAATTTTTACTATTACAAGCATTCATCCACACAAAACGAATCTCGACATGTCCGAGAGTTTAATAAACGAACAATCATGGTAAATTAAATAGCAATTAATTAAACGAATAATTAACAATTAATTAAACCATGATAGTCGGAATCCCTGCAAGGTAGAACACAATTGAATACATACATGAACACGAACCAAACGCTCTGATACCAATTGCTGGGTTTCGATGTCCCGGGGTATCAAAAATTGCGGAACCGATAACCCCGAACGAAATCCCGTCGCCGGAAACTGGATCCCCGACTCATCCGCAGGAGTCCGACCTTTGGAGACTACGCGCCCGAAGACACGCAGCCCGCCCCCAGCCGATTTTCTCCCGCGAGTCGGATCCACGAACGCGAACACCACGATGTCCGGAGCTCAACCGGAGAATCGCCGCGGGATGAACCCGCGGCCGAAACCCTAGCCGAGCCCCACCGCGGGCTCGCGATCGATCGATCGCATGGGGCTGCCCAGCAGCCCCCGGCGGTGAGTCCGGCGACTCACCGCCGTCACCGGAGGTGGGGGAAGCCACCAGCCGCGGCGCCAGCCCGCGGCGGTTCCCCCCGGCGATCGAGCTAGGGCTCGATCGCCCCCAGCCGCGGCATCCAGCCGCGGATCTCCTCGGTGCGCGCCGGCGGTCGAAGCCCTAGGCTCGACCGCCACCCCCTCGGCTCCCAGCCGAGGGCTTTCCTCGATCCCGGCGGGGATCTCTAGACCGCCGGCGGTCCGGTGGTCTTCAACCACCACCGCGCGGTCTATCCCCGTCCCCGGGTTCGTCGTTTTTCCCGGATCTTGTGTTCATGCATGTATTACAATTAAATCACATAAATTCACACGAAGGAGTTTATGATTGTACCTTTGATTCGTTGTGCGGAGAAACGAAATCAAATTGAAGACCCTTGGATCTTCCCACGTATTCCTTGCACTTCGTTCGAACGTCGGGTGGGCGACGATCTATCGAACTCCTATGGATCTCCTTCAACTCTCTAGAATATCAAGTATGATAATCTTGTCTTTTGATTTATGAAGGCCATGTAGTGCTTTTATAGGCTACGTAGGGGATCTAAAGGAGGTGGAATATTGGGCTTCCAATATTGAAGATTAAATTGAGCCCAATGCTCAAGTCCATTAATCCTTATCAATATTAATTAATTTATTTTCCACTATATAAATTAATTGCACTCCCAATATTAAACCATATTATTTCAAATAATATTTCTCCGGTAGTATTTATTTATTCCGTGTATTTAAGATTTAAATATCCATGAATAAAATTAATTTATTGCTAATTAATTTATTCATCTCTTTAATCCGAGACTAGTACCATTCAACCTTAATTATTGTGCGGAACGAATCCACTCATGAGGTTTACACAATAATTCCTTATGAACTCATCTCGGGGATATTATCAACCCTTACGGGATACACTGTCCGGTTAATTATTCACGGCATGTCATATATAAAATATAGTGACCCAACTTAACCGGAAATTAACCTAATAATTAAATCGGTTAATTCCTTTGGTAAATCAAAGTTACTTATATTAAATATACACACCCGCAATAATATCGGGGATTAAGAATAAAATACACTGAGACTCGAATCGATTATCGCCGGCAATCCTAATCGATGAATCTCAACGATCCGCTCAATACACCAAGTGTACAAGTGTGATAAAATAATTAAGATAAATTATTTTCTCTCTCACACAACGACTATACCGATGGATTGGTCCGTGTCCATCTAGGTCGTGAGCAACTGTTTGATTAAATACGAGTAACCGATAGTATGATCTTCTGTGCGCCCATGCTTGCACCATACTAACTACAACGTATAAAATCCAGGACTATATTTTGCATATATTTAATTAATAATAATTAAACGCAAAACAATTGTTCGTTAATTTAATAGATTAAATGCTATGATCGGGAGTTTACCGTTACTCAAATCTAGACATTAAGTACACAACTCCAACAAGGTGCTGGAGTCCTGAGTGATTGTCGCTAGCGACGATGTCGCTGATGCTTGACCTTGTCAAGTTGTCGCTAGCGACAGCATGCTAGAATGGGGTGTTGATGCATGAAAGACTTGACTTCGTTGTACCATATCACTAAGTGTAAGTCTTGCATCCATTCACCTTAACACCTGAAATCAAAGACAAACAACAAAAACATGTTGTCGACAAAACTAACATTTACAGTATTGAATGCGGCAACAACTGCGCTGAGGTAATCGCAGCAGCGATTTCCGGATTAAATGGCCTCAGGATGTTGAGACATCGCTCGAGGTGAAGGCATCGACGAAGGGGTCGTTTGAGGCAACGGCGGAGGCATTGTCGAAGGCAGCGGCAGAGGCAGAAGCAGTGGTATTGACTGCGGCAACAACTGCGTTGGGGTAGTTCGCATCATCGACTACCATATTACCGAATTTCAGGATGAGATATCGTTGAAGGTGGATACAATGGCCAAGGCATCGTCGATGGCAATGGCAGGGCAGCAACAACAACAATGACTACAACAACGACATCATTAGGTAGTTCGCAGCAACGACTACTTGATTGATAATACTCAACATAAAACTGATCAGGAGGGTATCAGTTGTCTAGAGATGCAGAAAGGAGGATTATTCATCAACATAAGAGGTTTGCACAAGTTAATTGTGTATAATGTTCTAACGGTGGAAGAAGGTGCGAATGATATTGTCATTCATCAACCTAAGGGGTTTGCACGAACTGATGTTGTGTATAATGCTCTAATGGTAGAAGAATGTGTGAATGACAGGTTAGTGTTGCTAATTTTGAGGTGGAGTTGTTCAACTCCCTTTAGGCAGCATTTAATATTTTTCTGTGGAGAATTGCCCTGCGGCAGGGTGAACTGACGCAACAGCCAGGGCAACAGTACCTTATGCAAGCGCATTGGGAAGTCTCATACATGCTATGTTGGATAGCTAGTCTGATATTGACCATGTTATGAGTGTGATATCGAGGTTTATGAGCAGAAGTCGCTGGTGGCAGTTCGAAAGTTGTTGAGGTATGCCAATATAACCATTGGTAACGATTTAATGTCCAAGAAGATGGAGGACATGTATAATGCTCAAATTGAATGTGGAGATGTTGATTTTGGTAGTCTTGATACTAGAAAATAAACAAGAATTGTTGTTGGTGTAGCGGCAACTGCAGCAGCATCTGTTGCGGGCTATACTCCTGAGTAGCGGCAATTTTTTATTTTATTTTTATTTATTTGTTGGGGACTAGGGAAAGTCTTGACTTGATGACGAATGAGTCAAGCCCACACGCCGCCGCATCACAATGAACGTTTCCAGCGCCGATTAAGGACTCGTAGTGGGGGATGCAGAAGGAGCTCATGAAAAATGGGAAAGGGATGAGACGACTATACGAGAGGTGACTTTTAAGAAAATACAAATATAATAATTTCAATTAGCTCATGAAAAATAGGGAAGGGATGAGACGACTATAGGAGAGGTGACTTTTAAGAAAATACAAATATAATAATTTCAATTAGGGTAAATCATAAAATAGATATTTATCAATTATCAAGTGTTTTAAAAACTAAAATTTAAAAAGAAGGTGAGTTTAATAATACCAGAGAAGTAAATAAACTCACCCGATAATAAAATTATGTTTTAAGTAAAAAAAAAAAAAGGAAAATGAAATTTATCGAGGCTAATAATATTCGGCCGCTACCCATCTCAAAAGTCCCCCAATTCCATTTGAAGAGAAAAGATGGTCAAGGGCCCATTCCCAAAAGTCATCAAATCCCTCAAACCTAAGGCCTCCATTGTTTGATCTAACGGCCCACAACACCCGGCCCAGTATTTTGCAGCAGTTAATAGTCACCCTCTTGTTTCGCCCCCACTTAAACCCTAGAAAACATATCCCGCCTCTCAGACATCCCTTTTTATGACGTGAAACGTCAATCTAAACGAAGGAAAAGAAAATGGATTTTTAATTTTGTATAATTATTATTATAATTATATAATTGTTATCATTACCAGAGAAAAAGACCCCCTTTGGAAAATCGAAGAAGGGGCGATTTGATCTTGTTACCTTTTTCTAGGTAAGCGTTTAATTTTGATGGGTTTTTAATGGGAAAAAGATGAAATTTTTATGAGATTTCGGTGAGATGTGTTTGATTTTTGATTTCGCCCAAATCTTGTTCGTTCTTACATTTTTTTTTCTTCGTCTTGATTTTGTGGTCTCTACCGAAAGTTGTATGAAGAAAATTCTGGGTCTGACTTTATAACGAGTTGATCCAAGTCAATCCACTATATTCCGGTTCCCATCATGGTCCGGGCCTGATGAACGGCGGTTTTTGCCTGCATGCTTCCTGAAAACCAAGAGATCCCGGTTCGATTTGTACTGATTTAGTCGGAAAAGGGCCTCATTTTTTGTTTCGGGATTATTTTGGGGAGTTCTAAGTACATGCTTCATAATCTGGACTGTTCCCCATTTTGTATACTAGTCAACCTTAAAAATTTACAGCTTTTCCCTTTATACAAGATTTGATCAAATTTTTGGTCATTGAATTTCTGTTTCAATTACGAAAGTGAAGAGGAAAATTAGTCCAGGGGCTTCCCCTCGTAGGAATAAACGGAAACCATCGATGCCTTCCGTTGGCATGAGAAGGAGTTCTAGGGTGTTTGGGGCCTGCGTACTTAGATCCGGGAGGAGGCTATGGACAGAGCCCCACGAAGCCAGTTCAAATCTGAGAACCGATCAGACCAAGAATCAGTGGGTTTACACTCAAGAAGATTCTGCAGGGGCCTGCAAGGAAACAAGACAGGGAACTGAAAGTAATACTTTGGAAGACATGACAATGGAAGAACGTGTGCCTGAGGTTGAAATGGAGGTTAGAAGTATGGACATGATGTATGGAATTGTGTACAGGAGAAAGAGAAAGAGAGATCAGTCAGGAAAAATGGGTTCTGTGGATGATAGAAGGTTTGGGAAGAAGTTTTACAGGAGGCAATGGAGGAAGAAGAGTAGTGTTGCTTCATGTGAAACTTGTGCGGATTCTGTGAGTAGTGGGTTCCGTGATATTGCTATTGTTGCGAATGATCCACCTTGTGGGTATGGTTATTGGATAACTTGCTTGTTGGCTACTATACTCAGTTACATGGCAAGGGGTAGGATTGGAATGAGGCGAATGTCTAGTTTTCTTGTGTCAAAGCCATTAGTTGATGCTTATTCTTCTTGTGGAGTGCTTTTTCTGCAGGTAAAAGTATTATTTTTTATAATGTAAGTAGTTAAATAGAAAGTTAGCATTTTTATATTTATTTTTTGCATGGGTATTTTTTACTATGCTTTTTGATTATCTGGAGTATCTTTCAATTTTAAGGATCACCGATATGTCTTGAAGTAGAATTTCAAATGCAAAAAGCTATAGGCGATGTAGAGAATTTGATCCATATCGATTTTCCAAATTACATGGTAAAACTTATTGATTTATTTTTTCTAAAATGAAAATATTTTCCGTAAGCTGTTTGACTTTTAATGATCGGAATTGGAAGAACTTTTCCGGATTTCCATTTTAAACTTAGTTTGCTTGGTTATGAACTTTTGTTCCATGGAAAGATGAAAACAAAAATTATTCAAATTCAAACAATTATTCACTAAACAGGCATTCTTTCGATTTCCAGAATGTTGCAAATTGGAAAAAGGGAATGGTTCCATAATCCATGTGCCCTATGATTTTATACTCATTAACTTATTCCATTTTGTCAACTCGCTGTCGTTTGTTGCAGGATTCTACTGTTGCCAAGAATCCAGTAATTTGTATAATTTCTGGATACAGACATCTTTCACCTTTGTTTTCCCTTAATCTTACCACAATCCCCTCTTTCTTCATGCACATGCAAACAAGCATGTATTTTAGATCACAAAATTCGTTTCCTATCTTTCCCATGGCACATCCCTTCGGTATTATTTACAAAACGGATGAGGAAGATAGTAGCGTATCTTCTGATAAAACTAAAGAACCAGACCACTTTTTTGAAGTCCCTTGTATAGAATACCAAGATTTTATTGCAGTAGAAGAACCTCAACTTCTTTCTGAAAGAAAAGAGTTCTCACAATTATCTCTTGGGGTTACTAAATCATCGCTTAGATCCTTCCAATCGAGAAACAGTCGTCATATTAAGAAAAGACGAAGCTCCCTGAGGCGTAAGAGTAGTCGATCGCCTTCAGGCTTCCGGGCCCAGAAAACCAGTGGCACATTAGCTGCTGGATTTTTACGGATCCGACAAGAAAGTGTCCAGTCATCCTCCATTACTAAAATTACAAAAGACCTTAAATTGACCTTTACTCAAGAAATATTCACCACTGGCTGCTCAGCTAATTTGTTAATTACTGAGCCGGATAGGTGTTACAGAGAAGAAGGAGCCACAATCACTCTAGAAACATCCCCTTCAAAACAATGGTTTCTATCTATTAAAAAGGATGGAGGGAAAAGATATGGGTTCTCTGCCGAGAAGGTCTTAAGGCCATCCTGCACCAACCGTTTCTCACACTCTATGATCTGGGTAGTTGATAGTGGGTTCAAACTTGAGTTTTTCGACAGACGGGATTGGCTGATTTTCAAGGAGCTTTATAAGGAATGCTATGACCGGAACGTACTATCTTCTGCCACTAGTGTGATTCCAATTCCATTTGTGCAAGAGGTGTTGGACCAGTTTAGTACAGGCCCTAAGGAGTATGTGAGGCCCACTTCATATATTACGGTGAAGGATGATGAGTTGACTCGGGCCCTGGTGAAAAAGACTGCAAATTATGACATGGATTCGGAGGACGAGGTGTGGCTGGACAAATTGAATGACGAATTTTGCGAGGGAGTGCAGGTGGGGGCATCTGTCACGCCTGATAGCTTCGAGTTGATTGTTGATGCTTTTGAGAAGGGAGCCCACTTCAATCCTGAGCAAAATTTTGAAGAGCGCGCGTTTTGTGATTTTTGTACGCATTTGGAGAGGAGGGAAGTTGTTGAAGCTGTCCATAGTTATTGGGTAAAGAAGCGGAAACAGAGGCGAGCGGCTCTAGTGAAGATTTTCCAGGTACATATGATGTCTTTGTAGAATATTTATTAGTGTGCTTGTTGTCGATAGTTTTATCATGTGTTTTATTATAGTACTAATATATAATAAATTGAATTTGAGTCTTCATCTTTATAAAGTAAACAAATTTAAATTTCCATACTGAATTGTCTATGACCTACTTATCAAGTTCTATCCAGAACTGGATATTGTTTGACAATTCACCTTTTTGGCGTGTTCCAATTTTATCTGTGTTTAATGTATAAATAGCATTTCTACTTGTTTATTTTCTCTGTGCGTGCATTTATTTGTTCTTTTAAATATCAATAAAACCAATTATTTTTATTGACAGCTGTATCAGCCCAGAAGAATTCAAGTGATCCCCAAGTTGGTTCTGCGAAAGAAAAGATCATTTAAACGGCAGGCAAGTCAATCTGGAAGAGGCAAACAGCGACCTATTTTTCGTGGTATTTTCTCCTATCCAACCTTTTTTCGTTTCAGTATTATAGTGGGTTTCTTGTAATTTTGTTTGTTGGGGTTCTACAAATAAAAAACGTTAAAGTTATCAGTTCAAAAAATGTACCTTTTCATTTGTTCAGACCAATGTTACCACAATGACAAGTCTAGATAAGTCGATTGGTACCGTCGAGGCAACTAGTCGACGTGAGAAAACTGGTTTAAACTTCTAATATGTGGATCTTGTCAAAGAATTGAATTCGGGAGTGCTTTTGTAAATTTTTTGTTGTGATTAAAACTGGAAATCTATTGATTTTGATCTCATATCTGTACAAATTATACATTGATATGTGTTCATTATATCTGCAGATGTAGAATCTTGAAAAAAATAGATGAAAATTGTTGTCGACTAGAAAAGTCAATTACATGTTTTCGTTTTAATTTTAATTTGACAATAGACTGAAATTGTGGGCCGAATGAGATTTTCTTCCTCGGTCGCCTGAGAAGAGTTTCTTGAAATAAATTTTAGGGATGATTTCATAACCCACACATGGTTTGAGTTAATTACGTAAAAACAATTTATCAAAATCAAAATACTATCTTTTAAGTGTTATGAATCTCCCCTTTTAGCTGGCTGTTATTGATTGTAATTTTTCGTGTAGCAATAGTTGCTGAACGAGAAGCTTTAGAGCAACAAAATAATGTGAACAAAGTGCAAGAGGCTAATGCTGCTGCAGGCAGATTTGAAGGGTGGGCTATTCTGAAACGACAAAAAGCCCAGATGCTAATGGCCAATGCGGATTTAGCTACTTATAAAGCGTTGATGGCTCTTAAAATTGCAGATGGAGCCGAAGTTTTTGAGTCCCAAGAAAATGAACAATCTTTCATTTCCAGTTAGGTTAACCAATTACTGATAATTTCAATCTTCAAATTGTCCTGATTTTTATAATGCTAAACGAATTGTCGTTTGTTTTTTATGAAACATTGGGTAAGCACGGGTTATTTTTGTAATAGTATTTGTATAGGTGTCTTGTTTAATGTACATTTTGTATAATTATAAATCTGACAAGATTGATTTGTAGAATATGGGAATCTGTTGTCTTTGATGCTTTAGTTGTAAATATTCATTTGTTGTTGAACTTGCTAATCATTACATTAATGGTTTTTCATATTTCGTTAAATCAAACTGCCAACTTCTGATCATTATTAGTTCTATACTTGTATCGTATTTTGTAGTATTTGTCAACAATTACTCATGGTGCATTATTTTTAAAATTTAGCAACATTTAGTGTTGCGTTTTTTGTAGTATTTGTCAACAATTACTCATGGTGCATTATTTTTAAAATTTAGCAACATTTAGTGTTGCGTTTTTTGTCCTATCGTAAATGTTATTTTTCTAAAATTACATAAAAAATAAAAATATATATTCTTTTATATGTGTAGTTTGACAAATTATTGGAGGTTAATTAGTTTGCAAATGTCAATTAATGTATAATGGAGTATTAATTAAGTGTATTTAAGAGAAAAATAAATAAAACTTCAAATAAAAAGTTAAAATAAGAAATTAATTACATAAGAGAGTAGTACACTATTTGTGTAATACTCCTTCCGACCCTAAGAAATGGTCACATGTGGTCAACGTTGACTTTTTTTGTCCGTTCAATACATACGATAAACAGTGTTAAAAAATTATGAAAAAATTACTAAAATAAAATTTAACTATTAAATTTTATTTTAGTATTTTTTTTTCATAATTTTTGTATACTGTTTATCATACGTATTGAACGAACGAAAAAAGTCAACGCTGACCACTTGTGACCATTTCTTAAAGTCGGAGGGAGTATGCTTTATTGTTTATGCATCACTCCACTTTATTTATAAAAATAATAGTGTAATTAATATAAGAACTTTAAATAAACTTCAACATATTGTTTACTAACCTCGAGACGGAATGAGTAAAAGTTTTTTCTTTTTAGCAAAAAAAAAATCATTTGTTTTTTGTTTAAAAAATTCAAATATCAGATAAAAATTTAAGAATTAAATCAAATAAAAATAATTGTGTTAAATTTATGTTGTGATATACTACTCTCTCTTTTGTAATTTGTGAAAAAAGTATGATTATTGATTTGAAACAGAAATAGTATTCATTTCTAGTTGGCCCAAGATGAATTTGTATGGATCGAGAGACTTTCTTATAAGTGTAGATAATTAATTAATCCCCTTATCAACATTTGATTTTTAGGATGAATTTTTTTATCAACATTTGATTTTAGGATGAATTTTTCAAGGTTACTATAAATTTCTTCTTCCTGTTTTAGTGAGAAATCACTCACTCACTTTCGATTTCTACATAATACGTAAAATATTTTTAGAATAAATCTTCAAAAGTGATTATAATTTGTTTTTTACTGTTTTATTGACATCACTCACACACTTTCAATTTCTACACAATAATCACACACTTTCAATTTCTACACCATAAGGAGAAATCAAACCTTTTAAACAAACATGCAAATAAAATTGAAACCAAACTAGGACTTTTTGTCCAAAGTACGAACCTACTATGAATCTCATCGTGAGATATCACGTGCCTAACCCATCATCAAATTAATTTATTGGGTGATGTCATCATGACATCACCCCAAACTATTAGTTACTATATCGTAAGGGCAATCCCAATGGTTGTGAAATGGCAAGGGTCATTGCCATTTTTTGGCAAAAAGCCAAAAAAATCAACCTCAATGGTTGAAATTGCCCTTGCCAAAAAATGGCCATTGCCAAATTTCCATGTATATATGAGCAAATATACATGGAAAAATGGCCCTTGCCATTTATGCCATGTCATCACAACCATTCACTTCAACCACTCAAAATTCAACAAGCTTTTTTTAATTATAAAATTGATATGATCACATACCAAAAAGCAATATTATATTATTTAATTTAATAAAATGGCCATTGCTATATTTAAACCATTGGGGTAAATTTTATCAAATGACAATTGACCCTTGCCATTTTTTGGCAAAATAGAAAATGACTCTTGCCATTTTAGCAAAACCACTAGGGTTGCTCTAAGTGACGTACACAATAGAGGCACGATCCCCGTAGGCGGCTACTCTACATTTACATCTCGTTTTTATTTCGATTCTATTTATATTTTAACAATATTATTTATCAAATTAATGATTGTGTGAAATAAATTATGACACACACAACAAAGATTATGATCAACTAACTTACTCTCTTTGTATCAAATTAATATGAATACTAAGTTGAGTACGAAAATTTTGAAAAATATTATTTTTTACATGTTTAAAATAATTGTTAATAAATTTTAAAAGTAATTGTAAAATTGTATTTTGAAGTGTAAATATAAAATAATTTTTTTTAAAGTATGCATATTATTGTGAGACATAAGAATTACTCCCTCAATTTCATAATAACAAAATATTTTTTCTTAAATGAATGTTTTAGGATAATTAAGTCCCTAACTCTTTAAAAAAATAAAAAAAGGTTATAAAAATTGTTCCTTCTAATGACTATGACACCTAACTCATAATGAATAATTTATATAGTTGTCTATTATTATAAATGGACAAAATAATTGCTAGTACATTAACAATCAAAATTGTTTGAATAATTTATATAGTTGTCTATTATAAATGGACAAAATAATTGCTAGTACAATTATTAACAATCAAAATTGTTTCTTCCATAATTAGCTTTTCTTTTCTCATAGAGTATAAATTGGATGAGTTTCACAAAATTACACCGTTATGTATTACTTAAATCATGATTCACTTTGATCATTTTAGGTCAACAAATTCAAAACAAAAGTCAATAACACGAAAAGAACGAATAGGAAATGCAACCGAATAATACATAATGAAACACAGTACAACACTAAGAATCATCGTCATCCACTTAAATTGGAAACAAAAGAAAGGGTAAATCAGACTTAATTTTTCGGGCACATGCTTTTGGGCTTAGAGTCCAAAAAAACAGAAAACAGGAATTTGAAATGGGCCTTTTAATAAGTTGTTGAATCAATTTCCATGATGCTGCTAAGGTTCATAGGCTTCATATACTCCTCAGAGCCACCTAAGATTTGTTGGACTATCATCCTATTGGCCCTTTCCGACGGGTGAAATGGATCCCAAAATACATACTGGTTTCGATTTGGGCACAAATTCGACACCGGCGTGCACAGGCCCAGCCCATTATATGGGCCTTGTCCACAACAAGCTATCTTTGAGGTTATAAATCCTACATGCCCAACACACATAATTATAGTACGTGACTTAGAATGTAACAATCAAACATCATTCAAAAATTTTAATGTTTCTCCTTGTAAAAAGACATAAAAAAATAATTAGCTGAGTTATGTACCGAAACGAGTTGGCTCGGATATGAAATCCATGTGCATTTGATTGGTATTGGCTGCGATGAAAACATCTCGGCCGATCTCGTTGTTGAGTTCTCTGAGCATTCGTTCGAGCTGAGGGTTAAATAGCTGCGCGGCTCTTTGGAGCTCTGCGGCGCATTCACCGTTCCTACTATGTTGCGCCAGCTCAGCGGGGACACACCCTAGTGGGCCCGTCCCGGTCACGATAACCCGGCGGGCCCCAAGGCTATACAGTCGCTGCAAAATAAATTTATAAAACCTTTATTAATTAGTCTAATCGACATGTATTTTGACAATGTATGTCGATGAAAAAAATCGGCGTTTTTTACCCTTAAGACTTTCTCGTACTCGGAAACGACGAATGGCACGTAGTTGTCGATGCTATATTGACGAGACCTCGCGGAATAAGGGACTAAATAGTAATTGTTGACAAAATCATTTCCACCCAAAGTGATGAGGGTCAACGAATCCCTCACGGTTCTTCGTGTTTCCTCTTCTCCGACGAGAGCTCTCAGCCTCCGTTGGTATTCTCCGAAATAATTCAGTTGTTGGTAAATTCTTATTATGTTCACCTGCAATATAATATATACAATTAATACAAATTATAACATAATGAATTTCCAAATATATATGCTACAAAATTATATTTTATTACGAATTGAATTCCGGTATCGTTAAGCACTCCGACTCCGGCGGAAGCGAAATTGGCACCAACTCGTAGTCTCGAACCTCTAAGCTGAGGGCTCAAGTACGGCAGTGTCGACTCCCAACCCATCTGCTCACCTATTTTTATTTGAAAAGTGATAATAAGTTAGTAGTATAAATTACAAAGGAGATGTGACAATTAGTCTGAAACATAAATAGTATATGGAATTGAACGTACTAATAATGTCAGGGATGTTAAGGCCATTTGAGAAGCGGCCGGTTGGACGATGAGATGGGTAGTCTACGCCGTAGGGAGGTGCGTCGGCCCTTGCGGTGGTGACCAAGTAGTTGTTGTTGCCATTGTCTACCAAAGAGTCTCCGAAAACGAAGAAGGCCCTTTCCTGTCGTCCCCTTCTCGTTGCAGCTTCCGCTCGAGTCGTAACGAGAACGAGACAAAAGGCAACAACGACGACACAAGTTGAAACATGGCAGTTGTTGTTGGCCATTTTTATTTTGTTGTATGATGGAATTGAAATGAGAATAGATGATGCAACTTTGTTGTGTATTTATATATAGACATAGACAGTATGTAAGTACGTTGCATGGTGTTTTTAATGTGGTGGCGTAACAAGTGGTTACGGACAAGCAAAAATAAACAGCCTAGACCTAGAGTAAAAACTATAAGTAGGGGTGTGTGTATTATTATTATCACTATTATTGTTGTTGTTTATTTCTAAATTAAAGATTTTAAACAGTTGTTAATAATGGATAAATTATTGTACTATCAAATTGATGGGATTATCAAAGCCTCGTCACAATCAATGAGTTTCTTTTTACTATTTCTTTTACTCAATTCAGTATCCGGAATCCACTTTGATTTAATTCAATAATTCTAGATTTCTTTCGCCAACGAGATTTTTTGAACCATTTATTTTTTTCTTACTAGTTTTCTTACTAGTTTGGCTGTCGGCCCTTTTTTCACATATGCAACTAAAATTTTCGAACGATTTTTTTTTTTTTTTTTGCGTCCGGTTGCGAATAATACCTATATATAACTAAGCCACTACTAATAAGAGAGACGATCAAAGTAGAATCCTCGTGTATAACACGCCCAAACAATCAATGAACTCGATCCACTTAATACTCGTGCCTAACCGATGTCATGAAAAACACAGCTCTCCCTATGTAGCAAATCCTAAGTGTAGGACTCACAATTAATCAACTCGTCATTATCATCATGATGAAGCCCTGAATTCAATTATGTGTAAACCGAAGCCTATATTGCCTAGAACATGCTTCTAACGACTATACCGCAATTATGCCAAATGGGGAGGGGTGATCGACACTACGAGACACAACATAAGCGACGTTTGAAGACTACTATAACCCCAACAAACCTCGCGAAAAAACGAGTTACCCTAAGAACATGCAAAGCTACCCCCACTCTTGGAATACACATTGTCGTCAATGTAAAACACATAAGCAAGCAAATCTCAAGCAAGGAACTACAAAACATGTCTAAACAAAAAAGAACAAACTAAAGAAACATAATACACATAACAAGCATAAAAAGAAGAAGGGTAAGAAGGTGCATACAGTGGTGTCGACTCCTTTGGTCTTCTCGATCCAGCTCGTATGAAATCGTGGGAAGACCCCCACGTGGCGCTTATTTTGGGAACCGAAAGAGCAGCACGATCCGTGGATTAGCCTCCACGCGGCGCTCATTTATAGTCGAAAGCTTGAATTTTTCCTTCTTCATCCAAGGTGAATTTAAACCATGTAGACATACTTCCATTGTTTCGATAATCCCTTGATCTCTAATTTTGGTGGAGGTGATTCTTTTTCTTCATCGCTCTCGAGTACCTCAATCACCCCCACACTATCTTTTACATGCATCTCTTGGTTGGATTCAACAATGTGATATAAGAATATCGAGCTAATTTTCTGCAAAAACATCATCTCGGCCAAGAGATCAATAACATACATGTACATATAATTTATAGCACATGGGGAAGAATCGCTAATCCCTACCTCAAATACCGTATCATCCGCTCTTCTTTCATTCACTCCCAAAACACTATTAAATTTTAAAATACCTGGATCATGCGGCTTGGGTGGGTGATGATCACATATCACATTTTGTTCCTCAACAACCATAAGATTGATCATGTCAAGTGAGGAAAGAGGGTGTTGATGAGCCATATTTTTTGGCTCATTTTTAGGTTTTTAGAGTCAAGTATATCGAGTCTTTGGTTTGTTTTTACTTTGTTTGTGGGAGGGCACGTTTTGGGTACTTGGGCAAGTTATGCAGGTGGGCAGGAAAAGGAGTGGAAAGAGGAGCGTACTGTGTGAAAGAGGCAAGGAAATCACCTTCCAGGTCAAGAGCACTCGTTGAGCATGCCAGACTGACGAAAAGGTCCAGTGGAGTTGAGCAAGCAACCAGAACGTCAGCAGGTGGAGCAAGACTTGAGTCCGACCAAGTACCGCACATGGTCCGCTACCTCAATCAGTCAGAGAAGAAATCATGGGCAAGCGCGAACATTGACGGAGATGGAACGTTGGGCATGCGGTGTACCAGGAGTCCTGAATTCTGTGGAGTCTTTTAAAGAGGATCAGATTCACACTCCCGTCTAAGATGGACTCTCGTCTGGTATTAGAGGTATTTCCCCCTCACGTCTCTTATCCATTCAAGCCCGTCTATATAAGGATGAAGTGACTGATGAAGAACGACGACGGATGAGCAGCGAAGAACACGGATCGCAACCCTACCTGACCAGCAGCGAAGAAGGCAGTCGCGTGAGCACATCGACTTGCCGGCGTTTGTTTCTTGTTAAGCCTTCGGGCCAAAAACAATCTTTATGTTTTATGCTTTTTAATTCCGTACTTAGTTTTGTTATTTCCCTTTGAACAATTTCCCGTTTTAATGCATAATATAGTTCGTCGTAATTCCTTTGTTTTATTTTCGTTTTTAATTATGTCAAGTAGCTAATTTGTTTGTATCTGGGGAAAGACAGAACCTGACCAAACCCTAGACGAGATCTCCCGGGAGGCTTAGTGAAGACAACAACTAGCTGAGTTTTGTTCCCGATTCAACAGGGTAGTATAATTGAGCATGTTAGGGACTTGGGTAATCCTACAGTGACCAGTTGGAACCCTGACTTGCCTAACACAGGAGTACGTGGATCAACGCGACCGGGAGACTGGGCGTCCGTGAAGTACAACATGTTGCTGGAGATGTGGTCGTATGACTTGGGTCTGTCCAGGCATGCTATTGGCCATTCCGGGTTTGCTTGGAGGATGAAGGCGACTTGATCAATTTAGACTCATGCGGCCACATAGTGTTAAATTAGTCAATGTCAGGAGACCTATTGAGAGAGATCTAATAGGACTTAAACATAAGAACGAATGAGGGTTCGAGGTATTAATATGTGTGACATTATAGGGATGTTAATACTTGAGATCTATAACTGGAAGACAAAATTGTTAGCAAAATGATATACGTACCAATGAGCGGCAGCACTATGTCAAGAGGGTAGTCAGGGGAGTCAATGCCTGGATACTTTATCTCTTATTTGTTTTATTATCTGTTTAGTCAATTGCTCAGTCTGTTATCTTTTAATAGGTAGTTAAGTTGCATGCTAGTTTATTTCTGTTTAAGTTATTTGTTATTTTCCAGTCAAGTAAACACGGTGACCACGGTTCGGCAGTGCCCAACTGCTTTCCAAAACAAAACCTTTTTAAACATGACAACCAAATTGAGCAATCAAAGCCGGGAAAACTATAAGCTAAATCCCCTCCTCGTGGGATAGACCCTATACTTGCTGCTAGTACTTGTGCTAGTTAATAAGTTTAGGCTTATAAATATTATTTTGCGCTACTCCACGACGGTAGCGCCGTTGCCGAGGAGGCATTATTCCAAGCCAATAGTTTTCCGTGCTGACGCTTGACCTATTTTTGTATGCAGGATTCTGACTTAGAGGGAAGCAAGGATACAGGTCTACTATTCGATCCTGAAATCAACCTCAAGGAAGAATCGAAAAGCAGCAAGACAGAAGCAAGCACTAGCACGCGCCACTCAAGTAACTCAGTTGACCAGAACTGAGGAAGGAGAGTCAATCTCAGACACATCGATGGAAGATTCACCGAATGCATCCAGGTCACCTACGCGATCAAGGATGGTAGAAGAAGCAACCAAGACGTTGAGGGACACGATGTTCCCTGAGAACTTGAATTTGAAGCCGCTGGGCATCACCTTGCCCACGGTGGAGAACAATAACTGGGAGATGAGGCATGGCTTCATCCAAATTTTGCCCAAGTTTAGTGACATGCCACTGGAGGACCCACAGAGACACCTCCAAGACTTTGAATTGGCGTGTGGCACCATTCTAGCAAGTGAAGGGCTGGGGGAATACATTAGACTTCTAGCCTTTCCTTTCTCATTGGCTGAAGGTGCCCAAGAGTGGCTCTATACTCTACCACCTGGAGAAGTGACCACCTGGAGTCAACTCCAACAAAGCTAAGGTAATTCGGTCATACATTCATGCAACGGAAAAATATCCTCAGCCTCCATCCCCTCGTCTCTCTTTTCATCGGTATTTGAGTTTTGAGACTCAAAAGCGATATCTAGCATCGATGACTCATCTTCTTGTAAATGCACCCCTTCTTGATTGTCTACTACTATATTGATACTCAATGTCTCTTGCTCTAGTTCTATAGGGGGTGGAATGGACAACTTGTATGAGTCTTCGTCTTGATGTGACACTTTTGATGTAACCTCCTCCAACACCATACTCTCAATCGTCTCTTCCTCATCATCTTCCTCTAAATTTAGTTCATTGCCGTACATATGCTCCACTTTGGCCTCGACCTCATTCGTTTCAATTTTATCATAGTCGTAGTCACTTTGGAGATTCTCTTCCTCGTGTACCCACTCGCTTTGATTGCACATCTTATCGATCATATCTCCTATGACCTTAAACCTTGCTTCCGCTTTGATACTCTCTGCCAATCTAACTTCATTCGCCTTTATTGATGCTTCGTTTGCTTTCATGACTCGTTCGACCATCTGCATGAAATCCTGGAAAGTGTCCTCCAAAGATGGCTTATATGACGGCTTTGGTTGCATCGAATACGGTTGAGGGTATGCCAAATTTGCTTCAGCATTTCTGGTCATCGCCACTTCATTCGCTTTGATCGACGCTTCATTTGATTTCATTATCTGGTTGGCCGTTTGCATGAAATCTTGAAAAACGTCATCCAATGATGGCTTGTGTGGAGGCTCAGGTTGCATAGAAATGTGGAGGGTACACCATGTTATGAGGAGGCCATTGTTGTTAAGGTGGATCAAAATGATAACTCGATTGAGTATCCCACTCCGGATTGTATGCGTGAGACTGAGAGCCAAAATGTGTAGTCGCGTCATATTGGGAAGGCTCGTAGTAAGTGCTCGTCTGAGGACTTGTGAACTCCCACGGATAATTATTATATGTATTCATCACTGCTAACACAAACACTTGACAAAAACATTAAACGCACCGGTAGGAAAAATAATACTCATATCAAAAAAAAGAAAAAGAATTTTTTTTTTGAAAACAATCAAACACTAATACTAGTGCCTAAAGTGTTCCCCGGCAACGACGCCAATTTGATTAGTCGTTTTTAGTACGGCGAAAATCAAATAAAAATATTCCGAACCAGTTGCCGAAACAACTCGCCCGAGTCGATCTCTCGAGGACCACTACTATCGGTACTCGTATTAATGTTCAAGTGGTTGCATAGAAAAAGAGAAAGAAAGGAATAGCATAATGCATGATTGAGTTGGTTTTGTTATTAAACTAAATAAACTAAGAAATAAGAAATTAAAATAATCAAATAGCAAGTAACGAGATGTAAAGAATATAGAGAGAGAGACTAGAGCTTCGGGTTCATCAAACATAAAATCCGGGATGTCGATTTTACGAGAAACAATTATATTAAAACGTCCGTCACCGGTAGATTTTAGTTAGTTCGATTAACCTAGGTATTGTAATTGCTCCTAAGCCTCGTACAATCATTAAAAATCAAGTTGACATTTAATCGAACACATTGGATGCACTCGTAAATCTCTAGCCCTAGTTCAGGTTTGAATTCCCCTAGCCCTAGATAAATATTTAACTACACATAACTAGGTTTAGAAAAATAAATAACGTGGAAAAAATTCATGATCGAGATTAATAATTCAAGTTAGCAATAGGACAAAAAGAATAAAGCAATAAAAT
Source organism: Euphrasia confusa (assembly GCA_954870475.1). Lineage (NCBI taxonomy): Eukaryota > Viridiplantae > Streptophyta > Magnoliopsida > Lamiales > Orobanchaceae > Euphrasia > Euphrasia confusa. The sequence continues at coordinate 26,855,665 of OX940960.1, forward strand.
TATGAATAACCAATATGAAAAGAAAATAACTTACTAAATTACATGTTCAAGAAATAATAAGGATCCGAGCAAGAACCGATCGAATCCACCAATCCAAAAGCAAAGAAAGAACGATGTTTAAACTTAGGGAATCGAGTCTAAGAGCTCTCCAAACGTGCGTGAAAGAAAGTAATGAAAAAGACGTAATGTTTTCTTCGGGTCGAAACTTTACTTATAGTACAAGAAAATCGACGGTCAAACGCGGTCAAGGCTGGGAACTCCGTCATGCGAGCGCCTGGTTTCCAGGCGGCCGCCTGGTAGAGGTCGCGGGTGGGCACCAGGTGAGGGAGCGAGCGCCTGCTCGGAATTAGCAGATTCTGGACAAGGGGGCAAGCGGGCGCCTGGTCGTCGAGCGCTCGCCTGGTGATGGTCGCGAGCGGGCGCCAAAATGGCGAGCGAGCGCTTGAATGGCTGGGCCATGTAGAGCACTCCAAGGGCTTTCCGTAGAGATATAGATCATCGTTATAGGTGTTCAGAGTTGAATGGTTGCGCTCCCCAAGTTCGCTGCGCATACACTCCGGAGCAGCTGCGTACTGGGATGGAAACTCGAGGATTGCGATTATATGACTGAGATTTATGATAATAAACGGGCAGGGCCTCGTAAACCTCTTCGAGGGATTTCCGAAAAGTTATGGACCATGCATATAGGTGGTCGGAGCTGGGAGAACCGAGCTCTCCAAGTTCGCAGCGCAATCTCGGTCGTTTGTCGGCCAAATCACTTTTATCGATTTTAACTCGTTTTCTCATTTTCTTTCTCTTTTCGCATCGAATATGCTCATACACCTGAACACTTCACAACAAATTAAACCATATCAAAAACAAGAGAATGAAAAAAATAAACGACCCAAAACGCACGAGATTACACAAATATCACAAGAAAAATGACACAAAAATATATAAATCAATCTTCATGTTTGATTATTAGTAGGATCTTCATACTTGATTATGAGTATTTCATCGATGTAATTGAGAACATGTAGAGAGACGGGATTATTGAGAATATTGTTTTGAAAGAGCGTTGATTCAATTAAAGTGGTATTTTCTCATTCGACCGTGGTTTTTCTATATTTTTTATTTCCATGTAAAATTCGTGTTTTATCTCTTATCTCTTTTTTTCATCATCTATTTTATATTTCAAGCTATTGAAAGCCGAAATTAAAACACTAGCGATTATGATTTTGTAGAAATTTATTATTACAACCAATATTGTCAAAGACTCAAAGTACATAAATCATTGCAAAAGCATGTAGTAATTTCTACCAGTCAAATCTTTTCACATTTCCATTACTCGAATTGCTCATTAAGTAGAAGCCGTTGGCCCTGACTTCCCAGATGACATCATTGCCAAAATATTGTGTGCTCGCGACCATGGAGTCGAAGACCTTGAATCTGTGATGCTTTGGGCCCCATTGGAAATTACAAGTGGCCGCTGCATGCTTGAGGATTTTCTTGCAAATTTTGAATTCGTAATGTATTTGGGGGGTGACCGTTTCTGTTCCGAGATCTTTGCCTTTCTTATTGCAATGAACGGTCAACGGAGGATTGGTTAAAGGGAGGGCGTTGATAATCTCAACTCGGTATTTCTTGCCAACACAAGAGTTGATTTCTTGGAAAAAAGTAGTCGCTAGGAAAACGTACGCAACGAAGATTTTTAGGCCAATCATCGTCGTCATCGGTTCGATTGTTTTGCTTTGTTTTGTGGGAAATCAACATTGGTTGCCAGGTATTTATATGCAAGACCAAATAAATTGTTTTGTGAAAATAATGTTATTTAGTTAGATTAGAATCATATTTGGTCCTCTCCAGATTCTCAATAGTTTCTTACCAATTAAAAATATATTTTACTAATAAAAATAAATATAAAAATATATTTTTAAGTAAATTAAAAAAGTATACATATTAAATTAAACACGTTTTTTTTATATGCTTAATCAAGTGAAATAATTTTTTATTTAATTTTTAATATAAATAATTATTTACTTGAGGTGGCAGGCTGATGGATGACGTCAACTTTCCAGCATCTCATGATAGATAAAAAAATAGTTAAGGAAATTAAGTAAATGAGCATCTCGTTAGGACGAAATATGATTCTGTTGAAAATGTACACAAAATTCAACCCCGGGTGAAAATTCTACAAAGAACCGAGCACAGGGGTATTTTGTTAATTCTCCCAGAATTTGAATTCCCCGCAAACACAAAACGACACCGTTTCAGTATGAAACGATGTCGTTCAGTATCAATCCGAGCCGCGGGTGCACGGGCTAAGGCGGTTGATTTTTCAGCCGATTCTTCACCAAAATGCATGATTCCTTCGTGGTTGTGGTCCCTGCCAGCTCATCTACATGATGCACAAGAAATCGCGTCGTCGATTGATCGTACGGTTGAGATGTGCGAGTCTGTTACAGGTCGACGGCTTGGATTACGATTTCAATTTTGTGCGTTTTTTTTACATTAATCACTCGTATTTGTGATCGATATGCAAGTAGTGAGCTAGAGTGAACATTGCTGTCCTCTCATTTTGCTTCATATAATCCCAAAACCACCATCCTCTCCACCGTGCACGTAGGTCGTCTTCCCGGCGGCCGAACCACGTAAAATGTTCGTGTTCATTTCGATTTTGCAGCGTGAGTGTGTTTTATATACTTAAATCAAACTTCGTGTGAGGTGAGAGTTTAGTATTTGTTTCGCGATCGAGTTTTGAGTTTTGTGTTCGATTATCCTGTTTTGGAGTTTGAGTTTGATACTCGCCAAAGCTCGAGTTTGTTTTCGGCTTGTTTCTCAACATAGACCCTCTTCCGTGTCTCGGTCTTTGAAATCCACGTGGTCCTGGATACAACGAAGCATTCATTTCCTTCAGAAAAAAATGTTGAGAAAAGAGGCCGGAAACAAACGCGAGCTCCGGCGACACTGAATCTCACACAATAACACCGAACCACTGAAACGAACACTAAAATCTCACACACGTCGGAAACATTCAACACACACCTCACCACGAGTTTGTATTGGATATTTCGAACGCAAACACGAAGAGAAAACAATCACACAACAAATGATTTTCTGTGCTTCGATAACCGGAAGATGATCTACGTGCACGGTGGAGGGGAGAGGTGTTCTGGGATTATTATTCGAAGCTAAAAAACAATTGTACAAAACTCTCTCTAGCTCAATACTTGCATATACATCACAAGCACTAGTGATTATATGATAAATCAGAAATGCACAAAATCGATGAACACATCCTGGCCATCGAGCTGTAACAACCTCGCAAATCTCAGTCGTGAGATTTCGCGTTGCAATTCCATGTGCGTTTCGTAGATGAGCTGACAAGGATCATGTAACCACAAGAATCAAGTCGAATGGTGAAGAATCCACTGAGAAATCGCTCGCCAGAGACTGCTGCACCCACAGCCAAATCAGACGCATGGCGTCGTTTTGTTCTTGCGCGAAATTTGAATTATGTCAAAATTACTATTTTGCCCCTATAGTGCATTTTGTCGATTTTGCCTCTGGAGATGATTTTTCGTATACATTTCAACAAATCTCCACCTTACACAACAAATCAACCTCCAAAAACCTGCATAACACAATCAACACTTCAGATCACCTCAAAAAACAAAGAATCAAAATTCAATTCAAGAACTGACATGAAACAAATTTAAGAACCAACTTTAAATCCAAATCCTGCACTCCACAGCTGGATTTATAAACTCCAATCAGTCCCATCATGATCCTTGTATCCTTAGCTTTAAATCCATACCAAGAACTCACCATATGATCCATCATAACTCCAGTAATACCCAAATGCGACTAAATGACTCAGAACTGGCTTGGTTGAAAAACACATGTACTCAACTTCTTCAATTGTGAAACAAATGACTTCAAACCACCTCCAATAAGTTTGTACACTGAAATGTGACTTCACTGCACATTTCATTCACTACAAACCTGTTGGAGTTGTGTACTTAATGTCTAGATTTAAGTACCGGTAAACTCCCGGTCATAGCATTTAACCTATTTAATTAATAAACAATTATTTGCAATTAATTATTATTAATTATTTTACGCAAAATATAGTCCTAGATTTTATACGTTATAGTTAGTATGGTGCGCATGGGCGTACAGAAGATCATACTATCGGTTGCTCGTATCTAATCGAACAGTTGCTCACGACCTAGATGGACACGGACCAATCCATCGGTATAGTCGTTGTGTGAGAGAGAAAATAATTTATCTTAATTATTTTATCACACTTGTACACTTGGTGTATTGGGCGGATCAGCTTGAGATTTATTGATTAGGATTGCCTTGGATAATCAATTTAAATCTCAGAGTATTTTATTCTTAATCCCCGATATTATTGCGGGTGTGTATATTTAATACTAGAGGCTTTGATTTTCCAAAGGAATTAACCGATTTAATTATTGGGTTAATTACCGGTAAAATTGGGTCGCTATATTTTATATATGACATGCCGTGAATACTTGACGGGAAAGTGTATCCCGGAAGGGTTGATAATATCCCCGAGATGAGTTCATAAGGAATTATTGTGTAAACCTCATGAGTGGATTCGTTCCGCACAATAATAAAGGTTGAACGGTACTAGTCTCGGATATAAGATATGAATATTATTTATTGAGCAATAAATAAATTTATTCATGGATATTTAAATCTTAAATACACGGAATAAATAATACTAATTGGAGAAATATTATTTGATATAATATGGAATAATATTGGGAGTGCAATTTTATTTATATAGTGGAAAATAAATAAAATTAATATTGATAAGAATTAATAGATTCGGGTTGGACCCAATTTAATTTTCAATATTGAAGCCCAATATTTATTCTCCTTATGATCCCCTACGTAGCCTATATAAGCACTACATGGTCTTCACTTTTCAAGAGAGAATTAATTGACCTACGGAATTCATAAAGTCTTGAGAGTGAGGAGGATCCATAGAGTTCGATAGATCGTCGCCCACACGACGTTCGAACGGAGTGCTAGGAATACGCGGGAAGATCACAAGGTCGTCAACCGATTTCGTTTCTCCGTACAACGAATCGAAGGTATAATCGAGAACCCCCCTTCTATGATTATGTGCGTTGAATAATTGTGATATATACATGAACGTGCGATCCGGGAAAACGACGAACCTCGGGGACGGGGATTCGAGATCCCCGGCGAGGATCGAAGGGGCGGCCGAACCCTAGGGTTCGGACCGCCGCGACGCGCGACAAGGGGACGAGCCCCGGCTGGACGCCGGGGCATGGGATCGACTTCAGTCGATCCCCGGGGTGCCACGGGCTGGTGCCGTGGCGGACCTCAGCCCCCTCGTCGGAGGCGCGTGACGCGAAGCCCTCGGCTGGAGCCGAGGGGCGATCGAGCCCGTGAGCTCGATCGCGGGTCGCTGCGGGGATAACCCGCAGCCGCCTCGTGCGCGCTACGGGGATTCCCGTAGCGGATGCGCACGGGGCTGACCCCGTGCGAGCAGCGAGTCATCGCGACTCGCTGCGGGCTGCTACGAACAGCCCAGGGGATCGCTACGAGCGATCCCCAGCGATCGTGGAGGACGATCGCGAGCCCCTCGCGGGGGCTCGGCTGGGTGCACGCGGTCTTCGGACCTCGCTGGGCATTCGGTCGGGCCCCGGCTCGTGAGGTAGTTCGCGTTCGTGGATCCGACTCGCGGGAGAAAATCGGCTGGGGGCGGGCTGCGTGTCTTCGGGCGCGTAGTCTCCAAAGGTCGGACTCCTGCGGATGAGTCGGGGATCCAATCTTCGGTGATCGAGGGTTTTGATCGGGTTATCGGTTCCGCATTTTTTGATAGCCCGGGACATCGAATCCCAGCAATTGGTATCAGAGCGTTTGGTTTCGTGTTCATGTATATGTTCGATTATTGTTCTACCTTGCAGGATTTCCGGCTATCATGGTTGGATTTAATTAATTGTTTTTTAATTAATTATCATGATTATTAAACTCTCGGACATGTCGAGATTCGTTTTTGTGTGGTTGAATGTTTGTAATAGTAAAAATTCGGGGGTTGACCGAATTTAGGATTTATTATTACGCACTTTATTTTCCGGAAAATGTATAGGGTCGATTTCATGTATAGAATCGATACCGGAGTTGTAATTTATTTTTTGTAAATTATTTACGTTGGTTCGATGATGAGACGATCGCCGGAAGACGAAGAAGTGACTAAGAGGGAAGGGCTTGGGATCGATCACATGATGGTGATCGACCCATGGCCTAGCCGGCATGGCTAGGCGGCGGCGGCGCTCCTCCCCGAGTGGCCGGCCGATCCATCACATGGTGGGGATGGCGTGGGATCTCCCAATCCCATGCTATTCCTACCAAGAAATTACTTTCCAAAATTAATTCGGATTTTTCCTATTTGATTGTTCTCCTTTTGGAAACTCTCATGGATTAGGAAAAGAATTAATTTAAATTAATTTTATTTCTATTGATTTATTTCCTTCATGGAATTATTCATAGATTAGAAATTTAATTAATTTAGTACTAAATTTATTTTTCCTATTTGATTATTCCTACTCATGGGAATATTCATGGATTAGGAATAAAAAATAAATTTGGAAAGTAGTGAGTCCTAATTTATTTATTTTATTTCCTTGTTCTATTATAGATATCTTCTAGAATATTCCAAGTTTTACTTGGATAGATTATTCTAGAGATTTAATAAGAACTAGATAGGAAAATAAATAAATAAAAATATTAATAATATTTAATTTTATTTTTGATATATTCAATTGACTTAATTTTCGAATTAAGTAACTTTTGGATTAATTGAAAATAAATAGATTTAAATATTGGAAATTAATATTCTCGTTACATGGAGCATTCAAGAAACGAAGACTGAAGACTAGAGGATGTATATGAAGATAAAGCCATGATAGTCGGGAAAAATAATTCTCTAGCATTATTTTGACTATGTGATCTATGTGCTTTATTGCTTTCATGCATGCTATATGTGTTTATTTTATGCACTAGATAGCGTATCCCTTTATCGTAAAAAGCTAAGTGGGAGAGGGGATGGAAACATTCCCATGGTCTCCATCACTGTTCTCTTGGTGACTTTTATGGACTTTCGAAGTTCATATGGACAAGTCATTGGAGGAGAATTCTTGTAATTCCTCTTACAAGAAACATTGATCAAGTTTATCAAACAATGCCTAATTTGTCTTTCTGAAACTGACTTCAAGTCGACTCATTCTCACCCCGGGGAGTGGAATGGAGCCAGAGCCACTTGGTCATGTGGATGACACAAATTAGAGACTTTCGTGCCATTCTTTGATAGGTGGGTCGTTTGTCTGCTCGACTCCCTCATTTATGAGAGATAGGGTCGCTCGCATGGTGAATCACTGGTTAGAAACTTCGAGTTTCACTTATGATTCTCCGAGTCTTGATCTACGAAATCGAATGGATCTTGTAATTGGGAGTCAATTATAAAAATCTCTTAGTGTAGTAAACGTCCACACCACGTGGCTTGCTGTGCTGACGGATTTTGGATTAATTGATGTAGACAATTATAAGTGATTGTGAAGAGTTGTGAAATTGTCGTAAACGTCCACACCACGTGGCTTGCGGTGACGTAGCAATTCCAAGCGATATACTTCAGTACTGAGTGATGGTTTACACTTAGATACGCGTCATAGTATTCTTCCCCACGAAGTTACGCTATGATTGATGTATGACCGAAGAAAAACTAATTGCTAAATCATTTGGGTGGGTAAACGTCCACACCACGTGGCTTGCTTTACCTGATGGGATTTTAGACGCAATTAGTAATTTAATGATATTATTTGAGGGAGATAATATCGGACATTAAATTGATTGTTTGTTTACATGTGCTTATAGGTTTAGAGAATAGCTATGAATCCACTTTCTGTGATACTCAAGGAACATAAACTCACTGGTCCCAATTATATTGATTGGAAGAGAAATTTGAACATTGTCCTGACTGCAGAAGAGTACAAGTTTGTACTCTCTGATAAATGCCCTGCTGAGCCCACGGCTGCCTCAACTGATGAGGAAAAGGCAACATATCGGAAGTGGAAAAAGGCTGATGAAATGGCTAGGTGCTATATTTTGGCTTCCATGTCAAATGTACTCCAAACCCAACATGAGCCGATGGACACTGCCCGGGATATGATGACTAACCTCAAGGAGATGTTTGGGGAGCAGGATCGTGCGGCGAGGCAAGAAGCCATGAGAGTCCTTATGTCGACTACTCAGTCTGAAGGAACGCCCGTTGGGGAGCACGTTCTTAAGATGATGAGTTTGTTGAATGAACTTGAGGTCCTAGGAGCTTCGATTGATGATGAGACGCAAGTCGACATCATACTCCAGTCTCTGAACCCTAAGTTTGAGCAGTTTCGTATGAGCTATAATATGGGTAAACTATCTTATACTCTTGCGCAACTCCTGACTGAACTGAAGGCGGCAGAGGGGATCTACAAGAAAGGCAAGTCTCAAGCGCTTGTAACTACCAGGCCCAAAAGCTTGAAAGCTATTGGAGGTAGGGGCAAGAAAAGGAAGCAAGCCATGAAATCCAGTGGTGCCAAGAGGAATGGACCACGAGTGGGGGCTAGTAAGCCAAAGGGCTTGTGCTTCCGATGCAAGAAGTCTGGACACTGGAAGTCTGAATGTCCTCTCAGAGGTACGAATTTTTCTTTAGTCGTAAAAACATTGTCAGCGGTATTATCTACCAGAATTCTGGTGTGTAGATATGGAACCACTGACGGTATGTGCATTTCTTTAAATGCAGGGGTTCCAGAAAACCCGGCGACTTAGAGAAGAAGAGTTCGAGTCTACATGGGCGAAGCTGTTGGGGTAGCAGCGGTTGCAGTGGAAGACATTTATCTGTTTTAAGTTTTCATTTCAGTTATTGCTTTATGTACCCCTTATTTTGAAAAAGAACCTTTGTTCTGGTTTTCTTATTAATGGATATTTTATTTCTTTAATCATTTGATGGTTTGGATAAGAAATAATGGTGATATCTATTCTGGTACATTAGATAAGCAATATGTGAATGATGAATCCTTAGTCTACCACGATGCAACAAACCGTTATGTGTAACTTGTTTTACTTATTAGATGTATTTCTCTTATCAATCATTTTACTTGTGAATTCTTGAACTTGGTAGTATCTATTCAAAAGGGATTCAAAAGGTCGAAATTGATTATAGTTGGAGGAATGGACTTCCCGACCTAAGAATCGATCTTGAAAGATGATACAACTGAGTTAACCTTTCTGGATAAAGGATGGAATTCGGACAAGTATAGAAAATGATTGATGATTAATGCGGTATGTGTAATTAGAGAAGGTACGAGTCATTCCTTCAAGAATACTCGAAGATGGATTAGACTACTTGTTGTGCCATAAAGCGGAGTGTTTTTAACACAAAGCCATTATGGGGAACCCTCAAAGTATATCCATTGAAAGCCTGCGACTTGTTCGCGGAGGCTATCACCCATCTAGATAACACATAGCATAAATCAAAGATTGAGATTAAATCTCAAACGACTACACCATACACTGAAGTGTAGACATGGTGTGTCAGGAATAAGAAATGGGATTCTAATAGTAAAAGGACAAGTTTGTTCGGAACTACCTATGTTCTATGGAAATTTCTGGATACAACGGCACATTCAATGTGGTTGTAGAATATCCTAGAAGAACAAGTAATTGTATGTTCAATAGTACTACGAACCAGAAGGGTGTCCTCTCCCGGTTCTTAGAGGAAGACTATTAGATGAACAACAAATGCCCTAACTGACAAAATACCTTAACTGAGAAAAGGGAAAGACTGAGAACCAGCCTGACCGAGTAGTAGTACACCACTAACTGCACCTAATGTTATTACTGTTATACACCGGAACGCCATTGCAGTGGGAGGTTGTTAACCAACCGGAGATGTTCATAAGACTGGAGGAGTTTTAACTCTGGATCCAGTATACATGAAATCGATCCCTAGATCTGCATAGATTGGGAGTGAAGGTGTGTTAGAGACGTAATGGAAACAAAGGTGGTGTTTCTCGGAATTTTGTGTAGATAACACTTCATCATTGGCAACAATGTAAAAGTGTTGTCAGACATAAAATAGAGGTTGTCTAAATAAATCGACATATAAGATTAAGATGAAGTTGGATCATGTTCTTAGAAATCTTTCGATCTCTAGATAAGAACATTTGTACTTCTCTTAAGATATCTTATACGATTATGGTTTGTTTTAAACATGCACAATTCTGAGAAAGGTTATTGCCTTTCGGGAACAGAATGCATCTATCTAAGGTATGTGTTTCGAACACATGAAGGAGATAGATATAGACAAAGCAGTTATCTACACTTTGAGTGTAGAGGGCTTTATAAATGCCGTGTTATAAAACAAGAACTTGATATCAACTATGCGGTTAACGTAGTGGGAGGATATCAAAGTAATCTGGATAAGAAATATTCGAATGCTGTAAAGTACTTGGAAGTACTGGATTACTAGCAATACGAAATATTCTTAGATTACAGTTTCTCAGATCCAAAATCAGAGAAAGACCAGTGTAAGTCGATATCAGGCTATGTGTTCACTTTTAGAAGAGGTGGAACCTAAGTATGAAAGAGTGATAAGCATGATGCTTCTCGGACTCTATCATAAACCGAATAGCAGCCTCAGAGGCAGCGGAAGTTTTGGTTAGGTTCCGGAATAACCTCTGAACTTGGATATGATTCTTGGTTCACCAAAGGCTATGTTAATAGCGGTGCGTGGAGAACTGGAAGAAGTCATAAGTTCAAAAAGGTGATGATAACACATAGAGCCAGTACCACCTGATACGAGTCATCGTCAGGAGACGACGCAGTAGTCACCAAGATAACTTCAGAGCGGCAACCTAGATTGCTCATTCACATAATACTTCTGGGAAGTATAACTTAAGCACGTGATGAGTATGGGAGTCGGGAGTTTGGAGGAAATGACTAGACCTTAGTACAAGTGGGAGATTGTTGGAGTTGTGTACTTAATGTCTAGATTTAAGTACCGGTAAACTCCCGGTCATAGCATTTAACCTATTTAATTAATAAATAATTATTTGCAATTAATTATTATTAATTATTTTACGCAAAATATAGTCCTGGATTTTATACGTTATAGTTAGTATGGTGCGCATGGGCGTACAGAAGATCATACTATCGGTTGCTCGTATCTAATCGAACAGTTGCTCACGACCTAGATGGACACGGACCAATCCATCGGTATAGTCGTTGTGTGAGAGAGAAAATAATTTATCTTAATTATTTTATCACACTTGTACACTTGGTGTATTGGGCGGATCAGCTTGAGATTTATTGATTATGATTGCCTTGGATAATCAATTTAAATCTCAGAGTATTTTATTCTTAATCCCCGATATTATTGCGGGTGTGTATATTTAATACTAGAGGCTTTGATTTTCCAAAGGAATTAACCGATTTAATTATTGGGTTAATTACCGGTAAAATTGGGTCGCTATATTTTATATATGACATGCCGTGAATACTTGACGGGAAAGTGTATCCCGGAAGGGTTGATAATATCCCCGAGATGAGTTCATAAGGAATTATTGTGTAAACCTCATGAGTGGATTCGTTCCGCACAATAATAAAGGTTGAACGGTACTAGTCTCGGATATAAGATATGAATATTATTTATTGAGCAATAAATAAATTTATTCATGGATATTTAAATCTTAAATACACGGAATAAATAATACTAATTGGAGAAATATTATTTGATATAATATGGAATAATATTGGGAGTGCAATTTTATTTATATAGTGGAAAATAAATAAAATTAATATTGATAAGAATTAATAGATTTGGGTTGGACCCAATTTAATTTTCAATATTGAAGCCCAATATTTATTCTCCTTATGATCCCCTACGTAGCCTATATAAGCACTACATGGTCTTCACTTTTCAAGAGAGAATTAATTGACCTACGGAATTCATAAAGTCTTGAGAGTGAGGAGGATCCATAGAGTTCGATAGATCGTCGCCCACACGACGTTCGAACGGAGTGCTAGGAATACGCGGGAAGATCACAAGGTCGTCAACCGATTTCGTTTCTCCGTACAACGAATCGAAGGTATAATCGAGAACCCCCCTTCTATGATTATGTGCGTTGAATAATTGTGATATATACATGAACGTGCGATCCGGGAAAACGACGAACCTCGGGGACGGGGATTCGAGATCCCCGGCGAGGATCGAAGGGGCGGCCGAACCCTAGGGTTCGGACCGCCGCGACGCGCGACAAGGGGACGAGCCCCGGCTGGACGCCGGGGCATGGGATCGACTTCAGTCGATCCCCGGGGTGCCACGGGCTGGTGCCGTGGCGGACCTCAGCCCCCTCGTCGGAGGCGCGTGACGCGAAGCCCTCGGCTGGAGCTGAGGGGCGATCGAGCCCGTGAGCTCGATCGCGGGTCGCTGCGGGGATAACCCGCAGCCGCCTCGTGCGCGCTACGGGGATTCCCGTAGCGGATGCGCACGGGGCTGACCCCGTGCGAGCAGCGAGTCATCGCGACTCGCTGCGGGCTGCTACGAGCAGCCCAGGGGATCGCTACGAGCGATCCCCAGCGATCGTCGAGGACGATCGCGAGCCCCTCGCGGGGGCTCGGCTGGGTGCACGCGGTCTTCGGACCTCGCTGGGCATTCGGTCGGGCCCCGGCTCGTGAGGTAGTTCGCGTTCGTGGATCCGACTCGCGGGAGAAAATCGGCTGGGGGCGGGCTGCGTGTCTTCGGGCGCGTAGTCTCCAAAGGTCGGACTCCTGCGGATGAGTCGGGGATCCAATCTTCGGTGATCGAGGGTTTTGATCGGGTTATCGGTTCCGCATTTTTTGATAGCCCGGGACATCGAATCCCAGCAAAACCATCCTCCAACTCAGAATCACCATTACACTAATTCCAAAACCAGAAACTGTCAAGTCAACAAAGCCATTGACTTTAAGAATTCTTAACAACCATGCAGAAAACACAATCCACACAGTTCATATACATGACTATGAACCTCAGGCCAAAGTCAATCTACTCAGAAACACAACTGAGCAACAAAATCACCACGTCATACCTCAAAAATTCTCAAAACTGTCAGTTTGAGTATTTTGTTGCATAACTCTACAACAACTGGACCAGATCCTGACACAACTTGAACTTATCCACTAACAACACCTTAGTGAAACTGTCAGCAGGATTTCCTTCCGTTGCTATCTACTCAACTTTGATAATACCTTTCTCCACTATATCTCTTACAAAATGCAGCCTCACATCAATGTGTTTTGACCTCTCATGAAACAGTTGGTGTTTAACCAAATGAAAAGCACTTTGGTTATCATAATTAACAACAACAATGTCTTGCTCAACTCCAAGTTCATTGAGGATTCCCTTTAACCATATGACTTCTTTTATTACCTCAGTCATAGCCATATACTCACTCTCAGTTGTAATCAAAGCAACAACAACACCCTGATGAGTGGCTTTCCAGACAATAGCAAAACCAAACAAGGTGAACACATAACCAGTGATGGATTTCCTGGTATCCACATTACTTCCAAAATCAGAGTCTACAAATCCCACCAAAGAATCTCCACTGAGATCACTTCTATGGAATAACAACCCATGATTCAGAGTACCTTCTATATACCTGAGCAACCATCTGACTGCATTCCAATGCATTCTTCCAGGGTTTGACATAAACCTAGAAACTGTGCTCACAGCATATGCAAGATCAGGCCTACTACACACCATGGCATACATGACACTCCCAACTGCAGAAGCATAGGGAACACTACTCATGGAATTTATCTCAGACTGTGTAGATGGACACTGATCCACTGAGAGTTTAATATGTTGAGCAAGGGGAGTTAATGAGATTTTGGATTCCTCCATATGGAATCTTTTCAGAACTTTTTCCAGATAGGGAGTTTGAGATAAAATCAAGGTCTTAGAGGCTCTATTTCATTAGATATCCATTCCCAGAATCTTTCTAGCTTCAGCTAGATCCTTCATTTCAAATCCAGCTCTTAGCAGCTTCTTGAGAGACTCCACCTCAACTTTTGAGCTACTTGCAATCAACATATCATCAACATAGAGAAGCAAGTAGGTAACCACCTTCTCAGATTTCATTTTCAAGTAGACAGAACAGTCATACTTGCACCTAAAAAATTCAATATGCAGCATGTAATTGCCAAACCTTTTGTACCACTGTCTAGGGCTCTGCTTCAATCCATACAATGATTTTCTCAGTAGACAAACCCTGTTTTCACTGGAAGCACCCTCAACTCCCTCTGGAATTTTCATGAATATTTGCTCCTCCAGTTCACCATGTAGAAATGTTGTTTTAACATCCATTTGCTGTAACTCTAAATTCTTTTGGGCTACTATGGACAACAGAATCCTGATAGTGCAATGCTTAACCAAAGGTGAGAAAATTTCATTGAAATCAACTCCTTCCTTCTGAGTGAAACATTTTGCAGCTAATTTGGCTTTATACCTCACATCTCTTCCCTCTGAACCTTCGAGCTTCTTTTTGAATATCCATTTACATCCAACAACCCTCTGTGAGGGAGGCTTCTTGACAATGATCCAAGTTTGGTTTCTTTCCAGTGACTGCAATTCTTCTTGCATAACCAACAACCACTTCTCCTTCTCTGAAGATGAAATGGCCTCAAAATATGAGTTTGGCTCACTAGATACCACTACATCAGCTACCATAAGAGCATATAAGATCACATCTGCATGTGCATATTTCTGAGGTGGTTGTATAACCCTTCTTGTTCTATCTCTTGCAAGTTGATAATTGTTTGAGCTTTCTTGAACTTCAGAAATGTCATTTTCTTCCTCATTATCAACTCCACCTTCTTCTTTCTGACAGGCAATTTCTCTGCCCTCAAGCTCCACCTTAAACAACTCAGTTTCCTTTAAGCTTTTCTCAGAGAGCATAGGCATAGTGAATTCATCAAATGTGATATCTCTACTGATGAAACATTTATACTGACCAGGTTCAATACACCACAGTTTGTATCATTTCACACCTTTTGGATATCCCAGAAACACACACCTCAATGCCCTTGCTTCTAGTTTATCCCCTTTTGTGTGAGCATAACACAAACTTCCAAACACCCTCAAATGCTCAAGTTCAGGAACTCTCCCAGTCCAAACTTCTTGAGGAGTTTTCATACTTAGAGCAGCACCAGGACTTTTGTTAATGAGATAAGCTGCAGAAGTTTCAGTTTCTCCCCAGAATGACTTCTGAAGGCCAGAAGTCAATAACATGCATCTCACTCTATCCAATACAGTTCTATTCATCCTTTCTGCAACTCCATATTGCTGTGGAGTAGAGGCAACTGTCCTGTGCCTAACAATGCCCTTACTTTAACACAAGTCATTGAACTAATTAAAAAGAAATTCAAGACCATTATCAGTTTTCAAATGCTTCAACTCCCTCCCAGACTGCTTCTCTACCTCAATCAACCATTCTTTGAACTTCTCAAATGCTTCTGATTTGGGTTTTAGAACAATGACCCAAACTTTCCTGCTGTAATCATCAATGATTGACATGAAGAACCTTCCACCACTCTTGGCATTACTCCTAATAGCATATATTAACCGTGGATGGATACACCATACACGTCGAGTGTGTGTAATTATGTGTATATTTAATATAATAATATTAAATCAACGGTTAAGATTAAATGGTGTAGTCCACCAGAATTAGCATAGATAAAACCATTCTGGATATACAATGGAGTTAATATTAAAATATTATTCATAATTTTTTTAAATATTTAAGAATTTTAAAAAAATATTACAATACTTTTTATATAAAAAAATCAATTCACTTTCGATTTCTTCAATTCAACTCGATTTAGTTGATTTCAAAATTAATTAAAATTAAATAAATCTCAAACACATTCAAATTATGTTCAGTTCACCAAGTCCAAAAGAACAATCAAATTGTGAGTATTTTTTAAATTGCCATTTTCACTTCTTGGTGGTGGCGGCGGCATGGCTTCCTCGGGGTGCACCTCCGGATCGTCGGTGGCGACACTCCGGTAAGGCGAGTAAGGCCCACCGGTATGAAACATTCGGTCAAGTTTTTCCGGATTAGTTTCGTTCGGAATGGCGTCACTGGCGGAATAAGGAGTTTCAGCACTGGCAGTGGCGGAGCCAGTACTAGACGAGGGTGGGCCTTGCTTGGATATATATATATATATATATATATATATATATATATATATATATATATATATATATATATATATATATATATATATATATATATATATATATATATATATATATATATATATATATATATATATAATTGTGTAGCCTAAAGTAATTGAGTAATTGTAAGCATAAAGTAATTGTTTGGTTGATCTTTTAATTAATTTTATTTTATTATTTTATTCATGGTATTTACCTTTTAAATATTTATACACATAATTTTTTGTAAACATTTATTTATAGGTGTACAATATTCTTTTAAGGGAGTATAAAAAAAGAAAATTGGCAAATTTTTAAAGACGGAAGAGAGTATATTTTTATGAGCTAACTATTTTGAACTGAAAATGACTTAATTAAATTTAATAAATATAAACAACGAATTAAATGAATCAATTGATCTGAACTAAATTAATTTTATTTATTTATTTTATTTTTAAACAAACGTAATCCATTTGAACGAGTATGAACTAAACTATTTTAGTTACTATACCACTTTTATAAAAAAAATGAAAAAAACGAATAAATTTATCGAAAGAAATACTAAACGAACCGAGCCTAAAGTCATCACCTTTTCGACATTTTTTTAGCCTAAATCTATCACTTTTTATGGCCTAAATTTATCAACTTTTCAATTTTTTTCTTAAAAAAACTAATTATAAGATTTTGGCGCAAAAGCTGATTCCACCACTGGCACTTGTATTAGGGTTTGACGAGTTTTGACCCCTGAAACTAGAATTTGAACGTCCTCGAAGAAGCAGGCCTCTTTATAGTTTTAGTAGAATAATTTTAAATAGTAGTACCTTATAATAAGAAGCCGCGGCCTCTTTATTGTTTAGTAGAATAATTTTACGGCCTCTTTATTGTTTTAGTAGAATAATTTTAAATAGTAGTACCTTTTATAATAGTAGAAATTAGTATAGAAAGGTAGGCAGAGATAGGGATGTTGATTATAAAAATAAAATAATTTAATACTTCCTCCATTTGTTTAGTAATGGTTACACATTTTTTTTGAATTACAAAGTACATTTGTTTGATCATTACTCTTGAATTAGAGGGAGTATTAAAATTTAAATTATTAAAAATACAATTTGAGTTAGTGAAATAGATCGAGATAGCCTTAAGAGCATCTCCAATGCAGCCCAATTGAGTGCATTGGGTAATGTAAAATGGACTTGTGCATCAAAAAATAAAAAATTTAGCATTGGAGCAACATTGAAAAAAATAGGCATGTCCTCTATGGTGGCTATGCCCACTTCTGACATATGGGCCATATATAATGATTTGTTTACTTTTTGTTTGTTGTATTAATAGTTAGTTAATAAAATTGGATTTTAAAAAATGTATGAAGTGGGCTCTTCCATTGTAGAATTTTGTCCACTTTTTTTAATAGGTAAATTTATTTACACCTCCATTATTACTAATTACACCACCATGATAAATACACATACACTAAATCAACTAATTGATAATTACACCCCCGATAAATTGTCAACATTACCCTCCCTTAAGAAACAATTTTTTCTTCAATTCTCAGAACAATAGAATCTTGAAATCCACTGTTCTATAAGGTTCTTCCTTTCTTCTTCTTCATCGAGGAGGAGGGTGAGCGACAGTTGCCGACATGCGGTCAGAAATCTTCGAAGGAAGGCGGTGGTCGAATAACGTTCCCTGGAACCGGGGCGCCAGTGTTCCGTGAAGCAGGCCGGAATTAGGGATCTCTGGTTGGGGATGGCGACGACATCGATTTTCGCTTGATCCGTGGTGACTGGTAGCGGCGTGGCTAAGGCGGTTGAGCGGCATAGCACAGATTCCTGCTAGAAGACGCTCAGAGCTGCTAAGGGTCGGAGAATGTAATCAAACAGAGGGCTCCGGCAAATGGGGCGGCTGGTCAGAGGGTTCACGCGACAATTGCTTCGGGTATAGATTGCGCCGTTGTTTCTGTTCACGCGCAGAGATTAGATAAACGACACTGAAATTCGATTTCTCAAAATCAAACGTTCCGCCCAAATTCGAAGAACTAATAATGAAAAAGAATGAAATGATAATTAAATGATTTGTAACAAATTCCAATGTGTTTGTAGAATTAAGTTTGCTGTTGAGATTGGAGAAGGTGAGGGACTACAATGAGATCAATTTTGGTTCATCGTCTTCTTCATCCAATTTCACAGTTTGTAATTTAATTAATATTAATAATAAAAGGGTAATTTAGGTAGTTTATAAGCATTTATAAAATTGAATTAATTATAGGGGTGAACTTAGTAATTCTAGAGGTGTAAATAAATTGTGTCTGTTTTTATTCGTCCACTTCAGGATGATGTGGTAATAAATTGGGCCCACAAAATGTAGAAAGTGGGCTTTTGCATTGGAGATGCTCTAAGAGTTGGAGTGATACTCTTTGCACATCAATGCAACATGTGACATGTTTTCATTTAATTTTTTTTATTTTTTTTATATTTTAATTATTTAATATAAATATATTAATTTTATAATAAAAACACGTTTTTCGAAAATGTATGTTAAAACATGTATAAAATTGTGATAAAAACATGTGTTTTTACTTACTCTTACATGCAATTAAATTCGTCACATTGTCAAAACATATTTGTTTTTTAGTTTCTGAAAATTGCGCAATAAATATAAACAAATACAACGAGACTTCTAAAGTATAAAATTGTGATAAAAACTTTCAAATACCTTAATATAAATAAATTATACAATAAAATACTTATTATTCAATAAACAATTAAAATACTAAAATAAGTTTAAGGCTAAAATTGTGATAAAAACTTTCAAATACCTTAATATAAATAAATTATACAATAAAATATTTATTATTCAATAAACAATTAAAATACTAAAATAAGTTTAAGGCGTTACACACTCTTAAGCCGTTAACAAACAAATGTAATTATTTATATTTATTCGCAATTTTCTAAAACAAAAAATCGTAATATGTTTTGAAAAATCAGTTTTACAATTTTTTTTGAAAAATATGTTATTAGTATAATTATTGTTTGTTTTCTAATTTAAATGTATATCAAACTTTTTTCCTAATTGTTTTCTAATGTAATCAATTTTTTTAACATGTGAAAATGTTAAGGCAAACAAAAGTGTGTAACGACACTAAACTTATTTTAGTATTTTAATTATTTATTAAATATTTTAAAGTATAATAAGTATTTTATCTTATTACTTATTTTAGTATTTTAATTATTTATTGAATATTTTAAAGTATAATAAGTATTTTATAGTATTTAAAGTTTTTATGACAATTTTATATTTTAGAAGTCTCCTTATATTTGTTTATATTTATTGAGCAATTTTTATAAACTAAAAAATTAATATGTTTTGACAATGAGGACAAATTTAATTGCGTGTACGAGTAAGTAGAAGTACATGAATTAATTGATATTTAAAATTGATTTTTATATTACTGCCGCATTTATTTCAAAAATGTAAAAATATTTAATTTTGGTAAAAATGAATTTTAATTAATATTTTCGAAAAACATGTTTTTATTATAAAATTAATATATTTATATTAAATAATTAAAATATAAAAAAGTAAAAAAAAATAAAATTAAGGAATGTTATTTGTCACATCCCGTCGCATCAATGTGCAAGTAACATTTGTGATTTGTGTAAGAGCATCAATGTGCAAATAACATTTGTGATTTGTGTAAGAGTTGTTTGCTTTCAGCGAGTAATGCTATATGCACACTAATTTGACATTCACTTTTTTATTTTTTTAATTATATAATTAAAAACGCGTTTTTAATTAAAATTAATTAAAATTTATTTTTACAAAACGTAAATATTTTTATATTTTTGAAATCTACAAAATACACATATAATATAAATATTAATTTTAAATATTAATTAATTCATGCGTTTCTAATTATTTGTACACGCAATTAAATTTGTCTGGAATTTCAAAAAATACTTTATTTTTAGTTTTTGAAAATTGCGGAATAAATATAAACAAATACCACGAGACTTTTAAATTATAAAATTAGATAGAAAATCATAAAAACATTGAAACTAAAAGCATTGAAACACCTTTTTATAAAATTGCGATCGAATATAAAAAAAACACGTAATTATTTATATTTATTGTGCAATTTTCCGAAACAAAAAACGTTGTATGTTTTGAAATTCGTCACAAATTTAATTGCGTATACGAGTAAGTATAAACGCATAACTTAATTGATATTTAAAATTAATTTTTATATTAGCCAATTTCAAAATTTTAAAAATATTTAAGTTTCGTAAAAACGAATTTTAATTAATATTTTCGAAAAACGTGTTTTTTTATTTTCGATCGCAATTTTGTAAAAATGTGTTTCAGTGTTTTTATGATTTTCTATTGCAATTTTATACTTTAAAAGTCTCGTCTTATTTGTTTATATTTATTCCGGAATTTTTAGAAATTAAAATCGAAATATTTTTTGACGATTGAACGAAATAAGTAGAAACGCATGAATTAATTGATATTTAAAATTAATATTTATATTATATGAGTATTTTGTAGATTTTAAAAATGTAAAAATATTTACTTTCATAAAAATAAATTTTAATTAATTTTATTGAAAAACTTGTTTTTAATTATATTTAAAATTATATAATAATATAATTTTCCGAAACAAAAAACGTTGTATGTTTTGAAATTCGTCACAAATTTAATTGCGTCTACGAATAAGTATAAACGCATAACTTAATTGATATTTAAAATTAATTTTTATATTACGTGCCCAATTTCAAAATTTTAAAAATATTTAAGTTTTGTAAAAATTAATTTTAATTAATATTTTCGGAAAACACGTTTTTTATTTTCGATCGCAATTTTGTAAAAATATGTTACAGTGTTTTTATGATTTTCTATTGCAATTTTATACTTTAAAAGTCTCGTCGTATTTGTATATATTTATTCCGGAATTTATAGAAATTAAAAACGAAATATTTTTTGACAATTGAACGAATTTAATTGTGTATACAAATAAGTAGAAACAAATGAATTAATTGATATTTATATTATATGCGTATTTTGTAGATTTTAAAAATGTAAAAATATTTACGTTTCGTATAAATAAATTTTAATTAATTTTATTGAAAAACGTGTTTTTAATTATATTTAAAATTATATAAATATATAAATTTCCGAAACAAAAAACGTTGTATGTTTTGAAATTCGTTACAAATTTAATTGTGTCTTCGAGTAAGTATAAACGCATAACTTAATTGATATTTAAAATTGATTTTTATATTACGTGCTTAATTTCAAAATTTTAAAAATATTTAAGTTTCGTAAAAACAATTTTAATTAATATTTTCGGAAAACGCGTTTTTTATTTTCAATCGCAATTTTGTAAAAATGTGTTTCAGTGTTTTTATGATTTTCTATTGCAATTTTATACTTTAAAAGTCTCTTCATATTTGTTTATATTTATTCCGGAATTTTTAGAAATTAAAAACGAAATATTTTTTGATGATTGAACGAATTTAATTGTGTGTACAAATAAGTAGATTGAACGAATTTAATTGTGTGTACAAATAAGTAGAAACGCATGAATTAATTGATATTTAAAATTAATATTTATATTATATGCGTATTTTGTAGATTTTAAAAATTTAAAAATATTTACATTTCGTAAAAATAAATTTTAATTAATTTTATTGAAAAACTTATTTTTAATTATATTTAAAATTATATAATTATATAATTTTCCGAAACAAAAAACGTTGTATGTTTTGAAATTCGTCACAAATTTAATTGCGTCTACGAATAAGTATAAACGCATAACTTAATTGATATTTAAAATTAATTTTTATATTACGTGCGCAATTTCAAAATTTTAAAAATATTTAAGTTTCGTAAAAACGAAATTTAATCGGAAAACGCCTTTTTTTTATTTTCAATCGCAATTTTGTAAAAATGTGTTTCAGTGTTTTTATGATTTTCTATTGCAATTTTATACTTTAAAAGTCTCGTCGTATTTGTTTATATTTATTCCGGAATTTTTAGAAATTAAAAACGAAATATTTTTTGAAGATTGAAGGAATTTAATTGTGTGTACAAATAAGTAGATTGAACGAATTTAATTGTGTGTACAAATAAATAGAAACGCATGAATTAATTGATATTTAAAATTAATATTTATATTATATGCGTATTTTGTATATTTTAAAAATTTAAAAATATTTACATTTCGTAAAAATAAAATTTAATTAATTTTATTGAAAAATTTGTTTTTAATTATATTTAAAATTATATAATTATATAATTTTCCGAAACAAAAAACGTTATGTTTTGAAATTCGTCACAAATTTAATTGCGTCTACGAATAAGTATAAACGCATAACTTAATTGATATTTAAAATTGATTTTTATATTATGTGCGCAATTTCAAAATTTTAAAAATATTTAAGTTTCGTAAAAACGAATTTTAATCGGAAAACGCGTTTTTTATTTTCGATCGCAATTTTGTAAAAATGTGTTTCATTGTTTTTATGATTTTCTATTGCAATTTTATACTTTAAAAGTCTCGTCGTATTTGTTTATATTTATTACGGAATTTTTAGAAATTAAAAACGAAATATTTTTTGACGATTGAACGAATTTAATTGTGTGTACAAATAAGTAGATCGAACGAATTTAATTGTGTGTACAAATAAGTAGCAACGCATGAATTAATTGATATTTAAAATTAATATTTATATTATATGCGTATTTTGTAGATTTTAAAATTTTAAAAATATTTACATTTCGTAAAAATAAATTTTAATTAATTTTATTGAAAAATGTGTTTTTAATTATATTTAAAATTATATAATTATATAATTTTCCGAAACAAAAAACGTTGTATGTTTTGAAATTCGTCACAAATTTAATTGCGTCTACGAATAAGTATAAACGCATAACTTAATTGATATTTAAAATTGATTTTTATATTACGTGCGCAATTTCAAAATTTTAAAAATATTTAAGTTTCGTAAAAACGAATTTTAATCGGAAAACGCGTTTTTTTATTTTCGATCGCAATTTTGTAAAAATGTGTTTCAGTGTTTTTATGATTTTCTATTGCAATTTTATACTTTAAAAGTCTCGTCGTATTTGTTTATATTTATTCCGGAATTTTTAGAAATTAAAAACGAAATATTTTTTGACGATTGAATGAATTTAATTGTGTGTACAAATAAGTAGAAACGAATGAATTAATTGATATTTAAAATTGATATTTATATTATATGCGTATTTTGTGGATTTTAAAAATGTAAAAATATTTACGTTTCGTAAAAATAAATTTTAATTAATTTTATTGAAAAATGTGTTTTTAATTATATAATTAAAAAAATAAAATAAAAAATTGAAAAGCTGAATGTTAAATCATAATGTGCATGTAGCATTTGTGGCTTTTAGCGGCTTGTGAAAGCTCTTTCGATGATTTGACTAATTCGTATGGGGTTCAATCACCATTCACATGCATAGAAAGTGATCTCACCTTATTTTCATTGATTATATTTTTTAAAAATCTTTTACCTGACTTGTTTCGTAAAAATAAATTTTAATTAATTTTATTGAAAAATGTGTTTTTAATTATATAATTAAAAAAATAAAATAAAAAATTGAAAAGCTGAATGTTAAATCATAATGTGCATGTAGCATTTGTGGCTTTTAGCGGCTTGTGAAAGCTCTTTCGATGATTTGACTAATTCGTATGGGGTTCAATCACCATTCACATGCATAGAAAGTGATCTCACCTTATTTTCATTGATTATATTTTTTAAAAATATTTTACCTGACTTCACGCTCTCATTTTTCTTCCTTAAATTTTTATGAAAAAAGGTCTCAAATGGTATACGAATATACTAAATCGTGAAAACATTTTTGAAATTGAAGAGTATATTTTTTTAAAATACGAAAGACATATAACGAATTGACGGAGTATATAATTTATAAACAAGAAGAAATTACAAATTGTAGTTGATGCCATTAATCACATTGAAGTGTCGTCCTAGCACCGCTATGTTCGATCATAGGCAACCCAATTATTTTAACCTATAATAATAATAATAATAATAATAATAATAATAATAATAATAACCTTAAGTAGGTTCTCTAATTATAAAAGAGGAAAAACTACATCACGTGATTTATTAATCACATGATGTATATCCACATGTGTGCAAAGATTATTGTGGGAATACCAGATTCAAGACCAACTCATAAAATAAATAAGTTCTGAGGAGTTGATTTGTATGTTTTTGTGTGGTTTTTCGTGATTACTTTGTGTGTGAGTTGAGTCATTTTGAGTTGTTTATTTGTGTCTTCCTTTTGTCTTTGGTGTGGTTTGATTTTTTGTTGAGTGTTCATGCTAGTTGACGTGATTTGTGCGAGAAGAGCGAAAAAACGAGTTGAAAACGGTAAAAGTGATTTGGCAGACAAAATATCGAGATGGCGCTGCAAACTTGGCCACCACGGTTCTCCCAACTCCGATCACCTACAAATATGATCCATACCTTTTCGGAAAGCCCTTGAAGTCCTTTATATGGCCATATCCATTAGCTGTCAAGTTTCGCCATAATCGGGCCGAAATTCTCGAGTTTATAGTCCAGCACGCAGCTGCCCGAAGTCAATGTGCAGCGATCTTGGAGAGCTTGGGTCTCCCAACTCCGACTACCTACAGCAATGATCTACACCTATACGGAAAGCCCATGGGGCCTTCTACATGACCCTTGCATTTTCGGAACATCTCTCTGTCCAGGGAGCCTAGAACCTGCCCGCCAAGAAAGTGACCGCCTGCCCCAAACTCCCAGCTTTGACTTTTGTTGACCCACGAATTTTCATGTATAAGAATGAGGTTTTGACCTATTCCACGATACGCTTTTTCACTTTTATTTTCCGCACGTTTTGGAGAAGACTTGAAACTCGACATCCTAGGATTTCATCTTTGTTTTTCATGCTTTCGATTCACGGACGAAAATCAGGGTTAGCTTCTGATTGTTCTTATTGCTTTCAGCACTTGATTAATTAGTAAGTTTATTTTCTTTTTCTTTCGTTGCTTGCTCTTATTCTCTTTTTTAATTTATTTATCTCGACTATGAATTCCTTCCACGTTGTTTATTATCTTAATCGAATTATGAGTAGCTAAACATCACACTAGGGCTAGGGGAATTCAAGCATAAATTAGGATTTGAGATTTACAAACGCATCAAAGAGGTGTTCGATAAATGCCAATATGATTTTTAAACTTTTGTATGAGGCTTAGGAGCAATTAAAAAACATAGGATAATCGAACACCCTAAAATCTACCGGCGACGGACGTTTTAGTTTTGATTCGTACATCGTAAATTGACAACCCGAAGTTTATGCTTGATGAATCCGAAGCCCTAGTCATTCTTTTTATTAATTACACCTCGTTAATTTTCGTTAATTGCTTCTTGATTATTTTTAGCTTATTTTTAGTTTATTAATTCTTAGTTATTTTAGTTTAAAACAATACCAACCAAAATGCATTATGCTATGTCTCTTTTCTTTCTCTCGTTGCAAACATAAAAACATTTGTACTTGCCGATAGTAGTGTTCCTCGTGAGATCGACTCGGGCGAATTGCTTTGGCAATAAGTTCGGTTATTTTTAATTGATTTTTGACGCACTAAAATGTATTATCAATTTGGCGCCGTTGCCGGGGAACACTTTAGGCACTAATATTAGTGTTTGAGTGTTTGCGACTTTTTATTCTATTTTTCTTTGTTGATATGATTATTATTTCTCCCACCGGTGCATTTCATGTTTTTGTCAAGTTTTTATTTAAGCAGTGATGAATTAATACAACAACTATGCGCTATGCTTAGGAGTTTACAAGGCCTCAAACGAGCATATAATATGAGCCTTCACCATATGAGGAGACAACACAATTTGGTCCTTACTCTTAAGCATACAATCCGGAGTGGCATTCTCAGCCGAGTTATTATGTTGATCCGCCTCCACAACAATGGTCTCCTCAGAACATGGTGTACCCTCCACAATATTCAATGCAACCAGAGACGCCATACAAACCCTCTTTGGATGACGTTTTTCAGGATTTCATGCAGACGACCCAACAGATAATGAAATCAAATGAAGCGGCGATCAAAGCGAATGAAGTGGTGATGGAAAAAAATGTTGAAGCAAATCTGGCATACCCTCCACCGTATTCGATGCAACCAGAGCAACCATACAAGCCCTCATTGGATGACACTTTCAGAGATTTTATGCAGGCGACTCAACAACTCATGAAATAAAATGAAGCGGGGATGAAAGCAAATGAAGTTAGATTGGCAGAATGTGTCGAAGCGGAAGCAAGGTCTAAGGTCATAGGTAATATGATCGATAAGATGTGCAATAAAAACGAGTGGGTACACGAGGAAGAAAATGTCCAAAGTGACTACGAAGATGAGAAAGTTGAACCGAATGAGGTCGAGGCCAAAGTGGAGCATATGTACGACAATGAACTAAATTTGGAGGAAGATGATGAAAAAGAGACGATTGAGAGTATGGTGTTGGAGGAGATTACACCAAAAGTGTTACATCAAGATGAAGACCCATACAAGTTTTCCATTCCACTCCTGAAAGAACTAGAGCAAGAGACATTGTGTATCAATATAGTAGTCGAGAATCAAGAGGTAGTGCATTTACAAGATGAGTCATCGATGCTAGATATCTCTCTTGAGTCTCAAATCTCAAATACCGATGACACGAGAGACGAAGACAAGGAGGTTGAGGATGTAGTTCTCAAGCATACATGTATGATCAAATCAACCTCTTCCTCTCAGAGTTTTCATGTACATAACAAATTAGAGCTTCCTCGTTCCTCACTTGAGATGGTCGATCTTATTTATGATGAGGATTCAAATGTGATACGTGCTCATCACCCACACAAGCCGCATGATCCAGGTATTTTAAAATTTAATTGTGCTTTGGGTTCGAATGTAAGAAGAGCAACTGAGATGGTTTGTGAGGTAGAGATTAATAATTTCTCTCCATGTTCTATAAATTATTTTTACCTCTATGCTATTGATCTCTTGGCCGAGATGATGTTTTTTCAGAAAATTAGCTCGATATTTTTATATCCCAGCGTTGAATTCAAGCAAGACATGCATGTAAAAGATAGTATAGGGGTGATTGAGGTAGTCGAGAGCGATGAAGATATAGAATCATCTCCACCAAAATTAGAGCTGAAGGGGTTGTCTAAACAATGGAAATATGTTTATATAGAAGAGATGACACTTGAGATGATGAGCCTCATTGAGGCTTCTTATTGTTGAAAGATGAGTCAAGCTCGAGACGTTAGACGAGCTCCGCGTAGAGTCTAATCCACGAGCCATACTGCTCACTCGGTTCCCAAAATGAGCGCCGCATGGGGGCCTACTGACGACGCGAAAACTTTGTCGTGGAAGCTAACGCGGCCAAAATAAATTTATAAAG
This sequence comes from Euphrasia confusa, assembly GCA_954870475.1. NCBI lineage: Eukaryota > Viridiplantae > Streptophyta > Magnoliopsida > Lamiales > Orobanchaceae > Euphrasia > Euphrasia confusa. The sequence goes on from OX940960.1 coordinate 26,883,436, forward strand.
ATTCCTAAACTCAACACAAGATAGCAAGTGGTAAGTATAGGGTCGATCCCACGAGGAAGCAATTGCAATTTAGTTAATCTCGACTTTGCCCAAATAGTGTCACAATAAAAAGGTTTTAAGTTTGGTTGCTGAGTCACAGCGTTTTATCAAACTACCAACTAACAGAAATAATTAAACTAATTAACCCAAACTATCATGCAGACATATTAAACTAACACTTTGACCAAACTGGAAACAGAAAAACAATTAATCAAACTGAAATCAAATAAAGAAAAGTAGGCTTCTGGGCTTTGGCTTCTCTCTGGGTTCTCTGGGCAAACTACCGATCCCTGGCACTAATGATTTTAACTGATGGTTTGTCAATCGGTTATAGGATGTCGAACAAAGTGAAAGCAGTCCTATTAAGTCACGCCTACAGTCACCCCACCCCAATCCGTCCTTACGGTGTAAAGAAAAGGCAAGGTATACTTATGCCTAATCTTCTGAGCCTAGACAATTCGATACCTATGTGGTCGCATGGATCTAGTTTTCCCAAACTCGCATTACTCTCTCGACGAACCCAATTCGGCCAATAGCATGTCCGGAAATCCGAATCATACGACCGCTACTCCAACACGTTCTAGCGCTATGCCCGTAGTACAACAAGATACTATTACTCGGTTTGATCAATCGCCAGTATCTCAAAGTGTAAGGGTTTCCTAACGACCAAATTAGTCCGCCCAAACCTGCAAGAATACAGTTATTCCTCAACTGTGTAATCGGGAACAAACCCCAGACAGTTAACTAAGCCCTATCAACCTCACGGTTCTATCTTAGCCCAGAGTCCCCGTCGATCCGCCTTTGCCCAGTCGCCCTGCAAGTTTAGCTACTCATACGTGAAGAAATAAAACAAGAAATAATTTGGAAAAGAAAAGAACTTTGCATAACTAAAATTGAAATTGTCTTTAAACTGAAATAGCAAAACGAAATCAAAAATATTAAAACATTAAAACGAAGAAAAGATCTCGGCCATGGTGGCTCCGATCTCTTCTCCGCTCTCCGACGGCCGCTCCTTGCTCTCTCTACTTCGTGGTATCTTGGTGTGTCGAAGGGTATAATTTTCGTCCATCTATCTCTCTTTTATAGGTGCTGATTAGGGTTAAAAATCGCAGCTGCATGGGCCTGCATGGGCCTCCTGGAATTAGGCGCCGCAATTTCCATAAAGAATCCGCTTTCCATATTTAAGTTCTGCTGCCTTTGACTTTGCCCGATAGCGACTCTCTGCCCGGTACAAAGACTTCAGTTCAGTTCCTTCTCTTCCCAGGTGGTGGTGGTGACTATTCCTCTGACTCCTCGACATCTTCACTTTGCCCATAGTGGTGACTTTGCCTTCTTGGGTCAAACTGCTCAATTCACTTTGCCTCGAATCCGCGCGTTTGCCCAAAGTGGTGAATTTGCCTCCTTGGGTCAAACTGCTCTAGTCACTTTGCCTCGAATTCACGCGTTTGCCCAAAGTGGACCATTCCATTGCCTTTTCCGCGTAATCTCCATCTGCTGACATGAATCCCTGCATACTTTGCCCAAATACTCCATTGTGCCCTCCCAGACACATAAACGACTCAAACTGACTCAATTACTACTCTAAAAAGGCTCCAAGATGAGCAAATAAAATGGCTCATCAAACCGCACACACTTGAAGTACGATTGTCCTCAAGCGTAGGGTATGACTTACCGGACTCAAGACCAAAGTAAAAAGAGAAATCAAGGTTGGGGGGGGGGGGGGGGGGGGGAACAAAGTAAACAGAGACTCAAAGAACTAGCATGACTGATATAATTGAAATGGGCATAGCATATACAGAAAAATCAAAATTCGAGTTAGAAACATAAAAATTCGGTCAAGATTCCGTACTAGGACTTTGGGTCACTCCCTCACAAGTGTATCTCTCTTTTCAGTGTATGGGTATAATGTCACTCATTTTCTGCTGTGAATCTACTTTGCCCAAATTTGACAGTTTGTTGATCAAGTTATTCTGACTAAGTTGGGGTCTCATCATAGGGGCTTTTATTGGGTTGTAATGTAGGCTCTTTGGGTGGATTTTGAGGAGTAGGCTCTGTTTGGGTAGAGGGCTCTTTTCGGGTTTTAGCCTTTCTCTACCACTTTGCCCCTTTCTTACTGGCCTTAGCACACAACCAACTTATTACTTCTCTTTTTTTTTTCTTTTTTTTTTCATTTTTTTTTTTTTTTTTTTTTTTTCAACATCAATCTCTCTACCCCTCATTATCTGTCTGGTTGCTCATTGGCAAAGTGTCAGACTGGTATACAAGGAAAATTCAACAGGCTCAAAGGGGCTAGCAAGGGATTAATGCTCAAATGGTCAAACTGAAAGAAAATGCCCTAATCACACAATAACCCTACTTAACAAAACTACTCATCACAGCAAATAGGCAAAGTCAGGCATCATAAATATCACAGCAGACTCTCAAGAAAGAAACTTCAATTCAATGTATGGCTCAAATCTCACAGTTTGCCTAGTACAGTTCCATCGTTCCTATTTCATGCCTTTAACTACGTAGTTTGAGTTGCTGTAAAAATAAAATGCTCTAAGTTTGCCCACAAGTATTCACACAATCATGCCGACAACGACCAGACACAGAGGTTTGCCCTTTCCCTATCCCCCCTCACACACTTTGCCTTGGCAAAGTGGGTGAAAGTAATAAGATCAGTAGGGGCTTCCCTCGACCAAAAATCCAAACAACAACGAACATACTGAGTATGGTGAACCTCCTCACACACTTTGCCTGGGCAAAGTGTGTCAATGAAAAGATCACCCCATGACTCGAAGTGACTAAAAGAAAAGAAAAGAAAAGAAAAGAAAAGAAAAGAAACTATAGGGAGGGCAACTAAGGAGGAGGTAGATGCAAGGTAGAACCTGAATTATGCACGGGAAAAGTGGGCTATTAATGTGTTCAGCAGCTCCGTGAAGCCTTTTTACATTTTGCCTTGTCGCCTTAGGACTTTGCCCAGAATCAGTAGCGTGAGCACGACTGCCCAGACCTTGACTTCGTTCCAGGGGTCATCCTTGCAACTTTAGGGAGCTCATCCATCTTCTAGTGTAATCTGTAGTTTGACCAAGTAGTCGGTATGCCCACACTTCTGCCCTTTTGCCCTCCTTAACCTGCACCTCAAAAACAAACAAAACCTTCCTCTCTCTTGGGTTGAGACAAGTCAAAGTGCTCTATCCGCGAAGAAGTTTTATTCCTAAATAAAATAAAAATAAAACTAAAAATAAAAGAAAAACATACTAGGTTGCCTCCTGGTCAGCGCCCTAGTTATTGTCATAGGCATGACGTGATGTATGCTCACCATTATTCATGGTGCGAGGTTTAAGCTTCTCCTCGTTATGCCCATATGAGGCCTTCAGGCACTTGAGTAAGTCTGTGCAGTTGCTCATCATCCATCCATGTAGAGAGCCTGGTAGTTTGCCCAAACCAATTGGTAGCACATTGGTCAGGGATGACTTGCTCTCTTTCTTCGCACTAAGGTATTTCAAAGCATAGTGGTCAGTTGTGGTCTTACTGCCCAATAGAAATGACCTGAAATTTTGGAGGGCAAAGACCAATGCTAGAAGATCCTTCAAAAAATTCTTGACTGCCCCAGTATGCCCAAGAAATCTTCTCAGTTGCTTCACAATGCTTGGGTATGGAAACTTTGATATCATTTCTTCCGTTTTCGGGTTAATCTTCCTTTGGGGGTCTTGTATGGGCACAACTTCTTCCTCAAACAAGATGTGACGCCTGCATATAGTCGGGCTAATACTTCTTATGACCGCCACTGGCAATCCTATGCCCTTCTTGTTTTGCCCATGCATTCCTGCGAGCTTTTCTTCCTTTGGGCACGTCACAAATGCATCGACGCTTACGAGCAAAGTGCCAGTTTTCCCTAGAAACACTTCCTTCAAATGGTCTGGAGGCATATTGGGTTCCATCATTGTTGGTTTATCAGGAGGGGGTGTCATGAAAATCTCCTCTGGTGTTGACAAATTGCCCAAACCGTTAGTGTAATTTTCCAGCGACCCAAACTCTTCGGTTGTCCATTGTACCTCCTCTGTTTGAGCTTTAATTTTATCATTCATCATTCCTTGCTGGACAGCAATGTTAGTTTGGTCATACACCCCACTTTGGATAGGTATTTCCTCAACGTCCTTCTTGATTTGGTCAATGTAGTGGACTTGTTCAATGTGTACGGAGTGCTTGGGCTTGTATAGGTCAAAGGTGACCGTCTCTTCCTCAAATTTACATGTTAGCCTCCCAGTTTGACAATCAACATCAGTCTTCGTCGATTTCAAGAACGGTTTGCCCAGAATCATCACTGGCTCTTTATTCAATTTGCCCATATCCACCACATAGAAATCGGCAGGGAAAATGAAGTCCTCCACTTTGACCAAAATGTCTTCCAGTAAGCCCTCGGGGTAGACGTTTGATTCATCGGCTAGCTGAATCACAGCCCTTGTGGATTTCAGTTGTCGTATGCCCAAATCCTCATACATCTTCTTGGGCATGATGTTGATCGATGTGCCCAGATCCAACATGGTTTTTTCAATTTTCTTCGTACCAATGATGCAAGGAACGTGAAACATCCCTGCGTCTCCACACTCGGTCAGTCCATTGTTCTTTATGATCGATGACACACTCTCTTTGGCTTCAAATATTGCATCCCTTCGGTATTGGACTTTCTTTGTAAATAACTCCTTCAAGAACTTGGCACACCTGGGCATAGTGTTCAAAATGGTAAGAAGAGGCATATTGATTTCTACCTTCTTATAAAGTTGGATCATCTCATCTGCATCCTTCCTTTCATTGCTTCTAATCAATCTTCCCGGGAAGGGTAATCTGATCTTCGGTGGTGGAGATTTGTCTCGCTTTGCCCTAAGTGCTGTCTCTTCTGCTCTTTGGTCATCTGCGGTGTGTCCCTGAGGTTCTTCTTTATGTTCTTCTCCAGATTCTTGATCCTTCTCTACTGGTCTAAGTACCTCAGGTGGACGTTTCTCGCTCTTTGCCTGAATCGCACACACTTGGGCCTTATTCACTTCAGTTTGGGCAGGCAGCTCCTCCACTTTCTTTTCTACTTTAGCCACTGTTTGGGCAAGGTACGCCAACTGTGAATTAATGCTTTGGAGTTGCCCACATGTATCTACCTTGAACTTCTCACTCTCTTGCTGGGACTTCAAATTCTCTTTGACCAAAGTCTGAACCAACTCGGACAGTGAATTAATATTCTGAAATTGCCCACGTGTCTCAGCCTTGAACCTCTCATTCTCTTGTTGAGCCTTCAAATTCTCCCTAGCCATGGTACTGACCAGTTCCGCAAGTGAGGGTTCATTGCTTTGGTTTTGCTGAGGGTATTGCCCTTGGAATTGATGCTGATGGTAGCGTTGGGGGTATTGGTTTGCATACTGACCCTCCACTGGTTTGTTCCCGTACCTAAAATCTTCATGGTACCTCCATTCGGTGTTGTATACGTCTGAGTGGGGGTCAAAGTGATGTTTTCCCCAGCTTTGCCCATATCCGTTCATATAACCCATTGCATTTATTTTCTTCACGAAGAGTCTGGGGCATTGATCCGTAGTGTGATCTTCATCCTTGCATATTTTACATGCCTTGACCACTTTCTTTGACCTCGTTACGATGTTTTCCATGAATTGCTCCATGGTACTACACAACCTGTCAATTTTGGAGTCTTCTGTTGTGGGAAAAGGCATATTCTCTTTGGGCAGATCACTTTCGTCTTCTCTCGAAGCCTCTGCAAACTCATTGAACAATCTGAATGCGTCATTTGCGCTCTTATTTAACACTGATCCTCCACATGCAACGTTGAGGAGTTTCCTCTCCGTTGGGCAAAGTCCAGTAATGAAGTATTGGATAAAATCATGGTCCGGGATTTGATGTTGTGGGCATTTGACCAATATATGTTTGAACCTAGCCCAGTAGTCATGGAAGTTTTCATTATTCCCCATCTTTATGTTGTAGATCTTCTTCCTCACCTCCTGAATCTTTGATATTGGGAAATACTTCTCAAAAAACTTATGCTGGAGTTGTGCCTAGGTGGTCACCTCTCCTTCGGGCAAAGTATAGAGCCACTCTCTTGCTCCATCGGCCAAAGAGAATGGGAAAGCCAGAAGTCTGATGTATTCGCCCAAAGGTGCTGCTCCTTGGATCGTTCCACAGGCTAGTTCAAAGTCTTGGATATGTCTTTGGGGATCCTCCCACGGCATGTCACTGAAATTGGGCAGAATTTGTAGGAAGTCGTGCTTCATCTCCCAGTTCTGATTGATCGTGGGCAAAGTGATGCCTGAAGGTCTCAGATTCAGATTCGAAGGGAACATCATGTCCCTTAGTGTCTTGTTCGCCTCTCCCATCGTAGATTTTGAGGTTAGTACGGGGCAAACTCTTCTTGTCTCTCCTCTGCCCTGGCTCTTGTTTGGGCAGGCTAGTTACTTTGGGCTGCACGTGCTGTTTGCCCTGGTTTCTTCGTTCTGCTCTCCTTTGCCCTGTACGGTCAACCTGAGCAAGAACAAAAAAACAAGTCAAATAGCACAGAAAACTAATTGCTGGAATATTGCTTCCCCGACAACGGCGCCAATTTTGACGACGCGAAAACTTTGTCGTGGAAGCTAACGCGGCCAAAATAAATTTATAAAGATTCCTAAACTCAACACAAGATAGCAAGTGGTAAGTATAGGGTCGATCCCACGAGGAAGCAATTGCAATTTAGTTAATCTCGGCTTTGCCCAAATAGTGTCACAATAAAAAGGTTTTAAGTTTGGTTGCTGAGTCACAGCGTTTTATCAAACTACCAACTAACAGAAATAATTAAATTAATTAACCCAAACTATCATGCAGAAATATTAAACTAACACTTTGACCAAACTGGAAACAGAAAAACAATTAATCAAACTGAAATCAAATAAAGAAAAGTAGGCTTCTGGGCTTTGGCTTCTCTCTGGGTTCTCTGGGCAAACTACCGATCCCTGGCACTAATGATTTTAACTGATGGTTTGTCAATCGGTTATAGGATGTCGAACAAAGTGAAAGCAGTCCTATTAAGTCACGCCTACAGTCACCCCACCCCAATCCGTCCTTACGGTGTAAAGAAAAGGCAAGGTATACTTATGCCTAATCCCCTGAGCCTAGACAATTCGATACCTATGTGGTCGCATGGATCTAGTTTGCCCAAACTCGCATTACTCTCTCGACGAACCCAATTCGGCCAATAGCATGTCCGGAAATCCGAATCATACGACCGCTGCTCCAACACGTTCTAGCGCTATGCCCGTAGTACAACAAGATACTATTACTCGGTTTGATCAATCGCCAGTATCTCAAAGTGTAAGGGTTTCCTAACGACCAAATTAGTCCGCCCAAACCTGCAAGAATACAGTTATTCCTCAACTGTGTAATCGGGAACAAACCCCAGGCAGTTAACTAAGCCCTATCAACCTCACGGTTCTATCTTAGCCCAGAGTCCCCGTCGATCCGCCTTTGCCCAGTCGCCCTGCAAGTTTAGCTACTCATACGTGAAGAAATAAAACAAGAAATAATTTGGAAAAGAAAAGAACTTTGCATAACTAAAATTGAAATTGTCTTTAAACTGAAATAGCAAAACGAAATAAAAAATATTAAAACATTAAAACGAAGAAAAGATCTCGGCCATGGTGGCTCCGATCTCTTCTCCGCTCTCCGGCGGCCGCTCCTTGCTCTCTCTACTTCGTGGTATCTTGGTGTGTCGAAGGGTATAATTTTCGTCCATCTATCTCTCTTTTATAGGTGCTGATTAGGGTTAAAAATCGCAGCTGCATGGGCCTCCTGGAATTAGGCGCCGCAATTTCCATAAAGAATCCGCTTTCCATATTTAAGTTCTGCTGCCTTTGACTTTGCCCGATAGCGACTCTCTGCCCGGTACAAAGACTTCAGTTCAGTTCCTTCTCTTCCCAGGTGGTGGTGGTGACTATTCCTCTGACTCCTCGACATCTTCACTTTGCCCATAGTGGTGACTTTGCCTTCTTGGGTCAAACTGCTCAATTCACTTTGCCTCGAATCCGCGCGTTTGCCCAAAGTGGTGACTTTGCCTCCTTGGGTCAAACTTCCCTAGTCACTTTGCTTCGAATTCGCGCGTTTGCCCAAAGTGGACCATTCCATTGCCTTTTCCGCGTAATCTCCACCTGCTGACATGAATCCCTGCATACTTTTCCCAAATACTCCATTGTGCCCTCCCAGACACATAAACGACTCAAACTGACTCAATTACTACTCTAAAAAGGCTCCAAGATGAGCAAATAAAATGGCTCATCACCTACCCACGAATTGTCAAGCTCACGACGTAAAATGAGCATATTTCAGTCATGAAGCAGGAAGAATTGAGGTGAAACGAGGAAAAACGGAGCGACGAGGCTAAAACGAGATGACGAGCCGAACCGGAAAAGTGCAGCAACTTCACTTCAAAATCTGCTATATCTCGGTTGGAACCATGGTTCATGCTATACACGGATGGAAAGATATTGAAGTGTAGATTATGGGGAATTTTGAATCGAGACAATCGGTGTTCGAACGAAAAATATACGAAGAGAGTCGATAAGCTGTGCATGAGAGAGGCGCCTGCGAGGATCGATTCGCATTTGGGCGACCCGCGCACCCGGATTCGAGTAAAGATTCAGAGGAACACGAGGCTCAACCCGCAGCTAGCTCGCATTTCCTTTTAACTAACCCTCAAATCAAAATTAAAATATATAAATATTATAATTATTATTATTTTAATTTTGACAATTATATTTATATATTTTGAAAAGGGGGAATCGGGTTTTGTTTCTCTTAACCCTTATATTCTTTCGCAGCCTCTCTCCTGTGAAAATCAACGAAGCTCAAATCGCCAGCCACCCATCTCAGTCAACCACCGAGCTCTGCTCCGCGCTGCTGCCACATTCTCACTCCGATAACAACTTTCACCATCATCATCACCTCCGGACAACCACCAATCCACTTAGCATTTTCTTCTCTCTCGATCGATTTGCATCTCACTCCGGTAACCATCACGCCCGCTCGCTCTTTCTCATCTCCGTTCATCAACAATCTCTCACCTGATCCGACCGCCGTCGCCGTATCCAGCTCCTCCGGCGAAACCACCAAAGCTCCTGGTCCGCCTGCTCCGACCACCACCGCACTCGGCCGCGACCCCTGCTCGTTGTCAGCCCGAATCAATCCAGCGAGTCCAGCCCTCGCCATCTCCGTCTCCTCCGGCATTCATGGTTGTCCTGTGATTTCCATGGAAACTCTCGGCAGCCTCGTCTTATCCTCGTACACAACTCTCGGTAATAATTTCGACACTCTTGCTCTCGTATAAGATGGTTAACACTCAAAGCAAGAAACGAGCACCAGCAGCCACAATATCCACCACCGGAGCCATGAGGATTGACCGTACCTTTGTACGGTCTGGTATGTACACAATGTCTTATTTTTCTTTTCTTTGAGTCGTGTTTTTATTTTTGTCTCTGTTTTCTTCTGGGTTTTGCTTTTTGTGGTTTGTTCTAGTTTGTGTGTGTAGGTCGTTTTCCCCGTCGTTATTGGACTACTTCTCTAGGTCGACTTCCACGGGACGTTTGCTTTCATTGGAGGTTCTTACATCCATGAGGACACAGATTAGCCCAAGTGTGGAGGGGTTTGCTTCCTTTTCCCTTATCTTGTTTTTCTTTCTCTTTCTTTTTATGTGCGTATGTGTTTTTGTCGTGTCTTATTTATGTGTTCTTGTGTTTGTTTTGAGATTAGTCGTGTCGATCACCCCTCGTATGTGATATGATTATCATGAGAGCATGTGTTATATTATGTATGCATGCCAATTACTTTATTTCGTCTCTTGAAGTGCAGTAGATTCTTGGTGCTAGAGGTCGGTATACGAATAATTTTGACCCCATGTCTAGTTGCAGTGGAGTAATTGTGAGACAATCGCATGTTAGCTATGACATTTTCCAAATACCTTGTGAGATTTTGAGCCTCTTTAGCTTTCTTCTATGTGTGATATTGGATTCGTTGTATATCGAGCTTCTTACTTTCTTGTTCTATAATATGTGTGCCCGAATGAACTAGAGATAGCTAGGCGTGCTTAGGTTGTTACTTGAGACTTGTATATCATAAATTACTTGATTTTGAATGTGATTGGGATATGATCGACTAGGATAGCCATTTGAGTCGCTTAGTTTTGACCCCGAGCCCATCGTGGGACACCCTAGTAGCCCCGTTGAGCCTACGTTTAGCCTTTTCTTCTTGTCCTATATTCCTTGGAGGGAAGTGAAGTATTGTTGATGGGGTATGAAGGGTGTTGGTGTTGGAGTTGTGTACTTAATATCTAGATTTAAGTAACGGAAACTCACGATCCATTGCCATTAATCTATTTAATTAAATAAACAATTATTTGCGTTTAATTATTGTTAATTAAATACATGCAAATTATAGTCCTGGATTTTATACGTTGTAGTTAGTATGGTGTTGCATGGGCACACAGAAGATCATACTATCGGTTACTCGTATTTAATCGAACAGTTGCTCACGACCTAGATGGACACGGACCAATCCATCGGTATAGTCGTTGTGTGAGAGAGAAAATAATTTATCTTAATTATTTTATCACACTTGTACACTTGGTGTATTGAGCGGATCGCTTGAAACTTATCAATTAGGATTGCTCTGTGATAATTGATTTAAGTCTCGGAGTATTTTATTCTTAATCACTGAAACAATTGCGGGTGTGTATATTTAATATAAGTGACTTTGATTTTCCAAAGGAATTAACCGATTTAATTATTGGGTTAATTACCGGTTAAGTTGGGTCACTATATTTTATATATGGCATGCCGTGAATTCTTGAAGGGACAGTGTATCCCGGAAGGGTTGATAATATCCCCGAGATGAGCTCATAAGGATTTATTATGTAAACCTCGCGAGTGGATTTGTTCCGCATAATAAATAAGGTTGAGTGGTACTATTCTCGGATATAAGAGATGAATAAATTTATTAAGCAATAAATAAATTTTATTCATGGATATTTAAATCTTAAATACACGGAATAAATAATACTAAGTTGGAGAAATATTATTTGATATAATATGGATAAATATTGGGAGTGCAATTTTATTTATATAGTGAAAAATAAATAAAATTAATATTGATAAGAATTAATGGATTTGGGTTGGACCCAATTTAATTTTCAATATTAGAAGCCCAATATTTAATCTCCTTTTGATCCCCTACGTAGCCTATAAAAGCACTACATGGTCTTCACTTTTCACAACCTAAGATACGCCAATCATAAAGTCTTGAAGAGTGAAGAGGATCCATAGAGTTCGATAGCTCGTCGCCCACCCGACGTTCGAACGAAGTGCAAGGAATACGCGGGAAGATCACGAGGTCATCGATTTCGTTTCTCCGAACAACGAATCGAAGGTACAATATCTAAACTAACTTGATAATTGTTCGATTTGTTTTTATCGAGAATACCGTAGAACAAAGATCCGAGGATCGAACCCCGGGACGAGGGTCGAGCCGGGCGGTGGTGGTTGGACCACCGGACCGCCGGCGGCTCGTGGATCCCTCGTGGGGATCGCGCACGGAAACCCTCGGCTGGGAGCCGAGGATCGATCGAACCCCTACGGGGTCGATCGCTGGAGCTGCGGGGTTAACCCGCAGCGGCTCGTAGCGAGCTGCGGGGTTACCCGCAGCGAGTCGCTGGGGACGAGCCCCAGCCGTGTGAGCAGCGGATCGCCGGATCCGCTGCGGGGATGCTACGAGCATCCCGTGCGATCGCTGGGAGCGATCGCGAGTCCCCTCGCGGGGACTCGGCTGGGCGTCCGCGCGCCTCGTGCGCGCGACGCGTTCGGTCGGGTCCCGGTTCGCGTGGGCTCGTGGTTTCTCCGGCGATTGAGTTTCGATTGTATGAACCTCGGCTCGCGGGGGTTTGGGTGGGGGCGGATTGCGTGCCTTCGGGCGCGTGGTCTCCAAAGCCCGGACTCCGGCGGATGAGTCGGTGTTCGTATGATCTCCGGCGAAGGGTTCGTTCGGGTTATCGGTTCCGCAAATTTTGATAACCCGGGATATCGAATTCCAACAATTGGTATCAGAGCGTGGTTTACGTTCGCGGTATTTTCGATAAAAATTGTTCTACCTTGCAGGGTTCCGACTATTATGGCTTGATTTATTATTCGTTTAATTTATTTTGTCATGATTGTTGGTTTTATTAAACTCTCGGACATGTCGAGATTCGTTTTTGGTGGTGAATGCTTGTAATAGTAAAAATTCGGGGGTTGACCGAATTTAGGATTTATTATTATGTTCATGTTTTTTCCGGAAAATGTATAGGGTCGATTTCGTGTATAGAATCGATACCGGAATTGTAATTTAGATTTTTGTAAATTTATTTTGCGATTGGATCGACGAATCGTAGACCGCCGGAGAAGACGAAGTGACGAGATGGACGAAGGGCTAGGGATCGATTGGATCGATCCCATGGGATGCCCGGATCGATGGCTAAGGGCGAGGGGCTTGTTGCCCTAGCCGCGGCTACCACCGGTTCGGTGGTTGGCGGCGTGGCTGGGCGGCGGCGCTTCTCCCCGAGGCTGGCCGGTCGGACGTGGGTGGGGGTGGCTTGGGGTCTCCCAACCCGGGCTACTCCTACCGGAAATATACTTTCCTAATTAATTCATTATTTCCTATTTTGATTATTTCTTTATGGAATATTCTAGAAAAATAGAAAAAGAATTAATTTAGTACTAAATTTATTTTTCCTATTTGATTATTCCTACTCATGGGAATATTCATGGATTAGGAATAAAATAAATTTGGAAAAGTATAATAGTCCTAATTATTTTATTTCTTTATTTCATTATGGATATCATCTAGAATATTCCAAGAATATCTTGGATAGATTATTCTAGAGATTTAATGAAGTGGAAAAAGAAAATAAAATAAATATTAATTTTATTTTTGATATATTCAATTGACTTAATTTTCGAATTAAGTAACTCTTGGATTAATTGAAAATAAATAGATTTAAATATTGGAAATTAATATTCTCGTCACATGGAGCATTCAAGAAACGAAGACTGAAGACTAGAAGATGCGTACGGGGATGTGATAAAGCCATAATAGTCGGAAAATAATATTCTAGTAATTATTTTGACTATGTGATAATACTATGTGCTTTATTACATGTATGCATGCTATATGTGTTTATTTTATGCACTAGATAGCGTATCCCTTTATTGTAAAAAGCTAAGTGGGAGAGGGTATGGAAACATACCCATGGTCTCCATTGCTGCTCTCTTGGTGACTTTTATAAAGTTTTGAAGTTTATATAGATAAGTCATTGAAGGAGAGTTCTTGTAATTCCTCTTACAAGAAACATTGATTGAGTTTATCAAACAATGCCTAATTTGTCTTTCCAAAGCTGATTTCAAGTCGACTCATTCTCACCCCGGGGAGTGGAATGGAGCCAGAGCCACTTGGTCATGTAGAGGACACAAATTAGAGACTTTCGTGCCATTCTTTGATAGATGGGTCGTTTGTCTGCTCGGCTCCCTCATTTATGAGAGATAGGGTTGTTCGCATGGTGAATCACTGGTTAGAAACTTCGAGTTTCACTTATGATTCTCCACGTCTTGATTTACGAGATTAAATGGATCAAGTAATTGGGAGTCAATTATAAAAGTCTCTTAGTGTAGTAAACGTCCACACCACGTGGCTTGCTATGCTGACGGACTTTGGATTAATTGATGTAGACAGTTGTAAGTAATTATGAAGAGTTGTGAAGTTATCGTAAACGTCCACACCACGTGGCTTGCGGTGATGTAGCGATTCCAAGTAATTTACTTTGGTACTGAGTAATGGTTTACACTTAGATACGCGTTATAGTATTCCTCCCCAGGAGGTTCCGCTATAAGTGATGTATGACCAAAGAAAATCTAATTGCTAAGTCGTTTGGGTGGGTAAACGTCCACACCACGTGGCTTGCCTTACCTGATGGGATTTTAGATGTGATTAGTGGTTTAATGATATTATTTGAGGGAGATGATATCGGATATTAAATCGATTGTTTGTTATTATATGTGCTCATAGATTATGGATGGCTTTGAACCCACTTTATGTGATACTTAAGGATTTTAACTCACTGGTCCCTGATTGTATTGATTGGAATAGAGATCTGGGCATTGCCCAGACTGTTAAAGAGTACAAGTTTGTACTCAAGTGAGCTTTGTTCTCCTGGGCCTACCAATGTCTTAACTGATGAGGAAGGGACTGATTTTAATATCATGTTCAAACTCAAGGAGATGTTTAGACATGACGTAGAGGCTAGACAAGAGGCGATGAGGATACTCATAAAGGCCAGTCAATTCGAGGAAACGCTTAAACACGTTTTCGAGATGATGAACCTTTTAGACGAGTTGAGACGGAAATCGCAAGCTCTTGTAGCCAATGCCAAAGGTTTCGAACCTAAGGGCAAAACCGAGGGAAAGGAAAAGCAAGCAAAGAAACCCAGTGGTCCTAAGTTTCTTGGATCACGAGATGGGACGAGAAAGCCAATAGGCAAGAGTTCTCGATGCAAACAGTCTGGGTACTGGAAGTCTGATTATCCTCTCAAAGAAAGTACGAAATCTTCTTTAGTCGTAAAACATAGTCAGTGGTATTATCTACCGGAACCTGGTGTGTAGATATGGAACCATTGACGGTATGCGCATTCTAAATGCGAGGGTTCCAGGAAACCCGACGACTTGGAAAAGAAGAAATCGTAGTCTACATGGGCAATGCTGTTGAGGAGGCAGCTGTTGCAGTGGAGGACAATTATATAGGATTTCATTTTGAGTTATTGCTTTTATGTACCTTTTATTCTGGTACATTAGCTAGCAATATATAAATGATAAACCCTAAGTCCACCACGATGCAACGAACCGTAGCACAAAACTCGTTTTACTTTTAAGAGATATTTCGGTAATGAATCATTTATACTTGTGGATTCTTATGCTAAGTAATGTTTATTCAAATAAGAAGTTCAAAGGTCGAAAATTGATATTTTGATCAATTAAGTTGAAGGAGTGGACCTTCCGACCCAATAATCTAATTTGGAAGATAACATAACTAAGCAATCCTTTATGGATATAAGATATAAGATCCGGACAAGTATTAGAATTGATTAACTCTGATGTATGCAGACCTTTGTCCACTCAGACAATAAGATACGAGTACTTCATTTCATGATTACTCGAAAATGGATTATCATACCTGATGTGCCACAAAAGCAAAGTGTTTTGACAAGTCAATGGACACAAAGCTATTGTGGGGAACCATCATGGTATATCCATTAAAAGCCTGCGATCTAATCGCGGAGGCAAGTGGCTGTCTGAGGAGTGCATGGAATACTGATCAGAGATTGGGATTTGATCCCAAATGACTACACCATACACTTTTGTGTAGAAATGGTGTGTCGTAAACAAGAAATGGAACTCTTATAGAAAAAGTAAAAGCATGAGTTATACGGAACTACCTATGTTCTATGGATATGTCTGGAAACAACGGCGCATTCAAATGCGGTTGTAGAATGTCCTGGAAGAACAAAAGATGTGTATTCAATAGTACTATGAACCAGAGGGACGTCATAAGTTCTAAACGCCCGGTTCTTAGAGGAAGACTATGTGATGAACCACAAGCCCAAAGTGACGTAATACTTTGAAATGAGAGAGAACGATAAAGACTTAGAACCAGCTTAACCGAGTAGCGGTACACCACTAACTGCACCTACTGTTATTACTGTTGATACACCGGAACGCCGTCGTAGTGGGAGGGTTGTTAAACAACCGGACAGATGGATTGGACTGGGTGAGTCTTCGGACTCGGCACCCGGAGTTCATGAAGTCGATCCCTGGACCTATGATGAGGCGGTACAAGATATAGATGCGCCTTCTTGGAAGAAAGCGATGAAATCCAAAATAGAATCTATGGATTCTAATAAAGTCTGGGATCTTGTAGAACCACCAAGCGGCGTAAAGCCAATTGGGTAAATGGGTCTACAAGAGAAAGAGAGGATCTGACGGAAAGGTTGAAACCTTTAAAGCTCGGCTTGTTGCGAAAGGATATACTCAGAAAGAGGGAATCGATTATGAGGAGACCTTCTCGCCCGTAGCCAAGATAAAGTCGATCCGGATTCTCTTATCCATAGCAGCTCATATGGATTATGAGGTGTGGCAAATGGATGTCAAGACAGCTTTCCTTAATGGAAGTCTTGACGAGACAAACAACCAGAAGGATTCATTGCTTAGGGGCGAGATCATCTAGTGTGCAAGCTTAATCGATCCATTTATGGATTGAAACAAGCCTCGAGTTCGTGGTACTTGCAAATTGATGAGATAGTCCATTTTATGGATTCATCAAAGCATAGACGAATCGTGTGTATGGGAAACGTGATGGAAACAAGGTGGTGTTTCTCGGGTTTTATGTAGATAACATTTTATCATTGGCAACAATGTAAAGATGTAATCAGACATGAAATGATGGTTGTCTGGATAAATCATTATGAAAGATATAGGAAGAAGTTGGACCTGTTCTTGAGATCTTGGATCTCTAGAGAGAACATTGTACTTCTCCTGGACATCTTACATATATATGATTGTGGTTCGTTTTAACATGCAAGATTCCCAGAAAGGTTCGTTACCTTTCAGATACGGAATGCATCTATCTAAGGATATGTGTTTTGGAACACAGAAGGAGATAGAAGCAATGAAAGCAGTTTCCTACACTTTAAGTGTGGAAAGCTCGATGAATGCATTGTTGAAAACAAGAACCTGATATCGGCTATGCGGTTAGCATAGTGGGAGGATATCAAGGTAATCCTGGAAAGGAATACTTGACTGTTGTAATGAACATTTTAAGTACTTTCGAAGTACTGGAAACTATGTTCTGGATTACAGAGCAGACAAACATTTCCTTTGGATTACATTCTCTTAGATTTCTAATCGAATAAGGACCGATGTAAGTCGATATCAGGCTATGTGTTTCACTATTAAAGGAGAAGGAGTTTTAACATGGAAGAGTGATAAGCACGATGCTTTTCGGACTCTGCCATGGGTAACCAAATAAGCGGCCTCAGAGGCAGCGGAAGTTTTGGTATAGCTCCGGGATAATCTCTGGGACTTAGATGTGATTCTTAATTTTCCAAAGGCTATGTCAATAGCGGTGCGATGGCAAATGGTAAGAGATCACAAGTCCATAAGTGTAAGATAAAACATAGAGCAAGTACCACCTGATACGAGTCATCGTCGAGGGAGACGACGCTGTAGTCACCAAGATAACTTCAGAGCGGCAACCTAGAGTGCTCATTCACATAGTACTTCTTTGAAGTACAACTTAAGCACGTGATGAGTATGGGAGTCGGGAGTTTGGAGGAAATGACTAGACCTTAGTACAAGTGGGAGATTGTTGGAGTTGTGTACTTAATGTCTAGATTTAAGTAACGGAAACTCACGATCCATTGCCATTAATCTATTTAATTAAATAAACAATTATTTGCGTTTAATTATTGTTAATTAAATACATGCAAATTATAGTCCTGGATTTTATACGTTGTAGTTAGTATGGTGTTGCATGGGCACACAGAAGATCATACTATCGGTTACTCGTATTTAATCGAACAATTGCTCACGACCTAGATGGACACGGACCAATCCATCGGTATAGTCGTTGTGTGAGAGAGAAAATAATTTATCTTAATTATTTTATCACACTTGTACACTTGGTGTATTGAGCGGATCGCTTGAGACTTATCAATTAGGATTGCTCTGTGATAATTGATTTAAGTCTCGGAGTATTTTATTCTTAATCCCTGAAACAATTGCGGGTGTGTATATTTAATATAAGTGACTTTGATTTTCCAAAGGAATTAACCGATTTAATTATTGGGTTAATTACCGGTTAAGTTGGGTCACTATATTTTATATATGGCATGCCGTGAATTCTTGAAGGGACAGTGTATCCCGGAAGAGTTGATAATATCCCCGAGATGAGCTTATAAGGATTTATTATGTAAACCTCGCGAGTGGATTTGTTCCGCATAATAAATAAGGTTGAGTGGTACTATTCTCGGATATAAGAGATGAATAAATTTATTAAGCAATAAATAAATTTTATTCATGGATATTTAAATCTTAAATACACGGAATAAATAATACTAAGTTGGAGAAATATTATTTGATATAATATGGATAAATATTGGGAGTGCAATTTTATTTATATAGTGGAAAATAAATAAAATTAATATTGATAAGAATTAATGGATTTGGGTTGGACCCAATTTAATTTTCAATATTAGAAGCCCAATATTTAATCTCCTTTTGATCCCCTACGTAGCCTATAAAAGCACTACATGGTCTTCACTTTTCACAACCTAAGATACGCCAATCATAAAGTCTTGAAGAGTGAAGAGGATCCATAGAGTTCGATAGCTCGTCGCCCACCCGACGTTCGAACGAAGTGCAAGGAATACGCGGGAAGATCACGAGGTCATCGATTTCGTTTCTCCGAACAACGAATCGAAGGTACAATATCTAAACTAACTTGATAATTGTTCGATTTGTTTTTATCGAGAATACCGTAGAACAAAGATCCGAGGATCGAACCCCGGGACGAGGGTCGAGCCGGGCGGTGGTGGTTGGACCACCGGACCGCCGGCGGCTCGTGGATCCCTCGTGGGGATCGCGCACGGAAACCCTCGGCTGGGAGCCGAGGATCGATCGAACGAACCCCTACGGGGTCGATCGCTGGAGCTGCGGGGTTAACCCGCAGCGGCTCGTAGCGAGCTGCGGGGTTACCCGCAGCGAGTCGCTGGGGACGAGCCCCAGCCGTGTGAGCAGCGGATCGCCGGATCCGCTGCGGGGATGCTACGAGCATCCCGTGCGATCGCTGGGAGCGATCGCGAGTCCCCTCGCGGGGACTCGGCTGGGCGTCCGCGCGCCTCGTGCGCGCGGCGCGTTCGGTCGGGTCCCGGTTCGCGTGGGCTCGTGGTTTCTCCGGCGATTGAGTTTCGATTGTATGAACCTCGGCTCGCGGGGGTTTGGGTGGGGGCGGATTGCGTGCCTTCGGGCGCGTGGTCTCCAAAGCCCGGACTCCGGCGGATGAGTCGGTGTTCGTATGATCTCCGGCGAAGGGTTCGTTCGGGTTATCGGTTCCGCAAATTTTGATAACCCGGGATATCGAATTCCAACAGTTGGTTTATACGATGTTATTTCTTTCTTATGTAATAAGTTGAGACGTGTGTATATTAGTCTCCAAAAAAAAAATGAGACGTGTATAAGTCTCAAAAAGAAAAAAGAGAAAAATCGAGACATGTTAAAGTCTCACAAAAAAAAAGTCGAATAATATTATTAGTTGATTGCTCGGGTGATTTATGTGGCTTGATAAGTTTGTATGTCATGTTTGGAGTTGTCGAGGTTGTTGTGGAGTTAGACGGATGTTTGGTGTGGTGGATAGGCGTATTTGAACAAGATTAGTCCACTTTTTCCCAAATAATCCCGAATACCTTTACCCGAGCCCCGTTACACCCGATTTATCGATCACCCATGATTCTTAAGATGGTAGACTTTGATTAGTGGAGAGTACAACTTGAGTACGTGTTTAGTTAGTGTTCTTAGGCACACATGTTATTATTTGAAGCTCTTCCTTGTTCCGTATATTATCTTTCCTGAGTGCACAAGTTATGCTTTGTTGATTATCTTTCGCTTGTGTACGCTTATGAGTGGAACCGATTTTAGAGAGAAAAAGAAGAAAGAGTGAATCCTATGTTGACGATTTAAGTGAAAACATTGTCCGTTTAATGTAGTTGGAATCATTCAAGGCTTCGGATTAATCCTAGTCAATAGAATATGGATTTGGAGAAGTGTGGAGTACACGTTCATATAAAATTGATACGGATTAATACTTTGAATAAGCATGTTGATGCATGTCGAGTTTAATCTCGTGGTTGCATGGTTGCATGGCTAAGTAATGATTTAATATCATATATTGTGTGCAAATTCGAAATTGCATGAATAACCATGCAAAACAACATGAATAGGTGCCATTTGAGAGGGTGCTTTCACTAAAAGGTACCTATTCAACTAAAGAGTACTTATGTTCAAAGGAAGGGGTGTCTAAAACCTATATAAGGGAGTGGAATTTCTTTTCTGAATACACACAACATCACCTACGAATTTGAGAGCTTTGAAGCAACAAATATTACATAAAGTTCCATAAGTTGCTCGTGTTCTAAGCCTAAGACGCGAGTGTCGTTATTGTCTTATCCTGCGAGGGATTTCGTGATACCCAGGCTAAATAGGGTTGAAATACTCTTTAAGGAAAGTGTTGCTACGCAATTCAATATTATCCAAGCCTCTCGTATCTTTCAGTTAACCCAAAAGAACAACAATCTTAAAGAGTATTTCCATATACTGAAAGATGGATGCGGTTCGAGAGATGACCAACAAGTTTGGCAAGTTGGAGAAATTTGAAGGCGTGGACTTTAGAAGGTGGCAAAAGAAGATGCATTTTATGCTGACAACATTAAAGGTGGTGTACATGCTAAGCACTCCACAACCAGAAGCAAAGGACAACGAAACGCCGGAGGAAACTCGGAAACTATGCAAATGGGAGAACGACGATTATATATGTCGTGGGCATATATTAAACGGTATGTCTGACTCACTCTTTGACATCTATCTAAACGTTGAGTTTGCTAAAGAACTATGGGATAGTCTTGAATCCAAGTACATTGACGAGGACGCTTCTAGTAAGAAGTTCCTGGTTGGTAATTTTATGAATTACAAAATGTGCGATGGAAGGCCGGTAATGGAGCAATATAATGAATTGCTCCGGATTTTAGGTCAATTTACCCAACATAATATGAAGATGGATGAGTCCATCTCGGTGTCTAGTATTATAGACAAATTACCGCCGTCGTGGAAAGACTTCAAACACACTCTGAAGCATAAAAAGAAAGAGTTGTCTTTAGTACAACTCGGTAGTCACTTGCGCATAGAGGAATCTCTAAGGGCGCAAGAGGGTGAAAAACCCATGGACAAGGAACCTATAAGGTCTGCAACTATCAATATGATGGAAGCAGTGGAGAGTTCGTTTAAGAACCGAGGGACAAAGCGTCCCTACAACAACAACAGCAATAATGCTCGGAGTAAGAAGCCTAAGGGCGCTTGCTGGATATGCGGAAAAGCGGGTCACTTTAAAAGTGATTTTCGTGCAAACAAGAATAAGAAGGGAACGATGAACAATCGCTTGGGACAAAGTTCTAATGGCCGGGGTCCGAACACCAATCAAGGTGAGACTAAGACTCATAATTTAGTTGTTGATATAAATTATGTGTCTATAGTTTCTGAAGCATTTTATATGCAGGATGATTCGGTGGCATGGTGGATTGACTCGGGTGCAACCAAACATGTATGCAAAGATCGTCATTGGTTTCAGAAGTATGAACCGGTTAAAGATGGATCGGTGCTTTACATGTGAAACGAGTCAACTGCCCCTATTCTTGGTTGCGGAGAAGTGTTGTTGGAATTTAGTTCCGGAAAGCCCTTAGTATTATTAGATGTATTACATGTACCCGGAATAAGGAAAAACCTTGTATACGGTAGTGTTTTATCCAAGTACGGATATAAACAAGTGTATGAATCTAATAAATATGTATTGACTAAGAACGGTGTGTTTGTCGGTTTTGGATACCAATGTAATGGGATGTTCATGCTTAATATTATAAATAAAAATTCTGATTCGGTGCTTATGATTTCTTCTAATGTTAATGATTCATTACTATGGCATGCTAGACTAGGACATGTTCATTATAAGCGTATGATTGAAATGTCTAAACTTGATATAATTCATGCCATGAACTTAGAAGAAGATAAGTGTAATACATGCATGCTTACTAAAATTGTTAGGCAGCCTTTTAAAAAAGTTCAACGTGAATCTTGTATGCTTGAACTTATACATAGTGACTTATGTGATTTCCATGCTACACCTTCGTTGGGGAATAAGAAATACTTAGTAACTTTCATAGATTATTATTCTAGATTTTGTTATGTATTTCTGCTAAGTACTAAAGATGAAGCGCTAGAAAAGTTTAAAGTATTTAAAACTGAAGTTGAACTACAACAAGAGTGCATGATTAAAAAGTTGAGAAACGATAGGGGTGGTGAATATTACGATCCTGTTTTATTTGAATCGTGTGGTATTATACATGAAATTACTGCTTCTTATACTCCTCAACAAAACGGTATATCTGAAAGGAAAAACCGAGTACTAAAGGAAATGGTGAATTCCATGTTGTCTTATTCGGGTCTGAATAATGGATTTTGGGGGAAATCCGTGTTAACAGCTTGCTATTTGTTAAATAGGGTTCCTAACAAAAGGAACAAAGTTACCCCCTACGAACTTTGGTACAAAAAGAAGCCGAAACTTAATTACCTTGTCGGTCTGTCGTAAGACTACCGGATCCCAAAAGGAAAACTTTGGGAGAAAGAGGCATGGATTGCATCTTTGTTGGATATGTTGTGCACTCCAAGGCATATCGATTCTACGTGATTGAGCCGAATGATTTAGTAGCGATTCATTCTATCATAGAATCGTGGGACGTCATATTTGATGAAACTAGATTTTCATCAATGGTTAGGACCAAGGATCATGTGCCTAAGGTGGCTGAAAGCAAGGAATTAACCTTGCCCGAGCCTGAGTCGCTTGAACCTCGTCGAGGCACGAGGATAAGGACTAAGAAATCGTTTGGTCCCGATTTCCAGACCTTTCTGGTTGAAGGATCAAGGGACGAAGTTGGCTTCCTATACTCGTATTGCTATCATGTTGATGATGAGCCTCAAACATACGAGGATGTCATGAAATCGCAAGATGTTGCATTTTGGAAAGAAGCCATCAATGATGAGATGGATTCCATTATGGGAAACAACACTTGGGTGCTTGCTGATTTACCTAATGGTTGTAAACCATTAGGATGCAAGTGGATCTTCAAGAAGAAGATGAAAGTCGATGGTTCAATCGATAAGTATAAAGCCCGATTGGTTATTCAAGGCTTTAGGCAAAAGGATGGCATTGATTATTTCGATACCTATGCCCCTGTTGCAAGAATAACTACGATTAGATTATTGATAGCCTTGGCTGCAATAAATAATCTAGTGATCCATCAAATGGATGTAAAAACAGCATTCCTTAACGGTGAGTTAGAGGAAGAGATTTACATGAAACAACCCGAAGGGTTCGTTATGCCTGGTAATGAGCATAAAGTATGTAAACTCGTTAAATCCTTGTATGGATTGAAACAAGCACCTAAGCAGTGGCATAAAAAATTTGATGAAGTAATCTTTTCGAATGGATTTAAATTAAATCAACCGGACAAGTGTGTGTATAGCAAATTCGATGACTTTGGTAAAGGAGTCATCATTTGTCTATATGTTGATGATATGCTTATCTTTGGTACTGACCAAAGACAAGTGGACCTTACGAAGGCAATTCTATCATCAAGCTTTGACATAAAGGATATGGGGTAGGCGGATGTGATTTTGGGAATAAAAATCAAACGTGAGAACAATGCTATTACTTTAACACAATCTCATTACATTGAGAAAGTGTTGAAGAAATTTCATTGCGATGACTATTCTCCGGTTAACACCCCTTATGATCCAAGTGTGAAACTTATGCCTAATACGGGCGTTGCGCTGTACCAGTTGGAATACTCCAAGGTAATCGGATGTCTTATGTATGCTATGACTAGCACAAGACCGGACATTGCACTTGCAGTGGGCAAACTAAGTAGATACACAAGTAATCCTAGCACGCATCATTGACAGGCTGTTAGGCGTGTATTGAAATACTTAAAGGGAACCAAAGACCTTGGTTTAACGTATGTCGGATATCCTTCGGTACTAGAAGAGTATTCTGATGCGAGTTGGATAACCAATATAGAGGATCATTCCTCTACTACTGGTTGAGTTTTCTTACTTGTAGGCGGTGCTATAAGTTGGGCTTCAAAGAAGCAAACTTGTATTACGAGTTCCACTATGGAATCGGAATTTATAGCACTCGCGGCAACTGGTAAAGAAGATGAATGGTTAAGGAATTTGGTTTATGAAATTCCTTTGTGGCCGAAGCCTATTTCGGCATTTTCTATTCATTGTGACAGTGCAGCCACTTTGGCTAAGGCATACAGTCAAGTATACAATGGCAAGTCAAGGCACTTGGGCGTTAGACATAGCGCGATCCGTGAGCTGATCACTCATGGAGTAATCTCAATAGATTTTGTGAGATCTCAACATAATCTCGCTGATCATTTGACCAAGGGATTAGCGAGGGACTTGGTAGCAAAGTCGGTAATTGGGATGGGTCTTAAGCCTCTCTGAATCTTCAAATATGGGATACCAAATTCATTTCTAATTGTATTAGAAACAGAATTCAATTAGGAAGCCTATATTTGAGATTGAAACACATGGAAATTATCCCAAAGGTATGTGTTTGAACCTGCATGTTAAGGTTGAATTTAATTCTTAATGAGTCTTTTGACAAAGTGCATTGTGCAGGTGCACGAATAAAATATTCATCTATATGAGTGGGAAGTGTGGCAACTTCAAGAGTCGTGGCTAATCTCTATATACTCTCAAGAATGGATAGGGACACAAGGCCTATTTTGTGTCGGTTTTCCTTATGGAATTGCAATAAACTTATGTGTGTTTTGTCTTCATGTATTCAGATGGGTTGAACGGTTCAATCTTTAAGATACCGTGATTCTCAAATATTTGTAAAGTATAATTCACTAAGATGAAAATTCAATCTTTAAGACATTTTCATTTTATGCACGGGTTTGGTTTTATTTGTTGATTTTGTATGATTCAAGGATTACACTTAAATGGGGGAGGAATGTTGATGATTTAAGTGAAATCATTGTCCATTTAATGTAGTTGGAATCATTCAAGGCTTCGGATTAATCATAGTCAATAGAATATGAATTTGGAGAAGTGTGGAGTACACGTTCATATAAAATTGATACGGATTAATATTTTGAATAAGCATGTTGATGCATGTCGAGTTTAATCTCGTGGTTGCATGGTTGCATGGCTAAGTAATGATTTAATATCATATATTGTATGCAAATTCGAAATTGCATGAATAACCATGCAAAACAACATGAATAGGTGCTATTTGAAAGGGTGCTTTCACTAAAAGGTACCTATTCAACTAAAGGGTGCTTATGTTCAAAGGAAGGGGTGTCAACCTATATAAGGGAGTGGAATTCATTTTCTGAATACACACCACATCACCTACGAATTTGAGAGCTTTGAAGCAACAAATATTACATAAAGTTTCATAAGTTGCTCATGTTCTAAGCCTAAAACGCGAGTGTCGTTATTGTCTTATCCTGCGAGGGATTTCGTGATACCCATGCTAAATAGGGTCGAAATAATCTTTAAGGAAAGCATTGCTACGCGATTCAATATTATCCAAGCCTCTCTTATCTTTCAGTTAACCCAAAAGAACAACATCCTAGTGAGGGAATTTGGAGTGGTGACATGTGGTGATGCTTGTGTGATTTTTATTGCTTCTATTTCATTGTGGGTCGAAATGTATTCACATTACTTCTTCCGTACGCATCGAGTGTTTATTTGTAGTTTTGAGGAATTGAGTAAGTGATTGGCGTGTGTGCTTGACGTATTTCTTGCTTTCATGATTGCTTGCTTGAGGACAAGCAAGAAGCTAAGTGTAGGGGAGTTGATTTGTATGTTTTTGTGTGGTTTTTCGTGATTACTTTGTGTGTGAATTGAGTCATTTTGAGTTTTTTATTTGTGTCTTCCTCTTGTCTTTGGTGTAATTTGATGTTTTGTTGAGTGTTCAGGCTAGTTGATATGATTTGTGCGAGAAGAGCGAAAAAACGAGTTGAAAAACGGTAAAAGTGATTTGGCCGACAAAATTTCGAGATGGCGCTGCAAACTTGGCCACCTTGATTCTCCCAACTCCGATCACCTACAAACATGATCCATACCTTTTCGGAAAGCCCTTGAAGTCTTTTACATGGCCCTATCCATTAGCGGTCAAGTTTCTACATAATCGGGCCGAAATTCTCGAGTTTATAGTCCAGCACGCAGCTGCCCGAAGTCAATGTGCAGCGATCTTGGGGAGCTTGGGTCTCCCAACTCCGACTACCTACAGCAATGACCTACATCTATACGGAAAGCCCATGAAACCTTCTACATGGCCTTTGTATTTTCGGAACACCTCTCTGTTGGAGTGGTATACTTAATGTCTAGATTTAAGTGTTCTGAACTCCTTGTACACTATCATTTATCTATTAATAAATAAACATTCATTTGCTTTTAATTATTGTTAATTAAATATATGCAAATAATAGTCCTAGATTATATACGTTGTAGTTAGTATAGTGTGCGACGTCACACGGAAGATTATACTATCGGTTACTCGTATTTAATCGAACAGTTGCTCACGACCTAGATGGACATGGACCAATCCATCGGTATAGTCGTTGTGTGAGAGAGAAAATAATTTGTCTTAATTATTTTATCACACTTGTACACTTGGTGTATTGGGCGGATCGCTTGAGATTTATCAATTAGGATTGTCTTTGATAATTGATTTAAATCTCAGAGTATTTTATTCTTAATCCCCGATACTATTGCGGGTGTGTATATTTAATATAAGTGACTTTGATTATCTAAAGGAATTGACCGATTGGATATTGAGTCAATTACCGGTAAAGTTGGATCACTATATTTTATATATGACATGCCGTGAATTCTTGACGGGAAAGTGTATCCCGTAAGGGTTGATAATATCCCCGAAATGAGCTCATTAGGATTTATTATGTAAACCTCGCGAGTGGATTTGTTCCCGCATAATAATAAGGTTGAGTAATACTATTCTCGGATATAAGAGATGAATAAATTTATTATCCAATAAATAAATTTTATTCATTGATATTTAAATCTTAAATACACGGAATAAATAATACTACCGGAGATAATATTATTTGATATAATATGGTTTAATATTGGGAGTGCAATTAATTTATATAGTGGAAAATAAATTAATTAATATTAATGAGATTAATAGATTTGGGTTTGGGCTCAATTTAATCATTAATATTGGAAGCCCAATATTCCACCTCCTTTAGATCCCCTACGTAGCCTATAAAAGCACTACATGGTCTTCACAATTCAACACACCATAAGATTATCATACTTGATATTCTAGAGAGTTCGTGAAGGAGATCCATAGACTTCGGAGGATCGTCGCCCACCCGACGTTCGAACGAGTGCAAGGAATACGTGGGAAGATTCAAAGGTCATCGATTGATCTCGTTTCTCCGAACAACGAATCGAAGGTATAAAATCGTTAAACACCCTTGATGATTTTATTCGATAACTATTGAATATACCGTAGAACCAAGATCCTGTTGGAAATCGATATCCCGGGTCATCAAAATTATGCGGAACCGAAAACCCGACCGAAACGCACCGCCGCGGGATAAACCCGCGGCTCGTTCAGCCGAGCCCCCACGAGGAGGCTCGCGATCGCACATGCGATCGCTGGGATGCACGCGCATCCCCGGGGCTGCTCACGGCAGCCCCCGGCGGTGAGTCCGGCGACTCACCGCCACCGCTACGGAGGAGGAGGGGCGCCCGCCGCGGTACCAGCCCGCGGCTGCCCCCAGCGATCGACCATCATGGTCGATCGCATGCCCCGGCTGTCAGCCGGGGCTTCTCCGTTCGAGGAGGGCGGTCTGCCCATGCAGACCCGCCGTGGCTCCAGCCACGGCTGCCCGACGATCGACCACCGCGGTCGATCGCATGCCCCAGCTCCGGCTGGGGCTCCTCACGTGCACCGGCGGTGGAAACCCTAGGGTTCGACCGCCACCCTCGGCGTCCAGCCGAGGGCTCTCGTTGCGTGCGATCCCCACCGTGGATCCGCCGTTCGCGGTGGTCCGGTGGTCTTCGACCACCACCCCGCGTTCGGCCCTCGGTCCGGGGTTCGTCCCTCGGATCTTTGTTCATATGCATATACGAATAATTAATTAAAATCATCGAGGGGGTTTCAATGATTTTACCTTTGTTCTCGTTGTACGGAGAAACGAGATCGTTGAAGACCTTGAGACCTTCCCACGTATTCCTTGCACTAGCTCGAACGTCGGGTGGGTGACAATCTTCCGAACTCCATGGATCTCCCTCTCTACTTTCTCTCTCTAGAATTGTGATCTTTGTTGGAGTTGTGTACTTAATGTCTAGATTTAAGTAACGGAAACTCCCGATCCATTGCCATTAATCTATTTAATTAAATAAACAATTATTTGCATTTAATTGTTTATAATTAAATATATGCAAATTATAGTCCTGGATTCTATACGTTGTAGTTAGTATGGTGTGTCGGGCCCACACAGAAGATCATACTATCGGTTACTCGTATTTAATCGAACAGTTGCTCACGACCTAGATGGACACGGACCAATCCATCGGTATAGTCGTTGTGTGAGAGAGAAAATAATTTGTCTTAATTATTTTATCACACTTGTACACTTGGTGTATTGGGCGGATCGCTTGAGACTTATCAATTAGGATTGCCTTTGATAATTGATTCAAGTCTCAGTGTATTTTATTCTTAATCCCCGATACTATTGCGGGTGTGTATATTTAATATAAGTGACTTTGATTTTCCAAAGGAATTGACCGGTTTAATTACTGGGTCAATTACCGGTTAAGTTGGGTCGCTATATTTTATATATGACATGCCGTGAATACTTGACGGGAAAGTGTATCCCGAAAGGGTTGATAATATCCCCGAGATGAGTTCATAAGGAATTATTATGTAAACCCTGCAGGTGGATTTGTTCCGCATAATAATTAAGGTTGAATGGTACTAGTCTCGGATATAAGAGATGAATAAATTAATTAGCAATAAATTAATTTTATTCATGGATATTTATATCTTAAATACACGGAATAAATAATACTACCGGAGAAATATTATTTGATATAATATGGTTTAATATTGGGAGTGCAATTAATTTATATAGTGGAAAATAAATTAATTAATATTGATAAGGATTAATGGACTTGAGCATTGGGCTCAATTTAATCTTCAATATTAGAAGCCCAATATTCCACCTCCTTAAGATCCCCTACGTAGCCTATAAAAGCACTACATGGTCTTCTCTATTCTCATAACTTGAAGATCACAATTCTAGAGAGAGAAAGTAGAGAGGGAGATCCATGGAGTTCGGAAGATCGTCGCCCACACGACGTTCGAGCTAGTGCAAGGAATACGTGGGAAGATCTCAAGGTCATCAATTGAGTTCTTCGTTTTTCCGAACAACGAGAACGAGGTAAATCGTAAAACCCTCTTTATGATTTTATCGTTTAATTATCGTAAAAATATCGTGAACCAAGATCCGAGAACGAGACCCATGTCGAGGTTGAACCGGGCGGTGGTGATCGAAGATCACCGGACCGCCAGCGGCTCAACGACTCGACGGGATGGGTCGAGGAGGCGTGAGCCTCGGCTGGACGCCGAAGGGCTCGAACGCAAGGGCTCGGCCGCGAGCTACGGGTTTTCCCCTAGCGGATTCGCGGGCTGTCCGAGCCCTCCCCGTGCATGACCAGCGGGCTGCTGCGAGCAGCCCCGCACGCATCGCACGAGACTCCAGCGGGCTGCTGGAGCAGCCCCGCTCGCACGATGCGAGCATCGCTCGCGCGGCTGGACCGCCGCTCGCGCGGCGGCGGGCTGGTGGTGATCGCTAGCCACGGTTCGACTGTGGCTGGGCGTGCGATCACCGGGCGTCGGCTGGGCATGAAAGGGGGCTGCTACGAGCAGCCCTAGGCGGCTGCCAAGGACAGTCGCGAGCCCTACGCGAGGGCTCGACCGAACAGCCCGGGCTATCCCCGTGGTTAGGGTTTGGTTGAGTCCGGCTTCGCGTGGTGGTTCGTGGCGGGATGTTCCGGCAACCGGGAGTCGATTGGAGTTGTCGTTCCGCAATTTGACAACCCCGGATATTCGATCTCTAAAGGATTTCGGTCGGAATTAATTAGATAATTTATTTATTTAAATTTATTAATTCCGGGATATCGATTTCCAACAATTGGTATCAAAGCGTTGGTTTTCGTTCACGGTATTTTTCGATAAATTGTTCTACCTTGCAGGGTTTCCGACTATTATGGCTAGATATAATTGTTCGTTAATTATTGTCATAATATTGTTCTTGATTATTAAACTCTCGGACATGTCGAGATTCGTTTTGTGTGTGGTGAATGCTTGTAATAGTAAAAATTCGGGGGTTGACCGAATTTAGGTTTATTATTACGTTCTATTTTTTTTCCGGAAAATGTATAGGGTCGATTTCATGTATAGAATCGATACCGGAATTGTAATTTAAATTATTGTAATTTATTTACGTTGGTTCGATGATGAGACGATCGCCGGAAGACGAAGACGTGTGACGAAGAAGACGAAGAGGACCGGGGATCGATCAACCCCATGATCGATCCCATCGATCGAGTGGGAGGGGACGTCGCGCCCTCGGCCGTGGGCTGCCGCCGGTGGTGGTGGCTGGCCGGCTGGGGTGGCGGCGGCGGCTCTCCTTGGTGATCGATCGATGGTGGTGGGGGTGGTGCGGGGACTCCCAACCCGCGCTACTCCTACCATAATCCGACTTTCCTATTTTAATTCGGTTTTCCTATTTGATTATTTCTTTTATGGAATATTCATGAAATAGGAAAAGAATTAATTTAGTATTAAATTTATTTTCTTATTGATTATTCCTATTATAGGAATTTTCATGGATTAGGAAGAGAATAAATTTAGAATTAATTTATTTTTCCTATTTTATTATTCCTTTATGGAATTTTAAATGGATTAGGAAAATAATTAATTTGGAATGTTTTAAAGTCCTTAATTAATTTTTCCTATTTAATTATTCCTTGATGGAATTTTTAATAGATTAGGAAAGGAATTAATTTGGAAGGATTAGGAGTCCTAATTTATTTTATTTCCTTATTCTATTATAGAAGTCTTCTAGAATGTTCCAAGTTTGACTTGGATAGGATTCTAAAGATTTAATAGAATTAGAAAGGAAAGGAAAAATAAATAAAAATATTAATA
The DNA here is from genome assembly GCA_954870475.1 of Euphrasia confusa. Classification (NCBI taxonomy): domain Eukaryota; kingdom Viridiplantae; phylum Streptophyta; class Magnoliopsida; order Lamiales; family Orobanchaceae; genus Euphrasia; species Euphrasia confusa. Next base: position 26,914,642 of record OX940960.1, read on the forward strand.
ATATTTAATTTTATTTTTGATATATTCGATTGACTTAATTTTCGAATTAAGTAACTTTTGGATTAATTGAAAATAAATAGATTTAAATATTGGGATTAATGTTCTCGTCACATGGAGCATTCAAGAACGAAGACTGAAGACTAGAAGATGCGTACGGAGATGCGATAAAGCCATAATAGTCGGAAAATAATATTCTAGTATTATTTTGATTATGTGATAATATTTATGTGCTTTATTTCATATATGCATGCTTATGTGTATTTAATTATGCATTAGATAGCGTATCCCTTTGTTATAAAAAGCTAAGTGGGAGAGGGTATGGAAACATACCCATGGTCTCCATTGCTGCTCTCTTGGTGACTTTTATAAACTTTTGAAGTTTGTATAGATAAGTTATTGGAGGAGAGTTCTTGTAATTCCTCTTACAAGAAACATTGATTAAGTTTATCAAACAATGCCTAATTTGTCTTTCCAAAGCTGATTTCAAGTCGACTCATTCTCACCCCGGGGAGTGGAATGGAGCCAAAGCCACTTGGTCATGTAGAGGACACAAATTAGAGACCTTCGTACCATTCTTTTATAGATGGATCGATTGTCTGCTCGGCTCCCTCATCTAATGAGAGATAGGGTTGTTCGCATGGTGAATCACTGGTTAGAAACTTCGAATTTCACTTATGATTCTCCGCGTCTTGATTTACAAGATTGAATGATTCGAGTAATTGGGAGTCAATTATAAAGATCTTTTGGTGTAGTAAACGTCCACACGAACGTGGCTTTCTATACTGAATGGGATCTTGGATTAATTGATGTAGACAGTTATAGAAGGGAGTGAAGGAGCGTATGTTAACGTAAACGTCCACACGAACGTGGCTTGCGGTGAATATGCGTGTCCCAAACAATCTTCTTAGATACTGAGTAATGGTTTACACTTAGGTACGCTTTATAGTATTCTTCCCAACGAAGTAACGCTATAATGATGTATGACCGAAGCAAATCTAATTGCTAAATCATTTGGGTGGGTAAACGTCCACACGAACGTGGCTTGCTTTACCTGATGGGATTTTAGATGTGATTAGTAGTTTAATGATATTATTTAAGGGAGATAATATCGGAGATTAAATCGATTGTTTGTTGTTATATGTGCTCATAGATTATGGATGGCTTTGAACCCACTTTATGTGATACTTGAGGAATTTAACTCATTGGTCCCTGAATGTATTGATTGGAATAGAGATCTGGACATTGCCCAGACTGTTAAAGAGTACAAGTTTGTACTCAAGAGAGCTTTGTTCTCCCGAGCCTACTAATGTCTTAACTGATGAGGAAAGAACTGATTTTATCATGTTCAAACTCAAGGAGATGTTTAGACATGATGTAGAGGCTAGACAAGAGGCGATGAGGATACTCATAAAGGCCAGTCGAATCGAGGAAACGCTTAAACACGTTTTTGAGATGATTGACCTTTTGGATGAGTTGAGACGGAAATCGCAAGCTCTTGTAGCCAATGCCAAAGGTTTCGAACCTAAGGGCAAAACCGGGGGATAGGAAAAGCGGGCAAAGAAACCCAGTGGTCATAAGTTACATGGACCACGAGATGGGACGAGAAAGCCATGAGGCAAGTGTTCTCGATGCAAATAGTCTGGGTACTGGAAGTCTGATTATCCTCTCAAAGAAAGTACGAAATTTTCTTTAGTCGTAAAACATAGTCAGTGGTATTATCTACCGGAACCTGGTGTGTAGATATGGAACCACTGACGGTATGTGCATTTTAAATGCAGAGGTTCCAGGAAACCTAACGACTTTGAAAAGAAAAGATCGTAGTCTACATGGGCAATGCTGTATAGGAGGCAGCAGTTGCAGTGGAGGACATTTTATAGGATTTCATTTTGGGTTATTGCTTTCATGTACCTTTCATATTAGAAAGAACTTTGTTCTGGATTTCTAATGAATGGATATTTTATTTCTTTTAATCTTTTGATGGTTATAAGAAGAAATAATGATATTATCTATTTTGGTACATTGGCTAGCAATATATAAATGATGAATCCTGAGTCCACCACGATGCAACGAACCGTAGTATGAAATTCGTTTTACTAATAAGAGATTTCTTTATCAATTATACTTGTGGATTCTTATGATGAGTCATGTTTATTCAAATAAGAAAGTTCAAAGGTCGAAAATTGATATTTGATCAATTAAGTTGAAGGAGTGGACCTTCCGACCTAAGAATCTAATTTGGAAGATAATATGACTAAGCAATCCTTTATGGATATAAGATATAAGATCCGGACAAGTATTAGAATTGATTAACTCTGATGTATGCAGACCTTTGTCTACTCAGACAATAAGGTACGAGTACTTCATTTTATGATTACTCAGAGAAATGGATTAGAATACCTGATGTGACACAAAAGCAAAGTGTTTTGACAAGTCAATGGACACTAAGCAATTGTGGAGAACCTTCAAGGTATATCCATTTATAGCCTGCGATTTGATTGCGGAGGCAAGTACCTGTCTGAGGAATGCATGGCATACTGATCAGAGATTGGGATTTGATCCCAAATGACTACACCATACACTCTTGTGTAGAAATGGTGCGTCGGAAATAAGAAATGGAACTCTTATAGAAATAGTAAAAGCATGAGTTATACGGAACTACCTATGTTCTATGGATATGTCTGGAAACAACGGCGCATTCAATGCGGTTGTAGAATATCCTAGAAGAACAAAAAGATGTGCGTTCAATAGTACTATGAACCAGAAGGACGTTATAAGTTCTAACGCCCGGTTCTTAGAGGAAGACTATTAGATGAACCACAAGCCCAAAGTGACGTAATACTTTGAAATGAGAGAGAGAGATTAAGACTTAGAACCAGCCGAACCGAGTAGCGGTACACCACTAACTGCACCTACTGTTATTACTGTTTATGTTGGAGTAGTATACTTAATGTCTAGATTTGAGTATTATAAACTCCTTGTACACTTTCATTTACCTATTTATAATGAACATTCATTTGCTTTTAATTATTGTTAATTAAATATATGCAAATTATAGTCCTGGATTTTATACGTTGTAGTTAGTATGGTGCAAGCATGGGCGCACAGAAGATCATACTATCGGTTACTCGTATTTAATCAAACAGTTGCTCACGACCTAGATGGACACGGACCAATCCATCGGTATAGTCGTTGTGTGAGAGAGAAAATAATTTATCTTAATTATTTTATCACACTTGTACACTTGGTGTATTGAGCGGATCGATTGAGACTCATCAATTAGGTTTGCTCGGCGATAATTGATTTGAGACTCAGTGTATTTTATTCTTAATCCCCGATACAATTGCGGGTGTGTATATTTAATATATGTGACTTTGATTTTCCAAAGGAATTGACCGATTTAATTATTGGGTCAATTACCGGTTGAGTTGGGTCACTATATTTTATATATGGCATGCCGTGAATTCTTGACGGGACAGTGTATCCCGGAAGGGTTGATAATATCCCCGAGATGAGCTCATAAGGATTTATTATGTAAACCTCGCGAGTGGATTTATTCCGCATAATAAATAAGGTTGAGTGGTACTAGTCTCGGATAAAAGAGATGAATAAATTTATTAAGCAATAAATAAATTTTATTCATGGATATTTATATCTTAAATACACGGAATAAATAATACTACCGGAGAAATATTATATGGATATAATATGGTTTAATATTGGGAGTGCAATTAATTTATATAGTGGAAAATAAATTAATTAATATTGATAAGGATTAATGGACTTGAGCATTGGGCTCAATTTAATCTTCAATATTGGAAGCCCAATATTCCACTTCCTTTAGATCCCCTACGTAGCCTATAAAAGCACTACATGGCCTTCATAAATCATAAGACAAGATTATCACACTTGATATTCTAGAGAGTTGAAGGAGATCCATAGGAGTTCGATAGATCGTCGCCCACCCGACGTTCGAACGAAGTGCAAGGAATACGTGGGAAGATTCAAAGGTCATCTTGATTTCGTTTCTCCGAACAACGAATCGAAGGTAAAAATCTAAACACGCTTTATGATTTATTTTGATTCGATTATTGAGAATACCGTAGAACGCAAGATCCGAAGTTCGGACCCGGAGTAGACGGACGAGCACGCGGTGGTGGCAAAGCCACCGGACCGCGTGGACCGCCCGCCTAGGGTTCGATGGGCACGGAGGAGACGACCCTCGGCTGGGCCGAGGGCGTGCGGTCGATCACGATGATCGACCGCTGGGGCGCGGGCTGGTGCCGCACCCCACCCCACCTCGACGGTGGGGACCTCCAGGCGGTGGCGGGTCGCCGGACCCGCCGCGGGGGGCTGCTGGGCAGCCCCGCCCGATCGCGCTTGGCGCGATCCCTTTCGATCGCGTGACCCGGCTCGCGGGGGTTTCGGGTGGGGGCGGATTGCGCGCCTTCGGGCGCGTGGTCTCCAAAGCCCGGACTCCGGCGGATGAGTCGGCGTTCGTGTGATTTCCGGCGAAGGGTTCGTTCGGGTTATCGGTTCCGCAAATTTTGATAACCCGGGATATCGAATTCCAACAATTGGTATCAGAGAGTGGTTTACGTTCGCGGTATTTTCGATAAAATTGTTCTACCTTGCAGGGATTCCGACTATTATGGCTTAATTTATTATTTGTTTAATTTATTTTGTCATGAATGTTGGATTGATTAAACTCTCGGACATGTCGAGATTCGTTTTTGGTGGTGAATGCTTGTAATAGTAAAAATTCGGGGGTTGACCGAATTTAGGATTTATTATTACGTTCTTCGTTTTTCCGGAAATTGTATAGGGTCGATTTCTTGTATAGAATCGATACCGGATAGTGTAAAATTTATTTTGTAATTTATTTTGCGTTGGATCGATGCCGAAACGACCGCCGGAAAAGACGCGTGACGAAGGAGATGATCGAGGGAAAGGAGGGCTCGGATCGACCATCCCCATGGTCGATCCACGAGGACGATCGACCCAAGCCGGAGGAGGGCTGCCCGCGGGAGCTCCGGCCACGCCGGCCACCAGTGGAGGTGGCGCGTGGGCTGGACGGCGGCGGCTTGAAGGCGGCGGTCGATGGGTGGCGCGGGGATCCCCACCCCGTGCTATCCTCGTCCGGATATTCTCTTTCCTAATTGGTTCGGGTTTTTCCTATTTGAGAATTCCTATTTTTTGGGAAATCTCATGGATTAGGAAGAGAATCAATTTGGAATTAATTAGGATTCCTAATTAATTATTTCTATTTTTATGGAAATATTCATGGATTAGGAAACTAATTAATATGGAAAGTAGAAGAGTCCCAATTATTTTATTTCTTTATTTCATTATGGATATCATCTAGAATATTCCAAGAATATCTTGGATGGATTATTCTAGAGATTTAATGAAGTGGAAAAAGAAAATAAAAATAAATAAAATATTAATAATATTTAATTTTATTTTTGATATATTCAATTGACTTAATTTTTGAATTAAGTAACTTTTGGATTAATTGAAAATAAATAGATTTAAATATTGGATATTAATATTCTCGTCACATGGAGCATTCAAGAAACGAAGACTAAAGACTAGAAGATGCGTACGGGGATTGAGTAAAGCCATAATAGTCGGAAAATAATATTCTAGTAATTATTTTGACTATGTGATAATATTATGTGCTTTATTACATGTATGCATGCTATATGTGTTTATTTTATGCACTAGATAGCGTATCCCTTTATTGTAAAAAGCTAAGTGGGAGAGGGTATGGAAATATACCCATGGTCTCCATTGCTGCTCTCTTGGTGACTTTTATAAACTTTTGGAGTTTGTATAGATAAGTCATTGGAGGAGAGTTCTTGTAATTCCTCTTACAAGAAACATTGATTAAGTTTATCAAACAATGCCTAATTTGTCTTTCCAAAGCTGATTTCAAGTCGAATCATTCTCACCCCGGGGAGTGGAATGGAGCCAGAGCCACTTGGTCATGTAGAGGACACAAATTAGAGACATTCGTACCATTCTTTGATAGATGGATCGATTGTCTGCTCGGCTCCCTCATTTATGAGAGATAGGGTTGCTCGCATGGAGAATCACTGGTTAGAAACTTCGAGTTTCACTTATGATTCTCCGCGTCTTGATTTACAAGATCAAATGGATCAAGTAATTGGATTTCAATTGTATAAGTCTTTTGGTATAGTAAACGTCCACACTATCGTGGCTTGTTATATTGAATGGGACTTTAGATCGATTGATGTAGACAGTTATAGAAGGGAGTGGGGATCCGTGTGTCAACGTAAACGTCCACACTATCGTGGCTTGCGGGGATATGCGAATCTCAAACAAACTTCTTAGTACTGAGCGATGGTTAACACTTAGGTACGCTCCATAGTATTCCTCCCATCGAGGTAACGCTATTGATGATGTACGACCGAAGGAAATCTAATTGCTAAATCATTTGGGTGGGTAAACGTCCACACTATCGTGGCTTGCCTTACCCGATGGGATTTTAGATGTGATTAGTGATTTAATGATATTATTTAAGGGAGATAATATCGGATATTAAATTGTTTGTTTGTTTTATGTGCTTATAGGTTAGGAATGACTGTGACCCCACTTTGTGATATACTTAAAGATGAAAACTCACTGGTTCCATATAGTACTGATTGGGAACGAAATCTGGACATTGTTCAGACTGTTGAGCTTTCCGAATCCACTGTTGTCCCAACTGATGAGGACATTCGAAATGACCTCAGGATGATGTTGAGACATAGCGTGGAAGCTGGACAAGAGGTGATTAACATACTCACAGATTTCTCTCTCAATGAGTCCCTTAAAAAGGATTCGGCGAGAGCGGAGTTTGTGCGTAAGTTAAGGAAATCACAAGCTTTTGTGGCAAGGCTACAGGAAAAGCGTGCAAAGAAACCCAGTGGTCCTAAACCACGGATTGGGAAGAGCAAGCCGCGAGGCAAGTGCTATCGATGCAAGCAGTTTGGGCACTGGAGGTCTGATTGTCCTCTCATCAAAGGTACGAAATTTTCCTTAGTCACTGAAACATTATCAGTGGTGTTATCTACCAGCACCTGGTGTGTAGATACGGGGGCCACTGATCATGTCTGCAATTCATTGCAGGGGTTCCAGGAAACCCGGAGACTTAGAGAGGGAGAGATCGTGGTCTACATGGGCAATGCTGCAAGGGTGGCGGCTGTTGCAGTGGGAGACGTTCACTTACGCTTCAGTAGTGATAGGGTTTTAGTTTTACAAAATTGTCTTTATGTACCCAACTTTAGAAAGAATTTAATTTCGGTTTCTAAACTTATTATGAATGGATATTCTGTTTCTTTTGATCACTCTGTGGTCATAAGAAGAAATAGTGAGATTATCTGTTCTGGTACATTGGTGGACGATTTGTATGTTCTAAATCCTGAGTCTAACACGATGCAACTAACCGAGAGTAATAACACATCTACGAACACCAATAAGAGAAAGGAACCTTCTAAAATGAATCAATTATACTTGTGGCATCTAAGGCTAGGTCATATTAATTCGAATAGAATTCAAAGGTTGAAAGCTGATGGTCTCATTAGCGGCATAGAAGGAGAGGACCTTCCAACCTGCGAATCCTGTTTGGAGGGTAAAATGACCAAGCGTTCTTTTTCTGGTAAAGGACATAGAGCTGGACAAGTATTGGATTTGATTCACTCTGATGTATGCGGACCTATGTCTACTCAGGCAAGGGGAGGGTACGAGTACTTCATCACTTTCACTGATGATTACTCAAGATATGGATTTGTATACTTGATGCGCCGCAAGAGCGAGTCTTTTGACAAGTTCAAGGAATTCAAGGCTCTTGTGGAGAACCTTCAAGGTAAATCCATTAAATGCCTGCAATCTGATCGCGGAGGCGAGTACCTGTCTGGAGAATTCAAGGCATACTTGGTAGAGAATGGGATTGATTCCCAAATGACATCACCATATACTCCCCAGCAGAATGGTGTGTCGGAAAGAAGGAATAGGACTCTTATGGAAATGGTGCGATCAATGATGAGTTACTCGGACTTACCTATTATGTTCTGGGGATATGCCTTAGAAACGGCAGCGCACATTCTAAACTTGGTTCCATCAAAAACGGTTCCTTCAACACCCATGGAACGATGGAGCGGGCGCAAGCCTAGCTTAAGACACGTTCGGATCTGGGGGTGCCCTGCACATGTGTTGAAGGTAGGTGCCGATAAATTAGAACCTCGTACTGAAGTGCGGTTGTTTATAGGATATCCTAGAGGAACTAAGGGTGGCATGTTCTATAGTCCTACGGACCAGAAGATCGTTATAAGTACTAACGCTCGGTTCTTAGAGGAAGACTATGTCATGGACCACAAGCCCATGAGTGACATTATACTTGATGAGTTGAGAGGAAACAAGGAAGACCTAGATACAGCCGAACCGAGTAGTGATACACCACTAGAACCTGCACCTACTGTCACTGTTAATACACCGGAACGCCGTCGTAGTGGGAGGGTTGTTAAGCAACCAGACCGATGGATTGGACTGGGTGAGTCTTCGGACTCTGGACCTGGAGTTCATGAAATCGATCCCTGGACCTATGATGAGGCGGTACAAGGTATAGATGCGCCTTCTTGGAAGAAAGCGATGAGATCCGAAATTGAATCTATGGATTCTAATAAAGTCTGGGATCTTGTAGAACCACCAAGCGGCGTAAAGCCAATTGGGTGTAAATGGGTCTACAAGAGAAAGAGAGGATCTGACGGAAAGGTTGAAACCTTTAAAGCTCGGCTTGTTGCGAAAGGATATACTCAGAAAGAGGGAATCGATTATGAGGAGACCTTCTCGCCGGTAGCCAAGATAAAGTCGATTCGGATTCTCTTATCCATAGCAGCTCATATGGATTATGAGGTGTGGCAAATGGATGTCAAGACAGCTTTCCTAAATGGAAGTCTTGACGAGACGATTTATATGAAACAACCAGAAGGATTCATTGCTAAGGGGCGAGATCATCTAGTGTGCAAGCTAAATCGATCCATTTATGGATTGAAACAAGCCTCGAGATCGTGGAATTTGCGGTTTGACGAAGTAGTCCAATCTTTTGGATTCAGTCAAAGCATGGACGAATCGTGTGTGTATTGGAAACGTGATGGGAAGAAGGTGGTGTTTCTCGTGCTTTATGTAGACGACATTCTTCTCATTGGCAACAGTGTGAAAATGTTATCAGACATAAAGGGATGGTTGTCTAGACAATTCGATATGAAAGATTTGGGAGAAGTCGGGCATGTTCTAGGGATCAAGGTTATAAGAGATCGCCGGAGTAGAACATTGTACCTATCCCAGCAATCTTACATAGACACGATTCTGGCTCGTTTTAACATGCAAGATTCCAAGAAGGGTGATCTACCCTTCAGCAAAGGAACTTATCTTTCTAAGGAGATGTGTCCTCAGACACAAAAGGAGAAAGATGAAATGAAAGCAGTTCCCTACGCTTCGGCCGTGGGAAGCTTGATGTATGCAATGTTATGCACGAGGCCTGATATCTGCTATGCAGTTGGCGTAGTAGCGAGATATCAGAGTAACCCTGGAAAGGCTCATTGGACTGCCGTAAAGAGCATTTATATTCTGAGTTACGGGGCAGACAATCTGATTCCTTTGGGTTATACGGATTCGGATTTCCAAGCTCATAAGGACCGGTGTAAGTCGATATCAGGCTATGTGTTTCACTATTAAAGGAGGAGGAGTTTTAACATGGAAGAGTGATAAGCACGATGCTTTTCGGACTCTCCCATGGGTAACCAAATAGCGGCCTCAGAGGCAGCGGAAGATTTGGTATAGCTCCGGTGTTACCTCTGGGACTTAGATGTGATTCTTAGTTTACCAAAGGCTATTTAAATAGCGGTGCAGTGGCAAACTTTAAAGAGATCACGAGTCCATAAGTGTAAGATAACACATAGGGCAAGTACCACCTGATACGAGCCATCGTCAGAGGGACGATGCAGTAGTCACCAAGATAGCTTCAGAGCGGCAACCTAGATTGCTCATTCACATGGTACTTCTTGGAAGTACAGCTTAAGCACGTGATGAGTATGGGAGTCGGGAGTTTGGAAGATAAGACTAGACCTTAGTATAAGTGGGAGATTGTTGGAGTAGAATACTTAATGTCTAGATTTGAGTATTATAAACTCCTTGTACACTTTCATTTACCTATTTATAATGAACATTCATTTTCTTTTAATTATTGTTAATTAAATATATGCAAATTATAGTCCTGGATTTTATACGTTGTAGTTAGTATGGTGCAAGCATGGGCGCACAGAAGATCATACTATCGGTTACTCGTATTTAATCAAACAGTTGCTCACGACCTAGATGGACACGGACCAATCCATCGGTATAGTCGTTGTGTGAGAGAGAAAATAATTTATCTTAATTATTTTATCACACTTGTACACTTGGTGTATTGAGCGGATCGATTGAGACTCATCAATTAGGTTTGCTCGGCGATAATTGATTTGAGACTCAGTGTATTTTATTCTTAATCCCCGATACAATTGCGGGTGTGTATATTTAATATATGTGACTTTGATTTTCCAAAGGAATTGACCGATTTAATTATTGGGTCAATTACCGGTTGAGTTGGGTCACTATATTTTATATATGGCATGCCGTGAATTCTTGACGGGACAGTGTATCCCGGAAGGGTTGATAATATCCCCGAGATGAGCTCATAAGGATTTATTATGTAAACCTCGCGAGTGGATTTATTCCGCATAATAAATAAGGTTGAGTGGTACTAGTCTCGGATAAAAGAGATGAATAAATTTATTAAGCAATAAATAAATTTTATTCATGGATATTTATATCTTAAATACACGGAATAAATAATACTACCGGAGAAATATTATATGGATATAATATGGTTTAATATTGGGAGTGCAATTAATTTATATAGTGGAAAATAAATTAATTAATATTGATAAGGATTAATGGACTTGAGCATTGGGCTCAATTTAATCTTCAATATTGGAAGCCCAATATTCCACCTCCTTTAGATCCCCTACGTAGCCTATAAAAGCACTACATGGCCTTCATAAATCATAAGACAAGATTATCACACTTGATATTCTAGAGAGTTGAAGGAGATCCATAGGAGTTCGATAGATCGTCGCCCACCCGACGTTCGAACGAAGTGCAAGGAATACGTGGGAAGATTCAAAGGTCATCTTGATTTCGTTTCTCCGAACAACGAATCGAAGGTAAAAATCTAAACACGCTTTATGATTTATTTTGATTCGATTATTGAGAATACCGTAGAACGCAAGATCCGAAGTTCGGACCCGGAGTAGACGGACGAGCACGCGGTGGTGGCAAATCCACCGGACCGCGTGGACCGCCCGCCTAGGGTTCGATGGGCACGGAGGAGACGACCCTCGGCTGGGCCGAGGGCGTGCGGTCGATCACGATGATCGACCGCTGGGGCGCGGGCTGGTGCCGCACCCCACCCCACCTCGACGGTGGGGACCTCCAGGCGGTGGCGGGTCGCCGGACCCGCCGCGGGGGGCTGCTGGGCAGCCCCGCCCGATCGCGCTTGGCACGATCCCTTTCGATCGCGTGACCCGGCTCGCGGGGGTTTCGGGTGGGGGCGGATTGCGCGCCTTCGGGCGCGTGGTCTCCAAAGCCCGGACTCCGGCGGATGAGTCGGCGTTCGTGTGATTTCCGGCGAAGGGTTCGTTCGGGTTATCGGTTCCGCAAATTTTGATAACCCGGGATATCGAATTCCACTGCTGTAATCCTGGAAAGGAATACTCCACTGCTGTAATGAACATTTTAAGTACTTTCGAATTACTGAAAACTATGTTCTGGATTACGGAGCAGACAAGCTCTTCCTTTGGATTACATTCTCTTAGATTTCTAATCGAATGAGGACCGGTGTAAGTCGATATCAGGCTATGTGTTTCACTATTGAAGGAGAAGGAGTTTTTAACATTGAAGAGTGATAAGCACGATGCTTTTCGGACTCTACCATGGGTAACCAAATAGCGGCCTCAGAGGCAGCGGAAGTTTTGGTATAGCTCCGGGAATCTCTGGGACTTAGAGGTGATTCTTAATTTGCCAAAGGCTATGTGAATAGCGGTGCGATGGAAAATGGTAACAAATCACAAGTCCATAAGTGTAAGATAACACATAGAGCAAGTACCACCTGATACGAGTCATCGTCGAGGGAGACGACGCTGTAGTCACCAAGATAACTTCAGAGCGGCAACCTAGAGTGCTCATTCACATAGTACTTCTTGGAAGTACAACTTAAGCACGTGATGAGTATGGGAGTCGGAAGTTTGGAAGAAATGACTAGACCTTAGTACAAGTGGGAGATTGTTGGATTTGTGTACTTAATGTCTAGATTTAAGTAACGGAAACTCCCGATCCATTGCCATTAATCTATTTAATTAAATAAACAATTATTTACATTTAATTATTTATAATTAAATATATGCAAATTATAGTCCTGGATTCTATACGTTGTAGTTAGTATGGTGTGTCGGGCCCATACAGAAGATCATACTATCGGTTACTCGTATTTAATCGAACAGTTGCTCACGACCTAGATGGACACGGACCAATCCATCGGTATAGTCGTTTTGTGAGAGAGAAAATAATTTGTCTTAATTATTTTATCACACTTGTACACTTGGTGTATTGGGCGGATCGCTTGAGACTTATCAATTAGGATTGTTGGAATTCGATATCCCGGGTTATTTAAATTTGCGGAAACCAATAACCCGATCAAACCCTTCGCCGGAGATCACATGAACGTCGACTCATCCGCCGAAGTCCGGGCTTTGGAGACCACGCGCCCGAAGGCGCGCAATCCGCCCCCACCCGAACCCCCGCGAGCCGGGTTCACGCGATCGAACATCGCGTTCGATGGGGCTGCATCCGGCAGCCCCCAGCAGCAGGTCCGGCGACCTGCTGCCCGCCGTCGAGGAGCCCCCACCGTCGCGGTGGGGAGGTGACGGCACCAGCCCGTCACCGCCGGCGATCGCTCCCAGCGATCGCCCCCTCGGCCGAGGCCGAGGGTTCTCCTTCGCGCGCCGAACCCTAGGCGTGCGGTCCACGTGGTCCGGTGGCTTCGCCACCACCGCGTGGTCCCTCGTCTAATCCGGGTTCGATCCTTCGGATCTTGTTTTTCGATAATTGATCAATAAACTAGAATTAAATTGCGGAAATTTAATTCACCTTTCGATTCGTTGTGCGGAGAAACGAGATCTTATGATGACCTTGAGATCTTCCCACGTATTCCTTGCACTTGTTCGAACGTCGGGTGGGCGACGATCCTCCGAACACTATGGATCTCCTTCTCTCCTTTCTCTCTCTCGAATTGTGATCTTCAAGTTATGAGAATAGAGAAGACCATGTAGTGCTTTTATAGGCTACGTAGGGGATCTTAAGGAGGTGGAATATTGGGCTTCCAATATTGATGATTAAATTGAGCCCAAGCCCAAGTCTATTAATCCTTATCAATATTAATTAATTTATTTTCCACTATATAAATTAATTGCACTCCCAATATTAAACCATATTATATCAAATAATATTTCTCCGGTAGTATTATTTATTCCGTGTATTTAAGATAGAAATGTCCATGAATAAATTTAAATTAATTGCGTAATTAATTTATTCATCTCTTGTATCCGAGACTAGTACCATTCAACCTTAATTATTATGCGGAACGAATCCACCTGCAGGGTTTACATAATAATTCCTTATGAACTCATCTCGGGGACATTATCAACCCTTCCGGGATACACTTTCCCGTCAAGTATTCACGGCATGTCATATATAAAATATAGTGACCCAACTTAACCGGTAATTAACCCAATAATTAAATCGGTTAATTCCTTTGGTAAATCAAAGTCACTTATATTAAATATACACACCCGCAATAGTTTCGGGGATTAAGAATAAAATACACTGAGACTTAAATCGATTATCGCCGGCAATCCTAATCGATAAATCTCAAACGATCCGCCCAATACACCAAGTGTACAAGTGTGATAAAATAATTAAGATAAATTATTTTCTCTCTCACACAACGACTATACCGATGGATTGGTCCGTGTCCATCTAGGTCGTGAGCTACTGTTCGATTAAATACGAGTAACCGATAGTATGATCTTCTGTGCGCCCATGCAGCACCATACTAACTACAACGTATAAAATCAAGGACTATGATTTGCATATATTTAATTATAAATAATTAAACGCAAATAATTGTTTATTTAATTAAATAGATTAATGGCAATGGATCGTGAGTTTCCGTTACTTAAATCTAGACATTAAGTACACAACTCAAACAATCTCCCACTTGTACTAAGGTCTAGTCATTTCCTCCAAACTCCCGACTCCCATACTTATCACGTGCTTAAGTTGTACTTCTAAGAAGTACTATGTGAATGAGCAATCTAGGTTGCCGCTCTGAAGTTATCTTGGTGACTACAGCGTCGTCTCCCTTGACGATGACTCGTATCAGGTGGTACTTGCACTATGTGTTATCTTACACTTATGGACTTGTGACTTCTTACCATTTGCCATTGCACCGCTATTTACATAGCCTTTGGCAAATTAAGAATCACATCCAAGTCCCAGAGATTATCCCGGAGTTATACCAAAACTTCCGCTGCCTCTGAGGCCGCTTATTTGGTTACCCATGGTAGAGTCCGAAAAGTATCGTGCTTATCACTCTTCCATGTAAAACTCCTTCTCCTTCAATAGTGAAACACATAGCCTGATATCGACTTACACCGGTCCTCATTCGATTAGAAATCTAAGAGAATGTAATCCAAAGGAAATGTTTGTCTGCTCCGTAATCCAGAACATAGTTTCCAGTACTTCGAAAGTACTTAAAATGTTCATTACAGCAGTCAAGTATTCCTTTCCAGGATTACCTTGATATCCTCCCACTATGCTAACCGCATAGCCGATATCAGGTTCTCGTTTTCAACATTGCATTTATCAAGCTTTCCACACTCCAAGTGTAGGAAACCGATTTTTATTGCTTCTATCTCCTTTTGTGTTTTCAAAACACATATCCTTAGATAGATGCATTCCGTCTTTGAAAGGTAACGAACGTTTCTCGGAATCTTGCATGTTAAAACGAACCATAATCGTATAAGATATCTAGAGAAGTACAATGTTCTTTTCTTGAGATACTAGATCTTAAGAACATGCTCTAACTTCTTCTTTATCTCATATATCGATTTTTCTAGACAACCATCATTTTATGTCTGACAACATCTCTACATTGTTACCAATGATAAAATGCTATCTACATAAAACCTCCGAGATTCACCACCTTGTTTTCCATCACGTTTCCAATACACACAATTCGTCTATGCTTTGATGAATCCATAAAATGGACTATCTCATCAATTTGCAAGTACCACGAACTCAATGCTTTGTTCCAATCCATAAATGGATCAACTAAGCTTGTACTCTAAATGATCTTGCCTCTTAGCAATAATCTTATTGCTTTCCAAGAAGGCACATTTAGATCTAGTACTGCCTCTATGTAGATCCAGGGATCGATTTCATGTATACTAGGTCCAGAGTCCGAAAACTCTCATAGTGTTATGAATATCTCCGGTTGTCAAACAACCTCCCACTACAACGGCATTCCGGTGTATAAACAGTAATAACAGTAGGTGCAGTTAGTGGTGTACCGCTACTCGGTTCGGCTGGTTCTAAGTCTTTATCGTTTTCTCTCTTTCAAAAAGTATTACGTCACTTTGGGCTTGTGGTTCATCTAATAGTCTTCCTCTAAGAACCGGGCGTTAGAACTTATAACGTCCTTCTGGTTCATAGTACTATTCGAACACACACCTTTTGTTCTTCTAGGATATTCTAAGACATATCCATAGAACATAGGTAGTTCCGTTTAACTCATCTTTTACTATTTCTATAAGAGTTCCATTTCTTATTTCCGACACACCAATCCTACAGAAGACTGTATGGTGTAGTCATTTGGGATCCAATCCCAAGCTCTGATCATAAATCAGAGTTAATCAATTCTAATACTTGTCCGGATCTTATATCTTATATCCATAAAGGATTGCTTAGTCGTATTATCTTCCAAATTAGATTCTTAGGTCGGAAGGTCCACTCCTTCAACTTAATTGATAATCAATTTTTGACCTTTGAACTTCTTATTTGAATAAATATGACTTAGCATAAGAATCCACAAGTATAAATGATTTAATAAAGAAATCTCTTATTAGTAAAACGAGTTATGTAAAACGGTTCGTCGCATCGTGGTGGACTCAGGATTCATCATTTATATATTGCTAGCTAATGTACCACAATAGATAATATCATTATTTCTTCTTATAACCATCAAATGATTAAAAGAAATAAAATATCCATTTATTAGAAATCCAGAACAAAGTTCTTTCTAATTTGAAAGGTACATAAAAGCAATAACCAATTACGAAATCCTATAATGTCCTCCACTGCAACTGCTGCCTCTTCCACAGCATTGCCCATGTAGACTACGATTTCTTCTTTTCTAAGTCGTCGGGTTTCCTGGAACCCTTGCATTTAGAATGCACATACCGTCAGTGGTTCCATATCTACACACCAGGTTCCGGTAGATAATACCACTGACTATGTTTCACGATTAAAGAAAATTTCGTACTTCTTTTGAGAGGATAATCAGACTTCCAGTACCTAGACTGTTTGCATTGAGAACACTAGCCTATTGGCTTTCTCGCCCCATCTCGTGATCCAAGAATTAGGACCACTGGGTTTCTTTGCTTGCTTTTCCTATCCCCCGGTTTTGCCTTTAGGTTCGAAACCTTTGGCATTGGCTACAAGAGCTTGCGATTTCCGTCTCAACTCGTCCAAAAGGTCAATCATCTCAAAAACGTGTTTAAGCGTTTCCTCGAAGCGACTGGCCTTTATGAGTATCCTCATCGCTTCTTGTCTAGCCGCCTATGTCATGTCTAAACATCTCCTTGAGTTTGAACATCAGTTCTTTCCTCAAGAGTCGAGACATTAGTAGGTTCGGGAGAACAAAGCTCACTGAGTACAAACTTGTACTCTTTAACAGTCTAGGCAATGTCTAGATCTCTATTCCAATCAATACATTCAGGGACCAATGAGTTTAAAATCCTTACGTATCACATAAAGTGGGTTCAAAGCCATATCCTAATCTATGAGCACATATAACAACAAACAATCGATTTAATCTCCGATATTATCTCCCTCAAATAATATCATTAAACCACTAATCACATCTAAAATCCCATCAGGTAAGGCAAGCCACGTGGTGTGGACGTTTACCCACCCAAATGATTTAGCAATTAGATTTGCTTCGGTCATACATCACTTATAGCGGAACCTCGTGGGGAGGAATACTATAATGCGTATCTAAGTGTAAACCATTACTCAGTACCAAAGTAAATTACTTGGAATTGCTACATCACCGCAAGCCACGTGGTGTGGACGTTTACGATAACTTCACAACTCTTCATAATTACTTACAACTGTCTACATCAATTAATCCAAAGTCCGTCAGTATAGCAAGCCACGTGGTGTGGACGTTTACTACACTAAGAGACTTTTATAATTGACTCCCAATTACTTGATCCATTTAATCTTGTAAATCAAGACGTGGAGAATCATAAGTGAAACTCGAAGTTTCTAACCAGTGATTCACCATGCGAACAACCCTATCTCTCATAAATGAGGGAGCCGAGCAGACAATCGACCCATCTATCAAAGAATGGCACGAAGGTCTCTAATTTGTGTCCTCTACATGACCAAGTGGCTTTGGCTCCATTCCACTCCCCGGGGTGAGAATGAGTCGACTTGAAATCAGCTTTGGAAAGACAAATTAGGCATTGTTTGATAAACTTAATTAATGTTTCTCGTAAAAGGAATTACAAGAATTCTCC
The DNA here is from genome assembly GCA_954870475.1 of Euphrasia confusa. Taxonomy (NCBI): domain Eukaryota; kingdom Viridiplantae; phylum Streptophyta; class Magnoliopsida; order Lamiales; family Orobanchaceae; genus Euphrasia; species Euphrasia confusa. The sequence continues at coordinate 26,932,599 of OX940960.1, forward strand.
TCCAATGACTTATCTATATGAACTTCAGAAGTCCATAAAAGTCACCAAGAGAACAGCAATGGAGACCATGGCAATGTTTCCATTCCCTCTCCCACTTAGCTTTTTACAATAAAGGGATACGCTATCTAATGCATAATTAAATACACATAAGCATAATAACAAACATACATTTCATGCAAGTACGTACACAAATAATCAAATAATTGCTCAAGTAAAAATTATTTCTCGACTATTCGTACCTTGATGAATTCCAGCATGCTTTCCTTGAGTCTTCATTCTACGTCTTGAATACTTTGTCGAGTGACGGAAAAATTCTTTGATTCTCATATTTAATTTATTTTAAATAAAATCCAAGATTCCAATCCAAAATAAATTTTGAATTAATCTAATGATTTTAAATAAAATACTCCAATTAAATAAAATCAATATTATTAAAATCCATTGATTTTCCATATTTAATTCTATTCTAAATAAAATCCAAGATTATCCAATCCAAAATAAATTTTGAATTAATCTAATGATTTTAAATAAAATACTTAAATTAAATAAAATCAATATTATTAAAATCCATTGATTTTCCATATTTAATTTTATTCTAAATAAAATCCAAGATTATCCAATCCAAAATAAATTTTGAATTAATCTAATGATTTTAAATAAAATACTTAAATTAAATAAAATCAATATTTTAATAATTTCTCAATCCTATTTAGATTAGATCTCAAGAATCCTAATCAAAATCGAATTTTGATTCTTCTTAAGACTTCTAATCCAAGTAGGTATAGGATATCTAGAGAAACTAGGATTTTCTTTCCTAATTTAACTCTCCATCTAATTCCATTATTTAATTCCATAATTAAGAAATATAATCCAAATAGAATTTGAATTAATTCCAAAATTAAATTAAATAAAATTAGAAAGATTAAATTATTTCCGGAAAGATCGGATTTACCGGGACGAACCGAAACGAATTCCGGTCATCCCAATCGAACCAACACGAGCCCGGCCATGCTCATGCGTATGCACAATCAATTAACCCACGAGAATTAATTAGCCCATGCATGTGGCCATGCATCCAAGAATCAATTCACGCACATGCACATGCACCAGAAAAACAATGGTGTCGGCCTACTTTGAAAAACAATGTCGGCCGACATGCTTTGTTAATTAGTGCAATCGATCGTCTTCTTCGGGAGGCCTGTGCATCAGGGTCGATTTCCGGCATGTAGTCACCATCGACGATACACGCCATCATCCCCGTCACAGCCCACGCAAGCCACGCGTCTAGCCGTGCTCGTCAACGCAACCACGAAAAACGAAACACGTCCCCGATGGCTGTGCGCTCGTAGCCGCGCCGCCGACTCCCGCCGACTTCCGGCGAACCATCACGCGATGGTGATCACCAAGTCGAGCAGCCCAGCAACAACAGCTCCGAGCCTTGGCGCACCAGTAGCCCACGATCCGAAGCCGAAGCCGCGAACCGAAGCCGATGCCGCGAACCTAACGCTGCCGCCGGCTGCCGGCGAACCACCACCACTGGTGGCTTACGCCGACACGCCCAGCTGCGTTCAGCCCGCTTCCAGCAGCCCGCATAGCCCGTGCTTCCAGCCACCTCCCCGGCAGCCCGCACCGAGCACGAAACCGTCCGCGATGCCGCCAACGCAACCACCGAACGCAGCCGCCGGTTGCCGGCGAACCACCACCACTGGTGGCACACGCCGGCATGCCCAGCCACGTCTAGGTCACGCCCAGCAGCCCGCTCCGAGCCCAGCCACGCCGCGATCAATTCCGGTTCGATTTCCGAAAAAACCCTCGATTTTAATATTTAATTTTTCCGACAAACACGATTCATACAAGAGAGAAAATCAAGTACGTAGAACAATATAGCACAATAATTTAACAATTTAAATTAATCTATGGCTATAAACAACGATAATCGATTATCGAAACAATTAACGAAAAACGTAACCGTATGCTCTGATACCAATTGTTGGAATTCGATATCCCGGGTTATTTAAATTTGCGGAAACCAATAACCCGATCAAACCCTTCGCCGGAGATCACATGAACGTCGACTCATCCGCCGAAGTCCGGGCTTTGGAGACCACGCGCCCGAAGGCGCGCAATCCGCCCCCACCCGAACCCCCGCGAGCCGGGTTCACGCGATCGAACATCGCGTTCGATGGGGCTGCATCCGGCAGCCCCCAGCAGCAGGTCCGGCGACCTGCTGCCCGCCGTCGAGGAGCCCCCACCGTCGCGGTGGGGAGGTGACGGCACCAGCCCGTCACCGCCGGCGATCGCTCCCAGCGATCGCCCCCTCGGCCGAGGCCGAGGGTTCTCCTTCGTGCGCCGAACCCTAGGCGTGCGGTCCACGTGGTCCGGTGGCTTCGCCACCACCGCGTGGTCCCTCGTCTAATCCGGGTTCGATCCTTCGGATCTTGTTTTTCGATAATTGATCAATAAACTAGAATTAAATTGCGGAAATTTAATTCACCTTTCGATTCGTTGTGCGGAGAAACGAGATCTTATGATGACCTTGAGATCTTCCCACGTATTCCTTGCACTTGTTCGAACGTCGGGTGGGCGACGATCCTCCGAACACTATGGATCTCCTTCTCTCCTTTCTCTCTCTCGAATTGTGATCTTCAAGTTATGAGAATAGAGAAGACCATGTAGTGCTTTTATAGGCTACGTAGGGGATCTTAAGGAGGTGGAATATTGGGCTTCCAATATTGATGATTAAATTGAGCCCAAGCCCAAGTCTATTAATCCTTATCAATATTAATTAATTTATTGTCCACTATATAAATTAATTGCACTCCCAATATTAAACCATATTATATCAAATAATATTTCTCCGGTAGTATTATTTATTCCGTGTATTTAAGATAGAAATGTCCATGAATAAATTTAAATTAATTGCGTAATTAATTTATTCATCTCTTGTATCCGAGACTAGTACCATTCAACCTTAATTATTATGCGGAACGAATCCACCTGCAGGGTTTACATAATAATTCCTTATGAACTCATCTCGGGGACATTATCAACCCTTCCGGGATACACTTTCCCGTCAAGTATTCACGGCATGTCATATATAAAATATAGTGACCCAACTTAACCGGTAATTAACTCAATAATTAAATCGGTTAATTCCTTTGGTAAATCAAAGTCACTTATATTAAATATACACACCCGCAATAGTTTCGGGGATTAAGAATAAAATACACTGAGACTTAAATCGATTATCGCCGGCAATCCTAATCAATAAATCTCAAACGATCCGCCCAATACACCAAGTGTACAAGTGTGATAAAATAATTAAGATAAATTATTTTCTCTCTCACACAACGACTATACCGATGGATTGGTCCGTGTCCATCTAGGTCGTGAGCTACTGTTCGATTAAATACGAGTAACCGATAGTATGATCTTCTGTGCGCCCATGCAACACCATACTAACTACAACGTATAAAATCCAGGACTATGATTTGCATATATTTAATTATAAATAATTAAACGCAAATAATTGTTTATTTAATTAAATAGATTAATGGCAATGGATCGTGAGTTTCCGTTACTTAAATCTAGACATTAAGTACACAACTCCAACAAGGATTGCCTTTGATAATTGATTCAAGTCTCAGTGTATTTTATTCTTAATCCCCGATACTATTGCGGGTGTGTATATTTAATATAAGTGACTTTGATTTTCCAAAGGAATTGACCGGTTTAATTATTGGGTCAATTACCGGTTAAGTTGGGTCGCTATATTTTATATATGACATGCCGTGAATACTTGACGGGAAAGTGTATCCCGGAAGGGTTGATAATATCCCCGAGATGAGTTCATAAGGAATTATTATGTAAACCCTGCAGGTGGATTTGTTCCGCATAATAATTAAGGTTGAATGGTACTAGTCTCGGATACAAGAGATGAATAAATTAATTAGCAATAAATTAATTTTATTCATGGATATTTATATCTTAAATACACGGAATAAATATTACTACCGGAGAAATATTATTTGATATAATATGGTTTAATATTGGGAGTGCAATTAATTTATATAGTGGAAAATAAATTAATTAATATTAATGGGATTAATAGATTTGGGCTTGGGCTCAATTTAATCATTAATATTGGAAGCCCAATATTCTACCCCCTTAAGATCCCCTACGTAGCCTATAAAAGCACTACATGGTCTTCTCTATTCTCATAACTTGAAGATCACAATTCTAGAGAGAGAAAGTAGAGAGGGAGATCCATGGAGTTCGGAAGATCGTCGCCCACACGACGTTCGAGCTAGTGCAAGGAATACGTGGGAAGATCTCAATAATATTAAATATACACACCCGCAATAATATCGGGGATTAAGAATAAAATACACTGAGATTTAAATCGATTATCCAAGACAATACTAATCGATAAATCTCAAGCGATCCGCCCAATACACCAAGTGTACAAGTATGATAAAATAATCAAGACAGATTATTTTCTCTCTCATACAACGACTACAGCGATGGATTGGTCCGTGTCCATCTAGGTCGTGAGCAACTGTTCGATTAAATACGAGTAACAGATAGTATGATCTTCTGTGTGGGCCCGCACACCATACTAACTACAACTTATATAATCTAGGACTATAATTTGCATATATTTAATTATAAATAATTAAACGCAAATAATTGTTTATTTAATTAAATAGATTAATGGCAATGGATCGGGAGTTTCCGTTACTTAAATCTAGACATTAAGTACACAACTCCAACAATCTCCCACTTGTACTAAGGTCTAGTCATTTCCTCCAATCTCCCGACTCCCATACTCATCACGTGCTTAAACTGTACTTCTAAGAAGTACTATGTTAATGAGCAATCTAGGTTGCCGCTCTGAAGTTATCTTGGTGACTACAGCGTCGTCTTCCCTGACGATGATTCGTATCAGGTGGTACTTACTCTATGTGTTATCTTATACATATGGACTTGTGATTTCTTACCATTTGCCATCGCACCACTATTTACATAGCCTTTGGAAAATTAAGAATCACATCTAACTCCCAGAGATTATCTCGGAGCTATACCAAAACTTCCGCTGCCTCTGAGGCCTCTATTTGGTTACCCATGGCAGAGTCCGAAAAGCATCGTGCTTATCACTCTTCCATGTCAAAACTCCTTCTCCTTCATTAGTGAAACACATAGCCTGATATCGACTTACACCGGTCCTTATTTGATTAGAAATCTAAGAGATTGTAATCCAAAGGAAATGCTCGTCTGCTCCGTAATCCAGAACATAGTTTCTAGTACTTCGAAAGTACTTAAAATGTTCATTACAGCAGTCGAGTATTCCTTTCTAGGATTACCTTGATATCCTCCCACTATGCAGACCGCATAGCTGATATTAGATTCTCGTTTTCAACAATGCATTCATTCGAGCTTTCCACACTCAAAGTGTAGGAAACTGCTTTCATTGCTTCTATCTCCTTTTGTGTTCCAAAACACATATCCTTAGATAGATGCATTCCGTATCTGAAAGGTAACGAACCTTTCTCGGAATTTTGCATGTTAAAACGAACCATAATCATATATAAGATGTCCAGGAGAAGTACAATGTTCTTTCCTAGAGATCCAAGATCTCAAGAACATGTCCAACTTCTTCCTTTATCTTTCATAATGATTTATCCAGAAAACCATCGTTTCATGTCTGATTACATCTTTACATTGTTGCCAATGATAAAATGTTATCTACATAAGACCCGAGAAACACCACATTGTTTCCATCACGTTTCCAATACACACTATTCGTCTATACTTTGATGAATCCATAAAATTGACTATCTCATCAATTTGCAAGTTCCACGATCTCTAGCTTTGTTTTAATCGATAAATGGATCAACTAAGCTTGTAATCTAAATGATCTTGCCTCTTAACAATAATCCTTATTGCTTTCCAAGAAGGCACATTTAGATCTAGTACTTCCTTCATGTAGATCCAGGGATCGATTTCATGTATACTAGGTCCAGAGTCCGAAAACTCTCCTAGCCTTATGAACATCTCCGGTTGTCACATAACCTCCCACTACAACGGCATTCCGGTGCATTAACAGTAATAACAGTAGGTGCAGTTAGTGGTGTACCGCTACTCGGTTCGGCTGGTTCCCAGTCCTTATCGCTTTCTCTCATTCAAAGTATTACGTCACTTTGGGCTTGTGGTTCATCTAATAGTCTTCCTCTAAGAACCGGGCGTTAGAACTTATAACGTCCTTCTAGTTCATAGTACTATTGAACACACATCTTTTGTTCTTCTAGGATATTCTACAACCGCATTTGAATGCGCCGTTATTTCCAGACATATCCATAGAACAGAGGAAGTTCCGTATAACTCATGTTTTTACTATTTCTATAAGAGTTCCATTTCTTATTTCCGACACACCATTTCTACACAAGAGTGTATGGTGTAGTCATTTTGGGATCAAATCCCAATCTCTGATCAGTATGCCATGCATTCCTCAGACAGGCACTTGCCTCCGCGATCAAATCGCAGGCTTTCAATGGATATACCATGATGGTTCCCCACAATAGCTTTGTGTCCATTGACTTGTCAAAACACTTTGCTTTTGTGGCACATCAGGTATGCTAATCCATTTTTCGAGTAATCATAAAATGAAGTACTCGTACCTTATTGTCTGAGTAAACAAAGGTCTGCATACATCAGAGTAAATTAATTCTAATACTTGTCCGGATCTTATACCTTATATCCATAAAGGATTGCTTAGTTATATTATCTTCCAAATTAGATTCTTAGGTCGGAAGGTCCACTCCTTCAACTTAATTGATCAAAATATCAATTTTCGACCTTTGAACTTCTTATTTGAATAAACATGACTTAGCATAAGAATCCACAAGTATAAATGATTCATTACAGAAATATCTTTTAAAAGTAAAACGAGTTATATACTACGGTTCGTTGCATCGTGGTGGACTTAGGATTCATCATTTATATATTGCTAGCTAATGTACCAGAATAGATAATATCATTATTTCTTCTTATAACCATCAAATGATTAAAAGAAATAAAATATCTATTCATTAGAAATCCAGAACAAAGTTCTTTCTAAAAGGAAAGGTACATAAAAGCAATAACTCAAAATGAAATCCTATATAAATGTCCCCTACTGCAACAGCTGCCTCCTCAACAGCATTGCCCATGTAGACTACGATTTCTTCTTTTCCAAGTCGTCGGGTTTCCTGGAACCCTTGCATTTAAAATGCACATACCGTCAGTGGTTCCATATCTACACACCAGGTTCCGGTAGATAATACCACTGACTATGTTTTACGACTAAAGAAGATTTCGTACTTTCTTTGAGAGGATAATCAGACTTCCAGTACCCAGACTGTTTGCATCGAGAACTCTTGCCTATTGGCTTTATCGTCCCATCTCGTGATCCAAGAAACTTAGGACCACTGGGTTTCTTTGCTTAGCTCTTCCTTTCCCCCGGTTTTGCCTTTAGGTTCGAAACCTTTGGCATTGGCTACAAGAGCTTGCGATTTCCGTCTCAACTCGTCCAAAAGGTTAATCATCTCAAAATCGTGTTTAAGCGTTTCCTCGAATCGACTGGCCTTTATGAGTATCCTCATCGCCTCTTGTCTAGCCTCTACATCATGTCTAAACATCTCCTTGAGTTTGAACATGATATCATAATCAGTGGTTATTTGCAAAAGTATTTTCCCACTTCTTAAAATCAGTTCTTTCCTCATCAGTTAAGACATTGGTAGGCTCGGGAGGACAAAGCTCACTTGAGTACAAACTTGTACTCTTTAACAGTCTGGGCAATGTCCAGATCTCTATTCCAATCAATACAATCAGGGACCAGTGAGTTAAAATCTTTAAGTATCACATAAAGTGGGTTCAAAGCCATCCATAATCTATGAGCACATATAACAACAAACAATCGATTTAATCTCCGATATTATCTCCCTCAAATAATATCATTAAACCACTAATCACATCTAAAATCCCATCAGATATGGCAAGCCACGATAGTGTGGACGTTTACCTATCCAAATGATTTAGCAATTAGATTTGCTTCGGTCGTACATCATCATTAGCGTTACTTCGATGGGAAGAATACTAAGAAGCGTACCTAAGTGTAAACCATTACTCAGTATCTAAGAAGATTGTTTGGGATACGCATATTTACCGCAAGCCAGGATAGTGTGGACGTTTACGTTAACATACGCTCCTTTACTCCCTTCTATAACTGTCTACATCAATCGATCCAAAATCCCATTCAGTGCAGCAAGCCACGATAGTGTGGACGTTTTTACTACACCAAAAGATTTTTACAATTGACTCCCAATTACTTGATCCATTCGATTTTTGTAAATCAGGACGCGGAGAATCATAAGTGAAACTCGAAGTTTCTAACCAGTGATTCACCATGCGAACAACCCTATATCTCATAAAATGAGGGAGCCGAGCAGACAATCGATCCATTAGAAGAAATGGTACGAAGGTCTCTAATTTGTGTCATCCACATGACCAAGTGGCTTTGGCTCCATTCCACTCCCCGGGGTGAGAATGAGTCGACTTGAAGTCAGCTTCAGAAAGACAAATTAGGCATTATTTGATAAACTTAATCAATGTTTCTCGTAAAAGGAATTACAAGAATTCTCCTCCAATGACTCGTCTATACGAACTTCAAAAGTCCATAAGAGTCACCAAGAGAACAGTAATGGAGACCATGGCATTGTTTCCAATCCCTCTCCCACTTAGCTTTTTATAACAAAGGGATACGCTATCTAATGCATAATTAAATACACATAAGCATGCATACATGAAATAAAGCACATAGAATATTATCACATAATCAAAATAATACTAGAATATTATTTTCCGACTATTATGACTTTATCGCATCTCCGTACGCATCTTGTAGTCTTCAGTCTTCGTTCTTGAATGCTCCATGTGATGAGAATATTAATCCCAATATTTAAATCTATTTATTTTCAATTAATCCAAAAGTTACTTAATTCGAAAATTAAGTCAATCGAATATATCAAAAATAAAATTAAATATTATTAATATTTCTATTTATTTTTATCTTCCTATCTAATTCTATTAAATCTCTAGAATATCATCCAAGTCAAACTCGGAATATTCTAGAAGACTTCTATAATAGAATAAGGAAATAAAATAAATTAGGACTCTTCTACTTTCCATAATTAATTAATTTCCATCTATTGAAAATTCCTAAGAATAGGAATAATCAAATAGGAAATAATTAATTCCAATTTAATTCTTTTCCTATTCCATTAGAGTTCCCAAACTTAGAAATACTCAAAATAGGAAAAACGAACTAAATTAGGAAAGTCGGATCTTGGTAGGAGTAGCACGGGTTGGGAGTCCCCGCGCCACCCCCACCGTCGACCGCCGCCCGGGAGGAGCAACGCCGCCGCCCCCAGCCCACGCGCCACCACCACCGGTTGCCGGCGTGGCCGGAAGCTCCCGCGGACAGCCCCCACGCCGGCGGGTCGATCGATCCTCACGGGGATCGATCATGGGGATGATCGACCCCCTCGTCCCATCGTCTCCCTCGTCACATCGTCTTCTTCCGGCGGTCGTTTCGGCATCGATCCAACGTAAAATAAATTACATAATTTAATTACAATTATCCGGTATCGATTCTATACATGAAATCGACCCTATACATTTTCCGGAAAAAGTAGAACATAATAATAAACCTAAATTCGGTCAAGCCCCGAATTTTTACTATTACAAGCATTCACCACACATAAAACGAATCTCGACATGTCCGAGAGTTTAATAATCAAGAACAATATTATGACAATAATTAACGAACAATTATATCTAGCCATAATAGTCGGAAACTCTGCAAGGTAGAACAATTTATCGCATATACACATGAACTAGAACCACGCTCTGATACCAATTGTTGGAAATCGATATCCCGGGTCATCAAAATTATGCAGAACCGACAACCCGACTGAAATCCCGTCGCCGGAATCTACTGCGAACCACCGCGCGAGCCGAGGCCCGACCGAAACGCACCGCCGCGGGATAAACCCGCGGCTCGTTCAGCCGAGCCCCCACGAGGAGGCTCGCGATCGCTGGGATGCACGCGCATCCCCGGGGCTGCTCACGGCAGCCCCCGGCGGTGAGTCCGGCGACTCACCGCCACCGCTACGGAGGAGGAGGGGCGCCCGCCGCGGTACCATCCCGCGGCTGCCCCCAGCGATCGACCATCATGGTCGATCGCATGCCCCGGCTGTCAGCCGGGGCTTCTCCGTTCGAGGAGGGCGGTCTGCCCATGCAGACCCGCCGTGGCTCCAGCCACGGCTGCCCGACGATCGACCACCGCGGTCGATCGCATGCCCCAGCTCCGGCTGGGGCTCCTCACGTGCACCGGCGGTCGAAACCCTAGGGTTCGACCGCCACCCTCGGCGTCCAGCCGAGGGCTCTCGTTGCGTGCGATCCCCACCGTGGATCCGCCGTTCGCGGTGGTCCGGTGGTCTTCGACCACCACCCCGCGTTCGGCCCTCGGTCCGGGGTTCGTCCCTCGGATCTTTGTTCATATGCATATACGAATAATTAATTAAAATCATCGAGGGGGTTTCAATGATTTTATCTTTGTTCTCGTTGTACGGAGAAACGAGATCGTTGAAGACCTTGAGACCTTCCCACGTATTCCTTGCACTAGCTCGAACGTCGGGTGGGCGACGATCTTTTGAACTCCATGGATCTCCCTCTCTACTTTCTCTCTCTAGAATTGTGATCTTCAAGTTATGAGAATAGAGAAGACCATGTAGTGCTTTTATAGGCTACGTAGGGGATCTTAAGGAGGTGGAATATTGGGCTTCCAATATTAATGATTAAATTGAGCTCAAGCCCAAATCTATTAATCCCATTAATATTAATTAATTTATTTTCCACTATATAAATTAATTGCACTCCCAATATTAAACCATATTATATCAAATAATATTTCTCCGGTAGTATTATTTATTCCGTGTATTTAAGATATAAATATCCATGAATAAAATTAATTTATTGCTAATTAATTTATTCATCTCTTGTATCCGAGACTAGTACCATTCAACCTTAATTATTATGCGGAACAAATCCACCTGCAGGGTTTACATAATAATTCCTTATGAACTCATCTCGGGGATATTATCAACCCTTCCGGGATACACTTTCCCGTCAAGTATTCACGGCATGTCATATATAAAATATAGCGACCCAACTTAAACGGTAATTGACCCAATAATTAAACCGGTCAATTCCTTTGGAAAATCAAAGTCACTAATATTAAATATACACACCCGCAATAATATCGGGGATTAAGAATAAAATACACTGAGATTTAAATCGATTATCCAAGGCAATCCTAATCGATAAATCTCAAGCGATCCGCCCAATACACCAAGTGTACAAGTATGATAAAATAATCAAGACAGATTATTTTCTCTCTCATACAACGACTATACCGATGGATTGGTCCGTGTCCATCTAGGTCGTGAGCAACTGTTCGATTAAATATGAGTAACCGATAGTATGATCTTCTGTGTGGGCCCGCACACCATACTAACTACAACGTATATAATCTAGGACTATAATTTGCATATATTTAATTATAAATAATTAAACGCAAATAATTGTTTATTTAATTAAATAGATTAATGGCAATGGATCGTGAGTTTCCGTTACTTAAATTTAGACATTAAGTACACAACTCCAACAGATCCGAGGTACGAGACCCGGAACGAGGGACGAACGCGTGGTGGTGGGCGAACCACCGGACCACGGAGTTCGCTGCCTAGGGTTTCGAGGACGCGAGGAGGGATCGACCCTCGGCTGTGATGGAGTAGTATACTTAATGTCTAGATTTGAGTATTCTGAACTCTATGTACACTTTCATTTACCTATTAATAATGAACATTCATTTGCTTTTAATTATTGTTAATTAAATATATGCAAATTATAGTCCTGGATTTCATACGTTGTAGTTAGTATGGTGTGCATGGGCACACAGAAGATCATACTATCGGTTACTCGTATTTAATCGAACAGTTGCTCACGACCTAGATGGACACGGACCAATCCATCGGTATAGTCGTTGTGTGAGAGAGAAAATAATTTATCTTAATTATTTTATCACACTTGTACACTTGGTGTATTGAGCGGATCGCTTGAGACTTATCAATTAGGATTGCTCTGTGATAATTGATTTAAGTCTCGGAGTATTTTATTCTTAATCCCTGAAACAATTGCGGGTGTGTATATTTAATATAAGTGACTTTGATTTTCCAAAGGAATTAACCGATTTAATTATTGGGTTAATTACCGGTTGAGTTGGGTCACTATATTTTATATATGGCATGCCATGAATTCTTGAAGGGACAGTGTATCCCGGAAGGGTTGATAATATCCCCGAGATGAGCTCATAAGGATTTATTATGTAAACCTCGCGAGTGGATTTGTTCCCGCATAATAAATAAGGTTGAGTGGTACTATTCTCGGATATAAGAGATGAATAAATTTATTAAGCAATAAATAAATTTTATTCATGGATATTTAAATCTTAAATACACGGAATAAATAATACTAACCGGAGAAATATTATTCGATATAATATGGGTAAATATTGGGAGTGCAATTTTATTTATATAGTGGAAAATAAATAAAATTAATATTGATAAGGATTAATGGATTTGGGCTAGGCTCAATTTAATCTTCAATATTAGAAGCCCAATATTCCACCTCCTTTTGATCCCCTACGTAGCCTATAAAAGCACTACATGGCCTTCATAAATCAAAAAATAAGAATATCATTATTTGATAGTTCTAGAGAGTTGAAGGAGATCCATAAGAGTTTGATAGATCGTCGCCCACCCGACGTTCGAACGGAGTACAAGGAATACGTGGGAAGATTCAAAGGTCATCTTGATTTCGTTTCTCCGAACAACGAATCGAAGGTATAATATCTAAACACCCTTGATATTATTCGATTTTGATTTATCGTAAAATACCGTAGAACAAATATCCAAAAGTTCGAACCCGGATTAGACGGACGATCGCGTGGTGGTGGCGAAGCCACCGGACCACGCCAATCGCCCGCTAGGGTTTCGGCGGGCGCGCGGAGGAAGGAACCCTCGGCTGGGCCGAGGGCTTGCGATCGATCCAAGGATCGATCGCTGGGGGCGCGGGCTGGTGCGGGGATGGTGCTGGGCGCGGGCTGGTCGCCGGACTCGCCGCGGGGGCTGCTGGGCAGCCCCACCGGATCGATCGCCTTGTGCGATCGGTCTCCTCGATCGCGCGAGCCCCGCGGACGGGGGCTCGGCTGGGCGTGCGCGCGGCTTCGGCCGCGTCGTGCGTTCGGTTCGTGCCCCGGCTCGTACGTGGTGTTCGTGTGATCTCCGGCGAAGGGTTTGATCGGGTTATTGGTTTTCCGCATAATTTTTAATAGCCCGGGATATCAAATTCCAACAATTGGTATTAGAGCGTGGTTTACGTTCGCGGTATTTTCGATAAAATTGTTCTACCTTGCAGGGTTCCGACTATTATGGCTTGATGATTATTCGTTTAATTTATTTTGTCATGATTGTTGGTTTTATTAAACTCTCGGACATGTCGAGATTCGTTTTTGGTGGTGAATGCTTGTAATAGTAAAAATTCGGGGGTTGACCGAATTTAGGATTTATTATTATGTTCATCGTTTTTCCGGAAATTGTATAGGGTCGATTTCATGTATAGAATCGATACCGGGATTGTAATTTAGATTATTGTAATTTATTTTGCGATTGGATCGATGAATCGAAGACCCCGGAGAAGACGTAGTGGCGAGAAGACGAAGGACCGGGGATCGATCAATCCCCATGATCGATCCCGAGGGGATCGATCGACCCACGGCCATAGGCGGGCTGTCCGCGGGAGCCTCGGCCACGCCGGCCACCATTGGTGGTGGCGCGTTGGCCGGGCGGCGGTGGCGTGCCCTAGGCAGCGGTCGGACGAGGTGGGGGTGGCGTGGGGTCTCCCAATCCATGCTACTCCTACCGGAAATTTACTTTCCTATTTTAATTCGGTTTTCCTATTTTGATTATTTCTTTATGGAATATTCATGGAATAGGAAAAGAATTAATTTAGTATTAAATTTATTTTTCCTATTTGATTATTCCTACTCATGGGAATATTCATGGATTAGGAATAAAATAAATTTGGAAAGTATAAGAGTCCTAAATTATTTTATTTCCTTATTCCATTATGGATATCATCTAGAATATTCCAAGTGTATCTTGAATAGATTATTCTAGAGATTTAATGGAGTAGAAAAGGAAAATAAAATAAATAAAAAATATTAATAATATTTAATTTAATTTTTGATATATTCAATTGACTTAATTTTCGAATTAAGTAACTTTTGGATTAATTGAAAATAAATAGATTTAAATATTGGAAATTAATATTCTCGTCACATGGAGCATTCAAGAAACGAAGACTGAAGACTAGAAGATGCGTACGGAGATGTGATAAAGCCATAATAGTCGGAAAATAATATTCTAGTATTATTTTGATTATGTGGTAATACTATGTGCTTTATTACATGTATGCATGCTATATGTGTTTATTTTATGCACTAGATAGCGTATCCCTTTATTGTAAAAAGCTAAGTGGGAGAGGGGATGGAAACATTCCCATGGTCTCCATCACTGTTCTCTTGGTGATTTTTATGAATTTTTGAAGTTCATATAGACAAGTCATTGGAGGAGAATTCTTGTAATTCCTCTTAAAAGAAACATTGATCGAGTTTATCAAACAATGCCTAATTTGTCTTTCTGAAACTGACTTCAAGTCGACTCATTCTCACCCCGGGGAGTGGAATGGAGCCAGAGCCACTTGGTCATGTAGAGGACACAAATTAGAGACCTTCGTACCATTCTTTGATAGATGGATCGATTGTCTGCTCGGCTCCCTCATTTATGAGAGATAGGGTTGTTCGCATGGTGAATCACTGGTTAGAAACTTCGAGTTTCACTTATGATTCTCCACGTCTTGATTTACAAGATTGAATGGATCAAGTAATTGGGAGTCAATTATAAAAGTCTCTTGGTGTAGTAAACGTCCACACCACGTGGCTTACTATGCTGACGGATTTTGGATTAATTGAGGTAGACAGTTGTAAGTAATTGTGAAGAGTTGTGAAGTTATCGTAAACGTCCACACCACGTGGCTTGCGGTGATGTAGCAATTCCAAACAATTTACTTTGGTGCTGAGTGATGGTTAACACTTAGATACGCATTATAGTATTCCTCCCCACGAGGTTACGCTATAAGTGATGTATGACCAAAGAAAATCTAATTGCTAAATCATTTGGGTGGGTAAACGTCCACACCACGTGGCTTGCCTTACCTGATGGGATTTTAGATGTGATTAGTGATTTAATGATATTATTTGAGGGAGATAATATCGGTATTAAATTGTTTGTTTGTTTTATGTGCTTATAGGTTAAGAATGACTGTGACCCCACTTTGTGATATACTTAAGGATGAAAACTCACCGGTTCCATATAGTAATGATTGGGAACGAAATCTGGACATTGTTCAGACTGTTGAGCTTTCCGAATCCACTGATGTCCCGACTGATGAGGACATTAAGAATGACCTCAGGATGATGTTGAGACATAGCGTGGAAGCCGAACAAGAGGTGATTAACATACTCACAGAATCTTCTCTCAACGAGTCCCTTAAAAAGGATTCGGCGAAAGCGGAGTTTGTGCGTAAGTTAAAAGAATCACAAGCTTTTGTGGCAAGGCTAAAGGAAAAGCATGCAAAGAAACCCAGTGGTTCGAAACCACGGATTGGGAGAGGCAAGCCTTTGGGCAGATGCTTTCGATGCAAGCAGTTTGGGCACTGGATGTCTGATTGTCCTCTCATCAAAGGTACGAAATTTTCCTTAGTCACTGAAACATTGTCAGCGGTGATATCTACCAGCACCTGGTGTGTAGATACGGGCGCTACTGACCATGTCTGCAATTCATTGCAGAGGTTCCAGGAAACCCGGAGACTTAGAGAGGGAGAGATCGTGGTCTACATGGGCAATGCCGCGAAGGTGGCGGCTGTTGCAGTGGGAGACGTTCACTTACGCTTTAGTAGTGATAGGGTTTTAGTTTTGCAAAATTGTCTTTATGTACCGAATTTTAGAAAGAATTTAATTTCAGTTTCTAAGTTAATTCTGAATGGATATTCTGTTTCTTTTGATCACTCTGTGGTCATAAAAAGAAATAGTGAGATTGTCTGTTCTGGTACATTGGTAGACGATTTGTATGTTCTAAATCCTGAGTCTAACACGATGCAACTAACCGAGAGTAATAACACATCTACGAACACCAATAAGAGAAAGGAACCTTCTAAAATGAATCAATTATACTTGTGGCATCTAAGGCTAGGTCATATTAATTCGAATAGAATTCAAAGGTTGAAAGCTAATGTTCTCATTAGCGGCATAGAAGGAGAGGACCTTCCAACCTGCGAATCCTGTTTGGAGGGTAAAATGACCAAGCGTTCTTTTTCTGGTAAAAGGACGTAGAGCTGAACAAGTATTGGATTTGATTCACTCTGATGTATGCGGACCTATGTCTACTCAGGCAAGGGGAGGGTACGAGTATTTCATCACCTTTACTGATGATTACTCAAGGTATGTATATGTATACCTGATGCGCCACAAGAGTGATTCTTTTGACAAGTTCAAGGAATTCAAGGCTCTTGTGGAGAACCTTCGTGGTAAATCCATAAAATGCCTGCGATCTGATCGCGGAGGCGAGTACCTGTCTGGAGAATTCAAGGCATACTTGGCAGAGAATGGGATTGAATCCCAACTGACCTCACCATACACTCCTCAGCAGAATGGTGTGTCAGAGAGAAGGAATAGGACTCTTATGGAGATGGTGCGATCGATGATGAGTTACTCAGATTTACCTATTATGTTCTGGGGACATGCCTTGGAAACAGCGGCGTACATTCTGAATAGGGTTCCGACCAAAACGGTACCAACTACACCCATGGAATTGTGGAGTGGGCGCAAGCCTAACTTGAAACACATTCGGATCTGGGGATGTCCAGCACATGTGTTGCGACAAGGCGCCGATAAGTTAGAACCTAGATCAGAAATACGGTTGTTTGTAGGATACCCGAAAGGAACTAAAGGTGGCATGTTCTATAGTCCTACGGACCAGAAGATCGTTATAAGTACTAACGCTCGGTTCTTAGAGGAAGACTATGTCATGGACCACAAGCCCAAAAGTGACATAATGCTTGATGAGTTGAGAGGTAACGAGGAAGACCTGGATACAGCCGAACCGAGTATAGATACACCACTAGAACCTGCACCTAATACTGTCACTGTTGATACACCGGAACGCCGTCGTAGTGGGAGGGTTGTTAAACAACCGGACAGATGGATTGGACTGGGTGAGTCTTCGGACTCGGCACCCGGAGTTCATGAAGTCGATCCCTGGACCTATGATGAGGCGGTACAAGATATAGATGCGCCTTCTTGGAAGAAAGCGATGAAATCCGAAATAGAATCTATGGATTCTAACAAAGTTTGGGATCTTGTAGAACCACCAACCGGCGTAAAGCCAATTGGGTGTAAATGGGTCTACAAGAGAAAGAGAGGATCTGACGGAAAGGTTGAAACCTTTAAAGCTCGGCTTGTTGCGAAAGGATATACTCAGAAAGAGGGAATCGATTATGAGGAGACCTTCTCGCCGGTAGCCAAGATAAAGTCGATCCAGATTCTCTTATCCATAGCAGCTCATATGGATTATGAGGTGTGGCAAATGGATGTCAAGATAGCTTTCCTGAATAGAAGTCTTGACGAGACGATTTATATGAAACAGCCAGAAGGATTCATTGCTAAGGGGCGAGATCATCTAGTGTGCAAGCTTAATCGATCCATTTATGGATTGAAACAAGCCTCGAGATCGTGGAACCTGCGGTTTGATGAAGTAGTCCAATCTTTTGGATTCATTCAAAGCATGGACGAATCGTGTGTGTATTGGAAACGTGATGGAAAGAAGGTGGTGTTTCTCGTGCTTTATGTAGACGACATACTTCTCATTGGCAACAGTGTAAAGATGTTATCATACATAAAGGGATGGTTGTCTAGACAATTCAATATGAAAGATTTGGGAGAATTTGGACATGTTCTAGGGATCAAAGTTATAAGGGATCGCCGGAATAGAACATTGTATCTTTCCCAGCAATCTTACATAGACACGATTCTAGCTCGTTTTAACATGCAAGATTCCAAGAAGGGTGATCTATCTTTCAGTAAAGGAACTTATCTTTCTAAGGAGATGTGTCCTCAAACACAGAAGGAGAAAGATGAAATGAAAGCAGTTCCCTACGCTTCGGCTGTGGGAAGCTTAATGTATGCAATGTTATGCACGAGGCCTGATATCTGTTATGCGGTTGGCATAGTAGCGAGATATCAGAGTAACCCTGGAAAGGCTCATTGGACTGCCGTAAAGAGCATTTTCAAGTATTTGCGAAATACTAAGGATTATGTTCTGGGATACGGAGCAGACAATCTGATTCCTTTGGGTTACACAGATTCGGATTTCCAAGCTGATAAGGATCGGCGTAAGTCGACATCCGGCTATGTGTACACTTTGGGAGGTGGAGCCGTATCATGGAAGAGTGTTAAGCAAAAGTGCATTTCAGACTCTACCATGGAAGCTGAATATGTTGCAGCCTCAGAGGCAGCGAAAGAGTCAGTGTGGTTCCTTAATTTCCTCCAGGACTTAGAGTTGATTCCGAGTTTGCCCAAGGCTATGACAATTTATTGTGACAATAGCGGTGCAGTGGCAAACAGTAAGGAACCACGGTCCCATAGTGCTACGAAACACATAGAGCGCAAGTACCACCTGATTCGAGACATCGTCAAGAGGGGCGATGCGGTAGTCACCAAGATAGCTTCGGAGGACAACCTAGCGGACCCTTTCACCAAGATACTTCCCAAGGAAGTATATTACAAGCACTTGGAGGGTTTGGGAGTCAGAAGTTTGGAAGATAAGACTAGACCTTAGTATAAGTGGGAGATTGATGGAGTAGTATACTTAATGTCTAGATTTGAGTATTCTGAACTCTATGTACACTTTCATTTACCTATTAATAATGAACATTCATTTGCTTTTAATTATTGTTAATTAAATATATGCAAATTATAGTCCTGGATTTCATACGTTGTAGTTAGTATGGTGTGCATGGGCACACAGAAGATCATACTATCGGTTACTCGTATTTAATCGAACAGTTGCTCACGACCTAGATGGACACGGACCAATCCATCGGTATAGTCGTTGTGTGAGAGAGAAAATAATTTATCTTAATTATTTTATCACACTTGTACACTTGGTGTATTGAGCGGATCGCTTGAGACTTATCAATTAGGATTGCTCTGTGATAATTGATTTAAGTCTCGGAGTATTTTATTCTTAATCCCTGAAACAATTGCGGGTGTGTATATTTAATATAAGTGACTTTGATTTTCCAAAGGAATTAACCGATTTAATTATTGGGTTAATTACCGGTTGAGTTGGGTCACTATATTTTATATATGGCATGCCGTGAATTCTTGAAGGGACAGTGTATCCCGGAAGGGTTGATAATATCCCCGAGATGAGCTCATAAGGATTTATTATGTAAACCTCGCGAGTGGATTTGTTCCCGCATAATAAATAAGGTTGAGTGGTACTATTCTCGGATATAAGAGATGAATAAATTTATTAAGCAATAAATAAATTTTATTCATGGATATTTAAATCTTAAATACACGGAATAAATAATACTAACCGGAGAAATATTATTCGATATAATATGGGTAAATATTGGGAGTGCAATTTTATTTATATAGTGGAAAATAAATAAAATTAATATTGATAAGGATTAATGGATTTGGGCTAGGCTCAATTTAATCTTCAATATTAGAAGCCCAATATTCCACCTCCTTTTGATCCCCTACGTAGCCTATAAAAGCACTACATGGCCTTCATAAATCAAAAGACAAGAATATCATTATTTGATAGTTCTAGAGAGTTGAAGGAGATCCATAGGAGTTCGATAGATCGTCGCCCACCCAACGTTCGAACGGAGTGCAAGGAATACGTGGGAAGATTCAAAGTTCATCTTGATTTCGTTTCTCCGAACAACGAATCGAAGGTATAATATCTAAACACCCTTGATATTATTCGATTTTGATTTATCGTAAAATACCGTAGAACAAAGATCCAAAAGTTCGAACCCGGATTAGACGGATTAGATCCAAAAGTTCGAACCCGAAAAATATAACGATTATATTTTCTTTCTCGTTTTAATTTTCTCATCAATATGAGATAAAAATAAAAATTTCCAATTTCACAAAATCGGAAAGCCCATTTCAGGGGTACTGCTAAATCGGGAAATTTCCTAAAATAGAAAGTGTACACCATTGTGTCCGTTTTCTTTAGCTCATTATTATTTCCAACTCATAATCACAATTATGAATCTCGGATTCAATCATATTGACCTCCGACTATATGTACTTAATTAACAGTTAATTAATACATGATCGTATTCAAGGATCGGTTTACACGAGAATATGACCCTCAATGGTTCAGGTGTATAACTAGCCGTGGGCTCACAACATATTGTGATTCGAACAACATATTGTTCTTATTTCAACTACTCCCAAGAGTTTTAGATTAATAATCATATTATTTAATCTCCGAACAAGTCGGTGCCCTACGAATCAGTGACGAGCGTCTAGCAGCCACGCTTCACTAATTCCCTAGATACAAATGAAGTGCCTGCAAGAACCTTGTAATATAGTTAGCGTACAGTACGATCCCTCCGATACATATGTCCCGATCAAACTAGAGATATTGGTTAATCGAGATCTCTTGTTGAGTTTGATAACTGTGCGTACGTTCTAGGTTTCGTAAAATCCATTCGTGATTGATTCAGAGAAACACATTTCTCCAATCACCTCACTATTCAACTCTGGCCAGAGATTCCGGGACTACGAACCATCAGAACACACAGGACATCCATGATCTATATCAAGCGATCAGATCCCCTACTACCATGCACAGACTTCACATCAGATTTCGAACTGCACGAACATTGTCTCCTTTTTCGACTTACTCCCTTTCCAGGGAATCAGAGACACGTCACGATACAGCTAGTCCTCTGATGAAGTCACGGTGATGTCTGGGTCTTAAGGATTAATTGTGTACAACTATATTATGGAATTCTCTACTCGATCAGTGATAACCACTTTGAGATTCCAGGGAGAGGGGGTTCAGTGAACTCATCAACAGTGAGCACCCACTCAAGTATGTCGATGTCCCAACACCGAGGCTCGAGATTAGCCCACATACACTAAGTGCTAGTCTCAAGGGGGAAAGGCCGGGTATCCTTGTTATTGGCGTAACCCATCGACTAGGAACTGAGTTTGACCAGTTACGTTGCGTTAACAGAATTATCTCTCGGTTTCCACAAAACCGAATTCATACAACATGTGTAACTGTACAGGACTATATCTATGATTCAACATTGGGAGCAGATATAGTATATGCCATTAATATAGGTTTCATTGATTAACGAAATAAACCGTTATATAACGGAATACGGTTAACCGCCCGGCCAACCGTTGGCTCGCCGGTCACCTATTCCAACAATCTCCCACTTGACCTAGAGCCAACTATCCATGAATCTTAGTCCCATCGACCCTCGATGTTTCTCGCGGACATATTCAGATAAAGGCCTGGTACAAGGATCTACAAAGTTATCTTCCGAAGTGACACTCTCGACTCAGACGTCACCTCTGTCATTGATCTCTTAGATCACATGATATTCTCTCGAGTACATGTTTGGACTTCTGATGAGATCTCGGTTCCTTAGCATTCGCTACAGGACACCGTATAATCACAGTACAAGTTACTTGATTATTTTTGTCCGGAATTATAACCAACATTTGGATAAAGTTCCGTGTCCAAAACAGTCTCTTTTACAGCTTTAGATGGTGCAACATATTCAGGTTCTCGTGGTAGAATCATTAGTCGTTTGCAGGAACCATTCCAGCATATGACACCACCTCTAAGCTCGAATATGAATCCCAATATCGACTTTTAGTCATCCACATCCGATTGAAAACTAGAGTTCGTAAGTACCTCTAAATTCAACTCGGACCTCCCACAGACTAAGAACAACTCCTTAATGCTTTTGATTGCTAGTGCTCAAGGATTTCGTCCTTCACGACTTCAAATAAGCCGGTCTTGGGTTCGACTGATATTCACTTGTGACACTCACAACATTTATAATATCACGTCTAGTACATAGCATGCCATACATAATGCTCCCTAGTGCGGAGATATATGTGTTGTCCATTTCATCTCCTCGAATTCCATCAACATTACAGTCACACGAATTACGAGAGATGAACCCCATGGGACATTGGCAAGAATCTCTTCATGATTCTTCCATGCTAAACCATTTCAGAAACAGTTTCTATGTACAAGGATTGAGAAGATTTTGCATCCTTCTAGATCTATATCTATAGTGACGTATCACAATACGTAGGATGCCTCTGCTCAAATCCTTTATTCGAGAAACGTGTGGATAACCGTGCTTTCGTTGACTGCAACATCACTCAATCATCCCTATGATTAGTATGTCATCAACGTACAACACTTAAATTTCACTGCGCTCCCACTAACCTTCTTGAATACAAGGTACCTTTAAGTTTTATACCAAGTCGACGCTTTGACTATTGTATTTAAAACACATGTTCCATTTTAGGGATGCTCGTTTCAATCCATAAATGGATCGCTGGAGTATGCAAACCTTTTGCTCCTTTCCAGAAAATATGAAGCCTTCCGGTTGCGCTACAACTCTTCCATAATATCACATTCAAGGAAAGTAGACTTCATATCTATTTTCCATATCTCATAGTCGTACTATGCAGAAATGGCCAGCAAAATTGTAATGGACTTAAGCACAGCGATTGATGGAAAGATTACAACATAAACAATACATTGTCTTTGAGTAACTTCTTTTGCCATCATCCTTGCTTTAAAGGTCACACCTTTCTATATACATATATGTATATCTATATATACTCCAATGTCATAATTAATAGATCAATGTGCAGCCTTTGAGAACACTTCCCTTTGGTGGATCTACCAAGGTCAACACCTTGTTGGAGCACACACAGTCCATTATGAATTTCATGGCAATAAGCCAATGTCCCATATTCGTATCCAATACGAATCAGTTGAAGTTTATTGGATCATATCCATCGTAAACTTTATCTTGATCATTATCAAGTTGGAACCGTCTACCAGGTACCTTCCGAACATTTTCGGATTTACGAACCGATAGATGAAGAGGTATTTTAGTGGTTTGTTGAATTGGTTCATCTCCAAGTACTTGTGTTTGAACTTCATAGTGTGGTTCATATTCTCGAACTATTTCGAGATTTACTATATTGCCTTTTCTATCGAATAGAAACTTCTTCTCTAAGAAGGCAACATTTCTTTGAACAAACATTTTGTTTTAGAAATATAGTAGAACAGTTATCCTTGTGAATGTTCAGGATACCCCACAAAATGGCATAAGCCGGATTTACTATCCAACTTATCTCCCACTAGCCGCTTCACGCAAGCAGGATACGGGAGTGCCCAAGTTCATATGGTGTGGTTTTAACTGCTTTGGTGGTAACACTATTCAGCAAATGGACGACTGTCAAAAGTGCAGGACTTTTACAGTTTCGTTGGCAATTTGGTGAACCCCTTTGTGGATCGAACCATGTCCAACAAAGTTTGATTCCAACATTCGGACACTCAATACAATTAAAGAGTTCCAGACGGAGTCCATTGCCAGAGAATCATATTCTCTTTTAGATAGTCAATAAGCTTGGTGCTTAAATATTTATTACCACGATCATATCGTAATATAGCAACCAAGTTGGTTTCCTACTTTGATGTCTAAATTTATTGAACATTTCAAAATTAAAGACGTGTACTTCATAAGTACATTATGTAGTTGAAAACCACCCCCAACACTAACACATTAGTGGATCACACATCTCCGTTTGGATTAAATCCAATAGACCTTCAACACACTCAACTAGCGTGCTAAAGTTGTGCGGGGTTTTGACTTCTATCCATTGCTGATATTTGGGTTTAGTTCATTCTTGTTTATTTGTTTATCGTTTTTAGCAAATCATATTTGCTTTCTTTTGTATAAAGGAAATCGGATTTCCAAAACAAAATTAAAACCTTTACATTCTATATCAAATATAGAAGTAAGATCTAATAATAGAACATTTCTATTAATAGCAGGTTTCTAAATTTAGACGAAACAAATAATCAATTGTTCAAAACAATAGAATAACTATAACCCAATACGAACCTTTGTCAGAACGTTTCTGCCCAAGGTATTTTAGCAGTTATGGCCCTATGGCCTTTATTCACACAACGATGGGAAGCGTCATCAACTCATTTGTTGACCTTGTTCTTAGTCGCCCTTCTAGTATCACCTTTATCCATCTTTATGCTTAGACCGGAAACCATTTCTGTCATTTTCTTCAAGAAGAACACTTCTTTCATGAAGAAGCAATAATGAGAACAAATTTCTTGTATTGATGGTTGACTCGTTGATCAACATCTTGAACTACTTATCCATTTAAGGATCGAGCTTGTTCATGTTGCAGTTCAGAATGAACGATTCATAAGAACTAGGAATTCACTTCTCATAAGTGGAAGTCCTCAGCAGTCAAAGGTTGAGTGAGATTATCAAATAATCTATTCTCAAGTACATAGAGGCACTCATCATTTTAAATCACAAGATTGAGATACCAATTCAAATGGTTTGGGCCAGTGAGTTTTGATTTGGATTGGTCGAGTATCGATGTTACGGGATATCTTAGAGAATATTACTGAGAAATATTAAGAAGATTAACATTGAGATAATTCGTTATTAATGATTACAATTAAATGTTTGGTCTTTATCATTTAATTGCCTCCCACTAAATTTTTCGAATTCCGCTATCCTCTAGCAGACATACGGGAAAACTTATTTTTCCTTAGTTGGGCTTTAGGTCCAATAGCGTGAATATAACCCGTAGTTAATCTAGCCCGATTACATTCACCTAAAGGTAGAAACATTTTCAATCACATCTCTATGTGACCCTAAAGATTACTTTTCCTCACCATGACAATGAACTACGTTAATCGTACCCTTCAAAGTCAACCATGTGTCAAGACCGACCTACCGATCTGAGAAGTGAAAGTTGGACTCCAGTAAACATGTGTAAGCCCATAGTTAATCTATCCGACCACACACATTTAAAAGAATCGTAGCTAACACCTCTCCATCTTATGTCAATAAATTACAGCTTAACTCACAAGCAGTACTCCCCGCTAACACGGCATACCATACTACTTGTAAGTGGCTTTCACATAATTTATTGTCGGTAGAAGGAAAGGAGAAAGAACGACACATCGGTTCTCCTTTAAGGCTTGATATACATTCTCGGGAGAGAATGGAGGAGTATAGGATTGGTTATCTCATCAGAATAATCGTTATACATTCTCAGGAGAGAATGAAGTGAGTGATCGATTGTTGATTCTTAACAACTATGTCCTCTATAGGTCATCCTAACGAGCACATACGATCATAACATATATCACAATATATATCTCATATAATTCACATAGCATTTAATCATTAACTTGATTTAACAATTAAATCAAATAATTAATCTATCACCTTGTTGATAGGATATTTAAATCAATTATTTAATTGGTCAATAAATAATTTCACTAAATTAAATATTGATACTTCTTTTCTATTTCAATTTATTAATATCTTAATAATCAAAACGTGATGTCTCGTAAGTGAAACTCGAGGTTTCTAACCAGCGATTTATCATGCGAGCGACCCTATCTCCCATAAATGGGGGAGCCGAGCAGACCATCGAATCATGCCATCATATGGCTCGATGTCTCTATTTTGTTTTAACAAAAACAAGTCTAGATGAATCACTCCCCGAGGTGCATTCATGTTCGACATTGAATTGTTACTTGATAACAAATTAGGCATTGTTTCGATCTATTAGATAAAAATAAATATCTTAATAGAAACAACTAATTCTCAATTAAACAACATTAAATCAATCAATTCAACAAACAGCATGCTTTAGGTGATTATATTCATAGACAATTAATCAATTTCAGAACCTACGCTCTGATACCACTGATGGGGATCGTGCATGTATATGCAGCGGAAAACAAAAATTTTATGAAAAATCATTTTTCATTAATGTAAACATTTTACATTATATATTTATTTTATTTTATTGAAAATCATATTTTCAATATTACATGCATTAATTGATTTAATTCAAATCTATTAGAATCAATAATTCACCATTTAATTTAATTATCAAATAATTAAATATTTAATTCATGTATCTCATACTACATAAATTAAATCTAGCGCAATTATATTTATCATATAAATTAATTACTTCCAAGCGCAACTATATTAATCATATTAATATATTACTTATAGCCAATTATATTAATTATATTAATATATTACTTATAGCGCAATTATATTAATCATATGAATATATTACAATTAATTAATATTACTTATAGCGCAATTATATTAATCATATTAATATATTACAATTAATTACGTAAACATACAAACATAATTAATTTGCGTCAAATTGACAATTAACATAATCTTATTATTTAATTCTAATTAACTTGAGTTTATGTAAACATCCACACATAATTAATTTGTGTACAATTAACATAATCATATTATTTAATTCTAATCAACTTGAATTGTGCAATTAAATTAATCAAATTAATTAATTACACATAAATAATTAAGCACATAATCAGTTTGTTTGTGTACAATTAACATAATCATATTATTTAATTCTAATCAACTTGAATTGTGCAATTAAATTAATCAAATTAATTAATTACACATAAATAATTAAGCACATAATCAGTTTGCGTCAAATTGACAATTAAGATAATCATATTATTTAATTCGAATCAATTTGAATTTAATTGACATTTAAATTAATCACAATTAATTTTTCTATATCAATTAAAAATTTAAAAATCTCATAGCGCAAACATTAACAGTACATAGCGCAAACATTTAACGCAAACAATTAAATCTAAATTTAATCGTAAGTACCTCAGGGATTCATCGAACGAAACGAGGTTCGTCGGAAGTCGCGCGGATGCGACGCAGGGACGGCACGGGTCGTGTGCGGGGAGAGCCGGGCGAGTGGCGGGGCTCTCGGCTGGACTCGTGTGTCACGGCTGGAGCGCACGGGCGCGACTCGGGCTGTGCTCGGGCGTTCCTTCGGTGTCTCTCGTCTAATCAGGTTTCACCTCGTATAGGTAATCCAACTTACGTATTGCACTAGAAACACGTAAGGGAGAATACGACGGGAAAAACGGGCCGGAAAAACGGTGCCAGAATCGGATTCCGGCGAGGGGAGGCGGCTGCCGGCGGCGAGCGGCGGCTCCGGTTGTCGGCGGTCCTCCGAGGGAGGAGCCGAGGGGGCGGACGAGAGGGAGAAGGAGAGGAGAGAAAGTGAGGCTAGGGTTTTGAGCTCTTCACTTTGGTGTGTTAATTCTCATGCCTATGGAGCTCCTTTTATAGGTGAAGAAAGGAGCTTGTTGGGCTCAAACCCTAATGGATCGGATCCATTAACCCTAGACGGCCCAATACATTAGCCGTCATTACGTTTCTCCAAAATTGACAATCAATTTCATCTCCGAAAAATATAACGATTATATTTTCTTTCTCGTTTTAATTTTCTCATCAATATGAGATAAAAAAAAAATTTCCAATTTCACAAAATCGGAAAGCCCATTTCAGGGGTACTGCTAAATCGGGAAATTTCCCAAAATAGAAAGTGTACACCATTGTGTCCGTTTTCTTTAGCTCATTATTATTTCCAACTCATAATCACAATTATGAATCTCGGATTCAATCATATTGACCTCTGACTATATGTACTTAATTAACAGTTAATTAATACATGATCGTATTCAAGGATCGGTTTACACGAGAATGTGACCCTCAATGGTTCAGGTGTATAACTAGCCGTGGGCTCACAACATATTGTGATTCGAACAACATATTGTTCTTATTTCAACTACTCCCAAGAGTTTTAGATTAATAATCATATTATTTAATCTCCGAACAAGTCGGTGCCCAACGAATCAGTGACGAGTGTCTAGCAGCCACGCTTCACTAATTCCCTAGATACAAATGAAGTGCCTGCAAGAACCTTGTAATATAGTTAGCGTACAGTACGATCCCTCCGATACATATGTCCCGATCAAACTAGAGATATTGGTTAATCGAGATCTCTTGTTGAGTTTGATAATTGTGCGTACGTTCTAGGTTTCGTAAAATCCATTCGTGATTGATTCAGAGAAACACATTTCTCCAATCACCTCACTATTCAACTCTGGCCAGAGATTCCGGGACTACGAACCATCAGAACACACAGGACATCCATGATCTATATCAAGCGATCAGATCCCCTACTACCATGCACAGACTTCACATCAGATTTCGAACTGCACGAACATTGTCTCCTTTTTCGACTTACTCCCTTTCCAGGGAATCAGAGACACGTCACGATACAGCTAGTCCTCTGATGAAGTCACGGTGATGTCTGGGTCTTAAGGATTAATTGTGTACAACTATATTATGGAATTCTCTACTCGATCAGTGATAACCACTTAGAGATTCCAGGGAGAGGGGGTTCAGTGAACTCATCAACAGTGAGCACCCACTCAAGTATGTCGATGTCCCAACACCGAGCTCGAGATTAGCCCACATACACTAAGTGCTAGTCTCAAGGGGGAAAGGCCGGGTATCCTTGTTATTGGCGTAACCCATCGACTAGGAACTGAGTTTGACCAGTTACGTTGCGTTAACAGAATTATCTCTCGGTTTCCACAAAACCGAATTCATACAACATGTGTAACTGTACAGGACTATATCTATGATTCAACATTGGGAGCAGATATAGTATATGCCATTAATATAGGTTTCATTGATTAACGAAATAAACCGTTATATAACGGAATACGGTTAACCGCTCGGCCAACCGTTGGCTCGCCGGTCACCTATTCCAACAAAAAGCTAAGTGGGAGAGGGAATGAAAACATTCTCATGGTCTCCATTGCTGCTCTCTTGGTGACTTTTATAAACTTTTGAAGTTTATATAGATAAGTTATTGGAGGAGAGTTCTTGTAATTCCTCTTACAAGAGACATTGATTAAGTTTATCAAACAATGCCTAATTTGTCTTTCCAAAACTGATTTCAAGTCGACTCATTCTCACCCCGGGGAGTGGAATGGAGCCAAAGCCACTTGGTCATGTCGAGGACACAAATTAGAGATTTTCGTACCATCCTTTTGAAGGTGGATCGATTGTCTGCTCAGGCTCCCTCATTTATGAGAGATAGGGTTGTTCGCATGGTGAATCACTGGTAAGAAATTTCGAGTTTCACTTATGATTCTCCGCGTCTTGATTTAGAAGATCGAATGAATCAAATAATTGGTAGTCAATTATAAAAATCTTTTGGTATAGTAAACGTCCACACAAACGTGGCTTGCTATACTGAATGGGATTTTGTAATAATTGATGTAGACAGTTATAAGAAATTGTGAAGGATTGTGAGTTATCGTAAACGTCCACACAAACGTGGCTTGCGGTGACGTAGCAGTCCCAAACGATTTTCTTTAGTACTGAGTAATGGTTTACACTTAGGTGCGCTTTATAGTATTCTTCCCAACGAAGTAACGCTATAATGATGTACGACCGAAGGAAATCTAATTGCTAAATCATTTGGGTAGGTAAACGACCACACAAACGTGGCTTGCCATATCTGATGGGATTTTAGATGTGATTAGTGATTTAATGATATTATTTTAGGGAGATAATATCGGTATTAAATTGTTTGTTTGTTTTATGTGCTTATAGGTTAAGAATGACTGTGACCCCACTTTGTGATATACTTAAGGATGAAAACTCACTGGTTCCATATAGTAATGATTGGGAACGAAATCTAGACATTGTTCAGACTGTTGAGCCTTCCGAATCCACCGTTGTCCCAACTGATGAGGACAATAAGAATGACCTCAGGGCGATGTTGAGACATAGCGTGGAAGCTGGGCAAGAAATGATTAACATACTCACGGAATTCCCTCTTAACGAGTCTCTTAAAAGGGATTCAGCAAGAGCGGATTTTGTGCGTAAGTTAAGGACATCACAAGCTCTTGTGGCAAGGCTAAAGGAAAAGCGTGCAAAGAAGCCCAGTGGTTTCGAACCACGGAATGGGAGAAGCAAGCCATTAGGCAGATGCTTTCGATGCAAACAGTTTGGGCACTGGAGGTCTGATTGTCCTCTCATCAAAGGTACGAAATTTTCCTTAGTCATTGAAACATTGTCAGCGGTGATATCTACCAGCACCTGGTGTGTAGATACGGGCGCCACTGACCATGTCTGCAATTCATTGCAGGGGTTCCAGGAAACCCGGAGACTTAGAGAGGGAGAGATCGTGGTCTACATGGGCAATGCCGCAAAGGTGGCGGCTGTTGCAGTGGGAGACGTTCACTTACGCTTTAGTAGTGATAGGATTTTAGTTTTACAAAATTGTCTCTATGTACCGAATTTTAGAAAGAATTTAATTTCAGTTTCTAAGCTAATTCTGAATGGGTATTCTGTTTCTTTTGATCACTTTGTGGTCATAAGAAGAAATAGTGAAATTATCTGTTCTGGTACATTGATAGACGATTTATATGTACTAAATCCTGAGTCAAACACGATGCAACTAACCGAGAGTAATAACACATCTACGAACACCAATAAGAGAAGAAACCTTCTAAAATGAATCGATTATACTTGTGGCATCTAAGGCTAGGTCATATTAATTCAAATAGAATTCAAAGGTTGAAAGCTGATGGTCTCATCAGTGATGTTGAAGGAGAGGACCTTCCAACCTGCGAATCCTGTTTGGAGGGTAAACTGACCAAGCGTTCTTTTTCTGGTAAAGGACGAAGATCCGAGCAAGTATTGGATTTGATTCACTCTGATGTATGCGGACCTATGCCTACTCAGGCAAGAGGAGGGTACGAGTAATTCATCACTTTTACTGATGATTACTCAAGGTATGGATATATATACCTGATGCGTCGCAAGAGCGAATCTTTTGACAAGTTCAAAGAATTCAGGGCTCTTGTGGAGAACATCCATGGTAAATCCATTAAATTCCTGCGATCTGATCGCGGAGGCGAGTACCTGTCTAGGGAATTCAAGGCATACTTAGCAAAGAATGGGATTGATTCCCAAATGACATCACCATATACTCTTCAGCAGAATGGTGTGTCGGAAAGAAGGAATATGACTCTTATGGAGATGGTACGTTCAATGATGAGTTACTCGGACTTACCTGTTCTGTTCTGGGGATATGCCTTAGAAACAGCGACGTACATTCTAAACATGGTTCCAACAAAAACGGTACCTACAACACCCATGGAAAGGTGGAGCGGGCGCAAGCCTAGCTTGAAACACCTTCGGATCTGGGGTTGTCCAGCACATGTGTTGCGACAAGGGGCCGATAAGTTAGAACCAAGATCAGAAGTACGGTTGTTTATAGGATATCCGAAAGGAACTAAAGGTGACATGTTCTATATTCCTACGGACCAGAAGATCGTTATAAGTACTAACGCTCGGTTCTTAGAGAAAGATTATGTCATGGACCGCAAGCCCAAAAGTGACATAATGCTTGATGAGTTGAGAGGTAACAAGGAAGACTTAGATACAGCCGAACCGAGTAGTGATAAACCACTAGAACCTGCACCTAACACTGTCACTGTTAATACACCGGAACGCCGTCGTAGTGGGAGGGTTGTTAAACAACCGGACAGATGGATTGGACTGGGTGAGTCTTCGGACTCTGCACCCGGAGTTCATGAAATCGATCCCTGGACCTATGATGAGGCGGTACAAGATATAGATGCGCCTTCTTGGAAGAAAACGATGAAATCCGAAATTGAATCTATGGATAAAGTCTGGGATCTTGTAGAACCACCAAACGGCGTAAAGCCAATTGGGTTTAAATGGGTCTACAAGAGAAAGAGAGGATCTGACGGAAAGGTTGAAACCTTTAAAGTTCGGCTTGTTGCGAAAGGATATACTCAGAAAGAGGGAATCGATTATGAGGAGACCTTCTCGCCGGTAGCCAAGATAAAGTCGATCCGGATTCTCTTAACCATAGCAGCTCATATGGATTATGAGGTGTGGCAAATGGATGTCAAGACAGCTTTCCTAAATGGAAGTCTTGACGAGACGATTTATATGAAACAACCAGAAGGATTTATTGCTAAGGGGCGAGATCATCTAGTGTGCAAGCTTAATCGATCCAATCTTTTGGATTCATTCAAAGCATGGACGAATCGTGTGTGTATTGGAAACGTGATGGGAAGAAGGTGGTGTTTCTCGTGCTTTATGTAGACGACATCCTTCTCATTGGCAACAGTGTGAAGATGTTAACAGACATAAAGGGATGGTTGTCTAGACAATTCGATATGAAAGATTTAGGAGAGGTGGGACATGTTCTAGGGATCAAAGTTATAAGGGATCGCCGGATTAGAACATTGTACCTTTCCCAGCAATCTTACATAGACACGATTCTGGCTCGTTTTAACATGCAAGATTCCAAGAAGGGTGAGTTACCCTTCAGTAAAGGAACTTATCATTCTAAAGAGATGTTTCCTCAAACACAGAAGGAGAAAGATGAAATGAAAGCGGTTCCCTACGCCTCGGCTGTGGGAAGCTTAATGTATGCAATGTTATGCACGAGACCTGATATCTGTTATGCGGTTGGCATAGTGGCAAGATATCAGAGTAATCCTGTAAAGGCTCATTGGACTGCCGTAAAGAGCATTTTCAAGTATTTGACAAATACTAAGGATTATGTTCTGAGATACAGAGCAGACAATCTGATTCCTTTGGGTTACACAGATTCGGATTTCCAAGCTGATAAGGACCGGCGTAAGTCGACATCAGGCTATGTGTAAACTTTGGGAGGTGGAGCCGTATCATGGAAGAGTGTTAAGCAAAAGTGCATTTCGGACTCTACCATGGAAGCTGAATATGTAGCAGCCTCAGAGGCAGCGAAAGAATCAGTGTGGTTCCTTAATTTCCTCCAGGACTTAGATGTGATTCCGAGTTTGCCCAAAGCTATGACAATTTATTGTGACAATAGCGGTGCAACGGCAAACAGTAAGGAACCACGGTCCCATAGTGCTACGAATCACATAGAGCGCAAGTACCACCTGATACGAGACATCGTCAAGAGAGGCGACACTGTAGTCACCAAGATAGCTTCAGATGACAACCTAGCAGACCCCTTCACAAAGATACTTCCTAAGGAAGTATATTTCAAGCACTTGAAGGGTTCGGGAGTCAGAAGTTTGGAAGATAAGACTAGACCTTAGTATAAGTGGGAGAATGTTGAAGTGGTGTACTTAATGTCTAGATTTAAGTGTTCTGAACTCCTTGTACACTATCATTTATCTATTAATAAATAAACATTCATTTGCTTTTAATTATTGTTAATTAAATATATGCAAATAATAGTCCTAGATTATATACGTTGTAGTTAGTATGGTGTGCGACGTCACACGAAAGATCATACTATCGGTTACTCGTATTGAATCGAACAGTTGCTCATGACCTAGATGGACATGGACCAATCCATCAGTATAGTCGTTGTGTGAGAGAGAAAATAATTTGTCTTAATTATTTTATCACACTTGTACACTTGGTGTATTGGGCGGATCGCTTGAGATTTATCAATTAGGATTGCCTTTGATAATTGATTTAAATCTCAGAGTATTTTATTCTTAATCTTCGATACTATTGCGGGTGTGTATATTTAATATAAGTGACTTTGATTTTCCAAAGGAATTGACCGATTGGATATTGGGTCAATTACCGGTAAAGTTGGGTCACTATATTTTATATATGACATGCCGTGAATTCTTGACGGGAAAGTGTATCCCGTAAGGGTTGATAATATCCCCGAGATGAGCTCATAAGGATTTATTATGTAAACCTCGCGAGTGGATTTGTTCCCGCATAATAATAAGGTTGAGTGGTACTATTCTCGGATATAAGAGATGAATAAATTTATTATGCAATAAATAAATTTTATTCATGGATATTTAAATCTTAAATACACGAAATAAATAATACTACCGGAGATAATATTATTTTATATAATATGGTTTAATATTGGGAGTGCAATTAATTTATATAGTGGAAAATAAATTAATTAATATTAATGGGATTAATAGATTTGGGCTTGAGCTCAATTTAATCATTAATATTGGAAGCCCAATATTCCACCTTCTTTAGATCCCCTACGTAGCCTATAAAAGCACTACATGGTCTTCACAATTCAACACACCATAAGATTATCATACTTGATATTCTAGAGAGTTCGTGAAGGAGATCCATAGAGTTCGGAGGATCGTCGCCCACCCGACGTTCGAACGATTGCAAGGAATACGTGGGAAGATTCAAAGGTCATCGATTGATCTCGTTTCTCCGAACAACGAATCGAAGGTATAAAATCGTTAAACACCCTTGATGATTTTATTCGATAACTATTGAAAATACCGTAGAACCAAGATCCGAGGTACGAGACCCGGAACGAGGGACGAACGCGTGGTGGTGGGCGAACCACCGGACCACGGCGTTCGCCGCCTAGGGTTTCGAGGACGCGCGGAGGGATCGACCCTCGGCTGGGCCGAGGGCGTGCGATCGATCACATGGATCGGTCGCTGGAGTGCGGGCTGGTGCCGCGCTCCCCCCCACCTCGATGGTGGGGCCCTCCAGGCGGCGGCGAGTCGTCGGACTCGCCGCGGGGGCTGCATGGGCAGCCCCATGAAGGTTTTCGACGCCGATCCAATCGCTCGATTACCTCGTTCGTGTGTGCGGAAGCGTGTAAAACAATAGAACACGAACAACATGAAGATCTAGGCACACATTATATGTATAGACACGTTTCTATATATACATCCAATATATATATATAGGGATTAACGAGAACACTTACAACCGGTGTAGCGTGCCTCGTTGATGTTGATGAAGGTGGTGTTGAGTCGATTGAACCACCTTCATGGATCAGTCACTAGATGCTCTCCTTGTGAATGACCTCGTCACTCTTCTTGTCTAGATCACCCGGATGTTGAAGCCACACAAATGGCCCGGCCTCTACGTGTTGCACACGAACCCGGAATTGAACTTGCTTGCTTGTTTGAAGTGATTCTCCAAGAACTCTCTTCTCTCTCTTTGGTGTGAATTTCGTGGGTAAAGGTAATGTGTGATGAAAATCTGATTTTCATCCATATTATAACCTCATTATTCACCACATTACTCTCCTTTGTAACCTACAATATAATGGGCATCATAATGCACCATTAACATGCAAAAGGGGTTACAAAGGAGGTGAAAGGTCATGCCACATACACATGCCACTATGCATTGTATGTGGTCCCACTTGCTTGTGTGGCATGCCATGTCACACTATGTGACATGCATCCATGCAAGCCATGCATCCCATGCATGTGTATTAAATCCACGTAAATATTGATTCTAAATCAATATATTTATCAAGCAATGTATATCAATATCGAGCTCGTGTGTGACCCTGTAGGTATGATTTAATTGATCAATATTATATTGTTCCCAACAATTAATATTATCAAATAATCATTTAACATCCATAGACGACCTTATGACTTTATCGATTGCACACGTAGGATCGAAGGACATCTCCCAACAATCTCCCACTTGGCCTTCAGAGCCAGTGTGCTTCCAACTTCCTGTTGTCTCTTTATGTCTAAGTTTGAACTTGAGGCAAGACTCGAGTCATCCTCAATCGGTTCAAACCTTTCTTGGACTTTGAGACAGACTGTAAAACCAGATTTATCACTATGATACGAATCTGGACGTGGCCACGTATTTTCTACAGTCTCGACTCTCCAAGTGGCCGGTAAGACATATATCCCATTATAAAAATGGAGGACAATCCCATCTTGTCAATCCAAGCTCTCCCACTTGCTTCTTGATATACCCAATAACAAGTTTTATAACCTCCTTTTACGAAAGGCGTTTACTTGTATCAAAGTACACCATTTCACAATGGAATCACTCTGGACTACTCAGGTCAGAGGAAATTGCTCGATAGTCAATGAAATAATATTATGACTCGAAATCTTAAATACTATTCCAGTTGGGTCTGTTCGATCATTAGCTCCCAGCTAATATCTATGTAATTGTACTTGATGTCCCACATCACTAGCCCATGAAGCGGAGCTATAGTACACATTACAATCTAGTTCATTGTATTATCGGTTTGTCCGTACTCGATTATACGAACTAGGAACAAGCATATGATTCAAGTATATCAGTTCATCCATTGAGACTTCATTATGCGGTAAGTCGACCTCATAACCCAATTGATATCACTTAATCATTTGGACAATTCATATAAATTAAACCATATTTATATGAAGAAATATGTATTATACATATGAGTGAATGTTTACCAAATCTCCAAAAGTATCTAATACAGTAATAGAAATCACAACCCATCTCTAAGATGTCTGATCTCTATTGCAGTCGTGAAAGCCTCAAGCTTAAACTGCTGGAGAGGTTTAGAAAGCGGGTTTGCAACCTTACCAAAAGTTGCAACTTTATTATCTCGATGTCTCCACAAAACTATCTCCCAGATAATGTGGAACTTCCTGAGCACCAGTTTTAGACGTGGGGTGCTTCCTAGCTCATTGGCTTGCGCGATAACTCTACTATAAATAGAGAACTATCGGATGGGCTGAGCTAGCTACGCCACCTAGTTCATTCAAGAACTTTCAAATCTTAATTGCCAACATTACTGCATCCAATGCAATACTGTACTCAACTTCTGTAGTTTAATCAGCTATATTGCATTGCATGGAACTATTCCAGCAAATATCACCTCTAACCAGACAAAAGATATAACCAGATTAAAATCGAAAATTATCTTATTCTGTTTTGAAGTTAGCATTCAAACAGCTTGTTAATATCAACTCTTTTTGTCTTCCAAAGACAACAAAATATTCTTTAGTCCATCTAAGGTACATAAGAATATTCTTGGTCGCAGTCTAATGCGCCTCACCTGGGTTTCCTTGAAACCGAATCGTCATGCTCAAAGCATACGATACGTCCAGTCGTGTACATATCATGGCGTACATTATAGACCCTATTGCCGAAGCATAAGGAATGTTTTCCATCTTCTTTTGCTCATCAGGTCCCGTAGGACATTGCATCTTGCTAAGAAATGTGCCATTAGTTATTGGAATGAGACCCTTTCTGGCGTCTTTCATTCTGAACTTATCAAGCACCTTATCAATATAGGTCGCTTTACTAAGTCCAAACATCCTTTTCGATCTGTTATGACAGATCTTGATGCCCAATATGTACTGTGCTTCTCCAAGATCCTTTATTGAAAAACAATTTCCAAGCCATTCTTTAATAGAATTAAGCATAGAAACATTGTTTCCAATAAGGAGTATGTCATCGACATACAACACAATGTATACAACGTAACTCCCACTGTTCTTCTTGTAAAACAAGACTCTTCCGAGTTCCTCTTAAATCCAAAACCTAGTATGTATTCATTGAACTGAAGATTGCTACTCCGTGTTGGAAATCGACTACCCGGGATGCGTTCGTTCGATCGCTCGAACATCCGAACACTCCCAGTCGACCTCCGAAAGCGTTGCTCCGTTCACGTAACAGCCCGTATGCCAAATCACGCCCATCCATTGCCCCGGAGGACAACCGCGTGACAAGCCCGCTGATCTGTCTCGGGCAGCGGGCGCTGCCCTTAACCAGCGGTCTCTGGAAAGGCTCCTGGCAGCGGGCGCTGCCAGCCTTCCAGCGGGCGCTGTTCGTCCGCGAACAACAGCGCGTTCTGCTGTTCCGGGCTCGTTTCCGGTCCGTTTTTCCTCTTCCGACTACCGATCCGAAGGTCCTTGAACCCCCAGTAGTCGAGGAACACGATCCACGACACCCGAAACCCGATCTTAGATCCGATGTATTTTCAACGAAATAAGAAATCGAATATTTGCGGAATTAGGGTTCGATCTCATACCTTTGTCGCATGATTCGGAGAAGCCGAATTGTTGAGACCACGAAGCCTTCCGGTGTATGTCTCTATCCCCGACGTTCAGCCGTTGAGTGGGCAACGATCCGCTGAACCTTCCTCTTCTCCTTTCTCTCTTCAACCCACCGTAGGAATAATATCCTCTGTCTCAGAAATATATTTGCGCAAGCAAAATTATTTTTACAGACTTATTACTGCGCTAATCTGAATTAATTAAGCAGATGAAAAATAATCGCGCAAGCTTTTTATTTTCTCTGCAGAATTAATTATAGCGGCGTGAAAATTAAGTTTTGATCTTCTGTCTCAGAAATATAATTGCGCTAACAATTAATTTCTGCAGAAAATAATAACAGCGCTAATCTATTTATTTCTACAGAAAAATAATTGCGCAAACAATTTATTTTTCTCCGCAAAAATAAAATAGCGGCGTTTCTTAGGTTTAGAGAAAGAGAGGGTGAGGTATTTATAGAGCTACACCAGGGACCTTATGGAAATTAATTATTAGGCTAAATTGCAATTTAATTAACTCGGCGTCCTAAAAGGCAAACCTTAATTAAATTCCACAATTTTAATTATAATTAATTCCACTATAAAATTATAATTGAATTCCCAATAATTAATTTATATTATTTCAACAATAATAATTCCGCCGAATTACATATACGATTTTCCCCGTGTTTAAGATATCGTATGTCCACGAATTAACTTTAATTACTAATAATTAAATTAACTCGTTTCTTGTTATCCGAGACTAGTACCACTCATCCTTATTATCATGTGGAACGAATCCACCTGCAGGGTTTACATGATAAACTTTATGAGCTCATCTCGGGGACATCATCAACCCAATAAATGGGACACGGTTTCCTGTCTATAATCTATAGCATGCCATGTGTACAATTCCGATTCCCAATTTACCGAGAATATTGACTAATCAATTAATCTCACTCACTAGTAAGTCAAAGAACCGAGAACTGGACACACGCACCTATAATTATATAGGGATTAGGAATTCGTATATCCGTATTATCTGAGGTCTAGTTCGATTACTGCGATTAGTATAAATCGAACGCCCTCCCGTGGTCCTGCTCAATACACCAAGTGTACGAGTGTAACATGATAGTCAAGACCGACTATTTACCAGTCACACTACGACGTACCGATGGATTGTCCCTATCCATCTAAGTCGTGAGCTACTGTTCGATAGTATACGAGTAACCGACAGTATGATCTTCCGCGTGTCTCCTCACGCCATACTGTCTACAACGTATACATCAAGGACTATTGCATTAAATGCAATCATGCTTGAATCATATCTCGAATTAAGGTATAGATAAGGAGTTCCGTATTTGCACTAAACTAGACATTTAGAATACAACTCCATCAATCTCCCACTTATACTAAAAGTCTAGTCGCCCTCTCCCAAACATCAGATTCCCATAACCTCATCACGCCTACCCAACGCTTTCGCTGGAAGTGCCTCTGTGAACGGGTTTTACCAGGCAATCCTCTCGATTCTATTTAGGTGACAACTGCATCGTCTTACTAGACGATCTCTCGAATCAGGTGGTACTTGCTCTCTACGTGTTATCTCCCACTGTGGACTCGTGGCATTTCAAGTTTGCCAATACCGCTATTCAAAATAGC
The DNA here is from genome assembly GCA_954870475.1 of Euphrasia confusa. NCBI lineage: Eukaryota > Viridiplantae > Streptophyta > Magnoliopsida > Lamiales > Orobanchaceae > Euphrasia > Euphrasia confusa. Next base: position 26,972,590 of record OX940960.1, read on the forward strand.
TTTGGGTGAACTAGAAACCACATCTAAGTCCCTTAGGATGTTCTGGAGCCACACTGACCTTTTAACTGCCTCAGAGGCCGTTATCCTTTCAGTTTCCATGGTAGAGTCCGTAATGCATCGCTGCTTTACATTCTTCCATGTGACTGCTCCACTTCACAGTGAGAACACATAGCCTGACTTCGACTTTCGACTGTCCCTGTTTGATTTGGAAATCCAATTCTATGTAATCCAAAGGAAACAACTTGACTGCTTTGTAACTCAGAACATAATTTCTGGTCCTCTGCAGGAGCCTAAACATGTTCTTTACATCAGTCGAGTGATCCTTTCCAGGATTACTATGATATCTCACTACCATGCCCACGGCATAATAGATATCAGTCTCGTGCATAGCGTATGCTGCAACGAGTAAGAATTGTATTTATGTATGAGGCTCGAGATAAGTTCTATGTTCTTTTCTGGCGATCATTTATTACTTTGATCCCAAGAACATTCCCGACTTCTCCTAAGTCTCTTACATTGAATTACTCGGACAACCATCCCTTTATGTCCGATAACATCTTTCATATTGTTGCCAATTTAGAAGGATTTCGTCTACATAAAGAATGAGAAAACACCACATCTTTTCTGTCACTTCTTTATTACACTCAGGACCTAAACATGCCTTGATTGAATCCATAAAATGGATTTTCTCATAGATCCGCATGTGTCCAAGATCTTGAAGCTTCCTTCAATCCAAAGATCGATTAAGCTTGCTTACAAAATGCTCTCGGCTCTCTTTGATGAATCCCTCTGGATGTCCCATACAGATGGTCCCGTCAAGACTTCCATTTAGGAAATCCGTTTTGACTTCCATCTTTGAATCCAAAGATTCAATCTCAGATTTCATCGGCTTTTGCCAAGACTGAGCATCTTGATCTTTCAGCGTCTCGTTATAGATCCAGGGGTCGGCTTCATGTTCTCTAGGTAACAAGTCCGAAGACTCTCCTATAAACATGAACCTGTCGGGTTGTCTAACAACCCTCCCACTACGACGACGCTCCGGTGTACCTTTAGTGACTGAAGATTACAGTGGTGAACTACTCAGTTAGGCTGGTTCTAAGTCTTGATCCGTCCCTCTAAGCACATTAAGTAGTACTCTACTCTTGGGCTTGTGATATTGCATATATATATAGTCCATGTCTAAGAACCGAACATTGATGCAATCAACGAACATCTGGTCCTTTGGACTATATTACATATCTCAATTCGTTTTCTTAGGGTATCCTATAAACAGCCGAATATCTGTACAAGTTTCGAAAGGAATCAAGTTCAGGATAAACGCCGCTGTTTCCAAGCAATATCCCAAAAACGAATTAGGTAACTCCGAATAACTCATTGTCTACTTTCCCATATCTATAAGAGTCATATTCCTTCTTTACAACACATTATTTTGCCGAGGCATAAATGGTGTAGTCTGTCGGGAGTTAATCCCATTTTCTGATAAGTATGCCTTACTCCTCAAAGAGGTCTGCATATATCAGAGCGAATCAACTCTAGTACTTTCTTGGATCTTTTCCCTTTAACCGTAAAGGGTTGCTTGGTCATTTAAACTTCTAAGTATGATTCGATGGTTGGAAGGTCCTTTCCTTCAACCTAGCTGAGTAGTCCATCAGCTTTCACCCTTTGAATCGTACTCAAGTTAAAATGATCTAGCCTAAGATTCCATAAGTACATTTGATTCATCCTAGAAGGATCTTTACTCTTATTAGGGTTTGAAAATGTGTTATTTACTCCGGTGTGTTGCATCGTGGAAGAATATGGATTTAGTTTTAAATTGTCTATCAATGTACCAGAATAGATAATATCCCCGTTTTCCTACTCTGATAAGTATGAAACTATCAGAAGAGACGGAATATCCATTCTAAGCCAATTTAGAAATCCGAAATGAAATTTCTTTCTAAATGCCGGCACATAAAGACAATTTATTAGAACTAAGATCCTACGGTTAAAACCATTTAACATCTCCCACTGCAACGGCTGTTACCTTAACAGTATTGCCCATGTAGGTTATAACTTCTTCCTTTCTAAGTCTCCGGGTTTCCTGGAACCCCTGCATTTAAGTGCAGACATGATTAGTGGTTCCCGTATCCACACACCAGGTACTGGTGGATAACACCACTGAGCATGTTTCGGTGACTAAGGAAAAGTTAACTTCTAGTTGCTTTGATAGGACAATCAAACTCCCAGTATCCAAACTGCTTACAACGGAAGCACTTGCCCCTTGGGCTTGCTTGTCCCATTCTGTGGTCCAGATATATTAGGCCCACTGAGTTTCCATATTTGGTTCTTCTTCCTTTTGCCGCCCGAAGGCCTAGGAAGAGTCAATTTCTCAGCCATAAGTGCTTTGAGGACCCTTAAAGATTCTCTCAGCCGCTAGAAGTTCAGTCAGGAGCTCCGCCAATGAGTAAGACCCCTTATTCATATTATAGTTCAGGCGGAACTGCTCAAAACTTCTCGGCAGAGACTGGAGCACAAAATCAACCTGGGTTACCCCATTGATAATTGTTCCCAGAATCTATATCTCATTAAGATAGCCCATCATTCTAAGAACGTGATCCCTCACGGGCGTACTTTCCGACATAATGTCCGTCATGAGTTGCCTCATTTCACTTTGCCCGACTGTCCTGTCCTGATAACCAAAAACTTCTTGAGGTTAAGCATCATATTATAGGTAATGGTCATGGCATGATCCTGATGTCGCAGCACTTTTGACATGAAAGTCATAATGTTGCTCCGCGTCATCTCATTAGCCTTGATCCATTTCCAATGAGCTTCCTTTCCTCAGTGGTGGAAGCATCATTTGGTTCAGCAGGTCAATTGACATGGAGTACATATTTGTACTCCTCTGCAGTTAGGACAATGTCCAAGTTACCTCTCTGATCCATACAATCAGGTTCAGTGAGTTTCTTGACTTTTAATGGGAATAATACCATATAAAACAAACAATGAGTTTAATTCGATATCATTCCCCTCAAGTGATATCATTAAACTACCAATCATTTCCAAAATCCCATCAGACATAGCAAGCCACGTTCTTGTGGACGTTTACCAGTCCAAATGATTTTATGATTGGATTTTTACTTCGGTCGTACATCATCATAGCAGTGACTCCGATGGGGAGGATACTACAAAGCGTACCTAAGTGTGTACCATTTCTCAGTACTAAGTCCACCGCTCGGGAACTACATGTCCACCGCAAGCCACGTTCTTGTGGACGTTTACGTTGACATGCGGTCCTCCACGACTTTCTATAACTGTCGAGCCTCAATTAATCCCAAAGTTCCGTTTCCATCTAGCAAGCCACGTTAGTGTGGACGTTTACTAAACAAACAACTTTATTAATTGAATCCTACTTATTTAAATGTCATAGAGTCTCAATTAACCCAAAGTACCGTTTCCATTTAGCAAGCCACGATAGTGTGGACGTTTACTAAAACAAACAACTTTGTTAATTGACTCTTACATTTATTAAATTTCACAATTTTATTAATCAAAGCTTGATATCTCGTAAGTGAAACTCGAAGTTTCTAACCAGCGATCAATCATGCAATTGAGCCCTATCTCTCACTAGGTGAGGGAGCCAATCAGACAATCGATCTAGTCATCGAATGACTCGAAAGTCTCTAATCTGTGTCATCGACATAACCAAGCGCTTTGGCTCCATTCCACTCCCCGGGGTGAGAATGAGTCGAGTTGAAATTAGTCTTTGAAAGACATATTAGGCATTGCTTTGAAAAATGTAATTGTTCAATTCTATAAGTAGATTTTTAATTCGAATTTTGATCCAGTGATATCCGTGTATCGACTTTATCCGATAGGGAGGATGACACTAAAGCCAACTCGTAAGTCAATACACCTCACCATCTAAACAGAGAATGGAGACCGCGGGATTGTTTCCAATCCCTCTCCCACTTAGTATTTTACGAAAGGGATAACATGCATAATAAATAAAGCATAATAAAAGCACGTAAACACACAAAAAGCGTTTAACGTGGCCCCGATTATTATGGCCTTTAAATATCTTCCATGCACGTCTTCTCGGATCTTCGTCTCGTTGCTCGTCTCGGTCTCGATCCACCACCGACTCGTCTAAGTGCCAAGGGACGAACCCCTCCCACTGGAGTATCGTCCCAGCCCTCGACGAGCGACCCGTGGTGTCCATCGAACCCCCGCGGCGCTGCTGCCAAGCCTAGGGCAGCGGGCGCTGCCCTATATCCAGCGCTCGCTGGAGAAGCTCCGGGCAGCGGGCGCTGCCCAAGCTCCAGCGGGCGCTGTTCGTGCACAGCAGCCTGCGGGTTCGACTTCTCGACCCTCGTTCGTCCGGCCTTCGATCTTCTCTCGATTCACCAAGTAGCAGCAACATTACATAGGTAAGACTAACTACTTCCGGCATCGATCCTATACAGGTTGATCGATCCTATACAATCCGGATTCAACGAAACATAAATAGAACCTAAACGACTCAACCCGTCGTTTTAATTATTACAAACAAGCAACGATTTCAAAAACCAAAACCATCTCGACAAGCCCGAGAGTTTAATCAAACCACGAAAATAAAAGCACAAACACATGGCCATAATAATCGGGTTCAATCCTGCAAAAACAAGTCTCGCAAAAATACAACAAATCGACAAAACCGGCTCTGATACCAATTGTTGGAAATCGACTACCCGGGATGCGTTCGTTCGATCGCTCGAACATCCGAACACTCCCAGTCGACCTCCGAAAGCGTTGCTCCGTTCACGTAACAGCCCGTATGCCAAATCACGCCCAGCCATTGCCCCGGAGGACAACCGCGTGACAAGCCCGCTGATCTGTCTCGGGCAGCGGGCGCTGCCCTTAACCAGCGGTCTCTGGAAAGGCTCCTGGCAGCGGGCGCTGCCAGCCTTCCAGCGGGCGCTGTTCGTCCGCGAACAACAGCGCGTTCTGCTGTTCCGGGCTCGTTTCCGGTCCGTTTTTCCTCTTCCGACTACCGATCCGAAGGTCCTTGAACCCCAGTAGTCGAGGAACACGATCCACGACACCCGAAACCCGATCTTAGATCCGATGTATTTTCAACGAAATAAGAGATCGAATATTTGCGGAATTAGGGTTCGATCTCATACCTTTGTCGCGTGATTCGGAGAAGCCGAATTGTTGAGACCACGAAGCCTTCCGGTGTATGTCTCTATCCCCGACGTTCAGCCGTTGAGTGGGCAACGATCCGCTGAACCTTCCTCTTCTCCTTTCTCTCTTCAACCCACCGTAGGAATAATATCCTCTGTCTCAGAAATATATTTGCGCAAGCAAAATTATTTTTACAGACTTATTACTGCGCTAATCTGAATTAATTAAGCAGATGAAAAATAATCGCGCAAGCTTTTTATTTTCTCTGCAGAATTAATTATAGCGGCGTGAAAATTAAGTTTTGATCTTCTGTCTCAGAAATATAATTGCGCTAACAATTAATTTCTGCAGAAAATAATAACAGCGCTAATCTATTTATTTCTACAGAAAAATAATTGCGCAAACAATTTATTTTTCTCCGCAAAAATAAAATAGCGGCGTTTCTTAGGTTTAGAGAAAGAGAGGGTGAGGTATTTATAGAGCTACACCAGGGACCTTATGGAAATTAATTATTAGGCTAAATTGCAATTTAATTAACTCGGCGTCCTAAAAGGCAAACCTTAATTAAATTCCACAATTTTAATTATAATTAATTCCACTATAAAATTATAATTGAATTCCCAATAATTAATTTATATTATTTCAACAATAATAATTCCGCCGAATTACATATACGATTTTCCCCGTGTTTAAGATATCGTATGTCCACGAATTAACTTTAATTACTAATAATTAAATTAACTCGTTTCTTGTTATCCGAGACTAGTACCACTCATCCTTATTATCATGTGGAACGAATCCACCTGCAGGGTTTACATGATAAACTTTATGAGCTCATCTCGGGGACATCATCAACCCAATAAATGGGACACGGTTTCCTGTCTATAATCTATAGCATGCCATGTGTACAATTCCGATTCCCAATTTACCGAGAATATTGACTAATCAATTAATCTCACTCACTAGTAAGTCAAAGAACCGAGAACTGGACACACGCACCTATAATTATATAGGGATTAGGAATTCGTATATCCGTATTATCTGAGGTCTAGTTCGATTACTGCGATTAGTATAAATCGAACGCCCTCCCGTGGTCCTGCTCAATACACCAAGTGTACGAGTGTAACATGATAGTCAAGACCGACTATTTACCAGTCACACTACGACGTACCGATGGATTGTCCCTATCCATCTAAGTCGTGAGCTACTGTTCGATAGTATACGAGTAACCGACAGTATGATCTTCCGCGTGTCTCCTCACGCCATACTGTCTACAACGTATACATCAAGGACTATTGCATTAAATGCAATCATGCTTGAATCATATCTCGAATTAAGGTATAGATAAGGAGTTCCGTATTTGCACTAAACTAGACATTTAGAATACAACTCCATCACTCCGATATGCTTTGCTTTATTCCATAAATGGAATTATAAGATTGCATAATTTCTCAGCCTTATTAGGATCGATAACACTCTTTGGCTGTGTCAAAACACATTCTCTTCTAGAATCCAATTTAAGAAATTAGTTTTAACATCCAATATTACCATAACTCATTATCAAGATGAGTAGCAATGGCTAAAATAATCTGAATGATTTAATCAAAGCAACTGGTGAAAGTTTTTTTTTTTTTTAATCCACCTCGTGAATAAAACTTTTACCATCAACCTTGCTTTGAAAACCCTAGGTTTTCCATCTGTCTGTTTAGATCTTAAAGATCTATTAGCATTCATTGGGTCTAACCCCGTGATGCAAATATATCAAATTCCAAACATGATTATCAGATATTGATATCATCTCAGATTTCATGGCACCATGCCAATTTTAAGTAGTTGGACTCGTCATAGCTTGAATATAGGTCGAAGGTTCATCGCTTTCCAAAAGCATGAATTCATATCTCTCATTGATCACAATATCTAAGTATTTGAATAATAGAGATCTATGCATTTCTGGACCTACGAGGGCTGGTATGGTTTCCAAAACCATAAGAATACTCTCAACCCAGTCTTGAGATTCATCATTAGTTGTTCCACTTGAACCTCGTTCAAGAAAACGAGCTCCCACTGACTTTCTAGGAAAGACTACTCTTTTAAAGAAAATCACTATCTCGAGCAACAAAATATTGTTCTCAGATAGATCGTAGAAGTTGTACCCTCGAGTTTCTTATGAATACCATAAAGAAACTTTTATCCCATTTGAGTTCAAGCTCTATAGAGATAAATCTTGTCAGAGAAGCTTTTAGAACCTCAAATTTTGATGAAAACAATTTAGGGACCCTCCCTTTCCATACCTAGTATGGTGTCTTATCAACAGCTTTTGACAGCGTCCTATTCAGTGTATAAGTTGAAGTTAAGAATTGTGTATTCCCAAAAGAGACCAGTAGTTCATTTAGACCTCTAATCGAATGGTCGAACTATATCTAATATAGTTTGTTTTCTCTTTTCCGAAACATAACCTTCATGTGTTTGTGAACTGATAGGTTCCACATACATCAGTATGGATCATCCCTAATTAATCACTCACATGTTCTCCTTTCTCCAAGAAAGATGACATTGTTATCTTGTCCATCACATATCATTTACATGTATCAAATGACTCCAAGTCAAATGATATTAGAATGCATTCTAAAAGAAGCTTCGTTACATGTTTAGATTTTGATTTGATCTAATCAACAATGTTTCAGTTATGTCTCATTGAGACTTATTCGATTTGGCCTTTGGTGTCTAATGTTATATATGATTTGTCAAGTTAAAGTATACATAAACAATATAATAATCGTACCAAAACAAAGAATAATTCACAATTAAAATAGTTGCCAAACTATTTAATAGTGAAATCTAATACATCAGTATCCAATACTGAACCAATATTCATTATTTATTGAAGGTACGAAATTACATGGTTATAATACTAAAACAAGGCCCTAAGGCAAAATAATATCATATGATCATACGGCTAATGCAGCGCCCTTCGCTCTATTTCTCGCCCGTAGATCGACATCTCTACTCACCAAACTTATACTTCTATGTAGTTCCTCCACATACAAATGTGAGAACCACATTTGGCATCCAATACCCAATAAGTTAAATTTGTGAAGTTTAATGTCTATAACATTAATATCTGAAGATGAAGCAACCCCGTTCTTCACATCTTCTTTGAACTTTGGGCAAATTCAATTATTCCCAATAATTGAGTCTCATTCAAATTTCCCATTCAAAATTATCCCAATATCAAAACGTGATAAATCGTAAGTGAAAACTCGAAGTTTTCTAACCATCGATAATATCATGCAATTGAAGCCCTATCTCTCATAAAATATGAGGGAGCCAACCAGACAATCGACTAACGCCATCCCATGGCTCAAAAGTCTCTAATTTGTGTCATTTATGAACTAAGTGTTTTGGATTAAATCACTCCCCGAGGTGAAAATAATCCTAACTTTAGAATCCATCATATGAAAGACAAATTAGGCATTTGTTTTGAATTTGAATAAAATATGAACTTCTACATATTTGCAAGTAGTGTCCAACACCTTTGCTGTAGACGCATTCAGATTCCCTAGGAACCCTAGTAGCCTTCTTGCCCATGCTCTTTTGATTACCTCATCCTTTATCACAAGAATATCCCTCTTAGGGTCCATTTTTAATTGACGACTCATCATCTTAGAAAAATTTAGGAGATCACTTAAAGCAAATAATCCAATCATTTGCTGTACATGTGGTCCTTATAGATTTCTCTTATTCAGCCTAGCTGAAGCGATGACCCTGATCATTCAGAACTGCTCAATCTTAGCATATTCCCCGAACATGCTATTGAGTTGTTCAATGATATCTTAGGATGTGGTTATCTAACACATTTTACTTGTCTTCGTGTTTGAGGACCATCCTCAAATTACGTTGTGAATCAAGAAAATTTGTTCAATTTTTCATAATCAAGAATTGAACCAAACTTGAATTGAGTTGATATTTGACATGATAAACTATAAAAGAAAGATAACTAAAGTATGTAAACATCCACAAAGAGGTAAACAAATAAGGTTGTCTAACAATTGTACTTATTTATTTCATTTTGTTCAATTGATATCCAATATCATTGTCCTTTAGAACAAAACGATCCCGAGATCCTCATCTTGCAAATCTTTAAGCCGACTGAGTCCGCACTTAAGTATTTCAAGATAGGTAGACATACCCATGTCAATGATATCTAATATCACTCTCGGTCGATGAGAATCTCATTCTCATCTCATGTCTCGATAGCCACGCCTGCAGTGGATCTATCGATGAGAAAACCAAACTCACGTGTAAAGGTCTAACCTTTACTCCCACTTATCCCAAGATAACAAGTAGTACCCCGCTGAGGCGGACCTACCAACTTATGATCGAGGGCTTCATGAGTGTGATGTTTTGGAAAAGACATTATACTCATTATTTTCAAGACATGCATGTTAAAGTTTGTATGTACGTTGGTTGAACATTTATAACATAATCAACCTAGAACTAGCAAAGCACGTAAATACGTATTCGAAAGACCCCTAGAACCTCACAACTCTCAAACGAAAAGATTAAAAGCAACAAAATAGGCCTTGAACATCTTCTGGACTGGTCCGTGCACGCCGTTTCAGTTCCATGCCCTCCGATTTAGGTCAACCTTAGTCCGTACCCCAAAAACCACGAACGGCGCCCGCCGTTTCACAAACGGCGGTCGCCGAACACCACCGGCGGTCGCCGTTTCCAAAACGGCGCCCGCCAAAAGGGTACAGAATCGGGGCTGACCCAAAAACAGCCTTTCGGCGGTCGCCGTTTCCAAAACGGCGCCCGCCGAATCCATTCGGCGCCCGCTGGAGCACAAATGGTGCCCGCCGTTTTGCTCCAGCAGTCCGGTTTTCGCCCGTTTCGCTTCGTTTTGCTTCGTTTCTTCTCGTTTTCGCCGGAGAGCCGATATCCAATGTCGATCCATGGATTCAATCCATTGCTTACACATTGAACAATACATTTTTGAATAGAAAAAACCTATCTATTACAAAAGATTCCAAGGGACGCAGCCCTCCAAAGCTATGGCCAATCGTACGTAAAAAACGATAACTTCATTCACCCGGCCACTAACGGTGGCCGGCCTTATATCTAAACACATAATCACATAATCACATAAAACAATTAATCCAATTATGTTGATTTAAACATATTGTGTCCAACACAAAAGTGTGCACGAGCCCTAGGCTCTGATACCAATTGAAGGTTTTCGACGCCGATCCAATCGCTCGATTACCTCGTTCGTGTGTGCGGAAGCGTGTAAAACAATAGAACACGAACAACATGAAGATCTAGGCACACATTATATGTATAGACACGTTTCTATATATACATCCAATATATATATATAGGGATTAACGAGAACACTTACAACCGGTGTAGCGTGCCTCGTTGATGTTGATGAAGGTGGTGTTGAGTCGATTGAACCACCTTCATGGATCAGTCACTTGATGCTCTCCTTGTGAATGACCTCGTCACTCTTCTTGTCTAGATCACCCGGATGTTGAAGCCGCACAAATGGCCCGGCCTCTACGTGTTGCACACGAACCCGGAATTGAACTTGCTTGCTTGTTTGAAGTGATTCTCCAAGAACTCTCTTCTCTCTCTTTGGTGTGAATTTCGTGGGTAAAGGTAATGTGTGATGAAAATCTGATTTTCATCCATATTATAACCTCATTATTCACCACATTACTCTCCTTTGTAACCTACAATATAATGGGCATCATAATGCACCATTAACATGCAAAAGGGGTTACAAAGGAGGTGAAAGGTCATGCCACATACACATGCCACTATGCATTGTATGTGGTCCCACTTGCTTGTGTGGCATGCCATGTCAAACTATGTGACATGCATCCATGCAAGCCATGCATCCCATGCATGTGTATTAAATCCACGTAAATATTGATTCTAAATCAATATATTTATCAAGCAATGTATATCAATATCGAGCTCGTGTGTGACCCTGTAGGTATGATTTAATTGATCAATATTATATTGTTCCCAACAATTAATATTATCAAATAATCATTTAACATCCATAGACGACCTTATGACTTTATCGATTGCACACGTAGGATCGAAGGACATCTCCCAACACCCCAGCCGATCGCGTGAGACGCGATCGATCCGATCGATCGCGTGAGCCCCGCGTGCGGGGGCTCGAGCTGGGCGCGCACGCGGCTTCGGCCGTGTTGTGCGTTCGGTCCGTGCTCCGGCTCGTACGTAGTGTTCGCGTGATCTCCGGCGAAGGTTTTTGATCGGTTTATTGTTTTCCGCAAATTTTAATAGCCCGGTATATCGAATTCCAACACTCTCTATCCAGGAAGCCAAGCACCAGCCCGCCAAGAAAGTGACCGCCTGCCCCAAACTCCCAGTTTTGACTTTTGTTGACCCACGAATTTTCATGTATAAGAATGAGATTTTCTATTCCACGATACGCTTTTTCACTCTTATTTTTCGCACGTTTTGGAGAAGACTTGAGACTCGACATCCAAGGATTTCTTCTTTGTTTTTCATGCTTTCGTTTCACTGACGAAAATCAGGGTTAGCTTCCGATTGTTCTTATTGCTTTCAGCACTTGATTAATTAGTAAGTTTATTTTCTTTTTATTTTGTTGCTTGCTCTTATTTTCTTTTTTAATTTATTTATCTCGACTATGAATTCCTTCAACGTTGTTTATTTTCTTAATCAAATTATGAGTAGCTAAACATCACACTAGGGCTAGGGGAATTCAAGCATAAATTAGGATTTGAGATTTACAAACGCATCAAAGGTGTTCGATAAAATGCCAACATGATTTTTAAACTTTTGTATGAGGCTTATGAGCAATTACAAAACATAGGATAATCGAACACCCTAAAATCTACCGACGACGGACGTTTTAGTTTTGATTCGTACATCGTAAATTGACAACCCGAAGTTTATGCTTGATGAAACCGAAGCCCTAGTCATTTATTTTATTAATTACACCTTGTTAATTTTCATTAATTGCTTCTTGATTATTTTTAGCTTATTTTTAGTTTATTAATTCTTAGTTAATTTTAGTTTAAAACGAAACCAACCAAAATGCATTATGCTATATCTCTTTTCTTTCCCTCGTTGCAAACATTAAAACATTTGTACTTGCCGATAGTGGTGTTCCTCGTGAGATCGACTCGGGCGAATTGCTTTGGCAATAAGTTCGGTTATTTTTAATTGATTTTTGACGCACTACAACGTATTATCAGCCCTGTCCATAAAAGTAGAAGTTTTGTGAGCAATTGGTTAGGAAAAGTCTACAATACCCTCGTTGTTTAATAAATGAAGTATAAACTGAATATGTAATTTAAAAGAGAATTTCTCTTTTGAAAATTAATAATAAAACTTCAATAAAATTTTAGACAACCCACGGTTAAAGTACGCCGTTAGACCATACACGATTAAACGACACCGTGACATCATTCACGATTATCGTACGCCGTGAGTTCATCCACGATGAATAGACACCGTGAGACCATCCACGATAAATGGACACCGTGATAACATCCACGATAATCGCACGCCGTGAGACTGTACACGATAACTGGACACCGTGTGCTCATCCACGACAGTCGCACGCCATGAGACAAATCACGATAAATGGACATCGTGATACAATATACGATACTAAGACAACGTGACACCATTCACGATAATCGTACGCAGTGAGTTCAATAACGATAAATAGGAACCGTGAAACAATATACGATAAGTGGAAACCGTGAGCTCATCCACGATAATCGCACGCCGTGAAATAGTACATGATAACTAGACACTGTGATCCCAACCACGATAATCCTACGCCGTGAGTTCATCAACAATAAATAGACACCGTGTGACCATCCACAATAAATTTACACCGTGAAACCATATACGATAAGTGGACATCGTGAGCTCATCCACGATAATCGCACGCCGTGAGACGGTACAGGATAACTGGACACCGTGATCCCAACCACGATAATCGCACGCCTTGAGACAATACACGATAACTGGATACCGTGATCTAATCCACGATAATCGCACATCGTGACTAATCACAATAAATGGACACCGTGATACATAAATGATAAGAGGACTCCGTGTGACCGTCCATGAATACCGTAAGACTAAATGATAATAATACGCCGTGAGACCAGACACAATAAATGGACACTGTAGTACCATACACGATAATTAAAAGCGACTATGAATGAAAAATGCACAAATTTAAAATAAATTACAATCTTATAATACATTATAGTAATGATTATACAGAAGATAAAAAATATAAACCCTAAAACTTGAGAAAAATTGACGGATCAAAACTCTAAACCCTAAACACTATCGGTCAGCGGTATACAAAAAAGCTGAATGAAAAAAAAAGCATCACATCAGTGAATCTCCTCTTTGGACATCTGGTCAGCAGCAAAGGTTTTTAAGACTCGACCAGACTGGTAATTTCAACGGAGACAAGGAGCTTAGGCTACATGCACTCCGAATCATATGCAAAAAAGTTTACAGACCTATACTACGGAGGTTTTGGAAACTTGAGTATCTCGTCAGGTTTTCGACGGTAATGCAAATAGGTGACCGACGAATACCACGGAGGTTTTGGAAACTCGTGTATCTCGATACAGTAATGCAACTGTGAAATTAGAAAAAGTGAGGTGATAACTGCTCCATGTAGCCTAAGGACAAATATGTGAAGAAGGTAACAGACAAATACTACGTAGGTTTTGGAAAGTCGAGTATCTTGTGGAAGATGATCCAGGCAAATGATGGTTTTATTTTTGAAACTCGAGTATCTCGATACAATAATGCAACTGTGAAATTCGAAAATGTGAGGTGATAACTGCTCCATGAAAAAACCAGAACAAAACAGAAAAACGGAGTATTAAATGGGTATAGAAAAATAGAGTTCTTTCGTTTGTATTTATAGGCTTAATATTGTAATCTAATTTAAGTCATCCAACCACCAGGATTTCAATCGTTCCACGAAACGATTCAACTGCCAACTACGCTTATTAATTACTCGTATTAATAAAATTAATAGTAAATCACCCCATCCAACGCTCCATATCCATTAATATGATATGACCATTCAGTTCGGGGAATTGATGCACCTCTGTTCTGAGTCATCCTACCGCCGGACTTCAATCGTTGCACGAAACGACTCATCAACTCCCTGTTGGAAATCGATATCCCGGGTCGTCGAAAAACGTGGAACTTGACAACCCAATCGAAATCCCGCAGCCTGAGGAAACCCGCAAGCCCACGTGTCCGGAGACTCGACCGAGAGCCTCATGCGGGAAAACCCGCACGCCCAGCCGAGCCTCACGAGGGGCTCACGGATCGCCTCGTAGCGATCCTGGGGATGCTCGTAGCATCCCCGCAGCGGATCCGGTGATCCGCTGCTACGCGTGGGGCGGCTCGCCCACGCGAACTCGCTACGGGAATCCCCGTAGCAACGCGCGAGCAGCTACGGGTTGATCCCGTAGCACCACGCGATCGAACCCTAGGTTCGATCGCACCCCCGGCGTCCAACCGGGGTTCTTCGCGTGTGACCCTCATGGTCGAGCCGTCGATCCGCCGGTGGTGCAGTGGTTTAACCACCACCGCCCGGTTCGACCTCTTCCACGGGTCTCGATTCTCGGATCTTGCGTGCACGATATTTCACGATATATAAACGATTAAAATCATAAAAGGTGTTTACGATTTATACCTCGTTCTCGTTGTCCGGAAAAACGAAGAACTTCGATGACCTTGAAGTCTTCCCACGTATTCCTTCCACTAGCTCGAACGTCGGGGTGGGCGACGATCCTCCGAGCTTTATGGATCTCCTTCAACTCTCTAGAACTATCAACTATTGATATTCTTGTCTTATAATTTATGAAGGCCATGTAGTGCTTTTATAGGCTACGTAGGGGACCTTAAGGAAGTAGAATATTGGGCTTCCCATAATCTATTAATTAATTCATGAATTATATATTACTTCCACTATATAAATATAATTGCACTCCCAATATTAAACCATATTATATCAAATAGTATTTTTCCGGTAGTATTATTTATCGTCGAGCTGCTCCGGCAACCCCCGGGTGGCGGTGAGTCCGGCGACTTCACCGCCATCGCCTCGGGGAGGGGCGGTCAGCCCAGCTGACCACCGAGGCACCAGCCGCGGCTCGCCCCGACGATCGATCGCCCACCCTGGCCCAGCCGGGGTTCCCTTGCGCACGCCACCGGCGATCGAAGCCCAAGGCTCGACCGCCACCCCTCGGCTCCCAGCCGAGGGTGTTCTCAATCTCCGTCGGGGATCTCGTATCCCGGTCCGCGGAGTTCGTTCGTCCCGGATCTTGGTTCATGTGTATATCACGATAAAATCATAGAATCATAAAAGGGGGTTTATGATGAATACCTTAGTCTCGTTGTGCGGAGAAACGAGATTATTTGAAGACCTTAAGACCTTCCCACGTATTCCTTGTACTTCGTTCGAACGTCGTGTGGGCGACGATCCTCCGAACTCCTATGGATCTTCTTCACCAACTCTTTAGAACTATCAACTATTGATATTCTTATCTTGTTCTAATTGTGAAGAACATGTAGTGCTTTTATAGGCTACGTAGGGAATCTAAAGGAGGTGAAATATTGGGCTTCCAATATTAATGATTAAATTGAGCCCAAACTCAAATCCATTAATCCATTAATATTAAATATATATTAACTCCACTATATAAATATAATTGCACTCCCAATATTATACCATATTATATCAAATAATATTATCTCCGGTAGTATTATTTATTCTGTGCGATTAAGATATAAATATCCATGAATAAAATTAATTTATTGCTAATTAATTTATTCATCTCTTATATCCGAGAATAGTACCATTCAACTTTAATTATTATGCGGAACTAATCCACTCATGAGGTTTACATAATAATTCCTTATGAACTCTTCTCGGGGATATTATTAACCCTTTCGAGGACACAATTTCCCGTCAAGAATTCATGGCATGCCATACACAAAATACCGTGACCTAACTTTCCCGGTAATTGACCGGTTATTCTAATCGGTCAATTCCTTTGGAAAATTAAAGTCACTAATATTAAATACACACACCCGCTATAATATTAGGGATTAAGAATAAAATAAACTGAGAGTTAAATCGATTATCTAAGGCAATCCTAATCGATAAATCTCAAGCGATCCGCCCAATACACCAAGTGTACAAGTATGATAAAATAACTAAGACCAATTATTTTCTCTCTCATACAACGACTATACCGATGGATTGGTCCTTGTCCATCTAGGTCGTGAGAAACTGTTCGATTGTATACGAGTAACCGATAGTATGATCTTCCGTGTGATGTCGCACACCATACTAACTACAACGTATATAATCCAGGACTATAATTTGCATATATTTAGTTATAAATAATTTAAAGCAAATGATTATTTATTTATTTAAATAGATTAAATGCTATGACCGAGAGTTTACGTTACTTAAATTTAGACATTAAGTACACAACTCCATCAATATCTCACTTATACTAAGGTCTAGTCATTTCTTCCAAACTCCCGACTCCCATACTCATCACGTGCTTGATCTGCACTTCCAGAGAAGCGCCTTGTGAATGAGCAATCTAGGTTGCCATCTCTGAAGTTATCTTGGTGACTACATCGTCGTTTTACTCGACGATGACTCGTATCCGGTGGTACTTGCGCTTTATGTGTTATCTTCACTATGGATTTATGACTTCTTCATGTTTACCATTGCACCGCTATTTACATAGCCATTGGTAAACTAAGAGTCATATCTAAGTCCAGAGGTTATCCTGAAGCCCTACCACAACTTCTGCTGCCTCTGAGGCTGTCGTTTGGTTAACCATGATTGAGTCCGAAAAGCATCTTCTTATCACTCTTCCATGTTAAGGCTCCACCTCCTTATAAAAGTGAACACATAGCCTGATATCTTAATAATTAGCAATAAATTAATTTTATTCATGTATATTTATATCTTAATATCCTAAAACTAAAATCCAATCACTACTAAAACGTAAGTGAATGTCTCCCACTGCAACAGCCGCTACCTTCGCAGCATTGCCCATGTAGACCACGATCTCTCCCTCTCTAAGTCTCCGGGTTTCCTGGAACCCCTGCAATGAATTGCAGACATGGTCAGTGGCTCCCGTATCTACCCACCAGGTGCAGGTAGATAACACCGCTGACAATGTTTCAGTGACTAAGGAAAATTCCGTACCTTTGATGAGAGGACAGTTAGACTTCCAGTGCCCAGACTGCTTGCATCGAAAGCACTTGCTTTTCCCATTCCGTGGTTTGAAACCACTGGGCTTCTTTTCTTGCTCTTCCTTCTTAACCAGCTTGGCCACAAGTGATTTTCTTAACTCACTCACAAAATCTGCTCTCATTGAATCATTTTTAAGCAACTCGTTAAGAGAAAATCTGCTCTCAAAACCCTATCTTTCCCCTTTTTATTCACAACGGTCCATTTTTTACTTTCTCAATTACTCATGAAAATGTCGCACCAACAATAACAATCTCTGTTCCAAATCAGTCGAGAGCAACAAAAACCAGAGCAACGTCAAAATCACAAAGCCGATCCAAATCGCAACTATCGCCGCTCGCCATTAATTCTCCCTACTGAACTTCGGCTCACCGGTTCACCATAGAAGTTCGCCACAATCATCGTTACAGGTGTGCCCTAGTTTTTTTGATTCACTAATTTCTATACTTCGATGCCTTAGATTTTAATGTTTTATTATTCCTCAGATTCAATTCTACTTTATCACACATTATTGGATGAATTTTAGAATAATGTTGTATTCAATTCTAGTATGTAAGCCAGTTCTTATTTGCAATTTGTGTATCTGCGTAGTTATTCATGTGGATTTAAATTTTTTGTTTAATTAGTTTCTGTGGATTAGTAAATTGATTTAAATTCTAGTTATACCATATATTTAATCAATTCAGGATTTACATCATTCTTTTATTTATTTTACCGTTAGCGTGTGGTTTTAAGGATAGTTTTATGGTATAATTAACAAATGGTCAAACAGCTAGTTTGTGCAATATTGGCTACACATCTCAGCCCTTTTACAGAGTAAGACATTATCATTAGATAATGAGTCCAGCTACCAGATCCAACCAAAACGCGACAAATCTTAATCTTAATAGAGAGAGAGAGAGAGAGAGAGAGAGAGAGAGAGAGTGTGCAAGTGCTTTTGTTTTTTTTTAATTAAATTTTAAAAAATAGCTTATTTAAAACATTTCTCTAATCTCTCTGATACTCATGTTTTGAGTTTATAATGTGTTTGATTATTTGCTTGCTTGAATTTCATAGATGAAATTAAAGTTCATATAATCTGTACAATACTATATTTGGTTTTGTTTTATGTCACATATTTGTTGTTTCAAATATCATAATAGAGTTCTGTTAGCCACACTATGAGATAATGTTGTGAAAAAAGACTATTGAATTAATCCATAATCTACACATTCCAATGTTAATGTTATTTCCCTTTTTTGCCGCCCGTTCAGGTCTATTTTCACGATACCAAGGCATATGCTTACGATGAAGAGTTTCTCAAGAAAGCTAATGCAATGGGAAAGCCAAGTCTGGTTGAAATCCACACCAAGGAAGACACCTTCATTTTCACGTTTGAGACAACTAGCGCGGTAAAAGTGTCATAACAGTTTCTCAATGCTATTGATGTATGGAAGTGGAAATTGGGTGGGGTTCGTCTGTCGGTGAACACAATTGAACCTGACGAGCAGTATGGGGAGTTGGATGGGCACATGCATGGCGGTTCACGACTTTTGCGTTCCTAAACTTTGTTTTATATTTTTATTAAAATTCAAACATAATTTCACTACCTATTTATGTGTATTTTAATTGATAGCTAGGTGATATTAAATTATTATGTTTCACTTCCTTTATGTGTATTTTAATGGATAGGTGATATTAAAACATAGTTTCAGTACTTGTTTGTTAGATGAAATTAAATTAGTGACTCCTCTCTAAGATTCAGTACTTGTCTATTTCATATTTATGAAGGGTAATTGCGGTGTAAATTACAAAACTAAGAACGAAACTAACATAAAATTATATTTATGGAGAGTAATTGTTGTGTATATTACAAAGGGGCTGTGTATATTACAAAGAGGCGGAGGCATTTTAAGGCCAAACCATAAAAGTATACAAGTTTTAAAAACTCGTCCATAAGAATATAAGTTTTATAGGCAATGGACATTTATACCCTTATGACACAATAGTACAATTTATTAATTGAAAAAGAATATTAAAAAACAAAGGCACTTTACTCTCTTTTTGGCAATTGAAATTCACGCGCACACATTTAAATATCACGGTGAGTTTTCTCTATGTATGGTCACTGTGCCACGGTGAATTACACTGTGTCACGGTGACTTTTCACTGTGTCACGGTGACACACGGTGAAAGTACACGGTGTCACGATGGAGTACAATGTTGCACGGTGGTATGTACTATAACACGGTGAAGTACACTGTGTCACGGTGAAATTTCACTGTGTCAAGGTGACACACGGTGAAAATACAATGTGACACGGTGAAGTATACTGTGTCACAGTGACATTTCAATGTGTTACAGTGACACACAGTGAAAGTACACTGTGAAATGGTGAAGTACACTGTGTCACGGTGACACACGGTGAAAGTACACTGTGGTCCTGAACCCGGTATTACAACTATTACAAAACTAAGAACGAAATTAACATAAAATTGGTAATTGTAGAACACGAAATTCAGAATTGATAATAGACAACACAAACTAAGAACGAAACTAACATAAAATTGGTAATTGTACAACATAATCGTACAACACAAACTAAGAACGAAACTAACATAAAATTGATAATTGTACAACACGAAATGCAGAATTAATAATTGTACAACACGAAATTCGGAACGCAAATTAGTAAAAAATGGTCATTGTACAAAACTAGCAAAAAATTCATAATTTTATACACAAGACTAAGAACAAAATTATAAGAAAATTATAATTATATTACAAAAATTTAAGAACAAAAACTAGCAAAAAGGTAATGGTAAAAATTGACAATTGTATAACAAAAAACTACGTAACAAAAAACGAAACTAAAAACGAAACTAGCACAACAGAACAAAAACTAGTAAGAAACTATTGTACTCCGTATTAAATAAAACTAAGAACGAAACTAATACAAAACTAATAAATGTATTACATAAAATTAGAAGGATAACTAACTAGCACAAAACTAATAATTGTATTACACAAAAGAATGATAATTTTGAATAGTTATTCTACAACAAAGAGAAAAAAAATTGTACTAGGTGCGGGGTACGAAGGA
This sequence comes from Euphrasia confusa, assembly GCA_954870475.1. NCBI lineage: Eukaryota > Viridiplantae > Streptophyta > Magnoliopsida > Lamiales > Orobanchaceae > Euphrasia > Euphrasia confusa. The sequence continues at coordinate 26,993,157 of OX940960.1, forward strand.
GATCTGTATAAGAATTACTACCCAAAACGATTGAATATGCCAACGGAAACGAAAAACATATCACTGCTCTCTACTGCATCAACACGACATTTGTATAATTGTACAATGACTACTAATCAAAGTATCAAACTGCATGCTCATTGTATATCATCTTAAATCATCAACCACAATCACAAATACCCGAAATTTCAAAAAAGAAAAAAAAAACACATGATTTCTAACTAGCACAATCAAAATTATAAAAAAAACTCCAGCAACTAGAAAGAAAGTTTGGATTAACTTATCCCTACTATTCCTCCTTCTCTCGATTCCACTATTCGATCCTAGCACTAAGTTTCGCACTCCCTTCCTTTACGGGACTCTTGCCCCGGCTTCTTCTTGGGCTCCCTTCACCTCTTCTCTTTTCATTCTCATGTCTATCATATCCAGATTTCCAAACCCCGCCTGGCTGCCTCGGTGGCCCCGCCTTTCATAATTCCTTTTTCGTTGATGTGGGCGTACGATTTAGGGAATGAATTTTTGCGATAGCAAAAGGAGCAGCCCAAATTTTGGAGATGTAATCGACACGAGAGGAAGGGTTCAGCACCGCAGCGCGCAGTTGAGGCTCGCGTGTGAGGAATTGTGGCCGCGTAGAGTTCCTCTCCGCTCGCATATCCAACGGCATGCTGTAGCAAAAAAACACTCATTAACACAATTCGATTCTTTTCGCAATTCAATACGCTCCAAAACCCTAATCTCCTTTTTATTCATTCAACATTCTTTTCTGTTCAGGAAGGGACTGTCGAGGCTCCTGTGTATATTCAACGAATTGAAAATAAACTATTGTAACGTGTAAGGGTATGTTAGACTTTTTAATTTTGAAAGAGTGTCTTAAAATATAATTAAAAATATAAAAACATCTTAAAATATAATTAAAAAATATATATAATTACCTTTTTATATTAAGGCCAATCTTTAGTATTTTTTTAATATTTCATTACTCAAACTATTTTTTTTCTCTAAAATGTGCATATTGAAATCTATTTATTTTAAATAAATCCAAAAGTTATTTAAGTCGAAAATTAAGTCAATTGAATAAATCAAAAATAAAATTAAATATTATTAATATTTTTATTTATTTTTATTTTCCTTTCTAATTTTATTAAATCTTCAGAATCATATCCAAGTCAAACTTGGAATATTCTAGAAGACTTCTATAGTAGAATAAGAAAATAAAATAAATTAGGACTCCTAAATTTTCCAAATTAATTAGTTTCTATGTCCATGAAAATTCCCATGAATAGAAATAATCAACAAGGAAATAAATTAATTCCAATTTAATTATTTTCCTATTCCATGAGAGTTACCAAAATAGAAATACTCAAAATAGGAAAACAGAACTAATTATGGAAAGTTGGATCTCGGTAGGAGAAGCACGGGGTGGGGATCCCCGCGCCCCCCACCATCGACCCAAACCCTAGAGGGGGCCGCCCACCATCGAAGGTGAGCACCCTCATGGGTCGATCGATCCAGGGGGATCGGCCATGGGGTTGGCCGATCCAAGCCCTTCGTCTTCTTCGTCACACGTCTTCTCCGGCGGTCGTTTCGGCATCGATCCAACGTAAATAAAATTACAAAATTAAATTTACAATTCCGGTATCGATTCTATACATGAAATAGACCTTATACAATTTCTGGAAAATATAGAACAATAATAATAAATCCTAAATCCGGTCAACCCCCGAATTTTTACTATTACAAGCATTCACCACACAAAATGAATCTCGACATGTCCGAGAGTTTAATAAACCAACAATTATGACAAAATAATTAACGAATAATTAAACAAGCCATAATAGTCGAAAACCCTGCAAGGTAGAACAATAATATCGAAAATACCGCGAACGTAAACCACGCTCTGATACCAATTGTTGGAAATCGATATACCGGGACGTCGGAAAACGCGGAACATGACAACCCAACCGAAATCCCATCGCCGGAGGAAACCCGCAAGCCCACGTGTCCGGAGACTCGACCGAGAGCCTCGTGCGGGAAAACCCGCACGCCCAGCCGAGCCCCCACGAGGGGCTCACGGATCGCCTCGTAGCGATCCTAGGGATGCTCGTAGCATCACCCAGCGGATCCGGTGATCCGCTGCTACGCGTGGGGCGACTCGCCCACGCGAACCCGCTACGGGAATCCCCATAGCAACGCGCGAGCAGCTACGGGTCGATCCCGTAGCACCCCGCGATTGAACCCTAGGTTCGATTGCACCCCCTGCGTCCAGCCGGGGTTCTTCGCGTGTGACCCTCATGGTCGAGCTGTTGGAGTTGTATACTTAATATCTAGATTTAAGTGATATTAACTCCCGATCCATTTCCATTAATTTATTTAATTAAATAAACAATTATTTGCATTTGATTATTTATAATTAAATATATGCAAATTATAGTCCTAGATTATATACGTTGTAGTTAGTATGGTGTGCGTCGTCACACGGAAGATCATACTATCGATTACTCGTATATAATCGAACAGTTGCTCACGACCTAGATGGACAAGGACCAATCCATCGGTATAGTCGTTGTATGAGTGAGAAAATAATTGGTCTTGATTATTTTATCATACTTGTACACTTGGTGTATTGGGCGGATCGCTTGAGATTTATCGATTAGGATTACCTTAGATAATCGATTTAAGTCGCAGTGTATTTTATTCTTAATCCCTAATATTATTGCGGGTGTGTGCATATAATATTAGTGACTTTGATTTTCCAAAGGAATTGACCGATTAGAATAACTGGTCAATTACCGGTAAAGTTGGGTCGCTATATTCTATGTATGACATGCCGTGAATTCTTGACGGGAAAGTGTGTCCCGATGAGGGTTGATAATGTCCCCGAGATGAGTTCATAAGGAATTATTATGTAAACCCTGCAGGTGGATTTGTTCCGCATAATAATTAAGGTTGAATGGTACTGGTCTCGGATGCAAGAGATGAATAAATTAATTACGCAATTAATTTAAATTTATTCATGGACATTTCTATCTTAAACGCACGGAATAAATAATACTACGGAGAAAATATTATTTGATATAATATGGTATAATATTGGGAGTGCAATTATATTTATATAGTGGAAAATAAATATAATTAATATTAATGGATTAATAGATTTGGGTTTGGGCTCAATTTAATCATTAATATTGGAAGCCCAATATTCCACCTCCTTAAGATCCCATACGTAGTCTATAAAAGCACTACATGGTCTTCTCTATTCTCATAACTTGAAGATCACAATTCTAGAGAGAGAAAGGCGAGAAGGAGATCCATAGGAGTTCGGAGGATCGTCGCCTACACGACGTTCGTACGAAATGCAAGGAATACGTGGGAAGGTCTCAAGGTTTTCAAAGATCTCGTTTCTCCGCACAATGAGAACAAAGGTAAAATCATTGAACCCCCTTCGATGATTTTAATGTTTAATTATCGTGAAAATAACCTGAACGTAAGATCCGAGGTTTAGGATCCTCATCGAGGTCGAGCCGAGCGGTGGTGATCGAGGATCACCGGACCGCCGCGGCTGGAGCGACCCGTCGGCGTGGATCGCACGGAGATGCTGCCTGGGGAGGCAGGCGACCGCCTGGGGGGCCAAGCGCCCGCCTGGTGGTGTTCGCGAGCGGCCGCCCGGCAGGCAGGCGAGCGCTTCGTGCGCGCTCGCAGCGGGCTGCGGGATTTCCCGCAGCGGATCCGCATGCCTTCGCTGGCTGTGTGCGGGGCTCTACGAGCTGAACCCAAGCGCTCGCATGGATGCGAGCGCACGCCTCGATTGGGCAGCCGCGACTCGGGTCGCGACTAGGGCTCGATTGGGGTGAACCTCCGGGAGGTTCGGGTTGTTCGCGAAGGCTCTCCGGCACATCCAACGGACTGTTTTTTCCGGCAGCCCCTCACGCCACGCACAAGATGCGATCGATCGCCTCGGGTTCGCCCGTAGATGGTGATCGATCGGGCTTCTCCCCGCGTCCGGTGACGTGGGATTTTTCCGGTGGCGGGATTTCGATCGGAGTTGTCAATTCCGCGTTTCCCGACGACTCCGGTATGTCGATTTTCAACAATTGGTATCAGAGCGTTGGTTTTCGTTCACGGTATTTTTCGATAAATTGTTCTACCTTGCAGGGTTTCCAACTATTATGGCTAGGTATAATTGTTCGTTAATTATTGTCATAATTTTTATTAAACTCTCGGACATGTCGAGATTCGTTTTATGTGTGGTGAATGCTTGTAATAGTAAAAATTCGGGGGCTGACCGAATTTAGAATTTATTATTACGTTCTACTTTTTCCGGAAATTGTATAGGGTCGATTTCATGTATAGAATCGATACCAGATAATTGTAAATTAATTTTGTAATTTATTTACGTTGGATCGATGCCGAAACGACCGCCGAAGAAGAAGACGTGTGACGGAAGAGACGAAAGAGAGGGAGGATTCGGACCGGCCATCCCCATGGCCGATCCCATGGATCGATCGATCGCATGGGGAGGGCACATCGCGCCTCTCGGCCGCGGTGTCACTGGCGATGGTGGCTCGTGGCTGGGCGGCGGCGGCGGCGGTGCTCCTCCTCGGCTAGCGATCGATGGTGGTGGGGCGCGGGGACTCCCAACCCGTGCTCTCCCGCCGAGATCCAACTTTCCTAAATTATTCGGTTTTCCTATTTTGAGTATTCCTAGTTTTGGGAATTCTCATGGAATAGGAAAAGAATAAATTTAGAATAAATTTATTTTTCCTTATTGATTATTCCTATTCTTGGAAATTTTCATGGAATAGGAAAAGAAATAAATTTAGAATTAATTTATTTTTCCTATTTAATTATTCCTTTATGGAATTTTTAATGGATTAAGAAAATAATTAATTTGGAAAGTTTTAATAGTCCTTAAATAATTTTTCCTTATTAAATTATTCCTTTATGGAATTTTTAATAGAAAAGGAAAGGGATTCATTTGGAAGGATTAGGAGTCCTAACTTATTTTATTTCCTTATTCTATGATAGAAGTCTTCTAGAATATTCCAAGTTTGACTTGGATAGGATTCTAAAGATTTAATAAAATTAGAAAGGAAAATAAAAATAAATAAAAATATTAATAATATTTAATTTTATTTTTTATATATTCGATTGACTTAATTTTCGAATTAAGTAACTTTTGGATTAATTAAAAATAAATAGATTTAAATATTGGAATTAATATTCTCGTCACATGGAGCATTCAAGAACGAAGTCTGAAGACTAGAAGATGCGTACGGGGATGGAATAAAGCCATAATAGTCGGAAAAATAATATTCTAGTATTATTTTGATTATTTGATAATATTCTATGTACTTTATTTCATGTATGCATGCTTATGTGTATTTAATTATGCATTAGATAGCGTATCCCTTTGTTATAAAAAGCTAAGTGGGAGAGGGATTGGAAACAATCCCATGGTCTCCATTGCTGTTCTCTTGGTGACTCTTATGAGCTTTCGAAGTTCGTATAGACGAGTCATTGGAGGAGAATTCTTGTAATTCCTTTTACAAGAAACATTGATTGAGTTCATCAAACAATGCCTAATTTATCTTTCTGAAACTGATTTCAAGTCGACTCATTCTCACCCCGGGGAGTGGAATGGAGCAAAAGCCACTTGGTCATGTGGATGACACAAATTAGAGACTTTCGTACAATTTTTGAAGTGGATCGATTGTCTGCTCGGCTCCCTCATTTTATGAGAGATAGGGTTGTTCGCATGGTGAATCACTGATAAGAAACTTCGAGTTTCACTTATGATTCTCCGCGTCTTGATTTACAAGATCGAATGGATCAAGTAATTAGGAGTCAATTATAAAAGTCTCTTGGTGTAGTAAACGTCCACACCACGTGGCTTGCTATACTAACGGATTTTGGATTAATTGATGTAGACAGTTATAAGAAATTGTGAAGAATTGTGAAATCATCGTAAACGTCCATACCACGTGGCTTGCGGTGATGTAGTGGTTCCAACCGATTTACTTTAGTACTAAGTAATGGTTTACACTTAGATACGCATTATAGTATTCTTCCCCACGAAGTTACGCTATAAGTGATGTATGACCGAAGCAAATCTAATTGCTAAATCATTTGGGTAGGTAAACGTCCACACCACGTGGCTTGCCATATCTGATGGGATTTTAGATGTGATTAGTGATTTAATGATATTATTTGAGGGAGATAATATCGGAGATTAAATCAATTGTTTATTGTTATATGTGCTCATAGATTAGGATATGACTTTGAACCCACTTTATGTGATACTTAAGGATTTTAAACTCACTGGTCCCTGAATGTATTGATTGGAATAGAGATCTGGACATTGCCCAGACTGTTAAAGATACAAAGTTTGTACTCAAGTGAACTTTGTCCTCCCGAGCCTACCAATGTCTTAACTGATGAGGTTAGGACTGATTTTGATATCATGTTCAAACTCAAGGAGATGTATAGACAGGACGTAGCGGCTAGACAAGAGGCGATAAGGATACTCATAAAGGCCATTCGATTCGAGGAAACGCTTGAAAAACGTTTTTGAGATGATGAACCTTTTGGACGAGTTGAGACGGAAATCGCAAGCTCTTGTAGTCAATGCCAAAGGTTTCGAACCTAAGGGCAAAAACCGAGGGGAAAGGAAAAGCAAGCAAAGAAACTCAGTGGTCCTAATCTACTTGGACCACGAGATGGGGCGAGAAAGCCGTGAGGCAAGTGTTCTCGATGCAAACAGTCTGGGTACTTGAAGTCTGATTATCCTCTCAAATAAAGTACGAAATTTTTTTTAGTCGTAAAACATAGTCAGTGGTATTATCTACCGGAACCTGGTGTGTAGATATGGAACCACTGACGGTATGTGCATTTTAAATGCAAGGGTTCCAGGAAACCCGACGACTTGAAAAAGAAGAAATCGTAGTCTACATGGGCAATGCTGTTGAGGAGGCAGCTGTTGCAGTGAAGGACATTTTATAGGATTTCATTTTGAGTTATTGCTTTTATGTACTTTTCATTTTAGAAAGAACTTTGTTCTGGATTTCTAATGAATTGATATTTTATTTCTTTTAATCATTTGATGGTTATAAGAAGAAATAATGATATTATCTATTCTGGTACATTAGCTAGCAATATATAAATGATGAATCCTAAGTCCACCACGATGCAACGAACCATAGTATATAACTCGTTTTACTTTTAAGAGATATTTCTGTAACGGATCATTTATACTTGTGGATTCTTATGCTAAGTCATGTTTATTCAAATAAGAAATTCAAAGGTCAAAATTTGATTTTTTGATCAATTAAGTTGAAGGAGAGTGGACCTTCCGACCTAAGAATCTAATTTGGATGATAACATAACTAAGCAATCCTTTATGGATATAAGGTATAAGATCCGGACAAGTATTAGAATTGATTCATTCTGATGTATGCAGACCTTTGTTTACTCAGACAATAAGGTACGAGTACTTCATTTTATGATTACTCGAAAAAATGGATTAGGATACCTGATGTGCCACAAAAGCAAAGTGTTTTGACAAGTCAATGGACACAAAGCTATTGTGGGGAACCAACATGGTATATCCATTGAAAGCCTGCGATTTGATCGCGGAGGCAAGTGCCTGTCTAAGGAATGCATGGCATACTGATCAGAGTTTGGGATTTGATCCCTAATGACTACACCATACACTCTTGTGTAGAAATGGTGTGTCAGAAATAGGAAATGGAACTCTTATAGAAATAGTAAAAGCATGAGTTATACGGAACTACCTGTGTTCTATGGATATGTTCTGAAAACAACGGCGCATATGCGGTTGTAGAATATCCTGGAAGGACAAAAGTTGTGTGTTCAATAGTACTATGAACCAGAAGGACGTCATAAGTTCTAACGCCCGGTTCTTAGAGGAAGACTATTAGATGAACCACAAGCCCAAAGTGACGTAATACTTTGAAATGAGAGAGAAAAATTAAGACATAGAACCAGCCGAACCGAGTAGCTGTACACCACTAACTGCACCTACTATTATTACTGTTAATGCACCGGAATGCCGTTGTAGTGGGAGGTTGTGTGACAATCGGAGATGTTCATAAGGCTAGGAGAGTTTTCAGACTCTGGACCTAGTATACATGAAATCGATCCCTGGATCTACATGAAGGCAATACTAGATCTAAATGTGCCTTCTTGGAAAGCAATAAGGATTATTGCTAAGAGGCGAGATCATTTAGAGTACAAGCTTAGTTGATCCATTTATGGATTGAAACAAAGCATTGAGCTCGTGGTACTTGCAAATTGATGAGATAGTCCATTTTATGGATTCATCAAAGCATAGACGAATCGTGTGTATTGGAAACGTGATGGAAACAAGGTGGTGTTTCTCGGGTTTTATGTAGATAACATTTAATCATTGGTAACAATGTAAAGATGTTGTCAGACATAAAATGATGGTTTTCTAGATAAATCATTGTGAAAGATATAAGAAGAAGTTGGACATGTTCTTGAGATCTTGCATCTCTAGGAAAGAACATTGTACTTCCCCTTAACATCTTACATAGATATGATTATGGTTCGTTTTAACATGCAAGATTCCGAGAAAGGGTTGTTACCTTTCAGACACGGAATGCATCTATCTAAGGACATGTGTTTTGAAACACAAAAGGAGATAGAAGCAATTAAAGCAGTTTCCTACACTTTAAGTGTTGAAAGCTTAATGAATGCAATGTTGAAAACGAGAACCTGATATCTGCTATGCGGCTAGTATAGTGGGAGGATATCAAGGTAATCCTTGAAAGGAATGTTCGACTGCTGTAATGAACATTTTAAGTACTTTCAAAGTACTGGAAACTATGTTCTGGATTACGGAGCAGGCAAGCTTTTCCTTTGGATTACACTCTCTCAGATTTCTAATCAAATAAGGACCGGTGTAAGTCGATATCAGGCTATGTGTTTCACTATTATAGGAGGAGGAGTTTTTAACATGGAAGAGTGATAAGCACGATGCTTTTCAGACTCTGCCATGGATAACCAAGAATAGCGGCCTCAGAGGCAGCGGAAGTTCTGATTTTGCTCCGGGATAACCTCTAGGACTTAGATGTGATTCTTAGTTTACCAAAGGCTATGTAAATGGCGGTGCTATGGCAAACTATAAGAAAGTACCACCTGTAAGATAACACATAGAGCGCAAGTACCACCTGATACGATTCATCGTCAGGGAAGACGATGCTGTAGTCACCAAGATAACTTCGGAACGACAATCTAGATTGCTCTTTCACAAGGCACTTCTTGGAAGTGCACATTTAGCACGCCTCGATTGGGCAGCCGCGACTCGGGTCGCGACTAGGGCTCGATTGGGGTGAACCTCCAGGAGGTTCGGGTTGTTCGCGAAGGCTCTCCGGCACATCCAACGGGCTGTTTTGAGCAGCCCCTCACGCCACGCACAAGATGCGATCGATCGCCTCGGGTTCGCCCGTAGATGGTGATCGATCGGGCTTCTCCCCGCGTCCAGTGATGTGTGATTTTTCCGGTGGCGGGATTTCTATCGGAGTTGTCAATTCCGCGTTTCCCGACGACTCCGGGATGTCGATTTCCAACACGAGCCGTCGATCCGCCGGCGGTCCGGTGGTTCAACCACCACCGCCCGGTTCGACCTCTTCCACGGGTCTCGATTCTCGAATCTTGCGTTCACGATATTTCACGATATATAAACGATTAAAATCATAAAGGGTGTTTACGATTTATACCTCATTCTCGTTGTCCGGAAAAAACGAAGAACTTCGATGACCTTGAAGTCTTCCCACGTATTCCTTGCACTAGCTCGAACGTCGGGGTGGGCGACGATCCTCCGAGCTTTATGGATCTCCTTCAACTCTCTAGAACTATCTGATGGAGTTGTATACTTAATGTCTAGATTTAAGTAACATCTGAACTCCGTCCAAAGCATTTATCCTATTTAATAATAAACAATCATTTGCGTTTAATTATTTATAATTAAATATATGCAAATTATAGTCCTAGATTATATAAGTTGTAGTTAGTATGGTGTGCGTCGTCACACGGAAGATCATACTATCGGTTACTCGTATATAATCGAACAGTTGCTCACGACCTAGATGGACAAGGACCAATCCATCGGTTTAGTCGTTGTATGAGTGAGAAAATAATTGGTCTTGATTATTTTATCATACTTGTACACTTGGTGTATTGGGCGGATCGCATGAGATTTATCGATTAGGATTGCCTTTAGATAATCGATTTAAATCTCAGTGTATTTTATTCTTAATCCCTGATATTATTGCGGGTGTGTGCATATAATATTAGTGACTTTGATTTTCCAAAGGAATTGACTGATTAGAATAACCGGTCAATTACCGGTAAAGTTGGGTCACTGTATTTTATGTATGACATGCTGTGAATTCTTGACGGGAAAGCGTGTCCCGATAAGGGTTGATAATGTCCCCGAGATGAGCTCATAAGGATTATCATGTAAACCTTGCAAGTGGATTATGATCCGCATGATAATAAAGTTGAGTGGTACTATTCTCGGAATTATAAGAGATGAATAAATAATATTAGCAATGAATATAATTTATTCATGGACATTTATATCTTAAACATGCGGAATAAATAATACTATCGGAGAATATTATTTGATATAATATGGTATAATATTGGGAGTGTAATTATATTTATATAGTGGATTTAATATATAATTAATAATAGTAAGGATTAATAGATTTGTGCTTGAGCTCAATTTAATCACTATTATTGGAAGCCCAATATTCCACCTCCTTAAGATCCCCTACGTAGCCTATAAAAGCACTACATGGTCTTCTCTATTCTCATATAACTTGAAGATCACAATTCTAGAGAGAAAAAAAAAAGAGAAGGAGATCCATGGAGTCCGGTTGTCGTGCGCACGCCTCGATCAAACAAGCGGCGGCTCGGCCGCGGCTAGGGTTTGCATGCGGGCTGCTACGAGCAGCCCTAGGCGGCTGCCATGTACAGCCGCGAACCCCATGCGGGGGTTCGACCGAACAACCTTGGGTTCGCCCGCAGTTAGGGTTTGGTTGAGTTCGGCTTCGTGGTGGTTCGTGGCGGGATGTTCCGGCAACCGGGATTTCGTTTGGAGTTGTTGTTCCGCAATTCTGACAACTCCGGATATTCGATCTCCAAAGGATATCGGTCGGATTAATTAGATAATTTATTTAATTAATTTTATTTAAATTTATTAATTCCGGGATGTCGATTTCCAACAATTGGTATCAGAGCGTTGGTTTTAGTTCACGGTATTTTTCGATAAATTGTTCTACCTTGGAGGGTTTCCGACTATTATGGTTAGATTTAATTTTCGTTAATTAATGTCATAATATTGTTCTTGATTATTAAACTCTCGGACATGTCGAGATTCGTTTTATGTGTGGTGAATGTTTGTAATAGTAAAAATTCGGGGGTTGACCGAATTTAGGATTTATTATTACGTTCTTTTTTTTCGGAAATTATATAGGGTCGATTTCATGTATAGAATCGATACCGGATAATTGTAAATTTATTTTGTAATTTATTAACGTTGGATCGATGCCGAAACGACAGCCAGAGAAGACATGTGACGGAGGAGACGAAAGAGAGGGGTTAGGGCTAGGATCGACCAACCCCATGGTTGATCCATGAGGATCGATCGACCCTAGCATGGATGGGCCGCCGGCAACGGTGGCCGGCCACCTCCTAGGGCTTGGGTCGATGGTGGGGGGGCGCGGGGATCCCCACCCCGTGCTTCTCCTACCGTGATCCGACTTTCCATAATTAAATCGGTTTTTCCTATTTTGATTATTCCTATTTTTGGGAATATTCATGGAATAGGAAAAAAATTAATTTGATATTAAATTTATTTTTCTAAATTGATTATTCCTATTGTTGGGAATATTCATGGATTAGGAATAAATAAATTTGGAAAGTTTAGGAGTCTTAAATTATTTTATTTCCCTATTCCATGATGGAAATCTTCTAGAATATTCCATGTGGGTCTTGGATAGGATTCTAGAAATTTAATGGAGTAGAAAAGGAAAATAAAAATAATAAAAATATTAATAATATTTAATTTTATTTTTGATATATTCGATTGACTTAATTTTCGAATTAAGTAACTTTTGGATTAATTGAAAATAAATAGATTTAAATATTGGAATTAATATTCCCGTCACATGGAGCATTCAAGAACGAAGCCTGAAGACTAGAAGATGCGTACGGAGATACGATAAAGCCATAATAGTCGGAAAATAATATTCTAGTATTATTTTGATCATGTGATAATATCTTATTTTCTTTATTTCATGTATGCATGCTTATGTGTATTTATTTATGCATTAGATAGTGTATCCCTTTGTTATAAAAAGCTAAGTGGGAGAGGGATTGGAAACAATCCCATGGTCTCCATTGCTGCTCTCTTGGTGACTTTTATAAACTTTTGAAGTTTATATAGATAAGTTATTGGAGGAGAGTTCTTGTAATTCCTCTTACAAGAAACATTGATTAAGTTTATCAAACAATGCCTAATTTGTCTTTCCAAAACTTATTTCAAGTTGACTCATTCTCACCCCGGGGAGTGGAATGGTGCCAAAGCCACTTGGTCATGTCGAGGACACAAATTAGAGACTTTCGTACCATTCTTTTGAAGGTGGATCGATTGTCTGCTCGGCTCCCTCATTTATGAGAGATAGGGTTGTTCGCATGGTGAATCACTGGTAAGAAACTTAGAGTTTCAGTTATGATTCTCCGCGTCTTGATTTACAAGATCGAATGGATCAAGTAATTGGGAGTCAATTATAAAAATCTTTTGGTATAGTAAACGTCCACACAAACGTGGCTTGCTATGCTGAATGGGATTTTGGAATAATTGATGTAGACATTTATAAGGAATTGTGAAGGATTGTGAGTTATCGTAAACGTCCACACAAACGTGGCTTGCGGTGACGTAGCAGTTCCAAACGATTCACTTTAGTACTGAGTGATGGTTTACACTTAGGCACGCTTTATAGTGTTCTTCCCAACGAAGTAATGCTATAATGATGTACGACCAAAGCAAATATAATTTCTAAATCGTTTGGGTAGGTAAACGTCCACACAAACGTGGCTTGCCATATCTGATGGGATTTTAGATGCGATTAGTGATTTAATGATATTATTTGAGGGAGATAGTATTAGAATTAATTCGATTGTTTGTATTATGTGCTTATAGGTTAGAAATGTCTTTGCCCTACTATTTGATATACGATAAGGCATTTTATACTCAACAACCCTTAGAATGTTGATTGGAATCGAAATCTGGACAATGTCCTAACTGCTGAGAAGTACAAGTGTGTACTTCAATATCTTTGTCCTCTCGTTCCAAGCAAAGGTTTTTGAACCTATGGATGGGTAGATGGAAAAGAAGAAGAAAGATACGGAAACCCAGTGATCCTAGTTTTGGACCACGAGATGGGTAAAGTATGCCGCAAGGCAAGTACTTCCGTTGTAAGCAGTCTGGGCACTGGTAGTCTGATTGTCCTCTCATAAAAAAAACAAGAGTGAATTTTTCCTTAGTCATTGATACATTTTCAATGGTGATATCTACCAGCACCTTGTGTGTAGATACGGAGGCCACTGATCATGGGTTGCATTTGTATGCAAGGGTTCCAGGAAACCCGGAGACTTTGAAAGGAAAAGATCACCATCTACATGGGCAATGTTGCGAAGGTGGCGGCTGTTGCAGTGGGAGAGATTCATTTACTTTGAGTAATGACAGGATTTCATACATTGTCTTTATATGCCTGGATTTAGAAAGAATTTGATTTCAGTTTCTAAACAAATGGATATTCTAATTCTTCTAATCATTCGATGATTATAAGAAGAATAGATGATAATATCTGTTCTAGCATATTGGTTGACAATTTGTATATGATAAATCCTGAGTCTACCACGATGCAACAAACCGAAACTAGTAACACATTATCTAACACCAATAAGAGAAAGGAACCTTCTAGGATGAATCAATTATACTTGTGGCATCTTAAGCTAGGTCAATTTTAATCCAAATGGGATTCAAAGGTTGAACAACTGATGGTCAAATCAGTGGTGTTGAAGGAGAGGACCTTCCTACCTATGAATCAATTTTGGATGGTAAATGACCAAGTAACCTTTTAAGGTTAAAAGCCATAGATCCGGACAAGTATTGGATTTGATTCACTCTGATGTATGCGGACCTATGTCTACTCAGACATGAGGAGGGTATGAGTATTTCATCTTTGATGATTACTCGAGACATGGATTTAGGTACCCTATGCGCCGCAAAAGCAAGTACTTTGACTAGTTCAAGGAGTACAAATCTTGTGGAGAACCTTCACGGTAAATCCATTGAATGCCTACGATCTGATCGTGGAGGCATATACCTGTCTGGAGAATTCAAGGCATACTGATCAGAGAATGGGATTAACTCCCAACTGACTGTACCATTTACTCCTCTAAGGAATGGTGTGTCAAAAGGAAGGAAAAGGACTCTTATGGAAAATGGTGAAAACGATAATGAGTTATTCGGACTTACCTTATGTTTTAGGGATATGCCTTGGAAACATCGGCGCACATCCTAAACTTGGTTCCTTAGAACCTCGTACGGAAGTGCGGTTGTTTGTAGGATATCCTAGAAGAACAAAGTTGTGCGTTCGATAGTCCTAAGGACAAGAAGGTCGTTATAAGTTCTAACGCCCGGTTCTTAGATGAAAGTTATGTGATGAACCACAAGCCCAAAAGTGATGTGATACTTGATGAGAATGGGAGAGAATGATCGTGATACGAACCTCGTCGGGGATAGAAAGATAGAAGAAGAAAGAAGAACATAAAGATAGGAAGATACCGACGGAAGTCCCAAAACCTCTGAATCTACCCCCGAAATGATTTAGATTCGACGACCTAAACCCCAACGCGTGATCGACGCAGCAACTCGGGGATGAGGAAGACACACGAACGAAGGGTGGATCGCTTCGTTGATTCGTCGGTTGAATTCTTTGGATAGTCGGGTAGAATTCGAACCCCAGAGAGAATTTTAGTAAAACTCACAAAAAGTAATTTTATTCATCAATAATGTTCTGATTAAAACAATGCGTTGGGGAGCTTTATATAAGCAATGCCCTAATTATTAAATAAAAAGAATTAAAACAATTAAAATCAAAACAATTAAAACTGACGCAAATAAAACAATTAAAATCAAAACAATTTAAAAACTAACGCAAATAAAACAATTAAAATTAAAACAATTAAAACTGACGCAAATAAAACAATTAAAACTGACGCAAATAAACTTAACGCCGCTGCGCTACTTTTCTGAAGATGTCGGCCGATAGAATATGGGTGTCGGCCGACACCAACCCAAACTCGGGTTCTTCCTCGGATTGAGCCGCGGGATCGTCAGAATCTCGATTTTCTGACATCATGTCGGCCGACAGGCCTTGGTGTCGGCCGACAGGCCTTGGTGTCGGCCGACACCAAGCCAGAAACTCGACCGAACTTCACGGCGCGTCCTCGGCACACTCTCGACCTCCGTTCTACCGTCTTCGTCGTCGTTCTAGTTTGAAACAGAACTCGGGTCGCATCATTCCCCTCCTCTTGAAGAGGATTTGTCCTCAAATCCACGTCGATGCCAGGGTCGAACACCACTCTCTCGAACAAGCTTGGAACAACGATAGTCTGCAGCTTACACCCTTGATGTAGTGGAACACCAAGAGATCGTCAAGGAAGACATCATGAATTTCTTGCAAAGCATAATGAGTAGAAGAATGTAGAGAGAATAAAACGTTAGTGGCAATCATCTCCTTCGTCACCAACGTCGGTTGTCCCTCTTTCTCTGCTTGTTTCACCATGGATAACTCCAATGGCGGAAGGTCCTCGGACTCCACCAAATCCTCCTCGATGTCGGACCCCACCGACTCCTCCTCGATGTCAGAGTCCACTGAAACCGACGGTGTCGGTTCGTCGCACTCTTTAACGGACTCCTCCGAAGCCGAATCTTCCTCGGAATACACCAAGACCGACTCTTCTTCGGACCCTACCAAGGCCTTCGGTTCTGGTTTCTCGCCTTCGTCATCAGTCGCTACTTTCCCAGCCTTCATTGTCGCTTGTACCAGCTCCTCCATCTGACGCTTAATATCGCTCCAACACTGGTCCCAACGCTCAGCTCTGGCTCTCCTCTCATCACGAAACTCCCGACTACGATCACGGACTCGATGATGGCCATTCTGAACTTCTCGGTATCCGCTGCCACCTCTTCGATTCCATGCATCTTCACGATGAGCTCTCTCCTCTAAGGCGGTAAGTCGTGCATTCACCACCTTCATCTCTGATGTAATCATCCTTTCTAACCGTGCAGAAAAAGTGTCCAACACAGGTGCCACAGACTTCCTCCACCCAACACAAACGGTCTCCTCGATGAACTGAATTTGGGTAAGATCCATCTCGTCAACCTGCAAAAGTGTTAGAAACAAAATAGAGAGCCTCACCACTCTCGTGTATCACTCAATATGGTAAGTCACTCACGCTCGTATCCCTCTCACTTTCTCTCTCTCAAGAATCGAACTCTCCCAATCTACCGATCGAATTCAATTCCAACAAAAAAAAATCTCAACCCAACAGATTCCACGAATGAACGAAGAGATAAAAGACTTAAAATTGCTGAACGAACGATGCACAGCAATAAAAAGAATAATAGAGCTCAAATTCAATTTTTTTTTTAATAAAAATTACTGTTCATGAACAGTAATTTTCGAAAATAAAAAAATAATTTTTTTTTTAATCAAGAAAAAAGAAAGAAACGAAGAATAAAGAAGAAAGCACGAAAGAAAGAGAGAAAAACGAAACGAGGTTACGTATAAATTTTGAACCCGAACCTGGGCTCTGATACCAAATGATACGAACCTCGTCGGGGATAGAAAGATAGAAGAAGAAAGAAGAACAGAAAGATAGGAAGATACCGACGGAAGTCCCAAAACCTCTGAATCTACCCCCGAAATGATTTAGATTCGACGACCTAAACCCCAACGCGTGATCGACGCAGCAACTCGGGGATGAAGAAGACACACGAACGAAGGGTGGATCGCTTCGTTGATTCGTCGGTTGAATTCTTTGGATAGTCGGGTAGAATTCGAACCCCAGAGAGAATTTTAGTAAAACTCACAAAAAGTAATTTTATTCATCAATAATGTTCTGATTAAAACAATGCGTTGGAGAGCTTTATATAAGCAATGCCCTAATTATTAAATAAAAAGAATTAAAACAATTAAAATCAAAACAATTAAAACTGACGCAAATAAAACAATTAAAATCAAAACAATTTAAAAACTAACGCAAATAAAACAATTAAAATTAAAACAATTAAAACTGACGCAAATAAAACAATTAAAACTGACGCAAATAAACTTAACGCCGCTGCGCTACTTTTCTGAAGATGTCGGCCGATAGAATATGGGTGTCGGCCGACACCAACCCAAACTCGGGTTCTTCCTCGGATTGAGCCGCGGGATCGTCAGAATCTCGATTTTCTGACATCATGTCGGCCGACAAGCCTTGGTGTCGGCCGACACCAAGCCAGAAACTCGACGGAACTTCACGGCGCGTCCTCGGCACACTCTCGACCTCCGTTCTACCGTCTTCGTCGTCGTTCTAGTTTGAAACAGAACTCGGGTCGTATCAGATCGAGACTTAGAACCAGCCGAACCGAGTAGTACACCACTAGAACCTGCACCTGTTATCACTATTAATACACCGGAACGCCGTCATAGTGGGAGGGTTGTGAGACAACCGGAAAGATTCGTGAGACTGGGTGAGTCTTCGGACTCGGCACCTAGAGTACATGGAATCGATCCCTGGATCTATGATGAGGCACTACAAGATCCAAATGCGCCTTCTTGGGTAAGGCGATGAAACCCGAGATAGAATCTGAGGATTTTAATAAAGTCTGGGATCTTGTAGAACCACCGAAAGGCGTGAAGCCAATCGGGTGTGAATGGGTCTACAAGACAAAGAGAGGATATGACGGGAAGGTCGGAACCTTCAAAGCAAAGCTTGTTGTGAAAGGATATACTCAGAAAGATGTGGATCGAGTATGAGGAGACCTTTCGCCGGTAGCAATGCTAAAGTCAATCCGGATTCTCTTAGCATCTAATGTGGATTATGAGGTGTGGTAAAATGGTTGTCAAGACAGCTTTCCTACATGGAAGTCTTGACGGAACCATTTATGAAATAACCAGAAGGATTTATTGTTAAGGGGCGAGAGCATTATGTGTGCAAGCTCAGTCGATCCATTTATGAATTGAAGCAAGCTACAAGATCGTGGAACATGCGGTTTGATAAATCAGTTGTGGATTTATTCAAAGCATGGACGAATCGTGTGTGTATTGGAAACGTGATGGAAACGAAAGTGGTTTCTCGTGCTTTATTTAGACGATATTTTCTAATTGGCAACAATGTGAAAATGTTATCGGACATGAAGGGATGGTTGTTCTAGACAATTCGATATGAAGGACTTAGGAGAGGTTGGACATGTTCATGTGATCAAAGTTATAAGGGATCACAAGAGAGGAACATTGTACCTATCCCAAGCTTCATACATAGACACGATTCAGACATGGAATCTATCTATCTAAAGATGTGTGTCCAAACACAAAAGGAGATAGAAAAATGAAAGGGAGTTAGGAGAGGTTGGACATGTTCATGTGATCAAAGTTATAAGGGATCAAAAGAGAGGAACATTGTACCTATCCCAAGCTTCATACATAGACACGATTCAGACATGGAATCTATCTATCTAAAGATGTGTGTCCAAACACAAAAGGAGATAGAAGAAATGAAAGTACGCCTCGGCTATGGAAGCTTAATGTATGAATCCAGCCCAACCCTCTTTGTATTAATTAATAATGTGTATTACATAGCCCAAGGTTTGAACCTTAGACCTCATGAGTGAAGAGGAGGAGATAACTGCTGGGCTATCTGAGTTATATGTACAATTTTTAAAAGATAATATATATAAATATTTATTAACCTATATTTATTATGAAGTATAATGTAATAATAAGATAAAATACAATATATATATATATATATATATATATATATATATATATATATCAAATTATAAATATAAATAGTAGTTTAACAAAAACTAATTTTAAATAAAACACCATTTAAATATATTAAATGCGAAATTTTTGTAATTGATTATTTTTATAAAATTGCGTAATTTTTTGGGTAATTGTATAATTTTTGTTATTAATTATTTTTATAAAATTGCGTAATTTTTTGCGTAATTGTATAATTTTTGTAATTAATTATTTTTATAAAATTATAATTGCGTAGTTGTATAATTGCGTAGTGCGTAAGCAGTTAAAAAAACTTTAATTGTAATTTATTATTTAGTGAAATAATGGTTTAAAAAAACATTTCAAACAATTTAGTGTAATTTTATAATAATATTTAATTAATTTATTATTATATAAATGAATAGTTTAAAAAAAAAAAAACAATTCCCCTACGGCAAATGCCATAGGGAATATTTTTCAATTCTCCCCTACGGCAAATAGCCGTAGGGAACCCCTACGGGAAAAATTCTCGTAGGGGATTTATTAATCCCCTACGGGCGTGTGCCGTAGGGACAAATTCCCTATGGCTAGCCGTAGGGGACCCCGTAGGGAATCTCGGAGGGAAGCTATGCGCGCGAATGCGCGCCCAATTCCCTACGGGAGTCACCCTTACGGCTGGGGCCGTAGGGAATGCGGTAGGAGAACTCTGAATATGATTCCCGAAGGGAATGCCGTAAGGAATTCCTACGGGAAAAATGCCGTAGGGAATCCCCGTAGGGATTCCCTGGTTTTTTTGTAGTGACTTAAGCCGCTTGAGTCTGGACCATGAATCGGTAGGAAGCCATTCGAAGTCGGACGATATAACCGAAAGAGATCCCGATCAATCCCCATCGAGTTGCCAAGGATGACAGAAAGAGATCCCGACCAATCCCCATATCGAGCTGCCCAGGAAGAAGAGTGCTTGCCAAAAAGGAGGGTCTGGGCAAGATATATCGAAAAGGGATTTCTTCCGCTGGCAGATAAGAAGATGGTTAATGATGGTTTTCTTTTGGAAACTCGAGTATCTCGATACAGTAATGCAACTGTGAACTTCAAAATTGGGAGATGATAACTGATCCATGATAAAACAAACAAAAACGAGTATCAATGAGTATACGAAAACGGAGTTTTTCCGTTCGTATTTATAAGCTTGATATTCTGATCTAATTTAAGTCATCACAGCACCCGGATTTCAATCGTTCCACGAAACGATTCAACTGCCAACTACGCTTATTAATTACTCGTATTAATAAAATTAATAGTAAATCACCCCATCCAGCGCTACATATCCATTAATATGATATGATCATTCAATTTAGGGAATCGATGCGTCTCTGTTATTAGTCATCCCACCGCCGGATTTCAATCGTTGCACTAAACGACTCAACTCCCAACCACGCCCATTAAACACATTGCGATTAATTAATTAAGAAAATAAATAAAACCCTAGAACTGTTTCGCCGTGGGGTTCCCTCGGTGGATTGTAACACCGTGCAACGGTATTAGGTAGGTAGAAAACCCTAAAACCTAATGTATCGTCGTGGTTGGAACACAGTGGATTGTAACACCGTGGAAGGCTCATACATGAGAAATTAAACCCATAGAACAGTGTCGCCGCGGGGTTCCCTCGTTGGATTGTGACACTGTGCAACGGTATTAGGTGTAAAACCCTAAAACATAATGTGTTGTTGTGGTTTGAGCACGGTGGATTATAACACCGTGAAAGGCTCATAAATGAGATATAAAACACAGAACAGTGTCGACGTGGGTTCCTCGTTTTAGAATACACCGTGAATTAATTGCACAACGTGAAATAATTAACCTAGCTTACACCGTTACACGGTTTTACAAACATGTATTCAACACAGTAATAATACACAGTAGACCATGATTTGTTTTATCATGGAATGCATTAGGGTGGAAGACGGATCGATATAAATGAAAATACAGTCGAAGTGTGTTCATTACAATATTAATAATGGAAAAAAAAAAGAAAAATTATTAAACAATTTAAACTAAACAAAAATAGTCTTATTACAATTGATGGATCAAAACCCTATTGTGAATTACAATTGATGGATCAAAACCATAAACCCAGAACCATATAAAAAAGTATCAACTTCTTATTTAAAGAGACTCGGATGAACAAAGAAAAAAAAGACATCACACCCGCCTCAGAATCTACTCTATGGATGGAAAGCAATTCGAAGACCTTCTTTTTCTTTGGCGTGAATCATACATAGCCTGTTATGATCTCCAACATGTGCCCAAATTCACCGCTACGTAGAAAGTGGCACTTGCTAAGATCCGTATCTAACAAAGATACTCGAGATATTTTGGAAACTCGAGTACCTCGTCATTGATGATCTAGGGAAAAGAAGGTTTTCTTTTTTAAACTCGAGTATCTCGTTACCGGACTGCAGCTATGAATTTGAAAGATGTGTGGTGAAAACCGCTCCATAAGAAAAAAAAACAACGCAGAAAAAACTTGAGAAAAAATTGGGTATAGAAAAAAAAAGGGAGGTTTCGTTCGTATTTATAGGCTCAATTTTCTGACCTAATAAAGTGATCCCGCCGCCAGATTTCAATTGTCTCGCGAAACGACTGACCTCTCAACTACGCCCATTAATTAAATAAAACCCTAGAACTGTGTCTCCGTGGGTATTTCACGGTGGATTGAATCACCGTGTCGTGGTCACTGTGACTTTGATAACGTGACTACAACTCTAAATGGGTCGTCTTGATGTTAGCACGGTGCATTTTAACACCGTGTACGTACATGTTATAAGTGACATAAAAAAACCTAATCCACCGCCGTCGTTGGTATCCCACGGTGCGTAAGCCGTGGTGGTATGTGATGGTTTCAGTATACCGATCCGATCGATATACCGTGTGTGCGGAAGCGTGTAAAGCAATAGATCTACTATGCCATGATCTTAGTGCACCCTTAATGTGTATAAGAACACATATAAACATATATATATACACATCCAATATATATATATATATAAGGTTCAACGATTACTTACTTTTGTGACGAAGTGATCCGTTGATGTCGTTGAGGTGGTGTTGAGTCGATTGAACCACCTCAAATGGATCAGCCTCTCGAAGCTCTCCTTATGAATGACCTCGTCACTCCTCTTGTCTAGATCACCCGGATGTTGAAGCCGCACAAATGGCCCGGCCTCTACGTGTTGCACACGAACCCGGAAAATGAACTTGCTTGCTTGTTAGATTGACCCCCCCCCCCCCCCCCCCCCCATAATGATGATATTGATGTAGAATCATTATCACACATTAAGGTGTGTTAATGGTGAAGTTGAATGGTCATGTCCACATCCTCATGCCACATTGCATTAGATGTGGTCCCATTTGCTTGCATGGCATGCCATGTCACACCATGTGACATGTATTCCATGCAAGCCATGCATCCCATGCATGTACGTAAATCACATCGAATATAAACCTAGTTTATATATGTATATATATATATATATATATATATATATATATATATATATGTATATGTCGATTCCAAATCGACTTATTTTAGCAAACACTTATAGCTCGTATTTCCGGCTCGTGTGTGACCCTGTAGGTATAATTATCGATCAATATTATATTGCTCCTAGCAATTAATATTATCTAATAATTATTTAAACATCCATAGACGACCTTATGACTTTATCGATTGCACACGTAGGATCGAAGGACACATCCCAACAATCTCCCACTTGGCCTTCAGAGCCAGTGTGCTGCCAACTTCCTGTTGTCACTTATGTCTAAATTTGAACTTGAGGCAAGACTCGAGTCATCCTCAATCGGTTCAAACCTTTCTTGGACTTTGAGACAGACTGTAAAACCATATTTATCACTATGATACGAATCTGGACGTGGCCACGTATTTCCACAGTCTCGACTCTCCAAGTGGCCGGTAAGACATGTATCCCATTATAAAATGGAGGACAATCTCATCTGGTCAATCCAAGCTCTCCCACTTGCTTCCTGATGTACCCAACAACAAGTTTTATAACCTCCTTTTACGAAAGGCGTTTACTTGTATCAAAGTACACCATTTCACAATGGAATCACTCTGGACTACTCAGGTCAGAGGAAATTGCTCGACTGTCAATGAAATAGTATTATGACTCGAAATCTTAAATACTATTTCAGTCGGGTCTGTTCGATCATTAGCTCCCAGCTAATATCTATGTAATTTTACTTGATGTCCCACATCACTAGCCCATGAAGCGGCGCTATAGTACACATTACAATCTAGTTCTTTGTATCGTCAGTTTGTCCGTACTCGATGATACGAACTAGGAACAATTTATGACTTAATTATATTAGTTCAACAATTGGGACTTCATTATGTGGTAAATCGACCTCATAACCCAATTAATATAATTTAATCATTTGGACAATTCATACAATTTAAACCACAATTATATGAAGAAATTATTGAATATCATAAAAGATAAGTGAATATTTACATAAACTCCAAAAGTAGACAATACAATAATAGGAATCACAATCCATCTCTAAGATATCGTATCCCTATTGCAGTCGTATGAGCATCATGCTTTGACTGCTGGAGTGGTTTAGTTAACGGGTCTGCAACATTATCATCAGTTGCAACTTTATTTATCTCGATGTCTCCACGACTAACTATCTCCCTGAGAATGTGGAACTTCCTGAGCACATGTTTGGATTTGTGGTGCTCCCTAGGCTCCTTGGCTTGCGCGATAGCTCCACTATTATCACAATAGAGAGATATCGGATGGGCCGAACTAGGTACGACACCAAGCTCATATAAGAACTTTCTTATCCAAACGGCCTCCTTTGCTGCTTCAGATTCAGCAATGTACTCAGCCTCTGTAGTAGAATCAGCTACGGTGGGTTGCTTGGAACTCTTCCAGCTCACCGCACCTCCATTCAGACAAAAGACAAAACCGGACTGAGACCGGAGATCATCTCTGTCTGTTTGGAAGCTTGCATCCGTATAGCCTGTCATAACCAACTCTTCTTGTCCTCCGAAGACAAGAAAATAATCTTTAGTCCTTCTAAGGTACTTAAGAATATTCTTGGCCGCAGTCCAATGCGCCTCACCTGGGTTTCCTTGATACCGACTCGTCATGCTCAAAGCATACGATACATCCGGTCGTGTACATATCATGGCGTACATAATAGACCCTATTGCCGAAGCATGAGGAATATTTGCCATCCTCATTTGCTCATCAGGTCCCGAAGGGCACTGCCTCTTGCTCAGAGATGTGCCATGAGTCATTGGAATGAGACCCTTCTTGGCGTCTTTCATTCTGAACCTGTCAAGCACCTTATCAATATAGGTTGCTTGACTAAGTCCAAGCATCCTTTGTGATCTGTTCCGACAGATCTTGATGCCCAATATGTACTGTGCTTCTCATAGATCCTTCATTGAAAACCATCTTCCCAGCCATTCTTTAACAGAATTAAGCATAGGAATATTGTTTCCAATGAGGAGTATGTCATCGACATACAACACAATGAATACAACGTAACTCCCACTGACTTTCTTGTAAACACAAGAGTCTTCCATGTTATTTTGAAATCCAAACTCTTGTATGGATTCATCGAACCGAAGATTCCAGCTCCGAGATGCTTGCTTTAATCCATAAATGGATCTATTAAGCTTGCATACTCTCTCAGCCTGATTAGGATCGATAAAACTCTCTGGTTGTGTCATAAACACTTCCTCTACTAGAATCCCATTCAAGAAGGCGGTTTTAACGTCCATTTGCCATATCTCATAATCATAATGAGAAGCAATGGCTAAGAGAATCCGAATGGATTTAATCATAGCAACTGGTGAAAAGGTTTCATCATAATCCACCCCGTGAATTTGTTTATATCCTTTTGCTACCAACCTTGCTTTGAAAACACTAGGTTTTCCATTCATGTCTGTTTTTATTTTGTAAATCCATTTGCATCCAATGGGCCTAGCCCCTTTAGGCAAATCGACCAAGTTCCAAACTTGATTTTCAGACATTGATTCCATTTCGGATTTCATGGCACCCTGCCATTTCTCGGCATCTGGACTCGTCATAGCTTGGATATAGGTCGAAGGTTCATTGCTTTCTAAAAGCATGACTTCATAGCTCTCGTTTGTCAGAATACCTAGGTATCTGTCAGGTTGAGATCTAATCCTTCCGGACCTTCGAGGGTTAGGTGTGGTTTCCAAAACCAATGGAGTACTCTCGACTTGGTCTTGAGTGTCCATCTCAGTTTGATCTTCTTGAACCTTGTTCAAGTTTTCTTGAACTTCGTTCAATTCAACTGAGCTCCCACTTACTTTCTTGGAAAGATATTCCTTTTCAAGAAATACACCATCTCGAGCAACAAAATCTTTGTTCTCAGATTGGTTGTAAAAGTGGTACCCTCGTGTTTCTTTTGGATAACCCACAAAGAAACATTTATCCGATTTGGGTTCAAGCTTTGTAGAGATATTTTTCTTCACATAAGCTTCACATCCCCAAATCTTGATATAAGACAAGTTAGGGACCTTCCCTTTCCATAACTCGTATGGTGTCTTATCAACAGCTTTTGACGGTGTCCTATTCAGTGTATAGGCCGCTGTTAAAAGTGCGTGTCCCCAAAAAGGTTTCGGTAGTTCACTAAGGCTCATCATCGATCGAACCATATCCAATAAGGTTCTATTCCTCCTTTCGGAAACACCATTCATCAGGGGTGTTCCAGGTGGAGTGAGTTGATATAAAATACCACAACTCATAAGATGATCATCGAATTCTTGGCTAAGATATTCACCACCTCGATCCGATCGAATGGCTTTTATCTTCTTACCAAGTTGATTCTCAACTTCATTTTGGAATTCTTTGAACTTTTCAAAGGCTTCCGACTTATGCCTCATTAAATAGACATAACCATATCTACTTAAGTCATCGGTAAAAGTTATGAAGTAGAAATAACCTCCACGTGCTTGTGAGCTCATTGGACCACATACATCACTATGGATTAAACCCAATAGGTCACTTGCACGTTCTCCTTTTCCTAGAAAAGGTGACTTTGTCATTTTGCCCATCAAACATCCTTCACATGTATCAAATGACTCCAAGTCAAAAGATTTGAGAATGCCTTCTTTAAGAAGTTTCTCTACACGTTTAATGTTGGCGTGGCCTAATCGACAATGCCAAAGGTATGTTTCATTGAATTCATTCGATTTGGCCTTTTTGGTATCAATGTTATATATATGATTGTCAAGTTGAAGTATATATAATCCATGTTCTAATCGTGTCGAACCATAGAACACTCCACTTTTTGAAATAGTAAATAAACCATTTATTATAGTGAAGGAAAATCCTTCAGTATCCAATACTGAAATAGAAATGATGTTCTTGGTAATACTTGGAACGAAATAAACATTATTCAATACTAAAACAAGGCCCGAAGGCAAACACAAATCATAAGATCCTACGGCTAATGCAGCGACCCTCGCTCCATTTCCAACCCGCAGATCGACATCTCCCTTTACCAAACTTCTACTTCTTTGCAGTCCCTGCACATGTGAAACAATGTGAGCACCGCATCCGGTATCCAATACCCAAGAAGAAGAATTTGTAAAGTTTATGTCTATGACATAAATACCTGAAGATGAAGGAACGACACCGTTCTTTACATCCTCCTGGAACTTGGGGCAATCCCGCTTGTAGTGTCCAACACGCTTGCAGTAGAAACACTCAGATTCCCCAGGAACCTTAGAAGCTTTCAAGAACCTTTTGGAAGGAGTTGCCACAACTTTCCCTTTCCCTTTGCCTTTCACTTCCGGTTTCTTAATCCCCTTGAACTTTTTGGTACCTCCTTCCCGAATCATAAGAACTTCCCTCCTAGGGTCCTTCTTAATCGCCGGCTCAGCAGCCTTAAGCATCCCATGGAGCTCATGAAGCGATTTCTTCAGTCCATTCATGTGGAAATTCAGCCTAAAGGCGTCATATCCATCATGAAGAGAATGAAGAATGAAATCGGTAGCCAACTCGTCATCATATGCAAAACCGAGGCGAGCACTTGAAGCAAATAATCCAATCATTTGCTGCACATGCGGTCCCACGGGTTTACCCTTTTCCAGCCTAGCTGTTGCTATAGCCCGGGTGACACCGAAGCGCTCAATCCTAGCCTGTTCCCCGAACATGCTCTTGAGCTCTTCTATGATGTCATAGGCTTCCATGAACTCGAATTGTTTTTGCAACTCGGGTACCATGGATGCCAACATCAAACATGTCACCTCATTCGAGGCTTTCTTAGCAAGGGCATATGATGCCTTTTGGGCATCCGTGCCCCCATCAGCGGGAAGCACGGGAAGGGGTTTGTCCAACACACTTTCCTTTTCTTCGTATTTGAGGACTATCCTCAAGTTACGTTGCCAATCAAGGAAATTGGTGTTGTTCAACTTTTCTCTATCCAAGATAGAGCTGAACTTGAATTGAGTTGATACAGACATATTAAACTACAGAAGAAAGATAAATTAAGTAAGTAAACATCCACAAAGCGTTTAAACAAATAAGGTTGTCTCGCATAACTACTTTATTTGTTTCATTTTGTTCATTCGATATCCAATATCGTCGTTCCCAATTATCTTAATATCAAAACCGTGATAAATCGTAAGTGAAAACTCGAGGTTTTCTAACCAGCGATCTTATCATGCAATTGAAGCCCTATCTCTCATTATAATGAGGGAGCCAACCAGACAATCGATTCACTCCATCCAATGGCTCGAATGTCTCTAATCTGTGTCATCGACATAAGCAAGCGCTTTGGCTCCATTCCACTCCCCGGGGTGAGAATGAGTCGAGTTGAACTTAGTCTTTGAAAAACAGATTAGGCATTGGTTTTTGACATTTTAATAAATTAGAACAAAACGATCCCAAGACCCTCATCTTGCGAATCCTTAAGCCGACTGAGTCCGCACTTAAGAACTCCAAGATAGGTAGACATCCCATGTCAATGACATCTAATGTCACTCTCAGTCGATGAGAGTCCCATTCTCATCTCATGTCTCGATAGCCACGCTTGCAGTGGATCTATCGATGAGAAAACCAAACTCACTTGTAAGGGTCTAACCCTTACTTGCTGGGTTTCGATGTCCCGGGGTATCAAAAATTGCGGAACCGATAACCCCGAACGAAATCCCGTCGCCGGAAACTGGATCCCCGACTCATCCGCAAGAGTCCGACCTTTGGAGACTACGCGCCCGAAGACACGCAGCCCGCCCCCAGCCGATTTTCTCCCGCAAGTCGGATCCACGAACGCGAACACCACGATGTCCGGAGCTCAACCGGAGAATCGCCGCGGGATGAACCCGCGGCCGAAACCCTAGCCGAGCCCCACCGCGGGCTCGCGATCGATCGATCGCGTGGGGCTGCCCAGCAGCCCCCGGCGGTGAGTCCGGCGACTCACCGCCGTCACCGGAGGTGGGGGGAGCCACCAGCCGCGGCGCCAGCCCGCGGCGGTTCCCCCCGGCGATCGAGCTAGGGCTCGATCGCCCCCAGCCGCGGCGTCCAGCCGCGGCTCTCCTCGGTGCGCGCCGGCGGTCGAAGCCCTAGGCTCGACCGCCACCCCCTCGGCTCCCAGCCGAGGGCTTTCCTCGATCCCGGCGGGGATCTCTAGACCGCCGGCGGTCCGGTGGTCTTCAACCACCACCGCGCGGTCTATCCCCGTCCCCGGGTTCGTCGTTTTTCCCGGATCTTGTGTTCATGCATATATCACAATTAAATCACATAAATTCACACGAAGGAGTTTATGATTGTACCTTTGATTCGTTGTGCGGAGAAACGAAATCAATTGAAGACCCTTGGATCTTCCCACGTATTCCTTGCACTTCGTTCGAACGTCGGGTGGGCGACGATCTATCGAACACCTATGGATCTCCTTCAACTCTCTAGAATATCAAGTATGATAATCTTGTCTTATGATTTATGAAGGCCATGTAGTGCTTTTATAGGCTACGTAGGGGATCTAAAGGAGGTGGAATATTGGGCTTCCAATATTGAAGATTAAATTGAGCCCACTGCCCAAGTCCATTAATCCTTATCAATATTAATTAATTTATTTTCCACTATATAAATTAATTGCACTCCCAATATTAAACCATATTATTTCAAATAATATTTCTCCGGTAGTATTTATTTATTCCGTGTATTTAAGATTTAAATATCCATGAATAAAATTAATTTATTGCTAATTAATTTATTCATCTCTTTAATCCGAGACTAGTACCATTCAACCTTAATTATTGTGCGGAACGAATCCACTCATGAGGTTTACACAATAATTCCTTATGAACTCATCTCGGGGATATTATCAACCCTTACGGGATACACTGTCCGGTCAATTATTCACGGCATGTCATATATAAAATATAGTGACCCAACTTAACCGGAAATTAACCTAATAATTAAATCGGTTAATTCCTTTGGTAAATCAAAGTTACTTATATTAAATATACACACCCGCAATAATATCGGGGATTAAGAATAAAATACACTGAGTCTCGAATCGATTATCGCCGGCAATCCTAATCGATGAGTCTCAACGATCCGCTCAATACACCAAGTGTACAAGTGTGATAAAATAATTAAGATAAATTATTTTCTCTCTCACACAACGACTATACCGATGGATTGGTCCGTGTCCATCTAGGTCGTGAGCAACTGTTTGATTAAATACGAGTAACCGATAGTATGATCTTCTGTGCGCCCATGCTTGCACCATACTAACTACAACGTATAAAATCCAGGACTATATTTTGCATATATTTAATTAATAATAATTAAACGCAAAACAATTGTTCGTTAATTTAATAGATTAAATGCTATGATCGGGAGTTTACCGTTACTTAAATCTAGACATTAAGTACACAACTCCAACAATCTCCCACTTGTACTAAGGTCTAGTCATTTCCTCCAAACTCCCGGTTCCCATACTCATCACGTGCTTAAGGTGTACTTCCGAGAAGTACTATGTGAATGAGCACTCTAGGTTGCCGCTCTGAAGTTATCTTGGTGACTACTACGTCGTCTCCCTGACGATGACTCGTATCAGGTGGTACTTGCTCTATGTGTTATCATCACTTTTAGACTTATGACTTCTTCCAGTTTATCATGCACCGCTATAAAATAGCCTTTGATAAACTAAGAGTCATTTCCAAGTCTTAGAGGTTATCCCGGTACCTAACCAAACCTTCCGCTGCCTCTGAGGCTGCTATTCGGTTATGAGAGAGTCTGAGAAGCATCCCGCTTATCACTCTTTCATATTAAAGGTTCCACCTTTTCCAAAAGTGAACACATAGCCTGATATCGACTTACACTGGCCCTTCTCTGATTTGAAATCTGAGATTATGTAATCTAAGAAAATTTCATATTTCTTATCCAGATTACTTTGATATCCTCCCACTACGCTAACCACATAGTTGATATCAGTTTCTTGTTTTCTAACATTGCATTTAAGCTTTCCACACGAGGTGTAGGAAACTGCTTAGTATCATCTATCTCCTTAATGTGTTCAAGACACATAACCTTAGATAGATATACATATTCTGTCTCTGAAGGGCAACGACCTTTCTCAGAATTATGCATGTTAAAACAAACCATAATCGTATAAGATATCCAGGAGAAGTACAATATTCTTATCCCTAGATCATAAGATCTTAAGAACATGCTCTAACTTCTACTTAATCTTATATCCTGATTCATTTAGACAACCATTATTTTATGCCTGATAATATCTTTACACTGTTGCCAATGATAAAATGTTATCTACATAAAATCTCCGAGAAACACCACCTTGTTTCCATTACGTCTCTAATACACCTATCGTCTCTGCCTTTTGATGTATCCATCGAATGGATTATCCCATCAATACGCAAGTTCCACGATTCATAGCTTTGTAACCATCCATAAATGGATTTAACAAGCTCGTACTCTAAATGATCTAGCCTCTTAACAATAATCCTTATTGTTTTTCAAGCAGGCTCATTTAGATCTAGTACTGCCTTTATGCAGAGCTAGGGATCGATTTCATGTTTACTAGATCCAGAGTCTGAACTCCTCTAGTCTTAACAA
The DNA here is from genome assembly GCA_954870475.1 of Euphrasia confusa. Classification (NCBI taxonomy): domain Eukaryota; kingdom Viridiplantae; phylum Streptophyta; class Magnoliopsida; order Lamiales; family Orobanchaceae; genus Euphrasia; species Euphrasia confusa. The sequence continues at coordinate 27,024,418 of OX940960.1, forward strand.
CCTCCCACTGCAATGGCGTCCCTGTGTATAACAGTAATAACAATAGGTGCAGTGTGTGGTGTACTTCTACTCGGTTTGGCTGGTTCCCAGTCTTTTGTCCTTTTTCTCATTCCAAGGTATTAATTCAGGTCAGGCTTTGTGGTTCATCTAATAGTCTTCCTTTATGAACCGAACGAAAGTCCTTCTGGTTCATAGTACTATAGAACACACAATACTTCGTTCATCTAGGATATCCTTCAATCACACAGAATGTGTTATTGTCTCCAGAAATATCCATAGAACATAGGTAGTTCCGAACAACTTGTTCTCTTTTACTTTTAGATTTCCATTTCTTATTTACAACGCACCATCTCTACACGCAAGTGTATGGCGCGGCCCTTTGGGATTGAATCCCAATCTTTGATTATGCTATGTGTTATTTAGATAGGCGATGGCCTCCGCGACCGAGTCGCAGGCTTCTAATGGATATACTTTAATGGTTCCCCATAATAGCTTTGCGTCCATTGACTAGTCAACACACTTTGCTTTTATGGCACATTTAAGTATTCTAATCCATCATTGAGTATTCTTGAAAGAACTACTCGTGCCTTTCTAATTCACACATGTGACTGCATATCTAATCATTTCCAATACTAGTCCGAATTCTATCCTTTATGAATAAAGGTTTGCTTAGATGTATTATCCTCCAAATTCAATTCTTAGGTCGGAAGGTCCATTCCTTCAAATATAATTGATCAAATCAATTTCGACCTTTTGAATCTTATTTGAAAATACTACTAAGTACAAGAATTCACAAGTATAATGATTTAATAAAGAAACATATCTAATTAAGTAAAACAAGTTATAGAACGGTTTGTTGCATCGTGGTAGACTTAGGATCTATCATTCATATATTGCTATCTAATGTACCAGAATAGATAATGCCATCATTTCTTATCAAAATCATCCAATGATTAAAGAAATAAAATATCCATTCATAAATAATAGAAATCCAGAACGAAATGTTCTTTCTAAAATAAAGGGTACATAATGCAATAATCTTGAAATGAAATCCTATTTAACTACTAAAGCAGATAAATGTCTTCCACCGCAACAGCTGCCTCCTCTACAGCTTTTGCCCGTGTAGACTCGAACTCTCCTTCTCTAAGTCGCCGGGTTTTCTGGAACCCCTGCATTCAAAATGCACATACCGTCAGTGGTTCCATATCTACACACCAGATTTCTGGTAGATAATACCGCTGACTATGTTTTTACGACTAAAGAAAAATTCGTACCTCTGAGAGGACATTCAGACTTCCAGTGTCCAGACTTGTTGCATCGGAAGCACTTGCCCCTTGGCTTTGCAGCCCCCACTCGTGGCACAGTCCTCTTGACACCACTGGGTTTCCCGGCTTGCTTCCTTCTCCTGCCCCTACCTCCACCAGGCTTAAAACCTTTGGACTTGGTAGCTACAAGCGCTTGAGACTTGCCCTTCTTGTAGATCCCCTCTGCCGCCTTCAGTTCAGTCAGGAGTTGCGCAAGAGTATAAGATAGTTTACCCATATTATAGCTCATACGAAACTGCTCAAACTTAGGGGTCAGAGACTGGAGTATGATGTCGACTTGCGTCTCATCATCAATCGAAGCTCCTAGGACCTCAAGTTCATTCAACAAACTCATCATCTTGAGAACGTGCTCCCCGACGGGCGTTCCTTCAGACTGAGTAGTCGACATGAGGACTCTCATGGCTTCTTGCCTTGCCGCACGATCCTGCTCCCCAAACATCTCCTTGAGGTTAGTCATCATATCCCGGGCAGTGTCCATCGACTCATGTTGGGTTTGGAGTACATTTGACATCGAAGCCAAAATATAGCACCTAGCCATTTCATCAGCCTTTTTCCACTTCCGATATGTTGCCTTTTCCTCATCAGTTGAGGCAGCCGTGGGCTCAGCTGGGCATTTATCAGAGAGTACAAACTTGTACTCCTCCGAAGTCAGGACAATGTCTAAATTTCTCTTCCAATCAATATAGTTGGTCCCAGTGAGCTTATGCTCCTTGAGTATCATAGAAAGTGGGTTCATAGCTATTCTCTAAACCTATAAGCACATTTAAACAAACAATTAATTTAATATCCGATATTATCTCCCCATAATAATATCATTAAATCACTAATCACATCTAAAATCCCATCAAATAAGGCAAGCCACGATAGTGTGGACGTTTACCCATCCAAATGATTTAGCAATTAGATTTGCTTTGGTCGTACATCACTATAGCGTTACTTCGATGGGAAGAATACTATAGAGCGTACCTAAGTGTAAACCATTACTCAGTATCTAAGAAGATTGTTTGGGACTGCATATCAGCGCAAGCCACGATAGTGTGGACGTTTACGTTAACACACGATCCTTCACTTTCTTCTATAACTGTCTACATCAATTGTTCTAAAATCCCATTCAATGCAGCAAGCCACGATAGTGTGGACGTTTACTACACCAAAAGATTTATACAATTGACATCCAATTACTTGAACCATTTAATTTTGTAAATCAAGACGCGGGGAATCATAAGTGAAACTCGAAGTTTCTAACCAGTGATTCACCATGCGAACAACCCTATCTCTCATTAGATGAGGGAGCCGAGCAGACAATCGATCCACCTTAAAAGATGGTACGAATGTCTCTAATTTGTGTCATCCACATGACCAAGTGGCTCTGGCTCCATTCCACTCCCCGGGGTGAGAATGAGTCGACTTGAAGTCAGTTTCAGAAAGACAAATTAGGCATTGTTTGATAAACTTAATCAATGTTTCTTGCAAAAGGAATTACAAGAATTCTCCTACAATGACACATCTATACGAACTTCAAAAAGTCCATAAGAGTCACCAAGAGAACAGTAATGGAGACCACGGGAATGTTTCCATCCCCTCTCCCACTTAGCTTTTTATAACAAAGGGATACGCTATCTAATGCATAATTAAACACATAAGCATGCATACAAGTAATAAAGCACATAGCACATAGTCAAAATAATGCTAGAAAAATTATTTTCCGACTATCATGGCTTTATTCCATCTCCGTGTGCTTCTTCTAGTCTTCAGTCTTCGTTCTTGAATGCTCCATGTGACGAGAATATTAATCCCAATATTTAAATCTATTTATTTTTAATAAATCCAAAAGATACTCAATTCGAAAATTAAGTCAATCGAATAAATCAAAAATAAAATTAAATATTATTAATATTTTTTATTTATTTATTTTTCCCATCTAATTCTATTAAATCTCTAGAATAATCTATCCAAGTCAAACTTGGAATATTCTAGAAGAATAGAATAAGGAAATAAAATAAATTAGGACTCTTCTACTTTCCAAGATTAATTAATTTCCATTACTATGAAAATTCCCATAAAATAGAAATAATCAATTAGGAAATAAATTAATCCTAAATTAATTATTATTCCTTTCTAATTCTATTAAATCTCTAGGATCCTATTCCAAGTAGAACTCGGAATACTCTAGAAGACTTCCATAATAGAATAAGGAATAAAATTAATATTAATTAATTCTTTTCCTAATCCATGAGAATTCCCAAAAATAGGAAAAACTCAAATAGGAAAACCGAATCAATTTGGAAAGCGAATCTAGGTAGGAGTAGCACGGGATGGGAGTTCCCGCACCACCCCACCATCATCGGCCGACCACCACCGGGAGGGAGCACCCACCGCCGCCGCCTCAGCCGGCCAGCCGCCACCGTCGCCGGCGACGACCCACGGCCGAAGGGGCGCGACGCCCCCACCCTTTGGGCGATCGATTGGGGTCGATCAAGAGGTTGATCGATCCCGGTCCTTCGTCCTCTTCGTCTTCTACGTCACACGCGTTCTTCCGGCGGTCATCTCGGCATCGATCCAACGTAAATAAATTACAAGAAATAAATTTACAATTCCGGTATCGATTCTATACATGAAATCGACCCTATACATTTTCCGGAAAAAATAGAACAATAATAATAAATCTAAATTCGGTCAACCCCCGAATTTTTACTATTACAAGCATTCATCCACACAAAACGAATCTCGACATGTCCGAGAGTTTAATAAACGAACAATCATGGTAAATTAAATAGCAATTAATTAAACGAATAATTAACAATTAATTAAACCATGATAGTCGGAATCCCTGCAAGGTAGAACACAATTGAATACATACATGAACACGAACCAAACGCTCTGATACCAATTGCTGGGTTTCGATGTCCCGGGGTATCAAAAATTGCGGAACCGATAACCCCGAACGAAATCCCGTCGCCGGAAACTGGATCCCCGACTCATCCGCAAGAGTCCGACCTTTGGAGACTACGCGCCCGAAGACACGCAGCCCGCCCCCAGCCGATTTTCTCCCGCAAGTCGGATCCACGAACGCGAACACCACGATGTCCGGAGCTCAACCGGAGAATCGCCGCGGGATGAACCCGCGGCCGAAACCCTAGCCGAGCCCCACCGCGGGCTCGCGATCGATCGATCGCGTGGGGCTGCCCAGCAGCCCCCGGCGGTGAGTCCGGCGACTCACCGCCGTCACCGGAGGTGGGGGGAGCCACCAGCCGCGGCGCCAGCCCGCGGCGGTTCCCCCCGGCGATCGAGCTAGGGCTCGATCGCCCCCAGCCGCGGCGTCCAGCCGCGGCTCTCCTCGGTGCGCGCCGGCGGTCGAAGCCCTAGGCTCGACCGCCACCCCCTCGGCTCCCAGCCGAGGGCTTTCCTCGATCCCGGCGGGGATCTCTAGACCGCCGGCGGTCCGGTGGTCTTCAACCACCACCGCGCGGTCTATCCCCGTCCCCGGGTTCGTCGTTTTTCCCGGATCTTGTGTTCATGCATATATCACAATTAAATCACATAAATTCACACGAAGGAGTTTATGATTGTACCTTTGATTCGTTGTGCGGAGAAACGAAATCAATTGAAGACCCTTGGATCTTCCCACGTATTCCTTGCACTTCGTTCGAACGTCGGGTGGGCGACGATCTATCGAACACCTATGGATCTCCTTCAACTCTCTAGAATATCAAGTATGATAATCTTGTCTTATGATTTATGAAGGCCATGTAGTGCTTTTATAGGCTACGTAGGGGATCTAAAGGAGGTGGAATATTGGGCTTCCAATATTGAAGATTAAATTGAGCCCACTGCCCAAGTCCATTAATCCTTATCAATATTAATTAATTTATTTTCCACTATATAAATTAATTGCACTCCCAATATTAAACCATATTATTTCAAATAATATTTCTCCGGTAGTATTTATTTATTCCGTGTATTTAAGATTTAAATATCCATGAATAAAATTAATTTATTGCTAATTAATTTATTCATCTCTTTAATCCGAGACTAGTACCATTCAACCTTAATTATTGTGCGGAACGAATCCACTCATGAGGTTTACACAATAATTCCTTATGAACTCATCTCGGGGATATTATCAACCCTTACGGGATACACTGTCCGGTCAATTATTCACGGCATGTCATATATAAAATATAGTGACCCAACTTAACCGGAAATTAACCTAATAATTAAATCGGTTAATTCCTTTGGTAAATCAAAGTTACTTATATTAAATATACACACCCGCAATAATATCGGGGATTAAGAATAAAATACACTGAGTCTCGAATCGATTATCGCCGGCAATCCTAATCGATGAGTCTCAACGATCCGCTCAATACACCAAGTGTACAAGTGTGATAAAATAATTAAGATAAATTATTTTCTCTCTCACACAACGACTATACCGATGGATTGGTCCGTGTCCATCTAGGTCGTGAGCAACTGTTTGATTAAATACGAGTAACCGATAGTATGATCTTCTGTGCGCCCATGCTTGCACCATACTAACTACAACGTATAAAATCCAGGACTATATTTTGCATATATTTAATTAATAATAATTAAACGCAAAACAATTGTTCGTTAATTTAATAGATTAAATGCTATGATCGGGAGTTTACCGTTACTTAAATCTAGACATTAAGTACACAACTCCAACATTACTCCCACTTATCCCAAGATAACAAGTAGTACCCCGCTGAGGCGGACCTACCAACTTATGATCGAGGGCTTTATGGGTGTGATGTTTTGGACAAGACATTATACTTATTATTTTGGGAACTTGCATGCATAGGTTTGTTTATATGTAAGTTGAACATTTATAACATAAAACAATCTATAGCTAGCAAAGCAAATAAATACGAAATCGAAAGGCCCCTAGAACCTCACAATTCTCAAAAGAAAAGAATTAAAGTAACAACAAAAGCCTTGAACATCTTCTGGACTGGTCCTCGCCCGCCATATCAGTTCCGTGCCCTCCGATTTTGGTCAAATCTATTCCGTACCCAAAAAACCACGAACGGCTCCCGCCGATTCACAATCAGCGGTCGCCGAACACCACCGGCGGTCGCCGTTTCCAAAACGGCGCCCGCCGAAATGGCACGGAAAAAATCTGCCAAGAATCAGACCATTCGGCGGTCGCCGTTTCCAAAACGGCGCTCGCCGAATCAAAACGGCGCCCGCCGGAGCTAAAACGGCGCCCGCCGTTTGGCTCCAGCAGCCCCGGTTTGCTTCGTTTTGCTTCGTTTCGCTTCGTTTCTTATCGTATTCGCCGGAGAGCCGAGATCCTCCATCGAACCATGGACCAAGTCCATCGCTTACAAGTAGTACAATACAAATATAATAGAAAAACCTATCTATTACAAATGATTCCAAGGGACGCAGCCCTCAAATACTACGGCCAATCGAAACGTAAAAAACGACGAAATCATTCACCCGACCACTAACGGTGGCCGGCCTTACATCTAATCACACAATCACAATTAAACAAATAATCCCATTATGTTGATTTAACCTTCGTTTCCAACACAAAAGTGTGCACGAGCCCTAGTCTCTGATACCAATTGATGGTTTCAGTATACCGATCCGATCGATATACCGTGTGTGCGGAAGCGTGTAAAGCAATAGATCTACTATGCCATGATCTTAGTGCACACTTAATGTGTATAAGAACACATATAAACATATATATATACACATCCAATATATATATATATATAAGGTTCAACGATTACTTACTTTTGTGACGAAGTGATCCGTTGATGTCGTTGAGGTGGTGTTGAGTCGATTGAACCACCTCAAATGGATCAGCCTCTCGAAGCTCTCCTTGTGAATGACCTCGTCACTCTTCTTGTCTAGATCACCCGGATGTTGAAGCCGCACAAATGGCCCGGCCTCTACGTGTTGCACACGAACCCGGAAAATGAACTTGCTTGCTTGTTAGATTGAATTGGTTCTCCAAGAACTCTTTTCTCTCTATTTGGTGTGATTTTCGTAGCTGAATATTATGGTGAGGAAATCAGCATTTTCTCACCTATTCCCCCCCCCCCCCCCCCCCCATAATGATGATACATAATGATGATATTGATGTAGAATCATTATCACACATTAAGGTGTGTTAATGGTGAAGTTGAATGGTCATGTCCACATCCTCATGCCACATTGCATTGGATGTGGTCCCATTTGCTTGCATGGCATGCCATGTCACACCATGTGACATGTATTCCATGCAAGCCATGCATCCCATGCATGTACGTAAATCACATCGAATATAAACCTAGTTTATATATATATATATATATATATATATATATATATATATATATATGTCGATTCCAAATCGACTTATTTTAGCAAACACTTATAGCTCGTATTTCCGGCTCGTGTGTGACCCTGTAGGTATAATTATCGATCAATATTATATTGCTCCTAGCAATTAATATTATCTAATAATTATTTAAACATCCATAGACGACCTTATGACTTTATCGATTGCACACGTAGGATCGAAGGACACATCCCAACAGTATGTTCATACGTGAAATTGAAAACTTAACTCCCCATCCATCACGATATCCATTAATTATATATGACCGTGAAATTCAAAGAATTTATGATGAGTATTTGTTCTGATCCTCCGCAAAATTTCAATCGTCTCACGACACGACTCAACCCAACTTCCAACTACACTCATTTATGGTCCAGATATGATATGATATGACCATTCAATTAGGGAATTGATGAGTATCTGTTCTGAGTCACCTCGTCGCCTGATTTCGATCGTTTCACGAAATCACTTAATTCCCAACCACCCTCATTAAACACATTGCGCCGTGGGTTTATTACAGTGGATTTCCTCACCGTGTAACGATTACTGTGAAGGTCTATGTGACATTGATAACCCTTGATAAAAACCATAACCCACCGTCGTCGTTGGTATCTCACGGTGCATTGTAAAACCGTGACATCTCACGGTGTATTGTGAAACCTTTGTAGATGACTTTATTAACCCCTCAACTACCCACTTTTGTCGTGTATATATAAGCACCGTACCACGCTAAAAACCCTAATTTTTATCAAATCAAATTTCTAATTCAATGGCCACCCAATCCCGATTTGTAGATTCTTCAAAGTTCTGAACACCGTTGATTTCCGTGAAGTTTGTCGTTTACCTTCTGATTTTGCTCATGAACATGAGTATCTGGCAGGCAGGGCTACTTTGCTTGTAGATTGTGAGACACTCGCCTCATTTGCAATCGCTCGTACCCCGTGGTCCGTGGAAATCTCTTAGGTCAACGGTTACGTGTGCTTTCATCGTGGCTGGACCGATTTTTTCACGGCTCATCATCTAAAATTCGGTTATTTTTTGGTTTTTCACTACGCCAAGAAATTGGGTCCTTTCTTTTTCAATGTCGACAATAAAAATGGTCAAGAGATTCGGAACTTTTCCGATCCTAATGCCCCTGGATATCCCCTTCTGCCGACCATATCTAAGGTTGTAGAAGAGATCCTGTTTGAGAAGGTGGTGGAAATGGTGGAGCTCTCGGACGATGAGGACGATATGGACGATGACGCACACGATAAGGACGAAACGGATCTGAACCATTCCACATCGTCTCTTAAACTGTTTGGGAGTTCCCAATTTGGATTGTTCAATGAGTTGTAAGTATGTTTGAAGCAAATCTGAAAAAGTGCACATTTACCGTAAGTACACATACACCGTGAAATAAAACACTGTCGTGGATCGTGCTCGTACAAGACTGTAAGTACACATACACCGTGAAATAAAACACTGTTATGGATCGTGTTCGTACAAGACCGTAAGTACACATACACCGTGAAATAAAACACTGTCGTAGACCGTGTTCGTACAAGACCGTAAGTACACATACACCGTGAAATAAAACACTGTCGTGGACCGTGCTCGTACAAGACCGTAAGTACACACGGTAAATTTACAACGTGATGCGTACCTCGATCGGAAAAGAAAAGGATACGGATTAATTGAAAAGATACCTGGTGGAGATCCCAAAACCTTTGAATCTACCCCCGAAATGACTTAGATTCGATGACCTAAACCCCAACGGAACGTGACTCAACAATTCGGAGACAATGAATGACACACAAACGAAGGATGAAGGCTTCGTTGATTCGCCGGTGAATTCTTTTGGTAGAATCCGGAAGAATTCGGAAAACCCAAAGGAGAAATATATCTCACGAAATAATTTATTCAATATCAAAGTCTGCGTAATAACAATGTCTTGGGTCTTTAAATAGGCGTGAAAAGCCCTAAAACAAAACAAGGAATAAAACAAAAGAAACGAAACATGAAAATAAGTCTTCCGCCGCGATTTATGATTTCTGAAGCTCTTGTCGGCCGACAGGTTTAGAGTGTCGGCCGACACTCAACACGAAGTGCGGAATCAAACGCGGGTTCCACCTCCGGTTTCACAGAACTTGGTTTATCGACCCTCTGTCGGCCGACAGGTATCAGTGTCGGCCGACACCAACACAAAATCTGCACCGAACTCCTCGGCGCGTCCTCGACTCTCGTTTGACCTCCGTTCCGGCGTCTTCTTCGTCGTTCCAGCCGGAAAACGAACCTCTTGTCTCTTTGACGGACCTCGGGCCGCATCACAACGTGAGATGAATCACAGTCGTGAATCGTGCTCGTACAAAACTGTAAGTACACATACACTGTGAAATAAAACACTGTCGTGGATCGTGCTCGTACAAGACCGTACACATACACCGTGAAATAAAACACTGTCGTGGATCGTGCTCGTACAAGACCGTAAATACACATACACCGTGAAATAAAACACTATCGTGGATCGTGCTCGTACAAGATCGTAAGTACACACGGTAAATGTACACCGTTAGATGAATCATAGTCGTAAATCGACAAGACCGTAAGTACACACGGTGCATGTCACCCGTGAGATATATCATCGTCTTAAACTCTACCGTGATAATACATGGTGATAAAACTCACGGTTGAACCGTCGTCTACTAGAACTGACAAACAACCGCATGCGAAAAAATTGCAAAGCAATAAACCATTAACCATTTTAAAATGTCGGAAACAAAAACCCTATCTTGAAAGGATATACTGATATCAAATTAAAATCGAATGATTTACAAACATCAAAGCTGGAATAATCGAAAGTTGGAAAGATAGGGTTATGGACTTACCGGAGGTTGAGCGTGATTGTCTAGGGTGTCCAGGCTGTCACTGCATGCCATAATAATGATCGTCGGAGACGGAGTTGAATAGTTGATACGATAACGGCCGGGGCTGGTGTTTCACCGTGGCGGCGCTCGTCGTGCGTGTGAATTTCAAACGTCGAATAAAGATTTTGTGGGGAAATTTTATTTTTCTAATATTTTTTTTTATTATTTTTTAATATTCGATAGAAAAGATAACTTTTGAGGGTACTTAAATCTTTTCATTCAAATTGGCTTAGTTAACTTACATTCTTATGGACGAAGCTTTAAAACTTATATACTATTATGATTTGGCCTTAAAATGCTTCTGCCCCAATAATAAATGTGGTTTGCTTTGGGCAGCCGGAGTAGTAAAATTTGTAGTGATTTGAGTGTGTTTTTTTGGCGATGCAAGTCAGATGGAAAAATACTAACATCCTCCAACAGTTACGAGGTGTCTCTACTAGAGAACATTATTCGATTTACACTTATTGAGAAACCAACGAGGAATTAGGTGAGAGTAAAATTTCTACTGTTGGATGTTCTTGTACGTAAATACTAAATATATTGACCATCACTTTATAAAAATAAAAATAAAAATAATTTATAAAATTAAAAGAAAAAGGTTTTTACTAATTATAAATATAAAGACTCTAATATTATAAGTATAACTAGAAGTTGAATGAGGCCCGTGGCTTGCTGTACTGGGCCAAAATAATTAATAGCCCAATTAATAATGGGCCAAAGATTGACCGGTTTGCGGTCGTTTATATATATATATATAAATACATAGTGAAACCTTAATTTCAATCTTCTTCGCAAATCAGAACAATGAAAAGTAAAATCGATGCCGTCGTCAAGGAAGAGGTTGAGACCGATCTGAAATATGAGGATGCAGAGGGTTGTGCGGGTCCGAAAAAGGAGGAGGTGCACGACCCAGATTCCCTTGAAGAAGACTTTTTCTCTCTCTATGACGATAGCCTTGAGAAGGTGCACTACCCAAATTCCCTTGAAGAAGACGAGAGCCTTGAGGAGGTGCACGACCCAGATTCCCTTGACGAAGACTATGACAAATATTTTGTGGATGGGCACAACCCATGTATTTACCCAGATGAAGAATTCGAAAAACTTACGAAGGTATCATTTGATTTGTATGATTAATTGTGATGTATTTATGAATCGTTTCTACATTTATTTTTAATAATCATGTCTTACTTTTTTTTCAGGGTTCTAATGCTAGAAATATGTTTGAGGTACTATGTTTCTTTTCATATTTATTTGCGAAGCGATTAATTAATAATGCCTGTTAATTAATTGTTACCTTACAAACAATTGGATGTAAAACTTTTTTTTTTTAATATTTCAATTAAGCTGCTTTCTATATTATAGGATCCTCACGTGATCGTCCTAGATTTGGCGTCGAGATTAAAGGCTAATTCTGAGGTTGTAAATCTTTCTCGAAAGATTCTGAAACATATTAAAGATGGAAATGATGATGTTGAATTGTTTTCTGGGATGGTGAATCAAGTGTTGGAAAATAAATCTTTTTGTGAAGAGTTGCAAAGAGCAGTCCAGGTATTTATGTTACTTTTATATATTAGTGGTACTTGCAATAACAAACATTATCAATTTGTAATTTTTTTTTTTTGAATACAGGTGAAGCGCGATTGGTATGGTTTTATGGCTTTTGAATATGAAACTCATAATAATCTGAGTAATGCTGATCTTCTGTCTCAAATAAGAAGAGATAATCTCTTTAGGTTTGCAGGACAAGAATTCTTTAAAGTGGCTTTGGAAGAAGGGGAGTTTGTAAGGTACTACTACTACACTACATGTTATTATGAATTACGTAATACAATACTCATTACTCTGTATACGTTTTAGCTAATTAGCCGTAGTACATATTATGCCTTGATTGGCTTATATATTTCTTTAATTTTGCAGAGGTGCCTTGACCATTCTGTTTCCCTTTTGTATGACCGAGAGCTACCTGAGAGATAAGGGATTTTGGGATTGTCTTGTTCTTTCTTATTTCTCCTCCATCAACCTACTCTAAGGAGTCTTTGTGTTCAAAGACTGTTTGGTGTTTTTATCTATTTTATCGACTTTTTGTTTAGACATATTTTTATTTCTTGCTACCTGGTATTATACTTGCTATAATATTATTATTTTATTTTTTTTGGCGATATTTAAGTATTGGAATTTATTCATTTATTCGAACTAATTTTTATTTTAAAAATGAATTGAAATTGTGGAAAATATTTTCAATCCTAGTTGGTGAGATTCACTATAGCATTTAGTAGTAATTTAGTTTCTTAACTTATTATTAAATATCTCGAACGGCTAGATATCATTCTTAAATTTTTTTACCTACGATCCGTTGCATTACCTAACCTTGTACGAAAAGTCGAAAACTTTTTTTACCTACAATCCGTTTTTCGACTTTTTTTACCTACAATCCGTTGCATTACCTAACCTTGTACGAAAAGTCGAAAACGCTCCCTCTCTCTGACTCTAAAACCTCTCTCTGACTCTAAAACACTTCCTTCCACCTCCTCTCACGATGATCATCATCGAATGCCAGAATGGCAGTTTTCCACTACGGACTCTGCCCCCTCACAATCGCCCCAGTGTTCCACTACGGACTCTGCCCCCCTCACAATCGCCGATCAATTTCAAATCCCTGTCAGCCTACCATTCCAGGGAAGCAGAAGAGATTCGAGATCTCGTCCCCGATAAGCTTCCGCAGCCGCTGCAGGTAATTGTTTTTATTTTTTTCATTTTAAATTACAATCCAAGTATTCCTACTTTTCCATTTTAAAATTATACTGTATAATATTTTGTGGAAGCTGCAGGGGAGGAGGTGTAGAGGATGATGAAGCAGAGTACCTTATTTGCCCTATGAGCTGCATAGGTAGGTTACTTCCTAGTAATTACTTTGGAAACTGCATAGGTAGGTTTGTTTCTCCTTTTTTTTTCCAGGTTCTACTGAAGGGTAATGAAGCAATACCAGGGCGGCGGCAAGGCGGAAGCAAGGAGACGGCTTAGGCTTCGCTTCAAGGGTGAGTTTTACTCGATTTAATTTGAAATCTTTTGTTAGCTATGGTTTTATTTTATAAGGGGCCTTCATCGATGTAGTGGCGAAGTGACATCCAGGCGACTGCAGCGAGGAGGCGACATCGAAGATAAGGCAGCGAGACGATGGACGGGCGAGGTATATTTTCGATTAACCATTTTCTTTTTTGATTTTTATTTCCACTCCAAAAATAGTGTTAGACAATGTTTTTGTAAGTAAATATTTACAATTGTGTTGCAGTTTGTTAATTTAGACTTGCTATTTTGCTTAGATCCAAGCTAGTGCTAACTTAGCTGTTGTCCTGATGCAAAAAGGTTACTTATTGGTAAAAGGTAATCTTACCTATCTTGATTATTATGATATACTATAGTCCAATTGAATTCTGTTAATTTAATTGGTGGATGATGATCGAAATGTTTAAGATATTTCGAATCTTAATTTTGTGTAATTTAGATAGTTGAAGCCCTAATATTTGCGAAATTTTAAAATCTTGATTTCGTTTTTGCATGATTTTTTGTTCTCATTTCAAATTTGAGCATATTTTTTTTGCAGGTTGAGGTATGTAAACTTTTATTTATTTTTTGTCTTAATATATCTGTTTTATTTATTTCTTTCTTCTTGCAGAGTTTATTACTCTCTTCTTGCAGGTACTTTTTATTAATTCAAATGTAAATTTTATGTATTTATTCCATAAATTTATTTTGCGTCAATAACCATAGTAATATTTTTCCATCCTATTGTTTTAGTTTTTGCAAATACTTTATTTTTTGTATTCTAAATTTTAAGTTTTGACAGTGTATTTGATTTTTTAATCATCTTATTGCTTTAGATTCTGCAAAGTTTTTTCATGACAGTGGAGTCTATCTTGGTTTGTATTTATGGGACGTTTGGAACTCCTCTTAACCAAAAGGGGCTTGCTCTTACTGCCGATATTGTTAGAAACTTGCATCTTATAATGGGCATCGGACGGTGCTCTTAATCCATTGAGTTTATCATCTTGGCTCCTTAGTATTGTCTTACAACATAGAATTTCAACATAATTTGTATTGGTAAGATTATGTTGTTAATAATTTGCTTTGTATTGCAACATGATGTAATTAGACAATAAAATTGCTTTCTATCACTACCATGTAAACTGTTTGCCCAAATTATAGTTTTTAAATTTGAATTTAATGGTCCCGAGCGAGTCACACTAATTCATATTTTCTCTTTTCGGATCGGCGATATTTGTTTTATATTTATCTTATATTAATTATTTGGTTTTGTATAAATTTGCGTTTAATTTTTGCAACAAAAAATGTAAGTTTTTTCTTATTCATTTTTTTTAATGATGAGTTTGAATGTTACTTTTAAATTTTTTAATTCATGGTAATACTCGAGTTCCTATATCTTACACCATAGGAGCAAGAGGTGCATCTTGATCCAGGCCCAACATACAAAACTAATCCAGTCCAATTCATTTGCTCACGTCACGCTCCAATTCAATTCCTAATTCTCTCGTTCGTTCCGCCGGCCTCAAACTCCAAAAAAAATTTCTCTCTCCCGTTCCACTGCGCTCCGACAACGCTACCTGTCGACGGTGAAACCGAATCAAGCGGCTGAAAAACGTATTTGAAATCCACGATGGTGAACTACTTCAAGCATCACCATCTATATACTACTTATCGTCGCCTTCATCCTCCACGCCTCACCGCCTTCTTCCTCCACTCTTTACCACCTTCTTCCTCCACGCCTCGCCGTCTTCATCCTGCACACGTCGCCGACTTCAAGCTTTGGTAGTGGCTCGTCTTCAAGCTTCACTACCGTTTGTCCTCCAAGCCTCCAAACCTAGGTAATTTAGTTTTTAAAATTTTATATATTGTAGATGGTGTTTTTTCTGATTTCTGAATACATGTATTGGAGATGGTAATTTAGCCTCTAACCCTAGGTAATTTTTTATTTCGGATTTCATATAATGGTGTTTCATGTATTGGAGATGGTGGTTGATGTTTCATGTATTACCAGTATTGGAAATGCACTTACAGTGTTTAATGAAATCAATTTCCTCTCAAGATTTTTTAATTCTAACATGATCATAGATAACTTTCTTTATCCTGCTTAATTTACTATTGGGATTGGGATTGTAACCCGAGGACAAATTTAATGATCTGATCTTAGAAAGAAACATTCAACATTATTTTGAATTATGTTTTTTACAAGCTTTTGATGCTTTCCTACGTAAACTACAAAAGTATGTCCCTTATGGTGCATCGGTAGTTGATCTCTATGCTAGTGCTGGAGTGATTGGGTTATCTTTGGCCGCCACAAGGAAATGAAGGTAGGAAAAAGTGATGGACTTGGGGTTTAATTATTATTATTCCAATAAAGTCCTAAATTGCAACAAACTTTTTTATGCACCTTCATTGTATAAATAGGTATGTGAAATGTGTGGAGGTGAAAAAAGAGGCAAAACATTTTTTTGAGAAGACAACTTCTCGATTACCGGCCGACATGGAAAACAACATTAGTTGGCATCATGAAGATACTTCAAAGGTTAGTATTTCATTCTAATATAATTCTACAGTTTCCAACTATAGAATCATCCATTTGCGTATGAGTAACAGAACCTCATTCACCATAGTGATATAAATCATTTTTCTTGTGAAACTATTAACTTATCCCAAATTTTCCGGAACCACTTTCTTGGCTCATCGGATCTGATGTTGTTTTAGTTGATCCTCAAAGGAAAGGGCTAGACCTATCTCTTCTCGACGCTTTGTAGTCCGTGTCATTTATGAAGATCAAAGATAATTTACCTGAAAAGTGGGTGGGGTCTATAATTCGAAACCCCAAATTACTGTTTTCCAGGGCTTGCAGAGTTTTTTTTAGTTTTATTTTGTGTGTTTGCACTCATTTCTACATTTTAATTCAGTAACAATAGAAACATTAAAATTGAAAAAAGACCATAGATTCTCCGGGAAAAGGAGACTTCAGTGCAGAGCAATCGCCCCGATGGAAGAAAATGAAAGTCGTCGGTGCCTTAAACTCTAATATATATAAGCTGCTGGTGGGATAGTTTCAAAGAGGTACATTTAGCATTTTAGGTTACACCTTATTTATTCTCAAATTTTAGTTGAATTCCTTTAGCGTTTAGCTTTATCAAACCTGCATTTTTATACAGAAGTGTATGTCTCTGCTCTCTAGTAAAGCATGGCATTTGAAAAAAGCTCACAGTTTCAATTTTTTACCTGGAAGGCTGGAACACAGAGGTCTCTCTCTCTCTCTCTCTCTCTCTCTCTCTCTCTCTCTCTCTCTCTCTCTCTCTCTCTCTCTCTCTCTCTCTCTCTCTCTCTCTCTCTCTCTCTCTGTTTCTATGTTTTTGTTGCGCGCACACACACACACATATACAGCTAATCTAGTCCATGATTTTGCAGCACTGACTAATCATACTTTTTATCCTTAATATGCAGCATTGAGATCTTGGCCGTGTTCAAAAGTGGTCCAGGGGCAACCACTAAGAGAAAGAAATCCGGTAAAAGAAAATACCCACCTAAGGCGCAACATTACAAGTGGTTTTTAATATAAATGTTGTTTTGAGTTTAACATGTAAATGTGATTTGATACATATTATGTCATATTTTCTTATAAGACACTTCCATACTTCATATTTATGATTGAAAAATATGCATGTTCGTACTTTATCATATTTTATACGGAGTACTTCATATCTAAAAAATGTGCAGGGAGAAAGTATGACTGAATATATCTTATACTTCATTTTTATAGTACATCATATTTCATATTAAATAGAGTTCATCTTTCATTTTAAATAGTTATTATTATTTTTTTTCAGATACAAACTAAATTTCTTACAAAAAAACAGCATCAAGGAGAATGCTTCGATATTTCAAAGTCTTGTTTTTTGCTTTAACATCAAACTTTCAATTCATTAACTATAATTAAGTACTATCATCCTCAACTCTAAAACAAAAATATAAAAATACTTATTTCTCAGAACATCAACTTTCATTTTTATTAACTTTATTCTTCATTTTTATTAACTTTATTCTTCATTTTTACTTAATAGCAACCTTTATTATTTTTTGTAGAATTGTTAGAAAAACAAAATTCTTAAAAATCTCATACTTCATATACATAGCATTTCATCTTTCATTAAAATACAGTTTATACTTCATATTATTAAAAAACAAATCATACTTAAATGACTTAACTTATTTCATACTTCAGATTATTAATCTCATACTTCATATACATTGCACTTCATCTTTCATTAAAAGACAGTTCATACTTCATATTATTAAAAGACAGATCATACTTCAATATTGTAATAATAAAATATTTATATATTTCACATTTTATTTTTGGGTGTCATATCAGAAAATCGTCAAAGGTTTGTTCTCGTAAACTCCACTTGGCCGTGCAGGCACACAATTAATCAAATCAGCATCTGGAGAAGCACACGTGAAATCACTCAATATTTGCATTGTTACACCAAAAAGAGCAATGCACAGATTAAAAACAACTCTAGCACACAAGCTAATTATAGTAACAACTCTACAGAAACCATAGCTACATATTATTAAAAAAAATAAAAATAAAAATATACGTGTCGAACAACAAACAACATTAGCTCAATTAATCTCTCGCTATTCATTATATTCGTAATAGCAAAAAAATAGTCAACAGTGAACCAACACCCTAGATATACAACATCGCCGAGGAAAATATCGCAATTGAAAAAGAAAGTAAAATCAATTACGTCTTTGAGTTGGATGAGGTTAATGTCAATGAGATACAAAACGGCGAGACGAGCAGACTCGATGGGGATAATGACTTGGCCGAGTTGCATCGGCTCCGAAGGCTTCAGATACATCAACTCTATGGCATCTAAAAAACACATAAACTCATTAGCTATTAATTAAAATGAAATGAAGGTTGGCATATTACAAAATAAAGGTTGACATTATACAAAATGAAGATCAGCATTAATCAACAACGTCGACAAAATTAAGTTTGAAAGAAATCGAACAAATTTTATAAATATATTTTCATATCCGCGATTTTCTCGCTGTGAAACCAAAGCAACCCCCTCTTCTCCATCTCCTCCAGTTCATGATGCATCTCGTCACAATTTGAGACATAACCTAGTTTCTCAATCTCCACCATCATCTCCTTCAGCTTCGCGTATATCTCGTCTCTCCTAACATGCCTTTTATCCCCCGCGAAAAAAACGTGAAAATTTCCCTGCACTTCGACCAAACTCCTCCCGATCTCCTTCCTCACCCCGTTCTCTCTCATCATCTTCCGTACTCGCTACCAAAGATTTACCAAATATTCACAAACAACCAGAAACTCTCTACCAAAGATTTACCAGATATTCACAAACAACCAGAAAGTGTAAGAATTAATGGCACTCTATGAGAAAATGGTCAATAATGGTACTATTCTTGCTTTCCAAGCACGAATAAATTATGCTCTCCATATGATGATGCAAAGCATTGTTGTACATGTATCTGCACCAAAAGAAGGAAAAAAATGACCATTGGAAGAAGTATTAATCTTCTGCGATTCAAATTCATAATCAAGACCCTCAACAAAATCAGATACAATTAATATGAAGGTTGAATATAAATTAAAATGAAGGTTGACAAAATCGAAAACGCAGGTTGACATAGTACAAAATGAAGGTCAACATCAATAAGAGAATAACCTGAAATTTGGGGATCTAGGGTATTATGACCAAGATCAACAACTTGATTCGACACAATAACATCTAAAAAGCACATAAATTCATAAAAAAACATACTACAATTAAAACATAATCAATGACAATCGAATTGATAGAATTGAGAGAATCGTAAATACTTTCGAAATAAAAAATAACAAAAAAATTGAGGGAATTTGAGTGAATACCATCGACCATAATAGATTGTTGGTCTAATAAATCGTCCATGGTCAAGACGATGGAGAGACGACGGAATGGGAATAACCTCAGGTTGAAGAGACGGAGTTGAACGGCGTCGGCCAATCGCAGAATTGAAGAGACGGAGATGAACGGTGGTGAACGGCGACAGTGGATGGAACCTGGATGGAAAACGCAGATGATGAAACGGAAGATAGAGAAGAAGGTGAATGGCGGTGGATGGACGGCCGACGCGGACGATGGACGGCCAACGCGGAGGTGAACGGCGGTGGATGTAGACGCTGGACACGAAAGAGAAAAATGAGTAGAGAAAAAAATCGCGGAGGAAAGAGAAGAAAGAGAGAAAGAAAGAAAAAAAAACCTAAATTAAATTGTTGACTTTTATTTTTATAGTGTTAGACGGGTTTAACATGTTCATCTTGCACTTAGGGTGTAAGATATAAATTGCCGTAATACTCAATCTATGTTATATATGAATATTTTGTAAAAAAACAATTCGGTGCCTGAGTTAGAAGTTTCTTTTTATTCATTTCATCACATTATATATTCATATTAAGATGTTTATATTGGTTTGGATAAATTTCTGTTTATTTTAAGTTTTTTTCTTATATTAAGGTCAACCAACTAACCCAAGTCATTTTTAGGGTTAATTAGGTGATTAAATGTTCGGGGTTACGTTAACAAAATTGAAAATACCGAAGAGTTCGTTTCTTCACTCTATAGTCTCGTGCTGCCCTTTGCGAGTTGCGACAAGATGGGAGAAGATCGATGATCAGAAAAAGTTCAAAAGTGACGCAGGGAAGCAATAAAATAAACAATTAAAACTCGTTGATTCTATGAATACCCGAGAATTAAAATATCAAATTTTCGTTGATTCCGAAAAATATCGAAACCTGATAAAAACCTGAGAAACTTTTATTTCATATCAATAATCAACTGTCCAACTAAACAAGAAAAGCGACATATAAATAGTACTACTTGTCGAGAGTTGTTAGCTCAGTTGGTTGAGCACTTGAATTGGGGACTTGAGGTCATTGGTTCGAATCCCAAGACACTGCAATTGACATAGACAAAAAAAAAATAGTACTACTAAAACCCTAATAGAATTAATTTAAAATAAATAAAACAATAGTAATAACTTAGAGAGCAAGACACAATCTTTAACTTTTATATCTGCATCATTCCCGCCCTCTAGGAGAAGGTTCGACCGCGAACCTGAAAATCGAGCACGAAGATACCGGGATCAAACACCAACCGTCGGCAAACCAGAGGGCACAACGCAAGCGCAGCGACACGTTGATGTGGCGCAAAGGTAGTGGCTGAAAGAATCGACGCAGGGGTAGCAACGTGAGGAAGTAGCGCAAGGGCAGCGGCAACGACGTCAGGATGCAGCACAAGGACAACGACATGACGATGCATCACGGGGGCAGCGGATTTAGGATGTGGCGTTGGAGCAGTGGTCTGATGAAGTGACGACAGTGTAGCCTCAGGAATCAACGCCAGGTCGGCGGCTTGAGACAACGACTCGTCGACCCAGATTGGCTCGTCGTCCCAGATCGGCTCGTCGTCCCAGATCGACTCGTCATCTCGGATCGGCTCGTCGTCCCAAATCGGCTCATCATCCCAGATCGGGACAAGTTCGTCTTCTGAATCTGTATCCCAAATAACACAACCAACATCATCTGGTGCATCATCACAAAGGACAAATGGATCGTCAATATCCAAATCAAAGAAAACAGACTTCCCGAAATTCACATCCATCGATGCGGGGATGGATCGTGGTTCACGTGCCAACGACGCCACGGGGATGGAACTGTTGGAATTCGATATCCCGAGTTGCCGGAATTTGCGGAACATGAAAACCCAACCGAAATCCCGATCGCCGGAGAAACCACGAGCACCACGTGAGCCGGGGCCCGACCATACGCACAGCAGGGTCGAAGCCGCGCACGCCAGCCAGGCCCCCACGAGGGGGCTCGCGATCGCTACGGGCGATCGCTGGGGTTGCTCGCAGCAACCCCGCAGCGGATCTGTTGATCCGCTTCTACGCGACCAAGGCTCGCGTCCAGCGAGCCGCTGCGGAAATCCCCACAGCTCGCTACGAGCCGCTGCGGGTCAGCCCCGCAACATCTACGAAAGACCCCGTAGGGCTCGATCGATCCTCAGCGTCCAACCGAGGATTCGCGTAATCGATCCCCATGAGGGATCTTCGAGCCGCCGGCGGTCCGGTGGTTCAACCACCACCGTCCGGCTCGACCTTCATCTGGGGTTCGATCCTCGAATCTTGCGTTCACGATATTTCACGATATATTAACGATAAAATCATAAAGGGTGTTTACGATTTATACCTCGTTCTCGTTGTCCGAAAAAACGAAGAACTTCGATGACCTTGAAGCCTTCCCACGTATTCCTTGCACTAGCTCGAACGTCGGGGTGGGCGACGATCCTCCGAGCTCTATGGATCTCCTTCAACTCTCTAGAAATATCAACTATTGATATTCTTGTCTTATGATTTATGAAGGTCATGTAGTGCTTTTATAGGCTACGTAGGGGACCTTAAGGAAGTAGAATATTGGGCTTCCCATAAATTAATTAAACTGAGCTCAAACCCAAATCTATTAATTAATTCATGAATTATATATTACCTCCACTATATAAATATAATTGCACTCTCAATACTTACCATATTATATCAAATAATATTCTTCCGGTAGTATTATTTATTCTGTATGTTTAATATATAAATATCCATGAATAAATATTATTTATTGCTTAATAAATTTATTCATCTCTTATATTCGAGAATAGTAACACTCAACTTAATTATTATGCGGAAACAAATCCACTCGCGAGATTTACATAATAATTCCTTATGAGCTCATCTCAGGGATATTATCAACCCTTATCTTATCGGGACATACTTTCTCATCAAGAATTCACGGCATGTCATACATAAAATACAGCGACCCAACTTTACCGGTAATTGACTGGTTATTCTAATCAATCAATTCCTTTGGAAAATCAAAGCCACTTATATAATATGCACACACCCGCAATAATATCATGGATTAAGAATAAAATACTCTGAGATTGAAATCGATTATTAAAGGCAATCCTAATCGATAAATCTCAAGCAGATCCGCCCAATACACCAAAGGAAAGAGCCTGATGTCGACTTACGTCGGTCCTTATCTGCTTGGAAATCCGAATCTGTGTAACCCAAAGGAAAAAACTCATCTGCTTTGTACCTCAGAACATAATCCTTAGTATTTCGTAAATACTTGAAAATGCTCTTTAAAGCAGACCAATGTTCCTTTCCATGGTTACTCTGATATCTCGCCACTACGCCAACTGCATAGCAGATATCAGGTCTCGTGCATAACATTGCATACATCAAGATTCCCACAGCCGAGGCGTAGGGAACCGCTTTCATTTCATCTTTCTCCTTTTGTGTCCGAGGACACAATTTCTTAGAAGGATAAATTCCTTTGTTGAAGGGTAACTCACCCTTCTTGGAATCTTGCATGTTAGAGCGAGCCAGAATCGTGTCTATGTAAGATGCCTGGGAAAGATACAATGTTCTATTCTGGCGATCCCTTATAACTTTGATCCCTAGAACATGTCCAACCTCTCCTAAATCTTTCATATCGAATTTTCTAGACAACCATCTATTTATGTCTGATAACATCTTTACATTGTTGCCAATGAGAAGAATGTCGTCTACATAAAGCACGAGAAACACCACCTTCTTCCCATCACGTTTCCAATACACACACGATTCGTCCATGCTTTGAATGAATCCATAGAACTGGACTACTTCATCAAATCGCATGTTCCACGATCTTGAGGCTTGTTTCAATCCATAGATGGATCGATTAAGCTTGCACACTAGATGATCTCGCCCCTCAGCAATGAATCCTTCTGGTTGTTTCATATAAATCGTCTCGTCAAGACTTCCATTTAGGAAAGCCGTCTTGACATCCATTTGCCACACCTCATAGTTCAAATAAGCTGCTATGGAAAAGAGAATCTGGATCGACTTTATTTTGGCTTCCGGCGAGAAGGTCTCCTCATAATCGATTCCCTATTTTTTAGTATAACCTTTCGCAACAAGCCTTGCTTTAAAGGTTTCAACCTTTCCGTCAGATCCTCTCTTTCTCTTGTAGACCCATTTACACCCAATTGGCTTTACGCCGTTTGGTGGTTCTACAAGATCCCAGACTTTATTAGAATCCATAGATTCTATTTCGGATTTCATCGCTTTCTTCCAAAAAGGCGCATCTATATCTTGTACCGCCTCATCATAGGTCCAGGGATCGATTTCATGTACTCCAGTTGATGCAACCCAAGATCCGGGACGACGAAGAGAGCATCGGAATTGCAGTCGGGAACGTGCCGAGAAGTTCGGGGAGGATTTTGGCGGCTTGTCGGGCGACACCTCCCAGCTGTCGGACGATAGATCCTGGAAATTTGGGTACGAGGCAGAGAGAATTCGCAGGTTGAGCCTGCGAGCGACGGAGATTTGTCGGACGACAGGATTTACTGTCGGACGACAAATGGATGTCGGACGACATCATATCCTGTCGGACGACAGGACCCGAAAGTGGGCGGACTTTAGGGTTCAGCGTGAATACTTAATTTATTTCCTTTTTCTTTTATGTTTCTAGTTTGCCTATTTAAGGGCTTTGCTTTTCATTGTTTTAGAACAACCAACCAAGAATTTTGATGAATAAAATTATATTTTCGTGAGGTTTTTATAAATTCTCTCTTGGGTCGAATTCTACCCGGTTTCCACCAAAAGAGTTCAACCGACGAATCAACGAGCCAGTCAAATCTCGTCTGTGTGTCTTCATCATCTCCGAATTATTGATTCAACGTCTCGTTGGGGTTTAGGGCTTTTCGAACCTAAATCATTTCGTGGGTTAGGATCAAGGGTTTTGGGACTTCCGCAAGTTATCCTTTTCTTTATCGTTTCCGTTCTTCGTTCTTCTTTTCCAACTATCAATTCTATCCTAACGAGGTTCGTATCATTTGGTATCAGAGCCCAGGATAGGGTTCACTTTTTCGATTACGTAACCTCGTTTTTCTTTTTCGTTTCTTCTTATTCTTTTCTTTCTTCTTCCTTAATTAAAAAAAAACAACAAAAAAACATTTTTTTTATTTTCGAAAAGTACTGTTCACGGTACTGTTCATCCGAATAAAAAAAAATTATTTGTTCTCAATTATTCTTTTCTTGTTGTCCATCGTTCGTTTGGCAAATTGACATCTTCTGTTCGTTTGAGGATTTTTGTTGGATTGAAGTCGACTGGTAGATTGGGAAGCTCGATTCCTTTAGAGAGAAACCGAGTATTGAGTGACTTACCATATTGAGTGATACACGAGAGTGGTGAGGGATTTCTCTATTTGTTTCTAACACTTTTGCAGGTTGACTGAGATGGATCATACCCAAATTAAGTTCCTCGAAGAGGCCGTTCGTGTTGCGTGGAGGAAGTCTGTGGCACATGTGTTTGAGCAGGTGAATGCACGACTCACCGCCTTAGAGGAGAGAGCTCAACATGATAATACAGGGTATTGGAGAGAGAGAGAATTTCGAGGAGTTCAGAATGGCCATCATCGAGCCCGTGATCGTAGTCGGGAGATTTATGTTAAGAAGGATGAAGTTTCTGACATTGATAAAAGGAGGTCCCGAGCAGAGATCCAGGACGAGTGTTGGAGCAATATTGGGCGTCTGTTAGGAGAATGGGTACAAGCGTGAAAGAAGCCTGGGAAAGTAGAGACCGATGAAAAAGGCGAGATACCAGAACCGTTGGCCTTGGTGGAATCCGAAGAAGAGCCGGTCTTGGTGTATTCCGAGGAAGTTTCGACTTCGGTGGAGTCCGTTGAAGAGTTCGACGAACCGACATCGTCGGTTTCGGTGGATTCCGATGTCGCGGAGGAGTCGGTGGAGCCCGACAGCGAGGAGGAATTGATGAAATCCGAGGACCTGCCGCAATTGGAGTTACCCATGGTGAAACAAGCAAAGAAAGAAGGGCAGCCGACGTCTGTGGTGTTGAGTGAGGAGGCGAAGTTCTACACTAACGTTTTATTGTCTCTACACCCTTTTACTCATTATGCTTTTCAGGAATTTCATGATGACTTCCTTGACGATAAATCTCCTGGATTTTCACCACATCAAGGGTGTGAGCTGCAGACTGACATTGTCCCGAGTATGTTCGTGAGAGTGGTGTTCGAGCCAGGCATAGACTTGGATTTGAGGACAAATCCTCTTCAAGAGGAGGGGAATGATGCAACCCAAGATCCGGGACGACGAAGAGAGCATCGGAATTGCAGTCGGGAATGTGCCGAGAAGTTCGGGGAGGATTTTGGCGGCTTGTCGGGCGACACCTCCCAGCTGTCGGACGACAGGTCCTGGAAATTTGGGTACGAGGCAGAGAGAATTCGCAGGTTGAGCCTGCGAGCGACGGAGATTTATCGGACGACAGGATTTACTGTCGGACGAAAAAGGGATGTCGGACGACATCATATCCTGTCGGACGACAGGACCCCAAAGTGGGCGGACTTTAGGGTTCAGCGTGAATAATTAATTTATTTCCTTTTTCTTTTATGTTTCTAGTTTGCCTATTTAAGGGCTTTGCTTTTCATTGTTTTAGAACAACCAACCAAGAATTTTGATGAATAAAATTATATTTTCGTGAGGTTTTTATAAATTCTCTCTTGGGTCGAATTCTACCCGGTTTCCACCAAAAGAGTTCAACCGACGAATCAACGAGCCAGTCAAATCTCGTTTGTGTGTCTTCATCATCTCCGAATTATTGATTCAACGTCTCGTTGGGGTTTAGGGCTTTCGAACCTAAATCATTTCGTGGGTTAGGATCAAAGGTTTTGGGACTTCCGCAAGGTATCCTTTTCTTTATCATTTCCGTTCTTCGTTCTTCTTTTCCAACTATCAATTCTATCCTAACGAGGTTCGTATCACCAGGTCCAGAGTTCGAAGACTCACCTAGTCCCATAAATCTTTCCGGTTGTCTAACAACCCTCCCACTACGACGGCGTTCCGGTGTATTAACAGTGACAGTGTTAGGTGCAGGTTCTAGTGGTGTATCACTACTCGGTTCGGCTGTATTTAAGTCTTTCTCGTTACCTCTCAATTCATCAAGCATTATGTCACTTTTGGGCTTGTGTTCCATGACATAGTCTTCCTCTAAGAACCGAGCGTTAGTACTTATAACGAATGTGTGTTGTGTGTTGGACATCCCCAGATCCGAATGTGTTTCAAGATAGGTTTGCGCCCTCTCCACAACTCCATGGGTGTTGTGGGTACCGTTTTTGTTGGAATCATGTTTAGAATGTACGCCGCTGTTTATAAGGCATATCCCCAGAACATAATAGGTAAATCTGAGTAACTCATCATTGATCGCACCATTTACATAAGATTCATATTCCTCCTTTCTGATACACCATTCTGTTGAGGAGTATATGGTGAGGTCATCTGGGATTCTATCCCATTCTCTGCCAAGTATGCCTTGAATTCTCCAGACAGGTACTCGCCTCCGCGATCAGATCGCAGACATTTAATGGATTTACCATGAAGGTTCTCCACAAGAGCTCTGAATTCTTTGAACTTGTCAAAAGACTCGCTCTTGCGGCGCATCAGGTATACATATCCATACCCTGAGTAATCATCAGTAAAAGTGATGAAGTACTCGTACCCTCCTCTTGCCTGAGTAGACATAGGTCTGATACATCAGAGTGAATCAAGCCTAATACTTGCTCGGATCTATAACCTTTATCACTAAAGGATCGCTTGGTCATTTTACCTTCCAAACAGGATTCGCAGGTCGGAAGGTCCTCTCCTTCAACACCGCTGATTAAGCCATCAGCTTTCAACCTTTGAATTCTATTCGAATTAATATGACCTAGCCTTAGATGCCACAAGTATAATTGATTCATTTTAGAAGGTTCCTTTCTCTTATTGGTGTTCGTGGATGTGTTATTTGTCTCAGTTAGTTGCATCGTGGTAGACTCAGGATTTAGTACATATAAATCGTCAACCAATGTACCAAAACAGATAATATCATCATTTCTTCTTATAACCACAAAGTGATTAAAAGAAATAGAATATCCATTCAGAATCAGCTTAGAAACCGAAATTAAAATCTTTCTAAAATTCGGTACATAAAGACAATTTTGTAAAACTAAAACCCTATCACTACTAAAGCGTAAGTGAACGTCTCCCACTGCAACAGCCGCCACCTTCGCAGCATTGCCCATGTAGACCAAGATCTCTCCCTCTCTAAGTCTCCGGGTTTCCTGGAACCCCTACATTGAATTGGAGACATGGTCAGTGGCTCCCGTATCTACACACCAGATGCTGGTAGATAACACCGCTGACAATGTTTCAGTGACTAAGGAAAATTTCGTACCTTTGATGAGAGGAAAATCAGACCTCCAATGCCCAGACTGCTTGCATAGAAAGCACTTGCCTTGCAGCTTGCTTTTCCCATTCCGTGGTTTCGATGCCGATCCAATCGCTCGATTACCTTGTTCGTGTGTGCGGAAGCATGTAAAACAATAGAACACGAACAACATGAAGATCTAGGCACACATTATATGTATAGACACGTTTATATATATACATCCAATATATATATATATAGAGATTAACGAGATCACTAACAACCGGTGTAGCGTGCCTCGTTAATGTTGATGAAGGTGGTGTTGAGTCGATTGAACCACCTTCATGGATCAGTCACTAGATGCTCTCCTTGTGAATGACCTCGTCACTCCTTTGGATCGTCCGGATGTTGAAGCCGCACAAATGGCCCGGCCTCTACGTGTTGCACACGAACCCGAAATTGAACTTGCTTGCTTGCTTGAAGTGGTTCTCCAAGAACTCTCTTTTCTCTCTATTTTGTGTATGATTTTCGTGGCTGATTAAAAGTGATATGAAAACCCATGTTTTCATCACTATATTGATCACCATTAACCTCCCATGTAACCCCCACCATAATGTGCATCATAATGCACAAGTAATGGTGGATAATGGGGAGGTGAAGGGTCATTTCCATATCATCATGCCAAATGGCATTATATGTGGTCCTCTTGCTTGTGTGGCATGCCATGTCACACCATGTGACATGCATCCATGCAAGTCATGCATGTCATGCATCCCATGCATGTGAAAATCCATACGTATTGATTTTAAATCAATATAACAAGCAACGTAATTCCGACTCGTGTGTGACCCTGTAGGTATGATTTATTGATCAATATTATATTGTTCCCAACAATTAATATTATCGAATAATCATTTAACATCCATAGACGACCTTATGACTTTATCAATTGCACACGTAGGATCGAAGGACATATCCCAACAATCTCCCACTTGGCCTTTAGAGCCAGTGTGCTGCCAACTTCCTGTTGTCACTTTTATGTCTAAGTTTGAACTTGAGGCAAGACTCGAGTCATCCTCAATCGGTTCAAACCTTTCTTGGACTTTGAGACAGACTGTAAAACCAGATTTATCACTATGATACGAATCTGGACGTGGCCACGTATTTTCCACAGTCTCGACTCTCCAAGTGGCCGGTAAGACATATATCCCATTATAAAATGGAGGACAATCCCATCTTGTCAATCCAAGCTCTCCCACTTGCTTCCTGATATACCCAATAACAAGTTTTATAACTTCCTTTTACGAAAGGCGTTTACTTGTATCAAAGTACACCATTTCACAATGGAATCACTCTGGACTACTCAGGTCAGAGGAAATTGCTCGACAGTCAATGAAATAGTATTATGACTCGAAATCTTAAATACTATTCCAGTCGGGTCTGTTCGATCATTAGCTCCCAGCTAATATCTATGTAATTGTACTTGATGTCCCACATCACTAGCCCATGAAGCCGCGCTATAGTACACATTACAAACTAGTTCATTGTATTATTAGTTTGTCCGTACTCGATTATACGAACCAGAAACAACTATATGATTTAAGTATATCAGTTCAACCATTGGGACTTCATTATGCGGTTAGTCGACCTCATAACCCAATTGATATCACTTAATCATTTGGACAATTCATATAAATTAAACCATATTTATATGAAGAAATATGTAATATACATATGAATGAATGTTTTACCAAATCTCCAAAAGTATCTAATACAGTAATAGAAATCACAACCCATCTCTAAGATGTCTGATCTCTATTGCAGTCGTGAAAGCCTCAAGCTTAGACTGCTGGAGAGGTTTAGACAATGGGTTTGCAACCTTACCAAAAGTTGCAACTTTATTATCTCGATGTCTCCACAAAACTATCTCCCAGATAATGTGGAACTTCTTGAGCACTAGTTTTAGACTTGCGGTGCTTCCTAGCTCATTGGCTTGCGCGATAACTCTACTATAAATAGAGAACTATCGGATGGGCTGAGCTAGTTACGCCACCTAGTTCATTCAAGAACTTTCAAATCTTAACTGCCAACATTATTGCATCCAATGCAATACTGTGCTCAGCTTCTGTAGTTTAATCAGCTATATTGCATTGCATGGAACTATTCCAGCAAATTTCACCTCTAACCAGACAAAAGATATAACCAGATTAAAATCGGAAATTATCTTAGTCTTTTTTGAAGTTAGCATTCAAACAGCTTTGTTAACATCAACTCTTTTTGTCTTCCAAAGACAACAAAATATTCTTTAGTCCATCTAAGATACATAAGAATATTCTTGGCCGCAGTCTAATGCGCCTCACCTAGGTTTCGTTGAAACCGAATCGTCATGCTCAAGGCTTACGATACGTCCATTCGTGTACATATCATGGCGTACATTATAGATCCTATTGCCGAAGCATAAGTAATGTTTTCCATCTTCTTTTGCTCATCAGGTCCCGTAGGACATTGCATCTTGCTAAGAGATGTGCCATTAGTTATTGGAATGAGACCCTTTCTGGCGTCTTTCATTCTGAACTTATCAAGCACCTTATCAATATAGGTCGCTTTACTAAGTCCAAACATCTTTTTCGATCTGTTCCGACAGATCTTGATGCCAAATATGTACTGTGCTTCTCCAAGATCCTTTATTGAAAACAATTTCCAAGCCATTCTTTAATAGAATTAAGCATAGAAACATTGTTTCCAATAAGGAGTATGTCATCTACATACAACACAATGTATACAACGTAACTCCCACTGTTCTTCTTGTAAAACAAGATTCTTACGAGTTCCTCTGAAATCCAAAACCCAGTATGGATTCATTGAACTGAAGACTGCTACTCCGATATGCTTTGTTTTATTCCATAAATGGAATTATAAGATTGCATAATTTCTCAGCCTTATTAGGATCGATAAAACTCTTTGGTTGTGTCAAAACACATTCTCTTCTAGAATCCAATTCAAGAAGTTTGTTTTAACATCCAATATTACCATACCTCATTATCAAGATGAGTAGCAATGGCTAAGATTATCTGAATGATTTAATCAAAGCAACAGGTGAAAGTTTTTCCATAATCCACCTCGTGAATAAAACTTTTACCATCAACCTTGCTTTGAAAACCCTAGGTTTTCCATCTATCTGTTTAGATCTTAAAGATCTATTAGCATTCATTGGGTTTAACCCCGTGATGCAAATATATCAAGTTCCAAACTTGATTATCAGATATTGATATCATCTCAGATTTCATGGCACCATGCCAATTTTCAGTAGCTGGACTCGTCATAGCTTGGAATTAGGTCGAAGGTTCACCGCTTTCCAAAAGCATGAATTCATATCTCTCATTGGCCACAATATCTAAGTATTTGAATAATAGAGATAGATTTATGCCTTTCGGACCTACGAGGGCTGGTATGGCTTCCAAAACCATAAGAATACTCTCAACCCAGTCTTGAGTATTCATCATTGGTTGTTTCACTTGAACCTCGTTCAAGACAACCGAGCTCCCACTTAATTTCTAGGAAAGATAACTCTTTTCAAGAAAATCACTATCTCGAGCAACAAAATATTGTTCTCAAATAGATCGTAGAAGTTGTACCCTCGAGTTTCTTATGGACATACCATAAGGAAACTTTTATCCCATTTGAGTTCAAGCTCTATAGAGATAAATCTCGTCAGAGAAGCTTTTAGAACCTCAAATCTTGATGAAAACAATTTAGGGACCCTCCCTTTCCATACCTAGTATGGTGTCTTATCAACAGCTTTTGACAGCGTCCTATTCAGTGTATAAGTTGAAGTCTAGAATTGTGTGTTCCCAAAAGAGACCAGTAGTTCATTTAGACCTCTCATCGAATGGTCGAACTATATCTAATATAGTTTGTTTTCTCTTTTCTGAAACATAACCTTCATGTGCTTGTGAACTAATAGGTTCCACATACATCAGTATGGATCATCCCTAATTACTCACATGTTCTCCTTTCTCCAAGAAAGATGACATTGTTATCTTTTCAATCACACATCATTCACATGTATCAAATGACTCCAAGTCAAATGATTCTAAAATTCCTTCCAAAAGAAGCTTCGTTACATGTTTAGATTTTGATTTGATCTAATCAACAATGTTTCAGTTATGTCTCATCGATACTTATTCGATTTGGCCTTTGGTCTTAATGATATATATGATTTGTCAAGTTTCAAGTATACATAAACAATATAATAATCGTACCAAAACAAAGAATATTTCACAATTAAAATAGTTACCAAACTATTTAATAGTGAAAAAACTAATCCATCAGTATCTAATACTGAACCAATATTCATTGTTTATTGAAGGTACGAAATTACATAGTTATAATACTAAAACAAGGCCCTAAGGCAAAACAACATCATATGATCATACGGCTAATGCAGCGACCTTCGCTCCATTTCTTGCTCGTAGATCGACATCTCTATTCACCAAACTTATACTTCTATGTAGTTCCTCCACATAAAAATGTGAGAACCACATTTGGCATCCAATACCCAAGAAGTAGAATTTGTGAAGTTTAATGTCTATATCATTAATACTTGAAGATGAAGCAACCCCGTTCTTCACATCTTCTTTGAACTTTGGGCAAATTCAATTATTCCCAATAATTGAGTCTCATTCAAATTTCTCATTCAAAATTAATACAATGTCAAAACGTGATAAATCGTAAGTGAAAAATTGAAGTTTTCTAACCAGCGATATTATCATGCAATTGAAGCCCTATCTCTCATAAAATATGAGGGAGCCAACCAGACAATCGTTTCACGCCATCCAATGGCTCGAAAGTCTCTAATTTGTGTCATTGATGAACTTAAGTGTTTTGGATTAAATCACTCCCCGAGGTGTAAATAATCCTAACCTTATAATCCATCAAATGAAAGACAAATTAGGCATTTGTTTTGAAATTGAATAAAATATGAATTTTTATATGTTTGCAAGTAGTGTCCAACACTTTTGCAGTAGACGCATTGAGATTCCCTAGGAACCCTAGTAGCCTTCTTGCTCACGCTCTTTTAAATACCCTATCCCATATCATAAGAATTTCCCTCTTAGGGTCCTTATCTATCGCCGGCTCAGCAGCCTTGAGCATCCCGTGGAGCTCACGAAGCGATTTCTTCAAACCATTCATGTGGAAATTTTAGCCTAAAGGCATTATAACCATCATGAGATTGAAGTATGAAATCGGTTGCCAAATAATCATCATAGGAAAAATCTAGGCGGTCACTTGGAGCAAATAATCCAATCATTTGTTGCACATGTGATTCCATAGATTTCTATTTTTCCAGCCTAGCTGAAGCGATGACCCTGGTCATACCGAACCGCTCAATCTTAGCATATTCCCCGAACATGCTATTTAGTTGTTCAATGATATCTTAGGATGTGGTTATTAACACATTTTCATTGTCTTCGTATTTGAGGACCAACCTCAAATTACGTTGTGAATCAAGAAAATTTATGTTGTTCAATTTTTCATAATCAAGAATTGAACCAAACTTGAATCGAGTTGAAATTAACATGATAAACTACAAAAGAAAGATAAATAAAGTATGTAAACATTCACAAAGCGGTAAACAAATAAGATTGTCTAACAAGCTACTTATTTATTCCATTTTGTTCAATCGATATCTAATATCTTTGTTCCCTTGAACAAAACAATCCCAAGACCCTCATCTTGCAAATTCTTAAGCCGACTGAGTCCGCACTTAAGTATTTCAAGATAGGTAGACATACCAATGTCAATGATATCTAATATCACTCTCGGTCGACGAGAATCCCATTCTCATCTCATGTCTCGATAGTCACGCCTGCAGTGGATCTATCGATGAGAAAACCAAACTCACGTGTAAAGGTCTAACCTTTACTCCCACTTATCCCAAGATAACAAGTAGTACCCCGCTGAGGCGGACCTACCAACTTATGATCGAGGGCTTCATGAGTGTGATGTTTTTGGACAAGACATTATACTCATTATTTTGGGAACTTGCATGCATAGGTGTTTATATGTAAGTTGAACATTTATAACATAAAACATCCTATAACTAGGAAAGCAATTAAATACGTATTCGAAAGGCCCCTAGAACCTCACAACTCTCAAACGAAAAGATTAAAAGCAACAAAATAGGCCTTGAACATCTTTTGGACTGGTCCACGCCCGCCGTTTCAGTTCCGCGCCCGCCGATTTAGGTCAACCTTAGTCCGTACCCCAAAAACCACGAACGGCGCCCGCCGTTTCACAAACGGCGGTCGCCGAACACCACCGGCGGTCTCCGTTTCCAAAACGGCGCCCGCCAAAAGGGTACAGAATCGGGGCTGACCTGAAAAGAGCCTTTCGGCGGTCGCCGTTTCCAAAACGGCGCCCGCCGGAGCTCAATCGGCGACCGCCATTTGGCTCCAGCAGCCCGGTTTGCTTCGTATTGCTTCGTTTTGCTTCGTTTCTTCTCGTTTTCGCCGGAGAGCCGAGATCCTCCATCGAACCATGGACCAAGTCCATCGCTTACAAGTAGTACAATACAAATATAATAGAAAAGCCTATCTATTACTAATGATTCCAAGGGACGCAGTCCTCAAATACTACGGCCAATCGAAACGTAAAAAACGACGAATTCATTCACCCGACCACTAACGGTGGTCGGCCTTACATCTAATCACATAATCACAATATCACATAAAACAATTAAGCCAATTATGTTGATTAAAACATATTGTGTCCAACACAAAACATGTGCACGAGCCCTAGGCTCTGATACCAATTGAAGGTTTTCGATGCCGATCCAATCGCTCGATTACCTTGTTCGTGTGTGCGGAAGCATGTAAAACAATAGAACACGAACAACATGAAGATCTAGGCACACATTATATGTATAAACACGTTTATATATATACATCCAATATATATATATATATAGAGATTAACGAGATCACTTACAACCGGTGTAGCGTGCCTCGTTAATGTTGATGAAGGTGGTGTTGAGTTGATTGAACCACCTTCATGGATCAGTCACTAGATGCTCTCCTTGTGAATGACCTCGTCACTCCTTTGGATCGTCCGGATGTTGAAGCCGCACAAATGGCCCGGCCTCTACGTGTTGCACACGAACCCGGAATTGAACTTGCTTGCTTGCTTGAAGTGGTTCTCCAAGAACTCTCTTTTCTCTCTATTTTGTGTATGATTTTCGTGGCTAATTAAAAGTGATATGAAAACCCATGATTTCATCACTATATTGATCACCATTAACCTCCCATGTAACCCCCACCATAATGTGCATCATAATGCACAAGTAATGGTGGATAATGGGGAGGTGAAGGGTCATTTCCATATCATCATGCCAAATGGCATTATATGTGGTCCCCTTGCTTGTGTGGCATGCCATGTCACACCATGTGACATGCATCCATGCAAGCCATGCATCCCATGCATGCCATGCATCCCATGTTGGAGTTGTGTACTTAATGTCTAGATTTAAGTAACGGAAACTCCCGATCCATTGCCATTAATCTATTTAATTAAATAAACAATTATTTGCATTTAATTATTTATAATTAAATATATGCAAATTATAGTCCTGGATTTTATACGTTGTAGTTAGTATGGTGTGCATGGGCACACAGAAGATCATACTATCGGTTACTCGTATTTAATCGAACAGTTGCTCACGACCTAGATGGACACGGACCAATCCATCGGTATAGTCGTTGTGTGAGAGAGAAAATAATTTATCTTAATTATTTTATCACACTTGTACACTTGGTGTATTGGGCGGATCGTTTGAGATTTATCGATTAGGATTGCCGGCGATAATCGATTTAAGTCTCAGTGTATTTTATTTTTAATCCCCGATACTATTGCGGGTGTGTATATTTAATATAAGTGACTTTGATTTTCCAAAGGAATTAACCGATTTAATTATTGGGTTAATTACCGGTTAAGTTGGGTCACTATATTTTATATATGACATGCCGTGAATACTTGACGGGAAAGTGTATCCCGTAAGGGTTGATAATATCCCCGAGATGAGTTCATAAGGAATTATTATGTAAACCCTGCAGGTGGATTTGTTCCGCATAATAATTAAGGTTGAATGGTACTATTCTCGGATATAAGAGATGAATAAATTAATTAGCAATAAATTAATTTTATTCATGGATATTTATATCTTAAATACACGGAATAAATAATACTACCGGAGAAATATTATTTGATATAATATGGTTTAATATTGGGAGTGCAATTAATTTATATAGTGGAAAATAAATTAATTAATATTGATAAGGATTAATGGACTTGAGCATTGGGCTCAATTTAATCTTCAATATTAGAAGCCCAATATTCCACCTCCTTTTGATCCCCTACGTAGCCTATAAAAGCACTACATGGTCTTCTCTATTCTCATAACTTGAAGATCACAATTCTAGAGAGAGAAAGGAGAGAAGGAGATCCATAGTGTTCGGAGGATCGTCGCCCACCCGACGTTCGAACAAGTGCAAGGAATACGTGGGAAGATCTCAAGGTCATCATAAGATCTCGTTTCTCCGCACAACGAATCGAAAGGTGAATTAAATATTTCCGCTATTTAATTCATGTATATTGAAATCAATTATCGGAAAAACAAGATCCAAGAGTTGA
Source organism: Euphrasia confusa (assembly GCA_954870475.1). Taxonomy (NCBI): domain Eukaryota; kingdom Viridiplantae; phylum Streptophyta; class Magnoliopsida; order Lamiales; family Orobanchaceae; genus Euphrasia; species Euphrasia confusa. Next base: position 27,061,063 of record OX940960.1, read on the forward strand.
ACCCGGATTAGACGAACGATCACGCGGTGGTGGCGAAGCCACCGGACCGCGGGATCGCCGCCTAGGGTTTCGGCGGGGCGAGAGGGTCGAACCCTCGGCTGGAGCCGAGGGCGTGCGATCGATCCTCATGATCGATCGCGGAGGGCGCGGGCTGGTGCCGCCCCTCCCCACCGTGAAGGTGGTCGACCTCCAGGTGGCGGCGAGTCGCCGGACTCGCCGCGGGGGCTGCTGGGCAACCCCACCCCGATCGATCGCCGGCGTGCGATCGATCCCCTCGATCGCAAGCGCGCACCCGTGGGGGTGCGGCTGGGGCGTGCGCGGCCTTCGGGCCTCACTGTGCGCTTCGACCGTATCCCGGCACGTGTGTCGTGTTCGTGTGATCTCCGGCGAAGGGTTTGATCGGGTTATTGGTTTCCGCAAATTTAAATAACCCGGGATATCGAATTCCAACAATTGGTATCAGAGCGTACGGTTACGTTTTTTCGTTAATTGTTTCGATAATCGATTGTCGTTGTTTATAGCCATAGATTAATTTAAATTGGTAAATTATTGTGCTATATTGTTATACGTACTTGATTTTCTCTCTTTTATGAATCGTGTTTGTCGGAAAAATTAATTATTAAAAATCGAGGATTTTCGGAATAATCGAATCGGATCGATCGACCGTGGGCTCGGAAAGGGGCTGCGTGTGTTGCTGTACGTGAGCAAGGGCATGGCTGGGCTTGCTGGCGTGTGCCACCAGTGGTGGTGGTTCGCCGGCAGCCGGAGGCTACGCTCGGCAGTCGCGTTGGCGCAACACGGACGAAACCCTTTTGCACGGGCTGCTGGGCTCGGAACGGGCTGCTGCTGTGCGGGCTGTCCTGATGGACGGGCTGTATGGTGGCTGGAGTCGGCGGCATCAACCACCGTCCGTGGTGGTCGCCGGATGTCGACAGCTGCCAAGTGGAGGTTCAGCCGCTGCGCACGGCGGCTCGTGGGTCGCGGCTTCGGCTTCGTGCTCGAACGGGCTGCTCGTGCGGTGGTGGCAGCGGGTCGATGGCGTGGTTCGTCAAGGGAGACGCCATGCCGGAGATTGACCAAGAGACGCTGCTGGTGATCCACCGAAGAAGACGATCGCTGTGATTTTGCAAAGAGTGTCGGCCGACATTTTTTTTGTCCATGGCCGACACCATGTGATTTCTTATGCGTGAATTGCATGGTGATTAATATTGCTGTGCATGTGGCTTGTCCACTTGCATGCATGAGGTTATTAATTGATAAGCCATGGGTCGATGTCAATATGCATGTATTGCATGTCCATGGGTTCGATTGGGATGACCGGAATTTGTTTCGGTTCGTCCCGGTAAATCCGATCTTTCCGGAAATAATTTAATCTTTCTAATTTTATTTAATTTAATTTTGGAATTAATTCAAATTCTATTTGGGTTAGATTTCTTAATTATGGAATTAAATAATGGAATTAGATGGAGAGTTAAATTAGGAAAGAAAATCCTAGTTTCTCTAGATATCCTATACCTACTTGGATTAGAAGTCTTAAGAAAAATCAAAATTCGATTTTGATTAGGATTCTTGAGATCTAATCTAAATAGGATTGAGAAATTATTAAAATATTGATTTTATTTAATTTAAGTATTTTATTTAAAATCATTAGATTAATTCAAAATTTATTTTGGATTGGAAAATCTTGGATTTTATTTAGAATAGAATTAAATATGGAAATCAATGGATTTTAATAATATTGATTTTATTTAATTTAAGTATTTTATTTAAAATCATTAGATTAATTCAAAATTTATTTTGGATTGGAAAATCTTGGATTTTATTTAGAATAGAATTAAATATGGAAATCAATGGATTTTAATAATATTGATTTTATTTAATTTAAGTATTTTATTTAAAATCATTAGATTAATTCAAAATTTATTTTGGATTGGAAAATCTTGGATTTTATTTAAAATAGAATTAAATATGGAAATCAATGGAATTGATTTTATTTAATTGGTAAGATTAAATATGAGAATCAAAGAATTTTTCCGTCGCTCGGCAAAGTATTCAAGACGTAGAATGAAGACTGAAGGAAAGCATGCTGGAATTCATCAAGGTACGAATAGTCGAGAAATAATTTTACTTGAGCAATTATTTGATTATTTGTGTACGTACTTGCATGAAATGTATGTTTGTTATTATGCTTATGTGTATTTAATTATGCATTAGATAGCGTATCCCTTTATTGTAAAAAGCTAAGTGGGAGAGGGAATGGAAACATTGCCATGGTCTCCATTGCTGTTCTCTTGGTGACTTTTATGGACTTCCGAAGTTCGTATAGATAAGTCATTGGAGGAGAATTCTTGTAATTCCTCTTATGAGAAACATTGATTAAGTTTATCAAACAATGCCTAATTTGTCTTTCCAAAACTGATTTCAAGTCGACTCATTCTCACCCCGGGGAGTGGAATGGAGCCAAAGCCACTTGGTCATGTCGAGGACACAAATTAGAGACTTTCGTGTCATTTGATGACTAGATCGATTGTCTGCTCGGCTCCCTCATTTTATGAGAGATAGGGTTGTTCGCATGGTGAATCACTGGTTAGAAACTTTGAGTTTCACTTATGATTCTCCGCGTCCTGATTTACGAAAATCGAATGGATCTTGTAATTGGGAGTCAATTATAAAAGTCTCTTGGTGTAGTAAACGTCCACACCACGTGGCTTGCTATACTAACGGATTTTGGATTAATTGATGTAGACAGTTATAAGAAATTGTGAAGAATTGTGAAGTTGTCGTAAACGTCCACACCACGTGGCTTGCGGTGATGTAGCAATTCCTAACGATTTACTTTAGTGCTGAGTAATGGTTTACACTTAGATACGCATTATAGTATTCCTCCCCACGAGGTTACGCTATAAGTGATGTATGACCGAAGAAAATCTAATTGCTAAATCATTTGGGTGGGTAAACGTCCACACCACGTGGCTTGCCTTATCTGATGGGATTTTAGATGCGATTAGTGGTTTAATGATATTATTTGAGGGAGATAATATCGGAGATTAAATCGATTGTTTGTTGTTATATGTGCTCATAGATTAGGATATGGCCTTGAACCCACTTTATGTGAAACGTAAGGATTTTAACTCACTGGTCCCAAAATGTAATGATTGGAATAGAGATCTAGACATTACCCAAACTGTTAAAGAGTACTAATTAGTACTCAGTAAGCTTTGTCCTCCCGAGCCTATTGACATAGACGGCTAGACAAGAAGCGATGAGGATACTCATAAAGGCCAGTCAATTCGAGGAAACGCTTAAACACGTTTCTAAGATGATGGACCTTTTGGACGAGTTGAGACGGAAATCGCAAGCTCTTGTAGCCAATGCCAAAGGTTTCGAACCTAAGGGCAAAAACCGGGGATAGAAAAAGCAAGCAAACAAATCCAGTGGTTCTAAGATTACCTGGACCACGAGATGGGACGAGAAAGCCATGAGGCAAGATTTCTCGAAGCTAACAGTCTGGGTACTGGAAGTCTGATTATCCTCTCAAAAGAAGTACGAATTTTTTCTTTAGTCGTGAAACATAGTCAGTGGTATTATCTACCGGAACCTGGTGTGTAGATATGGAACCACTGACGGTATGTGCATTCTAAATGCAAAGGTTCCAGGAAACCCGACGACTTAGAAAAGAAGAAATCGTAGTCTACATGAGCAATGCTGTAGAGGAGGCAGCAGTTGCAGTGGAGGACATTTTATAGGATTTCATTTTGAGTTATTGCTTTTATGTACCTTTTAGAAAGAACTTTGTTCTAGATTTCTAATGAATAGATATTTTATTTCTTTTAATCATTTGATGGTTATAAGAAGAAATAATGATATTATCTATTTTGGTACATTAGCTAGCAATATATAAATGATGAATCCTGAGTCCACCACGATGCAACGAACCGTTATACATAACTCGTTTTACTAATAAGAGATTTCTTTATTAAATCATTTATACTTGTGGATTCTTATGCTAAGTCATATTTATTCAAATGAGAAGTTCAAAGGTCGAAAATTGATTGTAAGATCAATTAAGTTGAAGGAGTGGACCTTCCGACCTAAGAATCTAATTTGGAAGATAATACGACTAAGCAATCCTTTGTGGATATAAGATATAAGATCCGGACAAGTATTAGAATTGATTGACTCTGATGTATGATCAGAGCTTGGGATTGGATCCCAAGTGACTACACCATACAGTCCTCTGTAGAAATGGTGTGTCGGAAATCAGAAATGGAACTCTTATAGAAATAGTAAAAGCTTGAGTTATACGGAACTACCTATGTTCTATAGATATGTCTTGGTAACAACGGCGCATTTCAATGCGGTTGTAGAATATCTTAGAAGAACAAAAGATGTGTGTTCGATAGTACTATTAACCAGAAGGACGTTATAACGCCCGGTTCTTAGAGGAAGACTATTAGATAAACCACAAGCTCAAAATGACGTGATACTTCTGAAAAGAGAGAAAACGATAAAGACTGGAAACCAGCCGAACCGAGTAGCGGTACACCACTAACTGCACCTACTGTTATTACTGTTTATACACCGGAATGCCATTGTAGTGGTAGGTTGTTTGACAACCGGAGATATTCATAAGACTAGGAGAGTTTTGAACTCTGGACCTAGTATACATGAAATCAATCCCTGGATCTACATGAAGCGGTACTAGATCTAAATGTGCCTTCTTGGAAAGCAATAAGGATTATTGCTAAGAAGCAAGATCATTTAGAGTACAAGCTTAGTTGATCCATTTATGGATTGGAACAAAGCATTGAGTTCGTGGTACTTGCAAATTGATGAGATAGTCCATTTTATGGATTCATCAAAGCATAGACGAATCAAGTGTATGGGAAACGTGATGGAAACAATGTGGTGTTTCTCGGGTTTTATGTAGATAACATTTTATCATTGGCAACAATGTATGGATGTTGTCAGACATAAAATGATGGTTGTCTAGAAAAATCGATATATGAGATAAAGAAGAAGTTAGAGCATGTTCTTAAGATCTAGGATCTCAAGAAAAGAACATTGTACTTCTTTAGATATCTTATACGATTATGGTTCGTTTTAACATGCAAGATTCCGAGAAAGGTTCGTTACCTTTCAGAGACGGAATGCATCTATCTAAGGATATGTGTTTTGTAACACAAAAGGAGATAGAAGCAATGAAAGCGGATTCCTACACTTCGAGTGTGGAAAGCTTAATAAATGCGATGTTGAAAACAAGAACCTGATATCGGCTATGCGGTTAGCATAGTGGGAGGATATCAAGGTAATCCTGGAAAGGAATACTTGACTGCTGTAATGAACATTTTAAGTACTTTCGAAGTACTGGAAACTATGTTCTGGATTACGGAGCAAGCAAGCATTTCCTTTGGATTACATTCTCTTAGATTTCTAATCGAATAAGGACCGGTGTAAGTCGATATCAGGCTATGTGTTTCACTATTAAAGGAGAAGGAGTTTTAACATGGAAGAGTGATAAGCACGATGCTTTTCGGACTCTGCCATGGGTAACCAAATAAGCGGCCTCAGAGGCAGTGGAAGTTTTGGTGTAACTCCGGGATAATCTCTGGGACTTAGATGTGATTCTTAATTTTCCAAAGGCTATGTAAATAGCGGTGCGATGGCAAATGGTAAGATCACAAGTCCATAAGTGTAAGATAACACATAGTGCAAGTACCACCTGATACGAGTCATCGTCGAGGGAGACGACGCTGTAGTCACCAAGATAACTTCAGAGCGGCAACCTAGATTGCTCATTCACATAGTACTTCTTGGAAGTACAACTTAAGCACGTGATGAGTATGGGAGTCGGGAGTTGGAGGAAATGACTAGACCTTAGTACAAGTGGGAGATTGTTGGAGTTGTGTACTTAATGTCTAGATTTAAGTAACGGAAACTCCCGATCCATTGCCATTAATCTATTTAATTAAATAAACAATTATTTGCATTTAATTATTTATAATTAAATATATGCAAATTATAGTCCTGGATTTTATACGTTGTAGTTAGTATGGTGTGCATGGGCACACAGAAGATCATACTATCGGTTACTCGTATTTAATCGAACAGTTGCTCACGACCTAGATGGACACGGACCAATCCATCGGTATAGTCGTTGTGTGAGAGAGAAAATAATTTATCTTAATTATTTTATCACACTTGTACACTTGGTGTATTGGGCGGATCGTTTGAGATTTATCGATTAGGATTGCCGGCGATAATCGATTTAAGTCTCAGTGTATTTTATTCTTAATCCCCGATACTATTGCGGGTGTGTATATTTAATATAAGTGATTTTGATTTTCCAAAGGAATTAACCGATTTAATTATTGGGTTAATTACCGGTTAAGTTGGGTCACTATATTTTATATATGACATGCCGTGAATACTTGACGGGAAAGTGTATCCCGTAAGGGTTGATAATATCCCCGAGATGAGTTCATAAGGAATTATTATGTAAACCCTGCAGGTGGATTTGTTCCGCATAATAATTAAGGTTGAATGGTACTATTCTCGGATATAAGAGATGAATAAATTAATTAGCAATAAATTAATTTTATTCATGGATATTTATATCTTAAATACACGGAATAAATAATACTACCGGAGAAATATTATTTGATATAATATGGTTTAATATTGGGAGTGCAATTAATTTATATAGTGGAAAATAAATTAATTAATATTGATAAGGATTAATGGACTTGAGCATTGGGCTCAATTTAATCTTCAATATTAGAAGCCCAATATTCCACCTCCTTTTGATCCCCTACGTAGCCTATAAAAGCACTACATGGTCTTCTCTATTCTCATAACTTGAAGATCACAATTCTAGAGAGAGAAAGGAGAGAAGGAGATCCATAGTGTTCGGAGGATCGTCGCCCACCCGACGTTCGAACAAGTGCAAGGAATACGTGGGAAGATCTCAAGGTCATCATAAGATCTCGTTTCTCCGCACAACGAATCGAAAGGTGAATTAAATATTTCCGCTATTTAATTCATGTATATTGAAATCAATTATCGGAAAAACAAGATCCAAGAGTTGAACCCGGATTAGACGAACGATCACGCGGTGGTGGCGAAGCCACCGGACCGCGGGATCGCCGCCTAGGGTTTCGGCGGGGCGAGAGGGTCGAACCCTCGGCTGGAGCCGAGGGCGTGCGATCGATCCTCATGATCGATCACGGAGGGCGCGGGCTGGTGCCGCCCCTCCCCACCGTGAAGGTGGTCGACCTCCAGGTGGCGGCGAGTCGCCGGACTCGCCGCGGGGGCTGCTGGGCAACCCCACCCCGATCGATCGCCGGCGTGCGATCGATCCCCTCGATCGCAAGCGCGCACCCGTGGGGGTGCGGCTGGGGCGTGCGCGGCCTTCGGGCCTCGCTGTGCTCTTCGGCCGTATCCCGGCACGTGTGTCGTGTTCGTGTGATCTCCGGCGAAGGGTTTGATCGGGTTATTGGTTTCCGCAAATTTAAATAACCCGGGATATCGAATTCCAACATCCCATGCATGTGAAAATCCATACGTATTGATTTTAAATCAATATAACAAACAACGTAATTCCGACTCGTGTGTGACCCTGTAGGTATGATTTATTGATCAATATTATATTGTTCCCAACAATTAATATTATCGAATAATCATTTAACATCCATAGACGACCTTATGACTTTATCAATTGCACACGTAGGATCGAAGGACATATCCCAACATGAACAATGTCCAGATTTTGTTCCCAATCATTACTATATGGAACCAGTGAGTTTTCATCCTTAAGTGTATCACAAAGTGGGGTCACGGTCATTCTTAACCTATAAGCACATAAAACAAACAAACAATTTAATACCGATATTATCTCCCCTAAATAATATCATTAAATCACTATTCAAATCTAAAATCCCATCAGATATGGCAAGCCACGTTAGTGTGGACGTTTACCTACCCAAACGATTTCGCAATTAGATTTGCTTCAGTCGTACATCATTATAGCGTTACTTCGTTGGGAAGAATACTATAAAGCGCACCTAAGTGTAAACCATTACTCATTACTCTGAACAATGTCCAGATTTCGTTCCCAATCATTACTATATGGAACCAGTGAGTTTTCATCCTTAAATGTATCACAAAGTGGGGTCACAGTCATTCTTAACCTATAATCACATAAAACAAACAAACAATTTAATACCGATATTATCTCCCTCAAATAATATCATTAAATCACTAATCAAATCTAAAATCCCATCAGATATTGTAAGCCACGTTAGTGTGGACGTTTACCTACCCAAACGATTTCGCAATTAGATTTGCTTCGGTCGTACATCATTATAGCGTTACTTCGTTGGGAAGAATACTATAAAGCGCACCTAAGTGTAAACCATTACTCAGTACTAAAGTGAATCGTTTGGAACTGCTACGTTACCGCAAGCCACGTTTGTGTGGACGTTTACGATAACTCACAATCCTTCACAATTCCTTATAACTGTCTACATCAATTAATCCAAAATCACATTCAGTATAGCAAGCCACGTTAGTGTGGACGTTTACTACACCAAAAGATTTTTATAATTGACATCCAATTTCTTGATTCATTTAATCTTGTAAATCATGATGCGGAGAATCATAAGTGAAACTCGAAGTTTCTTACCAGTGATTCATCATGCGAACAACCCTATCTCTCATAGAATGAGGGAGCCGAGCAGACAATCGATCCAAAGATTCGAAAGTCTCTAATTTGTGTCCTCGACATGACCAAGTGGCTTTGGCTCCATTCCACTTCCCGGGGTGAGAATGAGTCGACTTGAAATCAGCTTTGGAAAGAAAAATTAGGCATTGTTTAATAAACTTAATCAATGTTTCTCGTAAAGGAATTACAAGAATTCTCCTCCTATGGCTTATCTATATGAACTTCAAAAGTCCATAAAAGTCACCAAGAGAACAGCAATGGAGACCATGGGATTGTTTCCAATCCCTCTCCCACTTAGCTTTTTATAACAAAGGGATACGCTACCTAATGCATAAATTAAGTACACATAAGCATGCATACATGAAATAAAGCACATAGTATTATCACATAATCAAAATAATACTAGAATATTATTTTTTGACTATTATGGCTTTATTGCATCCCCGTACGCATCTTCTAGTCTTCAGTCTTCGTTTTTGAATGCTCCATGTGACAAGAATATTAATTCCAATATTTAAATCTATTTATTAATAATAAATCCAAAAGTTACTTAATTCGAAAATTAAGTCAATCGAATAAATCAAAACTAAAATTAAATTTTATTAATATTTTTATTTTTATTTTCCTTTCTAATTCTATTAAATCTTTAGAATCCTATCTAAGTCAAACTTAGAATATTCTAGAAGACTTCTATAATAGAATAAGAAAATAAAATAAATTAGGACTCCTAAACTTTCCAAATTAATTAGTTTCCATGTCCATGAAAATTCTCATGAATAAGAATAATCAACAAGGAAATAAATTAATTCCAATTTAATTCTTTTCCTATTCCGTGAGAGTTCCCAAAAATAGGAATACTCAAAATAGGAAAGCCGAACTAATTATGAAAAGTTGGATCTCGGTAGGAGAAGCACGGGGTGGGGATCCCCGCGCCCCCCTACCATCGACCCAAACCCTAGAGGGGGCCGCCCACCATCGAAGGTGAGCACCCTCATGGGTCGATTGATCTATGGGGATCGGCCATGGGGTTGGTCGATCCAAGCCCTTGTCTTCTTCGTCACACGTCTTCTCCGGCGGTTATCTCGGCATCGATCCAACGTAAATAAAATTACAAAATTAAATTTACAATTCCGGTATCGATTCTATACATGAAATCGACCCTATATAATTTCCGGAAAATATAGAACAATATTAATAAATCCTAAATTCGGTCAACCCCCGAATTTTTACTATTACAAACATTCACCACACAAAACGAATCTCGACATTTTCGAGAGTTTAATAAACCAACAATTATGACAAAATAATTAACGAATAAATTATAATCCATAATAGTCGGAAACCCTGCAAGGTAGAACAATAATATCGAAAATACCGCGAACGTAAACCACTCTCTGATACCAATTGTTGGAATTCGATATCCCGGGTTGCCGGAATTTGCGGAACATGACAACCCAACCGAAATCTCGATCGCCGGAGAAACCACGAGCACCACGTGAGCCGGGGCCTGACCGAACGCACAGCAGGGCCGAAGCCGCGCACGCCATCCGGGCCCCCACGAGGGGGCTCGCGATCGCTAGGGTTGCTCGCAGCAACCCCGCAGCGGATCCGTTGATCCGCTGCTACGCGACCAAGGCTCGCTTCCAGTGAACCGCTGCGGGAATCCCCGCAGCTCGCTACGAGCCGCTGCGGGTCAGCCCCGCAGCATCTACGATCGGCCCCGTAGGGCTCGATCGATCCTCGGCGTCCAGCCGAGGATTCGCGTACTCGATCCCCATGAGGGATCTTCGAGCCGCCGGCGGTCCGGTGGTTCAACCACCACCGCCCGGCTCGACCTTCATCCGAGGTTCGATCCTCGGATCTTGCGTTCACGATATTTCACGATATATTAACGATAAAATCATAAAGGGTGTTTACGATTTATACCTCGTTCTCGTGTCCGGAAAAACGAAGAACTTCGATGACCTTGAAGCTTTCCCACGTATTCCTTGCACTAGCTCGAACGTCGGGTGGATGACGATACTCCGAGCTCTATGGATCTCCTTCAACTCTCTAGAACTATCAACTACTGATATCCTTGTCTTTTGATTTATGAAAGCCATGTAGTGCTTTTATAGGCTACGTAGGGTAGGAGACCTTAAGGAAGTAGAATACAGGGCTTCCCATAAATTAATTAAATTGAGCTCAAGCCCAAATCTATTAATTAATTCATGAATTATATATTACCTCCACTATATAAATATAATTGCACTCCAAATATTTACCATATTATATCAAATAATATTCTTACGGTAGTATTATTTATTTTGTATGTTTAAGATATAAATATTCATGAATAAATATTATTTATTGCTTAATAAATTTATTCATCTTTTATTATTATGCGGGAACAAATCCACTCGCGAGGTTTACATAATAATTACTTATGAGCTCATCTCGGGGAAATTATCAACCCTTATCTTATCGGGACATACTTTCCCATCAAGAATTCACGGCATGTCATACATAAAATACAGCCACCCAACTTTACCGGTAATTGACTGGTTATTCTAATAAATCAATTCCTTTGGAAAATCAAAGCCACTTATATTATATGCACACACCCGCAATAATATCAGTGATTAAGAATAAAATACTCATTTAAATCGATTATCAAAGGCAATCCTAATCGATAAATCTCAAGCAGATCCGCCCAATACACCAAGTGTACAAGTATGATAAAATAATCAAGACCAATAATTTTCTCACTCATACAACGATTATACCGATGGATTGGTTCTTGTCCATCTAGGTCATGAGCAACTGTTCGATTATATACGAGTAACCGATAGTATGATCTTATGTGTGACGTCGCATACCATACTAACTAAAGCGTGTATAATCTAGGACTATAATTTGCATATATTTAATTAATCATAATTAAAAGCAAATGAATGTTCATTTATTAATAGATAAATGAAAGTGTGCAAGGAGTTCAGATCACTTAAATCTAGACATTAAGTATACTACTCCATCAGGATCGATGCGCCACGGGGATAGATTTCGTTAGACCAGTGGTGATAGCTAAGCGAAGCTTCTCAAGTTCGACGGCAAGGGCTGCGATTTGGCGGCTTAAGGCGGCAATGTCGGCGTCGCGACGGGCTGCGGTCTCAACGGCGATTTCGCGAGCATACTGACGACGGGGAGGCATCGTTTCGGCTCTGATACCAATTGACGCAGGGATACAATAAACAAACGGTTAAAACTCGTTGATTTTGAGAATACCCCAGAATTAAAACATCAAAACTTTCGTTGATTTCGAAAAATATTGAAACTTGATAAAAACCTCAATAGAGGAGAAACTTTTATTTCATATCAATAATCAACTGATTAACTTAATCAAAAAAGAACATATAAATACAGTAGAAACTCTATATAGTAATACTCTATATAGGAATAAACTCCGTATAGTAATAAAAAATGCAAGTCCCAACTTGGGACCAGTTATAAATAGGAATAAACTCCACATTGTCATAAGTCATCCATTTTTTAAGTCCCGTCTTAAGGATTTATACCTGTATATAAGAATAAATGATTAATATATAATAAAAATATTTATTAATAATGTTTTTATTTATGAAAATCAATAACATGTTTAAGATTACTTGAAATATTTATGAAAATCAATAACATATAGTATATGATCAAAGTTCATTAATATTTTATTTAATTTGTATGTTAAACACAATTTTTACACATATATAGTCAAAATTTATTATTCAAAACTATTAAATTGATTTTGTGAATTTAAAGATAGATAATATTGTATGTATATTATTTTTATTTTTATATTATTTTTTATAAAAAAAATTATTTTTATTTTCTAAACCCTATATAATAAGAATAACTCTCTATAGTAATATTTTTTCCCGTCCCAACGATATGACTGAGTTTCTACTGTAGTACTAAAACTCTAATAAAATAAATTAAAAATAAATAAAATAATAATTAATAGCTTGGACAAAAAGACACCATCATTGTCTTTTATATCTGCATCAAAAAGCTATTTTCATATTGATCAAACCAGTTATGAGTATATGATATTGTGTTTTGAGTTTTGAAAGATATTTGAGAATTAGAGTTCGAGATATTTTAGGGCGTATGAATAACGAGCTTCACCTCCTGTTTTTAAATGGTTTTTTTTTTTTGTTTTAATTTATGTCAGTCCAACCAAATGACAATTTCAAACATTGAAGTTTTATTTTAGGGCGTATGAATAACGAGCTTCACCTCCTGTTTTTAAATGGTTTTTTTTTTTTTTGTTTTAATTTATGTCAGTCCAACCAAATGACAATTTCAAACATTGAAGTTGAGTCATCTTAGATCACCCAACACCCCAAATGAACATGATTTGCGGATTATAAAGACTAGAATTTTTCATGGTACTAGCTAGTACAATCACATTAAAGAACATATTAAGAAAACAAATCACAATAATACAAACATTAGCATACCGGAAGTAATTGAACAAACTACTTCAAAAATAAATACTATGTTGTAGTAATAGTTAAAAACACAGCTAGCATTTACTGATGAATAAATTATAAAAACACAATACTCCACTAAAAAAACACAAGCGGTAAACCATACTAATAGTTTATGTAATTCAGAGATTATTTATGCTGCCAAATTTGGTTGGAGAATAAGTACGCACACAAGCAGACTTGGTTCGTTATTCTCCATTCGGCAGCAAGGAAAAACTTGAATTTGGGGTTGTCACATTTTGTTGGGATTAGGGTCGCCCGTGGGCTCGACCCGACCCGTGAAATAATTAAAATAAAAGTATTTTAATTTATTTTATAATATATATTTTATTTGTGTAATAAAAATGTATATTTATCCTATACTGCGGTTATGTATGCAGTTATCTGTATTATTAATATATATAGATATATTATACAGATTGAATACTGTAAGAGATAACGCAACAACTTGCAAACCTGCAAAACGCAAAAACAAAAGTTACAGAGAAATAAACAACAGAACAATATCATTGAGGGTTCTTAGATTGTGAAGAACAATTCAACACTCCAATCGGGAGAGTGTTGTAGACACTGCGTAGCACGAGAAGCAACACGCAACAAGAGGATTCGGTCCGTTCGATTTACGTTTCCGCATCGAAGACAAGTAAGTCTTCTAAATTTATTTTTATCGAATTGCTTATATCGTTTAAGTAATTCCTTCATTGGTATCAGAGCCTGTGTGATCGGATCCCTGTTAAATTATGTGTTTAATTTTGATCGTTCACGTTTAATAAATATGTTCACTGTTAAATTGTTAATCGTTATGCGTGAACTGTATTTTTAGTGTTCTGCGTATTGCTGGTGAACTTTACTGCATGAACCATATTTGTTAATTTTATTGTTCTGCGTATATTATTCTGTGTGATATTTACTGCATGACCAACTGAGTTATTTGTTGTGGGTGAACTTGATGTAACTCTGCGTAAATGTAACTTTGCGTAAAATGTTATGAAAAAGGGTTATCTGTGCATAGATATAACTCTGTGTAAAATGTTATGCAAAGGGTTATTTGTTATGCGACAACTATGCGTACCTCTGCGTAAAATGTTATGCAAAGGGTTATTTGTTATGCGACCACTATGCGTACGTGGATTTTGCGCATTTATTGTTTTTTGTGTAAACTTTATTGCGTGAATGGGCAGTGTTTGCGCTGTAAGTAATTGTTCAGAGTTAACGCCAAAGTGAACTGGTGTAACTTTTGCGGGCTATGTATTTAATTGTTCTAAGTGAACTTTATTTAAATATAGTTTTGCGTGAATTAATTTTACTGAATTGAAATTTATTCTGTTTTATTTCAAGTAAATTTTATTCAGTGAATAATTGCGTTAAACAATGTTTATTAATTGATTTTATTTTATTTTATTTGTTTTGTGTAAACATTATTTAATAAAATAAATAAAAGTACCGTTTATTTAAAATTTATTCTGTGTGAATAATAAAATTAAATAAACAAAAGTACATTTGATTTAAAAATTATTCGGTGTGAATAATATTGTATTACGCTCAAATGTCTTCTGGGAATTTTTAAAAATAATAATTTTTAAGGTTTTTGGATTTTTTTTAAAAATCTTATTAAATTATTTTCTATGTGAAAATAATATTTAATTTTTTGAATTCATATAATATTTTGAGCATGTGAAAGTAATACAGTTTGGTTATCTTAACGGGCTCATCAGCACTTAATAAGTTATATGCCAATATATTCGAATGAAATCGGATTTTCTAACGTTTAAGCTACGTGTGTGTTATTTTGATAAGGGGAGTGACTTAGTGTTACTTATAACATTTAGACATTTTATACGATCTAGTGTGTTCGTTAATTATTGATTTTTGAATTGGAAGTGTCCGATTTTAAAACTTGTCTAGATACAGGTACTATGTGTATCGCTCGAGAATTCTTTTCTCTAAAGATGAAACCAACATATACTTATTGAGATCATGTGTTGAACATGCATTGCAAGTATAAGACCATGTGGAATAAGGTTGATGACTTGTTCAATTGGGACGAGTTTAAAATCATATTTAGAGATTCTCTACCCTTAGAATGACATAGAATGACATGAGATGTGAGGAATGATTTGGAATCAAGAACATGAGTTCTTCCATGATGTCTATCTCACTTGTGTCATAGCTATATATAATGAGTTCTATGGTCATGGTACTGAACACCAATGGGTGACCCCTATCGTTTTTCAAGACAAAGGGAAAAATGTACTATGGGACTGAGCCTATTAAGAGGATGCCAAAAGTTCATGCTCATTTGTGGGCATGTTATCATGTACATTAGAAGTTAGTGTGTACTGTATAATGGTACTTTGTTTGTTTTACAAACACTGTTTTTAGTTTCGTAGTTTTTGTTTGACCTTAGTGGTCATTCTGATTAAACTATGCGATGTTTTGATTACTTAATATATATATTTCGTTTGTCGTTTTATATATGTTTTCATTTAAGCATTAGTTGTTTGAATGTTAAGTGTCAAAGTGGGATTTTTAAATGGTTTGGTTAATTAAGTGTTTTTGGGATTGAGTTCATTATAATAAGACCTAATTGGGGCCGATGATTGAGATATTAAGTCTTCTTTCGACGTTCTGTTTAGTGAGAATTATTTTGAGCAAAAGTATTCTAAATGATCACTTAATTGTTTTACACACAATAAGAGCATGATTTATATTTACTTTCCTGATTTGCCTATGACTAGCAAATCAATCATTGGTGATATGATTAAAAGAAATAAGCTCGATGAAGACAACTACAATCCGTGGTACTGAAAGGTTGGTACGTAATGGATGGTAAAGATGTTGTCGATGTTGCGAACCATGAGATGTTCGGTCCTGGACAGGACACTGGTCCTCAAGATTGTAGAAACTAAGATACTTATAAGGCTTGAAAGAAATAGAATTCTAAAGCCTGGGGTATCATGATCGCATCCGTCGAGGATGACATGATTTTTGAATGTGAGTTGCAAGGTACTGCGCATGTCATGTGGGAGTATTCGCGTGATAAGTATGGTGATACTTTTGTCACTAAGCTTCGTTTGTTGAATATAAAGATTGATACCTACACGAAGCGTAGTGATCATTCTATTAAACAACATGTGAGAATTATGTCTAACATGATTGTGGAGCTTAAGACAGCTGGACACATTCTTTCAAATGAACAATGAGTTTAAACCTTAATATCTTTCCTTCGCGACCAGTGGGAGCACTTGAAGGTCAACCTTACTCACAATGATAACATCAAAATCTTCAAAGATGCAGCTCGACATGTTGAGCTTGAGGATGAGCGACTAGGTGTTGTGAAACCTCGTGGAGATGATGTTTATGTGGTTGAGAGTTCTGGTTCCAATAAAAACATTGGTTTTTAGCGTAAATGGAACAAGAACAAAGGAAAAGGTAAAGAATCTAGTGAAGGTTCAAAGAAGGATACTGATAAAAATGAAAGGAAATTATTTCCTAAGAATCCATTTTTTCAGTAGTAGTTCTTCTTCGTTGAGGTTATCAGCTGTTGGTTTGAAAATTAAATGGTTTCTATTATATATGATAATGCTGTGTGCAAAAACGAACATCTTAATGCCGACTTTATAGTTAATTATGGTTTGTCTCTTAATTGTAGTAGTACATCTCTTTAACTATTATGTCAATCATGGTTTGTCTCATAATGTTTCTTCTACTTGTTTTGAGCATGTTTATGGTGTGTTTTGATATGAACGTTTGAGACACATTGGGAAAGATAAGATAAATCGTCAAGTGAAAGAAGAACTTTTGGGTTCACTTTCTAAATTCGATTTTTCCACATGTGAAATATGTCTTGCGTGTAAAATGACTCGCAAGCTTTTTTAGTAAGGCAACAAGAGCTGAACATCCATTGCAATCAATACATACTGACATTTTTTATTCATTGAGTGTGACAGCTCGTCACTGAGCTTCATATTTTATGACATTCATTGAAGACTTCACGCATTTTGATTAAGTGTATTTGATATCTCACAAGTCTGAAGCACAAGGTTGTTTCAAATACTTCATGAGTGAAGTCGAGAATCAAAAGAATGAACAATCAAAACTCTGAGAACCGATTGCGGGCGTGAATATTTGTCAGATAAGTTTTGGGAACTGTGTATTGAAAAAGGGATTACTCGATAGTTGACTACTCCTAATACTCCACAGCAAAACAGTGTTGCTGAGAGAAGGAATAGAACTTTATTAGACATGGTGAGATCCATGATGGCGCAAGTTAACCTATCTATTTCCTTTTGGGGAGATATTTTTGTTAACTACAGCCTATATTCTAAATTGAGTATCATCCAAGTCAGTGACATCATCTCCGTATGAACTATGGACAGGTAGGAGACCTGACCTAAATAATCTCAAGCCTTGGGGTTTGGCTGCACATGTGCACAACGTACATGATATGTACGGAAAGCTAACTCTAAGAGAAAATAAGTGTATTTTCATAAGGTACTCAAAGGATTTCAATGGTTATGTGTTCATTAGTGACAATGGAGATGATCATGTCACTGAAATAGTATCGAGAAATGCAAATTTTCTAGAGACTGAATTCCCAAGTCGAGGTGAATTACGAAACAAAGAATCGTTCTTCGAGGTTAATGATGAGAATGGGGACACAGAATTAGCTTCTGATCCTCTAGAGGTACAAGGTTCAGACCTAACACCACTCAACATTTCTCGTAGTGTTGATCAGAGTGGGAGAGATGTATATGTTACACCTCTAGATGAATATACCTAAAAGTTCGATCATCAGAACCTATTCGTTATTCTTGTAGAAAGAGTATACCTAAATGTCATTATGACATTGATGAGTATTCTTTTATGACTGATTCAGTTGAAGAAGAAGAGTTTGTCATCGAGACTTTATCCTTTGCTTTCTTGATAAAACCTGAAGGTTATATGGAAAATTGCAATGGAAGATCAAAATTCAATGAAGAATAACTATGTCTGGGAACTAGTTGATCTTTCGAGTGGATGCAAGACAATTTGGGAACAAGTGGGTTCTCAAAATTAAGCGAAAGGCTGATAGGGCAACTGAAGGATACTAAGCTCATTTAGTTGCTAAAGACTATAACCTATTTGAGGGTATAGACTATGAAGAAACCTTCTCGCCGAGTGTGAGGTTTTCTTCGATTCGCCTACTTCTAGCCATTGTAGCCAATTTCGATGTGGGACTACATCAAATTAACGTTAAGACTATTTTTTTTCTCAATGGAGAATTAAAGGAAAAGATATATATGGAACAACCAGTGGGTTTTGTTGTCCAGTCAATGGTACTTGAAATCTCATCAGGTGATGATGATGACCATTGTGATTATATATGTCAAACGTTCAGAAAAGTGTTTCGTAATACTATCATTATATGTTGATGATATTCTTTTGGCTGAGAATGATATTGAGTACTTGATATGATCAAGAAATGACTATCCTTATCTTCGAGATGAAGGATGTGGGTGAAGCTGAGTATGGCATCAAAATCTATAGGATTCGTTCTCAAATGTTGCTTAGAATCTCGCAAGAGACTAATACCCATAAGCTCCTTAAACGATTCAAGATGGATACCTGAAAATTCATTGATATCTCTTTATCAAAGGTGAATACCTAAGGCAAAACATGGATCCCAAAAGTGTGAAGAAAGGCATTTCATGATAAAGGATTGTAAGCACACCAGTGGGTGATGTGACAATCAAATGTGATAGTCAAGCAGTTATTGCTTACAAGAAAGATCCAAAATACCATGAAAAACAAAAACACAATGTGTTTAACTTTGTCGGGGACATTGTTGAAACGAAAAGAGTAAATATTATATATTTATGCATTTGATGGTGACTAATCTTATGACCAAACCAATACCTAACGAGGTGTTCAAGGATCATGTCGAGTCTTTGAAATTGCATAGAATTTGATTATATGTAATCAATCAATAACAATATATGTGTTGTTCTATTGAAATTAATATGTGTATTAATGTTGTGTGTATAAGTATGTTTTATACTTGAAAAGTATGTCTACAAGTTGTGACTGGTTCTCTCACATGAACAGTCATCTCTGACATCGAGGATGTGCAGAGAAATGAATCCCCACATTCATGGACTTGTAATATAGCCAGATTGCAGTTCTCCTGGAGACAGTGGGAGTCTCTGAGGACGTAACAGAGGGGAGAACTCAGGTCAAGTGGGAGACTAACACTTGAACTATAATCTGTACGATGCTAAGTTGAAAGACATATGCTTCCAAAGTGGAAGAAGAGCATTGTAGCGCGTGTTCATACCACGTGTGCTTTTGTGATCATTAAAAGGTGAATGAGAGAAACTTCCCTGTTTTCTTATTATGTGAGACCTTGAGGTTGAAACGATGTCGTTGACCTCACTTCGTTACCCTTAAGACTTCCAACTATGTCTTGAGATTTCACTAAGTGATGCTACTTTGATATCTTACCAAATAACCATGGAAATTCGGTAAATGCGGTACATATCAGGAAAGCAACTGACGTGGAGTTTAGAGACTCTAGTGGAGAAGGAAGATTATCTTAAAATATGCACTTAACTTGGTATTCAAGGCTAGCCCAATCATGTACGGACATGATTGTGAATATGAGTTGGGACAAAGTCGAGTATGCTAAGTATCTGAGGGAGATAAGAGATACGTCGACTAGTGCGGTTTATAAAGATATCTGGGGTATAGCGAGTAAAAGTCCTCAATATATTTCGTGAACTGTCATAATACACTAACCGGTTTATGACAACGACATAGTTCACACGCTCGCAGGTCACACGATCTATTTGCCCTGTATGAAATGATGTTGTTGAGAATGTTTATCTGGACGTCGAGTCTAGCCCTTTGTGCGAGTGGGAGATGTTGGGATTAGGGTCGCCCGTGGGCTCGACCCGACCCGTGAAATAATTAAAATAAAAGTATTTTAATTTATTTTATAATATATATTTTATTTGTGTAATAAAAATGTATATTTATCCTATACTGCGGTTATGTATGCAGTTATCTGTATTATTAATATATATAGATATATTATACAGATTGAATACTGTAAGAGATAACGCAACAACTTGCAAACCTGCAAAACGCAAAAACAAAAGTTACAGAGAAATAAACAACAGAACAATATCATTGAGGGTTCTTAGATTGTGAAGAACAATTCAACACTCCAATCGGGAGAGTGTTGTAGATACTGCGTAGCACGAGAAGCAACACGCAACAAGAGGATTCGGTCCGTTCGATTTACGTTTCCGCATCGAAAACAAGTAAGTCTTCTAAATTTATTTTTATCGAATTGCTTATGTCGTTTAAGTAATTCCTTCACATTTTAAATTAGATTCAAAAGGCTTTAGAGTATAACTCAAAGATATCCATGCATCCATCTCACAAACATCTTGGCTCTTCTGTGTAAGACAGCAACATAAAGTAAAAATTAGGTGTTGCCTAATCACTAAAAAAAGTAGTAGTTCAATATATAAGTGAACAGTTCATTCACCTAGAGAGTGAGAATTGATTCAAGGCAGCTGAATTTTTCGACAGGGAAATAAGTTTTGGACAGTGTAGTGGCCGTTAGGTTGAGCATCACTCCTCCTCCAGAGAAGGTCTTTTCGATTTTGAGTTCCAAGCATGGAATTGTTGGGTTTATTTCGGTATTTCGAATATTACACTGCTGAGTCGAGAGATGACTCTCTGTCCTTAAGACGAATTTGCCCCGTATTAGTGCTTTACGGAATCACAGGCAAAGGTCTCCCAAGATAAAACAGCAAATAAGACAATATCGAAGCACACGATACTGAATCTGACGAACAAGAAACAGAGGGAATTCTTATGCACTAAAAGAAAGGAAAGACGGGAGGAATATCGATAACTCGAATTGTGTCCTCAGAAATATTTGTGTGTTTGAATATTTCATATTCAATTTTCGGTGTGTTTATGAACAATGATTTAGTGGTCTATATATAGCATCAATGTATCCGTTCAAATTAGATAGACACACGTTCAATTTGAAGGTACGTAACCGGCTATTTCCAAGAGTTGCGACTCTTTACAATACAAACTCACTAATCATGCATGCGAACTCAAACGTTGCCTTTTGAAAATGAAGCCATGCATCCGTTCACTTCATATTCACACATATTCACTATTACACACATTCATGCACTCATGCACACCACCGTGTACACACACATGCACACACATATGCACACACTTGTATATAATAATTATATAAATGTAATTATATATATTCAGTAATATAAATATATTACTTATATATACACATTACACAATTATATAATTTATACAATATGTAAATGTATATATCAACACACATTATATATTATATAAAATATATAATACACACTAATTAATCTTTAATTAATAAAATTAATTAACATTTAATTAGACACTTTCCTTTAATTAACATTTTAGCAATATAGAATATAACAAATATTCATATATTCATTCTTTTATATTTAAACTTTAAACTATCATACTTTGTACAACAATTACTCTTTCACCAATACATAGATTTTAGTAATTATTGATCAAGTAACACCTACTCAAATAGTAGAATTAAACACTCGAGAAATTAGCAATTCCGTCGACGTGCTGGGCCCCATAGTTTAATCGTTAAATTAAAGAAACCATGCTAAAATTCCAACAATCCCCACATGAAAGAGAATTGTTGTTCATGCATTTTCCCAAGGGAAACAATATTGCATCTGGTAAGATAGCATTCAGCTTTGAATCTTCCGTAGTTGAATATTCTCGGATTTACTTACTGCGCGGTGAACGCGATGTCTTGAACCGTCAGTGTTTTGTGTAAACCAAGACAAGAATACCAACACAATATCTTCCGATCTGTTTTGTTCTTATCGTTTTGTCCATTTTGGCCCTGGACAACTCTTGGATTCATAAGTGTTTTTACATTTTGAAGCGGCCGGTCTTTACACACTTACATAGGTGACATTCCAACAAGAATATCATGCCAATATCCCACTTTATAAGTTTGGAAATCATTAAAAGTTTTTAAACTTATCCTCCACCCTTTCTGCATGTAGCAGTTAAAGTCTTACACGGGAATGAGTTGAGTTATATTCTTTTAGGGATTATAACTCGAACTGCTCTTACTTTGAAGTTTTTAGACTTCCAAAGTGATTCACTGAATCTTCGTAGCTTAGTTTTCCACATTGAACCAAATTCTTGGGATCTCCAGTCAGTATGGTTGGGTTACCACCACAAAGATTCTTAATTTATGGGTTTTCACTCCATTCCCCTAGACAGGCATTTATGTTTGATCTCTCGGTAGGCCTTTTGTTAACGGATCCGAAATACACACTCGTAGAGATCAACTGCCTAATGGTTTTACGTCTACGACATATATGTCTAAACTTACCATTCTACTCCTTGCCATTTACAAAGTCGATTGACTATCATATTGAATTATCAATAAAAGTACGAGTTCATCCCAACATGGGAAATCCTCTAAGAAATTATGAAGTCGTTCAACTTCTTCTCCAACTTTATCCAAAAGTTATAAACTCCGATTCCATAATGAATCGAGTAATACAAATTAGCTTAGAGGATTTTCAAGACAGTCTCACCACTAATAGTAAAGACATTACCATCAGTAGTCTTGACTTTCTTTGTATCAAATATCCAGTTATCATCACTGTATCTTTCCAATACAACTGAATATCACCAGTAGTACAAGTCATAATTATGCGTATATTTTAAATATCGCAATATGCGGTTTATCGCCTTTCAGTGCATGGAATTGTGCATAAACCTCTCCAACTTATTTACAAAATAAATAATATAAGGATGAGTGCAGTCTGTAATATTCATTACACTGCCAATGATTTGTACGTACTTACTTTCTTATATGGGTTCACCATAATTTTATCATTATAATGATTTCTATCCATCGGTGATTATAGGTGAACTATCAATTATGTCTCATTTCTCCAATACATCTCCAATGTAATGAGATTGAGACAACACCAGTCCTTCAGACTTCTTAGAAATTTTTATTTCCAATATGATATCTTCTACACCCATATTTTTCATGTCGAAAAACATTTCAACATATTTTTGTATTCCAAGATTAAGTATACGTTACTCACATTAATGAGATTGTTAATTACGTAAAGGCGGACCATTTTCAAAACTAGTGAAACCATGTTTCCTTTCACGTATATACATTTATCGCACTCATTAATTGAGAAATCTTTGGTTTACCATTAATCTTTCTTGAATCATTTTCTACCACATAGGTCAGAAAATATATGCTAAAGGTTTTAGCCTTTTCAGTTCTTGTATTCCATCTATTTTCATTTTCAGAAGTTTCGGTACCCTTCTGATTAGAATCAATAGATTTTGAATTACATACATCCGAACTACTAGCCGTTTCATAATTTCATTTAACAGAAATTAAACCTTTCTTCTCTTTTCGAGGATAGACATGTTCAAAGAATTTAACATCTCTAAATATAATAATTGTATCCAAATGGATATCTAATATCGCAAACTTACAACATAAGAATCGATATAAACTACTGTTATTGACATATTCAATTAATATGCAATCCACAGTTTAATTCTTTTCAATAATTCAAAAAGAATTTTAATCATTGCACTTTTGGGGAATTCTATTAAGAATTGTAATCGAAGTGAGTATAACTTTGCCCCACAAATTCAGGCTTAATCCTGAATTTATTTATCACTGATTTAGAGTTCATCATTTTTGAAGTCTACAAACTTCCTTAATATGAACCTCTTTAAGCCACATAAAATCATTACGATTTTCGTTTGTCCTCGGTCATCTTTTTCACTAAAGAGACTTGAACCGTCGGCTTAGATTTAAACCCAGTAGAAGAAGACTGAGTACTAGATCTAGCGGAAGTCGCCAGAGTTCCAGACCCAACAGAATCATCCCCAGAAGAAGAAGGGAAATCTCCTGTCAAGTATCTTGAGATTTGTTATATAGAATAACACGATTTTTCTTTCTCGTTTCTCCCCACATTTCATGAACGTCAACTGGAACTCATCATCTCGAATATTCAACAATACAGAAACAACATATCAAAATTCGTCTTAAGATTGTTGGGTTTATTTCGGTATTTCGAATATTACACTGCTGAGTCGAGAGATGACTCTCTGTCCTTAAGACGAATTTGCCCCGTATTAGTGATTTACGGAATCACAGGCAAAGGTCTCCCAAGATAAAACAGCAAATAAGACAATATCGAAGCACACGATACTGAATCTGACGAACAAGAAACAGAGGGAATTCTTATGCACTAAAAGAAAGGAAAGACGGGAGGAATATCGATAACTCGAATTGTGTCCTCAGAAATATTTGTGTGTTTGAATATTTCATATTCAATTTTCGGTGTGTTTATGAACAATGATTTAGTGGTCTATATATAGCATCAATGTATCCGTTCAAATTAGATAGACACACGTTCAATTTGAAGGTACGTAACCGGCTATTTCCAAGAGTTGCGACTCTTTACAATACAAACTCACTAATCATGCATGCGAACTCAAACGTTGCCTTTTGAAAATGAAGCCATGCATCCGTTCACTTCATATTCACACATATTCACTATTACACACATTCATGCACTCATGCACACCACCGTGTACACACACATGCACACACATATGCACACACTTGTATATAATAATTATATAAATGTAATTATATATATTCAGTAATATAAATAATATATTACTTATATATACACATTACACAATTATATAATTTATACAATATGTAAATGTATATATCAACACACATTATATATTATATAAAATATATAATACACACTAATTAATCTTTAATTAATAAAATTAATTAACATTTAATTAGACACTTTCCTTTAATTAACATTTTAGCAATATAGAATATAACAAATATTCATATATTCATTCTTTTATATTTAAACTTTAAACTATCATACTTTGTACAACAATTACTCTTTCACCAATACATAGATTTTAGTAATTATTGATCAAGTAACACCTACTCAAATAGTAGAATTAAACACTCGAGAAATTAGCAATTCCGTCGACGTGTTGGGCCCCATAGTTTAATCGTTAAATTAAAGAAACCATGCTAAAATTCCAACAGGAATCCTGTTTTTAGCTTCATCATCTACATTATCGTACCACATCAAACACAACCTGTCACTACCCGAAACAATCACCCACGCAGTGTGACAACAAATCTCAACAACATCATCAAGTCCAGCTACAAGAACCCATCGCTTGTTTATCAAATCATAACCGTGCAGCCGCACTTTTGCAAAAGTACGAAAGTCTTTGCAGAGAAACGCATAGATAACATGATCGAGAATCGCGGTTGGCCTGTGACAATTACCGAATTCGTGACTAACAATTTCCCATTTCCGTGTATCCAAAGGGTAGGAGAAGAGTTTCTCAGCGCAATCGGTATAGACGAGAATGCTCCTTGCACCCTCTGGATCTACGTATAGAGATTCGACGAGAGGAAAAGTAGTTTTGCAGCCTGGAGCATGAAACCGGTGCCACCGGTTAGTGTCCGGATCAAAATACTCACCATCCTCAGGATCTGCCTTGCGTAATCCGCCAAAAACATAAATCTTCCCGTCGACAACAATGGCAGCCGGTTTAATGCGTGGTAGGTGCATAGAAGCCAGCTCTTTCCAGCCGTCTCCGGGTCGGAGGGCGTTGAAAACTCGGACATTGGGATATGAGTGGTAGAAATAACGGCAATTGGGTGTTCCATCAAGGCAAAACCCGAAATGGCAAAAACCCCCAATCATATAGACGTTGGATCCTATGGCCACAGAGGTGAACCTTGATAAAACCGGAAGAGGTTTTACTGTGTTGGGATGTGGCGAGATAGTAAACCTAGTTTTGTAGCCTCCAGATTCCTTATCCAAAACAATACAAGTGTGGCTACAAGGGTCCTCGGAAATCAGAAGGTCGCATATCACATAAAACCGTTTCACCCTTCTTGCCGAGCAGCTGCCACCCGGAGGAAGAGGAATTACTGATGAAGATTTCGCCATCAACAAGTAGGATGAAGAGGACGATGGTCTTCAGATTGTGTGTTGGGATTTGGGGTATATATATATATATATATAGGGCTGGATTGGTAGGTATACGAATTGTATTTTACTTATGGTTTTATCTATGCTACACATGGTGTAGTACAACATGCATTTAATAACTGTTGATTTAATATTATTTTATACAAATGCACACACAATCACACACACGTGTATGTGTATGCCAAGTTAATATGCTATCAGAGTAATACACCAAGTGTAGCATCTAATAGACCTTTTACTTATACCGTGTACCAATCAATATGTAATTGGTATAAAAAAATTAGAATTTATACCAAACAATTATGTTGGTATACCAACTAATTGTACGGTAGGTACGGGTTGGTACGTAGTTTCTACACATATTTTGAATTTTATTTTATATAACGATTTTTTTCTTTCATTTTTCATATTATGTCAATTTTGATGAAAATACTTATCTTATGTTATTAAATTCTAGTTTTTTTATATATAAATTATCGTCAATTTTAATAAAAATATAAATATGTAGAGTTTATGTGTATTAATTTTTTTACTTTACTTTTTTTTTTGTTTTATGTAAGAAAAACATGCAAATTTATAATGATATATATAAATATGAAGTACAATTTTATTATGACAGTAGAAAAATTATATTCAACAATATGATCAATATGTCATTTATAATATATATTTTTTCACTATTTTTCTTTATATTTTAAGATATTAATGTATTACTAATTTGTTTGGTATAAATTGGTACATACCATGTACCATGGTACATGAAAATTTTGTATCGTGTACCGTACCAACTTTTAATATTGGTACGGTATACTGTATCATGTACCGTATATCACTTTGATGGTATACCATTAAAGTTGGTACGAGTAGGTATATGAATTGGTTGGAATGGAATCATGTACCATTGTCACCCCTAATATATAGTTTTGCCTTCTTGGTTAATTTATTGGGCCGATAAAATTAACCTAGTTAACTAATCCTAACTTGGCCCATTAAGGTAAACAATTCATCTATCCCACTTCAATTAAAACAGTTTCACCCTTCTTGCCGACTTCACGCTGCAGACGGCGGCATGGCTTCCTCGGGGTGCACCTCCGGCTCATCGGCGGCGACACTCCGGTAAGTTGAGTAAGGCCCACCGGTATGAAACATTCGACCGATTTTTTTCCGGATTAATTTCGTTCGGAATGGTCTAACCGGCGAAAAATTAAGGAGTTTCGGCACTTGTAGTACGTAGGGTTTGACAAGTTTCGACGCCTGAAACTAGAACCCGAACGTCCTCCAATAGTAGTAGTATTTTTTAAAGGGTAATTTTCTTAAAAGAGTAATTTTCAAAGTTAGTATTTAATTTAGGATATTCGTTTTTGTTAATTATAAATTTGAGTAATATTCCAAAATTATTTTTGTTTATTATACATGGTGGTAGTTATATTAAGAGTATTATAGTAATTAATTGTACTTTTTCTTATAATTATAAAATTAATATTACTCTTATTAATAAAAACGGTTAAAGAAAACTACCTTTAATTATAAAGTTTATTTTATTAAACTTGAAATCTAAATTAATAAATCAAATTACTCATTTTCTTAAATATTCTTTTTTTTAAATAGTAGTATCTTATAGTAGTATATATAATAATAATAATAATGAGAGGTTAATTAATAAAAATTAGAAAGTAGTAGAAGAGTAGCCGAGATAGGGATGTTAATTAAAAAATAATTTGATCATTATTCTGAATTAAAGGGAGTATTAAATTATTAAAAATACAATTTGTGTCGAGATAGCCTAGAGTTGTTGAGCTTTCACGCGGCTTGTCAAAGCTCTTTAGGATGATTTGAGTCATTTGACTGATTAGGATGGGTTCAATCAGTCTGAGCCCAGGGGGGGCACTGAGCCCCCCTGAGTTTTTTTTTTTTTTTTTTTGAACTACTATACCTGCACAATACAATGTATTTATATAAAGTGTTGTGTATAATGTGTTGTGTGTGTCAGTAGTGCCCCCTAGATAAAAAAAAAGTTAATGCTTACCTATACATACATTTATATGCGTGTGTAAGTATCTTAATTTGTAACAATGTATATATATGGAGTATATGTTATGTCTATAACACTTACACTTATATTTTTAAAATATAAAATGTATATATTTTTAATACTTTAATTTTTAATTTTTGTTTCATTAAATAATTTGTTCCGTTTTAATATACACTATTAATTGATTATTTAGTAACTGGAAAAAAAGGTACTAAAATTAAATATTTTTAAGAACAGATATTGATATATAAATCTAAAATTAAATTTAAAATTTTATTTTTTTAAATTTTTTTTGTAAAGGTCAATCAAATTAAAAAGATAAAATGTATTATACGCATAGGGAAGGAAAATTTCATCGCGGAGCTAACAGACTAGCTCTCCCATCAAACAATTTTTTTTATTTTTCCTCATAAATAAAGTGTAATTTTTTACCGTGAAGACTCTATCTTGTCTCATTCATATATTTACTTATTATTCCAACTTTATTCAAGAAATGTTTTATTTTTTTAATTTAAATATAACTAAGAAAGTATTGTCGAAAATAATTAAAAATGGGCCCCTCTAAACAAAATTTTTGTATCCGTCACTGGGTTCAATCACCATTCATATATGCATAGAAAGTGATATCACTTTATTTTCATTGATTATACTCCTTCTCTATCAGACTAATAGTTACACTTCTTTCACAAAATACAGTGTAACTATTGATATGATTGTGAGAGAGTTTTTTAAAAAAAAATTACCTGACTTTACGCTCTCATTTTTTTACGTAATTTTTTTTTTGTGAAAAAAGGATACGAATATATTAAATAAGATAATACTCCTATTCTTTTCATTTCACAAGAATTAGCATATTATAAAAAAGCTTTTCATTTCACAAGAATTAGCATATTATAAAAAAGTGTTAAGACTTTTGTGAAATTGAAAAAGTATATTTTTTTAAAATAAAGGATTAACAAATTGTAGTTGATGCCATTAATCACATTGAGGTGTCATCCCATAGCACCGCTATGTTCGATCATAGGCAACCCAATTATTTTAACCTATAATAATAATAATAATAATCTTAAGTAGGTTCTCTAATTGTAAAAGAGGAAAACCTACAAATCGATCACGTGATTGTTACTCACGTGATGTACATCCATATGTGTGCAAAGATTATTCCACCCAGTTCACAAGTACTGTAGCCTTTTTCGATCTTTGTGTGCAAAGATTATGCATGTGATTTTGTGTGCAAAGTTTACTACGAAGCGAGCTCCGAACATTTGATTACCTAATTAACCCTTAAAATGACTGTGGTTAATTGGTTGATCTTAGGGTTAATTAGGTGATCAAATGTTCAGGGTTAATTACGTTAACAAAATTGAAAATACTGAAGAGTTCGTTTCTTCCCTCTATAGTCTCGTGCTTCCCCTTGCGACAAGATGTGAGAAGATCGATGATAAGAAAAAGTCCAAAAGCAAACAAAATTGTAATTAAATAAATTAGATGTTTTTTTTTTACAGTATTCATATTTTCATTTAAAAAAAATCTAATGGAGATATTGCGATTTAAGTTTTGAAAGATATTTGAGAATTAGAGATCGAGAAATTTTAGAGCAATGACGAGCTTCACCTCCTGTTTTTAAATTGTTGTTTTTAAATTTATATGTCAGTCCAACCAAATGACAATTTCACAACATCAAAGTTGAGATTTTTGAGTCATCTTAGATCACCGAAACACCCCAAATGAATATGTTTTGCGGATTATAAAGACTCGAAGCATTTTTTTCATGGTACTAGCTAGTACAAACACATTAAAGAACATATTAAGAAAACAAATCACAATAATACAAACATTAGCAGACTGGAACAAACTACTTAAAAAATAAATATGTTGTAGTATTAGTTTAAAAAACAGTCACTCACTGATGAATAAGTTATAAAAACACAACATTCCATTAAAAAAAACACAAGCGGTAAACCATAATAGTTTCTGTAATTCAGAGATTATTCATGCTGAGAATTTTGGTTGGAGCTCCATGTGGCTTTAGAGAGTATAACTCAGAGATATCATGCATTCCATCCCACAAACATCTTGGCCCTTCTGTGTAAGACAGCAACATCAAGTAAAATTAGGTGTCGCCTAATCACTAAAAAAAGTAGTAGTACAAGAAAAACATACAACAACGCAGTCACAATATAAATATCTTGTATAAATGTTTTGTATTGTTATATATATAACATACTGAATATAAATATCTTGTAAACTGTCACAATTATTACTATGGGGTGAGTCTCAAATCAATTACTACTCGTATAATATATAAGTAATCATTTAAAATGTACGGCATAGCAGACAAAAATAAGTGTGGCAGCGCACTCACCTAGAGAGTGAGAATTGTTTCAAGGCAGCTGAATTTTTCGACAGGGAAATAAGTTTTGGACAGTGTAGTGGCCGTTAGGTTGAGCATCACTCCTCCAGATCCAGTGGTGTTATCTTCAGAGAAAGACTTTTCGATTTTGAGTTCCAAGCATTGAATCCTGTTTCTAGCTACATCATCTACATTATCATACCACAACAAACACAACATGTCACTACCCGAAACAATCACCCACGCAGTGTGACAACAAATCTCAACAACATCATCAAGTCCGGCTACAAGAACCCATCGCTTGTGAATCAAATCATAACCGTGCAGCCGCACTTTTGCAAAAGTACGAAAGTCTTTGCAGAGGAACGCATACATAACATGATCGAGAATAGCGGTTGGCCTGTGACAATTACCGAATTCGTGGCTAACAATTTCCCATTTCCGTGTATCCAAAGGGTAGGAGAAGAGTTTCTCAGCGCAATCGGTATAGACGAGAATGCCCCTTGCACCCTCTGGATCTACG
This sequence comes from Euphrasia confusa, assembly GCA_954870475.1. Taxonomy (NCBI): domain Eukaryota; kingdom Viridiplantae; phylum Streptophyta; class Magnoliopsida; order Lamiales; family Orobanchaceae; genus Euphrasia; species Euphrasia confusa. The sequence continues at coordinate 27,092,358 of OX940960.1, forward strand.
TATACTCACCGTCCTCAGGATCATCCCCTTCTAATCCGCCAAAAACATAAATCTTCCCGTCGACAACAATGGCAGCCGGTCTAATGCGTGGTAGGTGCATAGGAGCCAGCTCTTTCCAGCCGTCTCCGGGTCGGAGGGCGTTGAAGACCCGGACATTGGGATGTGAGTGGTAGAAATAACGGCAATTGGGTGTTCCATCAAGGCAAAACCCGAAATGGCAAAAAACCCCAATCATACAGACGTTGGATCCTATGGCCACAGAGGTGAACCTTGATAAAACCGGAAGAGGTTTTACTGTGTTGGGATGTGGCGAGATAGTAAACCTAGTTTTGTAGCCTCCAGATTCCTTATCCAAAACAATACAAGTGTAGGTACAAGGGTCCTCGGAAATCAGAAGGTCGCATATCACATAAAACCGTTTCACCCTTCTTGCCGAGCAGCTGCCACCAGGAGGAGTAGGAATTACTGATGAAGATTTCGCCATAAACAAGTGGGATGAAGAGGACGATGGTCTTCGGATTGTGTGTTGGATTTGGGGATATCATTATATAGTCTTGCCTCCTGGTTAATTTATTGGGCCTATAAATTTAACCTTAGTTAACTAATCCTAACTTGGCCCGTTAAGGTAAACCATTCATCTATGCCCACTTCAATTCCAAAAATAAATCATTGTTGAATAGACAAATGACAAAACTAACCACACTCATGTACTCTTTTTATCTACTAATAATTATCACTTTAATTAACTTTATTAGTGGATAGATGGAGTATTAAACAATCGTAAAACACCGTTTCGGTCAACTCTTGACACAACACAATGATTTTTATTTTCTGCAATAATATCGAGAACTTGCGGATATCGTACAAAATATCTCGTTAGAAACACCAAATCGAAGTGAAAATATAGTCATCGGTGATTATTCGTCGACTAGTGTTTGCCATCTGTTGCATGCAATTGAATTTCAAGTAAAAGATTTTTTTTTTAATTTATAATTGTACTAGTATTAGATATTTTAATAATAATAATATATAAATCATGAATACTAATAATTCCAATTAACCAATGGGAACAACTAATTTTGCCAACTAGGATAAAATTGAAATCTAATTGTGCAATAAGAATGCTCAATTTCACTTGCGTTCACACCTATTTTCAATCTTTTCTTCTATTTTTTATTTTAATCAAATTAAAATTTGAGTAATTGAAACATCATAATTAAATCAGTCCTCAATTTCATTCTTCATTTCTATATCTTCCTCTTCTCTCCTATTTCATATTCACTGAAATCTTGAATGTCTTCTCTTCACCATTTAGGGTTCCACTCTCAAGGTATGTTCTTTTCCTTAATATTCGTTGCTCTTTAAAAAATTCATATTGTATCGATTTTGTTTTTCCAGTTTTATAATCATCCGTCCAATTTCGATTATTGCTTGATTTTTTTCCAGATTTGATTCTTTATCTCATCGTCTTGACGAATAAGGGTTACACTATGATATTTTCTCTTTTCTTTGTTGTTACGGTATGTTCTTTTCTTCGATAATCACAAGGTCATAATCGCCTTCTTGCAGGCCTTGGGAAAGGGGTGATTTATTGAGGCGTCTCTCAACATTCAAACCTGCAAACTGGTTTGGCAAGCCTAAGGTTTGAACTAGCCTCTTCTGGTTTTGATGACCATCATGGAGAAAATCCTCTGCTAGCATCATCCTTCGCTTAGTTAACTATTTACGTGTCATGACTTTAGTCTACGTATTTAGGATATGCCTTCGAATTGACATAACAGAGGACATTTAACCACCTAATAAATATAAACTAAAATTATTTTCAAAAATATAAATCTTGGTACAGCTATGTCGGATATAAAAATTTGCAGGTTTGAATGTTTTAGAAGTTATAGTATTTTGTTGAACTTTATGTTAGGTGGATTGGACTATTCCCGATGCCTTATTGTGAATTTTTTTTATTGTCTTTTACTTTTCACACCTTTTGCTGCTAGCTCTTTGTTAGGAAAATCTGGCATTGAAACAAGTTTCTATATGCTTAACTTTGTGTGTTGATGCAAATGCTTTTCCAGGCTGCAAGTTCTCTGGCCTGTGCCAGAATAGGCTGGGTGAATGTGGATGTTGACAAAGTTGAATGTGAATCTTGTGGTGCAATTTTAAAGTTTGTCTCATTAACTACGTGGACTCCTTCTGAAGGTGAATCATGCTTGCAGTTGATATTTGGTTTAACTTATCTTTTATAATTTCCATAATTTTTATTTGCATAATCAGTCTGTAAGTTTACCCTCAAATCCACCTCCGATTCCCATCTCAGGAATTCACTCCTCCACCACCGATGCACTGAAAAGAAGAATATATGTGCCACATGCCTCTCCAGATATGTATGCACTGTTGTACGTATAGATTAAATACATATGTTATGAAGAATTAAATTAAAGAACTGCATTATCTTCTCCCGTCGAACAAAACAGATTTAAGATATCTCTTCTCCAACTCTGCAATTGCAATTCCGGCTTCTTTTTATTAAGGTACAATCATCTGATGTTTTAGATGATTTGGGTTTGTAATTTGGGCTGTTATGTTAATGGAGTTTGGCAAGGGAATGGGCCGGTGGTTACTTCTGTGAATCCAACTGATAATCAGGTTCAGTTTCTATTCCATTTTCAGTTTTTTTTTTCAGGATTGTTAGTAACCTGATGTTTTGGATGATTTGAGTTTGTAATATTGATCAGAATAATTGTGTCGCAAAATGATTGATTGAACAAGATGATAATTACTTTTGTAGGACATATCGAGAATGTACTGAGATTTAGTAATTCCATGTTAAGTTAGTTGAGAGAATCTGGATTGAGAATTTCGGTTGCATACTTACATCCATGTATACATGTTAATGTTACATTTGCATCACATTGTAGAATGAAGAAGCTATGGATATGTGCTAATGTAGTGTTCTGAGTGCAGGGAAAACTTACAGATGGTACCGTGTTCGATTCCAGCTTTGAAAGAGGTGATCCAATCGATTTCCAGCTCGGTAGTGGACAAGTGATTAAAGTTCAGTACATTACACGCGTTTGTCATCCCACCTGCTTTGAACTGTCGGAGATGTCACTTTTGATATTGATTTTACTCGACAAAGCTAATGTACTTTTCAGACATATTCCTCGACTATAAAACGAAACTATTAATCCAGATTGCATTTTCCCTCATTAAGATGATCATGTTGTTTTGCAGGGTGGGATCAAGGACTTCTAGGGATGTGTTTGGGAGAGAAGCGGAAGTTGAAAATCCCAGCTAAACTAGGTTACGGAGACCAAGGATCACCACCTACCATCCCAGGTAATCAACTTAATTTTATATATTGCAATAGTCTTTGTCTGATACAGTACGTAATATGATTATACTCGATTTACTAATATCATATATCATGGGTGTCGTTGGAGTTTATATCTGAAGTCATTTCATTACTATCTCCAGCTAATAATTTCTTTTTTTTCGGCTGTATGATTATTTTTATTATCGAGTAAGTGAGCATCTTAGCTTTGACAAATGTGGCTAAATATACTTTTACCTCTTTGAAGCCAGACATATTAATGGAGTGTTTGCTAACTTCAGTGCTTTTTTAGAAGTGGTGGGAAAGCACGAGTAGGGCGTATGCCTTCCTTTTCTGTAAAGCGATGATCCCAACTTAATATCATCAGATTTGATTTTTTTTCGTTTGTATATTTTTTTTTTCAGGTATGTAATTTTAATCGCACGTACTTAAATCGTGTGGGTACTTAAATCGGGGATACTTGAGCATGATTATCGACCCCCTTTTTTCGGTGTGCCTATCCAAGATAAACTCGGGTAAGTCGTTCTTAAATACTTTATTTTCGGTATTTTCTGGTAAGTCGTTTTTTTCGTATTATCGAGTAAGTGAGCATCAATTCAGTAGCTTTGAAAAATGTGGCTAAATATACTTTTTCCTCCATATATGTTCGCTTGGTTGCATCTTAACTAAACTTTGCACTGGCAATGTAAGTTCATCCAGTATCTTTTGCCTTAGGACTGAGTTCACAAGTTTGTTTCATAGATTTAGATTAAGATTTAAACGCAGTGTGATTATTTTTCGTGTTCGTCTCACGGGCATTACAATCGTTTGTGTTTTTCCTCTTTTTTTTAGCCTTTTGACACTCCAAGGAACAATATTCATTATACAGGTGCTTTTTCAAAATGATTCTCCTGCTACTTTACTTGCTCGAGTCATCGAAATAATAAAGTCAATTGAACAAGAGATGCTTGCTAAAGGACGAGATACGTACATATATTTCACCAAGAACCACATGCTTTATGAAAGAAACCAGGTAAACCTTCGTCCGTCCTCATTCACATGTTTAACTGAAAAGCAAAAAAAAAGGTGAATTTCGCTATTGGTCTTATTACTTTGGTTTAAACCCGAGGCCCATTTTCTTCCCTTTCTTCTTCGCGAGATCAACAATTCGCCCCACAACCTGCCATGTTCGTACCCAAATCCCAGGGTCACCATCTCAGTCTGCCCGACCTCCAGCGCTGGAAACGTGAAGAGTTTGCACAGATTCTACCATAATTAATTAATGTTGAAAAATCACACACACACATACATATATTTGCAGTTTTCCGAATTTTTATGTTGTTATTATGTGTTTTTGTTTATGTACATTTTGATGCGATTTACATTATATTTTGCAGGAGGAGGTTCCTATCGAATTGGAAAATTTATCCAAAGTGAATGTGGTGATCAAGGATGGATACACAGAAGTCGCAGCAAGTTTGAAAATTCTAAATTTGGTATCTCATATTGTAAATTTTATTTGGTAATTGATTGTTCACCTTCAATACATGTCAAAGTAAGATGTTTCGTTCTAATCACATGGTTAGTGTATTTTTTGATCCCTGCTTTTGAGTGTTAGTGGTTAGGGTATTATTATTTTTCTTCTATCATCGTGACCATTTTTTTGGCCACGTTCCATCTGGTATCAGTTTATAAATTTTAATTTATATATATATGTTCAGATTATTAACATGTAGCATAAATATTGTTTTTGTCTACGTTGAATCTGAAACTTCGAATTTGCTCGAGATCAACATCAAGCTCGCAGTAAATAATTCAAATCTTTCTCCTTTTTGAGATGATATTTTCAGGTATTATTTATTTCATTTCATATCTCCTTTTAATTATTTATTTATTGCTTATACAAAACAATATTAAAGTTAAGTTCGCTTGGTTCTGATTTTTCCATAATTGTAAATGTGAAGTGGAGTTGAAGCTCGCTTGGTTTTGATTTATTTGTGGTGGTGTCTTTTTTTCAGATTGAGGTGTTTATCGATTGCGGGTATTTCGATTTTTGTAATTTGAATTCTCTCTTCCGTTTCAATTGAGGTATGTCTTCAACAATGGCTTGACCCTAATTCATTCATATCAACAAATCCCTTTTATTGTATTGAATCTTTAAGGACAGTGTATTGAATCTTCAAGGACAGTGACTATATTGGAAGAAAAATTGATGGGCTATTTTCCCCGTTTTCACTGTCTCTTCGTCTTTTATATGTTAGTATTAATTTCTAGGTTAAGGTATTGTTATGTATAGATTTTTGAAACCCACGTCAAATTCTTGGTTTTTTTGTTTTAAGTTTTTTTCATGAGTTTATGCGATGATGATACTAGGCACACAAAGGAATAGATAACATGTTTTTTAATATCGAAAATAGTAGTACTATGATTGAAAATATATATATATATTGTCATCTTTTTTATTAATTATTTCTCTTGCAATTTAATGATTTAGAATTTTAATAATTTATTGATAGCAATTAGGGGTGGGCAAATATCCCGATTTTTCCCGAACCGTTCCGAATCGATATGGTTCTGTTCTGAAAAATAGCATATTCGTTCGGATACACTATTTATTGTTCCGATCCCGATCCCGTTTCGATTGAAGTAATACCATTACAAGGTCCAGATATTTTTGTCCCGTTCCGTACCGATTGTCCCGATTGAAAAAAGTATTAAATTATTATATAATTTAATACATTAATACTTTATATTAAATTATTAATTGAATTCCTAAAAAACTCAAGGTTGAAAAAATTATTAAATTATTATATAATATAATACATTAATACTTTATATTAAATTATTAATTGAATTACTAAAAAACTCAAACCTAAAAAAATGAAATGGCATGAAAAAGATTGAAGACAGAAATAGTTGTGTCTAGTTCCATTGAACATTAAATGTTGTTTTAATGTTTTTTAAACTCTTTGGATTTTTTTAATTTGTTTAAACTTATAGATGCTTTTTTAGTTGGTTTAATGTTTAAATTTTGGGATGTTTTTATTTTATTTTTTAGTTGGTTTATTTCTTTATTATGTCCCGAATTAACATGGTCCCGAATTGGTCCCGAACCGGTCCCGAATAGTATCATATTCAATTGGGACTATAGTCTAAACCGGACCGATCCCGAACCGATATATATAACCGGGATTTGAAATGGGACACCCTTAATCCCGGACCGTCCCGGACCGTGCCCACCCCTAATAGCAGTCGCCTTTTTTGCTGTGTTGTTTTACATGTTCAGTTTTTTATTCTAAAAATATCATGAAATATTTGTTTTTCATTAGAGCAAGATGGTTTCTTTAAAATGGCCGTTTAAATTTAAAACGCCCAAAGTCATATGTTGATTAATTATAAGGTAACTAATAGAATGTAAAATCACATCTTTTACTTTATTTGCTAAATAATCTAAAAAACATTTAAAGTTACAAAATAAATCATCCCTTATATTATTATTTTGAAACTGTCTCATTAGGATTTTAATGATTTTTTCAATTAAAAATAACTCTTCAAATTATTTCAATATTCATGTGGTTTTATTTACAGGGGCTCTATGGTCAGCCTATTACCATGTCTTGATAAATGAAATAACTTTCTCAGATGATCTTCAGTAACTTATCCAGACCCTATGATAATACGTGTAAGTGATAATTTTTGTATTTCCTAAATGTAGACATAACTCATCTAACAATTTTTTATTGTCCTCATCTTACAGATTATCTTAATAATATATAAATACTGAATACTAATAATTCCAATTAGCCAATAAGAACAACCAATTTTGCCAACTAGGATGAAATTGAAATCTAATTGTCCAATAAGAATGCTCAATTTCACTTGCGTTCACACCCCTTCTCAATCTTTTCTCATTTAATTATTTTTTATAAGTTTTTTATTAACTAAAATTAAAAAATTTAACGCGCTTCATTCGCTTCTGTTCTCATTTAATGTTTCTTATTTTCAGAAACCCTATTCAATCGGTGTTCCGTCCTCTTCTTCGTCCTACATCATTTTTGCGGACCCCAATTTCGTATCTATCAAAATTTGCTTGCTCCTTCGATGAAGGTTTTTATTGCCATCGCTGCTCTTAAGGGTGTTTAAAAAAACCGCCAAACCCGATCCGTCCGCCAAACCGATCGGTACCCGCCCAAATCCGCCGGTTTAATTTTTTAGAAAATAAACCATGGTTTAAAATTTTAGAATCTGCCAAGAAATGGGCGGGTCATGGGTACATAGTCGACCAGCGACTTAAAACCGACCCGCCCGCAATATATATATTCATAATTTTATTTTAAAGTATTTTAACACAAAAAATTATATTTTTTATATTTTATTTTGATTTATAATAATTGTATATATAGTTTATATGATTTTAACATGGGAAAAATGGCAATAAAGCCATTTTTCAATATTTTTTCGGCAATAAGGTCAATTTTTATTTTTCGTGTCAATTAGGCCTTTTTGTTCCAATTAGGCCAAAAAATGTATATGGATGGACAAAAATACCCCCCATATGCCCCTACCCCACCCCAGATACACAAATCAGTTTCGAATTTTTGATTGGACGGAGCTTTCCCTCCGACGACGGAGAGCACAGCGTCCAACGGAGCTTTTGTTGGAGTTGTGTACTTAATGTCTAGATTTAAGTATCGGTAAACTCCCGGTCATAGCATTTAACCTATTTAATTAATAAACAATTATTTGCATTTAATTATTATTAATTAATTATGCAAAATATAATCCTGGATTTTATACGTTGTAGTTAGTATGGTGTGCATGGGCGCACAGAAGATCATACTATCGGTTACTCGTATTTAATCGAACGGTTGCTCACGACCTAGATGGACACGGACCAATCCATCGGTATAGTCGTTGTGTGAGAGAGAAAATAATTTATCTTAATTATTTTATCACACTTGTACACTTGGTGTATTGGGCGGATCGCTTGAGATTTATTGATTATGATTGCCTTGGATAATCAATTTAAATCTCAGAGTATTTTATTCTTAATCCCCGATATTATTGCGGGTGTGTATATTTAATATTAGAGACTTTGATTTTCCAAAGAAATTAACCGATTTAATTATTGGGTTAATTACCGGTAAAATTGGGTCGCTATATTTTATATACGACATGCCGTGAATACTTGACGGGAAAGTGTATCCCGGAAGGGTTGATAATATCCCCGAGATGAGTTCATAAGGAATTATTGTGTAAACCTCATGAGTGGATTCGTTCCGCACAATAATAAAGGTTGAACGGTACTAGTCTCGGATATAAGAGATGAATATAATTTATTGAGCAATAAATAAATTTATTCATGGATATTTAAATCTTAAATACACGGAATAAATAATACTACCGGAGAAATATTATTTGATATAATATGGTTTAATATTGGGAGTGCAATTAATTTATATAGTGGAAAATAAATTAATTAATATTGATAAGGATTAATGGACTTGAGCATTGGGCTCAATTTAATCTTCAATATTGGGAGCCCAATATTCCACCTCCTTATGATCCCCTACGTAGCCTATAAAAGCACTACATGGTCTTCACTTTTTCACAACTTAATTTTAACCTACGCCAATCATAAAGTCTTGAAGAGTGAAGGAGATCCATAGGAGTTCGATAGATCGTCGCCCACACGACGTTCGAACGAGGTGCAAGGAATACGTGGGAAGATCGCAAGGTCATCGTTTGATTTCGTTTCTCCGTACAACGAATCGAGGTAATATAATCGAGAACCCCCTCTATGATTATATGTTCGTTAATTGTGATATATACATGAACGCACGATCCGGGAAAACGACGAACCTCGGGGCCGGGGATTCGAGATCCCCGGCGAGGATCGAACGCGGCGGTCGAACCCTAGGGTTCGGACCGCCGGACGCGCGGCAAGGGAGGCCCCGGCTGGACGCCGGGGCACGCGATCGACGCAAAGTCGATCGCCGGGAGGTTCGCCGTGGGCTGGTGCCACGGCGGGTGGACCTCCCAGCCACCCTTGGCCGACGGCGGTGGCGCACGGAGAAGCCCTCGGCTGGAGCCGAGGGCGTGCGATCGATCCTCGGATCGATCGCGGGTAAGCTGCGGGGTCACCCGCAGCGACCCCGTACGTGCTGCGGGTTCGCCCGCAGCGGATGCGTGCGGGGGCTAAGCCCTGCTGGGCAGCGAGTCATGGACTCACTGCAAGGCTGCTACGAGCAGCCCGGGGATCGCTACGAGCGATCCCAGCGATTGTCCGAGGACGATCGCGAGCCCCTCGCGGGGGCTCGACTGGCGCACGCGGCCTTCGGGCCTCGCTGGGCGTTCGGTCGGGCCCCGGCTCGTGAGGTGGTTCGCGTTCGGGTCTTCCGTCGATCTAGGGTTTTCGATCGGGTTATCGGTTCCGCATATTTTTGATAGCCCGGGACATCGAATCCCAGCAACTGGTATCAGAGTGTTTGGTTTCGTGTTCATGTATATGTTCGATTATTGTTCTACCTTGCAGGGATTTGCGGCTATCATGGTTGGATTTAATTATTGCGTTAATTAATTATCATGATTATTCGTTTATTAAACTCTCGGACATGTCGAGATTCGTTTTGTGTGGTTGAATGTTTGTAATAGTAAAAATTCGGGGGTTGACCGAATTTAGGATTTATTATTACGTTCTTTATTTTCCGGAAAATGTATAGGGTCGATTTCATGTATAGAATCGATACCGGATAGTGTAATTTAAATTCTTGTAATTTATTTACGTTGGTTCGATGTTGAGACGATCCCGGAAGACGAAGACGTGTGACGAAGACGAAGGGGACGAAGAACCGGGGATCGATCAAACCCTTGATCGATCCCAAGCAATCGACCCAAGGAGAGGGGCCGATCGCCCTCGGCTAGGGCTGCTGCCGGCGACGGTGGTGGCTGGTGGCTGGACTGGGCGGCGGCGCTCCTCCCATGGTGGCGGTCGATGATGGTGGGGATGGCGTGGGGTCTCCCAATCCCATGCTATTCCTACCAAGATTCACTGTCCTAAAAAATTGATTCGGTTTTCCTATTTGAGTGTTCTCCTTTTGGAAACTCCCATGGATTAGGAAAATAATTAATTGGAATTAATTTTATTCCTATTGTTTTATTTCCTTCATGGAGATATTCATGGATTATGAATCTAATTAATTTGGTATTAATTTATTTCCTATTTGATTATTCCTATTCTTGGGAATTTTCATTAGATGGAAATTAATTGATAATGGAAAGTAGAAGAGTCTTAATTTATTTTATTTCCTTATTCTATTATAGAAGTCTTCTAGAATATTCCAAGTTTTACTTGGATAGATTATTCTAGAGATTTAATAGAATTAGATGGGAAAATAAATAAATAAAAATATTAATAATATTTAATTTTATTTTTGATATATTCGATTGACTTAATTTTCGAATTAAGTAACTTTTGGATTAATTAAAAATAAATAGATTTAAATATTAGAGATTAATATTCTCGTCACATGGAGCATTCAAGAACGAAGACTGAAGACTAGAAGATGCATATGAAGATGGAATAAAGCCATAATAGTCGGGAAAATAATTTTTCTAGCATTATTTTGACTATGTGATCTATGTGCTTTATTGCTTTATGCATGCTATATGTGTTTATTTTATGCACTAGATAGCGTATCCCTTTATTGTAAAAAGCTAAGTGGGAGAGGGGATGGAAACATTCCCATGGTCTCCATTGCTGTTCTCTTGGTGACTCTTATGGACTTCCGAAGTTCATATAGACGAGTCATTGGAGGAGAATTCTTGTAATTCCTTTTACAAGAAACATTGATCAAGTTTATCAAACAATGCCTAATTTGTCTTTCTTAAACTGACTTCAAGTCGACTCATTCTCACCCCGGGGAGTGGAATGGAGCCAAAGCCACTTGGTCACGTGGATGACACAAATTAGAGACCTTCGTACCATTCTTTGATAGATGGATCGATTGTCTGCTCGGCTCCCTCATTTATGAGAGATAGGGTCGTTCGCATGGTGAATCACTGGTTAGAAACTTCGAGTTTCACTTATGATTCTCCAAGTCTTGATTTGCGGAAATCGAATGGTTCAAGTAATTGGATTTCAATTATATAAATCTTTTGGTATAGTAAACGTCCACACGAACGTGGTTTGCTACACTGAATGGGATTTTAGATTAATTGATGTAGACAGTTATAGGGAATTGTGAATGATTGCAAGTTATGGTAAACGTCCACACGAACGTGGCTTGCGGTGACGTAACAATTCTAAACGATTCGCCTTAGTACTGAGTGATGGTTTACACTTAAGTACGCTTTGTAGTATTCTTCCCAACGAAGTAACGCTATAATGATGTACGACCGAAGCAAAACTAGTTGCTAGATCATTTGGGTGGGTAAACGTCCACACGAACGTGGCTTGCCTTACCTGATGGTATTTTAGACGCAATTAGTAATTTAATGATATTATTTGAGGGAGATAATATCGTACATTAAATTGATTGTTTGTTTACGTGTGCTTATAGGTTTAGAGAATAGCTATGAATCCACTTTCTATGATACTCAAGGAACAAAAACTCACTGGTCCAAACTACATTGATTGGAAGAGAAATTTAGACATTGTCCTGACTGCTGAAGAGTACAAGTTTGTACTCTATGAGCAATGCCCTGCTGAACCCACGGCCGCCTCAACTGATGAGGAAAAAGAAGCATATCGGAAGTGGAAAAAGGCTGATGAAATGGCTAGGTGCTATATTTTGGCTTCTATGTCAAATGTACTCCAAACCCAGCATCAGTCAATGAACACTGCCGAGGATATGTTATTTAACCTCAAGGAGATGTTTGGGCATCATGACCGTGCGGGTAGGCAAGAAGCCATGAGAGTCCTCATGTCGACTACTCAGTCTGAAGGAACGCCCGTTGGGGAACACGTTCTTAAGATAATGAGCTTGTTGAATGAATTGGAGGTCCTAGGAGCTATGATTGATGGTGAGACGCAAGTCGACATCATACTCCAGTCTCTGGCCCCTAGTTTTGAGCAGTTTCGTATGAGCTATAATATGGGTAAACTATCTTATACTCTTGCGCAACTTCTGACTGAACTAAAGGCGGCAGAGGGGATCTACAAGAAGGGCAAGTCTCAAGCGCTTGTAGCTACCAAGTCCAAAAGCTTGAAAGCTGTTGGAGGTAGGGGCAAGAAAAGGAAGCAAGCCTTGAAACCCAGTGTTGCCAAGAGGAATGGACCACGAGTGGGGGCTAGTAAGCCAAGGGGCAAGTGCTTCCGATGCAACAAGTCTGGACACTGGAAGTCTGAATGTCCTCTCAGAGGTACGTATTTTTCTTTAGTCGTAAAAACATAGTCAGCGGTATTATCTACCAGAATTCTGGTGTGTAGATATGGAACCACTGACGGTATGTGCATTGTTTTAAATGCAGGGGTTCCAGAAAACCCGACGACTTAGAGAAGAAGAGTTCGAGTCTACATGGGCGAAGCTGTTGGGGTAGCAGCAGTTGCAGTGGAAGATATTTATCTGTTTTAGGATTTCATTTTAAAGTTATTGCTTTATGTACCCCTTTATTTTGAAAAAGAACTCTTGTTCTGGTTTTCTTTATTAATGAATGGATATTTATTTCTTTAATCATTGAGTGATTTAGATAAGAAATAATGGTGTTATCTATTCTGGTACATTAGATAGCAATATATGAATGATGGATCCTTAGTCTACCACGATGCAACAAACTGTTATGTATAACTTGTTTTACTTATTAGATGTATTCTCTTATCAATCATTATACTTGTGAATTCTTGAACTTAGTAGTATCTATTCAAAAGAGATTCAAAAGGTCGAAATTGATTTGACCAATTATAGTTGGAGGAATGGACCTCCCGACCTAAGAATCAAATTTTGAGAGTTGATACAACTGAGTTAACCTTTCTGGATAAAGGATGGAATTCGGACAAGTATTGAGAATGATTTATGATTAATGCGGTGACATGTGTAATTAGAGAGGTACGAGTCGTTCTTTCAAAGAATACTCGAAGATGGATTAGAATGCTTGATGTGCCATAAAAGCGAAGTGTTTTTCAACACAAAGCTATTATGGGGATCCTTCAAAGTATATCCATTGGAAACCTGCGACTAGTTCGCGGAGGCTGTTACCTATCTGAATAACACATAGCATAAATCAAAGATTGAGATTAAGTCTCAAAGGACTACACCATACACTGATATGTAGACATTGTGTGTCAGTAATAAGAAATGGATCTCTAAAAGTAAAAGGACAAGTTTGTTCGGAACTACCTATGTTCTATGGATATTTCTGGATACAACGGCACATTCCATGTGGTTGTAGAATATCCTAGAAGAACAAGTAATTGTATGTTCAATAGTACTACGAACCAGAGGGGTGTCCTCGCCCGGTTCTTAGAGAAGACTTTTAGATGAACTACAATGCCCTAACTGACAAGGTACTTTAAAATGAGGAAAGGAAAGACTGAGAACCAGCCTGACCGAGTAGTAGTACACCGCTAACTGCACCTAATGTTATTACTGTTATACACCGGAACGCCATTGCAGTGGGAGGTTGTTAAGCAACCAGAGATGTTCATAAGACTGGAGGAGTTTTGAACTTTGGGTCTAGTAGACATGAAATCGATCCCTAGTTCTGCATAGGAGGCAGTACTAATCTAAATGCGCCTACTTGGACAGCAATAAGTATTATTGTTAAGAGGCAAGATCATTTAGAAGTACAAGCTTAGTGAATCCATTTATGGATTGTCACAAAGCTGAAAGCTGTGGAACTTGCGAATAAAGGCAAGGAGAGGTGTGTTAGAGACGTAATGGAAACAAGATGGTGTTTCTCGGAATTTTGTGTAGATAACACTTCATCGTTGGCAACAATGTAAAAGTGTTGTCAGACATAAAATAGAGGTTGTCTAAATAAATCAAGATATAAGATTAAGATGAAGTTGGATCATGTTCTTAGAATCTTCGATCTCTAGATAAGAACATTTGTACTTCTCTTAAGACATCTTATGCGATTATGGTTTGTTTTAAACATGCATAATTCTGAGAAAGGTTATTGCCTTTCGGAAACAGAATGAATCTATCTAAAGGTATGTGTTTTGAACACATAAAGGAGATAGATATAGACAAAGCAGTTTCCTGCACTTCGAGTGTAGAGAGCTTTGTAGATGCAGTGTTGTGAAACAAGAACCTGATATCAACTATGCGGTTAGCGTAGTGGGAGGATATCAAGGTAATCTGGATAAGAGATATTCGAATGCTGTAAAAGTACTTGGAAGTACTGGATTACTAAGCAAGACGAAATCTTCTTGGATTACATTTTTCTCAGATCCAGAATCAGAGAAAGACCAGTGTAAGTCGATATCAGGCTATGTGTTCACTTTGAAAAGAGGTGGAACCTAAGGATGAAAGAGTGATAAGCGCGATGCTTCTCGGACTCTATCATAAACCGAATAGCAGCCTCAGAGGCAGCGGAAGTTTTGGTTAGGTTCCGGAATGACCTCTGAGTTTGGATATGATTCTTGGTTCACCAAAGGCTATGTATATAGCGGTGCATGGTAAACCGGAAGGAGTCATAAGTTCAAAAGGTGATGATAACACATAGAGCAAGTACCACCTGATTCGAGTCATCGTCTAGGGAGACGACGCAGTAGTCACCAAGATAACTTCAGAGCGGCAACCTAGATTGCTCATTCACATAATACTTCTGGGAAGTATAACTTAAGCACGTGATGAGTATGGGAGTCGGGAGTTTGGAGGAAATGACTAGACCTTAGTACAAGTGGGAGATTGTTGGAGTTGTGTACTTAATGTCTAGATTTAAGTATCGGTAAACTCCCGGTCATAGCATTTAACCTATTTAATTAATAAACAATTATTTGCATTTAATTATTATTAATTAATTATGCAAAATATAGTTCTGGATTTTATACGTTGTAGTTAGTATGGTGTGCATGGGCGCACAGAAGATCATACTATCGGTTACTCGTATTTAATCGAACGGTTGCTCACGACCTAGATGTACACGAACCAATCCATCGGTATAGTCGTTGTGTGAGAGAGAAAATAATTTATCTTAATTATTTTATCACACTTGTACACTTGGTGTATTGGGCGGATCGCTTGAGATTTATTGATTAGGATTGCCTTGGATAATCAATTTAAATCTCAGAGTATTTTATTCTTAATCCCCGATATTATCGCGGGTGTGTATATTTAATATTAGAGACTTTGATTTTCCAAAGGAATTAACCGATTTAATTATTGGGTTAATTACCGGTAAAATTGGGTCGCTATATTTTATATACGACATGCCGTGAATACTTGACGGGAAAGTGTATCCCGGAAGGGTTGATAATATCCCCGAGATGAGTTCATAAGGAATTATTGTGTAAACCTCATGAGTGGATTCGTTCCGCACAATAATAAAGGTTGAACGGTACTAGTCTCGGATATAAGAGATGAATATAATTTATTGAGCAATAAATAAATTTATTCATGGATATTTAAATCTTAAATACACGGAATAAATAATACTACCGGAGAAATATTATTTGATATAATATGGTTTAATATTGGGAGTGCAATTAATTTATATAGTGGAAAATAAATTAATTAATATTGATAAGGATTAATGGACTTGAGCATTGGGCTCAATTTAATCTTCAATATTGGGAGCCCAATATTCCACCTCCTTATGATCCCCTACGTAGCCTATAAAAGCACTACATGGTCTTCACTTTTTCACAACTTAATTTTAACCTACGCCAATCATAAAGTCTTGAAGAGTGAAGGAGATCCATAGGAGTTCGATAGATCGTCGCCCACACGACGTTCGAACGAGGTGCAAGGAATACGTGGGAAGATCGCAAGGTCATCGTTTGATTTCGTTTCTCCGTACAACGAATCGAGGTAATATAATCGAGAACCCCCTCTATGATTATATGTCCGTTAATTGTGATATATACATGAACGCACGATCCGGGAAAACGACGAACCTCGGGGACGGGGATTCGAGATCCCCGGCGAGGATCGAACGCGGCGGTCGAACCCTAGGGTTCGGACCGCCGGACGCGCGGCAAGGGAGGCCCCGGCTGGACGCCGGGGCACGCGATCGACGCGAAGTCGATCGCCGGGAGGTTCGCCGTGGGCTGGTGCCACGGCAGGTGGACCTCCCAGCCACCCTTTGCCGACGGCGGTGGCGCACGGAGAAGCCCTCGGCTGGAGCCGAGGGCGTGCGATCGATCCTCGGATCGATCGCGGGTAAGCTGCGGGGTCACCCGCAGCGACCCCGTACGTGCTGCGGGTTCGCCCGCAGCGGATGCGTGCGGGGGCTAAGCCCCGCTGGGCAGCGAGTCATGGACTCGCTGCGGGGCTGCTACGAGCAGCCCGGGGATCGCTACGAGCGATCCCAGCGATTGTCCGAGGACGATCGCGAGCCCCTCGCGGGGGCTCGACTGGCGCACGCGGCCTTCGGGCCTCGCTGGGCGTTCGGTCGGGCCCCGGCTCGTGAGGTGGTTCGCGTTCGGGTCTTCCAGCGATCTAGGGTTTTCGATCGGGTTATCGGTTCCGCATATTTTTGATAGCCCGGGACATCGAATCCCAGCAGCTTTCCTCCGGCAGCACCACCACAACCAGCTTCCGTGCAGCCGCCATCGCTCCGATCGGGCACCGATCGCCCCACCACCGAAAACTTGCGAGGCGTCGTTGCACCATTTGTCGCTCTCGACGTCATCCTCGATCGCCGATTTCGTCCCGGCGGTCTCGGTCTCCGGCGGTTATCCGCGCAGGCCTCTGTCCGATTGAAGCACCGACACCACCACAGTGTCGCGTCCACGTCTCAGGACCGAGCCACCACCATCTCCGACCGCCGTCGACCCCTTCTGTTTTCAGGTTATTTGGCTTCTCCCTCCCAGTCGATTAATCGTCTCGCCTCAATCTCTTTATTTATTCAGTTTAGGTTTTCGCAATGTTTGTATTGTGGTGGTTTATTACGAAGACAGGTGATGATGATGAATTTCACATTTTTTGATTGTGCAATGTTTCAAAAGTGCTCACAAGGTGTTCGATGAAATGACGAGTAGAGATTCGGTTTCCTGGATGTCTCTGATTTCGGGGTGTGCCCGCGAAGGGAACGCGAGCGTCGGGCTTAAGCGTGAAACGGGGATTCCAGAGGTAGTTTGTCCTGCTTTAGCATGTTTAGATTTTCTGTAATTACCCATGTGCTATTATAACTGTTGACTTGTGTTCTAATCCTACTGTAGGTGGGAATGTCTGCAACATTAGCATCCGTTTGTTCAGTGCCTTTAACGTCAGTTCTTCTCTTTGAACTGACAAAAGATTACAGAATCTTGCTTCCCCTTATGGTGAGTTATTGTTGGGATTTTGATTGCATGTCCCCATGTTGATGTTTCCTTAAAATAATCCCCGATCATATGTGGCATTTATATAAGTGGCAGTATCTTAATATAATGTTTCTAGTTAAATTCAATGTATAGTCCATTATCAGTTAATATTACTCGGCTCTGTTGGGGGACAATCGGAGGTCCAGGTCGAAGACGAACGCCAGACCCTCGCCGTGGGTGTTGTTCTGGAGCCGGTAGATGTTGGCGAGCGAGAGGCGCGCGGCCTCGGTCCTGGGGGTCGAGTCCCCCGTCCACCACACGATCGAGGGCACGCACGTGTGCTTCGACAAGTGTGCGGCGTTTATGCTGGAGGAAATCCCTAGTGATGTTACTGTGAATGTTGATGGAACTTCATTTTCTTTACACAAGGTATTGCATGTTTCTAATTTACTTACTAATAATTTAGTACAAAATAATACTTCTACTTGAATTAGGTGACACTGGTTAGTTACAATCACCTAATTATAGATAGCTAGCTACTGTTTTATTTTTAATGTTGTTGATTAAGTTTTTTTGAAGAAAATGATATTCATCATATTATTGTGTAAAGCCGAGAAAAGGGTCGATTTAATTTTTTTTCAGATTTTTTTTCTTTTGTTTGCGTAGTTGATTGCGAGATTCCGATGGGGTTCAGTTTGATACGTTCGGGGAGGCGTCTGCGGGGAGGTGATACGAAGAAGCTGTCACCAAGTTGTTTTATTTTCAGTGTAATTTTGTTTTTTGGATTTTATTTTATTTTCAGTGTAATTTTGTTTTTCAGTGTTTTTTTAATGACATTCAGTGTTTTTAATCACATTCAGTGTTCTTATAATATTTAGTGTTAAAATATGACATTCAGTGTATTTTTATGACATTCAGTGTGTTCAGTGTTAAAATATGTCATTCAGTGTTAAAACATGACATTCAGTGTGTTAAAATATGTCATTCAGTATGTTAAGTGTTAAAATATGACATTCAGTGTTAAAATATGTCATTCAGTGTTAAAATATGACATTCAGTATATTCAGTGTTAAAATAGGTCATTCAGTGTTAAAATATGACATTCAGTATGTTCAGTGTTAAAATATGTCATTCAGTGTTAAAATATGACATTCACTTTTAAAATATGACATTCAGTATGCTCAGTGTTAAAATATGTCATTCAGTGTTAAAATATGACATTCAGTATGTTGTTATTCAGTGTAATTTTATAACATTCAGTGTGAAACTCTGGCATTCAGTGTTATTATGCTTCAGTGTAAAAATGGGGCATTCAGTGTTAAACTATGACATTCAGTGTAGTGTGTTTTTATGACATTCAGTGTTAAAATATGACATTCAGTGTTAATTAAAGAAAAGCCCCTATCTCTTTCCAAATTAGAAATACCACAAAATACTTCATTAGTGTGTTTAAGTGCTATTCAGTGTGTTTAAGTGTTACTCAGTGTATTTTAATCCTACTCAGTGTGTTTAAGTGTTACTCAGTGTATTTTAATCCTACTCAGTTTGTTTCATGTTGAATGGCCAAAACACTGAATGTCATAAAAAAACACTGAACGTCATAAAAAAACACTGAAAATGAAATAAAAATAGAATATCCCAAAAATAAAATATATAAAATAAAATAAAAAATTTACAGAAGAACATGAAGTTATACATTGTGCTCTAAGTATACATGAAGTTATAACAATGTCGTTCGATCGAGATCTACTGTATTTATCATCAGAAGTAGGCTAGCTAACTAAAAGTCTAAATGGATTTTCCCGTGGTTTCGAAATGCACTGTTTATCCCTAACAGAAATCCACCTTGCCGCCGAAACAACAGCCTCGATTTTCGTTTTTGCTTGACAGCATCAGACTTCTTCTCTTTAGCAGCTTAAGCAGGTTTCTGATCCTTGGCTTTTGACTCGTGTTTTCCTGAAATTTATATATCGGAACATGAACTACAATTTGGAGGGTAAATCAACAAATATTATTCTTAGTACCATTATTTCCAAAAAATACTTCACCTTCTCAGCTATAGCTTCAGTCAGCGCCTTTTGGCCAGCTTCATCCGGCACGTTCACACCTGCCCACCCGATCCATCGTGCCTCAAACTCCTTCACACCTATGGCACATACATATAATACATTACATACAATTAATTTTTATTTTATCCCAAAAAAACAATTTCTCGTATTTGGAATCATCCCAAATGAAACACGAATATGAACAGCTAGCACTAATAATCAGTAAAAATAACTCACCCAAAAGAGCGCTAACTAGGCCTCCGGCAATGATCTCCAGCAACCATGAATCCACACTTTTTCTGACTATAGAAACAGGAAACAAAAGAAGCACACAGTTCTCAACTCCCAAGAATAATAATCAGAGCATCACAATAACCATAAGCATTGCACACATAAAAAAACAAATCCATACATTCACTAATATTTGGTTGTTGGAGGGAAGATGAAAATGGTTTTGCACATAAGTATACCTAACAAAAACCCACATCAAATGACTTGTCTTCCACATCGGTCCATTCAGAAGCTAAAGTAAATAACACTGGAGTTTAAGGCTTCTGATATCAACTC
The DNA here is from genome assembly GCA_954870475.1 of Euphrasia confusa. Taxonomy (NCBI): domain Eukaryota; kingdom Viridiplantae; phylum Streptophyta; class Magnoliopsida; order Lamiales; family Orobanchaceae; genus Euphrasia; species Euphrasia confusa. The sequence continues at coordinate 27,112,690 of OX940960.1, forward strand.
CACTATTCACACACTTTTATGTCTATGTCGTATATATAGTTCATATCAATCCATTCACACACCCACATAGATATAGAATATCAACAACAATTATCAATAAACAATTATTAATCAATAAGTTAAAAAACAGAGCCAACTACTAAGATGAATAAAAGAAGAACCATTGTACCTCTTGAAGCAGCTTCCCCCACGGAACCATTGTACTTCTTCAGAAAGAAACACGATACACTCAGAAACAAACTCAAACCCTCCTCGTAACGATCGTTCCACACGAACCCAACGATCATCGAACTCCAAGCCAACTCGTTCTTTCTCGGAGTCGACTCGAACACTCGGAAAGCGTCCTCGATGAAACCGCACTTGGCGTAAACATCGAGCAGCGCGGGGCCCACGTACGTGTTCATGATGGGACAAGAGGAGCGTGTCAAAAGGAACAATTGCAAGGCAGTCAAAATATAAAGCCAATTATCGCAACTAGGGATCGTACATTTGTCTTGGGAATTTCTTCGAACAGGTGGTGGGCGTATTTTAGCGAGTGGTAGAGTGCGTACAGGTTGACGAGTTATGTGGCCACATTGAAGTTGTGCGGCAGGGCGGCGGTGAGGCATAAACGGGCGGAGTTCCGGTGCAGCGGCGGTCGCCGCGCCGCGGGGCAGCAGAGGTAGATTCTCCCGATATCTTCGCTCCCGATTTGCCGCACAAGGCTGAAATCGTGGAATTTAGGGTTCCGGTCAGAGCGCGGCCCTCAGAACGACCGCATCGCCGCCGTGTTCCCCGACGAATCAGTCGGCTGCTCGAACGAAGAGATCGGTGAAAGTTTTGGCGGAGTGCGGACATTTGGAATCGAAGTTGGTGTTCAACATATTTTGGGGACGATGACATCAACCACAGTATAAAAGGAAGGCTAATATGGTCTTTAAACATTTTAGGCGGCCTAATTGACACGCATAATTTCTCGAAAGCCTTATTGTCGAAAAAATGTTGAAAATTGACCTTATTGCCATTTTTCCCTTTATTAAAATTTTAACATATCTATATATAATTATAATTAGTATATAGAGACACCTGTAGTTACATATTGTGGGTGTACGTGGGACAATGCCTAAGTTTAATATAGATATGTCACTATGCAAGTATATTGTACTTAACTGTAATATGTATTTTAATGAGACTGTAGTTACATATTGGGAGTGTACGTGGGACAATGCCTAAGTTTAGTATAGATATGTCACTATGTACGTGGGACAATGCCTAAGTTTAGTATAGATATGTCACTATGTAAGTATATTGTACTTAACTGTAATATGTATTTTAAGGAGACTGGCTCATTTACAAGCAACTAACGGAATTTGTATATAAGGTATATATATATATATATATATATATATATATATATATATATATATATATATATATATATATATATATATATATATATATACTAGAGGGCGATCGTCTTGCCAATCAAGACAAGGGCCCATGAAACTTGTTAAATTTAGATTACTTACTGTTAAAGAGTAACGAGTTTCATTAATAAAATGATATTTACAATAGTAATGAGTTTCATTCATAAGTTATTGTGACTACCAATACACAGAGATACCTATTAGAAGAAGGTACTTTTTATTATTTGTCTCAAAAGAATTACTGAAATGTTACAATATAGTAATCCTTATATAATAGGATCCTAAAACATAAAAAAGGAAACATAATAAGTACTTACATATCTTCTAAGGGCAACATTTGAAGTTCTTTGTCACTGCAGAACGAGAATTATTAATTGCTTGATAATTCTCAAGTGATTGAGTGGGATACTCGATGATTGATTGAACAATATTACGCACACCCTTGTAATCTCTTGCAAGTTTGTTGTCCATTGGAAATTTGAAATCTTCATATCATCCAAACACACTTTCATTTTCCCAAAAGTGTTGGACAGAAATATTGCACTGCGTAATTCGTACTTTTTGATATTGTACATGACAGATTTTTTATTGATATTGTACATGACATATTCGTACTATTACGCAGTGCAATATTTCTGTCCAACACTTTTGGGAAAATGAAAGTGTGTCTGGATGATGAAGATTTCAAATTTCCAATGGACAACAAACTTGCAAGAGATTACAAGGGTCTGCGTAATATTGTTCAATCAATCATCGAGTATCCCACTTAATCACTTGAGAATTATCAAGCAATTAATAATTCTCCGGTCTGCAGTGTGACAAAGAACTTCAAATGTTGCCCTTAGAAGATATGTAAGTACTTATTATGTTTCCATTTTTATGCTTTAGGATCCTATTATGTAAGGATTACTCTATTGTAACATTTCAGTAAGTCTTTTGAGACAAATAATAAAAAGTACCTTCTTCTAATAGGTATCTCTGTGTATTGGTAGTCTCGGGTACTCTGTTGTGTGTTTCCACGTTTTCCGGAGGCGTCTCGTCTTTTTTCGTTATTTCCTGTAATTAATAAGCCTTTCTCATGTCAATCGAATTACACGGACAAATATACATTTGTGTGATTGTTGTTATCTTAAATAAAAAAAGACATACCTCTGTCGCTGTAGCATTTTTCTCCGATTGTTTGTTTTTTGGCTTTGCCTTCTGTGCTTTCTTTGCCTGCTTTGTCAGCTTTGTCTGCTTTGGCTCCTTTTAATAAATAAATTGAAAAATAAATAAGTGAAATCACAAAATACTAACATAGTAACTTCAAAATTTCTTATACAACCCTCCTTAATTTTTATCGAAACAAATTTCTCTCATACCTTATTTAGTTCATCAAGTTCCTCTTCGGTATACGATTTTATCTGGTTCTGGAAATGTGAATCTAAGTTGTTTAAGTTGTTTTGAAGAAAAAACCTCTTGAAAGGATTTAATTGTTCTTCGATGACTTCTTTAGCCTTCTTCAAACTTTCTTTAGCATCGTCGTTATACCGAAAGAGATGAAAAAGGGCACTGACAAAAACAAACAAATAAGTCGATAATTAAAAAAATTCATAAAAAAAATAAGGAAATTAAAATTTTATTATGATTACCCAGAAGTAAAGCTAATTAAAAATCCATAGACTCCCAGGTCGCTTGTCGTCAATTTAGACAACTCAGCTTTAAGGCTCTTCAATTTTGTTGTAACTGAAAACACAAATACAAGTTAGGACTTAGGATACTTAACACTACTGCAGTCAATTCTAAACAAAAAAAAATGTACAGTTCACATTACCTATATCACGATCCTTAATTGTTGGTTTAAAAGCATGTCGTCGCCCACTCTCTATCTTCAGTCCATGCTTCTTAATGAGAATAATCAAATTAAAGAATTCGTACTTTTTGATATTGTACATGACAGATTTTTTATGGATAGAATATTCCTTCTCTAAACCATCTGATTTTGCTAATCCCGAAAAGTATGTTTTTTCCCTTTCTAATGTTACTTCATCAACGATCTTTGCATCAGACGCATTTACACCAAACATCCAAAAGGACCAAAACCGAAGCAGCTCTACAATCCATCTTTCAATTTCGTCAGTGCATAAGCTCACTAACTTAGGAGGCATATCAGAACTGCACTTCAGCACATTGTGTTTCAACAGATTTGAGCTACTCTCTAAATCTTTTATGTTCTTGAAAAAAAATATACCCATATCGAAAAAACCATGCCGTATACATAATAACCTGAAAAGACAAATAAATTAGGTTTTAGAGATAGAAACCTAAAAAGAAAAACAACAAAACAATCCTTATAAATCATCCTTTTGTTCCTTACATAATATTAGTCATATGACACTTACCCGGCCACCACAAGGATTATGTAGTCATGGTCTTGCATATTGTATATTTTGTTACCAACGGCTTCAATTAGTTCTTCCTCAGCACAATAGGAGAGACATGTGGCACTCCCTATAAAAGGCAAAGTCCTCAAAAATTATATAATTTTTTCAAAAACAATTGACACTTAGACAAAGTTGATCCTTTAGTAACATGAAACATCTATTTAAGCAAAATTTAAAGTTATAATTGAAACAGAAAGTATAACAAAAGAATAAGAATATTACCTTCATCGTTATGCGCCAAGCAATCCAGTACCTCCATGTACTTTTCATAAAATGGGCACGATTGACTGTTGAGATAGGTATCCTTATTTTCTTGAATGTAAACTAGTAACTTTGATGTTCCCTTCCAAAAAGTTACAGGATCTTCTACTCCAGAGATTTTGGAAAATAAAATTTTGCTATTCTGCATCATATAATTAAGAAGGAAAAAGGAAGAAAAATAAATTAGTCACTATAAAATAAGAAGATAATTTCGCAAGTCATCCTATAACTTAAGCTTATCCCATGACAAAGAGATTGAATTAAATTATTTCACAAAGTTCTAGACTTTTTATTTCAGAATGCAGCAAATCTATTAATTTATAAAATGTGATTTTAAAATTTGTAGCCTAAGACAGAGGTTTATAATAATTAATTTGATTAACTATAGAAGTAATATATTTTAGAATAATTAAAAATAAAATTAATGAAACAATTTCTTTCTTGCTGCAATAAAAATTAATTAAAATGGACTGTGGGCTAAGGGACGGGGGTAGGATTGGGTTTAATTTTTTGTGGGGCAACGGGCCGGGCTGAGCCAGGCCACAGACGCAGGGCACCAGCCGGATCGGAACAATTCAGGTATGTCCGCTCCGGGCCAGCAGGACTCTAATTCAACATATAATAAAACAAAATTATTTCTTCCACATACATACCTCATCCACTTCATAATTATTGTGGGGCCCTTCTGACTCTTGTTCACCTCCTACAGTGGTTGCTAGAGAGGGCGGCACTGGAGCGGTGGCTGGTTTTTCTGTCGGCTTTGGCTTCATCATTACTGACATGTAAAACCTACGGTAGCAATGAGAGGGATTTAGACATTAAGCAGTGGGAACTCTAAACACTACGACTAGTCAAATTGCTAACACACACAAGGAGTCCAATTTAATTAAAGAAAATATCTTGTTAAGGGTATGAATAAACTAATCATTTTCAATTGGTGAAAAATATTGCATTGCATTTTAAAAAGATTCCTCAAAGTGATGAATTATTTGAAGTGCATTGGCAGTCCCTGCTGAGACGCATGTACATGGATCATGCCCCTTCAGGCATACAAATTTAATGGGGTCCTAACTATTAGAAAATCTGCAATATATCTGAGCACTTTGAGAGGTAATAGGAACTGAGGATCAAGTTGCTATACATGGTTATTGGTCTATCAAACATAAAAAGGAATAAAGGATCGACTTTGCCGCAACTATAACTATAGAGTACTAAACAGTTATTAGTATTTAGATTTTAGACTACAACTCATGCAGTGTTGAAATTTAAGCAGAAAAAATTCAACATACGTAGCTAGGGCTTCAGCCCTTTCCTTCACATCACAAGACGAGAGAATTGGTGTGGCATGCTTTGGAAGTTCGTCCTGCTGCTGCTTTTTCTCTTTCAGCCAAGCTTCAACTTCCTCACACTCTTTCAGAACCTAGACAGCACAGAAACATTAAACCACACGATTAGATTATATGTGTGTGATGTTGAGGAATAATAAAATAGAATACATTTTGCTTCTCTGCTAAATCAATGTGAACAAATTTCGGATCGGTGGTAGACTCTGCTGCCACTTTATAATTGTTGATGTCATCACTAAGTTTGCTGATCACACATTCCCTCTTGGTGTGCTCCGTGTAACGTGTTAAAATTGGATTACATGTCTGTAGGATATAATTCCAAATTTAGAATAAGAAAAAAAAAACATTTTTTGAGATAAAGAGGATGTATAGCATAATTTATGTAATTAATTTGTTAAAACTCCTGTTGGAGATCATATTTTAAAGCGACAAATACATTTCTGGTGATACTTACCTTTTTCAAGTTCTTCAATTTCACAATGTAATCACGTTTTGTTTTATCCTTCCCATCCTCACACAACCAATCTTTTGCGTCATTGAGTATTTCAACTAACTTCTCTCTTTCATGGTCCGCAAAAAACTCACAATTCGTGTTAGCATCCTGAAACTACATAAAGCTTTTATGGTCATTTTTATAGTAATTAATATTTTTTGTATCTACCCCAAAACATTAGCTTTTGAAGACTTTTTCCAAAAAAAAAAAACATAAGAACCATCAACACCAATCAATAAATTATCCGCAAAAGTATATTCAATTCTTCATCATATAATACTAAACAAGAATGTCACACATGCATACCTTCTCCAAAGTTTCACTAACATAGGCCTCTAAAACACATTTCTTGTGTTTGGTTTCTAGCATTTCAAGCATCGTCAATTCTTCCTTCACAGCTTTTTCCAGATCCGCGTGTGTGAGTCCTCTATAGACATCATCCTCAAATAAAGGCAGAATTCTCTTCATAGCTTTTTTGTCAGAAGTCTCCACCTGACAAGCATAAAAAAAAACGAGTGGGGTGATGGCACTATTCATATAAGAGATGCATTTACATTAAATTTGGAAGAGCAGAGGTGGGGAGCAATATTTTTAGTGTGTCCATGTTTGTTTCTCATAAACAGAGTGATTAGGGAAAGCAAATATGAGAATAACAAACACACAAGTGCACACACATGAACCTATTAAAATAAGGTGAAACACAAAAGGATAATATTTTGAATTTGACTATTTAAGCGTTAAATGCTATGCCTTGGCAACTATACCCATCTGATTCGGCTCAGGTACAACGTCTGTTTCATACTCTTCCAAAAGCTGATTCTGATTAAAAAAAAAACAATCAATCACGTAAAAACACACTAAAACATTAAAATGAAAAGTCTACTCAAATAATCAAGCACAGCATATAAGCCATAGCAACTAAAATAATTAAACTAATTACCAGTTCTTTTACTGTTAAGATTTAATTATGATTTGATGCTAATCAGCATATAATTTCTATTAAGAATAGACCAACCTGTGAACAAAAGATGTGATTTTATGCATTTATACTATAACAAACATATAAAAAATTATATGATGCTCCCAACGTCCTACATTCAAACATTTGGCTAAAACATCCTAGAGTCTTTCAGAATCTGGTTTTGGATTTTCTGGTTAACATTTCATGGTTCCACCTACGTCATAATACTTGCCTTGTTGTAGGAAGATTTAGTAATCAACACTCTACTATTACAATGCACAGAATTCTAAAACTCTAAACCAGTACAAGAACAACATATGATTACAAATACATGAGTTAGTGGCATCATAATGATCATATTATTCATTCACGGATGAAAAACATATTACTACAATCAAATATTATGTGAAGGCCATAAATGTGATGTTCACAATACTTTCAGGACAATTCATAGATATTAAAACAACCATTCAATGTGTGGAAGTAAAACTAAACACCATATTTCTTCAGAGATACATATTCCAAAATAGCAAAACCATGTTGAACAAAACATCAAGTAACTAAAGCACTTTATCATAAAATCTCACCGTCGCTGATACAACCGAGACAATTCCATGAATATCCAACCGTGTTTTGACATTCATTAATGCTCTCTTGTTATTTTCTGCTTGGAAATGCCCAATCTGCAGACAACAAAAGACATAATAAGAAAGGCAACAGATGTCTCATGAATGATAGCTGAAGACAGCTGAAATCATAATTTCAGCTATAACCCTGTACAGTAAACATACCGTGTAACTGCTTATTTTGGCTGGTGCTTGCAATTCAGCAGGATCAGCATACTGCACATCTAGCGTGAAAGTGTTAGACCCAAGGAAAGTGAATATCTCCACACTTGGTATTGAAGAACCCTTTGGGAAAACTTCAGCGCTTTGTTTATTATCCCCTGCTCCAGTTTGATTCTCAGGATACAGAAGAGAATCTACCGATTCTGAAAATACAATCAAATCAAATCCCTACTTGTAAATACAATCAAATCAAATCCCTACTTGAAAATCCAATTCTGAAAACCCCAAATAGCTAATTCTGAAACCACAATTGAAATTCCCCCCCAAAAAAAAACCTACCGATTTGAGAGAAGAGGAAGCGCGGGAACCAATAATTTCGTCGCAGCCGTACCCCTTCCCGCCGCTCCCCGATGAGTTTCTTGTTGCACATGGATTGAGTGAAATTTGCTCCGGTTTAAGGTTTAGGGTAAATTATTACTTGGACCCCTGTACATTGCTAATTTACATGTCCCTTCTTTTATTATATAAACTTTAAAAAAAATTAGGGTTTTTTTCCTCTCTTTTTTTTTCCTCTCTCCTTCATTCTCTTTCTCCCTCCTGTCCACCAATTCGAGAGCTCGGGCCGGTGCAACGCCGGATCCATCCGATCGAAAGGAGAAAACATGCAGAAGGCGATTTCATGTTCGACGGCGGTGTAGGCGATTTCCTGTTCGACGGCAAAAACGGCGAAGGCGATCTCCTCTTCGTTTACGCTCTTCACGGAGTGATTCGGCGGAGGCTTTAGGCAGCCAATTCGTCTGCGTACACAATTAACTTCGGTGAAGGAAATTCGGCGGCACAACGACTTCATCTTCGATCATACGGCAACGACAATCGTCGATTGATGCGGTGATGGGACGCTCGGCTTCGGCTGGGGATCCATCACTGTCTCGATTGCAGAACCTGGGTGGGGATCCGGACCGGGCTATTGTCATGCCTTTTAAGCCGATTGCTAGCATGGCCGACAGGTCCGTGTGTTGGGTTGTTCTTCAAATTTTTCTTCTATTGGTTAGGTTGGGAGTTTGGGGATATTCAGTATATTTTCTAGGGTTTTTGGGTTGGTGTAATATATAATTCTTTGAATTTGTGGGTTTAAACATTTGTTTTCCGAAAGGATCTTGATTGAAATGAATTAAGTGGGGATTGGTGATAAGAATTACATATGATTAGGTAAAATTGAAAACGTAATTGTTGGTGGAAGGAGTGTTGAATTGGTTTTTGCAGCAAAAACGTAGCATTATATATTCACAAAGCAATCGGGGTGAAGCATTATTGAAGTGGAGAATGAATTAGTAGGTGGAAGTTTTGATTTGTTTGTTCCTGTTGTAATTTGTGGGCAATAGCTTAACATTCATACCCAATTTTGGGTCATGTCGATTGTTTGTGATAATTATGTGCATTCTACTAACAACATAATATTTAGGTGTTCATGTAGGTGTAAATTTGTACGATATACATATTTTATTATATATATCGATATGTAGTTGTATGAACATCGAGTAATATGGGTGGCATTAATTGGTTTTTCTTTCTGTTTCAGGCTGAGTCTCGTGACAACCATTAAGGTATGCTTTGTTTGATTCACATCGAAGCATTTACTAAAATTATAAATATTTCGTATTTCCATGTTACTTCCATGTTTTGTCTATTCTCATCTTATTCTGTATTGGTGCGTGTGAGTGTCTGTATGCTTACATGTCTCGAATCACTTTTAGTTATTCGATTAATTATTTAATTCTTTGGTTATTGTTTATTAGTATATATATTTTGTTTCCAATTTTAGATGGGAAAAAAACTTATTTCTTGTTCATTGTTTATTTAAAGGACCGGGCAAGTGAAATATATAAAAGGCTTGAAGACCAGAAATGTACAAGGGAAGGAACTTGGAGGCTCTGGTTGCTGCCTGCATTTATATTGCTTGTCCTCAGGAAGGCAAGCCGCGCACTGTAAAAGGTGCCCACCTTTTATTTTATCACTTGCTCAAGTGTATAACAAACATTTTGCTATTATACCCCCGTGTGTATGAAGTCCCTCTGAAACTGTGAGTCTCCACTAGAAATATGCTCTATTGTTCCTGGAGCAACAAAGAAAGAAATTGGTCGTGCGAAGAAGTTTATTGTTAAACAGCTCAAGGTTGAGATGGGTGAATCAATGGAGATGGGTACTATTCATGCAGGGGATTATCTGGTGAGTTTTATTTATTCTTTCTTCTTTTAAATGAAAACACGAAATTTATTGCAGAGTATTGAGTTTAAACTACTATGTTCATTGTATTTAGAAAATTAATCTCAATTTGAATGTTTCAACAGTTTGGGGAAGGAGATTAGTGATGTTGTCAAGAAAGTCTTCTATCAATTGAGTGGTTGGGACCCTCCGTTATTTCCCGAGTTAGGCAGTCAAACTCAGCCGGAGAAAGACAAGCAAGTTGCCCATAAGAAATCGTCCAAGAAAAAAAAAGGCTAAAAGACATGAGCAAAGAAGAAGCAGTTTGAATCCGACAAGAATCAGCAAATGTATCATCCCATAACATTACTATAGCAAAGTAGACAAAATATTCGAAACTCAAGTTCTTTTTTATAATATGTATACAGATTTTGGTAGACGTTAGCCGTTTTGAAATTAATTTGAAATATTTTCGAATTATTTGGATACTTTTGGATTTTATTTATGAATATTTTGAAATTTTATTATTAATATTGTCATTTATTAATTAAAATTTATTAAAATAGGTACAAAAATAAATAAATAAAATAAAATTGAGTTCCTACTCTATTTCATACTGATTTCTACTCTGTTGTATATTGAGTTGTACTCTGTTTCATACTGAGTTCCACTCTATTTTATTGTGAGTTTTACTCTTTTTTTATACCTAGTCCTACTTTCTTAGTTTGAAATTTGAATTCTTAATTCTACTCTGTTTTGGTTGTTTTTGTACTTGTCGGTAGTATTTGCTGGTAATTGAGGGTTTTGGTAAACAACACAAAATATAAATATGTTATAGGTAAGAAAGCAAGAGGATTAAATTAAATGCAGAAATCATAAGTAAGAACATGGATGCTCAAGGCACCTCTTCATTCATATATTCATACTTAGAGTACTTAGTTAAAAATCAAGGTTTGCATGTCCTTTTCCACTATCTCACTCCCTCTATTTATAATACTCTATGCATGGCTTAATGATGCCACCTAATGCCCACATTTTGGCCTCTTATTGGACCTCTAGTCCACTAATATGAAGCATTAAAAACCCACTAATTTCCCTTAGTGCTTAATCTGCCTCTTTCCCCGTGAAGTCCCAGCTTAATGACTGTCACCCCAGGAGCCTCCCCAGGCGATTCCCCTGAGAAGGGAGTCTGATTCTACCGTGCAATCTTTACTGTCCAAGGTCTTTATCTTCTTCTTAGATATGCTTTTGAAGGCCTCGTTGACTATACCGGCTGACTTTCTCTCTTTGATGACGTGGCCCTTTGATTCGTGACACGTGTCGGTGACCATTTTCTCGGGTACAACATAGGCCCCCAGGAAAATTAGAGTTTTCAACTTTGATTTCCCTGAAGTTTATGGTGGTCTTTCTCGGTTGACTTGTCTTGGAAATAGCATTCTGACTTTCTGTTGGTGGTTGAGACTTCATTTAATTCTGAATTTTACGCCTTTAAAGGCTCTTCTGAACTGGAGTCGATTTCATTTATGGCTTTTACTTGGAACAGAGATGTGTACCCGAATCAAATAACCAGCTTTTCTTCTCGGATTAGAAATCGGTCGATGAAAACTAAGCTGCCTCTTTCTTTGTCTTTTTCTCAGAAGTTTCCGGAGCTTGATGGACAGGATATTGCTTTGGTAGATGCTTTTGAACGGGTCTGGACAGTTAAAGTGGAGAAAGATGGTCGACGCCTTGCTCTGAGCGAGGGCTGGAACAAGTTCTATGAACGCCGTCTTGCTTCGGTGGGCGCTACCATCTTTCTGGAGTTGCGTGGGCAGAAGTCTTTTAATATTGGAGTATTTGGGAGGGATGGAGAGGAGATCATTGATCTAGGAACTGATTCCGAAGATAGCTCGATCAATGCTGAACCTGAAAATCTTCCTGTAAAAGATGACTGGGGATATTCTTCCCCGTGAGATTTATCCATAATATCAGAAATTTTTATTTTCTTTGTTTAATCATGTTTTCCCGGTTCTATTTCCCGGTGAAATGAATAAGAGTTGTTGTTTTTGGAAGACTCTTTTTATTTGCAAATCGTGATAAGTATCAGAAAACTTATCTTCTTAATAAATCAAGAGTTTGATAATTAAATAAATAATAAAAGAATATGGAAAAAGAGTTTCTTCTTAACCTGTCTTTTGTCAGTAAATATTTGCCACGTGGCGTTATCCTGACCAAGTATTTTAGGTTTTACGGGGTAGTGGGGGGACACTTGAGTACGTTTTTTCATCGGTAACCGCCCTTTTTTCCCCTTCCTTGATCTCAACCGTTCGATCAATTTGTGAGGCAGGGTTAATTTTCAAAACATATTAACCCATTTCAAATTTCAAATTTCACAACTCCCTTTGATTTTCAGATCTAGAAATCGGTAAGAAGTTTTTCTCTCAGTAATTTTTCCTGTGTAATTTTGTTGAATTCGTAGTGTAAATTCCCTTCTACAACCCCTATCATCATGCCAAAATACACGAAAGTCGTTCACCCCAAAGTACCTGAAGAGCCTCACGTCCTGCTCGCTCGTCAGTACAAGGAATTTATGGACACGGCGGCACCGGCCTTACCGGGATTCCGACTGGACGAACTAGACGCGGCCCACCCTTACGTTCCTGCTGTGAGGACCATCACAGCGGTTCAACCAGATCCAAACCACCAGGATTGGGGCGCGCATGGCCGAGATAGCACGGTGACAGCGGAAGAACTCACCGACTGGAGGGACGACTGGCGGATTCCCTTCAACGTGCATTTGCATGCGCCGGAAGAGGGAGAATCCGCTTGCTGTCCACCTCCAGGCATGGTGGCCATCGGCGTCGACGCGATGGATCAAGGCCTGCGGTTCCCCCTTCATCCTTCAATTTCAGGCTTGTTGAACCGGTGGGGTGTGGCTCCTCATCAGATTCATCCGAACGGGTGGGCTCAGTTGTATGGGGTTTTGATGGTTCTAGGACAAGTGGGATTTTCTCGACCCCTCACGGGGGATGAATTCCATTTGTTCTTTAGCCCGGTCAATTTCCAGAAAGGGTTGTTGGGTGATTACACAGTGCGATGTAGGAAAAATATGGTGAAGATAAAGGAACCAGAAATTAAAGATCCTACCTGTTGGGATCGATGGTTTTATGTCTCGGGGAGATGGAGAACTCAGACCCGAGAGGGAGAAATTGAAATTCCCCTAACTTATGGCGTTAAAGATGAAAGTAAGTTATACTTTTAAGTTTTTTACAGTTTTGACTGATCTAAAATTGTTTTTATATTTGCAGGTGCCCGGATCTCCAAAACTGACTATAGCATCCCGTGGGATTTGGCTACAGCGAATCTTTTGGCTCAGTGCATTCCTGTTACCGAGAGGGACTCGACGTATCTCAACGACGACAGTATTCGTGACGCAGCAGGCCTCTTCTGTCCTCCGTTTGTTGAAGACCAACCTTGTTTTGGTAAAGTCTTGTATTTTTTATAGTTTCTGTTTTTGTCTTATTTCCTGGGGACATATCCCCCGGGGAAAGATCATCAATTTTTTGTCGGGTGTAATATATTTACTTTTTCCCGGTGCAGAATTTTTCTCTACTGTGTTCGAAGTGAAACCTCCTGACATGGCGGATAACAAACTGTTTGCGAGACTTGGACTTGTGGATGCATCCCAGACGGGGAAAGCCCGTAAATCAAAAACCAGTTCAACCAGCATAGGTGGCCGAGGATCTGCAAAGACTCGGGGTGGAACAGTAGGTGCCCCAGCTTCCCGGACCAGATCCCGAACTGTCTCCGCCCAGGGCGGTGAGACAGATTCTTTGGGGGTTATGGGGGTGGTGGACTCCTACAAAGAATCCCCGGCCTCTGCTGATACTGTGATGACTGATGTTGTTCCCAGTCAGGGTTTGCCTCCCTCCGGGTCATCCACACTTCTACAAATCAAGCTTGAAGGTGATAAGAAAAGGAAGAAATTTGATGGGGGTGTAATTGATGTGACTGGATCACCTCCCCGTGCTGACATAAGTCAGTCTGTTTTTGGAGTTGAGAAAATCCTCTCTGACAAGTAAGTCTTTATTTATTTTATACTTTTTTCTTTATCTTTGTAAACTATTCAATCTTTACACTTTATTTCTCGGTCAGGTTTTCCTAAGAAAAACTTCCATCAGTGCTTCTTCCCTTCTTCTCTGGCAAAGGCCCTATTGACCCTGTCACTACCCTGGGCAATCCTGTTGGTGATTCAATTGATGCAGTTGGGAGGTGCTGGACCTCAGAGCTCAATGACCTGATGGACCATGAGGAGCATGCCTTTTCCCTGGCCCTGAAACTGGACAGTCAAAGTGCAGTTGCCATCTCTGGTGCTCATACTATGGCTGAGAAACTCAGAGCTGAGGTTTCCAAACTACGCATCACCAACATTGGTCAAGAAACACAAGTGAAGGAGCTCAATGCAGCCTACATAGCCGCAGCAGGGGACAGGGATAAATGGAAGAAGGTTGCAGATACTGCACGGGCAGAGATAGGGAAGCTGAAATCAGAGATGCAGGAAGCCTTGAAAACCATCAAGGAAAAAGAAGAGCAGATTGAAGATGCCCAGGACAGCTTTGTCAGGGAAAAGAAAGAGCTACAGGATGAGGTGGTCAAAGTCACCAAAGAACTGAAGCAGGTCCAGGATAGCTTTGCACAATCCATGGAAAGAGTTGTGGAGCTTGAAACTCTACTGGAATCACCTGCTCACAATCCCAGGGTATTGACTGACCTCCTTTATGTAACTGCATATGCTGATCTCATTAGGTCTGCAGCAAAGGAGAAGAATGATGTGGCCAAAGAATATGGGCTCAAACTCCTGAAGGATCACATGAAGGGATGCACTCTGGATTCCAGAGTTCCTCAACCTTTTATGGATCTGGAAGTTGTCCATGGAATCGACATGAAATGGTGGCCATCATATAGTCTCCTCTCTATGCTTGGTGAACCTGCAAAGTTGGCTGATGATGCTCCTGTTGATGATGATGAATTTGATGATGAGGGTATGGATCTACTTGGTGTTGGGCCTTATGGCAAGCCAAAAGATCCTCTGGTAACCCCTGGTGATGGTAATTCCACCTCCTGAGTTTTATAACTTAGGAGTCTGCTAAAATGAATCCTACCCTAAGTGTAAAAAGCTCAGGGGTTTTAATGTTTTATTTCTTATTAGGGCCTAAGGCCATAAGACAATATTTGTTATTTCTGTTTGAATTTCAGAGGCAGTTTTTGCCTGGGACAAGTTTTAATATTTTGCTGGTGTGTAATAACTTAGTAAGTTATTTTTGGATATCATCCTTTGGGTCTTACTCATGGCCCTTCCACCGTTTTATTTAGGTTTCTTTTTACCATAATCATCTATAATTTTGACAAGTCAGTTTTAGCTTGTTTGGTGAATCGTAATTCTTTGTAAATAGATAATTTTTGGCTCACACCCAAGTTTTATTTTTGAAACTTTGTTGGGAGTCTTTGTGAGTTCTTTGTCTTGCAAAAGTGATTTTTGGATTTTAGTTACCTCTCGGAATTCTCTCTGATTCTAAGTAACATTTTTCTCCTCCATCTCTCCTTTTACAAAGACTGACCGATCCTGTGGTTTGTTCTTTATGAATACCTCTTAGGATTTTCTTCGGACCTATATCTTCTCCCCGCGCGATTCTTGAGTTTCTCTTACTCTGTTTAATCCGTACGCAGAAAGAAGTGTTCGGCCCCATAATCTACAGATTTTTGGGTCTTTACCGAACCTTAGTATTCTTCTTATGAATACTTAATATTTCTTATTTTTACCGGGAAATTTATTTCTTTCCCGGGGCAATATTTTTCCTTTGTAACAGACAAAATATAACTTTTTAGAACCCCTACAAGTATTTTTGGTAAATTCTGAGAAACATTATAAAAGTGATAAAAGGGTTTTACAGAAATAATATCTTTACAAAAATCCAAAGATTAACCTTTTAATGATAAAATTTCTTTAGATGCAACGCGTTCCACCGATACTGGTCTCTGGTCCCGTCGAGAAGCTCTAACTCGTACGCTCCGTTCTGGAGGCAGTGGCTTACTCTAAACGGTCCCTCCCAGTTCGGCCCCAGAGCCCCCTGGTGCGTTCCTAAGATTTTCTTCAGCACCAAGTCTCCTTCTTGGAATTCTCGCGCCTTTACTTTTGAATTAAATAATTTTGCAATTCTTTGTTTGTTCATAGCATTTAGAGAATCGGAAGCTAACCTTCTTTCTTCAAGAAGATCCAACTCTTTTCGGATGGTTAGTTCATTTTCCGGGGAAATTTCCTGAGCGGTCCGGTGTGATAACACCGTTATTTCCGCTGGGATTACTGCTTCCGTTCCAAAAGCCAAAGAGTAGGGGGTTTCTCCAGTGGCATTTCTAGCTGTGGTACGATATGACCACAGAACCTCTGGGAGTTCATCCGCCCACTTTCCTTTGCGACTTTCCAATTTTGATTTGATGGTATGTTTTAATATTTTATTCACTGCTTCAACCTGACCATTCGTCTGGGGGTGGTAAGGAGTAGAAAATAGCCTTCTAATTTTCCATTTTTCACAGAATTCTTCCACCTCAGCCCCATCGAATTGTTTTCCGTTGTCGGAAATTATTGACTCAGGCAAACCAAATCGACATATAATGTTTTTCCATATGAACTTGATAACCTGCGGTTGATCAATTTTGTTCAATGGTTCTTCTTCGACCCACTTAGTAAAATAGTCGACTGCTACAATCGCATATTTTACTCCGCCCCGTGCGGTTGCCAGCGGTCCGATCAGATCGATACCCTACCGAGCAAATGGCCACGGGCTGTAAATGGATTTTAGGGCTTCTGGGGAAATACGGATGTTAGGCCCATGCGTCTGGCATTTGACACATTTACGTGCGTATCCGACTGCGTCCTTTCTCAGGCTTGGCCAGTAGAATCCTTGCCCCATGGTTTTGTGTGCTAGGGATCTTCCCCCCGCATGGTTTCCACACACACCCTCGTGTATTTCTTCTAGGATTTTAAATCCTTCTTCCTTCGACACACATTTTAGTAGTGGAAGGGAATAACTTCTTCGGTATAGTTGTGTATCTATTAAAGTATACTTTGCCGCTCGGGAGCGAAGTTGTTTTGCTTCGGTTTTATCTGCTGGTACTTCCCCGGCATCTATGTACCGTTGAATGGGAATCCGCCAGTCTTCTCCGGCCCCAGTGAGAATTTGCATTTGCATTTCTCTTTGTTCTATTGACGGGGACATTAATTTTGTTAACACAATATTTGAGAAGTCTGCTGATCCCTCAGCTGATGCTAATTTTGACAGGGCGTCTGCTTGTGAATTGTGTTCCCGTGGGATTTGTTCGATTAGAACTTCAGGGATTTTTTCACAAAGTTCCCATACCAATTTTAGGTACTTTATCATTTGTTCCCCTCTGGCCTCGTAGTCCCCACTTACATGGTTTACTACTAGCTGAGAGTCCATAAACACATGGAGTTTCCTGGCCCCAACGGCTATAGCTAATTCCAACCCAGAAATGAGAGCTTCATATTCTGCTTCATTGTTCGATGTGGGGAATTCAAACTTTACCGCATGGGTTACTGAGTCCCCATCGGGGCTGAGTAATACCACCCCTGCCCCCGAGCACGCGGTGGTAGATGATCCATCTACGAACAGCTGCCAGGCGCGTGCTTGATTCTGGGATTTCTCAGGGAAAGTTAATTCCACAATAAAATCTGCCAGGGCTTGTGCTTTAATTGCTGTCCTCGGGGCGAAAGTTATGTCATATTGACTTATTTCTAACGCCCAACGCAGGAGTCTCCCGGAGATATCTGATCGGTGCAATACTTGCCTTAAAGGCATAGCAGTCAAAACTTCGACGGGGTGCTCAAATAAGTACGCCCGGAGTTTTCTTATTGACACTATTAAAGCAAACGTTAATTTTTCCAGTGGAGTGTATTTAATTTATGCCTCATGTAATACTTGACTCACGAAATAAATCGGAAAGTGTTGGATTCCTTCCGCTCTTGCCAAGACTGCACTGATGGCATGCTCTGAGGCGGCCAGGTATAAATACAACTTTTCTCCTGGTTTAGGTGCCACAACTACTTTCGGATGGGATAAGTATTCCTTTATCCGTACAAAAGCTTGTTGGGCCTCTTTTTTCCAGTGAAATTCCTGTCCTTTGATGGAAGCAAAGAACGGTCGAGTTTTATCCCCCAGGCAAGAAATGTATCTGTTCAGGGCGGCGAGACGACCCGTGAGTCGTTGTACGCCTTTTACGTCCCTGGGCTCTTACATGTCCAAGATAGCTTGGACTTTGGTAGGGTTGGGCTCAATGCCTTCTTCGCTAACCACATGCCCCAGGATCATCCCTTTTTTAATTCCGAAATTACATTTCTTGGGGTTTAATTTCATATTATAATGCCCCAGAATTTTGAAAACTTCTTCGAGGTCTTTGACATGATCTGATTCGTTTTTACTTTTTACAATAATATCATCAATGTACACTTCCATGGTTCTACCAATTAATTCAGAAAACATTTGATTTACCAACCTTTGATAGGTGGCCCCAGCATTCTTCAGGCCAAACGGCATTCTTTCCCAGCAATAGATCCCTTTCTCTGAGTAGAAAGCCGTATGTTCAACGTCATCTGGATGCATAGGAATTTGATGGTATCCGGCCTTGGCGTCCAGTGTTGAGAATATCGCGTGACCTGTCAAATTATCAACCACATGGTCGATATGCGGCATGGGAAAAAGATCTTTCGGGCAAGCATTATTTAGGTCTGTGAAATCTATACACAAACGCCATGCCCCGGCAGTTTTTGTCAACATTACCGCATTGGAAAGCCAAGTGACATCACTCGAAGCTTTCCTGACCAGTTTATTTTCAATTAGTTTATCTACTTCCCCGGCGAGTGCCTGGCACTTCTCGGGGCCCATTTTTCTACGTTTCTGCGCAATAGGCCTTTTGCAGGGATCTATTTTCAACCGATGGCAGGCATGTTTAGGATCTATCTTTCCTAAATCCGCACTGGACCATGAGAAAGTGGAGATATTCTCTTCTAGGAATTTTATCAGATCGTTTCTGACAGTGGATTCCATATGAGACCCTACAAGTATTTGTTTTTCGGTTTGCTCTGGGTCTATAATTATAGAGTCCAGGGTTTCAACCATTTCTACAACGGGTGCTTTTTTGCATTGATATCCTCCCCGCGAGCCCCAATCCTCTAAGTTTGCTTTGGGTTTAGGCTGTTTTTCCCCAGGAGATGCTAAGTCCTTACTGGGTTCTTCTTCGGGGGGTTTATTCATGTCTTCCGAGGGGATCTGAAGAACTTCCCCGCGCGGGTTTTTCCTGGGGGAGCTCATTCCTTCCTCGGGTATTTTAATAATATCTTTAATGCGATCAATTTGTTTTACGTTGCTTTCCTCCAAATTGATTTGGGGAATGTTAGCTTTTTCTCTGATTTTAGTTTTATCAAGATCGCGAAAATACATCAAAGTCTTCTTAGCCATTACTAGGTCCCCCCTGACGGTGCCAACTGCACCGGAGGGTGTTGGAAACTTGATACAGTAGTAATAGGACGAGGCGACTGCTTCAAAAGCGTCCAGAAAGGGCCTTCCTAAGAAAGCATTATAGCCACTAACCTTATCTACTATTACAAACTTAAGATTCCTAACCATCATGACTTCAGGATTCTTTGCGTCCATCATCTCTACCGGGAGAATGATTTCTCCGTAGGGAATGACTACATCGTCACCAAAACCTTTTAACACCATATCGCACGGGTTGACATAGCGCGCTAGCTTCCCCATCAGATCTAGGGTCTTCTTGTACAGAATATTGAGATGTGCGCCATTGTCTACCAGCGTGCGAGACACGTCCAGACCGAGGATTCTTGCTTTTATCACTAAAGGCACATCCTTCGGGAACTTTGTCTCGGCTCAATCTTCCGGGGTGAAAGTTATCACCGCCGTTTCACTGATTGTTGCTTCTTTTGACGGGGCGGTTTCATACCAAACTTCCCACATCTGGAAGTCTCTTTTCCTCTTCCGGTGGCTTTCCTCATTCACTGGCCTCAAACCGCCGATCATCATGATCTGGCCCACTCTAGGTGGGTCTGGAGCTACAGGAGGCGGTGGTGGGGCTAGTGCGGGAACTTCCCGGGGAGGAGGCCCCTGCGGATTTCCCCCAGCACCTGGCCTGGGCAAGAACTGCCATAGCTTCCCATCCTGAAAAAGTTTCCACAACAGTTTTACCAGTTGCCTACACTGGCTGGTGTTGTGACCAATCTTTTCATGAAAGGCACACCATTTGTTGGGATCCAACTTGTCCGGGGGAGTTAGAATTGGTGGTGGTTTTACCAACAGATCAGTTTTTTGCATGACCATGATATTCAAAATATCTGCTGGTGTATGACCAGTCTGAGCAGTGAGTTTTCCTTCCAACTCACGAATTTCATCCACACGTGGATCACTTGGCCTAGGGCCTGGTTTCTTGCCAATATAATTTGGCCTTCGATCGGAGGAAAAAGGAGGTTTTCTCTTTTGCTCGGGGGAGTGTGCCCCACTAGCAATAAGACGCTGGTATGCCACTTGGGCCCCAGCTTTCCTTTTAAAATCCTCATACGATCGGGGATAGTTTAGCATTGCAGATTTAAACAACTTAGAGTTTCTTCTCATACCTCCCAACACGGTGTGAAGTTTGAGGCTATCGGGGATCTCTTCTCCGCCCGCCAACAGTAATTCCCCCACGCGATCCACATAAGATTCGTCAGTTTCGTTCTCACCCTGTTTGACTCCAAGTAGCTTCTGACTATACTCCATATAGGAAGCTTTGGATGCAAAATACGACACAAACCTTTGTACCAAGTCGTCAAAGCACTTAATAGAATGTGTAGGTAAGCTGACGTACCATTGGTGAGGAGTATCGCCCAGGGTGAGTGGGAACAATTTGCACCGGGTAGCATCTGTGGCTCCCCGGCCGGACATATATGTCCTGAATCTGCTCAAATGCGCTTCTGGATCAGTCTTGCCGTTATACAAAGTGGTTTGCATGGGCTGAATTTCCAGTTGCATGGGAGCTTGTTCAACCTCGGGAGCCAGGGGATCGTTATGACGACCTGCCGGGGCGGCGAGAATTTGATTTTCGTTCAATCGCCTTTCCAGTTCAGAATACTTCTGCCTTAAATCGGCCAGTTCAAGATCAGCACCGGGGGCTCTGTGGGCCCTCGCCGGTGAGAAGTTCACACGTTGCCCGTGCATGTCACTTTTACTTGCCTGTCGATAAGGATCAGTAGAAGTAGCCACTGATTCGGCTCTTTTATTTAGATCTAAAGCCCGACGGGCTCTGCGGTTTCCCCGGGGAGCGCGTCTAGCTCGCTCAGGGCCCTTCCCTGGATTTTCCCCGGCGGGTGCAAGCATGCCCCGCACCGGGATCACAGGGGTTGTCATCACATATTTTAAAGACATCAATTCTGCTACTGCTTCATCAATTTTCTGCGGAGTATCAAGACTCGCGAATCTGATCGGAGGTGGAACCATAGGCGTCGACGGCCCTCCGATATCGTAAGGATGGAGACGGCGATTCCGACGTCGCGACCGAAGTCGGCGCTGTCGTTGATCTGCCTGACTATCCGTAGGTTCGTCGGCCTCTGCACGCTTGCTATTGTGCTCATCGGAGCTGATCTGGGTAGGCGGCGGCTGTTCCTTATTCTCAGGTTCTGGGTTTTTAGGTGGAGATGGAACCTCGGGTTCCACCATCACAGCCTTACCCATCACAGCCCGCCACCTGCCACTTGTGCCAGACGTACCTGACACCGTGGTGTTTTCATTTTCATTCACCATTTCTGATTTTAATCGAGCTTTTCTGCAACTTCAATACCTGATGCTCGCTCCTTCTAGCGCCAAATGTTTTGGTTGTTTTTGTACTTGTCGGTAGTATTTGCTGGTAATTGAGGGTTTTGGTAAACAACACAAAATATAAATATGTTATAGGTAAGAAAGCAAGAGGATTAAGTTAAATGCAGAAATCATAAGTAAGAACATGGATGCTCAAGGCACCTCTTCATTCATATATTCATACTTAGAGTACTTAGTTAAAAATCAAGGTTTGCATGTCCTTTTCCACTATCTCACTCCCTCTATTTATAATACTCTATGCATGGCTTAATGATGCCACCTAATGCCCACATTTTGGCCTCTTATTGGACCTCTAGTCCACTAATATGAAGCATTAAAAACCCACTAATTTCCCTTAGTGCTTAATCTGCCTCTTTCCCCGTGAAGTCCCAGCTTAATGACTGTCACCCCAGGAGCCTCCCCAGGCGATTCCCCTGAGAAGGGAGTCTGATTCTACCGTGCAATCTTTACTGTCCAAGGTCTTTATCTTCTTCTTAGATCTGCTTTTGAAGGCCTCGTTGACTATACCGGCTGACTTTCTCTCTTTGATGACGTGGCCCTTTGATTCGTGACACGTGTCGGTGACCATTTTCTCGGGTACAACATAGGCCCCCAGGAAAATTAGAGTTTTCAACTTTGATTTCCCTGAAGTTTATGGTGGTCTTTCTCGGTTGACTTGTCTTGGAAATAGCATTCTGACTTTCTGTTGGTGGTTGAGACTTCATTTAATTCTGAATTTTACGCCTTTAAAGGCTCTTCTGAACTGGAGTCGATTTCATTTATGGCTTT
Organism: Euphrasia confusa; assembly: GCA_954870475.1. Taxonomy (NCBI): domain Eukaryota; kingdom Viridiplantae; phylum Streptophyta; class Magnoliopsida; order Lamiales; family Orobanchaceae; genus Euphrasia; species Euphrasia confusa. The sequence goes on from OX940960.1 coordinate 27,135,253, forward strand.
TACTTGGAACAGAGATGTGTACCCGAATCAAATAACCAGCTTTTCTTCTCGGATTAGAAATCGGTCGATGAAAACTAAGCTGCCTCTTTCTTTGTCTTTTTCTCAGAAGTTTCCGGAGCTTGATGGACAGGATATTGCTTTGGTAGATGCTTTTGAACGGGTCTGGACAGTTAAAGTGGAGAAAGATGGTCGACGCCTTGCTCTGAGCGAGGGCTGGAACAAGTTCTATGAACGCCGTCTTGCTTCGGTGGGCGCTACCATCTTTCTGGAGTTGCGTGGGCAGAAGTCTTTTAATATTGGAGTATTTGGGAGGGATGGAGAGGAGATCATTGATCTAGGAACTGATTCCGAAGATAGCTCGATCAATGTTGAACCTGAAAATCTTCCTGTAAAAGATGACTGGGGATATTCTTCCCCGTGAGATTTATCCATAATATCAGAAATTTTTATTTTCTTTGTTTAATCATGTTTTCCCGGTTCTATTTCCCGGTGAAATGAATAAGAGTTGTTGTTTTTGGAAGACTCTTTTTATTTGCAAATCGTGATAAGTATCAGAAAACTTATCTTCTTAATAAATCAAGAATTTGATAATTAAATAAATAATAAAAGAATATGGAAAAAGAGTTTCTTCTTAACCTGTCTTTTGTCAGTAAATATTTGCCACGTGGCGTTATCCTGACCAAGTATTTTAGGTTTTAGTATTTTAGGTTTTGTCAGTAAATATTTACTCAAATCTACACTGATTTATGATGAAATTTACTATATTTAGTATGTTATTTTGTGACTTTGTAATTAATATGAGTTGTGTAAGAAAATCATAAACAATCAAAAAATGTAAGATTAAAAGGTAAATCGTTACACTTATTTACTGAAATCTACAATGATTTGTGATGAATTCTCCTCTATTTGGCCCGTTCTTTTGTGACTTTATAATTATTATGAATTGAGTGAAAAATAATAAATAGAGTAGAATATTGTTATAGTTTGCCGCCCACGATTATAGATCGCCGACCTCGATTATAGATCACCACTTTGATACAAGATCTTTCGAATCTTTCGATACAAGACCCTTCCCCCCCCCCCCCCCCCCTCTTATCCCTTCATAAACACCCAGAGCCGCCGAAGGCGTCCCAGATCGTTCGCCACCCTCGATTATAGTTCAATGCCCACGATTATTGTTTGCCGCCCTCGATTATTGTTCGACATTTCGATACAAGACCTTTCGATGGAAGACCTTTCGATACAAGACCCCCCCCCCCCCCCCCCCCCTCCCCCCTTATCCATTTATTAAAATTCTGAGCCACTAAAGGTGGCCGTAATCATATTTACCTCCATCGATTAATTTTCGCCTACCTCGATTATTGTTCCCACTTCGATACAATACCTTTCGATACAAGAACTTTCGATACAAGACCTTTCGATAAAAGACCTCCCCTTTATCCCTTTATTAAAATTCTGAGCAACTGAAGGTGACCGTAATCATTCACCTCCCTCGGTTAGTGTTCGCCTCCCTCGATTAGTGTTCACCTCCCTCGATTATTGTTGTCACTTCAAATATTGTTGCCTCCCTCGATTATTGTTGCCACTTCGATACAAGACCCCCCCCCCCCCCCCTATCCATTTATTAAAATTCTTGAGTCACCGAAAGTGGCTGTAATCCTTCGCCTCCCTCGATTAGTGTTCGCCTCCCTCGATTATTGTAGAATTAATGAATAAATGGAGTAGAATATGATACGAAATAGCGCAGACTGCACTACTAAATGCAGTAGAACTCATTAGAACAAGATAATGTCCTCTATTATTGTTCGCCTACCTCGATTATTGTTGCCACTTCGATTATTGTTGCCACTTCGATACAAAACCTTTCGATACAAGACTCCCCATTTATCCCTTTATTAAAATTCTTGAGCCACCGAAGGTGGCCGTAATCCTTCGTCTCCCTCGATTAGTGTTAGCCTCCCTCGATTATTGTTCGCCTCCTCGATTATTGTTCGCCTACCTCGATTATTGTTGCCACTTCGATACAAGAACTTTCGATACAATACCTTTCGATAAAAGACCCCCTCCTTTATCCCTTTATTAAAATTCTGAGCAACCGAAGGTGGCCGTATTCATTGTTTGCCTCCTTCGATTATTATTGCCTCCCACGATTATTGTTGCCTCTTCGATTATTGTTGTCACTTCGATACAAGACCTTTCGATACAAGACCTTTCGATACAAGACCCCCCCTTTATCCCTTTTTTAAAATTCTAAAGCCGCCGAAGGTGGCCGTAATCATTGTTTGCCTCCCTCGATTATTGTTGCCTCCCTCAATTATTGTTGCCACTTCGATTATTGTTGCCATTTCGATACAAGACCCCCCCTTTATCCCTTTATTAAAATTCTGAAGCCGCCGAAGGTAGCCGTAATCATTGTTTGCCACCCTCGATTATTGTTGCCTCCCTCGATTATTGTTGTAGAATGCATCAATATATGGAGTAGAATATGATACCGAATAGAGTAGAATAGACTACTAATTGCAGTAGACCTCATTACAACAACATAATGACCTCGATTATTGTTTGCCTCCCTCGATTATTGTTGCCACTTCGATACAAGACCTTTCGATACAAGAACCCCCTTTTATACCTTTATTAAAATTCTAAAGCCGCCGAAGGTGGCCGTAATCATTGTTTGCCTCCCTCGATTATTGTTGCCTCCCTCGATTATTGTTTCCACTTCGATTATTGTTGCCACTTCGATACAAGACCTTTCGATACAAGACCCCCCCTTTATCCCTTTATTAAAATTCTGAAGCCGCCGAAGGTGGCTGTAATCATTGTTTGCCTCTCTCGATTATTGTTTGCCTCCCTCGATTATTGTTGTAGAATGCATCAATATATGGAGTAGAATATGATACAGAATAGAGTAGAATAGACTACTAATTGCAGTAGACCTCATTACAACAACATAATGACCTCGATTATTGTTTGCCTCCCTCGATTATTGTTGCCACTTCGATACAAGACCTTTCGATACAAGACCCCCCCTTTATCCCTTTATTAAAATTCTGAAGTCGCCGAAGGTGGCCGTAATCATTGTTTGCCTCCCTCGATTATTGTTTGCCTCCCTCGATTATTGTTGCCACTTCGATACAAGACCTTTCGATACAAGACCTTTCGATACAAGACCCCCTCTTTATCCCTTTATTAAAATTCTGAAGCCGCCGAAGGTGGCCGTAATCATTGTTTGCCTCCCTCGATTATTGTTGCCTCCCTCGATTATTGTTGCCACTTCGATACAAGACCTTTCGATACAAGACCCCCCTTTATCCCTTTATTAAAATTCTGAAGCCGCCGAAGGTGGCCGTAATCATTGTTTGCCTCCCTCGATTATTGTTGTAAAATGCATCAATATATATGGAGTAGAATATGATACAGAATATAGTAGAATAGACTACTAAATGCAGTAGACCTCATTACAACAACATAATGACCTCGATTATTGTTTGCCTCCCTCGATTATTGTTGCCACTTCGATACAAGACCTTTCGATACAAGAACTTTCGATACAAGACCACCCTTGTATCCCTTTATTAAAATTCTGAGCCACCGAAGGTGGCCGTAATCATTCACCTCCATCAATTATTGTTCGCCTCCCTCGATTATTGTTCGCCTCCCTCGATTACTGTTGCCTCCCTCGATTATTGTTTCCACTTCGATACAATACCTTTTCATACAAGACTTTTCGATACAAGACCCCCTTTATTAAAACTCTTAAGCCGCCGAAGGTGGCCGTAATCATTCACCTCCCTCGATTAGTGTTCGCCTCCCTCGATTATTGTTCGCCTCCCTCGATTATTGTTCGTCTACTTTGATTATTGTTGCCACTTCGATACAAGACTTTTTGATACAAGACCTTTCGATACAAGACCCCCCCCCCCCTTTATCCATTTATTAAAATTCTTAAGCCGCCGAAGGTGGCCGTAATCATTCACCTCCCTCGATTAGTGTTCGCCTCCCTCGATTATTGTTCGCCTCCCTCGATTATTGTTGCCACTTCGATTATTGATGCCACTTCGATACAAGACTTTTCGATACAAGACCCTCCTTTATCCCTTTATTAAAATTCTTAAGCCGCCGAAGGTGGCCGTAATCATTCACCTCCCTCGATTAGTGTTCGCCTCCCTCGGTTATTGTTCGCCTCTCTCGATTATTGTTTCATCTCTCGATTATTGTAGAATTCATGAATATGTGGAGTAGAATATGATACAAAATAGAGTTCACTGCACTACTAAATGCATTAGAACTCATTATTGTTTGCCTACCTCGATTATTGTTGCCACTTCGATACAAGATCTTTCGATACAACACCCCCCTCTTTATCCCTTTATTAAAATTCTTAAGCCGCCGAAGGTAGCCGTAATCATTCACCTCCCTCGATTATTGTTCGTATCCCTCGATTATTGTTCGCCGCCCTCGATTATAGTTCGTCGCCCACGATTATAGATCATCACTTCGATTATAGATCGCCGCTTCGACATAATACATTTCGATATAAGACATTTCGATACAAGACCTCCCTTACTCGGACTTTATAAACCCTCGTAGCCGCCGAAGGCGACCCTGATCGTTCGTCGCCCTCGATTCTAGATTGGCGACCTCGGAAATCGTTCGTCGCCCCTCGAACATTGTTCGACGTCTTCAGAAATGGTTGCCGCCTTTCCGGAGAGCTGGTTGGGTTTTAGGGTGTAAGATTTAGTGTTTAAATTTTAGGGTTTAAGGTTTAGGATTTAAAGTTTAGGGTCTAGGGTTTATGGTTTTTAGGGTTTAGGGTTTTATGCTTTTTATTGTTTATGATTTTATACTCTGTTGTATAGTGATTTCTACACGTTTTAATACTTAGTTGTACTCTTTTTTATACTTACTTCTACGTACTTTTTTAGTTTGAAATCTATTTTTATAGTTCTACTCTGTTTCATAATGAGTTTTACTCTGTTGTAAACTGAGTTCTACTCTTTTTTAAACTTTGTTCTACTCTGTTGTATACTAAGTTCTACTCTTTTTTATACTTAGTTTTACTCTGTTGTATACTGAGTTCTACTTTTTTTTATACCGAATTCTACTCTGTTTTATACTTAGTTTTACTCTGTTGTATACTGAGTTCTACTCTTTTTTATATCGAATTCTACCCTGTTTTGTTTGAGTCTTATATTGAATTCTACATAACTCTGTTGTATACTGAGTTCTACTTTTTTTTTATACTGAATTCTACTCTGTTGTATATTGAGTTCTACTCTTTTTAATACTGAATTCTACCCTGTTTTGTTTGAGTCTTATACTGAATTCTACCCTGTTTTGATTAGTCTTAATTCTTAATTTTTTTTAGTTAAATATGTTTTTTAGTTATACTCTGTTGTATACTGAATTTTACTCTTTTTTATACTGAATTCTACTCTTTTTTAATACTAATTTCTACTATTTTTGGGAATTCAAAATTTGATACATTTTTACGATGTTTTATATTGAGTTCTAAATAGAGTGGATATAGAGTTTATTTCAAAATTGAATGCTTCTAAAAAGAAAAAAGAAAAACACATTACACTTAATACTTAGATTATACAGAGGAGCATTTTTCATCAATCCTACCACAAAAAAAAAAACCGTAAGACCAATCATCGACTTCGATCACATTTGGATGTGCCAACTCGATCCTTCGATGTACGAAAGGCTGTTCAACTCCTCCAACTCTGTGGGCTCATCTTATTCACAAAATTCGCCATTTCGGTCGTCACAGAACCCAAACCTTTACAATTTATCTCGTCAAAGCCCATTGTGTTTCCTGACAAAAAAAAAAAAAGGATCAGAACTTTATATTTAAAGAGTTGATTTGCTTGGAAAAGTGATCCTTGAAAATCAATTGCAAATGTAACTACTAACTGAATAGGAATTAAGAAGCGAGCAAAAAGTAGATGCATCGATCACCAAATATTTCAGAGCATAATTTATAAGGATGCAAGAACCAGGGCAAATGTTGTAATCTAAAAATTGTAGCCGCTACAGTAATTTAATTGGAAACCTTGATTCTTTTGAGATATCCACATACCAAAGTCTTGCAGTAGCTTGTTCCCGGAAGCATCTTGCTGATTCGCGGATCTTAAGCTCTCGGAAAGTAGCTCATGTCTTGCAGCTTCGGCTATTATGACGATAAGCATATGTCCATGTTCTTAAAGTCTTTTCACTATGTACTTGATAAGTCTTTCAGGGCCTTCCAGATAGAAAGGGGACTCCGGAATTAGGCAGCAGTCTACATCTCTACTCGCGAGGGTTGCGTACATAGCAATATATCCTGAAACCAAAACACTTACACGTGCATACATATATATAACACTATATACTCGAAACAAAGAAAATAAAATTCAACAAAGGGTAATTATCTAGCTTAATGTTAATTATATACCAACGATGGAAAATATTCAACTAATTAAAAAAAAAACCGAAGTTTGACTAGTAAAAACCAAAATAAGCCTTCAAGTTTTTCTGAGGAGGGAACAATATAAGAAAACTGAAGTTTTATAGTATTATTATTATTTTGTTATTTCTCTGAGTTTTGTTGTTTTAGGGGTGTTTTCTTAGTTAAAAACCACGGATGAACCACAATAGATGTTAAACAACTCACGTTGAATGGTATATAAGAATGTTTTCCATTTACAGGCCCAACTGTGAAACCTGTATACCCTGCCATTGATCCATGAACTGCGCTTTGGGCAAGAAGAGTGCAGTACACGTTGTCCGATGCATTGCTAGGAATTGCCCGAATCATATATGTTGGATCTGAAAAACAATACTAGCTAGTGTGAAATAAATAAATAAATCTCCGCACATTCACATCATAAGCTATTCATAACCCAGTCAAAATAAATACCTATATACTTGAGATTAATGCTCATCTTTCCGTGCTTGGAAAAGTGATCTTTCAAAATCAATTGTTAATGTAACTACTAATTGAATAGGAAGAGAGCAAATAGCAGATGCATCGATCACCAAATATTTCAGAGCAAAATTTATAAGCATGCAAGATGCAGGGCAAATGTTGAAATCTAAAAACTGTACTTGTAAGATAAAGTAGCTGCTACAGTAATATATATAATTGGAAACCTTGATTCTTTGAGATATCCAGAGACAACGTCTTGCAGCAGCTTGTTTCCGGAAGCATCTTGTTGGTTTGTGGATCTCAATCTCTCGGAAAGTAGCTCCTGTCCTGCACCTTCAGCTATGACGATAACCATATGTTCATGTTCCTTAAGTCTTTTCACTATGTACTCGAAAAGTCCTCCAGGGCCTTACAGATAGAAAGGGGACTCCAGAATTAGGCAGCAATCTACATCTCTACTGGCGAAGGTTGCGTACATAGCAATATATCCTGAAACCAAAACACGTACACGTGCATACATATACATAAAACATTAATATACTCAAAACAAAGAAAAAATTCAACAAGTGTAATTATGTAGATGTTTATTTATCAGCCTCTATGCACGCATGGACATCATTAGCCTCAAAATAAACCTGATCGATCGACACAGCAAATTTATAAAAAAATCATTTAAATTTAAAAAATCACTTAGTTGCTTCAATCTCCAATCAATCAAGGTTATTTTTTCAACCAAATCAAATCTTACAAGCACCAATTAACTCACAGAAAAGAAAGAAGCGATACCTCTGGTTGCGGGCGGCGAGTAGCGCAGCCTCGCGAGCGACGAGAGGGAATAAATTGTAAAGCATCAAAACGAGCGGCTCAACAGCTCCGGCGGCGGCAAAGCTGCAGTGCACTGCAGACTTGAATTGACAGTAGAGGACTTCCACACCAACCGCCTCACGTCTCTTTCCGCCTCGATTTTCGCTCTTAGATCTCCACCATTCAGCACCCGCGCCACCTAATTCACCATCATTTTCTGACTATAAGGCGACGAGGATAATGAAATGGATGAAGGTTGTGACAGTGCGTTGGAGGGAGATTGAGCCGCGGCGGAGACGCCAACCACGACCGAGATCGATAAAATCGCAAACCCTAGATGAATAGCTAGACGGCGTTGGGGGATAGAGGCGGCGTCGTCCTTGGCGATGAAGCTAATGGAGGCTGCGACGGTGCGGCGGAGGGAGATTGCGTCGCGGCGAGACTACACGAAGCTAGGGTTTTGCGTGGTGCGCGGTTGTTGCGGCGAACGGTGGTTGAGCGATTCTTCGATGTGGGCGGCGGTGGTTATTTCGGTGGTTGCTGCTGATTGTTGTGGCGACACTGTTGAGAGGTGAGAGCTTTGGTGTTAGCGGCGTGCGTTTTTGTCGTTCAACTACAAGAAGAGAGCGACTCGTTCTGAACAGAGAAGAGAGCGAATTAGGGCTGGACTGTGTGAAAATAATTTGACCAATTTGGTTTGACCAATTTGGTTTTGTTTACGGGCAGGACCGTACAAATCTATGGGCCCCTACCCATGGTATAGGGTCCCAACCACGATTCATTGTGTTTTTGTGTCATTTTTATTTCGATTCGATTATACTTTAACAACATGTCAATAATCTCTTTAATGTTTTTTTTTTCTTTTAATATTTTTATTTAACATAGAATCAGCCGAATTATCTAATTCTTCCGGTATAATCACATGAATTAATAAAAAAAAATCCTAAAAGATGAACTCACAAATTTGAAATATGTACATGTATTTTGAACTCTGAACAAAGGGTAAAATAACTTATCAGGGCACCCTTTGTTTATTTTAAATATTTATTGCAAATAACACTCACAGAACACAATTGTTTTTATAATATGCTAAATACGAATTTTTAATATTTCGAAGAAATTTATCTAACAAAATCATGAACAAGAAAATGTTTATTAAGTAATTAATTAATTAATTACTACCTATTGTTTAATTTCTTTAATCGTATTTTTTGTCTGAACTAATTATAAACATTTTCTTTTTTCGATATGCCAAATTATTATTGCATGCATATTCTTAAATTTATTTATTTTTAAATTTTTTACTTTAAAAAATAATTTTACACTTAATTTATTCACCTACTTTTAAAAAATTTAATTATTAAATTTTATTTTAATTATTTTTTTATATAAATTTTAACTTTTTGACTAAATTCTTTTGAATAAAAATGTATTTTTAAGTTGAAAAAATAAAATATATTTGAGAAAAAATTATAGAAATAGATTAAAAAACCGAATTAAATTTATATTATAAAACAAAAAATATTAATGTTTATTTCTTTGTTTGAAGTGTCATAACTTCGTTACTTCTTTGACATTAAGTAAATATTTATATTGTGCACTATATATCTATTATCTAAGTAGAAGTTTTAGTGTAATTCATTTTTTTATATCGATTAGTGTTTCATATCACATTCTAAACAGTTTTATTTATAAATATAAAAAAAAATCTCAACAATGATCAAGTTTCATATTGACTAATAGGCCAATACTTACTTTTATTTTATTATATGTTTTATAACTATTTCTTTTATTTTATTATATGTTTTATAATTTTTTTTTTCAGAAATTTATTATGAAGCAGTTACTTTCCAAAAATTATGCAAAAATTTTATTATTTAATTCTTAATCTAGTTATATATTTTATTGTCTTTGTGGGCTAATTCGATCCTAGAGTAAGGGTAGTGACCGTATCCCCTTTGATGCATCACACGTGTCCTACCACTCCCACTACTTTCCTTTTAATATAGTTATTGTTCATTTTTTTTTACTTTAGGTTTATTTAATTTATTATTTGTGTATATAATTTTATGTAAATAATTATTATAAATGTAACTTGAATAAATAAATAATTATTCATTTATTAAAAATAATTATATTTTTATAATAATTATAAATATACATTTATTTAATTAAATTTTAAGGTAAATAATTATGCAAAATGATAAATTTGTGGATTTAATGAGTTTATATATACAATTTTTTGTATTTTTAAAATTAATATTTTATAAGAAAATTTTACAAAAAAATTGTTTTAGATTGAACATCATAATATTCCAAAACTAGTTGAAAACAAATCAAATTCAAAATATTTTAAAAAAATCGATTTGTTATTGCTTTTGAAAATTTTCCGCGCGACGATTCCCTGTGCGCGCGATGCCAACCAATTCGCTATTGCACTCATCAGTCATCACTGTGCGCCACCGTCGCGCTAATTGGGTTGGCGGCGCGTGCACGATGCATCGTCGTGGGTGTTGATAAATTTTAAAAGCAATAACGAGTCGATTTTTTTTTTTAAAATATTATGAATTTGATCTATTTTAAACTAGTTTTTGCATATTATGGCGTTCAATCTACAATAGTTTTTTGTAAAATTTTCTTATGAAATAAGTAATTTTAAAAATACAAAAAAATTAAATAAACCCATTAACCCCACAAACTTATCATTTTGCATAATTATATACTTTAAGTTTTAAATAAGTAAGTGTATGTTTATCATTATTATAAGCATATGATTATTTTTAATAAATGAATAAATATTTATTTATTTATTCAAATTACATTTATAATAATTATTTACATAAAATTATATAAATAAATAATAAAATAAATAAACCTAATGTAAAAAAAAATGAACAGCAAATGTATTAAAAAGGAAGTAGCTAGTGGGAGTGGTAGGACACGTGTGATGCATCAAAGGGGATGCGGTCACTACCCTTACCCTAGGATCGAATTAGCCGTCTTTGTGGAGCAAGAATATAATATGCGTGCTTACGACCATTTGTTAAAGTTTCTCTTTAAATAATTTTTACATAGTTATAAGTTTCTTTTTAAATAATTTTTACATAGTTATGTGGAGCGAAGACATAAATATAAGTAAACAATTGGAGTATTTAATTTCTATCAATAAGTCTGGAAACATAAAACAAAAAATGGAGTTTCAGTATCCAATGGGAGCCTCATTAAGTAAATATTTATATTGTGCACTATATATCTATTATCTAAGTAGAAGTTTTAGTGTAATTCATTTTTTTATATCTATTAGTGTTTCATATCACATTCTAAACAGTTTTATTTATAAATATAAAAAAAAATCTCAACAATGATCAAGTTTCATATTGACTAATAGGTCAATACTTACTTTTATTTTATTATATGTTTTATAACTCTTTCTTTTATTTTATTATATGTTTTATAATTTTTTTTTTCAGAAATTTATTATGAAGCAGTTACTTTCCAAAAATTATGCAAAAAATTTATTATTTAATTCTTAATCTAGTTATATATTTTATTGTCTTTGTGGAGCAAGAATATAATATGTGTGCTTACGACCATTTGTTAAAGTTTCTCTTTAAATAATTTTTACATAGTTATAAGTTTCTCTTTAAATATTTTTACATAGTTATGTGGAGCGAGGACATAAATATAAGTAAACAATTGGAGTATTTAATTTCTATCAAAAGTCTGGAAACATAAAACAAAAAATGGAGTTTCAGTATCCAATGGGAGCCTCGCCTAGTAGACTTTTAGAACACTATTTTTAGTATACAAGTTTTAATGGAAATCAAATTTTACTAATCTTTGCTGGTAATTAAAAATTATACAACTAATCAAAGAGAAAGCAACATCAATATTCAATGAAAAATGAGAAATATAACCTCTTTTTTGCACTCTCTTTCCTTGATTCGCACGAACGTCTCATTCCTGTTGCTTATTTCCTGTAATTAATAAGCCTTTCTCATGTCAATCGAATTACACGGACAAATATACATTTGTGTGATATTTGTTATGTTAAATCAAAAAAATGAGAAAGCAACAACAATATTCCATGACAAATGAGAAAATATAACCTCTTTTTTGCCCTCTGTTGCCTCGAGTCCCAGTGGGCTTGGGACTCTCATTTCTGTTGTGTGTTTTCACGTTTTCAGGCGTCTCGTCTCTTTTCGTTATTTCCTGTAATTAATAAACCTTTCTCATGTCAATCGATTGTTGTTATCTTAAATCAAAAAAGACATACCTCTGTCGCTGTAGCATTTTTTCCCGATAGTTTGTTTTTTGGCTTTGCCTTCTGTGCTTTCTTTGTCTGCTTTGTCAGCTTTGTCTGCTTTGGCTCCTTTTAATAAATAAATTGAAAAATAAATAAGTTAACTTCAAAATTTCTTATACAACCCTCCTTAATTTTTATCGAAACAAATATCTCTAATACCTTATCTAGTTCATCAAGTTCCTCTTCGGTATAAGGTTTTATCTGGTTCTGGAAATGTGAATCTAAGTTGTTTATATATTTTATAACTCTTTCTTTTATTTTATTATATGTTTTATAATTTTTTTTCAGGAATTTATTATGAAGCAGTTACTTTCCAAAAATTATGCAAAATTTTTATTATTTAATTCTCAATCTAGTTATATATTTTATTGTCTTTACGTATTTTTTACATAGTTTAATAAATGTGGAGCGAGAATATAATATGCCTGCTCACCAATTAATGGTTACGACCATTTGTTAAAGTTTCTCTTTAAATAATTTTTACATAGTTTAATGGATGTGGGGGCAAGAATGTAACACGTGTGCTCACCAATTAGTGGTTACGATCCACCATTTGTTAAAGTAGTGTAAGTAATTATCTCATACATTCCCATTTTTTTTATTTTTGCGTGTTAAATAGATTTTTTGATGTTAGATTTAACTTAAATGTTCTTTTAATTTTTTGAGTGCTAATTAGATTCTGAATGCTTGTGTGTTAAATAAATTGTTTGATGTTAGATTTAATGATATTGACTTAAATGTTTTTTTAATTTTTTGAGTGCTAATTAGATTCTAAATGTCTGTTCTTTTGATTATAGGTAGGCTTTGGTTGAGTAAGCATCATTGAATGATGTAAATGTAAATACTGAATTTTAGTTATTTGAATAGTTTGTTAAGTACTCGTTTTTTTTATTATAATTGCTTGGGTTAGCATTATTTGAATGATGTATAGGTAAATACTGAATTTTAGTTATTTGAATAATTTGTTAAGTATAAGGTTGTGTTTGCATGTTCTATTAATTATGAAAAATAAAACAATTGAATGTAGATATAGTCAGAATCTTCTTTAATATATATAAAAACAAGAAAATATATAGATTGAAAATTAAATAATAAAACATTCGCAAAATTCTTGAAAAATAAATTGTAAATTGAATTCTCCAAAATAAAAATTTTATAAAAATATAATAAAATAAAGTAAGTATTGAAAAAATAATTATTAGTCAATCACATATAAATCAGAGATTCATTTGTGCACCATGTATTACTTATTAGTCAATAATAGAAACTTGATCATCTTTGAAAAGTACTAGGCAAAGCACATATAAATTAGAAATTCATTTGTGGAGCATATACTTAGTGACAAACATGATATATAAATAAAATATTTTAGAAAAAATAGATAAAACTAATCGTATCAACTAATTCTTTAAATTTTAAACAAAAATAATTCTTTAACAAGTGGAATTACGGATGAATTTTGAATATATTTAAACATATATCTAGTGTGAATTTAAATTTTTAAATAATTATTTTGTTTATGTTTTAAATATCTTCCTAAGTCAATTATTTTTATAATGTTACACAAAATAAATAAAAAATACTTTGAAAATATGTAGCACGTTATAGTAGCACGTTATAGTAGCACGTTATATATATTAGTAAAATAAGAAATTAAACTTACCGAAAAAGTAAAAAATTGAAAGAAAACACAATAAAGGTGAAGGAAAGAAAGAAAACACAATAAAAGTGAAGGAGAATCATTGAACCTATATGTGTAATTTTATTTATGCGAAAGATCTAAATAAACATTAGAAGATAAAAAAGTAATAAGTTATATAAACTAAAATGTACATTGCCCAATTCATTTAAAAAAAATAGTAGTATAAAAATAGATCATTCAAACTCCAAAAGGAATTGATCATGTACTACAAAATATAACTCGTTCATATTTGCAACTGAACACCCCTCCTAAACTGCATTAACTCTAACTGGTTTAATTTTGTACGGGAAAAACAAAGTTGTTAGTGTACTACATCAGACTATATATGTTAATATACGCATAGAAGAAGTTTGTCATTGTCTTCCATGCCAGGATGGTTGCAACTTGCAACAACATATATATAATATATTAATGATAAATAATACGATGACCCTGCATATTTAATAGATACGTACGGATAAACATGATTGAAAAATGCTTAGGCTCAAAGGTAGGAGGAACAAAGTTCACCATCACCACTATGAAATTCCCAAGCACCTGCATTATTTTTACTTCCCCTAATCCTGCAACCTGCAAATTCAGTAGTCGACAACTCAACTACCTACCTACTTAGGTACGGTTAGTAGTTAGTACTATTATAATATAATATCAATCATACGATCATACGTACTAATAATTAAATATAAAATAATAATTAAAATTAATTTTTATATTTATAAAATTTAAATTTTATTCAATAAAAATAAAATATCATTTTTAAGTAAATAAAATATTTTAAAATTTAAAAATATATTTTTTATTTATTTATTTATAAAAGATTTTGTTATATTAATTATATTAATACTATATTAATTATATTAAGTATTAATAATTTAATATATAGTGAAATTTTTAGTTAATAAAAAAATTATATTTGATAAGTAGAACAATTTTTAAATTAGAAAAAATAATTTATCAAGTTATCTATTTATTTATTTTTAAATTATAACAATTTATATTATTAAAAAATATTATATATATTAATAAATTAAATTCCGGTCCAATCCGGTTCGGACCGGATTTTACCGGTTTTTAACCGGAACCGGACTGGAAACCGAAATCTCGATTTTAGTTGTACCGAAAATCGGTCCGAAATTTTACAGGTCCAGACCGAACCGGACTAACCGGTCTGGTTTCCGGTCCGAACCATTTTACCCCTAATCAACATTGAAATAGATCGACTAAAACCTAAATCTGATGCTGATAAGATTTTGGGCAGACGCAATCATAAATTAACAAAAGCTTACCAACTGGAAATTCGGAAAAGAGTATCGATTACAATAGGATATCAGATCTATTGAAAGGATCTTCAAAAAATATCTGCACAAAAGCAGAGAAGATACAGAATTATAAATACCTCCAAATTGAAATCGAATATCTGAATCTAGCTGAATCTTTTACACCGAAAAATCTGCGGGAAATAAAAAACAAATTGAATGTCGAGAAGGGAGAAACAACAAATATGAAACAATCGAATATTACCTTTTTCTGTAATTCTGTAAAAAAAAAAAGTAAGGAATCGAAAATAACCTAATTTCGGAGAAGATGACCGTGCGTTGCTTAACTGCAAATCTGCAAATAGGTTATAGGGACTTTTGAAAGGATACTGCAAAAAATATGAAACAATCGAATATTACTCTTTTCTGTAATTCTGCAAAAAAAAAAGTAAGCAATCAAAAATTTAAATAACCTAAATTCGGAGAAGATGACCGTGCGTTGCTTAACTGCAAATCTGCAAATAGGTTATCAGGACTTTTGAAAGGATACTGCAAAAAATATGACGAACAAAACCACTAATAAAATTTGAAGATTTAGAATTATAAATCCCTCCAAATTGAAATCGAAAAAGCCCAATATACACATAAGATGATACAAAAAAATTGATTGGCAATATGGGATGAAAAACCTGGATGATGGAAGAACACGGGAGGAAGGAAGAAGGAGTGGAGCTTGAAATCTGAAAATGAGAAGGCAGTTTAGAAAGATGAGAAAGAGAAACGTAATAATCGAAAGAGTTAATACAGAATTTATGTTTCAATTAATTTTTTTAATGAGTTAATACAGAATTTATGTTTCAATTAATTTTTTTAATTTGATTAAATTAATAAATTGAGAAATCAATTTCAATATATTGAAATTGAGTATTTTTATTGGCCAATAGATTTTCAATTGAAAGAAAAAATGTTTGGTTATAGGGGAAATAGAGCATTTGGTCAATAGAATTCAATTTAATCTAGCTGGCAAACTTGACTGTTTTGATTGGCTAATTGGATTTAAGTGATTCAGGATTTATATATTAATAGAAAAAAAATGGGGAAATGAAATAATGGGCTCAAAGGCAATTGCAGGGCTTAAAAAGGAGTTCGAATAATTGGTGGATGTCCTTGTCGAGGAAGATGAAGACGACGAGTACGATTCGGAGGTAACCGATAATGCAATTAAAACCCTCTGCGCCCTCAAGGACTTGAAGCTGAACCGAACCGATCAAGAATTCCTGAAGCTTAAGGATCTTGCTTTCCACGAACCACCTCCTGAATTCAAATGTCCGATTTCTGGGATTTTAATGAAAGACCCTGTTGTCCTTGCTTCTGGTCAGGTTCGATTATTCTCTCAATTTCAATTATTTTTGTTTTTAATTTGTTAGGAGGAAGTATTATTTAGTTGGTTATTTGTTTTCTTTGAACTGGGCTTTTGGTTGTATAGTTAGTCTTCATCTTGAGGGGTTAATAGTTAATACTCTTTGGGCTTATGGTCTGATTAGGTTTCTTTCGGTTTCGGTTTGATGGAACTTTTTGTACTAGTAGAACTTGTGAATCCGGCATGCCTAACGTGTGCCGAGTCGAATTTGGCGAAACAGAATTTATTTCATTTGAATTTTTTCGAAATTTCTCAGACTTACGAGGCGGCGTCTATTCGAAAATGGCTGGACGATCGATACAAGAAGTGTCCCCGTACAGATCAGCTACTGCCCCACACTCTCCTCATCCCGAACAACTCCATCAGAAAATTGATCACAAATTGGTGTGAAGTGCGAGAAATCAAAACGCAGATAACCGGTGAGGACGGAGATCAGCAACCGAATGCAAACAGAGAAAGTCTGATAAAGCTACTCGAAAAACTTTCGTCTATTCCAGATCAGGCGATAGTAACGGCTTTAAAAGAGCTCCGCTTGCTCACCGGGAAATCACCCTATTTCCGATCCCTTTTCGGCGAAATTAAGCTCGCCATCCCTCAACTATTTAGTCCTGTCTTAATCCAAAGGGCTTATGCTGATGTCGATCTTCACAATGAACTAGTCGCAATTATTTTCAATATCGCCACTCACGACAGCAACAAGACAAAAATAGTAGAAACGAGCCCGCTAGCCATCTCGTTTCTCACCAATTCAACGAGGAACAAAAATATCGAGACAAGAAGAAACGCTGTTGCAGCCCTCTCCGTATTATCATCATCGGTTGATTCGAACAAGAAGGTGATCGGACAACCACACATTGACACCATAAGCTGTCTGATTGAACTCGTACGAGAAGGGGACGATGACCCGTTGACTTTAAAAGATGCCGTGTTGACCATTTCAAGTCTATGCACTCTTGTCGAAAATAGGGAGAGGATCATTAGAGGGGGGAGGGGCCGTTGCTATTATGGAAAGGATTATAATTACAACAGATTTTGCAGTTGTGGAATCGATATTGGAGATTGTTTCCGTGTTGTGCGGATATGATCAGAGGGCGATGGATGTGGTAGATGGGCATTGGTTGTTGTCTTGCTTGTTTGGGTTGTTGTTGAGAGAAGAGGGAAATGTTATTAGTGATCGTAGTAAGGAAAATTGTGTTGCGGTTATTTACGCAATTTGTTTTGAGGATCGGGCGAAGTTGAGAATGATAGGTAAGGTGGAGAATGGTTACGAGGAATTGTGTCGGGTTGCGAGGAGTGGGACGTCGAGGGCTAGGAGGAAGGCGGCTGGGATTCTGGAGAGGATGAATAGGTTTGCTTTTGTTTCGTACAGTGCTTGAGTTTTTACGTAGGAAGGCGAGGTATACTGATTTGTAAATACGAATGATCTTTGTGCTGTTGTTGAGAATGTAAAGGTGTTACTATAGAAGGTTTCACAAAGGTTTCCTGTTAGGGTTTCTTGGTGCATTTTTCATGTGAAAGTGAAAATGCAACTGAACTTACCAGAAATATGTTAACAATTTGATTCTTGAAAGTGTTTGGATTTGAGTTTATTTGGGGACTGAAATATGTATATTTGTAATCATTCATTTTAATGTGTATATTTGAAATCATTCATTTTTATAAATTCTATAGTAGATACGTGACAAATAATTTTTAGGTAAAAAAGTATTTGGTGTTAGTTACTATGAATATGGAAGAAGAGAAAGGCCTCAAAAAAATAACAAAAATGTCCCCCTTTTTCGATGAGGATTCCACCCCACCAAACCGTGAAATCCTACACCTTCCGAGAACTCACAACCGCCACCAAGAATTTCCGGCAGGAATGCCTGTTGGGCGAAGGCGGGTTTGGGAAAGTTTTCAAAGGGACACTCTCAGCAGCTTCCGGCGGACAGTTAATTACGATTTGCGCCATCGCGTTTTTTTTTATCATTTGTCAAAAAGTATAATAACGATTTCGTCGTCGCAGATTATCGCGGTTAGGCAACTAGACAGGAATGGAGTACAAGCCAGCCACGAGTTCCTGACGGAAGTTTCCGATTTGAGCTTCCTCCGACACCCGAATCTCGTCAAGATTATCGGATACTGCGCAGACGGAGAGCAAAGGATCTTGGTGTACGAATACATGGCTTCCGGCGCTTTGAAGAACCGATTGTTCGGTACTTACTTTTGATCTCCATCGATATTGATTCGTAATTTATACTACTTCCGTTCTAACTATATATATGCACTGCTTGATCGACACGTAAATTAATTGTGAGTAAAATTTGAAAAGTAGGTGAAAAAAGTAAGGGTAAAATAGTATTTTAAAGTTAAAAAATAGTACCCTCTCTTCTCATAATAGATGCACTACTTTCCTTTTTCGGGTGTCACATAATGTAAGTAATTGATACATCTCAAAAAAGAAAATAAGCATTCCTACTTTTTCACCTTAATGGTCTGTTTGTTTTGGGGTGAATCAGGGTGAGGGTAAATTTTTAAATTTACCACAGGGAAAGGTAATCGAGGTGAATCGAAGTAAATGTTTTAAATTTTGTGTTTGGATACAAAATTTTCTTACTAGGGTAATTTATTTAAATTTTGTGTTTTAAATTTTTATTTTTCATTGATTCACCTTCATTCATCCCCAATTCGGGGGGTAAAAATTAGAGGGAGAATCGGTGTAAATAATTTCCCCTTCATTCACCCCGATTCACCCCGATCTACTCTGATTCACATTCTGTTTTTTGGTCCCAAACAAGATTAATGATTAAATTACCCTTGATTTACTTTGATTCACCCCAAAACAAACGGACCATAAAACACAATTTACCCTTACTTTATTCATCTACTTTATAAACTTTAATCACAACTACTTTATTTTTCAACTTAAAAATACATTTTTACCCTTTATTTTTTGTCACAAAGTCAAAAAATAACATTTTTCTTAATTTTCGTACCTAAAAAAATGTATCAAGTATTGTGAGAGAGGGAGAGTATTTTCTTTTCAAGTGTGTGCATAAATAGTTGGGACGAAGCTAATATGAACGATCGATTTCCTCTTCTTCGACAGAGGTTCCGGAAGGTGGACAACCACTGGATTGGACAACACGAATGAAAATCGCATTAGGAATCGCCGAAGGGCTCGAGTTCCTCCACGAGAAATCCGACCCTCCAATCATATACCGCGACCTCAAGTCCTCAAACATCCTCTTAGACGAAGACAACACTCCGAAGCTCTCGGATTACGAGCTCGCAAAGCTCATGCAGAGCAGCAACAACAAAATGCACGGCGGAGTAATGGGAAGCAACGGGTACTATGCACCCGAGTACGAACGACAAGGAGAGCTAACCCTAAAATCGGACGTGTACAGCTTCGGAGTCGTCTTGCTCGAGCAATAAAAAGAAATATAATTAAAAAATAATGGATGAACTTCATTAATCATAGTACGTACTTCAATATGTTTTTTAGCAATTGAGATACATATTATTATTTTGTTACTATGGGTTTGTGTTGTGTTACATTTCAACTTCTTCGTTGTTATTATTATTGTCAATAGTACTAATTAATTTTCTTCATTTTGAATTTTGTTTTGGAATATAATGTGATGAAATTGTCCAAATGGAGAAAATGGGCTAACAGATTATGATTCCATTTTCCTATAAAATAAAATAAATAAATAAAATGAATATTAGAATAATTATCTACAGTATAATAAGCAATTAAATATTTGATTGTTGATGTATAGAGAGTTCTATACGCCGGCCTCGTATTCCCAATTTTAGTAGTACAATATAAATCGAGTGAGAATTCTACTACTCATTTGTCTTCTTTATTAGTAGGGCTGGGCGCGGGCCGGGCCGGTCCCAAAATTTCTAGGGTTCGGCCCAAAACCCGTTTTTGTCGGTCCGGGCCGGTCCGGGCTTTTTAAAACTAAGGCCCGGCTTGGAACCGAGCCCGACGGTCCGGGCCGGGTTTTCGGGCTTTTCGGGCCCAATTTTTTTAATTTTAAAAAATAAATTTTAATTATTAAAAATAATTATTTATTTATTTTTTTAATAAAAAAAATAAAATTTTAAATTTTAAATAATATTATTGTATACTATATTTATAATTTAAGTTTTTAAAGTTAAATTATTAATTAAAATATTAAAAATTATATAAAAATATATAATATTTTTTAAAAAAATTATACAAAAACTAAAAATCGGGCCGGTCCCGGGCTTTCGGTCCCAAAAATTTTTGGGCCCTAGCCCGGCCCGTTTTTTTATTTTTCGGTCCAGGCCCTGACGGGCCGGTCCAAAAAAAAATTGGGCTTGGCCCGCAACGGGTTTTTTTCGGATTTTCGGTCCGGGCTTTCGGGTTTTCGGGCCGAAACGCCCACCCCTAGATAAAACTTACTTCAGTACTACCAGACATAAAGATTTAAAACACTTATTACAAAATAAAAACCTTCTATTGAAGTTGTACCTTAAATTTTCAGGTGAAGTCGTGCCCTAATTCCAGCGAAGTTGTGCCCTAATTCTTCCGGTAAAGTCGTCCTCGTGCCCTAATTCCAATGGAATCGAAACCTAATTCTTTAGAAGAGGGAAGTGGGAAGTGGGAAGTGGGAACTATGAATTTTGTGAAGTGCGATTGGGAAGAGAAGCTTGAAGTTCTGTGAACACTAACACGCAAGAACCACAAACACTGAATAGTGAATACGCCAAGTGAGGAGTATTATTATTAGGGAAATAATTTATACATTTATAATATATATAATTATATATATATATCATAATTTTTAAATTTTTCGGTCCGGGCCGGGTTTTCGGTCCCACTCATTTTAGAACCCGAGCTCGGACCGAAATCACAAATTTCGGGTCGGTCTTTTTCGGGCCGGTCCTTAAAAAAAATAGGCTCGGCTCGGCTCGGGTTTTTTTTCGGGTTTTCGGGCCGGGCTTCGGGTTTTCGGGCTCAAACGCCCAGCCCTAATCGCGTCAATATATTACCAGAAATGCTATTTGTGCACACTAAACTAACTCGACATGACTATTTTACTTTTTATTATTTTAATTATTTAATTAAAACATATTTTTCGAAAAAATTAATTAAAATAAAACTAGTCCTGTACCCGTGCGATGATGCACGTGTATTTAATTCAACTATTTGTTAGTCGAAATAGTGCTCTTTCGGTTTAATATTAGAAGTAGATATTGATAATGGACAAATAAACACGGGTATTTAATTCAACTATTTGTTAGTCGAAATAGTGCTCTTTCGGTTTAATATTAGAAGTAGATATTGATAATGGACAAATAAATATTAAGTGAATGATCTAATTGAAATAATACAATAAAGAAAATTACATTCATATTGTAATTCTTTATATACTACATTTGTTCTATTCATAAGACAACCACGCTGGTCACAAAGCAGAAGCTTCAATCCGGTCGTGTTGGTTACTCTAGACAACTACAATTGATCGTGCGTAAATACTGGTTTTTTCAAAAATATTCCTGTCAACGACTGACCTTGACTCTTATTAATAGTCATGCATATGATATCATAATCGAAAATTGTATTCGTTGAAAAGCAAACTGAAATTTGGTATTCGAGGGCGTGAGAGCAATTCGAGTATTAAAAACAATTTCCCAGAATTATTTCCTCTTAATACTTTCGCGTGGATAATATAATTATCAAGTAATGTTACAACCATCCTAGTACCATTGTACAGTCCGACAAAGACAAAGGCTTACATATTCCGCAATAGTATAAAGGTCACCCCAACGAAACAGTTCATGTATCAAAAACTATATACCATGTAACAACATTTAATTAATTCGTATGACTATATAAATTGTTGCTTAAAGAAAAATAAGTCTACATATATATATATATATATATATATATTTAGATTTTAGTAAAAAAGTTTATAATAATACCAACCTTAAGTTAATGGTTTGATAGTTTGGACACTTGTTGGTATTTAAGCATTTAATCAAATATATTCTTTGCGTTCTTTTTAGAAAATTTATATTCTTAATCATAAAAAGAATTATTAATAATGATGATAATAACAATAATACATTATCAAAAATGTTAATACATAAATAAATCATAATAATGTTAGAAAAAATAATTTATCGATGTTGAGAATGAGTAAAAGATGAAGACTTTTTATAAAAATAAAATTGAATTAAGTTTTCTATAATTTTTGAAAATTAATTGAATAAAAATCGCAAATTATAAGAATCAAATCGAGATATTTTGGTTGAAAAATTATAATTTAATTGACTAATGAAAATAGAATAGGGTAAATTAAATTAAATGCAACCTAATTTACTTAATATTAATATATTAATATGATATAATAATTAATACAAATTAATATTAATATTATTATCTATTATGATTTATATGATAAAGTAAATAAATAAATAATATATGATAAATAAGGAATAAAGTAAAGATATTAATAGAAGATATTAAAAAAATGATTTATTTAATAATATAAATTTTTCAAGTCAATCTTTACTATAATTAAAGAGTTTATAAAGATAAATTATATAAAATCAAATGGTAAAAGAATAAGAAAAATATAAATATTATTATTTATATATTAATTATGTATTTAATATTTACTTAATAAATTGATTAAGATTAAATATTAATAAATATTGATGTGAACAAAATTCTTAATTTAACGATTATTATTTTTTAATAAGTGTGAATACAAATAAATCAAACGTATTTAATATTTACTTAATAAATTGATTAAGATTATGGAGTTTATTAATAAATATTAGTGTAAACAAAATTCTTAATATTTACTTAATAAATTGATTAAGATTATGGAGTTTATTAATAAATATTAGTGTAAACAAAATTCTTAATTTAACGATTATTAATTTTTAATAAGTGTGAAGACAAATAAATCAAACGCTTAAAATATATTCCACAAATGTTAGTTGAATTATATATTATAAGGATTAAATAAAAATATTGCCTAAGTTAGAACAGAAATAAAATTAGAATAAAATTAAATAGAAATAATATAAATTTTATTAAAATAATAATTGTGAGTTACATATTATATTATAAATTACATCATAAAATAAAAGATAAATAAATTATTAACGCAAAATACTCCAAACTTATTAAAGCTTGATTCCATTTAAACCTTTTGCAATCCAATGTTTCGATCTTCTGATCGTTCGATTTGAAAAGTCTTTTACTTATAAATAAATCTACAAAATAAAAAAAATAAGAAATACAAAAGGCCTGCAAATAAAATAATCTTTAAAAAGACTAAAAAAAATCAAAAACTAGAAAAAAATACAAAAGCATTACCAAATAAATTGTTATATTATAATCAATAAACAAACAATAATATTAAAACTAAAATTCAAATTAGTAAAAAATACTTAATTAAACGATAATATTAAAATTAAAATCGAATTAGTAAAAGATACTTACATTTGAAGGTTATAAAAAATAAAAATGTTAATTATCAAACAATAATATTTAAATTAAAATCGAATTAGTAAAAGAATGTTTACGCTGCAAAAAACACAAAAAAAACAAAACTTACACATAGCTCTGAAAAAAACAAAAGTGTAAGCATTAACAAATAAAAAAAATAGAATAAAGAGAGGTAGGGAGTGAGTGAGGATAACGTAATTTATATATATACACGGATTTGAATAATAGTAGATAATATCAAATTTATTTAGTTGTTTTAAATAAGGAATAAATTTATCTAACCTAAAATTCCAATATTATTGTTTATATAATATAAATTGATTAATTAAGTTAAATATATTAATAAAAAAATGTAAATTCTCTTTCATCACCCTTAATTACTTTTATTATAATAAATAAATAGTAATATAATAGAATAAAAGTAATTAAAGTAGATAAATAAGGAATAAATGTGATATTTTAAATATTTTAAGTCAATATTTACTATAACGAGATTATAAATTTAAATTATATTATATAAAAAAATAAATAACTACGCTAATTAATTAAAAACTAGTCCTCAGAGTATCTCCAATGCAAAAGCCCATTTTACACATTTTGTGGGCCCTATTTATGTCCACATCATCACAAAGTGGGCATAAAAAAAAATGAAGAATTTGATACAATGTTATGCCCACTTACATTTTTTTAAGAACCAATCAAAAGATAAGTAGACTTAATTAAATATTAATAACTAAATAAAAAATCAAAAAGTTAGACATGATTACATGAATAGTGAAATTGGCCATGGCTACCATAGAGGCCATGCCCACTTTTTATATATTTGCTCCAATGCTATTTTTTTCATTTTTGGGTGCTCAAGTCCATTTCACATGGCCCAATGAGCCCAAATGGGCAGCATTGGAGATGCTCTCATACTCGTGCGATGCACGTGTATTTAATTCAACATTTTGTTACTCGTAGTGCTCTTTCTGCTTAATATTAAATGTAGATATTGATAATTGAGAAATAAATATTAAGTGAATGGTCTAATTGAAATAGTACAATAAAGAAAATTACATTCATACTACAAATTCAGGAATACTTCTTTATATACTACATTTGTTCTAATCGTAAGATGACCACGCTGGTCACAAAGCTGAAGCTTCAACCCGATCGTGTTGGTTATTCTAGACAACGCAAAGTACAATTGATCGTGCCTAAATATTAATTTCTTCAAAAATATTCCAACATTTGTCTAACGACTGACCTTAACTCTTATTAATAGGCATGTCATACGATATCATAATCGGAAATCGTCTTCGTTGGAAAGCAAACGGGAATTTGGTATCCAAAAGCGTTAGAGCAATTCGAGTATTAAAAATCATTTCTCCATAATTATTTCCTCCTAATACTTTCGCGTGTGAATAATATATTTACCAAGTTTTGTTACAACCATCATAGTACCATTGCATAGTCCCGACAGAGGCATCCATATTTGGCAATAGCATAACGGGCACCCAACATAATACGAAACAATTCATGTATCAAAAACTATATACCATTTCACAACATTTAATTAATTCGTTAATTATATACAATAAATAGAATATGACATGACTATATAAATTGTCACTTAAAGAAAAATAAGTCTATATATATATATATATATATATATATATATATATATATATATATATATATATTAATTAATAGTCTATTAATCCGTATTATGCATTGCAACCATGTAATCTTTAATTTCATTAATGTCATCCAGGGTCGGCGCTAAAATAGTTTATTCTTCTAGAAAATTGATATTCTCGATGTAATCGTGGAAAGAAGGGTACGCGGCATGAACAATCAATTCAATATAATTATCTGATTGAATTATCAAATATTCATTCGGGATCTCTATATCTACTTCCCGTCGTTCTCACCGTCAGTAGTACCATTCTCTATAGAAGAGAAATCAGAGAACCCACGCAACCTACGGCCATCATTTTCATCGTCGATATTTTGGAACCTCGTGTTCTTGGTCAAACGCAAAACTTTGCAATTTATTCATATATTAGAAGAATTAATAGTGGTGTCTTACCTCGTACATTCAGGCATGACCGGTCAAACTTTGCATGATTGTTTTCTAATAAAATTAAATTGGTGAATAATTATGTGTGTTTCTATTTTAAGTATCTTGATCTAAATATAATTGATTTATTAATTTATTTGTATATAAAAAATCAAAAAATAATATATTTATCAAAATTCAATACAAAAAATCAGCATTTATTTTTTATTTAAATATAAAATTTGAATTATTAAAAATAAATCGTATAAAGAAAATAAAATTAAAACATAATTTAAGAGTATTTTTAAATAATTACAATATTTTCATTAGTATCTTGAAACATATAACCTTCATAAATTATAAAAGTGGAATGATATAATTAATAAAATTAGATTTTTTTCGATAATTTTGATTTTATTTTATCTATCTCATTTCTTAATTTGTTTTATTGATTTTTTAAAATATATAATTTGTATGAATTTTTATATTAATATTAAATTATTAATGAATAGTTTTATTATTTTTATTTTAACTATATTTCTCAATAACACTGTTTTAATAATTTATTTAAATTTATAATTATATAGAAAATCAAAAAAGATCCTTTGGAGTGTTTTCTATTAATAATTTTCGACTTTTTCATTGAACACTTCAAAGATATAAATTCGTATGAATAATAAATTGTAAATAGTTGTATAATTAACAAATGTTAATTAAAAATATTAAATAATAAATGGCAAATAGTTGTATAATTAACCAATGTTAATTAAAAATATTAAATAATCGTACAAATTAAAAACAAATTATTTGTCATAGATAAGTTAATTTGAAATTCTTGAACAATATTTAATTACATAAACTTCTATTTAATAATATACTACAATTCAATTGTTAAAGATATTTGTTGTAAAATAGAAAATATCAGTAATTTTTTTATTGCAATTTAATAATATTTATTATAAAATTAAAAATATGAGTAATTTAATTTTAAATCAATACTTCAATAAACTACTAATCCACTTGATAAGTAAATAAAAATTTAAGAGAGAAGTTTACCATATTAAAAGTTAAAGGTAAACTATTTGATTACGCAATTTCTAAATTTACTATTATTACCAACATTTTATAACACTTGAAAATACTTAATATTTATTCTATAACTTTGACCATAATATATGCTTAAATATAATTCATTATTAAAATAAATCATAATTAATCATTATATTTAGTAATTAATTATTATCTTTATTAAAATTAAATATGATTTATATCCTTCTTTGAATGAGTTTTGGTTATTTACCTTTTAAAATACTATTTGAGAACATTTTTTGTATTTATTAAAATTTAGTGTATCAATTAAATTTTAAATTATTGTATTTATTATATTCAATAATCTCAATAAACACAATCAATTTTAAATTATAGAAATTTTGAAAACTTTCTGTAATTATTAAATTTGGATAACCTACATCATAATTTACAATAAAATAATCTCAAATATAAATAGTTCTTAAAAGATAATTTTATAGATTCATACAATGATAATTTTGTCATAATCTATATTAATATTTAGTTAAGTAAAATAATACTTATATCATAATAATAATTTTCAAGCTATTATAATTAATAAACTAAAATTTATATTTAGGTAACTTAGTATTAATACTATTATTTATTAAAATTTATATGATAAGATAAATAAATAAATTATAGCAGATACAAATGTTAAATATAAAGATTGTAATGCTATAAATAAAGAGTTGATTAATAAAAATTAATATTAATACTATTATTGATTAAAATTTATATGGTATGGTAAATAAATAAATAATAGGAGATAAATAAGGAATAAAGTGAAAATATTAATAAAAAATATTAAAAATTTATTTATTTAATAATTTGAATTTTTCAAGTCAATTTTTACTATAATTAATGAGTTTATAAATATAAATTATATAAAACCAAATCGTAAAAGAGAGAATAAGAAAAATATAAATATTATTATTAATGTATTAATTACGTATTTAATATTAATTAAGATTAAATATTAATAAATATTAGCGATAGGTGTAAACAAAATAACACAAATAAATCTAGTTAAAATATATGCACAAACCTTAGCTAAATTATATATTATAAGGATTACATACAAATACTTGTTATAGAAATAAAATTAGAATAAAATTAAATAGAAATATTATAAATTTTATTAAAATAATAATTGCGAGTTACTTAAAATATTATAAATTATACTCCCTCGGCTCCGGCCATTAATAGATGTCATACTTTGCTGGACAAAGAGTTTAAGAAAATTGTTATTTTTTAATGTAAAAATATATTTTAAAAGTGAAAAGTAAAGTAGTTGTGAGTAAGTTTAAAAAGTAAGTGGGGTAAAATAGAATAAAATTGTATATTAAAATGAAAAAGTTAGAATAATTATTTCCTTTTTTGGGGTGTGTCAACTATTGTTGGACACCCCAAAAAGGAAAGTATGACAACTGTCTTTGGACCGAGGGAGTAGTAAATTACGTAAATTACATAATAAAATAAAAGATAAATAAATTATTAACAAAGTACTCTAAAACATAATCAAAAGTTTGGTTCCATTTAAAACTTTTGCAATGTTTGGATCTTTCTTATAAATAAAACTAAAAAATAAACAAAAGAAGAATAAAAAATACAAAAGTTCTGAACAAAATAAATCATTAAAAAAGAGTAAAAAAATTTAAAAATCCTGAAAAAAAAAATACAAAAATTATTATCAAATAAATTGTTATAATACAATTATAATCAACAAACAATAATATTAAAATTAAAATTCGAATTAGTAAATACTTAAATTGCGTAAAAAATAAAAATATTAATGATCAAACAATAATATTAAAACTAAAATTCAAATTAGGAAAAAAAATATTAATGATAAAAAATGATATTAAAACAAAAATTAAAATTAGTAAAAAATACTTACATTGAGGCGGTAAAAAATAAAAATATTTATGATTGAACAATAATATTAAAATTAAAATTCGAATTAGTAAAAGATACTTACATTTGAAGGCTACAAAAAATAAAAACATTAATTATCAAAAAATAATATTTAAATTAAAATCGAATTAGTAAAAGAATGATTACCATTAAAGACTGCAAAAAATATAAAAAATAATAAAACTTACATAGAGCTCTTAAAAAAAAGTGTGAGTATGAACAAATAAAAATAATAGAATAGTGAGAGGTAGAAAAAAAAGTGTGAGAATGAACAAATAAAAATAATAGAATAGTGAGAGGTAGTGAGTGAATATCATGTCTTTATATATACATGAATTTGAATAATTCATGATTATAGTAATATAAATAGTAGATAATATCAAATTTATTTAGTTGCTTAAAATAAGGGGGTAGATTTACCTTAAATTCCGATATTATTTTTTATATAATATAAATTAATTAATTAACCTGTTAAATATATTAATTAAAAATGCAAATTCAAATATATTAATTAAAAATGTAAATCCTCTCTCAGCGTCTCTTCTAATTAATTTTAGTACTCTAAATAAATAGTAGTTAAATAGAATAAACTAATTTAAGGAGATAAATAAGGAATAAAAGTGATATTTTAAATATTTCAAGTCAATATTTACTATAATTAAGGAGATTATAAAAGTAAATTATATTATATAAAAAATAAATAATTACGTTAATTAATTAAAAATAATTACGCTAATTAATTACATGTAGGTGTGAACACAAATTTAATTTAAACAAAATCTAACGGGTAAAACATATGTCACCTAGAACAATTGCTAGCTGAATTTCAAATTTAATTTAAACAAAATCTAACGGGTAAAACATATATCACCTCGAACAATTGCTAGCTGAATTATTAATTACAGGTAGGTGTGAACACAAATTTAATTTAAACAAAATTTAACGGGTAAAACATATAGCTGAATTATATATTATAGGGATAATTACGCTAATTAATTAACAACGTAAATCTTTTTGAAACTTACAAAATGCGCTGAATTTCAAATTTAATTTAAACAAAATCTAACTGGTAAAACATATGTCACCTAGGACAATTGTTAGCTGAATTATTAATTACAGGTAAGTGTGAACACAAATTTAATTTAAACAAAATCTAACGGGTAAAACCGCACATACTGAATTTCAAAACATAGTATTTATATGTCAGCTAGGACAATTGTTAGCTGAATTATTAATTACAGGTAGGTGTGAACAAAAATTTAA
This sequence comes from Euphrasia confusa, assembly GCA_954870475.1. Classification (NCBI taxonomy): domain Eukaryota; kingdom Viridiplantae; phylum Streptophyta; class Magnoliopsida; order Lamiales; family Orobanchaceae; genus Euphrasia; species Euphrasia confusa. Next base: position 27,165,426 of record OX940960.1, read on the forward strand.
TTTAAACAAAATCTAACGGGTAAAACATATGTGCGCACATACTGATTTCAAAACATAGTATTTTTTTTTGTCTATGTCAATTGCAGTGTCTTGGGATTTAAACTAAGGAACTCAAGTCCCCAATTCAAGTGCTCAACCAACTGAGCTAACAACCCTCGACATAGTATTATTTTTTGTTTTGAATATTACTCAATAAATATAAACAAATACAACAAAACTTCTAAATTATAAAATTGCAATCGAAAATCATAAAAATATCGAAACACCTTAACGTAAATAAATTATAATATAAAATACTTATTATACATTAAAATTTTCAATAAGCAATTAAAATGGTAAAACAAATTTCGAGCACTATACACCTTGAAGCCGTTAAGATTTTCATTTTCAAGGACTGCTTTTCATTTTGTTATTTTCTGAAAATGTTAACGGCTTAAAAGTGTGTAACGCCGTAAACTTATAATTTTCGAAAAGTCTCGTCGTATTTGTTTATATTTTTTGTGCAATTTTAAAAAATTAAAAACGTATTAGTTTTGAAATTCAGGAATTTATTTGGATCTACGAGTATGTAGAAACGCATGACTTAATTGATATTTAAAATTGATTTTTATATTACGGACGCATTTTGTAAGTTTCAAAATTGTAAAAATATTTACATTTTGTAAAAATGAATTTTAATTAATATTTTTGAAAAATATGTTTTTATTATAAAATTAATATATTTTATAACAATTTTAATAAATAATTAAAATAAAATAAAAAAACTGGTAAAACAAATGTCAGAATGGATGTCCAATCAGTGTGGAAATATGACTCATATATTACAAGTTTATTATTGTCAAAATAAACAGTAACACATCCAATAAAAATTAGGGATAATTGTAGGTTAGTAGCTTAACTATACACATTTTTGCATTATGGTTACCCAACTTGCATTTTGTACACCCGAGTAGCTGAACTTTAATGAATTTGCACTTTGATTTTAAAATGGACGGTTTCAGCGACATGTGAGATGCACGTGATTATCAATGCCAGGTGTCGTGATTTTAGTAGCTAAAGAAGGGAAATTATTTGAATCGCCCTAAGGCTTATTGCATTAAGAGAGAATATTATTATATTTATATTAATTATATATAATAAAATAAGGAGAAAAAGAAAAAACCAAACAAATTGCAACTATCCATCGACCATCATCTCTCTCTGCTTTCATCTCATACTCTTGGATTTGTCCAACGTTTGACCGGCCAAATTTAAATTAAAAGGATTATTCGGTCGGAATCGGGTACAATTCGATGATGAAAACAATCGAATAACGATTATAAATCTTCCAATTGTTTTCCATTTTTTTTCTGGATCGTCACCGTATATGTACAGATGAATCTATTTGGCGTATCTGTAATCTGGGCTTTCCCCAATTTAGATTGACCACTCTCATCAGAACCACCTCCGAGAGCCACCAATAAGGATCGACCCAAACCCTTATCGTCAATGCGGCCACCACATGGACCCAAGATTTATTTGTCGTCACTAGAGCCTCTGAGATTCGTACGGACGACTGCTGCCCCTCTTCAATCACAACCAACCGCCGCCCTTGTTCTTCAACAATGAATCGGCATCGTTGTCGTCGAAGGTCCTCACACCAACAATCAGCGTTGCTATTGAAGGTTCTCAGGCCATCGGCCGCCCTCACTCTCACACTCTCTCTTTTATATGGATTAGGGTTCTCAATTTATAAATTATAAATATTTTTAATTTTTCAATTCAAAATAAAAATGGGAAGTAGAGTTGAAAATTGAAGAGATTTCTACTTTACTTTAAGTTTTTTGTTTTTATTGTACAATTCATATGAGTTTAAGATTGGATTTTTTTTAGGTTTCTGCAAAAAAAAATGAAGAAGATGATGATTATTAATTTATTTATTTTTTAATTATTTTCGTGAAAAGTCTAATTTGCCCTCGGTCAGTCAATGTTAAGTCACGTGAGCCGTCTTCCGCCCGATTTTGCACGAAAGTGCAAATTTAGTAAAGTTCATATACTCGGATGTACAAAATGCAAGTTGAGTAATAAAAGTACAAAAGTGACTATAGTTCATCTACTAAAGTACAATTATCTCTAAAAATTAAAGAACACATCTCATTACTCATTAGCCATTCATGTTACTACCATGCAATCTTCACTCTCCAAAACTATATATCCGTTCAATTAATGAACTCCGGTTTATTAATTTAAACTCAAGTACATAGAATTTTAGAATGTTGTAAGTAAAAAATTTTGAGGGTTTTTAGAGTATATCGATCCTTATACTCGTAAAACAATATTATAGTGAATTTCCTCTTTCTTTCCGTAGTTTTTTCCCGTCTAAGATATTTCACTTAAATTTTGTCTTCGTTTTTACATTGCTTTCGATTCAAGTTTATTCGTGTTATATCTCGCCCGATTAGCTTATTCGTGTTGTATCTCGTCAAAAATAAAAAATTAATTTAAAGTGACGTTTAAATAAGACGATTAAATATAAAATTGAAATTTGAAGTGTGCAAATAAAATAATAATCCATTTGTTGACACAATTATTTTTTGAATTCTCTCATATCAATAGTCAGACTACATTTAACAAAAATAATTAATTCTACTTTTTCATTTCAAAAAACATATTTACATTTATCTTTTCTCTTATTTTTTTAAATATTACTCTCAACTATTTTTTATTATTTTAAAATTATATTTTTACCCTTAAATTTTAGGTCAAAAAATTAATAAAATATTATTTTTTTAATATATATATTCGATCACACGTGACCATTGTTATGAGACGGAAGAAGTATAATAAATTAAAGAGATAATATCTCAAAACATAATGTAACATAACTCGAGTACATATTTAATCATTTAAATTTATGAAAAATCAAATTTCTTTCTCTTTGACGATTTTTAGTTGAATTTCTCGCGTTGCTTATACTCGAGTTCTTCGTGACTGTTCACTCTAATATTTTATCTTATTTAATACTTATTTGTTTAAGCAAGTGTCACGCAAATATATGAAAAAATGAATTCAATTTGTTTTTAAAGTCACGTTTTCTTGATAATTATTCAATTGATTTGATTTCAAATAAAACAAAACAATTGAGTGAGCTATCAAATAAACTTTAGATATGATCACGTTTTGAAATTCCACTAAAAATGTTAAATAAAATGAGATTTAATTTTTCATAAACTTAAATGATTAAATGTATAATCATGTCATGTTACACAATGTTTTATGATATTATATCTAAGTTAAAACATGTTCCTTATTTTCAATATTAGCACGTGTAATTTCGGAAGAAATTATACTACTCCATAGGTAAAGATTACAAAGATTTTAAAAATAATATTATTACATATATTGAATTGATATGATCGTGTGATTAATTCATATAATTATTAAAATAACCAAAAAAAATAATGGTAAAATTTTCTATGAGACTGAAAAATAGAAATTGCAATGCATTTTAAGAAACCTAAGAAACGTGTACCTTATACAATCCTTGAAGACGTTGCCTGTTAAATAGAAATTGCAATACATTTTAAGAAACCAAAGAAACGTGTACTTTATTGAACCTTGAAGACATTGCCTGTTTAAAGTGTGTGATGTTTACTGCAATAATCTGAAATTAGATTTAGAAGTTGTTATAGACTTCCTAGGAAGTACAAAATTCAAATGATGCAATTAAGTGCAAAGTTTGAAAGAAGCAACACACTCAATTAAGAATGAATGGGTAAGCCCAAAGTAACCAACCACCAAATGACCAAATACTCCTACTTTCTATCTTTCTGTACCTTCCGCATACCCCAAGCAACCAATATAGTACTTATAATCCTTAAATCTTCTTCAACAATTCATTTCTGGAAATCATTTTTATTTTATTTTTTTCCGAAAAAATAAAAGGGGGAAATGAAATAATGGGCTCAAAGGCAGTTGCAGGGCTTAAAAAGGAGTTTGAAAAATTGGTGGATGCGCTTGCCGAGGAAGACGACGAGTACGATTCGGAGGTAACGGATAATGCAATTAAAACCCTGTGCGCCCTCAAGGACTTGAAGCTGAACCGAACCGATCAAGAATTCCTGAAGCTTAAGGATCTTGCTTTCCACGAACCACCTCCTGAATTCAAATGTCCGATTTCTGGGATTTTAATGAAAGACCCTGTTGTCCTTGCTTCTGGTCAGGTTCGATTATGCTCTCAATTTCAATTATTTTTGTTTTTAATTTGTTAGGAGTAGTACTAGTATTTAGTTGGTTATTTGTTTTCTTAGAACTGGGCTTTTAGTTGTTGAGATAGTCTTCATCTCGAGGGGTTAATACTCTTTTGGGGACAATATTTTTTCTTAGCGCTTCCCATATTATGGTCTGATTCGGTTTCTGTTTCGGTTTGATGGAACTTTTGTACTAGTAGAACTTGTGAATCTGCCAAGTCGAATTTAGCGAAACGGAATTTATTTCATTTGCATTTTTTCGAAATTTCTCAGACATACGAGGCGGCGTCTATTCGAAAATGGCTGGACGATGGACACAAGAAGTGCCCCCAGACAGATCAGCTACTGCCCCACACTCTCCTCATCCCGAACAACTCCATCAGAAAAATGATCACAAATTGGTGTGAATCACGAGAAATCGACACGTCCATAATCGGTGAGGACGGAGATCAGCAACCGAATGTAAACAGAGAAAGTCTGATAGAGCTGCTCGAAAAACTTTCTTCTATTCCGGATCAGACGATAGTCACGGCTTTAAAAGAGCTCCGCTCGCTCACGGGGAAATCACCCTACTTCCGATCCCTGTTCGGCGAAATCAAGCTCGCCATTCCTCAGCTATTTCGTCCTGTCTTGATCCAAAGGGCTTATGCTGACGTCGATCTTCACAACGAACTAGTCGCGGTTATTTTCAATATCGCCACTCACGACAGCAACAAGACGAAAATAGTAGAAACGAGCCCGCTAGCCATCTCGTTTCTCACCAATTCAGCGAGAAACAAAAACATCGAGACAAGAAGAAACGCCGTTGCAGCACTCTCCGTATTATCATCGGTTGATTCGAACAAGAAGGTGATCGGACAACCCCACACTGACACCATAAGCTGTCTGATTGAACTCGTACGAGAAGGGGACGACGACCCGTTGACTTTAAAAGACGCCGTGTTGACCATTTCGAGTCTATGCACTCTTGTCGAAAATAGGGAGAGGATCATCAGAGGGGGAGGGGCAGTTGCTATTATGGAAAGGATTATAATTACAACGGATTTTACGATTGTGGAATCGATGCTGGAGATTGTTTCCGTGTTGTGTGGATATGATCAGAGGGCGATGGATGGGGTGGATGGGCATTGGTTGTTGTCTTGCTTGTTCGAGTTGTTGTTACGAGGCGAGGGAAATGTTGTTAGCGATCGTGGGAAGGAAAATTGTGTTGCGATTATTTACGCAATTTGTTTTGGGGATCGGGCGAAGTTGAGAATGATAGGTAAGGTGGAGAATGGTTACGAGGCATTGTGTCGTGTGGCGAGGAGTGGGACGTCAAGGGCTAGGAGGAAGGCGGCTGGGATTCTCGAGAGGATGAATAGGTTTGCTTTTGTATCGTACAGTGCTTGAGCTTTTACGTAGGAAGGCGAGGTATACTGCTTTGTAAATACGAATGATCTTTGTGTTGTTGTTGAGAATTTGTAAGGTGTTACTATAGAAGGTTTCACAAAGGTTTCCTATTAGGGTTTCTTGGTGTATTCTACATGTGAAAGTGACAATGCCACTGAACTTGCCAGAAATATGTTAACAATTTGATTCTTGAAAGTGTTTGGATTTGAGTTTATTTGGGGTCTGAAATATGTATATTTGTAATCAATTCATTTTAATGTGTATATTTGAAATCATTCATTTTTATAAATTCTATAGTAGATACGTGACAAATAATTTTTAGGCAAAAAAGTATTTGGTGTTAGTTACTATGAAAATGGAAGATGAGAAAGGCCTCAAAAAAATAACAAAAAAGTCCCCCTTTTTCGATGAGGATTCCACCCCACCAAAGAAAGGATTGATCGATCTAAACACATTATTTTTGTTGTTGAAAACTCTTTTCTCCGAATCGAATGTTGTCTTCGCTTTCCACATTTTGGTTGCCATTTTATTTTGTCATCACAATCCACCAAGCTGGGTCCTTCATTCTCCTGGAGGACCCTGCCTGCTCTTTCCCCAAAACATTACATTCTTCATTCATTCATTTTTCATTAATTGATTAATTAATTAATTTCTTAATTTTGATTTGTTTGTAAATATACATTACATTACATTTGTATTCTTGAGAGTTGATCTCTTGGGTCGAAATGAGCTGCTTCCCATGTTTCCAGAATAAGGAAGACGACGAAGACAACCCCGCCAACAACGAACAAGTCCCCATAGCTCAGCCCAAGGATTTCACTCCCCCACCACCCCAAGATGCACCTCAAGGTTCGTTCTATACAACCTCGATTCATATTCATATATGATTCATCGATCATTTTCAACAATTCGCATTATGTTTTTTATTATTCAGTAAATGATAATAACAACAATAACGCTAAAGATCCATTCGACGACCACGACGATGCCCCTGAAACCGAGAACCAAACCGTGAAATCCTACACATTTCGAGAACTCGCAACCGCCACCAAGAATTTCCGGCAGGAATGCCTGTTGGGCGAAGGCGGGTTCGGGAAAGTTTTCAAAGGGACACTCTCAGCAGCTTCCGGCGGACAGGTAATTTCGATTTGCGCCATCGCGTTTTCTTTTTTTCTTTTGTGAAAAAGTATAATTACGATTTCTTCGTCTCAGATTATCGCGGTTAGGCAACTAGACAGGAATGGAGTACAAGCCAGCCACGAGTTCCTGACGGAAGTTTCCGATTTGAGCTTCCTCCGACACCCGAATCTCGTCAAGATTATCGGTTACTGCGCCGATGGAGAGCAAAGGATCTTGGTGTACGAATACATGGCGTCCGGCGCTTTGAAGAACCGATTGTTTGGTACTTACTTTTGATCTCCATTGATATTGATTCGTAATCCGTTCTAACTATATATATGCACCGGTTGATCGACACGTAAATTAGTTGTGAGTAAAGTTTGAAAAGTAAGTGAAAAAAGTAAGGGTAAAATAGTATTTTAAAATTAAAAAATAGTACCTCCTTCTTATAATAGATGCACTATTTTTCTTTTTCGGGTGTCACGTAATGTAGTAGTTGATACATCTCAAAAAAAGAAAATAAGCATTCCTACTTTTTCACCTTAAAATACAATTTACCCTTATTTTATTCATTTACTTTATAAACTCTACTCAAAACTACTTTATTTTTCAACTTAAAAATACATTTTACCCTTTATTTATTGTCACAAAGTCAAAAAATAACATTTTTCTTAATCTTCGTACCTAAAAATATGTATCAAGTATTGTGAAAGAGGGAGAGTATTTTCTTTTCAAGGTTGTGCATAAATAGTTGGGACGAAGCTAATACGAACGATTGATTTCCCCTTCTTCGACAGAGGTTCCGGAAGGTGGGCAGTCACTGGATTGGACAACACGAATGAAAATCGCATTAGGAATCGCCGAAGGGCTCGAGTTCCTCCACGAGAAATCCGACCCTCCAATCATATACCGCGACCTCAAGTCCTCAAACATCCTCTTAGACGAAAACAACACTCCGAAGCTCTCGGATTACGGGCTCGCGAAGCTCATGCAGAGCAGCAACAACAAAATGCACGGCGGAGTAATGGGAGGCAACGGATACAGCGCACCCGAGTACGAACGACAAGGAGAGCTAACCCTAAAATCGGACGTGTACAGCTTCGGAGTCGTCCTGCTCGAGCTAATCACGGGTCGTCAAGCCATGGACACTTCGCTCCCAGCCGACGAGCAGAACTTAGTCAGTTGGGCTCAACCGATTTTCCGGGACCCGTCGAGATTTCCCGACATGGCGGACCCACTTCTCCAGAAGTGTTTTCCGGTGAAAGGGCTGAATCAAGCGGTTGGTGTGGCCGCTATGTGTTTGCAAGAAGAGCCGATTGCTCGGCCTTTGATAAGCGATATCTCCGGGGCCCTTAGCTTCCTCGCGATGGCCCCGCCCGAACCGATCCCGCCTCCTGTCCTGGCTTCGCGAGTCGAGAGTTGTAAGGAAGAAAACGGTGGTGGTTCGGAGAGTGAGAGCGAAAGCGGGAGCGAAAGCGAAGAAGAAGAGAAATGCGAAAAGCAAATGAGTTCTGATTTTGAATACGGGAACTCGAGCTCGGAGAGCTCGGACGACGAGGAGGAGGAGTCGAAAGGGATGGGGTCGAGGTCGAAAAGAAAGAGCAAGAAGAGATCGGTGTCGAAAAAGCGCAGTAGCCGGTCGAGGTCGAAAAGCAGCAGAAGCAGCGGATCGAGCTCGGGGGACGACGAAGACAGCGTCGGATTCAGTTTGAGGAACGACAGCAGTTTTCCGGACAGAAGCGATTCGACGGCTTCCAGACAGGACGATAATGGTCAGAATGAGAATGAGAACGAGAACGAGAGTTCGGGTAGTGATTCGGAGAGCTGACGATGATCAAGGGAAGGATTAATCTTAAAAATGAAAAACGATACGACGGCTGAGTATATATACATAGAGGTGATCGATTTTCACGTTCGTTGCGCAATTAAAATAACTTTTTTTTTTTCATTTTATATGAAACATTTTTACTTAGCATTTAATTAGATTTTTTTCTTCGTTTTCTACGAATGTTGTTGTGCTTATTCTATAACCATTTTTCAAGTAAGCATTGATAGGACGTTTTTGTATGTAACCTTTTAAGTGTTTTAAATCGAACTCTAGTGCTTTTGATTATGTGAACATAAGTTTTATATACTGTAGGTATGTTCTTTTGGATCAATTCATGTAATACTAAGGCTAACAGAGGACAAAAAACATCAACACAACAATAATCAAGATATGATGATAAGTACAATAACATGACAAAACATCACATTCGTCCATGATATTCGTATAGGACAATTATTCCAATTTATCTTCTAATGCAAATTCGTCCAGCTAAGAGTCGTCCAGGTATTCTTCTCTAGTTATAATATATTCGTCCATGTTCTCTATCATCCTTCATCGTCCAAGAAAATCATCCATAATATTGGTCGACACAATTCGTCTCCCTATTTTGTCTAAATGTATTATCTGACTTGTTCATTTTTAGTATAGAAAACACTCCATAAGGTTTTCATGTTTCAAACTAGAATCACACCCACGTAAATGAATCACAAAAAATTCTTATTTTTTTTAATAAATATTACAAATCATACATTTAATTATACTAATTTTTCAATTGATTTTGAAAGTGTGTTCAAATATCCTAAGAACAATTAAAAGAAAAAACTTTTTCAAACATTTAAAATGATAATTGCTGAATTATAGTACTTCATATTATATAATATATTAATATCTCCAATTAAAATTTCACACATTTACTCGATTGTTTTTATTTTTATTTATTATTTAGAGAAGTAAAAATACAAATATATAAAATAATTCTAAAATATTTTTCACTTTTCTTATAACTTAAATATTTTATAATACTGTACAAAATTACACGTGAATTATAATAATGGTGTTTTCCTTTATTTATGTATGAAATTTTTGATTGCATACATTATCCCTCATTTAACTAGAATTATACATGTGCTAAACACACAAAAAAAACAGGTATATTGTACCAAAATCATATTTATTTTTATAAAAGGTACCAAAATCATATTTATTTTTATAAAAGGAATTTCTGTTCGGTTTAAAATATCTTGAATCTATAACATAATTTAAATTTTTAATGCCTTTCTACTTTTATCATACAATAATTAAAAAAAATATTAAAAAATCTCATTTTTCTTTTTTTTTTTCATTTTTTTTTTGTCAAATGAATCTTTCAAAGTGATTCAATCAATTCATATTTGAAAGTCTTTGAATCGAATCTTTTAAGAACTATTAAGAGCGAACAACTTTTCAATATAAAATTTAAAAAGACACATCGAAAATTTTGAAATAATTACTCAATCTTTTTTATAAAATTTTAGAAATGAAATATATATGTATTTTTGGTTGAAATTTTGATTTTATAAATTAACTATCACAAATGTAAGTTTTATTTTTACACTTACTCAATATTATTATTTTAGAAAAATAAAAATATGAAAATGATTTTAAAATATTTTTCACTTTTCTTATAACTTATATTTTATATTTGTACAAAATTACACATGTATTATAAGGTTTTTTTTCTTGATCTTTCAACATGACAATCAAAAAGGAAAATATTATGCGAAAATAATTTGTTTATTAAAATTTACTTGATAAACATCATTATTATAAAAACAAAAATATATAAAAAAGCAAATAAATAATTATAATTAGTAATAAATAATTATATAAATGTCTTCATAGGGTTTAATCTATGCATCTCCATAACCGTGTTCACAGTCATATAGATTTTTCTTATATATGAAACACAATTTTTCTTCTATATGAAACATGTTTTACTTAGCTTTTAGATTTTTTTTTCGTTTTCATCTAGTGCGTTGTACTTATTCTATAACCATTTTTTCATCTAAACAGTGATATTTTGTATGTAAGCTTTTAAGTGTTTTAAGTCCAACTAGTGCTTTTTGATTATGTGAACGCAAGTTATAAGTTCTTTTGGATCAATTTCATGTAATAACTTAGGCTAACAGAGGGTCCAATGCCATGTAGCTAAATTAAAGTAAAGAAAACAAAAACAAAAATAAAAATTGGAACAATTTTAGATAATTTTCAACAGAATTGCAAAATATTTGATATTCTTCTTTCACAAATGAATGATTGATTCTTTATATACAAATAATAGTTCAAAATTAAAATGAACGGTTGAGATTTGATAAGACTGTAGAGTGATCGGAAATGCTCAACTGCCGAGACTGGATTCCCGTCATTTGAGTTGGAACATGACACGTAAGCAAGTGAAATTAAATTTTAAACGCAACATTAGTTTTACAAAAAAAAAAAAATCTCTTACGTGTCATGTTCCAACTCGGATGACGTGAATCCCGTCTCGGGCAATTGAGCATTTTCGATAGAGTGATACTGATGTAGGTATTAGAAGTATTATATTAAGGCCCAATATTTAATTATCTTATTTATTTACCCAATATGTTTAGGGTTTCATTAGTATTTATATTTTATTTTGTTCATTGAATTACACAATTGTTTTGATATAAAATATAAAGGTTCTTCTGTTGAGGTTTTTATCGGTATTCTTCGAAATCAACGAAAATTTGATATTTTAATTCTCGGTTATTTTAAGAATCAACAAGTTTTAATTGTTTGTTTATATCTTCCGCTGCGTTAGATACAAAAAACATCAACACAATAATAGTGGAGATATGATAAGCTAAAATAACATGACAAAACATCACATTCGTCCATGATATTAGTGTAGGGTCATCAATTCGTTCATGATATTCCTCAAGGACAATTATTCAAATTTATTTTCTAAGTCAAATTCGTCCGACTTAGAGTCGTCCAGGACTCCAGGTCTTCATTGTCAAAGGAAAATCATCCATAATATTCGTTGACACAATTCGACTCTCCATATTTCGTCTAATTTGTATTATCGGTTTGTTCACTTTTAGTATAGAAAATCGTTTTTATATTTCAGTGTATAAAATCATTTCTATACAACAAATGTGTATTTTGAAATACAACTTTTAACAATTACTACTATTATTAAGAATGTGACACGAAAATAAAATGAAATAAAATTTAATTTATATTCTCTCTATTTTCCAAAAGGAGAAAAAAAAAAGAAAAACGAAAATAAAATGAAATAAAATTCAATTTATATTCTCTCTATTTTCCAAAAGGAGAAAAGGAAAAAGAAAAAAATGGAAGTTCCAACTTTGAAGGTAGCGTTGACAGGCAAGACGGAGTTCGAATCGGGCGACCATCCATATTTCCGATTGTTAAAATAGAAATAAAAATAAAATACTTAAATAGAAAATGAAACCGCTTTACAGTTCGATATAGAAACTCCACTCGTCCTCTCATCTCTCTCGCATTCTTTCATCCTGGTAAGGTATGCATTTCATTTGTCTGTTTTTTTCTTCTTGTTTTGCTTTTGATGATTATGCGCGATCTGTTTGTTTTGATTTCGGACATGGATCAGAATGTAGTTTAATTTACTTTCCAATTCAATGTTAGGGTTCTTAGCCGATGTTTTTTCCCCAAATCGAATTCATCCAATTTTTATGAAGTTGGCTTTTCAATAAATTAGGCCGAGCGTTGTGTTGTTTTCATATAATGCTTCACTTGTTATTGGATCATGTGATAAATTATTCAATTAGCCGATTCACTTGTTTGCGAAATGATCCTGCAAACTTATTTTGATCAGTCGAAATCCTGTGTATTTTTTTTGCTTTTAAACCTCCCGATTCGTTTCAGGCTGCTCGGATGCTGTAAGTCGAAGCTTGAAATCGAAATCCCCTAATAATGTCTCAAGTGAGTATTCAAGACGATGAGGTCGATATCGTCATTTGCGCCATTCAGTTGGATCTCACCTCATTCATGGAACAGTGGAGACCCTTTTTCTCCCGTTTCCACCTCATAATCGTTCAAGACCCTGATCTCGGTGGTGAACTCAAAATTCCAGGAGGATTCAATTTGAACATCTACACAAAGGCTGATATAGACAAAGTCGTGGGGGCATCTTCGGCTGCGATCTCGTTTTCGGGATACTCGTGCCGCTGTTTTGGCTATCTCATGTCACGTAAGAAATATATTATATCTATCGACGACGATTGTGTCCCTGCAAAGGATCCCAACGGGATGCTTCACGATGCTATCTCCCAGCATATTACTAACCTCACAACTCCAGCCACTCCGTTTTTCTTCAACACTCTTTACGACCCTTTCTGTGAGGGGGCTGATTTCGTTCGGGGTTATCCATTTAGCTTGCGAACCGGAGTCGAGTGTGGGCTCTCATGCGGGCTTTGGCTCAATCTAGCCGATTACGACGCCCCCACGCAGGCTCTGAAGCCTGATTTGAAGAATACTAGGTACAAATACCTCTTTTGTATTGTGTTGTAGTGTATTGTATAATCATCTTCTTATATGTGTCAGTACACAAGTTAAAATCATATCTGCCATTGTAAGGTATGTGGACGCGGTTCTCACGATCCCGTCTGGCACGATGCTGCCCATGAGCGGAATCAACATTGGTTTCAACAATGAGCTCGTGGGGCCTGCTTTGATGCCGGCTTTTAGGTTGTCAAAGGAAGGAAAAATCAGGTGGGAGACAGTCGAGGATATCTGGGCTGGGATGTGTGTTAAGGTTGTGTGTGATCATCTGAAGCTCGGAGTGAAAAGCGGGCTCCCGTACGTGTGTAGGCTGGATAGAGGGAATGCAGCCGAGAGTTTGAAGAAAGAGTGGGAAGGGGTTAAGCTCATGGAGCAGGTCGTCCCGTTTTTTCAGTCGTTGAAGCTGTCAGAATCTGCTGTGACAGCCGAGGATTGTGTGGCTGAGATTGCTTCGAAGGTGAGAGAGGGTTTAGGAGGGGTGGATCCGACGTTTGCTCGTGCAGGGGAGACTATGATGGAGTGGATCCAACTCCGGAAGCGATTAAGAGCTGAGTAGACCTTTTTTTATACTATTGCTTATGAGTTTCTTCTTTCCTTCAATAAAAAAACTATATTACCAGTTATTCATTTCTCTTTGTTTTATGTTTTTGTTTGAGATATTTAATTCTTGTAGCAAAATCTCATTTTTGAGTAGATCAGAAATAAATTACTATAGAGTTATCAGAAATAAAGTGGCTGTTATCTGGTATTAATAAATTGCATATTTTTTTTTATATATTTATGAGAATTTCCTCTATTTGTGACCGAATGAAATGGACCTTTATTTGTTTATTTTGATTACTAAAAAGCTTGTGGATATCTTGTTATACGGTTTTTCAAATCGAACAGTGTTTTCACACCTTTTTCTTCAAGTTTCGTTTTTATTTTTTTTGTTTTGTGCACAATTCGATCTTAGTCACGCGGAGTGACTTGTATGATTTGGTAGGTAATGATCGAAAATATAGTGAAAACGTAAGAAAAGATAAAAATGGACTTAATTCGTTTGATAGTCTTTAAATGTCCAGAGCATCACAACTTCATGATGTGAATTCTGTAAATAAATTGACATAATAACATTGGAGATAAAATATACAGTATAGATTACATACAGCGTGAGAAAAATCATTTTTTCAAGCAGCGCTCATACCTAGAGCTGAGAATATTGGCCCGGCCGACCAATGGGTTGGCTGCACCATATAGTTGTTAAGACATATAAATGCTCGTCAGTCTCCACGTGTTGCTCAACTGTAGTATTTTTAGCTCTAACAGTCTCTGCGCGGATCATTTGATCCCACCCCAATTCATACCATTGTTAGCACAAAAAGTAATATCAAATTATTTTACTAAGGTAGATTTCTCAAAAAGTAATACTATCGATGATGTTCGTTTTATCAAGAGAATTTGTTATGTTCAAGTGAACAAAATAACAAAAGTAATCAAAGCTAGTAGATGTTTGGTGAGAAATGAAAATCACTAATAACTAAAGCAAATAATAGCATGCAACGAAGAACACGAATCTCTCTTCACTCGTGATCGACTTACATCATACATACAGGATTCAGTTCTAGGTATCAAAACAAGATACTGTATATGTTATTTAACTACACTTCACGGTTCAACTTTCATATATAATGAAACTTCACAAATATTACTCAAGTTAGACCATACGTTATCACGATTATGTCAATGATAATTGATTACAGTCTTGGCAAAACATATAAACTCAATCCAATTTACCAATTAAGTGAATTTAATCCATAACCTCTCAAATGAGTCAAAATACTAATTATTTACAAAAAAAAAATAATGCAATTACACGTATATACATAATTACTCATCACTCAATCTTTAATAAATCTAGCAAATCATTTTAATATGTTGAAACATATATAAAATTTATAAATCATGAGTAAACACTTTAATCTCAAGTCAACACTCATTGAACTTGCCCGTTAAAAAATCGGCTTCAGAAAGATACAGAGCACGTGATTGGGTGAAGTCATTACTTTCACAAGCTTTGACATGTGACAACACCATTGACATATTACTTTCATAGACAAATTCGGCGACTAGTCTGTCGCACGATACTTCTCCGAAATCCTACACGAGAGCTACGCCAACCACTCCTCCCGAGCATTAGATGTGTTGATGAATCACTTGCTCGATGAGGTAAATTATTACCTGAGGTAATAACTGACTATGTAGATGAATCCTCATGCCTTGAGTTGATTCTCGATGATAATTCGATAGAGAGTTCCTTATGTGTAACACTTCATTTTTTATAACATTAAAAATAATATTTTAATGTTACATTATGTGGTCATTAAACTCGAGGAAGAACTTGTATTATTACGCGATGAGAGTGATGAGATAACGAAGGTCCCGACTGTTGGGAGTTCAACCTTTGTTCGGATTAAAGCATCGGAGGAGTGTTAGAGGTGGAGTCAAACCATCGGGACGAGTCGAAGACGAGCGAAAAATGGACGGGAGAAAAGGGGCTGCCCTACGCGCGCGCGAGCCGTCCACCGGGGTGACGACTTGCAGGAACTTTTTCCTCCTGTGGCTACTCGACGGTGGGTGGAGCGCGACGGTGGGTGGTGCACCGGCGCGTTCCTGGGCGTTTCGTCTCTAGGCAGAAATATTGACCGCGGGTTGACTCGGTTTCTTGGGGATTGGGTTAGGGTTTTGCACCTCCCATTTATAAAATAACCTTTTCCTCTCATTCATGTATAACCTAGAGAACACATAGAACACGAAATAGTGAGTTGAAAAGAGATTTATCGAGATCCGGTCCTGTACATAGGAATATTATTATCGAATAATATTGAGTGTGGTGTCCGTGGAAGTAGGCATTCTTGACCGAACCACGTAATTCTTGTCTTCCTTTTTATTCCGCTTTATTTACAAATCGAACATACCCTTTGACGATCGACTGGGATATATCGGCCTAAGAAGCGTATATTCCTCAACACCGACAATCTTTCATATACTTGAAATTTCGGCTGAGTCTCAATTTGTTGCTATCCTTTTTGGAGTACAATATATTAATATTGATTTCTTTCTTTCACGAGAATATATATGGAGTTCTTGAGAGTGGATGATGTCAAAGAACCTCTACATGTCAACTTTCTTTGATGTATGATGTTAAATTTCTAGATTGTGAGTTTGTGCTCCATTTGTTTGATCTCCATCTTGAAGATGTTTTGGAAGAGCATGCTAACTCGATTTTGTGAATGAAACACGAGAATCATGAGATTTTGATCGAAAAAATTATGGTCTTCAGAATTTGAGAATTGATATTGAATTTTCTCCTTCTTGTGTTCTCACTGGTCTGTTTATTGAAAACTTGTTTAGTAGATAAATTATCCATAGCTAACTTAAAACAAGTATTTTTAATTACTGTTACAATGTCATGTTATATCTCATCCACTTCAGCAGTTAAATAGTATGAAGTGACACATTAAATTGAGACTTTTAAACTGACAGACCCAACATACTGTTGTATGTTGATACGTGTTTTAAGCTCGACTCGTAATAAAAAAGGAGGACCCATTAACTAAAAATATAAGCAAGTCCAACAAGACCCCGTCGTACTAAGGTCTACGAAGTTAATAAAAGAAGGAGAGACAAACATAAGCTTGATTGTACTGTACTTTCAGATTTTATATTTTATTGGGCCAAATTGGGTTTGAGCCCAAAGAAGAAAAAAGAAAGGGCCAAACACAATAGAACTCATGATTTCTCTCTCTATAAATAAGAGAACATTTGTAGTCATTAGAGACATTCACAATTCCCGAAATATAGGGGTATAGTGTACATATCTTTGCTTTTCATTCTTTACTTCTCATCGTCATATTTGGTGGTACTAGTTCGTCCAATCTTCAAAATCTCTATATTTGTTCGGTCGGGTCCTAACAAAATTTTTCGACTGTCAACACATACTCAATCAATTATCTATGCAACCAAACGACTCTTTCATAAATTAGTAAAATCAACTAACTGAGTTTTAACTAGCTCACCAAACATACCCTGAATCTTACGAATACCCTGAATCTTACGAATCTTACTATGATGGATATGAATCATATGATGATCTCTATCTCCCTAAATTGCCTAATCTCATAGTAATATTTTAAATAAAGGCATTATAAATATTTTATAGAAATTTATTAAATCAAAATTTTAGAAAATAGTGTGTTTAACTTTAATACAACTGAAAAAGTAAATAAAATTAGACTAGCCCAACCTATTAACAAAATATTTAAGCACAACAAATACAGAATTAATAGGTTTAAATTAATTAATTATTTAATGAAATTTGGGGTTATTACATGTTATTTTAATCTTTCATGTATTCATCTCTCCCGTAATAATAATAACAATTAACAAGAATAAGAATAAGAATATATAAAGCCACGAATTTACAATTAATTTTCACGAACCCAAACCACATCTCAGTTCTCACGTTGAAACAAACGCGACTTTGTCTAACCCAAATCTTCACTCTGTCACTTCCATGGCGGATCTCTGATTAATACTAAAATCAATATTTTCCGCTGTTCTCTCATTTATCAATTTCCTTAGTTTAGGACAGAAGATCTCAAATCGTCTCCGGATCCGGTCGGATCGCACTGGAAAAGTTTTGAAACTTCAGTCATATCGCGAATCGTTTGAGTTGAATTGCGCTCGGGGATAACAAAATGTCGAGAGGTGCGGCGGGAGGGTTCGTGACACGAGCATTTGAGTCGATGCTCAAAGAATGTTCTAACAGGAAATACAGTGATCTGCAGTCGGCCATTCAGGGGTATTTCGGTATGGCCCTGTGAAAATTCTTGATCTCTCGGTTATAGAATTTCGTATGCAATGCTACTCGATTAGATGTTTTACAGGGATTCATGGGCTATTGGATACTTCTAATGGGGGTCTCAATTACAGGGGTAAAAGGGTTGTGCTGTTTATTGGTTTAATCAGTGTACTGAGGAATTTTTAACTGCATAGGTACATAGGCAGTTGAGGTTATGGGTATTTAGGTCTTGAGAGTTTCAGTATCTACTTTGGAGCTGATTTAGTGTAATCCTATATACATAAAACTCAAAGAGATCTTTGTAATTAGCTGTCTCATTTCTTTCGTCTAATTTGTTGTGATGACTTTGGGTGTTCCTGCAACCATTTTCATCCTCGATATTTCTGTTATTTGTAATTTTTCCGTTTGTGCATTGTCTCTTTGGTGATTTACCTCTGGATGTGGGCGTATGACAAGTGAGGAGGAGGTAAAATAGCATGCAAATGAATGCATGAGAGTGTTTGAGAGAAGTGATGCTGATATTTGTTTGCTTGTACTTGTCATATATTTATAAAGTAACTGCTTGGAATGAAATATATTTTGTGTTTTCCCTCGTTTTGATTTGAAGTTGAGCCCCTAGAACTAATGTTGATTGTTTAATTGTTTTGACGTTTCAGACAATGGAAAGGACTTTAATCAGCAGTCCATTGGTGTGACTAAGGATTCCATATCAGAAGTTTCAAATCAAAGGTGTTCTAACCACACTGAGAGTTTTATGGGTTTTGTTTCTCATTTGTTAAGTTCATATTAGTAGCAACTAGCAACTAGAAACTCGTATCCGTGAGAAGAACCAAGTAATCGATTAGTGGGAGCTTAATAAAAGATTAGATGAAATAGTATTCAAGCATGAACAGAGCGTGTATAAAATAAGCTATGAAACAAGTGTAGACTGATGAAAGAAATAAGATGTTCTTATCCCACAAGCATATATTCTTGACATCTATAATAATCTTAAAGGTTATTGCTCTCTTATTGATTTATATACTGGTAAAAATCCATGGATGTCTCAATATATCTCTCCGTGTCAGCCTGTCTATGACTCTACCTGAATGCATGCCTTTCTAATATCTTTAATAGTTCAGGGTTTACACTGCATGTTCTTCATCTGGATGATGGTTGATTTGGTTTCATGTGCCTTCCAAACATTACTAATACAATCTTGCTTGAAGTTGTTATATTAAGGAAATGTGGGTTTGGGATTTCATTTTCTCTGCAGATCATTGAACATTTATGCTTGTCAAACGAATGGATTAGGCAATGAATTTTGTTGTAATGAATCGAATTTGGAGTTTCCACACGACATGGGCACCTAGCGTTATTCTGTTTCATCGATACGGATTAATATTCATGTTGAATAAATTATATTCTTTACATTTGTCTTTCTTCTTGGCCTATGCTTACATATGGTTTTGAATTTTGCAATAAATTCTTAGGAGTTCATCTGAATCTGACGCTAAAGCAGAAGAGAGTGAGGAGGGAGCTGATTCTTCGATTCGGACTACATCGCCTGCTGAGGAGGTACAAAATCCTACAAGCAGTACTGAATCGACCGCTGTGATCTTATCAAAGGCAGGCAATACTTTAGGGGGATCTGAGGCTGAGATTGTTATGAATCCGCTAAGGCTTGCCTTTGAAACAAAAAACATAAAAGTTGTGGAGCTTGCATTGGATTGCCTTCATGTAGGTGCTCATTTTGTTTGTAGGTGTTGATTTTCTTAAGTGTCTTTTGCAGTCATGATATTTTTTTTAAACCTGTTGTTGCATTTTTTTCCCTCTTAAAATACTTGGCGATGAGTGTTTTCCTTTTCTATGTTGTATTGTATTACTTCTCTAGTCATGTTATTGTCATATCACTTTTCAAAAAAATGAAAAGAAAAGTGAATCAAGCTATTTCTAGGGCACATCTCTTCATGACTTAACCACAAACACATCTTCTCAAGGAAGTAGGAATTTTTCATGGATTTCTTTTAAATTATGGGTGCTAATTTGGTTTTTATTTTTTTATGAAGAAACTCATTGAATACAATCACCTAGAGGGTGATCCAGGTCTGGATGGTGGTAAAAATGCTCAATTATTTGCAGAAATCCTCAACATGACCTGCAGTTCTGTGGATAATTCATCACCTGACAGGTACATGTTGAAAGATTGAAATTGGTATTTTTTTCATCTCTGGCAGTCTGTTGTGTAACATTGAGAAAAAATGCAGTACCACTCTTAATGTATTGAAAGTGCTCCTTACCGCCGTAGCGTCAGAAAAGATGCGAGGTGCGTCATCATTATCATTTTGATTGTAGCTCATTGTCTTAATTGCCACATTTTTTCTCTGTACCTAATTATGATATTCTTTTATGTTATTTATTCTATTTAATGATTGCCAACCCACTTTTTTCAATTATTTTTCTATGAGTTCTCATTCTGTCCCCCCATAAGAGAGTTTCTATGTCCATGCCTGATGAGAGAAATGGTCTGTTATCGGCTCTCACCTTATTTTAAATGACACAAGCCCATTCTGTTATCGATTGCTTCATCTATATGTACTGCAAGGCTGCAAACAACCTGCCCCAGTTAAGAGATGCTATCAATTAGTGATGAAAGAAAGACTGTATTATCTTTAATAAATCATGGAATTTAACTTTAAATGATAAAATTGCGTCTCATAGATATGGAATTGTTTGACCTGGAAATAGAGACGCCGTCTTTTAGGACTTAAATGATTGAGCTGACCCACTTCAAAAATCTTGATTAGTTACTTGTTTATGAATTTAAATTCCATCAGATTGCTGTATGTTCTTACTAAACCTCCGATGCATTTTACTTTGAATAAACTGAAGTTCTATTGGAGTACCCCTGGAATGTTGCGCGAGCTCACATCTCGTGCTCAATATATTAAAGTTAACCACATGTGGTGCTGGATCCATGTATAGACCTTTATTAGTTATTTACTGACACCATCAAACAATTAAATTTCTAACTTGGAAAACAGAGCCTCTAATTCTTTGGTTCCTATAAAAGGCCATGAACCGTAGTTTGAAACTATGTATATATTTCTAATTCTTACTTCTTAACATCATAAATATAATCGAGCCCCTCACGTTATTCAGTGGCCCTGCGCCCTGCCTTTATTATTTCTTTCAACTTCCTTCTGCGGCTTCGGAGTTTTTTTCAAGATGGGGTCACAATAAGCAATATTAGAGATTACTTTGTTCTGAAAAACTTGAATTTTCAAAGGTTGACATTTGCGGATCGTGGAAGTTTAGAAGTTCACCATAATGAACAAAGGTTCCATTGTGCATGGAACATTTCATTAAAAGGCACGCTTTGTAAAATATTTCGCTGCCTATTTATCTTTACTGCACAGCCCAGATCTTGGAACCATTTGAAGGTCTTCTGTTCAATGTTCATCACCCAATTGATGGACCTATATTTATCTTAATGTCGACATTAGAGAGATCCTCTTATAACCCGAGTGTTCAATGGAAGGGAAAGTCAAAAGTTAGACTTACGTATCGACATTATAATTCAGTGTCAATTAATTAAGATTTAGCTGTACCTTTTTATGTGTTATAAAGACCGTGCAAATATCCTTTTACGTGGTACACGTTAGTTGTATTCACTTGGACCTATTCTTATGCAGTTCATGGTGAACCGTTGCTAGGAGTCATCAGGGTGTGTTACAATGTTGCTCTTAATAGGTATGCTTTTGAAATGTCCTTTTTGGTAGTAGTACATTTATACGGTAATCATAACATTTGCTTACATGTTTAGCAAGAGTCCAATTAACCAAGCAACATCAAAGGCTATGCTAACACAAATGCTCAGTATCATTCTCAGACGTATGGAAACAGATGGGGTATGAGATGGACTTTTCGTTCTTAATCCATGTTTGCACATGGTTGATTTGATTGATGGTGACACTGTATATATATACATATATATAACTAGTTTAATCTGGCGATTCAGGTCAGTTCTAATCTTGAGACTACAGTGGCTCATTCAGAAGAAGTCTCAAATCCAGTGGTTGAAGAAGTGTCATCCAGTGATACTAGTGAGCCACATATGAATTTGAATGAAGCACTGAGCGTGAAACAAATAAATAATACATCCAAAGAAATTCAGAGTCTTGTGGATGGTACTGATATAAAGGTACATTTTTGTGTTTGGCTTGGAGGAGGTCATGCCAATATAAGCATTCTCTTTGCTTCTGTCTATTTCCTTGTCTCAACAATCTTGATATGTTGCAGTCTATGAGCTTCTATAAGATTTTCTTGTTTGATATAAAGATATGTTGGGGTTAAAAAACTATTTTTTATAGGGTTTAGAAGCTGTTCTTGAGAAGGCTGTGGGTCTTGAAGATGATGCAAAGATCACAAGGTATGAAGAGAGTATCTAAGTTCAGATTGTATAATATGGAGGAGAATTTACTCTGCAGGATCTGTCACTTTTCACACACCACCATGGGCGTGGGGGGCGTGGGGTGGGGTGGGCATGTTTTAGGAATCAATGTTTTGAAGTTCATTCACATTTTTATCCAGAATTTTTGCCCTTTCTATTATTATGTTAGTTATTTGTCTGTATAATCCTTTGTTTAAACACTGATTCTTTTAGAGGGATGGGCCAAGAGAGTATGAGTATCGGACAACGGGATGCTTTACTTCTTTTTCGTACTCTCTGTAAGGTTTGTACATCACATTTTTGTATTTTAATTCAAAGTCTCACTGTCCCAACACTGAACCGAATCATATAATGTGTCCACAGATGGGGATGAAGGAGGGGAACGATGAATTGACTACTAAATCACGGATTTTGTCCCTGGAGCTTCTGCAGGTTAGTAATAGTTTCAATAGGAAGCATAAATTCTTCTTATTTTGAACAATGTTTTAAAAAACGCGACTCGTATTCGAGGCGTTTTTATGTTGAGGCGAGACTCGTAAGAGTCGAGGCGGAACGACTCGTACGCCCCAAGTTTTAAATTTTTTTTACTCAAAATTCAAAAAATGTCAATAATATTAAATTAATTACAAATAAACTAAGTACTTCCTAAATCAATGTTCCATTGCCTCGAAAACACATTTAAGCATGAAATTATCTAGTGGCATGATGCCATCTTTTCTATGCCATAGTGTGTGTGTGTATATATATATATATATATATATATATATATATATATATATATATATATATATATATATATATATATATATAAGTAGTTTAGTGTGTATATATAAAAAGCAAATTTAAAAATAATAAAAAAAATAAAAAACTGAGCACCTTAATTAAGATCTTGCTCTTGAAACGTTGGGTAGTGGAGAGAGAACTTTGGCATAGAGGAGTTTATAAATGTATTTAGGGTTTTATTTTTATTTTAAATTTAATAGAAACATGAAAGCTGAAAAGTTACAGGAAGAGGTTCTATATTAATGACTTGGTGGGCTATACTAATTAATAGGGTAAAAAAAGAAGTGCCAAACTTAATGAAAAAGAGATTCTGGTATCAATTTTCAAAGCATACGCCTCAACCGAGTCGACTCGGTTGCGAGTCAACTCGCATGACTTGGTCAATTGAGGCGGATGCACTATATAACCCTATAGACTCGCTCGCCTCAGTACGGTTTTTTGCCGAGGCGTAACGACTCGCGAGTCGACTCGTACGAGTCGACCGTTTTTTAAAACACTGATTTTGAATTCACTTCAATGACTTGAGATTTGCATTTTACAAAAGAAGATGCTTGAATATCTGTGGGCCATTGGTCTTTATTTGGTTGTATATCAGGGCAAACTATGATTTTAACTATTTCACTTTCATACTGAAGAATGGGTTGTGACTGACCAGTTTTCATAGACATAGTTGGCCTTAACATGATATATTGAATGGTTACACAACCAGAACTCTGTGTTAAGTCCTCAAACTATAAAAAGTCAACGACATGGACTTGTCCCTATCGGATACTCCAAGAAATCCGTGCTACATAGAATGAGGAAGATATTTTTCTTTTTTCGAGAAGTAGCCACATTTAAGATACTTGGAACAGTATAAAATTATTTATCCTTACCTTAGTTCAGATATTGAGTCGATGCAATGGTGGGAAGGAGGATTCTAAGTCATTAGATTGATTATTTTTCACGTTTGTCTTGTGTGTACTATAATCAGTTCCATCCTATATTCCTATATAGTGAATGTACTTTGTTTGTCTTTTGTGTACCATAATCTGTTCCATTTATTATAGAGTAAATGTACTTTAATTTGAAATTTCATTGGCTCGATTTTTGAAATATAAGCAACAGGTGGCTTCTTGAATGATAGTTTATGGTCATAGGAATAGATCATGAATAAATATGAAACTAATAAAACATTAGTGCTATTTACAATAAATGCAGGGTTTATTGGAAGGTGTTGGTTACGTGGTCACAAAGAATATTCGATTTATTGACTCGATTAAAGCTCACCTTTCATATACATTATTACGAGCATCAATGTCACAGTCTCCTGTAATATTTCAGGTATAGTTTTATTGTATCCCTTATTCCCTTTTGAGTTTTGATTAATATCATTGTGCTATAATGCTGTGCTTAACAGCTGTTGCAGTCACGGTGGTAACACTTTTGTTTCTATATTTCTGTAGTACGCCACAGGAATATTTGCAGTTCTTTTGTTGCGGTTTAGGGAAAGTCTCAAGGTATTTCTAGACTTCGTTTTTCCCCTACTTTGTAAGAAATGATTTCATCACCATATAACGGAAGAAACAACTGATGAATCAATCCTTGTCCAGGCTGAAATTGGAGTCTTCTTTCCAGTGATTATTTTACGATCTTTGGATGGCTCAGAGGTTAACAAAAAATTAAGTGCTCTTCGGTATGTTGTTTTCATTGAAAAATGTTATTTTTCCAATATCATCCTGATGTATATCTTGTCTATTGGTTTTCTTCCTCAAATGCGATTTCTGACATAAGAGATCGATTGGCTCTGTGGCAGTTTGATATTTTCTTGCCAGCTCATGTTATCACCCCCTATTTTAATAACTTACATTTTCTATGCAATCAAATTTGATAGTATGCTGGAGAAAGTATGCAAGGATCCTCAGATGCTTGTTGACCTTTATGTGAACTATGATTGTGATCTTGAAGCACCAAACTTGTTTGAACGAGTGGTATGTTATGTCTTGAAACTAAGACACATTCTTTATTTGATTTCCATAAATTTCTTATTCTATGATCTTTTTTTAGACTACCACATTATCCAAGATTGCTCAAGGTACACTAAACGTGGACCCCAAATCTGCTACCACATTCCAGACTGGGCAAATTAAAACATCGTCTCTTCAGGTATATCTTAGGCCTCGATTACCCTATCATCACCCGAATTGTAGTTCTTTCTGCAATATAATTTATTCAAAATGGATGGTTCATGGTTGGCACCTGTTAATTTTTTCAGGGTCTTGTGAATGTGCTCAAGTCTTTAGTGCTTTGGGAGAAATCTCACAGAGAATCAGAAAATAAGAATAAGGGTAAGGCATTCCTTGAGGAAGAAGATCCATCCAGAGTATTTGGTGAATCCAAAATCAAGGAAGATTCAGCAAGCAACTTCGAGAGGCTGAAGGCTCATAAATCTACCATTGAAGCTGTTGTCTCGGAGGTTTGTGGATGGTGATTATGGGCTACAGTGTTTATACTCAGATTATGCAGCTATCTTCTGTTTGAGCCCTTGTTTAGTTGTTTCTTTGTTGTTTCAAATCTGCGTAGTTCAACCGAAATCCAGGAAAGGGCATTGATTATTTAATATCCAGAGGATTGGTGGAGAGAACTCCAGCTGCAGTTTCCCAGTTTCTCCGAAACACTGCCAACTTAGACAAGGTAGATGCTGTGTTCTTCTTTGGATTTACAGTTGTGTGGGTCAATATTTTGCAGAGTGTCTTACTGATTAAGATTTCAGGCTATGATAGGGGATTACTTAGGTCAGCACGAGGAGTTCCCCCTTGCTGTTATGCATGCATTTGTGGATTCCATGAAGTTTTGTGGAATGAAGTTTGATATGGCAATTCGTGAATTCCTTAAGGCGTTCCGACTTCCAGGGGAAGCTCAGAAGATAGATCGCATAATGGAAAAGTTCGCAGAGCGGTATGTGCTTTGTGTTACTGCATTTGTCTGCATTGATTTGGGAGTGATCCAGCCTGGTACGGGGGATTAGAAAACTTGTGCCTTCCCCCAAATTGGCAATAAAATATTAAAAATTGGAAACTCAACAAAACCTTACAGTGGTGTTGAATATAGTGCCAACTGAGAACCCATTACAAATATTATCAATATAAAAATAAGAAAATACAACAAAAAGTTTGTTAACGATGAAGTAATAAGTGTCTACTTTTACATTCACTGATATGAACCAGATTTGCTAGTTGAGGTTGAAAATTAAAAGTTCCAGTAGTGGAGTGGCAAACAAGTAGTAAACCAATACATGTTCTATAGATGCTACTCTGAGATAGTGGTGAACATAAATAAAACACGATCCACACCTTTTTTAAAAATTTAAAAACATGTTCCACACCTTTTTTTAAAAACCGTGACTTACCGATTAAGAACCGCAAAACCAATCTCAACTGTTAAAACACTGCTATTTAATTTTCTTGAAAACTGCACATTTGAAGTTATTAAAGAACACACTTGACAATTTGGTGTTTTGATTTACCGAAACAATACAAAAACCACACCGTGATCAACCTGACTCTGAGACAGTACTTGCAGATAAACAATTACTGAGCTACGTTTTCCACGCATTGTAACTAGCCAGGATTTAGTAGTTCCATATTTTAACAGTGTTCTTCTGTTCCAGTTACTGTGCCGACAATCCTGGTCTATTCAAGAATGCAGACACCGCTTATGTCCTTGCTTATGCAGTTATTATGCTAAATACTGATGCTCATAATCCAATGGTGTGGCCAAAAATGTCCAAAAGTGATTTTGTTCGCATAAATGCCTCGAATGATGCTGAAGAATCTGCTCCCAAGGAACTCCTGGAGGATATATATGATTCCATTGTTAAAGAGGAGATAAAAATGAAAGATGAACCTGCAGGAATTCTGAAGAACAGTAAGCAAAAGCCAGACGGTGAGGAGAGAGGTCTCATCAGCATTCTCAATTTGGCTATTCCAAAAATGAGCTCTTCAACGGATTCCAAGCCTGAGAGTGATGCAACTGTAATGCAAATTCAGGCTATAATAAAGGATAGAGGGGGCAAAAGAGGGGTCTTCTACACTTCGCATAGAATAGAGCTTGTAGGTCTCATGGTTGAAGCTGTAGGATGGTCATTACTTGCTACCTTTGCTGTTACCATGGGTGAAATAGATAACAAGCCGAGGATTGGTCTTTGCATGGAAGGATTCAAAGAAGGTATACACATAACACATGTTCTTGGAATGGACACTATGCGCTATGCCTTTTTAACATCTTTGATAAGGTAATTCTCAATTTCTTATTGCTTTGTCTTTCTTGTATTTGGTGAGTTTTTACCTCACTCTCTGTTTTAAACTATAAATGACTAAAGACATTGGTAGATCCTTGTTATTTGGAATTTTTGAATGTAAAGGATTGAAGTACTTAGCTACAGAATTTCCTACTGTTACAGAAGATCTGTAGTTTTGGTATAAAGTTAAAATGGGAAATTTTGATCGAAGATTTGAGGGTTTAACTTTAAATTCGATAAGATTCTTGAATGTTTGACATTACCATAAATGCTTTCTTTACAAGTTATCCAACAAAATGAATCGCAGGTATACTTTCTTGCATGCACCAAGAGATATGCGTGGTAAAAATGTGGAAGCACTGCGTACACTACTTAATTTATGTGATATTGAGATCTATGCCTTTCAAGACTCTTGGTTTGCCATTTTAGAATGCATTTCCCGCCTAGAATACGCTGTATCATGGCCAGCCATGACTGCAGCTGTTATGCAAGGATCAAATCAAATCTCTAGAGATGCTGTTATTCAATCCCTGAGAGAGCTGGCTGGCAAGCCAACTGAACAAGTATTTGTGAATAGCATCAAATTACCCAGTGAAACAGTCGTGGAGTTTTTTACTGCTTTGTGCAGTGTGTCAGCAGAGGAATTAAAACAAGTACCAGCTCGTGTTTTTAGCTTGCAGAAGGTTGTCGAAATTAGCTATTACAATATGGCTCGTATACGCATGGTAATTTCTTCACCTGCTAAAAGTATGATCTTGTTTTTGTCTTCCCATCGCTACTTTATTTGTTCTAAAATTATATTATCTTTTTCTTTCTTCCTGTTTTTATTTGCATTTTCACTGTTTATATTGTGAATTCTTTTGCCTTATGATATGGATACAGAATGCTTGAGAGTTTAGTTCATGCATAGATGCTGTAGATTTTTATGGCATTTTTCATCTACTTTCAGGTTTGGGCTAGAATATGGTCAGTATTGGCTCACCATTTTATTTTTGCTGGGAGTCATCATGATGAAAAAGTCGCTATGTATGCAATAGATTCGCTACGGCAACTTGCTATGAAATATTTTGAGCGCGCTGAACTTGCAAACTTCACTTTCCAGAATGATATTTTGAAACCATTTGTTGTTCTCATTCAAGCCAGCAGAAGTGATTCCATTCGAAGGCTTATAGTGGATTGCATCGTTCAAGTATGTGTGGTATCAACACATTTTTGCTGTCCTTTTGTGTTTTACTGTTGTTTGGTATCAACATATATGATTTGGTAGCAGATGATAAAATCCAAAGTTGGAAGCATAAAGTCAGGATGGCGGAGTGTGTTCATGATTTTCACTGCCGCTGCAGATGATGACCTGGAACCCATAGTCGAAAGTGCTTTTGAGAATGTGGAACAGGGTAGGAACCTTTTTTATCCCCTTTATTTCTGCCTTTTTCCCAGCTTTCTTGCTATGGGTTTATAAGACAATTTTAACTATTTGTTGTAAAGCTATGTCTGACACAAGGGGAATATTGCAGTTGTATTGGAACACTTTGATCAGGTTGTTGGGGATTCATTTATGGATTGTGTCAACTGCCTGATTGCATTTGCTAATAATAAAACTTCTCACCGTATAAGTTTGAAGGCCATTGCTCTGCTGCGAATTTGCGAGGACCGTCTTGCAGAGGTTTATTATCCAATATTTCCTGTGAATTTTCACCTGTGAATTTTTTAACAGGTGAAAATTACTTTCTTTTGTCTTATTCCAGGGACTTATACCAGGTGGTGCTCTGAAACCAATTGATGCTACTGCAAATGAATCATTTGATGTTACCGAGCATTACTGGTTCCCTATGCTCAATGGTCTTTCTGATTTGACTGCTGATCCCAGACCTGAGGTCAGCAGTTGTGCGCTTGAGGTTTTGTTTGATCTGTTGAATGAGAGAGGCAGCAAGTTTTCATCTACATTCTGGGAAAACATTTTCCAAAACGTCCTGTTTCCAATATTTGATAATGTAAGGTATGCTGGAAAAGAAAGTGAGTCTTCTCAGGAAGGATCAGTCCGCGAAAGCAGTGTTCATTCACTACAGTTGTTATGCAACCTTTTTAACACCTTCTACAAGGTAATCCAAGCCATTAATGAATACATTTAGTTAACAAACATTGTTTTTAGTCTAGACATGGGCAACATTCATGTGTGTATCTGTTGTTGAGTGATGTTCATATTCTTTTCCTAATTGCTTAGTTAAATTATGCTTGCTTATGTTTTCACACTGAGTATATAATTGTTACTGCATATGTTAGTTCTCCTATCTCAATCTCACATATGAACGTGAGAGGATGAATGATGTTTTTAGGCACTTACGTATGTCAATGCAGTCTTGATATTTTCATAGTTAAATATTTTATTTGCTTTCTCTCTTCACTCTGTGTTTTTGAAACTTTTTGCCTTCCTAATATAAATTTGTTTGTAGTAACTGTAATTATTATCCATGAAAAATGCCTTAAAATTTGTTTTTTTGCTTCTCAATTTTCTTCTCACATGCTTGCCTGTGAAAAATTGACATCATGAATTGGCAATTCCCATAGAAAAGCATATTAGCTTACATTGTCACCTAATATCTATCCGGTGAGATAGGTTGCTGTGCTTTGTATCTAATGAGTACTCACGTGGAGTTCTCTTCTTCTAAGAGTCGGGAATGAAAATTCGATACTATTATGTTTCTTTATTGGACTGGAAAACATAATGCTGATTTCAGCTGCTTCAATATTTGAGATTTGAGACACTTTAGATAATTGTGACGATTGATGTCTCATTTATGTAGGACGTGTTCTTTATGCTGCCTCCTCTGCTCAGCTTACTTTTGGATTGTGCCAAGAAAACCGATCAGTCTGTAGTTTCAATATCATTGGGTGCACTAGTGCATCTTATTGAAGTTGGAGGACATCAATTCAGTGATAACGACTGGGATACTTTGTTGAAAAGTATAAGGTACGCACTCACTCTCTCACATCACACACACACACACATTGTGGGATAAATTTTGTTGATAAACAGTCTACAATAATCATTTTTTTAATGTTATTTTATGGTACGTATTGATTTTGACCAGAGATGCTTCATACACAACCCAACCCCTTGAGCTTCTCAATAATTTGGGTTTTGAGAACAATAATAATCATAAATCCTTAACAAGAGACTTGGACACCCCTGGATATGTATCCACTGGTAGTGATAACCATCACGATATTATCTATGAAAATGGGAACACAGCCCGAATAGAAGCCAGTGCTGATGGAATTTCACTGGATGACACTCGAGAAACGGTGCTCCCTGTGGATATGGAGGGATCTGAAGGTTAGTAAATTATAAATGCTATATAAACTTGCTTCGTAAATATATAGAAGCTTAAAGTTTGCTGTGTCTCTCTTTAGGCATACCATCACCATCTGGACGACTGACAAAAGCTACTGATAATGGAGGCCTTCAACGTAGTCAAACATTTGGACAAAAATTCATGGCAAATATGGACAACCTGTTTATAAAAAGTTTTAGCCCAAGAACAAAGGATCATACATCTGATGGAATGGTGCTATCTTCTCCATCCAAGGTTGGCATTCCATACATAGCTTTGCAGTTTAATGCATGTTTTGTCCTATTATAGTTGTGTATGCAAAATTTTTTATTCTTGATATGTAATTGTTTAATATATTATTTGTTGTAACATGGCTAACATATTGATCTTCGTATAAAAATTGTTTATTTTTCCTTTGTAAACTAACACTATGTATGGACCCATTGGGTTTTGGTGGTGCAAAAGAAAAGGAATGGAAAAATTAGATCACAAAAACAATACATTTGTTGGATTGAGAAAAACTCTCCTTAGCATTAGCATTAGCATTTGCTTTTGCTTCACTATAATGATTAATAGTTCTAACATCAACCTTCCAATGCCCAAGCTTAGAGTGGATTGATTCCCCGAACACCAAGAACCTGACCCTGAAATTTTAGGTAAAAAAATACACATTATATTGAATAAAGGATGTATTTGACAACCTATTGATTTGAGAAAGCAACCAAAAGAAAATGAAATTATTTCGACATTCATTTGGGAAGGAGAGCTGCATGCCATACCTAAACGTCCTTGATAAGGGGTGGGCGTAGCTCACTAGATTCTTGGGTCTCTTCTTTGATCATAAGAAAATCCTGTAGGTATCCTCATTTATTGACGCAGTTTGCAATCAGATTTGTACTATTATCCCATCCTGGCATCCCGAGTCATTTACCCCTAGATGATTAACATCATTTGTTTGGTAATTGTAAATGATCCCTTTATAGGTAAGATTATGATATCAATTGGAGTTCTATTTTTGTAAGAAATAAGATTGTTAAATGCCGGAACATTATGCAATATCATAGGATTTTGTGTATTGGTACAGTTGAAATAGATTAAACATTTGTAAGGTTTTCTATACCCAGCAATTCCTGGACCTGCTTAAAAAGTGAACATCAGTTTCCTTGAACTACTGAATCTGTCTCTTTGGCTTTGTTACGACATTCTGTAGTTCAAAATGTGTTTAATTGCATTCTTATATTAATGATTCCTAAGTGTCATTTGAGTGTTGTCTAATAAAGATTAGTTTTGACATTTTATTTTCTTCTCTAGTTTCCCGATACAACTATGGAGCCTGATTCCAGAGATGAAGAGGAAACTCCAATGTTGGGGCCTGTTAGATGTAAATGTGTAACGCAGTTGTTACTTTTAGGCGTCGTTGATAGTATTCAGGTATGAAAACCTTTTCTTGAGATTATCATATATGCCATGCCAACATTTATCCTAGGCTATATTTGATTGCAATATATTACGATGTTTACATCTGCATAGCTTAAGGCCATACTTTCCCGTAAAACTGCAAAACTATAAAATTATACAGTTTACTTTGACTTTGTTGATATACATGCTGTGCTAGTCAGTTTTATCTCTTAACATCACTTTTATGAATTATGTTTGACTGGAGAAAATGTCATTAATATCTATGATTCTCTTACAAAATATTAGTTCTTATATATCATGTTCGATATGGTTCACACTTGCAGAAAAAGTATTGGAACAAGTTGAATGCACAGCAGAAGATCACCATCATGGAAATTTTACTCTCTATTCTGGAGTTTGCTGCTTCCTACAATTCTTTTACTAATCTCAGATTGCGAATGCAGCAAATTCGTTCTGAAAGGTTGGTAACAAGAGACATTTTGATATCACAGTATTCATATGATTATCCATGCTTTGGGTGGCTAGTTCCTTAGACATTGGTTTGTTTTCTCTTGATTAGGCCTTCGCTGAATCTTCTCCGTCAGGAGTTGGCTGGAACTTGTATCTATCTTGATATCCTACAAAAGGAGACGGCAAAAGTTGATATTCATGCAGAGGATGATGTCAAAGAAGAGAAAGTGGAAGGCATAGCCGAAGGAAAGCTCGTGTCTTTTTGTGAACAAGTGCTGAGAGAGGCATCAGATTTTCAATCTAGCATGGAGGAGATGAGCAATATGGATGTTCATCGAGTTCTTGAACTTCGATCTCCAATAATTGTGAAGGTACATAATAGTCAGTAAATACATATACTATAACATTAAAGTTCAGGAACTTTTACTTTTTATTTGGGGGGGTGTCTTTCATTTACTTTTCATACAATTTCAGTTGTGGGTTTATCATCCATGAAATTGACTAGATATCCAATTTCAATTGTATTTATGTATTTACCTTCATCTTCAAGATAACATTTCCAATAGTAATGATTTACTTTCTGCTCATCCTTCCCCTTGGGCCGACATACCATGTGTTTTAGTTTGGCTCGCTGGTGTGATTCCCATTAATCTGAATAAATCTATGTTCCCTTTGAGGAACAAAACCTTGTATTTACAAGATTAGATAGTCTTCCAAATCATAGCGGTTTCCAATATTTAGCTTGGGATGACATAGCGAATGTTTCCATTAAAAAATGGTTTCAAGCTTAGCATAGGACATACTAGTAATTACTAATTAAAGACTACGAGATGTGACATTTGTACAATTATTTCTGTGAATCACTTCTCTGCCCTTGCGAATTAACGTGATCTGCTAGCAAGGTGTAAATATTTTAATTATATGGTATTCCAGGTGCTGAAAGGCATGTGCCATATGAATGCCCGTATTTTCAGAAGTCACTTCAGGGACTTTTATCCTTTGATTACGAAACTTGTCTGCTGTGACCAGGTATAAACTTCCTTCCAAGTATACTTTTGCGAAGTCCTATTTCATTGCATCTTAATCGTCTTAGCTTAATGTTGAATTTTTCCTCAGATGGATGTTCGTGGCGCCCTTACGGAACTTTTCAGGCTGCAATTGAACGCACTGTTACCATCATCTAACGGGATGAATTTGTTGGGTACTAAATAAACTTGGTGATGTGCATTTTTAGAGAAGAGTTCCATCCCTTTTCGCCTCCATTGCCTTTTCATCTTAAATGTTTGGTCTTGCTTCTATGCCGTTATGAAACACGGTTGACACCAAGCGGTATGGAGGGAAGGGAGCCGTGCGTGTTTACTGCAAATCTCGTTTTGAATTGTCATCCATTTTTGACACTTGTTGAACGAGTCATTTCTTTATTGTCAATGTAAAAGTTTGCTATTTAATTAGAAGTGTATTATCATTCCGATTGTATCATTCCGAGTGTATTATCACTGCATTCATTACCTATGGAAATCAGAACTTCAGGTGTACCAAATTAATAGAGAAATCCCAACATTAAAAATAAGGGATTTTTTTATTTAATTAATTTTATTCTGCAACTTTTGGACAGAAGTACCAAAACCAACAACACTGAGATCCTAATGGTCCCAAATTTGAACACCAATCTTTGCATTACTTAAAAAGATGGCACTCTCACTTTAAACTTTAAAGGCTCCGCCACACCCTGTCCTGAATCATCAGGAGATTGGTAAATTGCAGAATGCGACTCAATGGTAACGAACTTAAGAGTGCCTTTCATGAACTTAAGAGTGCCTTTCGCCACTCGAAAATCACAGAATAGATCTTTGCATTACTTCCTTGAGTATGATGTCATTGTATGGAACTATTTAGGTCTATTAGCTTCGCAAATCTTTTTTTTTTTTTTCTTTTTTTTCAAAGTTGTTGGAGTTTTTTTTTTATGAAGGAATTAACCTAATTTCATAGTTTCAATCACTCCCTAGCAAGACTTTTTTTGAAGGATCTCAAAGTCTATTTTATTTTCTTTCAAAATTTCGAAGTTTTGAAGTAATTTTTGAAGGAAATTTAAACTTTACTGATTTCATAGATTCAATTGCTTCCCCTAGCAAACCTTATCAATATGAAAACCTAAGGTCCAAAGTTCGAATCCAAAAGATTGCAATTGATCTAAAGCCTTATCAATATGAAGACCTAAAGTTCAAAGTTCGAACTCAAAAGATTGCAATTGACCTAGACAAAAAAATCTTATCAATATGCATAGTTTTCATTATCGTTCATTCCAAATCAATAAAAACACTCCATACAAAAAGATATACCTTTTTATTTTAAAAGATAATTTAAACTTTAATTTTTTTTTGTAAATTTTAATCACAATTACTTAATTAATTTAAAATTATATTTTTAGTAAAAAACAATAAAAATAAGATTTTTCTTAATTTTTGTACTAAAAAACACGTGCCTATTGATTTGATTCATAACTTAGAGAATTACTGTAGTGTAGTATAACATATGATAGCTAATGTGCAAATTATGCACTTTAAATAAGAAAAAAAGGATAGGCCAAAGAAATAGTAGTAGGAGTTTCTTTATTATTTATAGAGAGAATAACATACATGAATCAACACAATCAAGCATGGAGTATATAGAAAGGCAAAAAATGAAAGAAAAAAAAAATACAACATATATATATAGTACTGTCTACCAAAACACTCTTTTATCTTGTGGCATGTGGATGGATGAGAGCAAATTACTTAAGTGCCACTGTATGGTGCTGGAATAGGCATACCCTTGACGATCCCGCAGAGCAATCCCGTCGGAAGCAAGTTGTATTCGTCTCTGAGAGACCTCTCCGGAGACAGCACGCTGATATAGAGCTGCTCTCCCAAGTGCTGCCTCTCCATGTTCAACGATCTCAAGTTCCACATTCCTGCGTTGTCGAGAGTCGTCATGATCGCTGCCCAGCTGTTTGGATACACTTGCACTGTGTTCCTGCTCAGTGCATCTATCAGGTTGTACTTCTTCCTCATATCCGGATTCCACCTTCCAGGCTCCACACTGTTAAACATCGTAAGTCCGATTTTAAGATGATATATAATAACATATATAATTATTATATATAAATATTATATATTACCCGACGGCGAAGAAGGAGTATCCGGACAGATGCCACGTCTGCGTGCTCTTGTCGTGGTTCTCGAATACGAACTCCACGTAGTTCCGGAAAGTCCCGTTGACCACGTTGGGAGCAACGACCACATTAGCCGACAGATCCTTCGGGGGCTCGTCTTGCATGATGTTGTACTTGAACTCCTTCTCGGCCAGCCCGAAATACTCCGACAGCTTCAGCGGGGTCTCGGGGTCCACGTGCGAGACCCCGTTGACCGCGAACCTCCTCTTCCCGTTGACCGTGACGGCGGGCCCCGTCGCGATCTTGATTGTCCTGGTGATGTTGATCTTCCCGTAGTGGTACGACCCCTGCGGGTTCGGCCTGGCGGCGCTGGCCGTCAAGTTCCACCTGAACGACCGGAACTGATTCATCGACCAGATGTACCCGACAGCTGGCGGCGGCGGGAGGTCGGGGGATGTGGGGCCCGCCCCTCCTTTGTACCCGATGACAGCTGTCGTGTGGAAGTCGAGCTTGGTAAACCTAGTCGAGGCGACTAGGAAGTAATCCTTGGGCGGCTGGTCGGCGTCGACGAGCACCGAGTAGCACTGGCCGAGGTGGACGTCGAGGGAGTCGTAGACGTTCTGCATGGTGTGGGACCCCTCGACCTCGACGAGCTTCATGATGTGGCCTTGGATTCTGACGTTCATCGACTCCTTCATCCCGACGTTGCAGAATCGGAGGCGGTAGGTCTTCCCCTGCTCGAACGTGAGCATCGGCTTGTTCTCGTTGCTCTTCCCGTTGATCAGGACTCCGGCGGGGCGGCCCAGCGAGTGGCCGGAGTCGAGAAGCTTTTTCAGAGTGGCTTGAGTTTTCGTGTACCAATCTCCGATGAAGACGGGGAAGTCGTCGGCCGGGCGGTCGAAGGGGACGGGGATTAGGTCGCGGCTGTGGATGGTGATCATGCCGAAGCCGCCGGCCGCGCGGTGGAGGGCGGTGGTCGGATAGTAGTAATACGAGCCGATTTGATCCTTGACTTGGAAGTGGAAGGTGTAGTTGGTTCCGGAAGGGATGGGGCAGTTGGTGCCGAGAAGGCCTTCTTGCCACGAGTTCTTCCTCTGCTGGATTCCGTTCCAGGTGAAGAGGAGCGGCTCGTCGAGGTTGTTGAAGATGTTGACGACGATGTTGTTGTTGGAAGTGCAGTTGATGGTGGGGCCCGGAAAGAGGTCGTTGATGGTGATTATCTTCTGGGGAACGCCCATTGGGGAGAGAGTCGCGTACTTCACGTCCCACTCGAAGAAGAGGTAAGGGTCGCCGGAGAGGGCGGATTGGAGGAGGGTTGCGACGACCACGAGGAGGAATACGAGAGCGAGTTGCTGCTGCTTCGCCATGTTTGTGGCTTTTTTTGGTTTTGGTTTTGGTTTGTGGACAATCAGATATGTTTGATTGTCGTGGGATGTGGATATATGTTTAATGAAGGAGTGAATGTGAATGTTTTTGTATGGATGGAGGAGTTGTTTATTTATATTACGAGTTTCAAGTTGGTTGAAGAAAGAATTGAAGGACGTTCGAAGTTCAAGGCCGTGTCCGGAGGGACTTTCCTTATTTAGAATTGTAGTCGTTCAATTTCTTTGGCCATGGCCTGAGTTTCCTTCTTTACCGCACGCGTGTACGTACCAATGTGTTTTTCGAATCCATGCATGTTTTTAGTAATTCAACATTTCAAGTTTCAAACTAACAAGATTACATTATTTTTTCAATGGCATCACTTTTAATTAGTGTAATTTTTTTACACAATTAATAATTCACTTCAATTCAATCAAATGATTCATTTGTAAATTATATTACTATTTGGAATGTCTTTGAAAAAGACTCTAATCCTATAACTTGACAATTGCAAACCACCATGATCAATACCACAAACGAAAAAACAACATGACACGAAATTATAACGTGGTTCATTCCTTTTTCAAAGAGTTTCGCGGAATTTTCTGTTTTGATATGAGATTTCAAGGCGGTTCATTTCTCCCCTTGACATGTTCGTCGAGTCACGTCCCTTGTTTGCGCTCAAGTTCTATTCCGATTGTCTGGAATGTTGATACATAAAATTAGAATTGTGTGTATATTATGTGACTTGCCGTGGGCTTCAGAGCATCTTCAATGTTAAAGCTCACCTTCCACTTTGTATGAACTCAATACACATGATATATCATTTCAAAGTGAACAAAGGAAAAAAGTGTTTAATTTCATCCAATATTAAAACTCACTTCTTACATTTTTAAAGACCAATGTAATTAATTAAATATTAATGAAACACACAAAAAAGTAATGTTATCAAACATTGTCCAAGAAGGTGGCCTTGACCAACATGGAGTTTTCTTCTTTCATCCAATAGTAGTATTTTTCTCACTTCAAGGGGCTCAAGTCCACTTCATTTAAGGTGCTCAAGTCCACTTCAGGTGGCCCAATACATAGTCACATAGTTCGGGAATTGAGATGGCATCCGAACTCCGCCGATTGAGAACAAATGTACCGAATCGGAGTTCGATTTCAGTCCTAATTCGGCTCTGGTCTCCCTTCTTGACCAAATTTGAGCTCTAGAGAGAGAGAGAAATGTTCTGGAAAAAAAAAACTCACTTGAAGAGGAGGCGGCGGCTAAGTGAAATGAAGAGAGAAAAAGAAAGATTTTTTTATGCTAGTAAAAATAAAAGTAGAATTTTCAATTAGGGTCTGATTTCAAATGGACTTGCAAAGATCTACACTTTTGATTTGAAATTTTAAAAAATGAGTTTATAAATTTATTAATTATTATTAAAATAAATAAATAATGAGCCTACTCTTATTTACTTTTTTTGTCAATTTTAATATCATATAAAAAAAATGTAGTGTACAAAACAAAACAGCGCATAGGGAAGAATTTTACCGCATCAACAAGCTAACATACTAGCTCTCCGAACAGTCAACTATAAGTGTTAAAAACCAAAAATCAAACGAAAAATCGTTTGCCAGCCTAAGGCTCAAATCCAATTAATTCTCACGTAATAATTATATTTTGAACCCTAACAACAACTATTAAATACTATTGTATCTCCTAGCTACCAAAATTAGAACTTAACATAATAAGAATCATAATTGAAAAAGGAAAAACACACAATAAACTAAAATAAATTTGATAGTAAATAATAAAAACTCCAGGCCCATAACAGGCCTAAACCCGATCTCGACGCCGATAGACGAGCCATGGTCGAGTCCCAACCCCTTCTACCAATCCGCTCTCTATCAACTTCATCCCTCTTCAAATCAACCTTGTCCCCAAGGTTGAAAAATATCCTCCTTTTCCGTTACTTCATCTTGGTCAGTGGGTTCGTAATACTCATAATTACGTAGGTCTACTTCCTCATTCGGCTCCACGAGCAACACTCGCAGCTCTTTGAGAGGACAGACTCTCCCATTGCCTGGTGTGTAAGTTTTGCGGCACTTGAAGGACAATCTTTTCGCTCGCAAGTCGGCTATCTCGTTCGATGTGAGACTAGAGAAGCGTAAACGCGTATTCGACTCCTCCGAAGTTGCCGAAGTAGCAGCCGTTGAGCGGTCGATCGACCAAGTCATGCGACTAACTGAATCATTCCCCGTTGGACCGGTGACTGTGCCTGCCTGCACCACCAAATTATCTTCCACATCTCTTGCTAGATTCATGGACGTTTCGAGATCTCCCGGACGCAGTAACCTAAGTGAACTACGTATGGAATCCTTCGACCCCTTCATGAAATACCCAAGGTAGTGATCATCAGAGAACCCAGGTACCTGGCTTGCCAATTGCACGAACAAAGTTGCATACTCGTCCACGCCCTTAGTTTGTTTTTGTTGGATTTGTGTCCTTCATTCCACGTGTGTTGCACCGAGATAAGTTATATAGTGCGTCCTATGTAGATGGATCGATTAGTCGGTGTTATTTGTCTTGTCGAGGAACACGAACTTAACACTCGATGATCATGGCAAATGAGTCACACGACCCTCTTGATCATGTATACTTGGAGTATACAAACGTCGGTTGGGAACCGGGGTGAAACGACGAAGAAAACGGAGAGAAATCATTTTCTGGACAGCCAAGCGGCCGCTACGCCCCCCAAGCGGGCGCTTGGGGTAAGTCGGTGGACCAAGCGGCCGCTTGACCCCCCAGGCGGGCTCCTGGTCCTCCAGATCGTGAATTTTTTGGAAATTTTCCGATTTCCTTCCTTTTTGGACTCCTACGCCTACTAGGAAACCCTATGGGATTACTCTCATATAAAGGGACCCTATGACCACGAAATTCACTACTACATCATCATATATTCGTGAGAGAATTTCGTGGAGAGGCCGGAGGAATCGAGGAATCGAGCGGGGTTCGTTTCAAGTCCAAGTTCATGTCGTTTCAAGGATCAACGAAGGGTTCGTGCAACGAATTGAGGCCGGGTATTTTCTCGGCTGATCCATCTACGTCCGGGCATCAATTATTAAGAAGAATCACAAGGTACACGATTCTTAAACTAAGTCATTAATTGTTCTTACTACATACGTGCGCACTAGATCCATGATTAGGGTTTTACGTATGCATGATTCTTTCTTCCGCACTTTTTCATGCTTGTAAAATACGTAAATCCATCTATTGGGGTATGGATGAGATTCATACAAAAACCCAACAGTGGTATCAGAGCCTTGGTCGTGCGTTTGCGTATGCGTGTAGAACAAGTGCCTATAAAAATTGTTTTTATTTTTTTTTGTGAATTTTTCCGTGGACTATTTTTGGAAAAATAGTATTTGATTGTATGTTAATTTAATTGGATTATTTTTGCATAAATCAAGTGTTCATGAATTTTTGTGATTTATTCATGTAATTTTTCATGGAATATTTTTTGGAAAAATAGTACTTGATTTGATGTTAAAATTTATTCGATTATTTTTGTATGCATAAATCAAATCTCCATGATGTGAAATTCAAAATTGATAAATTTATTTGGAATATTATTTGTCAATTTTATCTCTTAATCATGATTAATAAAGAATTTAGAATTCTTGTATTTTTCATGAAGTTCATGTTTTATCAAATTTTCAAAACAATGCCTAATTTGTATTTCACAAGTTAATTTCAAGCCGATCTATTCTACACCTCGGGGAGTGGGAATGAGACCAGAGTGCTTAAATTAGTCGATGACGCAAATTAGAGACTTTCGAACCATGGGATGGTAAGATCTTCTGGTTAGCTCCCCCATGTCACATGGGAGATAGGGCGCAATTGCATGATAAATCGCTGGTTAGAAACCTCGAGTTTTCACTTACGATTTGTCGCGTTTTGATTATTGGGATAATTATGAACGGGGATACAAATAGAAATCGATTATTGGGAATAATCGAACAATTAAAATCTGATTTTATTGAGAATAAAATTAATAGGCATATTAGAGTTATATGTTGCATCTTGCTTGCTATGAATTGAGAATTCCTGTTGCTTGCTAGATGTAAGTCCAATGACCGATAGTCATTGGGTGAATGCCCTGCGTTTTTCGTACTCAATGGCCTTAGAGTTTTATATGGACTGCGTGCCATCAAATATTTTGTAATAGTATAGATTTATTTTTGCTATCGTCTGCGTGCCATTATACATTGTAAGTTGTGGTGGGATCCACAATCGAAGGCCTTACAGGAAACAAAGATTTGAAGAGACGTTTACACGAGTGAGACTCGTCCAAGACGAAATCGAGTAGGACTCGAGGAGACGCAAAGCTATCATCGAGTGAGACTCGAGAAGACGAAGACATGAGTGAGACTCAAGGTTACAAGTACCTCGAGGAGGATACCAATTTGTAATTTATCGTTTTCATAGTATAGAACTTAGGGGCCATTGGAGTGCGTTTTATGTGTTGTGGTAGTATGCATGCTTTAGGTTTTATTTTGCGTTTAATATCATGTTCAATCGATTAAAACGTAACATGCATGCTATGTCTCATAAAATGAGTTATCGCCTTGTCCAAATAGGCACACCCCCTAAAGCTCTCGATCATCAATTAGTAGGTTCCGCCTCCGCGGGGTGCTATATTTTTTATCTTGAGATAAGGTGAGGGTAGAGGAACAACGAGGCCTCTACAACGTGTTTTTTGGTTTCTCATCGACGAACCCACTGCAGGCGTGGTAGTCGAGGCGAGGAGATAAGAATGGGATTCTTATCGACCGAGAGTGTTATTGTCGATAGTGGGACTATTGAAATAACATTGACAATGAGATTGTCTACCTATCTTGGATTTTTCGAGTGTCAAGCTCTCCTTGGCTCGAGAAATTGCGAGATGAGGATCTTGGAATTGTTTTGTCCTAGAGACACCAATGTTGGACATTGGAGGACAAAATAGACAACTACATAAATGTTTGAGGAACGACTTGTTGTCAAACTTTTGAATGTTTACTAAATACTTGCTTATTTCTTTCTGTAGTTAATATATCTCATCTAAACTCTATCACCCAAGTTACTATGCGTTCAATCATTGAGAAGGAAAAACTGAACGGTACTAACTTTCTCGATTGGCATCGAAACATGAGATTGGATCTCAAATTTGAAAAACGAGAGAATGCTAATGAAACTCCAATTCCTGTGCTTTCCGAAACGAATATCGTTCTGCACTCGTTGCATGATGGTTATGACACCTTGAGGACAAACTATCATGTGAACGGAGTACATAGATCGTTGATGGATCTACATAGTCATTTGGAGACTGTAGAGCCTACGATCAAGAACAACTCTGGGAGAGATGTTCTTATGATAAAGGAATGTGGAATTTCCAAAAAAAATAAGAACAAATCCAAGTCCATTGGCAAGGGTAATGATGTTGCTGCACCTAAGGCCAAAGACAAGAAGACTTCGGTGGGACCAAAGTGCTTCTATTGTGATGGCGTGGGCCATTTCAAAAGGGGTTGTTCTAAATACAAGGAAGATATGAAGAGTGGGGTTTCCCCTTCATCTTCAAGTATCTATGTTGTAGATATACACCTTTCTAACGCTACTTCATGGGTATTCGATACCGGTTGTGGGACTCACATTGTTAGATGTGTGGAGGGCCTACAAAGAAGTAAGAAGTTAGAGAAAGGTGAAGTCCATCTACGTGTGGGGAATGGAGCGAGGGTCGCTGCATTAGCCGTAGGGTCTTATTGTTTATCGTCGCCCTCGGGGCTCGTGCTAGAACTTAATAATGTTTATTTTGTTCCTAGTATTACTATGAATATTATTTCCATTTCAGCATTGGATGTTGAAGGATTTAATTTTACGATTATTAACGGAATTTTTTCGTTGTTTAATCGTAATCTATTCTATGGTATGACACGTCTAGAGCGGGGCTTATACGTGCTCGATTTAGATAAACGAATATACAACATAAATACCAAACGAGCTAAATCAAACGAGATTAACGAAACGTACCTTTAGCACTGTCGTTTGGGCCATATAAACAACAAACGTGTTGAGAAACTCCTCGAGCAGGTTGTTCTTAAATCATTTGATTTGGAATCATTTGATACATGCGATGGGTGTCTATTAGGCAAAATGACGAAATCACCATTTCTGGGAACTGGTGAGCGAGCTAGTGATCTATTGGGCCTACTACACACTGATGTGTGTGGACCAAAGAGTTCACTGGCACGAGGTGGTTACGTGAAAATCAACTTGGCAAGACGATAAAAGTTCTTCGATCGGATCGAGGCGAATATCTGAGTCAAGAGTTTGACGATCATCTAGTGAAGTGTGAGATTATATCTCAACTCACACCTTCTGGAACTTCTCAGTTGAATGGAGTGTCTGAGAGAAGGAATCGAACTTTTTTGGAAATGGTTCGATCTATGATGAGCTCGGCTAAACTTCATATATATATATCCTTTTGAGGACATGCACTCTCAACTGCTGCTCTAATACTGAACAGGACGCCGTCAAAGGCTGTGAGTAAGATACCATATGAGATATGGAGCGGGAGGGTCCCGAATTTGTCTTATCTCAAGATTTGGGGTTGCGAAGCGTACGTCAAGAGATATATCTCTAGTAAGCTTGAATCCAAATTTGACAAGGTTTTCTTTGTGGGTTAACCAAAAGAAACCCGAGGATATTATTTCTACAATCAATCGGAGAACAAAGTTTTTGTTGCTCGCGATGGTATCTTTCTGGAAAGGAATTCCTTTCTAAGAAAGAGAGTGGGAGTAAAGTTGTTCTGGAACGATTTCCACGATGAACAACCAGTTACCGAGGAAACAAACGACGAGGT
Source organism: Euphrasia confusa (assembly GCA_954870475.1). Taxonomy (NCBI): domain Eukaryota; kingdom Viridiplantae; phylum Streptophyta; class Magnoliopsida; order Lamiales; family Orobanchaceae; genus Euphrasia; species Euphrasia confusa. The sequence goes on from OX940960.1 coordinate 27,209,477, forward strand.
CGTGATGATTCCTCAAGCCGTGGAGGTGGTAACTATTCCTCGTAGGTCGAAAAGAATTAAAACTCAACCCTATAGATACATAGGTATCTTAAGGGATGAGGGATATAAGGTTCTTCTCTTAGAGAGTAACGAACCATCGACCTATAGTCAAGCCTTGAAAAGTCCGGATTCCGAGAAATGGCTGAGAGCCATGAAATCCGAAATGGACTCCAAGTCTGTTAGGATACTTCTTGCCATTGTCACTCATTGATTATGAGATTTGGAAAATAGATGTTAAAACCGCCTTTTTGAACGGAGTTCTTGAAGAGGATGTGTATATGACACAATCTAAGGGTTTTTATCGATCCAAAAAAAAGGGCTAAGAAGGTATGCAAGCTTGAGAGGTCCATTTATGGACTTAAGCAAGCATCTCGGAGTTATCTGCGTTTCAGCGAAGTCATAATGGAATTCAGCTTTAAACGAAACCAGAGGAATCTTGTGTATACAATAAGGTCACTAGGAGCGCAATCGTTTTCTTGTGTTGTATGTCGATGACATACTCCTTATTGGAAATGACATTCCGAAGTGGAACTCTGTGAAGGAGTGGCTCGGAAAGTGTTTCTCTATGAAGGATCTGGGAGAAGCACAATACATGACACATGACAAGTCTCTTAGCAAGACTCAGTGTCCGCAAGGAGCTGATGAGCAAAAGAGGATGTATAATGTTCCTTATGCTTCGGCAATTGGATCGATTATGTATGTCATGATATGTATGAGGCCATACATATCGTATGCTTTGAGCATGACGAGTCATTTTAAATCAAACTAGGGTGAGGCGCATGGGATGTGGCGAGAAACGTTCTCAAGTTCCTTAAGGGGACTAAGGAGAATTATCTTGTCTCTGGGGGACAAGAAAAGTTAGAAATGACGAGATATACGGACGCGAGTTTTCAGAATGATAAAGACGATTTCCGATCTCTATATGGATATGTCTTTTGTCTGACTAAGATCTGCTTTATTTGGAAGGGTTCCAAGCAAAGCACTATCGCTGACTCAACTACAGAGTCTGAGTACATTGCGACCTCGAAGGCTGCAAAGAAATGTGTATGGATGAAAAAGTTCCTCGAGGAGCTTGGTGCCATCTCTAGTGCTGCCAAATCTTTAGTTCTCTATTGTGATAATAGTAGAGCTATAGCCTAGGCACAAGAGCCGAGGGATCACCATAAATCCAAACACGTGCTCAGAAAGTTTCACATTCTTCGCGAGATCGTGGAGAGAGGTGATATTGAAATTTGCAAAGTGGCAACCGAGGATAGCGTTGCCGACCCATTCACCAAACCTCTCCCGCAGTCAAAGCATGAGGCTTTAAGTACTGCGATAGGAATTAAACGTCTTGGAGACTTAATTCTTATGTTGTAATTTATTTACAAACGGAGATTGTAAAGTAAACATTCAAGGTTGATTGATAAATCAACATATTCATATTTTCATGGTTTGGATTATATGAACTGTTCAACGTAGATTTTAAATTTTATCTGAGTTATGTGATAATGTCACATAATGAGGCTCAGTGATTGAACAAAAATTAAAATCAACTTAAGTCCTTAATCTAGATCTCCGTGTACGAACAGACACAATGGATCAATATAAAGATTAGATTGCAAGTTGTACTATAGCGCCACCTCATGGGCTAGACGTGGGACGTCGAGTACAATTGTATAGACAACGGCTGGGAGCTGGGTGTCGGAAGTGACTCGCCTAAGAATGGTATATAAGGCAGTGTGTCATAATACCAAATCTTATAGCTTTCGGACGTCTCCTCAGACCTGAGTAGTCTAGATTAGCTACATTGTGGAATGTTGTGTTTTGACGCTGTCAAACGCTTTCGGTAAAACGGAGTTATAAAGATAGTCGTTGGATACCTCAAGAAGCAAGTGGGAGCACTTAGATTGACAAGATGGGATTATCCTCCTACGAGGTAGGATTAAATGTCTTAAAGGCCACTCGGAGAGTTGGGATTGCAAAACTGCGTGGCCACGCCCAGATATGTATCATAGTGATCATCCGATTCGCAATCCGCTCATATATCCGAGAAAGGTTCGAACGGAACGAGGGTGACACTGGTTTTACCTTTAGTTCGAACTTAGACATCAAGTGATAAGGGAAACATGGATACACACTGGATCTGAAGTCCAAGTGGGAGATTGTTGGATTTGTGTCCTTCATTCCACGTGTGTTGCACCGAGATAAGTTATATAGTGCGTCCTATGTAGATGGATCGATTAGTCGGTGTTATTTGTCTTGTCGAGGAACACGAACTTAACACTCGATGATCATGGCAAATGAGTCACACGACCCTCTTGATCATGTATACTTGGAGTATACAAACGTCGGTTGGGAACCGGGGTGAAACGACGAAGAAAACGGAGAGAAATCATTTTCTGGACAGCCAAGCGGCCGCTACGCCCCCCCAAGCGGGCGCTTGGGGTAAGTCGGTGGACCAAGCGGCCGCTTGACCCCCCAGGCGGGCTCCTGGTCCTCCAGATCGTGAATTTTTTGGAAATTTTCCGATTTCCTTCCTTTTTGGACTCCTACGCCTACTAGGAAACCCTATGGGATTACTCTCATATAAAGGGACCCTATGACCACGAAATTCACTACTACATCATCATATATTCGTGAGAGAATTTCGTGGAGAGGCCGGAGGAATCGAGGAATCGAGCGGGGTTCGTTTCAAGTCCAAGTTCATGTCGTTTCAAGGATCAACGAAGGGTTCGTGCAACGAATTGAGGCCGGGTATTTTCTCGGCTGATCCATCTACGTCCGGGCATCAATTATTAAGAAGAATCACAAGGTACACGATTCTTAAACTAAGTCATTAATTGTTCTCACTACATACTGTTGGAGTTGTGTACTTAATGTCTAGATTTAAGTAACGGAAACTTCCAATCCATTGCCATTAATCTATTTAATTAAATAAACAATTATTTGCGTTTAATTATTTATAATTAAATATATGCAAATCATAGTCCTGGATTTTATACGTTGTAGTTAGTATGGTGCAAGCATGAGCGCACAGAAGATCATACTATCGGTTACTCGTATTTAATCGAACAGTTGCTCACGACCTAGATGGACACGGACCAATCTATCGGTATAGTCGTTGTGTGAGAGAGAAAATAATTTATCTTAATTATTTTATCACACTTGTACACTTGGTGTATTGAGCGGATCTGCTTGAGATTTATCGATTAGGATTGCCGGCGATAATCGATTTAAGTCTCAGTGTATTTTATTCTTAATCCCCGATACTATTGCGGGTGTGTATATTTAATATAAGTGACTTTGATTTACCAAAGGAATTAACCGATTTAATTATTGGGTTAATTACCGGTTAAGTTGGGTCACTGTATTTTATATATGACATGCCGTGAATACTTGACGGGAAAGTGTATCCCGTAAGGGTTGATAATATCCCCGAGATGAGTTCATAAGGAATTATTATGTAAACCCTGCAGGTGGATTTGTTCCGCATAATAATTAAGGTTGAATGGTACTAGTCTCGGATACAAGAGATGAATAAATTAATTAGCAATAAATTAATTTTATTCATGGATATTTATATCTTAAATACACGGAATAAATAATGCTACCAGAGAAATATTATTTGACATAATATGGTTTAATATTGGGAGTGCAATTAATTTTATATAGTGGAAAATAGAATTAATTAATTTTGATAAGGATTAATGGACTTGAGCATTGGGCTCAATTTAATCTTCAATATTGGAAGCCCAATATTCTACCTCCTTAAGATCCCCTACGTAGCCTATAAAAGCACTACATGGTCTTCACAATTAAAAAAGACAAGATAATCATACTTGATTAGTCTAGAGAGTTCGTGAAGGAGATCCATGGAGTTCGGTAGATCGTCGCCCACACGACGTCCGGGCTAGTGCAAGGAATACGTGGGAAGATCTCAAGGTCGTCAATTGAGTTCTTCGTTTTTCCGAACAACGAGAACGAGGTAAATCGTAAAACCCCCTTTATGATTTAATCGTTTTTAATTATCGTAAAATTATCGTGAACCAAGATCCGAGGTTTAGGATCCTCACCGGGGTCGAGCCGAGCGGTGGCGATCGAGGATCGCCGGACCGCCGCGGCTGGAGCGACTCGCCGGCGAGAATCACGCGACGGAGCTTCGCTGGGATCGAAGCGCCCGCCTGGGGACCAGGCGCTCGCCTGGTCCATGTCGCGCGCGGTCGCGCGACCACCAGGCGCTCGCCTCGTATGGCTGGGCAGCGGGCTGCGCACTTTTGCGCAGCAGATCCGCGGGGCGTCGCTGGCCATGCTCGGAGCTGCACGGGGGCTGTGCAGCTGAACCCTAACGCACGTCCGTGACGTGCGCACGCCTCGAGCAAACATGCGGCGGCTTGGCCGCGGCTAGGGTTTGCTTGGGGGGCTGTTTCGCGAGGGTTCGGGCGTGGATAGCGGGCTGCTACGAGCAGCCCGTGGAGGCTGCTGTGATCAGCTGCGTGCCCCATGAAGGGGCTCGACCGAACAGCCATGGGTTCGCCCATGGTTAGGGTTTGGTTGGGCTCGGCTTCGTGGTGGTTCGTGGCGGGATGTTCCGGCAAACGGGAGTCGATTGGAATTGTCGTTCCGCATTGACAATTCCGGATATTCGTTCTCCGAAGGATTTCGTTCGGAATTAATTAGATAATTAATTTTAATTAATTTATTAATTCCGGGATATCGATTTCCAACAACTGGTATCAGAGCGTTGGTTTTCGTTCACGGTATTTTTCGATAAATTGTTCTACCTTGCAGGGTTTCCGACTATTATGGCTAGATATAATTGTTCTTAATTATTGTCATAATATTGTTCTTGATTATTAAACTCTCGGACATGTCGAGATTCGTTTTATGTGTGGTGAATGCTTGTAATAGTAAAAATTCGGGGGTTGACCGAATTTAGGTTTATTATTATGTTCTACTTTTTCCGGAAAATGTATAGGGTCGATTTCATGTATAGAATCGATACCGGAATTGTAATTTAGATTATTGTAATTTATTTTGCGATTGGATCGACGAATCGAAGACCCCGGAGAAGACGAAGTGGCGAGAAGACGAAGGACCGGGGATCGATCAATCCCCATGATCGATCCCATGAGGATCGATCGACCCTCGGCCCCAAGAGGGGCTGTCCGTGGGAGTCTCGGCCACGCCGGCCACCAGTGGTGGTGGCGCGTGGGCCGGGCGACGGCGGCGTGCCCTAGGCGGCGGTCGATCGAGGTGGGGGTGGCGTGGGGTCTCCCAATCCATGCTACTCCTACCGGAAATTTACTTTCCTATTTTAATTCGGTTTTTCCTATTTTGATTATTTCTTTATGGAATATTCATGAAATAGAAAAAGAATTAATTTAGTATTAAATTTATTTTCCTATTTGATTATTCCTACTCATGGGAATATTCATGGATTAGGAATAAAATAAATTTGGAAAGTATAAGAGTCCTAAATTATTTTATTTCCTTATTCCATTATGGATATCATCTAGAATATTCCAAGTGTATCTTGGATAGATTATTCTAGAGATTTAATGGAGTAGAAAAGGAAAATAAAATAAATAAAAATATTAATAATATTTAATTTTATTTTTGATATATTCAATTGACTTAATTTTCGAATTAAGTAATTTTTGGATTAATTGAAAATAAATAGATTTAAATATTGGAGATTAATATTCTCGTCACATGGAGCATTCAAGAAACGAAGACTGAAGACTAGAAGATGCGTACGGAGATGTGATAAAGCCATAATAGTCGGAAAATAATATTCTAGTATTATTTTGATTATGTGATAATACTATGTGGTTTATTACATGTATGCATGCTATATGTGTTTATTTTATGCACTAGATAGCGTATCCCTTTATTATAAAAAGCTAAGTGGGAGAGGGTATGGAAACATACCCATGGTCTCCATTGCTGCTCTCTTGGTGACTTTTATAAACTTTTGAAGTTTATATAGATAAGTTATTGGAGGAGAGTTCTTGTAATTCCTCTTACGAGAAACATTGATTAAGTTTATCAAACAATGCCTAATTTGTCTTTCCAAAGCTGATTTCAAGTCGACTCATTCTCACCCCGGGGAGTGGAATGGAGCCAGAGCCACTTGGTCATGTAGAGGACACAAATTAGAGACCTTCGTACCATTCTTTGATAGATGGATCGATTGTCTGCTCGGCTCCCTCATTTATGAGAGATAGGGTCGTTCGCATGATGAATCACTGGTTAGAAACTTCGAGTTTCACTTATGATTCTCCGCGTCTTGATTTACAAGATCAAATGGATCAAGTAATTGGATTTCAATTATATAAATCTTTTGGTATGGTAAACGTCCACACGAACGTGGCTTGCTATACCGAATGGGATTTTAGAATAATTGATGTAGACAGTTATAGGAAATTGTGAGGGATTGCGAGTTATCGTAAACGTCCACACGAACGTGGCTTGCGGTGACATACCAATTCTAAACGATTCGCCTTAGTACTGAGTAATGGTTTACACTTAGGTACGCTTTATAGTATTCTTCCCAACGAAGTAACGCTATAATGATGTACGACCGAAGCAAATCTAATTGCTAAATCATTTGGGTGGGTAAACGTCCACACGAACGTGGCTTGCTTTACCTGATGGGATTTTAGATGTGATTAGTGGTTTAATGATATTATTTGAGGGAGATAATATCGGAGATTAAATCGATTGTTTGTTGTTATATGTGCTCATAGATTAGGATATGGCTTTGAACCCACTTTATGTGATACTTGAGGAATTTAACTCACTGGTCCCTAAATGTATTGATTGGAATAGAGATCTAGACATTGCCTAGACTGTTGAAACCCAGTGGTCCTAAGTTTCTTGGATCACGAGATGGGGCGAGAAAGCCAAGGCTAGTGTTCTCGATGCAAACAGTCTAGGTACTGGAAGTCTGATTATCCTCTCAAAGAAAGTACGAAATCTTCTTTAGTCGTAAAACATAGTCAGTGGTATTATCTACCGGAACCTGGTGTGTAGATATGGAACCACTGACGGTATGTGCATTTTAAATGCAAGGGTTCCAGGAAACCCGACGACTTGGAAAAGAAGAAATCGTAGTCTACATGGGCAATGCTGTGGAGGAGGCAGCAGTTGCAGTGGAGGACATTTTAGGATTTCATTTTGGGTTATTGCTTTTATGTACCTCTCAAATTCGAAAGAACTTTGTTCTGGATTTCTAATAAATAGATATTTTATTTCTTTTAATCATTTGATGGTTATAAGAAGAAATAATGATATTATCTATTTTGGTACATTAGCTAGCAATATATAAATGATGAATCCTGAGTCAACCACAATGCAACGAACCGTAGTATATATAACTCGTTTTACTGATAAGAGATTTCTTTATTAAATCAATTTTACTTGTGGATTCTTATGCTAAGTCATATTTATTCAAATAAGAAGTTCAAAGGTCGAAAATTGATCGTAAGATCAATTAAGTTGAAGGAGTGGACCTTCCGACCTAAGAATCAAATTTGGAAGATAATACGACTAAGCAATCCTTTATGGATATAAGATATAAGATCCGGACAAGTATAAGAATTGATTGACTCTGATGTATGCAGACCCATGTCTACTCAGACAATAAGGTACGAGTACTTCATTTGATGATTACTCGAGAAATGGATTAGAATACCTGATGTGCCACAAAAGCAAAGTGTTTTGAAAAGTCAATGGACACAAAGCTATTATGGGGAACCATCATGGTATATCCATTGAAAGCCTGCGATCTAATCGCGGAGGCAAGTGCCTGTCTGAGGAATGCATGGCATACTGATCAGAGATTGGGATTTGATCCCAAATGACTACACCATACACTCTTGTGTAGAAATGGTGTGTCGGAAATAAGAAATGGAACTCTTATAGAAATAGTAAAAGCATGAGTTATACGGAACTACCTGTGTTCTATGGATATGTCTGGAAACAACGGCGCATTCAGGTGCGGTTGTAGAATATCGTAGAAGAACAAAAGATGTGTGTTCAATAGTACTATGAACCAGAAGGACGTTATAAGTTCTAACGCCCGGTTCTTAGAGGAAGACTATTAGATGAACCACAAGCCCAAAGTGACGTAATACTTTGAAATGAGAGAGAAAGATTAAGACCTAGAACCAGCCGAACCGAGTAGCGGTACACCACTAACTGCACCTACTGTTATTACTGTTTATACACCGGAATGCCATTGTAGTGGGAGGTTGTGATCAACTGGAGATATTCATAAGACTAGGAGAGTTTTCGGACTCTGGACCTAGTATACATGAAATCGATCCCTGGATCTACATGAAGGCAGTACTAGATCTAAATGTGCCTTCTTGGAAAGCAATAAGGATTATTGCTAAGAGGCAAGATCATTTAGAGTACAAGCTTAGTTGATCCATCTATGGATTGGAACAAAGCATTAAGTTCGTGGAACTTGCGCATTGATGAGAAAGTCCATTTGATGGATTCATCAAAAGGCATTGACGAATCGTGTGTATAGGAAACGTGATGGAAACAAGGTGGTGTTTCTCGGAAGTTTTATGTAGATAACATTTTATCATTGGTAACAATGTAAAGATGTTGTCAGATATAAAATGATGGTTGTCTAGAAAAATCGATATATGAGATAAAGAAGAAGTTAGAACATGTTCTTAAGATCTAGCATCTCAAGAAAAGAACATTGTACTTCTCTAGATATCTTATACGATTATGGTTCATTTTGACATGCAAGATTCCGAGAGAGGTATGTTACCTTTCAGATACGGAATGCATCTATCTAAGGATATGTGTTTTGGAACACAAAAGGAGGTAGAAGCAATAAAAGCGGTTTCCTACACTTCGAGTGTGGAAAGCTTGATAAATGCGATGTTGAAAAACGAGAACCTGATATCTGCTATGCGGTTAGTATAGTGGGAGGATATCAAGGTAATCCTGGAAAGGAATACTCGACTGCTGTAATGAACATTTTAAGTACTTTCAAAGTACTGGAAACTATGTTCTGGATTACGGAGCAGACAAGTTTTTCCTTTGGATTACATTCTCTTAGATTTCTAATCGAATGAGGACCAGTGTAAGTCGATATCAGGCTATGTGTTTCACTATTGAAGGAGAAGGAGTTTTTTAACATGGAAGAGTGATAAGCACGATGCTTTTCGGACTCTGCCATGGGTAACCAAATAGCGGCCTCAGAGGCAGCGGAAGTTTTGGTATAACTCCGGGATAATCTCTGGGACTTAGATGTGATTCTAAATTTGCCAAAGGCTATGTAAATAGCGGTGCAATGGCAAATGGTAAGAAATCACTAGTCCATAAGTGTAAGATAACACATAGTGCAAGTACCACCTGATACGAGTCATCGTCAAGGGAGACGACGCTGTAGTCACCAAGATAACTTCAGAGCGGCAACCTAGATTGCTCATTCACATAGTACTTCTTGGAAGTACAACTTAAGCACGTGATGAGTATGGGAGTCGGGAGTTTGGAGGAAATGACTAGACCTTAGTACAAGTGGGAGATTGTTGGAGTTGGTATTTAATGTCTAGATTTAAGTAACGGAAACTTCCAATCCATTGCCATTAATCTATTTAATTAAATAAACAATTATTTGCGTTTAATTATTTATAATTAAATATATGCAAATCATAGTCCTGGATTTTATACGTTGTAGTTAGTATGGTGCAAGCATGGGCGCACAGAAGATCATACTATCGGTTACTCGTATTTAATCGAACAGTTGCTCACGACCTAGATGGACACGGACCAATCCATCGGTATAGTCGTTGTGTGAGAGAGAAAATAATTTATCTTAATTATTTTATCACACTTGTACACTTGGTGTATTGAGCGGATCTGCTTGAGATTTATCGATTAGGATTGCCGGCGATAATCGATTTAAGTTTCAGTGTATTTTATTCTTAATCCCCGATACTATTGCGGGTGTGTATATTTAATATAAGTGACTTTGATTTACCAAAGGAATTAACCGATTTAATTATTGGGTTAATTACCGGTTAAGTTGGGTCACTGTATTTTATATATGACATGCCGTGAATAATTGACGGGAAAGTGTATCCCGTAAGGGTTGATAATATCCCCGAGATGAGTTCATAAGGAATTATTATGTAAACCCTGCAGGTGGATTTGTTCCGCATAATAATTAAGGTTGAATGGTACTAGTCTCGGATACAAGAGATGAATAAATTAATTAGCAATAAATTAATTTTATTCATGGATATTTATATCTTAAATACACGGAATAAATAATGCTACCGGAGAAATATTATTTGACATAATATGGTTTAATATTGGGAGTGCAATTAATTTTATATATTGGAAAATAGAATTAATTAATATTGATAAGGATTAATGGACTTGAGCATTGGGCTCAATTTAATCTTCAATATTGGAAGCCCAATATTCCACCTCCTTAAGATCCCCTACGTAGCCTATAAAAGCACTACATGGTCTTCACAATTAAAAAAGACAAGATAATCATACTTGATTAGTCTAGAGAGTTCGTGAAGGAGATCCATGGAGTTCGGTAGATCGTCGCCCACACGACGTCCGGGCTAGTGCAAGGAATACGTGGGAAGATCTCAAGGTCGTCAATTGAGTTCTTCGTTTTTCCGAACAACGAGAACGAGGTAAATCGTAAAACCCCCTTTATGATTTAATCGTTTTTAATTATCGTAAAATTATCGTGAACCAAGATCCGAGGTTTAGGATCCTCACCGGGGTCGAGCCGAGCGGTGGCGATCGAGGATCGCCGGACCGCCGCGGCTGGAGCGACTCGCCGGCGAGAATCACGCGACGGAGCTTCGCTGGGAGCGAAGCGCCCGCCTGGGGACCAGGCGCTCGCCTGGTCCATGTCGCGCGCGGTCGCGCGACCACCAGGCGCTCGCCTCGTATGGCTGGGCAGCGGGCTGCGCACTTTTGCGCAGCGGATTCGCGGGGCGTCGCTGGCCATGCTCGGAGCTGCACGGGGGCTGTGCAGCTAAACCCTAACGCACGTCCGTGACGTGCGCACGCCTCGAGCAAACATGCGGCGGCTTGGCCGCGGCTAGGGTTTGCTTGGGGGGCTGTTTCGCGAGGGTTCGGGCGTGGATAGCGGGCTGCTACGAGCAGCCCGTGGAGGCTGCTGTGATCAGCTGCGTGCCCCATGAAGGGGCTCGACCGAACAGCCATGGGTTCGCCCATGTTTAGGGTTTGGTTGGGCTCGGCTTCGTGGTGGTTCGTGGCGGGATGTTCCGGCAACCGGGAGTCGATTGGAATTGTCGTTCCGCATTGACAATTCCGGATATTCGTTCTCCGAAGGATTTCGTTCGGAATTAATTAGATAATTAATTTTAATTAATTTATTAATTCTGGGATATCGATTTCCAACACATACGTGCGCACTAGATCCATGATTAGGGTTTTACGTGTTTATGCATGATTCTTTCTTCCGCACTTTTTCATGCTTGTAAAATACGTAAATCCATCTATTGGGGTATGGATGAGATTCATACAAAAACCCAACAGTTTTATGTCCGCCAGTCGTTCATACGAGCTACCTTTAAACCTGGTATCAAAACGAGCGACCAAGGATGCCGAGAACTCCTTTGAAGTGAGGCTGGTCGACGTGACCGAAACCAGTTTGCCCAATAGAGGGTTGGTCCCTCCATCGATATCACTGTTGTCGCCACTTTTAACTCCGGTCCTGTGTATTGAATCTCAAACTGCTGGTTGGAACGAGTAAGCCAACCGATCGGATCAGTCCCGTCAAAAACGGGAAGTTGAGGTGGATTCATCGCCCCTCCGACGGGGCCAGTTGGTTTTGACACGCCCCGCGTTTCAGAAATTTCACCCGTTGACGAGTCGGAATTCGACGGATGTAGTTGTTGCAGGGTGCGCGTGATGTCTCCAAGCATGTTCTTAAGGGTCGTAAATTCTGCACTCATCTCCTTTTTCATAGTCTCTTGATCAGCTTCCAGTTTGTCCAGCCTTTACGTGGTTGTTCGTGATGGTGTTGGAAAAAATATATATATTTATATATTTAACATATTATGTCAATTACGAGTAAGTAACCCGATGGTTATTTGCTTCGATAGTGGGGGTGACTACGCGAGTTCAAACCCTCGCAAGACCATAATATATATATATTAATAAGGGCCTTGGGGCCTTGGGGGTCCTTGGGGTATTTCCCCTAAATTCTTTTATTTTTTATTTTTCAAATTCAGATTTTGAATTTTGTAACTGGTGCAATTATTTTCCAAAATCAAAACGTTTATTTTCATTATTGCAGCAATTAGTTTTGAAAACGTTTTTTAAAAAAACACCCCTATAAAACCTGGTTTTCAGTATTCAACAAATACGTACTTACAACTTGAAAAAGAAAAAGATACTTGAGCAGAAAGATTTGTGTGATTCAATCGATCTAAGTGCTAAGTTCGATTGAGAGAGAGGCTGTTTTATCCTGGGGACGACGCTGCTATCTTCTGCAAGCACAATTGGGCAGAGCCGCGAAACGTCTTAAAGAAAGCGACCTAGTCCGCGACTCAGCCTTGTTTCGATTTTATTGTGTTACTGTTTTTTCTGATTTTGCAGGTACTATTTCAACAATTTTAAGACGTATCCATCTGTCATGGAGTTCGAAGCAAGCGACAACAACAAGCCATCCAAGTTCACGGGTGCCAATTTCAAGAGGTGGCAGAATAAGATGTTCTTCTATTTGCACACAAAGAAGTGCGAAAAACAAACCAATTCTATCAAACCTGCTGTGGTGGATCCTCCAACCAAAGAGTCAACAAAAGCTATTGAAGATTGGGTCGAAAATGATTTTCTTTGCAAAAATTTTATTTTAAATGGTTTGAATGATGAATTGTATGATTATTATTCATCACTAACCACTGCTAAAGAAGTTTGGGATGCTTTACAGAAAAAATATGATACTGAAGAAGCAGGTTCTAAAAAATATGCAGTGAGTCGATATCTCAGATATCAGATGGTGGATGACAAGCCAATTATTTCTCAAGTCCATGAACTTCAGAAAATAGCCCACGAGATTACAGTGGAAGGAATGACGATCTGTGAGCCATTTCAAGTATCTGTGGTGATCGACAAACTACCTCCTGCCTGGAAAGATTACAAAAACACCTTGCGACACAAATCAAAGGAGCTTTCAATGGAGAGTCTGATTCTCCACATTCGCATTGAAGATGAACACATGAAGCAAGATCAGAATGAAGAAGTTATGCTGTTATCCAACACCAAGAAGAATCAGAACAATAACCATGCAGCCTTGAAGCCACAGAAGAAGCCCATGAAGCCTAACCAGAATCGAAAAAATTATGGCGGACAAAAGCAAAACCCGAATCAACGTCCATCTTCAAGCTCCTCAAAGCCTCCTACAAGGCAGAATGTGAACAATGGAGACAAATTTGAGTGTTACAATTGTGGTAAGCCTGGTCATTTGGCCAGAAACTGTCGCTTCCCTAAACGGGAACGAACAGGAAATGTTCCCCAAGCAAATATGCTGGAAGAACCTCTTGTAGCAATGATTGCTGAGGTTAATATGATTGGTGGTTCTGATGGGTGGTGGATAGATTCTGGTGCAGCACGACATGTGTGCTATGATAGATCCCTGTTTAAGAATTACTCTAAAACAGAAGATAAAGAAAAGAAAGTGTTGTTGGGAGACTCTCATACCACGAACGTCTTAGGTTCTGGTGAGGTCGATCTGGTGTTCACTTCTGGAAAGACACTAACCTTGAAGAATGTGCTGCACACTCCTGGAATGAGAAAGAATCTGGTGTCTGGCTATCTTCTCAACAAAGCTGGATTTGTGCAAACCTTTGGATCTGACCAGTATACAATCACCAAGAATGGAGTCCATGTCGGTAAAGGTTATGCTGTTGATTGCATGTTTAAGCTTAATGTTGAAATGAATAAAGTGTCTTCTTCTTACTCTGTGTGCACATTTACTTTATGGCATTCTCGACTTTGTCATGTGAACAAACAACTAGTTAAGCTTATGAGTAAACTTGGGCTAATTTCTAATTTGACAATTGATAATGTTGAACAATGTGAGATATGTAGTCAAGCTAAAATTACTAAGAAGTCCCATAAATCTGTTCAAAGAAAAACTGAACTCTTAGAACTTGTGCATTCTGATTTATGTGAATTTGAAGGAACCCTGACTAGAAATGGAAAATGTTACTTTATGACTTTTATTGATGATTATTCCAACTTCACATATGTATATCTACTGAAACATAAGAGTGAAGCTATTGACATGTTTAAACAATATATTGCTGAAGTAGAAAACCAATTTGGTAGAAATATAAAAAGATTTCGAAGTGATAGAGGAACTGAATTTAGCTCAAATGAGTTTAATGATATATATAGGAAACATGGGATTATACATGAAACTACTGCTCCTTACTCACCTGAAATGAATGGTAAAGCTGAACGAAAAAATAGAACCTTTTCTGAATTAGTTGTTGCATTATTAATTAGTTCTGGTGCTGCTACTCACTGGTGGGGTGAAGCTTTAATGACTGTATGCTATGTTTTAAATAGAATTCCAAAAGCTAAAACTCAAATTACTCCTTTTGAATTTTGGAAGGGCAGAAAACCTAACGTGTCTTACTTTAGAACTTGGGGATGTCTTGCTTATGTCAGGAAACCTGATCCTAAACGGTCTAAACTGTCTAGTAGAGCCTATGAATGTGTTTTTGTTGGATATTCAATAAACAGTAAATCATATAGATTTTATGACGTTAATAATAAGGTGATTATTGAATCTGTTGATGCTGATTTCTTTGAACACAAGTTTCCTTTCAAGCCCAAAGTATTAGATAATGAATTAAGAAATAGTGGGGGTACTAGTATTTCAGAACCTTCCCCTACTGTCATAGTTCCTGAACTTGAACCTGAACGTAGAAGGAGTAAACGTGCTAAAATTAGTAAAGACTTTGGTCCTGACTTTGTGTTTAACCTTGAAGAAGATCCTACTTCTATAAGAGAAGCACTTAGCTCTCCTGATGCTGATCTTTGGCAAGAAGCTATTGATAATGAAATTGAGTCTCTTGAAAATAATAAAACTTGGGACTTAGTTGAGTTACCTCCTGGTTGTAAAACTATTGGTAGTAAATGGATCTTAAAAAGAAAAATGAAACCTGATGGAACTGTGGAAAAATTTAAAGCTAGACTCGTAGCTAAAGGGTACAAACAAAGGGAAAATGTGGATTTCTTTGATACTTACTCGCCTGTTTCTAGGTTGGTTTCAATTAGAGTTTTGATTGCTGTAGCTGCTATTCATAATTTATATGTACATCAGATGGATGTTAAAACTGCATTTTTGAATGGTGAATTAGATGAAGAAATTTACTTAGACCAACCTGAAGGATTTGTTGTTTCTGATTGGAACGTCTTCTCGGACGATTCTAAAGCCACTAGTGGCTATGTGTTCAAAATTGCTGGTGGAGCAGTTTCTTGGAAATCCAAGAAACAAACAATTCTAGCTCAATCCACTATGGAGTCAGAATTATTTGCTCTAGCCACAGCAAGTGAGGAGGCAAGTTGGTTAAGGAACCTCTTGTCAGATATTCCTTTATGGGATAGACCGATTCCAGCTATATTAATCCACTGTGATAGTACCGCGGCTATCGATCTTGTAAAGAACCGTTATTATAATGGCAAGAAACGTCAGATTCGCCGTAAACATAATACGGTAAGAGAATATATTACAACTGGAGTTGTAAGAGTGGATTATATACGTTCTGATGATAACTTAGCTGATCCTTTGACGAAAGGACTAGCTCGTGAAAAGGTGTGGAATACATCTAAAGGGATGGGACTAAAGCCTATGGAAAATTGATCCTCTTGTGATGGACACCCAACCCATGGAATGGAGATCCCATGACATTGGTTCAATGGGAAAAACGAGTCACCTGAGGAAATGAACTATCATGCGAATTATAGATAAGGGGTATAACTCCTAGTCCCTTCCATTAAAGCATGATTTCCTAGAGCGACTAAAGGTTGAGTAATTACTCTTAATAAGTTCATACTTAAGTTTAAGTAGAGTGTTTAGCTCAGGAGCACTCTTGATGAACTTACCTATGTGAATGTAAAGTGAGGCCGCTTAATAAACTGACTTTGGGTAAGTAGTTTAGAAACATTCACTAGACTGGGATACAAGCACATGGCCGTATTGTGCTGGCATGGAATTACACAAATAGAAGTGGTGTGTGTGATGTATAATTTCAGTATACCAAAGAATTCTGAGTTCCAGACCTAGGTCACTCTTAATTCTCTTACTTTGAAAAAAAAATATATCACTATGTTGAAGTTCAAATCGAAAGATACTTTCACTTATGCACTCCACTATGATGAACTGCTCAAAAGATTATTTTAAAAAAAAATATATATAAATATATAAGTGGGGGATTGTTGGAAAATATATATATATTTATATATTTAACATATTATGTCAATTACGAGTAAGTAACCCGATGGTTATTTGCTTCGATAGTGGGGGTGACTACGCGAGTTCAAACCCTCGCAAGACCATAATATATATATATTAATAAGGGCCTTGGGGCCTTGGGGGTCCTTGGGGTATTTCCCCTAAATTCTTTTATTTTTTATTTTTCAAATTCAGATTTTGAATTTTGTAACTGGTGCAATTATTTTCCAAAATCAAAACGTTTATTTTCATTATTGCAGCAATTAGTTTTGAAAACGTTTTTTAAAAAAACACCCCTATAAAACCTGGTTTTCAGTATTCAACAAATACGTACTTACAACTTGAAAAAGAAAAAGATACTTGAGCAGAAAGATTTGTGTGATTCAATCGATCTAAGTGCTAAGTTCGATTGAGAGAGAGGCTGTTTTATCCTGGGGACGACGCTGCTATCTTCTGCAAGCACAATTGGGCAGAGCCGCGAAACGTCTTAAAGAAAGCGACCTAGTCCGCGACTCAGCCTTGTTTCGATTTTATTGTGTTACTGTTTTTTCTGATTTTGCAGGTACTATTTCAACAGATGGTCATGGTGTCGAGATCAGGATCCGGCAGATCGGACCAATTGTTAAAAACCAAAAATCAAACGAAGAATCGTTTGTCAGCCTAAGGCTCAAATCCAATTAATTCTCACGTAATAATATTCTGAACCCTAACAACAGCTATTAAATACTATTGCATCTCCTACCAAAATTAGAACTTAAAATAATAAGAATCCTAATTGAAAAAAGGAAAACACACAATAAACTAAAATAAATTGGATAGTAAATAATAAAAACTTCAGGCCAATAACATTCCTAAGTCCGATCTCGACGCCGATAGACGATCCATGGTCGAGACCCAACCCTTTCTACCAAGGTCATCCGCTCTCTATCAATAACATATATATATATATATATATATATATATATATATATATATATATATATATATAGCACAAGAATATAAAGGGAATAATTACCAAGCAAAATGTCACACCCTCTTCAGAGCTCGTGCCTGAAAAGAATCAGGAAGTCGTAGAGATATAATTGCTCTCGTATGATCGAAAAAGCATGAGCAGCCACTTCTCCAGGAGACACCGAGTGAGCCTCCTGAATCCGACCGTGTGTTTCTCTCCTGCCAAATAATGTAAATTAGAGCAGCGAGAAGTTCACGATAGGCGTATCCAGTATTCTTACTGTATTTGATTTATTTACTCTAATTGTACTCCGTATCAAACCTTACTCCGTGTTCCTAAACGTACTCAGAACTATGTGACTATGACCCAATGTGCTCAAATAGACACCATTGGAGATGCTTTTATAAATTATATATTGGGCCGAACCATATAGTAGTATTTCCTTTTATTAAGGTGGTCCAATTTATTGAAGTTTGAGCCTTATATGTATGATAGTCAATTGTATTTAAGACTCAGTTTATTTACCATTTTAAAAAAAAAATTGACTTAATTTCAGTTGTCTCAAAATAAATTAAAATAAATTTTAAAAAATGAATTTATAATTTCAAATATACAATCTAGTTAATGCTAAAATATTATTAATATTTTTAAAAAAAATATATTTAAAAATTTATTAAAATTATTATAATTTCTTTAAAAATATCAATTTAGTTTATTTTTAATTTATTTAATTCAACTCAGTTCATTCAATTCAATTCAAGTTCATTCAGTTAAAAAGAACAAGTATTAATCGTACAAAGTACACTTATGTTACTAGTTCACTCTTAAAATTAATTAAAATATAATAAGGACAGCCCCACTTAATTATCCCTATGTCCTTACTTCTATTAATCATTTGTGACCAGGAATCATACTCCTTCGGTCCAAAGACAGTTGTCATACTTTCCTTTTTAGGGTGTCCAACAATAGTTGACACACCCCAAAAAAGGAAATAATTATTCTAACTTTTTCATTTTAATATACAATTTTATTCTACTTTACCCCAACTACTTTTTAAACTTTACTCACAACTACTTTACTTTTCACTTTTAAAATGTATTTTTACCTTTTACTTTTCAATTAAAAAATATAAAAATAACAATTTTCTTAAACTTCGTATCCAGAAAAGTATGACATTTATTAATGGCCGGAGGGAGTAGAATTTACTCTCTTTTTACCTCCCTAATCGAGTCCAATGTCTACGGCCCTCCATATCTCACCAACAATTTCATTTACCTTTTAGAAGCACACTCGTGCCTCTGCAATATCTAAATTTTTTATTAACGTATTTCAAAACCTATGAATATTGTTAATGCAATATTCTTTTTTATTTCAGAGTTTATTATAAAATGGCGAATGGAAATTTCCATGTTATTAGTAAGATCAGAATCACCTTGCCAATATACCATGCAATTGTTCGTGCAAGAATCGATCTTCTCAGTCGGTAAACTCATTCCACGCAACAATTATCTGTCACAAGATTCTTGATTGGTGTATTTAACTTCCTTGATCAATATGTTGTTTGGTCAAAACACATCTTCCGACATGTAGTTCTTTGATTTCAAATTCATTAAACTAGCCACAAAAGATAGCTGGGATGATTCTTGCACTTAGGCCACATACTAATTATTTGAAGCAGTCAACATTTCATAAATTTCTATGAATCAAGCAAAGGTTCTTCTTCATGTTGTACGGGTTTAATGCAATAATTAGGTACAAAATCCATTTCAGCAACATCTCTCTCAAGTTCTCTAAGTAGAGAAGAAAATGTCGATAATACTGAAACTCGCTAATTCACAATACAAAATACACACTCTCTCTTTAATTTCCAGACAATCAAATATGACTACTTTCTTTTAAAATTGGTTTGTAAAAATAGTCGGTGTTGAGTTGTACTAGTATAACAACATGGATCCATTATAATAAAACATTGAATGTTAATGTTGTTGTTGGTGTAGGTTAGGTTAGGTCGTGTATAACTAAAAGACCCAAAAATACATACAAATCAATCAAACCCAACTGCCATAAATACACATGCAATTAGGAGTTCGTACGCATACACAAAATAATTAATAATAAAAATAAAGGGAATTAATAGGAAAGGTCATGTCACGACACTAGACAACTCGCTCTCAAACCTCTGCAATCCTGAACCCCTCTCTCCTCTCTCCCTCTAAGATAGATATACATTCATTCTGATTATACTTATACCTTCTGCACCCCCACCCACCTTCCTGCATACAAATAATTCGATCACTTAATTAATTATTTAATTAATACTATTGTTTGTTTGGTACGTACACACACAGTCCCCGTTTCCATAGCCTCTGGTCTTGGGGGTTTTCTTTCTTCCTCCACCATCTTTATATGTTACTTTCTTTGTCGGATTTCTTGCTGCTTTCTCTTTCTTTCCTTCTTTCTCACAACTAAAATTAAAAATAATTCCTCAAAAACAATTTCACACTTTTATTACACACCAAATATCATTTCTCTCTCTCTCTCTCTCTCTCTCTCTCTCTCTCTCTCTGAGTCTCTCATTTATTAAAAAAGAAAGAAAGAAAGAAAGAAACAAGAAAAAGGACTCGGTAATTTTGACCTGTGTAGTCAAATTGCACGCCAGCCAACGGAGAGAAACTGTAGGGAAAGGGGAAAGTTTTTTTTTTTTTTTTTCTTTTTAACATTTTGACCGCACAGATCGAGGCAGCAGTAGCAGCCTCAATTTTATTATTCAATCGAATTATATTTATAATTAATTAATTGATTAATTAATTAAAGCTGGCAAATGATTTGCTGGTAATGTTTAAGCGATAGTATGTTTTTTTTCAATCATGGCCTCTCTGCACACAAAATTAATGCCCCCTCCAACAACAACTACTTATTGTAGCCTTTATTATTATTATTTCTTTATTCTTTCTGTGTATTTCCTCATCAAAAAAAAAAACCCTAACAAATTTATTTTATTTATTTATTCTGTGCAGAGATCCGATATAAAACATAATAATGGCTTCTTCCACGAGCAGCAGCTCTCCTTGCGCGGCGTGCAAGTTCCTCCGGCGAAAGTGCCAGCCGGAGTGCGTGTTCGCTCCGTACTTCCCGCCGGACCAGCCCCAGAAGTTCGCGAACGTGCACAAGGTATTCGGAGCGAGCAACGTGACGAAGCTGCTGAACGAGCTGCAGGCCCACCAGCGTGAGGACGCTGTGAACTCGCTGGCGTACGAGGCGGACATGCGGCTGCGGGACCCAGTCTACGGCTGCGTCGGGGTCATCTCCCTCCTCCAGCACCAGCTCCGGCAGCTCCAGATCGACCTCACCTGCGCCAAGTCTGAGCTATCCAAGTACCAGACCCACCATCACCACCATGGACTCAGCTTCCACGGCCACCACTTCTTCCCGCAGCAGCAGAACGGCTACGATGCTGCAACCACCCAGCTTCTCGCAATGAACACAGCTTTAGGGTTTCATCAGCCCAACAGAGCCGCCGGGCCCACGCCCGATGGGCGAAGGACGCCCGTCGAGCCCTCCTGATTAATTAATTTATTATTATTAATATATGATCATGATGAGGAAATTAATTAATTAATTAATTAATTAAAAAGGAGGAGGATGAATGGATGATGAGATTAATTCTATAGCTTAAAAAACTGAGTACTTAATTTGGTTTTAAATTATTTATGGTGTTAATTTTGTATCACTGTGTTTTTGTTCTTATTTATATTATATATTGTATCACTGTGTTTTTTTTGTTTTTATTTTTCTCATCTGATCTCCATAGGGCTCATACACATGATCATGTGTACCATAATAGGCAATGATCAGTAAATGATAAAGGAATGGGCTATAAGGATCTTCTCCTTTGATTAACTAATTTTGCAAATGAAAATAACATATATATTATATGATATATATACTATAATGTATAAAGAGAAAGGCACAATAGTTTTTTTTTTCTTTTACGGAAAAATGGAAGATAAGTATTGACATTTGGACTTATAATCTAAATTTTTATAGATGAATGTAATGATCAATACCTACTAAACAATTTAGTTCGCTAAATTTGAAAAATGTTCCAAATAGATGAATTGTTTCTAAACCCTATTTTGAATTTAAAAGTGTTTTGTGTAAAGTCATAGTTAATTTTGATTTTGAAATGTGTATAATTTGAAGAGAAAAAATCAATTAAATTATGGAAAACACAAAATTGAAATAAATAAAATTTGGACGGTCTTGACAATATTTTCAAACTCTCTTAGACCAATTCAGACCAATTCAAAACTATATATATATATATATATATATATATATAAATGCATTTAAAGAAAAATTATTAATACCAAATAAATTGTTTAATACTAGTATAAGAATATAGTTCAACCACAATCACATATTTGCTTGTTGTTCACTTATGCTATCAGACGCAAATGCATAAATGCAAATGCTTTTTGGAGAACAAAGTTCACTGAACATGATGATCCGTACGTATGAATTTTTTAATTGAATATTATATATGTGTCCTAACTAATATATTATGCATTATTTTTTTGTAAATTATCTTGTGTCCTAACTAACCCTATTTCTTTGCAAGTATTTATAATTAGTTCATTTGGATGTAGCTAGTATTATTTTGTTGAATAAGAGTTTGCATATTGCAATATATAGTAAATATATGATTAATCTTTTGGCAATGTCAGACTGAATCTTATTCATAATCGAATTACTGGGATTTGAAATGGACAGTTATTAAATTAATTAATGTTTCGACTAATAAATTAATGCCAGGGATTTAATCTGAAAATTAATTGTCGAAAATATTTTATTTATATGTGACATGCAAAGAAAATAGGGTTGCTCGCTAATTGACCTAATGATCATGTCACTTGCTAGGTATTCTCATGATTTAATTTCAAAATTATTCTTTAATTTACTTAATTAATATAATATAGAGTTATTTTTAAAATTACAAACTCGAGAACCTAAAATGGTGCAACAAATTTTGATTGTTAAATTTTCAATAATATTTAATTAAATGGTCTGATTTATTTAATTAAATTTAACTTTAAATAGAAATAGATGGTACAAAATTCATTGATCCATTGTACATTGTAAATCGATGGTACATTATTTAATTTTGCACGAATACATATACTACCTCCATCCCTATTGAAAAAGCATCTCATTTAGTACTATTTTTGGGTCTTTTTTGAATTAATCATTTTTTGCGTATATATTAAATATTCACCATAAATATTATCATATTTAATAATTAAAATCCTATAAATGTACTATATCAATAAAATATACATTTTATTAAATTATGTAGTTATAAAATTGAAATATATTTTCAGTTAGAGGGAGATAATAATAGTAGGATCAGTACTAGTGACATATTATTTTCGAATATATATAATCATGTACAGTATATATGTTTGGGCACCAAAATTAAAATATATATAGTTTATTGATTAATTGTCAAAAATATATATTTTTTAATTAATAAAATATGTATTTTTAAGTCAAATTAAAAAAACAAATAAAAATATCTTTTTAAATGGAAAAAAGTAAGATTAATTATATTAGGAAAATAAAAAATAAGGCTGTGTGAAGTGAAAACACGCACGAGTGTGTAAGGAGTGTATCTTTGACCGTGCAGTAATTTTGACTTAACTGTCTAGAGAGAGAGAAAAGCGAGAGGGGTAAGTTATAAGGAACCAAAAACAAAGGACATTAAATTCCAAGTCAAAATGTGCGTGGGTACCAGAGCTACAGCACACAGTACAAACAAATAGTTTTTGCATCACATACAACAAAAGTCGTCCACAGGATAGTTGGTGCCATGACCAGACAAAAGGCATATGATGATCGATCAACTAATTAATTAATTAATGTCATCACATGTTGTTTTCTTGTTTCGATCTCTTCATATATATAGGAAAATTAATGTGCTTATATATATATATATATATTAGAAGGGAAGAGAATGGAATGGAATGGAATAGTCAAGGGCCTGCAAAAACTTGTGTCTACAGCCACAGGGATATATAAGAGTATAAGGATTAGTCAATTCGAATATATATATATACAGATTGAACCAATTTATTTATTCTCTTATTTTATTGTCAGATAATTTAAGTCGGGGTGGGTAGGGGGCATAGATGGAGGTCAAGGTGTTGGCACTATCCAATTAATGACGAGGGAGCCGAAGGGCAAGACGGACAATATGTAATGTCTTGTTACTGACTCCAAATATTTACGGAGGGAGCCGAAGGGCAAAACGGACAATATGATACGGAGAAATTAAAAAATACACTCCTACTCATTTTGATATGTTCACAATAGAAATACACTCCTACTCATTTTGTTAAGTTCAAAATAGACAACTTTCTACCCATAAAAAAAATGACTCATTTTTATATTTTGTAAAAAAAAAAACGAATTATCTTTTATGAAACAAATTTATGAAAAAAAGAGAATATATTTTTCAAAAAAAATAATCCAGCATTTAAAATATATAGTAAACAGTAATTAGCGGTGGTGTGGATAGAAACACGTGTTTTGAAATATCATTAACAAGGTGTGAGTAACAAAATCATACATTTTTTAGAATATATTTAGTGAAAAGAGCAAAAGAAGGAAACCATTTTATCTTTGAATTTACAATCTCTTTTAAAAGATTTCGATAACATGGCAATAAAAAAAAAGACAATGGAATGCAATCATTTGTCCAAAATTGATGTTTGTAAATTTTTGTGTGTATATGTGGCGTTTATTTTGTGCATGTGTATGTGTCTTGTCGAATTGTTTTGCGTTTTACCCTCAGTGGTTTGGTGTAGTTTAGTCGTTTTGAGTAATCTGTAGGTTAATTTTGATCATGTTTCGGTATATTGTGGGATAAAAGTGTTTAAAAATGAGAAAGAATCATTAAAAAAAGAGCGAGGTTGTGGAGTGAACGACAGCCTTGTTGTAATCTTTGGGTTAACTGAAAGATGTAGAGGCTTGTATAATATTGAATCGCGTAGCAACACTTTCCTTAAAGAGTATTTCGACCCTATAAGCATGGGTATCACGAAATCCCTCGCAGAATAAGACAATAACGACACTCGCGTCTTAGGCTTAGAACACGAGCAACTTATGAAACTTTATGTAATATTTGTTGCTTCAAAGCTCTCAAATTTGTAGGTGATGTTGTGTGTATTCAGAAAATGAATTTCACTCCCTTATATAGGTTTTAGACACCCCTTCCTTTGAACATAAGCACCCTTTAGTTGAATAGGTACCTTTTAGTGAAAACACCCTTTCAAATGACACCTATTCATGTTGTTTTGCATGGTTATTCATGCAATTTCGAATTTGCATACAATATATGATATTAAATCATTACTTAGCCATGCAACCATGCAACCACAAGATTAAACTCGACATGCATCAACATGCTTATTCAAAGTATTAATCCGTATCAATTTTATATGAACGTGTACTCCACACTTCTCCAAATTCATATTCTATTGACTAGGATTAATCCGAAGCCTTGAATGATTTCAACTACATTAAACGGAAAATGATTTCACTTACATCATCAACATTCCTCCCCCATTTAAGTGTAATCCTTGAATCATACAAAATCAACAAATAAAACCAAACTCGTGCATAAAACGAAAATGTCTTAAAGATTGAATTTTCATCTTAGTGAATTATACTTTACAAATATTCGAGAATCACGGTGTCTTAAAGATTGAACCGTTCAACCCATCTGAATACATGAAGACAAAACACACACAAGTTTATTACAATTCCATAAGGAAAACCGACACAAAATAGGCCTTGTGTCCCTATCCATTCTTGAGCGTATATAGAGCTTAGCCACGACTCTTGAAGTTGCCACACTTCCCACTCATATAGGTGAATCTTTTCTTCGTGCACCTGCACAATGCAATTTGTCAAAAGACTCATTAAGAATTAAATTCAACCTTTACATGCAGGTTCAAACACATACCTTTGGGATAATTTCCATGTGTTTCAATCTCAAATATAGGCTTCCCAATTGAATTCTGGTTCTAATACAATTAGAAATGAAATTGGTATCCCATATTTGAAGATTTAGAGAGGCTTAAGACCCATCCCAATTACCGACTTTGCTACCAAGTCCCTCGCTAATCCCTTGGTCAAATGATCAGCGAGATTATGTTGAGATCTCACAAAATCTATTGAGATTACTCCATGAGTGATCAGCTCATGGATCGCGCTATGTCTAACGCTCAAGTGCCTTGACTTGCCATTGTATACTTGACTGTATGCCTTAGCCAAAGTGGCTGCACTGTCACAATGAATAGAAAATGCCGAAATAGGCTTTGGCCACAAAGGAATTTCATAAACCAAATTCCTTAACCATTCAGTTTCTTTACCAGCTGCCACAAGTGCTATAAATTCCGATTCCATAGTGGAACTCGTAATACAAGTTTGCTTCTTTGAAGCCCAACTTATAGCACCGCCTCCGAGTAGGAAAACCCAACCAGAAGTAGAGGAATGATCCTCTATATTGGTTATCCAACTCGCATCAGAATACCCTTCTAATACCGAAGGATATCCGACATATGTCAAACCAAAGTCTTTGGTTCCCTTTAAGTATTTTAATACACGCCTAACAGCCTGCCAATGATGCGTGCTAGGATTACTTGTGTATCTACTTAATTTGCCTACCGCAAATGCAATGTCTGGCCTTGTGCTAGTCATAGCATACATAAGACATCCAATTACCTTGGAGTATTCCAACTGGGACACTGCAACACCCGTATTGGGCATGGGTTTTACACTCGAGTCATATGGAGTACTGACCGTAGAATAGTCATCACAATGAAATTTTTTTAACACTTTCTCAATGTAATGAGATTGAGTTAAAGTAATAGCATTATTTTCACGAATGATTTTAATTCCCAAAATCACATCCGCCTCCCCCATATCCTTCATATCGAAGTTTGATGATAAAAATGACTTAGTCAAATCCACTTGTCTTTGGTCAGTACCAAAGATAAGCATATCATCAACATATAGACAAATGAAGACTCCTTTACCAAAGTCATCGAATTTGCTATACACACACTTGTCCGATTGGTTTAACTTAAAACCATTCGACAATATTACTTCATCAAATTTTTTATGCCACTGCTTGGGTGCTTGTTTTAATCCATAAAAGGATTTAACAAGTTTACATACTTTATGCTCATTACCAGGCATAACGAACCCTTCGGGTTGTTTCATGTAAATTTCCTCCTCTAACTCACCGTTAAGGAATGCTGTTTTTACATCCATTTGATGGATCACTAGAATATTATTTATTGCATCCAAAGCTATCAATAACCTAATCGTAGTTATTCGCGCAACAGGAGCATAGGTATCGAAGTAATCAATACCTTCCTTTTGCCTAAAGCCTTGAATGACTAATCGAGCTTTATACTTGTCAATTGAACCATCGACTTTCATCTTTTTCTTAAAGATCCACTTGCATCCTAATGGTTTACAACCGTTAGGTAAATCAGCAAGCACCTAAGTGTTGTTTCCCATAATGGAATCCATATCATCATTGATGGCTTCTTTCCAAAATGCAACATCTTGCGATTTCAAGACTTCCTCGTATGTTTTAGGCTCATCATCAACATGATAGCTATACGAGTATTGAAATCCAACTTCGTCCCTTGATCCTTCAACCAGAAAGGTCTGGAAATCAGGACCGAACGATTTCTTAGTCCTTATCCTCGTGCCTCGACGAGGTTCAAGCGACTCAGGCTTGGGCAAGGTTAATTCTTTGCTTTCAGCCACCTTAGGCACCAGATCCTTGGTCCTAACCATTTATGAAAATCTAGTTTCATCAAATATGGCGTCCCTCGATTCTATGATAGACTGAATCGCTACTGAATCATTCGGCTCAATCACGTAGAATCGATATGCCTTGGAATGCACATCATATCCAACAAAGATGCAATCAATATCTCTTTCTCCCAAAGTTTTCCTTTGGGGATCTGGTAGTCTTAGGACAGCCCGACAGCCCCAAACCTTAAGGTAATTAAGGTTCGGCTTCTTTTTGTACCAAAGTTCGTAGGGGGTAACTTTGTTCCTTTTGTTAGGAACCCTATTTAACAAATAGCAAGCCGTTAACACGGCTTCTCCCCAAAATCCATTATTCAGACCCGAATAAGGCAACATGGAATTCACCATTTCCTTTAGTACCCGGTTTTTCCTTTCGGATATACCGTTTTGTTGAGGAGTATAAGGAGCAGTAATTTCATGTATAATACCACACGATTCAAATAAAACAGGATCGTAATATTCACCACCCCTATCGGTTCTCAATTTTTTAATCATGCACTCTTGTTGTAGTTCAACTTCAGTTTTAAATACTTTAAACTTTTCTAGCGCTTCATCTTTAGTACTTAGCAGAAATACATAGCAAAATCTAGAATAATCATCTATGAAAGTTACTAAGTGTTTCTTATTTCTCAACGAAGGTGTAGCATGGAAATCACACAAGTCGCTATGTATAAGTTCAAGCATACAAGATTCACGTTGAACATCTTTAAAAGGCTGCCTAACGATTTTAGTTAGCATGCATGTATTACACTTATCTTCTTCTAAGTTCATGGCAAGAATTAGATCAAGTTTAGACATTTCAATCATACGCTTATAATGAACATGTCCTAGTCTAGCATGCCATAGTAATGAATCATTAACATTAGAAGAAATCATAAGCACCGAATCAAAATTTTTATTTATAATATTCAACATGAACATCCCATTACATTGATATCCAAAGCCGACAAACACACCGTTCTTAGTCAAAACATATTTATTAGATTCATACACTTGTTTATATTCGTACTTGGATAAAACACTACCGGATACAAGGTTTTTCCTTATTCCGGGTACATGTAATACATCTAATAATACTAAGGACTTTCCGGAACTAAATTCCAACAACACTTCTCCGCGACCAAGAAAAGGGGCAGTTGACTCGTTTCCCATGTAAAGCACCGATCTATCTTTAACCGGTTCATACTTCTGAAACCAATGACGATCTTTGCATACATGTTTGGTTGCACCCGAGTCAACCCACCATGCCACCGAATCATCCTGCATATAAAATGCTTCAGAAACTATAGGCACATAATTTATATCAACAACTAAATTATGAGTCTTAGTCTCACCTTGATTGGTGTTCGGACCCTGGTCATTAGACCTTTGTCCCGAGCGATTGTTCATCGTTCCCTTCTTGTTCTTGTTTGCACGACAATCACTTTTAAAGTGACCCGCTTTTCCGCATATCCAGCAAGCGCCCTTAAGCTTCTTACTCCCAGCATTATTGCTGTTGTTGTTGTTGTAGGGACGTTTTGTCCCTCGGTTCTTATACGAACTCTCCCCTGCTTCCATCATATTGATAGTTGCAGACCTTATAGGTTCCTTGTCCTTGGGTTTTTCACCCTCTTGCGCCCTTAGAGATTCCTCTATGCGCAAGTGACTACCGAGTTGTACTAAAGACAACTCTTCCTTTTTATGCTTCAGGGTGTGTTTGAAGTCTTTCCACGACGACGGTAATTTGTCTATAATACTAGACACCGAGATGGACTCATCCATCTTCATATTATGTTGGGTAAATTGACCCAATATCCTCAACAATTCATTATATTGCTCCATTACCGGCCTTCCGTCGCACATTTTGTAATTCATAAAATTACCAACCAAGAACTTCTTACTAGAAGCGTTCTCGTCAATGTACTTGGATTCAAGACTATCCCATAGTTCTTTAGCAGATTCAACGTTTTGATAGATGTCAAAGAGTGAGTCAGACATACCGTTTAATATATGCCCACGACATATATAATCGTCGTTCTCCCACTTGCACCGTTTCCGAGTTTCCTCCGGCGTTTCGTTGTCCTTTGCTTCTGGTTGTGGAGTGCTTAGCACGTACACCACCTTCAATGTTGTTAGCATAAAATGCATCTTCTTTTGCCACCTTCTAAAATCTACGCCTTCAAATTTCTCCAACTTTCCAAACTTGCTAGTCATCTCTCGAACCGCTTCCAACTTTCAGTATATGGAAATATTCTTTAAGATTAATCTTTAGGTTAACTGAAAGATGTAGAGGCTTGGATAATATTGAATCGCGTAGCAACGCTTTCCTTAAAGAGTATTTCGAACCTATAAGCCTGGGTATCACGAAATCCCTCGCAGGATAAGACAATAACGACACTCGCGTCTTAGGCTTAGAACACGAGCAACTTATGGAACTTTATGTAATATTTGTTGCTTCAAAGCTCTCAAATTCGTAGGTGATGTTGTGTGTATTCAGAAAATGAATTCCACTCCCTTATATAGGTTTTAGACACCCCTTCCTTTGAAAATAAGCACCCTTTAGTTGAATAGGTACCTTTTAGTGAAAGCACCCTTTCAAATGGCACCTATTCATGTTGTTTTGCATGGTTATTCATGCAATTTCGAATTTGCATACAATATATGATATTAAATCATTACTTAGCCATGCAACCATGCAACCACGAGATTAAACTCGACATGCATCAACATGCTTATTCAAAGTATTAATCCGTATCAATTTTATATGAACGTGTACTCCACACTTCTCCAAATTCATATTCTATTGACTAGGATTAATCCGAAGCCTTGAATGATTCCAACTACATTAAACGGACAATGATTTCACTTAAATCATCAACAAGCCTCATGGCAGTGGAAGCTGCTTGTCAGTAGTGGCAACGAGAAAAACTAGACGGTGCCTCCTCGATTGGCTAGCTGAACTTTAATTAGTTGATTGTCGATATTTTCTTTTAATCGAATTTCAACTCGAATATTGAACTCAACTGATCAGGTATATCAATAGATATATGAGAGGTTGAATATGATAGAAAAGCGAGGATGAAAAACAAACCCGACACGTCGAAACACGACGACGAGGCGACAATCGTTGGGGTCGGCGGTGGAGGACAAATTCATGAAGAGAGAGAGAAAAGAGATGATTTTTTGTTGTTGTATTTAATCCTAAACCCTTGAGAACTTATTATTAACACAATTTTTTTTTCTAATTCACTATTTAGAAATGTGTATTTAATTGGAAGTTTGTAGGATTCTTTTAAATTTTTAAAATTTAATGGTATTTAATTTGGATTTTAAAAATATGTAAATTTTATTTGATTGTCATCTGAAAATACGAATAGATTTCAATTCATTTACCAAAATTTCTCGTAAGAAAATTAATGACCTTAAATTTTATTAAAACTTGGAAATATAAGAAAATTATACTAATTTTTTTAATAAATTAAATTATTTTTAAAAATAAAAAAATTTAAAAATTATATACAAAATTTTGCTTATTTTTATAATTAGTTAAATTGTTATAAAAAAATAATAAAATTAAAATTATAATATATATATATTAATGAAGAATAAATTTTGAAAGTAAGTTTAAAGAAAAAACAAAAAACAAAAAGAATCATTAAATGTGTTTTTATTTCTCAATTTATTACTACTATCTTTATTAACTTATATAATTTGAAAGTTTAAAATTATTTGAGTTTTGTATAAAAAAATTAATATTAAAAGATACATAGATTAAAAAAGTTGTTGTGTGAACATCAACATCATAATTTATACTTCTTCCATATGGTCATATTTTTTGTATTTTACAAAGAAAAATGTAATCATTTATATGTTATATATATATAAAAATTTAGAATTCGTGTATTTTAATTTTTTTATATTTGATTGCTGTTTTTTTATTATAAAAATGAAGATTAAAATAATAATAATAAAAATGTTTTTTTTAAATAATGAATATTTTAAAATTATTCGTAGATAATTTTTTTTATATACGAGTGTTCCATATATATTTGCATCAATAGTTTGACATCTAAGAGCATCTCCAACCGATACCAAAAACCTATTTTGGAGTAGGAGAGATGATTCAAGCGATACCAAAACATAAACCTATTATAGGTATTAAGGTGGGACCCACAGAAAAAATACTTAAATTTACGTTTACCTTAAACTCAAATCAAAAACTTTATTACTTAAAAAATGATCCTTTTTATATAAATTAATAAATATAATCTATCAACATTTTTTTAGTTTCTTATTTAATATTTTTTTTAATGTAATTTTTTTAATAATCATATCATTAATAATTAAAATAAATTTTAATAAAAATATTTTAAATAATGAAATAAAAATAAACATGATAATACAAAATATAATTAAATATTAAATTATTTAATTGACGTTAAAAATAAAATAATAGTATAGGATATGACAATATTTTTTTTTATTATGTTTGAAATTTTAAATTGAAAATAATGATTATTAAATTTTTTAATGTCAAAAGTTATGAGTTTAAATTGTAAATTTGTAAAGATATTGGTTATTTATGAAAAATTGTATTAGAAGAATATTTTGAGAATATTATTTTAAGTTTTAGTATTGGAATCCCGGTTGTAGTGAAATTACTGTAAACTTAAAATAAAACTTATTTTTGAGTTTACATTTTTGTGTTCGATTGGAAATGGTCTAAACCAATAGAAATTTATATAAATTCATAAAAAAAAAAAAAAATTAACAATCAACTCAATTCTATAAAAATTAATATAAATCAATAAAATAATTGATCAAATTTTGGAAAGAGTCTTTAAATTTTTTAAATTCAAATTTAATAAAATATCAATTATATACACATTTTTTAATTAGGTTTGTATTAATAATTAGTAGTACTTATCAGTTTTATTTTAAAGAGAACAAGTGCATCTTAAAGTGATATTTTTTTATGTTTCAACTATTGTGTGATAACTACAAAAAAAATTGTCTCAATTATTAGAAGATAAATGATATATATTCTCTCTTTTCAAAATACGTTGATAGTGAAGTTGACTCATTATCATATACTATCTTTGTCCCATATTAATAGTCACACTTTCTTTGTTATTTGTGAAGAAAGTGTGACTATTGCTTTGGGACAGAGGTAGTGTTGGAAAATATAGAGATCGAAGAGAGCTTCGATTCGATATCTCATTTGCTCAAATCGGAGTAGAAATGAATGACAAATTAATTTTCAAACTTGTAACAAAATTGTGAATTGAAAGACAATTTTAAAGGGATAATGTGTATTCCACATTGGAAAAATATGCAAAATTGAGTAAGTGTATAAGGGAGAGTATCCTACTAACACTTTGAATTGGCGTACGAGCCAACATTTTGCATATTCTAATACAATAATAATAATAATAATAATAATAATAATAATAATAATAATAATAATAATAATAATAGAATATTATTAATTATTTATTTAACAATAATAATAATAATAATAATAATAATAATAATAATAATATTCAATATTATTCATTATTAATGGAGGTTACATTTTTGAATTTTAAACATAAAAATTAATTGTGTTTAATCACAATGAAGGTGGGTGATGAATTCTTAGACGTTACAGTCAACACGTCTAGATTCATCAACCCTTCTCGTCCAAGTTTTCCTATATATTGCAGCTCTTTGTGCATGCAAAAGACACCGAAAAAGAATCGAGTTTATACAGACACATTCCAGCACATTTTGCTTCTTTTCTTTTGCTTAGCTTTCCTTGGCCCTTCGGTGAATATCTCGGGCAATATCTCGGTTCGACGTGCAACGTAGTTGCGTGAAAACGTTGTATCCTGGGAAACAAACGATCGGTAGATGTCGAATTTTGTTTTAAGGAGATCGTGTTGAACACGAGCCTCGTTTTCGATTCTTTTAATGCCATCTCCATAATCCGATCCCTACAGTCTTAAAACAAAAATCTCTAAGAGATGGCTGATTTTGTTACTACAACCTTAACACAAATCGTTTAAATGGCTGGAAAAAAAAATGGACATGAATCCTTCGGGACCTAGTGGTGGTGCGCCACACTAGATGAAATTTTTAGTTAATCGTCACGATAAACTAAAAAAAAATAAAGAATTGATTGTTTGTTTGTTAACATTGAAATGGTTCAACATATATGTGCAAATAAATAAATATTTCACATGATTGAGAAATGCTTGATAGACAATTCTATAAATTCAAAAGTTGAATAACAAATTATTTAAAACATTAGTTTTAAATTTAAGAAAAATTGTTGTCACAAGTAGTGATATATATATATTGACAAGAAAAAGACAATAGTTAACAAATTAGATTGAGTAAACATCATTGAAGATGTTGTGATCTAATTTATTGGAAAAAAAAGATGATATTTTGGTTAATCATCGTGATGAACCAAGAAAAAATTCAACGACTTTGTTGAAGTCGAGATGGAAAAAAAATTGTTGTTGTCACACGTAGTGATATACAATTTTCTTTGATGGAAAAAAAAATTATTTCAAGCTAGCATTATTGAGAATATTGTGTAATTGCTTGATCTAATTTATCGTAAAAATAAGTGATTAAATGTGAAATCACTAAAGGTTGATTATATATCTTGTGATATAATTGAATAATAAAATCTTGCTTTTTAATGTGATAATTTATGTGATATAAATAATAATATGGTGATTATTATTATTATTAATGTGATAATGATGGAATTATTATTGTATAATTATGGTGAGGAAAATAAGTTAAACTTATTTCTACTATTAAAATATAATAAAAAGTGAAATTTATTATATTATTATTGGTTGAAAATAATAAATAATGAAATTTATTATTGGTTGAATATAATAAATAGTGAAATTTATTATATTATTATTTATTAAAATAAAACTTTTGAAATTCATAAAGAGTTATGAATTTGGTATAAATTGAAGAGAATTAAATGAATTATTGAAATTCATATAATAATATGAATGAGGTAATAATAATTTATTCTCACAATTAATATAATTTACTTAATGAGAAGTAAATAAAAGAGAAAAGTCAAAATTATTATTGGTTGATTTTTATCAATAAAAGTAATATTTACTTAATGAGAAGTAAATATTAGACTTTTGAAATTCATATTGAAATATGAATTATTTGTACAATAAAAATTTGGAAGTTAAAAAGAACATACGAAGTAGACGAAACATGTGTATCCAATTAGTATTAATTGTGATTGTAAATATACAATTGGAATAACACAAAATAATATGTACAATGGTAAGTCTAGACATAATTGTCGCAGACATAATACCATTAGATAACTACTCTCAAATAGAGTTATCTCAATAGATTATGTAAGATCTAAAGATAACATTACGGATCCGTTAACCAAAGGGTTTAATCGAGAGTAGTTATAACATCGCCTAAAGGAATGAGACTAAAAGCCTTAAAGAAAGAGAGCTAAGACGACGGAAAACCTTACCTATATGACTGGAGATCCCAAGAACTAGGTTCAAAAGGACAACCTAACTGTCTAAACTCCGTTATCACTGTCCTGGAGGGGAATTGATTTCCACCAAAAGTCCATTGCCTAGAAGATGTTACAGTGATTTTGTGTGAGGATTAGCAAATGGCTATTAATGATTCAAAAAAAGATATTATAAACTCTTTAAAGAAATCACCTATGTAAGAGAGAAGTGGGACCGATTCGAAGAGAATAGAGTAAGGCATATTTTTATACACTCTTACAGAACCAGGCAGATGTTCAGGGCCAAAATGAACATAATCATGAGAACCGAGAGTTGTTAGAAAGAACGTGAGTGGAGTATATTTATCGTTTACACAAATGGTGAATAGTTCAAAGACATCGTGTCTACTATTTAATCAGTAAAGTTGATATGCTTTCACAAGGGAAGGTTCAAAGGGTAACACCTACCTATCCTATGCACGTTTCTAACGTCGAGTTATTTCACCAAACATCTTTTGGTGTCTGTATAATTTTCATTCATGGGGGGGACTGTTGGAAAATATAGAGATCGAAGAGAGCTTCGATTCGATATCTCATTTGCTCAAATCGGAGTAGAAATGAATGACAAATTAATTTTCAAACTTGTAACAAAATTTTGAATTGAAAGACAATTCTAAAGGGATAATGTGTATTCCACATTGGAAAAATATGCAAAATTGAGTAAGTGTATAAGGGAGAGTATCCTACTAACACTTTGAATTGGCGTACGAGCCAACATTTTGCATATTCTAATACAATAATAATAATAATAATAATAATAATAATAATAATAATAATAATAATAATAATAATAATAATAATAATAATAATAATAATAATAATAGTAATAATAATAATAATAATAATGTTACTCCACTATTTTTATAATTCTATTTATCTAGATAATAGCCCGGTCGCCGGCTTGGGGAAGTGCCCGCGGGCAGAGAGGGCGCGTTATGTCATCTCACCGCGGAGGTCCGAGGAGCAAGGTCCCGTCGAGACACCTACGAGTTCCCGCCGATCAGACCACCTATCACCCTCCGAGGACGCCCCGTACCCGAGATGAACAATTCCGAAGGCCACCGGGGATGAAGAGAGTCTGCAAGAGACGTTGAACCGTGTCGAGCTGAGCATAGGCGAGTTGATCAAACTGGGAGTCTCCCCGTTGAACGTGTCGGTTTGCTCGACTGGAAAGGCGGCGGAAATCTGGGCCGGACCGTACATCAGGCCCATGTAATAGTTCTATTGAGGCCCAGTAGGTCAAAAGAGGAAAAACCCTAATTGTACCCCTATAAATACACTGTGAGATTTACCTAAAAAGGCAGATTTCAGCCTAAAAAAATAGAGCATATTTTCCTTTTTCAGCTTAAACGTTATTTCCTTTTCTGAAAGATAGAATCTGTCAGCTCAATCCTCAAAAATCTCTCTCGTGTTTTCGGGACGGTTTAAACCGCTCTGCCCGGTTTTTTATACCCGTTAACAATTGGCGCTAGAAGGAGGGGGAATCCTCGAGCGTTGGGCTGACCGTTTTTTGATTTTTTGACAATGGATATCGTGAGTGTTTCAGGTACCGCCGCTGCTGGAAACGGAGAAGAAGCTCCCCAGAAAGCGATAAGTACGGGCAAGGCCTGCATGTCGCAAAACGACCCCGAAACGACGACTCTCGTAGTCCCGGATGAGATTGCTCGCCAGCTGGCGTGGATCGAAACCTTACGCGCGGAGGAAGCCGAGGCCAGGGAGAGGCAGAGGGTCCTTCACGAACAAGTGCTAGAGGCGGAGAAGCTGATGTCGCCCGCAACCAAAGAAGAGCTAGATCTGGACCTGAGGCAAGTCAATACCCCCGAGCAAATCAAGAGGACCATACAAAAGCTGGAAGCCCGATCTCGTTTTCTGGAGAAAAGGCCGATCATCGAAAAGCAAAACCCAGACGCCCGCCACCTAGAAGAGGAGTTCGAGGCCGAGGCCCGCGCGGAGGCTACTCGGGCAACGATACAGAGAAGACAGACAGCCAGTCCCAATCGCGCTGCGGCAAACCCGAGGACAGTCGTCGTAGCTGACCCCGGGCTCGCGAAGCGCCTAGAGTAGGTAGAACGGAGGTTGGCCGAACAGGACAGCGATCCCAAGAAGAGATCTGCTCTCGCCGAGCCGTTGAGCCTAAGGATCGAGCAGGCCAGGTCACAACCCGACGTCGCCCCGCTGCTGACTTTCATCTATGACGGAGCGTCCGACCCCGACGTCCACCTAAACAAATACAACACATATATGGTCGGCCGAGGAGCAACAGAAGCAACGAAGTGCCGCCTTTTCCCTCTGACTCTCGGCGACATGGCCCACCGTTGGTACACCAGCCTACCGCCGAGGTCGATCTATAGTTTCGGGGAGTTGGGAGACGAGTTCGTTTCCTACTTCGCGTCTAAAGTGAGATATTCAGAGGGCCGCCAACGTCTGATGGGGGTCAAGCAGGGTAAAGATGAAACCGACGAGGTTTACATAGACCGAGTAGAGCGAATCGCCAAGCAGGGGGATCGGGTGAGCGATGAGATCCTCGTTCACTCCGTAGTGGGCGGTTTGCAACCGACGTCCAGTCTGTTCAAGCCGATGATGAAAGACTACCCAAAGTCATACACTGAGTTCCGCAGAAGGGCGGGCGAGGAGATCGCCCAGCAGCGCATATATGATCAGCGGATGAAGGAGCTGGAGCCCGAGAAGGAAGAAAAATCCTCTGCCGAGAAGAAGCCCGCAAACCCGGCAACTGTTGATTACTGGACGGAGCCACCCCCAACGGTTAAATACCATGAAAGTGGAAAGAAGAAGCCCAGCTACAAACCATACCAGGGAATTTTCCAGGCACCGCGGAAGGTCGAGATCGTTAACGAGTGTGCCGAGGAGGGGACATTCCTGGGGCAAACTCCTACTCAGATCCTCCAAATCTTCTACGAGCGGGATATCTGTTGGGATATGACCTTCGATCCTACGTGTGCAATCGATGAAGTTATAAGGTCGTCTATGGATGTTAAATGATTAGTCGATAATATTAATTGTTGGGAACAATATAATATTGATCGATAATCAAACCTACAGGGTCACACACAGACTCGATGTTGATATACGTTGCTTGATAATAATATTGATTTAGAATCAATATTTACGTGGATTAATACATGCATGGGATGCATGGTTTGCATGGAATGCATGTCACATAGTGTGACATGGCATGCCACACAAGCAAGTGGGACCACATATCATGATTTGGCATGATTATGTGGAGGTGTCTTTTCATCTCCCCATTAACCACCATTACTTGTGCATTATGATGCACATAATGGGGGGGTTACATGGAGTGGTAAATGGACATGAATATAGACATGAAAATCTGATTTTCATATCACTTTATGCTTACCCACGAAATTCACACCAAAAGGAGAGAATAGAGAGTGTTCTTGGAGAACCACTTCAAGCAAGCAAGGTGTTCATCATCCGGGTTCGTGTGCAACACGTAGAGGCCGGGCCATTTGTGCGGCTTCAACATCCGGGCGATCTAGACAAGAAGAGTGACGAGGTCATTCTCAAGGCTGATCCATGAAGGTGGTTCAATCGACTCAACACCACCTTTATCAACATCAACGAGGCACGCTACACCGGTTGTAAGTGTTCTTGTTTATCTATATATATATATATATATTGGATGTATATATACATATAAATATGTGTGTCTATACATATATATGTGTGCACTAGATCTTGTTGTTCGTGTTTACTCGTTTTACACGCTTCCGCACACACGAACGAGGTAATCATGCGATTGGATCGGCATCGAAAACCATCAATTGGTATCAGAGCCTAGGGCTCGTGCACACTTTTGTGTTGGACACAAGAAGTTTAAATCAACATAATTGGCTTAATTGTTTATTTGAATCTATGTGATTAGATGTAAGGCCGGCCACCGATAGTGGTCGGGTGGATGAATCGTGTTTTTTACGTGTTGAATGGCCATAGTTTTGGAGGGCTGCGTCCCTTGGAATCTTTTGTAATAGATAGGTTTTTCTATTCAAAATGTATTGTTCAATATGTAAGCAATGGATTTATCCATGTATCGGAGTTGGATTTCGAAGCCCAAGCGAAAACGAGAAGAAACGAAGCAAAACGGAGCGAAACGAACGAAGTCGGGGCTGCTGGAGACAAACAGCGCCCGCTGTTGTAGCAATAGCGGTCGCTGTTAGGGGTTCAGCGGGCGCTGTTGTGGCAACAGCGACCGCTGTTCGTGCAAAAATCAGGTCCAGACATTCTGCCCTCTTTTGTTGCTTTCGGCGGGCGCCGAATGCAAAACGGCGACCGCTGTTTCATTCCAGCGGGCGCTGTTTGCATAACAGCGACCGCTGTTCCGGGTTTTTTTGAGGGCAGATCTGAGAGGACCAAAGCAAAGGTCTCTACCTTGGAGGTAGGGGTCGTGGACCTGACCAGGTGCAGCCAAGTTCAGCCGGATCAAGTCGGGATGATTTCAAGACGTTTCGATAGTTTTATATCGTTTTTCTTTTGAGTGTTGTGAGGTTCTAGGGGCCTTTTCAATACGTATTATTTGCTTTGCTAGTTATAGGTTGTTTTATGTTATAAATGTTCAACTTACATATAAACAAACTTATGCATGCAAGTTCCCAAAATAATGAGTATAATGTCTTGTCCAAAACATCACAATCCTAAAGCCCTCGATCATAAGTTGGTAGGTCCGCCTCAGCGGGGTACTACTTGTTATCTTGGGATAAGTGGGAGTAAGGGTTAGACCTTTACACGTGAATTTGGTTTTCTCATCGATAGATCCACTGCAGGCGTGGCTATCGAGACATGAGATGAGAATGAGATTCTCGTCGACCGAGAGTGATATTAGATATCATTGACATGGGTATGTCTACCTATCTTGAAATACTTAAGTGCGGACACAGTCGGCTTAAATATTTACAAGATGAGGATCTCGGGATCGTTTTGTTCTAAGGGACAATGATATTGGATATCAATTGAACAAAATGAAATAAATAAGTAGCTTGTTAGACAACCTTATTTGTTTACCGCTTTGTGAATGTTTACATACTTTATTTATCTTCCTTTTGTAGTTTATCATGTTAATTTCAACTCGATTCAAGTTTGGTTCAATTCTTGATTATGAAAAATTGAACAACATAAATTTTCTTGATTCACAACGTAATTTGAGGATGGTCCTCAAATACGAAGACAATGAAAATGTGTTAAATAACCACATCCTAAGATATCATTGAACAACTCAATAGCATGTTCGGGAAATATGCTAAGATTGAGCGGTTCGGTATGACCAGGGTCATCACTTCAGCTAGGCTGGAAAAATGGAAATCTATGGAATCACATGTGCAACAAATGATTGGATTATTTGCTTCAAGTGACCGCCTAGATTTTTCCTATGATGATTATTTGGCAACCGATTTCATACTTCAATCTCATGATGGTTATAATGCCTTTAGGCTAAAATTTCCACATAAATGGTTTGAAGAAATCGCTTCGTGAGCTCCACGGGATGCTCAA
Source organism: Euphrasia confusa (assembly GCA_954870475.1). Taxonomy (NCBI): domain Eukaryota; kingdom Viridiplantae; phylum Streptophyta; class Magnoliopsida; order Lamiales; family Orobanchaceae; genus Euphrasia; species Euphrasia confusa. The sequence goes on from OX940960.1 coordinate 27,249,902, forward strand.
GGCTGCTGAGCCGGCGATAGATAAGGACCCTAAGAGGGAAATTCTTATGATATGGGATAGGGTATTCAAAAGAGCATGGGCAAGAAGGATACTAGGGTTCCTAGGGAATCTCAATGCGTCTACTGCAAAAGTGTTGGACACTACTTGCAAACATATAAAAATTCATATTTTATTCAATTTCAAAACAAATGCCTAATTTGTCTTTCATTTGATGGATTATAAGGTTATGATTATTTACACCTCGGGGAGTGATTTAATCCAAAACACTTAAAGTTCATCAATGACACAAATTAGAGACTTTCGAGCCATTGGATGGCATGAATCGATTGTCTGGTTGGCTCCCTCATATTTTATGAGAGATAGGGCTTCAATTGCATGATAATATCGCTGGTTAGAAAACTTCGATTTTTCACTTACGATTTATCACGTTTTGACATTGAGATAATTTTGAATGGGAAATTCGAATGAGACTCAATTATTGGGAATAATTGAATTTGCCCAAAGTTCAAAGAAGATGTGAAGAACGGGGTTGCTTCATCTTCAAGTATTAATGATATAGACATTAAACTTCACAAATTCTACTTCTTGGGTATTGGATGCCAAATGTGGTTCTCACATTTTTTGTGGAGGAACTACATAGAAGTATAAGTTTGGTGAATAGAGATGTCGATCTACGGGCAAGAAATGGAGCGAAGGTCGCTGCATTAGCCGTATGATCATATGATGTTGTTTTGCCTTAGGGCCTTGTTTTAGTATTATAACTATGTAATTTCGTACCTTCAATAAACAATGAATATTGGTGGATTAGTTTTTTCACTATTAAATAGTTTGGTAACTATTTTAATTGTGAATTATTCTTTGTTTTGGTACGATTATTATATTGTTTATGTATACTTTAAACTTGACAAATCATATATATCATTAAGACCAAAGGTCAAATCGAATAAGTATCGATGAGACATAACTGAAACATTGTTGATTAGATCAAATCAAAATCTAAACATGTAACGAAGCTTCTTTTAGAAGGAATTTTAGAATCATTTGACTTGGAGTCATTTGATACATGTGAATGATGTGTGATTGAAAAGATAACAATGTCATCTTTCTTGGAGAAAGGAGAACATGTGAGTAATTAGGGATGATCCATACTGATGTATGTGGAACCTATTAGTTCACAAGCACATGAAGGTTATGTTTCGGAAAAGAGAAAACAAACTATATTAGATATAGTTCGACCATTCGATGAGAGGTCTAAATGAACTACTGGTCTCTTTTGGGAACACACAATTCTAGACTTTAACTTTTACACTGAATAGGACGCTGTCAAAAGTTGTTGATAAGACACCATACTAGGTATGGAAAGGGAGGGTCCCTAAATTGTTTTCATCAAGATTTGAGGTTCTAAAAGCTTCTCTGACGAGATTTATCTCTATAGAGCTTGAACTCAAATGGGATAAAAGTTTCCTTATGGTATGTCCATAAGAAACTCGAGGGTACAACTTCTACGATCTATTTGAGAACAATATTTTGTTGCTCAAGATAGTGATTTTCTTGAAAAGAGTTATCTTTCCTAGAAATTCAGTGGGAGCTCGGTTGTCTTGAACGAGGTTCAAGTGAAACAACCAATGATGAATACTCAAGACTGGGTTGAGAGTATTCTTATGGTTTTGGAAGCCATACCAGCCCTCGTAGGTCCGAAAGGCATAAATCTATCTCTATTATTCAAATACTTAGATATTGTGACCAATGAGAGATATGAATTCATGCTTTTGGAAAGCGGTGAACCTTCGACCTAATTCCAAGCTATGACGAGTCCAGCTACTGAAAATTGGCATGGTGCCATGAAATCTGAGATGATATCAATATCTGATAATCAAGTTTGGAACTTGATATATTTGCATCACAGGGTTAAACCCAATGAATGCTAATAGATCTTTAAGATCTAAACAGGCAGATGGAAAACCTAGGGTTTTCAAAGCAAGTTTGATGGTAAAAGTTTTATTCACGAGGTGGATTATGGAAAAACTTTCACCAGTTACTTTGATTAAATCATTCAGATTATCTTAGCCATTGCTACTCATCTTGATAATGAGTTATGGTAATATTGGATGTTAAAACTAACTTCTTGAATTGGATTCTAGAAGAGAATGTGTTTTGACACAGCAAAGAGTTTTATCGATCCTAATAAGGCTGAGAAATTATGCAATCTTATAATTCCATTTATGGAATAAAGCAAAGCATATCGGAGTAGCAGTCTTCAGTTCAATGAATCCATACTTGGTTTTGGATTTCAGAGGAACTCGTAAGAATCTTGTTTTACAAGAAGAACAGTGGGAGTTACGTTGTATACATTGTGTTGTATGTCAATGACATACTCCTTATTGGAAACAATGTTTCTATGCTTAATTCTATTAAAGAAATTGTTTTCAATAAAGGATCTTGGAGAAGCACAGTACATATTGGGCATCAAGATCTGTCGGAACAGATCGAAAATGATGTTTGGACTTAGTCAAGTGACCTATCTTGATAAGGTACTTGATAAGTTCAGAATGAAAGACGCCAAAAATGGTCTCATTCCAATGAGTCATGGCACATCTCTTAGCAGGATGCAAGGCCCTACGGGACTTGATGAGCAAAAGAGGATGGAAAACATTCCTTATGCTTCGGCAATAGGGTCTATAATGTACGCCATGATATGTACACGACCGGACGTATCGTATGCTTTGAGCATGACGAGTCAGTTTCAAGGAAATCCAGGTGAGGCGCATTAGACTGCGGCCAATAATATTCTTATGTACCTTAGATGGACTAAAGAATATTTTGTTGTCTTTGGAAGACAAAAAGAGTTGATATTAACAAGCTGCTTGAATGCTAACTTCAAAACAGACTAAGATAATTTCCGATTTTAATCTGGTTATATCTTTTGTCTGGTTAGAGGTGAAATTTGCTGGAATAGTTCCATGCAATGCAATATAGCTGATTAAACTACAGAAGCTGAGCACATTATTGCATTGGATGCAGTAATGTTGACAGTTAAGATTTGAAAGTTCTTGAATGAACTAGGTGGCGTAGCTGGCTCAGCCCATCCGATAATTCTCTATTTATAGTAGAGTTATCGCGCAAGCCAATGAGCTAGAAAGCACCACAAGTCTAAAACTGGTGCTCAGGAAGTTCCACATTATCTGGGAGATAGTTTTGTGGAGACATCGAGATAATAAAGTTGCAACTTTTGGTAAGGTTGCAAACCCGCTTTCTAAACCTCTCCAGCAGTTTAAGCTTGAGGCTTTCACGACTGCAATAGATATCAGACATCTTAGAGATGGGTTGTGATTTCTATTACTGTATTAGATACTTTTGGAGATTTGGTAAACATTCACTCATATGTATAATACATAATTCTTCATATAAATATGGTTTAATTTATATGAATTGTCCAAATGATTAAGTTATATCAATTGGGTTATGAGGTCGACTTACCGCATAATGAAGTCCCAATGGTTGAACTGATACACTTGAATCATATAGCTGTTCCTGGTTCGTATAATCGAGTACGGACAAACCGATAATACAATGAACTAGTTTGTAATGTGTACTATAGCGCCGCTTCATGGGCTAGTGATGTGGGACATCAAGTACAATTACATAGATATTAGCTGGGAGCTAATGATCGAACAGACCCGACTGGAATAGTATTTAAGATTTCGAGTCATAATACTATTTCGACTGTCGAGCAATTTCCTCTGACCTGAGTAGTCTAGAGTGATTCCATTGTGAAATGGTGTACTTTGATACAAGTAAACGCCTTTCGTAAAAGGAGGTTATAAAACTTGTTATTGGGTATATCAGGAAGCAAGTGGGAGAGCTTGGATTGACAAGATGGGATTGTCCTCCATTTTATAATGGGATACATGTCTTAACGGCCACTTGGAGAGTCGAGACTGTGGAAAATACGTGGCCACGTCCAGATTCGTATCATAGTGATATATCTGGTTTTACAGTCTGTCTCATAGTCCAAGAAAGGTTTGAACCGATTGAGGATGACTCGAGTCTTGCCTCAAGTTCAAACTTAGACATAAAGTGACAACAGGAAATTGGCAGCACACTGGCTCTGAAGGCCAAGTGGGAGATTGTTGGGATATGACCTTCGATCCTACGTGTGCAATCGATGAAGTCATAAGGTCGTCTATGGATGTTAAATGATTAGTCGATAATATTAATTGTTGGGAACAATATAATATTGATCGATAATCAAACCTACAGGGTCACACACGGACTCGATGTTGATATACGTTGCTTGATAATAATATTGATTTAGAATCAATATTTACGTGGATTAATACATGCATGGGATGCATGGTTTGCATGGAATGCATGTCACATAGTGTGACATGGCATGCCACACAAGCAAGTGGGACCACATATCATGATTTGGCATGATTATGTGGAGGTGTCTTTTCATCTCCCCATTAACCACCATTACTTGTGCATTATGATGCACATAATGGGGGGGTTACATGGAGTGGTAAATGGACATGAATATAGACATGAAAATATGATTTTCATATCACTTTATGCTTACCCACGAAATTCACACCAAAAGGAGAGAATAGAGAGTGTTCTTGGAGAACCACTTCAAGCAAGCAAGGTGTTCATCATCCGGGTTCGTGTGCAACACGTAGAGGCCGGGCCATTTGTGCGGCTTCAACATCCGGGCGATCTAGACAAGAAGAGTGACGAGGTCATTCTCAAGGCTGATCCATGAAGGTGGTTCAATCGACTCAACACCACCTTTATCAACATCAACGAGGCACGCTACACCGGTTGTAAGTGTTCTTGTTTATCTATATATATATATATTGGATGTATATATACATATAAATATGTGTGTCTATACATATATATGTGTGCACTAGATCTTGTTGTTCGTGTTTACTCGTTTTACACGCTTCCGCACACACGAACGAGGTAATCATGCGATTGGATCGGCATCGAAAACCATCAATATCAATATCCTCACTCCCCCCCAGGCAATGAGGAGTCGTCCCGACGAGAGAAACCCGCGCAAGTGGTGCTCTTTCCACCAAGAAAAACGGGCATAGGACTGATGAATGCCGCGATCTGATCGCTCAACTTCGCCAGCTCTATGAAGACGGGAGTCTGGCCGATCTCCTCCGAGCACCGAAACGCGGCCGCCCAGCCGCCGGACGTGGAGGCGTCGGACGCGGGGGCGGCGGCCGTGGAAGAGGGGGAAGAGGCCGAGGCCGGGGATATCAAGATGATCAGAATCATCGACCTAATCAACAGCAGAGACGTGAGCCAGATCATCCCGGGCCAAACCAGTTAGTTCTGCCCCCGCCCCCAGCGGTGATACCCGAAGATGAAGATCCCCCCATCCGCGGAGGGGCACGCGTAAACATGATCGGCGGCCTGACACCGATCATTCACAAATCAAAGAGGCAGAAGAAAGAAGAGTTGCGCGAGTTTGAGGGCGTGAATGTGGTGGTCCCCCAGGCGGAGTCGACTATCGCCCGCGGGATTACCATCACCTTCTCCGAGAAGGACAGGGAAGGGATAAAGTATCCCAAGGAAGACGCTCTGGTGGTCACTGCGAGGATCCTCGGGATCGAAGTGGCCAGGATCCTGGTGGACAACGGGGCCCATTGCAATCTCATCTTCAAGTCGGCATTGGACCAGCTCGGCGACCTCTCCAGCTATGTCCGACCATATGATGGAGTCTTGAAGGGATTCGGAGATGTGGTGGTGCGCCCCCTGGGACGTATAAGGATGGCAGTAGAGTTGAAGGACTGCCAAGACCCGAGCATAAATATGACTCGAATGTTTAATTTTGTTATCGTTGATGCAGACAATATCTATAATGCTTTTTTCGGGAGGCCGTTCCTCGATGCCTTTGAGTCCGTGGCGTCCTCCCATTACTACTGTATTAAGTTTCCCACCTTGAGTGGTGTGGTCGGCACCCTTCGGGGTGACCAGTATATGGCAAGGAAGTGTTTTAATTACTTTTCGTGTTCTGATGCAAACATACGCCCAAATAACTATGGTACTAACACTGGGGCATTTGGGGGCGTTAACCCCCAAATAACTTCCCAAGAACCCACCCAGGAAGGCGAAGGGCCTCGAAGAGTTGGAACTGAGGAAAATTTAACCGAGGTCCAAGAGATAGACCCCACGGATGACATGGATGTAGATGAACAGGATTATCTAACAACCCTGTGGGAAGAGGGCGCACCCGGAAATTCCAAATTTTTCGAAACAGAACCTAGCAGAGCTTGTGATTCCGAGGAAATGATTCCCGAGCTCGAAGCACAATTCTTGCACATACTCATCGACGAGATGCCTAACACTCAAGATATTGAACCCATGCCGGACATACAGATTGTGGAGCCCGAAGACCTTGATCCACGGATCTGTTTTGAACCAAACGACATACCTGACCCGCGGGGACCATCGATGTGCACATCAGTCGACGAGGTGGAAAAAGTGAGTCTGGACCCGAACAGGCCCGAGTTAGAGGTCTTTATCGGAAAGAAAATCCCTGAGCGGTTGAGGAACGAGTTGGTTGATTTCTTAAGCCAAAATACAGACGCTTTCGCTTGGTCCCATAAGGATATGGTCGGAATCGATCCTAAGCATGCCTGCCAATATCTGAAGATCGACCCAGAGAAGAAGCCCATTGCCCAGAAGAGAAGGAAGATGGGACCGGAGAAGTACGCAGCTTTGGCGGTGGAGGTTAAGAAATTAGTCGATAACGACCTTGTGCGAGAAGCCGAAGAGGAACCTCAATGTATTGCGAACGTTGTGCTCGTCAAAAAGGCCAATGATGCTTGGCGCCTTTGCATCGATTTTACCGATTTGAACAAAGCTTGCCCAAAGGACCATTTCCCTCTACCCCATATCGACCATCTGGTTGATAGCGTCGCCGGGCACGCCATTTTTTCTAATTGTGATTGTTTTGCAGGTTACCACCAGATTCCTATGGCCGAGGAGGATATAGAACATACCTCTTTCTATTCGGACAAGGGAGTGCTGTGTTGGAAAAGGATGCCGTTCGGCCTGAAGAACGCTGAAGCCACCTACCAGAGACTGGTAAACAAAATGTTCGCCGACCAGATTGGGGACACTATGGAGGTATATGTGGACGACATAATTATAAAAAGCAAATCCGAGGAGGACCACGTGAAAGATTTGAAGATCGCTTTCGAGATCCTGAAGTTCTACAACATGAAACTCAACCCTAAGAAGTGTCATTTCGGGGTATACGCCACGAAATTCCTCGGGCATATCGCCAGTCTTAGGGGCATCGAGGTGAACCCAGAAAAGATCAGGGCCATTCAGGATCTGAGGGAACCCCGAAGTTTGAAGGATGTGCAAAAATTAACAGGTTGTCTGGCCGCCCTCAGTCGTTTTATTCCTCGGCTCGGGGACAAAAGCCGTCCATTCTTCAAATCGATAAAAGACCAGAAATTCAAATGGGGGAAAGAGAGTCAGGAGGCTTTCTTACGTCTGAAGGAACACCTCGGAAACCCCACCATCCTCTCTAAACCGGTCACCGGGGAGAAACTTTTCCTCTATCTAGCCGCGTCCGAACATGCCATGAGCTCGGTTCTCGTCCGAGCGGAGGGACTGTTGCACAAGCCTATCTATTTCGTCAGCCAGGTCCTCCACGACGCCGAGACACGATACACACCTTTGGAGAAGCTGGCGTACGCCCTCGTGATGAGCGTGCGGAAGCTGAGGTCTTATATTTTCGACCACCCGGTGGAAGTTCTGACGACCATGCCACTACGGCAGGTCTTGCAGAGACCGGACACAAATGGTCGATTACTAAAGTGGAGCCTAGAGGTAGGGCAATACGACATCACTTATGCCCCGAGAACGGCGATTAAAGGGCAGGCCTTGGCGGATTTCATAGTGGAATTGACGTTCCCTGACTCCACCCCGTCCTCCTCGGCCCGCCATGGAAGTTGTACGTGGATGGGTCCTCTAACTCCTCCCACGCCGGGGCTGGAATAGTGTTGGTCGGACCAGGTGGAAAATCATTCGCACATGCGGTAAAATTCGAGTTCGAGGCTACGAACAACGAGGCAGAATACGAAGCGTTGATTGCCGGGCTGAACCTTGCTCTGGCAGTCGGCGCCAAACACTTACAGATCTTTATGGATTCGCTTTTGGTGGTAAATCAAATCAAGGGAAGCTACGAAACTCGGTGTGACCGGATGGCAAAGTATTACGAGCATGTGATCTCTTTGTGTGAAAAAATACCGAGGACATTTATTGAACAGATCCCGAGAGAGTTGAACTCCCAGGCAGACGCCCTATCCAAACTAGCTTCCTCGGAGGGAACCGCTGACCTGACAAACGTGATGCTGACTTGCCAGACTCGATCCGCCATTTCACCGGCAGAAGGATTGATCACCCTCGTAGATCGTGGCGAGACATGGATGGATCCAATCAGATCTTACTTGGTGGACAGAATCCTGCCTGCGGACAGGATCGAGGCTAAGCAGCTTAGAATTCGAGCGACCCGATATACTATGATCGGGGATGTTTTGTACCGGAGGAGTTTGCATTTACCCTTACTCAAATGCATCACCCCGCAGGAAGGAAACATAGTATTTGGCGAGATCTACGATGGCGTGTGCGGAAACCATGCGGGAGGTCAGTCTCTGGCCCACAAAACAATCCGGCAGGGATACTACTGGCCCACCCTAAGGAGAGATGCCATCAGTTATGCACGGAAATGTCATCGTTGTCAGGTGACAGCCCCGATCATCCGAACTGCACCTGAATATCTAAACTCTATTTACAGTCCTTGGCCTTTCGCCTCCTGGGGGATTGATCTGATCGGACCTATGCCCACCGGGCCGGGTGGAGTGAAGTATGCAGTCGTAGCCGTGGACTATTTCACCAAGTGGGCCGAGGCTGAACCGTTGAAGGTCATCGACCAAAAAGCAATCATCAAATTTATCTGGAAAAATATCATATGTCGATTCGGGATCCCCCACACCATTACCTCGGACAATGGAAAGCAGTTCGACGGGCAGGACATCATGAATTTCTTCGACAAATGGAAAATCAAGAAGGCTTTTTCCACCCCCTATCACCCCCAGACCAACGGGCAGGTAGAGGCCGTTAATAAAATTCTGAAGCACACAATCAAAGCTAAACTTGAAGAGCGACAAGGGCGATGGGCAGCCGAATTACCCGACGTCTTGTGGTCATATAGGACGACAAGCAAAGCCGCCACCGGGGAGACCCCTTTTGCCCTGGCTTTCGGAGCTGAAGCAGTGATACCCTCTGAAATAGAAGTCACCAGTCATCGGACTTCGCAGGATTTAAATGAAAACAACGACAAAGCTCTGCGTTTGGAGTTGGATTTCCTAGAAGAACGGAGGCTGAACTCGGTTTACCAAAACGCGGCGGCAAAACAAAGAGCAGAGCGTTTTTACAATTCTAAGGCCAAAGTCAGAAAATTTCAAACCGGAGATCTGGTGTTAAAGCGTGTGCTCGGACCCAACACTGGGGCATTGGGCCCGAACTGAGAAGGCCCAATGCGAGTGAGAAAGCATGTGGAAAAGGGGTCATACGAGTTGGAGCACCTCGACGGGGTGGCCGATCAGTATTACTGGAATGCACTCCACCTAAAGAAGTATCATCAGTAATATCTTTGTACCCGAATGGTTTTCTTATGACGGAATAAAAGTTTTTTCTTTCCTCAAGTTCAGGAAAAATCCAAAGTAAGACCGGGGATCGGACAAGTCCCATCCTCGGCCACGACTCCTTTGATATGTCGAGGATCGTGATTATTTTACCGGGGACGAGTCCGCTCTCCCTAGGCCTGAGATGAGCTGAGCGATCCGTCGCCTGGCCGATCGAACAGGAAAAATCCAAAGTAAGACCGGGGATCGGACAAGTCCCATCCTCGGCCAAGACTCCTTCGATACATCGAGGATCGTGATTATTTTACCGGGGACGAGTCCGCTCTCCCCGAGCCTGAGATGAGCTGGGCGATCTGTCGCCTGGCCGATCGAACAGGAAAAATCCAAAGTAAGACCGGGGATCGGACAAGTCCCATCCTCGGCCACGACTCCTTCGACACGTCGAGGATCGTGATTATTTTACCGGGGACGAGTCCGCTCTCCCCGAGCCTGAGATGAGCTGGGCGATCCATCGCCTGGCCGATCGAACAGGAAAAATCCAAAGTAAGACCGGGGATCGGACAAGTCCCATCCTCGGCCACGACTCCTTCGATACGTCGAGGATCGTGATTATTTTACCGGGGACGAGTCCGCTCTCCCCGAGCCTGAGATGAGCTGGGCGATCCGTCGCCTGGCCGATCGAACAGGAAAAATCCAAAGTAAGACCGGGGATCGGACAAGTCCCATCCTCGGCCACGACTCCTTCGATACATCGAGGATCGCGATTATTTTACCGGGGACGAGTCCGCTCTCCCCGAGCCTGAGATGAGCTGGGCGATCCGTCGCCTAGCCGATCGAACAGGAAAAATTGGAAATAAAACCGGGGATCGGACGAGTCCCATCCTCGGCCCTGACACTTCACCCCGCACACAAACAAACTTCCGTAAAAAAATAAATGAAAGAACACAAGTGTTTTTTATTAAGGAAAATCTCGAAATTACGCGAGTATACAAGCACAAAACAACAGCGAAATCGACAAAAGAGATAAGATCGACGATGAGGGTATCAGCGAAGGGGACGCCCCCATCGGTCATGGGTTGGCCGAGGAGGCCACGGGCTAATCCTTGATCCACGAGTCCCTCGCTGGCAAGACCAAGGAAGACCCCCAACCGGAGGTGCCATCGAGTTACGGTCATGGTCGAAAACATCGATTAAAAAGCCTTCGACTGATGGTTTTCGATGCCGATCCAATCGCATGATTACCTCGTTCTTGTGTGCGGAAGCGTGTAAAACGAGTAAACACGAACAACAAGATCTAGTGCACACATATATATGTATAGACACACATATTTATATGTATATATACATCTAATATATATATATATAGATAAACAAGAACACTTACAACCGGTGTAGCGTGCCTCGTTGATGTTGATAAAGGTGGTGTTGAGTCGATTGAACCACCTTCATGGATCAGCCTTGAGAATTGATGGAGTAGTATACTTAATGTCTAGATTTGAGTATTCTGAACTCTGTATGCACTTTCATTTACCTATCTATTACAGACATTCATTTGCTTTTAATTATTGTTAATTAAATACATGCAAATCATAGTCCTGGATTTTATACGTTGTAGTTAGTATGGTGTGTCGGGCCCGCACAGAAGATCATACTACCGGTTACTCGTATTTAATCGAACAGTTGCTCACGACCTAGATGGACCCGGACCAATCCATCGGTATAGTCGTTGTGTGAGAGAGAAGATAATTTGTCTTGATTATCTGATCACACTTGTACACTTGGTGTATTGAGCGGATCGATTGAGACTCATCAATTAGGATTGCTCGGCGATAATTGATTTGAGACTCGGAGTATTTTATTCTTAATCCCTGAAATAATTGCGGGTGTGTATATTTAATATTAGTGACTTTGATTTTCCAAAGGAATTAACCGATTTAATTATTGGGTTAATTACCGGTTGAGTTGGGTCACTATATTTTATATATGGCATGCCGTGAATTCTTGAAGGGACAGTGTATCCCGGAAGGGTTGATAATATCCTCGAGATGAGCTCATAAGGATTTATTATGTAAACCTCGCGAGTAGATTTGTTCCGCATAATAAATAAGGTTGAGTGGTACTAGTCTCAGATATAAGAGATGAATAAATTTATTAAGCAATAAATAAATTTTATTCATGGATATTTAAATCTTAAATACACGGAATAAATAATACTAAGTTGGAGAAATATTATTTGGTATAATATGGAATAATATTGGGAGTGCAATTTTATTTATATAGTGGAAAATAAATAAAATTAATATTGATAAAAATTAATGGATTTGGGTTGGACCCAATTTAATTTTCAATATTGAAGCCCAATATTTATTCTCCTTTTAATCCCCTACGTAGCCTATAAAAGCACTACATGGTCTTCACTTTTTCACAACCTAAGTTACGCCAATCATAAAGTTGGGGAGAGTGAAGAGGATCCATAGAGTTCGATAGCTCGTCGCCCACCCGACGTTCGAACGGAGTGCAAGGAATACGCGGGAAGATCACGAGGTCATCATCGATTTCGTTTCTCCGAACAACGAATCGTAGGTACAATTCTCAACGCCCTTGATTATTGTTCGATTTGATTTATTGAGAATACCGTAGGACGAAGATCCAAAGATCGAAGCCCGGAATAGACGGACGAACGCGCGGTGGTGGCGAAGCCACCGGACCGCGGCGTGCGCCCGCTAGGGTTTCGGCGAGGGGCGTGGGGGCGAACCCTCGGCTGGGCCGAGGGTGTGCGATCGATCCAAGGGATCGATCGCTAGGGCACGGGCTGGTGCCGTGCCCTACCCCGCCGTGAAGGCGGGGGCCTCCTGGTGGCGGCGGGTCGCCGGACCCGCCGCGGGGGCTGCTGGGCAGCCCCACCCCGATCGATCGCCCGTGTGCGATCGATCATCTTGATCGTGCGAACCCCGGCTCGCGGGGGTTCGGGTGGGGGCGGATTGCGCGCCTTCGGGCGCGTGGTCTCCAAAGCCCGGACTCCGGCGGATGAGTCGGCGTACGTATGATCTCCGGCGAAGGGTTCGTTCGGGTTATCGGTTCCGCAATTTTGATAACCCGGGATAGCGAATTCCAACAACTGGTATCAGAGCGTGGTTTACGTTCGCGGTATTTTCGATAAATGTTGTTCTACCTTGCAGGGTTCCGACTATTATGGCTTGATGATTATTCGTTTAATTATTTTGTCATGTGATTGTTGGTTTTATTAAACTCTCGGACATGTCGAGATTCGTTTTTGGTGGTGAATGCTTGTAATAGTAAAAATTCGGGGGTTGACCGAATTTAGGATTTATTATTATGTTCATGTTTTTCCGGAAAATGTATAGGGTCGATTTCGTGTATAGAATCGATACCGGAATTGTAATTTAGATTTTTGTAAATTTAATTTTACGATTGGATCGACGTATCGAAGACCGCCGGAGAAGACGAAGTGACGGGATGGACGAGGGGCTAGGGATCGATTGGATCGATCCCCATGATGCCCGATCGAAGGCATGGGGCGGGGGGGGGGGGCTGTTGCCCTAGCCGCGGCTGCCACCGGTTTCGGTGGTTGGCGGCGTGGCTGGGCGGCGGCGGTCCTCCCCGTGGCTGACCGGTCGATCGAAGGTGGGGGTGGTTCGGGGTCTCCCAACCCGGGCTACTCCTACCGGAAATATACTATCCTAATTAATTCATTATATCCTATTTTGATTATTTCTTTATGGAATAGTCTAGAAAAATAGAAAAATAATTAATTTAGTACTAAATTTATTTTTCCTATTTGATTATTCCTACTCTTGGGAATATTCATGGATTAGGAATAAAATAAATTTGGAAAAGTATAATAGTCCTAATTATTTTATTTCTTTATTTCATTATGGATATCATCTAGAATATTCCAAGAATATCTTGGATAGATTATTCTAGAGATTTAATGAAGTGGAAAAAGAAAATAAAATAAATAAAAAATATTAATAATATTTAATTTTATTTTTGATATATTCAATTGACTTAATTTTCGAATTAAGTAACTTTTGGATTAATTGAAAATAAATAGATATTAGATATTAATATTCTCGTCACTTGGAGCATTCAAGAAACGAAGACTGAAGACTAGAAGATGCGTACGAGGATGTGATAAAGCCATAATAGTCGGAAAATAATATTCTAGTAATTATTTTGACTATGTGATAATATATGTGCTTTATTACATGTATGCATGCTATATGTGTTTATTTTTATGCACTAGATAGCGTATCCCTTTATTGTAAAAAGCTAAGTGGGAGAGGGTATGGAAACATGCCCATGGTCTCCATTGCTGCTCTCTTGGTGACTTTTATGAACTTTTGAAGTTTATATAGATAAGTCATTGGAGGAGAGTTCTTGTAATTCCTCTTACAAGAGACATTGATTGAGTTTATCAAACAATGCCTAATTTGTCTTTCCAAAGCTGATTTCAAGTCGACTCATTCTCACCCCGGGGAGTGGAATGGAGCCAGAGCCACTTGGTCATGTAAAGGACACAAATTAGAGACCTTCGTACCATTCTTTGATAGATGGATCGATTGTCTGCTCGGCTCCCTCATTTATGAGAGATAGGGTCGTTCGCATGGTGAATCACTGGTTAGAAACTTCGAGTTTCACTTATGATTCTCCGCGTCTTGATTTACGAGATTGAATGGATCTAGTAATTGGATTTCAATTATATAAATCCTTTTGGTGTAGTAAACGTCCACACGAACGTGGCTTGCTATACTGAATGGGATTTTAGAATAATTGATGTAGACAGTTATAGGGAATTGTGAAGAGTTGCGAGTTGTCGTAAACGTCCACACGAACGTGGCTTGCGGTGACATAACAATTCTAAGCGATTCACCTTAGTGCTGAGTAATGGTTTACACTTAGATACGCGTTATAGTATTCCTCCCAACGAGGTTACGCTATAAGTGATGTATGACCGAAGTAAAATCTAATTGCTAAATCGTTTGGGTGGGTAAACGTCCACACGAACGTGGCTTGCCTTACCTGATGGGATTTTAGATGTGATTAGTGATTTAATGATATTATTTAAGGGAGATAATATCGGATATTAAATTGTTTGTTTGTTTTATGTGCTTATAGGTTAAGAATGACTGTGACCCCACTTTGTGATATACTTAAGGATGAAAACTCACCGGTTCCATATGGTGATGATTGGGAACGAAATCTGGACATTGTCCAGACTGTTGAGCTTTCCGAATCCACTGTTGTCCCAACTGATGAGGACATTCGAAATGACCTCAGGATAATGTTGAGACATAGCGTGGAAGCCGGACAAGAGGTGATTAACATACTCACAGTATTCTCTCTCAATGAGTCCCTTAAAAAGGAATCAACGAGAGCGGAGTTTGTGCGTAAGTTAAGAGAATCACAAGCTTTTGTGGCAAGGCTAGAGGAAAAGCATGCAAAGAAACCCAGTGGCTCAAAGCCACGGATTGGGAAAGGCAAGCCTTCTGGCAAGTGCTTTCGATGCAAGCAGTTTGGGCACTGGAGGTCTGATTGTCCTCTCATCAAAGGTACGAAATTTTCCTTAGTCACTGAAACATTGTCAGCGGTGATATCTACCAGCACCTGGTGTGTAGATACGGGCGCCACTGACCATGTCTGCAATTCATTGCAGGGGTTCCAGGAAACCCGGAGACTTAGAGAGGGAGAGATCGTGGTCTACATGGGCAATGCCGCGAAGGTGGCGGCTGTTGCAGTGGGAGACGTTCACTTACGCTTTAGTAGTGATAGGGTTTTAGTTTTACAAAATTGTCTTTATGTACCGAATTTTAGAAAGAATTTGATTTCAGTTTCTAAGTTAATTCTGAATGGATATTCTGTTTCTTTTGATCACTCTGTGGTCATAAGAAGAAATAGTGAGATTGTCTGTTCTGGTACATTGGTGGACGATTTGTATATTCTAAATCCTGACTCTAACACGATGCAACTAACCGAGAGTAATAACACATCTACGAACACCAATAAGAGAAAGGAACCTTCTAAGATGAATCAATTATACTTGTGGCATCTAAGGCTAGGTCATATTAATTCGAATAGAATTCAAAGGTTGAAAGCTGATGGTCTCATTAGCGGCATGGAAGGAGAGGACCTTCCAACCTGCGAATCCTGTTTGGAGGGTAAAATGACCAAGCGTTCTTTTTCTTGTAAAGGACATAGAGCTGAACAAGTATTGGATTTGATTCACTCTGATGTATGCGGACCTATGTCTACTCAGGCAAGGGGAGGGTACGAGTATTTCATCACCTTTACTGATGATTACTCAAGATATGGATTTGTATACTTGATGCGCCGCAAGAGCGAATCCTTTGACAAGTTCAAGGAGTTCAAGGCTTTTGTGGAGAACCTTCAAAGTAAATCCATTAAATGCCTGCAATCTGATTGCGGAGGCGAGTACCTGTCTAGAGAATTCAAGGCATACTTAATAGAGAATGGGATTGATTCCCAAATGACATCACCATATACTCCCCAGCAGAATGGTGTGTCGGAAAGAAGGAATAGGACTCTTATGGAAATGGTACGTTCAATGATGAGTTACTCGGACTTACCTACTATGTTCTGAGGACATGCCTTGGAAACAGCGGCGTACATTCTCAACATGGTTCCAACGAAAACGGTTCCCACAACACCCATGGAAAGGTGGAGCGGGCGCAAGCCTAGCCTCAGGCACCTTCGGATCTGGGGATGTCCAGCACATGTGTTGCGACAAGGGGCCGATAAGTTAGAACCTAGATCAGAATTACGGTTGTTTGTAGGATACACGAAAGGAACTAAAGGTGGCATGTTCTATAGTCCTACGGACCAGAAGATCGTTATAAGTACTAACGCTCGGTTCTTAGAGGAAGACTATGTCATGGACCACAAGCCCATGAGTGACATAATACTTGATGAGTTAAGGGGTGACAAGGAAGACTCAGATACAGCCGAACCGAGTGTAGATACACCACTAGAACCTGCACCTAATACTGTCACTGTTGATACACCGGAACGCCGTCGTAGTGGGAGGGTTGTCAAACAACCGGACAGATGGATTGGACTGGGTGAGTCTTCGGACTCGGCACCCGGAGTTCATGAAATCGATCCCTGGACCTATGATGAGGCCGTACAAGATATAGATGCGCCTTCTTGGAAGAAAGCGATGAAATCCGAAATAGAATCTATGGATTCTAATAAAGTCTGGGATCTTGTAGAACCACCAAGCGGCGTAAAGCCAATTGGGTGTAAATGGGTCTACAAGAGAAAGAGAGGATCTGACGGAAAGGTTGAAACCTTTAAAGCTCGGCTTGTTGCGAAAGGATATACTCAGAAAGAGGGAATCGATTATGAGGAGACCTTCTCGCCGGTAGCCAAGATAAAGTCGATCCGGATTCTCTTATCCATAGCAGCTCATATGGATTATGAGGTGTGGCAAATGGACGTCAAGACAGCTTTCCTTAATGGAAGTCTTGACGAGACGATTTATATGAAACAACCAGAAGGATTCATTGCTAAGGGGCGAGATCATCTAGTGTGCAAGCTTAATCGATCCATTTATGGATTGAAACAAGCCTCGCGATCGTGGAACCTGCGGTTTGATGAAGTAGTCTAATCTTTTGGATTCATTCAAAGCATGGACGAATCGTGTGTGTATTGGAAACGTGATGGAAAGAAGGTGGTGTTCCTCGTGCTTTATGTAGACGACATACTTCTCATTGGCAACAGTGTAAAGATGTTATCAGACATAAAGGGATGGTTGTCTAGACAATTCGATATGAAAGATTTGGGAGAAGTCGGACATGTTCTAGGGATCAAAGTTATAAGGGATCGCCGGAATAGAACATTGTGTCTTTCCCAGCAATCTTACATAGACACGATTCTAGCTCGTTTTAACATGCAAGATTCCAAGAAGGGTGATCTACCCTTCAGTAAAGGAACTTATCTTTCTAAGGAAATGTGTCCTCAGACACAGAAGGAGAAAGATGACATGAAAGCGGTTCCCTACGCTTCGGCTGTGGGAAGCTTAATGTATGCAATGTTATGCACGAGGCCTGATATCTGTTATGCCGTTGGCATAGTAGCAAGATATCAGAGTAACCCTGGAAAGGCTCATTGGACTGCCGTTAAGAGCATTTTCAAGTATTTGCGAAATACTAAGGATTATGTTCTGAGATACGGTGCAGACAATCTGATCCCTTTGGGTTACACAGATTCGGATTTCCAAGCTGATAAGGACCGGCGTAAGTCGACGTCAGGCTATGTGTACACTTTGGGAGGTGGAGCCGTATCATGGAAGAGTGTTAAGCAAAAGTGCATTTCGGACTCTACCATGGAAGCTGAATATGTTGCAGCCTCAGAGGCAGCGAAAGAGTCAGTGTGGTTCCTTAATTTCCTCCAGGACTTAGATGTGATTCCGAGTTTGCCCAAAGCTATGACAATTTATTGTGTCAATAGCGGTGCAGTGGCAAACAGTAAGGAACCACGGTCCCATAGTGCTACAAAACACATAGAGCGCAAGTACCACCTGATTCGAGACATCGTCAAGAGGGGCGATGCGATAGTCACCAAGATAGCTTCGGAAGACAACCTAGCGGACCCTTTCACCAAGATACTTCCTAAGGAAGTATACTACAAGCACTTGGAGGGTTTGGGAGTCAGAAGTTTGGAGGATAAGACTAGACCTTAGTATAAGTGGGAGATTGATGGAGTAGTATACTTAATGTCTAGATTTGAGTATTCTGAACTCTGTATGCACTTTCATTTACCTATCTATTACAGACATTCATTTGCTTTTAATTATTGTTAATTAAATACATGCAAATCATAGTCCTGGATTTTATACGTTGTAGTTAGTATGGTGTGTCGGGCCCGCACAGAAGATCATACTACCGGTTACTCGTATTTAATCGAACAGTTGCTCACGACCTAGATGGACCCGGACCAATCCATCGGTATAGTCGTTGTGTGAGAGAGAAGATAATTTGTCTTGATTATCTGATCACACTTGTACACTTGGTGTATTGAGCGGATCGATTGAGACTCATCAATTAGGATTGCTCGGCGATAATTGATTTGAGACTCGGAGTATTTTATTCTTAATCCCTGAAATAATTGCGGGTGTGTATATTTAATATTAGTGACTTTGATTTTCCAAAGGAATTAACCGATTTAATTATTGGGTTAATTACCGGTTGAGTTGGGTCACTATATTTTATATATGGCATGCCGTGAATTCTTGAAGGGACAGTGTATCCCGGAAGGGTTGATAATATCCTCGAGATGAGCTCATAAGGATTTATTATGTAAACCTCGCGAGTGGATTTGTTCCGCATAATAAATAAGGTTGAGTGGTACTAGTCTCGGATATAAGAGATGAATAAATTTATTAAGCAATAAATAAATTTTATTCATGGATATTTAAATCTTAAATACACGGAATAAATAATACTAAGTTGGAGAAATATTATTTGGTATAATATGGAATAATATTGGGAGTGCAATTTTATTTATATAGTGGAAAATAAATAAAATTAATATTGATAAGAATTAATGGATTTGGGTTGGACCCAATTTAATTTTCAATATTGAAGCCCAATATTTATTCTCCTTTTGATCCCCTACGTAGCCTATAAAAGCACTACATGGTCTTCACTTTTTCACAACCTAAGTTACGTCAATCATAAAGTTGGGGAGAGTGAAGAGGATCCATAGAGTTCGATAGCTCGTCGCCCACCCGACGTTCTAACGGAGTGCAAGGAATACGCGGGAAGATCACGAGGTCATCATCGATTTCGTTTCTCCGAACAACGAATCGTAGGTACAATTCTCAACGCCCTTGATTATTGTTCGATTTGATTTATTGAGAATACCGTAGGACGAAGATCCAAAGATCGAAGCCCGGAATAGACGGACGAACGCGCGGTGGTGGCGAAGCCACCGGACCGCGGCGTGCGCCCGCTAGGGTTTCGGCGAGGGGCGTGGGGGCGAACCCTCGGCTGGGCCGAGGGTGTGCGATCGATCCAAGGGATCGATCGCTAGGGCACGGGCTGGTGCCGTGCCCTACCCCGCCGTGAAGGCGGGGGGCTCCTGGTGGCGGCGGGTCGCCGGACCCGCCGCGGGGGCTGCTGGGCAGCCCCACCCCGATCGATCGCCCGTGTGCGATCTATCATCTTGATCGTGCGAACCCCGGCTCGCGGGGGTTCGGGTGGGGGCGGATTGCGCGCCTTCGGGCGCGTGGTCTCCAAAGCCCGGACTCCGGCGGATGAGTCGGCGTACGTATGATCTCCGGCGAAGGGTTCGTTCGGGTTATCGGTTCCGCAATTTTGATAACCCGGGATAGCGAATTCCAACAAGAATGACCTCGTCACTCTTCTTGTCTAGATCGCCCGGATGTTGAAGCCGCACAAATGGCCCGGCCTCTACGTGTTGCACACGAACCCGGATGATGAACACCTTGCTTGCTTGAAGTGGTTCTCCAAGAACACTCTCTATTCTCTCCTTTTGGTGTGAATTTCGTGGGTAAGCATAAAGTGATATGAAAATCAGATTTTCATGTCTATATTCATGTCCATTTACCACTCCATGTAACCCCCCCATTATGTGTATCATAATGCACAAGTAATGGTGGTTAATGGGGAGATGAAAAGACACCTCCACATAATCATGCCAAATCATGATATGTGGTCCCACTTGCTTGTGTGGCATGCCATGTCACACTATGTGACATGCATTCCATGCAAACCATGCATCCCATGCATGTATTAATCCACGTAAATATTGATTCTAAATCAATATTATTATCAAGCAACGTATATCAACATCGAGTCCGTGTGTGACCCTGTAGGTTTGATTATCGATCAATATTATATTGTTCCCAACAATTAATATTATCGACTAATCATTTAACATCCATAGACGACCTTATGACTTTATCGATTGCACACGTAGGATCGAAGGTCATATCCCAACAATCTCCCACTTGGCCGTCAGAGCAAGTGTGCTGCCAATTTCCTGTTGTCACTTTATGTCTAAGTTTGAACTTGAGGCAAGACTCGAGTCATCCTCAATCGGTTCAAACCTTTCTTGGACTATGAGACAGACTGTAAAACCAGATTTATCACTATGATACGAATCTGGACGTGGCCACGTATTTTCCACAGTCTCGACTCTCCAAGTGGCCGGTAAGACATATATCCCATTATAAAAATGGAGGACAATCCCATCTTGTCAATCCAAGCTCTCCCACTTGCTTTCTGATATACCCAATAACAAGTTTTATAACCTCCATTTACGAAAGGCGTTTACTTGTATCAAAGTACACCATTTCACAATGGAATCACTCTAGACTACTCAGGTCAGAGGAAATTGCTCGACAGTCAGTGAAATAGTATTATGACTCGAAATCTTAAATACTATTCCAGTCGGGTCTGTTCGATCATTAGCTCCCAGCTAATATCTATGTAATTGTACTTGATGTCCCACATCACTAGCCCATGAAGCGGCGCTATAGTACACATTACAAACTAGTTCATTGTATTATCGGTTTGTCCGTACTCGATTATACGAACCAGGAACAGCTATATGATTCAAGTATATCAGTTCAACCATTGGGACTTCATTATGCGGTAAGTCGACCACATAACCCAATTGATATAACTTAATCATTTGGACAATTCATATAAATTAAACCATATTTATATGAAGAATTATGTATTATACATATGAGTGAATGTTTACCAAATCTCCAAAAATATCTAATACAATAATAGAAATCACAACCCATCTCTAAGATGTCTGATCTCTATTGCAGTCATGAAAGCCTCAAGCTTAAACTGCTGGAGAGGTTTAGAAAGCGGGTTTGCAACCTTACCAAAAGTTGCAACTTTATTATCTCGATGTCTCCACAAAACTATCTCCCAGATAATGTGGAACTTCCTGAGCACCAGTTTTAGACTTGTGGTGCTTCCTAGCTCATTGGCTTGCGCGATAACTCTACTATAAATAGAGAACTATCGGATGGGCTGAGCTAGTTACGCCACCTAGTTCATTCAAGAACTTTCAAATCTTAACTGCCAACATTATTGCATCCAATGCAATAATGTGCTTAGCTTCTGTAGTTTAATCAGCTATATTGCATTGCATGGAACTATTCCAGCAAATTTCACCTCTAACCAGACAAAAGATATAATCAGATTAAAATCGGAAATTATCTTAGTCTGTTTTGAAGTTAGCATTCAAACAGCTTGGTAATATCAACTCTTTTTGTCTTCCAAAGACAACAAAATATTCTTTTGTCCATCTAAGGTACATAAGAATATTCTTTGTCGCAGTCTAACGCGCCTCACCTGGATTTCCTTGAAACTGACTCGTCATGCTCAAAGCATACGATACGTCCGGTCGTGTACATATCATGGCGTACATTATAGACCCTATTGCCGAAGCATAAGGAATGTTTTCCATCCTCTTTTGCTCATCAAGTCCCGTAGGGCCTTGCATCTTGCTAAGAGATGTGCCATGACTCATTGGAATGAGACCCTTTTTGGCGTCTTTCATTCTGAACTTATCAAGTACCTTATCAATATAGGTCACTTGACTAAGTCCAAACATCATTTTCGATCTGTTCCGACAGATCTTGATGCCCAATATGTACTGTGCTTCTCCAAGATCCTTCATTGAAAAACAATTCCCAAGCCATTCTTTAATAGAATTAAGCATAGAAACATTGTTTCCAATAAGGAGTATGTCACCGACATACAACACAATTAATACAACGTAACTCCCACTGTTCTTCTTGTAAAACAAGATTCTTACGAGTTCCTCTGAAATCCAAAACCCAGTATGGATTCATTGAACTAAAGACTGCTACTCCGATATGCTTTGCTTTATTCCATAAATGGAATTATAAGATTGTATAATTTCTCAGCCTTATTAGGATCGATAAAACTCTTTGCTGTGTCAAAACACATTCTCTTCTAGAATCAAATTCAAGAAGTTAGTTTTAACATCCAATATTACCATAACTCATTATCAAGATGAGTAGCAATGGCTAAGATAATCTGAATGATTTAATCAAAGCAACTGGTGAAAGTTTTTCCATAATCCACCTCGTGAATAAAACTTTTACCATCAAACTTGCTTTGAAAACCCTAGGTTTTCCATCTGCCTGTTTAGATCTTAAAGATCTATTAGCATTCATTGGGTTTAACCCCGTGATGCAAATATATCAAGTTCCAAACTTGATTATCAGATATTGATATCATCTCAGATTTCATGGCACCATGCCAATTTTCAGTAGCTGGACTCGTCATAGCTTGGAATTAGGTCGAAGGTTCACCGCTTTCCAAAAGCATGAATTCATATCTCTCATTGGTCACAATATCTAAGTATTTGAATAATAGAGATAGATTTATGCCTTTCGGACCTACGAGGGCTGGTATGGCTTCCAAAACCATAAGAATACTCTCAACCCAGTCTTGAGTATTCATCATTTGTTGTTTCACTTGAACCTCGTTCAACACAACCGAGCTCCCACTGAATTTCTAGGAAAGATAACTCTTTTCAAGAAAATCACTATCTTGAGCAACAAAATATTGTTCTCAAATAGATCGTAGAAGTTGTACCCTCGAGTTTCTTATGGACATACCATAAGGAAACTTTTATCCCATTTGAGTTCAAGCTCTATAGAGATAAATCTCGTCAGAGAAGCTTTTAGAACCTCAAATCTTGATGAAAACAATTTAGGGACCCTCCCTTTCCATACCTAGTATGGTGTCTTATCAACAACTTTTGACAGCGTCCTATTCAGTGTAAAAGTTAAAATCTAGAATTGTGTGTTCCCAAAAGAGACCAGTAGTTCATTTAGACCTCTCATCGAATGGTCGAACTATATCTAATATAGTTTGTTTTCTCTTTTCCGAAACATAACCTTCATGTGCTTGTGAACTAATAGGTTCCACATACATCAGTATGGATCATCCCTAATTACTCACATGTTCTCCTTTCTCCAAGAAAGATGACATTGTTATCTTTTCAATCACACATCATTCACATGTATCAAATGACTCCAAGTCAAATGATTCTAAAATTCCTTCTAAAAGAAGCTTCGTTACATGTTTAGATTTTGATTTGATCTAATCAACAATGTTTCAGTTATGTCTCATCGATACTTATTCGATTTGACCTTTGGTCTTAATGATATATATGATTTGTCAAGTTTAAAGTATACATAAACAATATAATAATCGTACCAAAACAAAGAATAATTCACAATTAAAATAGTTACCAAACTATTTAATAGTGAAAAAACTAATCCACCAATATTCATTGTTTATTGAAGGTACGAAATTACATAGTTATAATACTAAAACAAGGCCCTAAGGCAAAACAACATCATATGATCATACGGCTAATGCAGCGACCTTCGCTCCATTTCTTGCCCGTAGATCGACATCTCTATTCACCAAACTTATACTTCTATGTAGTTCCTCCACAAAAAATGTGAGAACCACATTTGGCATCCAATACCCAAGAAGTAGAATTTGTGAAGTTTAATGTCTATATCATTAATACTTGAAGATGAAGCAACCCCGTTCTTCACATCTTCTTTGAACTTTGGGCAAATTCAATTATTCCCAATAATTGAGTCTCATTCGAATTTCCCATTCAAAATTATCTCAATGTCAAAACGTGATAAATCGTAAGTGAAAAATCGAAGTTTTCTAACCAGCGATATTATCATGCAATTGAAGCCCTATCTCTCATAAAATATGAGGGAGCCAACCAGACAATCGATTCATGCCATCCAATGGCTCGAAAGTCTCTAATTTGTGTCATTGATGAACTTTAAGTGTTTTGGATTAAATCACTCCCCGAGGTGTAAATAATCATAACCTTATAATCCATCAAATGAAAGACAAATTAGGCATTTGTTTTGAAATTGAATAAAATATGAATTTTTATATGTTTGCAAGTAGTGTCCAACACTTTTGCAGTAGACGCATTGAGATTCCCTAGGAACCCTAGTAGCCTTCTTGCCCATGCTCTTTTGAATACCCTATCCCATATCATAAGAATTTCCCTCTTAGGGTCCTTATCTATCGCCGGCTCAGCAGCCTTGAGCATCCCGTGGAGCTCACGAAGCGATTTCTTCAAACCATTTATGTGGAAATTTTAGCCTAAAGGCATTATAACCATCATGAGATTGAAGTATGAAATCGGTTGCCAAATAATCATCATAGGAAAAATCTAGGCGGTCACTTGAAGCAAATAATCCAATCATTTGTTGCACATGTGATTCCATAGATTTCCATTTTTCCAGCCTAGCTGAAGTGATGACCCTGGTCATACCGAACCGCTCAATCTTAGCATATTTCCCGAACATGCTATTGAGTTGTTCAATGATATCTTAGGATGTGGTTATTTAACACATTTTCATTGTCTTCGTATTTGAGGACCATCCTCAAATTACGTTGTGAATCAAGAAAATTTATGTTGTTCAATTTTTCATAATCAAGAATTGAACCAAACTTGAATCGAGTTGAAATTAACATGATAAACTACAAAAGGAAGATAAATAAAGTATGTAAACATTCACAAAGCGGTAAACAAATAAGGTTGTCTAACAAGCTACTTATTTATTTCATTTTGTTCAATTGATATCCAATATCATTGTCCCTTAGAACAAAACGATCCCGAGATCCTCATCTTGTAAATATTTAAGCCGACTGTGTCCGCACTTAAGTATTTCAAGATAGGTAGACATACCCATGTCAATGATATCTAATATCACTCTCGGTCGACGAGAATCTCATTCTCATCTCATGTCTCGATAGCCACGCCTGCAGTGGATCTATCGATGAGAAAACCAAATTCACGTGTAAAGGTCTAACCCTTACTCCCACTTATCCCAAGATAACAAGTAGTACCCCGCTGAGGCGGACCTACCAACTTATGATCGAGGGCTTTAGGATTGTGATGTTTTGGACAAGACATTATACTCATTATTTTGGGAACTTGCATGCATAAGTTTGTTTATATGTAAGTTGAACATTTATAACATAAAACAACCTATAACTAGCAAAGCAAATAATACGTATTGAAAAGGCCCCTAGAACCTCACAACACTCAAAAGAAAAACGATATAAAACTATCGAAACGTCTTGAAATCATCCCGACTTGATCCGGCTGAACTTGGCTGCACCTGGTCAGGTCCACGACCCCTACCTCCAAGGTAGAGACCTTTGCTTTGGTCCTCTCAGATCTGCCCTCAAAAAAACCCGGAACAGCGGTCGCTGTTATGCAAACAGCGCCCGCTGGAATGAAACAGCGGTCGCCGTTTTGCATTCGGCGCCCGCCGAAAGCAACAAAAGAGGGCAGAATGTCTGGACCTGATTTTTGCACGAACAGCGGTCGCTGTTGCCACAACAGCGCCCGCTGAACCCCTAACAGCGACCGCTATTGCTACAACAGCGGGCGCTGTTTGTCTCCAGCAGCCCCGACTTCGTTCGTTTCGCTCCGTTTTGCTTCGTTTCTTCTCGTTTTCGCTTGGGCTTCGAAATCCAACTCCGATACATGGATAAATCCATTGCTTACATATTGAACAATACATTTTTGAATAGAAAAACCTATCTATTACAAAAGATTCCAAGGGACGCAGCCCTCCAAAACTATGGCCATTCAACACGTAAAAAACACGATTCATCCACCCAACCACTATCGGTGGCCGGCCTTACATCTAATCACATAGATCCAAATAAACAATTAAGCCAATTATGTGATTTAAACCATTGTGTCCAACACAAAAGTGTGCACGAGCCCTAGGCTCTGATACCAATTGATGGTTTTCGATGCCGATCCAATCGCATGATTACCTTGTTCGTGTGTGCGGAAGCGTGTAAAACGAGTAAACACGAACAACAAGATCTAGTGCACACATATATATGTATAGACACACATATTTATATGTATATATACATCTAATATATATATATATAGATAAACAAGAACACTTACAACCGGTGTAGCGTGCCTCGTTGATGTTGATAAAGGTGGTGTTGAGTCGATTGAACCACCTTCATGGATCAGCCTTGAGAATGACCTCGTCACTCTTCTTGTCTAGATCGCCCGGATGTTGAAGCCGCACAAATGGCCCGGCCTCTACGTGTTGCACACGAACCCGGATGATGAACACCTTGCTTGCTTGAAGTGGTTCTCCAAGAACACTCTCTATTCTCTCCTTTTGGTGAGAATTTCGTGGGTAAGCATAAAGTGATATGAAAATCAGATTTTCATGTCTATATTCATGTCCATTTACCACTCCATGTAACCCCCCCATTATGTGTATCATAATGCATAAGTAATGGTGGTTAATGGGGAGATGAAAAGACACCTCCACATAATCATGCCAAATCATGATATGTGGTCCCACTTGCTTGTGTGGCATGCCATGTCACACTATGTGACATGCATTCCATGCAAACCATGCATCCCATGCATGTATTAATCCACGTAAATATTGATTCTAAATCAATATTATTATCAAGCAACGTATATCAACATCGAGTCCGTGTGTGACCCTGTAGGTTTGATTATCGATCAATATTATATTGTTCCCAACAATTAATATTATCGACTAATCATTTAACATCCATAGACGACCTTATGACTTTATCGATTGCACACGTAGGATCGAAGGTCATATCCCAACATCGACGTCGTTCCAAGTAATCCGAACTATCCAGCCTTCCCGTATCCCAAACCCGCCGACGAGCCTTTCCCATTCGGCCCCAGAAATGGCAACTTGGTTCCGGAAACGGGTGAGGGAGGTTTGCCACTCACGGCCCCACGGATCCGTCACGGAAATCTCGTCTGTCACCCTATCGTTGATCGGACGCAGGAAGGCTGCAGGAATGGGAAACACCTCCCTGTGCCAGGAGCCATTGAACGCACGCTCGAACGAATGCGAGTTATTTGAGAACTCGATACGGGTCGACATCACTATTAGAACAACGATTTCGTATGTAAGTATGATAACAGAAAGAGTTCATTTTATAGAAACCATCACGGATCGAGGAACAATAAATACGAACAGTTGACCACATTAAAAGCGCTTGGTGTTTTCAAAACGAAAATTTATTAATATTTGAATAAGTGACTACAGTCAAACCCCGTAAGGGGCGCTTATTTAAAGCCGAGGTGACAAAGCTCGGTATACATCAGTCCAAATATGGAAGACCGAGGGAATCAGCCAGCCCGCGGGCGCGTGCCTGGGTAGGGAACGACAAATTGCGACGCTCCAAATCAAAGAGACTGACCCGGAACCCGAACCCCGGTTTCCATATCAGCCACACCTCCCAGCCCGCTTGGATGCCCGCGTGCTGAACAAAGTCGACCCATCCCGGGCCCCCGAAAGCCACCTGCCGTCGGAGTTTGGTTTTTGTCGCAACCTAGGCCTGCTCGTTGGAGTCGTGAAATGGGATCTCCTCGCCCAGGAATTTCTCCAAGGGTTGCACGAACGCATTAGGAAGAGGAAAGTTGTTGCGGTGCCACTTGCCATCAAATCTCTGGCGCAAACGGCGCCATCCGTCGGAATGAACGGCGATGTCATAATGACCGTCCGCATACTCCGACACCTCCTGGGCGACCTGTTTTCCCTTGTTTGAACTTTTCTTTTGACTCGAACTCATCTTTTCTCCCTTAAAGACACACCTAAGTCAAGCCTATTTATAAGAGCTGGAAATTTCAGATCTTCCCGCCCAAAAGACCATCTTTTTGGCGGAAATCCCTTCCTAAGAGCAAAATCAAACACGTTTGGCGGAAAGATTTCCCGCCAAAGGGAAAACTCCAAAAGACGAGTGTAAATATTGAAAGAAGATTATATATTCTGTGTATTTCTCTAAACAACATTACATACATATATATAATCAAAGACAAGAAACAAAATAAGGAAAGGAATAAATCAAATATTCACACAGCTAATCCTACTGCTAATAGACAATTGACTTTCTATCTTTAACACTCCTCCTCAAGTTGGAGCATAGACATCTAACATGCCCAACTTGTCACATATAGTATTAATTGAGGCTTTGCGAAGAGGCTTGGTCAGAATATCGGCGAGTTGAAGATCTGTCCGAACGTGAATGAGTTGGATACACGGGGGACAAGAGAATGTTCCTATGACAAGATCTCGAATCAGATGACAATCAACTTCGATGTGTTTGGTCCTCTCGTGAAAGACCTGATTCTTGGCGATATGCATGGAGGACTGATTATCACAATGTAGCCTCATCAAACAATCATGGCTGACACCTAGTTCGTTAAGTAAACGTTTCGTCCAAACTAGCTCACATGATGTGTTTTCCATTGCACGGTATTCTGACTCTGCACTTGATCGAGATACAACTGTTTGTTTCTTACTCTTCCAGGATATAAGGTTACCCCCAAGAAGACACAATATCCAGTAGTGGACCTTCGGCTAGTAGGACAACCTGCCCAATCAGCGTCAGTGAATGCTGCGATCCGACTATGTCCTTGATCAGAATATACGAGTCCTTTACCTGGAGATCCCTTGAGGTATCTAAGGATTCGAATGGCTGCATCCCAGTGTGTAGTGTGCGGGGCTGACATGAATTGGCTCACTACACTAACTGGATAAGCAATGTCCGGTCGAGTAACTGTTAGATAATTTAGCTTCCCGACTAATCTTCGACATTTTTCAGGATCATGTAGGGGTGCTCCATCATCAGGCATGAGTTTGGTCTCAGGGACCATTGGCGAGTCAACCGGTTTGCATCCAAGTAACCCGCATTCTGAAAGCATATCCAGAACATACTTTCTTTGACAAATAAGGATCTTGCCATGAGACCGTGATACTTCAATACCAAGAAAGTACTTGAGTTTACCAAGATCTGTAATTTGAAATTGCTCGCTCAAAAACAATTTTAATGCTGATATCCCCTCGATATCATCACCGGTGATAATCATCAACATATGCAACTAGAATGATGGTCTTCTCTTTTAAGTGTCTGTAAAAGACCGAGTGGTCATTAGCACTCCTGGTCATGCCAAACTGGCCAAGTGCTTGGGAGAGACGCCCAAACCAAGCTCGGGGGGATTGTTTAAGACCGTATAGAGACTTTCGCAAACGACATACTTTGGAAGCCTCCTCCTGAACAACAAATCCAGGTGGTTGAGTCATGTAAACCTCCTCCTCAAGGATGCCATTGAGAAATGCATTCTTGACATCTAATTGGTGTAACGGCCAGTGGCGAACAGCAGCTAGAGACATACAGATCCGAACGGATGCCATCTTAGCAACGGGAAAAAATGTCTCATCATAATCAATGCCATGGGCCTGAGAGTACCCTTTAGCAACCAAGCGAGCTTTGAGTCGGTGTAGAGTCCCATCCGGATGAACTTTTACTGTGAAAACCCACTTGCAACCGACAACCTTTTTGTTAGGAGGAAGAGGACTAAGATCCCATGTTTCGTTTTTCCAAAGAGCGGACATTTCTTCCTTCATAGCACTAAACCACCCTGGATTATTCAGAGCTTCTGAAACATTCTTAGGAACATAGTAACTGTCAAGACGGGTAGTAAAGGCACAATGGTCTCTGGATAGAGTTGCGTAGGAACAGAAGCGGTCGATTGGATATTTGGTACAGTTACGTGAATGTTTACGAAGGGCTATAGGAAGGTCAATATCGGATATTTGAGGTGGTGGGATTGGAATATGAGGTTGTGGACTAGGTGTGGTAAGGTCAGGTGGTTGGGCAGGAGATGATGGAGATTCAGTAGTTGGAGCAAGTTCACTTGGAGATGTACAAGGTGGGTCGACAGGAGATGATGGAGGTTCAGTGGTTGGGGTAAGTTTACTAGGAGATGTACAAGCATTATTGTCCTGCATAATCTGGACCGAGTCAGAATTAACAGAGAGATGCTTACCCCTTCGAGTATATACCTGAGTAATAGAAGGTGCAGGAGGTGTTGGTTGCATGCCACTCTCGAGGGTTGAAGATGAGTCGACGTGAACCTCGGGATATTTCAGAATAGTCATAATAGGTGGAGAATCATGAGAAGGAAAAGATGGACTAGATTTAGAATTTAAGAAAAATGGTACAGACTCCAGAAAGATAACATCAGATGAAACAAAGCATCTTCTAATAGTGGGGCTATAACATCGATAACCTTTTTGAGTTCCAGAATAGCCTAAAAAAATACAACGAAGGGACTTCGGATCAAGTTTCGTACGACCCGGCCGATTATCATATACGTAACAGGTGCAACCAAAGATCTTAGGTGAAACAGGGAATAATGGTGCAGATGGAAACAAGACAGTATAAGGTATATCACCATCAAGAACAGAGGAGGGCATTCGATTTATCAGATAACATGCAGTTAGAACAGCATCGACCCAAAAACGATGAGGTACATGTCCATGGATCATCATAGTACGAGCCACCTCAAGTATGTGTCTATTCTTTCTTTCGGCCACACCATTTTGTTGAGGTGTATACGCACATGATGATTCATGGATAATACCATTATCAGCCATATATTTCACAAAATCAATTGAATGATATTCTTTGGCATTGTCACTACGAAAAGTTTTAACAGTAGTGTCGAACTGAGTTTTCACAAAAGAACAAAAGGCTGAAAATTTTGAAAAATTTCTTGTCTGGATTTAATAACAAAAAGCCAAGTTGCACGGGAGAAATCATCCAAAAAAGTAACAAAATAACAAAAATCTGAGACAGATGTAACGGGACAAGGACCCCATACATCAGAATGTACTAAATCAAAGATACCGGTAGACCGACGAATGACTCTAGGTGGATGGGAAGCACGAACATGCTTTCCCTGGATAAAAGACTCACAAACTAATTCTGAAATAGACCGAAATTCAAGACGTATCTTCTTCAACACTTGGAGAGATGGATGCCCCAACTGAGAATGAACTTCCTTAGCACTACTATTACTCAAGTATGCCACTCGTTGAGGTGAGCTCTCCATGCAATATAGACCTTTGTCCTTATATGCAGTGCCAATCAACCTGTTTGTCCCGAGTTCCTGAAAGGTGCATTTAGTTGGGGTGAAGGTAACCGAGCAATATAACTGTTCTGTTAGTTTGCTTACAGACATAAGATTTTCAGGAAAAGAAGGAACATATAAAACAGATGATAAAGGCAGGTTTTGAGTTATTTTGGCAGATCCAGTTCCTTCTATATTACAGGTGGAGCCATTGGCTATTTGGACAGGTGGTTGAGAGGTAGGGACAAGTCCAGACAGTATACATTTGTTACCAGTCATGTGGTCAGTAGCGCCTGAATCAACAATCCATGATGATTTAGATGTTATAAAGCAATTGGAAGTAATACCTGGGTGGGCTACAGTAGCCCTCGGAGTCTGTGGCTGAGAGATCATGTCGATACGAGCGAAGCCCAACTGCTCAAGACGTTTAACAAGTGTAGCAACTTCATCTGAATTGTTGCGTTCGCTGGGTGATTGATCGGCAGCGGCCACCTGAGCACGAGGAGGCTGTGGTGAACCTTTTGGGCGCTTAGGGCAGTCCCACTTCATATGACCCCACTCCTTACAATAGCGACATTGCACATTTTTATTGCTACTAGAATCAGAAGTACCTTCTGATCCTTTTCCTCCTTTCACAAATGATTGATTTGTGCTCTTACTTTTGTAAGAGTTTGCTACTAATGCTGAACTTTCAATGAGTGGAGATGAACTAATCCCATCAGATGGAAACATCTCCCGCAGAAGATGATAGGTAGCAGACAAGGACGGTATCGTTTTCTGACCAAGAAGGATTGGACGTGCCGAAGAGTATCTAGATGACATACCTCCAATAAATGTGAGTGTATTTAGCTGCTCCCATACTGTGGTTGAATCCGCACCAAAGGGAAACAAATCACTCATTTCATCGGATAATTTCTTGAATTTGGTGAAGTACTCCGTCAAAGTTGCATCACCTTGTTCACACCTTGCATGTGCCTGAGAAATTGCGTATGCGTGTGCCATGCTAGTTTTTTTAGAATATGTGGATTGAAGGTGGTCCCACATTTTCTTAGTGGTCTTGAACGTGTGTACAGTAGATAGAATATCCGGTTCCATCGCATTCCATAGAATCATGCGAATAGAGCTATCCTCAGCTTTCCAGTCCTCTGAAGTTTGTGATTCTTCTTTCAAATATTTTCCTTTTCGAAGGGAGTCTAACCCAGTCTCAACAAATGTGGACCATTGTTCCCAGTTAGAACTGGAGAGATTAACAGGAATTTTCAATTGATGAGTGGAGAATGGTTGAGATTGAGTGGGAGCACCTGTGTTTGTCTCCATTAAAAAAAATATAAGAGAGAAAGGTACAGAGAGATTGCAGCGGATTGCAGCGGATGATCAAATCGGATTGCAGCGTATGAGCAGATCGGATGGATTACAGCGGATGCAGCGGATGAGCAGATCGGATTGCAGGATGAGCAGATCGGAGCAAATTGCAATGATCAACGGAGCGGAGCGAACGCTGCCGTGGATCTGATCACGAAACCCTAATTGTCTAGGGCTCAGGAGCCTGAGACGGCTCTGATACCATGTAAATATTGAAAGAAGATTATATATTCTGTGTATTTCTCTAAACAACATTACATACATATATATAATCAAAGACAAGAAACAAAATAAGGAAAGGAATAAATCAAATATTCACACAGCTAATCCTACTGCTAATAGACAGTTGACTTTCTATCTTTAACAAAGAGGAAGCTAAAGGAAAGAACGAGCAGATAAAAAGTGATATTTAACCAAGTAAAAGAAAAAGTTTAAGGTCCAAAGGGCGACATAAAGTAGTATCCTAGGAAAACAAGACAAAACATTGTTCAGAGTCGCGAGCCAACCAAAAACCACAACTGAAATAAAAAGTTATAAACAGGATCATAAACCATCAACTATCTTGAACTGGGACCTCCCCATCGCTGATCAGAGAATTCGCGAAGTCCTCATCCGCCTCGCCCTCGGCCTCATCCCCTTGGGGTCGAAGAGCTGATCCTTATTCGGCCACCAGGAGAGATCTATCTTATGCTCGGTCTCCAAATCCAGAATGGATAGCTTCATCTTCGGATGGAGAGTGTTCGCGGAGGCATATGTCTGGATGACCGACATCAGAGCATCTACGGGTTGGCCAGCTTTTATCAGACCTCGGATGCCATCGAAGAACGCACAGTAATACGAGTAATTACTGAACTCCTTCAAATTCTCCCAAGGGTCGGCGAGCCGGGCAGCTTCATCTTCCCGCATTTTCTTCAAGTCTTCAGTGGCTTGCTCCGCATCAAGGCGCTCTTTAGCCATCGAAGCTTTCATCTCCTTTAATTGCAAGCCGGCCGCCTCCACCGCCTCCCGGGCTTGTTTCTCGGCCTCAACGGTGCGGGTCGCCATCTCGGCCACTTTAGTTGCCAACTTGGCCACGTCCGCATCATGTCTGAACATCGAAGTTTCACAATCTTTCACCGCCTTTTTATACTCCTCAACTTCCTTCAACAATTTTTCGTGCTCGTCCGCTAACGACTCCCGAGCAGCAAGTTTTCTCTTTAAATCTTACACCTCAGTCTCCAAGGATAGCTTCAGGCCGACCTCGAGTTCATACTTGCCCTGTAGCTCGGAGAGGCGCTTTCGGAGACCCTCTTCCTCGGCCGACGGGGCAGAAGAAGCGGCAACACCTTTTCCCTTTCGATCCTCCAGGAGACGACCGAGCTGGTTCACCATTACCGGAATCCGAGCAGCCTGAACTTTGAGCATGTTCAACATATGGTCGGGCTCAGACCAGGCCCCCAGGATGTTGTCCACGGCTTCCTGGACGTGCAGGGGAATCGCGTCGTCCTCGTAAGGTGGCAGAGCAGCTTTCAGATAGGCGGCCGCAATGGGAATCTCCGAATCCGCCTCGTGAATGCTGAAACAGAATAAGACTCAGAGGAGAACCGAGCAACGAATAAAGTGACCGGGATGAAAGGGAAATACCTTTGGACTTTCCCCGCATCAACACCGAAGATGGGCTCGCTCAAGCTCACCTCGCTCGGGCTTTTCTCCTTCGCGGGGCGGGGACCCTTTGTCCTCCGAGGACGAATGACTCGGGTCTCTAAGACGACATTAGTGATGGGAGCACTAAACCCCGCTCTTTGATCGTCCAAAGTCGGGACCTCCTCGTCGCGCTGCCTCTTTTCTCCGACGGCCTCCGTCCCCGGCGCTCTCTCTGGGCCTTCAGGAATGATCAGGTTTTCCTCCAGGTTCCCGGGGAGAATTTGATTCAAAGGCACCGGGGAGGGAAACCCCATAGGAGGAGCTTTCGGGGGCGGAGCAAAAGCCACCGACACGTCGCTCTGTTTTCCCCGGTTTGTTTTCTTCTGTTTTTTGGGGCCCGACGCAAGTTTAGCCATTTTTTCTCTCTCTCTTTTGGCTTTGTCGTGAGGGCTCTCCATGTCAGAACTTTTGAGGGGGCGCATGACCCGAGGATAGTGATGAGCTGAAAACAAAGTAAAAATCAAGGGTCAGAAAATAATATAAACTCTCAACGAGGAGAGCGATCACTGGAAAACTCACGCGGATGAATGCTCTCTACATCACGGGGAATCGTAAAAAAGCGAGCCCGAATTCGTCTGGCATCAGTCAACCAGAGTTATATTTACATTCATCACTGGGGAGGGATTTTATCCTCTCCCAGATCGTTAAGAAATCCCATCCCAACCCGTCCTCGGCCGGAGCTTTAAAGCCTAGAAGGGCAGACAGATAAGGTCATGAAACGCAAAGTGGGCTAAACCCAGTTTAAAATATTAAAGATAGAAATCTAGGTAAGAGCCGAGGAGACTAACGATTTTTTGTCAGACGATACTCCCCATCAATGTGGAAATCTTTTGAATTCCACTCCCCCGCAACGAAGAACCATTTCCCAGTCCATTCCGCTTGCTTGCTCGGCAACTCCTTTATGATCTGATGCCGCTGTTTCAGATAATAATCCCCGCCACTGGTAGCGCTCATATAGAGAAGGTAAATAAGCTCGAAGCCCGTCGGTCCCCGGTACAATCCGTAAAACCCGAGCATAATAAAATAAACGTATATCATCGCCCAGCCGTTCGTGGTTATTTGCATAGGAGCTATCTCCTGCAAGTACAAGAAATGTGCCACCGAGGAGTGCAAGGGAAAACGGAGCCCGCTCTCCATCATCGAATAATTTACAGCCAACATGCCCGGAGGGGGGGAGTCCGCGAACTCGTCTACCTGAGGAGCGTACAAATGGACATCATTCGGGATATGCCATTTCTCCCTCATCTGCTGCAACTCCTCCTCGTTCACCGTGCTTTTTCGCTAACTCGCGTCGAAAGGCGTGTTGCGGCGCTCTTTGACGAGATGGAATCGTTTCCGCGGAACAAATTTATAAGGCCGCTCCTTAGAGTATTGAAAGTAATCGAAGGAGGAAGGGGGACCCCTCGAATCGGCAAGGATGTTGCAGAGACGGCAGTAATCCCTGTCCGCCTGCCCGCCCAACATATCACTCACTTCCTCCTCGGTGAAAGGGAATTTAGATAACGTCCATTTCACGGAGGACGATGACTCAGGAGTAGACTCCAGTTTCCCCGAGGAAGAGGCCAAACTAGAGGTCCCAGTATCGCATGGTGGTCCCAAGGACTGAGATGGGGGAAATTGTTCGTTACTCATTCCCGTTTATAGCGGAAGGGAAAAGGCTCGAGAATCTTAATCTAAAGAGTTCTATATCCCCCAAAAACCCTATCGGCGGAGCTTAGACCAGAGCCGCCGCCGGAAATTGAAAAACCTAGACGATTTCTCAAGAAGAAACCCCGTCAGGGGGCTGAATCGTAACATAAGAAAACAAAAACAGAGAAGTGGATTTCCGCGTACCTGAGGAACAAAGAGACGAAAGGGAGTCGCTGGACGATATTCAGGCTGCCGGAATCTTTTTCCTTTATCGCTTACGTCAATATCTCTCTCTAATAAATCGCCTTGAAAAGAAAGTGAGTTATTGGACGGTTTTTCAGGGGTTTAAATACGTGGGATTTGAAGGGGCGGGGCCGTGCATTTTTGAAATTCGAAAAAACGTACTATATTTAATTTGAAAAGACACGTGGGCCCCTACAAAGAGTCCCATCAGGCCCACTAACCATAGTGACATTACAGGGAAGTTAGCCGGGAAGACAGCTGACAGTTTAAAAATAGTTTTCATCTTGATCGGGAGAGGTCTGCTCGCCCATGACCGACCACACCTCTCCCGATGGGCATTTGTTACTCCACTATTTTTATAATTCTATTTATCTAGATAACAGCCCGGTCGCCGGCTTGGGGAAGTGCCCGCGGGCAGAGAGGGCGCGTTATGTCATCTCACCGCGGAGGTCCGAGGAGCAAGGTCCCGTCGAGACACCTACGAGTTCCCGCCGAGCAGACCACCTATCACCCTCCGAGGACGCCCCGTACCCGAGATGAACAATTCCGAAGGCCACCGGGGATGAAGAGAGTCTTCAAGAGCCGTTGAACCGTGTCGAGCTGAGCATAGGCGAGTTGATCAAACTGGGAGTCTCCCCGTTGAACGTGTCGGTTTGCTCGACTGGAAAGGCGGCGGAAATCTGGGTCGGACCGTACATCAGGCCCATGTAATAGTTCTATTGAGGCCCACTAGGTCAAAAGATGAAAAACCCTAATTGTACCCCTATAAATACACTGTGAGATTTAACTAAAAAGGCAGATTTCAGCCTCCAAAAATAGAGCATATTTTCCTTTTTCAGCTTAAGCGTTATTTCCTTTTCTGAAAGATAGAATCTGTCAGCTCAATCCTCAAAAATCTCTCTCGTGTTTTCGGGACGGTTTAAACCGCTCTACCCGGTTTTTTATACCCGTTAACAAATAATAATAATAATAATGATAATAATAATAATAATAATAATAATAATAATAATAGAATATTATTAATTATTTATTTTACAATAATAATAATAATAATAATAATATTCAATATTATTCATTATTAATGGAGGTTACATTTTTTAATTTTAAACATAAAAATTAATTGTGTTTAATCACAATGATGGTGGGTGATGAATGCTTAGACGTTACGGTCAACACGTCTAGATTCATAAACCCTTTTTGTCCAACTTTTTCTATATATTGCAGCTCTTTGTGCATGCAAAAGACACCGAAAAAGAATCGAGTTTATACAGACACATTCCAGCACATTTTGCTTCTTTTCTTTTGCTTAGCTTTCCTTGGCCCTCCGGTGAATATCTCGGGCAATATCTCGGTTCGACGTGCAACGTAGTTGCGTGAAAACGTTGTATCCTGGGAAACAAACGATCGGTAGAAGTCGAATTTTGTTTTAAGGAGATTGTGTTGAACACGAGCCTCGTTTTCGATTCTTTTAATGCCATCTCCATAATCCGATCCCTACAGGTAGTAATTTACATTTTTTGTTTTATTAAAAATGACTCACGTACTTTGTAAATTACTCACTATGGATATAAATTACTATTAATTTTGAAGTGTATGCACACTTTTTTTTGTAATTTATAAAGAAAATGTGCAGACAAATCAGGATGGGAGAGTATAAAACAGGCTAGTAATTATTTAAAAAAATAGAGAGTACAACAATAATTGGTTTGTTTTCTTAGAACAGAAAAAATATTTGAAATTAAAAATAATTAAAAATATAAAAGGATTAGGTGTCAAACGGAGAGTATAAACCGAGTGATAGAGAGGGTATGGGTGGGGTGCGTATGGGGGTGTGCGGGAGAAGAGCAGAGAGGGTCAGAGGGACAACCCGAAATAAATGCTACTTTTTCCTTTGGCATTTAGCTTCGTAACGCGTGCTTCTGTCGGGATACCGCCATGCCTTTTAAACCGTCCATTTCACTTCATGTGTGCATGCACTACATCTACATATGCTAATAAGATCATGTCACTATAAAAATTCAAATATTTTACTTTTAAATTCATATTTTTTTATTCTATCTCAATCTCAAGATAATTGTGACATACTTTCTTTTTTAAGAGCTTTCCTTTTTTAAATGTCTCACAATAATTAGTACACTCTAAAAAAAATTTATTCTAATTTTTTTATTTTAAAATACAATATATTCTATTTTATTAAGCTATTTTTTAAATTTTACTTACAACTAATTTATTTTTTAATTTAAAATATAATTTTACTATTTATTTTTTGATCAATAAGTAAAAAAAAATAATATTTTTTTTAAACTACATGTCTAGAAAAGTATGACATTTATGTTAATAGATTACATCACCCATTTTAAAAATTAAATTATTACTTATATAATAGTACTTTTTGTTTTTATAAAACAAATACACTTTTTTTGTCACGAAAATTTAAGTAATATAATTTTGTTTTCACTCTTACAATAATATGTATATGAATTAAATTAAATTGACATTTTACACTTTTCTCTTATATACTTAATTACACTCCCTTCTTACTTTTTTAATAAACTCTAATTTTATATTCCACTTTATTAACCTAATGATCATAAACCATTTTTAAATAAACCTCATACATTATTATAAAAAATTGTTCATCTTATTTTTTTTATATTGAAATTTAATTATAGTCTAAAAAAATCATAATAGAATTGATTTTTTTACGAAAAATTATAGTTTAAAGAAAATTCTGAATTTTCATGCAAATTTTACAAAAAAGTTATCAGAAATTAGATAAAAAAAATTGAAAAAATATATTAAGAATTCAATAATCAATTCTCATTTTTTTAATAATGTGATCTAATAAAATAATTAAGATAAATGAGATTTAAAATATTTTTTATGTTCCTTACTAAAATTTGAGATTTGTTAAATTTTTTTTGTTGAAAAATAGAATAATTAAGATAAAAAGGTTTAAGATTTTTTGTTTAGATAAAATAAGTTAAAAATAAAAAAGAATTAAGATAACTGTTTTGAAATCTATATATATATATATATATATATATATATATATATATATATATATATATTGATTTTTTTGTTCAAAAATAAAAATATGTATAATTATTTTTTTAAGAATGAATAATCCTTATAAACAGGAGCCCTAAACTGTCGCACTTTGAGCCTATGCCAAGTGAGACCCTTGCTTATAAGCCATTTTTGAGAAAATTAGTACCAAAAATTCTTCACATATACATGTTGATTTTCTAAAACAAATTAGAATTGCTGCAAATTTTTGAATCAAAAGTATAATAGTTAAATAATCATCGACCATTTTTATAAAATTACATGTCAAAAATGTGAACATGTTAGTTTATAAGCTATTTTAGATAAAATTAAGTGACAAAAGTTATTTACGTATGTTCACTTCCAAATTTGTTGCAAAAAATTAATTGAATAAAATGTATGATAGTTTAACAAAGGAAAATTAATTTATTCAATACACTTTTTTATAATTTATATATAATTACTTTTTTAATACATCTCACTACAAGCCTTTTTTCTGATTGATATTCGAGAGGTCGTTTTTCTATAACACCCTCAATTTTTTGAAACGAGACGTTTTATCTATACACATGAAAAAAAAAGTTTTCTTCAATCTTTAGAAAATTGTTTTTTATTTTTATTCAAACGGTTCTTTGTTTTTGAGAATCTGAATTATTTAATTTGATTGTTGATATACATTTTTTTTTTCTTTTTTCCTTTTAATCATTTTCTAGATTTATAAATTTGTTTTTTGTGATAATAATGTAGTGATACGGTGAGTTGAGAAGAAGATGATTGAATGAATTTTCTTTAAAACAAAATTACCTGATAATGTTGGGTTTTTTTTTTTTTATTGAATTTGTATATGTAAATGGTATGATTTGAGGTAGTGAGGCAACTCTTTTCTGTTTGTGTAAGAAAAATGTAAAAAATAGAGAATACTAAGGGTCATGCTCGGTGCTAGTTAAAACCATGCATGATAGTTGGGTTAACTAATGTATAACTAATTTATATCGTTTGGAGTGGTGATTTCTCAGCCAATCTTTATTATACGGAAGAAGATACACTTGTTACGACTTCTTGACTTTCTCCAGGCACGGGTATTGAATAAAGTATGACATATAGCTTGGTGATTTTGTTTGTACTTTTAGTGCTTTATGATTTGGTTTGGATGGTTGGAGAGCTAGCCTATTAGCTTTGTGATGCGGTGGGGGTTTAATTTCCTATGCGCAGTACTGTATCATACCTAAAAAAAACTAATTTATATTGTGTTTGATACATATTTCATGAGCCTAGGATATATATTAGGCTTGTTCATAAATACTATTCACCTTTACTGAAATTAATTGGCCGAATTGAGGAGTTGGGCTCTCTTAGCCGAAACTATAAGCAAATTGATAAATATATTTATCTATTTACCCTTTTCATGGTCTTGAAAAACAAACAATTTGATGGTCTTCCTAATCATTTCTCTTTGAATTCATAGGAGTGTTTTAAAAACTCTTCTTCTTCTTCTTCTTCTATTTTTTGAATTATACAAGTGAAATAAGCTCCTAAAAATGTTTTTATTTTATTTTGGACTTGTTGCATTTATATGTTCAAATGTCAATTTCAGATATTTAGATCTACATTAAAAACTCTATATAGTAATACTCTATATAGGAATAAACTCTCTATAGTAATAAAAAATTCAAATCCCAACTTGGGACCAGTTATAAATAGGAATAAACTCCACATTGTCATAAATCATACATTTTTAGTACCGTCTTAAAGATTTATACTCCTATATATGAATTGTTGAGAATCAAACCGGAAACAACCACGAGCTCCGGCGAGAATCGAACTCAAACTCAAATCGAACAATCGAACACAAAACACCAAAACTCGAACGCGAGCTTCAAACTCAACTCTCACCACTCACGAAGTTTGAATCAAGTATATAGAACACACTCACGCTGCAAAATCGAAATAAACACAAGGATTTTACGTGCTTCGATCGCCGGGAAGACGATCTACGTGCACGGTGGAGGGGAGGGTGGTTCTGGGATTATACGAGGCACAAAAGCGATTACGACAAGTTCTCTGCAGCTCAAGGATTGCATATCAATCGCTAACACTTGCGATTATATACTAAAACAGAAACGCACAAAATGAAAACCATCATCTAGGCCGTCCCTCTGTAACTGCCTCGCGTTTCCAAGCCGTGCGATCAAATCTTGCAATTCCAATTGCAATCGATAGATGAGCTGGCAAGGATCACGCTCCAACAAGAATCATGTGAAATAGTGTAGAATCGAGTGAGAAAACGTCCACGCAATCCAGCTGCATCCGGCCCCAATTTCGACTCAAAACGGCGTCGTTTTGTCATGCGGGAAATTCAAATTTCTTGCTGAAATTATCAGATTGCCGCTGAGCTCGTTTCTTGTACATTTTGCACCCGTAGTTGGATTTTTGTGTACATTTCAACAGGAATAAATGATTAATATATAATAAAAATATTTATTAATAATGTTTTTATTTATTAAAATCAATAACATGTTTAAAATAACTTGAAATATTTATCAAAATCAATAACATATTATATGTGATCAAAGTTTATAGTCCTTAGATTTATTAATATTTTATTCAATTTGTATGTTAAACAAATTTTTAGACATATGTGGTCAAATTTTATTATTCAAAACTATTAAATTGATTTTCTGAATTTAAATATAAATAATATTTCATGTATATTATTTTTATATTTATATTATTTTTTATAGAAAAAAATTATTTTTATTTTGTAAAACTCTGTATAAGAATAACTCTCTATAATAATATTTTTTTCCGGTCCCAACGATATGACTGTACGAAATTTCTACTGTATTTATTAAGTTTATTTGAATTGTACTCTACGATTCAAATGGTACAGCCATTTTATTTTTATTTTATGGTTTTGAGAGTCATCTCTGTTAATGCAAGCTTGTTTTGAGAATGATAAATTATTTTTTTAGGAATGAAATATGTAGAAAAATAAATAAATTTAAAGACTGGATTTCACTTTACTGTTATATTTTTTTTATGGGAGATGGAAAAAGACAGTGACATTTTTGTTATTTGGTGTGAATAGTAAATACAATTTTTATTGTAAGCCTGAAAAAAAATAAAGGCGAACCAAGCATGAGTTTAAATTCAATAATTGAGCTACATTAGATTGTTACTATATCTTATTATTCATTCAGTTAAGTAAATATTCCCACAAAACAAGCCATAGTAAAAGGTAGTAATGAATTTTCGTTTATGCAGTAAAATGTATAATAAATTAATAATGACCAAACTTTGATTACTTAACAAAATGTAATATATGGAGTACTTTCATTCATATGAAAATACACATTGCATAGCTTTGTTGAGTCTAAATAAAGTGAAATAAATATTCTAATGGTGTATTTAATTGATTGAATTTGAATCTCGTTCCTTCAAAACTAGTACATCGATCTTAGTATATCACTTTTAGTTGGATTATCGTGTACTATAAGAATAATATACAGCCGAATAAATAAATTGACTGAGTTGTAACATTGACGTTAAAATAAATTGAACTCGATCACTTTGAGACTTTTCTGTGTAATCATATGAATGCAATATTACAATGAACACACGATTCGATTGGCACAGTAGCGTATACAGTGGTAAGACGTACATATTACATATAGACACGAAAAAAAGGGAAGAGACAGTAAGGTATCTATCTGATCCGGAAAATGTGCTATCGCATTCGCAGCAACTGAACTTTTATTTTAAACTTATGTTTTTATAAAAGTTTTATAATAATTAAAAAAGTCAAATATTTTCATTTGTTTTTCAATTAAAAATTTATCAATTTTAATAAATTATACTAATAAAAGATCACTCAAATTCTTAATTAAATTATAACTATTTTTCATTAAATTTCCCGCAAAAATACATAAATTAATAAATACTTACAAAAGATATATGATAATTATATAATTAATCACACCCTTAAAAATTATTAAAAATAAATAAATTATTTTTCATTTTAAAATATAATTTTACTACAATTTTATCCATTTTTTAATTCTAAGTATTTTACTTTTTTACTTAAAATTTTATTTTTAATTTTTATTATTTTAAGAAAGTTATAAATTAATTAACTTAAAAGAATAAATTTTAATTCTTATTACTTTATGAAAGTTATAAATTAACATTCTATAAATCTCCTTATAAAATCAATTATATATATACTTCTTACATATTTCATAATGATAGATGTTTCACAATAATAAGATTTTTTCAAAATAAAAATAAATAATTACTCTTACTTTTTTATTGTAAAATACAATTTTACTCTTAATTTATTTACTTACTTCTTTAATTTTATTCGCAATTACTTTAGTTTTTAAGTTAAAATAAATTTATATCAATTACTTTTTATGAAAAAGTAATATATATATATATATATATATATATATATATATATATATATATATATATATATATATATATATATATATATCTTAATTTTTTTATAAAAAAAAATGATCCTAAATTTACGAAACGGAAAAAGTACTATGTTGAGACGATCTGAGAAATGATTTTTTTTTAAAATCAAAATTGTATTTTCTGATTAAATTTCCGTACGTCACTAGAGGGTGGTGGGGTGGCAGCCAGTACATGTACATGCATAGGAGAGACCCACTGCCATTATATACATTTAAAGGCCATGCATGCTATCATTACACCGGTACGTCATCACTGTGCCTCGCTCATTTTTCTCGAGTTCAAAAGTAAATTGTTTCTACAAATCAGTTACAACGTTGAGAACTAAATTTGAAAACGATAGTAATTTGAAGTGATGTCTTTCCTAAATGAGACAAATGTATACACTTAAACCGGAGCATCTTC
The DNA here is from genome assembly GCA_954870475.1 of Euphrasia confusa. Lineage (NCBI taxonomy): Eukaryota > Viridiplantae > Streptophyta > Magnoliopsida > Lamiales > Orobanchaceae > Euphrasia > Euphrasia confusa. Next base: position 27,294,490 of record OX940960.1, read on the forward strand.
AATACTATAATGACACATAACATAGGTGCAATTTGTGTTAGAGACCCGATCAACCCGATCGTCCAAGTCCCGAACAAAACAATGAGGATACAAGAAATACAACGACAAACAAATGGCGAAAAATCGATACTACTACTCTAAGCACAAAATATACGGAACGAGCAACGAAACACGAAAGCAACGAGAAAATAAAGAACAAACGAGGAACGAGAAAATAAAGAACAAACGATGTATAGTGGTTCACCCCTCAATGGGCTACGTCCACTTCTTGCCGCCACGAATTTTCCACTAGAAACGAGAAACAATACAAAGATTACAAAGATTTCCCACAAATCTCTCAATCTCTCTATTTCTCTCTTTCTCTCTTTTTCTAGATCTAGATCTAAAATCTAATCTCTCAAAGTGTGGTAGGTTAAAATGAATGAGGGGACGAAGTGCTTTTATAGGTGGTAGGTGAAAGCCCTAAAGCCCAAGCTTAAAGCCCAAGTCAAACCCGCAGTTAACCTCGCGAGGGCGATCCGCGCGCGCGTAGGCGCTCCGGATCGCGCCGGTGTACCACCCACCGTCGAGACTCCTCAGGAGAAAAAAATATTCTGCAAGTCGTCACCCCGGTGTACCACCCACCGTCGAGACTCCTCAGGATGGTTTGGCTCCACCTCCAACAATCTCCCACTTGGAGACACAACCAACATCACCTCAACTCCTCCTCGTCCGTGGCGGCAAGCCCACTCCTCAACCGAGGAGTCCGATCGAGGTTCCACACAACCTCATCTTATCATACGGCACAACCTTGGTGAACATGTCCGCCGGATTCTCACTCCCGGGAATCTTCTCAAGCACCAACTCTTCTTCCTCCAAAGCCGATCGAATGAAATGGTACCGGAGTTGAATGTGCTTTGTCCGCGCATGGTATGCCGGATTCTTCGCCAAATGAATAGCACTTTGGCTATCACAATACAACACGTTCCCCTTTCCTCCATGTTGCATCTCCTCTAGAAAGGATTGCAACCAAATCATCTCCTTGGCGGCTTCGGTCACGGCTACGTACTCCGCCTCACAACTCGAGAGTGCTACAATCCTTTGTAGCTTCGAAGCCCAAGAAATGGCCGTCTCTCCGAATGTGTAGACATAGCCCGTCGTGCTCTTACGACTATCGACATCTCCACCATTGTCCGCATCCACGTACCCTAGCAACCCCGTCTCCGATTTCCGAAAACACAAGGCATAATTTGAGGTGCCCCTTAAATACCGGAGTATCCACTTCACGGCTTCCCAATGCCTTCTCCCCGGGTTACTCATGAACCGACTCACAACTCCCACCGAGTGTGCTAAGTCCGGTCTCGTACAAACCATAGCATACATAAGGCTCCCTATCGCCGACGCGTACGGGACCCTATCCATATGCTTTCCCTCCTTCTCCGTGACGGGCGAATCCTCCTTCGACAACCGAAAGTGCCCGGCTAACGGAGTGCTAACCGATTTAGCATTCTCCATACCAAACTTCGTCAAGAATTTCTTGACATAATCCTCTTGTGAGAGCTTTAGGCCTTCCTTGCTCCTCACAATCTTCATGCCTAGGATTAGCTTAGCATCGCCCAAATCCTTCATGGCAAACTCCGACGATAGTTTCTCCTTGAGCTTATCGACCTCCCGTCTACTAGCTCCCACAATCAACATATCATCAACGCACAATAGCAAGATCAAGTAAGAGCCCCCAAGACTCTTGAAATAGCAACAATGGTCCGCCTCACATCTTAAGAAGCCGGTCTTCTTCATGAAACCATCGAACTTCTTGTACCATTGTCTCGGCGCTTGCTTCAACCCGTAGAGGCTCTTCTTGAGCTTACACACAAGCTTCTCTTTGCCTTTAGCCTCATACCCTTCCGGTTGCTTCATGTAGATCTCCTCATCGAGCTCACCATGAAGAAACGCCGTCTTCACGTCCATTTGTTGGAGATGAAGATCCTCCCTTGCTACTAACCCGAGCACTAACCGGATGGTCACCATCTTGACCACGGGAGCGAATATGTCGGTGTAGTCGATTCCCTCCTTTTGTTGAAATCCCTTCACAACCAACCTCGCCTTATACCGCTTGCTTCCATCGTGCTCTTCCTTCACACGGTATATCCATTTGTTATGCAAAGCCCTCTTCCCCTTAGGTAGCTCGGCTAGCTCCCAAGTGTGGTTCGTCACCAACAAGTCCATCTCGTCATCCATAGCCGACTCCCACTTGCTCGAGTCCCCGGCTTGCATAGCCTCTTGAAACGTCTCCGGCTCACCCTTATCCGTGAGTAAGACATGATAGAGAGTAGTGATGTACTTTTGATTTGGTCTCCTCTCTCTAGTCGACCGACGCACAACCAAAGGTGGGGATTGTGGAGTCGCCTCCGGCTCGGCATCAACTCCCACTTGCTCATTAACCTCCACCTCATCACCCGAGTCCACCTCATTCCCGGTGCCCGGTTGGCCTTCCTCATGCGCCTTCTCGTCTCTCCGGATGGGAAAATCAAGATCGTCCCACACTTCACTCTCCGGTTGATCAACCTCCGAGGTCTCAACCTTCTTATCCTTGTACAACACCGCTTCATTGAAGACCACGTCTCTACTTCGCATTATTTTCCGATTTTCTTCATCCCAAAACCGGTACCCGAACTCCGCATCTCCGAGCTTGCTCCTTGAAGAGGAGTCTACGTGGACATAGGCCAAGCACCCAAACACTCGAAGATAGGAAAGATCCACCTTCTTTCCACTCCATACCTCTTCGGGAATACGAAACCCCAAAGGAACCGATGGCCCTCGGTTTATCAAGTGAGACGCGGTATTGACGGCATCGGCCCAAAACATCTTCGGCAACCCAGAATGTAGCCTCATACTCCGTGCCCTCTCGTTCAAGGTCCGATTCATCCTCTCGGCAATACCGTTTTGTTGAGGTGTGCCGGGGATCGTCTTCTCCATTTTGATCCCATGCTCGGCACAATAGCTCTTGAAGCTCCCATCAATGTACTCACCTCCATTGTCGGACCTCAAGCACTTCACCCTCAAACCCGTCTCATTCTCCACCAAAGCCTTCCATTTCTTGAAGACATCGAACACCTCCGATTTAGCCTTCATGAAATACACCCACACCTTTCTTGTGACATCATCAATGAAGGTCACATAGTATTGTGACCCTCCAAGTGAAGAAACCGGGGAAGGACCCCACACGTCCGAGTGTACCAACTCCAACTTCCATTCTTTCGGTTCTCTTCCACCTTTCAAGAAGCTCACTTTCCTTTGCTTTCCTAAGATGCAACTCTCACACGGATGAGGGGTGGTCGACTTCAACTCCGGCAAGATCCCCTTAGTCGACAACATCTTCAACCCCTTATCGCTAATATGCCCCAACCGGCAATGCCATAGCTCCGTGCTCTTAGCATCATTCACCACCCCGACGGTCTCTTCACAATTCAAGACCTTATACAAGGTTCCGGCTAAATCTCCCTTCGCCACTACTATAGCTCCTTTGGACACCTTCCATGAACCTCTATTGAAGGTTACTCTATGCCCGGATGTATCGAGTTGGCTCACCGATATCAAGTTAAGCCTAAAATTAGGCACATGCCTTACCTCCGTCAACTTCCATGCCCGTTGGACATCTTCAAGGACACGTCTCCCATGCCCACGATATCCATAGTTTGCCCGTCGGAAACGGTTACCTTCTCAAGGTACCCTTCTCGATAGTTCTCCAACACATGTCGATGTCCGGTAGTATGGTAGGAAGCACCGAAATCGAGTATCCAAGATTCGATGTGTGCATCCACCGACAACACCAAAGCATCCGCTATGTCCTCCGTTGCGGCATTAGCACCACCACCACCCTTCTTGTCCTCTTTCGGCGGCGACCGACAATCATTCCTATAGTGACCCGTCTTGCCACAATTCCAACACTCCACCTTCCGTGACTTCGATTTCCCTCTACCATTTTTTAACTTCGATTTCTCTTTGCCTCCATTGTTGTTGGAGGGATTTTGGCCCCGTCCACAGTTGTCAACACTCAAAGCCGAACTCCGCGTGCCCCCGGAATCATTCCTCCTAACCTCCTCGGCGAGGACCCTATCCCGTACACTTATGAACTTGAGTTTCTCCGTTCCAACCGAATTACTTAGAGCCGCCCTCATCGGCTCCTAACTATTAGGCAACGAAGCTAGCAGAATCAAGGCACGAACCTCATCATCAAACTCAATCGCCACGGACGAGAGTTGATTCACTATCGTGTTGAAATCGTTCACATGCTTGGCTACGGACCCCCTTTCTTCAATCTTTAGGTTAAAAAGCTTCTTCATCAAATAGACCTTGTTGTCCGCCGAAGGAGTCTCATACATATCCGACAACACCTTCATCAATCCGGCCGTCGTCTTCTCCTTGGCTACATTGGCGTGCACGTGCTTGGATAGCCTCAATCGGATTACTCCAAGAACCTTCCTATCGAGCTTGTTCCATTCCTTTTCATCCATCTCTTCCGGTTTCTCACCCAACGGCTTACTCAAATCCTTGCCAAACAAGTAGTCCTCGATTTGGGACTTCCAATGGGGAAAATCCGTCCCATCGAACCTTGCGATACCGCCCAAAATCATGTCGTCACTCATTGTATCCTCCGACCGCTCCAACACAAGCTCTGATACCAATTGTTAGGGACCCGATCAACCCGATCGTCCAAGTCCCGAACACAACAACGAGGATACAAGAAATACTACGACAAACAAATGGCGAAAAATCGATACTACTACTCCAAGCACAAGATATACGGAACGAGCAACGAAACACGAAAGCAACGAGAAAATAAAGAACAAACGATGTATAGTGGTTCACCCCTCAATGGGCTACGTCCACTTCTTGCCGCCACGAACTTTCCACTAGAAACGAGAAACAATACAAAGATTACAAAGATTTCCTACAAATCTCTCAATCTCTCTATTTCTCTCTTTCTTTTTTTTTCTAGATCTAGATCTAAAATCTAATCTCTCAAAGTGTGGTAGGTTAAAATAAATGAGGGGAGGAAATGCTTTTATAGGTGGTAGGTGAAAGCCCTAAAGCCCAAGTCAAACCTGCAGTCAACCTCGCGAGGGCGATCCGCGCGCGCGTAGGCGCTCCGGATCGCGCCGGTGTACCACCCACCGTCGAGACTCCTCAGGAGAAAAAACTATTCTGCAAGTCGTTACCCCGGTGTACCACCCACCGTCGAGACTCCTCACTCCTCAGGATGGTTTGGCTCCACCTCCAACAATTTGTATGTAATGACATGCGACACGTCAATACAATAAACCAATTCAAGCCGGCGGCGCCTGTTCTGTGCATGCTAAAATATCCAATTTTTTCGGTTTGTCTTTCTCTTGCTTCGTCACTCATTTTTCTTCATGGTTTCTAATTCCTTGGATTCAATTATATTTAAATAATTTTCAACTTTGATCAGAATTTCATGCAATATTTTAAAAAACACTCATGACGTACGCTTAGAAATGCGAGTCTGCTTTTATATATAAGTGACATTTTTTGATTTTATAATTATGTTATTGACATTATTAAAAATATTAGGCTTTGTTGATGTGTCGATTAAATAAGTTTAGAACCAAAAATTCAATCTCAAAATCACAACTTTACCAAGTAAGGTTTTTTTTGACATGTAGGTTGCGCCTATCAAATTGATCATTTCTTTTTTCTTATTGTGCAACTATTTTTTCTCATCCGCTTATCTCTATAATTTATAGTTTAAAAATATCTAGTTTTTTTAAAATTCATATTATCAATTTTTATTACATTTTGTTCGTTAAATTTTGAGGTGCACGTGCATCTTGTTAATCTTCAAGAAGTAAGCCTTACGCTTAGAAAAAAGTCTCAAATATGATTTGTGGGTGGAGATACGAGAAACTCTACGTTCACTCGGTCGTTTGGTTCTCGATTGTGTAGCATATAAATCGAAGGATGTGTCAAATATCAAACACCTGTGGAAGAAAGTCAAAAAAATTTACTCCAACAAAAATTTCATAATATTTTAATAAAAATTTGTCTAATCCGATAATCGAACATGAGTCACTGAGAAATTGCACAAACATCACCACAAATTCTATCACTCGACTATCATTTAAAACATTGATCACATTTAACTAGAGCGAGAATTTGAGCCACCATAACCCAACCTAACCCATTCGAGCATGTTCACTATTTACGGAGGTGTTTAGGTTTTTATTGATTTACTATTCTTTTATTGCAAATATAGATCTTATCTCTTGAATTCATTTATTTCTATTTTTTTACATTTTGTTCGTTAAATTTTGAGGTGCACGTGCATCTTGTTTAAGCGGATGAAAAAAAATAGTTGCACAATAAGAAAAAAGGAAAAAAAACATACCAAAGTAAGTTTTTTTTTTCCTTTTTTCTTATTGTGCAACTATTTTTTCTCATTCGCTTATCTCTATAATTCATAGTTTAAAAATATCTAGTTTTTTTATAATTCATATTATCAATTTTTAAAATATTATTTTACATTTTGTTCGTTAAATTTTGAGTTGCACGTGCATCTTGTTAATCTTCAAGAAGTACGCCTTACGCTTAGAAAAAAATCTCAAATATGATTTGTGGGTGGAGATACGAGAAACTCTACGTTCACTCGATCGTTTGGTTCTCGATCGTGTAGCATGTAAATCGAAGGATGTGTCAAATATCAAACACTTGTGGAAAAAAGTCAAAAAAATTTACTTCAACAAAAATTTCATAATATTTTAATAAAAAATTGTCTAATCCGATAATCGAACATGAGTCACTGAGAAATTGCACAAACATCACCACAAATTCTATCACTCGACTATCATTTAAAACATTGATCACATTTAACTAGAGCGAGAATTTGAGCCACCATAACCCGACCTAACCCATTCGAGCATGTTCACTATTTAGAACCAATCCCGGCCCAGCCTGAGAAATTCAAGCCTGAAATTTCAAAGTCCAGTCCAAGATTGACTAATGGACCAAAATGGCTGAAATTTTTACAAAAATAAATAATTTATTATTATAAAGTAATACTATATTTTTAATATAAATTAATTATTAAACTTACTAAAAATATAAAATAAATGAATTATAAAAAATTTATGTTATTAAATATAATTAAATTTGTACAAAAGTAATTATAGTATTAGTCAAATTAGTAATAAAATTAATATTAAATAAATAAATTATTGAAAAAAAAATATGTTAAGAAATATAAATATTAAAATAAAAATAATTAAAATTTAAAATAAAATTCAGGCTTGCCTGATCGATCTGGCCAATATCGAGTTTGGCCAATTTGGCCCGTCAGCCTGTCAACCGAGCTGGGCCGAAAAGGGCCAAATTTTTTTGGGTCTAGAATTCTTTGTCCCATTCGGACCCATTGGTTGGGCAGAGCTAAAAACCTTGCTCTACATGTAACTCTAAGCTACATTCACTTAAACGATTATATAATGAAAAATATATTACCATTTTCGTCAGTCCTTTAAGTCTCACTCAAAATCATGAGTTGTCCAAGTTTGAGTCGTATACTTCAATTTAATACAAGACCGTGTGTAATTTCTAACTGCAATATCTCTTTGCATTACCATTCTTCAGTTGCGCCTTTCATCGGTCATAATCAATTTTTGTATTTGCTTTAATCAGACTCCATAATCAAGTTTTGAATACTGTTATATTAGTATTTCCAGAGTCCCAAAAACCACCACATGTACACAACAATTTTTATAATATGTTTTAGCAAATGCCTCACTTAGGCAGTGTAGACACCTTCGTTGAAAATGTAAACCCACAGTTTATACAATCCACCCGTATTACTCTTGCATCTCAAAAATAAGTAGCATACCTTAATTTACTTTCGAACACTTCACATTTTTTTAATTACTCATACCCTGATACCCTTCTTAGCAATCACAATACCAAGTGAAAACGTAGGCCCAAATAAATAAAATTTTAAAAGTGTATTGGGCCCAAATATATATATATATTTGGTTTATTCAAACAAAATAAATATATTATGCTTATTTTGTTTATTTTTTTATTTTTTAGTTCAACAATTTATTTTTATTATTAACTCGTCCCAATGTTTCGATTAAATCAAATCATATTTCAATTTAATTTCTATTAAATCGGTACCCAATGAATCAATATTTTGCTCATCATAACTATGCATCATTATATAACTACAAAAAAAAAATAGGCTACACCTATGAATTTTACATACGGTATGAGTGTCGTATGTATGCACCTACGACATCACCTACGACTTCTTTTGTCTACTGTCACACAAACAGCCTACAGCGTTGGCAACAATCCGTAAGCGCGGCAATAGGCATTTATTCGCCACACAATTCTCTCCAAAACTACCTACGACATCACCTACGAAGGGCCATAGGTACGTGTCACGAAATTACACCTACGGGCCGCGACCGTAGGTGACTGAGCCGTCAATCCTTCCTTCTAAAGAATTGAAAGTCACCTACGGTCACACAGTAAAGAATTAATATTATAAGCAGTAGTTAAATACTTACGGATATGACAGTATGTATTTTTTTTCTTTAATAAGTATTTAATATTTAATTTTAATTAAATAAAAATATTTTTATTAAACCTAATTCTTATAATTTTGATTTTTTTCACAAGTTTATATAATAAATAAATAAATAAATAAATAAATGAAGTGTTATAATAAAAATATAATTTTAAATTTATAACTTAAATCCAATAAAATACACTTTATAATAAAATTAGGGTTAATTTTTTTTAAATTAATTAGAGTAGTATATTATTTGTAATAAATTTATATTAAAATTAGTGAAAGAGTAATTCACTTTTATTCATAATTATAATATACATTTAAGAGTTGTTATTTAAAAAAAAGCTTAGAAATGTTTTGAATAAAAAATGAACTCCTAATATATATATATATATATATATATATATATATATATATATATATATATATATATCTTTTAAAAATTGCACGTATAATTCAGATAGTCCCACTAAAATTGTTAAAACATGTATTGAAAATAATTTAGTCTCTACAACACGATTTTTCAGACTCCGCCCCTAGCTATTGCTACTACAACCATGTAATAGTAGTACAACGTTACCGAATTATTTGCGTTCTGAAATACATCAAAACCTGAGGTGAATTTTCGTATTCAAACAGTCTATTTTGCAACCTATAATGCTGCTACATATTCAACTTTTGTGGTGGATTCAATGGTCGTATATTATTTGGAATCTTTCCATCGCAAAATATGCAAAATGACAACTTAATTGTGATATTTTGGCTTATGTGTTAAGAGTATGCATGGAACCTGCAATGCATAATGCGCAGAAACCCTTTTAGGGTTTTAATATTTCATGCAGTTATATTTTCCTATTATGTTGGAGACTTGATATTGATGATAAGGATGTATCTTTCATCCTTACCCTGTAGCTTACCTCTATATATTAAGAGAGTTAAACATGTATGCTGATCAAGGGTTTTGAGTAGTGCATATGCGCACCTAATAAAATCATCTTTCCCTTCTTCGTTTTACTGTTCTTTTCACTATTTTATCATGGTATCAGAGCGCGCATGATCCTTCGGCCGCTTTCTTTTTTATTCTCTATTTAAAAAAAAAAATGGCTGCTAGTCAAGTACAGCAACCACAAGGTCAATTGGTCACAATCAAACTCAGTGAATCCAATTACCTAATATGGCGTCATCAAATCCTTGCAGCCATCCGCGGTTATGGACTGGAAGGGTATCTCAACGGTGACACCAAACAACCAGAAAAAAACAAGAAAGATTCAGCAGGTGTAGACACAATCAATGAAGAATACCTCACCTGGGTAAGACAAGACCAGTTAATTGCCTCGTGGTTGCTCTCCTCTCTATCTGAAAGCCTGTTAATCAGCACAGTGGGACTCACCACAGCAAAAGAAATCTGGAGCAACCTTGAAAGCAATTTTTCCATCCAATCTAGGGCAAAAATTTTGCAACTAAAAGAGCAGTTGCAGAATGTAAAGAAAGGTAACACTTCCATGAGAGATTATTTAAACAAGATTAAAGGTTTCTGTGATGCTCTCAGTGCTGCAGGACACAAAGTGGATGATGAGGCACATCTGCTTCACATCATGTCTGGCTTGGGATCAGAGTACAATCCAGTTATGGTCTCAGTCACATCCAAACTTGATCCAGTGTCTATAATGGAGGTGACATCCCTCCTTCTCACCTTTGAGTCCAGGCTTGAAAGAATTGACAAAACAGTTACAAGCTTTGAAGGCTCAACTCCTGCAGTAAATTACTCATCCCAAGGCCCTGATTCTAGAGGTGGATACAACAATTACAGAGGAAGAGGATCCAATAATATGAGAGGTGGCAGAACTAACAACTTTAATAACTTCAGAGGAGGATCATCTAATAGAGGCAGAGGTAGGTCATCATCTGGAAGAGGCAATGTGAGGTGCCAGATCTGTCATCGATCCAATCACACAGCAGATAAGTGTTACTACCGTGCTGACCTCAGTTATGTGCCAAACCCTGAGCCACAGCCCCAACTCAATGCCAACTTCACTCATCAAGCCACTGCACCTAATGTTCCAACTGACTCTACTTGGTTTCCTGATTCTGGAGCCAATAGTCATGTCACTTATGACCTCAATAATCTCAGCCTAAGTTCGGAATACCAAGGTGCAGACAAAGTTCACATGGGGAATGGTACAGGTTTGACAATATCTCATTTTGGAAATTCTTTTGTTACACTTCCCTCCTCCTCTTCTAGGCAATTCATTCTCAAAAATCTCTTACATGTTCCTGTTGGAAATCGATATCCCGGAATTAATAAATTAATTAAAATTAATTATCTAATTAATTCCAACCGAAATCCTTCGGAGATCGAATATCCGGAGTTGTCAAATTGCGGAACGACAATTCCAATTGACTCCCGGTTGCCGGAACATCCCGCCACGAACCACCACGGGGATAGCCCAACCAAACCCTAACCACGGCAAAGCCGCGGCTGTTCGGTCGAGCCCCTTCGTGGGGCTCACGGCTGATCACGGCAGCCGCCTAGGGCTGCCCATGGCAGCCCCCCGGGCATGCTCGAACCCTCCGCGAATCAGCCCCTCATCGAACCCTCGCCACGACTAAGCCGCGGCTGCCCGATGGAGGCGTGCGCTCGCATCGTGCGAGCGCTAGGGTTCAGCCCGCTGGGCACGCCCCAGCTGCACCCCGGCTGACCTAGCCACGTCCCGGTGATCGCACGCTCAGCCAAGGTTGAACCGTGGCTAGCGATCACCACCAGCACCGCCGCCGCGCGAGCGGCTGGTGCACCGCGCGAGCGGCGATCGCACCGCGTGAGCGGGGATCGAGCCGCGCGGGCTGTGGCGTCCAGCTAGGGTTTGATCGAGCTCTCGGCGCCCAGCCGAGGCTCACGCCCTCTCGATCCCCGTCCATCCGAGCCGTCGATCCGCCGGCGGTCCGGTGGTCCAACCACCACCGCCCGGTTCGACCTCGTCATGGGGTTCGTCTTTTGGATCTTACGTTCACGATATAATTACGATAAATAAACGATTAAATCATAAAGGGGGTTTTACGATTTACCTCGTTCTCGTTGTTCGGAAAAACGAAGAACTCAATTTGACGACCTTGAGATCTTCCCACGTATTCCTTGCACCTCGTTCGAACGTCGTGTGGGCGACGATCTATCGAACTCCTATGGATCTCCTTCACTCTTCAAGACTTTATGATTGGCGTATCTTAGGTTAATGAATTGTGAAGACCATGTAGTGCTTTTATAGGCTACGTAGGGGATCAAAAGGAGATTAAATATTGGGCTTCTAATATTGAAGATTAAATTGGGTCCAACCCAAATCCATTAATCCTTATCAATATTAATTTTATTTATTTTTCACTATATAAATAAAATTGCACTCCCAATATTAAACCATATTATATCAAATAATATTTCTCCGGTAGTATTATTTATTCCGTGTATTTAAGATTTAAATATCCATGAATAAAATTAATTTATTGCTAATTAATTTATTCATCTCTTATATCCGAGAATAGTACCGTTCAACTTTAATTATTATGCGGATTAAATCCACCTACAGAGTTTACATAATAATTCCTTATGAACTCATCTCGGGGATATTATCAACCCTTACGGGATACACTTTCCCGTCAAGTATTCACGGCATGTCTTATATAAAATATAGTGACCCAACTTAACCGGTAATTGACCCAGTAATTAAACCGGTCAATTCCTTTGGAAAATCAAAGTCACTTATATTAAATATACACACCCGCAATAGTATCGGGGATTAAGAATAAAATACTCTGAGATTTAAATCGATTATCCAAGGCAATCCTAATCGATAAATCTCAAGCGATCCGCCCAATACACCAAGTGTACAAGTGTGATAAAATAATTAAGATAAATTATTTTCTCTCTCACACAACGACTATACCGATGGATTGGTCCGTGTCCATCTAGGTCGTGAGCAACTGTTCGATTAAATACGAGTAACCGATAGTATGATCTTCTGTGTGCCCATGCACACCATACTAACTACAACGTATGAAATCCAGGACCATAATTTGCATATATTTAATTATAAATAATTAAACGCAAATAATTGTTTATTTAATTAAATAGATTAATGGCAATGGATCGGGAGTTTCCGTTACTTAAATCTAGACATTAAGTACACAACTCCAACAATCTCCCACTTGTACTAAGGTCTAGTCATTTCCTCCAAACTCCCAACTCCCATACTCATCACGTGCTTAAGTTATACTTCCCAGAAGTATTATGTGAATGAGCAATCTAGGTTGCCGCTCTGAAGTTATCTTGGTGACTACTGCGTCGTCTCCCTGACGATGACTCGTATCAGGTGGTACTTGCTCTATGTGTTATCATCACCTTTTGAACTTATGACTTCTTCCAGTTCTCCATGCACCGCTATATACATAGCCTTTGGTGAACCAAGAATCATATCCAAGTTCAGAGGTCATTCCGGAACCTAACCAAAACTTCCGCTGCCTCTGAGGCTGCTATTTGGTTTATGATAGAGTCCGAGAAGCATCACGCTTATCACTCTTTCATCCTTAGGTTCCACCTCTTCTAAAAGTGAACACATAGCCTGATATCGACTTACACTGGTCCTCATTTGATTAGAAATCTAAGAGAATGTAATCCAAAGGAAATGCTCGTCTGCTCCGTAATCCAGAACATAGTTTCCAGTACTTCGAAAGTACTTAAAATGTTCATTACAGCAGTCAAGTATTCCTTTCCAGGATTACCTTGATATCCTCCCACTATACTAGCCGCATAGCAGATGTCAGGTTCTCGTTTTCAACATCGCATTTATCAAGCTTTCCACACTTGAAGTGTAGGAAACCGCTTTCATTGCTTCTATCTCCTTTTGTGTTCCAAAACACATATCCTTAGATAGATGCATTCCGTATCTGAAAGGTAATATACCTTTCTCGAAATCTTGCATGTTAAAACGAACCATAATCATTTATATGTAAGATGTCCAGGAGAAGTACAATGTTCTTTTCTAGAGATCCTAGATCTCAAGAACATGTCCAACTTCTTCCTATATCTTTCATAATGATTTATCCAGACAACCATCATTTCATGTCTGATTACATCTTTACATTGTTGCCAATGATAAAATGTTATCTTCATAAAATCCGAGAAACACCACCTTGTTTCCATCACGTTTCCAATACACACTATTCGTCTATGCTTTGATGAATCCATAAAATGGACTATCTCATCAATTTGCAAGTACCACGAACTCAATGCTTTGTTCCAATCCATAAATGGATCAACTAAGCTTGTACTCTAAATGATCTTGCCTCTTAGCAATAATCCTTATTGCTTTCCAAGAAGGCACATTTAGATCTAGTACTGCCTTCATGTAGATCCAGGGATCGATTTCATGTATACTAGGTCCAGAGTCCGAAAACTCTCCTAGTCTTATGAATATCTCCGGTTGATCATACAACCTCCCACTACAACGGCATTCCGGTGTATAAACAGTAATAACAGTAGGTGCAGTTAGTGGTGTACCGCTACTCGGTTCGGCTGGTTCCCAGTCCTTATCGTTTTCTCTCATTCAAAGTATTACGTCACTTTGGGCTTGTGGTTCATCTAATAGTCTTCCTCTATGAACCGGACGTTAGAACTTATAACGTCCATCTGGTTCATAGTACTATTGAACACACATCTTTTGTTCTTCTAGGATATTCTACAACCGCATTTGAATGCGCCGTTGTTTCCAGACATATCCATAGAACACAGGTAGTTCCGTATAACTCATGCTTTTACTATTTCTATAAGAGTTCCATTTCTTATTTCCGACACACCATTTCTACACAACAGTGTATGGTGTAGTCAGTTGGGATCAAATCCCAATCTCTGATCAGTATGCCATGCATTCCTCAGACAGACACTTGCCTCCGCGATTAGATCGCAGGATTTCAATGGATATACCATGATGGTTCCCCGCAATAGCTTTGTGTCCATTGACTTGTCAAAACACTTTGCTCTTGTGGCACATCAGGTATGCTAATCCATTTTTCGAGCAATCATAAAATGAATTACTCGAACCTTATTGTCTGAGTAAACAAAGGTCTGCATACATCAGAGTGAATCAACTCTAATACTTGTCCGGATCTTATACCTTATATCCATAAAGGATTGCTTAGTTATGTTATCTTCCAAATTAGATTCTTGGGTCGGAAGGTCCACTCCTTCAACTTAATTGATCAAAATATCAATTTTCGACCTTTGAACTTCTTATTTGAATAAACATGTCTTAGCATAAGAATCCACAAGTATAATGATTCATTACAGAAATATCTCTTAAAACTAAAACGAGTTATATGCTACGGTTCGTTGCATCGTGGTGGACTCAGGATTCATCATTTATATATTGCTAGCTAATGTACCAAAATCATTATTTCTTCTTATAACCATCAAATGATTAAAAGAAATAAAATATCCATTTATTAGAAATCCAGAACAAAGTTCTTTCTAATTTGAAAGGTACATAAAAGCAATAACCCAAAATGAAATCCTATAAAATGTCCTCCACTGCAACTGCTGCCTCCTCTACAGCATTGCCCATGTAGACTTACGATTTTTTCTTTTCTAAGTCGTCGGGTTTCCTGGAACCCTCGCATTTAGAATGCGCATACCGTCAATGGTTCCATATCTACACACCAGGTTCCGGTAGATAATACCACTGACTATGTTTTACGACTAAAGAAGATTTCGTACTTTCTTTGAGAGGATAATCAGACTTCCAGTACCTAGACTGTTTGCATCGAGAACACTAGCCTATTGGCTTTCTCGCCCCATCTCGTGATCCAAGAAACTTAGGACCACTGGGTTTCTTTGCTTGCTTTTCCTATCCCCCGGTTTTGCCCTTAGGTTCGAAACCTTTGGCATTGGCTACAAGAGCTTGCGATTTCCGTCTCAACTCGTCTAAAAGGTCAATCATCTCAAAAACGTGTTTAAGCGTTTCCTCAAAGCGACTGGCCTTTATGAGTATCCTCATCGCTTCTTGTCTAGCCGCCTATGTCATGTCTAAACATCTCCTTGAGTTTGAACATGATAAAATCAGTTCTTTCCTCAACAGTCGAGACATTAGTAGGTTCGGGAGAACAAAGCTCACTGAGTACAAACTTGTACTCTTTAACAGTCTAGGCAATGTCTAGATCTCTATTCCAATCAATACATTTAGGGACCAGTGAGTTAAATTCCTCAAGTATCACATAAAGTGGGTTCAAAGCCATCCATAATCTATGAGCACATATAACAACAAACAATCGATTTAATCTCCGATATTATCTCCCTTAAATAATATCATTAAACCACTAATCACATCTAAAATCCCATCAGGTAAGGCAAGCCACGTGGTGTGGACGTTTACCCACCCAAATGATTTAGCAATTAGATTTTCTTTGGTCATACATCACTTATAGCGTAACCTCGTGGGGAGGAATACTATAATGCGTATCTAAGTGTAAACCATTACTCAGTACCAAAGTAAGTTGTTTGGAATTGCTACATCACCGCAAGCCACGTGGTGTGGACGTTTACGATAACTTCACAACTCTTCACAATTACTTACAACTGTCTACATCAATTAATCCAAAATCCGTTAGCATAGCAAGCCACGTGGTGTGGACGTTTACTACACCAAGAGACTTTTATAATTGACTCCCAATTACTTGATCCATTCAATCTTGTAAATCAAGACGTGGAGAATCATAAGTGAAACTCGAAGTTTCTAACCAGTGATTCACCATGCGAACAACCCTATCTCTCATAAATGAGGGAGCCGAGCAGACAATCGATCCATCTATCAAAGAATGGTACGAAGGTCTCTAATTTGTGTCCTCTACATGACCAAGTGGCTCTGGCTCCATTCCACTCCCCGGGGTGAGAATGAGTCGACTTGAAATCAGCTTTGGAAAGACAAATTAGGCATTGTTTGATAAACTTAATCAATGTTTCTCGTAAGAGGAATTACAAGAACTCTCCTCTAATAACTTATCTATATAAACTTCAAAAGTTTATAAAAGTCACCAAGAGAGCAGCAATGGAGACCATGGGTATGTTTCCATACCCTCTCTCACTTAGCTTTTTACAATAAAGGGATACGCTATCTAGTGCATAAAATAAACACATATAGCATGCATACATGTAATAAAGCACATAGTATTATCACATAATCAAAATAATACTAGAATATTATTTTCCGACTATTATGGCTTTATCACATCTCCGTACGCATCTTCTAGTCTTCAGTCTTCGTTTCTTGAATGCTCCATGTGACGAGAATATTAATCTCCAATATTTAAATCTATTTATTTTCAATTAATCCAAAAGTTACTTAATTCGAAAATTAAGTCAATTGAATATATCAAAAATAAAATTAAATATTATTAATATTTTTATTTATTTTATTTTCCTTTTCTACTCCATTAAATCTCTAGAATAATCTATCCAAGATACACTTGGAATATTCTAGATGATGTCCATAATGAAATAAGGAAATAAAATAATTTAGGACTCTTATACTTTCCAAATTTATTTTATTCCTAATCCATGAATATTCCCATGAGTAGGAATAATCCAATAGGAAAAATAAATTTAATACTAAATTAATTCTTTTTCTATTTCATGAATATTCCATAAAGAAATAATCAAAATAGGAAAAACCAAATTAAATTAAGAAAGTAAATTTCCGGTAGGAGTAGCATGGATTGGGAGACCCCACGCCACCCCCACCTCGATCGACCGTCGCCTAGGGCACGCCACCGCCGCCCGGCCCACGCGCCACCACCACTGGTGGCCGGCGTGGCCGAGACTCCCACGGACAGCCCCTCTTGGGGCCGAGGGTCGATCGATCCTCATGGGATCGATCATGGGGATTGATCGATCCCCGGTCCTTCGTCTTCTCGCCACTTCGTCTTCTCCGGGGTATTCGAATCGTCGATCCAATCGCAAAATAAATTACAATAATCTAAATTACAATTCCAGTATCGATTCTATACATGAAATCGAGCCTATACATTTTCCGGAAAAACGATGAACGTAAGAATAAATCCTAAATTCGGTCAACCCCCGAATTTTTACTATTACAAGCATTCACCACACAAAACGAATCTCGACATGTCCGAGAGTTTAATAATCAAGAACAATATTATGACATTAATTAAAATAATTAAATCTAGCCATAATAGTCGGAAACCCTGCAAGGTAGAACAATTTATCGAAAAATACCGTGAACGAAAACCAACGCTCTGATACCAATTGTTGGAAATCGATATCCCGGAATTAATAAATTAATTAAAATTAATTATCTAATTAATTCCAACCGAAATCCTTCGGAGATCGAATATCCGGAGTTGTCAAATTGCGGAACGACAATTCCAATCGACTCCCGGTTGCCGGAACATCCCGCCACGAACCACCACGGGGATAGCCCAACCAAACCCTAACCACGGCAAAGCCGCGGCTGTTCGGTCGAGCCCCTTCGTGGGGCTCACGGCTGATCACGGCAGCCGCCTAGGGCTGCCCATGGCAGCCCCCCGGGCATGCTCGAACCCTCCGCGAATCAGCCCCTCATCGAACCCTCGCCACGACTAAGCCGCGGCTGCCCGATGGAGGCGTGCGCTCGCATCTTGCGAGCGCTAGGGTTCAGCCCGCTGGGCACGCCCCAGCTGCACCCCGGCTGACCTAGCCACGTCCCGGTGATCGCACGCTCAGCCACGGTTGAACCGTGGCTAGCGATCACCACCAGCACCGCCGCCGCGCGAGCGGCTGGTGCACCGCGCGAGCGGCGATCGCACCGCGTGAGCGGGGATCGAGCCGCGCGGGCTGTGGCGTCCAGCTAGGGTTTGATCGAGCTCTCGGCGCCCAGCCGAGGCTCACGCCCTCTCGATCCCCGTCCATCCGAGCCGTCGATCCGCCGGCGGTCCGGTGGTCCAACCACCACCGCCCGGTTCGACCTCGTCATGGGGTTCGTCTTTTGGATCTTACGTTCACGATATAATTACGATAAATAAACGATTAAATCATAAAGGGGGTTTTACGATTTACCTCGTTCTCGTTGTTCGGAAAAACGAAGAACTCAATTTGACGACCTTGAGATCTTCCCACGTATTCCTTGCACCTCGTTCGAACGTCGTGTGGGCGACGATCTATCGAACTCCTATGGATCTCCTTCACTCTTCAAGACTTTATGATTGGCGTATCTTAGGTTAATGAATTGTGAAGACCATGTAGTGCTTTTATAGGCTACGTAGGGGATCAAAAGGAGATTAAATATTGGGCTTCTAATATTGAAGATTAAATTGGGTCCAACCCAAATCCATTAATCCTTATCAATATTAATTTTATTTATTTTTCACTATATAAATAAAATTGCACTCCCAATATTAAACCATATTATATCAAATAATATTTCTCCGGTAGTATTATTTATTCCGTGTATTTAAGATTTAAATATCCATGAATAAAATTAATTTATTGCTAATTAATTTATTCATCTCTTATATCCGAGAATAGTACCGTTCAACTTTAATTATTATGCGGATTAAATCCACCTGCAGGGTTTACATAATAATTCCTTATGAACTCATCTCGGGGATATTATCAACCCTTACGGGATACACTTTCCCGTCAAGTATTCACGGCATGTCGTATATAAAATATAGTGACCCAACTTAACCGGTAATTGACCCAGTAATTAAACCGGTCAATTCCTTTGGAAAATCAAAGTCACTTATATTAAATATACACACTCGCAATAGTATCGGGGATTAAGAATAAAATACTCTGAGATTTAAATCGATTATCCAAGGCAATCCTAATCGATAAATCTCAAGCGATCCGCCCAATACACCAAGTGTACAAGTGTGATAAAATAATTAAGATAAATTATTTTCTCTCTCACACAACGACTATACCGATGGATTGGTCCGTGTCCATCTAGGTCGTGAGCAACTGTTCGATTAAATACGAGTAACCGATAGTATGATCTTCTGTGTGCCCATGCACACCATACTAACTACAACGTATGAAATCCAGGACCATAATTTGCATATATTTAATTATAAATAATTAAACGCAAATAATTGTTTATTTAATTAAATAGATTAATGGCAATGGATCGGGAGTTTCCGTTACTTAAATATAGACATTAAGTACACAACTCCAACAGTTCCTCTCATCAAAAAGAATTTATTAAGTGTCTCTCAGTTTGCAAAAGACAACAACGTTTTCTTTGAGTTTCACCCTCATTTTTGTCTTGTCAAGGATCAACAAACAGCCCAACCTCTACTCAAGGGCACAGTTAAGGATGGGCTCTACTCATTTGACCTCAGCAACATCCAATCCAGCTCTTCTTCATCCACTTCTCAGCCTCCCCAGCAGCCTCAGTCCCCTTGGATTCATTCAGCACAACAGCACCCTAGTTTAAAAATCTGGCATGACAGATTAGGTCATGCACCTTTTAATATTGTCAAGTCTGTTCTTAATTCAGTTGGTTTCCCTTTTGTGTCTTCTGATGATAATAAAAAGCTTTGCGCACCTTGTGTTCAATCAAAAAGTCATAAGCTACCTTTTTATCCTTCTCAGTCACACAACTATAATCTACTTGAAGTCATTCACAGTGATCTTTGGGGACCATCTCCCATCACTTCTAGAAATGGATATAGATATTATGTCACCTACATTGATGATAAATCCAGGTTTACATGGATCTATTTTCTTAAACATAAATCAGAAGTCAAAGAAACCTTCATCCATTTTAAAACTTGTGCTGAAAAACAGTTTAACACCTCTATTAAAATCCTCCAAAGTGATGGTGGCACTGAGTATCTCCCCTTGCTTCCCTTTCTTCAAGAAAATGGTATCATCCACAGAAAGTCATGCCCATATACTCCTGAACAAAATGGCTTAGCTGAAAGGAAGCATAGGCATATTGTACAAATGGCTTTAGCCTTTCTCTCTACTTCTTCTGTTCCAACTCATTTTTGGGATGATGCCTTTGCCCACAGTGTTCATCTTATCAACATTACTCCAACCCCTACACTCAACCATCAGTCCCCTTCTGCTATACTTCATGGTCATCAACCTGCATATTCTAACTTAAGAGTATTTGGTTGTCTCAGCTTCCCTCATTTAAGACCCTACACTGATCATAAACTTCAACCTAGGTCATCTCCATCCATATTCCTTGGATTCAGCCCTCAATACAAAGGTTACAAAGTCTTTATTCTTGACTCAAAGAAAGTCATCATAACCAGGCATGCTGTCTTTGATGAACAGGTTTTTCCCTTTGCCACAGCTCAGTCATAACCTCCTACCACTTCTCCTTTTATCACAATACCTTCACCACCACTTCTGCAACCTCTGATCACTCCAACCAATCCCAATCCAGTCAATCCTACACCACCTGACCCCACTACCATACCATCTAATAATCCACCAACACCACCTATTCCTCCACCAGCTGCCCCAACATCAATCATTGATCCCAATCATCCTTTTGTACAGCTTCCAACCACTGTGATCCCACCACAACCCTCTGGTTCTGCCCATCCCTCTCATACTATGAAAACTAGATCACAGTCTGGGATCAGAAAAAAGAAAGTTCTCATGGCCTCTACTCCCCTTCATCTCAGAGAACCAACCTCCTATGAAGAAGCCCTCACATCACCTCCATGGCTGGCAGCTATGAAAGCTGGATATGCAGCTCTCTTAAAAAATAATACCTGGAGTATTACACCCTTACCCTCTAACCATACATCAGTTGGCTGCAGATGGATATTCAAATTGAAAACTCATGCAGATGGTAGCATCTCCAAATACAAGGCCAGGCTTGTTGCTAAGGGTTATTCCCAAATCCCAGGTTTTGATTACACTGATACCTTCAGCCCAGTGGTCAAACCTACCTCTATCAGAATCATTTTAACAATTGCTCTCCTGCATTCTTGGCCTCTTAAACAACTGGATGTTGAAAGTGCTTTCTTGAATGGTGATATGGACACAACTCTCTATATGGATCAACCACCAGGCTTTGAGCAAGGGGGCAATATGGTTTGTAAGCTACGCAAATCTATTTATGGGCTGAAACAGGCTTCTAGAACATGGAATACTAAATTTGCTTCTGTTCTGCATGCTCTCAATTTTACTTCTTCCAAGGCTGATAGCTCCTTGTATTACAGGAAGTCTCCCTCATCCACTATATTCATTCTACTCTATGTGGATGACATTATTATCACAGGCTCTAATTCCACAGCCATTCAAGAAGTCATCACTGCCCTAAATACACATTTCACACTCAAAGACCTTGGTTCTCTCAGCTATTTTCTTGGTGTAGAGATTGCTCAAACCACTGATGGATTGTTCCTAGGTCAGCAAAAGTACATTGAAGGCCTACTTCAGAAAGCCAACATGGCTCAAGCCAAGGGATTCACTACCCCTATGGTCAGTAGTAACTTCTTATCCAAACATACAGGCCAACCGTTTGAAAATGGAAAATTATACAGGAGTATGGTAGGGGCCCTACAATATGCCACAATCACAAGGCCTGACATAACCTTTTCTGTCAACAAACTCAGTCAGTACATGCAAAGTCCCACTGATGTACACTGGAAAGCTGTTAAAAGAGTGTTGAGATACCTAGCTCACACTAAAGGCTTTGGCCTTCATTTCAGGAAACCTAAAAACCTTCACATCACAGCCTTTGCTGATGCAGCATGGGCAACTGATCTTGATGACAGGAAATCAACCAGTGGCTACTGTGTGTATATGGGAGGAAATCTTATTTCTTGGAGCTCGAAAAAACAACCCACGGTTTCAAGATCCAGCACAGAGGCTGAGTACAGAAGCCTAGCCAATGTTACCTCTGAGGTTATGTGGATAAAGGCCTTATTGAATGAGATAGGTATTGGATTGACTAATGCACCTACCATCTGGATTGATAATACAGGAGCTGTCTCCCTGTCAGCCAATCCCACAGCTCATTCCAAGATCAAACATGTTGAGCTGGACCTTCATTTTGTCAGAGACAAGGTCAACACTGGAGAAATTTCTGTGAGACATGTGCCAGCATTGGATCAGGCCGCGGACTCATTTACAAAAGCACTGAGTGGACAATTCTTCATGCGCATGAGAGACAAAATAAATGTTGTCCCCAAACGCGCACTTGAATTGAGGGGGCATGTTAAGAGTATGCATGGAACCTGCAATGCATAATGCGCAGAAACCCTTTTAGGGTTTTAATATTTCATGCAGTTATATTTTCCTATTATGTTGGAGACTTGATATTGATGATAAGGATGTATCTTTCATCCTTACCCTGTAGCTTACCTCTATATATTAAGAGAGTTAAACATGTATGCTGATCAAGGGTTTTGAGTAGTGCATATGCGCACCTAATAAAATCATCTTTCCCTTCTTCCTTACCCTGTAGCTTACCTCTATATATTAAGAGAGTTAAACATGTATGCTGATCAAGGGTTTTGAGTAGTGCATATGCGCACCTAATAAAATTATCTTTCCCTTCTTCGTTTTACTGTTCTTTTCACTATTTTATCATTATGCTTTTCACAAAAGTGAACTTGATTATTCTATGTTTAATTATCTATTATACAAAAAGTCACTTGAACAACATAACAAACAAATTAACTATTATTAGACATGACATTTGTTATGCTGCAAATATTTTCAATAAAGAGCTGCAGATATTTTTAACATACCAAAAAAGCTGCCCAAGAGCTTTTTCAAACTCTTTCACTTAAAATTGCAAAAGATGCAGCTTTTTCACTAAAGAGTTGTCTTCCAAGATGAACATCAAAGATCTCTACCAGTTATGTTGAGAAAGGCTATGAAAATTTAGTTCATTTTTTGTATTTCTTTCGGTACTAGTTTGATGCCATGCGATATGCTTATATTGATTGATTTTTCTCCTATGGAACTTAATTGTTGTTCAATCTAAATAGGACATATTTCTTTGTATAGTAAGGTTAAATAGTTGTTTTGTAGCCATAAACTCAATTTATGAAAATTCTTAATACAGTACTACATTTTTGGTTTATTACTCTTATGCCATTCTTTTTTTTTTCGTTTTTCCTTTTTGTAGCTTTTTCACAAATTGACATTATTTTCAAAATGTGATTTCAATTTTCATTCAATTATTACATATTTCAAGAAATAATTTACATTTTTTTTTGTAAATTATTAAATAAAGTTTGTAAAATTTCTTGAGAAGAAGTAATAATATTTAGCTTTAAGAAATGAAAAAAAATATAACAAATAATTAGAGTGTTGGAAGTTTTGATCTACAGTTGAACTTCCATTCTTATCCGATTCTCAATGCCTAAATCAATTGAATTTTTTTGTTGAATAGTTGACATTTCATACACATGGCCGGCCGATGGTAGTTGTTTGTCTGCTGATTTGGCGGGCCTCTGAGCACCTCACAACGACGTCGTATTACGACATCTAAATGAAAAAAGGAAAAGAAAAAAAAAATGAAATCTCGTTGCTTCTGCTTGACAACTTTCTCTCGTTCCCTAATTTCTCTTTCCTGAAATTCCCGAATTTTCAGCAAAATCCCTATATTCAGGTTTCAACTCAATGGATGACCCAAACGACGACGCTCTACTCAGTGCCCCAAATAATCTTCATTCTTACTCAGAGAAATTCGCCTTTCGATCGGACTCCGAAGAAGACTCACCGGACGGCAGTCGCAAGTTCAGTTCTGACGACGCCGCGTCCAACCACCTTAAAGCCCCCAGGATCTTCGATCGGTTCTACAACTCCTCCTCGTCGGATGAAGAAGAAGATGGCGCCAGCGGATCGTCCAACCAGCAAAGGCGACTCGATTACATGCTCCAGTTCCTCGACCGGAAGCTATCGAGTTCCTCGACTCCGGACCAACCGCTGCCTGAATTCTCCGGTTCAGGCGGAGGAACCGGGATTTTCAAACCCCCTGTTCGAGCTCCGGTTCATCCAAACCGTCCGATGAGCCTCGAGATTAGGCCGCACCCTTTGAGAGAAACTCAGGTGGGGAAATTCCTTAGGAAACTCATTTGCGTGACTGATGATAATGGGCCACAATTGTGGGCCGGATCGGAGTGTGGAGTAAGGGTATGGGACTTGAAGAATGATAATGTTTATGGTGGGGCAGAGGACGGGGAGGAGGAAGGGACGGTGAGGTACTGGAAGTCCGATGAGGTGGCTGCTGCTGCTCTGTGTTTGATTGGTGATGGTGGGAATAGAGTGGTGTGGAGTGGACATAGAGATGGGAAGATTATGTGTTGGAAGATGTTGGATTTTCTCAGTGAAAAAGTGAATGAAAAGGGAAATGGTGTTAGTAGGAAAGAGTTTCAGGAGGTTTTTTCGTGGCAGGCTCATCGTGGGCCAGTTCTATCTATGGTTGTGAGCTCTTATGGTAATCTTGAATTTTATTGAACATTCTTTCAACTAGCATTGTAAATGTTCTAGAGCTTTCAAATGTTTGTGTTTTGCTGGCAGCAACAGGGTTAGAGTGAGTAGAAGTTAAATCTGACCTATTGTTTCTTAGTCATTTGGTTTATCTATATTTTTAACATCAGGATTTTCTATCGTCCATTTTATTATAGGATGTTTGGTTGTAGAATAACTGTAGAACTTAGGGTTAAGGTGAAAAAACTGTCATGTGGAAATGGGAGGTGCAATATATTTGCCAACGTTCCAATAGTGCAAGGATTTATATCTTGAGCCTCTATATTGCTATAGGGTTTTAGCCATCGTTTCGATGATTTTCCCTGGAAAGATCATTTTTTCAACTGCGTATTTGTTTTGGAGCATGGGAAAACCGTTGTAGCTGGTTTGATTTTCACATCAGCTGATTTAATTAGATAGGGTAGCATTGCCTTGATTTGTCTACCAACTTGTATTAGTCCAGAGGCTAGGATATCATTATAGCTTCATATGTATACAGTTATTGACAATTAGTAAAAGGGAAGTTAAATCTGGGACATTAGTCTTCGCCTCTTCGGCATAATAGATGATGACTATTCTTCTTTTTCCTGTTCGGGCTTTGCCTCAAATCTGAAGTTCAAATTCATATGAAAGAAAGCAACACGGTCACTGAACATTCAAGTAGGTTGGTACATGTTAGTTGGACCTTGGATTCCTAATCCTTGATTTATGTATCTTCTTCCACTTTTCATCCTCATTGCTGAGCGTTGTCAGACAAGTCTCGTTATTTGGGTCTTCCTTCTATGTTCTAATTTCGATTCACCTTTTTTATTTCTTTGATACAGGGGATATTTGGTCTGGGTCTGAGGGCGGTGCATTGAAGATCTGGCCCTGGGAAGCTATTGAAAAGTCACTTTCTCTAACTATGGGAGAGAGGCACATGGCTTCTTTATTGGTAGAGAGGTCATACATTGACCTGAGAAGCCATGTTATCCAGAATGGCGCCTGTGGTAATATATTTACTTCAGATGTCAGGTATATGCTATCAGATCATTATGGGGCAAAGGTGTGGACTGCCAGTTACCAGTCATTTGCGTTGTGGTAAGTCATAATGAAAGCATTGAGAAAAAACCACAAAAATTATGTATGTTGTTTCTATTTCTGATGGCTTATAGCGTGGTTTGTTGGGTGTAAATCGATGGAAAGGAAAAACTCGAAAATTCTTACTGTAAATGTATTTTTTGAGATTCTTTGGCCGAATGGAAAATCTTGTTTAGGAAATGTTTGTTTTCTATTTTTGCTTTTATGTACATTTTTCCTTGGAAAAATAATTTTCCGTATACTGGGAGTTGGGTTGTGTGGAAAAATGATTTTTTGTTTGTATAATTGTTAGGAAGTATTAATGCGATATATTTCATCTATGGAAAATACAAATATTGTGTTTGCCTTTTCATTTATGGAGAATTCTAAGTTTACTTTGCCTGTCCTTATCTTGTCAACTATTTAAGTGTAAGTAATGATTGGTTAAGTTGTGGTGCAGTAGAAACCATATGATTTCCAACAGGGGCGGAGCCAAAAAAATGAGTAGGAGGGGCTGAGATTATTTCATATATAATATGTATATACACACACATATTTTAGGAGGGGTTAAGCATAAGAGAAATACATTTTTGCAAAAAAATACAAGGATTTTTGTTAGGGGGAGCTTAAGCCCCCCCTTGCTTCCAAGTGGATCCACCACTGATTTCCAAAAACCTCACTACCAGTTATTGTGGAAGTTTGTGAGATTCTTTAAACAAGTAAGAAATAACAATTGATAGTAGTTCCGCATGGTTTCACTAGCTGTATTCCCTTTGTACTTGCTGCTTTTTACTATTCTCAATACTTCCTTCTCTTGTTTTTTTATTTTCTGTCATTTCACAGGGATGCTCGAACCAGAGAGTTACTTAAAGTGCTTAACTTTGACGGTCAGATTGAAAACACGTCGCTCGATTCACTCGTGGAAGATGAGTTGAAGATAAAACCACAAAATTCTTTCAATTTTTTTCAACGTTCACGTAATGCCATACTGGGAGCTGCGGATGCTGTTCGTCGAGTGGCAACAAAAGGATCTTTCGGAGATGATAATTATCGACGAACGGAAGCATTGGTAGCTACATCTGATGGGATGATTTGGATTGGATGCGCAAATGGATCGCTAGTCCAATGGGATGGGAATGGGAACCGATTGCGTGATCTCCAGTATCATTCATCCGCAGTTCAAAGCCTCTGTGCAATTGGGTCCCGGATATGGGTAGGCTACCTGAGTGGGACTGTACAGGTATTGGATCTCGATGGAGATTTGGTTGGACAGTGGACGGCTCATAATAGCCCGGTTATAGACTTTGCTGTTGGGGGTGGCTTTGTTTTCACCTTGGCTAATCATGGCGGTATTCGTGGATGGAGTATCACGTCACCTGGACCACTTGATAGCATATTCCGTGCAGAGTTGGCTGGGAAGGAGTTTTTATACACGAGACTTGAGAATCTGAAAGTTTTGGCAGGGACGTGGAATGTTGCTCAAGGAAGAGCAGCTCCAGATTCACTTGTGTCATGGCTGGGCTCATCGGCTGCAGATATTGATGTTATTGTGGTTGGGTTGCAGGAGGTTGAAATGGGAGCTGGCTTTCTGGCAGTATCTGCTGCTAAAGAAACGGTAAAATATTTTTCTATTTTGTTACTTTGAATGCTAGAAATAAAGGCTTACATAATTTTGAATAGACAATGAAGTCGAAGTTTCTGTGATACTAGCTACTCCAAACATGTTATCACTCAAACCTTTCCACTTGACATTCTCTTTATATGTATTTATTTAGCTCCGTATCCTTTCCTTACTGTCATGTCTCGGAAGCCTTTTCAATAGATCCTAAATAAATATTTAGAGGCTTGATTTCATTTATTATCATGGATATAAATTGACTTCTATTTTCAATTTAGACCTTATATGATACTACTTCTGTCCTGTAAAAACAGACACTTCACTAGGTTATATTTAGAAAAATGTTACTATTATTTGACTCTTTGACCAAAAGTAATGGGTAAAAATGTATTTTTAAGTTGAAAAGTAAAGTGGTTGGGAGTCAAATTGAAAAAATAGATTTAAAAAGTAGGTTTGAAATTGTATTTTGAAGTGAAAAAGTAAGAATAATTATTTTCTTCTTTTTAAGGGTGGGCCTGCTAATATGGGACATCCAAATAAATAAATTATGTCTGTTAGTTTATAGGGCGGAAAGAGTATTACAGACTAACAATTATTCTTACTTTTTCACTGTTATTTTGGGATGTCCGAAGAAAGAAATTGTGTTTGTTATTTTAGGACAAAAAGAGTATCCTGGTCTCTTCCTGATGTAAGTTGCTTACCTGCTTCAGGGGGAAGAATTTATAATAAATTTCCCTCCGGATATGTAAAATATTACTCTTGCATTACTTACAGATGGGTCTTGAGGGTAGTTCTGCAGGACAATGGTGGCTAGATATGATTGGAAGAACATTGGACGAGGGATCTACATTTTCACGTGTTGGCTCCCGACAATTGGCAGGGTTGCTTATCTCTGTGTGGTAAGTATTGTTACAGTAGATTGTATTAAGTAATCCTCTTTCAAAGTTTTCTTGTGCGTTATATTTAGCCTGGAATACTTTTCATTCTCCTGCAAACTTGTTACAAGCATTTACTGTTGTAACCAAGGAGTTCTGTTTTGGTGATAGAAATTTCGTTTTCAGATAGAAAATAACCGCAAGATGTTTCAATTTCGTCTTCTCTTACATTTGTTTTCCTGCCCTTACTACTGTACACAAATAATTCCATCTTATTTCTTAATGTGTTAAGGGTTAGAAACAACATCCGCGGTCATATTGGGGATGTTGATGTTGCAGCAGTTCCTTGTGGTTTGGGACGAGCAATTGGAAATAAGGTATTATTATTATTATTATTATTATTATTATTATTATTATTATTTTTATTATTATTATTTGAAGGTCTGTCAATTACTCAATTTGTTAAGAGTTGTGTTTCTTTAGTCTCTTTCTTTTCTGTTTAGAACTTAGACGGGTCATATTTTATATATTGTTCCTAGTGGAATTTTATATTGGTGTATATCATCATGATTTTATTTTTCTGAGGGTTATTTTGTGGTCAAATTATTGGAAAGATGCAATTAGCTTTCCTTCAAAGTAACTTCTGTCTTATTCAATGACATATTTGGTAAAAATATGATCTAAAATATAACAATTAACTTATTTTTGTTTCTAAAATATTCCAATGGTATTTTTTCAGGGAGCTGTTGGGCTAAGGATGAGAGTGTACGGTCGGGTGATGTGCTTCGTGAATTGTCACTTCGCTGCGCACTTGGAGGCTGTAACTCGCAGAAATGCTGATTTCGATCATGTGTATCGTACGATGTTGTTTAGCCGGCCATCAAATATTCTAAATGCAGCTGCTGGTATGGTGCTGTATTCATTAATATGTTGCTTGCCTGCTTATTTGTTATTATTTCTACTTTTTAATGGTTGGAGCTTTGTTGTTGGTTATTTCTATTACAGCTGGGGTCTCATCTGCAATTCAAGTGCTACGCACTACAAATGTATGTTTCTACTATGCTGGTAATGCTGCTATCTAGCAGCAACTAAATTATCACAAACTTACCTTTATTTTTCAAGTAACAAAAGAGGGATGCGACAAGAGGTATTTCTTCTCTGGGTAAATTACAAAAACTACCCTCAAGCCAACAAAGAAAACCAAAAGTTATTTATTTATTTTTTAAGAAAAAATCTTGAAATTTGATTCTGTACTAAATTGATTACCTTACATTAAACACAGAACCTTAGGGGCTCTATTTGTAATATTGGTACTCCTCTTTTTTTTTTTGTAATCGACCCTAATGTCAAGGGTATTTTTGTAATCCACCTCACACACACACACACACACAGAGATGACATACACACACATATATGTATATATATATATATGTATATATATATATATATATATATATATATATATATATATATATATATATATATATATACACACAAACACAATATATCTATAGGCAATTAAATATATCAGTGATTGTACAGGCTATGGGTATTAATCCTGGGGAAGGGATGCCAGAGCTTTCAGAGGCGGACATGGTTGTATTTCTGGGTGACTTCAACTATCGGCTTGATGGCATATCTTACGACGAAGCAAGAGATTTCGTTTCACAAAGATGCTTCGACTGGCTTAGAGAAAGGGATCAGTTGCGGGCAGAAATGAAAGCTGGAAATGTCTTTCAAGGAATGCGAGAAGCTATTATTAGGTTTCCTCCAACTTACAAATTTGAAAAACACCAGCCTGGTTTGGCAGGTAATTGAAATAAAATTATATATAATGTCTATGAAACATTTTGAGGAATCGCACTTTTGGTTCCACAAGATTGAAACTGAAAATTTTGTCCAGATTTTTTTGGTACACTTTATGGAGATAATATCATAATTCACAAACATCTTTTTACTTAGGTCAACCCCACATTTAGTCATTTACTTTTCCGAAATATCATTACTCATCTTTTTTGGCGATTTTGAGTCGAATTTTTCCCGTGAGCCAGCAAGTGAGACCTACATGATTGTTTACTCGAGCGTTCTTGCTTGCGTGACTCTTATTCAGTTGAGTAAGTTGAATGTCCTTCGTCCTTTAATGTCATCTTTGTATGACACCGACTCAACTTAATAGACACAGAGTTAGTTGTCACGTAGGTCTCGCGTGTGACAAACATGTAAAATTCAACTTAAAATACAGAAATGCGAGTATTGATTTTTAAAAAATTAAAAGACTAATTGTGAGATCAACCTAAGTTACGTGATATTTTGAGATATTATCTCTCTTTTTGTGTACAAGTTTATTTATTTTATCTTTTTGGTTCCACAAGAGGTCTCCTTTATTTATTTATTTCGCACTTTTAGTCCCATCCCACCAGAGTATATTTACTCACAAACCAATGGTCACACATCCTTTGCAAATTACAAAAGAAGTGTGCCCATTAGTTTGGGACGGAGTAATTATTCGTATCAATAATTTTGGGACTAAAAATTCAAAATTGATTCTTAGGTTTCATTTTTCATTCATTCTTAATATTATGGTTAAAAACTTAAAATCATAAATGTTGGGCCTAAAGATGTTGGGACCTCAATCTTATTGGACCAGAATTACAATTACCTCAAAAAATAAAAAATTCCATCTTCATATGTGTTTGAAGAATCTCTTAATCTTTTTCGGGTATTATACTCTCCTTGATTCAAATAATTTTTTAACACCTATAATAGTTTTTCATTTTTCTTAGCTCTTCTTTGTTTCTTTTGAGATTTGACTTGGATTTTTTAATCTTTTGCTAAGGGTATGAATCTGGAGAGAAGAAACGGATTCCTGCCTGGTGCGACAGAATCTTGTATCGTGATAGCCGTTCAGCTTCAGCTTCTACTTGCAGCTTAGACTGCCCTGTTGTCGCATCAATATTGCAGTAAGTTATCCGGGCCACACGTGCTTCCCTTTTCACATTCTGTGGGAACATGCATGGTTTTTCATTAGTCCCGTGGTCTTAGAAAATTACAAATAACCCCCAGATGTTGCATTTAACTTTGAAAGATAACTTTTTTTTAATTAGGGTAAACCTTATCGTAGTTTTTGTTAATATCCCTTTATTGGTTTGTTTAATTTGACAGGTATGAAGCCTGCATGGATGTAACTGATAGCGATCACAAGCCCGTCCGTAGTATTTTCAGTATTGAGGTGGCTCGAGTGGATGAGTCCGTAAGAAGACAAGAGTTTGGAGAAATTATTAGATCAAGCGAGAAGATCAAGCATTTGCTTGAAAAACTATATAAAGTTCCGGAAGCAATAATCAGTACAAATAACATAATCCTTCAGAACCAGGACACGTCCATACTGCGGATTACGAACAAATGCAAGAAAGACAGAATTTTTTACGAAATAAATTGCGAGGGCTTGTCAACCATTAAGGAGGATGGGCAAGCGTCTGACCACCGACCGAGGGGTTCTTTTGGCTTCCCCAGGTGGCTTGAGGTAATTTCGTATTATAACTTTGCAGTCTTTCATATTGCTATCACAATGGACATATTTTGTGTGGTATTTACAAAAGTAAAGAGCATAACTAATTTTTCATAATTTCGCAAACCACCCTTGAGATTCGATTGCACTTAACTTGATGATGTCATCAATTAGAATCATTAGATTACAATTACACCCTTTATGAGTTTTTGAAATATTACAAATTTCCCTGAAACTCTTCATTCGGAAGGCAAAGAGTAAATCACAAATTATGGATTAGTTGAAAATTTTAATAAAATCTGAGGGTTGTAATTGCAAAGTATTTGTATAAACATTCGGTGATGTTAGTGGTTCCGGTAACCCCAATAACGACGTCCTAAATATAAGAATAGGATGATGCACCCTCCTCAGTTAGTGTTTTCATATAACCTTCCTGTGTGAGAACTAGGAACTCATTTAGATCATTCGATAAGATGATTTACATATTTGATAATATATGTTTATTAATTAGCACCACTGTAATTATAGCGCTACGATTATTCAAAAATAGCTTGTTTTGCAATGTACTATAGTTTAAATATTTTGTTCACTTGGTTCAACAACTTAACAGGTAAACCCTGCCACCGGAGTCGTTGAAGCAGAACAGATTGCCGAAATA
Source organism: Euphrasia confusa (assembly GCA_954870475.1). Lineage (NCBI taxonomy): Eukaryota > Viridiplantae > Streptophyta > Magnoliopsida > Lamiales > Orobanchaceae > Euphrasia > Euphrasia confusa. Next base: position 27,327,251 of record OX940960.1, read on the forward strand.
TCAATCCACCACCAAGAATACGAAACATTAGAAGAATTTGTAGATGGGGTCCCTCAAAACTTCTGGTGTGAAGATGCTAGGGACAAAGAAGTCATCCTAGCTGTAAAAGTGCTCGGGAATTGCACGATCGAGCCTAAGTGTCACCGTGTACGCGTTCGCTACAGCATTACAGGCAAGCTCACTCCTATGAATAATAATCGTAAACCCAATGACAACCGTGACCGGGCCCAATCAAACCTCCTTCGCCGGGCTGAATTTTACAAAATGAGTGGTTCGTGTGATGTGGTCGGCAACTTGAGAAATCTACATACTCCTTGAAATAATTATCTTTAGAAAATGTGGAAAAAATCATCTGTTGATTCCATAATATGCAATTTGCACACATGAAACAACACTTAGTAACCCAGGTATATGAGGCCCAAAATGCCGTGGAACCTTTTTTTTCAAGGTTTATATGGAGCTTTTACCGTGCATTCACGGTATGTACATTCCCTTAACTTTTAAACCATCATAGGATATTTAGTAATGTTCATGTGAAGTATAACTACAGTATATTTCAATATATTTATGAGTATCAAATACTTTGTAAACTAATTATTACCTATGTTTATCTCAAATTTATTATCTCTATGTTTATCTCTCGAATCATTGTTTACTATACGTTCCATTTATGTAAATATTGCACCCAACTTCTTGCACTATGAAGTAAAATATACTTCAATATAATGATTATGGATTTGACAGGAAATGGTAGTCGAAATGATGAACGTTGAACCTAGCCGATGCATGTGACAGATTTGGGAAGTATCTATTCTTGGCCAAGAAAGTTAGGATGATAAATGAAAATTTTGCATTGAATTTGGAAAATTGAGAGAAATAAAAGTAGAAGTTACGACCACAAACATGAGAAGGTCAAAATCGAGACACTGACATAGACTCTATCGTCTTAGTAAATCTAAGTTGACTAGCTATATATATGATTGTCGTATGATAAACTCACCAATCGGCTTGTGTGCGATATTGAAGAAGTAAAAATAACAGTAAAAATAAAAAAATGTGTTAAAAAAAGTTTCATCTAGCTGATTGGGGGATGCGTCGTCGTCTAGTTTAAGTACTTTATCTGTTTCATAAAAGATGATTCACTTTGTAAATTAAATAATTGGACTATGCCTCTAGTTTAAGTACTTCATTTGGCTCATAAAAAATGTCTAGTTTAAGTTTTAAGTACTTTATCTAAAAGATGATTCACTTTGTAAATTAAATGATTGGAGTATGTCTCTAGTTTAAGTACTTCATTTGTCTCATAAAAAATATCTAGTTTAATTTCTTATAAAAGATTCTCATAAAAGATGATTCACTTTTTTTGTAATAATTTTTCATAAAAGATTGTCTAGTTTAAATACTTCATTTGTCTCATAAAAGATGATTCACTTCATTTGTAATACTTCATGTGGCTCATAAAAAACAATTCACTTCATTTGTAAATTACATGATTTGGGAATGCGTCTTAGTTACTTCTCGTATGTTTCATAAAAAATGATTCACTTTTTTCTTGTAAATTACAAAATAAATTGATTTTTTTTCAGTGTGATTTTTTTTTATAATAATAATACAAGATCATTGATTTTTACCTATGAAATAATATTCGTGAGTAATTTACCTATTGATTGAATTTTTCGATCAAGAATTGTCTTACTGACTATATGGTTGTCGGTATAGGCATTTTTTAAGTGTTCATATCATATGCAATATCAAGACTCGCTCTTTCTGATCCCTCTAATCATGTAGCCCTACGTTCGATCAGTTATTCCTTACACGAAGGAGTACACGTGAATAATTAGTTGAACATAGAAAAAGGGAAATTGTGCATAAATAATTGATTTAGCAAGCGGTGGAAAAAGAGAGCATTAATGTCATCACCTAACCAAATACACAGTACAATTTGTTCACTACATTTCATTTAACTTGGAACACGGGAGAAAAGAAAGAGAGAGGGATAATGGCAGAAAATGTAGTAGTAGAGAACAAGCAGATAATATTCAAGGGCTACATACAAGGAAGGCCCAAAGAAACCGACATGGAGTTGAAGCTCGGAAGCAGGATTAAGCTTGAGGCTCCAAAAGGTTCTGGGGCTATTTTGGTCAAGAATCTTTATCTCTCTTGTGATCCGTACATGCGTGGCCGAATGCGCGATTTCCGTGGCTCCTATATTCCCCCTTTTGCCCCTGCCTCTGTAAGCTCAATTTCATCTAATTACTTGTACTAGTATTAAATTCAATTCAATATCATTTTGTTTTCTTCTTGGGGAGGAAGGTGGTTGAAGGGTTTGGAGTATCCAAAGTGATCGAGTCCGATAACCCGAGTTTCAAACCCGGAGATATTATCTCGGGTTTTACCGGCTGGGAAGAATACAGCTTGATTCAACAAACACCACAGTTGAGGAAAGTCGAGGGAGATGATGATGTGCCCCTTTCATATTACATAGGCCTCCTTGGTATCTAATACTATGCTAATATTATGCTTCAATTCTATTCCATTTTCTCGAAGATTAATGTTCATTTGAAATCAAGCATTTTTACATTCTTCGTTTTCATAAGCTAATAAGGTGTTCTAAAGATAGTTAGTTATGTTCGTCGAAAGTTCTAGTTTTTGACAGTGTTGTGCGAAATTCCTCTTTAGGAGAGACTCATCTTATACTCCACTTGACTTCCTATTTTTTTTTAATAGTTATGTTCTCCGATTTTCTTAGAAACTCAACCAATTTCCACTTAGTCTGAAATCCGACCTCAGGGGAATTCTTGTAATTGCTCGGTTATATAAGTATTTATAAAATGAAATTTATTGCAGGCATGCCCGGCTTCACGGCTTATGTTGGATTCTACGAGGTTTGTGTCCCTAAGAAAAACGAGTATGTGTTTGTGTCGGCTGCATCTGGAGCTGTGGGTCAGCTCGTGGGCCAGCTAGCAAAGCTACACGGTTGCTATGTTGTTGGAAGCGCAGGAACCAGCCAGAAAGTGAGTGTTTTTTTATATTATTTTTAGCATATACAGAATGCAGGATTTAAAATAATTGTCTTGTGATTGTCAAGGTTGAAATCCTGAAGAATAAGCTTGGATTCGACTATGCTTTCAACTATAAAGAAGAGCAAGATCTTGATGCAACTCTCAAGAGGTTAGATAAAAAAAAAAAATCCCCCCGAATCATAGTTCTAACTTGTAAAGTGTAACTCAATATCAGATACTTTCCACAAGGCATCGACATATACTTTGAAAACGTGGGTGGCGCTATGCTCGAGGCCGTGCTCCTCAACATGAGGGTCCACGGTAGGATCGCGGTCTGTGGGATGGTGTCTCAGGATGGTCCGTCCGATCCAAAAGGGATCCGAAACATGTTCTGTCTAATCTCAAAGCGTGTGCGGATGGAGGGTTTTCTGCAAAGCGATTACTTGCATTTGTTTCCGAGGTTTGTTGATGATGTCACGAGTCTTTACAAGCAAGGGAAGATAACGTATTTGGAAGACATGAACGAAGGCTTGGAGAGTGGCCCACGGGCATTTGCAGGTTTGTTTACAGGCGAAAATGTAGGCAAGCAGGTTATTTGTGTTGCCCGTGATTGAGAATTTGGGTCAGTTGGATTTACGAGAACATATGAAAACATTTATGGATTGAGCAACTACAATGCCTAGTTGAAGTATGTAATTAATATGCACCTGCATTTTCATTTTAAAAAAAATGAAATAAAATTTGTACTATCTGGACCTATAGAACCATCCCGAGAGGTGAACTGCATAACTTCTCGAGTCGTCGGCAGTTGCAACGAAAGTAGCATTTGAAGCTATGGGACCTTCCATGGCTGTGGTGATCATGAGTTCAAATTGAACAGCCTGATGGATAAGGTCAGGGGTCGTGGCCTTACTCATTATCCCAAAATTAGTGAACTAGCTTGTTCTAATTTTTTCTCAATTTATCTTTCAATTAATTTTATTTAAAAATGAATATTTTTTAAAAAAGGAAGAAGATTCTTTATACATAGTTTTTATAATTTCAAAATTTAAATTTCCCTTTTTCTTAATTGGCCTTTTAAAATATATCATTGGTTTTTTAGGAGTAACGAGTGAAGAAAGAATAAAAAGGAGCAAATCGTCTCGACCAACAAGCTTAGCCACCATGGCCTGCTGGAGTTGGCTAGTTAATTATCCAATTTAGTTTATTATTGTTTTTAAGTTATTATAATTAATTTGTGAGCTTTGTTCTTGGACTTTAGTTAAGGTTATATAAACATAGTCTTTAGGATTAGGGCATATGAGATTTTATTAGGTTTGCAGCGTAGCTTGTTGTAGAGATTCTCTGCGCCACCATAAATGTACAGGTCCGCCGTAGTGGGCCTCTTCCCTTTGATCGGAATCGGCGCATTTTGTTCGAGTCATCAGATATCCTACAGCCACGTGCCACCCCTCTCCGGCTAAAAGATTAAATAACAAAAATCAGTCCTTTTTGAATTAAACGGTTGCTTGGTCGGGCTCGAAAATTGGGCTTTTGACTTCCCTCATATATTTGTTGGGCCGAATAAAAATTCAAGCTCAATTACACTTCTTCCTATTACGACTCATTTGTCCTAAGATATTTTTCATTTTGAAATTTATCATTCATTGAAATCGCATATGACGTAAGTAACATGTTTCTATTAATTGTTTTAAATTTTGTTTAATTCATTGGGGCTTGAAATCCGATTTATATAATTATTTTTTATACTTTTTACGCTTTTTTTAGCATTTAAGTTATAGAATTAAAAAAATAAAAATTATTTGATGTTTCAAACACGTAAATTAATCGACAATTTCATAGTAGACTAGTAGTAGTACTTTTTCTTTTTCTTTATTTTTTTTCCTTTTCCTTTTCCTTTTTCTTTTTCTTTTTCTTTTTCCTTTTTTTTTTCTTTTTCTTTTCCTTTTTCTTTTCCTTTTTCTTTTTGCATGTCTGGTTTTGTCATTTGGATAAACCCGCGGATCTCAAATTAATTTATATCGAATATTGAATTTGAATTTCATTTCACATGCATCAACATTTCATTAAACTCCTAACACTCTATATAAGCTCACCAAATATTACCATTCAAGCTCAGGAACTCAACCCAAAGTAGCCCCTCTTAGTATAACTTTTCTATCCACACACAATTCAAATTCAAGTACCATTGCCAGACGTTTTCAGCGGAAAGATCCCGGCAACAGGGCGTTTATGTCAAAGGAGTACTCGGACTGGCAAAGGGTTCTCGAGTACGACCACAGGATGAATTCCCATAGAGGCAAGTTCGAGAAGAGGAGCTTTAATAGTTCGATTTACCATTAATTAACTTGTTCATGTTGTGCATGTACATATATTTCATTGATTGGTTCTTTTAACATTACGTAATTAGTGAGTGTGTTAATTGTCTTTGGCAGATCACCTATACATGATAGGGCTGGGGGATGACCGTATTTTCACTAGGAACAGAGGAAATCGAGAAAGCATCAAAGTCGTTTCAAAGGGGAGAGAGTTGAATTTTGTTAGGGTCCTTGACGACAGGCAACGAAGAAGACCCGATGATCATCAAAGCGGTCATGTAGGGAGATTATCCATTTCCAATGTTGTTGGAGTTCTAGACGACTATATCCACGAGCCAGAGAACGAACTCAGCAGCTTGCGGTTTCTTTCACTTCACCTCTTTTTGATACTGTTGAGGCCAATATTTTCAAGAAGTCAAAATCTCTCACAAGGTTAGATTTTGTCATTATTTTTTTATATGGATCATAGGAAAAAAAAATGCATGACTAAAGTAACAGCAAGTTCTTTTCTTTCTTTTGTTGTTGTAATGTGGTAAAAAGAGAAATAGGGTTTTTATTAATAAACTGTTAATCCCATATTTGCTTATTATACTTTGCTCCAATGTTTTTAGTGCAGATAAGAAAACATCACCGGCTTGTTTGGAATCCGTAGGAAGAGAGATTGTCCGAAAATGCAGTGGCGTTCCGTTGGCGGTTTCAGTGGTTGGAGGGATTTTGCAACGAAAGCAAATCCAGTTAGATGAGTGGGAAAGGGTGAACGAGGACATCGATCTGTACCTGAGGCGTGGGGAAGGAGTCGGAGAAAATACCAAAGTCTAACAGATTCTGGACTTGAGCTACGACGCCTTACCTATGATTTGAAATATTGTTTCCTCATGCTCTGGGATGCTTTGATGATTACAAGAACATACGTTTAGATCACCTATACATGATGTGGCTTGGAGATGATCGTATTTCCTCTAGGAACAGTCACAGAGGAAATCGGGAAAGCATCAAAGACGTCGGGGGCGTTATTTGGGTCATGAGCTCGAAATTGACAGCTATCAAATCAATGTAGCGTCTCCAAGTTTTCCAGTCCCTCGAGTGCTAATGCTAACTGATCCCATCCTGCAATCTATATCTTCTCTTCCCAAGGATGATGTAGATTGCAGGAGGCGGTCGGTTAGCAGTTAGCACTAGAGGGACTGGAACACTTGGAGACACTGCATGGATTCAACAACCGCACGTCAACTCTATTTTTTCAAGAAAATATTTATGTATTTGATCATTTTGATTTTGCCGATAAATATCATGATATGTTTTGCACAAAGTTTAATACACATTTTTTGGTAGTTGAAAAACCAAAAAATTATTCTAAAAAAACTAGCTTGAATTTGCTATGAAACATGTATATGCATTGTCTGAAAATTGGGATCGAACGAGTAGATTTTTTGATTTTTTGAAATCGAACGAATTGTAAGGAACCCGGGTTTTAGTTGTATCGAGGTCGATGGAGAGATGGGCCTTCGCTGGGATATGTTGTGAAGAGAGAGATATTTTTGTTTCATCTCAGAGAGAAGATTGCAATTGCTTTAGGGCTGATTGGAAGTATATATAAGCCCGGCTCGATTATACGGAGAATCTAAGAAGAATTTGCAGTGGCTGCCATGGTTTTAAGTATAATTAATGTCAAACCATCTATAATAAATAAAAGGCAAAACAAACCTTTAAATGTTTTGTAGATAATTTTAAACACTACATTTTTAAAATCTGCCGAGCACCCTCAAATCAGGAGAGTCTGTATCAGAGAAATCGATCGACTTGAGTATGTTCATGAAGATCCTCGTACAATATTGATCATTAATGTTTAAATCGATATATCTTCATGAACAAAGTGAAGGAATTTGATCATCCGATCGAAGAACTCTATGTCATTGCACGGATGGCTCCCGCTGCACTGAAGTTTCCTCCTCCACGTGAACATCTTGCTGTTGACGAGGCGTAATCGAGCCTCATCGTCTGTAGCATGAAATTATATATGAATCAACGAATTCAAGGGCGGACCCTGATTTTTCAATGTATGAATAAATACAAATATATATGTAACCGGAATTTCCAAGTCCCCTACAAACCTACAAAGTTCAAGGGTTCGATCCCTTTACTTTCCTATATAAAATATCTTAATTTATTTAAAATTGAGTTAGTAAAGTTAGTTTTAGTTATGTTTCAAACCTCTAGTAAAGTTGGTTTTCTATTTTTACTTACTTATATAAGCTAAGTTTTTAATATTCTTGAAAAAAAGTTCTCTACGCCATTGAACGAATTAAAGCTACAAAGTGCTTGATCGATTACGTACCACCGTTGGGGGATTTTGATCCAGTGGTCTCTTGGAAGCTACGACACGAAGAATGTTGCAAACGGAGGAGGAGGAGAGACTCAAGAGGAGAAAAAGGCAGTAATATTATGGAGCCACGTGTGTGTTGTGTGAGTGTCTTACTATTATTCATGTATGATGTATTACACACACATATATATACAAGGATGAAGATGAGTGATTAAAATTAATGAAATGGAGATATTGATGTTAATACAATGATTTTTGAGAGGAATTATTTGATGTTTGATGAGTAAGTTAATGCATGGATATTGATGTTAATTATATTTATTTTACGTGGAAATAGTATTTTGATTAAATGACTTTTTAGTAAAACGTATGATATGCTGCTATATTACGTTATACAAACGTGATTTATTTGTTTGAAATAATCTAAAATTTTATTTAATCTCCAACGTATTTCGGCCAAAAATTTATTAATAAACTAACAAATTATTTTATTTAATAATCGAATTCTCACTTAAATTTGTAAACTCGTATTAATTTCATTATTAACCGTTATCTCAATTATAAAAATTTTATTATTTTTAAAGATTATGCCTGTTTGATGTAATTTATAGTATGTAAGCTTTTTGGGGCATAGCCAAGTGGTAAGGTCTGTGGTGATGTTGGTGTAATTCCCCGACGACGCAGAGTTCGATTCTCGGATATGACAAATTTTCATTAAAATATTATGAAGTTAGTCCTTGGATGAGACCTATTGGCTCTCTCCCACATGTGTCTGCTACTCGAGCACATCTCTCGATTTAAATCCTACACGATCGAGATCGAGGAGCCTCTGATCTGGTGGAAGATGAGTTTTTCGTCTGTGCATTTATCGAGTGTCAAACGCATCCAACAAATACCTAAAACCGCTAGGAGAAAATCAAAATAAATAGAAAATAAAAATTATAAAGGTGTAAAATAAATAGAAATATAAAAAAATTGAATATACTTGGTGAACATGAAAGAGATGAGATGTTAAAAATGCAATTATATTAATATAACGTATATAAACCTGGAAACAAATTTTACATAAATGAATTAGGGATAAACTAAAAATTAAAAAAAAATCTAATCGAAAATAATTAATAACTCGACAATTTGATTGAATCTGCGAAAAAATCATAAAGAACGTATACATGTAAATCGATTCAAAAATAAAAAAAAAGGATATACAAAGCCAGATTATAGCAATAGAAAATAATATAGCTAAAAAGTTTGATCAATTTTTTTTAACTAAGTGGATCAGGGAATATGAGGAGATATTTTTATGAAATACAATTAATTGAAATTAAATTAATATTAATGGAATAAAAAATAATTTTGAGAATATAAATAAAAACATATATATTTAAGATAATGATTAATTATTATTAACAAAAATATATAATTTCAAATTATTATTTAAAATTTATATATAATTTAAATATTCTTAATAATATTACTATTTAGAATTTATAATTTTTTTATTTATAACATTATTATTGCTTTTCTTATTATTAACAAAAATATATAATTTCAAATTATTATTTAAAATTTATATATAATTTAAATATGCTTAATAATATTACTATTTAGAATTTATAATTTATAGTGTGAACACAACATTATTATTGTTTTTCTATTGGTTCACGTCATCCGGAAATTATATATAGATAGATAGATGTAGAGTCATAATATTTCAATTAAAAAAAATTAATATTTCTATGCAAACCATTTATACATATTTATATATTATCCTATCAGTCCCAAAATAAATTTATGCATTTTTTAGGCATTAGTGGATCCGGAAATTATATATGTATAGATAGATAGATGTAGAGTCATAATATTTCAATTAAAAAAAATTAATATTTCTATGCAAACCATTTATACATATTTATATATTATCCTATCAGTCCCAAAATAAATTTATGCATTTTTTATTTTAATTTTTAACTCCTCACTGAATAATTTACATTGCCTAAAATGGAAAATAAAAATATTTTATTATTATAATATTAGTGAGTAAGAACTAGTAATGAAATCTAAATATTAATAATACAAAATTGTAAAATGTTTTAAATTATGCTGGAAGCCGGAAGGTAGAAGACAAATTGATTGGATATCAATTAGATTTTGTGTAATTTTTGGGTCATAATTTTACAAAAAAATTCTGTATTCGGTCCGAGTTATGCTATATGCACACTAACGGAGTGAGAGTGAGTGATTTGACATTTAACTTTTCATTTTTTTTTAAATTTTTTCAATTATATAATTAAAAACACGTTTTTCAATAATATTAATTAAAATTCATTTTTACGAAACGTAAATATTTTTACATTTTTGAAATCTACAAAATACACATTAATATAAATATCAATTTTAAATATCAATTAATTAATGCGTTTCTACTTATTAATACATGCAATTAAATTCGTCTTCAATAGTAAAAAATACTTCGTTTTTAGTTTTTGAAAATTGCGAAATAAATATAAACAAATACGAAGAGACTTTTAAAGTATAAAATTACCTTAAAAAATAATAAAAACATTAAAACACCTTTTTACAAAACTGCGATCAAAAATAAAAAAACGCGTTTTCCGAAAATATTAATTAAAATTCTTTGTTACGAAACTTAAATATTTTTTACATTTTTTAAATTGGGCACGTAAGTATAAAAATCAAATTTAAATATCAATTAAGTTATGCGTTTATACTTACTCATAATGCTATTTGCACACTACCGGTTTTGGAGGAGACGTTTTACTTTTGTCTTTTAAATTTTTTTAATTATTTAATTAAAAATACGTTTTTCAATAAAATTAATTAAAATTAATTTTTACGAAACGTAAATATTTTTAAATTTTTGAAATATACAAAATGCGCACGTAATATAAAATGCAATTTTAAATATCAATTATTTAATGCGTTTCTACTTAATCGTACACACAAATAAATTTGTCCTGAATTTCAAAAAATACTTCGTTTTCAGTTTCTGAAAATTTCGGAATAAATATAAAATTGTGATCGAAAATCATAAAAACATTGAAACACTTTTTTATAAAATTTCGATCGAAAAAAAATAAATAACAACAAGTTTTTCGAAAATATTAATTAAAATTCATTTTTACGAAACTTAAATATTTTTAAAATTTTGAAATCTAAAAAATGCGCACGTAATATAAATTAATATAAACATCAATTTTAAATATCAATTTTTTTATGCGTTTCTACTTAATCGTAAACGCAATTAAATTTGTCTTAAATTTCAAAAAATACTTCGTTTTTAGTTATAAAAATTTTTGGAATAAATATAAAAAAATATTTGAAAATCATAAAATTATTGAAAGGGAAGCATGGCGCTGAAAATTTTAATGCGTCTTAAAAATTATTGTCATCCACTGTGCTGCCATCCCCTGTGAAAGGGAAGCATGGCGATGAAAATTATTAACGTGAATTGCCATCCTTTTATATACCGACACACACCTATCTTCACACACACTTCAAATACAGAAGAGAAGAAGAAACAGAACCGAGAAGGAAAAAGAAGAAAACTCGTGGAAGGAGCTTTGATTTGCTGAAGTCGAGTGAAGAGGAGAGCAAACCACTCATCCCGTGAGTTTAAACTTCCAGCCGTAACAGCAAGATCGACGGAGGAAAGGCAAGTAAATACGATAGAAGCTTTCGTAGTTTATTATCAAAATTATTTCGATATCATGTCTATTAGTTTCAGTGCTTGAATTATATATCATTGTGTAGCCCTCGTTGAGTAGATCATTTAGGTATATAGAACTTACCTCGTCGTAGTCGAAAAAAGTTAGAGTTTAAGTTTTCGTCGTTTCGATATCGAAAAATGTTTCGTCTACATTTCGATTTCGTGTTGTTGAGTTGCGGTACTTGAATTATATACCGTTGGATAGCTCTCGTTGCGAGGATCGTTTTGATATATAAAACTCACATTTTTTACTTCGAAATAAAGAACAAAACGGAGGAAGAAACGGGTCGGGGATGGTGGCAAATGGGTTGGTGAAGATGGAGACTATATACAAGAGCGGAGCTAGAATTGAACTAAAAAAAGAGAAATAATTGGGAGGAGGAGAACTCAAACCCAGGACATGGGGGGCTAGTAAGAGAGATCTACCAACTAAGCTACCTAATTTACATTTATTGTAAATGAAATATAGTATATATATATACCTTATTAATTTAAATTCTTATTAACAATTACTCAAAAAAGAACCATGCATATTTACGTGACACTAACTTTAATATTGTGATGGTTCAAAAAAATCTTAATAATAAATAATGTATTCAATTTTGTTATAGGACCGCTGGAGTAGACGAGGGGTAGCGACCACAATTTGAAATGAGTTATCCTTATGATGCGGGTTATGTATCTGAGGATATCACGAGCGATTTTGTAAGTCCGTCTGAGGGTATAAAAGGGAAGGAAATTGTGAAGTCATATGTTAAGTTGATTGCGGGTATGCGAAACATCACATTAGCCATTCGTGATTCTAAAACATTTAAGATAAGGTTTGTATGTAGTCAAGGTGGACAATATAGACATTCTTCAAAAAACAAAAATGAAAGAAACACGAAAACACAAAGAAATTCGTGTGAATTTTGTGTAATTGCTAGGAAATTTGATATCGATTAGGATCTTTGGCGCATCGATGTTGCGACTGGGACACACAATCATCCCTTCCCGGAATTTGCAGAGGGTTCGAGATTGGGTACCTTAACAGCCAACCAAGTTAAAGAGATACAATGTCATGAGCTGCTTCATATAAGTCCACGCAACATTTTGGCAGATATAAAGAGGCGCGATCCAACCAATGTTACTAATATTAAGAGGGTGAACAATGCCTTGAACAATATAAGGAGTCAAAGGCGGGAAGGGCGAACCCCCACACAAAACTACTTCCACGAACTGGAAAAGCGAAATTAAAGGTAAACATATTAGCACACTTTACACTTTACAAATATTTATTTCACGTTAATTAATGAAATTATGGCGGTGGAAATTAGGTACGATTTTCGAAAGGTAGATGGCAGTAACGAACTACAAGATGTGGTTTTTAGCCACCCAGAATCTTATGCAATGATAAACACATATCCCCAAGTACTAATAATCGATACCACGTACAAGACGACCGTATACGATATGCCTTTACTTGAGGCTGTTGGGGCAACAAGCACAAACAAGACGTTCGCCATCGCATACGCATTTATGCAGAATGAAACGCAGGAACACTTTGAATTTGTTTTGCAATTTATTCGGGGATTGTATGAGAGTGTTGAACCGACAGTTGTTCTTACGGATAGGGATCTCGCGTTGATGAAAGTTGTGGGTAAAATATTTCCAAATTCTCAAAAACAGTTATGCAGACGACACATAGAGCAATGTGTTCTAACAAGGGCTCTGCAACAGCCAGGTTTCAATAAAGAATTTGCTGAATGTTTTAAACATCGATGGAATATGGCAATTGAAGCAGCTACACATGAAGAATTTTTGATTAGATGGGAGTGGGTAAAGCAACAGTACTTCCACTATCCTGGACTAATTCGCTATTGTGAAAAAACGTGGCTTTCGAAGCATGCTCACAGAGTTTTAAGTGCATTTATCGATCATCGACTGAACTATGGAAACTACACGACAAATAGGTAAACCTACAATTATTTTAAATAAGATTTTTTATATATATGAATATATTTAAAATTTTACGAGTTCTTAAGTTTTACATGTATACACTATAATTACAAGGTTGAACAAGAGCATCACAGAGTGAAAGCCAATCTCGTCGGCAGTAATTGCACATTTGACTATGTGTTCGATCAAGTCATGGAGTTGCAAATAGTGGAGATAAAAAAGCAATCGATGCTCAACGCCAACAAGACAAGGATCGATATGTTGAACTGCAAATTGTTCAAGAATCTAGTTCGCAACGTCACGTTTAAGGCTTTCGAACTACTAATCGCGGAAGGGTCAAGAGATCTAGGTCAAAATAAATGCGGGTGTTATCTGTGGAGGACACACGGTCTTCCGTGCAATTGCAGGCTTCTCCAGTACATGTCATGCGGACAGAGTATCCCTTTAGATAATATTGATATTTACTGGAGAACATTGAATATAGATTTTTCACGTGGTACTACCACGAGGAAAAAACTATTCATAGACACAGAATACGTTAGTGCACCTGCGGCAGTTGAACCTTATAAGAAGCCTCCACGCACCGACCGTGAACCTTCAGGATGGGAGAAATGGTGTAAAGTTGTCGGACTAAAGAGTTCAAAAAAGCCAAAGTGTAAGGGAAGAGTGGCGACCACAAATGCATATCAGGATATTCCACCTGAAACTCATCATAGAAATAGCACATCACAAGGGATTTGGATGAGCTCTCCTGAAGAGAATCAGCATCGGGCGAGCTTTTCACACGGTCCAAGACCATCCTCTCCAAACTCTCCACCTTCAAGTTTCTTAAATTCTCAACAGGTTTCACCGCGCTACAGTAGCGATCGCCAGAGTGAGTCACGGGTAGCATTACGAGGCTCTAAGATGGAGAAATATTTTCCTCCCTACATAAGAGAATATATTGAATCATACACAGATGTGATTGGAGACGGTAATTGCGGATTTAGAGTTGTTGCTCTCGCAGTCCTCGGAAATGAAGATCAATGGCGTACAATAAGAGGTGATATGCTACGTGATCTCCGCGAAAGAACAGAATTATATGATAATGTTATAGGTGGTCTTACAACCATGTCATCCTTGGACCAAACTATTAATCACTTCGATGGTCCATGCAGTCCGGCTAACTATTTCTCAGTACCTGACTGTGGATACGTGGCTGCAACTACATATAATATCTTCATAATGACATTCGGAGAAACTGGCGGATATTTATGTCCTCCTGTAGCTTTGAAACCTTATCATGCACTTCCGAGCTCAAGGGTGGTGTTAGGGCACGTGAACAATTATAATCATTGGATATTGGTAAGAAAAAAAACTCATGGTTTTTATTATATAATTTATAATGTATTTTTTCAGGATAATAACTATAATTTTTATTTCAGTTGCACATGAGATCCGACTATCATCCAGTGCCGTGGATATCGAAATACTGGATGAACAAAAGAGACCCATCAACATATGGTTTGGAGTTACAATTTACGGAACAAATGGATCTATACAATTATCTGCACAACAATAATGCACAACAACGTAATGATCAATTAGAGACGGACAAAGAGGCCAAAAAACAAGCTAAAAAAAAAAAAAAAATCAGTTTTTCAATTTTTTTTGAAAAATATGTTATTAGTATGATTCTTGTTTGTTTTTTAATTTAAATGGATACCAAACTTTTTTCTCATTTATTTACGCTAAGATGTTTCAATCATTTTATGATTTTCGATCGCAATTTTATACTCTAGAAGTCTCGTCGTATTTGTTTATATTTATTCCGAAATTTACAAAAACTAAAAACGAAGTATTTTTTGAAATTAAGGACGAATTTAATTGAGTGTATGATTAAGTAGAAACACATGAAATAATTGATATTTAAAATTGATATTTAAATTAATTTATATTATGTACGCATCTTGTAGATTTCAAAATTTTAAAAATATTTAAGTTTCGTAAAACGAATTTTAATTAATATTTTCGAAAACCATGTTTTTTTTTCGATCGCAATTTTATAAAAATGTGTTTCAATCATTTTATGATTTTCGATCGCAATTTTACACTCTAGAAGTCTCGTTGTATTTGTTTATATTTATTCCGAAATTTTCAGAAACTAAAAACGAAATATTTTTTGAAATTTAGAACGAATTTAATTGCGTGTATGATTAATTGGAAACGCATGAAATAATTGATATTTAAAATTTATTTTTATATTACGTGCGTATTTTGTAGATTTCAAAAATTTAAAAATATTTATGTTTCGTAAAAATTAATTTTAATTAATGTTATTGAAAAATGTGTTTTTAATTAAATAATAAAAAAAATAAAAAATTAAAAAGCATCATCAATCACTTCATTCAGTCAAGTCAATATCGGTAATGTGCATATAGCACTTGTGATTCGGTCCCCATTCAATACACGAATGCTATATGCACATCAAACGGTCTCGACGGGACCGTTTGACTTTTTTTTTTTTTAAATTTTTTATTATTATTTAATTAAAAACACGTTTTTCGAAAATATTAATTAAAATTCGTTTTCACCGAACGTAAATATTTTTACATTTTTGAAATCTAAAAAATACGCACGTAATATAAAAATCAATTTTAAATATCAATTAAGTCATGCGTTTCTATTTACTTGTACACACAATTAAATTGCGATAAAAAATTATAAAAAACATTGAAACAAGAAACGGAGTATTTTTTAAATTATAGACAAGTTTAATTGCGTCTGCTAGTAAGTATAAATGTATGAATATTTAAAATTGATATTTATATTAAATGCACATTTTTTAAGTTTTTTCGTAAAAATGAATTTTAATTAATGTTTTCGAATTTTTTATTTATTATAATTGTTTATCGAATATTTTAAAGTATAATAATAAGTATTTTATAGAATGATTCATTTATATTTTAATGTTTTTATGATTTTCGATCGCAATTTTATACTTTAGAAGTGTCGTCGTATTTGTTTATATTTATTGCGCAATTTTTAGAAAATAAAAAATAAAGTATATTTTCAAATTCGGGACGAATTCATTTGCGTGTACGAGTAAGTAGAAACGCATGACTTAATTGATATTTAAAATTGATTTTTATATTACGTGCGTATTTTTTAGATTTCAAAAATGTAAAAATATTTACGTTCGGTGAAAATGAATTTTAATTAATATTTTCAAAAAACGTTTTTTTAATTAAATAATAAAAAAATAAAAATAAATAAAAATCAAACGTCACGTCAAGACCGTTTGATGTGCATATAGCATAACTACATTCAATATTGGGTTTTATTTTGAACAAATGAACACCTCAATCAATGACAAGACTGTGACAAAGAATTGAAATATAATAGGGCAATTATGACAAGACAGAATTGACATATAATAGTAGTATAACCTTTGTTACGTAGTCCCTCCATTTCCTAAATATAGGACCTCTTCTCTAGACACGGAGATTAAATTTGAATAGGATATATTAATACTCCCTCCATCCCCCAAGACTATGCATAGAGAAATTTGCACGTAGATTAAGAAAAAGTGAGTTTTTATGTGTTTAATAATATAAAATAGGGGTATAATAGGTATTGATGGGTAAGTAATAAAGTAGTTAGTTGAAAAAGTAGTGGTATAAAGGTAAATAAATGTGTATTGAGAGGATAAAGTTGTGAAAAGACATTCCATTTATGGAATGTGCACTGTTTTAAGGGATGAACTAAAAAGGAAAATATGCATTGTTTTAAGGGATAGAGGGAGTATAAAATACCAAGTTCCTGAAACTGCTGAGAACAAACATGTGAAAATGCAGATTTCATAAATGTGTAAGAAAATAAATCTTGAAATCATACTCCGTGTCAAATAACAAAAACCCAGAGAACATTCCACGGTCCCAAATAACAGAAAGAAAAAGTGCAGTGCACACACATAGAAAATGCTGAAAATAAACCATGAGAAAATAAAACAGCAATTAAGAATATATATACACACACATTCAAATAATGACAGAAATCCTAGAGTATCGTGTTTGACGTACTTCCAGGTTGCAGCTGCTTCTCAATCCCTCCCCACGCCAAGAAGCCACTGAGCAAGATGCGTTAAGTATGGCTCTGCACGTGAACTGCTGCTCAAAATCGGTCCAAGACTCTCAAGTTCACTACTAAATTCCATCTCAAACTTCCTGCAGTTCACCAACATTAATAAATTGTTGACATAATTACAAAACCTACCCTTGAGATTTATCCTAATTACAAAAATATCCAATTATCTTTCAAAAATCCATCCCTGTTCAGGGTGCAATTTGTAAAATAGATATAAAGACACGAGCCAACTTGGGCCGTACTTGTAACTTTGAAAGGTGGCTGGGTGCATTTGTAATTAGACCGAATCTCAAGTTTTTTTTTCAGACTTCACACTAAATTGTCAACATACAGGATAGACTTCACAACAGTTGCGTTTTCAGATGCTACTTTCGGCGTCTGAGATCGAGTTCTTAGTTTCAACTTCTTGTATCTATCTACACCGGAATTGTCGATCGTTGGAGTGTCGTTTGAATAAGTTGTCAACCACTGGGCTGCCAATGCATACTGAAGGCATATTGATTTCATTTTCTCCAGTTTCTGCATTCATATTGGTCATTGTTGGCAAAGGAAGTCGAAAATCCTCACCAAGCTAAGTTGTGTTTTATAGTAATTAATGGAGTATAAAATGTTTTATTTAGTTATCTCTTATCAAAAAGGTAATATCTTGTCAGTAACGGAATATGCTACATACCTTGAGAAGAACAGGTGAAAGAAGCAAGCATTCCCTCAAACACTTCTCGAGAAAAAAGTCATGGTGTTGTATGACCTGTATCACAGCGATATTGGAGATGGATAGGTATACTAGCAATTTAGGAAATGCAGGAAGAAGATTAAAAATTAGAAGTTTGTTTACGACTAAGCTTTGTTCCAGAGTTTAAGTTCAAAATCAGGGAATGATGAACAGAGTAGCCTACTACCTCGTCAATACTCTTTGCAGTCTGAAGTTTATTATGCATAACATGCCAATTCGGCTCAAGAACCTGAAAGAGATCATATAGCATGGAAAAAATGTATCAACACCATAGTCCTTCGGGAAGAAATGAATTAAAACTAATAATAAAAGCATTCTATTTGTCCTTCAAAGATAGGATTATAGTTATTTTCACACAGATTACGAAAGTGTTGGTCAATATAGTTAAAATATTGTATTTTCTATTTAAGTCTTTATGCCGAATTAATTTTCTGTTCATTGCACCACTATTTGACGTAAACCCAGCCAATGCATAAAACATAATATGAGGATGATAGAGAAAGTGTGGGCCTGCCTCGAAAGTTAAATAATGTAGAAGGCTATTGATAAATTTAAGCATATTTCGGCACAGCAAAGATGAGACAGATATTGATATCCCTTGCATATCAAGCCTCCGGAGACCCTACAATATACATTCCCAGAAAGCGTCAGGAAGGTGAATAACTAACAACTGAGAAACTAGCAATAAGTATTGAGGATCATACTTGATGTAACTGCCATGCTGTACAAAGTTGCCGGTTCACATGCTTGCAGTGAAATAGAAACCGAAATATTAACTGATATTTTGTCAAAGCTTTTCTTGAGATAACAAGGGATAATGGCCACTGGACCTGAAATAGAGAATGATCACTTCATTGACATGAGAATTAAATGAAATTATTATGTGATAATCCAGTTGGTTGAATACCAAAAGGTCCAAAATCTTTGTTTTTCAAAAACAACAATGAATTGAAGTGTGTATTCAAATGTAGAAAATAAGATTGCAATGAAACCAAAACCAGTTTACAGAATCTTTGGGAGAAGAAACTAAGAGATAGAGATGGATATGTTACAGCAAATACAAACCTTGAAACCCAAAGAAAATGTTTCCAAACCTGTAATGCTCACAGGTTCTTCTAGATCACTACCACTAGAAGCAATTTGGCTCATATGAAGATCTTTGAGTGTACTCAACCTTTTCAAGAGAGTGGTTCTTTCCTGGGAGCACATTGAATTTTGTCAAGCGAGTCGCACGCACAATATAGTTCCATATCAAACATATGAATATAATAAACATACACAGAAACACTAACCACACAACATGTTAAGTCCTCATGACATGGATCTGCTACAGCTGCTGACGACCGCAATGCAAGGTCCAGTAGAGACTATACAGAACATAAACAAAGGAAAATTGTTTGTACAAGCAGTACCCCCAGCGTGATAATTTCTAACTCACACTATAGTATAATGGGAAGTCTAAAGACAAGCTCTGCATAAACGCACCTGCAGCTTCTCAACAGAAATTTCATCTGGCTTTTTCACAAGCTCCTCCCGAGCTATATCCATAAAGTGAACTAAGAAATCACCCTGCAATCTCAATTTTAAATGAGGTTACGTGGGGGTATGAACAACATTCTAGATAGTTAAAATTGAGATCTAAGGCTATACCATATAACTATACAGTAAATTCTGCATCATGAGCCTAACCAAAAGATAAAATGTAATATCTGGAAACCAAATATGAACATGAGTCGCTATCGTAAAATCTCCGTCTAGCTCCACCTAGGCTCTAGACAGAGCTTGGTTGCCTAGGTGGCGTCTAGGCCCTAGAGGCTGCAGGCGTCTGTCAGACGCCAATTACAACAATTTCCATGCAAATTGCAATGTTTTTAAATTTACATATTGTGTTGTTAATTTTTTTTAGAAGTGTCATGCTATGTTTTTCAAAATATTCATATTTAAATATTTTAAGATCAGATGAAATGTAATATGTGTGCAATACTGCAATAGTATTTTATATTGTTCCTAAACTTACTATTTTAACTTGTTAGGTTTTCCTTTATTTTTATAATACTATAAATTTATAAAAACATGATCCCCCTAGGCATATAGTCACCGACCTGCTAGCCCCTAGCAGTTTTGGGAACATTGACTTGAGATTGAATATTTTTTATATAATCGTTTGGGAAAGTGAATATCAGAATACAGCCAACATATAAGCCAATATATGTATATACACAACACATTTTATTTATACATATTACTCGGTTACAGGAAGGGAATGTTTTTTTTTCATATAGTTCCCTCTTATAATGCAGGACCTGCAGTTCTACATTATTAGGAAAATTATGAGATCTTCGCACCCCGCAATCATGGAACCATATCAATTGGCCCTAATGATGAATTTAGTCAAACAAGAAACCAAGGTTGTTCACCGAACACCCAATCAAAGAGTTTTGTAGGACATATAAATTGCGCACATAAGACTTCTGAATCCAACACTTAGAAAAACATATAGCATAATTAATTATATACATTAGACATACCTGATCAAGAAGCAGATAGTGCTTAATTGATCTCAGTTTTCCCATTAAGTCATACTGCCACAATGTTGGTCATCAAAAAATAAAGTTTAAAACAGTGAACAAAATAAGCATATGAAAAATAAAACCTCTTTGTTGCACCAGACCTTTTCCTTTATGAGATTCAATAATTCACCACTTGCAAATTCATAAGCAACTTTGATGCACTCAAGGTATTGGTGACTAGACCCAACAGTTGTCAATCTCATATTTTCTCCTACAGGAACCTACCCAAATAAATCTGATCAAGAATGGATACTTGAATATCTAAGTCAAAAACAATAACCAAACAGCAAAAGTGACAAGAAATAAACCTGAATACTATGCCCACACTCTCTCATAACATTTAAATATTTTCCAGTGGTCAAAACTGTTTCAGCAGCATTTACAAGGAAACTAGGGATGTCGTTTTTCAGGCTGTAGCGCTTTTGCCAATACTTCGTATCATAATCATGTGTAAGACTTTCCTGTTTAAATGTAAGTGGGATCAGATCCTACAGCCCCAGTCTGAAGCATTCACTTTAAAATGAGGTCATACCTTCTGAAGAGACTTGTTCTCAGCAATAAAAAATTCACCATAAGGGTCATCAATAACCCCTTCATAGACCCACCTGTAGTTGGAACGCCATTAGACTGAAGGAGATGATTTAAAAAGATTTCAGAATCTAAGTATGACACTCTTATACAATTTGGTTGATCAACATACGAGATTTTTGTTCCCTGGTGGGAATTTTTAAGATTATGATATATATATATATATATATATATATATATATATATATATATATATATGCTGGCCCTCCGTGAGTCCTGTAAAATGTTAATTGCTGAATGCAATTTTCCTGGTTCTCTATCACAAGCTGATTAATTTATTTCCAAAGATAACAGTTCTATCAATCATCATGTGCATGGCCATTCTGATTAAACTACTAAAGACAGCATATTGGTGAACCAGACAAGAATCAACGAAATAATACCTCTCTAATATTCTAAGATATGCTTGGCTTGAAGATTGTGACATCTTTTCCAACAAGGACCTCACTACGTGGTCCCCTGCCATGGCCTTGGCCTGTAATTTTCATACAAATATCACTATCATGGTAAACTAGAAATTTACATTATTTACTCTGGATAAAAAGTTCAAGTGTCTTGACAAACTTGGCTTTGCAAGAGGTTAAGAACAGCAGAGCCAATAAAATTAGCAGCTGAAGCTTTCTTTATCAGTATGGATAAGGCTTGCATTGAGCCCATCATTGGCTGTGAGAAAGAATGAAAACAAGTTGGTAAATACCTAAATGTAACCAACACCAATAATCCAATATGTAAGGTTTTAGCCGTCAAACCTGGCAGTAAAACCATAACCCTTGAACAGAAAGCTTTCCCAAGCGAAATTGATGTTCAAGCTGAGCTACCAGAGCTTCATAATCCTAAAATACCCAAACTCAGAAAATTAATTATCTTTAAAAGTAATAATATATGTAGGTTAACATAGGCTTGAGTACTTACATATCTCAATAACTGATGACTCAAAGAGAGAATTTAAAAATAATTCGTATCTGTTCTACATCTACATTAAAATGTACTAACAAGGCTCACATCAAAGCATAACTAGAAAAAACATGTATCAGTCTTTCTTTTCTTGGCAGATAAAGATTTTCAGATATAGACGATAGACTGATGAGAAAAGAGGGGTTGGCAAAAGGAAGGGGTAGAGAGAGGAAGAAGAACCTACAAGTAGCAGTGTTCTAAGTGCAGCTGCAAAGGCATGATTGACGATACCACTTTTGAACTGGGACCTTGACTCAACAAATTGACTAATTAGTAAGTAGCTCTCGCACAGAGGAAAAATTCGCTTAGCAGACTCCTGCAATCATATATAGTAATATAAATATGTTGAAGAAGTTCTGAACTAAGGATAGGATAATCCTTTGGGTAGTGCAAAACATTCATCCAATCTAGACTCTTGAGATTTTTTACCTGAAGTGACAAATCCATAGATGCATCGACTTGTAAGTTTGCACTAACATCCTTCCCATGGACTCTCTGTATTGAAACATATCGTCCTTCAATCCCAACCAAAGCTGACAAGAGATCATCAATTACAATCAATTCCTGCACATATATAATTAGCAGAGAAATAAAATGAGTTGATCTAAATAACAGTGCGTGACAGAAACTGCTCTCGAGTCTCAACTTCCATAATGAGCTACTTCGCACTTTTCAATTACAAAATTATCTAGGCAGATTAAAAGCCAATTTCAGTTCAAAGCAAAACACAGGATGATTTTAACTATGAACTATGTAATCGCTAAATATAAAAGTGCACGTATACATAATCAAAATGGTACCTGTATTGCCGTATGATAGCAACCTATGGGCTTGTCCACTCCAGGACTGCACGTAGTGAAAAACAAAAACTGAGCAACAATATTCATACAATTATGATGATTGGAGTGAGGGGTTTGGAAACTGGCATGTCACACTCTTGCCGTTGCAAAATTTTCAAGAAAGAAATCTTTAGTACAATACTACGTCAAGAATCCTTTTTCTATAACGAAAACATTATCTTATACAACTGTAACAAAAATAAAGAAACGAAATTCCCCATACCCAAAAACTCCAGATGCGGACTTTGTATCCTACAAAAATAATTTCATCAGGTACTAAATCAAAACAGTCCACATGGGAGATGGGGTAATTGAAGATAAACCTCGTGAAATCGGCCGGTGAGGAAAGGGCGATCAACGTTCCATTTCGGAGTGCTAGGGCTTGGAACGGTTGAGTCCATCCAACAAACTTTTCCAAACCCTAATAATATTTTAATTAAGCACTTTCACAAATAAGCCCTAATTTATATGGTAAATCGTAGTAAAGCGGAAATGAAAATGCAGCTGAATTTACCAGAAAATAAGTGGTTCCTCACTTCCTCTTGCCTCTTTGAGCGAGTGAGACTGTGAGAGTGGGTATGAATGTATGATTGATAGGAAGAGCTGCCGCGCACTTCTTTTCAAAAAGTACAGTTATGCATTTTTTGTGCTTCAAATAATAAGCGCTTTAGAATTTTGTATGTAAAATAAAATTGTTCTAAACACTAGTCCATTGAGTTAGAATCATATATCGTCCTGCCGAGATGGGCCATTTAAGTGCACGTGCGTGCCTAATGGCACCGGAAAAGCTGACGTCAGCATGCCACGTCAGCAGAATTTGCCACCTCAAGCATTTAAGTGCACGTGCGTGCCTAATGGCACCGGAAAAGCTGACGTCAGCATGCCACGTCAGCAGAATTTGCCACCTCAACACTTGAGGAAAATTCTAAAAAATGTTTGGATGGCATGAGATTCGAACCCTTGATCATTGTAGATGGAAATAAGAGCCTTTACCACTAGGCTATATTAACTAGTTGGGAATTATATAATAGATTTATATATATACGTTATATGTTGTAGTATAAATTATGAATTACATAATTAATTAATAATTATCATATTAAATAAAAAATTATTCTATACATAAAAAATAATCAATAAAACATAAATAAAAAAAAATTATTTCGCTTAATTACCATAAAAAACAACAAAAAAATTATGTTTCATTTAATTTAGTATAACATATGTTTCAACTTAATATTAATACTTTATAAATAATTTTTTATTATATTTTTTTAATTCAAAATAAATTTTTACTACTAAAAATTAAAAAGTAAAAATATATGTTGATCAAAAGAAATAATTTATTATTTGTATATTTTTACTTTTTAATTTTTAATAGTAAACATATATTTTTTTAATAAAAAATAATCAATAAAACATATAAAAAAAGTACATTTACTATTGAATTAAAAAAATATAATAAAAAATTATTTATAAACTATTAATATTAAGTTGAAACATATGTTATACTAAATTAAATGAAATATAATTTTTTGTTGTTTTTTATGGTAATTAAGCGAAATCATTTTTTTTTATTTATGTTTTATTAATTATTTTTTATGTATAGAATAATTTTTTATTTAATATGATAATTATTAATTAATTATGTAATTCATAATTTATACTACAACATATAACGTATATATATAAATCTGTTATAAAATTTTCCAACTAACTTATATAAGCCTAGTGGTAAATGTTCTCATTTTCATCTACAATAATCAAGGGTTCTAATCTCATGCCATCCAAACATTTTTTTGAATTTTCCTCAAGTGCTGAGGTGGCAAATCTTCAGCTTTGCCATTAAGCACGCCACGTGCGCTTTACGTGATGTTTTGGCCGGAAAAAGAGGCCGAAGGACGTCCGTTGATAAAAATCAAACTTAGAGGACATCTAGGTAAATGGCCCATCTCGGCAGGACGATATATGATTCTAACTCTAGTCCATTAGTAGTTAACTTTTTCTTTTTTCATATTAGTTTTTTGCTCCGAAAATATGACGTGTCATCTTATGTTGCACCTTGTCCTTATGGCAACATAAACACCATGAACCATTTATGCCATATCATAACATTTCTCAACAAAAAAAAGTCGAAAAATTAAATATTTTAGTGATCGAACTAGGGACTTGATGAAAAGATTAGACCTCCAACAAAACCACTGGGTTAATGAATTCATTTATCCCAAAATGAAAGTTTTAAATTATCTATTGTACACTAAAAAAAACAATTAATTTCTTAAACAGTGTTTTTTAAACGAAAATAATTTCTTTAAATAAAATAATAACATAATGGATTACTACGAAATAAATCACTAATCAACAAAATTACTAAACCAATTACCAACACAATTAATTACTTATTAAATTAAAAATTAGATTAAAATAATTAATTTTAAACTAAATTATTAACCCTTGTAATTAATTTATATTAATTTTGTAATTTATTATAAATATTCAAACTAAATTATTTAATTAAAAATATAGCACGGAAAATATTATTTTTGTAAAAATACTAAATTATTAATATTTTTAAATTAATTAATTTTTTAATCTAAATATTTAGTATTTTTGAAAAAAAAATATGTGATATTTTTAATAATTAATTTATTTTTATTACTAAAATTAATTAATTTTGATAATTATAATTAATTTTAAAATTAAAAAAATTATTTATTTACAAATGTTAATTATTTAGTATTTTGTAAACATAATTATTTGAATGTTATATGTTTCTCTTTTTAGTAATTAATTGATTTTGATTATTTATAATTAATTTACATATAAAAATTTATTGATTTACAAATATTAATGAATCATGTTATATTTTTTTAGTAATGAATTTATTTTCATTATTTATAATTTTATTCCAAATTGAAAATTAATTAATTTACAAGTGTTCAATTACATACTCTTGATTTTTTATGAATTAATAATTTTTATGTTAATTGTTGATTTAGTAATTAATTGTGTTGTTGTTTGATTTAGTATTTTAGTTTAATAGTAATTTTTTTAGAAATAATTATGTTGTTGACTTTTTTTTTATAAATTGTTTAAAATAATTTTATTTGGTATTATATAAAATAGTGATTGTTTTTACTTTACAATAGAAAATTAAAAAAAAAATTCTGTTAAAAGTAGATATTTAGTCAATGATTGTGCAATTGGTTTTTAAGAGATAATATCATAAATAGTCTTGGCAAAAGTTAATAATATTATTTTAAATTAATTTATTTATGTTAATTATTAATTTATTTATTAATTGGTGTTGTTCCCCATTTTCTCAAAGCCCATTATGATCGGATTATGATTCGAGTTCAGATCCGATCCGAGACAATCCACTTAACGGATAAGCGATGGAACCCAGCCGGCGACCAAACGCGATCACTATAGCACAGAGACCTAACACCATCGAACACCCCCGGCACGGATGCGCCGCGAACACATTTAACCACCTCATGATTTTTCTGTTCGCAGAAACTTCCCGCAGCGTGTCATGCCTGAGGTCCCAGCCGTTCAGGTCGCATGTCACCGAGGAGACGAGTATGATTTGTTCGCCTGGACCGGCGGTTTTCAACTCATTCAAAAGATGTCCGGATAGCGGTTCCGCAAAAGGAAGAGACTCGTTCAAGTTAGGCCGGATCAGGGGCAAAAGAGGGCATCTTGTTACAAGGGGTACAAAGGAGATCTTCCCCTAATACAAGGGGTAATTTGCGTAATTGTTCAAGGAAAAGCCCATGTAATTTAGGCCCAAGCTCATGTATAGGAACCCTAATCTATGTACTATAAATAGTCAAATCCCCTCATTTGTAAAAGGGAAGCACAATTCCCAAGAAATATATCTGGAATTTATTACTAGAAGCTTTTAGCTATTTCCTTATTTGTTCTCTCAATCCCCAAAACATCAATACGTTCGCGGGAGAATTTCGAATAGGATTTTCTGCCCGTAAACAATTGGCGCTAGAAGGAGGGGTGATCCTCGGGCGTTGAGCGAACAAACTTAGGCAATATATCATGGAGATGCTAGAAATAGGTCTTCCGAACACTGCAACTGTGGGAGAGTCGGCGAGCAGAAATGCCCGCGACAACGGAAAGTCCCCCGTGGTAGAAGGGGGATCGGAGGTTCAGCTGCCCCCGATCTCCGGAGAAGAGCATCGCCAATGGGCGATGATCGAGAAACTGAGAGCCGAGCAGCGCGAGCTCGCGGAGAGACAGAGGGTCATCACAGAAAGGTTGGCCGAAGAAAAGAAGAAAGCGAATATCCAAGAAAGCGAGGTCCCCGATCTCAATATCGAACACTTGCAATCCCCTGAGGAAATAAAGCGGACCATCCAGAAGCTGAAGGAACGTTCCCGCATTCTAAAAGGAAAGGAACAGCCGAGGACACCAGAGTTAGAGGGAAGGCGTTTAGATGCTGACTTCGAGGAGGAGAACCCTCAACCTGATAATGTCCAAGTGACCATGAAGAAAACTGGAGGGCGCATTGTCCGCACGATGAACAGAGGTCGGACCCAAGTCACCGTTGATCAGGATCTAGAACGACGCTTGAGTAAGATGGAGAAGAAAATCTCTCAGCAGGAGGCCGATCCGAAAAAGCGGTCAGCTTTGGTTGAACCACTGACTCTACGAGTGGAAAGGGCGCGGGCACAGTTGGATATTGCCCCGCTCCTATCTTTGACTTATGATGGAAGGACCGACCCCGAGGTCCATTTGAACAAATATAATATATATATGGTCGGGCGCGGTGCCACCGACGAGACCAAATGCAAGCTTTTTCCGCTAACTTTGGGGGATGCAGCCCATCACTGGTATACCGGGCTCCCCCACAGATCGATAGACAGCTTTGGAGAGCTGGGAGAAACCTTTATCTCATACTTCGCCTCGAGGGTCAGGTGTCCGGAAGGACGACAGCGCCTGATGGGAATCAAGCAGCGGATAGACGAATCCGATGAAGAATATGTTGAACGCATCGAGACCATTGTGATGCAAGGGGAACAGGTCGGAGAAGAGGTTTTGGTGCACGACGCGGTAAGCGGATTGAAGGCCACGTCCGAACTTTTCAAACCCATGATGAAAGATTACCCCAGAACTTACACTGAATTTCGGCGAAGAGCCGGCGAAGAGATCGCGCAGCAGCGGATCTACGCCCAGCGCATGAAGGAGTTGGAGCCCGGGAAGGGCAACAAAGAACCTGTAGAGAAGAAGGACTGGTCGAAAAAGCCCGGAGGGTATAAAGGGTATCAAGGCCCTAAGAAAGGCGAACAGGGAAATCATAAGGCTAAAGATGGAAATCTGCTAGGGAAGAGTCCCAGGGCGATATTGCAAATCTTCATGGAAAATCAGATAAACGCCCTCTTTCCCCCGAAACCTTTGTATACGCCTCCGAACAAGAGAAATCCCCGGAAGTGGTGTGCCTTCCATGAGGACATCGGGCACACAACGGATGAATGCCGCGACCTAATCACGCAACTCCGCCGTCTGTTCGATGAAGGGAAGTTAGGACAGCTACTGCGGGCACCGAAGAGAGGCCGCGACCATAATCATGGTAATCGCCAGGATTACAGGCCGCAGCAACAGCCCAGGCTAGAGGGGCCGCCGATGAATCAAAACTTGCTGCCCCCACCCCCGCCGGCTGGCGGGCTCCAACAAAATGAGTTCCCTCCGGATTTGAACGGAGGGAGAGTGAACATGATCGGGGGCCTGACCCCCATCATCCATAAATCCAAAAGGCAGAGGAAGGAAGAGTTGCGAAGGTGGGAAGGCGTCAATTCAGTGATCCCGTTCAAGGAGCCGACCATAGCCAGGGGCGTGACCATCACGTTCAACGATCGAGATCGGGAAGGCATCGCCTACCCAAAAGAGGACGCGTTGGTTATCACGGCCAAGATTTTGGGGGTTGAGGTCGCGAGGATCCTGGTCGAAAATGGCGCCCACTGCAACATTATTTTCAAGCCGGCTCTAGGCCAGCTCGGGGATCTGGTCAACTATGTGAAGCCCTATAAGGAGATGCTGAAGGGATTCGGAAACGTGGTCGTGTGCCCGCTGGGAAAAATCACGATGTCTGTGGAATTGAGGGATCATTGGAATCCGGAAGTGAAGATCACAAGGATGATGGATTTTTTTATTGTTAATTCTGAAAGTGTCTATAATTGAAGGTTTTCGATGTCGATCCAATCGCTCGATTACCTTGTTCGTGTGTGCGGAAGCGTGTAAAACAATAGAACACGAACAACATGAAGATCTAGGCACACATTATATGTATAGACACGTTTATATATATACATTCAATATATATATATAGAGATTAACGAGATCACTTACAACCGGTGTAGCGTGCCTCGTTAATGTTGATGAAGGTGGTGTTGAGTCGATTGAACCACCTTCATGGATCAGTCACTAGATGCTCTCCTTGTGAATGACATCGTCACTCCTTTGGATCGTCCGGATGTTGAAGCCGCACAAATGGCCCGTCCTCTACGTGTTGCACACGAACCCGGAATTGAACTTTCTTGCTTGCTTGAAGTGGTTCTCTAAGAACTCTCTTCTCTCTCTATTTTTGTATGATTTTCGTGGCTGATTAAAAGTGATATGAAAACCCATGTTTTCATCACTATATTGATCACCATTAACCTCCCATGTAACCCCCACCATAATGTGCATCATAATGCACAAGTAATGGTGGATAATGGGGAGGTGAAGGGTCATTTCCATATCATCATGCCAAATGGCATTAGATGTGGTCCCCTTGCTTGTGTGGCATGCCATGTCACACCATGTGACATGCATCCATGCAAGCCATGCATCCCATGCATGTGAAAATCCATACGTATTGATTCTAAATCAATATAACAAGCAACGTAATTCCGACTCGTGTGTGACCCTGTAGGTATGATTTATTGATCAATATTATATTGTTCCCAACAATTAATATTATCGAATAATCATTTAACATCCATAGACGACCTTATGACTTTATCAATTGCACACGTAGGATCGAAGGACATATCCCAACAGTCTCCCACTTGGCCTTCAGAGCCAGTGTGCTGCCAACTTCCTGTTGTCACTTTTATGTCTTAGTTTGAACTTGAGGCAAGACTCGAGTCATCCTCAATCGGTTCAAACCTTTCTTGGACTTTGAGACAGACTGTAAAACCAGATTTATCACTATGATACGAATCTGTACGTGGCCACGCTTTTCCACAGTCTCGACTCTCCAAGTGGCCGGTAAGACATATATCCCATTATAAAATGGAGGACAATCCCATCTTGTCAATCCAAGCTCTCCCACTTGCTTCCTGATATACCCAATAACTAGTTTTATAACCTCCTTTTACGAAAGGCGTTTACTTGTATCAAAGTACACCATTTCACAATGGAATCACTCTTAACTACTCAGGTCAGAGGAAATTGCTCGACAATCAATGAAATAGTATTATGACTCGAAATCTTAAATACTATTCCAGTCGGGTCTGTTCGATCATTAGCTCCCAGCTAATATCTATGTAATTGTACTTGATGTCCCACATCACTAGCCCATGAAGCGGCGCTATAGTACACATTACAAACTAGTTCATTGTATTATCGGTTTGTCCGTACTCGATTATACGAACCAGGAACAACTATATGATTCAAGTATATCAGTTCAACCATTGGGACTTCATTATGCGGTAAGTCGACCTCATAACCCAATTGATATCACTTAATCATTTGGACAATTCATATAAATTAAACCATATTTATATGAAGAAATATGTATTATACATATGAATGAATGTTTACCAAATCTCCAAAAGTATCTAATACAGTAATAGAAATCACAACCCATGTCTAAGATGTCTGATCTCTATTGCAGTCGTGAAAGCCTCAAGCTTAGACTGCTGGAGAGGTTTAGAAAATGGGTTTGCAACCTTACCAAAAGTTGCAACTTTATTATCTCGATGTCTCCACAAAACTATCTCCCAGATAATGTGGAACTTCTTGAGCACTAGTTTTAGACTTGCGGTGCTTCCTAGCTCATTGGCTTACGCGATAACTCTACTATAAATAGAGAACTATCGGATGGGCTGAGCTAGTTACGCCACCTAGTTCATTCAAGAACTTTCAAATCTTAACTGCCATCATTATTGCATCCAATGCAATACTGTGCTCAGCTTCTGTAGTTTAATCAGCTATATTGCATTGCATGGAACTATTCCAGCAAATTTCACCTCTAACCAGACAAAAGATATAACCAGATTAAAATCGGAAATTATCTTAGTCTGTTTTGAAGTTAGCATTCAAACAGCTTTGTTAATATCAACTCTTTTTGTCTTCCAAAGACAACAAAATATTCTTTAGTCCATCTAAGATACATAAGAATATTCTTGGCCGCAGTCTAATGCGCCTCACCTAGGTTTCCTTGAAACCGAATCTTCATGCTCAAGGCTTACGATACGTCCATTCGTGTACATATCATGGCGTACATTATAGATCCTATTGCCGAAGCATAAGGAATGTTTTCCATCTTCTTTTGCTCATCAGGTCCCGTAGGACATTGCATCTTGCTAAGAGATGTGCCATTAGTTATTGGAATGAGACCCTTTCTGGCGTCTTTCATTCTGAACTTATCAAGCACCTTATCAATATAGGTCGCTTTACTAAGTCCAAACATCCTTTTCGATCTGTTCCGACAGATCTTGATGCCCAATATGTACTGTGCTTCTCCAAGATCCTTTATTGAAAACAATTTCCAAGCCATTCTTTAATAGAATTAAGCATAGAAACATTGTTTCCAATAAGGAGTATGTCATCGACATACAACACAATGTATACAACGTAACTCCCACTGTTCTTCTTGTAAAACAAGACTCTTCCGAGTTCCTCTGAAATCCAAAACCCAGTATGGATTCATTGAACTGAAGATTGCTACTCCGATATGCTTTGCTTTATTCCATAAATGGAATTATAAGATTGCATAATTTCTCAGTCTTATTAGGATCGATAAAACTCTTTGGCTGTGTCAAAACACATTCTCTTCTAGAATCCAATTCAAGAAGTTAGTTTTAACATTCAATATTACCATAACTCATTATCAAGATGAGTAGCAATGGCTAAGATGATCTGAATGATTTAATCAAAGCAACAGGTGAAAGTTTTTCCATAATCCACCTCGTGAATAAAACTTTTACCATCAACCTTGCTTTGAAAACCCTAGGTTTTCCATCTGTCTGTTTAGATCTTAAGATCTATTAGCATTCATTGGGTTTAACCCCGTGATGCAAATATATCAAGTTCCAAACTTGATTATCAGATATTGATATCATCTCAGATTTCATGGCACCATGCCAATTTTCAGTAGCTGGACTCGTCATAGCTTGGAATTAGGTCGAAGGTTCACCGCTTTCCAAAAGTATGAATTCATATCTCTCATTGGTCACAATATCTAAGTATTTGAATAATAGAGATAGATTTATGCCTTTCGGACCTACGAGGGCTGGTATGGCTTCCAAAACCATAAGAATACTCTCAACCCAGTCTTGAGTATTCATTATTGGTTGTTTCACTTGAACCTCGTTCAAGACAACCGAGCTCCCACTGAATTTCTAGGAAAGATAACTCTTTTCAAGAAAATCACTATCTCGAGCAACAAAATATTGTTCTCAGATAGATCGTAGAAGTTGTACCCTCGAGTTTCTTATGGATACATTAAAGAAACTTTTATCCCATTTGATTTCAAGCTCTATAGAGATAAATCTCGTCAGAGAAGCTTTTAGAACCTCAAATCTTGATGAAAATAATTTAGGGACCCTCCCTTTCCATACCTAGTATGGTGTCTTATCAACAGCTTTTGACAGCGTCCTATTCAGTGTATAAGTTGAAGTCAAGAATTGTGTGTTCCCAAAAGAGATCAGTAGTTCATTTAGACCTCTCATCGAATGGTCGAACTATATCTAATATAGTTTGTTTTCTCTTTTCTGAAACATAACCTTCATATGCTTGTGAACTGATAGGTTCCACATACATCAGTATGGATCATCCCTAATTAATCACTCACATGTTCTCCTTTCTCCAAGAAAGATGACATTGTTATCTTTTCAATCACACATCATTCACATGTATCAAATGACTCCAAGTCAAATGATTCTAAAATTCCTTCTAAAAGAAGCTTCGTTACATGTTTAGATTTTGATTTGATCTAATCAACAATGTTTCAGTTATGTCTCATCGATACTTATTCGATTTGGCCTTTGGTCTTAATGATATATATGATTTTTCAAGTTTAAAGTATACATAAACAATATAATAATCGTACCAAAACAAAGAATAATTCACAATTAAAATAGTTACCAAACTATTTAATAGTGAAAAAACTAATTCATCAGTATCTAATACTGAACCAATATTCATTGTTTATTGAAGGTACGAAATTACATAGTTATAATACTAAAACAAGGCCCTAAGGCAAAACAACATCATATGATCATACGGCTAATGCAGCGACCTTCGCTCCATTTCTTGCTCGTAGATCGACATCTCTATTCACCAAACTTATACTTCTATGTAGTTCCTCCACATAAAAATGTGAGAACCATATTTGGCATCCAATACCCAAGAAGTAGAATTTGTGAAGTTTAATGTCTATATCATTAATACTTGAAGATGAAGCAACCCCGTTCTTCACATCTTCTTTGAACTTTGGGCAAATTCAATTATTCCCAATAATTGAGTCTCATTCAAATTTCCCATTCAAAATTAATACAATGTCGAAACGTGATAAATCGTAAGTGAAAAATCGAAGTTTTCTAACCAGCGATATTATCATGCAATTGAAGCCCTATCTCTCATAAAATATGAGGGAGCCAACCAGACCAATCGTTTCACGCCATCCAATAGCTCGAAAGTCTCTAATTTGTGTCATTGATGAACTTAAGTGTTTTGGATTAAATCACTCCCCGAGGTGTAAATAATCCTAACCTTATAATCCATCAAATGAAAGACAAATTAGGCATTTGTTTTGAAATTGAATAAAATATGAATTTTTATATGTTTGCAAGTAGTGTCCAACACTTTTGCAGTAGACGCATTGAGATTCCCTAGGAACCCTAGTAGCCTTCTTGCCCATGCTCTTTTGAATACCCTATCCCATATCATAATAATTTCCCTCTTAGGGTCCTTATGTATCGCCGGCTCAGCAGCCTTGAGCATCCCGTGGAGCTCACGAAGCGATTTCTTCAAACCATTCATGTGGAAATTTTAGCCTAAAGGCATTATAACCATCATGAGATTGAAGTATGAAATCGGTTGCCAAATAATCATCATAGGAAAAATCTAGGCGGTCACTTGAAGCAAATAATCCAATCATTTGTTGCACATGTGATTCCATAGATTTCCATTTTTCCAGCCTAGCTGAAGCGATGACCCTGGTCATACCGAACCGCTCAATCTTAGCATATTCCCCGAACATGCTATTGAGTTGTTCAATGATATCTTAGGATGTGGTTATTTAACACATTTTCATTGTCTTCGTATTTGAGGACCATCCTTAAATTACGTTGTGAATCAAGAAAATTTATGTTGTTCAATTTTTCATAATCAAGAATTGAACCAAACTTGATTCGAGTTGAAATTAACATGATAAACTACAAAAGAAAGATAATTAAAGTATGTAAACATTCACAAATCGGTAAACAAATAAGGTTGTCTAACAAGCTACTTATTTATTCCATTTTGTTCAATCGATATCTAATATCTTTGTTCCCTTGAACAAAACAATCCCAAGACCCTCATCTTGCAAATTCTTAAGCCGACTGAGTCCGCACTTAAGAAGTCCAAGATAGGTAGACATCCCATGTCAATGACATCTAATGTCACTCTCGGTCGATGAGAGTCCCATTCTCATCTCATGTCTCGATAGCCACGCCTGCAGTGGATCTATCGATGAGAAAACCAAACTCACGTGTAAAGGTCTAACCTTTACTCCCACTTATCCCAAGATAACAAGTAGTACCCCGCTGAGGCGGACCTACCAACTTATGATCGAGGGCTTCATGAGTGTGATGTTTTTGGACAAGACATTATACTCATTATTTTGGGAACTTGCATGCATAGGTGTTTATATGTAAGTTGAACATTTATAACATAAAACATCCTATAACTAGCAAAGCAATTAAATACGTAATCGAAAGGCCCTTAGAACCTCACAACTCTCAAACGAAAAGATTAAAAGCAACAAAATAGGCCTTGAACATCTTCTGGACTGGTCCGCGCCCGCCGTTTCAGTTCCGCGCCCGCCGATTTAGGTCAACCTTAGTCCGTACCCCAAAAACCACGAACGGCGCTCGCCATTTCACAAACGGCGGTCGCCGAACACCACCGGCGATCGCCGTTTCCAAAACGGCGGTCGCCAAAAGGGTATAAAACGGGGCTGACCCAAAAACAGCCTTTCGGCGGTCGCCGTTTCCAAAACGGCGCCCGCCGAATCCATTCGGCGCCCGCCGTTTTGCTCCAGCAGCCCGGATTTCGCCCGTTTTGCTTCGTTTTGCTTCGTTTCTTCTCGTTTTCGCCGGAGAGCCGATATCCAATGTCGATCCATGGATTCAATCCATTGCTTACACATTGAACAATACATTTTTTAATAGAAATAACTTATCTATTACAAAAGATTCCAAGGGACGCAGCCCTCCAAAACTATGGCCAATCGTACGAAAAAAACGACAATTTCATTCACCCGACCACTAACGGTGGCCGGCCTTATATCTAAACACATAATCACATAATCACATAAAACAATTAAGCCAATTATGTTGATTTAAACATATTGTGTCCAACACAAAACATGTGCACGAGCCCTAGGCTTTGATACCAATTGAAGGTTTTCGATGTCGATCCAATCGCTCGATTACCTTGTTCGTGTGTGCGGAAGCGTGTAAAACAATAGAACACGAACAACATGAAGATCTAGGCACACATTATATGTATAGACACGTTTATATATATACATCCAATATATATATATAGAGATTAACGAGATCACTTACAACCGGTGTAGCGTGCCTCGTTAATGTTGATGAAGGTGGTGTTGAGTCGATTGAACCACCTTCATGGATCAGTCACTAGATGCTCTCCTTGTGAATGACATCGTCACTCCTTTGGATCGTCCGGATGTTGAAGCCGCACAAATGGCCCGGCCTCTACGTGTTGCACACGAACCCGGAATTGAACTTTCTTGCTTGCTTGAAGTGGTTCTCTAAGAACTCTCTTCTCTCTCTATTTTTGTATGATTTTCGTGGCTGATTAAAAGTGATATGAAAACCCATGTTTTCATCACTATATTGATCACCATTAACCTCCCATGTAACCCCCACCATAATGTGCATCATAATGCACAAGTAATGGTGGATAATGGGGAGGTGAAGGGTCATTTCCATATCATCATGCCAAATGGCATTAGATGTGGTCCCCTTGCTTGTGTGGCATGCCATGTCACACCATGTGACATGCATCCATGCAAGCCATGCATCCCATGCATGCCATGCATGTGAAAATCCATACGTATTGATTCTAAATCAATATAACAAGCAACGTAATTCCGACTCGTGTGTGACCCTGTAGGTATGATTTATTGATCAATATTATATTGTTCCCAACAATTAATATTATCGAATAATCATTTAACATCCATAGACGACCTTATGACTTTATCAATTGCACACGTAGGATCGAAGGACATATCCCAACAATAATGCTTTCTTCGGGAGGCCGTTTCTCGATGTTTTCGAGGCTGTGGCGTCCTCCCATTATTACTGTGTTAAATTTCCTACCTCTAACGGATCCGTTGGGACCGTGAAAGGGGATCAATATATGGCCAAGAAGTGTTTTGATTATCCCGACTTTTCCACGCACTACCGATTGATAAACATGCTCGAAGGAAATGACAAACAAGTAAACACTGGGGCATTTGGAGATACCGATCACCAAATAAACGAAAAATTAATAAATGACAACGAACAAATTAAAGAAGAGAATGAAGAAACAATCCAACCAATAGAACCCGGCGAGGCGGACACATTGAACTTTCAAATATTACAGATCCTGATCGATGAAGTACCCGAAGAAATCCGAGAGGGTAAACATGAGGCTGAAATGACGAATGTCGTGACCGGAGACGACCCCGATCCCCGTTTGGGTTACGAGCCCGAGGAGATCGAGGATCCTCGGGGACCCTCTCAATTCACAGCGGTCGACGAATTGGAGAGGGTGAAGTTAGATCCAAACCGTCCGTATTTGGAGGTGTTCATAGGATCCAGAATCCCAGATAAACTAAAGGGTGAGCTGATAGATTTTCTGAAGGAAAATACCGATGCGTTCGCATGGTCGCATAAAGATATGGTCGGGATAAGTCCTGAACACGCTTGTCATCATTTGAAAATAGACCCGAACAGAAAACCCGTGGCGCAGAAAAGGAGAAAAATGGGTCCTGAAAAATACGCAGCGTTAGCAGAAGAAGTGAAGAAGTTGGTCGATAACGATCTCGTGACCGAGGCGTCAGAAGAGCCCCAATGGGTCGCGAATGTAGTTTTGGTGAAGAAAACCAATAACGCGTGGATACTATGTATCGACTTTACCGATCTGAACAAAGCTTGCCCGAAAAATTATTTCCCCCTCCCGCATATAGACCACCTGATTGATAGTGTCGCCGGGCACGCGATCTTTTCAAACTGTGATTGCTATGCAGGATATCACCAAATCCCCATGGCCGCGGAGGACATGGAGTGCACGTCTTTTTATACCGACAAGGGTATTTTGTGCTGGAAGCGGATGCCTTTTGGTTTAAAGAACGCAGGGGCGACTTATCAGCGACTAGTCAACAAAATGTTCGCCGAACAGATCGAGGACACGATGGAAGTATACGTAGATGATATCATCATCAAGAGTAAAAGCGAGGAAGATCACGTGAAAGATCTGTCTACGGCGTTCGCCATCTTAAAAGCCTATAATATGAAGTTGAATCCGGGAAAGTGCCACTTCGGAGTGTACGCCACGAAGTTTTTGGGACATATAGTCCATCAGCGAGGAATAGAGGCAAACCCCGAGAAGATTGACGCAATCATAAATTTAAGTGAGTCCAAATGTTTGAGGGACGTGCAGAAACTGACGGGATGCTTGGCAGCGTTGAGCAGGTTCATACCATGACTGGGGGATAAGAGCAGGCCTTTCTTTAAAGCCATTAAAAATCAAAA
Source organism: Euphrasia confusa (assembly GCA_954870475.1). Taxonomy (NCBI): domain Eukaryota; kingdom Viridiplantae; phylum Streptophyta; class Magnoliopsida; order Lamiales; family Orobanchaceae; genus Euphrasia; species Euphrasia confusa. The sequence goes on from OX940960.1 coordinate 27,365,628, forward strand.
ATTCTAATGGGGAAAAGAAAGTCAGGAGGCGTTTGAGAGACTAAAAGAACACCTAAGAGATCCCAAGATCCTATCTAAGCCCTTGTCCGGAGAGAAACTTTTTCTGTACCTGGCAGCATCCGAACACGCCCTGAGCTCAGTGCTCGTACGAGCAGAGGGGCAGATCCATCACCACATTTATTTTGTCAGCCAAGCGCTCCATGACGCAGAGACCAGATACACCCCCCTAGAAAAGTTAGCTTATGCTTTAGTCATGAGTGTCCGGAAGCTCCGACCATATTTCTTCGACCACCCGGTAGAAGTCTTGACCACCATGCCTTTAAGGGAGGTCCTGCAAAGGCCAGATACGAGTGGGAGATTGTTGAAATGGAGTCTTGAGGTCGGACAATATGATATCACCTATGCTCCCCGCACCGCGATCAAAGGACAGGTCTTAGCCGATTTTATCGTAGAACTAACTTTCCCAAAGATTGTCCCCACGAGCGACTTCCTACCCTGGAAATTGTATGTAGACGGATCGTCGAACAGTTCCCACGCTGGGGCTGGAATAGCGTTAATTGGGCCCGAGGGACAATCTTTCGCGCACGCGATCAAATTCGAGTTCGCGACGACCAATAATGAGGCGGAATATGAGGCCCTGATCGCAGGTTTGAACCTAACACTGGCAGTGGGAGCACAACATGTTCATATCTTCATGGATTCCCTGTTAGTGGTAAACCAAATCAAAGGCGAATACGAGACGAGATGCGATAGGATGGAGAGGTATTACGAGCACGTTTAAGCCCTGTGTGAAAAATTCCCCAAGATTTTCATAGAGCAGATCCCCCGGGAGCAAAACTCACAGGCAGACGCCCTCTCGAAGTTAGCCTCGTCTGAAGGAGTCGCGGACATAACGAACGTTATTATCACAAGTCAGGCGAGTTCAGCCATAGAAGAAGGACGGGACCTGATGATAATCGACCGGGGGGAGAGCTGGATGGATCCCATAAAGGCGTACTTAACCACAGGGGAACAACCCGAGGACAAAGTGGAGGCCAGACAATTGAGGATCCGATCGGCTGGATACACTTTGATCGGAGGCGTCTTGTACCGACGAAGTATTTTCCTACCACTTCTGAAATGCGTAACGCCCTTGGAGGGGCAAAGAATTTTCAGCGAGATACACGATGGAGTATGCGGAAACCATGCAGGTGGACAATCACTAGCACACAAAACTGCTCGCCAAGGTTATTACTGGCCCACGCTAAGGAAAGACGCGATCCGCTACGCGAGAAAATGTCATCGGTGCCAGATCACCACTCCTATCATCCGAACACAGCTTGAATATCTTAACTCGATTTATAGCCCGTGGCCTTTTGCCTCATGGGGAATTGACCTCATCGGCCCGCTGCCCACGGGGCCGGGAGGAGTAAAATACGCAGTAGTGGCCGTGGATTATTTCACCAAATGGGCCGAAGCAGAACCATTAAAGACAATCGATAAGAAAGCCATCATCCGTTTCATTTGGAAAAACATCATCTGTCGATTTGGGATCCCTCACACGATCACGTCAGATAATGGGAAGCAGTTCGACGGACAGGAGATAATGGAATTCTTCGATAAGTGGAAGATCAAAAAAGCTTTTTCTACACCCTACCACCCCCAAACAAACGGACAGGTGGAGGCAGTTAATAAAATTCTGAAACATACTATCAAAGCCAAAATCGAAGAAAGACAGGGGAGATGGGCGGCAGAACTGCCCGATGTGTTATGGTCGTATAGAACGACCAGCAAGGCCGTCACGGGGGAAACCCCATTTGCTTTGGCGTATGGTGCGGAGGCTGTGATTCCATCCGAAATCGAAGTTCCCAGCTACAGGACATCCCAGGAAATAAACAATAATAACGACCAGGCTCTGCGGTTGGAGTTGGATTTCCTAGAGGAAAAAAGGCTGAATTCTGTTCACAGGAACGCAGCATCAAAACAGAAAGCGGAAAGGTTCTTTAACTCCAAAGTGAAAATTCGAAAATTCATGCCAGGAGATTTGGTGTTGAAGCGAATAATGGGTCCGAGCACTGGGGCATTGGGCCCGAACTGGGAAGGACCAATGCGAGTCAGGAAGCATGTGCAGAATGGTGCTTACGAGCTCGAGCACTTGAATGGAGTAGCGGACCAGTATCTATGGAATGCTTTGTACTTAAAGAAATATTTTCATTAAACCGGCCAATGTAATGGTTTGGCATGAGAACGTTTGATTGATTTAAGAAATAAAAGAAATCGCCCTGTTTTTTCATTCATAAGATGGTTAATCCTTACTTTTCGGAGGTCGCCGAGCCGGACAGGCAATGGACTGTCCGACCACTCGGGCAACAAAGATGGAAAGACTCCAGAAAAAGACAAGGACAAATCCTTACTTTTCGGAGGTCGCCGAGCCGGACAGACAATGGACTGTCCGACCACTCGGGCGATAAAGATGGAAAGACTCCAGAAAAAGACAAGGACAAATCCTTACTTTTCGGAGGTCGCCGAGCCGGACAGGCAATGGACTGTCCGACCACTCGGGCGACAAAGATGGAAAGACTCCAGAAAAAGACAAGGACAAATCCTTACTTTTCGGAGGTCGCCGAGCCGGACAGGCAATGGACTGTCCGACCACTCGGGCGACAAAGATGGAAAGACTCCAGAAAAAGACAAGGACAAATCCTTACTTTTCGGAGGTCGCCGAGCCGGACAGGCAATGGACTGTCCGACCACTCGGGCGACAAAGATGGAAAGACTCCAGAAAAAGACGGACAAATCCTTACTTTTCGGGGGTCGCCGAGCCGAACAGGCGATGAACTGTCCGACCACTCGGGCGACCAGAACAATGAATCTTCATAGGATCAAAAATTTTCAAGTTTTAAAGATCGCCAGTTTGAGCTTAAATTCGGCTGTTTGCGCGAGCTTTCGAGGCGACCGTTTTTGAAACCATTTACGTACGTTTATTTAGGCGCATACTATCTTTCGAACACGTTAATAAATTGATGAAACAAACAATAAAGGTAGGAAAATCCAAAACAGAGAAGATAAGAAGTGGATTTCATTCATAGAAATTCCGGGCAGAGCCGGGATTACAAAAGATAAAACGAAAAATAAACACGGGATAAAAAGAAAATCTTCAATGGAAGTCCGGATCGACCACCAGCAGGAATTCCGAGTCAAACACCCGGACAGAGAACCCATCGGTCGGGTGGTAGAGGAAGCGAACGTGCCATCCGTGGCGGATACGCGACTCCCTGACGAACTCCTCCCAGCCTGGCCCGAACACCGAGATAAAGCCATGACGACGTTTCAATTCGAACACCCAAAGTTTCCTCCTCACATCGGTCATGAGGACGAAGTAGCCTAGGCGCACTCCGATCAGGTCGGTGAAGACGGGCGTGATGGAGTTATATTCTAAATGTCTAGTTTAGTGACAATATGGAACTCCTTATCTGTGTTTTATTATCTATTAATCAAACAGTATGCATTTTGTTTATATACACTCTATGCCATAGTCCTAGATATATACGTTGTAGACAGTATGGCGTGAGGAGACACGCGGAAGATCATACTGTCGGTTACTCGTATACTATCGAACAGTAGCTCACGACTTAGATGGACAGGGACAATCCATCGGTACGTCGTTGTGTGACTGGTAGATAGTCGGTCTTGACTATCATGTTACACTCGTACACTTGGTGTATTGAGCAGGACCACGGGAGGGCTTTCGATTTATACTAATCGCAGTAATCGAACTAGACCTCAGATATTACGGATATACGAATTCCTAATCCCTATATAATTATAGGTGCGTGTGTCCAATTCTCGGTTCTTTAATATGCCAATGAGTGAGACTAATTGATTAGTCGAGATTCTCAGTAAATTGGGAATCGTAATTGTACGCACGGCATGCTATAGATTATAGACAGGAAACCGTGTCCCGTTTATCGGGTTGATTACGTCCCCGAGATGAGCTCATAAAGTTTATCATGTAAACCCTGCAGGTGGATTTGTTCCACATGATAATAAGGATGAGTGGTACTAGTCTCGGATAATAAGAAACGAATTAATTTAATTATTAGTAATTAAATAAATTCGTGGACGTTCGATATCTTAAACACGGGGAAAGTCGTATATGTAATTTCGGCGGAAATATTATTGTTGATATAATATTAAATTAATTTCGGGAATTCAATTATTATTTTATAGTGGAGTTAATAATAATTAAATTTGAAATCGATTAATTAAGGAATTGCTTTTAAGTATTCCAAGTTAATTAATATTTCATTTTAGCCCCTAATTAATTTACCTAAGAGGTCCCTAGTGTAACTCTATTTACCCCCCCCCCCCCCCCCTTTGCCTCTCCTAAACCTATCATTCGCCGCATTTATTTTTGCAGCAGAAATTAATTGCGTTAGCGCAAATATAATTTCTTTCTGTAAAAATTAATAAAGCTTTTGCGCAATTATTTTACACAGAAAAGTAAAAAGGATATTGCGGTGGCTTATCAGAGAAGCAGAAAAAGGGAGACCCAACGGATCGTTGCCCACACAGCGGTTGGAGTTAAGGGAAGAGCCATACACTAGCAATCGCTAAGGTCTCAACAATCGACCGAGAAGGTATGAGATCGACTTTAATTCTGCATTTATTCGATCTCATTTATTCGTTGATCATACTTTGAACGTAGATCGGGTTCCGGGGTCTTGGATCGTATTCCTCGACTACTGGGGGTTCTAGGACCTTCGGATCGATAGTCGGATGAGGAAAAACGACCCAGAAACGAGCCCGGAACAGCAACGTCGCGTTGCTGTTCGCGGACAAACGGCGCCCGCTGGAGGGCAAACGGCGGTCGCCGTTTGCAGTTCTTCCAGCGAGCGCTGATCTGCATACAGCGGTCGCTGTTTGAGTGCAGATCAGCCCTGGTTCACGCGGTTGTCCTTCGGGGCGATGGCTGGGCGTGAATCCGGTCATGGGCTGTCACGTGAACGAAGTAACGGACGTGGAGGTCGACTGGGATCGTTCGGATGTTCGAGTGATCGAACGAACGCATACCGGGTAGTCGATTTCCAACAGGGAGGCAGCGGGAGCTTCTTGCTATGCCACCTAGTGGAGAAGAGCAGGTCCACGCGGCAGGAGCCATCGGATTTGGCGGACACACGAGCCATGACTCAGCGAACAGATAAGGGTATTTAGCGGTTTTGAGATCAGTGGAGTGAAAATGAATGAAGGAAGAACCGGTATTTATAGGTGCGATTTATTTGCCGCCTAGGGAAGTGGAACCGACGCCGTTTCCCTGAAAAGGCATTTCAGAGACCTGAACCGACGCAAAGAGCATCTGTCAGATGCACAGAACCTCGTTTGATGCAATTGGCACATAAAAAGTCGCGCCATGTCTTTCATGCGTATTAATGATGATTTGACGTTTGAAATCGCGACGATAAGTGTTTTCGCAAAACGAGAAAGAAATACGAAACATAACGCGAACCCTCGAACACTGGGGCATTTCTGTCCGCGTTCTGGTCGCGGACCGAAATAAGTAATCTCGCGAACACAAAAAAGGACATATTCTCGTGAACATGAAACCGAATAACCCAGTGGCGAATTAAAAACCATGAAAATATCGAATATAGGTTTCAAGTCATAAAATAAAAACACCACAAAATAAGCGTTGTTCGAATAAAAGTGCTAGGAAAATAGGTAAAAATAGAAAATATTCTAAGTGTTTTCAAGCATCATGACCAGAAATGCCCGCGTCCACGCCCGCGTTGGCATCCTTTGAAACTTCATCGATTTTCTTGTCACTTTCTTATCCGATCGGAGCTTGCTTTTTGAGGGGACGACATAATTGGCCCACGTTCGGCCACCATGCGAGGTCAAGACCCATGTCCTCGCTTAAATCCAGAGCCTCGATGGGGAGGTCCGGGTGGATCTCGTTATCCTCGACAAATTTTTTGAGACTGTCCACTAAGGCGTCGATTTTCTGCCCGCTCCGGATCAGGCCTCGCAGGCAGTAAAAAAAGGCACAACAGTAGATCCAGTCCCCGTACTTGATCAGATTGGTGGCCGGATTCTCCTCCCTCTCCTTATCGGCCATCCGGAATGCTTCCACTTCTTTTTCCAACACTCTGATCGCCTCCTCTTTTTCTTTCAAAGTGGCCAAGGCAGACTCTCCGGTCTGCGTCTTTTCCACAAGATCGGCCCGAACAGAATCTAGTTCGCGTTGCACCTCCCGGAAATTCTCTTCATGCTCGCTCTCCCTCTTGACGGAGGCCTCAACCTCAGCTCTTAATCCGACCACAATTTTTTCAAGCCGGGCCACCTCGGATTTGGCAATCTTGGTCTCCTCTTCCAGTTTTTTGGTCCTTTCGACCTCCAGGCGATGAAGCTCTTTCGTCTTGGCAATTACAACCATCATCTTATCGTACTCCTCTTTGAGCGAGGAAGGAGCTGCCTCAGGTACTTGAGACGCGCTCTCCACAGCTCCGAGCAGAGAATATACCAGAAAAGAAAGCCTGGACGCAGCGATCATGGTCAAATAACCCGTCTCCTTGGGATGCTGGCGGATATACTCCGGGTGTTGGCACCAATCACGAGGAACCCCATCAATTGCTTTCTTGATACGATCAGGCACATTGTCCAAGGAAGGGGGGAGCTTTGCCGAGTCGAAGGACTTCAAGAAATCAGAAAAATCTGTGTCCCCCGGCCTGAAACTGAAACCAAAAAGTTTTAAACCATGAGAAGTTGAAAACCGCAAACTTTGGAATTAAGGGCGATCACCAGAATACTTACGTGGTCGGAAACCGCGAGCTGCTCGCCACATGAGAGGCCGGATTGAAGGCCAGAGTAACGTCAGGATTTTGCTTCAGCGGAATCTCAGCCTCTTTCGAGCTCGTCGGAGGGGAGATCATCGTATGCCGAGGGGTTTCATCGCGAGCAGTTTCAAAGTCATCGGAAAGGATTGGCGAAGGAGATTTCTCCCTGCTAACCCGATGATGTTTGTCCGCGGGCGGAGAATGGTCCTTCCGACTTTTCCTTTTCCTCGTAAGCTTTTCAGATGCTGCGCCCACCACTTCAGCGACCGTCTCTTTTTTCTTCTCGTCCCTCGCATTTTTCTTGCTACCCAACAGCGCGGACAAGCGAGCATTCATGTCTTCCGAACTAGCTCCGGTCGGAGGATATTTATATCGAGGATACCTGCGGACTACAAAATTTCAAGCGAAATTATACTCAAGGGAGAAACAAATGCGAACTTATAAAACGACTCGCTACAACGTGAGGGCGCGGACTCACTAATATAATCATTTTCGGCATTTTGAGGGATACTAATAAAACGTGATGAACGGATACGATCAGCGCTAAACCATTGCCCGAACATCAACCAGTCATCAGGCATGCCCAAAATCCTTTCCAAAATAACCAAAAAATCCCAACTCATGTCTGCTAGGATGGGAGGTTGGGGTCCTAGAAAGGATAAAATGATGATCGGAACAAATAATAACTAATATAAAAACGTTACCAAAGGAAACACAAAAATTTTTACTAACGGGTGCGGGGAATCTGATACTCGGCGCTCAGTCGATAGTTGATCGAGTTCCATGCTCCGCTAACAAAAAACCATTCGTTCCACCATGATTCTCTCTTTTCAGGCAGGTCCTAGATGATGCTCTTTCGGGATTTCAGGTAGTGATCGCCGCAAGTCCTCACTGCCTGGCGGACCAATAAAGAGGTAAACTCCACGGGAAGCAATCCTCTGTATAAACCATAATGACCGAAGAGTGTGGAAAGAGAGATCAATAGGAGCCAAGAGTTTGGCGTTAGTTGCATAGGAGCAACACCCCACTCGAGGACTGCCCGGGCAAGATTATCATGGATAGGAAACCGGAGACCACTCCTCATCATGTCATAATTTATGGCGACCATTCCCTCGGGAGGGCGATCAGCTCGATCGAACTTGGTCGGACAGTGTAGATGAACGTCAGAAGGAATTTCCCATTCAGCCCTTCGTGATTGAAGGCCTGCGTCGATCACTGTGCTCACACGAGCACCGGCTTTAAAAACGCTGAGTGGTGGCTCCTCAGTCGGGAGATCTGTGCGGGTCACGGGCACGTAAAGGTGATTGGCCAGATAAGCCTCATAAGAAAATTCAACCGGAGGACCCCGAAAACCAGCGACCAGTTTTGCGAACAACTCAAAGTCAGGATGCACAGTTTCCGAGAACCAGTCATTCTCCTCATCCTTAGACAACGGGTACGAATTCATTTCACTTGTGGACGGAAACTGATCAGGCAAAGCTAATAGGTCTGAGGATAGAGGAGACAAAACCCTCGGGATATCAATAAACGCGGGGAGGATCACGGTCTGGATGTAATCGGAGTCGTAATCGGGAGTAGAGGTCTCACTAGACATCGACCAGAACAAAATCCTTTAACAAAGTCACGGACAAGAATGTACTTACGAAATCTCTAAAAATACCAAAAAGCCCGCGCCCCGAGCAAGAATCTAAAATAAAGAAGCAGTAAAGGTAGATAATGCGTACCCGAACAAGAGAGGTCAAAGGCAAAGAGCAGATTGCACGAGTTCTTACGAGAATTGGCCAAAAGTGTTTTCAGGAATCCAATCTCTCATATATATAGAGAGGAGAGATGGCGGCAAAGATTATGAAATACGAAATTCAAAATTCAAAATTTCTGACAACCGAAGGGACGTTTACACAAGTTCCCAGGCGGCGACTTTTCAAACTCCTTAGACCGATGGTTACTGAAACTCGGGCCGACCGTCTAATGGGCCGAAACGGTCCATCTTTTCCGAGCATAACATTTCAACTCCGCGAGGACTCCGTAAAATACTTATCCCAGGGGGCATTTGTTGTTCCCCATTTTCTCAAAGCCCATTATGATCGGATTATGGCCCGAGTTCAGATCCGATCCGAGACAATCCACTTAACGGATAAGCGATGGAACCCAGCCGACGACCAAACGCGATCACTATAGCACAGAGACCTAACACCATCGAACACCCCCGGCACGGATGCGCCGCGAACACATTTAACCACCTCATGATTTTTCTGTTCGCAGAAACTTCCCGCAGCGTGTCATGCCTGAGGTCCCAGCCGTTCAGGTCGCATGTCACCGAGGAGACGAGTATGATTTGTTCGCCTGGACCGGCGGTTTTCAACTCATTCAAAAGATGCCCGGATAGCGGTTCCGCAAAAGGAAGAGACTCGTTCAAGTTAGGCCGGATCAGGGGCAAAAGAGGGCATCTTGTTACAAGGGGTACAAAGGAGATCTTCCCCTAATACAAGGGGTAATTTGCGTAATTGTTCAAGGAAAAGCCCATGTAATTTAGGCCCAAGCCCATGTATAGGAACCCTAATCTATGTACTATAAATAGTCAAATCCCCTCATTTGTAAAAGGGAAGCACAATTCCCAAGAAATATATCTGGAATTTATTACTAGAAGATTTTAGCTATTTCCTTATTTGTTCTCTCAATCCCCAAAACATCAATACGTTCGCGGGAGAATTTCGAATAGGATTTTCTGCCCGTAAACAATTGGTTTAGTAATTGAAATTACGTCTTCGACGTAGGATACCAACTTTTCGTGAAGTCGGTCTTAAACACTGTCACTTCAGCAATTTCGTTCCCACGCACTCAGCTCTGCTTGCTATGTATGTTGTTCGGTGTATGTGGTGTGTTTGAACTCAACAAGAGTAAAGTAAAGTGCTGAAGACAAGGTTGTATAATAGTTTCATTTCATTGAAAAACAAAACTAACTATTACACTTGTGGAGAAAGGTAGACGGTATGATCAAGAGTCGTATCCCAAGTGACGCAGCACTCCAACGTACTAATGATCTAGTACTATATCACCTAGAGCTAAATCGCATAACTCTACTATCGGTGCACAGCACAAATAACTACCAAAACTCTTAAAGCTATAAGCCGTAAACAACGAACGTTGATACTCAGATATCGGATTTCGTTCTCTCAAAATCGTCAAAGGATGTCATCCAACTCCATGGGTATATATAGTAGTCTCGCACATGTGAAGCCTTGAGGTAGTGCAATCTGATTGGTCACATGCTTGGCCTACATCACAATTCCATGGATGACATCACTTTCGGAATCTTCGATTCTTGAATCTTGGAATCTTGAATCTTCGATTCTTGAATCTTTGAATCTTGAATCTTCGATTCTTTTAACTTCAGACTTCAACACATCTTGACTCCGTCGATCTCAATACTTCATCTTCAACTTCATCGTGGTGAACACTCGTCGTTGAACATTCCATATTTCATCGTCTTCATTGTCGTCAATAGAGTTGAAGTAGTAAACAACACTTCATGCATCAGGTGACACATGAAGTGAAAAGAGGCACGGCGTGCGACTCCAGTCGCACGGAATGAAGACAACATGTCATGCGACTCCTGTCGCACAACATAGACGTGCGACGCCAGTCGCACGGTTTGGTAGGGTGAGTTCATGCGACTCCTGTCGCATGACATTTAAATGCATGTTGAGCGACGCCTGTCGCACGAGATGGAAGAGGACGCATCGTGCGACTCCTGTCGCACGGGATGGGAAAGCATGGCTTGCGACTCCTGTCGCATGAAGAGAGAATGGAAGGCAGGCAAGGCGTGCGACTCCTGTCGCACGCGAATCATGCGACGCCCGTCGCATGAGATGATGAAACACATCCGTGCGACTCCTATCGCATGAAATGATGATGCAAAGTCGTGCGACTCAGGTCGCATGATCTTGATAGATGGACTTCGTATTCCATACTTCGACGCTGTGTAGCTTGCATCCAATCTTCCAACACCTGAAATCAAAGACAAACAACAAACACATATGTTGTCGCCAAAACTAACAACTACAATCTCCCCCTTTTTGGCACAACTCGTGTGACCAAAGGTTAGTAACGGAGATACACATAACTCCCCCTCAAGCAAAGCATATAAAAAACAATCTAAGTAAAAAGTAACATTCATCAACCAAGCATCATCAAGAAGAGATATTAAAAACCAAAAAACTTAGTTATGAATTCAAACATCGAATCATCAAAACAAGGTTCAACGAGGCAGATATGAAAAACATGCATGATGAAAAATATCAATTGTCTTATGCATGCAATAGATGAAATGAAAACCCAAAAAAAACTTAAAAAGTTCAAGAGTAAGGCAAGATATATAAAAAAAACTTCAAGTCTTCGGCGATCCGACTGGAGATGGCGAGCGCACTGGAGTAGTGTGTGGTGATGCATCACCAGTCTTCATCTCTTCATCATCAGCGCCAGTTCCATCTCCCAGATCTTCCTCAACTTCATCATCCGTCTCAAAGTCATCATCACGGTTGCCATAGACTTCATATTGACCAAACTCATCCTCACCAAGTTTGATCCTCTCATCATCATCATCATCTTCATGGCCATCACCTTCAATGTCAACATCTTCACTCTCATCAATCAAACCGTCAGACGGCATCGCACGCGATGCCTCTGGATGTGTAGTATCATCTCCATCAGAACCATCAACTTTTCCCTTACCTTTTCTCAACATCTCGAAAACCTCCCCTGCCATCATCTCACGAACACCCTCATCTCCTTCGTCCTCGCTCTCAACTACCACATGCTTTGACTTGGCTAGATCAGCCATTGCTTCCTTGATACCGTCTTTGATCAGCTGAAAGATGAAGGTATCGCTTAAGCCTTGGCCAGATGACCCAGCACGAGATACTCCACCCAATCCTCCCCCTTGATGGGTTAGCTGGTGAAGGTAAGTGAAAGCTACTTTCTGGTCCTTCTGAGCATCCAACATCTCAGCAAGGGCAATGGCATGAGCGGCTTGTTTACGCTCAAGGCGCTTAGTAGTAGTGTAGCAGTGATGTATAGCAGCCGAAGGAACAACAGACCTGTAGTTATGCATTGGGTGATGGGGGTTCTCATGCGGAGGAATAGCAGATCGAGGACCATACTTTTGGGGCGAAACCTTCTCGCGCTTCAATTCCTTAACATCATCATCATCCATCTCAACCTCTTCAATGTTTGAAATTTTTATCACCTCTGGCTTGCGACGCTTAGGTGTCGACGATTCAAGCTTCGCAGCAGCAGATCGGTTCTTTGTCTTTACCGGCGACGGAGGTGGAGTGATAGGATCTTGTACATCTTCCCTCTTGGTGAACGTCGTCCACGGCAAGTCATACACACGATTCTTGAGAAAAGTAGGAGTCATGTTGATATGCGAGTTCTTTTTCAACTTCCTCTCAGTCTCCGTCATCGGAGTGAACTTCTGTTCAATCAGCATCCCGTATATCAGGCATGGATGAGTCAGATGCATACGGCGATTTTCCTCGACCTCTGATTGCTGAATAAGTAAGGAGTTAGGAGCCTTGGCTATCCGACAGATATCAGCGAAGATCATCTCGCCGAGGTCCACTTGTTCACCGCATCCAAAGCGGAAAATCATATGCATCAGCTTGGGAGATAGATAATCCTCATCAGGATGAGCAGCCCAGTTTGTCACCCCCAACCTATGCAGAGTGCCGTAGAAGGCAGATAGCTTGATAGGAGGAGGTAGGGGTGACTTAACCTTCCCTTGGGTTAAGAACGACCCAACCTTTGTTGCGTTCATTCGATCATCATCAGAGGGAGTTATCCAAGTACTATCAACCTCGACCCTCTTAAGGAAGATGTTAATGTTCAGAGGTCGGAAGGTGTACAGCTTACTACGAAACACAAAACGCCCATACATCGGGCTAGAGGGATCAGCGAACTCAGGCGTTAGATTAGCATAGAACTTTTGAACGATCGGAATAGAGTAGCGATAGGTGGCAGTGACTGATTCCAACAACTTCATATCATCCAGAAATTTGGTAATGCCGTACTCCGCATAGTCCTGAGGACGAATAGTACGATCAGCAAGTATCGGCAAATTCTCAATCAACCCAAGACGACGCTCGGCCGCGGGATAGAAGAAGTCGGGTTTGTAGTGCTTCCCGCACTCTTCAACAGTTTGATAATATACAACTTCAGCAGTGGCTCCAGTTGAGCCAGAAGTAGTAGGAGCACGAGGTGGCTTCCTAGAATCATGAGACAACGACTTCTCTCCCTCAACGGAGTCAGAAGACTTTTTCTTTGAACCTCCAGCAGAGGCAGTGGGAGTTGAAGAAAGAACTTTCTTCGAAGCAGTCTCAGCAGTAGAGATAGAAGGGATAACCTTTTTATGATCAGCAGAGGCGGAGATCGAGGGTTTTGACTTCTTAGGATCAACCGTAGCAGTAGTAAGGGAGGGTTTGGTCTTCTGTAGACCAGCAGCAGCAACTTTCTTTTCAACTGCAACAACACCAGCAGGAGATGGAAGTTTAACGATCTTCTTCCCATCATCGGTCATGACCCCATCATCAACCAGTTTCTTGTACTCAGTAGGGGATACAAGACCCTTATAGCAACGAAGGAAGTTAGATGGATACTTCTTCAGCTGTTGATCAGACTTAGTACTCGGGCCTCCACTCTTCGACACTGAGTGGGCAGGTTTAGCATGTTTCGATAGGTCGACAGACGGTGACTTGCCACCACGATTATCCATCTTGTCCATGTGTTTCTGGAGAGCGTGAAGTGCCTTCTTCTTTGAGTCGGGCGAGGGGGCCTCTCGCCAAGTCGTGGTTAGTTCAGCGAGAACTTCTTTGTCAATCTCATCAAACACATTACCAGAAGACGAAGTCATAGCGATAGGAAGCGAGAGAAAGCAAGATTGAAGATCTAAGAACCTAAGTATCACTAGTGCCTGATGCACGAAGCTAGAGAAGTGAGAATCGAACGTTGATCGTCGAACGCCGGATGCGTGAAGCTAGAGAACAACACTCAACCACGAAAGCAAGACGCAAGCACAGGGAATCGGATACTTAGGATTTCGATTTGCAGGTAACCCTAAATCTTGATTTCGATGGCCTATATTGTTGGGATATGTCCTTCGATCCTACGTGTGCAATCGATAAAGTCATAAGGTCGTCTTTGGATGTTTAATGATTATTCGATAATATTAATTGTTGGGAACAATATAATATTGATCGATAAATCATACCTACAGGGTCACACACGGACTCGTAGATGATGTACAATGCTTGTTAATTATATTGATTTAGAATCAATATTTACGTGAATTTATATGCATGCATGGGATGCATTGCATGGCTTGCATGGATGCATGTCACATAGTGTGACATGGCATGCCACACAAGCAAGAGGGACCACATCTTATGCCATTGTGGCATAGTGATGTGTACATGACCTTTCACCTCCCCATTAACCATCCATTATGTGATATAATGGTGCATATTCAATATGGGGGTTACAAGGGAGTGATGGAGGTGGTAATGAAGGTGTTAAGGAGTGAAAATCTGATTTTCACAATGACTTGATAACCAATTTCGAGATTCACAAAAAGGAGAGAGTGTTCTTAGAGAACCGACTCAAGCAAGCAAAGTGTTCGTCATCCGGGTTCGTGTGCAACACGTAGAGGCCGGGCCATTTGTGCGGCTTCAACATCCGGGCGATCTAGACAAGAAGAGTGACGAGGTCATTCACAAGGAGAGCATCTAGTGACTGATCCATGAAGGTGGTTCAATCGACTCAACGCCACCTTCATCAACATCAACGAGGCACGCTACACCGGTTGTAAGTGTTCTCGTTAATCCCTATATATATATATTGGATGTATATATATAAACGTGTCTATACATATAATGTGTGCCTAGATCTTCATGTTGTTCGTGTTCTATTGTTTTACACGCTTCCGCACACACGAACAAGGTAATCGAGCGATTAGATCGGTATCGTAAACCTTCAATTGGTATCAGAGCCTAGGGCTCGTGCACATGTTTTGTGTTGGACACAATATGTTTAAATCAACATAATTGGCTTAATTATTTTATGTGATTATGTGATTATGTGTTTAGATATAAGGCCGGCCACCGTTAGTGGTCGGGTGAATGAAATTGTCGTTTTTTACGTACGATTGGCCATAGTTTTGGAGGGCTGCGTCCCTTGGAATCTTTTGTAATAGATAGGTTTTTTCTATTCAAAAATGTATTGTTCAAATGTGTAAGCAATGGATTGAATCCATGGATCGACATTGGATATCGGCTCTCCGGCGAAAACGATAAGAAACGAAGCAAAACGAAGCAAAACGGGCGAAATCCGGGCTGCTGGAGCAAAACGGCGGGCGCCGTGTGTGCTCCGGCGGGCGCTGAATGGATTCGGCGGGCGCCGTTTTAGAAACGGCGACCGCCGAAAGGCTCTTTTCAGGTCAGCCCCGATTCTGTACCCTTTTGGCGGGCGCCGTTTTGGAAACGGCGACCGCCGGAGGTGTTCGGCGACCGCCGTTTGTGAAACGGCGGGCGCCGTTCGTGGTTTTTGGGGTACGGACTAAGGTTGACCTAAATCAGCGGTCGCGGAACTGAAACGGCGGGCGTGGACCAGTCCAGAAGATGTTCAAGGCCTATTTTGTTGCTTTTAATCTTTTCGTTTGAGAGTTGTGAGGTTCTAGGGGCCTTTCGATTACGTATTTAATTGCTTTGCTAGTTATAGGATGTTTTATGTTATAAATGTTCAACTTACATATAAACACCTATGCATGCAAGTTCCAAAAATAATGAGTATAATGTCTTGTCAAAAAACATCACACTCATGAAGCCCTCGATCATAAGTTGGTAGGTCCGCCTCAGCGGGGTACTACTTGTTATCTTGGGATAAGTGGGAGTAAAGGTTAGACCTTTACACGTGAGTTTGGTTTTCTCATCGATAGATCCACTGCAGGCGTGGCTATCGAGACATGAGATGAGAATGGGATTCTCGTCGGCCGAGAGTGATATTAGATATCATTGACATAGGTATGTCTACCTATCTTGAAATACTTAAGTGCGAACTCAGTCGACTTAAAGATTTGCAAGATGAGGATCTCGGAATTGTTTTGTTCTAAGGGACAATGATATTGGATATCAATTGAACAAAATGAAATAAATAAGTACAATTGTTAGACAACCTTATTTGTTTACCGCTTTGTGGATGTTTACATACTTTAGTTATCTTTCTTTTATAGTTTATCATGTTAAATATCAACTCAATTCAAGTTTGGTTCAATTCTTGATTATGAAAAATTGAACAACATAAATTTTCTTGATTCACAACGTAATTTGAGGATGGTCCTCAAATACGAAGACAATGAAAATGTGTTAGATAATCACATCCTAAGATATCATTGAACAACTCAATAGCATGTTCGGGGAATATGCTAAGATTGAGCAATTCTGAATGACTAGGGTCATCGCTTCAGCTAGGCTGGAAAAGGAGAAACCTATAGGGACCACATGTGCAGCAAATGATTGGATTATTTGCTTTAAGTGATCTCCTAAATTTTTCTAAGATGATGAGTCGTCAATTAAAAATGGACCCTAAGAGGGATATTCTTATGATAAAGGATGAGGTATTCAAAAGAGCATGGGCAAGAAGGCTACTAAGGTTCCTAGGGAATCTGAATGCATCTACTGCAAAAGGTGTTGGACACTAATTGCAAATATGTAGAAGATCATATTTTATTCAATTTCAAAAGAAATGCCTAATTTGTCTTTCATATGATGGATTCTAAAGTTAGGATTATTTTCACCTCGGGGAGTGATCTAATCCAAAACACTTAGTTCATCAATAACACAAATTAGAGACTTTCGAGCCATGGGATGGCGTTAGTCGATTGTCTGGTTGGCTCCCTCATATTTTATGAGAGATAGGGCTTCAATTGCATGATAATATCGCTGGTTAGAAAACTTCGATTTTTCACTTACGATTTATCACGTTTTGATATTGAGATAATTTTGAATGGGAAATTTGAATGAGACTCGATTATTGGGAATAATTGAATTTGCCCAAATTTCAATGAAGATGTGAAGAACGGGGTTGCTTCATCTTCAGGTATTAATGATATAGACATTAAAATTCACAAATTCTACTTCTTGGGTATTGGATGCCAAATGTGGTTCTCACATTTGTATGTGGAGGAACTACATAGAAGTATAAGTTTGGTGAGTAGATATGTCGATCTACGGGCGAGAAATGGAGCGAAGGTCGTTGCATTAGCCGTATGATCATATGATGTTGTTTTGCCTTAGGGACTTGTTTTAGTATTATAACCATGTAATTTCGTACCTTCAATAAACAATGAATATTGGTTCAGTATTGGATACTGATGGATTAGTTTTTCACTATTAAATAGTTTGGTAACTATTTTAATTGTGAATTATTCTTTGTTTTGGTACGATTATTATATTGTTTATGTATACTTTAACTTGACAAATCATATATAACATTAACACCAAGGGCCGAATCGAATAAGTCTCAATGAGACATAACTGTAACATTGTTGATTAGGTCAAATCAACTTCTAAACATGTAACGAAGCTTCTTTAAGAAGGCATTCAAAAATCATTTGACTTGGAGTCATTTGATACATGTGAATGATGTGTGATAGACAAGATAACAATGTCATCTTTCTTGGAGAAAGGAGTACATGTCAGTAATTAATTAGGGATGATCCATACTTATGTATGTGGAACCTATTATTTCACAAGCACATGAAGGTTATGTTTCGGAAAAGAGAAAACTAACTCTATTAGATAGAGTTCAATCTATCGATGATGGGTCTAAATGAACTACTGGTCTCTTTTGGGAACACACAATTCTTGACTTCAACTTATACACTGAATAGGACGCTGTCACAAGCTATTGATAAGACACCATACTAGGTATGGAAAGGGAGGGTCCCTAAATTGTTTTCATCAAGATTTGAGGTTCTAAAAGCTTCTCTGACGAGATTTATCTCTATAGAGCTTGAACTCAAATGGGATAAAAGTTTCCTTATGGTGTGTCCATAAGAAACTCGAGGGTACAACTTCTACGATCTATCTGAGAACAATATTTTGTTGCTCGAGATAGTGATTTTCTTGAAAAGAGTAATCTTTCCTAGAAAGTCAGTGGGAGCTCGGTTATCTTGAACGAGGTTCAAGTGGAACAACCAATGATGAATACTCAAGACTGGGTTGAGAGTATTCCTATGGTTTTGGAAACCATACCAGCCCTTGTAGGTCAAGAAGGCATATATCTCGTTTAGTCAGATACTTAGGTATTGTGACCAATGAGAGATATGAATTCATGCTTTTGGAAAGCGGTGAACCTTCGACTTAATTCCAAGCTATGACGAGTCCAGCTACTGAAAATTGGCATGGTGCCATGAAATCTGAGATGATATCAACATCTGATAATCAAGTTTGGAACATGATATATTTGCATCACGGGGTTAGACCCAATGAATGCTAATAGATCTTTAAGATCTAAACAGGCAGATGGAAAACATAGGGTTTTCAAAGCAAGGTTGATGGTAAAAGTTTTATTCACGAGGTGGATTATGGAAAAACTTTCACCAGTTGCTTTGATGAAATCATTCAGATTATCTTAGCCATTGCTACTCATCTTGATAATGAGTTATGGTAATATTGGATGTTAAAACTAAATTCTTGAATTGGATTCTAGAAGAGAATGTGTTTTGACACAGCCAAATAGTTTTATCGATCCTAATAAGGCTGAGAAATTATGCAATCTTATAATTCCATTTATGGAATAAAGCAAAGCATATCGGAGTAGCAATCTTCAGTTCAATGAATCCATACTGGGTTTTGGGTTTCAGAGGAACTCGGAAGAGTCTTGTTTTACAAGAAGAACAGTGGGAGTTACGTTGTATACATTGTGTTGTATGTCGATGACATACTCCTTATTGGAAACAATGTTTCTATGCTTAATTCTATTAAAGAATGGCTTGGAAATTGTTTTTCAATAAAGGATCTTGGAGAAGCACAGTACATATTGGGCATCAAGATCTGTCGGAACAGATCGAAAAGGATGTTTGGGCTTAGTAAAGCGACCTATAAGGTGCTTGATAAGTTCAGAATGAAAGACGCCAGAAAGGGTCTCATTCCAATAACTAATGGCACATCTCTTAGCAAGATGCAATGTCCTACGGGACCTGATGAGCAAAAGAAGATGGAAAACATTCCTTATGCTTCGGCAATAGGGTCTATAATGTACGCCATGATATGTACACGACTGGACGTATCGTATGCTTTGAGCATGACGATTCGGTTTCAAGAAAAAACCCAGGTGAGGCGCATTAGACTGCGGCCAAGAATATTCTTATATACCTTAGATGGACTAAAGAATATTTTGTTGTCTTTGGAAGACAAAAAGAGTTGATATTAACAAGCTGTTTGAATGCTAACTTCAAAACAGACTAAGATAATTTCCGATTTTAATCTGGTTATATCTTTTGTCTGGTTAGGGGTGAAATTTGCTGGAATAGTTCCATGCAATGCAATATAGCTGATTAAACTACAGAAGCTGAGCACAGTATTGCATTGGATGCAATAATGTTGGCAATTAAGATTTGAAAGTTCTTGAATGAACTAGGTGGCGTAACTAGCTCAGCCCATCCGATAGTTCTCTATTTATAGTAGAGTTATCGCGGAAGTCAATGAGCTAGAAAGCGCCACAAGTCTAAAACTGGTGCTCAGGAAAGTTCCACATTATCTGGGAGATAGTTTTGTGGAGACATCGAGATAATAAAGTTGCAACTTTTGGTAAGGTTGCAAACCCATTTTCTAAACCTCTCCACCAGTTTAAGCTTGAGGCTTTCACGACTGCAATAGATATCAGACATCTTAGAGATGGGTTGTGATTTCTATTACTGTATTAGATACTTTTGGAGATTTGGTAAACATTCACTCATATGTATAATACATAATTCTTCATATAAATATGGTTTAATTTATATGAATTGTCCAAATGATTAAGTTATATCAATTGGGTTATGAGGTCGACTTACCGCATAATGAAGTCCCAATGGTTGAACTGATATACTTGAATCATATAGCTGTTCCTGGTTCGTATAATCGAGTACGGACAAACCGATAATACAAAGAACTAGATTGTAATGTGTACTATAGCGCCGCTTCATGGGCTAGTGATGTGGGACATCAAGTACAATTACATAGATATTAGCTGGGAGCTAATGATCGAACAGACCCGACTGGAATAGTATTTAAGATTTCGAGTCATAATACTATTTCATTGACTGTCGAGCAATTTCCTCTGACCTGAGTAGTCCAGAGTGATTCCATTGTGAAATGGTGTACTTTGATACAAGTAAACGCCTTTCGTAAAAGGAGGTTACAAAACTTGTTATTGGGTATATCAGGAAGCAAGTGGGAGAGCTTGGATTGACAAGATGGGATTGTCCTCCATTTTATAATGGGATACATGTCTTAACGGCCACTTGGAGAGTCGAGACAGTGGAAAATACGTGGCCACGTCCAGATTCGTATCATAGTGATAAATCTGGTTTTACAGTCTGTCTCAAAGTCCAAGAAAGGTTTGAACCGATTGAGGATGACTCGAGTCTTGCCTCAAGTTCAAACTTAGACATAAAGAGACAACAGGAAATTGGCAGCACACTGGCTCTAAAGGCCAAGTGGGAGATTGTTGGGATATGTCCTTCGATCCTACGTGTGCAATCGATAAAGTCATAAGGTCGTCTTTGGATGTTTAATGATTATTCGATAATATTAATTGTTGGGAACAATATAATATTGATCGATAAATCATACCTACAGGGTCACACACGGACTCGTAGATGATGTACAATGCTTGTTAATTATATTGATTTAGAATCAATATTTACGTGAATTTATATGCATGCATGGGATGCATTGCATGGCTTGCATGGATGCATGTCACATAGTGTGACATGGCATGCCACACAAGCAAGAGGGACCACATCTTATGCCATTGTGGCATAGTGATGTGTACATGACCTTTCACCTCCCCATTAACCATCCATTATGTGATATAATGGTGCATATTCAATATGGGGGTTACAAGGGAGTGATGGAGGTGGTAATGAAGGTGTTAAGGAGTGAAAATCTGATTTTCACAATGACTTGATAACCAATTTCGAGATTCACAAAAAGGAGAGAGTGTTCTTAGAGAACCGACTCAAGCAAGCAAAGTGTTCGTCATCCGGGTTCGTGTGCAACACGTAGAGGCCGGGCCATTTGTGCGGCTTCAACATCCGGGCGATCTAGACAAGAAGAGTGACGAGGTCATTCACAAGGAGAGCATCTAGTGACTGATCCATGAAGGTGGTTCAATCGACTCAACGCCACCTTCATCAACATCAACGAGGCACGCTACACCGGTTGTAAGTGTTCTCGTTAATCCCTATATATATATATTGGATGTATATATATAAACGTGTCTATACATATAATGTGTGCCTAGATCTTCATGTTGTTCGTGTTCTATTGTTTTACACGCTTCCGCACACACGAACAAGGTAATCGAGCGATTGGATCGGTATCGTAAACCTTCATATATATAGGAAAAATTTGGGCCTGCTCGTCTTGGACAAAAAGACCTGCGAAAAAGCCCACTTAACAGTACAAAATTGGCCCATCAGTATAAACATCGAATAAAATATAATAAAATAATAATCCGAAAAACATGAAAAATTTTCTAAGTAAGAAAAAAAAAATTCAAAAATTTCAAAATTTTCGGAAATTTTCGTCGACGAGCATGATGTAGCAATGACGTTCATCGTCGGATATCAGGTTGGCGGAGATGAAGTGTTGTGGCATATCAGCTGGGCAGCGGAGGGAGAGTGTACAAGCCATGCGACTCCTGTCGCATGCGACTGGCGTCGCACAAACGGCGTGCGACCAGCGTCGCATGACACAACGTGCGTCCAGCGTCGCATGAAAGCTGTGCGACTAGCGTCGCATGGTGAGGTGTGCGACCAGTGTCGCATGTTGAGTTGTGTGACCAGCGTTGTATGAACCTTGCATGATCAACTTCGCATGAGGAGTTATGCACTGGAAGCTGCTACACTCATATTCCGCCTTAAAGATTGTACTCCACGAGATACTGAACATGAGTTATAAGAATATCAAAACAACACATCCCGAGTTAGTATTCAAGCGTTCAACACACTGCAAACATTCAAAAACATTTTAGTGGAGATTCAATCGGTGATACCAGACAGTGAAGAGCAAATATTTTCCCAAAAAAAATTTCACTTTTCATCAATCTCCAAATCGAAAATATCACACAAGGTGAATAAAAACTTTGAGGTATAATGAAATATCTCTCGAAGTAAAAACCGGTGGAACGGACCGAAGTATGTTGAAATAAGTTTAACTTGTCCTTCGTCGCAATCACAAGAATGCAATCGTGTTTCATCGGAACATAAATGGTGAGTTAACACCGCACAAGAGATTTTAATTCATGAGTGTAAGGTGAACTCTTAAGGCACTCCACTTGGGACAAGCGTTACTACAATCAGAGGGGAGCAAGGTTCGACCTGCGTCCTCCAGACGAGTTTTAGCTTTTAAAATGAAATGCAACAGATGCTCATTACAGCAATCAGAGGGGAGCAAGGTTCATCCTGCATCTCCGAAGTGTGATGGTTGAGCATCTTAAATTAAAGCGTCTATGTGCTACCTTTCGAAGAGGGGAGCCGGCGGACAAAGTGATCCGGCGTCCTCCGTTACTCAGTATTATAGATCAATGCAAATGAGATTATGGGAGTTATATGCCAAGTTCACATGTTTACACTCAGAGGAATAAATGCACTTGGGTCCGAAGACTAAAGCGGCCTCGATCCATGTTCATCTGATTAGATTAATCCACGACGATCCATAGTGCGTATTCAGAAGTAAAGAAAACAATCTTTCAGACTTCAAAATTTTCGTGAACTCTTAGAGAGAACACATGCAGAGAGAATTTCTTAAATTTTTGAATCTCTCAAAGTCAAGAGGTTTGGTGAAGATGTCAGCGATTTGTTTTTCTGTTGAAATATGCTGTAGACTGACTATATCACGATCAACCAAATCTCTAATGAAATGATGTCGAATGTCGATGTGTTTAGTGCGAGAATGCTGAACAGGATTTTCGCTGATTTTGATAGCACTTTGGTTATCACAGTACAGCACCAAGGGAGCACTCTCGATAAGATAATCATTCAACATTTGCTTTAGCCAAAGCAATTGAGTGCAGCAACTCCCGGCTGCAACATACTCAGACTCAGCTGTTGATAGGGCGATGCAATTTTGCTTCCGACTGTGCCATGACACTATGTTATTACCAAGGAAGCAGCAGCATCCAGAAGTGCTCTTTCGTTCATCATTGTCACTCGCCCAATCCGCATCGGAGAAACCGACAAGATTTGCTGTAGTGTCACACGCATACCAAAGACCGAGGTCAGACGTTCCAGAGATGTAGCGGAGTATCCGTTTCACAGCTCGTAGATGGTCCTCCTTAGGATCAGCTTGGTACCTGGCACACATACAAACACTAAACATTATATCAGGGCGAGTAGCAGTTAAATAGAGTAAACTCCCAATCATAGAGCGATAGAGAGTTTGATCAACACTTCGACTCTTAGTCGACATAGATAGCCGATCAGTTGTTGCCATGGGAGTGTTGGCAGGCTTGGCATGGTGCATCTCAAACTTCTCAACCATATTCTTCGCATATTTGCTTTGTGAGACGAAAATCCCATTTGGTCGTTGAGATATTTGAAGACCCAAAAATTGATGTAGCTCTCCTTCAAGACTCATCTGAAATGTTGAAGACATAGAGTCCGTGAAAGCTTTCACGAGCTTGGGGCACGTAGCACCAAATACAATATCATCAACGTAAATCTGGGCAACCATCATGTGTTTGCCATCACGCTTCAGGAATAGAGTCTTGTCGACCGAGCCACGTACAAACCCAAACTTGAGTAGATAATCAGTCAGACAACCATACCATGCCCTCGGAGCTTGCTTCAAGCCGTATAAAGCTTTGTGAAGTTTGTAAACATGATTTAGCTTCTTAGGGTCCTCGAAGCCTTTCGGTTGAGCAACATACACTTCTTCTTCTAGTACTCCATTTAGGAATGCAGCTTTGACATCCATTTGTCTAAGTTTGATGCCGAGATGGCATGCAATAGCAATCAGAAGACGAATAGACTCAATGCGAGCAACTGGAGCAAAGGTTTCATCAAAATCTATCCCTTCCACCTGGGCATAGCCTTGTGCAACGAGACGAGCTTTGTTTCTCACAACTTGGTTATGCTCATCCGTTTTGTTTTTGAAAATCCATTTGGTCCCAACAACATTGATGTTCGAGGTACGGGGAACCAAGGACCAAACATTGTTTTTTGTGAACTCGTTAAGTTCTTCTTGCATAGCCATTATCCAGAAGTCATCCTTCATCGCTTCCTTGTAATTTTTCGGTTCCGTTTCAGATAGGAAGCAAGAGACACCAATTTCATGGCACACAGCAGAAGTGCAAATGTTATAGAGTTCATCAGGAGAAGGAATTTGTTTCTTCGAGCGTGTAGTTCGCTCGTTCATATTTCCAATCATCTGAGTCGGAGGATGACGTTTTTGAATGTACCCAGGTGCTTCTCTAGGAGCGTCAGCTGGGTTGTCAACTTGTTCATTTTCTTCATCATCAGACGATGAAGTCTCATTGTTTCTTTGACTAGTCTCTCCAACTTCAGATGAAGTGTTAGGGGTAGGAATGTCTGGCATCTCAGTAGTGGGAGTAGATGGAAATGTACAATACTCCAGAATCCCTTCCTTAACCCAATTTTCGTTGGCATCCTTTCCGAGAAAGTCTTGTTCATCAAAGTTGATGTTAACAGTTTCAAGAACTTTCTTAGTTCGGAGGTTGTAAGCACGATAAGCATGACTATTTTGACTATAGCCAACGAAGATACCACGATCAGCTTTGGCTTCAAACTTCTTTAGAGGATCACGATCCTTTAAGATATAGCACGTGCAGCCAAAGACACGAAAGTGAGATACAGATGGCTTCTTGCCATTCACAAGTTCATAGGCGGTTGCCGTTGTGCCGGATCGAATGCTAATACGATTCAGAATATATCCAGCGGTAGAGACGGCTTCCGCCCAAAAGGTACGAGCAAGATTTTTCGAGATTAGCATGACACGAGCCATCTCTTGCAACGTACGGTTCTTCCGTTCGGCTATCCCATTCTGTTGGGGCGTTTTCGGAGCCGAGTATTCATGATGAATCCCCTTCATCAGACAGTATTCATTGAAGCTAGCATTTTCAAATTCAGTCCCGTGATCACTCCAGATCCTCTTCACCTTAGCTTCATGATTCGTTCTAATCCATTTCACAATACCTTTGAAGGCATTGAAAGTCTCATCCTTTGTAGCAAGAAATCTCGTCCAAGTATAGCGAGAGAAATCATCGACAACCACCAGTACATACTCCTTCTTAGCAATACTCTTCACTTCCATTGGACCCATGAGATCCATGTGGAGTAGTTCAAAGGGAGCAGATGTGCTCATCAGTGTTGGTAGTGCAGGATGAGAAGTTCTCGTCAGCCTACCCTTCTGACAGTCACCACACACTCTTTTCTCAATTTTGGGGAGTTGAGAGATTCCACGAACTATCTCCCCCTTAACCAGTTTGCTCAAGTTTCGAGTGCTAGTGTGTCCAAGGCGTTGATGCCACAAGTCGACTTCATCAGGAACGGTCACAGAGAAACAACTATACTCAGTTGTATAACAATTATTCTTCGCACGTGGACCTTCCATGATGCACTTCCCTTCAACATCAAAGACCTTGCAAGAGTCTCTATCAAAACTAACATTCAGCCCTTCATCACACAGTTGGCTGATGCTGATGAGATTTGCCACAAGTCCCTTCACATGAACAACATTTCGGATTGGTGGCAATCCTTTAATGTGCAAAGTTCCTTTGCCCATGACCACGCCTTTGGCTCCCCCTCCAAACACCACAGGAGAGCCAGTCATAGGTTCGTATTCTTTCAGAAATTTTTTAGTCCCGGTCATGTGGCGTGAACATCCACTGTCAAAATACCAAATGCCTTTGTTTCCAGAGTCGGATGCATTCAGTGCAACATTGCAAAAAATAAGTTCTCTTGGTCTCCAGGTAGTTGTATTGGTGGAGTTAAGCTTAACTTCACTCTTTTGGGACTTAGGTACCCACTCCTTTTTCAGACTAAGATTTCGTGACTTAGTCTCAGTCACAGGATTCACGTTCTTTTCAGCTTCCACCACTGGAGATGTGTGTTTCTTCACACTCTTGACGACAACACTCTTCTTCTTAGTCACAACATCACGGTTCATATCATCCCTAAGCTTATAGCAGAAGGGTCGAATGTGTCCAGGTATATTACAGTAGTGACACACATACTCTCTCTTATGATGAACTCTAGCATTCACCGTGGTCTTAACCATGACAGGTTTAGAGCGAGAGAGTTGTACATTCAGCTTCACATTCTGAGGTTTACTCAGCTTCTTCAGCAACGTCTTCTCGTAAGGCAAGATACCACGAGGATGTTTCACAATGGATTTAGGAAATTGATATGTCTCCGCCTTCGAATTAGTAGTCGAGATCGACTTTTGAGTTTCAACTTTCGGAGATGTTGCAACCTTCTTTCCATCAGCAATTTCCTTGCGTTTCAATCTATCAGAATCATCTTTGGTCATACTCTCAGTAGAGTCAGTAGAAGCTTTGACAAAGGTCACTTCTTTCTTCTCAGGTGCAGTATAGATAGATTCAAAAACTTTTTGGAAACCAAGTCCAACACGACTTGGGTTTATGTACGATGCGGCATTGTCAAACACTGAAGAGTTAGTATTCATCTTTCTCAACAGTTCATCAGTCATCTGAAGCTTCTCCTTTAGAACATAACGTTCCTTGTCACACATAGCTAGATCAGTTTGAGCTTTCATCAAGGATGACTTCAGCTCATCATTCTCAGCGTCGGTGTTCTTAAAGAGAGTTTGGAGTTTCTTCACTTCTGATGTTTCCTTCTTCAGTAATGCCTTTAGTTTCGAGTTTTCAGAACTCGACTTCTCAAATGATTCTCTCAGTTTGACAGCTTCTTTGTAGTATTTATGTTTCTCTTCGAAGAGATCATCAAATTTAATTTTCAGAATTGTCAGAGAATTATTCAATCTTTTCTTCTCATCCTCCGTCTTTTCGATCGAGTTTTTCAACTCTGCAGCCTCATCACGCAACTTTAGTTTCTCACTCAAAAGTTCATTCAAAGATTCTTTCAGACATACACTTGACACATCCAGCATGCTATTTTCAGAGATAGCTAAGTCATGTAGTCCTTTGAGTTCAGCATGACTCTCCTTCAGAGTGAGTAGTTCAGCACACTCTGCTTCAGTATGTGACACTTCAGTTGTCATCTCTGTCTCTTCAGCTTCAGACTCGGACACATCATCTGAGAAAATATCGTCATCACAGAAAATTCGATTTTCAGAGGCCAGACGGAAAATATTGTCTGCAGTAGCAGTATCCTTCAGAAAGGCATCAAGTTGAAAGTTTTCAACTTCAAAATTCGCAAGGTCAAAACCTTCATCAAACGTGACAACTAGAGCGTTGTCCTCATCTTCATCCGAGTTATCATCATCAGACCCATCATTCTCAGAGATCACATCTTCATCATCAATCACCACGTAACTCACTGGTAGCTTCTTCTTTCGATGCAAGTTAGGACATTCATTCTTGACGTGTCCATATCCTTTGCACTCATAGCACTGCATTTTCGAAACATCTTTGCTATTGGAAGTGTATGGTGATAGCTTTGTGCCTTTAAACTTCTTGTCAGATGAAGACCCCTGATTTCGATTGTCTGGAGTGTTCGGATAAGAGTTAGAACTTTTCTGAAATTTTCGGAAATTTCGAGCTCGGTTCTTTCTCTTAAAATCTTGTTTCACAAGATATGTGACTATATCAGTCAAAACAGCAAGTTTGTCCGGGTTGTTAGAATTCATCAATCGTTCAATGTCCTCTGCTTCCTCATCGTCGGACTCATTTAAATCAGCTGAAAAGCTACTTTCACACTTCTCATTTTTCAACCGAGATTGTTGAGATTTTGTGCTTCTTCAACTCTTTCCCTTCTCAGATATCTTCAGTGCGGTCATTGGTTCATAGACGAGAGACATATCTGGGTTGCTACGTACTTTGAGAGTTAAGTCGTAGTTTCTCAAGTCAGCCATTAGATCAGCATAGTCCCAGTTTTGATTTCCATCATTACGTGCTTCAATAGTTAGCACCTTGCTCTCGAATCTCGAGCTTACACTCGATAGAACCTTCTCGTATACCATGATAGCAGGGAAGACTTCTCCCAGTTCAAATGCCTCATTGACATATCTCATAACCTTGTCTCATACGGAGTTGATGGAATTGTGCAGTTATAGTTCGGATCTTTGAGCGCTTAACAGCGTGACTACCCTCACACGTTCTCTGTAATGTCTCCCATGCATCTCTGGCAGATGTGCAATTCTTGACCAACTGATACATGCTAAGATCCAGCCATTCACATATAAGTAGAAGAGCTTTGCTATTCGCAGTAGACAAATCATGCTCTTCTCTAGTCCAACTACGTTCAGGCTTAGGGGTTCTAAGTCCATCAGCATCTTCAGTGTAAGGACGCTCCCATCCTTCCAACACAGCCATCCAAGCTCTTGAATCAAAGCCTTTGATTCTAGCAGATACTTTTGCTTTCCAGTTCGAGTAGTTCTGATGAGTAAGCATAATCGGTTTCTGAACAAACATAGACGACTCCATTGTAGCGGAAATATGGAGTCAAGTAACGGATCACGTCTTATACGTATGACGTCCCGCTCTGATACCAATTGAAATTACGTCTTCGACGTAGGATACCAACTTTTCGTGAAGTCGGTCTTAAACACTGTCACTTCAGCAATTTCGTTCCCACGCACTCAGCTCTGCTTGCTATGTATGTTGTTCGGTGTATGTGGTGTGTTTGAACTCAACAAGAGTAAAGTAAAGTGCTGAAGACAAGGTTGTATAATAGTTTCATTTCATTGAAAAACAAAACTAACTATTACACTTGTGGAGAAAGGTAGACGGTATGATCAAGAGTCGTATCCCAAGTGACGCAGCACTCCAACGTACTAATGATCTAGTACTATATCACCTAGAGCTAAATCGCATAACTCTACTATCGGTGCACAGCACAAAACAACTACCAAAACTCTTAAAGCTATAAGCCGTAAACAACGAACGTTGATACTCAGATATCGGATTTCGTTCTCTCAAAATCGTCAAAGGATGTCATCCAACTCCATGGGTATATATAGTAGTCTCGCACATGTGAAGCCTTGAGGTAGTGCAATCTGATTGGTCACATGCTTGGCCTACATCACAATTCCATGGATGACATCACTTTCGGAATCTTCGATTCTTGAATCTTGGAATCTTGAATCTTCGATTCTTGAATCTTTGAATCTTGAATCTTCGATTCTTTTAACTTCAGACTTCAACAAATCTTGACTCCGTCGATCTCAATACTTCATCTTCAACTTCATCGTGGTGAACACTCGTCGTTGAACATTCCATATTTCATCGTCTTCATTGTCGTCAATAGAGTTGAAGTAGTAAACAACACTTCATGCATCAGGTGACACATGAAGTGAAAAGAGGCACGGCGTGCGACTCCAGTCGCACGGAATGAAGACAACATGTCATGCGACTCCTGTCGCACAACATAGACGTGCGACGCCAGTCGCACGGTTTGGTAGGGTGAGTTCATGCGACTCCTGTCGCATGACATTTAAATGCATGTTGAGCGACGCCTGTCGCACGAGATGGAAGAGGACGCACCGTGCGACTCCTGTCGCACGGGATGGGAAAGCATGGCTTGCGACTCCTGTCGCATGAAGAGAGAATGGAAGGCAGGCAAGGCGTGCGACTCCTGTCGCACGCGAATCATGCGACGCCCGTCGCATGAGATGATGAAACACATCCGTGCGACTCCTGTCGCATGAAATGATGATGCAAAGTCGTGCGACTCAGGTCGCATGATCTTGATAGATGGACTTCGTATTCCATACTTCGACGCTGTGTAGCTTGCATCCAATCTTCCAACACCTGAAATCAAAGACAAACAACAAACACATATGTTGTCGCCAAAACTAACAACTACAGTAATTTTGGTGATTAGTGATTTAAAAAAAATTACTTTCTTTTAAAAAATTGTTTTATGAAATAGTAATGGTTTTTAAGTATTCAATACATAAATTCTAACTTCTGATTAGTAGTCAAATAATTCAGTAATGTAATTTGTTTAATGTTTTTAAGTCTTACCATGAAGTTCATAGTTCGAACCTTGTCATCTACATATTTTCACCTTTTTTTGTGATTAAATGTTATGACGTGTCATAATGGGTCCAACGATTTTTATGTGGCAACGATGACAAGACAGACACATCAAATTTTCGGAGCAAAATGACCAAATATGAAAAAACAAAAAACTAAAGGAATACTAAAGGACTCGTCTATAGCAATCAGAACCATTTGTAATATTATTTCTATCTTTTATTAACTCGACTACGTTTGCGGTTATTTTTATCATTTTTTATTTAAATGTGGCAAGGTTTTTGATAAAATTCCTTTTCGATATTATTTAATTGGATATCATATAAGACTGTGTTTTTGTTTAGACGAAAAATTTACTGAAATAGTGAATTTGAACTTTACTGAATCAAATTGAATATTTCTATTGCTAAGATTATATACAAATGATGAAAAACAATAAAATATATGAAAGTATGACATATTTGATGCATGAAATGTGGAGAGCGTCTTTTCCATCATATCTTCTTCATTTATCTTTTCTCCGCACAAAGTTAATTTTGACGTTATTCTGAATAGTTCAGAATTGTACTCGCTAACAGTTTTGAAATCCTGTAAACGGAGATGCATCCACTCGTAGCGTGCTTTAGGGAGGACAATGGTCTTTTAATGATCAAATCTATCAGTCAATTTTTTCCATAAGACGTGGGGATCTTTGACAGTGAGATACTCAACTTTCAATCCTTCATGAAGATGATGACGGATGAAAATGAGTGAATTTGCACGATCCTGCGGGGATGACGTGTTTGCTTCTTTGATTGTCTCACCAAACCCTTGGAGATCAAATGAATCTTAGCATCAAGATTCCACGATAAATAATTATTCCCAGATATATCCAGTTCAACGAAATCTAGTTTCGCGATGTTTGCCATGAGTATCTTGTACTTCGGATCTTGGATGGGTAGAACTTGGAGGAAGAACGCGGTTGAGCTTTTCGTGCTGATAGCGTGTTATAAAGTAAAGAGAATTGAGAGAGAATTCGATGAATTTATTAATGAGAGGAGACCTCTTTATATAGGATACAATCTAGGGTTTCCGACTTAGCCAACAAGTCATTCACTATAATATATATATTTATAACACTCCCCCTTGAATGACTATTTATAGAATTGCTGCCTCGTTAAAACCTTGTCAGGAAAACCCAGTGGGACAAAACCTGAACGAAGGAAAAATAGTACAGCTTGCTCCCCCTGATTTAGATTACTGAACATCCTTGAGTCGACGCATACCAATTCCATTGACTAGTTTCTTGAAAGTGGTAGTTGGTAATGACTTCGTGAATAGGTCGGCTAAGCTGTCAATTGATCGTACTTTTTGAACTTCAATTTCGCCATTCTTCTGAAGCTCGTGTGTGTAGAAGAACTTTGGAGAGATGTGCTTTGTTCTGTCTCCTTTGATGTAGCCTCCTTTGAGTTGTGTTATGCAAGCGGCATTGTCTTCGTATAGTATTGTTGGACCATCCTTTGTAGAGTCAAGGTCACATGATGATTAGATGTAGTGAGTCATATTCCTTAGCCATACGCACTCCAGACTTGCTTCGTGAATTGCAATAATTTCAGAATGATTTGAAGATGTTGTCGTCAATGTTTGTTTCACGGATCTCCATGATATGGCAGTTCCTCCACGAGTAAAAACGTATCCCGTTTGTGATTTTGCTTTATGTGGATCTGAAAGATAACCTGCATCTGCATATCCAACTAAAGAAGATCCTAAATTTTGTGAATAAAATAAATCTAAGTCAATGGTACCCTTTAGGTATCGCAGTATGTGATGGTTTTCGATGTCGATCCAATCGCATGATTACCTCGTTCGTGTGTGCGGAAGCGTGTAAAATGAGTAAACACGAACAACAAGATCTAGTGCACACATATATATGTATAGACACATATTTATATATATATATATATATATATATACATACATCCAATATGTATGTATATATAAGGATTAACGAGAACACTTACAACCGGTGTAGCGTGCCTCGTTGATGTTGATTAAGGTGGTGTTGAGTCGATTGAACCAACTTAATGGATCAGCCACGAAATTCTCTCCTTGTGAATGACCTCGTCACTCATTTGGATCGCCCGGATGTTGAATCCGCACAAATGGCCCGGCCTCTACGTTTGCACACGAACCCGAATGTCGAACACTTTGCTTGCTTGAGTCGGTTCTCCAAGAACACTCTCTTCTCTCTATAGTTTGTGTGGATTTCGAAATTAGTGGTATTAGCACAAGAATGAGACATGAAAATATGATTTTCATACTCATTCATCCCACTTTAATTCCCTTGTAACCCCCACCATAAGTGTGTAATAACCATACACATAATGGGGTGATCATGGTGAATATGAAAGGTCATTTCCACATCATTATGCCAAATGACATTAGATGTAGTCCCACTAGCTTGTGTGGCATGCCATGTCACACTATGTGTCATGCATCCATGCAATGCATCCCATGCACGTAAAATCCACATGTATTGATTCTAAATCAATATTATTATCAAGCAACGTATATCAACATCGAGTCCGTGTGTGACCCTGTAGGTTTGATTATCGATCAATATTATATTGTTCCCAACAATTAATATTATCGACTAATCATTTAACATCCATAGACGACCTTATGAATTTATCGATTGCACACGTAGGATCGAAGGACATATCCCAACAGTATGTGCTTAACACCATTCCAATGTCTTTTAGTGGGTGCAGAGCTATATCTCGCGAGGAGATTAACAGAAAAAACTATATCAGGTTGAGTGCAATTAGCAAGATAAGTTAATGCACCAATTGCACTAAAGTATGGTAATTCATGACCAAGAATTGTTTCCCCATCTTCAAGTGGACGAAATGGATCATTTTTCACATAAAGTGAACGAACAACCATTGGTGAATCCAATGGGTATGCTTGATCCATATTAAATCGTTTTAGCAATTTTTCTGTATACGACGATTGATGAACAAATAATCCATCTTTGATATGCTCAATTTGCAAACCCAGACAAAACTTAGTTTTACCTAAATCTTTCATCTCAAATTCATTTTTCAAGTAATTTGCAGTTTTGTTGAGCTCTTCAGGAGTTCCTATCAAATTTAAATCATCAACATAAACTGCAATGATTGCAAATCCAACATTTGTTTTCTTTATGAAAACGCAAGGGCATAGGTCATCATTTTTATATCCCTCTTTCAGCAAGTATTCACTAAGACGGTTGTACCACATTCGCCCGGATTGTTTTAATCCATACAGGGATCATTGCAACTTGATTGAGAACATATTTCTAGGGCATGTATCATTTGTTTGTGGTATTTTAAGTCCTTCAGGAACTTTCATGTAAATGTCACTATCGAGTGAACCATACAAATACGCAGTTACTACGTCCATAAGGCGTATATCAAGCTTTTGTGACACGGTCGGACTTATTAAAAATCTGAATGTTATAGTGTCCATTACTGGAGAATATGTCTCCTCGTAATCAATTCCTGGCCTTTGTGAGAAGCCTTGGGCTACAAGTCGAGCTTTGTATCTTATAATTTCATTATCTTCATTTCTTTTTCTTACAAAAACCCATTTGTACCCTACAGGGGTTACATTTTTAGGAGTTCGGACTACAGGTCCAAAAACTTTTCGTTTTTCCAATGAATTTAACTCTACTTGTATGGCTTCTTTCCATTTTGGCAAATCACTTCTAACTTGACAATCTTTCATAGATTGTGGTTCAGGATCCTCATTTTGCATTATTTTAAGTGTCATATTAAAGGCGAATATGTTATCCATGACAACATTAGTTCGCTCCCATAATTTATGAGATGATAAATAATTAATTGCGATCTCATTATTTTCGGGCACTAACGGTTCTTCAGGAACGACTTCATTTTTATTTGATTGATCAATCACTATTTTATCCAGAGCTTGAGTATGAGTTTTCTCTTGTACATGTATTTTTCTCTTCCTCGGTACAATATCTTTTGCACCGGGTGGTCGACCACGCTTTTGGCGTATTTGAGACTCATTTGCTATGTTAATTTGTCCTTCAGGGTGACAAGACGTTGTAGTGCATCAAAAATCAAATAAAAAATATATCGAACTAATTGACGAAGCAATTCGCCCGAGTCGATCTCACGAGGAACACTGCTATCGGAACTCGTATTTGTATTTAAGTGGTTGCAAAAGAAAGAAGAAAGAAATATAGCATAATGCGAAGTTGGTTTGGTTTTTGTTGTAAACTAAGATTAACTACGAAATAAAAACTAAGCAATTAACGAGGTGTAATAAATAATGAGTAAGACTAGGATTTCGGGTTCATCAAACATAAACGTCGGGTTGTCAATTTACGAAATACAATTTTTCTAAAACGTCCGTCTCCGGTAGATTTTAGTGTATTTGACTATCCTAAGTCATGTACTTGCTCCTAAGCCTCGTACAATTTTATAAAATTTAATTTGGCAATTCATCGAACACATTGTATGCATGTGTAAATCTTAAACCCTAGTTCATATTCGAATCCCCCTAATCCTAGTTAGATGTTTAATTACTCATATCGATAATTAAAAATAAACAAGTATGCGTAGAAGAATTCATGATCAACAAGTAGAATAAAAACGCAAGCAAATAATAAGAACAAAATTAAAAGGAAAAAACTTACTAAATTAATTGTTCAAAGTAGAAACCAAGATCGAGAGCTAACCCCGATTAAATTCGTAAATCAAAAGCAAGAAGATCAACGTTGAAAACCTAAGAAACCGAGTCTCTAAATCTCTCCAATTCGTCCAGAAAATAAGTGAAAAAGTGTGTCCTAAAACCTAGGTTTAAAAACCAATAAGTAGTCTAAGAATCGGGGGTCAAAACGCGGGTCAATGGCTGGACGAGGAGGCAGGCGACCGCCTGAGGGAGGAGGCGCTCGCCCGCGCTGGCTGGGAGGCGACCGCCTGGGTAGGAGGCGAGCGCTTCCTTCGTTTTCAAGCTCTCTGAAGTTCTGGGGCAGGCGAGCGCCTGGTCATCGAGCGCTCGCCTAGTGGTGGTCGCGAGCGAGCGCTTGGATGGATGGGCCATGTAGAGAACTCCAAGGGCTTTCCGTAGAGATATAGATCATCTCCATAGGTGGTTTGAGATGGGAGACCCAAGCTCTCCAAGTTCGCTGTGCGTACACTCCGGGGCAGCTGCGTACTGGGCTAGAAACTCAAGGATTTCGACTTTATGATGGGGATCTATGATAATAAAAGTGAAGGGCCTCGTACACCTCTTCGAGAGATTTCTGACAAGGTATGGACCATGCATATATGTAGTCGGAGCTGGGAGAACCAAGCTCTCCAAGTTTGCTGCACATACACCCCAGGCCAGCTGCATACTGGGCTGGAAACCCGTGAATTCCGGCTTTATTACGAGGAACCATGACAAAAAACTGGTAGACCCATGTAGAGGATTTCAAGATCTTTCCGACAATGTATGGATCGTGTTTTGAGGTGGTCGGAGTTGGGAGAACCAAAGTGGCCAAATTTGCAGCGCAATCACGATAGGTGGTTGGTCAAATTACTTTACCGTTTTTCAACTCGTTTTTGCTCGTTTTCGCATAGAACATGATCATACACCTAAACACTCCACAAAATGTCAAACCTACCGAGAATCATGAGAATGATGCACAAGAATGACACAAAATGGCATGAGACGACACAAAACATCATAGGAAAAGTAGCACAAAAACATGTAAATCAAGTCCCCCACACTTAGCTCTTTGCTTGTCCTCAAGCAAACAATCACGGTATACAATACAAACCAAGCATCGATTAAGCTCAAGACAAACAATCAACCATAAGGGAATTCAAGTCATTCACATTCGACAAATCAGAACCAACTAATGAGTGTCCCTCAAGTATTCAAATCCCAACAGTTCAAACCATGACTCCACTCCACCAACATCAACAACGAGCACAAGTAAACAAAGCCACAGAAATCTCTAGCCAAGTTAATCAAGTGAGGCAATATTCACTAGGTGTAAACAGTCAATGGTCACTCGAGTATCCTAGCGTGGTTTCCCATACTCATCGTTCTCGTATAAGCAGTGTGGCTGCTCTACTAATATTAATACATTTACTACTATTATTATTTTATTATTATTTTATTTTGCTTTTTTTTTGCTTTTTTTTTGCTTTTTATTTTTTCTCTCGGCATCGAGATTTTACGAACCATTTATTTTTTTCTTACTACCTCGGCTGCCGGCCCTTTTTTTTCACATACGCAACTAAAAATTTCGAACGTCTTCTGTTTTTGCGTCCGGTTGCGAATAATACCTATATATAGCTAAGCCACACTACTAATAAGAGAGACGATCAAAGTAGAATCCTCGTGTATAACTCGGCCAAACAATCAATGAACTCGATCCACTTAATACTCGTGCCTAACCGATGTCATGAAAAACACAGTTCTCCCTATGTAGCAAATCCTAAGTGTAGGACCCTGATGAGCCATTTTATTTGCTCATCTTAGAGCACTTTTACACCCTTTATTGAGTCAGTTTGAGTCGTTAACGTGTCTGGGAGGGCACAAATAGGTGTTTGGGCAGAGTGTGTGTTGATGCAGGTAACAGGTGGCGCACTGGGCAAAAGAGGCAAGGAAATCCCCTTCTTTGGGCAAATCAGATTCTGGAGCGGTAGTGACAAGCAACAGTTTGACCACATCGGGCAAATGGGTAAGGTCATGAAGCAGAAGACCCAGAATTCTTACCAAGTACCGTGCCTGGTCCGACCATCTGTGGAGGAGAAGACATACCTGCGGATTTCAGTTTGGGCAAAAGCGGCTGTTGACAGGAGATTCGCTGCGGGCAAGCTGTCAGCGTACCAGAATTCCTGGATTTGGGGGATCTCACTTATCCTCCAACCCGTTGACTGTTGGCGCCTATTCTTTAGGAAGGAGCAACAGCCGCTAATTCAAAATTCAAATTCGAAGTCTTTAAAAAGAGGGGCGCGACGGGCAGCAAGACACGACTATTACGCATCGAGAAATCGAGAGAGCCGCCGGTCCCGAAGTTCGCCGTCGCCGCCGGAGGAGTCGCCGGATAAGAGATCGGCGCTGTTCGTCCGAGTCTCTTATTTGTTTTGTAGTAGATCCGACCTTCGGGTCGAGAAACAATTTCGTTTTATGTTTTGTTTTTAAGTTTTTAATTCCGTATTTCGATTTCCTTCAAAAACGATTTTACGATTTGAAGCCATGATTAATATAGTTCGCTTTCCCTTATTTATTTCGTCTTTTAATTTCTGTATGAGTGGCTAAGTTGTTTTGCATCTGGGCAGGGACGGATCGATGGTGATTTAGGGTTTTAGTTAGGTCGCGAGGTTGAAGGGGCTAAAGTAGCCGGTTGGGCGTTTGTTCCCGAGGCAAAGTTGGTTGAGGTTTATTTCCGGGGAGTTTGGGCGAACTAGGACGACCACTAGTGAACCTTTACAAACTGGGATACTGGTGATTGGCAAGCCGCATAGATGTACCTTGTAGTATTGTTGCGGGCATAGCACTAGAACTTGCAGGAGATGCGGTCGTATGTTTCGAGCATGCTATTGGCCGAGCGGGTCTGTCTAGAGGGTAATGCGGGTTTGGGCAAACTAGATCCATGTTTGGTCGCATAGGTTATCGAATTGTTCAGATCCAGGGGTTTAGGCATAGTGATAGCTAGCCTTCTCTTTACACAGTAAGGATAGATGAGGGGTGGGGCAATTGTTGGGCGTGACGCAATAGGACCACTTTAATTTTTGCACCCTATAACTGCTGACAAACCGCTGGTAGAAATCCTTAGTGCCGATGACCGGTAGTTTGCCCTAATGATCCTGAGTGAAGTTGTCTGCCCGGATGCTTTGTTTCCTACTTGATTTCAGTTTTTCTGTTTAGTATTCTGTTAGATCTGAGTGTTTGCTTTATTTACTTTTAGATTTATTTATTTGCATGCTATTTCTGTTAGCCGTAGTTAGATTGAAGTGTTTGAAACGATTGCAAAACCGTTGTGCCCACACCAACCAAACTCAAAATCTTTTTGTGACAACCCCTTGGGCAAAGCCGAGATCACCTACTGTAATTGCCTCCTTGTGGGACCGACCCCACA
The DNA here is from genome assembly GCA_954870475.1 of Euphrasia confusa. Classification (NCBI taxonomy): domain Eukaryota; kingdom Viridiplantae; phylum Streptophyta; class Magnoliopsida; order Lamiales; family Orobanchaceae; genus Euphrasia; species Euphrasia confusa. The sequence goes on from OX940960.1 coordinate 27,404,022, forward strand.
TACTTGCCATTATCTACCTTTTGGTAGTGATAGGAGTACTGGCTAAATATAAATTTCATTTTGCCGACGCGTGTGCTCTAACGACAAGCATTCGCGCTCGTCAAAATTGGCGCCGTCGCCGGGGAGGCAATATTCCAGCAGTAAGTCGTCTGTGCTATTTGACCTGTGATTTTTTGTTTTTGCTCCAGCTTGACCGTACAGGGCAAACAAGGGCAGAACGGGAGGAGCAGGGCAAAGAGCACGTGCCGCCCAGAAACAAACGTCATGCCCATGATGATAACTAAGGCGCTGGCCAGGAGGCAACCTGGTATGTTTTCTCTTTTTATTTTGTTTTGATTCAATAAATAAGCTTTGAGCAGTGTTCTCCTCGAAAGGTAGTGTGTTCTGTATTGCAGATTATGGGGAAAGAGCCCGAGCAGAGGGAGAAAGGGTAGCTGTGTGGGCATACTAAAAGACCACTTGTTCAAACGGCAGTGTATTCTAGATGGACGACAAGCTCCCTGAAGTTGCAAGGATGACCCATGGAACTAAGTCAAGGTCTGGGCAGACGTGCTCACGCTACTGATTCCGAGAAAAGTTCTAAGACGACAGGGCAACATGTAAAAAAGTCTTGCGGAGCTGCTGAACAAGTTAATGGCCCACTTTGCCCACACTGGATTTAGGTACTCACCTGACTCCACCTCCTAATTGTTCCCTCCCAAGTGTTGTAGTTTTTAGTTTTATTTTTATTTTTATTTTTTTTTTTATTTTTTTTTTTATTTTATTTTCTGAAAGTCAACTCGAGTCACTTTGACTCTGGTGACTAGGTCGATCTCCCTGCTGACACACTTTGCCCAAGCAAAGTGTGTGAGGGGGTAGGTGCGCCAACTTTTTGAGTCTTAGTCTGGTCGTGGTAGCCCCTACCAATCTTATTACTTTTGCACACTTTGCCTAGGCAAAGTGTGTGAGGGGGGAAAGGGAAAGGGCAAACCCCTGTTTCTAATCGAGTCAGCATGATTTTGTGTCACCTTGGGCAAACATACATACAGTAACTCAAACTTTATAGTTAAGATGCATGAAATAGGGATGATGGAACTGTTCTAGGCAAAGTGTGAGAATTGAGCCAACATTGATATATGATTTCTTTCTTTGAGAGTCTGCTGTGATCTTTACAAATGCTTGTCTTTGCCTGTTTGCTGAATTGAGTAGTTTGACTGAGTAGGGTTGTTAAATGATTAGGGCATTTTCTTGTTTTAGTTTGCCTGAATAAATAACACTGCCCCTTGCTAGCCCTTTTGAGCCTGATTGATTTTCTTTGTGAACCCATTCTGGTATTATGCCCACATTACATAGGCAGCCAGAGAGAAGAAAGGGAGTTAGGGCATAGTGTTAAAAAAAAAGAAAAAAAAAAGAAAAAAAAAAAGAGAAAAAAAAATCATCAGAAAAAAAAAAAAGATGAATAAAAAGTTGTTGTGCTAAGGCCCGTATGAAAAGGGGCAAAGTGGCAGAGAAAAGGCTAACATCAAAAAGCCCTCTGCCCAAACAAAGCCTACTCCCAGAAAAATCTACTCATATGAGCCCAACACTACAACCCAATAAAAGCCCCTTTGATAATCCCCCTGCTTAGTTAAAACAAACTCAGATTAGCAATAAGGCAAATTTAGGCAAAGTGGAGTCACAGCAGAAAATGAGTGTCATTGAACCCATACACTGAAAAGAGAGAAACACTGTGAGGGAGTGAACCCAAAGACCTAGAACAGACTTTTGACTAATTTTTATCTTTACTTGAATTTTGTGTGATTGTATGTACTATGCCCTATAACTGATCATGCTAAAGTCCTTTGCTTTATTTCTTCCTATTTCTTTCACTTCTGTTTTCACTTTGGTCTTGAGTCAGGCAAATCAGAGCCCACGCTTGGGGACAAGCGTATCCAAGTGTGTGCGGTTCTGATGAGCCATTTTATTTGCTCATCTTAGAGCACTTTTACACCCTTTATTGAGTCAGTTTGAGTCGTTAACGTGTCTGGGAGGGCACAATTAGGTGTTTGGGCAGAGTGTGTGTTGATGCAGGTAACAGGTGGCGCACTGGGCAAAAGAGGCAAGGAAATCCCCTTCTTTGGGCAAATCAGATTCTGGAGCGGTAGTGACAAGCAACAGTTTGACCACATCGGGCAAATGGGTAAGGTCATGAAGCAGAAGACCCAGAATTCTTACCAAGTACCGTGCCTGGTCCGACCATCTGTGGAGGAGAAGAAATACCTGCCGGTTTTTTTTTTGGGCAAAAGCAGCTGTTGACAGGAGATTCGCTGCGGGCAAGCTGTCAGCGTACCAGAATTCCTGGATTTGGGGGATCTCACTTATCCTCCAACCCGTTGACTGCTGGCGCCTATTCTTTAGGAAGGAGCAACAGCCGCTAATTCAAAATTCAAATTCGAAGTCTTTAAAAAGAGGGGCGCGACGGGCAGCAAGACACGACTATTACGCATCGAGAAATCGAGAGAGCCGCCGGTCCCGAAGTTCGCCGTCGCCGCCGGAGGAGTCGCCGGAGAAGAGATCGGCGCTGTTCGTCCGAGTCTCTTATTTGTTTTGTAGTAGATCCGACCTTCGGGTCGAGAAACAATTTCGTTTTATGTTTTGTTTTTAAGTTTTTAATTCCGTATTTCGATTTCCTTCAAAAACGATTTTACGATTTGAAGCCATGATTAATATAGTTTGCTTTCCCTTATTTATTTCGTCTTTTAATTTCTGTATGAGTGGCTAAGTTGTTTTGCATCTGGGCAGGGACGGATCGATGGTGATTTAGGGTTTTAGTTAGGTCGCGAGGTTGAAGGGGCTAAAGTAGCCGGTTGGGCGTTTGTTCCCGAGGCAAAGTTGGTTGAGGTTTATTTCCGGGGAGTTTGGGCGAACTAGGACGACCACTAGTGAACCTTTACAAACTGGGATACTGGTGATTGGCAAACCGCATAGATGTACCTTGTAGTATTGTTGCGGGCATAGCACTAGAACTTGCAGGAGATGCAGTCGTATGTTTCGAGCATGCTATTGGCCGAGCGGGTCTGTCTAGAGGGTAATGCGGGTTTGGGCAAACTAGATCCATGTTTGGTCGCATAGGTTATCGAATTGTTCAGATCCAGGGGTTTAGGCATAGTGATAGCTAGCCTTCTCTTTACACAGTAAGGATAGATGAGGGGTGGGGCAATTGTTGGGCGTGACGCAATAGGACCACTTTTGTTTTTGCACCCTATAACTGCTGACAAACCGCTGGTAGAAATCCTTAGTGCCGATGACCGGTAGTTTGCCCTAATGATCCTGAGTGAAGTTGTCTGCCCGGATGCTTTGTTTCCTATTTGATTTCAGTTTTTCCGTTTAGTATTCTGTTAGATCTGAGTGTTTGCTTTATTTACTTTTAGATTTATTTATTTGCATGCTATTTCTGTTAGCCGTAGTTAGATTGAAGTGTTTGAAACGATTGCAAAACCGCTGTGCCCACACCAACCAAACTCAAAATCTTTTTGTGACAACCCCTTGGGCAAAGCCGAGATCACCTACTGTAATTGCCTCCTTGTGGGACCGACCCCACGTACTTGCCATTATCTACGTTTTGTAGTTATAAGAGTACTGGCTAAATATAAATTTCATTTTGACAGCGTGTTTGCCCCACGACAAGTATTCGCGCTCGTCAGACCCACAATTAATCAACTCGTCATTATCATCATTATGAAGCCCTGAATTCAACTATGTGTAAACCGAAGCCTATATTGCCTAGTACATGCTTATAACAACTATACCGCAATTGGGCTAAATGGGGAGGGTGATCAACACGAAAAAACATACCAAAAGATACAACATAAGCGACGTTTGAAGACTACTATAACCCCAACAAACCTCGCGAAACAACGGGTTACCCTAAGAACATGCAAAGCTACCCCCACACTTGAAATACACATTGTCCTCAATGTAAAACACATAAGCAAGCAAATCTCAGGCAAGGAAGTACAAAACATGTCCAAACGAAAAAGAACAAACTAAAGAAACATAATACACATAACAAACATAAAAAGAAGAAGGGTAAGAAGGTGCAAACAGTGGTGTCGACTCCTTCGGTCTTCTCGATCCAGCCCGTATGAAATCGTGGGAAGGCCCCCACGTGGCGCTCATTTTGGGAACCAAAAGAGCAGCACGGTCCGTGGATTAGCCTCCACGCGGCGCTCATTTATAGTCAAAAGCTCGACTTTTACTTCTTCATCCAAGGTGCATTTAATCCATGTAGACATACTTCCATTGTTTCGATAATCCCTTGATCTCTAATTTTGGTGGAGGTGATTCTTTTTCTCCGTCGCTCTCGAGTACCTCAATCACCCTCACACTATCTTTTACATGCACGTCTTGTTTGGCTTCAACACCGAGAAATATCGAGCTACTTTTCTGCAAAAACACCATCTCGGCCAAGAGATCAATAGCATACATGTAAATATAATTTATAGCACATGGGGAAGAATCAGTAATCCCTACCTCAAATACCGTATCATCCGCTCTTCTTTTATTCACTCCCAAAACACAATTAAATTTTAAAATACCTGGATCATGCGGCTTGGGTGGGTGATGATCACTCGGAGAAAATATCCTCAACCTCCATCCCCTCTTCTCTCGTGTCATCGGTATTTGAGTTTTGAGACTCAAAAGCGATATCTAGCATCGATGACTCCTCTTCTTGTAATTGCACCCCGTCTTGATTGTCGACTACTATATTGAAATTCAATGTCTCTTGCTCTTGTTCTATAGGGGGTGGAAGAGACAACTTGTATGGGTCTTCGTCTCGATGCGACACTTTTGGTGTAATCTCCTCCAACACGATACTCTCAATCGTCTCTTCCTCATCATCTTCCTCTAAATTTAGTTCATTGTCGTACATATGCTCCACTTTGGCCTCGACCTCATTCGGTTCAACTTCATCATAGTCGTAGTCACTTTGGAGATGCTCTTCCTCGTGTACCCACTCGCTTTGATTGCACATCTTATCGATCATATCTCCTATGACCTTAGAGCTTGCTTCCGCTTCGATACTCTCTCCCAATCTAACTTCATTCGCCTTTATTGATGCTTCGTTTGCTTCCATGACTCGTTCGGCCATCTGCATGAAATCCTGGAAAGTGTCCTCCAAAGATGGCTTATATAACGGCTTTGGTTGCATCGAATACGGCGGAGGGTATGCCAAATTTGCTTCAACATTTATAGTCATCGTCACTTCATTCGCTTTGATCGACGCTTCATTTGATTTCATTATCTGGTTGGCCGTTTGCATGAAATCTTGAAAAACATCATCCAACGATGGTTTGTATGGAGGCTCAGGTTGCATAGAATAATGTGGAGGGTACACCATGTTCTGAGGAGGCCATTGTTGGTGAGGTGGATCAAAATGATATCTCGATTGAGTATCCCACTCCGGATTGTATGCTTGAGACTGAGAGCCAAAATGTGTTGTCGTGTCATATTGGGAAGACTCGTAGTAAGTGCTCGTTTGAGGCCTTGTGAACTCCCACGGATAGTTATTATATGTATTCATCACTGCTAACACAAACACTTGACAAAAACATTAAACGCACCGGCGGGAAAAATAATACTCATATCAAAAAAAGAAAAAGAAAAAGAAAGTTGCAAACACTCAAACACTAATACTAGTGCCTAAAGTGTTCCCCGGCAACGGCGCCAATTTGACAAGACGTTGTAGTGCGTCAAAAATCAAATAAAAAATATATCGAACTAATTGACGAAGCAATTCGCCCGAGTCGATCTCACGAGGAACACTGCTATCGGAACTCGTATTTGTATTTAAGTGGTTGCGAAAGAAAGAAGAAAGAAATATAGCATAATGCGAAGTTGGTTTGGTTTTTGTTGTAAACTAAGATTAACTACGAAATAAAAACTAAGCAATTAACGAGGTGTAATAAATAATGAGAAAGACTAGGATTTCGGGTTCATCAAACATAAACGTCGGGTTGTCAATTTACGAAATACAATTTTTCTAAAACGTCCGTCTCCGGTAGATTTTAGTGTATTTGATTATCCTAAGTCATGTACTTGCTCCTAAGCCTCGTACAATTTTATAAAATTTAATTTGGCAATTCATCGAACACATTGTATGCATGTGTAAATCTTAAACCCTAGTTCATATTCGAATCCCCCTAATCCTAGTTAGATGTTTAATTACTCATATCGATAATTAAAAATAAACAAGTATGCGTAGAAGAATTCATGATCAACAAGTAGAATAAAAACGCAAGCAAATAATAAGAACAAAATTAAAAGGAAAAAACTTACTAAATTAATTGTTCAAAGTAGAAACCAAGATCGAGAGCTAACCCCGATTAAATTCGTAAATCAAAAGCAAGAAGATCAACGTTGAAAACCTAAGAAACCGAGTCTCTAAAGCTCTCCAATTCGTCCAGAAAATAAGTGAAAAAGTGTGTCCTAAAACCTAGGTATAAAAACCAATAAGTAGTCTAAGAATCGGGGGTCAAAACGCGGGTCATTGGCTGGACGAGGAGGCAGGCGACCGCCTGAGGGAGGAGGCGAGCGCTTCCTTCGTTTTCAAGCTCTCTGAAGTTCTGGGGCAGGCGAGCGCCTGGTCATCGAGCGCTCGCCTAGTGGTGGTCGCGAGCGAGCGCTTGGATGGATGGGCCATGTAGAGAGCTCCAAGGTCTTTCCGTAGAGATATAGATCATCTCCATAGGTGGTCTGAGATGGGAGACCCAAGCTCTCCAAGTTCGCTGTGCGTACACTCCGGGGCAGCTGCGTACTGGGCTAGAAACTCAAGGATTGAGACTTTATGATGGGGATCTATGATAGTAAAAGGGAAGGGCCTCGTACAACTCTTTGAGAGCTTTCTGACAAGGTATGGACCATGCATATATGTAGTCGGAGCTGGGAGAACCAAGCTCTCCAAGTTTGCTGCACATACACCCCAGGGCAGCTGCATACTTGGCTGGAAACCCGTGAATTCCGGCTTTATTACGAGGAACCATGACAAAAAACTGATAGACCCATGTAGAGTATTTCAATATCTTTCCGACAATGTATGGATCGTGTTTTGAGATGGTCGGAGTTGGGAGAACCAAAGTGGCCAAATTTGCAGCGCAATCACGATAGGTGGTTGGTCAAATTACTTTACCGTTTTTCAACTCGTTTTTGCTCGTTTTCGCATTGAACATGATCATACACCTACACACTCCACAAAACGTCAAACCTACCGAGAATCATGAGAATGATGCACAAGAATGACACAAAATGGCATGAGACGACACAAAACATCATAGGAAAAGTAGCACAAAAACATGTAAATCACAGGGCATCAATTTTCGCAGGAGTATTTACCGCTGGTATATGTGACTTTGTCACTTTTGTTGTATCAACAAACGCATCGGGAAGTTGATTTGCGATTCTTTGCAAATTAATGATCTTTACAACTTCCTCCTCACACAACTTATTTCGAGGATCAAAGTGTGACAACGTTTTTTCATTCCAAGAGATAATACGAGGATTCTCAGTATTCAATTTTGTTCCACCCAAAGTGGGAAAAGTCATTTCATAAAAATGACAATATGCAAATATTGCAGTAAATAAATCTCCAGTTAATGGTTCAAGATACCTAATTATTGATGGTGAGTCAAACCCAACATAAATTCCAAGCCTCCGTTGAGGACCCATCTTTTTACGTTGTGGGGGTGAAATCGGAACTTGGACCGCACAACCAAAGATCTTTAGGTGTGATATATTAGGTTCTTGACCAACTGCAATTTGTAAAGGCAAATACTGGTGATAATGTGTAGGCCTTATACGAATCAGCGAAGCAGCATGCAGTATAGCATGTCCCCAAACAGATTGTGAGGGCTTAGTTTTCATAAGTAATGGTCTAGCAATTAACTGGAGACATTTTATAAACGATTCAGCTAAACCATTTTGTGTGTGAACATGAGCTACCGAATGTTCAACTTCAATTCCAATTGACATACAATAGTTATCGAATGCTTACGATTTGAATTTGACAGCATTGTCAAGACGAATTTTCTTGATCGAGTAGTCAGGGAATTGTGCTCGTAATTTTATCATTTGAGCAAGTAATTTAGCGAATGCTGCATTTCTTGTAGAGAGCAAGCAAACATGCGACCATCGAGTGGAAGCGTCAATCAATACCATGAAATAACGAAATGGTCCACATGGTGGATGTATTGTCAATCAATACCATGAAATAACGAAATGGTCCACATGGTGGATGTATTGGTCCACAAATATCTCCTTGGATTCTTTCTAAGAATGTTGGACATTCTGCATTAACCTTCGTAATAGAAAGTCTAATAATTAACTTGCCCTGCGAACACGCACTACATGGATATTCATTCGGTAAAAGGATCGTCTTATCCTTTAGTTGGTGCCCATTTGAATTACCAATGATTCGACGCATCATATTTGTCCCAGGATGCCCAAGTCGATCATGCCAAAGCATAAAAGTTTGTGAATTAATGAACTTCTGGTTCATTTTGCTTCAATTGATTTTATCACAGTACCATACATGCCAGATGGAAGTGATTGCAGTTTTTCTTTTATCTGTTTCTTTCCAGATTCAAAAGAAGTTATGCATAGATATTCAATATGATTTTCATGCATTGTTTCTATGTGATATCCATTACAACGAATATCTTTAAAACTTAGCAAATTCCTTCTCGATTTGCTAGAATACAATGCATCTTTTAGGTCTAGTATGGTGTTATTTGACAAGATAACACTAGCTCTTCCGGAGCCTTCAATAATACTGGATGCACCAGAAATTGTAATGACATTGTTCTTTGCAAATTTCAAGTTTATAAAATACTTTTTATCTCGAAGTATTGTATGGGTGGTGGCGCTATCGGCAAGGCATTCATCCATCTATAAAAATAAAATAGTTTTAAAATTTATTTTGAAAAGATAAACAAAGTACGATAAATTATTAAAATGATCTAAACATTTTGATCAAAACGAAAATGCTTGAAAATAAACTAATCAATGTTTTCCAATACGCCATTGCCAATCAGATTATCAATATTGCCATTCGGGTCCTCAAAGAAGTCAGAGGTCTCCAATTTTGTGATGTCAACTGGGCCATCATAATCCTCAAAGATTGAGTCATTGTAATCAGCAAGATTGGTCTCTACTTTACCTTTTCCTTTGATAGAATTCTGGTAGAGCTCAAAAAGGTGTTTAGTCGTGCGACAGGCACGACTCCAATGCCCCACAATTCCACATCTATAGCATTTTTCTTCGCGCACCTTGTTCTCGTTTGGCTTATGCCTTTTGAAGCTACTACCTTGCTGATTATTTTGCCAATTATTTCACCCACGAGACCTCCCACGGCCACGTCCTTGTTCGTATCCACGTCCACGTCCTCGCACATGACCACGACCACGTCCACGTTCATTAACATTTGCTTCAGGCAACGGTGTGGATCCAGTTGGTCGTTTCTCATGATTTTTCATCAGTAGCTCATTGTTCTGTTCTGCCACTAACAGACATGATATGAGCTCAGAATACTTTTTGAAGCCACGCAGGCGGTATTGCTGCTGCAGGAGCACATTTGATGCATGAAATGTGGAGAACGTCTTTTCCATCATATCTTCTTCATTGATCTTTTCTCCGCACAAAGTTAATTTTGACGTTATTCTGAATAGTTCAGAATTGTACTCGCTAACAGTTTTGAAATCCTGTAAGCGGAGATGCATCCACTCGTAGCGTGCTTTAGGGAGGACAATGGTCTTTTGGTGATAAAATCTATCAGCCAATTTTTTCCATAAAACGTGGGGATCTTTGACAGTGAGATACTCAACTTTCAATCCTTCATGAAGATGATGACGGATGAAAATGAGTGATTTTGCACGATCCTGCGGGGATGACGTGTTTGCTTCTTTGATTGTCTCATCCAAACCCTTGGAGATCAAATGAATCTCAGCATCAAGATTCCACGATAAATAATTCTTCCCAGATATATCCAGTTCAATGAAATCTAGTTTCGCGATGTTTGCCATGAGTATCTTGTACTTCGGATCTTGGATGGGTAGAACTTGGATGAAGAACGCGGTTGAGCTTTTCGTGCTGATAACGTGTTATAAAGTAAAGAGAATTGAGAGAGAATTCGATTAATTTATTAATGAGAGGAGACCTCTTTATATAGGATACAATCTAGGGTTTCCGACTTAGCCAACAAGTCATTCACTATAATATATATATTTATAACACTCCCCCTTGAATGACTATTTATAGAATTGCTGCCTCGTTAAAACCTTGTCAGGAAAAACCAGTGGGACAAAACCTGAACGAAGGAAAAAGATTACAGCTTGCTCCCCCTGATTTAGATTACTGAACATCCTTGAGTCGACGCATACCAATTCCATTGACTAGTTTCTTGAAAGTGGTAGTTGGTAATGACTTCGTGAATAGGTCGGCTAAGTTGTCAATTGATCGTACTTTTTGAACTTCAATTTCGCCATTCTTCTGAAGCTCGTGTGTGTAGAAGAACTCAACAACAACATCACAAAATAATCAAAACCCACATGATATACACACACTTATACTTAGGTTTAATTCCATTAATCCATAAATTAAACCCTTGTTCGAACTTGATTCCCGTAGTAAATATGAAAGGTCATTTCCACATCATTTCCCATTGGTGTCTTTGAATTATTTCCTTGAAATGATTGTGGCTTTTGATAAGGTTGTGCAACAAAAGGTTTTCTTTGATTCCCATAATTCCCTCTTTGTAATACTTCTAATCGATTTAGGCCACTCTCTATTCTGGCTGCAGCTTGAACAACCTTATTGTATGAAGGGGAATCAATAGCCAATAAGTTCTTTTGCAACTCAGGTATCAAACCTCTTGTAAATTTATATAACTTATCTTCCTCATCTTGTATCATACCAGGCGCATACCTAGAGAGACGATGAAACTCGGCTTCATATTGAGTAACACTCATTGATCCTTGTCGAAGACGGTGGAATTCATCCCTTCTAGCTTCCCTGACCACACGCGGATTATATTTCTTACGAAATTCTTGGACAAAATTTTGCCACGTCCTCGCTGTGTTTTCTTTATTCCACTTATCTGCAACATTTCTCCACCAAATGCGTGATGCTGATTCTAAGCGAAACACCACCAAGGTTAATTTTTGCTCTTCAGTGTAATTTAAAGCATCGAAAATACATTATATCTTTTCAATCCACTCTTCAGCCTTTCGATCATCTGGTTCACCTTGAAACACTGGTGGATTGAATCGAAGAAATTTCTCGAGCACCCGATCATGTTTTTCGGTAGCCAAATTTGCATTAACGTGGTTGGCGTTGTTTTGTTGTTGAAGTAGCGCCAACATTTGTTGCAAAACTTGGGTATTAAGGTCTGGTTCGACATTTGGCGGGGGTTGAACTTGCGGTTTAGTTTGTGGTGCTTCTCCCCGAGGTGGATATGGTTCATATCTATGATTTAGTCGTGGACGTCCTCTTCCACGTCTTTCAACCATGATACTAAAAATGTAGACACTGTACTTATCAGATATGTTTCAAAATATTAGATATGTATTGCATATTTAAATAGATAATAAAATAATTTATAAAACGCAATAAGTGATACTAATATTTCATTTCATATATACATACACATGTACATAATCTTCCATTGTCTCAAAACATAGTTACCAAAATAGGACCTACGTCCTAGACAACTTGTTGTCAAGTTTAGTTAGTGCTTCAATATACTAGAGTACGATTCATACTATATTACAACACATGATATATGTTATACCACTAGCTTTACCCTCACTCTATGGGTCTATAATAATAGTCAAAACACCATTATTCTCAATCTCCCACATTAGTAGTTCCTCATGTGGACTCTCGATAGGATGTTCCACGAATACCGATTCTTCACCACCTATTTCTTCTTCTGGGTCCTCCTCTGGGTCTTCTTCTGGTTCCTCGTCTGGAACCTCTTCTGGTTCCTTGTCTGGATTTATCGGTTCCATTTCTTCCTCCAAATTAACTTCTTCTTCAACCACTAAAGGAGGAGAAACTAAAGGGTTAGGAAGCCCAGGTATTACAACACACAAATCAAGAACTTTCCCTCAGACAATCTCTCGTTCTTGATTCCTTTCTTCAATAATATTATGAGCAGTAGCTAGACTACCCTCCAATAGTGCATTATTATGTTGAGCTTCCTGTAATGCTAGTTCCAAACTCTTGGTCTTTCTCTCATAATAGTTGGCTAACTTTTCCAAGTAGGTAATATGTTCCAAGCAAGGTATATGCATAATTGAATCCATCCTACAAGAATTCAATTATTACTCATCCTATTAAAATTGTCTTTCTAAGGTATTAAAAAATAAAAATTAAATCAAGATATCATATATATAACATTTGCAGTCAAACATATTCAATTAAGCGATAACACGAAACACAACATATTTCACATTTAACAGATATTATGCTAGACACCACATTTAAGCAACCAGTCTAAAATATTATCATGATTATTTTTATTATTATTATATTTAAAATTATATGTATTACTTTTTTTTAAAACAATTTAGATTGATTTCCTAGTCCACAGGCTAAGGATCATATCCTGGTTAGCTCAGTTATTTCTTCATTTTAACTAAGTTCTGACACCATTTTTGTAACGCCCGAACATAAATAAAATAAATATTACACAACAAAGTTCATAAAAATTGTAGTCGATTCTAAGTTCCAAAAATATTTACACGTCTTTGTCTGATATTTATCATCTAGATCAAAACTTGCATGAAAATATATTTTACAGAACATCTTAAGATGACCAAAAGATATACTTTTATACATTCGTCACTATTTAAAAGTGAACTACAACAAGGACATTCAAACTCAAGCATCTAGTCTTCAAGCAAGTCGTCGATACAAGAATCCAAAATATGCGCATCTGAAAGTTTAAGAAATAAAAATAGGGTATAAGCCAAAATGGCTCAGTGGGATTTCATTTCATATGTTTTTTTAGAAAAAAGTAAATCATAAGAAAATTTGAACAAATTATTAAATATTGATTTTTGTAAAATAATTTAGTAAATCATCCTATGTTCAAGTTCAGGTAGTGAAAAATGAATAACAAGTTTTAAGAAACAGAATAGAAACAAACTCGACGACCACCACATTAAACGTAAGGTTGATCTACGACCAAGATTACATCTCAAAACGTTTCCCTTATTCACCTTAAAAGGTGACACGTCAAGCAATCGGCCGAAGCCTAAAACACCTTATCCCTCCCAGGTGGCTCGACGTCTCTTTCGCGATGGGCTACAACCCAGGGATCGTCATATTCCGGAATATACCAATTCTACGACCAATTCCCGTCGTCGTCTCTGACCCGACCAGGAGTAGGGAATAGACCGAACGTACTTGAATCACTAACCACAGTCTAACTGTTCGATTATATGACCAACATACGTCCGTCGACAAACAATGAAATCACGAGTCATAAACTTCAAATCAAGAATTAACTATTAAATACACTCACCTAGGCATATTAACAAACACCTTGTGTGCATTAATCCCAACAAATAGTACAAGTATCATATAAATCATTAAATTGAAATACTTCTACTTAGCACACATATAAATCTAACAACTGCAACACATCAAGAATTCAACAAATCTCTATACCACATATAACTCAACAACAACATCACAAAATAATCAAAACCCACATGATATACACACACTTATTCTTATGTTTAATTCCATTAATCCATAAATTAAACTCCGCACTCAAACATATAAACATTGACAATCAAAATCTTTGAAAAGGAGTTTGTTTTACTCACCTGAGATTATCTCTACTTCTATTCGAACTTGATTCCTGTAGTTGAGTTTTTCTTTACTCCATACTCCTTCAGTAGCTTAGTTAGAAGTTTTATTTATTTATTTATTTTCATTATGCTAATATATATATCAAACCCCATCCGATACTCTTAAAGCGGTTTACAAAGTATAGGTGGCACCAGACTAAAGGTTTTAACAATCCACGTGTTACACCTAAACTAATTAAACTTAAAGAGTAAAACTCATTTACTTATATATGTGGTTTAGAGGCTTGTACTAGTAGTTAGGGGTGGGAATGAGCCAGGCTACCCGACAGGGGCCTATGGCTCGGCCTACAAAAGCTCGGCTCGGCTCGGCTCGTTTATTAAACGAGCCAGGCTTAAACTTTTTTAAAAGCTCGTTTATATAAACAGGCCAGGCTTAAGCTCTATTCCAAGCCTTTTAGGCCTAACAGGCCGGCCTATTTAATATATATATATATATATATATATATATATATATATATATATATATATATAAATAAATATATTAATAAGGTATATATCTAATTTTAGAGAAAAATAATATTTTTAATTTTAGTTTTTTCTAAGTACATATTAATCATTATTCTATGATTGTTATCTCACATTATTAGAAATTTAAAATTAAAATGTGATTATCTTATATTGATTGGATGATACTTTTTAAACATTATTTGTATTTATAAAATATTGTTCACGTTTTTAATTATTATTAATTATTGAATAGTTAAAAGTTAAAAATAATTTTATAAAATGAATTAAATATAATTAAATTTAATTAAAATATTTTTATTTGAATTTTAAAAAGGCTTTTAAAAGGCTTTCAGGCCGGGCCTATTTACAAAAAAGGCTTAGGCCGAGCCTCTTGAAAAAGCCTACAATAGGTATTAGGCCAGGCTTGAGCCTAAATTTTTTAAACCAGGCCCAGGCCTATTTAAGCAAAGTCCGGCTCGGCTCGGCTCGTTCCCACCCCTACTAGTAGTATATTAAATAGTAATATCCATTTATGAATAACTTGATAATTAACAAACAAATAATTGAATTAATCATTTAAAAATATAAATATAAATAATTCAATTAAATTATAATTACCTTAATTCATAGTTTGAGATTATTTGTCTATAGAGCTTCACACAAAAGGCACACAACAAAAGGAAAAAAAAAACTCACCAATCAACAAAAGGCACATAAAAAACGTACCAAACATCAACAATCAATATTGATCGCCCCTCATCGTTTAATGAATTCACCAAGCACCTAACCAAGATCTAGCCTAATATGTTAAAGCAATTAGTGAGACTAGGCTAGTAAAAAGCATTGTGAAAATATGTTTAAATTCTAAACTGAGAGTTGGTGAGGTAGTAGTTGTTGCTTTAGACAGTTAACTAATTATTAATTATTTTTGATACAGAGCAAATTTGACATGATCATATGCTTATTTATGAAAGAAATTTAAAATCAAATCTCTCTCTTATTACTTTTCATATTCAAGCTATTCAAAAGATAATATAGTCCTTATGAGATCAGCAAAATATTTCTACAATAATAAGGACTATTTCACGTTTATAAATAAGAGTTTTGAGATTAGAATTCTTAGAGCGACATTTTTAGGCGTGAGTATAAGGGTTGTTCTTTTGGACTGAAATCGGCTAAACTGAACTGAAATAAACTGAACTGGTTTCAATTGAACTGGACTTAATAGGCCTGAACTAAACTAAAATTAAGTTCAATTTAATTTAATTTTAAAATAAAAAAAAATTAAATGATTGAATTGAACTGGACTTAATGGATCTGAACTGGACTAAACTAAACTGAACTTAATAAGTTTGAACTCAACTGAACCCAAGCGAAAATAAATCCTAAAGCATGGTCGTAAGAGTAAAAAAGTTATGTTCTTTTTATGAAAAATTAGACGTGAGGTTAGATTTGTAATGCTTATATCATTAAAAATGTGTGGTTTAATTTTTCAATGCTTATATCAATTAAAATGTTTGCTTTAATTTGCAAATGAATTTAAAGTGTTAATTTATATGCTATTAATCCATAAGTAAATTATATAAAAAATGGTAAATGTAAAATTGTATACACTATAAATTATACAATATGATTTGATTTTATTATTATTAATAATATTTATTATTATTATTATTATTATTATTATTATTATTATTTTATTATTTTCTTTTATTCAATTATTATTTATATATATTAAAATATGATTTGCTTTTATTATTTCATATTTTTGTTTTTATTTATTTTATTTCATTATTATTATCATCATCGTTTCTTTTATTCAATTATTATTTGTATTTTTCTGGTTGTGCTTATCACGATCTATCTCTACAGTCGGACTTTCTCTCTCTAAGTTCCGATCTATCGCAGCAATCAATCGACTACTCTCTCAATTTTCCCGTATGCCAATGGATCAAGCAGAGCTATCCACCGACCAGGTATGCATACACTATACTCACACCTCTATAATTCTATAAAAAAGATGTACTCGTTCGCGCAAACATTTGGTGCCCTCATTTAGAATATTTGCTAAATTTTGATCTCAATTTTTGTGTCTTGTTTTGGTGCTGACATTGTGATCGCGATTCAGAATTGTCATATTTGTGGTTGTTTGATTAACTGACAATTTGTTTTTGAATTGAGATCTTATAATATTTCCTTTTGGTGTGAAGGTTTTGAAGAGGGATATTCCATGGGAAACTTATATGACTACTAAGCTGATCACGGGGACGGGTCTTCAACTGTTGAGGCGCTATGATAAGAAACCCGAGAATTACAAGGCTCAGTTGTTGGATGATGTAAATGTAAGGGTCTAATTTGTCATGATTTTTGAGGCATTGCTACTAAATAAAATATATATTTCACGTGATATAAGCTTGACCGTTATCTTGTAACTGGGCTATAATTTTCGGCTTGTTAATATAATTAAGTGATTAGGTCCATAAGCCGCATATCTTTTTGTTAAGATACTGGCTTATAAACTCGAATGAGAGAAAAGTTACTGGCTTATAAACTCAAATGAGAGAGAAAGTCAGAGGATAAAACACGTTCTCTCTTTGCGATATCCGAAAGTGGTTAACTTGGAAAACTGTTTATATACCCCATTATGAAAACAACATGAGCTTTAGTAAATAGATAGTTAAATAGGTTGGGAGCATGCTTGATGTGGTTATGTATGCAAATGGTCTCATGCTAGGTGAAAATTTATGTGCCTTCTTGTTGGTTTATTATTATAATGACGCAAAGGCCAATGGAATAGAGTTTATGTAGGGTTTTCATGATAATTGTAGTTGACAACATCAAAAATATCCTCAGGATGGACCAGCTTACATTCGTGTCTTTGTTAGCATTTTGCGTGACATCTTCAAGGAAGAAACAGTTGAGTATGTCTTGGCTCTAATTGATGAAATGCTTACTGGTAAGTGTAGAAAATGGACAGTTTATTTGCTCGCTCTTGCTATTTCAGGTTACTGACCTCTTTTTTCTTGCTTTGCTTTTTCATTCATGGCTGGCAGCAAACCCCAAAAGAGCGAGACTATTTCACGATAAGTCTCTTGCTGATGAGGATACATATGAGCCCTTCCTAAGGCAATGATCTTGTTATATATTGCCTGATGATTTTTTTTATGCATCTTACATGAATATTAATATCCTCAATCACAATGCAACACCCAGCCTGACCAAGATAAATTGAACATATAAGATAGTTGATCTTCTACAGTATCACAGAGCTGTTAATCAGTTAATCGCTGGTGCAGAAAATTTGGTAGAGCTCTACTTTGTGATATAAATATAATTAAAAAACATTTCTGTCATATCTGAGAACTGTTTTTATTTAATAATGTATTACTTGATTTTATAAGAATGAAATGATTGGTCCTCCTCCACTACAGATTGCTTTGGAAAGGTAGCTGGTTTATACAAGAAAAGAGCTGTAAGATACTTTCTTTGATAGTAAGGTATGAAACTCTGCCATCACTTTGTCATACGGTTGCTTTATTTATCTTCTGTATAACCTCAAACTTATGTTACTTCCAGTGGAAGGCCAAAATCTCAGGATGCCATTGTCAATGGGTCATCAAGCTCAAAGAAGGAGATCACTACCATAAATGATGTTTTAAAAGGGCTGGTTGAGTGGCTGTGCACACAGGTTTGATCTCTCACCTTGTTTCAGAAATTACAAATAGAACAGTAATGTGCAAAAATGATCTGAAATGAAATTAGAATCTTGATTTCAGGCTATTTCTTGGAAGTAATTAATATCTGAAATAAAATAGGGAATTGAAAGTTGAAAAAAAAAACCTGTGTTCTTTGTTACACTTTGTAAAAGTTTTGGAATCTCGTCCCATCGTTATGCAACCATGTTCCATCTATTTTATTCATCCTTAGAAAGGCGCAGAACTCTATAGTGAACAATGGAATAAAGTTTAAGCAATCGAGTAATTATCATGCACGTTAGTAGATTTGTTGTTGATCATGCAATTCTGTTGATGATAGTTCACCGCTTAACATGAGAACATGATATGCCAATAAATAAATGTATATCATGCATTTCAGTAGGCTATATTTTGAAAGTTTAATTCATTCTTGCATTGTTTTTGGATATTGTTAATAGTATCCAAGCATTCTCAAGTATACAAAATAATGATCACTCCGGCCCACAACACTTTTTATAATTTCATTTTCGGTTCATCCTTCGTAAGTTTGCACATCTCGAAATGGAAATAAATTTAATACTATTTACTCTCACAATATACACTTATTTGCTTCTCACCCGATTACTTTTTCCAACAACACTCACAAGTCACAACTCCTCATTATCATAAAGTTGAATTACCAAATTTACCCTTAGCTTTATTCACTAAAAAACAAAGATACCATTTTTATAAATTAGTGTAAATATGCTCCACCAACTCTTGTGGGACGGAGGAGAGGAGTAATAAACAATGCTAAAACTACCGAGAGTTTGAAATATAATTCTAGTAACCCTTCAAGTGTATAATAATAAATAATACAATTACTTTTGTGCAAAACCATTTTATACGCAGAAAAAAAATTCAATGGTATATGGATTCCATAGAGTCGAGGGTTTATGTACTGAACAAATGTGAGAAAAATGTAATTTTTATGACAAAAATAAACAAAATTAAAAGGTGAAGCATGTGCAATGTGCCAAATTTCCTCTAGAAGACTTTATTCCCAAGCGTAAAGTCTATTCCTAAATAATACACAAGACCTCCCATTCTCTTACAAGTTACAATAATATGTTCCTAAATCATACCTTAAATGGGCCTATATCAATCAATAACTTAAATAAAAAATTATACTAATGCTCATTAAAATTAAATAACATTTTCGTAATTTGATTTAATTTGTATTGCTTCATTCTTATTTAAGTAGAACAAGCTAAAATCTACGTACTGCCAGTAAATGTTGAAAGGTTAATGAACTATACTACTGTTATCTAGGAGGTTAATGATCCTGTCCTAAATTCAGTTTCAGCTATAAGTTGGTGAGCATACTTGTATCTTTCTTCAAACAAGAAAACACCTGGACATTTTTCGTTGTTGCTAGATCAGTTTGCTTTTTTGACTGAATACATTTTTAATTGTACAGCTGAAGAATCCATCTCATCCCAACCGTGGCATACCTACCGCTATTAGTTGTCTCGCAACTTTACTGAAAGAGCCTGTCGTACGATCTTCATTTGTTCAAGCAGATGGAGTGAAGCTGCTCATGCCTTTAATTTCTCCAGCATCCACTCAACAATCCATCCAGGTAATATTAATTCAGGATTGCATAATAAAGAGAACCTTTTGAGTATTAAGTCAGTTTGTACTTTAGTTCATAATTTATCCCATATTCATGTGGATCAGCATTGACTCAATAATTGTTGAAGTACGATTTTAGTCAGTGTACCTTGTAATTTTTATTTTTATTTTTATTTTGATCAGCTACTTTATGAAACCTGCCTTTGTGTATGGCTCCTCTCATACTATGAACCTGCTATTGAGTATTTGGCCACTTCTAGATCCTTGCCACGGTTGATAGAAGTTGTTAAAGGATCCACAAAGGAAAAAGTAAGTTACTGCATATGCCATTTTTTAAATTATTTTTATTATCTTTCTTTGGATGGATGCCCTTGTATATTTAGTTCCATCAATGATTTGCCTCTTAAAAATCTTGGCAATACGTTTGCTTCTTCATTTGACTTATACAAGGATTTTCGTATGAAAAACATTGTTAAGCTCGAACATCCCTCTGAGAATGTCTTTTGGTCCAACTTATGTAGGTTGTCAGGGTAGTTATTTCGACTCTAAAAAACTTGCTAGACAAAGGGACGTTTGGTGCTCAGATGGTTCCCCTTGGATTGCCGCAACTTGTTCAGAATCTAAAAGCTCAGGCATGGAGTGATGAGGTGAGAAAATATTACTCTAGGATCCCTTATATTGACTATTTTTTTCCTGCATGAAATTAAATATAAACAGGATATCTCAAGCCAGGGATTTGCTATTTTCATCACCAATTAAGGGCACAAAGATTGTGTTTTCTCGCTTTAGACGGGGCATATGGGCTGGGCTGAGGGCTGTAATAAGTTGTTTCTCAGGCTTTAGTAACCGACTCTATTAAGTTATTTCTCAGGCTTGAGTAACTGAAGATAGATTTTAATATGAGTACATTTTGGGTAAGATTCAACATCTCATGAATATGCATTTGACAAGAATGAAATGCTGCTTAGGTAACATACTTGATTTTGTGTTTTGAAATAGCGGCCACTTCAGACTTTTCCTGTATGATTCTCTTTAGTTTCTTTCTTTTCCTGTTATTACATTGAACGGCTTACTAATATAGCTACAGGCTACAAATAGTTGTAATTTAGAAAAAACAATCTTCTTCCCATAGGCATTGATTGGATTTTGAAGTTATATTGATTTTGTAAGTTCATATTTGGGTTCCATTAAGCTTAATAATATATCTATACTAAAGATAATTCTAAGATATTATTTTTCCTCACAGGACCTGCTAGAATCTCTGAATCAACTGGAAGAAGGACTGAAACATAACATCAAGCAGCTAAGTTCTTTCGATAAGTATAAGCAGGAACTCCTCCTTGGCCATCTTGATTGGTCACCTATGCATAAAGATCCGATATTCTGGCGTGAAAACATTTCCTGTTTTGAGGAACATGATTTTCAGGTACCGGCAATGTTTCCTCGTGTGTTTCTATGTATTAATTGACTAGGAATTTATATGCACACTGAGAGAGGAAACTTTATGTCTAAGCATTAACCAATTAGGCGTGTCTAGGTTAAATAAATATGGGAGAAAAATTCTTGAAATCATCTTTTATTTCTTTGCTCAAAAACTTTTTGTTGAATCATTTAACTGGAAATTTCTTACTTATAATCAACCGATCCTTGTTAGTTCATTAACTGTTAATTTGATTTGTAATAACTGATGTTTCCGGTTGCAGATTCTGAGGGTCCTGATCACGATTCTGGAGACATCCAATGATCCTCGAACGCTAGCTGTTGCTTGTTACGATCTCTCACAATTTGTTCAGTACCATCCAGCTGGGCGTGTCATTGTTACCAACCTCAAAGCAAAAGAGCAAGTGATGAAATTGATGAACCATGAGAATTCAGAGGTCACTAAGAATGCCCTGCTCTGCATCCAGAGGTTGTTTCTAGGTGCCAAGTATGCAAGCTTTTTGCAAGCTTAAGTATATTTTCAGGGTTTTTTTTTCTCCATTTGTTTGAACAAGGACGCCTTATGTTGCGTATTACTTATTTATTTCTGATCGGAAGTGTATGAACGGTCTGTTTTTCATCGACAGTTCTTGTTGATGAATGTGCGAGATTTTAATAACATTGTATTTTCTCATGCATCTTTTGATCTCCCAATAAGTTTGACCATGAGTGTATATCTTTTGGTTTGGTTTATAATAAATTAATAATCATTTTGGACCAACGTTTTGATTTGTATAATTTATATTTTCACTTCTTGATATTTTCATTTTTATGTGTTTTGGCTTATACAGTTATACTAGTTTCTTTTCAGTTTTCAATTCTTCCACTAGAGTTTCAGGATTGTAGTACATTAAATTAAGGCAAAAAATTGTGTTAACTAGGTAGGTAGGTAGGCCATGGGGGCTTGTATGCCTTTCTCCTTTCCATATCCATGCTTTTCAAACCTATTCAAACTTCACTATCTCTAAATCAATGTAATCTTTATTGAAGTACTTATTTGATATGGGGGTATTCTAGTTTGTTATGAAATACATGCACTCGGTAGGGTATTCGAGTAATCAAAGTCGTTAAAATTTGGTAAAAAATAGGGATATACTTGAAATAAATAAAATATATATATATATATATATATATATTTTGATTCGAATTATTCATATAATATTTGAATCGAATAATACATTATTAATATTCGTATTCGTAAATATTTAAATATAAAAAAATATTTATATTCGTATTCATATTGGTTTTTTAATATGAATCATTAAAAATTGAATCGAATCACAAATTGAGCGCTCGCGAACTGCTCGATTCGTTTTCAGCCCTATCTCCGACTGACTTCGTTGGGTGTAGTTCTAAGGACTTCAACAATGGTTTTGGCCCACTATGAATCGAGAACTGTTGATGGTGTTCGACAGATGAATTCAAGGTGAAGAGTTCTGTATGTGTTCAATTAAACGTTGGAATATGATGGTTGGTGGGGAAAAAGATCGAAAAGTATATACTCCCTCGGTCCAAAGACAGTTGTCATACTTTCCTTTTTGGGGTGTCCAACAATAGTTGACACACCCCAAAAAAGGAAATAATTATTCTAACTTTTTCATTTTAATATACAATTTTATTCTACTTTATCCCACCTACTTTTTAAACTTACTCACAACTACTTTACTTTTCACTTTTAAAATATATTTTAATCCTTACTTTTCAATTAAAAAATAAAACAACAACAATTTTCTTAAACTCCGTGTCCAAGAAAGTATGACATCTATTAATGGCCGGAGGGAGTACTTGGTTTGGGCTTGGCTACAAGGGGTATTCAACTGAGGTGAGGTTGATTCAGTATTGTGTGTGCGCATATATATATACTTATTCTGTATGTTTTTTTATGGAAGGAGTAGAGAATGAAGAGTAGTAATTACCTCTTACGTACCTCAAGTTTATTCGAGTGTGATTGACCAGAGTGATTTTTCGAGCTATTTAAATGCAGAAATTTATGAGCATCGATCTCATAATATCCGGGCATCATCATTTCTTGTTGTAATTAGTACTTGCAAAATATGAAAAACACTAACACAATAAACTCAAAACAAGACTGAGTCGCGGACTAGATTGTTTTTTTTAAGATGTTTCCCGACTTTGCCCTGAAAGTGCTTTGCAGTTAATGAGTCCTAGTTGATAGTAGGATAGTTGATAAGCTACAACCCTTCAATATTTATTTTGGAGACAATATCTCCACGATACTGGGGCGGATAAATACACAATTTGCAATATTTATTTAACATTTATGACTTAATTTAATGGGAAAATGACAATAAGGCTAATTTTCAACATTTTTTCGGCAATAAGGCTTTCGAGAAATTACGCGTGCCAATTAGGCCGCCTAAAATGTGTAAATACCTAATTACCCTTTATCCCCAAATTTCTCGATCCCACGATTCCCACCCCCAATCTCACCTCCAATTGTCGTCGGCAACGAGTTCCTCACCTCCAATTACTCCTTCGTCGCCCTCCTCACCGCCGCAGCCGCCGCCCATCTTGCCACCTACTCCCCCGCCGGTTCTTCCTTCTACACCCCCTAAATCAACCGCGACAATCTCTTGGAATTCGAATCGCAGTCGAAATCGATGTGCTGAGCCGCAATCGTCGAGAACGGCGTCCGTGACAATCTCCTGGAATTCGATCTCCGATTCCAAGTGTGTGGAGTCGATTATGGCTCACGACGACGCCGTGAACGCGGTGGTGGTCGGGTTCGACGGGCTGGTCTTCACCGGATTTGGAGTCGAGGGCGCCGACGACGCCGCGGTAGTAGGCGGAGGTGACGGCTCGGAATCGCTCCTGGCTGGCGGTGTCCCAGACCTGGGCCTTGATCTACTTGTCGTCGAGCTCCGAACGCGATGACGACGTAGACGAAGTTCCTGCTGCCCGTTCATCTCCGCCGATGAAACACCTTGGCGTAGGTCTCAAAACACTTGATCGCCCCAAAGCCATTAATGCTATGAATTTTGGTTTGACCTCTTGAAACTCTAACTGTATTTTATTTACTAGTTTAGTTAGTTAAAAAGAAAAGTAAAAAAAAAAGTGAGTTTATTGCCTTCTGCTGCTTGAAAACATGGATTGCTGAGGATTTATTTATTGGATTTGATGTAGATATGGACATCATATATAAGGGCTTTCCCTTTCTTGATGAATGGAAAACAGAGCCGAGGGTAAAATGTGTCTTGATTGATATTAGTTCATCTCGTGCATTTTCAGCAGGTTAGACTTTATATTTTTGTTTCCTTCAAAATTTTACAAATACATTCAGTGTTTTTACGTTTCATTCAGTGTTGAGTTTCGTTTATCTAAAAATTCATACTTAGTGTCCAAGAAAATGGTGCCCAATATCTTTCTGCTACTGTCCTACTACTTCAACTGAATCCATCAATTCGTTCCTGGTGAATGCATGTCTTCATTCATTTATATTTGAATTTTACAACATCTTTGATTTTAAGTCTAATATTGATCCTTCTGTGTGTTGCTCTAATATTGGAAGCACGAGATACCCGAAAGCCGAGAGCCGTTTGCACGCGTTGTGAGAAAATCACTTACGAAAATCCAAAAATAGTGAGAATGTCGTCTGAAGCTATCGAGCAACGTGGACCTGCTTTCGAGCTAAATGTGGGTGGAAGGGTGGAACGCGTATAAGCCTCTCAATTAAGTTGTTCTTCAATTCTTTTAAATGTGTGATACCAGTGCATTATGTGTGTGTGAACTAAGTTTCATTTTGCGCTGTGTACGATTTATTGTTTGTTTGTTAATTACAGTCAAGGTATTAAATGAAATAAAGGCGTTGCTAGGATGGAGAGTGGTGTACGCGTGGGTCGGTGATGATCCTTGTGGAGATGGGGACTTGCTTCCGTGGTCTGGTGTCACATGTTTTGCATTGTGATTCTTTCTGCAAATGAATTTTAGACTTCCAAATGTAATGTACTGTGTGGTTTGAATTCAGAATCTTGCTGCAATTGGATTTTAGGTTTGTCCAATGTTATGTGATGTGGAGGTTTTGCTTTAGTTACTAATGAAGTTTTTTTGTGGTATTCTAATTTGTAAAGAGATAGGGGCTTTTCTTTAATTAACATTGAATGTCATATTTTAACACTGAATGTCATAAAAACACACTACACTGAATGTCATAGTTTAACACTGAATGTCCCATTTTTACACTGAAGCATAATAACATTGAATGTCAGAGTTTCACACTGAATGTTATAAAATTACACTGAATAACAACATACTGAATGTCATATTTTAACACTGAATGACATATTTTAACACTAAACATACTGAATGTCATATTTTAACAGTGTGTCATATTTTAACACTGAATGACATATTTTAACACTGAACATACTGAATGTCATATTTTAACACTGAATGACCTATTTTAACACTGAACATACTGAATGTCATATTTTAACACTGAATGACATATTTTAACACTGAATGTCATATTTTAACACTGAATGACATATTTTAACACTCGAATGAAAAAATACACAAAACTCGTGATAAAAACATCGATTCAACATTCCATTACAATTTCACAAAATCAATCATTTTCCTTTACATCAATTAAAGTCATTCATCATAAACCACAATTCAATTTCCATTCAAGAACTAGTGAACTTGGTATCTGCATTAGTCCCTTTCAGAAACGGCGTGCTTCGCAAGCTCGCCGGGAAGCACCAATCGGACCGCCATCGCAATCTCTCGAGAAGTGAATTTGAATTTGAACCTAAACAGCAGCTGAACGAGCTAAAAAAATGGTTATTTCACATTAAAGTTCAACTCCACTTTTCTCTCCCTCTGCCCCATTTTTCAAAATCGTTCAACACTGAAGAAAACACACACACACACGCACAACACACACACTCTTAAATAATAGTGAAGAAAAAGAAAAGGCTCGTCACTGTCATTATTCATCATTTTCCTGATTAAGTTTTGCCCTTTCTACGGGAAGAAAATTGGAGCACAGGAAGAGGATGAGACCGAATAATGAGCCGGAGAAAGTAAAATCCATAGGGATGAAGAAGAAACCCATACTACACTTATGGCATGTTAATTTCAATCCGCCCAGTCACTCGCACCCCGGCGATCGAGAAACTGAAGTTCCGATGCGTTAGCTCCACCTCTTTTACCCTCCCCGTCGTGCTGGAGGAGAAGAGAATTGCGGCGGCGACGTTTCGGGAGACGTCGACTGGAGCGTTATCTTCGCGAGATTGAGAGATGAGAAGCGATTCAAAATTTGGGGGCGAATTCCGCGGCGGCGAACGCGACCGTCGGGTTGAAACAGAGGGCGATCGAACGGCTCCGGCTTCGTGGTCGTGTTCGCCCTGATGATGTTCCTCCAAATACTCTTCGTCTACTACGGCGACGTCACCGGAGAGACTTCGAAGATTGAGAGATGAGAAGCTATTCGAAATTTGGGGGCGAAGAGGAAGGCTGGTGGGGTGGGGTGGGTTTGGATGGGGTAGGATAGAATTAATTGAAGGAGGGGTAGTTTCGTCCATAGTCACACAGTTCGGTGATATGGGTACCGAACTCCGAATTGAGTTCGGCCGTACCGATTCGGAGTTCGGTTCGCTCGAAATTCGGCCATTTTTGCCGTATCGAGCGAATTCAAGCTCAGGAAGAAATTGTTAAAAAAATAATGGGGGAAACTGAAATTACGTCTTCAGCGTAATATATCAATTTTTCGTGAAATTGGCTAAGTATAGAAAAACTTGTTGTGTCGAACTCTGCGCAATGCAATGCGCACACACACATAGCACACAGCGCACAGGCGCTCACACGACTCGGTTCAGTTGCAATCTTGAAGTGAAGTAGTCCAAGAACGGTTGACACAAAAGTTATGTAATTGATTTCATTTCATTGAAAATAAAACGAAAACTATTACAAGAGAACGGTAGGCAAATGAATACTAGAGGCAGTCCAAGTGACGCAACACTCCCACACTCTAGAATCCCAACACTCAAACGCTTAGAGTTAAGTCACATAACCCTAGTATGTTGCGCCAAGCGAACAGCACTACAACGAAAACTCAAACACAGTGCGCACAACACGACACCTGAATTCTCCAACTAAAACAAACTAAGCAAGGAACTAATTCGGAAAGTGTATCGGGAGAAGTGATTTTCCAAATCGGGGTCATGGGTATTTATAGGCGTCTTGCACGTGTAAACACCGGAGTTCGCACGTGTAAACGCCGGGCTGACGTCACACGGAAATTCTTGACGTCACGCTTCCGGAATCTTCGAATCTTCGAATCTTGAATCTTGAATTTTGATTCTTCGACTCTTGATTCTTGAATTCTTTGAGCGCATGAATACTTGAGCGCTTCAACTTTTACTCAACTCCAATGCACCTCAACGCTTCAACTTCACTTGATCTTGAAATTCTTCTAAGTGTTGAAGTTGAACGCTTCGTCATCTTCATTGCATGGAAGAAATGTTGACGCAGCGCTTTTTGACTCGTGCACGCCTGAATTCCGGATGGACACCTCAACACGTAGGGCAAGAGACCGCAGCGCAACGCATGCGCTCGTCACCCGGTATGGAGCACATTCATGCGCTCGGCTACGCCTCGGAGCGCAAATGCGCTCAGCGCTCTTCTGGTGCGCTCATGCGCTCGGCGCTCCATGCGTCGACGCTCATGCGCTCGGATGTACATGCGTTCATGCGCTCGGCGCTCCTCTCGTTCAGGAGTTCCGTGCGCACGGGCGTGCGCTCAAACCTGTTTACCTGCATACACAACAGGCAACAAACATACAAACGAGTCGACGCCAAAACATACATTAACAGAAACGTATCCTGTCAACGATTAAGGACGCCGAGAGTTGCTTCCGGTCTTCTGTAAGCTTCAACTTCATCGGCCAATGAGAGATTAGAGTATTACATATACTGTATTTATTTTAGTTTATGAGGAGGAAGAAGAAGAAAGCGGCCGAATAATAAATTAGGGTTTTACTAGGAGTACTTAATTACTTATACCGCTTATAATTATATAAAATATAATATAAATAAAGAAAAAAGACAATTTATTATAAGTATTTATTATTTTTGAAAACCTAAACTGATAAAAGCAATAAAATAATATAAGTAAATAAATAAATTCTTATCAAAGTAAACTATTTTTTATAAAAAATAATATAATTAATTAATTGATTAATTAATTAATTATTTAATATAAATAATGAGCCTACTCTTACCGTATTCAATTATTTAATATTGACCGTATCCCGTACCGAACCGTACTCCGTACTCCGAACCGTACTACGAACTGTGTGACTATGGTTTCGTCCTTACAGATATATTTTTTGGCCTAAATGCCAAAAAAAGGCTTAATCGACACATTAATTAGAGATTGGCCTTATTGGCGAGAAAATGTTGGAAAATGGCCTTATTGCCATTTTTCCCTAATTTAATTTGATAAATTTTTGACTTTGGAAAACTTTTAGAACATTTACCAAATTGTATTTATTTTTGTGATGCCTGAATGTATATATTTTTTGTTATGAATATTATTATATTATAGTGAATGACTTGTTGGCTAAGTCAGAAACCCTAGATTGTATCCTATATAAAGGGGTCTCCCCATATGAATGAATACAAGAATTCACAACAATTAACAACAATTCTATTCTCCTCTATGTTCTCTCATGTTGTCTCTTTTTATACTTTATTATTCTCTCTCAATTCTCTTTGAGTTTATAACACGTTATCAGCACGAAAGCTCAACCGCGTTCTTCATCGAAGTTCTATTCATCCAAGATCCGAACTCCAAGACAAGAATTTATATGTTTGTTTATATTCATTAATAATTATAAATATATCTACTTCTCCTCCCTTCTTTTAAAAATTAAATGGTCCTGAAGAACATGATATGATATTCCTGAAGAAATATCAAAATTAAATGTTTTTGAAGAACATCGTGATATGATATTTCTATAGAAATATCAATATCAAATTGATTATAATAATCTCGAATAATATCTTTGAAAATTCACCGTAAAAGAAATATACGATCACCCGAAGTTGTTCGTACTATAACTTTGTGAAAATATTTAAAAGAAAGATACGATCACCCGAAGTTGATCGATACGATCACCCGAAGTTGATCGTACTACCAAAACGTGGTATGATTTACTCCACATTGGATTACGAGATTTTAAATATGTTGAGACATATAATTAAGCTATCATGAAATCCAACTCAGAAGTTTGAGTCACATTATAATTTGATATTCCTGATGTAATATCAAATCAATTATTCTTAATATATATATAAAATTGAATGTTCCTGAAGAACATATACTCTGGTTTAAAGATTATATTGATCGTTCTGGAAGAACATCATGATTTGATATTATTCGATAAATATCAAATTAAATTGCTCCCGTAGTAGCAATAAGTTTAGATTTATCAAATTAAATTGCTCTCGTAGTAGCAATAAATTCGGAAATATCAAATTAAATTGCTCTCGTAGTAGCAATAAGTTTTAAATGTTCTTGAAGAACATATAACGCCAAATTTGATTGTTATCGTTATATGAATTATCCCTGAAGGATATCTTTAGAAAATTGAGAACAAATGTATCTTATTATTTGAGTACTTGTGGAATATCGAAAAAGTCGATTCCAATTATGAGAAAATTATATTTGAGATTTATTTTGATAAACATACTGAATCCCCGAATGATCATTGGTAAGATACTGTATCCCCGAAGGATCATTGGTAAATGTAATGTATCCCCGAAGGATCATTGGTAAATACTGTTATGCAAATGATGACATATTAAGAGTGGGCTCCGGAAGAGCTTTACTAATTATCCCCACGAGTACTACAAATGTACTTAAAAATGAAGATGATGCATATCATGATTATTATTAAGTGCGTGGAAATTGTTATTTCCTATCTGCGAATTAATTTTATGAACGGGCATATTAGAAAATAAGCTATATTAAATATCTCGAGCTTTCGATCCTGAAGATCGGTTTATAGCATTTATGCTGATTTGCATATTTAACGAAGATCATTTCCCGGCATTAGGGGGAGATAAGAATATAAAGATATAAATGCCGAGAAATTTCATTAAATGAAAACGATCTTCAATTCTTGATCCACGCACGAATCAATTGAACCCGAAGTTCATTAAAATAAGTGACTTGCAATATTCAGCAAGTAATCTGCCAAATTAATGAAGGTGTGACAAAATCACATATATTTGTGATAAATGAACTATAAGAGTTCAAAAGAGATCAACCCAAATGTTGATTCTAATATACGCCTGAAGCGTAGTAGATCGATCTGAAAATATAAAATAAATCCGCGGTAATAAAATTTAAGTCACCCTCAAAATCTCCTGAAGAGAGTTAGATGGAAATCCCATTGAAAAAGCATGTGCACATGATAATAGAAAATCGTGGGATTGCGGAACAACCAAAATAAATAATTTGGGAAATAATGAAAGATTTGGTTGATAGAATTGTCATCAACGTGGAAAAAGTCGCCAACGACATATTTGCCTCAAGAGTTGCTCTAGAAAATTTGGATCCAAAACTTAAATCAATGATAGTGTGCCAGCAGCACTCAAAGAAATAGAGATGAGCAATTGATGTTGAGCATGACTCGCTGAATAAATGTATATTTTGACTCTATAGTACACACCTCAAAATATTATCCCAGAAGGATATACGTGGGTGTTCGTAAGAAAAACGAGTAATGATGTGGTGAGATATAAAAGTGAGATTAGTTGCTCAAGAGATTTTCGCAGAAATTCGATATTTATAAGGATGACATTAAGTTCCGCTACTTTATACTTCTGGCAACAATAACGATAAATATAGATATGCATAAATGTATGATTTGACCATGTAGAAGTCATTAGAAAGACACATACATGAAAATCCTGGATGGATTTTAAGATTCCTGAAATGAAAGGAAATGAAAATCAGAACATGTACAATATCATATTACATATGGATAAAAATGATATTGAAGACAAGGTCCCGAAGACCAGTGAATCAGTGATTGCACTCTTTTTCCCTCTACTAAGTTTTTCCCACGAGGTTTTCTTAGTTAAAGGTTTTTAACGAGACAATCAACACAATATAAATGTGAATGTCGTGTACTCTTTTCCTC
The DNA here is from genome assembly GCA_954870475.1 of Euphrasia confusa. NCBI lineage: Eukaryota > Viridiplantae > Streptophyta > Magnoliopsida > Lamiales > Orobanchaceae > Euphrasia > Euphrasia confusa. The sequence continues at coordinate 27,435,323 of OX940960.1, forward strand.
GAGTATTTTTTCCTACAAGGTTTTATAACGAGGCATGTACATCACTCGATATGAGTTTGTTTTCGAGATAAAGTGAGATATTGAACCTGAAGTTCAAATGATTGTGAATTGAAGTTCACATTATTGTTCATTTGTCAAGAAATGTATATTGAACACTAGACGCATATAAAATACTCTAGAAGAGTTACCGGCCGGTTATAGCAATTGCGAATGCTCTAGTCAATAGATGTCTGGTAAAGGCATGTCCCAGAAGGACGAAAAATATACAATAATACAAATGAATATGAAACTCGATAACTCGAAGGTTGGGTCCTGAAGACAAAAATATATATTTGAATAACTAAGTTTTTCCTATATGGTTTTATTAGTTACAGGTTTTAATGAGAAAGATTGATCACCAATAATTACTTTCAAGAAGTCAAATATTTTCGGTGATTACAATCAGGGGGAGCAAGCTGTACTCTTTTTCCTTCGTTCAGGTTTTGTCCCACTGGGTTTTCCTGACAAGGTTTTAACGAGGCAGCAATTCTGTACATAGTCATTCAAGGGGGAGTGTTATGAATATTATTATATTATAGTGAATGACTTGTTGGCTAAGTCAGAAACCCTAGATTGTATCTTATATAAAGGGGTCTCCCCATATGAATGAATACAAGAATTCACAACAATTAACAACAATTCTATTCTCCTCTATGTTCTCTTATGTTGTCTCTCTTTATACTTTATTATTCTCTCTCAATTCTCTTTGAGTTTATAACATTTTTGAATTACTAGGGTGAACTTCCAAAGTAAATTATATATTAAATTTTACATTACATTTATGAACAATGTATTGATGCAAAAAAATTTCTTACGAACTCTTGATTTCTATTTCCAAATTGAAATAGTAGTATATAGTCCCCAATCCACATAATTCAAAATGTAGCTTGACTAATTTGTCATATTTGTAGAATTAAATTGTTTGATTCTTAAACAAGTAGCCGTTGCAGTTTGGCCCCACCACCAAATATGACCGTTCCACTCCACTCCCTCCCTCTCTCTCTCTCTCTATATATATATATATACATGATATGTATCTATCTCCTCTACCAAGCCACCAGTCAATCACACCACCACACCCACAACCAAAATTCACAATCCCTCTCTCTCTCTCTCTCTCTAAACCAATTAATTGATTAATTAATTAATTAATTAAATGGGTTTGTCAATCGATAACAGCAGCAGCGGCAGAAGCCACGTGACTCACAAGGTGTTCCTGATCACCAACTACATCCTCCTCGGCGCCGCCTCGAGCTGCATCTTCCTCACCCTCACCCTCGCCGGCGGGCTCTGCGTCCTGATTTTCTGCCTGGAATGGGTGGTGCTGACGTTGGCATTCTTCCTCAACTACTATGCTTACGTGGAGAGAAGGGCAGATGATGGGAATTACAATACTTATGGGGGCACAAGTGGAAATGGGAAAGTTGAAGATGAGGACTTGAAGACTTTGCCATGGGGCCCTTTCCGAGTTTAATTACTCTCTACTTTTTTGATTAATTTATGTATTTATTCGTGATTCTCAATTCCGATTTGAGAATCTTATTTTATATTTTATTAATAAGAAATTATATTTTGGATAAGAGACTGGTAAATTTGACTCAAAAATTAGAAATGAAGGAGAAACAAAAGATGCATAAACATACTTACAGATGATGGTTATATTTTTTCTATACATGAATGAAATTGATCGAAATGCCCTTCATAATTTGGAATTCGACAAGTCGAATTCAAGACGATACAGTTTTTTTTTTAATATATAAACAGAGCCTATTAATAATCATGCACACATTGGTTATTTTGTATAAAAAAGAGGTTTTGTAAGTGAGGGTGTAGTAGATAAACACTTTTTCTAACCCTTTTTGTGTATTTTCTAACTTTCTCACTTGTATTTTTATATATGATTATAAAATTATGTACCAATATCAAATACAGTATGTTTGTAGTATTTTCATACATGAAACGGCATTCAGAAACTTATTAGAAACCATAAGATATCCAACTTACTTTTTACTTTACATACAACTTTGGTAACTGGACAATGCTGACTGACCTTAGCAAAACATCAAACAAAATGCAAAAGGTGACCCTAACAAGTACTAGGTTTAGCTAAAGCTTTTGGTTTCTTGGAAGGTTGTGGGGACATTTCACTCGAGTCACTATTCTTTCCGGACGGAGGAAGACATCTTTTCAGGTACGAAGCAATGCTCTTTGTCTTCCTGCAACTTTTTTCTACAAACACAAATGAAACGGTTTAGTTTATTAAACTAAAATTTAAAACCAATTACAGTGACTCAATGAGCCTGATAAATTATAAAGAAATTTCCTTGAAAAAACGACCAATCCACATGTGATGTGTGAACAATGACAAAAAATATAAAATAAGAAACCATCCTTTAGGTTACACACCATTACATTTTGCAGGTAGGAGCTAATAGAACTGCTGATGGCATCAGTACATTTACAATTACATATTTTCAAAATACTACAAAAACCAAAAAACTTTCATCTAGTGTAGTTGTCCAACTTAACGTTTCCATATCTTAATTTTTCTACATATTACAAATAGGTAGACAAAAAATTGGGATATATGTAATATCTTGAATATTTTAGTGGAGTAAGTGTAAGATTTTTGATAATAAAAGCAAGTTCCATCCAGTCAACCTTGGGTTGGGCTAAAATGTATAAGGAACAAAACCTAAGAAGTGTTTTTTCAGGTAATTTTCAAATATAGTCAAGCTTGTTGTGTAAATGCTACAAACCTCAAGGGCACCTTTTGTAAAAATTCCCAATAAATAACATTTTCATTTTTTTTACAATTTTAAGAGTTAGTTGGGTTTCTTTGTAAGGGCCATTTTTGCCACAACCAACTCATGGTCAGATGGTAAGCTCACTGATCCATGTAATATATATATATATATATATATATATATATATATATATATATATATATATATATATATATATATATGTATACCTGGTGATATAGACAGTCCATACTTGCTCAGAATTTCTTTCTTAATCTGAAAGGATGAAAGATCAAAATCAGAAAATGACGCACTACTGTACACAAGTAAAAAATAAGCAATTACTAAGCACAAGTACTTTAAAAAAACGATTGAACACAATTCGAAACAGTGATGTAAAATCGAGAAATAAAGAACACATAACTGGTGCAGCTTATCCTACATACTACATTGAAATATAAAGGTACACCTAGAATTACTATATTAAGGTTCTGCATAATTTAATTAGGCACCCATGTTTATGTTTAGGATAATTTGAAATTATCCTAAACATCACATGGGTGCCTAATTAAAATAATATATGATCCAGAACTCACTTCATGGATATATGTTAGATGAGAAATTCCATTCCCAAATAATAAAATAAAAAAAGAAGCCCGAAACATGAAAATGGATACAGTATTTGAATCTTAGAAAGAGTAAGCTAAAGCTAATAACCTGCCATCGATTATCAGAGAACACAGATATTTCCCGCACTTTGTTCTTTAGGTGAGATTTCGAGACAGCTGGAAACTTGTCATGCAGAGACTTTCCAATTTTCTCAATGCCATTTGGGCACGACTGAATGACAGATATCTGCATATATCATCCAAGAATCAACATTAGTATATGAAAATGGCACAAATTAGATTAGAATGCGATTCATTTCTACAGAGAGATTGTGAGTCACATCAAAAAAAGTGCATACCAAGCTACAGAAAACAGACAATCTGCATGTGTAACCAGACTAAACCTAAGGGCTAGTTCCTTAAATATCCATAAACCAATTTTCTTACTATCTGAGGCAAGTCTGAGTCCAGGATAACTGCACCACCAGCTGCCGAGGGAATTAATCTCGACTTGTCAAAAGGAGCTTCATTTTCTTCATTTACAACATCAATGTGATTTGATATTTCTAAATCTGGAAAATCAGGCAAAGGACGTAAAGAAAGCGCTTGCAAGCACATTCTTTCAATCTTCTCTGTACCAGTGAGCTCTTCTGTTGATAACAATGTAGTCTTTTCATGCATAAGATTCAATATGATCAAAGGATTGTTCTTTTTAAGAGCATGTTCTGTTAAATTATTCAGGCACTTCTGTTGACGAAGCAATGTACAGAATTCTTCACTCTGAGCTTGCTGTATAGAATTAGGCTGATTTATACGGTCAACAGTACTCACACCCTGTATAACAAAAGAATAAAATTTCAGAGCTAATATATATATAGGAAAATGGAGATATTAGCTTATCTCTAACACTGACTGCCTAACCTCATTCTCCGAAAGATACCCATCAGGTACAAAAAAATCATCTTCGCTTTCATCGTCATCATCATCCTTAACATGTCCTTCTGTACTCTCTTCTTCCTCATCTTTGTCACAATCTGATAGGCTTTCACCAGGTTCATCCTGTGAACCCAATGTTTTCAATTGCAAATGTCATCATGAGACCTATGTATGTGCGTATGTGGGTGCATGCATGTGTATGTATAAAAGAGCCTAGCATACCTCTTCCCACTCTTCATCGCTATCAATCTCATACTCTATATCAGGATCCTTCACAAAAGGGTGACGTCCGCCAACAACATGACTGAAAAAAAGCATCATAATGAGAAAGGCATATCATTTTCAATAGGTGTTACATCGTCTCCTGCAAGCTATTTACATTTATATTCCTAATATCCTCTGCAAGCAAAACAGTTACCTGACACGTCTAACCACTTTGCACACAGAGACCAAAAAGTATGTAGATAAACAAAATGGCAATTCATCGTAACATGAGAAGAGATGATAATTAGATTCTCAAGCTAGTTAAACATCCATGATACTACCCATGTATGTAATAAAAGAGTCAATCTTGTCTCATATCAAAGTTCAATATCAAAATATAGACAAACATGGTACTCTGTCACACATTTACTTAAGTTACAATTCATAATGTGTCTCACTTGAATGTAAAAACAGGTTGTATCCTGCAAATTTAGATGCCAGATGCAGCCATAATTGTCTTTTTCTACAAATTCAAAAGGCTTTAAGAAACAAGGATATATGCAAAAGCAAATTCTGTGATTAAGGCTCACCTTTCCTTGGGCCAAACACCATAAAATGCAGGCCTGTGGCTCTTATCAAACTGCAAAAGCTTCTTAACTGGAATTCGCTTCCTATCATCGGTGTTCATTTGATACGATGTTCTATCAGAGCTGGAATCAACCCATCCAGCCACAAGTTTCTCAGCATTTACATCCGCGTCACAATTCAGTTCTTTATTGGAAGTAAGCTTTAGTTCCTTGACTAGTTCGGTCTTTGGTTTCTGACGAATGCCCCAATGCTTTTTCCTATTTGAATGCATTGAATGTCCCATGAGGCGCCAAGCCACTAAATGTGAACTGCAAAAGCAACACCCAAAAGATCCTATACTTGTAAAATGGGGAAGTTAAATAAAATACCAACATAACCACACAAGAAAAGGAAATTTCATTGTATAACAAAGAAATATAACTAATAATAAAGAAAGATACCTCCATATGCCTTCTGCCTTGACTCCACCATTTTGAGTTAATATAGAATCCATTGCTAGAGTAACAGATTTGGAATTTTTTTCAAGCATGTTGAAAGAAGAACCTGACGTAGTTGCTTTATTCATGAGGCTGTCAGTTTGAGAGGACAAATTAGTTTTGCCTCCCTTAAGGAAGCGCTCCATTATTGATGCTTGTTTCTGGAGAGCATGATGTTTTCTTGATTCAGCTTCTTCCTTCTCCTTGCGTCTTTGATCTTTCTCGGCGTCCTCTTGCTGCTTTTTCAGTTGCTTGACTTGCTTCAGCATTTCATTTTCTTCTTTCTCACGGCGCCTCTCCTCCTTCTCAGCCTCATCATGCAACCGTTTTAGCTCTTTTTCCTACAAGATTCATGAAATTTTATTTAGGACATGTAAGAGATTCTCTAAATGTATATGAATATTTTGAAGTCAGGGCTTCAACTATGAAAAATAGAAAATATAAAATATAAGGTATGGATCCCTGAAATTCAAGAAAAACTAGTTTTACACTGTACCCTATTCAACATATAGTTAATTCGGCAATATATATATTGTTAATAGAAGAGGAAAAAGCATCAGATTCCAACAAGGTTGCAATGTTACTTACACTTTGCAGTTTCTCCTTCTCAAGTTCACGGTCCAATTTCTTCCTTGCTTTCTCCAATTCTCTTTTGTTCTTTTCTATTTGCTTGAGTGACATTTTTTCTTCTCTCTTGGAATCCTTCGCAGCCCTTCACCATTAAAAACAACTGATTAAGCCCATGATTCAAATCTCAGGGAAATAGATACATAGCAAAATAAACATAGCTAAAAACTAATATAAAATACATACATTTCAGCACCACTTTTATGCGTTGTGTTCTCCATTAGTAATCGGATATCTGCCTCATTTACAACTTTAGCAAGTTTTTCGGAAGCTTTCGCCAACTCCTGCATCCAACTTGGGTGATCTTCTGACTTCTCCAGGGCTTTTATCATTGCTGAAACATAAAACAGATCAATATTACAAGAGGCAAATCATAAAGGATCATGATTAAAATGAATCAATCAAAAAGCTTCAAACCAATGAATAAATAATTCAATATATATTGGAGACAAAACTAAGGGCAAATTAGAGTAAAAATTGAATAGAAGGAACACACAGCCAAACCACAAAATGGAATACTAGCTCAGTCCAAATTATGCAGTTGAAAATGTGGGTTTCTTTTACAAAGCATCATTTGCGTCAAGGACAATACATACAATGATACAGTTTAACATTAAATCATACAACAAAATATGAAATGCACAAATCCTTACCATAAACAGCTGTGATCCTCTCTTGGATCTTTTTCCGACATGTGCGATGAGCTTTCAGAGATGCACGAGTTAATTTTGGCATCAACTTCAAATCTCTGGTCTATAATAAAAACAATATTCAATAAGTGAGGAATACTCATATATATAAAAGACACAAAACAAATGTTAGATAAAATAACCAAGTCATAGAACAGTTATTATAAGAATAAGATAGAATGTACAACACATGAACGTCAAAACTACTGCTAATTAATAAACTAAAGAATAAAAAAAGTGAACTGGCTGAACATGAATTATTGCAACAACAAATAAATCGTGCATAATTATAAGTTAGAGTTAGTTCAATATAAATACTTGAATTCTTTTGCAGAAGGAAGATCCAGATTAAATCCTCAAAAGCTTCCGATCCTACAAATGGATAACAGTACATACCATCCTTATTATCATCTAAAATCCCTACAGTTTCCAAACAAGGTTTTTACCATACTAAATTCAAAAATCAGTAACACTAAACACGCAATCACTACATTAAATGAAATGACTCGCCAGTCGCCAGTTGATCACATTGCATTATATTCCACACAATATCTAACATAATGCTGACATTTCGCGTACTTCAATTACCAAGCAAATACAACACAACAAACATCATACTATATACTAAACTACAAAACAGATAGAGAAAATGAAAAGGGAAAGGAAAATAGAAACTAAGAGAAATATATATACCTCCCAACACCAAAGTGCGGACTCGGCCTCATCCTCCAGAACATCAGCATCTGCACTAATAACACCATAACATAACCTCTGTCCAATGATAAGCACACTACTCTTCACACTGGCCTTACTAACTCCATCGCCAATCCCATTTATGCCCTTCACTTTCTCGAAAACTTCATCCACAAGCTTTGACAAAGGAAGATCGCTCTCTTCCATTAAACAGGCAATCACACCATTCAACGAGTTGCCGACTTTCTCCGCGTTTTCCGTCAAAGGGCCTCTGCCTTCCGACACAGATTCTTTGCAGAACTCAACAAGGCTGTTGATTTCATCACGGAATGCAGCAATTTTCGCAACCTTTTCTTCTGGGCTTTGCGACATGGAAAAATTCCCGACTCTTTTCCTTTTCAATTGCTTCTTCTTTTGACCCGGTTCGACGATTACCATGGATTCAACTTCCGCCATTTCAAGTAGAAAACCCAGATCTGAAATTATTGTGCGGAATACGAAAGGTGTTTTTTTTCTAATACTTACCAGTGAGAAATGATTATCAAGAGGAGGAAGACGAAGAAACGATTCCTCTGTAAAATCGAATCGACGGATAATGAGGTTCGATTGTTGGTTTAGAGAAAATGGCAGAAACTGAAGACCCAGGCGAGGAAACCCTTTTTCTTTGGGCCTCGAGTTCAAATTGCTGTAATTCTATTACTACTGTACAATGTGGAATTTCCATAAATTTTAATTTAATATAAAATAAAATATAATTAAAAGTTGGCTCCAAAATGAAAACGAGATGGCGCTTAAAATTTGTCCGCCGCTTCGCACTCCACGTGCCAAATTTAAGCGTCAAAATAGTACACCTGTCCGGGCATCAAACCTTTTTATTTATGGATAAATGGTTTTATATGAAAGGTAAAAAAAAATTGTAAAACATCATTAATTAGGTTGTGTTGCAAATGGACCGAATTTTAATTCCTATCCATTTTTGATCCGTGGCCCGTGAGATTGAATCGGAAAATTAATTAATTGAGCCATTAATTGACTAATTTTTTTACTTTAATAAATACAATAGTTTAAATTTAAATTAAAAAATTATATATATATATATATATATAAATATACACAAACACAATAGTTTTAAATTTAAATTGTATCAAGTAATCATATTATTATAATTTATAAATAAAATTATATTTGATGATTAAGTAATTATAATTTATAAAAAAAGTTTATTTTTTTATTTGGTTTAAAAAAATTATTGTCTTATAAAATATTTTATATCCTAACAAAGTTGATACATCTATATCTATATCTATATCTATATTTATATATATATAATTTCAGGATCCACTAATGCCACGTGTGTACAATAGAAAATCAATAATAATGTTGTGTTCACACTATAAATTATAAATAAAAAAATTATAAATTCTAAATAGTATTATTATTAAACATATTTAAATTATATAAAAATTCTAAATACTACTTTGAAATTTTATATTTTTGGTAATAATAATTAATTATTTTAAATATATACTTTTCTATTTTTCTTTTTAAAATTCTTTTTTATTTCATTAAGGTAATATTAGTGTATGGGGCAGATTGAATTTTAATATTATTTCCAACACCCATTGTTTTTCACCTTATTTGTAGGGGTTATATATTTTTTAATTGTTTGTTTATTAGGGTATTTGTATTTTTTAAATACTAAGTAGGGGCATTTTTTAAAATGTATAAAGTCATAAATATCCCTACAATAATATTACGGTAATATATATTAATTTATTTTAATATTCACTAATATTAAACACGCTACTAATATATATTTATATATTTGCGCTAAATATATTTGGTAAAATATATTTGCGCAAACATGAGATTACATTAATATCAAAATATATTACACAAACAAAATATATTTGCATTATATATTTATAATTATATATAAATATAATTATATATTTTGGATGAGCGAAGAGATGCGTGTTTTATGAGATGCGTATGTGGAATATTCTTTGTGTAATGTTTTTACATATTTTTTGCATCTATAATAGATTTTAGTTTAGTTTGTAAATATCTATAATAGATTTATGATTTACATTTCTAGTTTAGTTTGTAAATATCTATAATAAATTTATGATTTACGTATTTGATTTTATGAATTCTTTGATATCTATAATAGATTTCAATTTTTTTTTTCATATCTATGATAGATATATCAATATTATTATACGAATTATCTATGACAAATTTTTGAATTCAAGTGATTTTATATCTATGATAGAAGTGTTGATTTTATATCAATGAGATGAAGATGAAAGATTTTGGAATGTCTTTGACGAAACTTGATGTGTGTAGTCAATGAGGAACTATTGAACGTAGGATAGTTTAGATTTTTGCGTAATTTTATATATCAATTAATTTTGATTTTATATCAATGAGCCGAAAGATTTTTGAATGTATTTGACGAAACTTCAATATATGTGTAGTCGAATGAGGAACTATTGAATGTAGGATGATAGTTTAGATTTTTTGCGTAATTTTATATATCAATTAATTTCTTAATTTTTTTTAATGAAAAAGGATAAAATGGGCAGAGTGCCCTATATAATACTAAGAGAAAAAATTGGGTACTATAAATAATAATCATCTTAGAAGTGCCCTCGTTCGTGATTACCCCTTTCATTAATATTAATTTTTTTAATTTCAATTAATGATATCTCATAAAAATCGATCTCCTCCTATTTTCTAATTCACCACCGGAGTTAAAAAAATTGATCAAACTTTTTAGGTATATTAACTTATGTTATATTAATATAATTACATTTATGTCATCTCATTCCCTTCATGTTCACCAATTAATTCAATTTTTTTAATATTTTTAATTAATTTTTCATCTTTATAATTTTTATTTTCAATTTATTTTGATTTTTTCCCCACCGGTTTTAAGTATTTGTTGGATGCGTTTGACACTCGAGAAATACAGAGACGATAAACGGAATGCATAGACGAGAAACTCCTCTCCCACCAGACCAGAGGCTCTTCAATCGAGTATGATGTAAATCGAGGGATTTGCCCGAGTAGCAGACATATGTGGGAGAGAGATAATAGGTCTAATCCCAAGACTAACTTCATAACATTTCAATAAAAATTTGTCATATCCAAGATTCGAACTCTCCCTCGCCGGGAAATTTCACCAACATCACCACAAACCTTATCACTCGGCTATGCACCAAGAAGCTTACATACTATAAATTACGTCAAACATGCGTAATTCTTAAAAATAATAAAATTTTCATAATTAAGATAACGGTGGTTAATAATGAGATTAATACGAGTTTACAAATTTAAGTGAGCGTTCAATTATTAAATAAAATAATTTCTTAGTCCATTAATAAATTTTTTGCAAAATACATAAAATTTTAAATTATTTCAAACAAATAAATCACGTGCATCGCACGGGAAGTGGTACTAGTTTTTAACAAAAAAATAAGAATTAAAAATATATTTTTGAATGAAAAAATAAATAAGTGGATAAAATTTATAAATTTAGTGGATAAAATTTATAAATTTATAAAATTTATATATTATTGCGTTCAATGATGATAGAGCACCGGGTCATGATGAATACTCCTAGGTGTTCTTCAAACAAGTTTGGCCGATTATTAAATCTGAGACTGTCACGGCTATTTCAGATTTTTTCCGTACCGAGAAGCTTGTTAGAGAGGTCAACTCGACGATTCTTTCGCTTATTCCGAAGATTGCTGCCCCGAAGCATCCTAAGGATTTTCGGCCCATCTCGTGCTGCAACGTGCTATATAAGGTGATAGCGAAAATATTTCGAATCGTATGAGTGTCAGTATGGCTTTGTTCGTTGATAGATCTCATACGACCATCCTCCTTGGCAGACACATTGAGGATAATATCCTCTTTTGTTAATGTATGTTTTGGCGTCGACTCGTTTGTATGTTTGTTGCCTGTTGTGTATGCAGGTAAACAGGTTTGAGCGCACGCCGAGTGCATGAACGCACCAGAGATGAGCGCGCATGAGCGCCCGAACGCATGGAGCGCCGAGCGCACAAGCGCATCAGTGAAGAGCGCTGAGAGCATTTGCGCTCCGAGTCGTAGCCGAGCGCATGGATGCGCTCCAAACCGAGTGACGAGCGCATGCGTTGCGCTGCGCTCTCTTGCGCTACACTGGTGTAGTGTCCATCCGGAATTCAAGAATCAACAGTTGAAGAATTCAAGAATCAAGAGTTGAAGAATTCAAGAATCAACAGTTGAAGAATTCAAGAATCAAGAGTTGAAGAATTCAAGAATCAACAGTTGAAGAATCAAGATTCGAAGATTCAAAGATTCCGGAAGCGTGACGTCAAGAATTTCCGTGTGACGTCAGCCCGGCGTTTACACGTGTGAACTCCGGTGTTTACACGTGCAAGACGCCTATAAAAACTCGTGACCCCGACTTGGAAAATCACTTCTCCCGATACACTTTCCGAATTAGTTCCTTACTTAATTTGTTTTAGTTGGAGAATTCAGGTGTCGTGTTGTGCGCACCGTGTTTGAGTTGTTCGTTGTAGTGTTGTTCGCTTGACGCAACATACTAGGGTTATGTGACTTAGCTCTAAGCGTTTGAGTGTTGGGATTCTAGAGTGTGGGAGTGTTGCGTCACTTGGACTGCCTCTAGTATTCGTTTGCCTACCGTTCTCTTGTAATAGTTTTCGTTTTATTTCCAATGAAATGAAATCAATTACATAACTTTTGTGTCAACCGTTCTTGGACTACTTTACTTCAAGTTTGCAACTAAATCGAGTCGTGTGAGCGCCTGTGCGCTGTGTGTGTGTGCGCATCTCATTGTGTAGTGTTCGACACAACAAGTTTTCCCATACTTAGCCAATTTTTCGAAAAATTGGTATACTACGCTGAAGACGTAATTTCAATTGGTATCAGAGCGGGACGTCATACGTATAAGACGTGATCCGAGATTTTCGACTTCATAAATTCCGCTGAAATGGAGTCGTCATTGTTTGTTCAGAAACCGCTGATTCTCACACACTCGAATTATTCGAACTGGAAAGCTAAAGTGTCTGCACGAATCAAAGGACATGATTCTCGTGCATGGATGGCCGTGTTAGAAGGCTGGGAACGACCGTTCACTATTGATGATGATGGGGTTAGAATTCCGAAACCAGAGAGATTGTGGACTAAGGAAGAACATGAGTTGTCCACAGCAAACAGCAAAGCATTGTTATTTATATGTGACTGGCTCGAACTTAGCATGTATCAACTTGTTAAGAATTGTGCGTCTGCGAAAGAAGCTTGGGAAACGTTGCAACGAACTTGTGAAGGCAGCAAGGCTGTCAAGAGATCGAAAGTTCGAACTATCACTACTCAGTTTCACCAACTTCAGATGAGAGAGGACGAAGACATAAACGACTATCTTGACAAGATTATGAGATATGTGAATGAGGTCCAAGAACTTGGAGAACAGTTTCCTAGCTCCATGGTTTATGACAAAACTTTACATAGTCTGAGCTCGAAATTTGAAAGCAAAGTTTTGTCGTTGGAAGCAAAGCCAGAAGAAGAGAGATGGGATTATGCTGATCTCATGGCAGATTTAAGAAACTATGATCTCACTCAGAAAGTTCGTCGGAATCCAAACATGTCTCTAGTGTATGAACCGATGACTGGATTGAAAATCTCCGAAAAGGAAAAAAGCTCAAAAAGTGCCAAGTCACAAAACTTTACTCACTCTCAGAACTCTAGCTCTACTAATGATAACAGTTTTTCTGCTGATGTTGATGAGTCTGATGACGACGACGGTCAGGATGTTGAGAAATTGCTGAATTCCAACAATCCGGACAAGCTTGCAGCTCTAACTGAGGTCGTCACGTATCTTGTCAAACAAAATTTTAAAAGAAGAAACCAAGCACGAAACTTTAGAAAATTTCAGAAAAACTTGAATTTTTCTCAGAACACTCCTAATGCCAGAACTCAGTCGTCTGGTGTCGAAAGAAAGTTCAAAGACACTAAATTGTCTCCCTACTCATCTGGTAGCAAGAATATTTCGAAAGTGAAATGTTTTGAGTGCAAAGGGATTGGACACATAAAAAATGAGTGCCCGAATCTACATCGTCAAAAGAACTTACCAGTCAGCTATGTTGTTATAGATGATGAAAACGTGTTATCTGAAGATGAAGATTCCGAATGTGAAGAGTCACAAGATGAAGACAACGCTCTTGTTGTCACTTTATGTGAAGAGTATGAAATCAATGACATGTTGAGAGACACAACTACTCTTGATAATATTTTCTGTCTTGCCTCGAAAAATCGAGATCTGTGTGATGATGAAATCTTCTCTGAATCCGACTCTGAAGATGAAGTTGAGTGTAAGAAAGAAAACTCTTCATTTCAAGCTGAACAAACTTCTGCTGAAGTGGAAGAACTAAAAGAAAAACTCTCGATCTCTCAAAAGTTGAATGACGATAAGAGCAGTGAGGTAGAAATACTGAAGAATGACCTAAAGAAACTTCAACAATCTTTTGACAACGTGTTTTATGAGAAACACGAATATTTCAAGGAGACCATTGAACTGAAAAATTTGCTTGAACAAACTAATACTGAGAATGTCAAGCTGAAAGCATCATTGAAGAAGGTGACAGCTGAAGTTAAGCAACTTCAAACTTTATTCAAAAACTCCGATGCTGAAAATGATGAGCTGAAATCTACACTGCTAAAAACGGAATCTGAACTTGCTATAAGTGTGAAGGAATGTTTCAGCCTCAAAGACAAACTCAGAGCTGATGAAGATCTATTCAAACGGATCAACAAAGCTAAAACTGTGTATGACACTCTCCCAGCATACACAAATTTCAAACGACAAGGAATTGGGTTCCAAAGTGTTGTCAAATCTATTTTTGTCACTCCTGAAGAGAAGAAAATTGACTTTGTTAAAGCTTCAACCTCTGACATCTCAACAGCTGAAACTGAAAATCAGGCTGAGTCTGAAACTCACAAAAGAAAGGAGATCAAAGAAGGAAAGAAGATTGTTGGTGAAAATTCTGGTAATCTCTCGCCTCACCAACCCGAAAGGAAGAAGCCTACCTCTATGAATCTTGGGAACAAATCAAGAGGAACGTTTCTACTTGACAAAGTTCAGCTGACAACAAGCAAAACATCAATCTCCAAAATGCAAACATAAAAAATGAATCCATCTACTATTGCAAAAACTAAAAACCAGAAAGATGTGAAAGTGAAGAGGAAATTCATTTGTCACTATTGTGATAAGCCTGGTCACATCCGACCATATTGCTACAAAATGCAAAATGATGTGAATTGTGGTCTCTTTGTTGTGAAAAATAGAAATGGGTCTTACAAGAGAAATCATGAACTCACTAGTGATCATTCCAAACACCAAAATTCAACTCAGAATTCTCGTAAACTCGCTAAGAAAGTCGAATCTTCGACTTCAACTCAAAAGAATTGCAAGTTGCCAAAAACAACTAATGTTACCTCGGACAACACATGGACACTCGTGAACTCATATTCTGCAATGTTGCACTGAATGCTTCAGAGAACGGCAACAAGGGCATCTGGTATTTCGATAGTGGATGTTCTCGTCATATGACCGGGACTAAAAAATTTCTCAAAGACTATGAACCAATGTCTGGTGCTCCGGTTGTGTTTGGAGGGGGAGCAAAAGGTGTTGTTATGGGAAAAGGAACCTTGCATATCAAAGTCTTGCCACCTATTAAGAATGTAGTTCATGTAAAGGGACTTGTTGCAAATCTGATTAGCATAAGTCAGTTGTGTGATGAAAAGCTGAATGTCAGTTTTGATAAAGACTCTTGTAAGGTGTTTGATGGTGAAGGGAAGTGCATCATGGAAGGACCACGTGCAAAGAACAATTGCTACACCACTGAGTATAGTTGTTTCTCTGTAACTGTTTCTGATGAAGTCGATCTATGGCATCAACGTCTCGGACACACTAGTTCTCGAAATCTGAGCAAACTTGTTAAGGGGGAGATTGTTCGAGGAATCCCTCACTCCCCAAAATTGAGAAAAAGGTTTGTGGTGACTGTCACAAAGGCAAGCTGACAAGGTCGTCTCATCAGCCTCTTCCTAGTTTAATGAGCATTGGAGCTCCTTTTGAACTTCTGCACATGGACTTGATGGGTCCAATGGAAACTAGAAGTCTGGCTGGCAAAGAGTACGTATTGGTGGTAGTTGATGATTTTTCTCGATATACTTGGACACGGTTCTTGGCGACAAAAGATGAAACGTTCAACGCCTTCAAAGGCATCGTAAAATGGATTCGCATGAATCATGAGGCAAAAGTTAAGAGAATCCGAAGCGACCATGGAACTGAGTTTCAAAACTCTTTGTTCAACGAATTCTGTCTTCTTAAAGGAATTCATCACGAATATTCGGCACCCAAGACACCTCAGCAGAATGGAATTGCTGAACGAAAGAATCGAACTCTCCAAGAAATGGCTCGTGTGATGCTTGTTGGAAATCTATATCCCGGGGTATCAAAAAAATGCGGAACCGATAACCCCGACCGAAATCCCATCGCCGGAAAACCGATCACGAACACCTCGCAAATCCGGGCTTGACAAGAGCATCGCCGCGGGATAAACCCGCGGCTAAACCCTAGCTGAACCCTTGCAAGGGTTCGCGATCGCCGTGCATGGCGATCGCATGGGGCGGTATGGGACAGCCCCCGGCGGTGAGTCCGGCGACTCACCGCCACCGCCAGGAGGGGCAGTCAGCCCGGCTGACCTACCGCGGCTCCAGCCGCGGTCTTCCCCCGGCGATCGATCTCACGATCGATCGCCCACCCCGGCCCAGTCGGGGTGCCTTCTTGCGCACGCCGCCGTCGAGGCGGCGGGGATCCGCCACGCACCAGCCCGTGGCATCCCCAGCGATCGACCCTAGGTCGATCGCATGCACCGACGTCCAGCTGGGGCGTTTCTTGCGCGCACGCCGGCGGTCGAACCCTAGGGTTTGACCGCCCCTCTCGATCCTCGCCGGGGATCTCGAATCCCCGTCCCCGAGGTTCGTACGTTTTCCCGGATCGTATGTTCATGTATGTAGTATCACAATTAATTCACATAAAAATCATACAAGGGGGTTTATGATATTACCTTTGATTCGTTGTGCGGAGAAACGAAATCAAGTTGAAGACCTTTGAATCTTCCCACGTATTCTTTGCACTAGCTTGAACGTCGGGTGGGCGACGATCCTCCAAGCTTATGGATCTCCTTCAACTCTCTAGAACTATCAACTATTGATATTCTTGTCTTGTTCTATTGTGAAGGCCATGTAGTACTTTTATAGTCTACGTAGGGGATCTAAAGGAGGTGGAATATTGGGCTTCCAATATTGATGATTAAATTGAGCCCAAGCCCAAATCTATTAATCACATCAATATTAATTAATTTATTTTCCACTATATAAATTAATTGCACTCCCAATATTAAACCATATTATATCAAATAATATTTATCCGGTAGTATTATTTATTCCGTGTATTTAAGATTTAAATATCCATGAATAAAATTAATTTATTGCTAATTAATTTATTCATCTCTTGTATCCGAGAATAGTACCATTCAACTTTAATTATTATGCGGAACAAATCCACTCATGAGGTTTACATAATAATTCCTTATGAACTCATCTCGAGGATATTATCAACCCTTACGGGATACACTTTCCCGTCAAATATTCACGGCATGTCATATATAAAATATAGTGACCCAACTTAACTGGTAATTAACCCAATAATTAAATCGGTTAATTCCTTTGGAAAATCAAAGTCACTTATATTAAATATACACACCCGCAATAATATCGGGGATTAAGAATAAAATACTCTGAGATTTAAATCGATTATCCAAGGCAATCCTAATCGATAAATCTCAAGCGATCCGCCCAATACACCAAGTGTACAAGTGTGATAAAATAATTAAGACAAATTATTTTCTCTCTCACACAACGACTATACCGATGGATTGGTCCGTGTCCATCTAGGTCGTGAGCAACTGTTCGATTAAATACGAGTAACCGATAGTATAATCTTCTGTGTGGCGACGCACACCATACTAACTACAACGTATAGAATCCAGGACTATATTTTGCATATATTTAATTAATAATAATTAAATGCAAACGATTGTTTATTAATTAAATAGATTAAATGCTATGACCGGGAGTTTACCGTTACTTAAATCTAGACATTAAGTACACAACTCCAACAATGCTGATCTCGAAAAATCTTGCACGAACATTTTGGGCAGAAGCCGTCTCTACTGCTGGATACATTCTGAATCGCATAAGTATTCGATCCGGCACGATGTCAACTGCATATGAACTAGTGAATGGCAAGAAGCCATCTGTTGCTCACTTTCGCGTCTTTGGCTGTACTTGCTATATTTTGAAAGATCTTGATCCTTTAAAGAAATTCGAAGCCAAAGCTGATCGTGGTATTTTTGTTGGCTATAGCCAAAATAGCCATGCCTACCGTGCATTCAATCTGAGAACCAAGAAAGTTATGGAAACTGTGAACATTAATTTCGACGAACAAGACTTCTTGGGAAAAGATGTCGATGCTGACTGGGTTAAAGAAGGAATTCTTGAATATCCGATGGTTTCTTCCACACCGACTAACGTGGCTCCAGAAAATTCTACTCCATCCACTTCACCAGAAGTTGGAGAATCTAGCCATCGTGAAAATGATAATTCATCGTCTGATGATGAGAGTGAAGCTCAAGTCGAAAATCCAGCTGATGCTCCACGTGAGCCACCTGGCTACATTCAGAAACGACACCCGCGTGAACAAATTATAGGGAACTTGAATGAGCGTACAACTCGATCCAAAACTTCAACGAGCTCTCAAGAACTCTACAATATATGCACATCTGCAATTTGTTCAGAAATCGGCGTTTCTTGTTTTCTCTCTGAAACTGAACCGAAAAACTACAAAGAAGCATTGAAATATGATTTTTGGATCATGGCAATGCAAGAGGAGTTGAATGAGTTTACTAGAAACAATGTATGGTCCTTAGTTCCCAGAACCTCAAATATAAATGTTGTTGGGACAAAATGGATTTTCAAAAACAAAACTGATGAACACAATCAAGTTGTTCGAAACAAAGCTCGTCTTGTCGCTCAGGGATACGCACAAGTCGGAGGAATTGATTTCGATGAAACATTTGCTCCAGTCGCCAGAATTGAATCTATCCGTCTACTGATCGCCATTGCATGCCACCTGGGCATCAAATTGCGACAAATGGATGTAAAAGCGGAATTCTTAAACGGAGTATTAGAAGAAGAAGTGTATGTCGCTCAACCTAAGGGATTCGAGGATCCCTCTAAGCCGAATCATGTTTACAAGCTTCATAAAGCTCTCTACGGGTTGAAGCAAACCCCTCGTGCTTGGTATGGTTGTTTGACGGATTATCTTCTGAAGTTTGGTTTTGAGCGCGGCTCAGTTGACAAGACTCTTTTCATTAAACGTGACGGCAAGCACATGATCGTTGCTCAGATTTATGTCGACGACATTGTCTTTGGAGCAACCTGCTCGAAACTTGTGAAAGCCTTCACAGAATCCATGTCTTCTACATTTCAAATGAGTTTTGTAAGGGAATTGAATCAGTTTTTTGGCCTTCAAATTTCTCAGAGACCTAAAGGGATCTTTGTCTCTCAAAGCAAATATGCCAAGAACATGGTTGAGAAGTTCAATATGCATAAGGCGAAATCAGCAAACACCCCTATGGCAACAACTGAACGCCTTTCTAAATCTACCAAGAGCCGCAGCGTCGATCAAACTCTTTTTCGATCTATGATTGGAAGCTTACTTTACCTAACTGCTACTCGTCCTGACATAATGTTTAGTGTTTGTATGTGTGCCAGGTACCAAGCAGATCCCAAAGAAGATCATCTACGGGCAGTCAAGCGAATTCTTCGCTATGTCTCTGGAACTTCAAAGTTGGGACTATGGTATACGCGCGACACTACATCGAACCTAGTTGGCTACTCTGACGCTGATTGGGCAAGTGACACGGACGAACGCAAAAGTACCTCTGGGTGTTGTTGCTTCCTTGGCAACAATATTGTTTCATGGCATAGTCGAAAGCAGAATTGCATCTCACTATCAACCGCTGAGTCCGAATATGTTGCAGCTGGAAGTTGTTGCACTCAGCTGCTATGGCTCAAACCGATGTTGGATGACTATCTTGTTGAGAGTGAACCGCTGGTGCTGTATTGTGACAATCAAAGTGCAATCAAAATCAGCGAAAATCCTGTCCAGCACTCTCGAACTAAACACATCGACATTCGACATCATTTCATCATAGATTTGGTTGAGCGTGATCTTGTCAGTTTACAGCACATTTCTACCGAAAAACAACTCGCTGACATTTTTACCAAACCTCTAGACTTTGAGAGATTTAAAACACTAAGAAACTCTCTTTGCATGTGCTCTATGTAAGAGGCACTAAAACTTTTGAAGTGTGAAATATTTTTCTTTTACTTCTGAATATGCACGCTGCTTTCACTCGTGAACTAGTCTAATCAGCGAACATGGTTTGAGGTCGCTTTAGTCTTCGGACCAAAGTGTATACTTTCCTCTAAGTGCTGAAATGTGAATTTATCGTATGGCTCTAAACTCTATTCACTCATGTTGCATAGATCCATAATACCAAGTAACGGAGGACGCCGGATCATTCCCCCTGCTCCCCTCTTCGAAAGGTAGCACATGGACGCTATAGTTTAAGACACTCTCCCATCACACTTCGGAGGACGCAAGTGCACCTTACTCCCCTTGCTCCCCTCTGACTGCTGTAATGAGTGTCTGTTGCATTTCATATAAAGCTAAAACTCGTCTGGAAGACGCCGCAAAAGACGCTTGAACCCATTGCGGAAATCGCGTCAAGTGTCTCAACTCCGCTCTCTTTTAAAGAAATCGCTGCAAAGGCGTCTGCTGAATCGTCGCTCATGCCACCGCCTAAAACCACGCCTGCATCTGGTTCTCAGTCTGAACTGTCCAAAGCGCCACCTCGACAGCGTGTGAAATATGTTGAGTCTATAGACGAGATTCCGGCTCCTTACTCGTCTGAATTCTACAAGAAAGCTCACGAGGAGCGTTTCAACGAGATGCAAGTCATAGAGATTCACACTGACAAAACTTTCAGCAAAGGACAGTTTGAATCCGTTCGAATCACAAAAATGTTGCGTGAGTTGTCTTTGTTTCATGCTGCTGTGTTTCCATATCACTACTCAGCGTATATCACTCGTGTCTTCTATGCGTGCATTGATGATGATTTCATCAACAAGAAAAGTCCGATGTTTGGACGGTTTGTGTTTCGAGGAAAGATTTATAAGTTCCAACCCCGTGAGATCAACGAGTTTCTTAAACGACCTCACATTCAGTGCAACTGGACGCAACCCACAGATGAGGTTGCTCAACAAGACTTGAAAATTGGAACCTTTCTAACTGCTGGAAAGAAGAAGACCCAACTTCCAAAAGTTGAAAATCTTACAACAATGTTTGGCTTGCTCACTCGCATTGTGGCTTCGAACTGGTGTCCGCATGCAAACAACAAAACCATCACTCCTCTCATCCTTCATGTTTTATATCGACTTGCTACAAAGCAGCAGATCAATGTTGGGTTGCTGCAATTTATTGAGATGGCGGAGATTGTGCGAACGCCAAATGACAAGTTGTCTTCACAAATGATGCTTTCGTTCCCGTGTCTTATTTTTCACATGTTGTTGAAACAAAAGTTTGAGATCAACCCCGATGACACTGCGGTTGAACATCTCATTACCAAATCGTCTTCACTTCGCATTGGCAAAAACTACTTAAAGCAATCGAAGCGTCGCAACGATCTCCCGTGGAAAAAGTTTGTTGATGAGGCGCTTGTGCCAGAACCCAAAACTCCACCACCATCCCCCTCGGAGTCGAAGCGCAAACCTGCCAAGCGCAAGAACGTTAGAACTGTTGGGGATCGTGCATGTATACGCAGCGGAAAACAAAAATTTTATGAAAAACCGTTTTTCATTAATGTAAACATTTTACATTATATTTATTTTATTTTATTGAAAATCATATTTTCAATATTACATGCATTAATTGACTTAATTCAAATCTAATTTGAATAAATAATCCACCATTTAATTTAATTATCAAATAATTAAATATTTAATTCATGCATCCCATACTACATAAATTAAATCTAGCGCAATTAAATTTATCATATAAATTAATTATTTCTAGCGCAATTATATTATCATATAAAATAAATTAAATCTAGCGCAATTAAATTTATCATATAAATTAATTATTTCTAGCGCAATTATATTATCATATAAAATAATTACTTCTAGCGCAATTATATTAATCATATTAATATATTATATTAATCATATTAATATATTACAATTAATAATGTAAACATACATAATTAATTTGCGTCAAATTGACAATTAACATAATTTTATTATTTAATTCTAATCAACTAAACATCCGCACATAATTAATTTGCATCAGATTGACAATTAACATAATCATATTATTTAATTCTAATCAACTTGAATTGTGCAATTAAATTAATCAAATTAATTAATTACACATTTATAATTAATTACGTAAACATGTGCACATAATCAGTTTGCGTCAAATTGACAATTAAGATAATCATATTATTTAATACGAATCAATTTGAATTTAATTGACATTTAAATTAATCACAATTAATTTTTCTATATCAATTAAAAATCCCATAGCGCAAACATTAACCGTACATAGCGCAAATATTTAACGCAAACAATTAAATCAAATTTAATTGTACACTTAGCGCAAACAATTAACGCAAACAATTAAATCTTGCAAACAATTAAATCTGAATTTAATCGTAAGTACCTCAGGGATTCATCGGACGAAACTAGGTTCGTCGGAAGTCGCGCGGATGCGACGCGGGGACGGCACGGGTCGTGTGCGGGGAGAGCCGGGCGAGAGGCGGGGCTCTCGGCTTGACTCGTGTGTCACGGCTGGAGCGCACGGGCGCGACTCGGGCTGTGCTCGGGCGTTCCTTCGGCGTCTCTCGTCTAATCAGGTTTCACCTCGTATAGGTAATCCAACTTACGTATTGCACTAGAAACACGTAAGGTAGAATACGACGGGAAAACGGGCCGGAAAAACGGTGCCGGAATCGGATTCCGGCGAGGGGAGGCGGCTGCCGGCGGCGGCACTAGGCGGCGGCGGGCGGCGGCTCCGGTTGTCGGCGGTCCTCCGAGGGAGGGGCCGAGGGGGCGGACGAGAGGGAGAGAGGAGAGGAGAGAAAGTGAGGCTAGGGTTTTGAGCTCTTCACTTTGGTGTGTTTATTCTCATGCCTATGAGGCTCCTTTTATAGGTGAAGAAAGGAGCTTGTTGGGCTCAAACCCTAATGGATCGGATCCATTAACCCTAGCCGGCCCAATACATTAGCCGTCATTACGTTTCTCCAAAATTGACAATCAATTTCATCTCCGAAAAATATAACGATTATATTTTCTTTCTCGTTTTAATTTTCTCATCAATATGAGATAATAATAAAAATTTCCAATTTCACAAAATCGGAAAGCCCATTTCAGGGGTACTGCTAAATCGGGAAATTTCCCAAAATAGAAAGTGTACACCATCGTGTCCGTTTTCTTTAGCTCAGTATTATTTCCAACTCATAATCACAATTATGAATCTCGGATTCAATCATATTGACATCCGACTATATGTACTTAATTAACAGTTAATTAATACATGATCGTATTCAAGGATCGGTTTACACGAGAATGTGACCCTCAATGGTTCAGGTGTATAACTAGCCGTGGGCTCACAACATATTGTGATTCGAACAACATATTGTTCTTATTTCAACTACTCCCAAGAGTTTTAGATTAATAATCATATTATTTAATCTCCGAACAAGTCGGTGCCCAACGAATCAGTGACGAGCGTCTAGCAGCCACGCTTCACTAATTCCCTAGATACAAATGAAGTGCCTGCAAGAACCTTGTAATATAGTTAGCGTACAGTACGATCCCTCCGATACATATGTCCCGATCAAACTAGAGATATTGGTTAATCGAGATCTCTTGTTGAGTTTGATAACTGTGCGTACGTTCTAGGTTTCGTAAAATCCAGTCGTGATTGATTCAGAGAAACACATTTCTCTAATCACCTCACTATTCAACTCTGGCCAGAGATTCCGGGACTACGAACCATCAGAACACACAGGACATCCATGATCTATATCAAGCGATCAGATCCCCTACTACCATGCACAGACTTCACATCAGATTTCGAACTGCATGAACATTGTCTCCTTTTTCGACTTACTCCCTTTCCAGGGAATCAGAGACATGTCACGATACAGCTAGTCCTCTGATGAAGTCACGGTGATGTCTGGGTCTTAAGGATTAATTGTGTACAACTATATTATGGAATTCTCTACTCGATCAGTGATAACCACTTAGAGATTCCAGGGAGAGGGGGTTCAGTGAACTCATCAACAGTGAGCACCCACTCAAGTATGTCGATGTCCCAACACCGAGGCTCGAGATTAGCCCACATACACTAAGTGCTAGTCTCAAGGGGGAAAGGCCGGGTATCCTTGTTATTGGCGTAACCCATCGACTAGGAACTGAGTTTGACCAGTTACGTTGCGTTAACAGAATTATCTCTCGGTTTCCACAAAACCGAATTCATACAACATGTGTAACTGTACAGGACTATATCTATGATTCAACATTGGGAGCAGATATAGTATATGCCATTAATATAGGTTTCATTAATTAACGAAATAAACCGTTATATAACGGAATACGGTTAACCGCTCGGCCAACCGTTGGCTCGCCGGTCACCTATTCCAACAAGAACGCCAGGTTCCCCTCCCTCCAAGCGTCCTAAAATTGAGATTCCTACGGTGGAAACCCAGGTTCCCCCGGGCCCGCGCTACACCAGACATCCAATGGATGACGATTACTCCATCGTGCCGTCCCGCCTGTTGAACGATCTTATTTTAAAATCAAACGACCTTGCTCGGAAGCGCGAAGCTATCATTCGCACTCAAAATGAGGTTTTGGACGCCGAAGATGAGTTCTTTGCGTCTCTTGATCGATATCATCAGGCGGCGCGTCAAGGGGAGGAATTGGATGTTCCGGTAGAGAGCCGTTGCGTAACACCTATCTCTACAGCGTAATGATGGATATCATGCGCGACATCGGGATGACAGCGACACTGGAAAATGCTGGAGGTGGTGAGAATGTTCAAGCTGCGCAATCAACTGATGCTGCTCAGACGGCTAGGCCAAAAGCGACGAAGAATTCACTTACTGTTGAGATTCCTGTTCCAGGATTCTCAGATGTCGAAGCAAGCGGTTCACAACCTAACATTCCAATTATTAGAAATCCTCTTGTGTCTGCAGGTCTGGAAAGCGATGTACAAGCGCTGCGCTCACCAAACTCGTCTGGTGCCGGAAAAACGCCAACTCTCCAAATGACGAAGAGCGCGATTGAAGCGCAGAAGAGAATGGATAAAGGGAAGGACATTGTGGTCGAAAGTGACGATGAAGAAGAAGATGATGATGAACAATCCGACTACGACGAAGAGTTCACTGAAGAAATCACTCACGGATTGATTGATGAAGATGATGAAGATTTTATAGAAGTTGAAGCTGCATCTGTTGACGATGACGCACGAGAAGCGTCCCCATAAACTTTCTATCTTTTCATGACTGAATTTTTTCTAAAACTTGGTTTGTAATATTGCATGCATCAAACTCCTATCTCCTGCATGCATGTTTTTTGAATTTCGGTTCTACTTAACTCTGAACTTTTCTATGCTTGTGCGTTTTCGAACCTTGAACCTTTTCTTTGCTTTCATGTTGTTGATTGGATTCAAGTTTTTTTTTGGGTTAAGTTTGTTTTCTTACTAATTAGCATATTTTTTTTTTCTTGATTCATGATTGTTCGGTTGAGGGGGAGTGTTTTCTAAACTCAACTGTTTCACGAGTTGTGCCAAAAAGGGGGAGATTGTTAATAAATGTTTTGGCGTCGACTCGTTTGTTTGTTTGTTGCCTGTTGTGTATGCAGGTAAACAGGTTTGAGCGCACGCCGAGCGTATGAACGCACCAGAGATGAGCGCGCATGAGCGCCCGAACGCATGGAGCGCCGAGCGCACAAGCGCACCAGTGAAGAGCGCTGAGCGCATTTGCGCTCCGAGTCGTAGCCGAGCGCATAGATGCGCTCCAAACCGAGTGACGAGCGCATGCGTTGCGCTGCGCTATCTTGCGCTACACTGGTGTAGTGTCCATCCGGAATTCAAGAATCAACAGTTGAAGAATTCAAGAATCAACAGTTGAAGAATTCAAGAATCAAGAGTTGAAGAATTCAAGAATCAACAGTTGAAGAATCAAGATTCAAGATTCGAAGATTCCGGAAGCGTGACGTCAAGAATTTCCGTGTGACGTCAGCCCGGCGTTTACACGTGCGAACTCCGGTGTTTACACGTGCAAGACGCCTATAAATACCCGTGACCCCGACTTGGAAAATCACTTCTCCCGATACACTTTCCGAATTAGTTCCTTGCTTAATTTGTTTTAGTTGGAGAATTCAGGTGTCGTGTTGTGCGCACCGTGTTTGAGTAGTTCGTGGTAGTGCTGTTCGCTTGACGCAACATACTAGGGTTATGTGACTTAGCTCTAAGCGTTTGAGTGTTGGGATTCTAGAGCGTGGGAGTGCTGCGTCACTTGGACTGCCTCTAGTATTCGTTTGCCTACCGTTCTCTTGTAATAGTTTTCGTTTTATTTCCAATGAAATGAAATCAATTACATAGCTTTTGTGTCAACTGTTCTTGGACTACTTTACTTCAAGTTTGCAACTGAATCGAGTCGTGTGAGCGCCTGTGCGCTGTGCGCTGTGTGTGTGTGCGCATCTCATTGTGCAGTGTTCGACACAACAAGTTTTCCCATACTTAGCCAATTTTTCGAAAAATTGGTATACTACGCTGAAGACGTAATTTCATCCTTGCTCAGGAGTTACTGCAGGGGTACGGATAGAGGCGACTTCCAACTAGATGTGTGCTGAAAGTTGATCTGATGAATGCTTATGATACTGTTGAGTGGAGCTTTGTGCGGGCGACGTTGGAGACCATGGGATTCCATCAGGTGTTCATTGGTTAGATTATGGAGTGTCTCACTACTCTGGCCTACTCGGTGTACATCAATGGGTCGACTGAAGGTTATTTCAGAGGTGCTCGGGGATTTAAGCAGGGGGATCTGATGTCACCCTTTCTTTTCGTTCTTGTGATGGAGGTATTACATGAGATCTTGGAGTAGCATATTCATGCTGAGCTACAGTTCCAGTATCATTGGAGATGTGAGAGGACTCAGACATATATGTTGAGTTTTGCTGATGACCTACTACTTGTCTGTCACGCCGATCATGTGTCTATCGCTACACTCAGACGGGGAGTGCAGCTATTCTCGACTTACTCGGGTCTACATGAGAATTTAGATAAGAGTAATATTTATCTCTCCCTCCAGGCACATGATGATGTTTCGATACTTCAACCAATTTTTGACTTCTCGGTCGGGACCCTTCCAGTGTGTTATCTGGGAGTTCCTCTGATCTCTTCTCGGTTGCGCCCCCATACTACAGAGGATTGATGCTAGACTGGGTTCTTGGACCTCTCGTACCCTATCTTATGCAGGGAGTTTACAGCTGATCCGATCAATTTTTGGTACGCTACATATCTACTGGGCTAGTGTGTTCATACTCCCCAAGGGTATTATCGAGGAGATTGAAAAGTGGCTGAAGAGATTTCTTTGGTTTGAGTTGGACAACAAGGGGTACGCCAAGGTCCGATGGGTTGATATTTGTCGGCCTGCTACTGAGGGTGGACTGGGTATTCGTGATCTCACTGCTCAGAATAGGGCCCTTATGACTAGACACATCTGGGCTATTCTGAGTCAGGATCCGGAATCCGTTTGGGTCAGTTGGATTCGGGAGAATCGACTGAGGAGGCATTCCTTTTATAGTGCTAAGATGCCGAGGTCATGCTCCTGGAGTTGGCGTTAGCTTCTTAAACTGTGTCCAGCTGTGTTACCAGCTATACAGATGCGTGTCATGGATGAATCGCAGTTTTACCTTTGGAGGGACATGTGGCAACCCCTAGGTCGATTGGAAGGGGTGCGTCGCTGAGTATGGTCATAGCTGATGGGGGTGTGGAGGTGGCCAGCAAACTTTGCAGCGGACTTCGTTGATATTATGGATGTCTTGGCGAGTATAGATGTGAGGACAGATACTGTGCAGTGGACATTGCATCGATCAGTGTAGCCGTCAAAATTTTATTATTTTAAAAAAATCTTAAATATAAACGTAACAATTTAAAAATATTAAAGAACATAAAAACTTAAATAAAAATGACATAAGTAAAAATCTTTAATTTAAATTATGTTATCAGCTCTACAATTTAAATTAAAAGAACTACATTTTTCTGTACATTTTCTATCTCAAAACAAATAAGTAAATAATTAAAACACATTTCTACCTAAATACAAACTCAAATAATTGGGGCGATCAGAATAAATTTTATACTGACAAAATATATTTTCTTGCCTCCCCAACTTGCCTAAATAATTGAAGCTTACCCACATAATTGAGGAGAGAGCTCCCTTATCTTTCACTATAAAGGCATACACCTGAATCCATTAAACCACACCAACAAAAAGAACAATCATAAACTTATATTTCTCTTTGCATAAAGAACGAAGAAAAAAGCTCAGCTCTCTTTCCATCCTTTTCAACCATCCTTTTCAACAAAAGGAGACGTATCTCTCGGAAAGTAGGTCCTCGCACGTGTTCGACTACTATTTCACGCATCAAAAGGTAGGGTCTTTCTTATATCTCTTTTAATGTTGTAAATTTAAATGTGACGTACATGAACTGTTTTCGAGGCGACTGAACGATATTATGTTATAAGACCTGTGATCTCATGAGGGGTCAGTGACCGAACTAAGGGTCATCGGGGAGAGCCCGTCGTGTTTTATGTGCGCACCACATGTTTCAATGTTTCAAGTATGTTATGTTTATCGTTGATGTCTTTCGCATTTGTGAACATGTTTATGTGTGAAATATTTGAATTATCGGCATTAGACCAGATATAGATTTTCTCTATTGAGTCGTTGAGCTCACCCCTTCAACACACTGTTTTTAGGTACGAACGGGGATGCCAACGGAGGAGGCGACGGGACAATGGAATGAAAACTCCTTACAAATATTTAAGTTTAATTATATGATGCAGTATTATGTCTAATTAAGTAAATTGGTGTGATGGCTATACACCTAATCGATGAAAATTATAAAATTGTGATGCAGTAAGAAACGCTAAAAATATCTATGTTTTTCAAAAGTAAATAAATATAATATGCTTCTCGGTCTTAATTTAAAGATATCTGCTTTAGTTTAATATTTGTCCTTAGCATTTTATAGTGTTAAATTTTAAAAACAATAAGAATCTAAATTTAGTATAAAAATCTAAATTTACATTAAATATCTAAAATTTAGTATGAAATTCTAAATTTATTATAAATGTTTAAATTTTTAGTATTTATTTAAAGGACAATAAAAGAGGAGTGTTACAGTATGGTATCAGAGCCCGAGTTTTTACGGTTCTGTAGACTCGCTCGATTATATATATATTTGTAATGAAAAAGGTTTTCCATTTGTCCTCGTCCTTCCTTGTCGGCGTCCTCGAAAAACAAGGTATATGTATATATATGTATGTATATGTTTATGTGTGTGTTTAATGATTTTTGTGTACCTTGTTTAGATGGTTAGGCCCCGTGTGTCTGCAGTGAGGACTTTTCCTCCAGGTTGCGGCCCGAGTACGGTCGTCCGTGTACCGTCAGTTTCCACTATTGTGTTTCAAACCAGCTTCATCTGCTACATCTACACTACCGAGGACACCATCGGGACTTATCTGCTGAACAAGCACAAGTTGTGGCTCAGCGAGAAGGTGGTTCCCGACCCCCTTACCGGACCTATTACCGGTTATGACGCAGCGAGGATGACCCCCGCCACACTCCCGAACCACTGGAAGCTGAAGGGTGATGCCTTATGTCTTACCCTTTTAGAGGATGTCCCGGGGATTCCCTATCTCCTGCTCGACTATGGTAGGTTCACCGGTAGGTTGGTTCAGGAGTGGCTCGACAGCTTGGGAGAGCAGCTAGGATTGATTCCTCCAGAGGTTGAGGAGGAGGATCCCGAGGAGGATCCCGATACCTATCTCGAGGTGGACTCTGTGCGAGATCGAGTTGGTCCCTCCTCGAAGGGGGATGATGTGACAGTTATCAAGTAGAGACGTATACTCTACCTCGAGTTCTTCTATATATATATATATATATATATATATATATATATATATATATTAGTGTTCTGACACTACTGACCTATTTTGGACTATATGTTTTGGTCATCGGATGGTACTAATTAAACTATATGTGTTGGTGTTTATATTTATTTTAATAATTTAATTGTTTAATAAATAAGATATTAACATTATATAATGTTTATTTTAATCGGTAAAATGAATTCAGGGTTATTCATGTAATTTCTATCTTCAATCCACTGAAATCGCGACACCTGGTAGTAAGGATCACGTGCCTCACACGTGTCGACGGGTTCCGCTCGATTTTGCATGAAAATGCAAATCCATTAAAGTTCAGCTACTGCAGTGTACAAATTGCAAGTTGGGTAACCAAAGTACAAAAATGCCTATAGTTCAGCTACTAAAGTACAATTATCCCTATATCTTACAATGTGCATGGCATGTGATACTGTTGTACATTGGAAATGTACATACTAACATTTAGTGGTTGTTTGGTGACTTGGGTAAATTATCGAGCCGATAAGTTAACTTAGTAAAATAAACTTAACTTGGCCCAATAAGATTGAGATGAGGCTGTTTGGTTCGTTTTATTTATCTTAGTTCTCTCGCACTTTCTACTACTGCGATGCTTTTTTTTTTTTACAATCTCTTTACACAACAAATCTCACTGACTATATCAAATTTGAGTGAAAAATATGTTGAAATTATAAATAATTCGTTGTACATGGGCAAAGATCTAGAATCAATTCGTTGTACAAAGGCAGAGATCTGATCTGGAATCTCGTCTAAGCGCGAATATGGGCAAAGACAGTTGTCATACTTTCCTTTTTGGGGTGTCCAACAATAATTGACACACCCCAAAAAAGGAAATAATTATTCTAACTTTTTCAATTTAATATACAATTTTATTCTATTTTACGTCTTTACCCCACCTACTTCCACCTACTTTTTAAACTTACTCACAACTACTTTAATTTTCATTTTTAAAATATATTTTTACTCTTTATTTTTTAATAAAAAAATTAAAAAATAACAATTTTCTTAAACTCTTACTTTACTTTTCATTTTTAAAATATATTTTTACTCTTTACTTTTTAATAAAAAAATTAAAAAATAATAATTTTCTTAAACTCCGTGTCTAGCAAAGTATGACATCTATTAATGGCCGGAGGGAGTAAATGAGTACAATACTAACGTTGATCCTCTTTAAACTCGGTTTATTTATACGATTTGATTTCTTGATGTGGATGTACGTATAAATGTCTAAAACTTTGAGTATAATCGAAAATCGAAATAGAAAAATGTTATCAACGTAACTAATTATACTACATATTAAATTAGAATAAAAGAAGTAAATAATAAAATGTATAATTAACTCTATAAACTTGGTACGGAGTAGTATTAAAATATTCGGGTCCAAATCACATTCATTGCCTTGGTAGATAGATGAGTTTGATGTACAACCAACCACAAATTTCCATTTTCCTCCGCAACTCCAAAAACACAGCACTACTCCGAACTCAGTCGGGTCGATTTCTCGGACCCTCCTGAAGATGCTGCAGGACTACTTCTGCTGCTGTAGTAGTAGTAGTAGCTCTACAAGATCCGACCCGGAAAACGTCGCCGACCGAGACCCGGTTCTCCTGGTGTCGGGTATTGCCGGGTCTATTCTCCATTCCAAGAAGAAGAAATCCGGGTCCGAGACCCGGGTTTGGGTAAGGATTCTGTTGGCTGACTTGGAGTTCAGGAAGAAGGTCTGGTCCGTTTACAATACTGAAACAGGTTTGTTTTTTTATGCTTATTCAGAACTCAAAAACAGGATATATGAAAGAAATTTTTTCTCAATTTTTGTAAGGGTTCGAAATTTTGTATGATTATATGTAATAGAACCATGTATTGATAAATTTTCTTCGCAGGGTATACAGAGCCATTGGATGATAGTACTGAGATAGTAGTGCCTCAAGATGATTATGGGCTTTATGCCATTGATATTCTGGACCCTTCTTGGGTAAGCTAGATTTTCCTTTTGTTATCGTGTTCTTGTGCTCATCCGCTTTCGCTGTTGATTTGGTGCCCTGTATTATGTTTGGATGATTGATAGATGTTTCCTGTACTGTATACCGTGATGCAGTTTGTGAAGCTCCTGCGTTTAACCGACGTTTACCATTTTCATGATATGATTGACATGCTCGTTGGATGTGGGTATAAGAAAGGGGCAACATTGTTTGGCTATGGTTACGACTTTCGGCAAAGCAATAGGTACTCAGGTTTACTTTACTCTAGTTTGTAATTTTAATTTTTTTTGGTTGAGTATTTTGTTTTTTCCTTTGCTTATGTCAATCAAATGTTGCAGGATCGATCAATTAATAGATGGACTAAAAGAGAAGTTGGAGGCTGCATATAAAGCTTCGGGGGGTAGGAAAGTCAATATAATATCTCACTCGATGGGTGGATTGCTCGTGTCGTGTTTCATATCTCTGCATAGTGATGTATGTTCATTCGTGTGTCTTGTTGGCCTAATTTTATTCAAAATCTCAATCATGCCTATACCCCAAATATGATGTTATTGCTTTGAATAGATAAATTTCAAATGGAGGTTGACCGGTGATTCTAAAAATTAAAAATTGCAGATTTTCTCGAGATATGTGAATAAGTGGATTACCATTGCCACTCCCTTCCAAGGTAATCTTTGTACTTGCACCCTTGTGTCCTTACAGTGCTCCTGAATACTTGTTCTTGTGGGTCATTCAGTTTTAAGCCACCAATAGTGGTCAGTCATTAAAATCTTGATTTTTGATTTACTTTTGCTATCCAAACAATCCTTATATTCATAAATATCTTTAACAGGTGCACCAGGATGCATCAACGATTCTATACTTACGGGTTTGCAGTTTGTTGACGGCTTTGAAAGTTTCTTTTTCGTATCAAGGTGGTCAATGCATCAACTGGTAATATATAGCTTCACTTTTATTGCATGCAATAACTATGGTTATAAGGGGCTGCTGATACTCTTTCTGTTCCTAGGGAAAGTAAGTTAGGTTCTTCTAAATTACAAAAATATCCAGTTATCTTCCCAAAGTAATAGTCGGAGACCCCTTTTGAGGTTTGTATTTGTTTTGCATAATAAGTAATAACACGATCAACAGGGCACATACAATAAAGTATTTGTAATTATGAAGATATTTTGTCCTTTTCTTTTTGTGATCAAGCTAAACCTCTAGGGTAGATGTGTTACTATCACTGTATGAGATAACAAACTTTTTAGCTGTTTATTAAAAGCTTTATATGCCATTTGATTTCACCCCTTTTGCTGTATTTTCCCAGCTGGTAGAGTGCCCGTCTATTTATGAGATGTTGCCAAATCCCAGTTTCAGTTGGAAAAAGCAACCCCAGATTCAAGTATGGAGAAAGCACTCTAATGATGGAGAAACTTCAATTGAACTGGAATCCTATGGCCGTGATGACTGCGTGAATCTTTTTGAAGAAGCATTGAAAAACAACGAGGTAAGTACTCCTTATAAACTATAGTTGATTTATCATGCATATAAAATAGAACTGCAATTAAGCAGCTTGATCCGAGTCTGGACTGGGCTTCCATAGTGGCCCAGTCAATATGGAGCTTGTCTCGTATAGTCTTTTCCTTTTAATGTATGGACTAGGCATGGACTCCGAATCAGTTGCCCGAAAAATCTCAACCCAGTCCATAATCTTTCACTACTGTCAAAAAGTATATCTGACATAATCTTTTCGGCTCGGCCTATTCAGCCCAATGTTTAGCTGGCCCTCATAATTTTAACTATTTTTTTTAGTTATGGGGTGAGCTAGTTAGTGACCTGAAAGGTTGAATTACCAAATATAAAGCTCAAGATTATTTTTTTCTATTCTACTAATGTTTTGTCACTATATTACCTTGACCCAAGCTTTAACAACACAACAAATACCCCTACGCCCCTTCCGTCTCTCTCTCTCTCTCTCTCTCTCTCTCTCTCTCTCTCTCTCTCTCTCTCTCTCTCTCTCTCTCTCTCTCTCTCTCTCTCTCTCTCTCTCTCTCTCTCTCTCTCTCTCTCTCTCTCTCTCTCTCTCTCTCTCTCTCTATTTATATATGAATGTGACTGAGAGACTAATTTCTCCATATCATTTTTTTTAAATCGGTCGAGCCATCTCAAAATATCTTGATCACATTTGTTTATTCCTCAAAATTTCTGCAACATTGCGTGTTTAACCAATCTAATGCATGGTTCACCATGGTTTATTTTTTCTTATCACAGCTAAATTACAATGGAAAAACAGTGTCTCTCCCTTTCAACTTTGAGATTCTTAAGTGGGCTTCTGGTACTCGTGAAATCCTCAATAAAACTCGACTTCCTGATGGTGTTTCTTTCTACAACATATACGGAACATCTTGCGACACGCCTTTTGATGTTTGGTGAGTAGTTGCTAGCTATCTCTCATTTCTACAACAAATTTTCAATTCTACTCAACACTCCCACCTCTTTGCAGCTATGGTTCAGAGTCTAAGCCCGTTGAAGAGATATCACAGATATGTCACACACTGGTAAAAAAAACCCATCAAATTATCTAGTTTTCAAGTATATATTTTTGCTCATTTGACCAACTTTAGTATGGTTGCATCAATTTCAGCCCGAATACACTTATGTAGACGGTGATGGAACCGTCCCCTCTGAATCATCAATGGTACGGTAGCACATGTTTTGGTACTTTATCAATTATGCCATCCATGCTACTTTTAGATTTGCAAGATTTATCCATGCAAAAAATAAAAAACACCTTTCATGTTCAATTTAATAATAGGAAACCTTTTTTTTTTTTTTTTTAACTACAGCTACCTCTTTACACTTGGTTTTTACTTTACAAATTTTACATAAACTCAATCAAACTTAAGAGGTATTTTTGTAATTTCATTTTTTAAATTAGGTCCAACATGAAGTGTTGATTTCGAAATTTAACAGTTCAAAAATATAGTCTCTTAATTTCAACACTAAATCAAACATCAGGGTGTTTTTGAAACTTCAGATTTTACTTTGTTCTTGTATATATCTAATTAGGTCAAATCTGAAGTGTATTTTTGTAAATTAATTTGGGTTATTGCATAAACATAGTATTATTGGCAAAAAATTTCAACTACACCAAATATCTATATTCCATTTTTGCCCCCCACTACACCAAAAGTAAACACAATCTTGCATTCTTTACGAGCTTTCTATTCTCCATATTGCATGGTTCAGGCGGACAATTTTGATGCGGTGGAGAGGGTCGGAGTTTGTGCAAGTCACCGGAAACTACTCTCCGACGAGAATGTTTTTCAGCTCATCCAGAAGTGGTTAGGAGTTTCCGAGAAGGTCAATAAGACACATCAAATTAATACTTCCAAAGTGGTGGATTCATATTCGAGTTTGACCTGATAGACGGTGACAAACACTTTTATTACTTAGAATGTTTGTGTAAACTGTGGTCTCCTTTTGGTCTATATATGTACTACGTCAGATGTTTGTATTGTTTTAGGACGTCGACTTATGTACCAACATTTGGCAGCCTATGGAACTAGTTGTATCAGTATGATGGTTCACATCACTTGTATATAATGACATTTAAGTTGTAAGTTATGTTTGGATTTTTTTTTTCTGTATGTAATTTTTAGAATAATATAGAAAATTAAAATACAAACAATTTGAACTGAAATTAAATCTTATAATTTAATTTCTTGTAGTACTATTTAAGTTGAGCTGTATAAATAATCATGTAATTATCTTATGTTACTACTAGTTGTTCTCTTCATAATAGTTTTTTCGAGTCTCGGCCGGTCATTTGAGCTTCTAAAATTTCCATCGAAAGAATAGATCATCGCGGATCCAAAATATAGTCGCTGGTGACAATACTTTCCAGTTATATGGGTAGACAATTTTAAGGCTCAAACAAAAAATGGGAAAGTAGACAATTTTTAAGGAAAAGAGGAAACAATAAATATCATTCATTTTTAATTGAGTAGAAATTAAGGGTGGGGTGAGACTTATAAAAATTTACACTGAATGAGACATATTTTTCCAAACAGTAAAGTGTAGATAGATGCACATGGAAAGTGATAGTGACGAACAACAAAGTTGCTCATACGATTGTAGCAGCCTTGAGAGACAGAAAATCGGATATCTTGTTGGTGTAGAAATCTGGCTGTATGGTGTTATTCGGACTTTGAAGCATTGGCAGAGATGTCACTCCTGAAGATTACAAACTTATGTTTCAGACCGTGTAGAGATTATTGCAAAGCTAACTTAGAGGGTTTCTTAGTATAAAAAATTCCATTAGATGAGAGAAAGCGGCCATGGTATTTATTACCTGAGAGGACGAGAAGTGTTTTGCAACCACCATTTTGTCCGAAAAGAATATCAGTATCTAATCTGTCTCCAACCATGCATATCTGGGACTTTGAGATGCTGAATCTGTTTAATGCATTAGAAAAAAATGTGTGAGCCAAAGCATCCTCCTGTTGCTTTTAGAGATCAAATCAATATTATGCAGAATCAAAAATAGAAATTTGCATAACTTTTTTTGGGATAATTACATAAACTACCCTAAAAATTTGATTCCGGTGAGCCTCGTTGTAAGTTGACACGACTTTATTCTCTGTTTTGCTCAATATTTTTTTGGTATATTTTACGTTTACATTCTCAACATTTCTGAATATTAAAAAATGTCTACCCTTTCGCTTCGATCTTCTGTAAATTTCAATGTTAGTATTTATTTTTAATTATTTCAAAATCCTCAAGGATAATTTTTGTTATCATCCATTCATCCCTCTCTTTCTTATCAACCGGAAGCTATCAGTCACTTTTTTTGGTGATTGCAGACGCTCCCATCTTTTGTAAATATTGCCTCATTAAATTTGGAAAGCAAATTATTTTTTGCAAATAAGATAACGATACAAACTTCATAGGAATCATCCAAAATGTTTTATTTAGACTAGAGAGCATTTGCAAATCCATCATATAAAGAAAAAAAAAACGATTCTTGAATTCTCGGTGGAAAAATTGGCTCATAACTTACTTGTTTGCTAAATAATCCATCATGAAAGTCGAGGGCTTTCCAACAACAAGTGGCTCCGTTTGAGTTGACCCACGTACTGCGTTTACCATTGAGCCACCACCTGATTGCAAGCAGTTAAAGCAAACAGCCATGTTACCGTATTATTAAGAGAGACATTCATTTAGTTTATAAATACAGTATACTTGTTCGAATTGCTAACCGAATAATCAACCATTCTTACAATTTTAAGGAGAATTTTAAACAATTGATTGTCCAGTAATATGGTTCATTTTTTTTTCTGCCTCATTCTCTTTAATGTGTCACCTAACAGAAAGTGCTCTGCCTAATGCTTTCATTACATACTCAAAACCAAGTCCTAATTTTCACATTGACACCTTAAAGATA
Source organism: Euphrasia confusa (assembly GCA_954870475.1). Lineage (NCBI taxonomy): Eukaryota > Viridiplantae > Streptophyta > Magnoliopsida > Lamiales > Orobanchaceae > Euphrasia > Euphrasia confusa. The sequence goes on from OX940960.1 coordinate 27,472,790, forward strand.
AAATATTTGATGTCCCTGCTCAAATTGCACAACAAATTAATGAAAACAGAATGATCTGAAAAACAGTTACCTGCCCATTCCTGAGCATCCGTGAGATGAGTAACAGCATCTCTGTTTGTAGCAATGAAAAGACAGCCGGGGTTTTCACGGATACAAAGAGTTGCATACCTTTATAAGAAGTAATAAACTAATATTAAAGAATTAGACTTTCAAATACCACACTTGAAGTTCAGCCTAATTTCACAAACCACAGTTATTATACTCATGTCCTACAATACTTTGCACTATTTACTCAACGGTCCGTTAATCATAAGTTTGCACATCTCAGAATGGAAATAACTAACAACCTTCACACTCACAAGATACACTTATCTTCATCCCGTGACTTACTTTTTTCCAATAACACTCACACCCCCTCGTTACCATAAATTTGTATTACCAATTTTGCTCTTCACTTTATTCACCTATCAAGCAAAGATACCATTTTTATTAAACCACATGCCTAAGATACTCTACCATTTGTTGTGGGATGGAGAGATAACAAAATTACAAATACCCTCTTCGCATAAGTTCCTATGTTATGAATTGGACCTATCGAGTGGGGTAATCCTAAAATATACACAAACATCAAATATACTACATGTATACCTCATAGAGGTATTTGTAATTTTAGATGATCATTGGATTAACTCGAGAATTGTTGTTTGAGGAATAACTACAAATACTACATCGGCGGTGTATGTTAATTACAAGAAAAACTAGAGCCTTTTGAAAATCACAAAAAAGAGGTTTGATTCTGCATTGCATTTCATCCACTTTATAAGCAAATAAATTCCAAAGACCGCTTAAGTTTGTAAAACAATTAAAATTATTACCTTAATGTTAGTAACAGATCAAACTCAAGAGTATTTTCTTTTTTTGTTTTATCAAATACTACTATATCTGGAGTATAGTTTGTTTTTGATAAAATCAGTTTTTCAGTTCAGTTTGCCAAACCAAACCGAATATATTTAATTCTATTATATATTGCAATTTTTAGATACATTAGTAGTTAATATTTATATATTATATTCCCGTTTTTTATACTAACGTTACTCCGTATTTCTCATTTGACAAACCCAATGAGTATCGAATCGAAACTCATTTTTCAGTTGCAGTTTGACTTTGAAAAATACGGTAAACAAAAGTCACTATCTCCAGAAACCTTGGCTAGATCAGTCATAGAAATGAAAAGGCTGTAAGGTTTATCAAATCAATTGCCCCAAATCATTTAACCATAAAACAATCTAAAAAAAGCAGGACTACTTACTGAATCTTGTAATAGTTGAAATAACGATCAAATCCAACTACCACGGCTCCAACCTATTCAGAAAATCACATTATATTATACTGCAAACATAATCAAGAGAGTCATCTAGAAACAATTTTAAAGTTCGGAAGTGTAAAGAAAGAATGACGTACATCTTTATCATGCTCCATCAAGAAACCTGGTTTAAGTTCGATCTTTTTGTTACCATCTTCCTACAAGACACAAAATAACATATTCCAAAGGATAATTTTTATTATGATTCTGGAAAAAATACATCATATTTTAAAACTCCTACTGCATTTTTTGTAAGCTTGTATTACGTACGGGTCCACCAAGGTATTGAAACCCAGCTAACTCCAGCTCCTTTAAGATGCCATCCTCTCCAACAACATAAACCTTGAAATATGTCCAAAATGACGATTAGGTATCAGTTAATCATTTCCCAGTGTTTTCACTAAATTAATAAGTTCATTTTCCGAAGTTTCACAACTGAATCCCTGCACGAGCTATACAAGAGAAACAATAACTCAATAATCAAAACCTAAAGCCACAAAACAGCTAACTAGTTGGCAAACCATTTCCCCTGTTTGCTGGGGAGGAACGATGGAAGCTGATTTAATAATAATGAATTAATGATGATGATAAAACCTGTCTCGTAGGCCAGTTATCTGTATCTTAGAATTTTTTTATTTCCTACTACATACCTTTTTATCTTTAGGGAAATTAATAGACTGTAAGTAAGCAGCCGCAGCAAACGATGACGCAAAGATTTCCTCCTGAAACATTTCTTCTAGTTTAAGGAACTTTTTTTTTTTTTTTCTCTGAAAAATTGAATATAAGTAAGTGCAGAATGAAGGGAAAGTAAACTCACCTCACTGACATTGAGACCAAGTGTTTCAAACTTTTTTCCATACTGTTTCCTAGATTTTGTGGAGTTGTTGGTAACAAAAACCAACCTTTTGCCCTGAAAATGAAAGTAAGAGAAAAAATACAGATCAAACTAGTAGAGTTGGTTTGTAAAGATGCATGATCCTGTGCACTGGACATTCTTTTACTAGCAAACACATTTTAAGATATAATACACGTCTGACCTTTGATCGAAGCAAGTCAAGAGTTTCTGGGACTCCGTCTATAAGTTTATCACCCTTCCATATGACTCCTGGAAAATATAAGCAGGAATTTAATACATTATTGTGAAAGCTAAAATTCCTCAGAATCTATAGAAATGTCAATTGTGCACATGTTGTTCATAAACAACAAACATTCTCTCTCTCTCTATCTGTCTATCTATCTATCTCTCTCTCTCTCTCTCTATATATATATATATATATATATATATATATATACACACACACACACACACACACACACACACACACACATATATATAAGCATTACGAGCAAAAATGGAAATGCAATTCAAAATCCCAAAAGATTTTATATGATCTTATCATGATATCCTGTTCTCATGTTGCACTTAGATCAATAGTGGCATAATTCAGGTAAACATTAACATAAATTGGACCAAACAATTGACAAATGTTTATCAAAAATATGATTGTTGAATGCAAATTAAGTAAATTGAGGGTGAATGTATGTGTCTCCTGAGAATAAAAGCGAGTCCTTTAATGTTTGAATCAATCCCACAATTAAAAAGGTACAGTGACTTCATCTTGCATACATATAAAGTCCCGACTAGACGGTCCAGATTGAACGGTCCACAAGACGCAATGAATAATCAGATATCTAATTCACAATAAACAGGAGAATATTATAATCCCTCCAGTCATCCTAATATTATTTCAAGTATTGGCCGAAGAAAATGCAATTGAGTTGTACGGTTGGATTAGTGCAAAGGCATAACCCATATTGTGAAGTAGTATATCATATCTGACATAGATCCATGATAAAGTTCAATTACTTATTATACATTTATTTCCCTTAGTTTAAATATTACTAGTATTATAACAATGCAGTTTATTCGCATGCTCATCTTCTGAAGGATACCAAATCTGTTCTAGCTCAGTGCTTACGTCATTTCATGTTCGAAGATAACCTTTTTAAGTTCAACACAACTCAAGAGTTAAGACACCAACACCAATTCCTGAAGTCCCATTGTCAATTATATTTTTAAAATACCATTTTCCACGTTCGTTCAGACATTTCATCAAACACTTAGAGGTCACACAAAAACTGATACCACATAGTCACATTCAGCATAATCAAAGACACACTAAAATAGTCGTCAACAACGATAAAAACAGTGAGAGGGATAGATACTCACCATCGCAGTCGAAAATGAAGGTTTCAACAGAGTCGATTAGGTGATCAGGGTCCTTGAGCTGCTCGGCAGAGGCGCGGGGTCCCACAATTCCGGAAGCAGACATTTTTCTCGAGCCAATCTTCTTGCTAACACTCCTCCATTCAAGAATGGGTCGAAGTGAATTGCGGGAAAATGGGTTCGCGATGGAAGTGATCTTCTTGGCGAAATTTAATCTGTGATGAGGATTGAACAAAAGAGTGGCTGAAGATGAACAAGAGTATGTAGTCAGCATTTCTTTTTCTTTTCTTTTTTAGTTCTATGTATTCTATGTGTGGGCTTTATTTTTATTTTATTTTTTCTATTTTTTTTCCTTTTTCCCGTTTGTTTTGAGGTTTGTTGGGTTGGTATTGTGTATGGTTTGGGTGTTTAGTTATTGGATGAGGTGGATAATATGAGTGGATGCACTTTGTTTTATCCATTGTTGGACTAAAATGTGATTCTTGAAAATTTTGTTTTGATTTTCACGTTTGATTATGGATGAATCAAGTGTTGATCTAGGGGAGCTTGCTTCAATTTTTTACTTATTCAACTTTTTTTTATAATTTAAATTATAACCATAGGAATAAGAGTAGACAGTTTTGAACGAATACAGCGCGGCATAGTGATTTATTTATCTTATAAAATACTGAACTGACTAATTATTTTTGTAATTTTTCTGTAAATGATATTAATTGATTTATTACTAATTATATATTTTATAAAATACGAATTGACTAATCATTTTTGCAATTTTTGTGTAAATGATATTAATTGATTTATTACGACTATATATTTATTAATATATAAATCCAGAACAATTATCTATACCAATAAAAAGCCTCAATTTTGCCACCTAGATTTAATTGAAAGCACCAAAGGCTCAATTTCACATATTGAGAAACATTTCTCCTTCAATTTCAATTTTTATTGTCCAATAGAATCTCTCAATTTTGCCATGTCAATTTATATTTTCTCATTAAATCTTATAAATGTAATTGAAACATTAATGTCGGTCAAATATTTCATAATTAAATCATTAACTTTGGAAGTAATTTTTGTGTCTTTTCTTCTTCCCATTTTTCTTCTCCTTCTCTCCGATTTCATTCTCATAAGCTTGAATACATATTTCATGTTAATTTTTTTTTCATATTATTGCAACAAATCGAATTTTATTGTATTCCTTTATTTTTCGATATCACTTTTTTTTCTCCCTATTTGCAGGTTCTTCCCCGTTCTCCCTATTTGCAGGTTCTTCCCGCAAATTGATGATGTCGTTCGATCTTTGCGGATTTTCGTTTTACAGATTACTTTCATGGCGTATTTGAATTTGATGTGTTGTATCCTGATTTCATATCAAAATTAGGTTCTTTTATTTGGATTTGCAGTTTCAGAATAAAAAATTAGTGATAGGGTTGCCGTGGACGCACAAATATCGTCACGCATCGACCAATCCCAACGACCATGAAGATCCGGTGAAGGGCTCTTTGATGATCGGCGTCGGTTGTCTCGGTTACGCCCTGTTCTACACTGTCCAGGTAATCCATCACCCAATTTAAAGGTCGGTTAATTTACGATAAAAATCGAATCTTTGATTCTCGATTGATCCAAACCAGATCCGATCATAAACGAGTCTCGATTGATTCTCGCTGCGGGTTTTTAATGGGATAGAATCATATTTAGTCCCTCCGAGAAATGCCATTTTCATAAACGGACAATAACTTTTTTTTTATCCGATTTGGTCCTTTGGCTACTGTTCCGGCGAAAAATGGGCCGGAACAGTGCCAAAATTGGATGACGTGGCAATGCCACGTCATCTTTCCGGCCCATTTTTCGCCGGAACAGTAGTCAAAGGACCAAATCGGATAAAAAAAAAGTTATTGTCCGTTTATGAAAATGACATTTTTCGGAGGGACTAAATATGATTCTATCCCGGTTTTTAATGTTTCAGAGCGTATTGCTTCTTCAATTCCTGAAAGTAACAATGGCGTTGTTTTGATATGTGTTGTGATCGATGGATCGAATATTGAGGGTTTTTTTTGTTGTTGTTGAGCCCTCGAGTGAAATGGGAGTTGGATGATCGTGTTATAAAGAAGTAATTGGATGAGTTGTTTCTTTTTTTCTTTCCTTGCTCACAGTTGGGCTCGAGGTTGTTTAAGTGCAACTTCAACTACAGAAAATCTTAGATTTCATCTACCCTCTATTTTATTTTGTAGGTTTCATATTATCTCACAAGATTAGAACCTTTTAGTACCCCTTCTATGCAACTTCAAGGTGGAAAATTCGATCATGCTGACAGATTGTTCTCCTACATTAGTGCAACTTGGAATGGAGTTCTTGAGGACATGGATGACGTAAAAGAATTGGTACACATCTTAATTGTCTCACTGGCTTATCTTTTGTTGCAAATTTTAGTAATGCCTAATCTTTTGGTAATATCAACTTCTTACTTGAAATTTACTTTGACATTTGTGATTTTATTGTTCAGCATCTTTGGTTGCCAGTCTTTTCTTGGTTGGTCATTCCTGGCATTCTGATATATTATGTCTTCTCATTCGCTTTTGAAATATCAGGTTCCTGAGCTATTTTATCTTCCAGAGGCACATGGGTAAAATGACGTCCAAGTCGTCCACGTAAATGTGCATATGTTGTTACCGGGTACGATCGGGTTATGTGCATATGTTTCAATATCTGTGTATGTTGTTAATGCGCGATCTGGGTTTGTGAATTTCGAATTGAAACTCGATTATGATTTTTTTTTGTGTGTAGCTTTTGATTAATTAAAAAGATTCAGCTGCGGCAACGCCACTTCAGGCTGTGAAACTGCTTGCTTTGTATCTCTCAAGCCCTGCTAACAAGGTGATTCTTTGTTTTGGGGATTTTTTTTATCCAAATCGATCTGTGATTACTATCTAAGAATCATTGGTTCAAGGACTTGCATTTTTCGGCGTCTAGATTTTGATTTCCCTTTGTCGATCTGGAATTGCCAACACTCTTGCGAAGCTTTGTAATTGAGAAATTAAGTTGTTAGCTTTACAATTTACAAGTAAATTAGTGTCACATTATAGGGCGATGTCGAATAGATTTGAATCTTTTTAAGTGGAATGTGTTCTTATGATGCTACATTGGTGGAGAAATTAGTTTGATCATCAAATTAATTTGTAATTATCAGATTTGAATTGATTTTCTTGACTTGAAATTATCAGATTAAGAAATATTTGTGTATATGTATAAATGTAGTGAGTAAAAGGCATCAGAGGGCAATTTGTAAAGTCATGTACCGTGCCCTTTCAAATAAGGCGAGTGATGCTTTTTACAAGCTCAACAATACAAGAAGTACTGTGAGAAACCTTATTGCCAGGTTTTGATTCCATTTTTTTTATACTAATTATAATATTAAGCCTTTTATGAATTTTTTTACGATAATGGAAGGCTTCCTAATGATCCTTTTGGAATGATTACCTGTGAATTCTGGCCCTGTTTTGTTTCATGATGTCATTGTAATCTGAGCAAATTAAGGTTGTAACATTAAGATCTGATAATTCTTTATGATTTGCAGATATTGATCCAATACGACGAGATCTTGATGTTCGGATGATTCTGGATTTTTTAGTTACAAGTTATTATGGATGAAAGGAGGCATTCAAGGACTAAAAGTTTCACAGGTCTCCCTCATCCTCATTGGGTTCGTGTGTGTTGCAGTGCTTGCATTCACATGGAGGAAGACAATGTTGCTGACCACTTTCATCACAGATCAGAGCCGAGTCCGGCAACTGGATCTATGTTTGCCACTGTCCATTTTCGTCCCCTGATTTCTGATGCCATTTTTCAATTTTCTGCTGTATTGGGCATAATATATGGAGTTCGCTTAACAGTGGCTGAATAAAGAAGGGGAGAAATTCCTCTTTCCAGGTGGCGGCACTGTGTGATATTGGTTTGTTTTAATTTTATGGATACCTTTAAAATCTATGCTGAGGTTTTTCTTTATGTGTTTCTGGGATTAAAACGCCCCCCAAAGATTATCAAGTCAGTGAAGTTGATGAAACTCAAGTTAGTGCAAAAATTGTGTCGAATGCTTTTAGTGCAGAAGTTAATATTAGCATTGAGGCAAATGATGATGGTGTTAGTGCAAAAATACGGAGACGAACATGTTATGAGTGTGGAGAACGTCAGCATATTTCGTCTTTATGTCCAAAGAAAAATGCTGACAACTTAACAAATCCAGGTGCGACTTAATTTTATTGGTTATTACTTTGATAGTTTGATTATCTGATTTTGGTGTTTGGTTTAAATGGTTTAAACTTTAATGTAAACCAGAGTCTCTTATAGATACATTTGAGCTAAGTTTGATTTTCTTTCTGTTGGTCTTTTTAGCAAATTGAGTCTTTGGTTTGCATAGTTTTGGCTGATATCTTTTGAGTTCCGTGATCCTATAAGATGTTTGTTAATACAACAAATGATCTTGCACGGTGATAATAAAAATAACGTGCTCCTTCCATTTCACAGATAATGTGTTACATCATGTGGGTACATGTAATAAAAATATACATGACTGTTATGATAGTAAATTGAGCATTTTCCTATATACCCTTTAATTTGATAACTATTGCACCTTTATGATCATGGCTCTTTTTTTGTTGATCATGCAAATTAAAGTAGAGCATATAAGAAGTTTAATGTTTTAACTACTCAATTCACTGACTTGCAGCTCTACGATCTGTTCAATCAGGTCGTCTATGGATATGCCAACTACAGCAATCCCCATGACGGTTAGTTACTTTTGAATCTCTTGATTGTTTTTGGGAATTGCAGCAATTGTTTTATGGGTGTGTGTTGTAGACATTTTCGTCTTTGTTACGATTAGGTTATCGGTCTATGGATTTTGTGTTCTTGGAATTGTTCAGTGGTTGAATTACTTAGTCACTTACTGTTGCACCTTATTTGTAAGATTTTTTTTGGAGTTTTTTTTATGGATTGTTGTTTGAAATATTTTTTCTCAAGACATTGTTAGCTATGTTTGATGTTATACAATGTTTCCATTTTCATGTCATTCAATAACAACTGTGATATTAATGATAACTGTGATATCAACTAAGCAATAAATTCAGTTCCCTAAATTTCTGGTTCTTTCACTGGCGAGAAGCTCCTCCAGTCAAATATCTGTTTCTAATTGTATATGAACTGATTTGTATTGTTAGCTGGGTGTGAGCACTGCAAAAGATATTAAGGATATGTTGGCTGAGAGTCTACAGACTCATTATTCTTCTATTCCATGCATATGGAGAAGAAGGGGATTGAGCAACTATGTACATTTTCATTTAGTTGGAACTGGTAGGTGAAGTATAGTTACAAGTGATGTGAGCTGAGACCAAATATAATATCTGAAATGTAGATGTTGCTTTTGAGTGTTATATGGACATTTTTTTGTATTTCTACACTTTGTTTCTTGCCATGATATGTTCTCATAAGGAAACATATGGTCTGAGTATCCAACTGTTTGAATAGGATTAGTTATTGTTAATTGTGTGATCTTTCCATTTTGTTTCAGTTGGGTGGAGAGATTGCAATTTAATTGTTTATTTAGTGTTTGTCATCTTTGAAGCATGTGGTATAAAGTTCATTTGTCATGTTCTTTGGCAGATACGCATGTTCCAGCGAGATTCAAGGGATAGGACAATTTTGCAACCTAGCCCAGCAGCAGCTATTGATGTAAGTTATGATGTTCATTATACACATGTTCAAATATGGGCATCATGTCCTTTATAATTTATTTTTTTCAACCATGAGCTTTCCTTCTAATTCACAATTGAACATGAAATAATCATATTTCCTTTTTCTCCCCCTACCTGAGGTAAATAGCTGATGCTATTCATTTCTCTTCTTTGTTTCTCATTATTGCAGATGTTGCCCAAGGTATGGTAGATGAAGCACAGAAAGCGTTGGAAGATGCTGGAGCACTACGAAAGGTTTATAAGTAGATTCTTTGCATTGAGTTCATTGAGCATTGTTCAACTGTAGATACTTCTGTTGCATTTGTCATTACGTGCGATTACTCTATTTTGCTTTCTTGGCCTGTCAGATTGCCACTTTTGATGTTCCATTTCCCCACTTTTTTTTTGCACTTAGAAGTTGACTATTTAGCCTCTATTTTGTTGATCTAGCTTCCAGCACGACAAGAACCTAAAATCGATTCCTCAAATACACAGCAGCTGATGTGCGCATCGTGAGTCCTGGTCTCTACTCTGTCAATTTTGCTCGAACTCCTAATAAAACTTTTTTGATGCTGTAAGTTGAATCTCCTCCATATACTTAAGTATATGTGCATTCGGTGGAGTAGTTTATTTTGTACTAATTAGGCTTATTATATGTTTTATTTGTGTGGTGAATATCCAAGCGATATTAATTCCACGACTACTTAAAGGGAAAAGTAGTTTATTACAGTATATTTTATTTTAGGTGGTAACTTTTCTATCTCCTTGCTCCGAAGATCGCTGCAAAAAAGATCGATCCCTCCGTTCATTCCCTGAACATACTACATACTACATAAATGTTTTTTTTAGAAATAACCAGATAATCCTTTTTATCCGTTTTTATATTGTCATCCTTCTCATCCCACATCTCTTTTTGTTGTATTCTTATCCAATAAAAATTGACATTCATCGGAATTGCAGTGCAGTACCCTGCAGGAACACTATTTCTAAAACCATTTCTGAAAGCTTGACAAGTGGCGGGTAAGGTGTGCCGAATATTGGAGCTCAAGTTGGATATAAACTCAATGCTTTAATACGAAGTTGTAAGCATTAGATATGGCAAGCTATAAGAGCACCTTCTGCAGCACCGTATTATTTAGATGATTTCTCTAATATTGGTACTTTTTTTTCACTGATACATGGTATAGACAGTGTTCTCAGAATTATTTTTTGTTATCATTTTCCGAATATTTTGTTTTAGGTATATACCGGGGGGCAGTTTGATAATCTTTTCTATTAGGTTCGCAAAGGTGGTTGGCGTTGTCTGGACACTGGGCAAGTGTTAATTGAGAGTGCTCGAGGAAGCTTTATCTGTCGACCGTGTTGAGGAAGCTTTGAGTACTATTTACGTTTTATAGTTGCAAAAATTGAGTAATTTTTTGTAAGTACTATTTAAGTTTTATTGTTGCGAAAATTGAGTAATTTTTTGAATATCCAGAGAGTCTCCTATAATTTAGAACCAATGTATTTATTTTTTGAAAAACTAATCGAAATTATTATTTGAAAACACTTGGAGCATTAATTTTATACAGAATTTTCTATTTTTTTTATTAAAATCCTGATAATAGTAAAAGTAATATTTTTTTCCATAATAAAATAGCTTTTGAATTATACTGTTCTCGAAGCTCTAAATAATAATAATAATTATTAAAGTGTAATTATTGTAATACAATTTTATATACTTATTATTTATCAATATTATTTTACAGAAGTTTTGTTTATTACGTATATTTATCCTCCATTTAAACAAATCAAATCATTAACGTAATGAATTCTCTTTTTTGGATGTCCAATATTGGATGTCTAATACCGTAAATTATTTTAATTTTTTGATAAAATATTCTGTAATATAATGTGTAATGCAATTTCAAAACATGTTACGTTATTGAGGTAGAGGTTTTAAGATGAAAAAGTAAAGATGACATCGAGGTAGAATAAAGATGACATTGTTTATATTTCGATGTTATCATTAACTATTCAACCATTTCACATTTATAAACTATAATGTTATATGCTTAAGAAAACTAATAAAATCATTTTAAATTATTATTAAAAAAAACTTTCAAAACTTCTTTTTAATTTATTTTTAAAAATAAAAATAAATTAATAAAACAAAGTGAGATTGAAGATAGTCGAAAAGATAATTAAAAAATAACAATAATTCAAAATTTTTATTTTATTAATTATACTACAATTATAGTAGTATTCAAAAATTAATTTGTAAATTAAATTATATCCTTAATTTTAGTACATAAATAAAATCAATATTATTTTTAATCAATTTTTTTTAATTATAGTAAAAATTCAAAATTATTTTTAAATATATTATCTCTAATTATAAATATATTTAAGTGAACAATGAAAGATTACTCTTAAAACACTTCAACAAGCACATTTTATTTACTATATCAAATTATAAATATTATTTTTTATTTCTTTTAAATATGTTTTTATAGATCTTTTCCACATAAATATTAATAATTTTAAAAATTACACTCACATTCTCCTTTACTTTTACTGTTTATCACGTTCCCTAAACAGTATGTATCTTCCAATCATCTTGACCATAAATGTCTTTTACAATTGTCTTTTGTATTCCACCAGTTGAGTTTTTTTTATCTTGATCTTAATTATATGGTTAACTTATTCTATTTCTGAAAATAAAATTCTCTGTCATTCGTTTTTATTGAACTTTTTGTCCGCAATTTACATTTGTACAGATTTATTTTGCATAATCATGTTTGGAAATCATTCTTCTCAATAAAAAGAGCCGCAAAACTCAACAAACTGAAAATGACGTCTCCCATGTCATCTATACCCACTGAATCATATATCTTTTAATGGCTATAATTAAGATATTAATATCAACTAAATACATCACTAATTAATTAAATCACAATACTCTTCAGCAACATATTTTATTTATCATCTTCTTCCGGTTTCTAATGGGCTTACAACATTCAATCGAGTCTAATTGTATTAATACGAAATATCGATCATACCTTCAAATAATGTAATGATACTCGATTGATAATAACAAATCTCATAACTTATCTCATGAACATTTTTTTACTGAACATTTTTTTTCTAAACACCAAATTCCTAATTTTTTTTTGTTTTTATTGAACATTTGTCCACAATTTACATTTGTACATATTTGTTTTGCAGAATCAGGTTTGGAAATCATCCGTCTCTATAAAAAGAGATGCAAAACTCAAAAAACTGAATATATAGTCTCCTATGTCATCGTTATACACTCAACCAGATATCTTTGCATGGCTATACTCAAGATATTCTCCGACTTACAGTACTACCTCTGTCTCATATTAATAGTCACACTTTCTTTGTTATTTGTGAAGGAGTGTGACTATTGCCTTGGGACAGAGGTAGTACTAATTAATTAAATCTCAATCCTCTTCAACAACATATTTTTCATAAATATCTCCTTTCAGTTTCTAATGGGTTTACAACATTCTTAAGACCTGTTCTTTTGGACTGAAACGGGCTGAATTGAACTTAATAGGTGTGAATTGAATTGAAACTGAGAATAATAAGTCCAAAAGAACAGATCCTTATGACCTCATCTTTTGGACTAAAACAAGTTGAACTGAACTGAACTGAAGTGTTCTGAAATGAACTGAACTAAAGCGATCTGAACTGAACTAATTTGATGTTTTTTATAAAAATAAAAATAATTTTTATAAATTATTAAATAGTTTTTTTAAAATATTATTCATATTGTGCCAGTAACTAGATTGCATTTTTAAATTTTTTTTATTGAAATTATTTTTTATTTATTTTATTATAATTTATTTTGAAACGAACTTAATCGAGCTGAACTGAAGCGGTCTGAACTGAACTGAATCGGACTAAAATTAAGTCTAGAAGAATAGGTATGTACTCCCTCTGATTCAAGATTGTCATATCGCTTTCAACGTCGACAATTCCCTATTATGATATTATATGCGATGAGTTAGAGACAATCTTTATCAAAAGTGGGGATTCATTTGAGACTATCGTTTTTCGTTTTCCTTTACTGTTTATCAGTTTTCCTACACCGTTTGCCTCTTCAAATTATTTAGAACATAAATGTCTTTTACAATTGTCTTTCTGATTCCATCAGTTGAGTTTTTTTATCTCGATCTTAATTATGTGGTTAACTTATTCGATTTCTGAACACCAAATTCCTATTTTTTGTTTTTATTGAACATGTGTCCACAATTTACATTTGAACAGATTTGTTTTGCAGAATCAGGTTTGAAAATCATCCGTCTCTATAAAAAGAGACGCAAAACTAAAAAAAACTGAATATACAGTCTCCACTGTCATCGATACTCTTTGCATGGCTATACTCAAGATATGCTCCAACTTACAGTACTAATTAATTCAATCTCAATCCTCTTCAACAATATATTTTTCATAAATATATCCTTTCAGTTTCTGATGGGTTTACAACATTCTTAGGTCCTGCTCTTTTGGACTGAAACGGGCTGAATTGAACTTAATAGGTGTGAACTAAATTGAAGCTGAGAATAATAAGTCCAAAAGAACAGATCCTTATGACCTGTTCTTTTGGACTAAAACGGGTTGAACTGAACTGAAGCGTTCTGAAATGAACTGAACTGAAGCGATCTGAATTGAACTAATTTGATTTTTTTATAAAAATAATAATATTTTTTATAAATTATTAAATATTTTTTAAAATTTTTTATTGAAATTATTTTTTATTTATTTTATTATAATTTATTTTGAAACGAACTTAATCGAGCTGAACTGAAGCGGTCTGAACTGAACTGAATCGGACTGAAATTAAGTCTAAAAGAACAAGTATGTACTCCCTCTGATTCAAGATTGTCATATCTCTTCCAACGTAGACAATTCTCTATTATGATATTATATGCGATGAGTCAGATACAATCTTTATCGAAAGTGGGGGATTCATTTGAGACTATCGTTATTTACTTACGCACTAGCAGTTTTATGTTGCAGTTTCAACAGTCACGACATGATTGAAATTCTTACGTTGCGATAATATTCAATTCTATATGAAACAACATGCTGAAGAATTATAATAAAATAGGGTGAATGATTGCATATTACTATTATACGTAGTAATTCTCATGTACTAATAAATTTGTAATGCATAACCTCATTTAAACATACTACTTCACCGTTAACTTTGGTATATTATATTTTCAAAAGGTTTGCAAGCAATCTGAACAGATCAAAAAGACTCGCGACATTTAAATTGAATCATTGACGATGAAATAAATTGTTTAAAATAAAAATGGGTTACAGTTTAATTTCATTTTTTTCATTTAAAACATATTTTTCAGTTTTTTATTTCTATTAATACTAGGGATAAATTCCGAACAATTTAGTTAAAAAAAATATTTTTTTATATTTTTTTAGTTATTATTAATAATCGCTCAAAACAACACGCTCTATAAATTTAGCTTAAAATTTAATATTTATTTTTTTTAGATTTTTTATTTATTAGAGTAATTTAAAGATTAGTTAGATAATAGTGTAATAACTGTGTGTTTTATATAATATATAAATTTTAGTAACTGATGTTTATAATATGTTTTACTATACTTTATTAATTATTTTTAAATTTCTTTGTCAAATGTGGGGATTTTGTTGACCAATAGGAATGCTTAATTTACTCATCTTCAATCTTCTATATTATTTAATTCCGGTCAACTATTCCAATTACTAATTCAGTACATTATTTTCCGCTTCTTCGTTTTCTCATTCTCATTCACAAGGTTTGCAGATCTTATTCTCATTTCACTTTCCTCGGTTAGGTTTTCATGTTTTTAGGGTTTGTATAATTATACTGATATATATTTTTTTGCTGTTTCTGAATTCAACAATCTCAGAAAATCGATTCTCTTCTTCCAAATCCGTAAGTTTCTATCTCTTTCAATTTTCTATATGGTTTCGTGTATTTTTCTCTTATCGTCTTCCTCAGTCCATACCCGCAGTTATCTTGGCACTGATCTTATTGCTCATTTATAATTTTGCAGTATCACAATTCATCAAATTGATAAATCGTTTATTCTGGCCTATTTTTTGCAGGATAATTCTCATCCCTCATCGTGCCCAAAATTCGTAAGTTTCCCAAATTCGTAAGTTTCTCTTTAAATCAGATTCTTATCCCTCATCATATGCCATATTCGTCTTCCCCAGTCCATACCCCCCAGTTATCTTGGAACTGATCTTATTGCTCCTTTATAATTTTACAGTATCAGAATTCATCAATGTTATAAATCGTTGTTTGTGGCCTATTTTTTGAACTGTAATTCTCATCCATCTCCGTGACCCAAATTCTTTCAATTCTCTGTAGTTCATATTCTTATTAGCAGGTCCATTCACCCTGTTATCTTTACACTGATTATATACATCATTTATATTTTTGCAGCATCATAATTTATCAATTTGATAAATCATTGTTTGTGATCTATTTTTTGCAGTGTAATTGACATCCCTCTTCGTGCTCCAAATTCATAAGTTTCTCTTTAGTTCAAATTCTTATCCCTCATCATATCCCAATTTTATATTACCTGATCCATTCCCCCTGCTATCTTTACACTGATTATATTAATCCTTTGTAATTTTGCAGTATCAGAATTTATCAATTTGAGAAATCATTGTTTGTGGCCTATTTTTTGCAGTGCAATTGTCATCCCTCTTCGTGCTCCAAATTCGTAAGTTTCTCTTTAGTTCAGATTCTTATCTCTCATCGTATCCCAATTTCGTATTACCCGGTCCATTCTCCCTGTTATCTTTACACTAATTATATTGATCCTTTATAATTTTGAAGTATCAAAATTCATCGATTTTATAAATCGTTGTTTGTGGCCAATTTTTTGCAGTGTAATTCTCATCCCTCTTTGTGTGCTCCAAATTCGTAAGTTTCTTTGTAGTTCAGATTCTTATCTCTTATCCCTCATCATATGCCAAATTCGTATTACCCGATCCATTCCCCCTGATATCTTTACACTGCTTATATTGATCCTTTATATTTTTGCAGTATCAGAATTATTCAATTTGATAAATCGTTGTTTGTGGCCTATTTTTTGCAAAGTAATTCTCATCCCTCTTCGTGATCCAATTTCGTAAGTTTCTCTGTAGATCAGATTCTCCCTCATCAAATATCAATTTCGTATTACCCGGTCCATTCCCCCTGTTATCTTTGCAGAATAATTCTCATCCAAAAACTTATCCCACATTCGTAAGTTGCTCTGTATTTCAGATTCCCAAAGTTTCTGATTTTCATTTTCAAAGAGATAGATTCATTCTATTTTTCTTGAAAACACTGATACGTATATTATCTTTTTCTTAAACCGTTCATTCACCCTGTTTTCTTGAAAACTGCATATGTCATGTTATCTGACATGTTTGCATATATTCATTTATTAACTAAATATTTTGACTTTTAGCATAAACCGTTGTATTACAGGTTTGTACATCAAAATTTATTATATAATGTGTTCCTTGAACTTAACATTTTCATGATATATAAAATGTTGATTTTTATAGTTTCTAACCATATTAAATAATAAATTTTCACCTATATCTTAAAATACTGAAAGTGGTGGTCCAGTCTTAAAATACTCAGACGACTTCATCGGTTCCATCGTTCAAGCTATTTTCTCGGAATTACACCAGCATATAGGAGACACTAACTTCTTGCAAGGTCGGGCAATTTTGTGTCCTACTTTGGATGAAGTCGAAGGCGTTAATGAGTACATGGTTAGCCTACATTCAACAGAAGAGAGAGTTTATCTTAGTGCGGACTCTATTGATACGGCTGATAAAGGGACAACCATGTTTGATCAGATGCATTCCACAGAATATTTAAATAAAATTAAATGCTCCGGTTTGTCAAACCATGTTCTGAAGCTTAAGGTTAGTATTAATTATTATTCTTGAATTTTTTAATTACACTTAAAATAAAAATGAATGTTCATAACTATTTTAATTTATTTAGATTGGACAATAAAATTAAGACTTGCCAGATTTTTTATGATTGTTATTTTTTCTGTTTGTATACTAAGATCTATAAATATTTGTTTTCTTTATGACTATCCCTGCGAATGTCTAAACAACTATAAATATAAATATATTCTAAAAATTTCTTCTATTCCCCCTCATCTTATTTTATGTTGTAATTCTTTATTTTTTCTATCTAAAATTTATTAATGAAATTATTTTTCATTTTTTTGTAGGTTGGGGTGCCTATAATGTTGTTAAGAAATCTCGATCACAGTACAGACTTATGTAATGGCACTCGATTGGTAATTTCAAAATTGAGGAACCTACGCAATAGAGGCAAAAGTATTAGGAGGCGAAAAGAAAGATGAAATTGTTTTCATTCCGAGGTAGCCACTTACGCCTTCTAACTCAAATTTGCCGTTTCGATTCCAACGCCGACAATTCCCAATTATGATATCTTATGCTATGTCAATTAACAAAAGTCAAGGTTAATCGTTGTCAAAGGTGGGGGTTCTGTTGAGAAGACCGGAGTTCACACACGGACAGTTATATGTTGCAGTTTCAAGAGTCACTAATCGAGCGGGATTGAAATTCTTAATTTGTGATTCGAATGGTAGTCTCACGAATAAAGCTACCAATGTCGTTTACAAGGAGGTGTTCCGAAATGTGAATTGACCTTTTGTCATTTCAGGTTCTTTTTATGTATTATCAAGTAAGATTTTTAGCCGATCGTAGTCATCAATTTTTATGAAATCACTATATCAATTTCTCTTAAATTTTGTTTTCTTTTAAACATAAATTAAAATAAAAGCCGGAGAAACTGAAGAAAGATATTCCCGGGCATTGCACGGGTAGAAATATACTAGTTTTATAAAATACGGAATTGACTAATCATTTTTGCAATTTTGTGTAAATGATATTAATTGATTTATTACGGTTACGGTTACGACTAATTTATTAGTTGCAACCGAACAAACATTCTAAAGACCTGTTTTTTTGGATGAAACCGGATGGATTAGTTGCAACCGAACAAACATTCTAAAGACCTGTTTTTTTTTGATGAAACCGGATGGATGTACTGAACTGAACTGAATGAAAACTGAACTGAACTGAATGAATTAAATTGATGTTTTCATAATAATAATAATAAATTTTATAAATTGTCAATTTTTTTAAAATATTAATAATATTATATTATTAACTAGATTGTATACTTAAAATTGTTGATTTAAATTATTATTTATTTATTTATTTTATTTTAATTTATTTTAAAACAAATTTTATCAGTTGAACTGAACTGAAAGGATCTGAACTGAAAGAATCTGAACTGAACTCAAACGATCTGAACCGGACTAAAATGAACTCAAATTAAGTTCAAAAGAACATGTCCTAAATCAGAAATTTACAAATTGCAATTTATGTAATTAACAAATAAATAGATAAATAAATTGAAAGATTTCATTTGCCAGAAAATGACGTGTGATATTTTTTCGACCACACACTTTGTTATCTTAAAAACTAAAAAGTAAATTCTCGCCTCAATTTTGGGTCAGCGATTCGTCGAACCCTAATTATTGTTCATCATTTCTTTTTTCCATATGTTCTTAATTTCTCATTTTCTTTCTTATTTTTCATCTACAAATCCAGTGTTTATCGCTAGCTCGACAGTCGACCAAACCATCTAGGGTATCGACTTCGCTCCTTTGTCTGCCCCCTTCCCTGCCAGTTCTTGTGCATTGTAATTGCCGAATTTTAATAATGGGCTTATATATTTTTAAACCAATAATCCAATTGAAATTGAGTTGAAAAATTACATTTTTTTAATGCTCAAACGTTCAATTAAAATTTAAAGTTTAATACCTCACATATTTTTAACTATTAAAAATATTGTAAATTGTTTGGTTGTGTTTTTGCCTATTGTTTTTGCCAAAATTATTGTACATATATTGTCTTTTAAGGCACTATTTGGTAACTACGTCAACTTATCGGCCCACTAAGTTAACTTAGTTGGATATTATAAAGAAGCCAAACATGGAATTTAATTGGTCATCGATTACACATTTTTATAATAAAAGAAAAATTAAATTAAATAATCAAATGACAAAATTGTCATTTTACGCATTTTTTTCAAAAAATATTAAATTTTTCTCGCGTTTTGTTGAGAGATAAAGGGCAGAAAGAATAATGATGAGATGAAGATGAAGACGATGAAGGGTTTGATAAGTAGGTTCTGGAGATCGATTTCTACATTCGATTTTTCCTCATCTTCAATTTTTAGGAGAGTCCAAGAGCTAAAATTATTCTTTCTTTTTGCGTCTAAGAGCTAAAATTATTCTTTCGTCTTGATTTTCAGTACAAATTTTATTTTTTTTTATTGAAGAACCATGTGCCTTGAATTAGGTTTTACAATTTATGTTATACCCTTGTTTGAATTAATTTTGAAGCAAATGAATTTGATTTATGATATTGGTCGAATTTTTTAAGACCACAATTCATGAGTTTTTAGGCCTCCATTCATGAATTTTTTAGATATAAATCTTACCTAAGCAACTCTAATTTTATTACATTTATTTGACAACAAAAGACTTCTTTATCTTGTGAAAACATAGAACACTTACAATCAACATAATTTGCACCAAAGAGTATCATGTAAAGTTTGTAATAACTTCACAACCACTTTGTATACACATTTATTACACAAAATTTTTATTCAAAAAATAGAAACTTTGGTATGATTATATATATATATATATATATATATATACACACATATGATTCTCTCTTTATAATTCTCATGCTCAAATATTAAAACTCACTGTTCTGCAAATATACGCAGCATCCAAGTGCTTATGGTGAAATGATTCCACCACAAGAATGCTTCTTTTACACTGATCAATGAGATGAAAAGACTTTCAAGTCTTTCGTTAACATATTGTTGAATGAGAAACGTAATGTGGAAGCTGAAAGACCACTGGTGAGAACATTAATTTAAGCTCTAAATCATGCTCAGACCTTCATTAAGAATATGCTGAGGAAGTTGTATACTTTTATTCCTGGGATAATGTGTTGTCTCAGAGAAATCTACTAATGAAACGTTTTCAAACGTTTAAAAACATACTCGAGACGGAGGATGTTCGCTGGGACAAGCGTTACAACTATATATGTATACGCATACGCAACTACATGTGTTAAACTAGCTAAGGTATGTGTGATGTATTTATATGTAGGTTAATCACAAGTATTTAGAGTATATTTCTCGACCAAACTCATCAAAAGAAATTCTTGAAACAAAGAAATAGTATTATGCAAAGAATTAATATGCAAATATCAAATACATACCATATTTCAAACTATCATACATAACATGTAATTCAAATTAATATAAAGATTCTTTACTACAATAATTAATCAAGGTAATTGGATAAAAAAATTATAAAAATACTCCATCGATGTAGAGATTTTTGACGATTAATTCGATGCTATTTTTACTTTATAATTATGAGATAAGAAGAAATTTCATTTCTTGCAACTCCATTTATATGTTTTGAAAATTAATAGATGAAGCTTCGAAATCTCGAATTGCTCTGGTATGATTTTGAATTGCTCTGATATTTTTTGTGTTTTTTTAGCTATTAACGCATAACCACACGCGTCAATTGGTCAACGGGAATTGAGTTTTTATTGTGGCGATTAGAGTTGTATGTGCAAATCAGAGTTCCGCCATGAAAATATGGTCTGGAAGGATTAATGTGTGAAACAATGAAAGTATTGTTTTAATTTAATTTAATAAGGGGTATTGTTGGTATTTGGGGTATTGTTGGTATTTATTAGGGATGTAATTATTATTTTGATTTAAAATTAATTTAGGGATGAGTTTAGTAAAAGTAGAAGTGTAAATAAACGTAACTCAGCCTATTGTTTAGCATCAAAAGAGATAGAGAGAAAAATAAAAGTACAGTAAATGATATAGTGATACATCTTATTTACACTAGTAGATAAAAAAATCGGTTAATTGCACACAAAAGCGGTGAATATCCGAAAATACCTTCTGTTACATTCGACATGTCGAATCCACATTCGACGTGATTAGACATGTGGATTCGCATTCGACATACATTCGACATGCCGATTCGCATTCGACATACATATTCGACATGTCGAATCGCATTCGACACGCACATTCGACATATATTCACATTCGACATGTCGATTCGCATTCGACATACATATTCGACATGTGATTCGACATGTCGAATCGCATTCGACACGCACATTCGACATACATTCACATTCGACACACATTCGACATGTCGAATATAATTCGACACACATATTAGACATGGCGAATGTAACATTCGACACGGCGAATGATTAATTGTGTTTTTTTTATTAATTTTTTTTTTTTGCATTCATTTTTTTATTTCAATTTTTACTTGCAAAAAATTAAAACTTTGAACACACTTTCGACAAGAAAAAAAATTTAACAAAAACATTCTAAAAATTAAAAAAAGTTAACGCACATATTTTAAAAAAATTACTTTATATTTTTGAATGCTTATTTTTATTTTTATTGGCGAATGTTTTTAATGTCGATTTTTTATTTTTATTTTTGGATGAATGTTTTTTAATATAATTTTCACTTCGTACATATGCACACAAAAAATATTCGCATTCGACATACATTCTTCCTTTTCTTCTTCTACATAGAGACGGAGAGAGCGAGAGCTTGGAGGCTGATGTGAGTAGGGCTTTATTTGGAGAAATGAGATCGATTAAAGGGAAAAATAAATAAAGATCTACTTACACATCGAACATCCAAGCGTCACGGCTTACCTTCGACTCCACATGACTATTTTTTCCAACCGTCCGGTGGTGATTAGTGATGGTGGCGCAGTAGATCTGGATTCATTCTCTTCTCAATGTAGAAGTCAATTTTCCACATTCGACTTGTATTAACAAAATAACTCTACAAAGACATTCCAAAAGAAAATAAACTCAAACAAACATTCAGATTTGAATGTTTGACCCATACGAACGACAAAAAAAATATTTCATAAAATTCATTTTTCTCGACAAAATAATGTTGAATCTTGATTCGCCGGAGGCCCTCCGACATCGGCGTAGCCAAGGCCAAGGCGGATTGCCACTGAAAGAGAAAAGGTCGAGGGCCACCACCCATGGAAATTCGTCCTGCTCAAGCATCCGAGCATTACCGTTGGGGTAGATCTGAAACACGCCCACCATGGATCTCGCAAAAATAAACAGAGATCTCGACAGATCTAAAAGATTTCGAAAAAACCATTAACACAAAACAAGATTTCGACATACATACTCGAAAAAATTATACATGCATTCTGGGTTTTTTCAGTGTGGACTGCTGCTTTCATCGACAGAGAGGCGGCGGCGAGATGACATTGGTCGATTGGAGAGCAGAGGTGGAGGGCGGAGGTGACGAAGAGGCTCAAATTTTGAAATTAAATATTAGGGTTAAGGATTATTAATATATAGTACAAATTGATGCATTCGACATAAATACAAATTGATGCATACGAGTATGTTAGTTGAGAAATCTTATTTGAACATTAATTATGATTGATCTATATATTTTACAATATTACCCTCAAGACTTTTCATCGTTTAGCCTATTTGCACTTCAAAATCATACCAGAGCATAATATTAGGTTAAAGATTATTAGATTATTAGGTTAAAGATTGAAAATATAATTTTGCATAATATCTACATATTCGACCACTTCACAAAATCATTTTCATAGAACTTTAACTCTCGAAGTCTCCAAAAATCACTAAAATCCTTTAAACCCCAATTATTTCAATCACAAATTTGAGAATAATAACCTAAATTCCCAACTATGGGTGCTTGTGAGAGTGCACTGCGTGAAAAGAAGACCGGCGGGGATAAGAAGAACTGTGCAAAAACTCCAACTACTTGAATTTGCCCAATTGAAAAGGGAAAATTGAGAGAGAGGAGAGGAGAGGAGAGAGAGAGAGAGAGAGAGGAGAGGAGAGAGAGAGAGAGAGAGAGAGAGAGAGAGAGAGAGAGAGAGAGAGAGAGAGAGAGAGAGAGAGAGAGAGAGAGAGAGAGAGAGGAGAGAGAGAGAGAGAGAGAGAGAGAGAGAGAGAGAGAGAGGAGAGAGAGAGAGAGAGAGAGAGAGAGAGAGAGAGAGAGAGAGAGAGAGAGAGAGAGAGTGGCGGAGCGAATGTTTTGTGGAAATAGAATTAGAGTTTCTCAATTCTTAAATTAAAATTGAATAAATATGATGATTGAGCATGTAGAGCCTTTAGTTTTTGTGCCACGTGTGCACTCTCGTGCTACTAGGCCATCACGTGTTAAGAACGTGATTCCCAAGTCGAAAAAGTGACCGGGACATTTTTTGATACAAAAATGAGATAAAAGAAAATTTGGTAATTTGGCTGCTAGAAGAAGACATATATTGATATTCTTCATATTATAATATATTATTTAGGTTGGTTTCTGATAAGTCGTTTTCGTAGCGTCAAAATCAATTAAATTTAACCGAACTAGTTGTCAAAACAACTCGCCCGAGTCGGTCTCGAGGAACACTACTATCGGCGTGTAAGAGTGTTTAATTGTTTGCAACGGAGAAATAGAACAGAAATAGCATAATGCAAAGTTTGGTTTTTTTTTTTTTTTTTTGTTTTAAACTACGAACTAACTAATAGAATGAAAAGACGAGTACTAGTAAAAAAAGGTTTTTGAAATAATAAGAAAAGGATTAGGGATCGGGATTCTCAATTCTCGATTTCAAAGTTCGATAAGAGTTCGCATAGATCACACTAGAACGCCCGTTGCCGGTTGGTTCACACGTGTTCGATCAAACTACTAGAACGCCCGTTGCCGATTGGTTCACACGTGGTTCGATTAATTCCAAATTATTTTGCACAAGACATTTTAACAAACACCTTTCAAACGATCA
Source organism: Euphrasia confusa (assembly GCA_954870475.1). NCBI lineage: Eukaryota > Viridiplantae > Streptophyta > Magnoliopsida > Lamiales > Orobanchaceae > Euphrasia > Euphrasia confusa. The sequence continues at coordinate 27,497,108 of OX940960.1, forward strand.
AAAATCAAACCCCTACTCTCGAGAATTAAATCACCCTAACCCTAATCAAAATATTTAGCTACTTATCTTTTGAATCGAAATCAAACATGTTGGTATAAAAGAGATCAGGATTACGAGAATTAAATAAAGGAGCGAAAAAGTAAATCAATCAAAGCAAGAACAAAAAAGACGTAAAGGAAAAACTTACTAGAATAAATAACGGAAAACAAGCATCTATCGGCGGCTAACTCCGACTTTTACCGAGATTCGAAAACGTGGAAAAGACAAAAGCTAAAAATTTCTCGAGAACCGAGTTCTAAGTCTCAACAACGTGCGTCCAAAAAAAGTCAGAAATGAAAAGTGTTTTCAAATAGGGTGAAACCCTATTCTTGTACAAAATCGTCGGTCAAACCGCGGTCAACATCTTCATAAAACGGGGACCAAGCGGCCGCTTGGGGGGTCAAGCGGCCGCTTGCCCCGCATTCCAGGAAGTCTGCTCAACACAGCGACGCGGCCGCTTGGGGGGTCAAGCGGCCGCTTGGTGCTTTTTCCAGGAGGCTCTGCAGAGGCCCCCAAGCGGCCGCTTGGGGGGTCAAGCGGCCTCCTGCCTGGGAGCCTCGTCCTTCGCGCCTTGCCCACTCGTCGCCTCGTTTCGCTCGAAAATGCCTCCAACTTTGCCAAAAGCGCCAACGTGACCTGCACACTACACAAACACGTGAAATGCACCAAAACCAAGAGGAATACACACGACACGACACAAAACAACACAAGAAGACATCAAACGACAAAAGAAAAATGACACAAAATCACACACATCAACTCCCCCACACTTAAGCTTTTGCTAGTCCCTATCAAAATCCAAGAGTAGAGTAACACACAACCAAAGCAAAGAATACAAAGAACACAATGAGCCAATCACCTATTCAACCTCCCGAAATCACAAACAAATTCCCGGTGCTTCCAAAACAATCGTAATGAATATCCTCGACCCCAAATACATAGCACAAAGACAATCAAGCGAGTTTCATTAAATGTTACCAATCCGACGTCCCTCACAAAGGTTCACTCTCTTCTTTTACACTCGAAGTATATATAGTTCCACTCAAAAGTGTGCACAAGAGAAGGATAGATAATCAAGGTATACTTGTGCACTCAAAGAAAAACGGTCATATATGGAAAATGAAAGAGGTTCAAGTAATATCATATGCGCCTAAGAACAAAAACTAAACACGTTATTCAATTGTGCTCTCCACTAATCAAGGTCTACCATCTTAAGAATCATGGGCGATCGATAAATAGGGTGTAACGGAGCTAGGCTTAGGGTATTCGGGATAATTCGGGAAAAGTGGACAAATTATTCAATCATGCGTCACCACAACCAAACTTCCTTTATTTCGCACAACAACCCCTCGACAACTCCAATCAACGAATATAAACACATCAAAGCCACAACCAAAGTCCAAGCAAGACAAACTAACATTATTAAACTACTATACTCTTTTTTTCTCTTTTTTTTTGGAGACTTATAACATGTCTCAATTATTCTCTCTTTTTTTAGACTACTAGCATGTCTCATTTTTTTATTTTTTTATTTTATTTTTTATTTATTTTTTGAGACTAATAATATGTCTCGATTATTACATAATAAGGCAAACGATAACACTACTCAACACCCTTTATTTATTTTAAGCACACCCCAACAACATACACCACTCCCTCCTCGACGTTTTGGGACAGGAAAGAAAGGCTAAATGTAGGCACAACGGGGCTATTTAGGGTGTCTCACGACGGGCTCAAGGACAAAAGAAAAGTGGCTCGAATGGCTTACCTAATCGATCAACTCCCAATCATTTTCAAAATCAAACAAGTTATGATATCAAGTCTCAAACACAACCGAAGCACGACCTAGTTATTCTAGTTCATACGGGCGCACATAATATAGGATAAGAAAGAAAAAGAAGCTCAAATAGACAACGAAGTATTACGCTCATAGAAGAAAGCCAGATAGGCTCAAAATCTCACAAGGACAAATGGACAAGGAGAAGTCGACATGCATATAAACACAAGGGGTCTAAGCTATTCACATCCAACATAAAATCACCGAGAATTTATTCATAATTTCAAGAAGCGTCGTAAAGCGATTTGGCAAACACATAGACACACAAAGGACAAAACAAAGGACAAAACAAAAAGTAAACCCGAGCATGCATCAAAATCAATAAATCTCCCCCCCCCCCCCCCCCCCCCCCACACACACACTTAGTAAGAAACCATGTCCACATGGTTAATCGGCACGACAAATCATGGGAAAAAAATCAATCAATACAAGAGCATGCTCACACAAAATAAACAAACAACGAAACACACAAACAACTCACACACACAAAAGAAAAATAAAAAGACACAAACCTAGGCCGTAAAAAGTTACGGCCTATCCTCAAGGCTGGGATAGTGGGTAATGTGGCCCCCGGAGTACGCCCATAATCTCGTTGTACCGGGAAGCATGGCAGACGTGCTCCTCGTCATCTATGTAAACATATTTCCATTGCTTCGACAATCCCTTGAGCTCTAATTTTGGTGGAGGTGATTCTTTTTCTTTATCTATTTTGAGTATCTCAATCATCCCCACACTATATTCGACATGCTCGTCTTGCTTGGCTTGAACACCGAGAAATAAGAATATCGAGCTACTTTTCTACAAGAACACCATCTCGACCAAAAGATCAATAGCATAAATATAAAGACAATTTACGATGTAGGCATCGAAAGAATTAATAACCTCATCGTAATAAACCTTACCAGAAGATGTTTTATCCCCACCCAAAGCAAAATTAAATTTGAAAATACCTGGATCATGCGGCTTGGGTGGGTGATAAGCACATATCACATTTGACTCCTCAACATACATAAGGCCTGTCATCTCTAGTGAGGAACGAGGAAGCTCTAATCTGTTATGTACCTCCTTTCCCTCGTCTCTCATGTCATTTGTATTTGAAATTTGAGACTCAAGAGAGATATCTAGCATCGAAGACTCCTCTTCTTGTAAATTCACCCCCTCTTGATTGTTGACTACTATATTGATACTCAATGTCTCTTGCTCTAGTTCTATAGAGAATGAAATGAACGACTTGTATGGGTCTTCGTCTCGATCGTCTCTCATACTTTCAATCGTCTCTTTTTCATCATCTTCCTCTAAATTTAGTTCATTGTCGTACATATGCTCCATTTTGGCGTCGACCTCATTCGGTTCAAATTCATCACAGTCGTAGTCACTTTGGAGATTCTCTTCCTCGTGTACCCACTCGCTTTGATTGCACATCTTATCGATCATATCTCCTATGACCTTCGACCTTGCTTCTGCTTCAACACTTTCTGCCAATCGAACATCATTCGCCTTCATTGTCGCTTTGTCTGCTTTCATGACTTGTTGGGCCATCCGCATGAAATCCTGGAAAGTGTCCTCAAAAGATGGCTTATATGACGACTCTGGTTGCATCGAATACGGTGGAGGGTATGCCAAATTTTCTTCATCATTTATGGTCATCGCCACTTCATTCGCTTTGATCGCCGCTTCATTTGAATTCATTAACTGTTGGGTCGTCTGCATGAAATCCTGAAAAACATCATGCAATGATGGCTTGTATGGAGGCTCGGGTTTCATCGGATATAGTGGCTGGTACGTCAAATTCGGAGAAGACCATTGGTCCTGAGGCTGGTCCCAATAAAAATTGGAATATGGTTGCCTTCCCGGAATGTATGACTGAGAGTACGGACCAAATTGTGATGTCTCCTCATAAGGTGAAGGCTCATAGTATATGCTCGTCTGAGGCCCTGTAAACTCCCACGCATAGTTGTTGTACGAATTCATCACTGCTTAAACAAAAACTTGAAAAAAACATGAAACGCAGCGGTGGGAGAAATAATAATCATATCAAATAGAAAGAAAGTTGCAAACACTCAAACACTAATACTAATACCTAAAGTGTTCCCCGGCAACAGCGCCAAATTGATAAGTCATTTTCGTAGCGTCAAAATCAATTAAATTTAACCGAACTAGTTGTCAAAACAACTCGCCCGAGTCGGTCTCGAGGAACACTACTATCGGTGTGTAAGAGTGTTTAATTGTTTGCAACGGAGAAATAGAACAGAAATAGCATAATGCAAAGTTTGGTTTGTTTTTTTGTTTTAAACTATGAACTAACTAATAGAATGAAAAGACGAGTACTAGTAAAAAAATGTTTTTGAAATACTAAGAAAAGGATTAGGGATCGAGATTCTCAATTCTCGATTTCAAAGTTCGATAAGAGTTCGCATAGATCACACTAGAACGCCCGTTGCCGGTTGGTTCACACGTGTTCGATCAAAATACTAGAACGCCTGTTGCCGGTTGGTTCACACGTGGTTCGATTAATTCCAAATTATTTTGCACAAGACATTTTAACAAACACCTTTCAAGCGATCATTTATCAAACTCCTACTCTCGAGAATTAAATCACCCTAACCCTAATCAAAATATTTAGCTACTCATCTTTTGAATCGAAATCAAACATGTTGGTATAAAAGAGATCATGATTACGAGAATTAAATAAAGGAGCGAAAAAGTAAATCAATCAAAGCAAGAACACAAAAGACGTAAAGGAAAAACTTACTAGAATCAATAACGGAAAACAAGCATCTATCGGCGGCTAACTCCGACTTTTACCGAGATTCGAAAACGTGGAAAAGACAAAAGCTAAAAATCTCTAGAGAACCGAGTTCTAAGTCTCAACAACGTGCGTCCAAAAAAAGTCAGAAATGAAAAGTGTTTTCAAATAGGGTGAAACCCTATTCTTGTACAAAATCGTCGGTCAAACCGCGGTCAACATCTTCATAAAACGGGAACCAAGCGGCCGCTTGGGGGGTCAAGCGGCCGCTTGCCCCGCATTCCAGGAAGTCTGCTCAACACAGCGACGCGGCCGCTTGGGGGGTCAAGCGGCCGCTTGGTGCTTGTTTTAGGAGGCTCTGCAGAGGCCCCCAAGCGGCCGCTTAGGGGGTCAAGCGGCCTCCTGCCTGGGTGGTCAGCCTTGTCCTTCGCGCCTTGCCCACTCGTCGCCTCGTTTCGCTCGAAAATGCCTCCAACTTTGCCAAAAGCGCCAACGTGACCTGCACACTACACAAACACGTGAAATGCACCAAAACCAAGAAGAATACACACGCCACGACACAAAACAACACAAGACGACATCAAACGACACAAAATCACACACATCAGTTTCGAGGGTTGAGTACTGACGTAAATGCATGTAAATTTATATCTAGAAAAAGTTGATTTTTAGGACAACTGAAGAGCAAAATTTTGTGCTGAGGGCTTCTTTGCCGAACATGTAATAACTAGTCATTTTCTTTATTAATTTTTTTTGTTCTCTACATGTCGGGGAGACACCCGCTATTTATAGAGCTATCGACGATCATGCACATACAGACCACGTAACCCCCTAATTAAAGCATAATTAAGGCGAATTAAATGTCTGTCTTGGTTCAAGTCGCCCGAGCTCGGTCTCCGACTCCATGGACGACTCCTGACAGAGACCCTCGACCCTTCTTCCGGCTTCCATGACTCTCTCCTTGCTTAAGCCCAAAATTCCCCTTGGCTCTACAGGCCCACGCTGGCGGAATGAGGTGGCCGGCCGGTTACACAGTAGGATTTTTATCAATTAATAAATATTATTACCTCCATCCCTAGAAAATATGCACACTTCTTTTGTAAATTACAAAAGAATAGTTCATATTTTCTTAGAACGGAAGTAGTAGTATTTTTTAATTCAACTTATTTTTATTTATTTACAAAAATTGAAATGTATTTTTTTTACTAATATTATTTTATATTTATTTGATATAAGTTGAATTATTATTTTATTAGATTAGATTATTATATCTCAGTATATTCAGGGATGAGATATCGTACCGTACCGTACTGAATCGGTCATACCGATACCGTACCGAAAAATTCGGTATCCGAAAAAATCTATATCGATACCGTACCGAAAAGTTCGGTATACCGAATATCGATATACCGAAATTTCGATATCGAAAAAATCTATACCGATATCGTACCGAACATTCGGTATACTAAAAATATCGATATATCGAACCATACTGAAGTTTTTATTATCGAATTATACCGCTTGTTTTTCGGTATATTCGATATACCAAATTATACCGACTTTTTTTCACATACCGGAGTATAAATATACCGAAATATCGAACTATACCGATTGTTTTTTGCATATCGAAGGATATATATATCGAAATATCGAACTATATCGATTATTTACGGTATATACCGAAATACCGAAATTTTAAAAAATTTCATACCGATACCGTACCAAAAATTATCGATACGGTATCATACCGTACCGAAAAATTCAATATACCAAAAAAATAATATTTTTCGGGATTTTTCGGTACGGTAAGTTCGGTGTTTCGATAATTCCGTATTTTTTCTCATCCCTAAGTATATTTGGTATTTTTTTTCTCATCCCTAAGTATATTTGATTACTACTACATACTGTAACAATTAAACAAGAGATTTCGTGTACTCTTCTTAGGTAGAAATCAATTCTTGTAATACAGTATTCCTTTGTTTTTAACTTTTTAAAAAGAGGCCTCTCGATTTTCAAGCACATTTATAAGAAATGTGTTTATTTTGTCATAGTTCATAGATGTAAATTTATTTTAGACAAATTGTAAAGGAATTGTCCTCTTTACCCTTACCTTTTCCAAAACAAAACAAAACAAAATAAAACATAATTAAAAAATCGGTCCCCACCCTAATTCTCTCTCTCTCTCCAAATCTTCAATTCGGTCCCCCCTCCTTTCAAAAAACCGCCGCCGAATTTTGAGAATCAAAGGAGAATTTCCGGCCAGTCGAAGCACAATGTCAGGCAACAACGACAACAACGAACAACAAGACGAGCCACAATGGCCGATTCAACCTCCGGTAAGTGCCGAAACCTAGCTTTTTTCAATTTCGAAAATTCGACTTTTTTTCAATAATGTGTTGAATTTGATGCGTTAATTGCTAGTATTTGAGTGTATTAGAGTTCCCTATTGTGTTTTAGTTGATTTAGAATCGAAATTCCGTGTTGAATTGCTCGTTTAAATGTCTGAAAATCTGGTTTTTGGGCCGCTGTTCCAAGCTACACGGTAGCGCTACACGGTGGTGATTTTCTCGGTCACCGTGTAGCTACCTACCGTGTAGCCGATTACTGACATCAAAATCCCGGTTACATGGTGTGATTTACTCGGTCCCGTGTACCCGGTTAATCGGGTACACGGTACCGTGTACCCGGTCAGAACACGGTACCGTGTACCCGGTTAACCGGCTACACGGTACCGTGTAGCCGGTCAGAACAGAATTTTTTTTTTTTTAATTTGATTAAAAATGTAATATTTATTTATTTGACTTTGTTTTTGCAGGAGGGATTCAACTGGAGGAGGCCACAGTTCATTCACACGACGAAGAACCTAAATTTGTACGATAAAGATGGCGTACTAGAAGAAATTAAAGCCACGCTGACGTCCATTGACCCTACCCATGCGACTATTCGCACATTTAGGGACAGTTGTTTTGGGTTTTTTCTCTGGATTCAGAGATCCGGAAGATCAAACGTGGCCATGCATCACCTCCTAGCTCGGGAGATCGTGGGTGCGACGATACCTCCGTTCGAGCATTGGTTTTTCGTCGGGGGTCAGACTATTCGCTTTCGAGCACAGGAGTATGCCCTGATCACCGGACTTCGATTTGGTGCTCACGCATTTGATCCTTCAGACAGGGCCAGCCACTCGATTTCTGAGCAGTCTATTTACCACAGACACTTCAGACAGCCGACGCTGATTTCAGTGCTTCGTACGAGATTCAGGTCTCTGAGTATGGGCCACGACCCGGCCGACTACCTGAAGGCGGCCAACTTGCTGGTTTATTATTTCTTTTTGTTGTGCCGAGACGACATCACGGTCGAGAGTTGGGCTTGGGCTTTTGTCGAGGACGTTGATGGATGGGAGTCGTTTCCCTGGGGATCCTACACCTGGCAGATCATGTCGCACTACATCAGCATAGCTGCGATGAAGCCCGGTCAGGTTGACAAGAGGGCATACCACATTTACGGTCCAATTTGGGCCTTTCAGCTTTGGTCGTACGAGGCCATACCGAGCCTGGGCAGTGTCTGCGGAGTGCGGATGGAGAAAAGAAAGAGGCCTCGGTTTTTGAACTGGAAATCGATTGGATGCACCCTCGATTTCACTCATTTCTTCGAGGACGATGAGGTAAATTTTGTGAAATTAATGTTTTAAATTATTTATTTCCTTTAATTAATGCTTAATAAATTAATTTTCATTTGTTTTCAGCTTGTGGTCCTCTCGACTCTAGAGCCGACACGCAAGGAGGCGAGGAGTGTGTACTACACTTCGTTCCTTAACAGAGGAGCAGACGAAGTGAGGTATGATGCTCCTGCTAGGATTGGACATGCTCCGATCGGAGCACAGGCTGCAGAACCGGTGACGAAGAAGAAGAAGAGCTTGATAGAGCGCGTGGCCGGACGCGTGTCCAAGGCAATGGACAAGATTACGGGCGATGTCCCTCAGACTAGTCGACGCACGCGTGACGACAGGACATTCGATTCATCTGCCGAGCGGCATGCATCTCAGCGTGCATCTCATCGAGCCCGACGAGAGCCCTCTCCTGCAGCTGAGGCACATGAGGCACCTGAGGCACCTGAGGCTTCAGATGACAGTACCGATCGACGCATTGATCGACGGCTCCACAAGATCCTCAACGATGAGTCTGAGACTGGATTTATGGGCCGATTGACTGCCCGGATGAGGAGGATACAGAAGGAGGGCAACGACAGTCTGATGGAGCAGTTTCGGGGGTTTTTCGGTCGCAGGCGATACTCTCGGAGTCGCCCTTGTCCTTCTGATGCATCTCAGGGCGGTTTTCCGGCTGCTCGACATTCTATCAGCGCGCCTCCTCGCTATCAGGACTCGGAGCCCGAAGAGTTGGTTGATGTTGATATCAGGGTTTCGTCTGGGGACAGGCGACACAGTTTTGCTGGTTATCGCAGGTCGCCACTTGACGAGCCGACCCATGCCGAGTCTTTCCATGCCGAGTCGACCCACGTCGAGCAGCAGCCTCAGGTCGAGCAGCAGCCCCTGTACGAGCAGCAGCCCCAGTACGAGCAGACGACCGTTGGCGATAGCTATCGCACACCGGCACAGACTCAGGCTGTCTGGGCAGATAGCGGTCATTCTTCGCCACCGAGGGCGCTGCGTGATTTTGAGGGTGTCTTCGGTGCCTTCTCAGCGATTCCCACCCACGGCATCTTCACTCCGACTACTGCTTATCGGCCAGAGTATGATCCTGGTTTTATTGTACCGAGGGGGGCTGATATACCGCAGGAGATCGTTGATGCAGAGACTTTTTTTCCGGCTGCGTCTCAAGTCGAGTTGTTCAAGATTACAACTCCCGTGGAAAATGAACACGTAAAAGAGATTGCATTGTCGGAAGAGGAGAAAGAACTTGGGGATGATGAGGAGGAGGAGGAGGAGGATGATGTCGCCGAGAGTAGTCTCGGACCCCGTGTGAGGAGGCCCTCGGCAGCTCTTCGAAGCCCGTACGTCGCGCAGTTCGCTCGGAGAGGCAGCGAGAAGGTTAGGGCGCTCTATTCGATGTTCCGTCGTGAGGGGCATGGAATGAGTGTTTATATCCCTTTCAACGAAGTGTATCTGGACCAGAAGTACTTCGAGCGGATTGAGTCACTACATCATTGGTACGCGGACATGGTAAGTTAATTTGTAGTTAAACTTTGAAATTTATAATGTTTATTAAATTGTGCTTAACTGTGATATGTATATTTTTCAGGAGATTGACATGTACATTACGTACCTGCGCGACAAGATAAAGTCCGGCAAGGGTTTAAAAGATGAAGTCACTCCAAGGAAGACTATACTCTTGTGTACCGAGTTCTTCGTAAGATCCAATCATCCTATCAAATACAAGTTTTTTTTTATTATTTTCCTAATACTAATCGTTTAAATTTATTTTAAATTAACAGGGCGCTATGAAGACCCAGTACGCTAGGATTGCGATCCCACGTGCACATGCAAGGAGAACGAACTTGGAGAAGAAATATGAGACCTGGGCACCGCCGGACTTCATGCTGAAATACATCACGGGAGACGGTAGGCACGAGAGTTGGGAACACGCACGAGAGGTAATTTAAAGAACCGTACATTTTTTTTTTAAATTCAAGGGTAACATTTTATCGAACAAGAAAATTTTGAATTTAGAGCACTTTTAAATGTTTTTTGTATAATTAAGAGCACTATTTTATTTTAATTATAAATAAAAATTAATTTCCAAAATTTACCTTTTTAATATATATATAGAATTATACAAAAATCTGTAATAATCATTATTAAAAAAATCAACTTTATTTCTCTAGTTTTTAATTAATTTAAAGAATTAATTAGTGTAATTGGCAAAAAATAAAAGATTTGCTTGGTAGATAATTTTAAGAAGTTTTTAGAAGAAACTGTATAATGGTTTATGATATTATAAGTTACAACTCACAAATTTAAGTTTACAATTTAATGTTTAATTATTGAAATATATTGGAAAAAGGGAAGTATAGTTTATAAAATTACATTTAATACCTTATAAAATAAACTTTAAAATTTAGTATCTATTATATTTTCATTTTTTAAATTCAATTTAATATTTTAATTTAATTGTAAATAACGTTTTATTTTTGTAGGTGATAACGGTCTGCAATACCGGGGACCATTGGGTCGTGATAAAGATTGACCTGAATCTCTGGACTATACAGTTGTACGACTCGTTGTGGTGGCGTTGTGAGGACATAACTGCCAAGTCTCGTGTACTAATGCCGGTGTTGGAGTTGTTGCCTCGTCTTTTGGTAGCTGCAGGATTTTGGGAGGGTCCAAACTTGTTTCATCGAACCCACAAGAAGACTTCTATGCAGGTCGAAGCCCCGTTGGAGCAGTTTATGCAAGTCGACAACAACAACTGCGGCCCGTACGTGTGCATGTACTTGGATCGTCTCGTGAACAAGCACCTCAATCACCGGGGTAAAGAAATCGACGACGGGTACTTGATGAAGTATCGTCGATATGTAGCTCGAAAAATTTTCAGTTTGAGTCATCGAGACCAGTGATTTGTATTTTGGATGATTTTAGACTTTTTCGTGTGCATGTGTTTGGATTGATTGGTATTTGTGTTGAGATTGATTTGCAGGTTTAGCTTTGATATTAACTAAATAAATCCCGTCAAAATTTTTTAAAATTATTTATAATATATTAACTTATTAATTTAATAAAATTTGTAAAAAAAATAAACTATTTTATGTGTGTTTTGATTGATTTTGGTGAAATAAATGTGTTTTGATTGATTTTGGTGAAATATTTCGATTGAATTAAGTGAAAAGCGGCTGAAAAAACGGGGTCGGCCTTTTTTTTACCTTCGGTCAACTCAATTTGGGGGTCGGTCAACGAAAGTCAACTATTTTTGGTCTTAGTCAACTCAATTTGGGGGTCGGTCAACGGAAGTCAACTAATTTTGGTCTTAGTCAACTCAATTTGGGGTCGGTCAACGGAAGTCAACCCTCAGGTCAATGGGCGATCCGCGTGTTCCTTAAGGAGAAATGCGGGCTGAGCCTCGTGTTCCACAGAACTTTTTCTTGGTACACGGTGGCTACCGGTTACACGGTCACGTGTACCGGGTTCTACCGTGTAGCCGTAACTGACCGTGTAGCCAAGAACTGCTCGGTCAGTTACTCGGTAACACGGTAGTAACCGGTTACACGGTGGGCTACACGGTGTTGACCGTGTAGTGTAAAAGAAATTTTGATTTTCGTTTATTTTAAGGCATTTTTCGATTGTTAACTTGTTCTTGTAGTATAAAACATCATTTTAATAATCAAAATGATTCAAATAACATAAACAACTATTGAATTTGACGAATTAAGTGATTACGCATGAACAATTTATTACCTATGTAGATAAGATTGTGACAATATTAGTAGAATGTTCGAAAAACGGTCAACATTCTAAGCATCTCATATTTGTAGTCCTATATTGGTTGTTTTATGATGTTTATTGGATGTATCTAGTGTTTTAAATGATGTTTCATGCTGAACGTAACAACAAAAATGCTCGAGAAATGCTTCAAATTCAAGAAAAATCAAATATTTTCTACACTACACGGTAGGCTACACGGTGGGCTACACGGCAGAAGGTCCTACACGGTAGAAAAATTGCTCGGTTTATTGAAAAATAAATTACTCGGTAACACGGCTTATACCGGATACACGGCTACCGGGTAACCGGTTACCGTGTAAAAAAATAAAATGGGACTTATAGGATTCGAACCCCAAACCTTATGATTTCATTGAATTTTTCAAAGATAGCTCACCAATTCGAATCAAACAACACAACTCCGGCCACCTTTAAATCCGGCGAGAATGGCAGATGACAACGAACACCATGAGGAGCCCCAATTGCCGCTCCAAGCCCCGGTAAGTGTGGCCGATCCCTAGCTTTTGAATTTCGAATTATTAATTTTTTTTGCAATAATGTGTTAAATTGGATGTCAATTGGTAGTCTTTTAGTGTATTTGAGTTACTTATTGTGTTTTAGTTGTTCTAGAGTCGAGGTTTCCGTGTTGAATCGCCTGAAAAATCTGAAATTTCTGGGTTTTGCGGCAGTGTTCCAGGCTACACGGTAGTTCTACACGGTAGCGATTCGCCAACCGTGTATCGAACCTACCGTGTAGCCGATCAGTGACCGAATAAAACTCGGTTGCATGGTGTCCTTTACTCGGTACCGTGTACCCGGTTAACCGGCTACACGGTACCGTGTAGCCGGTCAGAACAGATTTTTTTTTTTTTTATTTTGAGTTTTTTTTATTTAATTGAATGTAATATTTATTTATTTAACTTCATTTTTGCAGGAGGGCTTCAAGTGGAGAAAAATAAACATGGATATGTTAAGCGGATTACCAGATGAGATCCTGCATCATGTCCTCTCTTTCATGCCGACTAACCTCTCCGTGCGCACCAGCGTTCTCGCGAGACGATGGAGGTTTCTGTGGGCCCTCGTCCCAAATTTAGAGTTTCGCCGCTCTACGCATTTGGACATCATAGATAGGGTTGTATCGATGCACGAAGCGAAACCCCTGAATACTTTTAGCCTCTCCAATGTGGAGGGCAGCTCGTATCGACTGGAGACATTGATTATCCACGCCCTCAAGCGCAGCGTCCGAAATATGTACCTTGATTTCGGTGATATAGACTACAAGGAGTATATCGCGTGCGGTTTGCCAGGAATTCTCTTCATGTGCAAGACTCTCGTCGACTTGAAGCTCAATAACTGTGGAGTGATCCCCTCTAGTGGGGAGGTGTTTTTGCCTTGCCTCAAGAAGCTTGATCTCAGTAATGTCGATTATGAGGATAAGGATTCCCTCCCTCACTTGCTTTCTGGTTGTCCTGTGATTGAGGAGCTGATCATCGATGATTTCTTTAGGGAGGAAGAAACGAACTTGGGCTGCTTTATTGTATCTTCACCCACAATAAAAAAGCTGAACATTGATTTCTCCTCGAGTCGCGAACTATACTATGATGAGATGTTGATAATAAATCTTCCCGCCCTCGTATATCTTAAAGTGAGTGGTTGTTATTTGGAGTATGCCAAAAGTTCGATGAAGACCATGTCCTCCTTAATTGAAGCGGATATTAAGTTGAATGGACATTGGCATGATTGTCACATCGATTGCATCGAGCATGACTGTTCGAGAGCATTTCTTAGTTCTCTTTGCCATGTAAGGTACCTAAACATCACAAGCTATGGACAAGAGAAGGTGCGTTTTGATTTTTTAATTGTTCTAATTTTTTTTCATACTTAATTATACCCTGTTTGTGGTTTTAAATATGATTTTTTTGCAGCTGGTTGACATTGTAGGAACGAGTTCAATGCCAAAGTTTGTTAATTTAACCAAACTCGTACTTAATATGAACGCTCAGTGGCATTTTATTGCTAAGTTCCTCGAAGTTGCTGATAATCTTGAAGATCTTGTTGTGAGTGGAGTTAGCTTTTGCAATTTATCTTTTTACATATTCTGCAACTCTCTATATATTTTTTTTATTTGCATCCTTGTTTTTTTCATCAGATTCGCTCGACCTTGATGCCCTATAGAGAGCCGGAACGAGTGCCTTCGTGCATCTTATTTCATCTAAGGACTGTTAGAATTGAAAAATTCGGTTTGCGTGATGATAGCGGTTTTGACATGGTGAGATATATTTTGAGGAATGCTCAAGTACTTGAGAGGATGGACATAGACGGATTCCCCCGTTATAGTTCCTCTGACAAGGAAAAGCTTGATGCGCACCAAAGAATCTCATTGTTTGAGCGAGGATCCAAGTCATGCCAGATTTCCTTCAAGTAGATATGTAGGCTGAAAAATCTCATTGCTTTGTATTTTGTACGTTTTTGGATTGATTTGGTATCTTTTCGGATTGATTTGGTTTTTATTTGACTTGATTTATGTGTGTTTTGATTGATTTCGGTGAAATATGTGTGTTTTGATTGATTTTGGTGAAATAGGTGTTTGTTTTGACTGATTTAGGCGAAAATAAGTGAAAAAACGGGGTCTGCACTCTGCTACACGGTGGAACCGACTACACGGTCACGTGTACCGGCTACACGGTCACGGTAACAGTGACCGTGTAGATCGATTTATTAAAAAAAAATCCGGTAACACGGCTGATACCGGATAACCGTGTTACCGGTATGAGCCGTGTTACCGGTTAAAAAAAAACAAAAAAAAGGGGCTCTTAAGATTCGAACCCCTGACCTGTTGCTTTAAACGCAAATTTTCAAATGGGGCGTTACCAGTTGAACTAGAACTCTACACTGAACTTATTTAGCAAAATGTTATATATTTACCTTAAGAATAACTTATAAAATCGACCCGCCCTTCCCCCGAAAACCTATTTCCAACCTGTTTTTTCACATATTTCACATTCACAAGATAAACAAACTCCAAAAACAAGCACAATAGTCTAAAACAAGCACAATAACCTAAAAGACACCAAATATCCAAAATCCAACGAGAATAGACGAAAATAAAACAATCCAAGTCTCAAATATTTGTAAAACACCGATAATTCAACCAAACCCAATTTAGATCTCTGACTCCGTGCTCATTGGACATTTTGTTCTCGTGTGTCCCTCGTTTCTGCAGATGCTGCACTTCTTCTTCTGTCTTCTTCGGCTCGACTCTTGCGTTCCCGTCTCTTCTGCAGGGACATTTAAATCAACAGTCTCGGGTGGGATAAAAACCGTGCACTTCCGCATGTTGTGACCTACGCCCTTACATCTCGAACACACCTGCAAACGACGACACGATATTAGGTCCAAGTCTGGACACGACATCCTACGTGGTGTAATGATATTAATTGTACAAACCTTCCTACGTGGTGTAGAGCTCTCAACTGCGGAACGAGCACGTCTCATCCTCGGACGTCCAGCCTGTCTAACCGCTACCGGAGGAAGAACTACGGATGAAGCCACATCCAGCGGGACCACCCAATCATCATAATGTGGCAACGGCACCACAGGCGTCGCGTACATCTCGACATGACTGCTCATCTTGAAATAGGGGCTCACGAAATCGTACAATGAAAATCTGGCCCGTCTACATAATAACAACAAACAAGTTAGTGGAATCAAATGTTAAAAATTAATTTTAAAGGTAAAATGATATCATACCTTATAGAGGCACAAGCATGACGACACGGTATTAGGTCTAAGTCGAACTCCCGACAATCACACGTGCGATTCGCGATATCCACAAGATAAGACCTGTCATCCTCCTGAACTCTGTATAGGGTATTCGCACTGACCTCCCCAACGGTAAAATAACGGCTCAACTCATCCTGACTAGTCAACTTGAGTAATGCCTGTTCGGTCAGCTCATGGTCATTCTGTCTCACATTAGCTGTCCTTCGTTTCTCGTCAAACCATCTCTCAATCATCGCACGAATCGCCTCGAGCATCGCACAGACTGGTAATCTCCGTGGCCATATGATAGCACTGTTGAAAACTTCGGCCGCATTCGATGTCATGAAACCGTATCGTCGTGCGGCACAATGTGACCTCGCCCAGTGCTCAACCCCGATATCAGTAAGGCGCCTATAAGCACCCTCTCTACTAAGAGTCTCCACATTCGCAAAATGCCTTTCAAACTCATCCACCTGATAACTATAGGCAGCACAGTATACAGCTTCGACCACCTTCTGGCCGTACCGTGCTAGATTCTTCGAGAGGTGGTGATAGCACAACGCACGGGTCGCGTGGGGATAGACACTCCGAATAGCATTCGCGATGCTCTTATGCTGG
This sequence comes from Euphrasia confusa, assembly GCA_954870475.1. Taxonomy (NCBI): domain Eukaryota; kingdom Viridiplantae; phylum Streptophyta; class Magnoliopsida; order Lamiales; family Orobanchaceae; genus Euphrasia; species Euphrasia confusa. The sequence continues at coordinate 27,513,539 of OX940960.1, forward strand.
TCGGACACAATGAGGAGATCCTCGTCGTCTGTATCGTAGCAAACTCTGACGTGCTGGAGAAACCACAACCACTCCTCGTCATTCTCTATCGGACCGATACCAAACGCAAGCGGGAAAATATTCTCATTCCCGTCTTTTGTGCAGGCGACAAACAACACACCGGTGTTTTTCCCTTTCAAATGGGTGGCGTCGAGTACTATCACAGGCCTCAGAGTGCCCTTCTCAAAGGCACGAATGCACTGCCCGAGCGCAACAAACATGCGGCAAAACACGCCCTGGTCGGTCGTCTGAATCTGGTACTGAGTCCCGGGATTATGCTCTCTCAGCATGTACAGATATGACGGGAGCCTCTGATACGATCCCTGATAGTCGCCGTACACTATTTCAAGCGCCAGGTTCCTCGCCCGCAGGGCGAAGTTGTAGCTGATGTGAACTCCGTACAATCTCCTCAAATCCTCACCATATCTTTCGGCTTCAGTTCCCGATTGCCGACTAACTGACGTGCAAAGAAAGTAGCCGCAACCCTGCACGACACCTGTCGATCCGCAGTCCTCCCCAAATTGTTACGGCACGTATGATCCAAGTTCAGCTTCGTAATCCTCCAAAAGGTGTTATCGGAACCCGTGGAACACAATCTGAACGAGCATTTTTCACGCCCCAGCTTGCAAACGAACGTCACCCGTTCAGTGTTCGAGCGATCACTTTTGCACTCTACGTTATTCTCCATGTGATACATCCCCACCATCACCTTCAGATCCTGTTTCTTTCGGAACGTGGCTCCGACTGCCATCTGACCGTAAATCGGTTGGTGTTCGACAGAACGCAACGGAACAGCGGGGTCAAACGTCGGTAGTGGAATGATCCAATTGCGCAGTGGATTATTCTGTGCATTCTGAGAAGCTTCGGTTTGCTCGCCACCTCCCGCATGAGAACTCGAGGACATATTACGGCGCGACATGATCTTTTTAACCACGCCCGCTGTCTAATCCATTCGGTCCACTCCGTGGTCAACGATACCAAGAGATCGGACTGACGGGCTTCTTCTTCGTCCTCGGAAGTATGTACCTCCTCATTCTCGTTCTCTGACGGTACGCCCCGATCGCGGTTTTCTCCTCCGATATTCACTTCCGGCGCAGCTCGTTGTCCCTCTACTTCGACGACGAACACAAAGCACTCGGCCCTTTGCTCGTCTAACATGCGGGACACATCTTCGTCACAAAGCATAGGAGCTCGCACGCTTCGCATGTCATAGCCTCGGGTATAACAATACAACATGTAATCGACACTGGGCGGAGGGCGCAAAACCGCACGAATCCGGCTCACGAGAGCGTCGAGTGTAATTTCTTCCCTACGAAAGAAGAGGCACATATCTACTCCGTCAACGTAGCCCTCTCGATCCCAACGACCACCGTAACGTACCGTGATTCGTTGATTATTCGACATCTACAATTACAAAACAGTTTAATTCAGTTAGGGAACCCAAAATATCCATCCAAACGCATAAACAAAGCCATTATTAGACAATTTAAAAAAAAATGAAAAAACGGGGTCTGTACACGGTCACTACACGGTCACATGACCGTGTAGTGGCCTTGCCGTGTTACCGAGAGCACGGTCACTACACGGTCACGTGACCGTGTAGTGGCCTTGCCGTGTTACCGAGAGCACGGTGACCGGGTAATACCCGTGTAGTGCGAGCCCGTGTAACCGAACAACCGGGTAATCTTCATAACTACACGGTGGCTACACGGTCAAGGAAACCCACCGTGTAGCCACCGTGTAGTTATGATTTTTTTGCAGAAAATCGAAAAAAAAAAACCAGAATCGACGCGTTTCGACGTACCTTTCGGCCGGCGAACTCGGCTGCCCTTCCCACGTAGATTCAGACGACGATTTTTGTAGAGGTGAGATATTTGTGAGAGAGAGAATCGAATTTGTTTTTTTTTTTTTGAAATGGGTTTAGGGTTTGAGGGTTTGAGTAGGGAAGATATGTGCATTCATGCATGCAATAAACACCCACCAACCCTCAAATCTGATTTTTGTTGTAGTGGGCCCCACAGTTTTTTTGTTTTGATTTTTAAGGTTTTTAAATGGTTTTAAATGGTTTTTTGTATTATTATTTGAGAGAAATTAAAAGTAAGGGTAAAGAGGACTTTTCCAATTGAGTTTGTCTAAAATAAATGTAGTTTTATGAAGTGTGACAAAATAAATGAACTTTTTATTTTTGTGTCTCTTAAGTTGTATTCCCACTTTTACAAAACATCTCCAATGGTCTTCTTATTTTCAATCAAAAAGTAAAAACAATTAAAGTTGGTATTTCGACTCTCTGAATCTCGCTGGAAGGCGAATTATTGATTCAACACGCACTCTAACTCACTATCTTCGATGCCCGCCGGCAATCCCACCGCCGCTGCCGGTGGCAAAGGCAACCACCCCACCGCTCCTCTATCGGTGAAACCCGAAGCAAACCCCTCCAATCCGCACGCGATTGAGATGTTCGATCCGTCATCATCAGCTTCGCCCGGCCCGATCCACATCGACGGATCCGACATCGACGCCGCTCTATCTAAATCGGAGTTCTTGACCCGACCCGAAGTCCTCAAGCGCCGCGCCCGAAGGGTCAAGCAGCTCTCCCGAATTTACCGAGATCACTACTGGGCGTTAATGGAGGAGCTCAAATCGAAGCACAGGGAGTACTATTGGGAGTACGGAAAAAGCCCCTTTCTGGAAGACGAGGAGAATGAGAATCGAGGGGATTACGCTGCGGAGAATGTGGGCAATGGTAATTCCGGGGTTAATGGTGCGAACGCAGGTAGTAAAATTAGCGGCAGGTGTGAGGTTCATGGGTGCAAGGCCAAGGCGATGGCGTTAACAAGGTTTTGTCATATGCACATAATGTCCGATGCCAAGCAGAAGCTTTACATGGGCTGCACTTTCTCCATTAAAAGGTGTGTTTCTTTCAGATGCTTTTAAACTCCATTTATGTTTACATGATTTAGCATAGGTTCCTGTTTATGTTGAATTGAACTTCTGTTCTTGGTGCATTTGGATACATATTTTGTCCCTTGGCTCGATAAAAGTCTCGTCACCAATTCTTCGATTAGATTAACTATATATTTCACGCAAGGATCGGTATTAAATTCACCATTAGCAACACATCATGCTTCTGTTCTACTACCCAACCCAACTGACCCTCTCATCTTCCACTAGTGATTTCATATGTTTGATTTAATGGTTTCAGTTGTCATTTGGTAAGAAAATACAGATTTTCATGAATATGCTCGATTTTTTTTTTCTTAAATTATTTACATTTTGTTGCTAACCATTTGTTTTCAACCAAACTGATCCACAACACTTTCTTAATTATAAGGACTTAATAATAAAGACTAACCATTTAGTTATGTGCAATTTTAATTAACCAATATAATATCGTAGATCCATCTTTTCCAGCGTTCTAGCCATTGCATGCTAAATCTATTGAAATACCAAAATATAAGATAATGGTTGTTTAGCATTTTTCAGTTAATTAGAAATAAAATAAAATGTATTGCTCTTGTAAGTAGCTGCCTCATGGAAATAAATTTTGGGTTATTTCAATTTTAGTGATTATATCCTCATTTTTAAATCAAAGTATATAGTACTAATATACGAGGTTTAAATATTATTCTATATATGACAATGTTGTGAGCTCTTAGATGTGTATATACAGTCACTCATGTCATGGCTATTCCTGACGTGACACACATTGATGTCTCCCGAATCATTATTACATCACTCTTAAGTTCATTCCTGTGATTGCTGGAAGCTTATGTTTCTTGTTTCAAACTCTTTTCGATTTCATCAATTTGTTGGATATGATGCTTTTAGTGTTACCCTGACTAGTCCATAGTGAAATTTATAATAGAAGACCTTTTTCCGAACCTGGGAATACCGTTTGACTTTAATGTTCCCCAAGGATATTGGTAGTTGGGGCAAAGCTTGCTTTCTTCATTTTTCGAATGAGACCCTCTTATTGCCCAACTACCAGCTGGGGCAAACCCTCATTCTTTCAGAACATGCTCATCTCAAGTTCTCAACTTGACTGGTTGCTCTGTAACAATTAGAAGATTATTTAGAAGAAATACAAACTTCTGTTAAATCAAAGTTATAGGTCAAAATAATGGAATCATAATAAGCTTTAAGTTTATTATGAGAAATAGGTAAGCCGAAATTAAAATAAAAAAAATCACAATAATATTTCTGTTTGATCCTTTAATTGATTAGTGGTGTCCCAACAAAGGCACTGAGAATTAAGTTGACTAAAAAGTGTGAGAATATATCCATAATTAGGTTTAGCTAATTTGGGTCTAACTTAACCTGGAATGTTAAGATTCTTACTAAAATTGTATCTCTGAGTTTTGTAAATTTGGAAGACTCAGATAGAATTGAATAATCTGTGCGTAGTTTTCTGGAAAATTTTGTATTTTAAATTCATTTTCAATTTCAGTTTTTAAATCATGCAGGAATCGTCAACCAATCTATTATAGTTTTGATTAAGTATTAAATTTGAGTTGGGTTGGTTATAAGTTGACTGCTCATGTCTTTTTCCGATTATGAGTTTTTTTGCACCCCCTTAATGAATATTCTAGACATGCTTAGTTATATACTGTACAAATGCTCCTTCGGTTCCAAATCCTGAAATAGAATTTTCTTGGGTTACTTTTACTTGAGTAATAATTTGACATCACATCACAATCTTAAACACATACTGTACTAATGACTTTGGTCTAATGATATTAATCTTTTGTTACCCATCTAAGTCTCTTTGTTAAGTCAAACGTACAACATCAGGATAGAAAGAAATATACTTTAAAAAACCAAATAAACTACTTTCAGTTGTGCTTTTTTTTAAATTTAATAGTTTTTTGTGACTTTTTAGTTATCATATGAAACTCTGTGCTAGTCAATCAAATCCTTGGATTTTTTTTTGTAACTACCCTATTTGATTTATTTGTTGGTACAGTTGAATTTACATCGGTCTTGCAACACACTAATTTCTTTTTAATGCATTTATCCAGTGGAACCTGGGATATTTTAAAAAAATAGGCTGCGCATGTAGTAGTATTATTTTTATTTTTCTTTGGAAATAATAATGACACAATATAACTTATTTCCTTAAAAACACCCCTCACATGATTACATGAAACAAAATAAAACTTAATATAAATCATTTTTTTCCAATGGAATGACATAATTATAACTATTCAAGATTATTTAACTTAAGACGTAAAATCATCGTCGCACTAACCTTCCATTGTGCATTTCGATTTCATGTTTGACTAGGAAAGTGCATACTATCGGACTTTAGATCATCGTAACATGGGCCAAATATATTTAGAGGATGCTTGACTAGGTTGGTTTAGCTTATACTTATAAGATGTTTTTAAAGCTTAAAATAAATTATTTGTTTATAGTTATAAAGCTAAATTGTTTGAAAACATAAGATCAAAAAGTTTATAAGATGTTAACAATGAGATTTTTATAATAAAATGATAAAGTTGAAGAAAGAGTTTTTAAAATAATTTCTTATTTATGAAATAAGTATGAGTACCCTATAATATTTTTTATAAAACATCTTATAAACTCCTTATAACTTATTATAAGAGAATACAAGTTTTTTACTTTAAAAAACTTATCAAACAAATTTACTGAGCTTATAACCTCTTAAACATTTTTTTTTTAAATATCATATAAACTTCTAATAATTTATTGCAAGAGAATATAAGCTTTGTGCATATTGTGCATATTGTTGTGGGACGGAAGGAGTATAATTTAATTGTAGACTTCGTGCAACTATGTGCACATAAGATCATGCAATCATTAATTATTTACAGTTATAACCTGGCTAGGCTGCTACACAACTGTAAAAGAGCTTTTAGTTTTATTCCTCTAAATTCCTTTTTTTTTTTTTCCTACAAATAAAAGGGAAACTGGATTTAAAAGAATATTTTGTTCGAATTGGAACTTTCCCACACATAAAGGGAAATTGTATATAAAATAATATTTTGTTCAAATTGGAATATTGGAAAGGGCTGCTTTAATTGAAGGAAAACTTCCTTATTCATAAGAGGTATAAAAAGGGAAATTTAATGGCTAAACTGAAAATAAAAAATCTGGAAGCACAACTGTAATTGCAATCACCAACCGAAAAAGAAAATGGAAAAATGTGAATTTTAGTGGAAACTGTGTTGCAGTTCGATAATTTTGAATTACTGTTGGAGGAGTATATATAAAGATCCCCATCTATTAGAGGGAGTTAATTCTAATATGATTCTATACTTATCTAAATATGGAGTAATGTGCACAAGTAATTAATTTATATAATTATATCACCAAAGCAATCAAAATTATCTGTTTGTTGCAACTTGAGGTTAACCCTTATAGTATACAAGCACATGTTAGAGCATATAGGAAGCAATAAATCTTACTATACTATGAATTACCAGGCATTTCTAGCAAAGATACTACTGTACATGCTAAATATAGAATATGTTAATTGCATGTAAATTATGTTCGGTTCCTCTTATAGGCAGTTTTTGCTATCAATACAAGTTTTTGCAGTTGTCCACTCCTTCATGAGTCACCCTTTAAAAGAGTCGTTCTGTAGTGTAGTTTTCTTTAGGATGAACGGTTAATAATTTTTTTCATCCATTGATTCTATGCTACATTTTTAGCTTTGTCCAAGGATTTTCCTTTGTTATGCTTGCATAATAGTATAAGCTTCTGATCATGACTCATTTCATTCATTGCATTGTCAAAATCTATTTTGAATCTCTAAGTTCTCAACTAAACCCATTCCCACTTTCCGATATTATTTTCTCTGCATTGCACTCTTTCCTTTCCCAACATTGATATGTTCATTTTATTTTTTGCTCTCTTTTTTCAGTTCCACCACGGGACCTATACTCTGTGGAAGACCATTATTGAGATCATCTGTTCCTACTTATTGCTCTATGCATTTCCAAAAGGCCGAAAAACATATGGTGCGTGCTCTCAAGAAAGCTGGTCTCAACGTCTCCTCCACAAGTAGGCTTGCTCCAAAGTTCCATGTCATAGTCGCTGAATATGTCCGCCAGATCCAGAGCAAGAGACGAGCTGCCAAAAGAACAAATCTTGAAAATGCCGTTGTTAAGGAGGAAACCAATTCTTGAACCTCCTTTTTTTTCTCGTTGTATTGAGATAGTGTACATTTTTTGGTTCCTTGAGCAAGTTATTCTAAATGTGGAAATGACCTTCCTGGATGGTAGAAACTTGTGGGCTAACCGAAAGCCTGTGCATACTTTTTTTTTGTTATGTTCATTTTTTACTTCCAAATGAGTCATTGCATAGGCTCGACTTTTATGTTAAATGTCTCTGCTGCTCGATTCGTTCAAAATTATTTTGAAGTTGATTTTTGTGTACCTTTTAACAATTTAATTAATGAATGACAATTTTGTAAAAACCATAGTATTTATTTTACACAAAAAACTATATTGAAATAAATCCGAAAAGTCAAAAGGATTTAATAAGACAAATATTAGTGGGGGAGTATTTTATTTATTACTTTATGAAAAATAAAATAAAATGTGAAATTGATAATTTAAATTTACAATAATGAAAAGTTGTGCTCATTTTAAAAATTGTATTAAAAACCTAATATTGTACTAACATATACTCATTTGTCCTACATTAATGGTCATGTGTGATCAACGTTGACTTTTTTTGTCGTACAATATCAATTGCAGTGTCTTGGGATTCGAAGAAAGGACCTCAAGCCCCCCAATTCAAGTGCTCAACCAACTGAGCTAACAACCTTTGACTTTTTTTCATAATTTTTGTTTACTATTGTATAATTGTACTAACGTATACTCATTTATCCCACATTAATGGTCATACTCATTTGTCCCACATCAATGTCATAGGTGGTCAATATTGATTTTTTTTGTTCGTCCAATAAATATGATAAATAGTAAACAAAAAGTATGAAAAAATAAATAAAACAAAATTTAATAGTTAAATTTTATTTTAGTTTTTTTTCATAATTTTTGTTTACTATTATATTGGGCAGACAAAAAAATTCAACATTGACTACTTATGACCATTGGTGTGGGATAGAGGGAGTAATGTAGTTAAACGTGTATACAATGAGGTAAAAAAATATTTACGTTGTATAAAATTAGATAAATTTTTATTTTGATTTTACAATTAAATGAGCAATATATTGAAATTGAGTGAAAAATAAAAACGCAAAAGGAATTTTTAACACTAGAGAAAAGGTAAAATGGTCAGAGTGAACGCAGTGCAAATAGAGGGGACGAGTGGGGCTGTTTCACACCCCAATTATTTCCGAATTGACGGGTTGTTCGCGTTTTTCACTGAACAAAACAATGAGATACGAATAATTTAATGTACACGTGTATGTACAAGATTAATGTACACGTGTATGTACAAGATTATTGTCAAGTGAAAAAATGCACATCTCCTCAATCCAATATTTCCCACGGTCAAATCATGTTTCTATTGGCTATTCGCTATGATGACAAAACGATAGAAAACTTTATAAATTCTTAGATTCGCTCAACCAATTTGAAGTATATATTCCATTTGGCAGAAGGTTATGATCCCACGTGTCATTTACTTTGAGGCACATGCAATCAACTTTCCACTTTGAACAGCCCATCCCACCCCATTTGGAAAATTCCATCGCAAGTGTTCCAAATTTTTTTTATTAAAAATATTATATAAATCACATACTCACTCGGTCCAAAGACAGTTGTCATACTTTCCTTTTTGAAGTGTCCAACAATAGTTGACACACCCCAAAAAAGGAAATAATTATTCTAACTTTTTCATTTTAATATACAATTTTATTCTATTTTACCCACCTACTTTTTAAACTTACTCACACCTACTTTACTTTTCATTTTTAAAATATATTTTAATCCTTACTTTTCAATTAAAAAATAAAACAACAACAATTTTCTTAAACTCCGTGTCCAGGAAAGTATGACATCTATTAATGGCCGGAGGGAGTAAGACCTAAGATATAGTAGTACTAGTACTACTTTTGTTAACTCCTTCCTACCGCAATAATAATTACATTTTCTTTATAATTTATAAAAAAAATTGTGAATATTTTTACATAGATAGTATATCTTAAAAAAATTGACCAATTAGTCATTTTCTTGTAAATTAAAAAAATGTAAATGAACTTTTCCAAGATAAAAAGAGTATATTTCTAATCATGTACCAAAAACTTATGAGAATTTATTTGTGAAACGAGACTTCAACAATGAAGTAAATAACAAATATCGAAAAGACTAAAAATAATTTTAACTTCATCAAATTTATATGCACCGTCCAACTATCTCTATTCTCTATCTCTATTCTCCCAAAGGGACCGCAACATTTCTCAACCATTACAAATTTACAATCGTATACACCATTTTCCTTTTCACTACATCAACTAAATTTTCAAAACTTTGTTTTAATATTTGTTGAAATCGGAGGTGTGTGAGTGCGGTCCCACGACCATTTTCCTTTTCACTACATCAACTAAATTTTCAAAACTTTGTTTTAATATTTGTTGAAATCGGAGGTGTGTGAGTGCGATCTCTATTCTCTATCTCTATTCTTCCAAAGGGACCGCAACATTTCTCAACCATTACAAATTTACAATCGTATACACCATTTTCCTTTTCACTACATCAACTAAATTTTCAAAACTTTGTTTTAATATTTGTTGAAATGGAAGGTGTGTGAGTGCGGTCCCACGACCATTTTCTTTTTCACTACATCAACTAAATTTTCAAAACTTTGTTTTAATATTTGTTGAAATCGGAGGTGTGTGAGTGCGGTCCCACAACTAGCGCACAAAGACGAGAAAGGGAAGACTCGGGACATGTAGGAAGGTTCCATCCTAAAACTAATTGGTATATACTAGGTGGAGTAGCTCCCTACTCTTATATTTTGGTCCTATTTCCTCAAACTTTCAATGTGGGACAACTCACAAGTGACCACAACACATAGAATTTTAACAATATTTACCATCAAAAGTATAATCTCTTTTACAAACTTTTAAAATATTACACTATTCTTTCTGGAGGTTTTATGGTGTCTGCCTACAAGTACAATACATTGTACATTACTTTTAATTTGTTACAAGTCAATAAATTTCAAAATAAAATATCGATCATTAGATATAATGAAAAACCATGATATTAAGATATGGTATAATACACATAATTATTATCTCATGCCTTTATAATTTATATATTACTACTAAACATGTTACTAATATTTAAAAAAAATAAAAATAAAAGAAAATGTCTTCTAATTATATATATTATATCAATCCATTTTTTAATACTTCAAAAAGTAACTTCCATTCTTTTTAATTATTATGTGATAACCAATTAAAAAATACTATAAACTTATAATTTTACTATTGTTTTAAGAGTTTTGGTATGTTGAAATTAGTATTTTTATGTCTAATTTTATCATCAAATGGTGTCATGAAAAAAAAAAAAGATTTAGCATCATTGAAAGGATTAAGAATCAGTCCAAGAAATTATAAAAGAAAATTATAAGGATTCGAACTAATTTTCTTAAGGAACATAAATGCTTATATTTTAATTTTTGGATAAATATGGTTTTCACTAATTTTCACTAATATTGCAAAGTTTACTAATGGAGATCTTTGGTTGGCTCGTATATTTATCAATTAGGGCATCATTGATCCGGCACGAGTAGCAAAATCTTGGTGGATCACTTTTTGACCCTATGTAATGTGAGTTCGGAACGATTTTTGGTGACACTACTATATTTCATAAATTAAATACTAAATCTGTTCAAAAATTATAGTCACACTTCATTCACAAATAACAAAGTGATAATTAATATATGTTGATTCAAAAATGATAATTAAATGTACTTGAATCACCAATTATTTGTAATATATATCATATTATATCAATAACGAGTGAGTAATCGATGGTTATTGACTGGGAGAGTGGGGTTCATACTCCCGTTTTACACACACACACACACACACACACACACACACACACATATATATATATATGCTGCAATCTTTAAAAAAAAATCCCTATGGTTTTTAATTTTTCTGAAAATACACTTGAAAAAAAGAGAAAGATACTTGAGCAGAAATAGAGAGGGTTGTTTATCCTGAATACGACGCTGCTATTCTGTAAAGCACATTTGGGCAGAGCCGCGAAACATCTTAAAGAAAGTGACCTAGTCCGCGACTCAGCTTATTTCGAATTTATTTTATATTACTATTTTTTTTTCTTTTGATTTTTCAAGTATTATTTCAACGGTAATTGAGGGTATATTGTATTTCTTTCGTCTTTCATAACATGTCTACTGTTTTTTAGAGAGAGAAAAATTTTTAGTTAATATTATGTTGTAAAATAGGGAAAATATCATATTTGGTCCTGTCCGGATGTCATCTCCAGTAAGTAGTCCTTTATTTTATAAAATTATCAAAATTGGTCCTTTGACCGGCTATACCAGGTAAAAACATGACGTGGCAATTGGTTGACTCATTCAACCGGTAATTGTGTCAAATAATTAAAATAAATAAATGCATATATAGGATTCGAACCCTTGACCTATACAAAAATAACAAACTACCTACCCACTACACCATAAACACCAAATTGAAAACTTTGAAACATTAATACATTTATTCTACTACCAAGTATTTTATAAAAATAAAATAAACACAAAATTAAATTACAAATAAATTTAATATTATATTAAAAATAAAATAATTATCAAATAAAATTAAAAACAAAATGTAAATTATTTATTAAATAATTAATTATTTTCATGCATTAATTTTTTTTATTAATTAATTAATAAATTAAAATAATAAGTTATTAAATTTGAATTATTTTTTTAATATTATAATTTTGGTTATTAAATTTTTTTATTAGTATACTTTTACGTTTAATTAATTAATACATGTAAACTAATTAATTATTAAATTTAAATTTATTCTATAATTTATTAATTTTTATTATATTTTTTTGATATTTATTTATTTTTTTATTAATTTATTATCAAATTTAAATTAATTCGTATTAACTTAATTTTAAAGTTATAATTTTTTTAATTAATTAATTATTAAATATAAATTAATTAATGAATTGTTTCTATATTTTTTTTCAATAAATTATTTTGTGATTGATTATTTAATTTAATTTAATTTATTTTATTTATTTATGATAAAACGATTTATAGTATATAATAAATTAAAGTGTTTATTTTTCAATTCAAACATTTGGCAAAGTGGTAGTAGGTTGTTTTAGTTTTTATTAGACAAGAGTTCGATTTCTAGGGATTACAATTTAATTTTTGGACTTTAACCTGTTGTAGCCGGTCAAAGGATCAATTTTGATAATTTTATAAAATAAAGACTTTAACCTGTTGTAGCCGGCCAAATGATCAATTTTGATAATTTTATAAAATAAAGGACTACTTACTGGAAATGACACACAGACAGGACCAAATGTGATATTATCTCTGTAAAATATAAAGTTTTAATGTCATAATTTCTACAAATCAATTACTACTCTCTTCCCTTTGTTCCGAAAAAGTTGTTGCGCTTTCCGTTCTGGGTCTTCTCATACTAGTTGTCACACTAAAAAAAAGAAATTATTATTACACTTTATACCCTTAAAACAACACAATACCACAATACGCTTTTAATTTTATCAACAACAATATAATAATATTATTTCTTAACAACAACAATATAATAATACTAGTTGCAACACTAGTATTAATAAATTCACTTCTATGACACCAATGATATCAGTCGCAGAAACAATGACACGTTTGGTATCAATGAAATCAGTGTTTGAGTAAACCGATTACTATAACTTCGTTTTTAAAATATTGTTTTACTAATTAATTTATCAAAATGTGCTCTTGATTAAAACCAGCTGGTTGGGTATTTTGTTAATGTGCTCTTGATCTTGCATGAGTTGTTACTGTAAATTGTATCAAGATAAAGGCAAGCTTGTGCTGATTTGTATTTCATCATGTCTTCCTTTGAGGTGGAGCAAAAATCATTGAGGTGAATTTTCATTTTTCTTCTATTTGATTTCAATTTTGAGGTTATAAAAAGTTGAGTTTCATTTACTTCCTGTGTTCGATGGAATTTATATGGGATGGTTATCCTACCTTTATCGATGCTATCCTTTTTAAATGAATGAATGATTTTTACAAAGATAACAATAGAGTTTAGGAGAAACACTTCGAACACGAAGGCAATAAAATCAACTGAAACTTGTTACTAGTGACATGAACCTCGAAATTGTAGTTGAATCGCTAGTTATATACATATGGATAATGTAGTTGGTTTGTTGATGATAAATTGTAGTTGAAATGCTGGAAATTGTTGGTAATATAAGTTTGTAAATTGTAGTTGAATTGTATTTGAATTTCTTGTTATATGAACATGTAAATTTTAGTTGAATTGCCACTAATATGAACCTGTTTTTCTTTCTTTGTCATTGAAATTGCTACTGCTGCATGACTTCATTCATGTAAATATATATGTGCGCTTCAAGTTGTAAAAGGTGCGAGCTGTGAATCAGCTGAGTGTCTATCTACCTGATGATGTGATGTGATGATGTGATGATGCAGTGATTATGAATGGATATAGTGGTTGCAACAATTTGAATGTTTAAGGTTATGCATCGGCAAAACAATTTGAATGTACTCTAGCTACAATTATGAATGTTTTGATTTTGGATAATAATTGTACTCTAGCTACAATATTTTGTATGAATGTTTAAGATATTTTATGTATTATGGTATTTGATGATTTTATAAATTTGTGCAGTTTTAATATAAAAATTACAAAATTACAAGAATTATACGACAAATAAATCTCTCTATAGAAATTAGTTTTTAAAATAAAATCTCTATATAGAAATCGGTTTTTAAAATAAAAATAATTATGTAATACTATATAGTTAATTATCGGTTCTAAGCTAAATAACCGATATTAAAGGGGGTGTTAAATATCAGTTAGTTTTGTGGGTTAGTACCGGAAATCAACCGATTTCTATGAACACAAAATAAATCGGTTGGAAAATAAAAACTGATTTCTAAAATGTACATAGAAATCGGTTAATCACCGATATCTATAGTTGCAGACTATAGATATCGGCTCCATCAACATCAGTGCGGATTTTCATAAAAATCGGTTAATAACCGATTTTAATGCAATATTTTTAGTAGTGGGAACGAATGGAGTATTATATTTAGTGATACCTGATTGAAAAAGAAGTAACAAAATTATATTACAGTACAAACCCGTCATTATAATTTAAAAAATAAGAGGAATAGAATTTTATACTCAATGGACCCCCAAGAACTTTACTTCTGAACACCATTCCCCCGTTCGGAATATGAATCTTCTTGGTCTCCAATTTCTTTCTTCGATCACACATTATTTTAACCACATATTACTACTTTATCAATTCTTTAATTAACAACCAAATATTTATAATACTCAAACTAAAATATTCTATTGTAATTCGGTCTCTTTCATTCATCTTTATATATGTCTTGAATAATGTGATTTGTGTCCTAAGATATATCGATTCATGCATAGTTTGCATGAAACCTCACGCACAAACAAGCTAGTGACTAATATGTAGAAATGGAAAGTACGTGGTGTACGTGAGTGTGGTCTATAAGTGTGTGAATATAATAAAGTTGAATGTGAAGTCCCAACTTTCAGCACCTACCATAATTGTCAATCAATCAAATACAATTATTTCACGTTTTTAAAAATTAATTAAAAGAAACTTCTCATAATCATAATCTATAAAACTATTTTTTACTACAATTTAAGGGAAAATTTTGGAATAAAAAATTTCCTACAAGAAAGTTAAATTTTACGCTTCAACATAAGAAGTAATTTTTACAACAAAAAAGGCAAAATTAATGAAATTGCCTTCAAGTGAGCGAATTGAACACTGTATATTTGTTATTTTTGTTTGAAAAAATGTCTCAATTCATTTAGCCTAAACAATTTTTTGTTAATTTATCAGAAAAAAATATCGAAAAGTGTTGGGGAATATACGCTTCTTAGGCCGGTATATCCCCGTCGATCGTCAAAGGATAGGTTCGATTTGATAAATAAAGCGGAATAAAAAAGGGAAGACAAGAATTACGTGGTTCGGCCAATAATGCCTACTTCCACGGACACTACACCCAATATTATTCGATAATAATATTCTCGTGTACAGGACCGGATCTCGATAGATCTCTTTTCGACTCACTATTTCGTGCTCTAGGTTTTCTATCTTGGTTATTAATGAACGAGGGGAGGAGGTCCTTTTATAGATGGGAGGTGAGAAACCCTAACTTAATCCCCAAGAAACCGAGTCAAACTCGCGGTCAAACAGCCGCGTTTTTCGCTCGTCTTTGACTCGTCCCAATGGTTTGGCTCCACCTCTAACACTCCTCCGATGCTTTAATCCGAACAAGGGTTGGACTCCCAACAATCACCCCCTCCAACCCGAGTGAGCAATTATTCCACCAACGCCCAAATTGATTACCGGCATCTCGACACCACCGAAATATGAGTCTCCAAAACAGTCCAACATGTCAACCCACTCCCTCAACAAGTGTCTCGTATCCAAGCTCCATGAATACGACCAACGAGGCATCCTTCAAATGCATTGATGCCTCCAACGCCCCCCACCGGGGCGTCACCCTTCAATAGCTAGCAAGATTAAGAGATGATGTCGTGCGCGCCTCGACCCTCATCTCAATCTTCCGAATTTCCCGCTGAACCTTCTTCCATTGCATCCCGATCACCCTTGCCCTGTTGGAGCCGGCCCGCTCCTCATGCCCATGTGTTCGACAACGGTTGAAATCTCGTCCAGTCTTCATTGTATTACTCGACCCATGTCCGACACCAGTTCCTCGTGCCACCACACTACCCTCGAGCTTATACAAGCCGCCAACATTTTTTCCATGCAGAACCTCCCGGTTATCCTTCAACACCTTAATTTTCCCGCACTCGGCCTCGAACTTGCACCCCCTCTCGTCTAGCCTCCCGAGAGCAAGCAAATTCTTTCTTATGCTTGGCACGTGTTTTACTCCCGCAACCGTGACGCTCCTTCCACCCGACAACCGAAACTCGATGATCCCTTCCCCGACTATCCAATTCCTTGAACCATTAGCCATTTGAACCGTCTCTCTTTCACATGCCTTGTACTCAGAAAATTGGGCTCGATCATGGCATAGATGAAATGCACTCCCCGAATCGAGAATCCAATCTTTCCTCCTAGCGTCGTTTGCCTCTAACACTGCCAACGCGTCGTGAATATACTCGTGTTGAACCGCTGCTGCGTTTTCTTGCTGGTCTTTCTTCGCCTTCCACTTTGGACAATCCCTCTTCACATGACCCTCCTCGTCGCAATAATAGCATATGACCTTCTTCCTCGGCCTCTCTCGGTTTCCACCACCATTCCTCCGATTCCCACTGTGACCACCACCCGTGTAAAATGCTTTCTCACCCTCTGGCTCACCTTCAACCTCCTTCTTCCTCGCCTCCTCATTAAATAGGGCGTCCGTGACCATCGTCATGGTCATCTTCCCTTCCGGCGCGGAATTACTTAGGGAAACCACCAGAGTCTCCCAACTGTCGGGCAGGGAGCTAAGCAAAAGCAATGCCTGAATCTTGTCATCCAGATTCAAGCCCACCGCGATCATTTGGTTCACAACATCCTGGAACTCGCTCACATGGTCGGCCACCGGAACACCATGCCTTAGCTTAAGGTTCACAAGCCTCCTCATGAGAAACGCCTGATTCCTCGGTGACTTCGATTGGAACATCTTCTCCAGCTTAGTCCACAGAGAATAGGCCTCTTTCTCCTCCGACACATACGGGTACACGGTCTGTCCAACACATTGACGAACAAGGCATACCGCCTTCTTATTCATTTGCTTCCACTTGTCTTCTTCGATGGTCGACGGTTTGACCCCCTTGCACTCGAACGGTATCTCGAGATCCCTAGTCGTGAGATAATCCATCATACGCGACTTCCAAATTGAATAATTTGTCGCCGTAAGAACCATCATCTTCGACGTCATACTCTCCTCCGTTGCTCCTGCCATTGATCAATACCACCCCACGAGAAGCACAAGACAAATCCAACCAAGAAACAACCAAACACCGGAAAAATAGAATCGATTCACCTGTTTAGTCCCTCTTTGTCTTCGCACCCCCGGATCTTCCTCGTATCTAGAACTTCGTCTGGATATGGAACTGCTTCCGGTAACCTTCGCCCTTTGAAATAACCTTAGCTCTGATACCAATTGTTGGGGAATATACGCTTCTTAGGCCGGTATATCCCCGTCGATCGTCAAAGGGTAGGTTCGATTTGATAAATAAAGCGGAATAAAAAAGGGAAGACAAGAATTACGTGGTTCGGCCAATAATGCCTACTTCCACGGACACTACACCCAATATTATTCGATAATAATATTCTCGTGTACAGGACCGGATCTCGATAGATCTCTTTTCGACTCACTATTTCGTGCTCTAGTTTTTCTATCTTGGTTATTAATGAATGAGGGGAGGAGGTCCTTTTATAGATGGGAGGTGAGAAACCCTAACTTAATCCCCAAGAAACCGAGTCAAACTCGCGGTCAAACAGTCGCGTTTTTCGCTCGTCTTTGACTCGTCCCAATGGTTTGGCTCCACCTCTAACACTCCTCCGATGCTTTAATCCGAACAAGGGTTGGACTCCCAACAAAGAGTAAATATTTATTATGAAATAAAAAAGAGATAGACACTGAGGTTTTACATCGTAACATTCTGCGCATACAAGTGATCATACAAAAGCAAGAACAAAAACTAAGTACAAAACTAAGTGATGACCCCTAGCTAAATTCTCAAATTCGAATAACATTGTCGGAAACATGCATGACCTTGTAGAGGTGAGTTTTGTTTGTCGCGATGGTGTCATCCTCATATGCATGCACTACAAAAAAAATGTGTTTAGTGACGTATAATTCTGGCAAAAATTTCGTAGGTAAATTGTTTGCCTATGGATTTACTGTTGAATTTGAACAGTCGGTAAATTCTCTGCTTAAATTTTACTGACCAAAAAATATGACCATTCAGTAATTATAAAAATCGCACAACTTGCTGTTCTTTACTCTTCATAGCAGTGATAGCAATTTCTCATTCCGCTGCATGTGCCTTAAGCTTTTACCCAAGTCCAAAACCAGTGGAGCGGACCGGATTTCTTCGGAGATCCGTTGACTGCGGGGCATTGGGATCTTCTGGTGAACTTAAGGCGGATTAAAGATCTGACTTTGGATCTGTTTGTGTTTGTTTTGCAGATGTTCGAGGCTCGCTGTAGAAGCACGGAGAGACAACAGTGGTATCAGAGCTCTCTTTCGTGCTCCGGTAACGGCCGACAACCGGTGAAGAAGATCTGTACCTCAGGGTTTTAGATCTGCAAGGATCTGCGAAGGTCGGCCTGAGTCCGACACCGCAGGGTGGCTTAGAGCTTCGATCCGAAAGGAAACCGGGCATTGTAAAATTGGGAGTGATGCCCCCCTTGCCTGAGTTATCCCGGATCCGATCTCACTTCCGGTGAATCCTCTGAGGGTTGCTCACTACGCCCTCGACTGGTAAAATAGTTGTGACCTCTTGCAATTTCAGATTCGTAGTGCCTTTCCGGCGCATAGGCTTGGGAACATGACTGAATTTTGCAGGGGTGTGAACTGTGGTCCTGTGTGGCCTTGCATGCTCAATTTCTGCTATTGCATGCTACTTTATGCTTCTATCTGATACTTGCCTTCTTTGTGAATTGCATGCTCTTTACTGGTGTGTTAATTGCATGCTGGAAATTGATTTTGTGTTAAAATTGATTTATGTGATCCCTCTTGTGTGTTGAATGCCTCTGTGTGATTGGTTAATTGACTAGGGGTTTGAGTGTTTGATTGAATTCTGTGTGATAGCTTTGTGTGTTACTTGTGTGTCTACTGTGGTGTGGTCACTTGCGTTCCATCTGTGTGGTTTTCTTGAGTTTTCAAAATTGGTAATCTACTTTTCAAAATGTCAGGGTATAACCTTCCCCCTTTTGATGGTAAAAGTGATTTTGTGATTTGGAAACAGAAAACGAAGGGTATTTTGATTCAACAAAAAGTTTACAAAGCTATAAGTGGCAATTATGCCTCCACTGAAACTGAGGATATTCAATCTGAAACTAATGAACTTTCCCACTTAGTCATTATACTTGGATTATCTGCTTCTGTGCTTAGGAAAGTTAGTGGAATTGAATCTGCAAAAGAACTTTGGGTTAAAGTTAAAGAGCTTTATACTGAAACATCTTTAAACAACAAGTTATTTCTAATTAAATTTTTTTTTTAGACTCAAACTTGATATGAGTAAGGATATAAATGTAAACATTGACCCTTTCAATAAATGAATCCAAGATATCAAGTTAACTGGTGATAAGCGCATTGATGATTACTCTGCTATTATCTTATTGAATGTCATACGTGATTCTTATTCTGATGTGAAGTCTGCTATTAAGTATGGTAGAGATGTTGTGACCCTTTAAACTGTAGTTAAGAGCCTTAAGAGTAAAGAACAAAATTTAAAATCTGGTAGAACTCCTAAGGCCACTAATGATGTTAATTATGTGAAGGGTAAAATGAAGAATAAGAAATATGGTAACCAAAGCTCAAAAGGATCTGGAAATCAAAATCATGATAGCAAAGGTAAGGGTAACTCTGATCCTAAGGCTAAGGGTAGGAAATGTTATAACTGTGGTGAAATTGGACATTACATGTAAGAAACAAAATAGTAATAATGTTAATGTGGTTTCTGAAAATCTTGGTGATGTGTTTATGATGCATGATTTCTCTTTGTTGTCCAATGTGAATGCTACTACTGCCTCTCTACTATGTGAAAATGATTGGTTAATTGACTCTGGGTGCACTTACCATATGTCTCTATACCTGCATCTGTTTTCAACTTATAAAGAACTTAAAAACTCATATGTCTCCATGACTAATGATAAAAGGTGTTCCGTGAAAGGTATTGGTGATGTCTCTGTGAAATTTGAAACTGGTTGTGTGTACACTTTTAAAAATGTTAGGCATGTGCCTGACTTGAGTCAAAATTTGATTTCTTGTGCTGCACTTGAAACTGAGGGTTTATGTGGTAAACAGGGTAATGGGTGCATGAATATTATGGAGGGTTCTAAAGTTGTTTGCAAAGCTGCTAGGCAGTACAATTTGTATGTTTGCAAAGCTGAGTGTTATTTGAATAATCATGCAAATTCTGTTCTTGAAAAATGTTTTTGATTTATGGCATAGAAGGCTTGAACACATAAGTAAAACTGGTTTTGAGTTATTGTAAAAACAAGGTGTCTTTGGTGATACAAAATTGACTTGGTACTCTTTCTGTGATACTTGTGTGCTAGGTAAACAAACTAGAATGAGCTTTCCTGTGTCTCCCTCCCCCAATGTGCCCTCTACTAAGTGTATCCTTGAGTATATGTATGCTGATGTGTGGGGGTCCTTCCCCTAAACCTACCCAAGGTGGAAATAGGTACTTTCTTTTTGTGATAGATGATTTTTCCCGAAAAGTGTGGGTCTTTCTAATGAAAAATAAATCTGATGTGTTTGCAAAATTTAAAGAGTTTAAAACCCTTATTGAAAATCAAACTGGTTTGAAAATTAAAACTCTTAGGACAGATAATGGTCTTGAATTTTGGAATGCCTATATGAATGATTTATGTGCTGAAGCTGGTATTAGAAGACATAGGACGATACCCTATATCCCACAACAAAATGGAGTGGCTGAGAGAATGAATATGACTTTATTAGAGAGAGTTAGGTGTTTACTTGCTTCTTCTGGTCTAAGTAAAAGATTTTGGGGTGAAGCTGTGTTAACTGCAACTTATCTGATAAATAGGTCTCCTTCTGTGCCTCTCAACAAGGTCAAGTGCCCTGAAAATGTGTTTTCTGAAAAACCTATTGACTTGCAAATTTGAGAATTTTTGTTTTTTCTGCTTTGGTCCTCCACTCTGGAGATAAATTGGAACCTAGGTCTAATTTTTTTTTCATGGTTACCTTGAAGGTACTAAAGGTTATTGGCTGTGGCTTAGGTGTGATCCTGGTTTTAAAACTATCACTAGTAAGGATGTTGTGTTTAATGAATCTGAATTTCCATGTTTGCCTGTGAGTCAGTCCAATGTGGATGTCCAAAATGAGGTGGAGCCTGCTCCTGTACTTGATTCTGTGAATGAACATGATTCTAGTGATTTGCCTGATATGCCTGATGATCCTTGTGTGCATGATTCTGATCCTACTTGTGTGCCTGAATCTGTGAACATGCACCCTATGTGTTAAACCCTAGTGGACCTGTACCTGATGTATCAGGTCATTCTTTGCCAGCTAATTCTCAAACTGTCAACCCCAATGTGAATAATAATCCCCCCTTACATGCTGATGAAAATGATTTTGTGCCTAGTGATTATCAACTTGCTAGAGATAGGGTTAGGAGAAACCCTAGAGTGCCTGCTAGGCTTGATGATTTTCAGTTAAATGCTTTTGCCTTTAATATGCAAAATATGCATGATGTGATTGACAACTCTGAACCTAAATGCTATGTGGAAGCTTTAAAATCTGAGAATTCCAAAAAGGGAGCGCCGGGTAAAGGGTCTTTTTGGGAGAGGGTTTTGTGAAAATGTCTTTTCGAGATTCAGTGTTGTCAAAATGGTCTTTTTTTAATATTAATTCATTTTATATAATTTCAAAAATAAATTAAATCATTTGTTATTTTCTGAAAAATACAGAAATTGTTTTATATAATTAAAATATAGATCCAACCCATTAACCCGTACCCGTTTCATACCCAAACCCGAATCTCACCATTTCAACCGAAAATCAAAATCCCCAATTTCAGAAATTAGGGTTCTACCGCAAAACCCAAATCTCAAATTGCATCCAGCTCAATTCTGGCTCAATTCCGACTTGGACGCGATTCCGGTCAGCTTCAATCTCCACAGGCACATCTTCCGCCCGCATCTTCTCCATCGACTGTGTTCTCCAGCTTGGAGACGCGATTCCGGTCAGCTTCAATCTCCACCGGCGCATATTCCGCCCGCATCTTCTCCATCATCTAAGTTCTCCAGTTTGGACGCGATTCCGGTCAACTTCAATCTCCACAGCCGCTGCATATTTCAGGTATGAAATCGGTTTGGTTGCCAGTTAATTATTTGGGTGATTTCATAAAAGATACAGATGGCTTGTGGTCATGGGAGAATGCATGTGGTGCAGATGAAGGAAAATCGTTTCCATTCCGTGTTCCAAAGAATATCACATATGCAGAATTGTATGAGAAATTAATAGAGAAACTGAATATTGATACAAACTTACATGAAGTAGTTTTGCGATGCCCTAATCCTATTTCCCCGAAGGATCTACCGTATGAAATTTTTGATGATGATAGTGTGGACTGGTTGATCACAAAGTGTGATTGCAGTCCTCTTTGTGTGAGTTTGAAGTTAAAGGAACACGTTGTAACTGAAATTGGAAGTAATAGATTTTCACTATTAGAGAATGAGGATGTTAGATTGTCAGTTTGCAATGAGGGAGTGGATCACAGTTATGTGGCTGTGGTAGAAGTTGGAGCTGTGGTAGAAGCTGTGGTAGAAGTTGAAGCTGTGGAAGTTGCTGATGATGGAGTTTCTGATACTATTGTTGTTGATGATGAAGGAGTTTGCAATGAGGGAGATGCTGATACCATTGTTGGTGTTGAAAGAGTAGTTGCCCCCATTTCTCTGACAGTAACTGAAAGAGTACCTGCCTCTATTTCCTTTACAGAAACTGAAACAACAGGTAGCCTTCTATGTGATAGGCAACCTTCTGCTCTAAGAATTCCTTTGGTTGAAGACATTAATGCTAAAGACTATTTTGAAAGTAAGCGTCATTTGAAAGACAAGCTGGAAACTCTTGCTGTGAAATTCCATTTTAAATTCAAGGTGAAAAAGTCTAACAAGGAAGTATACAGAGTTTGTTGCATAGATCAACAATGCAAGTGGCAGTTAAGTGCATCTGCTGTGGGAGAATCAAAGTTATTCAAAGTTGTGAAATATAAGTTCCTCCATTCTTGTTCTCTTACTATTTGTAACACTGACCATAAAAATGCTTCTTATAAGTTAATTGGAAGGCTTGTTGTGTTGGAGTTGTATACTTAATGTCTAGATTTAAGTAACGGTAACTCCCGATCATAGCATTTAATCTAATTAAATAAACAATTATTTGCTTTTAATTATTTGATAATTAAATATATGCAAATATAGTCCTAGATTATATACGTTGTAGTTAGTATGTTGTGCGTCGTCACACGGAAGATCATACTATCGGTTACTCGTATTTAATCGAACAGTTGCTCACGACCTAGATGGACACGGACCAAGCCATCGGTATAGTCGTTGTATGAGGGAGAAAATAATCGGTTTTGATTTTTTTATCATACTTGTACACTTTGTGTATTGGGCGGATCGCTTGAGATTTATCAATTAGATTGCCTGTGATAATTGATTCAAGTCTTAGTGTATTTTATTCTTAATCTCCGATACTATTGCGGGTGTGTATATTTAGTATAATGACTTTGATTTTCCAAAGAAATTGTCCGGTTTAATTATTGGGACAATTACCGGTAAAGTTGGGTCACTATATTTTATATATGACACGCCGTGAATACTTGACGGGAAAGTGTATCCCGGAAGGGTTGATAATATCCCCGAGATGAGTTCATAAGGAATTATTATGTAAACCCTGCAGGTGGAATTTATTCCGCATAATAATTTAGGTTGAATGGTACTAGTCTCGGATAAAAGAGATAAATAAATTTATTTAGCAATAAATAAATTTTATTCATGGATATTTATATCTTAAATACACGGAATAAATAATACTACCAGAGAAATATTATTTGATATAATATGGTTTAATATTGGAAGTGCAATTAATTTATATAGTAGAAAATAAATTAATTAATATTAATGGATTAATAGATTTGGGTTTGGGGCTCAATTTAATCATTAATATTGGGAGCCCAATATTCCACCTTCTTTAGATCCCCTACGTAGCCTATAAAAGCACTACATGATCTTCACAATTCAAGACAACATCATAAGATTATCATACTTGATATTCTAGAGAGTTCGTGAAGGAGATCCATAGGAGTTCGGAGGATCGTCGCCCACACGACGTTCGAACAAGGTGCAAGGAATACGTGGGAAGATTCGAAGGTCTTCAATCTATCTCGTTTCTCCGCACAACGAGACGTAGGTAAAATCGTAAACCCCCTCTTATGATTATATGTTTTTAATCGTGATATATACATGAACGCATGATCCGGGAAACGTACGAACTTCGGGGACGGGGATTCGAGATCCCCGACGAAGATCGAGAAACCCTCGATTGGAATCGAAGGTGGCGGCCGAACCGTAGGGTTCGACCGCCGGCGTGCGTCGAGAAGGGAGCCCCGGCTGGACGCCGGGGCAGACGATCGACGGGGGTCGATCGTCGGGGAGGCCGCGGGCTGGCGCCGCGGCGGGTCCCCTCCGCCCCTCGACGGCGGCGCGCACCGAGGGAGGCCCCGGCTGGGAGCCGGGGTGAGCGATCGAACCCTGAAGGGTCGATCGCTGGGGGCTGCCGCGGGCTGGTGCCGCGGCGGGTGTCTTGAACAGCCCCAGGGGTGGCGGTGAGTCGCCGGACTCACCGCCGGGGGCTGTCTTGAACAGCCCCAGGGGTGCGATCGCGCACCCCACGCGATCGATTAATCGCGAGCCCCGGCGGGGGCTCGGCTAGGGTTTCTAGCCGCGGGTCTTTCCCGCGGCGGTGATGCTCTTGTCGGCCTCCGGCTCGCGCGGTGTTTGCGGTTGTCTTTCCGGCGACGGGATTTCGGTTGGGTTGTTGGTTTCCGCAATTTTTTGATAACCCGAGATATCGTTTTCCAACAATTGGTATCAGAGCGTTGGTTTCGTGTTCATGTATATGTTCGATTATTGTTCTACCTTGCAAGATTTCCGGCTATCATGGTTTAATTTTTCGTTAATTATTTTACCATGATTATTCGTTTATAAAACTCTCGGACATGTCGAGATTCGTTTTGTGTGGATGAATGCTTGTAATAGTAAAAATTCGGGGGTTGACCGAATTTAGGATTTATTATTATTGTTCTATGTTTTCCGGAAAATGTAGGGTCGATTTCTGCTGGGATTCGATGTCCCGGGCTATCAAAAAAATTGCAGAACCGATAACCCGACCGAAACCCCGTCGCCGGAAACCACGAACGCGAACACCACGAAGAACCGTGCTCGACGAGAGCATCGCCGCGGGATGAACCCGCGGCTAAACCCTAGCCGAACCCCATCCGCGGGGTTCGCGATCGCCGTGCATGGCGATCGCCGGGGATGCGCGGCATCCCCGTGGGACTGTTCGGAACAGCCCCCTGGCGGTGAGTCCGGCGACTCACCGCCGCCATCCGACGGGAGGAGGGGCGCCTAGTCGAGGCACCAGCCCTCGACAGCCCCGCGATCGAGCTAGGGCTCGATCGCTCCAGCCGCGGCTGCCCCCGTTTCGCACGCCCCGTCGAAGGGGCGGCTGGGGTCCGCCACGGCACCAGCCCGTGGCACCCCAACGATCGACCGAAGTCGATCGCATGCCCCGGCGTCCAGCCGGGGCTCGCCCTTCGTTGCGCGGTACCGGCGGTCGAACCCTAGGGTTCGGCCGCCCCTCTCGATCCCGACGGGGATCGCGTGATCCCCGTATCCCGGTTTCGACGCTTTCCCGGATCGTCTTGTTCATGTACATATTACGATTAAACGAACATATAATCATAGAGGGGGTTCTCGATTATATTACCTCGATTTGTTGTTCGGAGAAACGAAATCAAACGACCTTGCGATCTTCCTACGCATTCCTTGCACCTCGTTCGAACGTCGTGTGGGCGACGATCTATCGAACTCCTATGGATCTCCTTCACTCTCCAAGACTTTATGATTGGCGTAGGTTAAATTGTGTTATGAAAAGTGAAGACCATGTAGTGCTTTTATAGGCTACGTAGGGGATCAAAAGGAGATTAAATATTGGGCTTCTAATATTGAAGATTAAATTGGGTCCAACCCAAATCCATTAATCCTTATCAATATTAATTTTATTTATTTTCCACTATATAAATAAAATTGCACTCCCAATATTTATCCATATTATATCAAATAATATTTCTCCGGTTAGTATTATTTATTCCGTGTATTTAAGATTTAAATATCCATGAATAAATTTATTTATTGCTTAATAAATAATATTCATCTCTTATATCCGAGACTAGTACCGTTCAACCTTTATTATTGTGCGGAACGAATCCACTCATGAGGTTTACACAACAATTCCTTATGAACTCATCTCGGGGATATTATCAACACTTACGGGATACACTTTCCCGTCAAGTATTCACGGCATGTCATATATAAAATATAGCGACCCAATTTTACCGGTAATTAACCCAATAATTAAATTGGTTAATTCCTTTGGAAAATCAAAGTCTCTAATATTAAATATACACACCCGCAATAATATCGGGGATTAAGAATAAAATACTCTGAGATTTAAATTGATTATCCAAGGCAATCCTAATCAATAAATCTCAAGCGATCCGCCCAATACACCAAGTGTACAAGTGTGATAAAATAATTAAGATAAATTATTTTCTCTCTCACACAACGACTATACCGATGGAGTGGTTCGTGTCCATCTAGGTCGTGAGCAACTGTTCGATTAAATACGAGTAACCGATAGTATGATCTTCTGTGTGCCCATGCACACCATACTAACTACAACGTATAAAATCTAGGACTATATTTTTGCATAATTAATTAATAATAATTAAATGCAAATAATTGTTTATTAATTAAATAGATTAAATGCTATGACCGGGAGTTTACCGATACTTAAATCTAGACATTAAGTACACAACTCCAACAATCTCCCACTTGTACTAAGGTCTAGTCATTTCCTCCAAACTCCCGACTCCCATACTCATCACGTGCTTAAGTTATACTTCCCAGAAGTATTATGTGAATGAGCAATCTAGGTTGCCGCTCTGAAGTTATCTTGGTGACTACTGCGTCGTCTCCCTAGACGATGACTCGAATCAGGTGGTACTTGCTCTATGTGTTATCATCATCTTTTGAACTTATGACTTCTTCCAGTTTACCACGCACCGCTATATACATAGCCTTCGGTGAACCAAGAATCATATCCAAGTTCAGAGGTCATTCCGGAACCTAACCAAAACTTCCGCTGCCTCTGAGGCTGCTATTCGGTTTGTGATAGAGTCCGAGAAGCATCACGCTTATCACTCTTTCATCCTTAGGTTCCACCTCTTCTAAAAAATGAACACATAGCCTGATATCGACTTACACTGGTCTTTCTCTGATTTTGGATCTGAGAAACTGTAATCTAAGAAGATTTCGTTTTGCTTAGTAATCTAGTACTTCCAAGTACTTTTACAGCATTCGAATATCTCTTATCCAGATTACTTTGATATCCTCCCACTACGCTAATCGCATAGTTGATATCAGGTTCTTGTTTTTCAACATTGCATCTACAAAGCTCTCTACACTCGAAGCGTAGGAAACTGCTTTGTCTATATCTATCTCCTTTATGCGTTCGAAACACATACCTTTAGATAGATGTATTCTATTTCCAAAAGGCAATAATCTTTCTCAGAATTGTGCATGTTTAAAACAAACCATAATCGTATAAGATATCTTAAGAGAAGTACAAATGTTCTTATCTAGAGATCGAAAGATTTCTAAGAACATGATCCAACTTCATCTTAATCTCATATCTCGATTTATTCAGACAACCTCTATTTTATGTCTGACAACACTTTTACATTGTTGCCAACGATGAAGTGTTATTTACATAAAATTCCGAGAAACACCACCTTGTTTCCATTACGTCTCTAACACACCTCTCCTTGCCTTTGCAAGTTCCACAGCTTTGTGATAATCCATAAATGGATTCATTAAGCTTGCATTTCTAAATGATCTTGCCTCTTAACAATAATAGTTATTGCTATCCAAGTAGGTACATTTAGATTAGTACTGCCTCCTATGCAGAACTGGGGATCGATTTCATGTCTACTAGATCCAGAGTTCAAAACTCCTCCAGTCTTATGAACATCTCTGGTTGCTTAACAACCTCCCACTGCAACGGCATTCCGGTGTATAACAGTAATAACATTAGGTGCAGTTAGTGGTGTACTGCTACTCGGTTAGGCTGGTTCTCAGTCTTTCCTTTCCTCATCTTGAATTACTTTGTCAGCTAGGGCATTGTAGTTCATCTAATAGTCTTCCTCTAAGAACCGGGCGAGGACACCCTTCTGGTTCGTAGTACTATTGAACATACAAATACTTGTTCTTCTAGGATATTCTACAATCACATTGAATGTGCCGTTGTATCCAGAAATATCCATAGAACATAGGTAGTTCCGAACAAACTTGTCCTTTTACGATTAGAATTCCATTTCTTATTCCTGACACACCATATCTACACATCAGTGTATGGTGTAGTCTTTTGAGACTTAATCTCAATCTTTGATTTATGCAATGTGTTGTTCAGATAGGTGATAGCCTCCGCGAACAAGTCGCAGGCTTCCAATGAATATACTTTGAAGGATCCCCATAATAGCTTCGTGTCTACGGATAAACACTTTGCTTTTATGGCACATCAAGTATTCTAATCCATTTCCGAGTATTCTTTGAAAGAACGACTCGTACCTTTCTAATTACACATGTACCTGCATTAATCATAAATCATTTTCAATACTTGTCCGAATTCCATCCTTTATCCAGAAAGGTTAACTTAGTTGTATCATCTTTCAAGATCGATTCTCAGGTCGGGAGGTCCATTCCTCCAACTATAATTGATCAAATCAATTTCGACCTTTTGAATCCCTTTTGAATAGATACTACTAAGTTCAAGAATTCACAAGTATAATGATTGATAAGAGAATACATCTAATAAGTAAAACAAGTTATACATAACGGTTTGTTGCATCGTGGTAGACTAAGGATTCATCATTCATATATTGCTATCTAATGTACCAGAATAGATAACACCATTATTTCTTATCTAAATCACTCAATGATTAAACAAATAAATATCCATTCATTAATAAAGAAAACCAGAACAAAAGTTCTCTTTCAAAATAAAGGGGTACATAAAGCAATAACTTTGAAATAAAATCCTAAAACAGATAAATGTCTTCCACTGCAACCGCTGCTACCCCAACAGCTTCGCCCATGTAGACTCGAACTCTTCTTCTCTAAGTCGCCGGGTTTTTTGGAACCCCTGCATTTAAAACAATGCACATACCGTCAGTGGTTCCATATCTACACACCAGAATTCTGGTAGATAATACCGCTGACTATGTTTTTACGACTAAAGAAAAATTCGTACCTCTGAGAGGACATTCAGACTTCCAGTGTCCAGACTTGTTGCATCGGAAGCACTTGCCCTTTGGCTTACTAGCCCCCACTCGTGGTCCATTCCTCTTGGCACCACTGGGTTTCAAGGCTTGCTTCCTTTTCTTGCCTCTACCTCCCACAGCTTTCAAGCTTTTGGACTTGGTAGCTACAAGCGCTTGAGACTTGCCCTTCTTGTAGATCCCCTCTGCTGCCTTCAGTTCAGTCAGAAGTTGCGCAAGAGTATAAGATAGTTTACCCATATTATAGCTCATACGAAACTGCTCAAAACTAGGGGTCAGAGACTGGAGTATGATGTCGACTTGCGTCTCACCATCAATCATAGCTCCTAGGACCTCCAATTCATTCAACAGACTCATCATCTTGAGAACGTGCTCCTCAACGGGCGTTCCTTCAGACTGAGTAGTTGACATGAGGACTCTCATGGCATCTTGCCTACCCGCACGGTCATGATGCCCAAACATCTCCTTGAGGTTAAATAACATATCCTCGGCAGTGTTCATCGACTGATGCTGGGTTTGGAGCACATTTGACATGGAAGCCAAAATATAGCACCTAGCCATTTCATCAGCCTTTTTCCACTTCCGATATGCTTCTTTTTCCTCATCAGTTGAGGCAGCCGTGGGTTCAGCAGGACATTGCTCATAGAGTACAAACTTGTACTCTTCAGCAGTCAGGACAATGTCTAAATTTCTCTTCCAATCAATGTAGTTTGGACCAGTGAGTTTTTGTTCCTTGAGTATCATAGAAAGTGGATTCATAGCTATTCTCTAAACCTATAAGCACACATAAACAAACAATCAATTTAATGTCCGATATTATCTCCCTCAAATAATATCATTAAATTACTAATTGCGTCTAAAATCCCATCAGGTAAAGCAAGCCACGTTCGTGTGGACGTTTACCCACCCAAATGATTTAGCAACTTAGTTTTGCTTCGGTCGTACATCATTATAGCGTTACTTCGTTGGGAAGAATACTACAAAGCGTACCTAAGTGTAAACCATCACTCAATACTAAGGCGAATCGTTTAGAATTGTTACGTCACCGCAAGCCACTTTCGTGTGGACGTTTACGATAACTCGCAATCCCTCACAATTTCCTATAACTGTCTACATCAATTATTCTAAAATCCCATTCAGTATAGCAAGCCACGTTCGTGTGGACGTTTACTACACCAAAAGATTTATATAATTGAAATCCAATTACTTGAACCATTTGATGTTGTAAATCAAGACGCGGAGAATCATAAGTGAAACTCGAAGTTTCTAACCAGTGATTCACCATGCGAACGACCCTATCTCTCATAAATGAGGGAGCCGAGCAGACAATCAATCCATCTATCAAAGAATGGTACGAAGGTCTCTAATTTGTGTCATCCACATGACCAAGTGGCTTTTGCTCCATTCCACTCCCCGGGGTGAGAATGAGTCGACTTGAAGTCAGTTTCAGAAAAACAAATTAGGCATTGTTTGATAAACTTGATCAATGTTTCTTGTAAAAAGGAATTACAAGAATTCTCCTCCAATGACTTGTCTATACGAACTTTGAAAGTCCATAAAAGTCACCAAGAGAACAGTGATGGAGACCATGGGAATGTTTCCATCCCCTCTCCCACTTAGCGTTTTACAATAAAGGGATACACTATCTAGTGCATAAAATAAACACATATAGCATGCATATAAGCAATAAAGCACATAGTATCACATAGTCAAAATAATGTAAAAAAAAAATTATTTTCCCGACTATCATGGCTTTATTCCATCTTCATATGCATCTTCTAGTCTTCAGTCTTCGTTTCTTGAATGCTCCATGTGACGAGAATATTAATCTCCAATATTTAAATCTATTTATTTTCAATTAATCCAAAAGTTACTTAATTCGAAAATTAAGTCAATTGAATATATCAAAAATAAAATTAAATATTATTAATATTTTTATTTATTTATTTTCCTATCTAATTCTATTAAATCTCTAGAATAATCTATCCAAGTAAAATTGGAATATTCTAGAAGATACCTATAATAGAATAAGGAAATAAAATAAATTAGGACTCTTCTACTTTCCATTATTAATTAATTTCCATCTAATGAAAATTCCCAAGAATAGGAATAATCAAATAGGAAATAAATTAATACTAAATCAATTAGATTCCTAATCCATGAATATCTCCATAAAGGAAATAAATCAATAGGAATAAAATTAATTCCAATTAATTCTTTTCCTAATCCATGAGAGTTTCAAAAAGGAGAACACTCAAATAGGAAAAATCCGAATTAATTAGGAAAGCAATATCTTGGTAGGAATAGCATGGGATTGGGAGACCCCACGCCATCCCCACCATGATCGACCGGCCGGCCACCAGGGGAGGGGCGCTGCCGCCGCCTAGCCACGCCGGCTAGGCCATGGATCAATCACCATCATGGGATCGATCCCAAGCCCTAGTTTCTTCGTCACTTCTTCGTCTTCCGGCGATCGTCTCATCATCGAACCAACGTAAATAAATTACAAAATTTAAATTACACTATCCGGTATCGATTCTATACATGAAATCGACCCTATACATTTTCCGGAAAATAAAGAATGTAATAATAAATCCTAAATTCGGTCAACCCCCGAATTTTTACTATTACAAACATTCAACCACACAAAAACGAATCTCGACATGTCCGAGAGTTTAATAAACGAATAATCATGATAATTAATTAAGCAATAATTAAATCAACCATGATAGCCGGAAATCCTGCAAGGTAGAACAATAATCGAATATATACATGAACACGAAACCAAACGCTCTGATACCAGTTGCTGGGATTCGATGTCCCGGGCTATCAAAAAAATTGCGGAACCGATAACCCGACCGAAACCCCGTCGCCGGAAAACCACGAACGCGAACACCACGAAGAACCGGGCTCGACGAGAGCATCGCCGCGGGATGAACCCGCGGCTAAACCCTAGCCGAACCCCATCCGCGGGGTTCGCGATCGCCGTGCATGGCGATCGCTGGGGATGCGCGGCATCCCCGTGGGGCTGTTCGGAACAGCCCCCTGGCGGTGAGTCCGGCGACTCACCGCCGCCATCCGACGGGAGGAGGGGCGCCTAGTCGAGGCACCAGCCCTCGACAGCCCCGCGATCGAGCTAGGGCTCGATCGCTCCAGCCGCGGCGTCCAGCCGCGGCTGCCCCCGTTTCGCACGCCGCCGTCGAAGGGGCGGCTGGGGTCCGCCACGGCACCAGCCCGTGGCACCCCAGCGATCGACCGAAGTCGATCGCATGCCCCGGCGTCCAGCCGGGGCTCGCCCTTCGTCGCGCGGTACCGGCGGTCGAACCCTAGGGTTCGGCCGCCCCTCTCGATCCCGACGGGGATCACGTGATCCCCGTATCCCGGTTTCGACGCTTTCCCGGATCGTCTTGTTCATGTACATATTACGATTAAACGAACATATAATCATAGAGGGGGTTCTCGATTATATTACCTCGATTCGTTGTTCGGAGAAACGAAATCAAACGACCTTGCGATCTTCCTACGCATTCCTTGCACCTCGTCCGAACGTCGTGTGGGCGACGATCTATCGAACTCCTATGGATCTCCTTCACTCTCCAAGACTTTATGATTGGCGTAGGTTAAATTGTGTTATGAAAAGTGAAGACCATGTAGTGCTTTTATAGGCTACGTAGGGGATCAAAAGGAGATTAAATATTGGGCTTCTAATATTGAAGATTAAATTGGGTCCAACCCAAATCCATTAATCCTTATCAATATTAATTTTATTTATTTTCCACTATATAAATAAAATTGCACTCCCAATATTTATCCATATTATATCAAATAATATTTCTCCGGTTAGTATTATTTATTCCGTGTATTTAAGATTTAAATATCCATGAATAAATTTATTTATTGCTTAATAAATAATATTCATCTCTTATATCCGAGACTAGTACCGTTCAACCTTTATTATTGTGCGGAACGAATCCACTCATGAGGTTTACACAACAATTCCTTATGAACTCATCTCGGGGATATTATCAACCCTTACGGGATACACTTTCCCGTCAAGTATTCACGGCATGTCATATATAAAATATAGCGACCCAATTTTACCGGTAATTAACCCAATAATTAAATCGGTTAATTCCTTTGGAAAATCAAAGTCTCTAATATTAAATATACACACCCGCAATAATATCGGGGATTAAGAATAAAATACTCTGAGATTTAAATTGATTATCCAAGGCAATCCTAATCAATAAATCTCAAGCGATCCGCCCAATACACCAAGTGTACAAGTGTGATAAAATAATTAAGATAAATTATTTTCTCTCTCACACAACGACTATACCGATGGATTGGTCCGTGTCCATCTAGGTCGTGAGCAACTGTTCGATTAAATACGAGTAACCGATAGTATGATCTTCTATGTGCCCATGCACACCATACTAACTACAGCGTATAAAATCTAGGACTATATTTTTGCATAATTAATTAATAATAATTAAATGCAAATAATTTTTTATTAATTAAATAGATTAAATGCTATGACCGGGAGTTTACCGATACTTAAATCTAGACATTAAGTACACAACTCTTACAATTTCATGTATAGAATCGATACCGGAATTGTAATTTAAATTATTGTAATTTATTTACGTAGGTTCGATGTTGAGACGATCGCCGGAAGACGAAGATGTGACGAAGAAGACGAAGGGGACGAAGGGGCCGATCATCCCCATGATCGACCCCATGGCATCGATCGAGGGCTGGGGGGGGGGGGGGCTTGATCGTCCTAGCCGCGGGCTGCCGCCGGTTCGGTGGCTGGCCGGCGTGGCTGGGCGGCGGCTCCTCCCCGGTGGCCGGCCGATCGATCATGGTGGGGTGGTGTGGGGACTCCCAACCCATGCTACTCCTACCATAATCCGACTTTCCTAATTTAATTCGATTTTCCTATTTGAGTGTTCTTAATTTTAGAAACTCTCATGGAATAAGAA
Organism: Euphrasia confusa; assembly: GCA_954870475.1. Classification (NCBI taxonomy): domain Eukaryota; kingdom Viridiplantae; phylum Streptophyta; class Magnoliopsida; order Lamiales; family Orobanchaceae; genus Euphrasia; species Euphrasia confusa. Next base: position 27,548,132 of record OX940960.1, read on the forward strand.
AAGTATTAAATTGGAATTAATTTATTTCCTATTTAATTATTCCTATTCTTGGGAATTGTAATAGATAGAAATTAATTAATTATTGAAAGTAGAAGAGTCCTAATTTATTTTATTTCCTTATTCTATTATAGAAGTCTTCTAGAATATTCCAAGTTTGACTTGGATGGATTCTAGAGATTTAATAGAATTAGATAGGAAAATAAAAATAAATAGAAATATTAATAATATTTAATTTTATTTTTGATATATTCGATTGACTTAATTTTCGAATTAAGTAACTTTTTGATTAATTGAAAACAAATAGATTTAAATATTGGGATTAATATTCTCGTCACATGGAGCATTCAAGAACGAAGACTGAAGACTAGAAGATGCGTACGGAGATGGAATAAAACCATGATAGTCGGAAAAAAAATATTATTCTAGTATTATTTTGACTATTTGATAATATTTATGTGCTTTATTACATGTATGCATGCTTATGTGTTTAATTATGCATTAGATAGCGTATCCCTTTATTGTAAAAAGCTAAGTGGGAGAGGGAATGGAAACATTCCCATGGTCTCCATTACTGTTCTCTTGGTGACTCTTATGGACTTTTGAAGTTTGTGACGAGTCATTGGAGGAGAATTCTTGTAATTCCTTTTAGGAGAAACATTGATTAAGTTTATCAAACAATGCCTAATTTGTCTTTCTGAAGCTGACTTCAAGTCGACTCATTCTCACCCCGGGGAGTGGAATGGAGCCAAAGCCACTTGGTTATGTGGATGACACAAATTAGAGGCCTTCGTACCATTTCTTGAAATAGATCGATTGTCTGCTCGGCTCCCTCATCTAATGAGAGATAGGGTTGTTCGCATGGTGAATCACTGGTTAGAAACTTCGAGTTTCACTTATGATTCTCCGCGTCTTGATTTACGAAAATCGAATGGATCAAGTAATTGGGAGTCAATTATAAAAATCTTTTGATGTAGTAAACGTCCACACCACGTGGCTTGCTATATTGAATGAGATTTTTGGAATAATTTGTTGGAATTCGATATCCCGGGTTATTTAAATTTGCGGAAACCAATAACCCGAACGAACCCTTCGCCGGAGATCACATGAACGCCGACTCATCCGCCGGAGTCCGGCCTTTGGAGACCACGCGCCCGAAGGCACGCAGCCCGCCCCCAGCCGAACCCCCGCGAGACCGGGGTTCACGCGATCGAAAATCGCGTTCGATCTTCGCGATCGATGGGGCTGCCCAGCAGCCCCCCGCGGCGAGTCCGGCGACTCGCCGCCGACAGGAGGAGCCCCGCCTTCACGGCGGTTGGGGTGCGGCACCAGCCCGCGTCCCCGGCGATCGATCCCCGTGATCGATCTCGAGCCCTCGGCCCAGCCGAGGGTTCCTTTCCTCCGCGCGCCGCCAAACCCTAGCGGGCGATCCCGCGGTCCGGTGGCTTTGCCACCACCGCGTGATCGTTCGTCTAATCCGGGTTCGACTCTTGGATCTTGTTTTTCCGATAATTGATTTCAATATACATGAATTAAATAGCGGAAATATTTAATTCACCTTTCGATTCGTTGTGCGGAGAAACGAGATCTTATGATGACCTTGAGATCTTCCCACGTATTCCTTGCACTTGTTCGAACGTCGGGTGGGCGACGATCCTCCGAACACTATGGATCTCCTTCTCTCCTTTCTCTCTCTAGAATTGTGATCTTCAAGTTATGAGAATAGAGAAGACCATGTAGTGCTTTTATAGGCTACGTAGGGGATCAAAAGGAGGTGGAATATTGGGCTTCTAATATTGAAGATTAAATTGAGCCCAATGCTCAAGTCCATTAATCCTTATCAATATTAATTAATTTATTTTCCACTATATAAATTAATTGCACTCCCAATATTAAACCATATTATATCAAATAATATTTCTCCGGTAGTATTATTTATTCCGTGTATTTAAGATATAAATATCCATGAATAAAATTAATTTATTGCTAATTAATTTATTCATCTCTTATATCCGAGAATAGTACCATTCAACCTTAATTATTATGCGGAACAAATCCACCTGCAGGGTTTACATAATAATTCCTTATGAACTCATCTCGGGGATATTATCAACCCTTACGGGATACACTTTCCCGTCAAGTATTCACGGCATGTCATATATAAAATATAGTGACCCAACTAAACCGGTAATTAACCCAATAATTAAATCGGTTAATTCCTTTGGAAAATCAAAGTCACTTATATTAAATATACACACCAGTAATAGTATCGGGGATTAAGAATAAAATACACTGAGTCTCAAGTCGATTGAGACTTAAATCGATTATCGCCGGCAATCCTAATCGATAAATCTCAAACGATCCGCTCAATACACACTACAAGAAAATACACTTTCCGCGACGAATTTTTTTTTGACGACACAAAATTCGTCATGAATGATCAATTAAATGTGACAAAGTTAACATTCGTCACTAAATATATCAAATTAATGACAAAACTTTATTTTGTCACCATACATGGTGTTTTTTTATGACAAAATTTTATTTTGTCAATAAAAATATTTGTTTTCGTCATTATTTGATAGCTATCGTGACAAAAATAAAAGTTTCGTCGCATAAATCATTTGTGACAATATTTATTGTAATTAGGGACGATAGTAAAAGTCATGGAAGAAAACGTTTTTGTGACAAAATTATATTTGTCATTAATTATTCAAAATTATTAATGACGTAATTATTTCGTCACAATTTATCACTTAAAAGGGACAATTTTTGTTTTTGTCAACTAATATATCGAGTTAGTGACAAAAAAAAATGTCACTATTCAATAGTGCTTTTCTTGAAAACAAAATTATTTTATTGACAAAAAAAATATTTTTTTCATCATTATTTAAAATTTATAATGGCAAAAATAAAAAATTATCACATAAAAATTTAGTGAGAATTTTATACTTATTAATTACATAATTTAATTCAATTTTAATAACTAATTAATTTTTATTTAATTATTATTTTATATTCAAATAAAATCTACCAAAAAAATAAAACATAATATAAATTATTCAATATTATAAATTTAAATTTAATAATTATCAAAAATAAATTCATTATTTTAAATTAATCAAACAATAATTATTTTTTAAATATATATAATAAGAAAAATATTTAATTAAAATTAACATTTTATATTGATTTACAGAACATTATAATTTATAAATTTATATAGTAAGCACTAGTAAGCAAAAGTAATTTTTTAAATTTGTTATCTGATTTGTGTTTTAATTTTTAATTTTTAATTTATATTGGATGATTTGCTACTACTAATATTTTTATTATTTTAGTAGCCAAACTCTAATGGCACTCTAAAAATAGGGATATGGAAAGTTTGACCGGTTGAATAAGAGTCACATATGGAATTTTCACTTGTGCACCAAGTACATGGGTCAAATATTAATGGACCTATTCTTGATTTTATCTCAACTAAAAAATACAGAGTGCGATGTTACGAATACTCTTTCGATTTTTATTTTCCTTTTTACTCAATTTATTTTTATTTTCTTCCCCGAACCTGAAATTCCACACAAAGGGAGGGAGTCGGCCAAACATAGATCTTCTTCACCTTCATCCTCACCGACCACAATCGTGAGTGTCGATTGTCCAATCCATATACCTCCAGCTGCCCCCTCGATCTACAGCTCACTGCCTCTCTATTTTCGCCTTCTCCACCGTCACTCAACTCGTCGCCCTTATCGATCTGCCTTGGCGACGCAACATCACCCATCGATCTCCAATTCTGTAACAACTAGTCAGCGTATCAACCATCTGGTGATGATTTTTTATAATTTATAATTAATTGGTTGTCTACTAAAGAATATGTTTTAATTTGGTGGGATTTCTTGGGGTGTTTTAATAAATAATCAGTTTATTTGTGCGATAAATAAAAAAAGAATTTTAATTGTGTGTTGTTTCTCGTTCTAGAATCCAATTTTCATTGTGAGTAGGGTTTTGCTATTTTGTAAGACATGTTTAGGTTCTCATCTTCATTCATGCATTCTCCATGTATTTTTTGTTAAGACACTAAAATGTTGGCTTTTTTACTCTTTAAAACTCATTCCAAAGTTTATGATCTACAAACCTGAAGAAAATAAAGTGTTTATTAAAGAATCAGATGTGAACCTCCTTAGCTTTGAACCTTTGTACTCAGTTCACAACTTTCCTGAACCTTCCTCTATATATGTTGTTAATATCTTGCTTTGTGCCTTAGAATTTAGTCCAGGACCAAAGTGAAATACTACCTAACTTCCAACTTTAAAAGAACAAATTCATTGAGTTTTTTCACAGCATGTGGGTGCCTTTTGTGTTTGTATTATTTTAGAGGTCAAACTATGCTATGAAATAGCTGCAAAATTACTCTCTTAGAAACATATTTTGATTTACTTACTAACTAAATTGTGACTTGAATTTGTTAATGTTTCTTCTTTTCTTTTACAGTGCATAATGGAAAAAAGTTGGATGCATGGTACAAAGTGGTCAAAGAGTTATGTAGATGGAGTAAATTGTTTTATGCAATTTGTCAGAACTCATATGGGTCAAGATTGTGATGTTCGTTGCCCTTGTAAAAATTGCTTGAACTTAAGTTTCAAAGATCAGAAAACAGTTAAACGTCATGTATTGGAGAATGGGATGGATCCAGGGTATGTTACATGGTTTTATCACGGTGAACCTAGATTGAATACTGAGGATATAGGAGCTCATGGGGATTCGATAGAAGAAAACAACGAGGAAGATGATGGAGAGGAAGATGATGGTGTATGGGAGATGTTGTTTGACCTCGGTGAAGAATACGCTGAACAAAGTGATAATACACCAACTGATGCCAGTGGTTTACCTGCAAATCTGGAAACACTTATGAGAGATACTCAAACCGAATTGTATCCCGGATGTAAGAAGATTTCAAGGATCTCCTTTATTATTAAGTTGCTCCATTTAAAAGTGTACAACAAGTTGAGTAATAGAGCTGTAGATATGATGTTGGGCTTGATGAAGTCAGCTTTTCCTGATGGTGAGACACTTCCATCCTCTTGCTATGAAGCTAAGAAGTATTTGCGAGATCTTGGATTAGGATACGAATGTATCCATGCCTGTAAGTATGATTGTGTCTTGTTTTGGAATGAAAATAAAAACTTAGAAGCTTGCCCTACTTGTGGGACTTCTCGTTGGAAAATCAACGACACCGGCAAAAAGATACCACATAAAATATTGAGGTATTTTCCGGTGACACCTAGACTACGACGCCTTTACACGTCTTCAAAAACTTCCAAAAAAATGGTTTGGCATAAAGAAAAACGCATAGATGATGATTATATGAGACATCCAGCAGACTCTATAGCGTGGAAAGACTTTGATAGTAAGTATCAATGGTTTGCCGATGATCCAAGAAATGTTAGACTAGCTTTAGCAACTGATGGTTTTAATCCATTTGGAAACATGAGTTCCACTTATAGCATGTGGCCTGTTATCCTAGCTCCATTAAATCTCCCTCCTTGGGATTGCATGAAACAATCATTTCTTATGTTGTCTTTGCTTATCCCAGGGAAAAAGTCGCCTGGAAAAGACATTGATGTTTACCTACAACCTTTAGTCAAGGAATTAACCGAATTATGGGTTGAAGGTTCAGAAACTTTTGATGTCTCTTCTAAACAAAAGTTCCAAATGCATGCTGCTATCTTATGGACAATAAACGACTTCCCAGCATACGGTGACCTATCTGGATGGGTTACGAAAGGATACATGGCTTGTCCGCAATGCAATGAGCAAACTTGCTCTCAAAGGCTATACAATATATTTTTTTAAATATCTTAATTAATTAAAATATGAAAAAAAAAATAGAGAATGGTAAATATCTTATGTTGATCGAGCAGATATCTTTGGCAAGATTTCTAATTTGGTCGATGATTAGACTACTTAACTTTCTATTTGTTTGGTTGTACTTAGGGATATCAAATTATCTCAAATGAGTTGATTCAAGTCCAACATTAAATCTGCGATGAACTGAATGTATTTTAAATAAATTTAAGTAAATACATTTAAATTCAACTGAATTGAAATTCAAAATATTAAATCTTTAATTATTGAACTTTCAACATGAATATTGTGAATTGAATTAAATTTAACATTATGTTTATTGAATTGAATTAACTTTTCTTATAAACATGTTCAAGCATGAGGAGTGAAACATTATCTAATGTGAGCGACACATTAATACAATTACTAGAATGAAGTTTGATTCAAACATATTCCCCTCCTCCTCTCAAAGTAATTGTCACATTTCATTTACAAATTACAAAATAAATGTGATCATTACTTTGGGTGGTAGGAAGTATTCAATTTGAATTGAGCTCGAGTTAATTTTTTTAGTACCAAATATTTAGTATATTTATACCAATCACTCGACTTGTACAATCACTTGACGTATAACTTATTGTACATATATTCTCCCAAAAAAGTTAAATTAAACACTTTCTCCTATTTATAATATAAATTATTTTGACTTTTCAAGTATTTTTTTGACTTTTTAATTTATTTTTCATTGATCATATGTTTTTTTTGTTTTTAATTATAAATTAAACACATTTAATTCAAAAAATCACTTTTAATTAATTAAAAATTATTTATAGTAATTAGTGCAATGGTTAATTTAAATTTTAAAATTAAAAAAAATGATACTATAAGCTTTGTTTAAAACAAATCTATTCAAAATTATTAATGAGCATTAACAAAAAATCAAAAATAATTTAAGGCGGGCATCTCAATTTTAGAGGGAAACTATTATATATTTAACAATTTTAAAAGTAATCAAAATTTTAATCTTCCCGCAAAAAATAGATGAAAATATTTCACTCTTAACCGATTATCAGTATTTTAGAGTAATACACCATATTAATATTTAATGTAATTCTAAAAATATTTAATGCATAATTAATTTAAATACTAAATATTAAACATAATATCTCCCACCACTCCACGTTTCACTTCCACCTATTCCCTCTAAAACTCTTCCACTTTTTTCCTTAATACTCAGTAAGATTCCACTCCACCCTTTTCCTAAAATTCAAGTAAGATATCACTTCCACATCTGCCCCAATACTTAGGTAACTAAATTATATCGCAAACTACGTTTCATGAATTTTGTTTCTGTTCAATTCTTATTTTTTATTTCTGTATTTGCCCCAATCTTTAATTAACAATCGATTAGAAAAAGAAACTCTAAAAAATACTAGTTACCGATTAATCGACGTCTTTAGTTTGTTGTGGTCTCAAATAATTATGAGTCGCATATGTTTTGTGTTATTAAGAATTTCGAAAATTTGGTTTTTTGTATGTTTGGAAATTGGGTTGATTATGTTGTCGTCTTGTCGACTATGGATTTGAACATTTCTTGCTGACTTTTTTAGGTGTGTAGGCATGTACTGATTATATTTTGTGTTTTGTTTGATGTGTTCTTGATAATTATTTTGGTTTTGGATATCACTTTCTTCCAGGTTTTTGATATGGCTCCCGGAGCTCCAAACAACTTGAAACAGAAACGGACTTTTATTCAAAGAACGGGCATTAAAAATGTTCTTGTAGGAGGCCAACCCGAACCAAGAAGTCAACAATCAAAAGGAGGCACATGTATTCCTACAAAAAGTCAACAATCAAAAGGAGGCACATGTATTCCTACAAAAAGTGTAGCTGTTGAAACCTCCGAAATCGCACCCCAATCTACAGAGAGTGGTGAACATACACTCAATGAAGAAATCACACCCCAAGCTACAGAGAGTGTTGAACATACACTCAATGATGAAATTGCCGCATCAGGTAATCTTATTATTTTTAGGCGTTTTACGTATTTAATTTTCAAACTCGATAATTCTGGAAAGTATGTCCTATTAAAAAAAATTAATTGTTCACATGTAGCTGTTATTTCCAAGAAAAAAACTCGTGGTAAAACAGTTGGAAAAGGAATCCTGAAGTATTTTGATACTAACAAGACTAAAATGAAGATTAATGTGGATCCATCAATCGGAAGACCCATAAATGGTGATGAATCTGCAAAACTGGCTAGTCAAATTGGTGTAATAACACGAGACGTTCTTCTAGTACCAAAAAAATGGAAAGAAGTAGACGAGGCCACTGGTTTAGGTTTAGGATTTGACCATCTACAGGTATTATTATAAATTTAAATGTGTTCAACAAATTATTTTAAGCTTCTTTTAATTTATGTGCTTGTTTGTATGTGAGTTGCAGATGCACTTGGATGTGAATATCGATGCTCCTGGCGTGAGACATTGTTTGGTCAACCGTATGAAAATTAGTAGTCGACAAAAGCGTTACCATTTGCACAAGCATTTCCTTAAATTTGCGACTTCAGAAGAAGCTATCAATAACAAACCCTCTGCATGTCCAAGCCAGGATAATTGGAAAGCCTTATGTGATTATTTCTCATCTGACACTTTCAAGGTAATGATGTGACTAATGCTCATACATACAGTGCTAAAGAAATAACAGTTTCATTGCACTTGCACTTTAAATATTGATGAGTCTGGTTATATTTGTAGTTAGAAGCTTTTTAGAATCAATTACTAAAGAGATCATATTTGATGATTATGCAGCATAGAAGTGGAGTGAATCAAAGTAATAGGCAAAAATTACGATGCAAACATATATCTGGAAGAAAAGCTTTTACAGTTCGCAGTCATGAAATTGTGAGTTACACAATAAGGTTCATTTTTTGGTTTACATTTTTTAATTAATCAATTATTAATTTATTTGTTTTGTAGTCCGAGCGTGAGTTAGGTGGAATGCCGTGTGATCGAATTGACTTGTACGAGCGTACACACAGTTCAGAAAAAAATGGATGGAAATCTAATGAGGCAAAACAAAATTGGGTAAGACATATGTAACGTATTAAAATACTCTATTTATATTTGATAAATATTTAACTAGTGTATTTTATTAGTAATATTGAGACATTGCTCTGATTTTTTAGAACACAGTTGACATGTTTTTATTACTGTAACTAAATCAGAAATCAGTGGACATGTTTCTGTTATGGTAGCTAAATCATAACTTAGTTGGCATGTTTTTCTTACTGTAGCTTAATTTATAAATTGAACTAGGATGTTTGTTCAATAAAAAACATGTACGCTTGAGTATCACTATTTGATTTCGTATAAAATAATCTGAATGTGTGGATGATATTCAACAAGTTTATTTTATTACTAATATTAATGCTAAGTTATTATTTCTTATTTTTTCATTATCAGGAGAATATGAAAAAAAAGCGAGAAGAATGTATTGATCTTGGGATTGATAAGAGTGGAGATGAGATAGTATTGGAAGTATTGGGTCATGGAACAGGATATGTAAAAGGTTTGGGTTATGGTCCAAAGCCTCCAAGCAGACGCAACACGTTGTACAATCATTCGAATGAATTACAAGATACTCAAGAAAAGTTGCAAGTGTCCGAAGCTCAGGTGCATGAACTCAAAACCCAAGTGACTCTTTTGACTACAAATATGGAAGCTCAAGATGCAAAGATCGAGAAATTAATGGCTTTTATGTCTGGTAAAGGGATAGACTTATGAATGTTATGTTTTGTTTGGTTTGGTTTCATGCAGTTGAAAAACATATTTTACTTATTTCTTAGTTTTTAAATGTTTAGTTTTTGAATGTTGAACAATTGTTTTTTGTTTGGACAAAATTATTTTTATGCTTTTAATTAAATTGATTATTGGTTTAATTTTGTTTTTATAATTAGCATTTCGTATTAATTTTATCTCAATAACTATATACTAATTTAATGACAAATTATTCATTACCTTTATGTCAAAATAATATTGTCAAAACATGTTAATAAAAAATGACAATAAATATTGTCATCATTTCTGAATTATATAGTGACAATAATATTTTTTTATCACAATTAAAATTCTTTCATGACTAAATATTTAAAAAGAATGACAAACATATGTTGTCAGCGTTGCTAATCTTATTGTGACGAACATTTTCATCATTAAATAATTAATTAAAATGACAATATATTTTGTCATTATTTCAATTAATTAAAATGACAATATATTTTGTCATTATTTCATTCATCATTTGTGACAAACGTTTTTTGTGTCCCTATATTATAATCATTAATGACAATTTTTATTGTCATTATCTTAAAACATTTTACAACGAAAATATTTTTGTCACGACTGGCCAACTCAATCATGACAAAACATATAAAATATGACAAAAAAGATAATATTAGGTAACGAAATTGACGTCACAATAATTATACAAATTTAATAATTATTGCAAAATCGTCACAAAAACATAAGGGTGCAGCGACAAAATTCAAATCGTCATAACAAAATTAACATCTGGTGACGAAATATCTTATTTAGTGACGAAATTAAGAGGACAAATGTGACGCTATATATGTCACTGTAGATAAATTTATATAGTGACAATGACTTATATCGTCATCAGAAGATCAGTTTTTGTGACGAATCATATAAACGTCACATTTACCTATTGTGACGCACATTCGGTGACAATCTATGTGACACAAAAAAATTGTCATCGTAGAGATATCATGACGATAAATAACGTTTCTATGACAAAAAAAATCGTCGCGAAATCTCAAATTTCTTGTAGTGACACCAAGTGTACAAGTGTGATAAAATAATTAAGATAAATTATTTTCTCTCTCACACAACGACTATACCGATGGATTGGTCCGTGTCCATCTAGGTCGTGAGCAACTGTTCGATTAAATACGAGTAACCGATAGTATGATCTTCTGTGTGGGCCCGACACACCATACTAACTACAACGTATAGAATCCAGGACTATAATTTGCATATATTTAATTATAAATAATTAAATGCAAATAATTGTTTATTTAATTAAATAGATTAGTGGCAATGGATCGCGAGTTTCCGTTACTTAAATCTAGACATTAAGTACACAACTCCAACATAATTGATGTAGACAGTTATAGGAAAAATTGTGAATGATTGTAAGTTATCGTAAACGTCCACACCACGTGGCTTGCGGTGATGTAGCGATTCCAAACGATTCACCTTAGTACTGAGTAATGGTTTACACTTAGGTACGCTTTATAGTATTCTTCCCCACGAAGTAACGCTATAATGATGTATGACCGAAGCAAATCTAATTGCTAAATCGTTTGGATAGGTAAACGTCCACACCACGTGGCTTGCCATATCTGATGGGATTTTAGACGTAATTAGTAATTTAATGATATTATTTGAGGGAGATAATATCGGACATTAAATTGATTGTTTGTTTATATGTGCTTATAGGTTTAGAGAATAGCTATGAATCCACTTTCTGTGATACTCATGGAGAATAAACAAATTGGCCCCAATTACATTGATTGGAAGAGAAATTTGGACATTGTCCTGACTGCAGAGGAGTACAAGTTTGTACTCTATGAGCAATGCCCTGCTGAACCCACGGGTGCCTCAACTAATGAGGAAAGGGAAGCATATAGGAAGTGGAAAAAGGCTGATGAGATGGCTATATTTTGGCTTCCATGTCAAATATACTCCAAACCCAACATGAGTCGATGGCCACTGCCGATGACATGCTGTATAACCTCAAGGATATGTTTGGGCACCAAGACCGTGTGGCAAGGCAAGAAGCCATGAGAACCCTTATGACAACTACTCAGTCTGAAGGAACGCCCGTTGGGGAGCACGTTCTTAAGATGATGAGTTTGTTGAATGAGCTTGATATCCTAGGAGCTCAGATTGATGGTGAGACGCAAGTCGACATCCTACTCCAGTCTCTGTCCCCTAATTTTGAGCAGTTTCGTATGAGTTATAACATGGGTAAACTATCTTATACTCTTGCGCAACTCCTGACTGAACAGAAGGCGGCAGAGGGGATTTACAAGAAGGGCAAGTCTCAAGATCTTGTAACTACCAAGTCCAAAGGATCGAAGGCCATTGGAGGTAGGGGCAAGAAAAGGAAGCATGTCTGGAAACTCAGTGGTGCCAAGAATGGACCACGAGGAAGGGTTGGCAAGCATAAGGGCAATTGTTTTCGCTGCAATAAGTCTGGACACTTGATGCAACCCAAGGTTCGGCAATTGACGTTGGAGTTCGAATTCAGTCTAGAATGGCGAAGAAGACGTCGGAACGAGAGTCGGGCGTGCATCGAGACGAAGACGAAGAGTTCGGTCGGACTTTTGGCTTGGTGTCGGCCAACACCAAGGCCTGTCGGCCGACACCTTCAGAAAACGACGAGTTGGACAGCGGATCAAGGCCGCGCTCGCAGGAAAACCCGCGGGCGACGATTTTTGCCTTGGTGTCGGCCGACACCTTATATTGTCGGCCGACATCTTCACAAATTCAGCATCAGCGGCGGATTTTTCAAGTTTCAGCGTTTTTAATTGTTTTTATTCCTTATTTCGAGTTTTAGGGTTTTGTTTGCCTATTTAAAGGCTTTTCTATTTCATTATGAACAATTAACCATAAATTGATAAATAAAAAGTATGTTTTGTGAGTTTTATTAAATCTCTCTCGGGTTCGAATTCTATCCCGATTATCCAAAAGAGTTCAACCGACGAATCAACGAGCCAGTCAAATCTCGTTTGTGTGTCTTCATCATCCCCGAGTTGCTGCATCGAATTCGTGTTGGGGGTTAGGGTTCCGTCCTTAATTGATTTCACGAATTCAGGTTCAGAGGTTTTGGGACTTCCGCCGGTATCTTTCTACCTTTCTGTTCTTCGTATTTCTTCTATTTTTCTATCCCCGACGAGGTACGTATCATTTGGTATCAGAGCCCAGGTTTGGGTTCTTTATTTTTCGATTACGTAACCTCGTTTTCTTTTCGTTTCTTCTTATTTTCTTCTTCTTTCTTTAAAAAAAAAAAAAAAATTTATTTTTATTTTATTTTATTTTTTTCGAAAATTACTGTTCATGAACAGTAATTTTTATTAAAAAAAAAAAAAAAAAAAAAAATTTATTTTGTCCTCGATTATTCTTTTTATTGTTGTTCATTGTTCGTTCAACAATTTAGAGTTATTCTTAGTTTCGTGGATTTTGTTGGAGGTGAATTCGATCGTTGGATTGGGAGTGTTCGTTTCTTGAGAGAGAAAAAAAAAGTGAGAGGAATACGAGCGTGAGTGACTTACCATATTGAGTGATACACGAGAGTGGTGAGGATCTCTATTTTTTTTGTTTCTAACACTGTTGCAGGTTGACGAGATGGATCGTACTCAAATTCAACTCATCGAGGATATGGTAGATAAGCGAATGGCAAAGGTTGTAGAGAAGGCGACTGCACGAGTCGAAGCGGTGATTACGTCGAAGATGAAGGTGGTGAATGAGCGACTTACCGCCTTAGAGGAGAGAGCTCGTCGTGATGAAGCCTGGAATCGAAGAGGTGGCGGCAGATACCGAGAAGTTCAGAATGACCATCATCGAGTCCGTGATCGTAGTAGGGAGCGTCGTGATGAGAGGAGGTCCAGAGCTGAGCGTTTGGACGACGAGAGGAGGGCCAGAGCTGAACGTTTTGACAAGTGTTGGAACAATATTGAGCGTAAGTTAGAGGAATGGGCACAATCGCCAATGAAGCCTGAGAAAGTGGCGACTGAGGACGACGGCGAGAAACCAGAACCGGAGGCCTTGGTAGGGTCCGAAGAAGAGTCGGTCTTGGTGTATTCCGAGGAGGATTTGACTTCGGAGGAGCTCGTTGACGAGTACGACGAACCGACACCGTCGGTTTCGGAGGATTTTGACGTCGTGGAGGCTTCGGTAGAGTCCGAGGAAGAGATTTCGGTAGAATCCAAAGAGGAGGAATTGATGAAATCCGAGGACCTTCCGCAATTGGAGTTACCCATGGTGGAACAAGCAACGAAAGAGGGACAACCGACATCTGTGGTGTTGTGCGAAGAGGCGAAGTGCTACACTAACGTTTTATTGTCTCTACACCCTTTTGCTTTTCAGGAATTTCATGAAGACTTCCCTGAAGAAAGATCTCCTAGTTTTCCGCTACATCGAGGGTGTGAGCTGCAAAAGTATGTAGTCCCGAGCTTGTTCGTGAGAGTGGTGTTCGACCCTGGCATCGGCGTGGATTTGAGGACAAATCCTCTTGAAGAGGAGGGGAATGATGCAACCCAAGGTTCGGCAATTGACGTTGGAGTTCGAATTCAGTCTAGAATGGCGAAGAAGACGTCGGAACGAGAGTCGGGCGTGCATCGAGACGAAGACGAAGAGTTCGGTCGGACTTTTGGCTTGGTGTCGGCCGACACCAAGGCCTGTCGGCCGACACCTTCAGAAAACGACGAGTTGGACAGCGGATCAAGGCCGCGCTCGCAGGAAAACCCGCGGGCGACGATTTTTGCCTTGGTGTCGGCCGACACCCTATATTGTCGGCCGACATCTTCACAAATTCAGCATCAGCGGCGGATTTTTCAAGTTTCAGCGTTTTTAATTGTTTTTATTCCTTATTTCGAGTTTTAGGGTTTTGTTTGCCTATTTAAAGGCTTTTCTATTTCATTATGAACAATTAACCATGAATTGATAAATAAAAAGTATGTTTTGTGAGTTTTATTAAATCTCTCTCGGGTTCGAATTCTATCCCGATTATCCAAAAGAGTTCAACCGACGAATCAACGAGCCAGTCAAATCTCGTTTGTGTGTCTTCATCATCCTCGAGTTGCTGCATCGAATTCGTGTTGGGGGTTAGGGTTCCGTCCTTAATTGATTTCACGAATTCAGGTTCAGAGGTTTTGGGACTTCCGCCGGTATCTTTCTACCTTTCTGTTCTTCGTATTTCTTCTATTTTTCTATCCCCGACGAGGTACGTATCAACACTGGAAGTCTGAGTGTCCTCTCAAAGGTACGAATTTTTCTTTAGTCGTAAAAACATAGTCAGCGGTATTATCTACCAGAAATCTGGTGTGTAGATAAGGAACCACTGACGGTATGTGCATTTTGAATGCAGGGGTTCCAGAAAACCCGACGACTTAGAGAAGAAGAGTTCAAGTTTACATGGGCAAAGCTATAGAGGAAGCAGCGGTTGCAGTGGAAGACGTTTATATGCTTTTAGTAGTTATAGGATTTCATTTCAAGTTTATTGCTTTATATACCCCTTTATTTTAGAAAGAACTTTTGTTCTAGTTTTCTATTATTAATGAATGGATATTTTATTTCTTTAATCATTTGATGGTTTTGATAAGAAATAATGGTATTATCTATTCTGGTACATTAGATAGCAACATATGAATGAAGGATCCTAAATCTACCACGATGCAACAAACCGTTTTATAACTTGTTTTACTTATTAGATACATTTCTCTGTTAAATCATTATACATGTGAATTCGTGTACTTAGTAGTATTTATTCAAATAAAGTTCAAAGGTCGAAATTGATTTGATCAATTATAGTTGAAGGAATGGACCTTCCGACCTAAGAACTGAATTTGGAAGATAATACAACTGAGCGGACCTTGTAAAGGATGGAATTCGGACAAGTATTGAAAATGATTAACGATGATATACGCAGACATATGTGTGCTTAGAAAGGTACGAGTTATTCTTTTAGAATACTCGAATATGGATTAGAGTACTTGATGCGCCACAAAAGCAAAGTGTTTTGAAAAGTCAATGGACACAAAGCTATTGTGGGGAACCTTCAAAGTGTATCCATTAGAAGCCTGCGATTTGATCGCGGAGGCTATTACCTATCTAAAGAAACACATAGCATATATATCAGATAATGGGATTGGATCCCAAATGACTACACCATACACTTTTGTGTGGAAATGGTGTGTCGGGAAATAAGGAATGGGGTTCTAATAGTAAAAGGAAAAGGTTATTCGGAACTACCTATGTTCTATGGATACTCCGGAAAGGACAACGACACATTTAATGTGTGGTTGTAGGATATCCTGGAAGAACAAAAGAATGTACGTTCAATAGTACTATGAACCAGAAGGACGTTTTTAACGCCCGGTTCTTAGAGGAAGACTATTAGATGAACTGCAAAGCCCGAAGTGACATAACACCTAGTAATGAGAGAAAGAAGACTGAGAACCAGCCAAACCGAGTAGTATTACACCACAAACTGCACCTAACTGTTATTACTGTTTATACACCGGAACGCCATTGCAGTGGGAGGTTATTAGGTAACCAGAGATCTTCATAAGACTGGAGGAGTCTTTGTCTCTGGATCTAGTAGAGATGAAATCGATCCCTAAGTTCTGCATAAGGGCGGTACTAATCTAAATGTGCCTACTTAGAAATCAATATGTATTATTGTTAAGAGGCAAGATCATTTAAGAGTACAAGCCTAGTATGTTGGAAATCGATATCCCAGGGTATCAAAAAATGCGGATAACCCTGACCGAAATCCCGTCGCCGGAAAACCGATCGCGAACACCACGAAGAACCGGGCCCGACAAGAGCATCGCAGCGGGATGAACCCGCGGCTAAACCCTAGCCGAACCCTTGCTAGGGTTCGCGATCGCCGTGCATGGCGATCGTCGGGGATGCGCGTGCATCCCCGTGGAGCTGTTCGGAACAGCCCCTGGCGGTGAGTCCGGCGACTCACCGCTACCATCCGACGGGAGGAGGAGCGCCAGCCGAGGCACCAGCCCTCAGCAGCCCCGCGATCGACCTTACGGTCGATCGCTCGCCCCGGCTCCAGCCGGGGCCTCCCTTCTTGCACGCCGGCGGTGAGGGCAGCCGGGATCCGCCGTGGCGCCAGCCCACGGCATCCCAGCGATCGACGCTAGGTCGATCGCACGCCCCGGCGTCCAGCCAGGGCTCCCCTCCTCGCCAATACCGGCGGTCGAACCCTAGGGTTCGGCCGCCCCTCTTCGATCCTCGCCGGGGATCTCGAATCCCCGTCCCCGAGGTTCGTACGTTTTTCCCGGATCGTATGTTCATGTATGTATCACAATTAATTCACATAAAAATCATAAAGGGAGTTTATGATTTTACCTTTGATTCGTTGTGCGGAGAAACGAAATCAAGTTGAAGACCTTTGAATCTTCCCACGTATTCCTTGCACTAGCTTGAACGTCGGGTGGACGACGATCCTCTAAGCTTATGGATCTCCTTCAACTCTCTAGAACTATAAACTATTGATATTCTTGTCTTTTTCTATTGTGAAGACCATGTAGTGCTTTTATAGGCTACGTAGGGGATCTAAAGGAGGTGGAATATTGGGCTTCCAATATTGATGATTAAATTTAGCCCAAGCCCAAATCTATTAATCCCATCAATATTAATTAATTTATTTCCACTATATAAATTAATTGCACTCCCAATATTAAACCATATTATATCAAATAATATTTTTCCGGTAGTATTATTTATTCCGTGTATTTAAGATTTAAATATCCATGAATAAAATTAATTTATTGCTAATTAATTTATTCATCTCTTGTATTCGAGAATAGTATCATTCAACTTTAATTATTAGGCGGAACAAATTCACTCATGAGGTTTACATAATAATTCCTTATGAACTCATCTCGGGGATATTATCAACCCTTACGGGATACACTTTCCCGTCAAGTATTCACGGCATGTCATATATAAAATATAGTGACCCAACTTAACCGGTAATTAACCCAATAACTAAATTGGTTAATTCCTTTAGAAAATCAAAGTCACTTATATTAAATATACACACCCGCAATAATATCGGGGATTAAGAATAAAATACTCTGAGATTTAAATCGATTATCCAAGACAATCCTAATCGATAAATCTCAAGCGATCCGCCCAATACACTAAGTGTACAAGTGTGATAAAATAATTAAGACAAATTATTTTCTCTCTCACACAACGACTATACCGATGGATTGGTCCGTGTCCATCTAGGTCGTGAGTAACTGTTCGATTAAATACGAGTAACCGATAGTATGATCTTCTGTGTGGCGACGCACACCATACTAACTACAACGTATAGAATCCAGGACTATATTTTGCATATATTTAATTAATAATAATTAAATTCAAACGATTGTTTATTAATTAAATAGATTAAATGCTATGACGGGGAGTTTACCGTTACTTAAATCTAGACATTAAGTACACAACTCCAATAATCTCCCACTTGTACTAAGGTCTAGTCATTTCCTCCAAACTCCTGACTCCCATACTCATCACGTGCTTAAATTGTACTTCCAAGAAGTACTATGTGAATGAGCAATCTAGGTTGTCGCTCTGAAGCTATCTTGGTGACTACAGCGTTTTCTCCTAGACGGTGACTCGAATCAGGTGGTACTTGCTCTATGTGTTATCATCTCCTTTTTGAACTTATGACTTCTTCCAGTTTACTATGCACCGCTATTTAGATAGCCTTTGGTGAACCAAGAATCATATCCAAGTTCAGAGGTTATTCTGGAACCTGACCAAAACTTCCGCTGCCTCTGAGGCTGCTATTCGATTATGATAGAGTCCGAGAAGCGTCATGCTTATCACTCTTTCATTTTAAGGTTCCACCTCTTCCAAAAGTGAACACATAGCCTGATATCGACTTACACTGATCCTTCTCTGATTTGGGATCTTGAGAAAAGGTAATCTAAGAAGAATTCGTATTGCTTCACGGCATCCGAATATTTCTTGATGGGATTACTTTGATATCCTCCCACTATGCCAACTGCATAGTTGATATCAGGTTTCTTGTTTTTCAACATTGCATTTATTAAGCTTTCCACACTTAAAGTGCAGGAACTGCTTTGTCTTCATCTATCTCCTTGATGTGTTCGAAACACATATCTTTAGATAGATATATTCTGTATCTGAAAGGCAATAACCTTTCTCAGAATTATACATGTTTAAACAAACCATAATCATATAAGATATCTAGGAGAAGTACAGTGTTCTTATCTAGAGATCAAAAGATCCTAAGAACATGATCTAACTTTTTCTTAATCTTATATCTCGATTTATTTAGACAACCATCATTTTATGTCTGACAACACTTTTACATTGTTGCCAATGATAAAGTGTTATCTTCATAAAATTCCGAGAAACACCACCTTGTTTCCATCACGTTTCCAATACACCTTTCGTCTATGCCTATTGACGAATCCATCATATGGACTATCTTATCAATTCGCAAGTTCCACGATTCATGGCTTTGTAACAATCCATAAATGGATTTACTAAGCTTGTATTCTAAATGATCTTGCCTCTTAACAATAATCCTTATTGCTTTCTAAGTAGACACATTTAGATTCAGTACCGCCCTTATGCAGAGCTAGATCCAGAGTTCAAAACTCCTGTAGTCTTATGAAGATCTCCGGTTGTTTAACAACCTCCCACTGCAATGGCGTTCCGGTGTATAATAGTGATAACAATAGGTGCAGTTAGTGGCGTACTACTACTCGGTTTGGCTGGTTCCTAGTCTTTTGTCCTTTTCTCATTACAAGGTATTACGCCCGTTAGGGCATTGCAGTTCATCTAATAGTCTTCCTCTAAGAACCGGGCGATAACGTCCTTCTGGTTCATAGTACTATTGAACATACAATCTCTTGTTCTTCTAGGATATCCTACGACCACATTGAATGTGCCGTTGTTTCCAGGAATATCCGTAGAACATAGGTAGTTCCTGTTGGGATATGTCCTTCGATCCTACGTGTGTAATCGATAAAGTCATAAGGTCGTCTATGGATGTTAAATGATTATTCGATAATATTAATTGTTGGGAACAATATAATATTGATCAATAAATCATACCTACAGGGTCACACACGAGTCGAAATTACGTTGCTTGTTATATTGATTTAGAATCAATACATATGGATTTTCACATGCATGGGATGCATGGCATGCATGAGATGCATGGCTTGCATGGATGCATGTCACATGGTGTGACATGGCATGCCACACAAGCAAGGGGACCACATCCATGCCAATTGGCATGGTGATGTGGAAATGACCCTTTACCTCCCCATTAACCACCATTATTGGTGCATTATGATGCACATAATGGGGGGGTTACAAGGAGAGGTTAATTGTGGTGAATAAAGTGATGAAAACATGGTTTTCATATCACTTAATCATCAGCCACGAAATTCCATACAACAAGAGAGAAAAGAGTGAGAGAATCACTCAAGAACAAGCAAGCAAGTTCAATTCCGGGTTCGTGTGCAACACGTAGAGGCCGGGCCATTTGTGCGGCTTCAACATCCGGGTGATCTAGACAAGAGGAGTGACGAGGTCATTCACAAGGAGAGCTTCGAGAGGCTGATCCATTTGAGGTGGTTCAATCGACTCAACACCACCTCAACGACATCAACGAATCACTTCGTCACCATAAGTAAGTAATCGTTGAACCTTGTATATATATATATTGGATGTGTATATATATATGTTTATATGTGTTCTTATACACATTAAGTGTGCACTAAGATCATGGCATAGTAGATCTATTGCTTTACACGCTTCCGCACACATGGTCTATCGATCGGATCGGTATACCGGTACCTACAGTTCCGTACAACTTATCCCTATTACTATTAGAATTCCATTTCTTATTTCCTACACACCATTTCTACACCAGAGTGTATGGTGTAGTCCTTTGAGACTTAATCCCAATCTTTGATTTATGCCATATGTTATTTAGATAGGTGGTAGCCTCCGCGAACAAGTCGCAGGCTTCCAATGTATATACTTTGATGGTTCCCCATAATAGCTTTGTGTCCATTGACTAGTCAAAACACTTTGCTTTCATGGCACATCAAGTATTCTAATCCATCTTTGAGTATTCTAGAAAGAATTACTCATACCTTTCTAATTACACATTTCTCTGCATCTATTAATTAACAATCAATTTCAATACTTGTCTGAATTCTATCCTTTATCCAGAAAGGTTTGCTTAGTTGTATCATCTTCCAAAATCAATTCTTAGGTCGGAAGGTCCATTCCTTCAACTATAATTGATCAAATCAATTTCTACCTTTTGAATCTTATTTGAATAAATACTACTAAGTACAAGAATTCACATGTATAATGATTCAATAAAGAAATACATCTAATCAGTAAAACAAGTTATATAACGGTTTGTTATATAACCCTCTAAGTGTTATGTTGTGGACTGTAAATGGCTTTTCAAAGTTAAACAACAGGGTAATGATATCAGATATAAAGCTAGGTTAGTTTCCAAAGGTTTTTCACAAAAAGAAGGGATTGATTATAACGAAATATTTGCTCTTGTTGTGAGGTTTACTACTGTGAGAATAAAGTTTTCTTCGAGTGCTCATTATGACTGGGAACTTAAACAAATGAATGTTAAGACTGCTTTTTTACATGGTGAATTAGAAGAAAAGATTTATATGAAACAACCTCATGAGGGTTTTGTTAATAAAACTAAGTCTGAACATGTGTGTCTTTTGAAAAAGTCCCTCTATGGTTTGAAACAGTCACCTAGGCAATAGAATAAAAAGTTTGATGAATTTATGATTTCTCTGAAGTTGAGTAGGAGTTCTTATGATCTATGCTTGTTTTATTTAAACAAATTTGTCATACCTATTTTTCTTGTGCTTTATGTGGATGATATGCTTATCTTTTCCCGTAATCTTGATTCTGTGAAATATGTTCAAAAGAGTTTAAGTATTAAATTTGAAATGAAAGATTTAGGAGATGCTAAGAAAATATTAGATGAATATTGTGAGAAATAGAACTGAAGGTTATATTCATCTAAATCAAACTTCCTATGTGGATAAACTGTTAGAAAGATTTTCCATGCTAGGATGCAAATCTATTTCTGTTCCCCTTGCTTCTCACTTTGTGTTGTCTAAGGACCAGTGTCCTAAGTCTGAGTCTGAAATTGCTTCTATGCTCTCTGTGCCTTATGCTTGTGCTGTGGGATCTGTTATGTACTTGATGGTGTCTACTAGACCTGATATTGCTTACAGTGTTAGTTGTGTAAGTAGGTACATGGCAAATCCTGGGCAGCCTCATTGGGAAGCCATGAAATGGATGCTTAGGTACTTGTTCGGTACTAAAAGCTTTGGCCTGAGATTCTCAAAATCAAAGGCTGGAGTTATGTTGAGTGGTTATGTGGATTCTAATTATGCTAATGATAGGGATTCTAGAAAGTCTTCTACCTCATATGTGTTCACTGTGTGTGGTGCCTGTGTTAGTTGGAAATCTCAGTTGCAAAATGTTGTTGCCCTTTCTACTACTAAATCTAAGTATATTGCTATTACTGATTCCTTCAAGGAAGCTATTTGGTTGAAAGGTCTTTTAACTGAGATTAATATGCTAAGTGGTAGTGTCTCTTTGTTTTCTGATTCACAATCTGGCATACAGTTGTGTAAGAATCATGTGTTTCATGATAAAACTAAACATATTGATGTTAGGTATCACTTTATTAGAGAACTTGTTGTTGGAAATCGATATCCCGAGTTATCAAAATATGCGGAAACCGAAAACCCAACCGAAATCCTTGATCGCCGGAGAACCAACCGCGAACCGCCGCATGAGCCGGGGCCCGACCGAACGCCCAGCGAGACCGCAAGGTCGTGTGCGTCCAGCCGAGCCCTCACGAGGGGCTCGCGATCGCCTCGTAGCAATCGCTGGGATCGCTCGTAGCGATCCCCGGGCTGCTCGCAGCAGCCCCGCAGCGGGTACACGGACCCGCTGCCCCAGCGCACGGGATCACCCCGTGCGAACCGCTACGGGTGAACCCGTAGCTTGCACGGGGTCGCTTCGAGTCGCCTCGCAGCTGACCCGCGATCGATCCGAGGATCGATCGCACCCCTCGGCTCCAGCCGAGGGTTCCCGTATCCGCGCCGGCGGCGAGGGCGGGAGGATCCGCCGCAGCACCAGCCCGCGGCATCCCCGGCGATCGACCGAAGTCGATCGAATGCCCCTTGTCGCGCGTGCCCGGCGGTCAAACCCTAGGGTTCGGCCGCCACCCTCGATCCCAACCGGGGGTTTTCTCTCGATCTTCGCCGAGGATCTCGAATCCCCGTCCGCGAAATTCGTACGTTTCCCGGATCGTGCGTTCATGTATATATTACGATTATTAAAACACATAATCATAAGAGGGGGTTTACGATTATACCTACGTCTCGTTGTGCGGAGAAACAAGATGGTTTGAATACCTTCGGATCTTCCCACGTATTCCTTGCACTTCGTTCGAACGTCGTGTAGGGGACGATCCTCCGAACTCCTATGGATCTCCTTCACGAACTCTCTAGAATATCAAGTATGATAATCTTATGTTGTGTAGGTTTTGAATTGTGAAGACCATGTAGTGCTTTTATAGGCTACGTAGGGGATCTAAAGGAGGTGGAATATAGGGCTTCCAGTATTAATGATTAAATTGAGCCCAAGCCCAAATCTATTAATCCCATTAATATTAATTAATTTATTTTCCACTATATAAATTAATTGCACTCCCAATATTAAACCATATTATATCAAATAATATTTCTCCGATAGTATTATTTATTCCGTGTATTTAAGATTTAAATATCCATGAATAAAATTTATTTATTACATAATAAATTTATTCATCTCTTTTATCCGAGAATAGTACCGTTCAACTTTAATTATTATGCGGAACAAATCAACTCATGAGGTTTACATAATAATTCCTTATAAACTCATCTCAGGGATATTATCAACCCTTACGGGTTACACTTTCCCGTCAAGTATTCACGGCATGTCATATATAAAATATAGTGACCCAACTTTACCGGTAATTGACCCAATAATTAAATCGATCAATTCCTTTGGAAAATCAAATTTACTTATATTAAATATACACACCCGCAATAGTATCGGGGATTAAGAATAAAATACTCTGAGATTTAAATCAATTATCAAAGGCAATCATAATTGAAAAATCTCAAGCGATCCGCCCAATACACCAAGTGTACAAGTATAATAAAATAATCAAGACCGATTATTTTCTCCCTCATACAACGACTATACCGATGGCTTAGTCCGTGTCCATCTAGGTCGTGAGCAACTGTTCGATTAAATACGAGTAACCGATAGTATGATCTTCCGTGTGACGAAGCACACCATACTAACTACAACGTATATAATCTAGGACTATATTTGCATATATTTAATTATCAAATAATTAAAAACAAACAATTGTTTATTTAAATAAATAGATTAAATGCTATGACCGGGAGTTTCCGTTACTCAAATCTAGACATTAAGTATACAACTCCAACACTTGTTGAAAAAGGTGATATTTTACTTGAAAAGATTTCCACTCACCATAATCCCTCTGATATGGGAACTAAATCATTGTCTTTGGAAAATTTTCTCTTCTGTTTGAAATTTCTGCTTTTTGATGCATGTGATTAGTTGCTCTTGCTTGCTATGTGCTCTGTGTTCTCTGTTGGAGTTCTGACCCAAGCTTATTACCCCATTTACTTCTTATTGTGTGTAAGATGAGTTTCTATTTGAAACTGTCTTTACAGTGTTCTCTGAATGCCTCAGGTAGGGCTGAGGAGTCACTGTATTGTTTTGTTACTTTGTGTAACTTGTCATGTACACTTAGGTGTGCAGGGCTAAGGCTGTGATGAACTGTGTTGACTTTGTTTACATGTGTGTGGCTTCTAACCAGCATGTTTGAAACAAACCATAATCATATAAGATATCTAGGAGAAGTACAATGTCCTTATCTTGATCGAAAGATCTTAAGAACATTCTCTAACTTCTACTCAATCTTATATCCCGATTTATTTAGACAACCATCATTTAATGTCTGATAATATCCTTACATTGCCAATGATAGAATGTTATCTTCATAAAATTCCGAGAAACACCACCTTGTTTCCATCACGTTTCCAATACACCTTTCGTCTATGCCTTTTGATGAATCCATCAAATGGACTATCTCATCAATTCGCAAGTTCCACGATTCATAGCTTTGTAACAATCCATAAATGGATTTACTAAGCTTGTACTCTAAATGATCTTGTCTCTTAACAATAATACTTATTGCTTTCTAAGTAGGCTCATTTAGATTCAATACTGCCCCTATGCAGAACCAGGGATCGATTTCATCTCTACTAGATCCAGAGTTCCAAACTCTTCTAGTCTTATGAAGATCTTTGGTTGTCTAACAACCTCCCACTGCAATGGCGTTCCGGTGTATAACAATAATATCAGTAGGTGCAGTTAGTGGTGCACTGCTACTCGGTTTGGCTGGTTCCCAGTCTTCTTTTCTCTCAATCTAAAAGTATTACGTCACTTTGGGATTTGTAGTTCATCTAATAGTCTTCTTCTAAGAAACGGGCGATAGAACGTCCTTCTGGTTCATAGTACTATTGAACATACAATCTTTTGTTCTTTCAGGATATCCTACAACCACATTGAATGTGCCGTTGTTTTCCAGAAATATCCATAGAACAATAGGTAGTTCCGAATAACCTTTTCTTTTACTTTTAGAATCCCATTTCTTTATTTCCCGACACACCATTTCTACACAAGAGTGTATGGTGTATTCATTTGGGATCTAATCCCATTCTTTGATTTATGCTATGCGTTACTTAAATAGGTAGTAGCCTCCGCGATCGAATCGCAGGCTTCTAATGGATATACTTCGAAGGATCCCCACAATAGCTTTGTGTCCATTGACTTGTCAAGACACTTTGCTTTTGTGGCACATCATGATACGTACCTCGTTAGGATAGAATTGATAGGAGATGAACGAAGGAAAACGATAAATAGGATACCTTGCGGAAGTCCCAAAACCCTTGATCCTAACCCACGAAATGATTTAGGTTCGAAGCCCTAAACCCCAACGAGACGTTGAATCAATAATTCGGAGATGATGAAGACACACAAACGAGATTTGACTGGCTCGTTGATTCGTCGGTTGAACTCTTTTGGATAGTCGGGTAGAATTCGAACCCGAGAGAGATTTAATAAAACTCACAAAACATACTTTTTATTTATCAATTCATGGTTGGTTTTTCATAATGAAATAGAAAAGCCTTTAAATAGGCAAACAAAACCCTAAAACTCGAAATAAGGAATAAAAACAATTAAAAACGCTGAAACTTGAAAATTCCGCCGTCGCTGCCAATTTGTGAAGGATGTCGGCCGACATGGTATAGGTGTCGGCCGACACCAACCCGAAATTCGGGTTCTAACTCGTGTTGATCCTCGGGTTCGCCAGAATATCGTTTTTGGCCACTTTGTCGGCCGACAGGCCATTGTGTCGGCCGACACCAAGGCAAAACCTCGACCGAACTCCTCGTCTTCGTCTTGGCACACTCCCGACTCATGTTTTGGCAGCCCCTTCGTCGTTCCGGCCTGAATACGATCACCTGGACTAATCAGCGGTCCTTGGAATGCATCATTCCCCTCCTTTTCAAGAGGATTTGTCCTCAAATCCACGTCGATGCCAGGCTCGAACACCACCCTCACGAACAAGCTCGGAACTACGTTAGTCTGCAGCTCACACCCCCGATGTAGTGGAAATCTAGGAGATCCTTCTTCAGGGAAGACTCCATTAAATTCCTGCAAAATAGAAAGAATAGAAGGGCGTAGGAATGATATCATCACCAACATCGACTGCCCCTCAATCTCTGCTTGTTTCACCATGGGTAACTCCAATGACGGAAGGTCCTCGGAACCCACCAAATCCTCCTCGATGTCGGACCCCACCGACTCCTCCTCGATGTCGGAATCCACCGAAACCTCCTCCTCGGACTCTACCGAAGCCTGCTCCTCGGACTCTACCGAAGCCTCTTCCGCGACGTAAGAATCCACCGAAACCGACGGTGTCAGTTCGTCATACTCTTCAACGAGCTCCACCGAAGTCGAATCCTCCTCGGAATACACCAAGACCGACTCTTCTTCGGATCCTTCCAAGGCCTTCGGTTCTGGTTTCTCGCCGTCGTCATCAGTCGCCACTTTCTCAGGCTTCATTGGCGATTGTACCCATTCCTCTAACTGACGCTCAATATTGCTCCAACACTTGTCCCAACGCTCAGCTCTGGCCATCCTCTCGTCGTCCAAACGCTCAGCTCTGGACCTCCTCTCATCACGAAACTCCCGACTACGATCACGGACTCAATGATGGCCTTTCTGAACTTCTCGGTATCCGCTGTCACCTCTTCGATTCCATGCATCTTCACGATGAGCTTCCTCCTCTAAGGCGGTAAGTCGCTCATTCACCCCCTTCATCTTCGATGTAACCATCCTTTCGAACCGTGCAATCGCCTTCTCCACGATGAGCTTAGCTTGGGGATTATCCATCTCAGTCAACCTGCAAAATTGTTAGAAACAAAATAGAAAATTCCTCACCACTCTCGTGTATCACTCAATATGGTAAGTCACTCAATACTCGGTTCTCTCACTTCTCTCTCTCAAGAATTGAACACTCCCAATTTACCGGTCGAATTCAGCTCCAACAAAAATCAACGAAATGACTTTAAATTGCTGAACGAATCGATGAACAGCAACAAAAAGAATAATCGAGAATAAATAATAATACTATTTATTTATTTTTTTCTTTTTTTAATTTCGGATGAACAGTAACTGTTCAAGATGAACAGTAAATTCGAAATAAAAATATATATATATATATATATATATATATATATATATATATATATTTTTTTTTTTTTTTAAATAAAGGAAGAAGAAGAAAGAATAAGAAACGAAAAGAACAAACGAGGTTACGTAATCAGAAAAATAAAGAACCCAAACCTGGCTCTGATACCAAATGATACGTACCTCGTTAGGATAGAATTGATAGGAGATGAACGAAGGAAAACGATAAATAGGATACCTTGCGGAAGTCCCAAAACTCTTGATCCTAACCCACGAAATGATTTAGGTTCGAAGCCCTAAACCCCAACGAGACGTTGAATCAATAATTCGGAGATGATGAAGACACACAAACGAGATTTGACTGGCTCGTTGATTCGTCGGTTGAACTCTTTTGGATAGTCGGGTAGAATTCGAACCCGAGAGAGATTTAATAAAACTCACAAAACATACTTTTTATTTATCAATTCATGGTTGGTTTTTCATAATGAAATAGAAAAGCCTTTAAATAGGCAAACAAAACCCTAAAACTCGAAATAAGGAATAAAAACAATTAAAAACGCTGAAACTTGAAAATTCCGCCGTCGCTGCCAATTTGTGAAGGATGTCGGCCGACATGGTATAGGTGTCGGCCGACACCAACCCGAAATTCGGGTTCTAACTCGTGTTGATCCTCAGGTTCGCCAGAATATCGTTTTTGGCCACTTTGTCGGCCGACAGGCCATGGTGTCGGCCGACACCAAGGCAAAACCTCGACCGAACTCCTCGTCTTCGTCTTGGCACACTCCCGACTCATGTTTTGGCAGCCCCTTCGTCGTTCCGGCCTGAATACGATCACATGGACTAATCAGCGGTCCTTGGAATGCATCACATCAAGTACTCTAATCCATATTCGGGTATTCATAAAGAATAACCCGCACCTTTCTATGTATACATATGTCTGCATATATCGGTGTTAATCAATTTCAATACTTGTCCGAATTCTATCCTTTATCATAAAGGTTCATTTAGTTGTATTATCTTCCAAATTCAATTCTTAGGTCGGAAGGTCCATTCCTTCAACTATAATTGATCAAATCAGTTTCGACCTTTGAATCTTATTTGAATAAATATTACTAAGTACAAGAATTCACAAGTATAATGATTTAACAAAGAAATGTATCTAACAAGTTATAAAACGGTTTGTTGCATCGTGGTAGACTTAGGATTCATCATTCATATATTGCTATCTAATGTACCAAAA
This sequence comes from Euphrasia confusa, assembly GCA_954870475.1. Taxonomy (NCBI): domain Eukaryota; kingdom Viridiplantae; phylum Streptophyta; class Magnoliopsida; order Lamiales; family Orobanchaceae; genus Euphrasia; species Euphrasia confusa. The sequence goes on from OX940960.1 coordinate 27,576,935, forward strand.
TAGATAATATCATTATTTCTTATCCAAACCATCAAGTGATTAAAGAAATAAAATATCCATTCATTAATAATAGAAAACCAGAACAAATTAAGTTCTATTCTAAAATAAAGGGGTACATTAAGAAATAAACTTGAAATGAAATCCTATAACTAATCAAAGCAGATAAATGTCTTCCACTGCAACCGCTGCTTCCTCTACAGCTTTGCCCATGTAGACTTGAACTCTTCTTCTCTAAGTCGCCGGGTTTTCTAGAACCCCTGCATTCAAAAATGCACATACCGTCAGTGGTTCCGTATCTACACACCAGATTTCTGGTAGATAATACCGCTGACTATGTTTTCATACATCACTTATAGCGTAACTTCGTGGGGAAGGATACTATAGCGCGTATCTAAGTGTAAACCATTACTCAGTACTAAGGTAAATCGTTTGGAATTGCTACATCACCGCAAGCCACGTGGTGTGGACGTTTACGAAAACTTACAATTCTTCACAATTCTCCTATAACTGTCTACATCAATTATTCCAAAAATCCCATTCAATATAGCAAGCCACATGGTGTGGACGTTTACTACATCAAAAGATTTTTATAATTGACTCCCAATTACTTGATCCATTCGATTTTCGTAAATCAAGACGCGGAGAATCATAAGTGAAACTCGAAGTTTCTAACCAGTGATTCACCATGCGAACAACCCTATCTCTCATTAGATGAGGGAGCCGAGCAGGCAATCGATCCATTTCAAGAAATGGAACGAAGGTCTCTAATTTGTGTCATCCACATGACCAAGTGGCTTTGGCTCCATTCCACTCCCCGGGGTGAGAATGAGTCGACTTGAAGTCAGCTTTAGAAAGACAAATTAGGCATTGTTTGATAAACTTAATCAATGTTTCTCGTAAAAGGAATTACAAGAATTCTCCTCTAATGACTCGTCTATACGAACTTCAAAAGTCCATAAGAGTCACCAAGAGAAAAGTAATGGAGACCATGGGAATGTTTTCAGTTCCTCTCCCACTTAGCTTTTTACAATAAAGGGATACACTATCTAATGCATAATTAAACACACAAGCATGCATACATGTAATAAAGCACATAAATATTATCACATAGTCAAAATAATACTAGAATATTATTTTCCGACTATCATGGCTTTATTCCATCTCCGTACGCATCTTCTAGTCTTCAGTCTTCGTTCTTGAATGCTCCATGTGACGAGAATATTAATCCCAATATTTAAATCTATTTATTTTCAATTAATCCAAAAGTTATTTAATTCGAAAATCAAGTCAATCGAATATATCAAAAATAAAATTAAATATTATTAATATTTTTATTTATTTTTATTTTCCTTTCTAATTCCATTAAATCTCTAGAATTCCATTCAATTCAAACTTGGAATATTCTAGAAGACTTCTAGAATAGAATAAGGAAATAAAATAAATTAGGACTTTCCTACTTTCCATAATTAATTAATTTCCATCTATTGAAAATTGCCAAGAATAGGAATAATCAAATAGAAAATAAATTAATTCTAATTTAATTCTTTTCATATTCCAAGAGAGTTCCTAAAAATAAGAACAATCAAAATAGGAAAACCGAATTAATTAGGAAAATCGAATCTTGGTAGGAGTAGCATGGGTTGGGAGACCCCACACCACCCCACCATCGACCGGCCAGCCACCGGGGAGGAGCACCGCCGCCCAGCCACGCCGGCCAGCCACCGAACCGGCGGCAGCCCGCGGCTAAGGTGATCGAGCCCCCACCCCACGCCCTCGATCGATGCCATGGGGTCGATCATGGGGATGATCGGCCCCTTCGTCATTTGTCTTCCTCGTCACTTCTTCGTCTTCCGGCGATCATCTCAACATCGAACCAACGTAAATAAATTACAAGAATTTAAATTTACAATTCCGGTATCGATTCTATACATGAAATCGACCCTATACAATTTCCGGAAAACATAGAACAATAATAATAAATACTAAATTCGGTCAACCCCCGAATTTTTACTATTACAAGCATTCATCCACACAAAACGAATCTCGACATGTCCGAGAGTTTAATAAATGAATAATCATGATAAAATAGTTAACGAAATTATTAACCATGATAGCCGGAAATCCTGCAAGGTAGAACAATAATCGAACATATACATGAACACGAAACCAACGCTCTGATACCAATTGTTGGAAATCGATATCCCGGGTTATCAAAATATGCGGAAACCGACAACCCAACCGAAATCCTTGATCGCCGGAGAACCAACCGCGAATCACCGCGTGAGCCGGGGCCCGACCGAACGCCCAGCGAGACCGCAAGGTCGCGTGCGTCCAGCCGAGCCCCCACGAGGGGCTCGCGATCGCCTCGTAGCAATCGTTGGGATCGCTCGTAGCGATCCCCGGGCTGCTCGCAGCAGCCCCGCGGCGGGTACACGGACCCGCTGCCCCAGCGCACGGGATCACCCCGTGCGAACCGCTACGGGCGAATCCGTAGCTTGCACGGGGTCGCTGTGAACCGCCTCGCAGCTGACCCGCGATCGATCCGAGGATCGATCGCACCCCTCGGCTCCAGCCGAGGGTTCCCGTATCCGCGCCGGCGGCGAGGGCGGGAGGATCCGCCGCGGCACCAGCCCACAGCATCCCCGGCGATCGACTGAAGTCGATCGCATGCCCCTTGTCGTGCGTGCCCGGCGGTCGAACCCTAGGGTTCGGCCGCCACCCTCGATCCCAACCGAGGGTTTTCTCTCGATCTTCGCCGAGGATCTCGAATCCCCGTCCGCGAAGTTCGTACGTTTCCCGGATCGTGCGTTCATGTATATATTACGATTATTAAAACACATAATCATAAGAGGGGGGTTACGATTATACCTACGTCTCGTTGTGCGGAAAAACGAGATGGTTTGAAGACCTTCGGATCTTCCCACGTATTCCTTGCACTTCGTTCGAACGTCGTGTGGGCGACGATCCTCCGAACTCCTATGGATCTCCTTCACGAACTCTCTAGAATATCAAGTATGATTATCTTATGTTGTGTAGGTTTTGAAGTGTGAAGACCATGTAGTGCTTTTATATGCTACGTAGGGGATCTAAAGGAGGTGGAATATTGGGCTTCCAGTATTAATGATTAAATTGAGCCCAAGCTCAAATCTATTAATCCCATTAATATTAATTAATTTATTTTCCACTATATAAATTAATTGCACTCCCAATATTAAACCATATTATATCAAATAATATTTCTCCGGTAGTATTATTTATTCCGTGTATTTAATATTTAAATATCCATGAATAAAATTTATTTATTGCATAATAAATTTATTCATCTCTTTTATCCGAGAATAGTAGCGTTCAACTTTAATTAATATGCGGAACAAATCCACTCATGAGGTTTACATAATAATTCCTTATGAACTCATCTCGGGGATATTATCAACCCTTACGGGATACACTTTCCCGTCAAGTATTCACGGCATGTCATATATAAAATATAGTGACCCAACTTTACCGGTAATTGACCCAATAATTAAATCGGTCAATTCCTTTGGAAAATCAAAGTTACTTATATAAATATACACACCCGCAATAGTATCGGGGATTAAGAATAAAATACTATGAGATTTAAATCAATTATCAAAGGCAATCATTATTGATAAATCTCAAGCGATCCGCCCAATACACCAAGTGTACAAGTATGATAAAATAATCAAGACCGATTATTTTGTCCCTCATACAACGACTATACCGATGGCTTGGTCCTTGTCCATCTAGGTCGTGAGCAACTGTTCGATTAAATACGAGTAACCGATAGTATGATCTTCCGTGTGACAACGCACACCATACTAACTACAACGTATATAATCTAGGACTATATTTACATATATTTAATTATCAAATAATTAAAAGCAAATAATTGTTTATTTAATTAAATTGATTAAATGCTATGACCGGGAGTTTCCGTTACTCAAATTTAGACATTAAGTATACAACTCTAACACTTGTTGAAAAAGGTGATATTTTACTTGAAAAGATTTCCACCTCACCATAATCCCTCTGATATGGGAACTAAATCACTGTCTTTGGAAAAAAAAATCTTCTGTTTGAAATTTATGCATGTGATTAGTTGCTCTTGCTTGCTATGTGCTCTGTGTTCTCTGTTGGAGTTCTGACCCAAGCTTATTACCCCATTTACTTCTTACTGTGTGTAAGATGAGTTTCTATTTGAAACTGTCTTTACAGTGTTCTCTGAATACCTCAGGTAGGGCTGAGGAGTCACTGTATTGTTTTGTTACTTTGTGTAACTTGTCAAGTACAGTTCGGTGTGCAGGGCTAAGGCTGTGATGAACTGTGTTGACTTTGTTTACATGTGTGTGGCTTCTAACCAGCATGTAATGTCTTTATAAATTGCTTTGAGCAGGTTGATCCAGTAATGTTGCCAACAAGGTGGAGAATGTTATGAATTGTGTGTTGGCCCAATTTAGTGGAGCTGGCCCAATTCTAGCAGCCCTGTACCCCATTGAGTGCAGCCCATTGCTACTGCACTTGGCCCATTTTTCCTCAGCCTAGCCCACTACTTAACCCTAATGGTCTGTTGACCAATATTGACTATTGATCCCTATTTGGTATGTTGTGGCTTCATTTGGACCGTTGCTCTCCCTTTTTCTGCTCGACCCTTTGCAGATACACAATAACTCTACTCCTTACCTTATGTGTGTAAACTCTACCTTCACTGTGTGCGATTTCTGTCTTCTTCATATTCTTCACCTTCTATGGTGTTGCGTTTGGTGTTGATCTGTGAGATCCTTGTGTGAGTGAGGGTTGTGACTGAGTGTGTTTGAGATCTCAGAAAGGGCAGTGCTCTGGGGTGCTTCGGGCGTGGCCGCTGTTCTTGCCTTGTTGTGTTGCTACTGGAGAAACTTGTTGTCAGTGGCGGAGCCAGAGAAATTACAAAAGGGGTCCAATTTTTTTTTATAACTATAATAGAGTTTAAAACTACAAAAGTATACGATAAGCTACAAATGTATACAATAATCTCACTATTGTATTATTTATGAATGTAAAGGAGGCAAGTCCAATCTTCGAGTTCTCATATGCACTTCCTACACCTCCCACATGCTCTCTAAATTTTTCACAAGCCTTCTTCCAATTGTGAAATCCTGATTTCACAAACACGTCGTCACCGGATCTTTTTACAACATCACCTCTAAATAAATAACACCAAAAACAAAATTATGCATCTTTAGAAACACTGTAGAAACACTGTATTCCAACCAATCCCATTTGTTAAACCACTCAACTTGGAAACATCTCGGTCTCTTTGCAATAATTGTCTTTGGAAAATTATGAGAAAAAGGTTAACAAGGTCCTTTAACAACGTATTGTCTTCTAATATTATCTCTAACTTGGGGATCATAGTCATTTATCGGTTTCCTCATACTCAGATAAAAAATAATATCACTTTCACATGTAGTTTCTGTTCTAGCTCTTTTTTGTCTTGAACTTTCAACATTTCCATCAACAGTCGAATACTCAACATTTATATCTGCTGGGATTCGATGACTCGGGCTATCAAAAAAATTGCGGAACCGATAACCCGACCGAAAACCCGTCGCCGGAGATTACACGAACACCGACTCATCCGCAGGAGTCCGACCTTTGGAGACTACGCGCCCGAAGACACGCAGCCCGCCCCCAGCCGAAGTCCCCCACGAGTCGGAAACCACGAACGCGAACCACGGACGAGCTAGAGCATGACCAAGGCGTCGCCGCGGGAGAACCCGCGACTAAACCCTAGCCACGCCCACGCCCGGGCTCGCGATCGCCGTGTGTGGCGATCGCCGGGGATGCACGGCATCCCCGCGGGGCTGTTCGGAACAGCCCCTGGCGGTGAGTCCGGCGACTCACCGCCTCCGCCGTCGAGGGGAGGGCGGTCAGCCCAGCTGACCCGCCGCGGCCTAGCCGCGGCTGCCCTAGCGATCGACTTCCGAGTCGATCGCTTGCCCCGGCTTCAGCCGGGGCCCCCTTCGAGCGCACGCCGCCGTCGAGGGCGGCTGGGGTCCGCCACGGCACCAGCCCGTGGCACCCCAGCGATCGACCGAAGTCGATCGCATGCCCCGGCGTCCAGCCGGGGCTCGCCCATCGTCGCGCGCATGCGGCGGTCGAACCCTAGGGTTCGTCCGCTCCCTCGATCCTCGCCGGGGATCTCGAATCCCCGTCCCCGAGGTTCGTCGTTTTCCCGGATCGTGCGTTCATGTATATATCACAATTAATACAAGCACATAATCAAAGAGGGGTTCTCGATTATTACCTCGATTCGTTGTACGGAGAAACGAAATCGATTGACGACCTTGCGATCTTCCTACGTATTCCTCGCACCTTGTCCGAACGTCGTGTGGGCGACGATCTATCGAACTCCTATGGATCTCCTTCACTCTCCAAGACTTTATGATTGGCGTAGGTCAATTGTTATATGGTGTTGTGAAAAGTGAAGACCATGTAGTGCTTATATAGGCTACGTAGGGGATCATTAGGAGACTAAATATTGGGCTTCTAAATATTGAAGATTAAATTGGGTCCAACCCAAATCCATTAATCCTTATCAATATTAAATTTTATTTATTTTCCACTATATAAATAAAATTGCACTCCCAATATTAATCCATATTATATCAAATAATATTTCTCCGATTAGTATTATTTATTCCGTGTATTTAAGATTTAAATATCCATGAATAAATTTATTTATTGCTCAATAAATAATATTCATATCTTATATCCGAGACTAGTACCGTTCAACCTTTATTATTGTGCGGAACGAATCCACTCATGAGGTTTACACAATAATTCCTTATGAACTCATCTCGGGGATATTATCAACCCTTCCGGGATACACTTTCCCGTCAAGTATTCACGGCATGTCATATATAAAATATAGCGACCCAATTTTACCGGTAATTAACCCAATAATTAAATCGGTTAATTCCTTTGGAAAATCAAAGTCTCTAATATTAAATATACACACCCGCAATAATATCGGGGATTAAGAATAAAATACTCTGAGATTTAAATTGATTATCCAAGGCAATCCTAATCAATAAATCTCAAGCGATCCGCCCAATACACCAAGTGTACAAGTGTGATAAAATAATTAAGATAAATTATTTTCTCTCTCACACAACGACTATACCGATGGATTGGTCCGTGTCCATCTAGGTCGTGAGCAACTGTTCGATTAAGTACGAGTAACCGATAGTATGATCTTCTGTGCGCCCATGCACACCATACTAACTACAACGTATAAAATCCAGGACTATATTTTTCATAATTAATTAATAATAATTAAATGCAAAAAATTGTTTATTAATTAAATAGGTTAAATGCTATGACCGGGAGTTTACCGATACTTAAATCTAGACATTAAGTACACAACTCCAACAATATCCACACTCGAAGATTCAACAATCTTCTCAACGGTAGAAGATTCAAAATTCAGAGATTCGGTAGGAAGAATTGTACTCTAGTCCGGTAAGTTTTTTATTCGAATAACAAACTTATCCATGAATCTGTCATAAAAATTCAAATAATTGAACCAACAATCTGTCACAATTTTTTTATTGAAAATATTTTTTCTCCAACAATTAAATAAAAAAAAATCACAATCCTAAATCAATTTAATCTTTCAAAATCGAACCAATTTTTCAGGATTCCATTACGAAATCCTTCAAACATCACGAAAATTTTGGGAATTAAAAAACTACTTTGTGCGCGCACACAAAACCAAACAAAAATCGAGCCTTAAACTAAAAAAAAAATTGAACCGAGAAGAAGAAGAAGAAAATCACCTTTCGATGAATACTGCACCTCCGGAACAAAGACTATGTTTCAAAATAATTTGAGATACGCAATTAACCTAACGAAATAATTTGGTTTGCGTGTGCTTTGTTAAGAGGATGAAAACAAGGGGTGAAAAGGCTTTGTTTTTACTTTTTAATTTTATTTTAATTAAAAAAAATTAAGATTTTTTTTAAATTATTGGGAAATGGGGGTCCACTGACCCCCTTGACCCCCCTTTCCCTCCGCCTCTGCTTGTTGTGATAGCAATTTTTCAGTTCTGAGCCGAATCACCATCTCTCTCTCTCTCTCTCTCTCTCTCTCTCTCTCTCTCTCTCTCTCTTTTCTGATTTCTGATATATATATATATATATATATATATATATATATATATATATATATATATATATATATATATATATATATATATATATATATATTCCGCAGAAGCGGATCGGATTTCTTCGGAGATCCGTTGACTGCGGTGCGTTGGATCTGTTTGTGTTTTTGTTTTGCAAGTGTTCGAGCCTCTCCGTAGAAGCGCGGAGAGACAACAATTATAAATGTATATATCATATAACTCCTCCTACATTGATTTTTAGGGGTGTTCACGGGCGGGTTTGAGTGGGTATATCCCTAAAAAATGACCCGCCAAAATAGGGCGGGTTGCCAATATTATCAACCGTACCCACTCTTATTTTTACTCTAACCATGCGGTTCGGGTGAGGGCGGATTGCGGGCGAAATGACGGATTTATATATAGGGCTGGAATACCTTACCGTACCGAAATAGTTATACCGATACTGTACCAAAAATTTCGGTATCGAAAAAATTCATATCGACACTGTACCGAAAATTTCGGTAAACCGAATATCGATATACCGAAATTTCGGTAACGAAAAAATTCATATCGTATCGTACCGAACTTTCAGTATTTCGAAAATATCGATATACCGTATCATATCGAAATTTTTATTATCGAAAATATCGATATACGTACCAAATCATACAGACCTTTTTTTTCATACCAAAGTATATATATATACCGAAATATCGAACTATATCGACTATTATCGATATATCGATATATACCGAAATATCGAAATATTAAAAATTTCATATCTACACCGTACCGAAAATTATTGATACGATATCATACCGCACCTAAAATTTCAATATATACCGAAAATTCTGTATTTTTTGGTATGTCGATATTTTGGTTTTTTTCTCACCCCTATATATATATGTAAATGTACAATGAAAACTAAGTAAATTTTTTACATCATACTCTATATAACTACATTTAATCTCAAGTTGACACAACACACCACTATTAGAAACTTACTACATCTAATCTCAAGTTAACACAACACACCTGTATTAAAACACTTAAATATTAGATTGTGAAAATAAATAAAAATAAAAGTATATATATGTGCGAGCGGGTCGGTTTTTGAGCGGGTGGTCGATCGATCGTATACCCATAACCTGCCCATTTTTTGGTGGGTTCTAAAATTTTAAATTGATATGTAATTTTTAAAAAATAAAATCAACGAATTTGGGCTGGTACGGGTCAGTTTGGTTGGCGGATCGGGTTTGATGGGTACGTATTTTGAACATCCCTATTGGTTTTGATCTCGATGCGGCTGTTATTCAGATATATTAAACAGATTGAAAGCAGTTTTGATCTCTGGCGATTATTCAAATTTATTAAACGGATTGAATTTAACGCTGACAAGACTAAGATATTAACGCAAAACAAAGAAAACAAAATAAACACATTCATGCGTTCTGTGTGGATGAGAGAGTAGAGAGACGCATTCCCATCTTTTCTTTGAGTGCACTTTTTCACAGAATTGCTTGAGGGGTGTTGGGAGGGAAGTTATTGGGTTCCTATGGCCACGTGGCAGTTGGGAGTGTGCTGTACTCCGTGCTTCTAGACGGTGGCGTGGGAAGCATTGGATTTCATGTACCTATCGTGGTCTTCTCGCTGCCCTGATTTATTTTATATGGCAGGAGAGGAATACCCGTATCTGGAAGCGCGCTCGGAGTCGGCATAGGAGGTGGCTATCAGGGCTATATCCATTATGAGGGATCGGATCGCTTCGCTACGACTACCAGATTCACTTCAGGCGACGGCTTTGAGGCGAGTGTGGCACATCGTGTGGTAGGAGTGGTTGTTTGTTATGACGTGTTTTTTTATTTTTTATTTATTTTTGGAGATTCTGAGAGCTAGTCTGTTAGCTCGCTGATGCGGTAGGATATTCCTATGCGTTGTACTGTATCTCCAACTTTTTTTATATTTTTTTTATATGATATTGATTGTTAACCAAAAAAAGAATAACACATACAGTATCATTGTGTTCTTAGATCGTGAAGAACAATTCAATATTTCAATTGAGAGAGTATTGCAGATGTTTACGGGCAGAAAATCCTAATCAGGAAATTCCCCCGCGAACGTATTGATGTTTTGGGGATTGAGAGAACAAATAAGGAAATAGTAAAAGCTTCTAGTATTAATTTTCAAGTATATTTCTTGGGAATTGTGCCTCCCTTTACAAATGAGGAAACTTGACTATTTATAGTACATAGATTAGGGTTTCTACACTTGGGCTTGGGCCTAGATTACATGGGCTTTTCCTATGATAATTACATACATTACCTCTTGTCTTAGGGGAAGATCTCCTTTATACCCCCATAATATGATCCCCCTCTTTTACCCTCAATCCGGTCTAGCTTGATCGAGTTGACTCATGCTGAGCCGCTATCCAAGCATTCTTAGATTGGATTAAGGGTCGCCACCTCCGGAGATCGAATTATACTTACCTCCGTGGGGACATGCGCCTTGGAGAACAGAAAAACTCTTAACACGACACGCCGCGGAGGAGCTTCCTCGAACAGGAGGATCACGAAGTGGTTGACTGCGTTCGCGGCACATCCGTACTGTGCGTGTTCGATGGTGTTAGGTCTCTATGCTGTAATGATCGCTTTTGATCGCTGGACAGTCTTTGTTTACTCGTTAAATGGATCATATCTGGTCGGACCTGAACTTGGGCCGTGATCCGACCATAATGGGAACCGCGAAAATGGGGAACAACAAATGCCCCCCGAGGATAAGTATTTTACGGAGTCCCCGCGGAGTTGAAATGTTATGCTCGGAGAAGATGGACCATTTCGTCCCTTTAGTCGGTCGGTCCAAGTTTCAGAAGCCGCCAGTTTAAAGAATTTGAAAAGCCGCCATCTCGGTACCTGTGTAAACGTCCTTTCAACTGCCAGAGATTTTCAAATTTTGAATTTTGTATTCAGAAAACTTTTGCCGCCATCCCTCACTATATATATGAGAGATGGGGTACTTTGAAATACTTTTGGCCAACTTCCGCAAGAAATCGTGTGATCAGATCTCTTCCTCTGACCTCTCTTGTTCGGGTACGCATCATCAAACTTTACTGCCTCTTTATTTTTATTCTTGCTCGGGGGCGCGGACTCCTAGATCTTTTATAGATCCCGTAAATATATATTTGTCCGTAATTTGGTTAAAGAATTCTGTTTTGGTCGATGTCTAGTGGACCCTCGACTCCCGAATACGACTCTGATTACATCCAGACCGTGATTCTTCCCTCGTTTATTGATATTCCGAGGACTTTATCTCCCCTGTCCTCAGATTTGTTAGCTTTGCCCGAACAGTTTCCGTCTACTTGTGTGATGGACCCATTCCCGTTATCTAAAGATGAAGAGAATGACTGGTTCTCAGAGACTGTGCACCCCGATTACGAACTGTTCGCGAAATTGGCCGCTGGTTTTCGGGGCCCTCCAGTTGACTTCTCTTATGATACCTATCTTGCTGATCACCCTTATACGTACGTTCCCCGTACAGACCTTCCGACTGAGGAGCCGCCGATCAGTGCCTTTAAAGCTGGCACTCGGGTGAGTAAAGTGTGTGACGCCGATCTTCAATCGCGAAGAGCAGAATGGGAGGTCCCTTCTGACGTCCACCTGTACTGTCCGAACAAGTTCGATCGGGCCGATCGTCCTCCCGAGGGAATGGTCGCCGTAAACTATGATATGATGCGGAGCGGTCTCCGATTCCCTATTCACGATAATCTTGCCCGAGCAGTCCTCGAGTGGGGTGTTGCTCCTATGCAACTGACGCCAAACTCTTGGCTCTTATTGATCTCCCTCTCCACCCTTTTCGGGCATTACGGTCTATATAGAGGGTTACTTCCTGTGGAGTTTACCACTTTATTAGTCCGTCAAGCGGTAAGGACTAGCGGCGACCACTACTTGAAATCCCGCCAAAGCATTATCTGGGATCTACCTGATAAGAGAGAATCATGGTGGGAAGAATGGTTCTTTGTTAGTGGCGCGTGGAACTCGATCAACTATCGATTGAGTGCTGAGTATCAGACTCCTCGCACCCGTTAGTAAAAAATTTCGTATTTTCTTTAGTAGTGTATTATGTTAGTTATTATTCGTTCCGACCATTACTTTATCCTTCTTAGGACCCCAACCTCCGCTCTTAGCGGACATGAGTTGGGACTTTCTGGTCGTGTTGGAGAGAATACTAGGCATGCCCGATGACTGGTTGATGTTCGGGCAGTGGATTAGTGCTGATCGCATCCGCTCGTCGCGTTTTATTAGTATTCCCCAAAATGCGGAAAATGATTATATTAGTGAGTCCGTGCCCTCGCGTTATGACGAGCCATTTTATCTACTTGTCTTATTTTCTTCGGGTGTAACTCTGCCATAATGGTGTTCGCATTCTTATAGCTCGCAGGTATCCCCGGTACAAGTATCCTCCAAACGGAGCCAGCTCGGAAAATATGAACACTCGTCTGTCTTCGCTGCTCGGGAGCAAGAAAAGCTCGAGAGATGAGAAGAAAAAGGAAACGGTCGCGGAGATGGCGGGCGCGGCGTCCGAAAAACTCTCAAGGAAAAGGAAAGGTCGGAAAGAGACTTCCCCTCCTGCGGACAAGCATCATCGGGCAAACATAGAAACGTCCTCCTCGCCGATTCTTTCTGATGATTATGAGTCCGCTCGCGACGAAACTCCCCGGCATACCATGATCTCTCCTGTGACGAGTCCGAAAAGAACTGAGACCGCGCCGCCGCACAATCCTGACGTTACTCTGGCCTATAATCCGTCCTTACACACGGCGAGCAGCTCGCGGCTCCCGACCATGTAAGTGTCTTGAGGATCGCCCTTATCCCTAATTTTCATGATTTCCCGATCTTTAAAAGGTTTTATAATTTCAGGTTCAGACCGGGGGATACGGATTTTTCGGACTTCTTGAAGTCCTTTGAGTCATCCAGACTCCCCCCGTCTCTGGATAATGTTCCTGATCGCATCAAGAAAGCGATCGACGGGATCCCTCGCGACTGGTGCAAACGTCCCGAATATATCCGCCAGCACCCCAAAGAGACGGGCTACCTGACCATGATCGCGGCGTCCAGACTTTCCTACCTGATACACTCCCTGCTCGGGGCTGTGGAGAGCGCGTCCCAAGTGCCGGAGGCAGCTCCTTCTCCGCTTAAAGAGGAGTATGACAAGATGATGGTAGTGATCGCTAAAACAAAAGAGCTCCACCAGGCAGAGGTTGAGAAAACTAGACAACTGGAGGAGGAGTCTAAAAACGCCAAGTCTGAGGTGGCCCGTCTTGAAAAAATTGTGGTCGGATTGAGGGCGGAAGTTGAGGCCTCCGTCAAGAGGGAGAGCGAGCACGAAGAGAATTTCCGGGAGGTGCAGCGTGAGCTGGATTCTGTTCGGGCCGAACTTGCGGACAAAACACAAGCGGGGAAATCTGCCCTGATCGCCTTGAAGGACAAAGATGAGGTGATCAAAACATTGGAGGAAGAAGTGGAAGCCTTCAAGGTGGCCGACAAGGAAAGGAAAGAGCACCCGGCCACAAATTTGGTCACCTATGGAGATTGGATATATTGCTGCGCCTTTTGCGATTGCTTGAGAGATCTGACCCGGAGCGGACAGAAAATCGATGTCCTGATGGACAGTTTCAAGAAATTTGTTGCGGACAACAAAATCCACCCGGACCTCCCTATCGATGCCTTGGATTTAATTGAAGATATGGGTCTCGACTTCGCGTGGTGGCCTAACAAAGGCCAGTTCTGTCGCCCCCTCAACAAACAAGCTCCGGTTGCGAAGGAGAATGAGAAAAAGGTTGATGAAATCCCAAAAGAGGCTGACGCGGGCACCTCCGGGCATGATGCTTGAAAATACTTAGCGCCCCTTTTCCTGTCCGTTCCCCTAACATTTTCATCCGAACGATGTCTGTTGTGTTGTACTTTTATTTTATGGTTCGGAACTTATGTTTGGCGTTTATGCATTCAAAACTGTTATGTTGTATTTCTTTTCATGATTCGAAACTTATGTTTGGCATTCTTGTATCAAAAAGATCGTTGTCGGGCTTGTTTACTTTCTTATTAGCGGAAACGTTCTCTTTTAGTGTTTTAGTGTTCACGTGTTTACTCATTTCGGTCCGCGACCAGGACGCGGACCGAAATGCCCCAGTGTCCGGGTATCCGTGTTCGGTTTCGAATTCTTTTCTCGCTTTACGGGGGCATCAACTGTCCTGACTTCAAACGTCAAATCACCATTAACACGCGTGAAAGACACGACGCGACTTTCCATATGCCCATTGTACTAAACGAGGTTCTGAGCACCTGACAGATGCTTTTGGCGTCGGTTCAGGTCTTCTGAAATACCTTTTCAGGGAAGAGGTGTCGATTCCTCTTCCCTAGGTGATGGAAAAACTGCACTTATAAATATCAGCTCTTCCATCATTCATTTTCACTTCATCGCTCTCGAAATCGCTACAGTAAATTTTATCTGTTCGCTAGAAAATGGCTCGAGTGTCCGCCAAATCTGATGGTTCTTGCCGCGTGGACCTGCTCTTCTCCACCAGGTGGCATAGCAAGAGGCTCCCGCTGCCGCCCGTTTTCACGGACCTGATCGGAGTGCGGCTGGGTTATTTTGTCCTCATGACCGATGTGAGGAGGAAGCTCTGGGTGTTCGAACTGAAGCGTCGTCGTGGTTTCATATCGGTGTTCGGGCCCGGCTGGGAGGAGTTTGTTAGGGAATCGCGTATCCGCCATGGCTGGCACGTTCGCTTCCTCTACCATCCCACTGATGGGTTTTCTGTCCGGGTGTTCGACTCGGAGTTCCTGCTGGTGGTTGACCCGGACTTCCATTGAAGATTTTTATGTTCTTTCTTTTATTTTCTTTTATTTTCAGTTCATCTTTTGTAATCCCGGTTCTGCCCGGTGACGTTTTATGAATGAAATTTTTTTCCTTTTTGTTCGAACTGTCCTCTGTCCTTTATTTTATCGTTCGTAATTCCATTAAATTGTCTGTTGTGCACGAAAAATACCACCGTATCTAAACAAACGTAAATTAGTGATTTTTAACTTTGAATAATGACCATATCGAATGTTCGTGCAAATGATTGAATTCAAACTCAGACTGGCGATTCTTAAAACTTAAATAATCTTGATCCTCTGAATATTCCTCGTTTTTGTCGCCCGACTAGTCGGACAGTCCATTGCCTGTCCGGCTCGGCGACCTCCGAAAAGTAAGGATTTATCCTTCTTTTTCTGGAGTCTTTTTATCTTTGTCGCCCGAGTGATCGGACAGTCCATTGCCTGTCCGGCTCGGCGACCTCCGAAAAGTAAGGATTTATCCTTCTTTTTCTGGAGTCTTTTTATCTTTGTCGCCCGAGTGATCGGACAGTCCATTGCCTGTCCGGCTCGGCGACCTCCGAAAAGTAAGGATTTATCCTTATCTTTTTCTGGAGTCTTTTTATCTTTGTCGCCCGAGTGATCGGACAGTCCATTGCCTGTCCGGCTCGGCGACCTCCGAAAAGTAAGGATTTATCCTTATCTTTTTCTGGAGTCTTTTTATCTTTGTCGCCCGAGTGATCGGACAGTCCATTGCCTGTCCGGCTCGGCGACCTCCGAAAAGTAAGGATTTATCCTTATCTTTTTCTGGAGTCTTTTTATCTTTGTCGCCCGAGTGATCGGACAGTCCATTGCCTGTCCGGCTCGGCGACCTCCGAAAAGTAAGGATTTATCCTTATCTTTTTCTGGAGTCTTTTTATCTTTGTCGCCCGAGTGATCGGACAGTCCATTGCCTGTCCGGCTCGGCGACCTCCGAAAAATAAAGATTGCAATTTTATAAATGAAAAAGGAAAGATGACCGTCTTTTATTTCTTAAATCGGAAAAAAGTTCTCACACCAAAAAATTACATTGGTCGGTTCATTGAAAATACTTCTTTAAGTACAGAGCATTCCACAGATATTGGTCAGCTACTCCGTTTAGGTGTTCGAGCTCATAAGCACCATTCTGCACATGTTTCCTGACACGCATTGGTCCTTCCCAATTTGGGCCCAGCGCCCCAGTGCTCGGGCCCATTATCCGCTTTAGGACCAAATCTCCGGGCATGAATTTCCGAATTTTTACTTTGGAGTTAAAGAACCTCTCTGCTTTCTGTTTTGATGCTGCATTCCTGTGAACAGAATTCAGCCTTTTTTCCTCCAAGAAATCCAATTCCAATCGCAGAGCCTGGTCGTTATTATCGTTCAATTCCTGGGAAGTCCTGTAGCTAGGGACCTCGATTTCGGACGGGATCACAGCTTCTGCACCATACGCTAAAGCAAATGGGGTTTCCCCCGTGGCAGCCTTACTGGTCGTTCTATACGACCATAACACATCGGGCAGTTCGGCCGCCCATCTCCCTTGTCTTTCTTCTATTCTGGCTTTGATAGTATGCTTCAGGATTTTATTAACCGCTTCCACCTGTCCGTTCGTATGGGGGTGGTAGGGTGTAGAGAAAGCTTTTTTGATCTTCCATTTATCGAAAAACTCCATTATCTCCTGCCCGTCGAACTGCTTCCCGTTGTCCGACGTGATCGTATGCGGGATCCCAAATCGACAAATGATTTTTTTCCAAATGAAACGAATGATGGCCTTCTGATCGATCGTCTTTAATGGTTCTGCTTCGGCCCATTTGGTGAAGTAATCCACGGCCACCACTGCATATTTTACTCCTCCCGGCCCCGTGGGTAGTGGGCCGATGAGGTCAATTCCCCAGGAGGCAAAAGGCCACGGGCTATAGATTGAGTTCAGATACTCAGGCTGTGTTCGGATGATTGGAGCAGTGATCTGGCAGCGATGGCACTTTTTCGCGTAGCGGATTGCGTCTTTCCTTAGTGTGGGCCAGTAATACCCTTGGCGGGCGGTTTTGTGCGCTAGTGACTGCCCGCCTGCGTGGTTTCCACACACCCCGTCGTGTATCTCGCTAAAAATTCTTTGTCCTTCCAAGGGCGTTACGCACTTCAGTAGTGGTAAGAAAACGCTTCGCCGGTACAAAGCATCTCCGATCAAAGTGTACCTAGCCGACCGGATTCTCAACTGTCTAGCTTCCACTTTATCCTCGGGTTGTTCTCCAGTGGTTAAGTATGTCTTTATGGGGTCCATCCAACTTTCCCCCCGGTCGATTACCATCAGGTCTAGCTTTTCTTCTATGGCCGAATTCGCCTGACTTGTGATAATGACACTTGTTATGTCCGCGACTCCTTCAGATGAGGCTAACTTCGAGAGAGCATCAGCTTGTGAGTTTTGTTCCCGTGGTATCTGCTCGATGAAGATCTTGGGGAATTTCTCGCACAAAGCCAAAACGTGCTCGTAATATTTCTCCATCCTCTGACATCTTGTCTCGTATTCGCCTTTAATCTGGTTTACCACTAAAAGGGAGTCCATGAAGATATGGACATGTTGCGCCCCCACCGCAAGTGTTAGGTTTAGACCCGCAATCAAAGCCTCGTATTCCGCCTCATTGTTGGTCGCCGCGAACTCAAATTTGATGGCGTGTGCGAAGGATTGTCCCTCGGGCCCAACTAGCGCTATTCCAGCCCCGGCATGGGAACTGTTCGACGATCCGTCCACGTACAATTTCCACGGCGGGAAATCGCTCGTGGGGACAATCTTAGGGAAAGTCAGTTCGACGATAAAGTCAGCCAGGACTTGCCCTTTGATTGCGGTGCGGGGAGCATAAGTGATATCGTATTGTCCGACCTCCAGACTCCATTTTAATAATCTCCCGCTCGTATCTGGCCTTTGTAGGACTTGTCTCAGGGGCATGGTGGTCAAAACTTCCACTGGGTGGTCGAAAAAATATGGCCGGAGCTTCCGGACACTCATGACCAAAGCATAAGCTAACTTTTCCAAAGGGGTATATCTGGTTTCCGCGTCGTGGAGTGCTTGGCTGACAAAATAAATGGGGTGGTGAATCTGCCCCTCTGCTCGTACGAGCACCGAACTCATGGCGTGTTCGGACGCCGCCAGGTATAAAAAGAGCTTCTCTCCGGACAAAGGCTTAGACAGGATTTTGGGATCTCTCAGATGCTCTTTCAACTTTTCAAATGCCTCTTGACTCTCCTTCCCCCACTGGAATTTTTGATTTTTAATGGCCTTAAAGAAAGGCCTGCTTTTATCTCCAAGTCGGGGGATAAACCTGCTTAACGCCGCTAAACACCCCGTCAATTTCTGCACGTCCCTCAGACATCTGGGCTCCCTTAAGTTCATGATCGCGTCGATTTTTTCGGGGTTTGCCTCTATTCCCCGCTGATGGACTATATGTCCCAAGAACTTTGTAGCATACACCCCGAAGTGACACTTTTTCGGATTCAGCTTCATGTTATAGGTTTTTAAAATCGCGAACGCCGTGGACAGATCCTTCACATGATCTTCCTCGCTTTTACTCTTGATAATTATATCATCCACGTACACCTCCATTGTGTCCCCGATCTGTTCGGCGAACATTTTGTTGACTAATCGCTGGTAGGTCGCCCCCGCATTTTTTAATCCGAAAGGCATCCGTTTCCAGCATAAGATGCCCTTATCAGTGTAGAAAGATGTGCATTCCATGTCTTCAGCGGCCATGGGAATCTGGTGATAGCCCGCGTAGCAATCGCAGTTGGAGAATATTGCATGCCCGGCAACACTGTCGATCAAATGATCTATATGCGGGAGGGGGAAATAATCTTTCGGACAGGCTTTGTTTAAATCGGTGAAATCGATACACAACCTCCAGGCGTTATTAGTCTTTTTCACCAAAACTACATTCGCGACCCACTGGGGCTCTTCGGACGCCTCGATCACGAGGTCGTTATCGACCAACTTCTTGACCTCCTCTGTTAAGGCTGCATATTTTTCGGGACCCATTTTTCTCCTCTTCTGTGCCACGGGTTTTTTGTCCGGATCTATCTTCAAATGGTGGCAAGCGTGCTCGGGACTTATCCCGACCATATCCTTATGCGACCATGCGAACGCATCGGTATTTTCTTTCAGGAAACTTATCAGCTCATTTTTTAGTTTGTCCGGGATCCTCGATCCTATGAATACTTCCAAATCCGGACGGTTAGGATCTAGTTTCACCCTCTCCAATTCGTCAACCGCCGTGAATTGAGAAGGTCCTCGGGGATCTTCGATCTCCTCGGGTTCGTACCCTAAGCGGGGATCGGGATCTTCTTTGACCACAACTTTCGTCTTCTTATCTTCCTGTTTATTTTCCTGGATTTCTCCGGGCACTTCATCGATCAGGATTTGCAATATCTGTAAGTTTAAAACATCTGCTTCGTCGGGTTCTATTCGTTGGGTAGTTTCCTCGTTCTTATCTTTAGTTTGTTCGTTATCTTTTATTATTTGTTCGACAATTTGGTGATCGGGATCTCCAAATGCCCCAGTGTTATCTCGTTCGTCGTTTTCTCCGAGCATATTTATCGATCGGTAGTGCGTGGAAAAAACAGGGTAATCAAAACACTTCTTGGCCATATATTGGTCCCCCTTCACGGTCCCAACGGATCCGTTACAGGTAGGAAATTTAACACAGTAATAATGGGAGGACGCCACAGCCTCGAAAACATCGAGAAACGGCCTCCCAAAGAAAGCATTATAGACACTTTCAGAGTTAACAATAACAAAGTCCATCATCCTCGTGATCTTCACTTCCGGATTCCAGTGATCCCTCAGCTCCACAGACATTGTGATCTTTCCCAGCGGGCACACGACCACGTTCCCGAACCCCTTCAGCTTCTCTTTATAAGGCTTCACATAATTTACCAGGTCCCCGAGCTGATCCAGTGCCGGCTTAAATATAATATTGCAGTGGGCGCCGTTATCGACCAGTATCCTCGCGACCTCAACTCCCAGAATATTGGTCGTGATAACCAATGCATCCTCTTTTGGGTAGGCGATACCCTCCCGATCTCGATCATTGAACGCGATGGTCACGCCCCTGGCTATGGTTGGCTCTTTGGACGGGATTACTGAGTTCACGCCTTCCCACTTTCGCAAATCTTCCTTCCGCTGTCGCTTGGATTTATGGATGATAGGGGTCAGACCCCCGATCATGTTTACTCTTCCTCCGTTCAAATCCGGAGGGAACTCGTTCTGTTGGAGTCCGCCGGCCGGCGGGGGCGGTGGCAGCAAGTTTTGGTTCATTGGGGGCCCCTCTAGCCGGGGCTGCTGTTGCGGCCTGTAATCTTGGCGATGGCCTTGATTCTGATCGCGACCTCTCTTCGGTGCCCGCAACAGCTGCCCTAACTTCCCCTCATCGAACAAACGGCGGAGTTGCGTGATTAGATCGCGGCATTCATCCGTCGTATGCCCAATGTCCTCATGGAAGGCACACCACTTACGAGGGTTTCTTTTGTCCGGGGACGTGTACAAAGGTTTCGGGGGGAAGAGGGCGTTTATCTGGTTTTCCATGAAAATTTGTAATATCGCCCCGGGACTTTTCCCTAGCAGATTTCCATCTTCGACTTTATGGTTTCCCTGTTCGCCTTTCTTCGGGCCTTGGTACCCTTTGTACCCTCCGGGCTTTTTCGACCAGTCTTTCTTCTCCACAGCCTCTTTGTGGTTTTTCCCGGGCTCTAACTCTTTCATGCGCTGAGCATAGATCCGCTGCTGCGCAATTTCTTCCCCGGCTCTCCGCCGGAACTCCGTGTAAGTTCTGGGGTAATCCTTCATCATAGGCTTGAAAAGCTCGGACGTGGCCTTCAGCCCGCTGACCGCGGCGTGCACCAAAACTTCCTCTCCAACCTGTTCCCCTTGCATCACTATGGTTTCGATGCGCTCAACATACTCTTCGTCAGATTCATCTGTCCGCTGCTTAATTCCCATCAGGCGCTGCCGTCCTTCCGGACACTTGACTCTCGAGGCGAAATAGGAGATGAAAGTTTCCCCCAGCTCTCCGAAGCTATCTATCGACCTGTGAGGGAGCCCGGTGTACCAGTGGTGAGCTGCATCCCCTAAAGTCAGCGGAAAAAGCTTGCATTTGGTCTCGTCGGTGGCACCGCGCCCGACCATATATATATTGTATTTGTTCAAATGGACCTCGGGGTCCGTCCTCCCATCATAAATCAGAGATAGGAGCGGGGCAATATCCAACTGTGCCCGCGCCCTTTCCACTCGCAGAGTCAGTGGCTCAACCAGAGATGATCGTTTCTTCGGATCAGCCTCCTGCTGGGAAATTTTCTTCTCCATCTCACTCAAACGCCGTTCCAAATCTGGATCCCTAACGATTTGAGTCCGTCCTCGGTTCATTGTGCGGACAATGCGTCCTCCAGTTTTCTTCATGGTCACCTGGACATTATCCGGTTGGGGGTTCTCCTCCTCGAAGTCTGCGTCCAGGCGTCTTCCCCCTAGCTCCGGTGTTTTCGGCTGCTCTTTTCCCTTTAGAATGCGGGAGCGTTCCTTCAGCTTTTGAATGGTCCGCTTTATCTCCTCGGGGGATTGCAAGTGTTCGATGTTGAGGTCGGGAACTTCGCTCTCTTGGAGGTTCGCCTTTTTCTCCTCCTCGGCCAATTTCTCCGCGATGACCCTTTGTCTCTCTATGAGCTCGCGCCGCTCGGCTCTCAGTTTTTCGATCATCGCCCACTGGCGGTGCTCCTCCTCGGAGATTGGGGGCAGTTGAACCTCTGATCCCCCTTCTATCATAGGAGACTTCCCGTTGTCGCGGGCATTCCTGCTCGCAGACTCCCCCGCAGGGGCGGTGTTCGGAAGACCTATTTCTAGCATCTCCATCGTGTATTTCCTAAGTTTGTTCGCTCAACGCCCGAGGATCACCCCTCCTTCTAGCGCCAATTGTTTACGGGCAGAAAATCCTAATCAGGAAATTCCCCCGCGAACGTATTGATGTTTTGGGGATTGAGAGAACAAATAAGGAAATAGTAAAAGCTTCTAGTATTAATTTTCAAGTATATTTCTTGGGAATTGTGCCTCCCTTTACAAATGAGGAAACTTGACTATTTATAGTACATAGATTAGGGTTTCTACACTTGGGCTTGGGCCTAGATTACATGGGCTTTTCCTATGATAATTACATACATTACCCCTTGTCTTAGGGGAAGATCTCCTTTATACCCCCATAATATGATCCCCCTCTTTTACCCTCAATCCGGTCTAGCTTGATCGAGTTGACTCATGCTGAGCCGCTATCCAAGCATTCTTAGATTGGATTAAGGGTCGCCACCTCCGGAGATCGAATTATACTTACCTCCGTGGGGACATGCGCCTTGGAGAACAGAAAAACTCTTAACACGACACGCCGCGGAGGAGCTTCCTCGAACAGGAGGATCACGAAGTGGTTGACTGCGTTCGCGGCACATCCGTACTGTGCGTGTTCGATGGTGTTAGGTCTCTATGCTGTAATGATCGCTTGTGATCGCTGGACAGTCTTTGTTTACTCGTTAAATGGATCATATCTGGTCGGACCTGAACTTGGGCCGTGATCCGACCATAATGGGAACCGCAAAAATGGGGAACAACAGCAGACAATGTGTAGCACAAGAAACAACACGCAACAAGAGGATTCGATCCGTTCGTTTTACGTTTTCGCATCAAAGAGAAGTAAGTCTTATAATTTATTTTTATCGAATTGCTTATGTCGTTTAAGTAATTCCTTCAATGTTTTATAGAAGAATTACATAAAAAGTGACGCCACACCACATGATTAATGACCATTGTAAGCTCCTAGAGGCCTAATTCGTTTAGCTTGAATGAATTTGTTATTTCACCAAGAAGCTGGTATATATTAGGACTCGATCGAAACTAAACAAAAACACATGCAATGCAAACACTAAAAAAAGCAATCACCAAGCAAACAAAAATCTAGTGAGGGAGAAAGGAATTGTAGCAGTAGAAGAAGATCGATTTCATTAGCTATGAATTAACACATCAAGGGGTGATTATCAATTTTACTCAATGGATTTACCATGAAGATAAAAAAAACCAACTATATATATGTAGTAATCTGATCATATGACTCTTAATGTTTAAAGCCGTTAATTCCATATATGTTAACAAAACAAAAGAAATATATATATAGATGGAATTTCCAAGATATTTAATAAGAATTACCAATAAAAAAAATATGCTCAAATAAAAAAGGTAAACTTCAGAGACATATTCTTACAAAAACAAAGATGTGTGGATGAAGTGTGTGGTCTGCAAAGTCTATAAATAGTTCCGGGCTGCAGTACCAATTAATTAATTAGTTCATGCAATAGATATCAAAGAGTATCAACACCTATATACCTTTTGTATTATATATAAAAATAAAAACACTGATTGATCGTATATATCGAGTATGCCTAGAGATCCACTTGTGGTTGGGCGAGTGATCGGAGATGTGTTGGACTCCTTCACAAGGAGCATCAACCTTAGAGTTGTCTACGGCAATAAAGAAGTTGCGAATGGCTGCGACTTGAAGCCATCTCAAGTAGTCAACCAGCCTAGGGTTGAGGTTGGAGGGGAAGATCTTCGCACTTTCTACACTCTGGTAAGCATCGAAACGATCCCTAGTAATTAATTAATACACGTAATTTCAACTATATATATATATATATATATATATATATATATATATATATATATATATATATATATATATATATATGTATGTATGTATGTATGTATGTATGATCTTGATCTCAAACGTCCTCTGCAGGTGATGGTGGACCCTGATGCTCCAAGCCCAAGTGATCCAAATCTTAGAGAATATTTGCACTGGTAAGAACAAGTGACTATGGATTCTGGATTTAATGCATGCATTGAACGTACTCTTTCTGTCGCATCACAAGTGTTTATAACTTTTTTCTATTTTTCTATTTTTTTGGTTATTTAGAAAAAAATACTACTATTAAACAATTTCTACCATTAATTACGCCTAAATCACATGTTCGTCCCCAAAACTTATGGGACTTGAATGGTGAAAGAGAGAGAGAGAGAGTATTGTTTATGTGACTATGGATTGTGGCTTTGTCCCTGTCTAACCCTCTTTATCCTAATTGACTATCTATACATTAGTAGTTATTTATCGTCCACAAAAATTAAATGTAGTGATTGAGACTTGGCATCTAGTAATTGTGAATATTACTTTTAATTGAGTTGAATTAATTTCGTAATTTTAAAGTTTAATTACTAAGTTTAAAAAATCTCAAAAATCTTACGTAATTATTTGCCACAAATTTCGATGTGGTAGTACTATGTATACATATGCTTTATAAAAAACAAAATTATTGTTCTTCATGTAATCTTCATGTTTTCGTGATGTGATTGATTTAATTTGCATGCGTCTTTCAATTCACATAGTACAACTAATTAATTATCAAATATATATATATATATATATATATATATATATATATATATATATATGTGTGTGTGTGTGTGTGTGTGTGTGTTGAATTAAGATATCACTCGATCTCATTTATTTACATGTAGGTTGGTGACTGATATTCCGGGATCCACCGGAGTAACTTTTGGTGAGTAATATTTGCATTATTTCTTCGCTAAAAAAATCTCTCATTTTTCATGTTTATTATCTAATTACTAAAAAAAAATCAATAGCACGCAAATTTATTTTAGACATAAAATAATGTTTACTCAGCACGCGAGACTTTTATGTCTTCGAAAAGAATCACTAAGAAATATTGTGCTAGTTAGTTCTATCAAATGTCTTACATTGTAGGAATCTCTAATAACATTATATATATATATATATATATATATATATATATATATATATATATATATATATATATACTTGTTGCTTAATTTGCTTTTGTAAATGGTATATATATAGAAAGACAGAAAGAGAGCATCGTGTTCTTTTATTGCATTATCACGGATGCGACTTTGCATAAAGAAATATGATACTACTACTTTTAAAATTTTATTCATTTAGGATTTATCAATCACAAAATTAATTTGTTTATTTCAATTATAGGTCAAGAGATTGTGTGTTATGAGAATCCACGACCGTCGATGGGAATCCATCGCTTTGTTTTTGTGCTTTTCCGTCAACTTGGAAGGCAGACCGTGTAAGCTCCCGGATGGCGTCAAAACTTCAACACTAGGGATTTTGCCGAGCTTTACAATCTGGGTTCTCCTGTGGCTGCTGTTTATTTCAATGGTCAACGCGAAGGTGGAACCGGAGGAAGAAGGCGATGAATCATACTCCTAAATAATTTCAACTTCAAGAGCATTTGATCAGCATCAACTCGCTAGATTTAAATGCGCATCATATTTCACTCTATATTTAAAAACATATATGTCACTTAAGAAAGTGTCAACGTAATTTCTTGTTATCTATATTATATGTATCAATGTACGTCATTTGTGATCTAAATATAAAATAAATGTTTACATATATTATTGAGTTATTTATTTTGAAAATAAGATATGTATACATATATAATTTTTGGATCAAAATCAATAATAATGTTATGTTCACACTATAAATTATAAATAAAAAAATTATAAATTCTAAATAATAATATTATTAAGCATTTATAAATTATATATAAATTTTAAATAGTAATTTTAAATTATATATTTTTGGTAATAACAATTAATCATTATCTTAAATATATACGTTTTTATTTCTCTTTCTCATTTTTTTATTCCATTAATATTAATTTAATTCCAATTAATCGTATCTCATAAAAATCGATCTTCTCTTATTCCCTATTCCATCGTAGTAAAAATAAATATCAAACTTTTTAGGTATATTATTTTCTCCTGATATAAATTTTTTTTTCTGAACATTGAATCGATTTACATGTATACGTTCTTCTATTCATTCTTTTTTTTTTTCTTCGATTTTTTTAATTTTATGTATTAATTATGATTTTTTCGCATATTTTAGAATCAAATTGTTGAGGTATTAATTATGTTAGACTAGATTTTTTTTTAATTTTTAGTTTATCCTTAATTCAGTTCTGTAAAATTTGTTTTGCAGGTGTTAACGTACGTTATATTAATATAACTGCATTTGTGTCATCTCATTCCCTTCATGTTCACCAAGTAAATTCAAATTTTTTAATATTTTTATTTTTTTCTAGCTTTATAATTTTGATTTTTCCCCACCGATTTTAGGTATTTGCTGGATGCGTTTGACACTCGAGTAATGCAGAAACGAGAAACGGAATGCAGAGACGAAAAACTCTTCTCCCACCAGATCAGAGACTTCTCAATCGGGTAAGATGTAAATTGAAGGATGTGCCCGAGTAACACACACATGTGGGAGAGAGCCAATAGGTCTCATCCCAATACTAACTTCATAATATTTAAATGAAAATTTGTCATATTCGAGATTCGAACTCTGCGTCGCCGGCGAATTACAATCAACATCACCACAGACCTTACCACTCGGCTATGCCCAAGAAGCTTACATACTATAAATTACATCAAACAGGCGTAATCTTTTAAAATAATAAAATTTTCATAATTGAGATAACGGTTAATAATGAGATTAATACGAGTTTACAAATTTAAGCGAGAGTTCGATTATTAAATAAAATAATTTCTTAGTCCATTAATATTTTTTTGGTGAAATACGTTGGAGATTAAATAAAATTTTAGATTATTTCAAACAAATAAATCACGTGCATCGCACGGGCAGTGGTACTAGTTAATATAAATATCAAGTTGTCAATTTTTTTAATTTTAACAGTTTGAGATTTTATATATTACGCTTTCTTACATGGTATTATAGCTTTTGGCTAACGTCGATGTCCTGAGTTCGACTTCCGCCAGAAGCGATTCCACTCGAATTAATAATACTAATTTGTTAGGTATACAAAAAGAAGTTAATAAATCAGCCCAAAAGTGAAGAGAGTATTGATTAATATATTCGACTCACTAATATAAATGTGAAGTTATCTAACTTCTCTAACAGTTCGGATTTTTATAGATAAAGACTCCTTAAATGGTCTCATTTTCAATCACTCCGTTCTTTCTTCTTTGCTTCTTTCTGTTGCGATTTAAGACACAAATCGCAAACTGCTCAAAAATAT
This sequence comes from Euphrasia confusa, assembly GCA_954870475.1. NCBI lineage: Eukaryota > Viridiplantae > Streptophyta > Magnoliopsida > Lamiales > Orobanchaceae > Euphrasia > Euphrasia confusa. The sequence goes on from OX940960.1 coordinate 27,604,133, forward strand.
ATATGAGATTGACTTAAGAAAAAAATATATGAAAGAACAAACACACAATTTACGTAGAAACCCAAAACAAGGGAAAAACTACGGAAAAAAATAACAATTCACTATATCGTTGAGGTTACAATAATTCACTCTATGATTTTCGTTTACGCAGAACTCCAATTTATAGGTGTAGAAAACCTATCAAATTGAAAACAAAAGAATAAATTATATTCCTAATATAATTATATTCTCCTTAAATAATAAACAAATAAAAACAAAATCAAAAGTTAAGAGCATCCAGTGCTAAAAATATTGCATTAGAAATCGGTTATTAACCGATTTCTAAGAAAATCCAGACTGATGTTGATGGAGCCGACATCTATAGTCTGCAACTATAGATATCGGTGATTTACCGATTTCTATTTACATTTTAGAAATCAGTTTTTATTTTCCAATCGATTTCTTTTGTGTTCATAGAAATCGGTTGATTTCCGGTACTAACCCACAAAACTAACTGATATTTAACACTCCATTTAATATCGGTTATTTAGCTTAAAACTGATAACTATATAGTATTACATAATCATTTTTATTTTAAAAATCAATTTCTATATATAGAATTTATTTTAAAAACTGATTTCTATAGGGAGATTTAAACGTCATATAATTCCTGTAATTTTGTAATTTTCATATTAAAATTGCAAAAAGTTATAAAATCATCAAATACCATATTGCATAAAATATCTTAAACATTCATATAAAATATTGTAGCTAAGTACAATCATTATCCAAAATCAAAACATTCATACTTGTAGCTAGAGTACATTCAAATTGTTTTGCCAATGCATAACTTTAGACATTCAAATTGTTGCAACCACTATATCCATTCATAACCACTGCACCATCACATCATCAGGTAGATAGACACTCATCTCATTCACAGCTCGCACCATATACAACCTGAAGCACATATATATTTACATGAAGTCATCAGTAGCAATTTCAATGACAAAGAAAGAATATCAGGTTCATATTAGTGGCAATTCAACAAAAAATTACATGTTTGTATAACAAGAAATTCAAATACAATTCAACTACAATTTACAAACTTATATCACCAACAATTTCCAGCATTTCAACTACAATCTATCATCAACAAATCAGCTAAATTATCCATATTCGTATAACTAGCGATTAAACTACAATTTCGAGGTTCATGTAACTAGTAAGTCAACAACAATTCCCAACAATAATTCACTACAATTTCCAGCAAACCAAGGTGCAAAACTATCACTACAACAATTCATGTCACTAGTAAGTGTTGGAATTCGATATCCCGGGCTATTAAAATTTGCGGAAAACAATAACCTGATCAAAAACCTTTCGCCGGAGATCACACGAACACCACCGCACGCGCCGGAGTCCGACCGAGGAGACCACGCACCCGAAGGCGCGCGATCGCCCCAGCCGAACCCCCGCATGGGCGGGGTTCACGCGATCGATGATCGCGTTCGATCATCGCGATCGATGGGGCTGCCCAGCAGCCCCCGCGGCGAGTTCGGCGACTTGCCGCCGCCTGGGGTGGTCGACCCGCCTCCAGCTGGCCATCGCGGGACCCAGCCCGCGGCCAGCGATCGATCGGGGTGATCGATCGCACCCCGGCGTCCAGCCGGGGTTCACCCCATGCGCGCGCTCGCCGAAACCCTAGGCGGGCGATTGGCGTGGTCCGGTGGTTTCACCACCACCACGCGATCGTCCGTCTATTCCGGGGTTCGTACCTTGGATCTTTGTTCTACGGTATTTACAATAAATAATCGAATAAAATCATCAAGGGTGTTTACGATTTTATACCTTCGATTCGTTGTTCGGAGAAACGAGATCAATCGATGACCTTTGAATCTTCCCACGTATTCCTTGCACTCGTTCGAACGTCGGGTGGGCGACGATACTCCGAACTCTATGGATCTCCTTCACGAACTCTCTAGAATATCAAGTGTGATAATCTTGTCTTAGGATTTGTGAAGACCATGTAGTGCTTTTATAGGCTACGTAGGGGATTTAAAGGAGGTGGAATATTGGGCTTCCAATATTAATGATTAAATTAAGCCCAAACCCAAATCTATTAATCCCATTAATATTAATTAATTAATTTTTCACTATATAAATTATTTGCACTCCCAATATTAAACCATATTATATCAAATAATATTATCTCCGGTAGTATTATTTATTCCGTGTATTTAAGATTTAAATATCCATGAATAAAATTTATTTATTGCTTAATAAATTTATTCATCTCTTATATCCGAGATTAGTACCACTCAACTTTATTATCATGCGGGAACAAATCCACTCGCGAGGTTAACATAATAAATCCTTATGAGCTCATCTCGGGGATATTATCAACCCTTACGGGATACACTTTCCCGTCAAGAATTCACGCCATGTCATATATAAAATATAGTGACCCAACTTTACCGGTAATTTACTCAATAATCTAATCGGTCAATTCCTTTGGAAAATCAAAGTCACTTATATTAAATATACACACCCGCAATAGTATCGGGGATTAAGAATAAAATATTCTGAGATTTAAATCAATTATCAAAGGCAATCCTAATTGATAAATATCAAGCGATCCGCCCAATACACCAAGTGTACAAGTGTGATAAAATAATTAAGACAAATTATTTTCTCTCTCACACAACGACTATACCGATGGATTGGTCCGTGTCCATCTAGGTCGTGAGCAACTGTTCGATTAAATACGAGTAACCGATTGTATGATCTTCCGTGTGACGACGCACACCATACTAACTACAACATATATAATCTAGGACTATAATTTGCATATATTTAATTAACAATAATTAAAAGCAAATGAATGTTTATTTATTAATAGATAAATGACAGTGTACAAGGAGTTCAGAACACTTAAATCTAGACATTACCACTCCAACAATCTTCCACTTATACTAAGGTCTAGTCTTATCTTCCAAACTTCTGACTCCCAAACCCTTCAAGTGCTTGAAATATACTTCCTTAGGAAGTATCTTTGTGAAGGGGTCTGCTAGGTTGTCTTCTGAAGCTATCTTGGTGACTACAGCGTCGCCTCTCTTGACGATGTCTCGAATCAGGTGGTACTTGCGCTCTATGTGTTTCGTAGCACTATGGGACCGTGGTTCCTTACTGTTTGCCACTGCACCGCTATTGTCACAATAAATTGTCATAGCTTTGGGCAAACTCGGAATCACATCTATGTCCTGGAGGAAATTAAGGAACCACACTGATTCTTTCGCTGCCTCTGAGGCTGCTACATATTCAGCTTCCATGGTAGAGTCTGAAATGCACTTTTGCTTAACACTCTTCCGTGATACGGCTCCACCTCCCAAAGTGTACACATAGCCTGATGTCGACTTACGCCAGTCCTTATCAGATTGGAAATCTGAATCTGTGTAACCCAAAGGAATCAGATTGTCTGCTCCGTATCTTAGAACATAATCCTTAGTATTTCGCAAATACTTGAAAATGCTCTTTACGGCAGTCCAATGAGCCTTTCCAGGATTACTCTGATATCTTGACACTATGCCAACGACATAACAGATATCAGGTCTCGTGCATAACATTGCATACATTAAGCTTCCCACAGCCGAAGCGTAGAGAACTGCTTTCATGTTATCTTTCTCCTTTTGTGTCTGAGGACACATCTCTTTAGAAAGATAAGTTCCTTTGCTGAAGGGTAACTCACCCTTCTTGGAATCTTGCATGTTAAAGCGAGCCAGAATCGTGTCTATGTAAGATTGCTGGGAAAGGTACAATGTTCTATTCCGGCGATCCCTTATAACTTTGATCCCTTGAACATGTCCAACCTCTCCTAAATCTTTCATATCGAATTGTCTAGAAAATCATCCCTTTATGTCTGATAACATCTTCACACTGTTGCCAATGAGAAGCATGTCGTCTACATAAAGTACGAGAAACACCACCTTCTTCCCATCACGTTTCCAATACACACACGATTCGTCCATGCTTTGAATGAATCCAAAAGATTGGACTACTTCATCAAACCGCAGGTTCCACGATCTCGAGGCTTGTTTCAATCCATAAATGGATCGATTAAGCTTGCACACTAGATGATCTCGCCCCTTAGCAATGAATCCTTCTGGTTGTTTCATATAAATCGTCTCGTCAAGACTTCCATTTAGGAAAGTTGTCTTGAAATCCATTTGCCACACCTCATAGTCCATATGAGCTGCTATGGATAAGAGAATCCGGATCGACTTTATCTTGGCTACCGGCGAAAAGGTCTCCTCATAATCGATTCCCTCTTTCTGAGTATATCCTTTCGCAACAAGCCGAGCTTTAAAGGTTTCAACCTTTCCGTCAGATCCTCTCTTTCTCTTGTAGACCCATTTATACCCAATTGGCTTTACGCCGCTTGGTGGTTCTACAGGATCTCAGACTTTATTAGAATCCATAGATTCAATTTCGGATTTCATCGCTTTCTTCCAAGAAGGCGCATCTATATCTTGTACCGCCTCATCATAGGTCCAGGGATCGATTTCATGAACTCCAGGTGCAGAGTACGAAGACTCACCCAGTCCAATCCATCTGTCCGGTTGTTTAACAACCCTCCCACTACGACGACGTTCCGGTGTATTAACAGTGACAGTGTTAGGTGCAGGTTCTAGTGGTGTATCACTACTCGGTTCGGCTGTATCTAAGTCTTCCTCGTTACCTCTCAACTCATCAAGCATTATGTCACTTTTGGGCTTGTGGTCCATGACATAGTCTTCCTCTAAGAACCGAGCGTTAGTACTTATAACGATCTTATGGTCCGTAGGACTATAGAACATGCCACCTTTAGTTCCTTTCGGGTACCCTATAAACAACCGTATTTCTGATCTAGGTTCTAACTTATCGGCCCCTTGTCGTAAAACATGTGCTGGACATCCCCAGATCCGAATGTGTTTCAAGTTAGGCTTGCGCCCACTCCACAATTCCATGGGTGTAGCTGGTACCGTTTTGGTTGGAACCCTGTTCAAAATATACGCCGCTGTTTCTAAGGCATGTCCCCAGAACATAATAGGTAAATCCGAGTAACTCATCATTGATCGCACCATTTCCACAAGAGTCCTATTCCTTCTTTCTGACACACCATTCTGCTGAGGAGTATATGGTGTGGTCAGTTGGGATTCAATCTCATTCTCTGCCAAGTATGCCTTGAATTCTCCAGACAGGTACTCGCTTCCGCGATCAAATCGCAGGCATTTTATGTATTTACCACGAAGGTTCTCCACAAGAGCCTTGAATTCCTTGAACTTGTCAAAAGAATCACTCTTGTGACACATCAGGTATTCATATCCATATCTTGAGTAATCATCAGTAAAAGTGATGAGGTACTCGTACCCTCCTCTTGCCTGAGTAGACATAGGTCCGCATACATCAGAGTGAATCAAATCCAATACTTGCTCGGATCTTCGTCCTTTACTAGAAAAAGAACGCTTGGTCATTTTACCCTCCAAACAGGATTCGCAGGTTGGAAGGTCCTCTCCTTCAACACCACTGATGAGACCATCAGCTTTCAACCTTTGAATTCTATTTGAATTAATATGACCTAGCCTTAGATGCCACAAGTATAATTGATTCATTTTAGAAGGTTCCTTTCTCTTATTGGTGTTCGTGATGTGTTATTACTCTCGGTTAGTTGCATCATGTTAGACTCAGGATTTAGTACATATAAATCGTCTATCAATGTACCAGAACAGATAATTTCACTATTTCTTCTTATGACCACGGAGTGATCAAACGGAACAGAATACCCATTCAGAATTAGCTTAGAAACCGAAATTAAATTCTTTCTAAAATTCGGTAAATAAAGAAAATTTTGTAAAACTAAAATCCTATCACTACTAAAGCGTAAGTGAACGTCTCCCACTGCAACAACCTCCACCTTCGCGGCATTGCCCATGTAGACCACGATCTCTCCCTCTCTAAGTCTCCGGGTTTCCTGGAACCCCTGCATTGAATTGCAGACATGGTCAGTGGCGCCTGTATCTACACATCAGGTGCTGGTAGATATCACCGCTGACAATGTTTCAGTGACTAAGGAAAATTTCGTACCTTTGATGAGAGGACATTCAGACCTCCAGTGCCCAAACTGTTTGCATCGAAAGCATCTGCCTAATGGCTTGCTTCTCCCATTCCGTGGTTCTAAACCACTGGGCCTCTTTGCACGCTTTTCCTTTAGCCTTGCCACAAGAGCTTGTGATGTCCTTAAATTACGCACAAACTCCGCTCTCGTTGAATCCTTTTTAAGAGACTCGTTGAGAGGAAATTCCGTGAGTATGTTAATCACCTCTTGCCCGACTTCCACGCTATGTCTCAACATCGCCCTGAGGTCATTCTTAATGTCCTCATCAGCTAGGACAACAGTGGATTCGGAAGGCTCAACAGTCTGAACAATGTCCAGATTTCGTTCTCAATCATTACTATATGGAACCAGTGAGTTTTCATCCTTAAGTATATCACAAAGTGGGGTCACAGTCATTCTTAACCTATAAGCACATAAAACAAACAAACAATTTAATACCGATATTATCTCCCACAAATAATATCATTAAATCACTAATCACATCTAAAATCCCATTAGGTATGGCAAGCCACATGGTGTGGACGTTTACCTACCCAAACGATTTTGCAATTAGTTTTTCTTTGGTCATACATCACTTATAGCGTAACTTCGTGGGGAAGAATACTATAATGCGTATCTAAGTGTAAACCATTACTCAGTACTAAAGTAAATTGTTTGGAATTGCTACATCACCGCAAGCCACGTGGTGTGGACGTTTACGACAACTTTACAACTCTTCACAATTCCTTATAACTGTCTACATCAATTATTCCAAAATCCGTTAGTACAACAAGCCACGTGTTGTGGACGTTTACTACACCAAGAGACTTTTATAATTGACTCCCAATTACTTGATCCATTCAATCTTGTAAATCAAGACGCGGAGAATCATAAGTGAAACTCGAAGTTTCTTACCAGTGACTCACCATGCGAACGACTCTATCTCTCATAAATGAGGGAGCCGAGCAGACAATCGATCCACCTTCAAAAGGATGGTACGAAGGTCTCTAATTTGTGTCCTCGACATGACCAAGTGGCTTTGGCTCCATTCCACTCCCCGGGGTGAGAATGAGTCGACTTGAAATCAGTTTTGGAAAGACAAATTAGGCATTGTTTGATAAACTTAATCAATGTTTCTTGTAAGAGGAATTACAAGAACTCTCCTCCAATAACTTGTCTATATAAACTTCAAAAGTTTATAAAAGTCACCAAGAGAGCAGCAATGGAGACCATGGGAATGTTTTCATTCCCTCTCCCACTTAGCTTTTTACAACAAGGGATACGCTATCTAGTGCATAAAATAAACACATATAGCATGCATACATGTAATAAAGCACATAGTATTATCACATAATCAAAATAATACTAGAATATTATTTTCCGACTATTGTGGCTTTATCACATCCCCGTACGCATCTTCTAGTCTTCAGTCTTCGTTCTTGAATGCTCCATGTGACGAGAATATTAATTTTCAATATTTAAATCTATTTATTTTTAATTAATCCAAAAGTTACTTAATTCGAAAATTAAGTCAATCGAATATATCAAAAATAAAATTAAATATTACTAATATTTTTATTATTTTTATTTTCCTTTTCTACTCTATTAAATCTTTAGAATTCTATCCAAGACCCACTTGGAATATTCTAGAATATTTCCATAATGGAATAAGGAAATAAAATAATTTAGGACTCCTAAACTTTCGAAATTTATTTTATTCCTAATCCATGAATATTCCCAACAATAGGAATAATCAAATAGGAAAATAAATTTATTCTAAATTAAATTTTTTCCTATTCTATGAATATTCCCAAAATAGGAATACTCAAAATAGGAAAACTGAATTAAAATAGGAAAGTAGATCTTTGGTAGGAGAAGCACGGGGTAGGAAAGTAGATCTTTGGTACTAATCTCGGATATAAAAGATGAATAAATTTATTAAGCAATAAATAAATTTTATTCATGGATATTTATATCTTAAATACACGGAATAAATAATACTACCGGAGAAATATTATTTGATATAATATGGTTTAATATTGGGAGTGCAATTAATTTATATAGTGGAAAATAAATTAATTAATATTAATGGGATTAATAGATTTGGGCTTGGGCTCAATTTAATCATTAATATTGGAAGCCCAATATTCCACCTCCTTAAGATCCCCTACGTAGCCTATAAAAGCACTACATGGTTTTCTCTATTCTCATAACTTGAAGATCACAATTCTAGAGAGAGAAAGTAGAGAGGGAGATCCATGGAGTTCGGAGGATCGTCGCCCACCCGACGTTCGAGCTAGTGCAAGGAATACGTGGGAAGGTCTCAAGGTCTTCATAGATCTCGTTTCTCCGTACAACGAGAACAAAGGTAAAATCATGAAAACCCCTCGATGATTTTAATCTTTAATTCGTCGTATACACATGAACCAAGATCTGAGGGACGAACCCCGTGGACGAGGATCGACCTCGCGATGGTGATCGAGGATCACCGGACCGCGGAGGCCGAGAGATCCCAGGCGGGGATCGCACGCAACACAACCCCTCGGCTGGACGCCGAGGGTGGCGGTCGAACCCTAGGGTTTCGACCGCCGGCACGGACAAAGGGGAGCCCCAGCTTCGGCTGGGGCATGCGATCGACCCCGTCGATTGCTGGGGGTTCGCCGTGGGCTGGTGCCACGGCGGGTGGACCCCCCAGCCACCCCTCGACCGGCGGCGCGCATCGAGGAGAAGCCCTGGCTGGACGCCGGGGCTGGGGCGATCGAACCCTAGTTCGATCGCCGGGGGGAATTGCCGCGGGTTGGCGCCGCGGCTGGTGGTTCCTCCCACCTCCGATGAAGGCAGTGAGTCACCGGACTCACCGCCCAGGGCTGCCGGAGCAGCCCAGCGATCGCGAGCCCCCTTGCGGCGGGGGCTCGGCTAGGGTTTTGCCGCGGCTTGTCCGCGGTGGAGCTCTCGTCGGGCCCGGCTCCGTGTGGTGGTTCGCGTAGATTCCGGCGACGGGATTTCGGTCGGGTTGTCGGTTCTGCATAATTTGATGACCCGGGATATCGATTTCCAACAATTGGTATCAGAGCGTTGGTTTTAGTTCATGTGTATATGCGATAAATTGTTCTACCTTGCAGAGTTTCCGACTATTATGGCTTGTTAATAATTATTCGTTAATTATTTTTGTTCTAATAGTTTGATTATTAAACTCTCGGACATGTCGAGATTCGTTTTATGTGTGGTGAATGCTTGTAATAGTAAAAATTTGGGGGTTGACCGAATTTAGGTTTATTATTACGTTCTACTTTTTCCGGAAATTGTATAGGGTCGATTTCATGTATAGAATCGATACCGGATAATGTAATTTAATTCTTGTAATTTTATTTACGTTGGATCGATGCCGAAACGACCGCCGGAAGACGAAGAAGTGTGACGAAAAAGACGAAGGACCATAGGGCCGATCATCCCCATGATCGACCCTACGATCGATCGAGTGGGAGGGGCGACGCGCCCCTCGGCCGTGGGCTGCCGCCGGTGGGTGGTGGCTGGCCGGCTGGGGTGGTGGCGGCGGCGGTCCTTCCCCTTGGAGATCGATCAATGGTGGTGGGGGTGGTGCGGGGACTCCCAACCCGCGCTATTCCTACCATAATCCGACTTTCCTAATTAATTCGGTTTTCCTATTTGAGTGTTCTTAATTTTAGGAACTCTCATGGAATATGAAAAGAATTAAATTGGAATTAATTTATTTCCTATTTGATTAATATTATTCTTGGGAATTTTCAATAGATGAAAATTAATTAATTATGCAAAGTAGAAGAGTCCTAATTTATTTTATTTCCATATTCTATTATAGAAGTCTTCTAGAATATTCCAAGTTTGACTTGGATGAGATTCTAGAGATTTAATAGAATTAGATAGGAAAATAAAAATAAATAGAAATATTAATAATATTTAATTTTATTTTTGATATATTCGATTGACTTAATTTTCGAATTAAGTAACTTTTGGATTAATTGAAAATAAATAGATTTAAATATTGGGATTAATATTCTCGCCACATGGAGCATTCAAGAACGAAGGCTGAAGACTAGAAGATGCGTACGGAGATGCAATAAAGCCATGATAGTCGGAAAATAATATTCTAGTATTATTTTGATTATGTGATAATATACTATGTGCTTTATTTCATGTATGCATGCTTATGTGTATTTAATTATGCATTAGATAGCGTATCCCTTTATTGTAAAAAGCTAAGTGGGAGAGGGAATGGAAACATTCCCATAGTCTCCATTGTTGTTCTCTTGGTGACTTTTATGAGCTTTCGAAGTTCGTATAGACCAGTCATTGGAGGAGAATTCTTATAATTCCTTTTACGAGAAACATTGATTGAGTTTATCAAACAATGCCTAATTTGTCTTTCTGAAACTGATTTCAAGTCGACTCATTCTCACCCCGGGGAGTGGAATGGAGCCAAAGCCACTTGGTCATGTGGATGACACAAATTAGAAACCTTCGTACCATTTCTTGAAATGGATCGATTGTCTGCTCGGCTCCCTCATTTTATGAGAGATAGGGTTGTTCGCATGGTGAATCACTGGTAAGAAACTTCGAGTTTCGCTTATGATTCTCCGCGTCCTGATTTACAAAAATCGAATGAATCAAGTAATTGGGAGTCAATTATAAAAGTCTCTTGGTGTAGTAAACGTCCACACAACGTGGCTTGCTATATCGACGGATTTTGGATTAATTGATGTAGACATTTATAGGGAGTTGTGAAGGATTGTGAGTTATCGTAAACGTCCACACAACGTGGCTTGCGGTGATGTTGCGGTTCCAAACGACTCACCTTAGTACTGAGTAATGGTTTACACTTAGGTAAGCTTTATAGTATCCTTCCCAACGAAGTTACGCTATAATTGATGTACGACCGAAGCAAATCTAATTGCTAAATCATTTGGATAGGTAAACGTCCACACAACGTGGCTTGCCATATCTGATGGGATTTTAGATGTGATTAGTGATTTAATGATATTATTTGAGGGAGATAATATCGGAGATTAAATCAATTGTTTGTTGTTATATGTGCTCATAGATTAGGAAATGGCTTTGAACCCACTTTATGTGATACTTAAGGATTTTAACTCACTGGTCCCTAAATGTAATGATTGGAATAGAAATCTGGACATTACCCAAACTGTTGAAGAGTACAAGTTTGTACTCAGTGAGCTTTGTCCTCCCGAACCTACGAATGTCTTAACTGATGAGGAAAGGACTGATTTTGATATCATGTTCAAACTCAAGGAGATCTTTAGACATGACATAGGGGCTAGACAAGAGGCGATGAGGATACTCATAAAGGCCATTCGATTCGAGGAAACGCTTGAACACGTTTTCGAGATGGTGGACCTTTTGGACGAGTTGAGACGGAAATCGCAAGCTCTTGTAGACAATGCCAAAGGTTTCGAACCTAAGGGCAAAACTGGGGGTAAGAAAAAGAAAGCAAAGAAACCCAGTGGTCCTAATCTACTTGGACCACGAGATGGGGCAAGAAAGCCGTGAGGCAAGAGTTCTCGATGCAAACAGTCTGGGTACTGGAAGTCTAATTATCCTCTCAAAGAAAGCACGAATTTTTTCTTTAGTCGTAAAACATAGTCAGTGGTATTATCTACCGGAACCTGGTGTGTAGATATGGAACCACTGACGGTATGTGCATTTTGCTGGGATTCGATGTCCCGGGCTATCAAAAAATTGCGGAACCGATAACCCGACCGAAAACCCTAGATTGTCGGAAGACCCAAACACCGACTCATCCGCAGGAGTCCGACCTTTGGAGACTACGCGCCCGAAGACACGCAGCCCGCCCTCAGCCGAAGTCCCCCGCGAGTCGGAGACCACGAACGCGAATCACCTCACGAGCCGGGGCCCGACCGAATGCCCAGCGAGGCCCGAAGGCCGCGTGCACCCAGCCGAGCCCCCGCGAGGGGCTCGCGATCGTCCTCGGACAATCGCTGGGATCGCTCGTAGCGATCCCCGGGGCTGCTCGTAGCAGCCCCGCAGCGAGTCCATGACTCGCTGCCTAGCGGGGCGTAGCCCCCGCACGCATCCGCTGCGGGTGAACCCGCAGCACGTACGGGGTCGCTGCGGGTGACCCCGCAGCTTACCCGCGATCGATCCGAGGATCGATCGCACGCCCTCGGCTCCAGCCGAGGGCTTTTCCGTGCGCCACCGCCGCCGGCCAAGGGTGGCTGGGAGGTCCACCCGCCGTGGCACCAGCCCACGGCGAACCTCCCGGCGATCGACTTCGCGTCGATCGCGTGCCCCGGCGTCCAGCCAGGGCCTCCCTTGCCGCGCGTCCGGCGGTCCGAACCCTAGGGTTCGACCGCCGCGTTCGATCCTCGCCGGGGATCTCGAATCCCCGTCCCCGAGGTTCGTCGTTTTCCCGGATCGTGCGTTCATGTATACATCACAATTAAACAAGCACATAATCAAAGAGGGGTTCTCGATTATATTACCTCGATTCGTTGTACGGAGAAACGAATCCAATTGACGACCTTGCGATCTTCCCACGTATTCCTCGCACTTCGTCCGAACGTCGTGTGGGCGACGATCTATCGAACTCCTATGGATCTCCTTCACTCTCCAAGACTTTATGATTGGCGTAGGTCAATTATGTGTTGTGAAAATTGAAGACCATGTAGTGCTTATATAGGCTACATAGGGGATCATAAGGAGACTAAATATTGGGCTTCTAAATATTGAAGATTAAATTGGGTCCAACCCAAATCCATTAATCCTTAGCAATATTAAATTTTATTTATTTTCCACTATATAAATAAAATTGCACTCCCAATATTAATCCATATTATATCAAATAATATTTCTCCGATTAGTATTATTTATTCCGTGTATTTAAGATTTAAATATCCATGAATAAATTTATTTATTGCTCAATAAATAATATTCATATCTTATATCCGAGACTAGTACCGTTCAACCTTTATTATTGTGCGGAACGAATCCACTCATGAGGTTTACACAATAATTCCTTATGAACTCATCTCGGGGATATTATCAACCCTTCCGGGATACACTTTCCCGTCAAGTATTCACGGCATGTCATATATAAAATATAGCGACCCAATTTTACCGGTAATTAACCCAATAATTAAATCGGTTAATTCCTTTGGAAAATCAAAGTCTCTAATATTAAATATACACACCCGCAATAATATCGGGGATTAAGAATAAAATACTCTGAGATTTAAATTGATTATCCAAGGCAATCCTAATCAATAAATCTCAAGCGATCCGCCCAATACACCAAGTGTACAAGTGTGATAAAATAATTAAGATAAATTATTTTCTCTCTCACACAACGACTATACCGATGGATTGGTCCGTGTCCATCTAGGTCGTGAGCAACTGTTCGATTAAATACGAGTAACCGATAGTATGATCTTCTGTGCGCCCATGCACACCATACTAACTACAACGTATAAAATCTAGGACTATATTTTTGCATAATTAATTAATAATAATTAATTGCAAATAATTGTTTATTAATTAAATGGGTTAAATGCTATGACCGGGAGTTTACCGATACTTAAATCTAGACATTAAGTACACAACTCCAACAATCTCCCACTTGTACTAAGGTCTAGTCATTTCCTCCAAACTCCCGACTCCCATACTCATCACGTGCTTAAGTTATACTTTTCCAGAAGTAGTATGTGAACGAGCAATCTAGGTCGCCTATCTGAGTTATCTTGGTGACTACTGCGTCGTCTCTCTGACGATGATTCGTATCAGGTGGTACTGGCTCTATGTGTTATCATCACTTTTTGAACTTATGACTTCTTCCAGTTCTCCATGCACCGCTATGTACCTAGCCTTTGGTGAACCAAGAGTCATATCCAAGTTCAGAGGTCATTCCGGAACCTAACCAAAACTTCCGCTGCCTCTGAGGCTGCTATTCGGTTTATGATAGAGTCCGAGAAGCATCACGCTTATCACTCTTTCATCCTTAGGTTCCACCTCTTCTAAAAGTGAACACATTGCCTGATATCGACTTACACTGGTCCTTCTCTGATTTTGGATCTGAGAAACTGTAATCTAAGAAGATTTCGTTTTGCCAGTAATCCAGTACTTCCAAGTACTTTACAGCATTTGAATATTTCTTATCCAGATTACTTTGATATCCTCCCACTACGCTAACCGCATAGTTGATATCAGGTTCTTGTTTTTCAACATTGCATCTACAAAGCTTTCTACACTTGAAGTGTAGGTAACTGCTTTGTCTATATCTATCTCCTTCATGTGTTCAAGACACATACCTTAGATAGATGCATTCTGTTCTCGAAAGGCAATAACCTTCCTCAGAATTGTGCATGTTTAAAACAAACCATGATCGTATAAGATATCTTAAGAGAAGTGCAAGTGTTCTTATCTAGAGATCGAAAGATTTCTAAGAACATGATACAATTTCATCTTAATCTTATATCTCGATTTATTTAGACAACCTCTATTTTATGTCTGACAACACTTTTACATTGTGGCCAACGATGAAGTGTTATCTACACAAAATTCCGAGAAACACCACCCTTGTTTCCATTACGTCTCTAACACACCTCCCCTTGCCTTTTGATGAATCCATAGAATGGACTATCTCATCAATTCGCAAGTTCCTATGCAGAACTAGGGATCGATTTCATGTATACTAGATCCAGAGTTCAAAACTCCTCCAGTCTTATGAACATCTCTGGTTGCTTAACAACCTCCCACTGCAATGGCGTTCCGGTGTATAACAGTAACAACATTAGGTGCAGTTAGTGGTGTACCGCTACTCGGTTAGGCTGGTTCTCAGTCTTTCCTTTTCCTCATTTTAAAGCACTTTGTCAGTTAGGGCATTGTAGTTCATCTAATAGTCTTCCTCTAAGAACCGGGTGAGGACACCCATCTGGTTCGCAGTACTATTGAACTTACAATTACTTGTTCTTCTAGGATATTCTACAACCACATTGAATGTGCCGTTGTATTCAGAAATATCCATAGAACATAGGTAGTTCCGAACAAACTTGTCCTTTTTACTATTAGAATCTCATCTCTTATTTCTGACACACCATGTCTACACATCAGTGTATGGTGTAGTCGCTTGAGACTTAATCTCAATCTTTGATTTATGCTATGTGTTATTTAGATAGGTGATAGCCTCCGCGAACAAGTCGTAGGCTTTCAATGGATATACTTGGAAAGATCCCCATAATGGCTTTGTGTTGAAAACACTCCGCTTTTATGGCACATTAAGTATTCTAATCCATCTTCGAGTATTCTTGAAAGAATGACTCGTGCCTTTCCAATTACACATGTCACCGCATTAATCATTAATCATTTCAATACTTGTCCGAATTCCATCCTTTATCCAGAAAGGTTAACTCAGTTGTATCATCTTTCAAGATCGATTCTTAGGTCGGGAGGTCCATTCCTCCAACTATAATTGATCGAATCAATTTCGACCTTTTGAATCCCTTTTGAATAGATACTACCAAGTTTAAGAATTCACAAGTATAATGATTGATACATCTAATAAGTAAAACAAGTTATACATAACGGTTTGTTGCATCGTGGTAGACTAAGGATTCATCATTCATATATTGCTATCTAATGTACCAGAATAGATATCACCATTATTTCTTATCTAAACCATCAAATGATTAAAGAAATAAAATATCCATTAATAATAAAGAAAACCAGAACAAAAGTTCTTTTTCAAAATAAAGGGGTACATAAAGCAATAACTGAAATGAAATCCTAAAACAGATAAATGTCTTCCACTGCAACCGCTGCTACCCCAACAGCTTCGCCCATGTAGACTCGAACTCTTCTTCTCTAAGTCGCCGGGTTTTCTAGAACCCCTGCATTTAAAATAATGCACATACCGTCAGTGGTTCCATATCTACACACCAGAATTCTGGTAGATAATACCGCTGACTATGTTTTTACGACTAAAGAAAAATTCGTACCTCTGAGAGGACATTCAGACTTCCAGTGTCCAGACTTGTTGCATCGGAAGCACTTGCCCTTTGGCTTACTAGCCCCCACTCGTGGTCCATTCCTCTTGGCACCACTGAGTTTTATGGCTTGCTTCCTTTTCTTGCCCCTACCTCCAATAGCTTTCAAGCTTTTGGACTTGGTAGCCACAAGTGCTTGAGACTTGCCCTTCTTGTAGATCCCCTCTGCCGCCTTCAGTTCAGTCAGGAGTTGCGCAAGAGTATAAGATAGTTTACCCATATTATAGCTCATACGAAACTGCTCAAAACTAGGGGTCAGAGACTGGAGTATGATGTCGACTTGCGTCTCACCATCAATCATAGCTCCTAGGACCTCCAATTCATTCAACAGACTCATCATCTTGAGAACGTGCTCCTCAACGGGCGTTCCTTCAGACTGAGTAGTCAACATGAGGACTCTCATTGCTTCTTGCCTACCCGCACGGTCATGATGCCCAAACATCTCCTTGAGGTTAAATAACATATCCTCGGCAGTGTTCATCGGCTCATGTTGGGTTTGGAGTACATTTGACATGGAAGCCAAAATATAGCACCTAGCCATCTCATCAGCCTTTTTCCACTTCCGATATGCTTCTTTTTCCTCATCAGTTGAGGCGGCCGTGGGTTCAGCAGGGCATTGCTCATAGAGTACAAACTTGTACTCTTCAGTAGTCAGGACAATGTCCAAATTTCTCTTCCAATCAATGTAATTGGGACCAGTGAGTTTATGTTCCTTGAGTATCACAGAAAGTGGATTCATAGCTATTCTCTAAACCTATAAGCACATGTAAACAAACAATCAATTTAATGTCCGATATTATCTCCCTCAAATAATATCATTAAATTACTAATTGCGTCTAAAATCCCATCAGGTAAGGCAAGCCACGTGGTGTGGACGTTTACCCACCCAAATGATTTAGCAATTAGATTTTCTTTGGCCATACATCAATCATAGCGTAACTTCGTGGGGAAGAATACTATAACGCGTATCTAAGTGTAAACCATCACTCAGCACTAAAGTACATCGCTTGGAATTGCTACGTCACCGCAAGCCACGTGGTGTGGACGTTTACGACAATTTCACAACTCTTCACAATCACTTATAACTGTCTACATCAATTAATCCAAAATCCGTTAGTATAGCAAGCCACGTGGTGTGGACGTTTACTACACCAAGAGATTTTTATAATTGACTCCCAATTACAAGATCCATTCGACTTCGTAGATCAAGACTTGGAGAATCATAAGTGAAAATCGAGGTTTCTAACCAGTGATTCACCATGCGAGCGACCCTATCTCTCATAAATGAGGGAGTCGAGCAGACAATCGACCCACCTATCAAAGAATGGTACGAAGGTCTCTAATTTGTGTCATCCACATGACCAAGTGGCTCTGGCTCCATTCCACTCCCCGGGGTGAGAATGAGTCGACTTGAAGTCAGTTTCAGAAAGACAAATTAGGCATTGTTTGATAAACTTGATCAATGTTTCTTGTAAGAGGAATTACAAGAATTCTCCTCCAATGACTTGTCTATATGAACTTCGAAAGTCCATAAAAGTCACCAAGAGAACAGTGATGGAGACCATGGGAATGTTTCCATCCCCTCTCCCACTTAGCTTTTTACGATAAAGGGATACGCTATCTAGTGCATAAAATAAACACATATAGCATGCATGTAAGCAATAAAGCACATAGATCACATAGTCAAAATAATACTAGAGAAATTATTTTTCCCGACTATCATGGCTTTATCTTCATATGCATCTTCTAGTCTTCAGTCTTCGTTTCTTGAATGCTCCATGTGACGAGAATATTAATTTCCAATATTTAAATCTATTTATTTTCAATTAATCCAAAAGTTACTTAATTCGAAAATTAAGTCAATTGAATATATCAAAAATAAAATTAAATATTATTAATATTTTTATTTATTTATTTTCCTATCTAGTTCTTATTAAATCTCTAGAATAATCTATCCAAGTAAAATTTGGAATATTCTAGAAGATATCTATAATAGAACAAGGAAATAAAATAAATTAGGACTCACTACTTTCCATTTATTTTTATTCCTAATCCATGAATATTTCCATGAGTAGGAATAATCAAATAGGAAAAATAAATTTAGTACTAAATTAATTAAATTCCTAATCTTTGAATAATTCCATGAAGGAAATAAATCAATAGGAATAAAATTAATTCAAATTAATTCTTTTCCTAATCCATGAGAGTTTCCAAAAGGAGAACACTCAAATAGGAAAAATCCGAATTAATTAGGAAAGTGGATCTTGGTAGGAATAACATGGGATTGGGAGATCCCACGCCATCCCCACCGTCGACCTCCACCGCCTGGGACCACCACCACCGCCGCCCCCAGCCCACGCGCCACCACCACCGGTGGCCGGCGTGGCCGGAAGCCCTAGCGGGCAGCCCCCGGGATGGGGTCGATCGATCCTCATGGGGATCGATCATGGGGATGATCGATCCCCCGGTTTTTCGTCCTCTTCGTCTTCGTCACACGTCTTCGTCTTCCGGCGATCGTCTCATCATCGAACCAACGTAAATAAATTACAAAATTTAAATTACACTATCCGGTATCGATTCTATACATGAAATCGACCCTATACATTTTCCGGAAAATATAGAGCGTAATAATAAATCCTAAATTCGGTCAACCCCCGAATTTTTACTATTACAAACATTCAACCACACAAAAACGAATCTCGACATGTCCGAGAGTTTAATAAATAATCATGATAATTAATTAAGCAATAATTAAATCCAACCATGATAGCCGGAAATCCTGCAAGGTAGAACAATAATCGAACATATACATGAACACGAAACCAAACGCTCTGATACATATTGCTGGGATTCGATGTCCCGGGCTATCAAAAAATTGCGGAACCGATAACCCGACCGAAAACCCTAGATTGTCGGAAGACCCGAACACCGACTCATCCGCAGGAGTCCGACCTTTGGAGACTACGCGCCCGAAGACACGCAGCCCGCCCCCAGCCGAAGTCCCCCGCGAGTCGGAGACCACGAACGCGAATCACCTCACGAGCCGGGGCCCGACCGAATGCCCAGCGAGGCCCGAAGGCCGCGTGCACCCAGCCGAGCCCCCGCGAGGGGCTCGCGATCGTCCTCGGACAATCGCTGGGATCGCTCGTAGCGATCCCCGGGGCTGCTCGTAGCAGCCCCGCAGCGAGTCCATGACTCGCTGCCTAGCGGGGCGTAGCCCCCGCACGCATCCGCTGCGGGTGAACCCGCAGCACGTACGGGGTCGCTGCGGGTGACCCCGCAGCTTACCCGCGATCGATCCGAGGATCGATCGCACGCCCTCGGCTCCAGCCGAGGGCTTTTCCGTGCGCCACCGCCGCCGGCCAAGGGTGGCTGGGAGGTCCACCCGCCGTGGCACCAGCCCACGGCGAATATCCCGGCGATCGACTTCGCGTCGATCGCGTGCCCCGGCGTCCAGCCGGGGCCTCCCTTGCCGCGCGTCCGGCGGTCCGAACCCTAGGGTTCGACCGCCGCGTTCGATCCTCGCCGGGGATCTCGAATCCCCGTCCCCGAGGTTCGTCGTTTTCCCGGATCGTGCGTTCATGTATACATCACAATTAAACAAGCACATAATCAAAGAGGGGTTCTCGATTATATTACCTCGATTCGTTGTACGGAGAAACGAATCCAATTGACGACCTTGCGATCTTCCCACGTATTCCTCGCACTTCGTCCGAACGTCGTGTGAGCGACGATCTATCGAACTCCTATGGATCTCCTTCACTCTCCAAGACTTTATGATTGGCGTAGGTCAATTATGTGTTGTGAAAAGTGAAGACCATGTAGTGCTTATATAGGCTACGTAGGGGATCATAAGGAGACTAAATATTGGGCTTCTAAATATTGAAGATTAAATTGGGTCCAACCCAAATCCATTAATCCTTATCAATATTAAATTTTATTTATTTTCCACTATATAAATAAAATTGCACTCCCAATATTAATCCATATTATATCAAATAATATTTCTCCGATTAGTATTATTTATTCCGTGTATTTAAGATTTAAATATCCATGAATAAATTTATTTATTGCTCAATAAATAATATTCATATCTTATATCCGAGACTAGTACCGTTCAACCTTTATTATTGTGCGGAACGAATCCACTCATGAGGTTTACACAATAATTCCTTATGAACTCATCTCGGGGATATTATCAACCCTTCCGGGATACACTTTCCCGTCAAGTATTCACGGCATGTCATATATAAAATATAGCGACCCAATTTTACCGGTAATTAACCCAATAATTAAATCGGTTAATTCCTTTGGAAAATCAAAGTCTCTAATATTAAATATACACACCCGCAATAATATCGGGGATTAAGAATAAAATACTCTGAGATTTAAATTGATTATCCAAGGCAATCCTAATCAATAAATCTCAAGCGATCTGCCCAATACACCAAGTGTACAAGTGTGATAAAATAATTAAGATAAATTATTTTCTCTCTCACACAACGACTATACCGATGGATTGGTCCGTGTCCATCTAGGTCGTGAGCAACTGTTCGATTAAATACGAGTAACCGATAGTATGATCTTCTGTGCGCCCATGCACACCATACTAACTACAACGTATAAAATCTAGGACTATATTTTTGCATAATTAATTAATAATAATTAATTGCAAATAATTGTTTATTAATTAAATGGGTTAAATGCTATGACCGGGAGTTTACCGATACTTAAATCTAGACATTAAGTACACCACTCCAACACATTTTAAATGCAAGGGTTCCAGGAAACCCAACGACTTGGAAAAAGAAGAAATCGTAGTCTACATGGGCAATGCTGTGGAGGAGGCAGCTGTTGCAGTGGAGGACATCTTATAGGATTTTCATTTTGAGTTATTGCTTTTATGTACCTTTCATTTTAGAAAGAACTTTGTTCTGGATTTCTAATGAATGGATATTTTATTTCTTTTAATCATTTGATGGTTATAAGAAGAAATAATAATATTATATATTCTGGTACATTAGCTAGCAATATATAAATGATGAATCCAGAGTCCACCACGATGCAACGAACCGTAGCATATAACTCGTTTGACTTTTAAGAGATATTTCTGTAATAAATCATTTATACTTGTGGATTCTTATGCTAAGTCGTGTTTATTCAAATAAGAAGTTCAAAGGTCGAAAATTGATATTTTGATCAATTAAGTTGAAGGAGTGGACCTTCCGACCTAAGAGTCTAATTTGGAAGATAACATAACTAAGAAATCCTTTATGGATATAAGGTATAAGATCCGGACAAGTATTAGAATTGATTCACTCTGATGTATGCAGACTTTTGTTTACTCAGACAATAAGGTACGAGTGCTTCATTTTATGATTACTCAAAATAATGGATTAGCATACCTGATGTGCCACAAAAGCAAAGTGTTTTGACAAGTCAATGGACACTAAGCTATTGTGGGGAACCTTCAAGGTATATCCATTAGAAGCCTGCGATTTGATCGCGGAGGCAAGAACCTGTCTGAGGAATGCATGGCATACTGATCAGAGATTAGGATTTGATCCCAAATGACTACACCATACACTCTTGTGTAGAAATGGTGTGTCGGAAATAAGAAATGGAACTCTTATAGAAATAGTAAAAGCATGAGTTATACGGAACTACCTATGTTCTATGGATATGTCCTGAAAACAACGGCGCAATGCGGTTGTAGAATATCCTGGAAGGACAAAAGTTGTGTGTTCAATAGTACTATGAACCAGAAGGACGTTATAAGTTCTAACGCCCGGTTCTTAGAAGAAGACTATTAGATGAACCACAAGCCCAAAGTGACGTAATACTTTGAAATGAGAAAGAAGGATAAAGACTGGGGAACCAGCCAAACCGAGTAGCGGTACACCACTAACTGCACCTACTGTTATTACTATTAATGCACCAGAATTCCGTTGTAGTGAGAGGTTGTGTGACAACCGGAGATGTTCATAAGGCTAGGAGAGTTTTCGGACTCTGGACCTAGTATACATGAAATCGATCCCTGGATCTACATGAAGGCAGTACGAGATCTAAATGTGCCTTCTTGGAAAGAAATAAGGATTATTGCTAAGAGGCAAGATCATTTAGAGTACAAGCTTAGTTGATCCATTTATGGATTGAAACAAAGCTAGAGATCGTGGAACTTGCAAATTGATGAGATAGTCCATTTTATGGATTCATCAAAGCATAGACGAATAGTGTGTATTGGAAACGTGATGGAAACAAGGTGGTGTTTCTCGGGTTTTATGTAGATAACATTTTATCATTGGCAACAATGTAAAGATGTAATCAGACATGAAATGATGGTTGTCTGGATAAATCATTATGAAAGATATAGGAAGAAGTTGGACATGCTCTTGAGATCTTGGATCTCTAGGAAAGAACATTGTACATCTTCTGGACATCTTACATAGATATGATTATGGTTCGTTTTAACATGCAAGATTCCGAGAAAGGTTTGTTACCTTTCAGACACGGAATGCATCTATCTAAGGACATGTGTTTTAAAACACAAAAGGAGATAGAAGCAATGAAAGCGTTTTCCTACACTTCGAGTGTGGAAAGCTTGATGAATGCGATGTTGAAAACGAGAACCTGATATCTGCTATGCGGCTAGTATAGTGGGAGGATATCAAGGTAACCCTGGAAAGGAATACTCGACTGCTGTAATGAACATTTTAAGTACTTTCGAAGTACTGGAAACTATGTTCTGGATTACGAAGCAGACAAATTTTTCCTTTGGATTACACTCTCTTAGATTTCTAATCAAATAAGGACCAGTGTAAGTCGATATCAGGCTATGTGTTTCACTATTGAAGGAGAAGGAGTTTTAGGAGTTTTAACATGGAAGAGTGAAAAGCACGATGTTTTTCGGACTCTGCCATGAGTAACCAAATAGCGGCCTAAGAGGCAGCGGAAGTTTTGGTATAGCTCCGGGATAATCTCTGGGACTTAGATGTGATTCTTAATTTTCCAAAGGCTATGTAAATAGCGGTGCGATGGCAAATGGTAAGAAATCACAAGTCCATAAGTGTAAGATAACACATAGAGCAAGTACCACCTGATACGAATCATCGTCAGGGAAGACGACGCTGTAGTCACCAAGATAACTTCAGAGCGGCAACCTAGATTGCTCATTCACATGGTACTTCTTGGAAGTACAGTTTAAGCACGTGATGAGTATGGGAGTCGGGAGTTTGGAGGAAATGACTAGACCTTAGTACAAGTGGGAGATTGTTGGAGTTGTGTACTTAATGTCTAGATTTAAGTAACGGAAACTCCCGATCCACTGCCATTAATCTATTTAATTAAATAAACAATTATTTGCGTTTAATTATTTATAATTAAATATATGCAAATTATAGTCCTAGATTATATACGTTATAGTTAGTATGGTGTGCGGGCCCACACGGAAGATCATACTATCGGTTACTCGTATTTAATCGAACAGTTGCTCACGACCTAGATGGACACGAACCAATCCATCGGTATAGTCGTTGTATGAGGGAGAAAATAATCTGTCTTGATTATATTATCATACTTGTACACTTGGTGTATTGGGCGGATCGCTTGAGATTTATCGATTAGGATTGCCTTGGATAATCGATTTAAATCTCAGTTTATTTTATTCTCAATCCCCGATACTATTGCGGGTGTGTATATTTAATATAAGTGACTTTGATTTTCCAAAGGAATTGACCGGTTTAATTATTGGGTCAATTACCGGTTAAGTTGGGTCGCTATATTTTATATATGACATGCCGTGAATACTCGACGGGAAAGTGTATCCCGTAAGGGTTGATAATATCCCCGAGATGAGTTCATAAAGAATTATTATGTAAACCCTGCAGGTGGATTTGTTCCGCATAATAATTAAGGTTGAATGGTACTATTCTCGGATATAAGAGATGAATAAATTAATTAACAATAAATTAATTTTATTCATGGATATTTATATCTTAAATACACGGAATAAATAATACTACAGGAGAAATATTATTTGATATAATATGGTTTAATATTGGGAGTGCAATTAATTTATATAGTGGAAAATAAATTAATTAATATTAATGGGATTAATAGATTTGGGCTTGGGCTCAATTTAATCATTAATATTGGAAGCTCAATATTCCACCTCCTTAAGATCCCCTACGTAGCCTATAAAAACACTAGTTGGTCTTCTCTATTCTCATAACTTGAAGATCACAATTCTAGAGAGAGAAAGTAGAGAGGGAGATCCATGGAGTTCGGAGGATCGTCGCCCACCCGACGTTCGAGCTAGTGCAAGGAATACGTGGGAAGGTCTCAAGGTCTTCATAGATCTCGTTTCTCCGTACAACGAGAACAAAGGTAAAATCATGAAAACCCCTCGATGATTTTAATCTTTAATTCGTCGTATACACATGAACCAAGATCCGAGGGACGAACCCCGTGGACGAGGATCGACCTCGCGGTGGTGATCGAGGATCACCGGACCGCGGAGGCCGAGAGATCCCCGGCGGGGATCGCACGCAACACAACCCCTCGGCTGGACGCCGAGGGTGGCGGTCGAACTCTAGGGTTTCGACCGTCGGCGCGGACGAAGGGGAGCCCCAGCTTCGGCTGGGGCATGCGATCGACCCCGTCGATTGCTGGGGGTTCGCCGTGGGATGGTGCCACGGCGGGTGGACCCCCCAGCTTTGGCTGGGGCATGCGATCGACCCCGTCGATTGATGGGGGTTCGCCGTGGGATGGTGCCACGGCGGGTGGACCCCCCAGCCACCCCTCGACCGGCGGCGCGCATCGAGGAGAAGCCCCGGCTGGACGCCGGGGCTGGGGCGATCGAACCCTAGTTCGATCGCCGGGGGGAATCGCCGCGGGCTGGCGCCGCGGCTAGTGGTTCCTCCCACCTCCGATGAAGGCAGTGAGTCGCCGGACTCACCGCCCAGGGCTGCCAGAGCAGCCCAGTGATCGCATGATGCGCGATCGCGAGCCCCCTCGCGGCGGGGGCTCGGCTAAGGTTTTGTCGCGGCTTGTCCGCGGTGGAGCTCTCTTCGGGCCCGGCTCCGTGTGGTGGTTCGCGTAGATTCCGGTGACGGGATTTCGGTCGGGTTGTCGGTTCCGCATAATTTTGATGACCCGGGATATCGATTTCCAACACACCATACTCTCTATCGTCTCTTTTTCGTCATCTTCCTCCAAATGTAATTCATCGAGGTACACATGCTCCACTGTGGACTCGACCTCATTCGGTTCTACATCCTCATCTTCGTAGTCACCTTGGAGAATCGAGAGCGCATGGACCTCCGTCGGT
Source organism: Euphrasia confusa (assembly GCA_954870475.1). Taxonomy (NCBI): domain Eukaryota; kingdom Viridiplantae; phylum Streptophyta; class Magnoliopsida; order Lamiales; family Orobanchaceae; genus Euphrasia; species Euphrasia confusa. The sequence goes on from OX940960.1 coordinate 27,629,625, forward strand.
TGGCGCGTATGATTTTCTTCCTCCTGTTCCGACTCACGCAATGAGATCGACATCATACTTATCTTCTCCTCGAAAGCAATGGACCTTTCCTCTGCTTCTTCCCTATTTGCCATTGCTCCTTTATTTGATTCCATTGTCGTTTCAGTTGATTTCAATATCTGTTGGGCCGATGCATGAAATCGTGAAAATTTTCATCAAAAGATGGCTTGTACGTCGGCTCCGGTTGCATTGAATATGGTGGAGGGTAGGCCAAATTTTCTTCAACATTTCTGGCAATCGCCACTTCATTCACTCTCATCGCCGCTTCATTTGATTTTATTATCTGATTGGTCGTCTACATGAAGTCCTGAAAAACGTCATCCAACGAGGGCTTGTATGGCGGCTCTGGTTGCATTGAATATTGTGGAGGGTACATCGTGTTCTGAGGATGCCATTGTTGTGGAGCCCATTCTTGTTGAGGCGGATCAACATAATAACTCTGATGAGAATGCCACTCCGGATTGTATGCATGAGACTGGGAACCAAACTTTGGTGTCGTGTCATATTGGGAAGGCTTATAGTATGTCCTTGTCTGAGGGCACGTGAACTCCCAAGTGTAATTATGGTGTGTATTCATTCCTGCTTACACAACACTTGACAAAACATTACACGCACTAGTGTGATAATAATAATAAAAAATAAAAAAAAATAAAAAAAAGAAGAAATGTTGCAAACACACAAACACTAATACTAGTGCCTAAAGTCTTCCCCGGCAACGGCGCCAATTTGACAAGACGTTGTAGTGCGTCAAAAATCAAATAAAAATAACCGAACTAATTGCCGAAACAACTCGCCCGAGTCGATCTCTCGAGGAACACTACTATCGGTCGTAAAAGAGTTTGTTTGTTTGCAACGGAGAAGTAGAAAAGATATAGCATAATGCTCAAGTTTTTTTTTGGTTTTTTATTAAATCTAAAAATTAACTAATGAAATAAGAATACGAGAAAGCGAGTAAGAAAGCAAGAGAGAGAGCGTTTTATAAAGTAATTTGGAAAAGGTCTAGGACGTCGGGGATCGCGATTCTCTTCTTTAAGTTTTAATTCGAATTTCATAAAAGGATATTTATGCGTCCGTTTCCGGTTGGCATCGATTCAATACGAGACTCAAACTCTAACCCTAATTAAAGAATCGCTCACCCCTAACCCTAGGAAAATTAATTAGCTACTCATGATCTTTATTGAAAGACTATTGAATGTTTGAAAATTAAAATTCATGAAACGAATTAAGAAAAGTGAAAGCAACGATTAACCCACTAAGAACGAGAATTGAAGAACAAGAAATTTAAAGCGAAGAAACTTACTAAATTAATTGTCAAAAGCAAACAAAGGCATCCGTCGGTGGCTAACCCAACTTTTGCCGAGATCCGATTACAAGAGCAAGCGATGAAAAACATAGGTGAAAGTGATTCCCAATGTATTCTCCCTAATCCCAGAAAATAAGTGAAAAAAGTGTTTTTTAAAACCTAGGTTTAAAAACCAATAAGTAGTCTAAGAATCGGGGGTCAAAACGTGGGTCAATGGCTGGACGAGGAGGCAGGCGATCGCTTGAGGGAGGAGGCGCTCGCCCGCGCTGGCTGGGAGGCGACCGCCTGGCAGGGAAGCGGGCGCTTGGTGTTAAATCCAGCATTCTGAAGTTCTGGGGCAGGCGATCGCCTGGTCACCGAGCGCTCGCCTAGTGGTGGTCGCGAGCGAGCGCTTAGATGGCTGGGCCATGTAGAGCACTCCAAGGGCTTTCCGTAGAGATATAGATCATCGGTATAAGTTGTCTGAGTTGGGAGACCTTATTAGTAAATAATATCATTGTTAGAATTGTTTTTAAATTCTCTTGTTTAGTCAATACTGTTAGAGAGATTTAAGGTTGCTGTTAGTATCTCTTCTTATCTCTTCCTTTTATTATTCTCGTTAGTTAGCAGCATCTTTCTTGTATATATTGCCCATTGAGGTTAATCAATATAGTATCAAGTTATTCTTTATCACTTATATGGTATCAGAGCAGTGACTTTGATCCTACCTATCCAACTCAAACGAACGTCGCCTTCGTTTCCTCACCAATGTCGACTGAATCCAGTCATCAAATTGTCAATCCCCATGAAAAAGACAAGCCTTTTCTCTTTGTTCCCCTTTCCAATGTCACCAATCTTGTCTCTGGTAATTACCTCAATTGGGAGTTGCAGGTCGAAGCAATTCTCGACGGATTTGATCTCTTCAAATTCCCAAATGGCACTCACCCAGCCCCGCCTCGCACCATCCCGACTGGCTCACCTCCTGTCGAAACAGAGAACCCGGCGTATCTCACCTGGAAACGCCAAGATCGCCTGGTGTATGGCGCTATTCTACCCACCTTATCCGACTCGGTCGCCTCACTGGTCACTCAAACACGTACGTCGGATGAACTATGGTCTGTCCTCAAAAATACTTTTTCCCGTGCCTCCCGCGGTCACAAGAAACAAGTGAAGGATCGACTCTGGTCGATCGAGAAGGGCACACTCACAATAACGGAGTACATGAACCAGATTAAGACGGTCGTCGACCTCCTTGCCTCCATCGGTTCCCCCGTTGCTGAAGAGGACGTGACTGACCACGTTCTTCGTGGCTTAGATGATTCGTTCCAAGCAGTGGCAGACGGCGTTAATGCTCGGGATACGCCAATCCCATTTGATGAGTTACATGAAAAACTCATTAATCGTGAGTTGTTCATCAGATCTGCCCAAAGAATATCTACAGGCCCACATACAGCCCTAGCGGAACATTTACATCAAAACAGAGCGCCACAGCCTCAACGCAACTCGTCTTCTTCCGCGTCATCCTGGAGTCCGCAGTTTGCTCATCAACGCTCTACCACCAAGAAGACTTACCTAGGAAAATGTCAATGGTGCAAGGTTGTCGGTCATCTGATGCCTCAATGTCGGGTCTTCAAACAGCAGTACCCTCACATTCAACCGCCGGCAACAGCGACTCGCTCGAACTCTGCACAGCCGCAGGCTAATGCAATCTCATATGGGACTAACTTTCTGGTCGACTCTGGCGCCACAGACCATGTGACTACAGACCTGAGCAACATGGCCTTATACCATCCCTATACAGGTCCTGATTCGCTGTTCGTCGGTGACGGTTCAGGTTTGCGCATAACTCATTCTGGCACTCTTAATCTTACTGATATATCCTTGCCAAATGTCCTATTTGTACCCTCCATGAAACACAACATTTTATCCGTTTCAAAGCTTACTGCTCAGACTAATTCCTATCTTACGTTCTTTCCTGACTCGTTTTTTCTGAAGGACTGTCATACTCACGAAACCAAAGTTAGCGGGAAGTGTTATAATGGGGTCTATCTTTGGCCTCGTCCATCAGTCAATTACCTCCACCGTCAATCCCCAATCTCCTGGCATCACAAGTTGGGTCATCCGTCTACATCAATTTTTAAGCTTTTGCAGCAGCGTTTTTCTTTAGGGTCCACAAAATTTTCTCAATCTGATTGTTGTTCTTGTCAAATAAGAAAAAGCCATAAATTGCCTTTTCATGAGTCTACTCTTGTTTCAACTTATCCACTGGAAATAATATTTTCAGATGTTTGGACTTCTCCAGTTATCTCAACAGATAGTCTCAAGTACTATTGCTTATTTATTGATCACTTTACTCGTTATATGTGGTTATATCCCATTAAACACAAATCAGATGTTAAATCTTTGTTCCCAAAATTCAAAACACTTGTTGAGAAATTCTTTGCTAGCCAGGTCAAGGTTCTTTATACGGATAATGGAGGTGAATATATTGGTCTACGACCCTACTTAGCCGATGTCGGCATCAGCCACTTAACCACTCCCCCACACACCCCTGAACACAATGGTATTTCGGAACGACGCAATCGTCACGTTTCCGAAACCGGGCTTTCTCTTCTTACCCATTCCGGCCTCCCCAACACTTATTGGCCGCTTGCCATGACAACAGCGGCATATCTCATCAATCGTCTACCCACCCCAATCCTAGAAAATGAATCTCCATACAAAAAGCTCCTCAAAACTGACCCGGATTATCATAAGCTTAAGAGTTTCGGTTGTTTATGCTTTCCATGGTTAAAACCGTATGCTAACCACAAGCTTGCTCCGAAGTCTATTGAATGTGTTTTTGTAGGATATGCATCGGATCAACATGGGTACAATTGTCTTGATCCTAAAACTGGGCGGATATATGTTTCAAGGCATGTAAAATTCAACGAAGAGATATTTCCATTCAAGCTGCCAAGTCCAAAAATCACTCCACCAGAAATAAAAAATAAGAGGACTACGTTGAATATTCCAGTGCTGGAATATCCTACTCCAGTGACAGCCCAACTTCAAGAACCGACCCAGTCTGCACCACTCTCTCCAGTCCAACCTCACATATCCACACCTCCTACCTCGAACTCCACAGATGCAGCCCACTCCTCCATCCAAATTCAACCAGCTTATACTCCAGCTTCCTCTCCTCAACGGGCCCATATTTCACCACCTTCCCCACCGGCCCATACTTCACCACCTTCACAACAACCCCAAACACAATCCACTCTACCTAACCTACCTCCAATTGGCCCAAATCCTTCGGGTATTATCACCAGGTCACGAAATAATATACGCAAGCCTGTACACAAGTTGAATCTTGTTACCCTAGCCGTCGAACCTTCTGAACCAACTACCATCACCCAAGCATTACGAGATCCTGATTGGCGAAGTGCTATGCAGGCAGAGTATGATGCCCTACAATCTAATCGCACTTGGGATTTGGTTCCGGCATCTCCGACTCAGAATCTCGTCGGATGTAAATGGGTATACCGCATCAAACACCTTCCTAATGGCTCATTGGACCGTTACAAGGCGCGCTTAGTTGCCAAAGGCTTTCACCAACGTCCAGGGTGGGACTACAACGAGACGTTCAGCCCCGTAGTCAAGCCCGTAACAGTCCGTGTGGTCCTTACTCTTGCTGTTCATCATGGCTGGCGGTTACGGCAACTTGACATCAACAATGCGTTTTTGCAAGGTGACCTCAGTGAAGAAGTTTACATGGTTCAGCCTCTGGGTTTTCTAGACAAGAGCATTCCCACGCACGTCTGCAAACTTCGGAAGGCCCTATACGGCCTTAAACAGGCCTCGTGCGCATGGTACACTGCTTTGCGCACATTCCTCCTCTCTGTCGGGTTCGTAAATTATGTTGCTGATGCTTCATTGTTCATATATCGTCAAGGTCCACATATTATCTATCTTTTAGTCTATGTAGACGATATTGTTATTACTGGAAGCTCACCTGTAGCCGTCTCTCAACTAATCGATCAATTGGCCAGTAAATTCAGCCTCAAAGACTTGGGGGATCTTACATTCTTTTTGGGTATCGAAGTTATTCCAGGTTCTGATGGTGTTCTACTTTCTCAAAGGCAGTATATTAGGGACTTGTTGCAGAAGGCTGGTATGCAGGACACCAAGCCCAGTCTTACGCCTTTATCAGCATCCACTATTCTGCTCAAGGCGGAAGCTATTCTCCTTCCAAGGGCGTTACGCACTTCAGAAGTGGTAGGAAAACGCTTCGCCAGTATAAAACATCTCCAATCAAAGTGTACCTAGCCGACCGGATCCTCAATTGTCTGGCTTCCACTTTATCTTCGGGTTGTTCTCCAGTGGTTAAGTACGCCTTTATGGGATCCATCCAACTTTCCCCCCGGTCGATTATCATTAGGTCTTGTTTTTCTTCTATGGCCGAACTCGCCTGACTTGTGATAATGACATTTGTTATGTCCGCGACTCCTTCAGATGAAGCTAACTTCGAGAGAGCATCTGCCTGCGAGTTTTGTTCCCGGGGGATCTACTCGATGAAGATCTTGGGGAATTTTTCGCATAAGGCCAAAACGTGCTCGTAATACTTCTCCATCCTCTCGCATCTTGTCTCGTATTCGCCTTTAATCTCGTATTCGCCTTTAATATGAACATGTTGTGCTCCTACTGCCAGTGTTAGGTTTAAACCCGCGATCAGGGCCTCGTATTCCGCCTCGTTGTTGGTCGCTGTGAACTCGAATTTGATGGCGTGCGCGAAAGATTGCCCCTCGGGCCCAATTAGCGCTATTCCAGCTCCGACGTGGGAACTGTTCGACGATCCGTCCACGTACAATTTCCACGGCGGGAAATCGTTCGTGGGGACAATCTTCGGGAAAATTAACTCTACGATAAAATCAGCTAGGACCTGCCCTTTGATTGCGGTGCGGGGAGCATAAGTAATATCATATTTCCCGACCTCTAGACTCCATTTTAATAACCTCCCGCTCGTATCTGGCCTTTGCAGGACCTGTCTCAGAGGCATGGTGGTCAAAACTTCCACCGGATGGTCGAAGAAATATGGTCGGAGTTTTCGGACACTCATGACTAAAGCATAAGCTAACTTTTCCAGAGGGGTGTATCTGGTTTCCGCGTCATGGAGTGCTTGGCTGACAAAATAAATGGGGTGATGAATCTGCCCTTCTGCTCGTACGAGCACCGAACTCAGGGCGTGTTCGGACGCTGCTAGGTGTTGGAATTCGATATCCCGGGTTATTTAAATTTGCGGAACCGATAACCCGAACGAACCCTTCGCCGGAGATCACACGAACGCCGACTCATCCGCCGGAGTCCGGGCTTTGGAGACCACGCGTCCGAAGACGCACAGCCCGCCTCCACCCGAACCCCCGCGAGCCGGGGTTCATACGATCGAGTGATCGATCGCGCGCCGGCGATCGATCGGGGTGGGGCTGTCCAGCAGCCCCCGCGGCGAGTCCACCAGCCCGTGCCCAGCGATCGATCCCCGTGGATCGATCGCACACCCTCGGCCCAGCCGAGGGTTCGTCCTCCACGCCCCGCCGAAACCCTAGGGTCGATCGCCGTGGTCCGGCGATCCTAGATCGCCACCACGCGTTCGTCCTCTAGTCCGGGCTTCGATCTTCGGATCTTCGTCCTACGGTATTTTCAATAAACAAAATCGAATAATATCAAGTTATTTATAGATATCATACCTATGATTCGTTGTTCGGAGAAACGAAATCGAGATGACCTCGTGATCTTCCCGCGTATTCCTCGCACTCCGTTCGAACGTCGGGTGGGCGACGATCTATCGAACTCCTATGGATCCTCTTCACTCTTCAAGACTTTATGATTGGCGTATCTTAGGTTAATGAATTGTGAAGACCATGTAGTGCTTTTATAGGCTACGTAGGGGATCAAAAGGAGATTAAATATTGGGCTTCTAATATTGAAAATTAAATTGGGTCCAACCCAAATCCATTAATTCTTATCAATATTAATTTTATTTATTTTCCACTATATAAATAAAATTGCACTCCCAATATTTATCCATATTATATCAAATAATATTTCTCCGGTTAGTATTATTTATTCCGTTTATTTAAGATTTAAATATCCATGAATAAAATTTATTTATTGCTTAATAAATTTATTCATCTCTTGTATCCGAGAATAGTACCACTCAACCTTATTTATTATGCGGAACAAATCCACTCGCGAGGTTTACATAATAAATCCTTATGAGCTCATCTCGGGGATATTATCAACCCTTCCGGGATACACTGTCCCTTCAAGAATTCACGGCATGCCATATATAAAATATAGTGACCCAACTTAACCGGTAATTAACCCAATAATTAAATCGGTTAATTCCTTTGGAAAATCAAAGTCACTTATATTAAATATACACACCCGCAATTGTTTCAGGGATTAAGAATAAAATACTCCGAGACTTAAATCAATTATCACAGAGCAATCCTAATTGATAAGTCTCAAGCGATCCGCTCAATACACCAAGTGTACAAGTGTGATAAAATAATTAAGATAAATTATTTTCTCTCTAACACAACGACTATACCGATGGATTGGTCCGTGTCCATCTAGGTCGTGAGCAACTGTTCGATTAAATACGAGTAACCGATAGTATGATCTTCTGTGCGCCCATGCACACCATACTAACTACAACGTATAAAATCCAGGACTATAATTTGCATATATTTAATTAACAATAATTAAAAGCAAATGAATGTCTGTTATAAATAGGTAAATGAAAGTGCATACAGAGTTCAGAATACTCAAATCTAGACATTAAGTATACTACTCCATCAATCTCCCACTTATACTAAGGTCTAGTCATATCTTCCAAACTTCTGACTCCCAAACCCTCCAAGTGCTTGTAATATACTTCCTTAGGAAGTATCTTGGCGAAAGGGTCCGCTAGGTTGTCTTCTGAAGCTATCTTGGTGACTATCGCATCGCCCCTCTTGACGATGTCTCGAATCAGGTGGTACTTGCGCTCTATGTGTTTCGTAGCACTATGGGACCGTGGTTCCTTACTGTTTGCCACTGCACCGCTATTATCACAATAAATTGTCATAGCTTTGGGCAAACTCGGAATCACATCTAAGTCCTGGAGGAAATTAAGGAACCACACTGACTCTTTCGCTGCCTCTGAGGCTGCAACATATTCAGCTTCCATGGTAGAGTCCGAAATGCACTTTTGCTTAACACTCTTCCATGATACGGCTCCACCTCCCAAAGTGTACACATAGCCTGATGTCGACTTACGCCGGTCCTTATCAGCTTGGAAATCCGAATCTGTGTAACCCAAAGGAATCAGATTGTCTGCACTGTATCTCAGAACATAATCCTTAGTATTTCGCAAATACTTGAAAATGCTCTTTACGGCAGTCCAATGAGCCTTTCCAGGGTTACTCTGATATCTCGCTACTATGCCAACGGCATAACAGATATCAGGCCTCGTGCATAACATTGCATACATTAAGCTTCCCACAGCCGAAGCGTAGGGAACCGCTTTCATGTCATCTTTCTCCTTCTGTGTCTGAGGACAAATTTCCTTAGAAAGATAAGTTCCTTTACTGAAGGGCAGATCACCCTTCTTGGAATCTTGCATGTTAAAACGAGCTAGAATCGTGTCTATGTAAGATTGCTGGGAAAGACACAATGTTCTATTCCGGCGATCCCTTATAACTTTGATCCCTAGAACATGTCCAACTTCTCCCAAATCTTTCATATCGAATTGTCTAGACAACCATCCCTTTATGTCTGATAACATCTTTACACTGTTGCCAATGAGAAGTATGTCATCTACATAAAGCACGAGAAACACCACCTTCTTTCCATCACGTTTCCAATACACACACGATTCGTCCATGCTTTGAATGAATCCAAAAGATTGGACTACTTCATCAAATCGCAGGTTCCACGATCTCGAGGCTTGTTTCAATCCATAAATGGATCGATTAAGCTTGCACACTAGATGATCTCGCCCCTTAGCAATGAATCCTTCTGGTTGTTTCATATAAATCGTCTCGTCAAGACTTCCATTAAGGAAAGCTGTCTTGACATCCATTTGCCACACCTCATAATCCATATGAGCTGCTATGGATAAGAGAATCCGGATTGACTTTATCTTGGCTACCGGCGAGAAGGTCTCCTCATAATCGATTCCCTCTTTCTGAGTATATCCTTTCGCAACAAGCCGAGCTTTAAAGGTTTCAACCTTTCCGTCAGATCCTCTCTTTCTCTTGTAGACCCATTTACACCCAATTGGCTTTACGCCGCTTGGTGGTTCTACAAGATCCCAGACTTTATTAGAATCCATAGATTCTATTTCGGATTTCATCGCTTTCTTCCAAGAAGGCGCATCTATATCTTGTACCGCCTCATCATAGGTCCAGGGATCGACTTCATGAACTCCGGGTGCCGAGTCCGAAGACTCACCCAGTCCAATCCATCTGTCCGGTTGTTTAACAACCCTCCCACTACGACGGCGTTCCGGTGTATTAACAGTGACAGTATCAGGTGCAGGTTCTAGTGGTGTATCTATACTCGGTTCGGCTGTATCCAGGTCTTCCTCGTTACCTCTCAACTCATCAAGCATTATGTCACTTTTGGGCTTGTGGTCCATGACATAGTCTTCCTCTAAGAACCGAGCGTTAGTACTTATAACGATCTTCTGGTCCGTAGGACTATAGAACATGCCACCCTTAGTTCCTTTCGGGTATCCTACAAACAACCGTATTTCTGATCTAGGTTCTAACTTATCGGCGCCTTGTCGCAACACATGTGCTGGACATCCCCAGATCCGAATGTGTTTTAAGTTAGGCTTACGCCCACTCCACAATTCCATGGGTGTAGTTGGTACCGTTTTGGTCGGAACCCTATTCAGAATGTACGCCGTTGTTTCCAAGGCAAGTCCCCAGAACATAACAGGTAAATCCGAGTAACTCATCATCGATCGCACCATCTCCATAAGAGTCCTATTCCTTCTTTCTGACACACCATTCTGCTGAGGAGTATATGGTGAAGTCAGCTGGGATTCAATCCCATTCTCTGCCAAGTATGCCTTGAATTCTCCAGACAGGTACTCGCCTCCGCGATCAGATCGCAGGCATTTTATGGATTTACCACGAAGGTTCTCCACAAGAGCCTTGAATTCCTTGAACTTGTCAAAAGAATCACTCTTGTGGCGCATCAGGTAAATATATCCATACCTTGAGTAATCATCAGTAAAGGTGATGAAATACTCGTACCCTCCCCTTGCCTGAGTAGACATAGGTCCGCATACATCAGAGTGAATCAAATCCAATACTTGTTCAGCTCTACGTCCTTTACCAGAAAAAGAACGCTTGGTCATTTTACCATCCAAACAGGATTCGCAGGTTGGAAGGTCCTCTCCTTCTATGCCGCTAATGAGACCATCAGCTTTCAACCTTTGAATTATATTCGAATTAATATGACCTAGCCTTAGATGCCACAAGTATAATTGATTAATTTTAGAAGGTTCCTTTCTCTTATTGGTGTTCGTAGATGTGTTATTACTCTCGGTTAGTTGCACCGTGTTAGACTCAGGATTTAGAATATACAAATCGTCTATCAATGTACCAGAACAGACAATCTCACTATTTCTTCTTATGACCACAGAGTGATCAAAAGAAACAGAATATCCATTCAGAATTAACTTAGAAACTGAAATCAAATTCTTTCTAAAATTCGGTACATAAAGACAATTTTGTAAAACTAAAACCCTATCACTACTAAAACGTAAGTGAACGTCTCCCACTGCAACAGCCGCCACCTTCGCGGCATTGCCCATGTAGACCACGATCTCTCCCTCTCTAAGTCTCCGGGTTTCCTGGAACCCCTGCAATGAATTGCAGACATGGTCAGTGGCACCCGTATCTACACACCAGGTGCTGGTAGATATCACTGCTGACAATGTTTCAGTGACTAAGGAAAATTTCGTACCTTTGATGAGAGGACAATCAGACCTCCAGTGCCCAAACTGCTTGCATCGAAAGCACTTGCCCAAAGGCTTGCCTTTCCCAATCCGTGGCTTTAAGCCACTGGGTTTCTTTGCACGCTTTTCCTCTAGCCTTGCCACAAAAGCTTGTGATTCTCTTAACTTACGCACAAATTCCGCTCTCGTTGAATTCTTTTTAAGGGACTCATTGAGAGAGAATTCTGTGAGTATGTTAATCACCTCTTGCCCGGCTTCCACGCTATGTCTCAACATCATCCTGAGGTCATTTCGAATGTCCTCATCAGTTGGGACAACAGTGGATTCGGAAAGCTCAACAGTCTGGACAATGTCCAGATTTCGTTCCCAATCATCACCATATGGAACCGGTGAGTTTTCATTCTTAAGTATATCACAAAGTGGGGTCACAGTCATTCTTAACCTATAAGCACATAAAACAAACAAACAATTTAATATCCGATATTATCTCCCTCAAATAATATCATTAAATCACTAATCACATCTAAAATCCCATCAGGTAAGGCAAGCCACGTGGTGTGGACGTTTACCCACCTAAATGATTTAGCAATTAGATTTTCTTTGGTCATACATCAATTATAGCGTGACCTCGTGGGGAGGAATACTATAACGCGTATCTAAGTGTAAACCATTACTCAGTACCAAAGTAAATTACTTGGAATCGCTACATTACCGCAAGCCACGTGGTGTGGACGTTTACGATAACTTCACAACTCTTCATAATTACTTACAACTGTCTACATCAATTAATCCAAAGTCTGTCAGCATAGCAAGCCACGTGGTGTGGACGTTTACTACACTAAGAGACTTTTATAATTGACTCCCAATTACTTGATCCATTTAATCTTGTAAATCAAGACGCGGAGAATCATAAGTGAAACTCGAAGTTTCTAACCAGTGATTCACCATGCGAACAACCCTATCTCTCATAAATGAGGGAGCCGAGCAGACAAACGACCCATCTATCAAAGAATGGTACGAAGGTCTCTAATTTGTGTCCTCTACATGACCAAGTGGCTCTGGCTCCATTCCACTCCCCGGGGTGAGAATGAGTCGACTTGAAATCAGCTTTAGAAAGACAAATTAGGCATTGTTTGATAACTTAATCAATGTTTCTCGTAAGAGGAATTACAAGAACTCTCCTCTAATGACTTATCTATATAAACTTCAAAAGTTTATAAAAGTCACCAAGAGAGCAGCAATGGAGACCATGGGTATGTTTCCATACCCTCTCCCACTTAGCTTTTTACAATAAAGGGATACGCTATCTAGTGCATAAAATAAACACATATAGCATGCATACATGTAATAAAGCACATAGTATTATCACATAATCAAAATAATACTAGAATATTATTTTCCGACTATTATGGCTTTATCACATCTCCGTACGCATCTTCTAGTCTTTAGTCTTCGTTTCTTGAATGCTCCATGTGACGAGAATATTAATATCCAATATTTAAATCTATTTATTTTCAATTAATCCAAAAGTTACTTAATTCGAAAATTAAGTCAATTGAATATATCAAAAATAAAATTAAATATTATTAATATTTTTATTTATTTTATTTTCTTTTTCCACTCCATTAAATCTCTAGAATAATCTATCCAAGATACTCTTGGAATATTCTAGATGATATCCATAATGGAATAAAGAAATAAAATAATTTAGGACTTTTATACTTTCCAAATTTATTTTATTCCTAATCCATGAATATTCCCATGAGTAGGAATAATCAAATAGGAAAAATAAATTTAGTACTAAATTAATTCTTTTTCTATTTCTTGAATATTCCATGAAGAAATAATCAAAATAGGAAATAACGAATTAAATAGGAAAGTATATTTCCGGTAGGAGCAGCATGGGTTGGGAGACCCCACGCCACCCCCACCTCGTCCGACCGGCCAGCCACGGGGACGAGCGCCGCCGCCCAGCCACGCCGCCAACCACCGAACCGGTGGTAGCCGCGGCTAGGGCAACCAGCCCCTCGCCCTTAGCCCTCGATCCGGGCATCACATGGGATCGATCCAATCGATCCCTAGCCCTCGTCCATCTCGTCACTTCGTCTTCTCCGGCGGTCTTCGATTCGTCGATCCAATCGCAAAATAAATTTACAAAAAATCTAAATTACAATTCCGGTATCGATTCTATACACGAAATCGACCCTATACATTTTCCGGAAAAACGATTAACATAATAATAAATCCTAAATTCGGTCAACCCCCGAATTTTTACTATTACAAGCATTCACCACCAAAAACGAATCTCGACATGTCCGAGAGTTTAATAAAACCAACAATCACATGACAAAATAATTAAACGAATAATCATCAAGCCATAATAGTCGGAACCCTGCAAGGTAGAACAATTTTATCGAAAATACCGCGAACGTAAACCACGCTCTGATACCAATTGTTGGAATTCGATATCCCGGGTTATTTAAATTTGCGGAACCGATAACCCGAACGAACCCTTCGCCGGAGATCACACGAACGCCGACTCATCCGCCGGAGTCCGGGCTTTGGAGACCACGCGTCCGAAGACGCACAGCCCGCCCCCACCCGAACCCCCGCGAGCCGGGGTTCATACGATCGAGTGATCGATCGCGCGCCGGCGATCGATCGGGGTGGGGCTGTCCAGCAGCCCCCGCGGCGAGTCCGGCGACTCGCCGCCACCAGGAGGCCCCCGCCTTCACGGCGGGGTAGGGCACGGCACCAGCCCGTGCCCAGCGATCGATCCCCGTGGATCGATCGCACACCCTCGGCCCAGCCGAGGGTTCGTCCTCCACGCCCCGCCGAAACCCTAGGGTCGATCGCCGTGGTCCGGCGATCCTAGATCGCCACCACGCGTTCGTCCTCTAGTCCGGGCTTCGATCTTCGGATCTTCGTCCTACGGTATTTTCAATAAACAAAATCGAATAATATCAAGTTAGTTTAGATATCATACCTATGATTCGTTGTTCGGAGAAACGAAATCGAGATGACCTCGTGATCTTCCCGCGTATTCCTCGCACTCCGTTCGAACGTCGGGTGGGCGACGATCTATCGAACTCCTATTGATCTTCTTCACTCTTCAAGACTTTATGATTGGCGTATCTTAGGTTAATGAATTGTGAAGAACATGTAGTGCTTTTATAGGCTACGTAGGGGATCAAAAGGAGATTAAATATTGGGCTTCTAATATTGAAAATTAAATTGGGTCCAACCCAAATCCATTAATTCTAATCGATATTAATTTTATTTATTTTCCACTATATAAATAAAATTGCTCTCCCAATATTTATCCATATTATATCAAATAATATTTCTCCGGTTAGTATTATTTATTCCGTGTATTTAAGATTTAAATATCCATGAATAAAATTTATTTATTGCTTAATAAATTTATTCATCTCTTGTATCCGAGAATAGTACCACTCAACCTTATTTATTATGCGGAACAAATCCACTCGCGAGGTTTACATAATAAATCCTTATGAGCTCATCTCGGGGATATTATCAACCCTTCCGGGATACACTGTCCCTTCAAGAATTCACGGCATGCCATATATAAAATATAGTGACCCAACTTAACCGGTAATTAACCCAATAATTAAATCGGTTAATTCCTTTGGAAAATCAAAGTCACTTATATTAAATATACACACCCGCAATTGTTTCAGGGATTAAGAATAAAATACTCCGAGACTTAAATCAATTATCACAGAGCAATCCTAATTGATAAGTCTCAAGCGATCCGCTCAATACACCAAGTGTACAAGTGTGATAAAATAATTAAGATAAATTATTTTCTCTCTCACACAACGACTATACCGATGGATTGGTCCGTGTCCATCTAGGTCGTGAGCAACTGTTCGATTAAATACGAGTAACCGATAGTATGATCTTCTGTGCGCCCATGCACACCATACTAACTACAACGTATAAAATCCAGGACTATAATTTGCATATATTTAATTAAAAATAATTAAAAGCAAATGAATGTCTATTATAAATAGGTAAATGAAAGTGCATACAGAGTTCAGAATACTCAAATCTAGACATTAAGTATACTACTCCATCACTAGGTAAAGAAAGAGTTTCTCCCCGGACAACGGCTTGGACAGGATTTTAGGATCTCTCAAATGTTCCTTCAGTCTTTCAAACGCTTCTTGACTTTCCTTTCCCCATTGGAACTTTTGATTTTTTATGGCCTTAAAGAAAGGCCTGCTCTTATCCCCCAGTCGGGGGATAAACCTGCTTAACGCTGCCAAGCATCCCGTCAATTTTTGTACATCCCTCAAACATTTGGGCTCCCTTAGATTTATGATCGCATCAATCTTTTCGGGGTTTGCTTCTATTCCCCGCTGGTGGACTATGTGTCCCAAAAACTTTGTAGCGTACACCCCAAAGTGGCACTTTTTCGGGTTCAGCTTCATATTATAAGCTTTCAAGATCGCGAACGCCGTAGACAGGTCTTTCACGTGGTCTTCCTCGCTCTTGCTCTTGATAATGATGTCATACACATATACTTCCATCGTGTCCCCGATCTGTTCGGCAAACATTTTGTTGACTGATCGCTGATAAGTCGCCCCTGCGTTTTTTAATCCAAAAGGCATCCGCTTCCAGCACAAAATACCCTTATCAGTGTAGAAAGACGTGCATTCCATGTCTTCTGCGGTCATGGGAATTTGATGATATCCCGCATAGCAATCACAATTTGAAAATATCGCGTGCCCGGCAACGCTATCGATCAGGTGGTCTATTTGTGGGAGGGGGAAATAATCTTTCGGGGAAGCTTTGTTCAGATCGGTGAAGTCGATACATAGTCTCCACGTGTTGTTGGTTTTCTTCACCAAAACTACATTCGCGACCCATTGGGGCTCTTCTGACGCCTCGGTCACGAGATCGTTATCGACCAACTTCTTCACTTCTTCTGCTAACGCTGCGTATTTCTCGGGACCCATTTTCCTCCTTTTCTGCGCCACGGTTTTTCTGTCCGGGTCTATCTTCAAATGGTGGCAAGCGTGTTCGGGACTTATCCCGACCATGTCTTTATGCGACCATGCGAACGCGTCGGTATTTTCCTTCAGAAAATCTATTAGCTCACCCTTCAGTTTATCTGGGATTTTAGATCCTATGAACACCTCCAAATCCGGACGGTTAGGATCTAACTTCACCCTCTCCAACTCGTCGACCGCCGAGAATTGAGAAGGTCCCCGAGGATCCTCGATCTCCTCGGGCTCATACCCTAACCGGGGATCGGGATCTTCTCCGATCACAACCTCCGTTGTTTTAACCTCATGTTTATCCTCTCGGATTTCTTCGGGCACTTCATCGATCAGGATCTGTAATATCTGTACGTTTAAAATGTCCGCGTCGTCGGGTTCTATGCGTTGGATAGTTTCCTCATTCTCTTCTTTAAATTGTTCGTTGTCACTTATTAATTGTTCGTTTATTTGGTGATTGGGATCTCCAAATGCCCCAATGTTAACTTGTTCGTCATTTCCTTCGAGCATGTTTATCAATCGGAAGTGCGTGGAAAAAATGGGATAATCAAAACACTTCTTGGCCATATATTGATCTCCTTTCACGGTCCCAACGGATCCGTTAGAGGTAGGAAATTTAACAAAGTAATAATGGGAGGACGCCACAGCCTCGAAAACGTCGAGAAACGGCCTCCCGAAGAAAGCATTATAGACACTCTCAGAGTTAACAATTATAAAATCCATCATCCTCGTGATCTTCACTTCCGGATTCCAATGATCCCTTAATTCCACCGACATGGTGATTTTTCCCAGCGGGCACACAACCACGTTTCCGAAGCCCTTCAGCATCTCCTTGTAGGGCTTCACATAATTGACCAAATCCCCGAGCTGGTCCAGAGTCGACTTGAAGATTATGTTGCAGTGGGCACCATTGTCGATCAAGATTCTCGCGGCCTCAACCCCCAAGATCCTGGTCGTGACGACCAACGCGTCTTCCTTCGGGTATGCAATGCCTTCCCGGTCTTGATCGTTGAATGTGATGGTCACGCCCTTGGCTATGGTTGGCTCCTTGAACGGGATCACCGAGTTGATGCCTTCCCACTTTCGCAAATCCTCCTTCCGCTGTCGTTTACATTTATGGATGATGGGGGTCAAACCCCCGATCATGTTCACTCTTCCTCCGTTCAAATCCGGAGGGAACTCATTTTGCTGGAGCCCGCCAGCCGGTGGTGGTGGGGGCAATAAGTTTTGGTTCATCGGTGGTCCCTCTAGCCTGGGCTGTTGCTGCGGCCTGTAGTCTTGGCGATTGCCTTGATTGTGGTCGCGGCCTCTCTTTGGTGCCCGCAACAGCTGTCCTAACTTCCCTTCATCGAACAGGCGGCGGAGTTGCATGATTAGGTCGCGGCATTCATCCGTTGTGTGCCCGATGTCCTCGTGGAAGTCACACCACTTCCGAGCATTTCTCTTGTCCGGAGGCGTATACAGAGGTTTCGGGGGAAAGAGGGCGTTTATCTGATTCTCCATGAAGATTTGCAGTATCGCCCCGGGACTCTTTCCCAGCAGATTTCCATCTTCAGCCTTATGATTTCCCTGTTCGCTTTTCTTAGGACCCTGATACCCTTTATACCCTCCGGGCTTTTTCGACCAATCCTTCTTCTCTACAGGTTCTTTGATACCCTTCTCGGGCTTTAACTCCTTCATGCGCTGGACGTAAATCCGCTGCTGCGCAATCTCCTCGCCGGCTCGTCGCCGGAATTCAGTGTAAGTTCGGGGGTAATCTTTCATCATGGGTTTGAAGAGTTCAGATGTGGCCTTCAATCCGCTTACCGCGGCGTGTATCAAAACCTCCTCTCCGACCTGTTCTCCTTGCATCACAATGGTCTCGATGCGTTCAACGTATTCTTCATCCGATTCGTCTAGCCGCTGCTTGATTCCCATCAAGCGCTGTCTTCCTTCCGGGCACCTGACCCTCGAGGCGAAGTATGAAATAAAGGTTTCTCCCAGCTCTCCAAAGCTATCTATCGATCTGTGGGGGAGCCCGGTATACCATTGATGGGCTGCTGATAAATATCAAAAATCAAACGAAATTCGTTTGCAAGCCTAAGGCTCAATTTCAATTCCAAAACTCACGTAATAATATCTCAGAACCCTAAAACAACCTTTAAATACTAATTTCACACCTACCAAACCTAGAATTAAAACCTAATAAGGATTCTAATTAAAAAAGGAATAAATATAAAATAAACTAAAATAAATTGGATAATAATTGATAAAAATTCCAGGCCCACAACAGGCCTAAGCCCGATCTCGACGCCGATAGACGAGCCATGGTCGAGGCCCAACCCTTTCTATCAAGGCCTTCCGCTCTCTATCAACTCCATCCCTCTTCAAATCAACCTTGTCCCCAAGGTTGAAAAACGTTCTCCTTTTCCGTTACTTCATCTTGGTCAGTGGGCTCGTAATACTCATAATTACGTAGGTCTACTTCCTCATTCGGTTCCACGAGCAACACTCGCAGCTCTCTGAGAGGACATACTCTCCCATGGCCTGGTGTGTAAGTCTTGCGGCACTTGAAGCACAACCCTTTCGCCCGCAAGTCAGCTATCTCGTTTGATGTGAGACTAGAGAAGCGTGAGCGGGTAGTCGACTCCTCCGAAGCTGCCGAAGTATTAGTCGTTGAGTGGTCGATCAGCCGAGTCATGCGACTGACTGAATCACCTCCCGCTGGCCCGGTGACTATGCCTGCCTGCACCACCAAATTATCTTCCACATCCCTTGCTAGTTCCATGGCCGTTTCCAGATCTTCCGGACGCAGTAACCTAAGTGAACTACGTATGGAATCCTTCAACCCCTTCATGAAATACCCAAGGTAGTGATCATCAGAGAGCCCGGGTACCTGGCTTGCCAACTGCACAAACAAAGTTGCATACTCGTCCACACCCTTCGTTTGTTTTATGTCCGCTAATCGCTCATACGGGCTGCCCTTAAACCTGGTATCAAAACGATCGACCAAAGCTGCCGAGAACTCCTCCCACTTGAGGCCTGGTCGACGTGATCGAAACCAATTGGCCCAATAGAGGGCTGATCCCTCCATCGATATCACAGCTGTTGCCACCTTTGCCTCCGGCCCTGTGAATTGAATCTCGAATTGCTGGTTGGCACGGGTAAGCCAACCGATCGGATCAGTCCCGTCAAAAACGGGAAGTTGAGGAGGAGGGCCAGTTGGTTTTGACGCTTCCCGCGTTTCTGAATTTTCACCCGTTGACGAGTCGGAATTTGATGGATGTAGTTGCTGCAGCTTGTGCGTGATGTCTCCCAGCATGGTCTTGAGGGCAGTAAATTCTGCAGCCATCTCCTTTTTCATAGCCGCTTGATCAGCTTCCAGTTTTTCCAGCCTTTCTGTGGTTGTTCGTGGGATGGTCATGGTGTCGAGATCGGGATCCGGCAGGTCGGACCAATTGATAAATATCAAAAATCATAAGAAATTCGTTTGCCAGCCTAAGGCTCAATTTCAATTCCAAAACTCACGTAATAATATCTCAGAACCCTAAAACAACCTTTAAATACTAATTTCACACCTACCAAACCTAGAATTAAAACCTAATAAGGATTCTAATTAAAAAAGGAATAAATATAAAATAAACTAAAATAAATTGGATAATAATTGATAAAAATTCCAGGCCCACAACAGGCCTAAGCCCGATCTCGACGCCGATAGACGAGCCATGGTCGAGGCCCAACCCTTTCTATCAAGGCCTTCCGCTCTCTATCAGCTGCATCCCCTAAAGCTAGCGGAAAAAGCTTGCATTTGGTTTCGTCGGTGGCACCGCGTCCGACCATATATATATTATATTTGTTCAAATGGACCTCGGGGTCCGTCCTTCCATCATAAGTCAAAGATAGGAGCGGGGCAATATCCAACTGTGCCCGCGACCTTTCCACTCGTAGAGTCAGTGGTTCAACTAAAGCTGATCGCTTCTTCGGATCGACCTCCTGCTGGGAGATTTTCTTCTCCATCTCACTTAAACGTCGTTCTAGATCCTGATCCATGATGACTTGGGCCCGACCTCGGTTCATTGTGCGGACAATGCGTCCTCCAGTTTTATTCATGGTCACTTGGACATTATCAGGTTGGGGGTTCTCTTCCTCGAAGTCAGCGTCCAGACATCTTCCCCCTAATTCTGGTGTTCTCGGCTGTTCTTTCCCCTTTAGGATGCGGGAACGTTCCTTTAGCTTCTGGATGGTTCGCTTTATTTCCTCAGGGGATTGGAAGTGTTCGATATTGAGGTCGGGGACCTCGCTCTCTTAGATGTTCGCCTTCTACTTTTCTTCGGCCAATTTTTCCGCGATGACCCTCTGTCTCTCCACGAGCTCGCGCTGCTCGGCTCTCAGTTTTTCGATCATCGCCCATTGGCGGTGCTCTTCTTCGGAGATCGGGGGCAATTGAACCTCTGATCCCCCTTCTACCATGGGAGATTTTCCGTTGTCGCGGGCATTTTTGCTCGCCGACTCGCCCACATTGGTGGTGTTTGGAAGACCTATTTCTAGCATCTCCATGATATATTGCCTAAGTTTGTTCACTCAACGCCCGAGGATCACCCCTCCTTCTAGCGCCAATTGTTTACGGGCAGAAAATCCTAACAGGAAATTCACCCGCGAACGTATTGATGTTTTGGGGATTGAGAGAACAAATAAGGAAATAATAAAAGCTTCTAATATTAAATTCCAGGTATATTTCTTGGGAATTGTGCTTTCCCCTTACAAATGAGGAAATTCGACTATTTATAGTACACAGATTAGGGTTTCTATACATGGGCTTGGGCCTTGATTACATGGGCTTTTTCCTAGATAACCACATGTATTACCCCCTGTATTAGGGGAAGATCTCCTTTATACCCCTGTAATGAGATGCCCTCTTTTGCCCCTGGTCCGGTCTAACTTGAACGAGTCGCTTTCGTTTTGCTAATCCGTTATCCAAGCACCCTGGGAATGAGTCGAAAAAACCGCCGGTCCTGGCGACCACATCTCGCTCATTTCCTTGTCAACACACGGCCAGAAGGGCAGAGGACTCTAACACCGCGTGTTCCGGGGAAGCTTCTGCGTACAGAAAAGTCATGAGGTGGCTGGAGATGTTCGCGGTGCATCCGTGCTAGTGGTGCTCGATGATGTTAGGCCTCTGCGCCATGGTGATCGCATGTGGTCGCCGGTTAGGTATCTTAGTTTCCTCGTTAATTAGGTTATCTCTGGTCAGGTCCGGACTTGGGCCGTAATCCGATCGTAATGGATTCTGCGAAAATGGGGAACAACAGACAGTTACATCTCCATGACGGGCTACATCTTATACCTAGGCAGCACACCCATCTCCTGGAGCTCACGCAAGTAGAAATCCATTGCTCGCTCATCCACCGAGGTGGAGTACAAGGCAATGGCAGACACGTCTGCTGAAGTTCTATGGATTCAATCACTGTTCAAAGAACTTGGGCACAAAGAGATCAGTCCTCCCGTACTATACTGTGACAATTTAGGCGCCATAAGTCTTAGCTCCAACCCGGTCTTCCATTCCTGAATGAAGAACATTGCCCTTGCGTACCACTTCGTTCGGGAACAAATCAGCAAAGGAGCTCTGCGTGTCGCCTATGTTTCAATAGATGATCCATTGGCGGATATTCTCACAAAGACTCTACATCGACCTCGTCATGATTATCTAGTTTCCAAGTTACAACTATCCTCTCGGTCGTTTAACTTGCGGGACGGTATTAGTAAATAATATCATTGTTAGAATTGTTTTTGAATTCTCTTGTTTAGTCAATACTGTTAGAGAGATTTAAGGTTGCTGTTAGTATCTCTTCTTATCTCTTCCTTTTATTATTCTCGTTAGTTAGCAGCATCCTTCTTGTATATATTGCCCATTGAGGTTAATCAATATAGTATCAAGTTATTCTTTATCACTTATAGACCTAACATCTCCAAGTTTGCTCCGCATACACTCCGGGCAGCTGCGTACTACTCTGGAAACTCAAGTATTGTGACTATATCACGAGGATATATGATAATAAAAGTGCAGGGCCTTGTACAACTCTTCGAGAGATTTCCGATAAGGTATGAACCATGCATGTATGTGGTCGGATCTGGGAGAACGAAGCTCTCCAAGTTTGCTGCACATACACCCCGGGGCAGCTGCATACTGGGCTGGAAACCCGTGAATTCCGGCTTTATGACGGGGAACCATGACAACAAGCTGGTAGGACCATTTAGAGGATTTCAAGATCTTTCCGATCATGTATTGATGGTGTTTTTAGGTTATCGTAGTTGGGAGAACCAAAATGGCCAAGTTTGCATCGCAATCACGATAGGTGGTTGGTCGAATCACTTTACCGTTTTTCAACACGTTTTTGCTCGTTTTCGCATTGAACATGATCATACACCTACACACTCCACAAAACGTCAAACCTACCGATAATCATGAGAATGATGCACAAGAATGACACAAAATTGCATGAGACGACACAAAACATCATAGAAAAAGTAGCACAAAAACATGTAAATCACAAAGTCGTGTAATCTAGTCCTATAATCGTTCTAGTGAGTTATTGCAGCGGCAAGAAAAGGACGTAGCCCTCGTTAACGGGTGAACCACTATAAATCTTCGTGTCATTTATTTTTCGTATTTTTCGTTCTTGTGTTGTTCGTGTGCTTTTCAGGCGGGGATTTCGGACGCGAATTCCCAACAACTGGTATCAGAGCGCTAGGGCTATAGCGATCGGAGAAAAGCGATGACGGACACCACCACCTGTTTCGGGGTTACGAAATTTGATGGAAACAACTATGGACACTGGAAGATGCAGATCGAGGACTACCTTTATGGAAAGAGGCTCGGAATTCCTTTGAAGGGTAGACCGGAGAAGATCACGGATGACGAGGAATGGGAAAGCCTCGACAGACAGGGTTGGGATTGATACGTTTGTCTCTAGCTTCAAACGTGTCTTTCAACGTGCGCTCAATTCCCACTACCAAGGGTTTGATGGCTGCCCTATCAAACATGTACGAGCAACCTTCAGCGAACAACAAGGTGTATCTCATGAAGCAGTTGTTCAACCTGATGATGTCGGACAATGCAAACGCAGCCAACCACTTAAACGAGCTGAATTCCATCTTGGACAAGTTGAAGAGAGTCGGGGTGAACTTCGATGATGAAATTTACGCTTTGATCCTACTTGCGTCTCTACCGGATATTTGGGAGCCCATGCGGGCAGCTGTTAGCAACTCTATGGGGAAGGAGAATCTGCAGTTCTCCGAAGTTAGTGATAAAATCCTTTCCGAGGAAATCCGGATAAAGGATTTCAAGGGAAAGACTCCTAGTTCGGCCTTGAGTGTGGAGAACCGAGGGAGAAACTCGGGCAGGAACGCTAACAGGAACAGAGGGAGATCCAAGTCTATGAATGGAAGAGATAGCTCGAGGTCCGAGGATAATGAGTGTTGGAATTGTGGGAAGACGGGGCACTTCAAGAGGGATTGTCGCTCTCGGGGGAATAACGACAACAAGAAGAAGGGAACCGCCAACGCGGTGACACAGGAGGATGACGACGATGGGGACGTCCTTCTCTTATCAGTCGACTCACCGATCGATTCCTGGGTGCTGGACTCAGGGGCTTCTTTCCATACTACTGCACAGCGGGAGGTAATGCTTAATTATGTCTCGGGTGACTATGGAAAGGTTTTTCTTGCAGATAACGAGCCACTCGATATAGTCGGGATGGGAGATATCAACCTGAAGCTGTCTAATGGGCAAACCTGGAAGATTACCAAGGTCAGACACGTGCCGGGGTTGATGAGGAACCTAATTTCGGTGGGCCAGCTTGAAAATGATGGCTACCTGAGGTCATTTGGAGATGGGTCGTGGAAGGTTTCGAGGAATGCCATGACCATTGCTCGAGGTCATAAGACGGGCACACTTTATTTGACGACGAGCATGAGGGATTCGGTTGGTGTTGTTGATAGCACCCAAAAGACCGAACTGTGGCATTGCAGGCTGGGGCACATGAGTGAGAAGGGGATGAAGATCATGGAAAAGAACGGGCTGCTGCCCGAACTCAAGGCGATTGAGTCTCACGTGTGCGAAAGCTGCATTCTTGGAAAGCAGAAATGAGTGAGTTTTTCCAAAGGTGGAAGGGAGCCCAAAGCGGAGAAGCTGGAACTAGTACACACGGATGTTTGGGGACCAGCTCCCGTCGCCTCACTCGGAGGGTCACTCTACTATGTTACCTTCATCGATGACTCCACCCGGAAGGTATGGGTATAATTCATGAAAAATAAAAGTGATGTGTTCTCTGTTTTCAGGAAATGGAAAGCCGAGGTTGAGAATGAAACAAATCTCAAGGTGAAGTGTTTGAGGTCCGACAACGGTGGTGAGTACGTTGACGCCGACTTCAAACAATTTTTTGTCGAGAATGGGATCAAGATGGTGAAGACTATTCCGGGGACCCCACAACAAAACGGAATAGCGGAGCGAATGAACAAGACGCTAAATGAGAAGGCCCGGAGTATGCGGTTACACTCGGGAATGCCCAAGATGTTTTGGGCGTATGCCATCGACATGGCAGCTCATTTAATCAACAGAGCACCGTCGGTTCCTTTGGAATATCGGATTCCTAAGGAGGTTTGGAGTGGGAAGAAGCTGAATCTGTCCTACTTGAGGGTGTTCGGGTGTCTGTCGTATGTCCATATCGACGAAGCTGCTCGTAGCAAGCTTGATCCTAAATCCAAGAAGTGTTTCTTCATTGGATATGGCGGCACGGAGTTCGGGTACCGATTTTGGGATGCCGAAAATCATAAGGTGATCCGAAGCAAGGATGTGATCTTCAACGAGGCGGTCTTGTACAAGGTTAAAGACGAGGTTGTTGAAGAAAGCATTGATCCCGTGGGAGACACGGAGGAGGTTCCGGTGGAGGTCGTGGAGACCGAGAAGATCGAAGAGGACAACACGAGCAGCGAGGATGAGCAAGATGAAAATGCTCATCCCAACATCGATCCTGTTACACCGAAGCCATGGAGGTCGACTAGGGTAAGAAGACCCCCTCATAAATTTTCACCATCTCTTAACTATATCTTGCTGACTGATAGGGGTGAGCCGAAGAGCTACACCGAGGCTATACAAGCGAGGGATTCGATCAAGTGGGAGTCAGCCATGAAAGAGGAGATGAGCTCATTGATGTAGAATCAGACTTGGGAACTAGCCGAGCTTCCGAAGGAGAAGAAGGCCTTGCACAATAAATGGGTCTTCCGGGCAAAGGAAGAACACGATGGGAGCGTTCGGTATAAAGCAAGATTGGTGGTGAAGGGCTTCCAGCAAAAGGAAGGGATCGACTACACTGAGATCTTTGCTCCGGTAGTCAAAATGGTTACCATCCGGGTGGTGCTTAGCTTGGTGGCAAAGGAGAACTTGCATCTTCAGCAAATGGATGTAAAGACCGCATTTCTTCACGGGGATCTGGATGAAGAAATATACATGAAGCAACCGGAGGGTTTTGAAGTCCGAGGAAAGGAGAAGCTGGTGTGTAAGCTTCAGAAGAGCTTGTATGGGTTGAAGCAAGCTCCAAGGCAGTGGTATAAGAAGTTTGACATGTTCATGAAGCGGGTCGAATTCATGCGGTGCGAGGTGGACCACAGCTGCTATTTCAAGAAACTCAGATGTACCTACATAATATTACTCCTTCTGAAGACTTGGGGGATCAATTGTCCAGTAATTTCAGCCTCAAAGACTTGGGGGATCTTACATTCTTTTTGGGTATCGAAGTTATTCCAGGTTCTTATGGTGTTCTACTTTCTCAAAGGCAGTATATTAGGGACTTGTTGCAGAAGGCTGGTATGCAGGACACCAATCCCAGTCTTACGCCTTTATCAGCATCCACTATTCTCCTCAAGGCGGAAGGTATGCCTTTACCTTCTCCAACCGAATATAGGACGATGATGGGGAGCCTGCAGTACCTGAGTCTAACCCGTCCGGATGTCGCTTTTGCAATCAATCGGTTGAGTCAGTTTATGCAAAAACCAACCGACGTTCATTGGGGTGCCTTGAAGAGAGTGCTCCGCTACCTAGTTGGTACTACTGACTATGGTATTCGCATATCGAAGATGTGTCCACTCACCTTTCATGGGTATACCGACGCCGATCATGCAGGTGACAAAGACAGTTACATCTCCACGACGGGCTACATCTTATACCTAGGTGGCACACCCATCTCCTGGAGCTCACGCAAGCAGAAATCCATTGCTCGCTCATCCACCGAGGCGGAGTACAAGGCACTCGCAAACACGTCTGCTGAAGTTCTATTGATTCAATCACTATTCAAAGAACTTGGGCATAAAGAGATCAGTCCTCCCGTACTATACTGTGACAATTTAGGATCCATAAGCCTTATCTCCAACCTGGTCTTCCATTCCTGAATGAAGAACATTGCCCTTGCGTACCACTTCGTTCGGGAACAAATCAGCAAAGGAGCTCTGCGTGTCGCCTATGTTTCAACAGATGATCAATTGGCGGATATTCTCACAAAGACTCTACATCGACCTCGTCATGATTATCTAGTTTCCAAGTTACAACTATCCTCTCGGTCGTTTAACTTGCGGGACGGTATTAGTAAATAATATCATTGTTAGAATTGTTTTTGAATTCTCTTGTTTAGTCAATACTGTTAGAGAGATTTAAGGTTGCTGTTAGTATCTCTTCTTATCTCTTCCTTTTATTATTCTCGTTAGTTAGCAGCATCCTTCTTGTATATATTGCCCATTGAGGTTAATCAATATAGTATCAAGTTATTCTTTATCACTTATAGACCTAACCTCTCCAAGTTTGCTCCGCATACACTCCGGGCAGCTGCGTACTAGTCTGGAAACTCAAGTAGTGTGACTATATCACGAGGATATATGATAATAAAAGTGCAGGGCCTCGTACAACTCTTCGAGAGATTTCCGAAAACGTATGAACCATGCATGTATGTGGTCGGATCTGGGAGAACCAAGCTCTCCAAGTTTGCTGCACATACACCCCGGGGCAGCTGCATACTGGGCTGGAAACCCGTGAATTCCAGCTTTATGACGGGGAACCATGACTACAAACTGGTAGTACCATGTAGAGGATTTCAAGATCTTTCCGACCATGTATGGATGGTGTTTTTAGGTTATCGTAGTTGGGAGATCCAAAGTGGCCAAGTTTGCAGCGCAATCACGATAGGTGGTTGGTCAAATCACTTTACCGTTTTTCAACTCGTTTTCGCTTTACCGCATTGAACATGATCATACACCTACACACTCCACAAAACGTCAAACCTACCGATAATCATGAGAATGATGCACAAAAATGACACAAAATGGCATGAGACGACACAAAACATCATAGGAAAAGTAGCACAAAAACATGTAAATCACAAAGTCGTGTAATCTAGTCCTATAATCGTTCTAGTGAATTATTGCAGCGGCAAGAAGTGGACGTAGCCCTCGTTAATGGGTGAACCACTATAAATCTTCGTGTCATTTATTTTTCGTATTTTTCGTTCTTGTGTTGTTCGTGTGCTTTTCAGGCGGGGATTTCGGACGCGAATTCCCAACAACTGGTATCAGAGCGCTAGGGCTATAGCGATCGGGGAAAATCGATGACGGACACCACCACCTCTTTCGGGGTTACGAAATTTGACGGAAACAACTATGGACACTAGAAGATGCAGATCGAGGACTACCTTTATGGAAAGAGGCTCGGAATTCCTTTAAAGGGTAGACCATAGAAGATCACAGATGACGAGGAATGGGAAAGCCTCGACAGGCAGGTGGTGGGATTGATACGTTTGTCTCTAGCTTCAAACGTGTCTTTCAACGTGCGCTCAATTCCCACTACCAATGGTTTGATAGCTGCCCTATCAAACATGTATGAGCAACCTTCAGCGAACAACAAGGTGTATCTCATGAAGCAGTTGTTCAACCTAAAGATGTCGGACAATGCAAACGCAGCCAACTACATAAACGAGCTGAATTCCATCTTGGACAAGTTGAAGAGAGTTGGGGTGAACTTCGATGATGAAATTTACGCTTTGATCCTACTTGGGTCTCTACCGGATAGTTGGGAGCCCATGCGGGCAGCTGTTAGCAACTCTATGGGGAAGGAGAATCTGCAGTTCTCCGAAGTTAGAGATAAAATCCTTGCCAAGGAAATCCGGAGAAAGGATTTCAAGGGAAAGACTCCTAGTTCGTCCTTGAGTGTGGAGAACCGAGGGAGAAACTCGGGCAGGAACGCTAACAGGAACAGAGGGAGATCCAAGTCTATGAATGGAAGAGATAGCTCGAGGTCCGAGGATAATGAGTGTTGGAATTGTGGGAAGACGGGGCACTTCAAGAGGGATTGTCGCTCTCGGGGGAAGAACGAAAAAAGAAAGAAGGGAACCGCCAACGCGGTGACACAGGAGTATGACGACGATGGGGACGTCCTTCTCTTATCAGTCGACTCACCGATCGATTCCTGGGTGCTGGACTCAGGGGCTTCTTTCCATACTACTGCACAGCGGGAGGTAATGCTTAATTATGTCTCGGGTGACTATGGAAAGGTTTTTCTTGCAAATGACGAGCCACTCGATATAGTCAAGATGGGAGATATCAACCTGAAGCTGTCTAATGGGCAAACCTGGAAGATTACCAAGGTCAGACACGTGCCGGGGTTGATGAGGAACCTAATTTCGGTGGGCCAGCTTGACAATGATGGCTACCGGACGTCATTTGGAGATGGGTCGTGGAAGGTTTCGAGGAACGCCATCACCATTGCTCGAGGTCATAAGACGGGCACACTTTATTTGACGACGAGCATGAGGGATTCGGTTGGTGTTGTTGATAGCACCCAAAAGACCGAACTGTGGCATTGCAGGCTGGGGCACAAGAGTGAGAAGGGGATGAAGATCATGGAAAATAACGGGCTGCTGCCCGAACTCAAGGCGATTGAGTCTCACGTGTGCGAAAGCTGCATTCTTGGAAAGCAGAAACGAGTGAGTTTTTCCAAAGGTGGAAGGGAGCCCAAAGCGGAGAAGCTGGAACTAGTACACACGGATGTTTGGGGACCAGCTCCCGTCTGTAGGTACCGATATACCGATCCGATCGATATACCGTGTGTGCGGAAGCGTGTAAAGCAATAGATCTACTATGCCATGATCTTAGTGCACACTTAATGTGTATAAGAACACATATAAACATATATATATACACATCCAATATATATATATATATAAGGTTCAACGATTACTTACTTTTGTGACGAAGTGGTTCGTTGATGTCGTTGAGGTGGTGTTGAGTCGATTGAACCACCTCAATTGAATCAGCCTCTCGAAACTCTCCTTGTGAATGACCTCGTCACTCCTCTTGTCTAGATCACCCGGATGTTGAAGCCGCACAAATGGCCCGACCTCTACGTGTTGCACACGAACCCGGAAAATGAACTTGCTTGCTTGTTAGATTGAATTGGTTCTCCAAGAACTCTTTTCTCTCTATTTGGTGTGATTTTCGTAGCTGAATATTATGGTGAGGAAATCAGCATTTTCTCACCTATTAACCATGAAATAACACCAAGTAACCCCCCCCCCCCCCCCCCCATAATGATGATATTGATGTAGAATCATTATCACACATTAAGGTGTGTTAATGGTGAAGTTGAATGGTCATGTCCACATCCACATGCCACATTGCATTGGATGTGGTCACATTTGCTTGCATGGCATGCCATGTCACACCATGTGACATGTATTCCATGCAAGCCATGCATCCCATGCATATACGTAAATCACATCGAATATAAACCTAGTTTATATATGTATATATATATATATATATATATATATATGTCGATTCCAAATCGACTTATTTTAGCAAACACTTATAGCTCGTATTTCCGGCTCGTGTGTGACCCTGTAGGTATAATTATCGATCAATATTATATTTCTCCCAGCAATTAATATTATCTAATAATTATTTAAACATCCATAGACGACCTTATGACTTTATCGATTGCACACGTAGGATCGAAGGAAACATCCCAACAATCTCCCACTTGGCCTTCAGAGCCAGTGTGCTGCCAACTTCCTGTTGTCACTTATGTCTAAATTTGAACTTGAGGCAAGACTCGAGTCATCCTCAATCGGTTCAAACCTTTCTTGGACTTTGAGACAGACTGTAAAACCAGATTTATCACTATGATACGAATCTGGACGTGGCCACGTATTTTCCACAGTCTCGACTCTCCAAGTGGCCGTTAAGACATGTATCCCATTATAAAATGGAGGACAATCCCATCTTGTCAATCCAAGCTCTCCCACTTGCTTCCTGATATACCCAATAACAAGTTTTATAACCTCCTTTTACGAAAGGCGTTTACTTGTATCAAAGTACACCATTTCACAATGGAATCACTCTGGACTACTCAGGTCAGAGGAAATTGCTCGACAGTCAATGAAATAGTATTATGACTCGAAATCTTAAATACTATTCCAGTCGGGTCTGTTCGATCATTAGCTCCCAGCTAATATCTATGTAATTGTACTTGATGTCCCACATCACTAGCCCATGAAGCGGCGCTATAGTACACATTACAATCTAGTTCTTTGTATCGTCAATTTGTCCATACTCGATGATACGAACTAGGAACAATTTATGACTTAATTATATTAGTTCAACAATTGGGACTTCATTATGTGGTAAATCGACCTCATAACACAATTAATATAATTTAATCATTTGGACAATTCATACAATTTAAACCACAATTATATGAAGAAATTATTGAATATCATAAAAGATACGTGAATGTTTACATAAACTCCAAAAGTAGACAATACAATAATAGGAATCACAATCCATCTCTAAGATATCGTATCCCTATTGCAGTCGTATGAGCATCATGCTTTGACTGCTGGAGTGGTTTAGTTAATGGGTCTGCAACATTATCATCAGTTGCAACTTTATTTATCTCGATGTCTCCACGACTAACTATCTCCCTGAGAATGTGGAACTTCCTGAGCACATGTTTGGATTTGTGGTGCTCCCTAGGCTCCTTGGCTTGCGCGATAGCTCCACTATTATCACAATAGAGAGATATCGGATGGGCCGAACTAGGTACGACACCAAGCTCATCTAAGAACTTTCTTATCCAAACGGCCTCCTTTGCTGCTTCAGATGCAGCAATGTACTCAGCCTCTGTAGTAGAATCAGCTACGGTGGGTTGCTTGGAACTCTTCCAGCTCACCGCACCTCCATTCAGACAAAAGAAAAAACCGGACTGAGACCGGAGATCATCTCTGTCTGTTTGGAAGCTTGCATCCGTATAGCCTGTCATAACCAACTCTTCTTGTCCTCCAAAGACAAGAAAATAATCTTTAGTCCTTCTAAGGTACTTAAGAATATTCTTGGCCGCAGTCCAATGCGCCTCACCTGGGTTTCCTTGAAACCGACTCGTCATGCTCAAAGCATACGATACATCCGGTCGTGTACATATCATGGCGTACATAATAGACCCTATTGCCGAAGCATAAGGAATATTTGCCATCCTCATTTGCTCATCAGGTCCCGAAGGGCACTGCCTCTTGCTCAGAGATGTGCCATGAGTCATTGGAATGAGACCCTTCTTGGCGTCTTTCATTCTGAACCTGTCAAGCACCTTATCAATATAGGTTGCTTGACTAAGTCCAAGCATCCTTTGTGATCTGTT
The DNA here is from genome assembly GCA_954870475.1 of Euphrasia confusa. Taxonomy (NCBI): domain Eukaryota; kingdom Viridiplantae; phylum Streptophyta; class Magnoliopsida; order Lamiales; family Orobanchaceae; genus Euphrasia; species Euphrasia confusa. The sequence goes on from OX940960.1 coordinate 27,661,676, forward strand.
CCGACAGATCTTGATGCCCAATATGTACTGTGCTTCTCCAAGATCCTTCATTGAAAACCATCTTCCCAGCCATTCTTTAACAGAATTAAGCATAGGAATATTGTTTCCAATGAGGAATATGTCATCGACATACAACACAATGAATACAACGTAACTCCCACTGACTTTCTTGTAAACACAAGAGTCTTCCATGTTCTTTTGAAATCCAAACTCTTGTATGGATTCATCGAACCGAAGATTCCAGCTCCGAGATGCTTGCTTTAATCCATAAATGGATCTATTAAGCTTGCATACTCTCTCAGCCTGATTAGGATCGATAAAACCCTCTGGTTGTGTCATAAACACTTCCTCTACTAGAATCCCATTCAAGAAGGCGGTTTTAACGTCCATTTGCCATATCTCATAATCATAATGAGCAGCAATGGCTAAGAGAATCCGAATGGATTTAATCATAGCAACTGGTGAAAAGGTTTCATCATAATCCACCCCGTGAATTTGTTTATATCCTTTTGCTACCAACCTTGCTTTGAAAACACTAGGTTTTCCATTCATGTCTGTTTTTATTTTGTAAATCCATTTGCATCCAATGGGCCTAGCCCCTTTAGGCAAATCGACCAAGTTCCAAACTTGATTTTCAGACATTGATTCCATTTCGGATTTCATGGCACCCTGCCATTTCTCGGCATCTGGACTCGTCATAGCTTGGATATAGGTCGAAGGTTCATTGCTTTCTAAAAGCATGACTTCATAGCTCTCGTTTGTCAGAATACCTAGGTATCTGTCAGGTTGAGATCTAATCCTTCCGGACCTTCGAGGGTTAGGTGTGGTTTCCAAAACCACTGGAGTACTCTCGACTTGGTCTTGAGTGTCCATCTCAGTTTGATCTTCTTGAACCTCGTTCAAGTTTTCTTGAACTTCGTTCAATTCAACTGAGCTCCCACTTACTTTCTTGGAAAGATATTCCTTTTCAAGAAATACACCATCTCGAGCAACAAAAACTTTGTTCTCAGATTGGTTGTAAAAGTGGTACCCTCGTGTTCCTTTTGGATAACCCACAAAGAAACATTTATCCGATTTGGGTTCAAGCTTTGTAGAGATATTTCTCTTCACATAAGCTTCACATCCCCAAATCTTGATATAAGACAAGTTAGGGACCTTCCCTTTCCATACCTCGTATGGTGTCTTATCAACAGCTTTTGACGGTGTCCTATTCAGTGTATAGGCCGCTGTTAAAAGTGCGTGTCCCCAAAAAGATTTTGGTAGTTCACTAAGGCTCATCATCGATCGAACCATATCTAATAAGGTTCTATTCCTCCTTTCGGAAACACCATTCATCTGGGGTGTTCCAGGTGGAGTGAGTTGATATAAAATACCACAACTCATAAGATGATCATCGAATTCTTGGCTAAGATATTCACCACCTCGATCCGATCGAATGGCTTTTATCTTCTTACCAAGTTGATTCTCAACTTCATTTTGGAATTCTTTGAACTTTTCAAAGGCTTCCGACTTATGCCTCATTAAATAGACATAACCATATCTACTTAAGTCATCGGTAAAAGTTATGAAGTAGAAATAACCTCCACGTGCTTGTGAGCTCATTGGACCACATACATCAGTATGGATTAAACCCAATAGGTCACTTGCACGTTCTCCTTTTCCTAGAAAAGGTGACTTTGTCATTTTGCCCATCAAACACCCTTCACATGTATCAAATGACTCCAAGTCAAAAGATTTGAGAATGCCTTCTTTAAGAAGTTTCTCTACACGTTTAATGTTGACGTGGCCTAATCGACAATGCCAAAGGTATGTTTCATTGAATTCATTCGATTTGGCCTTTTTGGTATCAATGTTATATATATGATTGTCAAGTTGAAGTATATATAATCCATGTTCTAATCGTGCCGAACCATAGAACACTCCACTTTTTGAAATAGTAAATAAACCATTTATTATAGTGAAGGAAAATCCTTCAGTATCCAATACTGAAATAGAAATGATGTTCTTGGTAATACTTGAAACGAAATAAACATTATTCAATACTAAAACAAGGCCCGAAGGCAAACACAAATCATAAGATCCTACGGCTAATGCAGCGACCCTCGCTCCATTTCCAACCCGCAGATCGACATCTCCCTTTACCAAACTTCTACTTCTTTGCAGTCCCTGCACATGTGAAACAATGTGAGCACCGCATCCGGTATCCAATACCCAAGAAGAAGAATTTGTAAAGTTTATGTCTATGACATAAATACCTGAAGATGAAGGAACGACACCGTTCTTTACATCCTCCTGGAACTTGGGGCAATCCCGCTTGTAGTGTCCAACACGCTTGCAGTAGAAACACTCAGATTCCCCAGGAACCTTAGAAGCTTTCAAGAACCTTTTGGAAGGAGTTGCCACAACTTTCCCTTTCCCTTTGCCTTTCACTTCCGGTTTCTTAATCCCCTTGAACTTTTTGGTACCTCCTTCCCGAATCATAAGAACTTCCCTCCTAGGGTCCTTCTTAATCGCCGGCTCAGCAGCCTTAAGCATCCCATGGAGCTCATGAAGCGATTTCTTCAGTCCATTCATGGGGAAATTCAGCCTAAAGGCGTTATATCCATCATGAAGAGAATGAAGAATGAAATCGGTAGCCAACTCGTCATCATATGCAAAACCGAGGCGAGCACTTGAAGCAAATAATCCAATCATTTGCTGCACATGTGGTCCCACGGGTTTACCCTTTTCCAGCCTAGCTGTTGCTATAGCCCGGGTGACACCGAAGCGCTCAATCCTAGCCTGTTCCCCGAACATGCTCTTGAGCTCTTCTATGATGTCATAGGCTTCCATGAACTCGAATTGTTTTTGCAACTCGGGTACCATGGATGCCAACATCAAACATGTCACCTCATTCGAGGCTTTCTTAGCAAGGGCATATGATGCCTTTTGGGCATCCGTGCCCCCATCAGCGGGAAGCACGGGAAGGGGTTTGTCCAACACACTTTCCTTTTCTTCGTATTTGAGGACTATCCTCAAGTTACGTTGCCAATCAAGGAAATTGGTGTTGTTCAACTTTTCTCTATCCAAGATAGAGCTGAACTTGAATTGAGTTGATACAGACATATTAAACTACAGAAGAAAGATAAATTAAGTAAGTAAACATAAACAAAGCGTTTAAACAAATAAGGTTGTCTCGCATAACTACTTTATTTGTTTCATTTTGTTGATTCGATATCTAATATCGTCGTTCCCAATTATCTTAATATCAAAACCGTGATAAATCGTAAGTGAAAACTCGAGGTTTTCTAACCAGCGATCCTATCATGCAATTGAAGCCCTATCTCTCATTAAAATGAGGGAGCCAACCAGACAATCGATTCACGCCATCCAATGGCTCGAATGTCTCTAATCTGTGTCATCGACATAAGCAAGCGCTTTGGCTCCATTCCACTCCCCGGGGTGAGAATGAGTCGAGTTGAACTTAGTCTTTGAAAAACAGATTAGGCATTGGTTTTTGACATTTTAATAAATTAGAACAAAACGATCCCAAGACCCTCATCTTGCGAATCCTTAAGCCGACTGAGTCCGCACTTAAGAACTCCAAGATAGGTAGACATCCCATGTCAATGACATCCAATGTCACTCTCGGTCGATGAGAGTCCCATTCTCATCTCATGTCTCGATAGCCACGCCTGCAGTGGATCTATCGATGAGAAAACCAAACTCACTTGTAAGGGTCTAACCCTTACTCCCACTTATCCCAAGATAACAAGTAGTACCCCGCTGAGGCGGACCTACCAACTTATGATCGAGGGCTTTATGGGTGTGATGTTTTGGACAAGACATTATACTCATTATTTTGGGAACTTGCATGCATAGGTTTGTTTATATGTAAGTTGAACATTTATAACATAAAACAACCTATAACTAGCAAAGCAAATAAATACGAAATCGAAAGGCCCCTAGAACCTCACAACTCTCAAAAGAAAAGAATTAAAGTAACAACAAAAGCCTTGAACATCTTCTGGACTGCTCCTCGCCCGCCATTTCAGTTCCGTGCCCTCCGATTTTGGTCAAATCTATTCCGTACCCACAAAACCACGAACGGCGCCCGCCGTTTCACAATCAGCGGTCGCCGAACACCACCGGCGGTCGCCGTTTCCAAAACGGCGCCCGCCGAAAGGGTTCGGAAAAAATCTGCCCAAAAACAGGGCTTTCGGCGGTCGCCGTTTCCAAAACGGCGCCCGCCGAATCAAAACGGCGCCCGCCGGAGCTAAAACGGCGCCCGCCGTTTGGCTCCAGCAACCCCGGTTTGCTTCGTTTTGCTTCGTTTTGCTTCGTTTCTTCTCGTTTTCGCCGGAGAGCCGAGATCCTCCATCGAACCATGGACCAAGTCCATCGCTTACAAGTAGTACAATACAAATATAATAGAAAAACCTATCTACTACAAATGATTCCAAGGGACGCAGCCCTCAAATACTACGGCCAATCGAAACGCAAAAAACGACGAAATCATTCACCCGACAACTAACGGTGGCCGGCCTTACATCTAATCACACAATCACAATTAAATAAATAATCCAATTATGTTGATATAACCTTCGTGTCCAACACAAAAGTGTGCACGAGCCCTAAGCTCTGATACCAATTGTAGGTACCGATATACCGATCCGATCGATATACCGTGTGTGCGGAAGCGTGTAAAGCAATAGATCTACTATGCCATGATCTTAGTGCACACTTAATGTGTATAAGAACACATATAAACATATATATATACACATCCAATATATATATATATATATATATAAGGTTCAACGATTACTTACTTTTGTGACGAAGTGGTTCGTTGATGTCGTTGAGGTGGTGTTGAGTCGATTGAACCACCTCAATTGAATCAGCCTCTCGAAGCTCTCCTTGTGAATGACCTCGTCACTCCTCTTGTCTAGATCACCCGGATGTTGAAGCCGCACAAATGGCCCGGCCTCTACGTGTTGCACACGAACCCGGAAAATGAACTTGCTTGCTTGTTAGATTGAATTGGTTCTCCAAGAACTCTTTTCTCTCTATTTGGTGTGATTTTTGTAGCTGAATATTATGGTGAGGAAATCAGCATTTTCTCACCTATTAACCATGAAATAACACCAAGTAACCCCCCCCCCCCCCTCCCCCCCCGCCCCCATAATGATGATATTGATGTAGAATCATTATCACACATTAAGGTGTGTTAATGGTGAAGTTGAATGGTCATGTCCACATCCACATGCCACATTGCATTGGATGTGGTCCCATTTGCTTGCATGGCATGCCATGTCACACCATGTGACATGTATTCCATGCAAGCCATGCATCCCATGCATATACGTAAATCACATCGAATATAAACCTAGTTTATATATGTATATATATATATATATATATGTCGATTCCAAATCGACTTATTTTAGCAAACACTTATAGCTCGTATTTCCGGCTCGTGTGTGACCCTGTAGGTATAATTATCGATCAATATTATATTGCTCCCAGCAATTAATATTATCTAATAATTATTTAAACATCCATAGACGACCTTATGACTTTATCGATTGCACACGTAGGATCGAAGGACACATCCCAACACCGTCGCCTCACTCGGAGGGTCACTCTACTACGTTACCTTCATCGATGACTCCACACGGAAGGTATGGGTATAATTCATGAAAAATAAGAGTGATGTGTTCTCTGTTTTCAGGAAATGGAAAACCGAGGTTGAGAATGAAACAAATCTCAAGGTGAAGTGTTTGAGGTCCGACAATGGTGGTGAGTACGTTGACGCCGACTTCAAACAATTTTGTGTCGAGAATAAGATCAAGATGGTGAAGACTATTCCGGGGACCCCACAACAACACGGAATAGCGGAGCGAATGAACAGGACGCTAAATGAGAAGGCCCGGAGTATGCGGTTACACTCGGGAATGCCCAAGATGTTTTGGGCGTATGCCATCGACATGGCAGCTCATTTAATCAACAGAGCACCGTCGGTTCCTTTGGAATATCGAATTCCTAAGGAGGTTTGGAGTGGGAAAAAGCTGAATCTGTCCTACTTGAGGGTGTTCGGGTGTCTGGCGTATGTCCATATGGACGAAGCTGCTCGTAGCAAGCTTGATCCTAAATCCAAGAAGTGTTTCTTCATTGGATATGGCGGCACGGAGTTCGGGTACCGATTTTGGGATGCCGAAAATCATAAGGTGATCCGAAGCAAGGATGTGATCTTCAACGAGGCGGTCTTGTACAAGGTAAAAGACGAGGTTGTTGAAGAAAGCATTGATCCCGTGGGAGACACGGAGGAGGTTCCGGTGGAGGTCGTGGAGACCGAGAAGATCGAAGAGGACAACACGAGCAGCGAGGATGAGCAAGATGAAAATGCTCATCCCAACATCGATCCAGTTACACCGAAGCCATGGAGGTCGACTAGGGTAAGAAGACCCCCTCATAAATTTTCACCATCTCTTAACTATATCTTGCTGACTGATAGGGGTGAGCCGGAGAGCTACACCGAGGCTATACAAGCGAGGGATTCGATCAAGTGGGAGTCAGCCATGAAAGAGGAGATGAGCTCATTGATGTAGAATCAGACTTGGGAACTGGCCGAGCTTCCGAAGGAGAAGAAGGCCTTGCACAATAAATGGGTCTTCCGGGCAAAGGAAGAACACGATGGGAGCGTTCGGTATAAAGCAAGATTGGTGGTGAAGGGCTTCCAGCAAAAGGAAGGGATCGACTACACTGAGATCTTTGCTCCGGTAGTCAAAATGGTTACCATCCGGGTGGTGCTTAGCTTGGTGGCAAAGGAGAACTTGCATCTTCAGCAAATGGATGTAAAGACCGCATTTCTTCACGGGAATCTGGATGAAGAAATATACATGAAGCAACCGGAGGGTTTCGAAGTCCGAGGAAAGGAGAAGCTGGTGTGTAAGCTTCAGAAGAGCTTGTATGGGTTGAAGCAAGCTCCAAGGCAGTGGTATAAGAAGTTCGACATGTTCATAAAGCGGGTCGAATTCACGCGGTGCGAGGTGGACCACTGCTGCTATTTCAAGAAACTCAGATGTACCTACATAATATTACTCCTTTATGTAGATGACATGCTGATAGTCGAGGCGAGTTTGGCGGAGATCGACAAGCTCAAGAAGAGTCTATCGAGGGAGTTCTCTATGAAGGATTTGGGTGCTGCCAAACAAATCCTGGGGATGAGAATTACGAGGAGTAAGGATGGTCTTGAGTTGTCTCAAGAGGAGTACCTGAAGAAGGTACTAGCACGGTTTAGCATGAGGGATGCGAAACCCGTGAGCACTCCTTTGGCTAGTCACTTCCGTTTGTCAAAGGAGGACTCGCCGGTGAGCGAGAAGGAGCTGGAGCATATGGATAAGGTCCCTTACGCCTCTGCGATTGGGAGTCTTATGTATGCCATGGTGTGCACGAGGCCTGACATTGCCCATGCAGTGGGAGTGGTCAGTCGGTTTATGAGCAACCCGGGGAAGCAATATTGGGAAGCCGTGAAGTGGATCTTTCGATACTTGAGGGGGACTTCCGATTTTGCTTTGAGGTTCCGAAAATCTGATAAAGGGTTACTCGTGTTCGTGGACGCAGATAAAGGCGGAGAGGTGGATAGTAGGAAGAGCACTACTGGGTACGTTTACACTTTCGGGGTTACCGCGATAAGCTGGGTGTCGAGGTTGCAGAAGATAGTAGCACTACCGAGTTGTGAGGCGGAGTACGTCGCTGTGATGGAAGCCGCGAAGGAGATGATGTGGCTACAGGAATTCCTGCTAGAGCTGAGGCAAGATCACTCGGGGAGTATCTTGTATTCCGACAGTCAGAGCGCCATTCACTTGGCGAAGAATCCGGTGTACCATGCTCGAACGAAGCATATCCAGCTGAGATATCACTTCATTCGATCGGCCTTAGAGGAAGACGTTTTGGTGTTGGAGAAGATTCTTGGGAGTAAGAATCCGGCCGGCATGTTTACGAAGGTGGTACCGTGTGACAAGTTGAGGTTGTGTTCAACCTCGGCTGGTCATCTGGGATGAGGACCGGGGACGCCACTGCAATGGGAAAGGATGATAGAGGCTGTGAATTAGCTTCAAGTGGGAGATTGTTGGGTGTGAAGCGCATTCACGCCGGAAACGATCGTCGTAGACGATCGAAGAAGACGACGGAGAATAGGGTTAACACATCCAGAAAGCCTAGAAGCAATTATAGCATTACAAAGTCGTGTAATCAAGTCCTATAATCGTTCTAGTGAAATATTGCAGCGGCAAGAAGTGGACGTAGCCCTCGTTAACGGATAAAGCACTATAAATCTTCGTGTCATTTATTTTTCGTATTTTTCGTTCTTGTGTTGTTCGTGTGCTTTTCAGGCGGGGATTTCGGGCGCGAATTCCCAACACATACAACTTTTGCTTTAGATGCAACTTTGTGGTCAAAGTCTTCGTCTTACATAAATCCTCCAACTTCGACCACATCTCTGCTGCCGTGTTATCCTTGACCACCTCTTGAAACAAAGGACCGTAGAAATAGACTACAATTATACCTTTCGCCTTTATGTTTCATCTTGAATCACTCCGTTCTTTCATCTTTGTTTTTTTCTGTTGCGATTTAAGACACAAATCGCACACCGCTCAAGAATATATATGAGATGACTTAAAAAAAAGATATACGGAAGAACGAACACACAATTTACGTGGAAACACAAAACACGGAAAAAATCACGGTAAGGAAGAAACAATTCACTATATCATTGAGGTTACAATAATTCACTCTATGATTTTCATGTACGGAAAACCCCAATTTATAGGTTTAGAAAACTTATTAAATTAGAAACAATTATATTCTCCTAAATAATAAATAAATACAATGAAAGTCAAAATTTAACAACACCAGTGGATTTTTACCGCGTCCAAACGCGTACAACTTCTCATGTTCACGTGGGTTCAAACACACAGATGATTCATCACATCTCCGTCTGCAACCCAAAGTCTAATTAATTGGTATTGTGATATCACTCAATTAATTAGTGTGAGCAAAGTAATCGATGCACCTCAATTTTTTCAATTCCTTTTTATTTTCTTTGATTCGAGTCACACTTTGACATTTTCGTATAGTGCTGAATTATTGTAACCTCAACGATGTAGTGGATTTCTTTTTATTCTTGTGGTTTTTCTTGTATTTTGGGTTTCTACGTAAAATTGTGTGTTCGTCTTTTTTTTCAATATCTTTTTTATTCGTCATCTCATATATATTTCGAGAGACGTAAGCGATTTAGTTTCAATATCGCAACAAGTGGTATCAAAGCCTTTGAGGGGGCGTGAATATCACAACAATTGGTATCAGAGTATCGTAAAAAACTAACATAGATTAATTACCTTCATAGAATAGGGTATTGACATGTGTCACAGTCAGCAAGCCCTACCGAAAATCTCCTAATCAAAATACCCGTGACTAGCACGTGTTCTTTTTTGGCCGAATTTTGAATTTTTTTGGCTAATTAAGACTAAATTGACTAATTTTCGATAATTTGAGAGACTAAATTTAAACAAAGTTTTTTAAAAGGATCAAACCGAGAGACCGACTTACTTTTTTACGAGACTAACAAAAAATATCTCCCAATTAGTATCAAATATAGGTATGACGGCAGGCAAGTGACGTAAGGCAAATAGAGGGGACAAGTGATGGTGTTTCAAACCCCAATATTTCCATGGTCAAAACATGATTCTACTGGCTATTGGCAACTATTGCCTATTGGCTAAATTGGTGACAAAAAGAGAAAACTTTATATATTTATAGATTCTCTCAAATCAATTTTGAAGTATTCCATTTGGTAGAGGGATATAATGCGCCACGTATCATTTAGTTTTTATGGTAAATCAACTTTCAATTGTAATATACTATATACTTCCTTAGTTTTATAAAAATAGCACTAATTTCTTTCTGGATAATTTACAAAGTAATTAATGCAATTTCTCAAAAAACATAGTAAGAAGTATTAACTTATTTAACTGCGGTTCAGTAGAGAAAAGATTCTACAGTAGTCCTTTTCTACTTAGAGTTCCAAGTTAGTTGTTTTGAGATTTGATTCGAATTTTCACAACTTAGTAAAATTTTAATATGAATACTAATACTAATATTATTTTAAATTTAAATCTCAACGAATATTACTCCACTACACATTACTCTATTTATTATTCAATTTGTTTCATATCCGACCTATTATAATATTTTTGAGACAAAATACATCATTCTACTTTATTATTTCACTATATTTATAAAATAATAATTAAATATTTGATTATATCAACTGTAAGAAATTGTTTTTTTGAACTTAATTTCAGTCAAGTTCAGTTCAATTTACATTGATTCAGATCAGATGGTTTCAGTTTAACTCGATTAAGTTCGTTTCAAAATAAATTAAAATAAAATATATACAAAATAATTTTAATTAATAATTTTAAATATACAATCTAGTTACCGTCACAATATTATTAATATTTTACAAAAATATTTAATAATTTATAAAAATTATTATTATTTTTATAAAAAAATCAATTCAATTCAATTCAAATCGCTTAAATTAAGTTCAGTTCAATTCCATATCGCTTCAGTTCAATTTAGTTCAGCTAGTTTCGGTCCAAGAGAACATGTCTTATTTAGAATTGTCAAATGGTAATTTCGGACCAGCCTGACCCAAGCCAGACGGGAACCCGACCCAATTTTCAATGGGCCTCAAATTTCGTGTCCAACCTGAAGCGGGCATGGTAGAATTATACCAAAAATATTTAAATATTGTTAATCTAAATTTTATATAAAAATAAAGGGTCATGATGTTTACACCTCTAAAATTACTCAACGCACCTTTTTTATTTTATTTTTTATGTCAAATTTCCAATTTATCCTTTAATAAAATAATACTCTAAGTAACAAAACCAATTTGAAATTTGAGTTCATCTCTAACCCTTTGTCTCTACACCTCTCGTCAAAAGCACGCCTTCACACCCACGTGTTCAATTATTAGACCCGACTTCTTCTCGCATGGAGAACACCTTCACACCCACACTCTGAAATCTGGGTTCATCTCTAACCCCTTTGTCTCCACAACTCCCGTCACTTGCTACATTCGGTTCGATTTCATGCGTGAATGCTCACTAACTGTTTGCCAAAATTACTGAACCAATCGTCGAATTTTTAAGCATCCCTAGGTCGTGTTTCAGATCTGGAATTTGCACTGGTTTAATTTTGATTTTGAGTTTAAAAAAAATTGAATTTCTTTATTGTTTGATGAATTGCAATTAGACTACGAATTTGGGATTTTTGAGATAACACCCGCTGCCTACGTATCTTTTCGACTGAAGAAAAGAACGAAAAAGAAAAAATTACGAAAGTTTTCAGATTTAAAATAAAATAATTTGTGTAATCAAATAATTTGTGTAAAAAAGGTGGTGTACTAATCCTAAGGGTGTGTGTAGTAATTCTTGAGGTGTAAACATCATCACTCAAAAATAAATTTGTTTTAACATTTTTCCCAACTTGCTATCTCTGATGGATGACCAGAATGGAATATTTATAAATTGGTAAAACTTGAGATAGTGATCGATAAAAAAAATTCAATCATATAGAAAATTGTAAAAATAGTTAAATTTTTGGTAATTAATTGTAATAAATCCTTGTTGATTATTATTGTACAAATGACTAAATTCCAAACATTAAATAAAATAAAATCTGGATTAAAAATATTACTGATCTTTACAATTATAGAATAAAATAAATAAATATAATAATCTTGAATTGCGGATAGTCGAGGCGTTTTAGTCTTGGCGTTTTCACTATCCGCAAGACTAAAACGCCTCGTGTATGCTATGATTTTGTGACGTTAGTCCCAAAAAATATAATGTGTGAAATTTAGATTTTTCATATTCTCAACAATTGATACAAAAACCTTTTATAATTGTTTTCACAAACTTATTATCTACCACATTTGTGGGATAAGACTTTAAAATTATCATTCAATTATATCTTTTCAGTTAACAAATTCAATCATTTATTTTCCCCTCACCGAAAAATTGGATTTTGACGAAATAAAATATTATAATTATCTACGCAAAATCGTAGAAATTTATCAACAAATTAATTACAACTTGAATTAATATTTAGCCATAAAATATCATTCAAATATTGGTGAACCAAATATTTTATTCCAATTTTTTCAACAATTCTTACAAAAATTTCAACAACGACAACAACAACAATAATAATAATAATAATAATAATAATAATAATAATAATAATAATAATAATAATAATAATAATAATAATAATAATAATAATAATAATAATAATAAAATATTGAAGATATACATAACATATTTAGTTTTAATATTATTATTTAATACAAATTGAAAATAAAAAAATTAAATAAGTATCGTGTCGGCCCGTTGGGCCAATCAGGTCGAACCAAAATGCCCAAAGGGAAGTAATTTACAAGTTTCATTTAAATTTAGGTATTATTGGAAAAAAAGGTTTATTGATTTTACAAATTATGAAAAGCTCTCCATGTTTTTTCTTAAAAAAAAAAAGATTTTATATTTTTAACTTTGTGAAAAAATAGGGTGCTAAGATTATTTTAATTATAGTGAATGGTAATTTTTTTATATTGCAAAGACTATAATACCATTATGGTAACAAGTATAATTAATAAATTAATTTATATTAATTATTACAAACTAGTTTTGACCATTTTAATTAAAATTTATTAAAATCTACGTTCACTTTCGCTTTGCGCTGCAGATCTCACTATAATATCAATAATCTCTAGAGAGTTTACAAAACATTATCGTGGACTCGTTTCTAGCTCATCTAGAAATTCACACAATAATCACTCTATTTGTAACTGTTAAGTATCCCACTTCGGTTGGATAAAGATCTTAAAGCTCAAATATAAGTTGAATTACCTTATCACCTTAACAAGGCCTTTTAAGGTGTATATTGGCCCAACTTTGACATGGTATCAGAGCAGGCCCAACACGATGATGGATCCCCAGCCGATGAAATTTCTGGCTTGCCCAAAGATGGCACTATGTCCACGAGTAGAGCCGACAAAATCGAGCCTACTCGTGAGGGGGCGTGTTAAGTATCCCACATCGGTTGGATAAAGATCCTAAAGCTCAAATATAAGTTGAATTACCTTATCACCTTAACAAGGCCTTTTAAGGTGTATATTGGCCCAACTTTGACATGGTATCAGAGCAGGCCCAACACGATGATGGAGCCCCAGCCGATGAAATTTCCGGCTTGCCCAAAGATGGCACTATGTCCACGAGTAGAGCCGACAAAACCGAGCCTACTCGTGAGGGGGCGTGTTAAGTATCCCACATCGGTTGGATAAAGATACCGAGCCTACTCGTGAGGGGGCGTGTTAAGTATCCCACATCGGTTGGATAAAGATACTAAAGCTTAAATATAAGTTGAATTACCTTATCACCTTAACAAGGCCTTTTAAGGTGTTTATTGGCCTAACTTTGACAGTAACCTCACGCTCTCGACTACTCTCAGAAATTTTAACGACTCAGGATGATGGATAATAAAATAAATCGATGCATGAGGATCTCTATTTATAAAGTTAGATCAACCTACAACCCTAATCATAAAATAAGTAGAGTCTAAATCATAAAAGTACACAAAATCGAATAAGAATCTTCAAAAAATACATGTAATCTAAGCAGTTTCGTGTACAAAGACTTAATTACCATTACTTTTGTCAATAAAAGAAAATGATAAATAAAAAGGATAAGTAAGCGCTCGCCTTTTGAGAAGACGTCAGCCTCGTGACACCACTAGCACGAAATCCTTTCCCTCTCGTGCCCCGCTAACCACGAAAGATCGAAAGCACGATGGTTTTATTTTCGTGTTTTTATCAGCACGAACTAGTAACTTAATTCGTTCGTGCTCTGTGATATGTTCGTGGAATACGATCTTTTCATGATTTCGTGCTACTTTGCATGCATATTTATCACCACGATTAATAGCCGAATCTTTCATTAAAATTCAAAATATGATTGCGACTGGTACATCAAATAAGAATAAAAAAACTAATTCGAATCGACATCGCTATTGACTATTTCAGGCACCAGAAGCGGTGGAGGCGATGGAGGCGGCGGCTGAGCAATCCTCCTGCGAAAGTTTAGAAATTCGCAGGCGTTGCGATCAAACACGACGACTTCAAATTTTTCCACTAGATTTTGTTGACTCATCGGGAAATAGTGAAACAAGAGAAAACAGCCGGTTTGAATACAGTGATCCCTATAGAATCTGGGCCATCCCCGACAAATGTATAAATCGTCGTTTACACGGGTTACTGTGACGTCAAAATTGTCATTGTATACATCGTAAAACTGGACCACCTTGTTCTCTAGGTTCCTCCCAGCCTTACGCGCAAACTCTGGAGGAAGTAGAAGATGGGTTTCCCAATCGTCAAATAGAACTTTAAAGAATCGACATTTCATGTTTTGAGATTGTGAAATGGGGAAGGAACTCGAATATAGATATTTATTTTTGATAGTGAGGGATGAGAATCGATTATAATACCCCCCCCCCCCCCCCCCCCCATTAAATAGAGTTTTGGCATATGGATGCATGTGACTCCATGCAAAAAGCTTTGAATTAAAGTAATTAAAAAATAAAAAAATACAGACCATTAATCTGATTTAACACATCTGATGTTTGTTGGCTCAATTTAATGGTAGCAATTAAAATTGTAGTTCGTGTCGATTGATATTCGTGCTACGAAACTATTGAGTTTTTGTTATTTTAATAATTTGATTTTGGGTTAGTTGTTGAAGTAAAATTCGTGTTTGATTTTCATGTTCGTGTTGATTGATAAATTACAGTTCGTGCGATAATTACAATTCGTGTTGGGTGAGATGTTCGTGCTAATAATATGTATTTCGTGCTGATTGGAAGTTTTTTTTTTGGGAAAGGTCAATCACATAAAAAATAAAAAGTATGATACAGAACTGCGCATAGGTAAGAGAACCCACCGCAACACAGAGCTAACAGACTAGCTCTCCAACCAAACCAGACATATAAATAAAAAAATCACCATGCTATATGCATTACTCTCTTCAGTGCCCGTGCTTGAAGAGAATCAGGGAGTCGTAACGAGAGAATCCTCTCCCGTATGATAGAGATCGCCTAAGAAGCCACCACTCCAGACGACACCGATCGAGTCTCAAAAATCCTCGTGTTCCTCTCGAGCCATATATAATAGACCAGAGCAGCTAGAAGTCCACGATACGCACAAGAGATCAAATTCCTACCACGCCATCGACTAGCAGCCCGTAGTACAGCACTATGCCAACCTCCTCGTGGCCATAGAAAACCCACCTCCACCCGTAATCTCCGCAGACACTCCTGTGAGAAGGGGCACTCAAAGAAAAGGTGGGAGTGTGTCTCAACGCTCTCACCACCACAAAGGACACACGAATTTGATTGGAAGTTCGTGCTACCATATTTCGTGCTTAATAAATTAGGGTTTTTCCCTTTTTTTTTTATTACTATAATAAGACATGATGCTTCGAAAACTCTGAATAAGGCGCCTAGAAGGAAGAGAATTATAGCGGCCAACCAATAGAATAAATAGATTTGACAACACGTACTTTTGGTTCACTTTCTGCATACGTTGTTGGAGTTGTGTACTTAATGTCTAGATTTAAGTATCGGTAAACTCCCGGTCATAGCATTTTACCTATTTAATTAATAAACAATTATTTGCAATTAATTATTATTAATTAATTATGCAAAATATAGTCCTGGATTTTATACGTTGTAGTTAGTATGGTGTGTCGGGCCCACACAGAAGATCATACTATCGGTTACTCGTATTTAATCAAACAGTTGCTCACGACCTAGATGGACACGGACCAATCCATCGGTATAGTCGTTGTGTGAGAGAGAAAATAATTTATCTTAATTATTTTATCACACTTGTACACTTGGTGTATTAGGCGGATCAGCTTGAGATTTATTGATTAGGATTGCCTTGGATAATCAATTTAAATCTCAGAGTATTTTATTCTTAATCCCTGATATTATTGCGGGTGTGTATATTTAATATTAGAGACTTTGATTTTCCAAAGGAATTAACCGATTTAATTATTGGGTTAATTACCGGTAAAATTGGGTCGCTATATTTTATATATGACATGCCGTGAATACTTGACGGGAAAGTGTATCCCGGAAGGGTTGATAATATCCCCGAGATGAGTTCATAAGGAATTATTGTGTAAACCTCATGAGTGGATTCGTTCCGCACAATAATAAAGGTTGAACGGTACTAGTCTCGAATATAAGATATGAATATTATTTATTGGGCAATAAATAAATTTATTCATGGATATTTAAATCTTAAATACACGGAATAAATAATACTAATCGGAGAAATATTATTTGATATAATATGGATTAATATTGGGAGTGCAATTTTATTTATATAGTGGAAAATAAATAAAATTTAATATTGATAAGGATTAATGGATTTGGGTTTGGACCCAATTTAATCTTCAATATTAAGAAGCCCAATATTTAATCTCCTTATGATCCCCTACGTAGCCTATATAAGCACTACATGGTCTTCACAATTCATTAACCTAAGATACGCCAATCATATAGTCTTGAAGAGTGAAGGAGATCCATAGGAATCCGATAGATCGTCGCCCACACGACGTTCGGACGAAGTGCGAGGAATACGTAGGAAGATCGCAAGGTCGTCAATCGATTTCGTTTCTCCGTACAACGAATCGAAGGTAAAATCATAAACCCCCTTTTATGATTTATGTGTTCGTTGATTGTGATATATACATGAACGTACGATCCGGGAAAAACGACGAACCTCGGGGACGGGGATTCGAGATCCCCGGCGAGGATCGAAGGTGCGGCCGAACCCTAGGGTTCGACCGCCGCGTGCGCGCGACGAGGGGCGAGCCCCGGCTGGACGCCGGGGCATGCGATCGACTTCAGTCGATCGCTGGGGTGCCACGGGCTGGTGCCGTGGCGGACCCCAGCCGCCCTCGACGGCGGCGTGCGCAAGGGAGGAGCCCCGGCTGAAGCCGGGGCGAGCGATCGACCGCGTGGTCGATCGCGAGGGAAAGCCGCGGCTGATGCCGCGGCGGGTCAGCCTGGGGCTGACCGCCCTCCTCCGGCGAAGGTGGTGAGTCGCCGGACTCACCACCGGGGGCTGCCGGGCAGCCCCAGCGATCGCCATACGCGGCGACCGCGAACCCCGCGGATGGGGTTCGGCTAGGGTTTAGCCGCGGGTTCATCCCGCGGCGATGCTCTCGTCGAGCCCGGTTCTTCGCGTGTGGTTCGCGTTCGTAGTTTCCGACTCGCGGGGGATTTCGGCTGGGGGCGGGCTGCGTGTCTTCGGGCTCGTAGTCTCCAAAGGTCGGACTCCTGCGGATGAGTCGGTGTTCGTGTAATCTCCGGCGACGGGCTTTCGATCGGGTTATCGGTTCCGCAAAATTTTTGATAGCCCGGGACATCGAATCCCAGCAACTGGTATCAGAGCGTTTGGTTTCGTGTTCATGTATATATTCGATTATTGTTCTACCTTGCAGGATTTCCGGCTATCATGGTTGATTTAATTATTGTTTAATTAATTATCATGATTATTAATCTCTCGGACATGTCGAAATTCGTTTTGTGTGGTTGAATGTTTGTAATAGTAAAAATTCGGGGGTTGACCGAATTTAGGATTTATTATTACGTTCTTTATTTTCCGGAAAATGTATAGGGTCGATTTCATGTATAGAATCGATACCGGAATTGTAATTTAAATTTTGTAATTTATTTACGTTGGTTCGATGATGAGACGATCGCCGGAAGACGAAGACGTGTGACGAAGACGAAGAGGACGAAAAACCGGGGGGGTCGATCATCCCCATGATCGATCCCCATGAGGATCGATCGACCCCATCGAAGGGGCTGCCCGCTAGGGCTTCCGGCCACGCCGGCCACCAGTGGTGGTGGCGCGTGGGCTGGGGGCGGCGGCGGCGGTGGTCCCGGGCGGTGGAGGTCGACGGTGGGGATGGCGTGGGATCTCCCAATCCCATGCTGTTCCTACCAAGATATTACTTTCCTAATTAATTCGGATTTTTCCTATTTGAGTGTTCTCCTTTTGGAAACTCTCATGGATTAGAAAAAGAATTAATTTGAATTGATTTTATTCCTATTGATTTATTTCCTTCATGGAATTATTCAAAGATTAGGAATTTAATTAATTTAGTACTAAATTTATTTTTCCTATTTGATTATTTCTACTCATGGGAATATTCATGGATTAGGAATAAAAATAAATTTGGAAAGTAGTGAGTCCTAATTTATTTTATTTCCTTGTTCTATTATAGATGTCTTCTAGAATATTCCAATTTTACTTGGATAGATTATTCTAGAGATTTAATAGAACTAGATAGGAAAATAAATAAATAAAAATATTAATAGTATTTAATTTTATTTTTGATATATTCAATTGACTTAATTTTCGAATTAAGTAACTTTTGGATTAATTGAAAATAAATAGATTTAAATATTGGAGATTAATATTCTCGTCACATGGAGCATTCAAGAAACGAAGACTGAAGACTAGAAGATGCATATGAAGATAAAGCCATGATAGTCGGGAAAATAATTTCTCTAGCATTATTTTGACTATGTGATCTATGTGCTTTATTGTTTACATGCATGCTATATGTGTTTTCTTTATGCACTAGATAGCGTATCCCTTTATTGTAAAAAGCTAAGTGGGAGAGGGGATGGAAACATTCCCATGGTCTCCATTGCTGTTCTCTTGGTGACTCTTATGGACTTCCAAGTTCATATAGACGAGTCATTGGAGGAGAATTCTTGTAATTCCTCTTACAAGAAACATTGATCAAGTTTATCAAACAATGCCTGATTTGTCTTTCTGAAACTGACTTCAAGTCGACTCATTCTCACCCCGGGGAGTGGAATGGAGCCAGAGCCACTTGGTCATGTGGATGACACAAATTAGAGACCTTCGTACCATTCTTTGATAGATGGATCGATTGTCTGCTCGGCTCCCTCATTTATGAGAGATAGGGTCGTTCGCATGGTGAATCACTGGTTAGAAACTTCGAGTTTCACTTATGGTTCTCCACGTCTTGATTTACAACATCAAATGGATCAAGTAATTGGATTTCAATTATATAAATCTATTTGGTGTAGTAAACGTCCACACGAACGTGGCTTGCTATACCGAATGGGATTTTAGATTAATTGATGAAGACAGTTATAGGAGATTGTGAGGGATTGCGAGTTATCGTAAACGTCCACACGAACGTGGCTTGCGGTGACATAACAATTCTAAACGATTCACCTTAGTACTGAGTGATGGTTTACACTTAGGTACGCTTTATAGTATTCTTCCCAACGAAGTAACGCTATAATGATGTACGACCGAAGCAAACCTAATTGCTAAATCATTTGGGTGGGTAAACGTCCACACGAACGTGGCTTGCCTTACCTGATGGGATTTTAGACGCAATTAGTGATTTAATGATATTATTTGAGGGAGATAATATCGGACATTAAATTGATTGTTTGTTTACATGTGCTTATAGGTTTAGAGAATAGCTATGAATCCACTTTCTGTGATACTCAAGGAACATAAACTCACTGGTCCCAATTATATTGATTGGAAGAGAAATTTGGACATTGTCCTGACTGCTGAAGAGTACAAGTTTGTACTCTCTGATAAATGCCCTGCTGAGCCCACGGCTGCCTCAACTGATGAGGAAAAGGCAACATATCGGAAGTGGAAAAAGGCTGATGAAATGGCTAGGTGCTATATTTTGGCTTCCATGTCAAATGTACTCCAAACCCAACATGAGCCGATGGACACTGCCCGGGATATGATGACTAACCTCAAGGAGATGTTTGGGGAGCAGGATCGTGCGGCGAGGCAAGAAGCCATGAGAGTCCTCATGTCGACTACTCAGTCTGAAGGAACGCCCGTTGGGGAGCATGTTCTTAAGATGATGAGTTTGTTGAATGAACTTGAGGTCCTAGGAGCTTCCATTGATGATGAGACGCAAGTCGACATCATACTCCAGTCTCTGACCCCTAAGTTTGAGCAGTTTCGTATGAGCTATAATATGGGTAAACTATCTTATACTCTTGCGCAACTCCTGACTGAACTGAAGGCGGCAGAGGGGATCTACAAGAAGGGCAAGTCTCAAGCGCTTGTGGCTACAAGGTCCAAAAGCTTGAAAGCTATTGGAGGTAGGGGCAAGAAAAGGAAGCAAGCCATGAAACCCAGTGGTGCCAAGAGGAATGGACCACGAGTGGGGGCTAGTAAGCCAAAGGGCAAGTGCTTCCGATGCAACAAGTCTGGACACTGGAAGTCTGAATGTCCTCTCAGAGGTACGGATTTTTCTTTAGTCGTAAAAACATAGTCAGCGGTATTATCTACCAGAATTCTGGTGTGTAGATATGGAACCACTGACGGTATGTGCATTATTTTAAATGCAGGGGTTCCAGAAAACCCGGCGACTTAGAGAAGAAGAGTTCGAGTCTACATGGGCGAAGCTGTTGGGGTAGCAGCAGTTGCAGTGGAAGACATTTATCTGTTTTAGGATTTCATTTCAGTTATTGCTTTATGTACCCCTTTATTTTGAAAAAGAACTTTTGTTCTGGTTTTCTTTATTATTAATGGATATTTTATTTCTTTAATCATTTGATGGTTTGGATAAGAAATAATGATGATATCTATTCTGGTACATTAGATAGCAATATGAGAATGATGAATCCTTAGTCTACCACGATGCAACAAACCGTTATGTATAACTTGTTTTACTTATTAGATGTATTTCTCTTATCAATCATTATACTTGTGAATTCTTGAACTTGGTAGTATCTATTCAAAAGGGATTCAAAAGGTCGAAATTGATTTGATCAATTATAGTTGGAGGAATGGACCTCCCGACCTAAGAATCGATCTTGAAAGATGATACAACTGAGTTAACCTTTCTGGATAAAGGATGGAATTCGGACAAGTATTGAAAATGATTTATGATTAATGCCGTGACATGTGTAATTAGAAAGGTACGAGTCGTTCTTTCAAGAATACTCGAAGATGGATTAGAATACTTGATGTGCCATAAAAGCGGAGTGTTTTCAACACAAAGCCATTATGGGGAACCTTCAAAGTATATCCATTGGAAGCCTGCGACTTGTTCGCGGAGGCTGTCACCTATCTAAATGACACATAGCATAAATCAAAGATTGAGATTAAGTCTCAAACGACTACACCATACACTGATGTGTAGACATGGTGTGTCAGAAATAAGAGATGAGATTCTAATAGTAAAAGGATAAGTTTGTTCGGAACTACCTGTGTTCTATGGATATTTCTGGATACAACAGCACATTCAATGTGATTGTAGAATATCCTAGAAAAGCAAGTAATTGTATGTTCAATAGTGCTACGAACCAGATGGGTGTCCTCGCCCGGTTCTTAGAGGAAGACTATTAGATGAACTACAATGCCCTAACTGACAATGTACTTCAAATAAGGAAAGGAAAGACTGAGAACCAGCCTAACCGAGTAGCGGTACACCACTAACTGCACCTAATGTTGTTACTGTTATACACCGGAACGCCATTGCAGTGGGAGGTTGTTAAGCAACCAGAGATGTTCATAAGACTGGAGGAGTTTTGAACTCTGGATCTAGTATACATGAAATCGATCCCTAGTTCTGCATAGGAACTTGCGAATTGATGAGATAGTCCATTCTATGGATTCATCAAAAGGCAAGGAGAGGTGTGTTAGAGACGTAATGGAAACAAGGGTGGTGTTTCTCGGAATTTTGTGTAGATAACACTTCATCGTTGGCAACAATGTAAAAGTGTTGTCAGACATAAAATAGAGGTTGTCTAAATAAATCGAGATATAAGATTAAGATGAAGTCGGATCATGTTCTTAGAAATCTTTTTGATCTCTAGATAAGAACATTTGAACTTCTCTTAAGATATCTTATACGATTATGGTTTGTTTTAAACATGCACAATTCTGAGAAAGGTTATTGCCTTTCGAGAACAGAATGCATCTATCTAAGGTATGTGTCTTGAACACATGAAGGAGATAGATATAAACAAAGCAGTTTTCTACACTTCGAGTGTAGAAAGCTTTGTAGATGCAATGTTGAAAAACAAGAACCTGATATCAACTATGCGGTTAGCGTAGTGGGAGGATATCAAAGTAATCTGGATAAGAAATATTCGAATGCTGTAAAGTACTTGGAAGTACTGGATTACTGGCAAAACGAAATCTTCTTAGATTACAGTTACTCAGATCCAAAATCAGAGAAGGACCAGTGTAAGTCGATATCAGGCTATGTGTTCGCTTTTAGAAGAGGTGGAACCTAAGGATGAAAGAGTGATAAGCGTGATGCTTCTCGGACTCTATCATAAACCGAATAGCAGCCTCAGAGGCAGCGGAAGTTTTGGTTAGGTTCCGGAATGACCTCTGAACTTGGATATGACTCTTGGTTCACCAAAGGCTATGTACATAGCGGTGCGTGGAGAACTGGAAGAAGTCATAAGTTCAAAAGGGTGATGATAACACATAGAGCCAGTACCACCTGATTCGAGTCATCGTCTAGGGAGACGACGCAGTAGTCACCAAGATAACTTCAGAGCGGCAACCTAGATTGCTCATTCACATAATACTTCTGGGAAGTATAAATTAAGCACGTGATGAGTATGGGAGTCGGGAGTTTGGAGGAAATGACTAGACCTTAGTACAAGTGGGAGATTGTTGGAGTTGTGTACTTAATGTCTAGATTTAAGTATCGGTAAACTCCCGGTCATAGCATTTTACCTATTTAATTAATAAACAATTATTTGCAATTAATTATTATTAATTAATTATGCAAAATATAGTCTTGGATTTTATACGTTGTAGTTAGTATGGTGTGTCGGGCCCACACAGAAGATCATACTATCGGTTACTCGTATTTAATCAAACAGTTGCTCACGACCTAGATGGACACGGACCAATCCATCGGTATAGTCGTTGTGTGAGAGAGAAAATAATTTATCTTAATTATTTTATCACACATGTACACTTGGTGTATTGGGCGGATCAGCTTGAGATTTATTGATTAGGATTGCCTTGGATAATAAATTTAAATCTCAGAGTATTTTATTCTTAATCCCTGATATTATTGCGGGTGTGTATATTTAATATTAGAGACTTTGATTTTCCAAAGGAATTAACCGATTTAATTATTGGGTTAATTACCGGTAAAATTGGGTCGCTATATTTTATATATGACATGCCGTGAATACTTGACGGGAAAGTGTATCCCGGAAGGGTTGATAATATCCCCGAGATGAGTTCATAAGGAATTATTGTGTAAACCTCATGAGTGGATTCGTTCCGCACAATAATAAAGGTTGAACGGTACTAGTCTCGGATATAAGATATGAATATTATTTATTGGGCAATAAATAAATTTATTCATGGATATTTAAATCTTAAATACACGGAATAAATAATACTAATCGGAGAAATATTATTTGATATAATATGGATTAATATTGGGAGTGCAATTTTATTTATATAGTGGAAAATAAATAAAATTTAATATTTATAAGGATTAATGGATTTGGATTTGGACCCAATTTAATCTTCAATATTAAGAAGCCCAATATTTAATCTCCTTATGATCCCCTACGTAGCCTATATAAGCACTACATGGCCTTCACAATTCATTAACCTAAGATACGCCAATCATAAAGTCTTGAAGAGTGAAGGAGATCCATAGGAATCCGATAGATCGTCGCCCACACGACGTTCGGACGAAGTGCGAGGAATACGTAGGAAGATCGCAAGGTCGTCAATCGATTTCGTTTCTCCGTACAACGAATCGAAGGTAAAATCATAAACCCCCTTTTATGATTTATGTGTTCGTTGATTGTGATATATACATGAACGTACGATCCGGGAAAAACGACGAACCTCGGGGACGGGGATTCGAGATCCCCGGCGAGGATCGAAGGTGCGGCCGAACCCTAGGGTTCGACCGCCGCGTGCGCGCGACGAGGGGCGAGCCCCGGCTGGACGCCGGGGCATGCGATCGACTTCAGTCGATCGCTGGGGTGCCACGGGCTGGTGCCGTGGCGGACCCCAGCCGCCCTCGACGGCGGCGTGCGCAAGGGAGGAGCCCCGGCTGAAGCCGGGGCGAGCGATCGACCGCGTGGTCGATCGCGAGGGAAAGCCGCGGCTGATGCCGCGGCGGGTCAGCCTGGGGCTGACCGCCCTCCTCCGGCGAAGGTGGTGAGTCGCCGGACTCACCACCGGGGGCTGCCGGGCAGCCCCAGCGATCGCCATACGCGGCGACCGCGAACCCCGCGGATGGGGTTCGGCTAGGGTTTAGCCGCGGGTTCATCCCGCGGCGATGCTCTCGTCGAGCCCGGTTCTTCGCGTGTGGTTCGCGTTCGTAGTTTCCGACTCGCGGGGGATTTCGGCTGGGGGCGGGCTGCGTGTCTTCGGGCTCGTAGTCTCCAAAGGTCGGACTCCTGCGGATGAGTCGGTGTTCATGTAATCTCCGGCGACGGGCTTTCGATCGGGTTATCGGTTCCGCAAAATTTTTGATAGCCCGGGACATCGAATCCCAGCATACGTGTGGTTTTCTAAAACAATCATTCCTTTTGCAGTCTGAAACAAATAATAAAACTCTCTCCTCTCGCACAATCACCCCATCAGATATGCAGATCTAAACTAAAAAATCTAATGGATCCTACTCGATTTTTCACACAGATTACTACCAAAGATTTCGGCTTTTGGTTGCGTCTACCCGCTGATTTTGCTCATGAGCACGAGCAGTTGGCTGGAAAAACCGTCGTGTTGCGCGTGTTGGAATAGGTGATCGGCGAGCCAACGGTTGGCCGAGCGGTTAACCGTATTCCGTTATATAACGGTTTATTTTGTTAATTAATGAAACCTGGCATATACTATATATACTTCCAATGTTGAATCATAGATATAGTCTTGTACAGTTACACGTGTTGTATGAATTCGGTTTTGTGGAAACCGTGAGATAATTCTGTTAACGCAACGTAACTGTCAAACTCAGTTCCTAGTCGATGGGTTACGCCAATAACAAGGATACCCGGCCTTTCCCCCTTAAGACTAGCACTTAGTGTATGTGGGCTAATCTCGAGCCTCGATGTTTGGACATCGACATACTTGAGTGGGTGCTCACTGTTGATGAGTTCACTGAACCCCCTCTCCCTGGAATCTCTAAGTGGTTATCACTGATCGAGTAGAGAATTTCATAATATAGTTGTACACCATTAATCCTTAAGACCCAGACATCACCGTGACTTCATCAGAGGACCAGTTGTATCGTGACATGTCTCTAATTCCCTTAAGGGGGGGTCAGTCGTAAACGAGACAATGTTCGTGCAGTCCAAAATCTGGTGTGAAGTTTGTGCATGGTAGTAGGGGATCTGATCGCTTGATATAGATCATAGATGTCCTGTGTGTTCTGATGGTTCGTAGTCCCGGAATCTCTAGCCAGAGTTGAACAGTGAGGTGATTACAGAAATGTGTTTCTCTGAATCAATCACGACTGGATTTTACGAAACCTAGAACGTACGCACAGTTATCAAACTCAACAAGAGATCTCGATTAACCAATATCTCTAGAACAATATGTTGTTCGAATCACAATATGTTGTGAGCCCACGGCTAGTTATACACCTGAACCATTGAGGGTCACATTCTCGTGTAAACCGATCCTTGAATACGATCATGTATTAATTAACTGTTAATTAAGTACATATAGTCGGAGGTCAATATGATTGAATCCGAGATTCATAATTGTGATTATGAGTTGGAAATATTACTGAGCAAAAGAAAACGGACACGGTGGTGTACACTTTCTATTTTGGAAAATTTCCCGATTTAGCAGTACACCTGAAATGGGCTTTCCAATTTTGTAAAATTAGAAATTTTTATTATTATCTCATATTGATGAGAAAATTAAAATGAGAACGAAAATATAATTGTTATATTTTTCGGAGATCAAATTTATTGTCAATTTTGGAGAAACGTAATGACGGCTAGTGAATTGCACCGACTAGGGTTAATGGATCCGATCCATTAGGGTTTAAGCCCAACAAGCTCTTTTCTTCACCTATAAAAGGAGCTCCATGGGCATGAGAATTAACACACAAGTGAAGAGTTCTAAACCCTAGCCTCACTTTCTCTCCTCTCCTCTCTCCCTCTCGTCCGCCCCTTCGGTCGCCTCCCTCGGAGGACCGCCGACCACCGGAGCCGCCGCCCGCCGCCGCCAAGTGCCGCCGCCCGCCGCCACCTCCCCTCGCCGGAATCCGATTCCGGCACCGTTTTTCCGGCCCGTTTTTCCGTCGTATTCTCCCTTACGTATTTCTAGTGCAATACGTAAGTTGGATTACCTATACGAGGTGAAACCAGATTAGACGAGAGACGCCGTAGGAACGCCCGAGCACAGCCTGAGCCCGTGCACTCCAGTCGTGACACACGAGTCCAGCCGAGAGCCCCGCCACTCGCTCGGCTCTCCCCGCACACGACCCGTGCTGTCCCCGCGTCGCATCCGCGCGACTTCCGAAGAACTTCGTTTCGTCCGACGAATCCCTAAGGTACTTACGATTAAACTTAGATTTAATTGTTTGCGTTAATTGTTTGCGCTAAATGTACAATTAAATTTAGATTTAATTATTTGCGTTAATTGTTTGCGTTGTATACTGGGATTTTTAATTGATAAAGAAAAATTAATTGAGATTAATTTATCTGTCAATTAAATTCAAATTGATTCGAATTAAATAATACAATTATCTTAATTGTCAATTTGACGAAAACTGATTATGTGCACATGTTTACGTAATTAATTATATATGTGTAATTAATTAATTTGATTAATTGAATTGCACAATTCAAGTTGATTAGAATTAAAATATATGATTATGTTAATGGTCAATTTGACGCAAATTAATTATGTGCAGATGTTTACATAAACTCAAGTTTCGATTCTTGTCCATTTAATTTTGTTTCACCTCCTTTTTATTCCAATTTAACTCTATATCTAACAGTAATAACATTAGGTGCAGTTAGTGGTGTACTACTACTCGGTTAGGCTGGTTCTCAGTCTTTTATTTTTCCTCATTTTAGAGTACCTTGTCAGTTAGGGCATTGTAGTTCATCTAATAGTCTTCCTCTAAGAACCAGGCGAGGACACCCCTCTGGTTCATAGTACTATTGAACACACAATCACTTGTTCTTCTAGGATATCCTACAACCACATTGAATGTGTCGTTGTATCCAGAATTATCCATAGAACATAGGTAGTTCCGAACAAACTTGCTTTTTTTTTTTACTATTAGAATCCCATTTCTTATCACTGACACACCATTTCTACATGTGAGTGCATGGTGCAGTCTTTTGAGACTTAATCCCAATCTTTTATTTATGCTATGTGTTCTTTAGATAGGTGGTAGCCTCCGCGAACAAGTCGCAGGCTTCTAATGGATATTCTTTGAAGGTTCCCCATAATAGCTTTGTGTCTATTGACAGAAAAAACACTTTGCTTTTATGGCACATCAAGTATTCTAATCCATCTTCGAGTATTCTTAAAAGGAACTACTCATACCTTTCTAATTACACATATGTCTGCATATATCATCATTGATCATTCTAAATACTTGTCCGAATTCCACCTTTTAGAAGGTGCACTTAGTTGTATTATCTTCCAAATTTAGTTCTTAGGTCGGAAGGTCGATTCCTTCAACTATAATTGATCAAATCAATTTCGACCTTTGAACCTTGTTTGAAAAACTACTAAGTATAAGAATTCACAAGTATAATAATTTAACAAAGAAATACATCTAATAAGTTGTAACGGTTTGTTGCATCGTGGTAGACTAAGGATTCATCATTCATATATTGCTATCTTAATGTACCAGAATAGATATTATCATTATTTCTTATCCAAACCATTAAATGATTAAAGAAATAAAATATCCATTCATTAATAATAGAAAACTAGAACAAAAGTTCTTTCTAAAATAAATGTACATTAAACAATAAACTTGAAATGAAATCCTAAATGTCTTCCACTGCAACCACTGCTTCCTCAACAGCTTCGCCCATGTAGACTCGAACTCTTCTTCTCTAAGTCGCCGGGTTTTCTGGAACCCCTGCATTTAGAATGCACATACCGTCAGTGGTTCCATATCTACACACCAGAATTCTGGTAGATAATACCGCTGACTATGTTTTACGACTAAAGAAAAATTCGTACCTTTTAGAGGACAAGATATAGACCCCCAGTACTCAGACTGCTTTCCTTGGGGATATTTGCCAGAAGGCTTCTTTATCCTGCCCTTTGGTCCAAGTCCCTTAGGACTACTGGATCCCCTTGTCTTCTTATCCTTTTCCTTATGTATGCCCTTAGGTTCGAAACCTTTGGCCTTGGCTATAAGAGCTTGCGATTGTCTCAACTCGTCTAAAAGATCCATCATCTCAAAAACGTGTTCAAGCGTTTCCTCGAAGCAACTGATCTTTATGAGTATCCTCATCGCCTCTTTTCTAGCCTTTACATCATGTCCAAACATCAACTTGAGTTTAAGCATGACATCATGATTAGTGGCTAATGCATGAGCACTATCCCACTTCTCAAAGTCAACTATCTCCTCATCAGTTGAGTTAATGGTAGGTCTAGGAGGACAAGTTTCGCTGAGTACATCTTTGTACTCCTTTACAGTCTGAGTAATGTCTAACTCTTCATTCCATCCAACACAGTATGGAACCAGTGCGTTGAATTCCTTAAGTATTAACGAAAGTGGATTCATAGTAATTCCCTAAACCTATAAGCACATATAAACAAACAATTAATTTAATATCCGATATTATCTCCCTTAAATAATATCATTAAATTACTAATTACGTCTAAAATCCCATCAGGTAAGGCAAGCCACGTGGTGTGGACGTTTACCCACCCAAATGATTTAGCAATTAGATTTTCTTTGGTCATACATCGATTATAGCGTAACTTCGTGGGGAAGGATACTATAACGCGTATCTAAGTGCAAACCATTACTCAGCACTAAAGTAAATCGTTTGGAATTGCTACATCACCGCAAGCCACGTGGTGTGCACGTTTACGACAACTTCACAACTCTTCACAATTACTTATAACTGTCTACATCAATTAATCCAAAATCCTTTAGTATAGCAAGCCACGTGGTGTGGACGTTTACTACACCAAGAGACTTTTATAATTGACTCCCAATTACAAGAATCCATTTGACTTTTGTAAATCAAGACGCGGAGAATCATAAGTGAAACTCGAAGTTTCTAACCAGTAATTCACCATGCGAACGACCCTATCTCTCATAAATGAGGGAGCCGAGCAGACAATCGATCCACCTTCAAAAGGATGGTACGAAGGTCTCTAATTTGTGTCATCCACATGACCAAGTGGCTCTGGCTCCATTCCTCTCCCCGGGGTGAGAATGAGTCGACTTGAAGTCAGCTTCAGAAAGACAAATTAGGCATTGTTTGATAAACTTGATCAATGTTTCTCGTAAAAGGAATTACAAGAATTCTCCTCTAATGACTCGTCTATACGAACTTCGAAAGTCCATAAGAGTCACCAAGAGAACAGCAATGGAGACCATGGGAATGTTTCCGTCCCCTCTCCCACTTAGCTTTTTACAATAAAGGGATACGCTATCTAGTGCATAAAGTAAACACATATAGCATGCATACAAGTAATAAAGCACATAGTATCACATAGTCAAAATAATGCTAGAAAAATTATTTTTTTCCGACTATCATGGCTTTATCCCATCTCTGTAGCATCTTCTAGTCTTCAGTCTTCGTTCTTGAATGCTCCATGTGACGAGAATATTAATCCCAATATTTAAATCTATTTATTTTCAATTAATCCAAAAGTTACTTAATTCGAAAATTAAGTCAATCGAATATATCAAAAATAAAATTAAATATTATTAATATTTTATTTATTTATTTTCCTATCTAATTCTATTAAATCTCTAGAATCATATCCAAGTAAAACTTGAATATTCTAGAAGACTTCTATAATAGAATAAGGAAATAAAATAAATTAGGACTCTTCTACTTTCCATAATTAATTAATTTCCATCTAATGAAAATTCCAAGAATAGGAATAATCAAATAGGAAATAAATTAATTCCTAATTAATTCTTTTCCTAATCCATGAGAGTTCCCATAAAAGAGAATAATACTCAATAAGGAATAAAATTAATTCCAATTAATTCTTTTCCTAATCCATGAGAGTTCCTAAAAGTAAGAACACTCAAATAGGAAAACCGAATTAATTTAGGAAAGTCGGATTATGGTAGGAATAGCACGGGTTGGGAGTCCCCGCGCCACCCACTACCATCGATCGACCGTCCGGCCATCGAGGAGGAGCCGCCGCCCAGCCACGCCGGCCAGCCACCGAACCGGCGGCAGCCCGCGGCTAGGACATCGAGCCCCGGCCCTCAGCCCTCGATCGATCCATGGGGTCGATCATGGGAATGATCGGCCCCTTCGTCCATCGTCTTCTTCGTCACACCTTCGTCTTCCGGCGATCGTCTCAACATCGAACCAACGTAAATAAATTACAAGAAATAAATTTACAATTCTGGTATCGATTCTATACATGAAATCGACCCTATACATTTTCCGGAAAAACATAGAACGTAATAATAAATCCTAAATTCGGTCATCCCCCGAATTTTTACTATTACAAACATTCATCCACACAAAACGAATCTCGACATGTCCGAGAGTTTAATAAACGAATAATCATGGTAAAATAATTAACGAAAAATTAAACCATGATAGCCGGAAATCCCTGCAAGGTAGAACAATAAAAGAATACATGAACACGAAACCAAACGCTCCGATACCAATTGTTGGAAATCGATGTCCCGGGCTATTAAAATTTGCAGAAAATAATAACCCGACCGAAATCCTCGATCGCCGGAGATCCGAACGCGAACCACCGCAAGAGCCGGGGCCCGACCGAGTACCCAGCGAGGCCCGAAGGCCGCGAGCACCCAGCCGAGCCCCCGCACGGGGCTCGTAATCATCTCACGGATGATCGCTGGGGATGCACGAGGCATCCCTGGGGCTGCTCGTAGCAGCCCCGCAGCGAGCTCACGGCTCGCTGCTCGCGGGGGGTTCGACCTCCCCGCATCGCCGCTGCGGGAAACCCCGCAGCTTGATACGAGGCGTTGCGGGTAAACCCGCAGCTCACCCGGCGATCGAACCCTAGGTTCGATCGCCCCCTCGGCTCCAGCCGAGGGCTCTTTCCGCGACACACGTGCTGGGATTTGATGTCCCGGGCTATCAAAATTGCGGAACCGATAACCCGATCAAAACCCTAGATCACCGGAAATAGGATCCCCGACTCATCCGCAGGAGTCCGACCTTTGGAGACTACGCGCCCGAAGACACGCAGCCCACCCCCAGCCGAAGTCCCCCACGAGTCGAATCCACGAACGCGAACCACCTCACGAGCCGGGGCCCGACCGAACGCCGAGCGAGGCCCGAAGGCCGCGTGCGCCCAGCCGAGCCCCTGCGAGGGGCTCGCGATCGTCCTCGGACGATCGCAGGTATCGCTACGGGCGATCCTCGGGGCTGCTCATAGCAGCCCCGCAGCGAGTCGTGGACTCGCTGCTCGCGAGGGCGTCGCCCTCGCACGCCTCGCTACGGGTGAACCCGTAGCGCATACGAGGCAGCTACGGGTCATCCCGTAGCACGCCCGCGATCGAGCTCACGGGCTCGATCGCCCCTCGGCTCCAGCCGAGGGCTTCGCGCGGTACGCGCCTCCGACGACGGCGGCTGGGGTCCGCCACGGCACCAGCCCGTGGCACCCCGGCGATCGATCGAAGTCGATCGCGTGCCCTCGGCGTCCAGCCGGGGCTCGCCGTTCGTCGCGCGTTGGGGCGGTCCGAACCCTAGGGTTCGACCGCCTCCTTCGATCCTCGCCGGGGATCTCGAATCCCCGTCCCCGAGGTTCGTCGTTTTCCCGGATCGTGCGTTCATGTATATATCACAATTAATCAACACAAATAATCAAAGAGGGGTTCTCGATTATTACCTCGATTCGTTGTACGGAGAAACGAATCTTTATTGACGACCTTGCGATCTTCCTACGTATTCCTCGCACTTCGTCCGAACGTCGTGTGGGCGAAGATCTATCGGATTCCTATGGATCTCCTTCACTCTCCAAAACTTTATGATTGGCGTAACTTAGGTTGTGAAAAGTGAAGACCATGTAGTGCTTATATAGGCTACGTAGGGGATCATAAGGAGAATAAATATTGGGCTTCTAAATATTGAAGATTAAATTGGGTCCAACCCAAATCCATTAATCCTTATCAATATTAAATTTTATTTATTTTCCACTATATAAATAAAATTGCACTCCCAATATTAATCCATATTATATCAAATAATATTTCTCCGATTAGTATTATTTATTCCGTGTATTTAAGATTTAAATATCCATGAATAAATTTATTTATTGCTCAATAAATAATATTCATATCTTATATCCGAGACTAGTACCGTTCAACCTTTATTATTGTGCGGAACGAATGTTGGAAATCGACTACCCGGGACAAGTCCGTTCGACTACTCGAACTTCCGGACAAGCCCAGTCGACCTCCTGTCTGCCCAAGGTGTTCACGACGAAGCCCCTGACCCGAAATGCACCCAGCCATCGCACCCGAGGCACGACCGCGCAAAACGAGAGGCTTCTGGCCTCTCTGTCGTCCGACACCAGAAGGTGTCGTCCGACAAGACCATCAAATGTTGTCCGACACCAGAAGGTGTCGTCCGACAAGCCTGTCGGCCGACAGTAGAACCTGTCGTCCGACACCCGTCGCGAACAGCGGCGGGATTCGCCCGTTCTGGCTGTTCCGATGTGATTTTCTCGATCCGACTGCCATGCCGGAGGTCAGAGACCTCCCAGCAGTCCGAGAATGTCACTTCCAAGCCACGGGATCCGATCTACGTTCAAAGTATGATTAACGAAATATGAGATCGAATAAATTGCGGAAAAAAAGAATCGATCTCATACCTTCTCGGTCGATTGTTGAGACCTTAGATGCTTCTAACGTATGCCTCAGATCCTTTGACTCCAACCGTTGTGTGGGCAACGATCCGTTGGGTCTCCTTTTCTGCTTTCTCCTTTTTCTACCAGCGTTATATTTTCTATTCTCTGAAGAGAGAAAAATAATTGCGCTACACTGTATTATTTTTGCAGAGAAAGAATTAATTGCGCTAACGCAATAATGTTTTCTCAGAAAAATAAAAAGCTGCGGAATGTAGGTTTAGGATAGGCAAGGTAGGATATTTATAGAGTTACGTTAGGGACCTTAGGATAAATTAATTAAGGGCTAAATTGAAATATTAATTAACTTGGAATACGTAAAAGCAATTCCTTAATTAATCGATTTCAATTTTAATTATTATTAACTCCACTATAAAATAATAATTGAATTCCCGAAATTAATTTTAATATTATTTCAACAATAATAATTCCGCCGAAATTACATACACGACTTTCCCCGTGTTTAAGATATCGAACGTCCACGAATTTATTTAATTACTAATAATTAAATTAATTCGTTTCTTATTATCCGAGACTAGTACCACTCATCCTTATTATCATGTGGAACAAATCCACCTGCAGGGTTTACATGATAAACTTTATGAGCTCATCTCGGGGACGTAATCAACCCAATAAACGGGACACGGTTTCCTGTCTATAATCTACAGCATGCCGTGCGTACAATTACGATTCCCAATTTACCGAGGATCTCGACTAATCAATTAGTCTCACTCATTGGCAAGTTAAAGAACCGAGAATTGGACGCACGCACCTATAATTATATAGGGATTAGGAATTCGTATATCCGTAATATCTGAGGTCTAGTTCGATTACTGCGATTAGTATAAATCGAACGCCCTCCCGTGGTCCTGCTCAATACACCAAGTGTACGAGTGTAACATGATAGTCAAGACCGACTATCTACCAGTCACACAACGACGTACCGATGGATTGTCCCTGTCCATCTAAGTCGTGAGCCACTGTTCGATAATATACGAGTAACCGACAGTATGATCTTCCGCGTGTCTCCTCACGCCATACTGTCTACAACGTATATATCTAGGACTATAGAGCACAGAGTTATAATAAACAAAATGCAGACTGTTTGATTAATAGATAATAAAACACAGATAAGGAGTTCCATATTGTCACTAAACTAGACATTTAGAATATAACTCCATCAATCTCCCACTTATACTAAAAGTCTAGTTGCCCTCTCCCATACATCCGATACCCATCCCCTTCACGTGTCTCTTGAACGCTTCCGCTGGAAGTGCCTTCGTAAAGGGGTCTGCCAGGTTATCCGCTGATGCAATCTTGGTGACAACCGCATCGCCTCTCTTGACGATGTCTCTAATCAGGTGGTACTTGCGATCTATGTGTTTACTCGCATTGTGGGCTCGTGGTTCCTTCGCATTTGCCACTGCACCGCTATTGTCACAATAAATTGTGATAGCTCTAGGCAAATCAGGAATCACATCCAAGTCCATTATGAAGTTCCGGAGCCACACCGATTCTTTAGCTGCCTCAGAGGCTGCTACATATTCGGCTTCCATGGTGGAGTCCGAAATGCATTTCTGCTTAACACTCCTCCATGAAACTGCTCCACCTCCCAATGTGAACACATAGCCTGATGTAGACTTTCGCTGTTCCTTATCAGATTGGAAATCCGAGTCTGTGTAACCAATAGGAATCAACTCGGACGCTTTGTAACTTAGAACATAATTCCTAGTCCTTCGCAGGTACTTAAGTATGTTCTTTACAGCAGTCCAGTGACCCTGTCCAGGGTTACTCTGATATCTAGCTACCATGCCTACGGCATAGCAGATATCAGGTCTCGTGCACAACATAGCATACATTAGACTACCCACTGCCGAAGCATAAGGAACTGTCTTCATGTAATCTATCTCCTTTTGTGTCTTGGGACACATATCCTTAGATAGATGAATTCCATGGCAGAAAGGTTGAGAACCTCTCTTGGAATTCTGCATGTTGAAACGAGCTAGAATCGTATCAATATATGAAGCCTGGGACAAGCTCAATGTTCTTTTCTGGCGATCTCGTATAACCTTGATCCCAAGAACATGTCCTACTTGTCCTAAGTCTTTCATATCGAATTGCTTGGACAACCATCCCTTTATGTCTGACAACATCTTCACATTGTTGCCAATTAGAAGAATGTCGTCTACATAAAGCACGAGAAACGCCACGCTGTTTCCGTCACTTCTCCGATATACACACGACTCGTCCATGCTTTGAATGAATCCATAAGACTGGATAACCTCATCAAACCGCATGTTCCAAGATCTAGAAGCTTGCTTCAATCCATAAATGGATCGCTTTAGCTTACACACTAGATGCTCTTGGCCTTTCTCGATGAAACCCTCTGGCTGTCTCATATAAATGGTCTCGTCAAGATTCCCATTCAAGAATGCTGTCTTGACATCCATTTGCCACACCTCATAATCCATATGAGATGCTATAGACAAAAGAATCCGGATCGACTTTAGCATAGCTACCGGCGAAAAGGTTTCCTCATAATCGATCCCTTCTTTCTGAGTGTACCCTTTCGCAACCAGCCTAGCTTTGAAGGTTTCCACCTTCCCGTCTGATCCTCTTTTTCTCTTGTACACCCACTTGCAACCAATGGCTTTTACACCTTTGGGCGGTGCTACAAGATCCCAGACCTGATTTGAATCCATAGATTCAATCTCAGATTTCATCGCCTTTTGCCAAGACTGAGCATCTTGATCTTTAAGCGCCTCGCCGTAGGTCCAGGGATCGGCTTCATGTTCTCCAGGTAACAAGTCCGAAGACTCACCTATAAACATGAACCTATCGGGTTGTCGAACAACCCTCCCACTACGACGACGCTCCGGTGTAACCTCAGTAACTACAGGTGCAGACTGTGGTGGCGTATCACCCGGTTGGGTTGGATCTAAGCCTTGATCGTTCCCTCTCAGTTCGTTAAGTATTATCTCACTATTGGGCTTGTGGTCCATTATATAATCCTCTTCCAAGAACCGAGCGTTGGTGCTAACAACGATCTTCTGGTCCTTAGGACTATAAAATAGACCACCTTTCGTTCCTCTAGGATATCCTATAAACAACCGAATATCTGAACGTGACTCCAACTTATCAGCCCCGTGCTTCAGCACATGTGCTGGACAACCCCAGATCCGAATGTGTTTCAAGTTTGGCTTACGCCCGGTCCACAATTCCGAGGGTGTCTTAGGGACTGATTTGGAAGGAACTAAGTTCAAGATATAAGCCGCTGTTTCCAAAGCATATCCCCAGAACGAAACTGGTAGTTCTGAATAACTCATCATAGATCTTACCATTTCCATAAGAGTCCTATTCCTTCTTTCTGCTACACCATTCTGCTGGGGCGTGTATGGTGCAGTCATCTGGGAGTCAATCCCATTCTCTAATAAGTACGCTTTAAACTCTCCCGAGAGGTACTCTCCTCCACGATCAGATCGTAGAGTCTTTATGGTCTTACCATGAAGGTTCTCCACAAGAGCTTTGTACTCCTTGAACTTGTCAAAGCACTCGCTCTTGCGGCGCATCAGGTATATAAAACCATACCTTGAGTAATCATCAGTGAAGGTTACGAAATATTCATAACCTCCTCTCGCTTGGACAGATAAAGGCCCGCACAAATCAGAGTGAATCAATTCCAGTACTTCCTTGGATCTATACCCCTTATCACTAAAGGGTCGCTTGGTCATTTTTCCTTCCAGGCATGATTCGCAGGTTGGAAAGTCCTCATCTTTCACACCACTGAGTATTCCATCAGTTATCAACCTTTGAATCCTACCCAAGTTAATATGACCTAGCCTAAGATGCCATAAGTACTTTTGATTCATTCTAGAAGGCTCCTTTCTCTTATTGGTACTAGATGTGTTATACGACTCTACTCGTTGCATCGTGGAATAATCAGGATTCAGTATATATAAGTTGCCTACCAATGTACCAGAACATATATACTCACCATTCTTTTTGATAATAACAGAACTATCAAAAGAAACAGAATATTTATTCAAAACCAATTTAGAAACCGAAACAAGGTTCTTTCTAAAATTCGGTACATAAAGACAATTATTCAATACTAAAACTTTATTATTAAAAGATAAATAAATATCTCCCACTGCAACAGCCGCCACTTTCGTCGCGTTGCCCATGTAGATAGTGATCTCTCCCTCTCTAAGCCGCCGGGTTTCCTGGAACCCCTGCAAAGAATTGCAGACATGATCAGTGGCTCCCGTATCCAC
This sequence comes from Euphrasia confusa, assembly GCA_954870475.1. Taxonomy (NCBI): domain Eukaryota; kingdom Viridiplantae; phylum Streptophyta; class Magnoliopsida; order Lamiales; family Orobanchaceae; genus Euphrasia; species Euphrasia confusa. Next base: position 27,699,167 of record OX940960.1, read on the forward strand.
ACACCAGGTACCGGTGGATAACACCGCTAAACATGTTTCAGTGACTAAGGAAAAGTTCGTACCTCCTTGTCTGAGAGGACAATTAGACTTCCAATGTCCAGACTGCTTGCAACGGAAACACTTGCCCTTAGGCCTGTTCACTCCATTCTGTGGTCCACCAACTCTGGGCCCACTGGGTTTCCGTCCTTGCTTTTTCTTCTTCTTAATCCCCGAAGGGCGAGGAAGAGTCGATTTCACAGCCACAAGTGCATGAGAGTTCTTAAAGATACCCTCTGCCGCCTGGAGTTCAGTCAGGAGTTCCGCCAACGTATACAACCTCTTGTTCATGTTATAGTTCAGGCGGAACTGCTCAAAACTCCTAGGCAGAGACTGGAGCACTATATCGATCTGGGTTTCCCCATCGATAGCTCCTCCCATAATCTCTATCTCATTCAGATAGCCTATCATCCTAAGAACGTGATCCCTTACGGGCGTTCCTTCGGACATAGTGGCCGTCATGAGTTGCCTCATAGCATCTTGTCTGGCTGCCCTGTCCTGACTACCAAACATCTCCTTAAGGTTAAGCATCATATCATAGGCAGTGTCCATGGCTTCATGCTGATGTTGCAGCACATTTGACATAGATGCCAAAATGTAGCACCGCGCCATCTGATCAGCCTTGACCCACTTCCGATGAGCTTCCTTTTCCTCAGGAGAGGATGTTTCAGTAGGTGCAACAGGACATTCGACCTGGAGTACATACTTGTACTCCTCAGCAGTTAGGACAATGTCCAAGTTTCGTTTCCAATCAACATAATTTGGACCAGTGAGTTTGTTTTCTTTTAGTATCACAGACAGCGGGTTGAGTGCCATATCTATAAAAGAGACAAATCAAACCGTCAAATTTAATTCGATATTAACTCCCTTAATTAATATCATTAAATTTACCAATCAATCCTAAAATCCCATCAGACCAGCATGCCACGTTCATGTGGACGTATACTAGTCCAAACGATTTTATAATTGGACTTTTACTTCGGTCGTACATCATTACAGCAGTGACTCCGATGGGGAGGATACTGTAAAGCGTACCTAAGTGTATACCATTTCTCAGTACTAAGTTAACCGCTCGGGAACTACATATCCACCGCAAGCCACGTTAGTGTGGACGTTTACGTTGACATGCGGTCCCTTTACGATTTCCTATAACTGTCGAGCCTCAATTAACCCAAAGTTCCGTTTCCGTCTAGCAAGCCACGATAGTGTGGACGTTTACTAAACAAACAACTTTGTTAATTGAATTCCATTTAATAAATTTCACAATTTCGTTAATCAAAGCTTGATATCTCGTAAGTGAAACTCGAAGTTTCTAACCAGCGATCAATCATGCAATTGAGCCCTATCTCTCACTAAGTGAGGGAGCCAACCAGACAATCGATCTAGTCATCAAATGACTCGAATGTCTCTAATCAGTGTCATCGACATAAGCAAGCGCTTTGGCTCCATTCCACTCCCCGGGGTGAGAATGAGTCGAGTTGAACTTAGTCTTTGAAAACCTGATTAGGCATTTGCTTTGAAAAAACTTAAGTGTTCAATTCTATAAATGGAATTGAATTCGAATTTCGATCAAAGTGATTTCCGTGTATCGACTTTATCCGATAGGGAGGATGACACTAAAGCCAACTCGTAAGTCAATACACATCACTCTCGAAACAGAGAATGGAGACCGCGGGATTGTTTCCAATCCCTCTCCCACTTAGTATTTTACGATTTAGGGATATACATGCATAAAATAATAAGCATAATAAACACGTAAATCACACAATAAGCAATTAACGTGGCCCGATTATTATGGCCTTAAAATCTTGAATGCACGTCTCTTGGAAATCGAACTCGTTGCTCGTCTCAACTTCGATTCTCGTTTCTCCGGGCTTCGATCTCGTCTCGATCCAATAGCAGAAATTACAAAAATATTCTACTAAGTCCGGTATCGATCCTATACATTTTGATCGAACCTATACAAGTCCCGGATGCAACGAAAAATTAAATAAACCTAACGACTCAACCCGTCGTTTTTATCTATTACAAACAAGCAACTTTCCAAAAATAAAACGATCTCGACAAGCCCGAGAGTTTAATCAAAACCACATACATACAACACAAAATATAAAAATAAATTGGCCATAATAATCGGGTTCAACCTGCAAAACCAATTTCGCAAAACATACAAAAAACGAACAAAACCGGCTCTGATACCATTTGTTGGAAATCGACTACCCGGGACAAGTCCGTTCGACTACTCGAACTTCCGGACAAGCCCAGTCGACCTCCTGTCTGCCCAAGGTGTTCACGACGAAGCCCCTGACCCGAAATGCACCCAGCCATCGCACCCGAGGCACGACCGCGCAAAACGAGAGGCTTCTAGCCTCTCTGTCGTCCGACACCAGAAGGTGTCGTCCGACAAGACCATCAAATGTTGTCCGACACCAGAAGGTGTCGTCCGACAAGCCTGTCGGCCGACAGTAGAACCTGTCGTCCGACACCCGTCGCGAACAGCGGCGGGATTCGCCCGTTCTGGCTGTTCCGATGTGATTTTCTCGATCCGACTGCCATGCCGGAGGTCAGAGACCTCCCAGCAGTCCGAGAATGTCACTTCCAAGCCACGGGATCCGATCTACGTTCAAAGTATGATTAACGAAATATGAGATCGAATAAATTGCGGAAAAAAAGAATCGATCTCATACCTTCTCGGTCGATTGTTGAGACCTTAGATGCTTCTAACGTATGCCTCAGATCCTTTGACTCCAACCGTTGTGTGGGCAACGATCCGTTGGGTCTCCTTTTCTGCTTTCTCCTTTTTCTACCAGCGTTATATTTTCTATTCTCTGAAGAGAGAAAAATAATTGCGCTACACTGTATTATTTTTGCAGAGAAAGAATTAATTGCGCTAACGCAATAATGTTTTCTCAGAAAAATAAAAAGCTGCGGAATGTAGGTTTAGGATAGGCAAGGTAGGATATTTATAGAGTTACGTTAGGGACCTTAGGATAAATTAATTAAGGGCTAAATTGAAATATTAATTAACTTGGAATACGTAAAAGCAATTCCTTAATTAATCGATTTCAATTTTAATTATTATTAACTCCACTATAAAATAATAATTGAATTCCCGAAATTAATTTTAATATTATTTCAACAATAATAATTCCGCCGAAATTACATACACGACTTTCCCCGTGTTTAAGATATCGAACGTCCACGAATTTATTTAATTACTAATAATTAAATTAATTCGTTTCTTATTATCCGAGACTAGTACCACTCATCCTTATTATCATGTGGAACAAATCCACCTGCAGGGTTTACATGATAAACTTTATGAGCTCATCTCGGGGACGTAATCAACCCAATAAACGGGACACGGTTTCCTGTCTATAATCTACAGCATGCCGTGCGTACAATTACGATTCCCAATTTACCGAGGATCTCGACTAATCAATTAGTCTCACTCATTGGCAAGTTAAAGAACCGAGAATTGGACGCACGCACCTATAATTATATAGGGATTAGGAATTCGTATATCCGTAATATCTGAGGTCTAGTTCGATTACTGCGATTAGTATAAATCGAACGCCCTCCCGTGGTCCTGCTCAATACACCAAGTGTACGAGTGTAACATGATAGTCAAGACCGACTATCTACCAGTCACACAACGACGTACCGATGGATTGTCCCTGTCCATCTAAGTCGTGAGCCACTGTTCGATAATATACGAGTAACCGACAGTATGATCTTCCGCGTGTCTCCTCACGCCATACTGTCTACAACGTATATATCTAGGACTATAGAGCACAGAGTTATAATAAACAAAATGCAGACTGTTTGATTAATAGATAATAAAACACAGATAAGGAGTTCCATATTGTCACTAAACTAGACATTTAGAATATAACTCCATCAACGAATCCACTCATGAGGTTTACACAATAATTCCTTATGAACTCATCTTGGGGATATTATCAACCCTTCCGGGATACACTTTCCCGTCAAGTATTCACGGCATGTCATATATAAAATATAGCGACCCAATTTTACCGGTAATTAACCCAATAATTAAATCGGTTAATTCCTTTGGAAAATCAAAGTCTCTAATATTAAATATACACACCCGCAATAATATCGGGGATTAAGAATAAAATACTCCGAGATTTAAATTGATTTTCCAAGGCAATCCTAATCAACAAATCTCAAGCTGATCCGCCCAATACACCAAGTGTACAAGTGTGATAAAATAATTAAGATAAATTATTTTCTCTCTCACACAACGACTATACCGATGGATTGGTCCGTGTCCATCTAGGTCGTGAGCAACTGTTCGATTAAATACGAGTAACCGATAGTATGATCTTCTGTGCGCCCATGCGCACCATACTAACTACAACGTATAAAATCCAGGACTATATTTTGCATAATTAATTAAATGCAAATAATTGTTTATTAATTAAATAGGTTAAATGCTATGACCGGGAGTTTACCGATACTTAAATCTAGACATTAAGTACACAACTCCAACAATCTCCCACTTGTACTAAGGTCTAGTCATTTCCTCCAAACTCCCGACTCCCATACTCATCACGTGCTTAAGTTTATACTTCCCAGAAGTATTATGTGAATTAGCAATCTAGGTTGCCGTTCTGAAGTTATCTTGGTGACTACTGCGTCGTCTCTCTGACGATGACTCGTATCAGGTGGTACTGGCTCTATGTGTTATCATCACTTTTCGAACTTATGACTTCTTCCAGTTCTCCACGCACCGCTATGTACATAGCCTTTGGTGAACCAAGAATCATATCCAAGTTCAGAGGTCATTCCGGAACCTAACCAAAACTTCCGCTGCCTCTGAGGCCGCTATTCGGTTTATGATAGAGTCCGAGAAGCATAACGCTTATCACTCTTTCATCCTTAGGTTCCACCTCTTCTAAAAGTGAACACATAGCCTGATATCGACTTACACTGGTCTTTCTCCGATTTTTGATCTGATAAACTTTAATCTAAGAAGATTTCGTATTGCTAGTATTCCAGTACTTGCAAGTACTTTACAGCATTCGAATATTTCTTATCCAGATTACTTTGATATCCTCCCACTACGCTAACCGCATAGTTGATATCAGGTTCTTGTTTTTCAACATTGCATCTACAAAGCTCTCCACACTCAAGGTGTAGGTTACTGCTTTGTCCATATCCATCTCCTTCATGTGTTCGAAACACATGCCTTTAGATAGATGTATTCTGTTCTAGAAAGGCAATAACCTTTCTCAGAATTGTGCATGTTTAAAACAAACCATAATCGTATAAGATATCTTAAGAGAAGTACAAATGTTCTTATGCAGAGATCGAAGATTTCCAAGAACATGATCCAACTTCATCTTAATCTTATATGTCGATTTATTTAGACAACCTCTATTTTATGTCTGACAACACTTTTACATTGTGGCCAATGATGAAGTGTTATCTACACAAAATTCCGAGAAACACCACCCTTGTTTCCATTACGTCTCTAACACACCTCTCCTTGCCTTTTGATGAATCCATAGAATGGACTATCTCATCAATTCGCAAGTTCCTATGCAGAACTAGGGATCGATTTCATGTCTACTAGATCCAGAGTTCAAAACTCCTCCAGTCTTATGAACATCACTGGTTGCTTAACAACCTCCCACTGCAACGGCATTCCGGTGTATAATAGTAATAACATTAGGTGCAGTTAGTGGTGTACTGCTACTCGGTCAGGCTGGTTCTCAGTCTTTCCTTTCCTCATTCTAAAGTACTTTGTCAATTAGGGCATTGTAGTTCATCTAATAGTTTTCCTCTAAGAACCGGGCGAGGACACCCCTCTGGTTCGTAGTACTATTGAACATACAATTACTTGTTCTTCTAGGATATTCTACAACCATATTGAATGTGCCGTTGTATCCAGAAATATCCATAGAACACAGGTAGTTCCGAACAAACTTGTCCTTTTACTATTAGAATCTCATCTTTTATTTCTGACACACCATGTCCACACATCAGTGTATAGTGTAGTCGTTTGAGATTTAATCTCAATCTTCGATTTATGCTATGTGTTATTTAGATAGGTGATAGCCTCCGCGAACAAGTCGCAGGCTTTTAATGGATATACTTGGAATGATCCCCATGATGGCTTTGTGTTGAAAACACTCCGCTTTTATGGCATATCAAGTATTCTAATCCATCTTCGAGTATTCTCGAAAGAACGACTCGTACCTTCTCTAATTACACATACGGCATTAATCATAAATCATTTTCTATACTTGTCCGAATTCCATCCTCTATCCAGAAAGGTTGACTTAGTTGTATCTGTTGGAGTTGTGTACTTAATGTCTAGATTTAAGTAACGCAAACTCACGATCCATTGCCATTAATCTATTTAATTAAATAAACAATTATTTGCATTTAATTATTTATAATTAAATATATGCAAATCATAGTCCTAGATTTCATACGTTGTAGTTAGTATGGTGCAAGCATGGGCGCACAGAAGATCATACTATCGGTTACTCGTATTTAATCAAACAGTAGCTCACGACCTAGATGGACACGGACCAATCCATCGGTATAGTCGTTGTGTGAGAGAGAAAATAATTTATCTTAATTATTTTATCACACTTGTACACTTGGTGTATTGAGCGGATCGTTGAGATTCATCGATTAGGATTGCCGGCGATAATCGATTCGAGTCTCAGTGTATTTTATTCTTAATCCCCGATATTATTGCGGGTGTGTATATTTAATATAAGTGACTTTGATTTACCAAAGGAATCAACCGATTTAATTATTGGGTTGATTACCGGTTAAGTTGGGTCACTATATTTCATATATGACATGCCGTGAATAATTGACCGGACAGTGTATCCCGGAAGGGTTGATAATATCCCCGAGATGAGTTCATAAGGAATTATTATGTAAACCCTGCAGGTGGACTCGTTCCGCATAATAATTAAGGTTGAATGGTACTAGTCTCGGATACAAGAGATGAATAAATTAATTAGCAATAAATTAATTTTATTCATGGATATTTATATCTTAAATACACGGAATAAATAATACTACCGGAGAAATATTATTTGATATAATATGGTTTAATATTGGGAGTGCAATTAATTTATATAGTGGAAAATAAATTAATTAATATTGATAAGGATTAATGGACTTGAGCATTGGGCTCAATTTAATCTTCAATATTAGAAGCCCAATATTCCACCTCCTTAAGATCCCCTACGTAGCCTATAAAAGCACTACATGGTCTTCTCTATTCTCATAACTTGAAGATCACAATTCTAGAGAGAGAAAGTAGAGAGGGAGATCCATGGAGTTCGGAAGATCGTCGCCCACCCGACGTTCGAGTTAGTGCAAGGAATACGTGGGAAGGTCTCAAGGTCTTCATAGATCTCGTTTCTCCGTACAACGAGAACAAAGGTAAAATCGTGAAAACCCCCTCGATGATTTTACATGTTAATTATCGTGAAAATATCGTGAACCAAGATCCGAGAACGCGACCCATGTCGAGGTTGAACCGGGCGGTGGTGATCGAAGATCACCGGACCGCCGGCGGCTCAACGGCTCGACTAGAGAGGGGTCGAGGGGCGTGAGCCTCGGCTGGACGCCGAGACTCGATCGAGCATGAGCTCGATCGCCCATGCTTGTCCAGCGGGCTGCTGGAGCAACCGCTCGCACGGCGCGATCACCGCTCGCGCGGGCTGATCGCCGCTCGCACGGCTGGACCGCCGCTCGCGCGGCGGTGGCTGCGGGCTGATCGCTAGCCACGGTTCGACCGTGGCTTGGGGGCGATCAGCGGGACATGGCAGGCTAAGGGCTGAACCCTAGCGCTCGCACGATGCGAGCGCACGCCTCCATCGGGCAGCCGCGGCTTGACCGTGGCGAGGGTTCGATGGCGGGCTGATCCGCGAGGGTTCGACCATGCCCAAGGGGGGCTGCCAAGGGCAGCCCTAGGCGGCTGCTACGGACAGCCGCGAGCCCCACGCGGAGGCTCGACCGAACAGCCCGTGTTCGTTCGCGGTTAGGGTTTGTTTGGTTGGGCTATCCCCGTGGAGGTTCGTGGTGGATTTCCGGCAACCGGGATTTCGTTTGGAGTTGTCGTTCCGCAATTTTAACAACTCCGGATATTCGATCTCCAAAGGATATCGGTCGGAATTAATTAGATAATTAATTTTAATTAATTTATTAATTCCGGGATATCGATTTCCAACAATTGGTATCAGAGCGTTGGTTTTCGTTCACGGTATTTTTCGATAAATTGTTCTACCTTGCAGGGTTTCCGACTATTATGGCTAGATATAATTGTTCGTTAATTATTGTCATAATATTGTTCTATTAAACTCTCGGACATGTCGAGATTCGTTTTATGTGTGGTGAATGCTTGTAATAGTAAAAATTCGGGGGTTGACCGAATTTAGGTTTATTATTATTATTCTTCGTTTTTTCCGGAAAATGTATAGGGTCGATTTCATGTATAGAATCGATACCGGATAATGTAATTTTAATTCTTGTAATTTTATTTACGTTGGATCGATGCCGAAACGACCGCCGGAAGACGAAGAAGTGTGACGAAGAAGACGAAGGACCATAGGGCCGATCATCCCCATGATCGACCCTACGATCGATCGAGTGGGAGGGGCGACGCGCCCCTCGGCCGTGGGCTGCCGCCGGTGGGTGGTGGCTGGCCGGCTGGGGTGGTGGCGGCGGGTCCTTCCCTTGGTGATCGATCGATGGTGGTGGGGGTGGTGCGGGGACTCCCAACCCGCGCTACTCCTACCATAATCCGACTTTCCTATTTGATTCGGTTTTCCTATTTGAGTGTTCTTAATTTCTAGGAACTCTCATGGAATAGGAAAAGAATTAAATTGGAATTAATTTATTTCCTATTTGATTATTCCTATTCTTGGGAATTTTTAATAGATTAGGAAAGGAATTAATTTGGAAGGATTAGGAGTCCTAATTTATTTTATTTCCTTATTCTATTATAGGAGTCTTCTAGAATGTTCCAAGTTTGACTTGGATAGGATTCTAAAGATTTAATAGAATTAGATAGGAAAATAAAAATAAATAAAAATATTAATAATATTTAATTTTATTTTTGATATATTCGATTGATTTAATTTTCGAATTAAGTAACTTTTGGATTAATTGAAAATAAATAGATTTAAATATTGGGATTAATATTCTCGTCACACGGAGCATTCAAGAACGAAGACTGAAGACTAGAAGATGCGTACGGGGATGCGATAAAGCCATAATAGTCGGAAAATAATATTCTAGTATTATTTTGACTATGTGATAATATTCTATGTGCTTTATTTCATGTATGCATGCTTATGTGTATTTAATTATGCATTAGATAGCGTATCCCTTTATTGTAAAAAGCTAAGTGGGAGAGGGTATGGAAACATATCCATGGTCTCCATTGCTGTTCTCTTGGTGACTTTTATGGACTTTTGAAGTTCGTATAGACAAGTCATTGGAGGAGAATTCTTGTAATTCCTTTTACGAGAAACATTGATTAAGTTTATCAAACAATGCCTAATTTGTCTTTCCAAAACTGATTTCAAGTCGACTCATTCTCACCCCGGGGAGTGGAATGGAGCCAAAGCCACTTGGTCATGTCGAGGACACAAATTAGAGACCTTCGTACCATCCTTTTGAAGGTGGATCGATTGTCTGCTCGGCTCCCTCATCTAATGAGAGATAGGGTTGTTCGCATGGTGAATCACTGGTTAGAAACTTCGAGTTTCACTTATGATTCTCCGCGTCTTGATTTACAAGATTGAATGATTCATGTAATTGGGAGTCAATTGTAAAAGTCTTTTGGTGTAGTAAACGTCCACACTATCGTGGCTTGCTGCATTGAATGGGATTTTGGAACGATTGATGTAGACAGTTATAGAAGGGAGTAAAGGAGCGTATGTTAACGTAAACGTCCACACTATCGTGGCTTGCGGTGAGTATGCGTGTCCCAAACAATCTTCTTAGATACTGAGTAATGGTTTACACTTAGGTACGCTTCTTAGTATTCTTCCCATCGAAGTAACGCTAATGATGATGTACGACCGAAGGAAATCTAATTGCTAAATCATTTGGATAGGTAAACGTCCACACTATCGTGGCTTGCCATATCTGATGGGATTTTAGATGCGATTAGTGGTTTAATGATATTATTTGAGGGAGATAATATCGGAGATTAAATCGATTGTTTGTTGTTATATGTGCTCATAGATTAGGATATGGCTTTGAACCCACTTTATGTAATACGTAAGGATTTTAAACTCATTGGTCCCTGAATGTAATGATTGGAATAGAGATCTAGACATTGCCCAGACTGTTAGAGAGTACAAGTTTTAACTCAGTGAGCTTTGTCCTCCCGAGCCTACAAATGTCTTAACTGATGGGGAAAGGACTGATTATGATATCACGTTCGAACTCAAGGAGATGTTTAGACATGATGTAGAGGCTAGACAAGAGGCGATGAGGATACTCATAAAGGCCAGTCGACTCAAGGAAACGCTTAAACACGTTTTTGAGATGATTGACCTTTTAGACGAGTTGAGACGGAAATCGCAAGCTCTTGTAAGCCAATGCCAAAGGTTTCAGACCTAAAGGCAAGAACGGGGGAAAGGAAAAGCAAAGAAACCCAGTAGTCCTAAGTTTTCTTGGATCACGAGATGGGGCGAGAAAGCCAATAGGCTAGTGTTCTCGATGCAAACAGTCTAGGTATTGGAAGTCTGATTATCCTCTCAAAGAAAGTACGAAATCTTCTTTAGTCATGAAACATAGTCAGTGGTATTATCTACCAGAACCTGGTGTGTAGATATGGAACCATTGACGGTATGTGCATTTTAAATGCAAGGGTTCCAGGAAACCCGACGACTTAGAAAAGAAGAAATCGTAGTCTACATGGGCAATGCTGTAGAGGAGGCAGCAGTTGCAGTGGAGGACATTTTATAGGATTTCATTTTGGGTTATTGCTTTTATGTACCTTTCAAATTAGAAAGAACTTTGTTCTGGATTTCTAATAAATGGATATTTTATTTCTTTTAATCATTTGATGGTTATAAGAAGAAATAATGATAGTATCTATTCTGGTACATTGGCTAGCAATATATAAATGATGAATCCTGAGTCCACCACGATGCAACGAACCGTAGTATGAAACTCGTTTTACTAATAAGAGATTTCTTTATCAATTATACTTGTGGATTCTTATGCTGAGTCATGTTTATTCAAATAAGAAGTTCAAAGGTCGAAAATTGATATTTGATCAATTAAGTTGAAGGAGTGGACCTTCCGACCTAAGAATCTAATTTGGAAGATAAAATGACTAAGAAATCCTTTATGGATATAAGATGTAAGATCCGGACAAGTATAAGAATTGATTGACTCTGATGTATGCAGACCTATGTCTACTCAGACAATAAGGTACGAGTACTTCATTTGATGATTACTCGAGAAATGGATTAGAATACCTGATGTGCCACAAAAGCAAGTGTTTTGACAAGTCAATGGACACAAAGCTATTTTGGAGAACCATCAAGGTATATCCATTTGTAGCCTGCGATTTGATCGCGGAGGCAAGTACCTGTCTGAGGAATGCATGGCATACTGATCAGAGATTGGGATTTGATCCTAAATGACTTCACCATGCACTGTTGTGTAGAAATGGTGTGTCGTAAACAAGAAATGGAACTCTTATAGAAATAGTAAAAACATGAGTTATATGGAACTACCTATGTTCTATGGATATGTCTGGAAACAACGGTGCATTTAAATGCGGTTGTAGAATATCCTAGAAGAACAAAAGATGTGTGTTCAATAGTTCTATGAACCAGAAGGACGTCATAAGTTCTAACGCCCGGTTCTTAAAGGAAGACTATTAGATGAACCACAAGCCCAAAGTGACGTAATACTTTGAAATGAGAGAGAAAGATTAAGACTTAGAACCAGCCGAACCGAGTAGCGGTACACCACTAACTGCACCTACTGTCATCACTGTTTATACACCGGAATGCCATTGTAGTGGGAGGTTGTGGGACAACCGGAGATATTCATAAGACTAGGAGAGTCTTCGGACTCTGGACCTAGAATACATGAAATCGATCCCTAGATCTACATGAAGGCCGTACTAGATCTAAATGTGCCTTCTTGGAGAGCAATAAGGATTATTGCTAAGAGGCGAGATCATTTAGAGTACAAGCTTAGTTGATCCATTTATGGATTGAAACAAAGCATTGAGTTCGTGATACTTGCAAATTGATGAGATAGTCCATTTTATGGATTCATCAAAGCATAGACGAATAGTGTGTATTGGAAACGTAATGGAAACAAGGTGGTGTTTCTCGGGTTTTTATGTAGATAACATTTTATCATTGGCAACAATGTAAAGATGTTGTCAGACATAAAATGATGGTTGTCTAGAAAAATCAATATATGAGATGAAGAAGAAGTTAGAGCATGTTCTTAGGATCTAGGATCTCAAGAAAAGAACATTGTACTTCTCCTGGACATCTTACATATATATGATTATGGTTCGTTTTAACATGCAAGATTCCGAGAAAGGTTCGTTACCTTTCAGAGACGGAATGCATCTATCTAAGGATATGTGTTTTGGAACACAAAAGGAGATAGAAGCAATGAAAGCAGTTTCCTACACTTTGAGTGTGGAAAGCTTAATAAATGCATTATTGAAAACAAGAACCTGGTATCGGCTATGCGGTTAGCATAGTGGGAGGATATCAAGGTAATCCTGGAAAGGAATATTCAACTGCCGTAAAAGTACTTTCGAAGTACTGTTCTAGACTACGAAGCAGACGAGTTTTCCTTTGGATTACATTCTCTTAGATTTCTATTCAAATGAGGACCGGTGTAAGTCGATATCAGGCTATGTGTTTCACTATTGAAGGAGAAGGAGTTTTAACATGGAAGAATGATAAGCACGATGCTTTTCGGACTCTGCCATGGGTAACCAAATAGCGGCCTCAGAGGCAGCGGAAGTTTTGGTATAACTCCGGGATAATCTTTGGGACTTAGATGTGATTCTTAATTTGTCAAAGGCTATGTAAATTGCGGTGCAATGGCAAATGGTAAGAAATCACTAGTCCATAAGTGTAAGATAACACATAGTGCAAGTACCACCTGATACGAATCATCGTCGAGGGAGACGACGCTGTAGTCACCAAGATAACTTCAGAGCGGCAACCTAGAGTGCTCATTCACATAGTACCTCTTGGAAGTACAACTTAAGCACGTGATGAGTATGGGAGTCGGGAGTTTGGAGGAAATGACTAGACCTTAGTACAAGTGGGAGATTGTTGGAGTTGTGTACTTAATGTCTAGATTTAAGTAACGCAAACTCACGATCCATTGCCATTAATCTATTTAATTAAATAAACAATTATTTGCATTTAATTATTTATAATTAAATATATGCAAATCATAGTCCTAGATTTCATACGTTGTAGTTAGTATGGTGCAAGCATGGGCGCACAGAAGATCATACTATCGGTTACTCGTATTTAATCAAACAGTAGCTCACGACCTAGATGGACACGGACCAATCCATCGGTATAGTCGTTGTGTGAGAGAGAAAATAATTTATCTTAATTATTTTATCACACTTGTACACTTGGTGTATTGAGCGGATCGTTGAGATTCATCGATTAGGATTGCCGGCGATAATCGATTCGAGTCTCAGTGTATTTTATTCTTAATCCCCGATATTATTGCGGGTGTGTATATTTAATATAAGTGACTTTGATTTACCAAAGGAATCAACCGATTTAATTATTGGGTTGATTACCGGTTAAGTTGGGTCACTATATTTCATATATGACATGCCGTGAATAATTGACCGGACAGTGTATCCCGGAAGGGTTGATAATATCCCCGAGATGAGTTCATAAGGAATTATTATGTAAACCCTGCAGGTGGACTCGTTCCGCATAATAATTAAGGTTGAATGGTACTAGTCTCGGATACAAGAGATGAATAAATTAATTAGCAATAAATTAATTTTATTCATGGATATTTATATCTTAAATACACGGAATAAATAATACTACCGGAGAAATATTATTTGATATAATATGGTTTAATATTGGGAGTGCAATTAATTTATATAGTGGAAAATAAATTAATTAATATTGATAAGGATTAATGGACTTGAGCATTGGGCTCAATTTAATCTTCAATATTAGAAGCCCAATATTCCACCTCCTTAAGATCCCCTACGTAGCCTATAAAAGCACTACATGGTCTTCTCTATTCTCATAACTTGAAGATCACAATTCTAGAGAGAGAAAGTAGAGAGGGAGATCCATGGAGTTCGGAAGATCGTCGCCCACCCGACGTTCGAGTTAGTGCAAGGAATACGTGGGAAGGTCTCAAGGTCTTCATAGATCTCGTTTCTCCGTACAACGAGAACAAAGGTAAAATCGTGAAAACCCCCTCGATGATTTTACATGTTAATTATCGTGAAAATATCGTGAACCAAGATCCGAGAACGCGACCCATGTCGAGGTTGAACCGGGCGGTGGTGATCGAAGATCACCGGACCGCCGGCGGCTCAACGGCTCGACTAGAGAGGGGTCGAGGGGCGTGAGCCTCGGCTGGACGCCGAGACTCGATCGAGCATGAGCTCGATCGCCCATGCTTGTCCAGCGGGCTGCTGGAGCAACCGCTCGCACGGCGCGATCACCGCTCGCGCGGGCTGATCGCCGCTCGCACGGCTGGACCGCCGCTCGCGCGGCGGTGGCTGCGGGCTGATCGCTAGCCACGGTTCGACCGTGGCTTGGGGGCGATCAACGGGACATGGCAGGCTAAGGGCTGAACCCTAGCTTTCGCACGATGCGAGCGCACGCCTCCATCGGGCAGCCGCGGCTTGACCGTGGCGAGGGTTCGATGGCGGGCTGATCCGCGAGGGTTCGACCATGCCCAAGGGGGGCTGCCAAGGGCAGCCCTAGGCGGCTGCTACGGACAGCCGCGAGCCCCACGCGGAGGCTCGACCGAACAGCCCGTGTTCGTTCGCGGTTAGGGTTTGTTTGGTTGGGCTATCCCCGTGGAGGTTCGTGGCGGATTTCCGGCAACCGGGATTTCGTTTGGAGTTGTCGTTCCGCAATTTTAACAACTCCGGATATTCGATCTCCAAAGGATATCGGTCGGAATTAATTAGATAATTAATTTTAATTAATTTATTAATTCCGGGATATCGATTTCCAACAGTATCATCTTTCAAGATCGATTCTTAGGTCGGGAGGTCCATTCCTCCAACTATAATTGATCAAATCAATTTCGACCTTTTGAATCCCTTTTGAATAGATACTACCAAGTTAAAGAATTCACAAGTATAATGATCGATAAGAGAAATACATCTAATAAGTAAAACAAGTTATACATAACGGTTTGTTGCATCGTGGTAGACTAAGGATTCATCATTCACATATTGCTATCTAATGTACCAGAATAGATATCACCATTATTTCTTATCCAAACCATCAAATGATTAAAGAAATAAAATATCCATTAAGAAAACCAGAACAAAAGGTTCTTTTTCAAAATAAAGGGTACATAAAGCAATAACTGAAATGAAAACTTAAAACAGATAAATGTCTTCCACTGCAACCGCTGCTACCCCAACAGCTTCGCCCATGTAGACTCGAACTCTTCTTCTCTAAGTCGCCGGGTTTTCTGGAACCCCTGCATTTAAAGAAATGCACATACCGTCAGTGGTTCCATATCTACACACCAGAATTCTGGTAGATAATACCGCTGACTATGTTTTACGACTAAAGAAAAATTCGTACCTCTGAGAGGACATTCAGACTTCCAGTGTCCAGACTTCTTGCATCGGAAGCACATGCCCTTTGGCTTACTAGCCCCCACTCGTGGTCCATTCCTCTTGGCACCACTGGGTTTTATGGCTTGCTTCCTTTTCTTGCCCCTACCTCCAATAGCTTTCAAGCTTTTGGACTTGGTAGCCACAAGCGCTTGAGACTTGCCCTTCTTGTAGATCCCCTCTGCCGCCTTCAGTTCAGTCAGGAGTTGCGCAAGGCTATAAGATAGTTTACCCATGTTATAGCTCATACGAAACTGCTCAAAACTAGGGGTCAGAGACTGGAGTATGATGTCGACTTGCGTCTCACCATCAATCATAGCTCCTAGGACCTCCAATTCATTCAACAGACTCATCATCTTGAGAACGTGCTCCTCGACGGGCGTTCCTTCAGACTGAGTAGTTGACATGAGGACTCTCATGGCATCTTGCCTACCCGCACGGTCATGATGCCCAAACATCTCCTTGAGGTTAAATAACATATCCTCGGCAGTGTTCATCGACTGATGCTGGGTTTGGAGTACATTTGACATAGAAGCCAAAATATAGCACCTAGCCATTTCATCAGCCTTTTTCCACTTCCGATATGCTTCTTTTTCCTCATCAGTTGAGGCGGCCGTGGGTTCAGCAGGGCATTGCTCATAGAGTACAAACTTGTACTCTTCAGCAGTCAGGACAATGTCTAAATTTCTCTTCCAATCAATGTTGTTTGGACCAGTGAGTTTTTGTTCCTTGAGTATCATAGAAAGTGGATTCATAGCTATTCTCTAAACCTATAAGCACATGTAAACAAACAATCAATTTAATGTCCGATATTATCTCCCTCAAATAATATCATTAAATTACTAATTGCGTCTAAAATCCCATCAGGTAAGGCAAGCCACGTGGTGTGGACGTTTACCCACCCAAATGATTTAGCAATTAGATTTTCTTTGGTCATACATCAATCATAGCGTAACTTCGTGGGGAAGAATACTATAACGCGTATCTAAGTGTAAACCATCACTCAGCACTAAAGTACATCGCTTGGAATTGCTACGTCACCGCAAGCCACGTGGTGTGGACGTTTACGACAATTTCACAACTCTTCGCAATCACTTATAACTGTCTACATCAATTAATCCAAAATCCGTTAGTATAGCAAGCCACGTGGTGTGGGCGTTTACTACACCAAGAGATTTTTATAATTGACTCCCAATTACAAGATCCATTCGATTTCGTAGATCAAGACTCGGAGAATCATAAGTGAAACTCGAAGTTTCTAACCAGTGATTCACCATGCGAGCGACCCTATCTCTCATAAATGAGGGAGCCGAGCAGACAATCGACCCACCTATCAAAGAATGGTACGAAGGTCTCTAATTTGTGTCATCCACATGACCAAGTGGCTCTGGCTCCATTCCACTCCCCGGGGTGAGAATGAGTCGACTTGAAGTCAGTTTCAGAAAGACAAATTAGGCATTGTTTGATAAACTTGATCAATGTTTCTTGTAAGAGGAATTACAAGAATTCTCCTCCAATGACTTGTCTATATGAACTTCGAAAGTCCATAAAAGTCACCAAGAGAACAGTGATGGTGACCATGGGAATGTTTCCATCCCCTCTCCCACTTAGCTTTTTACGATAAAGGGATACGCTATCTAGTGCATAAAATAAACACATATAGCATGCATGAAAGCAATAAAGCACATAGATCACATAGTCAAAATAATGCTAGAGAAATTATTTTCCCGACTATCATGGCTTTATCTTCATATGCATCCTCTAGTCTTCAGTCTTCGTTTCTTGAATGCTCCATGTGACGAGAATATTAATTTCCAATATTTAAATCTATTTATTTTCAATTAATCCAAAAGTTACTTAATTCGAAAATTAAGTCAATTGAATATATCAAAAATAAAATTAAATATTATTAATATTTTTATTTATTTATTTTCCTATCTAGTTCTATTAAATCTCTAGAATAATCTATCCAAGTAAAATTGGAATATTCTAGAAGACATCTATAATAGAACAAGGAAATAAAATAAATTAGGACTCACTACTTTCCAAATTTATTTTTATTCCTAATCCATGAATATTCCCATGAGTAGGAATAATCAAATAGGAAAAATAAATTTAGTACTAAATTAATTAAATTTCTAATCTATGAATATTTCCATGAAGGAAATAAATCAATAGAAAATAAAATTAATTTAAATTAATTCTTTTCCTAATCCATGAGAGTTTCCAAAAGGAGAACAATCAAATAGGAAAAATCCGAATTAATTTGGAAAGTAATTTCTTGGTAGGAATAGCATGGGATTGGGAGACCCCACACCATCCCCACCTAGAAGGATCGGCCGGCCACTCGGGGAGGAGCGCCGCCGCCGCCTAGCCATGCCGGCTAGGCCATGGGTCGATCACCATCATGGGATCGATCCCAAGCCCTTTTCACTTCGTCACTTCTTCGTCTTCCGGCGATCGTCTCATCATCGAACCAACGTAAAATAAATTATAATAATCTAAATTACAATTCCGGTATCGATTCTATACATGAAATCGACCCTATACATTTTCCGGAAAATAAAGTGCGTAATAATAAATCCTAAATTCGGTCAACCCCCGAATTTTTACTATTACAAACATTCAACCACATAAAAACGAATCTCGACATGTCCGAGAGTTTAATAATCATGATAATTAATTAAAAACAATTAATTAAATCCAACCATGATAGCCGGAAATCCTGCAAGGTAGAACAATAATCGAATATATACATGAACACGAAACCAAACGCTCTGATACCAATTGCTGGGATTTGATGTCCCGGGCTATCAAAATTGCGGAACCGATAACCCGATCAAAACCCTAGATCGCCGGAAATAGGATCCCCGACTCATCCGCAGGAGTCCGGCCTTTGGAGACTACGCGCCCGAAGACACGCAGCCCGCCCCCAGCCGAAGTCCCCCACGAGTCGGATCCACGAACGCGAACCACCTCACGAGCCGGGGCCCGACCGAACGCCCAGCGAGGCCCGAAGGCCGCGTGCGCCCAGCCGAGCCCCCGCGAGGGGCTCGCGATCGTCCTCGGACGATCGCTGGGATCGCTACGGGCGATCCTCGGGGCTGCTCGTAGCAGCCCCGCAGCGAGTCGTGGACTCGCTGCTCGCGAGGGCGTCGCCCTCGCACGCCTCGCTACGGGTGAACCCGTAGCGCATACGAGGCAGCTACGGGTCATCCCGTAGCACGCCCGCGATCGAGCTCACGGGCTCGATCGCCCCTCGGCTCCAGCCGAGGGCTTCGCGCGGTACGCGCCTCCGACGACGGCGGCTGGGGTCCGCCACGGCACCAGCCCGTGGCACCCCGGCGATTGATCGAAGTCGATTATGTGCCCCCGGCGTTCACCCTCGCACGCCTCACAATTAATCAACACAAATAATCAAAGAGGGGTTCTCGATTATTACCTCGATTCGTTGTACGGAGAAACGAATCTTTATTGACGACCTTGCGATCTTCCTACGTATTCCTCGCACTTTTGGCGACAACGTATTTTTCCTTGTGTTTTTGTTTTGGTTGATTTTCAGGGTTACAGGTTAAAAATCCGAAGTCAACTACCTTGCGCGTGGAAATGGAGACTTGAGTCTCCACTTTTGGAATGACACGGAAACGGCGACTAGAGTCGCCGCTTTGGATGCATGGACAAGGAAACGGCGACAGCAGTCGCCGCTTTTGGTGCAAGGTTGAAATGCAAGGAAACGGCGACAGCAGTCGCCGCTTTTGGTGACACGAGGAAAACGGCGACTCGTGTCGCCGCTTTTGGTGAAATGGTATTGTGCATGGAAACGGCGAACCGTGTCGCCGTTTTTGGTGCATTGCATGTGTGCATGGAAACGGCGACTAGAGTCGCCGCTTTTGTGTATGCGTGAAAACGGCGACTCCTGTCGCCGGTTTTGGTGCAAAGGGTTGTGGCATGGAAAACGGCGACACGGGTCGCTGGTTCTCCGTTTTTGGTGCATGAAAAAATTCCAGCGACTGGAGTCGCTGGTTTTTGGGGCGTACATAAATCCGGCGACAGGAGTCGCCGGTTTTGGTTCCTAGTGACGTTTTTCATAACTCTTGTTTTTGTGTTTTGTTTTTTATGACTAAGTACTTACAACGTGATTTCTTTCACCAGGTACTCAGTTTGAGGAAATGAAGATTTGTTCCAAGTTTGCAACTTCAACAATATCGACGACCATGAAGACGATGAAATTCTGAGACTTCAACACTTAGAGATTTTCACAAGAAATTGAAGATGAAGAATTGAGATCGATGGAGTCAAGATTGAAATTGAAGTTTGATTTTGAAATTGAAGATTCAAGATTCGAAGATTCAAGAATCGAAGATTCAAGATTCCAAGATTCAAGAATCCAAGTTCTACAATGATGATGTCATCTATGGAAAAGTGACATAGGCCAAACATGCGACGAATGAGAATGTGCCACGTCATCACTCTCACATGTGCGGCTCTACTATAAATACCCATGGATGTTCATTTCATCATTTGACGATTTTGAGAGAACGAAATCTGATTTTTAGAATCATAGTCGTGCATCGAGTTTGTGTAGTAGCTTTTGCGCCGTGTGCCAAGATTAGAGCTAGGAGATTTAGCTTTAGGTACTCGTGTGCTAGTTTGCAAGTTAGTGGGAGTTGTTGCGACACTCGGGAAACTTCTTGTAAACGTTTTGCCTACCATACTCTACAAGTGTAATAGTTTAAGTTTTGTGTTCAATGAAATGGAAACTATTACATAACTTTGTCTTCACATTTTATTCTACAACTTGTGTGACTGTTTTACTTTGACGGAAGCTGCTGTCTGTGAGTTCAAGACCAATTTCACGAAAAATTGGTATCCTACGCTGAAGGCGTAATTTCAATTGGTATCAGAGCAGGACGTCATACGTATAAGACGTGATCCGTTACTTGACTTCATATTTCCGCTATAATGGAGTCGCCAATGTTTGTTCAGAAACCGATTATGCTTACGCATCAGAACTACTCTAACTGGAAAGCCAAAGTTTCTGCTAGAATTAAAGGCCATGACTCTCGTGCATGGATGGCTGTCTTGGAAGGTTGGGAGTGTCCGTATACTGAAGACGCCGATGGAGTAAAAATTCCCAAACCTGAACGTAACTGGACTAGAGAAGAGCATGACTTGTCAACTGCGAATAGCAAGGCTCTACTTCTTATTTGTGAATGGTTGGAACTAAGTATGTACCAACTGGTGAAAAATTGCACTTCAGCGAAAGACGCATGGGAAACTCTTCAGAGAACATGCGAAGGAAGTAAGGCCGTGAAGCGCTCTAAAATTCGAACTATCACTGCTCAGTTCCATCAACTCCGTATGAGAGAAGATGAAGACATAAATGAGTACTTAGACAAAATCATGAGATATGTGAACGAAGTTCATGAACTTGGAGAAACTTTTCCTGCCGTCATGATTTATGAGAAGACTCTTCATAGTCTAAGTTCTCGGTTCGAAAGTAAAGTTCTAACTCTTGAAGCACGAGAAGAAAAAGATCAAAAATGGGACTATGCAGATCTGATGGCTGATTTGAGAAACTACGACTTAACTCTAAAAGTTCGTAGCAACCCGGATATGTCACTTGTTTATGAGCCGATGACTGCTCTAAAAATTTCTGAGAAGGGTAAGAGCTCTAGAAGTTCGAAACCGCAGAAAACTCCTTCAAGAAATGAGAAATCAGAATGTAGTTTTTCAGCTGATGTAGATGAATCTGATGACGATGAAGCAGAGGACATTGAACGTTTGATGAATCAGAATAATCCTGATAAACTTGCTGCACTGACTGAAATTGTCACGTACCTTGTGAAGCAAGAATTTAAGAGGAAAAATCGTGCCCGGAACTTTCGAAAGTTTCAGAAAAATTCTAACTCTTTTCAGAGAAACTCAGACAACCGAAATCAAACTTCATTCACTGACAAAAAATTTAAGGAGACAAAACTTTCTCCATATTCTTCAACTAGCAAGGATGTTTCTAAAATGCAGTGCTTCGAATGTAAGGGATATGGACACGTTAAAAATGAATGTCCTAATTTACATCGTAAGAAGAAGCTACCAGTTAGCTATGTCGTGATCGACGATGAGGATGTCATTTCTGAGAACGACGAGTCTGAGGACAATAATTCTGATGACGATGAGGACAACGCTCTAGTTGTCACTTTTGGTGAAGACTTTGAACTGGCGAATTTCGAAGTTGAAAACTTTGAACTTGACACCTTTCTGAAGGACACTGCAACTGCAGACAACATTTTCCGTGTGGCATCGAAAAATCGAAATTTTTGTGATGATAACATTTTCTCGGATGATGAGTCTGAGTCTGAGACCGAAAGGGAAGAGATGACATCTGATGTTCATCAAAGTGTGACCGAGTCTGCTGAATTGGTTGATCTGAAAGAGAGTTATTCTAAACTCGAAAAATTGTGTGACACAGCTATCACTGAGAATAGCACACTTGAAGTATCACTGAAATTCATAAAAGAATCTCTTGATGAACTCTCTGAAGAGAAACGAAAAATGAATGATGAGGCTGTAGTCTTGAGAAACTCAGTTGAGAAGACTGAGGATGAGAAGAAAAAGTTGAACAACTCTCTGACAATTCTTAAAGTTAAATTTGATGACCTGTTCGAGGAAAAGCACAAGTATTTCAAGGAAGTTGTCGAACTGAGAGAAGTGTGTGAGAAGTTGAGTTCTGAAAACTCAAAACTAAAGACTTCACTGAAAAAGGAGTCAACTGAAGTTAAGAAGCTGCAGACCTTGTTTAAGAACTCGGACGCTGAAAATGACGAACTGAAGTCATCCCTAATGAAAGTTCAAACTGACCTTGCCATGACTGACAAGGAACGATATGTGTTGAAAGAAAAACTTCAGATGACTGATGAGCTACTAAGGAAAATGAACACGAACTCTTCCGTGTTTGACAATGCTGCTTCATATATGAATCCTAATCGTTACGGACTTGGATTTCAAAAAGTTTTTGAGTCTATTTACTCGACTCCTGAAAAGAAGAAAGATGTGAATTTTGTTAAGGCGTCGGCTGATCTGTCTGAGGATAAAAGCAAGGATGAAGTTGAATCATCTAAACGAAAGGAGATTGCTGAAGGGAAGAAGATTGCTAAGTCTCCAGAACCAGAAACTCAAAAGTCGATCTCGACTTCAAAATCTGAGACATATCAATTTCCGAAGAATATTGTCAAACTTCCTCGTGGTATCCTACCTTATGAAAAGACGTTGCTGAAGAACTTAGAGAAATCTCAGAACGTGAAGAAAAATGAACAGTCCTCTCGGACTAAAACTGTGTTGGTCAAAACGTCCATGAAGGTTGAAACTCGTCCAAGGAGAAAGTATGTTTGTCACTACTGTGATCAACCTGGACACATTCGACCATTTTGCTACAGGATGAAAGAGGACATGAACAGAGAACTTATGACCTTAAAGAAAAAATCTGAAATGACTAAGGAAATGAAGAAACCCATTTCTTCAAATCCGAAAGCTAAGACAAATCCGAAAGCTGTGACTGAGAGGAACGGTCAAAAGTCTAATGGGAAGAAGAAGTGGGTGCCTAGGTCCCAAAAGTGCAAAGTTGAACTTAATTCTAAAACCAGCTGTTGGCAACCAAGAGAACTGATTTTCTGCCATGTTGCACTTAACGCATCTGAGACTGGAACCAAAGGAATTTGGTATTTTGATAGTGGCTGTTCCCGCCATATGACTGGCACGAAAAAGTTTCTGAAAAATTACGAGCCTATGACTGGAGCTCCCGTAGTGTTTGGAGGGGGAGCAAAAGGCGTCGTAAAGGGAAAAGGGACTCTACAAATCAAAGGACTACCTCCTATCAGAAATGTAGTCCATGTAAAAGGACTTGTTGCTAACCTGATTTCCATCAGTCAACTGTGTGATGAAGGACTGAACGTGAGTTTTGATAAGGAATCGTGCAGAGTTTTTGATGGTGAAGGAAAGTGTATAATGGAAGGTCCACGAGCCAAAAATAATTGCTATACAACTGAGTATAGTTGTTTTTCTGTGACCGTTCCTGATGAAGTTGATTTGTGGCATCAACGACTTGGCCACACCAGCACTCGAAATTTGAGCAAATTGGTTAAGGGGGAGATTGTTCGAGGAATCTCTCAACTCCCCAAAATTGAGAAAAGAGTGTGTGGTGACTGTCAGAAGGGTAAGCTGACAAGAACTCCTCATCCGGCACTGCCAATGCTCATGAGTACTTCAGCTCCATTCGAACTGTTACATATGGACTTGATGGGTCCAATGGAGGTTAAAAGTATAGCAAAGAAAGAATATGTGTTGGTTGTAGTTGATGATTTTTCTCGCTACACTTGGACAAGATTTTTGGCTACCAAAGATGAAACTTTTGATGCCTTCAAGGGCATTGTGAAATGGATCAAAACGAATCATGAGGCTAAAGTAAAAAGGATCAGAAGTGATCATGGAACTGAATTTCAAAATGCTAGCTTCAACGAATTCTGTATGATGAAAGGAATTCATCATGAATACTCGGCCCCAAAAACTCCTCAACAAAATGGGATTGCCGAACGAAAGAATCGAACGCTACAAGAAATGGCACGTGTAATGCTTATCTCCAAAAATCTTGCACGAACTTTTTGGGCAGAAGCTGTCTCCACTGCTGGATATATTTTGAATCGGATAAGTATTCGATCTGGGACGACCGCAACTGCCTATGAACTGGTAAATGGCAAGAAACCTTCAGTTGCACACTTTCGTGTCTTTGGCTGTACTTGCTATATTTTGAAGGATCGTGATCCTCTGAAGAAATTTGAAGCCAAAGCTGATCGTGGTATTTTTGTTGGTTATAGCCAAAACAGCCATGCTTATCGTGCCTACAATCTTCGAACTAAGAAAGTCATCGAAACTGTTAACATAAACTTTGATGAACAAGACTTTCTTGGAAAAGATACTGAGGAAAACTGGGTTAAAGAAGGAATTTTGGATTATCAAAATTTTCCACCAACACCCACAACTGCTGCTCCTGAGAATGTGTCTCCAGGAAATTTTACTCCAAACACTTCATCTGAAGTTGGAGGTTCTAGCAATCAGGAAAATGATACTTCATCGTCTGACGATGAAGAAACTGAGCTAAATATTGAAAACCCAGCTAATGCTACTAGAGAGGCACCTCGACTCATTCAAAAGAAACATCCTCCGACCCAAATGATTGGGAACTTAAATGAGCAAACTACGCGCTCAAAGAAACCGACAAATTCCTCGGATGAACTCTACAACATCTGTACTTCTGCAATCTATAATGAAATCGGCATCTCTTGCTTTCTCTCTGAAAATGAGCCGAAAAATTACAAAGAAGCCATGAAAGAAGATTTTTGGATCATGGCCATGCAAGAAGAGTTGAATGAGTTTACTAGAAACAATGTTTGGTCCTTAGTTCCCAGAACGTCACACATGAATGTAGTTGGAACTAAATGGATCTTTAAGAACAAAACTGATGAACACAACCAAGTTGTTCGAAACAAAGCACGACTTGTCGCACAAGGCTATGCCCAAGTTAAGGGTATTGATTTCGATGAAACCTTTGCTCCAGTTGCACGAATTGAATCCATCAGACTCTTAATTGCTATTGCATGCCACCTCGGCATCAAACTTAGACAAATGGATGTCAAAGCTGCATTCCTAAATGGATTTTTGGAAGAAGAAGTGTATGTAGCTCAACCGAAAGGTTTTGAGGATCCGAAAAAGCCAAATCATGTATACAAGCTTCACAAAGCTCTATATGGCTTGAAACAAGCGCCTCGCGCCTGGTATGGATGTCTCACGGATTTTCTTCTAAAGTTCGGCTTTGAGCGTGGATCGGTGGACAAAACTTTGTTCATCAAGCGAGATGGCAAACACATGATTGTTGCCCAAATTTACGTTGACGACATTTTCTTCGGAGCTACTTGTTCTAAACTCGTGACTGCCTTCACAGAAGCTATGTCCTCAACATTTCAGATGAGCCTTGAGGGGGAGTTGCATCAATTTCTTGGCCTTCAGATTTCTCAACGACCAAATGGGATATTTGTATCTCAAAGTAAGTATGCTAAAAACATGGTTGAGAGGTTTGAAATGCATCATGCCAAGCCAGCTAACACTCCTATGGCAACTACGAAACGCTTGTCAACGTCAACAAAAAGTCGGAGTGTCAACCAAACTCTTTATCGTTCCATGATTGGGAGTTTACTTTATTTAACTGCCACTCGTCCTGACATTATGTTTAGTGTTTGTATGTGTGCCAGGTACCAAGCTGATCCAAAGGAGGACCATCTAAGAGCTGTGAAACGGATTCTCCGCTACATCTCTGGAACTTCTCAGCTAGGTCTGTGGTATGCGCGCGACACTCATCCAATCTTGTCGGCTTTTCTGACGCCGACTGGGCGACGGACACGGACGAACGAAAAAGTACCTCCGGCAGCTGTTGCTTCCTTGGAAATAATCTCGTGTCTTGGCATAGTAGAAAGCAAAATTGTATTGCCCTGTCAACTGCCGAGTCGGAGTACGTTGCGGCTGGAAGTTGCTGCACTCAACTACTTTGGTTGAAACAAATGTTGAATGACTATCTCCTTGAGAGTGCTCCATTAGTGCTGTATTGTGATAACCAGAGTGCTATCAAAATCAGCGAAAATCCTGTCCAGCACTCAAGAACTAAACACATCGACATTCGACATCATTTCATTAGAGATTTGGTTGATCGTGATATAGTCAGTCTACAGCATATTTCTACGGAAAAACAGCTCGCTGACATCTTTACCAAACCTCTTGACTTTGAGAGATTTAAGAAACTAAGAAATTCTCTCTGCATGTGTTCTCTCTAAGAGTTCACGGAAAAATTTTGAAGTCTGAAAGAGTAGTTTCTTTACTTCTGAATACGCACTCGGAATCGTCGTGGATTAGTCTAGTCAGACAAACATGGATTCGAGGCCGCTTTTAGTCTTCGGACACAAGAGTATTTATTCCGCTGAATGCGAACATGTGAACATGGCTTAAACTCCTCGCTTCATTTGCATAGATCCATAAAGCCAAGTAACGGAGGACGCCGGTTACCCCGGCTCCCCTCTTCGAAAGGTTGTACATGGACGCTGAACTTTAAGACACTCTCCTATCACACTTTGGAGGACGCAAGTGAACCTTGCTCCCCTCTGACTGCTGTAATGAGTGTCTGTTGCATTTCATTTAAAGCTATAAACTCGTCTGGAGGACGCCGGTTACCCCGGCTCCCCTCTGATTGTAGTAATGCTAGTTCCTGATTGGAGTGCCTTAAGTGTTCACCTTGCATTCATGAATTAAAATCTCTTGTGCGGCGCTAACTCTGCCAATATGTTTCGACGAAACACGACTGCATCCTTGTGACTGAGACGAAGGACAAGTAAACATGTCTATCACATACTTCGGTCCAACTCACCGGTTTTTAATATGAGAGATTTTTCATTACCTCAAAGTTACTATCACCTTGTGTGAAAATTTTTTGGTTTTTGGAAAATGATGAAATGTGGATTCTTTTCTGGGTAAATATTTGCTCTTCATTGCCTAATATCACCCCTCGAATCTCCACTAAAATGTGTTTGAATGTTTGTGTGTGTTGAACTCTTGATTGACTAACTCGGGATGTGTTGTTTTTGTTTTGGCATTTCTGTAGTTCATATCCAGCGCTACGTGGTTTACCATCTCGGAAGTCAAATTTTGAGTGTAGCAACGGCCATCTCGTAAAATTCAAGTGACAACGTCAAATTCATTAAGTCCAACGAATGCAAAACCGTACACGTACACAAATCCGGAGACTGGTGCAAAATTCCGGAGACTACATGTACACAAATCTGGAGACTCATTGTACTAAAATTCCGGAGACTACATGTACACAAATCCGGAGACTCATTGTACTAAAATCCGGAGACTCGTGTCTCCAGTTTCTTGGCTACCCTGACAGTGCCATAAAACCGGAGACTCATTTGTGCAAAATTCCGGAGACTCAAGTCGCCATAAAAACGGAGACTCACATTTGGCACGAAACCGGCGACTTGCACATAAAACGGAGACTCATGTCTCTGGAATTTTTCCTTAGCCAAATTTTCAGCATAAAAGAAAAATTGACAACTCACGTTTCTCAACCAATGGCACTCAACTTCGTTTCTCAACCGATGGTTCTCAACTTCGGTTTTCATGCCATGGTTTGATTATCTCTAAACTTTTCATTTTTTTATTATTTTATTTTATTTTATTATTTATTATTTTTGGAAATTATTATTTTAATAATATTTTCAAAATTAATAAATTTTTGTTCGTCTTTTTGATCTAATTTCCTTCTTGAGAAGAGCTGTTTACAGGTATTGGACTGGGCTTTTTCATTCCGACGGGCGGCCCAAATTTTTCCTATAAATAGGCCTCGATGAAAACCTAATTCATTTACGCTTACATCAGAATTCTCTAACTCTCAAGCTTTCGATCTATCGACTCTCAACTGCAAGTTCGGCATCCGAAGTTCTTAGTTCTTAGGTTCTTGTTTTCCGTTGCATCCGGCAACTCTTGCTTTGCGCATCCGGCGCCCTGTCCTTGTTTTCGGAAGTTGAACTTCGTTTTCGTGGTTTCCGTTTTCTCACAGCTGCGAACTGTCGGTTACTTACTTTTCTGAACTTTGAAATGGCGAAAAATTTTGACGATATGATGGCTGATATGACTGCTTATCTTAACGAGCAGTTCGAAAACGCTCTTACTCCTGAAGCCAAGAAAGCGGCTTACGAAGAGCTTAAAGCTCATCTGGACAAAGTTGATCGTCGCAAAGCCTCGTCTGCCGAAACTTCCGTTGACTTGACTAGATCTGCAACTCCTGAACTCTCGACTGCCCGTCAGCCGGGAAATGATCCTAAGTCAGGGAAAACAAAGTTCCAGGATGCTTCCTTCCGAATCTACAGTGGAGTCGTCCCCAAAGCTGAATATCATCGGTTACTCGCAGCTGGCGAGATAACTAAGGATGGAAAGAAAGTTGTAAAAATTCCATCAGCTGCAACTGTGTCTGCTGGAAAGAATCCAAAGACACCAAAATCATCGCTTCCAACTGGAAGTGGTTCGGGAAAGAAATCTGTCGTCAGTGGCAGTGGAGTTAAGTCTCCAACTTCTAAAATTTCTGGTGGTGGGTCTGCTGCAAAATCAAAATCCCACAGCTCTCAGAAACCGCCCTTGGCGCCTCATTCTTCGGGATCAGCTGGATCCCAAAAATCGACTGATAACTTCAAATATATTCGAAGGATTGAAGAGTGTCCCAAACCTCACTCTGAAGAATTTTTTACGGCGACTGCTGAACGTCGTCATAAACTAATCACAACACTTCCCATTCACACTGACCGAACTATCCTGAAAGAGGATTATGAAAACCATGGTATCATGGATTTTCTGACTCAGATGCAGCTGTTCGACTCTGTGCATCTGACTTACCGTTACTCGATTCCTATAATCCACAAGTTTTACGCAAGCTTGTCTCCTGAATTTGCCGATCCGAAAAATAGGTTGTATGGTTGCTTTATCTTTCGTAACAAGCTCTACAATTTTCGTCCCTTCACGATTAATGAGTTTCTGAAACGACTTGACATAGATGGTACTTGGACGACACCATCGGCTGCGGAGAGAGCCAAAGACTTGGAGATTGGGACTTTTCTCACCCAAAAGAAAGTCAAGTCTGAACTGCCACCACCCTCAAAGCTGTCTGCTTTTTATGGCGTCCTTCATCGGCTGGGGATGTCTAACTGGATAGCTAACAGGGATTCCTCGGTCATGACTCCGGAACTAATGCATCTGATATTTCGCCTTGGCTGCGGCGAACAGGTTGACCTTGGCCAAATCATTTTTAATGACTTATGTAAAATCGCCAAAACCTCGGATGAGAGAATTATTAAGCAGGCTGAGCTGCCAGAAGAAAAGAGAATCCATCTTACACATCCTTGTCTGATTTATGGGATGCTTCATGCCCAGGACTTTGTCCCAAATCCTGGCCCAGAGAAAAAGATGAAGAAAAATGGGGCAGTCAAGATTACGGGAAAATACTTGAATCCTACGAAGCGTGTGATCGACTTACCTTGGCGCGAACTTGTCAACCGAGATGCGCTTCCGGAAATCTTAACTCCGCCTCCGACTCCTAAGTCTTCACGAAAGCGCAAGCCTAAGTCCCCAAAAACTAAGTCCCCAACTGCTAAGCGCCAGAAATCACAGTCAACTGCGAAACCACAGCCGACTGCTGCTGTCGCAGAACCTGAAGTTGAGGGTGCTAAGTCTCCGAGAGTTGTTCCTCGTGGTTTCGGTCCGACTTCAAATATTCCATCTTATCAGAATCCGCATCATCCGATCCATAGTCATCGTGTTGTGGTTCCTTCGGCCTTGGTTCAAGAATTTTACGTCGACTCCTTAGCTCTGGAAAAGCGTCAAGTTGAGCATGTTGATGCGTACAACAGAATGATTGAGGCCCAGGAAAAACAGAAAAAATCTTTCAAGAGACTGCAACGGGAGATCCAACAAGGGGGAGGACTTGGAGATGTTGGAGCCCCAGATGCCAGTTTGAAAGATACATTTATTCTGAAGATGGTGCGTGACGCGATTCAGGAAGCTCATTCGCAGCTGTCCAAAAGAAACTTGATTGAAGTTGTGAGCGACGATGGAGAGAAAACCGATGAAGACATTTTTGAAGGTGTTATGAATGCTCGTGACAAAGGGAAAGGGAAGATGGGCGATACTACAAATCCAGGGGCGTCGTTCGCGATGCCGTCTGATGGTCTGAGAGATGAAGCTGATGAAGATGTCAACGTTGAGGACGTTGACGAAGCTGCAGCTGATGGGTTGGGTGAGCGAGATATTTTTGGGGATCCGGAAACCGACACGGATGATAGTGATGACTCTAGTTCTGACGATGGCTTCAGTTATGAAGATGACGAAGAAGAGTTGATCGAAAGTCCGGAACGTGATCCGTCTCCAACAGCTGCGGCCCAAGACTGAAGTTCAAGTGGTTGATCAAGTTTTTCAATTTCTGTTTTTTGATAACTCTGGAACTCGTTTTTCATGTTTTGATTTTGCATGCATACAACATTGAACTTATTCGTCCATGCATGTTTTTCATATTTGCTTACTCTGGTATTCGTGTTTTGATACATTGGTTTTTCCGTGGTTGGTTTATCTATCCAAGTTTTTCATGTTTGTTTTGAAATTTTGTCTAAGTATTTTTATGGTTTTTCATTGATTGTATGATTGATGTTTTTCCATCTTTTTACTTAGCTATTTTTGTGGTTTGTTTGGTTGAGGGGGAGATACTTGTATCTCGTTTTTACTTAACTTTGTTTTCATGAGTTGTGCCAAAAAGGGGGAGATTGTAAATGTTAGTTTTGGCGACAACGTATTTTTCCTTGTGTTTTTGTTTTGGTTGATTTTCAGGGTTACAGGTTAAAAATCCGAAGTCAACTACCTTGCGCGTGGAAATGGAGACTTGAGTCTCCACTTTTGGAATGACACGGAAACGGCGACTAGAGTCGCCGCTTTGGATGCATGGACAAGGAAACGGCGACAGCAGTCGCCGCTTTTGGTGCAAGGTTGAAATGCAAGGAAACGGCGACAGCAGTCGCCGCTTTTGGTGACACGAGGAAAACGGCGACTCGTGTCGCCGCTTTTGGTGAAATGGTATTGTGCATGGAAACGGCGAACCGTGTCGCCGTTTTTGGTGCATTGCATGTGTGCATGGAAACGGCGACTAGAGTCGCCGCTTTTGTGTATGCGTGAAAACGGCGACTCCTGTCGCCGGTTTTGGTGCAAAGGGTTGTGGCATGGAAAACGGCGACACGGGTCGCTGGTTCTCCGTTTTTGGTGCATGAAAAAATTCCAGCGACTGGAGTCGCTGGTTTTTGGGGCGTACATAAATCCGGCGACAGGAGTCGCCGGTTTTGGTTCCTAGTGACGTTTTTCATAACTCTTGTTTTTGTGTTTTGTTTTTTATGACTAAGTACTTACAACGTGATTTCTTTCACCAGGTACTCAGTTTGAGGAAATGAAGATTTGTTCCAAGTTTGCAACTTCAACAATATCGACGACCATGAAGACGATGAAATTCTGAGACTTCAACACTTAGAGATTTTCACAAGAAATTGAAGATGAAGAATTGAGATCGATGGAGTCAAGATTGAAATTGAAGTTTGATTTTGAAATTGAAGATTCAAGATTCGAAGATTCAAGAATCGAAGATTCAAGATTCCAAGATTCAAGAATCCAAGTTCTACAATGATGATGTCATCTATGGAAAAGTGACATAGGCCAAACATGCGACGAATGAGAATGTGCCACGTCATCACTCTCACATGTGCGGCTCTACTATAAATACCCATGGATGTTCATTTCATCATTTGACGATTTTGAGAGAACGAAATCTGATTTTTAGAATCATAGTCGTGCATCGAGTTTGTGTAGTAGCTTTTGCGCCGTGTGCCAAGATTAGAGCTAGGAGATTTAGCTTTAGGTACTCGTGTGCTAGTTTGCAAGTTAGTGGGAGTTGTTGCGACACTCGGGAAACTTCTTGTAAACGTTTTGCCTACCATACTCTACAAGTGTAATAGTTTAAGTTTTGTGTTCAATGAAATGGAAACTATTACATAACTTTGTCTTCACATTTTATTCTACAACTTGTGTGACTGTTTTACTTTGACGGAAGCTGCTGTATGTGAGTTCAAGACCAATTTCACGAAAAATTGGTATCCTACGCTGAAGGCGTAATTTCACGTAACTTAGGTTGTGAAAAGTGAAGACCATGTAGTGCTTATATAGGCTACGTAGGGGATCATAAGGAGAATAAATATTGGGCTTCTAAATATTGAAGATTAAATTGGGTCCAACCCAAATCCATTAATCCTTATCAATATTAAATTTTATTTATTTTCCACTATATAAATAAAATTGCACTCCCAATATTAATCCATATTATATCAAATAATATTTCTCCGATTAGTATTATTTATTCCGTGTATTTAAGATTTAAATATCCATGAATAAATTTATTTATTGCTCAATAAATAATATTCATATCTTATATCCGAGACTAGTACCGTTCAACCTTTATTATTGTGCGGAACGAATCCACTCATGAGGTTTACACAATAATTCCTTATGAACTCATCTCGGGATATTATCAACCCTTCCGGGATACACTTTCCCGTCAAGTATTCACGGCATGTCATATATAAAATATAGCGACCCAATTTTACTGGTAATTAACCCAATAATTAAATCGGTTAATTCCTTTGGAAAATCAAAGTCTCTAATATTAAATATACACACCCGCAATAATATCGGGGATTAAGAATAAAATACTCCGAGATTTAAATTGATTATCCAAGGCAATCCTAATCAACAAATCTCAAGCTGATCCGCCCAATACACCAAGTGTACAAGTGTGATAAAATAATTAAGATAAATTATTTTCTCTCTCACACAACGACTATACCGATGGATTGGTCCGTGTCCATCTAGGTCGTGAGCAACTGTTCGATTAAATACGAGTAACCGATAGTATGATCTTCTGTGCGCCCATGCGCACCATACTAACTACAACGTATAAAATCCAGGACTATATTTTGCATAATTAATTAAATGCAAATAATTGTTTATTAATTAAATAGGTTAAATGCTATGACCGGGAGTTTACCGATACTTAAATCTAGACATTAAGTACACAACTCCAACAACACGCGCCGCCGACGAGGGTGGCCGGCGGATCCTCCCGCCGTGGCACCAGCCCACGGCGGATCCCCGACGATCGAACCCTAGGTTCGATCGTGTGCCCCGGCGTCCAGCCGGGGCTCCCCTCTCGTCGCGCGTTCCCGGCGGTTGAACCCTAGGTTCGGCCGCCCCTCTCGATCCTCGCCGGGGATCTCGAATCTCCGTCCCCGAGATTCGTCGTTTACCCGGATCGTGTGTTCATGTATATGTTACAATTAATATCACATAAAACATAGAAAGGGTTTTATGATTTTACCTTCGATTCGTTGTGCGGAGAAACGAAATCAAACACCTTTGAAGACCTTCGAATCTTCCTACGTATTCCTTGCACTCCGTTCGAACGTCGTGTGGGCGACGATCTATCGAACTTATATGGATCTCCTTCAACTCTCTAGAACTATCAAATATTGATATTCTTGTCTTATGATTTATGAAGGCCATGTAGTACTTTTATAGGCTACGTAGGGGATCAAAATGAGGTGGAATATTGGGCTCCCAATATTGATGATTAAATTGAGCCCAGCCCAAATCTATTAATCCTTATCAACATTAATTTTATTTATTTTCCACTATATAAATAAAATTGCACTCCCAATATTTACTCATATTATATCAAATAATATTTCTCCGGTAGTATTATTTATTCCGTGTATTTAAGATTTAAATATCCATGAATAAAATTAATTTATTGCTAATTAATTTATTCATCTCTTATATCCGAGAATAGTACCATTCAACCTTAATTATTATGCGGATTAAATCCACCTGCAGGGTTTACATAATAATTTCTTATGAACTCATCTCGGGGATATTATCAACCCTTACGGGATACACTTTCCCGTCAAGTATTCACGGCATGTCGTATATAAAATATAGTGACCCAACTTAACCGGTAATTAACCCAATAATTAAATCGGTTAATTCCTTTGGAAAATCAAAGTCACTTATATTAAATATACACACCCGTAATAATATCGGGGATTAAGAATAAGATACTCTGAGATTTAAATCAATTATCAACGGCAATCCTAATTGATAAATCTCAAGCGATCCGCCCAATACACCGAGTGTACAAGTGTGATAAAATAATTAAGATAAATTATTTTCTCTCTCACACAACGACTATACCGATGGATTGGTCCGTGTCCATCTAGGTCGTGAGCAACTGTTTGATTAAATACGAGTAACCGATAGTATGATCTTCTGTGTGGGCCCGACACACCATACTAACTACAACGTATAAAATCCAGGACTATGTTTTGCATAATTAATAAATAATAATTAAATGCAAATAATTGTTTATTAATTAAATAGGTTAAATGTCATGACCGGGAGTTTACCGATACTTAAATCTAGACATTAAGTACACAACTCCAACAATAAGGTCCCTTACGTCTCTGCGATTGGGAGTCTTATGTATGCCATGGTGTGCACGAGGCCTGACATTGCCCATGCAGTGGGAGTGGTCAGTCGGTTTATGAGCAACCCGGGGAAGCAATATTGGGAAGCCGTGAAGTGGATCTTTCGATACTTGAGGGGGACTTCCGATTTTGCTTTGAGGTTCCGAAAATCTGATAAAGGGTTACTCGTGTTCGTGGACGCAGATAAAGGCGGAGACGTGGATAGTAGGAAGAGCACTACTGGGTACGTTTACACTTTCGGGGTTACCGTGATAAGCTGGGTGTCGAGGTTGCAGAAGATAGTAGCACTACCGAGTTGTGAGGCGGAGTACTTCGCTGTGATGGAAGCCGCGAAGGAGATGATGTGGCTACAGGCATTCCTGCTAGAGTTGAGGCAAGATCACTCGGGGAGTATCTTGTATTCCGACAGTCATAGCGCCATTCACTTGGTGAAGAATCCGGTGTACCATGCTCGAACGAAGCATATCCAGCTGAAATATCACTTCATTCGATCGGCCTTAGAGGAAGACGTTTTGGTGTTGGAGAAGATTCTTGGGAGTAAGAATCCGGCCGGCATGTTTACGAAGGTGGTACCGTGTGACAAGTTGAGGTTGTGTTCAACCTCGGCTGGTCTTCTGGGATGAGGACCGGGGACGCCACTGCAATGGGAAAGAATGATAGAGGTTGTGAATTAGCTTCAAGTGGGAGATTGTTGGGTGTGAAGCGCATTCACGCCGGAAACGATCGTCGGAGACGATCGAAGAAGACGACGGAGAAGACGATCGAAGCGGGAGTCGAGGCTGAAGTTCTGGCCTGGTGTCGGCCGACACCAGGCCCTGTCGGACGACAAAGAAGCTCCTCGAGCTTCTGTGGATCACGCATCTCAGCCCGAGGTGAAACACGAGATTCGTGTTGAAGGTGTCGGCCGACACCCATTCTTGTCGGCCGACAAGCTGGGGCTTTTACGCCCCAGCGAGTTTTTTCTCCAGAATTGTTTTTCTCCCCTCTATATAAACCTTATGTGTATTGTAAAATAGGGTTAACATATCCAGAAAGCCTAGAAGCAATTATAGCATTACAAAGTCGTGTAATCAAGTCCTATAATCGTTCTAGTGAAATATTGCAGCGGAAAGAAGTGGACGTAACCCTCGTTAACGGGTAAAGCACTATAAATCTTCGTGTCATTTATTTTTCGTATTTTTCGTTCTTGTGTTGTTCGTGTACTTTTCAGGCGGGGATTTCGGGCGCGAATTCCCAACACGTACAACTTTTGCTTTAGATGCAACTTTGTGGTCAAAGTCTTCGTCTTACATAAATCCTCCAACTTCGACCACATCTCTGCTGCCGTGTTATCCTTGACCACCTCTTGAAACAAAGGACCGTAGAAATAGACTACAATTATACCTTTCGCCTTTATGTTTCATCTTGAATCACTCCGTTCTTTCATTTTTGTTTTTTTTCTGTTGCGATTTAAGACACAAATCGCACACCGCTCAAGAATATATATGAGATGACTTAAAAAAAAAATATACGGAAGAACGAACACACAATTTACGTGGAAACGCAAAACACGGGAAAAATCACGGTAAGGAAGAAACAATTCACTATATCGTTGAGGTTACAATAATTCACTCTATGATTTTCATGTACGGAAAACCCCAATTTATAGGTTTAGAAAACTTATTAAATTAGAAACAATTAGGATTAAAAATAAATCATTTTCCTAATATACCTCTAAATATAATATAATTATATGTTCTCAATATAATTATATTCTCCTAAATAATAAATAAATACAATGAAAGTCAAATTTCCGCGTCCAAACGCGTACTACTTCTCATGTTCACGTGGGTTCAAACACACAGATGATTCATCACATCTCCGTCTGCAACCCAAAGTCTAATTAATTGGTATTGTGATATCACTCAATTAATTAGTGTGAGCAAAGTAATCGATGCACCTCAATTTTTTCAATTCCTTTTTATTTTCTTTGATTCGAGTCACACTTTGACATTTTCGTATAGTGCTGAATTATTGTAACCTCAACGATTTAGTGGATTTCTTTTTATTCTTGTGGTTTTTCCCGTATTTTGGGTTTCCACGTAAAATTGTGTGTTCGTCTTTTTTTCCAATATCTTTTTTATTCGTCATCTCATATATATTTCGAGAGGCGTAAGCGATTTAGTTTCAATATCGCAACAAGTGGTATCAAAGCCTTTGAGGGGGCGTGAATATCACAACAATTGGTATCAGAGTATCGTAAAAAATTAACATAGATTAATTACTTTCATAGAATAGGGTATTGACATGTGTCACAGTCAGCAAGCCCTACCGAAAATCTCCTAATCAAAATACCCGTGACTAGCACGTGTTCTTTTCTGGCCGAATTTTGAATTTTTTTGGCTAATTAAGACTAAATTGACTAATTTTCGATAATTTGAGAGACTAAATTTAAACAAAGTTTTTTAAAAGGATCAAACCGAGAGACCGACTTACTTTTTTACGAGACTAACAAAAAATATCTCCCAATTAGTATCAAATATAGGTATGACGGCAGGCAAGTGACGTAAGGCAAATAGAGGGGACAAGTGATGGTGTTTCAAACCCCAATATTTCCATGGTCAAAACATGATTCTACTGGCTATTGGCAACTATTGCCTATTGGCTAAATTGGTGACAAAAAGAGAAAACTTTATATATTTATAGATTCTCTCAA
Source organism: Euphrasia confusa (assembly GCA_954870475.1). Taxonomy (NCBI): domain Eukaryota; kingdom Viridiplantae; phylum Streptophyta; class Magnoliopsida; order Lamiales; family Orobanchaceae; genus Euphrasia; species Euphrasia confusa. The sequence continues at coordinate 27,736,977 of OX940960.1, forward strand.
ATCAATTTTGAAGTATTCCATTTGGTAGAGGGATATAATGCGCCACGTATCATTTAGTTTTTATGGTAAATCAACTTTCAATTGTAATATACTATATACTTCCTTAGTTTTATAAAAATAGCACTAATTTCTTTCTGGATAATTTACAAAGTAATTAATGCAATTTCTCAAAAAACATAGTAAGAAGTATTAACTTATTTAACTGCGGTTCAGTAGAGAAAAGATTCTACAGTAGTCCTTTTCTACTTAGAGTTCCAAGTTAGTTGTTTTGAGATTTGATTCGAATTTTCACAACTTAGTAAAATTTTAATATGAATACTAATACTAATATTATTTCAAATTTAAATCTCAACGAATATTACTCCACTACACATTACTCTATTTATTATTCAATTTGTTTCATATCCGACCTATTATAATATTTTTGAGACAAAATACATCATTCTACTTTATTATTTCACTATATTTATAAAATAATAATTAAATATTTGATTATATCAACTGTAAGAAATTGTTTTTTTGAACTTAATTTCAGTCAAGTTCAGTTCAATTTACATTGATTCAGATCAGATGGTTTCAGTTTAACTCGATTAAGTTCGTTTCAAAATAAATTAAAATAAAATATATACAAAATAATTTTAATTAATAATTTTAAATATACAATCTAGTTACCGTCACAATATTATTAATATTTTACAAAAATATTTAATAATTTATAAAAATTATTATTATTTTTATAAAAAAATCAATTCAATTCAATTCAAATCGCTTAAATTAAGTTCAGTTCAATTCCATATCGCTTCAGTTCAATTTAGTTCAGCTAGTTTCGGTCCAAGAGAACATGTCTTATTTAGAATTGTCAAATGGTAATTTCGGACCAGCCTGACCCAAGCCAGACGGGAACCCGACCCAATTTTCAATGGGCCTCAAATTTCGTGTCCAACCTGAAGCGGGCATGGTAGAATTATACCAAAAATATTTAAATATTGTTAATCTAAATTTTATATAAAAATAAAGGGTCATGATGTTTACACCTCTAAAATTACTCAACGCACCTTTTTTATTTTATTTTTTATGTAAAATTTCCAATTTGTCCTTTAATAAAATAATACTCTAAGTAACAAAACCAATTTGAAATTTGAGTTCATCTCTAACCCTTTGTCTCTACACCTCTCGTCAAAAGCACGCCTTCACACCCACGTGTTCAATTATTAGACCCGACTTCTTCTCGCATGGAGAACACCTTCAGACCCACACTCTGAAATCTGGGTTCATCTCTAACCCCTTTGTCTCCACAACTCCCGTCACTTGCTACATTCGGTTCGATTTCATGCGTGAATGCTCACTAACTGTTTGCCAAAATTACTGAACCAATCGTCGAATTTTTAAGCATCCCTAGGTCGTGTTTCAGATCTGGAATTTGCACTGGTTTAATTTTGATTTTGAGTTTAAAAAAAATTGAATTTCTTTATTGTTTGATGAATTGCAATTAGACTACGAATTTGGGATTTTTGAGATAACACCCGCTGCCTACGTATCTTTTCGACTGAAGAAAAGAACGAAAAAGAAAAAATTACGAAAGTTTTCAGATTTAAAATAAAATAATTTGTGTAATCAAATAATTTGTGTAAAAAAGGTGGTGTACTAATCCTAAGGGTGTGTGTAGTAATTCTTGAGGTGTAAACATCATCACTCAAAAATAAATTTGTTTTAACATTTTTCCCAACTTGCTATCTCTGATGGATGACCAGAATGGAATATTTATAAATTGGTAAAACTTGAGATAGTGATCGATAAAAAAAATTCAATCATATAGAAAATTGTAAAAATAGTTAAATTTTTGGTAATTAATTGTAATAAATCCTTGTTGATTATTATTGTACAAATGACTAAATTCCAAACATTAAATAAAATAAAATATGGATTAAAAATATTACTGATCTTTACAATTATAGAATAAAATAAATAAATATAATAATCTTGAATTGCGGATAGTCGAGGCGTTTTAGTCTTGGCGTTTTCACTATCCGCAAGACTAAAACGCCTCGTGTATGCTATGATTTTGTGACGTTAGTCCCAAAAAATATAATGTGTGAAATTTAGATTTTTCATATTCTCAACAATTGATACAAAAACCTTTTATAATTGTTTTCACAAACTTATTATCTACCACATTTGTGGGATAAGACTTTAAAATTATCATTCAATTATATCTTTTCAGTTAACAAATTCAATCATTTATTTTCCCCTCACCGAAAAATTGGATTTTGACGAAATAAAATATTATAATTATCTACGCAAAATCGTAGAAATTTATCAACAAATTAATTACAACTTGAATTAATATTTAGCCATAAAATATCATTCAAATATTGGTGAACCAAATATTTTATTCCAATTTTTTCAACAATTCTTACAAAAATTTCAACAACGACAACAACAACAACAATAATAATAATAATAATAATAATAATAATAATAATAATAATAATAATAATAATAATAATAATAATAATAATAATAATAATAATAATAATAATAATAATAATAATAATAAAATATTGAAGATATACATAACATATTTAGTTTTAATATTATTATTTAATACAAATTGAAAATAAAAAAATTAAATAAGTATCGTGTCGGCCCGTTGGGCCAATCAGGTCGAACCAAAATGCCCAAAGGGAAGTAATTTACAAGTTTCATTTAAATTTAGGTATTATTGGAAAAAAAGGTTTATTGATTTTACAAATTATGAAAAGCTCTCCATGTTTTTTCTTAAAAAAAAAAAGATTTTATATTTTTAACTTTGTGAAAAAATAGGGTGCTAAGATTATTTTAATTATAGTGAATGGTAATTTTTTTATATTGCAAAGACTATAATACCATTATGGTAACAAGTATAATTAATAAATTAATTTATATTAATTATTATAAACTAGTTTTGACCATTTTAATTAAAATTTATTAAAATCTACGTTCACTTTCGCTTTGCGCTGCAGATCTCACTATAATATCAATAATCTCTAGAGAGTTTACAAAACATTATCGTGGACTCGTTTCTAGCTCATCTAGAAATTCACACAATAATCACTCTATTTGTAACTGTTAAGTATCCCACTTCGGTTGGATAAAGATCTTAAAGCTCAAATATAAGTTGAATTACCTTATCACCTTAACAAGGCCTTTTAAGGTGTATATTGGCCCAACTTTGACATGGTATCAGAGCAGGCCCAACACGATGATGGATCCCCAGCCGATGAAATTTCTGGCTTGCCCAAAGATGGCACTATGTCCACGAGTAGAGCCGACAAAATCGAGCCTACTCGTGAGGGGGCGTGTTAAGTATCCCACATCGGTTGGATAAAGATCCTAAAGCTCAAATATAAGTTGAATTACCTTATCACCTTAACAAGGCCTTTTAAGGTGTATATTGGCCCAACTTTGACATGGTATCAGAGCAGGCCCAACACGATGATGGAGCCCCAGCCGATGAAATTTCCGGCTTGCCCAAAGATGGCACTATGTCCACGAGTAGAGCCGACAAAACCGAGCCTACTCGTGAGGGGGCGTGTTAAGTATCCCACATCGGTTGGATAAAGATACCGAGCCTACTCGTGAGGGGGCGTGTTAAGTATCCCACATCGGTTGGATAAAGATACTAAAGCTTAAATATAAGTTGAATTACCTTATCACCTTAACAAGGCCTTTTAAGGTGTTTATTGGCCTAACTTTGACAGTAACCTCACGCTCTCGACTACTCTCAGAAATTTTAACGACTCAGGATGATGGATAATAAAATAAATCGATGCATGAGGATCTCTATTTATAAAGTTAGATCAACCTACAACCCTAATCATAAAATAAGTAGAGTCTAAATCATAAAAGTACACAAAATCGAATAAGAATCTTCAAAAAATACATGTAATCTAAGCAGTTTCGTGTACAAAGACTTAATTACCATTACTTTTGTCAATAAAAGAAAATGATAAATAAAAAGGATAAGTAAGCGCTCGCCTTTTGAGAAGACGTCAGCCTCGTGACACCACTAGCACGAAATCCTTTCCCTCTCGTGCCCCGCTAACCACGAAAGATCGAAAGCACGATGGTTTTATTTTCGTGTTTTTATCAGTACGAACTAGTAACTTAATTCGTTCGTGCTCTGTGATATGTTCGTGGAATACGATCTTTTCATGATTTCGTGCTACTTTGCATGCATATTTATCACCACGATTAATAGCCGAATCTTTCATTAAAATTCAAAATATGATTGCGACTGGTACATCAAATAAGAATAAAAAAACTAATTCGAATCGACATCGCTATTGACTATTTCAGGCACCAGAAGCGGTGGAGGCGATGGAGGCGGCGGCTGAGCAATCCTCCTGCGAAAGTTTAGAAATTCGCAGGCGTTGCGATCAAACACGACGACTTCAAAATTTTCCACTAGATTTTGTTGACTCATCGGGAAATAGTGAAACAAGAGAAACCAGCCGGTTTGAATACAGTGATCCCTATAGAATCTGGGCCATCCCCGACGAATGTATAAATCGTCGTTTACACGGGTTACTGTGACGTCAAAATTGTCATTGTATACATCGTAAAACTGGACCACCTTGTTCTCTAGGTTCCTCCCAGCCTTACGCGCAAACTCTGGAGGAAGTAGAAGATGGGTTTCCCAATCGTCAAATAGAACTTTAAAGAATCGACATTTCATGTTTTGAGATTGTGAAATGGGGAAGGAACTCGAATATAGATATTTATTTTTGATAGTGAGGGATGAGAATCGATTATAATACCCCCCCCCCCCCCCCCCCCATTAAATAGAGTTTTGGCATATGGATGCATGTGACTCCATGCAAAAAGCTTTGAATTAAAGTAATTAAAAAATAAAAAAATACAGACCATTAATCTGATTTAACACATCTGATGTTTGTTGGCTCAATTTAATGGTAGCAATTAAAATTGTAGTTCGTGTCGATTGATATTCGTGCTACAAAACTATTGAGTTTTTGTTATTTTAATAATTTGATTTTGGGTTAGTTGTTGAAGTAAAATTCGTGTTTGATTTTCATGTTCGTGTTGATTGATAAATTACAGTTCGTGCGATAATTACAATTCGTGTTGGGTGAGATGTTCGTGCTAATAATATGTATTTCGTGCTGATTGGAAGTTTTTTTTTTGGGAAAGGTCAATCACATAAAAAATAAAAAGTATGATACAGAACTGCGCATAGGTAAGAGAACCCACCGCAACACAGAGCTAACAGACTAGCTCTCCAACCAAACCAGACATATAAATAAAAAAATCACCATGCTATATGCATTACTCTCTTCAGTGCCCGTGCTTGAAGAGAATCAGGGAGTCGTAACGAGAGAATCCTCTCCCGTATGATAGAGATCGCCTAAGAAGCCACCACTCCAGACGACACCGATCGAGTCTCAAAAATCCTCGTGTTCCTCTCGAGCCATATATAATAGACCAGAGCAGCTAGAAGTCCACGATACGCACAAGAGATCAAATTCCTACCACGCCATCGACTAGCAGCCCGTAGTACAGCACTATGCCAACCTCCTCGTGGCCATAGAAAACCCACCTCCACCCGTAATCTCCGCAGACACTCCTGTGAGAAGGGGCACTCAAAGAAAAGGTGGGAGTGTGTCTCAACGCTCTCACCACCACAAAGGACACACGAATTTGATTGGAAGTTCGTGCTACCATATTTCGTGCTTAATAAATTAGGGTTTTTCCCTTTTTTTTTTATTACTATAATAAGACATGATGCTTCGAAAACTCTGAATAAGGCGCCTAGAAGGAAGAGAATTATAGCGGCCAACCAATAGAATAAATAGATTTGACAACACGTACTTTTGGTTCACTTTCTGCATACGTTGTTGGAGTTGTGTACTTAATGTCTAGATTTAAGTATCGGTAAACTCCCGGTCATAGCATTTTACCTATTTAATTAATAAACAATTATTTGCAATTAATTATTATTAATTAATTATGCAAAATATAGTCCTGGATTTTATACGTTGTAGTTAGTATGGTGTGTCGGGCCCACACAGAAGATCATACTATCGGTTACTCGTATTTAATCAAACAGTTGCTCACGACCTAGATGGACACGGACCAATCCATCGGTATAGTCGTTGTGTGAGAGAGAAAATAATTTATCTTAATTATTTTATCACACTTGTACACTTGGTGTATTAGGCGGATCAGCTTGAGATTTATTGATTAGGATTGCCTTGGATAATCAATTTAAATCTCAGAGTATTTTATTCTTAATCCCTGATATTATTGCGGGTGTGTATATTTAATATTAGAGACTTTGATTTTCCAAAGGAATTAACCGATTTAATTATTGGGTTAATTACCGGTAAAATTGGGTCGCTATATTTTATATATGACATGCCGTGAATACTTGACGGGAAAGTGTATCCCGGAAGGGTTGATAATATCCCCGAGATGAGTTCATAAGGAATTATTGTGTAAACCTCATGAGTGGATTCGTTCCGCACAATAATAAAGGTTGAACGGTACTAGTCTCGGATATAAGATATGAATATTATTTATTGGGCAATAAATAAATTTATTCATGGATATTTAAATCTTAAATACACGGAATAAATAATACTAATCGGAGAAATATTATTTGATATAATATGGATTAATATTGGGAGTGCAATTTTATTTATATAGTGGAAAATAAATAAAATTTAATATTGATAAGGATTAATGGATTTGGGTTTGGACCCAATTTAATCTTCAATATTAAGAAGCCCAATATTTAATCTCCTTATGATCCCCTACGTAGCCTATATAAGCACTACATGGTCTTCACAATTCATTAACCTAAGATACGCCAATCATAAAGTCTTGAAGAGTGAAGGAGATCCATAGGAATCCGATAGATCGTCGCCCACACGACGTTCGGACGAAGTGCGAGGAATACGTAGGAAGATCGCAAGGTCGTCAATCGATTTCGTTTCTCCGTACAACGAATCGAAGGTAAAATCATAAACCCCCTTTTATGATTTATGTGTTCGTTGATTGTGATATATACATGAACGTACGATCCGGGAAAAACGACGAACCTCGGGGACGGGGATTCGAGATCCCCGGCGAGGATCGAAGGTGCGGCCGAACCCTAGGGTTCGACCGCCGCGTGCGCGCGACGAGGGGCGAGCCCCGGCTGGACGCCGGGGCATGCGATCGACTTCAGTCGATCGCTGGGGTGCCACGGGCTGGTGCCGTGGCGGACCCCAGCCGCCCTCGACGGCGGCGTGCGCAAGGGAGGAGCCCCGGCTGAAGCCGGGGCGAGCGATCGACCGCGTGGTCGATCGCGAGGGAAAGCCGCGGCTGATGCCGCGGCGGGTCAGCCTGGGGCTGACCGCCCTCCTCCGGCGAAGGTGGTGAGTCGCCGGACTCACCACCGGGGGCTGCCGGGCAGCCCCAGCGATCGCCATACGCGGCGACCGCGAACCCCGCGGATGGGGTTCGGCTAGGGTTTAGCCGCGGGTTCATCCCGCGGCGATGCTCTCGTCGAGCCCGGTTCTTCGCGTGTGGTTCGCGTTCGTAGTTTCCGACTCGCGGGGGATTTCGGCTGGGGGCGGGCTGCGTGTCTTCGGGCTCGTAGTCTCCAAAGGTCGGACTCCTGCGGATGAGTCGGTGTTCGTGTAATCTCCGGCGACGGGCTTTCGATCGGGTTATCGGTTCCGAAAAATTTTTGATAGCCCGGGACATCGAATCCCAGCAACTGGTATCAGAGCGTTTGGTTTCGTGTTCATGTATATATTCGATTATTGTTCTACCTTGCAGGATTTCCGGCTATCATGGTTGATTTAATTATTGTTTAATTAATTATCATGATTATTAAACTCTCGGACATGTCGAAATTCGTTTTGTGTGGTTGAATGTTTGTAATAGTAAAAATTCGGGGGTTGACCGAATTTAGGATTTATTATTACGTTCTTTATTTTCCGGAAAATGTATAGGGTCGATTTCATGTATAGAATCGATACCGGAATTGTAATTTAAATTTTGTAATTTATTTACGTTGGTTCGATGATGAGACGATCGCCGGAAGACGAAGACGTGTGACGAAGACGAAGAGGACGAAAAACCGGGGGGGTCGATCATCCCCATGATCGATCCCCATGAGGATCGATCGACCCCATCGAAGGGGCTGCCCGCTAGGGCTTCCGGCCACGCCGGCCACCAGTGGTGGTGGCGCGTGGGCTGGGGGCGGCGGCGGCGGTGGTCCCGGGCGGTGGAGGTCGACGGTGGGGATGGCGTGGGATCTCCCAATCCCATGCTGTTCCTACCAAGATATTACTTTCCTAATTAATTCGGATTTTTCCTATTTGAGTGTTCTCCTTTTGGAAACTCTCATGGATTAGAAAAAGAATTAATTTGAATTGATTTTATTCCTATTGATTTATTTCCTTCATGGAATTATTCAAAGATTAGGAATTTAATTAATTTAGTACTAAATTTATTTTTCCTATTTGATTATTTCTACTCATGGGAATATTCATGGATTAGGAATAAAAATAAATTTGGAAAGTAGTGAGTCCTAATTTATTTTATTTCCTTGTTCTATTATAGATGTCTTCTAGAATATTCCAATTTTACTTGGATAGATTATTCTAGAGATTTAATAGAACTAGATAGGAAAATAAATAAATAAAAATATTAATAGTATTTAATTTTATTTTTGATATATTCAATTGACTTAATTTTCGAATTAAGTAACTTTTGGATTAATTGAAAATAAATAGATTTAAATATTGGAGATTAATATTCTCGTCACATGGAGCATTCAAGAAACGAAGACTGAAGACTAGAAGATGCATATGAAGATAAATCCATGATAGTCGGGAAAATAATTTCTCTAGCATTATTTTGACTATGTGATCTATGTGCTTTATTGTTTACATGCATGCTATATGTGTTTTCTTTATGCACTAGATAGCGTATCCCTTTATTGTAAAAAGCTAAGTGGGAGAGGGGATGGAAACATTCCCATGGTCTCCATTGCTGTTCTCTTGGTGACTCTTATGGACTTCCAAGTTCATATAGACGAGTCATTGGAGGAGAATTCTTGTAATTCCTCTTACAAGAAACATTGATCAAGTTTATCAAACAATGCCTGATTTGTCTTTCTGAAACTGACTTCAAGTCGACTCATTCTCACCCCGGGGAGTGGAATGGAGCCAGAGCCACTTGGTCATGTGGATGACACAAATTAGAGACCTTCGTACCATTCTTTGATAGATGGATCGATTGTCTGCTCGGCTCCCTCATTTATGAGAGATAGGGTCGTTCGCATGGTGAATCACTGGTTAGAAACTTCGAGTTTCACTTATGGTTCTCCACGTCTTGATTTACAACATCAAATGGATCAAGTAATTGGATTTCAATTATATAAATCTATTTGGTGTAGTAAACGTCCACACGAACGTGGCTTGCTATACCGAATGGGATTTTAGATTAATTGATGAAGACAGTTATAGGAGATTGTGAGGGATTGCGAGTTATCGTAAACGTCCACACGAACGTGGCTTGCGGTGACATAACAATTCTAAACGATTCACCTTAGTACTGAGTGATGGTTTACACTTAGGTACGCTTTATAGTATTCTTCCCAACGAAGTAACGCTATAATGATGTACGACCGAAGCAAACCTAATTGCTAAATCATTTGGGTGGGTAAACGTCCACACGAACGTGGCTTGCCTTACCTGATGGGATTTTAGACGCAATTAGTGATTTAATGATATTATTTGAGGGAGATAATATCGGACATTAAATTGATTGTTTGTTTACATGTGCTTATAGGTTTAGAGAATAGCTATGAATCCACTTTCTGTGATACTCAAGGAACATAAACTCACTGGTCCCAATTATATTGATTGGAAGAGAAATTTGGACATTGTCCTGACTGCTGAAGAGTACAAGTTTGTACTCTCTGATAAATGCCCTGCTGAGCCCACGGCTGCCTCAACTGATGAGGAAAAGGCAACATATCGGAAGTGGAAAAAGGCTGATGAAATGGCTAGGTGCTATATTTTGGCTTCCATGTCAAATGTACTCCAAACCCAACATGAGCCGATGGACACTGCCCGGGATATGATGACTAACCTCAAGGAGATGTTTGGGGAGCAGGATCGTGCGGCGAGGCAAGAAGCCATGAGAGTCCTCATGTCGACTACTCAGTCTGAAGGAACGCCCGTTGGGGAGCATGTTCTTAAGATGATGAGTTTGTTGAATGAACTTGAGGTCCTAGGAGCTTCCATTGATGATGAGACGCAAGTCGACATCATACTCCAGTCTCTGACCCCTAAGTTTGAGCAGTTTCGTATGAGCTATAATATGGGTAAACTATCTTATACTCTTGCGCAACTCCTGACTGAACTGAAGGCGGCAGAGGGGATCTACAAGAAGGGCAAGTCTCAAGCGCTTGTGGCTACAAGGTCCAAAAGCTTGAAAGCTATTGGAGGTAGGGGCAAGAAAAGGAAGCAAGCCATGAAACCCAGTGGTGCCAAGAGGAATGGACCACGAGTGGGGGCTAGTAAGCCAAAGGGCAAGTGCTTCCGATGCAACAAGTCTGGACACTGGAAGTCTGAATGTCCTCTCAGAGGTACGAATTTTTCTTTAGTCGTAAAAACATAGTCAGCGGTATTATCTACCAGAATTCTGGTGTGTAGATATGGAACCACTGACGGTATGTGCATTATTTTAAATGCAGGGGTTCCAGAAAACCCGGCGACTTAGAGAAGAAGAGTTCGAGTCTACATGGGCGAAGCTGTTGGGGTAGCAGCAGTTGCAGTGGAAGACATTTATCTGTTTTAGGATTTCATTTCAGTTATTGCTTTATGTACCCCTTTATTTTGAAAAAGAACTTTTGTTCTGGTTTTCTTTATTATTAATGGATATTTTATTTCTTTAATCATTTGATGGTTTGGATAAGAAATAATGATGATATCTATTCTGGTACATTAGATAGCAATATGAGAATGATGAATCCTTAGTCTACCACGATGCAACAAACCGTTATGTATAACTTGTTTTACTTATTAGATGTATTTCTCTTATCAATCATTATACTTGTGAATTCTTGAACTTGGTAGTATCTATTCAAAAGGGATTCAAAAGGTCGAAATTGATTTGATCAATTATAGTTGGAGGAATGGACCTCCCGACCTAAGAATCGATCTTGAAAGATGATACAACTGAGTTAACCTTTCTGGATAAAGGATGGAATTCGGACAAGTATTGAAAATGATTTATGATTAATGCCGTGACATGTGTAATTAGAAAGGTACGAGTCGTTCTTTCAAGAATACTCGAAGATGGATTAGAATACTTGATGTGCCATAAAAGCGGAGTGTTTTCAACACAAAGCCATTATGGGGAACCTTCAAAGTATATCCATTGGAAGTCTGCGACTTGTTCGCGGAGGCTGTCACCTATCTAAATGACACATAGCATAAATCAAAGATTGAGATTAAGTCTCAAACGACTACACCATACACTGATGTGTAGACATGGTGTGTCAGAAATAAGAGATGAGATTCTAATAGTAAAAGGATAAGTTTGTTCGGAACTACCTGTGTTCTATGGATATTTCTAGATACAACAGCACATTCAATGTGATTGTAGAATATCCTAGAAAAGCAAGTAATTGTATGTTCAATAGTGCTACGAACCAGATGGGTGTCCTCGCCCGGTTCTTAGAGGAAGACTATTAGATGAACTACAATGCCCTAACTGACAATGTACTTCAAATAAGGAAAGGAAAGACTGAGAACCAGCCTAACCGAGTAGCGGTACACCACTAACTGCACCTAATGTTGTTACTGTTATACACCGGAACGCCATTGCAGTGGGAGGTTGTTAAGCAACCAGAGATGTTCATAAGACTGGAGGAGTTTTGAACTCTGGATCTAGTATACATGAAATCGATCCCTAGTTCTGCATAGGAACTTGCGAATTGATGAGATAGTCCATTCTATGGATTCATCAAAAGGCAAGGAGAGGTGTGTTAGAGACGTAATGGAAACAAGGGTGGTGTTTCTCGGAATTTTGTGTAGATAACACTTCATCGTTGGCAACAATGTAAAAGTGTTGCCAGACATAAAATAGAGGTTGTCTAAATAAATCGAGATATAAGATTAAGATGAAGTCGGATCATGTTCTTAGAAATCTTTTTGATCTCTAGATAAGAACATTTGAACTTCTCTTAAGATATCTTATACGATTATGGTTTGTTTTAAACATGCACAATTCTGAGAAAGGTTATTGCCTTTCGAGAACAGAATGCATCTATCTAAGGTATGTGTCTTGAACACATGAAGGAGATAGATATAAACAAAGCAGTTTTCTACACTTCGAGTGTAGAAAGCTTTGTAGATGCAATGTTGAAAAACAAGAACCTGATATCAACTATGCGGTTAGCGTAGTGGGAGGATATCAAAGTAATCTGGATAAGAAATATTCGAATGCTGTAAAGTACTTGGAAGTACTGGATTACTGGCAAAACGAAATCTTCTTAGATTACAGTTACTCAGATCCAAAATCAGAGAAGGACCAGTGTAAGTCGATATCAGGCTATGTGTTCGCTTTTAGAAGAGGTGGAACCTAAGGATGAAAGAGTGATAAGCGTGATGCTTCTCGGACTCTATCATAAACCGAATAGCAGCCTCAGAGGCAGCGGAAGTTTTGGTTAGGTTCCGGAATGACCTCTGAACTTGGATATGACTCTTGGTTCACCAAAGGCTATGTACATAGCGGTGCGTGGAGAACTGGAAGAAGTCATAAGTTCAAAAGGGTGATGATAACACATAGAGCCAGTACCACCTGATTCGAGTCATCGTCTAGGGAGACGACGCAGTAGTCACCAAGATAACTTCAGAGCGGCAACCTAGATTGCTCATTCACATAATACTTCTGGGAAGTATAAATTAAGCACGTGATGAGTATGGGAGTCGGGAGTTTGGAGGAAATGACTAGACCTTAGTACAAGTGGGAGATTGTTGGAGTTGTGTACTTAATGTCTAGATTTAAGTATCGGTAAACTCCCGGTCATAGCATTTTACCTATTTAATTAATAAACAATTATTTGCAATTAATTATTATTAATTAATTATGCAAAATATAGTCTTGGATTTTATACGTTGTAGTTAGTATGGTGTGTCGGGCCCACACAGAAGATCATACTATCGGTTACTCGTATTTAATCAAACAGTTGCTCACGACCTAGATGGACACGGACCAATCCATCGGTATAGTCGTTGTGTGAGAGAGAAAATAATTTATCTTAATTATTTTATCACACATGTACACTTGGTGTATTGGGCGGATCAGCTTGAGATTTATTGATTAGGATTGCCTTGGATAATAAATTTAAATCTCAGAGTATTTTATTCTTAATCCCTGATATTATTGCGGGTGTGTATATTTAATATTAGAGACTTTGATTTTCCAAAGGAATTAACCGATTTAATTATTGGGTTAATTACCGGTAAAATTGGGTCGCTATATTTTATATATGACATGCCGTGAATACTTGACGGGAAAGTGTATCCCGGAAGGGTTGATAATATCCCCGAGATGAGTTCATAAGGAATTATTGTGTAAACCTCATGAGTGGATTCGTTCCGCACAATAATAAAGGTTGAACGGTACTAGTCTCGGATATAAGATATGAATATTATTTATTGGGCAATAAATAAATTTATTCATGGATATTTAAATCTTAAATACACGGAATAAATAATACTAATCGGAGAAATATTATTTGATATAATATGGATTAATATTGGGAGTGCAATTTTATTTATATAGTGGAAAATAAATAAAATTTAATATTGATAAGGATTAATGGATTTGGATTTGGACCCAATTTAATCTTCAATATTAAGAAGCCCAATATTTAATCTCCTTATGATCCCCTACGTAGCCTATATAAGCACTACATGGCCTTCACAATTCATTAACCTAAGATACGCCAATCATAAAGTCTTGAAGAGTGAAGGAGATCCATAGGAATCCGATAGATCGTCGCCCACACGACGTTCGGACGAAGTGCGAGGAATACGTAGGAAGATCGCAAGGTCGTCAATCGATTTCGTTTCTCCGTACAACGAATCGAAGGTAAAATCATAAACCCCCTTTTATGATTTATGTGTTCGTTGATTGTGATATATACATGAACGTACGATCCGGGAAAAACGACGAACCTCGGGGACGGGGATTCGAGATCCCCGGCGAGGATCGAAGGTGCGGCCGAACCCTAGGGTTCGACCGCCGCGTGCGCGCGACGAGGGGCGAGCCCCGGCTGGACGCCGGGGCATGCGATCGACTTCAGTCGATCGCTGGGGTGCCACGGGCTGGTGCCGTGGCGGACCCCAGCCGCCCTCGACGGCGGCGTGCGCAAGGGAGGAGCCCCGGCTGAAGCCGGGGCGAGCGATCGACCGCGTGGTCGATCGCGAGGGAAAGCCGCGGCTGATGCCGCGGCGGGTCAGCCTGGGGCTGACCGCCCTCCTCCGGCGAAGGTGGTGAGTCGCCGGACTCACCACCGGGGGCTGCCGGGCAGCCCCAGCGATCGCCATACGCGGCGACCGCGAACCCCGCGGATGGGGTTCGGCTAGGGTTTAGCCGCGGGTTCATCCCGCGGCGATGCTCTCGTCGAGCCCGGTTCTTCGCGTGTGGTTCGCGTTCGTAGTTTCCGACTCGCGGGGGATTTCGGCTGGGGGCGGGCTGCGTGTCTTCGGGCTCGTAGTCTCCAAAGGTCGGACTCCTGCGGATGAGTCGGTGTTCATGTAATCTCCGGCGACGGGCTTTCGATCGGGTTATCGGTTCCGCAAAATTTTTGATAGCCCGGGACATCGAATCCCAGCATACGTGTGGTTTTCTAAAACAATCATTCCTTTTGCAGTCTGAAACAAATAATAAAACTCTCTCCTCTCGCACAATCACCCCATCAGATATGCAGATCTAAACTAAAAAATCTAATGGATCCTACTCGATTTTTCACACAGATTACTACCAAAGATTTCGGCTTTTGGTTGCGTCTACCCGCTGATTTTGCTCATGAGCACGAGCAGTTGGCTGGAAAAACCGTCGTGTTGCGCGTGTTGGAATAGGTGATCGGCGAGCCAACGGTTGGCCGAGCGGTTAACCGTATTCCGTTATATAACGGTTTATTTTGTTAATTAATGAAACCTGGCATATACTATATATACTTCCAATGTTGAATCATAGATATAGTCTTGTACAGTTACACGTGTTGTATGAATTCGGTTTTGTGGAAACCGTGAGATAATTCTGTTAACGCAACGTAACTGTCAAACTCAGTTCCTAGTCGATGGGTTACGCCAATAACAAGGATACCCGGCCTTTCCCCCTTGAGACTAGCACTTAGTGTATGTGGGCTAATCTCGAGCCTCGATGTTTGGACATCGACATACTTGAGTGGGTGCTCACTGTTGATGAGTTCACTGAACCCCCTCTCCCTGGAATCTCTAAGTGGTTATCACTGATCGAGTAGAGAATTTCATAATATAGTTGTACACCATTAATCCTTAAGACCCAGACATCACCGTGACTTCATCAGAGGACCAGTTGTATCGTGACATGTCTCTAATTCCCTTAAGGGGGGGTCAGTCGTAAACGAGACAATGTTCGTGCAGTCCAAAATCTGGTGTGAAGTTTGTGCATGGTAGTAGGGGATCTGATCGCTTGATATAGATCATAGATGTCCTGTGTGTTCTGATGGTTCGTAGTCCCGGAATCTCTAGCCAGAGTTGAACAGTGAGGTGATTACAGAAATGTGTTTCTCTGAATCAATCACGACTGGATTTTACGAAACCTAGAACGTACGCACAGTTATCAAACTCAACAAGAGATCTCGATTAACCAATATCTCTAGAACAATATGTTGTTCGAATCACAATATGTTGTGAGCCCACGGCTAGTTATACACCTGAACCATTGAGGGTCACATTCTCGTGTAAACCGATCCTTGAATACGATCATGTATTAATTAACTGTTAATTAAGTACATATAGTCGGAGGTCAATATGATTGAATCCGAGATTCATAATTGTGATTATGAGTTGGAAATATTACTGAGCAAAAGAAAACGGACACGGTGGTGTACACTTTCTATTTTGGAAAATTTCCCGATTTAGCAGTACACCTGAAATGGGCTTTCCAATTTTGTAAAATTAGAAATTTTTATTATTATCTCATATTGATGAGAAAATTAAAATGAGAACGAAAATATAATTGTTATATTTTTCGGAGATCAAATTTATTGTCAATTTTGGAGAAACGTAATGACGGCTAGTGAATTGCACAGGCTAGGGTTAATGGATCCGATCCATTAGGGTTTAAGCCCAACAAGCTCTTTTCTTCACCTATAAAAGGAGCTCCATGGGCATGAGAATTAACACACAAGTGAAGAGCTCTAAACCCTAGCCTCACTTTCTCTCCTCTCCTCTCTCCCTCTCGTCCGCCCCTTCGGTCGCCTCCCTCGGAGGACCGCCGACCACCGGAGCCGCCGCCCGCCGCCGCCAAGTGCCGCCGCCCGCCGCCACCTCCCCTCGCCGGAATCCGATTCCGGCACCGTTTTTCCGGCCCGTTTTTCCGTCGTATTCTCCCTTACGTATTTCTAGTGCAATACGTAAGTTGGATTACCTATACGAGGTGAAACCAGATTAGACGAGAGACGCCGTAGGAACGCCCGAGCACAGCCTGAGCCCGTGCACTCCAGTCGTGACACACGAGTCCAGCCGAGAGCCCCGCCACTCGCTCGGCTCTCCCCGCACACGACCCGTGCTGTCCCCGCGTCGCATCCGCGCGACTTCCGAAGAACTTCGTTTCGTCCGACGAATCCCTAAGGTACTTACGATTAAACTTAGATTTAATTGTTTGCGTTAATTGTTTGCGCTAAATGTACAATTAAATTTAGATTTAATTATTTGCGTTAATTGTTTGCGTTGTATACTGGGATTTTTAATTGATAAAGAAAAATTAATTGAGATTAATTTATCTGTCAATTAAATTCAAATTGATTCGAATTAAATAATACAATTATCTTAATTGTCAATTTGACGAAAACTGATTATGTGCACATGTTTACGTAATTAATTATATATGTGTAATTAATTAATTTGATTAATTGAATTGCACAATTCAAGTTGATTAGAATTAAAATATATGATTATGTTAATGGTCAATTTGACGCAAATTAATTATGTGCAGATGTTTACATAAACTCAAGTTTCGATTCTTGTCCATTTAATTTTGTTTCACCTCCTTTTTATTCCAATTTAACTCTATATCTAACAGTAATAACATTAGGTGCAGTTAGTGGTGTACTACTACTCGGTTAGGCTGGTTCTCAGTCTTTTATTTTTCCTCATTTTAGAGTACCTTGTCAGTTAGGGCATTGTAGTTCATCTAATAGTCTTCCTCTAAGAACCGGGCGAGGACACCCCTCTGGTTCATAGTACTATTGAACACACAATCACTTGTTCTTCTAGGATATCCTACAACCACATTGAATGTGTCGTTGTATCCAGAATTATCCATAGAACATAGGTAGTTCCGAACAAACTTGCTTTTTTTTTTTACTATTAGAATCCCATTTCTTATCACTGACACACCATTTCTACATGTGAGTGCATGGTGCAGTCTTTTGAGACTTAATCCCAATCTTTTATTTATGCTATGTGTTCTTTAGATAGGTGGTAGCCTCCGCGAACAAGTCGCAGGCTTCTAATGGATATTCTTTGAAGGTTCCCCATAATAGCTTTGTGTCTATTGACAGAAAAAACACTTTGCTTTTATGGCACATCAAGTATTCTAATCCATCTTCGAGTATTCTTAAAAGGAACTACTCATACCTTTCTAATTACACATATGTCTGCATATATCATCATTGATCATTCTAAATACTTGTCCGAATTCCACCTTTTAGAAGGTGCACTTAGTTGTATTATCTTCCAAATTTAGTTCTTAGGTCGGAAGGTCGATTCCTTCAACTATAATTGATCAAATCAATTTCGACCTTTGAACCTTGTTTGAAAAACTACTAAGTATAAGAATTCACAAGTATAATAATTTAACAAAGAAATACATCTAATAAGTTGTAACGGTTTGTTGCATCGTGGTAGACTAAGGATTCATCATTCATATATTGCTATCTTAATGTACCAGAATAGATATTATCATTATTTCTTATCCAAACCATTAAATGATTAAAGAAATAAAATATCCATTCATTAATAATAGAAAACTAGAACAAAAGTTCTTTCTAAAATAAATGTACATTAAACAATAAACTTGAAATGAAATCCTAAATGTCTTCCACTGCAACCACTGCTTCCTCAACAGCTTCGCCCATGTAGACTCGAACTCTTCTTCTCTAAGTCGCCGGGTTTTCTGGAACCCCTGCATTTAGAATGCACATACCGTCAGTGGTTCCATATCTACACACCAGAATTCTGGTAGATAATACCGCTGACTATGTTTTACGACTAAAGAAAAATTCGTACCTTTTAGAGGACAAGATATAGACCCCCAGTACTCAGACTGCTTTCCTTGGGGATATTTGCCAGAAGGCTTCTTTATCCCGCCCTTTGGTCCAAGTCCCTTAGGACTACTGGATCCCCTTGTCTTCTTATCCTTTTCCTTATGTATGCCCTTAGGTTCGAAACCTTTGGCCTTGGCTATAAGAGCTTGCGATTGTCTCAACTCGTCTAAAAGATCCATCATCTCAAAAACGTGTTCAAGCGTTTCCTCGAAGCAACTGATCTTTATGAGTATCCTCATCGCCTCTTTTCTAGCCTTTACATCATGTCCAAACATCAACTTGAGTTTAAGCATGACATCATGATTAGTGGCTAATGCATGAGCACTATCCCACTTCTCAAAGTCAACTATCTCCTCATCAGTTGAGTTAATGGTAGGTCTAGGAGGACAAGTTTCGCTGAGTACATCTTTGTACTCCTTTACAGTCTGAGTAATGTCTAACTCTTCATTCCATCCAACACAGTATGGAACCAGTGCGTTGAATTCCTTAAGTATTAACGAAAGTGGATTCATAGTAATTCCCTAAACCTATAAGCACATATAAACAAACAATTAATTTAATATCCGATATTATCTCCCTTAAATAATATCATTAAATTACTAATTACGTCTAAAATCCCATCAGGTAAGGCAAGCCACGTGGTGTGGACGTTTACCCACCCAAATGATTTAGCAATTAGATTTTCTTTGGTCATACATCGATTATAGCGTAACTTCGTGGGGAAGGATACTATAACGCGTATCTAAGTGTAAACCATTACTCAGCACTAAAGTAAATCGTTTGGAATTGCTACATCACCGCAAGCCACGTGGTGTGCACGTTTACGACAACTTCACAACTCTTCACAATTACTTATAACTGTCTACATCAATTAATCCAAAATCCTTTAGTATAGCAAGCCACGTGGTGTGGACGTTTACTACACCAAGAGACTTTTATAATTGACTCCCAATTACAAGAATCCATTTGACTTTTGTAAATCAAGACGCGGAGAATCATAAGTGAAACTCGAAGTTTCTAACCAGTAATTCACCATGCGAACGACCCTATCTCTCATAAATGAGGGAGCCGAGCAGACAATCGATCCACCTTCAAAAGGATGGTACGAAGGTCTCTAATTTGTGTCATCCACATGACCAAGTGGCTCTGGCTCCATTCCTCTCCCCGGGGTGAGAATGAGTCGACTTGAAGTCAGCTTCAGAAAGACAAATTAGGCATTGTTTGATAAACTTGATCAATGTTTCTCGTAAAAGGAATTACAAGAATTCTCCTCTAATGACTCGTCTATACGAACTTCGAAAGTCCATAAGAGTCACCAAGAGAACAGCAATGGAGACCATGGGAATGTTTCCGTCCCCTCTCCCACTTAGCTTTTTACAATAAAGGGATACGCTATCTAGTGCATAAAGTAAACACATATAGCATGCATACAAGTAATAAAGCACATAGTATCACATAGTCAAAATAATGCTAGAAAAATTATTTTTTTCCGACTATCATGGCTTTATCCCATCTCTGTAGCATCTTCTAGTCTTCAGTCTTCGTTCTTGAATGCTCCATGTGACGAGAATATTAATCCCAATATTTAAATCTATTTATTTTCAATTAATCCAAAAGTTACTTAATTCGAAAATTAAGTCAATCGAATATATCAAAAATAAAATTAAATATTATTAATATTTTATTTATTTATTTTCCTATCTAATTCTATTAAATCTCTAGAATCATATCCAAGTAAAACTTGAATATTCTAGAAGACTTCTATAATAGAATAAGGAAATAAAATAAATTAGGACTCTTCTACTTTCCATAATTAATTAATTTCCATCTAATGAAAATTCCAAGAATAGGAATAATCAAATAGGAAATAAATTAATTCCTAATTAATTCTTTTCCTAATCCATGAGAGTTCCCATAAAAGAGAATAATACTCAATAAGGAATAAAATTAATTCCAATTAATTCTTTTCCTAATCCATGAGAGTTCCTAAAAGTAAGAACACTCAAATAGGAAAACCGAATTAATTTAGGAAAGTCGGATTATGGTAGGAATAGCACGGGTTGGGAGTCCCCGCGCCACCCACTACCATCGATCGACCGTCCGGCCATCGAGGAGGAGCCGCCGCCCAGCCACGCCGGCCAGCCACCGAACCGGCGGCAGCCCGCGGCTAGGACATCGAGCCCCGGCCCTCAGCCCTCGATCGATCCATGGGGTCGATCATGGGAATGATCGGCCCCTTCGTCCATCGTCTTCTTCGTCACACCTTCGTCTTCCGGCGATCGTCTCAACATCGAACCAACGTAAATAAATTACAAGAAATAAATTTACAATTCTGGTATCGATTCTATACATGAAATCGACCCTATATATTTTCCGGAAAAACATAGAACGTAATAATAAATCCTAAATTCGGTCATCCCCCGAATTTTTACTATTACAAACATTCATCCACACAAAACGAATCTCGACATGTCCGAGAGTTTAATAAACGAATAATCATGGTAAAATAATTAACGAAAAATTAAACCATGATAGCCGGAAATCCCTGCAAGGTAGAACAATAAAAGAATACATGAACACGAAACCAAACGCTCCGATACCAATTGTTGGAAATCGATGTCCCGGGCTATTAAAATTTGCAGAAAATAATAACCCGACCGAAATCCTCGATCGCCGGAGATCCGAACGCGAACCACCGCAAGAGCCGGGGCCCGACCGAGTACCCAGCGAGGCCCGAAGGCCGCGAGCACCCAGCCGAGCCCCCGCACGGGGCTCGCAATCATCTCACGGATGATCGCTGGGGATGCACGAGGCATCCCCGGGGCTGCTCGTAGCAGCCCCGCAGCGAGCTCACGGCTCGCTGCTCGCGGGGGGTTCGACCTCCCCGCATCGCCGCTGCGGGAAACCCCGCAGCTTGATACGAGGCGTTGCGGGTAAACCCGCAGCTCACCCGGCGATCGAACCCTAGGTTCGATCGCCCCCTCGGCTCCAGCCGAGGGCTCTTTCCGCGACACACGTGCTGGGATTTGATATCCCGGGCTATCAAAATTGCGGAACCGATAACCCGATCAAAACCCTAGATCGCCGGAAATAGGATCCCCGACTCATCCGCAGGAGTCCGACCTTTGGAGACTACGCGCCCGAAGACACGCAGCCCACCCCCAGCCGAAGTCCCCCACGAGTCGGATCCACGAACGCGAACCACCTCACGAGCCGGGGCCCGACCGAACGCCCAGCGAGGCCCGAAGGCCGCGTGCGCCCAGCCGAGCCCCTGCGAGGGGCTCGCGATCGTCCTCGGACGATCGCTGGGATCGCTACGGGCGATCCTCGGGGCTGCTCATAGCAGCCCCGCAGCGAGTCGTGGACTCGCTGCTCGCGAGGGCGTCGCCCTCGCACGCCTCGCTACGGGTGAACCCGTAGCGCATACGAGGCAGCTACGGGTCATCCCGTAGCACGCCCGCGATCGAGCTCACGGGCTCGATCGCCCCTCGGCTCCAGCCGAGGGCTTCGCGCGGTACGCGCCTCCGACGACGGCGGCTGGGGTCCGCCACGGCACCAGCCCGTGGCACCCCGGCGATCGATCGAAGTCGATCGCGTGCCCCCGGCGTCCAGCCGGGGCTCGCCGTTCGTCGCGCGTTGGGGCGGTCCGAACCCTAGGGTTCGACCGCCTCCTTCGATCCTCGCCGGGGATCTCGAATCCCCGTCCCCGAGGTTCGTCGTTTTCCCGGATCGTGCGTTCATGTATATATCACAATTAATCAACACAAATAATCAAAGAGGGGTTCTCGATTATTACCTCGATTCGTTGTACGGAGAAACGAATCTTTATTGACGACCTTGCGATCTTCCTACGTATTCCTCGCACTTCGTCCGAACGTCGTGTGGGCGAAGATCTATCGGATTCCTATGGATCTCCTTCACTCTCCAAAACTTTATGATTGGCGTAACTTAGGTTGTGAAAAGTGAAGACCATGTAGTGCTTATATAGGCTACGTAGGGGATCATAAGGAGAATAAATATTGGGCTTCTAAATATTGAAGATTAAATTGGGTCCAACCCAAATCCATTAATCCTTATCAATATTAAATTTTATTTATTTTCCACTATATAAATAAAATTGCACTCCCAATATTAATCCATATTATATCAAATAATATTTCTCCGATTAGTATTATTTATTCCGTGTATTTAAGATTTAAATATCCATGAATAAATTTATTTATTGCTCAATAAATAATATTCATATCTTATATCCGAGACTAGTACCGTTCAACCTTTATTATTGTGCGGAACGAATCCACTCATGAGGTTTACACAATAATTCCTTATGAACTCATCTCGGGGATATTATCAACCCTTCCGGGATACACTTTCCCGTCAAGTATTCACGGCATGTCATATATAAAATATAGCGACCCAATTTTACCGGTAATTAACCCAATAATTAAATCGGTTAATTCCTTTGGAAAATCAAAGTCTCTAATATTAAATATACACACCCGCAATAATATCGGGGATTAAGAATAAAATACTCCGAGATTTAAATTGATTTTCCAAGGCAATCCTAATCAACAAATCTCAAGCTGATCCGCCCAATACACCAAGTGTACAAGTGTGATAAAATAATTAAGATAAATTATTTTCTCTCTCACACAACGACTATACCGATGGATTGGTCCGTGTCCATCTAGGTCGTGAGCAACTGTTCGATTAAATACGAGTAACCGATAGTATGATCTTCTGTGCGCCCATGCGCACCATACTAACTACAACGTATAAAATCCAGGACTATATTTTGCATAATTAATTAAATGCAAATAATTGTTTATTAATTAAATAGGTTAAATGCTATGACCGGGAGTTTACCGATACTTAAATCTAGACATTAAGTACACAACTCCAACAATCTCCCACTTGTACTAAGGTCTAGTCATTTCCTACAAACTCCCGACTCCCATACTCATCACGTGCTTAAGTTTATACTTCCCAGAAGTATTATGTGAATGAGCAATCTAGGTTGCCGTTCTGAAGTTATCTTGGTGACTACTGCGTCGTCTCTCTGACGATGACTCGTATCAGGTGGTACTGGCTCTATGTGTTATCATCACTTTTCGAACTTATGACTTCTTCCAGTTCTCCACGCACCGCTATGTACATAGCCTTTGGTGAACCAAGAATCATATCCAAGTTCAGAGGTCATTCCGGAACCTAACCAAAACTTCCGCTGCCTCTGAGGCCGCTATTCGGTTTATGATAGAGTCCGAGAAGCATAACGCTTATCACTCTTTCATCCTTAGGTTCCACCTCTTCTAAAAGTGAACACATAGCCTGATATCGACTTACACTGGTCTTTCTCCGATTTTTGATCTGATAAACTTTAATCTAAGAAGATTTCGTATTGCTAGTATTCCAGTACTTGCAAGTACTTTACAGCATTCGAATATTTCTTATCCAGATTACTTTGATATCCTCCCACTACGCTAACCGCATAGTTGATATCAGGTTCTTGTTTTTCAACATTGCATCTACAAAGCTCTCCACACTCAAGGTGTAGGTTACTGCTTTGTCCATATCCATCTCCTTCATGTGTTCGAAACACATGCCTTTAGATAGATGTATTTTGTTCTATAAAGGCAATAACCTTTCTCAGAATTGTGCATGTTTAAAACAAACCATAATCGTATAAGATATCTTAAGAGAAGTACAAATGTTCTTA
Source organism: Euphrasia confusa (assembly GCA_954870475.1). Taxonomy (NCBI): domain Eukaryota; kingdom Viridiplantae; phylum Streptophyta; class Magnoliopsida; order Lamiales; family Orobanchaceae; genus Euphrasia; species Euphrasia confusa. Next base: position 27,761,303 of record OX940960.1, read on the forward strand.
TGCAGAGATCGAAGATTTCCAAGAACATGATCCAACTTCATCTTAATCTTATATGTCGATTTATTTAGACAACCTCTATTTTATGTCTGACAACACTTTTACATTGTGGCCAATGATGAAGTGTTATCTACACAAAATTCCGAGAAACACCACCCTTGTTTCCATTACGTCTCTAACACACCTCTCCTTGCCTTTTGATGAATCCATAGAATGGACTATCTCATCAATTCGCAAGTTCCTATGCAGAACTAGGGATCGATTTCATGTCTACTAGATCCAGAGTTCAAAACTCCTCCAGTCTTATGAACATCACTGGTTGCTTAACAACCTCCCACTGCAACGGCATTCCGGTGTATAATAGTAATAACATTAGGTGCAGTTAGTGGTGTACTGCTACTCGGTCAGGCTGGTTCTCAGTCTTTCCTTTCCTCATTCTAAAGTACTTTGTCAATTAGGGCATTGTAGTTCATCTAATAGTTTTCCTCTAAGAACCGGGCGAGGACACCCCTCTGGTTCGTAGTACTATTGAACATACAATTACTTGTTCTTCTAGGATATTCTACAACCATATTGAATGTGCCGTTGTATCCAGAAATATCCATAGAACACAGGTAGTTCCGAACAAACTTGTCCTTTTACTATTAGAATCTCATCTCTTATTTCTGACACACCATGTCCACACATCAGTGTATAGTGTAGTCGCTTGAGATTTAATCTCAATCTTCGATTTATGCTATGTGTTATTTAGATAGGTGATAGCCTCCGCGAACAAGTCGCAGGCTTTTAATGGATATACTTGGAATGATCCCCATGATGGCTTTGTGTTGAAAACACTTCGCTTTTATGGCATATCAAGTATTCTAATCCATCTTCGAGTATTCTCGAAAGAACGACTCGTACCTTCTCTAATTACACATACGGCATTAATCATAAATCATTTTCTATACTTGTCTGAATTCCATCCTCTATCCAGAAAGGTTGACTTAGTTGTATCTGTTGGAGTTGTGTACTTAATGTCTAGATTTAAGTAACGCAAACTCACGATCCATTGCCATTAATCTATTTAATTAAATAAACAATTATTTGCATTTAATTATTTATAATTAAATATATGCAAATCATAGTCCTAGATTTCATACGTTGTAGTTAGTATGGTGCAAGCATGGGCGCACAAAAGATCATACTATCGGTTACTCGTATTTAATCAAACAGTAGCTCACGACCTAGATGGACACGGACCAATCCATCGGTATAGTCGTTGTGTGAGAGAGAAAATAATTTATCTTAATTATTTTATCACACTTGTACACTTGGTGTATTGAGCGGATCGTTGAGATTCATCGATTAGGATTGCCGGCGATAATCGATTCGAGTCTCAGTGTATTTTATTCTTAATCCCCGATATTATTGCGGGTGTGTATATTTAATATAAGTGACTTTGATTTACCAAAGGAATCAACCGATTTAATTATTGGGTTGATTACCGGTTAAGTTGGGTCACTATATTTCATATATGACATGCCGTGAATAATTGACCGGACAGTGTATCCCGGAAGGGTTGATAATATCCCCGAGATGAGTTCATAAGGAATTATTATGTAAACCCTGCAGGTGGACTCGTTCCGCATAATAATTAAGGTTGAATGGTACTAGTCTCGGATACAAGAGATGAATAAATTAATTAGCAATAAATTAATTTTATTCATGGATATTTATATCTTAAATACACGGAATAAATAATACTACCGGAGAAATATTATTTGATATAATATGGTTTAATATTGGGAGTGCAATTAATTTATATAGTGGAAAATAAATTAATTAATATTGATAAGGATTAATGGACTTGAGCATTGGGCTCAATTTAATCTTCAATATTAGAAGCCCAATATTCCACCTCCTTAAGATCCCCTACGTAGCCTATAAAAGCACTACATGGTCTTCTCTATTCTCATAACTTGAAGATCACAATTCTAGAGAAAGAAAGTAGAGAGGGAGATCCATGGAGTTCGGAAGATCGTCGCCCACCCGACGTTCGAGCTAGTGCAAGGAATACGTGGGAAGGTCTCAAGGTCTTCATAGATCTCGTTTCTCCGTACAACGAGAACAAAGGTAAAATCGTGAAAACCCCCTCGATGATTTTACATGTTAATTATCGTGAAAATATCGTGAACCAAGATCCGAGAACGCGACCCATGTCGAGGTTGAACCGGGCGGTGGTGATCGAAGATCACCGGACCGCCGGCGGCTCAACGGCTCGACTAGAGAGGGGTCGAGGGGCGTGAGCCTCGGCTGGACGCCGAGACTCGATCGAGCATGAGCTCGATCGCCCATGCTTGTCCAGCGGGCTGCTGGAGCAACCGCTCGCACGGCGCGATCACCGCTCGCGCGGGCTGATCGCCGCTCGCACGGCTGGACCGCCGCTCGCGCGGCGGTGGCTGCGGGCTGATCGCTAGCCACGGTTCGACCGTGGCTTGGGGGCGATCAGCGGGACATGGCAGGCTAAGGGCTGAACCCTAGCGCTCGCACGATGCGAGCGCACGCCTCCATCGGGCAGCCACGGCTTGACCGTGGCGAGGGTTCGATGGCGGGCTGATCCGCGAGGGTTCGACCATGCCCAAGGGGGGCTGCCAAGGGCAGCCCTAGGCGGCTGCTACGGACAGCCGCGAGCCCCACGCGGAGGCTCGACCGAACAGCCCGTGTTCGTTCGCGGTTAGGGTTTGTTTGGTTGGGCTATCCCCGTGGAGGTTCGTGGTGGATTTCCGGCAACCGGGATTTCGTTTGGAGTTGTCGTTCCGCAATTTTAACAACTCCGGATATTCGATCTCCAAAGGATATCGGTCGGAATTAATTAGATAATTAATTTTAATTAATTTATTAATTCCGGGATATCGATTTCCAACAATTGGTATCAGAGCGTTGGTTTTCGTTCACGGTATTTTTCGATAAATTGTTCTACCTTGCAGGGTTTCCGACTATTATGGCTAGATATAATTGTTCGTTAATTATTGTCATAATATTGTTCTATTAAACTCTCGGACATGTCGAGATTCGTTTTATGTGTGGTGAATGCTTGTAATAGTAAAAATTCGGGGGTTGACCGAATTTAGGTTTATTATTATTATTCTTCGTTTTTTCCGGAAAATGTATAGGGTCGATTTCATGTATAGAATCGATACCGGATAATGTAATTTTAATTCTTGTAATTTTATTTACGTTGGATCGATGCCGAAACGACCGCCGGAAGACGAAGAAGTGTGACGAAGAAGACGAAGGACCATAGGGCCGATCATCCCCATGATCGACCCTACGATCGATCGAGTGGGAGGGGCGACGCGCCCCTCGGCCGTGGGCTGCCGCCGGTGGGTGGTGGCTGGCCGGCTGGGGTGGTGGCGGCGGGTCCTTCCCTTGGTGATCGATCGATGGTGGTGGGGGTGGTGCGGGGACTCCCAACCCGCGCTACTCCTACCATAATCCGACTTTCCTATTTGATTCGGTTTTCCTATTTGAGTGTTCTTAATTTTTAGGAACTCTCATGGAATAGGAAAAGAATTAAATTGGAATTAATTTATTTCCTATTTGATTATTCCTATTCTTGGGAATTTTTAATAGATTAGGAAAGGAATTAATTTGGAAGGATTAGGAGTCCTAATTTATTTTATTTCCTTATTCTATTATAGGAGTCTTCTAGAATGTTCCAAGTTTGACTTGGATAGGATTCTAAAGATTTAATAGAATTAGATAGGAAAATAAAAATAAATAAAAATATTAATAATATTTAATTTTATTTTTGATATATTCGATTGACTTAATTTTCGAATTAAGTAACTTTTGGATTAATTGAAAATAAATAGATTTAAATATTGGGATTAATATTCTCGTCACACGGAGCATTCAAGAACGAAGACTGAAGACTAGAAGATGCGTACGGGGATGCGATAAAGCCATAATAGTCGGAAAATAATATTCTAGTATTATTTTGACTATGTGATAATATTCTATGTGCTTTATTTCATGTATGCATGCTTATGTGTATTTAATTATGCATTAGATAGCGTATCCCTTTATTGTAAAAAGCTAAGTGGGAGAGGGTATGGAAACATATCCATGGTCTCCATTGCTGTTCTCTTGGTGACTTTTATGGACTTTTGAAGTTCGTATAGACAAGTCATTGGAGGAGAATTCTTGTAATTCCTTTTACGAGAAACATTGATTAAGTTTATCAAACAATGCCTAATTTGTCTTTCCAAAACTGATTTCAAGTCGACTCATTCTCACCCCGGGGAGTGGAATGGAGCCAAAGCCACTTGGTCATGTCGAGGACACAAATTAGAGACCTTCGTACCATCCTTTTGAAGGTGGATCGATTGTCTGCTCGGCTCCCTCATCTAATGAGAGATAGGGTTGTTCGCATGGTGAATCACTGGTTAGAAACTTCGAGTTTCACTTATGATTCTCCGCGTCTTGATTTACAAGATTGAATGATTCATGTAATTGGGAGTCAATTGTAAAAGTCTTTTGGTGTAGTAAACGTCCACACTATCGTGGCTTGCTGCATTGAATGGGATTTTGGAACGATTGATGTAGACAGTTATAGAAGGGAGTAAAGGAGCGTATGTTAACGTAAACGTCCACACTATCGTGGCTTGCGGTGAGTATGCGTGTCCCAAACAATCTTCTTAGATACTGAGTAATGGTTTACACTTAGGTACGCTTCTTAGTATTCTTCCCATCGAAGTAACGCTAATGATGATGTACGACCGAAGGAAATCTAATTGCTAAATCATTTGGATAGGTAAACGTCCACACTATCGTGGCTTGCCATATCTGATGGGATTTTAGATGCGATTAGTGGTTTAATGATATTATTTGAGGGAGATAATATCGGAGATTAAATCGATTGTTTGTTGTTATATGTGCTCATAGATTAGGATATGGCTTTGAACCCACTTTATGTAATACGTAAGGATTTTAAACTCATTGGTCCCTGAATGTAATGATTGGAATAGAGATCTAGACATTGCCCAGACTGTTAGAGAGTACAAGTTTTAACTCAGTGAGCTTTGTCCTCCCGAGCCTACAAATGTCTTAACTGATGGGGAAAGGACTGATTATGATATCACGTTCGAACTCAAGGAGATGTTTAGACATGATGTAGAGGCTAGACAAGAGGCGATGAGGATACTCATAAAGGCCAGTCGACTCAAGGAAACGCTTAAACACGTTTTTGAGATGATTGACCTTTTAGACGAGTTGAGACGGAAATCGCAAGCTCTTGTAAGCCAATGCCAAAGGTTTCAGACCTAAAGGCAAGAACGGGGGAAAGGAAAAGCAAAGAAACCCAGTAGTCCTAAGTTTTCTTGGATCACGAGATGGGGCGAGAAAGCCAATAGGCTAGTGTTCTCGATGCAAACAGTCTAGGTATTGGAAGTCTGATTATCCTCTCAAAGAAAGTACGAAATCTTCTTTAGTCATGAAACATAGTCAGTGGTATTATCTACCAGAACCTGGTGTGTAGATATGGAACCATTGACGGTATGTGCATTTTAAATGCAAGGGTTCCAGGAAACCCGACGACTTAGAAAAGAAGAAATCGTAGTCTACATGGGCAATGCTGTAGAGGAGGCAGCAGTTGCAGTGGAGGACATTTTATAGGATTTCATTTTGGGTTATTGCTTTTATGTACCTTTCAAATTAGAAAGAACTTTGTTCTGGATTTCTAATAAATGGATATTTTATTTCTTTTAATCATTTGATGGTTATAAGAAGAAATAATGATAGTATCTATTCTGGTACATTGGCTAGCAATATATAAATGATGAATCCTGAGTCCACCACGATGCAACGAACCGTAGTATGAAACTCGTTTTACTAATAAGAGATTTCTTTATCAATTATACTTGTGGATTCTTATGCTGAGTCATGTTTATTCAAATAAGAAGTTCAAAGGTCGAAAATTGATATTTGATCAATTAAGTTGAAGGAGTGGACCTTCCGACCTAAGAATCTAATTTGGAAGATAAAATGACTAAGAAATCCTTTATGGATATAAGATGTAAGATCCGGACAAGTATAAGAATTGATTGACTCTGATGTATGCAGACCTATGTCTACTCAGACAATAAGGTACGAGTACTTCATTTGATGATTACTCGAGAAATGGATTAGAATACCTGATGTGCCACAAAAGCAAGTGTTTTGACAAGTTAATGGACACAAAGCTATTGTGGAGAACCATCAAGGTATATCCATTTGTAGCCTGCGATTTGATCGCGGAGGCAAGTACCTGTCTGAGGAATGCATGGCATACTGATCAGAGATTGGGATTTGATCCTAAATGACTTCACCATGCACTGTTGTGTAGAAATGGTGTGTCGTAAACAAGAAATGGAACTCTTATAGAAATAGTAAAAACATGAGTTATATGGAACTACCTATGTTCTATGGATATGTCTGGAAACAACGGTGCATTTAAATGCGGTTGTAGAATATCCTAGAAGAACAAAAGATGTGTGTTCAATAGTTCTATGAACCAGAAGGACGTCATAAGTTCTAACGCCCGGTTCTTAAAGGAAGACTATTAGATGAACCACAAGCCCAAAGTGACGTAATACTTTGAAATGAGAGAGAAAGATTAAGACTTAGAACCAGCCGAACCGAGTAGCGGTACACCACTAACTGCACCTACTGTTATCACTGTTTATACACCGGAATGCCATTGTAGTGGGAGGTTGTGGGACAACCGGAGATATTCATAAGACTAGGAGAGTCTTCGGACTCTGGACCTAGTATACATGAAATCGATCCCTAGATCTACATGAAGGCCGTACTAGATCTAAATGTGCCTTCTTGGAGAGCAATAAGGATTATTGCTAAGAGGCGAGATCATTTAGAGTACAAGCTTAGTTGATCCATTTATGGATTGAAACAAAGCATTGAGTTCGTGATACTTGCAAATTGATGAGATAGTCCATTTTATGGATTCATCAAAGCATAGACGAATAGTGTGTATTGGAAACGTAATGGAAACAAGGTGGTGTTTCTCGGGTTTTTATGTAGATAACATTTTATCATTGGCAACAATGTAAAGATGTTGTCAGACATAAAATGATGGTTGTGTAGAAAAATCAATATATGAGATGAAGAAGAAGTTAGAGCATGTTCTTAGGATCTAGGATCTCAAGAAAAGAACATTGTACTTCTCCTGGACATCTTACATATATATGATTATGGTTCGTTTTAACATGCAAGATTCCGAGAAAGGTTCGTTACCTTTCAGAGACGAAATGCATCTATCTAAGGATATGTGTTTTGGAACACAAAAGGAGATAGAAGCAATGAAAGCAGTTTCCTACACTTTGAGTGTGGAAAGCTTAATAAATGCATTATTGAAAACAAGAACCTGGTATCGGCTATGCGGTTAGCATAGTGGGAGGATATCAAGGTAATCCTGGAAAGGAATATTCAACTGCCGTAAAAGTACTTTCGAAGTACTGTTCTAGACTACGAAGCAGACGAGTTTTCCTTTGGATTACATTCTCTTAGATTTCTAATCAAATGAGGACCGGTGTAAGTCGATATCAGGCTATGTGTTTCACTATTGAAGGAGAAGGAGTTTTAACATGGAAGAATGATAAGCACGATGCTTTTCGGACTCTGCCATGGGTAACCAAATAGCGGCCTCAGAGGCAGCGGAAGTTTTGGTATAACTCCGGGATAATCTCTGGGACTTAGATGTGATTCTTAATTTGTCAAAGGCTATGTAAATTGCGGTGCAATGGCAAATGGTAAGAAATCACTAGTCCATAAGTGTAAGATAACACATAGTGCAAGTACCACCTGATACGAATCATCGTCGAGGGAGACGACGCTGTAGTCACCAAGATAACTTCAGAGCGGCAACCTAGAGTGCTCATTCACATAGTACCTCTTGGAAGTACAACTTAAGCACGTGATGAGTATGGGAGTCGGGAGTTTGGAGGAAATGACTAGACCTTAGTACAAGTGGGAGATTGTTGGAGTTGTGTACTTAATGTCTAGATTTAAGTAACGCAAACTCACGATCCATTGCCATTAATCTATTTAATTAAATAAACAATTATTTGCATTTAATTATTTATAATTAAATATATGCAAATCATAGTCCTAGATTTCATACGTTGTAGTTAGTATGGTGCAAGCATGGGCGCACAGAAGATCATACTATCGGTTACTCGTATTTAATCAAACAGTAGCTCACGACCTAGATGGACACGGACCAATCCATCGGTATAGTCGTTGTGTGAGAGAGAAAATAATTTATCTTAATTATTTTATCACACTTGTACACTTGGTGTATTGAGCGGATCGTTGAGATTCATCGATTAGGATTGCCGGCGATAATCGATTCGAGTCTCAGTGTATTTTATTCTTAATCCCCGATATTATTGCGGGTGTGTATATTTAATATAAGTGACTTTGATTTACCAAAGGAATCAACCGATTTAATTATTGGGTTGATTACCGGTTAAGTTGGGTCACTATATTTCATATATGACATGCCGTGAATAATTGACCGGACAGTGTATCCCGGAAGGGTTGATAATATCCCCGAGATGAGTTCATAAGGAATTATTATGTAAACCCTGCAGGTGGACTCGTTCCGCATAATAATTAAGGTTGAATGGTACTAGTCTCGGATACAAGAGATGAATAAATTAATTAGCAATAAATTAATTTTATTCATGGATATTTATATCTTAAATACACGGAATAAATAATACTACCGGAGAAATATTATTTGATATAATATGGTTTAATATTGGGAGTGCAATTAATTTATATAGTGGAAAATAAATTAATTAATATTGATAAGGATTAATGGACTTGAGCATTGGGCTCAATTTAATCTTCAATATTAGAAGCCCAATATTCCACCTCCTTAAGATCCCCTACGTAGCCTATAAAAGCACTACATGGTCTTCTCTATTCTCATAACTTGAAGATCACAATTCTAGAGAGAGAAAGTAGAGAGGGAGATCCATGGAGTTCGGAAGATCGTCGCCCACCCGACGTTCGAGCTAGTGCAAGGAATACGTGGGAAGGTCTCAAGGTCTTCATAGATCTCGTTTCTCCGTACAACGAGAACAAAGGTAAAATCGTGAAAACCCCCTCGATGATTTTACATGTTAATTATCGTGAAAATATCGTGAACCAAGATCCGAGAACGCGACCCATGTCGAGGTTGAACCGGGCGGTGGTGATCGAAGATCACCGGACCGCCGGCGGCTCAACGGCTCGACTAGAGAGGGGTCGAGGGGCGTGAGCCTCGGCTGGACGCCGAGACTCGATCGAGCATGAGCTCGATCGCCCATGCTTGTCCAGCGGGCTGCTGGAGCAACCGCTCGCACGGCGCGATCACCACTCGCGCGGGCTGATCGCCGCTCGCACGGCTGGACCGCCGCTCGCGCGGCGGTGGCTGCGGGCTGATCGCTAGCCACGGTTCGACCGTGGCTTGGGGGCGATCAGCGGGACATGGCAGGCTAAGGGCTGAACCCTAGCTTTCGCACGATGCGAGCGCACGCCTCCATCGGGCAGCCGCGGCTTGACCGTGGCGAGGGTTCGATGGCGGGCTGATCCGCGAGGGTTCGACCATGCCCAAGGGGGGCTGCCAAGGGCAGCCCTAGGCGGCTGCTACGGACAGCCGCGAGCCCCACGCGGAGGCTCGACCGAACAGCCCGTGTTCGTTCGCGGTTAGGGTTTGTTTGGTTGGGCTATCCCCGTGGAGGTTCGTGGCGGATTTCCGGCAACCGGGATTTCGTTTGGAGTTGTCGTTCCGCAATTTTAACAACTCCGGATATTCGATCTCCAAAGGATATCGGTCGGAATTAATTAGATAATTAATTTTAATTAATTTATTAATTCCGGGATATCGATTTCCAACAGTATCATCTTTCAAGATCGATTCTTAGGTCGGGAGGTCCATTCCTCCAACTATAATTGATCAAATCAATTTCGACCTTTTGAATCCCTTTTGAATAGATACTACCAAGTTAAAGAATTCACAAGTATAATGATCGATAAGAGAAATACATCTAATAAGTAAAACAAGTTATACATAACGGTTTGTTGCATCGTGGTAGACTAAGGATTCATCATTCACATATTGCTATCTAATGTACCAGAATAGATATCACCATTATTTCTTATCCAAACCATCAAATGATTAAAGAAATAAAATATCCATTAAGAAAACCAGAACAAAAGGTTCTTTTTCAAAATAAAGGGTACATAAAGCAATAACTGAAATGAAAACTTAAAACAGATAAATGTCTTCCACTGCAACCGCTGCTACCCCAACAGCTTCGCCCATGTAGACTCGAACTCTTCTTCTCTAAGTCGCCGGGTTTTCTGGAACCCCTGCATTTAAAGAAATGCACATACCGTCAGTGGTTCCATATCTACACACCAGAATTCTGGTAGATAATACCGCTGACTATGTTTTACGACTAAAGAAAAATTCGTACCTCTGAGAGGACATTCAGACTTCCAGTGTCCAGACTTCTTGCATCGGAAGCACATGCCCTTTGGCTTACTAGCCCCCACTCGTGGTCCATTCCTCTTGGAACCACTGGGTTTTATGGCTTGCTTCCTTTTCTTGCCCCTACCTCCAATAGCTTTCAAGCTTTTGGACTTGGTAGCCACAAGCGCTTGAGACTTGCCCTTCTTGTAGATCCCCTCTGCCGCCTTCAGTTCAGTCAGGAGTTGCGCAAGGCTATAAGATAGTTTACCCATGTTATAGCTCATACGAAACTGCTCAAAACTAGGGGTCAGAGACTGGAGTATGATGTCGACTTGCGTCTCACCATCAATCATAGCTCCTAGGACCTCCAATTCATTCAACAGACTCATCATCTTGAGAACGTGCTCCTCGACGGGCGTTCCTTCAGACTGAGTAGTTGACATGAGGACTCTCATGGCATCTTGCCTACCCGCACGGTCATGATGCCCAAACATCTCCTTGAGGTTAAATAACATATCCTCGGCAGTGTTCATCGACTGATGCTGGGTTTGGAGTACATTTGACATAGAAGCCAAAATATAGCACCTAGCCATTTCATCAGCCTTTTTCCACTTCCGATATGCTTCTTTTTCCTCATCAGTTGAGGCGGCCGTGGGTTCAGCAGGGCATTGCTCATAGAGTACAAACTTGTACTCTTCAGCAGTCAGGACAATGTCTAAATTTCTCTTCCAATCAATGTTGTTTGGACCAGTGAGTTTTTGTTCCTTGAGTATCATAGAAAGTGGATTCATAGCTATTCTCTAAACCTATAAGCACATGTAAACAAACAATCAATTTAATGTCCGATATTATCTCCCTCAAATAATATCATTAAATTACTAATTGCGTCTAAAATCCCATCAGGTAAGGCAAGCCACGTGGTGTGGACGTTTACCCACCCAAATGATTTAGCAATTAGATTTTCTTTGGTCATACATCAATCATAGCGTAACTTCGTGGGGAAGAATACTATAACGCGTATCTAAGTGTAAACCATCCCTCAGCACTAAAGTACATCGCTTGGAATTGCTACGTCACCGCAAGCCACGTGGTGTGGACGTTTACGACAATTTCACAACTCTTCGCAATCACTTATAACTGTCTACATCAATTAATCCAAAATCCGTTAGTATAGCAAGCCACGTGGTGTGGGCGTTTACTACACCAAGAGATTTTTATAATTGACTCCCAATTACAAGATCCATTCGATTTCGTAGATCAAGACTCGGAGAATCATAAGTGAAACTCGAAGTTTCTAACCAGTGATTCACCATGCGAGCGACCCTATCTCTCATAAATGAGGGAGCCGAGCAGACAATCGACCCACCTATCAAAGAATGGTACGAAGGTCTCTAATTTGTGTCATCCACATGACCAAGTGGCTCTGGCTCCATTCCACTCCCCGGGGTGAGAATGAGTCGACTTGAAGTCAGTTTCAGAAAGACAAATTAGGCATTGTTTGATAAACTTGATCAATGTTTCTTGTAAGAGGAATTACAAGAATTCTCCTCCAATGACTTGTCTATATGAACTTCGAAAGTCCATAAAAGTCACCAAGAGAACAGTGATGGTGACCATGGGAATGTTTCCATCCCCTCTCCCACTTAGCTTTTTACGATAAAGGGATACGCTATCTAGTGCATAAAATAAACACATATAGCATGCATGAAAGCAATAAAGCACATAGATCACATAGTCAAAATAATGCTAGAGAAATTATTTTCCCGACTATCATGGCTTTATCTTCATATGCATCCTCTAGTCTTCAGTCTTCGTTTCTTGAATGCTCCATGTGACGAGAATATTAATTTCCAATATTTAAATCTATTTATTTTCAATTAATCCAAAAGTTACTTAATTCGAAAATTAAGTCAATTGAATATATCAAAAATAAAATTAAATATTATTAATATTTTTATTTATTTATTTTCCTATCTAGTTCTATTAAATCTCTAGAATAATCTATCCAAGTAAAATTGGAATATTCTAGAAGACATCTATAATAGAACAAGGAAATAAAATAAATTAGGACTCACTACTTTCCAAATTTATTTTTATTCCTAATCCATGAATATTCCCATGAGTAGGAATAATCAAATAGGAAAAATAAATTTAGTACTAAATTAATTAAATTTCTAATCTATGAATATTTCCATGAAGGAAATAAATCAATAGAAAATAAAATTAATTTAAATTAATTCTTTTCCTAATCCATGAGAGTTTCCAAAAGGAGAACAATCAAATAGGAAAAATCCGAATTAATTTGGAAAGTAATTTCTTGGTAGGAATAGCATGGGATTGGGAGACCCCACACCATCCCCACCTAGAAGGATCGGCCGGCCACTCGGGGAGGAGCGCCGCCGCCGCCTAGCCATGCCGGCTAGGCCATGGGTCGATCACCATCATGGGATCGATCCCAAGCCCTTTTCACTTCGTCACTTCTTCGTCTTCCGGCGATCGTCTCATCATCGAACCAACGTAAAATAAATTATAATAATCTAAATTACAATTCCGGTATCGATTCTATACATGAAATCGACCCTATACATTTTCCGGAAAATAAAGTGCGTAATAATAAATCCTAAATTCGGTCAACCCCCGAATTTTTACTATTACAAACATTCAACCACATAAAAACGAATCTCGACATGTCCGAGAGTTTAATAATCATGATAATTAATTAAAAACAATTAATTAAATCCAACCATGATAGCCGGAAATCCTGCAAGGTAGAACAATAATCGAATATATACATGAACACGAAACCAAACGCTCTGATACCAATTGCTGGGATTTGATGTCCCGGGCTATCAAAATTGCGGAACCGATAACCCGATCAAAACCCTAGATCGCCGGAAATAGGATCCCCGACTCATCCGCAGGAGTCCGACCTTTGGAGACTACGCGCCCGAAGACACGCAGCCCGCCCCCAGCCGAAGTCCCCCACGAGTCGGATCCACGAACGCGAACCACCTCACGAGCCGGGGCCCGACCGAATGCCCAGCGAGGCCCGAAGGCCGCGTGCGCCCAGCCGAGCCCCCGCGAGGGGCTCGCGATCGTCCTCGGACGATCGCTGGGATCGCTACGGGCGATCCCCGGGGCTGCTCGTAGCAGCCCCGCAGCGAGTCGTGGACTCGCTGCTCGCGAGGGCGTCGCCCTCGCACGCCTCGCTACGGGTGAACCCGTAGCGCATACGAGGCAGCTACGGGTCATCCCGTAGCACGCCCGCGATCGAGCTCACGGGCTCGATCGCCCCTCGGCTCCAGCCGAGGGCTTCGCGCGGTACGCGCCTCCGACGACGGCGGCTGGGGTCCGCCACGGCACCAGCCCGTGGCACCCCGGCGATTGATCGAAGTCGATTATGTGCCCCCGGCGTTCACCCTCGCACGCCTCACAATTAATCAACACAAATAATCAAAGAGGGGTTCTCGATTATTACCTCGATTCGTTGTACGGAGAAACGAATCTTTATTGACGACCTTGCGATCTTCCTACGTATTCCTCGCACTTTTGGCGACAACGTATTTTTCCTTGTGTTTTTGTTTTGGTTGATTTTCAGGGTTACAGGTTAAAAATCCGAAGTCAACTACCTTGCGCGTGGAAATGGAGACTTGAGTCTCCACTTTTGGAATGACACGGAAACGGCGACTAGAGTCGCCGCTTTGGATGCATGGACAAGGAAACGGCGACAGCAGTCGCCGCTTTTGGTGCAAGGTTGAAATGCAAGGAAACGGCGACAGCAGTCGCCGCTTTTGGTGACACGAGGAAAACGGCGACTCGTGTCGCCGCTTTTGGTGAAATGGTATTGTGCATGGAAACGGCGAACCGTGTCGCCGTTTTTGGTGCATTGCATGTGTGCATGGAAACGGCGACTAGAGTCGCCGCTTTTGTGTATGCGTGAAAACGGCGACTCCTGTCGCCGGTTTTGGTGCAAAGGGTTGTGGCATGGAAAACGGCGACACGGGTCGCTGGTTCTCCGTTTTTGGTGCATGAAAAAATTCCAGCGACTGGAGTCGCTGGTTTTTGGGGCGTACATAAATCCGGCGACAGGAGTCGCCGGTTTTGGTTCCTAGTGACGTTTTTCATAACTCTTGTTTTTGTGTTTTGTTTTTTATGACTAAGTACTTACAACGTGATTTCTTTCACCAGGTACTCAGTTTGAGGAAATGAAGATTTGTTCCAAGTTTGCAACTTCAACAATATCGACGACCATGAAGACGATGAAATTCTGAGACTTCAACACTTAGAGATTTTCACAAGAAATTGAAGATGAAGAATTGAGATCGATGGAGTCAAGATTGAAATTGAAGTTTGATTTTGAAATTGAAGATTCAAGATTCGAAGATTCAAGAATCGAAGATTCAAGATTCCAAGATTCAAGAATCCAAGTTCTACAATGATGATGTCATCTATGGAAAAGTGACATAGGCCAAACATGCGACGAATGAGAATGTGCCACGTCATCACTCTCACATGTGCGGCTCTACTATAAATACCCATGGATGTTCATTTCATCATTTGACGATTTTGAGAGAACGAAATCTGATTTTTAGAATCATAGTCGTGCATCGAGTTTGTGTAGTAGCTTTTGCGCCGTGTGCCAAGATTAGAGCTAGGAGATTTAGCTTTAGGTACTCGTGTGCTAGTTTGCAAGTTAGTGGGAGTTGTTGCGACACTCGGGAAACTTCTTGTAAACGTTTTGCCTACCATACTCTACAAGTGTAATAGTTTAAGTTTTGTGTTCAATGAAATGGAAACTATTACATAACTTTGTCTTCACATTTTATTCTACAACTTGTGTGACTGTTTTACTTTGACGGAAGCTGCTGTCTGTGAGTTCAAGACCAATTTCACGAAAAATTGGTATCCTACGCTGAAGGCGTAATTTCAATTGGTATCAGAGCAGGACGTCATACGTATAAGACGTGATCCGTTACTTGACTTCATATTTCCGCTATAATGGAGTCGCCAATGTTTGTTCAGAAACCGATTATGCTTACGCATCAGAACTACTCTAACTGGAAAGCCAAAGTTTCTGCTAGAATTAAAGGCCATGACTCTCGTGCATGGATGGCTGTCTTGGAAGGTTGGGAGTGTCCGTATACTGAAGACGCCGATGGAGTAAAAATTCCCAAACCTGAACGTAACTGGACTAGAGAAGAGCATGACTTGTCAACTGCGAATAGCAAGGCTCTACTTCTTATTTGTGAATGGTTGGAACTAAGTATGTACCAACTGGTGAAAAATTGCACTTCAGCGAAAGACGCATGGGAAACTCTTCAGAGAACATGCGAAGGAAGTAAGGCCGTGAAGCGCTCTAAAATTCGAACTATCACTGCTCAGTTCCATCAACTCCGTATGAGAGAAGATGAAGACATAAATGAGTACTTAGACAAAATCATGAGATATGTGAACGAAGTTCATGAACTTGGAGAAACTTTTCCTGCCGTCATGATTTATGAGAAGACTCTTCATAGTCTAAGTTCTCGGTTCGAAAGTAAAGTTCTAACTCTTGAAGCACGAGAAGAAAAAGATCAAAAATGGGACTATGCAGATCTGATGGCTGATTTGAGAAACTACGACTTAACTCTAAAAGTTCGTAGCAACCCGGATATGTCACTTGTTTATGAGCCGATGACTGCTCTAAAAATTTCTGAGAAG
Source organism: Euphrasia confusa (assembly GCA_954870475.1). Taxonomy (NCBI): domain Eukaryota; kingdom Viridiplantae; phylum Streptophyta; class Magnoliopsida; order Lamiales; family Orobanchaceae; genus Euphrasia; species Euphrasia confusa. The sequence continues at coordinate 27,777,504 of OX940960.1, forward strand.
GGTAAGAGCTCTAGAAGTTCGAAACCGCAGAAAACTCCTTCAAGAAATGAGAAATCAGAATGTAGTTTTTCAGCTGATGTAGATGAATCTGATGACGATGAAGCAGAGGACATTGAACGTTTGATGAATCAGAATAATCCTGATAAACTTGCTGCACTGACTGAAATTGTCACGTACCTTGTGAAGCAAGAATTTAAGAGGAAAAATCGTGCCCGGAACTTTCGAAAGTTTCAGAAAAATTCTAACTCTTTTCAGAGAAACTCAGACAACCGAAATCAAACTTCATTCACTGACAAAAAATTTAAGGAGACAAAACTTTCTCCATATTCTTCAATTAGCAAGGATGTTTCTAAAATGCAGTGCTTCGAATGTAAGGGATATGGACACGTTAAAAATGAATGTCCTAATTTACATCGTAAGAAGAAGCTACCAGTTAGCTATGTCGTGATCGACGATGAGGATGTCATTTCTGAGAACGACGAGTCTGAGGACAATAATTCTGATGACGATGAGGACAACGCTCTAGTTGTCACTTTTGGTGAAGACTTTGAACTGGCGAATTTCGAAGTTGAAAACTTTGAACTTGACACCTTTCTGAAGGACACTGCAACTGCAGACAACATTTTCCGTGTGGCATCGAAAAATCGAAATTTTTGTGATGATAACATTTTCTCGGATGATGAGTCTGAGTCTGAGACCGAAAGGGAAGAGATGACATCTGATGTTCATCAAAGTGTGATCGAGTCTGCTGAATTGGTTGATCTGAAAGAGAGTTATTCTAAACTCGAAAAATTGTGTGACACAGCTATCACTGAGAATAGCACACTTGAAGTATCACTGAAATTCATAAAAGAATCTCTTGATGAACTCTCTGAAGAGAAACGAAAAATGAATGATGAGGCTGTAGTCTTGAGAAACTCAGTTGAGAAGACTGAGGATGAGAAGAAAAAGTTGAACAACTCTCTGACAATTCTTAAAGTTAAATTTGATGACCTGTTCGAGGAAAAGCACAAGTATTTCAAGGAAGTTGTCGAACTGAGAGAAGTGTGTGAGAAGTTGAGTTCTGAAAACTCAAAACTAAAGACTTCACTGAAAAAGGAGTCAACTGAAGTTAAGAAGCTGCAGACCTTGTTTAAGAACTCGGACGCTGAAAATGACGAACTGAAGTCATCCCTAATGAAAGTTCAAACTGACCTTGCCATGACTGACAAGGAACGATATGTGTTGAAAGAAAAACTTCAGATGACTGATGAGCTACTAAGGAAAATGAACACGAACTCTTCCGTGTTTGACAATGCTGCTTCATATATGAATCCTAATCGTTACGGACTTGGATTTCAAAAAGTTTTTGAGTCTATTTACTCGACTCCTGAAAAGAAGAAAGATGTGAATTTTGTTAAGGCGTCGGCTGATCTGTCTGAGGATAAAAGCAAGGATGAAGTTGAATCATCTAAACGAAAGGAGATTGCTGAAGGGAAGAAGATTGCTAAGTCTCCAGAACCAGAAACTCAAAAGTCGATCTCGACTTCAAAATCTGAGACATATCAATTTCCGAAGAATATTGTCAAACTTCCTCGTGGTATCCTACCTTATGAAAAGACGTTGCTGAAGAACTTAGAGAAATCTCAGAACGTGAAGAAAAATGAACAGTCCTCTCGGACTAAAACTGTGTTGGTCAAAACGTCCATGAAGGTTGAAACTCGTCCAAGGAGAAAGTATGTTTGTCACTACTGTGATCAACCTGGACACATTCGACCATTTTGCTACAGGATGAAAGAGGACATGAACAGAGAACTTATGACCTTAAAGAAAAAATCTGAAATGACTAAGGAAATGAAGAAACCCATTTCTTCAAATCCGAAAGCTAAGACAAATCCGAAAGCTGTGACTGAGAGGAACGGTCAAAAGTCTAATGGGAAGAAGAAGTGGGTGCCTAGGTCCCAAAAGTGCAAAGTTGAACTTAATTCTAAAACCAGCTGTTGGCAACCAAGAGAACTGATTTTCTGCCATGTTGCACTTAACGCATCTGAGACTGGAACCAAAGGAATTTGGTATTTTGATAGTGGCTGTTCCCGCCATATGACTGGCACGAAAAAGTTTCTGAAAAATTACGAGCCTATGACTGGAGCTCCCGTAGTGTTTGGAGGGGGAGGAAAAGGCGTCGTAAAGGGAAAAGGGACTCTACAAATCAAAGGACTACCTCCTATCAGAAATGTAGTCCATGTAAAAGGACTTGTTGCTAACCTGATTTCCATCAGTCAACTGTGTGATGAAGGACTGAACGTGAGTTTTGATAAGGAATCGTGCAGAGTTTTTGATGGTGAAGGAAAGTGTATAATGGAAGGTCCACGAGCCAAAAATAATTGCTATACAACTGAGTATAGTTGTTTTTCTGTGACCGTTCCTGATGAAGTTGATTTGTGGCATCAACGACTTGGCCACACCAGCACTCGAAATTTGAGCAAATTGGTTAAGGGGGAGATTGTTCGAGGAATCTCTCAACTCCCCAAAATTGAGAAAAGAGTGTGTGGTGAATGTCAGAAGGGTAAGCTGACAAGAACTCCTCATCCGGCACTGCCAATGCTCATGAGTACTTCAGCTCCATTCGAACTGTTACATATGGACTTGATGGGTCCAATGGAGGTTAAAAGTATAGCAAAGAAAGAATATGTGTTGGTTGTAGTTGATGATTTTTCTCGCTACACTTGGACAAGATTTTTGGCTACCAAAGATGAAACTTTTGATGCCTTCAAGGGCATTGTGAAATGGATCAAAACGAATCATGAGGCTAAAGTAAAAAGGATCAGAAGTGATCATGGAACTGAATTTCAAAATGCTAGCTTCAACGAATTCTGTATGATGAAAGGAATTCATCATGAATACTCGGCCCCAAAAACTCCTCAACAAAATGGGATTGCCGAACGAAAGAATCGAACGCTACAAGAAATGGCACGTGTAATGCTTATCTCCAAAAATCTTGCACGAACTTTTTGGGCAGAAGCTGTCTCCACTGCTGGATATATTTTGAATCGGATAAGTATTCGATCTGGGACGACCGCAACTGCCTATGAACTGGTAAATGGCAAGAAACCTTCAGTTGCACACTTTCGTGTCTTTGGCTGTACTTGCTATATTTTGAAGGATCGTGATCCTCTGAAGAAATTTGAAGCCAAAGCTGATCGTGGTATTTTTGTTGGTTATAGCCAAAACAGCCATGCTTATCGTGCCTACAATCTTCGAACTAAGAAAGTCATCGAAACTGTTAACATAAACTTTGATGAACAAGACTTTCTTGGAAAAGATACTGAGGAAAACTGGGTTAAAGAAGGAATTTTGGATTATCAAAATTTTCCACCAACACCCACAACTGCTGCTCCTGAGAATGTGTCTCCAGGAAATTTTACTCCAAACACTTCATCTGAAGTTGGAGGTTCTAGCAATCAGGAAAATGATACTTCATCGTCTGACGATGAAGAAACTGAGCTAAATATTGAAAACCCAGCTAATGCTACTAGAGAGGCACCTCGACTCATTCAAAAGAAACATCCTCCGACCCAAATGATTGGGAACTTAAATGAGCAAACTACGCGCTCAAAGAAACCGACAAATTCCTCGGATGAACTCTACAACATCTGTACTTCTGCAATCTATAATGAAATCGGCATCTCTTGCTTTCTCTCTGAAAATGAGCCGAAAAATTACAAAGAAGCCATGAAAGAAGATTTTTGGATCATGGCCATGCAAGAAGAGTTGAATGAGTTTACTAGAAACAATGTTTGGTCCTTAGTTCCCAGAACGTCACACATGAATGTAGTTGGAACTAAATGGATCTTTAAGAACAAAACTGATGAACACAACCAAGTTGTTCGAAACAAAGCACGACTTGTCGCACAAGGCTATGCCCAAGTTAAGGGTATTGATTTCGATGAAACCTTTGCTCCAGTTGCACGAATTGAATCCATCAGACTCTTAATTGCTATTGCATGCCACCTCGGCATCAAACTTAGACAAATGGATGTCAAAGCTGCATTCCTAAATGGATTTTTGGAAGAAGAAGTGTATGTAGCTCAACCGAAAGGTTTTGAGGATCCGAAAAAGCCAAATCATGTATACAAGCTTCACAAAGCTCTATATGGCTTGAAACAAGCGCCTCGCGCCTGGTATGGATGTCTCACGGATTTTCTTATAAAGTTCGGCTTTGAGCGTGGATCGGTGGACAAAACTTTGTTCATCAAGCGAGATGGCAAACACATGATTGTTGCCCAAATTTACGTTGACGACATTTTCTTCGGAGCTACTTGTTCTAAACTCGTGACTGCCTTCACAGAAGCTATGTCCTCAACATTTCAGATGAGCCTTGAGGGGGAGTTGCATCAATTTCTTGGCCTTCAGATTTCTCAACGACCAAATGGGATATTTGTATCTCAAAATAAGTATGCTAAAAACATGGTTGAGAGGTTTGAAATGCATCATGCCAAGCCAGCTAACACTCCTATGGCAACTACGAAACGCTTGTCAACGTCAACAAAAAGTCGGAGTGTCAACCAAACTCTTTATCGTTCCATGATTGGGAGTTTACTTTATTTAACTGCCACTCGTCCTGACATTATGTTTAGTGTTTGTATGTGTGCCAGGTACCAAGCTGATCCAAAGGAGGACCATCTAAGAGCTGTGAAACGGATTCTCCGCTACATTTCTGGAACTTCTCAGCTAGGTCTGTGGTATGCGCGCGACACTCATCCAATCTTGTCGGCTTTTCTGACGCCGACTGGGCGACGGACACGGACGAACGAAAAAGTACCTCCGGCAGCTGTTGCTTCCTTGGAAATAATCTCGTGTCTTGGCATAGTAGAAAGCAAAATTGTATTGCCCTGTCAACTGCCGAGTCGGAGTACGTTGCGGCTGGAAGTTGCTGCACTCAACTACTTTGGTTGAAACAAATGTTGAATGACTATCTCCTTGAGAGTGCTCCATTAGTGCTGTATTGTGATAACCAGAGTGCTATCAAAATCAGCGAAAATCCTGTCCAGCACTCAAGAACTAAACACATCGACATTCGACATCATTTCATTAGAGATTTGGTTGATCGTGATATAGTCAGTCTACAGCATATTTCTACGGAAAAACAGCTCGCTGACATCTTTACCAAACCTCTTGACTTTGAGAGATTTAAGAAACTAAGAAATTCTCTCTGCATGTGTTCTCTCTAAGAGTTCACGGAAAAATTTTGAAGTCTGAAAGAGTAGTTTCTTTACTTCTGAATACGCACTCGGAATCGTCGTGGATTAGTCTAGTCAGACAAACATGGATTCGAGGCCGCTTTTAGTCTTCGGACACAAGAGTATTTATTCCGCTGAATGCGAACATGTGAACATGGATTAAACTCCTCGCTTCATTTGCATAGATCCATAAAGCCAAGTAACGGAGGACGCCGGTTACCCCGGCTCCCCTCTTCGAAAGGTTGTACATGGACGCTGAACTTTAAGACACTCTCCTATCACACTTTGGAGGACGCAAGTGAACCTTGCTCCCCTCTGACTGCTGTAATGAGTGTCTGTTGCATTTCATTTAAAGCTATAAACTCGTCTGGAGGACGCCGGTTACCCCGGCTCCCCTCTGATTGTAGTAATGCTAGTTCCTGATTGGAGTGCCTTAAGTGTTCACCTTGCATTCATGAATTAAAATCTCTTGTGCGGCGCTAACTCTGCCAATATGTTTCGACGAAACACGACTGCATCCTTGTGACTGAGACGAAGGACAAGTAAACATGTCTATCACATACTTCGGTCCAACTCACCGGTTTTTAATATGAGAGATTTTTCATTACCTCAAAGTTACTATCACCTTGTGTGAAAAATTTTTGGTTTTTGGAAAATGATGAAATGTGGATTCTTTTCTGGGTAAATATTTGCTCTTCATTGCCTAATATCACCCCTCGAATCTCCACTAAAATGTGTTTGAATGTTTGTGTGTGTTGAACTCTTGATTGACTAACTCGGGATGTGTTGTTTTTGTTTTGGCATTTCTGTAGTTCATATCCAGCGCTACGTGGTTTACCATCTCGGAAGTCAAATTTTGAGTGTAGCAACGGCCATCTCGTAAAATTCAAGTGACAACGTCAAATTCATTAAGTCCAACGAATGCAAAACCGTACACGTACACAAATCCGGAGACTGGTGCAAAATTCCGGAGACTACATGTACACAAATCCGGAGACTCATTGTACTAAAATTCCGGAGACTACATGTACACAAATCCGGAGACTCATTGTACTAAAATCCGGAGACTCGTGTCTCCAGTTTCTTGGCTACCCTGACAGTGCCATAAAACCGGAGACTCATTTGTGCAAAATTCCGGAGACTCAAGTCGCCATAAAAACGGAGACTCACATTTGGCACGAAACCGGCGACTTGCACATAAAACGGAGACTCATGTCTCTGGAATTTTTCCTTAGCCAAATTTTCAGCGTAAAAGAAAAATTGACAACTCACGTTTCTCAACCAATGGCACTCAACTTCGTTTCTCAACCGATGGTTCTCAACTTCGGTTTTCATGCCATGGTTTGATTATCTCTAAACTTTTCATTTTTTTTATTATTTTATTTTATTTTATTATTTATTATTTTTGGAAATTATTATTTTAATAATATTTTCAAAATTAATAAATTTTTGTTCGTCTTTTTGATCTAATTTCCTTCTTGAGAAGAGCTGTTTACAGGTATTGGACTGGGCTTTTTCATTCCGACGGGCGGCCCAAATTTTTCCTATAAATAGGCCTCGATGAAAACCTAATTCATTTACGCTTACATCAGAATTCTCTAACTCTCAAGCTTTCGATCTATCGACTCTCAACTGCAAGTTCGGCATCCGAAGTTCTTAGTTCTTAGGTTTTTGTTTTCCGTTGCATCCGGCAACTCTTGCTTTGCGCATCCGGCGCCCTGTCCTTGTTTTCGGAAGTTGAACTTCGTTTTCGTGGTTTCCGTTTTCTCACAGCTGCGAACTGTCGGTTACTTACTTTTCTGAACTTTGAAATGGCGAAAAATTTTGACGATATGATGGCTGATATGACTGCTTATCTTAACGAGCAGTTCGAAAACGCTCTTACTCCTGAAGCCAAGAAAGCGGCTTACGAAGAGCTTAAAGCTCATCTGGACAAAGTTGATCGTCGCAAAGCCTCGTCTGCCGAAACTTCCGTTGACTTGACTAGATCTGCAACTCCTGAACTCTCGACTGCCCGTCAGCCGGGAAATGATCCTAAGTCAGGGAAAACAAAGTTCCAGGATGCTTCCTTCCGAATCTACAGTGGAGTCGTCCCCAAAGCTGAATATCATCGGTTACTCGCAGCTGGCGAGATAACTAAGGATGGAAAGAAAGTTGTAAAAATTCCATCAGCTGCAACTGTGTCTGCTGGAAAGAATCCAAAGACACCAAAATCATCGCTTCCAACTGGAAGTGGTTCGGGAAAGAAATCTGTCGTCAGTGGCAGTGGAGTTAAGTCTCCAACTTCTAAAATTTCTGGTGGTGGGTCTGCTGCAAAATCAAAATCCCACAGCTCTCAGAAACCGCCCTTGGCGCCTCATTCTTCGGGATCAGCTGGATCCCAAAAATCGACTGATAACTTCAAATATATTCGAAGGATTGAAGAGTGTCCCAAACCTCACTCTGAAGAATTTTTTACGGCGACTGCTGAACGTCGTCATAAACTAATCACAACACTTCCCATTCACACTGACCGAACTATCCTGAAAGAGGATTATGAAAACCATGGTATCATGGATTTTCTGACTCAGATGCAGCTGTTCGACTCTGTGCATCTGACTTACCGTTACTCGATTCCTATAATCCACAAGTTTTACGCAAGCTTGTCTCCTGAATTTGCCGATCCGAAAAATCGGTTGTATGGTTGCTTTATCTTTCGTAACAAGCTCTACAATTTTCGTCCCTTCACGATTAATGAGTTTCTGAAACGACTTGACATAGATGGTACTTGGACGACACCATCGGCTGCGGAGAGAGCCAAAGACTTGGAGATTGGGACTTTTCTCACCCAAAAGAAAGTCAAGTCTGAACTGCCACCACCCTCAAAGCTGTCTGCTTTTTATGGCGTCCTTCATCGGCTGGGGATGTCTAACTGGATAGCTAACAGGGATTCCTCGGTCATGACTCCGGAACTAATGCATCTGATATTTCGCCTTGGCTGCGGCGAACAGGTTGACCTTGGCCAAATCATTTTTAATGACTTATGTAAAATCGCCAAAACCTCGGATGAGAGAATTATTAAGCAGGCTGAGCTGCCAGAAGAAAAGAGAATCCATCTTACACATCCTTGTCTGATTTATGGGATGCTTCATGCCCAGGACTTTGTCCCAAATCCTGGCCCAGAGAAAAAGATGAAGAAAAATGGGGCAGTCAAGATTACGGGAAAATACTTGAATCCTGCGAAGCGTGTGATCGACTTACCTTGGCGCGAACTTGTCAACCGAGATGCGCTTCCGGAAATCTTAACTCCGCCTCCGACTCCTAAGTCTTCACGAAAGCGCAAGCCTAAGTCCCCAAAAACTAAGTCCCCAACTGCTAAGCGCCAGAAATCACAGTCAACTGCGAAACCACAGCCGACTGCTGCTGTCGCAGAACCTGAAGTTGAGGGTGCTAAGTCTCCGAGAGTTGTTCCTCGTGGTTTCGGTCCGACTTCAAATATTCCATCTTATCAGAATCCGCATCATCCGATCCATAGTCATCGTGTTGTGGTTCCTTCGGCCTTGGTTCAAGAATTTTACGTCGACTCCTTAGCTCTGGAAAAGCGTCAAGTTGAGCATGTTGATGCGTACAACAGAATGATTGAGGCCCAGGAAAAACAGAAAAAATCTTTCAAGAGACTGCAACGGGAGATCCAACAAGGGGGAGGACTTGGAGATGTTGGAGCCCCAGATGCCAATTTGAAAGATACATTTATTCTGAAGATGGTGCGTGACGCGATTCAGGAAGCTCATTCGCAGCTGTCCAAAAGAAACTTGATTGAAGTTGTGAGCGACGATGGAGAGAAAACCGATGAAGACATTTTTGAAGGTGTTATGAATGCTCGTGACAAAGGGAAAGGGAAGATGGGCGATACTACAAATCCAGGGGCGTCGTTCGCGATGCCGTCTGATGGTCTGAGAGATGAAGCTGATGAAGATGTCAACGTTGAGGACGTTGACGAAGCTGCAGCTGATGGGTTGGGTGAGCGAGATATTTTTGGGGATCCGGAAACCGACACGGATGATAGTGATGACTCTAGTTCTGACGATGGCTTCAGTTATGAAGATGACGAAGAAGAGTTGATCGAAAGTCCGGAACGTGATCCGTCTCCAACAGCTGCGGCCCAAGACTGAAGTTCAAGTGGTTGATCAAGTTTTTCAATTTCTGTTTTTTGATAACTCTGGAACTCGTTTTTCATGTTTTGATTTTGCATGCATACAACATTGAATTTATTCGTCCATGCATGTTTTTCATATTTGCTTACTCTGGTATTCGTGTTTTGATACATTGGTTTTTCCGTGGTTGGTTTATCTATCCAAGTTTTTCATGTTTGTTTTGAAATTTTGTCTAAGTATTTTTATGGTTTTTCATTGATTGTATGATTGATGTTTTTCCATCTTTTTACTTAGCTATTTTTGTGGTTTGTTTGGTTGAGGGGGAGATACTTGTATCTCGTTTTTACTTAACTTTGTTTTCATGAGTTGTGCCAAAAAGGGGGAGATTGTAAATGTTAGTTTTGGCGACAACGTATTTTTCCTTGTGTTTTTGTTTTGGTTGATTTTCAGGGTTACAGGTTAAAAATCCGAAGTCAACTACCTTGCGCGTGGAAATGGAGACTTGAGTCTCCACTTTTGGAATGACACGGAAACGGCGACTAGAGTCGCCGCTTTGGATGCATGGACAAGGAAACGGCGACAACAGTCGCCGCTTTTGGTGCAAGGTTGAAATGCAAGGAAACGGCGACAGCAGTCGCCGCTTTTGGTGACACGAGGAAAACGGCGACTCGTGTCGCCGCTTTTGGTGAAATGGTATTGTGCATGGAAACGGCGAACCGTGTCGCCGTTTTTGGTGCATTGCATGTGTGCATGGAAACGGCGACTAGAGTCGCCGCTTTTGTGTATGCGTGAAAACGGCGACTCCTGTCGCCGGTTTTGGTGCAAAGGGTTGTGGCATGGAAAACGGCGACACGGGTCGCTGGTTCTCCGTTTTTGGTGCATGAAAAAATTCCAGCGACTGGAGTCGCTGGTTTTTGGGGCGTACATAAATCCGGCGACAGGAGTCGCCGGTTTTGGTTCCTAGTGACGTTTTTCATAACTCTTGTTTTTGTGTTTTGTTTTTTATGACTAAGTACTTACAACGTGATTTCTTTCACCAGGTACTCAGTTTGAGGAAATGAAGATTTGTTCCAAGTTTGCAACTTCAACAATATCGACGACCATGAAGACGATGAAATTCTGAGACTTCAACACTTAGAGATTTTCACAAGAAATTGAAGATGAAGAATTGAGATCGATGGAGTCAAGATTGAAATTGAAGTTTGATTTTGAAATTGTAGATTCAAGATTCGAAGATTCAAGAATCGAAGATTCAAGATTCCAAGATTCAAGAATCCAAGTTCTACAATGATGATGTCATCTATGGAAAAGTGACATAGGCCAAACATGCGACGAATGAGAATGTGCCACGTCATCACTCTCACATGTGCGGCTCTACTATAAATACCCATGGATGTTCATTTCATCATTTGACGATTTTGAGAGAACGAAATCTGATTTTTAGAATCATAGTCGTGCATCGAGTTTGTGTAGTAGCTTTTGCGCCGTGTGCCAAGATTAGAGCTAGGAGATTTAGCTTTAGGTACTCGTGTGCTAGTTTGCAAGTTAGTGGAAGTTGTTGCGACACTCGGGAAACTTCTTGTAAACGTTTTGCCTACCATACTCTACAAGTGTAATAGTTTAAGTTTTGTGTTCAATGAAATGGAAACTATTACATAACTTTGTCTTCACATTTTATTCTACAACTTGTGTGACTGTTTTACTTTGACGGAAGCTGCTGTCTGTGAGTTCAAGACCAATTTCACGAAAAATTGGTATCCTACGTTGAAGGCGTAATTTCACGTAACTTAGGTTGTGAAAAGTGAAGACCATGTAGTGCTTATATAGGCTACGTAGGGGATCATAAGGAGAATAAATATTGGGCTTCTAAATATTGAAGATTAAATTGGGTCCAACCCAAATCCATTAATCCTTATCAATATTAAATTTTATTTATTTTCCACTATATAAATAAAATTGCACTCCCAATATTAATCCATATTATATCAAATAATATTTCTCCGATTAGTATTATTTATTCCGTGTATTTAAGATTTAAATATCCATGAATAAATTTATTTATTGCTCAATAAATAATATTCATATCTTATATCCGAGACTAGTACCGTTCAACCTTTATTATTGTGCGGAACGAATCCACTCATGAGGTTTACACAATAATTCCTTATGAACTCATCTCGGGGATATTATCAACCCTTCCGGGATACACTTTCCCGTCAAGTATTCACGGCATGTCATATATAAAATATAGCGACCCAATTTTACTGGTAATTAACCCAATAATTAAATCGGTTAATTCCTTTGGAAAATCAAAGTCTCTAATATTAAATATACACACCCGCAATAATATCGGGGATTAAGAATAAAATACTCCGAGATTTAAATTGATTATCCAAGGCAATCCTAATCAACAAATCTCAAGCTGATCCGCCCAATACACCAAGTGTACAAGTGTGATAAAATAATTAAGATAAATTATTTTCTCTCTCACACAACGACTATACCGATGGATTGGTCCGTGTCCATCTAGGTCGTGAGCAACTGTTTGATTAAATACGAGTAACCGATAGTATGATCTTCTGTGCGCCCATGCGCACCATACTAACTACAACGTATAAAATCCAGGACTATATTTTGCATAATTAATTAAATGCAAATAATTGTTTATTAATTAAATAGGTTAAATGCTATGACCGGGAGTTTACCGATACTTAAATCTAGACATTAAGTACACAACTCCAACAACACGCGCCGCCGACGAGGGTGGCCGGCGGATCCTCCCGCCGTGGCACCAGCCCACGGCGGATCCCCGACGATCGAACCCTAGGTTCGATCGTGTGCCCCGGCGTCCAGCCGGGGCTCCCCTCTCGTCGCGCGTTCCCGGCGGTTGAACCCTAGGTTCGGCCGCCCCTCTCGATCCTCGCCGGGGATCTCGAATCTCCGTCCCCGAGATTCGTCGTTTACCCGGATCGTGTGTTCATGTATATGTTACAATTAATATCACATAAAACATAGAAAGGGTTTTATGATTTTACCTTCGATTCGTTGTGCGGAGAAACGAAATCAAACACCTTTGAAGACCTTCGAATCTTCCTACGTATTCCTTGCACTCCGTTCGAACGTCGTGTGGGCGACGATCTATCGAACTTATATGGATCTCCTTCAACTCTCTAGAACTATCAAATATTGATATTCTTGTCTTATGATTTATGAAGGCCATGTAGTACTTTTATAGGCTACGTAGGGGATCAAAATGAGGTGGAATATTGGGCTCCCAATATTGATGATTAAATTGAGCCCAGCCCAAATCTATTAATCCTTATCAACATTAATTTTATTTATTTTCCACTATATAAATAAAATTGCACTCCCAATATTTACTCATATTATATCAAATAATATTTCTCCGGTATTATTATTTATTCCGTGTATTTAAGATTTAAATATCCATGAATAAAATTAATTTATTGCTAATTAATTTATTCATCTCTTATATCCGAGAATAGTACCATTCAACCTTAATTATTATGCGGATTAAATCCACCTGCAGGGTTTACATAATAATTCCTTATGAACTCATCTCGGGGATATTATCAACCCTTACGGGATACACTTTCCCGTCAAGTATTCACGGCATGTCGTATATAAAATATAGTGACCCAACTTAACCGGTAATTAACCCAATAATTAAATCGGTTAATTCCTTTGGAAAATCAAAGTCACTTATATTAAATATACACACCCGTAATAATATCGGGGATTAAGAATAAGATACTCTGAGATTTAAATCAATTATCAACGGCAATCCTAATTGATAAATCTCAAGCGATCCGCCCAATACACCGAGTGTACAAGTGTGATAAAATAATTAAGATAAATTATTTTCTCTCTCACACAACGACTATACCGATGGATTGGTCCGTGTCCATCTAGGTCGTGAGCAACTGTTTGATTAAATACGAGTAACCGATAGTATGATCTTCTGTGTGGGCCCGACACACCATACTAACTACAACGTATAAAATCCAGGACTATGTTTTGCATAATTAATAAATAATAATTAAATGCAAATAATTGTTTATTAATTAAATAGGTTAAATGTCATGACCGGGAGTTTACCGATACTTAAATCTAGACATTAAGTACACAACTCCAACAATAAGGTCCCTTACGTCTCTGCGATTGGGAGTCTTATGTATGCCATGGTGTGCACGAGGCCTGACATTGCCCATGCAGTGGGAGTGGTCAGTCGGTTTATGAGCAACCCGGGGAAGCAATATTGGGAAGCCGTGAAGTGGATCTTTCGATACTTGAGGGGGACTTCCGATTTTGCTTTGAGGTTCCGAAAATCTGATAAAGGGTTACTCGTGTTCGTGGACGCAGATAAAGGCGGAGACGTGGATAGTAGGAAGAGCACTACTGGGTACGTTTACACTTTCGGGGTTACCGTGATAAGCTGGGTGTCGAGGTTGCAGAAGATAGTAGCACTACCGAGTTGTGAGGCGGAGTACTTCGCTGTGATGGAAGCCGCGAAGGAGATGATGTGGCTACAGGCATTCCTGCTAGAGTTGAGGCAAGATCACTCGGGGAGTATCTTGTATTCCGACAGTCATAGCGCCATTCACTTGGTGAAGAATCCGGTGTACCATGCTCGAACGAAGCATATCCAGCTGAAATATCACTTCATTCGATCGGCCTTAGAGGAAGACGTTTTGGTGTTGGAGAAGATTCTTGGGAGTAAGAATCCGGCCGGCATGTTTACGAAGGTGGTACCGTGTGACAAGTTGAGGTTGTGTTCAACCTCGGCTGGTCTTCTGGGATGAGGACCGGGGACGCCACTGCAATGGGAAAGAATGATAGAGGTTGTGAATTAGCTTCAAGTGGGAGATTGTTGGGTGTGAAGCGCATTCACGCCGGAAACGATCTTCGGAGACGATCGAAGAAGACGACGGAGAAGACGATCGAAGCGGGAGTCGAGGCTGAAGTTCTGGCCTGGTGTCGGCCGACACCAGGCCCTGTCGGACGACAAAGAAGCTCCTCGGGCTTCTGTGGATCACGCATCTCAGCCCGAGGTGAAACACGAGATTCGTGTTGAAGGTGTCGGCCGACACCCATTCTTGTCGGCCGACAAGCTGGGGCTTTTACGCCCCAGCGAGTTTTTTCTCCAGAATTGTTTTTCTCCCCTCTATATAAACCTTATGTGTATTGTAAAATAGGGTTAACACATCCAGAAAGCCTAGAAGCAATTATAGCATTACAAAGTCGTGTAATCAAGTCCTATAATCGTTCTAGTGAAATATTGCAGCGGAAAGAAGTGGACGTAACCCTCGTTAACGGGTAAAGCACTATAAATCTTCGTGTCATTTATTTTTCGTATTTTTCGTTCTTGTGTTGTTCGTGTACTTTTCAGGCGGGGATTTCGGGCGCGAATTCCCAACACGTACAACTTTTGCTTTAGATGCAACTTTGTGGTCAAAGTCTTCGTCTTACATAAATCCTCCAACTTCGACCACATCTCTGCTGCCGTGTTATCCTTGACCACCTCTTGAAACAAAGGACCGTAGAAATAGACTACAATTATACTTTTCGCCTTTATGTTTCATCTTGAATCACTCCGTTCTTTCATTTTTGTTTTTTTCTGTTGCGATTTAAGACACAAATCGCACACCGCTCAAGAATATATATGAGATGACTTAAAAAATATATATACGGAAGAACGAACACACAATTTACGTGGAAACGCAAAACACGGGAAAAATCACGGTAAGGAAGAAACAATTCACTATATCGTTGAGGTTACAATAATTCACTCTATGATTTTCATGTACGGAAAACCCCAATTTATAGGTTTAGAAAACTTATTAAATTAGAAACAATTAGGATTAAAAATAAATCATTTTCCTAATATACCTCTAAATATAATATAATTATATGTTCTCAATATAATTATATTCTCCTAAATAATAAATAAATACAATGAAAGTCAAATTTCCGCGTCCAAACGCGTACTACTTCTCATGTTCACGTGGGTTCAAACACACAGATGATTCATCACATCTCCGTCTGCAACCCAAAGTCTAATTAATTGGTATTGTGATATCACTCAATTAATTAGTGTGAGCAAAGTAATCGATGCACCTCAATTTTTTCAATTCCTTTTTATTTTCTTTGATTCGAGTCACACTTTGACATTTTCGTATAGTGCTGAATTATTGTAACCTCAACGATTTAGTGGATTTCTTTTTATTCTTGTGGTTTTTCCCGTATTTTGGGTTTCCACGTAAAATTGTGTGTTCGTCTTTTTTTCCAATATCTTTTTTATTCGTCATCTCATATATATTTCGAGAGGCGTAAGCGATTTAGTTTCAATATCGCAACAAGTGGTATCAAAGCCTTTGAGGGGGCGTGAATATCACAACAATTGGTATCAGAGTATCGTAAAAAATTAACATAAATTAATTACTTTCATAGAATAGGGTATTGACATGTGTCACAGTCAGCAAGCCCTACCGAAAATCTCCTAATCAAAATACCCGTGACTAGCACGTGTTCTTTTCTGGCCGAATTTTGAATTTTTTTGGCTAATTAAGACTAAATTGACTAATTTTCGATAATTTGAGAGACTAAATTTAAACAAAGTTTTTTAAAAGGATCAAACCGAGACCGACTTACTTTTTTACGAGACTAACAAAAAATATCTCCCAATTAGTATCAAATATAGGTATAACGGCAGGCAAGTGACGTAAGGCAAATAGAGGGGACAAGTGATGGTGTTTCAAACCCCAATATTTCCATGGTCAAAACATGATTCTACTGGCTATTGGCAACTATTGCCTATTGGCTAAATTGGTGACAAAAAGAGAAAACTTTATATATTTATAGATTCTCTCAAATCAATTTTGAAGTATTCCATTTGGTAGAGGGATATAATGCGCCACGTATCATTTAGTTTTTATGGTAAATCAACTTTCAATTGTAATATACTATATACTTCCTTAGTTTTATAAAAATAGCACTAATTTCTTTCTGGATAATTTACAAAGTAATTAATGCAATTTCTCAAAAAACATAGTAAGAAGTATTAACTTATTTAACTGCGGTTCAGTAGAGAAAAGATTCTACAGTAGTCCTTTTCTACTTAGAGTTCCAAGTTAGTTGTTTTGAGATTTGATTCGAATTTTCACAACTTAGTAAAATTTTAATATGAATACTAATACTAATATTATTTCAAATTTAAATCTCAACGAATATTACTCCACTACACATTACTCTATTTATTATTCAATTTGTTTCATATCCGACCTATTATAATATTTTTGAGACAAAATACATCATTCTACTTTATTATTTCACTATATTTATAAAATAATAATTAAATATTTGATTATATCAACTGTAAGAAATTGTTTTTTTGAACTTAATTTCAGTCAAGTTCAGTTCAATTTACATTGATTCAGATCAGATGGTTTCAGTTTAACTCGATTAAGTTCGTTTCAAAATAAATTAAAATAAAATATATACAAAATAATTTTAATTAATAATTTTAAATATACAATCTAGTTACCGTCACAATATTATTAATATTTTACAAAAACATTTAATAATTTATAAAAATTATTATTATTTTTATAAAAAAATCAATTCAATTCAATTCAAATCGCTTAAATTAAGTTCAGTTCAATTCCATATCGCTTCAGTTCAATTTAGTTCAGCTAGTTTCGGTCCAAGAGAACATGTCTTATTTAGAATTGTCAAATGGTAATTTCGGACCAGCCTGACCCAAGCCAGACGGGAACCCGACCCAATTTTCAATGGGCCTCAAATTTCGTGTCCAGCCTGAAGCGGGCATGGTAGAATTATACCAAAAATATTTAAATATTGTTAATCTAAATTTTATATAAAAATAAAGGGTCATGATGTTTACACCTCTAAAATTACTCAACGCACCTTTTTTATTTTATTTTTTATGTAAAATTTCCAATTTGTCCTTTAATAAAATAATACTCTAAGTAACAAAACCAATTTGAAATTTGAGTTCATCTCTAACCCTTTGTCTCTACACCTCTCGTCAAAAGCACGCCTTCACACCCACGTGTTCAATTATTAGACCCGACTTCTTCTCGCATGGAGAACACCTTCACACCCACACTCTGAAATCTGGGTTCATCTCTAACCCCTTTGTCTCCACAACTCCCGTCACTTGCTACATTCGGTTCGATTTCATGCGTGAATGCTCACTAACTGTTTGCCAAAATTACTGAACCAATCGTCGAATTTTTAAGCATCCCTAGGTCGTGTTTCAGATCTGGAATTTGCACTGGTTTAATTTTGATTTTGAGTTTAAAAAAAATTGAATTTCTTTATTGTTTGATGAATTGCAATTAGACTACGAATTTGGGATTTTTGAGATAACACCCGCTGCCTACGTATCTTTTCGACTGAAGAAAAGAACGAAAAAGAAAAAATTACGAAAGTTTTCAGATTTAAAATAAAATAATTTGTGTAATCAAATAATTTGTGTAAAAAAGGTGGTGTACTAATCCTAAGGGTGTGTGTAGTAATTCTTGAGGTGTAAACATCATCACTCAAAAATAAATTTGTTTTAACATTTTTCCCAACTTGCTATCTCTGATGGATGACCAGAATGGAATATTTATAAATTGGTAAAACTTGAGATAGTGATCGATAAAAAAAATTCAATCATATAGAAAATTGTAAAAATAGTTAAATTTTTGGTAATTAATTGTAATAAATCCTTGTTGATTATTATTGTACAAATGACTAAATTCCAAACATTAAATAAAATAAAATCTGGATTAAAAATATTACTAATCTTTACAATTATAGAATAAAATAAATAAATATAATAATCTTGAATTGCGGATAGTCGAGGCGTTTTAGTCTTGGCGTTTTCACTATCCGCAAGACTAAAACGCCTCGTGTATGCTATGATTTTGTGACGTTAGTCCCAAAAAATATAATGTGTGAAATTTAGATTTTTCATATTCTCAACAATTGATACAAAAACCTTTTATAATTGTTTTCACAAACTTATTATCTACCACATTTGTGGGATAAGACTTTAAAATTATCATTCAATTATATCTTTTCAGTTAACAAATTCAATCATTTATTTTCCCCTCACCGAAAAATTGGATTTTGACGAAATAAAATATTATAATTATCTACGCAAAATCGTAGAAATTTATCAACAAATTAATTACAACTTGAATTAATATTTAGCCATAAAATATCATTCAAATATTGGTGAACCAAATATTTTATTCCAATTTTTTCAACAATTCTTACAAAAATTTCAACAACGACAACAACAACAATAATAATAATAATAATAATAATAATAATAATAATAATAATAATAATAATAATAATAATAATAATAATAATAATAATAATAATAATAATAATAATAAAATATTGAAGAAATACATAACATATTTAGTTTTAATATTATTATTTAATACAAATTGAAAATAAAAAAATTAAATAAGTATCGTGTCGGCCCGTTGGGCCAATCAGGTCGAACCAAAATGCCCAAAGGGAAGTAATTTACAAGTTTCATTTAAATTTAGGTATTATTGGAAAAAAAGGTTTATTGATTTTACAAATTATGAAAAGCTCTCCATGTTTTTTCTTAAAAAAAAAAAGATTTTATATTTTTAACTTTGTGAAAAAATAGGGTGCTAAGATTATTTTAATTATAGTGAATGGTAATTTTTTTATATTGCAAAGACTATAATACCATTATGGTAACAAGTATAATTAATAAATTAATTTATATTAATTATTATAAACTAGTTTTGACCATTTTAATTAAAATTTATTAAAATCTACGTTCACTTTCGCTTTGCGCTGCAGATCTCACTATAATATCAATAATCTCTAGAGAGTTTACAAAACATTATCGTGGACTCGTTTCTAGCTCATCTAGAAATTCACACAATAATCACTCTATTTGTAACTGTTAAGTATCCCACTTCGGTTGGATAAAGATCTTAAAGCTCAAATATAAGTTGAATTACCTTATCACCTTAACAAGGCCTTTTAAGGTGTATATTGGCCCAACTTTGACATGGTATCAGAGCAGGCCCAACACGATGATGGATCCCCAGCCGATGAAATTTCTGGCTTGCCCAAAGATGGCACTATGTCCACGAGTAGAGCCGACAAAATCGAGCCTACTCGTGAGGGGGCGTGTTAAGTATCCCACATCGGTTGGATAAAGATCCTAAAGCTCAAATATAAGTTGAATTACCTTATCACCTTAACAAGGCCTTTTAAGGTGTATATTGGCCCAACTTTGACATGGTATCAGAGCAGGCCCAACACGATGATGGAGCCCCAGCCGATGAAATTTCCGGCTTGCCCAAAGATGGCACTATGTCCACGAGTAGAGCCGACAAAACCGAGCCTACTCGTGAGGGGGCGTGTTAAGTATCCCACATCGGTTGGATAAAGATACCGAGCCTACTCGTGAGGGGGCGTGTTAAGTATCCCACATCGGTTGGATAAAGATACTAAAGCTTAAATATAAGTTGAATTACCTTATCACCTTAACAAGGCCTTTTAAGGTGTTTATTGGCCTAACTTTGACAGTAACCTCACGCTCTCGACTACTCTCAGAAATTTTAACGACTCAGGATGATGGATAATAAAATAAATCGATGCATGAGGATCTCTATTTATAAAGTTAGATCAACCTACAACCCTAATCATAAAATAAGTAGAGTCTAAATCATAAAAGTACACAAAATCGAATAAGAATCTTCAAAAAATACATGTAATCTAAGCAGTTTCGTGTACAAAGACTTAATTACCATTACTTTTGTCAATAAAAGAAAATGATAAATAAAAAGGATAAGTAAGCGCTCGCCTTTTGAGAAGACGTCAGCCTCGTGACACCACTAGCACGAAATCCTTTCCCTCTCGTGCCCCGCTAACCACGAAAGATCGAAAGCACGATGGTTTTATTTTCGTGTTTTTATCAGCACGAACTAGTAACTTAATTCGTTCGTGCTCTGTGATATGTTCATGGAATACGATCTTTTCATGATTTCGTGCTACTTTGCATGCATATTTATCACCACGATTAATAGCCGAATCTTTCATTAAAATTCAAAATATGATTGCGACTGGTACATCAAATAAGAATAAAAAAACTAATTCGAATCGACATCGCTATTGACTATTTCAGGCACCAGAAGCGGTGGAGGCGATGGAGGCGGCGGCTGAGCAATCCTCCTGCGAAAGTTTAGAAATTCGCAGGCGTTGCGATCAAACACGACGACTTCAAATTTTTCCACTAGATTTTGTTGACTCATCGGGAAATAGTGAAACAAGAGAAACCAGCCGGTTTGAATACAGTGATCCCTATAGAATCTGGGCCATCCCCGACGAATGTATAAATCGTCGTTTACACGGGTTACTGTGACGTCAAAATTGTCATTGTATACATCGTAAAACTGGACCACCTTGTTCTCTAGGTTCCTCCCAGCCTTACGCGCAAACTCTGGAGGAAGTAGAAGATGGGTTTCCCAATCGTCAAATAGAACTTTAAAGAATCGACATTTCATGTTTTGAGATTGTGAAATGGGGAAGGAACTCGAATATAGATATTTATTTTTGATAGTGAGGGATGAGAATCGATTATAATACCCCCCCCCCCCCCCCCCCCATTAAATAGAGTTTTGGCATATGGATGCATGTGACTCCATGCAAAAAGCTTTGAATTAAAGTAATTAAAAAATAAAAAAATACAGACCATTAATCTGATTTAACACATCTGATGTTTGTTGGCTCAATTTAATGGTAGCAATTAAAATTGTAGTTCGTGTCGATTGATATTCGTGCTACGAAACTATTGAGTTTTTGTTATTTTAATAATTTGATTTTGGGTTAGTTGTTGAAGTAAAATTCGTGTTTGATTTTCATGTTCGTGTTGATTGATAAATTACAGTTCGTGCGATAATTACAATTCGTGTTGGGTGAGATGTTCGTGCTAATAATATGTATTTCGTGCTGATTGGAAGTTTTTTTTTTGGGAAAGGTCAATCACATAAAAAATAAAAAGTATGATACAGAACTGCGCATAGGTAAGAGAACCCACCGCAACACAGAGCTAACAGACTAGCTCTCCAACCAAACCAGACATATAAATAAAAAAATCACCATGCTATATGCATTACTCTCTTCAGTGCCCGTGCTTGAAGAGAATCAGGGAGTCGTAACGAGAGAATCCTCTCCCGTATGATAGAGATCGCCTAAGAAGCCACCACTCCAGACGACACCGATCGAGTCTCAAAAATCCTCGTGTTCCTCTCGAGCCATATATAATAGACCAGAGCAGCTAGAAGTCCACGATACGCACAAGAGATCAAATTCCTACCACGCCATCGACTAGCAGCCCGTAGTACAGCACTATGCCAACCTCCTCGTGGCCATAGAAAACCCACCTCCACCCGTAATCTCCGCAGACACTCCTGTGAGAAGGGGCACTCAAAGAAAAGGTGGGAGTGTGTCTCAACGCTCTCACCACCACAAAGGACACACGAATTTGATTGGAAGTTCGTGCTACCATATTTCGTGCTTAATAAATTAGGGTTTTTCCCTTTTTTTTTATTACTATAATAAGACATGATGCTTCGAAAACTCTGAATAAGGCGCCTAGAAGGAAGAGAATTATAGCGGCCAACCAATAGAATAAATAGATTTGACAACACGTACTTTTGGTTCACTTTCTGCATACGTTGTTGGAGTTGTGTACTTAATGTCTAGATTTAAGTATCGGTAAACTCCCGGTCATAGCATTTTACCTATTTAATTAATAAACAATTATTTGCAATTAATTATTATTAATTAATTATGCAAAATATAGTCCTGGATTTTATACGTTGTAGTTAGTATGGTGTGTCGGGCCCACACAGAAGATCATACTATCGGTTACTCGTATTTAATCAAACAGTTGCTCACGACCTAGATGGACACGGACCAATTCATCGGTATAGTCGTTGTGTGAGAGAGAAAATAATTTATCTTAATTATTTTATCACACTTGTACACTTGGTGTATTAGGCGGATCAGCTTGAGATTTATTGATTAGGATTGCCTTGGATAATCAATTTAAATCTCAGAGTATTTTATTCTTAATCCCTGATATTATTGCGGGTGTGTATATTTAATATTAGAGACTTTGATTTTCCAAAGGAATTAACCGATTTAATTATTGGGTTAATTACCGGTAAAATTGGGTCGCTATATTTTATATATGACATGCCGTGAATACTTGACGGGAAAGTGTATCCCGGAAGGGTTGATAATATCCCCGAGATGAGTTCATAAGGAATTATTGTGTAAACCTCATGAGTGGATTCGTTCCGCACAATAATAAAGGTTGAACGGTACTAGTCTCGGATATAAGATATGAATATTATTTATTGGGCAATAAATAAATTTATTCATGGATATTTAAATCTTAAATACACGGAATAAATAATACTAATCGGAGAAATATTATTTGATATAATATGGATTAATATTGGGAGTGCAATTTTATTTATATAGTGGAAAATAAATAAAATTTAATATTGATAAGGATTAATGGATTTGGGTTTGGACCCAATTTAATCTTCAATATTAAGAAACCCAATATTTAATCTCCTTATGATCCCCTACGTAGCCTATATAAGCACTACATGGTCTTCACAATTCATTAACCTAAGATACGCCAATCATAAAGTCTTGAAGAGTGAAGGAGATCCATAGGAATCCGATAGATCGTCGCCCACACGACGTTCGGACGAAGTGCGAGGAATACGTAGGAAGATCGCAAGGTCGTCAATCGATTTCGTTTCTCCGTACAACGAATCGAAGGTAAAATCATAAACCCCCTTTTATGATTTATGTGTTCGTTGATTGTGATATATACATGAACGTACGATCCGGGAAAAACGACGAACCTCGGGGACGGGGATTCGAGATCCCCGGCGAGGATCGAAGGTGCGGCCGAACCCTAGGGTTCGACCGCCGCGTGCGCGCGACGAGGGGCGAGCCCCGGCTGGACGTCGGGGCATGCGATCGACTTCAGTCGATCGCTGGGGTGCCACGGGCTGGTGCCGTGGCGGACCCCAGCCGCCCTCGACGGCGGCGTGCGCAAGGGAGGAGCCCCGGCTGAAGCCGGGGCGAGCGATCGACCGCGTGGTCGATCGCGAGGGAAAGCCGCGGCTGATGCCGCGGCGGGTCAGCCTGGGGCTGACCGCCCTCCTCCGGCGAAGGTGGTGAGTCGCCGGACTCACCACCGGGGGCTGCCGGGCAGCCCCAGCGATCGCCATACGCGGCGACCGCGAACCCCGCGGATGGGGTTCGGCTAGGGTTTAGCCGCGGGTTCATCCCGCGGCGATGCTCTCGTCGAGCCCGGTTCTTCGCGTGTGGTTCGCGTTCGTAGTTTCCGACTCGCGGGGGATTTCGGCTGGGGGCGGGCTGCGTGTCTTCGGGCTCGTAGTCTCCAAAGGTCGGACTCCTGCGGATGAGTCGGTGTTCGTGTAATCTCCGGCGACGGGCTTTCGATCGGGTTATCGGTTCCGCAAAATTTTTGATAGCCCGGGACATCGAATCCCAGCAACTGGTATCAGAGCGTTTGGTTTCGTGTTCATGTATATATTCGATTATTGTTCTACCTTGCAGGATTTCCGGCTATCATGGTTGATTTAATTATTGTTTAATTAATTATCATGATTATTAAACTCTCGGACATGTCGAAATTCGTTTTGTGTGGTTGAATGTTTGTAATAGTAAAAATTCGGGGGTTGACCGAATTTAGGATTTATTATTACGTTCTTTATTTTCCGGAAAATGTATAGGGTCGATTTCATGTATAGAATCGATACCGGAATTGTAATTTAAATTTTGTAATTTATTTACGTTGGTTCGATGATGAGACGATCGCCGGAAGACGAAGACGTGTGACGAAGACGAAGAGGACGAAAAACCGGGGGGGTCGATCATCCCCATGATCGATCCCCATGAGGATCGATCGACCCCATCGAAGGGGCTGCCCGCTAGGGCTTCCGGCCACGCCGGCCACCAGTGGTGGTGGCGCGTGGGCTGGGGGCGGCGGCGGCGGTGGTCCCGGGCGGTGGAGGTCGACGGTGGGGATGGCGTGGGATCTCCCAATCCCATGCTGTTCCTACCAAGATATTACTTTCCTAATTAATTCGGATTTTTCCTATTTGAGTGTTCTCCTTTTGGAAACTCTCATGGATTAGAAAAAGAATTAATTTGAATTGATTTTATTCCTATTGATTTATTTCCTTCATGGAATTATTCAAAGATTAGGAATTTAATTAATTTAGTACTAAATTTATTTTTCCTATTTGATTATTTCTACTCATGGGAATATTCATGGATTAGGAATAAAAATAAATTTGGAAAGTAGTGAGTCCTAATTTATTTTATTTCCTTGTTCTATTATAGATGTCTTCTAGAATATTCCAATTTTACTTGGATAGATTATTCTAGAGATTTAATAGAACTAGATAGGAAAATAAATAAATAAATATATTAATAGTATTTAATTTTATTTTTGATATATTCAATTGACTTAATTTTCGAATTAAGTAACTTTTGGATTAATTGAAAATAAATAGATTTAAATATTGGAGATTAATATTCTCGTCACATGGAGCATTCAAGAAACGAAGACTGAAGACTAGAAGATGCATATGAAGATAAAGCCATGATAGTCGGGAAAATAATTTCTCTAGCATTATTTTGACTATGTGATCTATGTGCTTTATTGTTTACATGCATGCTATATGTGTTTTCTTTATGCACTAGATAGCGTATCCCTTTATTGTAAAAAGCTAAGTGGGAGAGGGGATGGAAACATTCCCATGGTCTCCATTGCTGTTCTCTTGGTGACTCTTATGGACTTCCAAGTTCATATAGACGAGTCATTGGAGGAGAATTCTTGTAATTCCTCTTACAAGAAACATTGATCAAGTTTATCAAACAATGCCTGATTTGTCTTTCTGAAACTGACTTCAAGTCGACTCATTCTCACCCCGGGGAGTGGAATGGAGCCAGAGCCACTTGGTCATGTGGATGACACAAATTAGAGACCTTCGTACCATTCTTTGATAGATGGATCGATTGTCTGCTCGGCTCCCTCATTTATGAGAGATAGGGTCGTTCGCATGGTGAATCACTGGTTAGAAACTTCGAGTTTCACTTATGGTTCTCCACGTCTTGATTTACAACATCAAATGGATCAAGTAATTGGATTTCAATTATATAAATCTATTTGGTGTAGTAAACGTCCACACGAACGTGGCTTGCTATACCGAATGGGATTTTAGATTAATTGATGAAGACAGTTATAGGAGATTGTGAGGGATTGCGAGTTATCGTAAACGTCCACACGAACGTGGCTTGCGGTGACATAACAATTCTAAACGATTCACCTTAGTACTGAGTGATGGTTTACACTTAGGTACGCTTTATAGTATTCTTCCCAACGAAGTAACGCTATAATGATGTACGACCGAAGCAAACCTAATTGCTAAATCATTTGGGTGGGTAAACGTCCACACGAACGTGGCTTGCCTTACCTGATGGGATTTTAGACGCAATTAGTGATTTAATGATATTATTTGAGGGAGATAATATCGGACATTAAATTGATTGTTTGTTTACATGTGCTTATAGGTTTAGAGAATAGCTATGAATCCACTTTCTGTGATACTCAAGGAACATAAACTCACTAGTCCCAATTATATTGATTGGAAGAGAAATTTGGACATTGTCCTGACTGCTGAAGAGTACAAGTTTGTACTCTCTGATAAATGCCCTGCTGAGCCCACGGCTGCCTCAACTGATGAGGAAAAGGCAACATATCGGAAGTGGAAAAAGGCTGATGAAATGGCTAGGTGCTATATTTTGGCTTCCATGTCAAATGTACTCCAAACCCAACATGAGCCGATGGACACTGCCCGGGATATGATGACTAACCTCAAGGAGATGTTTGGGGAGCAGGATCGTGCGGCGAGGCAAGAAGCCATGAGAGTCCTCATGTCGACTACTCAGTCTGAAGGAACGCCCGTTGGGGAGCATGTTCTTAAGATGATGAGTTTGTTGAATGAACTTGAGGTCCTAGGAGCTTCCATTGATGATGAGACGCAAGTCGACATCATACTCCAGTCTCTGACCCCTAAGTTTGAGCAGTTTCGTATGAGCTATAATATGGGTAAACTATCTTATACTCTTGCGCAACTCCTGACTGAACTGAAGGCGGCAGAGGGGATCTACAAGAAGGGCAAGTCTCAAGCGCTTGTGGCTACAAGGTCCAAAAGCTTGAAAGCTATTGGAGGTAGGGGCAAGAAAAGGAAGCAAGCCATGAAACCCAGTGGTGCCAAGAGGAATGGACCACGAGTGGGGGCTAGTAAGCCAAAGGGCAAGTGCTTCCGATGCAACAAGTCTGGACACTGGAAGTCTGAATGTCCTCTCAGAGGTACGAATTTTTCTTTAGTCGTAAAAACATAGTCAGCGGTATTATCTACCAGAATTCTGGTGTGTAGATATGGAACCACTGACGGTATGTGCATTATTTTAAATGCAGGGGTTCCAGAAAACCCGGCGACTTAGAGAAGAAGAGTTCGAGTCTACATGGGCGAAGCTGTTGGGGTAGCAGCAGTTGCAGTGGAAGACATTTATCTGTTTTAGGATTTCATTTCAGTTATTGCTTTATGTACCCCTTTATTTTGAAAAAGAACTTTTGTTCTGGTTTTCTTTATTATTAATGGATATTTTATTTCTTTAATCATTTGATGGTTTGGATAAGAAATAATGATGATATCTATTCTGGTACATTAGATAGCAATATGAGAATGATGAATCCTTAGTCTACCACGATGCAACAAACCGTTATGTATAACTTGTTTTACTTATTAGATGTATTTCTCTTATCAATCATTATACTTGTGAATTCTTGAACTTGGTAGTATCTATTCAAAAGGGATTCAAAAGGTCGAAATTGATTTGATCAATTATAGTTGGAGGAATGGACCTCCCGACCTAAGAATCGATCTTGAAAGATGATACAACTGAGTTAACCTTTCTGGATAAAGGATGGAATTCGGACAAGTATTGAAAATGATTTATGATTAATGCCGTGACATGTGTAATTAGAAAGGTACGAGTCGTTCTTTCAAGAATACTCGAAGATGGATTAGAATACTTGATGTGCCATAAAAGCGGAGTGTTTTCAACACAAAGCCATTATGGGGAACCTTCAAAGTATATCCATTGGAAGCCTGCGACTTGTTCGCGGAGGCTGTCACCTATCTAAATGACACATAGCATAAATCAAAGATTGAGATTAAGTCTCAAACGACTACACCATACACTGATGTGTAGACATGGTGTGTCAGAAATAAGAGATGAGATTCTAATAGTAAAAGGATAAGTTTGTTCGGAACTACCTGTGTTCTATGGATATTTCTGGATACAACAGCACATTCAATGTGATTGTAGAATATCCTAGAAAAGCAAGTAATTGTATGTTCAATAGTGCTACGAACCAGATGGGTGTCCTCGCCCGGTTCTTAGAGGAAGACTATTAGATGAACTACAATGCCCTAACTGACAATGTACTTCAAATAAGGAAAGGAAAGACTGAGAACCATCCTAACCGAGTAGCGGTACACCACTAACTGCACCTAATGTTGTTACTGTTATACACCGGAACGCCATTGCAGTGGGAGGTTGTTAAGCAACCAGAGATGTTCATAAGACTGGAGGAGTTTTGAACTCTGGATCTAGTATACATGAAATCGATCCCTAGTTCTGCATAGGAACTTGCGAATTGATGAGATAGTCCATTCTATGGATTCATCAAAAGGCAAGGAGAGGTGTGTTAGAGACGTAATGGAAACAAGGGTGGTGTTTCTCGGAATTTTGTGTAGATAACACTTCATCGTTGGCAACAATGTAAAAGTGTTGTCAGACATAAAATAGAGGTTGTCTAAATAAATCGAGATATAAGATTAAGATGAAGTCGGATCATGTTCTTAGAAATCTTTTTGATCTCTAGATAAGAACATTTGAACTTCTCTTAATATATCTTATACGATTATGGTTTGTTTTAAACATGCACAATTCTGAGAAAGGTTATTGCCTTTCGAGAACAGAATGCATCTATCTAAGGTATGTGTCTTGAACACATGAAGGAAATAGATATAAACAAAGCAGTTTTCTACACTTCGAGTGTAGAAAGCTTTGTAGATGCAATGTTGAAAAACAAGAACCTGATATCAACTATGCGGTTAGCGTAGTGGGAGGATATCAAAGTAATCTGGATAAGAAATATTCGAATGCTGTAAAGTACTTGGAAGTACTGGATTACTGGCAAAACGAAATCTTCTTAGATTACAGTTACTCAGATCCAAAATCAGAGAAGGACCAGTGTAAGTCGATATCAGGCTATGTGTTCGCTTTTAGAAGAGGTGGAACCTAAGGATGAAAGAGTGATAAGCGTGATGCTTCTCGGACTCTATCATAAACCGAATAGCAGCCTCAGAGGCAGCGGAAGTTTTGGTTAGGTTCCGGAATGACCTCTGAACTTGGATATGACTCTTGGTTCACCAAAGGCTATGTACATAGCGGTGCGTGGAGAACTGGAAGAAGTCATAAGTTCAAAAGGGTGATGATAACACATAGAGCCAGTACCACCTGATTCGAGTCATCGTCTAGGGAGACGACGCAGTAGTCACCAAGATAACTTCAGAGCGGCAACCTAGATTGCTCATTCACATAATACTTCTGGGAAGTATAAATTAAGCACGTGATGAGTATGGGAGTCGGGAGTTTGGAGGAAATGACTAGACCTTAGTACAAGTGGGAGATTGTTGGAGTTGTGTACTTAATGTCTAGATTTAAGTATCGGTAAACTCCCGGTCATAGCATTTTACCTATTTAATTAATAAACAATTATTTGCAATTAATTATTATTAATTAATTATGCAAAATATAGTCTTGGATTTTATACGTTGTAGTTAGTATGGTGTGTCGTGCCCACACAGAAGATCATACTATCGGTTACTCGTATTTAATCAAACAGTTGCTCACGACCTAGATGGACACGGACCAATCCATCGGTATAGTCGTTGTGTGAGAGAGAAAATAATTTATCTTAATTATTTTATCACACATGTACACTTGGTGTATTGGGCGGATCAGCTTGAGATTTATTGATTAGGATTGCCTTGGATAATAAATTTAAATCTCAGAGTATTTTATTCTTAATCCCTGATATTATTGCGGGTGTGTATATTTAATATTAGAGACTTTGATTTTCCAAAGGAATTAACCGATTTAATTATTGGGTTAATTACCGGTAAAATTGGGTCGCTATATTTTATATATGACATGCCGTGAATACTTGACGGGAAAGTGTATCCCGGAAGGGTTGATAATATCCCCGAGATGAGTTCATAAGGAATTATTGTGTAAACCTCATGAGTGGATTCGTTCCGCACAATAATAAAGGTTGAACGGTACTAGTCTCGGATATAAGATATGAATATTATTTATTGGGCAATAAATAAATTTATTCATGGATATTTAAATCTTAAATACACGGAATAAATAATACTAATCGGAGAAATATTATTTGATATAATATGGATTAATATTGGGAGTGCAATTTTATTTATATAGTGGAAAATAAATAAAATTTAATATTGATAAGGATTAATGGATTTGGATTTGGACCCAATTTAATCTTCAATATTAAGAAGCCCAATATTTAATCTTCTTATGATCCCCTACGTAGCCTATATAAGCACTACATGGTCTTCACAATTCATTAACCTAAGATACGCCAATCATAAAGTCTTGAAGAGTGAAGGAGATCCATAGGAATCCGATAGATCGTCGCCCACACGACGTTCGGACGAAGTGCGAGGAATACGTAGGAAGATCGCAAGGTCGTCAATCGATTTCGTTTCTCCGTACAACGAATCGAAGGTAAAATCATAAACCCCCTTTTATGATTTATGTGTTCGTTGATTGTGATATATACATGAACGTACGATCCGGGAAAAACGACGAACCTCGGGGACGGGGATTCGAGATCCCCGGCGAGGATCGAAGGTGCGGCCGAACCCTAGGGTTCGACCGCCGCGTGCGCGCGACGAGGGGCGAGCCCCGGCTGGACGCCGGGGCATGCGATCGACTTCAGTCGATCGCTGGGGTGCCACGGGCTGGTGCCGTGGCGGACCCCAGCCGCCCTCGACGGCGGCGTGCGCAAGGGAGGAGCCCCGGCTGAAGCCGGGGCGAGCGATCGACCGCGTGGTCGATCGCGAGGGAAAGCCGCGGCTGATGCCGCGGCGGGTCAGCCTGGGGCTGACCGCCCTCCTCCGGCGAAGGTGGTGAGTCGCCGGACTCACCACCGGGGGCTGCCGGGCAGCCCCAGCGATCGCCATACGCGGCGACCGCGAACCCCGCGGATGGGGTTCGGCTAGGGTTTAGCCGCGGGTTCATCCCGCGGCGATGCTCTCGTCGAGCCCGGTTCTTCGCGTGTGGTTCGCGTTCGTAGTTTCCGACTCGCGGGGGATTTCGGCTGGGGGCGGGCTGCGTGTCTTCGGGCTTGTAGTCTCCAAAGGTCGGACTCCTGCGGATGAGTCGGTGTTCATGTAATCTCCGGCGACGGGCTTTCGATCGGGTTATCGGTTCCGCAAAATTTTTGATAGCCCGGGACATCGAATCCCAGCATACGTGTGGTTTTCTAAAACAATCATTCCTTTTGCAGTCTGAAACAAATAATAAAACTCTCTCCTCTCGCACAATCACCCCATCAGATATGCAGATCTAAACTAAAAAATCTAATGGATCCTACTCGATTTTTCACACAGATTACTACCAAAGATTTCGGCTTTTGGTTGCGTCTACCCGCTGATTTTGCTCATGAGCACGAGCAGTTGGCTGGAAAAACCGTCGTGTTGCGCGTGTTGGAATAGGTGATCGGCGAGCCAACGGTTGGCCGAGCGGTTAACCGTATTCCGTTATATAACGGTTTATTTTGTTAATTAATGAAACCTGGCATATACTATATATACTTCCAATGTTGAATCATAGATATAGTCTTGTACAGTTACACGTGTTGTATGAATTCGGTTTTGTGGAAACCGTGAGATAATTCTGTTAACGCAACGTAACTGTCAAACTCAGTTCCTAGTCGATGGGTTACGCCAATAACAAGGATACCCGGCCTTTCCCCCTTGAGACTAGCACTTAGTGTATGTGGGCTAATCTCGAGCCTCGATGTTTGGACATCGACATACTTGAGTGGGTGCTCACTGTTGATGAGTTCACTGAACCCCCTCTCCCTGGAATCTCTAAGTGGTTATCACTGATCGAGTAGAGAATTTCATAATATAGTTGTACACCATTAATCCTTAAGACCCAGACATCACCGTGACTTCATCAGAGGACCAGTTGTATCGTGACATGTCTCTAATTCCCTTAAGGGGGGGTCAGTCGTAAACGAGACAATGTTCGTGCAGTCCAAAATCTGGTGTGAAGTTTGTGCATGGTAGTAGGGGATCTGATCGCTTGATATAGATCATAGATGTCCTGTGTGTTCTGATGGTTCGTAGTCCCGGAATCTCTAGCCAGAGTTGAACAGTGAGGTGATTACAGAAATGTGTTTCTCTGAATCAATCACGACTGGATTTTACGAAACCTAGAACGTACGCACAGTTATCAAACTCAACAAGAGATCTCGATTAACCAATATCTCTAGAACAATATGTTGTTCGAATCACAATATGTTGTGAGCCCACGGCTAGTTATACACCTGAACCATTGAGGGTCACATTCTCGTGTAAACCGATCCTTGAATACGATCATGTATTAATTAACTGTTAATTAAGTACATATAGTCGGAGGTCAATATGATTGAATCCGAGATTCATAATTGTGATTATGAGTTGGAAATATTACTGAGCAAAAGAAAACGGACACGGTGGTGTACACTTTCTATTTTGGAAAATTTCCCGATTTAGCAGTACACCTGAAATGGGCTTTCCAATTTTGTAAAATTAGAAATTTTTATTATTATCTCATATTGATGAGAAAATTAAAATGAGAACGAAAATATAATTGTTATATTTTTCGGAGATCAAATTGATTGTCAATTTTGGAGAAACGTAATGACGGCTAGTGAATTGGACCGGCTAGGGTTAATGGATCCGATCCATTAGGGTTTAAGCCCAATAAGCTCTTTTCTTCACCTATAAAAGGAGCTCCATGGGCATGAGAATTAACACACAAGTGAAGAGCTCTAAACCCTAGCCTCACTTTCTCTCCTCTCCTCTCTCCCTCTCGTCCGCCCCTTCGGTCGCCTCCCTCGGAGGACCGCCGACCACCGGAGCCGCCGCCCGCCGCCGCCAAGTGCCGCCGCCCGCCGCCACCTCCCCTCGCCGGAATCCGATTCCGGCACCGTTTTTCCGGCCCGTTTTTCCGTCGTATTCTCCCTTACGTATTTCTAGTGCAATACGTAAGTTGGATTACCTATACGAGGTGAAACCAGATTAGACGAGAGACGCCGTAGGAACGCCCGAGCACAGCCTGAGCCCGTGCACTCCAGTCGTGACACACGAGTCCAGCCGAGAGCCCCGCCACTCGCTCGGCTCTCCCCGCACACGACCCGTGCTGTCCCCGCGTCGCATCCGCGCGACTTCCGAAGAACTTCGTTTCGTCCGACGAATCCCTAAGGTACTTACGATTAAACTTAGATTTAATTGTTTGCGTTAATTGTTTGCGCTAAATGTACAATTAAATTTAGATTTAATTATTTGCGTTAATTGTTTGCGTTGTATACTGGGATTTTTAATTGATAAAGAAAAATTAATTGAGATTAATTTATCTGTCAATTAAATTCAAATTGATTCGAATTAAATAATACAATTATCTTAATTGTCAATTTGACGAAAACTGATTATGTGCACATGTTTACGTAATTAATTATATATGTGTAATTAATTAATTTGATTAATTGAATTGCACAATTCAAGTTGATTAGAATTAAAATATATGATTATGTTAATGGTCAATTTGACGCAAATTAATTATGTGCAGATGTTTACATAAACTCAAGTTTCGATTCTTGTCCATTTAATTTTGTTTCACCTCCTTTTTATTCCAATTTAACTCTATATCTAACAGTAATAACATTAGGTGCAGTTAGTGGTGTACTACTACTCGGTTAGGCTGGTTCTCAGTCTTTTATTTTTCCTCATTTTAGAGTACCTTGTCAGTTAGGGCATTGTAGTTCATCTAATAGTCTTCCTCTAAGAACCGGGCGAGGACACCCCTCTGGTTCATAGTACTATTGAACACACAATCACTTGTTCTTCTAGGATATCCTACAACCACATTGAATGTGTCGTTGTATCCAGAATTATCCATAGAACATAGGTAGTTCCGAACAAACTTGCTTTTTTTTTTTTTACTATTAGAATCCAATTTCTTATCACTGACACACCATTTCTACATGTGAGTGCATGGTGCAGTCTTTTGAGACTTAATCCCAATCTTTTATTTATGCTATGTGTTCTTTAGATAGGTGGTAGCCTCCGCGAACAAGTCGCAGGCTTCTAATGGATATTCTTTGAAGGTTCCCCATAATAGCTTTGTGTCTATTGACAGAAAAAACACTTTGCTTTTATGGCACATCAAGTATTCTAATCCATCTTCGAGTATTCTTAAAAGGAACTACTCATACCTTTCTAATTACACATATGTCTGCATATATCATCATTGATCATTCTAAATACTTGTCCGAATTCCACCTTTTAGAAGGTGCACTTAGTTGTATTATCTTCCAAATTTAGTTCTTAGGTCGGAAGGTCGATTCCTTCAACTATAATTGATCAAATCAATTTCGACCTTTGAACCTTGTTTGAAAAACTACTAAGTATAAGAATTCACAAGTATAATAATTTAACAAAGAAATACATCTAATAAGTTGTAACGGTTTGTTGCATCGTGGTAGACTAAGGATTCATCATTCATATATTGCTATCTTAATGTACCAGAATAGATATTATCATTATTTCTTATCCAAACCATTAAATGATTAAAGAAATAAAATATCCATTCATTAATAATAGAAAACTAGAACAAAAGTTCTTTCTAAAATAAATGTACATTAAACAATAAACTTGAAATGAAATCCTAAATGTCTTCCACTGCAACCACTGCTTCCTCAACAGCTTCGCCCATGTAGACTCGAACTCTTCTTCTCTAAGTCGCCGGGTTTTCTGGAACCCCTGCATTTAGAATGCACATACCGTCAGTGGTTCCATATCTACACACCAGAATTCTGGTAGATAATACCGCTGACTATGTTTTACGACTAAAGAAAAATTCGTACCTTTTAGAGGACAAGATATAGACCCCCAGTACTCAGACTGCTTTCCTTGGGGATATTTGCCAGAAGGCTTCTTTATCCCGCCCTTTGGTCCAAGTCCCTTAGGACTACTGGATCCCCTTGTCTTCTTATCCTTTTCCTTATGTATGCCCTTAGGTTCGAAACCTTTGGCCTTGGCTATAAGAGCTTGCGATTGTCTCAACTCGTCTAAAAGATCCATCATCTCAAAAACGTGTTCAAGCGTTTCCTCGAAGCAACTGATCTTTATGAGTATCCTCATCGCCTCTTTTCTAGCCTTTACATCATGTCCAAACATCAACTTGAGTTTAAGCATGACATCATGATTAGTGGCTAATGCATGAGCACTATCCCACTTCTCAAAGTCAACTATCTCCTCATCAGTTGAGTTAATGGTAGGTCTAGGAGGACAAGTTTCGCTGAGTACATCTTTGTACTCCTTTACAGTCTGAGTAATGTCTAACTCTTCATTCCATCCAACACAGTATGGAACCAGTGCGTTGAATTCCTTAAGTATTAACGAAAGTGGATTCATAGTAATTCCCTAAACCTATAAGCACATATAAACAAACAATTAATTTAATATCCGATATTATCTCCCTTAAATAATATCATTAAATTACTAATTACGTCTAAAATCCCATCAGGTAAGGCAAGCCACGTGGTGTGGACGTTTACCCACCCAAATGATTTAGCAATTAGATTTTCTTTGGTCATACATCGATTATAGCGTAACTTCGTGGGGAAGGATACTATAACGCGTATCTAAGTGTAAACCATTACTCAGCACTAAAGTAAATCGTTTGGAATTGCTACATCACCGCAAGCCACGTGGTGTGCACGTTTACGACAACTTCACAACTCTTCACAATTACTTATAACTGTCTACATCAATTAATCCAAAATCCTTTAGTATAGCAAGCCACGTGGTGTGGACGTTTACTACACCAAGAGACTTTTATAATTGACTCCCAATTACAAGAATCCATTTGACTTTTGTAAATCAAGACGCGGAGAATCATAAGTGAAACTCGAAGTTTCTAACCAGTAATTCACCATGCGAACGACCCTATCTCTCATAAATGAGGGAGCCGAGCAGACAATCGATCCACCTTCAAAAGGATGGTACGAAGGTCTCTAATTTGTGTCATCCACATGACCAAGTGGCTCTGGCTCCATTCCTCTCCCCGGGGTGAGAATGAGTCGACTTGAAGTCAGCTTCAGAAAGACAAATTAGGCATTGTTTGATAAACTTGATCAATGTTTCTCGTAAAAGGAATTACAAGAATTCTCCTCTAATGACTCGTCTATACGAACTTCGAAAGTCCATAAGAGTCACCAAGAGAACAGCAATGGAGACCATGGGAATGTTTCCGTCCCCTCTCCCACTTAGCTTTTTACAATAAAGGGATACGCTATCTAGTGCATAAAGTAAACACATATAGCATGCATACAAGTAATAAAGCACATAGTATCACATAGTCAAAATAATGCTAGAAAAATTATTTTTTTCCGACTATCATGGCTTTATCCCATCTCTGTAGCATCTTCTAGTCTTCAGTCTTCGTTCTTGAATGCTCCATGTGACGAGAATATTAATCCCAATATTTAAATCTATTTATTTTCAATTAATCCAAAAGTTACTTAATTCGAAAATTAAGTCAATCGAATATATCAAAAATAAAATTAAATATTATTAATATTTTATTTATTTATTTTCCTATCTAATTCTATTAAATCTCTAGAATCATATCCAAGTAAAACTTGAATATTCTAGAAGACTTCTATAATAGAATAAGGAAATAAAATAAATTAGGACTCTTCTACTTTCCATAATTAATTAATTTCCATCTAATGAAAATTCCAAGAATAGGAATAATCAAATAGGAAATAAATTAATTCCTAATTAATTCTTTTCCTAATCCATGAGAGTTCCCATAAAAGAGAATAATACTCAATAAGGAATAAAATTAATTCCAATTAATTCTTTTCCTAATCCATGAGAGTTCCTAAAAGTAAGAACACTCAAATAGGAAAACCGAATTAATTTAGGAAAGTCGGATTATGGTAGGAATAGCACGGGTTGGGAGTCCCCGCGCCACCCACTACCATCGATCGACCGTCCGGCCATCGAGGAGGAGCCGCCGCCCAGCCACGCCGGCCAGCCATCGAACCGGCGGCAGCCCGCGGCTAGGACATCGAGCCCCGGCCCTCAGCCCTCGATCGATCCATGGGGTCGATCATGGGAATGATCGGCCCCTTCGTCCATCGTCTTCTTCGTCACACCTTCGTCTTCCGGCGATCGTCTCAACATCGAACCAACGTAAATAAATTACAAGAAATAAATTTACAATTCTGGTATCGATTCTATACATGAAATCGACCCTATACATTTTCCGGAAAAACATAGAACGTAATAATAAATCCTAAATTCGGTCATCCCCCGAATTTTTACTATTACAAACATTCATCCACACAAAACGAATCTCGACATGTCCGAGAGTTTAATAAACGAATAATCATGGTAAAATAATTAACGAAAAATTAAACCATGATAGCCGGAAATCCCTGCAAGGTAGAACAATAAAAGAATACATGAACACGAAACCAAACGCTCCGATACCAATTGTTGGAAATCGATGTCCCGGGCTATTAAAATTTGCAGAAAATAATAACCCGACCGAAATCCTCGATCGCCGGAGATCCGAACGCGAACCACCGCAAGAGCCGGGGCCCGACCGAGTACCCAGCGAGGCCCGAAGGCCGCGAGCACCCAGCCGAGCCCCCGCACGGGGCTCGCAATCATCTCACGGATGATCGCAGGGGATGCACGAGGCATCCCCGGGGCTGCTCGTAGCAGCCCCGCAGCGAGCTCACGGCTCGCTGTTCGCGGGGGGTTCGACCTCCCCGCATCGCCGCTGCGGGAAACCCCGCAGCTTGATACGAGGCGTTGGGATTTGATGTCCCGGGCTATCAAAATTGCGGAACCGATAACCCGATCAAAACCCTAGATCGCCGGAAATAGGATCCCCGACTCATCCGCAGGAGTCCGACCTTTGGAGACTACGCGCCCGAAGACACGCAGCCCACCCCCAGCCGAAGTCCCCCACGAGTCGGATCCACGAACGCGAACCACCTCACGAGCCGGGGCCCGACCGAACGCCCAGCGAGGCCCGAAGGCCGCGTGCGCCCAGCCGAGCCCCTGCGAGGGGCTCGCGATCGTCCTCGGACGATCGCTGGGATCGCTACGGGCGATCCCCGGGGCTGCTCATAGCAGCCCCGCAGCGAGTCGTGGACTCGCTGCTCGCGAGGGCGTCGCCCTCGCACGCCTCGCTACGGGTGAACCCGTAGCGCATACGAGGCAGCTACGGGTCATCCCGTAGCACGCCCGCGATCGAGCTCACGGGCTCGATCGCCCCTCGGCTCCAGCCGAGGGCTT
This sequence comes from Euphrasia confusa, assembly GCA_954870475.1. Lineage (NCBI taxonomy): Eukaryota > Viridiplantae > Streptophyta > Magnoliopsida > Lamiales > Orobanchaceae > Euphrasia > Euphrasia confusa. Next base: position 27,815,760 of record OX940960.1, read on the forward strand.
CGCGCGGTACGCGCCTCCGACGACGGCGGCTGGGGTCCGCCACGGCACCAGCCCGTGGCACCCCGGCGATCGATCGAAGTCGATCGCGTGCCCCCGGCGTCCAGCCGGGGCTCGCCGTTCGTCGCGCGTTGGGGCGGTCCGAACCCTAGGGTTCGACCGCCTCCTTCGATCCTCGCCGGGGATCTCGAATCCCCGTCCCCGAGGTTCGTCGTTTTCCCGGATCGTGCGTTCATGTATATATCACAATTAATCAACACAAATAATCAAAGAGGGGTTCTCGATTATTACCTCGATTCGTTGTACGGAGAAACGAATCTTTATTGACGACCTTGCGATCTTCCTACGTATTCCTCGCACTTCGTCCGAACGTCGTGTGGGCGAAGATCTATCGGATTCCTATGGATCTCCTTCACTCTCCAAAACTTTATGATTGGCGTAACTTAGGTTGTGAAAAGTGAAGACCATGTAGTGCTTATATAGGCTACGTAGGGGATCATAAGGAGAATAAATATTAGGCTTCTAAATATTGAAGATTAAATTAGGTCCAACCCAAATCCATTAATCCTTATCAATATTAAATTTTATTTATTTTCCACTATATAAATAAAATTGCACTCCCAATATTAATCCATATTATATCAAATAATATTTCTCCGATTAGTATTATTTATTCCGTGTATTTAAGATTTAAATATCCATGAATAAATTTATTTATTGCTCAATAAATAATATTCATATCTTATATCCGAGACTAGTACCGTTCAACCTTTATTATTGTGCGGAACGAATCCACTCATGAGGTTTACACAATAATTCCTTATGAACTCATCTCGGGGATATTATCAACCCTTCCGGGATACACTTTCCCGTCAAGTATTCACGGCATGTCATATATAAAATATAGCGACCCAATTTTACCGGTAATTAACCCAATAATTAAATCGGTTAATTCCTTTGGAAAATCAAAGTCTCTAATATTAAATATACACACCCGCAATAATATCGGGGATTAAGAATAAAATACTCCGAGATTTAAATTGATTTTCCAAGGCAATCCTAATCAACAAATCTCAAGCTGATCCGCCCAATACACCAAGTGTACAAGTGTGATAAAATAATTAAGATAAATTATTTTCTCTCTCACACAACGACTATACCGATGGATTGGTCCGTGTCCATCTAGGTCGTGAGCAACTGTTCGATTAAATACGAGTAACCGATAGTATGATCTTCTGTGCGCCCATGCGCACCATACTAACTACAACGTATAAAATCCAGGACTATATTTTGCATAATTAATTAAATGCAAATAATTGTTTATTAATTAAATAGGTTAAATGCTATGACCGGGAGTTTACCGATACTTAAATCTAGACATTAAGTACACAACTCCAACAATCTCCCACTTGTACTAAGGTCTAGTCATTTCCTCCAAACTCCCGACTCCCATACTCATCACGTGCTTAAGTTTATACTTCCCAGAAGTATTATGTGAATGAGCAATCTAGGTTGCCGTTCTGAAGTTATCTTGGTGACTACTGCGTCGTCTCTCTGACGATGACTCGTATCAGGTGGTACTGGCTCTATGTGTTATCATCACTTTTCGAACTTATGACTTCTTCCAGTTCTCCACGCACCGCTATGTACATAGCCTTTGGTGAACCAAGAATCATATCCAAGTTCAGAGGTCATTCCGGAACCTAACCAAAACTTCCGCTGCCTCTGAGGCCGTTATTCGGTTTATGATAGAGTCCGAGAAGCATAACGCTTATCACTCTTTCATCCTTAGGTTCCACCTCTTCTAAAAGTGAACACATAGCCTGATATCGACTTACACTGGTCTTTCTCCGATTTTTGATCTGATAAACTTTAATCTAAGAAGATTTCGTATTGCTAGTATTCCAGTACTTGCAAGTACTTTACAGCATTCGAATATTTCTTATCCAGATTACTTTGATATCCTCCCACTACGCTAACCGCATAGTTGATATCAGGTTCTTGTTTTTCAACATTGCATCTACAAAGCTCTCCACACTCAAGGTGTAGGTTACTGCTTTGTCCATATCCATCTCCTTCATGTGTTCGAAACACATGCCTTTAGATAGATGTATTCTGTTCTAGAAAGGCAATAACCTTTCTCAGAATTGTGCATGTTTAAAACAAACCATAATCGTATAAGATATCTTAAGAGAAGTACAAATGTTCTTATGCAGAGATCGAAGATTTCCAAGAACATGATCCAACTTCATCTTAATCTTATATGTCGATTTATTTAGACAACCTCTATTTTATGTCTGACAACACTTTTACATTGTGGCCAATGATGAAGTGTTATCTACACAAAATTCCGAGAAACACCACCCTTGTTTCCATTACGTCTCTAACACACCTCTCCTTGCCTTTTGATGAATCCATAGAATGGACTATCTCATCAATTCGCAAGTTCCTATGCAGAACTAGGGATCGATTTCATGTCTACTAGATCCAGAGTTCAAAACTCCTCCAGTCTTATGAACATCACTGGTTGCTTAACAACCTCCCACTGCAACGGCATTCCGGTGTATAATAGTAATAACATTAGGTGCAGTTAGTGGTGTACTGCTACTCGGTCAGGCTGGTTCTCAGTCTTTCCTTTCCTCATTCTAAAGTACTTTGTCAATTAGGGCATTGTAGTTCATCTAATAGTTTTCCTCTAAGAACCGGGCGAGGACACCCCTCTGGTTCGTAGTACTATTGAACATACAATTACTTGTTCTTCTAGGATATTCTACAACCATATTGAATGTGCCGTTGTATCCAGAAATATCCATAGAACACAGGTAGTTCCGAACAAACTTGTCCTTTTACTATTAGAATCTCATCTCTTATTTCTGACACACCATGTCCACACATCAGTGTATAGTGTAGTCGCTTGAGATTTAATCTCAATCTTCGATTTATGCTATGTGTTATTTAGATAGGTGATAGCCTCCGCGAACAAGTCGCAGGCTTTTAATGGATATACTTGGAATGATCCCCATGATGGCTTTGTGTTGAAAACACTTCGCTTTTATGGCATATCAAGTATTCTAATCCATCTTCGAGTATTCTCGAAAGAACGACTCGTACCTTCTCTAATTACACATACGGCATTAATCATAAATCATTTTCTATACTTGTCTGAATTCCATCCTCTATCCAGAAAGGTTGACTTAGTTGTATCTGTTGGAGTTGTGTACTTAATGTCTAGATTTAAGTAACGCAAACTCACGATCCATTGCCATTAATCTATTTAATTAAATAAACAATTATTTGCATTTAATTATTTATAATTAAATATATGCAAATCATAGTCCTAGATTTCATACGTTGTAGTTAGTATGGTGCAAGCATGGGCGCACAAAAGATCATACTATCGGTTACTCGTATTTAATCAAACAGTAGCTCACGACCTAGATGGACACGGACCAATCCATCGGTATAGTCGTTGTGTGAGAGAGAAAATAATTTATCTTAATTATTTTATCACACTTGTACACTTGGTGTATTGAGCGGATCGTTGAGATTCATCGATTAGGATTGCCGGCGATAATCGATTCGAGTCTCAGTGTATTTTATTCTTAATCCCCGATATTATTGCGGGTGTGTATATTTAATATAAGTGACTTTGATTTACCAAAGGAATCAACCGATTTAATTATTGGGTTGATTACCGGTTAAGTTGGGTCACTATATTTCATATATGACATGCCGTGAATAATTGACCGGACAGTGTATCCCGGAAGGGTTGATAATATCCCCGAGATGAGTTCATAAGGAATTATTATGTAAACCCTGCAGGTGGACTCGTTCCGCATAATAATTAAGGTTGAATGGTACTAGTCTCGGATACAAGAGATGAATAAATTAATTAGCAATAAATTAATTTTATTCATGGATATTTATATCTTAAATACACGGAATAAATAATACTACCGGAGAAATATTATTTGATATAATATGGTTTAATATTGGGAGTGCAATTAATTTATATAGTGGAAAATAAATTAATTAATATTGATAAGGATTAATGGACTTGAGCATTGGGCTCAATTTAATCTTCAATATTAGAAGCCCAATATTCCACCTCCTTAAGATCCCCTACGTAGCCTATAAAAGCACTACATGGTCTTCTCTATTCTCATAACTTGAAGATCACAATTCTAGAGAAAGAAAGTAGAGAGGGAGATCCATGGAGTTCGGAAGATCGTCGCCCACCCGACGTTCGAGCTAGTGCAAGGAATACGTGGGAAGGTCTCAAGGTCTTCATAGATCTCGTTTCTCCGTACAACGAGAACAAAGGTAAAATCGTGAAAACCCCCTCGATGATTTTACATGTTAATTATCGTGAAAATATCGTGAACCAAGATCCGAGAACGCGACCCATGTCGAGGTTGAACCGGGCGGTGGTGATCGAAGATCACCGGACCGCCGGCGGCTCAACGGCTCGACTAGAGAGGGGTCGAGGGGCGTGAGCCTCGGCTGGACGCCGAGACTCGATCGAGCATGAGCTCGATCGCCCATGCTTGTCCAGCGGGCTGCTGGAGCAACCGCTCGCACGGCGCGATCACCGCTCGCGCGGGCTGATCGCCGCTCGCACGGCCGGACCGCCGCTCGCGCGGCGGTGGCTGCGGGCTGATCGCTAGCCACGGTTCGACCGTGGCTTGGGGGCGATCAGCGGGACATGGCAGGCTAAGGGCTGAACCCTAGCGCTCGCACGATGCGAGCGCACGCCTCCATCGGGCAGCCGCGGCTTGACCGTGGCGAGGGTTCGATGGCGGGCTGATCCGCGAGGGTTCGACCATGCTCAAGGGGGGCTGCCAAGGGCAGCCCTAGGCGGCTGCTACGGACAGCCGCGAGCCCCACGCGGAGGCTCGACCGAACAGCCCGTGTTCGTTCGCGGTTAGGGTTTGTTTGGTTGGGCTATCCCCGTGGAGGTTCGTGGTGGATTTCCGGCAACCGGGATTTCGTTTGGAGTTGTCGTTCCGCAATTTTAACAACTCCGGATATTCGATCTCCAAAGGATATCGGTCGGAATTAATTAGATAATTAATTTTAATTAATTTATTAATTCCGGGATATCGATTTCCAACAATTGGTATCAGAGCGTTGGTTTTCGTTCACGGTATTTTTCGATAAATTGTTCTACCTTGCAGGGTTTCCGACTATTATGGCTAGATATAATTGTTCGTTAATTATTGTCATAATATTGTTCTATTAAACTCTCGGACATGTCGAGATTCGTTTTATGTGTGGTGAATGCTTGTAATAGTAAAAATTCGGGGGTTGACCGAATTTAGGTTTATTATTATTATTATTCGTTTTTTCCGGAAAATGTATAGGGACGATTTCATGTATAGGATCGATACCGGATAATGTAATTTTAATTCTTGTAATTTTATTTACGTTGGATCGATGCCGAAACGACCGCCGGAAGACGAAGAAGTGTGACGAAGAAGACGAAGGACCATAGGGCCGATCATCCCCATGATCGACCCTACGATCGATCGAGTGGGAGGGGCGACGCGCCCCTCGGCCGTGGGCTGCCGCCGGTGGGTGGTGGCTGGCCGGCTGGGGTGGTGGCGGCGGGTCCTTCCCTTGGTGATCGATCGATGGTGGTGGGGGTGGTGCGGGGACTCCCAACCCGCGCTACTCCTACCATAATCCGACTTTCCTATTTGATTCGGTTTTCCTATTTGAGTGTTCTTAATTTTTAGGAACTCTCATGGAATAGGAAAATAATTAAATTGGAATTAATTTATTTCCTATTTGATTATTCCTATTCTTGGGAATTTTTAATAGATTAGGAAAGGAATTAATTTGGAAGGATTAGGAGTCCTAATTTATTTTATTTCCTTATTCTATTATAGGAGTCTTCTAGAATGTTCCAAGTTTGACTTGGATAGGATTCTAAAGATTTAATAGAATTAGATAGGAAAATAAAAATAAATAAAAATATTAATAATATTTAATTTTATTTTTGATATATTCGATTGACTTAATTTTCGAATTAAGTAACTTTTGGATTAATTGAAAATAAATAGATTTAAATATTGGGATTAATATTCTCGTCACACGGAGCATTCAAGAACGAAGACTGAAGACTAGAAGATGCGTACGGGGATGCGATAAAGCCATAATAGTCGGAAAATAATATTCTAGTATTATTTTGACTATGTGATAATATTCTATGTGCTTTATTTCATGTATGCATGCTTATGTGTATTTAATTATGCATTAGATAGCGTATCCCTTTATTGTAAAAAGCTAAGTGGGAGAGGGTATGGAAACATATCCATGGTCTCCATTGCTGTTCTCTTGGTGACTTTTATGGACTTTTGAAGTTCGTATAGACAAGTCATTGGAGGAGAATTCTTGTAATTCCTTTTACGAGAAACATTGATTAAGTTTATCAAACAATGCCTAATTTGTCTTTCCAAAACTGATTTCAAGTCGACTCATTCTCACCCCGGGGAGTGGAATGGAGCCAAAGCCACTTGGTCATGTCGAGGACACAAATTAGAGACCTTCGTACCATCCTTTTGAAGGTGGATCGATTGTCTGCTCGGCTCCCTCATCTAATGAGAGATAGGGTTGTTCGCATGGTGAATCACTGGTTAGAAACTTCGAGTTTCACTTATGATTCTCCGCGTCTTGATTTACAAGATTGAATGATTCATGTAATTGGGAGTCAATTGTAAAAGTCTTTTGGTGTAGTAAACGTCCACACTATCGTGGCTTGCTGCATTGAATGGGATTTTGGAACGATTGATGTAGACAGTTATAGAAGGGAGTAAAGGAGCGTATGTTAACGTAAACGTCCACACTATCGTGGCTTGCGGTGAGTATGCGTGTCCCAAACAATCTTCTTAGATACTGAGTAATGGTTTACACTTAGGTACGCTTCTTAGTATTCTTCCCATCGAAGTAACGCTAATGATGATGTACGACCGAAGGAAATCTAATTGCTAAATCATTTGGATAGGTAAACGTCCACACTATCGTGGCTTGCCATATCTGATGGGATTTTAGATGCGATTAGTGGTTTAATGATATTATTTGAGGGAGATAATATCGGAGATTAAATCGATTGTTTGTTGTTATATGTGCTCATAGATTAGGATATGGCTTTGAACCCACTTTATGTAATACGTAAGGATTTTAAACTCATTGGTCCCTGAATGTAATGATTGGAATAGAGATCTAGACATTGCCCAGACTGTTAGAGAGTACAAGTTTTAACTCAGTGAGCTTTGTCCTCCCGAGCCTACAAATGTCTTAACTGATGGGGACAGGACTGATTATGATATCACGTTCGAACTCAAGGAGATGTTTAGACATGATGTAGAGGCTAGACAAGAGGCGATGAGGATACTCATAAAGGCCAGTCGACTCAAGGAAACGCTTAAACACGTTTTTGAGATGATTGACCTTTTAGACGAGTTGAGACGGAAATCGCAAGCTCTTGTAAGCCAATGCCAAAGGTTTCAGACCTAAAGGCAAGAACGGGGGAAAGGAAAAGCAAAGAAACCCAGTAGTCCTAAGTTTTCTTGGATCACGAGATGGGGCGAGAAAGCCAATAGGCTAGTGTTCTCGATGCAAACAGTCTAGGTATTGGAAGTCTGATTATCCTCTCAAAGAAAGTACGAAATCTTCTTTAGTCATGAAACATAGTCAGTGGTATTATCTACCAGAACCTGGTGTGTAGATATGGAACCATTGACGGTATGTGCATTTTAAATGCAAGGGTTCCAGGAAACCCGACGACTTAGAAAAGAAGAAATCGTAGTCTACATGGGCAATGCTGTAGAGGAGGCAGCAGTTGCAGTGGAGGACATTTTATAGGATTTCATTTTGGGTTATTGCTTTTATGTACCTTTCAAATTAGAAAGAACTTTGTTCTGGATTTCTAATAAATGGATATTTTATTTCTTTTAATCATTTGATGGTTATAAGAAGAAATAATGATAGTATCTATTCTGGTACATTGGCTAGCAATATATAAATGATGAATCCTGAGTCCACCACGATGCAACGAACCGTAGTATGAAACTCGTTTTACTAATAAGAGATTTCTTTATCAATTATACTTGTGGATTCTTATGCTGAGTCATGTTTATTCAAATAAGAAGTTCAAAGGTCGAAAATTGATATTTGATCAATTAAGTTGAAGGAGTGGACCTTCCGACCTAAGAATCTAATTTGGAAGATAAAATGACTAAGAAATCCTTTATGGATATAAGATGTAAGATCCGGACAAGTATAAGAATTGATTGACTCTGATGTATGCAGACCTATGTCTACTCAGACAATAAGGTACGAGTACTTCATTTGATGATTACTCGAGAAATGGATTAGAATACCTGATGTGCCACAAAAGCAAGTGTTTTGACAAGTCAATGGACACAAAGCTATTGTGGAGAACCATCAAGGTATATCCATTTGTAGCCTGCGATTTGATCGCGGAGGCAAGTACCTGTCTGAGGAATGCATGGCATACTGATCAGAGATTGGGATTTGATCCTAAATGACTTCACCATGCACTGTTGTGTAGAAATGGTGTGTCGTAAACAAGAAATGGAACTCTTATAGAAATAGTAAAAACATGAGTTATATGGAACTACCTATGTTCTATGGATATGTCTGGAAACAACGGTGCATTTAAATGCGGTTGTAGAATATCCTAGAAGAACAAAAGATGTGTGTTCAATAGTTCTATGAACCAGAAGGACGTCATAAGTTCTAACGCCCGGTTCTTAAAGGAAGACTATTAGATGAACCACAAGCCCAAAGTGACGTAATACTTTGAAATGAGAGAGAAAGATTAAGACTTAGAACCAGCCGAACCGAGTAGCGGTACACCACTAACTGCACCTACTGTTATCACTGTTTATACACCGGAATGCCATTGTAGTGGGAGGTTGTGGGACAACCGGAGATATTCATAAGACTAGGAGAGTCTTCGGACTCTGGACCTAGTATACATGAAATCGATCCCTAGATCTACATGAAGGCCGTACTAGATCTAAATGTGCCTTCTTGGAGAGCAATAAGGATTATTGCTAAGAGGCGAGATCATTTAGAGTACAAGCTTAGTTGATCCATTTATGGATTGAAACAAAGCATTGAGTTCGTGATACTTGCAAATTGATGAGATAGTCCATTTTATGGATTCATCAAAGCATAGACGAATAGTGTGTATTGGAAACGTAATGGAAACAAGGTGGTGTTTCTCGGGTTTTTATGTAGATAACATTTTATCATTGGCAACAATGTAAAGATGTTGTCAGACATAAAATGATGGTTGTCTAGAAAAATCAATATATGAGATGAAGAAGAAGTTAGAGCATGTTCTTAGGATCTAGGATCTCAAGAAAAGAACATTGTACTTCTCCTGGACATCTTACATATATATGATTATGGTTCGTTTTAACATGCAAGATTCCGAGAAAGGTTCGTTACCTTTCAGAGACGGAATGCATCTATCTAAGGATATGTGTTTTGGAACACAAAAGGAGATAGAAGCAATGAAAGCAGTTTCCTACACTTTGAGTGTGGAAAGCTTAATAAATGCATTATTGAAAACAAGAACCTGGTATCGGCTATGCGGTTAGCATAGTGGGAGGATATCAAGGTAATCCTGGAAAGGAATATTCAACTGCCGTAAAAGTACTTTCGAAGTACTGTTCTAGACTACGAAGCAGACGAGTTTTCCTTTGGATTACATTCTCTTAGATTTCTAATCAAATGAGGACCGGTGTAAGTCGATATCAGGCTATGTGTTTCACTATTGAAGGAGAAGGAGTTTTAACATGGAAGAATGATAAGCACGATGCTTTTCGGACTCTGCCATGGGTAACCAAATAGCGGCCTCAGAGGCAGCGGAAGTTTTGGTATAACTCCGGGATAATCTCTAGGACTTAGATGTGATTCTTAATTTGTCAAAGGCTATGTAAATTGCGGTGCAATGGCAAATGGTAAGAAATCACTAGTCCATAAGTGTAAGATAACACATAGTGCAAGTACCACCTGATACGAATCATCGTCGAGGGAGACGACGCTGTAGTCACCAAGATAACTTCAGAGCGGCAACCTAGAGTGCTCATTCACATAGTACCTCTTGGAAGTACAACTTAAGCACGTGATGAGTATGGGAGTCGGGAGTTTGGAGGAAATGACTAGACCTTAGTACAAGTGGGAGATTGTTGGAGTTGTGTACTTAATGTCTAGATTTAAGTAACGCAAACTCACGATCCATTGCCATTAATCTATTTAATTAAATAAACAATTATTTGCATTTAATTATTTATAATTAAATATATGCAAATCATAGTCCTAGATTTCATACGTTGTAGTTAGTATGGTGCAAGCATGGGCGCACAGAAGATCATACTATCGGTTACTCGTATTTAATCAAACAGTAGCTCACGACCTAGATGGACACGGACCAATCCATCGGTATAGTCGTTGTGTGAGAGAGAAAATAATTTATCTTAATTATTTTATCACACTTGTACACTTGGTGTATTGAGCGGATCGTTGAGATTCATCGATTAGGATTGCCGGCGATAATCGATTCGAGTCTCAGTGTATTTTATTCTTAATCCCCGATATTATTGCGGGTGTGTATATTTAATATAAGTGACTTTGATTTACCAAAGGAATCAACCGATTTAATTATTGGGTTGATTACCGGTTAAGTTGGGTCACTATATTTCATATATGACATGCCGTGAATAATTGACCGGACAGTGTATCCCGGAAGGGTTGATAATATCCCCGAGATGAGTTCATAAGGAATTATTATGTAAACCCTGCAGGTGGACTCGTTCCGCATAATAATTAAGGTTGAATGGTACTAGTCTCGGATACAAGAGATGAATAAATTAATTAGCAATAAATTAATTTTATTCATGGATATTTATATCTTAAATACACGGAATAAATAATACTACCGGAGAAATATTATTTGATATAATATGGTTTAATATTGGGAGTGCAATTAATTTATATAGTGGAAAATAAATTAATTAATATTGATAAGGATTAATGGACTTGAGCATTGGGCTCAATTTAATCTTCAATATTAGAAGCCCAATATTCCACCTCCTTAAGATCCCCTACGTAGCCTATAAAAGCACTACATGGTCTTCTCTATTCTCATAACTTGAAGATCACAATTCTAGAGAGAGAAAGTAGAGAGGGAGATCCATGGAGTTCGGAAGATCGTCGCCCACCCGACGTTCGAGCTAGTGCAAGGAATACGTGGGAAGGTCTCAAGGTCTTCATAGATCTCGTTTCTCCGTACAACGAGAACAAAGGTAAAATCGTGAAAACCCCCTCGATGATTTTACATGTTAATTATCGTGAAAATATCGTGAACCAAGATCCGAGAACGCGACCCATGTCGAGGTTGAACCGGGCGGTGGTGATCGAAGATCACCGGACCGCCGGCGGCTCAACGGCTCGACTAGAGAGGGGTCGAGGGGCGTGAGCCTCGGCTGGACGCCGAGACTCGATCGAGCATGAGCTCGATCGCCCATGCTTGTCCAGCGGGCTGCTGGAGCAACCGCTCGCACGGCGCGATCACCGCTCGCGCGGGCTGATCGCCGCTCGCACGGCTGGACCGCCGCTCGCGCGGCGGTGGCTGCGGGCTGATCGCTAGCCACGGTTCGACCGTGGCTTGGGGGCGATCAGCGGGACATGGCAGGCTAAGGGCTGAACCCTAGCTTTCGCACGATGCGAGCGCACGCCTCCATCGGGCAGCCGCGGCTTGACCGTGGCGAGGGTTCGATGGCGGGCTGATCCGCGAGGGTTCGACCATGCCCAAGGGGGGCTGCCAAGGGCAGCCCTAGGCGGCTGCTACGGACAGCCGCGAGCCCCACGCGGAGGCTCGACCGAACAGCCCGTGTTCGTTCGCGGTTAGGGTTTGTTTGGTTGGGCTATCCCCGTGGAGGTTCGTGGCGGATTTCCGGCAACCGGGATTTCGTTTGGAGTTGTCGTTCCGCAATTTTAACAACTCCGGATATTCGATCTCCAAAGGATATCGGTCGGAATTAATTAGATAATTAATTTTAATTAATTTATTAATTCCGGGATATCGATTTCCAACAGTATCATCTTTCAAGATCGATTCTTAGGTCGGGAGGTCCATTCCTCCAACTATAATTGATCAAATCAATTTCGACCTTTTGAATCCCTTTTGAATAGATACTACCAAGTTAAAGAATTCACGAGTATAATGATCGATAAGAGAAATACATCTAATAAGTAAAACAAGTTATACATAACGGTTTGTTGCATCGTGGTAGACTAAGGATTCATCATTCACATATTGCTATCTAATGTACCATAATAGATATCACCATTATTTCTTATCCAAACCATCAAATGATTAAAGAAATAAAATATCCATTAAGAAAACCAGAACAAAAGGTTCTTTTTCAAAATAAAGGGTACATAAAGCAATAACTGAAATGAAAACTTAAAACAGATAAATGTCTTCCACTGCAACCGCTGCTACCCCAACAGCTTCGCCCATGTAGACTCGAACTCTTCTTCTCTAAGTCGCCGGGTTTTCTGGAACCCCTGCATTTAAAGAAATGCACATACCGTCAGTGGTTCCATATCTACACACCAGAATTCTGGTAGATAATACCGCTGACTATGTTTTACGACTAAAGAAAAATTCGTACCTCTGAGAGGACATTCAGACTTCCAGTGTCCAGACTTCTTGCATCGGAAGCACATGCCCTTTGGCTTACTAGCCCCCACTCGTGGTCCATTCCTCTTGGCACCACTGGGTTTTATGGCTTGCTTCCTTTTCTTGCCCCTACCTCCAATAGCTTTCAAGATTTTGGACTTGGTAGCCACAAGCGCTTGAGACTTGCCCTTCTTGTAGATCCCCTCTGCCGCCTTCAGTTCAGTCAGGAGTTGCGCAAGGCTATAAGATAGTTTACCCATGTTATAGCTCATACGAAACTGCTCAAAACTAGGGGTCAGAGACTGGAGTATGATGTCGACTTGCGTCTCACCATCAATCATAGCTCCTAGGACCTCCAATTCATTCAACAGACTCATCATCTTGAGAACGTGCTCCTCGACGGGCGTTCCTTCAGACTGAGTAGTTGACATGAGGACTCTCATGGCATCTTGCCTACCCGCACGGTCATGATGCCCAAACATCTCCTTGAGGTTAAATAACATATCCTCGGCAGTGTTCATCGACTGATGCTGGGTTTGGAGTACATTTGACATAGAAGCCAAAATATAGCACCTAGCCATTTCATCAGCCTTTTTCCACTTCCGATATGCTTCTTTTTCCTCATCAGTTGAGGCGGCCGTGGGTTCAGCAGGGCATTGCTCATAGAGTACAAACTTGTACTCTTCAGCAGTCAGGACAATGTCTAAATTTCTCTTCCAATCAATGTTGTTTGGACCAGTGAGTTTTTGTTCCTTGAGTATCATAGAAAGTGGATTCATAGCTATTCTCTAAACCTATAAGCACATGTAAACAAACAATCAATTTAATGTCCGATATTATCTCCCTCAAATAATATCATTAAATTACTAATTGCGTCTAAAATCCCATCAGGTAAGGCAAGCCACGTGGTGTGGACGTTTACCCACCCAAATGATTTAGCAATTAGATTTTCTTTGGTCATACATCAATCATAGCGTAACTTCGTGGGGAAGAATACTATAACGCGTATCTAAGTGTAAACCATCACTCAGCACTAAAGTACATCGCTTGGAATTGCTACGTCACCGCAAGCCACGTGGTGTGGACGTTTACGACAATTTCACAACTCTTCGCAATCACTTATAACTGTCTACATCAATTAATCCAAAATCCGTTAGTATAGCAAGCCACGTGGTGTGGGCGTTTACTACACCAAGAGATTTTTATAATTGACTCCCAATTACAAGATCCATTCGATTTCGTAGATCAAGACTCGGAGAATCATAAGTGAAACTCGAAGTTTCTAACCAGTGATTCACCATGCGAGCGACCCTATCTCTCATAAATGAGGGAGCCGAGCAGACAATCGACCCACCTATCAAAGAATGGTACGAAGGTCTCTAATTTGTGTCATCCACATGACCAAGTGGCTCTGGCTCCATTCCACTCCCCGGGGTGAGAATGAGTCGACTTGAAGTCAGTTTCAGAAAGACAAATTAGGCATTGTTTGATAAACTTGATCAATCTTTCTTGTAAGAGGAATTACAAGAATTCTCCTCCAATGACTTGTCTATATGAACTTCGAAAGTCCATAAAAGTCACCAAGAGAACAGTGATGGTGACCATGGGAATGTTTCCATCCCCTCTCCCACTTAGCTTTTTACGATAAAGGGATACGCTATCTAGTGCATAAAATAAACACATATAGCATGCATGAAAGCAATAAAGCACATTGATCACATAGTCAAAATAATGCTAGAGAAATTATTTTCCCGACTATCATGGCTTTATCTTCATATGCATCCTCTAGTCTTCAGTCTTCGTTTCTTGAATGCTCCATGTGACGAGAATATTAATTTCCAATATTTAAATCTATTTATTTTCAATTAATCCAAAAGTTACTTAATTCGAAAATTAAGTCAATTGAATATATCAAAAATAAAATTAAATATTATTAATATTTTTATTTATTTATTTTCCTATCTAGTTCTATTAAATCTCTAGAATAATCTATCCAAGTAAAATTAGAATATTCTAGAAGACATCTATAATAGAACAAGGAAATAAAATAAATTAGGACTCACTACTTTCCAAATTTATTTTTATTCCTAATCCATGAATATTCCCATGAGTAGGAATAATCAAATAGGAAAAATAAATTTAGTACTAAATTAATTAAATTTCTAATCTATGAATATTTCCATGAAGGAAATAAATCAATAGAAAATAAAATTAATTTAAATTAATTCTTTTCCTAATCCATGAGAGTTTCCAAAAGGAGAACAATCAAATAGGAAAAATCCGAATTAATTTGGAAAGTAATTTCTTGGTAGGAATAGCATGGGATTGGGAGACCCCACACCATCCCCACCTAGAAGGATCGGCCGGCCACTCGGGGAGGAGCGCCGCCGCCGCCTAGCCATGCCGGCTAGGCCATGGGTCGATCACCATCATGGGATCGATCCCAAGCCCTTTTCACTTCGTCACTTCTTCGTCTTCCGGCGATCGTCTCATCATCGAACCAACGTAAAATAAATTACAATAATCTAAATTACAATTCCGGTATCGATTCTATACATGAAATCGACCCTATACATTTTCCGGAAAATAAAGTGCGTAATAATAAATCCTAAATTCGGTCAACCCCCGAATTTTTACTATTACAAACATTCAACCACATAAAAACGAATCTCGACATGTCCGAGAGTTTAATAATCATGATAATTAATTAAAAACAATTAATTAAATCCAACCATGATAGCCGGAAATCCTGCAAGGTAGAACAATAATCGAATATATACATGAACACGAAACCAAACGCTCTGATACCAATTGCTGGGATTTGATGTCCCGGGCTATCAAAATTGCGGAACCGATAACCCGATCAAAACCCTAGATCGCCGGAAATAGGATCCCCGACTCATCCGCAGGAGTCCGACCTTTGGAGACTACGCGCCCGAAGACACGCAGCCCGCCCCCAGCCGAAGTCCCCCACGAGTCGGATCCACGAACGCGAACCACCTCACGAGCCGGGGCCCGACCGAACGCCCAGCGAGGCCCGAAGGCCGCGTGCGCCCAGCCGAGCCCCCGCGAGGGGCTCGCGATCGTCCTCGGACGATCGCTGGGATCGCTACGGGCGATCCCCGGGGCTGCTCGTAGCAGCCCCGCAGCGAGTCGTGGACTCGCTGCTCGCGAGGGCGTCGCCCTCGCACGCCTCGCTACGGGTGAACCCGTAGCGCATACGAGGCAGCTACGGGTCATCCCGTAGCACGCCCGCGATCGAGCTCACGGGCTCGATCGCCCCTCGGCTCCAGCCGAGGGCTTCGCGCGGTACGCGCCTCCGACGACGGCGGCTGGGGTCCGCCACGGCACCAGCCCGTGGCACCCCGGCGATTGATCGAAGTCGATTATGTGCCCCCGGCGTTCACCCTCGCACGCCTCACAATTAATCAACACAAATAATCAAAGAGGGGTTCTCGATTATTACCTCGATTCGTTGTACGGAGAAACGAATCTTTATTGACGACCTTGCGATCTTCCTACGTATTCCTCGCACTTCGTCCGAACGTCGTGTGGGCGACGATCTATCGGATTCCTATGGATCTCCTTCACTCTCCAAAACTTTATGATTGGCGTAATGTAAATGTTAGTTTTGGCGACAACGTATTTTTCCTTGTGTTTTTGTTTTGGTTGATTTTCAGGGTTACAGGTTAAAAATCCGAAGTCAACTACCTTGCGCGTGGAAATGGAGACTTGAGTCTCCACTTTTGGAATGACACGGAAACGGCGACTAGAGTCGCCGCTTTGGATGCATGGACAAGGAAACGGCGACAGCAGTCGCCGCTTTTGGTGCAAGGTTGAAATGCAAGGAAACGGCGACAGCAGTCGCCGCTTTTGGTGACACGAGGAAAACGGCGACTCGTGTCGCCGCTTTTGGTGAAATGGTATTGTGCATGGAAACGGCGAACCGTGTCGCCGTTTTTGGTGCATTGCATGTGTGCATGGAAACGGCGACTAGAGTCGCCGCTTTTGTGTATGCGTGAAAACGGCGACTCCTGTCGCCGGTTTTGGTGCAAAGGGTTGTGGCATGGAAAACGGCGACACGGGTCGCTGGTTCTCCGTTTTTGGTGCATGAAAAAATTCCAGCGACTGGAGTCGCTGGTTTTTGGGGCGTACATAAATCCGGCGACAGGAGTCGCCGGTTTTGGTTCCTAGTGACGTTTTTCATAACTCTTGTTTTTGTGTTTTGTTTTTTATGACTAAGTACTTACAACGTGATTTCTTTCACCAGGTACTCAGTTTGAGGAAATGAAGATTTGTTCCAAGTTTGCAACTTCAACAATATCGACGACCATGAAGACGATGAAATTCTGAGACTTCAACACTTAGAGATTTTCACAAGAAATTGAAGATGAAGAATTGAGATCGATGGAGTCAAGATTGAAATTGAAGTTTGATTTTGAAATTGAAGATTCAAGATTCGAAGATTCAAGAATCGAAGATTCAAGATTCCAAGATTCAAGAATCCAAGTTCTACAATGATGATGTCATCTATGGAAAAGTGACATAGGCCAAACATGCGACGAATGAGAATGTGCCACGTCATCACTCTCACATGTGCGGCTCTACTATAAATACCCATGGATGTTCATTTCATCATTTGACGATTTTGAGAGAACGAAATCTGATTTTTAGAATCATAGTCGTGCATCGAGTTTGTGTAGTAGCTTTTGCGCCGTGTGCCAAGATTAGAGCTAGGAGATTTAGCTTTAGGTACTCGTGTGCTAGTTTGCAAGTTAGTGGGAGTTGTTGCGACACTCGGGAAACTTCTTGTAAACGTTTTGCCTACCATACTCTACAAGTGTAATAGTTTAAGTTTTGTGTTCAATGAAATGGAAACTATTACATAACTTTGTCTTCACATTTTATTCTACAACTTGTGTGACTGTTTTACTTTGACGGAAGCTGCTGTCTGTGAGTTCAAGACCAATTTCACGAAAAATTGGTATCCTACGCTGAAGGCGTAATTTCAATTGGTATCAGAGCAGGACGTCATACGTATAAGACGTGATCCGTTACTTGACTTCATATTTCCGCTATAATGGAGTCGCCAATGTTTGTTCAGAAACCGATTATGCTTACGCATCAGAACTACTCTAACTGGAAAGCCAAAGTTTCTGCTAGAATTAAAGGCCATGACTCTCGTGCATGGATGGCTGTCTTGGAAGGTTGGGAGTGTCCGTATACTGAAGACGCCGATGGAGTAAAAATTCCCAAACTTGAACGTAACTGGACTAGAGAAGAGCATGACTTGTCAACTGCGAATAGCAAGGCTCTACTTCTTATTTGTGAATGGTTGGAACTAAGTATGTACCAACTGGTGAAAAATTGCACTTCAGCGAAAGACGCATGGGAAACTCTTCAGAGAACATGCGAAGGAAGTAAGGCCGTGAAGCGCTCTAAAATTCGAACTATCACTGCTCAGTTCCATCAACTCCGTATGAGAGAAGATGAAGACATAAATGAGTACTTAGACAAAATCATGAGATATGTGAACGAAGTTCATGAACTTGGAGAAACTTTTCCTGCCGTCATGATTTATGAGAAGACTCTTCATAGTCTAAGTTCTCGGTTCGAAAGTAAAGTTCTAACTCTTGAAGCACGAGAAGAAAAAGATCAAAAATGGGACTATGCAGATCTGATGGCTGATTTGAGAAACTACGACTTAACTCTAAAAGTTCGTAGCAACCCGGATATGTCACTTGTTTATGAGCCGATGACTGCTCTAAAAATTTCTGAGAAGGGTAAGAGCTCTAGAAGTTCGAAACCGCATAAAACTCCTTCAAGAAATGAGAAATCAGAATGTAGTTTTTCAGCTGATGTAGATGAATCTGATGACGATGAAGCAGAGGACATTGAACGTTTGATGAATCAGAATAATCCTGATAAACTTGCTGCACTGACTGAAATTGTCACGTACCTTGTGAAGCAAGAATTTAAGAGGAAAAATCGTGCCCGGAACTTTCGAAAGTTTCAGAAAAATTCTAACTCTTTTCAGAGAAACTCAGACAACCGAAATCAAACTTCATTCACTGACAAAAAATTTAAGGAGACAAAACTTTCTCCATATTCTTCAACTAGCAAGGATGTTTCTAAAATGCAGTGCTTCGAATGTAAGGGATATGGACACGTTAAAAATGAATGTCCTAATTTACATCGTAAGAAGAAGCTACCAGTTAGCTATGTCGTGATCGACGATGAGGATGTCATTTCTGAGAACGACGAGTCTGAGGACAATAATTCTGATGACGATGAGGACAACGCTCTAGTTGTCACTTTTGGTGAAGACTTTGAACTGGCGAATTTCGAAGTTGAAAACTTTGAACTTAACACCTTTCTGAAGGACACTGCAACTGCAGACAACATTTTCCGTGTGGCATCGAAAAATCGAAATTTTTGTGATGATAACATTTTCTCGGATGATGAGTCTGAGTCTGAGACCGAAAGGGAAGAGATGACATCTGATGTTCATCAAAGTGTGACCGAGTCTGCTGAATTGGTTGATCTGAAAGAGAGTTATTCTAAACTCGAAAAATTGTGTGACACAGCTATCACTGAGAATAGCACACTTGAAGTATCACTGAAATTCATAAAAGAATCTCTTGATGAACTCTCTGAAGAGAAACGAAAAATGAATGATGAGGCTGTAGTCTTGAGAAACTCAGTTGAGAAGACTGAGGATGAGAAGAAAAAGTTGAACAACTCTCTGACAATTCTTAAAGTTAAATTTGATGACCTGTTCGAGGAAAAGCACAAGTATTTCAAGGAAGTTGTCGAACTGAGAGAAGTGTGTGAGAAGTTGAGTTCTGAAAACTCAAAACTAAAGACTTCACTGAAAAAGGAGTCAACTGAAGTTAAGAAGCTGCAGACCTTGTTTAAGAACTCGGACGCTGAAAATGACGAACTGAAGTCATCCCTAATGAAAGTTCAAACTGACCTTGCCATGACTGACAAGGAACGATATGTGTTGAAAGAAAAACTTCAGATGACTGATGAGCTACTAAGGAAAATGAACACGAACTCTTCCGTGTTTGACAATGCTGCTTCATATATGAATCCTAATCGTTACGGACTTGGATTTCAAAAAGTTTTTGAGTCTATTTACTCGACTCCTGAAAAGAAGAAAGATGTGAATTTTGTTAAGGCGTCGGCTGATCTGTCTGAGGATAAAAGCAAGGATGAAGTTGAATCATCTAAACGAAAGGAGATTGCTGAAGGGAAGAAGATTGCTAAGTCTCCAGAACCAGAAACTCAAAAGTCGATCTCGACTTCAAAATCTGAGACATATCAATTTCCGAAGAATATTGTCAAACTTCCTCGTGGTATCCTACCTTATGAAAAGACGTTGCTGAAGAACTTAGAGAAATCTCAGAACGTGAAGAAAAATGAACAGTCCTCTCGGACTAAAACTGTGTTGGTCAAAACGTCCATGAAGGTTGAAACTCGTCCAAGGAGAAAGTATGTTTGTCACTACTGTGATCAACCTGGACACATTCGACCATTTTGCTACAGGATGAAAGAGGACATGAACAGAGAACTTATGACCTTAAAGAAAAAATCTGAAATGACTAAGGAAATGAAGAAACCCATTTCTTCAAATCCGAAAGCTAAGACAAATCCGAAAGCTGTGACTGAGAGGAACGGTCAAAAGTCTAATGGGAAGAAGAAGTGGGTGCCTAGGTCCCAAAAGTGCAAAGTTGAACTTAATTCTAAAACCAGCTGTTGGCAACCAAGAGAACTGATTTTCTGCCATGTTGCACTTAACGCATCTGAGACTGGAACCAAAGGAATTTGGTATTTTGATAGTGGCTGTTCCCGCCATATGACTGGCACGAAAAAGTTTCTGAAAAATTACGAGCCTATGACTGGAGCTCCCGTAGTGTTTGGAGGGGGAGCAAAAGGCGTCGTAAAGGGAAAAGGGACTCTACAAATCAAAGGACTACCTCCTATCAGAAATGTAGTCCATGTAAAAGGACTTGTTGCTAACCTGATTTCCATCAGTCAACTGTGTGATGAAGGACTGAACGTGAGTTTTGATAAGGAATCGTGCAGAGTTTTTGATGGTGAAGGAAAGTGTATAATGGAAGGTCCACGAGCCAAAAATAATTGCTATACAACTGAGTATAGTTGTTTTTCTGTGACCGTTCCTGATGAAGTTGATTTGTGGCATCAACGACTTGGCCACACCAGCACTCGAAATTTGAGCAAATTGGTTAAGGGGGAGATTGTTCGAGGAATCTCTCAACTCCCCAAAATTGAGAAAAGAGTGTGTGGTGACTGTCAGAAGGGTAAGCTGACAAGAACTCCTCATCCGGCACTGCCAATGCTCATGAGTACTTCAGCTCCATTCGAACTGTTACATATGGACTTGATGGGTCCAATGGAGGTTAAAAGTATAGCAAAGAAAGAATATGTGTTGGTTGTAGTTGATGATTTTTCTCGCTACACTTGGACAAGATTTTTGGCTACCAAAGATGAAACTTTTGATGCCTTCAAGGGCATTGTGAAATGGATCAAAACGAATCATGAGGCTAAAGTAAAAAGGATCAGAAGTGATCATGGAACTGAATTTCAAAATGCTAGCTTCAACGAATTCTGTATGATGAAAGGAATTCATCATGAATACTCGGCCCCAAAAACTCCTCAACAAAATGGGATTGCCGAACGAAAGAATCGAACGCTACAAGAAATGGCACGTGTAATGCTTATCTCCAAAAATCTTGCACGAACTTTTTGGGCAGAAGCTGTCTCCACTGCTGGATATATTTTGAATCGGATAAGTATTCGATCTGGGACGACCGCAACTGCCTATGAACTGGTAAATGGCAAGAAACCTTCAGTTGCACACTTTCGTGTCTTTGGCTGTACTTGCTATATTTTGAAGGATCGTGATCCTCTGAAGAAATTTGAAGCCAAAGCTGATCGTGGTATTTTTGTTGGTTATAGCCAAAACAGCCATGCTTATCGTGCCTACAATCTTCGAACTAAGAAAGTCATCGAAACTGTTAACATAAACTTTGATGAACAAGACTTTCTTGGAAAAGATACTGAGGAAAACTGGGTTAAAGAAGGAATTTTGGATTATCAAAATTTTCCACCAACACCCACAACTGCTGCTCCTGAGAATGTGTCTCCAGGAAATTTTACTCCAAACACTTCATCTGAAGTTGGAGGTTCTAGCAATCAGGAAAATGATACTTCATCGTCTGACGATGAAGAAACTGAGCTAAATATTGAAAACCCAGCTAATGCTACTAGAGAGGCACCTCGACTCATTCAAAAGAAACATCCTCCGACCCAAATGATTGGGAACTTAAATGAGCAAACTACGCGCTCAAAGAAACCGACAAATTCCTCGGATGAACTCTACAACATCTGTACTTCTGCAATCTATAATGAAATCGGCATCTCTTGCTTTCTCTCTGAAAATGAGCCGAAAAATTACAAAGAAGCCATGAAAGAAGATTTTTGGATCATGGCCATGCAAGAAGAGTTGAATGAGTTTACTAGAAACAATGTTTGGTCCTTAGTTCCCAGAACGTCACACATGAATGTAGTTGGAACTAAATGGATCTTTAAGAACAAAACTGATGAACACAACCAAGTTGTTCGAAACAAAGCACGACTTGTCGCACAAGGCTATGCCCAAGTTGAGGGTATTGATTTTGATGAAACCTTTGCTCCAGTTGCACGAATTGAATCCATCAGACTCTTAATTGCTATTGCATGCCACCTCGGCATCAAACTTAGACAAATGGATGTCAAAGCTGCATTCCTAAATGGATTTTTGGAAGAAGAAGTGTATGTAGCTCAACCGAAAGGTTTTGAGGATCCGAAAAAGCCAAATCATGTATACAAGCTTCACAAAGCTCTATATGGCTTGAAACAAGCGCCTCGCGCCTGGTATGGATGTCTCACGGATTTTCTTCTAAAGTTCGGCTTTGAGCGTGGATCGGTGGACAAAACTTTGTTCATCAAGCGAGATGGCAAACACATGATTGTTGCCCAAATTTACGTTGACGACATTTTCTTCGGAGCTACTTGTTCTAAACTCGTGACTGCCTTCACAGAAGCTATGTCCTCAACATTTCAGATGAGCCTTGAGGGGGAGTTGCATCAATTTCTTGGCCTTCAGATTTCTCAACGACCAAATGGGATATTTGTATCTCAAAATAAGTATGCTAAAAACATGGTTGAGAGGTTTGAAATGCATCATGCCAAGCCAGCTAACACTCCTATGGCAACTACGAAACGCTTGTCAACGTCAACAAAAAGTCGGAGTGTCAACCAAACTCTTTATCGTTCCATGATTGGGAGTTTACTTTATTTAACTGCCACTCGTCCTGACATTATGTTTAGTGTTTGTATGTGTGCCAGGTACCAAGCTGATCCAAAGGAGGACCATCTAAGAGCTGTGAAACGGATTCTCCGCTACATTTCTGGAACTTCTCAGCTAGGTCTGTGGTATGCGCGCGACACTCATCCAATCTTGTCGGCTTTTCTGACGCCGACTGGGCGACGGACACGGACGAACGAAAAAGTACCTCCGGCAGCTGTTGCTTCCTTGGAAATAATCTCGTGTCTTGGCATAGTAGAAAGCAAAATTGTATTGCCCTGTCAACTGCCGAGTCGGAGTACGTTGCGGCTGGAAGTTGCTGCACTCAACTACTTTGGTTGAAACAAATGTTGAATGACTATCTCCTTGAGAGTGCTCCATTAGTGCTGTATTGTGATAACCAGAGTGCTATCAAAATCAGCGAAAATCCTGTCCAGCACTCAAGAACTAAACACATCGACATTCGACATCATTTCATTAGAGATTTGGTTGATCGTGATATAGTCAGTCTACAGCATATTTCTACGGAAAAACAGCTCGCTGACATCTTTACCAAACCTCTTGACTTTGAGAGATTTAAGAAACTAAGAAATTCTCTCTGCATGTGTTCTCTCTAAGAGTTCACGGAAAAATTTTGAAGTCTGAAAGAGTAGTTTCTTTACTTCTGAATACGCACTCGGAATCGTCGTGGATTAGTCTAGTCAGACAAACATGGATTCGAGGCCGCTTTTAGTCTTCGGACACAAGAGTATTTATTCCGCTGAATGCGAACATGTGAACATGGCTTAAACTCCTCGCTTCATTTGCATAGATCCATAAAGCCAAGTAACGGAGGACGCCGGTTACCCCGGCTCCACTCTTCGAAAGGTTGTACATGGACGCTGAACTTTAAGACACTCTCCTATCACACTTTGGAGGACGCAAGTGAACCTTGCTCCCCTCTGACTGCTGTAATGAGTGTCTGTTGCATTTCATTTAAAGCTATAAACTCGTCTGGAGGACGCCGGTTACCCCGGCTCCCCTCTGATTGTAGTAATGCTAGTTCCTGATTGGAGTGCCTTAAGTGTTCACCTTGCATTCATGAATTAAAATCTCTTGTGCGGCGCTAACTCTGCCAATATGTTTCGACGAAACACGACTGCATCCTTGTGACTGAGACGAAGGACAAGTAAACATGTCTATCACATACTTCGGTCCAACTCACCGGTTTTTAATATGAGAGATTTTTCATTACCTCAAAGTTACTATCACCTTGTGTGAAAATTTTTTGGTTTTTGGAAAATGATGAAATGTGGATTCTTTTCTGGGTAAATATTTGCTCTTCATTGCCTAATATCACCCCTCGAATCTCCACTAAAATGTGTTTGAATGTTTGTGTGTGTTGAACTCTTGATTGACTAACTCGGGATGTGTTGTTTTTGTTTTGGCATTTCTGTAGTTCATATCCAGCGCTACGTGGTTTACCATCTCGGAAGTCAAATTTTGAGTGTAGCAACGGCCATCTCGTAAAATTCAAGTGACAACGTCAAATTCATTAAGTCCAACGAATGCAAAACCGTACACGTACACAAATCCGGAGACTGGTGCAAAATTCCGGAGACTACATGTACACAAATCCGGAGACTCATTGTACTAAAATTCCGGAGACTACATGTACACAAATCCGGAGACTCATTGTACTAAAATCCGGAGACTCGTGTCTCCAGTTTCTTGGCTACCCTGACAGTGCCATAAAACCGGAGACTCATTTGTGCAAAATTCCGGAGACTCAAGTCGCCATAAAAACGGAGACTCACATTTGGCACGAAACCGGCGACTTGCACATAAAACGGAGACTCATGTCTCTGGAATTTTTCCTTAGCCAAATTTTCAGCGTAAAAGAAAAATTGACAACTCACGTTTCTCAACCAATGGCACTCAACTTCGTTTCTCAACCGATGGTTCTCAACTTCGGTTTTCATGCCATGGTTTGATTATCTCTAAACTTTTCATTTTTTTTATTATTTTATTTTATTTTATTATTTATTATTTTTGGAAATTATTATTTTAATAATATTTTCAAAATTAATAAATTTTTGTTCGTCTTTTTGATCTAATTTCCTTCTTGAGAAGAGCTGTTTACAGGTATTGGACTGGGCTTTTTCATTCCGACGGGCGGCCCAAATTTTTCCTATAAATAGGCCTCGATGAAAACCTAATTCATTTACGCTTACATCAGAATTCTCTAACTCTCAAGCTTTCGATCTATCGACTCTCAACTGCAAGTTCGGCATCCGAAGTTCTTAGTTCTTAGGTTCTTGTTTTCCGTTGCATCCGGCAACTCTTGCTTTGCGCATCCGGCGCCCTGTCCTTGTTTTCGGAAGTTGAACTTCGTTTTCGTGGTTTCCGTTTTCTCACAGCTGCGAACTGTCGGTTACTTACTTTTCTGAACTTTGAAATGGCGAAAAATTTTGACGATATGATGGCTGATATGACTGCTTATCTTAACGAGCAGTTCGAAAACGCTCTTACTCCTGAAGCCAAGAAAGCGGCTTACGAAGAGCTTAAAGCTCATCTGGACAAAGTTGATCGTCGCAAAGCCTCGTCTGCCGAAACTTCCGTTGACTTGACTAGATCTGCAACTCCTGAACTCTCGACTGCCCGTCAGCCGGGAAATGATCCTAAGTCAGGGAAAACAAAGTTCCAGGATGCTTCCTTCCGAATCTACAGTGGAGTCGTCCCCAAAGCTGAATATCATCGGTTACTCGCAGCTGGCGAGATAACTAAGGATGGAAAGAAAGTTGTAAAAATTCCATCAGCTGCAACTGTGTCTGCTGGAAAGAATCCAAAGACACCAAAATCATCGCTTCCAACTGGAAGTGGTTCGGGAAAGAAATCTGTCGTCAGTGGCAGTGGAGTTAAGTCTCCAACTTCTAAAATTTCTGGTGGTGGGTCTGCTGCAAAATCAAAATCCCACAGCTCTCAGAAACCGCCCTTGGCGCCTCATTCTTCGGGATCAGCTGGATCCCAAAAATCGACTGATAACTTCAAATATATTCGAAGGATTGAAGAGTGTCCCAAACCTCACTCTGAAGAATTTTTTACGGCGACTGCTGAACGTCGTCATAAACTAATCACAACACTTCCCATTCACACTGACCGAACTATCCTGAAAGAGGATTATGAAAACCATGGTATCATGGATTTTCTGACTCAGATGCAGCTGTTCGACTCTGTGCATCTGACTTACCGTTACTCGATTCCTATAATCCACAAGTTTTACGCAAGCTTGTCTCCTGAATTTGCCGATCCGAAAAATCGGTTGTATGGTTGCTTTATCTTTCGTAACAAGCTCTACAATTTTCGTCCCTTCACGATTAATGAGTTTCTGAAACGACTTGACATAGATGGTACTTGGACGACACCATCGGCTGCGGAGAGAGCCAAAGACTTGGAGATTGGGACTTTTCTCACCCAAAAGAAAGTCAAGTCTGAACTGCCACCACCCTCAAAGCTGTCTGCTTTTTATGGCGTCCTTCATCGGCTGGGGATGTCTAACTGGATAGCTAACAGGGATTCCTCGGTCATGACTCCGGAACTAATGCATCTGATATTTCGCCTTGGCTGCGGCGAACAGTTTGACCTTGGCCAAATCATTTTTAATGACTTATGTAAAATCGCCAAAACCTCGGATGAGAGAATTATTAAGCAGGCTGAGCTGCCAGAAGAAAAGAGAATCCATCTTACACATCCTTGTCTGATTTATGGGATGCTTCATGCCCAGGACTTTGTCCCAAATCCTGGCCCAGAGAAAAAGATGAAGAAAAATGGGGCAGTCAAGATTACGGGAAAATACTTGAATCCTGCGAAGCGTGTGATCGACTTACCTTGGCGCGAACTTGTCAACCGAGATGCGCTTCCGGAAATCTTAACTCCGCCTCCGACTCCTAAGTCTTCACGAAAGCGGAAGCTTAAGTCCCCAAAAACTAAGTCCCCAACTGCTAAGCGCCAGAAATCACAGTCAACTGCGAAACCACAGCCGACTGCTGCTGTCGCAGAACCTGAAGTTGAGGGTGCTAAGTCTCCGAGAGTTGTTCCTCGTGGTTTCGGTCCGACTTCAAATATTCCATCTTATCAGAATCCGCATCATCCGATCCATAGTCATCGTGTTGTGGTTCCTTCGGCCTTGGTTCAAGAATTTTACGTCGACTCCTTAGCTCTGGAAAAGCGTCAAGTTGAGCATGTTGATGCGTACAACAGAATGATTGAGGCCCAGGAAAAACAGAAAAAATCTTTCAAGAGACTGCAACGGGAGATCCAACAAGGGGGAGGACTTGGAGATGTTGGAGCCCCAGATGCCAGTTTGAAAGATACATTTATTCTGAAGATGGTGCGTGACGCGATTCAGGAAGCTCATTCGCAGCTGTCCAAAAGAAACTTGATTGAAGTTGTGAGCGACGATGGAGAGAAAACCGATGAAGACATTTTTGAAGGTGTTATGAATGCTCGTGACAAAGGGAAAGGGAAGATGGGCGATACTACAAATCCAGGGGCGTCGTTCGCGATGCCGTCTGATGGTCTGAGAGATGAAGCTGATGAAGATGTCAACGTTGAGGACGTTGACGAAGCTGCAGCTGATGGGTTGGGTGAGCGAGATATTTTTGGGGATCCGGAAACCGACACGGATGATAGTGATGACTCTAGTTCTGACGATGGCTTCAGTTATGAAGATGACGAAGAAGAGTTGATCGAAAGTCCGGAACGTGATCCGTCTCCAACAGCTGCGGCCCAAGACTGAAGTTCAAGTGGTTGATCAAGTTTTTCAATTTCTGTTTTTTGATAACTCTGGAACTCGTTTTTCATGTTTTGATTTTGCATGCATACAACATTGAACTTATTCGTCCATGCATGTTTTTCATATTTGCTTACTCTGGTATTCGTGTTTTGATACATTGGTTTTTCCGTGGTTGGTTTATCTATCCAAGTTTTTCATGTTTGTTTTGAAATTTTGTCTAAGTATTTTTATGGTTTTTCATTGATTGTATGATTGATGTTTTTCCATCTTTTTACTTAGCTATTTTTGTGGTTTGTTTGGTTGAGGGGGAGATACTTGTATCTCGTTTTTACTTAACTTTGTTTTCATGAGTTGTGCCAAAAAGGGGGAGATTGTAAATGTTAGTTTTGGCGACAACGTATTTTTCCTTGTGTTTTTGTTTTGGTTGATTTTCAGGGTTACAGGTTAAAAATCCGAATTCAACTACCTTGCGCGTGGAAATGGAGACTTGAGTCTCCACTTTTGGAATGACACGGAAACGGCGACTAGAGTCGCCGCTTTGGATGCATGGACAAGGAAACGGCGACAGCAGTCGCCGCTTTTGGTGCAAGGTTGAAATGCAAGGAAACGGCGACAGCAGTCGCCGCTTTTGGTGACACGAGGAAAACGGCGACTCGTGTCGCCGCTTTTGGTGAAATGGTATTGTGCATGGAAACGGCGAACCGTGTCGCCGTTTTTGGTGCATTGCATGTGTGCATGGAAACGGCGACTAGAGTCGCCGCTTTTGTGTATGCGTGAAAACGGCGACTCCTGTCGCCGGTTTTGGTGCAAAGGGTTGTGGCATGGAAAACGGCGACACGGGTCGCTGGTTCTCCGTTTTTGGTGCATGAAAAAATTCCAGCGACTGGAGTCGCTGGTTTTTGGGGCGTACATAAATCCGGCGACAGGAGTCGCCGGTTTTGGTTCCTAGTGACGTTTTTCATAACTCTTGTTTTTGTGTTTTGTTTTTTATGACTAAGTACTTACAACGTGATTTCTTTCACCAGGTACTCAGTTTGAGGAAATGAAGATTTGTTCCAAGTTTGCAACTTCAACAATATCGACGACCATGAAGACGATGAAATTCTGAGACTTCAACACTTAGAGATTTTCACAAGAAATTGAAGATGAAGAATTGCGATCGATGGAGTCAAGATTGAAATTGAAGTTTGATTTTGAAATTGAAGATTCAAGATTTGAAGATTCAAGAATCGAAGATTCAAGATTCCAAGATTCAAGAATCCAAGTTCTACAATGATGATGTCATCTATGGAAAAGTGACATAGGCCAAACATGCGACGAATGAGAATGTGCCACGTCATCACTCTCACATGTGCGGCTCTACTATAAATACCCATGGATGTTCATTTCATCATTTGACGATTTTGAGAGAACGAAATCTGATTTTTAGAATCATAGTCGTGCATCGAGTTTGTGTAGTAGCTTTTGCGCCGTGTGCCAAGATTAGAGCTAGGAGATTTAGCTTTAGGTACTCGTGTGCTAGTTTGCAAGTTAGTGGGAGTTGTTGCGACACTCGGGAAACTTCTTGTAAACGTTTTGCCTACCATACTCTACAAGTGTAATAGTTTAAGTTTTGTGTTCAATGAAATGGAAACTATTACATAACTTTGTCTTCACATTTTATTCTACAACTTGTGTGACTGTTTTACTTTGACGGAAGCTGCTGTCTGTGAGTTCAAGACCAATTTCACGAAAAATTGGTATCCTACGCTGAAGGCGTAATTTCACGTAACTTAGGTTGTGAAAAGTGAAGACCATGTAGTGCTTATATAGGCTACGTAGGGGATCATAAGGAGAATAAATATTGGGCTTCTAAATATTGAAGATTAAATTGGGTCCAACCCAAATCCATTAATCCTTATCAATATTAAATTTTATTTATTTTCCACTATATAAATAAAATTGCACTCCCAATATTAATCCATATTATATCAAATAATATTTCTCCGATTAGTATTATTTATTCCGTGTATTTAAGATTTAAATATCCATGAATAAATTTATTTATTGCTCAATAAATAATATTCATATCTTATATCCGAGACTAGTACCGTTCAACCTTTATTATTGTGCGGAACGAATCCACTCATGAGGTTTACACAATAATTCCTTATGAACTCATCTCGGGGATATTATCAACCCTTCCGGGATACACTTTCCCGTCAAGTATTCACGGCATGTCATATATAAAATATAGCGACCCAATTTTACTGGTAATTAACCCAATAATTAAATCGGTTAATTCCTTTGGAAAATCAAAGTCTCTAATATTAAATATACACACCCGCAATAATATCGGGGATTAAGAATAAAATACTCCGAGATTTAAATTGATTATCCAAGGCAATCCTAATCAACAAATCTCAAGCTGATCCGCCCAATACACCAAGTGTACAAGTGTGATAAAATAATTAAGATAAATTATTTTCTCTCTCACACAACGACTATACCGATGGATTGGTCCGTGTCCATCTAGGTCGTGAGCAACTGTTCGATTAAATACGAGTAACCGATAGTATGATCTTCTGTGCGCCCATGCGCACCATACTAACTACAACGTATAAAATCCAGGACTATATTTTGCATAATTAATTAAATGCAAATAATTGTTTATTAATTAAATAGGTTAAATGCTATGACCGGGAGTTTACCGATACTTAAATCTAGACATTAAGTACACAACTCCAACAACACGCGCCGCCGACGAGGGTGGCCGGCGGATCCCCGACGATCGAACCCTAGGTTCGATCGTGTGCCCCGGCGTCCAGCCGGGGCTCCCCTCTCGTCGCGCGTTCCCGGCGGTTGAACCCTAGGTTCGGCCGCCCCTCTCGATCCTCGCCGGGGATCTCGAATCTCCGTCCCCGAGATTCGTCGTTTACCCGGATCGTGTGTTCATGTATATGTTACAATTAATATCACATAAAACATAGAAAGGGTTTTATGATTTTACCTTCGATTCGTTGTGCGGAGAAACGAAATCAAACACCTTTGAAGACCTTCGAATCTTCCTACGTATTCCTTGCACTCCGTTCGAACGTCGTGTGGGCGACGATCTATCGAACTTATATGGATCTCCTTCAACTCTCTAGAACTATCAAATATTGATATTCTTGTCTTATGATTTATGAAGGCCATGTAGTACTTTTATAGGCTACGTAGGGGATCAAAATGAGGTGGAATATTGGGCTCCCAATATTGATGATTAAATTGAGCCCAGCCCAAATCTATTAATCCTTATCAACATTAATTTTATTTATTTTCCACTATATAAATAAAATTGCACTCCCAATATTTACTCATATTATATCAAATAATATTTCTCAGGTAGTATTATTTATTCCGTGTATTTAAGATTTAAATATCCATGAATAAAATTAATTTATTGCTAATTAATTTATTCATCTCTTATATCCGAGAATAGTACCATTCAACCTTAATTATTATGCGGATTAAATCCACCTGCAGGGTTTACATAATAATTCCTTATGAACTCATCTCGGGGATATTATCAACCCTTACGGGATACACTTTCCCGTCAAGTATTCACGGCATGTCGTATATAAAATATAGTGACCCAACTTAACCGGTAATTAACCCAATAATTAAATCGGTTAATTCCTTTGGAAAATCAAAGTCACTTATATTAAATATACACACCCGTAATAATATCGGGGATTAAGAATAAGATACTCTGAGATTTAAATCAATTATCAACGGCAATCCTAATTGATAAATCTCAAGCGATCCGCCCAATACACCGAGTGTACAAGTGTGATAAAATAATTAAGATAAATTATTTTCTCTCTCACACAACGACTATACCGATGGATTGGTCCGTGTCCATCTAGGTCGTGAGCAACTGTTTGATTAAATACGAGTAACCGATAGTATGATCTTCTGTGTGGGCCCGACACACCATACTAACTACAACGTATAAAATCCAGGACTATGTTTTGCATAATTAATAAATAATAATTAAATGCAAATAATTGTTTATTAATTAAATAGGTTAAATGTCATGACCGGGGGTTTACCGATACTTAAATCTAGACATTAAGTACACAACTCCAACAATAAGGTCCCTTACGTCTCTGCGATTGGGAGTCTTATGTATGCCATGGTGTGCACGAGGCCTGACATTGCCCATGCAGTGGGAGTGGTCAGTCGGTTTATGAGCAACCCGGGGAAGCAATATTGGGAAGCCGTGAAGTGGATCTTTCGATACTTGAGGGGGACTTCCGATTTTGCTTTGAGGTTCCGAAAATCTGATAAAGGGTTACTCGTGTTCGTGGACGCAGATAAAGGCGGAGACGTGGATAGTAGGAAGAGCACTACTGGGTACGTTTACACTTTCGGGGTTACCGTGATAAGCTGGGTGTCGAGGTTGCAGAAGATAGTAGCACTACCGAGTTGTGAGGCGGAGTACTTCGCTGTGATGGAAGCCGCGAAGGAGATGATGTGGCTACAGGCATTCCTGCTAGAGTTGAGGCAAGATCACTCGGGGAGTATCTTGTATTCCGACAGTCATAGCGCCATTCACTTGGTGAAGAATCCGGTGTACCATGCTCGAACGAAGCATATCCAGCTGAAATATCACTTCATTCGATCGGCCTTAGAGGAAGACGTTTTGGTGTTGGAGAAGATTCTTGGGAGTAAGAATCCGGCCGGCATGTTTACGAAGGTGGTACCGTGTGACAAGTTGAGGTTGTGTTCAACCTCGGCTGGTCTTCTGGGATGAGGACCGGGGACGCCACTGCAATGGGAAAGAATGATAGAGGTTGTGAATTAGCTTCAAGTGGGAGATTGTTGGGTGTGAAGCGCATTCACGCCGGAAACGATCGTCGGAGACGATCGAAGAAGACGACGGAGAAGACGATCGAAGCGGGAGTCGAGGCTGAAGTTCTGGCCTGGTGTCGGCCGACACCAGGCCCTGTCGGACGACAAAGAAGCTCCTCGAGCTTCTGTGGATCACGCATCTCAGCCCGAGGTGAAACACGAGATTCGTGTTGAAGGTGTCGGCCGACACCCATTCTTGTCGGCCGACAAGCTGGGGCTTTTACGCCCCAGCGAGTTTTTTCTCCAGAATTGTTTTTCTCCCCTCTATATAAACCTTATGTGTATTGTAAAATAGGGTTAACACATCCAGAAAGCCTAGAAGCAATTATAGCATTACAAAGTCGTGTAATCAAGTCCTATAATCGTTCTAGTGAAATATTGCAGCGGAAAGAAGTGGACGTAACCCTCGTTAACGGGTAAAGCACTATAAATCTTCGTGTCATTTATTTTTCGTATTTTTCGTTCTTGTGTTGTTCGTGTACTTTTCAGGCGGGGATTTCGGGCGCGAATTCCCAACACGTACAACTTTTGCTTTAGATGCAACTTTGTGGTCAAAGTCTTCGTCTTACATAAATCCTCCAACTTCGACCACATCTCTGCTGCCGTGTTATCCTTGACCACCTCTTGAAACAAAGGACCGTAGAAATAGACTACAATTATACCTTTCGCCTTTATGTTTCATCTTGAATCACTCCGTTCTTTCATTTTTGTTTTTTTTGTTGCGATTTAAGACACAAATCGCACACCGCTCAAGAATATATATGAGATGACTTAAAAAAAATATATACGGAAGAACGAACACACAATTTACGTGGAAACGCAAAACACGGGAAAAATCACGGTAAGGAAGAAACAATTCACTATATCGTTGAGGTTACAATAATTCACTCTATGATTTTCATGTACGGAAAACCCCAATTTATAGGTTTAGAAAACTTATTAAATTAGAAACAATTAGGATTAAAAATAAATCATTTTCCTAATATACCTCTAAATATAATATAATTATATGTTCTCAATATAATTATATTCTCCTAAATAATAAATAAATACAATGAAAGTCAAATTTCCGCGTCCAAACGCGTACTACTTCTCATGTTCACGTGGGTTCAAACACACAGATGATTCATCACATCTCCGTCTGCAACCCAAAGTCTAATTAATTGGTATTGTGATATCACTCAATTAATTAGTGTGAGCAAAGTAATCGATGCACCTCAATTTTTTCAATTCCTTTTTATTTTCTTTGATTCGAGTCACACTTTGACATTTTCGTATAGTGCTGAATTATTGTAACCTCAACGATTTAATGGATTTCTTTTTATTCTTGTGGTTTTTCCCGTATTTTGGGTTTCCACGTAAAATTGTGTGTTCGTCTTTTTTTCCAATATCTTTTTTATTCGTCATCTCATATATATTTCGAGAGGCGTAAGCGATTTAGTTTCAATATCGCAACAAGTGGTATCAAAGCCTTTGAGGGGGCGTGAATATCACAACAATTGGTATCAGAGTATCGTAAAAAATTAACATAGATTAATTACTTTCATAGAATAGGGTATTGACATGTGTCACAGTCAGCAAGCCCTACCGAAAATCTCCTAATCAAAATACCCGTGACTAGCACGTGTTCTTTTCTGGCCGAATTTTGAATTTTTTTGGCTAATTAAGACTAAATTGACTAATTTTCGATAATTTGAGAGACTAAATTTAAACAAAGTTTTTTAAAAAGATCAAACCGAGACCGACTTACTTTTTTACGAGACTAACAAAAAATATCTCCCAATTAGTATCAAATATAGGTATAACGGCAGGCAAGTGACGTAAGGCAAATAGAGGGGACAAGTGATGGTGTTTCAAACCCCAATATTTCCATGGTCAAAACATGATTCTACTGGCTATTGGCAACTATTGCCTATTGGCTAAATTGGTGACAAAAAGAGAAAACTTTATATATTTATAGATTCTCTCAAATCAATTTTGAAGTATTCCATTTGGTAGAGGGATATAATGCGCCACGTATCATTTAGTTTTTATGGTAAATCAACTTTCAATTGTAATATACTATATACTTCCTTAGTTTTATAAAAATAGCACTAATTTCTTTCTGGATAATTTACAAAGTAATTAATGCAATTTCTCAAAAAACATAGTAAGAAGTATTAACTTATTTAACTGCGGTTCAGTAGAGAAAAGATTCTACAGTAGTCCTTTTCTACTTAGAGTTCCAAGTTAGTTGTTTTGAGATTTGATTCGAATTTTCACAACTTAGTAAAATTTTAATATGAATACTAATACTAATATTATTTCAAATTTAAATCTCAACGAATATTACTCCACTACACATTACTCTATTTATTATTCAATTTGTTTCATATCCGACCTATTATAATATTTTTGAGACAAAATACATCATTCTACTTTATTATTTCACTATATTTATAAAATAATAATTAAATATTTGATTATATCAACTGTAAGAAATTGTTTTTTTGAACTTAATTTCAGTCAAGTTCAGTTCAATTTACATTGATTCAGATCAGATGGTTTCAGTTTAACTCGATTAAGTTCGTTTCAAAATAAATTAAAATAAAATATATACAAAATAATTTTAATTAATAATTTTAAATATACAATCTAGTTACCGTCACAATATTATTAATATTTTACAAAAATATTTAATAATTTATAAAAATTATTATTATTTTTATAAAAAAATCAATTCAATTCAATTCAAATCGCTTAAATTAAGTTCAGTTCAATTCCATATCGCTTCAGTTCAATTTAGTTCACCTAGTTTCGGTCCAAGAGAACATGTCTTATTTAGAATTGTCAAATGGTAATTTCGGACCAGCCTGACCCAAGCCAGACGGGAACCCGACCCAATTTTCAATGGGCCTCAAATTTCGTGTCCAACCTGAAGCGGGCATGGTAGAATTATACCAAAAATATTTAAATATTGTTAATCTAAATTTTATATAAAAATAAAGGGTCATGATGTTTACACCTCTAAAATTACTCAACGCACCTTTTTTATTTTATTTTTTATGTAAAATTTCCAATTTGTCCTTTAATAAAATAATACTCTAAGTAACAAAACCAATTTGAAATTTGGGTTCATCTCTAACCCTTCGTCTCTACACCTCTCGTCAAAAGCACGCCTTCACACCCACGTGTTCAATTATTAGACCCGAGTTCTTCTCGCATGGAGAACACCTTCACACCCACACTCTGAAATCTGGGTTCATCTCTAACCCCTTTGTCTCCACAACTCCCGTCACTTGCTACATTCGGTTCGATTTCATGCGTGAATGCTCACTAACTGTTTGCCAAAATTACTGAACCAATCGTCGAATTTTTAAGCATCCCTAGGTCGTGTTTCAGATCTGGAATTTGCACTGGTTTAATTTTGATTTTGAGTTTAAAAAAAATTGAATTTCTTTATTGTTTGATGAATTGCAATTAGACTACGAATTTGGGATTTTTGAGATAACACCCGCTGCCTACGTATCTTTTCGACTGAAGAAAAGAACGAAAAAGAAAAAATTACGAAAGTTTTCAGATTTAAAATAAAATAATTTGTGTAATCAAATAATTTGTGTAAAAAAGGTGGTGTACTAATCCTAAGGGTGTGTGTAGTAATTCTTGAGGTGTAAACATCATCACTCAAAAATAAATTTGTTTTAACATTTTTCCCAACTTGCTATCTCTGATGGATGACCAGAATGGAATATTTATAAATTGGTAAAACTTGAGATAGTGATCGATAAAAAAAATTCAATCATATAGAAAATTGTAAAAATAGTTAAATTTTTGGTAATTAATTGTAATAAATTCTTGTTGATTATTATTGTACAAATGACTAAATTCCAAACATTAAATAAAATAAAATCTGGATTAAAAATATTACTGATCTTTACAATTATAGAATAAAATAAATAAATATAATAATCTTGAATTGCGGATAGTCGAGGCGTTTTAGTCTTGGCGTTTTCACTATCCGCAAGACTAAAACGCCTCGTGTATGCTATGATTTTGTGACGTTAGTCCCAAAAAATATAATGTGTGAAATTTAGATTTTTCATATTCTCAACAATTGATACAAAAACTCACAAACTTATTATCTACCACATTTGTGGGATAAGACTTTAAAATTATCATTCAATTATATCTTTTCAGTTAACAAATTCAATCATTTATTTTCCCCTCACCGAAAAATTGGATTTTGACGAAATAAAATATTATAATTATCTACGCAAAATCGTAGAAATTTATCAACAAATTAATTACAACTTGAATTAATATTTAGCCATAAAATATCATTCAAATATTGGTGAACCAAATATTTTATTCTAATTTTTTCAACAATTCTTACAAAAATTTCAACAACGACAACAACAACAATAATAATAATAATAATAATAATAATAATAATAATAATAATAATAATAATAATAATAATAATATTGAAGATATACATAACATATTTAGTTTTAATATTATTATTTAATACAAATTGAAAATAAAAAAATTAAATAAGTATCGTGTCGGCCCGTTGGGCCAATCAGGTCGAACCAAAATGCCCAAAGGGAAGTAATTTACAAGTTCCATTTAAATTTAGGTATTATTGGAAAAAAAGGTTTATTGATTTTACAAATTATGAAAAGCTCTCCATGTTTTTTCTTAAAAAAAAAAAATTTATATTTTTAACTTTGTGAAAAAATAGGGTGCTAAGATTATTTTAATTATAGTGAATGGTAATTTTTTTATTATGCAAAGACTATAATACCATTATGGTAACAAGTATAATTAATAAATTAATTTATATTAATTATTATAAACTAGTTTTGACCATTTTAATTAAAATTTATTAAAATCTACGTTCACTTTCGCTTTGCGCTGCAGATCTCACTAGAATATCAATAATCTCTAGAGAGTTTACAAAACATTATCGTGGACTCGTTTCTAGCTCATCTAGAAATTCACACAATAATCACTCTATTTGTAACTGTTAAGTATCCCACTTCGGTTGGATAAAGATCTTAAAGCTCAAATATAAGTTGAATTACCTTATCACCTTAACAAGGCCTTTTAAGGTGTATATTGGCCCAACTTTGACATGGTATCAGAGCAGGCCCAACACGATGATGGATCCCCAGCCGATGAAATTTCTGGCTTGCCCAAAGATGGCACTATGTCCACGAGTAGAGCCGACAAAATCGAGCCTACTCGTGAGGGGGCGTGTTAAGTATCCCACATCGGTTGGATAAAGATCCTAAAGCTCAAATATAAGTTGAATTACCTTATCACCTTAACAAGGCCTTTTAAGGTGTATATTGGCCCAACTTTGACATGGTATCAGAGCAGGCCCAACACGATGATGGAGCCCCAGCCGATGAAATTTCCGGCTTGCCCAAAGATGGCACTATGTCCACGAGTAGAGCCGACAAAACCGAGCCTACTCGTGAGGGGGCGTGTTAAGTATCCCACATCGGTTGGATAAAGATACCGAGCCTACTCGTGAGGGGGCGTGTTAAGTATCCCACATCGGTTGGATAAAGATACTAAAGCTCAAATATAGGTTGAATTACCTTATCACCTTAACAAGGCCTTTTAAGGTGTTTATTGGCCTAACTTTGACAGTAACCTCACGCTCTCGACTACTCTCAGAAATTTTAACGACTCAGGATGATGGATAATAAAATAAATCGATGCATGAGGATCTCTATTTATAAAGTTAGATCAACCTACAACCCTAATCATAAAATAAGTAGAGTCTAAATCATAAAAGTACACAAAATCGAATAAGAATCTTCAAAAAATACATGTAATCTAAGCAGTTTCGTGTACAAAGACTTAATTACCATTACTTTTGTCAATAAAAGAAAATGATAAATAAAAAGGATAAGTAAGCGCTCGCCTTTTGAGAAGACGTCAGCCTCGTGACACCACTAGCACGAAATCCTTTCCCTCTCGTGCCCCGCTAACCACGAAAGATCGAAAGCACGATGGTTTTATTTTCGTGTTTTTATCAGCACGAACTAGTAACTTAATTCGTTCGTGCTCTGTGATATGTTCGTGGAATACGATCTTTTCATGATTTCGTACTACTTTGCATGCATATTTATCACCACGATTAATAGCCGAATCATTCATTAAAATTCAAAATATGATTGCGACTGGTACATCAAATAAGAATAAAAAAACTAATTCGAATCGACATCGCTATTGACTATTTCAGGCACCAGAAGCGGTGGAGGCGATGGAGGCGGCGGCTGAGCAATCCTCCTGCGAAAGTTTAGAAATTCGCAGGCGTTGCGATCAAACACGACGACTTCAATTTTTTCCACTAGATTTTGTTGACTCATCGGGAAATAGTGAAACAAGAGAAACCAGCCGGTTTGAATACAGTGATCCCTATAGAATCTGGGCCATCCCCGACGAATGTATAAATCGTCGTTTACACGGGTTACTGTGACGTCAAAATTGTCATTGTATACATCGTAAAACTGGACCACCTTGTTCTCTAGGTTCCTCCCAGCCTTACGCGCAAACTCTGGAGGAAGTAGAAGATGGGTTTCCCAATCGTCAAATAGAACTTTAAAGAATCGACATTCCATGTTTTGAGATTGTGAAATGGGGAAGGAACTCGAATATAGATATTTATTTTGATAGTGAGGGATGAGAATCGATTATAATACCCCCCCCCCCCCCCCCCCCATTAAATAGAGTTTTGGCATATGGATGCATGTGACTCCATGCAAAAAGCTTTGAATTAAAGTAATTAAAAAATAAAAAAATACAGACCATTAATCTGATTTAACACATCTGATGTTTGTTGGCTCAATTTAATGGTAGCAATTAAAATTGTAGTTCGTGTCGATTGATATTCGTGCTACGAAATTGTTGAGTTTTTATTATTTTAATAATTTGATTTTGGGTTAGTTGTTGAAGTAAAATTCGTGTTTGATTTTCATGTTCGTGTTGATTGATAAATTACAGTTCGTGCGATAATTACAATTCGTGTTGGGTGAGATGTTCGTGCTAATAATATGTATTTCGTGCTGATTGGAAGTTTTTTTTTTTTGGGAAAGGTCAATCACATAAAAAATAAAAAGTATGATACAGAACTGCGCATAGGTAAGAGAACCCACCGCAACACAGAGCTAACAGACTAGCTCTCCAACCAAACCAGACATATAAATAAAAAAATCACCATGCTATATGCATTACTCTCTTCAGTGCCCGTGCTTGAAGAGAATCAGGGAGTCGTAACGAGAGAATCCTCTCCCGTATGATAGAGATCGCCTAAGAAGCCACCACTCCAGACGACACCGATTGAGTCTCAAAAATCCTCGTGTTCCTCTCGAGCCATATATAATAGACCAGAGCAGCTAGAAGTCCACGATACGCACAAGAGATCAAATGCCTACCACGCCATCGACTAGCAGCCCGTAGTACAGCACTATGCCAACCTCCTCGTGGCCATAGAAAACCCACCTCCACCCGTAATCTCCGCAGACACTCCTGTGAGAAGGGGCACTCAAAGAAAAGGTGGGAGTGTGTCTCAACGCTCTCACCACCACAAAGGACACACGAATTTGATTGGAAGTTCGTGCTACCATATTTCGTGCTTAATAAATTAGGGTTTTTCCCTTTTTTTTTATTACTATAATAAGACATGATGCTTCGAAAACTCTGAATAAGGCGCCTAGAAGGAAGAGAATTATAGCGGCCAACCAATAGAATAAATAGATTTGACAACACGTACTTTTGGTTCACTTTCTGCATACGTGTGGTTTTCTAAAACAATCATTCCTTTTGCAGTCTGAAACAAATAATAAAAACTCTCTCCTCTCGCACAATCACCCCATCAGATATGCAGATCTAAACTAAAAAATCTAATGGATCCTACTCGATTTTTCACACAGATTACTACCAAAGATTTCGGCTTTTGGTTGCGTCTACCCGCTGATTTTGCTCATGAGCACGAGCAGTTGGCTGGAAAAACCGTCGTGTTGCGCGTGTTGGAATAGGTGATCGGCGAGCCAACGGTTGGCCGAGCGGTTAACCGTATTCCGTTATATAACGGTTTATTTTGTTAATTAATGAAACCTGGCATATACTATATATACTTCCAATGTTGAATCATAGATATAGTCTTGTACAGTTACACGTGTTGTATGAATTCGGTTTTGTGGAAACCGTGAGATAATTCTGTTAACGCAACGTAACTGTCAAACTCAGTTCCTAGTCGATGGGTTACGCCAATAACAAGGATACCCGGCCTTTCCCCCTTGAGACTAGCACTTAGTGTATGTGGGCTAATCTCGAGCCTCGATGTTTGGACATCGACATACTTGAGTGGGTGCTCACTGTTGATGAGTTCACTGAACCCCCTCTCCCTGGAATCTCTAAGTGGTTATCACTGATCGAGTAGAGAATTTCATAATATAGTTGTAAACCATTAATCCTTAAGACCCAGACATCACCGTGACTTCATCAGAGGACCAGTTGTATCGTGACATGTCTCTAATTCCCTTAAGGGGGGGTCAGTCGTAAACGAGACAATGTTCGTGCAGTCCAAAATCTGGTGTGAAGTTTGTGCATGGTAGTAGGGGATCTGATCGCTTGATATAGATCATAGATGTCCTGTGTGTTCTGATGGTTCGTAGTCCCGGAATCTCTAGCCAAAGTTGAACAGTGAGGTGATTACAGAAATGTGTTTCTCTGAATCAATCACGACTGGATTTTACAAAACCTAGAACGTACGCACAGTTATCAAACTCAACAAGAGATCTCGATTAACCAATATCTCTAGAACAATATGTTGTTCGAATCACAATATGTTGTGAGCCCACGGCTAGTTATACACCTGAACCATTGAGGGTCACATTCTCGTGTAAACCGATCCTTGAATACGATCATGTATTAATTAACTGTTAATTAAGTACATATAGTCGGAGGTCAATATGATTGAATCCGAGATTCATAATTGTGATTATGAGCTGGAAATATTACTGAGCAAAAGAAAACGGACACGGTGGTGTACACTTTCTATTTTGGAAAATTTCCCGATTTAGCAGTACACCTGAAATGGGCTTTCCAATTTTGTAAAATTAGAAATTTTTATTATTATCTCATATTGATGAGAAAATTAAAATGAGAACGAAAATATAATTGTTATATTTTTCGGAGATCAAATTGATTGTCAATTTTGGAGAAACGTAATGACGGCTAGTGAATTGGACCGGCTAGGGTTAATGGATCCGATCCATTAGGGTTTAAGCCCAACAAGCTCTTTTCTTCACCTATAAAAGGAGCTCCATGGGCATGAGAATTAACACACAAGTGAAGAGCTCTAAACCCTAGCCTCACTTTCTCTCCTCTCCTCTCTCCCTCTCGTCCGCCCCTTCGGTCGCCTCCCTCGGAGGACCGCCGACCACCGGAGCCGCCGCCCGCCGCCGCCAAGTGCCGCCGCCCGCCGCCACCTCCCCTCGCCGGAATCCGATTCCGGCACCGTTTTTCCGGCCCGTTTTTCCGTCGTATTCTCCCTTACGTATTTCTAGTGCAATACGTAAGTTGGATTACCTATACGAGGTGAAACCAGATTAGACGAGAGACGCCGTAGGAACGCCCGAGCACAGCCTGAGCCCGTGCACTCCAGTCGTGACACACGAGTCCAGCCGAGAGCCCCGCCACTCGCTCGGCTCTCCCCGCACACGACCCGTGCTGTCCCCGCGTCGCATCCGCGCGACTTCCGAAGAACTTCGTTTCGTCCGACGAATCCCTAAGGTACTTACGATTAAACTTAGATTTAATTGTTTGCGTTAATTGTTTGCGCTAAATGTACAATTAAATTTAGATTTAATTATTTGCGTTAATTGTTTGCGTTATATACTGGGATTTTTAATTGATAAAGAAAAATTAATTGAGATTAATTTATCTGTCAATTAAATTCAAATTGATTCGAATTAAATAATACAATTATCTTAATTGTCAATTTGACGAAAACTGATTATGTGCACATGTTTACGTAATTAATTATATATGTGTAATTAATTAATTTGATTAATTGAATTGCACAATTCAAGTTGATTAGAATTAAAATATATGATTATGTTAATGGTCAATTTGACGCAAATTAATTATGTGCAGATGTTTACATAAACTCAAGTTTCGATTCTTGTCCATTTAATTTTGTTTCACCTCCTTTTTATTCCAATTTAACTCTATATCTAAGCTCATATGTTCAGTTTTTCACTAAATTAAAGACTTGTTCTTTTGCACTTAATTTCAATCTATTTCAGTTCAATTCAAATCGCTTCAATTCAGTTCAGTTCAAATCGTTTTAGTTCAGCTTCGATTAAATTCGTTTCAAAATAAATTAAAATAAAATAAATAAAAAATAATTTGAATCAATAATATTAAGTATACAATCTAGTTAATGTTACAATATTACTAATATCTTAAAAAAAATATTTAATAATTTATAATAATTATTATTATTATTATAAAAAAATCATTTCAGTTCAGTTCAAACCGTTTTAGTTCAGTTTAGTTCAACCGATTTCAGTCCAAAAGATTAGATCCTAAAATTGTACAATTAACTTTATTTTGAAATAGAGTTTGTTGGCCGGTAGATTTTGAGGAGGAGTTCGTTGATCTTATACAGGAGTTACCGAGGATCGTTGTGAGGACAGATACAGTGTGGTGGACTTTGCATCGATCCGGGGCTTACATTTCCGACTCGGCCTATACCCTTTTCCGCCCAAAGGGTCCCAGAGAGCCGTGGGCTTCCCTTTTAGCTGGACCAGGATGTATCCCACGACATTGTTTTATTCTTTGGCTTGCTATCCGTGGTCGGCTGCCGACTCGCGATAAGCGTTGGATTGGTCGGGGGGATGACTTATGTGTGCTATGTGGTGGGGAGAGCGTTGAGACACATTCTCACCTTTTCTTTGAGTGCCCTTTTTCACGGGACTGTTTGCGAAGGCTACAGGTGGAGGTGAAGTTCTTTTGGCCACGGGATAATTGGCATAGTGCTGTCTTACGCGCTGCTAGTCGGTGGCGTGGGAAGCACTGGATATCTTGCAGATATCGTGGACTCCTTGCTGCTTTAGTATACTTTATATGGCAGGAAAGGAACACGAGGATACATGAAGCTCGCTCGGTGTCCCCAGGAGTGGTGTCTACTCAAGCCCTTTCTATCATACGGGGCCGGATCATCTCACTACGACTTCCAGATACTCTTCAGACACGGGCACTGAAGAGGGTGTGGCATATAGCCTGGTGATAGTATTTTCTGTTTCTTTTGTGCTATATGTTTTTGTTGGATGTTTGGAGAGCTAGTTTGT
The DNA here is from genome assembly GCA_954870475.1 of Euphrasia confusa. Lineage (NCBI taxonomy): Eukaryota > Viridiplantae > Streptophyta > Magnoliopsida > Lamiales > Orobanchaceae > Euphrasia > Euphrasia confusa. Next base: position 27,859,859 of record OX940960.1, read on the forward strand.
TAGCTCGGTGATGCGGTGGAGTTTTCCTCATGCGATTTACTGTACTACCTTACTTTTATTTTATATGTGATTGACCTTTACCAAAAAAAAAACTTTATTTTGAAATTGTATTTACTATGATATTCTTAAATTTTATATTTATGGACTATGGTCATTTGAAGATATATTTTATATTGATATTTTTTTCTATTGATATTCTTTTTTGATATTTGAGGTAAATGAATTTTTTTTTCAAAGTTTAATTTAGAAAGACTTATAATTATAATTTATAAATGATTTTTTTAAGAGAAACGAGTTTTAAAAACATAGATCCTTTTCACATGTTTATTATTATAAAATTGATAAAATATATAAAATTTTATTTATTTATTTTGTATACTAATTATTATTTTAATTTTTTTTAGATAATTAACAAAATATATTGAAATATAATTCAATTCGAGGGTCCGTTTTTGACATGTTGCTTATGACCTTCGAAATGTTAGGAACGAGCCTAAATCATATATGCTCGTAATTCGACGATTGAAATAGTGAGGAAAAGACGATAATTTAATAATTAAGTAGAGTGTATTAATTAATGATATAGGAGTGAAAGTAAAGTAATAAATTACGATTAGTTTTTTAGAGAGGTTAAAATTGGTATTTAAGTGGGGTACTAATTTTATTACGGGAATATATACTGACATTACTCACTTAACGTCCACTTACGTTAATTATGTCTTCTTATATTAGGAGTATATATTGATTGATTTATTACACGAAACTCATTATAGTAATTTTGTATTAGGAAGATTTATTCCCTTATTCACTCCTCTGTACAGCCTATATATATGACTCCATATTCATTCAATAAAATCATTCCAGCCATTACATATCATTTTTCATGGTATCAGAGCAAAATTCCTAAAAAAAAAAAAAAAAAAATCTCAATTGTTTTTTTTTTCAATTTGCTATGTCAGAAGGAAAAGACAAGGTCAGTTTTTCTTCTTCTTCAGTTGACATGATGTCACCGTATTTCATTGGTCAATCCGACCATCCAGGACAAGTCTATGTTAGCGAACCGCTTCGGGATGGCAATTACGGTGATTGGGTAAGAGAGATGTCCAACGCCCTGTTCGCCAAGAACAAAATTGGTTTTGTGGACGGGACTATCACTAAACCTCATGTCGGCTCTAAGGAGTTAGATCTTTGGTTGCGTTGTAACGCCATGGTTAAAGGATGGTTAACTAGCGGAATGGAGAAAGAGATCCGTTCTAGCGTGAAATATCATATTACGCCTCGAGACATTTGGATCGACTTGGAGGAACGGTTTGGTATGGAGAACGCACCCCGCGCCTATGAGTTGAGACGTGCCATCACTATGATCCGTCAAGAGAAACAATCTGTCTCTGCTTACTATACGCAGCTACGAGGATTGTGGGACGAGATTCAAGCGGTTTCTCCCATGCCTACGTGTGAGTGCGGCGGATGCAAATGCGAAATAGGAAAAAAGCTTGTTGATCGTGTCGATCAAGAAAGATTATACGAGTTTTTGATGGGTTTAAACGATGATTATGGCAACGTCAAAACGCATGTGCTTAGTTCGAAACCAGCTTTGAAGTTGAGTACAGCTTATCATCTTGTTGCCCAAGATGAGCAACAAAGAGCTATAACCACCTCAAGAAATCCGGTGGTTGAAGTTTCTGCCTTTCAAGCACAAACTAATAATAGGCGTGAAATAGCGCAAGGAGGAGAAAAGAAGTTTGGCAAAGATCGTTTTTGCACACATTGTCAACGATCTAATCATACAATTGAAAAATGCTTCTATTTGCATGGGTTTCCAAATGAAAGGGAAAAAGAAAAACAAAAAGGTGAAAAAGGAGGAGGAAAGAAAATACCCAAAGCGGCAAATGTGGAAGCAAACTCTAATCCCATTAAAGGGCTTACTCCTGAAGAGCATGCCACTCTGCTTAAATTTCTCCGCAACAATTCGGAGAGCACATCTCAAAAGGTTCCTTCAGTAAACATGGCAGGTAGTATTGATGCTTTTAAATGTTGGATTATCGATACAGGTGCCACCGAACACATTGCTTGTGACGAAACAATATTTGAAGGAAAACTTGATCCTATACGTGACATGCCAGTAAAAGTACCAACAGGTGAAAAAATTCCTGTAACAGGGATTGGCAAGGCTCGACTACCAAATGGCTTATTAGTCAATGGGTTGTTGAATATACCAAAATTCAAATGCAATTTGATTTCCGTTAGTCGACTAACACGAAGTTTAAATTGTGCCTTGATATTCTTTCCTGAATTTTGCGTGTTACAGGACTTGCACTCGAGGAGCCTGATTGGGATGGGTAGACAACGTGATGGTCTCTACTACTTTGAGCCCCTAAAAACGGAAACCGCGGCAATGTCAGTTCAGGTGGATCATAATTTGTGGCACAAGCGTCTTGGACACACCTCCGATGAGAAATTGCAGCAAATACACGTTTTGGGAAAAATGAGTAGTAAGACCAATTTCTGTGATGCTTGTTTAAGAGCTAAACAAACTAGATTGCCTTTTCCTTCCAGTTTTATTAAGACTAATCGTTGTTTTGAATTAATCCACTGTGACATTTGGGGTGGTTATAAGATTGCTTCTTTTACCGGTGCGCATTATTTTTTATCGATCGTTGATGACTTTAGCCGTGCTGTGTGGGTTTTTTTGCTGAAAAATAAGTCTGAGGTTTTTCACTACTTGACCTCATTTTGCACTATGGTGAAAAACCAATTTGATGTCACGGTAAAACGTATAAGAAGTGACAATGGATTAGAATTTCAATCCCACAAAATGCTAGAATATTATAAAGAGCATGGGATTCTTCTTGAAACATCTTGTACCGACACACCCCAACAAAACGGTGTTGTAGAGCGTAAGCATAGACATATTTTAGAGGTTGCACGAGCTCTTCGTTTTCAATCAGGCTTAACATTAGAATTTTGGGGTGAATGTGTACTTACTTCGGTCTATATCATAAACCGATTACCGTCTTCCGCCGTCAATAATAAAACTCCACATGAAATATTGTTGGGACATTTACCCATGTATAACCAGTTAAGAGTTTTTGGATGCCTAGTGTATGCACACGAAAACAAAAGGGTGGATAAATTTGGCGAAAGGGGGAGACCATGCATTTTTGTGGGATATCCTAATGGTAAAAAGGGATATCGAGTTTTTGATCTAGAGACACATAATTTATTTACCTCACGTGATGTTATTTTTTTTGAGCATGTCTTCCCGTTTAAAAATGATAAATGTCGTGGTAATCCAAATATGGATATTCACGAAGCCACAAAATATGCAATAGATTTTGTACAGGGATGCAGCTCACATCATGGGAAAGTCATGGATCAACCAAACATAATCGAAGATATCCTACTTGACGATCTAAATAGTAATATGAGCTTTGAGCAACAAGAGAACAACGAGTTCACTGAATCTACACCATCCGTTGATGATCAAGAGGTTGTGCATCACGCTGATAATGATCCTATATGTGAGTCTAGACAACCAAATACAGCTCCAGAAACTCAGCACACAGAGTTGGTTCAAGGTAGAGGTCATCGATTAAAGAAAACGCCGAAGCACTTGGAAAATTTTGTAACTGACTTGCCGCCTTCCGTCGATCACTCAAAACCCACTTCCACATCAGACTCCACTACGGTATATCCTCTATCTAATTTTGTCGCTTATGATAAATTTTCACCGTCTCACAAAGCCTTTTTAGCGGCCATCACTTCTCGCGATGAGCCTAAACATTACACTCAGGCTATGAAGGATCCTAATTGGCGAGAAGCTATGGAAAAGGAAATAAAAGCCTTGGAAGACAATGGCACTTGGAAAATGGTTTCTTTACCTCCTGGGAAACAAACTGTTGATTCTAAGTGGGTTTTCAAAATAAAGTATAAACCCAGTGGAGAAGTTGAGCGTTACAAAGCTCGCCTTGTGGCTCGCGGTTTTTCTCAAGTAAAGGGCATCGATTTTCACGAGACATTTGCCCCAGTTGCAAAATTGGTAACGGTACGATGTTTATTATCGGTCGCAGCTAAGAAAAATTGGGAAATTCATCAATTGGATGTGAACAACGCATTTTTGCATGGGGACCTTCACGAAGAAGTTTACATGCGTATTCCTCCTAGTTTTTCTAAGAAGGGAGACAATCGTGTTTGCAAGCTGGAAAAGTCGCTTTATGGTTTGCGACAAGCGTCTAGGAATTGGTACAAAAAATTCACTCAAGCTCTCACAGCCATTGGCTTTGGCCAATCACGAGCTGATCATTCATTCTTCACATACCAAAAAGGTGACATCTACGTTTCCGCGCTTATTTATGTTGATGATGTGATTCTGGCTGGGAATGATCACTCTCAAATTGAGTATGTAAAAGCCTACCTTCATTCTCGCTTCAGCATCAAAGATTTGGGACCCCTCAAATATTTCTTGGGAATTGAGGTGGCTCGTAATTCTCTTGGAATTGTTTTAAGTCAAAGAAAATACACCCTAGATATTTTAGAAGAAAGTGGACTTCAAGGAGGACGACCTAGTCCGTTTTCGATGGAACAAAAGTTGAAACTTCGAAAAGATGATGATAATGATCTTGCGGTTGATCCTTCACAGTATAGGCGATTGATTGGCAAGTTATTGTACCTTACCGTGACTCGACCCGATATCGTGTTTTCCGTAAATTATCTCAGCCAATTTCTTCAAAATCCCAAACAAACACATATGAGGGCCGCTGAACGCGTTTTGCGCTATTTGAAATCAACACCCGGACAGGGTATATTCCTTCCTGTGGACGGAAGTCTAGACCTCACGGCACATTGTGATGCAGATTGGGGGGGTTGTAGTTTTACTCGACGCTCGACTACTGGCTACTATATTGCACTCGGTGATGCGCCGATTTCTTGGAGATCTAAAAAACAATCGGTTGTTTCTCGTTCTTCGGCTGAAGCAGAATACCGCGCCATGGCTCAGACAGTCAGCGAAATATTATGGCTTCGATGGCTCTTACGCGACATGCAAGTTTTCCAAAAAGGGCCAACGCCACTCTTTTGTGACAACCAAGCTGCTCGTCATATCGCCGTGAATCCAATATTTCATGAACGAACCAAGCATGTTGAAATGGATTGCTACTTCGTTCGAGAACGGGTCGAAAGTGGGGATGTTGTTCCACATTCCATCTCATCGGACATGCAAGTCGCTGATATTTTCACTAAGGCTCTTGGCGCCGAACGTTTTCAGTTTCTACGTTCCAAGTTGGGCATTCGTAATCTCCACGCTCCAACTTGAGGGGGAGTATTACGGGAATATATACTGACATTACTCACTTAACGTCCACTTACGCTAATTATGTCTTCTTATATTAGGAGTATATATTGATTGATTTATTACACGAAACTCATTATAGTAATTTTGTATTAGGAAGATTTATTCCCTTATTCACTCCTCTGTACAGCCTATATATATGACTCCATATTCATTCAATAAAATCATTCCAGTCATTACATATCATTTTTCAAATTTATTTGTTAAATTTAAAGGTATTGCTATTCACACCCCTAAATTTGATAAGTACACCTACTTATTAAATACACTTTTTAAAAATATTTTTTTTACTTAATACACCCCTCTTTATTCCTAATTAGGGGTGGGCGTGGGTCGAGCCGAGCCCAAAAATATCAAAACTCGGCTCAAAAACCGACATTTGCGGTCCGAGCCAAGTCGGGTTTTTCTGAGGTTGGGGCCCGGCTCGGGACCGAGTATGACGAGCCCCGAGCCGAGTTTTCGGGTTTTCGGTCCCAAATTTTATAGAATTTCTATTATGAATTTCATACAATTTATAATTCAATAAAAATTTCAAACATTTGAATCACATGATATTAAATTGAAAGTTTAAAACAAAAAACAAAAAATGATGTTCTTGCCCAAATAAAAATACAAAAATAAAAATAAAAATAAAAATCATTTCTATCTTGTAACTAGTCAAAATTGAAAAAAGTAAGAGTAATTTACTAATTCAGAAATGATTTTACAAAAATATATACACCACATTAACACTAGAAAAATCAAGTATACTTTCAATTATTGTCTTTCTCTTATTTGAGGTGTTTTATAATTTTTTTTATATATTTTTTTTACAATGATATGGACGGTGAAGAGTTAACTCGGAACAAAGAGATGGTAAACTGAAAAACTTGAAGTGAAAACCTTAATAATAATAATAATAACTACAATAAATATTATATATATATATATATATATAATATAAAAAATCAAATTGACGATCCGAGCCGAGCTTTCGGTTCTAAATATTTTTGGGCTTGGGCTCGGACCGCATACACACTTCACGGATCGGTCCTATGACGGGCCGGTCTTTAAAAAAATTGGGCTCGACCCGTGACGAGCTTTTTTGACGAGTTTTCGGTCCGAGCTCGGGTTTTCGAGCTCAAATGCCGACCCCTATTCCTAATATACCCTTTTAGCCATTTACTATGATATTCTTTATTCCTAATATTTTTTTTACTTAATACACCCTTCTTTATTCCTATCAATATATAAATCCATACTTTCTTCAGTCAAGTGTACCAATAAGATTGCAAAAATAAATAGCATGTTCACACTACGTGGATTTTAAAAACCAATTTTAATTAAAAAAATAATTATATAAATTGCATAATAATAAATTTCATCTTTCCAAAATTCGTGTATAATTAATTACTTTCATTCATTCTCTTATCATCTTTTCAATTCCATATATGATAAGTAGTATAAATATGGTCAATATTTTCATTAATCCCAATTAAGAATTATAAATAAACAGTAGAGTATATTGCATATAATAAAATTTCTTATCAAATAAAAAAAATCGTAATTTCACCTTATTTTCGTGTTTCAAAATTTATAAAAATTAAAATTATATATTTTTAATTATTATAATATTGATAGATGATAGAAAAATTATTTTAAATAATCCATTTTTTAAATTTATTCATTCACAATTAATATTAATGTAAATATCTATTAAATATTAACTTTCTTACTGACCGGTAAAAATCAATCAATTACAATTAATATTAATGTAAGATATTTAATTTTCTTAAATCTCGTTAAATAATTGTCTTCCTATATAATCTATTAAATAAGAATAGTAATTTTTAAATTAAATTCAAATTAAAACTATTTTATATGGATGATAAATTTTTACTTAATACTAAAAATTTATATATGGAAATTTAATATTTATTTTTTTTAGAAATGAAACAAATCAAGAGTTATTTTGGTTCCCAATTCAGTCTTTCAATCAATTAATTATTCTTCTCAATAAAAGGTAATTTTAATGATTTTGTATATTTTTAATATTTTTTTATTAAATTTCTATAATGTAAAGTTCAAATTCACATCCTATTTATACCATCTATTTGGCTCATTCAATTTACCCCTCCCTCAATCATACATTCATTTTGTTCCATTTTTTAATATTGATATTTGTTTTTGCATTTATTTATAATATAATTTTGTTTTTATATGTGCAGATCATTGACCGGGTGTTTAGCTTTTCAGGTAATTATTATAAACTTTTCATTATTAACTCTTAATATTTTTCACTTCAATTGTTTTTTTATATAATTTTTTATTTCTGTGTGTTTTAACTATTTTAAAAACTTTAAATTTGTTTTTTCAGGTAATTATTATGAATTTTTCATTATTAACTCTTAATATTTTTCACTTCAATTGTTTTTTTATATAATTTTTTTTTCTGTGTGTTTTAACTATTTTAAAAACTTTAAATTTGTTTTGTTTGTCGAAGTCACGCCAAAACCAACAAGAGCGAGTGCTGTATGTACTACTTTTTATATGTTGTAAGATCATTTGTTTTTGTGTTTATTGATTCATTTGCAAACGATTTAGATTATTTAATTTGTTTGTGACTCATTCTTTTTTTTAAGATGCGATCAATGCGAGATCACAAAAAAAAAAAAAGGAAAAGGAGTTGGATATTTAAATGTGGACTCATTCTTATAATTTTAATAATTAGATCATTCATAATTTAAATTATGTGTTAAATATTTTGTATTACGTAAATGTATTTATAATTAATATTTTTTTTATATAAGTTTGAATGAAGAAAAATTTTAATTTATTTACTACATTTCAAAATTTATTTAATTTTATTAAATATTTGAGATTCAATTTTATTAATTACAATACATACTTTTATTGCAATGGTTAATATGAAATATGCATCCGTTAATATGGAAAATTAATTTCGTAATGATTGGTTATTTCCATATATTAACAATTGATTAATTACTTGGTTTATGATGATTTGTATAATAATAACGATTTAATCAGCTGATTTGAATAATTTAACAAAAAATGTTCCTTAATTCGGGCAAGTCTACGCGTAACTAATGATAAAAAAATATGTATATAAGTGAGAGTTCGATTATTAAATAAAATAACGGTTAATAATTAGATTAATACGAGTTTACAAATTTAAGTGAGAGTTCGATTATTAAATAAAATAATTTCTTAGTTCATTAATAAATTTTTGGCTAAATATGTTGGAAATTAAATAAAATTTTAGATTATGTCAAACAAATAAATCACGTGCATCGCATGGGCAGTGATACTAGTTATAACAACTGAACAAAATTAAAAATTAAATCCTCAAATATTTAATGAATTGTGCTCTGTGTACTCTCGGACTCTCGATTACTCTTAATCGTCTTTTTTTTCCTTTTTGTGTGAATAGTGTAATCGCTCAAATTTAATGAAACCCATTCATCAAACAAATATATACAGTAATTTTTAACATCTAGAATTCACCGTAATTTCTGTAACAAATCCCAAAATTGAAAATTTTAAAAATAAAAAATTATCTCCAAATAGATAGGTTTGTGAGTGGGTAGTCAATTGGGTTTGTGGATTGAAGGGGCCACCTCCTCGGCCAGAGCTGCGCCATCTCTCCCAATTCCGGTCACCAAGTCACCGGCGACGGCCGGTGTTCGTCCTCTTGAAGTAATTTTGTTAATAAGGACTTATAGACTTTTAATAAATAATAAATTTATAAATATAATAAGAGGGTATACTTATCAATTTTTGGGGTGCGAATAGCATCACCCTAAATTTAATTAAGTGTATTAATCTTAGAGGTGTCTAAATTAAGGAAAGAATTATAAATATCCTAAGCCAAGCTCTAATTCATTTTGTCCCACCGTTATATAATTCAGCCCATCCTGATAGTCTGTTCGAGTTAATGGACCGATCCTATTTTGATAACTTTACTCAACGAAACATATTAAATGTGTACTATTATTTTTCTTAATTCTCTTGTAGAAAAACACTTCAATTCACTCTCTATGGGACGCGGAGAGAATAATTTATGTATATAGTTTCTTAGAAACAACAAATTCACATGGAGAGAATAATTTATGTATATAGTTTCTTAGAAACAACAAATTCACATTACAAACGTCGTACTCATACGTTAGTACGTTACTACGAAAAAATTGCTGTGAAAAAGACCAATGGAATTGTATACACAATGGACCCCGCCAACTTTTCCTCTACGGGAATATGAATCTCTCCTCCTCTTATCGGTCCCCGATTTCTTTCTTCGGTCACATATATTATTTTAACCACACACCACATATTTCTACCTTTCTCATTTCTGCTATCAACCAAATATTTCTAATACCCAAACCCCCCATACAAACTAGAATATTCTACTATAATTCTCTTTCATTCGTTTTGTAGGGTCGTGTGAATAATGGGATCCAAAATTGTAAGAAAATATGAGAATATATAATTATGTTCACATAAATATAGCTTACATCACCACTTGGACACGCAAACATCATTATTAGGGTGAAAACAAATATGGAAATATAAAAGTTATTATTGGAGAATATATTCTAACATGGTATCAGAGTCTAGTTTTGTGGCAGGTTTTGAGTTCGACTCCCACCATATGCGACTCCACCCGAATTAATTATCCACTTGTTGGTGTTGGGTGTGAAGGTTAATTCACGCCGGAGACGATCGTTGGAGACGATGGAGAAGACGAACGGGATTGGACGCGCGTCGGGGAGTCGCCGAGAAGTCCAGCCGGGAGCTTTGGCTTGGTGTCGGCCGACACCAAGCTCCGTCGGCCGACAGAGGGCGGTCGAGCATGATTCTGACGATTCCGAGCTCCAGCCCGAGGTGAAATACGCATTGCGTATTGGGTGTCGGTCGACACCCTTGTATTGTCGGCCGACATGCACGGAAAAGTCCAGCGAGACTTTTTGTCTTTCTCTCCAAGTCACTCCCCTCCTATATATATAAGCCCTACTCGTGTAATTAGGGTATGAGATCACCAGAAGCACAATAAAAGTCTAGAATAGTTAGAATAATCGAGAGCGTGAGTATACTGAGATACGAGTGTATTTGTAAACTCCCCGGAGTCGATTATTGCGTATTCTAGTGAAATCTGCAGCGGCGAGAGTGGACGTAGCCCTTGTTAACGGGTGAACCACTATAATTCTTGTGTCTTTATTTTCTCGTACTATTTTTCTTGTTTGTTTATCGTTTCTTGTAGACGGAATTGGGCGCAAATCCCAACAGTTGGGTCTTTCCCTTAGGTTAAAATCGGCTCACAAGTGAGGGGGGAGTATTGAAAAATATATTCGGCCTACTATAAATGTCTAGTTGCCCAATTTCTCTAACAATTCGATCTAACATAAACGGTTTTTAACAGTCATCTTATCGAAAAATATCAAATTTTTGACTCGGTATAATACTATATCGATAATTTTCGCTATAGTATAAGTGTGAAAGTTTTAAGAGTTTTAACATATTGATATATACAACATATCAAATATAATCACTATATTTCGGTATTACTGTATATATATTCCGATATACAAAACAAATCGGTATAATTCGTTAGGGATTATGTTTGGTATATAAACATTTTCGGTATAACTAAAGTTCAATATAGTATCACTATGAATATTTTCGATACAAAAGTTTTTATTTATCAATAATCAGAATATCAAAAGTTTTGTTACTATATCAATAGGATTATTATTAAGAGGTTGTTTGAATGAACTTATTTAAAAGAGTTTATAAAATGTTACTATAAATAATAAGTTATTTTAAGAGTTCATAACTGTTTAGATAAAAAAACAAATTTAAATTTATAAGCGGTTAATTTTTTTGACAATTTAAAATTTTATATTAATATAATTATAAAAAAAAGACATGTATATATTATAATAAAAAAAATAAAAAATTTGGTTTATAAAATAATAATTTGGATTTGCATTTGTAGTGCATGTGTTGCTGTTTTACGCTTTAAAATATTGGCGAGGATTTAACCAAGATAAAACACACCATTGAGAAACACGTTCACGATCATCGATTGAAGTTACGAATAAATTTGAAAGTCTGTGAGTGAAACGGGGACACCGTGTTATGATGCGCGACAAATCTAAAAGAACAAAATTTGTGTTGATAAAATTATAAATTTGGATTTGAATTTGTCGCGCATCATAACACGGTGTCGCTCGTTTCACTCACTTTCTTTCAAATTTATTCGTAACTTCAATCGTAACTTCAATCGATGATCATGAACGTGTTTCTCAAAGGTGTGTTTGATCTTGATTGAATTCTCAACAATATTTTAAAGTGTAAAATGGATTTGTATGAACAAGAAGAGAGAACAATTACCTCCTCATCTCTCAAGGGTTAATTAGGAATGCAACAACATTACTTCTTGTTAATTATTTCGAATAGCCATTTTGACATCATTACTATTAAAAACATTGATTCATATTATCAAAAAAAAATTATATTTTTAATTAATTACCGTAAATGCACGAAAATTATGCGCTTTTTCAATGTCAATTTTTTTAGTTTCGAATAGTCATTTTGACATCATTACTACTAAAAATATTGTTCGTATTGTGCGCATAAAGATTTATCAAGAAATTTTACATTTTTAATTCATTACTCTAAATGCACGAAAATCATGCGATTTTTCGAAGTCAATTTTTTTTAGTTTCGAACAGCTATTTTGACATTGTTACTACTAAAATATTGATTCATATCGCCCGCATGAAGTTTTATCAAAAAAAATTACACTTTTTAACTCATTATTCTAAATGCACGAATTTCGTGCTAAGTCAAAATTTTTAGTTTTGAATATTCGTTTTGATACTATTACTACTATAAATATTGATTTATATTGTGCGCATACACACCATGGAGATAGAGTTCAAGTGGAGTAATGATCGAGTGATTTGAGTGATTCGGCCAAGGGACGAAACCTAGACAACTTTAATGAATTCTTCCTTCCTAAGAGATATAACGAGACATTTTTTTTACCAAAAACACAACAAAAAAAAAAAATCAAAATACCGACGATTGGACGACCTAAATTACCAGTACCAATTGCCTTGATTAGAAAACTTATCCTCGGTAACACATCACCAACCAATTTTACTTTTGGTCGATGTTATTACCGATTTCTCGACCATTTATTAGTAGGTGATTCATTCGCCACATTTCGGGTAATTTGTCGGAGGTTACCAATTAAAGTACTCACCGAATGCAACAATAATGGTGGGTGAACACTGACCAAACGGCCTTGGTTGGTGTTTCTTAGTAAGTATGCACCAAGAACAAATCTTTATTTAGTCTATGAACACCAACTATCAAAATTGGCCGATGACGTGGGGTAGAACAATACCGATTTTACACAATTGTAGTGTTTTTAGTTTTATTTAAAAGAATTATTAAATTCATAAACCTTCAATTTTAATCTAATTCACCTCAAAATATTAAAAACATTCACGTAACAAATAATACACAAGCAAAAATTCATAATTCAAAACAAGGTATACAAATTCATTAGTTCAAATTCAGAATAATAGTACTAACAAAATTCAACTACAAGACGCCATCAGCATTACTATTACTATATATGGAGGGAGGATGTGGGAACCTAGACATTAAATCGGCGAGCTTGGCAGTTGGCATTTATCGTCTCCTTAAAATTTCTTAAGAAATGATATGATGGATATTAGAAAATATCACATGCAAAATATACAGATTTTTTTAGTTTTAATTCATTTTGAGTGCAAAGTTTGACTGAGGGTGTGTTTTATCTTGTGGCCGCCGTCGCAAATTCTATGCTTGCACTTTCGGTTATATTTATTGAATTAAGAGGTAACAAAATGAAAAATGTGAATATATGTACCAAACGGAGAGAATATTGAAACTGGTTTCGGTGGAATAAACCAAATCTTAGGCGAGCTTAATTTAAAATTATGTATATTGAAATTGAGTCAATAACTCTTTAAAAATTCTTGTTAAGGTGATAAAAATTTAAGAATTTCTTTTCAAGAGATGTGAGATATCTATTGAACTTAAGAATCTCTTTCCAAAAGATGTATCTAACACGATATCTAATTAATGAACTTAAAGAATATTCTTTCCAAGAGATGTATTTAACACGCCCCATCACTAGTAGACTCGATTTTTGTTTCGTGGACTCGATTTTTTTCGCCTCTACTCGTGGACTTAATGTCATCTTTGGGAAAGCCGAAAATTTCATTTGGGGCACCCATCATCGTGTGAGCATGCTTTGATACTAATGAAGTTGGGTCAATAGCACTTTAAAAATCCTGATTAAGGTAATAAAGTTGTCCAACTTATAATTGAGCTTAAATAATTTTTTTTCAACAGACTTGGGATATCTAATGAAAAAAATATATAAAATAAATAAATGGAATTTCCAAGATATATATGTAATAAAAATGACCAAAAAAAATATGCTCAAACAAAAGGTCAACTTCAGAGACAGATTCTTACAAAACAAATGTGTGGATGATGTGTGTGTTTGTGTGGACTGCAAAGTCTATAAATAGTTCCCAGCAATTCCAACAAGTTCATTATCCAAGATCAAAGAGTATCAACATACACCTAGCTACTTCAATTTTCTCTTGAGATAAAAATAACATCAAGATAAGATATGCCTAGAGATAGAGATCCACTTGTGGTTGGGGGAGTGGTCGGAGATGTGTTAGATTCCTTTACAAGGAGCATCGGGCTCAGAGTTGTTTACGGCAATAGAGAAGTTGCGAATGGCTGCGAGTTTAGGCCATCTCAAGTAGTCAACCAGCCTCGGGTTGAGGTTGGTGGGGACGATCTTCGCACTTTCTTCACTCTGGTAAGCATCGATCCCTATACTAATTAATACACGTTCGCTCGACTATATGTATGTATGTATATATGTACGTAAGATCTTGATCTCAAATGTCGTCTGCAGGTGATGGTGGACCCTGATGCTCCAAGCCCAAGTGATCCCAATCTTAGAGAATATTTGCACTGGTAAGAACAAGTGTGAAATTAATATGCATGCTTCGATATGTTATAAACGTACAAAAATAAATACTCCATATATTTCACTCTCCATGTCATTTTATCGCAAGTTTGATCTTAAACTCATTTTACATGACTTACATTACATTTTTTTTCGTCGTTAACCGCATCTCCAAAACTTTTGGGATGACTTTAACCTTAACCGTAGAACGACGAATTTAACCATGGAACGGGGAAGGAGTATATTATTTATGCTATGTGAGTATGTGACTATGGATTCTGGATTTGTCCCTTCTTACCCCTCTTTTTCTTCTTCGACTTGAAAGTCCATATATTACGGAATCATAACTTAACAATCCTTACATTAGTTATATATCGTCCACGAATATTAAATTAAATGTAGTGGTTAAGACTTGGCATTGATCTCATTGTGAGTTGAATTACTTTTTTGGAATTTTAATGTTTAATTGCTACGTACTAATAATTTTCATGTGTTTCTTGATGTGATTGATTTGCATGCCTTTCAATTCACATTTACGTACGAATTATCAATATGTTGAATTAAAATTTCATGCTACATCTCATTATTTTCATTTAGGTTGGTGACTGATATTCCTGGGACCACCGGAGTTACTTTTGGTTAGTGATATTTGCATTATTTCTTGTGTACTATGTCTGTCTCAAAAATGTTTCACTTCTTTTTTTTATCTTTCTAATGATTTAATTAATTATTAAAAAATTAGAGTTATATACTCGGTCTTTTTTAATGATCACACTTTCTTTGTAATTTGTAAAGAAAATGTGACCATTAAAAAAACAAAGTACAAATTTACTTTATACAAAATATTAATATTACAATTTTTTTTTTAATTAATACTGTACTCTTTATGTCCTGTGGTGACAATTACTACGGCATGACTCGCATGAGGGAGTATTCTTTATAAAAAAAAAATGAAATATACTTTTTAATTTTATTCATTCAGGATTCATCAATCACAAAATTAATTAATTATATTTTTTATTTCAATTATAGGTCAAGAGATTGTGTGCTATGAGAATCCACGGCCGTCGATGGGGATCCATCGCTTTGTTTTTGTGCTTTTCCGTCAACTTGGAAGGCAGACCGTGTATGCTCCCGGATGGCGTCAAAACTTCAACACTAGGGATTTTGCCGAGCTTTACAATCTGGGTTCTCCTGTGGCTGCTGTTTATTTCAATGGTCAACGCGAAAGTGGAACTGGAGGAAGAAGGCGATCATGAGCATGCATGCATGTGATCAGCATCAACTCGTATCTTATATATAGTGATATATATATATATATATATATAGCGGGTCATAATAAATAGCTTAAAATGCTACGACCGCAAGGGTGTTTTCTACTATATTGTTATATATCTATGTTCTATATATGAAGGCTTGTAATGGAAAAGAAAAGAAATGATAATATATAAATGTTTACATATATGAATAAAATATCTATTGGTAGAATTCTATAATTTGTTATATACACACATATATATACATTTTACTTTAAATGTTATGATTAATCATAAATAAGAAAAATATATATAATATAGTACGGGTACGAGTATTTCTTAAGGTTTTTTTATACTTGTTAAACAAACCAAACAACATTATACAAGTAATATTTTTTAAAAACAACTTATGAACTATATAAATAATATAATTGTGACTATGAAACATATAGGTGTGATATGCAAATTATTACTGATAAATTTAAATACTTTTAATATATAATAATAAAAAAACATATTTTGCATAATTATTTGGCAATTAAATTTTAATTAAAAATATGTACGTAAAATAATTTTTTTGATTTGTGTTACCAAAATTATAACTAAATATTTCAAATGTAATTTAATATTTTAAACATAATTATACATATTTTTATTAAATGCAGAATTATTACTATTCAACAACTAATTTTTAAACTTTTTCAGTTTTCAATTCAAGTGCTGTACTAAGGCCATCTCCAACCGAAACAAAAACTTAAACTCAAAAATAAGTTTAGTTTTAAGTTTACACTAAATTAGCTCCAATCGAGATTCCAATACTTAAACTTATAAGAATATTCTCAAATTATTCTTCTTATACAATTTTCTATACTATTTTTATAAATAACCAATATCTTTACAAATTTATAATTTAACCCCGTAACTTTTGACATTAAATTTAAAAAAATTAATAAATATTATTTTCAATTTAAAATTTAAAAAATAAAAAATATAATAAAATATTAATTAAATATGACAAAATTGCGCAAACATAAAATATTTAATATTTAATTATAAATATTTATTTTTATTTTTAAAATAAAATTTTATTTTAATTATTAATATATGATTATTAAAAAAATTACATTACAAAATATATTAAATAAAAAATTTAAATAAAAGGTTAATAGGTCTTTTTTATTAGTTTGTAAAATAAAATTATGATTTTATAAATAATAAATAGTTTTTGGTTTGAATTTAAGGTAAACGTAAATCTAAGTATTTTTTATGTGGGCCCCACCATAATACATATATTAAGTTTATATTTTGGTATGGGTTGGAGCATCTCCCCTACTCCAAAATAGGTTTTTGGTATCGGTTGGAGATGCTCTAATTGAGTAAACAAAGTTTGAAAACTCAAAAAATATTTACCAAAATTAGTAGGAATGAATTAAGACTAAATTTATATTTGATAGAAAAATCAATTTTAAAAACATTGCAACGAATTAATCTTCTTCTGTCTCTCAAGATAGTGCATAGAAAAAATAAGAAGTAATTTAAGAAAAATATTTTTTGTGTGTTTAATAATATAAAGTAATTATAAAATAAGCATTGATGTAAATAAATTAAATTTTTTTATTTTTATTTTTTTGAAATTTAATCAAAATTGATATAGTATTATAATTTAAATTAATAATCCTTCATGATATATATCATAACTAATGCGGGGTCTATGAGATGCTATACCGGGAGCAATACTTTTGGTGACATATTAACCGTAGATGCATACACCATACACGTCGGGTGTGTGTGATTGAGTGTGTATTTAATATAATAATATTAAATTTACGGTTAAAATGTACATGGTCTACTCTATCAGGTGTAGCATAGATAAAACCCTAATGCTGTATATATAGAGATATTTATGCAATTATAGTAAAACTTCTATAATTGTGATTTTACTGTAATATTAGAGGTGAGACAAAAAATAATTGTGAGAATTGCATAAATTAATATAATTACTAATCATATTACATGTTTAATGCCGTAAATAATAATCGATTTATTTTCATAAATTAATATATATATTTTTAAATAAATTTCACTATAAATTAATTAAAATTAATAACTTATTGAACATAAAATTATACTACTGCTACTATATTTTAAATAATTAATATCTAATTAAATAATAATAGTAGTAGTAATATATATATACTTAAATATTATTTTGTGTAGTGCACAAAAATTCACTTAATTAGTTAATTAATTCATAAAAAACAAAGTAGATAATTAATGTATAAATTGAAGGTCAATTGATAAATTTAAAGTTTATAATAATAGATTATGAATGAAATATACTCTTTTATATTCTTTAAAGTTTGCATATTTTTTTTACGTAAATTAAAAAAAAAATTAATTTTTTTAATTTTTTAAATAATACTATTTTCATCTCATTCTAATTGTTTAGTATGAGCACGAATGTTAAGAAATAATATTATTATATTGTTATTGATCAAAGTCAAATGATATTGTGGACTTTTGTTAGTGAGAGAATAACTTTTATTAGATAAAAGTGATAGTATTTTAAAAATATTATATTGTTTTAAAGGTATATATAAAATGAAATAATAATTTTATTTTTTGGGATATGACAACTAGTATGAGACGAATCGAAAAGAAAATAACTGCGACAACTTCTACGAGACAGAAATAGTAAAAAAATAGAGATATAATGGGTATTATTGTGTAATTAATGAATAACTTATTTGAAAAAATTATGATTTTAATATAAATAAATGAGTATTGAAAGATTAAAATTATTAAAAAAATTATTTATTAGTGTTCAAATTTTTAAGAAACAAACAAAAAAATGAAAGTGAAATTTTTTGTGAATTAAAAAGTATATAGATTGATTGATTGGTTTGTACTAGTGTTATATGTTTTTGTTTAGTTGGTTGGAGAGCTAGTCTGTTAGCTCGGTAACGCTGTGAAGACTTCATCCCCTATGTGTAGTACTGTATTTTACATTTTTTTTTTTGTGATAGACCTTTACTAAAAAAAAAGTATATAGATAAATATAAAAATAAAATAAAAAAGAAGTATAATTTATAAATTGATTTTTTTTATTATTATTTTCCAAGTGCACTAAAACAATAATTTTTAATATTTATTTCTCGATCTCGTAGAATTATGCACAGTTATTTGTATATTCTTACTTAGGCTATCTCCAACCGAATATTTAAACTTAAACTCAAAAATGAGTTTAGTTTTAAATTTACAGTAATTTGGCTTCAACAGAAATTACAATACTCAAACTTAAAAAAATATTCTTCTAATATCACTTTTTATATTATTTTTATAAATAACCAATATTTTTACAAATTTACAATTTAACTCCAAAACTTTTGACATTAAAATTTTTAATAATTATTATTTTCAATTTAAAATTTCAACATAATAAAAAAAAAATTGTAATATCCCAACATTGTATTGTGTTATTTTATTTTTAATGTCAATTAAATAATTTAATATTTAATAATATTTCATATTGTGATATTTATTTTTATTTTATTATTAAAAATATTTTTATTAAAATTTATTTTAATTATTAATGATATAATTATTAAAATAAATTATATTATAAAAAATAATAAATAAATAACTATTTTATTTTTAATATTAATTAATTAATTTAATATTTAA
The DNA here is from genome assembly GCA_954870475.1 of Euphrasia confusa. Lineage (NCBI taxonomy): Eukaryota > Viridiplantae > Streptophyta > Magnoliopsida > Lamiales > Orobanchaceae > Euphrasia > Euphrasia confusa. The sequence goes on from OX940960.1 coordinate 27,879,192, forward strand.
TGATATTATGATATTTATTTTTATTTCATTATTAAAAATATTTTTATTAAAATTTATTTTAATTATTAATGATATAATTATTAAAATAAATTATATTATAAAAAATATTAAATAAAAACTAAAAAAAGTCGATAAATTATTTTTATTAAATTGTAAAAGAAAAGGTGTTATAAATAATAAATGGTTTGTTGTTTGAGTTTAAGGTAAATGTAAATTTAAGTATTTTTTGTGTAGGTCCCATCTTAAAACTATAATAAATTTATGTTTTGGTATAAGTTAGAACATCTTCCCTGCTTCAAAATAGGTTTTTGATATCGATCTCAGATTAAAATAATAAACTGTTTTGATTGGGCTAAATGTGATGTCATGGTATATACGGTGTTGAAGCTCATCAAATCTAGTATCTCATGGTTCAAACTAGACGTCGTTTCGAATTGTTTTGAATTAGTTATGCAATTTTTAGTGAAAGGTGTCAGATTCATGAGAGTTACAACAAATTTTGCAATTATCCTAAATTAAAATAATAAACTGTTTTGATTGGAGTTGAATGTGATGTCATGGAATATACGGTGTTGAAGCCAATCAAATCTAGTATCTCATGGTTCAAACTAAACATTTTTTCGATTTGTTTTGAATTAGTTATGCTATTTTTAATGAAAGGTGACAAGTTCATGTGTGAATAGCAATTAATATATTTATTATATTTTATCCCTTTTTAATTCATGATTTTATTTTAACTTATTATTTTAGAGCGGAAGGTCAGCACGCAATGTTAAAGAAATAACTTGGATCAAGTCAAGGTGACTTTGAAACATGTTGGAGACAAGTTCACACTCTTTATGAAACTTCACACAATGCAATTAAGCAATCATTTGAGAAGAGCATAAATGAAGTCTTACACAAATATCAATCTTATATTCACTTCATTGTGAGGTATGGTGTGTCTATTAATGCGTTAAATATGATATATGATGAAATGAAGTGTGTAAATGAGAACAACAATGACCCTTTGTTGTGTGAGTGTTGGAAAAATTGGAATAAAATATTTGGTTTGACTAATTTTTATGGCTAAATATTAATTCAAGTTGGAATTAATTTGTTGATAATTTTCTACGGTGTTGCGTAGATAATTATAGTATTTTATTTCGTCAAAATCCGATTTTTCGGTGAGTGAGAAATAAAATAATCGGTTTAGCCAAGTGAAAAAGGCATTATTTGAATGAGAACTTTAAAGTCCCATCCCACATCAAAATGTGGGTGATAATGAGTTTGTGAGAACCATTATAAAAGGTCGTGTGTATTAATTGTTGAGAATGTGAAAAGTCACAATCCCACATTGAATGTGGAGAGAAAATTAATACTTTCGTGGTGTTATATGAGGAGTAGTGAAATGTTTCAACTTTGATTAAGTCCATTGACTTGAATTTTATTCTTGGTCAATTGGAATATAATGATTTGGACTTGGGTCTTCGAGATTTTCTTGGGCCTATAAAAGTCTAACAAGTACAAATTGTATTTGTAGTGGACCTGTTAAATAATAACACGTTGGTTATTATGGCTTGGGCTTGCTAGCCTTTGGGCTGAGTAAATTAGTTGAAATATTTAATTGGGTTAAGCTGTTGGACTAGCCTAAATGGGTTATACGGAATTTGAATAGTTAGCCCAATGGGTTGTACGGAATTTGAATAGTTGGCCCATTGACTTGAAAAGTCATCAGAATTATATTTATATATTTAATAAAAATATATAAATTAATCCTCATTATGAGTGTGACCTTTGGGTTGCTAAAGACCTTTGGATTGCCTTTGATGTCTTTTGGTACTCCCCCTAATGAGTATAAATAGGAGTCTTTGTTGAGAAAATAATTCATCCCATTGAACATATCCCACGTCAGAATCTCTTCTCTCTAAATTCATAAACATTCTACTGTTGGAATATTGTGTAGACAATATTAGTTCCTTGCATTTGCATATGCTCGGTTCTCGCTCTTTCCTCGTTCGCCGGAGCTTCTAGCTGGTGTGCCTCAGACTAGAAGACGATTGAAAGTCGTTGTATCTTTGGGGACTAACGTCGCAAAACCGTAGTATACACGGGGCGTTTTAGTCTTGCGGATAGCGAAAGCGCCTCGACTACCCGCAACAAGTTTCTGTTCGAAGACCGATAAAGGTTAATTTATTTAATTATTTTATTTAAGTTTATTCTGGAATTGTAAAGATCAGTAGTACTGTTCTAGTCCAGATTTTATTTTTATTTTATGTTTCGGATTTAGACATTTTGTACAAAAATAACCAACAACGCAAGACTAAAACGTTCGTATAAAATGTCTACCTCCGGAACTGATGGGTCCGGTTTGGTATCTCAAAGATGGACCTTTGGTCATCTACGAGAATGAGATAGATGCTGAGAAACGTGTAACGTTTGAAGCATGTGAGCAAAGTTTTACTTTTGTCGGAATATTGTCTTTAACGGATTGAATATTGAACTATACGATGTGTATAGAGTATGACTTCGTCCAAAGCACTTTTAGTGCTAAAGAGAAGAAATACAAGATTGAGGACGTTGGAACTGAAATGTTCATCGTCGGTATATATTCTTGAATTATTAAATGATCGTGACTAAGATCATGATATTTTTTAATTTCAAAGAGTACCAATTGATGTATACATAGCCGGAGAAGGCGTGTCGATCAGTGAGTATTTCCAAATGAGTGTTTCATTTGAGAAATTAATTTTTCTGAAAATGAGATAATTTTTTCAAACGACGGTTCGTATTCACCACAATTGAATGGTGTGGTTGAACGAAAAATAAAATAAAATAATAATAATTAATTTTATTATTATTAAAACTCTTGAAGAGTTGATGAACATCGTGTTGATTAATTATGAGTTATTTCAAAATATGTTGGGGAAAGCTGTTTTGAGAAGCTAACCACGTATGGAAAAAAAAATAAAAAAAATTACCCACTAAAAAGTAAAATAAAATGAGAGGTGTTACGGATTTTTTGGAAAAAAAAAATCGTAAACCGTCTTATTAATATTTTATAAGTGTGGGGGTGTTTGGCTAAGGTGTATATACCTGAACCAAAGTAATGAAAAATGCTTGTGTCTTATGTGATAATTCACTGTGATAGCCAAGTTGCTATAAGAAGAGCATAGAGCATTATGTATAACGGTAAATCTCGACATGTTCGTCGGAGAATTAACACCGTTAGACAATTGATCTCAATTGAGTAATTTTCTTAGAGTATGTGAATCTAAGAAAAATAAAATAAAATTGATTGATCCTTTGACGAAAGGAATTGATAGAGATCAATTGAGTATGTGCTAAAGAGAATGAGTTGAAAAACCACAATTTAATGAACGATCATAACGGTAACTCTACCATGATGAATGGAGATCCCACGAACTTGGTTCAAAAGGAAAACTAAGTTATGAAAATTCAGTTGAGCACTTGAAAAATATATTTATATTTTATATATATTTTTATATTTTGTGAACTCATTCCTAAAGGGCAAATCAAGTGCTAAATCCTGATGTGTGATAAAAGGTTAAGTTCTCGTGGAGACTTTTAATGAATCCCAACCGTTGAAAGGTGAAGTATGTCAGGATACTTTTGTGGGAGGTCACCTATATAAATGTGAAGTGAGGGCCGCTTCAAATGTAAACATTTATGAATCCAAAGTGAGTCCATGGCCAAAACGGACACAACAATAGAACATGAAATTGATGGGGATTTATTGTGTAAATATCATTGACTCGTTGTACGTTGTGGGGGAATAGTTCAAGACATCGCGTCCACTAGGCTTCTTGTACATCCGATGATAATTTACTACGGAAGGTTCAAAGCCACAAACTACCTTTCCTGAAGCAATAAATTCTCTTGAGAATCGAGCACTAGGTCTGCATAGATTGCATACATTCATTTCCACTCATGTGGGGGATTGTTGGAAAAAATTTGAATAAAATATTTGGTTTGACCAATATTTGACTAATTTTTATGGCTAAATATTAATTCAAGTTGGAATTAATTTGTTGATAATTTTCTACGGTGTTGCATAGATAATTATAGTATTTTATTTCGTCAAAATCTGATTTTTCGGTGAGTGAGAAATAAATGATCGGTTTAGCCAAGTGAAAAAGGCATTATTTGAATGAGAACTTTAAAGTCTCATCCCACATCGAAATGTGGGTGATAATGAGTTTGTGAGAACCATTATAAAAGGTCGTGTGTATTAATTGTTGAGAATGTGAAAAGTCACAATGCCACATTGAATGTGGAGAGAAAATTAGTACTTTCATGGTGTTATATGAGGAGTAGTGAAATGTTTCAACTTTGATTAAGTCCATTGACTTGAATTTTATTCTTGGTAAATTGGAATATAATGATTTGGACTTGGGTCTTCGAGATTTTCTTGGGCCTATAAAAGTCTAACAAGAACAAATTGTATTTGTAGTGGACCTGTTAAATAATAACACGTTGGTTATTATGGCTTGGGCTTGCTAGCCTTTGGGCTGAGTAAATTAGTTGAAATATTTAATTGGGTTAAGCTGTTGGGCTAGCCTAAATGGGTTATACGGAATTTGAATAGTTAGCCCAATGGGTTGTACGGAATTTGAATAGTTGGCCTATGACTTGAAAAGTCATCAGAATTATATTTATATATTTAATAAAAATATATAAATTAATCCTCATTATGAGTGTGACCTTTGGGTTGCTAAAGACCTTTGGATTGCCTTTGATGTCTTTTGGTACTCCCCCTAATGAGTATAAATAGGAGTCTTTGTTGAGAAGATAATTCATCCCATTGAACATATCCCACGTCAGAATCTCTTCTCTCTAAGTTCATAAACATTCTACTGTTGGAATATTGTGTAGACAATATTAGTTCCTTGCATTTGCATATGCTCGGTTCTCGCTCTTTCCTCGTTCGCCGGAGCTTCTAGCTGGTGTGCCTCAGACTAGAAGACGATTGAAAGTCGTTGTATCTTTGGGGACTAACGTCGCAAAACCGTAGCATACACGGGGCGTTTTAGTCTTGCGGATAGCGAAAGCGCCTCGACTACCCGCAACAAGTTTCTGTTCGAAGACCGATAAAGGTTAATTTATTTAATTATTTTATTTAAGTTTATTCTGGAATTGTAAAGATCAGTAGTACTGTTCTAGTCCAGATTTTATTTTTATTTTATGTTTCGGATTTAGACATTTTGTACAAAAATAACCAACAACGCAAGACTAAAACGTTCGTATAAAATGTCTACCTCCGGAACTGATGGGTCCGGTTTGGTATCTCAAAGATGGACCTTTGGTCATCTACGAGAATGAGATAGATGCTGAGAAACGTGTAACGTTTGAAGCATGTGAGCAAAGTTTTACTTTTGTCGGAATATTGTCTTTAACGGATTGAATATTGAACTATACGATGTGTATAGAGTATGACTTCGTCCAAAGCACTTTTAGTGCTAAAGAGAAGAAATACAAGATTGAGGACGTTGGAACTGAAATGTTCATCGTCGGTATATATTCTTGAATTATTAAATGATCGTGACTAAGATCATGATATTTTTTAATTTCAAAGAGTACCAATTGATGTATACATAGCCGGAGAAGGCGTGTCGATCAGTGAGTATTTCCAAATGAGTGTTTCATTTGAGAAATTAATTTTTCTGAAAATGAGATAATTTTTTCAAACGACGGTTCGTATTCACCACAATTGAATGGTGTGGTTGAACGAAAAATAAAATAAAATAATAATAATTAATTTTATTATTATTAAAACTCTTGAAGAGTTGATGAACATCGTGTTGATTAATTATGAGTTATTTCAAAATATGTTGGGGAAAGCTGTTTTGAGAAGCTAACCACGTATGGAAAAAAAAATAAAAAAAATTACCCACTAAAAAGTAAAATAAAATGAGAGGTGTTACGGATTTTTTGGAAAAAAAAAATCGTAAACCGTCTTATTAATATTTTATAAGTGTGGGGGTGTTTGGCTAAGGTGTATATACCTGAACCAAAGTAATGAAAAATGCTTGTGTCTTATGTGATAATTCACTGTGATAGCCAAGTTGCTATAAGAAGAGCATAGAGCATTATGTATAACGGTAAATCTCGACATGTTCGTCGGAGAATTAACACCGTTAGACAATTGATCTCAATTGAGTAATTTTCTTAGAGTATGTGAATCTAAGAAAAATAAAATAAAATTGATTGATCCTTTGACGAAAGGAATTGATAGAGATCAATTGAGTATGTGCTAAAGAGAATGAGTTGAAAAACCACAATTTAATGAACGATCATAACGGTAACTCTACCATGATGAATGGAGATCCCACGAACTTGGTTCAAAAGGAAAACTAAGTTATGAAAATTCAGTTGAGCACTTGAAAAATATATTTATATTTTATATATATTTTTATATTTTGTGAACTCATTCCTAAAGGGCAAATCAAGTGCTAAATCCTGATGTGTGATAAAAGGTTAAGTTCTCGTGGAGACTTTTAATGAATCCCAACCGTTGAAAGGTGAAGTATGTCAGGATACTTTTGTGGGAGGTCACCTATATAAATGTGAAGTGAGGGCCGCTTCAAATGTAAACATTTATGAATCCAAAGTGAGTCCATGGCCAAAACGGACACAACAATAGAACAGGAAATTGATGGGGATTTATTGTGTAAATATCATTGACTCGTTGTACGTTGTGGGGGAATAGTTCAAGACATCGCGTCCACTAGGCTTCTTGTACATCCGATGATAATTTACTACGGAAGGTTCAAAGCCACAAACTACCTTTCCTGAAGCAATAAATTCTCTTGAGAATCGAGCACTAGGTCTGCATAGATTGCATACATTCATTTCCACTCATGTGGGGGATTGTTGGAAAAAATTTGAATAAAATATTTGGTTTGACCAATATTTGACTAATTTTTATGGCTAAATATTAATTCAAGTTGAAATTAATTTGTTGATAATTTTCTACGGTGTTGCATAGATAATTATAGTATTTTATTTCGTCAAAATCTGATTTTTCGGTGAGTGAGAAATAAATGATCGGTTTAGCCAAGTGAAAAAGGCATTATTTGAATGAGAACTTTAAAGTCTCATCCCACATCGAAATGTGGGTGATAATGAGTTTGTGAGAACCATTATAAAAGGTCGTGTGTATTAATTGTTGAGAATGTGAAAAGTCACAATGCCACATTGAATGTGGAGAGAAAATTAGTACTTTCGTGGTGTTATATGAGGAGTAGTGAAATGTTTCAACTTTGATTAAGTCCATTGACTTGAATTTTATTCTTGGTAAATTGGAATATAATGATTTGGACTTGGGTCTTCGAGATTTTCTTGGGCCTATAAAAGTCTAACAAGAACAAATTGTATTTGTAGTGGACCTGTTAAATAATAACACGTTGGTTATTATGGCTTGGGCTTGCTAGCCTTTGGGCTGAGTAAATTAGTTGAAATATTTAATTGGGTTAAGCTGTTGGGCTAGCCTAAATGGGTTATACGGAATTTGAATAGTTAGCCCAATGGGTTGTACGGAATTTGAATAGTTGGCCTATGACTTGAAAAGTCATCAGAATTATATTTATATATTTAATAAAAATATATAAATTAATCCTCATTATGAGTGTGACCTTTGGGTTGCTAAAGACCTTTGGATTGCCTTTGATGTCTTTTGGTACTCCCCCTAATGAGTATAAATAGGAGTCTTTGTTGAGAAGATAATTCATCCCATTGAACATATCCCACGTCAGAATCTCTTCTCTCTAAGTTCATAAACATTCTACTGTTGGAATATTGTGTAGACAATATTAGTTCCTTGCATTTGCATATGCTCGGTTCTCGCTCTTTCCTCGTTCGCCGGAGCTTCTAGCTGGTGTGCCTCAGACTAGAAGACGATTGAAAGTCGTTGTATCTTTGGGGACTAACGTCGCAAAACCGTAGCATACACGGGGCGTTTTAGTCTTGCGGATAGCGAAAGCGCCTCGACTACCCGCAACAAGTTTCTGTTCGAAGACCGATAAAGGTTAATTTATTTAATTATTTTATTTAAGTTTATTCTGGAATTGTAAAGATCAGTAGTACTGTTCTAGTCCAGATTTTATTTTTATTTTATGTTTCGGATTTAGACATTTTGTACAAAAATAACCAACAGTGAGTGCATCTTGAGAAAGACGTGTGGATTGCCATGTAGTCATGAGATTTTTGATTATGTGAGATTGAACAAGCCAATTCCGTTTGATCAAGTTGATGCGTTTTGGAGAAAATTAGATTTTTTACCAAGAGTGGGAGATGATGTTGGGGTTGGTCATGAAATAAGAACTCGTTTGACTCAGTGCGTTGCTAATATGTATACAAAATTTGAACAAAGTGCTGAAGCAGAAAAATTGTTATTGAAAAGATTGATGGAGATTATGACTTGTGAGTCCAACAATAACCTCGTTGATTGAGCCTGATATACAAACTCAAACACGTGGTCGTCCAAAGTCTGCAAAAGTTAGACAATCCAAATCAACCAAACGTGATCCTAGTAAATTTGAATATGTTGAGTCTATTAAAGTTAGTTGCTCACTAGTTGAGAAATTAATTTTCAATGTTGGTTCGTCGAGTAGTGGTCATATGTTCACTTCAAAGCCGCACACAAAACTACAGATATGCTTTAATTATTTTCTATTTTTTATGTCTAACTAATTTAACATTGTTTTGTATTTAAACAGGTTAAGCGTCGAAAAACTCAAACTTGGAATGAGCCATATTTTGTTAATCAACTACCACCTCACTTGCGTAGCTATATTGTTGAGATTTATAATGTTGAGAGTGATGGTCATTGTGGATTTCGTGCTATAGCCGACCTACTTGGATACGGTGAAAACGCATGGGAGCACGTTCGAGGGGACTTCTACCATGAGTTAAATACAAATCGAGAGTTGTACTCTAAAGTGTTTATGGAAGAGGGTAGTGTTGATAAAATATTGGCGAGATTAAACTTCTACGGATTGTTTTCTTTACCAGAAATGGGGTACTTGGTTGCATAAACCTATAGTGTTGATCTGACGTGTTATGAAAAGTTAGGTGGTCCCTAACGTGTTGGAGTGACCATATGTTAAGTTATGTATAAATTATGGTAGTACACATATTGGGGTATTGGAGTGACCATATGTTAAGTTATGTATGAATTATGGTAGTACACATATTGGGGTAGGATAGAATAAACCCCCTAACATTTTTTTCTATACTTACAAATGTCCATGTTGAATTTGTAAATGAGAATCATTTTATTGAGGTAAGCATTATTTTTTCTTTCATTTACAATTTCATATTATATGAATAGTTTATTCATAATCATCAATTTTTGTAGGTGTTCTTAATGAAGGTCATCCATTACCATCTGTCCAAACAAAAATAAGAATAAAATTTATTTGAATTAACATTACCACCTGCCCAAACAAAAATAAGAATAATTTTTTTTTTGAATTAATAAAAATTTACAATTTTACATGAACAAATTTTACAATTATACAAAAATTTATATAAAAATGCAATACAATTATAGAACAATGGATAATATGCTTGCAAATAAAAATAAACATAAAATTGAAATATCCATATACAAATAAGGAAATTTTCATTAAGTATAAATAAATCTACATTGATCTAGTTTAATTTACTTAAATTTGAATATAATTTATGTCCTAAAAAAAATAGGGATCCAAATAATTTTAGTAATAATATTTTGTTTTATATTTGAATATAATTTATGTTGTAAAAAAATAGGGATCCAAATAATTTTAGTAATAATATTTTGTTTTATCTAAAAAATCCCCAAATTAAATTTAATCTAAAATGATATAAACTCAAACAAACATCTCTGATTTTCAAATACACCAATAGTATACTCAAGAAGAAATGCAAATCAAAACTGAGGCGACAAAACAAATCACAGATTCTACGTAGACGAAAAAAAACAAAAAACGAGAAACAAACTTGTCTGCTGTAAAACACAAGTCCCTAACAAGAATCCAATTGAATCGAAGTTGGGTAATCTACATGTCCTGCACGTTCAAACCTACAAATGATACCAAATGCAAAGTCAAGCTTCAAATATTAACAAGCAAAAAATGAAACACCAAAGAGATACAAAAATCTATACACAATATCCCCGAAATAATGAGATCCTCCCTCACAAACATTCTTAAAGGACAAGCATTCGAATCGTAAAATGATGAGCGAATACAGGCCAAACATCGAGTGTAGCCTTTTGTAGTTAAAACCGAACAAGGGAAGATAAGATACACTATAAAAGTCATAAATGCATCATCATAACGAAAACATGTACTATCAAATACCTGGTGGGAGAGATTGCTTGAGCTTGTCAGCCTTCTCAGTGTCTAATACACAGAGTGTGTAGAGGTACTTTGAGCACCGAACCTTGAACTTCACCGCATTTTTGCCCCTCTTTATCACCACCGAACGGGCGTCCTTCCTTCTTGCCGTAAGGAGGAAATCCTTAATCTCATGGATTTGCTTAGGCTGAAAAATGACATTCCCAAATCAGTGACTTATCTTTAGTCACAAGAAAACACTAATTCCAAGAAATTTGTGAAGGTACATTATATATAGATTAATCCAATTCACCACCAAAAACCAAAATCCAAATGAGTTACTTGTCCTTAGTCATAAGAAAACACCAATTCCATGAAATCAAAATCAATAGTTCAAAGCTACTTCAATTTTTCAATTTCAATTTCAATCAAATAAACATAGATAGATAGATGGATGCACAGGCACGTATGAACTCACTTTTACATCGACCAACTTATCAGCAAAAGATGAATAAAATTTTCAAATGAAAATGATGATTCAAACAAAACGAAAATAAAATTAGTGAGAAGAAATATTAATTGATTAGATTAAGAAAAATTTACAAATAAAATTAGTGAGAAGAAATATTAATTGATTAGATTAAGAAAAATTTACAAATAAAATTAGTGAGAAGAAATATTAATTGATTAGATTAAGAAAAATTTACCATGGTTTTTGGTATGGGGCTTGAGCTACCGAAGCTATTTTTTTTCCTCCTCGCAAATATCAGTGCAGCTCAGAGAGAAGAAAACCCTAATCGGATTATCTATTTCAGTTTTCTTTTTATGGGCCGGGTCTCCTTATTGTTAGGCCCATATAATAATGGACTAAAGCTTAAGCCCAAAGTAAGACCCACCGCAGTACCGGCTTCATACTCTCAAGTAGGATCTATTCTTTTGGTTCACTGTTTAATTTATTAATTCAGTTCAGATCAAACCAGTTCAGTTCATTCTTTTAATTTTTTTATTATTCTTGTTTGATATTTTAAAATTAAATTCAATTAAACTTAATTTCATTTCAGTTGAGAGAAGTTTAGACAAATAAATTTAATTCAATTCAGTTAATTTCAGTAGAAAAATACAAATTCATAGGGATGCAATTTTTTTTAAAAGGTCAATCATATAAAAAAGAAAAAAAGTATAATACAGTACAGCGCATAGAGAAAGACCTAACAGACTAGCTCTCAACCAGTCAAACTAAACATATATCACTAAAAATACAAACACAATCACCAGGCTATATGTCACACTCTCTTCAGAGCCCGTGCCTGAAGAGAGTCTGGAAGTCGTAAGGAGAGGATGCACTCCCGTATGATAGAAAGCGCCTGAGAAACCACCACTCCAGACGACACCGAGGGAGTCTCATGTATCCTCGTATTCCTCTCGAACCAAATAAAATAGATCAATGCAGCGAGAAATCCACGATAGGCGCAAGATATCAAATGTCTCTCACTCCATCGACTAGCAACCCGTAACACAACATTATGCCAACCACCACGTGGCCATAGAAAACCCACCTCCACCTGTAGTCTCCGCAAGCAGTCCTGTGAGAAGGAGCAAATCAAAGAAAAAGTGAGAGTGTGTCTCAGCGCTCTCCCCACCATAAAGCACACAAGAGTCATCCCCCAACCAATCCAACGCTTATCTCGAGTCGGAAGCCGAACTCGAATAGCAAGCCAATTCACAAAGACCGGACCGTCTCCTTCCGTGACCAATTTTGATTTAAATGTTCAATTCACTATAAAACTCAGCTTTCAATGGCCTATTTTTTGTATTCAAATTAAATATTGTGAATAAAAAACTTAAATTTATCTCCGACAAAAATTCATACTCAAATACAATTCATTTATTTTTTATTTATTTTAAATTTATAAATTATTAAAAATTTAATTAGTTAAAAATTATATTGATCAATTTTTAATTTTTTGAATAATTTGTTAAAATTTATCAATTTTTTATTTATGTTTTAATTTTAATTTTTTTTACTTAAATTTTAAAATTAATTGTTTGATATGGTATAATTTTAATTGTGCTATTAATATTTATGTATATTATAAATTTTAGAATAAGTTAGAGAAAAAATAAGAATGTTTTTAGATTTAAAAAAAAATATCATAGTTTATCTTTATATTAAAAAAAGTAATTAATTAATTACATTTATATAATTAAATACCATAAACTTTAATATAATCACAATTTAGGGTAGTGTATTGAAATTTGAATAGTCCTTTTTAATCTTTTATTAAATCATTTTTATATGATTTTATTAGATACTTTATATAATTTATTGCATATGAAATATTAAACGTTTTAGCTAAAGGTTTTTCATATCAATCACCGAATCTTTTTTCGGTAATTAGTTTAAGTTTGAGATTTGAATTTTTTTCAAATTTTCTCACTAACTAGCCGTGGTCTTTCAACTGTAATCTGCAGGTAGTGTTTCTCACTAGCCGTAGTATTTCTCTCAATCACAGAGTTGATCTTGTTCTTGATCCGAGTAGTGTTTCCTCTATAACCCTCGGGTAAATCGTTTTTTTCATCTGCCTCGCCACCTCTCCGTCTCTCTGATATTTCGACCAATCAACCCAAAACTGACATGAAATTTAGAATAGTGCAGTGGCTTTAAATTTTCGATTCAAATCTATGAGAAGTGTTTTTTACAGTTGTTTAATCGATGCTCGATCATTATATGTCAATTGTCAGATGTGAAAAACTATACGCTGTTGGTCGTAGTGTATTTGTAAATCTTCTAACCGTCAATTATATCTTGGTTCAATGTGACAAGAGTTTTGGCTTCATATGTTGCTAACAGGAGTTATGGTTTTTTTCACATGTTGCTGAATATAACAAATGAATGTTTTGCCAAGAGGTGTTATGACTTCATATGTTGCTAAGATTGTATACTCTAGTGAGGGCGCAACAATATCATTTGGGTCCAACCTCTCCTACACCGAACTATGCGAGAGTATTCGTTCTCAATTCCCTGTTTTGATTGACAAATGTTTACAACTCAAATTCTCGGTGCTTCCTGATTCAGCAATCTATCGTCTACGTAACGACGTCGACATGTCCATGTTGTTTATGGTACTTTGTCAGCTGAAGTCGTCTTGGGTTGATATTAATGTTACAACACTGACCGAAGCCACTATTGGGAATAGCCACCCCCCTGCATCAAGACCTACCCATGATAGTATTTCTGGGACGATGCAAACCAATTTCTCGGATGATTTAGAAGGGAAGATGCGAAGGCTTATATGTCCTCGTCATGGAAGAGTTATATCACGCATAAAGGTCAGATGTTTGAACGTGAAGCTAAAGACTTTTGGTTGAAGCTTCGTATGTATGCCATCGAGGTTGGTTTTGAATATACTTACGAAATAAACAAGTCCAATCGTGTTAGAGCTGTTTGAAAGAAAAGTGATACCGAAGGGTGCAACTGGTGCGTAAAGGCATCTCTGAATAGATATTTTTCATTCTTTGGATTCCATGTTTGGAGTTACGTTAGTTTGTTTTTCTTAAGCTTAAATCTTAATGTAATAATCACACTCGTGTTTTAGATTTTAGTCAATCATCCCTTGACATTCATAACAGTTTACAAACTTTCAACTTCAAATCTAGGGATGAATATTCACAGATAAATCTACAGCTGGACTTATGTATTTTACTCAGAACCTTGATTAGTCATTTGTCTTTTAGCTCAATAAAGCACCACAATAAAAATATCGAGTACAAACTATTGACATGCAGATGAGGATATTACGAACGCTACTTAAATGTGCAGTTTTTAGTAATTCAACTATTGTAAGTTGTGAAATGTTACAATCTAGGATTTACGAGTTTTGATTTAAATCATTTGGTCATCATAGGTAGATTAAAATCTTCCACATTTGATTCCATGTTCCATGTTTACATTTATATATACACTAACCTGTGTACATTATTGTGCACATTTTCTTACACATTATTGTGCACATTTTCTTACACGATAGGTTTTACTGTATAATTTCTTTTGATTTGGTGTATGTTATTTTCATTATGCAACTCTGTTACAAATCTTTTTTTTTAGCCTGCTTAAGAAATCATTAACTATTATAACTCAAATCACAAAGATTCAAGGACAAAACAACAATAACACAGTGTATGTTGTTTTCATTATACAAGTCTGTTACAAATCTTTTTTACTTGCTTATGAAATAATGAACTATTAAAACATAATTTTTTCACAAAAGATTCTAGGTCAAAACACATATGCCACAGTCTCAAAATGTGGTGAAGATCATTTCCGTGTTAAAGTATCACTTGTTTGAGTCTACTAGTAAAACAATATGTCCTGAACTGTAACTCAAAAACAATGGACCTAAATATAAGGTTCCTGTTTAACGCACCAGCTGCCTACTTAATATTTCTTTCACAAAACAAAACCAGCTTCAACGATCATTCTACTTGGCTACCCTCCAACACTTCGAACTTCTTCCGAATCTGTTTACAAGATAACCTTTGAAACGAATTGCCTCTGTCTCGTCAAACTCACAACCGACGTACTTTTCATGAGCAAGAAAGTCCATGTAATGCATCACGTACAGACCACAATCCAAGCTATGGGAAAAATAAAATGTTATTATATAAACACTAAACTGTCTATGGTACGATTGAATATATTAGTATGTTACTTATTAAACTTACGATCCAAAATCCTGCTTCGGAACAAGTTTCGTCTCATCATAGAGTTTGAAATCAGACTTGTAGTACTTCTGCACCCACTTTATAGTGAGGATCTCTTCCTCGGTCAGAGCTTCCATATCAAACTTCAACGCAACATTCGAGCTTTCAGACTTGTTTAGTTTTTTCCTATGACTTGTTCTCAGCATTTACTCGGCTTGGAACTCTACACCTCTAATCCACAAATTTATCATATTGACCTATGTAAATCACGATTATACACAACAATAATCAGACTATAATCTACAATAGCCACAAATAACTAAATACCTCTTAGTTGAGTTGTATTAAAAAATACACTAACAAGATATTCAAAAATGAGAATTGTAATTTACTATACCATAATTTCTGCCTCTTTCGGGCATTCTCAAGAACTTGATTGCCTTGAGGACATAGATTCATGGTGGAAAAAACATCTTGCCACTATGTCAAATGTTAATAGTGTGAATGGAATTTCTCTCTGTGGATCAGCGGAATCATGATTAGATGCGGGCTCCCCACAAACTCGTACAGCGGATCAAATATTAAAGAATGCATTGCCACTGTGTCTAAATTCTCGGCCGCAGTCTGGATACAATTAAACAGTATGTAGATATAGATCAATAAAATTCCGCTATATAATGTCTTCGCACGGAATAGTTCAAACCATGAAAATTTGCACTTCTGTTTAAAATACCAACCACACTAAACAAAAAATACTTATTCATACAATACTAAAATATTAATCTACTACAAGACTTGTTCATAAACTAATATCCCAAACGCGTTAAGTTTGAAACACCAAACACACTGTGCAATTAAAGTTGTGGCCGTGTAGTAGAATCTTAAATGCATTTAACCTAGTAGTCCAATTTATAGATGTTGATCTACCATCTACACTGTACAAGTATTGATAGTGTACGTACTAGATTAAAACATGTGCCTGAACCATTTTATAAGAATGGTCCAAACATGTATTCAAATTTTCATGTTTTGGCACTAATAAGAAATATGTACATGAACAAATTCTAGTAAACAACTTGTGCGTAAAAGATTAAAACAATTTATGCATATAGAACTACATAATACACTGCTACAATTCTTGTTCGTAAACCAGTAGTCCAATGTATGAATTCTGAACTACCAGCAACACTGCTCAACCTTATCCAGTGTACGTACTAGATTATGACCGACAACTGAACAGTATAATGAAAGCACCCAATCAAACCCTAATATAAAGGTGGAATTATTACAACCAGTTAAAATAATACAACAAATGACTGTCTAGATGCTTTTAGGTCTCCAAATTTACTTGTTACACAATTATAAACTACGCAATTCAGTGGTAGTACAACATGTTTAGTGTCTAAACTATTACTGTATACAAATCAATATATAAAAGTGAGTGTCGTTTACAATCAATCAGCCAAACAGAAAAAACAAGTGTTCATTTACAGTAGACAAACAACAAATATAACAAGTTTAAAATACTTACCCATGCGTGTGAAACAAGAAATTTCGTGACCAGGGGAATATCATCACGTGGCTTCACCTCTTCCTCTAGAAGGCTTGAAAATGCATCGATATGCGCGATAAACTGTGTTTTTACTGTAAATACAAGTTCATTGACATTCAAATATATTTATTAAAATTGAACTAAAAAATACAATACTCAGAATCATGCAGTGTATCTATTAGATTCATACAAATAGACGTAAAATAAGTGAGCATCCCACAAGGCACACCTGATATCAATGTTTAAAATTTGGGACTATAAAGTGTAGTGTGACTGATAGATTTCAAAATAAAATACTTCACACAACTTGATTGACACAACTTGATTGTAGATAATTTTATCTTCTTTAGACATTTATATATACCAAATACAATGTGGCTTAGTTTACCAGTGTATATAATAGATTACAATATTTAGGGAGTATAAGATCGAGACTGAAACATGATGTCCCTTATAGCTTTACAAACACTTGATATTTTTTAAATTATCACATACATCAGATATTAACTAGACATTTACAAATATGATTAACCAATCTTAATCAACACCCCTAGACACCCCTGTAAATCATGATCACAGGACTACAATATTTTACAATCATGGCTAAACAATCTTAATCTAGTTTAATCATGGTTAATCATGGCTTCATATGTTGTTAACTGGAGTTATGTCTTCATATGTTGCTAACAGGACTTATGTATTTTACAAATATGGTTAACCAATCTTAATCACTACTTGATCGTTGACTTATAAATCATATTTTGTATACTAAACTGATAACTACATTAGACAACCCTGTAATGAAGTATTATTAATGTGAATATTAGTTCAATGGTTTCCAAATCAAGATTTATGTCACTCAAACTACTAAGTACACACTCCGGTAACATATAGTGTATCTATTTACATTAATACAACCAAAGACATATACTGAACTAAGTGACATTGTTTCAAACCTTTTTAACAGCCAAAGACTCTCTAGGAAACTTCCCACGCCCGATCCCAAATTTGATTGCACTCTGCACAAAACAAAATAGGATGTCATAAACAGTTTATAGGACTTTAAGTAGTTCGAAGAAACATTTGTAAACTGATGTTTCAATACTGAATAGAGAATTGAATTAGACTGTTGACTTACGCATTTTTTCTTCTTAGGAATCGACTTGTTTGACTAAAAATCATCATCGCTCTGAATTACATTGACAGACTCCTACAAAAAATTATATTTTATACAAATTAGGTTGTTATAGTTTCTTATAAATTCAAAACAAAAGAATCTGGCATATATACCTTTGCCTTTTTTGTTATTTTTTAGGTGATTATTCCCATGCTGAATCGTTTCGTTTTCTGTGCCTTAAGCGAGACGGGTTTAAGGTTGTTCTTTGAAACACGTTTTGTAACCTATGTCGGAATAAATAGTTACTTTTCTTAAAAAAGAACTCACTAATACAATGTTTTAAATACCTTATTAATTTTAGGCTGGGGATCGGATGTAGTTGCCTCGAAGTCAGTTTCCAGACTCCTTTTGGCGGTTCTCGTATAGACCTCACGATTCTGTACCTTTTTTTTCAGTGAATCTGAACGAGTTGTTGGAGACATTGTTTCAATAGTCTGTTTAAACATGGAATATTTTTAAAACATACATTACCAAATAAATCATTAGCAAGACATTAATATGAATATTAAACTATAATTACAAGTTCGGAACTATGTTATGTTCATAAACCAACAGTCAACAACAATTACATTAATGACACACTCTTGTTGATAAACCAATTGTTTAGACTTATGGTTTCCATTAAAACTGTATGATTCAACTGATATCAGCACAAGATGTTGTTGACAAAATATTTACAACTAATGCTTGAATTTGAAAAATATATACATGTTGAGCATGTTAGAAGATATGTCTACCATTCCCATGTGCACTGTGCTTTGATTTGCCCCCAAATCACACTCTCACATGGCCCCAACCCTTTACATATAACATAGACAAGTGAATTTAACATAAAGCTTATAAGTATCATCAATCCCACACACCCGCTACCCGTAGTGTTATTGTGACTGGAAGTAGATTAAAATTTTGAAAAGAACGTCATGCAATTATTTCAATTTGTACTGGATCTCAAATTCAATCTAAGAATTACTATTTTGGGTCTTATTAAACCACTAAATCAAGAACCCTAAATCCGACATGTCATCATGTCGACCTTTACACAATGTCAATTCCCATCTAAAAACTAGTAATTTGGGTATAATCAAACAAAATATCCAAGAACCTTAAATCTTGTTTCCAATCTAATCACCCACTAATGTAGAATCAGTGATAAATAATTGAGAAACTTACCTTCAAATGTCAAAGCCTTGAGCTTTTTGTAAGAGAAACAACGACGTCAACACTGTTAGAGAAATCACCTATCGCCGGTGTGAAGAGAATTATCGCCAGATGCAGCCCGGGGACTTTACGTTTCGATTTAGGAGTTTCTGATTTACATAGTGTACGGTTTGGTAGTTAATTGTCCTATATGAAAAACTTTATGGAAAGTGTATATTTAATCCCTTCAATTAAGAGATATCACATAAATTGTGTATAAAAACATATATTACATAGTTTTACATAATTAAAAGAGTTTATTGGGTAAATCTTGTTTTTTTTATAAATAGTGTAAAAATTGATATTAATGTATAATATAAAGTAAGTTAATTAATTTTTTTGAAAATCACCCTAAATTTTAAATTTACATTTTAAGTGATATAAGTGATTATTTCAAACTGCACAATCAATTGAAAGAATATATGTGGAATTTGTTCTTAAAAAAATACGTATTTTTAATATTTTAAATGTTGTATTTGTTGTGATAATATTTGAGTTTTTAAATTATTAATATTTATTTTAATTATATAATTTTTATTTCATTTTCTTAAATCTTATTTAATGTGTTTAATTTATATATATATATATATATATATATTAATATTTACATATTATTTTGAATTATTTCATATAATAAATTTAAAACTAAACATACATTTAAAAAATTAATTACACCAAGTTGTTACTTATTATTTACTCTCCTTAATTGTACCTCATATACTAATGAGGGGTGTTCACGTGCGGGTTATGGTGGATATTCCCCTAAAAATGACTCACCCAAATAATTGCGAATTGTCAATTTTATCAACCGTACCTACCTAAAATTTTCTCTAACCGTCCGGGGTGGGTGAGGGCGGATTGCAGGCGAAATGGCGGGTTTATTTATCTACCTATGTATGTATGTAAATGTATACTTTAACAAAAATTATAACTCACATTTCATCCATCACTACATATATATACATAGAATTTTACGATTAAATATCATCTCTTTTAAAATGTTTAATTTAATTTAATGGTTATAAACTAATATATTAAATTGAAGGGTTAATACTAATAAGTAGACAATTTATATCTTGCTCATCATTCCAAGATACACATCTTGCTCCTAGTCAAAATTATATAAACCACAGTCAATTTTTTTTAGGTTTTTTTCCCTTTCTTTTTTCTTTTTTCTCTTTCTCTTTCTTCTTCTCTACCGTTCACCATTTTTTTCTCCTTCCCTTCTTTTCTCCGTCCCGTCGTCGAGTCAGTTCCATCCACATTTGTTCAATTTCGAGATTCACCAGTAGTGACCTTGAGATTTGAAATAGTTATGTCGATCTCCATCGTTCAGCTCTGTCTCTTCAATATCCTCGATCGTTGATTCATAACCATGGTCGATTTATTAGATCTCTCATATATTCTGGTAGAAGGTATGCATTTCGATTCCCTCAATTTTTTCATATTTTTTATTTCGAATTTCATATTTCTTATGAGTTTATGAGTTTTTTAGATTTTATTGAGATGGAATCACGTTGATCTTGATGCTGAAACCCTAAATCCTCGAATTTCAAGTTATTCTCCCATTGATACTGACCTTCATTCTTTACTTAACCTTTATTTTGAAATCTGTAAACCTTCATTTCAGTTTAAATATTTGGTGGTTTTTAAATCTGTAGATGACTGGGTTGATGATGCCGATTGTGACTTGGTTGAGGTTATTGCGAATTCTGAGAGTGAGGCTTTTGATATTTATAACAATTATGCCTTTAAAGTTGAGTTTAGTGTTCGAAAGTCCAAAAAGAGACCCCGAAATAGTGTTTTTGGAAGATTAAAGAGTTTAACAAATTCTCCAAGACATTGGATTTTATGCTCTTTACTTTAATCATTTGAATTGAAACAGATATTGATTTTTGGGAATTTGGATATTAGTTTTTGGGATTTGGATATTGGTTTTGGATATTGTATTTGATAGTAGATTTGCAACAGATTGATTGAGTTTCTCATTCTGTTATTCCTCATTTTATAATAGATTGTTTGAGTTATCTTCTGGATGTTTGGAACAAATTGTAATATATTAACACAATTATTATATAAACCTACATTTTTCCAAGTATAGTTCTTCTTTTTGAAATGTATGATTATTCATTTTCAAAATTATGATGATAGTTGGCTAGAACAATGACGTTGGTCTGGTTTTCTTATGAAACACACTTCTAAACAACCGCATAACGAACAAGAATAGTGGAAGAAGCAGTGTCGCGGGCACTATAGCACCCGCCAACATCGGCGACGTGGAAATCCAATTAATAATTGAGCCACCAAAAACGATGAACGTATCAGCCTCTCTTTGGTTTATGGTTTAGGGTTATAGATTTCGGGTTTAGGATTTATTCTATAATACCTCCAAATGAGGATGCTTCATTTTGAAAAGTATGATACTTCATTTACATACTTACGATCCTTCATTTTCAAACGAATACGCTTCATTTCAAAAAGTTAAAGAGTAAAGTTTAAGGTTTAAGGTTTAGTTTTTGAGTTTGGAGTTTAGTTCAGGGTTTAGGGTTAGGGTTCAGGGAAGAAATTATTTTATAATGCCTAAAATTCGGATGCTTCATTTTGAAAGGTATGATCCTTCATTTTCTTATTTATGATCCTTCAATTTCAAACGAATACGCTTCATTTTAAAAAGTTAAAGACCAGGGTTTAAGATTTATGGTTTGGGTCATACTTTCTAAAAATAATGATTCTACATTTTCAAAAGTATGATACTTCAATTTCCAGATTATTAATCTTTCATTTTCGTTTTGAACAAACATGCTACTACTTAATGTTTTACAAGACTAACTGAATCATCCACCAATCCCCTACAAATCAATTATCTAGGAATTATTCAAGAATCATTTACAAATGATGTACAAATGAGTTTCAGCATTTAAAACTCTTGTTTAGGACAAATCATGTACCATTTATTATCAGTATTTTACAAATCATCTACAATTCCACAATACTGTTGAGAATATACCAATATATCAAACATCAATAATCAACAATTATATCATACACTATTTATCAATATTGTTGTGATGTTTTTTGTTTTGTCCAGTACTTCAGTCTGTTCATTGCAACTCATCAATATTACAGAAGCCGCATATCTAACTTAAAGTCTTTCAAGAAAGTAGTTTCCTGTAAAAAAAAAATACAAACCAAAGTTATAAAAAATACAAACCATAGAAACCAATATTTGATTTCACCCAAACCATATCTTTATTATTTGGTTATTAATTATCAAAACTTGAGATTGAATAAGACCTATTTTTTTATTCATGTTTAAAAAATAAAATGTGAAATATATAATTATTTAACTAAATGTTTTATTATTACCTAAAGGATGTGAAATTTATTACATTATTACATTGAATGATGAAATCTATTATTATGAATGATGATATTGCACAGATATTAAGTATGACATATATTCAGTTATTGAAGTATAATCATTCTTATAATGAAGTATGAACTGTATTTTAATGAAAGATGACATGATATGCATATGAAGTATGAGATATTTAAGAATTTTACCTGGTTTGGTGGAGTAGCATTCTTACGTATGCAGCTTTTCATAAGAAATTTAGGTTCCAACAGAAAAAATTGATAATAACAGTTAAAATGAAGGATGGACTCTATTTATTATGATATATGATGCAATATAGATATGAAGTAGTAAATATGATGAAGTATGATCAGACACATTTTTCAGTAATAAATATTAAACATGATATTTGTACAAATATGAAAGATCAGTTGTATTTACCTATTTTTCTGGAGATGCATTCTTTGCTAAGCTCCTATTTTTAATTTTAATCATCTCCTGAAGAAAAATCAATAACTGTTTAGAAATATAAGAATTAATTAAAAAAACTCGTAATATTTTATCAATAGAAACTTACTTGTTGATGTTTATCATCTTTCCCTTCATTTTTTGATGTATTTTTCCGAGATTTCAACAGTTCAATCATGTATTTTTCTAGTTTCCAGAAACTAGAGCAATGTCTGCATATGCATACACACAGAAGCAATTATACCCGAGGTTTACTTGTTTCACACACTTATTGTATTTACTTGTTTCACAATTTACAAAAATAATTAGGCTGCAATTTTTGATACAAAAATTCTCCCAAGTTTCAATGAAGATGTGACTTCGTTTCAATTAACAAAATTAACTAAAGAGGGAAAAATTCAATAATCAATCAGGTTCATAAAAACAACGATGTGACTTCGTTTCAATTACCAATACCGATTCATATACACACACAGGTTTTTCATTTCCAATTGCGTCGAAAGAAAAGAAGACAACCATTCATAAAATACAGCCACAAAGACAAAAAAAACACCTTTATATCTTGACCAATGACCAGTTGGGTGAGTTATAGGCTACGCAATTCATTTGTTCACAATTCTTGTTCTGACACCACCTACGATAGGGTAAGAAAAAATATTTTGAAACAAGGAAGAAGAAAGAAACAGAGTGCATTAAAAATCTAATTTACCTCTTGCTGATACTCCACTCCCGAGCCTTCAACTGGAGTAATCAAAGAACCTTGCACTGGCACCTGAAACGAAGTATAGTTTCAGAATTCAATAACAAAGTAAAGTTAGTTTCTCAGTAAATGATGTTAAAATATACAAAAAAAGGTATTAAAATTCGTGTAGACATGGAATCTAGGTAACCTTCACAAAATCTTATTGACGACAAGTTTCATTGCAGTTTTATTACCCACATCTTTCAGGTAAAACATCGACTATAAAAAAAATCGAAAATAAAGGTGAGAAAAACAAACAAAAAACTCGTCTAGTAACAGGAGTAGTATAGAATGGGCAATCGAGATCTGGAGAAAGGGGCAACATCAAAGAAGAGGAACCAGAGCCAAGTTACTACTCCAACCATTTTCAATAACACACAACCCACACATAGCAACACACAATAACACAAACATCACACACACCAACAAACAGTAACACAATATAAATTACCAAACCAATTTTTTTTATCAAACCTAATTTCAATTACAGAAATTTCACATATAAAAATATAATTAGAAACAAAATAAAAACGGTAAAAGGGGGCTAGACTTACTTTGTCGGCTGTCGGAGGTGAACGGAGGAGGCGGAGGCTAGCTCCTCGGAGTAGATGGTGTTAAGCGGTGGATCAATGGCTCGTGGGCGCTGCTGTTGCTCGGAGTTCTTCGGCATGGGAGCAGGAGACGAGAAGGTGGCGAGAAGGCGGGGATGACTAGCGGGGCGCGGTGGGAGGTGGGTGGTGGCTGACAGAGCGGTGCAAGCGGTGGGAAGGATCGAAGAAGACGATGATTTCGAGAGTGAATTAGGCAAAGATGTTGGGCTGAACAAATAATTGGGCTGTGTCAAATTATTTTTATATGTTGGGCCTGGAGTAAGATGGTCATCTTACTCCTATGGTGTAAGGAATAACATCTCTAATAAGTATGATACTTTACATGTATTATTGTAAAGAAATTAATTTCTAAAATGTTAAAATCATATAAATTATACTTACAATTATTATAAATCAAATTAAATATCAAAAAATAATTTTAAAATTCATATTAGTATTTTTTAAATTAAATTAAATAATAGTAGTAAAATATTAATATCATATATTATAAAATTTAGAATTTTGTGTTAAAATAGTTAAACATGAAATTATGAATATATATATATAGTTAAACAGTTTGCTTACGGATTTGCTTACGGATTTGAGCCGTAAGTAAATCCACCGACAGTAAATTTTTGCTTACGAATTCTAGAGTGACGTAAGCATTTCCTTACTTCCTTCTTTACGGCACGTCCGTAAGGACTGTCTTTCCAGGAGCCCACTCTGGATCAGGAATCACGAACGGCTTTGCTTACGGCTCGACTGTAAGCAAAGTCGTAAGCACATGCTTTCGACTATGGCTGTAAGCAAAGTCCTAAGCAAATGCTTACGTCTATGACTACAAGCAAAGTCGTAAGCAAATGCTTGCGACTATGGTTGTAGGGAAATCCGAAAGTAAATTCTTACGGTGATGTCTGTAAGCAAATCCGTAAGCAGATACTTTGGGATACGTCCATAATCAAATCCGTAAGCATTTGATATTTTTATCTTTTTTTATATTATTTTTTATCAACGTTTTATTCGATTTTAAATAAAATTAATAATAAAATCTCAAAATATTCTTAAATTAAATTCAAACAGTAACAATCTCAAACAATGTCTAACACGAACTTAAATAAAGTTATAACCGTCTAACAAATACATAATAAAAAGATCAAAGAGTAGGAGGAGGAGTAGCCATCTTAGCTTTCAGCTCTGCGATCTCTGCAACCAGTCCCGCCGTCGCAACTTGAAAAATCTCTGCAACGCTCTCCTTAGTCAGTCATGTATTAGTAGAACCTCTCGGCTGTGAGGAAGGCGCACATCCACCAAACAACGTCTTCCTAAGATGTCGGTCCCGAAGATGTGATTCTTTCTCTTTGGGACAACGGTGTTGTAAACCTCATCTATGTCAGGTTCTTCCAGTGTCGATGCGCGTCTCTCATCCAAAGTTGCTTCTACATTAGCCTGTCGACAATCAAATAATCAATTTAACATCATAATTTTAAAAATTATATACTAACTACATAAATGAATACATATATAAATTGTTTTAAAACTTACAATAACACGTGCAACTCGCTGAGACGTCGGGGTCCCATCTTTCTTCAGGTGCAAACGTTTGACCACGTCCAAATTCATGGCCTCTCGACCAAGCTCCCGAGTCTATATATGTACATTTGTTGATTAAAGATTAGTAACTATTTTAAAAGTTTTTTTTTACTTATATAAAATAAATATAATTTATTTAATTACTTACCAAAAACTTCCTATGTTTCAATGACGAACGAGACCCTCCCGTATGCTTCGACATAGCGGTGCCTATTCCGTCGGGCTCGCTGATTCGATTCAACTTGTTCTGGTCTGACTTCTTCTTGAATTCAGCAGAGTAGTACACCACTAGCCACTGTCACCATATTTCCTCAGGGACACATCCAGGTTTTTGACCTTTTTCACGGCATGTCTTGTACCACTCATATATGTTAGTGTGGTACTCATCCTGTTGGTACTGTGCACTCGGAAATGATTTTCCGTGATTTTTTAATCGGGATGTTTTATTGAGATTACAACGTTACTAACTTCACTACAAGTGTTATTCAGTAAAGATTGCAGCCTTTTGTCAAAGTTCATTAGGCAGGCTTTATCTATATGTTTTAGGTGTTTCATCGATCGATTTTTAAGCCAAAGAAAATATATAAACGATCTACTTTGAGCTTGGTTATCAACAGACATCGATCGTATAACACATAAAAGCACTACTATATCATGTTGGAGAACAAACTTTTTTCATAAATTTGACATCTGCAATGTTGTTTAATTGGACATCTTTCATGTTGGGAAAAACCAGGCAAACAAGTAGGGTATGTGGATTTTTTATTCAGTGTATCATAAGTACAGTGCTCTTTTTTGTGTTTCTTTTGCACATCTCTTTTTGCATAAAGTTACCCAAATTTTGCATTGTATTGATGTATCCTAGATTAATGACGCCATTCATCAAGTTCGCACGACGGGTTATTGGCTTGCATTTGTGTTTTTATCAATTGATTTATGTTATCTCAGCGTTCGCCTTTATTAGTTTGGTGTTGATTGTCAATAACCTAAATTGAACCATGAGAACAATAAGTACAATGCACACGTATAAAGTTGAAGCTATCAATTGTTGTTATAAACGTTCCAATGACATACTCCAACTTATAAAGGTCGAGATGAAAACAGTGGTCATCCAAATTGAAACCTTTAAGTTACCAACATAAATAACATGAGAAATATGCACAGAAAAGCATGTTGCATATCTACTATTGTTCGTCAGAAAAGAGCAGCTTCGATCAAAAGTCTAATGCCACAACGCTATCTGCAGAATTGTTAATGAGGTACTCTCCAACACTCCAAACTTTTTGCAAAACTCTTGACAAGTTCAACTCTGAAAACCACAGTATTTGTAGCATCAAACGGACTATATACGCCGCAATCCTCCATATCCAATTGCAAAAATGGGTGAATTGTTAAACACAATACAATTTCATGTTCATTTTATTGAGTAGTGTGTTAGATGTTAAAAGTATTGTTGGAATTTGATATCCCGGGCTATTAAAAAAATGCGGAAACCAATAACCCGATCAAACCCTTCGCCGGAGATCACACGAACGCCGACTCACGCGCCGGAGCTCGACCGAGGAGACCACGTACCCGAAGGCACGCGGCTGCCCCCCAGCCGAACCCCCGCGAGCGGGGTTCACGCGATCAAACGATCGCGTCTCACGCGATCGATGGGCGGGGCTGCTCCCAGCAGCTCCCCGCGGCGAGTCCGGCGACTCGCCGCCGCCTGGAGGTTCCCCCACCGTCGAGGTGGGGAGGGGACGGCACCAGCCCACCCCCAGCGATCGATCCTTGTGATCGATCGCAAGCCCTCGGCCCAGCCGAGGGTTCGACCCTCTCGCCCCGCCGAAACTCTAGCGGGCGATTGGCGTGGTCCGGTGGCTTCGCCACCACCACGCGATCGTCCGTCTATTCCGGGTTCGACTTTTCCAGATCTTCGTTCTACGGTATTCTCGATAAATTCAAATCAAAATAATATCGAGGGAGTTTAGATATTATACCTTCGATTCGTTGTTCGGAGAAACGAAATCAAACACCTTTGAATCTTCCCACGTATTCCTTGCACTCCGTTCGAACGTCGGGTGGGCGACGATCTATCGAACTCCTATGGATCTCCTTCAACTCTCTAGAACTATCAAATAATGATATTCTTGTCTTATGATTTATGAAGGCCATGTAGTGCTTTTATAAGCTACGTAGGGGATCTAAAGGAGGTGGAATATTGGGCTTCCAATATTGATGATTAAATTGAGCCCAGCCCAAATCTATTAATCCTTATCAATATTAATTTTATTTATTTTTCACTATATAAATAAAATTGCACTCCCAATATTTACCCATATTATATCGAATAATATTTCTCCGGTTAGTATTATTTATTCCGTGTATTTAAGATTTAAATATCCATGAATAAAATTTATTTACTGCTTAATAAATTTATTCATCTCTTATATCCGAGAATAGTACCACTCAACCTTATTTATTATGCGGGAACAAATCCACTCGCGAGGTTTACATAATAAATCCTTATGAGCTCATCTCGGGGATATTATCAACCCTTCCGGGATACACTGTCCCTTCAAGAATTCACGGCATGTCATATATAAAATATAGTGACCCAACTTAACCGGTAATTAACCCAATAATTAAATCGGTTAATTCCTTTGGAAAATCAAAGTCACTTATATTAAATATACACACCCGCAATTGTTTCAGGGATTAAGAATAAAATACTCCGAGACTTAAATCAATTATCACAGAGCAATCCTAATTGATAAGTCTCAAGCGATCCGCTCAATACACCAAGTGTACAAGTGTGATAAAATAATTAAGACAAATTATTTTCTCTCTCACACAACGACTATACCGATGGATTGGTCCGTGTCCATCTAGGTCGTGAGCAACTGTTCGATTAAATACGAGTAACCGATAGTATGATCTTCTGTGTGGGCCCGACAAACCATACTAACTACAACGTATAAAATCCAGGACTATAATTTGCATTTATTTAATTAATAATAATTAAAAGCAAATGAATGTTCATTATTAATAGGTAAATGAAAGTGTACAAGGAGTACAGAATACTCAAATCTAGACATTAAGTATACTACTCCATCAATCTCCCACTTATACTAAGGTCTAGTCTTATCTTCCAAACTTCTGACTCCCAAACCCTCCAAGTGCTTGAAATATACTTCCTTAGGAAGTATCTTGGTGAAAGGGTCCGCTAGGTTGTCCTCCGAAGCTATCTTGGTGACTACTGCATCGCCCCTCTTGACGATGTCTCGAATCAGGTGGTACTTGCGCTCTATATGTTTCGTAGCACTATGGGACCGTGGTTCCTTACTGTTTGCCACTGCACAGCTATTGTCACAATAAATTGTCATAGCCTTGGGCAAACTCGGAATCACATCTAAGTCCTGGAGGAAATTAAGGAACCACACTGACTCTTTCGCTGCCTCTGAGGCTGCAACATATTCAGCTTCCATGGTAGAGTCTGAAATGCACTTTTGCTTAACACTCTTCCATGATACGGCTCCACCTCCCAAAGTGTACACATAGCCTGATGTCGACTTACGCCGGTCCTTATCAGCTTGGAAATCCGAATCTGTGTAACCCAAAGGAATCAGATTGTCTGCTCCGTATCTCAGAACATAATCCTTAGTATTTCGGAAATACTTGAAAATGCTTTTTATGGCAGTCCAATGAGCCTTTCCAGGGTTACTCTGATATCTTGCCACTATGGCAACCGCATAACAGATATCAGGCCTCGTGCATAACATTGCATACATTAAGCTTCCCACAGCCGAAGCGTAGGGAACCGCTTTCATTTCATCTTTCTCCTTCTGTGTTTGAGGACACATCTCCTTAGAAAGATAAGTTCCTTTACTGAAGGGCAGTTCACCCTTCTTGGAATCTTGCATGTTAAAACGAGCCAGAATCGTGTCTATGTAAGATTGCTGGGAAAGATACAATGTTCTATTCCGGCGATCCCTTATAACTTTGATCCCTAGAACATGTCCAACTTCTCCCAAATCTTTCATATCGAATTGTCTAGACAACCATCCCTTTATGTCTGATAACATCTTTACACTGTTGCCAATGAGAAGTATGTTGTCTACATAAAGCACGAGAAACACCACCTTCTTCCCATCACGTTTCCAATACACACACGATTCGTCCATGCTTTGAATGAATCCAAAAGATTGGACTACTTCATCAAACCGCAGGTTCCACGATCTCGAGGCTTGTTTCAATCCATAAATGGATCGATTAAGCTTGCACACTAGATGATCTCGCCCCTTAGCAATGAATCCTTCTGGTTGTTTCATATAAATCGTCTCATCAAGACTTCCATTCAGGAAAGCTGTCTTGACATCCATTTGCCACACCTCATAATCCATATGAGCTGCTATGGATAAGAGAATCCGGATCGACTTTATCTTGGCTACCGGCGAGAAGGTCTCCTCATAATCGATTCCCTCTTTCTGAGTATATCCTTTCGCAACAAGCCGAGCTTTAAAGGTTTCAACCTTTCCGTCAGATCCTCTCTTTCTCTTGTAGACCCATTTACACCCAATTGGCTTTACGCCGCTTGGTGGTTCTACAAGATCCCAGACTTTATTAGAATCCATAGATTCTATTTCGGATTTCATCGCTTTCTTCCAAGAAGGCGCATCTATATCTTGTACCGCCTCATCATAGGTCCAGGGATCGACTTCATGAACTCCGGGTGCCGAGTCCAAAGACTCACCCAGTCCAATCCATCTGTCCGGTTGTTTAACAACCCTCCCACTACGACGGCGTTCCGGTGTATCAACAGTGACAGTATTAGGTGCAGGTTCTAGTGGTGTATCTATACTCGGTTCGGCTGTATCTAGGTCTTCCTCGTTACCTCTCAACTCATCAAGCATTATGTCACTTTTGGGCTTGTGGTCCATGACATAGTCTTCCTCTAAGAACCGAACGTTAGTACTTATAACGATCTTCTGGTCCGTAGGACTATAGAACATGCCACCTTTAGTTCCTTTCGGGTATCCTACAAACAACCGTATTTCTGATCTAGGTTCTAACTTATCGGCGCCTTGTCGCAACACATGTGCTGGACATCCCCAGATCCGAATGTGTTTCAAGTTAGGCTTACGCCCACTCCACAACTCCATGGGTGTAGTTGGTACCGTTTTGGTCGGAACCCTATTCAGAATGTACGCCGCTGTTTCCAAGGCATGTCCCCAGAACATAACAGGTAAATCCGAGTAACTCATCATCGATCGCACCATCTCCATAAGAGTCCTATTCCTTCTTTCTGACACACCATTCTGCTGAGGAGTATATGGTGAGGTCAGTTGGGATTCAATCCCATTCTCTGCCAAGTATGCCTTGAATTCTCCAGACAGGTACTCGCCTCCGCGATCAGATCGCAGGCATTTTATGGATTTACCACGAAGGTTCTCCACAAGAGCCTTGAATTCCTTGAACTTGTCAAAAGAATCACTCTTGTGGCGCATCAGGTATACATATCCATACTTTGAGTAATCATCAGTAAAGGTGATGAAATACTCGTACCCTCCCCTTGCCTGAGTAGACATAGGTCCGCATACATCAGAGTGAATCAAATCCAATACTTGTTCAGCTCTACGTCCTTTACCAGAAAAAGAACGCTTGGTCATTTTACCCTCCAAACAGGATTCGCAGGTTGGAAGGTCCTCTCCTTCAACACCACTGATGAGACCATCAGCTTTCAACCTTTGAATTCTATTCGAATTAATATGACCTAGCCTTAGATGCCACAAGTATAATTGATTCATTTTAGAAGGTTCCTTTCTCTTATTGGTGCTCGTAGATGTGTTATTACTCTCGGTTAGTTGCATCGTGTTAGACTCAGGATTTAGAACATACAAATCGTCTATCAATGTACCAGAACAGACAATCTCACTATTTCTTCTTATGACCACAGAGTGATCAAAAGAAACAGAATATCCATTCAGAATTAACTTAGAAACTGAAATTAAATTCTTTCTAAAATTCGGTACATAAAGACAATTTTGTAAAACTAAAACCCTATCACTACTAAAGTGTAAGTGAACGTCTCCCACTGCAACAACCGCCACCTTCGCGGCATTGCCCATGTAGACCACGATCTCTCCCTCTCTAAGTCTCCAGGTTTCCTGGAACCCCTGCAATGAATTGCAGACATGGTCAGTGGCGCCCGTATCTACACACCAGGTGCTGGTAGATATCACCGCTGACAATGTTTCAGTGACTAAGGAAAATTTCGTACATTTGATGAGAGGACAATCAGACCTCCAGTGCCCAAACTGCTTGCATCGAAAGCATCTGCCCAAAGGCTTGCCTTTCCCAATCCGTGGTTTTAAACCACTGGGCTTCTTTGCACGCTTTTCCTTTAGCCTTGCCACAAAAGCTTGTGATGCCCTTAACTTACGCACAAACTCCGCTTTCGCCGAATCCTTTTTAAGGGACTCATTGAGAGAGGATTCTGTGAGTATGTTAATCACCTCTTGTCCGGCTTCCACGCTATGTCTCAACATCATCCTGAGGTCATTTTTAATGTCCTCATCAGTTGGGACAACAGTAGATTCGGAAAGCTCAACAGTCTGAACAATGTCCAGATTTCGTTCCCAATCATTACTATATGGAACCGGTGAGTTTTCATCCTTAAGTATATCACAAAGTGGGGTCACAGACATTCTTAACCTATAAGCACATAAAACAAACAAACAATTTAATATCCGATATTATCTCCCTTAAATAATATCATTAAATTACTAATCACATCTAAAATCCCATCAGGTAAGGCAAGCCACGTGGTGTGGACGTTTACCCACCCAAATGATTTAGCAATTAGATTTCCTTTGGTCATACATCACTTATAGCGTAACCTCGTGGGGAGGAATACTATAATGCGTATCTAAGTGTAAACCATTACTCTGCACCAAAGTAAATTGTTTGGAATTGCTACATCACCGCAAGCCACGTGGTGTGGACGTTTACGATAACTTCACAACTCTTCACAATTACTTACAACTGTCTACATCAATTAATCCAAAATCCGTCAGCATAGCAAGACACGTGGTGTGGACGTTTACTACACCAAGAGACTTTTATAATTGACTCCCAATTACTTGATCCATTCAATCTTGTAAATCAAGACGTGGAGAATCATAAGTGAAACTCGAAGTTTCTAACCAGTGATTCACCATGCGAACAACTCTATCTCTAATAAATGAGGGAGCCGAGCAGACAATCGATCCATCTATCAAAGAATGGTACGAAGGTCTCTAATTTGTGTCCTCTACATCAGTGGCGGAGCTAGAAATTTTTTCCTGTAGGGGCTGAAATAAATAAATAAATAAATAAATAAATAAATATATATATATATATATATATATATATTAATATATATTAAAAAAATTATATTTGACGAAACTAAATATGAATAAAAAATTTGAGTTTAAAATTTGAAAGAAAAAAAAATTACGTTATTTTTTATTAAAAAATAGTATTGTAATATAAAATTAAAAAAAATTATTTAATATATAAATCAAAAAGGAAATAGAGTAATAAAATAAATAATACTTAACAATGTAATATAAAATCAAAAAGAAAATAAAAATTTATTTAATATATAAATCAAAAAGGAAATAGAGTAATAAAATAAATAATACTTAATGAATAAATAATACTTAACGCATAAATTTCAAATCAAATTTTATTGCGTTAAATTTTAATGGTCTAAATCCTTACTAAGTATTATAGAAAAAAGTATTATAGAAAAAATCGTGCTTGAAGTCATAAGATTAGACTTAAATTTATTAAATTTAATATTATTATAGATGAATCCCTATTTAATTAATACTAATAATTTATCTTACTAATTAATGATAATCTCGAATCTTGTGTTTCAGCCCCTACATAACCTCAAATTTTGTGTACTTTGAGACACGGCTCTGGGGGCTTAAAGTAATTTTTCATTACTTTTTAGTTAGATACTTATAAAATTTAATATTAAAAAATACAAAATTAAAATTCCACTAGGGGCTGAAGCCCCCAGAGATCCCTTCGTGGATCCGCCCCTGCTCTACATGATCAAGTGGCTCTGGCTCCATTCCACTCCCCGGGGTGAGAATGAGTCGACTTGAAATCAGTTTTGGAAAGACAAATTAGGCATTGTTTGATGAACTTAATCAATGTTTCTCGTAAGAGGAATTACAAGAACTCTCCTCCAATGACTTATCTATAAAAACTTCAAAAGTTTATAAAAGTCACCAAGAGGGCAGCAATGGAGACCATGGGTATGTTTCCATACCCTCTCCCACTTAGCTTTTTACAATAAAGGGATACGCTATCTAGTGCATAAAGTAAACACATATAGCATGCATACATGTAATAAAGCACATAGTATTATCACATAATCAAAATAATACTAGAATATTATTTTCCGACTATTATGGCTTTATCACATCTCCGTACGCATCTTCTAGTCTTCAGTCTTCGTTTCTTGAATGCTCCATGTGACGAGAATATTAATCTCCAATATTTAAATCTATTTATTTTCAATTAATCCAAAAGTTATTTAATTCGAAAATTAAGCCAATCGAATATATCGAAAATAAAATTAAATATTATTAATATTTTTATTTATTTTTATTTTCTTTTCTACTCCATTAAATCTCTAGAATAATCTATCCAAGACCTACTTGGAATATTCTAGAAGATTTTTATAATGGAATAAGGAAATAAAAAAAATAAATTAGGACTCTTCTACTTTCCATATTTAATTAATTTCCATCCAATGAAAATTCCCATCAATAGGAATAATCAAATAGGAAATAAATTAATACCAAATTAATTAGACTCCTAATCCATGAATATTTTCATGATAGAAATAAAACAATAGGAATCCTAATTAATTCCAAATTGATTATTTTCCTTATCCATGAGAGTTCCAAAAAATAGGAGTACTCAAGAAGGAAAAATCCGAACCAATTAGGAAAGTAAATTTCCGGACCGGGATAGCAAGGGGTGGGAGGCCCCACGCCACCCTTGACCACGCCTAGGAGGTGGCCGGCCACCATTGCCGGCGGCTCCTCCATGGCCGGATCGATCGATCCTCATGGATCGACCATGGGGTTGGTCGATCCGAGCCCTAGCTCCTCCTCGTCACTTCGTCTTCTCCGGCGGTCTTCGATTCATCGATCCAATCGCAAAATAAATTACAATAATCTAAATTACAATTCCGGTATCGATTCTATACATGAAATCGACCCTATACAATTTCCGGAAAAACATAGAACGTAATAATAAATCCTAAATTCGGTCAACCCCCGAATTTGTACTATTACAAGCATTCACCACCAAAAACGAATCTCGACATGTCCGAGAGTTTAATAAAACCAACAATCATGACAAAATAAATTAAACGAATAATAAATTGAGCCATAATAGTCGGAACCCTGCAAGGTAGAACAATCTTATCGAAAATACCGCGAACGTAAACCACGCTCTGATACCAATTGTTGGAATTTGATATCTCGGGCTATTAAAAAAATGCGGAAACCAATAACCAGATCAAACCCTTCGCCGGAGATCACACGAACGCCGACTCACGCGCCGGAGCTCGACCGAGGAGACCACGTACCCGAAGGCACGCGGCTGCCCCCCAGCCGAACCCCCGCGAGCGGGGTTCACGCGATCAAACGATAGCGTCTCACGCGATCGATAGGCGGGGCTGCTCCCAGCAGCTCCCCGCGGCGAGTCCGGCGACTCGCCGCCGCCTGGAGGTTCCCCCACCGTCGAGGTGGGGAGGGGACGGCACCAGCCCGCCCCCAGCGATCGATCCTTGTGATCGATCGCAAGCCCTCGGCCCAGCCGAGGGTTCGACCCTCTCGCCCCGCCGAAACTCTAGCGGGCGATTGGCGTGGTCCGGTGGCTTCGCCACCACCACGCGATCGTCCGTCTATTCCGGGTTCGACTTTTCCAGATCTTCGTTCTACGGTATTCTCGATAAATTCAAATCAAAATAATATCGAGGGAGTTTAGATATTATACCTTCGATTCGTTGTTCGGAGAAACGAAATCAAACACCTTTGAATCTTCCCACGTATTCCTTGCACTCCGTTCGAACGTCGGGTGGGCGACGATCTATCGAACTCCTATGGATCTCCTTCAACTCTCTAGAACTATCAAATAATGATATTCTTGTCTTATGATTTATGAAGGCCATGTAGTGCTTTTATAGGCTACGTAGGAGATCTAAAGGAGGTGGAATATTGGGCTTCCAATATTGATGATTAAATTGAGCCCAGCCCAAATCTATTAATCCTTATCAATATTAATTTTATTTATTTTCCACTATATAAATAAAATTGCACTCCCAATATTTACCCATATTATATCGAATAATATTTCTCCGGTTAGTATTATTTATTCCGTGTATTTAAGATTTAAATATCCATGAATAAAATTTATTTACTGCTTAATAAATTTATTCATCTCTTATATCCGAGAATAGTACCACTCAACCTTATTTATTATGCGGGAACAAATCCACTCGCGAAGTTTACATAATAAATCCTTATGAGCTCATCTCGGGGATATTATCAACCCTTCCGGGATACACTGTCCCTTCAAGAATTCACGGCATGTCATATATAAAATATAGTGACCCAACTTAACCGGTAATTAACCCAATAATTAAATCGGTTAATTCCTTTGGAAAATCAAAGTCACTTATATTAAATATACACACCCGCAATTGTTTCAGGGATTAAGAATAAAATACTCCGAGACTTAAATCAATTATCACAGAGCAATCCTAATTGATAAGTCTCAAGCGATCCGCTCAATACACCAAGTGTACAAGTGTGATAAAATAATTAAGACAACTTATTTTCTCTCTCACACAACGACTGTACCGATGGATTGGTCCGTGTCCATCTAGGTCGTGAGCAACTGTTCGATTAAATACGAGTAACCGATAGTATGATCTTCTGTGTGGGCCCGACACACCATACTAACTACAACGTATAAAATCCCGGACTATAATTTGCATTTATTTAATTAATAATAATTAAAAGCAAATGAATGTTCATTATTAATAGGTAAATGAAAGTGTACAAGGAGTTCAGAATACTCAAATCTAGACATTAAGTATACTACTCCATCAAGTATGATCCGTAGACTTGCTTTGGGACACTTTTACTTTTATCAATGAGTGAAAAATCGGTCTTGTAGTTTTGTTACACCCACTTTATAGTGCAGATCTCTTTGTCGGTCAAGGGCTCCCTATCCATCTTCAACCAAAAGTTTGTCATTTCACCCTTGTTAATATTTTTCCTTTTTCAAGTTTCCAACGTGTAATCTGCCCGGAACTCTACCCCTCGCATACATAGATTGATCAATGCAACATGTATTCATCAAGTCTGCCCGGAACTCTACCCCTCGCATACATAGATTGATCAATGCAACATGTATTCATCAAGGTTATACACAAAAATGAAACAATTACACATTCGGTATATGAAAGCACCTACGTTGTTCTCCATAACATTAAAATATTCAATTAAAATTCATACAGAAAAAACAGTGTTGAATACCATAATTTTGGCGTTTTTTTTTTTTACTTTTCCCGGTGTCGGCTTGTCTTGGAGGCATCAAATCATAGTGGTAAAAAAACGTTTTCAACTGCGTTGAACGTTAACAGAGTCACTACTAGAATCTGGCAAATAGACATCACCTCTTTAACGTCATTCAATTATGCAACAGATGTGTTTGGTATTACTAACATCAGTCAAAGAAATATTGATATGTCAGGACTTATTAACATCAGTTATTTGTGCAGCTGATATTAAAAGTGTAGTTTTTAAATTCACAATTTTTTCAAATATCAGTTATTAGGATTGAACTGATATTAAAGTTTTTTATAAAAAAATACTAAAAATCCTAAGTATACCACTGCTTACTTTTCAGAAATAAAATAAAACGGCCCCGTTCATTCTTCTCCTTCGTCATTTTCTCAAACACACAAACCTAAGCCCCATGACCAACCTTCGATTTCTCCACAAAAATATCCAATTCTAACCATGAAAGTTCGAATTAAACATCAGATTCTTGTTCTCCACCCTTCGTAACCTACGATCCCTCACAAAAATCACCCAATTTCATACCCTAGATCAAACATCCAATTTTCCCCCAAATCGATCTCGGCCCGGCTCGTGTTCAAGTTTCTACTCCGGCCGACCATAGCCTGCACTCCGACAGTTCGCTCCGACCTTCAGAACGGAGGGAGCGGGTGCTGGGATTCGATGTCCCGGGCTATCAAAAATTGCGGAACCGATAACCCGATCAAAACCCTAGATCGCCGAGATTGGATCCCCGACTCATCCGCAGGAGTCCGACCTTTGGATACTACGCGCCCGAAGACACGCAGCCCGCCCCCAGCCGAAGTCCCCCACGAGTCGGATCCACGAACGCGAACCATCTCACGAGCCGGGGCCCGACCGAACGCCCAGCGAGGCCCGAAGGCCGCGTGCGCCCAGCCGAGCCCCCGCGAGGGGCTCGCGATCGTCTACGGACGATCGCTGGGGATGCGCGAGGCATCCCCGGGGGCTGCTCGTAGCAGCCCCGCAGCGAGTCGCGATGACTCGCTGCCCGCGAGGGCATCGCCCTCGCATGATCCGCTGCGGGCGAACCCGTAGCTCATGCGAGGCGGCTACGGGTGACCCCGCAGCAGCCCGCGATCGATCCTCGCGATCGATCGCACCCCTCGGCTCCAGCCGAGGGTTCCCGCGGCGCGCGCCTCCGACGACGGCGGCTGGGGTCCGCCACGGCACCAGCCCGTGGCACCCCGGCGTTCGACCGAAGTCGACCGCGTGCCCCCGGCGTCCAGCCGGGGCTCGCCCTTCGTCGCGCGTTGGGGCGGTCCGAACCCCAGGGTTCGACCGCCTCCTTCGATCCTCGCCGGGGATCTCGAATCCCCGTCCCCGAGGTTCGTCGTTTTTCCCGGATCGTGCGTTCATGTATATATCACGATTTAATCAACACAAATAATCATAGAGGGGGTTCTCGATTATATTACCTCGATTCGTTGTACGGAGAAACGAATTCGGTTGACGACCTTGCGATCTTCCTACGTATTCCTCGCACTTCGTCCGAACGTCGTGTGGGCGACGATCTATCGGATTCCTATGGATCTTCCTCACTCTCAAGACTTTATGATTGGCGTAACTTAGGTTGTGAAAAGTGAAGACCATGTAGTGCTTATATAGGCTACGTAGGGGATCATAAGGAGAATAAATATTGGGCTTCTAAATATTGAAGATTAAATTGGGTCCAACCCAAATCCATTAATCCTTATCAATATTAAATTTTATTTATTTTCCACTATATAAATAAAATTGCACTCCCAATATTAATCCATATTATATCAAATAATATTTCTCCGATTAGTATTATTTATTCCGTGTATTTAAGATTTAAATATCCATGAATAAATTTATTTATTGCTCAATAAATAATATTCATATCTTATATCCGAGACTAGTACCGTTCAACCTTTATTATTGTGCGGAACGAATCCACTCATGAGGTTTACACAATAATTCCTTATGAACTCATCTCGGGGATATTATCAACCCTTCCGGGATACACTTTCCCGTCAAGTATTCACGGCATGTCATATATAAAATATAGCGACCCAATTTTACCGGTAATTAACCCAATAATTAAATCGGTTAATTCCTTTGGAAAATCAAAGTCTCTAGTATTAAATATACACACCCGCAATAATATCGGGGATTAAGAATAAAATACTCCGAGATTTAAATTGATTATCCAAGGCAATCCTAATCAATAAATCTCAAGCTGATCCGCCCAATACACCAAGTGTACAAGTGTGATAAAATAATTAAGATAAATTATTTTCTCTCTCACACAACGACTATACCGATGGATTGGTCCGTGTCCATCTAGGTCGTGAGCAACTGTTCGATTAAATACGAGTAACCGATAGTATGATCTTCTGTGCGCCCATGCACACCATACTAACTACAACGTATAAAATCCAGGACTATATTTTGCATAATTAATTAATAATAATTAAATGCAAATAATTGTTTATTATTTAAATAGGTTAAATGCTATGACCGGGAGTTTACCGATACTTAAATCTAGACATTAAGTACACAACTCCAACAATCTCCCACTTGTACTAAGGTCTAGTCATTTCCTCCAAACTCCCGACTCCCATACTCATCACGTGCTTAAGTTATACTTCCCAGAAGTATTATGTGAATGAGCAATCTAGGTTGCCGCTCTGAAGTTATCTTGGTGACTACTGCGTCGTCTCCCTTGACGATGACTCGTATCAGGTGGTACTGGCTCTATGTGTTATCATCACCCTTTTGAACTTATGACTTCTTCCAGTTCTCCATGCACCGCTATGTACATAGCCTTTGGTGAACCAAGAATCATATCCAAGTTCAGAGGTCATTCCGGAACCTAACCAAAACTTCCGCTGCCTCTGAGGCTGCTATTCGGCTTATGATAGAGTCCGAGAAGCATCACGCTTATCACTCTTTCATCCTTAGGTTCCACCTCTTCTAAAAGTGAACACATAGCCTGATATCGACTTACACTGGTCTTTCTCTGATTTTGGATCTGAGAAACTGTAATCTAAGAAGATTTCGTATTGCTAGTAATCCAGTACTTCCAAGCACTTTTAAAGCATTCGAATATTTCTTATCCAGATTACTTTGATATCCTCCCACTACGCTAACCGCATAGTTGATATCAAGTTCTTGTTTTTCAACATTGCATCTACAAAGCTTTCTACACTTGAAGTGTAGGTAGCTGCTTTGTCTATATCTATCTCCTTCATGTGTTCAAGACACATACCTTTAGATAGATGTATTCTGTTCTAGAAAAGCAATAACCTTTCTCAGAATTGTGCATGCTTAAAGCAAACCATAATCGTATCAGATATTTTAAGAGAAGTACAAATGTTCTTATCTAGAGATCGAAAGATTTCTAAGAACATGATCCAACTTCATCTTAATCTTATATCTCGATTTATTTAGACAACCTCCATTTTATGTTCGACAATACTTTTACATTGTTGCCAATGATGAAGTGTTATCTACACAAAATTCCGAGAAACACCACCTTTGTTTCCATTACGTCTCTAACACACCTTTCTCGCAAATTCCTATGTAGACCTAGGGATCGATTTCATGTATACTAGATCCAGAGTTCAAAACTCCTCCAGTCTTATGAACATCTCTGGTTGCTTAACAACCTCCCACTGCAATGGCGTTCCGGTGTATAACAGTAATAACATTAGGTGCAGTTAGTGGTGTACTACTACTCGGTCAGGCTGGTTCTCAGTCTTTCCCTTTCCTTATTTTAAAGTACTTTGTCAGTTAGGGCATTGTAGTTCATCCAATAGTCTTCCTCTAAGAACCGGGCGAGTACACCCCTCTGGTTCGTAGTACTATTGATCATACAATTACTTGTTCTTCTAGGATATTCTACAACCACATAGAATGTGCCGTTGTATCCAGAAATATCCATAGAACATAGGTAGTTCCGAACAAACTTGTTCTTTTACCATTAGAATTCCATTTCTTATTCCTGACACACCATGTCTACACTTCAGTGTATGGTGTAGTCGTTTGAGACTTAATCTCAATCTTTGATTTATGCTATGTGTTATTCAGATAGGTGTTAGCCTCCGCGAACAAGTCGCAGGCTCCCAATGGATATACTTTGAAGGATCCCCATAATAGCTTTGTGTTGAAAACACTCCGCCTTTATGGCACATCAAGTATTCTAATCCATCTTCGAGTATTCTTGAAAGAACGACTCGTACCTTCTCTAATTGCACATACCGCATTAATCATAAATCATTTTCTATACTTGTCCGAATTCCATCCTTTATCTAGAAAGGTCAACTCAGTTGTATCATCTTTCAAGATCGATTCTTAGGTCGGGAGGTCCATTCCTCCAACTACAATTGATCAAATCAATTTCGACCCTTTTGAATCCCTTGTGAATAGATACCACCAAGTTCAAGAATTCACAAGTATAATGATTGATAAGAGATATACATCTAATAAGTAAAACAAGTTATACATAACGGTTTGTTGCATCGTGGTAGACTAAGGATTCATCATTCATGTATTGCTATCTAATGTACCAGAATGGATAACACCATTATTTCTTATCCAAACCATCAAATGATTAAAGAAATAAAATATCCATTAATAATAAAGAAAACTAGAACAAAAGTTCTTTTTCAAAATAAGGGGTACATAAAGCAATAACTGAAATGAAAACTTAAAACAGATAAATGTCTTCCACTGCAACCGCTGCTACCCCAACAGCTTCGCCCATGTAGACTCGAACTCTTCTTCTCTAAGTCGCCGGGTTTTCTGGAACCCCTGCATTTAAAGAAATGCACATACCGTCAGTGGTTCCATATCTACACACCAGAATTCTGGTAGATAATACCGCTGACTATGTTTTTACGACTAAAGAAAAATTCGTACCTCTGAGAGGACATTCAGACTTCCAGTGTCCAGACTTGTTGCATCGGAAGCACTTGCCCCTTGGCTTACTAGCCCCCACTCGTGGTCCATTCCTCTTGGCACCACTGGGTTTTATGGCTTGCTTCCTTTTCTTGCCCCTACCTCCAATAGCTTTCAAGCTTTTGGACTTGGTAGCCACAAGCGCTTGAGACTTGCCCTTCTTGTAGATCCCCTCTGCCGCCTTCAGTTCAGTCAGGAGTTGCGCAAGAGTATAAGATAGTTTACCCATATTATAGCTCATACGAAACTGCTCAAAACTAGGGGTCAGAGACTGGAGTATGATGTCGACTTGCGTCTCACCATCAATCATAGCTCCTAGGACCTCCAATTCATTCAACAGGCTCATCATCTTGAGAACGTGCTCCTCAACGGGCGTTCCTTCAGAGTGAGTAGTTGACATGAGGACTCTCATTGCTTCTTGCCTACCCGCACGGTCATGATGCCCAAACATCTCCTTGAGGTTAAATAACATATCCTCGGCAGTGTTCATCGGCTCATGTTGGGTTTGGAGTACATTTGACATGGAAGCCAAAATATAGCACCTAGCCATTTCATCAGCCTTTTTCCACTTCCGATATGCTTCTTTTTCCTCATCAGTTGAGGCGGCCGTGGGTTCAGCAGGGCATTGCTCATAGAGTACAAACTTGTACTCTTCAGCAGTCACAGGACAATGTCCAAATTTCTCTTCCAATCAATGTAATTGGGACCAGTGAGTTTATGTTCCTTGAGTATCACAGAAAGTGGATTTATAGCTATTCTCTAAACCTATAAGCACATGTGAACAAACAATCAATTTAATGTCCGATATTATCTCCCTCAAATAATATCATTAAATTACTAATTGCGTCTAAAATCCCATCAGGTAAGGCAAGCCACGTGGTGTGGACGTTTACCCACCCAAATGATTTAGCAATTAGATTTTCTTTGGTCATACATCAATCATAGCGTAACTTCGTGGGGAAGAATACTATAACGCGTATCTAAGTGTAAACCATCACTCAGCACTAAAGTACATCGCTTGGAATTGCTACGTCACCGCAAGCCACGTGGTGTGGACGTTTACGACAATTTCACAACTCTTCACAATTACTTATAACTGTCTACATCAATTAATCCAAAATCCGTCAGCATAGCAAGCCACGTGGTGTGGACGTTTACTACACCAAGAGATTTTTATAATTGACTCCCAATTACAAGATCCATTCGATTTCGTAAATCAAGACTCGGAGAATCATAAGTGAAACTCGAAGTTTCTAACCAGTGATTCACCATGCGAGCGACCCTATCTCTCATAAATGAGGGAGCCGAGCAGACAATCGACCCACCTATCAAAGAATGGCACGAAGGTCTCTAATTTGTGTCATCCACATGACCAAGTGGCTCTGGCTCCATTCCACTCCCCGGGGTGAGAATGAGTCGACTTGAAGTCAGTTTCAGAAAGACAAATTAGGCATTGTTTGATAAACTTGA
Source organism: Euphrasia confusa (assembly GCA_954870475.1). Lineage (NCBI taxonomy): Eukaryota > Viridiplantae > Streptophyta > Magnoliopsida > Lamiales > Orobanchaceae > Euphrasia > Euphrasia confusa. The sequence continues at coordinate 27,922,945 of OX940960.1, forward strand.
TCAATGTTTCTTGTAAGAGGAATTACAAGAATTCTCCTCCAATGACTTGTCTATATGAACTTCGAAAGTTCATAAAAGTCACCAAGAGAACAGTGATGGAGACCATGGGAATGTTTCCATCCCCTCTCCCACTTAGCTTTTTACAATAAAGGGATACGCTATCTAGTGCATAAAATAAACACATATAGCATGCATGTAAACAATAAAGCACATAGATCACATAGTCAAAATAATGCTAGAGAAATTATTTTTCCCGACTATCATGGCTTTATCTTCATATGCATCTTCTAGTCTTCAGTCTTCGTTTCTTGAATGCTCCATGTGACGAGAATATTAATCTCCAATATTTAAATCTATTTATTTTCAATTAATCCAAAAGTTACTTAATTCGAAAATTAAGTCAATTGAATATATCAAAAATAAAATTAAATATTATTAATATTTTTTATTTATTTATTCTCCTATCTAATTCTATTAAATCTCTGGAATAATCTATCCAAGTAAAACTTGGAATATTCTAGAAGATATCTATAATAGAACAAGGAAATAAAATAAATTAGGACTATTACTTTCCATTTATTTTTATTCCGAATCCATGAATATTCCCATGAGTAGGAATAATCAAATAGAAAAAAAATTTAGTACTAAATTAATTAAATTCCTAATCCATGAATAATTCCATGAAGGAAATAAATCAATAGGAATAAAATTAATTCCAATTAATTCTTTTCCTAATCCATGAGAGTTTCCAAAAGGAGAACACTCAAATAGGAAAAATCCGAATTAATTAGGAAAGTAGATCTCGGTAGGATTAGCATGGGATTGGGAGACCCCACGCCATCCCCACCATGATCGACCACCACACGGGAGGAGCGCCGCCGCCCAGCCAACAGCCACCACCGTCGCCGGCAGCAGCCCTAGCCGAGGGCGATCGACCCCTCCTCTGGGTCGATTGCTTGGGATCGATCAAGGGGTTCGATCGATCCCCGGTAGTTCGTCCTCTACGTCCTCGTCACACGTCTTCGTCTTCCGGCGATCGTCTCATCATCGAACCAACGTAAAATAAATTACAATAATTAAATTACAATTCCGGTATCGATTCTATACATGAAATCGACCCTATACATTTTCCGGAAAATAAAGAGCGTAATAATAAATCTTAAATTCGGTCAACCCCCGAATTTTTACTATTACAAACATTCAACCACATAAAAACGAATCTCGACATGTCCGAGAGTTTAATAATCATGATAATTAATTAAAAAACAATTAATTAAATCCAACCATGATAGCCGGAAATCCTGCAAGGTAGAACAATAATCGAACATATACATGAACACGAAACCAAACGCTCTGATATCAATTGCTGGGATTCGATGTCCCGGGCTATCAAAAATTGCGGAACCGATAACCCGATCAAAACCCTAGATCGCCGAGATTGGATCCCCGACTCATCCGCAGGAGTCCGACCTTTGGATACTACGCGCCCGAAGACACGCAGCCCGCCCCCAGCCGAAGTCCCCCACGAGTCGGATCCACGAACGCGAACCATCTCACGAGCCGGGGCCCGACCGAACGCCCAGCGAGGCCCGAAGGCCGCGTGCGCCCAGCCGAGCCCCCGCGAGGGGCTCGCGATCGTCTACGGACGATCGCTGGGGATGCGCGAGGCATCCCCGGGGGCTGCTCGTAGCAGCCCCGCAGCGAGTCGCGATGACTCGCTGCCCGCGAGGGCATCGCCCTCGCATGATCCGCTGCGGGCGAACCCGTAGCTCATGCGAGGCGGCTACGGGTGACCCCGCAGCAGCCCGCGATCGATCCTCGCGATCGATCGCACCCCTCGGCTCCAGCCGAGGGTTCCCGCGGCGCGCGCCTCCGACGACGGCGGCTGGGGTCCGCCACGGCACCAGCCCGTGGCACCCCGGCGTTCGACCGAAGTCGACCGCGTGCCCCCGGCGTCCAGCCGGGGCTCGCCCTTCGTCGCGCGTTGGGGCGGTCCGAACCCCAGGGTTCGACCGCCTCCTTCGATCCTCGCCGGGGATCTCGAATCCCCGTCCCCGAGGTTCGTCGTTTTTCCCGGATCGTGCGTTCATGTATATATCACGATTTAATCAACACAAATAATCATAGAGGGGGTTCTCGATTATATTACCTCGATTCGTTGTACGGAGAAACGAATTCGGTTGACGACCTTGCGATCTTCCTACGTATTCCTCGCACTTCGTCCGAACGTCGTGTGGGCGACGATCTATCGGATTCCTATGGATCTTCCTCACTCTCAAGACTTTATGATTGGCGTAACTTAGGTTGTGAAAAGTGAAGACCATGTAGTGCTTATATAGGCTACGTAGGGGATCATAAGGAGAATAAATATTGGGCTTCTAAATATTGAAGATTAAATTGGGTCCAACCCAAATCCATTAATCCTTATCAATATTAAATTTTATTTATTTTCCACTATATAAATAAAATTGCACTCCCAATATTAATCCATATTATATCAAATAATATTTCTCCGATTAGTATTATTTATTCCGTGTATTTAAGATTTAAATATCCATGAATAAATTTATTTATTGCTCAATAAATAATATTCATATCTTATATCCGAGACTAGTACCGTTCAACCTTTATTATTGTGCGGAACGAATCCACTCATGAGGTTTACACAATAATTCCTTATGAACTCATCTCGGGGATATTATCAACCCTTCCGGGATACACTTTCCCGTCAAGTATTCACGGCATGTCATATATAAAATATAGCGACCCAATTTTACCGGTAATTAACCCAATAATTAAATCGGTTAATTCCTTTGGAAAATCAAAGTCTCTAGTATTAAATATACACACCCGCAATAATATCGGGGATTAAGAATAAAATACTCCGAGATTTAAATTGATTATCCAAGGCAATCCTAATCAATAAATCTCAAGCTGATCCGCCCAATACACCAAGTGTACAAGTGTGATAAAATAATTAAGATAAATTATTTTCTCTCTCACACAACGACTATACCGATGGATTGGTCCGTGTCCATCTAGGTCGTGAGCAACTGTTCGATTAAATACGAGTAACCGATAGTATGATCTTCTGTGCGCCCATGCACACCATACTAACTACAACGTATAAAATCCAGGACTATATTTTGCATAATTAATTAATAATAATTAAATGCAAATAATTGTTTATTATTTAAATAGGTTAAATGCTATGACCGGGAGTTTACCGATACTTAAATCTAGACATTAAGTACACAACTCCAACAGCGGGATTATGGAGTACGAATTCGACGTGGACGCGAAGCTCGATTCCTTCCTGTACTTCCATTTCTCAAAGACCGACGGCCGCGTGGTGGAGGCGGGCAAGAGGGTCTTCGACGTGATCATGGACGAGGAGAACGTGAGCAGGGTGGACGTGTACGGTAAGTTCGGTGGGTTCGCCTCGTACGATTGGGGCTACATCGTGAAGAATCTGAGCACCAGCATCATCAACGTGGGGCTGGAGTCCGTGGTGGGCACGCCTATGCTTTGCGGGCTCGAGAATTACGCGATTGTGCCTGTTGATGCCAAGACTCTTCCTGATCAAGGTATGCATAGATGTGGTAATTCGATTTACGTTTCACCTTCTCAGCATACCTTTCCTTTGAAATTGCCATTTCGATTATCTTGAGCTTTACCGCTGCCCATTTTAATTTAATCGATTATGTAGGAGTAATTTATTTGTGCATTTTGTTTATGTGGTTTGACTAGCTCTGTTGTGTTATGTGTTTGTGTGTGGGCGAGTTTATAAGGGGTGTGATATTGAGATACTTTCTTCGACAGTTGTTGACATGAAAGCACTGAAGGATTCACTTCGTGTGCCGAGCAGAATGGGTTGGAATGGAGACCTGTGTGCCCCCAAATTTGTTGGAATGGAGACAGTTGTTGGAATGGGTTGCCTCTGTATGTACTAAACAAATAGGCCTCAAGTGTCGCCGCTTTTTCAGTCCCTCAAATTTCATGAAGTTTGAGAAGGATGAATCAAGAAGAATTTCCATTCTACCTTTCTATCTCTATGCGACGCGTACCATAAAGATGTTTATTGGGGGGGTGCTTGTTAGGTCAATACAAATCTCAAAGTTGCCGATTATAACACCTCAACAGGGTATTTGTGAATATAAATTAGGCCACTGGCATGTTTTTGCAATTAGAAAGCTTAGTAACAACTGTAAATAGAAATTTAACTGATTGCTTCGGAGTTTAGAGGCATCCCGTATTTCGTACATCACATTCTTAGTCTTGTCACAATTTTTACATGATAAATACTATTAGGTAGTTCCTTGTTACCTTGAGTGCCAGATTATAAGTTACTATCCACAGTGGATTGGTCAATGATTACAGTAATTAAATGAAAAACAGGATGATGATGTTCTAAGGTTGCTTGGTTGCAAAGATTCGTTATCATTCAATTTTACTTAATTTCATTATGCTTTAGGTTTCACTTACTCGAGCGAGAATTGATATGAGTGAGCTTGATGAGGATTCTGATGGCTTTCTTCAACCTCATGTAAGTTATCTTTACTCTTGAGACTTTTATCTTGCAATATATATTTATTGTTACATTGGATACAAAACTGCTCGGCAAGACCTCTATCGTGCTAATCTTTTTTTTTTTCTCTAATTTTTCTTTGAAATAATAAATGGAATCATATATCAGAGGTCTTATTCCCAACCTGGCATAATTAAGGGACATGCCCACTTCTTTTGTGCAGATTTATTGTCGCATAGCTGCGCACAAATTTTTCTTCTTTTGTGACCCACATAAATGAGGTTGATATTTAATTTTAATAATTAGGTTGTTGATGAAGTACTGTCCTTTTGTGTTATAGTTGATAACGTGTCAACGTCAACCTATTGTCAACCTAGTATTCTAATTTGTTACTCCATTTCATAAATTAATTTATATGTTTACTCATATTAATCAGATGCATTTGGTTTAATCTGCAGGAACTTGAGTTCCAATTCTTTGGAAGGCAATATACCCTTGGGGTTGGGACAAAAATCTCTCATGATGCTGTAAGCTCACATATAAATTCGTTCAATGTCTCATGTCTTAAAGATTTTTGGTTTTGCACCCTATATAAACAGTTAATCGTGGTTATTTTCCTCAAGATTCACATCGGGTCGATTTTTAATATGTTTCGGTGTGATGTTCGTGCATGCAGAGATTTGTCGAAGAACAAGTTTACTGGATCTATACCAGATAGTCTAACTTCGGCTAGCTTGCGGTTCATGCAAGGCATATGCGAAATAATATTATCACAAAGGCAGATACATATTTTCTACATACATTAATTTGACTACGACTCTGTAACTTCATTTTTGGTCAGGTATCTGAATGATAACTTACTAGAAGGCCGAGTTCCACAACAACTTTTTTCGATCGGTGTTAATGGTGGATCCATAAAGTATGTCGTGCAAACCGTTTACATTTTAGCAAAATAGATTTTGTATGTCATGAAAAGTTTTGGATTTGTTCATTTTGACATTTTGGAATGATAATTGTGTAATTTTGGATATTAAATATAATGGATATTTAATGTTTTTAATATGATATTTGGTGTAATTTTTGTATTAAAGATATCGTCTTTATCGAACAAAACAGATGTATTATCATATATACGACATCGGCTATTGAAAATATTATGATGTTTTATGTATATAGTAGAAATCGGTTTTAAGACTTTAGGTGATATTAAAGAGTCTATGGAAATTGGTTTTTGAACAAACAACTGATGTTAAAACGGTACTTTAGATATCAGCTATTTTTATTAGATTTTATATCGGGTATTGACAGATGTGCTTACATTCAACCACATCGGTCAGATTTCTACTAACTGATATCTATTAATGATACACACATCGGGTATAAACCGATGTCTATAGTAGGCCTACTATAGACATCTCCTCGCTACACATCAGTCGGAAAAACATTAGACATCAGTTAATAACCGATGTCTATTTGACAGATTCTAGTAGTGAGTGAAGTGACACTTATGTTTCTGGGTAAGCGGGATCATGATCATCAAGTGTGCGCTTCTCAAATACTCGTACAATGGCTCAAATATCGAATAATGCATCGAATATTAGATATGTTTATAATTGTGTCCAGTGTCTCTACCGCTAAATGTAAATATGTTGACAGATATTAAATGTATCTATGAAATACATTTGGTTCTGTAAATTATAAAACAGTAGTTTAAACCATTATAAGCATCATTGTAGTTAAACACAACAGAAATCACCATAAATATATTAAATAAACTAATAAGCACAAATAAATATACTACCTACAATGGAACACAAAATTTGCAGTTTAAACCATCAAATCAAATGGTATAATGAATCTCATAAATAGTATTTAGTTCTAATGATATTAGAACTACAATGTAAACTATCAAATTTTGCAATGTGTTTCAACCCAACCGATATCACAATAAATTTGTTGCCTATACTGGAACACAATAAAATGTTATGATGTATATTAGAGATTAGTATTTAATTTAGATGATAATAAAACAGTAGTTTAAACTATCACGATATGTAATGTGGTCAAGCACACTTATAATCATAAATAAATATATGACCTAAATTGGAATAAAAAAATCAAATGGTACAATGTATCTCAAAAATACTATTAAGCTTTAATGATAGTAAACAAGTAGTTTAAACCATCAAACATTGCAATGTGGTTAAGCACAAATGAAATTAAGTAAAAATCTATTAACTAGACTAGAACACAAATCAAATGATATGATGTATCTCATAATTAGTATTTAGTTCTAGTGATATTAAAACTACATTTTAAATCATCAAATTTTACAATGTGTTCAACTCAACAAAAATCACAATAAATCTATTACCTAAATTGGAACACACATCAAATGTTATGATGTATCTCCGAGATTAGTATTTAGTTCAATTGATAGTAAAACTATAGTTAAACCATCATGGTTTGCAATGTGGTCAAGCACACTTATAATCACAAATAAATCTATTACCTAAACTGGTACAAAAAATACAAGGTAACCGTGAAACAAAATACAAATTGTTAGACCAAAACATAAATATGCTAGGAAATTAAGGTAACAGTGGGATAAAATACTAACTGATTGGTATACACACCTTCAAACTAATTACACTACTTGATTAACACATGAAGTGAAATTGAACAACCGTTTGTTACCGCACAATTTAGAAGACCAGTGCATAGAAATGCTATGAAATTCTTCTTCTAGTCTACACACAGTCAATGACTCAAATTGAATATTCATTTCAAATTGAAAATAAGCTATTTAACAAGCTACGTTGTTAATGATGATCGAGGTTTCATAAACCATTTCGGTATCAGTATTTAAAAACACGCACAATACAAATTTTTGTTTTGAACTACTCTTTTTTAACTAACCACTTACAAAAAAAATAATAATTAGACAAGTCATGTACTACACTTTTATGATAAAAAATCATTTAATTGGAACAACTAACAAACATCCTAAGCACATAGAAATTATTTGCATGTGAAATCATAATGTTGTTTAATATAGTTATCCAAATACTAGGTGAAGCATCTGCCAAACGACTTTGGGAACCACTACTATGACTTAAACATATACTATCCGAAAAACTTTTCCAAAATTGAAAATTGAGCAAACAATCAATACACTCTCATCAGAATTTCAACAGCCAAATGCATTACTCAATAACAGACAGTGGTACTAAGTCAGGAGCAAAATCAATGTTTTGATCTTACATAATCTTAGCGGTAAGAATGCAAACTCTCGACATTTACACCCTATCAATTACACCACAAACTAGTTAGTACCCTACCAACAACTCGAAAAAATGGAGATCACAAAAGATCTGAAATACTAGCTTAAATGAAAAACATGCATTTTGGGTTTTACAATAAAATATATTAGAAAGCAAAATAGGCAAAGTAAATGTGTAGAACTATAACCTAGGAACTATAACGCATATTATTCACGGCCCTCTAAAATTTGCGTGTCACTAATTGAACTGACAAATTACGAAAATCAAGAGCGGTTGAATCATACCTAATTCAAGCCGCTCAAATTCGAAGAAGGTCAGATTTTTTCCTCCTGCAACTATGTGAATCTCTTACGCCGACGTAGTACAAAGTAATCGGGAAGCAATTGTGATGACGGGATGATATTATAGTTCATAATCTCCATTGAGATTGTTTTGGGGTTTTATTAGGTAGTTTTTTGTCTAATTTGGAAAGTGGCTATTTTGGTCCAATCAATAAAAATATTACGCATAATTTGATTTTATGAAATTTATTAAAATGTTTTAAATAAATTAAAGGGTAAATTTTATAAACCTTTTTTTTTTTATAATTATAAAAAAATAAGTACTTAAGTATAATATAAAACCTAGAAACTCTTTTTTTTACAATTCACCCTATATTTAATTACAAAAATTGATAAATAATTAAATAATTAGTATAATTAAGAAATCAATTATTAGATTTATAATTATGATATACTTTCACAGTTAATTAATTTCTTTTAATGTCGTCATTATTGATAGAGATGAAAAAAATATTTGACCATTAATTATTACTGTAAATTATAGTAGTAAATTATTTAACATTGAATGAAATTGAAATATTTTGTACGCGTACAACTCACGGGTGAATGCATAATACATACTGAAATGATTTCGACTGCGACTCTCTAAAAATGGTAAAACTGAATTTAACCTTTTACAGATCACAGTAGAGCATAATGAAAAAAGGGTTATTCCAAAAGCTAAAGACATACATTACGGCCGGTCCCACTCCCCAGATGACTAATGGAGTCGTCACAGAATTCAAGACGACAATCTCTCACTCGCTGTTGAAATTTGAAACTTTGGAATTCCTTTCTTTGGCTTTCAAATAATCGACCCTTTTTTGTCAATTCAAATTAATTGAATAATAGTAGTTGTTCTTTCTTCCCCGCGAAGTTTTGAAGGCGTACAAATATATTTCAAGATCAATTACTCTGTTTCGACCAGGTATGTTTTTTTTTGGGTTTTCTGAGGTTTTGGGTTTTAATTAAATGTCCATAGTCAATTATGTTTTTGTTTTCGTGGTTCGATGTCGTCTGTTGTTGGCTTATGGTTAAAAAGATCCTTCTTTTATCTTTCGTTTAAGCAGATGGAGTCTGTTGCCGATCATCAGGCTGTTTCCGACCCAGTTCCCTTTGCCAGAAGGTTATTACATATACGAGAATCTTGTGTTGTTTTTCATTTTTTCAAAGTTCTGTTCTTTATCTCTGTTCATTTTGTAGTTACCAATTGGAGGCATTGGAGAAAGCTCTGAATCAGAACACCATCGTGTTCTTCGAAACCGGCACCGGAAAAACCCTTATAGCAATAATGCTTCTTAGAAGCTATGCGCTATTCATCAGAAAACCCGCATCTCACATTGCCATTTTCTTGGTTCCTACCGTTGTTCTTGTCAACCAAGTATGTTTTTTTTTGGGGGTTCCGATTAATGTTTTGAATCGAATGTAAAAACGAACTTTTTCATTTCCATTGCCTTAGTCTAGACGTTTATACACAATGTTTTGATTTTTTGCAAAAATCTTGCCTTTTTATTTTCATGATTATCAGCAAAGTGAAGTTGTGAGCACACTCACCGATTTGAAAGTTGGCAAGTACTATGGCGAGATGGGTGTTGACTACTGGGATGATGCAACATGGAAGAAACAGGTGGAGTTACATGAGGTGTGGTTCACTTATCTTCTCTTTGGCGATCGTGTTGATTCGTGCTTATTGATTTTAATGTTTCCCTTTCGGTCATAAAGTTTTCTTGCTTAGCAAAAAGGAGATTGATGCAAAGGTTGTCGTTTGAATTGAATTAATTTGGTAGAGGGTCTAGAGTCGTATTAATTAAGGTCTGCATGTTTGTATGAAAGAAAATCACTTTACGTGCTAAATTTTGTAGACAATATAGCCAAATTAGTAAATTATGTATTGAATTGATCATTTTAAAATTGGTTCGTGAAATTTATTCCAAATTAGTAAAAAAAAATACATTTGGTTATAATGTGTTTTACGGCAAGGTCGATGCCCGGTCTCTGAAGTATATTTTTCAAAATACATTTGATCTCATCTGAGATACATCTGCCTATTACAAACATAATTTATAATGCTTTAAAAACTAGTTTGTAATGCGTTAACAGTGTATCTCATGTTTCAGGTGCTTGTAATGACCCCACAAATCTTGCTTAATGCTTTGAGGCACAGGTTTCTAAGCCTCGATCAGATTAAGGTTCTAATATTTGATGAATGCCATAATGCAAGAGGCAAACACTCGTATGCTTGCATCATGACGGTAAAATCTTTATTTTGGGCGCTAGATGATTGCCTCAACCCGATATTTTTTTCCCATTTAAGAAATGCACAATACATTCTTTTTCTGGAATATCTAAAGGTTGCAATTATTTATATGAAGGCATGTCAATATTAATAAAACATGATTTTTGCAGGAATTCTATCATCGTGAACTTGCATCGAACAGTGTACAGCTTCCGAAAGTATTTGGGATGACTGCTTCCCCTATTAAAGCGAAAGGTATGTGTAATAAAAGAACTTAAAACTTAGTTTTATTTGCGACATTTATTATTATTATTATTATTACCTTTGTTTTCCAATTGTATATGCAGCCTTAAATACAGAAGCAAACTACTGGAAACCAATCAGAGAACTAGAAAATCTTATGCATTCAAAGGTTTGACGAAAATATTTTACTTAATTTACGGAACCAAACCAAGATTGAATGACTTCATTCCATATGTGTCCTTTTCTCTAGCGTTTTCTGATTTATTTCTTTAGGTTTCAATGGTTTAAATCTTTTATTAGCATGTTCAATTCACGTGCTGATAACTAATACTTTATTTTTTTTAATACAAATGAAGGTCTTCACATGTGATTCGAATTCTGTGATAAATCAGTACGTGGCGTTTTCAACCACAAAACTGAAGACATACTATGAAACGGATATTCCTCACATGACGATAAAATGCCTAGAAGATCATTTGCATAGATTGATAGTAAAGGTATGAATGTCTTATTATAAAGTAGTTAAAAAACTTCCATTTTAAATCCCACTCAACCATTGAACTCAAAAGTAGTTGATATTCTTCAATTTCAAAATACTGATTATAATGACACTTTCGTCAGCATGAGCTTTCTCTCGGAGCACCGGAAATTTCAGAGTCGGTGGCCAAATCTGCAAAGAAAAAATTAAACAGGCTTTTTTCAGACTTCATGTTCTGTTTAACCGAGCTGGGGATTTGGTTAGCAATTAAGGTATATGATTTGATAATTGATACATACACACGTGTCTTAAGATAGACTTGTAACTAACATCCTTCTGATTTGATTGAAATAAGGCTGCTGAGTTTCACTCAGTTGAAAAAGAGGATATCTATGAATGGGATAAAATGGATGTGTCTGGTTGGAAAGTCGTGAGAGCTTTTTGTTCGGATGCAGTTCAAATCTTCTCTGCGTCCATACCTCCTGGTAATACTCTATTTTTGTTAAAGAGTTTTCTCTATTTTTTTCAAGGTCTTAGTAGGTATTTGTCTCTTTTTGTTGCTGTCCTTGTAGGTTCACAGTTGTCACTTCATAAGGAGTTAACGGCTAATGTGACAGCTGGGTATCTCACGTCGAAAGTCACGTGTCTTGTTGAAACTCTTCTTGACTACAGGTTTGCTGAATACTGTTTCATACAAATATTTATCAAGAATCTTTATGAGGGAAAAATACTAGGATTTGCTTTTGTGGATAATTTCAAAAGACGTGCGTGTGATATTTGTAAAAGAGGTGACAGAGTTGACCCTCGTATACGAGCACATTACTTTGGTGTTTCCGCCTATCAAATTCAACTGTATATATGTATTTTAATCTGATTTAATAAACGAAAATATCATGAGGCTAACCTAGTTGATTTCTGTTTTCACAACTGAATGACTTGCTAATCGAATCAGTTTTCTTTACTAACTCACATCCTTCATACGATGATCATATTTTATTTTCATAAAAAAAAAACGTAATTATCCTACTTTCACATCCAACCTAGCTTTATCACTTTATTAATATATGGCACTCACCAATATATTTGGGCTTGTAATTCAATATATCAGATTTGATTATCCTCCATGACTAAACAAATTTCTGTGTTAATTTTGAGGAACAAATTTCAAGATAGTTTTTGTAGTTATCCTGATTATTATTTTCTCAGAAAATTTGAGGACCTGAGGTGCATAGTATTTGTCGAGAGGATTGTCACCGCAAATGTTATTTGCAAGCTGTTGAACGAACTGCTTCTTGAGCCCACCGGATGGAGGGCGAAATACATAGTTGGAGGCAATTCACTATTTCGGGCCCAGAGTCGAAAAGAACAAACTGCAATTGTTGAGGAATTTCGCAGAGGGGAGGTACTCTTTTTTTTTCATAAAAATACAAACATTAATAAAAGGTGAAGATCAAAATAATGGCAAAAATCCATCCAAGAATTCAGTTATATTTCTTGGCCACGTTTAATTTAGTTTTGTTTATGATTGTTTTGTCGAATTTAAGCTTATTGACTTGGACCTGAAATTGATTTCAGGTTAACATAATTGTTTCTACATCTATGCTTGAAGAGGGTTTAGATGTCCAAAAATGCAACCTCGTAATTAGATTCGATCCATCTGCAACAATATGCAGCTTCATTCAGTCGCGGGGTCGTGCTCGTATGCCTAACTCGGATTTTCTGCTAATGGTGAAAGGGTATGTCTGTCTGATTTTAGAATTAGTTATTTAGTTTCATTTAATTTCTCAATGTTCATTGCCTGTGATTGGTTTCAGAAATCAACAAAAGCTCGGGAAATTATTTAAGGCTAGAGTTGTTTATAGTCGAGTGCATTCGATTTTTTTTTTAAATTTAATTATAGGGATGATTCTTCCGCTCTTTCCCGTGTGAAGAAGTATTTGGCTAGTGGAGATATAATGCGGAGGGAATGTGTGAGCCATTCTCATCTTGCTTGTGACCCACTCGAAAATGAAATGGATGGTGAATCGGTTTACGAAGTTGCGAGCACACACGCAATCGTAACTATGAATTCAAGTGTGCAGTTGCTTTACTATTATTGCTCACAATTGCCTTCTGACAGGTACTTCGATGCAAACACTCGCTTTATTACTTGCTGAGAAAAAAATGATGAAAAACGTGAAGGATTACTTTCGTTTCTTGTTCTTGAATCGCAGGTACTATAAGCCATACCCGTACTTTGATATCAACAAAGAACTGGAAACTTGTACTCTGCGCCTTCCCAGCAGCTGCCCAGTTCAATCTGTTACTGTCGAGGGCAAACTCAAATCTATAAAGCAACTTGCAAGCCTTGAGGCTTGCAAGAAGCTTCATGAAGCTGGAGCCTTAACAGACAATCTTATTCCTGATATTATCCAGGAAGAAGCTGAAGCCCAAGAATTCGGTATATATATCCATTATTTTCTCATTCTTGATTTAAAAATGAAACGAACATTACACTGCTGAAAAACGACTATAGAAACTTATGTAATAGGAACTTATTGTTATCATTGCAGGAAACATACTGCCGTATGTGGAGGAACATCCGAGATATTTTCCGCAACAATTGATTGGATCTCATGAAAATGAGCCGGAAACAAAGTTCAAGTGCTATTTAATTTCTCTTCATCCCAACTTCGAATATGATATCAAGTTCCAGGAGACTTTGCTGGCTGTTCGAGATACACTTGACAGCAGCGTCGAGGATTTTAATCTTGATTTGGAAGCTGATAGAGGAAGTGTGGCAGTGCAAATAAAAAACATTGGATATGTTACTCTTGATTCCGACCAGGTATGCAGATTTTTGTGTAAGATACAATATTTAATTTTTTTTCCCGACATTACATTTACTAACAAGTAAAAATGTCGCAGGTTTCCTATTGTCGGAATTTCCAAGCGACCCTTTTAAGGTCACTTATTGATCGGAAATTAAATAATCTGCATGAAAACAAAGAACATCCAGAGAGAAATGGTTTAGCCGGGTACAATTATCTTCTTCTCCCGATTCAAAGAGTGAATGGCGAATTATCGATTGATTGGGAATGTATTAAATCTCCCCAAATTCCAGTAAACGACCCAATCCCGCATGCAGTGTCTCCCAATTGTGTTTCGGTTCAAACAAAGGATGGCTTAGTTTGTCGTTGCATGTTATCGAATTCCTTGGTGTGTACGCCTCATAATGGGGCACTGTATTGTGTAACTGGTATTCTGGATAGGCTTGATGGTAATTCGTCTCTTCAGCTCAGAGATGGAAATTCAGTTTCCTACAAAGCATATTTTGAACAAAGGTTTGATTTTTATTTTATTTTAATTCTTTTAGTCGATGTCTTAATTTAACATCATGAAATTGTTGTTTAATTAAAGAGATTGCTTGCAGACATGAGATCAAGTTGCAATATGAACAACAAACTCTTCTGAAAGGAAAACATGTCTTTACTGCGCATAACTACCTTCAGAGACGTAGAAGCCCACCTAGCAAAAAAGGTAGCACATCATTCCATGATACGACATTTTCTCCTTCGAGCATTCAGTCTATAATTTGAGGATTTGGATCTGTTTCCTTTTTGTTATTGAATAATTTCTGTTTTTGGCACAGAACCAAGTAATAGCTCATGTGAGTTGCCACCAGAGATATGCTCGGTCATCATGTCACCCATATCAATCTCTACACTATATACTTTCTCGTTTCTTCCATCTGTTATGCACTGGATTGAGTCCCTGCTTATAGCTGCCAACTTGAAAAGTATGGCGTTGGATCAGAGCATGCAGAGTGTAATTCCAACCCTCAAGGTATGCTCACTCGTGTTTGATCAAACTAGATAAATGGAAGATGTATTAAATAATCTTCAATCGCTTTTTATGTCAATAGGTTTTGGAGGCAATAACAACGAAAAAATGCCAGGAGAATATTCATCTCGAATCTCTGGAGACTCTCGGAGACTCATTTCTCAAGTATGCCGTTAGCCAACAGCTATTCAACACATATCAAAACCGGCATGAGGGACTTCTTAGTATCAGAAGAGAAAAAATAATTTGCAATGCTATGCTGTGTAAGCTCGGATGCGACCGCAAAATAACGGTAACTACCAAAGGCACTAATATTTCGTCTCTTTTATGAATTGTAATTGGAAGATAGGAACATCCTCTTAGACTATATTTTTCGTCCGTTTTTTAATTTATTCTCAAATAACGAAGAACGGACTTTATTTCTCAGGGCTTTATTCGTACTGAACCACTGGATATCAAAACGTGGATGATTCCAGGAACCCATTATCCGGATCGCATATTGCAAGAGGAAATGCTTTTCTCCAAAAAAATCTATCTTGGGCAGACTCGAAATATAAAGAGTAAGACTATAGCAGACGTGACTGAAGCATTAATCGGCGCATTTCTTAGCGCCGGAGGCGAAACAGCTGCCTTGTCATTTATGTCTTGGCTTGGCATAGAGATTGAATTCAACAGCTTACCTTTTAAGAGGAATCTCTGTTCGAACCCAGAACTCCACGTAAATATAAAATATTTGGAGTCTCTTTTGAACTACAAGTTCAACGACGTTTCACTCCTGGTTGAGGCTCTGACGCATGGTTCTTATATGCGTCCTGAAATCCCTGGATGCTATCAGGTAATGACCGCTGAATAATATGAGTAACTTTTACTTAAAACTTTTATCTGATGACGTTTTCTTTTATTCAAGCGTCTCGAGTATCTTGGAGATGCGGTGCTGGATTACCTGATTACGGTGCACCTTTACCTCAAACATCCTGGCCTTTCTCCAGGACTCCTAACTGATCTAAGGTCAGCATCTGTGAACAATGATTGCTATGCACAGTCAGCAATAAAGTCGGGGTTGCACAAGCATCTCCTTCATCTTTCACCCGACCTTCATCGACATATAATCGAAACTGTTGCCATGATTAAGGACTCGGACTCTGGTGCAACTTTTGGTTGGGAGTCTGAATCAAATTACCCAAAGGTGTGCCCTTTTCTTAATTAATGCTCTACTAATTTTTCACTCTGCCCTATCAAAAAAATCTCGACTTTTGCTTAGTTAAATCTTCAATGAATGGTGCAGGTACTTGGTGACATTATAGAATCTCTAGCGGGAGCAATCTTTATCGACTCTGGGTACGACAAGGAGATTGTTTTCCAGAGCCTAAGGCCACTTCTCGATCCATTGATCACTCCCGAAACGCTGAGGATCCATCCGGTCAGAGAGTTGACCGAATTATGTCAAAGGGAGCATTTCGTTTTCAAGAAACCTGTGGTTTCCAGAGAAAATGGAACTGCGCAATGTACTGTCGAGGTCGAGGCACATGGTGTCGTGTACAAAGAAACCCGGACGGGGACGGATAAAAAGATGGTTAAGAAGCTTGCGTTCAAAGCTGTTTTGGATCGTCTGAAAGAGAAAGCTGTCCTACAGGAATGAGAATCTAATGCACTGTTTTTCGCTCGGGGTATATATTGGGGAAGATGTTTTGATTGCTCTGTACAGGGTTGAGGAGCTGAAAAACTAATGCAATGTATGCTGCATGCCTTCATTTTGTGGCAAAAAAATTTGGGCGTATCAATGGGCCCCAATAGTAAGGTTTTGTACATTCATGACTCTGGGGTTATTAAAAAAGTGACCCTGATTTTTGGATTAATTGCACAAATTGTGTAACTTTGAAAAATGACGCTGCAGTTTGTCTAAATGGTACTGCGCATTAATTTAACCCAAATGTAAGGGTTGTTACTGTAATCAGAAAAAAATATATTTTGGTCTTATAAAGAAGACATTTTTTCTAATTGGTCACATTTTGTTTTATTCTCAATTTAATTTTGTATTTCTCAAAATTTAGTTAATTTAGTTATTTTCTTGTCAGAAAAGTCAAAATTAGTCGGAATTTAGTTGACCGATGTACACATGTCATTTGATTTGGAGAAATCCTGCGACTAATTATCATGATGTGTATAATAAATTAAAATAAAGCAATTAATAGTGATTTGAGCGAGAAAAATTGAAATTTAGGGTTTGTGGTTTTGTGGGTTTTTGGAATTGAGAGTTTAGGGTTTTCAATGAGAGACTAATTTGGGATTTTTGTATATTACCTGTAGAAGTGGTATTAAATGCTTTTTTTTTTCTTTTTAATTTATTATACATGTCAAGTGCTAATTGGTTGGGGCAATTGATGTGGATATTATTATTATTTTTTGTTTTTTTATATGCAGTGATCAATCATAAACTGACACGTGGACTTTATAATTTCAGTCGCCAAATTTCTTAAAATCAAATGACACTTCTATGTCGGTGAACTCAATTTCGGCTAATTTTGACTTTTCTGATTGAAAAATGACTATATTTGCTAAATTTTGAGAATACATGATCCAATTGAGAAAGTGAAACAAAATGAGACCAAATTGAGAAAAAGCTTTTTTTATATGACCAAAATATTTTTTTTTCTTATTGTAATTATATGTGAATAAATTATGATGTTTAAAAAACGCAATTAGATCCTAAAATAGTACTTACTCCCTCTCACAAATATTTATAAGTTTTTTTTAATTACAAAGAAATTGTCAAATATTTGGATATTAAGAAATTGTCTCACAAATATTTGTAATTTTGTTTTTTTTAATTACAAAGAAATTATCAAACATTGGGACAGTAAGGACTTCTTTTAGCACAATTAACTTCTTCATTCAATTTAGCTAGATTAATTTCTTTTCAAAATAAATTAAAATAAAATAAATAAAAATAATTTAAATCAATAATTTTAAATATACAATATAATTAATATCAAAATATTATTAATAATTTAAAAAAATATTTAATAATTTATAAAGATTATTATTATTTAAAAAAACAATTTAGTTAATTTTAGATCAATTCAATTCATATTCATTCGGTTCATTTGACCAATTTTCAAAAGAACAAATTCTAATGTTAAGTGTCTAAGTACCTATGGATAATATGTCCAGTACATTTATTAAAAAAAGAAAAAAAAAATGTGAAAAAAAGCAGCTTACATATGGTGTAGCATAGCCAGAAAGCGGAGACAACATCAAGAACATAAAAAAATGGTCTATTCCATGATAGTTGTAATCAAAGCCAAATCGTAGGTGCTCTTAAATCATGCAACCTTTGAGGCATCAAGAACCATGTCTAAAATAACCTCCAAAAACCTTTGTCACCTACACCTCTAAAACCTCAGGTCCACCACTCCGACTCTCATTCTGTCTATCGTTTTTTAACAACTTACGAATCAAAATCCACGAACGACTACAATCAGCAGCATTGAGTTCGATGAAGATGTTGCAGGATTATTAGTAGGCTTCTTCTCCCATCCATTGGTGAAGCATTTTCAATAGTTAGAAGACAACCAAATACTGTGTACTAGGGAGGGAGAAGCCTAACCCGACAACATCTGAAACCATCGCCCCTGTCTTGGAGTCCAGTCCGATGTTTATTTACTGAATGCCATCTGCCTCCAATCTGACGAGACATATAAATAGTCACATGTATTACATTATTTAAAATACATGTGATTATTATCGTTTCACTATGTGCTGTGTTTTTTACAGTGAAAATGTGTTGGTAATCTAGATAAGTTGGCCTATTAAGCATAGCATATTAAAACTTTGTAGTAAGACTTTGTTGATAAACTCACCCGAACGATTAAAGCAATTAATTTAAATCATGTGTATAACACATACTGCAAGTCTGTAATAGAGTCAGCAGTGGCAATAAGCAAGATTATGAAATCTGCATGCACTAACCGAATAGATGAAGAAACTCTTTCTGCTGATCCTTTGGGCTTCAACTTGAGAATCATCAAAGATGATGGATTAATTTATCACAAAAATAACCCTGAAGTTTAATATAATTACAAAAAAAAAACAGCTACAACGAACCATTAAAGAACAAAAATTGTTTGCAAATAAGACTAAACATCAGGGGTACTTCTTGTAATTAGCCCTCAAAGTTTCACATTCTCTACGAATCCATCTGCTCTCCTCATATGGACCATCTCTTTCAAGTCCTTGAGATTAGAGCAAGGTATTTTTCTAATTCCCTTCTCTTTCATTATATCCTTCGTCCTAGCAACTTCTTCCCATCTGCCTGCCAAGGCGTAAATATTCACTAGCAAATTATAATGTGAAAAATTCCAAGGATCTCGTTCAATCA
This sequence comes from Euphrasia confusa, assembly GCA_954870475.1. NCBI lineage: Eukaryota > Viridiplantae > Streptophyta > Magnoliopsida > Lamiales > Orobanchaceae > Euphrasia > Euphrasia confusa. The sequence continues at coordinate 27,942,234 of OX940960.1, forward strand.
TTTCTTTGGCCATTTGTTCACCTAAAGTAACATCTCCAAGAAAACGACATGACCCAAATAATCCTGCCCATAAGGAACATTCTGGAGACACCTCATCCTCGATTCGGATATTTGTTAAAAGAGTCATTGCTTCCTGAGTTAAACCGACTTTAGCCATGAGATTAGCCATGCACCAGTAGTGTGCGAAATTGGGTCTTAGTCGAAACATTTCAGTCATGCGAGAAAAGTACATTTTCCCTTCTGTTAAATTTCCTAAACGGGCACAAGCGCATAATACGCCAATAAAAGTAACTTCATTGGGCTCAGTTCGACTTCCATTCACCATTTTAGAGTATAGACTAATCCCATCAACTGGGTTCCCATGAATGCAGTGTCCCAAAATCATCGCATTCCAAGAAACTAAATTTTTGCTAGGCATTTTATCAAATACAACCTGAGCAATATCAACCCTCCCACATTTTCCATACATGTCTACCATAGCAGTATCTATGATCAAACTAGAACATGGAAATGCCTTGACAAGATGCCCGTGAAGCGACTTTCCTTCTTTTAATCTATTTGACCTCCCACAAGCTGCAATTACTAACACCACAGTGGTATCATTACTCTCAAATCCCTGGACAATCATTTCTCTGAACAACTTCAACGCATTGCCTGGGTTTCGAAAATTCATATACCCGGTCAACATAACATTCCAAGAAACCACGTTCTTCCTAGGCATTTCATCAAACACCTTATGGGCTGATCCCATTTCACCTGCTTTCGCGCAACCATCAACAATCGTGTTCCAAGTGACCAAGTCCCTAACCGGCATTTCATCAAACACCTTTCTCGCGACATCTAATAGCCCACAACAAGAGTAAAAATGAACCAAAGAGTTCTGCACCGGCAAACCACCGTCCACACCGAGCTTCAGGGCGTGGCAATGGCACATTTGACCCAAACTCAAACGACCCAATTTAGAGCAAGCGCTAATTAACGGCGGAAAAGTAAAACAATTAGGGTAAAAATTACCGTCTCTCAGCATCTCGACATAAAAATCCACGGCCTTTTCATGATAGTCGGCGCAGGCGTAGCTCTTTATGACAGTGTTGACGCAGAACGCGTCGGGAAAATGAATGCTCTTAAAGATCAGTAGCGTGTAGCACGAATTGCCGATTAAACTCGAAGAGAGCTTCAACAGCCGGCCGGAGAAAGACGGGTCCTGAAAAAGACCGCAAGTTATCAATTGGGATTGAATTTGAAAGAGGTGGGTTGAGCGCTTGCACCGACTGAGGATTTCTAGGGATTTGATTCTGATAATGGCGGATTGACTCTGATTCGTTTCGTCGACCGAATAAGAAGGTAGAGAAAGAGATGATGAACGCGGGAATGGCTTAGAGGGGTGTGCGATTGGAAGGGCTCTGAAGCGAATGAGCTTTGCCATTCATCGGGTGTTTGGGGGTTGAGATCTATGTGCTTCGTTTCCGCCATTGACGATCTTCATCTTCAACTCTGAGGAGATGGAAGTTATTTAGGTTGTACATTACATATCTCCTCAGTCCTCAATGAGACTATGAGATTATGAAACTGTTTTTAAATATATTTAAAAGTAAATATTAATTCTCTAATTATATGTTCTCCCGATCCATTTATATAGTAGTACTCCGTATTAGTCTATTAGAGGAATCTTTTCACTTATAATTTCATGATTTGATTTTCTCGGAACAATAAATCATAAATGAGCATTTTGAATATTCATTAACAAATTTCTTTCTTTTATTGGGAAAAAGTGTTATATTTATTTCTAAATTACAAATAAAACAGTGGATAAATAGTTTGGACAGAGTGACTAATAAATTTGTTGATTTTGAGAAGTCGTATTGCCACATTGCCAAGTCAAGCGGCCAAGTGAGAGTGAAAAGAACATTTTATTCCACGACCAAAAACTATAAGGAACAACTCTGATTCAAGTCGAAACGCTAAATGTTTTTTTTTTAAATGTTTTTTTTTTCGAAAATAATGTCTTGAATTTTATGTTACTTGCAATTGTTTGTTTATGAGTTGAAGTCCAGAGTTGTACTTCTTGAGTTGTAAGATTTGATTTTGAATTGAATATGTTGTGTTGGAGTATTTAATTAATTAATTTTGACTTTGACTTAATTAATTAATTTTGACTTTGACTAATTTTGACTTTCTTTGGTAAAATATTTATTTTGGGAATATTTATTATTGGGAGGAGAATCCAAGATAAGAGAAAAGATATTAAAGATCTACAAGATAAGGTACAAGATCTTTTTACCGTAGAAGATTTATTACTTGGAGGAGAAGACTTGTCTCTTATAAATAGAAGACTCACGTGGATTGAAGATTAAGAAGCTGGAGCGCCATATTTTTGAGAGAAAAATATTTTCAGCACACGTTTTATTTTTTACTTATTTATCCGAGTATTAACTATTCAATCTCGTGATTGTTTAGTCTTTATTTATTTTTCTCGGATTATTTTGTATTCACGATTATAATGAAAGTTTATTGCTTTTGAAGCAGCTTGGTAGGTTGTATTGATTAATACAACTTACGAAAATTATATCCTTATTCTTTACGTTTTTCAGTTGCTGTACTTTTTACTATTTCCGCTGCATAACTGAATCTGTTGTTCTGTGACAGCAGTACTCAATCTGTTGTTCTCTGGACAGCAGAACTTAATTTCGTTACAGTGACTGACTTTTCTGTTTTCAGCACGTGGACTGCGAGTCGACCTCTTTTTCAATTGGTATCAGAGCAGGTCACTTGGCATACGAAGTGAGATCCGTCCAGTCGACTCAACATGGATTCAAGCTACTTGATTCGTACTATTGTGCTTGATGGAACCAACTACTCCCACTGGAAGGTACGTACTCGTTCCAAAATTAAATCTATTGACACACGTGCGTGGGATGCAGTTGAAGACAGATGGGAACATCCGATGCATGATGACCGTGGAGATCTAGTTCACAAGCCCTCGAAGCTATGGACGAAGGATGAACGAGAAGTTGCTTCCGCAAACGAAAAGGCGTTGACGGAACTCTACGGTTCTATCGACACAAATATGTTCAGACTAATCAAGAACTCAAAATCAGCAAAGGAGGCTTGGGACACGTTGCAGATCCACTGTGAAGGAAACAAGTCCGTGAGGGAGTCTCGACTGAGGGTTCTCGCAAATAAGTTCGAGAACATGAGGATGAGAGAAGATGAAACCGCAACAAGCTACTTCAATGCGTTGTATGACATTGCCAATGAATGTGCAGAACTCGGAGAGCCCATGCTCAACAAAACACTCGTATCCAAAGCCTTGAGAACACTTTCCTCTAAATTTCTCATCAAAGTAACGACTATTGAAACGGCAAAAGTTGCAGGTGACATCGAATTTTCTGAGTTGATGAACGACATCAAGACTTATGAGATGACGATGCTTGAGCGAGATCAGCGTGGTTCCAGTACTCTGAACGTCACAGCACTCTGGTCCAAAGGTCAACCAACTGACAGTACTCCACAAGCTAGCAGTTCCAGACTTCTGTCCAGTCAAGAGACTGAAGATGATGATGAAGAGGCTGACCTGATGGAGCTCTTGAATGCAAATAATGAAGACAGGTACCATTGCTGACCAGACAAATGAAGCATCTGTATAAGAGTCGTTTCAGTCCAGAGACCAAGAAGAAAACATTTGAAAAACACAACGAGAGTACTCCAACTAGCCAAAGACGTGCATACTCTAACACCAGATCGAAGAAGTTGTCAACCATACAATGTCACGAATGCAAGGGGTTTGGTCACATCGCCAATGAGTGTGCAAACACACTAAGAAGGTTGGGAAGAAAAGTCAACTATGTTGCTTTAGATGATGACAATTTGAGTGAAGACGAAGGAGACATGAGTACCCCAACACATGATCAAAGTGCCCTGTTCGTGAACTTGGATGAGAGAACACTTTCAGACTATGAGTTTCAAGACACAACAGATTCTGATGTTATGACAACAAGGTATGATTCTGAGTACTCAAAATTATTTTGTCTAAACTCTGTTGTGTATGATACAGATAATGATGATGAGTATGCATCTGAGGAAGATCCCATGAAGCTATTCTTTCAACTCAAATCATTGTATGACATCCTTAATGTCAAGTACAAAGACCAGTGCCGTATAGTACAACAATTGCAGATTGAGAACAAGTCTCATAAAGCTGATTTGACACGACTTGAAAGGATGCTGACTAAGAAGGACGTTGAACTGAACAAGACTAAAAACAAGTTGGAGGAAGCAAACGCAACATTCAAGAAGATGAACCAAGGTAAAATCACTCTTGATGAATTGTTAGTTATGGGACATAATGATAAATGTAGTTTAGGTTTTCAAAATAATGATGATGAAGTACAAAACCAGAAAAACTCAAATGCTGTTTTCTCAAAAGTTGTTTCAGCAAATGGAAAATCTTTTGTAAAAGCTGGTACTAGTACTTCGTTTAACATAACTAGTCTTAGTACTTCTGAACCTGTTACTGAACATCAAGTTGTACTTGATGTCTCAACAAATGAAAAATCTTTTGAAAAATCTGGTACTAGTACTTCGACTGACATAACTAGTTCCAATACTTCTGAACTTGTTACTGAACTTCGAGTTATTGATGAAAAACAACAAGTTGGTACTAAACAAACCATAAAGAAAAAGAAGTATATTTGTCATTATTGCTTTGTACCAGGACATATTAAGCCTTTTTGCAGGATAAGGATGAGAGACAGTAGAAAAGGAATTTTGAACAATTTTGGTTCAGGTACTAAGACTGAGATGAGTACAGGACATGCCAACAAAGCCTCAAACTATGTCCAGCCACCAAAGTCTGTTTGGGTACCAAAGTCTGTTTTGTGTAATAGTGCACTAACAATTTCTAAATCAAAGTTTGCAGGTGCATGGTACTTTGACAGTGGTTGTTCTAGTCACATGACTGGTAACAAAAACTGTTTAGTGGACTACACTCCTTACAACGGAGGTTATGTGACTTACGGTAGTGGTGGTAAGGGTAAGATTGTTGGTAAAGGAGTTTTGAATGTTAACGGTTTACCCAACTTGACTAATGTATTTCATGTCAAAGGACTAAAATCAAATCATATAAGTGTCGGTCAACTTTGCCAAAATGGTTTAAATGTGAAGTTCAACAAAGATTCTTGTGAAGTGTTTGATGAAGGTTCTAAGTGTCTTATGAAAGGTGTTAATTCACTGAATAATTGTTATTATGCTGGAAACACCATGTCTACTATTTTACAGGTAGTTGATACTATAGTTGTAGAAAGTGTTCCAGTACCAGTACCTGTTGCAAAACAAGTTCCAAAACCTGTTGCGAGACTTGTTCCAGAATCAGCTGAAGACTCACCTAATGCAGTACACGACGCTTCATATGACGACTCAACTGATGTGGAACCAAAATCATCGTCTCAAGAATTTGATGCTATTGATGGTCACTCAACTGAAGATTTAATGCGTGGAGATCTCCTGAAGGGAAAACAAGTTCGAGTACCACACACTGTAGACTCAACCAGGAGGACAACGCTGATGTGTACTACTGAAAATCTCACAAGACATGAAGGTGGTACTGACACTGACAGAACATTGTTCAGACGGAAGACTAGAATGGACACTGAATCTACGAAGATCAAATCAAGTTCCAGGACAGAACATTTGAACGTTGTCAACCGAACAAACCACTATAGTACTTCAGAAGTCAACAACCGACGTCACTTCATCAGAGATAGTGTTGCGAAAAAGGTAATCAAATTAGAATATGTCAATACAGAAAAACAACTTGTTGATATTCTAACAAAGCCTTTAAGTTTTGAGAGGTTTTCGACACTAAGGAAATCTCTTTATCTTTGCACCGCATGAAGTGATCGAGGAGGTTGAGTCAATGAGTACTGACTGGTATGTATACTGGTCTAGTGACTAATCAATTTTTATGTTCAGTTCAGTTGAGAATTCGAGGTCTTAAAAATTTCGCAAAGAGATGAAAGTGTTATTATTTCACTCTTGATGTATAACTTGCTTGCATATCATATTTCTATACCGTTCGGTACCAGAGACAAAAAAAAAATATCAAAAAAAAATCAAAAAAAAAATGTCTCTGAAAAACCGAGTGTAAAATTAAATTTATGTATTTATAAGCATCGGAGTTGATTTTCTCGCTTATTGGACTATTCACCATTCAATATACTGAACTCGGCATAACTATTGTTTAGTTGCTGAACTAGTATCATTTGGTTTTCGGCCATTGTTGACTCGACATGGAATGTGGTGAGTTGTGTGTGCACTGATATCTGAGTTCTCTCTAAGTGTTTAAAACTCTTGATTTTCTTGATTGCCACGTTAGTTGTCTTCAATTTTATTTCTGTTTGGTATATTTGATATTTGATTATTCGATTTCTCTTCATTATCTCCTAACCCATGTTTTCTGAAGTGTGGTTCTTGTACGTGTCGACCAGTCTCACATCAAGGGGGAGTTTTCATGAGTTTTGTGACTGGTTTCCCAGTTCCTGTTTTTCATGTGTTGTGCGACTGGTCTGCCACCAGTTTGGTCTGCCACCAGTTCCTGTTCTGACTCACCTGATGAGAGCATTGTTCCTGTTTAGTACACCTGACCGAAGTTCGTACAGAGTTCCCAGTTCCAGTACTCAGTTCCCAGTTCCCAGTTCAAGACCTGCTGCAAGAGTTCCCAGTTCCGAGTACCAGTACTTAGTACAACGCCAGCTTTGCAGGGGGAGTTTTACGACTTCACGTGAAGTTTATTTTCATAGGGGGAGCGAAGTTGATTACATTTGCCAAGAGAGTTCATATCTTTAGGGGGAGTCGTCTCGACAGTACTTCAAGAAGAGAATTGACATCGAAGAGTTGACGACACCTTCAGAAAGACAAAAAGGGGGAGTTTGTTGGAGTCGAAATTAATTTATTTAATTAATTTTGACTTTCTTTGGTGGAATATTTATTTTGGGAATATTTATTATTGGGAGGAGAATCCAAGATAATGAGAGAAAAGATATTCAAGATCTACAAGATAAGATACAAGATCTTCTAGTTATGGAAGGAGTCTTTTTACCATAGAAGACTTATTACTTGGAGGAGAAGACTTGTCTCTTATAAATAGAAGACTCACGTGGATTGAAGATTAAGAAGCTGGAGCGCCATATTTTTGAGAGAAAAAAATTTTCGGCACACGTTTTATTTTTTACTTATTTATCCGAGTATTAACTATTCAATCTCGTGATTGTTTAGTCTTTATTTATTTTTCTCGGATTATTTTGTATTCACGATTATAGTGAAAGTTTATTGCTTTTGAAGCAGCTTGGTAGGTTGTATTGATTAATACAACTTACGAAAATTATATCCTTGTTCTTTACGTTTTTCAGTTGCTGTACTTTTTACTATTTCCGCTGCATAACTGAATCTGTTGTTCTGTGACAGCAGTACTCAATCTGTTGTTCTCTGGACAGCAGAACTTAATTTCGTTACAGTGACTGACTTTTCTGTTTTCAGCACGTGGACTGCGAGTCGACCTCTTTTTCATGTTGAATTGAGCAAAAATGATTTTTTTGTTGAATTGAGCAAAAATAATTTCTTTTCGCGGTTTTTACTTACTTGATGATCGACAGTTCGATCGAGTAATAGTCCCACCGAGTAACACTTGATCATGTATGAACGAGTAATCACGGTGTCACTCGATCACACTCGATCGAGTATGATAAATTAACGTTCAATTAATCAGTCATAATCAAATAATTGAGTTACTCAATCAAATAATTTAGTGATTGTGTACTCGATCGAATAACTGAGTAATCGAGTACTCGATCGAATAACTGAGTAATCGAGTACACATGGTTCCAAAACCCCCCATCGAGTACCACATCTGGTACATAAGAAATCGTGATTGATTTGTTAAAAACAATTGTGTTTTTTTTTTAATTTAAGAGTATTTTCGATAATTTGTTATTTTCATTTGTAACATCATTTTATAAACTTAAACATATTATATTTATTTCATAAAAGATGACTCATTTTTTCGAGATAGAAAGAGTGTAGAAAAACATGTTTAATAATCAAATTTTGCAAGTTTAGCAATAACATTGTTAAAATTGTATGTGTTGTGGTCACTTGTGAGTTGTCCCACATTAAATATTTGAGGAAAGGAGGACCAAAATATAAGAGTAGAGAGCTACTCCACCTAGTACCAATTGGTTTTAGGATGGAACCTTCCTACATGTCCCGGGTCCTCCATCCTCCGATTTCAACAAACATGTGATAATTCAAGTCTTATTTGGAGTTACTCATATCATTTTTGCAATGTTGACTACAAACTAACTTAATTATTTTTCAATTTAAATTACTACTTAAATTAATTTGGTTTATAAATTAGTATATTCTCTATAGTAAATTATACATTTTTAAAGTAAATTATACATTTTTTTTTAATTATTTAACTGTAATTTTGGAGTCAGTATTTTAATTTTTGTAAAAATTAAAATTAACTTTATTATATATTTTTTCAATATCATTTTGGTTTTTGGGAGTAAATCGAATAGTAGGGGTATATGCGTCATTCCCAAAGAGGAGAAATTGGAGCCTTATCTTTGTTCTTCTCAACTCACAGAACTCACAACAATGGAGGGCGTTGCAGCTATTGCCCTCAGCCACGCACCACCACCGAAAACACTAAATTCGTCATTCCCAATTCCAACACTTAGAATTTCTCGGCCATTTTTTCCGCTCTCTTTCTCGGACTGCTTCTCTAATCGTTCTTCGCAATTATCGTCACCCTTTCTGTTTTCATCACTCGGCACTGGTAAATGTTTTCGCACCGGATACTGATTGATACTGTTTTAGTCAGGCGTATTACATTGATTTCAAATCAATATATTTATGAGATGCTGTTAGATTATTTACCTGGTTTTCATCACTTGCTTCTAAAATTATGTTCAATGCAAATGTTCTTATCATAATTCGGTGTGTGGTGATTGGAGTCTTATTCACTTTTGTTGGGAATTTTTTAAATAATGCTATATCGATTCAAATTTCATTTCATGTTGATGATCCATCTGCAGTAGAATTAACATAATTGTTGGTTCTTGTTTTTCTTGATTGCCTCGGTATTGGTAACTGAAGGCAGAAAAGTTGTGTGGGCAACACCTGAGGCAGAAGTAAGTACTGAAACAAGTGAATGGGCAATGCAAGGTAACAACAATCATGTGTATGTGTGTGTGGATTACTGGCCTTTACCATATAAGCTTGTTATGCATGTTTATTCTTTTTGAACATCAGTTCGGTGCATGTATGATTGAGACGAACAGCTGCAATTAGTTATATACCATATGCTTTAGGGAGAATTACAAACAATTACCCTTGGGATTATCTTAATTATGAAAACCATTAAAGTTATATTTCAAATATACAATTATCCCCGTGAGGTTTCAGGTTTTTATTTACCCAAAACATATCCCCCTCTTAAGGGGTGTACTTTGTAAGAAGGGAAACAAATTTCAAGAGGGTACTTGTAATTTTTAAACAAGAGTAGGAGATATAGTTTAGTTCTAGTGGTCCATGGATAATCTTGAATTCTAAATGCAGATGGGTCGATGTAAACGTGTAATTTATATATTAATGTCTAAACACAAGGTCCCCAATTTAAAAAGTTGCTCTCAAGTCCATTGCCTTCATTGACTCCATAATTATGAAAACCATAATATCTCAAGGGCCGCCCTTTTTAATATTATGGGCAGATTTCTATACTTTAAGGAAAGAAGTGGAGACAACCTCAGAGCGTGTGGAAGAAATTAGGAATGCTGCTGGTTTGAAATCGCTAGAGAAGAATCGTGATGATTTAGAAGAAGCCTCAGGCGATAGCTCTCTGTGGGATGATCGCGTGAAAGCACAGCAGACACTTCAGGCTTTGACTGATGTCAAATATAGAATAAAACTTCTCAATGACTTCAAAGCTCAGGTCTTCATTTCCATCTTTTGAATGTCTCAATTAATTACACGGGCTTACAAAAACTATCTTTAGTTTATTTACGCTTTAACGTCACTGTGGCGAAAAAGGATAATTACATTAAGTCAATAACTACCTTTGAGGTTTGGCCAAATTACAGAAAAAATGCTGACTTTGAAAAATACAGAACCACCCTTATGGTTACCATTGCCTTACATTTTGCACCAGCCTTTATGGAGCTGATACTATAAAAAAAATTTATTATAACATCCTCATATTTCCTGAATATTACAAATAACCCCAACTTTTTAGTCTTGCAAATTCCAGTAGTAACATTCCTTAGTCTTCCTAAATATTACAAATAACCACACTAAAAGTTAGAGCTATTAATAAGATGTGATTGTAAGATATTTTCCATCAGGTCAACTTAAGGTTGTCAGTCGGCCATCTATAAAATGAATCAAATAGAACAAATAACCATAAAAGAGCACCAGCAGGAGCAGCCAGAGTGGAAATAACATGGAACTGTAAGATATATTCTGTTAGGTCAACTAAAGGTTGTCAGCTGGGCCAAATCACAAACTGAACCATACATCAAGATTCAAGAGTTTTGTGTGTGTGTGATATTCAAAGTTAGCAACAGTTATTTTTTCAAATACTCCAAAATTAGGTGTAATTTTTGTAAATATCCCGGAAAGGAAAAAAGACTATCAATAATTCAATAGTTTTTTCTTTTACAAATTGCATCCTCAAAATCAGACTATTTGTTCGGTATATAGTAGTGACCTCAAGGGAGTATTTGTAACACTTTAAAGGTGTGTATTTATTTATGAAAGATAGCGGGGTTTTTTTTTTTTTTTTTTATAATAGGTAAAACTGTACAATCAATTATAACATAGTATTTGCATACTTTTGAATTTAATGTATTTTGAGGATCAAACCTTAACATTTGCCTCCAAAAATACCTGAAAATTAGCATATGCCACAGGTTGAAGATGCAGAAACAATAGTTATGCTTACGGAGGAGATGGACTCAATAGACACGGGGCTTCTTCAAGAAGCTGCTGGTATCATTAAAGATTTAAGGAAAGCATTGGATCTATTTGAATTGACTCAACTTCTTTCCAGTCCTTATGATAAGGAAGGTGCTGTTATCAGCATTACAGCTGGCGCTGGGGGTACAGATGCGCAGGTAAAGCCAGTTTCTGATTATGAAAAATGACTAGAAATAATCAAGGGAAAGTACAAATTTTAAATTTTTAACCCTGAGGTTTAGCCTGATTATGAAAAACTGTAGTTGTTTCAAAATTACAGGTACCCGCTTGAGGATTGTTTTTTTACCTCAGAAGTACTTTTAGTGCAATTTGTAAATGAGATACAAATATAATGAAAGTATTTGTTATTAGTCTAAACCTGACGGGCTGTTTATGTAACTAACCAATAATTGACTTGCGAATTCATTTCCCATCAATGAATGATGGGATTGACGATCTACCCTTTATATTTAAATGGATTTAATAAGAACTGGATTTGATACACTACAAGCATATAAATATTATCGTTGACACATTTTAGGCGGGAATTATTTTCACATCATTTAGTACACTTTGTCTAATCTCAAGTCTAAACATGGGGGTTTTCTATGATATATATCCTAGTACATAAGTAGTTTTTCCATATTTAACTTCATGCTAGGCTTTCATTACCAATGAAATTGATAGTTTTGTTAAATTCAAAACTTGGTGATCCTAAGTGTACAAATTATTGACATGCAAATTTTTGCATTTGTATAGTTTTTCACTTTTTCTTTAAATAGTTTTGATAAATTCCAGTGCAGGATTGGGCTGACATGCTTCTCAGGATGTACGTAAGGTGGGGCGAAAAACAGAAGTTCAAAACAAAGGTAGTCGAAAAGTCCATGGGAGAAGAGGCTGGAATTAAATCGGCTACTATTGAGCTAGAGGGCCAATATGCCTATGGGTATTTATCTGGTGAAAAGGGGACCCACCGAATTGTCCGGCAATCCCCCTTCAATTCAAAAGGTCTTCGCCAGGTAACCTTAGCAGCTAGATTCTGAGGCTTCATTTTCCCCGGGCAAATTTAGCCTGTTGGGGAATGTTACAAAAATTGCACTTAAGGTGTGACCTATTTACGGAAAAACATGATATTTAATAATTATAAAAAACTAAGAACAATTTGATATTACAAAAAACTGGTTAGGATTCCATCTTACATCAACTCAGACATTCATAGAAATATTGAAATTACTCTCTTAAACAGAGAAAATCAGGCCTAAAGCATTCTCTTTGTGATTTTCCAAAACCTGTTTTTTTTATTGTGTAATTAACTCAAAAGTATCGTAACGATTTATTGTTATAGTCTTATAGATTGAAACCCCTAGCTTCAAAACGCCGCAATCCAAATGAAGGCTTAATGATTTTTTTGCAGACCAGTTTCTCTGGTGTTGAAGTAATGCCTCTTCTTCCGGAAGATTCATTGGATGTAGAAATACCTGAAGAGGATTTGGACATCAGTTTTTGTCGGGCAGGAGGGAAAGGTGGTCAAAACGTGAACAAAGTCGAAACTGCTGTAAGAATTACTCACATACCAACCGGAGTGGCAGTTCGTTGCACAGGTAACCTCTTGAGATCTTACAAGCACTTTATTTTGATATTTAAGTTATATACTGGCCGGGCACTCCATTCAGATAAATGTTTGTCTGTTGATTTATGTAAACACTAAAACATCATGAACAAGCAGTTGGTCTTTATTTCTTCACATATTCTCTTCATTAAGTGATTAGTGCAGTTCCAAAAATTACCGTTGAGGTTAGACTTATTGAAAAGAAACATAAGGCTAAATTTCAAAGTTCCAAAAATACTCCTGAAGGGGGGTTTTGGCGTGTATTTTGCTTCTGAAGGGGTGAAGGCAAAGATATAAAATCTCCCATTGGTGTTTTTTTGTAATTTTGAAAGGTAATTGGGGTTTTGTAATCTGGCTGAACCTTAAGGAAACATTTTTTTTTTTTTGTAATTAGCTACAATTACTATTGTTTAGTTTTCACTTAACAAGAAACTCAGTTTGCAAAAGTAAAAAATGCCCTCTGACAAAATTTCTACTTGCAATGTAAAAAATAATTGATTTTTTATATTTCACTTTTTGCTGAACTTTGGGTATAGTTTATCATTACCCCTAAAAGACAAAAGTTTGTTCGTATTTGCTCATTGAAAACTCACTTTGGTGTGAAAAGGCAACAGTTTGTTTGTATTTAAGTATATTGATGTCTTATTATTTCAGAGCAGAGAAGCCAGCTGGCAAACAAGATCAAAGCTATGAGCAGGCTCAAAGCAAAACTATTAGTGATAGCTGTGGAGCAAAGGGCATCTGAGATCAAGCAAATTAAAGGAGACACTGTGAAGGCAGAGTGGGGCCAACAAATACGCAACTACGTTTTTCATCCGTATAAGTTGGTGAAAGACGTACGAACCGGATATGAAACATCGGACATTGCGTCTGTGATGGATGGTGAGTTAGACCCTTTCATTAAGGCTTACCTTAAGCACAAGTATTGTGCTTCCATGTCAACCGTGGAATAGGAATTTTGTTAATCTAGTGAAATTTGAGTCCTATAATATGGTTTCAGTTTCATCTTGTCCAATTGTACGATTGATTCTTCTTGTAGTTGTATTCTCACGTCCAATTTAAGCATCAAGCTCAATGTTCTTGTTTGTATCAAAGCTTTTGTACAAAGGTGTGTCCGGATATAATGATGTAGATTTAATTGCACGGATTGCAATGTTTGGTATTTGGGATGATCTCAAGAGTAATGCATTTATAATGGAAAATTAGCAAAATCAGACTTGAGTATATCAACATATTATCCTAGACAAAACTGCAATAGTTTCGACATCCCACATGTCAACACCAGATAAGGTTTTCCGTGAACATAGTAAATAATTATTTCACAAATTAGTGTAACAATCAAGGCTATTATCCAAATGAATAGATAGGTACTGAAATATATGCTTTCAAACATATGTAAAAAATTGGTCATCGTCGTCGCACAGCAGAAGTCTGACCACGTCCCGCAATTGCTTGTTGGGTTTGTGGGCCAGCTGCAGGTTGCCCGGAACCTGGTTCCTCAGCCATATTCATTGCCTGAGTCATGGCATTCATGACAATAAGGCCAAGAGGGATCAAGTACATCCACTGCAAAAACAAAAGGTATTAATAATGTCAATTCCTTTGGTCCAAGTATAAAATTAAGATCCGTGTATTTTACATAATCAGGAAGCGTTTTGAACTTACATATTTAGCCCAGAAGGACCTTTCCGGTGGCATCATTTCTTCACCTTCTCCGGTCTCGCCAATAACTTCTTCTGTGAAGATTGGAGTTCTGCACAATTATTTTGATACAATATATAGCCGAATCAGAAATGCAACAATTAGACAAAAATACTAGGGAAGTAAAGAAGGCATTATAAGTATAAAGGTAAAATAAGTATAAAGGTAAAAACTACAAAACAAGTATAAAGGTAAAAACTATCTAACAGTCTAGGTTTCGGATTCCACATGTATACAGTAGAGCATCATCAGCTCAATAAATTTATCCTAATAAAAATATTGATCAAGTACACCAGTTCAGATGACTGCACAAACTCCCAAATCATAAAATGAAAAATAAAATAAAAAGAAGTGCATCTATGTTAATTAAAAAACAAGAGTATGGAGAGGTAGCATGAAAAATCAAACCTAGGAGCCTGATCACTGTTCTTCAACACAGTGTGAGACTTGAAAGACCACTTTGAAGGCTGAAATAGAAATAAGCAAGTACACAATGTTATACATATAACCACTATATTCCATGATGAAAAGAACTATTTTCTTAAATGAATTGGTGTATAAATCAATTAAAGCAATCTTAAATGGATTTAAGGGAAAACATACAAGTTTTAATTGACGGGGATACGGGCACGATCCTGGAGAGCCATAATTAACAGCTAATATATTGATACCCTCCTGCAAACCAGGACAATATTCAACAAATATATATATAACAAATGAAAAGACCAACTCGAGTATACTGACTGGAGATAAAGGAATGAGAGAATCAGTAAGTTATTAATAATACTAAACCACATAATACATAAAAGAGATCATAGATTTCAAAGTTATTGCTTCCGAAAACATTAGCTTGGGATCCTTCACTTAGCAGAAAAGTAAATAAAAGCATGTGTCACCAAAACCTGTCGGTAAAAAAACATTTGCAAAAATACGTACTCCCTCCATCCCTTAGTATAATGCATAGAGAAAATGTCACGTAGATTAAGAAAAAATGATTTTTTATGTGTTTAATAATATAAAGTAGGGGTATAATAGGTATTGATGTGTAAGTAATAAAGTAGTTAGTTGAAAAAGTAGTGGTATAAGGGTAAATAAATGTGTATTGGGAGGATAAAGTTGTGAAAAGTAATTCCATTTATGGAATGTGCATTGTCTTAAGGGATGAACCAAAAAGGAAAGTGTGCACTGTTTTAAGGGAAAGAGGGAGTACTTGTTAAGAAGGAAGGAAAAGGGCTGCCTATTTTGTATTATGACTTATCCAATTCCATGGTCAAGATATCAATAGGAACCAGTTCATTAGTAAAGAAAGATTGCTTCAGATTATGATAAACCTTACGCCACTGTTCATAGATGATATGAAAGTGAAAGTTTAACCAGTTATTAGACAACCCATTTTTCCAGCCTAGAAGGATACAAAGAAAGCAATTAAATTAAAACATGCATCTAGGTGATAACACTTTATGGGTCAAATACTCAGATAAAGTGTTATGACTGCCTATTTTGTTAATGAGTGGAAGAAACAGTGTATATGGGAGATGTGCTAAACATAAAGATTTCCTCTAATTTGGTTAGTTAAGAAACAAATGGTGGCGTTCCATTTAATACAAGGTCCCAGACTTCTAAGAACTCCTTTCTTTCTGGTACATCTGTATGGAGTTTGTGGTAAAGGTTTGATTTCTGACAGCAGGGAGGTAAACCAATAGAAAAAAAAGAGTGAATATCTCTTTTGGCCATGTGAATCTTGACAGTTGCGAGAACATAAACCTCGTTTTGAGGTGGTGGATGTAGGGGAATCGGAAGTCCTTGCTTGGACAAGGGTGAGGAAGAACTAATGAACTATAAATGTTGTTATTTTTTTTTTCTTCCTGGCAATCTGTATATCATAGTCCATTCTTTCATAAGGGCACTTAGAGGAACAAAATTTATAAATATTGTGCCAATGCAATTTCATCAGAAAAAAAGATTTTGACAATCCAACTTGAATTTTATTTAGGTCCATACCAATATGAAAAAAAAAAAAATCAGATATCCCATAGGCTCTTTATTTAATACAATTAAAAAACGAAAAAAATCAGTGTTCAGGAATTTATTACCATGTGGATGACAATATGCTCGTCCAATGCATCCCGCGGTGAAAGGCACCTCTGCATGTGAATTAGACAAAGTAATTAGTACAGTACATTGTTACCACCCACTCTCCGGACTGGTAATAACAGAACAGTAACTTGTATTGTATATATGGAAATAGGAATGCAGCTAACTAAGTCAACACAGTTAAAAATGGTGTATTTTGATGTTATTCACATAGCCATGAGCTAAATGTCATACCTGATTGTAAAAGTATCAATGTCAGTTTAGTTTCTAACCACATGAAAACAGGTTTATATACACTTGGCACTTTAGAATACCATCCAAAAGGTATAAAAGTGAGCACTTTGGTATCAAATTATCAAGCATATAAAAAATATTCTTCCAGCCTCCACATAAGAATTGGACAAGACTCAAGAGTTAAATGAACACTTTCAAACAATGCACATGCACATATATATAGTAACAATGTTCAAGTAACTATGATGCATCTAATATTGGGACCTGTTCCCTAACTAGCCATTCAGATACAATCCTTTCAACACGATTCTCACAAGTCCGACTGAATATGCAAGTCAAGAACCTAAAGATTATGTTGCATAATTTGGATTGACAATCAATTTTCTAAAGGTGCAGACACATGCAGACAGATGTTCAAGCATGTATTACAATCTATATATATAGCATAATCATCTCAAACTCACCGCCTTCACAGATGAGACAATATACTCTCTTCCAGGTGGGCTTAGCACACTGGATGGTAGTCTTACTCTATAGAAGTCGTCTCCTTCCACAAGTCTCTATTATGTCAAGAAAATAAATGTCATCACATTCTGCAGGAATAAATTTACAAATCAAAGATTAAAGAACGGAAATTGTAACCGAGCTGTACTTTAAAGTCCTCCTTCTCTGCTTCACTGAAGGCATTCCTAGAGAACCGAAGCTTCGTAAGTGTCTGTCATTAATCAAATCTAGTCAGCAAAGCTTTCATTAAAAATATGAAAAATAACTACAATATTATGGGAAATTCCCTCGATCTTCACCTCAACAAGTTGTTTCAACATGATGCATATTTTCTTGGTTGTAATTAATTGACATTTTCAGACTCTCATACTATCACTTGCCAATAATGAATTTTGTACACCAAAAATACTCAACGAAGATGAATTTATGTGTGTCAATTTATCTGAGATAAAATCCAAACCACAAATGATCATAGTTGATTAGGTTTATTTACAAGAATCACATCAGTTGTATAAACCCCTAATAAGTCCCACTGAAATTCATCCATGTTAAATTTTACCCAAATTCAATATGTTCTACACTACCTGACCGCCATGTGACGATGTTTTGAGACGAGCGGAGAATGTCCCGGCGGGCGCGAAATCGGAGTCACCGAAAGCGTGTTCGAGCGGGAACTGGATTTTGGAGTCGGGATCCGAACCTGAATCCAACGAACGCTTTCGAGCCGACTGTGTAGTCGGAGCGGGTCGGGTAACGGTTCCCGGATCGGGAGATCGTCCGCCCTCAAGACCGAATTCTTCGTCGTCGAGGAGAAGCTCATCGGATTGGAAGGCCAACGACGTCGTTGAAAGCAAAAGGAAGAGACACAGGAGGAGAAACCACGACGACGGTGATAGATATCTGGTTCTCATGACGGATCTAAGCTTCAGAAACAGTAGTTGTAGTTCAGTGTAGGGTTGGGGTATGCTTGTGCTTGGACTTTGGCACAGGTCAGGGAAGACGATGTAGCATCTATAAACCCAACTTAATACTTCTTTTAAAAATATTAATAAATCTCATCATCTAAATTAATAAATCTCATCATCTAAAACATTATCTTAATTTGTATCAATTTTTTTAGTCGTGTTTGAATTGAAAACGAAAAATTGGAATGATAATTTTGTGAATTGTATATTCAATGGTTCGCTAATTATAATTTTTTGTGTTTTAGGACACATAATTTTAGATAGATGGATTCAATGTATAAAAGAAAACTCTTCTACAGGAGCATAGTTGAGTGGTAAAGCCATATGATGACGTGAATGTAATTCTTCGGCGATGCAGACTTATTGGCTCAGGCACATTCTTCGATTGTCATGGGGTGAGACCTGTTGGCTCTGGCACATTATTCGATTTACATCATACTCGATCGAGGGACATTCGATTCGATCGAGTGGGGTGGAGTTTCTCGTCTCTCCTCTTATAAAAAAAAGGTAGAAAACCCTTCTTGGAATCTTGTATGCTAAAACGAGCCAGAATCGTATCTATGCATAAAGCTATTTCTTTGGAAAGCTCCTACTAAAATGAGAAATTCTTCGAACCTTGAGTTTACCACTCGACAAGCATTATCTTATTTTTCGCTCAAGAAAATCTCAACTTGTAAAATACTTCCTCTGATCTCAACTAGTAAAATACTCCCTCACTAGTTTTATACTGTTACTCATATGTCCACTAATTAAAGGCACATGTGGTCAACGTTGACTTTTTTTGTCCGTCCAATACATATAATTATTTTTTCATAATTTTGGTATACTGTTTATCATATGTATTGGACGGGGTTTATCATATGTATTGGACGGACAAAAAAATCAACGTTGACCACCTGTGCCTATAATTAGTGGATAGAGGGAGTATGTGTTAAGTAAATAATAAAAAGTAAGGATATAATAGGTATTGTTAGTAATGTTGTGTAAGTAATGAATGAGTTCGGTGAAAAAATAATGTTATTAATATAAATAAATGAATATTGAAAAGATAAAGTTAAAAAAAACTTTCCATTTATATGTGAGCAGAGACAGAGTAAAAAAAAGTGTACAAACTCTTGTGATTCAGAAAACGTAAAATAAAATAAACACATCTTTTTCTTTTTATTTTTCATAAGAATAAAATTGAATCTTCCTAAAAAAATTCATGCATAACTTGAACAAAATCAAAATGAGGTAAAATTCGATCTAGTCATGGTTCAGAGATTTTCAACCCAAAAAATGACAAACATGATGATTTTCATCGAAAGCTTCGTAAGATTACAAAATCATAAATAAAACCTGTGTTATTTTTGATGTTTGACTCACAAATTTAGGGGTTGTTGGGTGTTACACAATAAAAATCCAACACCGACATGTGTTCAGGTGACCGGGCCACGTCATCAAAAGAAGAGTCAATAGAAGACAAGAATCGAATTTAAAGCCAACTATGAAGAAGGAACCAGGCAAGCTTAGCAGTAGCCCCGTGCAAGAATAAAGGATGAGTCAGATAAGGCCCCAGACAAGAGGCGGTGCTCCCCTGGTGACATGCAACAAGTGGATATACAAGATTGGTGGGTTTTTAATGTAAAGCTTAAAAGCTGTTTTTGTCCAATTAGAATGTAATAGGTGGCTAATAGGTGACACTTAGAGAGCTTGCATGCTCATGCAAATGGTAGTATAAAAGAGAGGAAGAGAGGAGGAGAAAAGGACTTCATCCTTTTCAATTTCCAAATACTATATAAGTAAAGGGAATAAGAGCTTGAAGCTCAAGAACATCATCTCTATTTTTCCAGATTCTGGCCATGCATTCTCCGATCTATAACCTGCCCATTAAATAAATATTATGTTCATGCCCTTCTTTAATCACCCCCAAAAAAAGAACTTTAAACTCAAATATAAGTTGAACACTTTTATTGGTTTAACAATGTCTTTTAAAGTGTTATTGGTCAAACATTGACAAAGATCAGTAAATCGTTGCATTTATGACATGGTGATCGTTGGCGTCGTTAATCCATATAAAAAAAGGCGTTTCAGATTCCCAATATAAACAAGAAAACAACTTTAAGGGT
This sequence comes from Euphrasia confusa, assembly GCA_954870475.1. Lineage (NCBI taxonomy): Eukaryota > Viridiplantae > Streptophyta > Magnoliopsida > Lamiales > Orobanchaceae > Euphrasia > Euphrasia confusa. Next base: position 27,962,462 of record OX940960.1, read on the forward strand.
TGTGTACATGTTCCTATTAATCTCTATCCTAAGAACTGTCGTGAAGATATTTGACTACACTGTAAATATCTTCCACTAATTCTCTGTCAAGTTTTATCACTACTCGATTTCTTCATGTTGTATTAGCCCGATGTGAAGTAAACATAATTATTCTTTTAGTCAACACGTTTTATTTGTGGGCAGGGCCAGACTTGGGCCTAGGCCTAGAGCCCTTTCTTGAAGTTCAAAGTTTATTTTGGTAAAAATCAAAATCATAAAATTAAAAAATGTAACTGTAAACCGCTGTACTTAAAGAGGTCTCTACCGTCATACAGCAGCTAATAAACTAGCTCTCCAAATAACCAAAATCAACATATAGCAAAAAACAAGTGGAGAATGACAAGTAACAAGTCAAAAATCATAAAAATGAAGGTCAAAGTTTGTCGCCGTAAAAACGGTCTATGATTCGGCTCGAGGTGAGATGCTTTTATTGGTAACAAGTGAAGAATGACAAATAAGTCCAATTTCGAGTGATCAATAAAGATAATATGAAAATATTTAATTAAATTATAAGTATATACAAGAGTATATATACAATATTATAATATTTACTTTTTTTTAATTGTTAAAATTTGCGTTTAGTGTTTCTAAATAATTTATGAAATTTTTGTTGGAGTTGTGTACTTAATGTCTAGATTTAAGTATCGGTAAACTCCCGGTCATAGCATTTAACCTATTTAATTAATAAACAATTATTTGCATTTAATTATTATTAATTAAATATGCAAAATATAGTCCTGGATTTTATACGTTTTAGTTAGTATGGTGTGTCGGGCCCACACAGAAGATCATACTATCGGTTACTCGTATTTAATCGAACAGTTGCTCACGACCTAGATGGACACGGACCAATCCATCGGTATAGTCGTTGTGTGAGAGAGAAAATAATTTATCTTAATTATTTTATCACACTTGTACACTTGGTGTATTGGGCGGATCGCTTGAGATTTATTGATTAGGATTGCCTTGGATAATCAATTTAAATCTCAGAGTATTTTATTCTTAATCCCCGATATTATTGCGGGTGTGTATATTTAATATTAGAGACTTTGATTTTCCAAAGGAATTAACCGATTTAATTATTGGGTTAATTACTGGTAAAATTGGGTCGCTATATTTTATATATGACATGCCGTGAATACTTGACGGGAAAGTGTATCCCGGAAGGGTTGATAATATCCCCGAGATGAGTTCATAAGGAATTATTGTGTAAACCTCATGAGTGGATTCGTTCCGCACAATAATAAAGGTTGAACGGTACTAGTCTCGGATATAAGATATGAATATTATTTATTGAGCAATAAATAAATTTATTCATGGATATTTAAATCTTAAATACACAGAATAAATAATACTAACCGGAGAAATATTATTTGATATAATATGGATTAATATTGAGAGTGCAATTTTATTTATATAGTGGAAAATAAATAAAATTTAATATTGATAAGGATTAATGGATTTGGGCTGGACCCAATTTAATCTTCAATATTAAGAAGCCCAATATTTAATCTCCTTATGATCCCCTACGTAGTCTATATAAGCACTACATGGTCTTCACTTTTCACAACTTGATTTTAACCTACGCCAATCATAAAGTCTTGGAGAGTGAAGGAGATCCATAGGAGTTCGATAGATCGTCGCCCACACGACGTTCGGACGAAGTGCGAGGAATACGTAGGAAGATCGCAAGGTCGTCAATCGATTTCGTTTCTCCGTACAACGAATCGAAGGTAAAATCATAAACCCCCTCTTATGATTTATGTGTTCGTTAATTGTGATATATACATGAACGCACGATCCGGGAAAACGATGATCATCGCGGACGGGGATTCGAGATCCCCGGCGAAGATCGAAGGGGGCGGTCGAAACCCTAGGGCTCGACCGCCCGGCGCGCGCGACGAAGGGCGAAGCCCCGGCTGGACGCCGGGGCATGCGATCGACTTCGGTCGATCGCTGGGGTGCCACGGGCTGGTGCCGTGGCGGACCCCAGCCGCCCTCGACGGCGGCGTGCGCAAGCGAGGAGCCCCGGCTGAAGCCGGGGTGAGCGATCGACCGTGTGGTCGATCACGAGGGAAAGCCGCGGCTGATGCCGCGGCGGATCAGCCTGGGGCTGACCGCCCTCCTCCGGCGAAGGTGGTGAGTCGTCGGACTCACCACCGGGGGCTGCTGGGCAGCCCCAGCGATCGCCATGCACGGCGACCGCGAACCCCGCGGATGGGGTTCGGCTAGGGTTTAGCCGCGGGTTCATCCCGCGGCGATGCTCTCGTCGAGCCCGGTTCTTCGCGTGTGGTTTGCGTTCGTGGTTTTCCGACTCGCGGGGGTTTTCGGCTGGGGGCGGGCTGCGTGTCTTCGGGCGCGTAGTCTCCAAAGGCCGGACTCCGGCAGATGAGTCGGTATTCGTGTAATCTCCGGCGACGGGTTTTCGGTCGGGTTATCGGTTCCGCATAATTTTTGATAGCCCGGGACATCGAATCCCAGCAACTGGTATCAGAGCGTTTGGTTTCGTGTTCATGTATATATTCGATTATTGTTCTACCTTGCAGGATTTCCGGCTATCATGGTTGGATTTAATTATTGCTTAATTAATTATCATGATTATTCGTTTATTAAACTCTCGGACATGTCGAGATTCGTTTTTGTGTGGTTGAATGTTTGTAATAGTAAAAATTCGGGGGTTGACCGAATTTAGGATTTATTATTACGTTCTTTATTTTCCGGAAAATGTATAGGGTCGATTTCATGTATAGAATCGATACCGGATAGTGTAATTTAATTTTTGTAAATTATTTACGTTGGTTCGATGATGAGACGATCGCCGGAAGACGAAGAAGTGACGAGGAAGCTAGGGCTTGGGATCGATCCCATGATGGTGATCGATCCATGGCCCAGCCGGCGTGGCTAGGCGGCGGCGGCGCCCCTCCCCTGGTGGCCGGCCGGTCGATCATGGTGGGGATGGCGTGGGGTCTCCCAATCCCATGCTATTCCTACCAAGATATTACTTTCCTAATTAATTCGGATTTTTCCTATTTGAGTGTTCTCCTTTTGGAAACTCTCATGGATTAGGAAAAGAATTAATTGGAATTAATTTTATTCCTATTGATTTATTTCCTTTATGGAGATATTCATGGATTAGAAATTTAATTAATTTAGTACTAATTTATTTCCTATTTGATTATTCCTATCATTGGGAATTTTTCATTAAATGGAAATTAATTAATAAATGGAAAGTAGTAGAGTCCTAATTTATTTTATTCCTTATTCTATTATAGAAATCTTCTAGAATATTCCAAGTTTTACTTGGATAGATTATTCTAGAGATTTAATAGAATTAGATAGGAAAATAAATAAATAAAAATATTAATAATATTTAATTTTATTTTTGATATATTCAATTGACTTAATTTTCGAATTAAGTAACTTTTGGATTAATTGAAAATAAATAAATTTAAATATTGGAGATTAATATTCTCGTCACATGGAGCATTCAAGAAACGAAGACTGAAGACTAGAAGATGCATATGAAGATGGAATAAAGCCATGATAGTCGGGAAAATAATTTTCTAGCATTATTTTGACTATGTGATACTATGTGCTTTATTGCTTATATGCATGCTATATGTGTTTACTTTATGCACTAGATAGCGTATCCCTTTATCGTAAAAAGCTAAGTGGGAGAGGGGATGGAAACATTCTCATGGTCTCCATCACTGTTCTCTTGGTGACTTTTATGGACTCTCGAAGTTCATATAGACAAGTCATTGGATGAGAATTCTTGTAATTCCTCTTACAAGAAACATTGATTAAGTTTATCAAACAATGCCTAATTTGTCTTTCCAAAACTGATTTCAAGTCGACTCATTCTCACCCCGGGGAGTGGAATGGAGCCAGAGCCACTTGGTCATGTAGAGGACACAAATTAGAGACCTTCGTACCATTCTTTGATAGATGGATCGATTGTTTGCTCGGCTCCCTCATTTATGAGAGATAGGGTCGTTCGCATGGTGAATCACTGGTTAGAAACTTCGAGTTTCACTTATGATTCTCCGCGTCTTGATTTACAACATCAAATGGTTCAAGTAATTGGATTTCAATTGTATAAATCTTTTGGTATAGTAAACGTCCACACGAACGTGGCTTGCTATACTGAATGGGATTTTAGAATAATTGATGTAGACAGTTATAGGAAATTGTGAGGGATTGCGAGTTATCGTAAACGTCCACACGAACGTGGCTTGCGGTGACGTAACAATTCTAAACGATTCGCCTTAGTACTGAGTGATGGTTTACACTTAGGTACGCTTTGTAGTATTCTTCCCAACGAAGTAACGCTATAATGATGTACGACCAAAGCAAACCTAATTGCTAAATCATTTGGGTGGGTAAACGTCCACACGAACGTGGCTTGCCTTACCTGATGGGATTTTAGACGCAATTAGTAATTTAATGATATTATTTGAGGGAGATAATGTCGGACATTAAATTGATTGTTTGTTTACATGTGCTTATAGGTTTAGAGAATAGCTATGAATCCACTTTCCGTGATACTCAAGGAACATAAACTCACTGGTCCCAATTACATTGATTGGAAAAGAAATTTGGACATTGTCCTGACTGTTGAAGAGTACAAGTTTGTACTCTCTGATAAATGCCCTGCTGAGCCCACGGCTGCCTCAACTGATGAGGAAAAGGCAACATATCGGAAGTGGAAAAAGGCTGATGAAATGGCTAGGTGCTACATTTTGGCTTCCATGTCAAATGTACTCCAAACCCAACATGAGCCGATGGACACTGCCCGGGATATGATGACTAACCTCAAGGAGATGTTTGGGGAGCAGGATCGTGCGGCAAGGCAAGAAGCTATGAGAGTCCTCATGTCGACTACTCAGTCTGAAGGAACGCCCGTTGGGGAGCACGTTCTCAAGATGATGAGTTTGTTGAATGAACTTGAGGTCCTAGGAGCTTCTATTGATGATGAGACGCAAGTCGACATCATACTCCAGTCTCTGACCCCTAAGTTTGAGCAGTTTCGTATGAGCTATAATATGGGTAAACTATCTTATACTCTTGCGCAACTCCTGACTGAACTGAAGGCGGCAGAGGGGATCTACAAGAAGGGCAAGTCTCAAGCGCTTGTGGCTACCAAGTCCAAAAGCTTGAAAGCTGTTGGAGGTAGGGGCAAGAAAAGGAAGCAAGCCATGAAACCCAGTGGTGCCAAGAGGAATGGACCACGAGTGGGGGCTAGTAAGCCAAGGGGCAAGTGCTTCCGATGCAACAAGTCTGGACACTGGAAGTCTGAATGTCCTCTCAGAGGTACGGATTTTTTCTTTAGTCGTAAAAACATAGTCAGCGGTATTATCTACCAGAATTCTGGTGTGTAGATATGGAACCACTGACGGTATGTGCATTATTTTAAATGCAGGGGTTCCAGAAAACCCGGCGACTTAGAGAAGAAGAGTTCGAGTCTACATGGGCGAAGCTGCTGGGGTAGCAGCGGTTGCAGTGGAAGACATTTATCTGTTTTAGGATTTCATTTTAAGTTATTGCTTTATGTACCCCTTTATTTTGAAAAAGAACTTTTGTTCTGTTTTTCTTTATTAATGAATGGATATTTATTTCTTTAATCATTGAGTGATTTAGATAAGAAATAATGGTGTTATCTATTCTGGTACATAAGATAGCAATATATGAATGATAAATCCTTAGTCTACCACGATGCAATAAACCGTTATGTATAACTTGTTTTACTTATTAGATGTATTCTCTTATCAATCATTATACTTGTGAATTCTTGAACTTGGTAGTATCTATTCAAAAGGGATTCAAAAGGTCGAAATTGATTTGATCAATTATAGTTGGAGGAATGGACCTCCCGACCTGAGAATCAATCTTGAAAGATGATACAACTAAGTTAACCTTTCTGGATAAAGGATGGAATTCGGACAAGTATTGAAGATGATTTATGATTAATGCGGTGACGTGTGTAATTAGAGAGGTACGAGTCGTTCTTTCAAGAATACTCGAAGATGGATTATGTTGGAATTCGATATCCCGGGTTATTTAAATTTGCGGAAACCAATAACCCGATCAAACCCTTCGCCGGATATCACATGAACGCCGACTCATCCGCCGGAGTCCAGCCTTTGGAGACCACGCACCCGAAGGCACGCGGCCCGCCCCCAGCCGAACCCCCGCGAGACGGGGTTCACGCGATCGATGATCGCGTTCGATCTTCGCGATTGATGGGGCTGCCCAGCAGCCCCCCGCGGCGAGTCCGGCGACTCGCCGCCGCCTGGAGGAGCCCCGCCTTCACGGCGGGTGGGGTGCGGCACCAGCCCGCGCCCCCGGCGATCGATCCCCGTGATCGATCGCGAGCCCTCGGCCCAGCCGAGGGTTCCTTTCCTCCGCGCGCCGCCAAACCCTAGCGGGCGATCCCGCGGTCCGGTGGCTTCGCCACCACCGCGTGATCGTTCGTCTAATCCGGGTTCGACTCTTGGATCTTGTTTTTCCGATAATTGATTTCAATATACATGAATTAAATAGCGGAATTATTTAATTCACCTTTCGATTCGTTGTGCGGAGAAACGAGATCTTATGATGACCTTGAGATCTTCCCACGTATTCCTTGCACTCGTTCGAACGTCGGGTGGGCGACGATCCTCCGAACTCTATGGATCTCCTTCTCTCCTTTCTCTCTCTTGAATTGTGTTCTTCAAGTTATGAGAATAGAGAAGACCATGTAGTGCTTTTATAGGCTACGTAGGGGATCTTAAGGAGGTGGAATATTGGGCTTCCAATAATAGTGATTAAATTGAGCCCAAGCCCAAATCTATTAATCCTTACTATTATTAATTAATTTATTTTCCACTATATAAATTAATTGCACTCCCAATATTAAACCATATTATATCAAATAATATTTCTCCGGTAGTATTATTTATTCCGTGTATTTAAGATATAAATATCCATGAATAAAATTAATTTATTGCTAATTAATTTATACATCTCTTATATCCGAGACTAGTACCATTCAACCTTAATTATTATGCGGAAAAAATCCACCTGCAGGGTTTACATAATAATTCCTTATGAACTCATCTCGGGGATATTATCAACCCTTACGGGATACACTTTCCCGTCAAGTATTCACGGCATGTCATATATAAAATATAGTGACCCAACTTAACCGGTAATTAACCCAATAATAAAATCGGTTAATTCCTTTGGAAAATCAAAGTCACTTACATTAAATATACACACCCGCAATAGTATCGGGGATTAAGAATAAAATACACTGAGACTTAAATCGATTATCGCCGGCAATCCTAATCGATAAATCTCAAACGATCCGCTCAATACACCAAGTGTACAAGTGTGATAAAATAATTAAGACAAATTATTTTCTCTCTCACACAACGACTATACCGATGGATTGGTCCGTGTTCATCTAGGTCGTGAGCAACTGTTCGATTAAATACGAGTAACCGATAGTATGATCTTTTGTGTGCCCATGCACACCATACTAACTACAACGTACAAAATCCAGGACTATAATTTGCATATATTTAATTATAAATAATTAAATGCAAATAATTGTTTATTTAATTAAATAGATTAGTGGCAATGGATCGTGAGTTTCCGTTACTTAAATCTAGACATTAAGTACACAACTCCAACAATCTCCCACTTGTACTAAGGTCTTGTCATTTCCTCCAAACTCCCGACTCCCATACTCATCACGTGCTTAAGTTGTACTTCCAAGAAGTACTATGTGAATGAGCAATCTAGGTTGCCGCTCTGAAGTTATCTTGGTGACTACAACGTCGTCTCCCTCGACGATGACTCGTATCAGGTGGTACTTGCACTATGTGTTATCTTACACTTATGGACTTGTGATTTCTTAACATTTGCCATCGCACCGCTATTTACATAGCCTTTGGCAAATTAAGAATCACATCTAAGTCCCAGAGATTATCCCGGAGTTATACCAAAACTTCCGCTGCCTCTGAGGCCGCTATTTGGTTATCCATGGCAGAGTCCGAAAAGCATCGTGCTTATCACTCTTCCATGTTAAAACTCCTTCTCCTTCAATAGTGAAACACATAGCCTGATATCGACTTACACCGGTCCTCATTCGATTAGAAATCTAAGAGAATGTAATCCAAAGGAAATGTTTGTCTGCTCCGTAATCCAGAACATAGTTTCCTGTACTTCGAAAGTACTTAAAATGTTCATTACAGCAGTTAAGTATTCCTTTCCAGGATTACCTTGATATCCTCCCACTATGCTAACTGCATAGCCGATATCATGTTCTTGTTTTCAACAATGCATTTATTAAGCTTTCCTCACTGTAAGTGTAGGAATCCGCTTTCATTGCTTCTATCTCCTTTTGTGTTCCAAAACACATATCCTTAGATAGATGCATTCCGTCTCTGAAAGGTAACGAACCTTTCTCGGAATCTTGCATGTTAAAACGAACCATAATCGTATAAGATATCTAGAGAAGTACAATGTTCTTTTCTTGAGATCCTAGATCTTAAGAACATGTTCTAACTTCTTCTTTATCTCATATATCGATTTTTCTAGACAACCATCATTTTATGTCTGACAACATCTTTACATTGTTACCAATGATAAAATGTTATCTACATAAAACCTCCGAGAAACACCACCTTGTTACCATCACGTTTCCCATACACTCGATTAGTCTATGCTTTGATGAATCCATAAAATGGACTATCTCATCAATTTGCAAGTACCACGAACTCAATGCTTTGTTCCAATCCATAAATGGATCAACTAAGCTTGTACTCTAAATGATCTTGCCTCTTAGCAATAATCCTTATTGCTTTCCAAGAAGGCACATTTAGATCTAGTACCGCCTTCATGTAGATCCAGGGATTGATTTCATGTATACTAGGTCCAGAGTTCAAAACTCTCCTAGTATTATGAATATCTTAGGTTGTCAAACAACCTCCCACTACAATGGCATTCCGGTGTATAAACAGTAATAACAGTTAGTGGTGTACCGCTACTCGGTTCGGCTGGTTCTAAGTCTTAATCGTTTTCTCTCTCTTCAGAAGTATCATGTCATTTTGGGCTTGTGGTTCATCTAATAGTCTTCCTCTAAGAACCGGGCGTTAGAACTTATAACGTCCTTCTGGTTCATAGTACTATCAAACACACACCTTTTGTTCTTCTAGGATATTCTACAACCACATTTGAATGTGCCGTTGTTTCCAAGACATATCCATAGAACATAGGTAGTTCCGTTTAACTCATGCTTTTACTATTTCTATAAGAGTCCCATTTCTTATTTCCGACACACCAATCCTACAGAGGACTGTATGGTGTAGTCACTTGGGATCCAATCCCAAGCTCTGATCATAAATCAGAGTCAATCAATTCTAATACTTGTCCGGATCTTATATCTTATATCCATAAAGGATTGCTTAGTCGTATTATCTTCCAAATTAGATTCTTAGGTCGGAAGGTCCACTCCTTCAACTTAATTGATCTTACAATCAATTTTCGACCTTTGAACTTCTTATTTGAATAAATATGACTTAGCATAAGAATCCACAAGTATAAATGATTAAATAAAGAAATCTTTTATTAGTAAAACGAGTTATATATAACGGTTCGTTGCATCGTGGTGGACTCAGGATTCATCATTTATATATTGCTAGCTAATGTACCAAAATAGATAATATCATTATTTCTTCTTATAACCATCAAATGATTAAAAGAAATAAAATATCCATTCATTAGAAATCCAGAACAAAGTTCTTTCTAATATGAAAGGTACATAAAAGCAATAACTCAAAATGAAATCCTATAAAATGTCCTCCACTGCAACTGCTGCCTCCTCCACAGCATTGCCCATGTAGACTACGATTTCTTCTTTTCTAAGTCGTCGGGTTTCCTGGAACCCTTGCATTTAAAATGCACATACCGTCAGTGGTTCCATATCTACACACCAGGTTCCGGTAGATAATACCACTGACTATGTTTCACGACTAAAGAAAATTTCGTACTTTTGAGAGGATAATCAGACTTCCAGTACCCAGACTGTTTGCATCGAGAACACTTGCCTATTGGCTTTCTCGTCCCATCTCGTGGTCCAAAAGGAACCACTGGGTTTCTTTGCTTTCTTGTCCTTTCCCCCGATTCATGCCTTTAGGTTCGAAACCTTTGGCATTGGCTACAAGAGCTCGCGATTTCCGTCTCAACTCGTCCAAAAGGTCAATCATCTAAAAAAACGTGTTTAAGCGTTTCCTCGAAGTGACTGGCCTTTATGAGTATCCTCATCGCTTCTTGTCTAGCCGCCTATGTCAATAGGCTCGGGAGGACAAAGCTCATTGAGTACAACCTTGTACTCTTTAACAGTCCGGGCAATGTCTAGATCTCTATTCCAATCATTACATTCAGGGACCAGTGAGTTTAAAATCCTTACGTATCACATAAAGTGGGTTCAAGGCCATTTCCTAATCTATGAGCACGTATAACAACAAACAATCGATTTAATTTCCGATATTATTTCCCTCAAATAATATCATTAAACCACTAATCACATCTAAAATCCCATCAGATAAGGCAAGCCACGTGGTGTGGACGTTTACCCACCCAAATGATTTAGCAATTAGATTTTCTTTGATCATACATCACTTATAACGTAACCTCGTGGGGAGGAATACTATAATGCGTATCTAAGTGTAAACCATTACTCAGCACTAAAGTAAATCGTTAGGAATTGCTACATCACCGCAAGCCACGTGGTGTGGACGTTTACGACAACTTCACAACTCTTCACAATTTCTTATAACTGTCTACATCAATTAATCCAAAATCCGTTAGTATAGCAAGCCACGTGGTGTGGACGTTTACTACACCAAGAGATCTTTATAATTGACTCTCAATTACTTGATCCATTCGATTTTTGTAAATCAAGACGCGGAGAATCATAAGTGAAACTCGAAGTTTCTAACCAGTGATTCACCATGCGAACAACCCTATCTCTCATAGAATGAGGGAGCCGAGCAGACATTCGATCTAGTCATCAAATGACACGAAAGTCTCTAATTTGTGTCCTCGACATGACCAAGTGGCTTTGGCTCCATTCCACTCCCCGGGGTGAGAATGAGTCGACTTGAAATCAGTTTTGGAAAGACAAATTAGGCATTGTTTGATAAACTTAATCAATGTATCTCGTAAGAGGAATTACAAGAATTCTCCTCCAATGACTTGTCTATACGAACTTCAAAAGTCCATAAAAGTCACCAAGAGAACAGCAATGGAGACCATGGCAATGTTTCCATTCCCTCTCCCACTTAGCTTTTTATAACAAAGGGATACGCTATCTAATGCATAATTAAATACACATAAGCATAATAACAAACATACATTTCATGCAAGTACGTTCACAAATAATCAAATAATTACTCAAGTAAAATTATTTCTCGACTATTCGTACCTTGATGAATTCCAGCATGCTTGCCTTGAGTCTTCATTCTACGTCTTGAATACTTTGCCGAGCGACGGAAAAATTCTTTGATTCTCATATTTAATTTTACTTCAATTAAATAAAATCAATTCCATTGATTTCCATATTTAATTCTATTTTAAATAAAATCCAAGATTTTCCAATCCAAAATAAATTTTGAATTAATCTAATGATTTTAAATAAAATACTTAAATTAAATAAAATCAATATTATTAAAATCCATTGATTTCCATATTTAATTCTATTCTAAATAAAATCCAATATTATTCAATCCAAAATAAATTTTGAATTAATCTATAGATTTTAAATAAAATACTTAAATTAAATAAAATCAATATTTATTAAAATCCATTGATTTCCATATTTAATTCTATTCTAAATAATAATATCCAAGATTTTCCAATCCAAAATAAATTTTGAATTAATCTAAAGATTTTAAATAAAATACTTAAATTAAATAAAATCAATATTTTAATAATTTCTCAATCCTATTTAGATTTGATCTCAAGAATCCTAATCAAAATCGAATTTTGATTCTTCTTAAGACTTCTAATCCAAGTAGGTATAGGATATCTAGAGAAACTAGGATTTTTTTTCCTAATTTAACTCTCCATCTAATTCCATTATTTAATTCCATAATTAAGAAATATAATCCAAATAGAATTTGAATTAATTCCAAAATTAAATTAAATAATATTAGAAAGATTAAATTATTTCCGGAAAGATCGGATTTATCGAGACGAATCGAAACAAGTTCCGGTCATCCCAAAATCCCAATCGAACCAAGAACATGCATGCCGTGTATCCATACCAGCACCATCAATTAGTTCACAAGAATATTAATTAATTAGCACATGCACAACATGCATAAAAAGACCATGCAAACACAATATGTCGGCAGACATTGTAAGTGTCGGCCAACAACTCCTGTGAATTAAAATCGACCGTCTACAGCGATCGTCTTCTTCGTTGAAGCTTGTGCTCCTTGGTTGATTTCCGGCATGTCGTCACCACTGACGACACATGCCATCTACCTCGTCACAGCCCACGCAAGCCACGCGTCCAGCCAAGCTTGCTGCCCCGCTGACCTGCGTGTTCGTAGCTGCGCTGCTGACTGCCGCCGACTTCCGGCGAACCATCTCGCGATGGTGAACGCCAAGCCGACCAGTCGAGCTTCCGCACAGCATCTCGCCATCAAGAGCTCGTCCAAGCGTGAAGCTGTTCGTGATGCCGAAACCGTGATCGTCGAACGCAGCCGTCGGCTGCCGGCGAACCACCACCACTGGTGGCTCACGCCGGCATGCCCAGCCACATTCAAACCACTTTCAGCAGCCCGTACAGCCCGCTCCGAGCCCAGGCGTACCAGCAGCCCGCGATCCGAAGCCGAAGCCGCGAACCGAAGCCGAAGCCGCCAATCGTGACCTTCGAACGCCGCTGCCGGCTGCCGGCGAACCACCACCACTGGTGGCATACTCCGACACGCCCAGCTGCGTTCAGCCCGCTTCCAGCAGCCCGCACAGCCCGTGCTTCCAGCTACCTCCCCGGCAGCCCGCACCGAGCCGACGGTCGATCCTCTCCGGTTCGATTATTCCGAAAACCCTCGTTTTTAATAATAAATTTTTTCGTTCAACACAATTTATATAAGAGAGAAAATCAAGTACGTAGAACAATATAGCACAATAATTTAACAATTTAAATTAATATATGGCTATAAACAACGATAATCGATTATCGAAACAATTAACGAAAAACGTAACCGTACGCTCTGATACCAATTTTTGGAATTCGATATCCCGGGTTATTTAAATTTGCGGAAACCAATAACCCGATCAAACCCTTCGCCGGATATCACATGAACGCCGACTCATCCGCCGGAGTCCAGCCTTTGGAGACCACGCACCCGAAGGCACGCGACCCGCCCCCAGCCGAACCCCCGCGAGACGGGGTTCACGCGATCGATGATCGCGTTCGATCTTCGCGATCGATGGGGCTGCCCAGCAGCCCCCCGCGGCGAGTCCGGCGACTCGCCGCCGCCTGGAGGAGCCCCGCCTTCACGGCGGGTGGGGTGCGGCACCAGCCCGCGCCCCCGGCGATCGATCGCGAGCCCTCGGCCCAGCCGAGGGTTCCTTTCCTCCGCGCGCCGCCAAACCCTAGCGGGCGATCCCGAGGTCCGGTGGCTTCGCCACCACCGCGTGATCGTTCGTCTAATCCGGGTTCGACTCTTGGATCTTGTTTTTCCGATAATTGATTTCAATATACATGAATTAAATAGCGGAATTATTTAATTCACCTTTCGATTCGTTGTGCGGAGAAACGAGATCTTATGATGACCTTGAGATCTTCCCACGTATTCCTTGCACTCGTTCGAACGTCGGGTGGGCGACGATCCTCCGAACTCTATGGATCTCCTTCTCTCCTTTTTCTCTCTTGAATTGTGTTATTCAAGTTATGAGAATAGAGAAGACCATGTAGTGCTTTTATATGCTACGTAGGGGATCTTAAGGAGGTGGAATATTGGGCTTCCAATAATAGTGATTAAATTGAGCTCAAGCCCAAATCTATTAATCCTTACTATTATTAATTAATTTATTTTCCACTATATAAATTAATTGCACTCCCAATATTAAACCATATTATATCAAATAATATTTCTCCGGTAGTATTATTTATTCTGTGTATTTAAGATATAAATATCCATGAATAAAATTAATTTATTGCTAATTAATTTATACATCTCTTATATCCGAGACTAGTACCATTCAACCTTAATTATTATGCGAAACAAATCCACCTGCAGGGTTTACATAATAATTCCTTATGAACTCATCTCGGGGATATTATCAACCCTTACGGGATACACTTTCCCGTCAAGTATTCACGGCATGTCATATATAAAATATAGTGACCCAACTTAACCGGTAATTAACCCAATAATTAAATCGGTTAATTCCTTTGGAAAATCAAAGTCACTTACATTAAATATACACACCCGCAATAGTATCGGGGATTAAGAATAAAATACACTGAGACTTAAATCGATTATCGCCGGCAATCCTAATCGATAAATCTCAAACGATCCGCTCAATACACCAAGTGTACAAGTGTGATAAAATAATTAAGACAAATTATTTTCTCTCTCACACAACGACTATACCGATGGATTGGTCCGTGTCCATCTAGGCCGTGAGCAACTGTTCGATTAAATACGAGTAACCGATAGTATGATCTTTTGTGTGCCCATGCACACCATACTAACTACAACGTACAAAATCCAGGACTATAATTTGCATATATTTAATTATAAATAATTAAATGCAAATAATTGTTTATTTAATTAAATAGATTAGTGGCAATGGATCGTGAGTTTCCGTTACTTAAATCTAGACATTAAGTACACAACTCCAACAGATTAGAATACTTGATGTGCCATAAAAGCGAAGTGTTTTTTCACAAAGCCATTATGGGGAACCTTCAAAGTATATCCATTGGAAGCCTGCGACTTGTTCGCGGAGGCTATCACCTATCTGAATAACACACAGC
Organism: Euphrasia confusa; assembly: GCA_954870475.1. NCBI lineage: Eukaryota > Viridiplantae > Streptophyta > Magnoliopsida > Lamiales > Orobanchaceae > Euphrasia > Euphrasia confusa. The sequence continues at coordinate 27,977,544 of OX940960.1, forward strand.
ATAAATCAAAGATTGAGATTAAATCTCAAACGACCACACCATACACTGATGTGTGGAAATGGTGTGTCATAAATAAGAGATGGGATTCTAATAGTAAAAGAACAAGTTTGTTCGGAACTACCTGTGTTTTATGGATATTTCTGGATACAACGACACATTCAATGTGATTGTAGAATATCCTAGAAGAACAAGTAATTGTATGTTCAATAGTACTGCGAACCAGATGGGTGTCCTCACCCGGTTCTTAGAGGAAAACTATTAGATGAACTACAGTGCCTTAACGGACAATGTACTTTAAATGAGGAAAGGGAAAGACTGAGAACCAGCCTAACCGAGTAGCAGTACACCACTGACTGCACCTAATGTTATTACTGTTAGACACCGGAACGCCATTGCAGTGGGAGGTTGTTAAGCAACCAGAGATGTTCATAAAACTGGAGGAGTTTTGAACTCTGGATCTAGTAGACATGAAATCGATCCCTAGTTCTGCATAGGAATTTGCGAATTGATGAGATAGTCCATTCTATGGATTCATCAAAGGGCATAGACAAGAAAGGTGTATTGGAGACGTAATGGAAACAAAGGTGGTGTTTCTCGGAATTTTGTGTAGATAACACTTCATCGTTGGCAACAATGTAAAAGTGTTGTCAGACATAAAATAGAGGTTGTCTAAATAAATCAAGATATAAGATGAAGTCAGATCATGTTCTTAGAATTCTTTTGATCTCTAGATAAGAACACTTGTACTTCTCTTAAGATATCTTATACGATTATGGTTTGTTTTAAACATGCACAATTCTGAAAAAGGTTATTGCCTTTCGGGAACAGAGTACATCTATCTAAAGGTATGTGTTTCGAACGCATAAAGGAGATAGATATAGACAAAGCAGTTTCCTACACTTCGAGTGTAGAGAGCTTTGAAGATGCAATGTTGAAAAACAAGAACCTGATATCAACTATGCGGTTAGCGTAGTGGGAGGATATCAAAGTAATCTGGATAAGAAGTATTCGAATGCTGTAAAAGTACTTGGAAGTACTGGATTACTAGCAAAACGAAATCTTCTTAGATTACAGTTTCTCAGATCCAAAATCAGAGAAAGACCAGTGTAAGTCGATATCAGGCTATGTGTTCACTTTTAGAAGAGGTGGAACCTAAGGATGATAGAGTGATAAGCGTAATGCTTCTCGGACCCTATCATAAACCGAATAGCAGCCTCAGAGGCAGCGGAAGTTTTGGTTAGGTTCCGGAATGACCTCTGAACTTGGATATGACTCTTGGTTCACCAAATGCTATGTACATAGCGGTGCATGGAGAACTGGAAGAAGTCATAAGTTTAAAAGGTGATGATAACACATAGAGCCAGTACCACCTGATTCGAGCCATCGTCAGGAGACGACGCAGTAGTCACCAAGATAACTTCAGAGCGACAACCTAGATTGCTCATTCACATAATACTTCTGGGAAGTATAACTTAAGCACGTGATGAGTATGGGAGTCGGGAGTTTGGAGGAAATGACTAGACCTTAGTACAAGTGGGAGATTGTTGGAGTTGTGTACTTAATGTCTAGATTTAAGTATCGGTAAACTCCCGGTCATAGCATTTAACCTATTTAATTAATAAACAATTATTTGCATTTAATTATAATTAATTAAATATGCAAAATATAGTCCTGGATTTTATACGTTTTAGTTAGTATGGTGTGTCGGGCCCACACAGAAGATCATACTATCGGTTACTTGTATTTAATCGAACAGTTGCTCACGACCTAGATGGACACGGACCAATCCATCGGTATAGTCGTTGTGTGAGAGAGAAAATAATTTATCTTAATTATTTTATCACACTTGTACACTTGGTGTATTGGGCGGATCGCTTGAGATTTATTGATTAGGATTGCCTTGGATAATCAATTTAAATCTCAGAGTATTTTATTCTTAATCCCCGATATTATTGCGGGTGTGTATATTTAATATTAGAGACTTTGATTTTCCAAAGGAATTAACCGATTTAATTATTGGGTTAATTACCAGTAAAATTGGGTCGCTATATTTTATATATGACATGCCGTGAATACTTGACGGGAAAGTGTATCCCGGAAGGGTTGATAATATCCCCGAGATGAGTTCATAAGGAATTATTGTGTAAACCTCATGAGTGGATTCGTTCCGCACAATAATAAAGGTTGAACGGTACTAGTCTCGGATATAAGATATGAATATTATTTATTAAGCAATAAATAAATTTATTCATGGATATTTAAATCTTAAATACACGGAATAAATAATACTAATCGGAGAAATATTATTTGATATAATATGGATTAATATTGGGAGTGCAATTTTATTTATATAGTGGAAAATAAATAAAATTTAATATTGATAAGGATTAATGGATTTGGGTTGGACCCAATTTAATCTTCAATATTAAGAAGCCCAATATTTAATCTCCTTATGATCCCCTACGTAGCCTATATAAGCACTACATGGTCTTCACTTTTCACAACTTGATTTTAACCTACGCCAATCATAAAGTCTTGGAGAGTGAAGGAGATCCATAGGAGTTCGATAGATCGTCGCCCACACGATGTTCGGACGAAGTGCGAGGAATACGTAGGAAGATCGCAAGGTCGTCAATCGATTTCGTTTCTCCGTACAACGAATCGAAGGTAAAATCATAAACCCCCTCTTATGATTTATGTGTTCGTTAATTGTGATATATACATGAACGCACGATCCGGGAAAACGATGATCATCGCGGACGGGGATTCGAGATCCTCGGCGAAGATCGAAGGGGGCGGTCGAAACCCTAGGGCTCGACCGCCCGGCGCGCGCGACGAAGGGCGAAGCCCCGGCTGGACGCCGGGGCATGCGATCGACTTCGGTCGATCGCTGGGGTGCCACGGGCTGGTGCCGTGGCGGACCCCAGCCGCCCTCGACGGCGGCGTGCGCAAGCGAGGAGCCCCGACTGAAGCCGGGGTGAGCGATCGACCGTGTGGTCGATCGCGAGGGAAAGCCGCGGCGGATTAGCCTGGGGCTGACCGCCCTCCTCCGGCGAAGGTGGTGAGTCGTCGGACTCACCACCGGGGGCTGCTGGGCAGCCCCAGCGATCGCCATGCACGGCGACCGCGAACCCCGCGGATGGGGTTCGGCTAGGGTTCAGCCGCGGGTTCATCCCGCGGCGATGCTCTCGTCGAGCCCGGTTCTTCGCGTGTGGTTTGCGTTCGTGGTTTTCCGACTCGCGGGGGTTTTCGGCTGGGGGCGGGCTGCGTGTCTTCGGGCGCGTAGTCTCCAAAGGCCGGACTCCGGCAGATGAGTCGGTATTCGTGTAATCTCCGGCGACGGGTTTTCGGTCGGGTTATCTATTTCGCATAATTTTTGATAGCCCGGGACATCGAATCCCAGCAATTTTTATATTTAATTTAAATGTTAATACTTTTATTTAACTAGATTCATCAAATTCGAGTGATTATTTCGACTTGTCTTAAGACTATCTCCAACCGAGAAACCAAAACTTAAATTCAAAATAAATTTAGTTTTAAGTTTACATAATTTCACTCCAATCGAAAAATTAATATTCAAACTTTCGAAATATTTTTCTTATATCACTTTTTATATTTATTTTTATAAATAACCAATATTTTTACAAATTTACAATTTAACTCTTTATTATTTGACATTAAAAAATTTAATAAATATTATTTTAAATTTTAAATTTCAAACATAATAAATAAAAAAATACTAAATAAAATATTAATTAAAAAATATTTTTATTAAAATTTATTTTTTTGGAGGGACTAAACTTATTATTGGTCAATTGATTTTTCGAACTTGGAGTCTTGAGTCTTACTAACTAAGCAAAAAACTCTTGACCAACTAAAATTTATTTTAATTATTAATGATATAATTATCAAAAAATTATACTAAAAAAAATTAAATAAAAAACTAAAAAAAATAAAAATTAATTTGATATGTCATTTTCATTAATTTGTAAAAGATAAAGAATTTGCTTATAAATAAAAAATAATTATTGATTTGAATTTGAAGTAAATATTTATTTTTATTTGTAAGGTCTCACCTTCAAATTAAAGAATAATTATTGATTCTCGCATATTTTAAAATTTAAAATAAGTTTTTGTTATATGGAGAGGCTTAGATCAAAATTTAAGAACGCAAAAACGGGCCCAAGCGGCTTGGCATTTCATGAATGTGTGAGGTGAAACATCGAGCCGATCTAGCTCATGCTAAACCTAAAGGTCCTCGACCGGACCTTGGCGGGCCTAATTGGAAATTTTGAGAGGGACTACTTTTCACCGATAATATAGAGGGTTTCAAATACACAACTACGATTCTCCATATTTTCCGATTGATTTCCGAACTTTTTCCCGTCTAGTTTCTCCTTACCGAAACCAGTCTCTACAGACAAAGGACGATAGATAAATAAATTTCGACAATGGCGTTAAACGCGCCAGTTACAGGCTTGAGGATTTCTTCTTCTACGGCGGCCATCTCGAGCAATAGAGGGGTCCTTGTGCTCAAACCGCGGCCTTTCAGACCGTCCTTTTTCGGCCGTGGAGGTAACTAATTAATATTACGGGTTTATGTTTTATTTGTGTTGTTTCGATTGCTTACTTGCACCGGTTGATTAGGCCGTATCCCAGTTGAAGCAGAGGGTTTTCATATTTGTCATTGTGAAATAGTGCGTGTTTTTTATTGTTTATTGTTTATTTGTTTTGATTATTATTGGTGACTGAAACATGGGTTATTGATGATGCTAGAGGGTAGGTACAAATTTTTATGCGTGAGGTGCTACCGAATAATTTCGTGGTTTCACTGTGTTTTGTCAACGTCTTCTGAACCCAAATTACTTGTGTGTGTGTGTGTGTTGTGTCTAAGGAGTATGTCAGATGCTCATGGTATCTTGTATGTGAGAGCTTTTCTTATTAGTGAAAAAGATGCATCCTAGCTTCATAATTTTACTACCCATGTCGCCCCCATAATATACTTTCTTGGTCATTTAGTGTAAAAATGTCCATCATGCTAACATTTGGAGGTTATTAATTTTTGTTTTTTTACTGTGTTGTAGTGTATTTACGTGGAAATATTATCCAGAGACTTCAAAGCGATTTTATTAATCCAACTTTAAATGTGATTGTTATTTATATACATAAATAATTTGGATTTCTGTGGCAGTGGGTACTACAAAATATGCAGGAACCCAATTATCTTATTCTATTGGACCCCGGTGTAATATTTATGGAGGGGGTGCTCTTGCTACTCAAATGAACCTGTTTGGTCGTTTTGCCAGAGTTATTCAGGTCATTTGACATTCATTAGGTCACTATTGGATTTATTTATAAACCCTGAAGTTTTTTATTGATTAAATGTTATCTTTATTAATTGTAGTCATATGCAAATGCTTTATTAAGCTACTTTGAGGACCCAGAGAAAATATTGGATCAAAGCGTTATCGAAATGAGTTCTGACATGATCAAGATGCATCAAGCTACAGCACAAGTATGTCATGCCATGACCTTTTTTTTCTAATGAATAAATATTGTCTTTGAGGCATTTCATTTTCAAGAAATATTGCCTGTAATTGTATTATATATCTTTCAACCGTGGTCCGTGGGTTGAGAGTTTTTTTGTTTGATAATATAACCAAAAACATCTGGTTGCTACTGTTGAATGTATGACAACCATAAAAAATCACAACAATTTCGGTTAAATTGAAGGATAAAAAGCTACTTATTATTCTACTAATTTCTTTTTTTGGTAATTTAATAAGCTCGTCTACTGAATAATATAGTATTGTATAGTACTATATTAAGGTTATTCTATACTGACAAAATGTCGAAAATATTATACTGAGATGAGTCTCACCTGAAAATGATAGTCAAGAATTTCCTACTGTGTCTCCAGACAAACCCAACACAATATAGTACTGTATATCAAGTGTCAAATTTGGGAGAAGAAAGGGGCTGGGTGTATTTTGTAGGTCCACTATATTAATATTGTCCTTAATCTAGTGAGAAGACGTAGATTTTGATTTTATGAAGAACTAGATTGGGGAAAGAAAGTTATTTCTCTATATATCTCTTTTGTAGGTTTTGGCTTCTCAGAAGCAATTGGAGAACAGATATAAAGCTGCTCACAAAGCTTCTGAAGAGTGGTAACCACAAATCCATCATTAAAACCATCTCATTTCTTGAAGTTGTGACTTTTGATCCAGTTTAATTACAGGTACAAAAGAGCACGACTTGCTGTTGAGAAGGGTGCAGAAGAACTTGCTCGTGAAGCTCTTATGCGTAGAAAATCTTTTGCTGTAAGGACTTATTATTATTTAGATAATGGAAATGTAACTTATATGATATGTTTAGTTACTGATATACCTAGAAGACAACTCTATTAAAGTTATTTCATAATCCATTGTATTGCATAATGACTTTGCATCTAACTGTAGTTTATTAGTATCTTATTAGTTATTACAGCAGTGATGTGAGTTAGTTCCAAGAGATTTTTATATATGATGCGCGCACACATTGTTTATCCAGTAATGACTTGGTATTTTTTTTCTACGCCAAATTCAGCCTTCTGAATGTCCGTCATAAGATTATTCACTTTTGAAGCTTAGGACTAAATAAAGATTTATTTAGTCCAGTTCTATGGAGATTAAAAAAAAAACCATTAAGCACGCATTCAATGATTTGTTTGAAGCATTTCCTACGGGTTTATTAGCATTTTTTGTTCTTATTTTTCCTGTGGGGATTTCAATAACAATCTCATAAATAAGAATTTTACATTCCTAGCACCAAATCATTATGAGTTTTCTTCAAGTTTGATTTCCGTGTATATATTTTGGTCCCCTTCTTTTTGCATGGCTCTTTTGCATTTTAATGTGGTTGATAGGGATCTACATCAAATCCTTTGATTCCTATGGAGCACAAGTGGTTTGAACCATTTTTTATTTCATTGTTTTAAAATCATGCTTGTTTGAACATAGTATTTCCATATTACCACATATGGTTTTTTGTTGATTCACATTATAATGTTTACAGGACAATGCAAATGTTTTGAAGAATCAGTTTGATCATCAGAAAAAAATAGCTGATAGCCTTGTCTCCAATACAAGGGTGGGTTTCTCTACCGATGTGAACAAATTTGTTACCGTATTCAGTGTTGCTTAGTATTTCCATCACGTCATAATACTCTTGTAGTAATTTTGTTAAACTTTTAATTTGTTATTTCTCAAATCTGTGTCCGTTTATTTTCTTTTATTAGTTGATAATGGAACTAGATTATAAATTTATCTTCCAACTATTTATCTGATCTATAATTCTATTTTTTGCCTATCTTATTTGACAGCTGCTGGAAAGAAAAATACAGGAAGCCAGGTCTAAAAAGAATACTCTAAAAGCACGAGCTCAGACTGCAAAGTTCGTTTTTGCCTATGTTACTTTTTATCCCATCAATTTCCCAAGGTGATTTACTTGAATTGGCTTTAAATGTCCTTTTTCTTTAGAACTGCAACGAAAGTGAGTGAGATGTTGGGGAATGTAAATACAAGCAGTGCTCTGTCAGCTTTCGAGAAGATGGAAGAAAAAGGTAAGATTAAAGTCTTTGTACTTTTAGTACTTGTCATATATACTTCACTTACCGTACCAGAGAAACACATAATATTCTGAAATTACGATAGTATCGATTCAAGATGAACTAGTTATTTCACTATGTACCGAAATACAGATTATAGACGATAAAGAAGTTATTTTCAGTTTAACATCACAAAGACGTTATTTAGGGGAAGTCTGTATTTCCAATTTTCAGTTTTTCTGTTGAAATTTATGGCACATACCAGATTTTCGGTATACCAAAATATCGACATGACATTTTTCATAATGGAAGTTTTGTTATACAGAAACTCAATACACCAAAATTATTTTGTACATCAGTATAGATTTTTTCTTAATGCAGTATTCTGTGCGGTATAAGGTATGTTCTAAAATGTTCGGTACGGTATAACTAAAATATTTTACTGTAGGTATACCAGACATAATTAGTGATTACCACTGTAAGCCAGGAACATTGTGGCACAAGTTCACTAACGGACTTGTATTTTTTTTCTATTTTCTGGGCAGTTTTGGTAATGGAATCTCAGGCTGAAGCGATTAGTCAGCTGACCAGTGATGACCTTGAAGGAAAGGTAGAAGGGTGCTCTAATCACACAAGAACCATTTATTCAACTCACATTTTTTAGTTGCTAATTATTGGTTAGCTTCCAATGTGAATGAAGAAGCTGAAGTGAAGATTATTGGTGGCTTGAGTTTTGAATCCTCAAACCCATAAATACATGTATTGCATTTGAACACCTCAAACCCATAAATCCTGCCAGAAGTATAGCCTATTATTGTACATGTCCTGAACATAGAGCTCCTTGAGGGTTTCTTGCCATTATTAAAAATAGTTTATCTTTAGTATCCCTGTTAAACATTTCTTTTAATTTAAGGTATTGTGCGTTGATTTCATGGACCGGTGATCTGCTAAGTTTGTATGTGAAGCAGTTTTAGTGCTATAAGTTGGCTTGTCAGTATGTGAAGCAGTTTTAGCGGTGGTGAAATTAAAATATAGATTTCCACGTATTCCAAGATAGTGTACGCAGGTTTTGTAAGATAAGGCTGTGATCCGGTTTCTTGTTTTGCAGTTTGCAATGCTGGAGACTTCTTCAGTTGAAGATGATCTTGCCACCTTAAAGAAACAGCTATCTGGAAGCAAAACAGCACTTGTGAGTTCTATTCTTTCTCCTTTATAAGGAATACTTGTAAAATACAAAACCTCGGTTATTTTTCAAAATCACAAATATCCCTTTGAGTTCGGTATTTTTTTTTCCAAATGTCACCATTTGAGGTTTCAATTTGTATATTAAATGCAAAAACATCAATGTAGTATTTGTATTTGTATTTGTATTGGAAACATAGCTACCTACACTCTCGTTGATGGACTACATTTTATGTTAATCTAGCTCTAAAGTTGCTCAAAGGTTTTGCCATTGCTTGAATTTTGGTGTACATATAAACCAAATGTCCTTTTGGTTTTTAATTTTCGTTTGTGCTGTTGACCTCAGAAGGGAGAGCTTCCACCAGGAAGAACGCCAGTCGCGAGCTTAAAGTTTCAAGATACTGAGACCGAGAGTGAGCTGAGTGAATTAAGGCAAAAGAAGACCAGTGAATATTGATTAGCCTTCCTGATATGTTTGGGATCTGAACTGAGTATTGTGACTATTGCCTAAAAATGTACGATGCTGTCCAGTTAGTAAGTTGTGTACATCCTACAACAGTCTATGCATATATCTAGATCATGGCTAATTAATTAAGGTTATCCCAACTTGCTCTGTTTGACTCAAATGCCAAATGTACTAAAGAAGCATGTTGTCTTCTGAGTAACTCTTGCCTTCTTCGTTAAAATTGCACTATATTAGTTGTTGTATGGCCTCAACATAATTATGATTCACAATCTATAATCCCTATCAGAAACAAATTGTTGATGAAATCTATGACTCACACAACTCCAACCGACCACCCACCATTGAACTCACTATCTGCTAGAGCTTGTAACAATCCAAATGATCCCACTACATCAGGACACTTGCATAAAAGCCATTTACTCCTAGTAGAAGTGATATAATTACTCCAAACACATTCCATTATTCACATTTTTTTTTTTATTTGAATATAAAATATTGAATTAAAAGTCCAATAGATATATAAATACAAATTCAGTATGATCCAAATAAGTTTGAATCTAAGGAAACTAACACATTCCATTATTCACATTTTATTTATTTTTTATTTGAATATAAATATTGAATTAAAAGTCCAATAGATATATAAATACAAATTCAGTATGATCCAAATAAGTTTGAATCTAAGAAAACTCGAGAGAGAGAGGTGGATATATATATAGATACAGACAAAAAACGTGAGGTGGTCGAGTATGGCAGAAATTGTTCCTCATTTTCAGAATACAAAAAAAAAAGTTGAATGAAAAGGCAATGACGAAGGAGGAGATTAATCTCGTCTTCCCCAGTCCTCAGATTTGAGGTTGCGAGTCCAACCAAAGAAAAGAATCCTCAAACAGATCTTACTATATTTAAATCTTCTCCCGTCAATATCTCCTTCTCTCAAGTTTCCGAGCTTCTACATATATATATATATTCTCGCTCCCACCTCTCCCCCTATTCATCCTCCTCCCATTCGCCACCCCTCTTTCGAAATAAATAAAATTAAAAAAAAAATAAAAATTAAATCAAATATATACAGATACCAATCGCATTTCCGGCGATAATCAAATTCTCGGTGGCGGTGGCGATGGCTTCGTGGCGGAGGGGAACTTTGCTTTCGGTTTCGCTTTTCGTTCTGTCGGTTCAGCTGCTGATGCGTGCCGCGCAAGGCAATGTAGTTTTCGAAGCCCACCATAAGTACGGCGGCCGCGGCCGCGCGATGTTGAGAGACCTCAGGGCCCACGACTCGCGGCGCCATGGGAGAATGCTCGGCGCCGTCGATTTTATGCTGGGCGGCGACGGCTCTCCCACGAATACCGCGTACGTGTGATGATGATTTGATGATAGCTCTTTCTTCTTGAGTACCAATTTCTCCATGCCATCCAACTGCTTGTGAAAATAACTGTTAGTAACATGAGTTTTATTTGAAGCTTTGGGGTCTTAATTTTTTTATGTTATTTAGTGCAGTGTGTGAATTGTTTGAATGTCGTTAGCATGTCTCGATTATCACTTGTGCATTCGGGAGATAGTCGTTATCATGTGTCGATTATCTAATCTGAAAATGTTAATCAATCTAAACTGAATATGTTGGATTCAGAGTCTGAATCAGAATGCTAGAATATTGGTTCATTGACATCAATTGATCTTGGTTTCTGTTTGAAATTTATCGCTCTATTTGTATCTGAGCAGGCTCTATTACACCAAAATTACAATCGGAACCCCTCCCGTCGATTATCATGTTCAAATTGACACCGGAAGTGATATCTTATGGGTGAACTGTAAAAACTGCGAGAGGTGTCCAACCAAAAGTGATCTCCATGTGCGTAATCGTCTTCTATTATTTATTTTTTACTAATACTTCTTTATCTTCAGGATTCAAATTTATTTTTTATCCATCAGATAGTCTTGAACCAATACGATCTATCTGCATCATCCACTGGAAAGACAATATCTTGTGACCAAGATTTTTGTAATACGGTATTCAGCGGTCCAAACCCAAATTGCAAGTCTGGAATGAACTGCGAATATGCTGTTACTTATGGAGACGGGAGCAAAACCGAGGGTCACTTTATAAGGGACACCTTAACATTTGACCAAGTTTCTGGAAACCAGAAGACAACACCAATGAATGGATCCATTGCATTTGGGTGAGTTACTTTTTCTTGATCTTATACTGTAGGTCTCTAGGTCATTTGATTCCACTACTTATATATTCTTGATCCATTTGATTTTATGTTACTTGTTAGCATGGATATTCTTGACCGAGAAAAAATAATAAACTTGATAAAAAAACCAGAAAAAGAAATAATAGTAACATGGTCCTGTGGATCTACTTTCCTGAAGATTTTCATTACAAATTATATACATATCCGGAGTAGATTTTTATTTTTATTTCAAAAATTATGTTTCCCACACAAGCTTGATTACTGCACATCTAATTTTGTTTTAGGCATGTAAATATGTACTATACAGTTATACAAGTATTAAACATAAAACTAATTTTTAATGGCTTGATTAGCGTTCAAATTTTGTCGTTTATCTCTTCAAACAACTACACCCATCAGTTTATCTTGTACTTTCCTCATTCTTCTCAATTCCATCTTTTCCTTCTAGTTATATTTAATTTTTAATATTTATTTATAAATATTAATTTTACTTTTTCATTTTCTTTTTCTTTTTTATGCATAAGATAGGTGTTCAGCTAAACAATCTGGAGATTTAGGTTCATCTACAGAGGCTGTTGATGGAATAGTTGGTTTTGGACAAGCAAACACATCAATTCTTTCTCAGCTTGCACTCTCTGGAAAGGTCAAAAAAATCTTTTCACATTGCTTGGATGGAAACAAGGGAGGTGGGATTTTTGCTATTGGAGAAGTTGTGGAGCCAAAAGTCAATACGACACCGATGGTCCCAAATCAGTACGTGTCAATATAAATCGTTTGTATTTTTTTCTGCTAGTTATTTCTGTATGCTTATTCTGATTTCGCACGTAATGCTATAGCTACTACTGGAATTTATTGGACTGAAAAATAGTCTTACGACATTTGTATCAGTAAAAATCGATCAATATTTGGACTCATATATTGTAGCTCTTGTCTAACCTGTCAGACTACTCAAAAAATGGCAATTTTGAAAATTATAAAAACTACCTCAAAGATTAAAGTCTTTGGAGGTAATGTAATACATTACCGATGTAAGAGAGATGTTAAAATATTTTTGCTTGTTTAAGCTTAACCCAGGTAGGTTTTATAATACAGTATATTGTATAATGAAGTCTAGATATATGTATCCATACCCTGTGTTAATTGTTTAATTCTCTGGAAGTTTGTCTGATTGAACTTCTATTATTATCTTAGGCAACATTATAATGTTGATCTGAAGGGAGTTGACGTTGGTGGTAAAGCTCTCAATCTTCCAACAAGTTTTTTTGGGCTTGGGCCTAGTAGAAAGGCTATAATAGACAGTGGTACAACCTTGGCCTATCTCCCAGCCGATGTTTATCAACAGCTTGTGGATGAGGTTTGTCTTAAAAACTGAAAAATTGTTGTACATTTGTTTATGTTTTCCTTACGACCCCCCTTTACTTCCCTCTCTTTGACTATCAATTGATCTTTACCTTTTAGATGATGTCACATCAACCAACTCTAAAAATTCATATGGTTGAGGATCAGTTCAGCTGCTTTTGGTTCACTGGGAAGTAAGTCTTTGCATCAATCAAATTGCAAGATTTCACATGCATATGAATCCATATATCTCTCTTGCATACACACTTATAAATTATTATACAGTGTTTATTCGTTACTAGTTAATGTATATTAAGGACCAAAGTAATTGTTGAGCATTCTCTCAATTTGCAGTGTTGATGATGGATTTCCGGTAATAACTTTCCAATTTAAGGACTCACTTTTATTGCCCGTTTACCCCCACGATTATCTGTTTGAAGTTCGGGTAAGTGAGCTGGATGATATTTCCATGTTTATTCATTTGGTTACACATGTGGTTTCACTATAAAGTAGAACACAATATAACATTTTTAGTTCTGGAAATCCTGGGAGTCCTTGGCATTTAAAATTTGCAGCTTCCTTTTGCTCGGCTTAGCATAAAAATTATGTCACACTGGAACTCATTAAGACAAAACGCTTGGATTTTCAGGATGAAGAATATTGCATTGGATGGCAGAATAGTGGAATGCAGACAAAGGACGGGCAGGAATTGACTCTGTTGGGAGGTAATATTAATCTTATTTATATGTAAAGGCAACTATTCTAATTTAATTTCCTATTCTCAATTTCAAAGAATATTTCTGACTGCGAGTGTTCATCTTTTAAATGCAGATATTGCATTATCAGACAAGCTTGTTCTATATGACATGGTAAATCAGACAATTGGATGGGCACAATATAACTGTGAGTACTTCAATTTGACTTTATTAATTATTCTCTTACCCTCTTTAATGTAGGCCGTGTCACCATTTTTATGCATTAAATTCTACGCTTATGAGAGAAATTTAAGTTCCTGTAGCTTTGGCTGTGATTTCATTAGTTTTACGATATCGCATTATATCTTCCAAACATTCAAACACTATACGTGGTTTGCATCTTCTCTATACAAATATTGCAGTTGAGGGTTCAATTGTGTGAAACAGATATTTATTAACCAACACATATCACATCATCTAATTTTTAACCAAATTTTGAATGTGTACCTTCTCTAGTTTTTAAATATAGCTGAATATTATCATTTTGTAGGGTGGGAGTAGGGTAAGAATCTATTGCTTAGTTTTGTAAATTATCATAATTTTCTACCTCATTCCAATGCCGTTTTTTTTCCATTTTCGTCAAATAGACATTAAGTTGTTTACTTTGGATCTCAGGTTCATCGAGCATCAAAGTAAAAGATGAAACGACCGGAAATGCTTATTCTGTGGGTTCCCACAACCTATCATCTGCTTCCAGTCTATTAAGAGACAATGTTTTATGTTTGCTCGTGTTTATAGCTGTTCTAGTTAATCTGATGAAATGAGGTCTGTCCTAAAAGGGCAGCAGTTTCGTCTTCTGTATCATAAGAGGCTTTGGGTACCAAAGTACCTTGAAATGAAAATAGTGAGTAGTGTGGTGGTTTTATAAAATTATTATTTCATTCTTTGACACTTTTTTTTTTGCTTTACCCCACAAAAAAGATGTTTGGAAACATTTAGATTTAAGAAATTTGTCTCTTGTTTTTATGGGCCTTTTACCCTTTTTTTGCGCCCATAAGTTTGTAATACACACTATAAAGCAAAAAAATTAAAGAAGTTTTTTTTAATCAAATCTTCATTTTTACTCAAATTACCAGTACATTTTGTTTCAGTATGTTTCTATTATCTTTCAAAACTATTAATGTTCAACTTATTTAATATAAAGGGCGTAACAAATAATGACTCTCGTCTAATAGACTAATACGCGTATTTGATCTCGTCTTCATCTCCACCTCTTTTTGAAGGGAGTGTTCCTTAACATGTGCCGTTGAGTATTTGGCTTTAACCGAATATTTTTAACATCCTTCATAATTTACTAACAAATCCCTTGTGTTTTCGTTCCACATGTGTGAATTTGTTGCTTCTTGATTTTGTTCATCACTTTTTTTGTCATTACTATTACTATTATCATAATGTTTCTTGTCGTTATTGAATTTATATTAATTTTTGTCGTACAGAAAGGATATAGAAAATTCATTTCTTGAACTGAGACTCATGTTTGAGTTTTCACTCGACTCTTCGAGAGTCTTTCGGTTACCTTCATTGATACTCATTTTTAGAAATGATCTACGTACAAGCATCACATATTGTTTTGATACTTTAGATCATTCTTAAACATATATAGTTTAAAATAAATCCAATTTCTCAATCTTTATTATTATTATTATTGGTAGAGACTTGTTGATTCTCATGGCTCCACCTTCAAGTTCATTGAAAGCCAAGTACATTCGATCTTCGTTTGTGTTTTTGATGTGGACTATGAGTATTGGCACAGGGATACCAATACTTAGCCGATTAATTAGCTAGTAGCATGTGGCGTACAATGCAACTCCTTGAGTTATGTCATGATCAGGTCATCACACAAAACAATTGAAATTACGTCTTCGATGTAGGATACCAATTTTTCGTGAAATTGGTCTTGAACTCACAGTCAGCAGCTTCAGTCGAAGAACTCACAGTCAGCAGCTTCAGTCGAAGAACTCACAGTCAGCAGCTCCAGTCGAAGAACTCACGCACTCTCTCAACTATCGCTTGCTTGTGTGTATAGTTCAAACTCAATGTAAGTAAAGTAAAGTGCTGAAGACAAAGTTATGTAATAGTTTTCATTTCATTGATCAACGAAACTAAACTATTACACGGGTAGAGAAAGGTAGACGGAATGATCAAAGGTCGTATCCCAAGTGACGCAGCACTCCAACGAACCAGAGACCTAGTACTACTACACCTAGAGCTAAATCACATAACCCTACTAGTGGTGCACAGCACAAAACAACTACCAAAACTCTAAGGCTCAGCGCCAACAAACAACGATAGCGATACTCGAATATCAGATTTCGTTCTCTCAAAATCGTCAAGTGATGGCACGCAAATCCATGGGTATATATAGGCAGCCCGCACATGTGAGGTGATGACGTGGCACGTTCTGATTGGTCACATGCTTGACTGATGTCACTTCTCCATGGATGACATCACTATTGTGGAATTTGGATTCTTGATTCTTGGAATCTTGAATCTTTGATTCTTGAATCTTCAAATCTTGAATCTTCGAATCTTGAATCTTCAATTTCAAAATCAGACTTCAATTCAATCTTGACTCCATCGATCTCAATTCTTCATCTTCAATTACTTGTGAAAATCTCTAAGTGTTGAAGTTTCGAATTTCATCGTCTTCATGGTCGTCGATATCATTGAGGTTGAAATACAAAGATCATCAAGGACGAACACTGTCGCTTGTTCCATGATTCGCCAGTCGCCAGTCGCCAGTCGCCGAATCAGTGGACAGAGTCGCCAGTCGTCGGGTCAGTGGACAGAGTCGCCAGTCGCCGGGTCAATGGACAGAGTCGCCAGTCGCCGGATCAGTGGACAGAGTCGCCAGTCGCCGGGTCAGTGGACAGAGTCGCCAGTCGCCGGGTCAGTGGACAGAGTCGCCAGTCGCTGGACATGGGACAGAGTCGCCAGTCGCCGGTTTTGATGCACGTCTTCAAAATTGGCGACTCCAGCTATTTGCAACTGGACTTTAACCTTCAACCCTGAAACCAAAAACAACAAACCAAATACGAAATATGTTGTCGCCAAAATCAACATTTACAATCTCCCCCTTTTTGGCACAACGTAAAAAACAAAAACAAAGTAGATAGGAGATACGACAATCTCCCCCTCAACCAAATAAACGAGTAAAAACATACTAAGTAAAAATGGAAAAACGTGAAGGCACTAATCAATGAAAACCCATAAAAACTTAGAACAATTATCAGAAACAAAAACGAGTAAATAGTTATGAAAAAACCAAGCAAGCGTTCAGAGTCATACGATAGCAAATCAAAAAACATGAGAAACGGAAAGTTCAAGAGTTTATCAAAACTAAAAACCAGGCATCACAGAGATGCAAACTTTTGCTAGATGAGCCAACACCACCTAACCCTCCCCCTTGATGGGTCATCTGGTAAAGGTAGTCGAAAGTATTGGCATGGACTTCTGAACAACAGCTGTGTGTCTGTGTGTCTGTGAGTCTGTGTGTCTGTGAGTCTGTGAGGCAATTGATCCAAGTGCGAGAGTTGAGAGTCGCCACACTCAGATATGAAAAGTTGCATGGAGAGTCAACCACATAGCACTGGATATGAACTACAAAAATGCAAAACCAAAAACAACACATCCCGAGTTAGCATTCAAGTGTTCAACACACACAAACATTCAAACACATTTTAGTGGAGATTCGAGGGGTGATATTAGGCAATGAAGAGCAAATATTTTCCCAGAAAAGAGTCCACATTTCATCATTTTCCAAAACAAAAATTTTCACACGAGGTGAATGCAACTTTGAGTTAATGAAAATCTCTCATATTAAAAACCGGTGAGATGGACCGAAGTATGTTGATAGACATGTTTACTTGTCCTTCGTCACAATCACAAGGATGCAATCGTGTTTCGTCGAAACATATATGATGAGTTTGCACCGCACAAGAGATTTTAATTCATGAATGCAAGGTGAACTTTTAAGGCACTCCACTTGGGACTAGCTTTACTACAATCAGAGGGGAGCCGGCGGACAAATGATCCGGCGTCCTCCAGACGAGTTTTAGCTTTATATGAAATGCAACAGACACTCATTACAGCAGTCAGAGGGGAGCAAGGGGATTAAGTTTCACTTGCGTCCTCCGAAGTGTGATGGGAGAGTGTCTTAAATTAAAGCGTCCATGTGCTACCTTTCGAAGAGGGGAGCCGGCGGACAAATGATCCGGCGTCCTCCGTTACTTGGTATTATGGATCTATGCAAATGATAGCTATGGGAGTTATATGCCAAGTTCACATGTTTGCACTCAGAGGAATAAATACACTTGGGTCCGAAGACTAAAGCGGCCTCGAATCCATGTTCAACTGATTAGACTAATCCACGACGATCCCGAGTGCATATTCAGAAGTAAAGAAAATAATCTTTCAGACTTCAAAATTTTTGTGAACTCTTAGAGAGAACACATGCAGAGAGAGTTTCTTAGAATTTTAAATCTCTCAAAGTCAAGAGGTTTGGAAAAGATGTCAGCAAGCTGTTTTTCTGTTGAAATATGCTGTACACTGACTATATCACGATCAACCAAATCTCTAATGAAATGATGTCGAATGTCGATGTGTTTAGTTCTTGAGTGCTGGACAGGATTTTCGCTGATTTTGATAGCACTTTGATTATCACAAAACAGCACCAATGGAGCACTCTCAATGAGGTAGTCATTCAACATTTGCTTCAACCATAACAACTGAGTGCAGCAACTCCCAGCTGCAACGTACTCAGACTCGGCAGTTGAGAGCGCGATGCAATTTTGCTTTCGACTATGCCATGATACAAGATTATTGCCTAGGAAGCAGCAACAGCCGGACGTACTCTTGCGTTCATCTGTGTTACACTCCCAATCCGCATCGGAAAATCCGACAAGATTAGATGAAGTGTGACGTGTATACCAAATTCCCAAATCAGAGGTTCCCGAGATGTAGCGGAGAATTCGCTTGACAGCTTGTAGGTGATCTTCCTTTGGATCTGCTTGGTACCTGGCACACATGCAAACACTAAACATTATGTCAGGGCGAGTTGCAGTTAAGTAAAGTAAACTTCCAATCATGGAGCGAAAGAGTGTTTGATTAACACTTCGACTTTTGGTCAGTTTAGATAACCGCTCAGTTGTGGCCATTGGGGTGTTTGCAGGCTTGGCATGTTGCATCCCGAATTTTTCAACCATATTCTTAGCATATTTGCTTTGAGACACGAAGATCCCATCTGGTCGTTGAGATATCTGAAGGCCAAGAAACTGATGTAACTCCCCTTCTAGGCTTATCTGAAATGTTGAAGACATCGATTTTGTGAATGCATCCACGAGTTTCGAGCAAGTAGCTCCAAAGACAATGTCGTCAACGTAAATTTGGGCAACTAGCATGTGTTTGCCTTCACGTTTGATGAAAATCGTTTTGTCAACCGATCCGCGTTCAAAACCAAATTTGAGAAGATAGTCAGTCAGGCAACCATACCAAGCACGAGGAGCTTGTTTCAAGCCATAGAGAGCTTTATGAAGCTTGTAGACATGATTTGGGTTTTTGGGATCCTCGAACCCTTTTGGTTGAGCAACATAGACTTCTTCTTCCAACACTCCGTTCAAAAAGGAAGCTTTGACATCCATTTGTCTAAGTTTAATGCCAAGATGGCATGCGATAGCAATCAAAAGTCTGATGGATTCAATTCGTGCGACAGGAGCGAAAGTTTCATCAAAATCTATGTCTTCCACTTAGGCATAGCCTTGTGCAACGAGACGAGCTTTATTTCGCACAACTTGATTATGCTCATCCGTTTTGTTCTTAAAAATCCATTTGGTCCCAACCACATTGATATTCGAAGTTCGGGGAACCAAGGACCAAACATTTTTTCGTGTGAACTCATTCAACTCTTCTTGCATGGCCATGATCCAAAAATCATCTTGCATGACTTCCTTGTAATTTTTCGGCTCATTTTCAGAGAGAAAACATGAGATGCCGATTTCATTGCAGATAGCAGAAGTGCAGATGTTGTAGAGTTCATCTGGAGAATTGACCAGTTTCTTTGAGCGTGTAGTTCGCTCGTTCAAGTCTCCGATCATCTGAGTCGGTGGATGTTTCTTTCGGATAAGACGAGGTGCTTCCCTTGGAGCATCAACAGGATTTTCAACTTGTTCATTTTCGTCATCCTCAGAAGATGAAGTGTCACGATGTTGGTTACTACAGTCTCCAGCTTCAGGTGAAGTATTCAGAGTCACATCCTCAGAAGTTACAGCTACTGGTGTCGATGGAAAAGTCTGATATTCCAGGATTCCTTCTTTCACCCAGTCTTCCTCTGCATTCTTTCCTAGAAAGTCTTGTTCATCAAAATTGATATTCACGGTTTCCATGACTTTCTTGGTGCGAAGATTGTAAGCTCGATATGCATGGCTATTTTGACTGTAGCCAACAAAAATACCACGATCAACTTTGGCTTCAAATTTCTTCAAAGGATCACGATCTTTCAAGATATAGCAAGTACAGCCAAAGACACGAAAATGTGAGAGAGACGGCTTCTTCCCGTTCACAAGTTCATAGGCTGTTGCAGTCGTGCCGGATCGAATACTTATTCGATTCAAAATGTAGCCAGCAGTAGAGACAGCTTCTGCCCAAAAAGTTCGAGCAAGATTTTTTGAGATTAACATCACACGAGCCATCTCTTGCAGGGTTCGGTTTTTGCGTTCGGCAATCCCATTTTGTTGAGGTGTTTTTGGGGCCGAGTATTCATGATGAATTCCCTTCATCAGACAGAAATCATTGAAGCTAGAGTTTTCGAATTCGGTTCCATGATCACTCCTGATCCTCTTCACTTTTGCTTCATGATTCGTTCGAATCCATTTTACAATACCTTTGAAGGCATTGAAGGTCTCATCTTTGGTTGCCAAAAATCTGGTCCAAGTATAGCGGGAAAAATCATCGACGACCACCAACACGTATTGTTTCTTAGCAATACTCTTTACTTCCATTGGACCCATGAGATCCATGTGTAGTAGTTCAAACGGAACTGTAGTGCTCATTAGTGTTGGTAGAGCAGGATGAGAAGATCTGGTCAGCTTACCCTTCTGACAGTCACCGCACACTCTTTTCTCTATTTTGGGGAGTTGAGAGATTCCTCGAACTATCTCCCCCTTGACAAGTTTGCTCAAGTTACGATTGCTTGTATGACCAAATCGTTGATGCCATAAATCAACTTCATCAGGAACAATCACTGAGAAGCAACTGTACTCGGTCGTATAGCAGTTGTTTTTAGCACGCGGACCTTCCATGATGCATTTACCTTCAACATCAAACACTTTGCATGAGTCTTTATCAAAGCCAACATTCAGTCCTTCATCACACAGCTGACTGATGCTAATAAGATTCGCCACAAGACCCTTCACATGTAAAACTTTGCGAATTGGCGGCAATCCTTTAATATGAAGCGTTCCTCTCCCCATGACCACACCTTTAGCTCCCCCTCCAAACACCACGGGGGACCCAGTCATCGGCTCATATTCTTTCAGGAATTTTTTAGTGCCGGTCATATGTCTGGAATATTCGCTATCAAAATACCAAATGCCCTTGTTTCCAGAATCGGAGGCATTTAGTGCGACATTGCAGAAGATCAGTTCTCTGGGTTTCCAGACATTTGAAGTGATAGGTTTAGGTTTAAATTCACTCTTTTGAGTTTTCGGTGTCCATCTCTTCTTTACATCAAAATTATAAATTTTTGTCTTAGTCGAAGGTTTTATGTTTCTCTCAATTTTCTTAATTTGAGAATTGTTTTTCTTCAAACTCTTGACTGACTCATCCTTCTTCTTCTGAATCATCAAACTTTGATTTATGTCATCTCTCAGTTTGTAACAAAACGGTCTTATGTGTCCTGGCATGTTACAGTAATGACAGACATATTCACGCCTTTGTCGAATCTCTCTTCTCCCAGAGGGTTTTATCATGCCAGACTTAGTCTGAGAATTTTTCACATTCGATCTTGAGTTGATGGGTTTGTCAAGTTTCTTAAGTAGATTCACTTCATATGGTAGTATCCCTCGAGGATGCTTCACGATGTTTTTCGGGAATTGATACGTCTCAGATTTAGGGCAAGCAATCAAGTTTGACTTCAGAGTTTTAGATTCTGGAGACGCAACGACTTTCTTTCCTACTGCAATTTCCTCTCGTTTTGATGATTCAGCATCATCCGTAGATTTATCCTCTGGCTGATCATCTGAAGCTTTGATGAATGTCACTTTCTCAGGTGTAGAGTATATCGACTCAAAAACTTTTTGAAATCCAAGTCCATAACGGTTAGGATTCATATACGAGACAGCATTGTCAAACACCGAGGAATTCGTGTTCATCTTCCTCAACAGTTCATCAGTCATATGAAGTTTTTCTTTCAAAACATAGCGCTCCTTGTCAGTCATGGCAAGGTCAGTTTGTGCTTTCATTAGAGATGACTTAAGCTCATCGTTTTCAGCATCTGCGTTCTTGAACAAGGTTTGAAGTTTCTTAACTTCAGCAGTTTCCTTTTTCAGAGAAGTTTTCAGTTTTGAGTTCTCAGTACTCAACTTCTCACATGAGTTTCTCAGTTCAATTACTTCTTTGAAGATTTTATGTTTCTCTTCGAAAAGATCATCAAATTTGGCTCTCAGAATTTTTAGAGAATTTTTCAACTTCAGATTTTCACAATCTGTCTTCTCGAACAAATCTCTCAGCTTTGTGGCTTCCTCAAGAAATTCACGTTTTTCTTCAGAGAAATCATCAACCGATCCCTTCAAGTACTTTAGAGATACTTCGAGGGTACCATTTTCAGAAATAGCTAAGTCATATAATTTTTCGAGTTCAGAGTGACTCTTTTTCAGATCAAGCAGTTCAGTAGACTCAGACACACTTTGATGAACATCAGATGTCATCTCTCCCTTTTCGGTCTCAGACTCAGATTCATCATCTGAAAACATTTCTTCGTCACACAAAAGTCGATTTTCAGATGCCAAACAAAAGATATTGTCGGCCGTTGCAGTATCCTTCAGAAAAGCATCAAGTTCAAAGTTCTCAACTTCGAAGTTTGCAAGATCAAAATTTTCATCAAAAGTGACAACCAGAGCGTTGTCCTCATCGTCATCTAAGCTTTCATCCTCTGACTCGTCATTCTCAGAGATCACATTCTCATCATCAATCACCACGTAGCTGACAGGTAGCTTATTCTTTCGATGTAAGTTAGGACATTCATTTTTGATGTGTCCAAAACCCTTACACTCATAACATTGCATTTTTGAGACGTCCTTGCTAGTCGATGTATATGGTGATAGTTTTGTCCCTTTAAAATTCTTGTCTGAAGACGATCCCTGATTTCGGTTGTCAGGAGTACTTGGGTATGAGTTAGAACTTTTCTGAAATTTTCGAAAATTTCGGGCACGGCTCTTCCTCTTAAACTCTTGTTTCACAAGGTAAGTGACTATTTCAGTCAGTGCAGCAAGTTTTTCAGGATTATTAGAGTTCATCAACCTCTCAATATCCTCAGCCTCGTCATCATCAGATTCATCCATATCGGCGGAAAAACTATTTTCAGATTTCTCATTTTTCACATGAGATTTTCGAGAGTTCACATTTCTTGAGCTCTTTCCTTTTTCAGAAATCTTAAGAGCGGTCATCGGCTCATAGACAAGAGACATGTCTGGGTTGCTTCGTACTTTGAGAGTCAAGTCATAGTTTCTCAAATCAGCCATCAAGTCAGCATAATCCCATTTTTGTTCCCTTTCTTCACGTGCTTCGAGAGTTAGCACTTTGCTTTCAAATCTGGAGTTTACGCTACTCAGAATTTTCTCGTAGATCATGACAGCTGGAAAAGTTTCACCAAGTTCGCACACCTCGTTGACATATCTCATGATCTTATCCAAGTATTCATTTATATCCTCATCTTCTCTCATACGGAGTTGATGGAACTGAGCAGTGATAGTTCGGATTTTAGATCGTTTGACAGCATGATTTCCTTCACACGTGCTCTGAAGAGTTTCCCATGCGTCTTTGGCAGATGTGCAATTTTTCACCAGCTGGTACATGCTAAGCTCCAACCATTCGCAGATAAGAAGAAGAGCTTTGCTATTAGCAGTAGACAAGTCATGCTCTTCTCTTGTCCAACTTCGTTCAGGTTTTGGAATTCTAATTCCATCAGCGTCTTCGGTGTAAGGACACTCCCATCCTTCCAAAACCGCCATCCAAGCACGCGAGTCATGACCTTTGATTCTCGCTGAAACTTTAGCCTTCCAGTTTGAATAGTTCTGATGTGTGAGCATTATCGCTTTCTGGACAAACATTGGTGACTCCATTGTAGCGGAAAATATAGAGTCAAGTAACGGATCACGTCGTATACGTATGACGTCCCGCTCTGATACCAATTGAAATTACGTCTTCGACGTAGGATACCAATTTTTCGTGAAATTGGTCTTGAACTCACAGTCAGCAGCTTCAGTCGAAGAACTCACAGTCAGCAGCTTCAGTCGAAGAACTCACAGTCAGCAGCTCCAGTCGAAGAACTCACGCACTCTCTCAACTATCGCTTGCTTGTGTGTATAGTTCAAACTCAATGTAAGTAAAGTAAAGTGCTGAAGACAAAGTTATGTAAGAGTTTTCATTTCATTGATCAACGAAACTAAACTATTACACGGGTAGAGAAAGGTAGACGGAATGATCAAAGGTCGTATCCCAAGTGACGCAGCATTCCGACGAACCAGAGACCTAGTACTACTACACCTAGAGCTAAATCACATAACACTACTAGTGGTGCACAGCACAAAACAACTACCAAAACTCTAAGGCTCAGTGCCAACAAACAACGATAGCGATACACGAATATCAGATTTCGTTCTCTCAAAATCGTCAAGTGATGGCACGCAAATCCATGGGTATATATAGGCAGCCCGCACATGTGAGGTGATGACGTGGCACGTTCTGATTGGTCACATGCTTGGCTGATGTCACTTCTCCATGGATGACATCACTATTGTGGAATTTGGATTCTTGATTCTTGGAATCTTGAATCTTTGATTCTTGAATCTTCAAATCTTGAATCTTCAATTCTTGAATCTTCGAATCTTGAATCTTCAATTTCAAAATCAGACTTCAATTCAATCTTGACTCCATCGATCTCAATTCTTCATCTTCAATTACTTGTGAAAATCTCTAAGTGTTGAAGTTTCGAATTTCATCGTCTTCATGGTCGTCGATATCATTGAGGTTGAAATACAAAGTTCATCAAGGACGAACACTGTCGCTTGTTCCATGATTCGCCAGTCGTCAGTCGCCAGTCGCCGAATCAGTGGACAGAGTCGCCAGTCGCCGGGTCAGTGGACAGAGTCGCCAGTCGCCGGGTCAGTGGACAGAGTCGCCAGTCGCCTGGTCAATGGACAGAGTCGCCAGTCGCCGGATCAGTGGACAGAGTCGCCAGTCGCCGGGTCAGTGGACAGAGTCGCCAGTCGCCGGGTCAGTGGACAGAGTCGCCAGTCGCTGGACATGGGACAGAGTCGCCAGTCGCCGGTTTTGATGCACGTCTTCAAAATCGGCGACTCCAGCTATTTGCAACTGGACTTTAACCTTCAACCCTGAAACCAAAAACAACAAACCAAATACGAAATATGTTGTCGCCAAAATCAACATTTACAACAATTAAATTACTCCATCAATCTCATAAATATTTGTTAGTTTCCTTTGTAAGTTACAAAGAAAATTGGCAAACATTGATGGAAATGTAAGAGTAAATGCACACCTTCTTCAAGACATTTCATAGACCATATGATATGAAATGTGTCAAAAATGTTACCGCAAGATTTTGAGATTGAAAATTGTTTACCATTTGGATTATACCTCATCCCACTCTTAACGATCAACATAATGATTACCGTCCCTCGGCCTTGCATAAACATCTAAATACTGTATATGGAAATATAAACATCTAAATACTGTATATGGAAATTAGATCGAAAGATGAGGAAGACCTATCCACCGAAGGCAATCGAACTACATTAGTTAATTAACACATGTGTAACTTAAGTGTTTACATTTTCTATTGAGCTATTTAGTTCGAATTATTATGACTTCAATTCTTGCTAATTATCCGAATACTGAATTTATATATTTTTTTAAAAATAATTTTATACTATATATTTATAGTATATTTATATTTTATGTATATTTGTATTATATTTATATATGCGTTAAATATTTACATTATCACTTTATATATATATATATATATATATATATATATATATATATATATATATATATATATATATATATATATATATATTCAACATATTTTATCAATATAAGATTATATTTATTATTTTTTATTAATTATTTAATTGGGTGTTTCAATAAACCTTATCATGTAGTACTATTTCGTATTTTAAAATAATTTTAATTTCTATTCTTATTCAATTTTCATTTTTCAAGGATTTAAATACTCAAATACTCATTGATTGAGAGATTATTGATACAAATTCCAATATCTCATATCAAACAATCATTTTTACTCAAAACAAACTTATTAGAATGTTTTGAATCATTTCTTAAGATAATAGTGTTTATGTGAAAGTTTGATTTAAGATAACTTAGTGTGGTTAGTGTGGTACCGTAATCTAGTTAATTAATTAGAATGTGTTGAATCATTTCTTAAGATAATAGTGTTTTGTGAAAGTTTGATTTAAGATAACTTAATGTGGTTAGTGTGGAAAATGTGACAATTTATTTATGGAATTTGAAGGACTTGTTACATAAAACACACACTTACACACACACACACACATATATATATATATATATATATATATATTCCAAGATACACTTATTTGTACGGTTATGATCTGATTAGTGTGGTTAGTGTGCTACCGTAATTTAGTTAATTAATTAGAATGTGTTGAATCATTTCTTAAGATAATAGTGTTTCGTGAAAGTTTGATTTAAGATAACTTAATGTGGTTAGTGTGCTACCGTAATCTAGTTAATTAATATGAAATCAATTTTGATTCAAATTTTGGTATACAATATAATACGATCTAATTTTTCTAATATGGAAATATCAATAGTACTAATTAGTGTACGTAATTAATACTCCTTCCGAGTTTCGATTATGAAATGTTTGCCTAGAGAAATGAACATGGATTTCAAAAAAAAATTAAAAGTAAAAGTATAATATATATTATTGCGTAAGTAATGAATAAGTTAGATGAAAAAATAATAGTATTAATGTTAATATATGAGTATTTAAAAGATAAAATTATAAAAAAATATTTAAATTTTATTTTTAATTTTTAAACGACAAATAAAAAAATTGTACTTTTTTGAAAGACAAAAAAAGTATTAAATATCACAAATAAATTATTTTGATTAATGAAAATAAATTATTTTGATTAATGAAAATGATACTCTACTATAAAGGGATTTGAATAGTAGCCGTATAGATACGTAAACCCCGGCGCATGATATAATAACCGCACGTTAAAAATTCAAAACGCGCTTTTAAAATTAGAGAATAAAAACGGAAGAGGCGCACAATAAACAGAAAATGCAGATCTCAGAAACAGAGCTGATTCAATACTGCTTCATCACACTACTGCTCTGCTTTGACGAAATCATTTCATTCTAAAAACACAATTTTGAAGGGGCGAAATCGTTTGCCGGAGCGCCGATCTCTTCGCCGATTAATCGGTAAAGCCTTTTTTATTCTTACACTATGGATCTGAATTGTCTGAAACTTTTCTCCTGAATGCGGTATCTGAGATTTATCAGATTAAATTACTCGATATATCCTTGATTTTTATTTGAATTTTGCTGTAGTTTCTTGGGGCATCTGTTTGTTTTTTATGAATCATCATGTGTATGTTTTGATGAAGGATCATGCGTGCATTGATGGATATGGATCTGCATGATGGATTTTTTTGGCACATTTTTTGTTTTTCGCATTCAGTTTTCTGTATGCGCACTGATTCAATTTAGGTTTGGATGGATCTTGCCTCTTTCGGGTTGACTGATTTGATTTCTCGAATTGGAATAGATGTTAATATACCACTGGGATTTGTCGGGAGTGATTGTCTTATAATCTTAGCATTGTATTTCATCACTTTGATCTGTACCAACAATAGATGTGGGGACGCACTAAACTAATGCATACGATAGCCATGTCATTGATACTTGTGCGATTGTTTACTTCGATACACACCGATCTAAATGCTATTTTTCCTTGTTCTGATTATTATTCTTATAATCAGGTATCCATTGAAAACCAAGATGGAGAAATCTTGTTCACTGCTGGTGCATTTTGACAAGGGCACACCAGCGCTCGCTAATGAGATCAAAGAGGCACTTGAAGGGAATGATGTTCCATCTAAGATTGAAGCCATGAAAAATGCCATCATGCTTTTGCTTAATGGTGAAACCCTTCCTCAGCTGTTCATTACTATAGTTAGATACGTGTTACCCTCCGAGGACCACACTGTTCAGAAACTGCTATTGCTCTATTTGGAGATTATCGATAAGACCGATGGAAAGGGACGCGTATTGCCAGAAATGATCTTGATCTGCCAGAATCTCAGGAATAATCTCCAGCACCCTAATGAATACATCCGTGGATGCACCCTTAGATTCCTTTGCCGGCTTAATGAAGTGGAGATCATTGAACCTTTGATCCCCTCCATCATGTCAAACTTGGAACATCGGAACCCTTACGTTAGAAGAAATGCAATTTTGGCAGTGATGTCCATTTACAAGCTCCCCCACGGTGAGCAGTTGTTGGTTGATGCTCCAGACACAATTGAGAAGTTTCTCTCGTCGGAGCAAGATCCATCAACTAAGAAAAATGCCTTTTTGATGCTTTTCAATTGCGCACAGGAGCGTGCATGTATTTACCTTTTGACAAATGCCGACAAAGTATCAGATTGGGGAGAGCTGTTGCAGATGGTTGTCTTGGAGCTCATCCGGAAAGTTTGTAGGACAAACAAAGCAGAAAAAGGGAAATATATTAAGATTATTCAGTCATTACTGGATGCTCCATCAGCTGCCGTTGTTTATGAGTGTGCTGGAACCCTTGTTCTTTTATCGTCTGCTCCCACAGCTATTAGAGCTGCAGCAACTACATATTGCCAACTTCTTCAATCTCAGAGTGACCACAATGTTAAGCTCATCGTGCTTGATCGACTGAATGAGCTCAAGGCCTCCCACAGTGATATAATGGTTGACATGATAATGGATGTTCTCAGAGCACTATCAAGTCCTAACCTAGACATCCGAAGGAAAACACTTGATATTGTTCTGGAACTTATCACACCCCGCAATGTTAATGAGGTGGTTCTTACTTTGAAGAAGGAAGTTGTAAAAACACAAAGCGGGGAGCTCGAGAAAAATGGGGAGTACCGTCAAATGCTTATTCAAGCTATCCATTCTTGTGCCATAAAGTTCCCTGAAGTGGCAAGCACGGTGGTTCATTTGTTGATGGATTTCTTGGGAGACAACAATGTAGCATCTGCTGTTGATGTTGTTGTTTTTGTGAGAGAGATAATTGAAACCAACCCAAAGTTGAGGGTTTCTATCATTACCAGGCTTCTGGATACATTTTATCAAATCCGAGCAGCAAGGGTTTGTTCTTGTGCTCTTTGGATTATTGGGGAGTATTGTCTCTCTCCCTCTGAAGTTGAGAGTGGCATTTCATCCATAAAGCAGTGTCTTGGCGATTTGCCCTTCTTTTCGGTTTCTGAAGACGAGGAAGCTGTGGATACCTCAAAGAAAGCCCAGCAAGCAAGCTCTATTACGGTTTCATCTAGAAGACCAGCTATCCTTGCTGACGGAACTTATGCTACTCAAAGTGCTGCATCTGAAACTGCTTTCTCTCCTCCATCTGTAGTTCAAGGATCTTTGGCAGCTGGGAATTTGAGATCCCTTCTTCTCACTGGTGATTTTTTCCTTGGGGCAGTTGTTGCGTGCACCCTTGCAAAGCTCATTTTAAGATTGGAAGAGGTTCAATCATCTAAGGTTGAAGTGAACAAAGCATCAACAAGTGCGTTATTGATTATGGTCGCCATGTTACAGCTGGGGCTGTCTTCTGTTCTACCACACCCTATCGATAATGATTCATATGACAGGATTGTTCTCTGCATAAGATTACTGTGTAACACTGAGGATAGTGTGAGGAAGATATGGTTAAATTCTTGCCGTGAGAGTTTTGTTAAGATGCTTTCAGATAAACAACTGCGTGAAACTGAAGAACTTAAAGCAAAAGCACAAACTTCTCATTCACAGCCAGATGATCTTATTGATTTCTACCATTTGAAGAGTCGAAAGGTGAAAATCTCCATTTTCTATCAGTAATATGTGGTTGATGAATGTCAGTTCCATAATTGTTTTTCAGAATTAGTTTATTGTTTCCTATTTGCACCTAACCGTAATTTACATGCTGAATAAGTGTGGTCTAGGATCATCCTAAAATATCTCTATTATTATCTTTCATTTGTCATTTTAGGGAAGGTTTGAGGACTATCACCCTCTAATATTGTTCCAACCATTTTTTGTATGTGTACTGGATACCGTTTCCATTATCTTTCCGAATTACTTTGCTTCCAATTTTACTCTAGTCTCTAAAAAGTCCCTTGCATGTACATTTTCCTAGCACCTTTTAAAAATGCAAGTGATACTTTGTGATGACATTAATTGTATACAATGGATAGTCCAGCCCCTTGAAGGTTGCTGATGAATATTCTTTCATATGCTTGGATGTTTGTACTGGTCTTAATAGTCATAGCATATTTAATTGTAAATTAATTTCCGTGTATTGTCTTTGATTCAGGGCATGAGCCAGCTGGAGCTAGAAGATCAGGTCCAAGATGATCTTAGACGTGCTACCGGGGATTTTGTAAAGGATTCAGATGAAGCAAATAAATTAAACCGTATCATTCAACTCACAGGATTCAGCGACCCTGTTTATGCTGAAGCTTATGTGACAGTTCATCACTACGATATTGTCCTGGATGTTACAGTTATCAATAGAACCAAGGAGACTCTTCAAAATCTGTGTTTGGAGTTGGCTACAATGGGGGATCTTAAACTTGTTGAGCGCCCACAAAACTATACTCTAGCACCTGAGTCCAGCAAGCAAATAAAAGCAAACATTAAGGTGTCTTCTACAGAAACTGGAGTCATATTTGGCAATATTGTGTATGAATCCTCCAATGTGCATGAACGGACTGTTGTCGTCCTTAATGATATTCATATTGATATCATGGACTACATCTCTCCTGCTGTGTGCAGTGATACTTCTTTCCGAGCCATGTGGGCAGAATTCGAATGGGAAAATAAGGTGTGATGTAATCACTTATATTTCTTCCACTATCCTGGTTAAAATATTATAGTCTAATCTAGCATTGTACATTATCTTCATCAGTTCATTTATGAGAGCATGTCATATAGCGTGCATTTCTTGAAAATATTACCGTGTATATCATGTATGCTCCATCTCATAGAGAATCAATACCTAAGAGCTGCTGCGTGAACCAAGTGTATTCATAGTTATTTTCCTGTTGGGAATCCTACTGAGAAACGTGTCTCCAAGAATCCTGACTTACTATGTATTCTCTTGCCAACTTGATACTTACTGCTACTTTTTTCTTACTAAGTTTCTCATTTCATCTTATGACAGGTCGCTGTTAACACTACAATTACAGATGAGAAAGACTTTCTTGATCATATAATCAGTTCAACCAACATGAAATGTCTAACTGCACCGTAAGTTATTTGAGATTTCCTATGTGATTGGTGTATGGCTGTTTGCTGCCAAAGAGATCTAGTAAAGAAAGCTATATTATGCTCTACATTTTTCCGTACTTGGTGTATTAGTGTTCCATTTTTCTTGGTAGTGGATACACAACTCTACTTAATGTACCATGGTAAAGGTCCTCTTGAGGAAGAATTGTGTATATTGTTATTTGGTGAAACTTGAAAGTTTATGCGACAATCAGTAATAGCAGTTCACTAATGTAGTCGGGATCGTATGCCCAACAAGTGTTCAAAGTAGCCTGAGAAACTCCGATTTTATAGTATAATAGTCGTTACTGGCCATTGATAGATCTCATTTCAAGCTTAACACTTGCATAGATAGACCGCTTAGGCAGTTATGATGCAGACCTCTAAGTATTCGTGAGACGTTTGGGACCCTTCATTAATTTGGCACTTGAAAAAAATATCCATGGTGACTGTTGTTTTTGAGAAGTTATTGTGCTAGCTAAAGAAGTAATTAAATTGATTTGAGGCCCGTATGATATTTATTCCCTTCCACATATATCGAGTGTTTCCCTGTAAAGCGTCTGTCAGCTAGTATCACAAAATATATTTTATAGTTGTTTATCCTTTTCATGAGCACGAGTGGTAATTATAAACTCTATTGGCTTAATTAGTCTTGGCTTGTTTCCCAGATCTGCTTTAGAAGGTGGGTGTGGGTTCTTGGCTGCTAACTTGTACGCAAAGAGTGTATTTGGTGAGGATGCTTTGGTTAATATTAGCGTAGAGAAACAGACAGATGGCAAGCTTAATGGCTATATCAGGATAAGGAGCAAGACTCAGGGAATCGCCCTCAGCCTTGGGGACAAGATTACACTCAAGCAGAAGGGAGGGAGCTAATCTCCTACTGGTATGTACAAGCATTATTTTATTAAGGAAGCTCATGTTTCATATGTGATCAAGGAAACAGATTTCATATGTGATTGTAATCAATTTTTTTGTTTGCATGAGCTATCCTAAGTCTGAATGAGACTGCAGTGGTTTTATCTTTATGTACTTTTGTTTAATTTCAGTCCGTTGTGATTTGCAGGAATTGTGCGCTTCCAGATCTTGTTCATGCCGGCTGAAAATTTGCTCGGAACAATAGACAATAATTGAGCATATATGTTTGTTCTGCACTTTAAATTTATATTTTAATTTGTGATAACAAAAATTGTGACTATTGAACAATCTTGGAGATTATTTTTGCAGAGGATGATGGGAAATGAATACATTTTTGTTAGAACTTTTGAAATAATTAAATCTGTTTATGTTAACTAGTAACTGCTAAATGGTTGGTTGGACTTGGATGTATACTTTACTCATCTTGCTTCAATATTTATGGAATCCTCCATCCCTGTTATCTTTCTCTAAGGTGTGATAGTAGTATTCTTTTACACAAGTCATGATGCAAAATTTTATCATGATGTATGGGTTCATGTTAGCAATATGTTAAGCCTTGTTACTCATTCGATTTTGGTCACTTCCAAACATCTACCATCAAATACTTGTAGGATCATGTAACTCGACCCATTATAGCGATAGCTACATTATCCATCATCTAAACACCTCAGTCGCATAACTTCAATCTTCATTGATAGACTACATTAATATCTTCAAGTTCATTCTTCAAACTTCATTGAAAGACTTGTGGTATCTGGGGTGGAAGTCTTTCCAATGATTAATTATGAGAAGCGAGAGAAACTATGATGTTGTCAGTTTCTCCAAATAGCACTTGGATGCTATGCTTGAATTCAGAAATCTACTTTATACTGTCAACGATAGGAAGCCACTTAGCAAAAAGATTGTTATACGTTTCTATTCCAATTTGGAGGCTTCCGGCACGCCGTACACAAGCTCTTGCAGACAAACTACATAGAACTTTCTCAGAAATCAGGTGTACTTTCTCTCCTGCTATTATCAATGCTCACAAGTCACATTGGATTGGATGGTGATGAAGATAAGGATCTATCTAGTACTCATTTCATTACCTAATAACATGCCCTTCTGTGTATCTTAGTTTCCATCAAGCTTACAAAATAAAAAAGAAAAAAGAAAAAAGAAAAAAAAAATCAAAATGGAAAATGGAAAATAATGTAGCATAATACAAGCAACTTAGGAAAAAATAACCAAAGATATAATAATTAAACAACAAGCTACAAAGAGCGTTTTTTTTTTTTATTGAGATACTGTTACAGAGCTTATTTCAAAGGCCAAAACAAAAAAGAAGGGACCGAAGATGCATGAAAAAATGTTCCATTTGAAGTTCTTGCAGAAGGATTAAAATAATCAATATTTCAATCAACTGATATATAAATCGAAAATAGCATCCCACCGCATTTTTCTAAGTCAACTTATGAATAGTCTTCATGTCAACTGCCTCTTTCAGGGTCCCTTTCATTACGTGGTCCCACCACTTGAATAAGAAGTTATCGACAACTAATCTGAACCATGGGGAGAGCTTTAGACCTTCCTCACCAGCATCCGCTTTTCTCAGAAGCTCTTTCAGTTGTTCTTGGTTCACATATTTCACATCAGCCACTTCATCCGGGTTCGGGTGCACATTAACATCCCGGACAATGAAAAGGAGATAATCGACTGCGTATGGCAAAGTAAGATATTATCAGATCCAAGACAGATATAGATGTTAGGTCCAAGGTGCAGATAATGTATATAAAGAAGAAATGTGTGCATCGGCAACATCTCCCAACACACTAATTTTCTCCATTAATTATCATGAAACAATTAATAAATGATAGAAGAAAAAGTATAGAAGGACAAACATTTATAATGTAAGGGGAGCAAAATATAGTTGTGTAAAAAGAATTGTATACAAAAAAACTATACTATATGCATAGGATATTTTTAAAATCACAAGGGCCCGACAGCCTCACCCCGTCCCCTGGATACATCTAGGGCATTTAACCTTAAGGGCAAATTTTAATTGCGTAGAAACATGACAGGTAGCCATTCTTCCATTATTGTTAAGCCGGCAAATCAAGCCATCTTTCGAAATTACAAATACCCCCTCTGTATTTATCTCTAGGATTAGGGCTAGTTACGAAAATCAAAACCATACTTCACTTTCATAAAATCAAGCCTAAGGGGTACTTCTGCAATTAGGCCAAGCCTCAAGGGTGTCTTTTGTAATTAAACCTAGCACGTGTTTCTATTGTAAAATGTTCATTCACAAATGGAGGGATTTTGGCTTACGACAGCACAAGCATCAAGGCCTTTGTAATGGATCGACAAGGCGCTATATTTGTAGGAAGTCAATTACCTTTTTTTAAAGCAATTTAATCAGATATAGTTTTTTAAACTATATCTCTAAAAAAAGCTGGGTATATATTACTTACGTTCATGCTCTCCCCATTTTCCATCAGATGGTGCTTTGTATAGCATACGGCCCAATGGAGTGAACTGATCAACTGGGACATCCTCAGCAGGGATACCGAGTTCATCCAACAGCTTCCTCTGAGCAGCATTTCTTACACCTAGAAATAGTGTAAATAAGGTGTGAGGAAAATATTGACGTGGAGGCAAAAATCTTAAGTTGGAAAGAAAAATGAACATGATGAACTACCAAGAGCATCTTCATTAATGAGCTCAGATTCTCTGTGCAGTGGATGACTGCAGCAAGTGTTCGTCCACACCAAAGGAAATGTTACCTTAGTTGCAGATCTTTGCTGCACGGAAAATAAAAATGAACAAAATGTGTT
The DNA here is from genome assembly GCA_954870475.1 of Euphrasia confusa. NCBI lineage: Eukaryota > Viridiplantae > Streptophyta > Magnoliopsida > Lamiales > Orobanchaceae > Euphrasia > Euphrasia confusa. Next base: position 28,012,598 of record OX940960.1, read on the forward strand.
GGTGTGTTTTTCACAGACAATACGGGATATGTAACATAACTAAACAGATAAACGGGGTTGATTAATTAGGACACAAATCAGCTTCACGGACATTGAAAGTGGACTTAGTAGCTATGACAAAAATTTGGCTCTTCCAGAATGGGGTTTACACGCTTCACCGTAATTTCCATACATGTAAAATTAATTATTAATAACCAGACCAAAGTGTGAACAAAACAAAAAAATACGCGAACAAGTAAACAATGCATCCCATTGATATGTATTTACAGATAATTATCCGGAAGGGGAAACAGTAAAAGACAGTCATGTAAGAGATACCTGAAGTAACAACTCATATTTTGAGTTAAACAGGAAGACACTGAATGCCCTGTGCAGCAAATTTTCAGATTCAATCTTTTCCATGAGATGGCCTGCATATTAGTTACAGAGAGTGTTGACTCGAAAACATAAATACATGAATAAATATATTCCACACAAACAAAACCAGATCAAGATCCAAGTAAAAAAATCCAACAACAGATTCCTGGCTCTGATAGTAGCTAATTCAAATCATAATCAACGGGACTTTTAGATCTCCATTTTTAAGCATGAAAATCAACACTTTTCTTCTTAACAGAGATCACAATTCCAATACTCAGATACACAAAAACACAAAAAAAAAAAAAAAGCTCCATAACCAAAAACCACTCACAATTGTATTTTGTATCGTGGCCCACCACGCGATCATTCTCATCGACCAGAATGCACCTGCAGATAATCGAAAACAATAAAGTTAACTAAATCACAGAGAATCAAAATCAATTTTGAAAAAAAAAAAGTAGTAAGAGAGGGCACAAACTCGTCTTCAAACATGAGGCGCCGCTGGACAGCGTCCATGCCAGAATCAGCGGCGGAATCAGCCATGGCAATAAGGGGGTTCTGTCCTGTGGTTAAATAATATTGGTTGAGAGAGGTTTATATAAGACTGTATAATCAAATGGGGAAGACGAAGACGGAGAAGGAGATGGAGATATTTGCAGCAAAATTTATTGAAATGGATGCTTATGCTATAAGAATCTATTGTTTTCAAATCCCTACCTAATTCTTTTTTATTAATATTTAATTCTAAATTACAACTCCTATTACTCTGATTTTTTAAAATCATTTTTGTTTGATTCCCTCACGTGACCGATTCCGTGTCGGTCCATGTCTCATCATTTAATAATTGTTGATGATACCTTTCTGGCTTTCTCATTCATTTAAATACAGTATATAAAATTATAAATACATCTAATCCTCTCTCATTTCAATTTTTTTTTTTTTACAATTTTATATTTTCAATACTAGTTTATTTACATTAATTTTTTTTTAATTTAACTTATTCATTAATTAAGCAAACTCTAGAGAAACGAATAGCTCACTCAATTCACAATTTTATGACTCATACAAAAATATTACAGTACCTTTTACCTTTTTAATTAAAAAAGATAAAAAGTTAAATATATTTTCAACTTAAAAAATTAAAAGTATTTGTGGATATAATTTTAACAATGTGCATATTAAAAGTTTTGATATCAAATATTGAAAGTATGGATATTTTTGAGAAATAGTTAATATAATTTATGGATAATTGTAGGAGTTCTGACACAAAAACAAAATACTGTAAAAAAAAAATTATTAATTAAAAAATTATGATAATTTTAGGAAAGTTTTGGATAAATTGAAATTTTTTTAAGTTGAGTTGGAATTAAGTAACTCACTTTTTCTTAATTATAGAACATAAATTATTATATTATAAACTATCATACACTTTTTTTTTTAACTTTAAAATTTTATTGATTTGGTTCTTAATTATAGAATGTAAATTATAATATTATAAAGTATCATATACTTTTTTAAAAAAACTTTAAAATTTCATTGATTTGATAAGCCGATGAAAATAGAAAGTATATTTATTGATTTCAAAAAAATAGTGATAAAAATAGTTTAGAGAGAATTAGTAAATATTTAAAAAAATTGTATAATTCTATTTTAACATAAGTTCTTGATTTTTTATTGGAAAAAAAATCCCAAATAAATGTTCACTGAAAAAACTCAATACAAAACACACTTTATTTATGATTTGCTAAAGAGATGATTTCTATGTCTCAAAATACTTGAAACACTTTCTTTCTAATTTAATAAAAAAAAATGTATCAACTATTTTTAACTTTTAAAATTTGAGAAATATTCTCTATGTCTCAACTATTTTAGGCATTACAAAATTTTGAAGTGTTTGCATTAGATTTTTTAAAAAGGTAAAAAAATAAATTAAATTTTATAAATTTTGCTAATTTATTTATTAAATAATACTTTATCGGTCTAGTTGAAAGTGAAATATATCCTATTATATTTTGGGACGTCTAATTTCATATTATATATTTTATTGCAAAAATTAATATTGAATTTTTATTGTAATATTTGAAAGACTCGCTAAAAAAAATTATAAGATAATTTTTTTTACAATTTAATAATATATATTAATAAATTTTCTAAAATAATAAAATCTTTTGATTCCAAATTGATTTTGTCACAAAAAATTATCAAATTAGATAAGATAATAAAATAATAATTATTAAAAACCCTGTTTATGAATATTAGGTATCATTAAATCTATAAATCAAAAATTCATAATTATTACAATTGTGTTAAAAATCATCAAATTTTATAAGATTTATATTGTATTATGTTACATTCATCATGAATGAATAGATTAAATTCTCTATAATAATTACTTATATTTAAGTAAATCTTAATGAGTTGTTACGTACGTCTACGAATATAATAATTAATTGTATACAATGAATTTATAATAATACTTATATTATAACTAAATATATTTAATTAGTTACAAACAATTTATTGATGCGAATATAATCAATGAAATTTATACGAATTTATTTATTCTCACTAAATATATTTTTAATTTTTTTTAATAAAATATTAATTATGAATATATGAATGTCTTTTTAAAATTAATAATATTTTTGATTTCAAAATTATCACAGTAATTTATAAAAGTTTTTAAAAGTTGTACTGTACTTATTATTTTAGTATTTCATTAATTAAATAATTATTAAATACGATTTGTCTCAATTTAAACATTAAAAATGCATACTTTCAAAGGAGTGACGGATAATTGGTAAGGTTAGGTTGCCGTTGAAGACTTGAAGCCATGTTAGGTGAAAAAAAATTAAAATTGGTAATATCATCGTACCCTTGACTTCTGACCATTGACTGTTGACCAAAATAAATCAAAAAGGATTTTGAAATATTTTGGTACATTTGAGACTTTTAACAAAAAGACAGACGCATTATTCAACAAGTAAAATTAATTACCTGATTCAAGTCAAAGAAGGGGTGCTCGTTCTCACTTCTCATTCTATCTCTTCGTGATTGGTCCTAATATTTTTCAATACGATAATTAAAAAATATGATATTTTTATAAGGGTAATTTTTGATAAAGGCAAGTTTTTAAAATTTTTGTTATAATTAAATAACTTACTTTTTTCTCAATTATTAATAAAAGCAAATTATATAATATTATTTTAATTTTATTAATTACACAGCGGTTATTAATTACAATTATTAATTATAATAGTTACGCAGTTATTACTCTATTTTACAATTATAATTTTAAATTACTTTAATAAATAAACAAAAATTAAAAATGAAATATTAAATTGTAAACTATAATTTTAAATTACTTTAATAAATAAACAAAAATTAAAAATGAAATATTAAATTGTAAACTATAATTTATGCGGTAAAACTTAAAATATATTAAACTATATTACCCTTTAATCTAAATAGTAATATAATTGGTATAATTATTTGATAATTTGTAGGTGTAATTATTTAATATTTTTTTTACAATTAAAAATAAAACAAAATCATTTTAAAGGGACGCTAAAATTAATACTTGTTAGTATTAGTTTATTTTTTCACATTAAAAATATAATTACATCCCTATTTTTTCACTAATTTTTAACTTTATTAACAACTAAAATTATATTTTTTATTTTTTATCTTTTATTTTTTAAAAAAATAAAAAATATGGAGTAATATTTTTTTCTTAATATGAATAACCGTTCTGAGTGCATAATTTTATGCGACAAATTAATACGACTATTTCACTAGAACAAAGAAAGTAATAAATATAGTAGCACTTTCCCCAAATAGTGGAGACATTTTTTTGATACAAAAATTAAAAAATGTTACTAATTTTTAAATTTTTGATAAAAAATATAAAAATATATTAAAGTTAAAGTTGTATTTTAAATGTAAATAAATTAGAATAATTTTATTGCACGTAAAAAGTTAGAAATATTACTGTAATAGTGTACTCCATGTAATAGTAGAAATACATTTTGGATAATTATATTTTTGTATTGAAATTATTTGTAGAGGTAAACAAACACGTACTCTATAAAACTATTAATATAGAATTACAAATACAATATATTATTAAGATTTAATTATTCTTTCCATCACAATTTTTTTTTTTTACTTTTATGAACACCTAGATAAGTAGATTATAACAAAATATTAAAAATAATTTAGTATTTAAAGAGAAATTAATTTTTTTCATCTTCACATCTTATGTGGCAATCTAACTCATAAAAATTTCTACACGCAAATGAGCTCAATGGTTATTATTAGGGCCACTTCATTCCTTTCACAGAACAATTATTTTGGTTATAACTTGTAAGTGATGTATACATTTTATCTTTATGTTGACAAAACTACACATGAAAACCCTTGTATACATATAATGGATAAAATTCAATGTATATTATACTATTATTGTTGTAAATTTAATAGCTCAAAACAATACAAATATAAAGTACACAAGAAACACATTGATTACGTTGATGGACCGAGTAAGCGTATTTGGGTCAGATGGAATATCAGAGTTTGGTTTATGTCCAGATGGTTCATACGTCTGATCAGTGGTTGCATTGTCGAGCTACGCATGCTATCTCTATTATACGGGAGATGATCACCTCTTTACGACTTCATGATTCTCTTCAGGCACGAACACTGAAGAGGTTGTGGCATAACTTGGTAACTGTGCAATTTGTATATTTCCTGCTATATGTTTTTTTTTGCTGTTTGGAGAGCTAGTTTATTAGCTTGGTGATGCGATGAGATTTCTTTCCCTCTGTACTGTACTACAATACATTTTCTTTTAAAATGTAATTGACCTTTACAAAAAAAAAAAGTAGGGATTGGAAGATTCTTATTATCAAGTACTACTACATTATAAGTGAGTCAAGTTCATTCTAGTATATTACAAATGGAATACATAAGTACTTATTTATAGGTACATGCATATGCATTAGCAAGGAATAAATAGTATTATAAAGTGGTGACATCAATTGTGTCCCAATTGTGTCCGTATGAATTCCCACTATCTTTAGCACTCCAAGAGCCATCCAAATATTATTTCATAACTATACGTTCTACGTTATTTATGTATTTACATTCAATTCCAAGTTGACACATTACCCTAATAAGGGAGTATTCGTTAAACACTAGGCGGACACTACATTCATAAGCTATTTAGGTCATTTTTCGCTCAAGAAATATTCACTTTGCATTAAACGGCGAAACCTCATCGCAAATGTTAAGCTCCGTGATTCACCACAACTTGAAAAACTATATGCTCCTTATAGCCTAAGGCCCTAAACTATAGAGCGAAGTTCAATTAAATCCAAGCAATACTCAAACCTAAGTCACGAGTACACTTTTTGTTGACATGTCCCATAGATTGTCGTGACAACTCATCTTACTTACAAACATATTGTTTTGGACTAGAAGTGGAGCAACATATATTTACCAACACATTTAAGTGTGGTCTAATATATTTTACCAACACATTTTAGTTGTGTTAACAAGTATAATAACAGGATATCCTTTTGGTATATGCCAATATGACTCTGCTCAGGAAAGAAAAATGCTCAGAAGAAAGTCAATTTACATACAAATATGTTAGGAAGATGGATTTCAGAAATTCATTACTGCCTTCAACAAGTATATGTCAACATTTCGAAATTGGAACAACTCATCGCACCGAATTCCTGTACATCTCCACAGCGACGAAAATAAAATTTACATGAAGCTGTTATTTATTTATCCTCCATCCAAAATATCGGAAAAGGCAATAATAACTTAGATGCGTTTTGTGGGGGGGAAAAACATTTTTGTTTCATTCCGAGTCAATGTTATTATCACCAGAGGATTTCTGTCTAGCCTCTGGCAAAGAGAGTCGTCTGTTGTTTGTGAGGCCTGTTTCTACAAGCCCATCTCCTGCAGGGTAACTTAAAGCGACATTTCCTGTCGATGACGATGATGCCAAAAAGCGATGAACGCCTATGGAGTCAGTTGACGATGGTGATGCATTGTAAGCAAAAACCCTCATCGGGTGGTCAAACTTGCAACTTGGACCAAACTTGCAGATTCCGTATCGGGAGTAGAATACGCATAGTGGCTCCCCCTGAAATCAAGTCAACAACACCACAATATAAATATTCACTATATATATATATATAGAGAGAGAGAGAGAGAGAATATCTGGCATGGTTTGTTTACCTGTCGTAATGGAAGTCCGATTGGACTCAAAACACAGTCAGGAGCTGGGATAAGCCTTTCCCTAGGATGGTGAAATTTGCATACTGTGCCGAATTTGCAGTCCCCGGTTTTCATGTAGAACTGGCACTCGGGTTGACCCGGTCTCTCGGGAAAAACGTTGTCTCTCTGGAAAGCATAGTACCCCATCGGTACCGAACGAGAATGAAATGGAGATCCCACACTTCTTGATTCATCGCTACCGTTCGGGTTGTTTCCTGTTGTAAGGTGTTGGCTATCTGATGATAAAACGGAACCCATCTGACCCTGAAGTTTAAGAATTCATAAACACATCACAACTGAGTTGTAAATGAAAGAGTGGGAAATAAAATGACGAGATAGATTATTACACTGTAAGCGTTCCATCCAGCTGGGACAGATACCATTCCCTGGGGCACAACGAGATGTGCATAACTTGAAGGGCTTTGCCAGCGTGGGCTAGCTATAAACGAAGCTCTTGACAGAGAGAATGACAGCTGGCTGGCTGTTGGAGAATGAATAGAAGGTGGATACACGGCAGAACCTCGTAAAGGGACCATCATATTGGATGGCTGAGGATGGTTGAATTTACAAGTGCTCCCGAATTTGCATAGCCCGTTTTTCATGTAATATGCGCATTCCGTTTCGTTCTGTGTACAAGAATAGAAAGTGGAACTGAATCATAAAACAAATGAGTTTGTTTGCTTATCTAAATCTGATGATAGAAATACCTAAATCTAAAATGGAGTTAAGATTAGGGACAAGGTATTTTTGAGTAGTTCACATGAATCCCCTTGTATATACCCTATTAATCCTATGTCATGCTTCCTGAACAGGACCAACAAAAAGGCTCTGCTCTCATTTAAAAAGCTATATTTTCATGTATTCGACTAATCTATTATTTTCCTCTGAAGCTGATATTCTCATTTGACATTGTGCAGGTTTCCAAAAGTAGGCTTTTGGATAATATTGAGAAACTTTATGAGGGAGCTAAATCCATGAACATCACCTAGGCCTAGCTACAAATAATTAACACTATAAACATAGTAAATGCAATAATTATCACATATGTACTCTAACACAGTTTGGAAACTTATACCAAAATGAGAAAATGAGAAAAACTCCAATGTGCTCTATATGGAAATACCTAACTTTAAAATGGAATGAAGATTAGGGACAAGGTATTAATTTGGTAGTAAATGCAATAATTATCACATATGTACTCTAACACAGTTTGGAAACTTATACCAAAATGAGAAAAAACTCCAAATGGTGGTCAATATTTAAACCAAATATAAAAATAATGTAATGTCTCTATGAGGAAGAAAAAATGTGCAAACCGGGCGAAGTGGATATCCCAAAACATTTAAGGCAACTCTTCCGGCAATCCCAGCTTTGTCTCGAGGATGATGAAATTTGCATGTCACTCCAAACTTGCAGGTCCCCGTTTTTATGTAATACTGTACAAAAGCATTTAAAATGCCCAAATGAACTTGGTAACAGGGAATTAATTAAACAGAAGAGCAATAGCAATTAAATGGTATATTTTGTGACAAAGACAACGAGGCTTAACATGGAATTTTGTGTTTTTCCACGGGGTTAGTCTGATAATATTTGTAGAGTGAATTATGTCTAAAATGTCTGTTTACGACACCAATGTAATAGTTAATAATGCAAATTCTATTAACAGGTTTCAGATATGAATCATATGATCATTAAATAGACATTGAAATGCATAATGTTAGAAATGGGGCTGCAACCCATTCCATAAATAAGCGAGAAGAAGTTAGCAAAAAGTATTTCTTTACAAGTATAGAAGAGACAAATGAAGTATGAGTGCAGACCTGACATTCAGGTTGTCCTAATCTTTCTGGATACTCGCCTTTCACCCTTGCCGCTGCAATAGCCTTCGAATGACAATTACAAATTTTATCCACTAAGATATATAAAAACCAAAAACTATTTTTTTAATTGTGTGTGCAATGTAAAAGACAATCTGATTGGTTGTTTGAGTTTAAGGTTAATCAGATAGCAAGTAAACAACTGTTTTAAGTCTCTCCACAACCGATAAAACTTTCAACCTCGGTTCAGGAGTTCAGACATGCAAGCTAATTAAATTGGCTGTGTTAGGTCAAAATAGAAATCATGATATGTGAACAGAACACCATACCAAATTCCTGTTGGGAGGGTGGTTGAATCGGCACGCCGTCCCAAATCTGCATAGACCTGTACGAATGTAGTACGAACAATCTGCTTCGTCTTCACGTACTGGATATGGCTCAGAATCCGTTTGTTCCCTTGATCTCATGTTCATTTGCCATAAGGCATCTAATAATATCAGATAGCCTCAGTTAGAAAACTCATCATTCATTTAAAATGAACTGTAACTGTGATCCTCTGATAAAGCTGTCACTTAGTAAACCATTCGAAAAAAAACCACTTTCCAGAAAATTCATAACCACGATATGTGGGAAATAAAAGGAACTAAATTTTGGGCCAGTACTCAGCAGTGCTCAATTATTTTCTGAAGATAGAAAATGAAAAGGAAATTGGGTGTAACTACTTGTGATTTGTATATGCATTATGCATGTGAAATAAAGGATAAGGACCACCACGAGATCTTTAAAGTCACGAGTATGCGCCCAATCAGTTCCAAAGTACACATCTTCGATAAAAAAAAGAAAAAAGTGACATTTTAAACGAAAAATATGTAAAGTATTGGAAGAACAAAGCTTATGATGATCAATATATCGTTGAAAACATGCCCGGGAGTATCATGTTACCATTGATGTTGTGTACATTCATTTTCCAGATAGATCAACTGATTTATTACTTCAATTGAACCATCAAGGTTCACGGGGTTTATCATTTGAATCCAAAACAAAAGGTTTAATCTAATCCTTCTGATTCTCAAGGACCTCAGCGATAAGAAATAAATCTGATTGATTGGGAAATTTCAAATGAAATAAAATTTAATTTATATATAGTGACAGAGAATGTGAATGCTTACGAGTGAACAAAAACGATGATCCCAAAAATTAAAATAAATTTACCTTGTTGATGATGGTGCAGATAAACGGAGGAGGAGGCCGGAGAAGCAACGGCGGTGACCGACGAGACTCGCGACATTAGAATTCACCAACCACATGACATGTCACGCAACCGATCGTTCGTTCGTCAGATTTTTTTTTAATTTTTATTTGTTTTAGCTAAATTAAACCAACTAAAAATCAACGAGAAATTAATCTTCTAGCTCCTTCTTCTGAGAATCATCATCATCATCATCGTATTGTGGTGTTTAGAGAGAGAAAGATAAGACGAAGACGATGATGGGGTTAGAGAGAGAGAGAGAGGGAGTGGCGTGTAATTAGGTGGTGGAGTAATAGCGTTCTTTCCTCTCCACAAAAAAAAACACAAAAGCATGGTACTCTAAAATATGGAAATGCAAAAGGGGAGAGAGAGAGAATAAAACTCAACCAACCAAACAAACAAACCACTCACACACAATCACACCCCTTACTGTGTGCCCTCCCATATTATTATTTTTTATTTTTATTTTTTTGGGTTTAGAAAATGTGGGACCCCCTACCACTTTATCCCAGCTTTAATCCCCACTTCTAAAGTCAAGGGATCACTATAATTTGTAACAAATTCAATTTATGAAATTTATGACCAGCGGTTTAGATACTCATTAGCCATTGTAGTTGTTGGTTTACTTAGAGTACAGTTGTTGAAGTGTGGTGGGATTCAAAATCAGATGATAAAAATCGAGTCGAGACGAAAAAAAAAAAAAAAACTTGGCGACGGTTGAGTAATTTAGAGAGATATAAAGGCATGCTTCCTCTTAAAATTAATTATGTAACTAGATGTTCGAACAAGGGCAAGAATACAACCACCAAAATGTCAAAGGTTCATACCAACTAAATAGAACAAGTTTATGAATCATTTCTAATCGTGCAGGATGCTCATTTACCAAAATCTAACAAAGATGAAATCAACATCCACTTATCATAAAACAACAGTCATCAAAATATCATCGGCCTCAACTTTGCCAGAATGAAAGTATCCTACGCAATGCTGACAGTGAGCAAGTACGACTAGACAATAGAGATACTACCAGAACAAAGAAACCAGAGAGTAGAATACGAATAGACACTATGCAAAACTATCCTTGACTTTGTTCCTTAATCGCACTACATAGCATTGCTAGATAAGTACGGTCTAATAGAGTACACAATATTATAAATAATTAGCCCAATTTAAGAATAACAAAATCACTAAAGATACATAAGCTACAGGTGCACCGCTGCTTCTCTGTATATAGAAGCTACAGTCATCTTCAAGCCTGATATGCAAAATTTAATCGCTCTCGTCACTATCATCTGCAAGGGTAAGGAGATTTAGATAAACACACTAATGTTTGATACCCTATGTTAGAGCAAATTATAATAATAAAATGTATTTATCTACTTTTGTTCCATGCATTTTGATTTTTTGATGGAATACTGGTTAAAATGTTTACGAAGAATGGAATGTGATAAATGTAGATTCTGACGGGATATAGATGGAAAATAAATAAACTTGACGTAAAATATTGAAAAACAAATCCCCAAGCACTGACCCCTAAGTATCTTAATCTTAATTTAGCCAATCTTATCAAATAGGTTCAAACCTACTACTGTTTGAACTTTGTATCTAAGACAATCATATTTTGTTCGTTTAATAGTATGATTTTAATCCTACAGCCATGGTTTTATATATGAAATGCATAACACGTCAAGCAACAGTATATAAGACGATCTTACAGTGGCCCACTAAATCACATATACAGGTTTAGTAAATATATTAAAAAGTAAGTGATCAACAAATGAGGTGTAAAACTGTAAATATTGAGTTATATTTCTAAAGGCGGAAGCTATTGAGTTGAAAAACAAGGTGGTGGATGAAACTTCAAAACATATTAAGTTTACCTTCATTAAATTCCTCACTTTCATCATCCTCATCATCTTCTTCTTCTTCTTCCTCCTCATCTTCTTCTTCCACTTCTTCCTCTTCACCATCCTTCTCCTTCTTCTGCTCTTCATCCTCTTTCTCATTCTTATCCTCCTCCTTGACATCCTCCTTGCCATCCTCCATTTTCTCACTATCCTCCTCATCATCATCATCCTTGTGATTCTTATCCTTGTCTTTGGCTTTGCTCTTACTATCTTTTGCAACAATCTTGTCTTTTTTAGCACGGACTTCAGGTGTCACGGGAGACGCAAAACTAAATGTTGACCTTCTTCGCGAGCTGGATATAATGTTGCTCATGTCAATGCCTTCAAGTTCTTTGGCTCTATCCTTTCTCTTTCTACAATCCTTGATTTCTATAATCACCAAGTTATAAATGGCAACTCAATAATAGATAAACAAAAAATAGCTCAAACAAATCTAATTACATTGCAAGTCAGAAATAAGAAAGTGAATTTTCATGCGCTGAAACATTAGCTAAATGAGATCAGACTTCAACCAAGAACAATACTCCCTCCTATTTTAATTAAGTGTCGTTTTAGGTTTCAGATTTTTTCTCTTTTTATTTGACGTTTTAGAATATTTTTACTTTTTAACCCCTTATTAATTATGATTTCATTGATTAAGAGTAATTATTATTATTTTAAATTATATAATTCATAAGAGGGAAAGTAGATTAAGAGTTATAGTCAAATAATTAATAGGGTTAAATAAGGAAAATATAATTATTATTAAACGTTGTGCAAAAGCTTAGGGTGACATCTAATTTGAATAAGAGGGAGTACTATTCTTATTTCCAAACTAATATCTACTCATCAGTTTTTAATAGACATTGTAGTCTTACACTTACAACTCAATAAGCAAGCCAGGCACAGATCGGGAACCAGGCTCCCATACTACTATGGTCATTAAATTCAACCATTTTCCTGGTGATATTCATTCATATATTTTCCAATAACCATTAGTTAATTAGCCTACTATTATTCTATTTCCAATTCTTAGTGTATAATGTTCGAAATAGTCACATGACATGCCAACTGAGGCTTATGACCAGACCAAATAAAACAGCCTTGACAATTTGACCTCTATCTTATCTCTTTGTCTTTACTATACCAATCTCCACATTATATTTGCCATTAGATTGTGTCTGAAATTAGATATCAAAATCAACTATTACCTTTCTCAGTGGGATTTTTAGATAGCCCTTCTCTTGATAGAATATCTTCTAATTCCTTCACTATAAAGGCTTCACGTTTTTCCTCTGGTACTTGCTTAGCTTTCTTGTAAATCGAAGGAGCAACACTGCCCATTAAGAACAGATTAGGTGTCAAACAGGGAAAACAAATCAAGGTACAGGAATAAAAAAGGTCAAACAGTTAGATGAACCTCATCCCACAAGCCTTTATTATTGATTTCAGATTCTCCGCCCGTTTCCCATGTCCAGAAGCTGGTTTTTCTTTCCTCTGCAAGTCAAAATGCTGAAGTTATGTACACATCTTTATACCATGTCTATGTGGACACATTACTTCTGCGAGGTTATTAATTTCAACTTTCAAGATTTGAATAACTAACCTGTGCAGTTTTTTCAACAGATGAATGAGATTGATCATCTTCAGATAGGCTTCCATCTTCATCATTGTTATTTTCTTCTTGTTTTTGCCTCTTTGCAGATTTGTTCTGCTTCACTTCAGAGATTTTTCTTTTCTTTGACTGTTCCGAACTCTTAGAAGCAATGTTTCTTTTAGAAGCAGCCTTCTTTCTTGGGTTTACTTCAATTTCATCACTTTCACTATGTGCAGAGTTGGAACTTTCTTCACTGCTGACCTTTTTTGGCTTTTTAGCCTTTAAGTTATCAGAGACTTTCTTCTTGACATCTTTCACATTATTATCTTCTTTTAGTGAAGCAAATACCTAGCATTAAGCTGATAAAATTAGCCATTGATCATTTTTATAAAACTCAGATGTTTAGAAAAGATATTGTTCCTACCTGATCTATTTGTTCACTAATAAACTTTTTGAAAGGGTCAAGGCTGTTCTTTCCAAGCCCAAGATCCTCCTCCAGAAGACGCCGAACTCCTCCCAAAGTTATGTTCCTGAAATAAATACAACATAAATAATGACAATGTTATCAATATGAAAATCACCGAACAACATATGCTACTGAAAAGTTGGGAAGGGTCATGAGAAACAGAAAGGTGGCTAAATCCTTGAATATTTATGTTATTGCAGGCACAATCTAGATTTGGATTTTTCTAGTTATCTTCTTATTTCACATTCTTTTTATTTTTGTGTCTTCAAAAAAACGGATTAAAGTACAAACATGTTCAACTAACGAACAACTATAAAATCAAATGCATACTCAGAATTAGCTTGAAAGTGATCGGCTCTGTCCCAAATGGCTTTCTCAATACTGCCCTCACTTATAGAAGACTCTTGATTCTCAGCATCAGATTTTAAAGTCAAGACACCCATTATAGGGGAGTCTTCCATTATCTCCTCGTCTCCAGTGCTAGACTTTTTGGGATCTATCTTTGTCTCATTCTGTTTAGGATCCATTTCTGCTTCTTTACTTAAATGGATATCTTTGTCAACATTTTCTGTTGATGTTTCAGATTCGCAATCACCAGCGCTTTCCATTTTCTGTAATTGGAACAGAACATAGCTTGAGGCTAAAAATTGTGATAATACAATTTCAAACTTAAAGATACTAATATCAATACGCTTCGATTATTGACCTAAAAACAGCCTTATGAGGACTAAAAGCAAAGAAAATTACAGAAGTTCATGTTGTTTACGATGGTATCCAGAAATGATTCTAAACTAACCTTATTGGCAACATAAAAATCAATAGTTATGGCATGCATATATTGTCATATCTTTAGAATGAGATGGACTACCCCACATTAAGTAGGATGAGGTTATTCTTTTTATGTATCCCATATGTCGCTACTATGACTATCATACCAGAGGTGAAGGTGTTTGGATAGAATAATGCCCAAAGAACATGTTACCCCGCAAGTAGCTGCTGAGCCATTTGTAATAATCTCAGGACCAAAATGCCCAACACTTAGCATTAATCCATAAAATTCAATATAAAAGTTATCTGATTACATATATCAAAAAAGTATATAAGCAATTTTTTAACCATCCAACTTTCATTTATTTTTTACATTGTGTGTGAGTACGAGAGAGAAGAATTTGGGTTATAAACATATAAAGTATGAAGTAAACCAGAATGCTACTTCTCGAGCAGGCCTTGCCACGTGTCTCTGAAACTGTCCATGTATAGTGACAAGACAGCAAGAGGGTCATAGTTTAACAACCCAATTCAGGTGACATACGTCCACCCATAATTAAATCATGATGTCATGATCAAATACTTTGAGAGATAACTTATAAAACTTGTTCGCAATAAATTGGAAGTAAAGTGAATTTACCGACCTAACAAATCAAACATAATACCACAAAGGGCTTCTGCGAACTCACTAGTTCTGCAGATGAATGCTAGTTTCACCAATGCATAGGCACTCTATTTACTAGGACTTGAACAAGGTATCAGTAACATATATTGAGAACTGCTAATCAAGAACTATCGAAACTAAGATCGTAACTGGAAATGTAAGGATTGTATTTTCTATCTAAGGAACTGTCACTTCTCTGAACATTTTGTTTTAGCATTATTAAAAAAGACTCGGAGCAAATAATAAGCTAAGAGTTAACCTTTTCCAAGTAAAACCGAATGAATCTCTTATGCGCGTCGAGAGAAAATTCCTCAAGCTCCAAATCCTTCTCTAGGAGTCTCCTTACGGATTCCAACGTCAATGAACTACCACAGTTCACACATCATCCGAAAAATTGAAGAAAAAAAAGGGAAAATAAACATCAGGGTTAAAAGTAAAAAAAAAATAAAAATTGAAAGGTTGCGTCTAGATAGAAATCATAAACATACTCAGCCTGGTCCTTGAAATGCTGAAGGCGGTCGCACACGGCGCGCTGTAGCCGCCGCTCAAACTCCTGATTTTCTCCTTCTTCCTCCGCCATCTTTAGTCGGAGTTCAAAAGGGCAGCTAAAAAAGTGAAGTAAAAAACCTAGCGATCGGAGTAAGGTCTGCGTTGAATTTGGTGAGCTTTAGATTGTAGTACTACTTTTAAGCCCGAGCGGGCCGTCGAAAGTGTGGAATGACAATTGTCTGACCGACGTGCCCTAGATGTTTCTCTCCCAATCTCCGCTTTTAGATTTTTTCAGGTTTGTTCGGCCCCTAATTATTTGAGAAAATTACCAATTTAATAACACAAAGATCGCAAGTCTCGTTTTGATACCATTTTTTTCGATTTTTAATTACGTATTATAAAATTAAAAATTGTGTCGATTTCATACTTTTTTCGCCGAATAATTTTGTTTCGATTTTTTAATTAAATATTATAAAATTAAAAATCGTGTCGATTTTATACTTTGTTCGCCGAATAATTTTGAAATCCCCCGAACTCAATCACGTGAGATACACTCAGACGATTTCTCTTTCTAATTAGATACATGATTTAAATTAAATTGAAAATGCTCTAATATCATTTAACGCAATCACATGAGATACACTCAGATAATTTCTCTTTTTAATTAGATAATGATTTAAATTAAATTAAAAATGCTCTAATATCATTTTACTTGAAAATGCTCTAATATCATTTCACGTCAATATTTCACTAATAAACAAAAATAAATTTTAAAAATAAAAAAACAGATTTAAAATTTTATTTTTATTTTTTTGATAAAATTAATTAAGTTTTTAATTTTTTTTCATTTTGTTTATTAATTGAACTACAATAGGTGGATACTAGAGCATTTTCGATTTAATTTAAATTATGTATTGAATCATTAGAGAAATCAACCGCGTGTATCTCATACGATTGTGTTCATGCTATTTTAAAAAAATTCGACGGAAAAAGTATGAAATCGACAAGATTTTGAGATTTATGGTCCATAATTGAAAAGTCAAAATAAAACAGTATCAAAACGAGTTTTGACCTCATTTATGATATCAAAATAGTAATTTTCTCCTAGTTATATTATTGAAATTATAAATTCTAAAATAAATGTCTCACTATGTTTATTTATAAATTTATTATTTTTTGTGTGGTTTATAAAAAAAACTAAGCAATTATAAAAATAAGAGGTTTTAGTTATTTTTAAGTATTAAAAAATTAAATATCCCATAAAATTTTAGGTTGATATAAATTCAAGTACAAATTTTAAAATAAGTATTTTAATTATAAAAAATTAAATATCTCAACATTTTTTTGTGGATTTAGGGGCCGTGGCACAAAGTGTTATTTGGCACCATTAAATTTAAATAATCTAATTCAACGCTCAATCTTTTACTGCTTCAAATGTAAAATCTACTCGTTATATATACTTTTATAAATTAATATTATTACAAAAAAACATCCGTTTTATATACTTTTATAAATTAATATTATTAAAAAAACGACTCTTTATATTTTTTATATAATTTTATATAATTTTAATTTTTTTTTTTTTGAAATTATTACTTAATAACATAAAAACAATTTTATTTTTTCTATTTAAATAGAGTGCAAAAGTGCGGCTCCTAAATCCATTTTTTGTTGATATAAACTTAAAAACAACATATAAATTCAAGTATAATTTTTTTTATAAATAGTTTAATACCATAGTTTAATTTATATTCTATATTCTACGGTGTTCCTTTCAACTCAAATTGAGAAAAGTGTTTGATTGTAGATTTTTTTTTTAATTTTTTTTAAATCTTAAAAAATTTAGATATGTAATTCAAATTTTTTAAAATCACACTTTATTTACACATCTCATTTTACTCTTTACACCCTCTTTTTAATTTATCTTAAAATAATTTATTAAATACACTTCCTTTGAAATACCAATGTTACCCTTCCTTCAGTAAACTGTTCCAAAGAGAGATGACAACTTCCTCTCACCGGAGCCTGAAGACCCGAGACCAACCTTCAGCCAAAACCTCATTCTAATCAATCCTGTCTATGCGATTGTGCTTTTCAAGGAAGATTTCGGTCGAGCCCCCGCTTTAGGATAACACGCTGCCTTTCAATTTCGTGCTGCCCCCATTGCCTCCATGAACAAGCTCGATGACCAGATCGAGTCGTCCTGTTTGTCGTATTGGTGTCGATTTCCAGCCATTAACAGTAGCCAATTTTAAAATTCATAAGAACCACAACTTATTCAATACGAAAGAATACCTCGTAAATTTTGTTTGATTTTCTTTTTAAAATATAAATATATTTCGGTTTTCAAAATCTTTATGTACAAATTTCTATAGATTTTAATGACTAAATTATTATTAAAATAAAATTTAAAAAATTATATCAAAAAATACTTATTTTTCTCTTTTAATAAGATAAAGTATTATTAAAAATAATCATTCTTGAAAAATTATATAAAAAATATGTTTATTTAAAAAAAAAATTAAATTAATATTAATAAATAATAAAATTTGAGAATAAAAAAAAATTCAAAAATTTTACCCAATTTTAAAATTGAAATCTACTTTAATCATCAGGCACGTGAGTGTTTATTTTTGAATTTATAATTATGTTATTCTAATTAAAATATTATTTATTTAATATTAATAATTGATAATATGAGTATTTTAATTATTTGAGAATGAATTTTGAAAAAAGGTTAATATTATAAAAGTTTAATATAGAAAAACCAACAATAAAAAAAAAGATTGAAACAATTGATGAGTGAATATTATGATGATAAGTTAAAAAAAATGTATACTTCAATTATTAGTTAATGGTTAGTTTTTTTGAATTTGTAAAATCTGAAAAAAAAAATATTAGTTCATGTAAAAAAATATTACCTCAATTCAGGCCTATGAAAATCAATATAAAAATATTATGAAAATCTATATAAATTAATTAAAAAAATAAGTCAATTTTTCATTAGTCTATAGATTTTCAAAATTTATGAACTTGTTTGGATTTTCAAAAATTATCTTCAAAAAGTGTAATTTAAAAAATATATAAAACTCAACAAAAAATATAAGTTTTATAATTTATAAAATATTAAAATTGTCAAATAATTAATATTTAATTTTCAATATTTTTATGTTATAATATTTTAACTTACTTTCAATTTAGTACAGAAAATAAATCTCTCGAAAGGACGACTCTAATGTCACACTTGAGCCTATCTAGTTAAGAATCAATCTTCTAGTGTCACGCTTGAGCCTTCTAGTTAAGAATTAATCTTGGAGTGGGCACTTCACAGTCTACAAAATAATCTTCACTCGACTCTAGGAAGGAAGAAGTGCTACGAAGAGAAGGCAATTCATTCAACTCATCGAAATCACTTCTTCTCTCTGGTCACTTTGTCACTATCGAAATCATATGAAGGGATAACAATTCATAACAATTCTATTTTCCTTTCATATTGTCTCTCTTTATACTCTATTATTCTTTCTCAATTTCCCTTAAATTTATAACACGTTATCAGCACGAAGTTTAATCGCGTTCTTTATCGAAGTTCTACTCATCCAAAATACGAACTCTAAGGCAAGAATTTATATGTTTGTTTAGATTTATTAATAATTGTTAACAGTGGTTTTTTCGTCAACTATTTTCTGGGATTTTTTAGGACTAGTTTGGTGAAAATTATTTGTGTTCTTAGCTGAAAATGGAAAAAACGAAAGAGTATTATTTAAGGATTTGAATCTTTCTTGAAGATTGTGAATGTCTTTTCCTTTTACAGCTCCCTCTATTTATAAGGCTACTGCTAGGGTTTACAAAAAGGAATTGAGCCTTTCTTTATTGGGCCTTGACATATGACAACTCATAAACCTAAAATGGTAAAAAGTCTATTTACTCCTTCATTGCGCCGCCATTACTGAGTCGAGGAGACCGGTCTTTGGCCCTCTCTCTACGGCACTCAAACTGGGCGGTATCCGGGCGAGCGGGCTCATTCTCGGGAGTTCATACACTCTGATCGGCACCTCATAAGTCGTCTGCCCGACTGACTCTTGCTGGTCGGCACGATCCTCTGGTCGGTCTTCTCCAGGTCATTGTGGGCGGTCTCCGGTGCGGGACCCATGGGAATGGAGCCCGCTGCTTAAATTGATATAATAATAATAATAATAATAATATATATTAAAAGTAAAAATAAAATAAAAATAATAATAAACGAAAATGGGGCACAACAAATGCCCCCCGCGAAGGATCTGGTCGGCAGGAGCCGGCCGGGTTCTTCGTGGTCGTAGTCGCTCCATTTTCTTCTTTGAAAGATAGGATTTGGGCCGTTTTGACACGTTGGCGACACGTGTCATGGAAACCCTTTCATCTCCCGCCTACAGCTGTCCTTTCAGTTGTCCTTTCGATTTTGAAATTCAAAATTAAAAAAGAAAAAACCGCCGCCTTTTTGGGTGCTATAAGTATCTTCCAAAAGAGACCTTTTTCACTTTTCGATCCCTTTTCTTCTCAAATTCTTCGGCGGCTGATTTTACCCCTGAAATCCGGCAACTATTTCCGGCGAATATTTCCTTTCCTTCAGGTACGCGTTCTTCTCTCTCTTGGTGTCGAGTGAGTTCCTCTTTCTGGGGTTTTCATAGGGCAAATATTCTCGTCTTCTTTTTAGGGTTTAAAAATTTTCTGGTGAATCGCCATTTTTTCCGGCGATCCCTCTGGTATTCATATCGTTATTAAATTTTCGGCCGTGGGTGTACCTCCTCTTTAAAAACCAGAAACTGGTGATGAGTGAAGAGGGATCCCCTCGTCGCGAATCGTCGGGCGCTTCGCCCGCTCATACTCCTATAGACCCGTCTAAATTACCCTCTACTTCTTCTCCTCGTGAGGGTTCGTCCTCTGATGCCTCATTGCCGTCCGGGCGTTCACTAAAATTTCCTTTCTCGGCCGACGAAAGCCGCGAGATGCTGGGAGGCGATGTCAGTGAAACCTATCGCCACCTTTGTAATATTATCGCTGATAGTCGGGGTCCTCCCTCCCCGTATACATATGAGGCCTATCTCCTTGAGCGGCCATACCTCTACGTCCCTCGTGAAATTTTTCGGGTAGTCGGGGATCGGCCAGGGGTATTCGAAGCTAGCCGGAGGCCGAGCAAAATCACGGAGTCTGCTCTCCAGGAAAAAAGGGGTGAGTGGGAGATCCCTTCGGACGTTCATATATACGCTCCTATTGAGGGTGAGCGGGCAGACTGCCCACCAACGGGTATGGTCGCAGTGAACTACTCGATGATGTCGAGCGGCCTTCGCTTTCCCATCCCGAATTCTTTCGCCCACTTAGTGCAAATCTTGGGAGTTGCTCCCATGCAGTTGGTACCGAATGCCTGGGCGACCATGTACGATCTGAATGTCATGTTTGGTTATTATGGCCTGTATCGAGGCCTGACCGGCCTTGAATTGATGTTCTTGCTGGGCATATGTGATGCCGGTAAAGGTGATTATTACCTCAAGCAACGAGATACCATAGTCACCGACCTGACGAGCAAGCAAGCCAAATGGACCGAAGAATGGTTCTTCGTAGCTGGAGAGTGGAACTCCAAGGATTTTCCTCTGAGTGCCGAATACCGGACAACCTCAGAACGTTAGTTTCTCTGACCTTAGTACTATTTATCCTAGATATCCTTTTTCCGTCCCTAATCTGCCTTTCGGGGATTCTCCCATTTTTATCCTTTTTTAGGCCCCAGAGCTCCAGATGCCGGGCTATTAGGATGGGACTTCCTGGTGATCCTGGAAAGGATAAAGTCACTCTCGTATAATCAACGGAAACACGAGAATTGGAAGGGCAGGGAGAGACGTCTTCGTGCTCGGTTTATAGTTACTCCCCGAGACGCCGAGGATATATTTCCGCGTGAGTAGTTGTTACAATTTACTTGGACTCCTGTCCTCCCCTTGTTTCTAATGTTTTCCTTATTTCCAGCCCGTAGGTACTTTCGAATTCTCCGACCGATCGGGATGCCTAAAATGGAGACCCCTCGCGAACGGAGAAAGAGGCAGCTCGCCGCGGAGAAAGCGGAAGCGGAGCGTCAGGAGTTGGCGGCCAGAGTGACCGTTGCTGCTCATCCCCCGAACACCTTTCCCATGCCTCAACCGATCAGCCAGATCAACGCCGAGAACTCCTCTTCTGACGAGGAACCACTTTACCGGCCGGCCAAAAGATCCCGAGTGGATGGGTCCAGCGCGTCCGGGACGAAGACAGGCGGGAAACCTCCGACGGCTCCGAAAAAAGATAAGGCTCCCCGGAAGAAAAGATCTCGGTCAGCAGGATCGGGGGACGATGATCGTTCGGGCGAGTTGGAGTCTATCTTCGGCGCCGGCGACGAGGACTTCTCCAGGTACTATCTTATCGACTTTCTTGATCGCATTTCATTACTCAGATTCTTACGAACTGGAATGCGAGTTGCAGGGCTTTCAAAGAGGACCCCGGGCTCCCTTTGGCCGTAGCTCACCTGACGGCCGCCCAGAATCCCTATGACGAGGACTCCCTGCCGGCACATATTGCTCAGTCCGTCGAGGACATTAACCACTCTTGGTCCCAGGAGATGGAGACTGCGGCGTCCCGACCGGACTTTTTGGAGAAGTTACTGCGAGTCAATGCTGCCCGCAATCTGATCATGGTGAATCGCTTGGCCCAAATCCGTGCCGAGCAGGAGGACAAAGCTGCTAAGTGCCCGCCCAACCTGCCTGACGTCTATCTGGAGTTGCGGACCCGGTACAACAAACTGGAGGAAGACTACAACCTTGAGTCCGGGATGAAGGCCTCCCTGAGCAGTGAGTTGGATGAGGAGAAAAAAGATAAGATGGCCGTGATCCTCAAACTGACCGAGCAGGGAGAGGAGTTAGACAAATTCAGAACTCAGGTGGAGGAGCTCGGCAAATCCTATGGCTATGCCGAGAAACGCATAAAGGAGTTGGAGGAATTGAACCAGCGGGTACTGAAAGAGCTGGAGGGCATGCAGACTGCCGAGGCTGCGCGTCGAGCCGATCCTGACGAGGACATCGACTTCTACAGTAACTATTCTTACTACTGTGCTTATTTCGATGGTATCCGAGCACTCTTGGAGGCAGGCCAGCCAGTGGACGTTTTGATGGGCTTCCTTCGCCAGTACGCCGAACAGTGTCCCCTTCACGCTCATTTTCACTTGTATGTGCTCGACCTGGAGCAGAAATTCAAATTAGACCTTTCCTGGTGGCCTCTGAAGTCGCAGCTTAGGATGCCCAAACCAGAGAAGTCGGTCGTTCAAGATCCTGCGGAACCGATTGATACGGCCGAGGTTGATCCGGCCATTGAATTTGCAGACTCGGTGCTCAAGGATAACGATGGTGAAGGGTCGGCTCCCGGGGATCAGAAGTGATGGCGTTCGGTGTTAAGACTTGCCTGGTTATCGTAAAAACTTGTGTTTGTTTTCATTCCTTTTCCTTTCTTTGCTTTTGGATTTTGCCCGTGCGGGCCTAAACAATATTCCTGACAATGTCTGATGCTTTCTGTTACTTTATCTTTTTACTACCTTTGGGATAAAAGGTTTTTGTCCTCATTATTCTATCTATGTTGCATTTATTCCTTTACTTTTAACGTATGTAACGTACGGAATTTGTATCGGTTTTCCCACCTCCAAAGGACTTTTGGCGGGAAAACTCCCTCCAAAACGGCTTTTGGTGGAGCCTTCTTATATGCACTTTATATATATATATGCGTTAGATCTTTCTATACTTGTGGTTTCCGCCTAAAGAAAATCAACAGAAAGAAAAGGAAAAGAGGGAAGAAAAAGGATGAGCCAGAGCAAGAAAATGCGTCCGAACAAAGGGAAACAGGTTTTTCATGGCACATCTGCGATCGCGGAGAGCTATTATGCCATTTCCATCCATTCTGACGGGTGGCGCAAACTAACCCAAAGGTTTGACGGCAAGTGGCATCGCAACAACTTCCCCCTCCCCAACGCGTTCGTGCAGCCGCTGGAGAAGTTCTTGGGAGAGGAGATTCCATTCCATGACTCCAACGAGCAAGCCTGGGTTGCCACAAAAACGAAGCTCAGGCGTCAGATGGCATTCGGAGGCCCGGGCTGGGCCGATTTTGTTCAGCATGCGGGCATCCAAGCGGGATGGGAGGTCTGGGTGATCTGGAAACCCGGGTTTGGGTTTCGTGTCAGCCTTTTCGATCTGGGGCGCCTCAATGTTTCTTTTCCTAAACAGATCCGGGCACGTGGTGAAGCTGACTCCCTCGGTCATCCTTATGTGGATTAGCGCGTCTTTTATTTAACCTGTTCGGTGATGAATAATTATGCTTTGTCGGTTTTGGTCTCCTTTACTTTTCATTAAATGTGAAGTCCTTGAAACTGCCATCTGTCTTTAATGCAGTCAACTTATCGCTTTAACTGTTCTTTGATTTTTGAAAATGAAACCCCTATAAATGGGTTGTTCTTGCGCTTGCGTATTGCCAAAAAATAAAATAAAGGATATATGTTATCACTTCTTGAAATATGTCGACTAGAGTCGAATTTTTGGATGGTTCGCATTTTTTCGAGCGCGCGTTCAACGGTACCTGGCATAGAGAGATCTTTCCGGTCCCCGCGGCGTTCCTCCGCCCGATCGGAGGCGGGACGACAGATGGGTTGCAAATGGTAGACCCCTTGGATCAAGAATGGTGTGTTTCTTTTACTCGCTTCCGCAACCAGACTGCAATCTACGGGCCGGAGTGGGAACGACTCATATGCGGGTTCGAGATACAAGAAGGTTGGGCCGTTCGGATCACTTGGACCGACGGGATGGGCTTCTCGATTGACGTCTTTGATCGGGATTACCGTTCGGCGGTGCGTCCGGTTGGGAATCGATCCTGGTCGTCCCAACGTGGAACGCGCGGATCCAGGGTCAGTCCCTGGCCTCCCCGGCCGACTCACGACCGTAGGGGTCGCCCTCTTCATTGATGTTTCCTTTCACGCGGTGTTCCTTAGTTCACGGTTTTTATGTTGTCTTTTTCTTATCCGCTCCACATTTTCCTTAGTGAAATTTTATGTTTTGAAACATTTATGTTTGCGGTGAAACATCGGCTAAATATTCATGTTCCCCGACGGATCAGGGTGACATGGCCGAGAATGGGACTTGTCCGGTCCTCGGTCTTAATAAAATTTCCTGTTCGATCGGTCGGGTGATGGATCACCCGACTCATCTCAGGCTCGGGGAGAGCGGACTCTATCCCCGGTTAAATATTCATGTTCCCCGACGGATCACCCGACTCATCTCAGGCTCGGGGAGAGCGGACTCTATCCCCGGTTAAATATTCATGTTCCCCGACGGATCAGGGTAACATGGCCGAGGATGGGACTTGTCCGGTCCTCGGTCTTAATAAAATTTCCTGTTCGATCGGTCGGGTGACGGATCACCCGACTCATCTCAGGCTCGGGGGGAGCGGACTCTATCCCCGGTTAAATATTCATGTTCCCCGACGGATCAGGGTAACATGGCCGAGGATGGGACTTGTCCGGTCCTCGGTCTTAATAAAATTTCCTGTTCGATCGGTCGGGTGACGGATCACCCGACTCATCTCAGGCTCGGGGAGAGCGGACTCTATCCCCGGTTAAATATTCATGTTCCCCGACGGATCAGGGTAACATGGCCGAGGATGGGACTTGTCCGGTCCTCGGTCTTAATAAAATTTCCTGTTCGATCGGTCGGGTGACGGATCACCCGACTCATCTCAGGCTCGGGGAGAGCGGACTCTATCCCCGGTTAAATATTCATGTTCCCCGACGGATCAGGGTAACATGGCCGAGGATGGGACTTGTCCGGTCCTCGGACTTAATAAAATTTCCTGTTCGATCGGTCGGGTGACGGATCACCCGACTCATCTCAGGCTCGGGGAGAGTGGACTCTATCCCCGGTTAAATATTCATGTTCCCCGACGGATCAGGGTAACATGGCCGAGGATGGGACTTGTCCGGTCCTCGGTCTTAATAAAATTTCCTGTTCGATCGGTCGGGTGACGGATCACCCGACTCATCTCAGGCTCGGGGAGAGCGGACTCTATCCCCGGTTAAATATTCATGTTCCCCGACGGATCAGGGTGACATGGCCGAGGATGGGACTTGTCCGGTCCTCGGTCTTAATAAAATTTCCTCATGAAATGGTCAAGATACGGCGAGTTCTTCTTGTTTCAAATTTTTTATTCCAATCATAAAGAGTTTCGAGATACAAAAGATTACTGATGGTACTTTTTCAAATGGAGTGCGTTCCAAAGGTACTGGTCGGCCACGCCGTTCAGGTGCTCCAATTCATATGATCATTTCTCCACGTGCTTCCTTACTCGCATTGGGCCTTCCCAGTTTGGGCCCAATGCCCCAGTGCTCGGCCCGAGCATGCGTTTGAGGACTAGATCCCCGGCCTTAAATTTCCTGATCTTGGCCTTAGAGTTATAGAAACGTTCCGCTCTTTGCTTAGCCGTGGCATTCTGGAAAACCGAGTTCAGCCTTCTCTCCTCCAAGAAGTCTAGTTCGAGGCGTAAAGCCTTGTCATTGTTTTCATTCATCTCTTGAGAAGTCCTATGGCTGGTAACCTCGATCTCGGAGGGTATCACCGCCTCAGCACCAAAAGCCAGGGCGAAAGGGGTTTCCCCGGTGGCAGCCTTGCTGGTCGTCCTATAGGACCACAACACACCTGGCAGCTCAGCTGCCCACCTTCCCTGTCTTTCTTCAAGTTTAGCCTTGATGGTGTGCTTCAAAATTTTGTTCACTGCCTCCACCTGTCCGTTCGTTTGAGGATGATAGGGGGTGGAGAAAGCCTTCTTAATCTTCCACTTGTCAAAGAAATTCATGACTTCCTTACCGTCGAACTGCTTCCCGTTATCCGAGGTGATGGTGTACGGGATTCCAAAACGGCATATGATATTTTTCCAGATGAACTTTATGATCGCCTTTTGGTCAATGACTTTCAGCGGCTCGGCCTCAGCCCATTTCGTAAAGTAATCCACGGCCACCACCGCGTACTTTACTCCACCTGGTCCGGTCGGCAGAGATCCGATCAGATCAATCCCCCATGACGCAAAAGGCCAAGGACTGTATATCGAGTTGAGATATTCTGGCGCCGTCCGGATAATGGCATTTCCGAGCGTAATTTATCGCATCCCGCCTCAAGGTAGGCCAATAGAACCCTTGGCGCACAGTCTTGTGGGCTAGCGACTGTCCTCCTGCGTGGTTCCCACAGACGCCGTCGTGAATTTCGCTAAAGACCCTGTGACCCTCGAGCAGGGTTATGCATTTCAAAAGTGGAAGGTATAAGCTTCTCCTATACAAAACATCTCTAATTAAGGTATATCTAGCCGCTCGTATCCGAAGTTGCCTGGCTTCCGTCTTATCTCGGGGTAGCGTTCCGTCCAGGAGGTAGGAGCGAATAAGGTCCATCCAAGTCTCACCACGGTCGATGATCGTGATTATGCCTTCCTCCTGTGATATTGCTGATTTTGCCTGGCTGGTTAGAATTACATTAGCCATATCTGCGCTTCCTTCGGAGGAAGCCAGCTTGGACAGCGCATCGGCCTGGGAGTTCATCTCTCTGGGAATTTGCTCGATAAAGGTTTTTGGTATCTTTTCGCACAACGCCATTACGTGTTCGTAATATTTCGCCATTCGGTCGCATCGGGTTTCATAATCTCCTTTGATCTGGTTAACTACCAACAAAGAGTCCATAAAGATCTGCAAGTGTTCGGCACCAACTGCTAAGGCCAGATTCAGTCCGGCGATCAACGCTTCGTATTCTGCTTCATTGTTCGTCGCGACAAACTCGAACTTTACAGCGTGCGTGAAAGACTGTCCGCCCGGTCCGACCAACACTATTCCAGCCCCGGCGTGGGAGGATTTGGATGAACCGTCGACGTAGAGCTTCCATGCCGGGATCCTGGTTGACGGGGTGGACTCAGGGAAAGTCAGTTCCACTATGAAATCTGCTAGGGCCTGCCCCTTGATCGCCGTCCTGGGAGCATAAGTGATGTCGTACTGACCCACCTCTAGACTCCACTTCAGTAATCGGCCGTTCGTGTCCGGTCTCTGCAAGACCTTTCGTAATGGCATGGTAGTCAGAACTTCTACTGGGTGATCGAAAAAATAGGACCTCAACTTCCGCACGCTCATCACAAGGGCGTATGCCAGCTTTTCCAGGGGTGTGTATCGTGTCTCGGCGTCGTGGAGAACCTGGCTGACGAAATAGATAGGCTTGTGCAGTTGTCCCTCTGCCCGGACAACCGAGATCATTGCATGTTCGGACGCGGCTAGATAGAGGAAAAGTGTCTCCCCGGTGACCGGTTTAGAGAGGATAATGGGGTTTCCGAGGTGCTCCTTCAGACGTAAGAAAGCCTCCTGACTCTCTTTTCCCCACTTGAATTTCTGGTCTTTTATCGATCTGAAAAATGGACGGCTTTTGTCCCTGAGCCGAGGGATAAAGCGACTAAGGGCGGCCAGACAACCAGTTAATTTTTGCACATCCTTCAGATTCCGGGGTTCCCTCAGATTTTGAATGACCCTGATCTTCTCTGGGTTGACTTCGATTCCTCTTTGGCTCACGATATGGCCGAGGAACTTGGTGGCGTATACTCCAAAATGGCACTTCTTCGGGTTCAACTTCATGTTGAAAGCTCTGAGGATCTCGAAGGTGGTCTTCAAATCCTTGATGTGGTCCTCCTCGGACTTACTTTTTATAATGATGTCGTCGACGTAAACCTCCATCGTATCACCGATCTGGTCAGCGAACATCTTATTCACTAACCTCTGATAGGTCGCCCCTGCATTTTTCAATCCGAACGGCATTCGTTTCCAGCACAGCACTCCCTTCTCTGAGTAGAAAGAGGTATGCTCTATGTCCTCTTCTGCCATGGGGATCTGGTGGTAACCTGCGAAACAATCACAGTTAGAAAAAATTGCATGCCCGGCGACGCTATCGACCAGATGATCGATGTGGGGTAGCGGGAAGTGATCTTTCGGGCAGGCTTTATTGAGATCGGTGAAATCAATGCATAATCGCCAGGCGTCGTTCGATTTTTTCACTAGAACAACATTTGCTATCCATTGGGGCTCTTCCTCGGCTTCTCTCACGAGATCATTCTCTACCAATTTTTTGACTTCGACCGCCAAAGCTGCGTATTTCTCCGGCCCCATCTTTCTACGCTTCTGGGAAATAGGTTTCTTTCCGGGATCAATCTTCAAGTGATGGCAGGCGTGTTTGGGGTCGATCCCAACCATATCCTTATGCGACCAGGCGAAAGCGTCGGTATTTTGTTTCAAGAAATCGATCAGCTCTTCCCTCAGCTGTCCGGGGATTTTCTTCCCGATGAAAACCTCCAATTCGGGCCTGTCCGGATCTAGGCATACTTTCTCGACTTCATCTACTGCCGAACATGCTGAAGGTCCTCGGGGATCGGGAATCTCGTTTGGTTCGAAGCCAATTCGGGGGTCAGGATCTTCGGCGCTCGTATGCTGTGTTGGAGTTGTGTACTTAATGTCTAGATTTAAGTATCTGTAAACTCCCGGTCATAGCATTTAACCTATTTAATTAATAAACAATTATTTGCATTTAATTATTATTAATTAATTATGCAAAATATAGTCCTGGATTTTATACGTTGTAGTTAGTATGGTGTGTCGGGCCCACACAGAAGATCATACTATCGGTCACTCGTATTTAATCAAACAGATGCTCACGACCTAGATGGACCCGGACCAATCCATCGGTATAGTCGTTGTGTGAGAGAGAAAATAATTTATCTTAATTATTTTATCACACTTGTACACTTGGTGTATTGGGCGGATCGCTTGAGATTTATTGATTAGGATTGCCTTGGATAATCAATTTAAATCTCAGAATATTTTATTCTTAATCCCCGATACTATTGCGGGTGTGTATATTTAATATAAGAGACTTTGATTTTCCAAAGGAATTAACCGATTTAATTATTGGGTTAATTACCGGTGAAATTGGGTCGCTATATTTTATATATGACATGCCGTGAATACTTGACGGGAAAGTGTATCCTGGAAGGGTTGATAATATCCCTGAGATGAGTTCATAAGGAATTATTGTGTAAACCTCATGAGTGGATTCGTTCCGCACAATAATTAAGGTTGAACGGTACTAGTCTCGGATATAAGAGATGAATATAATTTATTGAGCAATAAATAAATTTATTCATGGATATTTAAATCTTAAATACACGGAATAAATAATACTACCAGAGAAATATTATTTGATATAATATGGTTTAATATTGGGAGTGCAATTAATTTATATAGTGGAAAATAAATTAATTAATATTGATAAGGATTAATAGATTTGGGCTGGGCTCAATTTAATCTTCAATATTGGAAGCCCAATATTCCACCTCCTTTTGATCCCCTACGTAGCCTATAAAAGCACTACATGGCCTTCATAATTCATAACCTACGCCAATCATAAAGTCTTGAAGAGTGAAGGAGATCCATAGGAGTTCGATAGATCGTCGCCCACACGACGTTCGGACGAGGTGGAAGGAATACGTTGGAAGATCGCAAGGTCATCAATCCGATTTCGTTTCTCCGCACAACGAATCGAAGGTAAAATCATAAACCCCCTTTTATGATTTATGTGCGTATTAATTGTAATATATACATGAACGCACGATCCGGGTAACGTACGATCATCGCGGACGGGGATTCGAGATCCCCGGCGAAGATCGAAGGGGGCGGTCGAAACCCTAGGGTTTGACCGCCCGACGCGTGGACGAGGGGAAGCCCCGGCTCTTGCCGGGGCATGCGATCGACTTGGTCGATCGCTGGGGGTTCGCCGTGGGCTGGTGCCACGGCGGGTGAAACCCCTGCCCACCCTCGGCCGACGACGGCGCACGGGAGGAGCCCCGGCTGAAGCCGGGGCATGCGATCGACCGCGTGGTCGATCGCGAGGGAAAGCCGCGGCTTGAGCCGCGGCGGGTCAGCTGGGGGCTGACCGCCCTCCTCCGGCGGCGGTGGTGAGTCGCCGGACTCACCACCGGGGGCTGCTGGGCAGCCCCGGCGATCGCATGTGCATGCGATCGCGAACCCCGCGATGGGGTTCGGCTAGGGTTTAGCCGCGGGTTCATCCCGCGGCGATGCTCTTGTCGAGCCCGGTTCTTCATGGTGTTCGCGATCGGTTTCCGGCGATGGGGTTTCGATCGGGTTATCGGTTCCGCATAATTTTTGATAGCCCGGGACATCGATTCCCAGCATGCTGTATGTTTTGTATTGGATCGTTATCTTGGGAGGTCGGTAGTTCATCGATGAGGATGTGCAAGAATTGTGCTTCGAGTTCCGGCAAAGAGGCCTCTGACTCTTGTGTTTCTTGAGCCTCGATTTCGCGAGCCCCTGGTTGCCCGGGCTCGCCTTCTTCCCATAGAGCGGTCAAATATTCCTGGTCGTCTATATCCATCTCCCCCGTGGGGTCAATCTCCTTCAACACAACCGTGTCATTTCGGGTTATCTTATTTTGGGGCTCGACCTTCTCCGGGATCAGTTCATGGTCGGTTATTTGGGGGTTACTTCCCCCAAATGCCCCAGTGTTAGCGGCATCGATATCATTCGTGTGATTGTTTGCACTAGAACACAAAGGGTAATTAAAACACTTCATGGCCATATATATTGGTCACCTCGAAGGGTGCCGACCACACCACTCAAGGTGGGAAACTTAATACAATAGTAATGGGAGGACGCCACAGCCTCGAAGGCATCGAGGAACGGCCTCCCGAAAAAAGCATTATAAATGTTTTCTGCGTCCACAATAACAAACTCAACCAATCTGGTCATATTGACGGTAGGATCCTGCCAATCCTTCAATTCTACGGCCATCCTGATCTATCCCCTGGGGCGGACTACCACGTCTCCGAAGCCTTTCAGAACCCCTTCATACGGTCGAACATATCTCGTGAGGTCGCCGAGCTGGTCTAGCGCCGATTTGAAAATTAGATTGCAATGGGCCCCGTTATCCACGAGAACCCTGGCCACTTCGATGCCGAGGATCCGGGCGGTCACCACCAACGCGTCTTCTTTGGGATACTTTATCCCCTCCCGGTCCTTTTCCGAAAAAGAAATGACGATTCCTCGGGAGATGGTTGATTCTGCGTGGGGGACCACGACATTCACCCCTTAGAACTCGCGGAGCTCCTCCTTCTTCTGTCTCTTGTATTTGTGAATGATCGGCGTCAGTCCCCCGATCATTTTTACCCGAGCCCCATCGCGGACGGGTGGATCTTCGTTCCCGGGTCTGCCGACCGGGGGAGGTGGCAAAGCCAAAGGATTCTGGCCGACCGGATCCTGCTCGAGCCTCTGCTGCTGATGAGGTCGATGATTCTGATCGTCTTGATATCCTCGTCCTCGACCTCTACCTCCCCTTCCCCGGCCGACACCTCCACGCCCGGTGGCTCCACGACCGGCCATCGGGCGGCCCCGCTTTGGTGCCTGGAGGAGTTCGGTCAGGCTCCCATCTTCATACAGCTGTCGGAGTTGAGCGATCAGATCACGACACTCGTCAGTCTTATGCCCGTTCTCCTGATGGAAAGAGCACCACTTGCGCGGATTTCTCTCGTCAGGGCGGCTCCTCATGGCCTGAGGAGGGGTGAGGATATTGATGTCTCGTTCGTAAAAAATCTGGAGGATCCGAGTGGGGGTTTGTCCCAGGAACGTCCCATCCTCAGGGTATTCATCTATGATTTCGACCTTCTTTGGTGCATGGACAACTCCCTGGTAGGGTTTTTAGTGGGGCTTCTTCTTTCCACTTTCATGATATTTAACCGTTGGAGGTGGCTCCGTCCAGTAATCAACGGTTGCCGGGTTGACAGATCTCTTCTCGACGGGGGATCTTCCCTCGTTCTCTGGCTCCAACTCCTTTATCCGTTGATCGTATATGCGCTGCTGGGCAATCTCTTCGCCCGCCCTCCTGCGGAACTCGGTGTACGATTTTGGGTATTCCTTCATCATGGGCTTGAACAGACTGGACGTGGGCCGCAAACCGCCCAGTACGGCATGAACGAGAATCTCGTCACTCACCCGGTCCCCTTGCTTCGCTATCTGCTCCACTCGATCTATGTAGCCCTCGTCGGTCTCATCTTTTCCCTGTTTGACCCCCATCAGACGCTGGTGGCCCTCCGAGTATTTCACCTTGGACGCAAAATAGGAGACGAACTCGTCTCCCAGCTCTCCGAAGCTGTTGATCGACCTCGGCGGCAGACTCGTGTACCAACGATGGGCCATGTCGCCAAGAGTGAAGGGGAAAAGACGGCACTTCGTGGCCTCAGTGGCTCCTCGGCCCACCATGTATGTGTTGTACTTGTTTGGATGGACGTCGGGGTCAGAGGCCCCATCGTAGATGAAAGTCAGCAGCGGGATGATATCGGGTTGGGATCGTGCTTGCTTGATCTTCAGACTGAGGGGTTCGGCGAGGGCGGATCTCCTTTTGGGGTCACAGTCTTGCTCGGCCAATCTCTTTTCCACTTCCTCTAGCCGTTTCGCGAGGCCGGGATCGGTCACCATGACTGTCCCCAGATTTGCCGCGGCATGGACGGGATTTACTGTCTGCTTCTGCTGAAAAGCGGCTCGGACGGATTCTTCGTGCGCCTCCTCTTCGAACTCCCTCTCCAGGCAGCGGCGGTTAGGGTTTGGATTTTCGGCGACGGGTCTTTTCTCCAAGAAACGAGACCGAGCTTCCAACTTCTGTATGGTGCGCTTAATCTCCTCGGGGGTGTTGACCCGCCCCAAGTCCAGATCTGGCTCTTCTTCCAGGGCGGGTGATAACAGCTTCTCGGCTTCCGCCACTTCTTCACGGAGGACTCTCTGTCTCTCCCTGATCTCGGCCTCTTTGGCGCGCAGCGTCTCTATCATCGCCAGCTGGCGAGCGATTTCGTTCGGAATCTCTGGGGATGCTGTCCCAGCGCCGTCTTTCACCAGAGGCGCTCTCCCCGCGTCGCCTTCATGTCCGTCGGCCTCGCCGGTGAGAGCGACGACGGCGCTACTGGAAGTACCTGCAGTTTTCATCGCAAGAAATCGAGAAAAAGAAAAGCTTGACACCGAAACTAGCGCTTGAGCTATCCCCCTCCTTCTAGCGCCAATTGTTAACAGTGGTTTTTTCGTCAACTATTTTCTGGGATTTTTGAGGACTAGTTTGGTGAAAATTATTTGTGTTCTTAGCTGAAAATGGAAAAAACGAAAGAGTATTATTTAAGGATTGGAATCTTTCTTGAAGATTGTGAATGTCTTTTCCTTTTACAGCTCCCTCTATTTATAGGGCTACTGCTAGGGTTTACAAAAAGGAATTGGGCCTTTCCTTATTGGGCCTTCACATATGACAACTCATAAACCTAAAATGGTAAAAAGACTATTTACTCCTTCATTGCGCCGCCATTACTGAGCCGAGGAGACCGGTCTTTGGCCCTCTCTCTACGGCACTCCAACTGGGCGGTATCCGGGCGAGCGGGCTCATTCTCGGGAGTTCATACACTCTGATCGGCACCTCATAAGTCGTCTGCCCGGCTGACTCCTGTTGGTCGGCACGATCCTCTGGTCGGTCTTCTCCAGGTCATTGTGGGCGGTCTCCGGTGCGGGACCCATGGGAATGGAGCCCGCTGCTTAAATTGATATAATAATAATAATATATATTAAAAGTAAAAATAAAATAAAAATAATAATAAACGAAAATGGGGCACAACAATAATTATAAATATATATACTTCTTCTCTTCTTCACAAAAGTAATATGTTCGTGAAGAACATTATAATCTGATATTTCTGAAGTAATATCATATGTTCCCGAAAAACATTATAAACTGATATTCCTGAAGTAATATCATATATTCCCGAATAACATTATAATTTTTATATTCCTGAAGTAATATCATATGTTTCCGAAAAACATTATAATATGATATTCTTAAAGTAATATCAAATTAATTATGTTTAATAAATCAAATAAAGTTTTTAATGTTCCTGAAGAACAATGTGACATGATATTCTCGAAAAAATATTAATGATCCTGAAGAATATCGTGATATGATATTCCTGTAGAAATATCAATATCAAATTGATTATGATTATATACTAATAATCTCGAATAATATCTTTGAAAATTCACCGTAAAATAAATATACGATCACCCGAAGTTGTTCGTACTATAGCTTTGTGGAAAGATTTAAAAGAAAGATACGATCACCCGAAGTTGGTCGTACTACAAAAAAACGTGTGGTATGATTGACTCCACGTTCGATTACAAGATTTTAAATCTATCGAGGCATTCTGAATAAATTGGTCGTGGAAAAATCATGAAGTTCGACTCACAAGTTTGAGTCACGTTATAATTTGATATTCGTGAAGTAATATCAAATCAATTATTCTTAATATATCAGTTAAATTGAATGTTCCTGAACAACATATACTCGTGTTTTAAATATTATATTGATCGTTCCGGAAGAACATCATGATTCGATATATTCGATAAATATTAAATTAAATTGCTCCCGTAGTAGCAATAAGTTTTAAATGTTCCCGAAAAAATATGATATTCATGAATAAATATCAAAATTAAATTTAAATGTTCTTGGAGGACATCATGATATGATATTTCCGCGAAATATCAAATCAAATTGCTTTTGCTTTAGCAATTAAACACTAAATATTTTAAATCGATATTGATATTTGTTGTGCCATAAAAAACCACCACCGACACGTGGAAAGAGCCGTCACCCAGACGGCAGGGAAACAAGGCCCAAACGGGGCACCAGATAGTGCCGTGGGCCCCCTCACCAAATCCCCATCACAGAAGATAGATAATACCCGCGCGTCCCATACACGGGGCAAATAAACCGACATACGGGACGACGGGCCAATAAGACACGGACCGCGGCCCAGCTCAGAGCTCGGGCGCCCCGCGACCCGGGATGCATGGTCACGGGAGCAACGGGCATCGGGCCCCGGAACTCCTCCAGGCCCCAGTCGCGGGAGACTACCACGTAATTGAAGCACACAGCGGAGGGAGCACAAAGGCGGAGGACAGCCGCACACGTTCCCGGGTGTCCCATCCCGGGGCGTGATCACGGGATTCCGATACCCCACAGATACGACCTGCCCCAGCTCGCACAGAACAATGACTTCTTTATCCACGCACGAGGAAACACGTGTCGATTTCAGACAGTTGGAATCCCGCGCAGGGCAT
Organism: Euphrasia confusa; assembly: GCA_954870475.1. Lineage (NCBI taxonomy): Eukaryota > Viridiplantae > Streptophyta > Magnoliopsida > Lamiales > Orobanchaceae > Euphrasia > Euphrasia confusa. Next base: position 28,048,436 of record OX940960.1, read on the forward strand.
AAAGGGATAAGGATCCCATTCGCGCACATGGCCGTGGGACCCCTTCGCGAAGCCCGGATCACCAGAGCCCAGACTCTTCCGCCGTCCCGGAATCAGGCTGGGATCACCAAGCCATGCGGGCGACCGACCACAGAGCATCCAAAGAGTGAACTGAGCTAAGGCACTAACCTACCATCGTCACGGACCCCCTACCACGACGGGGCGGCTCGCTGCAACCGACATCAGGGATACCGTATCTCGGTGAAGCGCACCTCGGAATCGTGCCTCGGCATTTAATGTATCTAGCATAGGTATTCGACGTGTTTGGGGTATCGTGGCATGAATGAGCATGTGATCTTCGCCTATAAAAAGCACCCTCCCGTAAACGATTAAAGGGCGGCACAAATTAGCTAATAAAGCCATTAAAGAAATAAAGGATATTATCCTCCCAAGCTCCAAGTTCTTATCCTGTTTTCCAGTCTAAAGTAATCAGCCCTTTCTACATATAAATTTAATGTATTGGTACCGTTTCCAAACCCTCTAAACACAGCCCAGCCCCGTTACTTTCAACCCGACCAAAACGTGCCAAAACATTTGGCGCTAGAAGGAGGGGGTTGTAATCTTTAGACCCAGGAAAAAAGCCAGAACGAAAGATGTCCGGCCAGGAGCAAATCAGAGCCACCGCATCTGATTCCTCAAGATCCGATACCCGACGTAGGTTGGAGCGAGGAAAGATGCCCATGGAGGATGAGCCTACAGTCCACCCGCCAGCCAAGCAAGGATGTTACCCGGCCTCGGAGACCGAGGCCAGACGGAAGGATGCAAGGTCGCACCGGTCCGTCTCCCGGCAAGCTCGAAGCGGCAACGATGCACGACGGCAGAGACGCCACCATCGCCCGGAACGACGCTATTGGCGCTCACGCCACAACCCGGTCCGGGACCCGGAGCCACTCGCCACCCCGATCCCGTTCACCAGCGACATGCTCGACACGCCCGAGAAGATTGATGGGATCGTGGCCAGCCTAACCCAACGTATGCACGCCCTAACTACTCCCGTTTTCCATTCAGGTCATAAGCAGGCCAAAGTGAGCGCCTTCGACCGATTAAGCCGGGGTCAGAGCAGCAGGGATCAGCGAGACCCCCCGAGGAGGACGCTGTTCGACCGGGATGATGAGGCCGAGTGTCAGTCCGCCTCGTCAGAGTCCCGGGCGCCGGAAGACGGAGACCCGGATCTACGAGCGCGGGGGAGAAGGCATGATTTTCAGCCTATTGCACGGGCCGCTCCCATCATGGGGCCTGAAGTAGGCCTCCGCGACTTATACGAGCAAATGTTAGAAGTGAAGAAGGAGCTCGCCGAGGTACGAGCCAAGCCCGAGCGAACCGATTTCTGCAAGGAGCCGCTAGCCCCGGAGATCGAACACGCCGCCATGCAGTACGAAATACAGCCTTTTCAGGCGAATCTCTACGACGGAAAGACGGACCCCGAGGTCCACCTCAGCCGGTTCCGTACGTACATGTCGGGACGAGGTGCCAGCGATGCTACGAGATGCCGTCTGCTTCCACTAACCCTGGGAGAAACGGCCCACAAGTGGTTCGCCGGGCTACCCGCCAGATCGATCCACTGTTTCGACGACCTGGTCCAACGATTCGTCGCCCATTTCGCCTCAAAGGTCAACCGACTCGAGCAGAGCCAAAGGTTGATCGGCGTCAAACAGACGTCGCTTGAAAGTGACGAATCCTACGTGGACAGAGTGGGGGACATCCTGCTCGGCGGGGAAGAAGTCGGCGACGACATGAAGCTGCACACCGCTATGAGTGGGCTCCGGAAGAATTCGGAGCTGTTCAAACACCTGATGTTGAGCTACCCACGAAGTTACGAGGATTTCCGCGTGAAGGCAGGAGCACAATGTTGGCTCCAGAGGCTCATGCGGGGAGGCGACAGCACCCCGGAGCCAAAAGCAAAAGTTCCGGACCCCGCACCCCGGAGGCCACCCAGCGAGCCAAGAAAGGCGCCTTACAAATCATACGAGTGTTGGAGTTGTGTACTTAATGTCTAGATTTAAGTATCGGTAAACTCCGGGTCATAGCATTTAATCTATTTAATTAATAAACAATTATTTGCATTTAATTATTATTAATTAATTATGCAAAATATAGTCCTGGATTTTATACGTTGTAGTTAGTGTTGGAATTCGCTATCCCGGGTTATCAAAATTGCGGAACCGATAACCCGAACGAACCCTTCGCCGGAGATCACACGAACGCCGACTCATCCGCAGAGGTCCGGGCTTTGGAGACCATGCGTCCGAAGACGCACAGCCTGCCCCCACCCGAACCCCCGCGAGTGCGGGGTTCATGTAATCAAGCGATCGATCGCGCACCGGCGATCGATCGGGGTGGGGCTGCCCAGCAGCCCCCGCGGCGGGTCCGGCGACCCGCCGCCACCAGGAGGCCCCCGCCTTCACGGCGGGGTAGGGCACGGCACCAGCCCGTGCCCTAGCGATCGATCCCGTGGATCGATCGCACACCCTCGGCCCAGCCGAGGGTCGGCCCCCACGCCCCACGCCGAAACCCTAGCGGGCGCACGCCGCGGTCCGGTGGCTTCGCCACCACCGCGCGTTCGTCCGTCTATTCCGGGCTTCGATCTTCGGATCTTCGTCCTACGGTACTCTCGATAAAAACAAATCGAACAATAATCAAGTTAGTTGAGAATTGTACCTACGATTCGTTGTTCGGAGAAACGAAATCGATGATGACCTCGTGATCTTCCCGCGTATTCCTTGCACTCCGTTCGAACGTCGGGTGGGTGACGAGCTATCGAACTTTTTGGATCCTCCTCACTCTCAGAACTTTATTGTTGGCGTAACTTAGGTTGTGAAAAGTGAAGACCATGTAGTGCTTTTATAGGCTACGTAGGGGATCAAAAGGAGAATAAATATTGGGCTTCAATATTGAAAATTAAATTGGGTCCAACCCAAATCCATTAATTCTTATCAATATTAATTTTATTTATTTTCCACTATATAAATAAAATTGCACTCCCAATATTATTCCATATTATATCAAATAATATTTCTCCAACTTAGTATTATTTATTCCGTGTATTTAAGATTTAAATATCCATGAATAAAATTTATTTATTGCTTAATAAATTTATTCATCTCTTATATCCGAGAATAGTACCACTCAACCTTATTTATTATGCGGAACAAATCCACTCGCGAGGTTTACATAATAAATCCTTATGAGCTCATCTCGGGGATATTATCAACCCTTACGGGATACACTGCCCCTTCAAGAATTCACGGCATGCCATATATAAAATATAGTGACCCAACTTAACCGGTAATTAACCCAATAATTAAATCGGTTAATTCCTTTGGTAAATCAAAGTCACTTATATTAAATATACACACCCGCAATTGTTTCAGGGATTAAGAATAAAATACTCCGAGTCTCAAATCAATTATCGCCGAGCAATCCTAATTGATGAGTCTCAATCGATCCGCTCAATACACCAAGTGTACAAGTGTGATAAAATAATTAAGATAAATTATTTTCTCTCTCACACAACGACTATACCGATGGATTGGTCCGTGTCCATCTAGGTCGTGAGCAACTGTTCGATTAAATACGAGTAACCGATAGCATGATCTTCTGTGTGCCCATGCAACACCATACTAACTACAACGTATAAAATCCAGGACTATAATTTGCATATATTTAATTAACAATAATTAAAAGCAAATGAATGTCTGTAATAGATAGGTAAATGAAAGTGCATACAGAGTTCAGAATACTCAAATCTAGACATTAAGTATACTACTCCATCAATCTCCCACTTATACTAAGGTCTAGTCTTATCTTCCAAACTTCTGACTCCCAAACCCTCCAAGTGCTTGTAGTATACTTCCTTAGGAAGTATCTTGGTGAAAGGGTCCGCTAGGTTGTCTTCCGAAGCTATCTTGGTGACTATCGCATCGCCCCTCTTGACGATGTCTCGAATCAGGTGGTACTTGCGCTCTATGTGTTTGGTAGCACTATGGGACCGTGGTTCCTTACTGTTTGCCACTGCACCGCTATTATCACAATAAATTGTCATAGCTTTAGGCAAACTCGGAATCACATCTAAGTCCTGGAGGAAATTAAGGAACCACACTGATTCTTTCGCTGCCTCTGAGGCTGCAACATATTCAGCTTCCATGGTAGAGTCCGAAATGCACTTTTGCTTAACACTCTTCCATGATACGGCTCCACCTCCCAAAGTGTACACATAGCCTGATGTCGACTTACGCCGGTCCTTATCAGCTTGGAAATCCGAATCTGTGTAACCCAAAGGAATCAGATTGTCTGCACTGTATCTCAGAACATAATCCTTAGTATTTCGCAAATACTTGAAAATGCTCTTTACAGCAGTCCAATGAGCCTTTCCAGGGTTACTGTGATATCTTGCTACTATGCCAACGGCATAACAGATATCAGGCCTCGTGCATAACATTGCATACATTAAGCTTCCCACAGCCGAAGCGTAGGGAATTGCTTTCATGTCATCTTTCTCCTTTTGTGTCTGAGGACACATATCCTTAGAAAGATAAGTTCCTTTACTGAAGGGTAGATCACCCTTCTTGGAATCTTGCATGTTAAAACGAGCTAAAATCGTGTCTATGTAAGATTGCTGGGAAAGACACAATGTTCTATTCCGGCGATCCCTTATAACTTTGATCCCTAGAACATGTCCGACTTCTCCCAAATCTTTCATATCGAATTGTCTAGACAACCATCCCTTTATGTCTGATAACATCTTTACACTGTTGCCAATGAGAAGTATGTCGTCTACATAAAGCACGAGAAACACCACCTTCTTTCCATCACGTTTCCAATACACACACGATTCGTCCATGCTTTGAATGAATCCAAAAGATTGGACTACTTCATCAAACCGCAGGTTCCACGATCGCGAGGCTTGTTTCAATCCATAAATGGATCGATTAAGCTTGCACACTAGATGATCTCGCCCCTTAGCAATGAATCCTTCTGGTTGTTTCATATAAATCGTCTCGTCAAGACTTCCATTAAGGAAAGCTGTCTTGACATCCATTTGCCACACCTCATAATCCATATGAGCTGCTATGGATAAGAGAATCCGGATTGACTTTATCTTGGCTACCGGCGAAAAGGTCTCCTCATAATCGATTCCCTCTTTCTGAGTATATCCTTTCGCAACAAGCCGAGCTTTAAAGGTTTCAACCTTTCCGTCAGATCCTCTCTTTCTCTTGTAGACCCATTTACACCCAATTGGCTTTACGCCGCTTGGTGGTTCTACAAGATCCCAGACTTTATTAGAATCCATAGATTCTATTTCGGATTTCATCGCTTTCTTCCAAGAAGGCGCATCTATATCTTGTACCGCCTCATCATAGGTCCAGGGATCGACTTCATGAACTCCGGGTGCCGAGTCCGAAGACTCACCCAGTCCAATCCATCTGTCCGGTTGTTTAACAACCCTCCCACTACGACGGCGTTCCGGTGTATTAACAGTGACAGTATTAGGTGCAGGTTCTAGCGGTGTATCTATACTCGGTTCGGCTGTATCCAGGTCTTCCTCGTTACCTCTCAACTCATCAAGTATTATGTCACTTTTGGGCTTGTGGTCCATGACATAGTCTTCCTCTAAGAACCGAGCGTTAGTACTTATAACGATCTTCTGGTCCGTAGGACTATAGAACATGCCACCCTTAGTTCCTTTCGGGTATCCTACAAACAGCCGTATTTCTGATCTAGGTTCTAAATTATCGGCGCCATGTCGCAACACATGTGCTGGACATCCCCAGATCCGAATGTGTTTCAAGTTAGGCTTACGCCCACTCCACAATTCCATGGGTGTAGTTGGTACCGTTTTGGTCGGAACCCTGTTCAGAATGTACGCCGCTGTTTCCAAGGCAAGTCCCCAGAACATAACAGGTAAATCCGAGTAACTCATCATCGATCGCACCATCTCCATAAGAGTCCTATTCCTTCTTTTTGACACACCATTCTGCTGAGGAGTATATGGTGAGGTCAGCTGGGATTCAATCCCATTCTCTGCCAAGTATGCCTTGAATTCTCCAGACAGGTACTCGCCTCCGCGATCAGATCGCAGGCATTTTATGGATTTACCACGAAGGTTCTCCACAAGAGCCTTGAATTCCTTGAACTTGTCAAAAGAATCACTCTTGTGGCGCATCAGGTAAATATATCCATACCTTGAGTAATCATCAGTAAAGGTGATGAAATACTCGTACCCTCCCCTTGCCTGAGTAGACATAGGTCCGCATACATCAGAGTGAATCAAATCCAATACTTGTTCAGCTCTACGTCCTTTACCAGAAAAAGGACGCTTGGTCATTTTACCTTCCAAACAGGATTCGCAGGTTGGAAGGTCCTCTCCTTCTATGCCGCTAATGAGACCATCAGCTTTCAACCTTTGAATTCTATTCGAATTAATATGACCTAGCCTTAGATGCCACAAGTATAATTGATTCATTTTAGAAGGTTCTTTTCTCTTATTGGTGTTCGTAGATGTGTTATTACTCTCGGTTAGTTGCACCGTGTTAGACTCAGGATTCAGAATATACAAATCGTCTACCAATGTACCAGAACAGACAATCTCACTATTTCTTCTTATGACCACAGAGTGATCAAAAGAAATAGAATATCCATTCAGAATTAACTTAGAAACTGAAATTAAATTCTTTCTAAAATTCGGTACATAAAGACAATTTTGTAAAACCAAAACCCTATCACTACTAAAGCGTAAGTGAACGTCTCCCACTGCAACAGCCGCCACCTTCGCGGCATTGCCCATGTAGACTACGATCTCTCCCTCTCTAAGTCTCCGGGTTTCCTGGAACCCCTGCAATGAATTGCAGACATGGTCAGTGGCACCCGTATCTACACACCAGGTGCTGGTAGATATCACCGCTGACAATGTTTCAGTGACTAAGGAAAATTTCGTACCTTTGATGAGAGGACAATCAGACCTCCAGTGCCCAAACTGCTTGCATCGAAAGCACTTGCCCAAAGGCTTGCTTTTCCCAATCCGTGGCTTTGAGCCACTGGGCTTCTTTGCACACTTTTCCTCTAGCCTTGACACAAAAGCTTGTGATTCTCTCAACTTACGCACAAACTCCCCTCTCGTTGAATCCTTTTTAAGGGACTCATTGAGAGAGAATTCTGTGAGTATGTTAATCACCTCTTGCCCGGCTTCCACGCTATGTCTCAACATCATCCTGAGGTCATTTCGAATGTCCTCATCAGTTGGGACAACAGTGGATTCGGAAAGCTCAACAGTCTGGACAATGTCCAGATTTCGTTCCCAATCATCACCATATGGAACCGGTGAGTTTTCATCCTTAAGTATATCACAAAGTGGGGTCACAGTCATTCTTAACCTATAAGCACATAAAACAGACAAACAATTTAATATCCGATATTATCTCCCTTAAATAATATCATTAAATCACTAATCACATCTAAAATCCCATCAGGTAAGGCAAGCCACGTGGTGTGGACGTTTACCCACCCAAATGATTTAGCAATTAGATTTTCTTTGGTCATACATCAATTATAGCGTGACCTCGTGGGGAGGAATACTATAACGCGTATCTAAGTGTAAACCATTACTCAGTACCAAAATAAATTACTTGGAATTGCTACATCACCGCAAGCCACGTGGTGTGGACGTTTACGATAACTTCACAACTCTTCATAATTACTTACAACTGTCTACATCAATTAATCCAAAGTCCGTTAGCACAGCAAGCCACGTGGTGTGGACGTTTACTACACTAAGAGACCTTTATAATTGACTCCCTATTACTTGATCCATTTAATCTCGTAAATCAAGACGTGGAGAATCATAAGTGAAACTCGAAGTTTCTAACCAGTGATCCACCATGCGAACAACCCTATCTCTCATAAATGAGGGAGCCGAGCAGACAAACGACCCATCTATCAAAGAATGGCACGAAAGTCTCTAATTTGTGTCCTCTACATGACCAAGTGGCTCTGGCTCCATTCCACTCCCCGGGGTGAGAATGAGTCGACTTGAAATCAGCTTTGGAAAGACAAATTAGGCATTGTTTGATAAACTCAATTAATGTCTCTTGTAAGAGGAATTACAAGAACCCTCCTCCAATGACTTATCTATATAAACTTCAAAAGTTCATAAAAGTCACCAAGAGAGCAGCAATGGAGACCATGGGTATGTTTCCATACCCTCTCCCACTTAGCTTTTTACAATAAAGGGATACGCTATCTAGTGCATAAATAAACACATATAGCATGCATACATGTAATAAAGCACATAGTATTATCACATAGTCAAAATAATTACTAGAATATTATTTTCCGACTATTATGGCTTCATCACATCCCCGTACGCATCTTCTAGTCTTCAGTCTTCGTTTCTTGAATGCTCCAAGTGACGAGAATATTAATATCCAATATTTAAATCTATTTATTTTCAATTAATCCAAAAGTTACTTAATTCGAAAATTAAGTCAATTGAATATATCAAAAATAAAATTAAATATTATTAATATTTTTATTTATTTTATTTTCTTTTTCCACTTCATTAAATCTTTAGAATAATTCATCCAAGAAAAACTTGGAATATTCTAGATGATATCCATAATGAAATAAAGAAATAAAATAATTAGGACTATTATACTTTTCCAAATTTATTTTATTCCTAATCCATGAATATTCCCATGAGTAGGAATAATCAAATAGGAAAAATAAATTTAGTACTAAATTAATTCTTTTTCTATTTTTCTAGAGTATTCCATAAAGAAATAATCAAAATAGGAAATAATGAATTAATTAGAAAAGTATTTTTCCGGTAGGAGTAGCCCGGGTTGGGAGACCCCGAACCACCCCCACCATGTCCGACCGGCCAGCCTTGGGGAGGACCGCCGCCGCCCAAACGCCGGCCAGCCACCGAACCGGTGGCAGCCGTGGCTAGGGCAACAGCCCCCCCGGCCATAGCCACGATCCGGGCATCACGGGGATCGATCCAATCGATCCCTAGCCCTTCGTCCACCCCGTCACTTCGTCTTCTCCGGCGGTCTTCGATACGTCGATCCAATCGCAAAATTAAATTTACAAAAATCTAAATTACAATTCCGGTATCGATTCTATACACGAAATCGACCCTATACATTTTCCGGAAAAACAACGAACATAATAATAAATCCTAAATTCGGTCAACCCCCGAATTTTTACTATTACAAGCATTCACCACCAAAAACGAATCTCGACATGTCCGAGAGTTTAATAAAACCAACAATCACATGACAAAATAATTAAACGAATAATCATCAAGCCATAATAGTCGGAACCCTGCAAGGTAGAACAATTTTATCGAAAATACCGCGAACGTAAACCACGCTCTGATACCAATTGTTGGAATTCGCTATCCCGGGTTATCAAAATTGCGGAACCGATAACCCGAACGAACCCTTCGCCGGAGATCACACGAACGCCGACTCATCCGCAGAGGTCCGGGCTTTGGAGACCATGCGTCCGAAGACGCACAGCCCGCCCCCACCCGAACCCCCGCGAGTGCGGGGTTCATGTAATCAAGCGATCGATCGCGCGCCGGCGATCGATCGGGGTGGGGCTGCCCAGCAGCCCCCGCGGCGGGTCCGGCGACCCGCCGCCACCAGGAGGCCCCCGCCTTCACGGCGGGGTAGGGCACGGCACCAGCCCGTGCCCTAGCGATCGATCCCGTGGATCGATCGCACACCCTCGGCCCAGCCGAGGGTCGGCCCCCACGCCCCACGCCGAAACCCTAGCGGGCGCACGCCGCGGTCCGGTGGCTTCGCCACCACCGCGCGTTCGTCCGTCTATTCCGGGCTTCGATCTTCGGATCTTCGTCCTACGGTACTCTCGATAAAAACAAATCGAACAATAATCAAGTTAGTTGAGAATTGTACCTACGATTCGTTGTTCGGAGAAACGAAATCGATGATGACCTCGTGATCTTCCCGCGTATTCCTTGCACTCCGTTCGAACGTCGGGTGGGCGACGAGCTATCGAACTTTTTGGATCCTCCTCACTCTCAGAACTTTATTGTTGGCGTAACTTAGGTTGTGAAAAGTGAAGACCATGTAGTGCTTTTATAGGCTACGTAGGGGATCAAAAGGAGAATAAATATTGGGCTTCAATATTGAAAATTAAATTGGGTCCAACCCAAATCCATTAATTCTTATCAATATTAATTTTATTTATTTTCCACTATATAAATAAAATTGCACTCCCAATATTATTCCATATTATATCAAATAATATTTCTCCAACTTAGTATTATTTATTCCGTGTATTTAAGATTTAAATATCCATGAATAAAATTTATTTATTGCTTAATAAATTTATTCATCTCTTATATCCGAGAATAGTACCACTCAACCTTATTTATTATGCGGAACAAATCCACTCGCGATGTTTACATAATAAATCCTTATGAGCTCATCTCGGGGATATTATCAACCCTTACGGGATACACTGCCCCTTCAAGAATTCACGGCATGCCATATATAAAATATAGTGACCCAACTTAACCGGTAATTAACCCAATAATTAAATCGGTTAATTCCTTTGGTAAATCAAAGTCACTTATATTAAATATACACACCCGCAATTGTTTCAGGGATTAAGAATAAAATACTCCGAGTCTCAAATCAATTATCGCCGAGCAATCCTAATTGATGAGTCTCAATCGATCCGCTCAATACACCAAGTGTACAAGTGTGATAAAATAATTAAGATAAATTATTTTCTCTCTCACACAACGACTATACCGATGGATTGGTCCGTGTCCATCTAGGTCGTGAGCAACTGTTCGATTAAATACGAGTAACCGATAGCATGATCTTCTGTGTGCCCATGCAACACCATACTAACTACAACGTATAAAATCCAGGACTATAATTTGCATATATTTAATTAACAATAATTAAAAGCAAATGAATGTCTGTAATAGATAGGTAAATGAAAGTGCATACAGAGTTCAGAATACTCAAATCTAGACATTAAGTATACTACTCCATCAGTTAGTATGGTGTGCATGGGCGCACAGAAGATCATACTATCGGTTACTCGTATTTAATCGAACAGTTGCTCACGACCTAGATGGACACGGACCAATCCATCGGTATAGTCGTTGTGTGAGAGAGAAAATAATTTATCTTAATTATTTTATCACACTTGTACACTTGGTGTATTGGGCGGATCGCTTGAGATTTATTGATTAGGATTGCCTTGGATAATCAATTTAAATCTCAGAGTATTTTATTCTTAATCCCTGATATTATTGCGGGTGTGTATATTTAATATTAGAGACTTTGATTTTCCAAAGGAATTAACCGATTTTATTATTGGGTTAATTACCGGTAAAATTGGGTCGCTATATTTTATATATGACATGCCGTGAATACTTGACGGGAAAGTGTATCCCGGAAGGGTTGATAATATCCCCGAGATGAGTTCATAAGGAATTATTGTGTAAACCTCATGAGTGGATTCGTTCCGCACAATAATAAAGGTTGAATGGTACTAGTCTCGGATATAAGATATGAATATTATTTATTGAGCAATAAATAAATTTATTCATGGATATTTAAATCTTAAATACACGGAATAAATAATACTAATCGGAGAAATATTATTTGATATAATATAGATTAATATTGGGAGTGCAATTTTATTTATATAGTGGAAAATAAATAAAATTTAATATTGATAAGGATTAATGGATTTGGGTTGGACCCAATTTAATCTTCAATATTTAGAAGCCCAATATTTAGTCTCCTTATGATCCCCTACGTAGCCTATATAAGCACTACATGGTCTTCACTTTTCACAACATATAATAATTGACCTACGCCAATCATAAAGTCTTGGAGAGTGAAGGAGATCCATAGGAGTTCGATAGATCGTCGCCCACACGACGTTCGAACAAGGTGCGAGGAATACGTAGGAAGATCGCAAGGTCGTCAATTGGATTCGTTTCTCCGTACAACGAATCGAGGTAATATAATCGAGAACCCCCTCTTTGATTATGTGCTTGTATTAATTGTGATATATACATGAATGCACGATCCGGAAAAACGACGAACCTCGGGGACGGGGATTCGAGATCCCCGGCGAGGATCGAACGCGGTGGTCGAACCCTAGGGTTCGGACCGCCGGACGCGCGGCAAAGGGAACCCCGGCTGGACGCCGGGGCACGCGATCGACGCGAAGTCGATCGCCGGGAGGTTCGCCGTGGGCTGGTGCCACGGCGGGTGGACCTCCCAGCCACCCTTGGCCGGCGGCGGTGGCGCACGGAAAAGCCCTCGGCTGGAGCCGAGGGCGTGCGATCGATCCTCGGATCGATCGCGGGTAAGCTGCGGGGTCACCCGCAGCGACCCCGTACGTGCTGCGGGTTCGCCCGCAGCGGATGCGTGCGGGGGCTAAGCCCCGCTGGGCAGCGAGTCATGGACTCGCTGCGGGGCTGCTACGAGCAGCCCGGGGATCGCTACGAGCGATCCCAACGATTGTCCGAGGACGATCGCGAGCCCCTCGCGGGGGCTCGGCTGGGTGCACGCGGCCTTCGGGCCTCGCTGGGCATTCGGTCGGGCCCCGGCTCGTGAGGTGGTTCGCGTTCGTGGTTTCCGACTCGCGGGGGTTTTCGGCTGGGGGCGGGCTGCGTGTCTTCGGGCGCGTAGTCTCCAAAGGTCGGACTCCTGCGGATGAGTCGGTGTCGGGTCTTCCGACAATCTAGGGTTTTCGGTCGGGTTATCGGTTCCGCAATTTTTTGATAGCCCGGGACATCGAATCCCAGCAACGAGGGGAGCCGCCCGCTCCCGAGCTACAAAGACATGGAGGTGAAGTTGGTAGAGCGGACGGGTCAAGACGCCATGACCATAATGGAGATACTACTCGCCACCGGAGAAGACGTCCTCGTCAGGCCGGAACCCATGCGGGCCCCCGACGATAGGTTGAACAAAGACCTCTGGTGTGCGTTCCATAACCAACATGGACATGCCACAGGACGTTGCCGAGAGCTGCTGAGGCAGTTATGGAAACTCTTCGAGGACGGGAAGTTGCGGGACATGCTATCGAGACCCGGGGCCCGGGGTATCCATCCCGGAGCCCGAGAGAATCCCGGACAAGCCGGAATGGGACAGGATGCCGATGGGCAGAGCGGCAGACAGCCCCAAGGCCCGGCAAGGAAGATACTCTAGAGGAACGTCTGCGCATTTCGGGAAAAGCCTTTCTCTGAAAAAATTCCGGGGCTGTGGACCCCATCCTGCTTTCGTTGTTTTCAATTTCCTTGTCCCCTCCGGTGCTTTTGAGACCGTGGAAGGGGACAGACCAATAAGAATAAAGTGTTTACTATACTCTTTGTCTTATGAAACCTTCAAAGCCCACCTAAAGATGGCAGAAGGATATCACCCCAGGTAGCGAGTTCACCAAAAAACCCGCCTGGCCCATCCAGTCAAGGACAAACCGAAGAAACACGACCAAACTCGCCGCACGCGACTAAATCAATAAACTTGTCTAGACACGAGTATGGTGAGGCCTACGAACAGCCATCGAGACACATCTAAACCAGTCCCGGAGCCGTGCCCCGCCATTCGAACCAATCTGCCCCGGGACCCGAATCCCGTCTCCCAAACCTGCCAATCCCGGGTCCCGAACCCGATCTTTCAAACTCGTTCCACATAGTCATAAAGGTTGGGAGCGGTGATGACAGATGACCCTCACCTTTGCATGCCAATGACCCGGGTGGCAACACGGACACAGGGTCCCGAGCCCCCTCTCTCGTGAGCCAACGTGCAGTTCGCACGATCCAGGAGGATCAGATAAGAAAATTCAATTGATGTCTTGCTATGTTTGTATGTATGTGTTAGAAGTATTATTACTGATTCTCGGCGCCAAACTCGTAGAAGATTGATTGCATGACTCGGCACAACCGACGGGCACTCGTGTCAGGAAGAGGTAACCAGACCTTGTCTCGCCGCGTCAAGGGTCGCGAGACCCAATCCGAAGCACATTGCAATCCTGGCTGATGGAGTTCCATGGAAGGCGCCATCCCGACAGCCTCGGGATCCGGGGCCATTGAGCGAGACCAAACCATGAATTTCACGAGGTCCGGGGCCCTGCCCCCGGACAGGGTCGAGACAAAACAGCTCTGATTGCGAGCTGCAAGGTACTCTGTTTCGATTTTCTCAAACTTTATCGCAAGAACTTGTCATTGCCTTTGTTAAAATAAATGTCCAGAAACGACGGGCCAAAGACCTAATGGCCAAACGCACCCGGACCTCCTTGAGGAGCGGAGGTTGAGTTCTGACTCCCTACGAGACCCGACTTTCATCACCGCACCAGGACCTCCTTGAGGAGCGGAGGTTGAGTTCTGACTCCCTACTAGGCCCGGCATGATTCACCGCACCCGGACCTCCTTGAGGAGGGGAGGTCGAGTCCCGACTCCCTCAATTGCGGTGAATAAAGCGGGTGATGGAAAAACGGTTTTGATGCGAAGGTTGTGTGACAAACGGAGCATATGAGGTGAAGCAACCAGGCGGGACCCAGACCGATACCATGAGGGCCAAGCCACCGGAAGAAACTCTACCAATGGTCAAGCTAGAAGAGCGAAGAGGAGCCCCGACAGAACCTTCCAAATAAAGGTAATAAATATTTGCTACAGAGTAGCAAATAAAAAAGCACCCCATGAGGGCCCCGAGAATTCAAAGCAATTCCTACTGGGTTACACATCGTCGCGAAAGTCGATGTGACCTAAACAAAAAAGACCCCAAATCCCGAAGGTTGAAAGCTCAAGAGCCACGTAAAACCCCAAAAGTCAACTAGTCCTCAAAACCCTTAACGGTCCCGATGGGTCCGGGGTATCAGAAGTGAGGGTAGAAAAAGTAAATCCCCAAAACCACAATTCATAAACCCACACGACCTCAATAGGTCTAGGGTCACGAAGGTAAGGGAACCAAAGTTAAATAAAAGAAACCCAATGTCCAAACGGGGTCCCGGAATAGAACCCCGGTCCCGAAAAGACACCAAAAATCATACACACGGCGCCCCGGGGTAACGCCATCCTATACGAACCCCGAGGTCGATGTCAACTAGCAAAGACCCAAAGTCAAACCAGGTCCCGGAGGTAAACCCCGGTCCCGGGTCGAACACTTAGAACATCGAGAATTCGGCATCCCAGAGAAACGTCGTAACGACCAAACTCCGGGGCCGTGAACTCAGAATTCGGCATCCCGGAGAAACGTCGTAACGACCAAACTCCGGGGCCGTGAACTCAAAATTCGGCATCCCGGAGAAACGTCGTAACGACAGAACTCCGGGGCCGTGAACATTAAAATCAGCATCCCGGGAAACGACATAACGGCCGATCCCCGGGGCCGAGAAAGATAAAGTAGATAATCACCCCGAATAATCCTCGAGGCCCGGGACAATAAATCTCAAAGGGATCGGGTTCCGGGTCCCGGAACCACCCAAACCTTTTCGTATGAAGTTTTCTAAAGTATAAAGAAGAGTAGCACTTTTTATAATCAATTACGGAACTTTGACATAAGTGCAGGAAAAATCTCGAGTAAATTACTTTGACAAATTTCAGGAATCCACAGCTAAAGATATGAGGAAAAAGTCAGAGAGATTCAAAAGAACAAGAGGAGTCCAGCAACATAGGTAAAGCCAAATCACGGCTCCAAGCCGTCGTTGTCATCTCTCTGACCTGGGGCCGCGCCCTCCGCACCAAGGTCCGCCGTCACGGAAGACACAGAACCTTCAAGCCGGAAAGCTGAGGCCTCACCAGGAAGGGGCGTCGAGACAGGGCGAGTAAGGTGCTCACGACCCGGCCACCAATCCATGCAGATTTTGAAATCCTCCTCAAGATCCAGAAAGGGCTGGCCAATCAGAGGATCCAGAACCCGGTCGGTCATGTAATCCTTGAGGAATTGAAGGGTAAAATCGACCACGGCGGGATTTTTCGCCAAAGACGACGCCCAAATTATATCAACAAAGGCGTTCACATAAATGTGATCCGCGAAGACGGCAGGATCTCGAGTCGGGTCATCCAGATCCCTCTCGAGCGCGGAAATTGTTGGAAATCGATATCCCGGGGTTAACGGAATTGCGGAAACATAACCCCGATCAAAATCCCTTCGCCGGAAAAACATCACGAACCACCTCACGAGCCGGAGCCCGGCCGAGAACACCCGCCGCGGGATGAACCCGCGGCTGCCCTAGCCGAGCCCCCGCGAGGGGCTCGCGATCACGCACGGTGATCGCCGGGGATGCGCATCGCATCCCCCGGGGCTGCTCGTAGCAGCCCCCGGCGGTGAGTCCGGCGACTCATCGCCACCGTCGGTCGAGGGAGGGGGCGCCTGCCGCGGCACCAGCCCGCGGCTGCCCCCAGCGATCGACCCTAGGTCGATCGCTCGCCCCGGCGTCCAGCCGGGGCTCCCTTCCTTGCGTGCTGCCGGCGATCGAGCCCTAGGGCTTCGATCGCCACCCTCGGCGTCCAGCCGAGGGTTCGTTGCCTTCGATCCCGGTGGGGCTCGCTTGACAGCCCGCGGTCCGGTGATCTCGGATCACTACCGCGCGGTCAAACCCCATCCCCGGGTTCGTCCCTCGGATCTTCGTTCATATGCATATACGAATTAATTAAAATCATCGAAGGGGGTTCAACGATTTTACCTTTGTTCTCGTTGTACGGAGAAACGAGATCTATGAAGACCTTGAGACCTTCCCACGTATTCCTTGCACTAGCTCGAACGTCGGGTGGGCGACGATCTTCCGAACTCCATGGATCTTCCTCTCTACTTTCTCTCTCTAGAATTGTGATCTTCAAGTTATGAGAATAGAGAAGACCATGTAGTGCTTTTATAGGCTACGTAGGGGATCTTAAGGAGGTGGAATATTGGGCTTCCAATATTAATGATTAAATTGAGCCCAAGCCCAAATCTATTAATCCATTAATATTAATTAATTCTATTTTCCACTATATAAAATTAATTGCACTCCCAATATTAAACCATATTATATCAAATAATATTTCTCCGGTAGTATTATTTATTCCGTGTATTTAAGATATAAATATCCATGAATAAAATTAATTTATTTCTAATTAATTTATTCATCTCTTATATCCGAGACTAGTACCATTCAACCTTAATTATTATGCGGAACAAATCCACCTGCAGGGTTTACATAATAATTCCTTATGAACTCATCTCGGGGATATTATCAACCCTTACGGGATACACTTTCCCGTCAAGTATTCACGGCATGTCATATATAAAATATAGCGACCCAACTTAACCGGTAATTGACCCAGTAATTAAACCGGTCAATTCCTTTGGAAAATCAAAATCACTTATATTAAATATACACACCCGCAATAGTATCGGGGATTAAGAATAAAATACACTGAGACTTAAATCGATTATCGCCGGCAATCCTAATCGATAAATCTCAAACGATCCGCCCAATACACCAAGTGTACAAGTGTGTACAAGTGTGATAAAATAATCAAGACAGATTATTTTCTCTCTCACACAACGACTATACCGATGGATTGGTCCGTGTCCATCTAGGTCGTGAGCAACTGTTCGATTAAATACGAGTAACCGATAGTATGATCTTCTATGTGCCCATGCACACCATACTAACTACAACGTATGAAATCCAGGACTATAATTTGCATATATTTAATTAATAATTAAATGCAAATAATTGTTTATTTAATTAAATAGATTAATGGCAATGGATCGGGAGTTTCCGTTACTTAAATCTAGACATTAAGTACACAACTCCAACAATCTCCCACTTCTACTAAGGTCTAGTCATTTCCTCCAAACTCCCGACTCCCATACTCATCACGTGCTTAAGTTGTACTTCCAAGAAGTACTATGTGAATGAGCACTCTAGGTTGTCGCTCTGAAGTTATCTTGGTGACTACAGCGTCGTCTCCCTTGACGATGACTCGTATCAGGTGGTACTTGCTCTATGTGTTATCTTACACTTATGGACTTGTGATTTCTTACCATTTGCCATCGCACCGCTATACACATAGCCTTTTGGCAAATTAAGAATCGCCTCTAAGTCCCAGAGATTATCCCGGAGTTATACCAAAAACTTCCGCTGCCTCTGAGGCCGCAATTTGGTTACCCATGGCAGAGTCCGAAAAGCATCGTGCTTATCACTCTTCCATGTTAAAAACTCCTTCTCCTTTAATAGTGAAACACATAGCCTGATATCGATTTACACCGGTCCTCATTCGATTAGAAATCTAAGAGAATGTAATCCAAAGGAAATGCTCGTCTGCTCCGTAATCCAGAACATATTTCCAGTACTTCGAAAGTACTTAAAATGTTCATTACAGCAGTCGAGTATTCCTTTCCAGGATTACCTTGATATCCTCCTGATAAGTCGTTTTCGTAGCGTCAAAATCAATTAAATTTAACCGAACTAATTGCCGAAGCAACTCGCCCGAGTCGGTCTCGAGGAACACTACTATTGGCGAGTACAAGTGTTTAATTATTTGCAACGAGAATGAGAAAGTAAAATAGCATAATGCAATGGGTGGTTTTTTATTTTGTTTTTAAACTAAGAATTAACTAATTAAGAGAGAGAACGAAAACTAGTGAAACAAGTTTGAATCAAGCGAGAAAGGGATTAGGGGTCGGGATCTTTAATTCTCAAATTCGAGGTTTGATATTGTTTGCAAAAGTCACAAGAAAACGCCCGTCACCGGTTGGCTTAATTGTGGTTTGATTATTTTTAAATATAGCACGTGTCGTTTTATCAAACACCTTTAAAGCGCTCAAAAATCAAACATCTACTCAAGAGAATTAAATCTCCCTAACCATAATCGGAAGAGTTTAGCTACACATATTTAGAATTGAAAACGAAGACAATGAATTATGCGAGATCATGATTATACGAACAAGAAAATAGTACGACGAATTAAATCAATAAATAAAACAAGGACAAATCGAAAAGAAAACTTACTACTATCAATAACGAAATCGAAATATCTATCGGCGGTGAACTCCGACTTTTACCGAATTCGAATACAAAGCAAAGCGATGAAAAGTAGAGGAAAAGCGAGTCTCCAAGTGTTCTATCTCATCCCCAGAAAAATTAAGATAAAAAGCGTACTTAGTCTTATGGGTCGAGACCCTAAATATACCCCAAGAGTTTCCGCGGTCAAACAAAGTCAAGGTCTGAAAATCGGGGACCAAGCGGCCGCTAGGGGGGTCAAGCGGCCGCTTGCCCCATCATCCAGGAGGACTGAACTGCACAGCCAAGCGGCCGCCTGGGGGGTCAGGCGGCCGCGTGCCCAACTTCCCGTAGCTCCTGGTCTGCTCAGCTGCGCGGCCGCTTGGGGGGTCAAGCGGCCGCCTGCCTGGGGGTCAGCCTCCTCGGCTCGTCGTCTCGCCCACTCGGTTCGTCGTCTCGTCTCGTCTACACGAAAGTGCCTCCAATGTCGCTTCTAACGCCAAATATTCCCTGCACACTACACGAACACATCAAACGCACCAAGCCAAGAGAAATACGCAAAATACGACACAAAACAAGAAACAACGACTCAAAACGACGTAAGGAAAACACACAAAATCACACACATCAACTCCCCCACACTTGGTTTCTTGCTTGTCCTCAAGCAAACGGTCACGAGAGCACAACACGAATCAAACAATACGCCAATTAAATATTCAATCCCTCTAAAGCTACGAATAAACCCCCAGTGCGTACGGAAAAAGTAAACATGAATAAACTTGACCCGAAATGACTAGAAGCTACAAAGATCAAAAGAGAGTCCTCACAAGTCACCACTCACCTTCCCTCGCTAAGATTCACTCTATTCTTTTACTCTCGAGAAGGGGCTCCACTCAAAATCGTACACAAGTGAAAGATACAAACGATGAACAACTTGTGCACTCAAGAAAGAAAATAAGCATAAATGGAACAAAGGACGAGCTTCAAATAACATCATGTGTGCCTAAGAACATCAACTAAACACGTACTCAAATCGTATTCTCCACTAATCAAAGTATGCCATCTCAAGAATCAAGGGAGGTCGATAAATCGGGTGTAACGGGGCTCGGCTAAGGGTATTCGGGAATATTTGGGATAAAGTGGACTAATCTTGTACAATCACGCGTCTCCTCCACACCAAACATCCGTCAAATTACACAACATCCCCTACACCTCCAACAATGAAACGTGCACCAGCACTCTACAAATCAACCCGAGCAAACGACTATACATATTATTTGCTTCTACTACTAATAAAACTCTTTTTTTTTGGAGACTACTAGTCTCATTTTCTAGCTCTTCATCGTTATTCTTTTTCAATGTCGATTCATTAAGGTATTTAGGCTCAACTTTGGACTCGACTTCATTCAGTTCTACTTCGTCTTCTTCGTAGCCACTTTGATGATTTATTTCCTCGTGTACCCACTCGCACATTGGGCTTGATAACACAAATGTTTTCTCCCACATAGCAATTGACCTTGCTTCTGCTTCAACATTTTCGGCCAATGCAACTTCATTTGTTTTCATCCTCGCTTCATTTTCTTTCATGAGCTGTTGAGTCGTTTGCATAAAATCTCTAAAAGTGTCATCCAATGATGGCTTGTATGGTTGCTCTTGTTGCACTGAATACGGTGGGGGGTATGCCAAATTTGCTTCAACATTTCTGGCCATCGCCACTTCATTCGCTTTGATCGGAGCTTCATTTGATTTCATTATTTGTTGGGTCGTCTGCATGAAATCCTGAAAAACTTCATCCAAAGAGGGCTCGTATGGCGGCTCTGGTTGCATTGAATATTGTGGAGGATACATCATGTTCTGAGGAGGCCATTGTTGTGGATCCCATTGTTGTTGAGGCGGATCAACATAATAACTCGAATAAGAATGCCACTCCGGATTGTATGCTTCAGACTGAGAACCAAACATTGTTGTCGTGCCATATTGGGAAGGCCCATAGTATGTCCCCGTTTGAGGGCACGTGAACTCCCACGTATAATTATGGTGTGTATTCATTACTGCGTACACAACACTTGACAAAACATTACACGCACCAGTGTGATAATAATAATAAAAATAAATAAATTAAAAGAAATGTTGCAAACACACAAACACTAATACTAGTGCCTAAAGTGTTCCCCGGCAACGGCGCCAAATTGATAAGACGTTGTAATGCGTCAAAAATCAAATAAAAATATTCCGAACTAGTTGCCGAAACAACTTGCCCGAGTCGATCTCGAGGAACACTACTATCGGCGTGTAAAAGTGTTTATTTATTTGCAACGAGAAAAAGAGAAAGAAATAGCATAATGCAATGGGTGGTTTTTTATTTTGTTTTTAAACTAAGAATTAACTAATTAAGAGAGAGAACGAAAACTAGTGAAACAAGTTTGAATCAAGCGAGAAAGGGATTAGGGGTCGGGATCTTTAATTCTCAAATTCGAGGTTTGATATTGTTTGCAAAAGTCACAAGAAAACGCCCGTCACCGGTTGGCTTAATTGTGGTTTGATTATTTTTAAATATAGCACGTGTCGTTTTATCAAACACCTTTAAAGCGCTCAAAAATCAAACATCTACTCAAGAGAATTAAATCTCCCTAACCATAATCGGAAGAGTTTAGCTACACATATTTAGAATTGAAAACGAAGACAATGAATTATGCGAGATCATGATTATACGAACAAGAAAATAGTACGACGAATTAAATCAATAAATAAAACAAGGACAAATCGAAAAGAAAACTTACTACTATCAATAACGAAATCGAAATATCTATCGGCGGTGAACTCCGACTTTTACCGAATTCGAAAACAAGAAAAAGGAGAGTGAAATCTTCCTAGGGAACGGAGTCCAATGCTCTCCAAACATGCGTGAAAAGGAGTGAATGAAAAGTGTCTTCGGAATAGGGTAAAACCCTATTCTTGTACAAAACGCGTCGGTCAACGAAAGTCAACATTCTTCATAAATCGGGGACCAAGCGGCCGCTTGGGGGGTCAAGCGGCCGCTTGCCCCGAATTCCAGAACTTCTGATGCGTACAGCGACGCGGCCGCTTGAGGGGTCAAGCGGCCGCTTGCCCCATATTCCAGAAAACCTGATTCCTACAGCGAAGCGGCCGCTTGGGGGGTCAAGCGGCCGCGTGCTTTGCGTTCCAGGAGCTGCTGGACAGCCCCCCAAGCGGCCGCTTGGGGGGTCAATGTT
The DNA here is from genome assembly GCA_954870475.1 of Euphrasia confusa. Lineage (NCBI taxonomy): Eukaryota > Viridiplantae > Streptophyta > Magnoliopsida > Lamiales > Orobanchaceae > Euphrasia > Euphrasia confusa. The sequence goes on from OX940960.1 coordinate 28,070,695, forward strand.
GGAAATCGACTACCCGGGATGCGTTCGTTCGATCGCTCGAACATCCGAACGATCCCAGTCGACCTCCAGACCCGCTACTCCGTCCACGTGCCCAGCCCGAGCCCCGATTCACGCCCAGCCGTTGCCCCGGAGGACAACCGCGCAAGCCGGAGTGGGCTGCCCGAAAAAGAGCAAAACGGCGGTCGCCGTTTAAGAAACGGCGGTCGCCGTTTGTCCTTCAGCAGCGCGGACAGCAGCGCGATCTGCTGTTCCGGGCTCATTTCCGGGTCGTTTTTCCTCTTCCGACTACCGATCCGGAGGTCCTTGAACCCCCAGTAGTCGAGGAATACAACCCACAACCCCGGAACCCGATCTACGTTCATGTATGATCAACGAGAAAAGAGATCGAATGAAATTGCGGAATAGAGATCCGATCTCATACCTTATCGGTCGATGGTTGAGACCTTAGAGCTTCTAACGTATGACTCTTCCCGTCTCCAGCCGTTGTGTGGGCAACGATCCGCTGGAAATTCCTTGTCTGCTCTCTCCTTTCTCAAACCACCGTATGAATTATTCTCTGGTGAGAAAATAATTTATTTGCGTTAACTTTTATTTTAACAGAGAAAACTTTTATTTGCGCTAAGCAAAATAATTTTTCTCTGCTGAAATAATTATTGCGGCGTTCTGTAGGTTTTAGGAGAGGGCAAGGGGGGGGTTTATATAGAGTTACGTTAGAGACCTTAGGTTAAATTAATTAAGGGCTAAATTGAAATATTAATTATCTTGGAATACGTAAACGCAATTCCTTAATTAATCGATTTCAATTTTAATTATTATTCACTCCACTAAAAAATAATAATTGAATCCCCGAAATTAATTTTAATATTATTTCAACCATAATATTTCCGCCGAAATTACATATACGATTTTCCCCGTGTTTAAGATATCGAACGTCCACGAATTTATTTAATTACTAATAATTAAATTAATTCGTTTCTTATTATCCAAGACTATTACCACTCATCCTTATTATCATGTGGAACAAATCCACCTGCAGGGTTTACATGATAAACTTTATGAGCTCATCTCGGGGACGTAATCAACCCAATAAACGGGACACGGTTTCCTGTCTATAATCTACAGCATGCCGTGCGTACAATTACGATTCCCAATTTACCGAGGATCTCGACTAATCAATTAGTCTCACTTATTGGCAAGTTAAAGAACCGAGAATTGGACACACGCACCTATAATTATATAGGGATTAGGAATTCGTATATCCGTAATATCTGAGGTCTAGTTCGATTACTGCGATTAGTATAAATCGAACGCCCTCCCGTGGTCCTGCTCAATACACCAAGTGTACGAGTGTAACATGATAGTCAAGACCGACTATCTACCAGTCACACAACGACGTACCGATGGATTGTCCCTGTCCATCTAAGTCGTGAGCTATTGTTCGATAATATACGAGTAACCGACAGTATGATCTTCCGCGTGTCTCCTCACGCCATACTGTCTACAACGTATATATCTAGGACTATAGAGCACAAAGTTATAATAAACAAAATGCCGACTGTTTGATTAATAGATAATAAAACACAGATAAGGAGTTCCATATTGTCACTAAACTAGACATTTAGAATATAACTCCATCAATCTCCCACCTATACTAAAAGTCTAGTTGCCCTCTCCCATACATCCGATACCCATCCCCTTCACGTGTCTCTTGAACGCTTCCGCTGGAAGTGCCTTCGTAAAGGGGTCTGCCAGGTTATCCGCTGATGCAATCTTGGTGACAACCGCATCGCCTCTCTTGACGATGTCTCTAATCAGGTGGTACTTGCGATCTATGTGTTTACTCGCATTGTGGGCTCGTGGTTCCTTCGCATTTGCCACTGCACCGCTATTGTCACAATAAATTGTGATAGCTCTGGGCAAATCAGGAATCACATCTAAGTCCATGATGAAGTTTCGGAGCCACACCGATTCTTTAGCTGCCTCAGAGGCTGCTACATATTCGGCTTCCATGGTGGAGTCCGAAATGCATTTCTGCTCCACCTCCCAATGTGAACACATAGCCTGATGTAGACTTTCGCTGTTCCTTATCAGATTGGAAATCCGAGTCTGTGTAACCAATAGGAATCAACTCGGACGCTTTGTAACTCAGAACATAATTCCTAGTCCTTCGCAGGTACTTAAGTATGTTCTTTACAGCAGTCCAGTGACCCTGTCCAGGGTTACTCTGATATCTAGCTACCATGCCTACGGCATAGCAGATATCAGGTCTCGTGCACAACATAGCATACATTAGACTACCCACTGCCGAAGCATAAGGAACCGTCTTCATGTAATCTATCTCCTTTTGTGTCTTGGGACACATATCCTTAGATAGACGAATTCCATGGCAAAAAGGTTGAGAACCTCTCTTGGAATTCTGCATGTTGAAGCGAGCTAGAATCGTATCAATATATGAAGCCTGGGACAAGCTCAATGTTCTTTTCTGGCGATCCCGTATAACCTTGATCCCAAGAACATGCCCTACTTGTCCTAAGTCTTTCATATCGAATTGCTTGGACAACCATCCCTTTATGTCCGACAACATCTTCACATTGTTGCCAATTAGAAGAATGTCGTCTACATAAAGCACGAGAAATGCCACGCTGTTTCCGTCACTTCTCCGGTATACACACGACTCGTCCATGCTTTGAATGAATCCATAAGTCTGGATAACCTCATCAAACCGCATGTTCCAAGATCTAGAAGCTTGCTTCAATCCATAAATGGATCGCTTTAGCTTACACACTAGATGCTCTTGGCCTTTCTCGATGAAACCCTCTGGCTGTCTCATATAAATGGTCTCGTCAAGATTCCCATTCAAGAATGCTGTCTTGACGTCCATTTGCCACACCTCATAATCCATATGAGATGCTATAGACAAAAGAATCCGGATCGACTTTAGCATAGCTACCGGCGAAAAGGTTTCCTCATAATCGATCCCTTCTTTCTGAGTGTAACCTTTCGCAACAAGCCTAGCTTTGAAGGTTTCCACCTTCCCGTCAGATCCTCTTTTCCTCTTGTACACCCACTTGCAACCAATGGCTTTTACACCTTTGGGCGGTGCTACAAGATCCCAGACCTGATTTGAATCCATAGATTCAATCTCAGATTTCATCGCCTTTTGCCAAGACTGAGCATCTTGATCTTTAAGCGCCTCGTCGTAGGTCCAAGGATCGGCTTCATGTTCTCCAGGTAACAAGTCCGAAGACTCACCTATAAACATGAACCTTTCGGGTTGTCGAACAACCCTCCCACTACGACGACGCTCCGATGTAACCTCAGTAACTACAGGTGCAGACTGTGGTGGCGTATCACCCGGTTGGGTTGGATCTAAACCTTGATCGTTCCCTCTCAGTTCGTTGAGTATTATCTCACTATTGGGCTTGTGGTCCATTATATAATCCTCTTCCAAGAACCGAGCGTTGGTGCTAACAACGATCTTCTGGTCCTTAGGACTATAAAATAGACCACCCTTCGTTCCTCTAGGATATCCTATAAACAACCGAATATCTGAACGTGACTCCAACTTATCAGCCCCATGCTTCAGCACATGTGCTGGACAACCCCAGATCCGAATGTGTTTCAAGTTTGGCTTACGCCCGGTCCACAATTCCGAGGGCGTCTTAGGGACTGATTTGGAAGGAACTAAGTTCAAGATATAAGCCGATGTTTCCAAGGCATATCCCCAGAATGAAATTGGTAGTTCTGAGTAACTCATCATAGATCTTACCATTTCCATAAGAGTCCTATTCCTTCTTTCTGCTACACCATTCTGCTGGGGCGTGTATGGTGCAGTCATCTGGGAGTCAATCCCATTCTCTAATAAGTACGCTTTAAACTCTCCCGAGAGGTACTCTCCTCCACGATCAGATCGTAGAGTCTTTATGGTCTTACCATGAAGGTTCTCCACAAGAGCTTTGTACTCCTTGAACTTGTCAAAGCACTCGCTCTTGCGGCGCATCAGGTATATAAAACCATACCTTGAGTAATCATCAGTGAAGGTTACAAAATATTCGTAACCTCCTCTCGCTTGGACAGATAAAGGCCCGCACAAATCAGAGTGAATCAATTCCAGTACTTCCTTGGATCTATACCCCTTATCACTAAAGGGTCGCTTGGTCATTTTTCCTTCCAGGCATGATTCGCAGGTTGGAAAGTCCTCATCTTTCACATCACTGAGTATTCCATCAGTTATCAACCTTTGAATCCTACCCAAGTTAATATGACCTAGCCTAAGATGCCATAAGTACTTTTGATTCATCCTAGAAGGCTCCTTTCTCTTATTGGTACTAGATGTGTTATAAGACTCTACTCTTTGCATCGTGGAATAATTAGGATTCAGTATATATAAGTTGCCTATCAATGTACCAGAACAGATATAATCACCATTCTTCTTGACAATAACAGAATTATCAAAAGAAACTGAATATCCATTCAAAACCAATTTAGAAACCGAAACAAGGTTCTTTCTAAAATCCGGTACATAAAGACAATTATTCAATACCAAAACATTATTATTAAAAGATAAATGAACATCTCCCACTGCAACCGCCGCCACTTTCGTAGCGTTGCCCATGTAGATGGTGATCTCTCCCTCTCTAAGCCGCCGGGTTTCCTGGAACCCCTGCAAAGAATTGCAGACATGATCAGTGGCTCCCGTATCCACACACCAGGTACCGGTGGATAACACCGCTAAACATGTTTCAGTGACTAAGGAAAAGTTCATACCTCCTTGTCTGAGAGGACAATTAGACTTCCAATGTCCAGACTGCTTGCAACGGAAACACTTGCCCTTAGGCCTGTTCACTCCATTCTGTGGTCCACCAACTCTGGGCCCACTGGGTTTCCGTCCTTGCTTTTTCTTCTTCTTAATCCCCGAAGGGCGAGTAAGAGTCGATTTCACAGCCACAAGTGCTTGAGAGTTCCTAAAGATACCCTCTGCCGCCTGGAGTTCAGTCAGGAGTTCCGCCAACGTATATAACCTCTTGTTCATGTTATAGTTCAGGCGGAACTGCTCAAAACTCCTAGGCAGAGACTGGAGCACTATGTCGATCTGGGTTTCCCCATCGATAGCACCTCCCATAATCTCTATCTCATTCAGATAGCCTATCATCCTAAGAACGTGATCCCTCACGGGCGTTCCTTCGGACATAGTGGCCGTCATGAGTTTCCTCATAGCATCTTGCCTGGCTGCCCTGTCCTGACTACCAAACATCTCCTTGAGGTTAAGCATCATATCATAGGCAGTGTCCATGGCTTCATGCTGATGTTGCAGCACATTTGACATAGATGCCAAAATGTAGCACCGCGCCATCTGATCAGCCTTGACCCACTTCCGATGAGCTTCCTTTTCCTCAGGAGTGGATGTTTCAGTAGGTGCAACAGGACATTCGACCTGGAGTACATATTTGTACTCCTCAGCAGTTAGGACAATGTCCAAGTTTCGTTTCCAATCAACATAATTTGGACCAGTGAGTTTGTTTTCTTTTAGTATCACAGACAGCGGGTTGAGTGCCATATCTATAAAAGAGACAAATCAAACCGTCAAATTTAATTCGATATTAACTCCCTTAATTAATATCATTAAATTTACCAATCAATCCTAAAATCCCATCAGACCAGCATGCCACGTTCATGTGGACGTATACTAGTCCAAATGATTTTATAACTGGACTTTTACTTCGGTCGTACATCATTACAGCAGTGACTCCGATGGGGAGGATACTGTAAAGCGTACCTAAGTGTGTACCATTTCTCAGTACTAAGTTAACCGCTCGGGAACTACATATCCACCGCAAGCCACGTTAGTGTGGACGTTTACGTTGACATGCGGTCCCTTTACGATTTCCTATAACTGTCGAGCCTCAATTAACCCAAAGTTCCGTTTCCGTCTAGTAAGCCACGATAGTGTGGACGTTTACTAAACAAACAACTTTGTTAATTGAATTCCATTTAATAAATTTCACAATTTCGTTAATCAAAGCTTGATATCTCGTAAGTGAAACTCGAAGTTTCTAACCAGCGATCAATCATGCAATTGAGCCCTATCTCTCACAAGTGAGGGAGCCAACCAGACAATCGATCTAGTCATCAAATGACTCGAATGTCTCTAATCTGTGTCATCGACATAAGCAAGCGCTTTGGCTCCATTCCACTCCCCGGGGTGAGAATGAGTCGAGTTGAACTTAGTCTTTGAAAGACAGATTAGGCATTTGCTTTGAAAAACTTAAGTGTTCAATTCTATAAATGGAATTGAATTCGAATTTTGATCCGGTGATATCCGTGTGTCCACTTTATCCGATAGGGAGGATGACACTAAAGCCAACTCGTAAGCGACACACATCACCATCAAAACAGAGAATGGAGACCGCGGGATTGTTTCCAATCCCTCTCCCACTTAGTTTTTACGAAAGGGATAACATTTACATGCATATTAAAATTTAAAGCATAATAAAACGCACGTAAACACACAAAAAGCATTTAACGTGGCCCGATTATTATGGCCTTTGAAATCTTCGATGCACGTCTCCTCGGATCTTCGTCTCGTTGCTCGTCTAGGTCTCGATCCACCACCGACTCGTCTAAGGGCCAAGAGACGAACCCCTCCCACTGGAGTATCATCCCGGGCCTCGACGAGCGATCCGTGGTGTCCGTCGAACCCCCGCGGAGCTGCTGCCCGAAGTCCAGCGAAACGGCGACCGCCGTTTAGGAAACGGCGACCGCCGTTTGCCCTTCAGCAGACCGCGGGTTCGACTTCTCGACCCTCGTTCGTCCGGCCTTCGATCTCGTCTCGATCCACCAAGCAGCAGCAACAATTACATAATAAAGCTAGCTACTCCCGGCATCGATCCTATACATATCGATCGATCCTATACACCCGGATAAACGAAAAACGAAAAGTAAAACCTAAACGACTCAACCCGTCGTTTTAACTATTACAAACAAGCAACGATAAAACCAAAAGATCTCGACAACCCCGAGAGTTTAACAAACCAAAAAAAATTACAGCACAATCACATGGCCATAATAATCGGGTTCGAACCTGCAAAAACGAATCTCGCAAAAATACAACGAACGTACAAAACCGGCTCTGATACCATTTGTTGGAAATCGACTACCCGGGATGCGTTCGTTCGATCGCTCGAACATCCGAACGATCCCAGTCGACCTCCAGACCCGCTACTCCGTCCACGTGCCCAGCCCGAGCCCCGATTCACGCCCAGCCGTTGCCCCGGAGGACAACCGCGCAAGCCGGAGTGGGCTGCCCGAAAAAGAGCAAAACGGCGGTCGCCGTTTAAGAAACGGCGGTCGCCGTTTGTCCTTCAGCAGCGCGGACAGCAGCGCGATCTGCTGTTCCGGGCTCGTTTCCGGGTCGTTTTTCCTCTTCCGACTACCGATCCGGAGGTCCTTGAACCCCCAGTAGTCGAGGAATACAACCCACAACCCCGGAACCCGATCTACGTTCATGTATGATCAACGAGAAAAGAGATCGAATGAAATTGCGGAATAGAGATCCGATCTCATACCTTATCGGTCGATGGTTGAGACCTTAGAGCTTCTAACGTATGACTCTTCCCGTCTCCAGCCGTTGTGTGGGCAACGATCCGCTGGAAATTCCTTGTCTGCTCTCTCCTTTCTCAAACCACCGTATGAATTATTCTCTGGTGAGAAAATAATTTATTTGCGTTAACTTTTATTTTAACAGAGAAAACTTTTATTTGCGCTAAGCAAAATAATTTTTCTCTGCTGAAATAATTATTGCGGCGTTCTGTAGGTTTTAGGAGAGGGCAAGGGGGGGGGTTTATATAGAGTTACGTTAGGGACCTTAGGTTAAATTAATTAAGGGCTAAATTGAAATATTAATTATCTTGGAATACGTAAACGCAATTCCTTAATTAATCGATTTCAATTTTAATTATTATTCACTCCACTAAAAAATAATAATTGAATCCCCGAAATTAATTTTAATATTATTTCAACCATAATATTTCCGCCGAAATTACATATACGATTTTCCCCGTGTTTAAGATATCGAACGTCCACGAATTTATTTAATTACTAATAATTAAATTAATTCGTTTCTTATTATCCGAGACTAGTACCACTCATCCTTATTATCATGTGGAACAAATCCACCTGCAGGGTTTACATGATAAACTTTATGAGCTCATCTCGGGGACGTAATCAACCCAATAAACGGGACACGGTTTCCTGTCTATAATCTACAGCATGCCGTGCGTACAATTACGATTCCCAATTTACCGAGGATCTCGACTAATCAATTAGTCTCACTTATTGGCAAGTTAAAGAACCGAGAATTGGACACACGCACCTATAATTATATAGGGATTAGGAATTCGTATATCCGTAATATCTGAGGTCTAGTTCGATTACTGCGATTAGTATAAATCGAACGCCCTCCCGTGGTCCTGCTCAATACACCAAGTGTACGAGTGTAACATGATAGTCAAGACCGACTATCTACCAGTCACACAACGACGTACCGATGGATTGTCCCTGTCCATCTAAGTCGTGAGCTATTGTTCGATAATATACGAGTAACCGACAGTATGATCTTCCGCGTGTCTCCTCACGCCATACTGTCTACAACGTATATATCTAGGACTATAGAGCACAAAGTTATAATAAACAAAATGCCGACTGTTTGATTAATAGATAATAAAACACAGATAAGGAGTTCCATATTGTCACTAAACTAGACATTTAGAATATAACTCCATCAGTCAAGCGGCCTCCTTCCTGGGAGTCAGCCTCGTCGCTCCGTCAACTCGTTTACTCGTCGCCTCGTCCAGTCGAGAATGCTTCTAAAGTTTCCAATAACGCCCAAAACCCCTGCACACTACGCAAACACGTGAAACGCACCAAAACAAAGAGGAATACTAACGACACGACACAAAATAATACGAGACGACACAAAATGACACACGAAAAAGCACACAAAAACTAGTACATCACCTCCCACTATACTAGCCGCATAGCAGATATCAAATTCTCGTTTTCAACATCGCATTCATTAAGCTTTCCACACTCGAAGTGTAGGAAACCGCTTTTATTGCTTCTATCTCCTTTTGTGTTTCAAAACACATATCCTTAGATAGATGCATTCCGTATCTGAAAGGTAACAAACCTTTCTCGGAATCTCGCATGTTAAAACGAACCATAATCATATATATGTAAGATATCCAGGAGAAGTACAATGTTCTTTTCTTGAGATCCTAGATCTTAAGAACATGCTCTAACTTCTTCTTTATCTTATATATCGATTTTTCTAGACAACCATCATTTTATGTCTGACAGCATCTTTACATTGTTACCAATGATAAAATGTTATCTACATAAAACCCGAGAAACACCACCTTGTTTTCCATCACGTTTCCAATACACACAATTCGTCTATGCTTTTGATGAATCCATAAAATGGACTATCTCATCAATTTGCAAGTACCACGAACTCAATGCTTTGTTCCGATCCATAAATGGATCAACTAAGCTTGTACTCTAAATGATCTTGCCTCTTAGCAATAATCCTTATTGCTTTCCAAGAAGGCACATTTAGATCTAGTACTGCCTCCATGTAGATCCAGGGATCGATTTCATGTATACTAGGTCCAGAGTCCGAAAACTCTCCTAGTCTTATGAATATCTCCGGTTGATTCACAAACTCCCACTACAACGGCATTCCGGTGTATAAACAGTAATAACAGTAGGTGCAGTTTGTGGTGTACCGCTACTCGTTTCGGCTGGTTCTAAGTCTTAATCTTTCTCTCTCATTTCAAAGTACTACGTCACTTTGGGCTTGTGGTTCATCTAATAGTCTTCCTCTAAGAACCGGGCGTTAGAACTTATAACGTCCTTCTGGTTCAAAGTACTATTGAACACACATCTTTTGTTCTTCTAGGATATTCTACAACCGCATTTGAATGCGCCGTTGTTTCCAGACATATCCATAGAACACAGGTAGTTCCGTATAACTCATGCTTTTACTATTTCTATAAGAGTTCCATTTCTTATTTTCGACACACCATTTCTACACAAAAGTGTATGGTGTAGTCATTTGGGATCAAATCCCAATCTCTGATCAGTATGCCATGCATTCCTCAGACAGGCACTTTCCTCCGCGATCAAATCGCAGGCTACAAATGGATATACCTTGATGGTTCCCCACAATAGCTTTGTGTCCATTGACTTGTCAAAACACTTTGCTTTTATGGCACATCAGGTCTGCTAATCCATTTTTCGAGTAATCATAAAATGAAGTACTCGTACCTTATTGTCTGAGTAAACAACGGTCTGCATACATCAGAGTTAATCAATTCTAATACTTGTCCGGATCTTATACCTTATATCCTAAAGGATTGCTTAGTTATGTTATCTTCCAAATTAAATTCTTGGGTCGGAAGGTCCACTCCTTCAACTTAATTGATCAAAATATCAATTTTCGACCTTTGAACTTCTTATTTGAATAAACATGACTTAGCATAAGAATCCACAAGTATAAATGATTCATTACAGAAATATCTCTTAAAAGTAAAATGAGCTACATACTACGGTTCGTTGCATCGTGGTGGACTCAGGATTCATCATTTATATATTGCTAGCTAATGTACCAGAATAGATAATATCCTTATTTCTTCTTATAACCATCAAATGATTAAGAGAAATAAAATATCCATTCATTAGAAATCCAGAACAAAGTTCTTTCTAAAAGGTACATAAAAGCAATAACTCAAAATGAAATCCTATATAATTGTCCTCCACTGCAACAGCTGCCTCCTCAACAGCATTGCCCATGTAGACTACGATTTCTTCTTTTCCAAGTCGTCGGGTTTCCTGGAACCCTTGCATTTAAAATGCACATACCGTCAGTGGTTCCATATCTACACACCAGGTTCCGGTAGATAATACCACTAACTATGTTTTACGACTAAAGAAGATTTCGTACTTTCTTTGAGAGGATAATCAGACTCCCAGTACCCAGACTGTTTGCATCGAGAATTCTTGCCTATTGGCTTTCTCGTCCCATCTCGTGATCCAAGAAACTTAGGAGCACTGGGTTTCTTTGCTTGCTTTTCCTTTCCCCCAGTTTTGCCCTTAGGTTCGAAACCTTTGGCATTGGCTACAAGAGCTTGCGATTTCCGTCTCAACTCGTCTAAAAGGTTCATCATCTCGAAAACGTGTTTAAGCGTTTCCTCGAATGAATGACCTTTATGAGTATCCTCATCGCCTCTTGTTTAGCCTCTACATCATGTCTAAACATCTTCTTGAGTTTGAACATGATAAAATCAGTTCTTTCCTCATCAGTTAAGACATTGGTAGGCTCGGGAGGACAAAGCTCACTGAGTACAAACTTGTACTCTTCAACAGTCTGGGCAATGTCCAGATCTCTATTCCAATCAATACATTCAGGGACCAATGAGTTTAAAATCTTTACGTATCACATAAAGTGGGTTCAAAGCCATATCCTAATCTATGAGCACATATAACAACAAACAATCGATTTAATCTCCGATATCATCTCCCTCAAATAATATCATTAAACCACTAATCACATCTAAAATCCCATCAGGTAAGGCAAGCCACGTGGTGTGGACGTTTACCCACCCAAACGACTTAGCAATTAGATTTTCTTTGGTCATACATCACTTATAGCGGAACCTCGTGGGGAGGAATACTATAATGCGTATCTAAGTGTAAACCATTACTCAGTACCAAAGTAAATCGTTTGGAATTGCTACATCACCGCAAGCCACGTGGTGTGGACGTTTACGACAACTTCACAACTCTTCACAATTTCTTACAACTGTCTACATCAATTAATCCAAAATCCGTCAGTATAGCAAGCCACGTGGTGTGGACGTTTACTACACCAAGAGACTTTTATAATTGACTCCCAATTACTTGATCCATTCGATCTTGTAAATCAAGACGCGGAGAATCATAAGTGAAACTCGAAGTTTCTAACCAGTGATTCACCATGCGAACAACCCTATCTCTCATTAGATGAGGGAGCCGAGCAGACAATCGATCCATCTATAAAAGAATGGTACGAAGGTCTCTAATTTGTGTCCTCTACATGACCAAGTGGCTTTGGCTCCATTCCACTCCCCGGGGTGAGAATGAGTCGACTTGAAATCAGCTTTGGAAAGACAAATTAGGCATTGTTTGATAAACTTAATCAATGATTCTCGTAAGAGGAATTACAAGAAATCTCCTCCAATGAATTATCTATATAAACTTCAAAAGTTTATAAAAGTCACCAAGAGAGCAGCAATGGAGACCATGGGTATGTTTCCATACCCTCTCCCACTTAGCTTTTTATAACAAAGGGATACGCTATCTAATGCATAATTAAATACACATAAGCATGCATACATGAAATAAAGCACATAGAATATTATCACATAGTCAAAATAATACTAGAATATTATTTTCCGACTATTATGGCTTTATCGCATCCCCGTACGCATCTTCTAGTCTTCAGTCTTCGTTCTTGAATGCTCCATGTGACGAGAATATTAATCCCAATATTTAAATCTATTTATTTTCAATTAATCCAAAAGATACTTAATTCGAAAATTAAGTCAATCGAATATATCAAAAATAAAATTAAATATTATTAATATTTTTATTTATTTTTATTTTCCTTTCTAATTCTATTAAATCTTTAGAATCCTATCCAAGTCAAACTTGAAACATTCTAGAAGACTTCTATAATAGAATAAGGAAATAAAATAAATTAGGACTCCTAATCCTTCCAAATTAATTCCTTTCCTAATCTATTAAAAATTCCATAAAGGAATAATTAAATAGGAAAAATTAATTAAGGATTCTTAAAACTTTCCGAATTAATTAATTTCCTAATTCATTTAAAATTCCATAAAGGAATAATAAAATAGGAAAAATAAATTAATTCCAAATTAATTTCTTTTCCTAATCCATAAATATTCCAAAAGGAATAATCAATTAGGAAGACCAAATTAATTCTAAATTTATTCCTTCCTTATCCATGAAAATTCCCATACTAGGAATAATCAAATAAGAAAATAAATTTATTCTAAATTTATTCTTTTCCTATTCCATGAGAGTTCCCAAAAAAATTGAGAATACTCAAAATAGGAAAACCGAATAATTTAGGAAAGTTCGATCTTGGCGGGAGAGCACGGGTTGGGAGTCCCCGCACCCTACCACCACCATCGATCACCCCAAGGAGCACCGCCGCCGCCGCCCCCAGCCGGCCAGCCACCGTCGCCGGCGACTCCATGGCCGAGAGGGCCGCGGGCAGCCCCATGAAGGGTCGATCGATCCTATGGGATCGGCCATGGGGATGGCCGGTCCGAGTCCTTCCTCTCTTTCTTCTCCTTCGTCACACGTCTCTTCCGGCGGTCGTTTCGGCATCGATCCAACGTATAATAAATTACATAATTTAAATACAATTATCCGGTATCGATTCTATACATGAAATCGACCCTATACATTTTCCGGAAAAAGTAGAACATAATAATAAACCTTAAATTCGGTCAACCCCCGAATTTTTACTATTACAAGCATTCACCACACATAAAACGAATCTCGACATGTCCGAGAGTTTAATAAAAAATTATGACAATAATTAACGAAAAATTATATCTAGCCATAATAGTCGGAAACCCTGCAAGGTAGAACAATTTATCGCATATACACATGAACTAGAACCAACGCTCTGATACCAATTGTTGGAAATCGATATCCCGGGGTTAACGGAATTGCGGAAACATAACCCCGATCAAAATCCCTTCGCCGGAAAAACATCACGAACCACCTCACGAGCCGGAGCCCGGCCGAGAACACCCGCCGCGGGATGAACCCGCGGCTGCCCTAGCCGAGCCCCCGCGAGGGGCTCGCGATCACGCACGGTGATCGCCGGGGATGCGCATCGCATCCCCCGGGGCTGCTCGTAGCAGCCCCCGGCGGTGAGTCCGGCGACTCATCGCCACCGTCGGTCGAGGGAGGGGGCGCCTACCGCGGCACCAGCCCGCGGCTGCCCCCAGCGATCGACCCTAGGTCGATCGCTCGCCCCGGCGTCCAGCCGGGGCTCCCTTCCTTGCGTGCTGCCGGCGATCGAGCCCTAGGGCTTCGATCGCCACCCTCGGCGTCCAGCCGAGGGTTCGTTGCCTTCGATCCCGGTGGGGCTCGCTTGACAGCCCGCGGTCCGGTGATCTCGGATCACTACCGCGCGGTCAAACCCCATCCCCGGGTTCGTCCCTCGGATCTTCGTTCATATGCATATACGAATTAATTAAAATCATCGAAGGGGGTTCAACGATTTTACCTTTGTTCTCGTTGTACGGAGAAACGAGATCTATGAAGACCTTGAGACCTTCCCACGTATTCCTTGCACTAGCTCGAACGTCGGGTGGGCGACGATCTTCCGAACTCCATGGATCTTCCTCTCTACTTTCTCTCTCTAGAATTGTGATCTTCAAGTTATGAGAATAGAGAAGACCATGTAGTGCTTTTATAGGCTACGTAGGGGATCTTAAGGAGGTGGAATATTGGGCTTCCAATATTAATGATTAAATTGAGCCCAAGCCCAAATCTATTAATCCATTAATATTAATTAATTCTATTTTCCACTATATAAAATTAATTGCACTCCCAATATTAAACCATATTATATCAAATAATATTTCTCCGGTAGTATTATTTATTCCGTGTATTTAAGATATAAATATCCATGAATAAAATTAATTTATTGCTAATTAATTTATTCATCTCTTATATTCGAGACTAGTACCATTCAACCTTAATTATTATGCGGAACAAATCCACCTGCAGGGTTTACATAATAATTCCTTATGAACTCATCTCGGGGATATTATCAACCCTTACGGGATACACTTTCCCGTCAAGTATTCACGGCATGTCATATATAAAATATAGCGACCCAACTTAACCGGTAATTGACCCAGTAATTAAACCGGTCAATTCCTTTGGAAAATCAAAGTCACTTATATTAAATATACACACCCGCAATAGTATCGGGGATTAAGAATAAAATACACTGAGACTTAAATCGATTATCGCCGGCAATCCTAATCGATAAATCTCAAACGATCCGCCCAATACACCAAGTGTACAAGTGTGATAAAATAATCAAGACAGATTATTTTCTCTCTCACACGACGACTATACCGATGGATTGGTCCGTGTCCATCTAGGTCGTGAGCAACTGTTCGATTAAATACGAGTAACCGATAGTATGATCTTATGTGTGCCCTTGCACACCATACTAACTACAACGTATGAAATCCAGGACTATAATTTGCATATATTTAATTAATAATTAAATGCAAATAATTGTTTATTTAATTAAATAGATTAATGGCAATGGATCGGGAGTTTCCGTTACTTAAATCTAGACATTAAGTACACAACTCCAACAGAAATTGCGTCCCGGGCCCGAAGCAGCTCATCCTGGAGGTGTTTATGGCCCTTTACCGATGACAACTCTCTCTCCTTGAGGGAGCGCAACTCCAGAGCCTGGCGGTTGAAACAATCCTGTAGCATAGCGTGGGATTCCTTTATCTTATCCAGAGCAGAGTGCGCTCGGGATACCTCGCCCTCTTTGAGCTCTATCTCCTCTCGACGAGCGGTAGCCTCGGAGCGCCAGTGGTCCCGGTCCCCGGAGGCCGCGGTCAGAGCCCCGACAAGCTCTCTGTTCTGATCGGTGAGATGCCGAACCTTTGAAGCAAGTGAATCCATTTCGGCCGCATATTTCTCCGCCCACGCGCTCGCGGCGGAAACCACCACAGCCGTCTGGTTCGACAGTATGGAAGCTAACATGAAGGTCTGATCAAAGCGTCCGACCATCCCGTCCAAATCTTTAGTCCAGGACCGACCCAGTGTGTTGATGGCCCTCGCCATAGAGACATTAGACGGGGTGACAGGGACGGAGGGGCCCTGGCTCGACATGAATTGGAGAAGCTCGTGGGGAAGCTTCGGCTCAAACCCAGAAAACCTGTACAAACCTCCGGGTCAAAAGGTATCCCTCAGATAAACGACGAACTCAAGAAACTATTATCGAGATCCGAGACTTACTTTTCGAGAACGCTCGGGTTCACCCCGAAGAATGATCGGTCCACAAAATCAATGCCCGGGACCCGGGATTCAGGAGCCTTGACCTCCACCGCGTCAGCAACTTTGCGCTTCTTGAACAAAGGGTCTACCGCGGCTAAGGTCATGCTCGACGGGACCACAGCCGGACTTGCGTACCCGGAAGCCGACGCGGAAAATACCGCGGTACCAACCCCCGTACCCGAGTTACTCACCGCGGAGTCCGAGGGAGCAGGGTACGATTTCTCGACGTCAATCGGCAGGGTGTCAGAGCTTCCCAGGACCTCAGGCCCATCCTTTTCGGTTACGGTCTGTTCCGCTCGAGTCATATACTTGGTTTTACGCGACGTCCCGGCGGAGAAGCAATCCATGATCCCCGGAAACTTCGACATCTCCAGTGGACGATTCTCAAAAACAGTTGAGAAAGGCGCTGCCATAGTTGACGAAAGACAATAAGACAAAAACAAAGTCACTCTCAAAACCAAAGCAGGAGGATATCGAAGGTTCCGACTTACCCGGATAAGTGTGGTATAAATGCCTTGGCGGACAAGACAGGCGAGCCAGGTCTCGAGTGGAATCTCGGTTGACAGTCTCCAAACTACGTTCAGAGTCCAAAAACTGGTTCGCAATCACCACGACAACCCGATAGTCCCACGCCTGGTCCTCCCGTCTCTGGATACCGGTATCTGAAAAGAAAAAGTGATTTTTAGATCAGTAGAGATCGAACGAGGACAGCGCAGGTCGCAACACTCACTCTCAGGCTTCGCGGAGTAAAGAGTGGGAATCTCGATTTCCCCACACGGAGTCTGAGTTCGCCACGCCCCCGAGACGTAGAACCACCTTCCCCAGCTCTCCGGGTGGCGGGGCACCGTCCTGGTCATCAACACGGGACCTCGCCGCATCACCGCATAATCCCCTGAATTATGAGGGGACCACGGGCGCAAACCGAAGGAACGGCGGAGTTCGCCTTCCCGAAGAGTGCGGAACAGTCCCGCCCGACCAAATATGGTCAGGACCCCATAAATCTGAGCCCAGGAAGTCGGATGCAACTGGTGCGGGGCCACGCCCCAGAAATTGAGGAGAGCAGTAATAGAAGGGTGCAGAGGGAACCTCATCCCAAAATCCATGGCATCATAACCCACGACGATCATACCCGAGGGAGGACAGCATGCATACTCCCCGGGATCGGGGGCATAAAGATGGACGTTGGATGGAATCCTCCACCGCGCCCGCGCCTCGGTCAGGGACGATGCGTCGATCCGGCTCTCACGACCATGGGCCGCCCAGGGATGGTCCGAACACACCGTCTTGGCCGACCGCCTCCCTCGACAGACATAGCGGTAGGGGTGATCGCGGCGATACGCCTCCCAGTCAAAAGGCACGGGGCGAGGGCAGTGCGCCTCCAAGAACAATCGAAAACTACGATGAAGCGAGAACACGTCGCCCTCTTCAGACATCGACGAGGACCGATCGGAAGAAGAAGCGTCGTCGGAATCAGACATGAAAGGACGACGACAAAAAGAAAAAAGACCTTAAAAAAGTGAGGGAGAGAGTTTCTCGAACCTTGCCGTCAGGAGCGAAGCTCCGGCACAGAACCTATAGAAGCTCTTCAAAGGGGCGACGTGGCTAAAAATTAGGGAAACAGTTTATTGATTCTTCTCCCACTCCTTATAAAACTCGAAACTAGGGTTTACCATGGATAAAGCCCATAATGGCGAAAGGCTACGTTCAGAAAACCCCAGATAGCAAGTCCGGGGCCGGCCCATAAGGGAAAAGAACGGCATCCCCAAACCAGGCCCAAGAGAGGGCCACGACCCGTGAATAAAGTGCCCAGGGATCGGGTATAAAAGTCAAGGGCCGCAAAACAACATACAGGGAAACAAGCGGAATCACTCCACCAATTTCCCTGGGGGCCAGTGTTGTGCCATAAAAAACCACCACCGACACGTGGAAAGAGCCGTCACCCAGACGGCAGGGAAACAAGGCCCAAATGGGGCACCAGATAGTGCCGTGGGCCCCCTCACCAAATCCCCATCACAGAAGATAGATAATACCCGCGCGTCCCATACACGGGGCAAATAAACCGACATACGGGATGACGGGCCAATAAGACACGGACCGCGGCCCAGCTCAGAGCTCGGGCGCCCCGCGACCCGGGATGCATGGTCACGGGAGCAACGGGCATCGGGCCCCGGAACTCCTCCAGGCCCCGGTCGCGGGAGACTACCACGTAATTGAAGCACACAGCGGAGGGAGCACGAAGGCGGAGGACAGCCGCACACGTTCTCGGGTGTCCCATCCCGGGGCGTGATCACGGGACTCCGATACCCCACAGATACGACCTGCCCCAGCTCGCACAGAACAATGACTTCTTTATCCACGCACGAGGAAACACGTGTCGATTTCAGACAGTTGGAATCCCGCGCAGGGCGTGAAGGGATAAGGATCCCATTCGCGCACATGGCCGTGGGACCCCTTCGCGAAGCCCGGATCACCAGAGCCCAGACTCTTCCGCCGTCCCGGAATCAGGCTGGGATCACCAAGCCATGCGGGCGACCGACCACAGAGCATCCAAAGAGTGAACTGAGCTAAGGCACTAACCTACCATCGTCACGGACCCCCTACCACGACGGGGCGGCTCGCTGCAACCGACATCAGGGATACCGTATCTCGGTGAAGCGCACCTCGGAATCGTGCCTCAGCATTTAATGTATCTAGCATAGGTATTCGACGTGTTTGGGGTATCGTGGCATGAATGAGCATGTGCTCTTCGCCTATAAAAAGCACCCTCCCGTAAACGATTAAAGGGCGGCACAAATTAGCTAATAAAGCCATTAAAGAAATAAAGGATATTATCCTCCCAAGCTCCAAGTTCTTATCCTGTTTTCCAGTCTAAAGTAATCAGCCCTTTCTACATATAAATTTAATGTATTGGTACCGTTTACAAACCCTCTAAACACAGCCCAGCCCCGTTACTTTCAATCCGACCAAAACGTGCCAAAACAATATTTTTAAGAAATAATACAAAATACTCTTGAAAAAATATTTTTATTGATTGCTCCTGAAGAAGCAAAGTTCAAAACATTATATGTTTTTGAATAAGGTTACATCTCATGATACTCATAGTGAAACGCCAAATTGGATTGTTCTCGTTGAAACAATGATTACATATGAATTATCCCTGAAGGATATCTTTTGGAAATCGAGAACAAATGTATCTTATTATGTGAGATTATGTGAGTACTCATGGAATATCGAAAAATTCGATTCAAATTAAATGTAATTCCTGAGAAAATTATATATTGATATATATTTTGATCCCCGAAGGATCATTGATAAAACATAATATTTTGATCCCGAGTGATCATTGGTAAAGATACTGTATCTCCGAATGATCATTGATAAAGATAATGTATTTCCGAAGGATCATTGATAAGTACTGTTATGCAAATGATGACATGTTAAGAGAGAGCTCTGGAAGAATTTTATTAATTATCCCCACGAGTACTAAAAATGTACTTAAAAATGAAGATGATGCATATCATGATTATTAAGTGCGTGGAAATGAATCAAACATTTCCCATCTGCGAATTATTTTTATATATGCAAGTTATGATCACCATTAAAGTGTATTTTTATGAACGAGCATTGTAAAATAAGGTATATTAAATATCTTGAGCCCGCGATCCTGAAGATCGGTTTACAAAAATAATGCTGATTTGCATATTTAACGAAGATCATTTCCCGGCATTAGGGGGAGATAAGAATATAAAAGTTATAAATGCCGAGAAATTTTATGGAATGAAAACGATCTTTAATTCTAGATCCACGCACCAATCAATTGAACCCGAAGTTCATTAAAATAAGTGACTTGCAATATTCAGCAAGTAATTTACATATTAATGAAGGTGTGACAAAGGCACATATATTTGTGATAAAATGAACTATAAGAGTTCAAATGCCAAAGAGATCAACTCAAATGTTGATTCTAACATACGTCAGAAGCGTAGTAGATCGATCTCAAGATATAAAATAAATCCGCGGAAAAACAAAGAAATTAAGTCACCCTCGAAATCTCCTGGAGAGAGTTAGATGAAAATCTCATTGAAAAAGCATGTGCACATGATAATAGAAAATCGTGGGATTGCGGAACAACCAAATTAAATATTTTGGGAAATGATGAAATATTTGGTTGATAGAATAAATTGTCATCAACATGAAAAAAGTCGTCAACGACATATTTGCCTCAAGAGTTGCTCTAGAAAATTTGGATCCAAAACTTAAATCAATAATAGTGTGCCGGCAACACTCAAAGAAATAGAAATGAGCAATTGAAGCTGAGCATGACTCGCTAAATAAAGATATATTTTGATACGATAGTATACACCTCAAAATATTATCCCAGAAGGATATACGTGGGTGTTCGTAAGAAAAACGAGTAATGATGTGGTGAGATATAAAAGCGAGATTAGTTGCTCAAGAGTTTTTCGCAGAAACTCGATGTTAATCAAATATTTTGAAAGATGACATTAAGTTCCGCTACTTAATATTTATGGCAGCAACAACAATAGATATATCCATCGAATGTATGATCTGACCATGTAAAAGTCACTAGAAAGATACATACATGAAAATCTTTGATGAATTTTAAAATTTCTGATATGAAAGGAAATGAAAATCAGAACATGTACAATATCATATTACATATGTCATTATGGACAAAAATGATATTGAATACAAGGTCCCGAAGACCAGTGATTCGTCCCGAAGACCATAGATTGCACTCTTTTTCCCTCTACTAAGTTTTTCCCACAGGGTTTTCTTAGTTAAAGGTTTTTAACGAGGCAATCACCATAATATAAATGTAAATGTCATGTACTCTTTTCCTCGAGTATTTTTTCCTATAGGGTTTTATAACGAGGTTTTTAACGAGACATGTACATCACTCGATAATAATTAATGAGGACATCAGAATGTTTCATATGAGTTTGTTTTCGAGATAAACTAAGATATAGAACTTGAAGTTCAAATGATTGTGAATTGAAGTTCACATTATTGTTCATTTGTTATATTAAATACTAGACGCATCTAAAATACTCCAGAAGAGTTACCGGCCGGTTATAGCAATTGCGAATGCTCTAGTCAATATAGATGTCTGGTAAAGACATGTCCCTGAAGGACGAAAAATATACAATAATACAAATGAATATGAAACTCGACAATTCGAAGGTTGGGTCCTGAAGACCAAAATTTATATTTGAATAACTAAGTTTTTCCTATATGGTTTTATTAGTTACAGGTTTTAATGAGACTGATTGATCACAAATATTTACTTTCAAGAAGTCAAAGATCTTCGGTGATTACAATCAGGGGGAGTAAGGTGTACTCTTTTTCCTTCGCTCAGGTTTTGTCCCACTGAGTTTTCCTGGTAAGGTTTTAATAAGGAAGCAATACTGTAAACAGTCATTCAAGGGGGAGTGTTATGAATATTATTAATTAGTGAATGACTAGTTTACCCTTTCTTGGTGAACAAGACAGAAACCCTACTTTGTATCCTATATAAAGGGGTCTCCTTATATGAATGAGATAACAATTCATAACAATTCTATTCTTCTCTCATATTGTCTCTCTTTATACTCTATTATTCTTTCTCAATTTCCTTTTAAGTTTATAACAAAAAAAACTTAAAGAAGACAACTCATACGGAGTACATACTATTCTTATAGAAGAGATTGAGAAATACGGAGTAACTATCTAACCGGACCTATATATATACTCCTATCTACTTTGAAATTCACTTGCTACATTATTGAATCGTAAACACCGTCCAAACAATATTAATAAACAATATGTAAAAACACAAGGTTAGATATTGTATCATATTTTTATATTAACTGTCCGACCAAAGTGTTTTCTTGTCTTTGATCCAACATTTGATAGAAAACTCTAATAAACCTATTTAATTAATTTAAGCACTAAACAACTCCTGTCAGTCCCATTTTTTTAATCAATTTTTTAAATTTAATTTTAATTAATTTTCAGATCGGTTCAATGAACTTCAGCTAATTTGATTTTGATTCAATTTATTATAAGAAAAGCATAAAATTTAAATAAAATAAAAAAAGCATTAAGTATATAATTAAAATGAATTATTTAAATTATTCTTTATGTTCTATGGTCACACTTTCTTTTTGAGTTGTTATGTGTCAATGGTCATAGTATATTTATAGAAATATTTTTTTTTACTTTTGCATTAAAAAAAGTATATATATTTTTTCACATGTATTTTTAAACACTACTCTTAATTATTTATTTTATTAATTTAAAAATAAAATTTTGAACTTATTTTTATCTTGTCAAAAACACAATTATTTTTTAATTTTCTTAATCGGTTACATGTTACCATTGTTGGTGGACGAAGGTATATAATTACGTGATTAAGGAGAGAAAACATACCGTACAAGTAAACATAAATTATTATGAGAGCTGTGGATATTTGGGAACAAATATAAGAAAGATGAGAATTTTAACACACCTCAAAAAAACATAAGTATTTCATACAATTTCTACTTGAAATGTCTAACTTACCATCAACTTTTAAATAAACAAAACAAAAGAATTAAAACACAAGAAAAAGACAAAAAGAGCATTAAAAAAATCGGTCCCCACTCCTCTTTTTTTTTTCTCTCGACGGTCCCCCCAAACACCATACCCGCGGCCGAAATCGAGAATCAAGGAAGAAGAAATCCGGCCAACAATTCCGGCGACTCACAATGGCTGACAACAATGAACAACATGGCGAGCAACAATGGCCGATTCAAGCCCCGGTAAGTGCCGAAACCCTACTTTTTTTATTTCGAAATTTTGATTTTTTTTGGATAATGTGTTGAATTGGATGTGTTAATTGCTAGCCATTGAGTGTATTTAAGTTCCTTATTGCGTTTTAGTTGATTTAAAATTGAAATTCTGTGTTAAATTGGTCTTTGAATCGCCTGAAATTTCTGATTTTTGGTCGGTGTTTATGGCTACACGGTATCGCTACACGGTAGCGTTTATAGAGCTGACCGTGTAGCGAGACCACCGTGTTACCGAGCAGCGACCGAGATTTTCTCGGTAACATGGTCAGATTTCTCGGTCACCGTGTTATCGGTTATCCGGTTACACGGTGACCGTGTTACCGGTAACACGGTACACGGTGACCGTGTTACAGAATAAAATTTTTATTTTTTTTTGAATTTTGAGTTTTGTTATTTAATTGAATGTCATATTTATTTATTTAACTTCATTTTTGCAGCTTCGAGTGGAGAAAAATAAACATGGATGTGCAACTCATAATTATCAAAAATTAAATATTTAATTCATTATCTCATACTATTAAATTAAATTTAGCGCAATTAAATTTATCAAATAAATTAATTACTTCTATCGCAATTATATTTATCATATAAATTAATTACTTTTAGCGCAATTATATTAATCATATTAATATATTAAACTAAACAATTAATTACGTAAACATGCGCGCACATAATTAATTTGCGTTGACAATTAAGATAATCATATTATTTAATTTGAATCAATTTGAATTTAATTTAAATTTAAATTAATCACAATTAATTTTTCTTTATCAATTAAAAATCTCATCACTTAGCGCAAACATTAACAGTACATAGCGCAAAAATTTAACGCAAATATCTTCTGTTTGAGTCGTAGGGACATTTGATTTGTATTTTGAATGATTTTGGAGTTTTAGGGATTGATTTGGTTTCTATTTGAATTGATTTAGGCGTGTTTTGATTGATTTTGGTGAAAAGTGGTTAATAGGTGTAAGTTTTGATTGATTTTGGTGAAAAACAGGTAAAAAAACGGGTTCTGCCATCTGCTACACGGTGGTACCGGTAACACGGTCATGTGAACCGGTAACATGGTCACGGTAAGACTGACCGTGTAGTCAAGAATTGTCCGGTCAATTTTCTGGGCAATTACTCGGTAACACGGTGTTACCCGGTTACACGGTGGCCTACACGGTTGTGACCGTGTAGTTTAGAACAAAATTTGATTTTTCATTGATTTTAAGGCATTTTTCGATTGTTAACTTGTTCTTTTAGTATAAAACATCATTTTAATAATCAAAATGATTCAAAAAAACATGATCAACTATTGAATGTGATGAATTAAGTGATTACGCATGAACAATTTATTACCTATGTAGATAAGATTGTGACAATATTAGTAGAAAGTTCAAAAAACGGTCAACATTCCAAGCATCTCATCTTTGTAGTCCTATATTGGTTGTTTTATGATGTTTATTGGATGTATCTTGTGTTTAAAATGATGTTTCATGCTTAACGAAACAACAAAAATGCTCGAGAAATGCTTCAAATTCATAAAAAATCAAATATTTTCTAAGCTACACGGTAGGCTACACGGTGGGCTACACGGTAGAAGGTCCAACACGGTAGAAGGCATTCCCTATTTATAGTCCTATATTTGTTGTTTTATGATGTTTATTAGATGTATCTAGTGTTTAAAATGATGTTTCATGCTTAACGTAACAACAAAAATGCTCCAGAAATGCTTCAAATTCATAAAAAATCAAATATTTTCTAAGCTACACGGTAGGCTACACGGTGGGCTACACGGTAGAAGGTCCAACACGGTAGAAGGCATTTCCTATTTGTAGTCCTATATTTGTTGTTTTATAATGTTTATTAGATATTTCCTATTTGTAGTCCTATATTTGTTGTTTTATAATGTTTATTAGATGTATCTAGTGTTTAAAATGATGTTTTCGTAACAACAAAAATGCTCGATAAATGCTTCAAATTCATAAAAAACCAAATATTTTCTAAGCTACACGGTAAGCTACACGGTGGAAGGTCCTACACGGTAGAAGGGTAAAAAAAAATGGGTAAAAAATGGGGCTCCTAAGATTCGAGCTCCTGACCTTTTGCTTTCAATGCGATTTTTCAAAGGGGGCTCACCAGTCTCGACACACCAACCCACAGTATATTTATATTTTAACTTAACTTTATTTTTTTGTTTTATTAAATGATTAACAATGATATTTATGTAGTAATTAGATGCACTAAAATTTTATAATTTTATACTCAATTTATATTTTTTAAATTATGTACTCTAAGTATTGAATTTTTAATATTTTTTACAATAATATATTTTAAAATCTATTTTTTATAATTAAAATTATAAATAATTTTGATTAGCCATAAAAAAAATTCTAGCTTTGTGACAATTTTTTAAAAAAATCTCTTTATTCTATAATAATATGACCACTTTCTTTAAATGGACGATTTAACAATAATAGTACTCTTAAAAAAAATCTCCTATTTTTTTAATTTAAAATACAATTTTTTTCTTATTTTTTAATTTAATTTAAAATACACGGTGCCCGCTCGATCCCAACGACCGCCGTAACGTGCCGTGATTCGTCGATCCGATATCTACGATAAATAAACACGATTGAATTAAGTTAGGGAACCCAAAATATCCATCCAAACGTGCAAAACAATCCATAATTCGAAATTTAAAAAAAAAATCAAAAAACTGGTCACTGTACACGGTCACTACACGGTCACCTGACCGTGTAGTGTGCCACCGTGTTACCGAGACACTTACCGGAACACGGTGACCGGATAACCGTGTAGTGCCCTGCTCCGTGTTACCGGACAGTGACCGGATAATCTTCATAGCTACACGGTGGCTACACGGTAGAAGCTGCCCACCGTGTAGCCACCGTGTAGCTATGAACTCGAACAGAAAATCGAAAAAAAAAAAATACGGCGATTTTCGACGTACATTTCGGCCGGCGAACCCAGCTCTTCCCACGTAGATTCGGACGGAGCCTTCTTTTAGAGTTGTTTTTGTGAGAGAATTTTAGAGAGATTGGGTGGGTTTTTGTGTTTTGAAAAAAATTATTGGGTGAGATGGTTTTAAGGTTTGTATGCATGATTTAATGCATGAATTTACATCTTCAACAACCCAAATTCCGATTATGGTAATACATGGGCCCCACGATTTTTTATTTATTTTTTTAGATTTGTTTTGAGTTTTTAATTGAATTTTTGAAGTAAAATAAAAAGTAAGGGTATTTAAGAGATTTTATATGAAGTTTGTGTAAAATACTCATGTTGTTATGGGAGTGGCCAAAATTCTCATGTTTGTTAAAATTGTGCATGAAAAGTCATATTCCCACAATTATTATTCTCCGTGGTGTTGATAAAGTATTTAATTACCTCTCTTCGTGACAATTCACACCTCCCCTACTTATTCGAGTTATGTGTGTGAGAGAGAGAGATTGAGAAACTGAGTGAGAGAGAATATTAACAAAAAGTGGGTGTGTAGTTCCACTTCTGGGTAGGTTTCACACTTCACACTTCCTTTCTTCCCCAATTCCAAAAAACAAAAAAATCGAGAACCCATTATAAAAATACATACTACAGTACAATATAGGCAAGGGTAGTTGATGATTCTTGAAGCCCACTTTCCATTTTTAATTACAATTATAATTTTAATTTTAATTTGCTGAGAGAGAAATGCGTAGTGGGTTTTTGTGGGTTTGCTTGTTTGTTGTTTTTCTCGGCTCGAATTCGACGGCGGCGGCGGCGGCGGTGGTGAGCTCATCGTGTTATTTCGATTTTTTTTTGTTTGTTGTTTTGTGAAATGAACCGGATCTGATGTGAGTGAGTTTGCAGGATGAGTTGGTGCCGTTGGTGGAGATGGGGAAGGTGAAGACGGTGGTAATGGCGGAGGGATTCCGGCGGCAGCTGAGCAGCAGCTTCCAGGTGTGCTCTCCGTGCGTGTGCTGCGGCGGCGGGGCCACCTCGAAATTCTGCTTGCCGTCTCCGTGCTGCTACGCCATCAATTGCAACATTCCCAACAGGCCCTTCGGCTTCTGTTCTTTCACTCCCAAGACATGTAATTGCATCCAATGCCATATCTAAATCTAAAATTATTATTATTATTATTATTATTATTATTATTATTATTATGATTAATTCTTTCTTTATATATATAGTAAGTGAGTTTTTCTTATTGCTTTGGAGTAGTAGTAATGTAATGTGATTTTATGAATTAAATGATGTTGCTTACAAACAAGTAATGTTATTGTAATTGTAATTGTAATTGTTGTGTTTTGGGTGATATTGCATGTTTGGGTATGTGGGATTTTTGTTTCCAAAGTGGAGTACTTCATTAAATTATGTGTTTAGAAAGAAATTAAAAGACTAATTCATACACTAATGTAGTACTATTATATAGATGGTGTGATGATTGAGGGTGGTCCTCTCTTTTTGCCATAGATAATAGCTAGATCTATCGACAGCTGTAATCTATACTATAGCCTAAACAGCAATAATGGAGCTGCTGTATCACCAACCCAAAATGTTGTTATGAAATCATCAATGGCAAATTCAAGTTGGTTGGTGTGGCTCAAATAAGCCCAAGCCAATATTTGCTGTGCTCTACTGTATCAATTAATGGATGTACTTCTCTACAAAATTATTTTATCACTCAATGTGAGTATATATTAAGAAAAATATGTTATTTCTTCGGTCTCACGACAATGGTCATGGTTGACCAGAAGACACGAATATTAAGAAAATATAATTTTATTGTTTTTTTTTATTAAAAAATTTAGTGTAAAAATATATTTTTAAATTAATAAAGAAACATAATTTTTAGTAGTGTTTAAAAAAGTAAGTGAAAAAGTGAAAGTATATATGTTTTTTTAAATTAAAAAATATGAATAATTATATTTTTAAGTATATGGATGAAAATATATACTCTTATATATGTCTTTTTAAATGAAAAAATATGAATAATTATTTTTTTAAATATAATGTAAATATTGATATAGGACAACACTGAAATGAGAGTTAGTATATCTTACACCCAAGGTGTAAGAAGTCCATCTTACTCTAGGCCCAGTATACAAAAAATTCGACCCAGCCCAATTACTCCGCTAACGTCATCAACACACAATTCACTCTATGGATTCACAATTCTGCAACTTCTCTCTTTCGATCCCGTTTTCGATCTCCGCCTTCCTACACCGCCAAATCTCTGCTTCTCCTCCACAGTCGCCGTCAAGCATCGATTATCGCCGGCTTCAATCATCTATTCTCGGTGTCGACTCTCCCCTCCGACTCTCCCCGTCGACTCTCCCCGTCGATTATCGCCTTGAAGCATACATTATCAACGTCTTGAAGCATCGATTTTATTTTACAAATCTCGACGCCTTCAAGCATCGATTCTTCCTCGTCGCCTTGCCGCCTCCAAGGTTCGCTGGAAACTCCTCAATCGAAACCCTAGGTAAAAATTCAATTTCTGTTATGTTTGAGATTTTCCCCTTTTTTTCTGTTATCCTCCAACCCTAGTTAGTTTCTGAATTCTTATCTCCACATTTTCATACTTCATATCCTCTAACCCAAGGTGTTTCATGAATTAAGGTGTTTCATGTTTCATGTTTCCTGTATTCTTTATACACTTGCATGTTCATCCATCAATTTCACAGTGTGTGTATCTGTTTATGTGTGTGTGTATCTGTTTATGAGTGTTTCAGCAATGTTTATGTGTGTGTGTATCTGTTTATGAGTGTTTCAGCAATGTTTATTGTTTATCCACTTGCATGTTCATTCATCAAATTGATTTTCCTTCTTATATGTTCAGCCACAGTATGTGTGTATATATGTGTGTGTGTGTGTGTGTGTGATTTTGTGATATTCCCCTTCTTATGTGTGTATGTGTTCAGCCATGTTTGAGTTTTGGAGTTTTACATGTTTGAAACAATACGTGTTATGCAGTAGAACCCCAATAACAAAGTAACTGTTATAGTTTGTGTGTTTCTTTGAGGATGATAATTTGCTGGACATGTGATAGTTGTAATCTCGATACATGAACACCAACGTATATGACTGCATTATCTGTGATTGTCATATCTGTTTTATTAGAGCAGTATGTTCAGGACTTATATTCGTGTAGTATTTGTTGGACTGATATATATTAAAATACTTGAAGGGTGTTGCATCTGAATCACTCACTTCAGTTTGCGTGAAATTGATATACCATCAAAACATCGACAGGTAAAGTTTTTATTAAAACAATATTATGAGTTTTCTTAATTGATTGTTACATTTCTAAAAAAGTACTATTGTTTCTTCTACAGGATATATTACATCATATGGCAAAATAGAACTTACTAAACAGGCAATCTCCACAAAAACAGGTAAATACATCTCATACCTCATATGTATATTGCATCATCCTTCATAATAATTAGACTTCAGCCTACAGTTTAAACTATTATTATTATTATTATTATTATTATTATTATTATTATTATTATTATTATTGTTATTATTATTATTATTTTAGGCAGGGAGAAAAAGATTTACACAAAGAGGTGGAAGGACAAAATGCCTCAAAAACTTCTATCCCTGATATCCCACAGGTTAGTTCCTCTTACTTCAGTTTAATATTACAATATATCTGATACTTTGTCATAAATATGTACTTAACTGATCATAACTCATACTTCATATGTATATTGCATCATCTTTCAATATAAATAGATTTCATCCTTCATTCTAAATTGTCATACTAATTTTTTTTCAGCAAGTAAAATATGCTACAAAGGAAAGCATAAAACAAAACATGTACAAGTTAGGGCAAGGACAAAAGACTATTCCTCATACACCACAGGATGTGGAAAAGATGACTTCTGATCTTAAAGAAAAATCAACAGATGTAAGTATGACTGAACTTATTTAATATAGCAATATCTTCTTTAGGTAATATTGTAAGTATGACTGAACTTATTTCATTATTTAGTTTAATATTTAAATAAATTTTACATCCTTTAAGTAATAATTTACTTCATATTTATGTAATTCATATTTCATTTTATTGGTGTGAAATCAGAAAAAAAGTGTTACTCCATCTGAAGTTGTCATAATAAATAATCAAAAAATAAAGATAAGACTTGTGCAAAGTCGGTTTAAATTTCAATAAAAATAAGTTTCATTCATTTTAATTTCAATAGATAGGTTTCATCCATTTTCATTTACATTTTTTTAGAAAACTGAAATTGTGAAGAGAACACAAGGACAGAAACCAACAACATCAAAGACCTCGGAGACTGTTATTCCTAACACTCCAGAGGTAACTTCCTTTATTTTATTTTTAATTGTTTCAAAGATGTCGATTTGGTAAGTTAGTTCAACAAATATTGATTTGGTAATTCAGAGATTGAATCAATAACAGTGTGCATAATGATTGTTAAAATGCAGGTTTTCTTTGTTATCCTTGAAGATTCCCATTTATGGCTGTTGTGTGTGAACTTCAAAGCACAAACGATTGATATAATCGACAACAAACACGTGGATGCGCACAAATTGAGGAGTACATGCCTATACTAAAAAATTGCCTTAACCATGGTAAGAATTGTGTTGTATCACTGTATAATTTTCAGAATATTAACACCCGTGTTGTATTTTCTTAAATATTCTTTATTAGGGACGATTGCTTGGAGATTATATGTCAGAGAACAACATAACCACAAATCACTCTGCTAAAGATTTTGGAAGAAGACAGTTGAAGATGCCGTGGAGATGCCCGGCAAATTATAATGATTGTGGAGTCTATGCTATCAGGCATATGGAGACTTACAAAGGGGAAGGAGATGATTGGGACAGTGGATTCGAGAAAGACAAGGTATTCTTACTTA
Source organism: Euphrasia confusa (assembly GCA_954870475.1). NCBI lineage: Eukaryota > Viridiplantae > Streptophyta > Magnoliopsida > Lamiales > Orobanchaceae > Euphrasia > Euphrasia confusa. The sequence goes on from OX940960.1 coordinate 28,101,590, forward strand.
ATTCAGTAACTAATACTAGTTCAATTAACTCAATACTTAATTTCAGTAATTTATAACTATGATTTGTGTTTTTTTTGCAGGACAATACTTTCTTAAGAGAGCTTAGAGCCAGATATGCAGCTTCGGTGATATTGATGGACATCAATGAAATCGTGTCGGTGTACGCAATCGTGGATGTTATTCACCGGAGGCAGTCGCTGATGGAGCTGATGATGACGACGAGTGGAGCTGACGATGACGGCGGCGATTGGAGCTGATGACGACGGCGTCGAACAGCGCTGATGATGACGGTGGCGAACGGCGAAGAAGGTTCAGCCGATCTTCGAGAATTTTGGTAGCGTGAGAACAGAGAGAGAGAGAGAGAGAGAGAGAGTGCGAGCTGAGGGAGAAAAAATGGGGAAAGAAAGATTGGTCAATTTTGACTGAATCTTTTATTAGGTTGACCGTGAGCAAGATGTTCATCTTACACAAGGGAGTAAGATACTGATGTGTATCTTGCATTATTTCTGATTTAGTCTTGTAAGAATAATTAAGTAGCATGTTGAAGGTTCATAATCTGCAATTTGAAGTATTATATATTTAAAAATGAAGCATTGTAAAAATTACTTAAGTAGTTGGATATATGTAAAAATGAAGTATCTCAAAATCAAGATGAATGTTTATTCTAAACGAAAATGAAGGTTAATAATCTGCAATTTGAAGTATCAGGAACTTTAAAAATGAAACATTAAAAATGAATCATGACCATGACAGAGGACAACAATCAAAATTCAAAAAAATGACTAAAGTACAAATGAGTAAACTTGAAAGCAGAATATCCATATTCTTGTACAATAATCAAAATTAAAAAAAAAATGACTAAAGTACAAATGAGTAAACTTGAAAGCAGAACATCCATATTCTTGTACAATAACCCAATATTTTTTCAAAGTAAAAAGCAAAAATACAAAGTTTTGTACTGCAAATCTTTAATCATCCAAATCTCCATCTCAACAACCTGGCCTATTTATTTCCCAGAAGACAACACAAAAAAATTAAAGTTAATTAGTAGTCAATAACTGAAAATAAGAAACAGAAAGTATCATGAATACTTACCTAATAGAATCTCTAAGGGGAACAAACAACAAACTTGTTTCTACCCGACATTAAATGCATAGGTGTTGTGATATCATATGCCTCACTCTCAAAATTCACAACAACTCCTACCAAAGCACTATCAGGACCATAAACAATATCACCTACAAGCCAAAATGGACCACAATCATCAACTATAAACTTAAAAATGAGAGCAAAATGAAAGTAAGCATTAATATGAGAATAACCTGAAGTATGAACATCCAGATTTCCATCATCAAGATCAATAACATGATTCAACTCCATGGCATCTAACAGAAATGAAATATTAATTAAACTGAAGTACAGACAAAATGCAGGTTGACATGTAACTTAAATGAAGGTTGACATAATACTAAATGAAGGTAAGGTCAGAATCAATTTCATAAATCTAGGGTTTGATCATCACCAGCAACAACATGATTCAACAACTCAAAACACATGAACTCATAACAGAACATGCAATTCGAACAGAAGATGGATAGAATCGACATACCTTGGACCATAATCGATGACAAATCCAATACATCATCCATGGTTACGATTCAATTCAGATTTCGAAGAGGATAATGCTGATGATGAAGACAGAAAAACGCCCAATTGAAGACGCACAGATGAATCGACGGCGAACGGCGACGGCGATGTCAGGAAAACACAGAATTGGAGAGGAAAAGGCGGCGGTGAACGGATACGATGAATCGTGTCAGTGTACGCAATCGTGGATGTTATTCACCGGAGGCAGTCGCTGATGGAGCTGATGATGACGACGAGTGGAGCTGACGATGACGGCGGCGATTGGAGCTGATGACGACGGCGTCGAACAACGCTGATGATGACGGTGGCGAACGGCGAAGAAGGTTCAGCCGATCTTCGAGAATTTTGGTAGCGTGAGGAGAGAGAGAGAGAGAGAGAGAGAGAGAGAGAGAGAGAAAAAATTGGGAAATAAAGATTGGTCAATTTTGACTGAATCTTTTGTTAGGTTGACCGGGAGCAAGATGTTCATCTTACACAAGGGAGTAAGATATAAATTGCCCTGAAATGAAAATTGTGATTATTAATATGGCCACAAGAAATATTTTTTTTGTCTTAAGACAATTCAAAGCACTTTTTTTACATGTGCAACAACAACACTTGATGCACTAAAACAATAAACATTTTTATTTTATTTAAAATAATTTTTTTATTATTTTATTCACTTACATATGTTTAAACTTTATTTATAACAAGTTTAACTTAATAATTTTAGTGTTTTGCAAAGGGCTCAACTTTGTTGAGACAAAGGGAGTAGTGCATTTGTCATTTAATATTTTGTTGTAATAATATATGGGTTTTTAATTATTAATATAATATTGTATTATATAATTTTGTAGTGTTATTTTTTAATTTAATTTATATGAAAATTATTATAAAAAAATTATATAATATATTTTTTAATAAAATTCAATTAATTTAAAATTTGTAGTTAAAATTTGAATTTAATAATTGAAAATAATTTATTATTTGAATTCAAAATTAGTGGTAATTTGAGAATTTTGGTAACAAGGTTAAGTGAACCATTTGAGAAGATGACCAAACTCTTATATAGTGATGATTTGAGAATTTTGATAACAATTTTAAGTGAACCATTTGAGAAGATGACCAAACTCTTATACTATACTACTATAATAAATAGTTGTGAATAGAATTCTTGTATTTTTTGTGTCACATCAATTGTACTTACCATTATGAAAGCTCTTAAAAAGATTTAATTATATTTTAAAATAAAAAATAGTATATAATGTAAGTATTTTCTTTTTTTGGTATAAAAATAAATGTGTTAATAAAAGGATAGTGTGATTGTGTGAATATATAAATACTATAATTGATTAATTTTTATTGGTAATTAATTACGTAAGTTTAATTTTATTTATAAAATAAAATAAATAAAAATAATTGCAATTTTAAAACCATCATAATTTATGGTTTTTATAACTATCCTAAGAGTGCAAGAACAAATCATCTTATTCTTCACACAATTAAAAAAATACTAGTACGAGAAATATTTTCAAAAATTAGGGTTCTTGTCTTCTTGAGGAGATGCTAATTCTGAAATAAATACGAAAAAAAGACCTTCAGCAAAAAATCGAAAGAAAAAAAAGGTCTACTTATGAATGAATAGTAGACTTGAGAGAGGACTATTTGTGATTTTATCTCTAAAACTCGAGTATAACCTTGAGAGATGAATATTTGTGATTTTATCTCTAAAACTCGAGTATAAAAAGATACTCCCGTACTGCGTATAAATTTCATCGAGGGGAGGGGGTGAGAATAGGAAGCATCACAATTTATGGTTTTTGCATAACTATCACAAGAGTGCAAGAACAAATCATCTTCACACAATTAAAAAATACCACTCCTATTGTATACCATATAAACAAACCATACTTTTTCAATCTGTAATAACAAAAAAATGGAAAAACAGAGGACAAGAATGTGTTTTACCCCTCCGATGATCTTCAAAATCACACAGAAAACAGGGCGATTCAAACAGTATAAAAAAAATGCAGTAGGAGTATAAGCAAACAAACCAATAAACTCAATCGATGTTTCTCAAGTAACCCTCGCTCACAACCGGAACTCGTTGCCTCGTCACAGCCGCAAGTATATCCACGTACCCCACCACACCAACCAGTATCTCGTCGTTATCAGCTTCCGTGACCCAAACATGGCTCGCCCGATGAGACAACATCTGCGCCATCACAGCAGCCAACGAGCTCGTCAGCTTACACGTCAGAGGCGCACTCCTCCCTCTGTACATGCTCTTCCCTATCCCAAAGTTGGGATTCGACCAATTCCCAAAGAACCCAATACTCCGAGCGATATCGGGCAAAGACCTAATTGTCACGTTGTCCTCGACTCCCATTACGAACTGCCCGGCCGATAAGTTCGCCAGGGCCCAAGCGGCTGCCAAGCAGTCGCACTTCCATAGCTTGGCGGAAGAGATCTCTCCGATGATCTTGTTGTGGTTGCCGTCCGGCGTGGGCTCCACCACCGCCACCGCGCAGGGCTCCTGAGGGTGCTTTTCGGTGGCCTCGATGGCCGGACGGGAAGCTTCGATGCTGCAGTAGGTGGGGTTGATGGCCTTCAGGGAGGAAATCGAGGAGAGGGGGAGGGGGGCGAGGGCCCCCAGGCAGCAGATGAGGAAGCGGAGGACGTCTTCTCTGGAGAGGCAGCAGAATTTGTCCTGGACGGAGGAGGTGGAGGGCCGGCCGCCGGAGGAAGTGGGGTCCGCCGCCGAGGATTTCAGCCACTTGCCGCTGTAGATGATGGAGAAGCGCTTGCTCATGCCTCGCCACGTCGAGGATTTCGGGACGAGGAGCCGCTTCACGCCTTGCTTCATCATCTCCAGGGCGTCTATTAATCTTCAAAAAACAATCCGATGAATTTAATAACCAATTGGGGATTATGATTTATCTAAGCACACAAATAGAGCATGAATTAGGGCAGATAGAATCGGAGCAACCTTGTGCCGGGATCGACGACCTTGAGGGCGGCGCTATTGGGGACGACCACATCGGAAACGGGCGTGTTCAAGGCTTTATCCTGATCGGCCAAACACTCCTCTCTGGAGAGAAACGCCACGATATCGAGGGCGTTCAGGATTCCGACGAACCTCTGCTGGCGGATCTCGGCGTTCTCCGCCGCGGACGCGCTGTTACGCCACACCGGAATGCCTCCCTCGGATGTATCGCCGATGGTCCGAATCGCGGCCGCCACCGTCTCCGTCTCGGAAAACTCGGAGAGCTCGGGCTTCCCCACGGTCAGATCTCCCACTACATGGTACAGAAACAGAGACGCCATGGAAAAGGTTCTATAAGAGCGAGTGGAGGAGGATGAGGAGGAGAAGAAATGGGGGTGTGGGGAAGGATGTGACAAAAATTGAAATTGGGGACGGAATCCAATTAGGAAGAAGAAGATAAGAAGAATCGGAAGCCATTGTTGAAGATGGGAGCAGCAGCAAAGCCCATGAAAAGATATATTATTTGTGAGACGATTAATTTCAGATCAAAAGATGATTATGAATTGTGAATATGAGCTGCTGCTTCTCATTCTTTTGACTTTGTTCGTTCTTATCATCAGTCTTACCAATTATAGAGATAGCGAAATGTATATGATTGAGAGTTCATTTTGGTGCTATACATATTCACTTTTTCAAACAGTAACTAATTTAATATAATTAAATAATTATTGTAAATTAATTATATGCATATTTGAAATAAATCGAATTAATGAAATGAACTAAAAAACTAAAAGAACAGCTATATTTCAAACAGTAACTAATTAATTAAATAATTATTGTAAATTAATTGTATGCATTTGAAATAAATTTAATTAATGAAATGAACTAAAAAACTAAAAGAACAGCTATGCGTCAAATTTTGTATGTATTTTTTGTTAAATCAAATATAATATGTTTAATGTTTGAATCGTGTTATTAAATTGTGTCGGAAATAATTGACATCCATATTCTAAACTATAAAATTATTTATTTTGAAACAATTAACATTTCATCCTCCTTATCCATTTCTTTTGCTATATGTTTTATTTATTAAGTCTGTGATGCAGTGGGGTTTTCATTTCCTATGCGCTGCACTGTATTATACTCTTTTTTTTTTTATGTGATTGACCTTTAAAAAAAAACTATAAAATTATTTATTTTGAAACAATTAACATCTTATGAGATTTTTTTAAACGGGTTAGTCCAAAACCGGAAAAAACAACAAAAGCGGAAAGTAAGAAAGAAGAAAATGTTGCTGTCGAGGCGCTTGCACTTTCCGCAAGTCAGTAAAGTCCCGTGTATGCGACGGTTGCAGGCTCTCTGACCCCAAAGATACAACGGCGAAGCGGGGATCGAAGAAATGCACACTGAATCGAACCCTCGGTGTACGGAAACAGTGAGAACTGAACACACAATGCAAATGAGATGATGGTATGATAGGCAGAATATTTCGTGCGTGAAATGATGCATGCTCGTCTCTATTTATAGACCTCACTCGGGGAAGTTACGCACCACTATCAGGGTGGTAATGGGCAGCAGTTACGACGAGTAGAGGGAAGCACCACTCCACCTCCAACTGCCCCATGTTCAGCAATTAAAAAAAAAGAAAATTAATTAATTCACGAAATTAATTAATATCCAGAAAGATTAAGCTGGGCAGAGCCCAAAACATCAATTAATTAATATCCAAAAGCTATAGGCTGGGCCAAACCCAAAGCCTTAATCAATGTGTTCAACTTTTGGGTCGATCAAACCGAGCCCAAACATTCAATCGGCCCGTGTCCAAAAAGATAAGTAGACACCAACCCGATTGGCTCAATTGGCCCAGTGGGCCCCGGGAAGCCCAGGTCCAGCCCAGAGTCCAATTGACCAAATCACCAAGGAGCCAGGACCAAGCCCAAGCCCAAGCCCAAGCCCAAGCCCAAGCCCAGGCCCAGGCCCAGGCCCGAGCCCGAGCCCGGGCCCGGGTCGGGTCGGGACGGGACGGGGCGGGGCAGGGCGCGCGCGTGTGGCCCTTGCCATGTACCGCTAGGGGTGCATGGACTTAGTCAACTTGTTGAACACTCATACTCTCTTATCACATTTAAAGAGAAATGACTTTTGGTATTCTTTCTATGTGGGATAACATATTTCCAATAAAATAATAATTGCTTCCATTTACCAAAGTAGTATTTATGGCAACCTTTACACATTTATTTCTCACTCACCGATTAACGGATTTTGACGAAATAAAATCTCATAATTACCTCGTAACACATAGATAATTATAGTAACGATTAAACTCGAAATCGAATACATTTTATTAGCCATAAAAAATTACAAACTTTGGTCAAAATACATGAATTATTAAATTACAACAATAATAATTCCAACAATCCCCCACATGAGTGAAATCAATGCAAATGCCATAAATGCAGACTCTTGTGCTCGGTTCTCGGAAGGATCTATTGCTTCTGGAAAGGTAGCTTGTGGCCTTGAACCTCCCTTAGTGAAAATCATCGGATGTACTGGCGGGCTAGTGGACGCGATGCCTTGAACTATTCCTCCGAAGTGTACAACGAGTCAGTGATAGTCACACAACAAATCCCTATCAGTTTCCATTTCTCTGTTGTGTCCGTTTAGGCCCTGGACAACTTTTTGGATTCATAAATGTTTACATTTGAAGCGGCCTACACTTCACATTTATATAGGTGACCTCCCAGCATGAGTACCCTGAAATACTCCACCTTTTCGAGGTGTGGGATTCATTAAAAGTCTCAACGACTTAACCTTTACCACATTTCAGGTTCTAGCACTTATTTGCTCATAGGGATGGAAACGGAAATCTTTATTTCCAAGTTGTTTAACTGAACTAGCATGACTTAGTTTTCCCTTTGAATTAAGTTCGTGGGATCTCCACTCAGCATGGTAGGGTTACCGCCATGGTCATTCTTTAGTTGTGGTTTTTCAAACCCATTCCCTTTAGCAACACACTTAATTGATCTCTAGTCATCCCTTTCGTCAAAGGGTCGGCTAAGTTTTCCTGTGACTTAACATAGTCTAAGGAAATCACTCCATTTGTGATCAATTTCCTAACGGTGTTATGTCTTCGACGTATGTGTCGAGATTTTCCGTTATACATATTGCTTTGTGCTCTCGCTATAGCCGATTGGCTATCACAGTGCATCATCACTGGAGACACAGGCTTTTTCCAACATGGAATGTCTTCTAAGAAGTTTCGAAGCCATCCAGCTTCTTCACCGGCTTTGTCCAAAGCGATGAACTCAGATTCCATAGTTGATATGGCTATACAAGTTTGTTTCGTGGATTTCCACGAGACTGCTCCGCCTCCTATACAGAAGACATAACCGCTAGTGGAATGGGAATCCTTTGAGTCCGAGATCCAACTAGCATCACAATATCCTTCAAGTACACTAGGATATCTTGTGTAGTATAGTCCATAATCTCGAGTGTGTTTCAAGTACTTTAACACTCTTTTCAGAGCATCCCAATGTTCATGACTTGGATTGCTCGTGTACCGGCTCAGTTTGCTAACAGAATAGGCCAAGTCAGGACGAGTACAATTCGTTAGATACATTAGACTTCCGATCACTCGGGAGTAATCCAACTGAGCTACCGGTTCACCCGTATTGACTGATAAGTTGATACTTCTGTCAATCGGAGTTCTACATTCAGGACCATCAAGGGCATTGAACTTTTTGAGCACTTTCTCAGCATAATGAGATTGTGACAAAACAATTCCTTCTTCGGTTTTGCTGATCTTAATCCCGAGGATTAGATCTGCAATTCACAAATCTTTCATGTCAAAATTTCTTTTTAACATGTTCTTCGTGTTCGTGATTTGATCACGGTTACTCCCCATGATTAGCATATCGTCCACATAGAGACACACTATCACGAATTCTGTTGGAGTACCTTTAATGTACACGCATTTGTCACATTCGTTGATTTTGAAACCATTTGACAACATAACATTGTCAAACTTTAAGTGTCATTGCTTAGGAACTTGTTTAAGTCCGTAAAACGACCTTATCAGTTTACACACCTTTTTCTCTTCACCAGGTGCAACAAAACCTTCAGGTTGATCCATGTATATCTCTTCTTCTAATTCACCATTCAAAAACGCAGTCTTAACGTCCATTTGGTGAATTTCGAGATCATGCAATGCAGCAATCGAGACTAACACTCGAATGGATGAAATCCTTGTCACAGGTGAGTACGTATCAAAGAAATCATAACCTTCCTTTTGTCTAAAGCCTTTGGCTACCAGCCGGGCTTTAAACTTATCGATCGTTCCATCGGCTCTATATTTTTTCTTTAGAATCCAACGACATCCTAAAGGCTTACAGCCGGGTGGAAGATCTACTTGTTCCCACGTATGATTTTGCATGATGGACTCTATTTCGCTATTAATAGCTTCTTCCCAAAGTGGTCCATCTGGGCTAGCTAGAGCTTCACCATAAGAGTTCGGCTCATCGTCCAACATGTACGTGATAAAGTCAGGTCCAAACGACTTAGCTGTTTTGACTCTTTTACCACGTCTCCGTTCTGTAACTACTTCATCACCAGGTTCATTACTAAGTGGTACAGAACTATCTTCACGAGTTCTTTTGTAAGAACTTGGACCAGCTCCATCTTTGCTCGGAAAGATGTTCTCGAAAAATGATGCATTTCTCGACTCAATGGTCGTACCTTTAGTCACTTCTGGATTCTCAGAATAGTGTACTAGAAATCGGTACGCTGTTTTGCCCGTAGTTGGTGTGAATTATACCCCATTTTGTGTGTCTATATGCCCGTTTCTTGTACATTTTGATGGAATTTCCTCAATTATTGTTGAATCTCTTACTTTGTTGAAGTTTCGTGGTGAAATAGGGATTTTGAGCTTAAACGAGAGGATTCCGGAGAAAAACGAGCCAAAAACGAGGACGGTGAAGTGTTGAAGAAGACTAGAGACTGGGCGCGACCGCACCCAAACGGGAGCGACCGCTCCGGATTCTCCTCTTCACTTCGATGAGTGGCCGCGACCGCACCCAAACGGGAGCGACCGTGCCCGATGCAATTTTCACTTCGACCACTGGGAACGACCGCACCCAAACGGGAGCGACCGCGCCCGATGCAATTTTTACTTCGACCACTGGGAACGACCGCACCCAAACGGGAGCGACCGCTCCCGGGGCACTCAACCTTCGACCCTCCGGCGCGACCGCGCCCAAACGGGAGTGACCGCTCCCTGCTCGCGATGGCTTGCCCTGTTCTGTGCAGCTGAAGTAAAATATTCACCACGCCTTCGTTAACCGTCGGATCGACCTGAATTTTGGACAACACCTTCACAACATCAGGATCTTCATATTCAACGGTCGGATTGGACAAATTCCTTTTTTTCAAGAAGCTATTGGCTCCAGAACGCACCAGCAATGTTAAAGAACGCACCAGCAATGTTAAAGGAGAAATTAAAAGATTAAATTGTTGACTTGGGTTGACTTGGCTTATGGGACATTTTAAGGGCATTTGAGTCATTTTAATTGGTATGGATGTGTATCTATAAATAGAGGATAATGTCTCATTTGAGATGAGTGACTCATTTGTGTGACTAATTTTGAGAACAATAGTAGAGAGAGAAAGTCACCACATGTAAATAATTAAAATAGTACTCTAGATATTTTATTTTCTTGTTCTTCAAGTTCTTCATTTCAAGCATTTTAATTTTTAGATCTTTCATTCCTCGTTAGTTTTCTCGTATTTTTACTTTCACGTTTTGTTCTCGGATCGTCGAGCCCGTTCTATTCATCGGATCAATTTTCGTTGGGTGACACATCGAAGATCGACTCCTCGTTTGATCGGTATCTTCGTTCCCTTTAATTGTTATTTCATTTATGCATGCTCTTTACTTGATTTTCTTGTTTATTAGTTTTAGTATCATGTTAGGCTAGATTTATTGGTTTGGTAATTGGTAATTTGATCAAAGGATGAATGGTTGATTTATCTTGATTGTTGGCCATGTTGATTGGGTTAATTTGTTTATTTGTTATTGAACTTGATCGATTGTTGAAACCGAGACCTACCCGGAGACGTTTCACTTTGTGATTTTGGTCGATTACTCGATTTGTTAGAGGTGAGACCTACCCGGTAATCCTCCTTGAACATTAATCTAATCAACCATAGTTTGACCTTAACCGAGGGACTAGTCGGCCCGCTCTAAAACCGCGAAAGCACTTGAGCGAGTCTATGGCCCGGTTTTTATTGTTATTGACCCGATTCCGAGGTGAAATGATCCAAATACCAAACCTCTATTTTTATTATTGTTTTCACGTTTCCTTGCTTTTACTTGCTTTCTTGTCTTTAATTTAGTAGTTGTTAGCATTATCTTCTTCTCTTTCCCCCCATTTATTGAGATAATTTGTACACAAAGCAAACGTTGAACGCACTAATTAAACGAACATTCCGAGCCTACACTCCTCGAGAGAATGACTTGGATCGTCCTTGCCAACTTATACTACGAAGGGCCTCGTCCTCTTGCGAGTCGAGACCCCGAGTAATTATTTTTAGCGCACTCGGGGGCGAGTCATACGCCATGCTATTCAAAGAATATCCAATGAAGATACAGTCGACTGTTTTAGGTCCTATCTTCATTCGTTTTGGCTCAGGAACCGACACTTTGGCCAAACACCCCCACACTTTAAGGTAATTATAAGATGGCTTACGACCTTTCCAAAGTTCGTGAGGTGTTTCATTTTTCCCTTTAAGAGGAATCTTATTCAGTAGGTGGTTTGCCGTCAGAATGGCTTCCCCCCACATGTTCTGGGGTAACCCAGAATTAATCAACATAGCATTCATCATTTTCTTTAATGTTCGGTTCTTTCGTTCAGCAACGCCATTTGATTGAGGTGAGTACGGGGCTGTTGTTTGATGTATTATTCCATTTTCAGAACATAATTGTTCAAAAGGAGCTACGTACTCTCCACCTCGGTCACTACGGACTATCTTAATCCGTTTATCAAGTTGATTTTCAACTTCGGTTTTGTACTTAGTGAATGCCTCTAAGGCTTCGTCTTTACTAGTTAATAAGTAAAAATAACAAAACCTCGTACAATCATCAATAAATGTGATAAAGTATTTCTGACCGCCTCTTGTCGGTGCAAACTTTAAGTCACATATATCAGTATGTATAAGTCCAAGAGGTTCGGTACAACGATCAATTGATCGAAACGGTAACTTAGCCATTTTGGCTTCAACACAAATTTCACACTTATGTTGTGAATTTATTTTAGAAGTTGGTATAAATTCCAAGTTCATAAGTCTTTTTATTGCATTTTGATTTACATGTCCTAAACGAAAATGCCATAAATCATAACACTCGATCAAGTAAGAGGAAACAACTTTTTCATTAGTGCTAGAGGCAACGGGGGGGCGAATAGCCATTACAGACATTTTAAACAGACCCTGATCAAGATAACCCCTACCTAGGAACAGTCCAAATTTAGAAAGTACAAACTTTTTAGCATAAAAAACAAGTTTGAAGCCATGCTCCACAAGAACAGAACCAGAAACCAGGTTCTTTCGGATGTCCGGGACATGCAGCACATCAGTCAGCTTCAGCTCTTTTCCAGAAGACAGTTTGAGGACGACGTTCCCAACTCCAGCAACTTCAGACGATGCGGAGTTTCCCATGTGGAGCTTGCGACCGGTACAAGGAGCATAAGAGGAAATGGCATCCTTGTCAGAGCAGACATGTCGAGTGGCTCCGGTATCAATGAACCACTGCTTGTTGTTGCTAACCAGATTGGCTTCGTAGACCACAACAGTCATATCAGCACATGTCAGCTCGTGTTGAACCACGTTGGCACTTGGTCGCTTCTTTTTCTGCCGTTTTTCTTCGGCTTGTTGCAGTCTCTGGCCATGTGGTTCGGCTTGCCACAGTTGTGGCAATTCCCAGTGAACTTCCAGACTTTGGCTGGCTCTTTGCCCTTGGAAGTGTTCTTCCTTTTGGCAGAATGTGGCTCAGTCAAGTTCACCCTAGCCTCCATAGGAACTTTCCCAGGCTTGACCTCTCGATCACGGTTGTCTTCTTCAATCCGAAGCTTGACAATGAGGTCTTCAAGGCTCATCTCCTTTCGCTTGTGCTTCAGGTAGTTCTTGAAGTCCTTCCACTCGGGAGGCAACTTCTCGATGGCAGCCGCCACCTGAAAGGACTCACTGATCTTCATCCCTTCAGCGGCGATGTCATGTAAGATCAGTTGATACTCCTGGACTTGAGAGATCACAGACTTGGAGTCGACCATCTTGTAGTCCAGGAACTTGCCGACGACGTACTTCTTTGTACCAGCGTCCTCGGTCTTGTACTTCTTCTCCAAAGCATCCAAGAGGGCTTTGGCAGACTTGTACGTGCTGTATACATTGTACAGCTCGTTGCACAGGCCGTTCAGTACGGTGTGCCGACAGAGATAATCACTCTGCCCCCAGGCTTCGAAAGCATAGCGCTTCTCATTAGTGTCATTTTCAGTTATGGTGATAGGGTCCTCAGTCAGATGCTTCTGCAGGCCGAGGGTGGTCTGATAGAACATCATCTTGGACTGTCACCTTTTGAAGTCGACACCGGTGAACTTCTCGGGCTTCTCGGCATTCGGGATGGTCTGGGTGTGGATGGGCAGCGCCACTGGAATCTTACCGATGAAAGCTTCATGGTTGATTGGTTGTTCAACGTTGATGACAGGAATCTCCTTGTTGTTCTGGGCATCCTTGTTTTGGGCATCCTTGTTCTGGGCATCATTTTCGGCGGTAGACATCATTTACTGACTTGCGATTGTTAGAAAAAATGTAAACGAGTTAGTCCAAAACCGGAAAAACAACAAAAGCGGAAAGTAAGAAAGAAGAAGATGTTGCTGCCGAGGCGCTTGCACTTTCCGCAAGTCAGTAAAGCCCCGTGTATGCGACGGTTGCAGGCTCTCTGACCCCAAAGATACAACGGTGAAGCGGGGATCGAAGAAATGCACACTGAATCGAACCCTCGGTGAACGAAAACAGTGAGAACTAAACACACAATGCAAATGAGATGATGGTATGATAGGCAGAATATTTCGTGCGTGAAATGATGCATGCTCGTCTCTATTTATAGACCTCACTCGGGGAAGTTACGCACCACTATCAGGGTGGTAATGGGCAGCAGTTACGACGAGTAGAGGGAAGCACCACTCCACCTCCAACTACCCCATGTTCAGCAATTAAAAAAAAAATTATTTAATTCACGAAATTAATTAATATCCAGAAAGATTAAGCTGGGCCGAGCCCAAAACATCAATTAATTAATATCCAAATGCTATAGGCTGGGCCAAACCCAAAGCTTTAATCAATGTGTTCAACTTTTGGGTCGATCAAACCGAGCCCAAACATTCAATCGGCCCGTGTCCAAAAAGATAGGTAGACACCAGCCCGATTGGCTCAATTGGCCCAGTGGGCTCCGGGAAGCCCAGGTCCAGCCCAGAGTCCAATTGCCCAAATCACCAAGGAGTCGGGCCCGGATCGGGTCGGGGCGGGGCGGGGCGCGCGCATGTGGCCCTTGCCATTTACCGCTAGGGGTGCATGGACTTAGTCAACTTGTTGAACACTCATACTCTCTTATCACATTTAAATAGAAATGACTTTTGGTATTCTTTCTATGTGGGATAACACATTTCCCAATAAAATAATAATTGTTTCCATTTACCAAAGTAGTATTTATGGCAACCTTTACACATTTATTTCTCACTCACCGATTAACGGATTTTGACGAAATAAAATCTCATAATTACCTCGTAACACATAGATAATTATAGTAACAATTAAACTCGAAATCGAATACATTTTATTAGCCATAAAAAATTACAAACTTTGGTCAAAATACATGAATTATTAAATTACAACAATAATAATTCCAACATTTTGTTAGTATCTTTTTTATACGAAGTTAAGCTTGCATTTCAAAATTAATGTAGTACTTGTATTGTTTTAAAATATTCACAATTTTCTTCTTAAAATATATCTTAAAAAAATTACTTTATTTTTTCAATTGAAATTCTAATTTTACCCTTACGTTTTCACATTCTTTTTGAATTTTAATTATAATTCTTAAAATTTTAATTTTAATTATATTTTACATCAAAAAAATATTAGGAAGTATTGTTATAATGTATTTTTTTAATAAAATACTAATTTTGTCCTAACTATATATACCATGAGTGGTACGTAAATTAAAGAAAATGTTATTTTTTTGAATTTTTTGACCAAAAAATTAAAGGTAAAAATATATTTTTAAGTTAAAAAGTAAAATAGTTGTATATAAAGTTTGAAAAATAAGTGAAAAATTAAGAGTAAAATATTATTATTTTAAAGTGAAATAGTTGAGAAAAAATTAGTATTTTGTATATGATATAATTTTTATTTTTATTTTTTTATAAGACGGAGAGACGATAAACTTTACCCTCACTCCATTGTTGATTCATAGATCCGAGCAAGAGAGATTTAATTTTATTATAAACTTTATAATATTTCAATAATTTTATATACAGTATGAATAATTTATTTGGTTCAAAGAGAAGGGAGGGCAAAGAGTTATTTAAAAAAAAATTAATTTGATTATAAACTTTATAATATTTCAATAATTTTATATACAGTATGAATAATTTATTTGGTTCAAAGAGAAGGGAGGGCAAAGAGTTATTTAAAAAAAAAATCCTCTATATGTAGTGGTGGTTTTAAGTTTTGGATGATAAATAGGTGTGCTAACTCATTTTTTTTCTACTTCTACCAAAAAAAACTTCTAACCCATCCAACAGTTCTACCCAAAAATAAATTTTATAGGTCCCACCACTTACTTATTTTATATTATTTATTTATTATTATATTTAAATAATAATAATAATAATAATAATAGTAAAAGTAAAAAAAATGGTTTTTAAATGAAATAAAATAAATATTTAATATTTCATATAATTCATGATTAAAATAAAAATATTCCAAAAATAAATTTAAAATAAAAATAAATACTGTATTTAATAAATTAATAAATCAATAATATTTCAAATTTTTTCATGTTAATTAATTTTTATATAAAATAAATTCGTTAAAATTTTAACTATTTTAAAAATTTTAATTTTAATTAATTTTTATATAAAATAAAAATACAAATAATTCGAGTTAAAAATTTAATTAGTTCAAAACTCTAATTTTTTATTAATTTTTATATAAAATTTAATTAGTTCAAAATTCTTATTTTTTTATTAATTTTTATATAAAATAAAAAATAACGTTAAAATATAAAATAATTTTTAACGCTGAAATAATAATAATAATAATAATAAAATAATATTATTTTTTTTAATAAAGGTGAATCACATAAAAAAGAAAAAGTGTATGATACAGTACATCGCATAGGGAATGAAACCCCCACTGCATCATAGCTAATAATAAAATAATATTATTTTTTATCTCTAACCGTGTACAAGTTCTTCTACACAGAACTTTTATAACACGATGCTCTTACATGAAAGTTATAACACGATGCTCTTACACATAAAAGTTGATTTTTTTTTAAGACAACGGGATTAAGAAAAATGTTTTTTATTTTTTTATTTTTTTATAGAAATTAAAGAATGTCAAAGTTGGGCCAGTAACACCTTAAAATGCCTTGTTAAGGTGATAAGGTTGTCCAACTTATATTTGAGCTTAAGGATCTATATCCAACCCATGTGAGATACTTAACACGCCCCCTCACGAGTAGGCTCGGTTTTGTCTGCTCTACTTGTGGATATAGTGTCATCTTTGGGCAAATCGGAAATTTCATCGGCTGGGGCTCCATCATCGTGTTGGGCCCGCTCTGATACCATGTTAGAAACCGCTTCATCTAAAAGCTCAAACTGTTAGAGAAGTTGGGCAACTAGACATTTATAGTGAGCCGAATATAGTCTCCAATACTCCCCCTCACTTGTGGGCCGGAAGTTGGGCAACTAGACATTTATAGTGAGCCGAATATAGTCTCCAATACTCCCCCTCACTTGTGGGCCGATTTCAACCTCAGGGAAAGGCCCAACAAGTGGATAATTAATTCGGGTGGAGTCGCACATGGCCGAATATAGTCTCCAATACAGAATAAAAATATATTTTCAAGTTGAAAAATAAAGTGTTGTGAGTGAAGTTTAAAAAATAGTTGGATAAAGGGTAAAATAAAATTTTAAATTGAAAAAATTAAAATATTTATTTTCTTTGTTGGGTGCATCAAATATTAGGGTTGGCCATGTGACGGGATAAGAAGAATCCCGTTTCATTCCAATTATTTATTTGCTAGATGAGATGAAATTAACGTTTAAAAAGTTTGTCCCGCATGTCTATCAATTCCCTTTATGTTCAAATCAGAATGGATGTCTCAAATATTTTAATACAATTATATCAATAAAATTAAAATTTAAAATAAAATAAAATATTATGTTGAGTATGGAGGCCGATTCATGCCGAGAAGACGAGAAACGACGAACGAGAGAAACGGTGGTCGCCAGAGTGATTTTGGCGATCGCGCAAAGTCGCCGGCGGGCGCCGAAACCGAGAGAAACCGGGCCTGGACATCTGCCTATTTTTTGGCCCTTTCGGCGGGCGCCGAAAGGCTTCCGGCGGTCGCTTGCCAAGTTCGGCGGGCGCCGTTTTGTGTCCAGCGGTCGCCGATGAGATGTCGGCCGACAGGTATTCGGCGTCGGCCGACAGGCGGGGGCTTTTAGAGCTGTGTACGCGTTTTCTTGCCCGTTAAGTTTCCTATCCCTATAAATATAACCCTTCTCGTGTATTAGGGTTATGAGAGCACTAGAAGCACAATAGAAGTCTAGAATAGTTAGAATAATCAAGAACGTGAGTATACTGAGATACGAGTGTATTTGTAAACTCACCGGAGTCGATTATTGCGTATTCTAGTGAAATCTGCAGCGGCGAGAGTAGACGTAGCCCTTGTTAACGGGTGAACCACTATAAGTGGACGTAGCCCTTTTTAACGGGTGAACCACTATAATTCTTACTATAAGTGGACGTAGCCCTTTTTAACGGGTGAACCACTATAATTCTTGTGTATTTATTTTTCTCGTACTATTTTTCGTGTTTGTTTATCGTTTTTTGTAGAGACGGAATTGAGCGCAAATCCCAACATTATTGATTTATAAAATAATCAAAATACAAATAAAAAAATTAAGTATATATTGATTTGACTTAAAATTTCAATTTTAAACATAGTTTATTATATAAGTTAAAATATTTAATTTAAAAGATATTTTATAATTTTCAAAAATATTTGTTTACTTATTTTCAAAACAAATTATATAAAAAAATATTATGAAATTATTAAAATATATTAATTTAGTAATAAATGGGTGCATTAATATTTTAATATTTTTATTAATTTATATGAAAAATAAGAATTATATTTATATTAATAAATTTACAAGACATGATGAGATACAACGAGATTGTCTTTATAAAACGATCTCCCATTATAAAATCGGAACTTAATTTGATTTGTCCAATTCCGCTAACTTTTTGAATGAAATCGGAACGAGATAAAATGTTCACCCTTATCAAATATTGTAAGATACTTAAAAGAAATGTTGGAACTATTATAATATAAAATTAGAGGAGTACTATGCTTTTATTCTTTAATCTTTATTCTTTAGGGAATAGAAAACCATTCAAACCACTTAATATATTAATTTTATTTTAGACTAGGGCAAATGGCACCTTACCTTTTACAGTTTTCGATGGATAAAGATGTGATGACAAAGCTGAACTCGACACAGACACAGTAATTGAGAAACCAAAACCCCCCAAAAAATAAAGGTTTTGCTTTAATGGCTGATATTCCCTTTTTATCTTTTTTGATTAATTTTTATTTTTCCTCCACTTTCATTTCACCGAGAAAAAGAATGTCTGGTTTTTTCCTCCACCCAACGGCAACGGTCTTCAATCTCTGAGCCTTAAGCAATTCACCACTTTCAGGTGCCCGTCTCAATTCCTCCAGATGCTACTTCCTACTCTCCGCCTCTGTTCTGAATCTCCCATGAAATTGAAACAGAGGAAACGCTTTTTTGTAACAACCCCGACGAATTTCTTTGCTTTTTTCTTGCTTTCTCTGTTATCTCGTGCATTTGCTGCTTCAACAGTAAACCCTCGAAGCGGGCTTTTCAAACCGAGTGAGAAAGCCGCAATAATGGAGTTCAGGTCCCATATCCAAGACCCCTTTCACCATTTATCAACATGGGATGATGATGACGGCGACGGTCGTAACGGGCTCACCGTCTCCAACCGAACCGGCCGGCTCACATCCCTCAACCTAACCGCCCTCAACCTCTCCGGCCCGATTCACCCTTCCCTCTGCCACCTCCCTTTCCTCCAAACCCTCGTTCTTTCCCACAACGCCTTCTCCGGACCAATTCCCTTTTGTTTCCGACGCCTTCGGACCCTAGACCTCAGCCACAACGCCTTCGCCGGAGAAATCCCTGTCTGGATCGGGAACTTCTCTTCCAGGCTCGAGGTTCTCGACCTGGGGTTTAATAAGTTTCACGGCGAGATGCCTACGAGCTTGCTCGACTCCATGTCTCTGAAGTACTTGGATTTGTCTCACAATTATCTAACAGGAATTCTCACCGAGTTTCACCAGTCTTTGGTTTACCTAAACTTAGAGTTCAATTTGTTATCCGGCACTCTCCCCTGTTTCTCGTCGTCCTCCCAATCCCTCTCTGTGCTCAATTTGGCTAATAACTCGATCATAGGAGGGATACCTGCTTGTGTTTCGACTTGTCATGGGCTGACGAACCTCAACTTGTCGTTCAATAATCTGCAGTACGGGATTTCACCTAGACTATTATTTTCCGAGAAATTAGTCGCCTTGGACTTGAGTTTCAATGCGTTGTCAGGTACTCTCCCGATAAATATAATCGGATCCCCTGAAAGATCGAGCCTTGTAATATTCGATCTTTCGAATAACCGATTCTCGGGTGATATTCCTCCATCGCTCACGGAATTGAAAAACTTGCAGGCTTTGTTGCTTTCCCATAATCTCTTAACAGGCCAGATACCGGAGAGGATTGGGAATTTAACCTATCTTCAAGTGATTGATTTGTCACACAACTCGTTATCAGGCTCAGTACCTTTGAATATTGTCGGCTGTTTTCAGTTACTGGCGTTGAAGCTTAACCACAATAATATATCCGGTGAAATCCCGCCGGAGCTCGACGCGTTGGATAGCTTGAAGATATTGTCTCTGAGTAACAATCGGATTTACGGCGAGATCCCTCTCACGTTAGCCGGATGCAAGTCGTTGGAAGTTGTGGACTTGAGCTTCAATTATCTAACCGGGTACTTAAATGATGCCGTGAGCAAATGGTCTAACCTCAGGTTCCTATCCATCTCCCATAACGCCTTCAACGGAACCTTACCTAATTGGATATTCGCCTTCGAAACCGTCCATGTAATGGATCTTTCCGGAAACAAGTTCTCCGGGCACATACCGGATTCTAATTTCAACATTAGCTCAGTTTTCAATCACGTTGGGGGAGAAGGATCATCGTTTGCTGACATGGACGTGCGGGTATCTGTGATGATCGGTGATAAGTCTGAATTGATTTTTACTTACGAGCTTCCGTCTGTGATTGGGATCGACCTCTCGAATAACTTGCTCCATGGGGAGATTCCAGATGGGCTTTTCGGGTTGCAGGGTTTGGGGTATTTGAATCTGTCGTACAATTTTCTCCAAGGTTGGATCCCGGTGGGTTTGGGGAAGATGTCGGGTTTGAAAGTGTTGGATCTTTCGCACAATTCGTTTTCGGGTTCGGTCGGGGAAAACATATCGAGTCTTGGAAATCTGGCAGTGTTGAATCTGTCGTACAATTGTCTGTCGGGGGTTGTCGAGGATAGGCAGGGCTACTGGAGGTTCCCAGGGGCGTTTGCGGGAAATCCCGGGTTGTGTTTGGAGACGAAAGATGGGTGCGAGGGGCAGGGGAAGTCTGGGCCGGTGGGAAACGAGAGTGAAGGTGGTGGTGGGGTGATTTTGAATTGGGTTTTCTGCGTGAGTGCTCTCGTGAGTTTTTACGTGGGCGTGTTTGCAATGTGCTGTTGTGAGCAGACGAGAAACTGCATTTTGAAGACGGGAAATTGAAGCTGTGGAGAATGAGTGTTGTTCTAATGTTAGGATTATTGTTAAGGGTAGGAGATGCACATATGGTCAGTTTTTCTAACCTTCTTGTGTGTATTTTTTTTTCATTCAATTTTAAGTTGAAGAGAGTTCCACGATTTTCTAGATGGTCGCGAGAGTTGGTTAGTATTGGTATTTGGTTTTTGTTTGAAGAGAAGTGTAGAGATGAAAAAAGATTGATTCTGCAACATCAAAGGAGAATCTTCTTGTAATGGTAGTAGCTTTTGAAAGGATTCTTGGTGATGGAGGTTGAGTCAAATGCTGTTGCTCCACTGTCATCTAATGAATAATACTGTAATATGAAAGTGATTCTTCCACCACAATTACTTGAGAAAATTGTGGTGTGGCCAAGTCGAATCATTCCTCCTCCTCTGGTGGTTTGACACCAATGCCAGCTTAAACCTGAAACTAAAACCATGGCGTTGCCCCAAAAGTAATAGCTTTGGGCCCAGGGACATTCCCTTTACGAGCTGTTTGGAAGAATCATTGAGTTTGGTTCAAGCTTGATCATGCAATGGTGAATAAAGGATGAAAGCATACTCTAGCAAATTATTACTCACATTCCCACTCCCCCCCTCCTATGGCTGTATTTTCAACTATTAACCTTTCTATTTTAGGCCGAAATTTGTTCGATTGTTCAAACTTGGGAATTCACAGTCTAAATTTGAGTTTTTTTTTCCTAGAAAATGTTTCATTTTTGTTTTAACTTTATTCCAAAGTACTTTATTTTTTAGAGTAGCTAAATGAGCAAAATTTGCTTACGGTAGAAACCTAATAAGAATATAAGTTTTTAGGGAGAAAAATTTTGTTCGTCCTGTAAAAGTACTCGAGTCTCGATTTAGTCCCTCAAAATGACTCGCCTTCAATTTAGTCCCTCAAAACATCAAAAAGTAGCCAATTTCATCCAAATCCGCAGGAAAATTCAAAATACAGCCGGAAAAGAGCACGAGATAGTCACGTGCGTTTCAATTTGGGGCTTTCCGGTAGGGTTTGCTGACTGGGATGACACATGTCACGACCTGATTCGCTGAAGGCAAATAACAAAAAAAAAAAAAATCCACGTGGGTATTTAATGCCACGTGGATATTTGAATTAAAAAAAAATTTAAAAATCGAATTTCAGTAAATAAAACGGGCTGAAGCTCATTCACGCTGCCCCATTCTCTCTCTCTCTCAATTTCACTACGAACCCTAAATCCCCAAATCAATTTGCCTCTTTCAAGAACCCTAATTAAATTTCTCTCCCTTAAACTCTAATTCCCTTCCATCAAAGAATAGTACACATTCAGAAATTCGTGAAACCCTAATCCCATAATCACTCCAGAAACCAAACATGTCTCAATCAAGTCAGTCATCGACGCCAATAATATGCCATTGTCGAGAAATCGCTGTGCAAGGCACCACATGGAAGAAGGAGAATCCTGGACGGCGTTACGTTGGTTGTGTGAAATTTCCAGTAAGAATTTTACTAACCTAAAATTTATGTTTTTAAAGAACTGTTCTTGATATTTTTTTTCTTTTTTTATGAGAATCTTGGGCATTGCAAATTCTTTAGATGGATTGATCCACCTATTTGTGAGAGGGCTAAACAAATCATACCGGGATTGCTGAGACGCCTGGATGAACGAGCTGCTAAGCCGAGCCAAGATTTTCTAGCCATTGACAATGATGAGCTGAAACAAGAAGTTGTGAGATTGAAAGAAAAGATGAAGAATATGAAGCAGAGCAATAAGAACTTTACTCATAGACTTTATAAAATTATTTTTGTTTTGGTGATTGCTCATTTGGTGACATATTGGTTGCATTAATTTGTGAGAGATATGTTGTTGTAATTTGACTGAAATGTTGGTTGAATCAATTTTTTTTTATCTTTTTTGTTACATGATTTATGTGTTTGTGTTATTGTATTTAGGCAAAAATGAATAGCAAACATCTACAATGTCAAACATGAAACAAAATTCAAAACATGAAACATGAATAGCAAATGACATTAATAATCAATTCCTTCAAACATCCACATTGTCAAACATCTAGATTAACCAAAACCAACATCAACCAAGTGCTTGAAACATCTACCAACAGAAGCACCAAAAGACCAACATAAACAACTAAATTTGTCCAACATCTGCAAAATACAAAGTTCCCAAAAGACAAAGTTCCCAAAAGACAAATTTCCCTAAAACTGAACATCATTTCTTCTGCCTGCCCATTTGAAGCTGCTGGTGCATGCTAGGTCCTTCCTTCAGTGTTTGAGAGGCTGTAATATGACTTTGTTGAGAGCTCACACCTTCATCTTCAATGTGCCTTTCTTCAACTGTCCTTTGCATAGGTGGAGCCATACTCAACTTGGGATGAACCTGCCTGCCTAAATTTTCTTTTTTCCACTTGTTGTCTTTTCTCCACTTCTTTCCTTTTCTCCTTGCCACAGCTCAGAATGTTATGTCCTGATTCACCACACCTTTTGCACTTGTAGGGATTGCATTGCCTCTTCATTTTCTGCAATTTCATTTTCCCTTTCTTTTCTTCAGCTTCAAAGGGTTGCATCCTCCTCTTTTGGGATGGTTTTCTGCCTCTTTTAGCCCTCTGTCCAAAGTTGGGAGGTATTGGGGGTATAAACATTGAGTTACCCCACAGCAAATCATGACTGATTCCATAAATAGGAAGTTCATAAGTTGTGTTATATGCATTCACTGAATAACAGTCATTCACAAAGTCCATGGGATCCATCCTCTGCTTCAACATTGCACATATAGAATGTGTGCATGGAATCCCTGTCAACTGCCAGCTCCTACAGGTGCAAGTAAGCTTCTTTAAATCAACAGTGTATTGGCCACCACTGAAGCATGTAACTTGATAGTGAGTGTCAGAGGCCTTCAATGATGTACAATCATTAACTCCATCCATGTTCCTCTGCATTATTTTCTGAATCTTAGGGCATAGTTTTCCCTTCCATTTGGCCAATGCTCTGTCCCTATTTTTCTGTAGCCTTACCATCAAACTTTCTCTTATCCACTCTAGCATTGTTATGATGGGTTTATCCCTAGCTTCAAGGATATTAGCATTGAAGGATTCACAGATGTTATTAAGGAGCAGATCACACTTTGATTTCTCATTGAAAAATGCTTTAGACCACTGATGAGGAGGTTTATTCTGCAACCATTTCCAGGCTCCCTCAGAATACTTTTTCAGATCCTCCATAGCTGCATTAAACTGTCCCTCAGTTGTACTAATTGCTGCATACCACAACCTCTGTGTGTAGTCATTTCCTCTGAAACCAGCCACCTTCAAGTTGTTGATCAAGTGTCTCACACAGAACCTGTGATCCACTCCTGGAAAGATGGTCTCCATAGCATTGATCAGTCCTTTTTGCTTATCTGACATGAAGGTTATCTCCTCAACCTTGATCTCTAAGTCTGTTTTCAGAATGTGTAAAAACCATTCCCAAATATCTTGATTCTCCCTCTCAACAACAGCATAAGCCACAGGAAATGGATTGTTGTTCCCATCTACTCCAACAGCAGTCAATAGCATCCCTCCATGTTTGCCTTTCAAAAAGCACCCATCCACTCCAATGAGCTTCCTACATCCCTTTAGAAACCCCTGCTTCAGTGCATTAAAACAAACATAAAACTCTCTGAACCTGGTGACACCATTATTCACCTCTGTGCCCAACAATATGGTGGAACCTGGATTTGTCTTCCTCAACTCATCTGCATAGACCCACAGCTTAGAGTACTGGGCATCAGTATCCCCTTCTATCTGTGCCAATGCTTTTTTCTTGGCTTTATAAGCTTGAGTTTTTGAAATCTCCAACCTTGTGTCATGCATAGCATCAACCATGAAACCCCTCACTGATCTGTTACCATCACTCTTAAATCTTTGCTGGAATCTTTCACTGAGCCAAGTTGAGGTCATGCTCTTCACTTTGTTAGAGGGTGCACAAGTGTGTTTGTCTAAAATCTTCCTGATCTGAAATGATGTGTCATTCTTCATTTTCAGAGCATTGATCATCCATTTACAGTCTTTGGAATGACACCTAGCATACACTCTCTTATTGTCATTTTTGGTGAATTTGATGTTCCTTCTCCATTTGATTGCATGTGATTCAGCAGCTTTCTTGAAGTCTTTCTTAGTTGAGAAACACTGCTTGAGGAACAAGTTAGGATTGAACCTTGTTTGGGGGTTGAAAAATGGGTATTGTTCTGCATCTTCATCATCTTCAGAGACCCTCCTTTCATCAAGTAGCTCTGTAGTATCCAACACATCTTCTTCCCCACTGTCACTGTCAGTGTCATCAGCATCCTCACCCTCCACATTAGGTTGTTGCTCTTCTAAGATTATATTCCCAGGATCAATAACATCAAACTCCTCCTGTATGTTTTCAACTTCATCATCAAATAGCTCATCATCATCATCATCAGTCTCAACCTCACCCTCACCCTCACTTAAATCATTTCCTGAAGTAAAGTCTGAATCATCAAAGGAGTCCATATCATCATCATCAGCCTCACCCTCCACATGAACATTTGCTGGTGGACCCTTATCTTCATCAACTATATTGGCTGTACTTATGGAATCATACTCATCCTCAACATCAAAATCCACTAACTCATCAAACATAGAGTCATCATCATCACCAGTGCATCCACTCTTAACAATGTAATCAGAATCTTCACTATCCTCAGAATCACCATTCAACAACTCAATATAAACATGCATTTCTCTTAG
Organism: Euphrasia confusa; assembly: GCA_954870475.1. NCBI lineage: Eukaryota > Viridiplantae > Streptophyta > Magnoliopsida > Lamiales > Orobanchaceae > Euphrasia > Euphrasia confusa. The sequence continues at coordinate 28,127,163 of OX940960.1, forward strand.
AGTTAGGAAAGATAAACACCACTTCTTCACATCTTTATCATCAACAAACAACTTAAAACCACCATCTTTCAATCTTAAGTGATATCTCCTATTTTCTGTAACTCCAGCCATTTCAGAAAAGTTATTTAAGCAAGAGATACTCATGTCATCTACCTTACACCAGTCGAAACAAATCTTCTTCCCACCCTCATACTCACAGCTTGCCGAATTTCCAAAGGCTCCGCCATAGTGCAGCACAACAGTGATATATTTGTCCTTAGGGTCTGAAAAAGAAATTAGGTTTACAGACATTAGGAACAGAAATTAGGGTTATTAAATTAGGGGTTTTTTATAGAACTGCATGACTGTAAACATACCGTAATTTGGCGTCTCGAACTCCTTTGCACCTTTTTTTTGCTTTCTCTGGATAACCATTTCGAAATTAGGGTTTCCCCCTTGCTCGCGACGAACTGATTAAGACGAGTTGAGGAGTCTTGATTTCAGTTACTTGTGTGCTTCATTCAACTGGAATTTTGGGATTAAGGATCGTGTGTATATGATTTGGGGGTTAGGGTTCTTACGGGAAATCGAATTTTTACTGGAGTTTATTACAGTGAGAAGTAAAGAGAAGTAAATGTGTCTTCAGCCCGTTTTTAACTTCAGAAATTCGATTTTTAATTTTTTTTTTAATTCAAATATCCACGTGGCATTAAATACCCACGTGGATTTTTTTTTTTTTTTTGTTATTTGCCTTCAGCGAATCAGGTCGTGACATGTGTCATCCCAGTCAGCAAACCCTACCGGAAAGCCCCAAATTGAAACGCACGTGACTATCTCGTGCTCTTTTCCGGCTGGATTTTGAATTTTCCGGCGGATTTGGATGAAATTGGCTACTTTTTGATGTTTTGAGGGACTAAATTGAAGGCGAGTCATTTTGAGGGACTAAATCGAGACTCGAGTACTTTTACAGGAGGAACAAATTTTTTCTCCCTAAGTTTTTATACATAAACAATTTTGAACTATGATATCCTCTGCTAAGAGGACCCCTCTGTTGTCCTTGAGTTGTCTTCTATGAGGATGGTTGTTGTCCTCTACTACTGTTGGAGTCCTCCATCACTGTCGTCTATCATCCTACTACAGTAGTTGTTGTTCTCAGCTGATGTCCTCCATCCTAATAGAGTAGTTGTCCTCCACAACGTTGGACTTGACTCTCAACACCTCCATGCCACATACACAATTTCAAACGTGAAGTTAGTCTAAAACACATAAGTAGTGATAGTATGTTAAGTTCGTCAATGAGTTAGCACTCAACATCAAACAAACTATACACTAACAAATGTCATTTGGTAGGATATTATGAATTTATAAAAAATATAATTAAGAAATTATTCTTTAGGATTGTGTTCCATCTCATTTGAGAGATCAAATGGGTGTGCACTTGAGTTCCTACATCACATATTTTATAATTATATTAAAAAAATATTAAAAAAATTAATATATAATTATAAAAAATAAAAAAAATAAAGTATTATTACTACTTATTTACCATCTTTAAACTAAATTAAAAATTTACATAAAATTAATTAATTTTTATAATGTAAAAAAAACGTAATATGGCGGAATTACTGCTTTATTTTTTAACTTTAAAATATATTTTTACTACTTACTTTTTTATAAAAAAAAATTAAAATTAATATTTTTTTAATACGTGTGTCTTTTCTTTTTGTTTTGGAAAAACTAAAAGACAATTTTATGGACATAAAAATATAAAAAAAATGTTAATTCTTAATTTTTTTTAATTAAAAAGCAAAATTAAATATTTATTTTTAAATTAAAAAATAAAATCAAGTTGAGTAATGTTTAAAAAATATGTGATTTAAATATGAGTAAAATTGTATTTGAAAAATAACAAAATAAAAATATTTATATTACGTATGAACTTAATATTGTTGAAAAGGAAAATATTGAACTATAATGAAAGTAATACAGTAGAATATAATAATATAATTAAGTAATACGGTTTTTTTATTTGTTAAGTTGGTTGGTAGCGCTAGTTTACGAGGTTGTTGGTGCAAACCATAGTCCTTTTCTTTTATATTAAATTGACCTTTAAAAAAAAAGTTAAATCATAAATAACGACTGTAAATGTAAATCAGAGAGAGCATTAGTATACAATAATACAGTTATTTTGGGTAATCAAGTTAATCATAAATTGTAAACCCGCGTATTCATGAAACACATGGACTGACAAATGTTGATTGAGCTTTTCCAGAATTTAGCATAATTAAAGTCTTCTCTTCTCTCGTGTGTTCTCCGTGTTTTCTCCCATTCCCACATACACAAAATACTTGTATAATTATAAAATAAATATTGATCGGACAACAAAAGCACCGACTCGGAGACGCAAGGAATACCGGAAGGAATCCTTAGCTTGCTTTTCCCCCTCTTTCCCAAACCCCCAATTCCAAATCCCCTCTTTCTTTCCCAATTTCAATCTATGGAATGCCCGGCGGCCGACGCCGTCGTCTACAACCGCACCCTGTGCGCTTGCATCCCCGGCTACTTGCTCAACGCCACCTCCAACACTTGCGCCATCTTCTCCGGCCGTACCCCCGCCGTCGAGCTGAGCAGCGGCGTCGATTACGACTCCACCCTCTCCTTCCCGGTCACCATTCTCCCCTTCGACTCCATCAAAAAGTTCACTCAGTCGCAGGCGGTCTTCCTCGAGGCCACGCTCGTCCTCCTCCTCTGCTGGCTAGGTTTCTGCCTCCTCCTCCGCTTCTTCCCCCTCGGCCCCGACGGCAGATCCGCCTCGTTTAAGATCCGCTGGTGGCTCAGCCGTCTCGACATCTCCTTCGCCACCCGCCACTGGCTGCCCGACCAGAAGCCCCTCCTCAAGCGCAAAACCGAGCTCGGCGGCGCTTTCTCCATCGCCAGCTGGATACTCTTCGTCGGTTTGTTCTCCGCGTGAGTGCTTTTTTCATCTTCGCATTTCGTTAACCAGTCAGCAAAATTATGTGTAGTGTTTTTATCTACAGCCTGCTCTACCAGATCATCTCCAAGAGAAGCGTCGAGGTGCATAACATCGTAGCAGTGAACGCCCCCGACTTGGATTCCTTCCAGAACGACTTTGAGTTCAACATCACCACCATCTCCAGTATGAGCTGTGCGCACCTGCGAGGTCTCGGCACGATCGTGAAAGGGAACCCACTGTTCATCGATCACAGAGTACTTCCTCTTTCATCCTTTGCCAACTATTCATGTCGAAACACCACTTTAGGACCGACCGTAACTCTAAAGTGTAACAACTGCCGACTCATTAGAGACTACGCCTACGTCTCGTGGCATTTTGTTGATCTTCCGAATAGTCCAGCTACTGCTGTCGGCTTTCAGTTTAACCTTACTGCGAAGAACCATGACAACAATAAGCATTTGAGTTTTGTAAGTGGGACTCTGAAGCATGCCGGTGATTTTGACGACAACCCGAGTATTACATATAGAGGGGCCGTGCCGAATATCCTGAAATTCAATTTGTTTCCTAGACTGTACCGTAATTTGCGCGGCTTAAAGCTTATTCAGCCGCTTTTTCAAGATTTTCTTCCTGGTTCGTATTTTGGTGATGCTAGTCAGCTTCAAGCATCACTTGAGAGACCCAGCGATGGACTAATCAATACTACGCTGTGCTTAAATCTCCTCTCTTCATATATAGTTGAGATTGACCATCAAAATATATTCGGGCCAGGTAAGTTATTTCTCAAGTTTCAACTTATTTTCTATGGTCTGCAATATTCATATAATACTTAATGTTAAAAGCTGCCACTATCCTTGCATGCGCTCTTGCTATTTTTACAATATGCGTATTAGTGTATTAGGTGTTTCGTTCCCTTTGGAGAAATAGTTTACAATGCTACAGTGGTGTTGGTAAGTTGTAAGTTGCTGGATCCAGATATATAGCAAGTGCCAGAAATAGCAGGTCTATTGTTTTTTTTTTGCCTAGTAACGTATTTATTGATCTGATATTTATAGAAGATTAGAAGTGACAAATTTTTATTGTTCTTTAAGCTTCCCCATTAGATAGCCGAATCTCCACAATAACATTATTTCCCCGACTTGTAAATTTCGTTGTCCATTTTTGCAATTTATGCTACCTAACAATATTTTATCAGGTCTCCGTGTCGCTTCAAAAGTATCTCTAAATTCCCATCTAGAATCTGCTAGTTGTAACCTTCTGATCTAACAGTTTTCTTATTATATCAGTAGACTACACAGTGAACAATCAAACACTTCATATCTTTCAATATTTAGTGAGAGGAGATGTTAATCTGTCCACGACATCATAAGCTTTTTGTTTGTATTTTGATACTTGACCTGCAAATTGTAGATGAATTTATAGTCAATCGTAATTCGTAAATCATTTTTCCGGTAATGGCAATTTTGTGTGTTGGTTTTCAGTTACCTGATTAGTAATTATCCTTGTGAAGGAAAAAGTGCAGTTCTAGAAAGCTTTTAGTCATCATCTTTGAAGGAAGATGGTGGTTTGAAGCTATTTTTCTTTTATTGTACAGTTTTTTTCCATTTGCTCTCTTGAACTTGAATCTGGCACTTTATTGTGAGAGAACTTACCACATGAATGCCGGGTTTATATCTTTAATATTTTGAAATTTTGATGGTGTAATTATTTGATGACGTTAGAAATTTTCGTCCTATGAAAACTAACAATTGGGAAAAAATGTAAGTGGATTCATACCTCAGGGTGATTTTTGTAATTTCAAATATAGTTTTTTCAATATCATAAACTCCAGTGCTGTTTTAAATATCCCTTCCTCTAAAGTCCATTATTTGATATTACTTTCTTTTTGCCAAAAATGCAGTGAGCTTCCTTGCTGATCTGGGTGGCCTTTATTGCATAAGTATTGGGATATTTTTCTGCTTCTTGGTGCAAGTACGTTATCATTGGGCATCTACATTTTCCTGTTCCATTTGTTTTGGGGTGGGATGGGGAGATTGGTTTACATGTTAGATTTTAAATGATTGAATTTATTCGGGTGCTTCTATTTGTATCCTTAACAGCTCTAAATACACCAGCACCCCACAAATATGAAAAAAAAATGTTTTAATTCTACTAAAGTCACCTTAAATCATATCCATTATATCTTGCAAAGTAGAAATAAAATTCATGCAGGGATCATTTTTTAATGGGGAATATTAAGTGTTCTCTTATTTATATATTTTTTGTGTTAGTTTTGTTAAACATGAGGGAAAATGCCCTTTTTACAATAAATTGTTGTGATGGATTATTTCCATTTAATTGGGTTTGGTCGTGTGAATTGGTGCATGGAGACTTTTGTTTACAAATAAACATCTGGAAAGTTATGAGAAGAAAATGTTATGTTATTTTTAATACTTCTTGCTTTTAATTTTAATGCAAGAAAAGATCGCAAAATGACATGCAATCTTTATTAACTTGTTTAAAAAATATCATTACTTGGTGAAATGCTACACACGTCATACCGATTTTCCATCAAAACTTGAAATCAACAAACTAATAAGTCAATTGGAGATTTCGGAGATCATGCATGTGCTTGTGTGATTTATCCAAACAAGAAAGTTAGATCTATCTGGAGAACACATGAGTAGAAACAAATTCATCTCCTAATGTATAAAGTACTCAGGCTACTATTGTTGTTAGATACATAAAATTATTTAATTCTGAATGTTTAATTATCCATTGGTCGACATCACTAACATTTCTTGTTTGTAGTGTGAATACAGAATCAAGAAGCTTCGAAACGAAGATAGCATAATGATAAGAATTAGAAATCGTAGAAAAGCGCAAGACCGTTGGGCCAAAGTGAGTTTTCTTACTCTACTTGGGGGAAAATTGGGCTTCCTGTGTTAGATATTGTTTGGCCGTGTTAGATATTCACTTTATTTTATGAAGTATCTAGGTATGTGTTCCCTGAACTACTTAGACTTTTGATATAGTTGAGAATCTATGTGGGACACTTGGGATATTGCTCACTGGATGACAGAAAAAGTGAGACAGATAAAGTATGTTGCACTGGTGTTATGAAGAAATCGCTTGGTTCAGCACATAGACGTAGATTGCAGAGCATGGATAGTATCAGTCTTAGCCAAAAGATCACCTTGCCCAGTCAGAAGGTGGGGTCTATAACTTATGCCTCGATACCTTGATAAATAGTGATTTAACATATAATGTAGTTCTTTATGTTTAACTGGACCTCCATAATATCTATTGATGGATTTCTGCAGAAAGGGGAGCCGGAACATGTTGGTGCTCAAGAAGTCAGTTCTTTCTCGACCGAAGATGCAATACACTCGGAAAACCATCACCTTTCACAAAATGTAAAGAAGTAAGTCCTTGTTTCTGTCAGTTTTCTCAATCCATTGCAGTATAACAAAGATTATGTTGTTAAAATGATCCTCATTTGGCGACCGCTACGAGAACTACTAGTTATGACGCGTTTTCTCCTAAAATATTTATCTCTCTTAAAGTAACTGATATATCAATATCAGGCCAAACGTTAAGTGGGCATGTGATAGAAAGTGAAGAGCCACAGTGACACCTCTGCTTCTAGTATTTTCCGTTTCTCTAGTTAGAACTTAGAAGGTTTCTTAACAAATTAATTGCTGATGAGTAGCAGCCTTCTTTTGTTGCAAAAATGATCCCATAGTTTATCCGTTTTATTATTTTCAAATTATTCCTCTAATTTCCTCTAATTTTGCAGGACGTAGGAATTCGTTGATTTATAGTAAGCCTAGCTCCGAAGTCGTATGAACATAATGTAATGTTGAGGGAGGAGGTAGAAACTTCCCAAATTCGTTGATTTATAGTAAGCCTCTGAAGTCGTATGAACATAATGTAATGTTGAGGGAGGAGTTAGAAACTTCCCAAGCAAACTCACCACAGTTTTTAATGGAAAGGCATCCCGTCGGCTTAAATGACCGAAAGTGGGAATTATTATTGTTCTTTGATCCTTGACAAGAATCTCAATGAAGCTAGCGATTCATCATATTGGTTATTCTAAAAAGGGATATCTATTCCAGTGTACATTCATCATTATGCTTATTAAGTGGTATTAACAGCCATAGTAATTGTTTTTCTCATTATAATCATAATCATATGATACTGATTGCTACCAATAACACAGCATTCAAAATAGCTAGAGTATTATGTACAAGAATCTTGGGTCAGATAATCAAGGCAACTGTATTTTCTAAGAGCACTATAGAGTAAATCAAGCCTGATTAAGATGCTCTCTCAATGTATTTTGTAACGCCCCAAGATCTTAAGATCGCCTGATTGCGAAACAAGTTCTTTGTGACAAGGCTCAGTAAAGTAAAAAACTATATAGTCAGGATCAGATTTCAGCATGTTAGGAGCTACCATCGGTAACCAAGGGTGAGTTTTTCTTAGTTTCGTCGCACTTGGAATGATTGAGATTTCTTGGGTGCACTCCCAGGGCATTTGCAAACAATCGCTTGGCAGCTCCGATATGTTCCTTTATCAAATAATTCTCTTCACTTCCCTTGGTCTGTGTTACGACATTCTTCGGCTCGGGTCCTTTGCTTGCAGAATTTGTCAGTTTAGAAGATCGACTGAATCCTTCAACTTTTGTGGTTGTACATGGCCCTGGACGTTCGTCGGAGTCACGGGTTTTCAAATCCTTAGTTCGTGCATTTTCTTTTGTATCACTTGAGCTCGACTCATGTTTCGTCGCCTGAATTGATATTGACTGGCCAAGAGCATGAGTTATCATACGGCGAGCAACCACAGGATCATGTTTTGGTCTCTCCTTTATCGGTTTTTTCTCACTTGCATCGGCAGAAAATATTCTTTCACGGGCTGCAAGATAAGATGATTCCCTCTCCTCCAATGATGATTTACTCCCAGCATTATTCCTCTGACCTGGACAATTTAAGTAGCTATAAGCGATTCAATTGTAAAATCACTTTTTTCAAAGAAGCATTTGGTGGCACAACAATATGCTCTTACTGAGCAAGTAAGCTTTAAGTAGAAAAAATGTTGGGAGCACTGATCTTGGCTCATAAAAGAGCACTTGTATTGATATATATCTTCTCTCCCACAACCAAGTTCAATATTACAGGTTTTTAGAGTGTTTTTTTGACATACAAAAGTACCACAAAGTTATTCAAGCCCTTGCCACTTGTTGCACACAGGGGGTGATGATTTTTAACTCCTGATCTAATTGCAGATTCAGATGATACATGATATCACTGTTACCATAAAACTGAAAAGTAAAATCTGCAGAAATCAAGAAACTGAAATAGAGAAAATCAATAGAAGAAAAATCTCTGATTTCTGCTATACCATATGCAATACTTCACCTGGCATAATCTCCTTCCATCTAGGTTCCTCGATAATCATTGGTGATTGCATTTCATCAAATTGCAAGAAATCATTCACGAGGATAGGCGGCCTGCAAATTCGCCAAAATGCATGAATGGAAATTGTTAGGAAATTAGGGAGAATCGGATTTAGCCCAAGTGGTACAAGGTGTTCTTTTCCAAGCAAGCAGTCCCAGGATCGATTCCCCCGAGTTAGCATGGTTGGGTGGTCATTATTTCATGAATCATATACTGTTTCTTTGTATTCAATAAATATTGTCAGAAAAGGAGATAATGGCAAAAGGTAGATAATGAAGTGTGTACTTTCAAAAATGTTTTCTGAAGTTTATAATCGTTAGAAATATTTGATCTCCTTTCAAGTGTCCTGTTATAAAAAGCTCAGCTAATGATGACAAACTAATTTTGGTTACAAGCTTGTTTCAATGAGGATGATTCTCTTTGTTAACAGAGGACACATCACTTGCTAAGTTTCCTCACAGTGCCTATGGTCAGATTGCTAAAGCTTCATAAGCACACTTTGATGTTGATGCACCAAAGACGAAAAAAATTCAACTCTCTACAGATTCGTAACAAAAATGAACATTCAAATTTAGCTAAACATGCGCTCAGCAAATTTTCAATGCAGATATGAAGGGTTTAGAGAGTACAAAATTGACTATAAATATCGACTTCTTATAATAAAAATCGCCCCCAGTATATGCATTTTCCTGAAGTTTTTTTGGTTCGAAATTGCCCCCAGAAGCACACAAGTAATGTTCCCCTCAAAATGTTTTAGCGTGGGAGGAAATTTAATAATAAAATTATGAAATGTATCTTGAAAGTATTAGTATTTTAAGAGTTTATATCTTATATGTCACATTGTGATACCATCTCACACCAAAGCCACACAGGTTTCTTGTAAAAATAAGCATTTGTTTGGGAGTTATTATCAAAATTAACACAATACTGAATTTCAAAACTTTAACACTTTAAACAAAAAAATAAAAATATTCTTATTGTTTTATTTTGAGCCCAAAATATGCAAGTTTTTAAGCTTTGCCCCAAACTATCTTTTGTTCTACATTGTCTGTCAAACATAATCTAAAGGGAATGTTCTAATGTGTGGACTGCTGTTGCCATGTTGGAAGATGAATGTTATACACTTTTGCTTTAGTTATCGATCTCCTCTGTACGTACATAATTTAGTACATACATAACTTACTCAACAAAATTATTGAGGTTTTTCAGTCCAGCAAGTGAGGGTGTTTAAGTCTGTTTTTGAAAATAAGTGAAACTCAAAATTCCGGTTGTATGCCAAATTTCTCATTATCTTTTCGAGGAAGATTTATTTTTTGCACCAACTTGCAATTGCTTACAAGTGAAAAAATGATGCGTAAAACGAACTAAGGCAAAACCAAAAAATGTGTACATAAAGAATGAAAACTTAATTTCACCTACATTGATGTCTCCGGGCAGCGCTCCAAAACTAAGTGCCTGTCTTCTCCTTCGCCAACAGATTGATGAGAGAATCTACAATGGCAACAATATCAACATTCAGTGAGCACTAACTACATTGAATGCCCTCACAGTTCAGCACTTATAAAGCCAAAAAAATATAGTACCCAAATATGTCAGAAAGACGATGCACGAGCAGTCGATCATAAGGATTCATAGGCTTCAACACGAGCACTCCACCTAAACTGCATGCATATAGAACAATTATACTCCGCTAAACATTTCCGAGTGAAAAAATGATGCCTCTAAAATATGCATCTTCCTACTTATATCGAAATCGTTACACTCATAAATAAGTAATGTACAAGGTAAAAAAGTTAGCGTTCACTCAAGTAACTTAACCTCGTGTGGTCCTCTAGAAAATTAACTAACATCTCTTCAACAGACAAAAGAAGATGCTTGCTAGGAAGATTGTCCTTGACAAGAGAAGCCAACTCTTCAACCTGGATAGAGTATGAACACACTCAGTTGTTTATCCATAAACCAAAATACATGGGCTGCTCATTTTAATCAAATATTTCATAAATACATGTGAAAAATCGGGCATAACAAGTTAGTGGTATTTTTCCATCTGAGTTACAGTAAACTCACCATTGAGAATTGTGTGGAACTCATCGGAATTGCAGGGTTCAACTATATCACAGTTTCGAATTTCCCAAATTTCCGGCGGCTTGTGAGTAATGAATCAGATAGATCCAGACGAAATCCCCAATTCGTAACGTAAACCCTAATTACGGATTTGAGCTATCTTCAGTTCTGAGTTGAGTTTGAATTGAATGATTGAAAAGAATTATCATTAGGTGCCATGTCAATGGGTCGGGTCATATTTTGTCGTGCCAATGTTATTTGTAAACATAAAACTCGACCATAACTCCACACATTTATTAACGAGCCAGCCATTTAAAACTTCTTTAACAAAATTTTGACTCGTTTAACTATTGAATTGATTTAAATTAAAAGATTAATTTACACATACAAGTAAAACCTCTATAAATAATTAATAGCCTCCGGATCCTAAAATTTTATTAATTTAGAAAGGTTATTAATTTATCGAATATTTTTTTTCATTTAAAAGACCAAATCGGGACTGGAAATTTCTATTAATTTAGAAAAGTAATTCATGTATCGAGTATTAATTTATAAAAATTTTACTGTATTTTCATACTTATGTCAACTTAACTATTAGTAAAGATTAAGAACAAATATTTTTTGTTATATTTAAAAAACAAAAATAAATTTGGATTGTGTTTTAAACAATAAATGTATTAGTATTTATAGTAAAGTTAAAAACCCAAAGTAAAAAATCTAATAAAATAATTGTGTTCTAAATTTATAAATAAGTAGGAGTATAATTTTTTTAGCTAAAAATATACAAATACATAATATAAACAATTATGAATAAAAAATACATAATAATTCATTCATATGTATGAATAAACAATACATAATAATTCATTTCGTGTGACTCATTTAACAAATAAGTCATGACAAGTTGATCCGACGTTGACTCATTCTAATTGTGTGGTTCAATCAATTTTATTTCATGTGGATTTCTAGTTGTGCTATTTAGACGTATCCAAATTAACAAACTTTATATTAATTTAGTCATTCTCAAGTTAAAGTTATGGAACAAAACATGTGAGACGAGAAAAAAAAAATATTTTTTCTTAATTTTTAAAATTATTCTATTTGTAAATAATTTAGTAGATTAAAAAAAGGGTGATTTTGGATAAAAGAGAGTTTTTAAAGTTTCGTTAAAATTAAAGGTCTCAATTTTTCCTAATTATTAATACAAGCAGATTATATAATTTTATTTTAATTTTGTTAATTTACATGGCGGTTATTAATTAATATTTATTATATTAAGTAGGTAGTTATTACACCCTTTTATAATTATAATCTTAAAGTACTTTTATTAATTAAAAAATTATAAAAATGAAACATTAAATTATAAGCGTTAATTTATGCAGTAAAACTAAAAATATTATAAATTATATTACCCCTTTCGCTAAATAATTCTTAAAAAAAATAGTACTTCTTTTTGTAAAAATTGCAATCTTTCATTAGGTAAAAAAAATTATAAATAAATAATCACAAAAAATATATATTTTCATATTATATTGAAAAAAATTAACAAATTAATTAAAATTGTAAAATATTATTTTAGTTATTAACTAATTATAATTATAAAGATATTCAAATTGGGGCTATGACCACATTAAAATTTTCAAATTGTAATTCTTAAAAAAAATAGTACTTCTTTTTGTAAAAATTGCAATCTTTCATTAGGTAAAAAAAATTATAAATAAATAATCACAAAAAATATATATTTTCATATTATATTGAAAAAAATTAACAAATTAATTAAAATTGTAAAATATTATTTTAGTTATTAACTAATTATAATTATAAAGATATTCAAATTGGGGCTATGACCACATTAAAATTTTCAAATTGTAAAAATTATCTTCGTTGGTGAGATCATCATAAATAGATACGAGAGATTTCTTAAGAAATATAATGAATGAAGGGTATCATGCTCAACAAATTTTTACCCATTACTCCCTCTATCCCTTAAAACAATGCATACTTTCCTTTTAAGTCCATCCCTTAAAACAGTGCACATTCCATAAATGTAATGTCTTTTCACAACTTTATCCTTTCAATATACATTTATTTACTCTTATACCACTACTTTTTCAACTAACTACTTTATTACTCACACATCAATACCTATTATACCCCTACTTTATATTATAAAACACATAAAAAGTCATTTTTTCTTAATCTACGCGCAAGTTTCTCTATGCATTCTTTTGAGGGATGGATGAGTATATATTAAAAATGATAATTTTGGATAAAAAGAAGTTTTTAAAGTTTTGTTAAAATTAAATAACTCAATTTTTTCTAATTATGAATAAGAGCACTGATTATTAATTATTATTAATTATCCGGTTATTAGACCATTTTATAAATATAATCTTAAACTAGGGAAAAATGGCAATAAGGTTAATTTTCAACATTTTTTGGGCAATAAGGTCAAGTTTCAATTTATGTGTCAATTAGGCCTTTTTGTTCCAATTAGGGCAAAAAAATGTATATGGAAGGACAAAAATACCCTTATTCTATTTCTACTCAACCCACCCCACCATCACCCCATCTCACCCCTGCTCCAAACACTGAATACCATGAAAAAACACTGAACGTCAAATTTTTTCTTCTACTTAATCGACCCCACCCCAAAAGACACTGAATAACACTGAAAGACACTGAATAACACTGAATAACGTTAAAAGACACTGAATAACACTGAAAGACACTGAATAACACTGAATAACATTAAAAGACACTGAATAACACTGAAAGACACTGAATAACACTGAATAACATTAAACGACACTGAATAACATTAAAAGACACTGAATAACACTGAATAACATTAAAAGACACTGAATAACACTAAAAGACACTGAATAACATTAAAAGACACTGAATAACACTGAAAGACACTGAATAACATTAAATAACATTAAAAGACACTTAATAACATTAAAACACACGGAATACTATTAAAAGACTCGAATAACACTGAATACCATTAAAACACACTGAATAACATTAAAAGATAATGAATAACATTAAAAGACAATGAATACCATTAAAAGACACTGAATACCATTAATAGACACTGAATGTCGGATTTTTACACTAGAATATTATAAGAACACTGAATATCATTATAAAACACTGAATGTTAGATTTTTACACTAAATAATATTATAAGAATAGTGAATGTCATTATAAAACACTGAATGTTAGATTTTTACACTGAATGCCATTAAAAAACACTAAATCTCATTAAAAAAAACAAATATAATAAAAAAATACTGAATGCCATAAAAATATACTGAAAATAAAATAAAAACTCCCGACATGATGGATGTGATGCCAATCAAATCAACGAGCTGTTTAAAAACATTTTGGTGTGCCTGCAAAAAAAACTATTTTTATTTAGCAAATAGAATAACTCATACATGAATTATATCTTTTTCTCAAAATAATTTAAGGAAAAAAATATTCATAAAACATCAAAAGCAACTTTCTCACAAACATATAAGTATTAAACTGAATGTTTTCTAGTAGGTAAGAAAGTGACATTAAGCTTCCTCAGATCAACACATTCAAATGGATTGGAACTTCAGTACAGTAGAAAATTCATTTAGTCATCCCCAACTGAGGATTCAGCTATCCTATACAAAATTTTCATCTAATCAAGAAATTAAATGGGGAAAAAGATATCAGGATTTTCCTAGAAGAGTAAAAGTCCTCTTTCCCAGCATGCCTTTAGCAACTTGTTTAGTTAGGTCCTTCCTAAACAATCGTATAAAAACTTAACAGACAAACAATGCTAACATGAAATGTATTACCTCTCCATTAAGTCATTTTAAAGTAAGAGATGAATAAATAAAAATTACAAAAACGGAACATGCACGATTATAATATCGAAATAGTTTCAAAGATGTCAAATTTGCAAAAGTTTTGTTTATGATTCAGTTAGCTAGCAAAAGCCGAACTCTTAAAAGTGTTTCTTAAATTACCTTCACATAATTCATTAGTGAAAGTGTCTTCCGCGACATTAAGCATACTACAACCTACAATACAACAAAAAGTTCACCACACATGTTAGTTGGGCTACATGTCCAGAATCAACACATAGAAGGTAACATGCGTAAGGAGCAACCCAGCCAAACCTTACTAAAATACCCAGCCAATAATGTACTATGCTGACGGTTTGGTTCCAGAAAAGAGAAGAGCAAATCCATAAGCTGCAAAATGAGTAAGATAAAATGATTTAGCCATGAGCCATCAAGGCAGAAAAACTCTCGTACACTGAATGGCGTGCGAGAGATTGCAGGCCGTCTCGAGCGCTTCGTTCATCAAGGCAGAAAAGCTCGTCATGGCCTGAAAACTCCCGACATGCCCGTCTGCAAGTTATTCAACGTCATGGGCCGAGTCACCTCCACCGCCCTCGTGTGCCTCTGCATCTCTTCTTGCATCTCGTCCAGCAGCTTCTCTCTCTCGCAATCGATCTCCATCCTCACCTCGTACTTTTCGAACCGTTCAGCAGCTTCTCCCTCTCGAAATTGAACCTGAAATCGAACGAACAAAAAAAACAAAGTTCTCTCTGAGACATTTCATCAATAACCTTGCGCCCGTACCGCCGACGCGCTCATACCCGACTCCGAGCCCGTATCGCCGCTGCGAACCTGCATCAACGTCGACCTCGCTCTCCACCGAGCACAGCCCCGACTCCGACCAACCCCGCAGCAACTCTGATCCTTTACTTCGTCGGGCACCTTGAGCGACGGCCTCGTTCCCTCACTCGAGAACCTCTCTGTGTCGATCGACCTCAGTTTCTCCCTCACGGCGGCGATCCATCTAAAATCGTGATACCCATCTGCTCTTTTTCCTGTTATTCTCAAAAACACATTGATCTGCACTCAAGAAAACACCAAATTCACAAAATTTAAAACAAAATTCTCTAAATTCTTGTTTTGTACATTCATCAAACACGTTGAGTGCACGATTCAGCTTAACGAAATCTACGCATCGGTTTACCTGATCACGAATCACCATTTCGATAGAATCGATAGACCGATTCACTTTTGTGACGAAGGATCCAGGTTTCTACTTTGCTCGAGCAGGGATGTCCTTCGTCACTGCCACCGTGGAGACGGTGGTGTATGGAGGTGGTGGTGGCTCGCCGGCGACGGAGGTGGCGTGCTGAAATCGGCCGCCGAAATCAGGATCGGATTCTACGCGGGGACATCAGGATCGGATTCTACGCGGGAACCACGACGACGGGGAGCCGTTCGACGGCGTCATCTGCCGGCGAGGTGAGGAGGAGGTGTTCGAGAAGGCCGACAACTAGCGGCGGCTTGAACTCGGGGAGGCTTCGACGGCGGCGCCATGGTGGTGGTGGCTTGACGTTGGAGATCCGGTGCGGCGTCGCCGCCCGATTCGGTGAGGCGGGAGAGGAGATCGATCGCGAGCTCCGTTCGGATCGACGAGGAAGGTGACTTTGTTCGGAGCTGGAGCTTCCGGAAGAGGAGGAGCTCGCGGGCGATATTGAGGTCGTCGTCGTCGGGCCCCGCGGCGGCGGCGTGCTGAAATCGGCCGGAGAGATGAGCACAGAGATTAGAAATTAGGGATTCATGTTTCTGTTTGCGTACACCACGCGAACACGGGGAGAAAAGATGGAGGAGGGTAATTAGGTATTTACACATTTTAGGTGGCCTAATTGTGTACACCACGCGAACACGGGGAGAAAAAAGGGAGGAGGGTAATTAGGTATTTACACATTTTAGGTGGCCTAATTGACACGAATAATTTTTCGAAAGCCTTATTGCCGAAAAAAGGTTGAAAATTAGCCTTATTGCCATTTTTATCCTTAAACTATTATAAAGTATACTACACCTTTCCCTAAGTAGTTCTATAAAAAATGACATAAAAAACCATACAATGAAACTGCCAATACGGAATTACAAGAGTAGGTATGGAACCTGGAAATACACACTTAAACGTGAAGACAAGATATCAAACCTGAAAATACACCGTAATAAAATTCAAACTATTTGAAATATTGCAATAGTCTGGTATCAATTTCCTACAAATTTGAACACATAAATTCAAAATTATTTATACTATTAATTTTGTGAACACATAAATTCAAAATTATTTATACTATTAATTTTAGATATCTCGGTTCATGGTTGAATAAGATCTGAATACATGTACTACTATTTCAATCTCTCCCAAAATGAATACATAGTAGTGTCCGGTGTCCCCTCTTCAGTCCAATGACAAACGAAGCAAAACGAAAACATTTATTAATCGAGAAATTAAGTACTGCCGGTACAAGTAGTTGCTAAAAAGGCTAATATTTATTTCAAGCCGATCACAGACATGAGGAAGCGGATATTATTGTGGAATTCATGAGCAGAATAATCAGACAAAGTTGGCGGCTCAATTCCAACGAATAAAAACAATGCCTTGAGTTCCTCGGTGAGTGAATCATTGGCTGGAGCCTTGTAACCGATTATGCCTCTGACTGCCTCCATCATTTTCCATATATTCTCATCATCAACATCATCACGATCACGTAATCCCACCTATATACATTCGTAATGTGGATATATAAATCTCATTAATCAACAAATTAATACGGAAATTTCATGGCGGATTTAGTTTCAACTGACCTCATCAGAATGTCCAATACCAACATCCACCGAAATAATAGTATCAACTTTTTCCTCTTTAAGAGAGATTGCTTTGTTGTTTTTCAGCTCACTATCACCAGATACTATCTTCTTCGGCTGTTTATAGTTTTCTTCTGAGAAAGAAAAAGTGACAGTGAAATAAATGATTTGACCATATAAAGATAATTCAGCTGTGGTCAACAATCAATTACAGTAAGGGGTTGTTTGGCTACACTGACCTCGTTGTGGATGATCATTGTAAACTGTTGGTATAACAGTTTGTTGTTGTTTTGTTTCGTTACCTGCTCCAGCTCCGTCATTTTCATCAAGCACGTCTGATAGAGCACTATTTTTAAGACTACTGGCTACTTCTAGTTGCGCACCTGTCGCGTTATTATTGTCATTATTCATCTCAACAGGATATGCTTCGTCGCGATTCTCGATCAGCAAAATGATTTGTTTCGTATCATCATCGTCGTCGTCAGTTGATTCAAGCATTGTACTCTGTTCACCAGCTTTCTGTGCTATATAAGCATGATCGCTTGAAATGCTACCTGATTTATGTACAACCGCATCTTCTCCTGCAAGGCCTAAGTTTTTGTCAGCGGCCGAGGTTGCACTCTGATCAGCTTCCTTTAGTATTGTTATTTCTTCCTCTAATTCTCCAGCAGCTCCCTGTGATAATCCTTTCCTTTTTCTAGGAGTTAACTTTAAGGCGCTGCTCGAAGCCTTGAACTTCCTTTTTCCTCCTCGCCGTCTCTCAATAATTACTTGCTTAGAAGTAGTACTCTTCTTTCCACTTGAGGAGTACATCTTGTCATCGGTATCCTTGGGCAGAGGAAAAACAATGGGTGGAGTCTCCACTGGTTTTTCATCTTCTTCTTCTTCTTTCCTGTGACCATCTTCTTCCCCAGTCGGGAGCTTATCAATTTCATCAGCTGATTCGGTTTGAGTCTCCACTGATTTCTCTTCTTCTTCTTTGCCAGTCGTTTCCACTGATTTCTCTCCTTCTTTGCCAGTCGAGAATTTATCAATTTCATCGATTAATTCGGTTTGAGCCTCCACAACTTTTTCATCTTCTTCCACTCGATCAACTTCTTTCCCAGTCGGGAACTTACCAATTTCATCAACTAATTCAGTTGGGGTCTCCACTATGTTTTCATTTTGTTTTTCCTTGTGATCATCTTCTTTCCCAGTGGGAAACTTATCAATTTCATCAACGGTTTCGGTTTGAGCCTCCAATACTTTTTCATATTCTTCTTCCTTGTGACCATCTTCTTTCCCTAGTTCCAACTTATCAAGTTCATCAATTGATTTGGTTCGACTCCCATCTACTTTTCCATCCTCTTTGTCCACGTGATCAACTTTTTGCCTAGACAGGACCTTATAAATTTCATCATCTGATTCTGTTGGAGTCTCCACTACCTTTTCATCTTCTTCTTCCTTGTAATCATCTTCTTTCTTAGTCGAGAACATATCCATTTCATCAACTAATTCGGTCCGAGTCTCCACTACATTTTCATCTTCTTCGTCCATGTGATCAACTCTATCACCAGTCACCACTATCTTTTCATCTTCTTCTTCCGTGGGATCATCTTCTTTCCCAGTCTTAAATCCATCAATTAATTCATCAACAGATTCGGTTCGGGTCTCCACTTCTTTGTCATCCTTTTCTCCCTCGCAATCATCTTCTTTCCCAGTCGAGAACTTATCAATTTCATCAACTGATTCGGTTCGAGTCTCCAGTGCTTCTTCCTCTTCTTTCCCAGTCGAGAACTTGTCGATTGCATCAATTAATTCCAAGGCGGCTACATGATAAATATCCTCCCTCTCCAATTCCGGGGGAATATTAGTAGTAGTATAATCACCATAAACATCCATGCCCATCAGACTGTAATCATCAACCTCACTAATTGTTGTATGCTGATTACTTTCATCTACATCATTCATTCTAAGTTCATCGACTTGTGCATGTGTTTCTCGACTATTCTTTCCCTCCTCCAAGTCTCCTCCAACTTGCTTATTATCTAATGAACTAGCATCATCATTAACTCCCACTACAAGCCCATCCTTCACCACCGATTCACCTTGTTCTTCCTCTGTTTCCTCCTCCAGTTGTTCATACTCAAAAGCTGCAGCAACCACAGATTGTTGTTCATCTTCGTCGTATTCGGGCGGCAGCAGAAGCTTGCTCATGAGCTTGTCTGTGCAAGCATAGCTGGCGAATACAACCCCGAATGGCAGAGATAAGGCACAACCCACTGCAGACACTACGACCAGTGGTGGAACGAGCAGCGGAAAGGATGAAATCACAACACCTGTAATTACAACCTTCTTCCCTAATCTAAACATCCAACCCAATAATTCACCACCACTCCTCTTCTCTCCGATATAAAAATTATCATCGTCATCATCCCCACCTTCTTCAGTATCATAACACTCCATCTTCCTACATAAAGGCATAACATATACTGTACAATCATTTAATAATAATGATAATTGGTCACAAATCATTACAAAATCACACAAATTTTAGTTGATCGGAAGTTATTCCAACACTGATGATTAGATGAACTCAGAACTCGGATTGAACAATCAATTCAAGATATATAATATTATCAATCATTTAATGTAATTAACAAAATCACTAATGAGACTGTTGATCACAAATTAGCGAATTAACATGGAATTGAGAGATGCGCAAAACGTACCGGAGACGGCGGTGACCGGAGGATTAATATTGGTCGGAGGAAGGGGGTAACTGCAGAACCGGAGTTCATTAGTAGAAGAGGAGTAACACTTATCATCTCGTTCACTGTGCGTGTATGGGTTAACGTGCTGGCAGCGACACGCGTTGGAAAATGACACGCAGATTTTGCCAGGCGTCCTCTTCCTTCAATTCCTACATATTTTAAAAATTAAATCAAATAATGTTAAATTTATAAAGGAATGGGTTTATCTTTTTATTAAAAAATTATTCACTCTCATTCAAAAATAGATGTCATCCTTATTCCTAACCAAGTACACATAAGCTATTTTCCCATCATTAACTACTTTAAAATGTTAAATCAAAAACTAAATTAATTAGCATATAAATAATTTTAATGAATGTTTAAAGAGTATTTTGGAAAAAAACATTAATTTACATTGAAAGTCCTAAAACAACATATAAATTAAAAATAATTTAATGTCAAAATGATATTTAAATTAAGAGAGGTGTATTCAATTGGGGGTTTATTGGATTTTGTTAGATTTTAAAAAGTTTATGGAGTTTCATTGATTTGGAAAATCCACGGAGTATATACGACTTTATATACGGATTTTCTAGAGTCCGATAAACTTTATTTTAGAAATTTATGTAAATTTTATTTTGTGAATTATTTTTTAAATATTTTATTTATTGATTTAAATGGATTTTTATAATTTTTAAACTAGTAAAATATATAATTAAAAAAAATAGTTATATTTTTTTTAAATAAATTGATAAATCAATTTAATTATTTTTATAATTGTTAAACTTTATATATGGATTTTGTAGAGTCTGCTAAACTTTCTTTTATAAATTTATGTAAATTTTTATTATGTAAATTATTTAATAAATATTTTATTTATTGATTTAAATAGATTTTTATAATTTTTAAATTAGTAAAATATTTAATTAAAAAAATAGTTATATTTTTAAAAATAACTTAAATAAATTTAATTATTTTTATAATTGTTATAAAAATATAATTTTTTACTAAGTAAAAAGTTATTAATTTAAATTCGCACAAATCGGATTTTTTTGAAATAGCTGCAAAATTAAAAGACGGTGAAAAAACCGAAAGCTTTTTTTTAAGTTACTCCCAGATAAATGGCTTATATACCCGGCTCAATATTCTTGTAAAACAATCAATTGAGAGTTTGAACTAATTGAAACCAGCAAAATTGGGAAAAAAATTAATAATTTTAATATTAATTTTATTATAATATTATTTTTTTGAAAATTTTATTTTTTATTTTTATCTTTTTCAATTTTCTAATTTTATTATTAATTCTATTATGTTTTTATATATATTTTTATGTTTGATTATTTTTAATAATAAATTAATCAATTAAAATAGAAATTTATAGAAATCTCACGTATTTAAGAGAGATTTCAAAAGATGAAATTTTGAAGATGAAATCAATTAAAATCCATATACTTTTAAAATCTATTGACTTTTGAATACCGGTAAATTTTTAAAGACTTTTTAAAATCTGTATTGAGATACCTCAAAATTTTAATGGACTTTTAAGGATTGAATACACGTAAACTTTAAAAGTCCATAAAAATCTTATAAAGTCTTGATTACTAAATGGGAGGGGTATATATTAACTTTTTAAATGATACAAACAAAACCAATTTGAAACATATCAAATCAAATTGTACTTGGGATTAGTCCCAATTATTTGTGCATATTTTTCTTTTTTAGACATGTCAACTAATTATGGACACTTTTACAAATAAAATAATTATTTTATTTTTTTAAAAAAAATATTATTTTACTTTTATTTTTTTCACTTGCTTGTCAACCGGTGCATGTTGTTGTGCCACAAAAATTCCCCCATCGACACGTGGCATGGGCCCACTTGCCAGGTACACCCGGGGCCAGAGAAGGAGACTCACAGAAGAATTCTACCAGGCCCGGGGCCAGACGACATAAACTGCCAGGGCTCGGGACCATACCCCGAGTACCGAACGCAAGCTCCCGGGATCATACCCCTGGCTATGAAGCCCCATGAATGTACCCCGCGAACCGCCCTCGGACGCAGACGACCAGGAATGCAGAAGGACCGGCGTCGGTACCCGAGACCCGAGACTGCGGCCAAGCACAGAGCACGGGCGCCAACTGCCCGGCGTGCACAAGGATGACGATGATAGGGCCCACATGTCAGCCCGGACCGCGTCGGCGCATCTCGCACGGACGCCAACGATCAGACCCCCCACCAACTGATGGTGTGGGCCAACTGTTGGAGTTGTATACTTAATGTCTAGACTTAAGTGACATGAACTCCCGATCCATTGCCATTAATCTATTTAATTAAATAAAAAATTATTTGCGTTTAATTATTTATAATTAAATATATGCAAATTATAGTCCTAGATTATATACGTTGTAGTTAGTATGGTGTGCGTCGTCACACGGAAGATCATACTATCGGTTACTCGTATATAATCGAACAGTTGCTCACGACCTAGATGGACACGGACCAATCCATCGGTATAGTCGTTGTATGAGGGAAAAAATAATTTGTCTTGATTATTTTGTCATACTTGTACACTTGGTGTATTGGACGGATCGCTTGAGATTTATCAATTAGGATTGCCGTTGATAATTGATTTAAGTCTCAGAGTATTTTATTCTTAATCCCCGATACTATTGCGGGTGTGTATATTTAATATAAGTGACTTTGATTTTCCAAAGGAATTAACCGATTTAATTATTGGGTTAATTACCGGTAAAGTTGGGTCACTATATTTTATATATGACATGCCATGCATTCTTGACGGGAAAGCATGTCCTCGAAAGGGTTGATAATGTCCCCGGGATGAGCTCATAAGGATTATCATGTAAACCTTGCAAGTGGATTTGATCCGCATGATAATAAAGTTGAGTGGTACTATTCTCGGAATTATAAGAGATGAATAAATAATATTAGCAATAAATATAATTTATTCATTGACATTTATATCTTAAACATGCGGAATAAATAATACTACCGGAGAATATTATTTGATATAATATGGTATAATATTGGGAGTGCAATTATATTTATATAGTGGAATTAATATATAATTAATAATAGTAAGGATTAATAGATTTGTGCTTGGGTTCAATTTAATCACTATTATTGGAAGCCCAATATTCTATCTCCTTAAGATCCCCTAAGTAGCCT
Source organism: Euphrasia confusa (assembly GCA_954870475.1). Lineage (NCBI taxonomy): Eukaryota > Viridiplantae > Streptophyta > Magnoliopsida > Lamiales > Orobanchaceae > Euphrasia > Euphrasia confusa. The sequence goes on from OX940960.1 coordinate 28,150,205, forward strand.
ATAAAAGCACTACATGGTCTTCTCTATTCTCATAACTTGAAGATTACATCGTCGCCCACCCGACGTTCGAACGAGTGCAAGGAATATGTGGGAAGGTCTCAAAGTCTTCAATAAGATCTCGTTTCTCCGCACAACGAATCTAAAGGTGAATTAAATATTTCCGCTATTTAATTTATATTTATTGAAATATTATCGAAAAACAAGATCCGATAAACGGGGATCCAAACCGGGACGAGTCGGGAGGTGGCGGTCTTGAACCGCCGGACCGCCGGCGACTCGAGGACCCGGCTGGACGGATCACGCCGTGGGAGCCCTCGGCTGGGCAGCCCACAGCCCGCCTAGGCGGCGGGCGATCGCCCCGCGGGGAGCGATCGACAAGTCGCGGCTTCGCCGCGGCTAGGGCTCGACCGGACGCTCCTCGGGCGGTGGCTCCGGGCTGCTCCGTCGTGGTTTCCGGGACGTCGATCGGAGTCGGTTCTACGACGATTCCGGGTGATCGATTTCCAACAATTGGTATCAGAGCGTACGGTTACGTTTTTTCGTTAATTGTTTCGATAATCGATTCTCGTTGTTTATAGCCATAGATTAATTTAATTTATTAAATTATTGTGCTATATATGTTGTTCTACAAACTTGTTTTCTCTCTTGTATGAATTATGTTTGTCGGAAAAATTAAATATTAAAATCGAGGTTTTTTTCGGAATAATCGAACCGGAATCGATCGCGGCGTGGCTGGGCTCGGAGCGGGCTGTGCGGGCTGCTGGACGTGGGTTGAACACAGCAGGGGTGGTGGTTCGCTGACAGCCGGCGGCTGCGTTCGGCGGCTGCGTGGCGGTATCGCGAACGGCTTCGCGATTGTGCGGGCTGTCGTTGAGGTGGCTGGAGGCACGGGCTGCGTGTGTTGCTCGACGTAAGCAGGGGCACGGCTGGGCGTGCCGGCGTTAGCCACCAGTGGTGGTGGTTCGCCGGCAGCCGGAGGCTATGCTCGGCAGTCACGTTGACGGCAACACGGACGCGGTTTTGGAGTCGAGCTCGGCGATCTCTTAAGAGCGGGCTGCTGCTGGAGCGAAGTCGATGGCATGCGACGTCGACGGCGTCGTCAAGCCGGAAGTCGGCTGCTCCGGCGAAGGTCCAGATGAACGCCGGCGCGATCGATCGGACGACCGAGTTCGTTCGTCTCGATCGCGGGCTGCTCGTGCGGTGGGGCCACATGATTGCAGCGGGTCGATGGCATGAGTCGTCAAGGGAGACGTCGTGCCGGAGATTGACCAGGCCGCTGCAGGAACGCCCCTCGCCGATGAAGACGATCGTCGAAGTTGCGCGCTGCTGCTGAACTTTGCAAAAGGTGTCGGGCGACATCCTCTTTGTCGGCGGACGACACCTTGAGATTTTATGGTAGTTTTGCATGTGCGTAAGCATGGCATGAATTCTTTAATTCATGATGCATATGCATGCACAGCTGGACCACTTCTTGATTCACGGGCATGCATTGCATGGGCATGGTGAGATACACGTATGTACTACATGTTCATGGGTTCGATTTTGGGATGACCGGAATTGTTTCGGTTCGTCCCGGTAATTCGATCTTTCCGAAAATAATTTAATCTTTCTAATTTTATTTAATTTAATTTTGGAATTAATTCAAATTTTATTTGGATTAGATTTCTTAATTATGGAATTAAATAATGGAATTAGATAGAGATTTAAATTAGGAAAGAAAATTCTAGTTTCTCTAAATATCCTATACCTACTTGGATTAGAAGTCTTAAGAAGAATCAAAATTCGATTTTGATTAGGATTCTTGAGATCTAATTTGAATAGGATTGAGAAATTATTAAAATATTGATTTTATTTAATTTAAGTATTTTATTTAAAATCATTAGATTAATTCAAAATTTATTTTGAATTGGATAATCTTGGATTTTATTTAGAATAGAATTAAATATGGAAATCAATGGATTTTAATAAAATTGATTTTATTTAATTTAAGTATTTTATTTAAAATCATTAGATTAATTCAAATTTATTTTGAATTGGAAATCTTGGATTTTATTTAAAATAGAATTAAATATGGAAATCAATGGAATTGATTTTATTTAATTAGAATATTTTATTTAAAATCATTAGATTGATTCAAATTTATTTTGAATTGGAAATCTTAGATTTTATTTAAAATAAATTAAATATAAAAATCAAAGAATTTTTTCGTCGCTCGGCAAAGTATTCAAGACGTAGAATGAAGACTCAAGACAAGCATGCAAGAATTCATCAAGGTACGAATAGTCGAGAAATAATTTTACTTGAGCAATTATTTGATTATTTGTGTACGTACTTGCATGAAATGTATGTCTGTGATTATGCTTATGTGTATTTTATTTATGCATTAGATAGCGTATCCCTTTGTTATAAAAAGCTAAGTGGGAGAGGGATTGGAAACAATCCCATGGTCTCCATTGTTGTTCTCTTGGTGACTTTTATGGACTTTTGAAGTTCGTATAGACAAGTCATTGGAGGAGAATTCTTGTAATTCCTCTTACGAGAAACATTGATTGAGTTTATCAAACAATGCCTAATTTGTCTTTCTGAAACTGATTTCAAGTCGACGCATTCTCACCCCGGGGAGTGGAATGGATCCAAAGCCACTTGGTCACGTGGATGACACAAATTAGAGACCTTCGTACCATTTTTTGAAATGGATCGATTGTCTGCTCGGCTCCCTCATTTTATGAGAGATAGGGTTGTTCGCATGGTGAATCACTGGTAAGAAACTTCGAGTTTCACTTATGATTCTCCGCGTCCTGATTTACAAAAATCGAATGGATCAAGTAATTGGGAGTCAATTATAAAAATATTTTGGTGTAGTAAACGTCCACACTATCGTGGCTTGCTGCATTGAATGGGATTTTGGAATAATTGATGTAGACAGTTATAGGAGGGAGTGAAGGAAACGTGTGTTAACGTAAACGTCCACACTATCGTGGCTTGCGGTGATATGCGAGTCCCAAACAAACTTCTTAGTACTGAGTAATGGTTTACACTTAGGTACGCTTCATAGTATCCTTCCCATCGAAGTAACGCTATTGATGATGTACGACCGAAGCAAATCTAATTACTAAATCATTTGGATAGGTAAACGTCCACACTATCGTGGCTTGCCATATCTGATGGGATTTTAGATGTGATTAGTGGTTTAATGATATTATTTGAGGGAGATAATATTGGAATTAAATCGATTGTTTGTTGTTATATGTGCTCATAGATTAGGAAATGGCCTTGAACCCACTTTATGTGATACGTAAGGATTTTAACTCACTGGTCCCTAAATGTAATGATTGGAATAGAAATCTGGACATTGCCCAAACTGTTGAAGAATACAAGTTTGTACTCAGTGAGCTTTGTCCTCCCGAGCCTATTAATGTCTCAACTGATGAGGAAAAGACTGATTTTAAGAAGTGGGAAAATGCTTATGCAATGACCACTGATTATGATATCATGTTCAAACTCAAGTTGTTTAGACATGACATAGGCGGCTAGACAAGAAGAGATGAGGATACTCATAAAGGCCAGTCGCTTCGGAAACGCTTTAACACGTTTTTGAGATGATTGACCTTTTGGACGAGTTGAGACGGAAATCGCAATCTCTTGTAGCCAATATCAAAGGTTTTGAACCAAAGGGTGAAATCGGGGGAAAGGAAAAGCAAGCAAAGAATCCCAGTGGTCCTAAATTGCTTAGACCACGAGATGGGAAGAGAAAGCCATGAGGCAAGTATTCTCGATGCAAACAGTCTGGGTACTGGAAGTCTGATTATCCTCTCAAAGAAGGTACGAAATTTTCTTTAGTCGTAAAACATAGTCAGTGGTATTATCTACCGGAACCTGGTGTGTAGATATGGAACCACTGACGGTATGTGCATTTTAAATGCAAGGGTTCCAGGAAACCCGACGACTTAGAAAAGAAGAAATCGTAGTCTACATGGGCAATGCTGTGGAGGAGGCAGCTGTTGCAGTAGAGGACATATGATTTCATTTTGAAATATTGCTTTATGTACCCTATTATTTTAGAAAGAACTTTGTTCTGGATTTCTAAATTTTAATGAATGGATATTTTATTTCTTTTAATCATTTGATGGTTATAAGAAGAAATAATGATATTATCTATTCTGGTACATTAGCTAGCAATATATAAATGATGAATCCTGAGTCCACCACGATGCAACAAACCGTTTTATATATAACTCGTTTTAATAAGAGATTTCTTTATTAAATCATTTATACTTGTGGATTCTTATGCTAAGTCATATTTATTCAAATAAGAAGTTCAAAGGTCGAAAATTTATTGTAAGATCAATTAAGTTGAAGGAGTGGACCTTCCGACCTAAGAATCTAATTTGGAAGATAATACGACTAAGCAATCCTTTAAGGATATAAGATATAAGATCCGGACAAGTATTAGAATTGATTGACTCTGATGTTTGATCAGAGCTTGGGATTGGATCCCAAGAGACTACACCATACAGTCCTCTGTAGAAATGGTGTGTCGGAGATAAGAAATGGAACTCTTATAGAAATAGTAGAAGCATGAGTTATACGGAACTACCTATGTTCTATGGATATGTCTTGGAAACAACGGCGCATTCAAATGTGGTTGTAGAATATCCTGGAAGAACAAAAGATGTGTGTTCGATAGTACTATGAACCAGAAAGACGTTATAAGTTCTAACGCCCGATTCTTAGAGGAAGACTATTAGATGAACCACAAGCCCAAAGTGACGTAATACTTTTGAATGAGAGAAAACGATAAAGACTGGAAACCAGCCGAACCGAGTAGCGGTACACCACTAACTGCACCTACTGTTATTACTGTTTATACACCGGAATGCCGTTGTAGTGGGAGGTTGTGTGACAACCGAAGATATTCATAAGACTATGAGAGTTTTCGGACTCTGGACCTAGTATACATGAAATCGATCCCTGGATCTACATGGAGGCAGTACTAGATCTAAATGTGCCTTCTTGGAAAGCAATAAGGATTATTGCTAAGAGGCAAGATCATTTATAGTACAAGCTTAGTTGATCCATTTATGGATTGGAACAAAGCATTGAGTTCGTGGTACTTGCAAATTGATGAGATAGTCCATTTTATGGATTCATCAAATCATAGACGAATCGTGTGTATTGGAAACGTGATGGAACAAAGTGGTGTTTCTCGGGTTTTATGTAGAGAACATTCTTATCATTGGTAACAATGTAAAGATGTAATCAGACATGAAATGATGGTTGTCTGGATAAATCATTATGAAAGATATAGGAAGAAGTTGGACATGTTCTTGAGATCTTGGATCTCTAGGAAAGAACATTGTACTTCTCCTGGACATCTTGCATAGATATGATTATGGTTCGTTTTAACATGCAAGATTCCGAGAAAGGTTTGTTACCTTTCAGACACGGAATGCATCTATCTAAGGACATGTGTTTTGGAACACAAAAGGAGATAGAAGCAATGAAAGCGGTTTCCTACACTTCGAGTGTGGAAAGCTTGATAAATGCGATGTTGAAAACGAGAACCTGATATCTGCTATGCGGCTAGTATAGTGGGAGGATATCAAGGTAATCCTGGAAAGGAATACTCGACTGCTGTCATGAACATTTTAAGTACTTTCGAAGTACTGAAAACTATGCTCTGGATTACGAAGCAGACAAGCTTTTCCTTTGGATTACACTCTCTTAGATTTCTAATCAAATAAGGACCGGTGTAAGTCGATATCAGGCTATGTGTTTCACTATTAAAGGAGGGGGAGTTTTTAACATGGAAGAGTGATAAGCACGATGCTTTTCAGACTCTCCCATGGGTAACAAAGAACAGCGGCCTCAGAAGCAGCGGAAGTTCTGGTAACGCTCCGGGATAACCTCTTGGACTTAGATGTGATTCTTAGTTTACCAAAAGCTATTGTGAATAGTGGTGCAATGGCAAACGTAAGAAATCACAAGTCCATAAGTGTAAGATAACACATAGAGCAAGTACCACCTGATACGAGTCATCGTCAGGGAAGACGACGCTGTAGTCACCAAGATAACTTCAGAACGACAATCTAGATTGCTCTTTCACAAGGCACTTCTTGGAAGTGCATATTAAGCACGTGAAGAGTATGCGAGTCGGGAGTTTGGAAGAAAAGACTAGACCTTAGTATAAGTGGGAGATTGTTGGAGTTGTATACTTAATGTCTAGACTTAAGTGACATGAACTCCCGATCCATTGCCATTAATCTATTTAATTAAATAAAAAATTATTTACGTTTAATTATTTATAATTAAATATATGCAAATTATAGTCCTAGATTATATACGTTGTAGTTAGTATGGTGTGCGTCGTCACACGGAAGATCATACTATCGGTTACTCGTATATAATCGAACAGTTGCTCACGACCTAGATGGACACGGACCAATCCATCGGTATAGTCGTTGTATGAGGGAGAAAATAATTTGTCTTGATTATTTTGTCATACTTGTACACTTGGTGTATTGGGCGGATCGCTTGAGATTTATCAATTAGGATTGCCATTGATAATTGATTTAAGTCTCAGAGTATTTTATTCTTAATCCTCGGCTGGGCAGCCCACAGCCCGCCTAGGCGGCGGGCGATCGCCCCGCGGGGAGCGATCGACAAGTCGCGGCTTCGCCGCGGCTAGGGCTCGACCGGACGCTCCTCGGGCGGTGGCTCCGGGTTGTTCCGTCGTGGTTTTCGGGACGTCGATCGGAGTCGGTTCTACGACGATTCCGGGTGATCGATTTCCAACACCAACATGCCAGCCCACCATCGCAAGGATCAAGACAGACCTCGCGTAGGACGCACTGGCCCCAAGCATCACGAACGGGCGCCGAATTCCGAGCCCCGAGATTGCCCCCGAGCACCCCGCACAGGTGCCGACGACTGGCTTGCGGGAGGACGGACCACGCCCCAGCACGGGGCGCGGACATTAACCACTCGGCGCACATGATGATGAGGGCGATGGGCATCAAGCCCTGGGACGCCCGGGCCCCAATCACGGGAGATCACTACATGACTGAACACGCGACGGAAGGAGCACGAAGATGGAGTAAGACCGTACTCAATCCCGGGCGCCGCGTCCCAGGGCCGTACCGCGGGGACTTGACGCCGTACAGATGCAACTTGCCCCGACGTTCACAAACAAAGGACGACTTTATCTGTGCATGCAAAAACACGTGTCGATTCTGGACAGTTGGAATTCCACGCACATTGTGGAGGGATAAGGATCCCATTCGCGCACATGGACGTGAGGCCCCCATCACGGGGCCCGGATCACAAAAGCCCAGACCCGCACGCCGTCGCGGGGTCAGACTTGAATCGCCGGGCCTGGCGGGCGGCCGATAACGGAGCACCCAAAGTGAGTACAGGACAGAGGCGCCATTCCGCCATCATCGCGGACCCCCTGCCACGGCGGGGCATCTCACGACCACCATCATCAAGGACCCCGTACCTCGGCAAAACGCACCTCAGAATTGTGCCTCGGCATTTAATGTATCTAGTATAGGTATCCGACATGTTAAGGGTATCGTGGCATGGATGAGCATGTGCTCCTCGCCTATAAAAGTCGGCCTCCCGTTAACGATTAGAGGGCGGCACAAATTAGCTATTAAAAGCATTAAATAAATAAAGGATATTATCCTCCCGGGCTCCAAGCTCTTATCCTGTTTTCCGACCTAAAGTAATTAGCCCTTTCTACATACAAATTTACGTGATTTGGTCGTTGTTATCAAACCCTCATACCCAGCCTTCGTACTTTATTACCTAACAAAAACGACTCAAAACACATATATAGTTGAGACGAAAAGTAATAGTATGTTCATGTATTGTTTGGTCGAAAGTTCGATAAAAAATGTTAACTATTCATAGAACTCAACTAACTATTAGAGTACTTATTTTGATTAACTTAATGTTTAAACCTAACTATTAATTATTTTGATTAACTTCACGTTTAGTTTTTAGTTGTCGACATCTGATCTTTTATTGTGGGAACTATGTCTTTGCTAAAAGACATTATATGTACTTCCTAGAGTTTTTATAGAAATAGATATTTGGTCGAAAAAAATTAAAGGGCTTTGTAAATTATAATTAATTTGAAAGATTCGTTAGAAAGTTCGAAGCAGTGGCGGAGCCAAAAAAGAGGAATGAAATTATTTTATATATAATATGTATATACATATTTTAGAAGAGGCTAACCATTAGATAAATATATTTTTCTAAAAACATTTGTAAAAAAATACAAAAGAATTGTTTTTTAGGGGAGCTCCCCCCTAAGCTACAAGTAGATCTGCCCCTGGTTCAAAGTATACTCTTTGTTATATAGCATAAAACGAGTTTGTTAGAAAGTGTTATGTGGCTATCATATTGTGTTTAATAGTTCAGAGTAAGCGCTAGTTTAATTCGAAATAGAAGATAATTTTTTATCATGTGACCAGTTCACAAGATTGTTAGAGCTTGTGAATTTTTGTAAAATCACTCATTTATAAGAATATACTATATTAATGAAATCTCATATTTTGTTACATTGTCAATCTAAGTTATATGCTGCTTAACTCACTGGTTAGTTCGAAAGATATGAACTAAGGACTTAACACAATTTGCTTAACTCACTCCATATAAATTCAAAAGATATAAATTATAATTTGAAGGCCGCAAGATTTAGCCAATTTCAATTGGTTATTTTTTCTTTTGATTATTTTTAAGATACAAATTATAATCGGAAGACCGCAAGATTTAGCCAATTTCAATTGGTTGTTTTTTCTTTTGGTTATTTTTTTGACGTAAAATAAAATATCTCTTTATTTATTCTTTATTTTTATTACAAATTTGTAAATTAATCTTTTATTTATTTGAACTCCAAAATAAGCAAATGAGCTACTCAATTTAATCTATCTATACATATATAATTTCAGGATTCACTAATGCCAGACCAATAGGAAAGCAATAATAATGTTGTGTTCACACTATAAATTATAAATAAAAATAATATAAATTATAAATAGTAATATTATTAAGCATATTTAAATTATTATATATAAATTTTAAATAGTAATTTGAAATTATATATTTTTTGTAATAATAATTAATCATTATCTTAAATATATAAAAAAAAAAATTCTCAAAATTCTTTTTTATTTCATTAATATTAATTTAATTTCAATTAACCGTATCTTATTTTCTCAATTTTTTTTATTCCATTAATATTAATTTAATTTCAATTAATCTTATTTTATTTTCTCTTGATATAATTTGGGTTCATAGGTTTTTTTATTTATTTTTCTGAACATTTAATTTTTTTTTATTTTTCTGAACATTTAATCGATTTACATGTATACGTCATTCTATTCATTCATTTTTTTTCCTCGATTTTTTTTTTAATTTTATGTATTAATTATGATTTCTTCGCAGATTCCAAAATCAAATTGTTGAGTTATTAATTATGTTGGACTAGATTTTTTTTTTAATTTTTAGTTTATCCCTAATTCATGAGTTATTAATTATGTCGGACTAGATCTTTTTTTAATTTTTAGTTTATCTCTAATTCAGTTATGTTAAATTTTACAGGTTATATTAATATAATTGCATTTCTCTCATCTCATCTCTTTCATGTTCACTAAATAAATTCAATTTTTTTATATTTCTATTTATTTTTCAACTTTATAATTTTTATTTTCCATTTATTTGGATTTTCTGCCAGCGGTTTTAGGTATTTGTTGGATGCGTTTGTCTCTAGAGAAATGCAGAGACGAAAAACTTATATTCCACCAGATCAGAGGCTCCTCGAACGGGTAGAATGAGACGAAAAAACTCCTCTTCCACCAGATCAGAGGCTCCTCGATCGGGTAGGATGTAAATCGAGGGATGCGCCCGAGTAGCAGACACATGTGGGAGAGAGCTCGGGTAGGATGAGACGAGAAACTCCTCTTCCACCAGATCAGAGGCTCCTCGATCGGGTAGGATCTAAATCAAGAGATGCGCCCGAGTAGCAGACACATGTGGGAGAGAGATCGGGTAGGATGAGACGAGAAACTCTTCTTCCATCAGATCAGAGGCTCATCGATCGGGTATGATGTAAATCGAATGATGCGCCCGAGTAGCAGACGTACACATGTGAGAGATAGTCAATAGGTCTCATCCAAAGACTAACTTCATAATATTTCAATGAAAATTTGTCATATCCGAGATTCGAATTCTGCGTCGTCGGGGAATTACACCAACATCACCACATACCTTACCACTCGGATATGTCCAAAAAACTTACATACTATAAATTACATAGTCTTTGAAAATAATAAAATTTTAATACGAATTTACAAATTTTAGTAAGAGATCGATTATTAAATAAAATAATTTGTTAGTCCATTAATAATTTTTTGGCCGAAATACGTTGGAGATTAAATAAAATTTTAGATTATTTCAAACAAATAAATCACGTGCATCGCACGGGCGGTGGTACTAGTAAATATAAAAGCAATGTCAAAGTTAGGTCAATAACAACTTAAAAGGCCTTGTTAAGGTGATAAGGTTATCCAACTTATATTTGAGCTTTATGATCTATATTCAACACGCTTTCTCACGAGTGAACTCGGTTTTGTCGGCTTTACTCGTGTATATAGTGCCATCTTTGGGCAAGCCGGAAATTTCATCGACTGAGGCTCCATCATCGTGTTGGGCCTGCTCTGATACCATGTCAAAGTTGGGCCAATAACACCTTAAAAAGCCTTGTTAAGGTGATAAGGTTATTCAACTTATATTTGAGCTCATACTTAACAAGCAATATATTTTTATTTTTTCAGTGAACAAATTTTAAAAGTAACATATATATTTTATTTTGTAAGGTAATTTACATACTGCAGTTATAATTATTTGATAATTACGGTGATTGTACATGGATTGTAATTTTTTAATTATACGAAACGCTCCAAAAAATGTACTACAGTAACATTTAGAAAAAAATGTACTAACATTTAGCGTAGACGGAAGAATAGTTCAACTCTCACTGTATTCTTTCCGTCCTCGCTCTTGAGGACAATCTTCCAATAAATTGCCATATGAACAATGAATTTGATCCAGAAAACAAATTAGAAATAATTTTATCACAACATTAAACTGAATCATCAGTTGTACTCTTTTTTTATATAAATATTTATCATTTTTTGTAAATTTATAAAAACTGAGAAACATTTTTCGGCCGGAGGTGTTACAAAAGATCTGAGGTGTTCCACAAAAATCCAACAAACACGTGTATTTTACTTATTTATGGAAATATACACATCTTTATTCTTGAACTAAAGGACCCACTATAACATAGAGCATATAAAAAAGACTCTTACCTTACCTAATTATATATGCTTAAATATATGTTTTAAATAATACTACTACTTTTATCATTTAAATATTTCCACACTTTTTTTTAATTGTTTCATGTAATATATTTTTTTTAAATTACTTTTTTACTTTAAAATAAAATTATACTCTTAAATTTTTAAATATTTTTCTAATTTTACACACAATTGTCTCAATTTTTTTGCTTTAAATATCAAACTATTATAATGTTTTAAAATTTAGGTGTTTAGAAAAATATAAAATGTTGCGGTGGGGTAATATTCTCGTAGAAAATAAAAGTGCGAGCTAGGTTGATTATAGAGTTGGTAAGTGGCATCTATCTCATCTGTATCTCCACCGCAAATCTGTTCTCGACCGCACAAATATTATCTGCGGATTTCTTAATTATTTTCACACACAATGGAATCATCATTTTTGCGTTGAAGGACGGCTACCTTCGTTTGACTTATTATACTAACTTATCACTTCTCAAAGACGCGTCTTCCTTAATAATTATTGTTTCATAGATAATGTCGACTTCGTACATCTATCTCATTAATTAGGCATTAGTAGTATAATAAATCGATCTATTTTGAAAAATAACCAAAAAGTAAAATGAAAAAAAATTATTCAAAACAATATGATTTTATTAGGGGTGACAATGGTACAACATTCCATTCCAACCAATTCATTTACATTACCAACTATATTGATATACCGTCAAGTTGGTACACCATAAAATGATACAGTATACCGTACCAAATTTTAAAACATGGTTGATATGTGGTATATATTTTACTTGTACCATGGTATATGGTACATACCAACTTATACCAAAATAATTTAATACATATATTTTTTATTTTTTATTTATGTTATTTCCATCAAATTAAATGATATTAAACAAAATAAATGGAATAATAAATTGATAAACATTTAAGATTAAATTATTAATTATGTTTTATAACATTTGATTAATTATTTTATGTTTAATTTTGGTATAGATTATTAAATACTTAAATATATATAATAATAAAATTAAGATGATATTTTATTCTTTTTTATTAGTAATATAAAAACTTATGAATTTTTACAAATAAGTAAAAATATACTAAAAAAATCTTTATAATTTCAATAATTTATTTATAAAATAATTTACTATATTCGTGTTTTTTTAACAATAATATATTTTTTTGTTTTTTTAATCGTTTTTTGAGAATATATTAGTAATTGATAGTATTTTCAAATTTTGTCTTTTTGGATTTCAACACATATTTTGCACTTTTTATTTGATGATTGATTTAACATCAATAAATTTTTATTTTTATTTTTCGTTAATTAAAATTTGTTATTAAAATTTGTAAGTAAAAAATAAGTTGGTATAACCTTAATACCTACCGTACCAACCGAGTACCTACCGTATCAATTAGGTGGTATGCCAACGTAATTGGTTGGTAGAAACGGAAAAATTTTCATACCTATTATATATTGGTTGGTACATGATACTTCGGAAATAGAGTTGGTATACCTACCAATCCACCCCTAGATTTTATTGTGATGCAAGTCCGTAGAGATAAGAGACCATACAATAGCCAAAGAAAAGGGCACTATTTGAAACTACAAATGAGCACGTGGAAGAAAACTAAGTGGTCGCACTTTAAAACAAATTTCAATAATATTTAAATAAAAATTTGTATCGCCTAAAGTACGAACTCTATGTCGTCCGAAAAATTATGCTCATATCACTACAAAATTATACTCACGTCACCACAGAATTACCACTTGTCAATGCTCCGAGCATTTCAACCTATTTTCAACTTAAAATGTACTCCATATGTAATAGTAAAAAATAAATAAACTATATTGTAATTAAAGTGAGACACAATAGCCAAAGAAAAGGACATGGTTTATTAGAAACAACAAGCTGTTGCGATCGATCCACGTACGCCCTTTGAGTTTTGTGCTTAAATGCTGACAATGCAAAACACGCGGACGGTGGTGGGCTTTTAATTTGTTCGGTGAGTCGTCTCACCACTGATTTCACCTGTCCCTTCCAACCTAATTAATTACAATACTAATCAAGTAAATATCTCTCACACTCTGACTGTATTATGTGTGTGTATATATATAGAGCATTGAAAGATGATGCTCTTCTTATTTCCTCACCACCACCACAACTAAATCAAATCAATCACTACTCTCATTTCAATATCCCCTTTTACTCAATGTTGTAACTTTTGTGTGTTTCTGAATGAGGAGGCTTTGGAAAATATTGAATCACGTTTACACGTTTTCCTTAAAAAATATTTCGACCCTATAACAGCCAAGGTATCACGAAACTTCTTCTAGGATAAGACAATACCGCACTTGTTCTTTGGCGTAGAAACAAGTATATTATAGAATGTTTATTCGCTATACTTCGTTAACACAAAGCTCTTAATTTCGTGGGTCTTAGAATCTGATTTTCAACACCCTTATATAGGTGTTGAAACACCCCTTTGGATAGTGAAAATGCCCTTTCATGAAGGGCTGCACCCTTTGGGAAGAGTTGCACCATTTCATAATGGTCACACCTTTTGGAAAATAATTCAAATATTTTCCATGCATGCAATTACGTGATTAGCATATCTAAACATGCAACCACGAAATTAACATCATATATATACTAACATCAAGTATTAATTTCAGCATATATACTATCACTTATCCAACACATAATCCTTTATCACTTTTACATGATCGTGCACTCCGCACCTCCTTAATCACATTATAGTGCCTTAGGATTATAACCGAAACTTTGTATGAATCCAATTACATTAAATGGACAATGATTTCACTTAAATCATCAACATTCCTCCCCCATTTAAGTGTAATCCTTGAATCACTTATTTTAACAATAACAGCCAGAATTATGCATAAAATGAAAATGTCTTGAAGATTGAATTTTCAACTTAGTGTTATATACAACTTATATATTCGAGAATCAGAGTGTCTTAAAAGATTGAACTCTTCAACCCATCTGAATACATAAAAGATACTACACACATAATTCCAAATACATTCTATAATGATTTCCGATACAAAATTAGGCCTTGTATCCTATCCATTCTTGAGTGTATATAGAGCTTAGCCACGACTCTTGAAGCTGCCACACTTCCCACTCATATAGGTGAATCATTTCTTCGTGCACCTGCAAAATGCACTTTATCAAATGATTCATTAAGAATTAACTTCAACCTTAACATGCAGGTTCAAACACATACCTTTGGGATAATTTCCATGTGTTTCAATCTCAAATATAAGCTTCCCAATTGAATTCTGGTTCTAATACAATTAGAAATGAATTTGGTATCCCATATTTGAAGATTCAAAGAGGCTTCAGACCCATCCCAATCACCGAATTTACTACCAAGTCTTTTGCTAATCCCTTGGTCAAATGATCAGCAAGATTATGTTGTGATCTCACAAAATCAATAGAGATTACTCCTTGAGTGATCAGCTCACGGATCGCGCTATGTCTAACGCCCAAGTGTCTTGACTTGCCATTATAAACATGACTATATGCCTTAGCCAAAGTGGCTGCACTGTCACAATGAATTGAAAACGCCGAAATAGGCTTTGGCCACAAAGGAATTTCATAAACCAAATTCCTTAACCATTCAGCTTCTTTACCAGCTGCCGCAAGTGCTATAAATTCCGATTCCATAGTGGAACTCGTAATACAAGTTTGCTTCTTTGAAGCCCAACTTATAGCACCGCCTCCGAGTAAGAAAACCCAACCAGAAGTAGAGGAATGATCCTCTATATTGGTTATCCAACTCGCATCAGAATACCCTTCTAACACCGAAGGATATCCGACATATGTCAAACCAAAGTCTTTGGTTCCCTTTAAGTATTTTAATACACGCCTAACAGCCTGCCAATGATGCGTGCTAGGATTACTTGTGTATCTACTTAATTTGCCTACCGCAAATGCAATGTCCGGCCTTGTGCTAGTCATAGCATACATAAGGCACCCAATTACCTTGGAGTATTCCAACTGGGACACAGCAACACCCGTATTGGGCATGAGTTTTACACTCGAATCATATGGAGTACTGACCGTAGAATAGTCATCACAATGAAATTTCTTTAACACTTTCTCAATGTAATGAGATTGAGTTAAAGTAATGGCATTGTTTTCACGAATGATTTTAATTCCCAAAATCACATCTGCCTCCCCCATATCCTTCATATCGAAGTTTGATGATAAAAATGACTTAGTCAAATCCACTTGTCTTTGATCAGTACCAAAGATAAGCATATCATCAACATATAGACAAATGATGACTCCTTTACCAAAGTCATCGAATTTGCTATACACACATTTATCCGATTGGTTTAACTTAAAACCATTCGATAAAATTACTTCATCAAATTTCTGATGCCACTGCTTAGGTGCTTGTTTTAATCCATACAAGGATTTAACAAGTTTACATACTTTATGCTCATTACCAGGCATAACGAACCCTTCGGGTTGTTTCATGTAAATTTCCTCCTCTAACTCACCGTTAAGGAACGCTGTTTTTACATCCATTTGATGGATCACTAGATTATTTATTGCAGCCAAAGCTATCAATAATCTAATCGTAGTTATTCGCGCAACAGGAGCATAGGTATCGAAGTAATCAATACCTTCCTTTTGCCTAAAGCCTTGAATGACTAATCGGGCTTTATACTTGTCAATTGAACCATCGACTTTCATCTTTTTCTTAAAGATCCACTTGCATCCTAATGGTTTACAACCGTTAGGTAAATCAGCAAGCACCCAAGTGTTGTTTCCCATAATGGAATCCATCTCATCATTGATGGCTTCTTTCCAAAATGCAACATCTTGCGATTTCAAGACTTCCTCGTATGTTTTAGGCTCATCATCAACATGATAGCTATACGAGTATTGAAATCCAACTTCGTCCCTTGATCCTTCAACCAGAAAGGTCTGGAAATCAGGACCGAACGATTTCTTAGTCCTTATCCTCGTGCCTCGACGAGGTTCAAGCGACTCAGGCTCGGGCAAGGTTAATTCCTTGCTTTCAGCCACCTTAGGCACCAGATCCTTGGTCCTAACCATTGATGAAAATCTAGTTTCATCAAATATAGCGTCCCTCGATTCTATGATAGAATGAATCGCTACTGAATCATTCGGCTCAATCACATAGAATCGATATGCCTTGGAATGCACAGCATATCCAACAAAGATGCAATCAATGCCTCTTTCTCCCAAAGTTTTCCTTTTGGGATCCGGTAGTCTTACGACAGCCCGACAGCCCCAAACCTTAAGGTAATTAAGGTTCGGTTTCATTTTGTACCAAAGTTCGTAGGGGGTAACTTTGTTCCTTTTGTTAGGAACCCTATTTAACAAATAGCAAGCCGTTAACACGGCTTCTCCCCAAAATCCATTATTCAGACCCGAATAAGACAACATGGAATTCACCATTTCCTTTAGTACCCGGTTTTTCCTTTCGGATATACCGTTTTGTTGAGGAGTATAAGGAGCAGTAATTTCATGTATAATACCACACGATTCAAATAAAACAGGATCGTAATATTCACCACCCCTATCGGTTCTCAACTTTTTAATCATGCACTCTTGTTGTAGTTCAACTTCAGTTTTAAATACTTTAAACTTTTCTAGCGCTTCATCTTTAGTACTTAGCAGAAATACATAGCAAAATCTAGAATAATCATCTATGAAAGTTACTAAGTATTTCTTATTCCCCAAAGAAGGTGTAGCATGGAAATCACATAAGTCGCTATGCACAAGTTCAAGCATACAAGATTCACGTTGAACATCTTTAAAAGGCTGCCTAACGATTTTAGTTAGCATGCATGTATTACACTTATCTTCTTCTATGTTCATAGCAGGAATTAATTCAAGTTTGGACATATCAATCATGCGCTTATAATGAACATGTCCTAGTCTAGCATGCCACAATAATGAATCATTCACTTTAGAAGAAACCATAAGAACAGAATCATCAACTTTATTCATAATATTAAGCATAAACATCCCATTACATTGGTATCCAAAACCGACAAACACACCATTCTTAGTCAATACATATTTATTAGATTCATACACTTGTTTATATCCGTACTTGGATAAAACACTACCGGATACAAGATTTTTCCTTATTCCAGGTACATGTAATACATCTAATAATACTAAGGACTTTCCTGAACTGAATTCCAACAACACTTCGCCGCGACCAAGAATAGGGGCTGTTGACTCGTTTCCCATGTAAAGCACTGATCCATCTACAACTGGTTCATAATTTTGAAACCAATGACGATCCTTGCAAACATGCTTAGTAGCACCCGAGTCAATCCACCACGCCACCGAATCATCCTGCACATAAAATGCTTCAGAAACTATAGGGACATAATTTGAATTTACATCTAAATTATGTATAGTAGTCTCACCTTGATTGGTGTCCGGACCCTGGTTATTAGACCTTTGTCCCGAGCGATTATTCATCGTTCCTTTCTTATTCTTGTTCGCACGACAATCACTTTTAAAGTGACCCGCTTTTCCGCATATCCAGCAAGCGCCCTTAGGCTTCTTACTCCCAGCATTATTGCTGTTGTTGTTGTTGTACGGACGCTTTGTCCCTCGGTTCTTATACGAACTCTCCCCTGCTTCCATCATATTGATAGTTGCAGACCTTATCGGTTCCTTGTCCTTGGGTTTTTCACCCTCTTGCGCCCTTAGAGATTCCTCTATGCGCAAGTGACTACCGAGTTGTACTAAAGACAACTCTTCCTTTTTATGTTTCAAGGTGTGTTTGAAGTCTTTCCACGACGGCGGTAATTTGTCTATAATACTAGACACCGAGATGGACTCGTCCATCTTCATATTATGTTGGGTAAATTGACCCAAGATCCGGAGCAATTCATTATATTGCTCCATTACCGGCCTTCCGTCGCACATCTTGTAATTCATAAAATTACCAACTAGGAACTTCTTACTAGAAGCGTCCTCGTCAATGTACTTGGATTCAAGGCTATCCCAAAGGGCCTTAGCAGACTCCACGTTTTGATAGATATCGAAGAGAGAGTCAGACATACCGTTTAATATATGCCCACGACATATATAGTCGTCGTTTTCCCATTTGCAGCGTTTCCGAGTTTCCTCCGGCGATTCGTTGTCCGCTGCTTCCGGTTGTGGAGTACTTAGAACGTACACCACCTTCAATGTTGTTAGCAAGAAATGCATCTTCTTTTGCCACCTTCGAAAGTCTACGCCTTCGAACTTCTCCAATTTTCCAAATTTGCTGTTCATTTCACGAACCGACTCCATCGTTCAGAATAGGAAATATTCTTTAAGATTGTTGTAACTTTTGTGTGTTTCTGAATGAGGAGGCTTTGGAAAATATTGAATCACGTTTACACGTTTTCCTTAAAGAATATTTCGACCCTATAACAGCCAAGGTATCACGAAACTTCTTCTAGGATAAGACAATACCGCACTTGTTCTTTGGCGTAGAAACAAGTATATTATAGAATGTTTATTCGCTATACTTCGTTAACACAAAGCTCTTAATTTCGTGGGTCTTAGAATCTGATTTTCAACACCCTTATATAGGTGTTGAAACACCCCTTTGGATAGTGAAAATGCCCTTTCATGAAGGGCTGCACCCTTTGGGAAGAGTTGCACCATTTCATAATGGTCACACCTTTTGGAAAATAATTCAAATATTTTCCATGCATGCAATTACGTGATTAGCATATCTAAACATGCAACCACGAAATTAACATCATATATATACTAACATCAAGTATTAATTTCAGCATATATACTATCACTTATCCAACACATAATCCTTTATCACTTTTACATGATCGTGCACTCCGCACCTCCTTAATCACATTATAGTGCCTTAGGATTATAACCGAAACTTTGTATGAATCCAATTACATTAAATGGACAATGATTTCACTTAAATCATCAACACTCAACACAACAAAAAACAACATACAGAGTGAGATCGAGAGATGAAGTGGAAATTAATGACGAAAAAGGTTTATCCGAACGCCGCGGCGAATATTACCGCATCAAAATCCTCTGATCCTATGGTGGTCCTGACAGTTTGGAAGAAATCGCTTGTTCTGAACTGCGAGGGTTTCACCGTCTTCGATTCCCATGGAAACCTCGTCTATCGGGTCGACACTTACTCCAGATCCTCATCCGACAACGAGATCTTCCTCATGGATGCTTCTGGCAACTCGATCCTCACCATCCGCCGCAAGGTATTATATTATATACTGTATTCATTCACTTAATTAATTTTATCCTAGCTAATTTCAAATCAATTCAATCAATTAATTACAGAAATTGATGGGGCGATTGGTGAGTGGGAACAACAGCTGGTTGGTGTTCGACCGGGAGATTGCCGACGAAGCTCCCAAGTTCGTCGTCGTGAAGAAGAGGGGCAACGCCGCCCCCCTATTGGCTCACGTTTTCGGCAATCCTAATTACGAGATTGAGGGGTGCTACGGCCAACGCCGATGCACCGTGTACGACGAAAACAGGTGCGTTGTGGCAGAGATCAACCCCAAGGAGACCAACGTCAAGGGCGTGGCTTTCGGTAACGATGTCTTCCGACTGCTCGTGCGACCTGGCTTCGACACCGCGCTTGCCATGGCCATCGTCATCCTCCTTGATCGCTTCTAATCAATTAATGAATTTAGGAGTGATGATAATATTGGTCTTTTCCGTTTTTGATAAAAGACCAATCTGTAGCTCTCCATCCCATTTATATACATACATACATGTGTGGTTTGTTGAATTGTTGTTGATATGATATCTATAGCTATTTGTTTGTACATCTCTTGATGATGAAGATTGAGCTGAGTGAGTCGTCTCAGGCTCTCAAGTAATCATCATTTGATCGAATTTTGAGTTTATCATCAAATGATATGAAACGTTCATATAACCACCTGTATTATTCGCTTAAAATTATCAGTTTTTGCAATTTTTTTACGACTCTAACTTGACTTTCTATACAATATAATAGGCTGGATACGAGTCGGGTCAGAAAAAAAATTAAAACAAATTAGCAGAGTCGGGTCGGAAAAAAAATTAGAACAAATTAGCAGACTTCTTGAATGCACTCAGCGCTTCATCCTTAGTCTTTAACATGTATACCCACATCATTCGACTATAATCGTCAATAAACAAGATGAAGTACCTATGTCCAGCAGGTGTTGGAGGTGAAATAGGACCGCAAAGGTCAGCATGTATCAACTCCAAGGTGTTCTCGGCTCTATAGCCTGCTTGTTCAAAAAACTTCTTCCTTGTTTGCTTAGACACGAGACAGCCTTCACACACTTGTGTAGGTTGTTCAATTTCGGCTAGTACTCGTACCATCTCCTTTGATTGCATCATCTTCATCGCTTGAAAGTTGACATGACCCAGTCTTGCATGCCACAACTTAGCTTGTTCCACCCGTCTAGTCAACAAACTCATAGACTTGCAGTCCTCAAGTATGATTTTGTACAGCCTGTTCGGTGACTTCTTCACCTTCATGAGTAACTTCCCAGTCTTGTCACGAACCCACATGAATAAACCATGGAGGACAACTTTGTTCCCGTTCTCTGACAATTGTCCAAGACTGATGATATTACTACATAAATCTGGTATGTAGTATACTTCTTGCAGAAGTCTCTTTTCTCCATTCTTGCATTGAAAGATAATGGACCCCTTTCCTTCAATTTGGACTGTTGACCCGTCACCGAACTTGACTTTGTTGGAGTTGTGTACTTAATGTCTAGATTTAAGTATCGGTAAAACTCCCGGTCATAGCATTTTACCTATTTAATTAATAAACAATTATTTGCATTTAATTATTATTAATTAATTATGCAAAATATAGTCATGGATTTTATACGTTGTAGTTAGTATGGTGTGCATGGGCACACAGAAGATCATACTATCGGTTACTCGTATTTAATCAAACGGTTGCTCACGACCTAGATGGACACGGACCAATCCATCGGTATAGTCGTTGTGTGAGAGAGAAAATAATTTATCTTAATTATTTTATCACACTTGTACACTTGGTGTATTGGGCGGATCGCTTGAGATTTATTGATTAGGATTGCCTTGAATAATCAATTTAAATCTCAGAGTATTTTATTCGTAATCCCTGATATTATTGCGGGTGTGTATATCTAATATTAGAGACTTTGATTTTCCAAAGGAATTAACCGATTTAATTATTGGGTTAATTACCGGTAAAATTGGGTCGCTATATTTTATATACGACATGCCGTGAATACTTGACGGGAAAGTGTATCCCGGAAGGGTTGATAATATCCCCGAGATGAGTTCATAAGGAATTATTGTGTAAACCTCATGAATGGATTCGTTCCGCACAATAATAAAGGTTGGACGGTACTAGTCTCGGATATAAGAGATGAATATTATTTATTGAGCAATAAATAAATTTATTCATGGATATTTAAATCTTAAATACACGGAATAAATAATACTAACCGGAGAAATATTATTTGATATAATATGAATAAATATTGGGAGTGCAATTTTATTTATATAGTGGAAAATAAATAAAATTAATATTGATAAGGATTAATGGATTTGGGTTGGACCCAATTTAATCTTCAATATTAGAAGTCCAATATTTAATCTCCTTATGATCCCCTACGTAGCCTATATAAGCACTACATGGTCTTCACTTTTCACAACACAATTTAACCTACGCCAATCATAAAGTCTTGGAGAGTGAAGGAGATCCATAGGAGTTCGATAGATCGTCGCCCACACGACGTTCGGACGAAGTGCGAGGAATACGTAGGAAGATCGCAAGGTCATCGTTTGAATTCGTTTATCCGTACAACGAATCGAGGTAATATAATCGAGAACCCCCTCTATGATTATATGTTTGTTAATCGTGATGTATATATGAACAAGACGATCCGGGAACGTCGAGACCGGGATACGGGGATCTCGCGATCCCCGTCGGGATCGAACGAGGGGCGGTCGAACCCTAGGGTTTCGACCGCCGGTGTGCCGCGCGAGGAAGCCCCGGCTGGATGCCGGGGCATGCGATCGACCTAGGGTCGATCGCTGGGGATGCCACGGGCTGGTGCCGTGGCGGATCCCCGCCGCTTCCACGGCGGCGTGCGCGAGAGGGCGCCTCGGCTGAGCCGAGGCGGGCGATCGATCAAGCGATCGATCGCCGGGGGTAAACCGCGGCTGTTGCCGCGGTGGTCAGCTGGGCTGACCGCCCCTCCTGGTGGCGACGGCGGTGAAGTCGCCGGACTCACCGCCATCCGGGGGCTGCCGGAGCAGCCCAGCGATCGCCATGCACGGCGACCGCGAACCCCGCGGATGGGGTTCGGCTAGGGTTTAGCCGCGGGTTTATCCCGCGGCGATGCTCTCGTCGAGCCCGGTTCTTCGTGGTGTTCGCGTTCGTGGTTTCCGGCGACGGGTTTTCGGTCGGGTTATCGGTTCCGCATAATTTTTGATAGCCCGGGACATCGAATCCCAGCAATTGGTATCAGAGCATTTGGTTTCGTGTTCATGTATATGTTCGATTATTGTTCTACCTTGCAGGATTTCCGGCTATCATGGTTGGATTTAATTATTGTTTTTTTTTAATTAATTATCATGATTAAACTCTCGGACATGTCGAGATTCGTTTTTGTGTGGTTGAATGTTTGTAATAGTAAAAATTCGGGGGTTGACCGAATTTAGGATTTATTATTACGTTCTTGTTTTTTTTTTTCCGGAAATTGTATAGGGTCGATTTCATGTATAGAATCGATACCGGAATTGTAATTTAGATTATTGTAATTTATTTTGCGATTGGATCGATGAATCGAGACCGCCGGAGAAGATGAGATGACGAGAGGGGGCTAGGGCTCGGATCGACCATCCCCATGGTCGATCCATGAGGATCGATCGACCCTCACATGGAGGAGCCGCCGGCAATGGTGGCCGGCCACCTCCTAGGCGTGGGTCGAGGGTGGCGTGGGGACTCCCACCCCATGCTATCCCCGTCCGGAAATTTACTTTCCTATTTTAATTCGGTTTTCCTATTTTGATTATTTCTTTTATGGAATTTTCATGGAATAGGAAATGAATTAATTTAGTATTAAATTTATTTTCCTATTTGATTATTCCTACTCATGGGAATATTCATGGATTAGGAATAAAATAAATTTGGAAAGTATATGAGTCCTAAATTATTTTATTTCCTTATTTTATTATGGATATCATCTAGAATATTCCAAGAGTATCTTGAATAGATTATTATAGAGATTTAATGGAGTGGAAAAAGAAAATAAAAATAAATAAAAATATTAATAATATTTAATTTTATTTTTGATATATTCAATTGACTTAATTTTCGAATTAAGTAACTTTTGGATTAATTGAAAACAAATAGATTTAAATATTAGAGATTAATATTCTCGTCACATGGAGCATTCAAGGACGAAGACTGAAGACTAGAAGATGCATATGAAGATGGAATAAAGCCATGATAGTCGGGAAAATAATTTTTCTAGCATTATTTTGACTATGTGATCTATGTGCTTTATTACTTGTATGCATGCTATATGTGTTTATTTTATGCACTAGATAGCGTATCCGTTTATTGTAAAAAGCTAAGTGGGAGAGGGAATGGAAACATTCCCATGGTCTCCATCGTTGTTCTCTTGGTGACTCTTATGGACTTTCGAAGCTCATATAGACGAGTCATTAGAGGAGAATTCTTGTAATTTCTTTTACAAGAAACATTGATCAAGTTTATCAAACAATGCCTAATTTGTCCTTCTGAAACTGATTTCAAGTCGACTCATTCTCACCCCGGGGAGTGGAATGGAGCCAAAGCCACTTGGTTATGTGAATGACACAAATTAGAGACCTTCGTACCATTCTTTGATAGATGGATCGATTGTCTGCTCGGCTCCCTCATTTATGAGAGATAGGGTCGTTCGCATGGTGAATCACTGGTTAGAAACTTCGAGTTTCACTTATGATTCTCCGAGTCTTGATCTACGAAATCGAATGGATCTTGTAATTGGGAGTCAATTATAAAAATCTCTTGGTGTAGTAAACGTCCACACCACGTGGCTTGCTATACTAACGGATTTTGGATTAATTGATGTAGACAGTTATAAGTGATTGTGAAGAATTGTGAAGTTATCGTAAACGTCCACACCACGTGGCTTGCGGTGACGTAGCCATTCCAAGCGATGTACTTTAGTTCTGAGTGATGGTTTACACTTAGATACGCGTTATAGTATTCTTCACCACGAAGTTACGCTATAATCGATGTATGACCAAAGAAAAAAATCTAATTGCTAAATCATTTGGGTGGGTAAAAGTCCACACCACGTGGCTTGCCTTACCTGATGGGATTTTAGACGCAATTAGTAATTTAATGATATTATTTGAGGGAGATAATATCGGACATTAAATTGATTGTTTGTTTACATGTGCTTATAGGTTTAGAGAATAGCTATGAATCCACTTTCTATGATACTCAAGGAACAAAAACTCACTGGTACAAACTACATTGATTGGAAGAGAAATTTAGACATTGTCCTGACTGCTGAAGAGTACAAGTTTATACTCTATGAGCAATGTCCTGCTGAACCCACGGCCGCCTCAACTGATGAGGAAAAAGAAGCATATCGGAAGTGGAAAAAGGCTGATGAAATGGCTAGGTGCTATATTTTGGCTTCCATGTCAAATGTACTCCAAACCCAGCATCAGTCGATGAACACTGCCGAGGATATGTTATTTAACCTCAAGGAGATGTTTGGGCATCATGACCGTGCGGGTAGGCAAGAAGCCATGAGAGTCCTCATGTCGACTACTCAGTCTGAAGGAACGCCCGTTGAGGAGCACGTTCTCAAGATGATGAGTCTGTTGAATGAATTGGAGGTCCTAGGAGCTATGATTGATGGTGACACGCAAGTCGACATCATACTCCAGTCTCTGACCCCTAGTTTTGAGCAGTTTCGTATGAGCTATAATATGGGTAAACTATCTTATACTCTTGCGCAACTCCTGACTGAACTAAAGGCGGCAGAGGGGATCTACAAGAAGGGCAAGTCTCAAGCGCTTGTGGCTACCAAGTCCAAAAGCTTGAAAGCTGTTGGAGGTAGGGGCAAGAAAAGGAAGCAAGCCATGAAACCCAGTGGTGCCAATAGGAATGGACCACGAGTGGGGGCTAGTAAGCCAAGGGGCAAGTGCTTCCGATGCAACAAGTCTGGACACTGGAAGTCTGAATGTCCTCTCGGAGGTACGAATTTTTCTTTAGTCGTAAAAACATAGTCAGCGGTATTACCTACCAGAATTCTGGTGTGTAGATATGGAACCACTGACGGTATGTGCATTGTTTTAAATGCAGGGGTTCCAGAAAATCCGGCGACTTAGAGAAGAAGAGTTCGAGTCTACATGGGCGAAGCTGTTGGGGTAGCAGCGGTTGCAGTGGAAGACATTTATCTGTTTTAGGATTTCATTTTAAGTTATTGCTTTATGTACCCCTTTATTTTGAAAAAGAACTTTTGTTCTGGTTTTCTTTATTAATGAATGGATATTTATTTCTTTAATCATTGAGTGATTTAGATAAGAAATAATGGTGTTATCTATTCTGGTACATTAGATAGCAATATATGAATGATGAATCCTTAGTCTACCACGATGCAACAAATCGTTATGTATAACTTGTTTTACTTATTAGATGTATTTCTCTTATCAATCATTATACTTGTGAATTCTTGAACTTGGTAGTATCTATTCAAAAGGGATTCAAAAGGTCGAAATTGATTTGATCAATTATAGTTGGAGGAATGGACCTCCCGACCTAAGAATCGATCTTGAAAGATGATACAACTAAGTTAACCTTTCTGGATAAAGGATGAAATTCGGACAAGTATTGAAAATGATTTATGATTAATGCCGTGACATTAGAGAGGTACGAGTCGTTCTTTCAAGAATACTCGAAGATGGATTAGAATACTTGATGTGCCATAAAAGCGGAGTGTTTTTAACACAAAGCCATTATGGGGATCCTTCCAAGTATATCCATTGGAAGCCTGCGACTTGTTCGCGGAGGCTATAACCTATCTGAATAACACATATCATAAATCAAAGATTGAGATTAAGTCTCAAACGACTACACCATACACTGTTGTGTGGATATGGTGTGTCAGGAATAAGAAATGGAATTCTAATAGTAAAAGAACAAGTTTGTTCGGAACTACCTATGTTCTATGGATATTTCTGGATACAACGGCACATTAAATGTGATTGTAGAATATCCTAGAAGAACAAGTAATTGTATGTTCAATAGTACTACGAACCAGAGGGGTGTCCTCGCCCGGTTCTTAGAGGAAAACTATTAGATGAACTACAATGCCCTAATTGACAAAGTACTTTAGAATGAGGAAAGGAAAGTCTGAGAACCAGCCTGACCGAGTAGCAGTACACCACTAACTGCACCTAATGTTATTACTATTATACACCGGAATGCCGTTGCAGTGGGAGGTTGTTAAGCAACCAGTGATGTTCATAAGACTGGAGGAGTTTTGAACTCTGGATCTAGTAGACATGAAATCGATCCCTGGTTCTGCATAGGAGGATAATCTGAATGTGCCTGCTTAGATAGCAATAACTATTATTGTTAAGAGGCAGGATCATTTAGAAGTACAAGCTTGGTGAATCCATTTATGGATTATCACAAAGCTGTGGAACTTGCAAAAGCAAGGAAAGGTGTGTTAGAGAAGTAATGGAAACAAGGTGGTGTTTCTCGGAATTTCGTGTAGATAACACTTCATCGTTGGCAACAATGTAAAAGTGTTGTCAGACATAAAATAGAGGTTGTCTGAATAAATCAAGATATGAGATTAAGATGAAGTTGGATCATGTTCTTAGAAATCTTTCGATCTCTAGATAAGAACATTTGAACTTCTCTTAAGATATCTTATACGATTATGGTTTGTTTTTAAACATGCAAAATTCTGAGAAAGGTTATTGCCTTTCGGGAACAGAATACATCTGTCTAAAGGTATGTGTTTCGAACGCATAAAGGAGATAGATAAAAACAAAGCAGCTTCCTACACTTCGAGTATGGAGAGCTTTGTAGATGCAGTGTTGTAAAACAAGAACCTGATATCAACTATGCGGTTAGCGTAGTGGGAGGATATCAAAGTAATCTGGATAAGAAATATTCGAATGCTGTAAAAGTACTTGGAAGTACTGGATTACTAGCAAAACGAAATCTTCTTAGATTACAGTTTCTCAGATCCAAAATCAGAGAAAGACCAGTGTAAGTCGATATCAGGCTATGTGTTCACTTTTAGAAGAGGTGGAACCTAAGAATGAAAGAGTGATAAGCGTGATGCTTCTCGGACTCTATCATAAGCCGAATAGCAGCCTCAGAGGCAGCGGAAGTTTTGGTTAGGTTCCGGAATGACCTCTGAACTTGGATATGATTCTTGGTTCACCAAAGGCTATGTATATAGCGGTGCATGGTAAACTGGAAGAAGTCATAAGTTCAAAAGATGATGATAACACATAGAGCAAGTACCACCTGATTCGAGTCATCGTCTAGGGAGACGACGCAGTAGTCACCAAGATAATTTCAGAGCGGCAACCTAGATTGCTCATTCACATAATACTTCTGGGAAGTATAAATTAAGCACGTGATGAGTATGGGAGTCGGGAGTTTGGAGGAAATGACTAGACCTTAGTACAAGTGGGAGATTGTTGGAGTTGTGTACTTAATGTCTAGATTTAAGTATCGGTAAAACTCCCGGTCATAGCATTTTACCTATTTAATTAATAAACAATTATTTGTATTTAATTATTATTAATTAATTATGCAAAATATAGTCCTGGATTTTATACGTTGTAGTTAGTATGGTGTGCATGGGCACACAGAAGATCATACTATCGGTTACTCGTATTTAATCAAACGGTTGCTCACGACCTAGATGGACACGGACCAATCCATCGGTATAGTCGTTGTGTGAGAGAGAAAATAATTTATCTTAATTATTTTATCACACTTGTACACTTGGTGTATTGGGCGGATCGCTTGAGATTTATTGATTAGGATTGCCTTGGATAATCAATTTAAATCTCAGAGTATTTTATTCTTAATCCCTGATATTATTGCGGGTGTGTATATCTAATATTAGAGACTTTGATTTTCCAAAGGAATTAACCGATTTAATTATTGGGTTAATTACCGGTAAAATTGGGTCGCTATATTTTATATACGACATGCCGTGAATACTTGACGGGAAAGTGTATCCCGGAAGGGTTGATAATATCCCCGAGATGAGTTCATAAGGAATTATTGTTTAAACCTCATGAGTGGATTCGTTCCGCACAATAATAAAGGTTGGACGGTACTAGTCTCGGATATAAGAGATGAATATTATTTATTGAGCAATAAATAAATTTATTCATGGATATTTAAATCTTAAATACACGGAATAAATAATACTAACCGGAGAAATATTATTTGATATAATATGGATAAATATTGGGAGTGCAATTTTATTTATATAGTGGAAAATAAATAAAATTAATATTGATAAGGATTAATGGATTTGGGTTGGAACCAATTTAATCTTCAATATTAGAAGCCCAATATTTAATCTCCTTATAAACTACATTGTACACTGTTTAATAATGGGTTCTACTGTACTGAATGATATAATCCACCATAAACCCTAAATATAAACCCTAAACCCTAATCCCTAAATATAAGCCCATAAAGATTAATCCAGGGAGGCGAACAATTATTGAGAGAGGTGAATGATCACGGCCGCCGAAGGCAACAATTATTGTATCGAAAGGTCTTATATCGAAGTGGCAACAATAATCGAGGGAGGCAACAATAATCGAGGATAATCTAGGGAGGCAACAATAATCGAGGGAGGCAAACAATGATTACGGCCACCTTCGGCGACTTCAGAATTTTAATAAAGGGATAAAGGGGGGGGGGGTCTTGTATCGAAAGGTCTTGTATCGAAGTGGCAACAATAATCGAGGGAGGCAAACAATTATCGTGGTCATTATGTTGTTCTAATGAGGTCTACTGCATTTAGTACTCTATTCTACTTTGTTCTGTAATATATTCTACTCCATATATTGATGCATTCTACAACAATAATCGAGGGAGGCAACAATAATCGAGGGAGGCAAACAATGATTACGGCCACCTTCGGCGGCTTCAGAATTTTAATAAAGGGATAAAGGGGGGGTCTTGTATCGAAAGGTCTTGTATCGAAAGGTCTTGTATCGAAGTGGCAACAATAATCGAGGGAGGCAAACAATGATTACGGCCACCTTCGGCGGCTTCAGAATTTTAATAAAAGGATAAAGGGGGGGTCTTGTATCGAAAGGTCTTGTATCGAAGTGGCAACAATAATCGAGGGAGGCAACAATAATCGAGGGAGGCAAACAATGATTACGGCCACCTTCGGCGGCTTCAGAATTTTAATAAAGGGATAAAGGGGGGGTCTTGTATCGAAAGGTCTTGTATCGAAGTGGCAACAATAATCGAGGGAGACAACAATAATCGAGGATAATCGAGGGAGGCAACAATAATCGAGGGAGGCAAACAATGATTACGGCCACCTTCGGCGGCTTCAGAATTTTAATAAAGGGATAAAGGGGGGGTCTTGTATCGAAAGGTCTTGTATCGAAGTGGCAACAATAATCGAGGGAGGCAAACAATTATCGTGGTCATTATATTGTTCTAATGAGGTCTACTGCATTTAGTACTCTATTCTACTCTCTTCTGTAACATATTCTACTCCATATATTGATGCATTCTACAACAATAATCGAGGGAGGCAACAATAATCGAGGGAGGCAACAATAATCGAGAGAGGCAAACAATGATTACGTCCACCTTCGGCGGCTTCAAAATTTTAATAAATGGATAAAGAGGGGGTCTTGTATCGAAAGGTCTTGTATCGAAAGGTCTTGTATCGAAGTGGCAACAATAATCGAGGGAGGCAACAATAATCGAGGGAGGAAAACAATGATTACGGCCACCTTCGGCGGCTTCAGAATTTTAATAAAGGGATAAAGGGGGGTCTTGTATCGAAAGGTCTTGTATCGAAAGGTCTTGTATCGAAGTGGCAACAATAATCGAGGGAGGCAACAATAATCGAGGGAGGCAAACAATGATTACGGCCACCTTCGGCGGCTTCAGAATTTTAATAAAGGGATAAAGGGGGGGTCTTGTATCGAAAGGTCTTGTATCGAAAGGTCTTGTATCGAAGTGGCAACAATAATCGAGGGAGGCAACAATAATCGAGGGAGGCAAACAATGATTACGGCCACCTTCGGCGGCTTCAGAATTTTAATAAAGGGATAAAGGGGGGGTCTTGTATCGAAAGGTCTTGTATCGAAGTGGCAACAATAATCGAGGGAGACAACAATAATCGAGGATAATCGAGGGAGGCAACAATAATCGAGGGAGGCAAACAATGATTACGGCCACCTTCGGCGGCTTCAGAATTTTAATAAAGGGATAAAGGGGGGGTCTTGTATCGAAAGGTCTTGTATCGAAGTGGCAACAATAATCGAGGGAGGCAAACAATTATCGTGGTCATTATATTGTTCTAATGAGGTCTACTGCATTTAGTACTCTATTCTACTCTCTTCTGTAACATATTCTACTCCATATATTGATGCATTCTACAACAATAATCGAGGGAGGCAACAATAATCGA
This sequence comes from Euphrasia confusa, assembly GCA_954870475.1. Taxonomy (NCBI): domain Eukaryota; kingdom Viridiplantae; phylum Streptophyta; class Magnoliopsida; order Lamiales; family Orobanchaceae; genus Euphrasia; species Euphrasia confusa. Next base: position 28,181,351 of record OX940960.1, read on the forward strand.
GGGAGGCAACAATAATCGAGGGAGGCAAACAATGATTACGGCCACCTTCGGCGGCTTCAGAATTTTAATAAATGGATAAAGAGGGGGTCTTGTATCGAAAGGTCTTGTATCGAAAGGTCTTGTATCGAAGTGGCAACAATAATCGAGGGAGGCAACAATAATCGAGGGAGGCAAACAATGATTACGGCCACCTTCGGCGGCTTCAGAATTTTAATAAAGGGATAAAGGGGGGGTCTTGTATCGAAAGGTCTTGTATCGAAAGGTCTTGTATCGAAGTGGCAACAATAATCGAGGGAGGCAACAATAATCGAGGGAGGCAAACAATGATTACGGCCACCTTCGGCGGCTTTAGAATTTTAATAAAGGGATAAAGGGGGGGTCTTGTATCGAAAGGTCTTGTATCGAAGTGGCAACAATAATCGAGGGAGTCAACAATAATCGAGGGAGGCAAACAATTATTACGGCCACCTTCGGTGGCTTCAGAATTTTAATAAAGGGATAAAGGGGGGGTCTTGTATCGAAAGGTCTTGTATCGAAAGGTCTTGTATCGAAGTGGCAACAATAATCGAGGGAGGCAACAATAATCGAGGGAGGCAAACAATGATTACGGCCACCTTCGGCGGCTTTAGAATTTTAATAAAGGGATAAAGGGGGGGTCTTGTATCGAAAGGTCTTGTATCGAAGTGGCAACAATAATCGAGGGAGGCAACAATAATCGAGGGAGGCAAACAATGATTACGGCCACCTTCGGCGGCTTCAGAATTTTAATAAAGGGATAAAGGGGGGGTCTTGTATCGAAAGGTCTTGTATCGAAAGGTCTTGTATCGAAGTGGCAACAATAATCGAGGGAGACAACAATAATCGAGGATAATCGAGGGAGACAACAATAATCGAGGGAGGCAAACAATGATTACGGCCACCTTCGGCGGCTTCAGAATTTTAATAAAGGGATAAAGGGGGGGTCTTGTATCGAAAGGTCTTGTATCGAAGTGGCAACAATAATCGAGGGAGGCAAACAATTATCGTGGTCATTATATTGTTCTAATGAGGTCTACTGCATTTAGTACTCTATTTTACTCTCTTCTGTAACATATTCTACTCCATATATTGATGCATTCTACAACAATAATCGAGGGAGGCAACAATAATCGAGGGAGGCAACAATAATCGAGGGAGGCAAACAATGATTACGGCCACCTTCAGCGGCTTCAGAATTTTAATAAAGGGATAAAGGGGGGTCTTGTATCGAAAGGTCTTGTATCGAAAGGTCTTGTATTAAAGTGGCAACAATAATCGAGGGAGGCAACAATAATCGAGGGAGGCAAACAATGATTACGGCCACCTTCAGTGGCTTCAGAATTTTAATAAAGGGATAAAGGGGGGGTCTTGTATCGAAAGGTCTTGTATCGAAGTGGCAACAATAATCGAGGGAGGCAACAATAATCGAGGGAGGCAAACAATGATTACGGCCACCTTCGGCGGCTTCAGAATTTTAATAAAGGGATAAAGGGGAGGTCTTGTATCGAAAGGTCTTGTATCGAAAGGTCTTGTATCGAAGTGGCAACAATAATCGATGGAGGCAACAATAATCGAGGGAGGCAAACAATGATTACGGCCACCTTCGGCGGCTTCAGAATTTTAATAAAGGGATAAAGGGGGGGTCTTGTATCGAAATGTCTTGTATCGAAGTGGCAACAATAATCGAGGGAGGCAAACAATTATCGTGGTCATTATGTTGTTCTAATGAGGTCTACTGCATTTAGTAATCTATTCTACTCTGTTCTGTAACATATTCTACTCCATATATTGATGCATTCTACAACAATAATCGAGGGAGGCAACAATAATCGAGGGAGGCAATCAATGATTACGGCCACCTTCGGCGGCTTCAGAATTTTAATAAAGGGATAAATGGGGGGTCTTGTATCAAAAGGTCTTGTATCGAAAGGTCTTGTATCGAAGTGGCAACAATAATCGAGGGAGGCAACAATAATCGAGGGAGGCAAACAATGATTACGGCCACCTTCGGCGGCTTCAGAATTTTAATAAAGGGATAAAGGGGGTGGTCTTGTATCGAAAGATCTTGTATCGAAAGGTCTTGTATCGAAGTGGCAACAATAATCGAGGGAGGCGAACGATCACGACCGCCTTCGACAGCTCAAGGGTTTATAAAGGGATCAAGGGGGTGTTTCGAGGGAGGCAAACGATAATCGAGAGCTGCGAACGATAATCGAGGGCGGCACCATGTTCTAATGATTTCTATTGCATTTAATAGTACATTTGACTCTCTTTACGTGCATATTCTACTTTATTTATTCATAAATTCTACTATATTTGTACACAACATCCAGTACATTAATAAAACTAAGTATAAAAAAAGTAGAACTCACTATATAACAAAGTAGATTTTAGTTTGGAACAGAGTAGAACCAAGAAACGAAATTTAAAATCATCATTGTTGTCTTCTCCAAAATCAAATTGATTACTTCTATATCATCACTAAAATCTAATGAAAATACATACAAAAACACATAAAAAGAACATGAATACAAATAGTTGATTGTAATCTTGTTCTAAGTTTACTAGCATGAAAATATAAAACAAAATGATATTTTTTGATTTTTTTTGATAAATATATAAGTTAGTTGATTTTCACTTCTGCTAAACATAAAACGACTCTAATTCGTGTAGTCAGTGTGGAGGAAGCTCTCGTACATTGTCCCTCGAAGACTTTTGATTACGTCTTCCCAGTTCATGATATGATCGGGCACCGGCGATCCTTTGTGTATCTTGACCTGCCGACTAATCAGCTCCATTCACGACAGCCTTAGAAATTCTTGAACATCCACAAGTTTCTGCAAACCAAATGCAACTAAGGTATCTGATTCGGAAATACGTACGTTACGTAACAAACATATTTCACCCACTACGGGAGAGGTGTAAATTCATCTAAAAAATCATATTTCACCACATAGGCAATATATTACTACACACTACATTCAAAAATAGAACTACACCTTTTCACACAAAACACACATTGAAAGAAATGTTGCATTGTCGAAGCGCATTCACACACACAAAACACTACATATAAAGCATAATCGTTATACAAGTTGAAAGCTTCATTTTTCGACTTAGCATAAACACCCAACGGATCATAAACATCTTTATCAATTGTCCCCTTATAGTTTTAATACAAAAAAAAAGAAGTGAGAACTAAAAACAGAATCCATATTTCAGTCACAATCAAAATAGAGAACTCATTATAAAATAGAGTAGAATGTAGTATCAAACAGAGTGGATACCAGTATAAAACAAAGTAGAACTACATAAACATATTTCGAAACATCGTTGTTGTCTTAAATGGAAATCATCCTACAAAAAAAATTGTAAGTAAAAAGTACTAAGTAATGAGGTCCAGGTTTACAATAACAACACATCCAATACAGAGGAAGGCCGGGAAAAAAGTAGCAATGTGAGGCTTACCTCCATCTAACACTTTGAAGTAATTAAGAACAGGTAATATAGCATCATTGTTTATTGCTGCAAGGAGGGGGGCGCCGGTCAGACTCTGCAGGGCTGCGCCTAAAGTTGAGAGGATAATCCCGATATAAATGATTGCACAGGCCAAGCAACAGTAGCAGAAAGTAACCAGAAAAAAACAGCCCAAAAAAAAGTGTTGGGTAGAGTGTTGGAACCAAATATCTTCCTTAAATAAGTGTTTCTTAGGGATAATCTAACTAAATGAATATAACTTTAAAAGCCACACAACTACAACAACAAGTTGTATCACATGCAAAAAGAGAGTAGCTGTCTTGATTGCAAGAGACATACATCAGAAATAACTATAACATTAACATTTAAATTTCGTAAACCATACCAGTGGAGTCTCTCCCTCATGTAGACATTATCCGAAGGTGATTAGTTGTGACAACTTTGATCAGATTCGATGATTTACCATAAAATGATGATAGGAAATGGTTGCGCGCACATTAAAACCGTGTAAAATAATCGTCTTCTAATGAGAAGATATATTCGTAATCAATTACTCCATTATATTTACTGTGAATTTCGGATGATTTAAACTCGAGTCTTGTTATTTTGGACTTAATCCGCTTAAGTTTAATTGAATTGATCTTAATAGATTTATCGCAAAATGGACATACCTTGACATAAAGAATCCAGCTGTTTGAGCAAGATCCAAAACCCCTTCTCATATGATACCCAGGCACGCTCCCATCCAAGCAAACTGCAAATATTAATTCCACCCTAAATCAACACAAATACGAGAGAGACAGTAATAAATCAATTAGAAAATCGCATTTAATTCGAAAAGGTGATGAACAGAGAGAGAAAGAGTTTAGGTGATGAACAGGGCTGAATCGAAAACTAATAGTATTCAAACCCTAAATCGAACAAAATTGCAACTAGAGAAAGAGTTTAGGTTGACATACCTCGCCGCTGCCTCTTGTCGTCGCTGCCTCGCCGCCGCTACCTCGTGTCGTCGCTGCCTCGCCGCCGCTGCTCGCAACCGCTAACCTCGCCGCTGCTCGAACCCGCTCACCTCGTCGCTACTCGCAACCACTCGCCTCCTCACCACCTCGCCGTTGTAGCCTCACCGGAGCGAAGAGTGAAATCCCCAAATCGCGACTGGAGAGAAAAGGGGGATGAAAGTCTGCCCGCGACACAATCCGTAAACAAAAAAGAGAGAAAAAAAAAAAGAAAAAAAATGAGAGAATAAAAAACAAAATGTTTATATATTAAAAAGTAGTACCATGTTCCTTAGTATGGTACTAGTACCACCTAATAAATTGCCTTGCTATTGAGCTTAAAGAAAAAAATGTTTTAATCCAAATTGGAATTGGGTTAGAATTTATCGATTCAGTTCGGTCTAATAAATATCAGTTCAATTTCCAATTCACTAGCTAGCTATATCGGTCGGAGGCCAAATCGGTTATAATATTTAAAACTATTTTGGACGAGCTTATTTAAAAAATAGCTTATAAAATATTATGTCTTATAGATTGTTTTAAAAGGTGATAAGATGTTGTATCTTATTATAACTTATTTAATAAATAAGTTGTTAAATATAAAATTATAAACTATTAATTTGTTTGAGAATTTAAAATTTTATATTATCATTTTTGTCAAAAAAGGCATGATACAGACGAAAAAAATTAAAAAAATTATGTGAATAAAACAATAAATTTGGAATTATTATTATTATTACTATTATTATTATTATTATATATATATAATGTAATATATAATTTTTTGGTAATTTAGTCTTTTATTGTTAAAGTAATAGAATCTTATAAGATGTTTAAAAAAAGTAATCTCTCTTACTTTTTTTTTAACAAACAGTTTATTTTAAACTTTTATAAGATATTTTTAAAAAAAATTACCAAACAAATTCTATGAACTTATAAACTCTTAAGCAGTTATTAAGTTGTTTTAAAGAGCATATAAGCTCTGTCAAACACCTCTTAAATACACATATATAATGCACACCCCTAGTTATAATGCCAATTTACTTAATCAATGACAACTAAATGAAAAATACTATTTAATAATGCTCAATACATACTTCTTCTATCTATGATTCAATTTTTTGTAATTTAAAATAAGTGAATTGTCTTTTATAAAAAGAAAGAGTGCTGCAAGAAATTTAAAATTTAATATTTTTAGGTAGAGATTAAATTGTTTATTGTTTGGTTCAAAAACTGCATGTAATCAATATCGAGGTATGTTTTTGAAAATGCAATCTTTTTACAAAGAAGAGTGCTTGAAAGTTGGACAGGCTTAACAGGTGCATTTCATTACTTTCATTTCCACTTAACCCTAACTATATAACATAATACTACTATATAAAGTCCATCCGTTTAGTTGGGTGAGTAAAAAAGTTCACCCGACCGAACAACATTTTTATTATAGTCTGCTTTTTTTATTATGTGAGTGTGACCATTGACTCGAAATAGAGACAGTACTATTTAATTTTTACCAATAAATTATGCACAATTTATTTAGCACGAAGATTACCAAAACAATTAAATATTAAAAATATATTTTCAAATTATAAAGTAAAATAATTGCGCGTAATTATTAAAAAGCATGTGAAAAAAATGTGCTTAAAATTATCATTTTGAAATAAAAAAATAAATGAGATGTCAAGAAAACAAAAGTAATGTACTACTACTCCTTCAATCTAACATCTCTTTGAGAGAGTATTTCTTTCAGTGTGGGCCCATATATACCATCATCATCTTATAGCTACACACTGTCAAAATTTTAATACGGTATTACGACAATCGGACGGTACAGATTAGGACACCACTCAATTCAGCTGTTATAAAATATAAATAATTTTTGTATGTATGTGCAATTTTTTTAATTTTTCTTATTAAAATAAAAATAAAAATAAATATAGTTACGTTAATAAATAAATAAAGAGAAATATAAAACCGTTGAAAATATAGTTACGTTAATCTGTTGTTTGTGTCAGGCGGCATTGGGATTGGTCCGTGCCTCCATACATGTAACACGCGTGTCTTTTGTTTTAGTTGTAAATAAATTGACTCTTCATAAATTCATTTATATTTATAAATCATTTTTTTTATTTAATCTTGTCTTATACTTATTATTTTCACCCCTACAATTAATTTTTTTTTCTTTTTCTATATTTAAAATATTTTTATCAAATAATTACACTTAATAAACACACAAATCTACTTACATTAATAAAATTATATTTTTCTTAATTGGTGTTTCATTTTAACAAGAATAAATTCAAAAGAAAAAATAGTAATCCTAACTAAGAGTTATTTTTAATTATTTAATGTAATTATTTGTTTGATTGTTAAAAACGGTTAGCCAACTCCTTTTTTTGGATGAACTGTTTGTCATGATTGGTCGAATAAAATATATAATAAAAATATTACTAAGAATTATTTTCCATTATACCGTTTATGGACATAAGAGATTTAAATAAAAAAATTACAATAAATTTGGCCAAAATGCACATGCTTAAAATCAAACACGTGTCAATTGAATTGGTTTCCCACCTTACCGTACTATTACCGTAGCATGAAGCCATGAACTAGTAGTAGTAGTGATGTTTGGAAATTTTGGAGCTCAAATCAATAATTGATAATTGGAGTAATTTATATTTACTCCGTTCCTTTCCTTCGTCTCTAGAAATAAAAAAATATTCTTCGTATTTTTATGAAAGAAATAAACTTTTTTATTTGGGACAAAATAACATTTTTTTTTATAAATAGATAAAATTACTCTTTCAAGTCCGCTAAGTATTAATTTCCCAAATACTTTGTTAATAAGAATTTGAAAAACACTTACAGGCGTCCGATTGAGGGATTAATTTTTTATTTATACCTCGCAGGCTCGTGCAAAAGCAAAGGATGTTGGGTTTGGTGTAGCCAAACCAAACCGACGAAGCCACGACGAAAAACGAGCGCGAAGGAAGAGTTTCTCAAAACTCAGGAACTGACACGTTCGTGCCAGAATGTGCCATTCTTTCAAAACTTCAGAGGTAGTAGCACGTTCGTGCCAAAACTGGCACGTTCGTGCCACTTCATGGAAGCTTTTGGGCCAACTCGTTTTTGGGGCTTTTTGGGGCCTTTTTTGGGGCTTTGACTAGGTCTTGACCCTAGTACTATATATACTACCTCCCCCCTCACATGTACCTTATCCACAACATTAGTAGCCACCATTGTAGAGAGAGAAATATAAGAAGAGGGTTAGAGTTAAATTTTTGGGAGAAAAATCTTGTAAGCTCTTGGAAGCTCTCGTTTATATTTCGGTGTATTTCTTGGGTGGGCTAGAGTGTGAGGGTCCTAGAGAGAGTCGAGAGAGTTAGAATTCGAGGGAGAATTCTTGTAAAGCTCGGTGTATCGATTCGGTGTATCTAGTGAAAAGATCGTGGCGGCAAAGTGGATGTAGCCTATTTAAAGGTGAACCACTATAATTCTCGGTGTCGTGTTTGTTTGCTTTCTCGTTTCGTTTGTGTTGATTGCTTCGATTGTAGTTTGCTCCTTTATTGCTTGAATATGTATATTGTGTATGCTTGTGGTGCATCGAGGATATATACATATTGCTTGTGATTGGTTGGTGTCGTTGTTGGTTGGTCGGGAATTCGGTACACTCGGGTTGAGTGGATTCCCGACAACGGTTGGAAGTCATTGTTCTCGGGGGATTGGTAGTAGAGTTCGGGGTGGATTCGTTTGGAGATCGATCGGAGTTTCCGTCACGCATTGGGCGTGTCCGGTCGATCGAGTATCGACGAGTCAAGGAAAAAGTCCTCGTGCTCTAGGAGCGGGTCCCGGTGGTCCGACGTGTAGTCGGTGGTCTCGTTGACATAAAGCACCGCCCGCCTTCCCGGTGTAGTACATCGATCCCAACAAAGGATCTTTAACAATATGCATTATTTCAAACGCAATCAACTCCAAAATTAACTTAAAAAAATCTACACGTACGTATCTTTAGTGGGAAGACTATATCTCAAAATGAAGAAAATGTATTTTTAATTGATTCTACAACTAGCTCATGGGGTTATTATTTTTACAGGAGGAAGTCGTCGGATTTTTTTTTTTTCTAATGTAATTATATTGAGCATGATCACTACAAAAATGATAATTTATTAACTTTTTTCAAACTACATTTTGAGAAAGAGAAAAATGCAACGTGAACATTGAACACTATTTCTATAGGATTGTATTACGATAGAGGTCATGCTGACATGGGCCAAAAAAATAATACTTCCTCTATCCTTGAACTGTTTCTCAAATTTATTCATAATTTACAAAAAAAACTTTGTAAACAATTAAGGGACAGAAGTAATAAATTAGTCCGATCGTGTGTATGAATAAGAGGATGTTAAGCTACCGATTTATTTCAATTGACATATGGCTGAATTTATTATTACACTAATTAATATATCAATTAATTAAGCACGACCTAATGTTAGATCGCAACAGCCATTTTCTTCTTTGACAACAAGATGAGATTGATACTCAGTTTCTCTCGATCAAGAGATTGCAATTTGTGAGATCGACAAGACCCCGGAGTCGATGAAGCATAGAAAAAACCCTTGACAGTATCACTTAAACATGAGCTTTTATTTTTCTCAAGTCGGTCGAGGTAGCTTCGATGCAAGCGCCTACCTACTGATCAGGGAGAAGGGCTGCTTCTTTCTTGTTAAATGAAATAAAAAGATTACAAAATATAAATAATCATATAACCTTCGAAGTATAAATAAATTGTATTCTCCAAATGAGTAAGAAGATGGAGTGAATATAAACTTGTGTTCTTCAAGTAAGAGATAATACAAAATGGAAAATGTTGTAGACTTGTAGTACATAAATAAATGCAATAAAAGTAATTAAAATTAACAAGATCATTTTTATGCATACTTTCAAGGTAAAAGGTTTGATATTTCACCATACGCGGAGCATATGCATTCTTAAGATCATGTAACCAATAGACGAAGGGACAACAGCAACAGATGCATTGATGGTTGGGTTACGACGAAATTAACTACATATATCCTTTGGTAATTTCTGTTTCCAGCTCTTGAAATTCCCATGCATCATCGGCTGAATAATTTCCTGTAAAAGTAACAATGTACGTAGAACAGATTTCAGATTAAAAAAAAAAGTGTACAGAATCGGTTAAGTAGATTAGAACAAATTATGTTATTACTTTTTATGTACAGTATTTCATATTTGGTTTCGAAAGGAATTTTCTGTTTCCATTCACAGCAGATTCATGTTCACCACACCACTATACAAATTTGAGAAAGAAAAAAACATACTCACCGATTGAATCTCTGCGCAAGGCTGTTAAATGTGCACAGCTGCAACAGAAAAGTCGAGGAGAGGAGGCTACTAATTAATACGGAAGATTTTCTGATTAAATACACAATTAACGTGTGTGGACTGTACTGTACCATACCTGCCTAGAGACTTCCCAAAATCAGCACAAAGGGATCGAATATAAGTTCCTTTCGAACAAGTTACCCGGAAAACCACATTTTGCCTGTATAAGTAAATAAGTAAACCATTTCAAATTAGCATACACAGCTAAATTCCTGGTAATTAACTAGATTAAATAATATTAGTAATCTCCCAAACCTATCATCTAAACTTCGTTCAACATCGAAATTGAAGATTGAGATCCGCCTAGGCGAAAGTTCTATGCTTTCACCTTTTCTAGCTTTCTCGTACATCCTCACTCCTCCAACCTACAATATAGACATTCAATTTAAGAAATGGAGAAAAGTCCAATTACCAAATAAACCTGCAACCTTACTTTGATAGCAGAGAACATAGGCGGGACTTGCCATATCTCCCCACAAAAGGATGTTGCTGCTTTCTTTATATCCTCGTCCTTGATGTGTTCCCAAGGCTCCCGTTGGATTATCTGTATTAACAAATAGAAAAAAAAAACCACAACTTCAAGCCCACACATGAAAATGATAAGGAAGTGATCGATAACATACACACTCTGCCCAAGTTCCGACTTAATCCAACAATGACCAAATTCAAGACCTCGAGAAATAAATTACAATATTTATTAGGCTCTAATTATTAATTACACACGGGTGAATCAGCATCCCAGGTTGAGGTGGCTTCTCCTAAGCGGAAGATTCCACTGTATCCCTTTGTCATCCCTTGGTATCTGCATTAAACATGTAGTATTGCTAAATAGAAACCAAAACTTAATCGCAACAAATTTACGAAAGGAAACGTACTTTGGCAATGAAACAAATCTGAGATGCATTAGAGTTTACCTGTCGACAACCTTAGTGGCTTTGCCTACACATACAATCAATAAACCAGTCGCCATAGGATCAAGAGTTCCAGCATGCCCAACCTATGAAAGTTCTTCCAATGAATATCAGTAAACCCCCATTAACAATTAAACGTTACAAGAATCACCTTTTTCACTTGAACCAGGCGACGCAGCTTTCCGCAAACAGTGAACGAAGTCCAACCTGTTCAAAATTACCTATGAAATCAGTACTATTACCATTACAATATTCAGATTATTGAAGAGGATTCACCTTTAGGTTTGTTCACCAAGACCACAGTCCCATAGGGAGAATCCCATTTAGGCGGAAGCCCTACACTCCTGGTCGAAAGAAACGGCTCCCCTGAAGCAATATTCTCATTGGGGAATTTCGTCAAACACCTGAAGAAGTCCTCCACTTTCTTCTCCGTCACATCTTCAACACTCACCTCCTTCCTTTCTTTTTCTTTCTCCTCGAAAAAGACCAAACCCTCACCCCCGGATTCCTCCTCCTTCCTCGTCTTCTGTTGTTTCGCCCCCGGGTCGAGAAACGCCTTATCGAAGCACTGGTCCGGGAAGTACTTTTTCTCCAGTTGATAAACCATCTTGTAGTGCTTGTTCTTATCCCATGGGTAACAGAAAGTGTCGTGGAAGTACAATTCCTCCTCCCTCCGGTGGACGGATTGCAGCTCCACCACCTCCTGCTTCAGCTCGATGAAATCACTGCCGCTGTTACCCCCGCGGCCGCCGTCTTCGTCGTCGGACTGTGAGTCGGAGTCTCCGTACATTCTCTTCCTCCTCTTGTTGTAGTACTTCCTCTTCGCCTTGTCCATCACCTGCTCTGTGTTGTTATCGGCGTCTTTGGCGCCGGACGACAGCTTTTTATCGACCCACGCTTCGAAACCCATTTCCTCGGATTGGGGGTCTGGGAGGGCGGCCGGTGATCGGCGCCGGCGGAGAGGTTGCGGACGAGAGGAGTCGGCCGGGCGGGAGATAATCATCTCGTACTGGAGAGGGAACGGAGTGGCTGTGGTGGATAAGAATTTTGGGGAAGCGAGGTTTATTATGGGTTTCAAGCGAAAGCGGAGGAGGCGGAACGGCGTCGTCGGGGAAGCGGCCATGGAAATGGAGCGGCGGAAGTGGAGGAGATGTAAGTGCAACGAGTTCACCATTGTCATCCGGTTAGAAAATTTTAGCACATACGGATTTATGCGAATTGAGAAAACTAACTCGTATGAATGAAATATACTGTATATCTAAAAATAATTTAATATAATGAATTATAAAATTAATTATATATATATATATAATTTTAATATATATATATATATATATAAATAAAAACTTATAATAAAAAAATAAAAATAAAAGTATTACAAATCTATCTATATCTATACATATATAATTATCTAATAATGCCACGTGACCAATAGAAAAACAATAATAATGTTGTGTTTACACTATAAATTATAAATAAAAAAATTATAAATTATAAATAGTAATATTATTAAACATATTTAAATTATATATAAATTATAAATAATAATTTAAAATTATATATTTTTGGTAAAAATAATTAATTATTATCTTAAATATATATTTTTCTATTTCTCTTTTCAAATATATAATTTAGAATCCACTAATGTCACGTGGACCAATAAAAAAGCAATAATAATGTTGTATTCACACTATAAATTATAAATAAAAAAATTATAAATTATAAATAGTAATATTATTAAGCATATTTAAATTATATATAAATTATAAATAATAATTTAAAATTATATATTTTTGGTAAAAATAATTAATTATTATCTTAAATATATACTTTTCTATTTCTTTTTTCAAAATTCCTTTATATTCTATTAATATTAATTTAATTCCAATTAATTCAGCGGAGTTAAAAAAAATTAATCAAACTTTTTAGGTATATTATTTTCTCTTGCTATAATGTATGTCCTTTTTTATCTTTCTTAAAATTAAATCGATTTACGTGTATACGTTCTTCTATTCATTCATATTTTTTCTCGATTTTTTAATTTTATGTATTGATTATGATTTTTTCACAAATTCCAGAATCAAATTGTGGATATATTAATTATGTTAGACTAGATTTTTTTTTAATTTTTAGTTTATCCTTAATTCAGTTTTGTAAAATTTGTTTTGTATTTTTAATTTTATGTATTAATTATGATTTTTTCACAGATTCCAGAATCAAATTGTCGATATATTAATTACGTTCTGACTAGATTTTTTTTTTAATTTTTAGTTTATCCTTAATTCAGTTTTGTAAAATTTGTTTTGTAGGTTAACTTACGTTATATTAATATAAAATTTTATTTGTGTCATCTCATCCCCTTCACCAAGTAAATTTAATTTTTTTTTATTTCTATTTATTTTTTAGTTTTATAATTTTTATTTTCTATTTATTTTGATTTTTCCCACACCGGTTTTAGGTATTTGTTTGATGCTTGACACTCGAGGAATGCAGAGACGAGAAACTCCTCTCCCACAAGATCAGAGGCTTCTCGATCGGGTAGAATGTAAATCGAGAGATATGCCCGAGTAGCAGACACATGTGGAAGTGAGTCAATAAGTCTCATCTCAGGACTAACTTCATAATATTTCAATGAAAAATTTGTCATATCTGAGATTCGAACTTTGCGTCGTCGGAGAATTACACCAACATCACTACAGACCTTATCATTCGACTATGCTCCAAAAAACTTAAATACTATAAATTACATTTAAACAAGTGTAATCTTTGAAAATAATAAAAAATTAATAATTGAGATGACAGTTAATAATGAGATTAATACAATTTTAATTTAAAGAGAGTTCGATTATTAAATAAAATAATTTTTTAGTTCATTAATAAGATTTTGGCCAAATACGTTGAAGATTAAATAAAATTTTAAATTATTTCAAACAAATAAATCACGTGCATCGCACGTGAACTGATACTAGTTATTTCCAACTATTATATACTTGATTTACAAATTATTTCCACTATTACATACTTCACAAATTACTTCAAACACATATTTTAAATTTCACAAGGTTTTTAAAAATAAATAAATCACTTTTGTTAAAACTAAAATTGGAAATTGAACTTTCGAGAAAATGAAAATAAGTTCGAATGGTGGAATTGGATATAATTTCATCGTGATTATAATATGATGGATTGATTAGTCCAAAATTATATTCCTTAATAATTTGAAATGTTTTTGACGTGGATATTGGGTCCAAGAAATAATTTTTTAATTATACTCCTATTATTTTCCTTTAATTTCTGCAATTAAATAAAATTCATGTGTTTTAGAGTTTGAATATTATTTATATCGAGTTGTTCTCTTTGTGTTGAATCGTTGTTTTAAAAAAATAAGAAATGTCTTCCTCTATTAAAGGTTTTATCAGATTTCAGTATTAATATGAATCAATGAAACCTTGATTTTTGTATTTTTAAAATCAACGAATTTTAATATTTGTTTATCAGTTTTTTATATTGATTTGTTTCAATCTCGGTATTCTTCAAATCAACTAGTTTTAATATTTGTATTCTTCAAAATCAACTATGATAAAACCTCTATAAATTAATACTCGATAAATTAATAACCTCTCTAAAATAATAAAATTCTCCGGTCCGACTTGGGCTTTTGTAAAAAATGAACGAATTCGATAAGATAATATAATAATAATTTTTTGAAAAAACCCTTTATAAGTATGAGGCCCCATCAAAATGTTAAATTACTAATTTGTAAATATTACAATTATAAATATTAATTCTCATCAATACTTTCAAAGTTAGTGATCTATTTAGAGTGTTTGATATTAATGTAACTTGACTAATATTAAAAATATTTTTCATCAAGTGATTTTTGTAATATTTTTAATGCGTTACTTTTATATTCACATTATATTTTATGCATTTAATCATTTATTAATGATTTTGTGATGCATTTTAAATGATAAGAAAACATAATTTGGTATTATAAATTGTTTATTTTTATGAATATAATAGTTAATATTATACATTAAATTTATAATAATATTTATAATAATTAGTTGCAATAAAGTTGATAAATGAATCTTAATTCAATTATTTTAAATAAATATATTTAAATTTATTGAATTTCAAAATTATCTCTTTTAATTAATAAAATATTAATTTATCGATATATTAATACAGTAAAACCTCTATAAATTAATACTCGATACATTAATAATCTCTCTAAATTAATAGAATCTTTCGGTCCCGACTTGATCTTTTAAATGAAAAAAATACCTCGATAAATTAATAACTTCTCTAAATTAATAAAAAAAAAATTGGTCTCGAAGCTATTAATTTATAGAGGTTTTACTGTATCTCTTTAAATTGATAAAATTTTACAACAAGAGTATTAATTTATAGAAGTTTTACTGTAGTTTTAATATTTGTTTATTAATTTCCGCTACATCAGTTTTTTATATTGATTTATTTCTTGTTATTGATTTCAGTTATGATAAGTCCAAAAGCTATGTTTATTTCTCATATAATCAATGTAGTTTTAATATTTGTTTATTAATTTCGGCTACATCAGTTTTTTATATTGATTTGTTTCTTGATTTCAGTTATTGATAAGCCCAAAAGCCATGTTTATTTCTCATATAATCAATGTAGTTTCCAATATACTGTAGTATTATTTTTCTAAGGCTGCTTAAAGAGTTGAGGTTCAACCTTAACCACGGTTAAAACGGCACTTCAACCGTAATACTATTTTTTTTCTGTTAGCGGTAATCGAATCGATGGAGGCTGTGATTATTGATAGTTAGCTGTTAACAACAAATAACAGAAAATAACCGGTAAATGAGCTACAAATGGTCGAAGTCCTAAATGAAGGAAACAAAAAATCAGAAAACTTATTACTCTTTTTTGAACACATGACCGCTGCCTCTCCTCCTCCTACTCCCACACCTGTACAACTCAGATCCATCAGAGCACATCATTTTGTGCAGATCATGTATACACTCTCCAATAATTCCAAAAAATTGATTCTACTAAATTTGTGTTCTGACTTTCTCAAATCATCATTCTAAAAGAACTCCACTTTGATTACGATTTAGCCTACCATCAATCCATGTCATTAGTTCTCAAACTCGATCAATTTATTTATTTTAAATAAATTTCTATTTTCATTGAATTTTGTCGCCCAGATCTATTAGATCTCATTTCGATTTTTTTTTCACTTTATTTTGTTTATTTGTTTGGTTCGATTGATCAGCTTGCAATTTATATTTTTACCCACTTTTTTTTATCAACTAGAATGGATTAAAATATGCTCTTACTTTTTAGACTTTTTTTTTATATCCAAACCAAATAACCATTCAGTTTCGATTGCAGTTGTCGTTTTGAGGGGTTTTCGGTTGCGTTATCCGCAAAATGTGGTACAGCTAGCCGATCCAAACGTTTAAGCAGCCCTAATCTGACTGCCATACATTTTCGGGATGTACAACTAACAGAAAAAATAAACTCTGACAATTTAAGATCATCAGAAATAAATTCCAGAGGCGAAGCAAAATGATGCTCAACAAAATTAAACACCAACTGACAAAAAAAAAAGTAAAATCAAAATATGCACGGCTTAATGAAGAATATAATATGCTCATTGCATTTTCCAGTCTGAGTACTAGCTAACACATACAGAGAGAATCGGGCTAGCATTGGATATTGTATACTAAGATTTATAGCTCGGGCTTTGGATAATTAGTTTAAACAATAGTAATATTGTATTCTACTACGACATCGACACTGGTGAATTTTACTAACCTCGTTTTATTATAACTTTTCTTGCATCTCCATCCCCGCAATTGCTTCTTATGAGCACCCACCTCCTCAGATACATGTTGTGGATTGCAATAGCCATTAGGCCTCTTTGAACAGTGCTAACTTCTAATTTGAGCATCAAATGATCCCTCCCACTTAATCTTCTGCCAACGCATAGACCACTGCTGTTCTAGAAGGTGCGTATATAAGAAACGAACGAGGCCGGTCATCATGCCACCCTTCCTGTTAATAAATTACCCATTAGAACATTTATATTTGTTATGACTGATCAATGTCATAAAAGATAGATTAACATTAATTTTATTAGTTACTTAATAGAAGAAACATTAGTCCTAAATCGTCTATTATATTAACTCATGAATAAATATTACTATATGAATTAAGTGAAACTATCAACACAAGAATATCAGATATATAAATTGTTAGTATATCATTGTTGATAATCTTACAGAGGTAAAATACTCTGCTTCGTGATTTATTCTACTGAAGCCTCCAAATAGTGGGTGATCCGAGTCCAAAACAATCTGAAAAGTGAAGTTTCTGTCGTGAATAATATGGCTCCTTAAGATGAAAGAAGATGCATTCAGGGGTAAAATAAGTAGGTAGCAACCATCAGCCAGTGGAAATAGGACAACATATAGATCTTTCAAATCTCCCAAATTTAAGAAAAAATAAACAATGTCAAAAGCAAACGGAACTTCCCCCACACCCTCGACGTACCTTGTATTTTCCTGCCTTTAAGCAGCCTACCCGATAATCTGAATAACTATTACTCCAATGAAAATTGAAGACAAAGACCAAGTCTCCTCTTTCAAATACAATTATCTTATCACCTTCATCCTTTCTTGATACATACTGATGCTCTGATGACATGAACTGCAGAAACATTCAAGACAGGTAATTTCAAGCTAAAGATACCAATAAAATCAGCAAGAATGCTCAAAACTGAAAACAGTATAAAAATACAAGGTACGTCGAGGGTGTGGGGGAAGAACTCTATATTGCCCATTTACTTTTTTCGTGACAAGAAACATGCAGATCTTTTACGAATCGAATTTTGAGTTCTACTATTGCAACAATTAAACTCACAACGGGATAAGAGAAGCTACCAAATGATATAGGACTCTAATAAAATAGTTTGAAACTACTGAGGACCACTAATATGTTGAAATGATTTCGTTACAATTACATAGATATAGATGAAATAAAGCATTACCAACTAACGGCATAAGTAGATACATAGCTACGGCATAAATTTACTTTTCAGACCATCACCATTATGATACTTATTTCCCAAAACTGTACTATCATAACTTAATGAAGAATTAATCTCTAAAATTTAATTAAGGCGAAAAATTAGTGCGAGGAATACGTACATCGTATTCTTCTTCAAGATGTTGCATTGCCTGATCAAATTCTTGCAGCCCATGATACCTTAAATATTCTGCATCGCCCTGGATATGCATCGAAGTTATATCAATACAAGAAGGCAATGGCCAAGGTCTATCATATATAACATTATGCGGCAGTGTTTCAGGAGATTTCAAAGTGCCAAGAATATTGACAGAAATGGAACAAGAAATAAACAATAAGTGTAACTAAAGAAATTGCATTTCAGTTGACGAGCATCAACTTATGAATGGTTAAATTTAACATTCCTTCAATCTAATCATTAATGCACAATGCCAGAGCAAAGTGGGACATTGTATTTAAAAATTTGAAAACATAATTGAGAAATTAGCTCAGGTAAAAGGTGTACGAGATCAAATCTGCGTCGGCACTTGTCATAACTGTTGTTATTTCCTGGAATGACTCTGCCATCAGGAAGATGTTGTTCGCCTCTTGGAAAATCTATCCATTCTGATTTTAAAAGAAAAAAGTGCTTCAATACCGTGTTAAAAAAGAAAGTAATTTTCTCATACATGTAAATTATTAAGTACTTTATGTTTCAATTATTGCAAATATGCGCACCAGGATGTCCAAATTCATTTCCCATAAAATTTAGGTATCCTTCTCCACCTAATCCCATTGTGATGAGCCTGATCATTTTGTGTAATGCTATTCCACGGTCGATTAATGGAGTAGATGGTCTATCCACTGCCATGAAGTCATACATATCCTGACAAGAAGATAAAAAAATGTTTACTAAGGTCAATGTTTAAGTGAAATATGTTGTAGTCCTCACGAGATTTCCTGATTTCTCCTTCAACTGAGAAGTAAATCTACTTTGAAAAACCTCACTAAAATATCCCAGAGTAACTAAGCGGGCAAGAACTTTCTCCTGGACTCTCACCTGATTTGAATTAAAAAAATGATTATTAAAAGAAAAGTATCACCTTATCCATCAACCAGAATGCAATAGTTTTGTCCCCAACTAGCGCTTGGTCATGACTTTCTGCATACGAAACACATTTTTCCAGCCACCTTCTGTTTGTAAGAGTGTGTATAATATCTCCCATTCTCCAATCTTCATCCCTTTGTCTGCATCAATTATATCAATAGAATATAGAAGCATTATGTGGTCCACATTTTCATTTGATGTTATGTTATACTACTATAGTGTTAAAATCAACATTCATTTAATTTAACTAGAAGGTGCAACTGAACTTGGTACTATCAACGTGAAGGTTTAGTTTACTCGTATTTTGGATAAGACAGCATCTTTGTATTATATCTACTTAAAATAAAGAGAGTTTAGTACATGGTAAGCTAAGTATCATGTAAGCCAAAGTATCAAGTAAGCTAGTTAATTTAGATTGACAGGTACTACTAGTGGTACAGAATATTTATCATGCCATTCTTTCCCAGTTTCCTAATCTTAATGGTTTCTCGCTACTCCAGGGTCACAAAAGGAAATCAAATAAAAGAGCACTCCAATAGGGAGAATCTAAATGAACCTCTAAGTCTAGACTCCTCATGAACTAACAATACCTCAAAAAAAAACTCAAGAGAATATTAATTTCCTGTATAGTATGTAATCAATGGCTTCACTGTCAACATACTTGAGAATTTCAATCCATTTATCAGCAACTGCCATGTGCAAACGATAGTCAAATCCAACTCCGCCATCTTCAAGAGGAATACAGAAAGTTGGCATCCCACTGACCTGAGATTCAATGACATCTCTCAGTAGGAGTTATAGTTCAGCCAAATGTACAGCTATTTCAGAATAATGAAGAATTATATTTTTTTTCAGATACTAGTGGATTTTGTATTTTTCATCAGGTTATGATCATAAAAACACTGAAAAGTGGGAAAGAAGATTATGGAAATCAAATTAGGTTTATCTATTCCCCTAGACTGCTAATGCAAAAGTTGAAGAACCAAAAAGAAAAAAAAGTTAACGCAGCCGTAAATGTTTAATATGATGCAGGAAAACTTACATCTTCACCTATGGTAATTGCTTCAGGAAAGAACCCATGAATGAGATCATTAACCAGCATCAAATACACCATAGCATCAACATCTGTTGCATACCCAAAGTACTCGTTGTAGTTCCCAGTAAATGCCACCTATTAACAAACATGTGTATTAGTATGTATTCTAAACATATCAAAACGGAAAGAAGATGTGAATAGAAAAAAATGCTCAGATAATTTCCAGTAAAATTGTACCTGTAAACCATGGTGAGTATACATCATTGATGTCACACCATCAAATCTGAAACCATCAAACTTGTACTCATCTAACCACCATCTGGCATTAGAGAGAAGATACCTCAGAACCTACAATTTAAAGTGTATAAGATGTCACATGATGCGATTGAATAGGTTAGTAAAATATTCATATATTCCCATATTGTGAAGTAACTTTTGATACTGGAAGTACATACTTCCCACTGCCCATAGTTAAAAAGTCGAGAATCCCACATCCAATGATAACCCCGTGGTCCAGAGTGAAAGTAACAGCTGTCAGTGCCATCAAACATGTTCAGTCCATCCAAAGTATTGTTTGATGCATGGCTGCAAACACAGAACATTGTTTTTTCAGTTAAATGAAACATAAAAGAATTTCCTCAATTAGTAGTAGAACTGTAAAGTAACCATATCAAGCAAGACAAAAAAGGTCAAAATAATGCTGATTTATTCAATACTAATAAATGTTTGGAAAGAATTGTTTCATGGAGTAAGGCCCTCGGGGAACATAATGTTAATAATCAATTAGCGAATGCATTAAAAAATATTTGGATAAATAGTTCACGGATTTTATCTCATAGGAATTCCACTATACCTGTGCACAATATCCATGAGAACAAGCAAGCCCATTTCATGAGCTCTATCTATCAAAGACTTGAGCTCATCTGGAGTCCCAAATCGACTGCTTGGTGCAAAGAAGTTTGTCACATGGTAACTGAGGCAAGTAAGTAAAATATAAAACTGTCAAAGGCCAAACAAAAAAGGTGAAAAAGAAGGAAAGAAAAAACATGGAGGATTGATAACAAAAATCACAGGAATTTACAACCACTATTCTGCTTTACGAATTACGACAACAAAAGCTAAAGTACAATATAACACGAGTGAGGCATATTACCCAAAGCTGGCATAATATGAGTGCTCCTGAATTGCCATTATTTGAACAGCATTATAACCAAGTCTCTTGATTCGGGGAAGAACTTCGTCTCTGAAGTTGACATAAGTATTGATAACAGGTTCCTGCATCCAAGGTCAAGGATATAACACAACCCAGTTGAAGGGTATCTAAATTAGACAAATATTGACACATCTTTTTAAAAATATTAGGTTGGACATTGTCACATTGTCCATAAAATCGGGTAGGCAACAATGCACCATGAAATCTTTGAGTAATGAATACCACCACTAACTCAAACACTATTTTTGGGGTTACTGTTGTAAGATGCTAAAAGATATCCATTTTTGCAACTCCCACGGACTTCTTATTTTGAAAGAGGTCAATAACATTAATAAAAAGGCGGAATACAAATACAGCGCATAGGTTAAACCCTACTGCTCCACTACGAGTAACAACCCTAGCTCACCCAACACAAAAACTAGAACAAGAACGACAAACTACGTAAAACATACAAGGTGGAGATATACACTTATGGAGAGTATATATTGAACATCACACGCAGTGAAAAGAACAGAAGAGTTTCAATTTCAAAATTTGATTGAATTAATTGTCTTTCTTGCTTTAGTCATTCCAAGCTGTATTAACAAAAATATTTGATCCAAAACTCAAACCTCTACTCTTCTTTTATTTTCAGTTGTCGAAGAGCAGGTGGTCTTTCATCAGTTGGATACATATATGTTAATATGGTATTCAAAGGAGTTTGCAGGTGGTTGAACATATAATGTCAATTTATTACATGAGAGACTAAGGATGCACACCGTACTACTCATTCCAACATGGGCCTCGTATATTCGAAGTGATTTTGGCTTCTTCGGTCGGGGATGTTTAAAAACATGCTTTTCCTGCAAAGATATTATAAAGAGTGTCAAAAGTTGATAAGAAAGTAAGATAAGAACATTACCACGTAAACTAACATTAATCTCTGACAAATAAAATAAAGCACTGTGACTTTTCCAGACTGGAACACTATTCCGTATGTACATTTAATGAAGATTACTATGTACAAGACAATCATTCCAGAAAAGCAAGAATCAAGACGGTTTCAAGAGATGGATTAAGATAGTATACATCCATACTCTTGAAATTGAATCGGTCTTGCTTTTCTAGTTCCCCAACCGCCCTTAAACCTTACTAATTTTTCATAATACAATATTGCCAACACAAATCCTGACAAGTAGAATAATAAATACCTCTTCAGGTGGATCATAATATATTCCATTATATGGAATTTCCCCTGGAGCTTGAACTGAAAACTTTATCCAAGCTGGAATAGAGTCTTTTATGCCAGATGGAGTATCCATACGAATCTACATGTAAATATACAGTTAGTAGCATCAACAGCCTGCCTACACAGCGAATACCAAAAGAGCAATAGTTGCACTTGATGTCTAGACTTAGTTGGTCATTGCAATAACTTATAATAAAATTTAAACCATTTAGGAACATCCGAGTTAGGGTTTAGTAGTAACTGAAGCTTATAAGAGATGATCTTCTTTTAATGAAACTCATACCTTTACACGGGAACCATGTGGAATAGCAGGAGACCCGTCTGCATTGTTTGGTAAAGAGATCTCCCAAACACCAAATTCATCCTGTTAAAAATCGCAGTGAATTTAATCATGTGAGACGAAATAGATATAACAGATCGTCAGGGAAGATATAAATGAGAAATATATTACGCTTACATACCCCCTCCTATTCAAAATACAAGTCTTTTTGGCTCTTCGAAAATTATTCCAAATAAATGTTGTTTTGTTAGTTTCAAGACTAAAGATGGAGTGATTTTCCTAAACCACCCTTAAATAATGTGGAAGTGAATATAGATTAATCAAGTCAACGACTTTAATTGGGGGTATGTAAGATATTTGGATATTTTTGTGTGAACCTTATATGAAGTATATTTTGAAGAGGAGGGAGTATATAAAAGACCAGGAAAGAAGTACATTGTAGCTGAATACCGGAATACGATAATGTTTCTATCATAATAATACTAAAAAATTGGAACAGAGTAGAAAAATTGTAGCTAGAGAAAGTTTTAACTCTTGGCTCTTCAGGTAAAATCTAATATATTAAAACTTCTTCAGAAAATAAAGGGTGAATGTCTTTTTGGAAATCAATGGAAATACGAGAAAATAGCTACTTTTGGTCATTGAACACAACTCCCGATATTCTCAGTAACTCAGTAATATTGGAAAGGAGAAAATAACTTACGCGAGTCATAATATCAGCATTAGGATTCCAATTGTTGAAATCACCAATAAGCGCCGCTGACTGCAGGTGCAGTAATAACAGTAATAAGCATAAAAGCTAAGCTAAAGAAGAAACTGTGGTATTTTATACTTTTGCATACTGACACGAAACTGCAAAAAAGTTATACTACTTCCTTAAACCAAAATGGTGAGTAGGACTAACCTTGGCCCCAGGTGCCCATTCCCTGTAAGTGATACCTGTCTCACTGCCAAAATACAAAATTAGAGGAAATTAAAACTAATATACCTTAAGATGAATTTCCTTTAATACAGCAAAATCTAATAGAACAGCTAGATTAGAAAAGCAAAATGTAATATAACATGCTAACTGGACTGGTAAAGTATCTTCAACGATGCTTAAAAGGAAAACTACATAAACCTAACTATGTCTCTAGAAGGCCTTACAAAGATCATTCTGATTGAATACAGAAGGAACACCTTATCCCTTTTCGTGGTAGTAGTAGTAATATCACCAAGAGATACAAACTTTTTCCTAAAACATTGTCACCATTTAGAAGCAGTTGATATTATTAAATACACAAATCAAGACACCTATCATGCACATAAAGATTGTATTATTCATTGAGAGCTACAGATTGTGAAGTAAAACTGGTTGGCGTATACGATGACAGAATAACAATGTTGAAAAGAGTGATTGCACACCTGCGATTAAAACCAAGTTTCTCATAACCACGAGAAAACTTTTCCAATCCACCTTCATACTTATCAATTGCGCCACGCAACTTTTTATACTGGTCATACCTGTAAAAACAACACATTTTGAGAGGGAGAAAAAAAAACTTCTGAAATACAGATTCATGATATTCTCCAAACAATGGTTATGAAAATGTCTAATGACATATTCACAAATTTGGAGGATCCGAACATGCAACAAAATAAAAGGAATATAGTAATGAGATTGGAGTTGCAAGTGTAGATATTCTCACACAAACAAAAATTTTCAAGAGGGTAAACTGTATTATTTTGTCACACAAGTCAATTAGAAATATGGTTTAAAATATTTACCGATAATCAAGATGTTCGCGGTGATTGTTTAGAAGTGGGTCTATTTCATATATCCTCTGACCAACCCCACGAGAAGGCATGACCCTATCTCTGACCCTTGAGGACTCATCGGTTATTATTTCATGTGTTGACTCTGATGTCCCTTCTTTAACTTTTACATATCCATCTTGTATTTGCCCAGAGGCAGAATCTTCACCTCTACCAACTTCAATGGAACTACGATGACCAACCACATTTTCTTGATCTTCAATTTCTAAAGTTTCTGTATCACCTGATATCTAGGACAAAAAAAACCACAGGAAAAATATCAATTAAGAGTAAAGATTTATTGTTTTTTATATTCCTTCATAAGACTCAAATGTTAACTTTAGGGAAAAGATTTCATTGCTGACATGCCTGGGATTCCTCTGATGCTATATCAGGGACATCCAAGTTCTCCGCTGTGGATGGAGTGGCATAATTCTCAGTTCCTGGAACAAGGACTTTCTCTGATGCAGCTGCCTTAGAAGATCGGGGGGCTGATTCATAAGGCTTCCGAGAAAAAATCATTCCTGCGAAGAAGCATCAAATTTGCAAAGTCATTCTAAAACAGTAATTATAGGCTTACATTATACTAACTGGAGGAAAACTAAGAGAGCGCGATCAAGTTTTAAGAACACTCTAATCAGTTAAGAAGTCGATTCAGAAATAATTAAAGAAAAAATTGCAAATTCAGCTCTTCAAAATAGTTTTTACCTAGCCAAGAATTCGATTCATACACTCAATTTATCACATACAGGCACCAAAATATTCCAAGAGGCCGAATTCGGAAAATAGTAAATTCTTAGAACTCACTAGTGTACCCATTTAAATCGAACGACAAAATCTCATACTGTATATAACAAGTTACATGTTGTAAGCAGAGGATCACAGTGTCATTCCTAGAGAGTAGAGATAGATCCAAACAAAAACGAAGAAGAAGATGATGATCACTCTAAATCCAAATAGAGATTCAACTAAAACTTTCCTACGGAACCAAAATCCAATTGAATTCCAAAGCCCTAATTCGCAGTCATAATTAAGTGAACAAAACAGAGTGTGGTCAAATCCACCGAAGAAAACACACACTAACAAAAACAAAAGAGACTATCACAGTGACTTACTTGAAAAAGTGGACTTATTTTGCAAATAAAAAGAGAGACGATCAATTTTCCTATGGCCGCCATGCGAGCTCCACCTGTTGCTCCCCAGATTATACGCCGACGGCAGCCGCATCCCGGGCAGGGTATAAACCATTTCCTATAATTTTTATTTTGAAAAGGAAAAAGAAAAAAGAAAATCCTCGTTATTGTCTCAAATAGATCTACGCCGAATTCAATGCGCCATGAAATCCGTGAACGATGAGGTACGTGTGAAGAAGAAGGGGGATTTGGTTTCAGTGCATGGAGTGGGGTCTATCGAACCTACTGCCTGCTAACTGTGCATCGTCAATTTGAGTTGTGGTGGAAAAATAAAAAAATAAAAAAAATATCCTAGGGATATTGGGCCACAATATCACATGGGCTGTATTGGTTTGGTTTGGGCTGTTGATGATAAAAGGGCTATCGCTATAGGTACGTACGCGTGGTTGTAGTGCTTGGCATTTTCTACGTTTTTTATGGCTTCTGTTTTTTTGTTTTTGGAAAATAGAAAGGAATAAAATGTGCATCATTTTTCGCATATACTACTCATATGTACTAAATGTTTGAGTGGCAAAATTAAAATGATGTCATGTCAGATTTCCTTCAACTCTAAGACCTCTTTGATCATGTCTAAATTGACTTTTACTCTTTAGATTAAGTCATTTCAATAGCCCCATCATATGAAAGAGTATCCCTAATGAGTGTTTCGAAAACTTGAAGGTAATATCATGACAATTCATCATCCTAGTTTTTTTTATTAGTGATTAGAATTTAGAAGCTATTGCGGTGACATTTATTTTTTTAATATATTGTAATATATTTATTTTGACATAGTGATATATTATTGTCTTTTTCGCGTGTTTAATCTCGATTTGAATTTTCATGTATATTATGTTTGTTAGGAGAATTTTTTGCCTAAAATCCTAAACATATAATCTGTTGATAATCTTACAAACTAACTTATATTTAACTTATAGTTTAATTTGATTTATATTAGCATATGACTTTAGTTTCAAGATGAGGTTAACAAGATTTTCTATTTAACTTATAGTTTAATTTGGTTTATATTAGCATATGATTTTAGTTTCAAGATGAGGTTAACAAGATTTTCTACAGATTGACCAACTTTCATCACATGATGAGCCTGTTATGAAGCAGTGTTGCCTATTGATCATCTCCAAGAAGATAATAGTAGTATTAATTTTCAACTGTTTTTTAGGTATGAATCTATGATGACGGCTGCCATAAGTTCGATTTCACATTCGTGCAGGCAATACTATGAAGGTACCGATCAAACATGTATAAAAATGTGAGGCAGTAGGAAACCAGAATTTTGTTTTAAAAGCAATAAGAACGTCACAAAATTAATGCTGCAATTCCATAATCCCCATTAAAATAGAAAAAAAAACTGTACTGTTTTTAAAATAATAGCAGTCCATACTTCAGTATCCTTCATTCACTACCACCAACGCCATTCCATAGCTGGTTTTACAGAAGATGCGATAAAATCTCTCCTGATTTAGACATAAAGCTCGAACTCTTTGAGATACCATAAAAAAACACACAAACAAAAGGGTACTTGAATGAAGATGCTATGCTAATTTATGTTTTTTTTCTGCCATAAACATGCAAAATCTGCAGGAAATCAGGGACCAGGATGATTGGTGGTTATAAATCGTTAGTTCATGCTACAGTCATGTACAACCATACTATGCCGTATGGAACAATGTTGCTTTTCCAAGTGTAGTTACCCAATTGGGTAGAAATACGTCGAAAGATGCCTCATAGGCACCTACCTTCTTAATGCTCCATAATTTCTTGTCATCTACAGATAAATTATTGCAGAAAATGTGACAAGAATTACAATAAGGTGGTTGATAACATTAACAGACATGTTATGTAACACATTCTTTCAGTATCATGAAATGCTAGTTCACAAACAAGAAAAAAAAGCATATCTTAATTATAATACCCATTTTTCACAAATTACACCATCCATTGGAGTTGGAGGTAAGAAGGGTAATGTATAATTTTGAAGGATAATAGGGTTTTTCTACAATGAGTGAGATAGGATTTTGATAGCAACATGCCCGCTGGAGTTGGCTAGTTAATTATTTAATTTAGTTTATTATAGTTTTTGTTATTCTAATTAATTCGTGGGCTTGTTCTTGGGCTTTAATTAAGGTTTAAATAATATCTATATAAGCGTAGGTCTGTCATTAGTGGATGGATATCAGAATTATTAGGGTTTATGCAGCTTAGGCTGTGACAGCAGAGTTATTCTCTGTTGACCTCGTTTGAGGTATTTGGTTTTTTAATATTATATTTTCTATTCTTTCTTTTTCAATCTTCTTCACTCTATCAATTGGTGCGGTGAGCGTGGAAGATGACGAGAATCGATGAGATAGAGAAGACGGTTGTGGGGATGGTGAGCGTGGAAGATGACGAGAATCGATAAGATAGAGAAGACGGTTGTGGGGATGCAAGTGACGATTGTGGGGATGCAAGCGGACTTCACAGAAAAATTCTCCGGACTACAAAAATCAGTTGGAAGCATTCAGAAGACACTAATAGAGCACAAATCAATGTTTGGAGCCATTATGGAAAAATTAGAATGGATAGCACCTACCCAACCTTTAACAGCCACATGCGAAAACCTTACCACGACCGAAAACAACACTCCCTTCACAGGAAACCAGATCGCAACTCCATTGACCACTCCAGCAGAACAGAATTGGGCAGATGCTGCACTTTCACGACATGATGAGGAATTGGATGTTGCACTTTCACGACAGGATAAGGAATTGGATGTTGCATTTTCACGACAAGATGAGGAATTGAAGTTGGCAGCCGTATCAATACCTCGGTGGATGGATTGGAGTAGGCTGCAAAAGGAAGTTGGAATAAATTCAGGGCTAGCCAAAATTATTGGAGGTCTCGAGGAAGCCAGGCCGGATCCAAAGCACTATAGCTTGTTGCGAGGAATTGTGCGATTACACGGGATGTCATCGTCGATAGATTCTGGTCGAGATCTTCTCCTCTTCCCTAGTTCATTTTGGTGTGACCTTTTTAAAATGGCAGGCACAACTTTACATATGAGTTCGGCCTATCATCTTGATCGGATGGGAGAGCCGAAGTCCTAAATAGATGCCTTAGGACCAATTTTTGTTATTTGGCCTCGAAACAGCCTAAGAGTTGGGGGAAACTGTTGGTTTGGGCTGAAGTTTATTCTGGGATTCGTTTTGGAGCATGCACCACACTTTTCGAGGTGGATTATGATCGACCACCTCCCCTTCTAGTTCCCTTTTCACCAGGAGAAGGGAGGGTCCAGGCCATCGCAGAAAATGATGAATTTTTGGGCCACTTCAAGTTCCATTTAGATCGGGGGCAATTTTCTAAGTTCAGCCTTGAGGACAAGGCTGTTTCATCGAGAGGAGCAATTGATAGCAACATGCCCGCCGGAGTTGGCTAGTTAATTATTTAATTTAGTTTATTATAGTTTTAGTTATTCTAATTAATTCGTGGGCTTGTTCTTGGGCTTTAATTAAGGTTTAAATAATATCTATATAAGCGTAGGTTTGTCATTAGTGGATGGATATCAGAATTATTAGGGTTTATGCAGCTTAGGCTGTGACAGCAGAGTTATTCTCTGTGGACCTCGTTTGAGGTATTTGGTTTTTTAATATTATATTTTCTATTCTTTCTTTTTCAATCTTCTTCACTCTAAGAAGGTTACCCTTTTTTTGTAATTATCCCTTAGGATATACATACAATGAGTGAAAAACTTAAGATTCAAAAAAGGTAGATATATGTACCCGAGGTTGTGACTTTTTCTTTGCCATGTCATCATCCTCGTCATCGTCATCATCTGCATTTCTGAGCAACCTATGAAGTGAAGAAGACGGAGAGTTGTCGGATTTCCTTCCCCTTTTAGACGTAGCAGTAGTACCTCTACCCCTTCCCCTTGGAGCAGCTCTTTTCCTGCCCATCCCCTGAAGAGTTTCTCCATCATCCTTGCATATGAAACACATTACATATTTTGAAATTACTGTGAGCCTCTTACTGAGGGCAGAATATGGCATAATCAGATAAGAAGTTAATTAATCCATACCGAGCTTTCCGCAATATCATTAGCATCAATTTTAGCTGTTTCGTCATTCGAATCTGAATCCACTTCATCCACCTCTTCAGCCAAACCTCGAAATGAAGCTGCTGCAGCGGCTGATGCAGGTCTGCAACAAAGAAATTGTACAACACATTACACACAATGATCAATGATGAGTTTTTGTTTTTATTTTTATGAAGTTTTCTTCTGACAGCTGGGTGCTAATTATGCTGCAAAAGATTTTATGAAAATAATACATGCGACATTATGTCCCCTTGAATAGAATACATGTAGCTTTACAAACCCTAGAATATGCAAGTCAATGAAACACCGAGCAAGGGTTTTTAGTTAGAGAAGAACATAGCAGATGTTTAGTTGGAAAAATGAAGAGGCCAACCATAGAAGACAAAAACATGAATTAATCAAAGATTACATAGTAAGGAAATGCAGAAGTTTTGCTCAAACACAATGATTGGTCGCTAAACTATATGATAGGAAAAAGTTCAGAATGTAACTTTGGAGTTCATCAACACCTACTCGGGAAAGTTTTGAACTATATGATAGGGAAGCGAGTTCATTTTATCCCTATCACATGATGGGCAATCGAGTAACTATATGATACGGAAAAATGACCGCTAATATCATAGAAGAAAAAAAACATGAATTAGGCTTTGTACAAAACATTCTTTTGGACTGAATCCGTCTAAACTGAACTAAACTTAAGTTAAAAAGAAAATGGCTTAAAAGAATTAAAAATTCAACATTGATAGTGTGTGACTATTTCAATATTTTATAGATTATAACTTTTTATGAACTTTCACTTTTTTTTTTCATTTGTTGGATTTTATAAAAAAAAAAAACTAGCCTCTGTTCTTTTGAGCTGAATTTGTATTTGAACTGAATTACTATGAGCTGAATTGAACATAAAATAAAATTAAAAAGAGCAGGGCCTTCAAAGAATATAATAAGAAAATGCAAAATTCACATATTACTAGGTTTGACAGAAAAACATTATACAGAATTAAGTCCTATTACAAACCTTGAGATTCTAATTGCAGTTCAGTTAGAATTAGATTCATTCTAAAATAATAAATTACACATAGTTTATATGGCTATATGTCCAGAAATGCTATGTGAAGAACTTTCCCGAGTAGAGGTGTTTATGAACTCCAAAGTTATAATCTGAAGTTCAGAATAAAAGAATCAGAAATCTCCATAAGATATAATAAGTGCATCCTCAAATTTAAAGACTCGGTAAGATCTTCAACTGAGCATTTCTCACAAGAAAAGAGGTACAAATAAAATTCAGGATGTACCCAAAACATCTAAAAGAGACTCTGCAATCCAATCAGCAGGAAATGCTAAAACAAAGCATAACAATTAAGCAAACCTTTGTGAATGTCGGAAACCCAGGGCTGCATCTAGTGTAGTCTGCTTTAATACATTTGAAGTCCTGCCTCTCCCTCTCCCTCTTCCTCTCCCTCTTCCTCTTCCAGTAGCCTTACCAGCAGCTTCTGGAACTTGCTGAGAGGTAGTCAAAGATTGTGACGGCTCTTTCCTTCCCTTTCTGGTAGATCTCGAGCCAGAGAACAGATTAGCATTATCATCCTCATCATCACTGAAGGAAACAGCACTTCCGACTCCAGTACTTTTACTTCTAACATTCTACAAGGAAATAATACAATAACTCAAAATACATAGGTAGCGGAGCATGGCTTACACACGCAAAAAAAAGTGCCATTAGACTACAATATTAAGATAAACAACCTCAGAGGACTGGCCACCAAACGTGAACTGTTGGGCATCTTTTGGCATTGAGTCTCTTTCTTTGACACGTTCCTGCAAAGGAACACACGTTTTATGATAATGCATGCGCAAAGAGAGCCAGATGATTTGATATACTTATTTTCAAACTTTAGTGGATTAGTTCACAAATATACTCCAGATGAAGTCTATTTTGATGTCAGAATTTCTCTTAATGACTATAGTTTACTGAAACAACTGTTGACTGAAGTGAGGAGTGGGAGAATGGGCGAAAAAAATTTATTGCCTCTAAGCACTCTCCAACTTTGACAATAATGTCTTCCTCTTCAAACTTCCGAACATCTGGATCCAGAGCAACTTTATTCTGTTACAGAGAAAGCATCTCAAGTTATAGAATACTATTACAATCAAATCAATGGAATATAACCAATCTACGTAAGTACCACAATTAATATCATGACTAATGAATAAACAATAAATTACTTACACGAGTTTCCTCAAGATTGTATTGCAGACAAGAATGGAAAGCCATTTTGTCATCCTTATTGACAAAATTATGTAAGGCAACATCCAAATCATTGACAGGGAGTATTTCCATCTTCTGAAATATCATATGGAGTAAAAAATATGTATCAAAGTTGGAACTAACAATACAACAGTACATAATATTTGAGGAAGTCAATTTTGGAGAAGTAAAAATTGCATATTGTAGTTGGCACTTTAGGATTATAATTATAGGTGATGAGAAATATGCAAGGTTGGTCAGAATACATGTAAATGATGTCAAGAAAGAATGACATTTCTGCATTATGCTATAGAAGAAAATTACTCATCAATTTTTTTGGATCAACATATTGTTCTGTCCTAAAAATGTGCAAGAAATGATGATGGTGAATCATACCAGATTACTTTCAGCAACTAAAGCTTCAATGTTCTGCTGATTCAACTCTTCAGGCCGGAGACGTTCAGAATCGTCAATTTTACCTAAGTAAAAAAGAAGTATTCTTAAGCCATCATCACTCGATCACATATAGAAGAAATAAGAATTAAGAAAGGAATAAGAAGAAAGAAGAAAGAAAAAGAAGAAATTTCAAAAGCATACATTTACTGATATTAGTACAACAAAATCTAAAGAATAATGTTTTAGCTATGAAAGACAGTTGTCAGCACTTGGCTAAATTTAAATATTCAAAGGAGGTGGAGACTGGAGAGGTTACAGGGAAGGAAAACAAGCCCTAGACAACTTGTTTAATGTAGCTGAAAAATTAAAATGATGATTTCTTAGCAACAGTAACATGTTGAAGGTGTAAACAGTTTTCATGCAACCTCATTAAAGAGCAATAACAATATTGGAAACACAATTACCTGCACTGTGGCCTTTTTTAGATGCTTTTGAGAAAATAAGAATATCCTGAGGATTCGCAACCTATAATATCATGAAAATTTTCAGACTTGGAAGTTTATATTGTCATTAACAGGCTTTATGTGAGAGGAAAAAAAATCATACCTTTCCCACATACTTTTGCCCAAATTTTTGTGGATTTATCGTCATAAACCCAGAATAATCCACCTATGCAATTTAAAATAAAATAAAATGAGAAATATAAACTCTAAACTAAGAAATTGAGCCTTTAATGGAAGCATACAGAGGGTAAAAGGAAAACAAATAGATGAATTACCTTGACTCGAACTAATGGAAGCTTGAGCTCTGTTTTCTTCACACCCTTTTGATTAGCCCGGTCAATTAAACTATTTACCTACAAACAACAGAAAGAAAATAAAATAAGTACATTGCAGTAGAAACTAATATAATATGAATAATAAATTTCAGTGAAACAGAAAAAGGAAGCAATGTCTGCACGAGTTATGAAAAGTATGAATGGACACTAAGACACAAAACAGCGTTTTACCACTTTATCTAAATGTTCGAGAATGGAATGCTGATCATTGGCGTCAATATCAGCTTCATCCTTCAGCACTACCTATATATATCAGACTATAAGTACGACAAGCTAATGTCTCTCCAATTATCAATGTAGAGAAATATTAATTTACCTCTGTATATTCAAAAGGCCTCACTGCGTTGAGAGGTATCTTTGTCGGTCGATATTGATTCCCCTAGTTGTTATTCAGTACCACATAAATAAATTATTTTGAATCTTCGGGAATTGTAAGAAAATAAAAAGGCATAAATATAGATAAAAAGGATCAGTGTGAGGAATTTGACTAACCTTAATCTCTAAAAGCAGCACATGCTTTGGCTTTGATTCACCGTCAATCAGCGATGTTGCAACGGATGAACCAGGTTGAGTAATGTGAAAACCCATGCCTGGAACTTCCTATTCATCAAACAACCATCAATCAGAGATTATAACAAGATAACTAAATAAGTCTTGGCAGTTCAGTACCTGGGGATCAACAAGGCATTCGTGCTCATGCCCCCAGACAACAAAGTCCAGAAACCGAGGTAGGAAATGTTCATTGATTGCATTTTTTGGATTTGTCTTCACTCTGAAAGCATATTTTAGATGATACATTATTTCAATATATTTCTGAAACTTTAACTAAAGATTGCTTGAGATCACCAAGTGAGTCAATTCATATATTTTCAGTCATAATCTATTCTGCAACTAACATAGCAGCTTGTATATTAGTGGTTACCTATTCTGATGAAGTGTTAGTATATTGAACCAGTCTGAAATTTGACAACCTTCCTGGGTTTCCGGTCTCATCCACTGAACTGCATGTGGCGTCTGTAAAAGGAAAAAATCATAAAAATAAGAATTAAAAAACTCTGTCAAGGGTATCGAGTGTATAGCCACAATCAAACAGCTTAATTACCTGAAACATTCGATTCAGGCGTTCATCTCTGATATTTCCAAGGCCATAAAGAGCTACAGAAGTTGAGCCCTGTAAAAATTTGTGTTCAGAAGTTACTCATTAAAAATAAAAATAAAAAACATTAACGCGGCCACTCTCCTTCTGAACAATTTCAACAAAAGAGTACCCTGATCAAACCTTTTTAACAAGAATGGGGTAGAGAGTGATCTGCCCAACACCAGAACCTTCAAGAACCATTTTCCCAAAATAGTTGACTAGATTGCATGCTGAAAGAATATCGACAGCGGAAAGATTGTCCTGCAATAACAGTCAACAAGAATGCACACAAACCAATTTTTAAGATTATAATAAAAAAATGCATGAAAATGATAAGGATATGTGTGTGTCCAAATGCACGCATGGGCACACCTATACACACATATAAGCAGTAAAGCCAAAAAGAACTTTCACAATAATAAATTATTTAGAGTATAGACACAGAAATTAAACCTACTATTACTAGCATCCATTCGAGTCATTCAAGGACGGGATAATAGAAATGGAAGACAGTGAATTTGATTAGTTGTGTCACAAACATATACATTCAAACATTTCCTTCAAATTCCATAAAGAGAATGTTCATGAATTTGTGATGTGGCTAAGACTGGTAGGTAGACATTATATGTTTTGGAAATTAAAATGACAAGTGTTGATAAATATAAAAAGACATTATATGTAGAAACAAGCTCAGCATTTACCATAGAAATCATACCACTCCAGCAGGATCATCGTGATTTCCATGGATACTGAAAACTGGGAGCCCAACATTGAAATTAGGATCTTCATAGTTGACATGGCCAAAGCTACAAGAAGAAAACAAAGCCAAGCCAAAAACATAATATAATGACATTTCCCCCTAAAAAGTAAATAAATAAAAAAGAAAGAAAGAAAGAAGATGACATTTTAAATTTTAACCTAATTGCCAGAGACTAAAATTCGCAGATTCCTAATAGACTTCAAGAACTTTAGCTCAAGGTTGTAGTTGCAAGAGAGATATATATACATAAACGACGTTTAGTTTTTTTTAGCAGATATCGATTAGCAACAAGGATACCAATCAGTAGTCGATACAGGGAAGACTGAAGAGACTTTCTCGGAGAAATAGATGGAAATTGATTTTCTTAGAGAAAGAGATTACCAGTTAGCAAAGTTCACAGTCTGGTCACTGACGACTTGAAACTGGACTGGCCTATCGTTGAGACAATGACGCCGGAGGATTTCAATGGCCTTGACTAAAGTTGACCTTGAAGGCTTATTTTCATGAAAAAGATCGCCCCCAAGAAGTATGAAGTCCACCTAATCATTACACATAGAGGTAAAAAGAAAATAATGTTGAGGTAAAATAAAACTTTCCAAAGAAAGCGTCAAATACAAGAAGAAGAAATATCTGCAAAGCATATGTATTAAAAACTAAATACTCATAGGCATAATTTCCATTGATTTAAAAATTCCAGCAATCCTTTATATTGCTTCTATGAATAAAGACAAAGAAGATACCATTATGCATCTGTAATACATACCTTCTTTTGCTCTGCAATTGAGCATATCTCTTCAAACGCTTGAAAGGAATCGTGCCGTCGAATTTCATCCTTCTCCATGTAACCAAGATGACAATCCGTGGCGACTAATATCCGAAGCATACTGCCCATATCTTCCCTGGAAAAACCATTTAGAAAAAAATAGTACATATAACAGTTCATCGAAATTAGTTTCCGCAGCTATACAAAATGTTAATTTGAGCCCTAATAGAATCTATAAAATTATCAGTTTTCGTATTCACCTTGAAGATTCATCGGCCATTATCGTACCTGTCGAGCTTCACCGCTTCTGCAGCGAAAAGTATAAAGTAGAAAAATAAAATAATTATTCGACACTGATAATTTTAATACTACTTGCTTGCATAGAGAGAGAGATGGTCGTGGAAGCCAGAAATTATCGAAATAATTGCAGGTAAAATGTAAAACCCTAACTCTAATAAATTGCGGCCGAGTGTTGAATAAATTGCCGGTCGGCCGAAATTAAGAGAGATTAAAAAGTATTTACTCTCGTGTTGATTTGAAGGAGTACTGAAGTGGCGGTGGTGATTTTGAGAGAGAAGAGAAGAGAAGAGAGTCGAGTCGGACGGAGTAGTCGGGAGGTTGATACCGTGGCGTGGCGGGGAGTTTTTAAAAAAACAAAAATATAAATGAAAATGGTTTTTTCTTTTTCCATTCAAATGTTCAATTAGGGTTGATATAGCTTATCAAATTTTGTTATCTAAAATTTTTATATCTAGATTATACTTTTAAAAAATTAGTATATCAAAATTTTTATATGGAAATGTTTATTGATGTACATTATTGAACTTTGGATATACCAACTATATCAAAAATTTACATCAAATTATTTTATAAATGTTTATATTCTGTAGTGATCAAATTATACTCAATTTATTTATAAAATGATATACATTGAAATATTGAATTATAAATATTATTTTCAGTATATCAACGAAATATAAGAAAACAATTATACTGATATCTTACTAAAAATTATCTATATAGTAGTATCATATTGTAATTTATCTCCATTATTTTTTGAGAAATTCACATTTTCAAGATGAACTACAATTATATATTCAAAAATTGTGATTGGGTTTTGTGTTTTGAGTAACTTTCTTCCAAATTAATAAATTACACTCTCTCCCACCCAAAGCAATAGTCACAAGGGTCAACTTTGACTTTTTTTTAGGGGTGGGCA
Organism: Euphrasia confusa; assembly: GCA_954870475.1. NCBI lineage: Eukaryota > Viridiplantae > Streptophyta > Magnoliopsida > Lamiales > Orobanchaceae > Euphrasia > Euphrasia confusa. The sequence goes on from OX940960.1 coordinate 28,218,491, forward strand.
CAGTCCGGGACGGTCCGGGATTAAGAGTGTCCCGTTCCAAGTCCCGGTTATATATATCGGTTCGGGATCGGTCCGGTTTAAACTATAGTCCCAATTGAACATGGTACTATTCGGGACCGGTTCGGGACCAATTCGGGACCATGTTAATTCGGGACATAATAAAGAAATAAACCAACTAAAAAATAAAATAAAAACATCCCGAAATTTAAACATTAAACCAACTAAAAAGATTAAAAAACATTAAAACAATATTTAATGTTCCATGGAACTAGACAAACTATTTCTGTATTCAATTTTCTTCATGCTATTTCATTTTTTTAGGTTTGAGTTTTTTAGAAATTCAATTAATAATTTAATATAAAGTATTAATGTATTATATTATATAATAATTTAATAATTTTTTCATAGTTTTTTAGGAATTCAATTAATAATTTAATATAAAATATTAATGTATTATATTATATAATATTTTAATATTTTTTTCAATCGGGACAATCGGTAAGAAACGGGACAAAAATATTTGGACCTTCTAATGGTATTACTTCAATCGGAACGGGACCGGGATCGGAACAATAAATAGTGTATTCGAACGAATATGCTATTTTTCGGAACGAAACCATATCGGTTCGGAACGGTTCGGTAAAAATCGGGATATTCGCCCACCCCTACTTTTTTTGTCCGTTTAATACAAATGATAAATAGTGTACAAAAATTATGAAAAAAATACTAAAATAAAATATAATAGTTATATTTTATTTTAGTATTTTTTTCATAATTTTTGTACATTATTTATCATATGTATTGAACGGACGAAAAAAGTCAACGTTGACCAGATGTGACTATTGCTGTGGGTGGGAGGAAGTAGTATTAATGTAGTTGGTTGTTGGAAGAAATTGTTTATCACCGTCAGATGTTTTGAACTGAAACCGTATTTTCGTTTGTTCGCAAAATGTCGAGGTCACATAACAGTGTAAGTTCACTCAAGTCATTCTACAGATGATGATCCCTGCTTCGTCTTCGAGTTTTATAAACAAAAAAGAAACCTATAGAGTAAAACGCTTCTATCAAACAATCGAAATCAACCATAGTCAACAAGGTTGAAACTTCCAGGAAAAAAACTTCGAATTGGGAGGGAGTATCACCTCATTTTCGACATCTTATTACAAACTCTTTCAGCTCAAACTAAAGACAACAGCTACCCAAAGTTTCAAATTAGCAAATACTACATTATATTTCATCACTCACTAACTAAGTATAGGGCAACAGAAAAAGATGGATCATTTTTTGTAAAGATATTCATTTACAAACCCAAGTATATATAAGAAACCACTCTACTGTACTTCCATCCAGTATCATATCATTGTTTGTAGCAGCAAGAGTCTTACCTTAAAACAACTCAAACTCCAAATGCTCACCATCACCACTACACTCGGACCCCACCCGCAAAATCCCAACATCGAAAACACCCGGAATCTGAGGGGGTACAGCACACCTGATCAGAGCCCAGTTCAGACCCTCGAAAAACGCGTGCCTCTTAATCTCGGCAGCCCCAGTCTCCCACCCCAGTCGACCCTCCGGCTCCTTCACCAACAGCCCGCGGATCATGTCACGGGCCTGGAAACTAACAATCGGCCCATCCGGAAAATCTAGCCTCTGCAAAACCACGTTCGCCAGCGTCTCCTCGTTACAAGCACCTCTAAATGGCGTCTTCCCAAAAAGAAGCTCGTATAAAAATACGCCAAACGTCCACCAATCAACGGCACTTCCATGGCCGTCCCCCTTGATGATCTCAGGGGCTAAATACTCGTGGGTGCCCACAAACGAGTTCGAACGGGCCTCGTTGGGCTCGGCCACAAGCTGGGGCAAGGATTGGGCTCTGTTTGCAGCTTCGGCTTTCAGCTTCCTTGCTCTTGCGGAGGCGGTTAGGATCTTAGGGCTGAAGCATGAGGGCCCGGTGCAGAAGGGGTCTATGCAGTTGGACCCCGCGCAAGGACCCGAAGCCCGGGGTGGCTCGATGGCTGATGTCGAAGATAACTTGATGAGGGTTGGGTTGACCGAGCATTTGAGAGAGAGGTCGAAATCTGTGAGCATGATGTGGCCGTCTTCTCGAACCAGGATGTTTTCGGGCTTGAGGTCTCGGTAGACAATGCCGAGCATGTGTAGGTATTCAAGCGCAAGAAGGACCTCGGCAACATAGAACCTGTGTGTGGACAGGATTAATCATTAACTTCTTGTGCAAAACAGACGAGAAAAGATTAGAAGCGAGTGCAATTTTCCATCGTTTTTAATGCGGTGCTACAATGAAATCAAAGGGGGGGATCCATAAACTTCCGAAATCATATTGGAAGTTTGGATAATGCAGTCGAGTTCTTGCTTAGTGGAGCTAAGACAGCTAACAGAAACAGAAATTTGCATACGTCGTAAATATTTATTCAGTTATGTCTCTCAAAGTTTTCTAAATAGTTAATATCACAAATAAAAACTCAATGTTAGTTATTGCATATTACATTCACACCCCTCAATTATTAATTTATTATAATACTGCAAATATAGCCAAATGAGGTTGGGGCTATTTGTAATACTTTTAAAAGTTGAGCATAAGTGTAAGATATTTGAATAGTTCACATCATCTCCAGAATCCATAAGGTGATCTCTTCTATTAGAGAGAAGTTCAGGGGTGGGAATCCTTTTCTACTCCTACCGGTTAACATCGTCTAACAAGTTCTCCAAAAGTATGGAAATTGAAAAGTGTAAAATGCAATCAAACCTATTTAATTGTCCTTTTCTAATAAACACTCCAAATCTCAGTGTCAATTTTTCTAACCATACGTGTACACAATGTTTGGAATCACATCATAATTCTGAAGCTTGCCTAGTAACCATTCAAAGTATTTTCCTCATAATATACAGGCCACAAACCGCAATATCCTTCCATGAGTTTTCATCTCTTTCACTTGGTTAAATGATTTAATAGAAATTAAAGACAAAAAAAGCTGCAGAAATACAAACATATTATACTCCATGACAGCAAAGCATAAAAACACATATTATACCTTGCCGCGTGTTCTGAAAAATACCGACTTGTCTCCTTCTGTCGTAAGACATGCAGATCTCCCCCGGGACAAAACTCCATAACCAAGCACGACAAGTTATCTGACGTAAACTGGACATAAAGTGTCGGGAGAAAAGGATGATCCAGCATCCTCAGTATCTCCCTTTCTGTTTGAGCCCTAGCTGTTTTTTTCCTCTTAGCCAAGAACTCGTTATCCATAACCTTAATCGCGAAAAGGAAGCCCGTCCCAATCAGCTCGGCAAGGTAAACCGTGCCTATATCACCCGATCCGAGTTTCCTCAGCAGGTTAAAATGGCTCAGCCCCAAGAACCCATATTTTTTTCTTACTAGGTTAATTGCTCCCCATTTTGTGTCCTTCGACATGTGGGGCCTACTACTGCAGGCCGACCCGTTTAATGTGCTGTCCTCGCTGAGGCTGGTCGTGCTACTGCTAACCTCGCAGATGCTGCTTTTCGAGCTTTGTGATATCTCGGTTGACTTGGAGGTTATAATATTGGTTTTAACAGTGGCGACTGAAGGAGGACCCTTAACGGGTTCTTGACTCTTGTTTTCCATAGAACACTGGCATTTTTGGCAAAGCAATTGAGGGGGATTTTGACCTGGTTCCTTTCTATTTCTATCATCTTCTTGTGGTGTAGCGGTAGTTGCTTTCTTTGGTTTCTTCACATCTAGATTGTTGTTTTTTAGAGGGGGGGCGGTATTGCTTTTCAAAGAACTGGATGAAGATACGTTCTGTAACTTTGATTTCTGTCTTACCTTATTTGAGCTTGAGATCTTCTTGCCGGACTCTGACCTATAATTTTCGTAAGAATTATGAGCTTTTGAAGCATTTGGGGTAGCATCATTAAGGACAGGAGACAATTTCTTTCCGTTCTTTACATTGAATGAAGCACTGATATTTTCCGGCTCTTCAAAACACATGTCCTCTTCTCTCTCTTCACGACCATAACCGCTGCATTCGAGCTGCAAGCTACCTGGCTCACTAGAGGCGCATTCTACATAACCCGGAGAAGAACATGAACTCTGGGTAGCCGCTTTCTTAAAAACCGAATCTTGATTGCACCGAGCCACTATTCCAGAAGAATATGAGGTGCTTTCAGCTTGAGGACCATTTAAATTCACTGGATTTCCAGTTTCAGAAATCCTAGGAGATGCTGGCATTGATTGTCGCTTCACGGCAGCCATCTCAGCAGCCTGAGAAATGCACATTCCCCTTAGGGCCTGTTTGAGGGAGACGGGCTCAGAGAATCCGATTCCCATCGGAGATTGAGAACCGACACCCCGGATAGGCTTCTTGGAAGCATTCCTCCGCCAGTCCATGAGATCAAGACTCTTTGAGGCTCCCAGATTTACGGACTCGAAGAGCTTGTTGATATCACGCTCCAAATAGTTGTTGTGCGATTTTTTGAGGAGCGGGGCCCGCTGCTTTGTACTCATCCCATCATCCTTTGCCTCGATTATTTCACAATTTCCACGTGACGAACCCATTATAGTACTATTATTTATACAGTGGATTGATTACCTTAAGAACCAACGGCACATCCTAAGGATTACGGAAGTTATAGAAGATACGGTTATAGTTTACCAAATTCAGCGGCGGGTCCATTTATCTGCATTAAAACACAGTATGCATCAAAAACAGCAAGAATGAGGTGAGCCGGTCGACTAATACTCGGTTTTTTGGTGATAATCAGACCGATCGATCGAGGCCATAAGTATACCAAATATTCCAATAACCCCTTCTCTAACATGTAAACAACACCAAAGCCTAATCCTTCAAAATCCATTTGCAATTATGAATTACAGAGTTCCAAACATTAATGTGCTTCATGTGAAATTTCTTTCAGTTGCTCAAATCCCACTTTGTCAATAATCAATCATATGAACTAAAACATGAATATGCTTTATACTCAAAAAAACTAAATTTTTACAGGACTATGAAACGAATCAAGAACGGCAAAATTCATAAAGCCTGCATTTTCAAGAACCAAGATTTTAGCATTTACCGATGATTTTTACCCCTCCCAACAAAAATTAAAACTTTATTAGTAAATAAAAATGTACTAAAATATTATGATACCTGAAAAAATAAAGGGTCCATTTTAAAGTCTTCAAGAACTCGACTTTCTTGTTCTGCCTCACGACGTCTATATTCTACTGTATTTTTTAAAAAGAAAAACCCTAAAAAAAAAAGTGGGGCTTTATTTTTATCTGATTCTCAGGTAGGTTCGATGGACAAGGATGACAAGAACTATCTCTGATGTGTGAGTGTATCTCTATCTCTCACATCAGTCATCACTCAGTTGTTTTACACTTTTTTTTCTCTCTAAATAAAGACTAATTTTACGTTAATTTTCTCTCTTTATTACCATTACACAAATGATAAAAGGGTCCCACAAAATGTCCCAATCTGGCCCACTTTATTAGCATAGAATGAACCTGGATTCAGATTTGAGTCAACTTAAATACAGTATACGTTTTTCGTTTGCAAGGGCTGAGGAAGGCGAAAAATTGTTGTAATTATGTTAGTAATTTTTTAATTAATTAAAAGGAACAAAATTAAACATTTTCAGTTATAAAATTAAGAAATTTTTGGTAAAACAATAAAAAAGAAAAATGAAATATTTTCCATTTAGACATAATAATATTTTATTTTAAAGTAAAAGAAAGTGTCTCAAGAATATTATTGATTTCTTCTCCTTTTTACATTGATTCTCAAACCTCATATTATATACAAGAAGTACGAGCTGTGTATTAAGAAAACCTAACAAAATTTTCTAAACCTCATCTTGTAAATATGGTAGATAATATTATACAAAGAGTATAATATAATTAGGCAATCTATACCAAATTTATGCTAACACCCCCCCTCAAGTTGGAGCATGTAAATTCGAAATGCCCAACTTGCCGAGCAAACAATGAAACTGAGGTCGCCCAAGAGCTTTCGTAAGAATATCAGCCAGTTGAGAAGTGGTGTTGACGTAAGATGGTCTAATAGTACCTCGCACAATCTCATCTCGAACAAAATGACAATCTATTTCGATATGTTTTGTGCGTTCATGAAATACGGGATTATTAGTAATATGTAAAGCCGCTTGACTATCACAATGAAGAGAGACAGCCGAAGAATGCTCAATACCCAAACTTCGAAGCAAACCTTTCAACCAAATAATTTCACATGTAGCGGAAGCCATTGCACGGTATTCTGCTTCAGCAGAAGAACGGGACACGGTAGTTTGCTTTTTAGTTTTCCATGAAATCGGAGAGCCCCCAAGAAACACAAAATATGCTGTGAGAGAACGACGACTTACCGGACAACTCGCCCAATCAGCATCACAGTAAGCTTCCAACACCATAAGAGCATTGGCCCGTAAAAAAATGCCTTGACCAGGATTTCCTTTCAAGTAGCGAACAACTCGTAAAACAGCATCCCAGTGAGCTTGAGAAGGAGCTTGCATAAATTGTGCAAGGATGTGCACTGAATAACTAATCTCTGGACGAGTAAGGGTGAGATAAATTAATTTACCCACCAAACGACGATATTGCGAGGGTTGAGTGAATAACGGCTCCAAAGAGAGAGCTAAACGATGATTCTCCTCAATAGGCACATTAGCGGGTTTGGAACCAAGAAGACCAGTCTCTGTCAACAAATCAAGAGTGTATTTCCGCTGACAGAGAAAAATGCCACTGGAATTTCGTGCTACTTCAAGACCCAAAAAATATTTCAACTTACCCAAATCTTTCATTCGAAAACATTGACTTAGGTAGTTTTTAAAATCGCGAATGGCAGCACCATTATTTCCAGCAATCACCAAATCGTCAACGTACACAAGAATATTAAGAACGACATCGTCTTTACGATAAACAAATAAGGAGTGATCGGACGGACTATGAGAAAATCCATATGAACACAAAGCAGTAGCTAGCTTAGCATACCAACACCGTGGAGCTTGACGAAGTCCATACAAAGACTTACGGAGACGACAAGCCTTACCTTGCAACCCATGGCCGAACCCAGGAGGGAATCGCATATACACCTCTTCGGACAAATCCCCGTGGAGAAATGCATTGTGTACATCCATTTGGTGTAATTCCCAATTATTGATGGCAGCAATAGTGAGAAAGGCGCGGACAGTAACCATTTTGACGGTAGGAGCGAAAGTTTCGGCAAAATCAACACCTTCAACTTGGTGATTGCCAAAGACCACTAGCCTTGCTTTATATCGTTCAACCGACCCATCGGACTTATGCTTAATCTTGTAAACCCACATACAACCAATAGCCGTTTTATTTGGCGGTAAGTCCTCCACCGACCAAGTATTATTGGCTTCTAATGCATCGATTTCCTCTTCCATAGCTTTCTTCCACTGTGGGGCACGAACAGCCTCCTTAAAAGAGGTAGGCTCAGTCTCGGTAGTAATAGCTGCAAGAAATTGTTGATGGGCAGAAGAAAATATTTGACAATTAACATAATTAGCAATAGGATACGGAGTACCCGTGACGGAAATTGATGTGGGTGACTGAGTAGTAGGAGGAACCAATGTCGTGTTAATATGTTCATTAATCGTGTCCCAACGCACATAATCTTTATGTCGAGCATTGTCAAACTTTTGCCGTTTACCACGACCCATTTCGTCATCTAAAACCACATTACTCGAATCTCCATCACCTTCGTCAATATTATCGAAAATCCCAGTACCATTATTATCACCTATTGCAAGGTCATGATCACTGAGTATACTGTCATGAGAATTACGAGAGTCGGACTCCTCACGAGTATTATCATGTGTTTCAGAAGGAATAATATTATCAAGAGTTGATGTCATCTCGATAGAACTGGATGTTGTCCCCCCCTCGACACCACGGGGTGAACTGACTGGGGAGAGTAGAGTGTCAGCAAAGACAAGGTCTTCAGACTGGTCAATAACAAAATTAGGTGAAGCATGTGAACCATCGACCGTAACGAACGGGAATTGATCCTCAATAAAATGAACATCTCGTGACTGAAAGTAAACACCTGCTTCAAGATCATATATATGCCATCCTTTCTTACCGAATGGATAACCGAGGAAAACGCATCGACGACTTCGAGAATCAAACTTATCACGAGGATGAATATTTTTTGCATAACATAGGCAGCCGAAAACTCGAATTAAACTGAGATCGGGTACCTGTTGAAAAAGTAGTTCAAATGGTGTTTTATTTTGTAGAACTCGAGTGGGTGTGCGATTAATTAAATACGCCGCCGTCAAAACACATTCGCCCCAAAAATCAAGTGGTAAAGAACTTTGAAACCGTAAAGCACGAGCAACATTCAAAATGTGGCGATGTTTTCGTTCGACCCGAGCATTCTGTTGAGGAGTTTTCACCATAGACGTCTGATGGATAATCCCATGTTCACGAAAATATGGAAGGAGCCCTCGAAATTCTGTCCCATTATCACTCCGTAATATTTTTACATGACGATTAAACTGACGAGCAATAAGAGAAAAAAAATCACGAAGAAGCCGAGGGACTTCATCCTTGGTTTTCATCAAATAAACCCAAACACACCTTGAATAATCATCAACTATGGACAAAAAGTAACGAGAGTCACACGCACGATTAGGTTGATACGGCCCCCAAACATCACAATGAATTAAATCAAACAAATGTTCTGCTTTATTATCACTCAACGGAAATGGAGTACGTGTTTGTTTTGCTCGAAAACAAATATCACAAGGTGGAAGAAAGAAATTACGATTAACACCAAAAATAGATGAAAGATGCTCCATTGCCCGAAGTGAAGGATGTCCCATTCGTCGATGCCACAACTCAACATTCTCTTTTCTTGTCACAATATTAACACGAATTGGTTCCTCCATAGTCAAGTAAAAGAGCCCATCAGAAAGCTCACCCACACCAATCGTCGTCAAGGCATGGTCCTGTATCACACATTGAAAATTAGTAAATTGTAAACTTAACTTCTGTGAAGACAAAAGTTGAGAGACCGAGAGCAAATTGTATTGGAAGGATGGAACAAAAAGAACATTATAGATAAATAATTTATCATTAAGCTTAATTGTTCCGGCCCGACTAGCAGTCAAAGATGCACCATTGGGTAAACCAATATTAATAGGATTAATAGAATAACAAGATTCAAATAATCCTTCGTCATAACAGACATGTGTCGAAGCACCGGTGTCGATAATCCATGTGAAAGCATTCTTACCGTTCAATCGCACCATATTAGTGACGGCTTGAGTCTCACCAAGTACAACATTTGTCTTAAGATTGGAGTTGAATGTTGATGTCTCCCCTGGACGTATAGTAGGACGACGCGGTTCACGTCCAGCGGGATAACCATGCTTTTCCCAACACCTACTCTCAGTGTGTCCATCTTTGGTGCAATAAGTACACTTGTAATTAGGACGAGTACTCCCAGTGCTGGTCTTAGATGGTTGTTGTTGCTGCCTTGTATTGTTGTCGCGTACTGCAAAAGCCATAGGAGTAACAACATCTCCTCGGGATTGAGTCACAGCACGAACCTCCTCCTCTTGCACAAGACGAGAATAAACCAAGTGCATCGGAGGTAAGGGCGAGGTGCCTAGGATATTAGAACGAACAGTAGCATAAAAAGACTCTAGGCCCATAAGAAAACCTCGTACATGGTCAGCCTCTCGCCGCCTACGCAACACAGCATTCAAATCGCATCGACACCCGGAACAAGCACAGTTGGGCAACGCATCAAAATTATTGATGTCATCCCACAATTTTTTAATTCTACCATAATAATCCATTATGGTTTCACCAGATTTTTGCTTACAGTCAGAGAGTTCACATTGAATTTGATAAATTTTAACATCATTACCTACCGAGAAGCGCAAACGAATGTCTTCCCAGAGATCGAAAGCAATTTCACGATAAGAAATTGTAGATCGGACGCTTGGTTCTATAGTGTTGAAGATCCAAGCGATAACAGAATAGTTAACCGCCAGCCAATCATCCCAATCTTCGGGATTTTTCGGCTTTTGCTTGAGAGTTCCATCAATGAAACCCAGTTTTCTCTTAGCCCCCAACGCAACCCGAAAACCTTTCGCCCATTCCTCGTAGTTTGGCCCCTTGAGAACTACATGAGTAATCTTTGCCCCCGGACCATCCTGGCTAGAAAGAGCATATAGCGGATTAACGATGTGAGGCGCTTCACCAGTACTATCATTACCACTCTTGTCGTCCACCATGTTGATCGAACAAGAAAAAAATTCGCAAGATTAAACCTTCTCTGATACCATAAAGTAAAAGAAAGTGTCTCAAGAATATTATTGATTTCTTCTCCTTTTTACATTGATCCTCAAACCTCATATTATATACAAGAAGTACGAGCTGTGTATTAAGAAAACCTAACAAAATTTCCTAAACCTCATCTTGTAAATATGGTAGATAATATTATACAAAGAGTATAATATAATTAGGCAATCTATACCAAATTTATGCTAACATATTTTCTTTCCTTCTTTATGTGATTTTAAAAGGTTGCAAGGTTTTAATTATGTAATTGACTAATAATTATACGTGTTCAAACACAATAATTAAAAAAATATTAATAAAAGTATTATTTAAAAAATAAAGTGATTATTGTTATGTGATGAAATGAGTAATTCAGTATTTATTTTGAAATGCTTTTTTGCTATGTAAAATGAATTAGTTCATAAATATTTTGATGTTAATCATTTTATTTTTATTTCATCATTATTTATTTATATACTTTTTTCATAAAATGAGAAGAAAAAATAAAATCTAAATTCGTTCAATAATGCCGTAGTTATTTGTGCCGTGTTTGGTAAAATGGAATATTGAGTGGCTGCTTGGATAATTATATGACAACTACGTACCCCTTTGGCCCTTTCTTGCTCTCAAATGTCGTCTAAAGGTCAAGGTCTAAGGTTTGACTTGAAATAAATATTTAGTTAATTAAACATTCTACAAACTACTGTAAAACTTCAATAAACACAACTCAATCAACATTTGACTAATATTAAAATCTATAGATTCTTCTTGGCGAATCAATTAATTAAACACTAGCTATAAAATCTAGTCAATATAATAATAATAATAATAATAAAACAAGCAAACAATCACCCAATTACCTACAGAGATGTGGTAACATTGAGCAATGACATACGGAAAGTTATCATTAATCTTTATGATGTTTTTTGCATTTGAATCTTCGCCCAATTCTAAAACATCAATTCAAAAAATAGGAGGGAGTATTAGCACATGTATATCTCCCAATTGCAGAGGCCTATTTTGACAAACGAAAATGACTTCACAAATGAATGATTACGGATTTCGTATCTTCTATGTTAAACATCGTTAATACTTTATTCAAGTACTCATATTGAGGAAGCTTAAAAACCTCATTACTCAGTATTATTCAAGTACTCATATTGAGGAAGCTTAAAAACCTCATTACTCCTCGATATTCTCATCCCCAAATTTGTTTGGCAGCTTCTTCGACGTAATCCTTCTGAGTTTGATTGTATTTGAATTATGTTTTTTTTTATAGTTGGATTGTAAACTTTGATTTTTTATGCTTGTTTTAAAATATGAATTGAATTTTGTGTTTCATTTTGAATTTATATGATGTTAATGTTACATGTACATTTTAGGATGAATTTAAAATGAAATTGCAGGTTTGAGAGTTTTTTTTTTTTAAATGAAATTATCAAACTATTCATATCGGATGAAAATACATTAAAAGATATTATCGACTGAAAATGATTGATTGTACGCAGTCAATCAATAATTCTTGTTAATGAATGTTGATTGTTCCTGTACGCAATCATCCCATAAGACCCCCGACCTCTTGAATCAGTCTGTATTGCCCGATTGATAGCAACAGTCGGTGTGCACCTTGTCGTCTAAATCGGTCTGTGATGTATTACCGAGGGGTCGAGATCCTTAAAATCAATCGATAATTAGGTCGGTATTCTATATACCAACCGCAATCGGCAATATATACCAAATTAAATGAGGTCTATGAGAGCTTACACTGGGAGCATTACTCTCGGTGGCATATTAATCGTAGATCCATACACTATACACGTCGGATGTGTATAATTGCGTGTGCATTTAACATAATAATATTAAATCTACGGTCAAAATGTGCATGGTGTACTCCACCCAATGTAACATAGATAATACTATGTTAATATTTGAAAATACGAGTGATAAGATTATCAAACTAAACTCTTAAAATATGCTTAAGAAGAAGAAAGTCAAAACAGAATCAACATCCAATTTAATTTGCAATGAACACATTCTTTGATAGAGATGTACCCCTAAAAATATGTTCAAGAAAGATAAGTCTCGAACATGGGTACGTAGGAAAATTCTCTGTATTGAAACATAGAAGATTGTCACTTCTTCTCTCGATCGTGACTAGCTATATCACTCGAAACATGATAGAGATCTTGTCCTTGATATGAGGCTTGGCCTCTAACGAGGATCTGATGTTTATGCTAAACACCTCAAATTATTTCATCAATTTCATGCTACATAGATCTATTTGCTGAAATTACGCCTTCAGCGTAGGATACCAATTTTTCGTGAAATTGGTCTTGAACTCACAGACAGCAGCTTCCGTCAAAGTAAAACAGTCACACAAGTTGTAGAATAAAATGTGAAGACAAAGTTATGTAATAGTTTCCATTTCATTGATCACAAAACTTAAACTATTACACTTGTAGAGTATGGTAGACAAAACATTTACAAGAAGTTTCCCGAGTGTCGCAACAACTCCCACTAACTTGCAAACTAGCACACGAGTACCTAAAGCTAAATCTCCTAGCTCTAATATTGGCACACGGCGCAAAAGCTACTACACAAACTCGAAGCTCGACTACGATTCTAAAAATCAGATTTCGTTCTCTCAAAATCGTCAAATGATGAAATGAACATCCATGGGTATTTATAGTAGAGCCGCACATGTGAGAGTGATGATGTGTCACGTTCTCATTCGTCGCATGCTTGGCCTATGTCACTTTTCCATGGATGACATCATCATTGTAGAACTTGGATTCTTGAATCTTGGAATCTTGAATCTTTGATTCTTGAATCTTCGAATCTTGAATCTTCAATTTCAAAAACAAACTTCAATTTCAATCTTGACTCCATCGATCTCAATTCTTCATCTTCAATTTCTTGTGAAAATCTCTAAGTGTTGAAGCTTCGAATTTCATCGTCTTCACGGTCGTCGATATCGTTGAAGTTGCAAACTTGGAACAATTCTTCATTTCCTTGAACTGAGTACCTGATGAAAGAAATCACGTTGTAAGTACTAAGTCTTAAAAACAATACACAAAAACAAGAATTATGAAAAACATCACTCGGAACCAAAACCGGCGACTCCTGTCGCCGGATTCATGCAAGCCACAAAACCAGCGACTCCAGTCGCTGGAATTTTTCCATGCACCAAAAACGGCGACTGGAGTCGCCGTTTCTCCAAACACACCAAAAAGCTTGTCGCTGGAAATGCACCATTGCACAACACTAAAAACAGCGACCAGTGTCGCCGTTTTCCACGCCACAATTCCTTTGCACCAGAACCGGCGACTGGAGTCGCCACTTTCTTGCACCATCAAAACCGGCGACTCTGGTCGCCGTTTCCTTGTCACATAGCTTTGCACCAAAAGCGGCGACACGAGTCGCCGTTTTCCTCGCGTCACCAAAAGCGGCGACTGCTGTCGCCGTTTTCTTGCCTCTTCATCCTTGCACCAAAAGCGGCGACTCTGGTCGCCGTTTTCACGTAAATCCAAAAGTGGAGACTCAAGTCTCCATTTCCATGCGCAAGGTAGTTGACTTCGGATTCTTAACCTGTAACCCTGAAAATCAACAAAGACAAAAATACAAGGAAAAATATGTTGTCGCCAAAATCAACATTTACAATCTCCCCCTTTTTGGCACAACTCATGAAAACAAAGTTAAGTAAAAACGAGATACAAGTATCTCCCCCTCAACCAAACAAACTACAAAAATAGCTAAGTAAAAAGATGGAAAAACATCAATCATACAATCAATGAAAAACCATAAAAATACTTAGACAATTTCAAAACGAAACAACAAAACTTAGATAAGAATTCAACTCATAGATAAACCAAGTTCCAAAAACAAGAATTCAAGAGTTAAGCAAATATGAAAAACCATGCATGGACGAATAAGTTCAATGTTGTATGCATGCAAAATCAAAACATGAAAAACGAGTTCCAGAGTTATCAAAAACAGAAATTGAAAAACTTGATCAAACACTTGAACTTCAGTCTTGGGGCACAGCTGTTGGAGAAGGATCACGTTCCGGACTTTCGATCAACTCTTCTTCGTCATCTTCATAACTGAAGCCATCGTCAGAACTAGAGTCATCACTTTCATCAGTGTCGGTTTCCGGATCCCCGAAAATATCGCGCTCACCCAAACCATCAGCTGCAGCTTCGTCAACGTCCTCAACATTGACATCTTCATCAGCTTCATCTCTGAGACCATCAGACGGCATCGCGAACGACGCCCCTGGATTTGTGGTATCACCCATCTTTCCTTTTCCCTTATCACGTGCATTCAAAATTCCTTCGAATATATCTTCATCAGTCTTCTCTCCATCATCACTCACAACTTCAATCAAATTTCGTTTGGACAGCTGCGTATGAGCTTCCTGAATTGCGTCACGCACCATCTTCAGAATAAATGTATCTTTCAAACTGGCATCTGGGGCTCCAACATCTCCAAGTCCTCCCCCTTGTTGGATCTCCCGTTGCAGTCTCTTGAAAGATTTTTTCTGCTTTTCCTGTGCCTCGATCATTCTGTTGTAAGCATCAACATGTTCGACTTGACGCTTTTCCAGTTCTAAGGAGTCGACGTAAAATTCCTGAACCAACGCCGAAGGAACCACAGCTCGGTGACTATGAATCGGATGATGAGGATTCAGATATGAAGGAATTTTTGAAGTCGGACCGAAACCTCGAGGAACAACTCTCGGGGACTTAGCACCCTCAGCTTCAGGTTCTGCGACAGCAGCAGTCGGCTGTGGTTTCGCAGTTGACTGTGATTTCTGGCGCTTAGGAGTTGGGGACTTAGTTTTTGGAGACCTAGGCTTGCGCTTCCGGGAAGACTTCGGAGTTGATGGCGGAGTTAAGATTTCCGGAAGTGTATTCCTATCAAAGAGTCCAAGCCAAGGTAAGTCGATCACTCTTTTGTGTGGAGTCAAGTACTTGCCCGTGATCTTGACTGCCCCGTTTTTCTTCATCTTTTTCTCAGCTGCCGTTTCCGGAATAAAGCCTTGGTCATGAAGCATCCCATATATCAGACAAGGATGCGAGAGATGGAATTTTTTCTCCGTAGGCAACTCAGCTTGCCTAATAATGGTTTCATCCGAAAGCTTTGCAATTTTGCACAAATCAGCGAAAATAATTTTTCCTAAGTTCACTTGTTCGCCACAACTGAGGCGGAAAATGAGGTGCATCAACTCAGGGTCCATGACAGTCGGATCGCGATTCGCAATCCAGTTAGACATCCCAAGATGATGCAGGATGCCATAGAAAGCAGACAACTTTGACGGCGGAGGCAATTCAGACTTGACTTTCTTTTGTGTGAGAAACGTGCCAACCGTCAGGTCATCAACACGTTCCGCAGCTGACGGTGTTGTCCATCTGGAATCAATTTCCAATCTTTCCAAGAAAGCGTTGATGGAGAAAGGACGGAACTTGTACAATTTTTCACGAAAAATGAAGCAGCCATACAGTCGACTCTTCGGGTTAGCAAATTCGGGAGACAAGCTAGCATAAAATTTGTAAAGTATAGGAATGGAGTAGCGATAGGTTAGGTTCACAGATTTGAGCATGTGGACCTTGGTCAGAAAGTCAGTGATGCCATGTTTTTCATAGTCCTCCTTGAGGATAGTTCTGTCAGTATGGATTGGTAACTTCTCAATCAACTTATGGCGACGTTCAGCAGTTGGCGTGAAAAATTCACGAGAATGAGCTTTCGGACACTCAGAGTATTCAGCTATGTATTTGAAGCCATCAGTTGAGACTTGGGATCCAGCTGATCCCGAGGAATGAGGTGCCAAAGGTGGCTTTTGGGAGCTGTGGGTTTTGGATTTTTCAGCAGACCCACCACCAGAAATTTTAGAAGTTGGAGACTTAACTCCACTGCCACTGACGACAGATTTCTTTCCCGAACCACTTCCAGTTGGAAGCGATGATTTTGGTGTCTTTGGATTCTTTCCAGCAGACACAGTTGCAGTTGATGGAATTTTTACAACTTTCTTTCCATCCTTAGTTATCTCGCCAGCTGCGAGTAACCGATGATATTCAGCCCTAGGGACGACTCCACTGTAGATTCGGAAAGAAGCATCCTGGAACTTTGTTTTCCCTGACTTAGGATCTTTTCCCGGCTGACGGGCAGTCGAGAGTTCAGGAGTTGCAGATCTAGTCAAGTCAACGGACGTTTCGGCAGACGAGGCTTTGCGACGATCAACTTTGTCCAGATGAGCTTTAAGCTCTTCGTAAGCCACTTTCTTGGCTTCAGGAGTAAGAGCGTTTTCGAACTGCTCGTTAAGATAAGCAGTCATATCAGCCATTATATCGTCAAAATTTTTCGCCATTTCAAAGTTCAGAAAAAAAGTAACCGACAGTTAGCAGCTGTGAGAACGGTAACCACGGAAAAAGAGTTCAACTTCCGAAAACAAGGACAGGGCGCCGGATGCGCAAAGCAAGAGTTGCCGGATGCAACGGAAAAACAAGAATCCTAAGAACTAAGAATTTCGAGCGCCGAACTTGCAGTTGAAAGTCGAGAGATCGAGAGCTTGAGAGTTAGAGAATTCTGATGAAAGCGTAAATGAAATAGGTTTTCAACAAGGCCTATTTATAGGAAAAATTTGGGCCGCCCGTCGGAATGAAAAAGCCCAGTCCAATACCTGTAAACAGCTCTTCTCAAGAAGGAAATCAGATCAAAAAGACGAACAAAAATTTATTAATTTTGAAAATATTATTAAAATAATAATTTCCAAAAATAATAAATAATAAAATAAAATAAAATAATAATAAAATGAAAAGTTTAGAGATAATCAAACCATGGCATGAAAACCGAAGTTGAGAACCATCGGTTGAAAGACGAAGTTGAGTGCCATTGGTTGAGAAACTTGAGTTGTCAATTTTTCTTGGACGTTGAAAAAATCGGCTAAGGCAAAAATTCCAGAGACATGAGTCTCCGGTTTCGTGCCAAATGTGAGTCGCCGTTTTTCTGGCGACTTGAGTCTCCGGAATTTTGCATAAGTGAGTCTCCGGTTTCGTGACATTGTCAAGGTAGCCAAGAAACTGGAGACACGAGTCTCCGGTTTTGAGGAGTCTCCGTTTTTTGAGGTGAGTGTTGAGTCTCCGGTTTTGTGTACGTTGAGTCTCCGGAATTTTGGCGTAGTCTCTGTTTTTGTGTATGCTGGACTTAGTATATATTCCGTGCCACTTGAATTTTGCGAGTTGGCCGTTGCTACACTCAAAATTAGACTTCCGAGATGGTAAACCACGTAGCACTGGATATGAACTACAGAAATGCCAAAACAAAAACAACACATCCCGAGTTAGTCAATCAAGAGTTCAACACACACAAACATTCAAACACATTTTAGTGGAGATTCGAGGGGTGATATTAGGCAATGAAGAGCAAATATTTTCCCAGAAAAGAATCCACATTTCATCATTTTCCAAAAACCAAAAATTTTCACACAAGGTGATAGTAACTTTGAGGGAATGAAAAATCTCTCATATTAAAAACCGGTGAGATGGACCGAAGTATGTGATAGACATGTTTACTTGTCCTTCGTCTCAGTCACAAGGAATCAGTCGTGTTTCGTCGAAACATATTGGCAGAGTTAGCACCGCACAAGAGATTTTAATTCATGAATGCAAGGTGAACACTTAAGGCACTCCGATCAGGAACTAGCTTTACTTCAATCAGAGGGGAGCCGGGGTAACCGGCGTCCTCCAGACGAGTTTTTTAGCTTTAAATGAAATGCAACAGACACTCATTACAGCAGTCAGAGGGGAGCAAGGTTCACTTGCGTCCTCCAAAGTGTGATAGGAGAGTGTCTTAAAATTCAGCGTCCATGTACAACCTTTCGAAGAGGGGAGCCGGGGTAACCGGCGTCCTCCGTTACTTGGCTTTATGGATCTATGCAAATGAAGCGAGGAGTTTAAGCCATGTTCACATGTTCGCATTCAGCGGAATAAATACTCTTGTGTCCGAAGACTAAAAACGGCCTCGAATCCATGTTTGTCTGACTAGACTAATCCACGACGATTCCGAGTGCGTATTCAGAAGTAAAGAAACTACTCTTTCAGACTTCAAAATTTTTCCGTGAACTCTTAGAGAGAACACATGCAGAGAGAATTTCTTAGTTTCTTAAATCTCTCAAAGTCAAGAGGTTTGGTAAAGATGTCAGCGAGCTGTTTTTCCGTTGAAATATGCTGTAGACTGACTATATCACGATCAACCAAATCTCTAATGAAATGATGTCGAATGTCGATGTGTTTAGTTCTTGAGTGCTGGACAGGATTTTCGCTGATTTTGATAGCACTCTGGTTATCACAATACAGCACTAATGGAGCACTCTCAAGGAGATAGTCATTCAACATTTGTTTCAACCAAAGTAGTTGAGTGCAGCAACTTCCAGCTGCAACATACTCCGACTCGGCAGTTGACAATGCAATGCAATTTTACTTTCTACTATGCCAAGATACGATATTATTGCCAAGGAAGCAACAACATCCGGAGGTACTCTTTCGTTCGTCCGTGTCCGTCGCCCAGTCGGCATCAGAAAAGCCGACAAGGTTGGATGACGTGTCGCGCGCATACCACAGACCTAGCTGAGAAGTCCCAGAGATGTAGCGGAGAATCCGTTTCACAGCTCGTAGATGGTCCTCCTTTGGATCAGCTTGGTACCTGGCACACATACAAACACTAAACATAATGTCAGGACGAGTGGCAGTTAAATAAAGTAAACTCCCAATCATGGAACGATAAAGAGTTTGGTTTACACTCCGACTTTTCGTTGACGTAGACAAGCGTTCCGTAGTTGCCATAGGAGTGTTAGCTGGCTTGGCATGATGCATCTCAAACCTCTCAACCATATTTTTAGCATACTTACTTTGAGATACAAATATCCCATTTGGTCGTTGAGAAATCTGAAGGCCAAGAAATTGATGCAACTCCCCCTCAAGGCTCATCTGAAATGTTGAGGACATAGCTTCTGTGAAGGCAGTCACGAGTTTAGAACAAGTAGCTCCGAAGACAATGTCGTCAACGTAAATTTGGGCAACAATCATGTGTTTGCCTTCTCGCTTGATGAACAAAGTTTTGTCCACCGATCCCCGCTCAAAGCCGAACTTTAGAAGAAAATCCGTGAGACATCCATACCAGGCGCGAGGCGCTTGTTTCAAGCCATATAGAGCTTTGTGAAGCTTGTATACATGATTTGGCTTTTTCGGATCCTCAAAACCCTTAGGTTGAGCAACGTAGAGTTCTTCTTCCAGCACACCGTTCAAGAAGGCAGCTTTGACGTCCATCTGTCGAAGTTTGATGCCTAGATGGCATGCAATAGCAATCAAGAGTCTGATGGATTCAATTCGCGCGACCGGAGCAAAGGTTTCATCAAAATCTATGCCTTCCACTTGGGCATAGCCTTGGGCAACAAGACGAGCTTTGTTCCTGACAACTTGATTATGCTCATCTGTTTTATTCTTGAAAATCCATTTAGTTCCAACAACATTGATGTTTGAAGTTCGGGGAACTAAGGACCAAACATTATTCCGTGTGAACTCATTCAACTCTTCTTGCATGGCCATGATCCAAAAATCATCTTGCATGGCTTCCTTGTAATTTTTCGGCTCATTTTCAGAAAGAAAGCAAGAGATGCTGATTTCGTTATAGATTGCAGAGGTGCAGATATTGTAGAGTTCAGTCGGAGAATTTGTCGGTTTCTTTGAGCGCGTAGTTCGCTCATTTAAGTTCCCAATCATTTGGGTCGGAGGATGTTTCTTTTGAACGAGTCGAGGTGCCTCTCTAGTAGCATTAGCTGGGTTTCCAATGTTTAGCTCAGTTTCTTCATCTTCAGACGATGAAGTATCATTGTCCTGGTTGCTAGAATCTCCAACTTCGGGTGAAGTATTTGGAGTAAAATTTCCTGGAGACACATTCTCAGGAGCAGCAGTTGTGGGTGTTGGTGGAAAATTTTGATAATCCAAAATTCCTTCTTTAACCCAGTTTTCCTCAGTATCTTTTCCAAGAAAGTCTTGTTCATCAAAATTTATGTTAACAGTTTCGATGACTTTCTTAGTTCGAAGATTGTAGGCACGATAAGCATGGCTATTTTGGCTATAACCAACAAAAATACCACGATCAGCTTTGGCTTCAAATTTCTTCAGAGGATCACGATCCTTCAAAATATAGCAAGTACAGCCAAAGACACGAAAGTGTGCAACTGAAGGTTTCTTGCCATTTACCAGTTCGTAGGCAGTTGCGGTCGTCCCAGATCGAATACTTATCCGATTCAAAATATATCCAGCAGTGGAGACAGCTTCTGCCCAAAAAGTTCGTGCAAGATTTTTGGAGATAAGCATTACACGTGCCATTTCTTGTAGCGTTCGATTCTTTCGTTCGGCAATCCCATTTTGTTGAGGAGTTTTTGGGGCCGAGTATTCATGATGAATTCCTTTCATCATACAGAATTCGTTGAAGCTAGCATTTTGAAATTCAGTTCCATGATCACTTCTGATCCTTTTTACTTTAGCTTCATGATTCGTTTTGATCCATTTCACAATGCCCTTGAAGGCATCAAAAGTTTCATCTTTGGTAGCCAAAAATCTTGTCCAAGTGTAGCTAGAAAAATCATCAACTACAACCAACACATATTCTTTCTTTGCTATACTTTTAACCTCCATTGGACCCATCAAGTCCATATGTAACAGTTCGAATGGAGCTGAAGTACTCATGAGCATTGGCAGTGCCGGATGAGGAGTTCTTGTCAGCTTACCCTTCTGACAGTCACCACACACTCTTTTCTCAATTTTGGGGAGTTGAGAGATTCCTCGAACAATCTCCCCCTTAACCAATTTGCTCAAATTTCGAGTGCTGGTGTGGCCAAGTCGTTGATGCCACAAATCCACTTCATCAGGAACGGTCACAGAAAAACAACTATACTCAGTTGTATAGCAATTATTTTTGGCTCGTGGACCTTCCATTATACACTTTCCTTCACCATCAAAAACTCTGCACGATTCCTTATCAAAACTCACGTTCAGTCCTTCATCACACAGTTGACTGATGGAAATCAGGTTAGCAACAAGTCCTTTTACATGGACTACATTTCTGATAGGAGGTAGTCCTTTGATTTGTAGAGTCCCCTTTCCCTTTACGACGCCTTTTGCTCCCCCTCCAAACACTACGGGAGCTCCAGTCATAGGCTCGTAATTTTTCTGAAACTTTTTCGTGCCAGTCATATGGCGGGAACAGCCACTATCAAAATACCAAATTCCTTTGGTTCCAGTCTCAGATGCGTTGAGTGCGACATGGCAGAAAATCAGTTCTCTTGGTTGCCAACAGCTGGTTTTAGAATTAAGTTCAGCTTTGCACTTTTGGGACCTAGGCACCCACTTCTTCTTCCCATTAGAATTTTGACCGTTCCTCTCAGTCACAGCTTTCGGATTTGTCTTAGCTTTCGGATTTGAAGAAATGGGTTTCTTCATTTCCTTAGTCACTTCAGACTTTTTCTTCAAGGTCATAAGTTCTCTGTTCATGTCTTCTTTCATCCTGTAGCAAAATGGTCGAATGTGTCCAGGTTGATCACAGTAGTGACAAACATACTTTCTCCTTTGACGAGTTTCAACCTTCATGGACGTTTTGACCGAAAATGTTTTTGTGCGAGAGAGTTGTCCAGTTTTCTTCACGTTCTGAGATCTGTCTATGTTCTTCAGCAACGTCTTTTCATAAGGTAGGATACCACGAGGATGTTTGACAATATTCTTCGGAAATTGATATGTCTCAGATTCAGATTTTGAAGTCGAGGACGACTTTTGAGTTTTAGGTTCTGGAGACTTAGCAATCTTCTTCCCTTCAGCAATCTCCTTCCGTTTAGATGATTCAATGTCATCTTTACTTTTATCCTCAGGCAAATCACCCGATGCCTTAACAAAACTCACTTCCTTCTTCTTTTCGGATGTCGAGTATATAGACTCAAAAACTTTTTGAAATCCAAGACCGTAACGATTAGGATTCATGTATGAAGCAGCATTGTCAAACACAGAAGAGTTCGTGTTCATTTTCCTCAACAGCTCGTCAGTCATATGCAGTTTTTCTTTCAACACATATCGTTCCTTGTCAGTCATGGCAAGGTCAGTTTGAACTTTCATAAGGGATGACTTCAGTTCGTCATTTTCAGCGTCCGAGTTCTTAAACAATGTCTGCAGCTTCTTAACTTCAGTTGACTCCTTTTTCAGTGAAGTCTTTAGTTTTGAGTTTTCAGAACTCAACTTCTCACACACTTCTCTCAGTTCGACAACTTCCTTGAAATACTTGTGCTTTTCCTCGAACAGGTCATCAAATTTAACTTTAAGAATTGTCAGAGAGTTGTTCAACTTTTTCTTCTCATCCTCAGTCTTCTCAACTGAGTTTCTCAAGACTACAGCCTCATCATTCATTTTTCGTTTCTCTTCAGAGAGTTCATCAAGAGATTCTTTTATGAATTTCAGTGACACTTCAAGTGTGCTATTCTCTGTGATAGCTGTGTCACACAATTTTTCGAGTTTAGAATAACTCTCTTTCAGATCAACCAGTTCAGCAGACTCGGTCACACTTTGATGGACATCAGATGTCATCTCTTCCCTTTCGGTCTCAGACTCAGACTCATCATCCGAGAAAATGTTATCATCACGAAAATTTCGATTTGTCGATGCCACACGGAAAATGTTGTCTGCAGTTGCAGTGTCTTTCAGAAAGGTGTCAAGTTCAAAGTTTTCAACTTCGAAATTCGCCAGTTCAAAGTCTTCACAAAAAGTGACAACTAGAGCGTTGTCCTCATCGTCATCAGAATTATTGTCCTCAGACTCGTCGTTCTCAGAAATGACATCCTCATCGTCGATCACGACATAGCTAACTGGTAGCTTCTTCTTACGATGTAAGTTCGGGCATTCATTTTTAACGTGTCCATATCCCTTACACTCATAGCATTGCATTTTAGAGACATCTTTGCTAGTAGAGGAGTATGGCGAAGGTTTAGTTCCCTTGAACTTTTTGTCAGACGATGATCCCTGATTTCGATTGTCAGGAGTATTCGGGTATGAGTTAGAACTTTTCTGAAATTTCCGAAAGTTTCGGGCACGGTTCTTCCTCTTAAACTCTTGTTTCACAAGGTACGTGACTATCTCAGTCAGTGCAGCAAGTTTATCAGAATTATTCGAATTCATCAACCGTTCAATTTCCTCTGCTTCATCGTCATCAGATTCATCTACATCAGCTGAGAAACTACATTCAGACTTTTCATTCCTTGAAGGAGTTTTCTGCGGTTTTGAACTTCTTGAGCTCTTACCTTTTTCAGAGATTTTTAGAGCAGTCATCGGCTCATAAACAAGAGACATTTCAGGGTTGCTACGCACTTTTAAGGTCAAGTCATAGTTTCTCAAATCAGCCATTAAGTCTGCATAGTCCCATGTCTGATTCTTTTCTTCTCGTTCTTCAAGAGTTAGCACTTTACTTTCGAACCGAGAACTTAGACTATGAAGAGTTTTCTCATAAATCATGACGGAAGGAAAAGTTTCTCCAAGTTCATGAACTTCGTTCACATATCTCATGATTTTGTCTAAGTACTCATTTATGTCTTCATCTTCTCTCATACGGAGTTGATGGAACTGAGCAGTGATAGTTCGAATTTTAGAGCGCTTCACGGCCTTACTTCCTTCGCATGTTCTCTGAAGAGTTTCCCATGCGTCTTTCGCTGAAGTGCAATTTTTCACCAGTTGGTACATACTTAGTTCCAACCATTCACAAATAAGAAGTAGAGCCTTGCTATTCGCAGTTGACAAATCGTGCTCTTCTCTAGTCCAGTTGCGTTCTGGTTTGGGAATTCTTACTCCATCGGCATCTTCAGTATACGGACACACCCAACCTTCCAAAACAGCCATCCATGCACGAGAGTCATGGCCTTTAATTCTAGCAGAAACTTTAGCTTTCCAGTTAGAGTAGTTCTGATGAGTAAGCATAATCGGTTTCTGAACAAACATTGGCGACTCCATTTTAGCGGAAATATGAAGTCAAGTAACGGATCACGTCTTATGCGTATGACGTCCCGCTCTGATACCAAATGAAATTACGCCTTCAGCGTAGGATACCAATTTTTCGTGAAATTGGTCTTGAACTCACAGACAGCAGCTTCCGTCAAAGTAAAACAGTCACACAAGTTGTAGAATAAAATGTGAAGACAAAGTTATGTAATAGTTTCCATTTCATTGATCACAAAACTTAAACTATTACACTTGTAGAGTATGGTAGGCAAAACATTTACAAGAAGTTTCCCGAGTGTCGCAACAACTCCCACTAACTTGCAAACTAGCACACGAGTACCTAAAGCTAAATCTCCTAGCTCTAATATTGGCACACGGCGCAAAAGCTACTACACAAACTCGAAGCTCGACTACGATTCTAAAAATCAGATTTCGTTCTCTCAAAATCGTCAAATGATGAAATGAACATCCATGGGTATTTATAGTAGAGCCGCACATGTGAGAGTGATGATGTGTCACGTTCTCATTCGTCGCATGCTTGGCCTATGTCACTTTTCCATGGATGACATCATCATTGTAGAACTTGGATTCTTGAATCTTGGAATCTTGAATCTTTGATTCTTGAATCTTCGAATCTTGAATCTTCAATTTCAAAAACAAACTTCAATTTCAATCTTGACTCCATCGATCTCAATTCTTCATCTTCAATTTCTTGTGAAAATCTCTAAGTGTTGAAGCTTCGAATTTCATCGTCTTCACGGTCGTCGATATCGTTGAAGTTGCAAACTTGGAACAATTCTTCATTTCCTTGAACTGAGTACCTGATGAAAGAAATCACGTTGTAAGTACTAAGTCTTAAAAACAATACACAAAAACAAGAATTATGAAAAACATCACTCGGAACCAAAACCGGCGACTCCTGTCGCCGGATTCATGCAAGCCACAAAACCAGCGACTCCAGTCGCTGGAATTTTTCCATGCACCAAAAACGGCGACTGGAGTCGCCGTTTCTCCAAACACACCAAAAAGCTTGTCGCTGGAAATGCACCATTGCACAACACTAAAAACAGCGACCAGTGTCGCCGTTTTCCACGCCACAATTCCTTTGCACCAGAACCGGCGACTGGAGTCGCCACTTTCTTGCACCATCAAAACCGGCGACTCTGGTCGCCGTTTCCTTGTCACATAGCTTTGCACCAAAAGCGGCGACACGAGTCGCCGTTTTCCTCGCGTCACCAAAAGCGGCGACTGCTGTCGCCGTTTTCTTGCCTCTTCATCCTTGCACCAAAAGCGGCGACTCTGGTCGCCGTTTTCACGTAAATCCAAAAGTGGAGACTCAAGTCTCCATTTCCATGCGCAAGGTAGTTGACTTCGGATTCTTAACCTGTAACCCTGAAAATCAACAAAGACAAAAATATAAGGAAAAATATGTTGTCGCCAAAATCAACATTTACATTTGCCTTTTATTCACATCGTTATATATGTAGCTTTATCGTATGATCGATATTATCCTCAATCGAGTCTAGAACTCGAACGAGGCTTTGAGGTTCTTATATACTTTGATGCTTCATCATTTTCGAGCTCTCTCGATCATTTTTGTAATAATGTGTGTATTGAAAATTGATGTGTGATTATATATTTATATTATATACATATAGTATTTGTGTTTTTTATTATTTGAATAAATTATTATTTCTATTCAAATGTATATTCTAACCCATTACACAAAGATATAAAAGGATTATACATAATCTTTCAAGTTGTGGGGATAGCTCAGTTGGGAGAGCGTCAGACTGAAGATCTGAAGGTCGCGTGTTCGATCCACGCTCACCGCATCTAGAACTTTTTCCAAATCAGCTTTTTATACATCAAGTTCAAAGTTGTTTGATTTTTGTTTTTCAAATTTTTTTTACCAATCAACTTCAAAGTTTGATTTTTTTTTTATCATCAAATTGTATCCATCAAGTTCAAACTTTTTCCAAATCAACTTTTTATCCATTAATTTCAAAGTTGTTTGATTTTTGTTTTTTAAATTTTTTAGAACAATTTTTTTTATCAATCAAGTTCAAAGTTTGATATTTTTTTTTAATTATCAAATTGTATCTATCAAGTTCAAAGTTGTTTGATTTTTCGCATTTTTTAAACTTTTTTGCAAAACAATTTTTTATCCATGAAGTTCAAAATTGTTTAAATTTTGTTTTTCAACTTTTTTCAAATCATTTTTTTTATCCATCAAGTTCAAAGTTGTTTGATTTTTTTATTATCAAAATTTATCCATGAAGTTCAAAATTGTTTGATTTTTGTTTTTCAACTTTTTTCAAATCATTTTTTTTTATCCATCAAGTTCAAAGTTGTTTGATTTTTTTAATTATCAAATTATATCCATCAAGTTCAAAGTTGTTTAATTTTTTTTAATATCAAATTTTCCAAATCGATTTTTTTTATCCATCAAATTCAAAGTTGCTTGTTTTTCATTCACTATTTTTTATTTTTTATGAAGTTTGTAAAACTTAAGATGTTTTTTTATTCATTAAGTTCAAAATTGCTTGTTTAAACACTTTTTTTTTATAAAGTTTGTAAAATTTAATTAGGTTTTGTACTTAGACTCCAACTGTAGTAGACTTTTGTACTAGACTCCAAATTCATAATATGTAGAACGAGAGAATTTTTTAGTTAGTCATTCAAAACGGGTCAAGTCTCGATTTGATCCATTAAAATAAGTCGATTTCAATTTAGTCCCTTAAATAATACAAATGTAGTCAATTTAGTCCAATTTGATCGAAAATTTCAATTTTTCGACGAAAAGACACGTGGACCTATTTAAAGCGGATTTTGTTGACTCGACGCCACGTGGATTTGCCACGTGAGCATCATTTTGATCGTTTTGGTCAAAACGATCAAACTGATGCTCACATGACAAATCCACGTGGCGCCGGTTTATCAAAATCCACTTGAAATAGGTCACATGTCTTTTTCCGACGAAATTTTGAATTTTCCAATCAAATTGGACTAAATTGACTATATTTTTATGATTTAAGAGACTAAATTGAAAACGAGCTTTTAAATAGACCAAATCGAGACTTGACCTTTTTTGAAAGACCAACAATTTTTTTATCGTTTGATCATGTGTTATCCCGTGCTAAGCACAAAATATATTAACATTAAATAAATTCAAAATAAAAATTAAGTTATAAAAACACAATTTA
Organism: Euphrasia confusa; assembly: GCA_954870475.1. NCBI lineage: Eukaryota > Viridiplantae > Streptophyta > Magnoliopsida > Lamiales > Orobanchaceae > Euphrasia > Euphrasia confusa. Next base: position 28,246,066 of record OX940960.1, read on the forward strand.
AATTGTAATAATAATTATAAAATAATGTTTGAAATAAAATTTATTAGAATATAAAAAATTATATAAAATTAATAAAAATATAATATTTTTAGTGTAACAAATGGAGTATATATGATTAACATGTAAATAAACATTTGCATGACAATAAATTAAAAATAGAAATGTGATAGGTTAAAATGTAAGTTTTGGTAAATAAATAGTAGACATAAAAAAATGATTAATATTAAAATAATTATGTTCATAGTCTAAAAGAAATAAAATAAAATGTTATTTATGTACATTTTAAAATATGATAAGTTTATAAAACTATTATTATAAACTCAATAATCAAATTAATTTTAAATACAAGTATTTTATTCATAAAATAATTATGTGCAAATATTAATTATAAAATAGAACGATTTATTATTTTTATATAATTATTATTTTATTTATATCAGCTCTTTATTATTTTTATCATTATTACCTCATTTATTTTCAATATTTTATTTTTATAATATTTATTTTTATAAAATATACATATATATGTATATAATTAAACAAAAAAATATTTCAAAATTACACGATAATAATTTTTTTAAAACTATTTAAAAAAATAAGTTCAAGTTTAATAAGCTAACTTGTGTTAATTTTAATTAAAAAAAACAGACATAGTAGTGGTATTTAAAATAGGGATAATTATAGTTTAGTGGCTGAACTATAGGCCCTTTCAGACTTTGGTGACTCATCTTTTTTTTTTGGTAGTTTAGTATCTGAACTAAGGCCTAATTAGACTTTAGTGGCTGGATTGGCGGATCCCGGCGACACGTGCAAAACACGTGACTTCAGTTGACAAGTGTCACAATTACGTTGGCTAAAGGTGAGAAGTTACGCTTTTAGCCTTTACATTATTTATCATTAATATTTTTTAAACATATGATACGTATTATACGGTCCAGGAAATACGTATTATATATGTATATATACACACGTATTCTTCCTTGATTAATTATCTAAATATGCAGCCTGAGAAACACCACCGCCGCCGCCGGAAACGGCATCTGCTGGCGCGGCGAATGTAGCTTCGCATCCGGAGTCCCGAACTCCCAATTCCGTTCGATTTCGTCCGGAGCGTCCCCAAATTCGATCCAATCCGAGTTCGCGAACTCAACGATGACGGAAATCCACGTCGGCGGCCACCACGCTTGCGGATTCGACGCCGCCGCCGCCCCCGGTAACGGAATTTCATTCGAGTCCATCGTCCCGGCCCTAAATATCACCTGCGGACTCGTGATGACGGCCAATTTCAGCGTCGTCTCTTGGGGCCCCGGTTGGACCGGATCGGGTATTGAGCTTCCTCTGTCCAGATCTCTCCCCGGCCCTTGCATCGACTCGACCTGTCCCTGCAACGTGTATCCCGAATCAAATTCCCTTTGTTCCGGAAACGGTCATATATGCCGCCCCTGCAATATTCCGACCTCAACCCCACCCCCGTCCCCTAGTACTAATCCCCCCTTATCCTCCCCCTTCCAGAAGACTCAGTAGGCACCTCTTAGTTTTCGCAATCGTTGGATCTGTCAGAGGGTTCGGCGGTATATGCTCCCTGATTTACTGTTTGTGGACCGGAGTTTGTTTTGGGAAGAGAAAGGTCCACAATTCCGGCTGCGGGGTGCAGCAGTGGGGCTAACAAATCCCAATTACTACATTCAATTATATTTAAATGAGTTTTATGTTTTAAAACATATATTAATTATGTATATAATAATAATATAAGGAAATGTCGATAATACCCTTCAGAACTCACAATTTGTATTAAAATAAGCACATGTCAAGCACGTGTTGCCGGAATCCACCGTTTCAGCCACTAAAGTGTAATTAAGCCTTAGTTCAGTTACTAAACCACCAAAAAAAAAAGATGAGCCACCAAAGTCTAAAAGTACCTATAGTTCAGGTACTAAACTATAATTATCCCTTTAAAATATGAATTATAAATTGACAAAAAGAAAGAAAGTAAAGAAATGCTTTGTGAATATGATGTGTGAACGCAAAAGATCCGATGTGGTGGGTCAATGCCAAATGCGGGCCCCAATACTATTTTAGGAGTACTTTATTAGGTAACGAGAAAATCAAACGCGCAGCGTTGAAACATTAGACAAGGCTACAACTGGTCAACCAGCCTAATCAACGGCACCCATCGTGCCACGTGGACGAATAAATCCTCCTAATGCATCTTTCCCACATTTGTGAGTTAAATCCCAAAACCAGCAAATACAAATACTAATCCTAATCGACGACTCTGCACAGTATTTCCGATCCAATGGCGGAGAACACATTCAAGTACGTGATCGTCGGAGGTGGCGTTGCCGCTGTGAGTATTCTCGATCTATTCTTTTTTTTTCTTTTTAGTTTTTATGTAGTAGGAGTAATTAACTTTACGCTATGCCTGATCAGATAATTTTTTTTTTCGATTATGTTTGTTGAAGTTGTGCTGTGTACGTTCAATTATGATTTGTCCGGGGTTGAATTTGTATATAAAAACTGTTATTCTTATAACTTTAGATAGCTAAGGCTTAGCCAATTACCAATTGATTTTAGAATGAAACCCGACGACTGAGTTTCACTATCTTGTCTATGACCACTAGGCAAGCCTTCGATTTTCAATCTGGAATTCTGAATATTTATTTTCTGTTTTTACTCAAAAAGTAATTTTTTTTAACCAATTGATCTTGCAGGGGTATGCTGCCCGGGAATTCGTTAAGCAGGGAGTTCAGCCAGGTGAACTAGCTATCATTTCCAAGGAGGCGGTATGCACCTAATCATGAATCAGTCGATCGATCGATCAGGCTATTGTTTTTCTTCATAACGCTTAATGCTAATGCATAATATATCATTGTTTCAGGTGGCCCCGTACGAACGTCCTGCTCTAAGCAAGAACTACTTATTCCCCGAGGGTGAGAGATCATATCCTAGCTATATGTATTTATATAGTCACTTTTTTCAACTTGTGCTTATGAATGTATTGTAATTTGTATGTTCTTCCAGGAACCGCGAGACTCCCAGGCTTCCATGTTTGTGTTGGAAGTGGAGGAGAAAGGCTACTTCCCGAATGGTACTCTGACAAAGGGATATCTTTGATACTCAGCACCGAAATAGTCAAAGCAGATATCGCTTCAAACACGCTCATCTCAGCTTCTGGACAAATCTTCAAGTACCACACACTCGTCATAGCCACTGGATCAACCGTTAAGCATCGATATCATATCATCACAATTTTTTTTATTTATATGCATTGGTTTTCTGATTACTCTGTGGGGCCCGTTCAGGTTATCAAGCTGACAGACTTTGGTGTGAAAGGTGCCGATGCCGAGAACATCTTCTATTTGAGAGAAATTGAGGATGCCGATAAACTTGTGGAGGTAATCAAAGCAAAGAAGAACGGCAAGTGTGTGATTGTTGGTGGAGGGTACATAGGTCTCGAGTTAAGTGCAGCTATGAAAGTCAACGATATTGACGTCACCATGGTTTACCCTGAGCCTTGGTGCAGTAAGTCTTTATAAATGTTACGTTTACTTTGTTTTATAATGGTTGTTGGTTTGAGTGCTTATTGATTAGTATGCGATTTTTCTTACAGTGCCTCGGCTATTCACTGCTGGGATAGCTGCCTTCTATGAAGGTTATTACGCAAACAAGGGAATCAACATCATCAAGGGAACCGTAGCTGTTGGATTCGGACAAAACGAAAACGGGGAGGTCAGTTTTTCGTTTTCCGTTTCGGTCATAGGAATCTTTTCATATGTAATTTTCGATCTTTTTTCAGGTTACGGAGGTAAGACTGAAGGATGGTCGGGTGCTGGAAGCCGACATAGTAGTTGTTGGTGTGGGAGGAAGGCCTCTCACGTCTCTATTCAAGGGCCAGGTCGAAGAGGAAAAGGGAGGCATCAAGGTGATTCAATTTTTTTTCGTATTTATTAGTGTTTTTATTTGAACAGGAAATAAACCTGTAAGAGTTTTCATATACAGACCGATAGCTTCTTCAGAACTAGTGTTGCGGATGTGTATGCTGTGGGAGACGTTGCTACGTTCCCATTGAAGCTGTACAACGAGATCAGAAGGGTCGAACACGTTGATCATGCGCGCAAATCCGCTGAACACGCTGTTAAGGTATTTGGCCTGGCTCTGTTCTTTTTGGATTGAAACTAACTGAACTAATCGAGAGCTAATCTGAATGAGTCTGAACTGAACTTAAATTAAGTTGAAAAGAAGAGAGCAGATTCTCTTTTTTAGGGACTGTATTAGCTAATAAATTTGTGTTGTGCAGGCAATTTTTGCTACTGAACAAGGAAAGCCGATTGAGGACTATGACTACCTTCCATACTTCTATTCTCGTGCGTTTGACCTGTCGTGGCAGTTCTACGGGGACAATGTGGGAGAAGCTGTTCTATTCGGAGACAACAATCCGAGCTCTCCCACACGCAAGTTTGGAACATATTGGATCAAGGATGGCAAGGTTGTTGGTGTGTTTCTCGAAGGGGGAACTCCCGAAGAAAACAAGGCGATTGCCAAAGTTGCTAGAGTCCAGCCGCCGGTGGACAGCTTGGATCAGCTGGCAAAGCAGGGTCTCGCCTTTGCTAGCAATATTTAAAATTAATAATATATATTGAAAACGATGGCGTGTTAGTTGTATTGTGTTTGGTTGTGTGCTTGCCTTGTGGTGTATTCATATTCCTTCGGTTTGGACGAAAAGAATGTTTTCTTTTCTTCTATGAAAACTACTAATACTGTAATTTGTTTTATTTTATAATTTCTGTTTGACATAACAAAATAAATTATTCCAAAATAATTTTAATCAGTGGTTTAATGATTCTGAATGTAAGAAACAGCAACACTCTGACATTCATGATTCATTGTGAAGTCCGGTTTTTGTAAAAATAACAATATTATTAACCAATTTTATAATTTGATGTAATTTCTTTAGCAACTCAGTCGCTTTGGCCGAGTGGTTAAGGCGTGTGCCTGCTAAGTACATGGGGTTTCCCCGCGAGAGTTCGAATCTCTCAGGCGACGAAACATATTTTATGTTTCTTTGTTTTTGTGAACTTGGTTTAAGATGAGATGAATTCATATTCTTCTCTTTATTATATTTTTTATGTTTCTTTGTTTAAGATGAGATGAATTTGTATTCTTCTCTTTATTATATTTTTTATGTTTCTTTGTTTTTGTGAACTTGGTTTAAGATGAGATGAATTCGTATTCTTTTCTCTTTATTATATTTTTTTGTTTTTGTGAACTTGGTTTAAGATGAGATGAATTCATATTCTTCTCTTTATTATATTTTTTATGTTTCTTGGTTTAAGAACTTGGTTTAAGATTGGTTTAAGATGAGATGAATTTGTATTCTTCTCTTTATTATATTTTTTATGTTTCTTTGTTTTTGTGAACTTGGTTTAAGATGAGATGAATTCGTATTCTTTTCTCTTTATTATATTTTTATGTTTCTTTGTTTTTGTGAACTTGGTTAAGATGAGATGAATTTGTATTCTTATCTTTATTAGTATTTTTTTTGCTTTTGTAACGTTGGTTTAAATAGACAAATAATATTAGATGAATTGGTATATACTGTATATTCTTTTTTCTTTATTGTTCATTTTAATTAGAGAATTTTTTTTAGTTTACAAATTTTTGAATGATTCACGAAAGAATAAGTTCTAAGTGTTTGATTATATTTAAATACTAATCTATAGTCTAATTATAAAAGAGTAAAATCTTCCAAAACTACCTTTTTTCCTTTTTTCCTTCCTTCCTTTCTTCATTTGTGTTTTGAACTAATTAACTTAATATACATAATCATATATTCGGTATAATATACTTGGTAGTTTCTTTCTTTACAACCAATTAAATTTTAGTAAATTTTGAAGAAGAAAATTCACTATCGTCCTCACCCAAATCGCACCCAGTAAACGATGAAAAATAATATGTATATTTCATATGTTGTTTTTAATCATCCTAGGAGGGATGATTATATACATGCTATTCGATCCTGTATAATAGGAAAGAAAATATTGGTACAAAAATAAAGAAAAGATATTGAGGAGGATTAGGGAGTCTTCTTTAATTATGGCCGAGAGTATCTCCAAGATATTAGCAAATCTCAACACACCCCCTCAAGTTGGAGTGTGGAGGTCCCGAACACCCAACTTGTCACGTAAAAAACGAAACAGCTCCGCGCCGAGAGGCTTAGTGAAAATGTCCGCCGTTTGAAATTTAGTAGAAATAGCACATGGCGTGATGTCACCGCTCGCTACACGCTCGCGTACAAAGTAGCAATCCATTTCAACATGCTTTGTGCGTTCATGAAACACGGGGTTAACAGCGATATGACGAGCTGCTTGATTATTGCAAAATAGAGGAGTCGCCTCCATTTGCGGTGCGTCCAAGTCCTGAAGAAGCCAACGTAGCCACAACACTTCACACACTGTAGTCGCCATTGCCCGATACTCGGCTTCAGCGGAAGAGCGAGCCACTACCGTTTGTTTCTTGGTTCTCCATGAGATGGGAGATTCGCCAAGGCTAATGAAGTATCCAGTGCGCGAACGACGAGTGGACATGCAACCCGCCCAATCTGCATCGCTATACGCCTTTAACTCAAATCGTCGTGTGCTGGTAAAAAAAGCCACTGACCTGGGGTAGTTTTTAAGTATCGAAGAATGCGAACAACAACATCCATGTGCGAGCTTCGAGGATGGCTTAGGAACTGACTCAATTGGTTAACCGAGTATACGATATCGGGTCGAGTGACTGTTAAGTAGAGTAATCGACCCACCAAGCGTCTGTACTGAGATGCGTCGATTTCCGGACTATCATCATTTTCTTGGAGCTTCAAGTTTTGTTCCATTGGAAAGTTACTAGGACGACTAGCTTGGACTCCACATTCTTCCAAAATGTCCAAGGTATACTTCCTTTCGCTAATGACAAAACCCTCCGTCGATCGTGCTACTTCGATTCCTAAAAAATACTTAAGCGGTCCCAAGTCTTTAATGCTAAACTGCGCATTCAAGTAATCTTTAACCTGTTGAATGCGAGCATTATCGTTTCCAAACAACAGCACGTCATCGACGTAAATGAGTGCGGAAACGTAGGTCGAGCCTCGTCGAAACACAAACAAGGAATGGTCAGCTCTAGATTCTTGAAAACCAAGTGTGAAGCGAATTGGTAAATTTTTGGTACCAATTGCGCGACGCTTGTCGTAGGCCATAGAGGGACTTCTGTAATTTACAGACACGAGTATCACCGGACTTCGCAAATCCTTGAGGAACCTTCATATAAACATCTTCTTCAAGATCTCCATGGAGGAATGCATTATTCACATCTAATTGATGTACTTCCCAATTCTTCTTGGATGCAACAGCTAACGCACACCGAACGGTTACTAATTTTGCAACAGGGGCGAAGGTTTCATGGAAATCAATTCCTTCTACCTGAGTATATCCCTTGGCAACAAGACGAGCTTTGTAGCGTTTAACCTCTCTATTGGGTTTGTATTTAATTTTGTAGACCCATTTGGAATCTACAGCTTTCTTTCCGGCGGGTGATGAGCCATTTTATTTGCTCATCTTAGAGCACTTTTACACCCTTTATTGAGTCAGTTTGAGTCGTTAACGTGTCTGGGAGGGCACAATTAGGTGTTTGGGCAGAGTGTGTGTTGATGCAGGTAACAGGTGGCGCACTGGGCAAAAGAGGCAAGAAAATCCCCTTCTTTGGGCAAATCAGACTCTGGAGTGGTAGTGACAAGCAACAGTTTGACCCCCGTGGGCAAATGGGTAAAGTCATGAAGCAGAAGACCCAGAATTCTTACGAAGTACCGTGCCTGGTCCGACCACCTGTGGAGGAGAAGAATTACCTGCAGACTTCGATTTGGGCAGAGAGCGGTTGTTGACAGGAGATTCGCTGCGGGCAAGCTGGCAGCATACCAGAATCCCTGGATTCGGGGGATCTGACTTATCCCCAACTCCTTTGACCGCTGACGCCTATTCTTTAGGGAAGGAGAAACAGCCGCTGATTTTGAATTCAAATTGAAGTCAATAAAAGAGGGGCGCGACGGGCAGCAGAAGGACACATTACGCATCGAGAAATCGAGAGAGCCGCCGGTCCCGAAGTTCGCCGTCGCCGCCGGAGGAGTCGCCGGAGAAGAGATCGGAGCTGTTCGTCCGAGTCTCTTATTTGTTTTGCAGTAGATCCGACCTTCGGGTCGAGAAACAATTTCGTTTTATGTTTTTTTTTAAGTTTTAATTCCGTATTTTCAATTCCTTCAAAAACGTTTTACGATTTGAAGCCATGATTAATATAGTTTGTTTTCCCTTATTTACTTTGTCTTTTATTTCCAGAATGAGTAGCTAAATTCATTGTGCATCTGGGCAGGGACGGATCGAAGGTGATTTAGGGTTTTAGTTAGGCCGCGAGGTTGAAGGGGCTAAAGTAGCCGGTTGGGCGTTTGTTCCCGAGGCAAAGTTGGTTGAGGTTTATTTCTGGGGAGTTTGGGCGAACTAGGACGACCACTAGTGAACCTTTACAAACTGGGATATTGGTGATTGGCAAACCGCATAGATGTACCTTGTAGTATTGTTGCGGGCATAGCACTAGAACTTGCAGGAGATGCGGTCGTATGTTTCGAGCATGCTATTGGCCGAGCGGGTCTGTCTAGAGGGTAATGCGGGTTTGGGCAAACTAGATCCATGTTTGGTCGCATAGGTTATCGAATTGTTCAGATCCAGGGGTTTAGGCATAGTGATAGCTAGCCTTCTCTTTACACAGTAAGGATAGATGAGGGGTGGGGCAATTGCTGGGCGTGACGCAATAGGACCACTTTTGTTTTTGCACCCTATAACTGCTGACAAACCGCTGGTAGAAATCCTTAGTGCCGATGACCGGTAGTTTGCCCTAATGATCCTGAGTGAAGTTGTCTGCCCGGATGCCTTGTTTATTATTTGAATTAAGTTTTCCTTTTAGTATTCTGTTAGATCTGAGTTGTTTGCTTTGTTTACTTTTAGATTTATTTGCATGCTATTTCTGTTAGCCGTAGTTAGATCAAAGTGATTGAAACGTTTGCAAAACCGCTGTGCCCACAGCAACCCAAACCAAAATATTTTTGTGACAACCCCTTGGGCAAAGCCGAGATCACCTACTGTAATTTCCTCCTTGTGGGACCGACCCCACTTACTTGCCATTATCTACGTTTTGTAGTTATAAGAGTACTGGCTAAATATAAATTTCATTTTGACAGCGTGTTTGCTCCACGACAAGTATTCGCGCTCGTCAGCGGGTAATTCAACCAATTTCCAAGTGGCATTTTCTTCCAAAGCTTGAATCTCCTTTTTCATTGCTTCACACCATTGAGGGTCCTTGACTGCCTGAGAGAAGTGTTTTGGCTCATCACGCGAAGTGATGGCCGCTAGGAATGCTCTGTGAGATTTCGAAAATCTATTATAAGAAACGAAATGAGAGAGGGGATATACCGTCGAGGTTCCTGAGTCGGGCATGGGATGTGAGTGGTCTATTGAGGGTGGAATGTCGGTCACATAATTGTCAAGGTGTTTTGGTCTTGACCTTGCACGTGTACTGATCCGAGTATTTATATTTCCGGAGCTTGACCCAACTGGAGGAAAATTGGCCTGTACATCCTCAGTAGAAGTGAAGTCATGCGAATTTAGCTCATGTGTTTCGGTTGGTTCTGGACCAACTTCTGCATGTTTCTCCTCAGAAGGCCGAGAATGATATTGAGCTACCAAATCATCACTACTGGAATCGAAAGCATGTTGCATGGTTTTTAATGTATCCACCAACTCAACTTCTCCATGCAATTTCAGCCCATTAATATTTTCATCAAAAGGAAAAATATGTTCCAGAAACGTAATGTTACGACTTGAGTATATTCTTTGACTCTTTAAGTCATACATTTTATATCCCTTTTGTCCCATGGGGTACCCTATAAAAACACATGGTCTCCCTTTTTCACCAAATTTATCTTGTTTGCAAAGACTATCGTGCGCATAAGTTAGACACCCAAAAACGCGGAAATGATTGTATGAGGGACTTTTGCCAAGTAAAATTTCATGTGGCGTTTTATCTTCAATGACACGGGATGGTAGTTTATTTATGATGTATGCGGCGGTCAATGCACACTCTCCCCAAAACTCTATAGGTAATGATGCTTGAAAACGAAGAGCTCTAGCCATTTCAAGTAAGTGTCTATGTTTTCGCTCTACAATTCCATTTTGTTGAGGTGTGTAAGGACATGATGTTTCAAGTAAAATTCCACGTTCCTTATAAAATTCCTGCATAGAACTAGACTGAAATTCTAAGCCATTGTCAGCCCGTATCCTTTTAACCTTTTTATTGAACTGGGTGTCTACCATGTTGCAGAACGTCCTTAAGATTTTCCCAACTTCAGACTTATTTTTCATTAAGTAAATCCAGACCCCACGGCTATAATCATCAACAATGGACAAAAAATAATGTTCACCATTGAAAGAAGCTGTTTAATAACGACCCCAAATATCAATATGTATCAACTCAAAACAATCAATTGTCTTGGAAAAACTGATCGGAAAAGGCAATTTATTTTGTTTTGCACGAATGCACGAATCACAAAAATGATTAAAAGTACCAAGATTATCCAACTGCTGAATTTTCTGAAGAACTCCATCTGAAGCATGACCAAGTCTTCTATGCCAGACCTTAGAATCCACTAAGACCGACATAGCCATCCCCTCACGCTTGAATGGTTCCAAATAGTATAGACCATCACGAGCTTTATCCATCCCAATCAGGTTCCTCGAACGCAAGTCCTGTATGACACACGTTGATGTTCATGTTTTTGTGCCGTTCTAACGTGTCATATTGTGTTTGAGTCGAGCTATTCTAGTTGTTTCTTGCGTATTCATCGTGGCTTTGGTGTGTTTGATGTGTTTATCGAGTGTGCAGGTGTTTGAGTATGCACGACTCGAGAAGGGGCGAAGAAACGAGCACAAGCGAGTCGAGACGAGACAAGCCGCTGCCCCCAAGGACCAGGCGCCCGCTAGCTTTCCGAGCGCTCGCCTGCCTCAAATTCAGAGCCTCTGAAAACGCCACCAAGCGACCGCCTCCCTCTCAGGTGACCGCTTCCTCACTGAAGCGGGCGCTCGCCAGCCTCCCAAGCGGTCGCCTGCCACCAACTTCAGAGACGCAGTAATCAGCACCAGGCGACCGCCTTCTTGGCAAGCGGTCGCTTGCCCAGTGACGCGGGCGATCGCCTCCTGCCCCAGGCGGTCGTCTGCCCTCCTCGTCCAGCTTTGACCCGTTTTTGACCCCGATTTCCAAAGGCTACTTAAGGGTTTTAAAACTAGGTTTTGGGCGGACACTTTTTATCACTTTTTTCAGACTTTTATTTTCGGCTTGGAGAGAGAACTTGGAACTCATAGCTTCTAGGTTTTGAATTCACGCTTTGCATCTTGGATTTTTCTTGTAATCGAATCTCGGCAAAATTTGGATTAGCCTCCGACGGGTGCCTATGCTTGTTCTTGGATATTAATCGTAGTAAGATTTCTTTACTTTTCACAGCTTGTTCTTCAATTATTTCTTTTATTTGTTGATCGTAATTTTTACTTCTCGTATTTCGTTCATGAACTTTTATTTTCAAAAACCTAATTGTTTTCCAAGTACGATCATGAGTAGCTAAATTCTTTTGCTAGGGTTAGGGTTGAGTGATTATCGAATAGGGTTAATGTTTGAATTTCGATCTTGAATTAACATCAACCGGGAATGGACATGTTAGAATAATTTTATGAATTCAACGTTTAACTCGAAAACGATAAACACGATTCCCGAAACCCTAGTTTGTTTCTCACTTAATTTAAAAACAATTTTAATTGCTTTTACTAGCTTTCCCGTCTTTTCGAATTCCTTAGTTAATTCCTAGATTAATTTCAAAAACCAAAAATCAACCTATGCATTATGCTATTTCTCTTCTTTTATTAGTTGCAAACAAATAAACGCTTTTATGCCGATAGTAGTGTTCCTCGAGAGATCGACTCGGGCGAGTTGCTTTAGCAACTAGTTCGATAATATTATTTGATTTGTGACGCTACAAAAAACGACTTAATTACACGTATCCGGAAAAAAAGTTAACGATCAATCCATGTCACGAGTCAACTTACTCACAAATAGTAAATTGCAATTAAACTCCGGAACGCTTAACACGTTCTTCAATTTCAACCCATTTATTAAATGAGCATCACCAATACTTTTAACTGGTATCGAATCCCCATTTGGTATTTTCACAGGAGGACTGTCATCAACTTTCTTCGACTTTTCTAATAGATTATCATTATATGTAATGTGCTCATTAGCACCAGAATCAATAACCCAAGAGTTGAGAGAATTGGCCTTACCAGTCATGTTAGCAACAGGAAATTGAGTAACCTGATTATTATTTCCTTTTCCCTTAATCATTGCCAACAATTGTGCATGCTCCTCTCTAGTGAAACTCGGATTAGAGCTCGCTTCACCAATAACAGTGGCTGCACGAGGTTGAGGCTTGGATTTTGATTTGAGTGGTCCATACTTCTCCAACCACCAATCCGGATAACCTTCAATTTCAAAGCATCCTTCAATGGTGTGACCTGTTTTGTGACAGTGTGTGCACCAACGATCATCATTCCTTTCGTTTCGTTTGTCACCACCTCGTTCCTCCTTTTTGCTCGACACTTGAGTGGAAGGCTTACCAGTATTACGAGAGGCAGGTTTCTTAGAAACCTGGAAAGCAGCAGCCTCCGAAGTCGTTCTTCACGTCGCTCCTATCAACCGCTGCTGCTCGTCTTGACTAACAAGGTGAAAGGCAGCACCAACAGTGGGAAGAGGGTTGCTGCTGAGTATTTGGGTTTTCACGGCTCCGTATTCCTCGTTTAATCCCATCAATAAATCATAGAGACGTTCTTTTTCTCGTAAGTGCATGTGGGCGTCGGAGTCTCGTAAGTTGGCGATTTCCTTTGCCAATTAACACTTACATTCACCGCAAGTGCATGTGGGCGTCGGAGTCACGGACTGAATTTAATCCCATACCCCTCGCAGTTTGGTGTAATACGCCGAGATTGATAGATTCTCTTGACGTATTGTTGTGACGGTTCGTCTTAATTCTTAGGCCCTGTGTGCGTTTTCTTTTCCAAATCGTTCTTTAAGATCAATCCAAATATCACGAGCTGTGGTCGCATACTTAACACTGCTCTTAATTTCTTTCTCCATCGCGCTTGTGAGCCACCCCCTCACCACGGCGTTACATCGCTTCCAATTCATGAAATTAGCTGATCCTTCTTTTGGCATAGGAATGGATCCATCTACAAAACCAATTTTATTTTTGGCGAATAATGCGTTGGTCATCTCGCTTAGCCAATCACCATAATTCCCGTCACGAAGGAGATCTTCTCCAACGTAATTCTGTCCGGGATGGTCGCCTGTAGTGAGGAAATAGGGTGATGAAATATCGAGAATACTTTTCTCATCGGATTTTCCATTATCGCCGGCCATCGCTCTATAGGAAGAGAAAGGAGGCGAAAAAAAAAGGTTATGTTACCAGGTTTAGCTCTGATACCATGAAAAATAATATGTATATTTCATATGTTGTTTTTAATCATCCTAGCAGAGATGATTATATACATGCTATTCGATCATGTATAATAGGAAAGAAAATATTGGTACAAAAATAAAGAAAAATATTGAGGAGGATTAGGGAGTCTTCTTTAATTATGATGGCCGAGAGTATCTCAAAGATATTAGCAAATCACAACAAACGGTGGCATTCGAAGAAACAAGTTTCTAAACATATAGTGAAGTACTGAAGTCAAAGTTCTCGAAACCCAGGATCTTTTTGGATTCTTTAATCCATTTTGCAATCAGGCTAATTTCCGACTCCCGCAATCAGTTTCCCCTTCTCTTATTCTCCTTCATATTCTCGTTTCTATGCCTTGCTAATAATTTATGTACTTATTTATTTGTGCTGATTTTTTTACTCGTCCAATTTCTATGGAAGTAGTTCAATTCATCTTTATTTTCATGGAACCCCCAATTAAAATAGTCCAGTAATTGGGTCTCTCTTCCCCAAATGTCGATCATCTGCGGCATGCCCTTCCTCCGCAAAAGCAAAACCAACGGCGCAAAAAAAGTATCTTTATCTGTTGTAGGCTTTATTCATGATTGTGTTTTTTTTTTCATAGTTTTTTATTAAAATTGTGGACGTTTAGAGATTTCCCCTATGAATACAAGTACAATTTGGGGTATTTGACTGTAGTTCACACTATAGCTCTTCTGTGGAGAACGGCGCGCACTTGACATCGATTATCTCACCGAGGGTACTTTCGGGACTCGTGAAAGTGCCGAGAGGTGATAATCTCGACAAGTATGTTTCGTTGGCGGCCGTACTTGTCGAGTGCACGATGTTCTACGGGAAGTGCATGAAACATGTATGCGAACTTCTGCTAATCGCTCCGTTTAATGAGCTGATCAGAATGCCAAGGTTTGTAACAACACTATATGCATTTGTTTTCCTTAGGTAACGGTGGCTTATGTGACGTGTTCTTGAATCAGGTCATCGTCCACGGGTTTTCTGAAGTGGGTCAAAAGACAAGGCAGTTTCGATAACATGATGCGTTCTCTATTTCTACTGACACGGAATTCAGAACTAGAGTATAGACTTTTAGCGGCGAATTTGCTGCTTCAGTTAGAACTGCTTATAGGTGAAAAAGACCAGATTGACCTTAGCGCAGCACATGAACTTTAAAACTACGATTTTTTTTTATCAGAGCCTAATGGTAAAATGGATAAATAAAAAACAAGAATGAGTTGTTTTCTTGTTAATTTTTGTTAGCGCTGGATGCTGCATGCTGGAATAGACCCATGGTGTAGTAAAATCGCGCTAAGGATACTGCGTGGCGGGAGTCGCGTTTTTCACGCGTTGAACGAGGGACTCCAAAGCAAGTCAGAGAGTTTTGCACTCATACGACTGCGCTTGGCTCTGGTGCGAATTGGTGAAAGGACGAGGTGCGGTATGATTAAAATTACAAGAGTAATCATCCAAGAAATGCACCGCACATTACAAAACTAGAAACATAACTAACAGAATATTCTGTACTATGAACGGAACTAACAGAAAATTGATAATTGTATTAGACAAAACTAGGAACGAAACTAGTAGTTAAAAATTAGTAATTGTATTATACAAAATTAAATTGGTAATTGTATTACACAAAACTAAGAACGAAACTAGTAGTTAAAATTTAATAATTGTATTATACAAAATTAAGAACGAAACTAACCAAAAAACTGATTATTGTATCACACAAAACTAAAAGCGAAATTAACAGTAAGTTGGTAATTATATTAAACAAAATTAAGAACGAAATTAATAATTGTATTATACAAAACTAAAAATGAAACTAACAATAGTACTGATAATTGTATTGCAAAAATATTAGGAACTAAAGTTGGCAATTATATTACATTCAAAGTCAATAATTGTATTATACAAAATTACGAACGAAACTGATAAATTGTATTACACAAAACTAACAACGAAACTAGAAATATAATTAGTAATAATATTATACAAAATTAAGGACGTCTAACATATTATAGATAACATATATGGATGACACAAGAACAAAATGACTTGATCACTCTTCTCGCTTATAGAAGCACAAATACCAGATATACTTGTTAGCAACTTTTAATTAGTTCCGACCTATTAATAGAGCAAAGATGATGACTATAAAGAATCTCCATCAAAAGTCGAAAAAATATAATATACAAATAGTTTCTTTAGTTTAAATGAGGTTGGAAAAAAAATTGTTAACGACAATTATCCAACCTCAAGTATTACATACTAGTACTGTGATGACGAAAGGAAAAAAACAAAGGGGCATCCAAGTATAAAATAAACTTACCATTAACTAAGTTGCTATTAACAACATCCTCATATTCAATAAGACGGCGTCCGAAAAAACACCACCTAAAGCCACATGGGTATCTCTTCTCGAGATAAAATCTACTATGTTTCTCACTATGTACTGGAACAAAACCTCATCTTGAAACAACCAGTTCAGTAGTATCAGGGGCTGGTTTCCTCCCGAAAGATGACGTCCATCAGCCGTTGTACCCGATGATGCTGGAGAGCCCGGAGCTCCGGTGGTCGTTTATTCGCAAAATATACACAATCATCAGTTCATCCTCTTCGGCGAAATGGCTCAGGTCTGCTACGACTCCTTCGATTTCGACCCCCACTCCAAATACTGCCGCACCTGCAAGTACAAAGGCACTGTGTCATCAATTACTAACCAATGAGAATATCAGCTACATAAATATTAATGAACCAAACCCATGTTATGAAAAATTAAATAAAAATGTATCATCTTAAGTGACAAGCATGTAATCGACGATGGAAATACTTATGAATAAATTCCTCGAGCTTTCGGCCACGGCCGTCGATGCGTGCTGACAAGGAGGAGGCCGAGCAGGTCATGTTTCGGAGTCTCTTCACGAACACCAATGATAAGTTGAAGGAGACCAGATCGAGTCCTGTTTGTCAAGCCTCTTGTATCTGACGCCTGATACTGGCATATTATTTGTATTGAATAAATAGTAAACAACTTACAAGTGATTATCAATTGAACAAATGCTCATGGTGAGGAAGGCGGTGGTGTGATGATGAAGAAGGCGGTAGTAGACGGCAAGCACGAGTCTCGAATTGGGAATAGCAGAAATGAAAGTTAAATTAGGTTTATAAAAGGTAAAGGTTATTAAAGGCATTTTAAATTTGAAAAAGATACTTAAAATATAATTATGAAACTCTTAACTACATCAAATTATGATAAAGAAATATTAATTTTTTTTTTTAATTAAAGTTAGTAAAAAGAATAGTATTTTTTTATAGTATTTTTTTTTCTAAAATTCTCTTTGTAGATTAATACTATTGTACTATTATTCATCAAAACCTTATCTTACCACATACAGTGTAGTATAATAATTGGCACACACTTCTATTTACAAGCAGAGTATCTACCCTCCTCCGTTGACCGTTTCACACACCATGTTTCACAGAATTTAAACTACCACGACATGAATACTAACATATACTCCTATGTTATATAAAAATTTATAAGAATGTAAAAAAATAAAAAATAAAAAATTTACACAACAACGAGTTTAGGGTTTAAAGTTTTCAGGCTTAATATAAGTTACTATACTACTTGAGAAAAGATGAAAGTTGATTTTTTTTATTAATTAAATAAAAAGATTCAAATCTCTTCAATAATTCTTTCTAAATACACGATATAATCTCTCTCAATTAATTTCATAGAAAATAATGAATTAACATTAACACTTCTAACATCTCGTCCCTTGAAATATGTAATTTGTATTCCAAATATTTCGTTGACTTTTTAATCACTTAAATCGTATGAAAAGAAATATTCAATCGTAAACTCCTAATTCTATTAGAAAATTGTTAAACGTTTCATCGATGTAGCCTTTTACCATAGTCTTTGTTTTATGGGTTCAAAAAATTGTTTAGGCTGCATGAAGTGTAGTTTTTACAATAATTTCGACCATTTTAAAATTTTGAACATAGCTCAACAAATTTATAATTTGGTAAAACACCTAAACATACATACCATAACATGATCATACTAATTACTAGGTCATTTGAATTCAATCCATATACACCCCTAGTATTGAATTTAGAAACTTTAGCCGTGTTCTGTTGGAGTGATATACTTAATGTCTAGATTTAAGTGTTCTGAACTCCTTGTACATTGTCATTTATTTATTAATAAATAAACATTCATTTGCTTTTAATTATTGTTAATTAAATATATGCAAATTATAGTACTAGATTATATACGTTGTAGTTAGTATGGTGTGCGACGTCACACGGAAGATCATACTATCGGTTACTCGTATTTAATCAAACAGTTGCTCACGACCTAGATGGACACAGACCAATCCATCGGTATAGTCGTTGTGTGAGAGAGAAAATAATTTGTCTTAATTATTTTATCACACTTGTACACTTGGTGTATTGGCGGATCGCTTGAGATTTATCAATTAGGATTGCCTTTGATAATTGATTTAAATATAAGAGTATTTTATTCTTAATTCCAGATACTATTGCGGGTGTGTATATTTAATATAAGTGACTTTGATTTTCCAAAGGAATTGTCCGATTAGAGTATCTGGTCAATTACCGGTAAAGTTGGGTCACTGTATTTTATATATGACATGCCGTGAATTCTTGACGGGAAAGTGTATCCCGATAAGGGTTGATAATATCCCCGAGATGAGTTATTATGTAAACCTCGCAATTGGATTTGTTCCCGCATAATAATAAAGTTGAGTGGTAGGATATAAGAGATGAATAAATTTATTAAGCAATAAATAAATTTTATTTATGGATATTTAAATCTTAAATACACGGAATAAATAATACTACCGAAAAAATATTATTTGATATAATATGATTTAATATTGGGAGTGCAATTAATTTATATAGTGGAAAATAAATTAATTAATATTAATGAGATTAATAGATTTGGGCTTGGGCTCAATTTAATCATTAATATTGGAAGCCCAATATTCCACCTCCTTTAGATCTCTACGTAGCCTATAAAAGCAATACATAGTCTTCACAAAATCATAAGACAAAATTATCATACTTATATTCTAGAGAGTTCGTGAAGGAGATCCATAGAGTTCGGAGGATCGTCGCCCACCCGACGTTCGAACGAGTGCAAGGAATACGTGGGAAGATTCAAAGGTCATCGATTGATCTCGTTTCTCCGAACAACGAATCGAAGGTATAAAATCGTTAAACCCCCTTGATGATTTTATTCGATTATTTATTGAAAATACCATAGAACAAAGATTCAAGCATCGAACCAAGAAACGAAGGACGAACGGGTGGTGGCGGTGCGAACCGCCGGACCACCGGCGCTCGCCCTAGGGTTTCGAGGTCGCGAGGAGGCGACGCCTCGGCTGGGCCGAGGGCGTGCGATCGATCACGATGATCGATCGCTGGAGCGCGGGTTGGTGCCGCGCTCCTCCCCACCGCGGCGGCGAGTCGCCGGACTCGCCGCCATGCAGCCCCAGCCGATCGATCCCATCGATCGAGTGAGCTCGCACCCGCGGGGCTGCGGCTGGACGTGCGCCGTCTTCGGACGCCGCTGTGCGTTCAGTCGTATCCCGGCTCGCGCGGTGGTGTTCATGTGATCTCCGGTGAAAGATTTTTGATTGAGTTATTGTTTACGCAAATTTTAATAGCTCGAAATATCGAATTCCAACTTGTTCAACACTATCATAGTATCACAAGCATTGTACATTGTTGAGAACTTCGTGTTTAAATTCCGCCCAAACAATTACAGTATAATATTTTTTTAAAAAAAATACGTGACAAGATTTATAGTAATTGCCTTCATTTCTTAAAACTCGTTTTTATTTATTTTCAATTCAACTCACACCACATACTAAAACTTGTTTTTATTTATTTTCAATTCATTTCGATTAATTTTAGTTTAATTTATTTCAATTAAAATTGATTTTGTTTAATTGAGTTCAATTCATACTTATTTAATCATAAATATACATATTGTCAATTAAATAAGATTAAAAATAATTTAATGATAATGCATTTTCTCAAATTTTTGAATGATTTCTTTCAAAAATATTTTTTTAAGGAACAAAAGTAAAATATGTGTAGTATTTATTTTTGGAGCACACTTAAAAAGAAAAAAAGTCACTCCGTATATAGTTTTTATTGATATTTTAATTAGGGTACTCAGTTTTTATTAATATTTTAATTATAATAATTATTTTGATTTTGATTTAAATATCACCCAATCAAGGCAGGCACGTGCACTCCGACTCCACAGTCGACACTGATTTAGTTACACGTGGCAGCTCATCAGACCTTTCCCTTGCCCTCGCTGGCTCTCTTTTTATTATACGGATTCCGACCTTTCCCATTCCCATTTTAGTACTGTATTCGCCAAGGAACTGAATGGAACGCGTTGGATTATGTAAGGAGGCGCGTGCGGCGCCGGAGAGCCGCCGGATGGTGTCTTGTGAGCTGGATGCGGCCGAAGCACTGGCGGTGCTCGGTCGGTTTTCCGACAACTCCAAACGGCAACTCCCGACTCATCACTCTCAGGTCTTCAATAACTACCTACGCGTGTGCCCTCTTTAAAGTTTCATTCTTTGCTATGTAGACGTACAGAGCAGCTAGCTCTCTGTTTTTCTTTTTTTGAGTTCATGTTTTCTGTAACAAAAATTCAATCTTTGATCTTTGATTTCTTGATGTTGTGTGTGTGTGTGTTTCAGAACAAACTTCATGATGTTGTGTAATAACCCTGATGATAAATCAGACAATAATTTGGAAATGATGCTATAATTGCATTTTCACTATATTAGAATCTTGTAAAAGCACACGTGGGGAGGTGCCTTTGTTGGAAGGGATGAGATTCTTTTGATCCTATTGACACTTGTGGAATTTGGGGAACATCGAATTTTAAAATCTTGTTTTTTCATCTTGGGATTTAGTTCAAGAAGAGATGTATACACTATACGTAGTGGAAATCATGTATGGCTTCTTCGATCTCGAGATTTTACCAAATATAAATGGATTCTTGAAACAACCAAGTGAATAGAATTGAAGATTCTCGGTGAAATTATTGTGGTCCGTTTCGAATAATAGGTGTTTGCTTTTCCTACTAAAGTCTTCGACTATATCGCACTTGATACTTTGAGATCTTGGTCTATGTTCGCCCATATCTACTCAACCAATGCTTTTGGGTATTTTGATCACGACCCCACAATGTTCTTTTGATACGCGATCTTTTTCTGAAATATATATTGTGATCATCTGTCTAACTCAATTCACACTTTTGGGTCGATTTCTTTTTTTCCATTTATTAATCCATGTCATGTGGGTATGTTTTCAGGAGTGTCACCGTGTTGTGCTGTATTTGATACTCTTTTGCAGGGATTCAACTATGTATATTTTTGGTGTATATCAGGATAAAAGAATAGCTGCCCAGCAGTTCAATGATTGCGCAACATCTGAAAATACTGTCGAAATCTTACCCAGCCTGTCCAGTGGTAAAACAATTAACCTAGTGAAATCTGCGGCCAAGCCGAGGCAGCTGAAGTTGACCGAGGTATATATAAATATATTTGTACTTGCTTATTTCTGGATTTATCAAACTTTGATTTTTTTTTTATCATAATAATAAATGAGCTTAATTAGTTATTTCCATTTTAGGATGAGAAGCAAGAACGGAAGGTTCGCCGTTTATTGGCAAATAGAGAAGCAGCCAGGCAGACGATTCGTCGTAGGCAGGTAATTTACGATTTTTCGTGTGATCTATATAGATGTATCATATTCATCTATACGCTTTTTATTCGAGTGATTTGATTCCATGGGCTCTTGCATACATAAAACTTACTTAGTCGAGTATTCTTTTTCGCTAAGTGTTATATATTTATAGATATATGAACTTTTTTTTGTGTGTTTTTGGATTCCTTTTCAACCAGGCTATGTTTCTAGAGTTGAACATTAAAGTGGCTCAGGTCTCGGAAGAGAATGAGAATTTGAAGAAGGTATGTTGTGGAATTAATGCAGTTTTTTTCTACTTCCTATTCAATAGTAGTATATTTTTTGGCTCTTGCCACTTCCACTAATAGTAGAGTCAAAATAGTACACGGAGTTTCTTCAAGTTTATATAGAAGAAATTTCTGAAGCTATTTTTTCATATCTTATACTATTTCTTTTGGATCAACAAAATAATATTGTCGGAAAAAGGAGAAAGAGGTGGCAGTAAAGGAGTACCAATCTCTGAAATATCGAAATGAATTTCTCAAGTCTGAGGTAAGTCACAATGCGATCGAGCTGTCATTTGATCTTATTTTTTCCCCAAGAAAAATAAAATATTTTCTTGTTAATTATAGTTGGCTAAATCAATGAAGGCGCAATCATCAGGGAAGTGCATGCAAGAAGATCCAAAAAGGCCATTAATGTCGTCTAGAGTTCCTAATTGGTTCTGGCCTGATGATCATCCTCATGTCTTCCCGGCTTTTGCCTCTCAATATTCGTCAAAGATCCCTATGTTGTTATACCCCCCGATGAATTGTTTCCATTCCTCGTGCGGTGCTGCTGAGGAAAACGGTGGGAACTTTCACTTGTCGAAAAAACGGGTTGATGGGCCTTGTAATAATACCAAGAAGAAGAAGAGCGGTGTTCGTGGGCGGCCGAGGTTGAGTTTCCCATCAGAGAGCGATTGCAATGATGGATTCACCACGTTGCAATATGGGGATGGGCACATCTTTGTGCCTGGCCTGTTCTGCCGTGTGAAACCCCAAAGTCCCCCTAGAAATGAAGATTCACCGCTTGGAGAGATGGAGGATGCTTTTGCTTCGACGGAGGCCAGGAGGAGGAGGAAGGAATTGATGAGATTGAAAGGTGCGCCTTCACGTCGTAGTCATGCTCGATAAGGAGTCCGAGTCTAAGGACTAAGGAGATCGATCGATCGAGCTGCTACAGGTTGTAGCTTGTTTTTTGGGACTTTTGTCTGTGTACTCAACTGAGAGTTTCTTTTACTTACTACTATTATGAAATAAGTGGAAACATTAACAAATAATGTCACTTGTGTACCTTATTAGCTTTATAGTATATCACTCATGAATCAAAAGGCAATTGAGTGTCAATAACATTTTTTAAATTAAAAAATAATAACAATATTAGATTAGATAAGTAGATTTGTATAAAAGGTACTCTCTTATGATTAATGACACTTTGTTAAGTGTCATTAATCTTATAAATAAATATGGGGAGAAAATTTTTGTTAGTCATGTAAAAGTAGGTCGGTCTCAATTTGGTCTTTTTAAAGGATCCTGTTTTAATTTAATCCTGCAAATCATCGAAAAGTAGTCAATTCAGTTCAAATTAGTCGAAAAATTCAAATTGCTGCCGGAAAATAACATGTGCTGGTCACGTGCGTTTCAATTTGGGGATTTTTTATAGGGCTTGCTGATTGGGATGACACGTGTTACTACCCTATTGGCTGAAGACATATAATTAAAAAAAAACCACGTGGGTAATTAAAGCCACATGAATTATTAGCAAAAAAAATTGAATTTCTAGAATAATAAAAAACGGGTTTCAAAACCCTTTTCACTTTCACTTCACCCGATTCTCCCTCTCTCAATTTCATTTAGGAACCTTAAATCCCTAAATCATTTTTCCTCTCTCAAAAACCTTAAATCATTTTTCCAACCCTAGATCACCCTAGATCACGGCCAAGTGTGTACACATGTAAATGTGTGTATGAGATTAGGGTAGTATGATAGGAATCCTGACTCGTGGGCCGAGTCGTGTACGAGACACACTACGAGAAAACTAGAGTATGACTCGATTCTGCGAGGAATCACGAGACATGACTAGTGTACCCGTAGTAGTACACGAGGGTTACGAGGAATTATGCGTTAATTCGTATAAGTCCCGTAGCAAATCCGCACTAGAGGTTTGCTAGTGGATTCTAATGCGTTGCATAAGAAGAATCACGAAGAACCCATACGTAGGTGCGAAGCGCATCGAGCAAAGCTGTAATGGCTACAATCGTATGCGAGGATCCACGAGTAATTCGTATGACTACTCAAGGATAATACGAGGCATCGGCGAAGTACTCGTATGAGACGCGCTGTATGCGAGAGGCTACGAGGATCCCGTGTGGTGACTCGGTAGCGATGCGAGGCATTCAATAATCTCTCGTAATGAGGATTATGTGATGCGAAGGCGCATTAGTATTCGAAGCGTGATGCGAAGAATACGAGGTTTGCGCGAGAGCATGCGAAGGTACTCATGGCGTGACGCGGTGAAGTACTAGAGGTGCTACGGGCGAGTCTTTAGGGCTCGATTGGAACCGAACCACCTGGAGCAGCTGACGGCGGCGGCGACATGGCGGTGAGGCAAGGCGGCTGACGGCGGCGATCGACGGCAGCAGCGGCGGCGACGAGCAACGAGGCTTGGGCGTCCGAATTAATTAATAAATGATATTTATATTATTTATTAATTAATATATAAATTAGTGTATATCTAATTATTTATTTAATTAAGTAATTAGGATATAAATGGAAGAGTATCTTTAATAGATCTCTCTATTGTATGTTTGATAGAGTTTCCATGTGTTGGGATTCTCTTGTATTATTTTAATAGTATAGGTTACTTAGGGACCAAGTAATGAGCTCTATATAAGAGAGGCTCCGCATTGTAATTATACATTCATAGTTGAATCAATAAAACCGTGGGTTTTATAGTTTGTGCGTGTCACAACTATTTATAGTTTTGAGAGTCATCTAAAACTCTACCACGTCAATTACACGACGTTAAACGTGTTCATCGTTTCGGAGTAATCGATAAACTCTTGGGCCGTATAATAGATGCGAGATCTTCTATTTACGAAGAACCGTATGGGTGCGTAGTACACTTTCATACGTGTTAGCCGTGTGTATTAATCGTTGTGATTAATCATACGATGGGCCGCGATTGGTTGTAATGATCATCGTTGGTAGCGCGCGTTTACGCGAGGGCCGTGTGTGTTCGATTGTAATGATCAACCATACGAAGATTGAGGATCAATAATCGAAACCTCTCGATTATTTGATTATATGTGGGCTATTAAACGATAGTCGATTGTTAATCAATAACAATTCGATAGTCGCCAACTAGTAACACTCAATAGGTCGATTCGAACTATTCGAGGCGTGCGGAGTAAGCAAAGGACTCAAGAATACCTACCGAGCCAAACCATACTCGAGACCGCGCGAGCGCCTCAACTGTATTTTGGACTGGTATTTGTGTGTGACTCAATTCATTGACCGGGGTCCGCAACATAGTACCCTTTGGTTAGCATAGAATTAACATGCCTTAGGCCACGTTTGGTGGCCCATATGAGTTATTCAGTCCGATAGTTAACATATGTAATACTATCTCAACTCAGCCCAACAATTTATATAAGTGATTGTTTGGTAGCTATCTTTATTATCGTTCCATTTCAAAAGGAAACCTATTATTTTTTTTTTGATAAGGAGGAGAGACGAGAAACTCCACCCCCACCCGATCGGAGGTCCCTCGATCGGATAGGATGAAGGAAACCTATTATTGAAAAACATAATGACTAAAATGTCCTCAACTACTTTCAAAACCCATTTTCATTTTTTATTCTGAAATCTCAATTCACGTTTTTCTCTCAAGCCCAAGGTTATTAATGGCGACATCTTCTCTCAACTAATTTTACACAGCAAGTTCAAAGCCAACTTGTTTTACATTATTTTTTCTACGGTATACAATATTTCAGTTTCAAGTGAAACTTTGATAAAATTGTATTTCAAGGAATTAAAAGGTATATTTTTGTTATTATATTTTTTAAATACTTTCGATTTTTGACATCAATTTTAATATGTGTCTATCTACAGATTCTCGGCGTCTCCAATTCGATCTTCTACTTATTTGTGCCTCTAATTTGATGAATTGAGTTTAAAAGAAATATTTTTCTGGAAATTGAAATTCGAAGATGAAGGTGATCGGCAAAAATTTTGGGGGTGAAATTAGGGTCAAATGTTTTTTTTGTTTTAAAATCAAGGGTAACACCGTAAATATATACACCAACCAATTTTACTGTGGAGTTGAGACCGGGAATCACACCCTTTTGGACGGATAAGTCTTTCAAAGCTGAACAGTATTTATTAATGGGCCATTTATTAATCTCAGACCCAAAAAAATGAAACTAAACGCTATATAAATGAGTTAACTCAACTATCACGAATTTATCATAGCTACCAAACGAGGCCTTAGACTATATTTATCAGCAACCCAACCCAACCCAACATAACCCAATCTTTTAATAAAATATTAATTTATTGTACTTTTTCTTTTCCAATTTCTAACACCAACCATTTTAACTTTACTAAAAACCCAACTCAATCTAAAATTATTTTATCTATTTTATTATTTATTTAAATACATACAATCAACAATTTAATTTATAAAAACTAGACATATATTATAAAAAAACTTATTGTAAAAATAACTTAAAAAATTAAACAAAAATTAAATTACAAAATTAAATTAGAAATTATAAATAAAAACTAACTTACAAATTAATCACGAAATAGTACAATACAAATCGAAAATATATCAATATTATACTCTATTTATAAGTAATTTTAAATTATGAATTCTAGAATAATTTATTTTAATTTTTAATAAGATATAAATATACTTATGTGTCATTTAAATTTTGTAGAGCAAAATATACATAGTATAAAAGAAATGCACGGCCAATAAAGGACTTACACGTGGCCGTGATCTCTCCCGATTGAGAATCGTCCACACGAACATATTGCTCCTTCTTTATCAATTTCCCTTTTTCTTTTGATTTATTTTGTCTTATTGGTGACATATTGCTCATTCTTTATCAATTTCCCTTTTTCTTTTGATTTATTTTGTTTTGTCTTATTGGTGACCAAAATTTGAAGGTCACCAATAAACATAGTCTTACTACTAGAGCCGTAAAAGGAGGCCCGCCCCATTGGGCTGACTCGACCGACCAGATAATAGGAGGGCTTGAGCCTCAAATATAGAGGCCCAAAAAGAATTGGGTCATTTTGACCCGACTCGACGACTCGACAAATCCGATGGGCCAATGGACTTAGGCCGGTCCGAACATATTTTTTTATAATTATTTTTATAAGTTCTTAATTATAAATAATGTTGAAATATAATATTTTTATATATTTGTTTGAATATAAAATTTAAAATCATAATATTTATTAATTTAATTATAATTTTAGTATATAAATATTATTTTTAGTAAAAAAAATTAAATTATTATTTATAATAAATTTATAAACTTTAATTTAGTTTAATTATTTTTTAATTAATTAGAGCAATTAATAATTTTAAATTAAAATTAATATTTTTTTATTCAATTTAATTAGCTAAAAAAGACAACGACCCGTGAAGAGCATAAAAATTTTAAACCCATTAGAAATCAGATCGGCCATCCTGGACGTGAAACAGTCAAAGCTTGATGGGCTTGGACCGGCCCATCCTGGCTTTTTGACACCTCTACGGCTCGTTTTTCTCTCTCCCCTTACCATTATTAAAGTCCATTTGGTAATCTTTGAAACTACACATTCACAAACAAATTTATAATATTTTATATCAAGGATAATAAAGAAAATCAAATTTCTCTTTTCATGATGGGGATGTGTTTTATTTCTTTTAGTATGCACAACCTTAATACAGTAAAAATTCTATAAATTAATACTCTCGTGACCGTAAAATTTTTTTAATTTAAAAAAGTATTAATATATCGATAAATTAATATTTTATTAATTAAAAAAGAAAATTTTCAAATTTAATAAATTTAAATATATTTATTTAAAATAATTAGATTACGATTAATGTATCTACTTTATTGCTAATAATTAATATATTCATGTATATTATTATAGATTCAATGTATAATGTTAACTATTATATTCATATAAATAAATGAATTTATAATACCAAATTATGTTTTATCATCTAAAATTCAACACAAAATTATTAATAAATAATCAAATGTATAAAATATTATGTAAATATAAAAGGGACCATCATGCACTAAAAATATTACAAAAATCAGTTGATAAAAAATATATATTCTTTGAATATTAGTCAAGGTACATTAATATTAAACACTCTAAATAGATCACTTGAGTACCAACTTTGAGACTACTAGTACCACCGCCCGTGCGATGCACGTGATTTATTTGTTTGAAATAATCTAAAATTTTATTTAATCTCCAACGTATTTCGGTCAAAAAAATTATTAATGGACTAACAAATTATTTTATTTAATAATCGATCTCTTACTAAAATTTGTAAATTCGTATTAAAATTTTATTATTTTCAAAAACTACGCATGTTTGATGTAATTTATAGTATGTAAGCTTTTTGGTGCATAGTCGAGTGGTAAGGTCTATGGTGATGTTGGTGTAATTCCCCGACGACGCAGAGTTCGAATCTCGGATATGACAAATTTTCATTGAAATATTATGAAGTTAGTCCTTGGATGAGACTCATTGACTATCTCTCACATGTGTCTGCTACTCGGGCGCATCCTTCGATTTACATCCTACCCGATCGATGAGCCTATGATCTGATGAAAGAAGAGTTTCTCGTCTCATTCTACCCGATCTCTCTCCCACATGTGTCTGCTACTCGGACGCATCTCTTGATTTACATTCTACCCGATCGAGGAGCTTCTGATCTGGTGGAAGAGGAGTTTCTCGTCTCATCCTACCCGATCTCTCTCCCACATGTGTCTGCTACTCGGGCGCATCCCTCGATTTATATCCTACCCGATCGAAGAGCATCTGATCTGGTGGAAGAGGAGTTTCTCGTCTCATTTTACCCGTTCGAGGAGCCTCTGATCTGGTGGAATATGAGTTTCTCGTCTCTGCATTTCTCTAGTGACAAACGCATCCAACAAATACCTAAAATCGCTGGCAGATTATCCAAATAAATGGAAAATAAAAATTATAAAGTTGAAAAATAAATAAAAATATAAAAAAATTGAATTTACTTGGTAAACATGAGGTGAGATGAGAGAAATTCAATTATATTAATATAACATATGTTAACCTGTAAAATTTAACATAACTGAATTAGGGATAAACTAAAAATTAAAAAAAAATCTAGTCCAACATAATTAGTAACTCAACAATTTGATTTTGGAATCTGCGAAAAATTCATAATTAATACATAAAATTAAAAAAAAAATGAGGAAAAAAATGAATGAATAGAAGGACGTATACATGTAAATCGATTCAATGTTCATAAAAATAAGAAAGGACTTATGAACCCAAATTACAGCAAGAGAAAATAAGATACGATTAATTGAAATTAAATTAATATTAATGGAATAAAAAAGAATTTTGAGAAAATAAGATACGATTAATTGAAATTAAATTAATATTAATGGAATAAAAAAGAATTTTGAGAAAAAAAATAAAAATTTATATATTTAAGATGATAATTAATTATTATTACTAAAAATATATAATTTCAAATTATTATTTAAAATTTATATATAATAATTTAAATATGTTTAATAATATTACTATTTATAATTTATATTATTTTATTTATAATTTATAGTGTGAACACAACATTATTATTGATTTCTTATTGGTCCACGTGACATTAGTGGATCCTGAAATTATATATGTATAGATAGATTGATGAGAACTAATATTTATAATTGTAATATTTACAAATTATTAATTTAAAATTTTGATTAATCCTCATACTTATAAAGGGTTTTTTCAAAAAATTATTATATTATCTTATCGAATTCGCTCATTTTTTACAAAGGCTCAAGTCGGGACCGAATAATTTTATTATTTTATAGAGGTAATTAATTTATTGAGTATTAATTTATAAATGTTTTACTTTACATATATTTTCAATCTTTTCGATCTTGCACCAATCGAACACCTTAATACAGATATTTTCAATCTTTTCGATCTTGCAAGAAATGCTATTACCCATGAAGTGTTGGGGATTAAGACCCAGGACCGGACTTTTCCTTTATTCGTCGATATCCGATCGACCAAACACGCTTAATGTGCAATGAAAACTCCGATCGATCTCAAACGAATCTACTCAACTCAACACCAATTCCTCAAGAACAATAACGTCTAACCGTTGTCGGGAATCCACTCAACCCGAGTGTAACGAATTCTCTTCTCGACCAACCAACGACAACTACAAAATTACAATCAATACATATATCTCCAATATATATATACCAGCATAGTGGTTCACCCGAATGGGCTATATTTACTTTTCCGCCACGATCCTTACACTAAATAAACCAAATCGATATACCGAGCTTTACAAGAATTATCTCTCGAATTCTAGTTCTCTCGACTCTCCCAAGGATCTCATGGAATCATAAGACTCAGAGAACTTCCAATTCGAACACAAATATGAAATTGTAGGCTGAACATAGAGAAAAAATGTTAATAGCTTTGGTGAGATCAACTCATTGCAATTTATTGTTGTGATCCTCATAACATGAAGATCGATAGAATAGAAGCTATTGCGCAACTAACAGATCGATTCAAGTTAGATTACAACTAATGTAGTAATCCTTCAAGACTCGACTTCAACGTCTGGTAAACGGCACGCCATCCAGCCTCGGTCGGGTGCGACAAATCCCAAAAGAAGGAAGATTTCGGGTCACTGCAAACCGTGTACATCTTCTGCCCTGATTTCTTGTCCACGCTCCCGCACGAGTATCCCTTCTTTGTGCCCACGCAACAGGGCTTCAAAGGTGTCTCAAACTTCAAATCCCCTGTTTCACATTCATTGAAGAATTAACTCATAATAATTGTGTCGAAATTCATTTAGTAATAGAGTTGAGTCAATAACATCTTAAAAGGTCTTATTAAGGTGACAAGATTGTTCAACTTATATTTAAAGCTTAACAACTGCCACCATATATATTACCTTGATTATTTCCTTTATTCTGGAGCACAGTCGTGAAGGAGGTATAAAGATCTAGAATGAATAACTTCGTCGAGCTTTTGTTGTTGTTCAATCTGGCCACGGCTTCCTTTAGTAGACGGTTGTGATAATTGACCAGCTCGTTCAGAGTAGAATTGCATTTCTGAAACGACGAAGCTTGGGTGATCTGAGGGAGACAGCCCACCGGGTCCAATCCGGAGACCACAACTTTGTTCGCCCCTAGTCCTATTATCCGTTCGAGGTTCGTCGAAAGTTGGTTTATCACAACAGGTACGAACTTTTGTAGACCCTCAAGAGTGCCTCCTCTCAATAGATAAGCGGTGTAATCGTTCCCAGAAAGAACAACGAGAGACACAGACGAGTGCACGTCGTTTTTGTTGTACACCGATTGATGCAAGAGTTGTTCGAAGAAGCCTATCTGGGTGCTCATGTTGGGAAGGAGATCGCTAAATGTGTAGAACACACCGCTCCCTCCGTAGGCAAAGTTTAGCCCGTTTTTCGCTCCATTTTTGTTCGAAGTATAGGCTGATGGAGACTCGAGTCCCAAGAACTCAGCTGTTTAATTTTAGCATAACAACTTAATTACTCGTGAATTTTGAAATATATACAGTAGAACTTCTATAAATTAATAAAATCTTGATCCCAACTTAGTATTTTGAATTAATAAAATTATAAATTAGTAACCTATCAAAAAAAATATAATTTTCTTGTCTCTCTGGCATCTTTGGAATTCATAAAAATACTTGATAAATTAACAACTTCTCCGCACTCATAAAATTTAAAAAGTACAATATTAATTTATA
The DNA here is from genome assembly GCA_954870475.1 of Euphrasia confusa. Lineage (NCBI taxonomy): Eukaryota > Viridiplantae > Streptophyta > Magnoliopsida > Lamiales > Orobanchaceae > Euphrasia > Euphrasia confusa. The sequence continues at coordinate 28,277,494 of OX940960.1, forward strand.
GAAATTTTATTGTAATTATCAAATTTGAAAAAAATAATAATAATTAATTACCAAGGTAATCGGTGAGAAGGCGGCCGTCAGAAAAACGGCCGGTGGGCTTTCCAGGAAATGTAGTGCCGTAGGGTGGCTTCCAAGAGTCGGCTAATGATTTATCTACGTTTCCTGTATCAGCATAAGAGTCACCGTATACAAATAGCTTTGTCGGTCGTTGGTTGTTTGCTGCTAATGTACCGATCATAAGAATATGGCTGAAGAAGACTAAGAAACCGATTATGATATTATGATGATGAGGAGCCATTGTTTTTGTTTAGTTTTGAAATATTGGAGAAATGTTATATTGGTATAAATAGTAGAATGAATTCAATGGTTAATTACTTAGTCAATTATTGTGATATTAATTACAGTACATTCCCCAAATTAAATCCGTTTAACAAAATTTAATTTTACATTACATTGTAAAATTGTGCAAATTATGATACAGTTACAAGGTGTACCGAGCCTCCGGTACACCACCAATCAAAATGCGATACGTGTAAAAATATTAAATTAATTAATTAAATAATTAGTATTTTAATTATTATTAAATTGAATTATTAATTAGAAAAATATATTACCAAATCTTCTAAAATGTTAAGTAAATAAAAGAGTAATTTAGAGAAAAAATAAAAATGGTTTTTAGATTCTTAAAAAAATATCCTATTTTAACTTTCTATTAAAAAAGGTAATTAATTTATTGCATTTATATAATTAAATACCATGATATTTAATCTAATCACAATTTAGGTAGTCTATTCAAATTTGAATAGTCATTTTTATCCTTTGTATTATATCAAATTTATATGATTTTTTATTACCTACCTTATATAAACTATCTATATAATTTATTGCATATAAAATCATAAACGTTTTAGGACAAGAAAATTCATATCAATCAGTCTTTTTCGGTAAGTAGTTTAGGTTTGAGATTTTTGAGTTTTTCAAAATTATCACAGCAACTAGCCGTTCATCCATTCTTTGTTGTTCTCCTGAGTTTGTTTGTATTGGATAACTGAGCTGATATTTGAATAATTTATGAGCTACGGCCGATCGAGGTTTTGGAAGCGATGGTTTTCGGTTAAATTTAGGAAAAATTAGTCAAAATCGTTTTGTTTTAACTACTCACATTTTAGCCCAAATTTCTATCTAAGGATATCCAATATAATTTATTCTCCAAATAACCCTTCATTCACAAACATCCTCACTCTCTACATAAAAAAACAATTGTTACAATCGAACCTCCACCCCCAAGTCCACCGTTATCCTCGCCCCCACGGCCGAGTCCCACGTCAGCACCATCATCCACTGCGCTGGCGCGACGAGCACCCACCTCAAAATTGGCAGCGGCGATCATGACTACGAGGGCACCTCGTACCTCTCCGACGACGATTTCTTGATACTCGACATGTTCTATCTCAAATTCTCAATTTTATATCCGTCGACGAGAAGCGCAAGACTGCGCATGTCTGGGTCGACGCCTAGGTTGGCGAGCTCTACTACGCAATCTCAAACAAAATAGATTCTAAATTTCCAGTAGGAACAATGTACATAATAGATTCTGAAACCAAGTTATACCATCCTTGTAGCTACTGAACTGCACAAGAGTACCAAATGCATTTACAGTTAGTGGATAAGTTGAAGCAATTAATCAACTTGTTCGTAAACTTTGAACCACTTCATACATTTTGAACTAGAAACTACACTACACAAGCAGATTCAGTGTATGCAATAGATCTGCAGACTACAATGCACACGATTAGCAATAATGTACATTATATATTCTGAAAAGGTATTTAATATATCCTTGTATTTAGTAGTTTGTTGCATAATATTGAAAGTGCATATACACACGATTAGCGATATACGTAGTGTATGCAATATATAGTGTATGTATTAGTTTCATATAAATAGCTGAGTCATCCATTAGTATACACCAAGTCACCACTGAAATCAATGTTTAACTAAATGTGTAATGACTAGTGTTATGTCACTGACAAAATTTTAGTTTTTCAAATTATTAAATAATATAAACTACTCGTACGTAAATTGGAGTGATATATGTATAATCAGTGTATGCACATATGTTGAAATAGTGTATGCAATAGTATATGGACATATAATGTATGCACTAGTGTATGCAATCAGTGTATTCACTAGTATATTCACATATATAGTGTATGTATTAGAAGTTTCATATACGTAGTCGAGCCATCCCTTAGTATACACTAAGTCAACCATTAAATCAAGGTTTACATAAATGTGTAATGACTAGTGTTATGTCATTGATAAAATTTTAGTTTTTCAAATTAGTAAATAATATAAACAACTCGTACTTAAACAAGAGTGATATATATCTAATCAGTGTATGCAAAAGTGTATGCAATAGTTTGTTTACATAATTTTCGGACTCAAATGTCTATAAAATTCAAAACAAAAGAATCTACCATATATACCTTTGCCTTTTTTGTTATTTTTGGGTGCTTATTCCCATGCTGAATCGTGTCCTTTTTTGTGCCTTAAGCGAGACGGGTTTAAGGTTGTTCTTTGCAGCACGTTTTGTAACCTACGCGGAATAAATATTTAGTTTAATAAAAAAATCACTCACTGATACAATGCTTGAAATACCTTATTAAGTTCAGGCTGAGGATTGGATGTAGTTTTCTCGAAGTCATTTTTCAGACTCCTTTTGGCGATTCTCGTATATTCCTCACGATTTTGTACCTTTTTTTCGGTGAATCTGAACGAGTGGTTGGAGATATTTTTTCAAAAGCATGTTTCAAAATGGAATTTTTAAAAATAAATCATTAGCAACACATTAATATGAATTTTTAACTGTATAAACAAGTTCTGAACTATGTTATGTTCATAAACAAAATATCATCAACAATTACATTAACGAGACACACTCTTGTTGATAAACCAACTGTTTAGACTTACAGTTTCCATTAAAACTGTATGATTCAACTGATATCAGCACAAGATGTTGGTGATAAACTATTTACAACAACTGATTGCATTTGAAAAAAAGATACATGCTGAAACTACAATTCTACACACCCAATGATTCATGTGATAGTGTTATTTGGACACGACGTAGATAATTTTTTTGAAAATATGCCTCTGATGTAACCCAAGTGCAATGGATGACATAAGTACTAAGCAGGTAAAATGCTCCAAAAAGTAAAGCAATAACACCATTTCTTTGGAAAGGCATAGACTGATCCACTAATCCCTGTTTGTACAATATGGCAAGTAAGTTAATTTGATCGGCGGTAAAATGATTCCTATCCCCAAAAAAGTGCAAGCTTTATATGAGCTCGTTATCATTTTCCAGCAAATAAACATGGGGAATGAAAGTACAACACCACTGGCTTTAAACTATTCTTCACATTTTACTTGATGACTTGTCCAACACAGCCTTTCAAACAGAACACATAAATAGAAATGTGGTACTCGTGGAATGGATTCCTTGGTAAATAGGTTAAATGCAAGATAATACATAGATTTAAACTAATTATTCTTTGAAACATGTGATATCGTATATTTAAACATGTGATAATACATAGATTTAAACTAATTATTCTTTGAAAAGAACGAGATGAAGGTAATTAGAATGGGTAACCCAATCTCAAATTCAACCTAAGAAATACTAATTTGGGTCGAACTAAACCACTAATCCAAGAACCCTAAAACCGACATGCAATCATTTTCACCTGTACACAATGTCAATTTCTACCGAAAAACTACTAATTTGGGTAGAATCAAGCAACAAGTCCAAGAACCCTAAAATATGGTATCCAATTTAATCACCCAATAGTGTAGAATCAGTTATAAATAATTGAGAAACTTACCTTAAAATTTCAAAGTCGGGAGCTTTTTGGAAGAGAAGCTGCAACTTCAACAATGGTAGAGGAATCACCTATCGACGGTATGAAGAGAATTAGCGCCGGTATCAATAGAATTATACGTTTCCGTTTTGGAGTTTCTGATATACAGTTTTTTGGTAGTGTGTTTGCTTTGAAAGTGTATATTTAATCCCTTCAATTAACATATATCACATCAATTGTGTATAATAAAATATATTACAATTTTAAATAATTAAAAGGGCTGAATGGGTATATTTTGTTTTTTTATAATTAGTGTAAAGATTGATATTAATGTATAATATAGAGTAAGTTAATTACCCTTTTTGAAAATCACCATAAATAAAATCAATATAATCATACCAAATATTGAATATTCTTCAAAATCTATTAGATTGTTTTTCTTAAATTATAAATAACAAATAAATAAATAAAATATATATTAAATCGTAAAAAACATAAATAAAAATAGAAAAACGTAAGTAAGAGATTAAAAATAATATTTTATTTTTGCAAAGTATTTTGATAAAAAAATTAATTTATACATAATTATAAAAATTACGAATATAAAATAAATTAAAATTAATTAATTAAATTAGTAGAATTTTATAATTTTTTATTATTAATTTAAAAATATTACATAATCAATAATCAAAATAGATTAAAAATAAAGTAAAAAAATAATTAATTAAAATAGTATAAAAATTCATTATTTTTTTGAATTAATTTAAAAACATTAAATAACCAATAATCAAGATAAATTAAGATAAAGCACTTTTGTAGAGCAAAATATACATAGTATAAAAGAAAGGGATAATTATAATTTACTACCTGACCTTTAAGCACTTTTTTATTTTCATACCCGACTTTTAAAACATCACCGATCAGTACTTGAACTTTGGAGAAATTGCATTTAACTACCTCAATTGGCCAAATTCCGGCGCACGTGCAAATAGCATGCTATTTTAGGATAAAGGTCTTTTCCAGTGGGTGAATGGGGTTGATTACGGTTTTGCCCTCAATTTTATTATTTCCCTTTAAATAAAAAAATAAATACCGTATATCATTCATCCCCAATTTTCCAAACTCCTAATTTCATATATCTCCTCTCTGCGGCCCTAAAATTCCTCGTTTTGAAAAGCACGACAAAGGAAGAACAATGTTAATTTCATATATCTCCTCTCTGCGGCCCTAAAATTCCTCGTTCTGAAAAGCACGACAAAGGAAGAACAATGTTGCTGTTGGAGCTCTATGGTGAGACGAACTCCATGGTCAGATTTAAATCTTAGAAAAGAAGTTCACAAAAATGTGAAAAAAAAAACGCGAGCAAGTGATCTCCCCTAAAATAAATAACCCTTGTAAAAAATACGGTGTTGCTCATGGAAAGCAAGGAAGGCTTAATGGCAAGGTAGGGAAAGGCGGGTTAAGGCCGCCGGATGTAGTCTTCCCATCGCTCCAGCATAACAAGGCCATCGAAAGTCATGGCAGCTTGCTCGAGAAGGTAGAAAGGACTATAAATGATATGACTCCAGTCATAATGGAAAGACAAGCTCAGGATTTTCTTTCTTGCTCGCCCTTAGCAGCGGGAAAAGAGACTATCTATCTGCCTAGCTTTGGTAGATTTCCCCCAACGCAATCCACAGAAATTCCACAAATCCCTTGGTGGATAAGTCCGACGACTAAGCAGCAGTGCGGAATTGATGTTTCTCCGTCTGAATATCGTCGGTGACGTTAGCAGCCATATCTTCAGATAAGAAATAGACATTGCGTGAAGTCTATGCATTAAGAACGATCGTTCGATTCGTCGTCTCTCGCCGACTGATCGCGGGAGAACAGATCGACCTCGTCACTGGCCTTGAAGCACCTTGACCCCCCTATTCACCGCCTTCCACCTCGACGAATTCCACGTCAGCGACGTCTCCCGCGACTACCGGGCCCTCGTCTCAGGCTTCGTCAAGTCGGGCCTCTTCAACAAAAAGGGCCACGTCCCTCTACTCCTCCTCCCTCTACTTACTCCTTTAGTCGGACTCTTTCTGGGCCCACATCCTCTCCGGGGCCCTCCTCGGCCTCGCCTGGATCCAGGTCACCTACCTCGGCCACGACTCCGGCCACTACAACATCATGACCTCCCCGGAGCTCAACAATCTCGCCCACCACGTCGCCTGCAATGACTTTCGATGGCCGGAAACTGCCTCACCGGAATCAGCATGGCCTGGTGGAAGTGGACCCACAACGCCCACCACGTCGCCTGCAACAGCCTCGACTACGACCCCGACCTCCAGCACCTCCCCGTCTTCGCAGTCTCCTCCCGCCTCTTCACCTCCTTCACCTCCTTTCTCACATGATACGATTATTTTGTGATTTTATTACGACTTGAATTCGAAGTCGAAAATGAGAATGAGAGAATTGAGAGCGGAAGAAATTAGGGTATGAAGTTGGGATTGAGAATTGAGAGCGGAAGAAATTAGGGTATGAAGTTGGGATTTTGCAAACTGATGAGAGAGATATTTTACCTCTTTTTTAGCTGTAATTGCGAAATTACATTTTTACCCACGGAAAAATTAATTTCGCCTCTTAGATGTCACGTGACTTGCACATGTACCGGATTCCGGTCAATTTAGGTAGTTAAATGCAATTTTCTCAAAATTCAGGTACTGATCGGCGATATTTTAAAGGTCGAGTATGAAAATAGAAAAGTGGCTAAAGGTTAGGTAGTAAACTATAATTATCCCTTAAAAATAATTGATTTGATATTACTTCAAGAATACCAAATTATAATGTTTTTCATGATAGCTTTATTATAATCTAATTTGGAGTCAATCATACCACGTTTTGGTAGTACGACCAACTTCGGGTGATCGTATCTTTCTTTTAAATCTTTCCACAAAGTTAGTGGATCTTTCACGGTGAATTTTCAAAAATATTATTCGAGATTATTAATATATAATCATAATCAATTTGATATTGATATTTCTGCAGGAATATCATATCACGATGTTCTTCACGATATCATATTATGTTCTTCAGGAACATTTAATTTTGATATCATATCATGTTCTTCAGGAACATTTAGTTTTGATATTTCTTCGAGAATATCATATCATAATGTTCTTCATGAACATTAAAATTTTAATTGATTTACTCAGGATAATTAATTTGATATTAATTCAAGAATATCATATTATAATGTTCTTCAGAAACTTAAGCATAATTAATTTGATATTTATCGAATAATATCAAATTATAATGTTTTTCGGGAACATAAAATATTACTTCTGGAATATCATATTATAATGTTCTTCAGGAACATATGATATTACTTCAGGAATATCAGATTATAATGTTCTTCGGGAACATTTGAATTTAAGAAGGAGGGAGGAGAAGTAGATATATTTATAATTATTAATAAATATAAACAAACATATAAATTCTTGCCTTGGAGTTCAGATCTTGGATAAGTAGAACTTCGATGAAAAACGCGGTTGAGCTTTCGTGCTGATAACGTGTTATAAACTCAAATAGAATTGAGAGAGAATAATAGAGTATAAGACAAAGAGAGAATATAATTGTTCTGAATTGTTGTTTCATTCATATGGGGAGACCCCTTTATATAGGATACAAAGTAGGGTTTCTGTCTTGTTTATCAAGAAAGGGTAAACTAGTCATTCACTAATTAATATATTCATAACAATTTACACGTTATTTAAAAAATGTGCACCAATAATACACATGATTAATGCTCATGAAACTTGCTAATGTTATACAATACGACGTGTGTATTTAATTTTCAATATATTATAATTTTTTAATCTAAATATTTTTCAACACTTAAAACAATATATTGTCAAATATTTATATAAAATTATCATTATATAAAATAACATTATTTAGCATTAAACACTAACGATATCTAAAATTAACGTTTTTGTTAGGGAAAACTATAGTTTAGTTACTGAATTTAGAGCAATTTTTAACTTGAATTATCGAACTTTGATTTTTTATATTTCAGTGACTGATCTATTGATGAATTGCACTTATATACGAATTTCACCGGAATCCGACAACATATGATTATCAAGTGACTTTTAATGGCATTTCAGTAATTTAACAAACATTTTAAAATATAAAATTACACTATTCCCCTCTTCTTCTTCCCATCTTCCTCATGTTCAAGATACCAAGAAAGTAAAGGTAATACTCCCTCGTGTTTTTTTTACATGTCGTGATACGTACCTCGTTTGGTTGAAGGGTGAATTGATACGAAGAACACGAAATTAGGATACCTGGATGGAGAATCCCGAAACCCCTAGGTCTAACTCGTAGAATGATTTAGATGGAATTCTAAACCCCAATACGTAATTGACTTAGTAATTTGGAGAAGATGATGGACACACAACGAAGTATGTATGCTTCGTTGATTCGTCAAGTTGATCTCTTTTAGCAAAATCGAAAAGAGAACGAAAATTGAAGAGAGAATAAACTCACGTAATTAATTGATGCTTCAAAATTTTGTTTTAAATAAAGTCTCACAAAGCCTTTATATAAGAAAACCTAAAAAGGGAAGGAAAAGAGTATCTTGGGCAAAAAGTCACGCCCAAAAAGGAAAAGGAATAAAAATTCCGCACATAAAAGAGTCCGGCCGCAAATTTGGGATTTCTGCCAATCCCGCGGCTCAACCAGAGGTTAGTACAGAGGGTAGGGGTCAATCCTCGGGTTCAACCTCTGGTTCCCCAGAAATTCTCCTCATTGTGGCCGCGGGTTCTAGGAAGCCATCCTCGGGTTCCTGGAGACCAACCTCGGGTTCAAACGCGGGTTCCACAGAATTTTGGCCACATTCTTGGTGCGTTCCCGACACTCTCCCGAATCTCGTTCCGGTGCCTTTCTTCATCGTTCCGACCTGATTAACGTCTTCGGTTGAACCGTCCCCTCCGCATGTGATGAGATTAACAAGGCTCGGACTATCCATCTCACCAATAGGCTTCTTCAATAGCTCTTGAGCCCACACCTCTTGAACCATCACCATCAAGCTCTCTTTGAACTTCTTAGCCCTTGATCGCGTAATTGGTCCAACTGGAGCATGCACCGGATCTTGTATTATCGACGACTCTTGGGTTGCATCATTCACCTCCTCTTGAAGAGGATTTGTCCTCAAATCCAAGGCGTCACCTGCATCAAACAAACTCAAGTAAAAAACATTGAAAGTAGCACTAACATTATACTCACCTGGGAGATCCAGTTTGTAGGCATTATCGTTGATACGCTCCAAGACTTGAAATGGTCCATCGCCACGAGGAAGTAACTTCGATCGACGCTGTAATGGGAACCTCTCCTTGCGCATATGCAACCACACCCAATCACCAGGCTCAAATACTACTTTGCGACGTCCCTTGTTTGCTTGCTCGGCATATTGCTTGGTTCGCCTCTCTATGTTCATCCTTGCCGTCTCGTGTATCTGTTTCACAAAATCAGCCCTTTTTTGGCCATCAAGATCAGTATGCTCATGCTCAGGTAAAGGAGATAAATCCAAAGAAGTCAAAGGATTAAAACCATACACAATCTCAAATGGCGAAAACTTAGTAGCAGAATGAACACAACGATTATAAGCAAACTCAACATGAGGCAAACACTCCTCCCAAGACTTAATGTTTTTCTTAATAATAACACGTAGTAAAGTAGACAAAGTCCTATTCACTACCTCAGTTTGACCATCAGTCTGGGGATGACAAGTAGTAGAAAACAATAATTTCGTACCTAGCTTACACCACAATGTCTTCCAGAAATAACTCAGAATCTTTGAATCCCTGTCAGACACAATAGTCTTAGGCATGCCATGTAGTCTAACAATCTCTCTAAAGAATAAACCAGCCACATGAGATGCATCATCAGTTTTATGACATGGAATGAAATGTGCCATCTTAGAGAAACGATCAACTACCACAAAAATGGAATCACTACCTCGCTTAGTCCTAGGTAAACCCATCACAAAATCCATAGAAATATCAATCCAAGGTGATGCAGGAATAGGCAAAAGTTTGTACAATCCATGGGAACTAACTCTAGACTTAGCCTGTTTACATATAAGACAACGACCACAAACTCTCTCAACATCACGTTTCATATGAGGCCAAAAGAAATGCTCATGCAGAACAGATAAAGTCTTAGCAATGCCAAAATGTCCCATTAATCCCCCACCATGAGATTCAATCAACAATAAATCACGTAAAGAGCATTTAGGCACACACAATTTACTTTTTCTAAAGAGAAAGTCATCATGCCTAAAATAATATCCACTAGCAGTTTGTTCACATGCTTTATAAATCTCACCAAAATCATCATCATGCTCATATAGACCCTTAATATGCTCAAAACCAAGTAGCTTAGCATCTAAGGTCGAAATTAGAGCATACCTCCGAGAAAGGGAATCAGCCACCACATTCTCCTTACCTTGCTTGTATTTGATAACGTATTGAAACGTCTCAATGAACTCCATCCATCTCGCATGGCGCTTGTTCAACTAGTTCTGACCCTTGAGGTGCTTCAACGACTCATGGTCTGTATGAATGATGAACTCTCGAGGCCAGAGATAGTGCTGCCACGTCTGAAGAGCTCTCACCAGGGCATATAACTCCTTGTCATACGTCGGATAGTTCAACATAGCTCCGTTCAGCTTCTCGCTGAAGTAGGCTATCGGACGACGTTCTTGCATCAACACTGCACCAATACCAATTCCAGAAGCATCACATTCAATCTCAAAATATTTAGAAAAGTTAGGAAGAGATAATACCGGGGCGTGTGTCAGCTTGTCCTTCAATCTCTGAAATGCTTCATCTTGCGCCTTTCCCCACTTGAACTCTACGTTCTTCTTGATTACTGCGATTAAAGGTGCCGCCATGCTGCTGAAATTAGGCACAAACCGTCGATAAAAACTGGCCAGACCATGGAAACACATCTCCAATGTTCTTCGGTGTTGGCCACTCTTGGATAGCTCGTATCTTTTCCTCGTCAACCTGTACACCATGTGCACTAACAACAAAACCAAGGAAAACGACTCTATCCGTGCTAAAGACGCACTTCTTACGGTTAGCATACAATTTCTCCCGCCTAAGTGCAATCAAAACCTCCCTCAAATGAACCGCATGCTCATTATGATTTTTGCTATACACCAAGATATCATCAAAGTATACAACAACAAATTTTCCAATAAAAGCACGCAAAACATGATTCATAAGATGCATAAAGGTACTAGGAGCATTAGTGATACGTACCTTGTTGATGGATTGAGCGGAAGAAGAAGAAAACGATAAAATTGGATACCTGGCGGATGATCCCAAACCTCTAAACCTGAAATCGTGAAATCAATTAAGGACGGAACCCTAACCCCCAACACGAGATCGATGCAGCAACTCGGAAATGTATGACACACGAACGAAGTATGTATGCTTCGTTGATTCGTCGGGTTGATCTCTTTTGGCACAATCGAAAAGAGAACGAAAAGAGTAGAGAGAATTAAACTCACCAAATTAATCAATTATCATAAAGGTTGTGTTCTAAAACAATGGGTTCATAGACTTTATATAGGCTGACCTAAAAACATGAGGAAAAGGAATAAAAAACGCTGAATTAAAGTCACATCCGCGATTTCCTAATTCTGAACTCATGTCGTCCGACAATATAGGCTGTCGTCCGACATCAACTTGTCGTTCGACAGGGAATAGTTGTCGTCCGACATCTCTACGTCGAGCGCGGTGGATTACGTCGCTCGACGCCAAGGTGTTCTGGACCCCCACGTCGCTGCAGCCCGATCTACGTCGCTCGCAGCGACTTTGTCGTCCGACAGGCATATGGTGTCGGACGACACCAAGCTCTTTTCGTGGCTGAACTCCGCGTCGCGTCCTCGACTCACTTCTGACCTCCGTTCCAACTTCGTCTTCAATGTTCCAGCTTGAAACTCAACGCCTTCTGTTGGATCGGCCTCCTCGTACGTAATCATGTTGATAAGGCTTGGCTTCTCCACATCACCGATGGGTTTCTTCAACAGCTCTTGCGCCCATACTTCCTCGATCAATGCCAACAAGCTTGCCTTGAACTTCTTGGCTCTCGAGCGCGTTACTGGTCCAACTGGAACATGCACCGGGTCTTGTATCAATGACGACTCTGGGGCTGCATCATTCCCCTCCTCTTGAAGAGGATTTGTCCTCAAATCCAAGTCGTCACCTGCATCGAACAAACTCCAGTCAGTAACATTGAAAGTAGCACTTACATTATACTCACCTGGAAGATCCAGTTTGTAGGCGTTGTCGTTGATACGCTCCAACACTTGGAATGGTCCATCGCCACGAGGAAGTAACTTCGACCGGCGCTGCAATGGAAACCTCTCCTTGCGCATATGCAACCACACCCAATCACCAGGCTCAAACACTACTTTGCGACGTCCCTTGTTCGATTGCTCGGCATATTGCTTGGTTCGCCTCTCTATGTTCATCCTTGCCATCTCGTGTGTCTGTTTCACAAAATCATCCCTTTTCTGGCCATCAAGATCAGTACGCTCATGCACAGGTAAAGGAGATAAATCCAAAGGCGTCAAAGGATTAAAACCATACACAATTTCAAATGGTGAAAACTTAGTAGCAGAATGAACACATCTATTATAAGCAAACTCAACATGAGGCAAACATTCTTCCCAAGACTTAATGTTTTTCTTTATAATAGCACGTAGTAAAGTAGACAAAGTCCTATTTACTACCTCAGTTTGACCATCAGTCTGGGGATGACAAGTAGTAGAGAATAGCAATTTCGTACCTAGCTTACACCACAATGTCTTCCAGAAATAACTCAGAAACTTAGAATCCCTGTCAGACACAATAGTCCTAGGCATGTCATGTAGTCTAACAATCTCTCTAAAGAATAAACCAGACACATGTGATGCATCATCAGTTTTATGACATGGAATGAAATGTGCCATCTTAGAGAAACGATCAACTACCACAAAAATGGAATCACTACCTTGCTTAGTCCTAGGTAAACCCATCACAAAATCCATAGAAATATCAATCCAAGGTGATGCAGGAATAGGCAAAGGTGTGTATAATCCATGGGCACTAACTCTAGACTTAGCTTGTTTACATGTAAGACAACGACCACATATTCTCTCAACATCACGTTTCATATGAGGCCAAAAGAAATGCTCATGCAGAACAGAGAAAGTCTTAGCAATACCAAAATGTCCCATTAATCCCCCACCATGAGATTCAAGCAACAATAAATCACGTAAAGAGCATTTAGGCACACACAGTTTATTCTTCCTAAAGAGAAAATCATCATGCCTAAAGTAATCTCCACTAGCAGTTTGTTCACATGCTTTATAAATCTCACCAAAATCATCATCATGCTCATATAGTCCCTTAATATGCTCAAAACCAAGTAATTTAGCATCTAAAGTGGAAATAAGAGCATACCTCCGAGAAAGGGCATCAGCCACCACATTCTCCTTACCTTGCTTATATTTGATGACGTATGGAAACGTCTCAATGAATTCCATCCATCTCGCATGCCGCCTATCCAACTTGTGCTGCCCTTTGAGGTGCTTCAATGACTCATGGTCGGTGTGAATAATGAACTCCCGAGGCCACAGATAATGCTGCCACGTCTGAAGAGCTCTCACCAGGGCATACAACTCCACGTCCCGAGCAATGCGAGCATCCCAAAATCCCCAAGAGGAAAACAAGCGAGGAACCAGTTAACCCCGCCCATGATCAATTCGGACGAACATGTAAAAGCATATTGTACCAAACAACTACCCTTAAACGATAATTTAACCTCTAATGAAACATGAACAAGGGCACGAAAACAATGATTATCCCGAACGTAACTAGATACAAAATGCCCCGATCATGCGAGGATCATAGCACATAACAGCGTTGAATGTCTAATAAAAGCACCACTTAAAGATGAGTAAAAATGCGAAAAGACAGGCCACATAGGCATTAAAGCGAGTAACATTACATCAGTTTAAAACTCGAAACAAGAACGAAACAAAGATAGTTAGGCAACTAGGCGAAAGCCCCTTTCATCGTACACCCGGATGGAAAAGCCCTCGTCCTCGATCCAAAGAAAGCGGACGATCAAACCCCGATAAAGCCCCTTCTCGCGGACAAAACGCTGCCATGCAGGGCCACCGAGAGTGAGCTGCCGCCGATGCCGAGCAAGAGCAAACGACCACGGGTTGCCCCGGGAGTCTCGAACGGCAACAAAATGGACAAGGGGCGAACGGGCGGCCCGCCTGAAGGCAGCTGGTAAGGGGAACCGGCGACCATGCCATCTTCCGTTGAAAGCTTGGTCAACGTAGCAGTACTGGTCTCGAACGACTAAGCGAGGCATGTTCAGCTGGCCAAGGTAGGATCAAAACTTGTCACAAAGAATATTCACGAGCATCGAACAATAAAATGAATAACACTTGAGAAAGAGAAACGCTGAGATAAACAGTAGAGTACATTCGAGCAAATCAACAAAAAGAAAACTAAGCATAATAATATAATGTCATAAGCATGCAAAGAAAATTTATGTTCGGAAGGGTACAACACCAAAAGTTTATAAAAGGAGACAAACAAAAAGATCGAAAATAAGAGATTCGATGACAGCAGGCACGCCAACACTCAGTCCTCGATGGGAATCGGGTTCTCTACAACAGCCTCCGGCTCGGCAGCGATGAGCTGAATCGGATCGGGCCACCAGGCCAGGTCGACCCCGTGAAGCTCCACCAGATCGAGAACCGGGAAGAGGAAGCGAGTGTCGAGATTAACCCCCAGGCGATGAGTGCGGAGGTCGTCCATGATCAAGTTATATGGCAATCCAGCTCGAACGTGATGACGGATGCAGTCGAAGTGACTTAGACAATAAGAGTAAGAGCTGTTCTGGTCCAAGTCCTGCATAGCATCGGCTTTGCGCTCCGCATCAGCCCTATCGATCGCCTCGGTCCGAGCATTCAACTGATTGATCAAGAGATCCATGCTCCGGCGATTCTCCTCGGCCTTACGCACCCTTTCCTCCAATTCCGATGCCCGATCACGCTCAGCGGCCATCTCACTCCTCAGTTGAATCAACTCTTCGCGCCCCTGGTCTCGCTCCCTGGCCATTCCCGCGGCACTCGTCTCAGCCTGCTCAGCTCGGGTTTTCAGCTTGCCCTCATCCTCTTGATATTGGTCCACTAGAGCTCGCATGCTGGTAAGTTCGAGCTCAAGCTCAGCAACCTTGTCCGCGAGGCCATCAGGAGCATCAGCCGAAGGAACCATGGGTTGGTTCAAGCTCGGGCGAACCTTACTTAGAGAAACTAAAAGCATGAGCACACGAGAAACCATCAAAATGGCCACTTGCTCGGCTTGCTCTGGTCGCTGGCTAATTAGCTCGGCCTGAGTGGTCCAAGAGCGGGGGACACACTCCATCGCCTCGCGCATCAGCGGAGGTAGACTTGAGAAATCATGGGGACGAGCAGCAAGAAATTGGGCCAAGCTGGCGGCCATAGTCGGGCGCCCACCCAAGCTGGATCAAATAAAGAAATGTGGATAAGGAAAATTGAGAGAAGACTGGGAGGGGCGAAAGAAAAAGAGTGAGAAGGCATAACAAACTGACATACCGAGCAAAGATCTCTTCGTCAATAGTTGCCACCGGACTATAAGGAATGTTCTCGGGAACGCTCTCGGGAACCTCTTGCATCGGCTCCTTGCCGCGACGACGCTTAGGTATCCGACCAGAAGCTGGCGCCGCCTCCGAAGGCCCCTCGGGAGCATCACTCGGGCTGGTAGGAGGAAGCGAGCTAGCCCTCGTCGTCGGACGAGCTGAGGGAGCCTCCGAGTTGACCGAGCGAGTAGGTCGGGCAGGCGGGGCAGGGGGGACGACGACCTGATTGCCCGCAGCTGCCTCAGCCGCCCGTCGGTTACGCTCAGCGAGTGCAGCCATCCGAGCACGAGGAGTATTTCCGACCATGTCTACTGGAGGATCGGGGAAGGAAGGAAACCTAACCACTGTAATAGAAAGAAAAGAAGCAATGAGCAGCGAATAAATCAAGTGAAGCGCGAATAGTAAAATACTCACGGGGATATCGGTCCCGAACATGCCGAGGAATAGTAATAAAACGAGAGGATCTAACACGAGTTCTAGTGAACACGGTGTTAATGAGCAGTTGGCTGTCGGGGAGAGAACGAACACGCTCACAAACCGCTGCAAAGTCCCAGTTGAGTTCGGAAATATGCGGTGCAGGAGGACCTGCCGACCAAGAAATGACCGAACAGGAAGAAGTCAGAACGAACCAAGAAAGAGAATCCGAAAAGAAAAAGAACGAAAGGGGAATGACTAACGACGACATTTCCGAGCAAACGAAGTTGGAATCTGAAACGCCTCAGAAGCCCAGGCGCCATCCACATAAAACAGGTCGGCCCACCAGGCCGTTCTTTTACTCTTCAAATCTTCAAGAAGCCTTGTTGGAGCTCGCAAGTAATGATCCCCACCTCTGAGATGGTTGATGATTAAAAGATAGGATGTTTCGGAAGCAGACAAATGGCGATAAAGGCCATAATGGCCGAACAAGATATTTAAGCTGATGAGCAAGACCCAAGAGTTGGCGTGAAGCTGCATGGGAGCAACCCCCCACGCATGTAAAGCCGCGGCAATAGAATCGTGAATGGGGAATCGAAGCCCCGCTTCCATCATCATGCTCGTCATGGCGACCATACCCGGCGGGGGACAGTTCGCTCGTTCGTCCGGAGTAGGGCAATAGATATGGACGTCAGAAGGGATGCCCCAAACCGATCTCATAGATTGGAGCTCGGCCTCATCGAGAATGGTTGAAGCTCGATCGCTGGCATAAATCCCAGTTTGGTCTGGATCAGGGCGAGCACCAAACCGCGTACGCTCCACAAAGACATAAGGATGTTCATGAAGATAGTGAGTGAAGATAAAGGGAGGTAGGGGACCCCGTATCTCGCCCATCAGATCGATGAAGCGACGGTAGCAATCGCTAACTCCGCCATCAAACAATTCTAATTTCTCCGCATCCGAAAATCCAACCACGGGCACCACGTCGTCTCCCGACGAGGAAGAAGCGGAGGTCCCGGAGTCGGATGAATCATATGATGCGGGAACGTCAGAAAGAGTGGCCAAACTATCATGGTCACTCATATTCACCCTCTGATTGCGTACTTAATCGATGTTTTTAAAACACAAGCAAGCCCTACCGCTAAGAATTCCCCCGAATAAATGACGAAAAAGACAAATAGCAAAGGAAACCTACGTGATGAAGATGGAGCCGAGCACTCTTGGGGGAAGCCGAGCAGGTAACTCTGGATGTCCGGAAATTAGTAACTCGGAAGGGAAAAGTATAAAATGAGAGATATCGGAGGTTATTTATAGGGGGAAATGGCGGAAGAATTCGAAATTTGAATTCTAAAGGACAGTTAGCGGAACTCGAGGCGTCCTGTCAGGAAAGTGCCAGTTAGGAAGTGACAAGTGGCAATAACCGCAGTACTGCATTAAATGATCCGCCAGAATCGTCGAATCAGGTTTTATGCTCGGGCAGGCCGATGACGATCCGCATGCCAAGACCGATCTCTTCTCCCGACCAGAATGGTCCCGGGGGGCATTTGTTATGCGGGAAAATATCGACTAACTCCCGAGCATAAGGAGCCCCCATTTTTCGAAACAGAGAGAAGAAATCTCCGGCTCGGCCTCAGAGAGAAAAGCGAGCAGACGTAAAATGTTCGTATAGGGAGTCCCGTGAAACGGGAGCGAAAGCCGAACAAGACATGCCTGCAGCTCGTCAGATGAAGGATTCCGAGAGGCGCTCGAGCACGGCATGGGCGAAATGGATGATTATTCGTGGGCGACCACGCCCCATGGGCCCTGAGAGAATGAATGGGCTTAATGGTGGATTTATTTGATGGGCTTGGCCCATTAACCAACTTAGGAAACCCTTATTTGTATTTTCTATAAATAGATGATGTAGTTTTCCATTTAGGGACATCTACACATTTCCCCAAAAGTTCTTAGAGAGCATAATAGCCTTGTTCACCACTCAATCCCCAAATCTCTCTTTTTTAGTTGATTATTGGAGAACACGATTTTTCAGCTATCAACATCAGTCCAGCCAAGAACCGAGCCATGGTAGCTTCCCTATCCTCCTCAACGTTGGCCTGAATCATCGCCACTTCCATCTCCTTAAAGTACTCATCTACGCTCTTCGTTCCTTGTCGTAGATTCTGTAGCTTGATGTACAACTCCCGATAGTAGTGAGAAGGAACAAATCTCTTTCGCATCACAGATTTCATCCCGGCCCATGTTTCAATAGGTTGCTCATAGTTTCTCCTTCTACTGGCAACCAGCTGATCCCACCAAACCAAGGCATAATCAGAAAATTCGATAGCCGCCAATTTCACCTTCTTGAGCTCGGAATAGTTGTGGCAGTCAAACATCATCTCAACCTTTCTCTCCCACTCGATGTACAACTCTGGATCGTTCTTCCCCATGAATGTGGGAACAGTCATCTTGATGGTGCTCAAGTTGTTATCCATTTCTTCAGCCTCATCGTCTTCGGGGTTGGCATCTCTATTTCGCCCATTACGACATTGCTGGTTATCCCGACCGACGTTGCGCATTGCTACTCTCCGATTCTCTGGGTTCTCTCTACGAGATTTTTCCTCCAGTGCAAGTAGTCGGTCATGTACCACATTCATCTCAGTGTGTAAGAGCCTTTCCATCCGCCCATAAACCTCATCCATCATGGACTGGAATTGGACGTTGTTATTAGATCCCTCAGCTGTCCCCTTATTTTTCGTGTCTTCAGACATACCTGCACAGAAAACGTTAGTAATAAAAGCAATAAAGTAAAAGAAACCTCACCACCTCACAAACGCTCGTGTATCACACTCAAGATGGGATGCACTCAGCACTCGTGTTTCACTCAGGTATGGTTTTTTTTTTCACTGTAAGGATCTCACACCCTCTGCCTTTTACCACTCAAATTCTCCCTCAATGTATCGAACTCCGCGATCTACCAGACGAGATCAGAACCGACAAAATCCCCAAAAACACACAATACGACGTAGGAAGGAACACAAATCGGAAAATTTCGGAACGAAAAATGCGATAGCACCAAATTGGCTCAAAACGATGCCGGAAAACTCAGAAATCACACACAAAAATTTGGTCGAAGAATTTTTTTTTTTAATGGCTGAGTATTCGACTTACGACCAGAAACGAGACTCCTTAAAAAAAATTTCGCGAAAAACGGAGTAGAAATAATTTTTATAGAATATTTTTTTTTTTTTTTTGTGCTTACGGATGAAAGAGATCCGATTCAGCAAGAAGAAAAGAAATACGGAAAGAAAAGAAGAATCGAGGTCACGTAATCAGAAATTAGAAGCCCTAACCTGGGCTCTGATATCAGATGATACGTACCTCGTTGATGGATTGAGCGGAAGAAGAAGAAAACGATAAAATTGGATACCTGGCTGATGATCCCAAACCTCTGAACCTGAAATCGTGAAATCAATTAAGGACGGAACCCTAACCCTCAACACGAGATCGATGCAGCAACTCGGAAATCGATGTATGACACACGAACGAAGTATGTATGCTTCGTTGATTCGTCGGGTTGATCTCTTTTGGCACAATCGAAAAGAGAACTGATTGGTCCGTTTTTGGTGCGTAAATCGGGCAATTGTTTGGTCCTTTCCCTTCTCTTTCCGATTCGCTTTCTTCCGTTTTTATAGCCTTTGATGATTATTGGTTAGAATAGTGTGATCGAGACATATTCGGTGTTTTGTAGGCGAAACGGGAGGAAAACGAGTGAAGTTGACTTTTCAGGAGACAGTTGACTGCCTGTCGGACGACATGAAGTTTCAACTACAGACATGTCGGACGACATAGCCACGAAGGACGACAGCCGAGTTGTGAAGAGACTTGTCGCACGACACGGATGTCGTGCGACACTTGGAGACTGTCGGACGACATAATTGCCGCGAGCGACGTGGTTCGAGCTGCAGCGACGTGCGGTCCAGACATATTGGCACCGCACGGTGTGGATCCACCGCGCTCGACGCAGAGATGTCGTACGACATCTTGATGCCATCGTACGACAAGGCACTTGTCGGACGACAGGAATCTTCTGTCGGACGACAAGTTGAGATGTGGCATCCGGATTTGAGATTTCACCTTTTGACTTTGTTTGACCCTCGTTTTTAAGGGTATAAATAGTCTTTTGGCTTGAGACTTGTAACTAAGACCCCAACTAACTTTCATTCTACACAATTTCCATCTTCCATTTCTTAGCTTTCTCCTCAAGCAACATTGAAAACACTTGTTCTTCATTTAATCCAAGCATAAATTCTAGATCTACTTTTGATTCGTTTGGAATTCGACAAAATCTCATTCACAAACGTTGTTCACCTCATCGAGACGGACGTTTCTATCGGATTAGTTTCTTCGTGTGACAAAGTTGAAGCTCGGTCCCGATTTTGGAAGCTCTTCTCGATTTCCCCCTTCATCCATCGATTCCATCACTTCCGAGGTGAGATTCTCTCGTTTTCACTCGATTATGGCTTATACGATTGCGGATTGTGCTTTTGATTGCTTGATTATGGCTAGCTAAACTTGTGTGAGGGTGTTTGATGAAATTCCTCAATGAATTAGAGTTGATCCTCTAAAGTAGCTTGATTTCTATTAATCGGACGATTACACCTCTCGATTTGTGGTCTCGTGTCGAACAACTTCATAGTATATCGCTAGTGGACCATACGGTCGATGTGTAATTAGACGATCTTTGGTGAGGGAGAACGTGACAACACCGTGATCTCTTTAGTCCGATTGTTAGATAATTGAGAGTTTATAAATCTAATTCAACTCTAGTTCGTTAGGAAGAGTAATCGGAACACCCTTGCGTTTCCAAAACCTTTGTTACAACTCGATCTTTTAATTACTCGTTTTCAATTCTCGCTCGTAGTTATTAATCAAACAATCTTTGCAACCCCCTTTAGTGTAATGACTTTCTTCCTTATTTTGGAGCTCGTACTTAGCATATACAAATTGATATTCACAAGCCGATAGTATTGCTCCTCGAGAGATCGACTCGGGGGATTTACGAACGTAAATCTTTCGGTTTTATAAATAACTTTTGAGCAATCAAAATGGAGCCGTTGCCGGGGAGCAATTTAGGCGTTGTGAATTGAAGTTTGTGTTAGTTAAGTTCTTGTTTCCTTTTGATCTTTTTGTTTGTTGTTGTGTATGCAAGGTCGAAGGAGTCTTCAACCCTTACTCTTGCCATACATAGACAACGTCAACCAATCCAAGGCTCTACGAAATCTAGCCTCTACATCCGAGCATCCGCCTCTACTCACATATCTACCAATATCCATTCCTACTACACCTTTCCTTGCTATCACTATGGAGAACCACGACAACATTGCTCATGAGGGAGGATCTCATCATTCCCACTCCGGAAGAGAAAACCGTTCGCCTCGTATGAATGATAATAGAGAGCGTGTACCTCATCAACACAACCGCCATTCCGAGGATGATAGGGGGTCAAACCGGAGGAACAACCGTCATTCCGAGGACGATAGGGGTTCTAATCGGAGGAGTCATCGTTATTCCGATGAAGACCGTGAGGGTTATAGGGGTCAACCTCAAGAGACGGATGACGAGTACTATCATGGAAGGGGATATTACCAACCTCCACCTCGCCATAATCGTGATCGTGAACATTATAGAGATTACGAGCGTAATCATGAGCGTCATCATGAGCAAGAGCGCCCACGAAATCGGTATGCTTACCAACGTCCACCGGCCGGTAACTTTGAGCCTCAACGTCCGAGAATTGGTGACTTTTCTAAACCGAGAGTTCATGCCGACTCTTCTTGTATCGTCCTTGGCCCGGGAGCCCGGAATTATGAGCTCAAGCCTCATCTTCTCAATCAATTGCCGGCTTACCATGGGTTTTCTAAGGAAGACGTGCTAGACTTTATCCGAGAATTTTATTCAACTCTTAAGGACTTCCCTCTAAATGGAATTCCGGAAGAACAATTGTGGATGAAGTGCTTCCCGCATTGTCTTAAGGAGAAGGCCCGGTCTTGGTTTCTCACATTGCCACCGAATTCTTTACGGACATGGGAAGAGGTGATCGATAAGTTCACGGGAAGGTATTTTCCTCAATACAAGACTCAAGCCTTGCGTGAACAAATTGTTGCCTATCGACAAGGGGATGATGAACCGTTTCATGAAGCGTGGGAACGGTATAAAGCTTTGGAGAGAGCATGCCCACATCATAATTTTCCTACGGAGCTATTGAGGCAATTCTTCTACAATGGACTAGACCGAGAGTCCAGGATGACGGTCGACCATGCCTCCGGAGGGAATTATAGTAATTTGGATCGGGAGGAGATCAATATGATGTGCGAGACTTTGGCGGAAAATTCTCTTCAAGCCATTGTGCATACGGGAGGGACGCACAAGGTAAATGCTAATGAGGTAAATGTGGGAATGACTAATCAAATGAACGAGCTTACCAAGTGCATGCATACATTGATGAAAAGAGATGCCCAACCGGAAGTGAGGAGGGATCCATGTTGTGTGTGTGGGTCACCGGACCATGGTGGTGATAATTGCCCACAAACCGCGCCACCTCAAGACTTTGAGGTGAATGCTATTCAAGGGGTACACTCTAAGAATGATCCGTTTGCCCCGACTTACAACAATGGTTGGAAGAATCATCCGAATTTCTCTTGGTCCGGAAACAATTATCAACAACCACCCGGACAAAGCTCGGGACAACGACCTCCATATCAAGGTCCGAATCAACCACCGAGACCGACTTTGATGCAAGAGTTTCATGCTTATGTTCAAACCTCTACTAATCACCGTATTGAACAAGACAAGAAGATTGCTACCCTCGAGGCCGCATACAAGCATCTAGAGACACAATTGGGCCAACATGCTACGAGTCTTGGTGAGATTCACCAACAACTCCAAAAGGGTACATTCCCGAGTCAACCATCTCATCTAAAGGCGGTGACTATGTTGAGAAGTGGGAAGATTGTGGATAACAAGGTTGGTGAGGTAATCTCGGATGATGAGGAGGTGAGCAAGGAACAATCGATTCCGGTTCCTAACCATGTCAATAAGCCACCATTGGAAGACGAGACCCCGCCTAAGGTTCAAATTCTTCATAAGACGGCTAATCCTTACCGTCCACCTTTTCCGGTGCGTCTCCAACATGACAAGCAAGATCAACAATTCCAAGACATCTACAAGTTGTTATCTAAGGTTAATATTAACCTTCCTCTACTTGATGTGATCCGTACGGTTCCGGCCTACGTAAAATTCTTCAAAGACTTGGCTTCTAAAAAGAGGAGGTTTGTTGATGATGAGAAAGTGGTTGTCTCCGAAGTGGCTAGTGCGATTCTCCAACACAAACTCCCGGAAAAGCAAAGTGATCCCGGAAGCTTTAATATTAAAATTGCCTTGGGGAATGGACGTGAAGTATCGGGAATGCTAGATCTTGGTGCCGGGATAAACTTGATGCCTTTCTCCGTTTTTGATCGATTGGATTTGGGAGACCTCAAGGCGACTAGGATGTGTCTACAATTGGCCGACCGGTCCGTACGATATCCTAAGGGCATAATCGAAGACGTTCTTGTGAAGGTGGGGGGTTTAATTGTCCCGGTTGACTTTGTAGTTCTTGATGTCGGTGAGGTGAAGGAAGACGGGAGAGACCATGCTATTCTCCTAGGTCGCCCTTTTATGGCCACTACAAATACTCTAATTGATGTCAAGAACGGTTCCCTTCAAATGACGGTCTTAGGAGAAACGGTTTCGTTTTCGGCTAAGGATGGTATTTCTATTCCCTCTACAAGTTTTGTGGAAGAATGCTCATTTTTAGATTCTATTGATCAACTTTCCGAGATGAATTTCTTGGATGATTTTGAGCATGTTCCGGGAGAGAGTATTGACACGATTCTTGAGGTCATTCCGGAAGGAAAGGAGTTGATGGGAGATGAATCTTTCTTATCTATAGATGATGTATTTGTGATTGAAGGGGATGTGGAGATTGAAGAGAGTTTTGGTGGTAAAACCGAGGTTGATGCACTTCCCGAAGCTTTATTGGAAGAGAAGCTTGAGGGCAAGCTTCCAAAATTTGCGGTGAGGGGGAATATCTTGCCCCCGGGAAGTAAAGCCGAGTTGAAAGAATTACCTCAACACTTGAAGTATATTTTCTTGGAAGAGGGGGAGTTGAAACCGGTGATCATAAGTTCAACCTTGGATGAGCACGAAGAGAAGGCGTTATTTGAGGTCTTAAAGCGAAATGTACGAGCCTTTGGTTGGAGTCTCTCGGATCTAAAGGGTATTAATCCGGCCCATTGTACTCATCGAATTATTCTCGAGGATGGGGCCTTGCCTAAGAGAGATGGTCAACGAAGGTTGAACCCGGTACTATTGGAAGTTGTGAAGAAGGAGATTTTGAAACTTCTAGATGAGGGGCTAATATATGCTATTTCGGATAGCAAATGGGTTAGTCCGGTGCACGTGGTACCAAAGAAGGGTGGTATCACGGTTGTTGAGAATGAAAAGAAGGAGTTGATCCCGACTCGGATGACAACGGGTTGGAGAATGTGCATCGACTATAGGAAGCTTAATGCGGCTACTAGAAAGGATCACTTTCCTTTGCCATTCATCGATCAAATGCTTGACAAGCTTGCGGGGCATATGTTCTTTTGTTTTCTTGATGGACTTTCCGGGTATTATCAAATCACTATCGCTCCGGAAGACCAAGAGAAAACAACTTTTACTACACCCTTTGGTACGTTCGCTTGGCGACGAATGCCCTTTGGTCTTTGTAATGCCCCCAGAACTTTCCAACGATGCATGATGTCTATCTTTGCGGAATTTATTGGAGATTTCTTGGAGGTATTTATGGATGACTTTTCTCTATTTGGGAGTTCGTTTGATGATTGCCTTGCTAAGCTCGATAGGGTTCTCCAAAGGTGTATTGAATCAAGTTTGACTTTGAGTTGGGAGAAAAGTCACTTTATGGTGAGAAGTGGGATCGTCTTGGGACATGTGGTGTCCGAGAAAGGTATTGAGGTAGATCCGGCTAAAATTTCCGTTATTTCTAAGCTTCCGTCTCCGGTGAATGTGAAGGGAGTTCGGAGCTTCTTGGGGCATGCCGGATTTTATAGGCGGTTTATCAAGGATTTTTCTAAAATAAGCCAACCTCTTTGTCATCTTTTGAGCCAAGACGTGGAGTTTAAGTTTGATGAGAAATGCACGGAGGCATTTGAAATTTTGAAGAAGAAGCTCACTACGGCTCCGGTTGTATGTGCACCGGATTGGAATGTTCCGTTCGAAATAATGTGTGATGCTTCTAACTCGGCCGTGGGAGCGGTTCTTAGTCAAAGAGTCGACAAGCTTTCTCATGTTATCTACTATGCTAGCTTGACTCTTTCCGGTGCTCAATTGAACTATACGACTACGGAAAAGGAACTATTGGCGGTGATGTTTTCTCTTGAGAAATTTCGGCCTTATATCATTGGATCCAAGGTCGTCGTTTATAGCGATCATGCGGCTCTACGTTATCTTCTCACTAAGCCTCATTCTAAGCCGAGGTTGATTCGTTGGGTACTATTGCTTCAAGAGTTCGACTTGGAAATCCGTGATAGGAAGGGAAGTGAAAATGTGGTAGCCGACCATCTTTCTCGTCTAGAGCCGGTTGGTGACTTCTTGAAGACTCATGCCTATGAGGGAATTTCCGAGGCCTTCCCCTTTGAAGACTTGATGCTAGTAGATCCAAGTCCTTGGTATGCGGACATTGTGAATTTCATTGCCGCCGGAGCTCTAAGGAAGGACTTGACATCTCAAGCCCGAAAACGGTTCGAGAATGATTGCAAGTACTACTTTTGGGCCGACCCATACCTATACAAGGTGGGAAAAGACGATGTTATAAGGCGATGTCTACCGGAGAATGAGCAACGAGATGTGCTAGTATGTTGCCATTCGGATTCTTATGGAGGGCATTTTGGAGGTAAAAAGACGGCTTATAAGGTGCTTCAATCGGGGTTGTATTGGCCTACATTGTTTAAAGATGCTCATGCTTTTTGTGCTACTTGTGATCGGTGCCAAAGATTTGGGAATATTGGATCAAGACAAGAAATGCCATTGCAAATCAATCTAGTAGTGGAGGTGTTTGACGTTTGGGGGATCGATTTTATGGGACCATTCCCGAGTTCTCGAGGTTATGAGTATATCCTTCTTGCGGTCGACTATCTCTCTAAATGGGTGGAGGCAATTCCTACTCGAAGATGTGATGCGAGTACGGTGATAAACTTCATACAAGAGCATATCTTTGCTCGATTTGGTTTTCCGAAGGCAATCATAAGTGATGGAGGTACCCATTTTTGCAACAAAATTTTTGAGAAGTTGATGAAGAAAAATGGGGTGAGCCATAAGGTGGCCACGGCTTACCATCCACAAACTTCCGGACAAGCGGAGACGAGCAATCGACAAATCAAAGGCATTATTGAGAAAACCGTGAAGCCTTCTCGGAAAGATTGGTCGGAAAGACTAGTCGATGCTCTTTGGGCGTATAGAACGGCTTACAAAACCGTCATTGGGATGAGTCCATTTCGTCTTGTCTATGGAAAGGCATGCCATTTGCCGGTTGAGATCGAACACCGGGCATTTTGGGCTATAAAGGCAACGAATCTTGATGTGGAGAACGGAGGCGAGCATCGATTCTTAGAAATTTCGGAGTTGGAGGAGTTACGAGACGAGGCCTATGAGAACAACAAAATCACTAAGGAGAAGGTGAAGAAAGCTCATGATAAACATATTGTATCCAAAGAGTTATATGCCGGTATGCAAGTTCTACATTTCAACTCTCGTCTTCGTCTCTTTCCCGAAAAGTTGAAATCCCGTTGGAGTGGGCCTTATGAGGTGGTGGAAGTATTCCCATACGGTGTGGTAAAACTATTTGATTCTCGAACCAAATGTGCCTTTCAAGTGAATGGACATAGGGTGAAACCGTATTATGGGAGTGAGAAACCGAAGGAAAATGTGGAAGTGTGCTTGTTGAAGGAGGCCGAGTATGAGGCCGGTGCTATTGCCTCTTAGCTCGAGGTTGGCTAAGTCGAGCTGACGACGTTAAACTAGCGCCTCGTGGGGGCTTATCCACGAACGTCATGCTTACGACGTTAAAAAGCGCTTGGTGAGGGCCTTCTCACTATGAAGTCGGCAAAAATCAGAGTTCAGAGCAATTTGTCGGCCGACAGGAATATCTGTCGGACGACATTCACTTTGTCGAACGAAAGGTTTTGGATGTCGAACGACAAAATTACGTCGCACGCAGCAGCTGGGCTGCAGCGACGTGGACTCTCAGAATTGGGCTCTGGCCTATGCGTCGAACGCGGCCCGTTTACGTCGCACGCAGTGGATTTGTCGGACGACAGGATCTCTTCGTCGGACGACAAGTGTTCGCGATGTCGGACGACAGGAATATCTGTCGGACGACAAAACGAGCGGGCAGATCCCCAATTACATCAAATTCCACCCATTTCGCCCAAATCACCTATTTTCTTCATCTTGCTAGTGCGAAATCAATTGGAAAGTTTCCCTAAACGCCTTGCTATGTCTAAATCTCGACCGAATGCCGGGAAGAGAGCACGTACGGAAAATGCCCAATCGATCCCGACTCCGGCATCTAGATCCGGTGGAAGCTCGAAGGGGAAGAATGTCGTCGATGATATTTCCGGTGTTGTCGAGGTCGACTACGGGCTACCATTCACATCCAAAGATCCTAAGGAGGTATCCGTTTATCGTAAAATT
Organism: Euphrasia confusa; assembly: GCA_954870475.1. Lineage (NCBI taxonomy): Eukaryota > Viridiplantae > Streptophyta > Magnoliopsida > Lamiales > Orobanchaceae > Euphrasia > Euphrasia confusa. The sequence goes on from OX940960.1 coordinate 28,305,252, forward strand.
TATGGGCAATCTCCGATTCCACCTCGGGTTCTTGACGAAAAAATCTTTGAAGTTATGGAAATATATGATCGGGTTTTGGAGTTGCTCGCTCCACTTGGGTTGGAGGAGTTGGGGGCTAGTGAGTTAGCATTGTATGAGCCGATTACTACGGAGTTCTTGTGTACGTTTCGGATGGATGAAACCCGGAAATTTGCTACTTTTCGGATGTTGAACAAGGAGTACAAATTGACCCCGGAGATGATGAAGTCGGTATGGAAAATTAATTTGGATGGGATTTCTAGTGCACCGGATGATTGGAAGCCGAAGGTGGCTTGGAAGGAGTTGACTACATTTGACAATTGGTCGACACAAGGAATTGGAAATGCGTTTCTTGAAGATCCGGCTTTAGTTGTGTTGCACAAGTTCATTTCTCACAACCTCATGGCCAAGCAAGAAGGTAACAAAGTCAACACTCAAGAATTGTGGCTTTTACATTGTGCGTACAAGAATGTTCGGGTTTGCTTGGTGGACTTCATTTATAAACAATTTGAGAGTATTGTGAAGAGAAAGAGTTTCCATCCATGTTTGGGTTTGATGTTGACTATCTTGGCGGTTCGATTAAAGGTGTTTGATTTGTCTAAAAAGCCGGCTAAATTTGTGGTTGTGGTGCCGGAGAAGATTGATTACGAAGAGTTTTTGCATGGAGAGTATATGGAGGATAAGTTTTCGTTTCGGGCATTTCATGAACGTGGGACCGTTAAACGTTACTTGGAGAAATTGGAGGCCAATCGCCTACGTGCTATTCTAGAACCGGCCCCGGTTAATCCTCCCCCTTTGGACTTGGTCAATCTCCGGAATGATATGATGAATCAATTTGCCGAGCTTCGAGCTCAAGAGAGAGTTCACCATGATATTCAACTTCGTGATATTGAGCAACGTGATGATGCTAGGAAGGCTCAAATCGAGGAGATACGTCGTTATGTGGAGACTCGGTTTGATGAGTTGGCACGGGCAACCGCCCGTAATGATTGAGTTTTGAAGAGGAGTGTCCGAGCTCGGGACGTAGTCGAGCGCCTCGTGGGGGCTTACCCACGAACGTCGTGCCTATGACGTAAAATGGTGCTTGTGAGAGCCTACTCACATCTTGGATATTGAAGTGTGGATCGGAACGAAAAAAAAAAAAAAAAACGGGCTGAGAGGAGGATTGTTTTGCTGATATTGCCAGGATGTCGGACGACAGGAGTCCTTTGTATTTCTGATGTCGTACGACATCTTTAGATTGGGTCGTGCGACTGATGACGTGGCGTGTCGGACGACAGGATATCTGTGTCGTCCGACAAAGTGAGCGGGGGTTAAACCTGAATGCACAACCCTAATTTCCGCCTCCCTCTTCATTTTTCACCTCTTGTAAAAATTACATCGCACGACATTCCCCTCTCCGACATACTAGCCGACGCCGCCGTCAATCACCACCGCACACCCTCCGCCCGTACCAGAAACGCCGCCGTCCGAACCACCGTCGTCCTTCGCTCCGTCTACCGAAGATCGACCGCACTCCGTCCGAAGCTCGCCGTCGATCGCTTTGTTCCGTTCATAACAGGTTCTCCGGCTTGCTCTCTCTCTTTCATCCGTTCATTTTCAGTCGAGATCGTCGGAAGAGGAAGCTCCGTTTGAATTTGTCGTCCGACTGCTTTGGTTGTGTATTTGTGAATCGTCCGACATCAGCTGATCAGGATTTCAATTTGGGGATTTCATTGTGTCGTACGACATCTCCTACTGTGTTATACTATGTCGTCCGACATCTTCTGATTAGGGTTCTGATTTGGGGATTTCCGTCTGTCGCTCGACATCTCTGCAGTACAACACCAGTGTAGTCCGACATCTAGCTCAGCTCACTCCGTCAGTTCAGTTCTTGACAGATAACAGTCCGATTACCCGAGTTTCGCAATCATGGAACGAGAGGAAGCTATGGCCGAGGCAGCCGAGTATGATTTGGCCGATGGAGGTGGCCTTGTGTATGGTTTGACTCCGGAGGGTGACGAGGCGGATCGCTATGTTCGCCTTCGTGCCGGAAAGGTGGCACCGTCTCGTCCCTTGGACTGGGCTTTTATCCGGAGACTCGGGCTCCACGACCGTATGACGGAGGTGTGTACTAACCTCGGCATCATCAAGGTGGCTCAATCCACTCTTCCACATCATCCGAAGCTCACTTTTGAGTTTCTTCTGAGCTTTAAGAAGACACCGAGGCGTCAAATCGCCACTTTCCGTCTTGGAGGAGTCCAGCACACTCTTACCCCGAGGATGATGCATGATGCGTGGGGTTTTCACCAGGACGGGGAGTTGTGTTCTCCGGCTGATTGGGATGCTAGCGAGGCGTGGTGCTTTTTGACCCCTTTCGGGACTTGGACTTCCGGGGTCAACACTAGTTCATTGGCGGATCCCGAACTTGTGCTTCTGCACAAGTTTCTTGGGACGACGATCTTCGGGAAGTTGGAGGCCAACAAGATCAGCGCACCAGAGCTTTGGGCTATCCATCGTGCCCACACCGGTATCCGGATCTCGCTTATTGGGGCTGTGTTCTCGATGTTGGAGACCCTTGTGAAGCGCCCGCCTCTTAAGCTTAGCCTCGGGACTCTCATTTCTATGCTAGCCGTCCACTTGGGAGTCGACATTGCGACATATGTTGGAGATATTGCCCCGGCGGATACGAAGCCCATCTCTTGCGACGAGCTCACTCGGGGTTCCTATATGAAGGACCCGACTCATTTCTGGCCTATCCACCAGCGGGCTAAGGCTCAGAAGCTCGTCCTCCGCCCAGTCATTGATGCCGCGGGCGCTTCTTCTTCTTCTTCCGGTGCTACCCAGGATTGGGGTATCCATTTCACCGAGCTTCGCACTCATCTTGACTTGCAGATTGGAGCACTCGGCACGAGGGTCGGCTTGCTAGAGACGGCCGAGACGGAGAGGAGGACGAGAGAGAGGGACGAGGCTGCTCGTGTTGCTGCCCGGGAGACCGCTTGGGATGCCGAGTGGCAGGAGTATAAGACCCGGGCGTACGAGTACTTTGATCGTCCTTGACCGATGGTTGCATCTTACCCTATCTTTTCATTTGCTCGTACTCTTTTGAGCTTCTTTTGAGACTTTTTATTGTTATTTGTGTGTGATTTGGATTCTATTTTATTTGTGTGCTTTGGTGGTTGCTTGTTAAACTTTGGTTTGTGGGGATGTTCCCTTTGATTGTTATTTGGTGGCTATTAGACTTTGGTTTGTTTTTATTCGTGTTATGTATTTGTGCTTTCATATTTTGTGATTGTTGTGTTGTGTGGTTTTGGTTGTTTCCCCCGGCTTCATCATATATGTCGAGGTCATGTCCGATTTTTCATTGCATATGCATGTTATTTGTTCGCATGAGGGCATGCTTTGTTTCTAAGTGTGGGGGGGGGGTGTCCGAAACCTCGGGAAGTTTGAAACAATCGAAAATTGAAGTTCTTTCCGGCATAACAAAAAAAAAAATTTTTGAGAAAAGGTTGGACATTTCCAAGTTGATTGTTGGTTGAGTAAGTAAGTAATTTGGTTGCTTTAAACAAATTCGAATTTTTCAAAAGCCAATTGTGAGGTTTGAGCCGATTAACGTCTTTCTTGAGCGATAATTCTAAAATCTCGTTGCTTCTTTGAGACTCATGCTTTCTTGCTCTATAACTTGGTGTGTTAAGGATATGAGATAACTAGAACTCGCGTATTTCGGATTTCAAAGCTCTTTATCATAACATTCATGATCTTGAAAATGACGGGAACTAATCACTTAGGATCTAGCCTTTCAAGGAGAATTTCATAACCCCCGAGCCCGTCGTGGGACACCATAGTAAACCCATTTGAGACTACGTTATGCCCTTTTGTTCATCACCCCTAAGCCGATGTTGGAGTGTTTGTGCGTATATGTTTATTTGAGAGTTAAGCTCCGTGTTGAGTGATGAGGACATTCGTACCTCGAGGTGTTTGCTAGTAGCCACCTTTGCTTCTAATGATTCATTATTATGTGGGTGTTTTAACCACATGTACTCCCTAAAATTTTGCTCTTTGCTATATTACCTCTCTATAAAAGAAGAATGAAAAAGAAGTGAAATATCCATTTATAAGAGAGAGTTCTTGTTTATTGTGAGCATGATTACACATTCATAAAGCGTGAGTACTTGTATTATTCCTTGATGACCCGAAAAATGGGTTTGGAATTTCATTGTATAAATTGATCCTTGAGTGTTTTGAGAGTTGAGTGTGGAGATGAAGGTGAGGATAGGAGATATAAGGTTGGGACCACAATGGTCAAAGAGTTACCATTCCTAAACATTTCCCGAATCTCTCCGAGCCTAGCCCCATTACAACCTTGTGTTGATTAGAGTTCCTTGATTCTTGAAATTGATAAACTTGATGAGTGGAGTCTTCCGTGTATGCTTGCCTATGGTTGTTATCCTTTGCGCATTTTGGTTATTACATGAAGTCTTCCCGTGATTATTCACTCTTTGTTCCCGGTTGTTCTTTATATGCAAGTATCTCTTGATTTGCCTCTATTCGCTTGCATAGCATGTTTTGAGTGGACCCGTGCTTCGAGAGTTATAAGAAACGAGTGCATCCCTTTGTGAGGAAAAAGACGGTTTGTTGAGGTAACCCGATTGCTTATGAACTCGCTCGATGTGATCTTTGCGGTGTTTGAACTTTTCTCGGTAGTACTTGTTTTTAATCGATGACCGGAATTTGCTTCTAAACTCTTTTGTGGAAAACTTGCCTTGTTTTCGTGTTCTTTGTGTGATTTTGTTTGCTCGAGGACGAGCAATGGATTAAGTGTGGGGGGGTTGATTGGTCCGTTTTTGGTGCGTAAATCGGGCAATTGTTTGGTCCTTTCCCTTCTCTTTCCGATTCGCTTTCTTCCGTTTTTATAGCCTTTGATGATTATTGGTTAGAATAGTGTGATCGAGACATATTCGGTGTTTTGTAGGCGAAACGGGAGGAAAACGAGTGAAGTTGACTTTTCAGGAGACAGTTGACTGCCTGTCGGACGACATGAAGTTTCAACTACAGACATGTCGGACGACATAGCCACGAAGGACGACAGCCGAGTTGTGAAGAGACTTGTCGCACGACACGGATGTCGTGCGACACTTGGAGACTGTCGGACGACATAATTGCCGCGAGCGACGTGGTTCGAGCTGCAGCGACGTGCGGTCCAGACATATTGGCACCGCACGGTGTGGATCCACCGCGCTCGACGCAGAGATGTCGTACGACATCTTGATGCCATCGTACGACAAGGCACTTGTCGGACGACAGGAATCTTCTGTCGGACGACAAGTTGAGATGTGGCATCCGGATTTGAGATTTCACCTTTTGACTTTGTTTGACCCTCGTTTTTAAGGGTATAAATAGTCTTTTGGCTTGAGACTTGTAACTAAGACCCCAACTAACTTTCATTCTACACAATTTCCATCTTCCATTTCTTAGCTTTCTCCTCAAGCAACATTGAAAACACTTGTTCTTCATTTAATCCAAGCATAAATTCTAGATCTACTTTTGATTCGTTTGGAATTCGACAAAATCTCATTCACAAACGTTGTTCACCTCATCGAGACGGACGTTTCTATCGGATTAGTTTCTTCGTGTGACAAAGTTGAAGCTCGGTCCCGATTTTGGAAGCTCTTCTCGATTTCCCCCTTCATCCATCGATTCCATCACTTCCGAGGTGAGATTCTCTCGTTTTCACTCGATTATGGCTTATACGATTGCGGATTGTGCTTTTGATTGCTTGATTATGGCTAGCTAAACTTGTGTGAGGGTGTTTGATGAAATTCCTCAATGAATTAGAGTTGATCCTCTAAAGTAGCTTGATTTCTATTAATCGGACGATTACACCTCTCGATTTGTGGTCTCGTGTCGAACAACTTCATAGTATATCGCTAGTGGACCATACGGTCGATGTGTAATTAGACGATCTTTGGTGAGGGAGAACGTGACAACACCGTGATCTCTTTAGTCCGATTGTTAGATAATTGAGAGTTTATAAATCTAATTCAACTCTAGTTCGTTAGGAAGAGTAATCGGAACACCCTTGCGTTTCCAAAACCTTTGTTACAACTCGATCTTTTAATTACTCGTTTTCAATTCTCGCTCGTAGTTATTAATCAAACAATCTTTGCAACCCCCCTTTAGTGTAATGACTTTCTTCCTTATTTTGGAGCTCGTACTTAGCATATACAAATTGATATTCACAAGCCGATAGCATTGCTCCTCGAGAGATCGACTCGGGGGATTTACGCTCGTAAATCTTTCGGTTTTATAAAATAGTTTTTGAGCAATCAAGAACGAAAAGAGTAGAGAGAATTCAACTCACCAAATTAATCAATTATCATAAAGGTTGTGTTCTAAAACAATGGGTTCATAGCCTTTATATAGGCTGACCTAAAAACATGAGGAAAAGGAATAAAAAATGCTGAATTAAAGTCACGTCCGCGATTTCCTAATTCTGAACTCATGTCGTCCGACAATATAGGCTGTCGTCCGACATCAACTTGTCGTTCGACAGGGAATAGCTGTCGTCCGACATCTCTACGTCGAGCGCGGTGGATTACGTCGCTCGACGCCAAGGTGTTCTGGACCCCCACGTCGCTGCAGCCCGATATACGTCGCTCGCAGCGACTTTGTCGTCCGACAGGCATATGGTGTCGGACGACACCAAACTCTTTTCGTGGCTGAACTCCGCGTCGCGTCCTCGACTCAATTCTGACCTCCGTTCCAGCTTCTTCTTCAATGTTCCAGCTTGAAACTCAACGCCTTCTGTTGGATCGGCCTCCTCGTACGTAATCATGTTGATAAGGCTTGGCTTCTCCACATCACCGATGGGTTTCTTCAACAGCTCTTGCGCCCATACTTCCTCGATCAATGCCAACAAGCTTGCCTTGAACTTCTTGGCTCTCGAGCGCGTTACTGGTCCAACTGGAACATGCACCGGGTCTTGTATCAATGACGACTCTGGGGCTGCATCAATTAGTTAGTCCAAAAGGCATAACTAACCACTCATATAAACCAATCTTTGTTTTGAAAGCAGTTTTCCATTCATCTCACTCTTTAATCCTAATCTGATGGTACCCACTACGTAAATCAATTTTTGAAAACACGCAGGAACCATATAACTCATCAAGCATGTCATCTAATCTAGGAATGGGATGTCGATACTTTACCGTGATGTTATTAATAGCTCAGCAATCGCAACACATCCTCATCGTGCCATCCTTCTTGGGTACGAGAAGTACAGGCACCGCACAAGGACTCAGACTCTCCTTCACGTGCCCTTTGGTCAACAACTCGCCAATCTGCTTCTCCAACTCCTTTGTTTTCTCCGGGTTGGTGCGGTAAGCCGGGCGGTTTGGTAGCACAACTCCAGGCACAAAATCGATCTGATGCTCTATCCCTCGAATGGGTGGTAAACCAGGCGGTGTATCCTCCGAGAAAATATCATCGAACTCCTGCAAAACAAACTGAATAGAAGGGGGTAGAGGGGGTAGATCGTTAGTAATAACCAAGTTCCCCTTCCACAACAACACGAACAGTTGTCTCTTCTCATTCACTTCTTCCTTCACATCACTAGCCTTCGCGAGGTAAGATCTGTGAATCAAGGCATTCTCCTTTGTGGGTAAGGGCTGCTCTTTGGGAGTCGCCCTTGTTGCCTCCTTATGCATCTGCACTTGATCCTCATAAACTTGTTTAGGAGTGAGAGGAACAAGTGATACCTTTTTACTGTTATACTCAAACGATTACTTGTTGGTGAAGCCGACATGTATGGCTCTCCTATCGAACTGCCACGGTCGTCCCAAAAAGATGTGACTCGCTTGCATAGGGATGACGTCACACAACACTTCATCCTCGTACTTTCCAATGCGGAAAGGTACCTTCACCTGCTTGGTCACCTTGATGACGCCGCACTCATTCAGCCACTGCAGACGATATGGCTTGGGATGCTTCACTACCGTCAATCCCAATCGCTGGACCATGGTAGCACTAACCACGTTCGTGCAGCTCTCTCCATCAATGATGACACTGCACACCTTGTCCTGCACATGACATCTCGTGTGAAAAAGGTTCTCTTGCTGCTCCCTCTCATCGGGCTGTGTCTGGGCACTCAACACTCTCCTAGCTACAAACAGTTGCCCATCAATTGGTAGGATCTCCTCCTCCTCCTCGGAATCCACCGTAGGTGTAGGTACCGGTTCCTCGCCCTCATCATCAGTCACGACTTCTCCGTCGTCTCTCAAGATCATGAGTCGTCTGTTAGGACACTCACTCATAATGTGCCCAAAGCCCTGGCACTTGAAGCACTTCTTGTCTCGGTTGCGACTATCAGGATTTGATGGGCTGACCTGAGTTGCTGGATGTGCTCCCTCCGAACGACCCTTAAAGAAGGTCTTCTTCTCATCCCGAGGTGGAACCTCTCTCTTCCATTGGTTCCCTTTAGGTGTAGAACCACTCGTGCCTTGGGGTGATCTCCAAGTAGACTGAGTTGGCTTGGCGTTGCTAAAGCTACCCCTCCTCTTGTGCTGGTTCTCAATTTTTATCGCCATGTGAACCATATCCTCCAACTCGACGTACGGTTGCAACTCAACATCATTACGAATCTCCCAATTCAGTCCAGCTAAGAACCGAGCCATGGTAGCTTCCCGATCCTCGTCAACGTTGGCTTGAATCATTGCCACTTCCATCTCCTTAAAGTACTCATCTACGCTCTTCGATCCTTGTCGTAGATTCTGCAGTTTGATGTACAACTCCCGGTAGTAATGGGAAGGTACAAACCTCTTTCGCATAACAGACTTCATCTCGGCCCATGTCACGATAGGCTGCTCACGGTTCCGCCTTCGACTGGCTACCAGCTAATCCCACCAAACAAGTGCATAGTCAGAGAACTCTATCGCTGCCATCTTCACCTTCTTGAGTTCAGAAAAGTTGTGGCACTCGAACATCATCTCCACCTTTCCTTCCCACTCGATATACAACTCTGGATCGTTCTTCCCTATGAATGAGGGAATGTTCATCTTGATGTTGCCCAAGTTGTTATCTTCTCGATCTCTACCTCCGTGCCTCCTCTCTGATACCTCAGAACCTTCATCGTCTTCGGAATAGGCGTCCCTGTTTCGGCCATTATGACGATGTTGACCATTTCGACCTCCTACTCTCCGATTCCCTGGATTCTCCCGACGAGAACTCTCCTCCAGAGCAGTAAGTCGGTCATGCACCACATCCATCTCAGTTGAGATGATCTTGCCCAGTTCGGAACGCAATGCCTCCATGAGGAGTTTAACTTGGGGGTTACCAGTAGACCCCTCAGCTGTCTCATTATTCTTCACACTTTCAGACATCCTGCACAGAAAACGTTAGTAATAAATGCAATAAAGTAAAAAGAACCTCACCACCTCACAAACGCTCGTGTATCACACTCAAGATTGGAATCACTCAGTACTCGTGTTTTACTCAGTATGGCTTTTTTCACTCTAATGTTCTCGCACACTCTCCCTTTTACCACTCAGATTCTCCCTCAATGTATCGAACTCCTCGATCTACCAGACGAGATCAGACTCGACAAGATCCACAAAACACACAACAACGACGTAGAAAGAAAGGAACAAAAATGGAAATTTCGGAACGAAAATTTGATAGCACCAAATTGGCTCAAAATGATGCCGGAAATCTAGAGAATGACTGAAAAAAAATTTGGTCTTGGAATTTTTTTTTCCTCCAAAATACTTTTTTTTTTCTTTTTTTTTATTGCTGGAAGAATCGAACAGAAAATCAAAGAAATCGAGAGCTAAAAAAAATTCGGAAAATCGAGACTAATATTATTATTATTTTTTTTTATGCTTACGGATGAAAGAAATCCGATTCAGCAAGAAGGAAGAATAATAATTGAACAAGAAGAAAGAACGGATAAAAAAAACGAGGTAACGAAATCAGAATAAAACCCTAGCCTGGGCTCTGATACCAGATGATACGTATCTCGTTTGGTTGAAGGGTGAATTGATACGAAGAACACGAAATTAGGATACCTGGATGGAGAATCCCGAAACCCCTAGGTCTAACTCGTAGAATGATTTAGATGGAATTCTAAACCCCAATACGTAATTAACTTAGTAATTTGGAGAAGATGATGGACACACGACGAAGTATGTATGCTTCGTTGATTCGTCAAGTTGATCTCTTTCAGCAAAATCGAAAAGAGAACGAAAATTGAAGAGAGAATAAACTCACGTAATTAATTGATGCTTCAAAATTGTGTTTTAAATAAAGTCTCACAAAGCCTTTATATAGGCAAACCTAAAAAGGGAAGGAAAAGGAGTATCTTGGGCAAAAAGTCACGCCCAAAAAGGAAAAGGAATAAAAATTCTGCACACAAAAGAGTCCGGCCGCAAATTTGGGATTTCTGCCAATCCCGCGGCTCAACCAGAGGTTAGTACAGAGGGTAGGGGTCAATCCTCGGGTTCATCCTCTGGTTCCCCAGAAATTCTCCTCATTGTGGCCGCGGGTTCTAGGAAGCCATCCTCGGGTTCCTGGAGACCAACCTCGGGTTCAAACGCGGGTTCCACAGAATTTTGGCCACATTCTCGGTGCGTTCCCGGCACTCTCCCGACTCTCGTTCCGGTGCCTTTCTTCATCGTTCCGACCTGATTAACGTCTTCGGTTGAACCGTCCCCTCCGCATGTGATGAGATTAACAAGGCTCGAACTATCCATCTCACCAATAGGCTTCTTCAATAGCTCTTGAGCCCACACCTCTTGAACCATCACCATCAAGCTCTCTTTGAACTTCTTAGCCCTTGATCGCGTAATTGGTCCAACTGGAACATGCACCGGATCTTGTATTATCGACGACTCTTGGGTTGCATCATGTCGTTTTAGCTTTTTTCACACTAATTAATAAAAAATATGTATGACTAAGTTACCCCTATTTATTGTACAATAAAAGTAATAAATAAATATTAAATCATATTATAAAAAAGTTTTTATATAAAATTTTTTTTAATCTTCCACAATCATGCGTTACATATATTTAATATAATACAAAATATATTAATCATCATTAATAATTATATATTTAATAAGGGTAATTAAAGGAAACATTTGCTAAAACGACATATAAAAAATAAATATGTAAAAACTTAGAACGACAAATATATTGAATGAGAGGGAGTAGTGTAATTTTATATTTTAAAATATTTGTTAAATTATTGAAATGTCATTAAAAATCACTTCATAATCATATGTTGTGTGATTCTAGTGAAATTCGTATATAAGTCCAATTTTTTAATAGACCGGTCACTGAAATATAAAAAATCAAAGTTCGGTCATTCAAATACAGTTGTATTGTAGGGATCGAAAAAAATAATACTCTACAGAATTTTTTTTATATAGAGGTTTACAAAATAAAAATAATTTTTTCCTATAAAAAATAATATATATATAAAAATAACATATATATTGTATATTATCTATCTTTAAGTACATGTAACCAATTAATTAAATAATTTTTACTAAAGAACTTTACCATATATGTGTAAATTTTTTGTGTATAACATATATGAATAAAATACTAATCAAGGTATTATTAAGAATTATAAAATTTAACCATTTATATAAATTTTGAGTTTTTTAAACATGTTAATTTTGATAAATAAAAATATTATTAATAAACATATTTATAATAGGGATAATTGTACTTTAGTAGTTGAACGTACTATAGTCACTTTTGAACTTTGGTTACCCAACTTGCATTCTGTACACCCGAGTAGCTGAACTTTAAAGAATTTGCACTTTCATGCAAAATCGGACGGAATCCGGCGACACGTGACTTATAATGGCATTTTCGTTATTATACATTGATTAGATAAATGTGTAATTTCACAAACATCCTCATCTTCTTCTCCTTTCTATCTTCATCTTCACCCCTCAATTAAATTCATTAATTACAGAAAAATAAAAAAAATAAATAATTAGAACAACAAATAATTAGATAATGGACCAAACACTAAAGGATGGCGTAAGGAAACAACGTAGGGAACATCAAGATAGCGAACTTCCCTGCCTTGGCCGAGATCAAAGTGTCTTTGCTCATGAATATCGGCAACTTCTCTGTGTAAATCCAAAGAACAGAAACCGGTACACATACGATAAAAAGACATAAAATGGCCGAGTAAGTGAAGGTCCTGACTCTCGGATATTGCTCGGCTCCGTACGCTTGGCCGCATAGTGTTTCCAAAGCACTAGCCATTCCAAACTATAGAGGTTTAAACATTCCCCAATTCCAATAGAAATTAGGTCAATCTCTATCTCGAAACTAGAAGTATCAAAATATCACGAAAACATAGAAATTGTAAATCGAAGAAACGGAGCCCCTAAATGAAACCCTAGATTGAGATTACTAGTAGGCTATAGCCGGTGACGTTGCAGAGAGAGGTGGCGATCGAAGCGCTGGAGAAAGAAAGTTCGACCAAGTGAACCAACATAAACATCGGCGACATGCGGAGAAGGTACTGCGACACCGTCACCACTATCATCGGGAGCACGATGAATGTTGTTCTAATTATTTATTTTTTATTTTTCTAAAATTAGATAATTTAATTGAGAGATGAAGATGAAGATAGAAAGGGGAATAAGATGAGGGTATTTGTGTAATTACACATTTATCTAATCAATGTATAATAACGAAAATGCCAATATAAGTCACATGTGGCCGGATTCCGTCCGATTTTGCATGAAAGTGCAATTTTTTTAAAGTTCAACTACTCGAGTGTACAAAATGTAAGTTGGGTAACCAAATTACAAAATTGACTATAGTTCAACTACTAAAGTATAATTATCCCTTTATAATATATTCATCATTTATTCTTATATAGAGGTATGAATTCTTATGGCTTGATTTGAAAAATGTATGACTTATGACAATGTGGAGTTTATTTATATTTAGAGATAATTATAGTTTAGTGTACCTGAACTGTAGGCACTTTAAGACTTTAGTGACTCATTTTTTTTTTTTTTTTTGCAGTTTAGTGTCACGCCCCGACCCCAAAATAACCCACAAATCAGGTTTAAAATGATAATCACAATTAGCACAACATATTGAATAAATTATAAACATACAACAATATTTAAACATACAAACTCGGGACATGAACTACAAACAACAATCACACTAAATATATACAAATAAACTGAGTGCGCAAAATATATATATACAAACAAAACCGTACACAAACTACCAAGGACCCCAGAGACTGACTAACGGACGAGACATGACAATGACCACGATCTACTTGAGTACCTCTGCAAAACTCAAAATCTGTGTGGGGGTGAGTACGCTACATCGACTCACCATTTTACATTTTCAAATAAACAACAAAACTTGTTTAATACTAATATATATCATATCACAAGTCTTATCACGTAATTCACCAATATCACATCACACAAGTCACCAATATCACAACAATCAAATACATCACCAATCTCACAACTAGAATATCACAAACTCCAATATCACCAATCAACTCAAAAACAAGTCACAACATCAAACACAATCATCATACTCAAAATCAATCATAGATCACAATTTCAATCACAAATAAATATGCACAATGCAACAATCAATGCAATGCAAGCTACTGTGCAATCTCATGCGTGCCATGACTCACACACCCGGGCCCATCATCGTACAGCTCTTTGGCCGATAGTACCCCAGCCTGCTTGCTGAAGTATCAAGCCCTACTTGGCTTTTATGCCCTACTTGGCATTTTATGCACGTGCCATGACATAATAAATCGTGTCATGCATGTTTCACATCTCAAATCAACCACGTCATCATCAACACAAATGACAAAACACAATCACGTCATAAGATCCACATAATTCACATCACAATACACAATCCACAAAACTCATATCACATCACTTCACAAAGAATGACATCACATCACAAATCATCACATCACATCACAACGCATCGCAAAACATAGCACATTATCGTCACATCACAAAACATACGCACTATAAAAGGATATCACACATACTACATTCACACAATATCACATTGCATCACATCAACCGGTATCACAGCACATAGCATACCATAACAATATATCAAATATACTCGACTCACACAATCATATAACTAAACCAATAGTTTAGATTGTACTTTTACCCACCTGTGTATGTCGCATTCAAGGTCTCGAAAAACTCTCCCTCGTCCCTTTCATGTGCCTCGTGTACTTTGCTCGGCGAAGGATCACTTCTTTATTTTCTATCTCGGTACAAATAGTCTCGATTTCGGACTCCCCGTACGCCTCTTTATGAACAACTTCGATGTTCGACAAAATCAGATTCAGGACCTCAAAATATTATTGCAAATTTTACTACTTCTTGCCCGACTCTCTTCCTTCCAATCTTCTCTTCCTTCTCTCTTCCTTGATACGTTTTTTTTTTTGTGTTTCTCCTCTCTGTACTCTTTCCCAAATCCTTTATAATACTTATCCACTAAGTAGCCAAAATAAGGATTGAGGCGGTTGGTATAATTATATATATATATATATATATTTTATTATTATCACTTATTATTATTACTATTATCATTACTATTATTGTTATTATTATTAGTGTGGATAAATGACATTTAAAATTTGGCGGGTCTCACATTTAGTACCTGAACTAAGGCTTAATTAGACTTTAGTGACTAGAGTGGCGGATCTCGGCGACACGTGCAAAAACACGTGACTTGAGTTGACTTGGCTGAAGGTGAAAAATTACTCTTTTAACCTTTTCATTATTTATTAAATTTATTTTTAAAACATATTATAAGTATTCATATATATATATATATATATATATATATATATATATATATATATATATATATATATATATGTCCAAAATACGTATGTATATATAAAACAAAATCCCGATGCAATTCCTTTTCTCACAACTTCATCCCCGCGAGTGTCAACTCATTGCAGGAGCGCCTGGGTGCAGTCATAGCAGACCGACATCCTCAATTCGTTCCACACGCGGAAGGCGGCCTCGAGTGCGGTCAACCTCCCTCCGATCTCGCGCAGTTCGTCGGCGTTTTCCGACGACGAATGGGGGCGATCTCCCGCGTGAGGATATTGTTGAAATATGACTCGAATTGAAACAAAACGGGAAGACATCGAATGAGACGCGCGTGAAATCAAGCGGCTAATTAATTGTGGCAATTAAGAAGCACAGTAGCGGTGTGGGTTCGGTGTTCTTGCGCGAGCGTGAAGTTTGTTGGGCGCATAATTGCGTCAGTTTTATATGCGTGAGTTTATTTAATTAGAGAATTAGAATTATATGTGATATAATTCTATTCCTTATTAATTTAAGAGTCATATATTAGGAAAAAGATTTATTCCTAATTCTAATTGTTTCCAATTTGATAGGTTTGCTACACCTATCAATTGGGTTCTCCGGTAGACGAAAATAATAGAGTTAATTATTGTAAGCCTCAACGATGTAGTGGATTTTCTTTCTTCCCGTGATTTTTCCCGTGTTTTGGGTTTCCACGTAAATTTGTGTGTTTGTTTTCTTTTCGTTTATCTTTTTCTTCGCATCTCATATATATTTCGAGAGTCGTGAGCGATTTAGTTTCAATATTCTCAACAAGTGGTGTCAGAGGATCGTAAAGAGCACAACAAGTGGTATCAGAGCTAGGTTACGATCCTGTGACCTGTTATCGCAGAGCTTTCGTTGGGGATCCCGGACGCGGAATCCATACGAGGCGGACGTTGCGGATATTGGTGTTTCTAGATCCAGGTGGAGCTCGAGAATATTTTGGGAGATGGCGAAGATGGTTGATATTCGATGTTAGATCGGAACACGTGGTTCTCTTCATGACGATTCAAGGTGGAGTTGGTTCAATGTTTCTAATCAACATGGATCTTGATGTTCAAGGTGGAGTTGGTTCAGTGGTTTTAACTAACATGGATCTTGCTGTTCAAGGTGGAGTTGATTCAGTGGTTTTAACCAACTAAGATCTTGATGATGCGTTGCTGGGGCATGGACAAGATGCCAAGCGCGATGGAGCCAGAAGAGAAGGTATGGAAGAATAGAAAGGTGAGGTATAATTGCACTTTATCCCTCCGGTGATTTGTTTCATGCGGTCGCGGCTTTGCGATCAAGGGAGACGATGAAGGAGGTTTTGAGTAATGAAAATCCGTGGAATGTCTTGGTGTCCAGGGTTTGGCAAAGATAAATAAATTCCAGGGGGTTTGCCATTACTGCAAGAAAAGGGGAGTGGTGAAAATCTAGGTAAATTTATTAATGTCCAAGGTGGAGCATGGAAGAAATTCTAGGGGGTTTGTCACTACTGCAAGGAAAAGGGCCACGTGAAGGGGGACTGTCAGACCCTTATGAATCGGAGAAAGGAATCGAAGGTGGCCGATTCCGGAGAAGGAGGTTTTCCTGATGGGGAACTCCTGGTTGTCTCTGATTTGGGGAACGAGTGAGGGGTGGATCTTGGATTCTGGTTGTTCGCATCACATGTGTCGAAACATGGACTTGTTTGACAGGTTTGATGAGAGTGTCGGTGGAATGGTGGTCATGGGGCATGACACATCGTGTGAGATACGCAGCACGGGAACTGTGAGAATCAAGATTGTCGATGGACATATTCGAACCCTCGGTACTGCAAGGTATGTTCCAGACCTGAAGGTAATCTTATCTCTCTCAGACCTTAGATCCGAATGAGTAACAACTTCGATAAAGGTGGTGTGTTGAAAGTAAGTCGGGGCGACTTATTTTGCGAGGAGAGAGAAAGATTTGGTGGATTGTATGAGCTATGCGGCAACACAATTACCAAGTGGGCAACTGCCTCTGTCCAAGGAAGTCATTCGCTGGAAGGTGAGTCGGGATCACCTTGTTTTAAAAAGTCATGCGCATGTGTGTTGGTGTCAGGGACACCGGGAATACTAACCCGAATAGTATTAAAATTTGGAGAATCGAGCCTAGGCGTACTATGGATAGCACTGGAGTATTGGCGAATGCAGGTGGTGCTGATAGTAGTGGGAAGGCGAGATTTGAGAATGAAAATTGCGTGAAAGTCATAGAGCTTTGTGGTACCCAAGGGATGATCGGTGCAACTTCGCATTCTTGTACTATGTTTGGTACGGTTCAGACTTAGAGTGCTCATTTTTTGAGTGAGTCCTATGCGGCTGGGTGGAAGATGTAAATTAGGGATCTTTATTGATATGAAAACCATGTATGAGAAATACAAAGATGTTTAGGTATATATAACCCAATACAAAGACTAAAGGAAAAAACTAAAGTGTCCTTATATAGCAATAAATAAATATAAATAAATATATTATGCTAATATCCCCTCGCAAACTCACGATGCTACAACAATAAGCATTGAGAGTTTGTCACATAAGAAGCGGAATCGCGAAGTGGGGTGCGCCTTGGTGAACAAATCAACAATTTGAAGAGATGATGGAACGTAAGGCAAAGTGATTGTACCAAGTTGTAAATGGTGGCGTGTCATATGACAATCAATCTCAATGTGTTTGGTTCGCTCATGGAAAACGGAATTACGAGCAATTTGAATAGCACTCTGATTATCACAATATAGAGGTGTCGGGTGATGAAGTATAACCCCCAAATCAGCAAGTAACCAACGCAACCAAACAATCTCACAAGTGGTCGAGGCCATGGCGCGATACTCAACCTCTGTAGTGGAGCGAGAAATAACATCTTGTTTCTTACTTTTCCAATAAATAAGAGAATCGCCAAGGAAAGTAGTTGACTTACGATCTGTAAGATCACTAGCCCAAGAAGCATCAGAGTAAGCGCGCAACTCTAGTGATGACGTAGAGGGAAATAAAAGGCTCTTAAACTGAGTACCTCGAAGGTACCTGAGGATACGAAGAACAGCAGCCCAATGTACTGTAGTAGGGGCAGTGAGTTCTTCAGCCATAGCAGTCTGCCAAAGAGGATCACAGACTGCCTCTTTATAGGACATGGGCTCATATAGACAATGGAGAGATACAAGAAAAGAAACAAAAGAGGCAGAATATGAGGAGTAAGCAAAATCAGGGAGTTTAGTGGACTTACGAATTCGAGTGGACTGACGTAGCGGAGGATCTTCCACAATCTCAGATGATGATTGGGAAATTGTCGAGGAAGAAGTCGTAGGTGAGCGTGTCTCGGGAACCATAGTATCAGATAATGTAGGTGTAACATCATCGAAGGTGGTATCAAATGGATCGATACGAATGAGTTCAGATTGAGTCATGTTATGTGAACTAGCGGGAACAGAGAAAAAAGGAATATGCTCTAAAAATACAACATGACGAGAGACATACAACTTTTGACTAACCGGATCATAACAACGATACCCCTTTTAACCAATACCATAACCCAAAAAGACACACAAAGCAGATTTAGGATTCAATTTCGTACGCTCGACATGAGGTCGAAGAACAAAACAGGTGGAACCAAAGACACACAAGAAGGAATAATCTGGAATATTTCCAAACAATTTTTCAAATGGGGAAAACCTAAATTGTGGGATGTTGGAATTCTGTTAATCACATAAGTAGCAGTGTGAATCGCTTCACCCCAAAAAATACTAGGAACCTCATCGGACAATAAAAAGGAACGAGCAGTTTCAACAAGATGGCGATGTTTTCTTTCAGCAACACCATTTTGTTGAGGAGTATCAGTACATGAGGTTTGGTGTATAGTTCCATCAGAAGCTAGTAAATTTGAAAAGGCATTAGAAGTGTACTCACCCCCCAAATCACAACGAAAACATTTGATGACAGCCGCGTGTTGTGTTTTAATGAGAGCTCTAAAATTTTGTAAAATACCAAAAAAGTCAAATCTACGTTTCATAAGATAAACCCAAGAATAACGAGTGAAATCGTCAATAAATGAAACATAATATCTAGAACCACCTTTTGAAGAGACAGGTGATGGTCCCCATACATCAGAATGAACAAGATCGAAAGGAGCAAGAGACGATGAAAAACTATTTTGAAAAGGTAATGCAGAAAATTTAGCCAGTTTAAAACCACTGCAATCAGAAATATCATGGGAGTTTAAATGTCCTAAGACTCCCGTAGATACCAAAAAACGTAAACGAGAAGCTGAAACATGACCCAAACGAGAATGCCATAAATAAAAATTAGATGACGAACGACTCAAACGAAAGGAGGATAAATCCACACTAGATGCAGCAACATCTGATATATTTAATTCTTCCAAGACATAGAGTCGCCCTTGCCTACGGCCTGTCCCAATCACCTTCCGAGATCGCGGATCCTGAACATAACAAGTGGAAGAGGAAAAAGAAACTAAGAAACCAGATTCACACAATTGACTAACAGATACAAGGTTTATTGCAAGACTAGGAATATAGTAAACATCATGAAGAGATATATTAGATGTAACAACAGAACCAACACCCTCTAATAGCATAGGAGTGCCATCAGCAGTCATAATGGATAGAGGCGAATGAGGAGACAATGAAACAAAAGACGACAAGTGAGTAGACATATGATGGGAGGCACCTGAATCTAGGATCCACAAGGAAGATGAGATAGACATCGCGTGAGGTTGCGAGGCAAGAAACTGTTGGAACTGCTCTAACATATACGGGTCTAGAGTCGGAGCAGCAGTCGTATTTGGAAACTGAGGTTGGAGAGGAGTCAATGGAGCAAATGGTCGCAGATGGGGTTTGGGTGGTTTTGGTTGTTGAGGCGATCTTTGTGTCGTTGTTTCGCTTTAGCTCTACTCAAAAGTATCGGGCACTGAGCCTTCCAATGACCCTTCTGCTTGCAAAAAGCACACTCATCTTGTAGGAATTTCAAACTAGACTTGTTCAAGTTGCTACCAATCGACCGTTGGTGCCCTTGTGGAACAACAAACACAGAAGCAGTAGGTGATGGAATCTCCTTAGAGACCTTAGACTTGAGACGAGTCTCGTCAGCTAGCAACTCATTAACCACAGAATCAACAGATGGAAGAGGACTACGATGAAGAATCGCCCCTCGCAACCCTTCAAAATCATCGCGAAGAGCCATTAAAAAATTGAACCAATCGTTGTTGTTCACGCCACGCAATGAAATGTGAAACTGTCCGCAACTCAGATGATTCAGTCAATGCTAATTGATCCCACAGAGATGACATTGCAGAATAAAATTCTTGGATGCTCATATCGTTCTGTCGAAGTGCACGAATATCTCCTTCTAATTGATATTGTTTCGCAAAATTAGACTGTGTATATAGTCTCTCCAGATGATCCCAAACCTCTTTTGTAGTCTCATACTTCGCCAATTGAGCTCCGATAGAGTGAGTAACAGAATTGTTGATCCATGTGATGATCTTAGCATTCTCAGCCTCCCAAACGTCTAACAATTTTGCATAATCAGTGGCAGATGTGTCGATGGGTTTAACACAAACACCTGTAACATAAGCCCACATAGATTTGCCTCGCAAAAAAATCCTCATAACATAGCTCCAGTACGAATAATTCGAACCATCCAATTGAACATTAATCGACTGAAGAGAATCGTCTTTACGACTCGCCATCGCAATAATGCAAACAAAATACGTCCAAGTACAAAAGGCAAAATTGTGAACACAAACGGATTCCAAAAACTCCCCAAATACGTGCGCAACAACTAAAACAAAAAAAAATATCAATCACCCACCAACTAATTTTCACCGATTCCAAACCACCCAATTAATTCATGTGCAAATAAAACCAGAAGATGACATACTGACTTTGGAGAATTCCAAAACCAACCGATCGTTTTTTTTTTCCTTGGAGGCTCTGATACCATGTAAATTAGGGATCTTTATTGATATGAAGACCGTGTATGAGAAATACAAAGATGTTTAGGTATATATAACCCAATACAAAGACTAAAGGAAAAGACTTAAGTGTCCTTATATAGCAATAAATAAATATAAATAAATATATTATGCTAATAGAAGAAAAAAAATGAGTCTATAATTGTTGGAGGTTGGTGCGGTTTGGAGTCGCGGAGATTTTTGTCAAGGTGGAGATTTGTTGAAATATGACTCGAATTGAAATAAAACGGGAAGACATCGAATGAGACGCGCGTAAAATCAAGCGGCTAATTAATTGTGGCAATTAAGAAGCACTGTAGCGGCGTGGGTTCGGTGTTCTTGCGTGAAGTTTGTTGGACGCATAATTGCGTCAGTTTTATTTGCGTGAGTTTATTTAATTAGAAAATTAGAATTATATGTGATATAATTCTATTCCTTATTAATTTAGGAGTCATATATTAAGAAAAAAAATTTATTCCTAATTCTAATTGTTCCCAATTTGATAGGTTTGCTACACTTATTGGGTTCTCCGGTGGACGAAAATAATCGAGTGCAATAGAGTTAATTATTGTAAGCCTCAACGATTTAGTGGATTTTTTTTTCTTCCCGTGGTTTTTTCCCGTGTTTTGGGTTTTCACGTAAATTTGTGTGTTCGTTTTCTTTTCGTTTATCTTTTTCTTCGCATCTCTTATATATTTCGAGAGTCGTAAGCGATTTAGTTTCAATATTCGCAACAAGTGGTGTCAGAGGATCGTAAAGAGCACACCATATATTGTTTTTGAGGAAGATGATTCGCTTCCTATGTCGTCGAACGCCGCCTGATGGCGCGGGTTCGAGGATTTGGGGTCCATCGGTTTCTTCTGCAATCAATTCGCCATTTTTTCGATCTAGATTTCTCCCTTTTTTTTCAATGTTTCCCAATATATATTAGGGTTTCGTTGATTTTCGATTTGGGGATGATTTCAAATTTTAGGGTTCTTGCTGAGAATTATGATTGAGTTACGATTTTTGAGGTTTGAGAGTTGGTAAATATGTGTAATGAAGTAAATAGATTTAATTTGAGGTTTGAAGGTTATGGGTTTTAATTTGAGGTTTGAGAGTTCTTCCTCGTATATATTTAATTTGTGATATATTAATTATATATATTAATAATGTATGGAAATATCGATAATACCCTTTAATTCTCGCAACTGTTATTAAAATAGGCACATGGTTTGCACGTGTCGCCGGGATCCGCCACTCCAGCCACTAAAGTTTAATTAAGTCTAATTAAACCTTAGTTCAGGTACTAAACCACACAAAAAAAAGATGAGTCACTAAAGTATGAAAGTGCCTATAGTTCAAGTACTAAACTATAATTATCCCTTATATTTATAACTAGTCCCAAGTTGGAACTTAATTTTCTATTACAGTTTATTCGTATATATACTATTATTTCGTACTATATAGAGATTTTACGTACAAAAGTACTCTAAATTCAAGTACTTAAATTACAATTTTCCCTTTAATTATGAGTATTTTCAATATTTTTTCTTATTCATTTAAATTTTATGATTTAAGTGTAATATTTTAAATATTAATATTGTAAAATTAGCCTATATTTAATTTAATTCAATAAAAAATATATTGATTTCATCCGTTTTCTAATTTAGTTATATTACTTTTTTATTTTGTAATAAAAAATATAATATTATATAGATTTCAGAAATTTTAATATGAATGGCATAATAGTTGTGTTATTTTGAAATATTTTATATTTATTTAAATATTTAAAAAAATTACTTTAGTGAAACACAAAAATAAATAAATTAAGATAGTTTAAACAAAATGAATATAATAAAATTGTTTTGAAAAAAATAAATCAATTATTACTTTAATGTAAATAATAAAATCAGTTAAATTTAATATTTAATGCCGTACAACAAAAAAGTATTGTTAGCTTTTAGGATCGTAACTTGGCTCTAATACCACTAGTTACGAGACAAAGCTCTGAACGCCACACGATCAAGACCGGTGCCACTAGATACTACTTGTTGCAGATCGACGATGTATAGTACGAATAATAATGTGGAACCCCGAAAATCACTCAACAATAAACAAAGAAGGAGACAAGTAAATAAGACAAGGAATTTACGTGGAAACCCAAATCGGGAAAAACCACGGGAGGAACGACGAGAATTTTCACTATAATATTGCCGATGATTACAAGGATTGATATCCACTCTAAAACCTTCTAATCTCACACAATATTAGTATCTCTCTCACTTGGTGTTCTTCGTGTCTCTACACGCTCTCTCAATAATAGTGTCCATGGAGATCCTAATTTATAGATGTAGAAATCTATAAATTAGGCAACAATTAGGAATAGGAATTATAATCCTTTCCTAATATAACTCAAACCTCCTAACCAAGTTAGGAATCCAAAAATACTTATTCCATAAGTCAAGAAGTCATCTAGAAGCTTCTAAGGTCGAAGAGCACGCTGAAAAACCGATCTCGGTTAAGAAAACGGGCGCGTCGGGCGCAGACTGGCGCGCCGCGGTGAATCTGGGCGTGCCGCGCAGGAGTAGCGCGCCGCGCTGAGTTTACACTAAAACCCTAGCGCGGCGCGCTGGGAGCTCTCGACTTTTTGGAGCGCGCCGCGCTGATTTACACTGAAAATCCAGCGCGGCGCGCTACGAGGCTTCTTACCAAATACCTCGTTTGCGACCCCGTTTCGGCTCCAATCCTTAAGCGGTTTTGAGTCACATTTCAACAATCTCCACCTTGACACCAAACCGCGAAATCCCATCGCACATGTGAAATCTCATCACATACAACACCAAGCCGCGAAATCCCATCGCGCATGCGAAATCACATCGCACTACATAGTCTCGTCCATCGTCTTCCTCCAAACGCCCCAACGGGCCTAGTTCCTAGAAGATTGGACCTTCAAAGGTCCCCATGAATCGGAACGTACATACCCGAGTGTCTTCTTCGAGTTGTGAGCCCAATTCGAGATATACCCTCTCGACCGCTTTCCAAATTCGATAACCTATGCGGCCAAACATGGATCTAGTTTGCCCAAACTCGCATTACCCTCTAGACAGACCCACTCGGCCAATAGCATGCCCGGAACTCCGAGTCATACGACCGCAATCACCAGCAAGTTCTAGTGCTATGGCCGCAACAATACTACAAGGTACATCTATGCGGTTTGTCCAATCACCAGTATCCCAGATTGTAAAGGTTCACTAGTGGCCGTCCTAGTTTGCCCAAACTCCCCAGAAATAGTCCTCAACCAACTTTGCTTCGGGAACAAACCCCCACCCGGCTACTCTAGCCCCATCAACCTCACAGTTCTACTTTGCCCAAACTCCCCCTCGATCTGCCTTTGCCAGACGCTAATAATCCATCAACAAATAATTAAAACAAATAAATAAAGCAAAAATGAAATCAAATACTAAAAAGAAAAGCTTTAAATTAAATAAAGAAAAAAAATAATATACAATCGTCCAAAAGGGCTGCCCTAAAGGGCAGTGTTTCACCTCTCGACTCTCAAAACAAATACATAAAGAACTCTCAATAATTTCGTGTATTGTGCTCTCTGTATTTCTTCTTGTGTGTGGCGTGTCGTAGCGTAGCGTCTTCTTGCTGATCAGCGATTCCTTCCCTTTATATGTGCGGTCTCTAGGGCATCAGTTTTGTATTGGGCTGGTGGGCTGATGAGTCTGGGCCGTTTGGGCGTAGTCCGTCCAGAGTGTATTCTTGCTGGGACTCTTGCTGGTCAAGGAAAGTCCTGGTCTTCAGGGATTCTTTCCTTATCAGCTGACCGGATAAAGATGGGGGATTATGCAGAATCCCCTAACTTTCGGAATCTGTTACTCTGGTATGCTCGATACTCGTCGTTTGCCCAAACTGGGCGCCTTCTGCCTTTTGCCCAAAGAAGCGAATTTGCCCAAAGTGAAAACTTCAACTTCGGCGTTTGATTCTTCTGCTTCGTGACTTTGCCCATAGTGGTGACTTTGCCTCCTTGGGTCAAACTGCTCAAGTCACTTTGGCTCGGATCCCCGTGGTTGCCCAAAGTGGATGATTTTCTGGCCTCTTTCGCACAATGCACCACCTATTACCTGTACACCTGCACACTCTGCCCAAACATCCTATTGTGCCTCCCAGACACGTTACTGACTCAAATGACTCAATAAAAGATGTAAAAACGCTCTAAGATGAGCAAATAAAATGGCTCATCAGTTGTCTTTTTTTTCTTCTTCAAAATTTCTAATTCAAATTTATTGTGAAAATAAAAAGGTTAATTTAGGTAGTTACCACTTTTATAATTAGAAAAAGTTAAGCTCTTTAATTACAATAAAAAAATATAAGCCGTTAAAAATTCGAATTGAATAAGTGAAGACTTTAAACATCCAATAAACATTCAATTGAATACGTTCTCTTTACAATAATATTGTGGGGTAACTTTCTTGGCTGAATTTATTACTCCATTAAAAATATTCTATTTTTTAATATATTAATTACTTATTTTATTTTTATGGAGATGCTCATTAATTCCGGAAGTTAGAGTTTGCCACGTCATGAGTACCGATTCTAATGTTTAAGTACTTCCTCTCTCTTATTCCTCTCTCTTATACTAATACTAATGATCACATTTATTTTACAAATTATAAAGGAAATGTGATCATCATAAGAGTGTTTTTACTATTTTGCATTGAAATCGATTAAATTAAACTAAACTAAAGTAAATTGAATTGAACTAAACTGAAGTAAATTAATTAAATTTGAATTGAATTATAGTGAAGTAAATTATTTTTTTCTAATAATTTTTATAAATTATAAAATATTTTTTAAAAATATTAATAATATTATATCATTAATTAAATTTTATACTTGAAATTATTAATTTAAATTAATTTTTATTTATTTTATTTTAGTTTATTTAGAAATTAACTTAATCAAAAATTGAATAAATCTGAAGTTAAATTGAATTAATAAACTAAAATTAAGTTTAAAAAACCGTTCATAACCCAAATCTTTTATTGATGGAGATTTACAACAGCTAACTACATTTACATACATTTGTTAGAGTATCTTCATTGCTAAAAGCCCATTTTCTACTTTATGATTACCTCATTAGTCTATGTTTAAAAAAAATAAAAAATAAAATTAAAACTCACAACCGTGTCATCTCATGACTCTTTTCTAAACAAGGCCCTGGGATTTTTTAATGTAAAAACAAGACAAGTGTCGTTTCCCTATTGGTTTATTTTATTATTAGTTTACTTTTTCTTATAACTTAAATTTAATTTAATTAATAAAACAGAAAAAATATATAATTATACCAAAATTCATATTTTTTTCATAATCTGCAATGAGAGACCAATATTGATATATTTTAAATAATAATTTCATACTCATTTTTAAATTATTTTTTATTTTTTGTATGATAATTTTTAATTATAATTTTAAATTAAAATGATATATTATATAATATAAATATAATTTTTTTTCAAAATTTATAAATATTAATTAATTAATAAATAATTTGAGAAAATGATAAAAATAAAGTTAAGTTGTGAGTTATAAATAAAGTATGAAAAAATAGAATTAGGCTGTAGGTGTAAAATGATGATTTGGATGAGAGTGAAATAATTATTTTGTTAAGAGGTTGGGTTGTACAGAGGTCATTGATAAAAATAGTCTTACAAGCCATTCAATGCTATCAAGCAACTTTTTACATTTTTTAAACATTAATTATATTAATTAAATATTATTACAACTAATAAAGACTCGTGAATTTGTGACCATGCCACACATGTAAGAAGTGGTCATGGCCGCTGCCCACCATAGTCAGAGCATCTCCAATTTCTTTCAATTTGTTCCAATGCTATTTTGTTCACTTTTTAAAGTTTATTACCATTTCACTTGGCTCAATGTGCTCAAGTGGGCAGCATTGGAGATAGACCTGTAAATTGATCGGATCTGGAGCGGATCAACGTCGATTTGTATCCGTTTAAATGAAAAAAATTGATCCGTAACTCGCCGGATCATCAATAACTCGATCTAAATCCGTATTTGACTGATCAACGGGTATCCAACGAGATTTTTTAGATCTGTGTAGGATTTGGTAATTGAATCCTTGCGTTCTGTATTCACAATCGTCCCCAATATATAAAATGTACAAAGAGACCTAATACATGAAATACCCTAAGAATAAGGAGTCAGATATGCTAAAATATATTCATACTATATTTATGCTAATACACCCCGTCAGTCGGAACGGGAGGTTCTCGGACGCTGAGACTGTCTCGAAAATCTTGAAAAAGCACGCGCGGAAGACCTTTTGTAAATATGTCAGCAATTTGGTATCGTGATTGTACGTGGATGATACGAACCTGACCTCGTGCGAATTTTTCACGTACAAAGTGAATGTCCGTTTCTATGTGCTTTGTGCGTTGATGTTGAACCGGATTCTCTAATATATAAATTGCACTAATATTCTCGCAGTATACAAGAGTGGCTGTATCAATGGGAACACGGAGTTCAAGAAGGAGATTACGGAGCCAACATGATTCGGAGACGACATTAGCGACACCTTTGTATTCGGCTTCAGCACTAGAACGAGAAAGTGTAGGTTGTCGCTTCGAAGACCAAGACAATAAATTTTCGCCTAAAAAACACAGTAACCGGATGTAGATCGACGAGTATCGGGACATCCTCCCCAATCGGCATCTGTGTAGGAAGTGAGAGTAGAGATCGAAGAAGTATAGAGGTGAAGTCCAAAGTGGAGAGTACCTTTAAGATATCGAATGATTCTCCTTAATGCAGCCATATGGGATTCTTTTGGATCATGCATGTAGAGGCAAATTTGTTGAATTGCATAGGAGATGTCGGGCTTGGTGAACGTAAGATATTGCAATGCCCCAGCTAAACTTCGATAATGTGTCGGGTCAGGTACTGGTGGACTAGCAGATTGCCCAAGTTTACCATTTGTGTCAACTAGTGTTGTAGAAGGTTTGCATGCAGACATGTCGGCACGTTCAATTATTTCCTCACCATAATTATTTTGACTTAGGAATAGTCCAGTTTTGTTACGTGTCACAGCGATCCCCAAAAAATAGCTTAGTGGACCAAGGTCTTTCATGGAGAATTCAGAGGCTAAGCAATTCATAAGAGATGTGCGTAACTGATCAGAGGAAGCAGTGATAATAATGTCATCAACGTAAAGTAAGAGGTAAGCCATTTCAGTGCCATGTTGATAAACAAATAAAGAGTGATCAGTTTTGCTGTGATGAAAGCCAATCGTAGAGACGTAATCTGTAAAACGTTGATATCAGGCACGCGGGGCCTGTTTTAAGCCATAAAGTGATTTTCGGAGTAAGCAGACATGATTGGGATGAGATTTGTCTCGAAAACCAAACGGTTGATGCATGTATATAGTCTCGTTGAGAGTGCCATGGAGAAATCATTTTTTACGTCCATTTGGTGAATGGACCAAGATTTTGACAACGCAATGCTTAGAACTGTACGGATAGTTGCGGGTTTCACAACCGGGCTAAAAGTGTCTTCACAATCAATACCAACCTGTTGAGACCTGCCATCACCAACTAAACGGGCTTTGTGCCTCTCAAAAGAACCGTCAGAGTTAATTTTATGTTTAAATATCCACATGCATCGTATAATATTCACACCATGAGGACAAGGGACTAAATCCCAAGTCTTATTACTAATTAAAACGTTAAACTCATCTATCATGGCGGCTTTCCAATTCAGGTCAGACAAAGCAATTTTTGGATTTTTTGGAATAGTTGATGGAGGGACAGACGAATGGAGATTAAAGAGACGGCGAGGGCATTTAATTTTGTCCATTCCGCGAGTCCGCATGGTACGGTTATTGTGTGAATTGAGGTCGGGATTGTAATCAGATGGTGGGTCATTCAATTGGGAGTGTGGTGCATTTGGAGTGGTGTTGGTATGTGGAAGGGTTTGTGACGGGGTTGCTGGAGTGTGTGTGTGGGTTGGTATTTGTTGACTTTGTATAGGTGTTTGTGTGAGAGTAGGTGAGTGAGATGTTTGGAGTGGAGTACGTAAGGGAATAGGAGTGGTTGGAGGTGATATAGGTAATCTTATTTCTGGTGAAGATGGTGGGGCTGTGTGTGTAGGTGGAGGGGTGTTAGTGTTTATTATAGGAAATGAGTAGAATGTATGGTAAGGAATGAGACTCGGATTTTTAAATGTGGCTTAGGGAAATTTAGTTTCGTCAAATATAACGTAACGAGAGAAAAAAAAAATTTGGAGACGGGGTCGTAGCATTTATAACCACGATGATTTGGGGAATAGCCGAGGAAGACACAGGGAGTAGAGCGATTTTGGAGTTTGTTTATGGAAGAAGAAGGATGGAGTGGGTAACAAAGACACCCGAAGATTTTTATATGAGAGTAGGAGGGAACACGATTATATAATGCGTGAGTAGGAGAAATATTATTAATAAGTTTAGTAGGAAGAATGTTTATGAGGTATGTGGCCATTTGTAAGGCGTGATGCCAAAATGAAAGTGGGAGAGAAGCATGAGCAAGGAGAGTTCGCATTATATTATTGATCGTTCGAATTTTGCGTTCGGCTTTCCCATTTTGTTGTGAGGTGTATGGACATGAAAAACGAAATTGTAATCCATTTTGTGTGCAAAATTCACGAAATTTATTGTTGTCGTACTCTGTTCCATTATCACGTTGGATAGATTTTATGGATTTTTTAAATTGAGTTTTGATGAATGTATGAAAAGTTGAGAATATAGAGAAGACTTGTGATTTATTTGTAAGAGGAAACGTCCAAAGAAAATTGGTATAGTCATCAAGTAAAAGAATGTAGTATTTGTGACTTGCAGAACTTAAAATTGGTGAAATCCATAAGTCGCTATGTATAATATCAAAAGGAGAGGAAGTGTGAGATAATGAAGTAGAAAAAGGAAGTTTAACTTGTTTGCCAAAAACACAAGACGCACAAATGTTAGACCCGGAAATGGGTTTACACGATATGACTTGCGATTTATTTAAAAAATCTAAAGTGTTGGCACCTAGATGCCCAAGTCTATTATGCCATATATTTGACGAAATTGCAGCAAAAGTTGAAGGAGACGTGGGTTTGAGACTCGAGAATGAGAGCGGGTAGAGATCCCAGTGCTATTACTCCTCATGATAGGGTTTCTCGTCCAAAAATCCTTCAAAGAAATCCAAACGGGTCAAACTCGACTGAAACGTTGTTATCAAGAGTAAAACGACGCACTGAAACAAGGTTTATAATTAAATGTGGGGCATGGAGAACATTATTTAGTTTTAACGGAGGTAGGGGTGGTTTGAGGTTAGTTTGTCCTAAACCACGAATTGGAATTTCCTGTCCGCTACCTACGATGATATTTTTAACAATGCTTAAATTAGAATAAGACGAGAGATTACCTTGGGATGGCGTCATGTGCGAAGTAACTCCAGTATCCATATACCAAGTATCGTCTGGATGTTGGAGAGTCATTGTGTGCATTGCTTCCTCAATGTTAGTTGGGGCGTAATCCTAAAACTGAGAGGGAGTTTGTGCCACAAATGATTGCTGCGGACGAGGACCAAGTATTCCCGTACCAGGTTGACGAGGAGCAGGCCACGAAGTAGTCGGGTATGGACATGGGGGAGGCGGAGTCCACCCGGGAGAGCCCCAATTAGCCCAATGGTTGTAAGAGGTCCAGGGGTATTGTTGTTGCCAAGAAGGGGGATGCTGTTGCGGACCCGTCCAAGCATTGGACCAAGGTTGTTGCCCTCGACCCATTTCGCCAGATTGACCGGTCCCTCGTGCGTGACCTAGTCCAAAATGATTATGGGGCTGCTGTGACCCATTTGGAGAGAAACCACGACCTGTCGGCTTTGTGTTGTTCTTGGAGGATCCATTTTGATTCCCATTTCGAGCCTGCGAGTTATTAGTTCGCTTAGAGGTGCTATGGGAGCTTGGATTACTAGGTTGGTGTGGATAAGAACCACTGTCTGACGCCATAAACGTGGTGTTGTTTCCAGCCACCGTCGATTGGACTTGATTCTCTTTGCGGGCTTCTTCCATTAGCAAGTCATCACGAGCATCGTAGAATGAAGGTAATGGCTTCTTTTGTCCGATAATGGTAGCAACTATGTCGTAGCTTTCGTTCAATCCTCCTATTAAACGAAGCACCAATCTATCCTCGGTAACAGGTGATCCAACATTGCGGAGTTGATCGGCAATGAGCTTTAGTTCCGTACAGTAGGAACTAATGTTAGCAAACTCATCGTGACGAATTTGCGCGAAACGTTTCTCCAAAATCATGGTACGTGTGCCTTTGTTGTTCTGAAAAATATTTTCCAGTCTTGACCAAGCTTGCGCCGCTGTGGTGTTGGGCTTTAAGATGGTGTTGAGAAGATCTTTGGATATCGTGGCTAACATCCATTGCTTGACGAGGGCATCAAGTCTTTTCCACAGTACCACGTCAACTTCAAAGGTTTTGGAAGATTTTTCCGGTTCCTTTCCCGTGGTTGTGGTTTCGGTGGTTGAATCGCTAGGTGGAAGGAGATGATCATAGACATTATGTATAAGACAATGGTTTGTGAACAATTCGGTCCACGGGATGTACTGCCCGTTTTCCATATCCAAGATTATAGGAACAAGGCTTCGAATATTTCCGACGGAGAAGGCGGAGGAGTATTTTTCAGCCATTGTAGAAGGCTTTGATACCATGTAGGATTTGGTAATTGAATCCTTGCGTTCTGTATTCACAATCGTCCCCAATATATACAATGTACAAACATACCTAATACATGAAATACCCTAAGAATAAGGAGTCAGATATGCTAAAATATATTCATACTATATTTACGCTAATAATCTGGTTTAAAATAAATTTTTTTAATATATCTCATTAAATGACAAAATATTATAAACTCGTCCATAATTTAAAAGTTCACAACAAAAGAAATTAATGGTGGTTTTTACTCATTATGTTTATGAGTTTATGTTATCAAAAATATAAATAATTTATTAATATATATATATATATATATATAATGTTAATTAATTTTTTATAGGTTGTGGTGATCGATCTTGATCCGTATCCGATCCATTTATTAATATAAGTGGATATAATATTACGATTCATATCCATTAAAAATTAAAAAGCTACGAATCGGAGCGAATTTTAATAAAACCCTATCAATTTACAAGTCTAATTGGAGATACTCTTACATTCCAGGAATATGCTGTTTTTATTTAATATCGGTTCTTCTATTTTCACACGCCAATTGTTATATATATATATATATATATATATATATATATATATATATATATATATATATATATATATATATATATATATATATATTCTGCTTATTTTTATTTTCTTTTGTAAAAGTCAATTTTCATAAAATTATTACTCCATTATTGTTACTAGTATATTTTATTTCACTCGCTGCTAATTGTTATGTATATCGTGGTTATTATTATATTGTCGAATACTTTTCTTTTCTTTATAATATTAAATTACTCAATAGTACTATCAATGATGATTTTTCCTCTCGTGTGAAAATGAATTGCAATTTTCATCGATTAATAAAAATAATTAAAACAATCCATTTATCTACATGATGAATTACATGCAAAAAAAAAAAATCAAAGTTGAGCATTTAATCCAAAGTAAATAAAAAAAATATAAAATATATTCAAAGTTAATTATTCCACGTATTTAATCATTACCCTTTGTTGTAGTGTAGTGTAGCAATTAATCCAAAGTTGAGCATGCACCTAGCTACTACTACCCGCCTTCGAATTATATGCACCAAAATGTATTGAAGAGACTAAAATACCGTCTTTCACAACACAATTAATCAATTATTGTTACGTTGTACTTGAAATTAATTAATATGTCAATTTCGATCCCATGATATCGAATATTATTTCTATTTTCACATATGTTGTTGATTTAGTTACTTCACGCTATTGCATTATTTTATACATATAAATCATTCTTTTTTTTCTATATATACATAATAGATAACCACAAAAGACTAAGAGGTGTATACGTATTACAATTCTAGCTAGTACTTTAGTAGAGTTTGTTTCAAAAATGAAATTGCCGTTATCACATCTAATCCTCTTCTTTTGCGTCTTGCTTTTCAAAACCGTTACCGGGTTTTCTCCGGAATATACTCGTCCCAATCCCCGGCCACTCGTTCTCCGAACTCATGAAGGGTCGGAATCGGACCCTCAACAGGTTTATTAATTCATTCTCACCTAGATAGATCGTTTTTTTTTTTTTTTTAATATTTATTTGTTGTCGCGTAGTTTCTAATTTGGACATCATATTTTTCAGGTCCATATATCAGTAGCGGGGAAGGATTACATGAGGATATCGTGGATTACGTCGGATAAAAAAGTGCAGTCGAGCGTCGAGTACGGGAAGTCGCCGGGAAAATACGACGGCAAGGTCACCGGAGAGAGCACGAACTACCAATACTTTTTGTACCGGTCGGGAAAAATTCACCACGTGAAGATAGGGCCGTTGACCGCGGGCACGACTTATTACTACAGATGCGGTGGTCATGGGGCGGAATTGAGCTTCCGTACGCCGCCGGCGGATTTTCCAGTCGAATTTGCCATCGCGGGTAAGTCGTACGTGGTTGTTAATGTAGTACTATCACTTTAATAAGGTTGTGGCCTAAAAGAAATTGTGAGCTGCGTGAGAACTGAGAAGTCAAATCATATTCGACTGATTTAGAAAAACATCGGATTTATTTAGTAGATTTGATATTATTTTGTGAATTCTCGACAGAATACAATTCTTAATACATGTTGGATTCTAGTGATTTGATATTTTAATTTCCATTAAAATGGCCTAAAAGAGATAGTTAGCGTTGAGAAGTCAAATCATATTAGCTTGATTTTGATTTGTTCAGGTTGAATTGATTTAGAAAAACGTCATTAATTAATAGAATTTATTGGGTTGATTTGATATTACTGATCATTAATATTTACACTTTAAAATGTTTTGGTAAGACGATAAGATTGTTCTAACAATATGTGAAATATATCTAACACTATTATTAATTAATAGGTGATCTCGGACAAACCGAATGGACAGAATCAACCTTAGCCCACATCGGTGCAAGGGACTATGATCTACTTCTCCTACCGGGTGACCTATCCTATGCCGATACCAAACAACCATTGTGGGACTCGTTCGGAGTCCTCGTTGAGCCCTATGCCAGCATAAGGCCTTGGATGGTGACCGAAGGAAACCACGAGATCGAGACCTTCCCAATCATCTCCTCTCAAGGTTTCAAGGCTTACAATGCCAGGTGGCAAATGCCCTACCGCGAAAGCCGCTCCACCTCCAACCTCTACTACTCCTTCGACGTGGCCGGGGCCCACATTCTCATGCTCGGATCTTACACGGACTTTGACTCCGGTTCGGATCAGCACAAGTGGCTGCAGGCTGACCTGGCAAGCGTGGATCGAACGAGGACCCCTTGGCTTTTCGCCCTCATACATGCGCCGTGGTATAATTCGAATCTCGCACATAAAGGAGAGGGAGAGAGCATGAGGAAAGCCATGGAACAAATGTTGTACAATGCGCGCGTGGACGTGGTGTTTGCCGGGCACGTCCACGCGTACGAAAGATTCGTGAGTCGAATTGAATTAATTGTTCTGCTTAGCTCGATTCGATATATATATATAGTGATTGAATATTTTTCATGTATAATATTTGAGCTCATCGTCGTACTCGTGCAGACTAGGGTGTACGATAACAAAGCGGATCAGTGCGGTCCCGTGCACGTGACGATCGGTGATGGCGGAAACAGAGAAGGTCTCGCTATGTTGTAAGTACATGCATGCTTAATTTTCTCGATTATAGTCTCAATATTACTTTCTGTTCCATAGTAATAGTCACATGTCTTTTGTAATTTACGTAAAAGACATGCACGTGACCATTACTGACGGAGAGAGTACTAAGTTAATTCCTTGAATTAATTTTGTTTTTCTGACTCTTGGATATGATGGTACATAAAAAAAGGTTTGAAAGTCCAAGTCCTTCGATTTCCATGTATCGAGAGTCAAGCTTCGGGCATGGTCGACTGAGGGTACTGAACGGGACCCATGCCCACTGGACATGGCAACGGAACCAGGATACGACCAACTCGACCACCGTTGGCGATGAGATTTGGTTGGAAAGCGTGGCAGCGTGCAAGAGCCCTAATATGTCGTCGAAATCTCCAAATGATGAATTGTAAGAATATGTGGTTAAGAAAAAGAAAGGGTGATTGTACTTATAAGGAGTAGTGTTGAAAAAGAAAGGGTAATTGTACATTTGTACTTATAATGTTGAAGATCGAGTAAGGCTTGTTGATTGGTCCATTAGATTTGGTACGGCGGTCCAATTCCATTCAAAAACCCTCCTACTTCAATGTCCTAGATTAAATTAAATAGATACTAGTAGCTACGAATGAATGATTATAGAAAGTCCACCCAACTTTTAGTTATCGTAATTTACCTTTCAAGTTAAGCTATATATATATAGTACTAGGATAGGAGAGTTTTTTTTTTTTTTTGTTTTGTTTAATGTTAACAAAATCACAATCTAATCACTATAATAGTATAGTTTCCTTTTTCTTGAAACAACATAAGCTTAATGGTGACATTTTGAAATTTCATATGTGAAGTGTATCAATTGTAAAAACTGAAAAAAATATAAAGGTTTGTTGGGCTCGGACTCATTGATAGAGTAATATAGGAATTCAAAACTCAAAATACCATAAAATTCAAAATTCAAAGGATTACATGGATTCATCTTAGGCTGCATTAATTTCCTTCAATTCTTTTTTTATTTTGGAATAGTTGTTAACATTTTCAATTTCTATTGTGTTACCAAACAATCATTTATTAATTCATCTTTCTTTTGTGCAATGAACTTTTGATTTTAATTTTCATAACCGAAAAGATTTTTTCGACCATGGCGATGAAAACCGGAAAAATTAAAAACAACTTAAGCAACAAATAAACCAATAAAAATACCATATGTTTTCTTGTGCAACAACCATTCGGAAAAATAACATTGAAGCACACATTGACAATAAATCATGACATAGTAACTTCTCGGTCTATGCTTAAGAGTAGTTTTCGGTTCACTTCATCAAAATCTATGGTTAATTATGTTCTCAAATTGCATATCAAGCACCAGTAAAATAGCTTATTTCTAAATCTACTTTTAGTGCTATATGTATTTATGGTTGGTGGGTTGGAGAGTTAGCCTGTTAGCTCTGTGATGCGGTAGAGTTTCATTCCTATGCGCAGTACTGTATTATACTTTTTATTTTTCTATGTGATTGACCTTTAACAAAAAAAAAAAAATCTACGATTGCCATAATGGAAAATTCTCAAATATGTGTGTAAAAACAACAATTGAAAATTAAAAATACAAACGTTTCCCTACGTACAACAACAATAGAAAGTCTAACAACAAATACAAAGCAACCAACGGCTGAGATCAAATCTTGTCGAGCTTCTGAGCTTTGATCAACGGATTTTCCCTGGCGATGGCCTCCCTTCCGACGGACTTGTAATCAAAGGTACACCCGTGCATCTCCGGGTACCTGTGGCCCCCACAGAAGGTGGTCCCACACCGGCACCTGAACCCCGTCAACCCCACCTTCTTCCGGCACGCCGAGCACCTCCCCGCCGCCGCCTGCCGCGGCCGATCCGCCGCCGCCCTCTCCTTTTCCGGCACGGCCACGAACGGAATCGGAATCGGATTCGGATTCGCCGCGGCGGTCAACGGCGGAGAAAACGGGGACGAATCGGCGAGGCCGAGGTCGCGATAGCAGGTGGAACACATGTTCTGCGTGGCGGGGCTGCCGGAGAAGCCGCAGTTGTTGGCGCACAGACGGTGGCCTTCGGGAGACTGAATTCCATGCTCTTCGGCCATGATCGACGACGACGGAAGGATGAATTGAAAAGAATGAATGATTGATTGATTGGAGTTGGTTGGGGGCAGAAAGAGAGAGAGAGAGCACAGGCTGGAAATGGAATAGTGGAAAGGGCAAAAGAAAAGGAGGACGGTTTTTTCCCTTCTTTTCCCTTTCCCTTTTTCTTTTTTCAAATAAAACAAGAAAAAAAAAGTGTAAAATGAAAATGATAAATACTAGTCCAACAACCAACCAAAGTATGTTCTCCGTGAATATAAAACTAATGGACCGCCATGTTTATCGCGTTGAATACTTTGAATCCCATACAAATATACTGTACTCTGCTTTGTCAAATATTATCGAGAACAAGAAAAAATTAAAATACAATTTTACTTTATTTTTCACTAACTTTCAAATTTTTATTTTAAACTAATTAATTTTTTGTATATTACTTTTACACATTTTAATAATAATACTTGTTGAAATGTGACTCAAAACCGCTTAAGGATTGGAGCCGAAACGGGGTCGCAAACGAGGTATTTGGTAAGAAGCCTCGTAGCGCGCCGCGCTAGATTTTCAGTGTAAATCAGCGCGGCGCGCTCCAAAAAGTCGAGAGCTCCCAGCGCGCCGCGCTAGGGTTTTAGTGTAAACTCAGCGCGGCGCGCTACTCCTGCGCGGCGCGCCCAGATTCATCGCGGCGCGCCAGTCTGCGCCCGACGCGCCCGTTTCTTAACCGAGATCGGTTTTTCAGCGTGCTCTTCGACCTTAGAAGCTTCTAGATGACTTCTTGACTTATAGAATAAGTATTTTTGGATTCTTAACTTGGTTAGGAGGTTTGAGTTATATTATGAAAGGATTATAATTCCTATTCCTAATTGTTGCCTAATTTATGGATTTCTACATCTATAAATTAGGATCTCCATGGACACTATTATTGAGAGAGCGTGTAGAGACACGAAGAACACCAAGTGAGAGAGATACTAATATTGTGTGAGATTAGAAGGTTTTAGAGTGGATATCAATCCTTGTAATCATCGGCAATATTATAGTGAAAGTTCTCGTCGTTCCTCCCGTGGTTTTTCCCGATTTGGGTTTCAACGTAAATTCCTTGTCTTCTTTACTTGTCTCCTTCTTTGTTTATTGTTGAGTTATTTTCGGGGTTCCGCATTATTATTCGTACTATACATCGTCGATCTGCAACAAGTAGTATCTAGCGGCACCGGTCTTGATCGTGTGGCGTTCAGAGCTTTGTCCCGTAACAAGTGGTATTAGAGCCAGGTTATGGCGACCAGTGGGTGGAGCTCGATCAGATGGCTATGGCGACCATAGGGCTTCATGTTTCAGATTCGTTGACTGAGGAAACGACGGAGGCGAAGACCGCAAAGGAATTATGGGAGTTGTTGGAATCGATGTGCGTTGAGAAAACGGTGTCCAGCAAGCATCATTTGAAGAGAAGTCTCTACTTCCTCAAGATGGCGGAGGGATCGTCGATTCAAGACCATGTGCGAGATTCAAGGAGCGTGTAGCTGACCTTGGGAAAATTGGCGTGAAGATCGAAGATGATGATCTTGCGTTTTGGTTACTATGCTTGCTACCCCCCTCGATGTCGGCTTTTCGGGACACACTTCTCTATTCGCGAGATAGCCTCACGTTTAAAGACGTAACTTCGGCTCTCTCGTCAAGGGAAAACGTACAAAGGATGGAGTCCAACAAGGATGGTGTACCCGATGTGGGTGAAGGACTTAGCGTCCAAAAGAAGTACCGTGATAAAGGGAGCGACTCGGGGAATTCGAAGTCGCGACACGGGAATAAGACGTGTTTCTATTGCAAGAAGAAGGGACACATAAAGTCGGAGTGCTACGCGTGGAAGAAAAAGGAGAGCAACAACAATAATTCCGGTAATAAGAATTTCGGTGACGTTGGATTAGTAGATGGGAATTTCTATGGAGAACTACTAATGGCTCTAGGCGAGAACTCCAACTTGTGTGGTGATTGGATCTTAGACTCGGGTTGCTCGTTTCATATGTGTCCGGACCGGACGTTGTTCGAGACTTATGAATCTTTGGAACATGGTGCGGTGTTTATGGCTAATAACACCTCGTGCAAGGTCGAAGGGATTGGGAATATCCGCTTGAAGATGTTCGATGGCACGGTGCGCACGTTAGGCGAGGTAAAACATGTCCCTAACTTGAAGAGGAATTTGATTTCCTTGAGTACCCTTGATATGAAGGGCTACAAATTCACTTGTAAAGGTGGAGTTTTAAGAGTTACCAAAGGTGGTTTGGTAATATTGCGGGGAAAGAGAAAGGCGAGTCGTCTTTATGTCCTCGATGGAAGCTCGGCGAAAGAAGTAACCGAGGTTGATACTAGCTACACCGGAGAAGGTGGAGTTTCTGAGGCTACCGAAGAGGCTTTGGTAGTGTTGGGAGGAGACGACAAGGCAGAGCGACCTTATTGCTGGGATTCGATGTCCCGGGCTATCAAAAATTATGCGGAACCGATAACCCGACCGAAACCCTATCGCCGGAAGACCCGAACGCGAACCACCTCACGAGCCGGGGCCCGAACGAACGCCCAGCGAGGCCCGAAGGCCGCGTGCGCCAGCCGAGCCCCCGCGAGGGGCTCGCGATCGTCCTCGGACAATCGCTGGGGATGCACGAGGCATCCCCGGGGCTGCTCGTAGCAGCCCCGCAGCGAGTCGGGTGACTCGCTGCTCGCGAGGGCCAATCCCCGCACGCATCCGCTGCGGGCGAACCCGCAGCACGTACGGGGTCGCTGCGGGTGGCCCCGCAGCTTACCCGCGATCGATCCGAGGATCGATCGCACCCCTCGGCTCTAGCCGAGGGTCCCTCGTGCCACGCACCTCCGACGAGGGTGACCGGGATCCGCCGCGGCACCAGCCCGCGGCATCCCGACGATCGACGAGGGTCGATCGTCCATCCCCGGCGTCCAGCCGGGGCACCCTCTCGTCGTGCGTCGCGGCGGTTCGAACCCTAGGGTTCGACCGCCTCTTCGATCCTCGCCGGGGATCTCGAATCCCCGTCCCCGAGGTTCGTCGTTTTCCCGGATCGTCTTGTTCATGTATTGTCACAATTAAACGAACATATAATCATGAGGGGGTTTACGATTATATTACCTCGATTCGTTGTACGGAGAAACGAAATCAAACGTGTTGATGACCTTGCGATCTTCCTACGTATTCCTTGCACCTCGTTCGAACGTCGTGTGGGCGACGATCTATCGAACTCCTATGGATCTCCTTCACTCTTCAAGACTTTATGATTGGCGTATCTTAGGTTAATGAATTGTGAAGACCATGTAGTGCTTTTATAGGCTACGTAGGGGATCAAAAGGAGGTGGAATATTGGGCTTCCAATATTGAAGATTAAATTGAGCCCAATGCTCAAGTCCATTAATCCTTATCAATATTAATTAATTTATTTTCCACTATATAAATTAATTGCACTCCCAATATTAAACCATATTATATCAAATAATATTTCTCCGGTAGTATTATTTATTCCGTGTATTTAAGATTTAAATATTCATGAATAAATTTATTTATTGCTCAATAAATTATATTCATCTCTTATATCCGAGACTAGTACCGTTCAACCTTTATTATTGTGCGGAACGAATCCACTCATGAGGTTTACACAATAATTCCTTATGAACTCATCTCGGGGATATTATCAACCCTTCCGGGATACACTTTCCTGTCAAGTATTCACGGCATGTCATATATAAAATATATCGACCCAATTTTACCGGTAATTAACCCAATAATTAAATCGGTTAATTCCTTTGGAAAATCAAAGTCTCTAATATTAAATATACACACCCGCAATAATATCGGGGATTGAGAATAAAATACTCTGAGATTTAAATTGATTATCCAAGGCAATCCTAATCAATAAATCTCAAGCGATCCGCCCAATACACCAAGTGTACAAGTGTGATAAAATAATTAAGATAAATTATTTTCTCTCTCACACAACGACTATACCGATGGATTGGTCCGTGTCCATCTAGGTCGTGAGCATCTGTTCGATTAAATACGAGTAACCGATAGTATGATCTTCTGTGTGCCCATGCACACCATACTAACTACAACGTATGAAATCCAGGACTATATTTTGCATAATTAATTAATAATAATTAAATGCAAATAATTGTTTATTAATTAAATAGGTTAAATGCTATGACCGGGAGTTTACCGATACTTAAATCTAGACATTAAGTACACAACTCCAACAATCTCCCACTTGTACTAAGGTCTAGTCATTTCCTCCAAAATCTCGACTCCCATACTCATCACGTGCTTAAGTTATACTTCCCAGAAGTATTATGTGAATGAGCAATCTAGGTTGCCGCTCTGAAGTTATCTTGGTGACTACTGCGTCGTCTCCCTAGACGATGACTCGAATCAGGTGGTACTTGCTCTATGTGTTATCATCACCTTTTGAACTTATGACTTCTTCCAGTTTACCATGCACCGCTATATACATAGCCTTTGGTGAACCAAGAATCATATCCAAGTTCAGAGGTCATTCCGGAACCTAACCAAAACTTCCGCTGCCTCTGAGGCTGCTATTCGGTTTATGATAGAGTCCGAGAAGCATCATGGTTATCACTCTTTCATCTTTAGGTTCCACCTCCTTTAAAAGTGAACACATAGCCTGATATCGACTTACACTGGTCTTTCTCTAAGATTTTGGATCTGAGAAAAATGTAATCCAAGATTTTGTCTTGCTCCGTAAGCCAGTACTTTGAAAAATACTCTTACAGCATCCGAATATCTCTTATCCAGATTACCTTGATATCCTCCCACCACGCTAACCGCATAGTTGATATCAGGTTCTTGTTTTACAACACTGCATCTACAAAGCTCTCCACACTCGAAGTGTAGGAAACTGCTTTGTTTATATCTATCTCCTTCATGTGTTCAAGACACATACCTTTA
The DNA here is from genome assembly GCA_954870475.1 of Euphrasia confusa. Taxonomy (NCBI): domain Eukaryota; kingdom Viridiplantae; phylum Streptophyta; class Magnoliopsida; order Lamiales; family Orobanchaceae; genus Euphrasia; species Euphrasia confusa. The sequence goes on from OX940960.1 coordinate 28,347,038, forward strand.
GATAGATGCATTCTGTTTCCGAAAGGCAATAACCTTTCTCAGAATTATGCATGTTTAAAACAAACCATAATCGTATAAGATATCTTAAGAGAAGTACAAATGTTCTTATCTAGAGATCGAAAGATTCTAAGAACATGATCTAACTTCATCTTAATCTTATATCTTGATTCATTTAGACAACCTCTATTTTATGTCTGATAATACTTTTACATTGTTGCCAACGATGAAGTGTTATCTACACAAAATTCCGAGAAATACCACCTTGTTTCCATTACGTCTCCAATACACCTTTTATTGTCTATGCCTCTTTGATGAATCCATATAATGGACTATCTCATCAATTCGCAAGTTCCACAATTTACAGCTTTGTGATAATCCGAAAACGGATTTACTAAGCTTGTACTTCTAAATGATCTTGCCTCTTAACAATAATACTTATTGCTATCCAAGAAGGCACATTTAGATTTGTACTGTCCCCTTATGCAGAACTAGGGATCGATTTCATGTTTACTAGATCCAGAGTTCAAAACTCCTCCAGTCTTATGAATATCTCCGGTTGCTTAACAACCTCCCACTGCAACGGCGTTCCGGTGTATAACAGTAATAACATTAGGTGCAGTTGGTGGTGTACTACCACTCGGTTAGGCTGGTTCTCAGTCTTTCCTTTTCCTCATTTTAAAGTACCTTGTCAGTTAGGGCACTGTAGTTCATCTAATAGTCTTCCTCTAAGAACCGGGTGAGGACACCCCTCTGGCTCATAGTACTATTGAACATACAATTACTTGTTCTTCTAGGATATTCTACAACCACATTGAATGTGCTGTTGTATCCAGAATTATCCATAGAACATAGGTAGTTCCGAACAAACTTGTCCTTTTACTATTAGAATTTCATTTCTTATTCCGGACACACCATGTCTACACCCTAGTGTATGGTGCAGTCCTTTGAGATTTAACCTCAATCTTTGATTTATGCCATGTGTTGTTTAGATAGGTGATAGCCTCCGCGAACAAGCCGCAGCCTTCCAATGGATATACTTTGAAGGTTCCCCATAATAGCTTTGTGTCTACTGAAAAACACTTTGCTTTTATGGCACATCAAGTATTCTAATCCATCTTCGAGTATTCTATAAAAGAACGACTCGTACCTTTCTAATTACACATGTAACTGCATTAATCACAAATCATTCTCAATGCTTGTCCGAATTCTATCCTTTATCCAGAAAGGTTAACTCAGTTGTATCAACTTCCAAAATTTGATCCTCAGGTCGGGAGGTCCATTCCTCCAACTATAATTGATCAAATCAATTTCGACCTTTTTGAATCTCTTTTGAATAAATACTACTAAGTTCAAGAATTCACAAGCATAATGATTAATAAAGAAATACATCTAATAAGTAAATCAAGTTATACATAACGGATTGTTGCATCGTGGTAGACTAAGGATTCATCATTCATATATTGCTATCTAATGTACCAGAATAGATAACGCCATTATTTCTTATCCAAATCATGAAATGATTAAAGAAATAAACATCCATTCATTAAGAAAAACTAGAACAAAAGTTCTTTTCAAAATAAGGGGTACATAAAGCAATAACTTGAAATGAAATCCTAAAAACTACTGAAAGCAGATAAATGTCTTCCACTGCAACCGCTGCTACCCCAACAGCTTCGCCCATGTAGACTCGAACTCTTCTTCTCTAAGTCTCCGAGTTTTCTGGAACCCCTGCATTCATAATAATGCACATACCGTCAGTGGTTCCATATCTACACACCAGAATTCTGGTAGATAATACCGCTGACTATGTTTTTACGACTAAAGAAAAATTCGTACCTCTGAGAGGACATTCAGACTTCCAGTGTCCAGACTTGTTGCATCGGAAGCACTTGCCCCTTGGCTTACTAGCCCCCACTCGTGGTCCATTCCTCTTGGCACCACTGGGTTTCCAGGCTTGCTTCCTTTTCTTGCCCCTACCTCCAACAGCTTTCAAGCTTTTGGACTTGGTAGCTACAAGAGCTTGAGACTTGCCCTTCTTGTAGATCCCCTCTGCCGCCTTCAGTTCAGTCAGGAGTTGCGCAAGAGTATAAGACAATTTACCCATATTATAGCTCATACGAAACTGCTCAAAACTAGGGGCCAGAGACTGGAGTATGATGTCGACTTGCGTCTCACCATCAATAGAAGCTCCTAGGACCTCAAGTTCATTCAACAAACTCATCATCTTAAGAACGTGCTCCCCAACGGGCGTTCCTTCAGACTGAGTAGTCGACATGAGGACTCTCATGGCTTCTTGCCTAGCCGCACGATCTTGCTCCCCAAACATCTCCTTGAGGTTGAACATCATATCATAGGCAGTGTCCATCGGCTCATGTTGGGTTTGGAGTACATTTGACATGGAAGCCAAAATATAACACCTAGCCATTTCATCAGCCCTTTTCCACTTCCGATATGCTTCTTTTTCCTCATCAGTCGAGGCAGCCGTGGGCTCAGCAGGGCACAACTCATGGAGTACAAACTTGTACTCTTCAGCAGTCAGGACAATGTCTAAATTTCTCTTCCAATCAATGTAATTGGGACCAGTGAGTTTATGTTCCTTGAGTATCACAGAAAGTGGATTCATAGCTACTCTCTAAACCTATAAGCACATATAAACAAACAATTAATTTAATGTCCGATATTATCTCCCTCAAATAATATCATTAAATTACTAATTACATCTAAAATCCCATCAGGTAAGGCAAGCCACGTGGTGTGGACGTTTACCCACCTAAATGATTTAGCAATTAGATTTTCTTTGGTCATACATCGATTATAGCGTAACTTCGTGGGGAAGAATACTATAACGCGTATCTAAGTGTAAACCACTACTCAGCACCAATGTACATCGTTTGGAACTGCTACATCACCGCAAGCCACGTGGTGTGGACGTTTACGATAATTTCACAACTCTTCACAATTACTTATAACTGTCTACATCAATTAATCCAAAGTCCGTTAGTATAGCAAGCCACGTGGTGTGGACGTTTACTACACCAAGAGACTTTTATAATTGACTCCCAATTACAAGAACCATTCGATTTCTGCAAATCAAGACTCGGAGAATCATAAGTGAAACTCGAAGTTTCTAACCAGTGATTCACCATGCGAACGACCCTATCTCTCATAAATGAGGGAGCCGAGTAGACAATCGATCCATCTATCAAAGAATGGTACGAAGGTCTCTAATTTGTGTCATCCACATGACCAAGTGGCTTTGGCTCCATTCCACTCCCCGGGGTGAGAATGAGTCGACTTGAAGTCAGTTTCAGAAAGACAAATTAGGCATTGTTTGATAAACTCGATCAATGTTTCTTGTAAAAGGAATTACAAGAATTCTCCTCCAATGACTCGTCTATACGAACTTCGGAAGTCCATAAGAGTCACCAAGAGAACAACAATGGAGACCATGGGAATGTTTCCATCCCCTCTCCCCCTTAGCTTTTTACAATAAAGGGATACGCTATCTAGTGCATAAAATAAACACATATAGCATGCAAACAAGCAATAAAGCACATAGTATCACATAGTCAAAATAATGCTAGAAAATTATTTTTCCCGACTCTAATGGCTTTATTCCATCTTCATATGCATCTTCTAGTCTTCAGTCTTCGTTCTTGAATGCTCCATGTGACGAGGATATTAATCTCCAATATTTAAATCTATTTATTTTTAATTAATCCAAAAGTTACTTAATTCGAAAATTAAGTCAATTGAATATATCAAAAATTAAATTAAATATTATTAATACTTTTTTTTATAATTTTTTATTTTCCTTTTCTACTTCATTAAATCTCCAGAATAATCTATCCAAGATACTCTTGGAATATTCTAGATGATATCTATAATGAAATAAGGAAATAAAATAATTTAGGACTCTTATACTTTCCAAATTTATTTTATTCCTAATCCATGAATATTCCCATGAGTAGGAATAATCAAATAGGAAAATAAATTTAATACTAAGTTAATTCTTTTCCTATTCCATGAAAATTCCATAAAGGAAATAATCAAAATAGGAAAAACGAATTAAAATAGGAAAGTAAATTTCCGGACGGGGATAGCACGGGGTGGGAGTCCCCACGCCACCCTCGACCCACGCCTAGGAGATGGCCGGCCACCATCGCCGGTGGCTCCTCCATGTGAGGGTCGATCGATCCTCATGGATCGACCATGGGGATGGTCGATCCGAGCTCTAGCCCCTTCTCGTCATCTCGTCTTCTCCGGCGGTCTTCGATTCATCGATCCAATCGTAAAATAAATTACAATAATCTAAATTACAATTCCGGTATCGATTCTATACATGAAATCGACCCTATACAATTTCCGGAAAAACAAGAACGTAATAATAAATCATAAATTCGGTCAACCCCCGAATTTTTACTATTACAAACATTCAACCACATAAAACGAATCTCGACATGTCCGAGAGTTTAATAATAATCATGAAAATTAATTAACGCAATAATTAAAATTAACCATGATAGCCGGAAATCCCTGCAAGGTAGAACAATAATCGAACATATACATGAACACGAAACCAAACGCTCTGAAACCAATTGCTGGGATTCGATGTCCCAGGCTATCAAAAATTATGCGGAACCGATAACCCGACCGAAACCCTATCGCCGGAAGACCCGAACGCGAACCACCTCACGAGCCGGGGCCCGACCGAACGCCCAGCGAGGCCCAAAGGCCGCGTGCGCCAGCCGAGCCCCCGCGAGGGGCTCGCGATCGTCCTCGGACAATCGCTGGGGATGCACGAGGCATCCCCGGGGCTGCTCGTAGCAGCCCCGCAGCGAGTCGGGTGACTCGCTGCTCGCGAGGGCCAAGCCCCGCACGCATCCGCTGCGGGCGAACCCGCAGCACGTACGGGGTCGCTGCGGGTGACCCCGCAGCTTACCCGCGATCGATCCGAGGATCGATCGCACCCCTCGGCTCCAGCCGAGGGTCCCTCGCGCCACGCACCTCCGACGAGGGTGGCCGGGATCCGCCGCGGCACCAGCCCGCGGCATCCCGACGATCGACGAGGGTCGATCGTCCATCTCCGGCGTCCAGTCGGGGCCCCCTCTCGTCGTGCGTCGCGGCGGTCCGAACCCTAGGGTTCGACCGCCTCTTCGATCCTCGCCGGGGATCTCGAATCCCCGTCCCCGAGGTTCGTCGTTTTCCCGGATCGTCTTGTTCATGTATTGTCACAATTAAACGAACATATAATGATGAGGGGGTTTACGATTATATTACCTCGATTCGTTGTACGGAGAAACGAAATCAAACGTGTTGATGACCTTGCGATCTTCCTACGTATTCCTTGCACCTCGTTCGAACGTCGTGTGGGCGACGATCTATCGAACTCTTATGGATCTCCTTCACTCTTCAAGACTTTATGATTGGCGTATCTTAGGTTAATGAATTGTGAAGACCATGTAGTGCTTTTATAGGCTACGTAGGGGATCAAAAGGAGGTGGAATTTTGGGCTTCCAATATTGAAGATTAAATTGAGCCCAATGCTCAAGTCCATTAATCCTTATCAATATTAATTAATTTATTTTCCACTATATAAATTAATTGCACTCCCAATATTAAACCATATTATATCAAATAATATTTCTCCGGTAGTATTATTTATTCCGTGTATTTAAGATTTAAATATCCATGACTAAATTTATTTATTGCTCAATAAATTATATTCATCTCTTATATCCGAGACTAGTACCGTTCAACCTTTATTATTGTGCGGAACGAATCCACTCATGAGGTTTACACAATAATTCCTTATGAACTCATCTCGGGGATATTATCAACCCTTCCGGGATACACTTTCCCGTCAAGTATTCACGGCATGTCATATATAAAATATATCGACCCAATTTTACCGGTAATTAACCCAATAATTAAATCGGTTAATTCCTTTGGAAAATCAAAGTCTCTAATATTAAACATACACACCCGCAATAATATCGGGGATTGAGAATAAAATACTCTGAGATTTAAATTGATTATCCAAGGCAATCCTAATCAATAAATCTCAAACGATCCGCCCAATACACCAAGTGTACAAGTGTGATAAAATAATTAAGATAAATTATTTTCTCTCTCACACAACGACTATACCGATGGATTGGTCCGTGTCCATCTAGGTCGTGAGCATCTGTTCGATTAAATACGAGTAACCGATAGTATGATCTTCTGTGTGCCCATGCACACCGATAGTATGATCTTCTGTGTGCCCATGCACACCATACTAATAATTAAATGCAAATAATTGTTTATTAATTAAATAGGTTAAATGCTATGACCGGGAGTTTACCGATACTTAAATCTAGACATTAAGTACACAACTCCAACAATTATGTCCTCCACGAAGGCGCGGTGAAGGAAGTAACCGAGGCCGAAACTCGACTCTTGGTAGAAGAGTCTATCCGGCATAGAGGCATGCAATCGAAGACCGGAGTGACCAAGCTTAAAGATGAAGATGAAACGGTGAACGAAGTAACCGTGGGAAAAGCTAGGCTCTCGGATGAAGAGTCTACTCGACTAGACCATGTGCGGCTTGGGCATGTGAGGAAAATCGACAAGAAGGATCGAGTGTTTCTCGATCTATGGAGTGTTTCTAAACCTGGTGAGCCATGTGCGCTTATCTAGGGGTTTAGGTATAACGTTAGCTTGCCTTATCTTTACACAGTAAGGATAGATAAGGGGTGGGGCAACTTTGGGCGTGACGCAATAGGACCACTTTTGTCTTTTTAAAGCACCCTATAACTGCTGACAAACCGCTGGTAGAAATCCTTAGTGCCTATGACCGGTAGTATGCCCAGATGAACCTAAGAGACGATGTATGCCCAGATACTGATTTTCATCAATTTAGTTTAGTTTAGTCGTAGTCAGTCGAGTCGAGTTGTTCATGAGAGAACCGCTGTGCCCACAGCAAATCAAAACAAAACCTTTTTAATCGTGACAACCCTCTGGGCAAAGCCGAGATCACTTATTGCAATTGCCTCCTCGTAGGACCGACCCCACATACTTGTTGGAATAGGTGACCAGCGAGCCAACGGTTGGCCGAGCGGTTAACCGTATTCCGTTATATAACGGTTTATTTCGTTAATTAATGAAACCTATATTAATGGCATATACTATATCTACTCCCAATGTTGAATCATAGATATAGTCCTGTACAGTTACACATGTTGTATGAATTCGGTTTTGTGGAAACCGAGAGATAATTCTGTTAACGCAACGTAACTGGTCAAACCCTGTTCCTAGTCGATGTGTTACGCCAATAACAAGGATAACCGACCTTTCCCCCTTGAGACTAGCACTTAGTGTATGTGGGCTAATCTCGAGCCTCGGTGTTGGGACATCGACATACTTGAGTGGGTGCTCACTGTTGATGAGTTCACTGAACCCCCTCTCCCTGGAATCTCTAAATGGTTATCACTGATCGAGTAGAGAATTCCATAATATAGTTGTACACAATTAATCCTTAAGACCCAGACATCACCGTGACTTCATCAGAGGACTAGCTGTATTGTGACATGTCTCTGATTCCCTGGAAAGGGAGTAAGTCGAAAAAGGAGACAATGTTCGTGCAGTTCGAAATCTGATGTGAAGTCTGTGCATGGTAGTAGGGGATATGATCGCTTGATATAGATCATGGATGTCCTGTGTGTTCTGATGGTTCGTAGTCCCGGAATCTCTGGCCAGAGTTGAATAGTGAGGTAATTAGAGAAATGTGTTTCTCTGAATCAATCACGACTGGATTTTACGAAACCTAGAACGTACGCACAGTTATCAAACTCAACAAGAGATCTCGATTAACCAATATCTCTAGTTTGATCGGGACATATGTATCGGAGGGATCGTACTGTACGCTAACTATATTACAAGGTTCTTGCAGGCACTTCATTTGTATCTAGGGAATTATTGAAGAGTGGCTGCTAGACGCTCGTCACTGATTCGTTGGGCACCGACTTGTTCGGAGATTAAATAATATGATTATTAATCTAAAACTCTTGGGAGTAGTTTAAATAAGAACAATATGTTGTTCGAATCACAATATGTTGTGAGCCCACGACTAGTTATACACCTGAACCATTGAGGGTTACATTCTCGTGTAAACCGATCCTTGAATACGATCATGTATTAATTAACTGTTAATTAAGTACATATAGTCGGAGGTCAATATGATTGAATCCGAGATTCATAATTGTGATTATGAGTTGGAAATAATACTGAGCTAAAGAAAACGGACACGATGGTTTACACTTTCTATTTTGGGAAATTTCCCGATTTAGCAGTACCCCTGAAATGGGCTTTCCGATTTTGTGAAATTGGAAATTTTTATTATTATCTCATATTGATGAGAAAATTAAAACGAGAAAGAAAATATAATCGTTATATTTTTCGGAGATGAAATTGATTGTCAATTTTAGAGAAACGTAATGACGGCTAATGTATTGGGCCGGCTAGGGTTAATGGATCCGATCCATTAGGGTTTGAGCCCAACAAGCTGCAGGTATCGGTATACCGATCCGATCGATATACCGTGTGTGCGGAAGCGTGTAAAGCAATAGATCTACTATGCCATGATCTTAGTGCACACAAATATGTATAGACACACATATATTTATATATATATATATATATACATCCAATATATATATATATAGAGAGAGATATCAACGAGATCTTACTTTTGGTGACGAAGTGATTCGTTGATGTCGTTGAGGTGGTGTTGAGTCGATTGAACCACCTCAAATGGATCAGCCTCGAAATGTTCACCTTAGGAATGACCTCGTCACGCCTTTGGATCGCCCGGATGTTGAAGCCGCACAAATGGCCCGGCCTCTACGTGTTGCACACGAACTCGGAAAATGAACTTGCTTGCTTGTTAGATTGAAGTGGTTCTCCAAGAACTCTTTTCTCTCTATTTGGTGTGATTTTCGTAGCTGAATATTGTGGTGAGAAAATCAGCATTTTCTCACCTATTAAACCATGAAATCACATCGAATATAAACCTAGTTTATATAAATGTCGATTCCAAATCGACTCATTTTAGCAAACACTTATACCTCGTATTTCCGGCTCGTGTGTGACCCTGTAGGTATAATTATCGATCAATATTATATTGCTCCCAACAATTAATATTATCTAATAATTATTTAAACATCCATAGACGACCTTATGACTTTATCGATTGCACACGTAGGATCGAAGGACATATCCCAACAATCTCCCACTTGGCCTTCAGAGCCAGTGTGCTGCCAACTTCCTGTTGTCTCTTTATGTCTAAGTTTGAACTTGAGGCAAGACTCGAGTCATCCTCAATCGGTTCAAACCTTTCTTGGACTTTGAGACAGACTGTAAAACCAGATTTATCACTATGATAAGAATCTGGACGTGGCCACGTATTTTCCACAGTCTCGACTCTCCAAGTGGCCGGTAAGACATGTATCCCATTATAGAATGGAGGACAATCCCATCTTGTCAATCCAAGCTCTCCCACTTGCTTCCTGATATACCCAATAACAAGTTTTATAACCTCCTTTTACGAAAGGCGTTTACTTGTATCAAAGTACACCATTTCACAATGGAATCACTCTGGACTACTCAGGTCAGAGGAAATTGCTCGACAGTCAATGAAATAGTATTATGACTCGAAATCTTAAATACTATTTCAGTCGGGTCTGTTCGATCATTAGCTCCCAGCTAATATCTATGTAATTGTACTTGATGTCCCACATCACTAGCCCATGAAGCGGCGTTATAGTACACATTGCAATCTAGTTCTTTGTATCATCAGTTTGTCCGTTCTCGATGATACGAACTAGGAACAATTTATGAATTAATTATATTGGTTCAACAATTGGGACTTCATTATGTGGTAAATCGACCTCATAACCCAATTAATATAATTTAATCATTTGGACAATTCATACAATTTAAACCACAATTATATGAAGAATTTATTGAATATCATAAAAGATACGTGAATGTTTACATAAACTCCAAAAGTAGACAATACAGTAATAGGAATCACAATCCATCTCTACGATATCGTATCCCTATTGCAGTCGTATGAGCATCATGCTTTGACTGCTGGAGTGGTTTAGTTAACGGGTCTGCAACATTATCATCAGTTGCAACTTTATTTATCTCGATGTCTCCACGACTAACTATCTCCCTGAGAATGTGGAACTTCCTGAGCACATGTTTGTATTTGTGGTGCTCCCTAGGCTCCTTGGCTTGCGCGATATCTCCACTATTATCACAATAGAGAGATATCGGATGGGCCGAACTAGGTACGACACCAAGCTCATCTAAGAACTTTCTTATCCAAACGACCTCCTTTGATGTTTCAGATGCAGCAATGTACTCAGCCTCTGTAGTAGAATCAGCTACGGTGGGTTGCTTGGAACTCTTCCAGCTCACCGCACCTCCATTCAGACAAAAGACAAAACCGGACTGAGACCGGAGATCATCTCTGTCTGTTTGGAAGCTTGCATCCGTATAGCCTGTCATAACCAACTCTTCTTGTCCTCCAAAGACAAGAAAATAATCTTTAGTCCTTCTAAGGTACTTAAGAATATTCTTGGCCGCAGTCCAATGCGCCTCACCTGGGTTTCCTTGAAACCGACTCGTCATGCTCAAAGCATACGATACATCCGGTCGTGTACATATCATGGCGTACATAATAGACCCTATTGCCGAAGCATAAGGAATATTTGCCATCCTCATTTGCTCATCAGGTCCCGAAGGGCACTGCCTCTTGCTCCGAGATGTACCATGAGTCATTGGAATGAGACCCTTCTTGGCGTCTTTCATTTTGAACCTGTCAAGCACCTTATCAATATAGGTTGCTTGACTAAGTCCAAGCATCCTTTGTGATCTGTTCCGACAGATCTTGATGCCCAATATGTACTGTTCTTCTCCAAGATCCTTCATTGAAAACCATCTTCCCAGCCATTCTTTGACAGAATTAAGCATAGGATTATTGTTTCCAATGAGGAGTATGTCATCGACATACAACACGATGAATACAACGTAAATCCCACTGACTTTCTTGTAAACACAAGAGTCTTCCATGTTCTTTTGAAATCCAAACTCTTGTATGGATTCATCGAACCGAAGATTCCAGCTCCGAGATGCTTGCTTTAATCCATAAATGGATCTATTAAGCTTGCATACTCTCTCAGCCTGATTAGGATCGATAAAACCCTCTGGTTGTGTCATAAGCACTTCCTCTACTAGAATCCCATTCAAGAAGGCAGTTTTAACGTCCATTTGCCATATCTCATAATCATAATGAGCAGCAATGGCTAAGAGAATCCGAATGGATTTAATCATAGCAACTGGTGAAACGGTTTCATCATAATCCACCCCGTGAATTTGTTTATATCCTTTTGCCACCAATCTTGCTTTGAAAATACTAGGTTTTCCATTCATGTCTGTTTTTATTTTGTAAATCCATTTGCATCCAATGGGCCTAGCCCCTTTAGGCAAATCGACCAAGTTCCAAACTTGATTTTCAGACATTGATTCCATTTTGGATTTCATGGCACCCTGCCATTTCTCGGAATCTGGACTCGTCATAGCTTGGATATAGGTCGAAGGTTCATTGCTTTCTAAAAGCATGACTTCATAGCTCTCGTTTGTCAGAATACCTAAGTATCTGTCAGGTTGAGATCTAATCCTTCCAGACCTTCGAGGGTTAGGTGTGGTTTCCAAAACCACTGGAGTACTCTCGACTTGATCTTGAGTGTCCATCTCAGTTTGATCTTCTTGAACCTCATTCAAGTTTTCTTGAACTTAGTTCAATTCAACTGAGCTCCCACTTACTTTCTTGGAAAGATATTCCTTTTCAAGAAATACACCATCTCGAGCAACAAAGACTTTGTTCTCAGATTGGTTGTAAAAGTGGTACCCTCGTGTTTCTTTTGGATAACCCACAAAGAAACATTTATCCGATTTGGGTTCAAGCTTTGTAGAGATATTTCTCTTCACATAAGCTTCACATCCCCAAACCTTGATATAAGACAAGTTAGGGACCTTCCCTTTCCATACCTCGTATGGTGTCTTATCAACAGCTTTTGACGGTGTCCTATTCAGTGTATAGGCCGCTGTTAAAAGTGCGTGTCCCCAAAAAGATTTAGGTAGTTCACTAAGGCTCATCATCGATCGAACCATATCCATTAAGGTTCTATTCCTCCTTTCGGAAACACCATTCATCTGGGGTGTTCCAGGAGGAGTGAGTTGATATAGAATACCACAACTCATAAGATGATCATCGAATTCTTGGCTAAGATATTCACCACCTCGATCCGATCGAATGGCTTTTATCTTCTTACCAAGTTGATTCTCAACTTCATTTTGGAATTCTTTGAACTTTTCAAAGGCTTCGGACTTATGCCTCATTAAATAGACATAACCATATTTACTTAAGTCATCGGTAAAAGTTATGAAGTAGAAATAACCTCCACGTGCTTGTGAGCTCATTGGACCACATACATCAGTATGGATTAAACCCAATAGATCATTTGCACGTTCTCCTTTTCCTAGAAAAGGTGACTTTGTCATTTTGCCCATCAAACACCCTTCACATGTATCAAATGACTCCAAGTCAAAAGATTTGAGAATACCTTCTTTAAGAAGTTTCTCTACACGTTTAATGTTGACGTGGCCTAATCGACAATGCCAAAGGTATGTTTCATTGAATTCATTCGATTTGGCCTTTTTGGTATTAATGTTATATATATGATTGTCAAGTTGAAGTATATATAAACCATGTTCTAATCGTGCCGAACCATAGAACACTCCACTTTTCGAAATAGTAAATAAACCATTTATTATAGTGAAGGAAAATCCTTCAGTATCCAATACTGAAATAAATGATGTTCTTGGTAATACTTGGTACGAAATAAACATTATTCAATACTAAAACAAGGCCCGAAGGCAAACACAAATCATAAGATCCTACGGCTAATGCAGCGACCCTCGCTCCATTTCCAGCCCGCAGATCGACATCTCCCTTTACCAAACTTCTACTTCTTTGCAGTCCCTGCACATGTGAAACAATGTGAGCACCGCATCCGGTATCCAATACCCAAGAAGAAGAATTTGTAAAGTTTATGTCTATGACATAAATACCTGAAGATGAAGGAACGACCCCGTTCTTCACATCCTCTTGGAACTTGGGGCAATCCCGCTTGTAGTGTCCAACACCCTTGCAGTAGAAACACTCAGATTCCCCAGGAACCTTAGAAGCTTTCAAGAACCTTTTGGAAGGAGTTGCCACAACTTTCCCTTTCCCTTTGCCTTTTACTTCCGGTTTCTTAATCCCCTTGAACTTTTTGGTACCTCCTTCCCGAATCATAAGAACTTCCCTCCTAGGGTCCTTCTTAATCGTCGGCTCAGCAGCCTTAAGCATCCCATGGAGCTCATGAAGCGATTTCTTCAGTCCATTCATGTGGAAATTCAGCCTAAAGGCGTCATATCCATCATGAAGAGAATGAAGAATGAAATCAGCAGCCAACTCGTCATCATATGCAAAACCGAGGCGAGCACTTGAAGCAAATAATCCAATCATTTTCTGCACATGTGGTCCCACGGGTTTACCCTTTTCCAGCCTAGCTGTTGCTATAGCCCGGGTGACACCGAAGCGCTCAATCCTAGCCTGTTCCCCGAACATGCTCTTGAGCTCTTCTATGATGTCATAGGCTTCCATTAACTCGAATTGTTTTTGCAACTCGGGTGCCATGGATGCCAACATCAAACATGTCACCTCATTCGAGGCTTTCTTAGCAAGGGCATATGATGCCTTTTGGACATCCGTGCCCCCATCAGCGGGAAGCACGGGAAGGGGTTTGTCCAACACACTTTCCTTTTCTTCGTATTTGAGGACTATCCTCAAGTTACGTTGCCAATCAAGGAAATTGGTGTTGTTCAACTTTTCTCTATCCAAGATAGAGCTGAACTTGAATTGAGTTGATACAGACATTTTAAACTACAGAAGAAAGATAAATTAAGTAAGTAAACATCCACAAAGCGTTTAAACAAATAAGGTTGTCTCGCATAACTACTTTATTTGTTTCATTTTGTTCATTCGATATCCAATATCGTCGTTCACAATTATCTTAATATCAAAAACCGTGATAAATCGTAAGTGAAAACTCGAGGTTTTCTAACCAGCGATCTTATCATGCAATTGAAGCCCTATCTCTCATTAAAATGAGGGAGCCAACCTAACAATCGATTCACGCCATCCAATGGCTCGAAAGTCTCTAATTTGTGTCATTGATGAATGTTTACGGGCAGAAAATCCTAACAGGAATTCACCCGCGAACGTATTGATGTTTTGGGGATTGAGAGAACAAATAAGGAAATAACAAAAGCTTCTAGTATTAAATTCCAATATGTTTCTTGGGAATTGTGTTGCCCGCTTACAAATGAGGAAATTCGACTATTTATAGTACATAGATTAGGGTTTTTATACATGGGCTTGGGCCTAAATCACATGGGCTTTTCCTTGAATAATTACACATATTACCCCTTGCATTAGAGGAAGATCTCCTTTATACCCTTTGTAATGAGATGCCCTCTTTTGCCCTTGATCCGGTTTTAACTTTAACGAGTTGCTCCCTTTTGTTGAGCCGCTTTCAGGACATCCTTGGAATAGGCCCAAAACCGCCGGTCTTGGCGACCAAATCACGCTCATCTCCTTTTCAACACGCGACCAGACAGGCAGAGGACTCTAACACTGCATGCCCCGGGGAAGCTTCTGCGGACAGAAAAGTCACGAGGTGGTTAATTGTGTTCGCGGTGCATCCGTACCGGAGGTGTTCGATGATGTTAGATCTCTGTGCTATAGTGATCGCGTGTGGTCGCCGACTAGGTCCCTTCGTTTCCTCGTTTAAGTGGGTTATCTCCGGTCGGGTCTGGACTTGGGCCGTAATCCGATCGTAATGGGCTTTTGCGAAAATGGGGAACAACAAATGCCCCCCGAGGATAACTATTTCATGGAGTTCTCGTGGAGTTGAACTATTATGCTCGGCGAAGATGGACCGTTTCGCCCCTTTAGTCGGTCGGTTCATGATGCAGCCCCAGAGTCGTCAATGATACAAGACCCGGTGCATGTTCCAGCTGGACCAGTGACGCGCTCGAGAGCCAAGAAATTCAAGGCAAGCTTGATGTCGATGATCCAAGAAGTATGGGCGCAAGAGCTGTTGAAGAAACCTATTGGTGAAGTGGAGAAGCCGAGCATTATCAATATGATTTCGTACACGGAGGCCAATCCAACCGAAGGTGATGAGTTTCAGGCTGAGACGACATAGAATATGCTGGAACGGAAGTCAGACGTGAGCCGAGGGCGCGCCGCGGAGTTCAGCCAAGAGATTGGCCTAATGTCAGCCGACACCAAAAATACACTACAAGAATGTCGGCCGACATCTTCAGAAAAAGGGAGGCGACCTTCTGCGGAACACGAGGATCAATCCGAGGATCAATCCGCACTTTGGGTTGAATGTCGGCCGACACCCTTCTTAGAGTAAATCAATGTCGGCCGACATTGGCCCCAGAAACGTGGAATTTGGAAATCGCGGACGTGACTTTTGATTTCAGCGTTTTTATTCTTTTTTCCTCATGTTTTTAGGTTTGCCTATATATAAAGGCAGTGGAGACTTTATAGAACACAACTTTGACGATATTGAATTAATTGTGAGATTATTCTCTGCTCTTTTTCGTTCTCTTTTCGATTGTGCCAAAAGAGATCAACCCGACGAATCAACGAAGCATACATACTTCGTTCGTGTGTCATACATCAATTTCCGAGTTGCTGCATCGATCTCGTGTTGGGGGTTAGGGTTCCGTCCTTAATTGATTTTACGATTTCAGGTTCAGAGGTTTGGGATCATCCGCCAGGTATCCAATTTTATCGTTTCCTTCTTCTTCCGCTCAATCCATCAACGAGGTACGTATCATCTGGTATCAGAGCCCAGGCTAGGGTTTCTAATTTCTGATTACGTGACCTCGATTCTTCTTTTCTTTTCGTATTTCTTTTCTTCTTGCTGAATCGGATCTCTTTCATCCGTAAGCACAAAAAAAAAAAAAAAAAAAATTCTATAAAAAATATTTCTACTCCGTTTTTCGCGAATTTTTTTTTTGGGAGTCTCGTTCCTGGTATTAAGTCGAATACTCAGCCATTAAAAAAAAAAAAAAAGAGTATTTTGGCGGGAAAAATTTTCTTCGACCCATTTTTTGTGTGTGATTTCTGAGTTTTCCGGCATCGTTTTGAGCCAATTTGGTGCTATCGTATTTTTCGTTCCAATATTTTCCGATTTTTGTTCCTTTCTACGTCGTATTGTGTGTTTTTGGGGATTTTGTCGGTTCTGATCTCGTCTGGTAGATCGCGGAGTTCGACACATTGAGGGAGAATTTGAGTGGTAAAAGGCAGAGTGTGTGAGAACATTCGAGTGAAAAAAGCCATACCTGAGTGAAACACGAGTGCTGAGTGAATCCCATCTTGAGTGTGAGGTTGTGAGGTTTCTTTTACTTTATTGCTTTTATTACTAACGTTTTTCTGTGCAGGTATGTCTGAAGACACGAAAAATAAGGGAACAGCTGAGGGATCTATTAACAATGTCCAATTCCAGTCCATGATGGATGAGAATTATAGGCGGATGGAAAGGCTCTTACACACTGAGATGAATGTGGTACATGACCGACTACTTGCACTAGAGGAAAAATCTCGTCGAGAGAACCCAGAGAATCGGAGAGTATCAATGCGCAACGTCGGTCGAGATAACCAGCATCGTCGTAATGGGCGACACAGGGATGCCAACCCCGAAGACGATGAGGCTGAAGAGATGGATAACAACTTGAGCACCATCAAGATGACTGTTCCCACGTTCATGGGAAAGAACGATCCAGAGTTGTACATCGAATGGGAGAGAAAAGTTGAGATGATGTTTGACTGCCACAACTATTCCGAGCTCAAGAAGGTGAAATTGGCGGCTATCGAATTTTCTGACTATGCCTTGGTTTGGTGGGATCAGCTGGTTGCCAGTAGGAGGAGGAACTATGAGCAACCTATTGAAACATGGGCCAAGATGAAGTTTGTGATGCGAAAGAGATTTGTTCCTTCTCACTATTACCGAAAGTTATACAACAAGCTGCAGAATCTACACCAGGGGACGAAGAGCGTAGATGAATATTTTAAGGAGATGGAGGTGGCAATGATTCATGCCAACATTGAAGAGGATCGGGAAGCTACCATGGCTCGGTTCTTGGCTGGACTGAATTGGGAGATTCGTAATGCAGTGGAGTTGCAACCGTACGTCGAAGTGGAGGACATGGTTCACATGGCGATCAAGATTGAGAACCAGCACAAGAGGAGGGGTAGTTTTAGCAGTACAAAACCGACTCAGTCCTCTTGGAGATCACTTCAAGGTCCGAGTGGTTCTACACCTAAAGGGAACCAATGGAGGAGAGAGGTTCCACCTCGAGACGAGAAGAAGACCTTCCTTAAGGGTCGTTCGGAGGGTGCAAGTTCAGCGACTCAGGTCAGCCCGTCAAATCCTGATAGTCGCAACCGAGAAAAGAAGTGCTTCAAGTGTCAGGGATTTGGGCACATTATGAGTGAGTGTCCTAACCGACGACTCATGATCTTGAGAGACGACGGAGAGTTCGTGACTGATGGTGAAGGTGAGGAACCGACGCCTACGGCTACAGCAGATTCCGAGGATGAGGAGGAGATCTTAGCCATCGAGGGTAACCTGTTTGTAGCCAGGAGGGTCTTGAGTGCACATACACAGCCCGAGGAGAGGGAACAACGGGAGAACCTTTTCCACACGAGATGTCATGTGAAGGATAAGGTATGTAGTGTGATCATTGATGGAGGGAGTTGTACGAACGTGGTAAGTGCAACCATGGTTCAAAGATTGGAGTTATCAGAGGTGAAGCATCCAAAGCCATACCGTCTGCAGTGGTTGAGTGATTGCGGTATCATCAGGGTGACCAAGCAAGTGAAGGTACCTTTCCGCATTGGGAAGTACGAGGATGAGGTGCTGTGTGACGTCATCCCTATGCAAGCGAGTCACATCTTGTTGGGACGACCGTGGCAGTTCGATAGGAGAGCCATACACGACGGCTTCACCAACAAGTACTCGTTTGAGTATAACGGTAAAAAGGTATCACTTGTTCCTCTCACTCCTAAACAAGTTTATGAGGACCAAGTGCAACTACAAAGGGAGGCAGACAAGGCATCTACCAAGGAGCAGCAATTACAGACAAAGGAGAATGCCTTGCTTCACAGAGCCTACCTTGCAAAGGCTAGTGATGTGAAAGAAGCAGTGAATGAGAAGAGGCAGATGTTCGTGCTGTTGTGGAAGGGGAACTTGGTTATTACTAACGATCTACCCCCTCTACCCTCTTCTATTCAGTTTGTTTTGCAGGAGTTCGATGATGTCTTCCCGGAGGATACACCACCAGGTCTACCACCCATCCGTGGGATAGAGCATCAGATCGACTTTGTGCCCGGAGTTGTGTTACCAAATCGCCCGGCTTACCGCACCAACCCGGAGGAAACAAAGGAGTTGGAGAAGCAGATTGGCGAGTTGTTGACCAAAGGGCACGTGAAGGAGAGTCTGAGTCCTTGTGCGGTACCTGTACTTCTCGTACCCAAGAAGGATGGATCGATGAGGATGTGTTGCAACTGCCGAGCTATCAATAACATCACGGTAAAGTATCGACATCCCATACCTAGGCTAGATGATATGCTTGATGAGTTATGTGGTTCCTGCGTGTTTTCAAAAATTGATTTACGTAGTGGGTACCATCAAATTAGGATTAAAGAAGGAGATGAATGGAAAACTGCTTTCAAAACAAAACTGGGCTTATATGAGTGGTTAGTTATGCCTTTTGGGTTAACTAACGCGCCTAGTACTTTTATGCGTCTTATGAATCATGTCTTGCGTGCGTTTATTGGAAAATTTGTTGTTGTGTACTTTGATGATATCTTGGTATATAGCAAAAATCATGACGAGCATGTGTTTCATTTGAGACAAGTTTTGGTTGCACTTAGGCAGGAGAAGTTGTAGTATGCTAACCGTAAGAAGTGCGTCTTTAGCACGGATAGGGTCGTTTTCCTTGGTTTTGTTGTTAGTGCACAGGGTGTACAGGTTGACGAGGAAAAGATACGAGCTATCCAGGAGTGGCCAACGCCAAAGAGCATTGGAGATGTACGGAGCTTCCATGGTTTGGCCAGCTTTTATCGACGGTTTGTGCCTAATTTCAGCAGCATGGCAGCACCTTTAACCGCCGTGATCAAGAAGAACGTGGAGTTCAAGTGGGGAAAGGCACAAGACGAAGCCTTTCAGAATTTGAAGGACAGGCTGACACACGCCCCGGTATTATCTCTTCCTAACTTCTCTAAATCTTTTGAGATTGAATGTGATGCTTCTGGAATTAGTATTGGTGCAGTGTTGATGCAAGAACGTCGTCCGATAGCTTACTTCAGCGAGAAGCTAAACGGAGCTACGTTGAACTATCCAACGTATGACAAGGAGTTGTATGCCCTGGTGAGAGCTCTTCAGACGTGGCAGCACTATCTCTGGCCTCGGGAGTTCATCATTCACACCGACCATGAGTCGTTGAAGCACCTCAAGGGGCAGAACAAGCTGAACAAGCGCCATGCGAGATGGATGGAGTTCATTGAGACGTTTCCATACGTCATCAAATACAAGCAAGGTAAGGAGAATGTGGTGGCTGATGCCCTTTCTCGGAGGTATGCTCTAATTTCGACTTTGGATGCTAAGTTACTTGGTTTTGAGCATATTAAGGGTCTATATGAGCATGATGATGATTTTGGTGAGATTTTTAAAGCATGTGAACAAACTGCTAGTGGAGATTACTTTAGGCATGATGATTTTCTCTTTAGGAAGAATAAACTGTGTGTGCCTAAATGCTCTTTACGTGATTTATTGTTGCTTGAATCTCATGGTGGGGGATTAATGGGACATTTTGGTATTGCTAAGACTTTATCTGTTCTGCATGAGCATTTCTTTTGGCCTCATATGAAACGTGATGTTGAGAGAATATGTGGTCGTTGTATTACATGTAAACAGGCTAAGTCTAGGATTAATTCCCATGGATTGTACACGCCTTTGCCTATTCCTGCATCACCTTGGATTGATATTTCTATGGATTTTGTGATGGGTTTACCTAGGACTAAGCGAGGTAGTGATTCTATTTTTTTGGTAGTTGACCGTTTCTCTAAAATGGCACATTTTATTCAATGTCATAAAACTGATGATGCATCACATGTGGCTGGTTTATTCTTTAGAGAGATTGTTAGATTGCATGGCATGCCTAGGACTATTGTGTCTGACAGGGATTCTAAGTTTCTTAGTTATTTTTGGAAGACATTGTGGTGTAAACTAGGTACGAAATTGCTATTTTCTACTACTTGTCACCCCCAGACTGATGGTCAAACTGAGGTAGTAAATAGGACTTTGTCTACTTTACTACGTGCTATTATAAAGAAAAACATTAAGTTTTGGGAGGAGTGTTTGCCTCATGTTGAGTTTGCTTATAATAGATGTGTTCATTCTGCTACTGAGTTTTCGCCATTTGAAATTGTGTATGGTTTTAATCCTTTGACACCTTTGGATTTATCGCCTTTACCTGTGCATGAGCATACTGACCTTGATGGCCAGAAAAGGGCTGATTTTGTGAAACAGATACACGAGACGGCGAGGATGAACATAGAGAGGCGAACCAAGCAATATGCCGAGCAAGCGAACAAGGGACGTCGCAAAGTAGTGTTTGAGCCTGGTGATTGGGTGTGGTTGCATATGCGCAAGGAGAGGTTCCCATTGCAGCGCCGGTCGAAGTTACTTCCTCGTGGCGATGGACCATTCCAAATGTTGGAGCGTATCAACGACAACGCCTACAAATTGGATCTCCCAGGTGAGTATAATGTTAGTGCTACTTTCAATGTTACTGACTTGAGTTTGTTCGATGCAGGTGACGACTTGGATTTGAGGACAAATCCTCTTCAAGAGGAGGGGAATGATGCAGCCCCAGAGTCGTCAATGATACAAGACCCGGTGCATGTTCCAGCTAGACCAGTGACGCGCTCGAGAGCCAAGAAATTCAAGGCAAGCTTGATGTCGATGATCCAAGAAGTATGGGCGCAAGAGCTGTTGAAGAAACCTATTGGTGAAGTGGAGAAGCCGAGCATTATCAATATGATTTCGTACACAGAGGCCAATCCAACCGAAGGTGATGAGTTTCAGGCTGAGACGACAAAGAATATGCTGGAACGGAAGTCAGACGTGAGCCGAGGGCGCGCCGCGGAGTTCAGCCAAGAGATTGGCCTAATGTCGGCCGACACCAAAAATACACTACAAGAATGTCGGCCGACATCTTCAGAAAAAGGGAGGCGACCTTCTGCGGAACACGAGGATCAATCCGAGGATCAATCCGCACTTCGGGTTGAATGTCGGCCGACACCCTTCTTAGAGTAAATCAATGTCGGCCGACATTGGCCCCAGAAACGTGGAATTTGGAAATCGCAGACGTGACTTTTGATTTCAGCGTTTTTATTCTTTTTTCCTCATGTTTTTAGGTTTGCCTATATATAAAGGCAGTGGAGACTTTATAGAACACAACTTTGACGATATTGAATTAATTGTGAGATTATTCTCTGCTCTTTTTCGTTCTCTTTTCGATTGTGCCAAAAGAGATCAACCCGACGAATCAACGAAGCATACATACTTCGTTCGTGTGTCATACATCGATTTCCGAGTTGCTGCATCGATCTCGTGTTGGGGGTTAGGGTTCCGTCCTTAATTGATTTCACGATTTCAGGTTCAGAGGTTTGGGATCATCCGCCAGGTATCCAATTTTATCGTTTCCTTCTTCTTCCGCTCAATCCATCAACGAGGTACGTATCAGTTCAAGTCTCAACAACCGCCGGTTTAAGGAATTTGAAAAGTCACTGCCTTGGAACTTGTGTAAACGTCCCCTCGAATGTCAGAGATTTTGAATTTTGAATTTCGTATTTCAAAATCTTTGCCGCCATCCCCTCCTATATATATGAGAGATGGGATACTTGGGAATACTTTTGGCCAATTCTCGTAAGAAAACTCGTGCGATATGATCTTCTGGTTCTGACCTCTCTTGTTCGGGTACGCCTTACCTACCTTTACCGCTTTATTTTAAATTCTTGCTCGGGGCGCGGACTCTTAGGTCTTGTAGGGATTTCGTAAATACATTTTGTTCGCGGCCTCGTTAAAGAATTTTCGTTTTTGGTCGATGTCTAGTGAGTCCTCGACCCCCGAATACGACTCCGATTACATCCAGACCGTGATGCTCCCCGCGTTTATTGACATCCCGAGGACTTTATCTCCTCTGTCCTCGGACCTTTTAGCTTTACCCGAACGGTTTCCGTCTACTAGCGAAATGGACCCGTACCCGTTATCTAAAGACGAAGAGAACGACTGGTTCTCAGAGACCGTGCATCCCGACTTTGAGTTGTTCGCAAAACTGGTAGCTGGCTTTCGGGGTCCTCCAGTTGATTTTTCTTATAACGCCTACCTGGCCAATCATCCTTATGTGCCCGTGCCCCGCACAGATCTCCCGACTGTGGCACCATCACCTAGCGCTTTTAAAGCCGGTGTTCGTGTAAGCACAGTATTCGACGCAGACCTTCAATCACGGAGGGCTGAATGGGAGGTTCCTTCGGACGTCCATTTATATTGCCCAAACAAATTTGATCGGGCTGATCGCCCTCCCGAGGGAATGGTCGCTGTGAATTACGACATGATGAGAAGTGGCCTCCGATTCCCCATTCATGATAACCTCGCCCGGGCAGTCCTTGAGTGGGGTGTTGCTCCTATGCAACTAACGCCAAACTCTTGGCTCATATTAATTTCTCTCTCCACTCTCTTCGGACATTACGGTTTGTACAGGGGGTTTCTCCCCGTAGAGTTCACCTCTTTATTGGTCCGCCAGGCGGTGAGGACTAGTGGTGATCACTACTTGAAATCCCGACAAAGCATTATCTGGGACCTGCCGGAAAAAAGAGAGTCGTGGTGGAACGAGTGGTTTTTTGTGAGCGGAGCATGGAACTCGATCAACTATCGACTGAGTGCTGAGTATCAGATCCCCCGCACCCGTTAGTGAAATTTTTACATTTCCTTTGATACCGTTTTATAATATTAGTTATTGCTTGTTCCGACCATCACTTTATCCTTTCTAGGACCCCAACCTCCGCTCCTAGCAGACCTGAGTTGGGATTTCTTAGTTGTGTTGGAGAGGATTTTGGGCATGCCCGACGACTGGTTGATGTTCGGACAATGGATCAGCGCCGATCGTATCCGCTCGTCACGTTTTATTAGTATTCCTCAAAATGCCGAGAATGATTATATTAGTGAGTCTGTGCCCTCGCGTTGCAACGAGTCGCCTTATAAACTTATCTTTGTTTCCGTCTAACTTCACTTTGAAATTCTGTAGCCCGCAGGTATCCTCGATACAAATACCCTCCGACCGGAGCTAGCTCAGAAGACATGAATGGTCGCTTATCCGCACTACTAAGCAGCAAGAAGAGCTCGAGGGACGAGAAGAAAAAAGAAACGGTCGCTGAAGCGGTGGGCGCGGGCTCCGAGAAGCTTACGAGGAAAAGGAAGTATCGGAAAGACCTTTCTCCTCCTGCGGACAGACATCATCGGGTCAGCGGGGAAAAATCTTCTTCGCCAATCCTATCCGACGACTTTGAATCTGCTCGCGACGAGACTCCTCGGCATACAATGATCTCCCCCCCGTCGAGTTCGAAAGAAACTGAGACTTCGCCGAAGCAAAATCCTGACGTTACCCTGGCCTTTAATCCGGCCTCATATATGGCGAGCAGCTCGCGATTCCCGGCCACGTAAGTGCATTGGTGATTATCCTTGATTCTAAACTTGTGGTTTTTAAGTCTCATGGTTTAAAACTTTTGCGATTTCAGTTTCAGGCCTGGGGACACAGACTTTTCTGACTTCTTGAAATCCTTCGAATCGGCCAAGCTTCCCCCGTCTCTGGATAATGTTCCTGATCGCATCAAGAAGGCGATCGATGGGGTTCCTCGCGATTGGTGCCAACATCCAGAATACATTTGCCAGCATCCCAAAGAGACGGGTTATCTGACCATGATCGCTGCATCCAGGCTTTCCTTTTTGGTATATTCTCTGCTCGGGGCGGTGGAAAGCGCATCTCAGGTGCCCGAGGCAGCTCCTTCCTAGCTCAAAGAGGAGTATGATAAGATGATGGTTGTGATCGCCCGAACGAAGGAGCTTCATCGTCTGGAAGTTGAGAGGACCAAAAACCTGGAATAGGAGACCAAACCTGCCAAATCCGAGGTGGCCAAACTCGAAAAAATCATGGTCGGGTTAAGGGCTGAAGTTGAGGCCTCCGTTAAGAGGGAAAGCGAGCATGAGGAGAATTTTCGGGAGGTGCAACGTGAACTGGATTCTGTTCGGGCTGATCTTGCGGACAAGACGCAAACCGGTGAGTCTGCTTTGGCCACTTTGAAAGAAAAAGATGAGGTGATCAGAGCGCTGGAAAAAGAAGTGGAAGCATTCGAGGTGGCCGATAAGGAGAGTGAGAAGAATCCGGCCACCAATCTGGTCAAGTATGGGGATTGGATCTACTGCTGTGCCTTTTTCGACTGCCTGCGAGGCCTTATCCAGAGTGGACAGAAAGTCGATGCCTTGGTGGACAGTCTCAAGAAATTCGTCGGGGAAAACGAGATCCACCCAGATCTCCCCGTTGAGGCTCTGGACTTAAGCGAGGACATGGGTCTTGACCTCGCATGGTGGCCGAATGAGGGCCAGTTATGTCGTCCCCTTAAGAAACAAACTCCGATCGCGAAAGGAAATGACAAGAAAATCGATGAAGTTTCAAAAGATCCCAATGCGAGCGAGGAAGCGGGCGCTTCTGGCCGTGGTGCTTGAGAAGGCTTTGAATATTTTCCTTTTTTACCTGTTTTCATGGCGCTTTTATTTGAACAATGTCTATTATGTTGTGTTTTTATTTTATGACTCGAAACTTATATTTGATATTTATGTATCCTAACTTGCTGCCGGATTGTTTACTTTTCTGTTCGTGATAGCCTATCCTTTTTTGTGTTTTGCGAATTTACTTATTTCGGTCTGCGACCAGAACGCGGACCGAAATGCCCCAGTGTTCGGGGGTTCGAGTTATGTTTCGTATCCCTTTCTCGCTTTTCGAATACGCTAATCGTCGCGATTTCAAACGTCAAATCGTTATTAATGCGCGTGAGAGAGACGTCGCGACTTTTTATGTGCCAATCGCATCAAAACGAGGCTCTGTGCATCTGACAGATGCTCTTTGCGTCGGTTCAAGTCACTGAAATGCCTTTTCAGGGAAATGGCGTCGGTTCCACTTCCCTAGGTGGAAAATAAATCACACCTATAAATATCAGTCCTTCCTTCATTCATTTTCACTCCACCGATCTCAAAACTACTAAATACCCTTATTTGTTCGTTAAATCATGGCTCGAGTGTCCGCTAAGTCTGATGGTTCTTGCCGCGTCGACCTGCTCTTCTCCAGTAGGTGGCATAGCAAGAAGCTCCCGCTGCCGCCTGTCTTCACCGATTTGATCGGTGTGCGCCTAGGCTACTTCGTCCTCATGACTGATGTGAGGAGGAAACTCTGGGTGTTCGAGTTGAAGCGCCGTCACGGCTTCATCTCGGTGTTCGGGTCAGGCTGGGAGGAGTTCGTTAGGGAGTCGCGTATCCGCCATGGATGGCACGTTCGCTTCCTCTACCACCCCACTGATGGGTTCTCTGTCCGGGTGTTTGACTCGGAGTTCCTGCTGGTGGTCGACCCGGACTTCCATTGAATATTTTCGTCGTTTATGTTTTTTGTTTTCTAAGTTCGTCTTTTGTAATCCCGGCTCTGCCCGGTGACGTTTCATGAATGGAATCTTCCTTTTTCTTCTTCCTTGTTTGTATAGTCCTATCTTCGTTGTTTATTTTGTTAACTTATGAACGATGTTAGAATGATAGTGCGCATCTTAATCGAACGTACGTAAATGGTTTTAAAAACGGACGCCTCGAATGCTCGCGCAAGTAATTTCGAAAATTTGAATTTAGATCGACGATCCTCAAAACTTAAAATTTTCAATCCTCTGGAGATTCCTCGTTCTTGTCGCCCGAGTGGTCGGACAATCCATTGTCTGTCCGGCTCGGCGATCTCCGAAAAGTAAGGATTTGTCCTTGTCTTTTTCTGGAGTCTTTTTATCTTTGTCGCCCGAGTGGTCGGGCAGTCCATTGCTTGTCCGGCTCGGCGACCTCCGAAAAGTAAGGATTTGTCCTTGTCTTTTTCTGGAGTCTTTTTATCTTTGTCGCCCGAGTGGTCGGGCAGTCCATTGCCTGTCCGGCTCGGCGACCTCCGAAAAGTAAGGATTTGTCCTTGTCTTTTTCTGGAGTCTTTTTATCTTTGTCGCCCGAGTAATATCTGAAGGTTTAATGTGTCCGCTTCGTCGGGTTCTATTTGTTGGATAATTTCCTCATTCTCTTCTTTAATTTGTTCGTTGTCAGTTATTAATTGTTCGTTTATTTGGTGATCGGGGTCTCCAAATGCCCCAGTGTTAACTTGTTCGTCATCTCCTTCGAGCATGTTTATCAATCGGTAGTGCGTGGAAAAATCGAGATAATCAAAACACTTCTTGGCCATATATTGGTCCCCTTTTACGGTCCCAACGGATCCGTTAGAGGTAGGAAATTTAACACAGTAATAATGGGAGGACGCCACAGCCTCGAAAACATCGAGAAACGGCCTCCCGAAGAAAGCATTATAGACACTCTCAGAGTTAACAATAATAAAATCCATCATCCTTGTGATCTTCACTTCCGGATTCCAATGATCCCTCAATTCAACAGACATGGTGATCTTTCCGAGCGGACACACGACCACGTTTCCGAAGCCCTTGATCATCTCCTTGTAGGGCTTCACATAGTTGACCAGATCCCCGAGCTGGTCCAGAGTCGATTTGAAGATTATGTTGCAGTGGGCACCATTGTCGATCAGGATCCTCGCGACCTCGACCCCCAAAATCTTGGTCGTGATGACCAGCGCGTCCTCTTTCGGGTATGCAATGCCTTCCCGGTCTCGATCGTTGAACGTGATGGTCACGCCTTTGGCTATGGTTGGCTCCTTGAACGGGATCACTGAGTTGATGCCTTCCCACTTTCGCAAATCTTCCTTCCGCTGTCGTTTAGATTTGTGGATAATGGGGGTCAAGCCCCCGATCATGTTTACCCTTCCTCCGTTCAAATCCGGAGGGAACTCATTTTGTTGAAGCCCGCCAGCCGGCGGGGGTGGGGGCAGTAAGTTTTGGTTCATCGGTGGCCCCTCTAGCCGGGGCTGCTGCTGCGGCCTATAATCTTGGCGATTGCCTTGATTGTGATCGCGGCCTCTCTTCGGTGCCCGCAACAGCTGTCCTAACTTCCCTTCATCGAACAAGCGGCGGAGTTGCGTGATTAGATCGCGGCATTCATCCGTCGTATGTCCAATGTCTTCGTGGAAGGCACACCACTTACGAGGATTTCTCTTGTCCGGGGGTGTGTACAAAGGTTTCGGGGGGAAGAGGGCGTTTATCTGATTTTCCATGAAGATTTGTAATATCGCCCCGGGACTCTTCCCCAGCAGATTCCCATCTTCAACCTTATGATTTCCCTGTTTGCCTTTCTTGGGGCCTTGATACCCTTTGTACCCTCCGGGCTTTTTCGACCAGTCCTTCTTCTCTACAGCTTCCTTGTGGCCCTTCCCGGGCTCTAACTCTTTCATGCGCTGAGCATAGATCCGCTGCTGCGCAATTTCTTCGCCGGAATTCCGTGTAAGTTCTGGGATAATCTTTCATCATAGGCTTGAAAAGTTCGGATGTGGCCTTCAGTCCGCTTACCGCAGCGTGCACCAAAACTTCTTCCCCGACCTGTTCTCCTTGCATCACAATGGTCTCGATGCGCTCAACATATTCTTCATCGGATTCATCTATCCGCTGCTTGATTCCCATCAGGCGTTGTCGTCCTTCCGGACATTTGACCCTTGAGGCAAAATAGGAGATGAAGGTTTCCCCCAGCTCTCCAAAGCTGTCTATCGATCTGTGAGGGAGCCCGGTATACCAGTGGTGAGCTGCATCTCCCAAAGTCAGCGGAAAAAGCTTGCATTTGGTTTCGTCGGTGGCACCGCGTCCGACCATATATATATTATATTTGTTCAAATGGACCTCGGGGTCCGTTCTCCCATCGTAAGTCAAAGATAGGAGCGGGGCAATATCCAACTATGCCCGCGCCCTTTCCACCCGTAGGGTCAGTGGTTCAACCAAAGCTGATCGCTTCTTCGGATCGACCTCCTGCTGGGAGATTTTCTTCTCCATCTCCCTCAAACGTCGTTCTAAATCCTGATCCATGGTGACTTGGGTCCGACCTCGGTTCATTGTGCGGACAATGCGTCTTCCAATTTACTTCATGGTCACCTGGACATTATCAGGTTGTGGGTTTTCTTCCTCGAAGTCAGCGTCCAAACGCCTTCCCTCTAACTCTGGTGTCTTCGGCTGTTCCTTTCCTTTTAGAAAGCGGGAACGTTCCTTTAGCTTCTGGATGGTTCGCTTTATTTCCTCAGGGGATTGCAAGTGTTCGATATTGAGATCGGGGACCTCGCTCTCTTGGATGTTCGCCTTCTTCTTCTCTTCGGCCAATCTTTCTGTGATGACCCTATGTCTCTCCACGAGCTCGCGCTGCTCGGCTCTCAATTTTTCGATCATCGCCCATTGGCGGTGCTCTTCTTCGGAGATCGGGGGCAGTTGAACCTCCGATCCCCCTTCTACCACGGGAGACTTTCCGTTGTCGCGGGCATTTCTGCTCGCCGACTCCCCCACAGTTGCGGTGTTCGGAAGACCTATTTCTAGCATCTCCATGATATATTGCCTAAGTTTGTTCGCTCAACGCCCGAGGATCACCCCTCCTTCTAGCGCCAATTGTTTACGGGCAGAAAATCCTAAGAGGAATTCACCCGCGAACGTATTGATGTTTTGGGGATTGAGAGAACAAATAAGGAAATAACAAAATCTTCTAGTATTAAATTCCAATATGTTTCTTGGGAATTGTGCTGCCCCCTTACAAATGAGGAAATTCGACTATTTATAGTACATAGATTAGGGTTTTTATACATGGGCTTGGGCCTAAATCACATGGGCTTTTCCTTGAATAATTACACATATTACCCCTTGCATTAGAGGAAGATCTCCTTTATACCCTTTGTAATGAGATGCCCTCTTTTGCCCTTGATCCGGTTTTAACTTTAACGAGTTGCTCCCTTTTGTTGAGCCGCTTTCAGGACATCCTTGGAATAGGCCCAAAACCGCCGGTCTTGGCGACCAAATCACGCTCATCTCCTTGTCAACACGCGACCAGACAGGCAGAGGACTCTAACACTGCATGCCCCGGGGAAGCTTCTGCGGACAGAAAAGTCACGAGGTGGTTAATTGTGTTCGCGGTGCATCCGTACCGGAGGTGTTCGATGATGTTAGATCTCTGTGCTATAGTGATCGCGTGTGGTCGCCGACTAGGTCCCTTCGTTTCCTCGTTTAAGTGGGTTATCTCTGGTCGGGTCTGGACTTGGGCCGTAATCCGATCGTAATGGGCTTTTGCGAAAATGGGGAACAACAATGAACTTAAATGTTTTGGATTAAATCACTCCCCGAGGTGTAAATAATCCTAACCTTATAATCCACCAAATGAAAGACAAATTAGGCATTTGTTTTTGAAATTTTAATAAATTAGAACAAAACGATCCCAAGACCCTTATCTTGCGAATCCTTAAGCTGACTGAGTCCACACTTAAGAACTCCAAGATAGGTAGACATCCCATGTCAATGACATCCAATGTCACTCTCGGTCGATGAGAGTCCCATTCTCATCTCATGTCTCGATAGCCACGCCTGCAGTGGATCTATCGATGAGAAAACCAAACTCACTTGTAAGGATCTAACCCTTACTCCCACTTATCCCAAGATAACAAGTAGTACCCCGCTGAGGCGGACCTACCAACTTATGACCGAGGTCTTTATGGGTGTGATGTTTTGGACAAGACATTATACTCATTATTTTGGGAACTTGCATGCATAGGTTTGTTTATATGTAAGTTGAACATTTATAATATAAAACAACCTATAACTAGCAAAGCAAATAAATACGAAATCGAAAGGCCCCTAGAACCTCACAACTCTCAAAAGAAAAGAATTAAAGTAACAACAAAAGCCTTGAACATCTTCTGGACGGGTCCTCGCCCACCGTTTCAGTTCCGTGCCCTCCGATTTTAGTCAAATCTATTCCGTACCCAAAAAACCACGAACGGCGCCCGCCGTTTCACAAACAGCGGTCGCCGAACACCACCGGCGGTCGCCGTTTCCAAAACGGCGCTCGCCGAAAGGGCACGGAAAAAATCTGCCAAGAATCAGACCATTCGGCGGTCGCCGTTTCCAAAACGGCGCCCGCGAATCAAAACGGCGCCCGCCGGAGCTAAAACGGCGCCCGCCGTTTGGCTCCAGCAGCCCTGGTTTGCTTCGTTTTGCTTCGTTTCTTCTCGTTTTCGCCGGAGAGCCGAGATCCTCCATCGAACCATGGACCAAGTCCATCGCTTACAAGTAGTACAATACAAATATAATAGAAAAAAATATCTATTACAAATGATTCCAAGGGACGCAGCCCTCAAATACTACGGTCAATCGAAACGTAAAAAACGACAAAATCATTCACCCGACCACTAACGGTGGCCGGCCTTACATCTAATCACATAATCACAATTAAACAAATAATCCAATTATGTTGATTTAAACTTCTTGTGTCCAGCACAAAAGTGTGCACGAGCCCTAAGCTCTGATACCAATTGCAGGTATCGGTATACCGATCCGATCGATATACCGTGTGTGCGGAAGCGTGTAAAGCAATAGATCTACTATGCCATGATCTTAGTGCACACAAATATGTATAGACACACATATATTTATATATATATACATCCAATATATATATAGAGAGAGATATCAACGAGATCTTACTTTTGGTGACGAAGTGATTCGTTGATGTCGTTGAGGTGGTGTTGAGTCGATTGAACCACCTCAAATGGATCAGCCTCAAAATGTTCACCTTAGGAATGACCTCGTCACGCCTTTGGATCGCCCGGATGTTGAAGCCGCACAAATGGCCCGGCCTCTATGTGTTGCACACGAACTCGGAAAATGAACTTGCTTGCTTGTTAGATTGAAGTGGTTCTCCAAGAACTCTTCTCTCTATTTGGTGTGATTTTCGTAGCTGAATATTGTGGTGAGAAAATCAGCATTTTCTCACCTATTAAACCATGAAATCACATCGAATATAAACCTAGTTTATATAAATGTCGATTCCAAATCGACTCATTTTAGCAAACACTTATAGCTCGTATTTCCGGCTCGTGTGTGACCCTGTAGGTATAATTATCGATCAATATTATATTGCTCCCAACAAAAATATTATCTAATAATTATTTAAACATCTATAGACGACCTTATGAATTTATCGATTGCACACGTAGGATCGAAGGACATATCCCAACACAAGCTCCTTTCTTCACCTATAAAAGGAGCTCCATAGGCATGAGAATAAACACACCAAGTGAAGAGCTCAAAACCCTAGTCTCACTTTCTCTCCTCTCCTCTCTCCCTCTCGTCCGCCCCCTCGGTCGCCTCCTTCGGAGGACCGCCGACAACCGGAGCCGCCCGCCACCGCCTAGTGCCGCCGCCGGCAGCCGCCTCCCCTCGCCGAAATCCGATTCCGGCACCGTTTTTCCGGCTCGTCTTTCCCGTCGTATTCTCCCTTACGTATTTCTAGTGCAATACGTAAGTTGGATTACCTATACGAGGTGAAACCTGATTAGACGAGAGACGCCGAAGGAACGCCCGAGCACAGCCCGAGTCGCGCCCGTGCGCTCCAGCCGTGACACACGAGTCCAGCCAAGAGCTCTGTCACTCGCCCGACTCTCCCCGCACACGACCCGTGCTGTCCCCGCGTCGCATCCGCGCGACTTCCGACGAACCTAGTTTCCTCTTATGAATCCCTGAGATACTTACGATTAAATTCAGATTTAATTGTTTTCGTTAAATGTTTTCGCTATGTGCTGTTAATGTTTGCGCTATGTAATGGGATTTTTAATTGAAATTGCGCAATTAAGTGAATTAGAATTAAATAATATGATTATGTTAATCGTCAATTTGACGCAAATTAATTATTTGCGGATGTTTACATAAATTAGAATTAAATAATAAGATTATGTTAATTGTCAATTTGACGCAAATTAATTATGTAATTAATTGTTTAGTGTAATATATTAATATATAAATATTTAATTATTTGAAAATATTTAATTAATTGATAATGAATTAAATTGCGCTATGTGCTGTTAATGTTTGCGCTATGTGCTGTTAATGTTTGCGCTATGTAATGAGATTTTTTTAATGTTAACAAATTTCTACCTAGTGAAAATATTGTTTTTCAGATAATGATCAACACGCCTCAAGGTTTTTTATTTCTACTTCTTATACATATAAAAATACACAACAATTGAAAAACAATATTTCCATACGGGAGACAGAAGTAATCAACAACATGAAGTGCAATTCCAAGGAGAAGAATTTCATCAAACTCGATAGTAGATGGCACAAACTATACAAGGTGACAAGATAAAATAAGGTGACTCGTGTCTTTGATATTTTATAGGTTATTATAAAGTTACTGTACTAATAAATCCAAGTTAAGACCGTGTTTTGTTGGTTATGCTAAAAATTCTGAAACATGAAAGATTGTTAGACTTACAATCTAATATGTGAATCCATTTAAGTGGAATTTTTGAAGATAAATTCTTATATCGTTGAGCCTATCATAGAAGATAAAAGACAAAAAAAAATTAAATGATGGTAACACACATGCATCAAATAATCATGGTAAAAAGAAAAAACCGTGAAAAAGTTCAAGTGTAAATCAAGAAGTCTAAGAGTTAAGAAAAGAAAAGGACTTTGGTATTTATTTATATTTATTCCAGTGAATTCAATCACTTTTATAGTATAAAGCTACTAGAGAAAAAGTTCAAAATATAAAATTAATTTATAATAACTGTTCAGATGTGATATTAAGTTATTGTATTTAAAGATGGATATCCCATACTAATAACGGATAATCTATTCTCAATAGGTGGACGCTATAAGTGGGTCGTCCAAGGAAACAAACTTGCATAACAATTCCACAATGGAATCTGAGTTTATAAGCAGAATGGTTAAAATTTTGTTAATTGATTAGTTAATCGATATAGAGTTAGCAGTAAAAGAAGCAGAATGATTAAAATTTTGTTAATCGATTAGTTAATTAATCATATAGAGTTGTGGCCACAACCATGCTATTTTTTTATACAATGTGAAAAGCATATATAATAAACATATTAGTGTAAAACACTAATATGTAATAAAATTAATTACAAAGTGTGTAATTAAACTTAAGAGTATAGCTACATATATAATAAACATAACTAATCATATAGAGTTGTGGCCAAACCTATTTCTTTATACAATGTCAAGAGCATATATAATAAACATATTAGTGTAAAACACTAATATGTAATAAAATTAATTACTGTAATTAAACTTAAGAGTATAGCTACATATATAATAAACATATTGGTAATATGTAATAGATTTAATTACAAAAGTGTAATTACAATTATTTTAGATTGCGCAGATATCTCATTAAAGCAATTACTGAGTAATTCACCAAAATTATTGGACTTTAAAATAATAATAATAATAATAATAATAATAATAATAATAATAATAATAATAATAATAATAATAATAATAATAATAATAAGCACCTATGATGGGAACCCAACTTTGAATTAGTAATCACTGATGATAAAGTTCAATGGTTTGTCATAGTAATGTGTTTGATAGTATTAGTGTATTTCAAAACAATACTAAAAACTAGTGGTAACAATTGCAAGAAGAGGAAGAACATATTGTTTTTAATAAAGTCTTAAGTGTAAAGCAATTGGGACAAATTAAAGACTTGTCTATATATAATAGTGCTAAGGTTAGTTAAAATCTTTTGAGAAATATAATAATAAATATATTATGTGTGTTATACTTTCGGTTTAAAATTTAAGAGATTAAAGTTCAAATCTTAAAGACACCTATAGTTTCGTTAAACTTTAAAGTATATATAGTAATTGGAGGTCCAAATCGAAAGATACCTTCTTGTATTCATAATATATTTAAAGTGGAAAATATACAAATTAGTGGTGGATTGTTAGTAATTTGTATCTGTTATTTTATGTAACTAAAATAAATTATATTGTTTTACATAGATATAATATTTTAAGTAAATAGATTAATTATATCAGTTCAAAAGATATAAATTAATAATAAAACAGATAAATTAATTTTAACAATTTGAAAAAGTTAACGGAGAAAAGTTAACATTATAATATGAAAAGTATAATCTCAATTGTGTTCACAAAGTTAACGCTGAAACACTGCGTATAATCTGAAAAGTTTCATCCCTCCTCAATATGTTTTGTGCGTATAAATATATGTTTGCGCTAAGAAACAAATACGTGTAACAAAGTAACAAAGTCAAAACAGAGAAGTACAAAAAAAGTACAGTACATACAAACAGAAAAAGAATCTTTTTCTCAAAAAGAATTTTGTGTCTTGTTGTATCATGTTTTAACAAATTTCTAAATAGTGGAAATATTGTTTTTCGAATAGTGATCAACACGTTTCAAAGTTTTTTATTTCTGTTTCTTATACATATAAAAATACACAACAAAATGAACACGATGATCAATCAAATTCATTGTACTTTATTGTAAATTTATTTTCCGACCAGCTTCAGGACAAAATAGCCGCCGCCAGGGAGTTAGACTCCAATACTCCACCTCCACTTCTCAAAGTACTAAATGAACACTTAGACTCCAATACTCCATCTCCACTTCTCAAATTACTATATGAACACGTTTTGATCAATTTGGCCGAATAAATTAATTTATTTTAATAAAACAATTGCTATATTTTTGTAAAGTTAAATAGTAATAATTTTTTTTTAAAAGTATATTTTATTATATTTATTTAAATTGTAATACCCTAATAAATAAATAATTAAAAAAATCATTTCCTTTAAATATAAAGTGAATTTTATGTGATTTAGATTGTAAATTAAAAAACCAAAATATCTTTTTTTCCAAATACTTATTAATTGTTTTAGGTGTTTTATTAATGAGAGTAATTTTAAGATATTAATTATAAAATAGTTTAATAACCGTATAATTAATATAATAACATATAGTAATATTTTTATTGGTTTATTTGTTGATTAAGGTATCTCTAATTTTTTCTGTTTTCATCCACACAGTCGAGAAAATCTTTTCGTTAATGAAAATTAAAAACAAAGTTCATTGCAAAAATGAAAGATGAATTATTATATGATTGTTTGGTAACACATAGAAATTGAAAATGATGTATTTCAAAATGTTAACAATGATGCATTTATGCAACTATTCCAAAATAAAAAAGGAATTGAAGAAAATTAATGCAGCCTAATATGAATCCATGCAATCCTTTGAATTTTGTATCTTATGGTATTTTGATTTTTGAATTCCTATATTAGTCTATCAATGAGTCCGAGCCCAACAAACCTTTATAGTTTTTTCAGTTTTTACAATTGATACACTTGACATATGAAATTTCAAAATGTCACCATTAAGCTTATGTTGTTTCAAGAAAAAAGAAATTATACTATTACAGTGATCAGATAGTGATTTTGTTAACATTAAAAAAAAAAAAAAATACTCTCCTAGAGTCCTACTATATAGCTTAACTTGAAAGGTAAATTAAGAAAACTAAAAGTTGGGTGGACTTTCTATAATCATTCATTCCTATATACTACTAGTATCTATTTAATCTATTGAAGTAGGAGGGTTTTTTAATGGAATTGGACCACCGTACCAAATCTATTGGACCAATCAACAAGCTTTACTCGATCCTCAACATTGTAAGTACAATCACCCTTCTTTTTCTTAACCACATATTCTTACAAGTTACAATTCATCATTTGGAGATTTCGACGACATATTACGGCTCTTGCACGCTGCCACGCTTTCCAACCAAATCTCATCGCCAACGGTGGTCGAGTTGGTCGTATCCTGGTTCCGTTGCCATGTCCAGTGGGCATGGGTCCCGTTCAGTACCCTCAGTCGACCATGCCCGAAGCTTGACTCTCGATACATGGAAATCGAAGGACTTGGACTTTCAAACCTTTTTTTATGTACCATCATATCCAAGAGTCAGAAAAACAAAATTAATTCAAGGAATTAACTTAGTACTCTCTCCGTCAGTAATGGTCACATGCATGTCTTTTACGTAAATTACAAAAGACATGTGACTATTGTTGGTGATTTAAGTGAAATCACTGTACATTTAATGTAATTGGAATCATTCAAGGCTTCGGATTAAATTTAGTCAATATAATATAATTTTGGAGAAGTGTGGAGTACACGGTTATATAAAATTGATACGATTTAAGTATTTGGATAAGCATAATAATGCATGTCGAGTGTGATCTCGTGGTTGCATGATTGCATGGCTAGATGATGATATTACATCATTAAGATGATGCAAATTCGAAATTGCATGGCTTGCCATGCAAGACAACATGAATAGGTGCCAAAGTGAAAGGGTGTCTTCACTAAAAGGTACCTATACATGAATAGGTGCAAAATGAAAATGTACCTTTTCCAAAAGGTACCTATTCGACCAAGGGGTGCTTAAGTCCAAATGAAAGGGTATCTAATACCTATATAAGAAAGTGAAAATTCATTTGTTGAACACACTTGAACACACAATTTCACCTATGAAATTAAGAAGCTTTGAAGCAACAAATAAAGCGGAATATTCCATAAGTTGCTCGTGTTCTAAGCCTAAGACTCGAGTGTCGATATTGTCTTATCCTGCGAGGGATTTCGTGATACCCAGGCTTATAGGGTCGAAATACTCTTTAAGGAAAACGTGTTCAACGTGATTCAATTATCTATCCAAGTCTCCAATCCAGATTCAAGACCGAAGAACCCAACAACTATTACTACGGAACAGAAAGTAATATTGGGACTATAATCGAGAAAATTAAGCATGCATGTACTTACAACATAGCGAGACCTTCTCTGTTTCCGCCATCACCGATCGTCACGTGCACCGGACCGCACTGATCCGCTTTGTTATCGTAAACCCTAGTCTGCACGAGTACGACGACAAGCTCAAATATTATACATATGAAAAATAGTCAATCACTATATATATATATATATATATATATATATATATATATATATATATATATATATATATATATATATATATATATCGAATCGAGCTAAGCAGAACAATTAATTCGACTCACGAATCTTTCGTACGCGTGGACGTGCCCGGCAAACACCACGTCCACGCGCGCATCGTACAACATTTGTTCCATGGCTTTCCTCATGCTCTCTCCCTCTCCTTTATGCGCGAGATTCGAATTGTACCACGGAGCGTGGACGAGGGCGAAAAGCCAAGGGGTCCTCGTTCGATCCACGCCCGCCAGGTCAGCCTGCAGCCACTTGTGCTGATCCGAACTGGAGTCGAAGTCCGCGTAAGATCCGAGCATGAGAACGTGGGCCCCGGCCACGTCGAAGGAGTAGTAGAGGTTGGAGGTGGAGCGGCTTTCGCGGTAGGGCATTTGCCACCTGGCATTGTAGGCCTTGAAACCTTGAGAGTAGATGATTGGGAAGGACTCGACCTCGTGGTTGCCTTGAGTCACCATCCAAGGCCTCGTGCTGGCGTAGGGCTCGACCAGGACACCGAACGAGTCCCACAATGGCTGCTGGGTATCGGCATAGGATAGGTCACCCGGTAGGAGAAGTAGGTCATAGTCCTTTGCACCAATGTGGGCTAAGGTTGATTTTGTCCATTCGGTTTGTCCTAGGTCACCTGTTATGTTATTTATGGTGTTAGATATATTTCACATCGAGTTTGAATTCACGTATAAGTTAGACAACTAATTATGATCATCTTAAAAAAATATTATAATCCAATTTTATTGAGAATTCCCACAATAATATCAAATCAACCTAATAAATCTGATTAATTAATGTTGAGAATTCGCACAATAATATCAAATCAATCCAATAAATTCTAATTAATTAATGAAGTTTTTCTATATCATGAACAATTCAAAATTAACTGAATATGATTTGACTCTTCAAAGATCTCTTTTAGGCCACAACCTTATTAATGGCCTGACCGAAATATCAATCACTAAGAATCCAACATGTATTGCGATCACTCGTAAAATTTTGTACAAATATAAAATGGTACTGTTGAGAATTCGCACAATAATATCAAATCAACCCAATAAATCCGATCTATTACTTTTTTTTTTTTTTTAAATCAGCCAAATATGATTTGACTTCTGCCACCCACAATCCCTTTAGGCCACAACCTTATTAAAGCTAGAGTACTACATTAACAACACGTATATCTATATATGCAAAAACGATCTAAAAATAACAAAGCAAGAAAAAGGTACCAAAACTTTGCTTCCAAATTTTCTCATAAGTTTTAAATGAATTAATTAAAAGAACGTGACACGGCCCACGCAACAAACAGAAAATGGGTCGCACACGACAACCACGTCCGACTTACCCGCGACGGCAAATTCGACCGGAAAATCCGCCGGAGGCGTACGTAAGCTCAATTCCGCCCCATAACCACCGCATCTGTAGTAATAAGTCGTGCCCGCGGTCAACGGCCCTATCTTCACGTGGTGAATTTTTCCCGACCGGTACAAAAAGTATTGGTAGTTCGTGCTCTCTCCGGTGACCTTGCCGTCGTATTTTCCCGGCGACTTCCCGTACTCGACGCTCGACTGCACTTTTTTATCCGACGTAATCCACGATATCCTCATGTAATCCTTCCCCGCTACTGATATATGGACCTTAAATATTTGCGACGTCGAAATTAGAATCGAGAAAAAAAGAGAGGTTGGAATGAATGAATGAATTAAGTTAATTAACCTGTTGA
The DNA here is from genome assembly GCA_954870475.1 of Euphrasia confusa. NCBI lineage: Eukaryota > Viridiplantae > Streptophyta > Magnoliopsida > Lamiales > Orobanchaceae > Euphrasia > Euphrasia confusa. Next base: position 28,386,267 of record OX940960.1, read on the forward strand.
GGGTCCGTTTCCGACCCTTGGTGGCGCTGGAGAACGAGCGGCCGGGGGTCGGGACGGATGTATTCCGCCGGCGAAACTCCGGTACCGGTTTTGAGAAGCAAGACGGAGAAGAGGATTATATGTGATAACGGCAATTCCATTTTTTGAAACGTACACTCTTATTATTTTGTAGTTATATATAGAGAGAGAAAAAAGAGAATGATTTATATGTATATAAAATAAGACAATAGCGTGAAGTAACTGAATCAACAACCGTATGTGAAAATGGAAATAATATTCGATGGGAAATTGACATTTATAAATTAATTTCATGTACAAGGTATATACTCCCAACATTAATTAATAATTGTGTTGTGAAGAAGGGTATTTTAGTATATTCGCTACATTTTGGTGCATATAATTCGAAGGCGGGTAGTAGGTGCATCCGTGCATGCTCAACTTTGGATTAATTATTTGTTACACTACTAGTCATTCAAAGGTAATGACGTATTTTTATTCGGCTTCATTCATAACTCATAAGCGCTAGCTTTTGCTTTGGATTAAATGCTCAACTTTGATTTTTTGTGTATGTAATTTAAATTCATCATCATGTAGATAATGGAGTATTTTTTATAATTATTTTTATTAAAATTGATGAAAAGCTAATTAAATTCATTATACTGTATATTGAGTAGTAATATTATTATTATAAAGAAAAACAATGAAAAATAATGAAACCACAAAAGCAAGTAGCCAACCGATCGATCGAGAGATTTAATGAAAACAGCATATTCCTGGAATGAAACACACATGTATGTATATGCTGCCACAATGCCACTAGCGTTGTTATAAATCGCCGTCAACACAAACTGGTTAGACAATAGAATTGCACATCACATAGACTAATCAAACTTCCGGATCGGAATGAGCAATTGAGCATCTCCGTATAAATTAAATGTTGGTGATTTAAGTGAAATCGCTGTACATTTAATGTAATTGGAATCATTTAAGGCTTCGAATTAAATATAGTCAATATAATATAACTTTGAAGAAGTGTGGAGTACACGGTTATATAATTGATACGATTTAAGTATTTGGATAAGCATAATAATGCATGTCGAGTGTGAGCTCGTGGTTGCATGGTTGCATGGTTAGATGATGATATTACATCATTAAGATGATGCAAATTCGAAATTGCATAGTTTGCCATGCAAGACAACATGAATAGGTGCCAAAGTGAAAGAGTGTCTTCACTAAAAAGTACCTATACATTAATATGTGCAAAATGAAAAGGTACATTTTCTAAAAGGTACCTATTCGACCAAGGGGTGCTTAAGTCCAAATGAAAGGGTGTCTACAACCTATATAAGGAAGTGGATATTCATTTGATGAATACACACAATTTCACCTACGAAATTAAGAAGCTTTGAAGCAAACAAATAAAGCGGAATATTCCATAAGTTGCTCGTGTTCTAAGCCTAAGACTCGAGTGTCGATATTGTCTTATCCTGCGAGGGATTTCGTGATACCCAGGCTTATAGGGTCGAAATAATCTTTAAGGAAAACGTGTTCAACGTGATTCAATTATCTATCCAAGTCTCCAATCAGATTAAAGACCGAAGAACCCAACAATCTTAAATAGTATTTTCATTTTCTGGAAATACGGAGAATGCTTAGATATGATGGCTTGAACAATTTCGATTGAGTAATCCATGAAGACAAGAGAGTGTGCGGGGCAAAACCATAATGGCTTAAAGGCGTGAGTAAATAGAGAGCAAGGTGCGGTACTTAAAAGAACAAGTGCTAACGCTCGTGAAATAGGTAACACATTTTCATTAATGTATTAATTATGTATGAAATTCCAAGTAATCTCGATCAGTCGGGGCGCGGTTGTGTTGTGGGCATAAATTGCAACGAGTCTCGACTAGTCAAGACTAATGTGCGTTCTGGAAAGGAAACGCCGAGTAATTTTGACCGGTAAAGAGCGCGGTGTGTGTTTCGGTTAAGGAACACCAAGGTGTCTCAAAGGTCAGAGCGAGGTGCGTATTTCAAGCATGAAACGCTAAAGAGTCTGGACTGGTTGGTGTCCATTGTGCAATGCAATTGAGATGAAACGAATATCCGCGACTTGACTCGAATGATTTGGACATAGTGGTTATACTATGGATATTATGTGCAACATAATTATGTCTCATGAATGAGACATCGTGGCGTACCTTGTAATAAGGTGTACTCGGAGGAAATCAATAATATGGAACCTTGTAAATGAGGCATATTGACTGGTTGAGACAAGTGTCTCGGATAACTCGTGAATCGCAGGGGCATTGCGACTCGAGGATGCACATAGGCATGCGACCTATGGTGATCTCATCTGTTTTATGTTTAACAGTGTAATGACTTTGACTAAAGTATATAGTCATGAAAAGTCAAAGTACTTTGACGTTATAATTAAACGTGGTTCATGAACTGATCACTCATGGAGAAATCTTTATAGATTTGATGAGACGATTAAAAAAAATTTAACTAATCACTTGACGAAGTGATTAGTTAGTGACTTGGTTGTAAAGTCAGTTATTGGGATGAGTTTAAAGCCAATTTTAATATTCAAATATGGGATACCCAATTCACTTCTAATGATATTAGAACATGAATTCATTGTGGAAAGCCTATATTTGAAATTGAAACACATGTATTATGTCCCAAAAGATTGTGTTTGAACCTACATGTCATAGGTTGAAGTTTATCTTAATAAATCTTTTGAAAAAGTGCAATTGCAGGGCACGATAAAAGGATTTACCTATATGAATGCGAAGTGTGGCAACTTCGGAGCTGTGGCTAAGCTTTATATGCACTAACGAATGGATAAGGACACATGGCCTATTTTGTGTCGGATTTCCTTATGGAATTGTATTAAACATATGTGTGTTTTATCTTCATGTATTCAGATGGGTTGAACGGTTCAATCTTTAAGACACCGTGATTCTCGAATATATGTTAAGTATAATTCACTACGATGAAAATTCAATCTTTAAGACATTTTCATCTTAAGCACGGGTTTGGTTTTATTTGTTGAATTTGTATGATTCAAGGATTGCACTTAAATGGGGGAGGATTATTGGTGATTTAAGTGAAATCGCTGTACATTTAATGTAATTGGAATCATTCAAGGTTTCAGATTAAATCTAGTCAATATAATATAATTTTGGAGAAGTGTGGAGTACACGGTTATATAAAATTGATACGATTTAAGTATTTGGATAAGCATAATAATGCATGTCGAGTGTGATCTCGTGGTTGCATGGTTGCATGGCTAGATGATGATATTACATCATTAAGATGATGCAAATTCGAAATTGCATGGCTTGCCATGCAAGACAACATGAATAGGTGCCAAAGTGAAAGAGTGTCTTCACTAAAAGGTACCTATACATGAATAGGTGCAAAATGAAAAGGTACATTTTCCAAAAGGTACCTATTCGACCAAGGGGTGATTAAGTCCAAATGGAAGGGTGTCTACAACCTATATAAGGAAGTGAATATTCATTTGATGAATACACACAATTTCACCTACGAAATTAAGAAGCTTTGAAGCAAACAAATAAAGCGGAATATTCCATAAGCCTAAGACTCGAGTGTCGATATTGTCTTATTCTGCGAGGGATTTCGTGATACCCAGGCTTATAGGGTCGAAATACTCTTTAATGAAAACGTGTTCAATGTGATTCAATTATCTATCCAAGTCTTCAATCCAGATTCAAGACCGAAGAACCCAACATAAAAATAGTAAATGATACAAAAAAAATCAACTTCAAAGGGATATTTACACAGGACATTTTGGTAATTTCCTAAGAAGTTTAAATTTAAATTTGAAACGACATTGTTTTAAGTCGATTTGTGCATTTATTCTAACTAGGACAACTTCATCGATTCTTAATCAATTCACGTGATTATTACTGTGGCGTGATTCTTGTCAGTTGATCAGTTTTATCATTAGACATGCATATGTTCGTACGGTTGAGAACGGGTCTATTATACATGGATTGTTATTCAATAACCCCTATACACAAGAGTGACGAGTGATGGAGAGGAAATCTCTAGACTCACAGTAAGATCTTGATTTGTTTGATGATTTTGCATGAATTCTTAATTTGCCTAGTTGTTAATCTTTGATTTTTGTTATGCCTTACATGATTTTTATCTTGCCCATGCTAATTCTTTTTTCCTTTGTGTCTCCTTTCTATCCTCTATGTCATCCTCTTCTCTTTTTTACATGATTTTTATCTTGCCCATGCTAATCCTTTTTTCCTTTGTGTCTCCTTTCTATCCTCTATGTCATCCTCTTCTCTTTTTTTCCTATGGTCTTCTTTGGGAAAATCAAACCACACGATTGAGGACAATCGTGCTTAAAGTGTGTGAGTGTGATGATCTCATATTTTCGCTCATTTTGAGTCGTCGATAGAGTCTAGATCAAGTATTTTTTTTTTTTACATTTTATTATGTCTGGGAGGACACATTTGGAGTTAGAGTGATGCAGGGCATAGCAAGTGACACTTTGGGCATTAAGGACGTGAATTACGTGAAAGATGAAGAAGTACAACCATTTGGGCAAATGAGAGCATAAACCGGCGGTTCGTGCATAACACCCACTTTGGCCTGATCACCGACAGTTGAGCAAGCAACAACTATTGGCACACACCGCATGCATGAAGGGAAGCAACCCTCTGGACCAAAATCGTGGAATCAAAGCAACAATGGCTTAAACATTTTGCCCCGGTTGGGAAAAGTAACCACTATGGGCAAAGGCGAGATTCAACCGACTTCTCAAGTCTCACATGTGATCCATGACCTGAACGAAGGAAGGAAAAGTCCAAGATCAAAGATTTATGAAGAAAGCAGCAGCATCACTTTAGGCAAAGGGCAGAAGGCGCCCAGTTTGGGCAAACGCGGGGTTCCGAAGCAGATGTGACTCGAGCAGTTGGGCATAATGAGACAAAGTCGCCACCGTGAGGCAAAACCGTCAATATGGGTAAAGTCACTATGCAAAAGAGTCAGCGGCGTAACAAGCATCGTGCATGGTACGCCTGTTGGAAATCGATATCCCGGGCTATCAAAATTGCGGAACCGATAACCCGACCGAAATCCCGTCGCCGGAAACCGATCACGAACACCACGCGAAACCGGAGTCCGACGAGAGTACCGCCGCGGGATGAACCCCCGGATAAACCCCTTGCAAGGTTCGCGATCGCCGTGCATGGCGATCGTCGGGAAGGCGGGGCATCCCCGTGGGGCTGTTCGGAACAGCCCCCGGCGGTGAGTCCGGCGACTCACCGCCATCACCGTCGAGGGGAGGGCGGTCAGCCCAGATGACCCGCCGCGGCCCAGCCGCGGCTGCCCTAGCGATCGAATTCGCGTCGATCGCTTGCTCCGGCTTCAGTCGGGGCCCCCTTCGAGCGCACGCCGCCGGTTGAGGGGATGGGGGGTTCATCCGCCGTGGCACCAGCCCACGGCGAACCCCCAGCGATCGACCTCGTCGATCGCTTGCCCCGGCGTCCAGCCGGGCTCCCCTTGAACGCGCACCGGCGGTCGAAACCTTAGGGTTCGACCGCCCCTCTTCGATCCTCGCCGGGGATCTCGAATTCCCGTCCGCGAAGTTCGTTCGTCCCGGATCGTTGTTCATATATGCTCTACGATAAATAATCGATTAAAATCATAAGGGGGTTTATGATTTTATTACCTTCGATTCGTTGTTCGGAGAAACGAAATCAATTCGATGACCCTTGAATCTTCCTACGTATTCCTCGCACTTCGTTCGAACGTCGTGTGGGCGACGATCCTCCGAACTCCTATGGATTTCCTTCAACTCTCTAGAACTATCAAGTATTGATATTCTTGTCTTAATAATTATGAAGGCCATGTAGTGTTTTTATAGGCTACGTAGGGGATCTAAAGGAGGTGGAATATTGAGCTTTTAATAATAGTGATTAAATTGAGCTCAAGACCAAATCTATTAATCCTTACTATTATTAATTATATTTATTTTCCACTATATAAATATAATCACTCCCACTATTAAACCATATTATATCAAATAATATTATCTCCGATAGTATTATTTATTCCGTGTATTTAAGATATAAATATCCATGAATAAAATTAATTTATTGCTAATTAATTTATTCATCTCTTATATCCGAGACTAGTACCATTCAACTTTAATTATTATGCGGAACAAATCCACTCATGAGGTTTACATAATAATTCCTTAGGAACTCATCTCGGGGATATTATCAACCCTTATCGGGATACACTTTCCCGTCAAGAATTCACGGCGTGTCATATATAAAATACCGTGACCCAACTTTGCCGGTAATTGATTGGTTATACTAATCAATCAATTCCTTTGGAAAATCAAAGTCACTAATATTAAATATATACACCCGCAATAATATCGGGGATTAAGAATAAAATACACTAAGATTTAAATCGATTATCTAAGGCAATCCTAATCGATAAATCTCAAGCGATCCGCCCAATACACCAAGTGTACAAGTATGATACAAATAATTAAGACAAATTATTTTCTCTTTCATACAACGACTATACCGATGGATTGGTCCCTGCCTATCTAGGTCGTGAGCTACTGTTTGATTAATATACGAGTAACCGATAGTATGATCTTCCGTGTGACGTCGCACACCAAACTAACTACAACGCATATAATCTAGGACTATATTTGCATATATTTAATTATCAATAATTAAAGGCAAACAATTGTTTATTTAATTAAATAGATTAAATGCTATGATCGGGAGTTTATGTTACTTAAATCTAGACATTAAGTATACAACTCCAACAATCTCCCACTTATACTAAGGTCAAGTCATTTCTTCCAAACTCCCGACTCCCATACCCATCACGTGCTTAAACTGTACTTCGAAGAAGTACCATGTGAATGAGCAATCTAGGTTGTCGTCCCTGAAGTTATCTTGGTGACTACAGCGTCGTCTCACTAGACGATAACTCGTATCAGGTGGTACTTGCGCTCTATGTGTTATCTTCACTAAGGACTTATGAATTCTTTCAGTTTACCATGCACCGCTACATACATAGCCTTTGGTGAACTAAGAATCATATCCAAGTCCAGAGGTTATCTCGGAGCCCAACCAAAATTTCCGCTGCCTCTGAAGCTGCCATTCGGTTATGATAGAGTCCTAAAAGCATCGTGCTTATCACTCTCTCATCTTAAGGTTCCACCTCCTTCAAAAGTGAACAAATAACCTGATATCGACTTACACCGGTCCTTATCTGATTTGAGACCTGAAAAAAAATGTAATCCAAAAAAAATTCGTGTTGCTCCGTAATTCAGTACTTCGAAAGTACTTTTACAACATCCGAATATCTCTTGATAAGATTACTTTGATATCCTCCCACTACACTAACCGCATAGTTGATATCAGGTTCTCGTTTTTCAACATTGCATTTATTAAGCTTTCCACACTCAAGGTGTAGGAAACTGCTTTCTCTGCGTCTATCTTCTTTAAGTGTTCAGAAACACGTATCTTTAGATAGATGCATTCCGTGTCTGAAAGGCAACGACCTTTCTAGGAATTCTGCATGTTTAAAGCGAACCATAATCGTATATATAAGATATCTAGGAGATGTACAATGTTCTTCTCTTGAGATCAAAGATCTTAAGAACATGCTCCAACTTCTACTCAATCTTATATCTCGATTTGTTTAGACAACCATCATTTTATGTTTGACAATATCTTTACATTGTTGCCAATGATAAAATGTTATCAACATAAAATATCCGAGAAACACCACCTTGTTTCCATTATGCTTCTAATACACCTTTCTCGTCTATGCCCTTTGATAAATCCATCTAATGGACTATTTCATAAATTCGCAAGTTCCACGATTTATAGCTTTGTAACAATCCATGAGTGGATTAACTAAGCTTGTATTCTAAATGATCTTGCCTCTTAGCAATGATACTTATTGCTTTCCAAGTAGGCACATTTAGATTTAGTACTACCCTTGTGCAGATCTAGGGATCGATTTCATGTATACTAGATCCAGAGTTCAAAACTCTTCTAGTCTTATAAAATCTCCGGTTGTCCAACAACCTCCCACTGCAATGGCATTCCGGTGTATAACAGTAATAACACTAGGTGCAGTTAATGGTGTACTGCTACTCGGTTTGGCTGGTTCCCAGTCTTTTCTTCTCTCTCTCTCTCTCATTCCAAAGTATTACGTCACTTCGGGCTTTGTGGTTCATCTAATAGTCTTCCTCTAAGAACCGGGTGATAACGTCCTTCTGGTTCATAGTACTATTGAACACACAACCTTTTGTTCTTCTAGGATATCCTACAACCACATTTAAATGTGCCGTTGTTTTTCCAGAAATATCCATAGAACATAGGTAGTTCCGAATAACTTATCCTTTTACTATTAGAATTCCATTTCTTATCTCCAGACACACCATCTCTACACTGGAGTGTATGGTGCAGTCATTTGGGATCCAATCCCATTCTGTGATTATGCTATGAATTACTTAGATAGATACTTGCCTCCGCGATCAAATCGCAGGCTTCTAATGGATATACCTTGAAGGTTCCCCACAATAGCTTTGTGTCCACTGACTTGTCAAAACACTTTTCTTTTGTGGCACATCAAGTATTCTAATCCATCTTCGAGTATTCTTTAAAAGAATTACTCACACCTTTCTAAGTACACATATCTCTGCATATATCAGTATGTAATCATTTTCAATACTTGTCCGGACTCTATCCTTTATCCATAAAAGTTTGCTTAGTTGCTTTGTCTTCCAAATTCAATTCTTAGGTCGGAAGGTCCATTCCTTCAACTATAATTGATCAAATCAATTTCGACCTTTGAATCTTATTTGAATAAATACTAATGAGCACAAAAATTCACAAGTATAATGATTTAATAAATAAATACATCTAATAAGTAAAACAAGTTATAGAACGGTTTGTTGCATCGTGGTAGACTTAGGATTCATCATTCACATATTGCTATCTAATGTACCAGAATAGATAATACCATTATTTCTTATCAAAACCATCAAATGATTAAATAAATAAAATATCCATTCATTAATAATAGAAAACCAGAACATAGTTCTTTCTAAAATAAAGGGGTACATAAAGCAATAAACATGAAATGAAATCCTATAACTACTAAAACCAGATAAATGTCTTCCACTGCAACAGCTGCCTCCTCTACAACTTTGCCCATGTAGACTTGAACTCTTCTTCTCTAAGCCGCCGGGTTTTCTGGAACCCCTGCATTAAAATGCACACACCGTCAGTGGTTCCATATCTACACACCAGATTTCTGGTAGATAATACCGCCGACTATGTTTTCACGACTAAAGAAAAATTCATACCTTGTCTATTGAGAGGACAATCAGACTTCCAATGTCCAGACTTCTTGCATCGGAAGCACTTGCCCTTAGGCTTGCCAACCCCTCCTCGTGGTCCATTCATCTTGGCACCACTGGGTTTCCAGGCTTGCTTCCTTTTCTTGCCCTACCTCCAACAGGCTTCGAGCCCTTGGATTTGGTAGCTACAAGCGCTTGAGACTTGCCCTTCTTGTAGATCCCCTCTGCCGCCTTAAGTTCAGTCAGGAGTTGCGCAAGAGTATAAGATAGTTTACCCATATTATAACTCATACGGAACTGCTCAAAACTAGGGGTCAGAGACTGGAGTATGATGTCGACTTGCGTCTCACCATCAATCTGAGCTCCTAGAATCTCCAATTCATTCAACAAGCTCATCATCTTAAGAACGTGCTCCCTAACGGGCGTTCCTTCAGACCGAGTTGGTTACTTAAGGACTCTCATGGCTTCTTGCCTAGTCGCACGGTCTTGGTGCCCAAACATCTCCTTGAGGTTGTACAACATATCTTCGGCGGTGGCCATCAACTCATGTTGGGTTTGGAGTACATTTGACATAGAAGCCAAAATATAGCACCTAGCCATTTCATGAGCCTTTGTCCACCTCCTATATGCTGCTCTCTCCTCATCAGTTGAGGCACCCGTGGGTTCGGCAGGGCATGGATCATAAATTACAAACTTGTACTCCTCTGCAGTCAGGACAATGTCCAAATTTCTCCTCCAATCAATGTAATTGGGGCCAGTGAGTTTATTCTCCTTGAGTATCACAGAAAGTGGATTCATAGCTATTCTCTAAACCTATAAGCACATATAAACAAACAATCAATTTAATACCGATATTATCTCCCTCAAATAATATCATTAAATTACTAATCACATCTAAAATCCCATCAGATATGGTAAGCCACGATAGTGTGGACGTTTACCTACCCAAATGATTTCGTAATTAGATTTGCTTTGGCCGTACATCATTATAGCGTTACTTCGATGGGAAGAATACTATAAAGCGTACCTAAGTGTAGACCATTACTCAGTACTAAGAAGATTGCTTGAGACTCGTATATTACCGCAAGCCACGATAGTGTGGACATTTACGTTAACACACGATCCTTCACTTTCTTCTATAACTGTCTACATCAATTATTCCAAAATCCCATTCAATACAGCAAGCCACGATAGTGTGGACGTTTACTATACCAAAAGATTTTTATAATTGACATCCAATTACTTGAATCATTCAATCTTGTAAATCAAGACGCGGAGAATCATAAGTGAAACTCGAAGTTTCTAACCAGATTCACCATGCGAACAATCCTATCTCTCATAAAATAAGGGAGCCGAGCAGACAATCGATCCATTTCAAGAAATGGTATGAAAGTCTCTAATTTGTGTCATCCACATGACCAAGTGGCTTTGTCTCCATTCCACTCCCCGGGGTGAGAATGAGTCGACTTGAAATCAGTTTCAGAAAGACAAATTAGGCATTGTTTGATAAACTTAATTAATGATTCTCGTAAAAGTAATTAAAAGAATTCTCATCCAATGACTTGTCTATACAAACTTCGAAAGCTCATAAAACTCACTAAGAGAACAGCAATGGAGACCATGGGATTGTTTCCAATCCCTCTCCCACTTAGCTTTTTACAATAAGGGATACGCTATCTAATGCATAATTAAATACACATAAGCATGCATACATGAAATAAAGCACATAAATATTATCACATAATCAAAATAATACTAGAATATTATTTTCCGACTATTATGGCTTTATCGCATCCCCGTACGCATTTTCTAGTCTTCGGTCTTCGTTTCTTAAATGCTCCATGTGACGAGAATATTAATCTCAATATTTAAATCTATTTATTTTTAATTAATCCAAAAGTTACTTAATTCAAAAATTAAGTCAATCGAATATATTAAAAATAAAATTAAATATTATTAATATTTTTATTTTCCTTTCTAATTCCATTAAATCTTTAGAATCCTATCCAAGTCAACCTTGAAATATTCTAGAAGACTTCTATAATAGAATAAGAAAATAAAATAAATTAGGACTCCTCTACTTTCCATAATTAATTAATTTCCATCCATGAAAATTCCCAAGAATAGGAATAATCAATAAGGAAATAAATTAATTCCAATTTAATTCTTTTCCTATTCCATGAGAGTTCCCAAACTTAGGAATACTTAAGATAGGAAAACCAAATCAAATAGGAAAGTCGGATCTTGGTAGGAGTAGCACGGGATGGGAGTCCCCGCACCACCCACACCATCGACCGGCCGAGGAGGAGCACCGCCGCTGCCGCCGGCACACGCGCCACCTCCACTGGTGGCCGGCGTGGCCGAGGGGATCCGCGGGCAGCCCCTCCCACTCGATCGATCACATGGGATCGATCATGGGGATGATCGATCCCCGGTCCTTTCGTCTTCATCGTCACACCTTCGTCTTCTCCGGCGGTCGTTTCGGCATCGATCCAACGTAAATAAATTACAAAAATTTAAATTACAATTCTGGTATCGATTCTATACATGAAATCGACCCTATACACTTTTCAGAAAAATAAGAAAAATAATAATAAATCCTAAATTCGGTCAACCCCCGAATTTTTACTATTACAAGCATTCATCCACAAAAACGAATCTCGACATGTCCGAGAGTTTAATAAACCAACAATTATGACAAAAATTAACAATAATTAAACTAGCCATAATAGTCGGGGATCCCTGCAAGGTAGAACAATATATCGAAAACATACATGAACTAGAACCAACGCTCTGATACCAATTGTTGGAAATCGATATCCCGGGCTATCAAAATTGCGGAACCGATAACTCGACCGAAATCCTGTCGCCGGAAACCGATCACGAACACCACGCGAAACCGGAGTCCGACGAGAGTACCGCCGCGGGATGAACCCGCGGCTAAACCCTAGTCGAACCCCTCGCGGGGTTCGCGATCGCCGTGCATGGCGATCGTCGGGGATGCGGGGCATCCCAGTGGGGCTGTTCGAAACATCCCACGGCGGTGAGTCCGGCGACTCACCGCCATCACCGTCGAGGGGAGGGCGGTCAGCCCAGCTGACCCGCCGCGGCCCAGCCGCGGCTGCCCTAGCGATCGACTTCGCGCCGATCGCTTGCCCCGGCTTCAGGCCACGGCGAACCCCCAGCAATCGACCTCGTCGATCGCTTGCCTCGGCGTCCAGCCGGGCTCCCCTCGAATGCGCACCGGCGGTCGAAACCCTAGGGTTTGACCGCCTCTCTTCGATCCTCGCCGGGGATCTCGAATCCCCGTCCGCGAAGTTCGTTTGTCCCGGATTGTTGTTCATATATGTTCTACGACTAATAATCGATTAAAATCATAAGGGGGTTTATGATTTTATTACCTTCGATTCGTTGTTCGGAGAAACGAAATCAATTCGATGACCCTTGAATCTTCCTACGTATTTCTCGCACTTCGTTCGAACGTCGTGTGAGCGACGATACTCCGAACTCCTATGGATCTCCTTCAACTCTCTAGAACTATCAATGATACGAACCTCGTCGGGGATAGAAAGATAGAAAAGAACGAAGAACAGAAAAGATAGAAAAGATACCGGCGGAAGTCCCAAAACCTCTGAACCTGAAGTCGTGAAATCAATTAAGGACGGAACCCTAACCCCCAACACGAATTCGATGCAGCAACTCGGGGATGATGAAGACACACAAACGAGATTTGACTGGCTCGTTGATTCGTCGGTTGAATTCTTTTGGATAATCGGGGTAGAATTCGAACCCGAGAGAGATTTAATAAAACTCACAAAATATATCTTTATTCATCATCAAAGTCATGATTGTTCAATAATAAAACAAGGCCTTTATATATAGGCAACTTAAAAATAATAAAGAAAAGGAAAGAAAACAATGAAGTCACGCTGAAACCTAAATTCCGCCTCCCCTCAGATCCTGTCGTCCGACAGGATATGATGTCGTCCGACATCTCCTTGTCGTCCGACAGGAAATGCTATCGGCCGACAGTTAACCCGCAGTTCGAGTTTCAGCTCGTGCTCAGCCTCGTGTTCCGCAGAATATTGGTCCTCGGCTTCTCTGTCGTCCGACAGGTTAGGGTGTCGTCCGACAGCTCACCAGAACCCTCCCCGAACTTCTCGGCACGTCCCGACTCCTATTTCGATGCTCTCTTCGTCGTCCCGGATCTAAGGTTGCATCAATCAAGTATTGATATTCTTGTCTTAATAATTATGAAGGCCATGTAGTGTTTTTATAGGCTACGTAGGGGATCTAAAGGAGGTGGAATATTGGGCTTCTAATAATAGTGATTAAATTGAGCTCAAGCCCAAATCTATTAATCCTTACTATTATTAATTATATTTATTTTCCACTATATAAATATAATTTCACTCCCAATATTAAACCATATTATATCAAGTAATATTATCTCCAGTAGTATTATTTATTCTGTGTATTTAAGATATAAATATCCATGAATAAAATTAATTTATTTCTAATTAATTTATTCATCTCTTATATCCGAGACTAGTACCATTCAACTTTAATTATTATGCGGAACAAATCCACTCATGAGGTTTACATAATAATTCCTTATGAACTCATCTCGGGGATATTATCAACCCTTATCGGGATACACTTTCCCGTCAAGAATTCACGGCGTGTCATATATAAAATACCGTGACCCAACTTTGCCGGTAATTGACTGGTTATACTAATCAATCAATTCCTTTGAAAAATCAAAGTCACTAATATTAAATATATACACCCGCAATAATATCGGGGATTAAGAATAAAATACACTGAGATTTAAATCGATTATCTAATGCAATCCTAATCGATAAATCTCAAGCGATCCGCCCAATACACCAAGTGTACAAGTATGATAAAATATTTAAGACAAATTATTTTCTCTTTCATACAACGACTATACCGATGGATTGGTCCCTACCCATCTGGGTCGTGAGCTACTGTTTGATTAATATACGAGTAACCGATAGTATAATCTTCCGTGTGACGTCGTACACCATACTAACTACAACGTATATAATCTAGGACTATATTTGCATATATATTTAATTATCAATAATTAAAGGCAAACAATTGTTTATTTAATTAAATAGATTAAATGCTATGATCTGGAGTTTATGTTACTTAAATCTAGACATTAAGTATACAACTCCAACAACGCCGACCTGGGAGGAGAAGAGCTGAAAAAGAAGTATTCATTTGGGCATAGTCGCTTCTTTGGAAAAACGGCGAGTATCGGACATACCAGAGTAACAGAGTCCGAAAATTGTGGGATTCTGCCTAATCTCCAATCTCTATCCGGTCATCTGATAAGGAAAGAGACCCTAAAGACAATGACTTTCTTTGACCGCCAAGAGTCCCAGCAAGAACAAAATCTGGATGGACTACGCCCAGACGGCCCAGGACCACCTGCCCATCAGCCCATCAAGCTCCTATATAAATTTGATGCCCTAGAGACTGCAAAAAAAAAAAAAATCGCTGATCATAAAAAACACACGAAGACCGCACACCACATAGTTTCTCCAAGAAATAATTTATCAGAGTTTATATGTACTTGTTTTGAGAGTCGAGAGGTGAAACACCGCCCTTTGGGGCAGCCCGTTTGGGCGAAATTGTATATTATGTTTTTCTTTATTTAATTTAAATCTTTCTTTTAGTATTTGGTTTCAGTTTCGCTTTCTTTATTTGTTTTTAATTATTTGTTGATGGATTATTAGGGTCTGGGCAAAGGCAGATTGGGGGGGGGGGGGGGGGGGGGTGGGCTAAGTGAGACCGAGAGGCTGATGGGGCTAGAGTAGCCGGTTGGGGGTTTGTTCCCGAAGCAAAGTTGTTTGAGGATCATTTCCGGGGATTTTGGGCAATCTAGGACGGCCACTAGGGAACCTTTACAAACTGAGATACCGGTGAATCGGTGATTGAGCAAACCGCATAGATGTACCTTTTAGTATTTTTGCGGGCATAACACTAGAACTTGCTGGTGATTGCGGTTGTATGACTCGGAGTTCCGGGCATGCTATTGGCCGAGTGGGTCTGTCTAGATGTTAATGCAGGTTTGGGAAAGCTAGATCCATGTTTGGTCGCATAGGTTATCGAATTGTTCAATTCTAGGGGATTGGGCATAACGTTAGCTTGCCTCTTCTTTATACAGTAAGGCCAGATGAGGGGCGGGCCAACTTGGGGCGTGACGCAATAGGAACACTTTTGTCTTTTTAAAGCGCCCTATAACCACTAACAAACCGCTGGTAGAAATCCTTAGTGCCAATGATCGGTAGTATGCCCAGATCACCCTAAGAGATGTTGTATGCCCAGATAATGATTTTCCTCAACTTAGTGTAGTTTAGTCGTAGTCACTTGAGTCGAGTTGTTCATGAGAGAACCGCTATGCCCACAACAAATCAAAACAAAACTTTTTAAATCGTGACAACCCTTTGGGCAAAGCCGGGAGAAAGTAACACTAAACTCCTCGTGGGACCGAACCCACATACTAATCACTATACACCTTAGCACTAGGTTTTGGCTAAATTATAAATTCATTTTGACCGGATTTTGTTCCACGACAAGCATTCGTCGTAGTCAGGGAAATTTCAATTGGTTGGCCCACCTGCTTATGGGAGGTGCATTCAAATTATACCTAGGCTTCTACGAAATATCAATTGTAAAGTTGCAGTCTTTGAGGAAGTGAACAAAAGAAATGGAGAGTTGAAGAACAACATTGAGAAGTTGTGGGATTGTTTGGTTGCATGTTTGATTGTGATTGTTGTTATGTGTATCAGTAATTAGTGTAGGACATGTACTAAAATTAGCTTGTTTTCTTGTTTGTGATTTTGTGTTGAATTTTTACTGATTGCACAATGTCATGTAATGACTTTTTAATTAATAATGTTTCACTAATGTAATGACTTTATATTGCATATGTATTACCATTTCAATGTTTGATTTTTTTTTTGTTCCAATATGACACACAGTGACATCAAAACAAAAAGAGGGATCAACGAAACAGAACATAATCAAGTGAACCTGTGAACTTGACAATCAAAATAGGATCCATATTCAAAAGAACCTGTTAAAACATATTTCATAATCCATATTCAAAAGAACCTGTTGTTGCGATTTAAAGCACAAATCGCGCACGATGCTCGAGAATATAAACACGAGATGACACAAGAAAAGATATGCGAAAAAGAACGAACACACAATTTACGTGGAGGAAGGAAGAAAAAATTCACTATATCGTTGAGGTTTACAATAACTCGTCTAGTTTGATTTTCGTCTACCGGAGAATCTCAATTTATAGGTGTAGAAGACCTATCAAATTGGAAACAATTAGAATTAGTATTAAATTATTTTCCTAATTTATGACTCTTTAATTAATAAGAAATAGAATTATATTCTATATAACTCTAATTCCCTAATTAAAACAAATAACCTACGCAAAAACACCCACGCGAAAATAATCTGCGCAGCGCACAAAGAAATTCCGCCAGAACAGAAAACAGCGACCACTGTTTTCTTTCCGCGCCCGCGGAAATCATTCTGCGCCCGCGGAATCGCCGGTTTCGCGTCTGACCCATTTTTCACATCTTTCGCGCCCGCTGATTCGCCTTCCGCGCCCGCTGCCCTCTTTCCGCGCCCGCGCAAAAGCTTCAGCATCCCTTTTTTTGCTTTTCGATTCGAATCACATATTAACAAATCTCCACCTTGACGAGAATCCCCGCGACTCCAAGTTGCACCGACCTCCAACGATCATAGAATAATTTTTCTTCCTCCCACCCAGCCCCGTAGGGCTCACTCAAAGCATGAGAAACCTAAGTTAGAGCCACACCCAAACTTAGTACAAGAATCCGAAGTTGCACCGATCATCCCTTGGGTACCGCCAAGGTCCATGACCACCACGCAATCTCCATTCTCAAGTCTCACCTTCCCAATACTATTAGCACCCCCTGCATTCGCTATTACTTCAGTGCTATCCATAGTACGCCTAGGCTCGATCTCCGATTTCCGAATACCATTCGGGTTAGTATTCCCGGTGTCCCCGACACCATCACACATGCGTGACTTTTCAACCAAATGTTATCCCGACTCACTTTCCAGCGAATGGCTTTATTGGGCAGAGGCAGTTTTCCTTGTGGGAATTGTGTTGCCGCACAACTCATACAATTTACCGATATTTCTTTTGCCTCGCAAAATAAGACGTCTACCCCGACTTACTTTCAACACTCCACCTTTACAGAAGTACTGATACCGTTTCTGATCTAAGGTGCTAAGAGAGATAAGATTTCTCCTCAGGTCTGGAACGTACCTTACATTACTGAGGGTTCGAATATGCCCATCGAACATCTTGATTCTCATAGTTCTCGTGCCGCGTATCTCACACGATGTGTCATTACCCATGATCATCGTTCCACCGACACTCTCATAAAACGTGTCAAACACATCCCTGTTGTGACACATGTGATATGAACATCCTGAATCCAAGATCCACCCCTCACTCGTTCCCAAATCGGATACAACCAGGAGTTCCCCATCAAGTGAACCTCCTCCTCCGAAATCGACCACGTTCGATTCCTCTCTCCGATTTTTCAGGGCCTGACAGTCCCTCTTCATGTGGCCTTCTTTCTTGCAGTAGTGACAAATTCCCTTGAATCTCTTTTTCTTTGCCCCGCCCTGGACATTAAGACCTTCACTTGGATTTTCACTACTTACAACATTCTTCATCGTCTCCTTGATCTCAGAGCATCGACCAAGTGTCCATGCTTTAGGGTATTACTACTATATAGAATAGTACCCCTAAACGAATCATATGAAGCCGACAACGAACAAAGCAATATCAAAGAAAGATCCTCTGTATCATACTTTAACTCCATGGCCTCAAGATCAGACACGATCTCCATGAAGGTAGATAGATGCTCTTGCAGGTTTGTACCCTCCATCATACGATGCCCGTACAACCTTTTCTTTAGATACAACTTTGTGGTCAAAGTCTTCGTCATACATAGATCCTCCAACTTCGACCACATCTCTGCCGCCGTCTTCTCATTGATCACCTCTTCGAGTAAAGGACTGGAGACATAGACCGAAATTATACCTCTTGCCTTTCTATCCTTCCGCGCCTTCTCTTCTGGCTTCATCGTGCTTGCCATCTTGTCTATGCACAGCAACGCATCATCAACCACCTTGAACTGCCATGTAGAGAACCGCATGCTCCGATCTAACAACGGAATATCATACCTTGTCGACATCTCTCAGAATATTCACGAGCACCACCGGAAAATGGAAACTCAAGTCGCGACCTCAGGCTCTGATACCACTTGCTGCGATTTAATGCACAAATCGTGCACGACGCTCGAGAATATAAACACGAGATGACACAAGAAAAGATATGCGAAAAAGAACGAACACACAATTTACGTGGAAACCCAAAACACAGGAAGAAACCACGGGAAGGAAGAAACAATTCACTATATCGTTGAGGTTTACAATAACTCGTCTAGTCTAATTTTTGTCTACCGGAGAACCCCAATTTATAGGTGTAGAAGACCTATCAAATTGGAAACAAGTAGAATTAGGAATAAATCATTTTTGTTATTTATGACTCATAAATTAATAAGGAATAGAATTATATTCCATATAATTCTAATTCCCTAATTAAAACAAATAACCCACGTGAAAATTTGCGCAGCGCACATAGAAATTCCGCCATAACAGAAAACAACGACCGTTGTTTTCTTTCCGCGCCCGCGGAAATCATTCTGCGCCCGTGGAATCGCCGTTTTCGCGTCTAACCCATTTTTCACATCTTTCGCGCCCGTCGATTCGCCTTCCGCGCCCGCTGCCCTATATCCGCGCCCGCGGAAAAGCTTCAGCGTCCCTTTCTTTTTTGCGTTTCGATTCGAGTCACATATTAACACCTGTTAACTACATAATCCAAAAACACACACTACATTGTTCAGAACTGAGAAAGAGCCATCATTATACATATTCAAAGAACCTGTTAAGTACATAATCCTAAACACACACTACATTGTTCAGAACTGAGAAAGAGCCAACATAATAACTGTTTAAACATTAATAATCAGAACACAACATTAGTTCATCTTCACACTATGGATTCTCTTCTCTAGACTTCTTCACAATCTTCATCTTCATCTGTGTTGTGCATAACATGAGATGAGATGAAAAGGACAAATTTCTGTGCACAGACAATTTTTTCATAACACTTCTTTGCTGAGCTAGGACATACTCATAACCCGTCTGAAATGCCTCAGAGGGCTGAGATGAAAACACCTTATGTGCAGGCTTTTGAGATGTGAATATTGGATTAGAGCCCTTTGCTGCAGGTTGAGATGAGGAGGCATTGCTTTTCACTGCAATTTTTTTTTTGTTTCTTGATTTCTTCATTGTCTGAAAGTGCAGGCCCATTTCCTTTATTTCTAGGACTTTTCCTAGTTGGTGGAGGTGGAGCTGGCACTGCAGGCCCCTTACCCTTATTTCTTGGACTTCTCCTAATTGCCTAAGGTGCACTAAATGATGCAACAGATGCACTAGATGATGCAACATGTTCATTAGATGTTGCAGCAACTGGAGCCATCTTTTTCGGAGCAGGCTGTCATCAATAAGGTAACATAAATCTCAAATATGTCAAATAAAAATAATGCGCATAACATAAATTCTCAAATATGTCAAATAAAAATAATGCGCATAACTTAAATTCTCAAATATGTCAATTAAAAACAATACGCATAACAAAAATCTTCAAATATGTCAAATAAAAATAATGCGCATAACTTAAATACTAAAACAAAATGTACCTTTCTGCCCCTTGGACCATTTTTCTTGCCATGAACCTCTCCAGCAAGAGGTAACTCCAGGCCCTCATGTTTGGGTACCCTACTCTTATTCAGTGGATTACCTCTGGGATTATGTCCACTTTCCTTGCACAGTCTGCAATTCATAACAATCCCTCTCCTTGTCAATTTTCCTTTTTTCTCAGTTCCAATCAACTCCCTTGCCTCAGGCTTCCTTTTATGCTTTTTTGGTCTTCCAGACATGGTCTCAGTGATGGGAGGCACCAGTGGCAGTCTATCTTCCACAAAAACAGTTGGCCACTCATCCTTGCTGTACAGAGGAACCATGAAATGGTTGTAAATCTTCAAGTATGTTTATGTTTTGTAGCAACTTGCAACATACTACTCTGACTTCTTATTCATGTAACGGATACATGATATAACATGTGCACATGGAATTCCAGTGAGCTGCCATCTCCTACGGCTGCATATTTTATCACCAGGATGCACATAATAAGACTGATCATATGGACCAAAGACCTCAAACTCATCATGTCCATTCCACTGAGGAGACCATCCATAAGATTTGACTTTGTTGGAATCCACAATTTTCTGAATATTAGGACATAGCATATCTTTGTGTTTCATCATGTGTTGCCTCCTCTTCGCAATACACTTCTTCAAAATATTCCTTATATCTTCAAGCATAAAAAGAATTCCTTTACTCCTTGCCATAAACACCATTGCATTGAAGCTTTCTGACATTTTATTTGATGGAGTTGTATTCTAAATGTCTAGTTTAGTGCAAATACGGAACTCCTTATCTATGCCTTATTCTATGTATACATTTAGTGCAAATACGGAACTCCTTATCAATGCCTTATTCCCGAAGCAAAGTTGTTTGAGGATCATTTCGCGGTGGACATGTAGTTCCCGAGCGGTTGACTTAGTACTGAGAAATGGTATACACTTAGGTACGCTTTATAGTATCCTCCCCATCGGAGTCACTGCAATAATGATGTACGACCGTAGTAAAAGTCCAGTTATAAAATCGTTTGGATTAGTATACGTCCACATGAAAGTGGCATGCTAGTCTGATGGGATTTTGGAAATGATTGGTAGTTTAATGATATTATTTAAGGGAAATGATATCGAATTAAACTGATTGTTTGTTTTATATGGCATTATTCCCATTAAAAGTCAACAAACTCACTGACCCTGCTTGTATGGATAAGAGAAGAAACTTGGACATTGTCCTAACTACAGAGGAGTACAAGTATGTACTCCAAATCGATTGACCTGCTGAGCCAAATGATGCTTCCACTACTGAGGAAAGGAAGCTCATTGGAAATGGATCAAGGCTGATGACTTGACGCGGAGCTACATTATGGCTTTCATGTCAAATGTGTTGCGACATCGGGATCAAGCCATGACCATTACCTATGATATGATGCTTAACCTCAAGGAGCTTTTTGGTTATCACGACAGGGCAGCCGGGCAAAATGCAATGAAGCAACTCATGACGGCCATCATCTCGGATGGAACGCCCATGAGGGATCACGTTCTTTGAATGATGGGCTATCTTAATGAGATAGAGATTGTGGGAGCAGTTATCAATGGGGTAACCCAAGTCGATATTGTGCTCCAGTCTCTGCTGAGAAGTTTTGAGCAGTTTCGCCTGAACTATAACATAAATAAGAGGTCTTATTCATTGACGGAGCTCCTGATTGAACTTCAAGCGGCTGAGGGAATCTTTAAGGGCTCTCAAACACTTGTGGCTGAGAAATTGGCTCTTCCTAGGCCTCCGAGGGGCAAAAGGAAGAAGAAGCAAAGACGGAAACCCAGTGGGCCTAACATATCTGGACCACGGAATGCGACAAGCAAGCCCAAAGGGCAAGTGCTTCTGTTGTAAGCAGTCTGGATACTGGGAGTTTTAATTGTCCTCTCAAGCAACAAGAAGTTGACTCTTCCTTAGTCACCGAAACATGTTTAGTAGTGTTATCTACCAGTACCTGGTGTGTGGATACGGGAACCACTAATCATGTCTGCACTTAAATGCGGGGGTTCCAGGAAACCCGGAGACTTAGAAAGGGAGAAGTAATAACCTACATGGGCAATACTATTAAGGTAACAGCCATTGCAGTGGGAGATGTTAAATGTTTTAACGGTAGGATTTTAGCTCTAATGAATTATCTTTATGTGCGGCATTTAGAACGAAATTTCATTTCGAATTTCTAATTTTGCTTAGAATGGATATTCCGTTTCTTTAGATGGTTTCATACCTATCAGAGTAGGAAACAGGGATATTATCTATTCTGGTACATTGACAGACAATTTAACTAAATCCATATTCTTCCACGATGCAACAGACCGGAGCTAATAACACATTGTCGAACCCCAATAAGAGTAAAGATCCTTCTAGGATGAATCAAATGTACTTATGGAATCTTAGGCTAGATCATTTTAACTTGAGTACGATTCAAAGGGTGAAAGCTGATGGACTACTCAGCTAGGTTGAAGGAAAGGACCTTCCAACCTTCGAATCATACTTAGAAGTTTAAATGACCAAGCAACCCTTTACGGTTAAAGGGCAAAGATCCAAGAAAGTACTAGAGTTGATTCACTCTGATATATGCGAACCTCTTTATGGAGTTCAAGGCATACTTATCAAAAAAATGGGATTAACTCCCAACTGACTGCACCATTTATGCCTCGGCAAAATGATGCGTTAGTGAGAAGGAATAGGACTCTTATAGAAATGGGAAAGTAGACATTGAGTTATTCGTAGTTACCAAATTCGGTTTTAGGATGTGCCTTGGAAACAACGGTGTTTATCCTGAACTTGATTCCATTGGAAACTTGTACAGATATTCGGTTGTTTATATGATACCCTAAGAAAACGAATTGAGACATGTAATATAGTCCAAAGGACCAGGTGTTCATTGATTGCATCAACGTTTCGGTTCTTAGACATGGACTATATATGCAAGATCACAAGCCCAAGAGTAGAGTAATATTTAATGAGCTTAGAGGGACTGATCAAGACTTAGAACTAGCCAAACTGAATAGTTCACTACTATAATCTTTAGTCACTAAAGATACACCGGAGTTGTATTCTAAATGTCTAGTTTAGTGCAAATACGAAACTCTTTATCTATGCCTTATTGTATGTATGATTCAAGCATGATTTCATTTAATGCAATAGTCCTAGATTTATACGTTGTAGATAGTATGGCGTGAGGATACACGCGGAAGATCATACTATCGGTTAATCGTATTCTATCGAACAGTAGCTCACGACTTAGATGGACAGGGACAATCCATCGGTACATCGTAGTGTGACTGGGTAATAGTTGGTCTTGACGTTTATGTTACACTTGTACACTTGGTGTATTGAGCAGGACCACGGGAGGGCGTTCAATTTATACTAATCGTAGTAATCGAACTAGACCTCAGATATTATGGATATATGAATTCTTAATCCCTATATAATTATAGGTGTGTGTGTCCAATTCTCGGTTCTGTGACTTGCTAGTGAGTGAGACTATTTGACTAGTCAATATTCTCGGCAAATTGGAAATCATAATTGTACACACGGCATGCTATAGATTATAGACAGGAAACCGTGTCCCATTTATTGGGTTGATGATGTCCCCGAGATGAGCTCATAAAGTTTATGATGTAAACCCTGCAGGTGGATTTACTCCGCATGATAATAAGGATGAGTGGTACTAGTCTCGGATAATAAGAAATGAATTAATTTAATTATTAGTAATTAAAGTTAATTCGTGGACATGCGATATCTTAAACACGGAGAAAATCATATATGTAATTTCGGTGGAAATATTATTGGTAAAATAATATGAGATTAATTAATTGGGAAATCAATTATAATTTTATAGTGGAATTAATTATAATTAAAATTGAATTTAATTAAGGTTTTCCTTTTGGGACACCAGATTAATTCAATTGCAATTTAGCCTAATTAATTAATTACCTATTGGTCCCTAGTGTGGCCTTCTCTCTTCTCTAAACCTACAGAACGCCGCTATTATTAATTTTGCTGAGAAAATAAAAGCTTACGCAATTATTTTTCTCTGGTTTAATTAATTTAGTTAGTGCAAATATTTTTCTCTCAGAGAGAAAATATATTCTTGTGGTAGTTTGAGAGAGAAGAAGAAGAGAAGAATTCCGGCGGATCATTGTCCACACAACGGCCGAAGTCGAGGGCTAGGATACACGCTAGAAGAATAGAGGTGTCCTCCAATTCGGCTTCTCCGAATCACGCAACAAAGGTAAAGAATCGAAACCCCCTTTTCCGCATCGTTTTGATTTCTTCTCGTACGTAATCATACAACGAACCAACGATTGGTTTTCGGGGGTCAAGGTAGATGTTCTCCGGTTCTGGGCGGTCAAGGACCGTTGGATCGGTGGCCAGACGGAGAAAATCGGATCGAGAATGGCCCAGAACAGCAGCATCGCGCTGCTGTTCAAAGCAGGCAAGCGCCCGCCTGGGCGGCAGGCGCCCGCTTGGGCAGCAGGCGCCCGCTTGCGCGGGTGCGCGAGCGCCCGCCTGCTCTGGGCTGATTTTGAGCCGCGGTTTCGGCCGCGGCAGACGCGCGATCGGTAGAGCGGGTGGCGATCGCTGTTCGGAGGTGACCTCCAGAATTCGATTGGGCATGTGCGGATGTTCGAGGGTTCGAACGGACATGTCCCGGATAGTCGATTTCCAACATTATTAGCATACATGTCACCGTTGTTCAGAGTATTGAAATGGGACTTGGACCAATTGTTTGGACTTCTTTTGCTCAGCCATTCAAATGCTGCTCTATCCTTTATTTCCAACTCAGTCATTATAGACTGGAACTCCACAACCCTAGTGGCTCTTGCAGCCTCCAATAGGAAGTCCCTTAGACCAATTCCTTTGTGATCTAGCTTGAAATTTGCATATAAGTGTTTCACACAGTGTCTGTGCTCACAATAAGGCATTAGAGTTGACACTGCATCCACCAGCCCCTTCTGCTTATCACTCATAATAGTCCATGAGTATGCATTTGTCTCAGTGATTCCCAAATCCTTCACAACTAGGTCCATAAACCATAACCACAAGTTATACTTCTCCTTCTCAACCACAACATATGCAAAAGGATACATGCCATTTTTATCATCAACTCCTAATGCAGTCAATAGAATTCCACCAAACTGTGTCTTCAAATGACAGCCTTCCAAGCAAATCACTCTCCTGCGTCCATCCAACATTCCTTCTCTCAAGCTGTTCCAACAAATATAAATTCTTTGAAACACAGCCTGGTCACCAACAACTCTGAATTTTATCTTGAATGTAATGTAATACCCATTTTATTTTCCAGTATTAAATATAATATTTTGTGTTGGCTGTTGATTTTGTAACCGGCATATCAATTTATCGGTCGCCGTGATATTTTTAGATTAATATTTCGAGACCAAAATTAATTGATATGTAGTTTATAAATGATTTTGTTATAAAAGAACCAAAATATATAAAGTATATTTTATATCCTATTATATATATATATATATGTTATTAATATTATTAGTAATATTAATATTTATATACTACGGAAGTTATTGGACAGTATATAAGGGTTGTGAGGGCTGGACGAGAGACGACGCAGGCTTTGTGATCATGGATAGGGGCCACCGCGGTATTTTATTCTCCGATGTTTAGACACTAGGTTTATTGTTTATACTTTTATATATATTATTATTATTTGGTGTCTGAGGTGAGGTGTCAGCGTGAGTCCGGTTATAGGTAAGATTTGTAAAAGTTTTAAATTTTCCGCTGTTTTTAAATGAGATAAATAACCGGGCGTCACATTTACTGCCTGGATTACTTCTGAAAACCTCAGCAGCATATCTATATAATTTTCCAAACTGATCAGCTGTGTCACCATCACCCATAGCAGCCACCTTGTGCTTCACTTTGTATATCTGCCCCTTGGAGAATAAACAACCTACTTCACTTTGAATAACCTCCACCATGGACTGAACAGGCCAGTGTGGATCAAATTTGAGCTTCAGCTTGTACCTATCTTCTAAGTAGTTTGAAGTGACCTGTGTGACTCTTTCTTGCCTTACACATTCATGAATGTCATTCAAGGTTTTCACTATCACAGTGTCATCCTTGGGAACCCTTGATCCATATATAACCCATGGACAATCATCCTGTTGATGGTGTTGTATACTTAATGTCTAGATTTAAGTAACATATGAACTCCGTATAAAGTCGTTTATCCTATTTAATTAACAATCAATTATTTGCATTTAATTATGTTAAATTAAATATGTGTAAACTATAGTCTTGGATTATACACGTTATAGTTAGTATGGTGTGCGATGTCACACGGAAGATCATACTATCGGTTACTCGTACATAATCGAACAGTTGCTCACGACCTAGATGGGCGGGGACCATCCATCGGTATAGTCGTTGTATAATTGGAAAAAATTTGTCTTAATTATTTTATTATACTTGTACACTTGGTGTATTGAGCAGACCTGTTGAAATTATTCGATTATGATTGCCATGGATAATCAAATTGAATCTCAGTTTATTATATTCTTAATCCCTGATATTATTGCGGGTGTGTGCATTTAATATTAGTGACTTGTGACTAACCAATGGAATTGACTGATATCCTTATCGGACAATTACCGGTAAATTGGGTCACTGTATTTTATGTATGACATGCTGTAAATTCTTTAAGGGAAAGTGTGTTCCGATAAGGGTTGATAATGTCCCTGATATGAGCTCATAAGGATTATCATGTAAACCTTGCAAGTGGATTATGATCCGCATGATAATAAAGTTGAGTGATACTATTCTCGGAATAAAAGAAATGAATAAATTTAATTAGCAATTAATAAAATTTATTTATGGAAATTTCTATCTTAAACACATGGACTAAAATAATACTACGAAAAATATTATTTGATATAATATGGTTTAATTTCGAGAGTTGCAAATATATTTATTTAGTGGAGCTAAATATAATTTATGGATTAATTAATATATATATGGGGGCTTGACTCGCCCCCGAGTGCGCTACATATAATTACTCGGGGTCTCGACTCGCAAGAGGACGAGGCCCTTCGTAGTATGATTTGGCAAGGACGACCCTAGTCATTCTCTCGAGGAGTGTAGGCTCGGAGTGTTCGTTAATGTGTGCATTGTGTACAAATAATATCAATTAATGGGGGGAAAGAGAAGAAGATATATGCTAACAACTACTAAATGAAAGACAAGAAAACATGTAATAGCAAATAAACGTGAAATAAATAATAAAAACGAAGGTTTGGTATTTGGATCATTTCACATCGGAATCGAGTTAATAACAATAAGAATCGGGCCATAGGCTCGCTCAAGTGCTTTCGCGATTTTAGAGCGGGCCGACTAGTCCCTCGGTTAAGAGTCAAACTATGGTTGATTCGGTTAGTGTTCAAGGAAGATTACCGGGTAGGTCTCACCTCCAACAAATCGAGAAATCGACCAAAATCACAAAGTGAAACGTCACCGGGTAGGTCTCGGTTTCAACAATCGATCAAGTCCAATAACTAATAAACAAATTAACCCAATCAACATGGCCAACAATCAAAATAAATCAACCATTCATCCTTAGATCCAATCACCAATTACCAAATCATTAAATCTAGCTTAGCATGATACTAAAGCAAATAAACAAGAAAATCAAATAAAGAGCATAAATAAATAAAATAACAATTAAAGGTAACGAAGCTACCGATCAAACTAGGAGTCGATCTTCGATGTGTCACCCAACGAAAATTGATCCGATGAATAGAACGGGCTCGACGATCCGAGAACAAAACGTGAAGAAAAAAATACGAGAAAAACAACGAGGAAAGAAAGATCTAAGAATTAAAATGCTTGAAATGAAGAACTTGAAGAACAAGAAAAAAAAATATCTAGAGTACTATTTAATTATTTACATGTGGTGACTTTCTCTCTCTACTATAGTTCTCAAAATTATTCACATGGGTTGTGTGTGTGCTCCTCTTATTTATAGCTTTTCAAAAGCATGTGGGGTCTTCAAAATGTAATTTTTGCCATCCAAAATCAAATTTCCGAGCAGTCAACGCGGAAGTCAACATTTTTGCGAAAATCGGGTGCGGTCGCTCCCGCTGATCGAAGTTTTGGGCGCGTCGGGAGCGGTCGTTCCCTGTCATCGAAGGTGGAAGTGCGTCGGGCGCGGTCGTTCCCAGTCATCGAAGGTTGAGGTGCATACGGAGCTGTCGCTCCCGTTTGGGTGCGGTCGCGCCCACTCATCGAAGTGAAGATGTGCATCCGGAGCGGTCGCTCCCGTTTGGGTGCGGTCGCGCCCACTCATCGAAGTGAAGATGTGCGTCCGGAGCGGTCGCTCCCACTGGTCGAAGTGAAGAGGTGCATTGGGTGCGGTCGCTCCCGTTTGAGTGCGGTCGCGCCCACTCATCGAAGTGAAGAGGAGCATCTGGAGCGGTCGCTCCCGTTTGGGTGCAGTCGCGCCCAGTCTCTAGTCTTCTTCAACACTTCACCGTCCTCGTTTTTGGCTCGTTTTTCTCCAGAATCCTCTCGTTTAAGCTTCAAATCCCTATTTCACCAAGAAACTTCAACAAAATAAGAGATTCAACATTAATTGAGGAAATTCCATCAAAATGTACAAGAAACGGACATATAGACACACAAAACGGGGTATAATTCACACCAACTACGGGCGAAACAACCCCTCCACATTTTAGAACATTGCTTGCCCTCAAGCAACACTCAACCCTACAAAAGATTGGAATTTACATTTCTCGTCATTTATCATCAACTCTACACAAGTTCTCGGTACATGGGGTAAATGGAAACGACAAAAATCACACAAGTTAAAATCTCAACAAAAAGAGATCATTCATGATACACAATGTCTTCTCACGGTTGAACCAATTTCCCTCACCAAGATACGCTCTTTCTTTTTCACACTCGGGGTTAAGAATTCACACAATAACTATGCAAGTGAAAGAGTCAAACCAATATAGAACTTGCATGTATCAAGAAATGGAGCTCAAAGTGAAAATAAAGAGAAGAACCTCAAGTAACAATGTTGCACATAAATAAATTTCAACCATAAGCTTATACATGTGAAAGACTCCACTCATCAAAGTAGGTTATCTTACGGATCAAAGAACTCTAATCGCACGAGGGTGAAACGGGGCTAAACTAAAGGTATTCTGGATTTTTTTTTTGATAAAGTGGACTATTTCGGCTAGATGTGCCGTTCCTTATGACTCCTTAACCTCCCATTAGAACTTTTCAACTCAACCCCTCCTTCAAAATTCAACAACTCAAGGATCAACACAACTTCATATTCACCCACACGGGCCGACGAGGCGAGCTTACAACACAATACAAAATTCAACAAATGACACTCCTTATTGTCTCACATTATTTCATATCACTTTTTTTTTCTTTTTTTTTCTCTTTTTTTTTTCTCTTTTTTTTTTCTTTTTTCTTTTTTTTTTCTTTTTTTTTCTTTTGTGTTTTTCATATCTTAGAGACGGAGCATTACATCGTATATATAAAGAAAAATCACTAGCTCACCCCATTTCTTTACACGTTCCAAACGTCACACAACCAAGGATCAAATCATATTTCTTCATTACACAAAAATCCTCCAAACGGGTAATTGTATGGACATGAATGAAACGGTTTACATGTAGGCACAAAGGGGCTTTCTAGGGTGTCCCTCGACGGGCTCGGGGTTTAAGAAAATAAGGCTCAAAAGGTTAATCCTAAGCGATTGTTCTTCTCATTTCCGAAATCAAACCGGTTATGACATCGAGTTTTGAAATTCAACATGCACAAGTTCTAGTTATCTCTAATTTACTTCAATAGCAACATCATTGAAAGAATAAAAGCATGAGGTTCACAAAAATATTCAACGAGTTCATTTTCAATATCCCTCAAAAAGAACGTTAAAGTAGGCACAAAATCTCACCCGGGTCTTTGGAAACATGGAACAACCGAGATAAACAAAGATACTAAGATTATCTACCACCGAGTGAATAACGAGTGTGTAAAATATTTTTAAAATTTACCCCGAAAACCTAAAACGAGTTTTAAAGTTTCAAAATACAATCGGAGAGCCATAAATTCATACAACTCAAAATAAATATCCCCTCCACATTTTAGAATAAAAGTATGTCCTCATGCAACAACATCACACATTTTAGAATAAAAGCATGTCCTCATGCGACAACATCACGACATCGAGGTTTTGAAAGGAGGAAGACGATTAAAAAGAGTATCATTAAGCACAATAGGAAACTAACACACAAACACATCCACAAAATCCACAAAAACACCACCAAGTAAATATATGATATCACATGACCACCATCCACAATCCACAACATAAAATCCAACAAAAAAAAAAATCTCAATCAAAGAGTAGAGCAAGGAAGGGAGGAAAGAGATAACCGGGGCCGTGAGTCGTCATGGCCAAACCTATCAAGGATCATAAGAAAGCGGTGGCGGTGATGGCATCATCCATGGAAATCATCTCATCGGGTCACTTTGGTGGGTCCACGGGCATAGAGTAGTAGCCTCCAACAAACAAATCCTACAAAAAATAAAAACAAGAAAGTAAAACCATGGGTTGCCTCCCAAGAAACGCTTGGTTAACGTCGTAAGCTCGACATAGTGTGGGGTGCCTCCCACAAAGCGCTCGTTTCTAGTCTCGAGCTCTACCACATCAATGATCCACCATCTTGCATACTAAATATATGGAACTATACTTCCGCAAGAACAACATCTCGGTCATGGGAGCACGATCCTCCAAATAAGAGAGATAACGAGCATGCATGGTAGTGTGTCGAAACTTTTCTACCAAATCCAAGGTCCTAGGTCTCTCTCCCAAATATACGCCAAGATGTAGATCATCATTGCCTTCCACATTGACCGGTAAAAATATCGAACTAAACCTTCGGAGGAAGAGCGTCTCGGCCAAGGGGACAAGGGACTTCTTATAATAAGAACCAAAATTCCGAGAGAGGTGTCTAATCATGACAAACAAATCAAGCCCCTTCGTTCCATCCACCTCAACCACTACAAAGATTGAGCTATATTTCCTTAAAAACATCATCTCGGCCGAAGGGAAAGAAGCCTCAATATAGACATCATCGACATACCGGACATCGGGAAACTCGACATCAACTCCTAAGAAAATCAACCTTGATATGCTCGTATTCAAACCGCAAGAGACTCCCATTTTTCCTAAATCGGGACCGGACACACCCTCTCTTCCTTCAAGAGCTTCATTCGAAGAGCGGTCTTTAGTATGAGAAGTATAATACCTAATCTCGATCCATAGAACCACCAAGCCGTATATTCTTTTACCAAAACTCCAAGTGGATCTCATCTTGCTTATACCCGGATCATGCGGCTTGAGAGAATGGCGAGGAAGGATTTTGCTCGGGTCTTCATCATCTATAGGCTTAGTCATCTCAATTGTAATAGAAAATGTGGGACTTTTCGGCTTCTCATCGACCAAACGAACCGGAGATGAGGGAGGTGATTCAGGCATATTTTCACATTCGGGAACAACGTTCTCTACCTCGTCTTCAACACCCGAACAAACCGGAGCACTTTTAGGCGGATCCTCCAACGTTTTGACTATAGGAGTGCCCTCGAGGTCCCTATCCAACTCGTCATCGGAAAATGGCTCAAAACACAAAGACTCATCTACATAGTCAATTATACCCTCAAGAAGCATTTATTCTATCCCAATATTTATCGCATTCATCAACTCATCAAATGCTCGAGAAGAGATGTCGTGGTCGGTTCTCGTCTTGGATGGTGGAGATGGCTTGTGGGATGGACTCATCTCGGGAGGTTTCCGGAAGTAACGACCTAGGAATATATCAACCATATTGTCCCACGTTCTCAATGATTTTGATGGAAATGACCTCCACCAATCTCGAGCCCCATCTCTCATACAATCAGAAAAATACCACATTTTCAACTCATCCTCTTCATATCCGGCCAATGGAAGACTCCCTACTACAATGGAGAAGTCCTTGATGAACTTTATGGCATTCTTATTCGGCAATCCGGAGAAATAAGGTAATCGGGAAAGATGATGAGATGTAAGCTCGTCTTTTTGGGCCCTCGGAACACGACATTTGCGAGAAGAGTCGGGTTGGTACCTCGGTTGATTTAACTCTCCAATGGTACGACGTGTATGAGCTTGCATGTTTGGAGAAATTCTTCAATTCTCATATCTCTCACGAGGTCCTTCATCTAAAAGCTCCTCATGGTATGGCCTACGATCCCTCGACACATGATGGATTTGTGGTAATGAGAAATCGCCGATCGTTTTTCGTTTTGGATCTTGCACCCTTGTATGTTGATGACGATATCCGTATTTGTACCCAACATTATGCTCCTCTCGATAGTATCGGCGGTTAAGATCTTGAGGTAGGTCCTTTGGCCTTTGAATTTCCCGAGGAAGTGGTGACATGGAATCCCTCTCGGCATAAGAATAAGTGCGGTCTCGGTCGCGGCCTCTATGATATTGTCGATAATAGCGTAATGGTTGGGACCGATCGGTATAATGAGAGTAGTCACTTCCCAATCCGTGATGGTAGTCATACTCGTCCCTCATCTTGTTCAAAAGAAAGTCGATGTCGGATAGAGGAAAGGATGAAGGAGAAGAAGAAGACCCGATCTCAAGAGAGGGACGATGAATGAGGCAAGAATGGGGGAAAATCTTCATCAACCTATCATACACAAACTTCAACAAACAAGATTACGGGCACCGAGTGGTAAACAATAAATATAAGCAATAAAAAAGAAAAACAAGGCAAACAATAAACTCACAAATTAACAAACAACACCTTTACACTCCCCGGCAACGGTGCCATTAATTGACTCTCCCCCGAGTGCGCTACAAATAATTACTCAGGGTCTCGACTCGCAAGAGGACGAGGCCCTTCGTAGTATGAGTTGACAAGGACGACCCAAGTCATTCTCTCGAGGAGTGTAGGCTCGGAGTGTTCGTTAATGTGTGCTTTATGTACAAATAATATCAATAAATGGGGGGAAAGAGAAGAAGATATATGCTAACAACTACTAAATGAAAGACAAGAAAACATGTAATAGCAAATAAACGGGAATAAATAATAAAAACGGAGGTTTGGTATTTGGATCATTTCACATCGGAATCGAGTTAATAACAATAAGAACCGGGCCGACTAATCCCTCGGTTAAGAGTCAAACTATGGTTGATTAGGTTAGAGTTCAAGGAAGATTACTGGGTAGGTCTCACCTCCAACAAATCGAGAAATCGACCAAAATCACAAAGTGAAACGTCACCGGGTAGGTCTCGGTTTCAACAATCGATCAAGTCCAATAACTAATAAACAAATTAACCCAATCAACATGGCCAACAATCAAAATAAATCAACCATTCATCCTTAGATCCAATCACCAATTACCAAATCATTAAATCTAGCTTAGCATGATACTAAAGCAAATAAACAAGAAAATCAAATAAAGAGCATGCATAAATAAAATAACAATTAAAGGTAACGAAGCTACCGATCAAACGAGGAGTCGATCTTCGATGTGTCACCTAACGAAAATTGATCCGATGAATAGAACGGGCTCGACGATCCGAGAACAAAACGTGCAGACAAAAATACGAGAAAAAACAATGAGGAAAGAAAGATCTAAGAATTAAAATGCTTGAAATGAAGAACTTGAAGAACAAGAAATAAAAATATCTAGAGTACTATTTTAATTATTTACATGCGGTGACTTTCTCTATCTACTATTGTTCTCAAAATTAGTCACATGGGTTGTGTGTGTGCTCCTCTTATTTATAGCTTTTCAAGAGCATGTGGGGTCTTCAAAATTTCATTTTTGCCATCCAAAATCAAATTTCCGAGCAGTCAACGCGGAAGTCAACATTTTTGCGAAAATCGGGTGCGGTCGCTCCCGCTGATCGAACTTTTGGGCGCGTCGGGAGCGGTCGCTCCCATTTGGGTGCGGTCGTTCCCTGTCATCGAAGGTGGAAGTGCGCCGGGCCCGGTCGTTCCCAGTCATCGAAGGTTGAGGTGCATCCGGAGCAGTCGCTCCCGTTTGGGTGCGGTCGCTCCCACTCATCGAAGTGAAGATGTGCATCCGGAGCGGTCGCTCCCGTTTGGATGCGGTCGTGCCCACTCATTAAGTGAAGATGTGCGTCCAGAGCGGTCGCTCCCGTTTGGGTGCGGTCACTCCCACTGGTCGAAGTGAAGAGGTGCATCGGGTGCGATCGCTCCCGTTTGAGTGCGGTCGTGCCCACTCATCGAAGTGAAGATGAGCATCAGGAGCGGTCGCGCCCAGTCTCTAGTCTTCTTCAACACTTCACCGTCCTCGTTTTTGGCTCGTTTTTCTCCAGAATCCTCTCGTTTAAGCTCCAAATTACTATTTCACCAAGAAACTTCAACAAAGTAAGAGATTCAACATTAATTGTGGAAATTCCATCAAAATGTACAAGAAACGGACATATAGAAACACAAAACGGGGTATAATTCACACCAACTACGGGCGAAACAGGGCTTGGGCTCAATTTAATTATTTTTATAAGGAGCTCAATATTTCACCTCCTTAAAGTCCCCTATGTAGTCTATAAAAGCACCCCTATGGTCTTCTCTATTCTCCTAATAATCATACGTGAATATTCTAGAGAGAGAAAGTAGAGAGAGAAGGAGATCCATGGAAGCTTGGAAGATCGTCGCACACCCCGACGTTTAAGCTAATGCAAGGTGTTGGAGTTGTGTACTTAATGTCTAGATTTAAGTATCGGTAAACTCCCGGTCATGGCATTTAACCTATTTAATTAATAAACAATTATTTGCAATTAATTATTATTAATTAATTATGCAAAATATAGTCCTGGATTTTATACGTTGTAGTTAGTATGGTGTGTCGGGCCCACACAGAAGATCATACTATCGGTTACTCGTATTTAATCGAACAGTTGCTCACGACCTAGATGGACACGGACCAATCCATCGGTATAGTCGTTGTGTGAGAGAGAAAATAATTTATCTTAATTATTTTATCACACTTGTACACTTGGTGTATTGGGCGGATCAGCTTGAGATTTATTGATTAGGATTGCCTTGGATAATCAATTTAAATCTCAGAGTATTTTATTCTTAATCCCTGATATTATTACGGGTGTGTATATTTAATATTAGAGACTTTGATTTTCCAAAGGAATTAACCGATTTTATTATTGGGTTAATTACCGGTAAAATTGGGTCGCTATATTTTATATATGACATGCCTTGAATACTTGACGGGAAAGTGTATCCCGGAAGGGTTGATAATATCCCCGAGATGAGTTCATAAGGAATTATTGTGTAAACCTCATGAGTGGATTCGTTCCGCACAATAATAAAGGTTGAACGGTACTAGTCTCGGATATAAGAGATGAATATTATTTATTGAGCAATAAATAAATTTATTCATGGATATTTAAATCTTAAATACACGGAATAATTAATACTAATCGGAGAAATATTATTTGATATAATATGGATTAATATTGGGAGTGCAATTTTATTTATATAGTGGAAAATAAATAAAATTTAATATTGATAAGGATTAATGGATTTGGGTTGGACCCAATTTAATCTTCAATATTTAGAAGCCCAATATTTATTCTCCTTATAATCCCCTACGTAGCCTATATAAGCGCTACATGGTCTTCACTTTTCATAACTTGAGATTA
This sequence comes from Euphrasia confusa, assembly GCA_954870475.1. Lineage (NCBI taxonomy): Eukaryota > Viridiplantae > Streptophyta > Magnoliopsida > Lamiales > Orobanchaceae > Euphrasia > Euphrasia confusa. The sequence continues at coordinate 28,422,287 of OX940960.1, forward strand.
ACCTAAGTTACGCCAATCATAAAGTCTTGGAGAGTGAAGAAGATCCATAGGAATCCGATAGATCGTCGCCCACACGACGTTCGGACGAAGTGCGAGGAATACGTAAGAAGATCGCAAGGTCGTCAACCGATTTCGTTTCTCCGTACAACGAATCGAGGTAATAATCGAGAACCCCCTCTATGATTATTCTTGTTGATTAATCGTGATATATACATGAACGCACGATCCGGGAAAACGACGAACCTCGGGGACGGGGATTCGAGATCCCCGGCGAGGATCGAAGGAGGCGGTCGAACCCTAGGGTTCGGACCGCCCCAACGCGCGACGAACGGCGAGCCCCGGCTGGACGCCGGGGGCACGCGATCGACTTCGGTCGATCGCCGGGGTGCCACGGGCTGGTGCCGTGGCGGACCCCAGTCGCCGTCGTCGGAGGCGCGGACCGCGGGAACCCTCGGCTGGAGCCGAGGGATGCGATCGATCGCGAGGATCGATCGCGGGCTGCTGCGGGGTCACCCGTAGCCGCCTCGCATGAGCTACGGGTTCGCCCGCAGCGGATCATGCGAGGGCGATGCCCTCGCGGGCAGCGAGTCACGCGACTCGCTGCGGGTCTGCTACGAGCAGCCCACGGGGATGCCTCGCGCATCCCCAGCGATCGTCCGTAGACAATCGCGAGCCCCTCGCGGGGGTTCGGCTGGGCGCACGCGGCCTTCGGGCCTCGCTGGGCGTTCGGTCGGGCCCCGGCTCGTGAGGTGGTTCGCGTTCGTGGATCCGACTCGTGGGGGACTTCGGCTGGGGGCGGGCTGCGTGTCTTCGGGCGCGTAGTCTCCAAAGGTCGGACTCCTGCGGATGAGTCGGGGATCCAATCTACGGCGATCTAGGGTTTTGATCGGGTTATCGGTTCCGCAATTTTTGATAGCCCGGGACATCGAATCCCAACAACTGGTATCAGAGCGTTTGGTTTCGTGTTCATGTATATATTCGATTATTGTTCTACCTTGCAGGATTTCCGGCTATCATGGTTAATTTAATTTTTGCTTAATTGATTATCATGATTATTAAACTCTCGGACATGTCGAGATTCGTTTTTGTGGTTGAATGTTTGTAATAGTAAAAATTCGGGGGTTGACCGAATTTAGGATTTATTATTACTTTCTTTATTTTTCCGGAAAATGTATAGGGTCGATTTCATGTATAGAATCGATACCGGATAGTGTAATTTAATTTTTGTAAATTATTTACGTTGGTTCGATGATGAGACGATCGCCGGAAGACGAAGAAGTGACGAAGAGAGTAGGGCTTGGGATCGATCCCATGATGGTGATCGACCCATGGCCTAGCCGGCGTGGCTAGGCGGCGGCGGCGCTCCTCCCCGAGTGGCCGGCCGATCCATCATGGTATGGTGGTATGGGGTCTCCCAACCCATGCCACTTCTACCAATATTCACTTTCCTAATTAATTCAGATTTTTCCTATTTGAGTGTTCTCCTTTTGGAAACTCTCATGGATTAGGAAAAGAATTAATTTGAATTAATTTTATTCCTATTGATTTATTTCCTTCATGGGATTATTCAAAGATTAGGAATTTAATTAATTTAGTACTAAATTTATTTTTCCTATTTGATTATTCCTACTCATGGGAATATTCATGGATTAGGAATAAAAATAAATTTGGAAAGTTAGTAGTCCTAATTTATTTTATTTCCTTGTTATATTATGTCTTCTAGAATATTCCAAATTTTACTTGGATAGATTATTCTAGAGATTTAATAGAACTAGATAGGAAAATAAATAAATAAAAATATTAATAATATTTAATTTTATTTTTGATATATTCAATTGACTTAATTTTCGAATTAAGTAACTTTTGGATTAATTGAAAATAAATAGATTTAAATATTGGAGATTAATATTCTCGTCACATGGAGCATTCAAGAAACGAAGACTGAAGACTAGAAGATGCATATGAAGATAAAGCCATGATAGTCGTCAAAAATAATTTCTCTAGCATTATTTCGACTATGTGATCTATGTGCTTTATTGTTTACATGCATGCTATATGTGTTTATTTTATGCACTAGATAGCGTATCCCTTTATTGTAAAAAGCTAAGTGGGAGAGGGGATGAAAACATTCCCATGGTCTCCATCACTGTTCTCTTGGTGACTTTTATGGACTTTCGAAGTTCATATAGACAAGTCATTGGAGGAGAATTCTTGTAATTCCTTTTACAAGAAACATTGATCAAGTTTATCAAACAATGCCTAATTTGTCTTTCCAAAACTGATTTCAAGTCGACTCATTCTCACCCCGGGGAGTGGAATGGAGCCAGAGCCACTTGGTCATGTAGAGGACACAAATTAGAGACCTTCGTACCATTCTTTGATAGATGGATCGATTGTCTGCTCGGCTCCCTCATTTATGAGAGATAGGGTCGTTCGCATGGTGAATCACTGGTTAGAAACTTCGAGTTTCACTTATGATTCTCCGCGTCTTGATTTACAACATCAAATGAATCAAGTAATTGGATTTCAATTATATAAATCTATTTGGTGTAGTAAACGTCCACACGAACGTGGCTTGCTATACTGAAAGGGATTTTAGAATAATTGATGTAGACAGTTATAGGAGATTGTGAGGGATTGCGAGTTATCGTAAACGTCCACACGAACGTGGCTTGCGGTGACATAACAATTCTAAGCGATTCACCTTAGTACTGAGTGATGGTTTACACTTAGGTACGCTTTATAGTATTCTTCCCAACGAAGTAACGCTATAATGATGTGACGCAAACCTAATTGCTGAATCATTTGGGTGGGTAAACGTCCACACGAACGTGGCTTACCTTACCTGATGGGATTTTAGACGCAATTAGTGATTTAATGATATTATTTGAGGGAGATAATATCGGACATTAAATTGATTGTTTGTTTACATGTGCTTATAGGTTTAGAGAATAGTTATGAATCCACTTTCTGTGATACTCAAGGAACATAAACTCACTGGCCCCAATTATATTGATTGGAAGAGAAATTTAGACATTGTCCTGACTGCTGAAGAGTACAAGTTTGTACTCTATGAGCAATGCCCTGCTGAACCCACGGCCGCCTCAACTGATGAGGAAAAAGAAGCATATCGGAAGTGGAAAAAGGCTGATGAAATGGCTAGGTGCTATATTTTGGCTTCCATGTCAAATGTACTCCAAACCCAACATGAGCCGATGAACACTGCCGAGGATATGTTATTTAACCTCAAGGAGATGTTTGGGCATCATGACCGTGCAGGTAGGCAAGAAGCAATGAGAGTCCTCATGTCGACTACTCAGTCTGAAGGAACGCCCGTTGAGGAGCACGTTCTCAAGATGATGAGTCTGTTGAATGAATTGGAGGTCCTAGGAGCTATGATTGATGATGAGACGCAAGTCGACATCATACTCCAGTCTCTGACCCCTAGTTTTGAGCAGTTTCGTATGAGCTATAATATGGGTAAACTGTCTTATACTCTTGCGCAACTCCTGACTGAACTGAAGGCGGCAGAGGGGATCTACAAGAAGGGCAAGTCTCAAGCGCTTGTGGCTACCAAGTCCAAAAGCTTGAAAGCTATTGGAGGTAGGGGCAAGAAAAGGAAGCAAGCCATGAAACCCAGTGGTGCCAAGAGGAATGGACCACGAGTGGGGGCTAGTAAGCCAAAGGGCAAGTGCTTCCGATGCAACAAGTCTGGACACTGGAAGTCTGAATGTCCTCTCAGAGGTACGAATTTTTCTTTAGTCGTAAAAACATAGTCAGCGGTATTATCTACCAGAATTCTGGTGTGTAGATATGGAACCACTGACCGTATGTGCATTATTTTAAATGTAGGGGTTCCAGAAAACCCGGCGACTTAGAGAAGAAGAGTTCGAGTCTACATGGGCGAAGCTGTTGGGGTAGCAACGGTTGCAGTGGAAGACATTTATCTGTTTTAGGATTTCATTTCAGTTATTGCTTATGTACCCCTTTATTTTGAAAAAGAACTTTTGTTCTGGTTTTCTTTATTATTAATGGATATTTTATTTCTTTAATCATTTGATGGTTTGGATAAGAAATAATGATGATATCTATTCTGGTACATTAGATAGCAATATATGAATGATGAATCCTTAGTCTACCACGATGCAACAAACCGTTATGTATAACTTGTTTTACTTATTAGATGTATTTCTCTTATTAATCATTATACTTGTGAATTCTTGAACTTGGTAGTATCTATTCAAAAGGGATTCAAAAGGTCGAAATTGATTTGATCAATTATAGTTGGAGGAATGGACCTCCCGACCTAAGAATCGATCTTGAAAGATGATACAACTGAATTAACCTTTCTGGATAAAGGATGGAATTCGGACAAGTATTGAAAATGATTAATGATTAATGCGGTGACATGTGTAATTGGAAAGGCACGAGTCGTTCTTTAAAGAATACTCGAAGATGGATTAGAATACTTGATGTGCCATAGAAGCGGAGTGTTTTCAACATAAAGCCATTATGGGGATCTTTCCAAGTATATCCATTGAAAGCCTGCGACTTGTTCGCGGAGGCTATCACCTATCTAAATAACACATAGCATAAATCAAAGATTGAGACTAAGTCTCAAGCGACTACACCATACACTGATGTGTGGACATGGTGTGTCAGAAATAAGAGATGAGATTCTAATAGTGAAAGGACAAGTTTGTTCAGAACTACCTATGTTCTATGGATATTTCTGGATACAACGGCACATTCTATGTGGTTGTAGAATATCCTAGAAGGACAAGTAATTGTAAGTTCAATAGTACTGCGAACCAGATAGGTATCCTCACCCGGTTCTTAGAGGAAGGCTATTAGATGAACTACAATGCCCTAATTGACAAAGTACTTTAAAATGAGGAAAGGAGAGACTGAGAACCAGCCTGACCGAGTAGCGGTACACCACTAACTGCACCTAATGTTATTACTGTTATACACCGGAACGCCATTGCAGTGGGAGGTTGTTAAGCAACCAGAGATGTTCATAAGACTGGAGGAGTTTTGAACTCTGGATCTAGTATACATGAAATCAATCCCTAGTTCTGCATAGGAACTTGCGAATTGATGAGATAGTCCATTCTATGGATTCATCAAAAGGCAAGGAGAGGTGTGTTAGAGACGTAATGGAAACAAAGGTGGTGTTTCTCGGAATTTTATGTAGATAACACTTCATCGTTGGCAACAATGTAAAAGTGTTGTTAGACATAAAATAAAGGTTGTCTAAATAAATCGAGATATAAGATAAAGATGAAATTGGATCATGTTCTTAGAAATCTTTCGATCTCTAGATAAGAACATTTGTATTTCTCTTAAGATATCTTATACGATTATGGTTTGTTTTAAACATGCACAATTCTGAGAAAGGTTATTGCCTTTCGAGAACAGAATGCATCTATCTAAGGTATGTGTCTTGAACACATGAAGGAGATAGATTTAAGCGAAGCAGTTACCTACACTTCAAGTGGAGAAAGCTTTGTAGATGCAATGTTGAAAAACAAGAACCTGATATCAACTATGCGATAAGCGTAGTGGGAGGATATCAAAATAATCTGGATAAGAGATATTCGAATGCTGTAAAGTACTTGAAGTACTGGATTACTGGCAAAACGAAATCTTCTTAGATTACAGTTTCTCAGATCCAAAATCAGAGAAGGACCAGTGTAAGTCGATATCAGGCTATGTGTTCACTTTTAAAAGAGGTGGAACCTAAGGATGAAAGAGTGTTAAGCGTGATGCTTCTCGGACTCTATCATAAACCGAATAGCAGCCTCAGAGGCAGCGGAAGTTTTGGTTAGGTTCCGGAATGACCTCTGAACTTGGATATGACTCCTTGTTCACCAAAGGCTATGAACATAGCGGTGCGTGGAGAACTGGAAGAAGTCATAAGTTCGAAAAGGTGATGATAACACACAGAGCCAGTACCACCTGATACGAGTCATCGTCAGAGAGACGACGCAGTAGTCACCAAGATAACTTCAGAGCGGCAACCTAGATTGCTCATTCACATAATACTTCTGGGAAGTATAACTTAAGCACGTGATGAGTATGGGAGTCGGGAGTTTGGAGGAAATGACTAGACCTTAGTACAAGTGGGAGATTGTTGGAGTTGTGTACTTAATGTCTAGATTTAAGTATCGGTAAACTCCCGGTCATGGCATTTAACCTATTTAATTAATAAACAATTATTTGCAATTAATTATTATTAATTAATTATGCAAAATATAGTCCTGGATTTTATACGTTGTAGTTAGTATGGTGTGTCGGGCCCACACAGAAGATCATACTATCGGTTACTCGTATTTAATCGAACAGTTGCTCACGACCTAGATGGACACGGACCAATCCATCGGTATAGTCGTTGTGTGAGAGAGAAAATAATTTATCTTAATTATTTTATCACACTTGTACACTTGGTGTATTGGGCGGATCAGCTTGAGATTTATTGATTAGGATTGCCTTGGATAATCAATTTAAATCTCAGAGTATTTTATTCTTAATCCCTGATATTATTACGGGTGTGTATATTTAATATTAGAGACTTTGATTTTCCAAAGGAATTAACCGATTTTATTATTGGGTTAATTACCGGTAAAATTGGGTCGCTATATTTTATATATGACATGCCGTGAATACTTGACGGGAAAGTGTATCCCGGAAGGGTTGATAATATCCCCGAGATGAGTTCATAAGGAATTATTGTGTAAACCTCATGAGTGGATTCGTTCCGCACAATAATAAAGGTTGAACGGTACTAGTTTCGGATATAAGAGATGAATATTATTTATTGAGCAATAAATAAATTTATTCATGGATATTTAAATCTTAAATACACGGAATAAATAATACTAATCGGAGAAATATTATTTGATATAATATGGATTAATATTGGGAGTGCAATTTTATTTATATAGTGGAAAATAAATAAAATTTAATATTGATAAGGATTAATGGATTTGGGTTGGACCCAATTTAATCTTCAATATTTAGAAGCCCAATATTTATTCTCCTTATGATCCCCTACGTAGCCTATATAAGCACTACATGGTCTTCACTTTTCATAACTTGAGATTAACCTAAGTTACGCCAATCATAAAGTCTTGGAGAGTGAAGGAGATCCATAGGAATCCGATAGATCGTCGCCCACACGACGTTCGGACGAAGTGCGAGGAATACGTAGGAAGATCGCAAGGTCGTCAACCGATTTCGTTTCTCCGTACAACGAATCGAGGTAATAATCGAGAACCCCCTCTATGATTATTCTTGTTGATTAATCGTGATATATACATGAACGCACGATCCGGGAAAACGACGAACCTCGGGGACGGGGATTCGAGATCCCCGGCGAGGATCGAAGGAGGCGGTCGAACCCTAGGGTTCGGACCGCCCCAACGCGCGACGAACGGCGAGCCCCGGCTGGACGCCGGGGGCACGCGATCGACTTCGGTCGATCGCCGGGGTGCCACGGGCTGGTGCCGTGGCGGACCCCAGCCGCCGTCGTCGGAGGCGCGGACCGCGGGAACCCTCGGCTGGAGCCGAGGGATGCGATCGATCGCGAGGATCGATCGCGGGCTGCTGCGGGGTCACCCGTAGCCGCCTCGCATGAGCTACGGGTTCGCCCGCAGCGGATCATGCGAGGGCGATGCCCTCGCGGGCAGCGAGTCACGCGACTCGCTGCGGGGCTGCTACGAGCATCCCACGGGGATGCCTCGCGCATCCCCAGCGATCGTCCGTAGACGATCGCGAGCCCCTCGCGGGGGCTCGGCTGGGCGCACGCGGCCTTCGGGCCTCGCTGGGCGTTCGGTCGGGCCCCGGCTCGTGAGGTGGTTCGCGTTCGTGGATCCGACTCGTGGGGGACTTCGGTTGGGGGCGGGCTGCGTGTCTTCGGGCGTGTAGTCTCCAAAGGTCGGACTCCTGCGGATGAGTCGGGGATCCAATCTCCGGCGATCTAGGGTTTTGATCGGGTTATCGGTTCCGCAATTTTTGATAGCCCGGGACATCGAATCCCAACACAAGGAATACGTGGGAAGATCTCAAAGTAATCGATAGATCTCGATTTTCTGGCAAACGAGAACAAGGTAAAATCATAGAAATTCCCTTATGATTTTAAAGATATAATTATCGTAATTATACCAAGAACCAAGATCCGAGGACGAAACCCAAAGACGAGGTCGACCCGGGCACTGGTGATCGGACCACCGGACCGCCGGCAGATCGACGGCTCGGCTGGACAGGTTTCACGCGAGGTTGATCGAGCCTAGGGCTCGATCGCACGACTGGGTTGCGGGTTTTCCCGCAGCGACCTGCTGTGTGCTGCGGGTTTTCCCGCAGCGAGTCAGGCGACTCGCTGCGGGCTGCTACGGGAGATTCGCTGGTTGCTGCGGGCTTCTACGAGCAGCCCCGCGTGGCTGCCGGGTACAGCCGCGAGTTCCTCGTGGGGACTCGGCATAACAGCCGCGGGTTTTCCCGCGGCTAGGGTTTTGGTCGAGTCCGGCTCCGTGATGGTTCGTGGCGGGTTTCCAGCGACCAGGATTTCGACTAGGGTTGTTATTCCGCGTTTCCCGACGACCCCGGGATGTCGATTTCCAACACCTGTTTGCATTTTGCTTGCAGTCATTGAGTTAATTGGAAACACCAAAGTTCTGCCTTGCTCAATAGCATAGTGCCTCAATGTAGCCCTGAAAGTTAGGATATCCTTGAAACACAAACCAACAAAAAACTGAACATGTTCCATGTCCACCTTAGGATTGAATACTTTGAATGCTTTGCCCTTGCTGGATTGCACAACTTCTTCAATTCTGACCCCTTTCCTTTTTTGCAAATCAACCGTTTCACTTCTAGTCATTGATTTTTTTTCCTTTTTTGTCCCTTCTACTGCTCCATTTCTCATCTGAATCCACAAATTTACTGAAGTAAACATCATCTTGCTCATACTCACCATCACTGTCAATTAAGAAATCAGACAGCGCTGAATAATCTTCCACAGAAACTGCCCCATCACTATCAATTTCCTCAACTTGCCCATCAAATAATTTTTCCATACACTCACTGTTTTTAGCTTCTCTTTCTAACACCTCATCAGCCACATCTTTAGTGTACTCATCTATGTCAACATCCTGCAGCCCTTCATCAACACCAGCATCAACACCAGCTTCATCCTTCAACCAACATCCTCATTACCACTCTCATGTGCTTGAAATTCTGGAATAGTTATGTAGATAATGTCATCCACAGGCAGCCCTTCATGATCAACATATAAAGCTACAAACTTGGAAGCAAACACATAATTCCACATCTACAGATGCCATTACCACCAACTCAGTTTTTCTCAAATCAGTAGGTAACACATAATCAATGTAGTCCACCTTCCCATTCACATGAGATTTCTTACCTTGTTCAAGCAAAAAATTTCCAGAATGGTGAATGATGATTGTGAAGAAATAACTCTTGGAATCGTACTCAGGCACACACTTTCCATCTGGAATCACTTCGCTTTGCCTCCTCACATCCCAGTGCATGCCCGTCATCGAGCTGAAGTAGAGCTCTAATCGAGCTCAAATATCCCGCTGAAAATTTAGGGTTTTTGATCGAACTGAAATTCTGGTAATTTTCTGATTTTATTACAGCTTGAATTTGAGGTGAGAGTAGAGATTGAAAGATAGTTGAAAGAGGGAGCTGAAAAATTAGGGTTGTGTAATGAATTGGGGATTTGTTAACAGTTGAGAGCAGACAATTTTACAGCTCCCTGAGCTGAAAAATCGAAATGACCTTTTTACCCTCTTATACGAATATAAAAATCGATTTCTGTATTTAAATGTCACGTGATTTGCACGTGCACCGAATTCCGGTCATTTGAGGTATTAAATTGTAATATTTTCAAAGTTCAGGTATTAGTCGGAAATATTTTAAATGTCAGGTAGTAAATTAAAAAAGTGGTCAAAGCTCAAGTAGTAAATAAGAATTAACCTTAAAACTTAATAACGATTTCACTTTAAAAAAATACAGTGAAATCGAGTTAAATCTTAATACTTAAATAATGAATTCCCTCATTAGTAGTAAAACTAAATACCTATTTCACTTTTCACAAATACATCGTTGTTTTGCTCGTCTTTCTCAAATGTTTTCAATGCTTTGCGCACGTTTTTTGAGTTCTTTTCTCAACCAAATTTTGTTTTGAAAGATGTCACATGTTCCTCTTGTTAGCATGCATGATACCTTCAATTGCGGTTGAAATTGAATGATGATGATGCACACAAGCTAATACATAGTAGTTAGGATAGGTTGAAATTGAATGATGATGATGCACACAAGCTAATACATAGTAGTTAGGATGATGCAATCCAAGGACCAGTGCAAGACGGTGAGGTTCGTTTTCAGACCGAAACGACGAAAATGGCATCGGAATAAGAGTTGGGAGTGTGCCGAGAAGGTTCCGCGAAGTTCGGTCGAGCATTTGGCTTGGTGTAGGCCGACACCAAGGCTTGTCGGCCGACAACGGGGCTAAAATCCATATTCTGCGGAACACGAGGTGAAACCCGTGTTGGAATTCGATATCCCGGGTTATTAAAATTTGCGGAAACAATAACCCGCTCAAACCCTTCGCCGGAGATCACACGAACGCCGATGAACGCGCCGGAGTCCAGCCGAGGAGACCACGCACCCGAAGGCACGCGGCCCGCCCCCAGCCGAACCCCCGCGTCGCGGGGTCCGCACGATCGCACGCCGATCGCTCACGGCGATCGGCCGGGACTGCCCAGCAGTCCCCCGCGGCGAGTCCGGCGACTCGCCGCCGTCTGGAGGAGCCCCACCTTCACGGTGGGGTCGGGCACGACACCAGCCCGTGCCCAGCGATCGATCATCGTGATCGATCGCGTGCCCTCGGCTCAGCCGAGGGTCGATCCTCCCGGTGCCCTCAAACCCTAGTCGGGCGGTACGCATGGTCCGGTGGCTTCGCCACCACCATGCGATCGTCCGTCTACTCCGGGTTCGAACTTCGGATCTTGCGTTCTACGGTATTTTCAATAATTCGAATCAAATAAAATCATAAAGGGCGTTTAGATTTTATACCTTCGATTCGTTGTTCGGAGAAACGAAATCAAACACCTTTGAATCTTCCCACGTATTCCTTGCACTCCGTTCGAACGTCGGGTGGGCGACGATCTATCGAACTCCTATGGATCTCCTTCAATTCTCTAGAACTATCAAATATTGATATTCTTGTCTTGTGATTTATGAAGGCCATGTAGTGCCGTAGGGGATCTAAAGGAGGTGAAATATTGGGCTTCTAATATTGGAGATTAAATTGAGCCAAGCCTAAATCCATTAATCCTTACCAATATTAATTTTATTTATTTTCCACTATATAAATAAAATTGCACTCCCAATATTTAGCCATATTATATCGAATAATATTTCTCCGATTTAGTATTATTTATTCCGTGTATTTAAGATTTAAATATCCATGAATAAAATTTATTTATTGCTTAATAAATTTATTCATCTCTTATATCCGAGAATAGTACCACTCAACCTTATTTATTATGCGGGAACAAATCCACTCGCGAGGTTTACATAATAAATCCTTATGAGCTCATCTCGGGGATATTATCAACCCTTCCGGGATACACTGTCCCTTCAAGAATTCACGGCATGCCATATATAAAATATAGTGACCCAACTCAACCGGTAATTAACCCAATAATTAAATCGGTTAATTCCTTTGGAAAATCAAAGTCACTTATATTAAATATACACACCCGCAATCGTTTCAGGGATTTAGAATAAAATACTCCGAGACTTAAATCAATTATCACAGAGCAATCCTAATTGATAAGTCTCAAGCGATCCGCTCAATACACCAAGTGTACAAGTGTGATAAAATAATTAAGACAAATTATTTTCTCTCTCACACAACGACTATACCGATGGATTGGTCCGTGTCCATCTAGGTCGTGAGCAACTGTTTGATTAAATACGAGTGACCGATAGTATGATCTTCTGTGTGGGCCCGACACACCATACTAACTACAACGTATATAATCCAGGACTATAATTTGCATTTATTTAATTAATAATAATTAAAAGCAAATGAATGTTCATTATTAATAGGTAAATGAAAGTGTACATAGAGTTCACAATACTCAAATCTAGACATTAAGTATACTACTCCATCAACCCGCACTTCGGAATGAATGTCGGCCGACAGAGAATTTACACTACGACAACGTCGGGCGACAATTGGATGTCGGGCGACATCTTCACAAAATGACAGCAGCGGCGGATTTTAGGGTTTTCAACGTTTTTATTGTTTTTTTTTCCTTTTTCTTTACGTTTATGTTTCGTTTTGCCTATATAAAGGCTTCTTAAGACCTTGTTACAATATAACTTTAATTTTGATGATGAATAAATATCGTTTTGTGAGTTTTTATTAAAATTCTCTTGGGTTCGAATTCTACCCGATTACCAAAGAATTCAACCGACGAATCAACGAAGCCATCCCCTCTTCGTTCGTGTGTCTTCCTCATCCCCGAGTGGCTGATTCAATTACGTATTGGGGTTTAGGTTTTTCATCTAAATCATTCTACGGGTTAGAACCAGAGGTTTTGAGACTTCCGCAAGGTATCTTTATCGTTTCCGTTCTTCGTTCTCTTCCATCCATCTTCTATCCAACGAGGTTCGTATCATTTGGTATCAGAGCCCAGGTTTGGGTTCTTAATATTTCGAATTACGTAACCTCGTTTTGTTCTCTTTTGTTTCTTATTCTTTCTTTCTTCGTTTCTCCTTCTTCCTTGATTAAATTTTTTTTTTCACAATATTATCGAAAATTACTGTTCATGAACAGTAATTATTAAAATAAAAAAATTGGCATAATTTTGTCGTTTGTTTCCTAGGGTTTTCGGGCATCGTATAGAGTCATATTTGCGTTTTCCGTGTTTCTTTTGAGATTTCCGATTTTTCAGCACTTTATTTGTACCTTCCGACGAACGTTGTTGTGGTGTCGTGGTTCGTGTGGCGTTGAATTTCGATTCCTTAAGAGAGAATTTGAGAGGACAAAAGGCAGAGTGTGTGAGATAAAAGCCATACTGAGAGATACACGAGAGCTGTGAGGGAGAGAGTTCTTTATTTCTATTTTGTTTCTAACACTTTTGCTGGGTAACTGAGATGGATCATCCCCAAGCTAAGCTCATCCTAGAGACATTGCGAGCGGAGTTAGGAACGATGATTACGTCGGAGATGGAGGTGGTGCATGAGCGGCTTACCGCCCTGGAGAAGAGACCTCATCGAGATAATGCATGGTATCGAAGAGGTGGCGGCGGATACCGAGGAGTTCAGAATGGCCATCATCGAGCCCGTGATCGTAGTCGGGAGTTTTATGTTGAGAAGGATGAAGTTTCTGACCTTGATGAGAGGAGGTCCCGAGCTGAGATCCAGACTGAGAGCTGGAGCAACATTGAGCGTCTGATAGGGGAGTGGGTACATGCGTCCATGGCTGTTGGGGAAGTAGCGACTGATGAAGAGGGCGAAAAGTCAGAAATGTCAGTTTCAGTAGAGCCCGAGAAGGAGGCTTCGGTGGAGTCCGAGGAGGAGGTTTCGGTAGAGCCCGAGGAGGATGAGTATATTCTAACCACTGAGGAAGTTGGTGCAACCGTGGTTCGACAGTTGGAGTTACCCATAGTGAAGCATCCTGAGCTGAATCGATTATTGTGGTTGTGTGAAACCGCTAACATTAAGGAGACACAAGCAGAGACAGAGGAGCAGCCGACCTTGGTGATGTTGGGCAAGGAGAAGTTGTTCCTCACTAACGGTCTATCTTCTCTACCCCCTTCCGTTCTTTTTGTGTTGCAGGAATTTGATGATGTTTTCCCTGAGGATACACTTCCTTATTTATCAACGACTCAGGGGATTGAGCATCAGATTGACGTTGTTTCGAGCTTGTTCGTGAGAGTGGTGTTCGAGCCTGGCATAGGCTTGGATTTGAGGACAAATCCTCTTGAGGAGGGGAATGATGCAATCCCAGGACCAGTACAAGACGGTGAGGTTCGTTTTTAGACCGAAACGATGAAAATGGCATCAGAACGAGAGTCGGGAGTGTGCCGAGAAGGTTCCGCGAAGTTCGGTCGAGCATTTGGCTTGGTGTCGGCCGACACCAAGGCTTGTCGGCCGACAACGGGGCTAAAATCCATATTCTGCGGAACACGAGGTGAAACCTGCACTTCAGAATGAATGTCGGCCGACAGAGAATTTACACTACGACAACGTCGGGCGACAATTGGATGTCGGGCGACAGAGAAATCCCGTCGGGCGACATCGTCACAAAATGACAGCAGCGGCGGATTTTAGGGTTTTCAACGTTTTTATTGTTTTTCTTTCCTTTTTCTTTACGTTTATGTTTCGTTTTGCCTATATAAAGGCTTTTTAAGACCTTGTTATAATATAACTTTAATTATGATGATGAATAAATATCGTTTTGTGAGTTTTTATTAAAATTCTCTTGGGTTCGAATTCTACCCGATTACCCAAAGAATTCAACCGACGAATCAACGAAGTCATCCCCTCTTCGTTCATGTGTCTTCCTCATCCCCGAGTGGCTGATTCAATTACGTATTGGGGTTTAGGTTTTTCATCTAAATCATTCTACGGGTTAGAACCAGAGGTTTTGGGACTTCCGCAAGGTATTTTTATCGTTTCCGTTCTTCGTTCTCTTCCATCCATCTTCTATCCAACGAGGTTCGTATCATAGGATGTACTCAAAATTCGGCGGTTCTTATATGTGATCTGATGTAATGTTGGTTTTTATTGTTTAGATCGTTTCAAATGAAGCATTTTTTTATCTTTAAAAAACTTATATGTGATGAAATGTTTTGTTGTTGTTTAGATTGTTTCAAACTAAGCATTTTTAATCATAAAAAAAATGTACCACAATAAAAATAGGTATATTTATGGTATATGGCTCTTTAATTTTACTTATTAAAAAAAACACCTAATGAATTTTAATTTTAAATAAAAGGGTTTATATTATTCATTTTGTTAAATATTAAGGGTTTGACATGTTTTTTATTATATTCAAAGGCATTCTTTGAAATATACAAAGTCCAGAATATCCTTTTAGGCTAAAACAATTAATACTTCCTAATTATTATTTCCACATTAATTCAATTATTATAATTTGTCCCACGTTCAGATAGGTTATGAAATTAATAAATATGCTAGTTAATTGCGTAATTTCTTTTTATATATTGAAACTATACTAGTTAATTGAATTTATAACTATGCTAGTTTTAGTAGAAATAATATCGAAAAATAATAAATACAACATAACTATTATAACTATGGTAGTTTTAGCATTTAGAAATGAAATTAAGAAATAATAATTACAACTTAACTATTATAGTTATTGACAAATTGCAGCAAAACTCAAATTATAATTATCAATGTAGTAGTACAACCAATGTCTTTAAATCGTACATGTCTTTTAATGATTTGAGATCACCAAGAGCATGTCCAGCCTGCTAACCAAAACAAAATAATGAAAAAAATGTTAGTGTTTTTTTATTTGTTTTTTATTTTAAATCAAACGAAAAACATAAATAAGCATGCCTAACAGTAAGAGGCTGGAATGAGACCCATAAAAGTCTGATTATCAGCAACGGAGTGTGAATATTGTAGTGAAATAGAATAAATTAGTTTTTGAAACAACGGTTGATTTACTAAGTACAACTACAACAAATAAGACATAGACTGTGTACCAAAATTATTTGAAACATTTTGTTTTTGAATTCTGAGGAGGAAGTGTCCTCCCTGTTGTCAAATGGATCTTATACTCAACCACACCAGACATATTTCCCCAAAACCAAATATCAATATACTAAGAAATTAGGAACATATTTTTTTTATCACAAAAATGACATTAAATTTAAATTAGGCAAAAGCGATGAAAAAAGAGAATCCCCACAAAAACATTATACTCCTTCCGGCCATTAATAGATTTCATACATTGTTGGACACGAAGTTTAAGAAAATTATATTTTTTTTGTTTTTTAATTAAAAAGTAAAGAGTAAAAGTAAAGTAGTTGTGAGTAAAGTTTAAAAAGTAGGTGGAGTAAAGTAAAATAAAATTGTATATTAAAATGAAAAAGTTAAAATAATTATGTGGAAATATGTTCGAAATTCTACGGCAGGACGCTGCAGCAGGGCGTTGCGCAGCAGGCGGTTTCCTGCCAGGATCCAGCATCTTCTATTTTTGGTAATAAACCAAAAATTGAATATCTCTTTCCATACTTATCCGATTGAGGTGATTCAAAAGGCTACGGAATCCTTGGAGCACAAGGAACCTATTCTTGCCATAAATCGACGTCCAGGTCCTCTATAAAAGGACGCTCGATCAGATGCATCGAGAGAGAGTAAGAGAGAAAAGGAACACGTCTTCTTTAGAGATTAAACTTGTAATCGCTTACACCGAGTTTGGTTCTAGGGTTACTAGGAACAGTTGTAATCTCGTTTTTCATATAATAAAGAAGAAACACCCTCTCCCCGAGCACGTAGGTTTCTGCTGCTGCGCAGCACGAAATCGAAGCTCGTAAATCTTGTCTTGTGCTTTCGTTTTTCTTTGCTTTCGTGTTCTTGTGAGTTCATATACGTGAGAGATCGGGAGCTTGAGAGTCAAGTCGTATTCGTGCGGTTTTGGATATTCATATTCGTGTGGTTTATGAAAGTTTAGTTTAATCGGATTTATTCGGTTATTCTAGACCTTGTTGCGCGAATCCTCAACAAGTGGCGCCGTCTGTGGGAAAGATAAATCACAAGGAGAAGATGAAGTCTGGATCGTCGAAGTATGAAGTTGAGAAGTTCACGGGCAAGAACGATTTTGGTCTTTGGAGGATCAAGATTAGGGCAATACTGACGCAGCAAGGATTGTCGGCAGCGCTACTGCCACCGGGCAGCACTAGAGGTGATGGAAAAGACAAGGGAAAAGGTCCAGAGGCCAAGAAGGATGAGGCAGAGGAAGCTGCCGTAAAGGCTGCAGCAGGGGCTGCATCAGGTGACATCGGTGAGATTTCAGACATGGCACGAGCTGTGACTTTTTTGAATCTCGGAGACAAGGTTTTAAGGGAAGTGAAAAACGAAGCTACTGCCTATGACCTATGGCAGAAGTTGGAGAGTTTGTATCTTACTAAATCCTTGGCAAATCGATTGTACATGAAGCAGAAGTTGTATGCCTTCAAAATGGTCTCGGACAAATCCATCGTGGATCAGATGGATGACTTTGTGAAGATTCTTGATGACCTGGAGAACATTGATGAGAAGTTGAAGGAGGAAGATCAAGCATTGCTCTTGTTGGGATCACTGCCTTCATCCCTCGATCAATTTAAGGATGCCATCATCCTTGGCAGGCAGCATGCTCTAACCTTGGAGGAGGTACAAGTTGCCCTAAAGACTAAGGAGCAGCAAAAGAAGGACTCTAAAAAAGACCATCATGCTGCAGCTGAAGGATTGGTAACGGTGAACAAGAATTTCACAAAGAAGAAGAATCAGAAGAAGGGCCAGAAGAGTGAGAACAAAGCATCATCCAATGGTGATTTAAAGTGTTATCATTGTAACAAAACCGGTCACTTTAAGAGGGATTGTCGCCTCTTAAAGCAACAGCAGAATCAGGGCAACAATCATGCTGATGTTGCGGAGGAAAGGGCAGGGGCAATCAATGCCGAAGTCCTAAATGTCACTTCGAGGAAAGAGACGGAGTGGATTCTAGATTCTGGCTGCATATTCCACATGAGCCCCATGCGGCAGTGGTTTGAAGGTTTTGAGGAGATTGATGGAGGTTCGGTCATTCTTAGCAATAACCTAGCTTGCAAAGTTGAGGGCATTGGATCTATTCGTCTGAAGTTGGTTGATGGCTCGGTGAAGCTTCTAACCAAAGTGAGATATATCCCGGAGCTCAAGAGGAATCTTATTTCCCTTGGTCAATTTGATAGCTCGGGATATAATTTTTGTTCTAGTGGAGGATGCCTCCAAGTGAAGAGAGGCAGCACGGTAGTGCTAGAAGGAGAAAAGAGGAATGACTTGTATTGTTTGAAAGGCAGGGCAGTGGCTGTTGTAGCCAGCACTGCGGTGGCAGCAGCAGGTGATGCAGCAACTACAGGAATTAACCAACTTTGGCAGCTTGTGTTTTTGGCAGCCTACTTGATAAACAGAAGTCCTGCTGCAGCACTCTCTTCTAAAACACCGCAGGAGGTCTGGGCAGGGGCTGCACCAGATTTTAAATCTTTGCGGGTATTTGGTAGCTTGTGTTTTTCTCACCATAAAGGTCACAAGTTGGAATCTAGGGCACTAAGATGTGTGTTCCTAGGCTATCCAAAAGGCGTCAAAGGGTACAAGCTATGGTGCATTGAGCCAGGGCAGCAACGGTGCCTCATTAGTAGAGATGTTGTGTTCGATGAGAGCTCAATGCCATTCCAAACTAAACTTGAGCAATCTGATAAGTCTCGAGTTGAATTAGAATTGTTTGGAAGGCTTCAGGATGATCAAGACATCGCAGAAGTTGGAGGCAGCGCAAGAGGCTGTAGCAGTGATAGTGGTTCTGAAGGCAGCAGCTGCAGCAGCGACTGTCATAAAGAAAATCGTAGCGACGATTACCATGTTGATGTTGATCAACATGAAACTGATTTGGGAGGATATCAGTTGGCAAGAGATAGAGAGAGGAGAGTCATTCACCCACCAAAGAGGTATGCACAAGCCGATGTTGTTTTTTATGCTCTTATCGTGGCAGAGGAATTGGATAGTTATGAACCTTCATGCTATTCGGATGCAATCAGCTGCTCAGAGAAAGAGAAGTGGTTGGTTGCTATGGAGGAAGAGATACACTCCTTGGAAAAGAACAACACATGGCGCATTGTCCAAAAACCAGATAGGCAGCGCGTAGTAGGGTGCAAGTGGATTTACAAGAAAAAGGTGGAGTCTTCTGGATCCAATGTGAGATTCAAGGTAAGGCTCGTAGCAAAGGGGTTCACTCAGAGGGATGGAGTAGATTTCAATGAGATTTTCTCTCCGGTGGTAAAGCATTTCACTATTAGAATCCTTTTGGCTATTGTTGCGCAATATGACCTTGAATTACAACAAATGGACGTGAAGACCGCATTCCTTCATGGGGAATTGGAAGAGAAAATCTACATGAGGATACCCGAAGGCGTGGATGGTTCTGGAGATGTAAACAAGGTGTGTTTGTTAAAGAAGTCATTATATGGCTTAAGGCAGAGTCCAAGGCAGTGGTACCGAAGGTTTGATAGTTACATGATGGCAATTGGATTTGTTCGGAGCAAGTTCGATTGTGTGTGTGTACTTGAAGATCAAATCAGGGGCTGTGATCACTTACCTTCTTCTATACGTGGATGACATGCTCATTGCTGCACAATCAAAGGTCGAGGTGGAGGCATTGAAGAGACTACTAAAGGCAGAGTTTGAGATGAAGGACTTAGGTGAAGCAAAGAGGATTCTTGGCATGGATATTGTTAGGAATAGAAAGGAGGGTTCCCTAGTTTTATCTCAGCAAGATTACATTGTGAAGGTGCTGCAAAGGTTCAACATGTATGAAGCTAAGAGACTTGCAACTCCCCTTGGGCAGCATATGAAGCTTTCTATTTCGGACTGCCCTGCAGCAGGGCCTGCCACATCAGCAATGGCTGCAGTGCCTTATGCAAGTGCGGTAGGCAGTCTCATGTATGCAATGGTATGCAGCAGGCCGGACATTGCCTATGCTAGTATCACGCTTTATGAGCAATCCTGGTAGGAGTCATTGGGAGGCAGTGAAGTGGTTGTTGTGATATCTTAAAGGCAGCGTGAGCAAGGGAATCATATTCAAGAAGATGGAGGTCAATGGTGATGCTCTAATTGGATATGTGGATGCGGATTTTGCTAGTAATCTTGATACTAGAAAATCTGTAACGGGGTATGTGTTTACCTTGTTTGGCTCGGCAGTGGTTTGGAAGGCAAACCAACAGGCAGTGGTTGCGCTGTCAACTACGGAGAGCGAATACATTGCCTTGACTGAGGCAATAAAGGAGGCAGTGTGGCTGAAGGGTATAGTTCAAGAGCTTGGGGTATCACAAGAGGTAATCTCGGTTAATTGTGATAGTCAAAGTGTCGTGCACTTGGCTAAGCATCAAGTATTCCATGAGCGGACCAAGCATATTGACGTGAAGCTACATTTTGTTAGAGACTTGGTGGATAAAAGAGTTTTCAAGGTGGAGAAGATTGCTAGCGAAATCAATCCAGCCGTTCACTAAGTTGCTTCCGGAGAAGAAATTCAGTCTATGCCAGCAGCTCGTATCGCTGCTGGACATCTCGCAATGCTGAAATTGCGCAGGAGCTGCGGCAAGCAGACTGCCGCAGGGGCTGTGGCAGGCATCATGCTGCTGCAGGGGGGCCAAGTTAGGCAGCGAGATTCAGACTGCTGCATGCAGTGCTGTGAGTTGCTAACTTGATGAAGTCGTCTATGGAGGTTTCTGGAGGTGCGGGAAGGTGGAGTGACATCTACTTTAGGATTATGACGTATGTCATGTACAGGTTCTTGATGCCGCATGGTGGTGTTGAAGAATTTGGGAATGCAATACCTATGGCAGGTGTTGCGGTAGTATTGGGCATGGCATGTTATGTCTAATGTCAATACTAGGAGAAATATGATCGGGTATGATCATATGGGAGCAGTGTGATTCGAAATCATACTGGAATGGAGTCGAATGATCGGGTTTGATCATGGCATGGGTTGAGCAGTACTAAGAAATTAAGAACATATTTTTTTTATCACAAAAATGACATTAAATTTAAATTAGGCAAAAGCGATGAAAAAAGAGAATCCCCACAAAAACATTATACTCCTTCCGGCCATTAATAGATTTCATACATTGTTGGACATAAAGTTTAAGAAAATTATTATTTTTTTTGTTTTTAATTAAAAAGTAAAGAGTAAAAGTAAAGTAGTTGTGAGTAAAGTTTAAAAATTAGGTGGAGTAAAGTAAAATAAAATTGTATATTAAAATGAAAAAGTTAAAATAATTATGTGGAAATATGTTCGAAATTCTACGGCAAGACGCTGCAGCAGGGCGTTGCGCAGCAGGCGGTTTCCTGGCAGGATGCAGCATCTTCTATTTTTGGTAATAAACCAAAAATTGAATATCTCTTTCCATACTTATCCGATTGAGGTGATTCAAAAGGCTACGGAATCCTTGGAGCACAAGGAACCTATTCCTACCATAAATCGACGTCCAGGTCCTCTATAAAAGAACGCTCGATCAGATGCATCGAGAGAGAGTAAGAGAGAAAAGGAACACGTCTTCTTTAGAGATTAAACTTGTAATCGCTTACACCGAGTTTGGTTCTAGGGTTACTAGGAACAATTGTAATCTCGTTTTTCATATAATAAAGAAGAAACACCCTCTCCCCGAGCACGTAGGTTTCTGCTGCTGCGCAGCACGAAATCGAAGCTCGTAAATCTTGTCTTGTGCTTTCGTGTTCTTGTGAGTTCATATACGTGAGAGATCGTGAGCTTGAGAGTCAAGTCGTATTCGTGCGGTTTTGGATATTCATATTCGTGTGGTTTATGAAAGTTTAGTTTAATCGGATTTATTCGGTTATTCTAGACCTTGTTGCGCGAATCCTCAGCAAATTATTTCATTTTTTGAGGTATGTCAACTATTGTTGGACACCCCTAAAAGGAAAGCATGTCAAGTGTTTTTGGACCGAGGGAGTATACCATATCGATCTTGGGAAAAAGACAAAAAAACGCAAAAAGATACCTTCACAAGGTGTCGATTTCGGGCTCACAGTTTGGATGAGGAAGAAGGGGTTTGCAATGTTGAATTAAATTTCACACTAACCTTGTCGAGTTTAATGGTTGTCTGAATAGAGGAAATTTGAAGCCGTTCATGCTTAGCTTCTTAGAAATAATCGCAAATTCTGGAGGTGGGAAATTTTCCAGATTCACAAATGAACTATATATGACTACGGAAGTTATTGGACAATATATTAGGGTTGTGTTTAAATTAATTAAATTAAAATATATTTATATAATAAAGAAGGTTAGAATTGGTAGTATGCCTTACTATATAACTAGGAAAAAGATTGGGTAGAACTTATAATATTAATCTTAATCTTAGAAGTGCCCCATATATGAATCCCCTTTTTTTAACACCTCTTAATTAAGCAAAGCAAGTAGACAAGTATCACTTAAATTAAATTTAGAAATTGGAATATGCTGAGATGATTCTTTCCATCATTTTCATTAAGAGTTGACATTTTTTCATCAATCCCGTCTGACCATAATTAAAATTCATTATTCACAAATAAATTTACATTTTTATTCTAATTAAGTTCGCCATTTGTAATTATTCTTAATCTTTTGTACATTTGTATTATATTATTTTAATGGTAGGCATGATAGAACAAAACATTAGTATTTGTTTATAGGGAGAATTTTTTATTTGGTCTCATATAGTTGGCCCAGTTTCGATTTAGTCCCATGTAGTTACACATTTTCAATTTAGTCCCATATAGCTCGAAATTTTGTCCGATTTAGTCCTTTTTGGCCGGAATCTTCAATTTTGACCGGTCAACCGATGACGTGGCAGCCCGGAAGTCGATCGGCGATTTGCTTGGACAAGTGTCATCTCCTGATTGGCTCCTGCGATCAATTTTCAAAAAAAAAAAAAAAAAAAAGCCACGTCAGCTAACTAATTAATAAATTAAAAAAGAAAATCGAAAAATCCTTTTTATAAAACCGCGACGGGCTCCAACCGGTGAAACAGAAACAAAAAATAGATTTCTCCCCAATTTCTATACGAACCCTAATTCTCTAATCTCCCAAATTTCTCCCCAATTATCCAAGAACCCTAATCCTATATCGAACTGAATCAACAGAAAATCACGTCTTCTTCGTTCTCTATTCCCACCAAACATCAAAGTATCGATTTCTCTATTCCTCTCCCCAATGTCTCAGTCAAGTGGAAGACATAATTCAAAGTTCTGTTATTGCTCGAAGATAGCTATGACTGCAACCTCATGGAAGAATGAAAATCCAGGGCGACGATTTCTTGGTTGCGGGAATTACCCGGTTTGCAACAAGCTTCTGTGTATTTTTTTTTTTTTTGTCAATTTCTAATAATGAACTGGTATTTTTTTCAGAATGTTGGGCATTGTAATTTTTTTAGGTGGATTGATCCTCCTATGTGTGAGAGAGCCATACAAATTATTCCGGGCTTGTTGAGACGATTGAATGAACAGGAAAATAATATCAAGGTTGAAGGCAATGCGAGTGATGAGCTTGCTGCTGAAAATGCGTTTTTGAAGCTTGAGTTGAAGAATTTGGAAGAGAAAAATCAATGTATGCTGGAGAAAAATAGGAATTTAGTTCGTAGGGTTTACACAATCATCATGTTTGCTGGAATTAGTCATTTGATTGTGTATTTTTTCTTCTGATTTGGCTCAGTTTATGTAGTGTATGAATGAGTGAAAGAGTATGGATTTTGGCCCTGTATGGCAGTGTATGGATTTTATTTTCTTTGAATAATAATGAACTTTCTCTTTCAATGCAACAGTTTCTTTTTTTCATATGGTAAATTCATAGAACATAAACATGAACCATGTACAAAAGCCAAAACATAAAAGGCTAACTTCACTGAGTGAAACATCATTGAAATATAAACATAACCACAATGTCACAAAAAGGTTCAATGCAATACTTAACATAGTCACTTAAACAAAATCACAATGTCACAAAAGGGCTCCAATTACTACTTAATCCAAGAACATTAACAAAAGATGCCACTGGCATACATAGTTTAATGCAAAAGAAAGAACAATCAAGAGCTTCCCCTGCCACTCCTTCCTCTTCCCCTTCCACTGCTTCTTCCCTTTCCTCTGCCCTTCCCCATCATCAGTTGTTCATGCATAGTTGGGCCAGGGACTTTCTCAGGTGCAGTTGTGATCTGACTTTGTTGTGTGCCAATATCAGTTGTGATCTGACTTTGCTGCGTGCCAACTTCACTTTCTGCAATTGTTCTTCTCCTTGGTGGCGCAATCTGTGATCAGAAAATGAATACAAATAATGAAACATAAATCAGTGAGTTCACTACAAAAAAAAAAGTAGAATACTAACATGATGTTCTCCAATGGAAGTTGTAGGTTGACTGAGTCCTTCATTTCCAGCAGGAACATTATCACTTTCAACTGGATTCTCTGAGGCCTTCTTCCCACATGAGATTCTGTTATGACCTTGTTTACCACATTGTCTGCACTTGTATGAGGGAGCTTGTCTGCGCATCTTTTGCAACTTCCCCTTTCCCTTCTTATCTTTCAATTCAAAAGGCTCCAATCTTCTTTTCTTTGGTTTCCTGCCCCTTGGTGCTCTTTTACCAAAATTTGGTGGTAAAGGAGGAATGTACATGGACTCCCCCCACAACACATCATAATTAACTCCTAGAATTGGTAATTCATAAGTTCTTTTGTAGGTCTCCACTGAGTACCACTTAGAAACATAATCCAGTGGCTCTAACTTCTGTCTGAGTACAGCACAACATCCATGAGTGCATGGAATGCCAGTGAGCTGCCAAGCTCTACAAGAACAAGTCTCTTCCTTCAAGTCCACAATGTACTGTCCACCAGCAAAACAAGAAACTTGGTAATCCCATTCAGATGCCTTCAAGGCAATGCAATCCACAATCTTTTCAGTGTTCTTACTCAATCTTTTTTGAATCCTAGGGCACAACTCCCCTTTCCACTTTGCTGCAGCTCTATCCCTATTTTTTTGGAGCCTAACTAGCAAACTTTCTCTGATCCATTCTAGCATAGTGATTATGGATTTGTCTCTGGCCTCCAGGATATTTGAGTTAAAGGATTCACAAACATTATTGAGTAGCATATCACATTTGGCCTTTTCACTGAAGTATGCTTTGGACCACTGATGTGGAGGTTTGTTTTTCAGCCATTCCCAAGCTCCCTGACTCTCCTTTTTCATCTCATCCATAGCAGCATTAAAAGAACCCTCTGTGGTGCTACAGCAGATCTTGTTGAAGATGTTTCTAATTGTCTCACCTCTAAACCCTGCCAATTTGAGGTTATTGTGTAAATGTCTAACACAAAACCTGTGATCAATACCTGGGAAGACAACATCCATAGCTTGAATTAGTCCCTTTTGCTTGTCACTCATAAATGTGTATTCCTGTGAATTGAGTGACAAATCTGACTTCAACACTGAAAGAAACCATTCCCAGGCCTCTTGATTCTCCCTCTCCACCACTGCATATGCCACTGGAAATGGATTGTTATTTCCATCAACCCCAACTGCAGTTAGCAACATCCCACCATGTTTTCCTTTTAGCCAACATCCATCTATTCCAAGTATTTTCCTACAACCTGTCTTGAATCCTGTTTTCAGTGCATGGAAGCAAACATAAAATGATGTGAATAAAGTCACACCATTGTTGACCTCAGTACCAACAAGTATTGTAGATCCAGGGTTTGTTTTTCTGAGTTCCTCAGCATATGACCAAAGTTTAGCATATTGCGCATCTGGATCTCCTTCAATCTTAGCCATAGCCCTAGTCTTTGCTTTATATGCCTGTGCTTTGGAGACTTCACATCTGGTATCATGCATAGCATCCACCCTAAACCCTTTAACAGACCTTCCCCCATCACTTTGAAACCTCTGAAGAAACCTCTCACTTAACCAAGTAGAAGTCATAGCTTTCACCTTGTGAGAAGGTGCACATGTGTGCTTATCTAGCAACTTCCTAATCTGGAAAGTATTATCATTGCTCATCTTCAATGCATTAATCATCCATTTGCAATTTTTGGCAGCACACCTCACATAAACCCTTCTGCCATCATTCTTGATAAACTTGATGTTCCTTCTCTGGTTGATTGCATGTGATTGAGCAGCAAACTTGAAGACCTGCTTGTTTTCAAAAGTTTGAGTTATCACAAACTCTGGCTTGAATCTCTCTTGAGTATTGAAACTTGGATATTGATCTGGAGCATCATCTTCATCTGAAATTCTGCCCTCATCAAACATTTTTTCTGAGTCCACAGCATCTTGTTCACTGTCACTGCCTTCCTCATCATCATTGTCACTGTCTTCTTTCTCAGTTTTGTCTTTGTCAGAGTCAATTATATTAGCAGAGTCCACAGCAGCCCAATCCTCAACATTGTTCTCAACTTCTACCTCAAAGATTTTATCATCTTCATCACCACTAGAATCAGATTCAATACAGAAATCAGAACCTTCAAAAGCTGATAAATCTGAATCTCCATCATGCTCTGCCTCCCCATCATGCTCTGCCTCCACATTAGCTTTGTGGCTAGTATCCCCACCCACAACAGTGTTGCTAGTACCCTCCATTGTTTTAGGGTCCACTTCATCATCACCACAAATATTATTTGGATCTATCACATCAAATTCACCCTCCAAGCATTCAACTTCAACATCAAAGATTTTATCATCAATAGCAGCTTCCTCAATTAAGAGTCTATCATCATCAGAAGTCACTTCAAAATCAGAATCCTCAGAATCATCTAACACCAGTAACTCTTCCACAAAGACATGCATTTCCCTAGCAATTAATAGATTACTAGCCCATTGCCTAATATCAGAATCATCTATCAGCAACTTATAAGACATGTCCTTCATTTGCAAATAAAATCTTTTTCCTCCTTTAACTCCACATTCTACACAGTAAGGATCAAAAGTAGAAAGACTTAGCTCATCAGCATTACACCAATCCAGTAGAAGAATTTGACCCCCTTCATATTCAGGTTTTGGTGCATCAATCTTAAAAGTACCCCCCAAATGTAGGACAACTGTGAGATTTTTACTGCTGGGAACAAAAGCAAAAAAAAAAAAAAAATAGGAGAAGAAGACGAAGAAACTCGGACAATAGATTTCAGGTGAAAAAATCAATAAACACTTACAGTAATTTGGCGGGCCCGGCATAGCCGCACCTTTCTTCTTCTTTCGAACAACCACCATTTTCGCACTTTCTTTCTTCAATTAACTTCAAAATATTTGATTTCGGTGTCTCCCCACGTATAGAAACAGGATAGAAACGAATTTGAGTAGAGAAACTGATTTAATTGGGTAAGTAATTGGGTTGGGAATTAGGGTTCATATGAATTTGGGAATTAGGGTTGAGAATTTACGGGGCATTAGAAGTGAGAAGTGAAAAGTGATTTTTCATTAAGTGTTTTCACCGGTTAAGCCCGTTCCTAATTTTTAAATTCCATTTTTCATTTTCTTTTTTTATTTTTTAATTAAGCATCGATGATTTGGCATTTTTGCATTTTTTTTTTCTGAAAATGGTTTACAGGAGCGAATGAGGAGACGACGCGTGTCCAAGCAAATCGCCGATCGTATCTCCGCCTGCCACGTCATCAGTTGACCGGTCAAAATTGAAGATTCCGGCCAAAAAGGACTAAATCGGACACATTTTCGAGCTATATGGGACTAAATTGAAAATGTGTAACTACATGGGACTAAATCGAAACTGGGCCAACTTTATGGGACCAAGAAAAAAATTCTCCCTTTGTTTATATAAACTACTCCATTCGATTTATAAATATGAGACCTTTTTTTGACACAGAAATTAAGAAAAATGTTATTTTTGACTTTTTAATCATAAAAATATAAATGTATTTTTAAGTTAAAAATTAATGTAGTTGTGAGTGAAATTAAAAAAGTAATTAAATAAATTTGGGGTAAAAATTTTAAAGTTAAAAAATAAAAAATAATTTTTTTTTTAGTAGAGTCCTATAATTGTGAAATATCCTATAATTGTGAAATATCGATTTAAGAAAAATAGGCTTGTTATTATGAATGAGAGTGAGGGTAAAGTAGGTGGCATAGCGAAACGGTTCGACTCTTAAGTCTTAAACAATAACCACGAACATCCATTTGATTTTTGAATTAATTTTTAATGGTCCACCAAATAAGATGATGTGGCAATTTGAGCCACATAATATGATATGAGTATATGACATGTCATTCACCTTGAAGATTGACCGGTTAGACATGCCATGCCACTTCATTTTTTTCAATTCAAATAATAACATGTACTATAGTATAATAATCATCGAAACACTAAAGTCACTCTTTATAGTATCGATCACATGGCAAAGACTATTTATTGTTAAAATTGTGTGTGTTGTGGTCACTTGTGAGTTATTTTACATTGAATATTTGAAAAAATGGAACCAAATTATAAGAGTAGAGAGCTACTCTACCTAGTACCAATTAATTTTTGGATAGAACCTCCTTACATGTCCCGGATCTTTCCTTTCACGTCTTTGTGCGCTAGTCGTGGGACTGCACACACCTCCTATTTCAACATTTATAAAATTATTTCAATTATTAGATTCACTTTGCTTGCAAACACTATAATTTATATGCAGTATATCCATTAATGATCACAAAATCATCCTTGCTCTCGAATTTATTTCTTAATTTTCATATGTACTCGGGGTTTCAATAAAAATAATTTGTAGCATCGAATTATATATATATATATATGTATATATATATATATATATATATATATATATATATATATATATATATATATATCATGTGGTTCAAATGTTCAATGATAAATGTCATGATATCGTCGAGATAAAAAATTTATTGGTCCTATAAATGTTGCCTTTTTTCGATTTAGTCCCACAGGCATACGCGTTTTCAATTTAGTCTCAAACAAGTCGAATTGAGTTTCAATTTAATCCTTTTTGGCCGGAAAATTCAATTTTGGCCGGAATTTGACCACGTGACCCGCACGTGATCGGAGGAGCGGCCATGGCTGCTGACTCAGCGACACGTGTCAGCATACCATTGGCTATCGTCTTTTTTTTTTTTTAAATCGAAATACAAAGCTTAATACATTAATACGTTGATTTTTTGATTTTAAAAAAAAAAATACGTCAGAAAGGATTAAATTTAAACTCAATTCGACTTGTTTGGGACTAAATTGAAAATGCGTATGTCTGTGGGACCAAATTGAAAAATACAAAGATATTTTTTTTCTTTTATTTTTAATTTTCGTATATGAAATTGTATTTCTGGCGTATTTTTCTTTTTTTTTTTAATAAAAAAATCAAGGTATTAAGCTTTGTATTTCGATTTTTAAAAAAAATATATATATAGCCAATGGTCTGCTGACACGTGTCGCTGAGTCAGCAGCCATGGTCGCTCCTCCGATCACGTGCGGGTCACGTTGTCACATTCCGGCCAAAATTAAATTTTCCGGCCAAAAGGATTAAATTGAAACTCAATTCGACTTGTTTGAGACTAAATTGAAAACGCGTATGTCTGTGGGACTAAATCGAAAAAAGGCAACATTTATGGGACCAATAAAATTTTTATCTCTGATATCGTCCTATTTATATTGGTCGATTCTTGCCTGTCAAGCTTCACTCTAAGTATTGCACTGACGTTTTTAGGTCGATATTAGCTTCCTAGCTTGCACGAAATTAATAAGCACCACTTGCGTCCTCCAAGTCTTTCACTCTTCAATGACGTGTTTTGTCGACGTAGCGTCAGCTCGTCAATTAAAGTATATATACTACAAATTAACTAGTCTTCGAAAATGTTGTAGGTAGTTAACACATAGTAAAGAGCAGACTATGCTCAAGGGCGGATTGACTGCTTTGGAAATGGATTAAGAAAATGTTGTAGGTAGTTAACACATACTCCCTCCATCCCTTAAGATAGTGCACACTTTCCATTTTTGTCCATCCCTTAAAACAGTGCACATTCCATAAATAGAAAGTCTTTTCACAACTTTATCCTCTCAATACACATTTATTTACCTTTATACCACTACTTTTTCAACTACCTACTTTATTACTTACACATCAATACCTATTATACCCCTACTTTATATTATTAAACACACAAAAAATCACTTTTTCTTAATCTACGTGCGATTTTCTCTATGCACTATCTTGGGGGATAGAGGGAGTAGTAAAGAGCAGACTATGCTCAAGGGCGGATTGATAAAGTGCTTTAGAAATGGATTAAGTGTTTTAGAGTTCAATTCAAAATTTTATTTTCAATATTTTTTTTTTATATTTCATCTCTCCCAGACCAATCTATATTTTCGACATTTTTTATTTTTCTCGTTTTACACTTCCTCCGTCACAAACTAATGGTCACCTCTTATTTTTTTTTTTATACTTTTTTTTGTATCAGACTAATCTGTATTTTCGATTTTTTTTTTCTTTATACTTTTCCATCAGTCTCACACTAATGATCACAATTATATTTACAAATTAAGAAAAAGAAGTGACCATTAATCTGAGACGGAAATAGTATTTATTATATATATGCATGGTAGATACAATATCCTATTTTGGTATAATAATCAATTGGTATATATAGTTGTCAATATTTCAAATATTTATGAGTTCAAAAGCTTGACCCTCCTCTTAACTTAATTATTATTATTATTATTATTATTATTATTATTATTATTATTATTATTATTATTATTATTATTTAAGCTAGTTTCTTATTCTAGTTCTTTCTAAAAAAAATCTGACTCGGCCTTTGACAATGCTGCAATGTTGTTCATTGTTCACATACTTTGTTAAATATTTATTAGAGCCCGCCTAAATCAGCCCCAAATTGGTTTGAAATAATAAAACCTAATTTGGGGATTTATTATTTATTTGTGCTTTGTCCTTTATACCCTTGTCCAGCTGGATTTTGTCTCTTTCCTCTTTAGGGTTTATTGGAGCTGGTTGTACCCTCTATATATAGCTGTATGGGATCAGCCGCCCAATGATGAGCTGCATAATGAAAACACTTTTCAATATTCATTCCATTTAATATCTCAAAACTCAATATGGTATCAGAGCATTAAAGGGATCAGTCAGGAGTTTTTTTTCTTCTGTTTTTCTTTTTCAGATATGGCAGAAGCAGAATCAAATACCAACAAGAATCCATTGATACAGCTCAACAACCAACAAATCTCAGTGAAACTCACAGATGAGAATTTCCTGATCTGGAAACAACATGTCATCATCACTGTGAGAGGCCATGGACTGGAGGGCTTCCTTGATGGCACCAGCATCCAACCAAGCAAGCTTATTCCCACAGTAGAGGATGGGATCTGGAAAATAAATCCAGAATATACCTTGTGGCAGAGGCAAGATCAGCTCTTGGCATCATGGCTGCTGTCATCACTGTCAGAACCTATCTTGGTTTCCATGGTGGGATTCAACACCTCTCAAGAGATATGGCAAAGCCTTGAAGGCTCCTTTTCCAGCCAAACATCTGCAAGAAAAATGCAGTATAAGATTCAGCTGCAAAGTTTGAAGAAAGGTGGGCTCAGTATGAGAGAATATTTGAACAAAGTGAAGTCTCTTTGTGATGCTATTGCCAGTGCAGGTGAAAAAATGAAGGAAGAAGACCAGGTTCTTCATGTTCTCAGTGGTCTTAGCTCAGAATATGATTCTGTGGTTGTTACTGTAACTGCACAGGGTGGAAATTACAGCATGAAAGACCTCACCTCATTGCTGCTCAGCTATGAAAACAGGCTGGAAATTAACAACCTCAGTGATAGGAATCTCCCTAATGCTAACTATGCGGCTCAGAGAGGTGGCATCTCTCAGAGGGGTAGAGGTGCTCAAAACCAGAGGGGTAGAGGTAATGGTAGAGGCAGAGGTGGCAGGAACACTAATGCCAACAAGGTTCAGTGTCAAATATGTGGGTATTCCAACCACACTGCCAACATATGCTACCACAGATTCACTGAAAATTATGTGCCTAAGGTCCCTATTAATGACAACAACAACAACAGCAAATCTGGAAATCAGGGAAATCAAACTCAACAAAATGCATCAAATGGATCTGCTATGTATTCAGCTACTGATACTTCCTCTGATGCAAGTTGGTACCCTGATTCAGGGGCAACACACCACATCACAAATGATTTCTCTAACATGTCTATTGCTTCAGATTATGAGGGCCACAACAAACTGCAGATTGGTAATGGTTCTCATTTAGATATCTCTCATATTGGTCAAAGTTTGATGACATCTGCTAATTCTCTAAATAAAAAGCATGCTTTTAAACTTAATAATTTGCTTTTGGTGCCTGAAATTACCAAGAATCTGCTAAGTGTTGCTCAGTTTGCAAAAGACAATAATGTATTCTTTGAGTTTCATCCTTATTTTTGCTGTGTTAAGGATCAAACAACAAAGGAGCTACTCATAACAGGGAAGCTCAATAAGGGACTGTACCAGTTTCATTTTCAACCTCTACCTCATGCTGCTTTCTCTCCAAATAAGCTGGATTCCAAACCTGCACAATCACAACAACAGAGACAAGACTTTAGTACTTTTTCTTCTGTTGTTAAATCCTCTAGAACTCTTGAATTATGGCACAATAGATTGGGACATCCATCTATAAATGTTACTAAGAAAGCTCTGCAACTTTGTAACATTCCATTTGATAATAAGAAAGACTTCAATTTCTGTTCTCATTGTGCTAAGTCTAAATCACATGTTCTACCTTTTAATCATGTTCATAACAGAGTTCTGCTCCTCTTCACACCATTCATACTGATCTTTGGGGCCCTGCCCCAATCACATCAGTATATGGACATAGATATTATGTTTCATTTGTTGATGATTTCAGCAGGTTTACCTGGATTTACTTCTTAAAAGCCAAGTCAGATACTATTAAAGCCTTTACACACTTCAAGAATCAGGTTGAACTTCAGTTTGGACAGAAAATTAAGGTTGTACACAGTGATGGAGGAACAGAGTTCAAGCCTTTATCCACTTTATTCACTGAATCTGGTATTATGCACCAAATTTCTTGCCCCTATACCCCTCAACAAAATGGTGCTGCTGAAAGGAAGCATAGGCACATCATTGAATCAGGTTTAAGCCTCTTATCTACTTCTGGTCTATCTGGCAGTTATTGGGAGGATGCATTTGCTACAGCTGTGCATTTATTGAATAGAGTCCCACAGAGCTCTATCCAATTCACCAGCCCCTATCACAAGCTATTTGGTCATCACCCTGATTATTCTAATCTCAAAGTGTTTGGATGTCAGGCTTACCCCCATCTTAAACCTTATAATGCTCACAAACTGGAACCTAAATCTCTACCTGGTATCTTCCTTGGCTACCATCCTCAGTTCAAAGGGTTCAAGATTGAACTCCCCAATCACAGGGTTATAATCACAAGAAATGTGATATTTAATGAACAAGTTTACCCAGCTCATAAGTTGCCTTCTACAAATAACCCTAATCCTATTTCTACTCATACTCACCCCTGCAACCCATTGCCTTTCATAATTCCAGAAAGTCAAGTTAACCCAACTCCCTTACCACCACATATTCCTCAGAATATGCTACCTGAACATGATCTTAATAATCAGTTCAACACTCCCTCTAATTCCACATCAAATTCTACCTCTTCATCTGATTCTAATTCTCTGCCATCCCAAAATAACTCACCATCTCCCTCTATAGATAATCCTGTTCATGTACCTATCCCTATACCTCCTGCACTCCAAAGATCCTCACCTGTTGTCTCACAAACCCCACCTGTTCATGATAATCCTGCTATTCCCATTCATCATATGACCACTAGATCAAAAGCTGGAATCTTCAAACCTAAAACCTATTTATCAGCTTTGCTATCCCAGAACATTCCTAATACTGAACCCAAATCATACAAAGATGCCATTCAAATTCCAGATTGGAAAAAAGCTATGGACTCAGAGTACAAAGCTCTGCACACTAATTCCACTTGGGAATTAGTATCACCCCCACCACATTCCAATATCATTGGCTGCAGATGGCTTTTCAAATTAAAACAGAATGCAGATGGTTATATTCTTAAACATAAAGCTAGACTAGTAGCTAAAGGGTTCACTCAAATAGCAGGAATTGATTACATTGATGTATTCAGCCCTGTTATAAAGCCAGCTACTATAAGAATCATTCTTACCATTGCACTTTCCAGGGATTGGTCCATCAGGCAAATTGATGTTGACAATGCCTTCCTGAATGGCACACTTGATCAGGATACTCCCCTCTACATGTGTTAGCCTCCTGGTTATGAGATACCTGGCAAAGAACAAATGGTATGTAAACTAAACAAGGCCATTTATGGGTTAAAACAGGCTTCAAAGACTTGGTATGACAAACTCAAAGCAACCCTCCTTACTCTTGGTTTTTCTAGCTCAAAGGCTGACTCATCTCTATATTTTCAACACACTGCCACTGCTAATACATTTATACTAGTGTATGTTGATGATATCATCATCACTGGCAGTTCTCAACCACACATTAACTCCATCATCAAACAGTTGTCTATATCCTTCTCCCTCAAAGACCTTGGACCTTTACATTATTTTCTGGGAATTGAAATTTCAAAAACAAAAACTGGCCTGTTCTTATCCCAACAGAAATATGCAGAGGAGATATTACACAAAGCCAACATGTCTGGAGCCAATGCTTCTCCTACACCTATGGTCAGCTCAAGTAACATATCTAAGTATGATGGACATACTCTCTCAGACCCTACACCATACAGACAATTAATTGGGAGTTTGCAATATCTTACCTTGACAAGGCCTGACATCACCTATACTGTGAATCGCCTCAGCCAATTTATGCAATCTCCCTCTGATATTCATCTCAAAGCTGTCAAACGTCTCCTCAGATATGTTGCTGGAACTTCTCATCATGGCCTTCACATTACCAAATCCAATAACCTGCAGCTCACAGGATTTTCAGACGCGGATTGGGCATCTGACCCAGATGACCGCCACTCCACCTCTGGTTATTGCATATTGTTTGGAGGGAATGTTGTTTCCTGGAGCTCTAAAAAACAGCCCACTGTTAGCAGGTCTAGTGCAGAAGCAGAGTACCGAAGCCTCGGTCACTCTGTAGTAGAATTACTCTGGATCAAATCAATTTTGAAAGAGTTGAGATTCTTACCTCGATTCCCTCCAGTTGTATGGGTTGATAATCTCAGCGCAGTTCATATGTCAACTCAGGATGTCGTCCAAGCCCGCACGAAGCACGTCGAGATCGATCTCCATTTCATCCGTGAACATGTTCACAAGAAATCCATCTCTGTTCGCCATGTTCCCGCGCTAGATCAAACAGCGGACGTCTTCACGAAGCCGCTGCCGGAGCAAGCCTTCACGCGGCTCAAGAACAAACTCAAAATCGCCGCCATCGGCTTGAGGGGGGATATTAGAGCCCGCCTAAATCAGCCCCAAATTGGTTTGAAATAATAAAACCTAATTTGGGAATTTATTATTTATTTGTGCTTTGTCCTTTATACCCTTATCCAGCTGGATTTTGTCTCTTTCCTCTTTAGGGTTTATTGGAGCTGGTTGTACCCTCTATATAAAGCTGTATGGGATCAGCCGCCCAATGATGAGCTGCATAATGAAAACACTTTTCAATATTCATTCCATTTAATATCTCAAAACTCAATAATATTTCCCATTAAAAAAAATGTTTTGAATTCAAATATATTAAGTTAAACAACTTTATCAACTTATAAATACGTACTAGACGTCGACACTAGCTTTATCCGGTCGAACCCTTGATTCGGTTTGTGTGGAACTAATTAAGGAGAACACCATCGTGGCCTCCATAACATCATCATAAAAAAAAAGAGTCATCATCAGAATCACAAGGAAATAAGCCCTATATTGCAAAAAAAACACCACTCCTTCCACGCTTATTACACCATGCAAGATTATTGTGGAAGGTGGACCCCACTCCACTCACTCCTCTCTCAGTTCTTGCACTATAAATACACTCACTTGCTTGTGAAACTTTCTCACTCACAAAAAGAATAATCTCTCTTTGCTAATTTGCCCATTCAAGGACAAAGAAATTCTTCTAAAAGGTAGTGCATGTGTGCTTTTGTTTCTTTTTACAAAATAAAATGATTTGATTCCATATATATTATTTTTTTGAATTCCATTTTTGCCCCTGGCTCAGGAATGGAGGAGCTGTACTCGAAGTTGAGAATGGAGAACTGGTGCATCATGCAGCAGAACGAGATGCTAAGGAAGGCGTCAGAGCGTCTGGACAAGGAGAACCAGACCCTATTCAACGAGCTCCAGCAGAAGCTGGCCGCCGCTGTCGCCTCTGCCTCCTCCTCCGCCTCTGCCGCCCCCAGCACCTCCAAGAAACACAACAAATGATCATATCGCCATATGGACATCAATTAAATTAAAAATCAAAATCCATTTAAATTTATAGTCGTGCATTGTAACGAGTATTGGTTATGTTTGTTTGTTTTTATTTCTGTCTTGCTATCATTATTGTTTGGGTCTTGTTATTACATTTTAATGGCGAAATTGATTAATTACGTGTCTTCTTTTCAATATTTACTTTTTTAATTGGCTACATTTACAAATGAAGTTTGTCGTTATTACGTGAGAGATGTAGGTAATAACTTTAGAGTTTTAAGGTGTCAAAGTACAAAACAATAGAAAGTTCAAATTTTTGGATAATTATAACAAAGAAAGTATGGACGAGAAATTTAGTATAACAAAATTGATAAATGGTAAACTTAATCAACATATACGAATTTTATATTGTTTTTATAAACTTTGTCAATATTTATGCATATAAATGTGAAATTTACATAATATATATATATATTACATTTACAAAGGTTATTGTGAACTGTTTACATACAGTATATCATGTCTTGTTTATCCGCGCGTAGACATTATATGTTTCTTCACGTAGTCACATAATTCTTAATTAATAAATGTACGGTTGCCTAAAAAATGAACTTTAGGTGCCGAAACATTTATTTTGTCCGAAAAAACTTCATGATAAGGCGTAACTCCGTTCAAATGAAAGGAAATTCAATATTAAAGTATGAAAAATGGTACCCCACCTTAAAAAAGTTGCACTACATGACATCTTTACATTACAAAAGAAGTAGTGCAACTTCTCTAAAATGGAGGGAAAAAAAATTAGCATTTACATGTGACATTTATTCTTATTGACATACATAGATCCATAAGGTTTAATCACTAAATTATCTTGAATTATATTTAAAGCTCGTGCTTTGTAAGTAATTACTAATAATTTATTGTCTATATTTAGGGATACGGGTGTCTCTCACAAAATATGTACTCCCTCTGTCCCAACAAAAGATGCAATACTTTATTTGTAAATTACAAAAAAAAGTATAGCATTTTTGGTTGGAACAGAAGGAGTATATGATTTGTAATATTATTATTATATGATATTAATGGAAAAAAATAATGCCACAATGTAACAATGCATTGTTTTAAACATATTTTATTCCATAAAAAATGTATAATTAGATATTACAAGTTCTTATATAAAAATGCATTATGTATTATGTTCATATATAAGTGCAGATTGCATACATTTAAATGTAATATACTACTTTTTTAGATAAATGTGAGTATCACGCGTGTAGTGTTATCATTGTTTCACGTGTTTTAACCAGCTTAAAACAAAAGTTGAGCCATGAATTTCAGTATTGCAACGTGTCATGTTATAGTTGTTTCACGTATATTAACAAGCTTAAAGCAAAAGTCGAACCATAAATTTAAGTATTATGCAACTACCTAATAAGCTAAAATAATTTGCAATTAATACATAAGAGAGGACATTTATAATGAATTAATTTTGTGTTTTAATAAAAATAATATTGTTTATGAAAGAATTGTTGACTACAAGTCTACAATATTTTATGTTAGTAATGTGATGAATAAAAAAATATGTCCAAATTAATATTTGTTTAGTATTTTTTAATTAAAGTTTTTAATTAATATAGCTAGGTAGAGCAAGATGAACATGCATTCTAAGACCAACTTACATAGAGAGTATTTGATGGGTGTAACTTTCTTTTTATTTTTGAAAGAATTATTCAATAATTATGAATTAATTCCAATGGGTATAAGGTAAGCAGGGTAGGTTGGTGGGACATTTGACAGTCCGGGCTTTGAGGGTAGAATCGGGCAGCTGTGAAATGAATTTATAATTTAATTAAATGATATTTTAAAAATAGAATTAAATTTATAATTTAATTAAATGATATTTTTAAAATAGAATTCACATTTGATGTGTAAAAAATATAATTAAATTGTCCCACATCGTGATAATATATAAAATATTTTTCCATGCATACATTGTTATATAAGTTTTACATAATAAAAAATAATAACTAATGAATAAATTTATATTAAAAATTGATACATTCTCCCATATCGGAAAAGACGAAATCAAAACAATTCATTATAATTTGTAGAGGAGATTATGCATTGATGGTCACGACTTTACTTGAACAGGATCTGTTCTATAGGCTCGCACCTCTGTATCTTCGATTTCAAAGAAGGCAGAAAACCTCGTCTGGTGGATGAACTATAGCTGCTCGACCAGAGCGTAATCAGTAGCTCACTGGGGCGGGTATCCGAATCACTTGTGCAGCAGATGATCGTTTCCGACTTGCCTAGGCTAGTCGGGATGGTCTTGCAGCTTTCTGACAGATGTCCTTACCTCTTTTTTATTTTTCATAAAACACGTGTCTATATTTTATAAATGTTTTTCGAACGACAAAGTTATCATTAAAAAAATAATATTATATCACGATTGTTTTAAATATTTTTGGGTTTAATACATTATTAAAAGGAAAAAAAATTCAAGTTATGTTTTTAATTTTATTTAGTAGTAGTTTGAACATTTAATCTTAATTTTCTAACAATAAAAAATAATAGTTTATATATAAATAATTGTTATTGAGGTTACTCTAAATTTTTCATCTACACAGAATAAATAAAAAGGGAAAAATTACTGATTTATTCACAATATTTATCCTAATAATAAATAAATATTGTTAATATATAAAAAAAAAGTTATTAACGTTATTTGAAAATTTCAATTGTGGCGCATTAATTGAATGAACAAATGACTCAAAACACTTCACACTGCATGTTTAAATGTTTATATAAATTGATGTGTAAAAAATATAATTAAATTGTCCTATATCGTGATAATATATTAAATATTTTTCCATGCATACATTGTTATATAAGTTTTACATAATAAGAAATAATAACTAATAAATAAATTTATATTAAAAATTGAATCATTCTCCCACATCGCAAGACATCAAAACAATTCATTAGAATTTGTAGAGGAGATTACGCATTGATGGTCACGACCTTACTTGAACAGGATCTGTTCTATAGGCTCGTACCTCTGTATCTTCGATTTCAATGAAGGCAGAAAACCTCGTCTGGTGGATGAACTATAGCTGCTCGACCAGAGCGTGATCAGTAGCTCACTGGGGCGGGTATCCGAATCACTTGTGCAGCAGATGATCGTTTCCGACTTGCCTAGGCTAGTCGGGATGGTCTTGCAGCTTTCTGACAGATGTTCATACCTCTTTTTTATTTTTCATAAAACACATGTCTATATTTTAGTAAAATGTTTTTCGAACGAAAAAGTTATCATTATAAAAATAATATTATATCACGACTGTTTAAAATATTTTTGGGTTTAATACATTATTAAAAGGAAAAAAAAATCAAGTTATGTTTTTAATTTTATTTAGTAGTAGTTTGCACATTTATTCTTAATTTTCTAACAATAAAAATAATAGTTTATCTATAAATAATTGTTATTGAGGTTACTCTAAATTTTTCATCTTAACGAATAAATAAAAGGAAAAAATTACCGAATTATTTACAATATTTATCCTAATAATAAATAAGTATTGTTAATATATATAAAAAAATATTATTAACGTTATTTGAAAATTTCAATTGTGCCGCATTAAATAAATGAACAAATGACTCAAAACACTTCACATTGCATGTTTAAATGTTTATATAAATTGATGTGTAAAAAATATAATTAAATTGTCCTATATTGTGATAATATATAAAATATTTTTCCATGCATACATTGTTATATAAGTTTTACATAATAAGAAATAATAACTATTGAATAAATTTATATTAAAAATTGAATCATTCTCCCACATCGGAGGATATCAAAACAATTCGTTAGAATTTGTAGAGGAGATTACGCATTAATGGTCACGACCTTACTTGAACAGGATCTGTTCTATAGGCTCGTACCTTTGTATCTTCGATTTCAAAGAAGGCAGAAAACCACGTCTGGTGGATGAACTATAGCTGCTCGACTAGAGCGTGATTAGTAGCTCAGTGGGGCTCTGGCGGATGAACTAAAACTATTTATAAAAACCGAAAGATTTACTTCGTAAATCCCCCGAGTCGATCTCTCGAGGAGCAATGCTTTCGGCTTGTGAATATCACTTTGTATATGCTAAGTAAAAGTTCCAAGAGGGGGAAGAAAATCATTATAAACTAAAGGGGGGTTGCAATGAGTGATTGATTAACAACTAAGAACGAGTAATTAAAAGCAAGTAATTAAAGGTCAAGTTGTAACAAATGAGTTGGAAAAGCAAGGGTGTTCCGATTACTCTTCCTAACGAACTAGAGTTGAATTAGATTTATAAACTCCCAATTAACTAATAATCGGACTATAGAGATCACGGTGTTGTCACGTTCTTCCTCACCATTGATCGTCCAATTACACATCGACCGTATGGTCCACTAGCGATATACTACGAAGTTGTTCGACACGAGACCACAAATCGAGAGGTGTAATCGTCCAATTAATAGAAATCAAGCTACTTTAAAAGATCAACTCTAATTCATTGAGGAATTTCATCAAACACCCTCACACAAATTTAGCTAGCCATTATCAAGCACTCAAAATCACAATCCATGATCGAATAAGCCATAATCGAGAGGAAACGAAGGAAATCTCACCACGGGAATAATGGAATCGATGGATGAAGGAGACGATCGAAAAGAGCTTCCAAAATCGGGACCGAGCTTCAACTTGTCACACGAAAAAACTAATCCGATGGAAACGTCCATCTCGATGAGGTGAACAACGTTTGTGAATGAGATTTTGTCGGATTCCAAACGTATGTAAAGTAGATCTAAAATCTTTGATTGGATTAAAATGAAGAACAAGTGAATTACAATGTTGCTTGGAGAGTAAGCTAAAAATGGAAGATGGAAAGTTGTAGAATGAAAGTTGTGAAAGTGTTAGTTACAAAATACAAGCCAAAAGACTATTTATACCCTTAGTAAAAGGGTCAACAAAAGTCAAACAATTTATTCCTTCTAAATTTCGCCTAAGGAATTTGCTGGTGCATTCGTCGATTCATATCTCCTTGCTAGACCATCCAAACTCAATCTTGACCGTTGATCTTGTATAGGTTGAAGTTAGGAACACACAGTCCAAATTCGGGGCTGATCCGACGGTTAACGAAGCGGGAAATGCAATTCTTCCAACGTCGCGCAGTGCTGGAATCTTGGCGTCGGCCGACGGGAAAGTGTGTCGCCCTCCGGGCCACCCTCGGACGACAGTCATGTGATGTCGGCCGACATCAGCCTTCTGACGAAGAAATTTCCTTCGAACGAAGGTTGAACCGACTGAACAGACTCTTTTACTGAAGGTGTCGGCCTCCAGGTCTGAGGTGTCGGCCGACATCACCTTCATTTTCTCTGTCCTTCGGTCTGTGCATTATATCTTTGTCTCCGATTGTTATTTAGCCAAACCCACCGTTGATAATGTAGATCTGGAGGTACTCTACATGCTGTAGAAATTTGGGGATGATCCAACGGCTGAATTATCGGGGATGGCCATTCTTCTACGACTGCGCAAAGCTAGAATCGACATGAGCCTCTTCGTGTATTTCTTCTCGTTTTCGCCCGATTCTCGTCCAAACTCTACCAAACCAAAATCATGACAACATAAACACATAATAACATTAATAGTATGAAAATAAGCACAAAAACAATACAATAAAGTCACACAAAACAATAGAAAATATCGCACAAAAACGTGCGAAACAACTCCCCCACACTTAAACCATTGCTCGTCCTCGAGCAAACAAAAGAACACAAATAACAATGAAAGCAAGGCAAGTTCTCCACAAAAGAGTTTAGAAGTTAATTCCGGCTATCGATCAAAAGCAAGTACTACCGAGAAAAGTTCGAACACAACAAAGATCACATCGAGTAAGTTCATAAAGCAATCGGGTTACCTCAACAAACCGTCTTTCTCCTCACAAGGGAAGCACTCATTTCTTTTACCTCTCGATGCATGGGTTCACTCAAAACAAGCTATGCAAGTGAATAGAAGCAAATCAAGATGAACTTGCATGTAAAGAACAATCGGGAACAAATAGTGAACAAGAAAAGACTTCATGTAATAACCACAATATGTAAAGGATAACAACCATAGGCAAGTATACACGGAAGACTCCACTCATCAAGTTTATCAATCTCAAGAATCAAGGAACTCTAATCAATTCAAGGTTGTAGTGGAGCTCGGTTAAGGGAAGTTCGAGAAATTTATAGGAAAAGTAACTCAACGGCCATTGTGGCCCCAACCTTATTTCTCCTTTCCTCACCCTCATCACCACACTCAACTCTCAAGAGAACACTTTAGGATCATATTTATATAATGAAACACTTGACCCATTTTTCGGGTCATCAAGGAATATTAATAATCTAGTACTCACGCTTTAAGATTAAGCTTTGGCTCACTTTCTTCAACACAACACTCTCTTATATATAGTGGATAATTCATCAATTTTTATGTCATAGAGAGGAAATAATAACTTGGAGCAATATATGGGAGTACACATGTGGCTAAATGCCCACAAAATAATGGATAAATCAAGAAGTGGTGGCTAATAGCAACACCTTGAGGCACGTAGCACTCATTACACAACACAGAGTTTTTCTACACTTTTATCATAATACACACACTCCAACATCGGCTTAAGGGTGATGAACAAAAGGACATAACGTAGTCTCAAAGAGGTTTACTATGGTGTCCCTCGACGGGCTCGGGGGTTTCAAAAATCTCCTTGAAAGGTTTTGATCCTAAGTGATTAGTTCCCATCATTTTCAAGATCATGAATGTTATGACAAAGAGTTTTGAAAACCGAAATACACGAGTTCTAGTTATCTCATATCCTTAAACACACCAAGTTATAGAGCAAGAAAGCATGAGTCTCAAGAAGCAACGAGATTTTTTAGAATTTTCGCTCAAGAAAGAAGTTAACAAAGCTCAAAACTCACAAATGGCTTTTGAAAAATTCGAATTCGTTTAAAGCAACCAAATTACTTACTCACTCACACAACATTCAACTTTGAAATATCCAACCTTTTCTCAAAAAATTTTAGTTATACCGGAAAGAACTTCAATTATCCATCATTTCATACTCGCCAAGGTTTCGGAAAATCCCCCCCCCCCCCCCCCCCACCCAACTTAGAAATCGAGCATGTCCTCATGCGATCAAACAACAAGCATATGCAATGAAAAATCGGGCATGATCTCTACGTAATACAAAGGAACCGGGGAACAACCAAAACCACACAACGAATATCAACAACATAAAACAAACTCAAAATAAAACAACACACAATAATAAACATCTCAAGGTATAATATCCACCAAATAAAAGGGAACATTCCTACAAACCACATAAACATAAAACAAAACACAAGATGTATTCCACAAAACCTCCCCCACACTTAAAATAAAAGCATGTCCTCATGCGAAAAATAAAGGGAAAAGAGACGAAAGGATAACGAAACTTCCCTAGAATGGCGAGAACCGGACATGGCAAATCGAAGAGTAATCATCGGGGCGGTAATGGACATCCATCCTCAAACACAAAACATCAATCCTATCATGGAGCTCGGTCATGGAATGGTACAAGTAGCCGAGAAGAGATAATCGTCACATGAAAGGGCTTGGGCATCGGGTCATGGAGCATCCACACACATTCCTACAAAAAGGAAAAACAAACATGAAGGATAAAACCTTGGGTTGCCTCCCAAGAAGCGCTTGTTTTTTGTCTTTAGCTCGACGTCTGAGGGCTTGCCCCCACGTGGCACTCGATTTATGGCTCCGAGCTCTACCGTGTCAAGGCTAAAAATATCGAGCTATACTTTCTCAAGAAGACTAACTCGGCTAAGGGAGCACGGTCCTCGAGAGTAGAGAGGACTAGAGCTCGCACGGTGAGATATCGAATAGTTGTGCATGAAATACCAATCTCCCCCACACTTGCATCTAGATGTAGATAATAAACTCTTTCCATCTCGGGTGCTAAAAATATCGAGCTATATTTCCTTAGATAGAGCATTTCGACCAAAGGAACTCGATCCTCCAAATGGGAAGAAGTGAAGGGTCTCCATAAATTGGGAAACGGGTCTATCGACCCAAAGTCATGCATCTCATCCACCGGACTCTCTAAAAATACCGAACTATATTTCCGGAGGAATACCATCTCGGGCAAGGGCTCACGAGCATCCATATAAAATCCATCGCTTGACCGAACATCAAGAAATCC
Source organism: Euphrasia confusa (assembly GCA_954870475.1). Lineage (NCBI taxonomy): Eukaryota > Viridiplantae > Streptophyta > Magnoliopsida > Lamiales > Orobanchaceae > Euphrasia > Euphrasia confusa. Next base: position 28,466,802 of record OX940960.1, read on the forward strand.
AATCTCTCTCCTCAATACAAATAAATCCAATAAATTCTCACCTAAACCACAAATAATTTCAATGGACCTATTACCGGGATTAGGTGACTTAGGAGGGTTGAGATCACCATCATCGCCCTCGTGAGTTACAATAGACGAGGGAGTAAGCACACAAGAAGTGGAGAACCCAATATCAACTCCCAAATCCACCAAACCGTAGATTCTCCGACCAAAACCCCAAGATTTTCTCTTCTCTTGAATATTCGAAACCGGAGAATGATTAGAAATCTCAACCATGAAATCGAAATGAGCATGCTCTTCCAAAACCTTCTCCTCATCATTACATACATCCTCAAGAATGGACTCAATCGGATAAGGTTCTACCTTGTAGTCTAAGAGATCAACATCACACTCTAAAGGAAACTCCACATTTATGGTCTCTTGAACCTCATCCACTTCCAAAAACATCATATCCTTATCTACGAGAGCGAGCATCGGTGTGTCATATTCCAAAGAGATAGGAGCTTTAAGAAGAGACTCACCCGGAATATCAAGGATAGGAAAGGTCGTCGGGACATTTGATGTCTCTTTACTCCCATCGGCTACTAGATCAACCTTCTCTATCTGTGTAGTGATCACCAAGGAAAATCTATCGAGGTCGTTGTTGGAAATCAAATCAAAGCACGAATACTCTTCCACATAATCGAGAATAGCATCAAGAAGCAAGTGGTCTAGCTCAACCTCAATCACATCTATTAAAGTATCCAAAGAAATAGATAGTGGCATGGGAGATCGTGGTGCCTCTCGAAAATATTGATCAATGAATACCTTAAAAATATCATCCCAAGTAGACTTGGAACAAGATGGCAAACTCAAGAACCAATCCCTAGCTTCATTCTTCATACAATAGCAAAAACACCACACCCTCAACTCATCTTTACCAAAACCGGCCAACGGGAACGTGTCAACCACAATAGAAAAGTCTTTGAGGAACTTAATGGCATTCTCACTCGACATCCCGGAAAATGACGGCAATTGAGATAAATGTAAGGACGTGAGCTTCTCTTCTCGGGCCCTCGGCTTACGACTTTCGCTAGAGGAGTTGGAACGGTGCCTCTCATAAGGTTCTTTATCATCATAGCGGCTCCCCGACAAATGGAGATGTGGTTTGGAGAAATCTCCTATTGACCTTCGTTTAGTATCTTGTCTCAATGAAGTTTGATGATGATACGCTTTTCCACTCCCAACATTATTCATACGGTAGTGTCCACGGTCTTGATCTAGTGATTTCTCTCTTTCTCGACAACAATCCCGAGGAGGTGGTGACGACGCGAAAACTTTGTCGTGGAAGCTAACGCGGCCAAAATAAATTTATAAAGATTCCTAAACTCAACACAAGATAGCAAGTGGTAAGTATAGGGTCGATCCCACGAGGAAGCAATTGCAATTTAGTTAATCTCGGCTTTGCCCAAATAGTGTCACAATAAAAAGGTTTAAAGTTTGGTTGCTGAGTCACAGCGTTTTATCAAACTACCAACTAACAGAAACGTCTAAACTAATTAACCCAAACTAACATGCAGAAATAACAAACTAAACACTTTGACCAAACTGAAACAGAAAACAATTAATCGAACTGAAATCAAATAAGAGAAAGTAGGCGTCTGGGCTTTGGCTTCTCTCTGGGTTCTCTGGGCAAACTACCGATCCCTGGCACTAAAGATTTTAACTGATGGTTTGTCAATCGGTTATAGGATGTCTAACAAAGTGAAAGCAGTCCTATTAAGTCACGCCTACAGTCACCCCACCCCAATCCGTCCTTACTGGGTAAAGAAAAAGCAAGGTATACTTATGCCTATCCCCTGAATCTAGACAATTCGATACCTATGTGGTCGCAGGGATCTAGTTTGCCCAAACTCGCATTACTCTCTCGACGAACCCAATTCAGCCAATAGCATGTCCGGAAATCCGAATCATACGACCGCTACTCCAACACGTTCTAGCGCTATGCGTGTAGTACAACAAGATACTATTACTCGGTTTGATCAATCGCCAGTATCTCAAAGTGTAAGGGTTTCCTAACGACCAAATTAGTCCACCCAAACCTGCAAGAATAAAGTTATTCCTCAACTGTGTAATCGAGAACAAACCCCAGGCAGTTAACTAAGCCCTATCAACCTCACGGTTCTATCTTAGCCCAGAGTCCCCTTCGATCCGCCTTTGCCCAGTCGCCCTGCAAGTTTAGCTACTCATACGCGAAGAAATAAAACAAGAAATAAATTGGAAAACGAAACTGAAATTCATACTACTAATAATCTGAAATAGTTCAACTGGAATAGCAAAAACAAAGTAATAAAAACTTAAAGCAATAAATTGTTTTAATGCCCGAAGGCTCGATCAACTTCAAAAACAAAACAACTTGGCCGGAAAATCTCCAAGCTTCAATCGCCGGCGGCTGCTTCGTGAACGGGGTCGGAATTGTGTGTCCCTTACTTCTCCAGCTTCTCTTCCTTATATAGGCGTGAATTAGGGTTGCGGAACCGCAGTTGCATGGGCCGCTGCATGGGCTTCCTTTTCCAGGCGCCGCTAAGTACTTACCATATTTAGCATCCAGCCGCCTTTTACTTTGCCCGCTGGCAATCCGCTTCCCAGGTATTCTTCTCCTCCACAGGTGAACGGACCAGGCACGGTACTTAGTAGTCGATTTGGGTCTTCTGCTTCATGACTCAACCCCAAGTGGTTTGACTTGCCTATAAGGCCATCTTTGCTCAGTCACTACACACTCCAGATCGCTGTTTGCCCAAAGAAGGGGTTTTCCTTGCCTCTTTTGCCCAGTGCGCCACCTGTTACCTGTTTGCCTGCATACCCTGACCAAACACTCGACTGTGCCCTCCCAGACACATAAAACAGACTCAAACTGACTCTAAAAGGGGCTCAAGATGAGCAAATAAAATGGCTCATCAAACCGCACACACTTGCAATACGCTTGTCCTCAAGCGTGGGGTTTGATTCACCGGACTTAAGACCAAAGTAAAAAGAAATCAAGATCGAGGGGGAAACAAAATAAACAGAGACTCAAAGGACTTTAGCATGATTACAGAATATAAAATAGGCAAAGCAAATACAGGCAAGTCAAAATTCAAGTTAGAAGCATAAAAATTCGGTCAAGAGTCTATACTAGGGCTTGGGGTCACACCCTCACAAGTGTATCTCTCTTTTCAGTGGATGGGTATAATGTCACTCCTTTTCTGTTGTGAATCTACTTTGCCCAAATTTGACAGTTTGCTGATCAAGTTATTCTGACTAAGTGGGGGGTCTCATCATAGGGGCTTTTATTGGGTTGTAATGTAGGCTCTTTGGGTGGATTTTGAGGAGTAGGCACAGTTTGGGTAGAGGGCTTAGTGACTAGCCTATTCTCTACCACTTTGCCCCTTTTCTTACGGGCCTTAGCACACAATCAACTTATTACTCTTTTTTCTCCTTTTTTTTTTTTTTTTCTCAACACAAATCTCTCTACCCCTCGTTATCTGTCTGGTTGCTCTTTGGCAAAGTGCCAGACTGGTATACAAAGAAAATTCAACAGGCTCAAAGGGGCTAGCAAGGGATTAATGTTCATATGGTCAAACTGAAAGAAAATGCCCTAATCATACAATAACCCCCACTCAACAAAACTACTTATCACAGCAAATAGGCAAAGTCAGGCATCATAAATATCACAACAGACTCTCTCAAGAAAGAAATTTCAATTCAGTGTATGGCTCAAATCTCACAGTTTGCCTAGTATAGTTCCATCGTCCCTATTTTCAGGCTTTTAACTACAAATTTTGAACTGCTGTAAAAATGAAATACTTCTGATTGCCCTAAGTATTCACATAATCATGCTGACTCGATAAGACACAGAGGTTTGCCCTTTCCCTTTCCCCCCTCACACACTTTGCGTAGGCAAAGTGGGTGAAAGTAATAAGATCAGTAGGGGCTACCTCGACCAAACAATAACTCTAAATTAACGTTGGCGCACCTACCCCCTCACACACTTTGCGTAGGCAAAGTGTGTCAGCAGGGAGGTCGACCCCATCGCCCGAGTTATTTGACTCAAACAATAAACACAGAAAAAACAAAATAAAATAAAATAAAAAAACTAAAACAAAAAGGGAGGGTCAGTTAAGAGCTGGGTCCAGGCGGGTACCTGAATCCGTCGCGGTCAAAGTATGCCTTCATCATCCCGGTAAGCTCTTCCAACTTCTGCTCAATCCTCTCAAGGCGCTCCTCCACAGCGCCATCTTCCTTCACTCTTCCTTCTTAACCTTTGCCCTAACTGGCACAACCTTCTCTACCTTCACTAGTTTGTTGTCGTCAAAAACTATGACTCCATCACTGCTCTCCTTGATATCATGCATCCTCTTGAAACAGGCCTTGTCAAACTTCTCTTCGCTCATCAGGTTCACCTTCTTCCCCACCAGCAGATCCATCTTCGCAGTGTACACCATTGGGAACTGGGCAAAGGAGTGGCGCTGCATGGGGTGGGTGATTAACCACTTCATCTGTGCACAGAGAAAAGACCCAAAGTGGAGCCTGGTCTTCTTCTCCATGCACCACAACATCCCCAACTCGATTTGGGAGATCGCATTGCTTGTGTCCTGTTTGCCAAAGAAATTGACAGCCAGGATCCTGTGGCAAACCCTCATCGCATCATCCTTCAACTGATGCCCCTTAGTGGTTTGTGCAATGAACGTCCCCCCTTTGCCTAACACCTTCCAGATTTCATTCAACTCACTCTTGGTTCGCTCGGGCAAAGCCTTCAGTGCCCCCTGGTACTCCTTTGACTTCCACTCCTCAAAAGTCACCATCCCCAAACTGAGGTCCAGTTCAGTGCAGCTTGCTTTGACCTTGCTTCCCAGTATCTCAAACTGGATGCCCGTAACTCCTTCTTCTTTGTCCTCTTTTATCACCAATGTCCTGAAGAACTCTCTCACCACTTTATCACTTATTTGCCCAGACCACTCCAAAAACTGGCTCCACCCAATATTCGCAAAGTACTCCCTCACTTTGGCCTCCACCCCCATCAGTTTCAGTGTGTCAAAGCACACAGTTTTGGGCACCACGATTTTGCGTGGGGGAACGCTGGTAGTCGCCGGAGTCGGAGCTTTGCGCTTCTTGGTCGAAGCCCTGGTGTTCGGTGTCTTTGGAGGGTTGTGGGTGACTTCGATTTCTGGTTCTTCTTCCTCATCATCATCGCCGCCGGCAGCCGTCGAATTCTCCTCTTCCTTCTTCTCGTCGCTTGAACCTGCACCAGACAATTTTAAACCCTTACCCTTGACGTCAGATCTGGGCTTCTTCCTTCGTGGGCTTTCGATCACGTCGTCGGTCGGCTGTTCAGACCCCTCCGCTGCGTCGGCCAGAGTCTCCAAATCCTTCTGCTCGGAAAGCTGGGGCACGTCGAGCTCAGCGCTGAGTTGCGCTATCAAATTCTGGTCGACCGGCGGCGGGCTGTTTGGCGTGGTGGATGTTGGCAGTATTATGACGAGCGGCACGGCGGAGGAAGCTTCTCCGGTTGTCTCACTGGTGGCGACGGGTGGTGCCTCCTCCTTATTTGCTTCCATGGTGGCGTCGTTCTTTGGTCCCGTCATCTTTTTGCGTTTCGATTTGGCTGTTGTGGTGGGTGGTGGTGGTGTGGTAAGATCGATATGGGTTCCGTTCGGGATTCCTCTCAATTTATTTTTCGGTCGAGTGCTCACCATGGACGACGGTGGTTAGGGTTATAGGGATTTTTGAATTTGGAAGGGGAGTTGATTGGGTAGTTATCGGGTTTCGTGGGAGGAGTTATGGAAAGTTGAAATTGCAGAGTCCTAATGATGGGATGTTTTTCCCTCAATATTCGCACTTTCCATCTATCCAGTTATGGTAAGCCCTTAACTGGTGTCCTTTGCCCAAACTCCTGTCCCTGCAAAATCAAAAATACAATACACCCTTTCTTCCGGCCTCGTTAATTTTGGTATGAAGTGATCTTTTTATTAAACCTAAAAAAATAGAAAAGCAAAAACTAAATAGTAAATAAAGCATAAAAAAAACATACCAGGTTGCCTCCTGGTCAGCGCCCTATTTTAGGTCCTAGGCATGACCTTTGCTGCTGACTTTGGCTAGAGATCAATGGAGGCAAATTGCCCCTCCAGCCCCTCTTGCCCAAAGTACGGTTTAACTCGTTGTCCATTTACTTTGAAAATGTGATTCGGATCCTTGTTATCTTTCAGCTCGACTGATCCATTAGGGCAAACGTGGTGTACAGTATAAGGATCTTCCCACTTTGAAAACAGTTTGCCCTTCCGAAACAAATTTTTTGTTTGATGGAGTATTACCCATTGTCCCGCTTGTATTTGCTTGCCTTTGATTATCTTGTCATGGGCTCTCTTGGTTCGTTCCTTGTAGTGGGCTGCATGGTCATATGCTTCAATTCTTAGTTGCTCTAACTCCACAAGGTCCAATTTGCGCTCGTTCCCTGCAAGGTCCCAATCAAAGTTAACCTTATTCACTGCCCAATGTGCTTTGTGTTCAATCTCTACGGGCAAATGACATGCTTTCCCGAATATCATCCTGTATGGGGATATCCCGAAGGGGGTCTTGAAAGCCGTGCGGTATGCCCATAGTGCATCATCCAATTTATCAGACCAATCTTTGCCTTCTGGTCTAACTGTCTTCCTCAGAATAGTCTTGATAATTCTGTTAGACAGTTCAGCTTGCCCATTTTCCTGGGGGTGGTAAGCCGTCGAGATTCGGTGTGTCACCCCGTACCTATGAAGTAGCTTCTTTATCACAGCATTACAGAAATGTGTGCCTTGATCACTTATTAACGCTCTGGGCACACCAAATCGACTGAAAATATTTGCTTTGAGAAATTCTGCCACTACTCGAGAGTCATTAGTGGTTGTTGCTTTGGCTTCTACCCACTTGGATACGTAGTCTACTGCCAGTAGTATGTACTCCTTGCCCTTGGAGTTCGGAAGTGGTCCCATGAAGTCTATTCCCCATACGTCAAATATCTCTACAGGTAATATGGGCACTGAAGGCATCTCGTCTCTTTTTGTCATGTTTCCCTCCCTTTGACACTGATCACACCCCTTACACCAGGCAATGCAATCCTTAGTCAAAGTCTTCCAGAAAAAACCGCAATCTAAAATTTTTCTGGCGGTTCGCCTGTGCCCAAAGTGGCCTCCACATGGCTTCTCATGGCAGTGCCTCATTATGTCCTGTTGTTCTGATTCAGCGATGCACCTTCTTAACACTTGGTCCTCACATCTTTTCCATAGATACGGCTCATCCCATATGTAGTTCTTTGCCTCTCGTTTCATCTTGTTCCTTTCGTAGATAGTAGCTTGATCCCTGAACTCTCCTCTCACTATGTAGTTTACTAGGTCAGCGTACCATGGCTCCTCGTTCAGTGCATAGATAGAGTACAAGTGCTCGTCTGGAAATGTCTCAGTTATGGGCATGTCCTCTTCTTTTTGTAATATCCGGCTGAGATGATCTGCCACCAAGTTCTGATTGCCAGCCTTGTCCCTAATCTCGATGTCAAACTCCTGTAGCAGCAGGATCCATCTAATTAGCCTCGGTTTGGTTTCTTTCTTAGCCATCAAGTATTTGAGTGCAGCGTGATCAGTATACACTATGGTCTTGCTCCCCAATAAGTACGACCTGAATTTCTCAAAAGCGAACACTACGGCTAACAGCTCCTTCTCAGTTGTTGCATAGTTGCTTTGGGTGGTATTAAGTGTCTTCGAGGCATAGTATATTACGTGCCTCTCTTTGCCCTTTAGTTGCCCAAGCACTGCCCCTACTGCATATCCACTCGCGTCACACATCAGCTCAAAAGGCATCCCCCACTCTGGGGGTTGGATAATGGGAGCTGTCACTAGTCTCTCCTTCAGATGGTTGAAGGCTCTTTGGTAGTCATCGTCAAAGTCCCACTCTACGTCATTCTATAGTAGTCTTGTCATCGGTTGGGCGATACTGGCAAAGTCCTTCACAAATCGCCTATAGAATCCTGCGTGGCCAAGGAATCCCCTTACTTGCTTGATATTCCTTGGATATGGCAGTTTGGCAATGACTTCTATTTTTGCTTTGTCAACTTCTATGCCTTTGGCCGACACTACATGTCCAAGGACTACTCCTTCTTCTACCATGAAGTGGCACTTTTCATAGTTCAAAACCAAACTCTTCTCTACGCACCGCTGCAGTGTTAACTCCAAGTTTGCCAGGCATAGGTCTGTTGGAGTTGTGTACTTAATGTCTAGATTTAAGTACCGGTAAACTCCCGGTCATGGCATTTAACCTATTTAATTAATAAACAATTATTTGCAATTAATTAATTATGCAAAATATAGTCCTGGATTTTATACGTTGTAGTTAGTATGGTGCTGCATGGGCGCACAGAAGATCATACTATCGGTTACTCGTATTTAATCGAACAGTTGCTCACGACCTAGATGGACACGGACCAATCCATCGGTATAGTCGTTGTGTGAGAGAGAAAATAATTTATCTTAATTATTTTATCACACTTGTACACTTGGTGTATTGGGCGGATCAACTTGAGATTTATTGATTAGGATTGCCTTGGATAATCAATTTAAATCTCGGAGTATTTTATTCTTAATCCCCGAAATTATTGCGGGTGTGTATATTTAATACTAGAGGCTTTGATTTTCCAAAGGAATTAACCGATTTATTTATTGGGTTAATTACCGGTAAAGTTGGGTCGCTATATTTTATATATGACATGCCGTGAATACTTGACGGGAAAGTGTATCCTGGAAGGGTTGATAATATCCCCGAGATGAGTTCATAAGGAATTATTGTGTAAACCTCATGAGTGGATTCGTTCCGCACAATAATAAAGGTTGAACGGTACTAGTCTCGGATATAAGATGTGAATATTATTTATTGAGCAATAAATAAATTTATTCATGGATATTTAAATCTTAAATACACGGAATAAATAATACTAAGATGGAGAAATATTATTTGATATAATATGGAATAATATTGGGAGTGCAATTTTATTTATATAGTGGAAAATAAATAAAATTAATATTGATAAGAATTAATAGATTTGGGTTGGACCCAATTTAATTTTCAATATTGAAGCCCAATATTTATTCTCCTTATGATCCCCTACGTAGCCTATATAAGCACTACATGGTCTTCACTTTTCACAACCTAAGTTACGCCAACTAAAAGTCTTGGAGAGTGAGGAAGATCCATAGAGTTCGATAGCTCGTCGCCCACCCGACGTTCGAACGGAAGTGCAAGGAATACGCGGGAAGATCACGAGGTCATCAACGATTCGTTTCTCCGTACAACGAATCAAGGTAATAATCGAGAACCCCTTCTATGATTATTTGTGCGTTGAATAATTGTGATATATACATGAACGCACGATCCGGGAAAAACGACGAACCTCGGGGACGGGGATTCGAGATCCCCGGCGAGGATCGAACGCGGCGGTCGAACCCTAGGGTTCGGACCGCCGGACGCGCGACAAGGGACGAGCCCCGGCTGGACGCCGGGGCATGGGATCGACTTCGGTCGATCCCCGGGGATGCCGTGGGCTGGTGCCACGGCGGATCCCCAGCCCCCTCGTCGGAGGCGCGTGGTGGTGGCGCACGGGAAAAGCCCTCGGCTGGAGCCGAGGGCGTGCGATCGATCCTCGGATCGATCGCGGGTAAGCTGCGGGGTCACCCGCAGCGACCCCGTACGTGCTGCGGGTTCGCCCGCAGCGGATGCGTGCGGGGGTTACGCCCCGCTGGGCAGCGAGTCATGGACTCGCTGCGGGGCTGCTACGAGCAGCCCCGGGGATCGCGCGAGCGATCCCAGCGATCGTCGAGGACGATCGCGAGCCCCTCGCGGGGGCTCGACTGGGTGCACGCGGTCTTCGGACCTCGCTGGGCATTCGGTCGGGCCCCGGCTCGTGAAGTGGTTCGCGTTCGTGGATCCGACTCGCGGGAGAAAATCGGCTGGGGGCGGGCTGCGTGTCTTCGGGCGCGTAGTCTCCAAAGGTCAGACTCCTGCGGATGAGTCGGGATTCAGTCTTCGGTGATCGAGGGTTTTTGATCGGGTTATCGGTTCCGCAATTTTGATAGCCCGGGACATCGAATCCCAGCAATTGGTATCAGAGCGTTTGGTTTCGTGTTCATGTATATGTTCGATTATTGTTCTACCTTGCAGGATTTCCGGCTATCATGGTTGGATTTAATTAATTGTTTTTATTAATTAATTATCATGATTATTAAACTCTCGGACATGTCGAGATTCGTTTTTGTGTGGTTGAATGTTTGTAATAGTAAAAATTCGGGGGTTGACCGAATTTAGGATTTATTATTACGCACTTTATTTTCCGGAAAATGTATAGGGTCGATTTCATGTATAGAATCGATACCGGAATTGTAATTTAAATTTTGTAATTTTAATTACGTTGGTTCGATGATGAGACGATTGCCGGAAGACGAAGAAATGACGAGAAGACAAGGGCTTGGGATCGATCACATGGTGATCGACTCATAGCCTAGCCGGCGTGGCTAGGCGGCGGCGGCGCTCCTCCCCGAGTGGCCGGCCGATCCTTCATGGTGGGGATGGCGTGGGATCTCCCAATCCCATGCTATTCCTACCAAGATCTACTTTCCTAATTAATTCGGGTTTCCTATTTGAGTACTTTCCTTTTAGGAAACTCTCATGGATTAGGAATAGAATTAATTTAAATTAATTTTATTTCTATTGATTTATTTCCTTCAAGGAATTATTCATAGATTAGAAATTTAATTAATTTAGTACTAAATTTATTTTTCCTATTTGATTATTGCTACTCATGGGAATATTCATGGATTAGGAATAATAATAAATTTGGAAAGTAGTAAGTCCTAATTTATTTTATTTCCTTGTTCTATTATAGATATCTTCTAGAATATTCCAAGTTTTACTTGGATGGATTATTCTAAAGATTTAATGAGAACTAGATAGGAAAATAAAATAAAAATATTAATAATATTTAATTTTATTTTTGATATATTCAATTGACTTAATTTTCGAATTAAGTAACTTTTGGATTAATTGAAAATAAATAGATTTAAATATTGGAAATTAATATTCTCGTCACATGGAGCATTCAAGAAACGAAGACTGAAGACTAGAGGATGCATATGAAGATAAAGCCATGATAGTCGGGGAAAATAATTCTCTAGCATTATTTTGACTATGTGCTATGTGCTTTATTGCTTTCATGCATGCTATATGTGTTTATTTTTATGCACTAGATAGCGTATCCCTTTATCGTAAAAAGCTAAGTGGGAGAGGGGATGGAAACATTCCCATGGTCTCCATCACTGTTCTCTTGGTGACTTTTATGAACTTCTGAAGTTCATATAGACAAGTCATTGGAGGAGAATTCTTGTAATTCCTCTTACAAGAAACATTGATCGAGTTTATCAAACAATGCCTAATTTGTCTTTCTGAAACTGACTTCAAGTCGACTCATTCTCACCCCGGGGAGTGGAATGGAGCCAGAGCCACTTGGTCATGTGGATGACAAAAATTAGAGACTTTCGTGCCATTCTTTGATAGGTGGGTTGTTTGTCTGCTCGGCTCCCTCATTTATGAGAGATAGGGTCGCTCGCATGGTGAATCACTGGTTAGAAACTTCGAGTTTCACTTATGATTCTCCGAGTCTTGATTTACGAAATCGAATGGATCTTGTAATTGGGAGTCAATTATAAAAGTCTCTTGGTGTAGTAAACGTCCACACCACGTGGCTTGCTATACCGACGGATTTTGGATTAATTGATGTAGACAGTTATAAGTGATTGTGAAGAGTTGTGAAATTGTCGTAAACGTCCACACCACGTGGCTTGCGGTGACGTAACAATTCCAAGCGATATACTTTAGTACTGAGTAATGGTTTACACTTAGATACGCGTCATAGTATTCTTCCCCACGAAGTTACGCTATGATTGATGTATGACCGAAGAAAAACTAATTGCTAAATCATTTGGGTGGGTAAACGTCCACACCACGTGGCTTGCCTCACCTGATGGGATTTTAGACGCAATTAGTAATTTAATGATATTATTTGAGGGAGATAACATCGGACATTAAATTGATTGTTTGTTTACATGTGCTTATAGGTTTAGAGAATAGCTATGAATCCACTTTCTGTGATACTCAAGGAACATAAACTCACTGGTCCCAATTATATTGATTGGAAGAGAAATTTGGACATTGTCCTGACTGCTGAAGAGTACAAGTTTGTACTCTCTGATAAATGCCCTGCTGAGCCCACGGCTGCCTCAACTGATGAGGAAAAGGCAACATATCGGAAGTGGAAAAAGGCTGATGAAATGGCTAGGTGCTATATTTTGGCTTCCATGTCAAATGTACTCCAAACCCAACATCAGCCGATGGACACTGCCCGGGATATGATGACCAACCTCAAGGAGATGTTTGGGGAGCAGGATCGTGCGGCAAGGCAAGAAGCCATGAGAGTCCTTATGTCGACTACTCAGTCTGAAGGAACGCCCGTTGGGGAGCACGTTCTTAAGATGATGAGTTTGTTGAATGAACTTGAGGTCCTAGGAGCATCCATTGATGATGAGACGCAAGTCGATATCATACTCCAGTCTCTGACCCCTAAGTTTGAGCAGTTTCGTATGAGCTATAATATGGGTAAACTATCTTATACTCTTGCGCAACTCCTGACTGAACTGAAGGCGACAGAGGGGATCTACAAGAAGGGCAAGTCTCAAGCGCTTGTAGCTACCAAGTCCAAAAGCTTGAAAGCTATTGGAGGTAGGGGCAAGAAAAGGAAGCAAGCCATTAAACCCAGTGGTGCCAAGAGGAATGGACCACGAGTGGGGGCTAGTAAGCCAAAGGGCTTATGCTTCCGATGCAAAAAGTCTGGACACTGGAAGTCTGAATGTCCTCTCAGAGGTACGAATTTTTCTTTAGTCGTAAAAACATAGTCAGCGGTATTATCTACCAGAATTCTGGTGTGTAGATATGGAACCACTGACGGTATGTGCATTTCTTTAAATGCAGGGGTTCCAGAAAACCCGGCGACTTAGAGAAGAAGAATTCGAGTCTACATGGGCGAAGTTGTTGGGGTAGCAGCGGTTGCAGTGGAAGACGTTTAAGTTTTCATATTCAGTTATTGCTTATGTACCCCTTTATTTTGAAAAAGAACTTCGTTCTGGTTTTCTTTATTATTAATGGATATTTTATTTCTTTAATCATTTGATGGTTTGGATTAGAAATAATGGTGATATCTATTATGGTACATTAGATAGCAATATGTGAATGATGAATCCTTAGTCTACCACGATGCAACAAACCGTTATGTATAACTTGTTTTACTTATTAGATGTATTTCTCTTATTAATCATTGTACTTGTGAATTCTTGAACTTGGTAGTATCTATTCAAAAGGGATTCAAAAGGTCGAAATTGATTTGATCAATTATGGTTGGAGGAATGGACCTCCCGACCTAAGAATCGATCTTGATAGATGATACAACTGAGTTAGCCTTTCTGGATAAAGGATGGAATTCGGACAAGTATAGAAAATGATTTGTGATTAATGCGGTATGTGTGATTAGAAAGGCACGAGTCATTCTTTCAAGAATACTCGAAGATGGATTAGAATACTTGATGTGCCATAAGAGCGGAGTGTTTTCAACACAAAGCCATTATGGGGATCTTTCAAGTATATCCATTAAAAGCCTGCGACTTGTTCGCGGAGGCTATCACCTATCTAAATAACACATAGCATAAATCAAAGATTGAGATTAAATCTCAAACGACTACACCATACACTGAAGTGTAGACATGGTGTGTCAGAAATAAGAGATGGGATTCTAATAGTAAAAGGACAAGTTTGTTCGGAACTACCTATGTTCTATGGATATTTCTAGATACGGCACATTCTATGTGGTTGTAGAATATCCTAGAAGAACAAGTAATTATAAGTTCAATAGTACTACGAACCAGAAGGGTGTCCTCGCCCGGTTCTTAGAGGAAGACTATTAGATGAACTACAATGCCCTAACTGACAAAGTACTTTAAATGAGGAAAGGGAAAGACTGAGAACCAGCCTAACCGAGTAGCGGTACACCACTAACTGCACCTAATGTTATTACTGTTATACACCGGAACGCCATTGCAGTGGGAGGTTGTTAAGCAACCACAGATGTTCATAAGACTGGAGGAGTTTTGAACTCTGGATCCAGTATACATGAAATCGATCCCTAGTTCTGCATAGGAAAGGTGTGTTAGAAACGTAATGAAAACAAAGGTGGTGTTTCTCGGAATTTTGTGTAGATAACACTTTATCATTGGCAACGATGTAAAAGTGTTGTCAGACATGAAATAGAGGTTGTCTAAATAAATCGAGATATAAGATTAAGATGAAGTTGGATCATGTTCTTAGAAATCTTTCGATCTCTGGATAAGAACATTTGTACTTCTCTTAAGATATCTTATACGATTATGGTTTGTTTTAAACATGCACAATTCTGAGAAAGGTTATTGCCTTTCGGGAACAGAATGCATCTATCTAAAGGTATGTGTTTCGAACACATGAAGGAGATGGATATGGACAAAGCAGTAACCTACACTTTGAGTGTAGAAAGCTTTGTAGATGCAATGTTGAAAAACAAGGACCTGATATCAACTATGCGGTTAGCGTAGTGGGAGGATATCAAAGTAATCTGGATAAGAAATATTCGAATGCTGTAAAGTACTTGGAAGTACTGGATTACCGGCAAAACGAAATCCTCTTAGATTACAGTTTCTCAGATCAAAAATCGGAGAAAGACCAGTGTAAGTCGATATCAGGCTATGTGTTCACTTTTAGAAGAGGTGGAACCTAAGGATGAAAGAGTGATAAGCGTTATGCTTCTCGGACTCTATCATAAACCGAATAGCAGCCTCAGAGGCAGCGGAAGTTTTTGGTTAGGTTCCGGAATGACCTCTGAACTTGGATATAATTCTTGGTTCACCAAAGGCTATGTACATAGCGGTGCGTGGAGAACTGGAAGAAGTCATTAGTTCGAAAAGTGATGATAACACATAGAGCCAGTACCACCTGATACGAGTCATCGTCAGAGAGACGACGCAGTAGTCACCAAGATAACTTCAGAGCGGCAACCTAGATTGCTCATTCACATAATACTTCTGGGAAGTATAACTTAAGCACGTGATGAGTATGGGAGTCGGGAGTTTGGAGGAAATGACTAGACCTTAGTACAAGTGGGAGATTGTTGGAGTTGTGTACTTAATGTCTAGATTTAAGTACCGGTAAACTCCCGGTCATGGCATTTAACCTATTTAATTAATAAACAATTATTTGCAATTAATTAATTATGCAAAATATAGTCCTGGATTTTATACGTTGTAGTTAGTATGGTGCTGCATGGGCGCACAGAAGATCATACTATCGGTTACTCGTATTTAATCGAACAGTTGCTCACGACCTAGATGGACACGGACCAATCCATCGGTATAGTCGTTGCGTGAGAGAGAAAATAATTTATCTTAATTATTTTATCACACACTTGTACACTTGGTGTATTGGGCGGATCAGCTTGAGATTTATTGATTAGGATTGCCTTGGATAATCAATTTAAATCTCAGAGTATTTTATTCTTAATCCCCGAAATTATTGCGGGTGTGTATATTTAATACTAGAGGCTTTGATTTTCCAAAGGAATTAACCGATTTATTTATTGGGTTAATTACCGGTAAAGTTGGGTCGCTATATTTTATATATGACATGCCGTGAATACTTGACGGGAAAGTGTATCCCGGAAGGGTTGATAATATCCCCGAGATGAGTTCATAAGGAATTATTGTGTAAACCTCATGAGTGGATTCGTTCCGCACAATAATAAAGGTTGAACGGTACTAGTCTCGGATATAAGATGTGAATATTATTTATTGAGCAATAAATAAATTTATTCATGGATATTTAAATCTTAAATACACGGAATAAATAATACTAAGATGGAGAAATATTATTTGATATAATATGGAATAATATTGGGAGTGCAATTTTATTTATATAGTGGAAAATAAATAAAATTAATATTGATAAGAATTAATAGATTTGGGTTGGACCCAATTTAATTTTCAATATTGAAGCCCAATATTTATTCTCCTTATGATCCCCTACGTAGCCTATATAAGCACTACATGGTCTTCACTTTTCACAACCTAAGTTACGCCAACTAAAAGTCTTGGAGAGTGAGGAAGATCCATAGAGTTCGATAGCTCGTCGCCCACCCGACGTTCGAACGGAAGTGCAAGGAATACGCGGGAAGATCACGAGGTCATCAACGATTCGTTTCTCCGTACAACGAATCAAGGTAATAATCGAGAACCCCTTCTATGATTATTTGTGCGTTGAATAATTGTGATATATACATGAACGCACGATCCGGGAAAAACGACGAACCTCGGGGACGGGGATTCGAGATCCCCGGCGAGGATCGAACGCGGCGGTCGAACCCTAGGGTTCGGACCGCCGGACGCGCGACAAGGGACGAGCCCCGGCTGGACGCCGGGGCATGGGATCGACTTCGGTCGATCCCCGGGGATGCCGTGGGCTGGTGCCACGGCGGATCCCCAGCCCCCTCGTCGGAGGCGCGTGGTGGTGGCGCACGGGAAAAGCCCTCGGCTGGAGCCGAGGGCGTGCGATCGATCCTCGGATCGATCGCGGGTAAGCTGCGGGGTCACCCGCAGCGACCCCGTACGTGCTGCGGGTTCGCCCGCAGCGGATGCGTGCGGGGGTTACGCCCCGCTGGGCAGCGAGTCATGGACTCGCTGCGGGGCTGCTACGAGCAGCCCCGGGGATCGCGCGAGCGATCCCAGCGATCGTCGAGGACGATCGCGAGCCCCTCGCGGGGGCTCGGCTGGGTGCACGCGGTCTTCGGACCTCGCTGGGCATTCGGTCGGGCCCCGGCTCGTGAAGTGGTTCGCGTTCGTGGATCCGACTCGCGGGAGAAAATCGGCTGGGGGCGGGCTGCGTGTCTTCGGGCGCGTAGTCTCCAAAGGTCGGACTCCTGCGAATGAGTCGGGATTCAGTCTTCGGTGATCGAGGGTTTTTGATCGGGTTATCGGTTCCGCAATTTTGATAGCCCGGGACATCGAATCCCAGCAAGGTCAAAGGTATTGCCATAGACCGTGAAGTCGTCCATAAACACTTCAATCCCGTTCTCTAATAGGTCAGAGAATATGCTCATCATACAACGCTGGAAGGTCCCTGGTGCGTTACACAGCCCAAAGGGCATGCGCCTATAGGCAAAGGTGCCAAAGGGACACGTGAACGTTGTTTTGTCTTGATCCTCTTCAGCTACCCAAATCTGCATATACCCCGAATACCCATCTAAAAAGCAGAAGTGCTTTTTCCCGGCCAATCGTTCCAACATCTCATCGATGAAGGGCAAAGGGAAATGGTCTTTGCGGGTCACTTTGTTCAACTTACGGTAGTCTATGCATACTCTCCAACCTGTCTGTAGCCTGGTAGCTATTTGTTCTTTCTTCTCATTCTCTACGACCTGGATCCCTGACTTCTTTGGCACGACGTGTACAGGGCTAACCCACTTACTGTCTGAGACAGGGTAAATTATCCCTACACTGAGGAGTTTCTTTATCTCTTTGAGTACCACTTCCTTCATGGCAGGATTGAGTTTCCTTTGGGGGTCTCGCACCGGTGTAGATTCATCTTCTAGGAGTATATGGTGTTGGCAAATCGTCGGGCTTATACCTCTTATATCAGCCAAAGTCCATCCTATGGCTAGTTTGTATCGCCCCAGCACTTCTTTGAGTTTAACTTCCTCCTCGTCCGAAAGTGATGAATTGATGATTACGGGCAAAGTGTCGTGCTCTCCTAAATACATGTACTTCAGATGCTTTGGCAAATTCTTCAACTCCAGTACTGGGGCTCTCTCCAAAGATGGCTTCATGATCGTCTCCTCCAGTATTGGCAATTTGCCCGGATCTCCTTTGTAATTTTCTAGTGCCCCCAACTGCTTAATTGCCTCCTGTATTCCCTCCGGTTCGTCTTCTAATTCATCGTGTAGCATTCCTTCTTGAATCACTACTTCAATTTCTTCATACTTGCCGCTTTGCAACACTTTGCCTTCTACTGCTTTGTCGATCTGATCGATCATATGGACTTCCTCAGTATCGGTTGGGTGCTTCATGGATTTGTAAAGGTCAAAGGTGACTGTTTCTCCCTCGAACTTACATGTCAGTTTGCCTGTCTCGCAGTCTATGTGCGTTCTCGCGGTTTTAAGGAACGGTCTTCCCAGAATCATAATTGGCTCTATGCTTGATTCCCCATGTCTAGTACGTAGAAGTCTGCTGGGAAGATTAAATCTTCCACTTTGACCAATACGTCCTCCAGTATGCCCTCAGGGTAGACATTGGATCTGTCAGCCAGTTGGATCACCACTCTTGTGGGTTTGAGAACCCCTATGCCCAGGTCCTCGTACATAGTCTTGGGCATTACATTGATTGATGCCCCTAAGTCCAACATTGCCTTCTCGATTCTCATCTTTCCTATGATGCATGGTATGTAAAACATGCTTGGGTCTCCACACTTGGTAGGTACGTTCCTTTGAAGCACTGCCGAGACATTTTCACCTACCTCGAACTTTGCATCGTCTTGATATTTTACTTTCTTTGTGCATAGCTCCTTGAGGAACTTAGCACACCGGGGCATAGTGTTCAGTATAGTCAGTAGTGGCATATTGATCTACACCTTTTTGAACATCTAGAACATCTCGTAAGTCTCTTCCCTTTCTTTATTCTTGCTTAGCCTTCCTGGAAAGGGGACTCGGATCTTTGGTGGTGGTGACTTATCTCTCTTTGCCCTGACTACTTCTTCTTCCTTCTCTCTTTCATCTTCAACAGTTATGTCCTCTATCTCTGTGGGTTCTGTCTCTTGAGGGTGTTTGCCCTGGGTCGGCGCTTTGACTTCTGGCAAGATTCTCCCACTCTTTAGTTGGATGGCATTGCAGTGGGCACTCTTCACTTCGACTTGTGGTGGTAAGTTTCCGTTCCTCTGTTCCAGCTTTGCCACGACCTGGTTCAAGTGGGCCATTTGGGCTCCCAAGTTATTCAATTGCCCTCTAGTTTCCTGCTTGAATTTTTCGTTCTCTTGCATGGCTTTCATGTTTTCTTGCTGGAACTTTACGTTCTCTCTGACCAAAGTCTCCATCATGTCCGATAGTGATGCCCCTTTGCCCTGATTTTGATGGGGATTCCCTTGCTGCTGATGATTGTACCGGTTCTGGTTCGGATTGCCTTGATATCCTTCTCCTTGGTTATTATTCCCATACCTGAAATTCTCATGGTGCCTCCATCCTGGGTTGTAGGTATTTGAGTATGGGTCAAAGTGTGGCCTCCCTCTCCCTTGACCGTTTCCATTAGATTGTCCCATCGCTTTGAGCTCCTCATCGAATAGAGACGGACATTCATCAGTGGCGTGCTCTACCTCTTGACAGATCTGACACGCTTTGACTGCCTTCTTTGGTCCTCCTGCCATATTGGTCATGAATTTTTCCATGGCCGTGCATAGCTTGTCGATTTTTGAGTCAGAGGGGGATTGTACCAGCAGGCTTTGTTTGGGCATATCGGTGTCTTCACCTAATTCCTCTGCCATCTCTTTGAACAGTTTGAATGCCTCGGCAGCACTTTTGTTGAGTAGAGATCTTCCACTGGCAGCTAGGAGTAGAGTCTTCTCATGATGTCTTAATCCGGACACAAAGTATTGGATGAGGTCGTGGTCCGGGATCTGGTGCTGGGGGCATTTAGTTAGCAGTTGCTTGAATCTTGCCCAATAGTCTTGAAAATTCTCGTTGGTTCCCATCCTTATGCTATTGATTTTCTTGCGCATTTGTTGGATTCGTGCCGCTGGGAAATATTTTTCCAGGAACCTTTTCTGTAGTTGCGCCCAGGTAGTCACTTCGCCCTGCGGAATAGTATACAGCCACTCTCTGGCCCCATCAGTCAAAGAGAAGGGAAAGGCCATGAGTCGTATATATTGCGCTAGTACCCCGATTGCCTGAATTGTCCCGCATGCTAGCTCAAAGTCCTGTACATGCCTCTGTGGGTCTTCTCCGGGCATATCACTGAACTTTGACAGGATCTGTATGAAGTTGTGTTTCATCTCCCAGGGGGTAGGAATGGTGGGCAAAGTGATGCCCAGTGGCCTCAAGTTCATCTCTGACGGGAACATCATGTCCCTCAAAGTCCTTGGTGCTTCTGCTCCAATCTCTTCTTTCTCTTCTGGTATTGGTTGACTGGGAGTGTCAACTGGTATGATCTCCTTGTTCTTTGCCTTTTCTGCCTTTCGTGCTTTGGCAGAATTCTCTCCTTGGGATGCACGTGCTAATGCCTTGTTCTTTGCTTCTTTTCTTAGTCTTTTGGCGGTTTTCTCGATCTCAGGATCAAAGAGTAATCCTGTGTCGCCTTCCACCGCGTTTATGGTACCTAGTCAAAGAAGTAAAACAAAACGGTTAGCACAGAAAAACTAAAAAGCTGGAATATTGCCTCCCCGGCAACGGCGCCAATTTTGACGACGCGAAAACTTTGTCGTGGAAGCTAACGCGGCCAAAATAAATTTATAAAGATTCCTAAACTCAACACAAGATAGCAAGTGGTAAGTATAGGGTCGATCCCACGAGGAAGCAATTGCAATTTAGTTAATCTCGGCTTTGCCCAAATAGTGTCACAATAAAAAGGTTTAAAGTTTGGTTGCTGAGTCACAGCGTTTTATCAAACTACCAACTAACAGAAACGTCTAAACTAATTAACCCAAACTAACATGCAGAAATAACAAACTAAACACTTTGACCAAACTGAAACAGAAAACAATTAATCGAACTGAAATCAAATAAGAGAAAGTAGGCGTCTGGGCTTTGGCTTCTCTCTGGGTTCTCTGGGCAAACTACCGATCCCTGGCACTAAAGATTTTAACTGATGGTTTGTCAATCGGTTATAGGATGTCTAACAAAGTGAAAGCAGTACTATTAAGTCACGCCTACAGTCACCCCACCCCAATCCGTCCTTACTGGGTAAAGAAAAAGCAAGGTATACTTATGCCTATCCCCTGAATCTAGACAATTCGATACCTATGTGGTCGCATGGATCTAGTTTGCCCAAACTCGCATTACTCTCTCGACGAACCCAATTCGGCCAATAGCATGTCCGGAAATCCGAATCATACGACCGCTACTCCAACACGTTCTAGCGCTATGCCCGTAGTACAACAAGATACTATTACTCGGTTTGATCAATCGCCAGTATCTCAAAGTGTAAGGGTTTCCTAACGACCAAATTAGTCCACCCAAACCTGCAAGAATAAAGTTATTCCTCAACTGTGTAATCGGGAACAAACCCCAGACAGTTAACTAAGCCCTATCAACCTCACGGTTCTATCTTAGCCCAGAGTCCCCTTCGATCCGCCTTTGCCCAGTCGCCCTGCAAGTTTAGCTACTCATACGCGAAGAAATAAAACAAGAAATAAATTGGAAAACGAAACTGAAATTCATACTACTAATAATCTGAAATAGTTCAACTGGAATAGCAAAAACAAAGTAATAAAAACTTAAAGCAATAAATTGTTTTAATGCCCGAAGGCTCGATCAACTTCAAAAACAAAACAACTTGGCCGGAAAATCTCCAAGCTTCAATCGCCGGCGGCTGCTTCGTGAACGGGGTCGGAATTGTGTGTCCCTTACTTCTCCAGCTTCTCTTCCTTATATAGGCGTGAATTAGGGTTGCGGAACCGCAGTTGCATGGGCCGCTGCATGGGCTTCCTTTTCCAGGCGCCGCTAAGTACTTACCATCTTTAGCATCCAGCCGCCTTTTACTTTTCCCGCTGGCAATCCGCTTCCCAAACTCTACAGGTATTCTTCTCCTCCACTGGTGAACGGACCAGGCACGGTACTTAGTAGTCGATTTGGGTCTTCTGCTTCATGACTCAACCCCAAGTGGTTTGACTTGCCTATAAGGCCATCTTTACTCAGTCACTACACACTCCAGATCGCTGTTTGCCCAAAGAAGGGGTTTTCCTTGCCTCTTTTGCCCAGTGCGCCACCTGTTACCTGTTTGCCTGCATACCCTGACCAAACACTCGACTGTGCCTTCCCAGACACATAAAACAAACTCAAACTGACTCTAAAAGGGGCTCAAGATGAGCAAATAAAATGGCTCATCAGGTGGGGACATGGACTCTCTCTCGGCATAAGAATAATCGCGATCTCGATACCTTTGATGTTTCCGGTGGTGAGGAGGTGAATAAACTCGGTCGTCTTCATATTTAGCATCGGTTTGCCGAGGTCGGCGATAGGGCTCATGGACCCGTTGATTGTACCGATTACTTGAAGAAGAACTATCCCTCTCGGATGGGTAATCATAATCATGAATAGAATAAACTCGGTTATCGTTGCGTCTAGCCATGTGATCAACTCGATCGTTGTAGGAGAGATGGAAGTATGAAAGAGAGAACGTCTTCAACCTTGCATACACCACACTCAAAGAAAGGGATTACACGCACCGAGTGTAAAATACAACGATAACACGAGAAAGGACAAAAATAAACAAAATAAAAATAAACAAAGAAACAAGAACTTAACTAACACAAAAATCAATTCACGTCGCCTAAATTGCTCCCCGGCAACGGCGCCATTTTGATTGCTCAAAAACTATTTATAAAACCGAAAGATTTACTACGTAAATCCCCCGAGTCGATCTCTCGAGGAGCAATGCTATCGGCTTGTGAATATCACTTTGTATATGCTAAGTAAAAGTTCCAAGAGGGGGAAGAAAATCATTATTAACTAAAGGGGGGTTGCAATGAGTGATTGATTAACAACTAAGAACGAGTAATTAAAAGCAAGTAAATAAAGGTCAAGTTGTAACAAATGAGTTGGAAAAGCAAGGGTGTTCCGATTACTCTTCCTAACGAACTAGAGTTGAATTAGATTTATAAACTCCCAATTAACTAATAATCGTACTATAGAGATCACGGTGTTGTCACGTTCTCCCTCACCATTGATCGTCCAATTACACATCGACTGTATGGTCCACTAGCGATATACTACGAAGTTGTTCGACACGAGACCACAAATTGAGAGGTGTAATCGTCCAATTAATAAAAATCAAGCTACTTTAAAAGATCAACTCTAATTCATTGAGAAATTTCATCAAACACCCTCACACAAGTTTAGCTAGCCATTATCAAGCACTCAAAATCACAATCCATGATCGAATAAGCCATAATCGAGAGGAAACGAAGGAAATCTCACCACGAGAATAATGGAATCGATGGATGAAGGAGACGATCGAAAAGAGCTTCCAAAATAGGGACCGAGCTTCAACTTGTCACACGAAGAAACTAATCCGATGGAAACGTCCGTCTCGATGAGGTGAACAACGTTTGTGAATGAGATTTTGTCGGATTCCAAACGTATGTAAAGTAGATCTAAAATCTTTGATTGGATTAAAATGAAGAACAAGTGAATTACAATGTTGCTTGGAGAGTAAGCTAAAAATGGAAGATGGAAAGTTGTAGAATGAAAGTTGTGAAAGTGGTAGTTACAAAATACAAGCCAAAAGACTATTTATACCCTTAGTAAAAGGGTCAACAAAAGTCAAACAATTTATTACTGAGTTGAAGTGTGCACATTTATTCTTAATTTTCTAACAATAAAAAATAATATTTTATATATAAATAATTGTTATTGAGGTTACTCTAAAATTTTCATCTTCACGAATAAATAAAAAGGAAAAAATTACCGAATTATTCACAATATTTATCCTAATAATAATTAAGTGTTGTTAATATATAAAAAAAATGTTATTAACGTTATTTGAAAATTTCAATTGTGCCGCATTAAATAAATGAACAAATGACTCAAAACACTTCACATTGCATGTTTAAATGTTTATATAAATTGATGTGTAAAAAATATAATTAAATTCTCCCATGTCGTGATAATATATAAAATATTTTTCCATGCATACATTGTTATATAAGTTTTACATAATAAAAAATAATAACTAATGAATAAATTTATATTAAAAATTGAATCATTCTCCCACATCGGAAGAAATCAAAACAATTCATTAGAATTTGCAGTGGAGATTACGCATGGATGGTCACGACCTTACTTGAACAGGATCTGTTCTATAGGCTCGTACCTCTGTATCTTCGATTTCAATGAAGGCAGAAAACCTAGTCTGGTGGATGAACTATAGCTGCTCGACCAGAGCGTGATTAGTAGCTTAGTGGGGCGGGTATCCGAATCACTTGTGCAGCAGATGATCGTTTCCGACTTGCCTAGGCTAGTCGGGATGGTCTTGCAGCTTTCTGATAGATGTTCATACCTCTTTTTTATTTTTTATAAAACACATGTCTATATTTTAGTAAAATGTTTTTCGAACGAAAAAGTTATCATTAAAAAATGATCGTTTCCGACTTGCCTAGGCTAGTCGGGATGGTCTTGCAGCTTTCTGACAGATGTCCATACCTCTTTTTTATTTTTTATAAAACACGTGTCTATATTTTAGTAAAATGTTTTTCGAACGAAAAAGTTATCATTAAAAAATAATATTATATCACGATTGGGGATGGTCTTTCAGCTTTTTGACAGATGTCCATACCTCTTTTTTATTTTTTATAAAACACATGTCTATATTTTAGTAAAATGTTTTTCGAACGAAAAAGTTATCATTAAAAAATAATATTATATCACGATTGTTTTAAATATTTTCGGGTTTAATACATTATTAAAAGGAAAAAAAATCAATTTATGTTTTTAATTTTATTTAGTAGTAGTGTGCACATTTATTCTTAATTTTCTAACAATAAAAAATAATATTTTATATATAAATAATTATTACTGAGGTTACTCTAAAATTTTCATCTTCACGAATAAATAAAAAGGAAAAAATTACCGAATTATTCACAATATTTATCCTAATAATAAATAAGTATTGTTAATATATAAAAAAATGGTATTAACGTTATTTGAAAATTTCAATTGTGCCGCATTAAATAAATGAACAAATGGCTCAAAACACTTCACATTGCATGTTTATATAAATTGAGGTGTAAAAAATATAATTAAATTCTCCCATGTCGTGATAATATATAAAATATTTTTCCATGCATACATTGTTATATAAGTTTTACATAATAAAAAATAATAACTAATGAATAAATTTATATTAAAAATTGAATCATTCTCCCACATCGGAAGAAATCAAAACAATTCATTAGAATTTGCAGTGGAGATTACGCATGGATGGTCACGAACTTACTTGAACAGGATCTGTTCTATAGGCTCGTACCTCTGTATCTTCGATTTCAATGAAGGCAGAAAACCTAGTCTGGTGGATGAACTATAGCTGCTCGACCAGAGCGTGATTAGTAGCTTAGTGGGGCGGGTATCCGAATCACTTGTGCAGTAGATGATCGTTTCCGACTTGCCTAGGCTAGTCGGGATGGTCTTGCAGCTTTCTGATAGATGTTCATACCTCTTTTTTATTTTTTATAAAACACATGTCTATATTTTAGTAAAATGTTTTTCGAACGAAAAAGTTATCATTAAAAAATGATCGTTTCCGACTTGCCTAGGCTAGTCGGGATGGTCTTGCAGCTTTCTGACAGATGTCCATACCTCTTTTTTATTTTTTATAAAACACGTGTCTATATTTTAGTAAAATGTTTTTCGAACGAAAAAGTTATCATTAAAAAATAATATTATATCACGATTGTTTTAAATATTTTCGGGTTTAATACATTATTAAAAGGAAAAAAAATCAATTTATGTTTTTAATTTTATTTAGTAGTAGTGTGCACATTTATTCTTAATTTTCTAACAATAAAAAATAATATTTTATATATAAATAATTATTACTGAGGTTACTCTAAAATTTTCATCTTCACGAATAAATAAAAAGGAAAAAATTATCGAATTATTCACAATATTTATCCTAATAATAAATAAGTAATGTTAATATATAAAAAAATGTTATTGACGTTATTTGAAAATTTCAATTGTGCCGCATTAAATAAATGAACAAATGACTCAAAACACTTCACATTGCATGTTTAAATGTTTATATAAATTGATGTGTAAAAAATATAATTAAATTCTCCCATGTCGTGATAATATATAAAATATTTTTCCATGCATACATTGTTATATAAGTTTTACATAATAAAAAATAATAACTAATGAATAAATTTATATTAAAAATTGAATCATTCTCCCACATCGGAAGAAATCAAAACAATTCATTAGAATTTGCAGTGGAGATTACGCATGGATGGTCACGACCTTACTTGAACAGGATCTGTTCTATAGGCTCGTACCTCTGTATCTTCGATTTCAATGAAGGCAGAAAACCTAGTCTGGTGGATGAACTATAGCTGCTCGACCAGAGCGTGATTAGTAGCTTAGTGGGGCGGGTATCCGAATCACTTGTGCAGCAGATGATCGTTTCCGACTTGCCTAGGCTAGTCGGGATGGTCTTGCAGCTTTCTGATAGATGTTCATACCTCTTTTTTATTTTTTATAAAACACATGTCTATATTTTAGTAAAATGTTTTTCGAACGAAAAAGTTATCATTAAAAAATGATCGTTTCCGACTTGCCTAGGCTAGTCGGGATGGTCTTGCAGCTTTCTGACAGATGTCCATACCTCTTTTTTATTTTTTATAAAACACGTGTCTATATTTTAGTAAAATGTTTTTCGAACGAAAAAGTTATCATTAAAAAATAATATTATATCACGATTGGGGATGGTCTTTCAGCTTTTTGACAGATGTCCATACCTCTTTTTTATTTTTTATAAAACACATGTCTATATTTTTGTAACGACCGGAAAATCTAAGTTAATTATTTAAGTAATTTTGGCCCAATTAATAAATTGCAAACGAAATAATTATACTACGCATAATTTTCAAATCATTTTATGTTTATATTAATTTTCATGTTTAGTCATATAGTATTCCTCGTGTCCAAAATTTTATTTTAAACACAATTTAATTATTATTATATTATTATTATTATTATTATTATTATTATTATTATTATTATTATTAATTATATAGTTTGAATAATTAACCTCCTACGTAGTAATTTATATTTGAGCCTCAGCCCATTAGCACTAGTCCTTGTATGTCCTCAAACCCTAGTGCGCAAGTGTATATATAAGTATAGGTTCGTAAGTTGAATTTCTTGGTTATCCCCTTTCTTCCCCCTTTTTATCACATACAACTCAGCACAGAAGCATCAATCGTTCCTTCTCCTTGGCTCAAACACTACTTCACGCCAAATTTTCCTTCAAACCGACATTCATCTGTTTTCCAACTCAACTCCCAGCTGCCTCGCTTCGTTGGAGGAGATGAAGCAAGATGCCGTTGAACCATCGCTGCTGGGAGAATAAAAATCAGCCTGAGTTGCTGCAGCCGTGAATCACCCTCAGCCGAGATCGCCGGTGAAATCCTTGACAAGCTTTCGACCCCATCGAAGACCACATAGACCGAGCCCTGCATATGAACGTGTTGTTGAACCACCGTCCTTCTCGCCCACCTACAGGAAGTGAAATCCCGAGCCTCCTGGAGACGTAGTTGTTGATTACCCAGTGTTGCCGCCTCTATAAGATCAAGATCGATGTCCACCTCCGATTCCATCCTCCACCATACCTTTTCCTCGCCAAGAACTCTCCTCCCGACGAGGACCAGGAGTTTCGTCTCTCCGCCTACTCCCGAGACCCTAACGCCCTATTACCCAGAGTTCTTTGACCCTATATTCAATTAATTGTTGTCGTTTCCCATAGCTCCGTTTCTATGGCTATCTCTAGGAAGAAGAACAAGCAGCAGCAGGAGGTAATGAATTTAAATAGATAGTTCTCGTTTCGATTGTCCCAATTATTTTTGTGTTGGCCCACTAGACTTCATCCCTTAATTGGTTTAACCTTTCGGTCCTTTTATTTAACCCACTTCTAATTCAATGGTTTAAGCCCCAATTTTATATAAATATGTTTCTACCTATTCAGCCCGAGCCCACTAACATTTTGAAAACATAGGTTCCCTATTCTATTAAGTTTTCAAGTCCAACCGTGAATCCTTTTGGCTCTTAAATATCCAAAGTCAACCACTTTAAATTAAAGTTCACTTGCAGTATTGTTCTAATCCCAATTGTTATACACAGTAAATGCTTTTATCCAAATTCACCTTTTAACTTACGAAGCCTCCTCACATGCAGATTAAAATAGAAGATGTATGTTTAATATATACAGTGTGTAATATATATATATATATATATATATATATATATATATATATATATATATATATATATATATATATATATATATATATATATATATATATATATATTTATAAGTTAACATTATTATATTATACATAGGGTTTACGGATTTCGAGGATTAGGATTTGCACAAGCATTCATTCAAGCATTGTTATTGTCAAGTCAAGTTCTGCATTGTCAAGGTAGGGATTTCTAAAACCTTTTTAAATACAGTTCATAATATTTATGGTACGTGGATAAACTGCGTGGTGGTTTGTGATGTACGATCTATTCATGTTATGTGCACATATTAGTCGCGCGACGAAATTCATAGCCGTGTTCACGTAGACGAGTGACGTGTACACGGTAATCAAGCAAGTCATGTGACGGGAACGTTTAATCGTTCGGAAATTCATGTCCTTGGGTTTATCCCACCGTCTATCAAGTTCAAGATGGTCTGAGTTATGAACCATCCGGTGAACACTGTATCGTATAGTTATATGAACTGTTATCCCTACTGAGTTGTTGATAACTCACCCCTTTTTAAAACCCCATCTTTTCAGGTTGAGCGAAATCGGAGCGAGACGGGGATGTGGCGGCGATAGTAGTAGCAGCGTTTATTTTAAAGACATTATTTTTCTTTTATACTTTCCGCTTTTGAAACTTAATACTTGAGTATTTTATTTAAATTTGACTATTGAGGGTTCTTATTTTTAGTTAAAGATTTTATTATGAAAAAGTTGTTTTGACAATTATCTTTTATTTTAAATACTACAATTTCTTTTGAAAAATAAGAAAATCCTCTCTAGTTTATATTATGAAAAATGGGATGTTACAATTTTAGTAAAATGTTTTTCGAACGAAAAAGTTATCATTAAAAAATAATATTATATCACGATTGTTTTAAATATTTTCGGGTTTAATACATTATTAAAAGGAAAAAAAATCAATTTACGTTTTTAATTTTATTTAGTAGTAGTTTGCACATTTATTCTAATTTTCTAACAATAAAAAATAATATTTTATATATAAATAATTGTTACTGAGGTTACTCTAAAATTTTCATCTTCACGAATAAATAAAAAGGAAAAAATTACCGAATTATTCACAATATTTATCCTAATAATAAATAAGTATTGTTAATATATAAAAAAATGGTATTAACGTTATTTGAAAATTTCAATTGTGCCGCATTAAATAAATGAACAAATGACTCAAAACACTTCACATTGCATGTTTATATAAATTGAGGTGTAAAAAATATAATTAAATTCTCCCACGTCGTGATAATATATAAAATATTTTTCCATGCATACATTGTTATATAAGTTTTACATAATAAAAAATAATAACTAATGAATAAATTTATATTAAAAATTGAATCATTCTCCCACATCGAAAGAAATTAAAACAATTCATTAGAATTTGTAGTGCAGATTACGCATGGATGGTCACGACCTTACTTGAACAGGATCTGTTCTATAGGCTCGTACCTCTGTATCTTCGATTTCAATGAAGGCAGAAAACCTAGTCTGGTGGATAAACTATAGATGCTCGACCAGAGCGTGATTAGTAGCTCAGTGGGGCGGGTATCCGAATCACTTGTGCAGCAGATGATCGTTTCCGACTTTCCTAGGCTAGTCGGGATGGTCTTGTAGCTTTCTGACAGATGTCCATACCTCTTTTTTATTTTTTATAAAACACATGTCTATATTTTAGTAAATGTTTTTCGAACGAAAAAGTTATCATTAAAAAATAATATTATATCACGATTGTTTTAAATATTTTCGGGTTTAATACATTATTAAAAGGAAAAAAAATCAATTTATGTTTTTAATTTTATTTAGTAGTAGTGTGCACATTTATTCTTAATTTTCTAACAATAAAAAATAATATTTTATATATAAATAATTATTACTGAGGTTACTCTAAAATTTTCATCTTCACGAATAAATAAAAAGGAAAAAATTACCGAATTATTCACAATATTTATCCTAATAATAAATAAGTATTTTTAATATATAAAAAAATGTTATTAACGTTATTTGAAAATTTCAATTGTGCCGCATTAAATAAATGAACAAATGACTCAAAACACTTCACATTGCATGTTTAAATGTTTATATAAATTGATGTGTAAAAAATATAATTAAATTCTCCCATGTCGTGATAATATATAAAATAATTTTCCATGCTTACATTGTTATATAAGTTTTACATAATAAAAAATAATAACTAATGAATAAATTTATATTAAAAATTGAATCATTCTCCCACATCGGAAGAAATCAAAACATTTCATTAGAATTTGTAGTGGAGATTACGCATTGATGGTCACGACCTTACTTGAACAGGATCTGTTCTATATGCTCGTACCTCTGTATCTTCGATTTCAAAGAAGGCAGAAAACCTCGTCTGGTGGATGAACTATAGCTGCTCGATCAGAGCGTGATTAGTAGCTCAGTGGGGCGGGAATCCGAATCACTTGTGCAGCAGATGATCATGGTCTTGCAGCTTTCTGACAGATGTCCATACCTTTTTTTTTATTTTTCATAAAATACGTGTCTATATTTTAGTAAATGTTTTTCGAACGAAAAAGTTATTATTAAAAAAATAATATTATATTACGATTATTTTAAATATTTTCTGGTTTAATACATTATTAAAAGGAAAAAAATCAATTGATGTTTTTAATTTTATTTAGTAGTTTGCACATTTATTCTTAATTTTCTAACAATAAAAAATAATATTTTATATATAAATAATTGTTACTGAGGTTACTCTAAAATTTTCATCTTCACGAATAAATAAAAAGGAAAAAATTACCGAATTATTCACAATATTTATCCTAATAATAATTAAGTGTTGTTAATATATAAAAAAAATGTTATTAACGTTATTTGAAAATTTCAATTGTGCCGCATTAAATAAATGAACAAATGACTCAAAACACTTCACATTGCATGTTTAAATGTTTATATAAATTGATGTGTACAAAATATAATTAAATTCTCCCATGTCGTGATAATATATAAAATATTTTTCCATGCATACATTGTTATATAAGTTTTACATAATAAAAAATAATAACTAATGAATATATTTATATTAAAAATTGAATCATTCTCCCACATCGGAAGAAATCAAAACAATTCATTAGAATTTGCAGTGGAGATTACGCATGGATGGTCACGACCTCACTTGAACAGGATCTGTTCTATAGGCTCGTACCTCTGTATCTTCGATTTCAATGAAGGCAGAAAACCTCGTCTGGTGGATAAACTATAGCTGCTCGACCAGATCGTGATTAGTAGCTCAGTGGGGCGGGTATCCGAATCACTTGTGCAGCAGATGATCGTTTCCGACTTGCCTAGACTAGTCGGGATGGTCTTGTAGCTTTCTGACAGATGTCCATACCACTTTTTTATTTTTTATAAAACACATGTCTATATTTTAGTAAAATGTCTTTCGAACGAAAAAGTTATCATTAAAAAAGTGGGGCGGGTATCCGAATCACTTGTGCAGCAGATGATCGTTTCCGACTTGCCTAGACTAGTCGGGATGGTCTTGTAGCTTTCTAACAGATGTCCATACCTCTTTTTTATTTTTTATAAAACACATGTCTATATTTTAGTAAAATGTTTTTCGAACAAAAAAGTTATCATTAAAAAATAATATTATATCACGATTGTTTTAAATATTTTCGGGTTTAATACATTATTAAAAGGAAAAAAAATCAATTTATGTTATTAATTTTATTTAGTAGTAGTTTACACATTTATTCTTAATTTTCTAACAATAAAAAATAATATTTTATATATAAATAATTGTTACTGAGGTTACTCTAAAATTTTCATCTTCACGAATAAATAAAAAGAAAAAAATTACCGAATTATTCACAATATTTATCCTAATAATAAATAAGTATTGTTAATATATAAAAAAAATGTTATTAACGTTATTTGAAAATTTCAATTGTGACGCATTAAATAAATAAACAAATGACTCAAAACACTTCACATTGCATGTTTAAATGTTTATATAAATTGATGTGTAAAAAATATAATTAAATTCTCCCACGTCGTGATAATATATAAAATATTTTTCCATGCATACATTGTTATATAAGTTTTACATAAAAAAAAAATAATATTTAATGAATAAATTTATATTAAAAATTGAATCATTCTTCCACATCGGAAGAAATCAAAACAATTCATTAGAATTTGCAGTGAGATTACGCATGGATGGTCACGACCTTACTTGAACAGGATCTGTTCTATAGGCTCGTACCTCTGTATCTTCGATTTCAATGAAGGCAGAAAACCTCGTCTGGTGGATAAACTATAGCTGCTCGACCAGAGCGTGATTAGTAGCTCAGTGGGGCGGGTATCCGAATCACTTGTGCAGCAGATGATCGTTTTCGACTTGCCTAGGCTAGTCGGGATGGTCTTGCAGCTTTCTGATAGATGTTCATACCTCTATTTTATTTTTTATAAAACACATGTCTATATTTTAGTAAAAAAATTTCGAACGAAAAAGTTATCATTAAAAAATATTATTATATCACGATTATTTTAAATATTTTCGGGTTTAATACATTATTAAAAGGAAAAAAAATCAATTTATGTTTTTAATTTTATTTAGTAGTTTGCACATTTATTCTTAATTTTCTAACAATAAAAAAATAATATTTTATATATAAATAATTGTTACTGAGGTTACTCTAAAATTTTCATCTTCACGAATAAATAAAAAGGAAAAAATTACCAAATTATTCACAATATTTATCCTAATAATAAATAAGTATTGTTAATATATAAAAAAAATGTTATTAACGTTATTTGAAAATTTCAATTGTGCCGCATTAAATAAATGAACAAATGACTCAAAACACTTCACATTGCATGTTTAAATGTTTATATAAATTGATGTGTAAAAAATATAATTAAATTGTCCCACGGTCGTGATAATATATAAAATATTTTTCCATGCATATATTATTATATAAGTTTTACATAATAAAAAATAATAACTAATGAATAAATTTATATTAAAAATTGAATCATTCTCCCATATCGTAAGAAATCAAAACAATTCATTAGAATTTGTAGTGGAGTTTACGCATGGATGGTCACGACCTTACTTGAATATGATATGTTCTATAGGCTCGTACCTCTGTATCTACGATTTCAAAGAAGGCAGAAAACCTCGTCTGGTGGATAAACTATAGCTGCTCGACCAGAGCGTGACTAGTAGCTCAGTGGGGCGGGTATCCGAATCACTTGTGTAGCAGATGATCGTTTCCGACTTGCCTAGGCTAGTCGGGATGGTCTTGCAGCTTTCTGACAAATGTCCATACCTCTTTTTTATTTTTCATAAAACACGTGTCTATATTTTAGTAAATGTTTTTCGAACGAAAAATTTATCATTAAAAAAATAGTATTATATCACGATTGTTTTAAATATTTTTTGGTTTAATACATTATAAAAAGGAAAAAAAAAATCAAGTTATATTTTTAATTTTATTTAGTAGTAGTTTGCACATTTATTCTTAATTTTCTAACAATAAAAATAATAGTTTATATATAAATAATTGTTATTGATGTTACTCTAAATTTTTTATTTTCACGAATAAATAAAAAAAAAATTACCGAATTATTCACAATATTTATCCTAATAATAAATAAGTATTGTTAATATATAAAAATAATGTTATTAACGTTATTTGAAGATTTCAATTGTGTCGCATTAAATAAATGAACAAATGACTCAAAACACTTCACATTGCATGTTTAAATGTTTATATAAATTGATGTGTAAAAAATATAATTAAATTGTCCCATATCGTGATAATATATAAAATATTTTTCCATGCATACATTGTTATATAAGTTTTACATAATAAAAAATAATAACTAATGAATAAATTTATATTAAAAATTGAATTATTCTCCCACACCGGAAGAATTCAAAACAATTCATTAGAATTTGTAGTGGAGATTACGCATGGATTGTCAAGACCTTACTTGAACAGGATCTGTTCTATAGGCTCGTACCTCTGTATCTTCGATTACAAAGAAGACAGAAAACCTAGTCTGGTGGATGAACTATAGCTGCTCGATCAGAGCGTGGTTAGTAGCTCAGTGGGGCGGGAATCCGAATCACTTGTGCAGCAGATGATCGTTTCCGACTTGCCTAGGCTAGTCGGAATGGTCTTGCAGCTTTCTGACAGATGTCCATACCTTTTTTTTTTTTTTCATAAAACACGTTTCTATATTTAGTAATTGTTTTTCGAACGAAAAAGTTATTATTAAAAAAATAATATTATATTACGATTGTTTTAAATATTTTTGGGTTTAATACATTATAAAAAGGAAAAAAAAAATCAAGTTATGTTTTTAATTTTATTTAGTAGTAGTTTGCACATTTATTCTTAATTTTCTAACAATAAAAAATAATAGTTTATATATAAATAATTATTATTGAGGTTACTCTAAATTTTTCATCTTCACGAATAAATAAAAAGGAAAAAATTACCGAATTATTCACAATATTTATCCTAATAATAAATAAGTATTGTTAATATATAAAAAAAATGTTATTAACGTTATTTGAAAATTTCAATTGTGCCGCATTAAAATGACTCAAAACACTTCACATTGCATGTTTAAATGTTTATATAAATTAATGTGTAAAAAATATAATTAAATTGTCCCACATCGTGATAATATATAAAATATTTTTCCATGCAAACATTGTTATATAAGTTTTACATAATAAAAAATAATAACTAATGAATATATTTATATTAAAAATTGAATCCTTCTCCCACATCGGAAGAAATCAAAACAATTCATTAGAATTTGTAGTGGAGATTACGCATGTATGGTCACGACCTTACTTGAACAAGATATGTTCTATAGGCTCGTACCTCTGTATCTTCGATTACAAAGAAGGCAGAAAACCTAGTCTGGTGGATGAACTATAGCTGCTCGACCAGAGCGTGATTAGTAGTTCAGTGGGGCGGGTATCTGAATCACATGTGCAGCAGATGATCGTTTCCGACTTGCCTAGACTAGTCGGGATGGTCTTGCAGCTTTCTGACAGATGTCCATACCTCTTTTTTATTTTTTTATAAAACACATGTCTATATTTTAGTAAAATGTTTTTCGAACGAAAAAGTTATCATTAAAAAATAATATTATATCACGATTGTTTTATATATTTTCGGGTTTAATACATTATTAAAAGGAAAAAAAAATCAATTGATGTTTTTAATTTTATTTAGTAGTTTGCACATTTATTCTTAATTTTCTAACAATAAAAAATAATATTATATATATAAATAATTGTTACTGAGGTTACTCTAAAATTTTCATCTTCACGAATAAATAAAAAAGAAAAAATTACCGAATTATTCACAATATTTATCCTAATAATAAATAAGTATTGTTAATATATAAAAAAATGTTATTAACGTTATTTGAAAATTTCAATTGTGCCGCATTAAATAAATGAACAAATGACTCAAAACACTTCACATTGCATGTTTAAATGTTTATATAAATTGATGTGTAAAAAATATAATTAAATTCTCCCACGTCGTGATAATATATAAAATATTTTTCCATGCATACATTGTTATATAAGTTTTACATAATAAAAAATAATAACTAATGAATAAATTTATATTAAAAATTGAATCATTCTCCCACATCGTAAGAAATCAAAAAAATTCATTAGAATTTGTAGTGGTGATTACGCATGGATGGTCACGACCTTACTTGAACAGGATCTGTTCTATAGGCTCGTACCTCTGTATCTTCGATTTCAAAGAAGGCAGAAAACCTCAACTGGTGGATGAACTATAGCTGCTCGACTAGAGCGTGATTAGTAGCTCAGTGGGGCGGGTATCCGAATCACTTGTGCAGCAGATGATCGTTTCCGACTTGCCTAGGCTAGTCGGGATGGTCTTGCAGCTTTCTGACAGATGTCCATACCTCTTTTTTATTTTTCATAAAACACGTGTCTATATTTTAGTAAATGTTTTTCGAACGAAAAAGTTATCATTAAAAAATAATATTATATCACGATTGTTTTAAATATTTTTGGGTTTAATACATTATAAAAAAGGAAAAAAATCAAGTTATGTTTTTAATTTTATTTAATAGTAGTTTGCACATTTATTCTTAATTTTCTAACAATAAAAAATAATAGTTTATATATAAATAATTGTTATTGAGGTTACTCTAAATTTTTAATCTTCACGAATAAATAAAAAGGAAAAAATTACCGAATTATTCACAATATTTATCCTAATAATAAATAAGTATTGTTAATATATAAAAAAAATATTATTAACGTTATTTGAAAATTTCAATTGTGCCGCATTAAAATGACTCAAAACACTTCACATTGCATGTTTAAATGTTTATATAAATTGATGTGTAAAAAATATAATTAAATTGTCCCACATCGTGATAATATATAATATATTTTTCCATGCATACATTGTTATATAAGTTTTAAATAATAAAAAATAATAACTAATAAATAAATTTATATTAAAAATTGAATCATTCTCCCACATCGGAAGAAATCAAAACATTTCATTAGAATTTGTAGTGGAGATTACGCATGGATGGTCACGACCTTACTTGAACAGGATCTGTTCTATAGGCTCGTACCTCTGTATCTTCGATTTCAAAGAAGGTAGAAAACCTCGTCTGGTGGATGAACTATAGCTGCTCAACTAGAGCGTGATTAGTAGCTCAGTGGGGCGGGTATCCGAATCACTTGTGCAGCAGATGATCGTTTCCGACTTGCCCAGGCTAGTCGGGATGGTCTTGCAGCTTTCTGACAGATGTCCATACCTCTTTTTTATTTTTCATAAAACACGTGTCTATATTTTAGTAAATGTTTTTCGAACGAAAAAGTTATCATTAAAAAAATAATATTATATCACGATTGTTTTAAATATTTTTGGGTTTAATACATTATAAAAAAGGAAAAAAAATCAAGTTATGTTTTTAATTTTATTTAATAGTAGTTTGCACATTTATTCTTAATTTTCTAACAATAAAAAATAATAGTTTATATATAAATAATTGTTATTGAGGTTACTCTAAATTTTTAATCTTCACGAATAAATAAAAAGGAAAAAATTACCGAATTATTTACAATATTTATCCTAATAATAATAAGTATTGTTAATATATAAAAAAAATGTTATTAACGTTATTTGAAAATTTCAATTGTGCCGCATTAAAATGACTCAAAACACTTCACATTGCATGTTTAAATGTTTATATAAATTGATGTGTAAAAAATATAATTAAATTGTCCCACATCGTGATAATATATAATATATTTTTCCATGCATACATTGTTATATAAGTTTTACATAATAAAAAATAATAACTAATAAATAAATTTATATTAAAAATTGAATCATTCTCCCACATCGGAAGAAATCAAAACATTTCATTAGAATTTGTAGTGGAGATTACGCATGGATGGTCACGACCTTACTTGAACATGATCTGTTGTATAGGCTCGTACTTCTGTATCTTCGATTTCAAAGAAGGCAGAAAACCTCGTCTGGTGGATGAACTATAGCTGCTCGACCAGAGCGTGATTAGTAGCTCAGTGGGGCGGGTATCCGAATCACTTGTGCAGCAGATGATCGTTTTCGACTTGCCTAGGCTAGTCGGGATGGTCTTGCAGCTTTCTGACAGATGTCCATACCTCTTTTTTATTTTTCATAAAACACGTGTCTATATTTTAGTAAATGTTTTTCGAACGAAAAAGTTATCATTAAAAAAATAATATTATATCACGATTGTTTTAAATATTTTTGGGTTTAATACATTATAAAAAAGGAAAAAAAATCAAGTTATGTTTTTAATTTTATTTAATAGTAGTTTGCACATTTATTCTTAATTTTCTAACAATAAAAAATAATAGTTTATATATAAATAATTGTTATTGAGGTTACTCTAAATTTTTAATCTTCACGAATAAATAAAAAGGAAAAAATTACCGAATTATTCACAATATTTATCCTAATAATAAATAAGTATTGTTAATATATAAAAAAAATGTTATTAACGTTATTTGAAAATTTCAATTGTGCCGCATTAAAATGACTCAAAACACTTCACATTGCATGTTTAAATGTTTATATAAATTGATGTGTAAAAAATATAATTAAATTGTCCCACATCGTGATAATATATAAAATATTTTTCCATGCATACATTGTTATATAAGTTTTACATAATAAAAAATAATAACTAATGAATAAATTTATATTAAAAATTGAATCATTCTCCCACATCGGAAGAAATCAAAACAATTCATTAGAATTTGTAGTGGAGATTACGCATGGATGGTCACGACCTTACTTGAACAGGATCTGTTCTATAGGCTCGTACCTCTGTATCTTCGATTTCAAAGAAGGCAGAAAACCTCATCTGGTGGATGAACTATAGCTGCTCGACTAGAGCGTGATTAGTAGCTCAGTGGGGCGGGTATCCGAATCACTTGTGCAGCAGATGATCGTTTCCGACTTGCCTAGGCTAGTCGGGATGGTCTTGCAGCTTTCTGACAGATGTCCATACCTCATTTTTATTTTTCATAAAACACGTGTCTATATTTTAGTAAATGTTTTTCGAACGAAAAAGTTATCATTAAAAAAATAATATTATATCACGATTGTTTTAAATATTTTTGGGTTTAATACATTATAAAAAAGGAAAAAAAATCAAGTTATGTTTTTAATTTTATTTAATAGTAGTTTGCACATTTATTCTTAATTTTCTAACAATAAAAAATAATAGTTTATATATAAATAATTGTTATTGAGGTTACTCTAAATTTTTAATCTTCACGAATAAATAAAAAGGAAAAAATTACCGAATTATTTACAATATTTATCCTAATAATAATAAGTATTGTTAATATATAAAAAAAATGTTATTAACGTTATTTGAAAATTTCAATTGTGCCGCATTAAAATGACTCAAAACACTTCACATTGCATGTTTAAATGTTTATATAAATTGATGTGTAAAAAATATAATTAAATTGTCCCACATCGTGATAATATATAATATATTTTTCCATGCATACATTGTTATATAAGTTTTACATAATAAAAAATAATAACTAATAAATAAATTTATATTAAAAATTGAATCATTCTCCCACATCGGAAGAAATCAAAACATTTCATTAGAATTTGTAGTGGAGATTACGCATGGATGGTCACGACCTTACTTGAACATGATCTGTTGTATAGGCTCGTACTTCTGTATCTTCGATTTCAAAGAAGGCAGAAAACCTCGTCTGGTGGATGAACTATAGCTGCTCGACCAGAGCGTGATTAGTAGCTCAGTGGGGCGGGTATCCGAATCACTTGTGCAGCAGATGATCGTTTTCGACTTGCCTAGGCTAGTCGGGATGGTCTTGCAGCTTTCTGACAGATGTCCATACCTCTTTTTTATTTTTCATAAAACACGTGTCTATATTTTAGTAAATGTTTTTCGAACGAAAAAGTTATCATTAAAAAAATAATATTATATCACGATTGTTTTAAATATTTTTGGGTTTAATACATTATAAAAAAGGAAAAAAAATCAAGTTATGTTTTTAATTTTATTTAATAGTAGTTTGCACATTTATTCTTAATTTTCTAACAATAAAAAATAATAGTTTATATATAAATAATTTTTATTGAGGTTACTCTAAATTTTTAATCTTCACGAATAAATAAAAAGGAAAAAATTACCGAATTATTCACAATATTTATCCTAATAATAAATAAGTATTGTTAATATATAAAAAAATGTTATTAACGTTATTTGAAAATTTCAATTGTGTCGCATTAAAATGACTCAAAACACTTCACATTGCATGTTTAAATGTTTATATAAATTGATGTGTAAAAAATATAATTAAATTGTCCCACATCGTGATAATATATAAAATATTTTTCCATGCATACATTGTTATATAAGTTTTACATAATAAAAAATAATAACTAATGAATAAATTTATATTAAAAATTGAATCATTCTCCCACATCGGAAGAAATCAAAACAATTCATTAGAATTTGTAGTGGAGATTACGCATGGATGGTCACGACCTTACTTGAACAGGATCTGTTCTATAGGCTCGTACCTCTGTATCTTCGATTTCAAAGAAGGCAGAAAACCTCATCTGGTGGATGAACTATAGCTGCTCGACTAGAGCGTGATTAGTAGCTCAGTGGGGCGGGTATCCGAATCACTTGTGCAGCAGATGATCGTTTCCGACTTGCCTAGGCTAGTCGGGATGGTCTTGCAGCTTTCTGACAGATGTCCATACCTCATTTTTATTTTTCATAAAACACGTGTCTATATTTTAGTAAATGTTTTTCGAACGAAAAAGTTATCATTAAAAAAATAATATTATATCACGATTGTTTTAAATATTTTTGGGTTTAATACATTATAAAAAAGGAAAAAAAATCAAGTTATGTTTTTAATTTTATTTAATAGTAGTTTGCACATTTATTCTTAATTTTCTAACAATAAAAAATAATAGTTTATATATAAATAATTGTTATTGAGGTTACTCTAAATTTTTAATCTTCACGAATAAATAAAAAGGAAAAAATTACCGAATTATTCACAATATTTATCCTAATAATAAATAAGTATTGTTAATATATAAAAAAAATGTTATTAACGTTATTTGAAAATTTCAATTGTGCCGCATTAAAATGACTCAAAACACTTCACATTGCATGTTTAAATGTTTATATAAATTGATGTGTAAAAAATATAATTAAATTGTCCCACATCGTGATAATATATAAAATATTTTTCCATGCATACATTGTTATATAAGTTTTAAATAATAAAAAATAATAACTAATAAATAAATTTATATTAAAAATTGAATCATTCTCCCACATCGGAAGAAATCAAAACATTTCATTAGAATTTGTAGTGGAGATTACGCATGGATGGTCACGACCTTACTTGAACAGGATCTGTTCTATAGGCTCGTACCTCTGTATCTTCGATTTCAAAGAAGGCAGAAAACCTCGTCTGGTGGATGAACTATAGCTGCTCGACCAGAGCGTGATTAGTAGCTTAGTGGGGCGGGTATCCGAATCACTTGTGCAGCAGATGATCGTTTCCGACTTGCCTAGGCTAGTCGGGATGGTCTTGCAGCTTTCTGACAGATGTCCATACCTCTTTTTTATTTTTCATAAAACACGTGTCTATATTTTAGTAAATGTTTTTCGAACGAAAAAGTTATCATTAAAAAAATAATATTATAT
Source organism: Euphrasia confusa (assembly GCA_954870475.1). NCBI lineage: Eukaryota > Viridiplantae > Streptophyta > Magnoliopsida > Lamiales > Orobanchaceae > Euphrasia > Euphrasia confusa. The sequence continues at coordinate 28,508,481 of OX940960.1, forward strand.
CACGATTGTTTTAAATATTTTTGGGTTTAATACATTATAAAAAAGGAAAAAAAATCAAGTTATGTTTTTAATTTTATTTAATAGTAGTTTGCACATTTATTCTTAATTTTCTAACAATAAAAAATAATAGTTTATATATAAATAATTGTTATTGAGGTTACTCTAAATTTTTAATCTTCACGAATAAATAAAAAGGAAAAAATTACCGAATTATTCACAATATTTATCCTAATAATAAATAAGTATTGTTAATATATGTTATTAACGTTATTTGAAAATTTCAATTGTGCCGCATTAAAATGACTCAAAACACTTCACATTGCATGTTTAAATGTTTATATAAATTGATGTGTAAAAAATATAATTAAATTGTCCCACATCGTGATAATATATAAAATATTTTTCCATGCATACATTGTTATATAAGTTTTACATAATAAAAAATAATAACTAATGAATAAATTTATATTAAAAATTGAATCATTCTCCCACATCGGAAGAAATCAAAACAATTCATTAGAATTTGTAGTGGAGATTACGCATGGATGGTCACGACCTTACTTGAACAGGATCTGTTCTATAGGCTCGTACCTCTGTATCTTCGATTTCAAAGAAGGCAGAAAACCTCATCTGGTGGATGAACTATAGCTGCTCGACTAGAGCGTGATTAGTAGCTCAGTGGGGCGGGTATCCGAATCACTTGTGCAGCAGATGATCGTTTCCGACTTGCCTAGGCTAGTCGGGATGGTCTTGCAGCTTTCTGACAGATGTCCATACCTCATTTTTATTTTTCATAAAACACGTGTCTATATTTTAGTAAATGTTTTTCGAACGAAAAAGTTATCATTAAAAAAATAATATTATATCACGATTGTTTTAAATATTTTTGGGTTTAATACATTATAAAAAAGGAAAAAAAATCAAGTTATGTTTTTAATTTTATTTAATAGTAGTTTGCACATTTATTCTTAATTTTCTAACAATAAAAAATAATAGTTTATATATAAATAATTGTTATTGAGGTTACTCTAAATTTTTAATCTTCACGAATAAATAAAAAGGAAAAAATTACCGAATTATTCACAATATTTATCCTAATAATAAATAAGTATTGTTAATATATAAAAAAAATGTTATTAACGTTATTTGAAAATTTCAATTGTGCCGCATTAAAATGACTCAAAACACTTCACATTGCATGTTTAAATGTTTATATAAATTGATGTGTAAAAAATATAATTAAATTGTCCCACATCGTGATAATATATAAAATATTTTTCCATGCATACATTGTTATATAAGTTTTAAATAATAAAAAATAATAACTAATAAATAAATTTATATTAAAAATTGAATCATTCTCCCACATCGGAAGAAATCAAAACATTTCATTAGAATTTGTAGTGGAGATTACGCATGGATGGTCACGACCTTACTTGAACAGGATCTGTTCTATAGGCTCGTACCTCTGTATCTTCGATTTCAAAGAAGGCAGAAAACCTCGTCTGGTGGATGAACTATAGCTGCTCGACCAGAGCGTGATTAGTAGCTTAGTGGGGCGGGTATCCGAATCACTTGTGCAGCAGATGATCGTTTCCGAGTTGCCTAGGCTAGTCGTGATGGTCTTGCAGCTTTCTGACAGATGTCCATACCTCATTTTTATTTTTCATAAAACACGTGTCTATATTTTAGTAAATGTTTTTCGAACGAAAAAGTTATCATTAAAAAAATAATATTATATCACGATTGTTTTAAATATTTTTGGGTTTAATACATTATAAAAAAGGAAAAAAAATCAAGTTATGTTTTTAATTTTATTTAATAGTAGTTTGCACATTTATTCTTAATTTTCTAACAATAAAAAATAATAGTTTATATATAAATAATTGTTATTGAGGTTACTCTAAATTTTTAATCTTCACGAATAAATAAAAAGGAAAAAATTACCGAATTATTCACAATATTTATCCTAATAATAAATAAGTATTGTTAATATATAAAAAAAATGTTATTAACGTTATTTGAAAATTTCAATTGTGCCGCATTAAAATGACTCAAAACACTTCACATTGCATGTTTAAATGTTTATATAAATTGATGTGTAAAAAATATAATTAAATTGTCCCACATCGTGATAATATATAAAATATTTTTCCATGCATACATTGTTATATAAGTTTTACATAATAAAAAATAATAACTAATGAATAAATTTATATTAAAAATTGAATCATTCTCCCACATCGGAAGAAATCAAAACAATTCATTAGAATTTGTAGTGGAGATTACGCATGGATGGTCACGACCTTACTTGAACAGGATCTGTTCTATAGGCTCGTACCTCTGTATCTTCGATTTCAAAGAAGGCAGAAAACCTCATCTGGTGGATGAACTATAGCTGCTCGACTAGAGCGTGATTAGTAGCTCAGTGGGGCGGGTATCCGAATCACTTGTGCAGCAGATGATCGTTTCCGACTTGCCTAGGCTAGTCGGGATGGTCTTGCAGCTTTCTGACAGATGTCCATACCTCATTTTTATTTTTCATAAAACACGTGTCTATATTTTAGTAAATGTTTTTCGAACGAAAAAGTTATCATTAAAAAAATAATATTATATCACGATTGTTTTAAATATTTTTGGGTTTAATACATTATAAAAAAGGAAAAAAAATCAAGTTATGTTTTTAATTTTATTTAATAGTAGTTTGCACATTTATTCTTAATTTTCTAACAATAAAAAATAATAGTTTATATATAAATAATTGTTATTGAGGTTACTCTAAATTTTTAATCTTCACGAATAAATAAAAAGGAAAAAATTACCGAATTATTCACAATATTTATCCTAATAATAAATAAGTATTGTTAATATATAAAAAAAATGTTATTAACGTTATTTGAAAATTTCAATTGTGCCGCATTAAAATGACTCAAAACACTTCACATTGCATGTTTAAATGTTTATATAAATTGATGTGTAAAAAATATAATTAAATTGTCCCACATCGTGATAATATATAAAATATTTTTCCATGCATACATTGTTATATAAGTTTTAAATAATAAAAAATAATAACTAATAAATAAATTTATATTAAAAATTGAATCATTCTCCCACATCGGAAGAAATCAAAACATTTCATTAGAATTTGTAGTGGAGATTACGCATGGATGGTCACGACCTTACTTGAACAGGATCTGTTCTATAGGCTCGTACCTCTGTATCTTCGATTTCAAAGAAGGCAGAAAACCTCGTCTGGTGGATGAACTATAGCTGCTCGACCAGAGCGTGATTAGTAGCTTAGTGGGGCGGGTATCCGAATCACTTGTGCAGCAGATGATCGTTTCCGAGTTGCCTAGGCTAGTCGTGATGGTCTTGCAGCTTTCTGACAGATGTCCATACCTCATTTTTATTTTTCATAAAACACGTGTCTATATTTTAGTAAATGTTTTTCGAACGAAAAAGTTATCATTAAAAAAATAATATTATATCACGATTGTTTTAAATATTTTTGGGTTTAATACATTATAAAAAAGGAAAAAAAATCAAGTTATGTTTTTAATTTTATTTAATAGTAGTTTGCACATTTATTCTTAATTTTCTAACAATAAAAAATAATAGTTTATATATAAATAATTGTTATTGAGGTTACTCTAAATTTTTAATCTTCACGAATAAATAAAAAGGAAAAAATTACCGAATTATTCACAATATTTATCCTAATAATAAATAAGTATTGTTAATATATAAAAAAAATGTTATTAACGTTATTTGAAAATTTCAATTGTGCCGCATTAAAATGACTCAAAACACTTCACATTGCATGTTTAAATGTTTATATAAATTGATGTGTAAAAAATATAATTAAATTGTCCCACATCGTGATAATATATAAAATATTTTTCCATGCATACATTGTTATATAAGTTTTAAATAATAAAAAATAATAACTAATAAATAAATTTATATTAAAAATTGAATCATTCTCCCACATCGGAAGAAATCAAAACAATTCATTAGAATTTGTAGTGGAGATTACGCATGGATGGTCACGACCTTACTTGAACAGGATCTGTTCTATAGGCTCGTACCTCTGTATCTTCGATTTCAAAGAAGGCAGAAAACCTCATCTGGTGGATGAACTATAGCTGCTCGACTAGAGCGTGATTAGTAGCTCAGTGGGGCGGGTATCCGAATCACTTGTGCAGCAGATGATCGTTTCCGACTTGCCTAGGCTAGTCGGGATGGTCTTGCAGCTTTCTGACAGATGTCCATACCTCATTTTTATTTTTCATAAAACACGTGTCTATATTTTAGTAAATGTTTTTCGAACGAAAAAGTTATCATTAAAAAAATAATATTATATCACGATTGTTTTAAATATTTTTGGGTTTAATACATTATAAAAAAGGAAAAAAAATCAAGTTATGTTTTTAATTTTATTTAATAGTAGTTTGCACATTTATTCTTAATTTTCTAACAATAAAAAATAATAGTTTATATATAAATAATTGTTATTGAGGTTACTCTAAATTTTTAATCTTCACGAATAAATAAAAAGGAAAAAATTACCGAATTATTCACAATATTTATCCTAATAATAAATAAGTATTGTTAATATATAAAAAAAATGTTATTAACGTTATTTGAAAATTTCAATTGTGCCGCATTAAAATGACTCAAAACACTTCACATTGCATGTTTAAATGTTTATATAAATTGATGTGTAAAAAATATAATTAAATTGTCCCACATCGTGATAATATATAAAATATTTTTCCATGCATACATTGTTATATAAGTTTTAAATAATAAAAAATAATAACTAATAAATAAATTTATATTAAAAATTGAATCATTCTCCCACATCGGAAGAAATCAAAACATTTCATTAGAATTTGTAGTGGAGATTACGCATGGATGGTCACGACCTTACTTGAACAGGATCTGTTCTATAGGCTCGTACCTCTGTATCTTCGATTTCAAAGAAGGCAGAAAACCTCGTCTGGTGGATGAACTATAGCTGCTCGACCAGAGCGTGATTAGTAGCTTAGTGGGGCGGGTATCCGAATCACTTGTGCAGCAGATGATCGTTTCCGACTTGCCTAGGCTAGTCGGGATGGTCTTGCAGCTTTCTGACAGATGTCCATACCTCTTTTTTATTTTTCATAAAACACGTGTCTATATTTTAGTAAATGTTTTTCGAACGAAAAAGTTATCATTAAAAAAATAATATTATATCACGATTGTTTTAAATATTTTTGGGTTTAATACATTATAAAAAAGGAAAAAAAATCAAGTTATGTTTTTAATTTTATTTAATAGTAGTTTGCACATTTATTCTTAATTTTCTAACAATAAAAAATAATAGTTTATATATAAATAATTGTTATTGAGGTTACTCTAAATTTTTAATCTTCACGAATAAATAAAAAGGAAAAAATTACCGAATTATTCACAATATTTATCCTAATAATAAATAAGTATTGTTAATATATGTTATTAACGTTATTTGAAAATTTCAATTGTGCCGCATTAAAATGACTCAAAACACTTCACATTGCATGTTTAAATGTTTATATAAATTGATGTGTAAAAAATATAATTAAATTGTCCCACATCGTGATAATATATAAAATATTTTTCCATGCATACATTGTTATATAAGTTTTACATAATAAAAAATAATAACTAATGAATAAATTTATATTAAAAATTGAATCATTCTCCCACATCGGAAGAAATCAAAACAATTCATTAGAATTTGTAGTGGAGATTACGCATGGATGGTCACGACCTTACTTGAACAGGATCTGTTCTATAGGCTCGTACCTCTGTATCTTCGATTTCAAAGAAGGCAGAAAACCTCATCTGGTGGATGAACTATAGCTGCTCGACTAGAGCGTGATTAGTAGCTCAGTGGGGCGGGTATCCGAATCACTTGTGCAGCAGATGATCGTTTCCGACTTGCCTAGGCTAGTCGGGATGGTCTTGCAGCTTTCTGACAGATGTCCATACCTCTTTTTTATTTTTCATAAAACACGTGTCTATATTTTAGTAAATGTTTTTCGAACGAAAAAGTTATCATTAAAAAAATAATATTATATCACGATTGTTTTAAATATTTTTGGGTTTAATACATTATAAAAAAGGAAAAAAAATCAAGTTATGTTTTTAATTTTATTTAATAGTAGTTTGCACATTTATTCTTAATTTTCTAACAATAAAAAATAATAGTTTATATATAAATAATTGTTATTGAGGTTACTCTAAATTTTTAATCTTCACGAATAAATAAAAAGGAAAAAATTACCGAATTATTCACAATATTTATCCTAATAATAAATAAGTATTGTTAATATATGTTATTAACGTTATTTGAAAATTTCAATTGTGCCGCATTAAAATGACTCAAAACACTTCACATTGCATGTTTAAATGTTTATATAAATTGATGTGTAAAAAATATAATTAAATTGTCCCACATCGTGATAATATATAATATATTTTTCCATGCATACATTGTTATATAAGTTTTAAATAATAAAAAATAATAACTAATAAATAAATTTATATTAAAAATTGAATCATTCTCCCACATCGGAAGAAATCAAAACATTTCATTAGAATTTGTAGTGGAGATTACGCATGGATGGTCACGACCTTACTTGAACAGGATCTGTTCTATAGGCTCGTACCTCTGTATGTTCGATTTCAAAGAAGGCAGAAAACCTCGTCTGGTGGATGAACTATAGCTGCTCGACCAGAGCGTGATTAGTAGCTCAGTGGGGCGGGTATCCGAATCACTTTGTGCAGCAGATGATCGTTTCCGACTTGCCTAGGCTAGTCGGGATGGTCTTGCAGCTTTCTGACAGATGTCCATACCTCTTTTTTATTTTTCATAAAACACGTGTCTATATTTTAGTAAATGTTTTTCGAACGAAAAAGTTATCATTAAAAAAATAATATTATATCACGATTGTTTTAAATATTTTTGGGTTTAATACATTATAAAAAAGGAAAAAAAATCAAGTTATGTTTTTAATTTTATTTAATAGTAGTTTGCACATTTATTCTTAATTTTCTAACAATAAAAAATAATAGTTTATATATAAATAATTGTTATTGAGGTTACTCTAAATTTTTAATCTTCACGAATAAATAAAAAGGAAAAAATTACCGAATTATTCACAATATTTATCCTAATAATAAATAAGTATTGTTAATATATAAAAAAAATGTTATTAACGTTATTTGAAAATTTCAATTGTGCCGCATTAAAATGACTCAAAACACTTCACATTGCATGTTTAAATGTTTATATAAATTGATGTGTAAAAAATATAATTAAATTGTCCCACATCGTGATAATATATAAAATATTTTTCCATGCATACATTGTTATATAAGTTTTACATAATAAAAAATAATAACTAATGAATAAATTTATATTAAAAATTGAATCATTCTCCCACATCGGAAGAAATCAAAACAATTCATTAGAATTTGTAGTGGAGATTACGCATGGATGGTCACGACCTTACTTGAACAGGATCTGTTCTATAGGCTCGTACCTCTGTATCTTCGATTTCAAAGAAGGCAGAAAACCTCATCTGGTGGATGAACTATAGCTGCTCGACTAGAGCGTGATTAGTAGCTCAGTGGGGCGGGTATCCGAATCACTTGTGCAGCAGATGATCGTTTCCGACTTGCCTAGGCTAGTCGGGATGGTCTTGCAGCTTTCTGACAGATGTCCATACCTCATTTTTATTTTTCATAAAACACGTGTCTATATTTTAGTAAATGTTTTTCGAACGAAAAAGTTATCATTAAAAAAATAATATTATATCACGATTGTTTTAAATATTTTTGGGTTTAATACATTATAAAAAAGGAAAAAAAATCAAGTTATGTTTTTAATTTTATTTAATAGTAGTTTGCACATTTATTCTTAATTTTCTAACAATAAAAAATAATAGTTTATATATAAATAATTGTTATTGAGGTTACTCTAAATTTTTAATCTTCACGAATAAATAAAAAGGAAAAAATTACCGAATTATTCACAATATTTATCCTAATAATAAATAAGTATTGTTAATATATAAAAAAAATGTTATTAACGTTATTTGAAAATTTCAATTGTGCCGCATTAAAATGACTCAAAACACTTCACATTGCATGTTTAAATGTTTATATAAATTGATGTGTAAAAAATATAATTAAATTGTCCCACATCGTGATAATATATAAAATATTTTTCCATGCATACATTGTTATATAAGTTTTAAATAATAAAAAATAATAACTAATAAATAAATTTATATTAAAAATTGAATCATTCTCCCACATCGGAAGAAATCAAAACATTTCATTAGAATTTGTAGTGGAGATTACGCATGGATGGTCACGACCTTACTTGAACAGGATCTGTTCTATAGGCTCGTACCTCTGTATCTTCGATTTCAAAGAAGGCAGAAAACCTCGTCTGGTGGATGAACTATAGCTGCTCGACCAGAGCGTGATTAGTAGCTTAGTGGGGCGGGTATCCGAATCACTTGTGCAGCAGATGATCGTTTCCGACTTGCCTAGGCTAGTCGGGATGGTCTTGCAGCTTTCTGACAGATGTCCATACACCTCTTTTTTATTTTTCATAAAACACGTGTCTATATTTTAGTAAATGTTTTTCGAACGAAAAAGTTATCATTAAAAAAATAATATTATATCACGATTGTTTTAAATATTTTTGGGTTTAATACATTATAAAAAAGGAAAAAAAATCAAGTTATGTTTTTAATTTTATTTAATAGTAGTTTGCACATTTATTCTTAATTTTCTAACAATAAAAAATAATAGTTTATATATAAATAATTGTTATTGAGGTTACTCTAAATTTTTAATCTTCACGAATAAATAAAAAGGAAAAAATTATCGAATTATTCACAATATTTATCCTAATAATAAATAAGTATTGTTAATATATGTTATTAACGTTATTTGAAAATTTCAATTGTGCCGCATTAAAATAACTCAAAACACTTCACATTGCATGTTTAAATGTTTATATAAATTGATATGTAAAAAATATAATTAAATTGTCCCACATCGTGATAATATATAATATATTTTTCCATGCATACATTGTTATATAAGTTTTAAATAATAAAAAATAATAACTAATAAATAAATTTATATTAAAAATTGAATCATTCTCCCACATCGGAAGAAATCAAAACATTTCATTAGAATTTGTAGTGGAGATTACGCATGGATGGTCACGACCTTACTTGAACAGGATCTGTTCTATAGGCTCGTACCTCTGTATGTTCGATTTCAAAGAAGGCAGAAAACCTCGTCTGGTGGATGAACTATAGCTGCTCGACCAGAGCGTGATTAGTAGCTCAGTGGGGCGGGTATCCGAATCACTTTGTGCAGCAGATGATCGTTTCCGACTTGCCTAGGCTAGTCGGGATGGTCTTGCAGCTTTCTGACAGATGTCCATACCTCTTTTTTATTTTTCATAAAACACGTGTCTATATTTTAGTAAATGTTTTTCGAACGAAAAAGTTATCATTAAAAAAATAATATTATATCACGATTGTTTTAAATATTTTTGGGTTTAATACATTATAAAAAAGGAAAAAAAATCAAGTTATGTTTTTAATTTTATTTAATAGTAGTTTGCACATTTATTCTTAATTTTCTAACAATAAAAAATAATAGTTTATATATAAATAATTGTTATTGAGGTTACTCTAAATTTTTAATCTTCACGAATAAATAAAAAGGAAAAAATTACCGAATTATTCACAATATTTATCCTAATAATAAATAAGTATTGTTAATATATAAAAAAAATGTTATTAACGTTATTTGATAATTTCAATTGTGCCGCATTAAAATGACTCAAAACACTTCACATTGCATGTTTAAATGTTTATATAAATTGATGTGTAAAAAATATAATTAAATTGTCCCACATCGTGATAATATATAAAATATTTTTCCATGCATACATTGTTATATAAGTTTTACATAATAAAAAATAATAACTAATGAATAAATTTATATTAAAAATTGAATCATTCTCCCACATCGGAAGAAATCAAAACAATTCATTAGAATTTATAGTGGAGATTACGCATGGATGGTCACGACCTTACTTGAACAGGATCTGTTCTATAGGCTCGTACCTCTGTATCTTGGATTTCAAAGAAGGCAGAAAACCTCATCTGGTGGATGAACTATAGCTGCTCGACTAGAGCGTGATTAGTAGCTCAGTGGGGCGGGTATCCGAATCACTTGTGCAGCAGATGATCGTTTCCGACTTGCCTAGGCTAGTCGGGAAGGTCTTGCAGCTTTCTGACAGATGTCCATACCTCTTTTTTATTTTTCATAAAACACGTGTCTATATTTTAGTAAATGTTTTTCGAACGAAAAAGTTATCATTAAAAAAATAATATTATATCACGATTGTTTTAAATATTTTTGGGTTTAATACATTATAAAAAAGGAAAAAAAATCAAGTTATGTTTTTAATTTTATTTAATAGTAGTTTGCACATTTATTCTTAATTTTCTAACAATAAAAAATAATAGTTTATATATAAATAATTGTTATTGAGGTTACTCTAAATTTTTAATCTTCACGAATAAATAAAAAGGAAAAAATTACCGAATTATTCACAATATTTATCCTAATAATAAATAAGTATTGTTAATATATAAAAAAAATGTTATTAACGTTATTTGAAAATTTCAATTGTGCCGCATTAAAATGACTCAAAACACTTCACATTGCATGTTTAAATGTTTATATAAATTGATGTGTAAAAAATATAATTAAATTGTCCCACATCGTGATAATATATAAAATATTTTTCCATGCATACATTGTTATATAAGTTTTACATAATAAAAAATAATAACTAATGAATAAATTTATATTAAAAATTGAATCATTCTCCCACATCGGAAGAAATCAAAACAATTCATTAGAATTTGTAGTGGAGATTACGCATGGATGGTCACGACCTTACTTGAACAGGATCTGTTCTATAGGCTCGTACCTCTGTATCTTGGATTTCAAAGAAGGCAGAAAACCTCATCTGGTGGATGAACTATAGCTGCTCGACTAGAGCGTGATTAGTAGCTCAGTGGGGCGGGTATCCGAATCACTTGTGCAGCAGATGATCGTTTCCGACTTGCCTAGGCTAGTCGGGAAGGTCTTGCAGCTTTCTGACAGATGTCCATACCTCTTTTTTATTTTTCATAAAACACGTGTCTATATTTTAGTAAATGTTTTTCGAACGAAAAAGTTATCATTAAAAAAATAATATTATATCACGATTGTTTTAAATATTTTTGGGTTTAATACATTATAAAAAAGGAAAAAAAATCAAGTTATGTTTTTAATTTTATTTAATAGTAGTTTGCACATTTATTCTTAATTTTCTAACAATAAAAAATAATAGTTTATATATAAATAATTGTTATTGAGGTTACTCTAAATTTTTAATCTTCACGAATAAATAAAAAGGAAAAAATTACCGAATTATTCACAATATTTATCCTAATAATAAATAAGTATTGTTAATATATAAAAAAAATGTTATTAACGTTATTTGATAATTTCAATTGTGCCGCATTAAAATGACTCAAAACACTTCACATTGCATGTTTAAATGTTTATATAAATTGATGTGTAAAAAATATAATTACATTGTCCCACATCGTGATAATATATAAAATATTTTTCCATGCATACATTGTTATATAAGTTTTACATAATAAAAAATAATAACTAATGAATAAATTTATATTAAAAATTGAATCATTCTCCCACATCGGAAGAAATCAAAACAATTCATTAGAATTTGTAGTGGAGATTACGCATGGATGGTCACGACCTTACTTGAACAGGATCTGTTCTATAGGCTCGTACCTCTGTATCTTGGATTTCAAAGAAGGCAGAAAACCTCATCTGGTGGATGAACTATAGCTGCTCGACTAGAGCGTGATTAGTAGCTCAGTGGGGCGGGTATCCGAATCACTTGTGCAGCAGATGATCGTTTCCGACTTGCCTAGGCTAGTCGGGAAGGTCTTGCAGCTTTCTGACAGATGTCCATACTTCTTTTTTATTTTTCATAAAACACGTGTCTATATTTTAGTAAATGTTTTTCGAACGAAAAAGTTATCATTAAAAAAATAATATTATATCACGATTGTTTTAAATATTTTTGGGTTTAATACATTATAAAAAAGGAAAAAAAATCAAGTTATGTTTTTAATTTTATTTAATAGTAGTTTGCACATTTATTCTTAATTTTCTAACAATAAAAAATAATAGTTTATATATAAATAATTGTTATTGAGGTTACTCTAAATTTTTAATCTTCACGAATAAATAAAAAGGAAAAAATTACCGAATTATTCACAATATTTATCCTAATAATAAATAAGTATTGTTAATATATAAAAAAAATGTTATTAACGTTATTTGAAAATTTCAATTGTGCCGCATTAAAATAACTCAAAACACTTCACATTGCATGTTTAAATGTTTATATAAATTGATGTGTAAAAAATATAATTAAATTGTCCCACATCGTGATAATATATAAAATATTTTTCCATGCATACATTGTTATATAAGTTTTACATAATAAAAAATAATAACTAATGAATAAATTTATATTAAATATTGAATCATTCTCCCACATCGGAAGAAATCAAAACAATTCATTAGAATTTGTAGTGGAGATTACGCATGGATGGTCACGACCTTACTTGAACAGGATCTGTTCTATAGGCTCGTACCTCTGTATCTTGGATTTCAAAGAAGGCAGAAAACCTCATCTGGTGGATGAACTATAGCTCAGTGGGGCGGGTATCCGAATCACTTGTGCAGCAGATGATCGTTTCCGACTTGCCTAGGCTAGTCGGGAAGGTCTTGCAGCTTTCTGACAGATGTCCATACCTCTTTTTTATTTTTCATAAAACACGTGTCTATATTTTAGTAAATGTTTTTCGAACGAAAAAGTTATCATTAAAAAAATAATATTATATCACGATTGTTTTAAATATTTTTGGGTTTAATACATTATAAAAAAGGAAAAAAAATCAAGTTATGTTTTTAATTTTATTTAATAGTAGTTTGCACATTTATTCTTAATTTTCTAACAATAAAAAATAATAGTTTATATATAAATAATTGTTATTGAGGTTACTCTAAATTTTTAATCTTCACGAATAAATAAAAATGAAAAAATTACCGAATTATTCACAATATTTATCCTAATAATAAATAAGTATTGTTAATATATAAAAAAAATGTTATTAACGTTATTTGATAATTTCAATTGTGCCGCATTAAAATGACTCAAAACACTTCACATTGCATGTTTAAATGTTTATATAAATTGATGTGTAAAAAATATAATTAAATTGTCCCACATCGTGATAATATATAAAATATTTTTCCATGCATACATTGTTATATAAGTTTTACATAATAAAAAATAATAACTAATGAATAAATTTATATTAAAAATTGAATCATTCTCCCACATCGGAAGAAATCAAAACAATTCATTAGAATTTGTAGTGGAGATTACGCATGGATGGTCACGACCTTACTTGAACAGGATCTGTTCTATAGGCTCGTACCTCTGTATCTTGGATTTCAAAGAAGGCAGAAAACCTCATCTGGTGGATGAACTATAGCTGCTCGACTAGAGCGTGATTAGTAGCTCAGTGGGGCGGGTATCCGAATCACTTGTGCAGCAGATGATCGTTTCCGACTTGCCTAGGCTAGTCGGGAAGGTCTTGCAGCTTTCTGACAGATGTCCATACCTCTTTTTTATTTTTCATAAAACACGTGTCTATATTTTAGTAAATGTTTTTCGAACGAAAAAGTTATCATTAAAAAAATAATATTATATCACGATTGTTTTAAATATTTTTGGGTTTAATACATTATAAAAAAGGAAAAAAAATCAAGTTATGTTTTTAATTTTATTTAATAGTAGTTTGCACATTTATTCTTAATTTTCTAATAATAAAAAATAATAGTTTATATATAAATAATTGTTATTGAGGTTACTCTAAATTTTTAATCTTCACGAATAAATAAAAAGGAAAAAATTACCGAATTATTCACAATATTTATCCTAATAATAAATAAGTATTGTTAATATATAAAAAAAATGTTATTAACGTTATTTGAAAATTTCAATTGTGCCGCATTAAAATGACTCAAAACACTTCACATTGCATGTTTAAATGTTTATATAAATTGATGTGTAAAAAATATAATTAAATTGTCCCACATCGTGATAATATATAAAATATTTTTCCATGCATACATTGTTATATAAGTTTTACATAATAAAAAATAATAACTAATGAATAAATTTATATTAAAAATTGAATCATTCTCCCACATCGGAAGAAATCAAAACAATTCATTAGAATTTGTAGTGGAGATTACGCATGGATGGTCACGACCTTACTTGAACAGGATCTGTTCTATAGGCTCGTACCTCTGTATCTTGGATTTCAAAGAAGGCAGAAAACCTCATCTGGTGGATGAACTATAGCTGCTCGACTAGAGCGTGATTAGTAGCTCAGTGGGGCGGGTATCCGAAGCACTTGTGCAGCAGATGATCGTTTCCGACTTGCCTAGGCTAGTCGGGAAGGTCTTGCAGCTTTCTGACAGATGTCCATACCTCTTTTTTATTTTTCATAAAACACGTGTCTATATTTTAGTAAATGTTTTTCGAACGAAAAAGTTATCATTAAAAAAATAATATTATATCACGATTGTTTTAAATATTTTTGGGTTTAATACATTATAAAAAAGGAAAAAAAAATCAAGTTATGTTTTTAATTTTATTTAATAGTAGTTTGCACATTTATTCTTAATTTTCTAACAATAAAAAATAATAGTTTATATATAAATAATTGTTATTGAGGTTACTCTAAATTTTTAATCTTCACGAATAAATAAAAAGGAAAAAATTACCGAATTATTCACAATATTTATCCTAATAATAAATAAGTATTGTTAATATATAAAAAAAATGTTATTAACGTTATTTGATAATTTCAATTGTGCCGCATTAAAATGACTCAAAACACTTCACATTGCATGTTTAAATGTTTATATAAATTGATGTGTAAAAAATATAATTAAATTGTCCCACATCGTGATAATATATAAAATATTTTTCCATGCATACATTGTTATATAAGTTTTACATAATAAAAAATAATAACTAATGAATAAATTTATATTAAAAATTGAATTATTCTCCCACATCGGAAGAAATCAAAACAATTCATTAGAATTTGTAGTGGAGATTACGCATGGATGGTCACGACCTTACTTGAACAGGATCTGTTCTATAGGCTCGTACCTCTGTATCTTGGATTTCAAAGAAGGCAGAAAACCTCATCTGGTGGATGAACTATAGCTGCTCGACTAGAGCGTGATTAGTAGCTCAGTGGGGCGGGTATCCGAATCACTTGTGCAGCAGATGATCGTTTCCGACTTGCCTAGGCTAGTCGGGAAGGTCTTGCAGCTTTCTGACAGATGTCCATACCTCTTTTTTATTTTTCATAAAACACGTGTCTATATTTTAGTAAATGTTTTTCGAACGAAAAAGTTATCATTAAAAAAATAATATTATATCACGATTGTTTTAAATATTTTTGGGTTTAATACATTATAAAAAAGGAAAAAAAATCAAGTTATGTTTTTAATTTTATTTAATAGTAGTTTGCACATTTATTCTTAATTTTCTAACAATAAAAAATAATAGTTTATATATAAATAATTGTTATTGAGGTTACTCTAAATTTTTAATCTTCACGAATAAATAAAAAGGAAAAAATTACCGAATTATTCACAATATTTATCCTAATAATAAATAAGTATTGTTAATATATAAAAAAAATGTTATTAACGTTATTTGAAAATTTCAATTGTGCCGCATTAAAATGACTCAAAACACTTCACATTGCATGTTTAAATGTTTATATAAATTGATGTGTAAAAAATATAATTAAATTGTCCCACATCGTGATAATATATAAAATATTTTTCCATGCATACATTGTTATATAAGTTTTACATAATAAAAAATAATAACTAATGAATAAATTTATATTAAAAATTGAATCATTCTCCCACATCGGAAGAAATCAAAACAATTCATTAGAATTTGTAGTGGAGATTACGCATGGATGGTCACGACCTTACTTGAACAGGATCTGTTCTATAGGCTCGTACCTCTGTATCTTGGATTTCAAAGAAGGCAGAAAACCTCATCTGGTGGATGAACTATAGCTGCTCGACTAGAGCGTGATTAGTAGCTCAGTGGGGCGGGTATCCGAATCACTTGTGCAGCAGATGATCGTTTCCGACTTGCCTAGGCTAGTCGGGAAGGTCTTGCAGCTTTCTGACAGATGTCCATACCTCTTTTTTATTTTTCATAAAACACGTGTCTATATTTTAGTAAATGTTTTTCGAACGAAAAAGTTATCATTAAAAAAATAATATTATATCACGATTGTTTTAAATATTTTTGGGTTTAATACATTATAAAAAAGGAAAAAAAATCAAGTTATGTTTTTAATTTTATTTAATAGTAGTTTGCACATTTATTCTTAATTTTCTAACAATAAAAAATAATAGTTTATATATAAATAATTGTTATTGAGGTTACTCTAAATTTTTAATCTTCACGAATAAATAAAAAGGAAAAAATTACCGAATTATTCACAATATTTATCCTAATAATAAATAAGTATTGTTAATATATAAAAAAATGTTATTAAAGTTATTTGAAAATTTCAATTGTGCCGTATTAAAATGACTCAAAACACTTCACATTGCATGTTTAAATGTTTATATAAATTGATGTGTAAAAAATATAATTAAATTGTCCCACATCGTGATAATATATAATATATTTTTCCATGCATACATTGTTATATAAGTTTTAAATAATAAAAAATAATAACTAATAAATAAATTTATATTAAAAATTGAATCATTCTCCCACATCGGAAGAAATCAAAACATTTCATTAGAATTTGTAGTGGAGATTACGCATGGATGGTCACGACCTTACTTGAACAGGATCTGTTCTATAGGCTCGTACCTCTGTATGTTCGATTTCAAAGAAGGCAGAAAACCTCGTCTGGTGGATGAACTATAGCTGCTCGACCAGAGCGTGATTAGTAGCTCAGTGGGGCGGGTATCCGAATCACTTTGTGCAGCAGATGATCGTTTCCGACTTGCCTAGGCTAGTCGGGATGGTCTTGCAGCTTTCTGACAGATGTCCATACCTCTTTTTTATTTTTCATAAAACACGTGTCTATATTTTAGTAAATGTTTTTCGAACGAAAAAGTTATCATTAAAAAAATAATATTATATCACGATTGTTTTAAATATTTTTGGGTTTAATACATTATAAAAAAGGAAAAAAAATCAAGTTATGTTTTTAATTTTATTTAATAGTAGTTTGCACATTTATTCTTAATTTTCTAACAATAAAAAATAATAGTTTATATATAAATAATTGTTATTGAGGTTACTCTAAATTTTTAATCTTCACGAATAAATAAAAAGGAAAAAATTACCGAATTATTCACAATATTTATCCTAATAATAAATAAGTATTGTTAATATATAAAAAAAATGTTATTAACGTTATTTGAAAATTTCAATTGTGCCGCATTAAAATGACTCAAAACACTTCACATTGCATGTTTAAATGTTTATATAAATTGATGTGTAAAAAATATAATTAAATTGTCCCACATCGTGATAATATATAAAATATTTTTCCATGCATACATTGTTATATAAGTTTTACATAATAAAAAATAATAACTAATGAATAAATTTATATTAAAAATTGAATCATTCTCCCACATCGGAAGAAATCAAAACAATTCATTAGAATTTGTAGTGGAGATTACGCATGGATGGTCACGACCTTACTTGAACAGGATCTGTTCTATAGGCTCGTACCTCTGTATCTTCGATTTCAAAGAAGGCAGAAAACCTCATCTGGTGGATGAACTATAGCTGCTCGACTAGAGCGTGATTAGTAGCTCAGTGGGGCGGGTATCCGAATCACTTGTGCAGCAGATGATCGTTTCCGACTTGCCTAGGCTAGTCGGGATGGTCTTGCAGCTTTCTGACAGATGTCCATACCTCATTTTTATTTTTCATAAAACACGTGTCTATATTTTAGTAAATGTTTTTCGAACGAAAAAGTTATCATTAAAAAAATAATATTATATCACGATTGTTTTAAATATTTTTGGGTTTAATACATTATAAAAAAGGAAAAAAAATCAAGTTATGTTTTTAATTTTATTTAATAGTAGTTTGCACATTTATTCTTAATTTTCTAACAATAAAAAATAATAGTTTATATATAAATAATTGTTATTGAGGTTACTCTAAATTTTTAATCTTCACGAATAAATAAAAAGGAAAAAATTACCGAATTATTCACAATATTTATCCTAATAATAAATAAGTATTGTTAATATATAAAAAAAATGTTATTAACGTTATTTGAAAATTTCAATTGTGCCGCATTAAAATGACTCAAAACACTTCACATTGCATGTTTAAATGTTTATATAAATTGATGTGTAAAAAATATAATTAAATTGTCCCACATCGTGATAATATATAAAATATTTTTCCATGCATACATTGTTATATAAGTTTTAAATAATAAAAAATAATAACTAATAAATAAATTTATATTAAAAATTGAATCATTCTCCCACATCGGAAGAAATCAAAACATTTCATTAGAATTTGTAGTGGAGATTACGCATGGATGGTCACGACCTTACTTGAACAGGATCTGTTCTATAGGCTCGTACCTCTGTATCTTCGATTTCAAAGAAGGCAGAAAACCTCGTTTTGTAACATCCCATTTTTCATAAAGTAGACTAAAGAGGATTTTCTGTAATTTAAAAATAAATTTGAAACACTTGAAAGAAACCAACGTCAAATACTTTTTCCATAAACTCTAAATGATCCTCATTAGTAGAAATAAAATGATTTTATGTAATATTTTTCAAAAGCGGAAAACGCAATAAAATAAAGTCTAGAAAATAGACATTTTTGTACTACTATCGGTGCCATCCTCGTCGTCTCGCTCCGAATTCGCTTGACCTGAAAAGATGGGGTTTTAAAGGGGTGAGTTATCAACAACTCAGTAGGGATACCAGTTCATATATTGCACGATACGAAAATAACCGGAATAACTCTCAACTTTATAAACTAACTTGAACTTGTTAGATAGTGGGATATACCCAAGGACATGAATTTCCGAACGATTAAACGTTCCTATCACTTGCTTGCTTGATTTATTACCGTGAACACGTCACACGTCTACGTGAACACGGCCATGAGTTTCGTCGCGCGACTAATATGTGCACATAACATGAATAGAATATAAAGTCCTCGATATCGAACAATTACCTGCGTACCATACACTGATATGAACTGTATTTGAAAAGGTTTTAGAAATACCCCTACCTTGACAATGCAGACTCTGAAAGAAATAATGCTTGAATGTATGCTCGTGCAATCCTTATCCTCGATATCCATACATCCTAATTATATTATTTAATATAGTATTAATACATTTAAATGTAGATATAATATACAGTTAGTAGTCGTAATACTTTAATAAAAAGAATTGGGCTTGGCAAACCAAAGGGAATGTACTAACCTTAGAGAAACTTAGTTGGGCTTGATAATGTGGTTCACGGCTACTGTTCAATGGACACACCAATTAAGTGCTTGGTTGAAAGGGAAATGGGCCAAGATTAATCTGATCGATGTATTGGACGTAAATAAACTTGGGCCAACTCATGGGTTACATTAGCCAAATCCCTAAAAAAAATCCCCATTTTCTTCCTCTTCGATGATACGATCGAACCAATCGATTGAGAGATTTACTGGGAGGATCGGACCGATCGAGTGCGGTAGCTTCACGGAGGCTACATAGGCGGCACAGGACAGAGGACGATCGCGGCTGTACAGAGGCGACGGTCACGGCGCTAGCGAGCGGCGATTTCTTCTTCTCCTCGGATGGACGACTCACGATGGCGATTCAGTTTGGCGGCACCTTGCGGATACTCGGGGGGAGGAAGAGCGATAACACCCGGGTTGAGAACGAACGTGGCGTGGCTCGGCTGTGATTCAACTGGAACGAGTTCTGCCACGGGTTTCGGTATCAATTTCGTTTCATAGCAGCGATCACCATCGGCTCAATTCGGTGACAGCAGGAGGCGGATCCGATGCTCGGACACGGGCCGTGGGTGGCTTCGGGCTGCAAGGACGTATAGAGGTTTGAGATTCGTCAACGACATGGTGTGCGGCATGGCTCGAGGCAACGGCTTCGTCCGAGCGTGAGGGGAATTAGTTATCGGCTACATAAAGTGAAAGTGGATGGAACTTTGGGCTGAGCGAGGGTGGTTCACATGTGAGAACAGAACATTAGATTCTGGACTCGGCATGACGTTTTGCGGGCTGCTGATCATATAGGAGGAGATGAAGATTTCTATGTATATATGTATCAAGGTAGAATATGTTGTTTCTGGTTTTGCGATTTGGGAACTCTGATCGCGTAGAGGACAAAAGGAAGAGGTAGGCTACCTTGGTCTAAAAGTTAATTCTTATATATATATACATCACGGTGCTCAATAGGGTTTAAGGAATCCTATACACATACCAACTCTACCTTATTACTAAAGAAATTACAACTATAAAATACAGTATAATATTATAAATATTAAAAGTATAATAATAATAATAATAATAATAATAATAATAATAATAACTTTATTACTAATAGTAATAACATTAATACTCATACTAGTAGTATTATTAAGGAAATTTCTAAATGAGGATATTACTATATGACTTGATAAATACTAAATGAAAATAATCGTGAATCTAAATGCGAACTTAACATGAAAATTATTATGAACTTCAAATAATTCGAACTCATGCATAGTATAATTATTTCATATGTTTAATTAATTGAGCCGAAAAATACTTAATTAATTTATATAAATTTTTCGGTTGTTACACGTTTGGTGGATGAACTATAGCTGCTCGACCAGAGCGTGATTAGTAGCTCAGTGGGGCGGTACTAGAATCACTTGTGCAGCAGATGATCGTTTTCGACTTGTCTAGGCTAGTCGGGATGGTCTTGCAGCTTTCTGACAGATGTCCATACCTCTTTTTTATTTTTCATAAAACACGTGTCTATATTTTAGTAAATGTTTTTCGAACAAAAAAAAGTTATCATTAAAAAAATAATATTATATCACGATTGTTTTAAATATTTTTGGGTTTAATACATTATAAAAAAGAAAAAAAATCAAGTTATGTTTTTAATTTTATTTAGTAGTAGTTTACACATTTATTCTTACTTTTCTAACAATAAAAAATAATAGTTTATATATAAATAATTGTTATTGAGGTTACTCTAAATTTTTAATCTTCAAAAATAAATAAAAAGGAAAAACTACCGAATTATTCACAATATTTATCCTAATAATAAATAAGTATTGTTAATATATAAAAAAAAAATGTTATTAACGTTATTTGAAAATTTCAATTGTGCCGCATTAAAATTATTCAAAACACTTCACATTTCATGTTTAAATGTTTATATAAATTGATGTGTAAAAAATATAATTAAATTGTCCCACATCGTGATAATATATAAAATATTTTTCCATGCATACATTGTTATATAAATTTTACATAATAAAAAATAATAACTAATGAATAAATTTATATTAAAAATTGAATCATTCTCCCACATCGGAAGAAATCAAAACAATTCATTAGAATTTGTAGTGGAGATTACGCGTGGATGGTCACGACCTTACTTGAACAGGATCTGTTCTATAGGCTCGTACCTCTGTATCTTCGATTTCAAAGAAGGCAGAAAACCTCATCTGGTGGATGAACTATAGCTGCTCGACCAAAGCGTGATTAGTAGCTCAGTGGGGCGGGTATCCGAATCACTTGTGCAGCAGATGATCGTTTCCGACTTGCCTAGGCTAGTCGAGATGGTCTTGCAGCTCCATACCTCTTTTTTATTTTTCATAAAACACGTGTCTATATTTTAGTAAATGTTAGTAGCTCAGTGGGGCGGGTATCCGAATCACTTGTGCAGCAGATGATCGTTTCCGACTTGCCTAGGCTAGTCGAGATGGTCTTGCAGCTCCATACCTCTTTTTTATTTTTCATAAAACACGTGTCTATATTTTAGTAAATGTTTTTCGAACGAAAAGGTTATCATAAAAAAAATAATATTATATCACGATTGTTTTAAATATTTTTTGGTTTAATACATTATAAAAAGGAAAAAAAATCAAGTTATGTTTTTAATTTTATTTAGTAGTAGTTTGCACATTTATTCTTAATTTTCTAACAATAAAAAATAATAGTTTATATATAAATAATTGTTATTGAGGTTACTCTAAATTTTTAATCTTCACGAATAAATAAAAAGGAAAAAATTACCGAATTATTCACAATATTTATCCTAATAATAAATAAGTATTGTTAATATATAAAAAAAATGTTATTAACGTTATTTGAAAATTTCAATTGTGCCGCATTAAAATGACTCAAAACACTTCACAATGCATGTTTAAATGTTTATATAAATTGATGTGTAAAAAATATAATTAAATTGTCCCACATCGTGATAATATATAAAATATTTTTCCATCCATACATTATTATATAAGTTTTACATAATAAAAAATAATAACTAATGAATAAATTTATATTAAAAATTGAATCATTCTCCCACATCGGAAGAAATCAAAACAATTCATTAGAATTTGTAGTGGAGATTACGCATGGATGGTCACGACCTTACTTGAACAGGATCTGTTCTATAGGCTCGTACCTCTGTATCTTCGATTTCAAAGAAGGCAGAAAACCTCATCTGGTGGATGAACTATAGCTGCTCGACTAGAGCGTGATTAGTAGCTCAGTGGGGCGGGTATCCGAATCACTTGTGCAGCAGATGATCGTTTCCGACTTGCCTAGGCTAGTCGGGATGGTCTTGCAGCTCCATACCTCTTTTTTATTTTTCATAAAACACGTGTCTATATTTTAGTAAATGTTTTTCGAACGAAAAAGTTATCATTAAAAAAATAATATTATATCACGATTGTTTTAAATATTTTTTGGTTTAATACATTATAAAAAGGAAAAAAAATCAAGTTATGTTTTTAATTTTATTTAGTAGTAGTTTGCACATTTATTCTTAATTTTCTAACAATAAAAAATAATAGTTTATATATAAATAATTGTTATTGAGGTTACTCTAAATTTTTAATCTTCACGAATAAATAATGTAACAACCGCAAAATTTAAATAAATTAATTTAGTAATTTGGGGCACAATTAATTAACCATATGAAATAATTATACTATGCATGAATTCGAATTATTTGAGTTCATATTAATTTACATGTTGAGTCACATTTTGCATTTAGATTCACGGTTAATTTCATTTAGTATTTAAGCCATGTAGAGATCCTCAAATTAAAATAATATTACGGACACTATTTACTAGTTATTATTATTATTATTATTATTATTATTATTATTATTATTATTATTATTATTATTATTATTATTATAGTTTTAATATTTATAATATTATACTGTATTTTAAAGTTGTAAATTGTTTAGTATTAATGGTAGAGTTGGCACGTTTATAGAATTCCTTAACCCTATTAAGCAACGTGAGGTATATATATAAGAATTAACTTTGAGACCAAAGGTAGCCTACCTCTTCCTTTTGTCCTCTACGATCAAAGTTCCAAAATCACAAAACCAGAAACAACATATTCTACCCTTGACATATATATACTTAGAAATCTTCTCCTATATGATCAGCAGCCAATTCATTAATCACCCGCAAAACCTCATGCCGAGCCCAAAATCTAGTGACTTCACATGTGAACCACCCTTGCTT
Source organism: Euphrasia confusa (assembly GCA_954870475.1). Classification (NCBI taxonomy): domain Eukaryota; kingdom Viridiplantae; phylum Streptophyta; class Magnoliopsida; order Lamiales; family Orobanchaceae; genus Euphrasia; species Euphrasia confusa. The sequence goes on from OX940960.1 coordinate 28,532,545, forward strand.
AGCCCGAAGATCTATCCACTCTCACTTTCTGTAGCCGATGCCTAATTCCCCTCACGCCCAGATGAAGTCGTTGCCTCGAGCCATGTCGCACACCATGTCGTTGACGAATCTCAAACCTCTGCACGTCCTTGCAGCCCGAAGCCACCGCACTGTCCGTGTCCTATCATCGGATCCACCTCCTGCTGTCACCATACCATCGTCAGATGACGAGAAGAATCGAGCCCGATGATGACCGCTGTTAAGAAACGAAATAGATACCGAAGCCCGTGCCGGAACTCGTTCGAGAAGACATCTTATTAACGCCGCCCAGCAGTAGCATCAAATCGAAGGCCACCACCGGGATTGAATCGTCGTTGCCTCCTGCCGTAATCCACACTGCCGCGGCGAATCCATTGAAGACCGTCGATCTGCTGTTCCCCAAAATCAGCCCGTCGAAGCCCACAATTTTCAACCAAAGGTCGACCTCCCCACAATGGTGCTCTCGCCGGAACTGGACTTCACGACTCTCGTTCGCCGAAGAAGAGGCGAAGGCGCCTCTGTCGCTACCAAACTTTCCAGCCAAGCCTCGGCCGGCGTCTGCTCTAGAGGACTGCAACCATCGCCTCCGCTAGGACGCAGTTATCTTAGGCCGGAACTCACGACGTAGCCCTCGATATTTCACGGAATCTCTCTCTACCTGTCATTTTATCCAAAATTAAGAAAGGGATTTATGCTACAGATCCCCAATTCCTCAGCTGGAAGTGAAGCACATGTAGGAGGGTCTAAGTTGCGGGCCCAACTAAGTTATCCAACTCTAATAATTTACTTAGCCCATGTGTCTCGAGCCCAACTAGTTTATAATAAGGTCAGCCACTCTATTTTTGTGAAGTCCAATTACATTCATTTAAATAATTATAAATATTAGTTTATGTATATACATTATGCGTATTAATATGATATTAATATTAAAAATAGGATGTATGGATTTTGAGGATTAGGATTTGCACGAGCATTCATTCAAGCATCGTTGTTGTCAAGTCAAGTTCTGCATTTTCAAGGTAGGGGTATTTCTAAAACCTTTTCAAATACAGTTCATATCAGTGTATGGTACGCAGGTAATTGTTCGATATCGAGGACTTTATATTCTATTCATGTTATGTGCACATATTAGTCGCGCGACGAAACTCATGGCCGTGTTCACGTAGACGTGTGACGTGTTCACGGTAATAAATCAAGCAAGCAAGTGATAGGAACGTTTAATCGTTCGGAAATTCATGTCCTTGGGTATATCCCACTATCTAACAAGTTCAAGTTAGTTTATAAAGTTGAGCGTCATTCCGGTTGCTTTCGTATTGTACAATGTATGAACTGGTATCCCTACTGAGTTGTTGATAACTCACCCCTTTAAAACCCCATCTTTTCAGGTCAAGCGAATTCGGAGCGACGCGGAAGATGGTGACGATGATAGTAGTACAAATGTCTATTTTATAGACTTTATTTTATTACGTTTTCCGCTTTTGAAAAATATTGTCTTAAAGTATTTTATTTCAACTAATGAGGAGTGATTTTTGTATTATTGGAAAAGTATTTGGCTTTTATTTATTTTAAGTGTTCTAAAGTTATTTTAAAAATTAAGGAGAATCCTCTTTAGTTTATTTTATGAAAAATGGGATGTTACAAATAAAAAGGAAAAAATTACCGAATTATTCACAATATTTATCCTAATAATAAATAAGTATTGTTAATATATAAAAAAAATGTTATTAACGTTATTTGAAAATTTCAATTGTGCCGCATTAAAATGACTCAAAACACTTCACAATGCATGTTTAAATGTTTATATAAATTGATGTGTAAAAAATATAATTAAATTGTCCCACATCGTGATAATATATAAAATATTTTTCCATCCATACATTATTATATAAGTTTTACATAATAAAAAATAATAACTAATGATTAAATTTATATTAAAAATTGAATCATTCTCCCACATCGGAAGAAATCAAAACAATTCACTAGAATTTGTAGTGGAGATTACGCATGGATGGTCACGACTTTACTTGAACAGGATCTGTTCTATAGGCTCGTACCTCTGTATTTTCGATTTTAAAGAAGGCAGAAAACCTCATCTGGTGGATGAACTATAGTCTCTCGACTAGAGCGTGATTAGTAGCTCAGTGGGGCGGGTATCCGAAAACCTCATCTGGTGGATGAACTATAGTCTCTCGACTAGAGCGTGATTAGTAGCTCAGTGGGGCGGGTATCCGAATCACTTGTGCAGCAGATGATCGTTTCCGACTTGCCTAGGCTAGTCGGGATGGTCTTGCAGCTTTCTGAAAGATTTCCATACCTCTTTTTTATTTTTCATAAAACACGTGTCTATATTTTAGTAAATGTTTTTCGAACGAAAAAGTTATCATTAAAAAAATAATATTATATCACGATTGTTTTAAATATTTTTGGGTTTAATACATTATAAAAAAGGAAAAAAAATCAAGTTATGTTTTTAATTTTATTTAATAGTAGTTTGCACATTTATTCTTAATTTTCTAACAATAAAAAATAATAGTTTATATATAAATAATTGTTATTGAGGTTACTTTAAATTTTTAATCTTCACGAATAAATAAAAAGGAAAAAATTACCGAATTATTCACAATATTTATCCTAATAATAAATAAGTATTGTTAATATATAAAAAAAATGTTATTAACGTTATTTGAAAATTTCAATTGTGCCGCATTAAAATGACTCAAAACACTTCACATTGCATGTTTAAATGTTTATATAAATTGATGTGTAAAAAATATAATTAAATTGTCCCAAATCGTGATAATATATAATATATTTTTCCATGCATACATTGTTATATAAGTTTTAAATAATAAAAAATAATAACTAATAAATAAATTTATATTAAAAATTGAATCATTCTCCCACATCGGAAGAAATCAAAACATTTCATTAGAATTTGTAGTGGAGATTACGCATGGATGGTCACGACCTTACTTGAACAGGATCTGTTCTATAGGCTCGTACCTCTGTATCTTCGATTTCAAAGAAGGCAGAAAACCTCGTCTGGTGGATGAACTGTAGCTGCTCGACTAGAGCGTGATTAGTAGCTCAGTGGGGCGGGTATCCGAATCACTTGTGCAGCAGATGATCGTTTCCGACTTGCCTAGGCTAGTCGGGATGGTCTTGCAGCTTTCTGACAGATGTCCATACCTCTTTTTTATTTTTCATAAAACACGTGTCTATATTTTAGTAAATGTTTTTCGAACGAAAAAGTTATCATTAAAAAAATAATATTATATCACGATTGTTTTAAATATTTTTGGGTTTAATACATTATAAAAAAGGAAAAAAAATCAAGTTATGTTTTTAATTTTATTTAATAGTAGTTTGCACATTTATTCTTAATTTTCTAACAATAAAAAATAATAGTTTATATATAAATAATTGTTATTGAGGTTACTCTAAATTTTTAATCTTCACGAATAAATAAAAAGGAAAAAATTACCGAATTATTCACAATATTTATCCTAATAATAAATAAGTATTGTTAATATATAAAAAAAATGTTATTAACGTTATTTGAAAATTTCAATTGTGCCGCATTAAAATGACTCAAAACACTTCACATTGCATGTTTAAATGTTTATATAAATTGATGTGTAAAAAATATAATTAAATTGTCCCAAATCGTGATAATATATAATATATTTTTCCATGCATACATTGTTATATAAGTTTTAAATAATAAAAAATAATAACTAATAAATAAATTTATATTAAAAATTGAATCATTCTCCCACATTGGAAGAAATCAAAACATTTCATTAGAATTTGTAGTGGAGATTACGCATGGATGGTCACGACCTTACTTGAACAGGATCTGTTCTATAGGCTCGTACCTCTGTATCTTCGATTTTAAAGAAGGCAGAAAACCTCGTCTGGTGGATGAACTATAGCTGCTCGATCAGAGCGTGATTAGTAGCTCAGTGGGGCGGGTATCCGAATCACTTGTGCAGCAGATGATCGTTTCCGACTTGCGTAGGCTAGTCGGGATGATCTTGCAGCTTTCTGACAGATGTCCATACCTCTTTTTTATTTTTCATAAAACACGTGTCTATATTTTAGTAAATGTTTTTCGAACGAAAAAGTTATCATTAAAAAAATAATATTATATCACGATTGTTTTAAATATTTTTGGGTTTAATACATTATAAAAAAGGAAAAAAAAATGAAGTTATGTTTTTAATTTTATTTAATAGTAGTTTGCACATTTATTCTTAATTTTCTAACAATAAAAAATAATAGTTTATATATAAATAATTGTTATTGAGGTTACTATAAATTTTTAATCTTCACGAATAAATAAAAAGGAAAAAATTACCGAATTATTCACAATATTTATCCTAATAATAAATAAGTATTGTTAATATATAAAAAAAATGTTATTAACGTTATTTGAAAATTTCAATTGTGCCGCATTAAATTGACTCAAAACACTTCACATTGCATGTTTAAATGTTTATATAAATTGATGTGTAAAAAATATAATTAAATTGTCCCACATCGTGATAATATATAAAATATTTTTCCATGCATACATTGTTATATAAGTTTTACATAATAAAAAATAATAACTAATGAATAAATTTATATTAAAAATTGAATCATTCTCCCACATCGGAAGAAATCAAAACAATTCATTAGAATTTGTAGTGGAGATTACGCATGGATGGTCACGACCTTACTTGAACAGGATCTGTTCTATAGGCTCGTACCTCTGTATCTTCGATTTCAAAGAAGGCAGAAAACCTCATCTGGTGGATGAACTATAGCTGCTCGACTAGAGCGTGATTAGTAGCTCAGTGGGGCGGGTATCCGAATCACTTGTGCAGCAGATGATCGTTTCCGACTTGCCTAGGCTAGTCGGGATGGTCTTGCAGCTTTCTGACAGATGTCCATACCTCTTTTTTATTTTTCATAAAACACGTGTCTATATTTTAGTAAATGTTTTTCGAACGAAAAAGTTATCATTAAAAAAATAATATTATATCACGATTGTTTTAAATATTTTTGGGTTTAATACATTATAAAAAAGGAAAAAAAAATCAAGTTATGTTTTTAATTTTATTTAATAGTAGTTTGCACATTTATTCTTAATTTTCTAACAATAAAAAATAATAGTTTATATATAAATAATTGTTATTGAGGTTACTCTAAATTTTTAATCTTCACGAATAAATAAATAAATAAAACGGAAAAAATTACCAAATTATTCACAATATTTATCCTAATAATAAATAAGTATTGTTAATATATAAAAAAAATGTTATTAACGTTATTTGAAAATTTCAATTGTGCCGCATTAAAATGACTCAAAACACTTCACATTGCATGTTTAACTGTTTATATAAATTGATGTGTAAAAAATATAAATAAATTGTCCCACATCGTGATAATATATAAAATATTTTTCCATGCATACATTGTTATATAAGTTTTAAATAATAAAAAATAATAACTAATGAATAAATTTATATTAAAAATTGAATCATTCTCCCACATCGGAAGAAATCAAAACAATTCATTAGAATTTGTAGTGGAGATTACGCATGGATGGTCACGACCTTACTTGAACAGGATCTGTTCTATAGGCTCGTACCTCTGTATCTTCGATTTCAAAGAAGGCAGGAAACCTCATCTGGTGGATGAACTATAGCTGCTCGACTAGAGCGTGATTAGTAGCTCAGTGGGGCGGGTATCCGAATCACTTGTGCAGCAGGAAAAAAAATCAAGTTATGTTTTTAATTTTATTTAATAGTAGTTTGCACATTTATTCTTAATTTTCTAACAATAAAAAATAATAGTTTATATATAAATAATTGTTATTGAGGTTACTCTAAATTTTTAATCTTCACGAATAAATAAAAAGGAAAAAATTACCGAATTATTCACAATATTTATCCTAATAATAAATAAGTATTGTTAATATATAAAAAAAATGTTATTAACGTTATTTGAAAATTTCAATTGTGCCGCATTAAAATGACTCAAAACACTTCACATTGCATGTTTAAATATTTATATAAATTGATGTGTAAAAAATATAATTAAATTGTCCCAAATCGTGATAATATATAATATATTTTTCCATGCATACATTGTTATATAAGTTTTAAATAATAAAAAATAATAACTAATAAATAAATTTATATTAAAAATTGAATCAATCTCCCACATCGGAAGAAATCAAAACATTTCATTAGAATTTGTAGTGGAGATTACGCATGGATGGTCACGACCTTACTTGAACAGGATCTGTTCTATAGGCTCGTACCTCTGTATCTTCGATTTCAAAGAAGGCAGAAAACCTCGTCTGGTGGATGAACTATAGCTGCTCGACCAGAGCGTGATTAGTAGCTCAGTGGGGCGGGTATTTGCACATTTATTCTTAATTTTCTAACAATAAAAAATAATAGTTTATATATAAATAATTGTTATTGAGGTTACTCTAAATTTTTAATCTTCCCGAATAAATAAAAAGGAAAAAATTACCGAATTATTCACAATATTTATCCTAATAATAAATAAGTATTGTTAATATATAAAAAAAATGTTATTAACGTTATTTGAAAATTTCAATTGTGCCGCATTAAAATGACTCAAAACACTTCACATTGCATGTTTAAATGTTTATATAAATTGATGTGTAAAAAATATAATTAAATTGTCCCAAATCGTGATAATATATAATATATTTTTCCATGCATACATTGTTATATAAGTTTTAAATAATAAAAAATAATAACTAATAAATAAATTTATATTAAAAATTGAATCATTCTCCCACATCGGAAGAAATCAAAACATTTCATTAGAATTTGTAGTGGAGATTACGCATGGATGGTCACGACCTTACTTGAACAGGATCTGTTCTATAGGCTCGTACCTCTGTATCTTCGATTTCAAAGAAGGCAGAAAACCTCGTCTGGTGGATGAACTATAGCTGCTCGACCAGAGCGTGATTAGTAGCTCAGTGGGGCGGGTATCCGAATCACTTGTGCAGCAGATGATTGTTTCCGACTTGCCTAGGCTAGTCGGGATGGTCTTGCAGCTTTCTGACAGATGTCAATACCTCTTTTTTATTTTTCATAAAACACGTGTCTATATTTTAGTAAATGTTTTTCGAACGAAAAAGTTATCATTAAAAAAATAATATTATATCACGATTGTTTTAAATATTTTTGGGTTTAATACATTATAAAAAAGGAAGAAAAATCAAGTTATGTTTTTAATTTTATTTAATAGTAGTTTGCACATTTATTCTTAATTTTCTAACAATAAAAAATAATAGTTTATATATAAATAATTGTTATTGAGGTTACTCTAAATTTTTAATCTTCACGAATAAATAAAAAGGAAAAAATTACCGAATTATTCACAATATTTATCCTAATAATAAATAAGTATTGTTAATATATAAAAAAAAGTTATTAACGTTATTTGAAAATTTCAATTGTGTCGCATTAAAATGACTCAAAACACTTCACATTGCATGTTTAAATGTTTATATAAATTGATGTGTAAAAAATATAATTAAATTGTCCCACATCGTGATAATATATAAAATATTTTTCCATGCATACATTGTTATATAAGTTTTACATAATAAAAAATAATAACTAATGAATAAATTTATATTAAAAATTGAATCATTCTCCCACATCGGAAGAAATCAAAACAATTCATTAGAATTTGTAGTGGAGATTACGCATGGATGGTCACGACCTTACTTGAACAGGATCTGTTCTATAGGCTCGTACCTCTGTATCTTCGATTTCAAAGAAGGCAGAAAACCTCATCTGGTGGATGAACTATAGCTGCTCGACTAGAGCGTGATTAGTAGCTCAGTGGGGCGGGTATCCGAATCACTTGTGCAGCAGATGATCGTTTCCGACTTGCCTAGGCTAGTCGGGATGGTCTTGCAGCTTTCTGACAGATGTCCATACCTCTTTTTTATTTTTCATAAAACACGTGTCTATATTTTAGTAAATGTTTTTCGAACGAAAAAAAGTTATCATTAAAAAAATAATATTATATCACGATTGTTTTAAATATTTTTGGGTTTAATACATTATAAAAAAGAAAAAAAATCAAGTTATGTTTTTAATTTTATTTAGTAGTAGTTTACACATTTATTCTTACTTTTCTAACAATAAAAAATAATAGTTTATATATAAATAATTGTTATTGAGGTTATTCTAAATTTTTAATCTTCGAAAACAAATAAAAAGGAAAAAATTACCGAATTATTCACAATATTTATCCTAAAAATAAATAAGTATTGTTAATATATAAAAAAAATGTTATTAACGTTATTTGAAAATTTCAATTGTGCCGCATTAAAATTACTCAAAACACTTCACATTTCATGTTTAAATGTTTATATAAATTGATGTGTAAAAAATATAATTAAATTGTCCCACATCGTGATAATATATAAAATATTTTTCCATGCATACATTGTTATATAAGTTTTACATAATAAAAAATAATAACTAATGAATAAATTTATATTAAAAATTGAATCATTCTCCCACATCGGAAGAAATCAAAACAATTCATTAGAATTTGTAGTGGAGATTACGCATGGATGGTCACGACCTTACTTGAACAGGATCTGTTCTATAGGCTCGTACCTCTGTATCTTCGATTTCAAAGAAGGCAGAAAACCTCATCTGGTGGATGAACTATAGCTGCTCGACCAGAGCGTGATTAGTAGCTCAGTGGGGCGGGTATCCGAATCACTTGTGCAGCAGATGATCGTTTCCGACTTGCCTAGGCTAGTCGGGATGGTCTTGCAGCTCCATACCTCTTTTTTATTTTTCATAAAACATGTGTCTATATTTTAGTAAATGTTTTTCGAACGAAAAAGTTATTATTAAAAAAATAATATTATATCACGATTGTTTTAAATATTTTTTGGTTTAATACATTATAAAAAGGAAAAAAAATCAAGTTATGTTTTTAATTTTATTTAGTAGTAGTTTGCACATTTATTCTTAATTTTCTAACAATAAAAAATAATAGTTTATATATAAATAATTGTTATTGAGGTTACTCTAAATTTTTAATCTTCACGAATAAATAAAAAGGAAAAAATTACCGAATTATTCACAATATTTATCCTAATAATAAATAAGTATTGTTAATATATAAAAAAAATGTTATTAACGTTATTTGAAAATTTCAATTGTGCCGCATTAAAATGACTCAAAACACTTCACAATGCATGTTTAAATGTTTATATAAATTGATGTGTAAAAAATATAATTAAATTGTCCCACATCGTGATAATATATAAAATATTTTTCCATCCATACATTATTATATAAGTTTTACATAATAAAAAATAATAACTAATGAATAAATTTATATTAAAAATTGAATCATTCTCCCACATCGGAAGAAATAAAAACAATTTATTAGAATTTGTAGTGGAGATTACGCATGGATGGTCACGACCTTATTTAAACAGGATCTGTTCTATAGGCTCGTACCTCTGTAACTTCGATTTCAAAGAAGGCAGAAAACCTCGTCTGGTGGATGAACTATAGCCGCTCGACCAGAGCGTGATTAGTAGCTCAGTGGGGCGGGTATCCGAATCACTTGTGCAGCAGATGATCGTTTCCGACTTGCCTAGGCTAGTCGGGATGGTCTTGCAGCTTTCTGACAGATGTCCATACCTCTTTTTTATTTTTCATAAAACACGTGTCTATATTTTAGTAAATGTTTTTCGAACGAAAAAGTTATCATTAAAAAAATAATATTATATCACGATTGTTTTAAATATTTTTGGGTTTAATACATTATAAAAAAGGAAAAAAAATCAAGTTATGTTTTTAATTTTATTTAATAGTAGTTTGCACATTTATTCTTAATTTTCTAACAATAAAAAATAATAGTTTATATATAAATAATTGTTATTGAGGTTACTCTAAATTTTTAATCTTCACGAATAAATAAAAAGGAAAAAATTACCGAATTATTCACAATATTTATCCTAATAATAAATAAGTATTGTTAATATATAAAAAAAATGTTATTAACGTTATTTGAAAATTTCAATTGTGCCACATTAAAATGACTCAAAACACTTCACAATGCATGTTTAAATGTTTATATAAATTGATGTGTAAAAAATATAATTAAATTGTCCCACATCGTGATAATATATAAAATATTTTTCCATCCATACATTATTATATAAGTTTTACATAATAAAAAATAATAACTAATGAATAAATTTATATTAAAAATTGAATCATTCTCCCACATCGGAATAAATCAAAACATTTCATTAGAATTTGTAGTGGAGATTACGCATGGATGGTCACGACCTTACTTGAACAGGATCTGTTCTATAGGCTCGTACCTCTGTATCTTCGATTTCAAAGAAGGCAGAAAACCTCGTCTGGTGGATGAACTATAGCTGCTCGATCAGAGCGTGATTAGTAGCTCAGTGGGGCGGGTATCTGAATCACTTGTGCAGCAGATGATCGTTTCCGACTTGCCTAGGCTAGTCGGGATGATCTTGCAGCTTTCTGACAGATGTCCATACCTCTTTATTATTTTTCATAAAACACGTGTTTATATTTTAGTAAATGTTTTTCGAACGAAAAAGTTATCATTAAAAAAATAATATTAGCGTGATTAGTAGCTCAGTGGGGCGGGTATCTGAATCACTTGTGCAGCAGATGATCGTTTCCGACTTGCCTAGGCTAGTCGGGATGATCTTGCAGCTTTCTGACAGATGTCCATACCTCTTTTTTATTTTTCATAAAACACGTGTCTATATTTTAGTAAATGTTTTTCGAACGAAAAAGTTATCATTAAAAAAATAATATTATATCACGATTGTTTTAAATATTTTTGGGTTTAATACATTATAAAAAAGGAAAAAAAAATCAAGTTATGTTTTTAATTTTATTTAATAGTAGTTTGCACATTTATTCTTAATTTTCTAACAATAAAAAATAATAGTTTATATATAAATAATTGTTATTGAGGTTACTCTAAATTTTTAATCTTCACGAATAAATAAAAAGGAAAAAATTACCGAATTATTCACAATATTTATCCTAATAATAAATAAGTATTGTTAATATATGTTATTAACGTTATTTGAAAATTTCAATTGTGTCGCATTAAAATGACTCAAAACACTTCACATTGCATGTTTAAATGTTTATATAAATTGATGTGTAAAAAATATAATTAAATTGTCCCACATCGTGATAATATATAAAATATTTTTCCATGCATACATTATTATATAAGTTTTACATAATAAAAAATAATAACTAATGAATAAATTTATATTAAAAATTAAATCATTCTCCCACACCGGAAGAAATCAAAAAAATTCATTAAAATTTGTAGTGGAGATTACCCATGGATGGTCACGACCTTACTTGAACAGGATCTGTTCTATAGGCTCGTACCTCTGTATCTTCGATTTCAAAGAAGGCAGAAAACCTCGTTTGGTGGATGAACTATAGCTGCTCGACCAGAGCGTGATTAGTAGCTCAGTGGGGCGGGTATCCGAATCACTTGTGCAGCAGATGATCGTTTTCGACTTGTCTAGGCTAGTCGGGATGGTCTTGCAGCTTTCTGACAGATGTCCATACCTCTTTTTTATTTTTCATAAAACACGTGTCTATATTTTAGTAAATGTTTTTCGAACAAAAAAAAGTTATCATTAAAAAAATAATATTATATCACAATTGTCTTAAATATTTTTGGGTTTAATACATTATAAAAAAGAAAAAAAAATCAAGTTATGTTTTTAATTTTATTTAGTAGTAGTTTGCACATTTATTCTTACTTTTCTAACAATAAAAAATAATAGTTTATATATAAATAATTGTTATTGAGGTTATTCTAAATTTTTAATCTTCAAAAATAAATAAAAAGGAAAAACTACCGAATTATTCACAATATTTATCCTAATAATAAATAAGTATTGTTAATATATAAAAAAAAAATGTTATTAACGTTATTTGAAAATTTCAATTGTGCCGCATTAAAATTACTCAAAACACTTCACATTTCATGTTTAAATGTTTATATAAATTGATGTGTAAAAAATATAATTAAATTGTCCCACATCGTGATAATATATAAAATATTTTTCCATGCATACATTGTTATATAAGTTTTACATAATAAAAAATAATAACTAATGAATAAATTTATATTAAAAATTGAATCATTCTCCCACATCGGAAGAAATCAAAACAATTCATTAGAATTTGTAGTGGAGATTACGCATGGATGGTCACGACCTTACTTGAACAGGATCTGTTCTATAGGCTCGTACCTCTGTATCTTCGATTTCAAAGAAGGCAGAAAACCTCATCTGGTGGATGAACTATAGCTGCTCGACCAGAGCGTGATTAGTAGCTCAGTGGGGCGGGTATCCGAATCACTTGTGCAGCAGATGATCGTTTCCGACTTGCCTAGGCTAGTCGGGATGGTCTTGCAGCTCCATACCTCTTTTTTATTTTTCATAAAACACGTGTCTATATTTTAGTAAATGTTTTTCGAACGAAAAAGTTATCATTAAAAAAATAATATTATATCACGATTGTTTTAAATATTTTTTGGTTTAATACATTATAAAAAGGAAAAAAAATCAAGTTATGTTTTTAATTTTATTTAGTAGTAGTTTGCACATTTATTCTTAATTTTCTAACAATAAAAAATAATAGTTTATATATAAATAATTGTTATTGAGGTTACTCTAAATTTTTAATCTTCACGAATAAATAAAAAGGAAAAAATTACCGAATTATTCACAATATTTATCCTAATAATAAATAAGTATTGTTAATATATAAAAAAAATGTTATTAACGTTATTTGAAAATTTCAATTGTGTCGCATTAAAATGACTCAAAACACTTCACAATGCATGTTTAAATGTTTATATAAATTGATGTGTAAAAAATATAATTAAATTGTCCCACATCGTGATAATATATAAAATATTTTTCCATCCATACATTATTATATAAGTTTTACATAATAAAAAATAATAACTAATGAATAAATTTATATTAAAAATTGAATCATTCTCCCACATCGGAAGAAATAAAAACAATTTATTAGAATTTGTAGTGGAGATTACGCATGGATGGTCACGACCTTATTTAAACAGGATCTGTTCTATAGGCTCGTACCTCTGTATCTTCGATTTCAAAGAAGGCAGAAAACCTCGTCTGGTGGATGAACTATAGCCGCTCGACCAGAGCGTGATTAGTAGCTCAGTGGGGCGGGTATCCGAATCACTTGTGCAGCAGATGATCGTTTCCGACTTGCCTAGGCTAGTCGGGATGGTCTTGCAGCTTTCTGACAGATGTCCATACCTCTTTTTTATTTTTCATAAAACACGTGTCTATATTTTAGTAAATGTTTTTCGAACGAAAAAGTTATCATTAAAAAAATAATATTATATCACGATTGTTTTAAATATTTTTGGGTTTAATACATTATAAAAAAGGAAAAAAAATCAAGTTATGTTTTTAATTTTATTTAATAGTAGTTTGCACATTTATTCTTAATTTTCTAACAATAAAAAATAATAGTTTATATATAAATAATTGTTATTGAGGTTACTCTAAATTTTTAATCTTCACGAATAAATAAAAAGGAAAAAATTACCGAATTATTCACAATATTTATCCTAATAATAAATAAGTATTGTTAATATATAAAAAAAATGTTATTAACGTTATTTGAAAATTTCAATTGTGCCGCATTAAAATGACTCAAAACACTTCACAATGCATGTTTAAATGTTTATATAAATTGATGTGTAAAAAATATAATTAAATTGTCCCACATCGTGATAATATATAAAATATTTTTCCATCCATACATTATTATATAAGTTTTACATAATAAAAAATAATAACTAATGAATAAATTTATATTAAAAATTGAATCATTCTCCCACATCGGAAGAAATCAAAACATTTCATTAGAATTTGTAGTGGAGATTACGCATGGATGGTCACGACCTTACTTGAACAGGATCTGTTCTATAGGCTCGTACCTCTGTATCTTCGATTTCAAAGAAGGCAGAAAACCTCGTCTGGTGGATGAACTATAGCTGCTCGATCAGAGCGTGATTAGTAGCTCAGTGGGGCGGGTATCTGAATCACTTGTGCAGCAGATGATCGTTTCCGACTTGCCTAGGCTAGTCGGGATGATCTTGCAGCTTTCTGACAGATGTCCATACCTCTTTATTATTTTTCATAAAACACGTGTTTATATTTTAGTAAATGTTTTTCGAACGAAAAAGTTATCATTAAAAAAATAATATTAGCGTGATTAGTAGCTCAGTGGGGCGGGTATCTGAATCACTTGTGCAGCAGATGATCGTTTCCGACTTGCCTAGGCTAGTCGGGATGATCTTGCAGCTTTCTGACAGATGTCCATACCTCTTTTTTATTTTTCATAAAACACGTGTCTATATTTTAGTAAATGTTTTTCGAACGAAAAAGTTATCATTAAAAAAATAATATTATATCACGATTGTTTTAAATATTTTTGGGTTTAATACATTATAAAAAAGGAAAAAAAATCAAGTTATGTTTTTAATTTTATTTAATAGTAGTTTGCACATTTATTCTTAATTTTCTAACAATAAAAAATAATAGTTTATATATAAATAATTGTTATTGAGGTTACTCTAAATTTTTAATCTTCACGAATAAATAAAAAGGAAAAAATTACCGAATTATTCACAATATTTATCCTAATAATAAATAAGTATTGTTAATATATGTTATTAACGTTATTTGAAAATTTCAATTGTGTCGCATTAAAATGACTCAAAACACTTCACATTGCATGTTTAAATGTTTATATAAATTGATGTGTAAAAAATATAATTAAATTGTCCCACATCGTGATAATATATAAAATATTTTTCCATGCATACATTATTATATAAGTTTTACATAATAAAAAATAATAACTAATGAATAAATTTATATTAAAAATTAAATCATTCTCCCACACCGGAAGAAATCAAAAAAATTCATTAAAATTTGTAGTGGAGATTACCCATGGATGGTCACGACCTTATTTGAACAGGATCTGTTCTATAGGCTCGTACCTCTGTATCTTCGATTTCAAAGAAGGCAGAAAACCTCGTTTGGTGGATGAACTATAGCTGCTCGACCAGAGCGTGATTAGTAGCTCAGTGGGGCGGGTATCCGAATCACTTGTGCAGCAGATGATCGTTTTCGACTTGTCTAGGCTAGTCGGGATGGTCTTGCAGCTTTCTGACAGATGTCCATACCTCTTTTTTATTTTTCATAAAACACGTGTCTATATTTTAGTAAATGTTTTTCGAACAAAAAAAAGTTATCATTAAAAAAATAATATTATATCACGATTGTCTTAAATATTTTTGGGTTTAATACATTATAAAAAAGAAAAAAAATCAAGTTATGTTTTTAATTTTATTTAGTAGTAGTTTGCACATTTATTCTTACTTTTCTAACAATAAAAAATAATAGTTTATATATAAATAATTGTTATTGAGGTTATTCTAAATTTTTAATCTTCAAAAATAAATAAAAAGGAAAAACTACCGAATTATTCACAATATTTATCCTAATAATAAATAAGTATTGTTAATATATAAAAAAAAAATGTTATTAACGTTATTTGAAAATTTCAATTGTGCCGCATTAAAATTACTCAAAACACTTCACATTTCATGTTTAAATGTTTATATAAATTGATGTGTAAAAAATATAATTAAATTGTCCCACATCGTGATAATATATAAAATATTTTTCCATGCATACATTGTTATATAAGTTTTACATAATAAAAAATAATAACTAATGAATAAATTTATATTAAAAATTGAATCATTCTCCCACATCGGAAGAAATCAAAACAATTCATTAGAATTTGTAGTGGAGATTACGCATGGATGGTCACGACCTTACTTGAACAGGATCTGTTCTATAGGCTCGTACCTCTGTATCTTCGATTTCAAAGAAGGCAGAAAACCTCATCTGGTGGAGATTACGCATGGATAGAGCTGGGACTTGGGCTGGGCCGGGCCAGCCCGGCCCGACCCATCGGGCCATTACAAATTTATGGACCCAGCCCAGCCCGGCCCAAAATATTCGGGCCTGAATTTCTGAGGCCCAGCCCAGCCCCTACTGGGCTGCCGGGCCACCGGGCCGAATTGGCCCGGTAATTTTAAATAAAAAATAATAAAATAATAATTTAAAATAAAATTATTTAAATTTTTAATATAAATTAATTATTAAATTTACTAAAAATACAAAATAAATGTATAAAAAAATTTAATATTAAAAAATATAATAAAATTTATATAAAATATAATTATAATATTAGTTAAATTAATAATAAAATCAATATTAAATTAATATATTAAACAAATAATATTTAAAAAATATAAATATTAAAATTTAAAAAAATAATTAAAAATATTCGGGCCGGCCCAGCCCATCGGGCCAAAAATGAGGTTGGCCCATTTGGCCCATCAGCCCATCGGGCCGGGCCAAAGAGGCCCGAAATATTTTGGGCCTCAAAATTCATGGCCCAGCCTGGCCCATTGGTCGGGCCGGCCGGGCCGGCCCATCGGGCCGGGCTGGAATTCCCAGCTCTACGCATGGATGGTCACGACCTTACTTGAACAGGATCTGTTCTATAGGCTCGTACCTCTGTATCTTCGATTTCAAAGAAGGCAGAAAACCTCGTCTGGTGGATGAACTATAGCTGCTCGACCAGAGCGTGATTAGTAGCTCAGTGGGGCGGGTATCCGAATCACTTGTGCAGCAGATGATCGTTTCCGACTTGCCTAGGCTAGTCGAGATGGTTTTGCAGCTTTCTGACAGATGTCCATACCTCTTTTTTATTTTTCATAAAACACGTTTCTATATTTTAGTAAATGTTTTTCGAACAAAAAGTTATCATTAAAAAAATAATATTATATCACGATTGTTTTAAATATTTTTGGGTTTAATACATTATAAAAAAGTAAAAAAAATCAAGTTATGTTTTTAATTTTATTTAATAGTAGTTTGCACATTTATTCTTAATTTTCTAACAATAAAAAATAATAGTTTATATATAAATAATTGTTATTGAAGTTACTCTAAATTTTTAATCTTCACGAATAAATAAAAAGGAAAAAATTATCGAATTATTCACAATATTTATCCTAATAATAAATAAGTATTGTTAATATATAAAAAAAATGTTATTAACGTTATTTGAAAATTTCAATTTTTTTTTTTTTTTGGTAAAGGTCAATCACGTAGAAAATAAAGAGTATGCTACAGAATTGCGCATAGGGAAAATAACCCCACCGCAACACAGAGCTAACAGACTAGCTCTCCAACCAAACTAGACATATAACACTAAAAAATACAAAAACAATCACCATGCTATATGCCAAACCCTCTTCAGTGCCCGTGCCTGAATAGAATCAGGGAGTCGTAAGGAGAGAATCCTCTCTCGTATGATAGAGATCGCCTGAGAAGCCACCACTCCAGACGGCAACGACCGAGTCTCAAAGATCCTAGTGTTCCTCTCGAGCCATATATAATAGATCAGAGCAGCGAGAAGTCCACGATACACACAAGAGATCAAGTGCCTACCACGCCATCGACTCGCAGCCCGTAGTACAGCACTATGCCAACCTCCTCGTGGCCATAGAAAACCCACCTCCACCCGTAATCTCCGCAAACAGTCCTGTGAGAATGGGCACTCAAAGAAAAGGTGGGAGTGTGTCTCCACGCTCTCATCACCACAAAGGACACACGAATCATTCCCCCGACCAATCCAACGCTTATCCCGAGTCGGCAACCGACCTCGGATAGCCAACCAAAGAATGAAACTGTGTCGTGGTATACGTCCTGGTCCAGTCAAAAGGGAAGCCCACGGCACCCTTGGACCCTCCGGGCAGAAAAGAGTATATGCCGAGTCAGGGGTGTATGTCCCTGATCGATGCAATGTCCACCGCACTGTATTTGTACTCACATCTATACTCGGCAAGCCATCCATAAGATCAACGAACTCCGCCGCAAAGTCTGATGGCCACCTCCACACCCCATCAACTATGACTCAATTGTGCCGCATTAAAATGACTCAAAACACTTCACAATGCATGTTTAAATGTTTATATAAATTGATGTGTAAAAAATATAATTAAATTGTCTCACATCGTGATAATATATAAAATATTTTTCCATGCATACATTGTTATATAAGTTTTAAATAATAAAAGATAATAACTAATGAATAAATTTATATTAAAAATTGAATCATTCTCCCACATCGGAAGAAATCAAAACATTTCATCAGAATTTGTAGTGGAGATTACGCATTGATGGTCACGACCTTACTTGAAGAGGATCTGTTCTATATGCTCGTACCTCTGTATCTTCTATTTCAAAGAAGGCAGAAAACCTCGTTTGGTGGATGAACTATAGCTGCTCCACCAGAGCGTGATTAGTAGCTTAGTGGGGCGGGTATCTGAATCACTTGTGCAGCAGATGATCGTTTCCGACTTGCCTAGGCTAGTCGGGATGGTTTTGCAGCTTTCTGACAGATGTCCATACCTCTTTTTTATTTTTCATAAAACACGTGTCTATATTTTAGTAAATGTTTTTCGAACGAAAAAGTTATCATTAAAAAAATAATATTATATCACGATTGTTTTAAATATTTTTGGGTTTAATACATTATAAAAAGGAAAAAAAATCAAGTTATGTTTTTAATTTTATTTAGTAGTAGTTTGCACATTTATTCTTAATTTTCTAACAATAAAAAATAATAGTTTATATATAAATAATTGTTATTGAGGTTACTCTGAATTTTTAATCTTCACGAATAAATAAAAGGAAAAAATTACCGAATTATTCACAATATTTATCCTAATAATAAATAAGTATTGTTAATATATAAAAAAATGTTATTAACGTTATTTGAAAATTTCAATTGTGCCGCATTAAAATGACTCAAAACACTTCACAATGCATGTTTAAATGTTTATATAAATTGATGTGTAAAAAATATAATTAAATTGTCCCACATCGTGATAATATATAAAATATTTTTCCATCCATACATTATTATATAAGTTTTACATAATAAAAAATAATAACTAATGAATAAATTTATATTAAAAATTGAATCATTCTCCCACATCGGAAGAAATCAAAACAATTAATTAGAATTTGTAGTGGAGATTACGCATGGATGGTCACGACCTTACTTGAACAGGATCTGTTCTATAGGCTCGTACCTCTGTATCTTCGATTTCAAAGAAGGCAGAAAACCTCGTCTGGTGGATGAACTTGTTGGGGGAGTAAAAACCTGATACGGAAACATATATCCAAGGAGGGGACACGTGGACAAGGGCCCACCCAAGGCTAGCCACGCAAAGGGGAGCAAATGAATCAAGCTCGACTCGCGGCTCGGGTCACGTGGCGCGCAGGTGAGAGCCAGAAGTATGCCGTGCAGAGAAACTGCGGGGGGGACGCATCACGGCTCGGATCACGGGTCACGAATCTTCTGGGCAAGTCCACTCGAGGGAGTGACTCGGGGGACATCCGCGACTCGGGTCACGGATCACTCAAGCGAGACATGCGGGGATGTGACGCAGGATACATGCTCATCACAGGGCCCGGGTTACGGTGTCGTCATACGAACCAAATGAGGGTATCGGACCCGGGTCACGCTCTGGACCAGGCGCGGCGCTCGCCATAAAATCCCGTGTGCATGGACGGCACGGGCTCAAATTCCCTCCCGCGGCCCGAGCCATGCAGTCATTATCTGAGGGAGGGCTCATCCCAGGAAGAACGGAGACATCGCCCACGTGAGCCCACATGCTTCACCTACACTCCGGACCACGGGCCCCGGGTCGTTACTAGCTTCATTTAATGCTTTAGACGTAGTACGTGGTCTGAATGTAATCATTCCATAATTCCCTATAAATAGGGGGCTTATTCCTTCAGATTAAAGGGCGGCACTAATTAGTGAATATACTTGATATTAAAAGAAAGGGCGGCACTAATTAGTGAATATACTTGATATTAAAAGATTCGTGGCCCCGGGTCGTTACTAGCTTCATTTAATGCTTTAGACGTAGTACGTGGTCTGAATGTAATCATTCCATAATTCCCTATAAATAGGGGGCTTATCCCTTCAGATTAAAGGGCGGCACTAATTAGTGAATATACATGATATAAAAAGAAAGGGCGGCACTAATTAGTGAATATACTTGATATTAAAAGAGTGGATAATAGAAATCCTTCAGAAGAAGCTTCAAAGCTCCAAACCTCTGTTCTTTTCCAGATCTAGTCCAACCCCTACTCGAGAATATAAATTTACATGTATTAGTATCGTTTCAAACCCTCTATACACAGCCCAGCCCCGTATCATACTACCCGACTAAACGTGCTAAAACATTTGGCGCTAGAAGGAGGGGGTTGTTATACTAGACCCAGGAAAAGAGAGAAGAGCCGAAGCCATGTCTGATGGAGCCACCGCGTCAGATTCCTCCCGCTCCGCCACGAGGAAGAAGCTGGAGAGAGGGAAGATGCCCGCCGTCGAGTCAGACGCCGCCCCGCCACTCTCCCCAAAGATCCCGGGGCCCGTCCCCGGGAACGAAGACGCCGCCATCACCGGGGAGCTGGACGGCCACAACACGTCAAACCAATACCTCCATAGCAGCTCCGAGGCCCGACGCCTCAGACGCCGCCAGCAGGCCCACCGCCATGCACATCGCTCAGATCCCGAGTTCCGACGCGGACCACCTCCCCCCGAGACACCGGCCCGGGAATTGCACCTCCTTTTGGACACCCCCGAAAAGATCGACGTTGCCATGTCCGACCTCATACATCGTAAGCGGACTCTAACCTCCCTCTCTATTCGTCCAGGTGAGAAGATTGGGAAAGGAAGCGCGTTCGGCCGTCTGGGGCCCGGTCACGCCAGCCACAGCGCGTTCGACCGCCTCGGAGCATGTCGTGCCGGCTCCAACCGCTACACAATCCCCGCCCGACGGCTCATCTTCGATCTCGGCGAGGAGGCCGGCAACCAGTCGACCCCAGCAGACCGGATCGGGGCAGACGGCGAGGAGAAGACTCGTCGCGCCGAGCCGGAGCAGGGTCCCGGGGCCCGTGTCCCGCGACCACCGGGACCCGAGGCGGGCCTCCTGGACCTTTACAGCAAGGTGTCCGAGATGGAGAGAAAGCTAGCCGAGGCCCAGGCCCGACCAGAGCGGGTCGACTACTGCAAAGAGCCTTTGGCACTGGAGGTCGAGCATGCGGTCATGCAGTACGAGATCCAGCCCCTCCAGACCACCCTATACGACGGGAAAACGGATCCCGAGATCCACCTCAGCCGCTTCCGTACATACATGTCTAAGAGAGGAGCCAACGACGCCACGAGGTGCAGGCTTTTCCCCCTCACCCTCGGGGATGTGGCCCACAAGTGGTTCGCGGGGATCTCCTCCCGCTCGATCCACTGTTTCGACGACCTCGTCCAGCGTTTCGTGGCGCACTTCGCCTCCAAGGTGAACCGTCTCGAGCAGAGCCAGAGACTGATCGGCATTCGCCAAAGTATGGAGGAAGGCGACGAGCGATACGTGGACTGAGTCGGGGACATCCTGCTCGGCGGAGAAGAGGTCGGCGACGATCTCAAGCTGCACACGGCGATGAACGGGCTCCGGAAGAATTCCGAGCTTTTTAAGCATCTGATGCTCAACTATCCACAGACCTACGAGGATTTCCGCGTGAAGGCCGCGGCACAGTGTTGGTACCAGCGCCTCATGCGCGGGACGGAAGCCCCCGGGGACATGAAACGGAAGGATCCCGCGCCCGTGGAGGCGAGACCGGCTCACGTTTCCAGGAGAGGCCCTCCCAGGGCCCCGGAACGGGACCTTCCTGCCCCGAGTTACCGCGAGATGGAGGTCCGGCTGGTCGAGGTGATCGTGCAGGACACCATGGCCATGATGCACGCACTCCAGGCCATGGGGGACGCCCTGACCAAACCCGAGCCCATGAGGATCTCGCCGGACAAGCTCGACAGGCGCCTATGGTGCACCTTCCATGAGCAGCACGGGCACCCCACCGGCCAGTATCGTCAGTTGCTAAAGCAACTATGGAAGTTATTTGAGGAGGGGAAACTCTGGGAGCTCCTCAGCAGACCCGGGGACCGGCCAGGTGGCCAACCCGGACAACGGAAGAAATGTGGTCGCGACCCCGGGCCACGGAGGTCAGAACCGCGGCCAGTCCCCAGTACACGTCGGACAGATCCTGATGATCGGCGGGCTGCAGCCCATCACGAGCGAGAGCAGAAGGAAAAAGAGGCGCGAGGTGGAGATATGGAGGGTCTACCAGGAGACGAACCCTGCTCCCCCTCGAAGCATCTCGGAACGCGCCTTGATCACGTTCTCTCCGGAGGACCGCGAAGGGGTCGGCTACCCCAAGAGCGAGGCCTTGGTGATCACTACCGCCATACTCGGAGTGGAAGTTGCGCGGCTTCTGGTCGATAACGGGGCCCACTGCAATATCTTGTACAAGCAAGCCCTCGACCAGATGGACAACATGGCGCAGTACATACTCCCCAGTAGCGTAAGGCTGAAAGGAGTGGGGAAAGACGTGCTGGTTCCCTACGGGACGGTGGTGCTACCTTTGGAATTAAGGGACGAGAAGAACCCCGAAATAAAGCTATTAAGGAACTTGACCTTCGTAATAGTCGATGAAGTTAGCGGATATAACGCACTTTTGGGGAGGCCCTTTCTAGAAGCTTTCGAAGCTGTGGCCTCCTCGTACTATTACTGTATCAAGTTCCCAGTCTCCTCCGGGGCCATTGGCACCGTCCGAGGAGACCAATTAATGGCAAAAAGATGTTTGTTGTACGCCCTAAGTAAAGAAATCGATGAATTAAATACTCGCGAGGAAGTAGTCTCCGCGGACCCGGAACTCGGGATCAATCCCGAAACACCCGAGGCCCGGGATGAAAAATACTGGTAGAGTCCCTCGTAGCAATTACAAAAGATAAACCAGACTCCGGATCAGAACATACACAAGCCTCGGCAACAGTGTGGCGGGCCACTGACCCCATCGCGATTTCGGATCTCGAGCTCGGGTCGGCATCACGGGACGATTTAGTCCCGGACCCAGGGCCGAGACCCTATCTAAATAAAGGAACTGCGATCGAATCCGCTCCACAGAGCATGGAATCATAGGGTCAAACCCATGACTCCCCATGACTCTTTGCTAAGGACCCGAAACCGGGACAGCATAAGGGTCGAACCCATGACGATCCCCCTCGAAGTCGGAAGCAGCGAGCTTCCGCGTCAGTTGTTCATCGGATCATCAATGGCGCCCGTAACAAAGGACGAACTCGAGAAATTCCTCCGAATCAACCTGCCTACATTTGCGTGGACCAGTGGGGAACTCAGCGGCGTTATCCCGGGACGCGCGTGCCACCACGGAGCAAATGATCAGCACGCCCCTGGCAGCCTCACGTGGACGAGTCCTCTACCAGCGCGTGCTCGGGGACCGGAACGCCACAGGAGAAACACCATACGCCCTGGCATTTGGGTCTGAAGCAGTGATCCCAGCCGAGATCACGGTCCGTTCGCACCGAACCGCCCAGGCCATCACCCCGGAGAACGAAGCGATTTAGCATCTAGAGCTGGATCTCCTGGAAAAGCGAAGGCTAAGGCTCCGACTCCCCCGACGCGACGAACAAACAGAGGATCGCCAAAGCTTATGACGCGCGGGTCCGTTCTCGCGGGGTCGAGGTAGGAGGCATGGTGTTGAAAAAGCTGCTCGGAACGCACTCCGGGGCCCTCGGACCGACTTGGGAAGGACCGTTTCGGGACACCAAAAGTCTATTGAACGGGGCGTGTGAGTTGAAATTGCAAGGCGGAACCCCAGATCAGTACCGATGGAACGCGCGACACTTTAAGAGGTTCTGCCGAGGAGAAGGAGCCGTCACGGTCCCGGACCAAGGAAAGCGAGTCAGTACTTGTGTTCCTAAATGGGGAAAATATAAAACCGGATATTTCCGCACAGCTAAATGCCAAAGATCCTGGTAATACTAATGAGCTCCCAAAAAGACCTCCGGGTCAAGAGTCATAACGTACGGGGGAAAATATAAAACCGGATATTTCCGCACAGCTAAATGCCAAAGATCCCGGTAATACTAATGAGCTCCCAAAAAGACCTCCGGGTCAAGAGTCATAACGTACGGGGGAAAATATAAAACCGGATATTTCCGCACAGCTAAATGCCAAAGATCCCGGTAATACTAATGAGCTCCCAAAAAGACCTCTGTTGGAATTCGATATCCCGGGTTATTTAAATTTGCGGAACCGATAACCCGAACGAACCCTTCGCCGGAGATCACACGAACGCCGACTCATCCGCCGGGGCTCGACCTTTGGAGACCACGTGCCCGAAGACGCGTAGCCCGCCCCCAGCCGAACCCCCGCGAGCCGGGGTTCATATGATCGAAGGATCGATCGCACGCCGGCGATCGATCGGGGTGGGGCTGCCCGGCAGCCCCCGCGGCGAGTCCGGCGACTCGCCGCCACCAGGAGGTCCCCGCCTTCACGGCGGGGTAGGGCACGGCACCAGCCCGTGCCCAGCGATCGATCCCCGTGGATCGATCGCACACCCTCGGCCCAGCCGAGGGTTCGCCCCCATGCCCACGGTCGAAACCCTAGGCGGGCGCACGCCGTGATCCGGTGGCTTCGCCACCACCACGCGTTCGTCCGTCTATCCCGGGCTTCGATCTTCGGATCTTCGTCCTACGGTATTCTCGATAAATCAAATCAAATAATATCAAGGGCGTTTAGATATTATACCTTCGATTCGTTGT
Organism: Euphrasia confusa; assembly: GCA_954870475.1. Taxonomy (NCBI): domain Eukaryota; kingdom Viridiplantae; phylum Streptophyta; class Magnoliopsida; order Lamiales; family Orobanchaceae; genus Euphrasia; species Euphrasia confusa. Next base: position 28,557,498 of record OX940960.1, read on the forward strand.
TCGGAGAAACGAAATCAAGATGACCTTTGAATCTTCCCGCGTATTCCTTGCACTCCGTTCGAACGTCGGGTGGGCGACGATCTATCGAACTCCTATGGATCTTCTTCACTCTTCAAGACTTTATGATTGGCGTATCTTAGGTTTATGAATTGTGAAGACCATGTAGTGCTTTTATAGGCTACGTAGGGGATCAAAAGGAGATTAAATATTGGGCTTCTAATATTGAAGATTAAATTGGGTCCAACCCAAATCCATTAATCCTTATCAATATTAATTTTATTTATTTTCCACTATATAAATAAAATTGCACTCCCAATATTTATCTATATTATATCAAATAATATTTCTCCGGTTAGTATTATTTATTCCGTGTATTTAAGATTTAAATATCCATGAATAAAATTTATTTATTGCTTAATAAATTTATTCATCTCTTATATCCGAGAATAGTACCACTCAACCTTATTTATTATGCGGAACAAATCCACTCGCGAGGTTTACATAATAAATCCTTATGAGCTCATCTCGGGGATATTATCAACCCTTCCGGGATACACTGTCCCTTCAAGAATTCACGGCATGCCATATATAAAATATAGTGACCCAACTTAACCGGTAATTAACCCAATAATTAAATCGATTAATTCCTTTGGAAAATCAAAGTCACTTATATTAAATATACACACCCGCAATTATTTCTGGGATTAAGAATAAAATACTCCGAGACTTAAATCAATTATCACAGAGCAATCCTAATTGATAAGTCTCAAGCGATCCGCTCAATACACCAAGTGTACAAGTGTGATAAAATAATTAAGATAAATTATTTTCTCTCTCACACAACGACTATACCGATGGCTTGGTCCGTGTCCATCTAGGTCGTGAGCAACTGTTCGATTAAATACGAGTAACCGATAGTATGATCTTCTGTGTGGCCATGCACACCATACTAACTACAACGTATAAAATCCAGGACTATAATTTGCATATTTTTAATTATAAATAATTAAACGCAAATAATTGTTTATTTAATTAAATAGATTAATGGCAATGGATCGTGAGTTTCTGTTACTTAAATCTAGACATTAAGTACACAACTCCAACAATCTCCCACTTGTACTAAGGTCTAGTCATTTCCTCCAAACTCCCGACTCCCATACTCATCACGTGCTCAAGTTGTACTTCCAAGAAGTGCTATGTGAATGAGCAATCTCGGTTGCCGCTCTGAAGTTATCTTGGTGACTACAGCGTCGTCTCCCCCGACGATGACTCGTATCAGGTGGTACTTGCTCTATGTGTTATCTTACACTTATGGACTTGTGAGTTCTTACCATTTGCCATCGCACCGCTATTTACATAGCCTTTGGCAAATTAAGAATCACATCTAAGTCCCAGAGATTATCCCGGAGCTATACCAAAACTTCCGCTGCCTCTGAGGCCGCTTATTTGGTTACCCATGGCAGAGTCCGAAAAGCATCGTGCTTATCACTCTTCCATGTTAAAACTCCTTCTCCTTCATTAGTGAAACACATAGCCTGATATCGACTTACACCGGTCCTTATTCGATTAGAAATCTAAGAGAATGTAATCCAAAGGAAATGTTTGTCTGCTCCGTAATCCAGAACATAGTTTCCAGTACTTCGAAAGTACTTAAAATGTTCATTACAGCAGTCAAGTATTCCTTTCCAGGATTACCTTGATATCCTCCCACTATGCTAACCGCATAGCCGATATCAGGTTCTTGTTTTCAACAATGCATTTATTAAGCTTTCCTCACTGTAAGTGTAGGAATCCGCTTTCATTGCTTCTATCTCCTTTTGTGTTCCAAAACACATATCCTTAGATAGATGCATTCCGTCTCTGAAAGGTAACGAACCTTTCTCGGAATCTTGCATGTTAAAACGAACCATAATCGTATAAGATATCTTGAGAAGTACAATGTTCTTTTCTTGAGATCCTAGATCTTAAGAACATGTTCTAACTTCTTCTTTATCTTATATATCGATTTTTCTAGACAACCATCATTTTATGTCTGACAACATCTTTACATTGTTGCCAATGATAAAATGTTATCTACATAAAACCCGAGAAACACCACCTTGTTTTCCATCACGTTTCCAATACACACAATTCGTCTATGCTTTGATGAATCCATAAAATGGACTATCTCATCAATTTGCAAGTACCACGAACTCAATGCTTTGTTCCAATCCATAAATGGATCGATTAAGCTTGCACACTAGATGATCTCGCCCCTTAGCAATGAATCCTTCTGGCTGTTTCATATAAATCGTCTCGTCAAGACTTCCATTCAGGAAAGCTGTCTTGACATCCATTTGCCACACCTCATAATCCATATGAGCTGCTATGGATAAGAGAATCCGGATCGACTTTATCTTGGCTACCGGCGAGAAGGTCTCCTCATAATCGATTCCCTCTTTCTGAGTATATCCTTTCGCAACAAGCCGAGCTTTAAAGGTTTCAACCTTTCCGTCAGATCCTCTCTTTCTCTTGTAGACCTATTTACACCCAATTGGCTTTACACCGCTTGGTGGTTCTACAAGATCCCAGACTTTGTTAGAATCTATAGATTCTATTTCGGAATTCATCGCTTTCTTCCAAGAAGGCGCATCTATATCTTGTACCGCCTCATCATAGGTCCAGGGATCGACTTCATGAACTCCGGGTGTCGAGTCCGAAGACTCACCCAGTCCAATCCATCTGTCCGGTTGTTTAACAACCCTCCCACTACGACGGCGTTCCGGTGTATCAACAGTAATAACAGTAAGTGCAGTTAGTGGTGTACCGCTACTCGGTTCGGCTGGTTCTCAGTCCTTATCGTTCTCTCTCATTCAAAGTATTACGTCACTTTGGGCTTGTGGTTCATCTAATAGTCTTCCTCTAAGAACCGGGCGTTAGAACTTATAACGTCCTTCTGGTTCATAGTACTATTTGAACACACATCTTTTGTTCTTCTAGGATATTCTACAACCGCATTTGAATGCGCCGTTGTTTCCAGACATATCCATAGAACATAGGTAGTTCCGTATAACTCATGCCTTTACTATTTCTATAAGAGTTCCATTTCTTAATTTTCGACACACCATTCCTACACAAGAGTGTATGGTGTAGTCATTTGGGATCAAATCCCAATCTCTGATCAGTATGCCATGCATTCCTCAGACAGGCACTTGCCTCCGCGATTAGATCGCAGCCTTTCAATGGATATACCATGATGGTTCCCCACAATAGCTTTGTGTCCATTGACTTGTCAAAACACTTTGCTTTTGTGGCACATCAGGTATGCTAATCCATTTTTCGAGTAATCATAAAATGAAGTACTCGTATCTTATTGTCTGAGTAGATAAAGGTCTGCATGCATCAGAGTTAATCAATTCTAATACTTGTCCGGATCTTATACCTTATATCCATAAAGGATTGCTTAGTTATGTTATCTTCCAAATTAGATTCTTGGGTCGGAAGGTCCACTCCTTCAACTTAATTGATCAAAATATCAATTTTCGACCTTTGAACTTCTTATTTGAATAAACATGACTTAGCATAAGAATCCACAAGTATAAATGATTCATTACCGAAATATCTCTTAAAAGTAAAACGAGTTTTGTGCTACGGTTCGTTGCATCGTGGTGGACTTAGGGTTTATCATTTATATATTGCTAGCTAATGTACCAGAATAGGTAATATCCTTATTTCTTCTTATAACCATCAAATGATTAAAAGAAATAAAATATCCATTCATTAGAAATCCAGAACAAAGTTCTTTCTAAAAGGTACATAAAAGCAATAACTCAAAATGAAATCCTATATAATTGTCCTCCACTGCAACAGCTGCCTCCTCAACAGCATTGCCCATGTAGACTACGATTTCTTCTTTTCCAAGTCGTCGGGTTTCCTGGAACCCTCGCATTTAGAATGCGCATACCGTCAATGGTTCCATATCTACACACCAGGTTCCGGTAGATAATACCACTGACTATGTTTTACGACTAAAGAAGATTTCGTACTTTCTTTGAGAGGATAATCAGACTTCCAGTACCCAGACTGTTTGCATCGAGAACTCTTGCCTATTGGCTTTCTCGTCCCATCTCGTGATCCAAGAAACTTAGGACCATTGGGTTTCTTTGCTTGCTTTTCCTTTCCCCCGGTTTTGCCCTTAGGTTCGAAACCTTTGGCATTGGCTACAAGAGCTTGCGATTTCCGTCTCAACTCGTCTAAAAGGTTCATCATCTCGAAAACGTGTTTAAGTGTTTCCTCGAATCGACTGGCCTTTATGAGTATCCTCATCTCCTCTTGTCTAGCCTCTACGTCATGTCTAAACATCTCCTTGAGTTTGAACATGATATTAAAATCAGTCCCTTCCTCATCAGTTAAGACATTGGTAGGCTCGGGAGAACAAAGCTCACTAGAGTACAAACTTGTACTCTTTAACATTCTGGGCAATGTCCAGATCTCTATTCCAATCAATACAATCAGGGACCAGTGAGTTAAAATCCTTAAGTATCACATAAAGTGGGTTCAAAGCCATCCATAATCTATGAGCACATTTAATAACAAACAATCGATTTAATATCCGATATTATCTCCCTCAAATAATATCATTAAACCACTAATCACATCTAAAATCCCATCAGGTAAGGCAAGCCACGTTCGTGTGGACGTTTACCCACCCAAATGATTTAGAAATTAGATTTGCTTCGGTCATACATCACTTATAGCGTAACCTCGTTGGGAGGAATACTATAACGCGTATCTAAGTGTAAACCATCACTCAGTACTAAGGCGAATCGTTTAGAATTGTTATGTTACCGCAAGCCACGTTCGTGTGGACGTTTACGACAACTCGCAATCCTTCACAATTCCCTATAACTGTCTACATCAATTATTCTAAAATCCCATTCAGTACAGCAAGCCACGTTCGTGTGGACGTTTACTATACCAAAAGATTTATATAATTGAAATCCAATTACTAGATCCATTCAATCTTGTAAATCAAGACGTGGAGAATCATAAGTGAAACTCGAAGTTTCTAACCAGTGATTCACCATGCGAACGACCCTATCTCTCATAAATGAGGGAGCCGAGCAGACAATCGATCCATCTATCAAAGAATGGTACGAAGGTCTCTAATTTGTGTCCTCTACATGACCAAGTGGCTCTGGCTCCATTCCACTCCCCGGGGTGAGAATGAGTCGACTTGAAATCAGTTTTGGAAAGACAAATTAGGCATTGTTTCATAAACTTAATCAATGTTTCTTGTAAGAGGAATTACAAGAACTCTCCTCCAATGACTTATCTATATAAACTTCAAAAGTTTATAAAAGTCACCAAGAGAGCAGCAATGGAGACCATGGGTATGTTTCCATACCCTCTCCCACTTAGCTTTTTACAATAAAGGGATACGCTATCTAGTGCATAAAATAAACACATATAGCATGCATACATGTAAGAAGGCACATAGTATTATCACATAATCAAAATAATACTAGAATATTATTTTCCGACTATTATGGCTTTATCACATCTCCGTACGCATCTTCTAGTGTTCAGTCTTCGTTTCTTGAATGCTCCATGTGACGAGAATATTAATTTCCAATATTTAAATCTATTTATTTTCAATTAATCCAAGAGTTACTTAATTCGAAAATTAAGTCAATTGAATATATCAAAAATAAAATTAAATATTATTAATATTTTTATTTATTTTATTTTCTTTTTCCACTCCATTAAATCTCTAGAATAATCTATCCAAGATACTCTTGGAATATTCTAGATGATATCCATAATGAAATAAAGAAATAAAATAATTTAGAACTTTTATACTTTCCAAATTTATTTTATTCCTAATCCATGAATATTCCCATGAGTAGGAATAATCAAATAGGAAAAATAAATTTAGTACTAAATTAATTCTTTTTCTATTTCTTGAATATTCCATAAAGAAATAATCAAAATAGGAAAAACCGAATTAAAATAGGAAAGTATATTTCCGGTAGGAGTAGCATGGATTGGGAGACCCACGCCACCCCCACCGGACCGCCAACCGCCGGCCGAGGACCACCGCCGCCACCACCCAGCCGGCGTGCCACAACCGCCGGTGACATCGCCGCCAGGAGGCGCGAGTTCGGCGCCCTCCCATGCGATCGATCGATCCTCATGGATCGATCATGGGGATTGATCGATCCAAGCCCTAACCCCTTCTCGTCTTCTCGTTTTCTCCGGCGGTCTTCGATTCGTCGATCCAATCGCAAAATAAATTACAATAATCTAAATTACAATTCCGGTATCGATTCTATACATGAAATCGACCCTATACATTTTCCGGAAAAACGATGAACGTAATAATAAATCCTAAATTCGGTCAACCCCCGAATTTTTTACTATTACAAGCATTCACCACCAAAAACGAATCTCGACATGTCCGAGAGTTTAATAAAACCAACAATCATGACAAAATAAATTAAACGAGTAATTAATCAAGCCATAATAGTCGGAACCCTGCAAGGTAGAACAATTTTATCGAAAATACCGCGAACGTAAACCACGCTCTGATATCAGTTGTTGGAATTCGATATCCCGGGTTATTTAAATTTGCGGAACCGATAACCCGAACGAACCCTTCGCCGGAGATCACACGAACGCCGACTCATCCGCCGGGGCTCGATCTTTGGAGACCACGCGCCCGAAGACGCGTAGCCCGCCCCCAGCCGAACCCCCGCGAGCCGGGGTTCATATGATCGAAGTATCGATCGCACGCCGGCGATCGATCGGGGTGGGGCTGCCCGGCAGCCCCCGCGGCGAGTCCGGCGACTCGCCGCCACCAGGAGGTCCCCGCCTTCACGGCGGGGTAGGGCACGGCACCAGCCCGTGCCCAGCGATCGATCCCCGTGGATCGATCGCACACCCTCGGCCCAGCCGAGGGTTCGCCCCCATGCCCACGGTCGAAACCCTAGGCGGGCGCACGCCGTGATCCGGTGGCTTCGCCACCACCACGCTTTCGTCCGTCTATCCCGGGCTTCGATCTTCGGATCTTCGTCCTATGGTATTCTCGATAAATCAAATCAAATAATATCAAGGGCGTTTAGATATTATACCTTCGATTCGTTGTTCGGAGAAACGAAATCAAGATGACCTTTGAATCTTCCCGCGTATTCCTTGCACTCCGTTCGAACGTCGGGTGGGCGACGATCTATCGAACTCCTATGGATCTTCTTCACTCTTCAAGACTTTATGATTGGCGTATCTTAGGTTTATGAATTGTGAAGACCATGTAGTGCTTTTATAGGCTACGTAGGGGATCAAAAGGAGATTAAATATTGGGCTTCTAATATTGAAGATTAAATTGGGTCCAACCCAAATCCATTAATCCTTATCAATATTAATTTTATTTATTTTCCACTATATAAATAAAATTGCACTCCCAATATTTATCTATATTATATCAAATAATATTTCTCCGGTTAGTATTATTTATTCCGTGTATTTAAGATTTAAATATCCATGAATAAAATTTATTTATTGCTTAATAAATTTATTCATCTCTTATATCCGAGAATAGTACCACTCAACCTTATTTATTATGCGGAACAAATCCACTCGCGAGGTTTACATAATAAATCCTTATGAGCTCATCTCGGGGATATTATCAACCCTTCCGGGATACACTGTCCCTTCAAGAATTCACGGCATGCCATATATAAAATATAGTGACCCAACTTAACCGGTAATTAACCCAATAATTAAATCGGTTAATTCCTTTGGAAAATCAAAGTCACTTATATTAAATATACACACCCGCAATTATTTCTGGGATTAAGAATAAAATACTCCGAGACTTAAATCAATTATCACAGAGCAATCCTAATTGATAAGTCTCAAGCGATCCGCTCAATACACCAAGTGTACAAGTGTGATAAAATAATTAAGATAAATTATTTTGTCTCTCACACAACGACTATACCGATGGCTTGGTCCGTGTCCATCTAGGTCGTAAGCAACTGTTCGATTAAATACGAGTAACCGATAGTATGATCTTCTGTGTGGCCATGCACACCATACTAACTACAACGTATAAAATCCAGGACTATAATTTGCATGTTTTTAATTATAAATAATTAAACGCAAATAATTGTTTATTTAATTAAATAGATTAATGGCAATGGATCGTGAGTTTCCGTTACTTAAATCTAGACATTAAGTACACAACTCCAACAACCTCTGGGTCAAGAGTCATAACGTACGGAGAACATAAAAAGACGGATATTTACCGCAAACAAGCTACGAGCTATCCCCAGTAAAAGGATCCGGAAACAATCACGGGACCGCACCGCCCTGATCAGGAGAAGGTGGATCCCGGGATCACGTAAGAGAATCCGCGACAGGACCCCGTTACCCGCGCCCGAGACCGCATCTCGAATCCTCAAAATAGGGCCGCAGGGCTGCATCTCGGATTCAATTGTGCCGCATTAAAATGACTCAAAACACTTCACAATGCATGTTTAAATGTTTATATAAATTGATGTGTAAAAAATATAATTAAATTGTCCCACATCGTGATAATATATAATATATTTTTCCATGCATACATTGTTATATAAGTTTTAAATAATAAAAAATAATAACTAATGAATAAATTTATATTAAAAATTGAATCATTCTCCCACATCGAAAGAAATCAAAACATTTCATTAGAATTTGTAGTGGAGATTACGCATTGATGGTCACGACCTTACTTGAAGAGGATCTGTTCTATATGCTCGTACCTCTGTATCTTCGATTTCAAAGAAGGCAGATAACCTCGTTTGGTGGATGAACTATAGCTTCTCCACCAGAGCGTGATTAGTAGCTTAGTGGGGCGGGTATCCGAATCACTTGTGCAGCAGATGATCGTTTCCGATTGCCTAGGCTAGTCGGGATGGTATTGCAGCTTTCTGACTGCTCCACCAGAGCGTGATTAGTAGCTTAGTGGGGCGGGTATCCGAATCACTTGTGCAGCAGATGAAGCTTAGTGGGGCGGGTATCCGAATCACTTGTGCAGCAGATGATCGTTTCCGACTTGCCTAGGCTAGTCGGGATGGTATTGCAGCTTTCTGACAGATGTCCATACCTCTTTTTTATTTTTCACAAAACACGTGTCTATATTTTAGTAAATGTTTTTCGAACGAAAAAGTTATCATTAAAAAAATAATATTATATCACGATTGTTTTAAATATTTTTGGGTTTAATACATTACAAAAAAGGAAAAAAAATCAAGTTATGTTTTTAATTTTATTTAATAGTAGTTTGCACATTTATTCTTAATTTTCTAACAATAAAAAATAATAGTTTATATATAAATAATTGTTATTGAGGTTACTCTAAATTTTTAATCTTCAAAAATAAATAAAAAGGAAAAAATTACCGAATTATTCACAATATTTATCCTAATAATAAATAAGTATTGTTAATATATAAAAAAAATGTTATTAACGTTATTTGAAAATTTCAATTGTGCCGCATTAAAATTACTCAAAACACTTCACATTTCATGTTTAAATATTTATATAAATTGATGTGTAAAAAATATAATTAAATTGTCCCACATCGTAATAATATATAATATATTTTTCCATGCACACATTGTTATATAAGTTTTACATAATAAAAAATAATAACTAATGAATAAATTTATATTAAAAATTGAATCATTCTCCCACATCGGAAGAAATCAAAACATTTCATTAGAATTTGTAGTGGAGATTACGCATTGATGGTCACGACCTTACTTGAAGAGGATCTGTTCTATATGCTCGTACCTCTGTATCTTCGATTTCAAAGAAGGCAGAAAACCTCGTTTGGTGGATGAACTATAGCTGCTCCACCAGAGCGTGATTAATAGCTTAGTGGGGCGGGTATCCGAATCACTTGTGCAGCAGATGATCGTTTCCGACTTGCCTAGGCTAGTCGGGATGGTATTGCAGCTTTCTGACTGCTCCACCAGAGCGTGATTAGTAGCTTAGTGGGGCGGGTATCCGAATCACTTGTGCAGCAGATGATCGTTTCCGACTTGTCTAGGCTAGTCGGGATGGTATTGCAGCTTTCTGACAGATGTCCATACCTCTTTTTTATTTTTCATAAAACACGGGTCTATATTTTAGTAAATGTTTTTCGAACGAAAAAGTTATCATTAAAAAAATAATATTATATCACGATTGTTTTAAATATTTTTGGGTTTAATACATTAGAAAAAAGGAAAAAAAATCAAGTTATGTTTTTAATTTTATTTAATAGTAGTTTGCACATTTATTCTTAATTTTCTAACAATAAAAAATAATAGTTTATATATAAATAATTGTTATTGAGGTTACTCTAAATTTTTAATCTTCAAAAATAAATAAAAAGGAAAAAATTACCGAATTATTCACAATATTTATCCTAATAATAAATAAGTATTGTTAATATATAAAAAAAATGTTATTAACGTTATTTGAAAATTTCAATTGTGCCGCATTAAAATTACTCAAAACACTTCACATTTCATGTTTAAATATTTATATAAATTGATGTGTAAAAAATATAATTAAATTGTCCCACATCGTGATAATATATAATATATTTTTCCATGCACACATTGTTATATAAGTTTTACATAATAAAAAATAATAACTAATAAATAAATTTATATTAAAAATTGAATCATTCTCCCACATCGGAAGAAATCAAAACATTTCATTAGAATTTGTAGTGGAGATTACGCATTGATGGTCACGACCTTACTTGAAGAGGATCTGTTCTATATGCTCGTATCTCTGTATCTTCGATTTCAAAGAAGGCAGAAAACCTTGTTTGGTGGATGAACTATAGCTGCTCCACCAGAGCGTGATTAGTAGCTTAGTGGGACGGGTATCCGAATCACTTGTGCAGCAGATAATCGTTTCCGACTTGCCTAGGCTAGTCTGGATGGTATTGCAGCTTTCTGACAGATGTCCATACCTCTTTTTTATTTTTCATAAAACACGTGTCTATATTTTAGTAAATGTTTTTCGAACGAAAAAGTTATCATTAAAAAAATAATATTATATCACGATTGTTTTAAATATTTTTGGGTTTAATACATTATAAAAAAGGAAAAAAAAATCAAGTTATGTTTTTAATTTTATTTAATAGTAGTTTGCACATTTATTCTTAATTTTCTAACAATAAAAAATAATAGTTTATATATAAATAATTGTTATTGAGGTTACTCTAAATTTTTAATCTTCAAAAATAAATAAAAAGGAAAAAATTACCGAATTATTCACAATATTTATCCTAATAATAAATAAGTATTGTTAATATATAAAAAAAATGTTATTAACGTTATTTGAAAATTTCAATTGTGCCGCATTAAAATTACTCAAAACACTTCACATTTCATGTTTAAATATTTATATAAATTGATGTGTAAAAAATATAATTAAATTGTCCCACATCGTGATAATATATAATATATTTTTCCATGCACACATTGTTATATAAGTTTTACATAATAAAAAATAATAACTAATAAATAAATTTATATTAAAAATTGAATCATTCTCCCACATCGGAAGAAATCAAAACATTTCATTAGAATTTGTAGTGGAGATTACGCATTGATGGTCACGACCTTACTTGAAGAGGATCTGTTCTATATGCTCGTACCTCTGTATCTTCGATTTCAAAGAAGGCAGAAAACCTTGTTTGGTGGATGAACTATAGCTGCTCCACCAGAGCGTGATTAGTAGCTTAGTGGGACGGGTATCCGAATCACTTGTGCAGCAGATAATCGTTTCCGACTTGCCTAGGCTAGTCTGGATGGTATTGCAGCTTTCTGACAGATGTCCATACCTCTTTTTTATTTTTCATAAAACACGTGTCTATATTTTAGTAAATGTTTTTCGAACGAAAAAGTTATCATTAAAAAAATAATATTATATCACGATTGTTTTAAATATTTTTGGGTTTAATACATTATAAAAAAGGAAAAAAAAATCAAGTTATGTTTTTAATTTTATTTAATAGTAGTTTGCACATTTATTCTTAATTTTCTAACAATAAAAAATAATAGTTTATATATAAATAATTGTTATTGAGGTTACTCTAAATTTTTAATCTTCAAAAATAAATAAAAAGGAAAAAATTACCGAATTATTCACAATATTTATCCTAATAATAAATAAGTATTGTTAATATATAAAAAAAATGTTATTAACGTTATTTGAAAATTTCAATTGTGCCGCATTAAAATTACTCAAAACACTTCACATTTCATGTTTAAATATTTATATAAATTGATGTGTAAAAAATATAATTAAATTGTCCCACATCGTGATAATATATAATATATTTTTCCATGCACACATTGTTATATAAGTTTTACATAATAAAAAATAATAACTAATAAATAAATTTATATTAAAAATTGAATCATTCTCCCACATCGGAAGAAATCCAAACATTTCATTAGAATTTGTAGTGGAGATTACGCATTGATGGTCACGACCTTACTTGAAGAGGATCTGTTCTATATGCTCGTACCTCTGTATCTTCGATTTCAAAGAAGGCAGAAAACCTTGTTTGGTGGATGAACTATAGCTGCTCCACCAGAGCGTGATTAGTAGCTTAGTGGGACGGGTATCCGAATCACTTGTGCAGCAGATAATCGTTTCCGACTTGCCTAGGCTAGTCTGGATGGTATAGCAGCTTTCTGACAGATGTCCATACCTCTTTTTTATTTTTCATAAAACACGGGTCTATATTTTAGTAAATGTTTTTCGAACGAAAAAGTTATCATTAAAAAAATAATATTATATCACGATTGTTTTAAATATTTTTGAGTTTAATACATTATAAAAAAGGAAAAAAAAATCAAGTTATGTTTTTAATTTTATTTAATAGTAGTTTGCACATTTATTCTTAATTTTCTAACAATAAAAAATAATAGTTTATATATAAATAATTGTTATTGAGGTTACTCTAAATTTTTAATCTTCACGAATAAATAAAAAGGAAAAAATTACCGAATTATTCACAATATTTATCCTAATAATAAATAAGTATTGTTAATATATAAAAAAATGTTATTAACGTTATTTGAAAATTTCAATTGTGCCGCATTAAAATGACTCAAAACACTTCACAATGCATGTTTAAATGTTTATATAAATTGATGTGTAAAAAATATAATTAAATTGTCCCACATCGTGATAATATATAATATATTTTTCCATGCATACATTGTTATATAAGTTTTACATAATAAAAAATAATAACTAATGAATAAATTTATATTAAAAATTGAATCATTCTCCCACATCGGAAGAAATCAAAACATTTCATTAGAATTTGTAGTGGAGATTACGCATTGATGGTCACGACCTTACTTGAAGAGGATCTGTTCTATATGCTCGTACCTCTGTATCTTCGATTTCAAAGAAGGCAGAAAACCTCGTTTGGTGGATGAACTATAGCTGCTCCACCAGAGCGTGATTAATAGCTTAGTGGGGCGGGTATCCGAATCCCTTGTGCAGCAGATGATCGTTTCCGACTTGCCTAGGCTAGTCGGGATGGTATTGCAGCTTTCTGACTGCTCCACCAGAGCGTGATTAGTAGCTTAGTGGGGCGGGTATCCGAATCACTTGTGCAGCAGATGATCGTTTCCGACTTGCCTAGGCTAGTCGGGATGGTATTGCAGCTTTCTGACAGATGTCCATACCTCTTTTTTATTTTTCATAAAACACGGGTCTATATTTTAGTAAATGTTTTTCGAACGAAAAAGTTATCATTAAAAAAATAATATTATATCACGATTGTTTTAAATATTTTTGGGTTTAATACATTACAAAAAAGGAAAAAAAATCAAGTTATGTTTTTAATTTTATTTAATAGTAGTTTGCACATTTATTCTTAATTTTCTAACAATAAAAAATAATAGTTTATATATAAATAATTGTTATTGAGGTTACTCTAAATTTTTAATCTTCAAAAATAAATAAAAAGGAAAAAATTACCGAATTATTCACAATATTTATCCTAATAATAAATAAGTATTGTTAATATATAAAAAAAAATGTTATTAACGTTATTTGAAAATTTCAATTGTGCCGCATTAAAATTACTCAAAACACTTCACATTTCATGTTTAAATATTTATATAAATTGATGTGTAAAAAATATAATTAAATTGTCTCACATCGTGATAATATATAATATATTTTTCCATGCATACATTGTTATATAAGTTTTACATAATAAAAAATAATAACTAATGAATAAATTTATATTAAAAATTGAATCATTCTCCCACATCGGAAGAAATCAAAACAATTCATTAGAATTTGTAGTGGAGATTACGCATGGATGGTCACGACCTTACTTGAACAGGATCTGTTCTATAGGCTCGTACCTCTGTATCTTGGATTTCAAAGAAGGCAGAAAACCTCATCTGATGGGTGAACTATAGCTGCTCGACTAGAGCGTGATTAGTAGCTCAGTGGGGCGGGTATCCGAATCACTTGTGCAGCAGATGATCGTTTCCGACTTGCCTAGGCTAGTCGGGAAGGTATTGCAGCTTTCTGACAGATGTCCATACCTCTTTTTTATTTTTCATAAAACACGTGTCTATATTTTAGTAAATGTTTTTCGAACGAAAAAGTTATCATTAAAAAAATAATATTATATCACGATTGTTTTAAATATTTTTGGGTTTAATACATTATAAAAAAGGAAAAAAAATCAAGTTATGTTTTTAATTTTATTTAATAGTAGTTTGCACATTTATTCTTAATTTTCTAACAATAAAAAATAATAGTTTATATATAAATAATTGTTATTGAGGTTACTCTAAATTTTTAATCTTCACGAATAAATAAAAAGGAAAAAATTACCGAATTATTCACAATATTTATCCTAATAATAAATAAGTATTGTTAATATATAAAAAAAATGTTATTAACGTTATTTGATAATTTCAATTGTGCCGCATTAAAATGACTCAAAACACTTCACATTGCATGTTTAAATGTTTATATAAATTGATGTGTAAAAAATATAATTAAATTGTCCCACATCGTGATAATATATAAAATATTTTTCCATGCATACATTGTTATATAAGTTTTACATAATAAAAAATAATAACTAATGAATAAATTTATATTAAAAATTGAATCATTCTCCCACATCGGAAGAAATCAAAACAATTCATTAGAATTTGTAGTGGAGATTACGCATGGATGGTCACGACCTTACTTGAACAGGATCTGTTCTATAGGCTCGTACCTCTGTATCTTCGATTTCAAAGAAGGCTATTAACCTCGTCTGGTGGATGAACTATAGTTGCTCGACCAGAGCGTGATTAGTAGCTTAGTGGGGCGGTTATCTTAATCACTTGTGCAGCAGATGATCGTTTTCGACTTGTCTAGGGTAGTCGGGATGGTTTCCGACTTGTCTAGGGTAGTCGGGATGGTCTGACAGCTTTCTGACAGATGTTCATACCACTTTTTTATTTTTCATAAAACACTAGTAGCTCAGTGGGGCGGGTATCCGAATCACTTGTGCAGCAGATGATCACGTGTATATATTTTAGTAAATATTTTTCGAACGAAAATGTTATCATTAAAAAAATAATATTATATCACTATTGTTTTAAATATTTTTTGGTTTAATACATTATTAAAAGGAAAAAAATCAAGTTATTTTTTTCATAAAACACGTGTCTATATTTTAGTAAATGTTTTTCGAACGAAAAAGTTATCATTAAAAAAATAATATTATATAACGATTGTTTTAAATATTTTTAGGTTTAATACATTATTAAAAGGAAAAAAAATCAAGTTATGTTTTTAATTTTATTTAGTAGTAGTTTGCACATTTATTTTTAATTTTCTAACAATAAAAAATAATAGTTTATATATAAATAATTGTTATTGAGGTTACTCTAAAATTTTAATCTTCACGAATAAATAAAAATGAAAAAATTACCGAATTATTCACAATATTTATCCTAATAATAAATAAGTATTGTTAATATATAAAAAAATGTTATTAACGTTATTTGAAAATTTCAATTATGTCGCATTAAATAAATGAACAAATGACTCAAAACACTTCACATTGCATGTTTAAATGTTTATATAAATTGATGTGTAAAAAATATAATTAAATTGTCCCACATCGTGATAATATATAAAATATTTTTCCATGCATACATTCTTATATAAGTTTTACATAATAAAAAATAATAACTAATGAATAAATTTATATTAAAAATTGAATCATTCTCCCACATCGTAAGACATCAAAAAAAATCATTAGAATTTGTAGAGGAGATTACGCATTGATGGTCACGAATTTACTTGAACAGGATCTGCTCTATAGGCTCGTACCTCTGTATCTTCGATTTCAAAGAAGGCTATTAACCTCGTCTGGTGGATGAACTATAGTTGCTCGACCAGAGCGTGATTAGTAGCTCAGTGGGGCGGGTATCTGAATCACTTGTGCAGCAGATGGTGGATGAACTATAGTTGCTCGACCAGAGCGTGATTAGTAGCTTAGTGGGGCGGGTATCTGAATCACTTGTGCAGCAGATGATCGTTTTCGACTTGTCTAGGGCAGCAGATGATCGTTTCCGACTTGTCTAGGGTAGTCGGGATGGTCTGACAGCTTTCTGACAGATGTCCATACCACTTTTTTATTTTTCATAAAACACTAGTAGCTCAGTGGGGCGGGTATCCGAATCACTTGTGCAGCAGATGATCACGTGTATATATTTTAGTAAATATTTTTCGAACGAAAATGTTATCATTAAAAAAATAATATTATATCACTATTGTTTTAAATATTTTTTGGTTTAATACATTATTAAAAGGAAAAAAAATCAAGTTATTTTTTTCATAAAACACGTGTCTATATTTTAGTAAATGTTTTTCGAACGAAAAAGTTATCATTAAAAAAATAATATTATATAACGATTGTTTTAAATATTTTTAGGTTTAATACATTATTAAAAGGAAAAAAATCAAGTTATGTTTTTAATTTTATTTAGTAGTAGTTTGCACATTTATTCTTAATTTTCTAACAATAAAAAATAATAGTTTATATATAAATAATTGTTATTGAGGTTACTCTAAAATTTTAATCTTCACGAATAAATAAAAATGAAAAAATTACCGAATTATTCACAATATTTATCCTAATAATAAATAAGTATTGTTAATATATAAAAAATGTTATTAACGTTATTTGGAAATTTCAATTGTGTCGCATTAAATAAATGAACAAATGACTCAAAACACTTCACATTGCATGTTTAAATGTTTATATAAATTGATGTGTAAAAAATATAATTAAATTGTCCCACGTCGTGATAATATATAAAATATTTTTCCATGCATACATTCTTATATAAGTTTTACATAATAAAAAATAATAACTAATGAATAAATTTATATTAAAAATTGAATCATTCTCCCACATCGGAAGACATCTAAGCAATTCATGAATTTTTTCCAAATGGCTGGAGACTTCTTCCTCTTTCACGGTGTATTCCCATAGTTGTTGTTTGCTCAACTGTCCAAATGGCTGGAGACTTGTTCCTCTTTCACGGTGTATTCCCATAGTTGTTGCTTGCTCAACTGTCCAGCTGTTTTTTCCAAATGGCTGGAGACTTCTTCCTCTTTCACGGTGTATTCCCATAGTGGTTGCTTGCTCAACTGTCCAGCTGTTTTTTCCAAATGGCTGGAGACTTCTTCCTCTTTCACGGTGTATTCCCATAGTGGTTGCTTGCTCAACTGTCGGTGATCAGCCATTTTTCCCAAATGGCTGAAGACTTCTTCCTCTTTCACGTAATTCACTCCCGTTATGCCTAAAGTGCCTGCTATGTCATGCATCACTCTAACTCCAAATGGCTGGAGACTTCTTCCTCTTTCACGGTGTATTCCCATAGTTGTTGCTTGCTCAACTGTCGGCCCCAAATGGCTGGAGACTTCTTCCTCTTTCACGTAATTCACTCCCGTTATGCCTAAAGTGCTTGCTATGTCATGCATCACTCTAACTCCAAATGTGTCCTCCCCGACATAATAAAATGATAAAGTAGAAAAATAAAGACTCGATCTAGACTCTATCGAGGACTCAAAATGAGCGAAAATATGAGCTCATCATGTATGCTAATATATTCATTACTATACTAATTTAATGTTTATAATAATTATTTTTTTAAAATGAAGATTTCTTAATTATTAAATGATGATTTTATTGGGCTTTTAAATTTTAAAGGGCGAGAGTATTATTTGATATAGATATTGACTACTGTATTACTTACACATCAATAAATATTATACTCTTACTTTATATTATAAAACACACAAAAATTTTTTTTTTTTATTCTACGTACAAGTTTATATATGCATAACTTAGTAATAGAGAAAGTTGTAGTATCTTTTGTATTGAGTTGTATGTATCTATTAGAAGAAGATGGAAGAAACGAAAAATTGACTATATTTAAGCTCGTGTTAAACACGATTTCCTTAAAATAAATTCGTTCTCTACGGGTATGATTGTTTCCCAAAATACAACTATTACGTGCTAGTAGCACGTAATATGCTTTCGGCGAACCGAGATATTGACTTAATAATATCACCGAATGGTCAAAAAATGAGGTAAATAAAAGAAAGACGAGAGCGATTGCTCGGAATGCGTCTGTATATTTTTCAAACACATTATTATTATTATTATTATTATTATTACTTTTTCAACTATAACTTTATTATTTAATTATAGATCAACTCATTAAACTTTTATTTTATATTATATATTCACAATTTTGTTTTTTAAACTAAGTGAAAATTCATCTCCACAAACATTGACGGGACTTAGAGGGAGTAAATTAAGACATACGGAGTACATAAAACTACACGGCTAATGCTAAGTGTAGTGGGGGCCGTGGGACGCTGTGTAGATTTGTACGTAGTTGATGTCAATTCATCAAACATTTTAGGTCCCAACATTTTTCCCAAGAAACGAGAATCTACGTACGACCTCGATCACGCTCAAAAGCAAACTACAACTATTTCAATGGGACCCAATAGTGATAGTTTGAGTAATTTTTTGATTATAGTCTTTTTTGTATAATTTATAAAAATGACATAATTGTTTTTAATTCATTTATCTAAGTGTGTTGAATACAAGAATATTGAACCAACCTGATCTTTTTTTAAATTACTAATATTAAGAAAAGAATATTGAATAAAAAGTGTGGCTGATGTCATGTTGAAAGTGATTCGTGATTTTTATTTCAATGTTGAATGGTGTCATGTTGAAAGTGATTCATTATTGTTATTTCAATGTTGAACGGCCTAATCATTGTATCACATTTTTTTTTAAAATTGATCATGTGAACTCGATTCTATACGGAAGTGGGACGTAATCGAAATTGAGATCTCATTTAATGAATTAATTTTAGTAAAAAAAAATATATTATATATTTTTAAAAGTATTTTTTATATATTTAATCTAATTATTTTTAAAAAACATATTATAATATTTTATAAAATTATATTTGTTTGATTTAATTTAAATTATAGTATTAAAAAGATTATTTTTGACAAATTATATTAAATTAAATACATTAATTTAATATATTAAGCATACATATTTATTTATTAATTAATTAATTAACCATACATATTTATTTATTAATTAAAATTTGATAATTACTAAGAGAAAAATAAATTTAAACTCCTAGCGCCTTCTGGCGGCGGTTGCCCGCTGAGCGTTGAAGAAGACGGCGGCAACAGGGAGTCCGAGGTGATTCTCGGCGGCAAAGCGACGGGTGTTGAAGTGGTCTCGGGAGGAAGTGGGCAAGCAGCTCATGACCGTCAGTCTTCCAGTTTGCTTGAACAGAAGGAATACAAACCTATGTATTCCTATATTAGGCTGAGGTGACTCGTAGCTTACTACCTCTTTTCCTGTTTTTATTTATTACAATTAAAGTTGTGTGTGTGTGTGTGTGTCAGAAACAAAAACAAAAACAAAAGTAGTATGTGTGTACGTGCTTTTAATAGTGTATTAATATAATGAAATTATTTCCAAAAATGTGTGCGTACTGTTCTTACCAAATGAGGCATCTGTAGTGCCTGGAATGTCTGTCACCAACCTATTAATTAATAATAACAATTAAATATTATATATTAGTACTTATTTGTTGCAATAAACAATTTCATTAAGGATGTGTATGTAGTACCAGTGAAGGTGTTCTTTGAGATATGGATCACTTGGGCCTGGGACGTCCGGGTCAGTCATAACCTTCAACATTAATACATATTTATATACAAATTAATTGTAATAAATAATGAAAATCATGTAATAAAATGATATATATGTAATGTACGTACCAAAGTATAGAAAGTTCTGAGGTCAGTTCCTTGAATCTCAACCTTTGGCTTGGTGGCAACGGCACAAGGAAAGAACTCGTGACCATTGAAGACCTGTTTCTTATTGATGTAAGTGACGGACATGATTGTAGTTGGGATAAAAGCATCCACAACATCACCCACCACTCTCCCAACTGTCAGGGGGCCGTCTGATGACGACATTAATCTTGATATATCTATATATAGTAAGAGAGAGAGATGGGATATGATTGATTTTAGTTGAGCTTGGCAGGGACACTAAAAGAGAGCTTGTGGCATGTATATAATGGCCTAAGGAGAATACACACATACAGTGGCGGAGCCAGAGAAATTAGAAAGGGAGGTCCAAATTTTGTTCAATAACTATAATAGAGTTTAATGCTACAAAAATATACAATAATCTCTCCATTGTATATTTTATGGATGTAAATGAGTCAAGTCCAATCTTCGAGTTTCACGTTCTGAAAATATTGGATAATAAATTCATTATCAATACTTCTGAAGACGTCTTTATCGATATAACAAACCAAACAATTGGTTTGGTTTTATATCAATACTCAATGATTCAACAATCCTCTCAACAATAGAAGATTCAACATTCGGAGATTCAGTAGGAAGAATGTACTCGAGTCCAGTAACTTTTTATTTCTTATAACAAACTTATCTATGAATCTGTCGTAAAAATTCAAATACTATGAAACTATAGCTAGTATAAAAAACGTAATCCATAAAATTCAATAAGAACTCAATACCTTTATCGTCAAACCAACCGCAAAAACAACAATTAAATTAAAACAAATCACAACCTTAAATCAATCGAACCAATTTTTCAGAGTTTCATTAAATTAAACAACAATTGAATCGAACCAAAATTGAACATGGTAAGTGAGAAATTAGGGTTTTATTGAATGAGGGCGATGAGTATGAGTGAAAGAAAAAAAAAATTCAGTCCCTTTATATTCTTTAGTTGTATTTTTTTAAAAGTAAATTAAGTATATTTTTTTACTTAAAGTAAATAATTGTATTTTATATTTATTAATTTACTTTTTTATTTTATTTTAATTAAAATATTTTTTTTAATTATATTTAATATTTATTAATTTACTTTTTTATTTTATTCTAATTAAAATAATTTATTTATTTTTTAAATTATTGCCAAAGGGGGGTCCACTGACCCCCCTTGACCCCCCTTTGTCTCCGACCCTGCACACATACACCCTTTGTCCCAAACGAATGGTCGCATGTCTTTTGTAAATTATAAAGAACTTATGATTATTGGTCTCAGACAGATGTAGTACATTATATACTCTCTCACTCTTTCTTTATCCCGTCCAGACTTAATATAGCTGATAATTTCTTTGTGATCTCTAGTGGACCTTTGATCAGTAGGATTCGACCGAGATGAAGCTCTGTGGACCTTTTGGAACACAAATTTGTTGTTTTGGAGATGAAAGTGATTAAATTAATAGTATCATTATTTAAAATATGTACTTAATTTAGAGTTATTGAAATATCCTATACTATTACCTATTTTTGATGGATTTTTACACAAATAAATAAGACTAGTTTTCATGCTTGACCTAATTAACAACTTTTAAGATTAGGTGTGCAGGTAAGAAATACAATAATGTGTGCTTCCAAGATCCAAATCGAGATGTCAACGTTGAACCATATTTACTAGATGTGGAGGTAGCCATGGTGCTTCATGTTGAATAATTTAATGTTTCACTTATAACTTTTGTAATTTGCAAGTACTTGAACCTAATAATTTAAATAGGCTTCGTCTAAAATATCTGTAGTAATTTTTTACTATTTTTTTTTTTTTTTTTTGGTATTGCCTGTTACTATAAGCTGAGAGAGTGCATAAAGTGTACGTACGAAAACCAAAGGGAAGGGCTGAGAGGATAGCAGAAACGTGACCCCTACCATAGCGCCCTCAACTGTTTTTCTTTTAATTGTTTAGATGCTAGGTTAGCCTTTTTTACTTCTTTTCAAACAGAATAGAATAAAGCCACACTATTTGTGTCCAAGAGAGATGAATACACATATGCCATATATATATATTGACCAAATTAACATTCGCCGAAAATTAGCCATTATCGTATTTTGCGGTAGAAAAATATCAAAATGTCGAAATATCTAATATATCGTATCCAAACCGAAAAACATATTGAAATTTTAGTATAATATTAGTTGAGAAGTTTGTAGAGTTTTTGAGTGTTTTTAAACTTTTAAAGTATAAGTCAATACTGATTTTTAAAAGTTTATAAAAATAATGAGTATTGAAGAATATATTTTATTCACTAATATAAACGTATTCACAAAATGTGGAAAGTGTTTGCGAATAAATTCGATTCACTAATATAAATATGAAGTTATCCAATTTTTTTAACCGTTTGAGCTGAGATTTCTAACATTGAGTGTTGTTAGATGATAAGTATTTGTATTCAACGTATGATTGTAACATTGAGTTAATCAATATTGAGTTGGTGCTGTTAGGTGATCTTCTAATATTGAGTAAATAAATTAATTTTAAGAAGTTTTAAAAAATTTATATGTATTCAACGTACGTAAATTGTAATACTCTAATTTATGTGATTTTTTTTAAAAAATTATAAATTTATTTAAACTTTTCAAAATTTCTTATAATTATTACTAGAGATTTCTACGTGTATAAAGATTTTTTTTATATATATTTGCATGTATAAGTGTATAAATATATAATTATTTTTCTTCATTTTATTATCCAATTATTAATTTGTTTCTTAATTACTAATTTTCTTAATTATTAATTATTATTTTAATTATATTAAATATTGGAGACTATATTCGGCCCACTATAAATGTCTAGTTGCCCAACTTCTCTAACAGTTCGAGCTTTTAGATGAAGCGGTTTCTAACATGGTATCAGAGCCTAGCCTTGTGGCAGGTCCTGGGTTCGACTCCCGCCATGTGCGACTCCACCCGAATTAATTATCCACTTGTTGGGCCTTCCCCTGAGGTTGAAATCGGCCCACAAGTGAGGGGGAGTATTGGAGACTATATTCGGCCCACTATAAATGTCTAGTTGCCCAACTTCTCTAACAGTTCGAGCTTTTAGGTGAAGCGGTTTCTAACAAATTTCAATTATGTATATAGAAAAATAAATATTAGGAGTATTTTTTAATTTTTATCCTAAAATAATTATGTGTATATTAATGATATTTGTTTAAATTTAAAATGAAATGCAGTCTGAACTCAAATTATAATGGAGAAATTTGATTGGTCCATATGCAGTAACATTTTTTGATTAATTTTTTTACAATTTTTTTAAATATTAATCATTTATAATTCTTATTTTACTGTTTGTCATTTTTATGTCAATAAAATGTATACATTTGTTGGATTGACATTTATTGTCACTATGAATTAGTGAATTTGTGTCTTAATTTTCATTTTGCACCAGATTTTAAATCGTGCTAATGTGAATGTGGGCTTAAAACAATAATTCAAATTCAATCAAGTATATTGCAGTTTTGTCATCAAGGGCACTATTTCTTTTGTCTAATAATCAAAATATTAATTGTTCAAGCCACATTTTATACCGCTGCAATATTTTTTGCAATTGAAGTAAAAATAGTGATTTTATATGCTTATTAACCCTAAATTTTATGTCAACTTTTAATTTTAACTATGCAACACATTTTGTTACATTAACATTTTTTAAAGTAATGATATTAAAAATTATTTTTACATTCAATTGAATTCGTGCAACAAGTACACCTAATTTGTTTAAATTTAAAATGAAATGCATCTGAACTCAAATTATAATGGAGAATTTTTGAATGATCCAACAAGTATTCCTAATTTTATTTAGATAGATAGATATTTATAAATTTTACCATTTTATTACAAAAATATCATTTTATAAGTTCTTTCATATTATTTATTCAATCAATTCAACATTGATCTTATTTGCAAACTAGATTTAACATTTAAAAAAGAGAGAAATTTATAAATACTAACATCTTCTTATAAGCTTTTTTTAGTTCACTCAAACAACTTCTAAGTACAATTTGCATCTTGTTAGGGAGATTTGGGATAAAAGAGATTTTTTAAAATTTTGTTAGAATTAAATAATTTTCTTTTTCTTAATTATGAATAAAAACAGTTTACTTAAATTTATGAGGGACATGGAGATGGATGTCACACATATAAGAGGTATGAGAAATATAGTCCATGATATAATAATATGAGTAATGTAAGCATTTCTTCTTGAAAAGACAAACATACTCTTACTTTCCACCATAAAAATATAAAAACAAAAGAAAAAAAAGAAAATAAACATTGATTGCGTGTGGATCCCATTAAGTCTTCTTCCCTTTCTCAATTAAAATAAAAACTGAATATTTCTCGATCGAAAAAATTCATCGTCGATCTTACATATAAACAAAAATCAAGAGGAGGTAAATTCCGACATAGTCATTAACCAACGATATTCAACGCAAAGAGACGACGAACAAAAAGATTTTTGGATAAAGCTTACTTCACGAACCAATGACTTTTCGTCTTTTTCGTTCTCTGTTCAGTACGAAATTATATCTACTTCGTGCTCCGTCTAGCACGAACTCGATTTTCGTGAATTTTTGTGCTCCTGAGAGCACGAAAATTAATTTTTCGTGCTCATATTCGTGCTTGGGAGAAAAACTGTCACATTTTACCATAAATTCTATAACTTTTTGTAAAAATCTCCAAATTACGTTCTGTAAATTCCGTAATAAACTAGACTCGGTGATCTTCACAACGAAATTAACAAAAAATAATTTGAAATTTTCTAAAATAAAGTAATGAAATTAATGGTGAAAGATAACCGGTTAATGATCTCAGCGAGTAATCCATCTTTAACTAATAGTCTATTTCGATTCAAGAAGACCTGGGTTCCATATTATATATGGTTTTGAAGTTCATCGAGTCTAGTATAATATAAAACTGACGAAAAGTTATTTGAAATTTTCTACAAAGAGTTATGTAATTAATAGTGAAAGATGGTAAACTAGAGCTATTTGTAGATGGTACAAATGTAATTAAAAAACTGTTTATATTGGTAATTAATTAGAGCATGTCTGACACATGGTTGAGAAGAGCATCTAGTCTAGTTTATTATGGAATTTACGAAATTGAATTTGGAGATTTATAAAAAAAGTTATAGAATTTATTGTAAGATAAGGCAGTTTTTCTGCTTAAGCACGAACATGAGCACGAAAATTCAATTTCCGTACTCCTAATAGCACGAAATTCAATTTTCGTGTTGTGTTTCGTTCTCCGGGAAGCACGAAATTCAATTTTCGTGCTTATAGGAGCACGAAAATTGAATTTGCGTGCTCATGTTCGTGCCTAACCGAAAAAACGGTCACATTTACCATAAATTCTAAAACTTTTTGTAAAAATCTCCAAATTAAGTTCCATCAGTTGCATAATGAACTAGACTCAATGTACTTCAATATAATGTATCATACAAACTCTAAATAATCACGATTAAAAGCAGTTTATTAGTTATAGTTGTGTTATTTGCGAATAGTATTAATTTGTCACATTTCACTATAAACTTCATAATTTTTGGTAGAAAACTCTGAATAATTTTTCGTTTGTTCCATAATTTAGTAAACTCGATGTGTTTTTAAACCATATATGATATGGAATTCAAATCTTCTTGAATCTAATTCGCTGATCTGTGATATAACGGTAAAATTATGTTGTCCATCAACTATTTCTAAAATTTTAATAGTAACATATACATGAACGTCGTTGTTATATGGTTCTCAATTGAACGTTATCAAATGATGATTCTCAAATAAGATTATTTAATTTAATGTAATATAAATTAACATCAACAATAATCGTTTCAATTTGAATATCATATAATCTCTACTAATGTAGTATAAGAGTTAGTCGATCGAAAACGAAAAATAACAATTATATCAATCTTTAACTATCAAATTTGATTTATAATCAAGAATAATCATCGTAATGAGTAAAAACATCAAATTTGATTGTTGAAGATTGATCTAATTGTTATTTTTCGTTTTCGATCGACTAACTCTTATACTACATTAGTAGAGATTATATGATATTCAAATTGAAACGACTATTGTTGATGTTAATATATATTACATTAAATTAAATAATCTTATTTGAAAATTATCATTTGATAGCGTTCAATTGGAAACCATATAACAACGACGTTCATGTATATGTTTCTATTACAATTTTAGAAATAGTTGATCGACAACATAATTTTACCGTTATATCACAAATTAGCGACTTAGATTCAAGAAGATTTGAATTTCATATCATATATGGTTTTAAAACACATTGAGTTTACTATATTATGGAACAAACGAAAAGTTATTCAGAGTTTTCTACCAAAAATTATGAAGTTCATAGTGAAATGTGACAAATTAATACTATTCGCAAATAACACAACTTTAACTAATAAACTGATTTTAATCGTGATTATTTAGAGTGTGTATGATACATGATATTGAAGTACATTGAGTCTAATTTATTATGTAACTGACAGAACTTAATTTGAAGATTTCTACAAACATTTATAGAATTTTTGGTAAAATGTGACAGTTTTTTCGGTTAGGCACGAACATGAGCACGAAAATTCAATTTTCGTGCTCCCAGAAGCACGAAACCCAGCACAAAAATTGAATTTCGTGCTTCCCGGAGCACGAAACACATCACGATAATTGAATTTCGTGCTATTAGGAGTACGAAGATTGAATTTTTGTGCTCATGTTCGTGCTTAGGTAGAAAAACTATCATATCTTACAATAAATTCTATAACTTTTTGTAGAAATCTCCAAATTCAATTCCAGAAATTTCATAATAAACTAGACTCGATGGTCTTCACAACCATGTTTCACACAAGCTCTAATTAATTACCAATATAAACAGATTTTTAGTTACATTTGTACCATCTACAAATAGCTCTAGTTTACCATCTTTAACTATTAATTTCATAACTATTTGTAGAAAATTTTAAATAATTTTTTGTCAGTTTTCTAATATACTACACTCGATGGGCTTCAATACCATATATAATATGGAATACGGGTCTTCTTGAATCGGAGTAGTTTATTAGTTAAAGATGACTTACTCGCAGAGATCATTAATCGGTCATGTTTCACCATTTATTTCATTACTTTTTGTAGAAAATTTCAAATTATTTTTTGTTAATTTCGTTGTGAAGATCACTGAGTCTAGTTTATTACGGAATTTACAAAACTTAATTTAAATATTTCTACAAAAAGTTATAGAATTTATGTGGCAGTTTTTCTACCCAAGCACGAACATGAGCACGGAAAATTAATTTTCGTACTTTCAGAAACACGAAAACCAGTATGAAAATTGAATTTTGTGCTGCCCAGAAGCACGAAATTTTGTATTATTTTCGTGCTGCCCAGAAGTACGAAAATTTGCGTTATTTTCGTATTGCCCAGAAGTTACCAGCACGAAATTTTACAATATTTCGTGCTTAGTTTGAATTCGTGCTATTATATATAAAAAAACAGATTTTTTGTAGCTTTTACATTACAAAAATTTTCGTGTTATTATTCTCTCAAATTTGTTAAATTTTTCGTTATCTTCAATTGTTTCTATAAATTTTCGAGATTGATTTTGAATTTGAAAAAAGTGAGATCCAATGGAAAAATGTGGCGGAGAAGAAAACTAATTTTGTTATTTTATTTTACTTTATTTTTATTGTAATAAAATAATAAACAATTTAACAGTAATTGATAATAATAAACAAATCAAAAGTAATTGGTTTTGTCTTTTAGTGAGTGAGTGTCTTAGTCACTTTTAAGGGTATTTTAGTCTTTAAAAAAAAAATTGCATGGATAACTCATACTTTTAAATGAGGGGCTGCGGAACACATACTTTTATATTTTTTTGGTTAACGGTCAATATCATATTAAAAAAAAAGTTTGGAGATACAGTACAGCGCATAGGGAGAACCTACCACATCAACGAGCTAACAAGCTAGCTCTCAGAATCTCCAAATATAAAAAGAGCAAAAAAACAACACCAACCACCCCTACCAAGCGATATGCCACACTCGCCTCAAAGCCCTCGCCTGAAGGGAGTCTGGTAGTCGTAGCGCAACGATTCGATCCCTCATAATAGATATAGCCCTGATAGCCACCCTCTCAGCCGAATCCGAGTGCGCTTCCCATATACGTGTGTTCCTCTCCTGCCATATAAAGTAGATCAGGGCAGCGAGAAGACCACGATAGGTACAGGAAATCCAGTGCTTCCCACGCCAACGACTAGCAGCACGGAGAACAGCACCCTCCCAACCGCCACGTAGCCATAGGAATCCAGTAACCTCTCTCTCAGCTCTCCTCAAGCAGTCCTGCGAAAACGTGCACTAAAAGAATAAATGGGAATGCGTCTCTCTACTATGTCCTCCACATAAAACACACGAATCATTCCCCAGACCAATTGACGGCTTATCACGCGTCGGCAACCGACCACGGATAGCAAGCCAAAGAATAGAGCAGTGCCTCGATATACGCCATGGACCAGCAAGAAGACCTGCCCACTGTACCCGAACACCCTCGGGGTGGAAGAGTGAATAAGCTGAGGCAGAAGTGTAAGTACCAGACCTATGCAGTCTCCACCGTATGCTATCCCTCCCCTGGCCTATCTCCGGAAGCTCCTCTGTAAGGCCAACGAACTCCTCAGCAAAGCCAACTGGCCATTGCCACTCCCCGTCAACAATGACAGAGCAGAGAGGCGAGGCTACCTGCAACCCAGTCAATGCTGGTCCGATCGGACACGCCTCCTCCAACTGGCCCAAGGTGTGCCAAGGGTCCCTCCACAGATAAAATTGCGACCCATCCCCAATATGGAACTGGATAACTGGTAGAACATCAGGCCTAAGCTTTAGAAGTTGTCGCCAACTCCAAGAGCAGGCCCTAGGACTCTTCGCGCTCCAAAAAGAATGTCTCCTCAGTCGATTCGCCTGAATCCAACTGACCCAAACAGACTCCGGATCCCGGCTCAGTATCGCCCAAATGTGTCTAGTCATAAGGGCCCGATTCTGAGCAGTAAGGTCCCGGATGCCTAGTCCTCCCTCTCTGGCAGGTCGACAAACATCTGCCCATCGAACCTTTGCATACCCCAGATTACCCGTCCCATACCACAAAAATTTCCTCAGACGCTTCTCAATCTCCTGAATGACCCCTTGCGGGAGTATGAACACACTAGCCCAGTATATATGAAGAGTGCCGAGCACTGAGCGAATCAGCTGGATTCGCCCAGCATACGAAAGGGATCTTGAGGTCCATGAACCCAGTTTATCATCAATCCTCCGGAGTAGTGGTGCACATACTTTTATATGAAAGGTATACTTTTGTCTATTTCCCTAAATTTATTACAATTTTATAATTTTACATGGTTATTAATTATTATTAATTATACACTTATTACACTATTTCATAATGAAAATCTTAAAACTACTCTTATTAATAAAACACTTAAAACAATTGAATTATAAACTTAAATTAATTTGCAGGGTGCAAGTTACAATAAACCATATATTAAACTTTTCTCTAAAAACTGTCAGATATGAATTATAGATACACCGAAGGTGATTGGTTTTCTTTTAAGCATATGATCTCCACTTAACAAATTGTCTAAAAGTATATTAAAAATTAGGGTTCCAAGGCGGAACAAACAATTTCCCATACATGGAGAATCCAACTTTTGCACCAATGGTAATTGATTAAAATAATTAAAAACATTCTTTTGGATGCCATTTGTATTACATAAAGGGACTCCACACGGGTTACATTCTATATAAGGGAAAAACAGAATGTGGGTTTCTATAATCGAATGTGGGTTTCTATAATCGGAAACCAAAGTTATTTGCCACTTTAAGACTTGAAGCCATGGATGCATATGCTTACTTTCTCCATATCCCATGTTTCAGCCTTATTCCTCTTCTACAATATGTGAAAGTAATATTTTAAAATTGAGATTATTAATTAATTAGGTTGAAACATGGAATATATGGAGAAAAGCACGTACTTGAGCCTCCCCGAGACGATGTCGTTAACCACCACGGTATGGAATATCATGTTGAAAATTGTATTTTACTTCATTTTGAAATCATTTATATTATCTGAACATATGTAATTGTGTATACTCGCCCTGAGTTCGAATGAAGATGCATAATTTATTTTTATTTTTTTATATTATTACATTTTGTTTTACGATTTATTTATTAAAAAAATAAAGATATTACATAATTTTCCCGTGCAATTGATCTAGAATACATATACATTTATGAAAACGACTAGAAAATATACACGTCTTATAAAATGCCCCTAAAATCTGTGGAAATATGTTCGAAATTCTAAGGCAGGGCGCTGCGCAGCAGGGCGTTGCGCAGCAGGCAGTTTCCTAGCAGGATGCAGCATCTTCTATTTTTGGTAATAAACCAAAAATTGAATATCTCTTTCCATACTTATCCGATTGAGGTGATTCAAAAGGCTACGGAATTCTTGGAGCACAAGGACGAAGTTGTATACTTCTTTAGAGATTAAACTTGTAATCGCTTACACCTTATTGGTTCTAGGGTTACTAGGAACAGTTGTAATCTCGTTTTCATATAATAAAGAAGAAACACCCCTCTCCCCGAGCACGTAGGCAGCGGCTGCCTTGCCATAGGCAGCGCGATGCCGAAGCTCGTAAAATCTTGTCTTGTGTGTGTTGTTTATCGTGCTTTTATATTCTTGTGAGTTCACATATTCGTGAGTGATTGTGAGCTGGAGAGTCAAATCATATTCGTTCTGTTTTGAGTTTTTCACGTCGTGTGGTTTATGAAAGTCCAATTTGATCGGATTTATTCGGTTGGTTGGACCTTGTTGTGCGAATCCTCAACAAGTGGCGCCGTCTGTGGGAAGATAAATCACGAGAAGATGCTGAAGCTTGGATCGAAGATGGATGATGAGGACAAGGCGTCGACAAGAATAACTTTGGTCCTTGGCGGATCGAAGGCAAGGCGATGAAAACACAGCAGGAGGTTGCTGCTAGCACTGCTATTCTCCAGGCAAGGGGAACTGAAAAAACTATGGATGATGCAGCTGACGCTGCAGCAGCAGGTACTCAGGCAGGCCCTGCGGCAGGACGAAGTTCCGGCAGGTACTGAAAAGGCAGGCACTATGGCAGAACCAAAAGGCAAGGGTTGTTCGCAGGGGGCACTACGAAGATGATTATGTGTCTTTGAGGCACGTTAATTATTGTTGTGTCCAAGGAGCCGGCTGTCGAGACGTCATGGCAGGAACTGGAGAGTTGGTACTCAAGGCAACTTCAGAAGTGGAGTTGGAAGAGTGAAGAACAAGGCATCATCTCAAGAAGGCACTATGTCACGTCCAGCCTCTTCGTGACCTTGCACAAAGGCAGAGTTGTGCGGCAGGACGGTGCTGCACAGCAAGGGAGTACGATGCGGCATAGGGAGAAGCACTGTACAGCAAGGCAGGAGAGTGCGGCAAAGGGTCAGTTGTGCACATGAAGGCAGTGTTGTGCGATGCAGCAACACTGCAGGATAGCAGAATAGAAGGGGGGGGGGGGGCGATGTAGCGCGAGAGAGAAAGAGCCGAGAGTTCTATACTTCTTTAGAGATTAAACTTGTAATCGCTTACACCTTGTTGGTTCTAGGGTTACTAGGAACAGTTGTAATCTCGTTTTCATATAATAAAGAAGAAACACCCCTCTCCCCGAGCACGTAGGCAGCGGCTGCCTTGCCATAGGCAGCGCGATGCCGAAGCTCGTAAAATCTTGTCTTGTGTGTGTTGTTTATTGTGCTTTTATATTCTTGTGAGTTCACATATTCGTGAGTGATTGTGAGCTGGAGAGTCAAATCATATTCGTTCTGTTTTGAGTTTTTCACGTCGTGTGGTTTATGAAAGTCCAATTTGATCGGATTTATTCGGTTGGTTGGACCTTGTTGTGCGAATCCTCAACAAGTGGCGCCGTCTGTGGGAAGATAAATCACGAGAAGATGCTGAAGCTTGGATCGAAGATGGATGATGAGGACAAGGCGTCGACAAGAATAACTTTGGTCTTTGGCGGATCGAAGGCAAGGCGATGAAAACACAGCAGGAGGTTGCTGCTAGCACTGCTATTCTCCAGGCAAGGGGAACTGAAAAACCTATGGATGATGCAGCTGACGCTGCAGCAGCAGGTACTTAGGCAGGCCCTGCGGCAGGACGAAGTTCCGGCAGGTACTGAAAAGGCAGGCACTATGGCAGAACCAAAAGGCAAGGGTTGTTCGCAGGGGGCACTACGAAGATGATTAGGTGTCTTTGAGGCACGTTAATTATTGTTGTGTCCAAGGAGCCGGCTGTCGAGACGTCACGGCAGGAACTGGAGAGTTGGTACTCAAGGCAACTTCAGAAGTGGAGTTGGAAGAGTGAAGAACAAGGCATCATCTCAAGAAGGCACTATGTCACGTCCAGCCTCTTCGTGACCTTGCACAAAGGCAGAGTTGTGCGGCAGGACGGTGCTGCGCAGCAAGGGAGTACGATGCGGCATAGGGAGAAGCACTGTACAGCAAGGCAGGAGAGTGCGGCAAGGGGTCAGTTGTGCACATGAAGGCAGTGTTGTGCGATGCAGCAACACTGCAGGATAGCAGAATAGAAGGCAGGCCATAAGGGCAGAGCCATGCAGCAGCGCGATTGCGCTGCCTTCGTTCTAGATGCTAGACCCAGGAGTTTTAGGGCGTGACAGAGGGGTGTTTTCAAGGTAACAAAACCATGTTCTTGAGGAGGGTTCATCTCGTCGAGAAGTAGCTGATTGGTCCGTTTTTGGTGCATATTTCGGGTTGGTTTTTGGTCCTTTTCCCTCTTTATCGATTCTCCTTTCCCCGTTTATATAGCCTTTGATGATTAATGGTCAGAATAGTGTGATCGAGATGTATTCGGTGCTTTGTAGGCGAAACGGGAGGAAAACGAGTAAAAATGACTTTTTGGGAAGAAAGTTGACCACCTGTCGGCCGACAGAAGAATTTCACTAAAACCATGTCGGACGACATACGCCTGGAGGACGACAGCCCAAGCTGTGAAGAAATCTGGAGGACGACATGGCTGTCGTACGACACCCGGAGGCTGTCGGACGACAAAATCGCCGCGAGCGACGTAGTTCGAGCTGTAGCGACGTGAGGTCCAGAGCACCTGGGCACCGAGCGGTGTGATCCACCGCGCTCGACGCAAAGATGTCGTACGACACCCAGGGATGTCGTACGACAAAGCACTTGTCGGACGACAAGAATCCTCTGTCGGACGACAAGTCGAGATGAAGCATCCAGAAATGAGATTTCACCCTTTGACTTTGTTTGACCCTCGTTTTTAAGGGTATAAATAGCATTTTGGCTTGTAATTTCATAACTAACTTTCATTCTACACATTTTCCATCTTCCATTTTCTTAGCTTTCTCCTCAAGCAACATTGTAATTCACTTGTTCTTCATTTAATCCAATCATAAATTCTAGATCTACTTTTGATTCGTTTGGAATTCGACTAAATCTCATTCACAAACGTTGTTCACCTCATCGAGACGGACGTTTCCATCGGATTAGTTTCTTCGTGTGACAAGTTGAAGCTCGGTCCCGATTTTGGAAGCTCTTTTCGATTGCCTCCTTCATCCACCGATTCCATTACTCCCGTGGTGAGATTCTCTTCGTTTCCTCTCGATTATGGCGTATTTGATTATAGATTGTGATTTTGAGTGCTTTATGATGGCTAGCTAAACTTGTGTGAGGGTGTTTGATGAAATTCCTCAATGAAATAGAGTTGATCTTCTAAAAGTAGCTCGATTTCTATTAATAGGACGATTACACTTTCGATTTGTGGTCTCGTGTCGAACAACTTCGTAGTATATCGCTAGTGGACCATACGGTTGAAGTGTAATTAGACGATCATCGGTGAGGGAGAACGTGACAACACCGTGATTTCTATAGTCCGATTATTAGTTAATTGAGAGTTTATAAATCTAATTCAACTCTAGTTCGTTAGGAAGAGTAATCGAAACACCCTTGCTTTCCAACTCAATTTTTTCAACTTGATCTTTAATTACTCGTTCGTAGTTATTAATCAATCACTCATTGCAACCCCCCTTTAGTTTAATGATTTTCTTCCCCCTTTTGGAACTATTACTTAGCATATACAAAGTGAAATTCACAAGCCGATAGCATTGTTCCTTGAGATCGACTCGTGAGATTTACGTACGTAAATCTTTCGGTTTTATAAATTAGTTTTTGAGCAATCAGTAGCTGAATCGGGGATGGATCTAGCACATCACGAAGCTGATGGTGCTGAGGCAGCAACTGTGGCAGGGTTATGCGGCAGGCCTCCGATTGTCACTTCAAGGAAGGGGGCATAGTGGATTAAAGATTCAGGGTGCATGGTTCACATAAGACCTAAGAGGCAGTGGTTTGAGGTTCTTGAAGAAAGATTATCTTGTTTTCAAGAAGTAGTTGAATCGAGGATGGATTTAGCACATCACGATGATGATGTTGTTGAGGCAGCAACTGCGGCAGAGGGAACTGCAACAGGCCTTCAATTGTCACTTCAAGGAAGGGGGCAAGGTGGATCAAAGATTTAGGGTGCACGGTTCACATAAGACCCATGCGGCAGTGGTTTGATGGTTTTGAGGAGATGGATGGAGGTTCTAGCATTCTTGAAAGTTAACCTAACTTGTAAAGTTGAGGTGGTTCGACTCTTTACTGAAGCTTGGTTGATAGCTCGTCGAAGCTTTTAACCAAGGGTTGTTCATGTTCTAATGGAGGATTCTTCCAAGGGAAGAGAGGTAGCACATTAGTGCTGGAAGGAGAGTAGAGGAATGGAGTGTGTTATCTAAGGGCACTGCGATGACTGTGGCAGGCAGTATTGTGGTGGCAGTAGTAGGTAGGCAACACCTGCGGCAGAGTTAAGGCAGCACCTATGGCAGTAGCTACGGGAGTAGTTGCGGTAGAGTCTGCCATCACTTCGAGTGACAAGGGAACTTGGATTACGTTCATTCTGATCTCCGGGCCCATCTAGAACAGGGACAAGGGATGATGGAAAGTATATCTTGTTCATCATGCCGGGCAGCGGCAGCGGCAGAGGCAGCAGGCAGTGGCAAGGACTGCGGCAGCAACTGCGCTAAGGTAAATCGCAACAGCGATTACCGGATTAAATAGCCTCAGGGTGTTCACGCATCGCTGAAGGTGAAGGCATCGGCGGATGGGGTCGC
Organism: Euphrasia confusa; assembly: GCA_954870475.1. NCBI lineage: Eukaryota > Viridiplantae > Streptophyta > Magnoliopsida > Lamiales > Orobanchaceae > Euphrasia > Euphrasia confusa. The sequence goes on from OX940960.1 coordinate 28,593,210, forward strand.
TCATGGCAGCGGCAGAGGCATTGTCGAAGGCAGTGGCAGAGGCAGGGCAGTGGCATTGACTGCGGCAGCAACTGCGCTGGGGTAGTTCACATCATCGACTACCATATTACCAAACTTAAAGATGGGGAAGACATCGTTGAAGGTGGAGACAATGGCCAATACATCGTCGATGGCAACGACAGGGCAGCAGCAGCGGCAATGGCATTGATATTGATTGCAGCAACGAATGTCGTGGGGTAAATCGCAGCAGCGATTACCGGATTAAAAGGCTTCAGGATGATCAATACATCGCTGAAGGTGGAGACAGTGCTGACGGCAGCAGTTGCAGCAGTGGCAGTGGTTCTGAAGGCAGCAGCTGCAGCAGCGACTGTCATGAATAAAATCGTAGCAACGATTACCAGATTGATAATTCTCAACATAAAACTGATCGGGAGGGTATCGGTTGTCCAATTATGCAGAAAGGAGGGTTAGTGTTGTTATTTTTGAGGTGGAGTTGCGCAACTTCCCTTAGGCAGCACTTAATACTTTCTGTGGAGAATTGCCCTGCGGCAGGGTGAACGGTCGCAGCAGCCAGGGCAGCAGTGCCTGATGCAATGGCATTGGAAAGTCTCATACATGCTATGGTGTATAGCAGGCCTGATATTGACCAGGGTATGGGTGTGATATCGAGGTTCATGAGAAGGAGTTGCTGGTGGCAGTTCGAAGGCTGTTGAGGTATGTCAATGTAACCAATTGGTTATGGTTTCACGTTCAAGAAGATGGAGGTCAGTGATGATGCTCGAATTGGATGTGGGGATGTTGATTTTGGTAGTTTGGATACTAGAAAATCAACAAGGATTGTTGTTGGTGTAGCGGCAACTGCGGCTGCATCTGCTGTGGGCTATACTCATGAGTAGAAGGAGGTGCAAGAGATGTACCAAGGGGATGGGCTGGAACCATTGGTTCAACCATCATTAATCTACTTAGGGACAAAGCAACAAGGCCTGGTATCTGTCCGGGAAAGAGGCAGATGGTTTCCACTATTTCCAAATGGAGGCAGAGACTACTATTGCCTAGGCAGAGGCAGTAGGGTTTACCGTAGAGCCGAACTCTACAGGTAGTCGTGTGGTGTAACTACCGGAAAGCACAACATTGAAGCATTCAGTTGTTAGTGTGGTAGGGTACAAGCATAGCTGGGTCTGCCATATGGCATGGCAGGGGCAGAGACAGCGTTCTTCTGCCATTATAACATGATGAAGCGGTTATGCTAAGACTCTTGTTATGGTGATGTGATGCATGGGGTTGATTAGACTCGTTCGAGATACTTCAACAGGATATAATGCTTTTCGAGGTGGAGGCATTGGCTATGGTAGAGACTGCATGCAGAGACTACAATAGCGATTATGAGTAGCAACTACCGCAAGGGCGATTGCGGCAAAGAGTACTAGTAGGGACGTGCATCGGCATCTGGTCCCACGTGGACTATTTCACAAGCTTCCGAGCATTGTGAAGGGGCTGCAGTAGGCATTACGATGCTATTGCAAGGTTCAAGGGCAGCGACAAGACTCAGGCTGCGGCAGGCAGTTCTGTGAGTTGTTGACTTGGAGGATTCACGCTCTGGTGTTATCCAGAGGTGGGGAAAGGTGATCTACATCAACTTTCTGGGATATGAAAATAGTTTGAGCTCCATATTTCATGTCGGAGATGCATGTTTGCATCAAGTCCCAAGTGGACATCTCCCAATGCTGAAATTGCGCAGGAGCTGCGGCAGGCACTTTCGTGATGCTGCAGGGGCTGTGGCAGGCATCATGCTGCTGCAGGGGGGGCAAGTTAGGCAGCGAGGTTCAGACTGCTGCAGGCAGTGCTGTGAGTTGCTAACTTGATGAAGTCGTCTCTGGAGGTTTCAGGAGGTGCGGGAAGGTGGAGTGACATCTACTTTCGGATTATGACTAATGTCATGTACAGGTTCTTGATGTCGCATGGTGGTGTTGAAGAATTTTGGAATGCAATACCTATGGCAGGTGTTGTGGTAGTATTGGGCATGGTATGTTCTATCTAATGTCAATACTAGGAGAAATATGATCGGGTATGATCATATTTGAGCAGTGTGATTCGAAATCATACTGTACTGGAGTCGAATGATCGGGTTTGATCATGGCATGGTGAATAAGGTGTCGTAGCAAAAGGAGTTGTTTGGATTTTGGCTTGTCTGTGTTGAGCAGTACTTGATCACTACTGCAAGATGGTGGACATGGGCTTAGAAGTTTGAACAAGGTGGAGATTTGTGGAAATATGTTCGAAATTCTAAGGCAGGGCGCTGCGCAGCAGGGCGTTGCGCAGCAGGCAGTTTCCTGGCAGGATGCAGCATCTTCTATTTTTGGTAATAAATCAAAAATTGAATATCTCTTTCCATACTTATCCGATTGAGGTAATTCAAAAGGCTACGTAATCCTTGGAGCACAAGGAACCTATTCCTACCATAAATCGACGTCTAGGTCCTATATAAAAGGACGCTCGATCATATGCATCGAGTGGTGAGAGAGCGGGGGGGCGCGATGTAGCGCGAGAGAGAAAGAGCCGAGAGTTCTATACTTCTTTAGAGATTAAACTTGTAATCGCTTACACCTTGTTGGTTCTAGGGTTACTAGGAACAGTTGTAATCTCGTTTTCATATAATAAAGAAGAAACACCCCTCTCCCCGAGCACGTAGGCAGCGGCTGCCTTGCCATAGGCAGCGCGATGCCGAAGCTCGTAAAATCTTGTCTTGTGTGTGTTGTTTATCGTGCTTTTATATTCTTGTGAGTTCACATATTCGTGAGTGATTGTGAGCTGGAGAGTCAAATCATATTCGTTCGGTTTTGAGTTGTTCACGTCGTGTGATTTATGAAAGTCCAATTTGATCGGATTTATTCGGTTGGTTGGACCTTGTTGTGCGAATCCTCAACAAAATCGATATTCTCGCTTAATTAAATTATCGCTCACCACTCGCAAAGTCACTTGTATACCCGTCTTATATACTCACTCACTCCCACAGCAATAGTCACATGTGGTCAACGTTGACTTTTTTCATCCGTTCAATACATATGATAATAAGTGTACAAAAATTATGAAAAAAATACTAAAATAAAATTTAACTATTATAGTTTATTTTAGTATTTTTTTTATAATTTTTGTACATAAGTTATCATACGTATTGAACGGACAAAAAAAGTCAAAGTTGACCAACTGTGACTATTTATTTAGGAGGGAGGGAGTATCTAAATTCACGTGGTTCACATTGAAGAGGCTTATTACGTCAACTAGTTGTTGAGAAGCTAGGTTGCTCAAAAGCGGATATATAAAGTGTACCGATGAAATTTACAAGTAAACCAAGTATAAAGATGACAACTAGAGAATACAATGTTAACAAATCTCAATGAATGCAACGGAATTTTAAATCATGGCTACACAAAAGGTTGAGAACAATTCCTCGGGTGGAGAATTGTTGACCCAACTTTGACATGGTATCAAAGCAGGCTCAACACGATGATAGGTGCTCCAACCGATAAAATTATTTTGCTTGCCCAAATATAGCACTCGTGAGAGGGCGCGTTAGATATCCCACGTCGGCTGGAAGAAGATTCTAAAGCTAAATATAAGTTGGACAACATTATAACCTTAACAAAATCGAGCCTACTCGTGATAGAACTTGTTAGATATCTCATATCGGTTGGAAGGAAATCCTTTGCCTTAAATATAAGTTGAACAACCTTATCACTGTAATAAAATCTTTTAAGGTGTTAACACTCAACTCAGGTGTATCACAAATGACTATTTGCAATTTTTATATCTATTGCTTGCTTTGGATATTTATAATTATTTCGTTTTGAAGTACTAATTTTGTGGAAAAAAAAATTCTAAATTAAAATTATTTATTTATTTTATTTTAGTAGTTCGATCATGACATTTCTTTATTCCTGTATTTTAGGAGTATGAGTGTGTGACTTGCTAAAAGTAATTCTATTTATAGATAGTAATATAAAAGACTTATGAGTTGTGTGTAGTGAGTAATTTTCATATAAATATTTTCAAATATACCATGAAAAAATAAACATGTTCACTTAGAGAGAATATTTTATTATTTAGGAAATGTATCGTATTTTCAGTACATTGTTTTTAGTACAGGTAGCTACGAAATTTGCTAAGACTTTTTAGTTACAATCTTTGATTGGTTAATCCGATCAATTGAACGATGAACAACAAGTATATATAGTTCCGATCAATTGAGCGATGGACAACACGTATATATAGTTTTAATGATGATTCTACATGTTTTTCATGAATTTAAAATATCTTGCAAATTGACTTGAATTACATGCATGGTTCTGACATCATTGGCCTTATTTTTTGTCCTAACTGGTCATTCTTTTCCTCTGGACCAAATTGGTTATTGGGCAATAAAATTATACCAAATTGGTTATTGGGCAATAAAATTATATTCTCTCATTGACCATTGTAACAGGTGTACCTGGCTATTATTCTTGTAACTAGGATTGTCTTTGGTAGAATTATTGTGAAGCACTGCTAGTGTGGGACAATCCACCTTGACTAACTTTTATAGTTTACATGTATTGCCACCTTGACCAATTTGAACAATGAAATGGATGCTTTGGAAGAACTTATTTTATTGAAACTAGCCTGGATTGATAAATTTGAATTCCCCATCTATTCAAAAGAAATGAAATGTGTTTTACTATCATCCTCTCTTGAATTGATAGATCAGAATTCCCCATCTATACACAGAAAATAAAATGTGTTTTATTCTTCTTCCTAAAGTTGATGCCGGGGATCAAAGGAGCAGCAAACGAAAAAAAAAATAACCACATCGCACCGCTAAACAAAATTCAGAATTCAATAAAATATTCTAAACGAAAAAGGTCAGGTGCCTCATACGCCAAGAGCCTTGGTGTGTTTTTAAACACCAGAGCAATCATGTCGTTGCACAAAGAAGTTGATTTATTAGATCTCATGTCCAACTTATAGCTACCAAAGCAAATCATTCCTAACTCAAAATCGACTTGTGCAGAGCTCTACTACTCAAGTAAAATAAATTCTAAACTGTAAATGGGTCTAGAACCCACTAATTAACAAAATTAACATAATAACATTAATAAAAGAAAAATCGATAAAATACTAACCGCTAGAGCAATCATCTCAGTTTTATCATATCCATAAATTACATTGCTGAGTAAAAAACATATGAATGACTACTTTGCAATTGGTACGTCTAGTACCCGGTCATATGTTCACTTCGAGCCCGAGGCATAATCAAATCAATCGACTAAAATTGTTTTTGCATAATTACCACGACCATATATAACTGGAAACTAAAAACGTCTAAAGTTTTTGAAACAAATTCCAATTGATGTAAAAATGGTTGAAAGAAAAACTATAACAAATCAACATTAAGGTGCAAAATTAGGGCTATGAAGAAAGTTTCCAGGCTTTAAGCATCATATCATCATCTATGAAAGGCCGGAGGGGCCACAGCTGGCAATAGGTCTCCATTTCTCCAGGCGAAGGAGTGTGGTCTAGAGATGATACAATCCGAACCTATAATCGCAAAACTAATCAAACTTTATAATAATGTACTAGACTAAATTCAATTATCTTTTTAAAAACTACAATTATTATCTAGTTTACAAATTGCACCATACTGATGAGGAATTTTGTGCAACATATACCAACCTATAAGGCACGTCTATAATTCCTCAAGGGGGTGGATGGGGGAGGTTCAGCTAAACCTGGTAGGTTTTGTAATCTTCACATACTGTATATTATTATAAATTCTTCCGTCCCATTTTAAATGCCCACTTTCTCATTAGTCATTTCACACATTAAAAATGAATTCAACCTAGCTCGTAAAATCAAAACAATACCCATTGTTTCAAAATGACTCATTGAAGAGAAGGGTCTAAGACGGAAAACTAAATAAATACACCTTAAACTTACAAAAGTAGACTTGCATTTATAGATAATTTTTTGAAGGCTGTCTTTAAATGGGGGCGACGGGGAATATATAAGTAAATGTTGTTTTTATTACCTGCATTGTGTAGTCTTGTTTCATCATACTGTAAATGATAGCCATCATAGTAGCATAATCAGTAACATCGGGCTGGTAAGATAATGACATTTCTTCCTGCAAGGTGAGGGAGAAAAAGCATGAATTAATCTTCTGAATCATGCAAATAGTCTTATCTTATGTTAACTGTTTGTGTGTGTTAAGAGAGAGAAAAAGCATGAATTTTACTTCGTCACTTGAAGTGATAACATTATGCATGCTGTAGTTATCATCTTCATCTTTCCCCTTTGCAGTTTGCACAACGAATGCTGCATCATCCAGAAGGCATTCAAGTTCACTGACAATAACTTTAGCTGCGAATGAACTTTCAGAAAATTAGGCAATCAACATAGTGAGACATTCGTATAACCAAACACTCAACCACCACCAAGCAATACTCCAGAGAGTATTATATATAGTTAATCACATGAAACTCTTTCCTTCAAATGCATTTGGTATATATAGAAGGTAAATGTGAAAATCAGTATATTTTTATATAAGAATTCAAAACCAATTACAGTACATAAAATAAAAATTGTTTGATATCATAATAATTTCATTATACTTAAAAACAAAGATAGAGTCAGACATCAAACTTCAAAGTACAGTAGTAGGCCGAGAAGAAATTACCTTTATCTATATGGTCCAGAAGTCCGAGATGGCATGTATGCACTTCTGCACGAGCGTCCATGAGTATGGATAAAAAAATTAGAGATAAAATGATGCAAGTTGCAATAAATAAACAAAAAAGAATAAACAAAAAGAAAAGGAAACCAAAGATCATTCATTTTATATTATTAAATATAAAGAGCATTGTTATAATTAATAAAAAAAACATCTGAAGGGAATTATTCATGATTTTTTATGTCTATTATTTCTGTAAAACTGTAATGTACACATTCAACTATGACCCCGAATGGACAGAAGTCAAGAGATGATGCTAACGGCAAAAAGGAACCAAATATAAAATATAGAATTGAAGGGAGTTTTAGCATGTCCAAGTCTTGGTACAATCCTCAATACAATTTATTTCTTAGAACAACTATACAATATACAACCATAGGATAAAATACCCTTCAGACTCTCAAATATATAGAACATGAATCTGATTCCATGAAATTTTGTACTGACAATAGAGATGGCCTAATTTAAAACCACACTAAAAACATAACTATCTTAGTTGCCTAGTCTAGTTCTAAATAAAAACTTACAAAATAATGGTTTGTCATGTTGACAAGAAATCATCAGCATTTTATTCTAATTTAACTATAACAGATGGATAGAAGTTGGCAAGAATGCACATGACATTTTTATTTAGGTAAACACATAAAAGCACAATTATAGCCAGCAATTGAAGTACTTCAAACACAAATGTGTCTGTGTGTAAGACTGCAAGAATATTTTTCGGTTATTTTCTGAAAATTCAGAAGGTATTCATTTAAGACTTACACTTGCTCACATTTTGTGCACGGTCATAAGTGTTGACATGCCCAGCTTCGACATAGGATAAAACCCTTCTTGAACCATGAGCTTTAATTATATGCTCAACCAATGTTGACTTCTTATCAATTGGAGGCCGTCCTAAAAAACCTGTGCAGAAAATAATATCAATCAATAACCAATATTTCAGCTGACTCCAGCATAAGACATCATAATGCAATAACCAATCATATTCCGTCTGTTCAACCAATCAAACTGATAATGCAATTGATTATTATTGTTGCGAATAGTTAAGGCAAATATTTATCATTTCCAACCCAACCAAACCGTTACACCAGTGCCTAGAAATTAGTTAGAAAAATATGATTCCAAACCAATTCCAAATTAAAAGGATCTAGTAACCCATTAAGAAATACTCACCAAGTGCGTGCTGAAAGCCAACAAGTAATCTGCTTCCCATAGAGACCAAATCATCAAATTGTGTAACCCTGACATCGATATACAGAGTACATGGAGAGTAGTCTTAAAAAGGATGAAGAAATCTACTATTTGAAAGGAAATCTAACGATTAGTCTTGAAGTTAACCTTATCATAAAATCTGAATATACACTGATAATTCTCTTTCGATTCACTTGGTCTGGATTCTCCATTTTCCATTCTTCACTAAAATGTATATTACTGCCCAAAGCCATCTCCTTCCCTACCACACACAAAGATATATACGAACTTCAGTCTCAAATACACATTGAATTAATGTGATCCCTACCGAAAAGTATACAACAATATGCTTTATCCAAAAGTACTTAGTTCCTTTTATTAAATTTTTATATCCATAGTTGTACTGCTGTACTTGTTCCAGCATTAACATTTTTTCAAATTGAAATTGTATGTCATGCTTTGATTTACAGTTCCAAAATTGATAAATATTCAAACTTACGAGTTATGACGTGTTGTGTTGTGTTTGATCCATGGTAATATGTTTCTTCTACTAATTCTTGAATCCTGATGAAATTCTTCAGCTAACAAGGCTTGCCTGCTTATTAATGTGTCAATTCATTTTTCCACTTAATAGTCATGAAATTCTACAGCTTGGATATAAATTACTGGGTTTACTGACTAATCAGATGCGCAAAATTCTTAATATCCAACTGAAATGAAGTTTTTCCAGTTTCAAAAACCAAGTTTGGGATTCAGTTTGGTTTGGATTAAACCGAAACCGAAACTGAAATCAACAATAATTAACTCAAGAAAACGGAGGTTTATTTCTGAATTACTTAGCTTGAATACACAAGAAAGTGAACAAAAATGTATCCAACGAAAAAAAACTAAAGCTTAAAAGATTTGTATTTTCAGTTAGGTTTTCGGTTGATCGAATAAACCGAAATTGAATAGGGGAAAATATTCGAAACGGAAAAGGTCAGGTGCATTATCAGCCAAGAGTCTTGGTAACTTTTTAAATATCATTAGTCATTACTTGTAGGCTGTAGTATGCACGCAACCCGCAGTCTTTATGAGCTCGTGATAGAATCAAGAATTGGATGATAAACAAATAAGAAGAAGAAACCAGTAAGTATTATCCAACAGAGCATATATGTCGTTGCACAACGAAATTGATTTAATAGACCCCGCCCAACTTATAGCTGCCAAAGCCAATCATTCCAATCTCAGGAGTGACTTGTGCAACTCGCTAGTCAAGTAAAATAAAATCAAACTGTAAATGAGCCAAGAACTCACAACTAATTAACCAAATAAATATAATAACATTAAAAAAAATGATGACCAACAGCTACAGCACACATCTCAATTTTATCATCCCTAAATACAGTACTGAGCTAAGTTACCCGGACTCTTCACATCGGTGCCGTGTCGCGTGTCGAACATGACACGACACGACGTCAAAACGACACGTGACACGCGTCGGACACTGCCGATCTGGACAGACACTCGACACGCCCAAAATAAATAAAAAATAAAAACAAAAAATTCGCATAAAACTTACCTGACACTTGTTCCATGAGATGTGAAGGAAAGCCAACCGAAATTGAAGGAAACGGAATTGAAATAATGGGTTGGCGGAGAAGAGGATGTGCGTGTACAGGTTTGGTGGAGAAAGACGACTACGTCTTTTCACTTTTTCTAGTGGTGGTAGTATATTTTTAGGGTTAGTGAAAATTTTAATATGGTAGTATATTTTTAGGGTTAGTGAAAATTTTAATTTACTTTTTTAACCTTAAATAATTTGATTGTGAATATTTTTAGTGCTGGATTAGTTTTAATGAGTATTATATTATAATATTAATTATTATATTAATTATGTGCATCTTTCTAAAGATTTATTCGATACTACCCAACATGGGTAGTAACTTAATCCATACACACTTTAAAATGTGGCCACTACAAAATGTTTTAACTAAGAGCATCTCCAACCGATACCAAAAACCTATTTTGGAGTAGGATAGATGCTCCAACCGATACCAAAACATAAACCTATTATAGATTTTATGGTGGGACCCACCAAAAAAATACTTAAATTTACGTCTTAAAGACAAACCAAAAACTATTTATTATTTATAAAATAATCCTTTTTTTTATAAATTAATAAAAATGACTCATTAAACTTTTTTGTTTCTTATTTAATATTTTTTGTAACGTAATATTTTTAAATAATCATATCATTAATAATTAAAAAAATTATTTTATAAAAAAATAAACATCACAATATGAAATATAATTAAATATTAAATATTTAATTGATAATAAAAATAAAATAAAAATAAAATAAAAATAAGATACTTAAAATAAAATGATAGGAATTACAAAAATAAATAAATTATTAATCGCAACAATAAAATTGATCAGGTAAATTGAAAATAATATTTATTAAATTTTTTTATGTCAAAAGTTATGTGGTTAAATAGTAAATTTATAAAGATGTTGGTTATTTATAAAAATAGTATAAATAATTGTATAAAAAGAATATTCTTTGAATATTCTTTTAAGTTTGAATATTGGTTTTTCGGTTGGAGTCAAATTATTGTAAAGTTAAACTTAAACTTATTTTGGGTTTAAATTTTAGTTTCTCGGTTGGAGATGGCCTAATCACATAAATGAAAAAATTCAAGTATTTACACATGTATATGTGTGTATGGAACCTTAACACGTGACCACTACAAAATACTTTAAATAATCACATAAATGAAAAAATTCATGTATTTACACATGTAAATGTGTGTATGAAATTAGGGTAGTGCACTTGTGACATAAAATTAACCCTTTCTAAAATTATAATTAATAATATTAATAAATTAAAAAGTTAATACATTAATGGAAGTTATATGTTTTTAAATTTATTTTTATGTATAAAAAAAATAAGGGCTTATATACTGGCGGAGACAAATGGGGTCAAGGGGTCAGTCGACCCCCTTTGCTAATAATTTAAAAAAAAATTAAAAATATTTTAATTAGAATAAAATAAAAAAGTAAATTAATAAATATAAAATACAATTATTTACCCTAAATAAAAAAAATATACTCAATTTACTTTTAAAAAAAATAAAACTAAAGAATAAAAATGGATTGAAATTTTTTTTTTCTTTCCCTCACGTTCATCGTCCTCATCATCGCATTCAATGAAACTTTAATTTCTCACTTACTAGGTTCGATTTTGGTTCGATTCAATTTTTGTTTAATTTAATGAAACTGTGAAAAATTAGTTCGATTTTGAATGATTAAATTGATTTAGAGTTGTGATTTATTTTGATTTAATTGTTATTTTTGCTGTTGGTTTGACGATAGAGGTATTGAGTTTTTATTAAATTTTATGGGTTATGTTTTTTTAATGCTAGCTATAGTCTCATGGTATTTGAATTTTTATGACAGATTTATGGATAAGTTTGTTATTGGAAATAAAAAATTACCGGACTCGAGTACATTCTTCTTACCGAATCTCCTAATGTTGAATTTTCTACTGTTTAGAGAATTGTTGAATCTTCGTAACTACTTTGTAGTGTAGCTGCTTTAGCGGCTTGGCCAGTTACTCGAGATTCTCGATTATTTCATTTCCTGGTGTTAGCAACATACAATGGGCAAATAATATTATTTTCGTTTCGGGACTTTTTACTTTTTTTCCTCGTGTGGGAGTTATAATTAATTCCCGTTTATTTACTTGTATCCATGGGGGGAACATTTGCACTGGGCTAAAAAATGCATTTTGTATGCGTTAGGGTTTTCTTTTAATGAGAGTTTATTACTATTGGTTTATATGATTCTACTGAACCAACATTCTATTTTGAAATATTAGCTATTTTGAAATATTAGCCCCGCAGTGCTCTCCCGCGGCCTTGGAAATAAAATTATATATATATATATATAATTTTTTATGGTTCTTGCGGTCAAATTGCCAACCATATCCCCTATGGTTACCAGATTACGCACATAGAAGCGCATTTTATAGTACTTGTATGCGAGTGTTGATATAAACCAAACCAATTGTTTGATTTGTTATATCGAGAAAGACGTTTTCAAAATTATTGATAATGAATATATTATCCAACATTTTCAGAATATGAAACTCGAAAATGGACTTGGCTCATTTAAATCCATAAATAATACAATGACGAGATTATTGTATACTTTTGTAGCAATAAACTCAATTATAGTTATTAAAAAAAATTGGAACCCCTTTCTAATTTCTCTGGCTCCGCCACTGCTTATATATTTTTGTGTCATGTCGTGTCCACTAGGTCGGTCAAGACACTGCGTTGACCGTGTCGGCGTGTCTTAAAAATCTAAAAAATTTGTGTCCAACACTCCGACATGTGTCCGTGTCCGACATGTGTCCGTTTCCGACACGTGTCGGCGAGTTCAAGTAACGTAGGTACTGAGTCAAAAATATATGAATGACTACTTTGTATCGATCAATACAGCAAAACCTAGGTACAATAAAAAATATATGAATGACTACTTTCTCCTCAATTTCATGAAAACCAATCCTATGCACATGTCTAATTAAAAATATTGAAATATAGGAAAGATTTAAAGCCTATAGGTAGAGAAAGTGATGTATGTTCGAAGCCCTTTCTTGGAAAAAAAACTAATTTAGATTTTTACATCCATTAATTTTTATGGAACTGGAATCATAAAAAAGAATTTGAACATATACAAGAATCAGTGATATATATGACTATGATACAGTAATTGAACTTTTATTCCGTTCCCTTATAATATTGGGGTAAGGTAGTGTGAAGAAGCTTTTGGAAAAATAAGAATGTTTCCGTTCCCTTATAATATTGGGGTAAGGTAGTGTGAAGAAGCTTTTGGAAAAATAAGAATGTGTTTATGAGAATGAGATTGGATATGCGATGAAAAATAGTTGCTGAATGTGGTTGGTGATGTGAATCATTATTGTAAAAGTGAATCATGTAATTTTTGAAACTATTACATATTATTGAGCCAATAATAGTTTCAATAGAAAAGTTTACATAATGAGATGATAAGAAATAATACCTCACTCCTCTTTTAATCCCAAAGATTTCTTATTAACTAAACATATATTTATAACAATTATAATCCTTAAAATTACAAGCACTTTCCAGGAAAGGATGCTGTATAATATCTATCGATGTAATACTAAAATAAAATTAATAAAACCTCACCTATAGACTTTATTTCACTCACTGCACGTCAGGAAGTATCAAAAAGGAGATTATCTGACCTAAAAAGTGCCAAAAAGTGACCATCAAGAGAATAAGTAAACGCAAGGTATAGACCCTTAATTGTATTTCCTCGTATTTCTTCTAATTCCATTTACCATTCTCCAGAAGGCCATATCAATCAACAAGGAAATCATCCTCTACCTCTACCGGGCGGACAAGGTAAGTAATGAATTCAATCTACTTCATTTTAAAAATTATTTTCCGAGTTAGACTCGATTTATATTTAGAGGTCAGATTTAATTTCCGAGTTAGACTCAATTCCCAATCTAAGATAAATCTAGATCAATCTACATTGGTTTTATGTCGATCGTTCATCAAGAGCATCAACTCTTTAGGAATCTCCGCAAAATAGATACGTATTGTCTCAAAACCATAGATTGATAAATTAGTTTGCCTAGAAGGGTTATTGATCATTAATTGGGACGAATAGAGTTGTTTCAGGGAAAGTAATTAATAATTTGCATATATTTTCAACTACAACCACGACATTTTGCGGAAAATTTTAATTACCGAATAATAGAATATCATTCGTTAATTAAGTTTTTGCTTGACAAGATCTAAGGGGGTACCTGAATGAATGAAGATGAGGTAGAGTAGAACTTATTTCCATGGCACAGACACCTACACAACATTTTTGAGTAGGTGGACTACTGACATACAATACACAATCGACCCATGAGACCAAATTATATAACAGATTTATATCTAACGACTAATGGTAAGTAAGAAGTTCAACATGAAGATCATATATAAATCAAATCAAACAATTCGTGTAAGCAAATATGAAACTCATTTAGTTTAAGGATGAATCTGTTCACTAAGAGATAAATATATGAGAAACAAGTATTTTTCTAATGTGATACAATCACACGTATGGCTCTTATTCTCCTATGTGATATTTAATTACCTTATGAATTACAGATGCAGAATGTACCAGACGAGTTCAGAGGGCATGGCGACGTCGTGTTGCTAAAACTTATATCAGAGGAGATTGAAAGGGGGGAATATCCTCCTTATTCAACTTTCAGGCGCGAAAGCATGTTGTACGTGTTCAGGAAGTTCCGCGTGGCATTTGGTCCGATGTACTCAGACCGCTATCTAAAGTCGAAGATCAAGAGCTTCAGGAAAAGATACCATGAGTTCTCGCTACTCCTGAGCCAGGACGGAATTCACTGGAACCAAAGGGAAAATGTTGTTTACGGCAACGAGACAGTGCTGAGAGAACAATACAAGGTAAAGAGCAATGGTTTCGAATGTTTGCAATTTCCCGATTCTTTAACCTAAACAACATTGTGCTTCCTTCCAGGCACATTACAAGGGTGGTGTTTACCATGGAGAAGAATATTATGACCTCCTGAGCAATATTTTCAAGACGGGCATTAAGTATGATTAAAAGTGATCCATGTGTGGGTGGTGCGTTGGCCTTATAAACCGATATGTTTGTTAGCTCCAATAAGTTCATCTTCTGTTAAACGGCATCAGCCTTAAAACTGCATTCATGATTCAACCCTTGCTGATATCATCTTATCATTAATTCGTTTATCGATATACATTTATCCTTTGAGTTTTCCATTGGACTTATGAAGGTGACATGTATGTGCACTGTGCATTCAATTTCCCCCAAGTGCTATTGGTTGTTAGAATCAGCAAATTACAAATACGATTTGTGTTAGACAATGAAAATAAAATCTTCAAACAAAAACCCCAACACGATAGGTATATATTTCAATCGAAAGAGTTTGAATCCGAACCGTAAATCATAATAGCAAAAGGAGCACAAACGTGGAAGAAGAAATAAGCTATAAACTAGGGCTTAGAAACATGAAATAATCATAGAAGAATCTTACCGAATTGAGGCGGCGGTTGAGAAGAAGCAAGGTCGCCGGTGCCGAAGTGATGATTTCAAATGGAGCTCTGCCCAATACTTCTTTGACCAGTATTCGTTATTTATTGAATCAAGATAAAACCTTTTCGCACTCCTCGGCCCACGCCCACTAAATCCCCAAATATTGGAGTAATGAAAATTTAATTAAGAAAAATCTTTTAATAAAATATGGAGTACGCGGAAACTGTAAAAAAAAAGGGACAAATAACCCTATAAATACATTTTACACTATAAAATATATTAAATAATTATATTAATGTAAATTTATAAAGTATTGAAATAATAAAATTATAAAAAAAACTTTTTATTTATTAATGTGCAAACTATTAAAAATTAAAAAGGAAAGAGTATTACGTGAAAAGGAGTACGCGGAAACGGTAAAAAAAGGGGACAAATAACCCTATAAATACATTTTACACTATAAAATATATTAAATAATTATATTAATGTAAATAGATAAAGTATTGAAATAATAAAATTATAAAAAAAACTTTTTATTTATTAATGTGCAAACTATTAAAAATTAAAAAGGAAAGAGAATTACGTGAAAAGGAGTACGCGGAAACGGTAAAAAAAAGGGGCAAATAACCCTATAAATACATTTTCCACTATAAAATACATTAAATAATTATATTAATGTAAATAGATAAGTATTGAAATAATAAAATTATGAAAAAAACTTTTTATTTATTAATGTGCAAACTATTAAAAATTAAAAAGGAAAGAGTATTACATGAAAATATATTGTGAACCTGTTAAGTATCCCACATCGGTTGGCAAAAGGTCCTAAAGCTCACATATAAGTTGGATTACCTTATCATTTTAACAAGACCTTTTAAGGTGTTATTGACCCAACTTTGACATGGTATCAGAGGTCTAGTTGCCCAACTTCTCTAACAGTTCGAGCTGTTGGATGATGCGGCATCTAACATGGCTATAGAGCCTTGGGATAACCCGAGGTGGTCCGATTTAATTATCCACTTGTGGGCCGAACTCCCGCCAGTGGCGACTCCACCCGATTTAATTATCCACTTGTTGGGCCTCTCCAAAGGGTTGAAATCGGCCCACAAGTGAGGGGGAGTATTGGAGAATATATTTGACCCATTAATATAAGTGTAAAGAAGTCCAACTTCTCTACCAGTTCGAGCTTTTAGATGAAGCGGTTTCTGGTATCAGAGCGGGCCCAACACGATGATGGGTGCCCCAGCCGATGAAATTTCCGGCTTGCCCAAAGTGGTATCAGAGCGGGCCCAACACGATGATGGGTGCCCCAGCCGATGAAATTTCCGGCTTGCCCAAAGATGGCACTGTGTCCACGAGTAGAGCCGACAAAACCGAGCCTACTCGTGAGGGGGCGTGTTAAGTATCCCACATCGGTTGGCAAAAGGTCCTAAAGCTCACATATAAGTTGGATTACCTTATCACCTCAACAAGGTCTTTTAAGGTGTTATTGGCCCAAGTTTAACAGAAGTAAATATCTTGTTGAGTGGTTGATATTGGGATTGAAATCTAATTTTTGTTGAGATACAACAAATTTACTAATTTACTAAAATTGATAAGTACACCATTTTAGTTAATACACAATAAAAATAATTACAATATTTACTAAATACACCACTAACTATTTCAAATCTGCCCTTCATAAATACAACTCATTTTATAAATTAATATAAACATTCTTCTAAATTATGTTCTTGTATAATCGTCCACAAAAAACAAACACTTAAGAACCGTCCATAAAGAAAGGAATGCCAACGGAACGCCCAACGGTGCCGCCGCCTTGTAACCCGACAGCTTCCTCTCGCTCACCTTTCCTTCCTTCACCAACAACTTCAAGTTCTTTGCAACCACCGACGCGTGGGCCTTAGCCGAATACCCTTGTTTCAATTTCCTGCCGCGCGCAATCATAATATTAAGATGAGTCGATGAACTAAAGTACCTATTTATATATGACTTACAGGAACATCCGTAATGTCTCTGATAGCAAAAATATGTTGTGGTGACCTTCTTTGTATTCAATTCGAATTTTGTTGAATTCTTATAGATTTTAAAAAGTAAGTGGATTTTGAAAACCACGGAGTCTTTCAAGAATTTGACTACTTTTGTAATTGATTTATAAAGATTTTCATAAACTTTAAGTTGTCCTTCAAGAGAGTCTCTCCTTCAACCACGACGAACCTATCGAACTGCCGGTGCAAAGGAAATGGCAGTCGACAATGATAGTCTCTCCACCGGATGTTGTGTAACCGCCGCCGCCATTGGATGGACCGGAGTCCAGATTCACCGACTGGCCCAAGATGACTTCGACCTTCTTTTTCGTCAATCAGTTCAATGCCTTTTTCCTGGCCTTTTCTCCAATGAATTCCAGCAGCCTCCACCCCCGGTGCATGCCAGCTAGGGTCACCTACTTGTCAGGAGGGAAGTCGACTATGATTTCAGAAGCTAGCTCTGCGCCGCTGAGCCCTCCCCAACGATCATATCGATTTCTCAGATTTAATATATATATATATATATATATATATATATATATATATATATATATATGTATGTGTTAATAAGGTTATTTTAGATTTTCAAAATTTATGGCTTAATTGTAAATAAAATATATGATTAGATGTACTTAGAGTTTTTAGGGTGTGAATAGGGTTACCCTATTAAATATTACAAGATGAAGAGAGTTATAATTTATAAATGCACAATGCTATGATTAGGGGTGTAAATTCGGTTTAATCATATCAAATCGAACCGAAAATTCGTTTAACCGAACCATTTAAGCTATATTTATATAAACCAAAAATCAAACCGTTTTAAAAATAATTTGCTTCGTTTTTAACCAAATTTTAAATAAAAAAAATTATTTGTATTAGAAAAAAATTAAATTTAAAATAATAATTATTAATTTTAATTAAAAAATAAAATTTAAAAATAAAATTCAAATTATAAAAACTATGAAAAAAATACAATCATAAAAATTAAAAATTATTAGTATATTATGTTATTTAAAAATAATTATATATATATATATATATATATATATATATATATATATATATATATATATATATATATATATATATATATATATATATATTATTCGGTTTATTTCGGTTTTATCGGTTTATTGGTTAAAAAACCAAATCAAACCAAAAATCGAAAAGTTCAAAAAATTCAAATCGAAAACCAAAATGAATTAGTTTATTTCGGTTTGGTCGGTTTAACAAAATTTTTGACAACCTTAGATACGACAGATAAAATGTAAACTATTAAAAAACAATCAATTAAAATGTATTTTTGTTAAAAAAAAATTATCCGTTGTATATATATATTAGATTATATTGACTATTGAGTGAATATTCAATTTGATCGAGCAGGTCCTTACTGATTTGTTTTTACAAAATAGGCACTAGACTATTATATTAGTATAAATTGAATATATATTTTTAAAAATTACTTTTATATTCAGTGAACATTTTTATATTATTCAGTTTGAGAGAAATTTGCATCCTTTTATACAAGCATTTAGAGGTGTTGTTGGGAGTGAATGTTTATTCACGCCGGAGAAGATAATCGGAGCCAGAGAAGAAGTCGGACGAGGAAGAGAACGGAGCGGAGCCAGCTGGTTTTCTGGCCTGGTGTCGGCCGACACCAGGCTCTGTCGGCCGACAGGGGGCTGATCGAGCTTCTGAGGATCAGGCGCTCCAGCCCGAGGTGAATCACGCAATTCGGGATGGGTGTCGGCCGACACCCATGAGCCGTCAGCCGACAAGTGTGGGCTTTTAGAGCCGCGTACGCGTTTTCTTATCCGTTAAGTTTCCTACCTCTATAAATATAACCCTACTCGTGTATTAGGGTTATGAGAGCACCAGAAGCACAATAGCAGTCTAGAATAGTTAGAATAATCGAGAGCGTGAGCAATGGCGGAGCCAGTATTTTTTTTCAGGTTTAATGATGGGAATCAAATAGTACGAAATGGGCTAGCTAAAATGACAAATTAAGTTAAGTAAAAAAAAATCATGAAAAGATTTGAACTTTTGACCTCTAAAATATTAAGCATACCTACAACCAATTTAACCAACTCAATCATATGAGGACTAAGATATTTTCTATGTAAAAATAAAGGACAAATAAGAAAAATAAAAGGTAAATGAGAAAATAAAGGACTTAAGGAATCGAACCCTTGACTATTTGGTTTCTTAAAATGGTACTTCAGCCAATTAAGCTACCAATTTACTTGAAAAAAGGCTGCATATATAAATATATTTACTTAAAAACTCAAAAATCAGGGTGGGCTGCAGCCCACCCCAGCCATTGAATGGCTCCGCCCTTGAGCGTGAGTATACTGAGATACGAGTGTATTTGTAAACTCCCCGGAGTTGATTATTGCGTATTCTAGTGAAATCTGCAGCGGCGAGAGTGGACGTGGCCCTTGTTAACGGGTGAACCACTATAATTCTTGTGTCTTTATTTTTCTCGTACTATTTTTCGTGTTTGTTTATCGTTTCTTGTAGACGGAATTGGACGCAAATCCCAACAGGTGTGGCTCAAACACAAACTTATATTAAATTTTATTTTATGCGAGAGAAATTCATGTTTAAATAGGAACACACAATATTTCTCAAGTAGGTTTATGAAATTATGATATTTGATTTTTTTTCTCATATAATGGATGCACTTTAAAACACTATTATATAGAAAAATTATTGAAAATGGTGAAGGGATCAACTGAAAATAGACTAATTTCAATTTTTAATGAGTTTTTGAACAAATAAATTTTATTTTAAGAATTATTTGATTTATTTATAATTTATTAAAATATTATTGATTTTTTATAAAAAAAAAATTTATTTTTTGAGGTGTCTCACGCTTCAAGAGAAAAACGCCTCAAATACGAGTCGCGTAATTTAAAACATTGGGAACACATCCTATTCCAAATTAAATAGTATTTTCGATATGTTTTAGTAATTTATCTTATTTGTCCTAATTATAAAATGAACTATTATATTATTTTTTATTTTTTTTACTTTCTTATTTCATTGTTTTTGTAATGTAATATTTTTAAATATTAATATCATTAATAATTAAAATAATTTTAATAAAAATATTTTTAATAATGAAATAAAAATAAATATCACAATATAAAATTTTAATAAAAATATATTTAATTAATATTTATTTTTATTTATTATGTTTGAAATTTAAAATTAAAAATAATATTTATTAAATTTTTTAATGTCAAACGTTATGAGATTAAATTGTAAATTTGTAAAAATATTGATTGTTAATAAAAATAGTGTAAAAAGTTATATAAGAGAAAAATATTTCGAATATTATGGCTTGAGAACTCAAATAACTTATGTTGGCAATAAAGCAAAGCTAAAATTTCTATTTAAGAAAAAAGATTTTTTATTTTATTAGTGCTTTTTTCCAATTTATTTATTTATTTTATTTGGGCAAAGTTTTTTCATTTTTTTATTTGGGCATATATTAGACTCTTTAGCAAGTCTCATGAATTCCAACAACTTATGTTGAAAATGAACCAACGTCAACAACTATATTAGGCTCTTCAGCAGGTTCCAACTTGAACTCCAACAACTTATGTCGACAATGAAGCTTATTTGCGCATATATATTAGGCTCTTCACCAAGTCTCATTAACTCCAACAACTTATGGCGACAATGAACCAAGTGTTGAGTATTATATATATATAGAAAACAGAAATCAAAAATTGATTGCTCAAAAGTTATTTATAAAATCCGAAAGATTTACGAACGTAAACTCCCAGAGTCGATCTCTCGAGAAACAATACTATCGGTACGTGAATATCGTTTTGAGTTCGTTTAGTTCTAGTTTCAATGAAAATGAAATCATTATCATCTAAGGGGGTTGCAAATAGTGTTTGATTATCGACTAAAACAAGTATTAAAAAGCAAGTAATTAAAGAGTGATTTGTAGCAAATGAGTTTGGAAAGCAAGGGTATTGACGTTTATATATATCGCCATGCATATCAATGCATGGCTCGGTCCATGCACCAGCAGTCCATGAACAAGAAGGCTACAGGCTTGTTTAATTGTTTCCTATTGCAATTAGTTTATTATTAGTAATTAGTCTTTGATTCCTACGTTGGTTAGGATTAGGGTTAGGGTTACAGCATGGCTATATACAGGGGCGGAGCCAGAAATTCAATCCGGGGTGGGCCAAATATCCAACCGTCCAAGGCTCCAAGCCAACCCCCAAATTCAAACTCTAGTGATGTAAACTTAAAACTTATACCAAATACAGTTTTGTGACTTTTTTTCAATATACAAGTTTTAAACCCTCAATTTTATACATTAATTTGTAAACATTATTTTCACAAATAAACAAAAATACAATTTTGTGATTTTTTTCCAATATACAAGTTTTAAACCCTCAATTTTATACATTAATTTGTGAACATTATTTTCACAAATAAACAAAAAAAAAAACCACATAAGGCAAAAACAATTAAGCAACATTGAAAAAAAATAAGAAAAAAAAAATAAAAGTAAAAACCTAATTGGTGTCGAAAATCTAATGTGTAGTTCTCTTACTTGTGTACTCTCTGAAATTCTTTAATGACTGCGAGCTTGGGAATTCTTCTCGAAAAGTCGGTGTGAACTGCTCAAGTGGGTGCGGTGGAGATTTGCAAATTTTTACTGAGAGCGGTGTTTGGAGAATTGAATTTTTATTATTTTTTTTATTTGAGTAAATATGTTAAGATAGAAATTTGGGCTTTTGTATTTTGTGTGAACTAGTTAATTCTAAACAATAAAATTTTATTTAATATATATATAGATTAACAATAAAATCTATACATATATAATTTCTGAATCTCTCAATGCCACGTGGACCAATAAGAAAAGTTTAATATTATTGTGTTCACACTATAAATTATAAATAAAAATAATAATATTAAATATAAATTATAAATAAAAACAATAATATAATTATTAAGGCAAAATTAGTACATTAATATAATGATTTTGTAGGTTTTTATATCCATTAAATTTGCAAAATTTAGGCATATGTAATTCTAATTAATGATACGTTTTTTTTTTATTTTTTTCCATTTGCATAAATATTTTTTTATTCTTATCAAACTTATTCTCCTTCTATTTTCAAATTTCAACCGATCCTTCCCAAGAAAAAATAGGTCGCGTTTCATAGAACATATCGAGATCAATTCGCCCAGGTATTTCATGATCTCATGCTTCAATATTTCTGCGCGTATATATATTCGTTGAATTTTTCTTATCTTTTCAGAATTTCATGTAGGCTTTAATTATTTCATTATACATTTTTTTTCGTTTTTCTCTAAAATCAAATTTTGATTTTTTTTGCATAATCAAATTAAGGTATAATTTATTAGTATAATTTGTTTTTTTTCAATATCATCATAAATTGAATTGGAATTGTAACCTACCGTCAGTTTGTAATGAAATTCTTTTCAGTAAGAGTAGAATTGATACAAGATTTGACAAAAGACGACTATGAAAAAGTTTGCATATCTATTTGCTAATTGCAATGTTCCGAATAGAAATAAATTAACATTTTCTATTTTACAGTTCATATATAATTTCTGAATCTCTCCATATCACGTGGACCAATAAAAAAGGTTTAATATTATTGTGTTCACAGTATAAATTATTAATAAAAACAATAATATTAAATAAAAATTATAAATAAAATAATAATATAATTATTAAGTCAAAATTTGTACATTAATATAATTATTTGGTAGGTTTTTATATTCATTAAATTTGCAGAGTTTAGGATTATGTAATTTTAATTAATGATACGTTTTTTATTTGGTAGATTATGTACATTAATATTTTTTATTTTTATCAAACTCATTATCCTCCTATTTCCAAATTTCAACCACCCATTCTCTTCCTATTTCCAAATTTCAAACGATGTGCTAATCTTCCCAAGAAAAAATCGGCCGCGTTTCATAGAACATATCGAGATCAATTCGCCCAAGTATTTCATGGCCTCATGCTTCAATATTTCTGCGTATATATATTCGTTGAATTTTTTTTTTATTTTTTCTAGAATTTCATGTACGCTTTAATTATTTCATTATACATTTTTTTTTTCGTTTTTCTCTAATTCAAATTTGGATTTTTTTTTGCATAATCAAATTAAGGTATAATTTATTAGTAGAATTTGTTTTTTTTTTCAATATCTCATAAATTGAATTGGAATTGTAACGTATAGTCCGTTTGGAATGAGATTCTTTTCAGTAGGAGTAGAATTGATACAAGATTTGACAAAAGACGACTATGGAAAGGTTTACATATCTATTTGCTAATTGCAATGTTAATCGATCGAAAGAGAAATAAATTAATATTTTCTATTTTACAGTTCTATTTTTGATGAGGTAATTACATACGGGCCGCAGCCGCGGTGGTTTTCGACCTTGACCTGCCCCCATCATAGCTTAATCATGATTCTCGACTCTTCCTCTCTTTTTTCTATATTTTCTTCATTGTAGGTGAGATCAATATGATGGTGTCGAATTTTTAAATATTAAAAATAATCAAATAAATAAAATATCTTCTATAATGAGATTTCATAATTTTATTATTATTTCGTTGAGAATGAGATACAATTAGTTAGCGAAATAAGACGTAATCAATTTAAAAAATGGCAATCGCGTTCCGTCCCGTCCCGTCCCGATTTATTTGTTTCATAATGGGACGGGATGGGATCGGGACGATCCCATTTTATCCCGTCCCGTCCTGTCCCGCAAATTTATTAATATACATAAAAAATATTATTTTTTCACATAAATTGATATAAATATCAAAATATTAATCACACTTTCGATTAAATTTATTTCTTAATTAATAAATTTTCACAAATCTCATAATAATGTACTTTTTTTATATAATTTGTTTTGAAAATACTTAAATATTTATATTTTAAAAATTGTAAAAGTCTTTTAAATTGAATAATTTAACTTATTTCTCTTAAAAATATAATTTTTTATTGTATTTTGATTATTTTATAAATTGATGATATTTAATTTAATTTAAGTTTTAATTTTATTGTTAATTTTATAATTTTATTTAAAATTTTGGGAGGTCTCGATCCCGTCTCGATCTCGACCCGATCAAGAATATAAATTATCAGGACGAGACGAGATTCCTCTAATTCCGTCTCATGGTCACCCCTACAAATTAGAATGAGAGTAAGATTATGAAATAAAATAAAATTTTCATACGCATCAATTTAAAAAAATATACTACATGCATCCCACGGGCAGTGGTACTAGTTTTATTTAATATATATAAGTACTTTTTTTAGCGCAGTAAAATTTTATTTAATATATATAAATACATTTTGTTACGCAATAAAATTTTATTTTATATATATAGGTATTTGTTTTTTTTTTCAGCGTGGGCCATCGCCGACGCTGGTCATGTACTAGCTCCTCCACTGGCTATATAAACCCACGCATATGTAATTGTTTAATCTATCAAGTAATAATAAACAGTCAATTTATTTTTTGTTTTTGTTCCTTTACATAAATTCAACATGGTATCAGAGCAAATTATCCTAAAGCTTCCGCAATTAAAAAAAAAAAAAGAGAGATAGAGAGAGTAATCGCTAGTCTCGAAGTAGTCCCTGAAGTTCAGGCCGCCCGTCCTCGTCCTCCAACCCTTCCAACGAAGTGCGAGTATCATCCTCCAACCCTTCCGACGAAGTGCGATATTTTGGATGCCCAACTTTCTAAACGCCATCTCCATCTCCAAGAAAAGAAACTGAAGTTCAGGCCGACCGTCCTCGTCCTCTCCAAGAAAAGAAACTGTTCAGGCCTTCCAACGAAGTGCGAGTATCATCCTCCAACCCTTCCGACGAAGTGCGAGTATTTTGGATGCCCAACTTTCTGAACGCCATCTCCATCTCCAAGAAAAGAAACTGAAGTTCAGGCCGACCGTCCTCGTCCTCTCCAAGAAAAGAAACTGTTCTTCAAGTCGTCTGAGCCCCTCCAAAAGTATCGAAATCCCCGTCTCAATTTAGCCGCTACGTAAGCTCTCTTGTTTCTCCCCTATTCGCTGCAAGTCGGTTTGAAAAAGAAAAATACTTTTGGTTTAGATTTCCCTGCCTCCTACCTTTCCCGACGAGGCCATCAATCACACATGAAGTTTTAATTTGATCCCAAAGAGAGGTAATACTCCATGGGTAACATATAAAGTTCGGGACGAAAAACGCGACGACCAAAACCGATAGATACTATGGAGGCGCGCGACGATCGAAATTGCGACGACCAAGTGGCGCGCGGCGATCGAATCTGCGACGACCAAAACCGATAGATACTACGGAGGAGGCGCGCGAAGATCTCGAAAATTATTTTTATTGGTTATATTGTTTCGGGTTGGGTCGAGTTGATCGAAACCCGGATTACGAAAAACCTATTATTCCATGGTCGGATATTTTCGATGGGGCCGACATGTTCGATCAACAACGTGAGGCTACATCATATGGGTTCGGGCTGTCCGAACCTTCATGTCGAAGCTTGGTCGGTAGACGATCGAGCTCCGAGTTATTATCTCTGTCTTTGTGAAAGAAGGTAGGAGATGTCGTTGAATTTGGTGTTTATGGTAGCGGAGCTCCTCCGACAACGCAACACAGTAGGAGAAAATTTTCCACCCTCAATATCAAATCATTCTTCATGGCAGAAGATGAACACGGTAGACAAAGTTCTCGTCCTCCGTTTGGTCAGCGTCCGACACCGTTTTCCTCCAACTCTACGATTTCCTGAAGTTGTTTCTAGAGTCGCGAAGGTGGCATGGACTGTGAGGGTTCGGAGGCGATTCAAGTTGAAGTGAAGCCATTGATGTTATCGTTTTTTTTTTTCTTTTGAAGAACTTTTAGAGGGTAAAGAGTCCAAGTTCGAACAGGCGGAAATATCTCTGAAGCCCGTTAACAAAATAATCAAGTTTGAATACTCCGATTCTTCCAGCAGCGAAGGTGATGATGACGATACGACCATATGTGTGCACTATTTGAGCGACTTCAATGGGGACCGAGAACAAGTTTGTCTCGTTCTAACGAGGTTTTCATCATTTTCTCGGCAAGATGGGAATTCGAAATTCGTATTCTCATCTTGAGGGAGGGTATTGACGTTTATATATATCGCCATGCATATCAATGCATGGCTCGGTCCATGCATGAAGTCCATGCACCAGCAGTCCATGAACAAGAAGGCTACAGGCCCGTTTAATTGTTTCCTATTGCAATTAGTTTATTATTGGTAATTAATTTATTATTGGTAATTAGTCTTTGATTCCTACGTTGGTTAGGATTAGGGTTAGGGTTACAGCATGGCTATATAAACCCACACATATGTAATTGTTTAATCTATCAAGTAATAATAAAGAGTCAAGTTATCTATCAACAAAGGGTGTTCCGATTACTCTACCTAACGAACTAGAGTTGAATGCGATTTGCAAAACACTCAACTGCCTAATAACCGGACTAGAGATCAAGATGTTTTCAATTAAGACCTCCACCAACGATCGTCTCCACTCGATCACGGCACACACGAGAGATTCACCCCTCGAGGTCCTCTACTCGGCGTGCCGGTATCTCGTGATAGAGTAGGTGACCAACAAGCCAACCTGTGGTTGTGGTCGAACCTAATTTATTATTTAATTAATAAATATTATCAATTTATTTCGAAATTATGAAAGATTATTAATTATGATTAATTAAGGCATATGCTATATCTACTCCCCATGTTGAATCATAGATATAGTCCTGTACAGTTACACATGTTGTATGAATTCGGTTTTGTGGAAACCGAGAGATAATTCTGTTAACGCAACGTAACTGGTCAAACTCAGTTCCTAGTCGATGGGTTACGCCAATAACAAGGATACCCGGCCTTTCCCCCTTGAGACTAGCACTTAGTGTATGTGGGCTAATCTCGAGCCTCAGTGTTGGACATCGACATACTTAAGTGGGTGCTCACTGTTGATGAGTTCACTGAACCCCCTCTCCCCGAAATCTCTAAGTGGTTATCACTGATCGAGTAGAGAATTCCATAATATAGTTGTACACAATTAATCCTTAAGACCCAAACATCACCGTGACTTCATCAGAGGACTAGCTGTATCGTGACATGTCTCTGATTCCCTGGAAAAGGAGTAAGTAGAAAAAGGAGACAATGTTCGTGCAGTTCGAAATCTGATGTAAAGTCTGTGCATGGTAGTAGGGGATCTGATCGCTTGATATAGATCATGGATGTCCAATGTGGTTCGTAGTCCCGGAATCTCTGGCCAGAGTTGAACAGTGAGGTGATTAGAGAAATGTGTTTCTCTAGATCAATCACGACTGGATTTTACGAAACCTAGAACGTTCGCAAAGTTATCAAACTCAACAAGAGATCTCGATTAACCAATATCTCTAGTTTGATCAGGACATATGAATCGGAGGGATCGTACTGTACGCTAACTATATTACAAGGTTCTTGCAGGCACTTCATTTGTATCTAGGGAATTTGTGAAGCGTGGTTGCTAGACGCTCGTCACTGATTCGTTGGGCACCGACTTGTTCGGAGATTGAATAATATGATTATTAATCTAAAACTCTCGGGAGTAGTTGATATAAGAACAATATGTTGTTCGAATCAAAATGTGTTGTGAGCCCACGACTAGTTATACACCTGAACCATTGAGGGTCACATTCTCGTGTAAACTGATCCTTGAATACGATCATGTATTAATTAACTGTTAATTAAGTACATATAGTCGGAGGTCAATATGATTGAATCCGAGAATCATAATTGTGATTATGAGTTGGAAATATTACTGAGCTAAAGAAAACGGACACGATGGTGTACATTTTCTATTTTGGGAATTTTCCCGATTTAGCAGTACCCCTGAAATGGGCTTTCCGATTTTGTGAAATTGGAAATTTTTATTATTATCTCATATCGATGAGAAAATTAAAACGAGAAAGAAAATATAATCGTTATATTTGTCGGAGATCGAATTGATTGTCAATTTGGGATAAACGTAATGACGACTAGTGAATTGGGCCGACAAGGGTTAATGGATCCGATCCATTAGGGTTTGAGCCCAAGTAGCTCTTTTCCTCACCTATAAAATGAGCTCCATAGGCATGAGGAAGAACACACCAAACCTAGAGAGCTCTAACCCTAGTATCTCCCTCTCCTCTCCCCTCTCTCGTCCGCCGCCCCTCGGCCGCCTCCCTCGGAGGACCGCCGCCCGCCTCGCCGGAAATTGTTTCCGGCGTCGTTTTTCTGGCTCGTTTTTCCCGTCGTATTCTCCCTCTCGTATTTCTAGTGCAATAAGCGAGTGAGATTACCTATACGAGGTGAAACCTTATATGACGAGAGACGCTGGAGGTTCCAACGAGCAACGCCCGAGCACGACCGAGCCAAGCCCGCCCGCGCCCGAGCGCCGCCCGCGACCAGCCGAGAGCCGCCCGACTCTCCCCGTGTGCAGCCTGCACGCCCCACGTGCATCCCTTAGTCGCATCCGCGCGAATTCCGACGAACCTCGTTTCGTCCGACGAATCCCTAAGGTATTCACGATTAAACTTGAATTTAATTGTTGTTTTGCGTTAACTGTTTGCGCTAAGTACTGTGATTATAATTGACAAATAAAATTAATAGAGATTAATTTAATTGTTAATTAAAATCAATTTGATTTGAATTATATAATGTGATTATGTTAATTATCAAATTGCGTAATTAATTGTTTAGTATAATTAATTTATATGATAAATATAATTGCGCTAGAAGTAATTAATTTATATGATAAATATAATTGTATGATAAATATAATTGCGCTAAATATAATTAATTTATATGATAAATTTAATTGCGCTAAATTTAATTTATGTAGATGCATGAATTAAATATTTAATTATTTGATAATTAAATTAAATGGTAGATTATTTATTTAATAGATTTGAATTAGAGATTTTCAATAAAATAAAATTTTTGTTTTTCGTTGTTGCGTATACATGCACGATTCACAACAGTGCTATGTAGGTTCTGAAATTGATTAATTGTCTATAAATATAATCACCTTTAAGCATGCTGTTTGTTGAATTGATTGATTTAATGTTATTTAATTGGGACTTAGTTGTTTCTATTAAGACATTTATTTTTATCTAATAGTTCAAACAATGCCTAATTTGTTATTAAGTAACAATTCAATGTCGAACGTGAATTCACCTCGGTGAGTGATTCATCTAGACTTGTTTTTGTTAAAACAAATTAGAGATATTCGAGTCATATGATGACATAAAATCGATTGGCTCCCCATTTATGGGAGATAGGGTCGTTTGCATGATGAATCGCTGGTTAGAAGCTTCGAGAGTATTGGGATATTAATAAATTGAAATAGAAAAGAAGTATCAATATTTAATTTAGTGAAATTATTTATTGACCAATAAAATAATTGACTTAAATATTCGATCAACAAGGTGATAGATTAATTATTTGATTTAATTGTTAAATCAAGTTAATTAATAGAGCACCAATTTAATTTACATACCTCGTTTTAATTGTGATTAAATGCTATGTGAATTATATGACTTTTGTGAGATTTTTTATATATTGTGATATATATTATGATCGTATGTACTCCATTAGGATGGCCTATAGAGAACATAGTTGTTAGGAATCAACAATCGATCGCTCACTCAATCTGATGAGATAAATAATCCTGTAGTCCTCCATTCTCTCCCGAGAATGTATATCAAGCCATAAAGAAGAACCGATGTGTCGTTCTTTCTTCTTTCCTTCTGCCGACGGTAAATCATGAGAAAGCCACTTGCAAGTAGTATGGTATGCCGTGTTAGCGGGGAGTACTGCTTGTGAGTCAAGCTGTGATTTACCGACATATGATGGAGACGTGTTGGCCACGATTCCCTTAGACTTGTGCGGTCGGATAGATTAACTATGGGCTGTACACGTTTATTGGAATCCAAATTTCACTTCACATATCGGTGGGTCGGTCTTGACACATGGTTGACTTTGAAGGGTACGATTAACGTAGTTCATTGTCATGGTGAGGAAAAGCTAACTTTAGGATCACATAGAGATGTGATTGAAAAATAGTTTTCTACCCTTGGGTAAACATAACTGGGCTAGATTAACTACAAGTTATGGTTTACGCCTTTGGACCTAAAGCCCATCTAAGGAAAATTGGATTTTCCCGTCTGTTCACTAGAGGATAGTGGAGATCGAAAAATTTAGTGGGAGGCAATTAAAATTCTTAAAAGTCCTTACAATTTTAATTGCAATCATAATTCGAACTATCACTAATTAATCTTCTTAACTTTTCTCAGTAATCATGTCTAAGAATCCCCTAGCGTCGATCCCCGACCAAAACAAACTCACTGGCCCAAACTATTTGATTGGCTTCGCAATCTCAAACTTGTGCTGCAACTTGATCACCTTACTTATGTCTTGGATGATAAGTTTGACTTTGACCCGGACCTCGATCATACTGACGAGGAGAAGAAAGACATGGAGATATGGAAAGAGGACAATAATACTGTCCGGTGCTATATGATAGCCGCCATGTCTCCTGAGCTTGCTAGGAAATATGAAACGTATGAATGGGCTCATGATATCAAGATTCATCTTGATGGCCTATACAGTGAGAATATTAGGACCGCAAGGTTCACTGCTACGAAGGAGCTGACCACTATGAAACTACGCGAAGGGGCTTCGGTCCACGAGCATGGTATCAAAATGATCAGTCTCATTGAGAAGCTAGTGAATTTCAAGGTCGTCCTACCTGAAGAGCTCTCTGTGGATTTTATCCTCCTGTCTCTCCCAAGTTCGTATGAACCGTTCATAGTGAACTTCAACATGAACAAACTGGCACCACCTCTCGAGGAGCTGCTTAACATGTTGGTCAGTTTTGAAACGACCATCAAAAAGAAGAAGTCTGTTCTCATTGCTTCGACTTCTGAGAGGAAGCGTTCCTATCCGAAGAAGAGGAAAGAAAATGTTTCTTCCTCGAGCAAGATGGTCTATAAAAGGAAGAAAGGTGGATCTAAGGGCAAAGTCGTCAAATCTTTTTTTACGTTTGTCACCATTGTGGAAAGAAAGGCCATTGGCGCCGTAACTGCAAGGAGTACCTTGACCAGAAACGTTCTGGGAATGGTACGTTTTACATAGAAGTAAATTTATCCTTAAATTCTTCTTCGTGGGTATTGGATACCGGTTGTGGCTCACATCTCTGTAATGATTTGCAGCTCATGACAAGAAGTAAGAAGCTCAAGGAAGGTGAGACCTTCTTAAGGATGGGGAACGGAGCAAGAGTTGCTGCTGAAGCCATCGGGACTATTTACTTAAATGTTTCCGATTCTCGTTTTAAATTAGTTTTGAACAATTGTCTTTACGTTCCATCACTTATTCGGAACCTTATTTCTATTCCTGTTTTGGATAATAAAGGTTATTCTTTTGTTTTTGGAAATACGATCTGCCTTATACAAAAGGACGATAAAGTGATATGTGAGGGACGTCTGTCGAACAATTTATATGAACTTAACTTAAACGAAATCCCTGTTAATGTGCTAACAGCAAAACGAAAAGAAATTAGTCTTAACCCCGCGCAACTTTGGCATGCCCGACTAGGACATGTTTCCCTGAGACGATTGAATGAGTTCCTAAAGGAAGGACTATTCACACTTGATGATGTGAAATCGCTCCAAGCTTGCGAAGCTTGCCTCAAAGGGAAAATGACCAAGTCTCCCTACAAAGGGACAATGGCACGTGCTGAAGGTCTATTGGATCTGATCCATACAGACGTGTGTGGTCCACTAAGTGTTAGTGCGAGGGGTGGATTCAACTACTTCGTAACCTTTACCGATGATTATTCAAGGTATGGTTACGTGTACTTAATGAAGCACAAATCGGAGACTTTTGAAAGGTTCAAAGACTTCCGACATGAAGTGGAGAATCAACTTGGGCTTCGTATTAAGCAACTACGATCCGATCGTGGTGGCGAATACTTAAGCGCTTATTTTATAGACTATCTAAAAGAGAATGGGATTCTCTCTCAGTGGACTCCTCCTGGAACACCTCAGTTGAACGAAGTGTCCGAGCGTCGTAACCGAACCCTGTTGGACATGGTTCGATCTATGATGAGTGTCACTGAGTTACCGGCGTACTTGTGGGGTCACGCACTCTTGACAGCCGCCTATTTGCTGAATAGACTTAACACTAAAGCAGTTAAATCCACACCTTATGAACTTTGGCATTCCCGACAGCCCACGTTCAAACATATAAAGATATGGGGTTGTCCCGCTTACGTGAAGCGGCTAGTGGGAGATAAGTTGGATAGTAAATCCGACTTATGCTACTTTGTGGGATATCCCGTGGAATCCATGGGATATGAATTCTACTATGTTTCTGAGGCAAAAGTGTTTGTCTCGAGAAATGTTGTGTTCCTTGAGAAGGAATTCCTAACGGATGAAAAAGGCAGCATAGTAGATCTCGAAGAGGTTCGAGATGACGACCCACAAAATGAAGTTCATGCACCAGTCCCTGAACCAGAGCCAATTCAACAAACCACTGATACCCCTCCACGACCGACAGTCCGTAAATTCGAAAGAGTTCGGAGGTTGCCTGATCGGTTGTTCCTCGTTGATAGTGATCACGAACTCATTGATGTTGGATCCGATCCTAGAACCTTCAATGAAGCCGTATTGGATACGGACAAGGGACATTGGCTTATTGCCATGAAATCCGAAATGGACTCCATGTATTCCAACAACGTATGGACGTTGGTAGACCCACCTAAAGGAATCGTTCCCATAGGCTGCAAGTGGATCTATAAAAGGAAAGTTGGAGCTGATGGAAAGGTTGCGACCTTTAAAGCTAGGTTGGTGGCAAAAGGATATACTCAAAAGTAAGGTGTTGACTATGAAGAAACCTTTTCACCAGTCGCTATGCTTAAATCCATTAGGATTTTGCTGGCCATCTCTGCGTGGTACGACTACGAGATATGGCAAATGGATGTGAAGACCGCGTTTCTCAATGGGGACATTGAGGAGGAAATTAATATGGCGCAGCCGGAAGGCTTCATATCTCCTGGAGAAGAGCAAAATGTTTGCCGACTCCAGCGATCCATTTATGGATTGAAACAAGCATCCCGAAGTTGGAACAAACGTTTTGACAACACAATCAAAGAGTTTGATTTTGTCAAGAACCCGGAGGAACCTTGGGTATACAAGAAGGTTAGTGGGAGCGCCGTGACATTTTTAGTGCTATACGTTGATGACATACTACTCATTGGGAATGATGTAGGTATGCTGCAGGCAACGAAAGCATTGTTGTCCACACGTTTCTCGATGAAGGATTTAGGCGAGGCATCTTACGTATTGGGAATACGAATCTATAGAGATAGATCTAGAAAGATGATCGGCCTATCACAATCCTTGTACATAGAAACCATTTTAAAACGGTTTAACATGAAAACTCCAAGAGAGGGTTTTTGCCAATGTGTCATGGAATTCGTCTCTCAAAAACCATGTGTCCAGCAACGGAACTGGAAATCGAGCGGATGAATCGCACACCATACGCATCCGGTATTGGAAGAGTGATGTATGGCATGCTATGTACTAGACCTGATATTGCACATGCTGTGAGCGTCACGAGCAAATATCAGTCTAATCCTGGACCGGCTCATTGGAAAGCCTTGAAGGACATTCTTAGGTATTTGCGAAATACCAAAGAGATGTTCTTAGTCTATGGAGGTCACGATTTGAAAATAGAGGAGTTTACGGACTCTAGTTTTCAATATGACGTGGACGACTCTAAGTCGATATCGGTATTCATATTCAAGCTAAACGGAGGTGCCGTCTGTTGGAAAAGTTCCAAGCAGAAAATCACGGCTGATTCCACCACTGAGGCTGAATATGTTGCAGCAAGTGAAGCTGCAAAAGAGGCTGTTTGGATACAGAACTTCATACAAGAGTTGGGAGTCGTTCCGAGCGCAAATGATCCAGTAACGTTGTACTGTGATAACACGGGGGCCGTAGCACAAGCTAAGGAACAGAGATCTCATCAGAAATCCAAACATGTACTGAGGAAATATCATCTGATCCGCGAGATCGTTGAGAGAGGTGACGTCTTGGTCGAAAGAGTCACTTCGGGAGATAATATAGCTGATCCCTTTACCAAGCCTTTGTCTAGATCTGTCCACGAGAAACATCGAGAGTCGATGGGACTTAGATACGAGAGCAGTTGGCTTTAGGTCAAGTGGGAGATTGATAGAGTAGGTGACCAACAAGTCAACCTGTGGCTGTGGTCGAACCTAATTTATTATTTAATTAATAAATATTATTAATTTATTTCGAAATTATGAAAGATTATTAATTATGATTAATTAAGGCATATGCTATATCTACTCCCCATGTTGAATCATAGATATAGTCTTGTACAGTTACACATGTTGTATGAATTCAGTTTTGTGGAAACCGAGAGATAATTCTGTTAACGCAACGTAACTGGTCAAACTCAGTTCCTAGTCGATGGGTTACGCCAATAACAAGGATACCCGGCCTTTCCCCCTTGAGACTAGCACTTAGTGTATGTGGGCTAATCTCGAGCCTCGGTGTTGGACATCGACATACTTAAGTGGGTGCTCACTGTTGATGAGTTCACTAAACCCCCTCTCCCTGGAATCTCTAAGTGGTTATCACTGATCGAGTAGAGAATTCCATAATATAGTTGTACACAATTAATCCTTAAGACCCAGACATCAACGTGACTTCATCAGAGGACTAGCTGTATCTTGACATGTCTCTGATTCCCTGGAAAGGGAATAAGTCGAAAAAGGAGACAATGTTCGTGTAGTTCGAAATATGATGTGAAGTCTGTGCATGGTAGTAGGGGATCTGATCGCTTGATATAGATCATGGATGTCCAATGTGGTTCGTAGTCCCGGAATCTCTGGCCAGAGTTGAACAGTGAGGTGATTAGAGAAATGTGTTTCTCTAGATCAATCACGACTGAATTTTACGAAACCTAGAACGTTCGCAAAGTTATCAAACTCAACAAGAGATCTCGATTAACCAATATCTCTAGTTTGATCAGGACATATGAATCGGAGGGATTGTACTGTACGCTAACTATATTACAATGTTCTTGCAGGCACTTCATTTGTATCTAGGGAATTAGTGAAGCGTGGTTGCTAGACGCTCGTCACTGATTCGTTGGGCACCGACTTGTTCGGAGATTGAATAATATGATTATTAATCTAAAACTCTCGGGAGTAGTTGATATAAGAACAATATGTTGTTCGAATCACAATGTGTTGTGAGCCCACGACTAGTTATACACCTGAACCATTGAGGGTCACATTCTCGTGTAAACCGATCCTTGAATACGATCATGTATTAATTAACTGTTAATTAAGTACATATAGTCGGAGGTCAATATGATTGAATCCGAGATTCATAATTGTGATTATGAGTTGGAAATATTACTGAGCTAAAGAAAACGGACACGATGGTGTACACTTTCTATTTTGGGAAATTTCCCGATTTAGCAGTACCCCTTAAATGGGCTTTCCGATTTTGTGAAATTGGAAATTTTTTTTATTATCTCATATCGATGAGAAAATTAAAACGAGAAAGAAAATATAATCGTCATATTTTTCGGAGATCGAATTGATTGTCAATTTGGGAGAAACGTAATGACGGCTAGTGAATTGGGCCGGCAAGGGTTAATGGATCCGATCCATTAGGGTTTGAGCCCAAGTAGCTCTTTTCCTCACCTATAAAAGGAGCTCCATAGGCATGAGGAAGAACACACCAAACCTAGAGAGATCTAACCCTAGTCTCTCCCTTTCCTCTCCCCTCTCTCCTCTCCCCTCTCTCGTCCGCCGCCCGCCGCCGCCGGCAGCCGCTCGCCTCGCCGGAAATTGTTTCCGGCGTCGTTTTTCTGGCCCGTTTTTCCCGTCGTATTCTCCCTCTCGTATTTCTAGTGCAATACGCGAGTGAGATTACCTATACGAGGTGAAACCTTATTTGACGAGAGACGCTGGAGGTTCCAACGAGCAACGCCCGCGCCCGAGCGCCGCCCGCGACCAGCCGAGAGCCGCCCCGGCTCTCCCCGTGTGCAGCCCGCACGCTCCGCGTGCATCCCCGCGTCGCATCCGCGCGACTTCCGACGAATTGTGCACACCCAAATGGGGGAAGTCCTGTTTCACCTTGGTGCAGGTAGGCAGGTGAATTTGGGAGAGCTCATCTTTGAGAAGATTGCTTCACAGGCAGAGAACATTACCCAGACGCAGAGCCTTGCATTCCCATCACTGATCTGGGAAATGTTGAAGATCCAAGGGCTTAACTACAATAGTGCTGATCTCCTGACTGCTGTGCCACATCCATACAAGCTGTCTGGTCGGGAGTACAATGACTTACCCTGGACTGGTTTCCATGCCACTGCCGCAGTGCCTCCCACTCCAGCTCAAAAGAAAGCACCCAAGCTACCGCAAACTACTGCCTCAAGCTCATCTGCCCCATAGCCTAATATTCATGCTCGTGTCCAGGCATTTGCAGAACAAATTGCTGCAAATCATATGGTCATTATGCAGGATTACATAGCCAAGGCACTTGTGGATGCTATCACCTTCTTCCTTAAAGAAGTGGGCTTTTCTCCACAAAAAGGGGAAGTACCAGCAGCAGAGGCCAAAGTGGCAAGGATCACTGTTTTGAAGATGTTGAAGAAGCGCATTGATGAGGACATCAAGGAGGTTGAAGCTGAAGAAGCTGCAGAGATGGATGCTGCCGCAGCAGAGAAGGCTGCCGCAGACACTGCAGCAGAGATTGATGGTGAAGAGCGTGGATCGTCCCCTGAGCACGATGATTGAAGAGTTTGAAGGATTGCAGTTCTCAAGACCCGAAGAAATATTATTTCTTCTCTTGCTTTAATTTTTATTCAGTCTGAACAATTTATTTAATTTCTGTTTATTTGGTTTGAACAATTTTTTAATTCGAGTAGTTTTTTTCCTTTTGAAAAAAAATTAGTGTGTTATTTAAAGTCTTACTTAGTTAAACTTGTTTTTTGTTCTATTAGTTAGTTAGTTATTAAATAAAATTTTGCTCTACTTAGGAAGTATCAACTAAGGGGGAGTTTCATTGCCTTAGTTGTTTTTCAAGATAAATTTCATATACTTCTAAGTCAGATGTATTTCATTGAGGGGAGTGCTCCATTGCGCTGCTGCCTCATGGTTTTGTGAAGAAAGATAAAAGGGGGGAGTTTGTAAGGATAAATATGTTTGGGCATTACAATGCCTTAAAGGATCTAGGCAGAAGTTGTTTTGCTAACATATTTATTTGTTTTCTTCTTTCTTCACAATTTAACTGTTGTAATCACTTGTCATAATTGGTGATTTGATTTAGCATAGTTCATTAGTTGGAACGTGCTTGAAAAACAATCAACATAGAAGATTTCTGCCGCAGCACAGCCAGATAGAGTTATGCCGCAAGCAGTGCAAGGCTTGGACAAGAGGTTGAGTTAAGAGAATCAAGCGAAGCATGATATAAGGGCAAGGGAATGCTGAAGTCCAGATAGTATGGAAGGCAGTGCAGTGTGGCAGTGAATTCCAGAAGAACTTCAGAAGGCATCCTGCGGCAGCAGTCAAAGCAGCCTGCCCTGGAATCTCTCAACCGATTGTTGACCTAGCAAAATGAGGAATTCAGTTGGGAATCTCCTCCTATAAATAGAGGACGACCCCAACACTATTCATCAACTTTCATACAACATATTAACACCTCCAGAAACACATTTCCATCAAGAATCGATCATCGAGCTTTTAGAGCCGCGACTTCATTTGTGAAGCTCGTCGTGCCGTATGTTCTCTCGTCTCTAAGAGAGTTCTTTTGTTCAGCTGATGATTCGATAGCTTAGAATAGGTGTTCATTTCAGTAGCTAGGTTTTGTTGTTGATTGTTCATACTCTTCGGATACGATTAATACGAAGGCATACATATGTATAGCCTTTGGTAATTATCATTGTAAATCCAAGAGTATCATTTTGTAAAGACTCGTTCTTAATAAAGTGTCTGGCCGTAAGGCCGTTTCGTATGTGTATAATTTAAATACACATACAAAGATTTAAATTCGTGTTCTTTACTTTTCGTACGTGTGTGTGTTCGTTTGAAGTGATTTATTCTATTAATTCCGCTGCAATTCTTATACATATATCACATATAATTTTATCACTTAAACTATCTGATTAATCTGGATAAAATACTTAAATCAAGTAAATCACGTAAAACGAACGATTTTTCTGTACAAGGCATCGTGCTGCGACATACGCTGTTCTACCGAACACTGCCTTACCTAGGCAGCGCATTTCACTGCGTTTTATCTACTGTCTACGACTTTCAATCTACAGTATTCAAAAGTTTATTGATTTTAAAACTCTATGAATTTGATTAGATTTTCTCCTAAAAACATGAATAGTTTACACTATTTAAAATCTCTCGAAAAATTTTTTCCAATTATTTCATTTTTAATAACATAAATCATTATAAAAAATAAAAAAAATAAAAAAAATAAAAATTATATTTATATTAATTTATTTTTTAATAAACTAAATTATTTTAAAAAATAATAATATTTGAAAAATTATTTAAAAATATATACTTTTTTTCTTTTAATAAATTAAATTATTATTAAAAAATAATAAAATTTGAAAAATATTTAAAAAAAATTATTATTAAAAAATAATCAAATTTGAAAATTATTTATATAAGTGTATTCATTTTAAATGTGCTTATATTGGAAGAATCAATACAATCAATAAAAATCATAAAAAATATATATATTACTTAATTCAATAAAGTCTACGAAAATTTATATAAATCAATAAAAAAATAGTCAAACTCTAGTTTATGGATTTTCAAAATCTATGAATTTCTTAAATTTCAAAAAATTCCAAAGAAATCTTAATTTAATACACCCTTTTAAACTTTTTAAAGTTACAACACTAGACCAATTTGTTTCATTAATTATATATATTTAAAAATAGTTGAAAAATAAATATATATTTGTACGAAAATTTAATAAAATTGATTGAACTTTTTGTATTTCATATTTTTTTAATAAAAACACTTCTATTTTTTCATGTTATTAATTTTATTTTATTTGCTCATATATCTAGCATTTTTTCAATTCATTTTATTTTATTATTTTATTTGCGCAATTTTTAATGGTGCAACGTTATTTTTATTTGCGACACTTTTATTTGCATTAATTATGTTTTCAGTTTTATTTTTTATTTTACTTGCACAAGCTATTTTTTTACTTTTGTTTTTTTCATTTTATGACGCAATTTTTTCACTTTGTATTTTATTTGTGCATTATTTTTTTTGTTTTTATTTTTATTTTATTTGCGGATATACTTAAGGTCTTTAGCAATTTCAAACTCTAAGAAGTGGTCGAATTTGGTCTACTCAAACAACATAGACGACGATGAAGCAAGATAGAAGCTAAAATTTCTAACTCTAAGATGGACATTAAATATGAGTAAAAGTGATCCATGTGTGTGGGTGATGCTTAATTTGGCCTTATAAACTGATATGTACTAGCTCCAATAAGTTTATCTTCCGATCCTTCATAATACAAATTATGAATGAAAAATTATAGTATCAAATTTTTTATATTAGGTAGAATTCCACAAAAGAAAAAAATGTCACCCCATCTTGTTATTATATTTCATTTTTTTATTATATTTTTTAATATATATGTGTAAGATAATTTATTAGTCTATGTTGTAATTTGGGCTCCCAAAATTACTCTACACAACATAGGTTGAAATATTAAATTAATGGGCAAAGAAAAAAATATAAAAGATAAAATACGAATTTTGTTAGTGTGTAGTTCTTCCTAGTTCAACATAGAACCACGTTATTCTTGTTTGAACTACGTTGAACTATACACTTTGTTTTGTAGTAACTTCATGTGTTATGTTTGTATGTTTTCCATTCATTAGTTCATACAAGTCTGCTAGGTCAACGTAGAACGAGCTGTGTGAACTGTGCATTTAACAAGTGGCTCAACCCGTGACCACGGTTCATCAGCGTAGGACAAACAGACTTAGACTCTACAAACAACATGGAGTTGCATCAGTGCGTCAACGTGGAACGAGCTATTCCATCAACATGGTTCAACGTTGATCAGAGAGAATTGCTAGTCCACCAACGCACTACAAATCAGAGAGTTCAAGGCTTACCGTGAAGACCTTGAATCAGAGCTAACACCTTGACGGACGCGGTGCAAGCATATCTACACATAGAGCTGGACGAATGACTGCTAAGGAATGAAGCCAGCTACGGGTGTGACTAGAAGACTTCGCTAGAAGGATTTTAGTTCAAAGAAAAATACTAAGTATACCAGCTATGCCCGCCACGAGCTCGAAGCACGAAAACACGCTAGTGTGGTAGTGCGTAGAGCTGGGTTCGTCAAACACGGAAAAATGGAATCTCGAATATTTCATGAAGATACTTTGGGCTCGGCCCATTAAGCGTGAATTCCGAAAACCCTAATTCTCGACACCTATAAATAGCGGGTAGTTGAAATTTATTATTCACGCATTGATTTGACATATTCTAGAGAGAGAAATATTGTAGACCGAGAGACTTCGCTAGAAACTCCGGTCATACCCTCTGTTTAGTCTTTGTAGTACGCGTCGCTAGATTAGTTCTACGTAGACATAGTTTTTGGTCGTGTTGACCTTTGTACAAGATTCGCTAGAATTTTGTAGATGTGTTTGTAAGTGGTTCCACCCTTTACAAGATATATAAAAGAGTCTTCTTTTAGAATCTCCAAATTGTGTTAAGTCTTTGTACTCTACCCTTCACAATCTAGTTGTAGGTAGAACTAAGTACAAAATACACAATTTCAATTGGTATCAGAGACAAGTTCACCACCTTTGGTGTGATCCTAGGAAGAAATTCTACAAAAGAGTCATTCACTGTCGTCAAGCCCGTCATACTCAACTCTACGAACTACTCATACTGGAAGAGCAAGACAAGATTGAAGTTGAAGAATGTGGATTCACGTGTTTGGGGAGATGTGTTAAACGGTTGGCAACCACCAACTGTCATCGACAGTGATAACGACACGGTTCCGAAGGATGAATCTACATGGACCACTGTCGAGCATGTAGTTGCTACCTTCAATTCGAAGGCTATCCACATTATCACCGATCTCATCGACATCCACATGTTTCAAATTGTGAAGAACCTCACTTCGGCCAAGCATGTGTGGGACACATTGGAACGTATGTGTGAGGGGAGTGAAAGTATCAAGAAGTCCAAGATCAGAGGGCTTACCACTACGTTCCACAGGCTCGAAATGAGGGAAGATGAGGATCTCGACTCCTTCTTTAACAAGATCATGGCCATTGTGAGCGAATGCTACGAATTTGGAGATCTCATACCTCCGCCACTCATTTGCATCAAGGTTCTACGAGGTGTAACGAATAAGTTTAGCATCAAGGTTACAACGATGGAAGATACGAAACTTGGTCTCTTGGGCGACTACAACGAGATCATGAGTCACTTGAAGAATTACGAGTTAAACTTGAAATTGAAGGACAAGTCCTACTCGATTACTCCATTTGAAAATTCTATGAAGGCACTTGCAATCTCTCAGAATGCATCTAGCTCTACCCCCAACAGGGCTGGTTCTACCCACCCCCTCTCACTCTACTGAGAATAATGCTTTTCTAGCTGAAGACTCCGATGATGAAAGTGAAGCTCTTTCTCTACTAGACTCTCCGAATCCGGACAAGTTCACTGCTATTCAAGATGAAGTGAGCTACCTCGTTCGTCAAGATATAAAGAGGAAAAGGAGGTTCAAGCAATTCCAAAATCAAAGGAACTCTAGAAATTCCTTCTCCACTCCACCCGCCACTAACCAAAAAGGGTATAGCCCCAGTCGGAAGTTTGTTAGTGGCGCCCCCAGCAGAGATAAGTCTCAAATCAAATGCTTTGAGTGCAAGGGGATGGGGCATGTGAAGAATGATGTCCTAACTTGCATCGGAAGAACAACATGAATGTGAGTTACTTGGTGTTCGATGGAGATGATGCTTTGTACTCTTCTGAGGAAGACAAAGGGTGCTGGGATTCGATGTCCCGGGCTATCAAAAAAATTGCGGAACCGATAACCCGACCGAAAACCCTAGATCGCCGGAAGACCCGAACGCGAACCACCTCACGAGCCGGGGCCCGACCGAACGCCCAGCGAGGCCCGAAGGCCGCGTGCGCCAGCCGAGCCCCCGCGAGGGGCTCGCGATCGTCCTCGGACGATCGCTGGGGATGCACGAGGCATCCCCGGGGCTGCTCGTAGCAGCCCCGCAGCGAGTCAGGTGACTCGCTGCCCGCGAGGGCATCGCCCTCGCATGACCCGCTACGGACGAACCCGTAGCTCATGCGAGGCGGCTACGGGTGACCCCGCAGCAGCCCGCGATCGATCCTCGCGATCGATCGCATCCCTCGGCTCCAGCCGAGGGTTCTTCGCGGCACGCGCCTCCGACGACGGCGGCTGGGGTCCGCCACGGCACCAGCCCGTGGCACCCCGGCGATCGACCGAAGTCGATCGCATGCCCCGGCGTCCAGCCGGGGCTCGCCCTTCGTCGCGCGTCGCGGCGGTCCGAACCCTAGGGTTCGACCGCCTCCTTCGATCCTCGGCGGGGATCTCGAATCCCCGTCCCCGAGGCTCGTCGTTTTCCCGGATCGTGCGTTCATGTATATATCACAATTAACAAGCACATAAATCATAAAAGGGGGTTTATGATTTTACCTCGATTCGTTGTACGGAGAAATGAATTAACGATGATGACCTTGCGATCTTCCTACGTATTCCTCGCACCTCGTCCGAACGTCGTGTGGGCGACGATCTATCGGACTCCTATGGATCTCCTTCACTCTTCAAGACTTTATGATTGGCGTATCTTAGGTTAATGAATTGTGAAGACCATGTAGTGCTTTTATAGGCTACGTAGGGGATCAAAAGGAGATGAAATATTGGGCTTCTAATATTGAAGATTAAATTGGGTCCAACCCAAATCCATTAATCCTTATCAATATTAATTTTATTTATTTTCCACTATATAAATAAAATTGCACTCCCAATATTTATCCATATTATATCAAATAATATTTCTCCGGTTAGTATTATTTATTCCGTATATTTAAGATTTAAATATCCATGAATAAATTTATTTATTGCTCAATAAATAATATTCATATCTTATATCCGAGACTAGTACCGTTCAACCTTTATTATTGTGCGGAACGAATCCACTCATGAGGTTTACACAATAATTCCTTATGAACTCATCTCGGGGATATTATCAACCCTTCCGGGATACACTTTCCCGTCAAGTATTCACGGCATGTCATATATAAAATATAGCGACCCAATTTTTACCGGTAATTAACCCAATAATTAAATCGGTTAATTCCTTTGGAAAATCAAAGTCTCTTATATTAAATATACACACCCGCAATAGTATCGGGGATTAAGAATAAAATACTCTGAGATTTAAATCAATTATCAACGGCAATCCTAATTGATAAATCTCAAGCGATCCGCCCAATACACCTAAGTGTACAAGTGTGATAAAATAATTAAGATAAATTATTTTCTCTCTCACACAACGACTATACCGATGGATTGGTCCGTGTCCATCTAGGTCGTGAGCAACCGTTTGATTAAATACGAGTAACCGATAGTATGATCTTCTGTGTGCCCATGCACACCATACTAACTACAACGTATAAAATCCAGGACTATATTTTGCATATTTAATTAATAATAATTAAATGCAAATAATTGTTTATTAATTAAATAGGTTAAATGCTATGACCGGGAGTTTACCGATACTTAAATATAGACATTAAGTACACAACTCCAACAATCTCCCACTTGTACTAAGGTCTAGTCATTTCCTCCAAACTCCCGACTCCCATACTCATCACGTGCTTAAGTTATACTTCCCAGAAGTATTATGTGAATGAGCAATCTAGGTTGCCGCTCTGAAGTTATCTTGGTGACTACTGCGTCGTCTCCCTAGACGATGACTCGAATCAGGTGGTACTTGCTCTACGTGTTATCATCACCTTTTGAACTTATGACTTCTTCCAGTTTACCATGCACCGCTATATACATAGCCTTTGGTGAACCAAGAATCATATCCAAGTTCAGAGGTCATCCCGGAACCTAACCAAAACTTCCGCTGCCTCTGAGGCTGCTATTCGGTTTATGATAGAGTCCGAGAAGCATCACGCTTATCACTCTTTCATCCTTAGGTTCCACCTCTTCTAAAAGTGAACACATAGCCTGATATCGACTTACACTGGTCTTTCTCTGATTTTGGATCTGAGAAAACGTAATCTAAGAAGATTTCATTTTGCTTAGTGATCCAGTACTTCCAAGTACTTTTACAGCATTCGAATATCTCTTATCCAGATTACTTTGATATCCTCCCACTACGCTAACCGCATAGTTGATATCAGGTTCTCGTTTTACAACACTGCATTTACAAAGCTCTCTGCACTCCCAAGTGTAGGAAACTGCTTTGTCTATATCTATCTCCTTTATGTGTTCAAACCACATACCTTTAGATAGATGTATTCTGTTCCCGAAAAGCAATAACCTTTCTCAGAATTATGCATGTTTAAAACAAACCATAATCGCATAAGATGTCTATAGAGAAGTACAAATGTTCTTATCTAGAGATCGAAAGATTTCTAAGAACATGATCCAACT
Source organism: Euphrasia confusa (assembly GCA_954870475.1). NCBI lineage: Eukaryota > Viridiplantae > Streptophyta > Magnoliopsida > Lamiales > Orobanchaceae > Euphrasia > Euphrasia confusa. Next base: position 28,638,134 of record OX940960.1, read on the forward strand.
TCATCTTAATCTTATATCTCGATTTATTTAGACAACTTCTATTTTATGTCTGACAACACTTTTACATTGTTGCCAACGATGAAGTGTTATCTACACAAAATTCCGAGAAACAACACCTTGTTTCCATTACGTCTCTAACACACCTCTCCTTGCCTTTATTTGAAAGTTCCACAGCTTTGTGATAATCCATAAATGGATTCACTAAGCTTGTACTTCTAAATGATCTTGCCTCTTAACAATAATATTTATTGCTATCCAAGTAGGCACATTAGTACTGCCTCCTACGCAGAACTAGGGATCGATTTCATGTCTACTAGATCCAGAGTTCAAAACTCCTCCAGTCTTATGAACATCTCTGGTTGCTTAACAACCTCCCACTGCGATGGCGTTCCGGTGTATAACAGTAATAACATTAGGTGCAGTTAGTGGTGTACTACTACTCGGTCAGGCTGGTTCTCAGTCTTTCCCCTTTCCTCATTTTAAAGTACTTTGTCAGTTAGGGCATTGCAGTTCATCTAATAGTCTTCTTCTAAGAACCGGGCGAGGACACCCCTCTGGTTCGTAGTACTATTGAACATACAATTACTTGTTCTTCTAGGATATTCTACAATCACATTGAATGTGCCGTTGTATCCAGAAATATCCATAGAACATAGGTAGTTCCGAACAAACTTGTCCTTTTACTATTAGAATTCCATTTCTTATTCCTGACACACCATGTCTACACATCAGTGTATGGTGTAGTCGTTTGAGACTTAATCTCAATCTTTGATTTATGCTATGTGTTATTCAGATAGGTTATAGCCTCCGCGAACAAGTCGCAGGCTTCCAATGGATATACTTTGAAGGATCCCCATAATGGCTTTGTGTCGAAAAACACTTTGCTTTTATGGCACATCAAGTATTCTAATCCATCTTCGAGTATTCTTGAAAGAACTACTCGTACCTTTCTAATTACACATGTTACTGCATTAACCATAAATCATTCTCAATACTTGTCCGAATTCTATCCTTTATCCAGAAAGGTTAACTCAGTTGTATCAACTCCCAAAATTTGATTCTTAGGTCGGGAGGTCCATTCCTCCAACTATAATTGATCAAATCAACTTCGACCTTTTGAATCCTCTTTTGAATAGATACTACCAAGTTCAAGAATTCACAAGTATAATGATTGATAAGAAAATACATCTAATAAGTAAACAAGTTATACATAACGGTTTGTTGCATCGTGGTAGACTAAGGATTCATCATTCATATATTGCTATCTAATGTACCAGAATAGATAACGCCATTATTTCTTATCTAAATCATTCAATGATTAAAGAAATAAATATCCATTCATTAATAAAAAAAACCAGAACAAAAGTTCTTTTTCAAAATAAAGGGGTACATAAAGAAATAACTTTAAAATGAAATCCTAAAACAGATAAATGTCTTCCACTGCAACCGCTGCTACCCCAACAGCTTCGCCCATGTAGACTCGAACTCTTCTTCTCTAAGTCGCCGGGTTTTCTGGAACCCCTGCATTTAAAACAATGCACATACCGTCAGTGGTTCCATATCTACACACCAGAATTCTGGTAGATAATACCGCTGACTATGTTTTTACGACTAAAGAAAAATTCGTACCTCTGAGAGGACATTCAGACTTCCAGTGCCCAGACTTGTTGCATCGGAAGCACTTGCCCCTTGGCTTACTAGCCCCCACTCGTGGTCCATTACTCTTGGCACCACTGGGTTTCAAGGCTTGCTTCCTTTTCTTGCCACTACCTCCAACAGCTTTCAAGCTTTTGGTCTTGGTAGCTACAAGCGCTTGAGACTTGCCCTTCTTGTAGATCCCCTCTGCCGCCTTCAGTTCAGTCAGGAGTTGCGCAAGAGTATAAGATAGTTTACCCATATTATAGCTCATACGAAACTGCTCAAAACTAGGGGTCAGAGACTGGAGTATGATGTCGACTTGCGTCTCACCATCAATCATAGCTCCTAGGACCTCCAATTCATTCAACAGACTCATCATCTTGAGAACGTGCTCCTCAACGGGCGTTCCTTCAGACTGAGTAGTCGACATGAGGACTCTCATGGCTTCTTGCCTACCCGCACGGTCATGATGCCCAAACATCTCCTTGAGGTTAAATAACATATCCTCGGCAGTGTTCATCGACTGATGCTGGGTTTGGAGTACATTTGACATGGAAGCCAAAATATAGCACCTAACCATTTCATCAGCCTTTTTCCACTTCCGATATGCTTCTTTTTCCTCATCAGTTGAGGCAGTCGTGGGTTCAGCAGGGCATTGCTCATAGAGTACAAACTTGTACTCTTCAGCAGTCAGGACAATGTCTAAATTTCTCTTCCAATCAATGTAGTTTGGACCAGTGAGTTTTTGTTCCTTGAGTATCATAGAAAGTGGATTCATAGCTATTCTCTAAACCTATAAGCACATGTAAACAAACAATCAATTTAATATCCGATATTATCTCCCTCAAATAATATCATTAAATTACTAATTGTGTCTAAAATCCCATCAGGTAAGGCAAGCCACGTGGTGTGGACGTTTACCCACCCAAATGATTTAGCAATTAGATTTTCTTTGGTCATACATCGATTATAGCGTAACTTCGTGGTGAAGAATACTATAACGCGTATCTAAGTGTAAACCATCACTCAGCACTAAAGTATATCGCTTGGAATTGCTACGTCACCGCAAGCCACGTGGTGTGGACGTTTACGACAATTTCACAACTCTTCACAATCACTTATAACTGTCTACATCAATTAATCCAAAATCCGTTAGCATAGCAAGCCACGTGGTGTGGACGTTTACTACACCAAGAGACTTTTATAATTGACTCCCAATTTACAAGAACCATTCGATTTCGTAGATCAAGACTCGGAGAATCATAAGTGAAACTCGAAGTTTCTAACCAGTGATTCACCATGCGAACGACCCTATCTCTCATAAATGAGGGAGCCGAGCAGACAATCGATCCACCTATCAAAGAATGGTACGAAGGTCTCTAATTTGTGTCATCCACATGACCAAGTGGATTTGGCTCCATTCCACTCCACGGGGTGAGAATGAGTCGACTTGAAGTCAGTTTCAGAAAGACAAATTAGGCATTGTTTGATAAACTTGATCAATGTTTCTTGTAAAAGGAATTACAAGAATTCTCCTCCAATGACTCGTCTATATGAACTTCGGAAGTCCATAAGAGTCACCAAGAGAACAGCAATGGAGACCATGGGAATGTTTCCATCCCCTCTCCCACTTAGATTTTTACAATAAAGGGATACGCTATCTAGTGCATAAAGTAAACACATATAGCATGCATAAAGCAATAAAGCACATAGATCACATAGTCAAAATAATGCTAGAAAATTATTTTCCCGACTATCATGGCTTTATCCATCTTCATATGCATCTTCTAGTCTTCAGTCTTCGTTTCTTGAATGCTTCATGTGACGAGAATATTAATCTTCAATATTCAAATCTATTTATTTTCAATTAATCCAAAAGTTACTTAATTCGAAAATTAAGTCAATTGAATATATCAAAAATAAAATTAAATATTATTAATACTTTTATTTATTTATTTTCCTATCTAATTCTATTAAATCTCTAGAATAATCTATCCAAGGTTAAAACTTGGAATATTCTAGAAGACATCTATAATAGAATAAGGAAATAAAATAAATTAGGACTCTACTACTTTCCATTTATTAATTAATTTCCATCTAATGAAAATTCCCAAGAGTAGGAATAATCAAATAGAAAATAAATTAATATCAAATCAATTATATACCTAATCCATGAATATCTCCATAAAGGAAATAAAACAATAGGAATAAAATTAATTCCAATTAATTCTTTTCCTAATCCATGAGAGTTTCCAAAAGGAGAACACCCAAATAGGAAAACCGAATCAACTCTTTAGGAAAGTGAATCTTGGTAGGAATAGCATGGGATTGGGAGACCCCACGCCATCCCCACCGTCGACCTCCATCGCCCGGGACCACCACCGCCGCCGCCCCCAGCCCACGCGCCACCACCACCGGTGGCCGGCGTGGCCGGAAGCCCTAGCGGGCAGCCCCTTCGATGGGGTCGATCGATCCTCATGGGGATCGATCATGGGGATGATCGACCCCCCCGTTCGTCCCCTTCGTCTTCGTCACACGTCTTCGTCTTCCGGCGATCGTCTCAACATCGAACCAACGTAAATAAATTACAAGAATTTAAATTACACTATCCGGTATCGATTCTATACATGAAATCGACACTATACATTTTCCGGAAAATAAAGAACGTAATAATAAATCCTAAATTCGGTCAACCCCCGAATTTTTACTATTACAAACATTCAACCACACAAAACGAATCTCGACATGTCCGAGAGTTTAATAAACGAATAATCATGATAATTAATTAACACAATAATTAAATCAACCATGATAGCCGGAAATCCTGCAAGGTAGAACAATAATCGAATATATACATGAACACGAAACCAAACGCTCTGATACCAATTGCTGGGATTCGATGTCCCGGGCTATCAAAAAAATTGCGGAACCGATAACCCGACCGAAAACCCTAGATCGCCGGAAGACCCTAACGCGAACCACCTCACGAGCCGGGGCCCGACCGAACGCCCAGCGAGGCCCGAAGGCCGCGTGCGCCAGCCGAGCCCCCGCGAGGGGCTCGCGATCGTCCTCGGACGATCGCTGGGGATGCACGAGGCATCCCCGGGGCTGCTCGTAGCAGCCCCGCAGCGAGTCGGGTGACTCGCTGCCCGCGAGGGCATCGCCCTCGCATGACCCGCTACGGACGAACCCGTAGCTCATGCGAGGCGGCTACGGGTGACCCCGCAGCAGCCCGCGATCGATCCTCGCGATCGATCGCATCCCTCGACTCCAGCCGAGGGTTCTTCGCGGCACGCGCCTCCGACGACGGCGGCTGGGGTCCGCCACGGCACCAGCCCGTGGCACCCCGACGATCGACCGAAGTCGATCGCATGCCCCGGCGTCCAGCCGGGGCTCGCCCTTCGTCGCGCGTCGCGGCGGTCCGAACCCTAGGGTTCGACTGCCTCCTTCGATCCTCGACGGGGATCTCGAATCCCCGTCCCCGAGGCTCGTCGTTTTCCCGGATCGTGCGTTCATGTATATATCACAATTAACAAGCACATAAATCATAAAAGGGGGTTTATGATTTTACCTCGATTCGTTGTACGGAGAAACGAATTAACGATGATGACCTTGCGATCTTCCTACGTATTCCTCGCACCTCGTCCGAACGTCGTGTGGGCGACGATCTATCGGACTCCTATGGATCTCCTTCACTCTTCAAGACTTTATGATTGGCGTATCTTAGGTTAATGAATTGTGAAGACCATGTAGTGCTTTTATAGGCTACGTAGGGGATCAAAAGGAGATAAAATATTGGGCTTCTAATATTGAAGATTAAATTGGGTCCAACCTAAATCCATTAATCCTTATCAATATTAATTTTATTTATTTTCCACTATATAAATAAAATTGCACTCCCAATATTTATCCATATTATATCAAATAATATTTCTCCGGTTAGTATTATTTATTCCGTGTATTTAAGATTTAAATATCCATGAATAAATTTATTTATTGCTCAATAAATAATATTCATATCTTATATCCGAGACTAGTACCGTTCAACCTTTATTATTGTGCGGAACGAATCCACTCATGAGGTTTACACAATAATTCCTTATGAACTCATCTCGGGGATATTATCAACCCTTCCGGGATACACTTTCCCGTCAAGAATTCACGGCATGTCATATATAAAATATATCGACCCAATTTTACCGGTAATTAACCCAATAATTAAATCGGTTAATTCCTTTGGAAAATCAAAGTCTCTAATATTAAATATACACACCCGCAATAATATCGGGGATTAAGAATAAAATACTCTGAGATTTAAATTGATTATCCAAGGCAATCCTAATCAATAAATCTAAGGCGATCCGCCCAATACACCAAGTGTACAAGTGTGATAAAATAATTAAGATAAATTATTTTCTCTCTCACACAACGACTATACCGATGGATTGGTCCGTGTCCATCTAGGTCGTGAGCAACCGTTTGATTAAATTCGAGTAACCGATAGTATGATCTTTTGTGTGCCCATGCACACCATACTAACTACAACGTATAAAATCCAGGACTATATTTTGCATATTTAATTAATAATAATTAAATGCAAATAATTGTTTATTAATTAAATAGGTTAAATGCTATGACCGGGAGTTTACCGATACTTAAATCTAGACATTAAGTACACAACTCCAACAAAGGGAAGATGTTGGAGCCTACTGAAGTTAATGCACTTCTAAGTACTATTGATGATGAGAGTGATGAAGAGTATGAGGTAGATCAAGATGACTTGGCTACTCATGAAAATATCTTTTGTTATACCTCTGTGGTTGCAGGCATAACTGAGAAGTCCGCTAGTTCTACCCCTAATTCTCTGGTTGGGGGAATGACCAAGAAGGAAGCTAAGTCTACCCTCGATTCTGAGAAGGTGAGCAAGAGGGAGTTCAATATTGTGAAGATGGAGCTGGAGAGGGCGTTGAAGAAGGCTAGTGAGCTAGAAGCAATTGTGAGGAAGGAAGATACGGAGAAATATTTCCTTAGAGACTCTTTTGCAAAGATGGAGGAAGGCTATGCTATGCGCACCAAGGAGCTCTACCAAGCAAAAGACAAGCTAGATGTTGCAAATTGTCTTTTTCAAAAGCTTAATACTGACACTTCTAAACTTGATAACATGTTGAACTGTGTTAACACCAAGCACTTTGGGCTTGGGTTTAAGGAAATTTTTTATTCCGTTTACTCCGACTCTCTTTACGCTTCTACTAAGTTTGTGCGTGCTAAAGATAAAAGCTACTATCGAAACTATCAAGGCTAAGCCGGAGGATGCCTTATCTTTCAAAGGAACCTCGGCCTCTACCTCTAACGTGAAAATTTTCAAACGCACTATCTCTACCCCTATGTCCCAAAATGCTTCAATGTCCTCGATGACACCGACGTCTAACTCTGTCATGCCCATGACGAAATCCGGGTCTACCCTTGACAAGAAAACTTTCACGTGAAATGTCTCAAATCGATCTAAGACATCTAACTCTACGAGTGTGTCTACTTGGAAGGATCGATCTCCCAACTCTATCCCTGTGCTACACTCGGCTACGGGCACCACTGCTCACAAGAAGAAAAATTCTTCTCCATCTTATAAGAAAATATATGTATGTCATTATTGTGGGAAAAAGGGGCACATCAAACCTTTTTGTTATAAGCGTGTCGACGACTTGAACTCTCACGGAGTTGTTTTGAAGCAAGTATGGAGACCCATTGCTAAGTACACGCATGTCAAGACCAAACAGGTCTGGAGAATTAAAGCTGCTCTACCCACAGCAAAGGCAATTAAGCAAATGCAAGTATGGAGAAGAAAAGAAGAGGTGATATGTAATGTTGCATTCACTGTGGCTAAAGGCACGACAAAGGAGACGTGGTATTTTGATAGTGGGTGTTCTCGACATGACCGGAGCTAAAGATTCTTTGATTGATTTTATTCCTCATTCTGGTGGTCCCGTCACTTATGGAGGTGGGGCAAAGGGAAGTATACTTAGTACTGGAACATTGAATGTGAAGGGTCTACCCGCACTCAAGAACGTTCTACTGGTAGATGGTTTGTGTGCTAATCTTATAAGCATTAGCCAACTGTGTGATGATGAACTAAATGTTAATTTCAACAAAGAAAGTTGTGAAGTGTATAACACTAAAGGAGAGTGTATTCTCACAGCTGCCCGTGCTAAGAACAACTGTTATGCCATTAGTGAATCTTGTCTAAGTGCTTCTACCCCTGACGAGATAGATATCTGGCATCAAAGACTTGGTCATACCAGTCTTCGAAACCTTGAGAAGTTGGTTCAAATAAAGGCAGTCAGAGGGATAGATAGTCTACCCAAGATTGACAAGAGAGTGTGTATAGATTGTCAAATGGGAAAACAAACTCGATCCCCTCATCCGACTATCTCTACCCACAACTGCACTACTGAGTGCTTTGAATTACTACACATGGACCTTATGGGACCCATGGAAGTGCAAAGTTTGGGAAACAAGTGGTATACCCTTGTCATTGTTGATGATTTTTCAAGGTATACCTGGGTGAATTTTCTTGGCACGAAGGATGAAGCATTCGAAGCTTTTCGATCCTTAGCTCGTAGGATCCGCACCACCTATGCCAAAAGGGTTCAACGTATACGTAGTGACCATGGTGGTGAATTTCAAAATGGAGTATTCGTTGAATATTGCACTCGTAAAGGGATTCACCATGAATTCTCTGCTCCAAAGACACCACAACAAAATGGTATTGTAGAGAGGAAGAATAGGACTCTACAAGAAATGGCGAGAGTAATGTTGGTGGCTGCGGGTATGGCAAAGGGTTTTTGGGCAGAAGCATTAAGTGCGGCTTGTTATGTGGTGAACCGGATCAGCATTCATGCTAGTACCCAATGTACGGCATATGAGCTATTAACTTCCAAGAAACCAAATGTTGCACATCTTCGTGTTTATGGGTGCCTTTGCTACATCTTAAATAATAGAGATGCCTTGAAGAAATTCGATCCTAAGTCGGACAAGGCTATTTTTGTTTGCTATGCCCTTAACAGCCATGCTTATCGGGTGTTCAACCTACGAACTAAGACGGTGCAAAAATCCACAAATATTAAATTTGATGAACACCATATTCATGAGAATCCGTCTAAGTCCACTATGCAACAAAATGTTTTTCATCCTGTTCTACCCACTACAGAAATCTTGGTTGAGGGGGAGGTAGATCAAGGTGAAGGACCACCCGTGCCACCTAATGGAAATTCTATTTATCACAACTGTGGTGACTCTACCCCCTCAGAGAGTGATGACTAAGGTTTAAATCAGGGTACTTCTAACCCTGCTATGGGCACCACTGGAGCTTCTACTTCTACCGGAGTTCCTAACTCGGGTCCACCCGCTTACATTCGAAAGAGATATCCAAATCAACAAATGATTGGAGATCTCAATCAACGAGTTACTCGCTCTACCCGCTCTACAGACACTTTGCCCGCTAGCTATCCTCACACACTCTTAAACTTGGCTCTCCTATCTCCGGACGTGGGCATTATGAGCTTCGTCTCTGAAATTGAGCCTGAGAATATTAAGGAGGCCATTCTCGATGAGTTTTGGATTGCGGCAATGCAGGACGAGCTACACGAGTTTGAACGGAACAAGGTGTGGTCGTTGGTTCCAAGGCCAAAGAATGTAAATGTTATTGGCACCAAGTGGATCTACAAGTTCAAGACCAATGAGTTCAATCAAATTGTGCGTAACAAGGCACGACTGGTTGCTCAAGGGTACACCCAAGTGGAAGGAATAGAATTTGAAGAAAGTTTTGCTCCTGTGGCACGCATAGAGTCCATTCGCTTACTTATTGCGGTGGTTTGCTACAAAAATATTCCGTTGAGGCAAATGGATGTGAAAGCGGCTTTTCTTAATGGAGTGTTGGACGAAGAAGCCTATGTTGAAAAACCTAAAGATTTTGTGGATCCTCACAAACCGGATCATGTGTACCTCCTTCATAAGGATCATGTGTAGAGCTGCCTTACCGAATTTCTCTTGAAATTTGGATTTACTCGTGGTAATGCCGACACTACCCTCTTCATAAAAATTGTCAAGAATGAAATGCTCATTTCCCAAATCTATGTTGATGACATTGTGTTCGGTGCCCCGATGACCACTTAGTAAAAGAATTCACTGAAGTCATGGCTTCCTCTTTTCAAATGAGTTTGGAGGGGGAGCTAAGTCACTTTCTTGGTCTCCAAATCTCACAACGCCCCGATGGTATGTTTGTTTCTCAAACTAAGTATGCCATCAACATGCTCAAGAAGTTTGATATGGTGGATGCTAAACCCATGAAGATCCCTATTGATACCACTGACAAGTTGAGCAAAGCTGAGAAGAGCAAGGATATTGATATCTCCATCTATAGATCTCTCATTGGCAGCCTGCTCTACCTCACTGCCACTCGACCAGATATTATGTTTAGTGTGTGCCTTTGTGCCCGCTACCAAGCACAGCCCAAGGAAGAACATCTTGCAGCCGTGAAGCGTATCCTTCGATATGTTGCCGGGTCTACCGACCTTGGTATATGGTATACTAAAGATACTTCTTTTTATCTTGTTGGTTTTGCAGATGCTGACTGGGCCGGTGATACGGACGAACGAAAGAGTACTAGTGGTGGGTGTTGCTTCTTAGGAAACAACCTTATTTCATGGCATAGCACATAGCGAGAAGAAAAATTGCATTGCTCTATCTACCGCCGAATCCGAGTATGTGGCTTCTGGGATTTGTTGTACCCAATTGCTATGGCTTCAACAAATGCTTGCCGACTATCAAATTAAGAGCACGCCACTTACTTTATACTGTGACAACGAAAGTGCTATAAAGATAAGTCAGAATCCAGTACAACACTCAAAGACCAAGCATATTTATATACGACATCACTTCATTCGAGACTTGGTTGAACGGGGTAAGGTTGTAATGGAACATGTGCCTACGGAGAAACAACTCTCAGACTTCTTCACAAAACCACTTGCTTCGGATAGATTTTCGACTTTACGGAGTTCACTCTGCATGTGTGCGCTTTGAAGGGTAGTAGGCTGCAAATGGCTACCTTCACCCACAACCGTTTATTTTCTCAATGGAACCATCAGGTAGAGCAAGGTGAGGTTTGTAGTTGACAGTTGCAAAGTGACGTAGTATTTGGACACACTGTTCTCTAAATATTTACATAAGCAATTCGTTGGAGTGAACTTGGTTTACTCTACGTCTAGCAGGAAAAGTCGGCCTAAAGATTTCCTCGGTGGACTGGGTCTTGATTGACTTGGTCTTCGGGCACTTGCAAAAGACATGGCCTTATACATATAATGATGAAAACACAAATATATATAAATATATATATGGAAACATCATTTTATAACACCTATCACTGATTGGGTCCTAATAGGCCTGATCTACGCCCGAAAAGCAAGTGAAATGGTCGTGGTTACACGCTGAACTGGCCAAAATAGCAATACAGCCCATAAAGCACTGTCACTCTACCTCCAATATCTCTACTTAATGTTCTTTCCAGCGATTTTGATTCACTGTGTGGTGGTACGTATGCCCACGTTTGTGTGTGCTTGTTATGCCTTTAACTGTTTCATTTTTATGTAAATTTTGCAGAGTAGTCCTGGTCTACGAAGCATGCATGTTCTACCTCGAAGTGCTTCCTTTAGGCTTCGTTGGTCAAGACAACTTTTATGTGAATTTTTGAAATTTGGGTAATTCGACGTGTGTCTATGTGTATTTACTCCTGCTCTACGTGTGCAACTTTGAGTTCTCATGAACGTCTTTCTGTCTAACGTGTTACTCTTTGCTTGTTGTGTTGTTTGCTGATTTTACATTATAAGTATCGTTGTTCTACCCATAACCACTTTTGCAGCGCGTGCTACTCTTTGATTTTGGTTGCTGCTGATGCGTTGTGCTACCCTAGCCCATGTACACTCTCTGGCAGCTCATATCTCCCTACTGACGCGTCTGACCAAGTAAATCTACTACCCTGTCCATTGTTGAACTGCCCGGGTTCATTCTTTATATATATATATATATATATATATAGACTTTTTTTACTCTAAGTATCTCACTTCAAAGCGTCACTACTCTTGGAGTGCGTTTTTCCCTTTGGTTTGTGTTTTTGCAGATGCGTTGAACTAAATTTTTTGTTATGCGCTCCCCGGGAGTCATACGGTCTTCATGCGCGTTTTACTACGTGTCTCTACTATTCGTGCTCGATGCATCCCTAGCCAGTGGACACGTGGCTCACTCTACGCCACATAATTTGAACCGCTCCCGCTCCTCTATAAATACCCCCCCGGGTCAAACACACAGTGCACCTTACACTGCGTATTTTAGAGAGAGAAACCCTTGCAAAAATTCTGTTCATCATTTCTACATTGAAGCTCATATCATCTACCCTCAAAATTACTCTTTGCTCTACGCAGGACTTGTTCACTCACCGCTTCACTACAATGACTTCCTATAAAACTCCTGAATTTTATGCCTCCAAAATTGTTGAACTAAACGCACACCAAGCTGCCCTCGAAGCCCAGCAAGCCGTAGAGGAGGACTTTGAAAAAGTCACTGAACTGGAAGCGACAATTGGTGCTCTACGTACCACAATTATTGAACACGGGCGAAATAAGATGCTAGCGGAGAAAGCTATAAGAGAGGAGGCGACCCGTAGAGCCGAAGGGGAAAGAAAGAAGAAAGAGGAGGACGAACGTTTGGCCGAGTTGGAACACCAACGTATCGCTGAGGAGGAAAAGAAAAAGAAAGAGAAGGAAGAGGCAGACCGTTTAGCCGAAATCGCACGAAAGAAAAATGAGGAGGCGGCACGTATTGCCGAGGAAGAGAAGAAGAAAAAGGATAGGAAAGAGGCGGCACATATTGCCGATGAAGAACGAAGGAAAAAGGAAACGGCAGACCGTGTTGCCGATCTTGCACGAAAGGAAATGGCTGATCGTAGAGCCAAGTATTCTGATCATATGGTGGAACGTCCAACCGCGACTATAGTTGCCACCACTGCTGTTGGCACCCCGCCCCAAACTAAACTGACTAAGGACGCTGGTGATGCGTCCACCATTGTGATTGCGTTGTTGGAATTCGATATCCCGGGCTATTAAAATTTGCGGAAACAATAACCCGATCAAAAACCCTTCGCCGGATAACACACAAACACCGCATGCGAGCTGGAGCCCGAACGGAACATGCAACACGGCCGAAGACGCGCGCACACCCAGCCCGAGCCCCCGCGGCGAGTCCTGCGACTCGCCGCCGCCTGGAGGGCCCCACCGTCGTGGTGGGGAGGAGCGCGGCACCAGCCCGCGCTCCAGCGATCGATCGGGGTGATCCATCGCTGCCATCGGCCCAGCCGAGGCGTCGCCTCCTCGCGACCTCGAAACCCTAGGAGGGCGGTCGCCCGCCTAGGGTGGTTTCACCACCACCACGCGATCGTCCGTCTATTCCGGAGTTCGTACCTCGGATCTTGCGTTCTACGGTACTTTCAATAATTATCGAATAAAATCATCAAGGGTGTTTACGATTTTTACCTTCGATTCGTTGTTCGGAGAAACGAGATCAATCGATGACCTTTGGATCTTCCAACGTATTCCTTGCACTCGTTTGAACGTCAGGTGGGCGACGATCCTCCGAACTCTATGGATCTCCTTCACGAACTCTCTAAAATATCAAGTATGATAATCTTGTCTTGTAAAATTGTGAAGACCATGTAGTGCTTTTATAGGCTACGTAGGGGATCTAAAGTAGGTGGAATTTGGGCTTCTAATATTAATGATTAAATTGAGCCCAAGCCCAAATCTATTAATCCTATTAATATTAATTAATTTTATTTTCCACTATATAAAATTAATTGCACTCTCAATATTAAACCATATTATATCAAATAATATTATCTCCGATAGTATTATTTATTCCGTGTATTTAAGATTTAAATATCCATAAATAAAATTTATTTATTGCTTAGTAAATTTATTCATCTCTTATATCCGAGAATAGTACCACTCAACTTTATTATTATGCGGGAACAAATCCACTCGCGAGGTTTACATAATAAATCCTCATGAGCTCATCTCGGGGATATTATCAACCTTTATCGGGATACACTTTCCCGTCAAGAATTCACGACATGTCATATATAAAATATAGTGACCCAACTTTACCGGTAATTGACCAGATATTCTAATCGGTCAATTCCTTTAGAAAATCAAAGTCACTCATATTTGATATACACACCCGCAATAGTATCGGTGATTAAGAATAAAATACTTTGAGATTTAAATCAATTATCAAAGGCAATCCTAATTGATAAATCTCAAGCGATCCGCCCAATACACCAAGTGTAAAAGTGTGATAAAATAATTAAGACAAATTATTTTCTCTCTCACACAACGACTATACCGATGGCTTGGTCCTTGTCCATCTAGGTCGTGAGCTACTGTTCGATTAAATACGAGTAACCGATAGTATGATCTTCCGTGTGACGTCGCACACCATACTAACTACAACGTATATAATCTTGGACTATAATTTGCACATATATTTAATTAACAATAATTAAAGCAAATGAATGTTTATTTATTAATAGAGAAATGACAGTGTACAAGGAGTTCAGAACACTTAAATCTAGACATTAAGTATACCACTCCAACATGCGTCTGCCAAACCATCACAACAGAACGTTGAGCCCGCTGTGGACGAAGAGAAAGTGCCTGAGAACAGGCTTGTGGTACCATCTCCCGCGCGCGACGTCGGGGAAGGTTACTCGGCGGATTTTTACTATGAATGGGCCAGTGACCGGTTTGATACACTGGTTGATCAAAAGATCAACGTCGAGCGGTGGTACGGGCTCGCGAAGTGGGTGAACCGTGGGTTGCAAGCATTTATGAATGAGATGCATCTAATGGATGTTGTCAATTTTGACGTAGATTACAGCTCCTACGTCCACAAGGTTGTTTTTGCACATATTGACTCTGCGTTCGGCGAACCCGGCTCTGCGTCATACTGGAAAGTTATCATCCGCGAGCGAGAATATGATCTTTCTCCTCGTACGATCAACAGGATGTTTAAACGCTCCAAGATTCAAACCTCGTGGGACGCGCCCCCAAAGCATCATCCCGATAGTCAGATGATGGGGTTCATTGTTACTGGTGGCCTTGCCTCTACGGACCAGCCCGCGTGCACTTCGTTAACCCAATTCTTCACGCACTTAAACAAAATCATTGCCAACAACTGGATTCCGACGTCGAACTCATCTGTGGTCCACGCAGATGCCCTTCATCTAATGTATAAACTTAGTCGTGGAATCCAGGTAGACCTGAGTCAAGTGGTGTTCAACAAAATCGCGTCATACGGTAAAATGACCGATTTGGAGATTGCACAGGCCAAGTTGCCATGCCCCCATTTAATAAGTGCTATTCTTGTCAGTCAGGGCTTCACGTACGAGAAAGATGATGGCCCCATGGAACCCATTATCCAATTTCGTTTCGATTCCAAGTATGTAGCCCCACACAAAGTCGTTGATATACCGTGGCGTAGACTGGGGAATGAAGCAGAGGATCGTCGTTTGTTCGCCGAAGGACCAATCATAGAACCACTGCAAATTGCAGGTGGCCCAAAACGAAAAAGAACCAAGGCTTCTAAGTCAACGAATAGGGCGCCTATCACTGCATTGGACTCTACTTCCGAGGAGTCTGGTGGAGAGGGCTCGTCGGACGACCTCTACTTGTGTGAGTCGACCACGCTCTTAAGTGACTTCTCCTATCTACGGTTCCAAATTGATGCTGCGTCGGGCTAAGCTGCTTATATGCATCGGAAGGCACGTAGAGCGGCTCGTCTAGGGGGGAGATGGGTCGTCCTACGCTGATCTAGGGCCGTTGAGGTTGGTCCATGCAAAGCTAGCTAGCATGGTGAATTTGGTGGCTGAACAAATGGAGGCGTCAAGGACCGCGACTTATCGTCCCATAGAGAAGCCCACAAAGAAGAGTGGTAAAAGAAAGGCTGATGAGGTGGACGTAGAGGAGGAGGTTGAAGAAGATGATGTTGCAATCTTGCGTGCTACGCTTAAGAAGAGAAAGAAGGATGCTGGTGATGCGCACAGCGGTTTGGTGAAGAACGCTGATGGCACGGTGAACGAGGTTGAGGTGGTGAAGAAGGCTGAAAAGGCCAAGGGAGCGGGCTCTTCGGGCAGCAGTGCAGTTGACAAAACCAAATCGAGTGGTGGGACGCCGGTGACACCCAAAATCCCCAAAATCACAATCAAACACGCTGGCGCTGCAAAGGAGCCTGCCACACGTCCTACCGTTGCAGGTAAAGGACTAACTGCTATTGGTGGCCCGCAGGCACAGGCAAAGATGAAAGGCCACGTAGCCTCACTCACAAAACGTGATGTGGCCAAGGGCACACGTAGAAAGCAATTCGCCCACAAGCCCAAACGCAAGCCATTCAAGTCAAATCTCAAAGTCCTTGATGAAGCATCTGACGAAGAAGAGTCAGAAAAGGATTTGCGCAAGCACACGCCACCAGAAGACTCTGACGCAGAAGCGAGTGAATGATTTACAATCAAGTGTTTTCTATCCCAGTCCTTCGTTAAACTATTTACTTGTATTATTTTTATGTTGCTTTTTTCCATAACTCTGATCTACGCATTATACATTTGCTACAATGTTGCTTTTGCTCAGTTTGAGCTGTTTATATTATGCTATCTTTTCTCCTTCTACGTATGCATGTTTAACTCTTATGCTTTGTAGTACGTATGATTGTTTTACTTTACTTATTGCCCTACGTTGAACTTTTCGAGTATGATACTAATTTGAGGGGAGTTTCTCTACGAACCCCCACTTATGAAGTTGACTCAAAAAGGGGGAGATTGTTAGTGTGTAGTTCTTCCTAGTTCAACATAGAACCACGTTGTTCTTGTTTGAACTACGTTGAACTATACACTTTGTTTTGTAGTAACTTCATGTGTTATGTTTGTATGTTTTCCATTCATTAATTCATACAAGTCTGCTAGGTCAACGTAGAACGAGCTGTGTGAACTGTGCATTTAACAAGTGGCTCAACGCGTGACCACGGTTCATCAGCGTAGGACAAACAGACTTAGACTCTACAAACAACATGGAGTTGCATCAGTGCGTCAACGTGGAACGAGCTATTCCATCAACATTGTTCAACGTTGATCAGAGAGAATTGCTAGTCCACCAACGCACTACAAATCAGAGAGTTCAAGGCTTACCGTGAAGACCTTGAATCAGAGCTAACACCTTGACGGATGCGGTGCAAGCATAGCTACACATAGAGCTGGACGAATGACTGCAAAGTAATGAAGCCAGCTACGGGTGTGACTAGAAGACTTCGCTAGAAGGATTTTAGTTCAAAGAAAAATACTAAGTGTTGGAGTGGTATACTTAATGTCTAGATTTGAGTATTCTGAACTCCTTGTACACTATCATTTATCTATTAAAATGAACATTCATTTGCTTTTAATTATTGTTAATTAAATATATATGCAAATTATAGTCCTAGATAATATACGTTGTAGTTAGTATGGTGTGCGACGTCACACAGAAGATCATACTATCGGTTACTCGTATTTAATCAAACAGTTGCTCACGACCTAGATGGACACGGACCAAGCCATCGGTATAGTCGTTGTGTGAGAGAGAAAATAATTTGTCTTAATTATTTTATCACACTTGTACACTTGGTGTATTGGGCGGATCGCTTGAGATTTATCAATTAGGATTGCCTGTGATAATTGATTTAATTCTTAGAGTATTTTATTCTTAATCCCCTATACTATTGCGGGTGTGTATATTTAGTATCCGTGGCTATGATTTTCCAAAGGAATTGTCCGGTTTAATTATTGGGGCAATTACCGGTAAAGTTGGGTCACTATATTTTATATATGACATGCCGTGAATACTTGACGGGAAAGTGTATCCCGGAAGGGTTGATAATATCCCCGAGATGAGCTCATAAGGATTTATTATGTAAACCTCGCGAGTGGATTTGATCCCGCATAATAATAAGGTTGAGTGGTACTAGTCTCGGATATAAGAAATGAATAAATTTATTGAGCAATAAATAAATGTTATTCATGGATATTTAAATCTTAAATACACGGAATAAATAATACTACCGGAGAGAATATTATTGGATATAATATGGTTTAATATTGGGAGTGTAATTAATTTATATAGTGGAAAATAAATTAATTAATATTAATGGATTAATGGATTTGGGCTGGGGGCTCAATTTAATCATTAATATTGGGAGCCCAATATTCCACCTCCTTTAGATCCCCTACGTAGCCTATAAAAGCACTACATGTTCTTCACAATTAAAAGCGCCAATCATAAGATTATCATACTTGATATTCTAGAGAGTTCGTGAAGTAGATCCGTAGAGTTCGGAGGATCGTCGCCCACCCGACGTTCGAACGAGTGCAAGGAATACGTGGGAAGATCCGAAGGTCATCGATTGATTTCGTTTCTCCGAACAACGAATCGAAGGTATAAAATCTAAACACTCTTGATGATTTTATTCGATTATTTATTGAAAATACCGTAGAACAAAGATCCGTAGATCGAACCAAGAAACGAAGGTCGAATGGGCGGTGGCGGTGTGAACCGCCGGACCGCCGGCGCTCGCCTAGGGTTTCGAGGTCGCGAGGAGGCGACGCCTCGGCTGGGCCGAGGGCATGCGATCGATCATGATGATCGATCGCTGGAGCGCGGGCTGGTGCCGCGCTCCTCCCCACCGTGAAGGTGGGGGCCTCCAGGCGGCGGCGAGTCGCCAGACTCGCCGCGGGGGCTGCATGGGCAGCCCCAGCCGATCGATCGCACGACGCGATCGATCCCATCGATCGCATGAGCCCCGCGGACAGGGGCTCGGGCTGGGCGTGCGCGCGGCTTCGGCCGTGCCGTGCGTTCGGTCCGCGCTCCGGCTTGTACGCGGTGTTCGTGTAATCCGGCGATGAAGTTTTCGTTCGGGTTATTAGTTTCCGCAATTTTAATAGCCCGGGATATCGAATTCCAACACTAAGTATACCAGCTATGCCCGCCACTAGCTCGAAGCACGAAAACAAGCTAGTGCGGTAGTGCGTAGAGCTGGGTTCGTCAAACACGGTAAAATGGAATCTCGAATATTCCATGAAGATGCTTTGAGCTCGGCCCATTAAGCGTGAATTCCGGAAACCCTAATTCTCGACACCTATAAATAGCGGGTAGTTAGAATTCATTATTCACGCATTGATTTGACATATTCTAGAGAGATAAATATTGTAGACCGAGAGACTTCGCTAGAAAGCTCCGGTCATACCCTCTGTTTAGTCTTTGTAGTACGCGTCGCTTGATTAGTTCTACATAGACTTAGTTTTTGGTCGTGTTGACCTTTCTACAAGATTCGTTAGAATTTTGTAGATGTGTTTGTAAGTGGTTTCACCCTTTACAAGATATATAAAAGAGTCTTCTTTTAGAATCTCCAAATTGTGTTAAGTATTTGTACTCTACCCTTCAGAATCTAGTTGTAGGTAGAACTAAGTACAAAATACACAATTTCAAATTTTACGTGCCAAAATAAGGAAAAACCACGGGAGAAGGAGAAAATAGCATTATAATCGAATCAACGCGGGGTTACAAATATATATCCATCTCACGAAAATCTCTCCCTAGAAACGCTCTCACAAAACGATGTTCTGAATAACATTGTAGCTCACCATATTCTCAATAATATCGTTCTCTCGAATTAATTCTCTCAATAACATTAATCGAGTTACTAATAATCAAGCATGGAGATCCCTATTTAATAACATTAATCGAGTAGCAAACTCATATTCCTATTACAAATATAACTCAAATCTTTCTACCAAATAATATAATTATAGTCCCAATGTAATTATATTTCCAAAATAAAAGAAATACTCCAAACTTAATATCTTTACCAAGATATTCAGAATTCTCAATTGCTTTCTCGTAAAATCGGACGGACTCAAGTGGGCAATTAAGAGCTAATGGGCTTTGACCCATTCAGACTAATTAATCAACCGCACCATAACAAATCAATTAAAGTGCATTCAGCCACTTTAATTCTCGACCCAACGTCGACGCTGACCCTTGTCAGCGTGCGCGAGATATTCGATTGTCCGTCCCGTCTATCTGTTTTATCTAGTACTTCTTTTAGTTCGATTGGATTTGAATCACCACTTACCGTCTATCTATTTTATCTAGTACTTCTTTTAGTTCGATTGGATTTGAATCACCACTTAACAGCCTACAAGATTATAAATTGTAACTTTCATTATTTATAGTAAACTTCTGCCAAAACCGGGGCGTTACAATAAGTTTCTTAAATATCATGCTTGATAAATTTTATCTATTGATCTTGCTTTATTGTCGACATAAGTTGTTAAAGTTCACGAGCTAGGACTTGCTGAAATGCCTAACCCGAATAGTATTGATTTAATCGAAACAAGCATGATTTCCCGATTTCCTTTTTCATGACAGATTCATCTCTTCCATAAAACCATAAAACCCTCATTATACTTTATACATAATATATTTTGCGCTGAAATTTTTACTCTATTGTAAATATGTTAATTATCTTCTATTGCACACAATTTAAATCAATAGAAATTGATTTGATCGAAACAAGCAATGATTCTTTTCTTGATGGCGACTCATCTCTTCTATGATGATATAAATTGTTCGAGTTCATCAGTGCTGATCTTGCTCTATTGTCGGTATAAGTTGTTTGGGTTCACCATTGCTTAGGAGGTCGTAGTATTCCTCTCAGTGGTAAATATCACCCCTGTAATGTGCCTGGAAGGAAGCATAATATTATTTACGTTAAAAAATCGGAAAATTGCAAAAGTTCAAAACCATTGCTCTTTACCTTGTATTGTTCTCTCAGCACTTTCTCGTTGCCGTAAACAACATTTTCCCTCTGGTCCAATCAATTTCGTCATGGGTCAAGAGTAGGGAGAACCGATGGTATCTTTTCTAGAAGCTCTTGTCCTTCGACGATAGCGGTCCGAGTACATCGGACCAAATGCCACACAAAACTTCTTGAACACCTACAACATGCTGTCGCGCCTGAAAATATTCTCCCTTTTCAATCTCCTCTCTATAAGTTTTAGCAACACCACGTCGACATGCCTTATGAGCTAGCCTAATACATTCTGCGTTTAAGGTAATTAAAAATCACGTAATAATCTAAATTTCAGTTTGTTTTCTCAATTTATTTGTTTGGCATACATTTGCGCATCCCTATTTTTAAACTTTATTTGTTTACCTGCCTAATTCAGTTTTCTCATTATATTTTGAAGTTAATTTTTTTTAAACAACATTTTAACTCATGTTCAAGTGAATTCCGTCCAAGAGTAGCGAGAACTGATGGTATCTTTCTTGAAGCTTTTGATCTGACTTTAGATAGCGGTATGAGTAAATAGGAGCAAATGGCAAGCGGAACTTCTTGAACAGGTGCAACATGCTTTCGCACCTGAAAGTTGACAACGGAAGATATTACCCTTTTTCAAACTCCTCTAGGCTATAAATTTTGGCAACACGACTTGGCCATGCCCTATGAGCTAGCCTGATACATTTTGTATCTCTAATTCTTAAGGTAATTAAATATCACATAAACACTTACATTTCACTTTGTTTTCTCAATTTATTTGTTTGGCATACATTTGTCATCCCTATTTTTAATTTGTTATTTTACACTGTTTTTAACACATTATGTTCTATTTTTTCACTTTTATTTCCACATTATGTTTTTTAGTTTTTTTTTTTTACTTTGCGCTATTTTTTCATTTTTATTTATTTTACTTCATTTGCGCATTTTTTTAATGGTACAATCCTATTTTTTATCTTACTTACTTTGCGCATTTTTTAATGGTACAACGCTATTTTTTTCATTTTTAGGCTCTGTTCTTTTGGACTGAAACTGACTGAACTTTACTGAACTGAACTGAATAGATCTTGAATAGATCTGAACTGAACTGAACTGAATGGACCTGAACTGAACTGAACTGAACTGAAATTAAGTTCAAAATTAGAAACTTAAAATAATGAAAAACTAAAATTAGTATTTTTAAAATTTCAATATTTTGTATATTATAAACAATTTTATTAATTTTCTTATTTTTTTTATGAGGTTAAAAAAATTAAAAATGATTTACATTCTATAACTTTTATGGTTTATCGATAAATTCAAATAAATTGTTCATGTGAATACTCAAACAAAGTATACATATTTATGACACTATTTTTTTTTTGTTAAAAGTTTCGATATTACACAAAATTACTATATAATTTACATAACCATTACAAATAATAAATAATACAAAATAAATAATAATATAATATTATTATAGCACATTGTTTCTTTAATATTGATGCAAAATTTATTTTATGTTAAATACTATTTGGTAGACTGTGAATATCTTAATACTCTTGGATATTTGTCTCCTATTTGCTATCCCAACATCAGATATCATATTCCGGAATATAAGCATGGACCACCTAGAGGAATTTCAGAACATTTCAATTACCAACATTCTTCATTAAGAATAAAAGTTGAATGTGTTTTTGGTCAATTAAAAAAAAGGTGGAAGGTGTTGAAAATTATGCCTCAAATATCACAAAAGTATAAAATGTCAATTATTGTTTCTTGTTTCACACTTCATAATTTCATACGAATACACGAGAGTGGTATTCCAATTGTACATCATGATGTTGCCAGTGGGAGAACAGATACAAACTTGGATGACAAAAATCGAATGAAGCTCATGTCTAAGTTAAGGATGGATATATCCGAAGCTATTTGGAAAGATAACAACACCGAATAGCATGAAGATGGAGTACAACAAAATGATAAGGAGGTAGATCATATGAAAGTAGATTGACCGATTATTTAAATTTTGTATTTTTTATGATTTTTTTCAATATTACAAACATTTAATATTTATTGACATTAATTTTTATTATTAACTTTTATTATTATTATTATTATTATTATTATTATTATTATTATTATTATTTTTATTTTTATTTTTATTGTTGTTGTTGTTGTTGTTATTAAAAACCGAACTGAAACTGAACTGAACTGAACTGAATTGAACTGAACTGAACGGACCTAACTGAACTGAATAGAACTGAACTGAACTGAAATAAAATGAAATTAAGTCCAAAAGAACAGGGCCTTATTCACATTATTTTTTCAGTTATTTTTTTACTTCACACTTTTTTCAATATTTTGTACGCATTTATCATTTTTTCACTTTTAATTTTAATTTTTTTAACATTTTATTTTGATATTTTTTTTAACTATTTTTATTTACTCTAGTTTGGCGAAATACCAATTGAAAATAGGCGGTAGATACCGTTACTACAAGGTAACGATATAATATAGCGATAACTTTGGCCGCTTAATGAGAAAATTATATTCATCGAAAGAAGTAGTGTAGTTATATACTCCGGTTAACGTAGATTTCGTTAATGATAGTACCAATGAAGGTGTGAAAAGTGATGTTAAGGCTGAGCAGCAGCTTCATGTGCTTTGCAAGAAGAACTTTCCGACGGGGCATGCGCTCGAAGGGCATAAGTGCCAAAAGAATAAAAAGAATATCAATGTTGGGGAAGGTAGTAGCACGCAGAACTTTCCCGGGCATGCGCTCAAAGGACATAAGTGCCACAAGAATAAAAAGAATATCACTGTTGGGGAAGGTAGTAGCACGCATACTTTTATTTGCGACATTATTTTTACAAGGGGTGTTCATCGGTCCAAAACCGGACCGAACCAGACCGGAACCGGATTGGAGGAACCGGAATCATGAAAAAACATGACCCAAAAACCGGACCAGAATAATACCGGTCTGGATCAGGGGCGGATGCAGGGTTGAACGAAGGGGTGAGCTGAAAAATACATTTCGTCAATCGTTACAATAATTTTATAAATAATAAAAATATCTTAATGTTTAAATAAGTTGTGCTCTACGAGACTTCAAAACATAAAACTCATCAATAACTGAATCTATGTCTATATTTTTAACAAAATTTATTTCACTGTAAAGCATTAAAGAATCTTCAAGTAATTCATCCCCATCTTGTTAAGAATAGGCCGTCATTAGGTTCTTTATAGCTGAAAATAAACGTTTAGTTGTTGCAGGAGAAACGGGTAACATCAAAATTAGATGGATCAGAAGGGAGAAATAGATTTCGATCGATTTTTAGGGTTTATATATGACGTGAAGTGAAAGATAAAAGAATTTTCAAAAGGATAGAAATTCGAAAATGAAAAGAAGGGATGAAAAATTGTATTCTTTCTCAGCTTTTCGTTTCTCTCTTTCTCAAACAATTCTCAAACATAACTAATTTATTATTAATAAAACCATATATTTGGGCTTGGGAGTTGGGCCTAATATGTAATAAGAAGAAAAAGTAGGAGAAAAAAGTAATTCAAAATAAATATTGCGTATAGTATATATAAAGGTTATTAAAAAATAAAAAGTATAGGGTACTAAAAAAAATTGCACTGAGCTCTAGCCCAGTGCTGGCCTTGAGATCATCCGCCCCTGGTCTGGATCGAATCGGACCGATAAATTCGGGTCCGGTCCGGTTTTGGACAGGATAAAACCGCAATAATTTAATATTTTAATAAATTAAATATATAATAATAACTAAAGTTAATTTTTATATTTATAAATTTTAAATTTTATTCAATAAAAATAAAATATCATTTTTAAATAATAAAATATTTTAAAAATTAAAAAATATTTTTTTGTTTAATTATTTATAGATTATTTTGTTCTATTAATTATTAATAATTTAATATATAGTGAAAAATTTTATTAATACAAACATTATATTTGATAAGTAGAACAATTTTTATATATTATTAAATTAAATTCGGTTTTATCCGGTCCGGATCGAATTTTACTGGTTTTTAACCGGAACCGAACCGAAAACCGAAATCTCACTTTTAGTCGAACCGGAAACCGGTCCGGAATTTTACCGGTTCGAACCGAACCGGACCAACCGGTCCAATTCCGGTTCGATTTCCGGTTTGGACCATTTTATGAACACTCCTAATTTTAACGCTATTTTCTCACGAATTATTTTTTCAAGTTATTAATTTTATTTTATTTTCCAATATATATTTTATTGGCCCATGTTATTCTTTTACTTCCACTGTTTTTTTTTCTTTTATTTGGCATTATTTAATTTTTTTTTTACTTAGCAAGTTATTATTTTTTTTTTCCAATATATATTTTATTGGTCCATATATCTAACGTTATTTTATTTTATGCTTTTCAGTTATTCTTTTACTTTCACTATTTTTTTACTTTTATTTGGCATTATTTAATATTTTTTACTTAATGCTATTTTTTAATTTAATTTATTTTATTTTATTTGCATTTTTTAATGGTACAACACTATTTTTTCACTGTTATTTGCAAGATTATATTTTCTTTTTTTTACTTCGCTATTTTTTCACTTTTATTTGCATTAATTATTTTTTCCAGTTTTTTTTATTTGTTTATTTGCGAGAT
Organism: Euphrasia confusa; assembly: GCA_954870475.1. Taxonomy (NCBI): domain Eukaryota; kingdom Viridiplantae; phylum Streptophyta; class Magnoliopsida; order Lamiales; family Orobanchaceae; genus Euphrasia; species Euphrasia confusa. The sequence goes on from OX940960.1 coordinate 28,663,368, forward strand.
TATATTTTCTTTTTTTTTTACTTCCCTATTTTTTCACTTTTATTTACATTAATTATTTTTAGTTTTTTTTTATTTAGACATTTTTTACTCACGCATTATTTTTTCAAGTTATTAATTTTATTTTATTTGCTCACATATCTAGCATTTTTTCATTTTATTTTATTTGCGAATTTTTTTTATGGTACAATGCTATTTTTATTTTAATTTATTTATTTTTTTGTTTTTTTGTTAAAGGTCAATAACATAAAAAGTAAAAAGTGTAAAAGTACAATTAACATCGGAGAAAATCCCTACCGCTCCACACGAGCTAACATGCTAGCTTTCCACACAACAAAAAAATATATAGCACAATAATAATAAGACTTCATCTACCAAGCACAGTTATGTCCCGTATAATAGTGAGTGCTAAAGTAGCCACAATACTTGCACAAGCTGTTTTTTACATTTATTTTTTCATATTATTGGCGCAATTTTTTAACTTTGTATTTTATTTGTGCATTATTTTTTGGATTTTAGTTTTATTTTATTTGCGGATATACTTTAGACTTTAGCAAATTCAAACTCTAAGAAGCAGCTGGAATTTGGTCTACTCGAACAACTTAGATAAAAGTTAAAATTTCTCAACTCTAAGATGGACATTAAGTATGAGTAAAAGTAATCCATGTGTGTGGGTAGTGCTTAATTTGGGCTTATAAACTGATATGTTTGTTAGCTCCAATAATTTCATCTTCTGATCCTTCATATTACAAATTATGAATAAAAAATTATAGTATCAAATTTTTTATATTAGGTAGAATTCCACAAAATAAAAAATGTCATCCAACTTGTTATTATATTTCATTTTTTATTATATTTTTTAACATGTTGTAATTTCGGCTCCCAAAATTACTCCACACAAAATAGCTTGAAATATAAAATAGATAGGGAAAAGAAAACGATATAAAGATAGAACACGAATTTTACGTGGAAACCCAAAATAGGGAAAAACCACGGGAGGAGGAGAAAATATCACTATAATCGAATCAACGGGGTTACAAATATAGATCTCTCAATAGATCTATCTCACGAAAATCTCTCTCAATAGAAATGATCTCACAAAACGATATTCTCAATAACACCGTGGCTCACGATATTCTCAATAATATCGATCTCTCAAATTAATGCTCTCAATAACATTAATCGAGTTTCTTGATGCTCTCAATAACATCTTACTAATAATCAAGTATGGAGATCGCTATTTATAGGTGTAGCAAACCCATAAAATAGGTAACAATAGGATTAGGAATAAAACCCTTTTATTCATATTCCAAATAGAACTCAAATCCTCTTTCCAAATAATAGAATTATATCTCCAATATAATTATATTCCTTAATTTGATTGGATTCGAGACACCATTCAACAAATCTCCACCTTGACGAGAATCTTCTACAACCCAAAAACCAAAATTCACCTAGACTTCAGACGTCGATTATAGCGATCTCCACTTTCTCCTCCATTGGCCCCCTCGGGCTCCTTAATAACTAAAATTGACTAAGTCCGACCCTCGTCGAAACTTAGTCCCCAAATGTGATTTCCTCACCCAAATTGCTTTGTACCTCTTACGTGCTCTACCGGCATCCCCGCAAAACAAAACACTACTATTCGACTCCCTCGAGTCGCGAAAACGAGCCTCCTCGTTTGTACTAATATGAGTGCCCGCACCACCCATCACGAAAGCCATCGATTTATCCTTAGCGAGCATCGCATGCCCAGCTTCCCCAAGACAGCTTGAACCAGCGGATACGATTACGTCGCTCCGAGTAACCGCAGATCCTTCAAGGACATAAAGTCCTCCGGTCTTTTTCTCTCCTCGAATCACCATACGAGCACGTCTGCTCACCTCTAAAACTCCACCTCCAGCGGAGTAGTGATAACCCTCCTCATCAAGGGCACTAAGAGAAATAAGACTCACCCTCAAGTCAGGAACGTGCCTCACATTGTCAAGTGTTCGAATCACTCCGTCGAACATCTTGACCCGGATCCTCCCAATGCCAAGTATCTCACACGGTGCGCCATTCCCCATAGCCACAGTCCCAGTACTGGCCAAAACATCATATGTATCAAACCAACCCTAAAAGGGACACATATGATATGAGCATCCGGAATCCAAAATCCATTCATCGCACGCTCGTGATCCCAAATCAGATGCCAGAAGAAGTTCTCCATAATTGTAACTTTCTTCCAAAAAACCGACCTCCGGTTTCCTGCTCTGATTAACAGAATCGTCCTCACGATTCTTATCCTTCAATTTCGGACAATCTTTCACGATATGGCCCTTCTTCTTGCAATAATAACATTCTTGTTCTCCCTTGGACCGAGAATATCCCTTAGACCTTCCGCTCGCCCCACCTTGGGCGTTAAGGCCTTCACCTATTGCATCAGACCTTCCATCAACGAGAAATTTCATCCTCTCTTTAGAATGCAGCGCATCCACTACATCCTGCCTAGTAAGGGTTTCCCGACTGTAGAGCAGCGTATCCCTAAAATTTGCATGAGAAGGAGGCAAGGAACACAATAACCACAACGCCAAGTCTTCACTATCGTACTTTATCCCCAAATTCTCGAGATCCGAGACCGTCTCATTAAAAGCAGATAAGTGATCTTGCAAATTACCTCCTTCGGGCATCTTGTGAAGAAATAATTTTTGCTTAAGATGTAGCTTGCTCGTCAAGCTCTTCACCAAGAAAAGCTCCTCGATTTTCTTCCACATGTCAGCCGCCGTCTTCTCATGCATCACCTCTTCCAATATAGAGGTAGAGAGATGTAGCCCAATAACCCCCCTTGCCTTTCGATCCTTCTTCTCTTTCTCCTCCGTCTTCAACGTGCTTGGCATCTTATCGAGCCCCAACAAAGTCTCGTCTAGATCCAATTGAGCCAAGATCGCCTCCATCTTGAACCGCCACGTCGAGAACCGAGTGTTCCTATCCAGCATCGGAATATCGTACTTCATCGCCATCTCCGAAAAATATTCTCAAGCTCCACGGAATCCCAAGTCGCTAACTCAGGCTCTGTTACCACTTGTTGTAATTTCGGCTCCCAAAATTACTCCACACAAAATAGTTTGAAATATAAAATAGATGGGGAAAAGAAAACGATATAAAAGATAGAACACGAATTTACGTGGAAACCCAAAATAGGGAAAAACCACGGGAGGAGGAGAAAATATCACTATAATCGAATCAACGGGGTTACAAATATAGACCTCTCAATAGATCTATCTCACGAAACTCTCTCTCAATAGAAACGCTCTCACAAAACGATGTTCTCAATAACACCGTGGCTCACGATATTCTCAATAATATTGATCTCTCAAATTAATGCTCTCAATAACATTAATCGAGTTCCTTGATGCTCTCAATAACATCTTACTAATAATCAAGTATGGAGATCCCTATTTATAGGTGTAGCAAACCCATAAAATAGGTAACAATATGATTAGGAATAAAACCCTTTTATTCCTATTCCAAATAGAACTCAAATCCTCTTTCCAAATAATAGAATTATATCTTCAATATAATTATATTCCTTAATTTGATTGGATTCGGAGACACCATTCAACATAACATATATTTGTAAGATGATTTATTAGCCTACAAATTATAAATTATAACTTTCATTATTGGGTGACATGCAGATGAGTAATATAAGCATTTCTTCTTGAAAAGACAAACATACTCTTACTTTTCACAATAAAAATATAAAAACAAAAGAAAAAAGAAAATAAAAAATAATTGCGTGTGGACTCCATTAAGTCTTCTTCCCATTCTCAATTAAGAGGAGGGCAATCCCGACGTAGTCATTAATCAGCGATATTCAACGCAAAGAGACGACGAACAAAAGATTTTTGGATAAAACTTTTCAAATAAAACGAAATCATGAAAAAATAATTACTTCACGAACTAATGATTTTTCGTCTTTTTCGTTCTCTGTTCAGCACGAAATTCTATCTACTTCGTGCTCCGTCTAGCACGAACTCAATTTTCGTGAATTTTCGTGCTTCTGAGAGCACGGAAATTAATTTTTCGTGCCCATATTCGTGTTTGGTAGAAAAACTGTCACACTTTATCATAAATTCTATAACTTTTTGTAAAAATCTCCAAATTACGTTCTGTAAATTCTTTAATAAACTAGACTCAGTGGTCTTCACAAAAAAATTAACAAAAAATATTTTGAAATTTTCTACAAAAAATAATGAAATTAATGGTGAAACATGACCGATTAATGATCTCTGCGAGTAATCCATCTTTAAATAATAAACTACTTCGATTCAAGAAGACCTAGATTCTATATTATATATGATTTTGAATCCCATCGAGTCTAGTATAATAGAAAATTGATGAAAAGTTATTTGAAATTTTCTACAAAGAGTTATAAAATTAATAGTGAAAGATGGTAAACTAAAGCTATTTGTAGATGGTACAAATGTAATTAAAAAACTGTTTATATTGGTAATTAATTAGCATGTGTGACACATGGTTGGGAATAGCATCGAGTCTAGTTTATTATGGAATTTACGGAATTAAATTTGGAGATTTTTACAAAAAGTTATAGAATTTATTGTAAAATATGACAGTTTTTCTACCTAAGCACGAACATAAGCACGAAAATTCAATCTTCGTACTCCTAATAGCACGAAATTCAATTATCGTGATGTGTTTCGTGCTCCGGGAAGCACGAAATTCAATTTTTGTGCTGGGTTTCGTGCTTCTAGGAGCACGAAAATCCAATTTTCGTGCTCATGTTCGTGCCTAACCGAAAAAACTGTCACATTTTACCATAAATTCTATAACTTTTTGTAGAAATCTCCAAATTAAGTTCCGTCAGTTTTATAATGAACTAGACTCAATGTACTTCAATATCATGTATCATACACACTCTAAATAATCACGATTAAAAACATTTTATTAGTTAAAGTTGTGTTATTTGCGAATAGTATTAATTTGTCACATTTCACTATGAACTTCATAAGTTTTGGTAGAAAACTCTGAATAACTTTTCGTTTGTTCCATAATATAGTGAACTCGATGTGTTTTAAAACCATATATGATATGAAATTCAAATATTCTTTAATCTAAGTCGCTAATCTGTGATATAACGGTAAAATTATGTTGTCGATCAACTATTTCTAAGATTTTAATAATAACATATACATGAACGTCGTTGTTATATGGTTTCCAATTGAACGTTATCAAATGATGATTCTCAAATAAGATTATTTAATTTAATGTAATATACATTAACATCAACAATAATCGTTTCAATTTGAATATCATATAATCTCTACTAATGTAGTATAAGAGTTAGTCGATCGAAAATGAAAAATAACAATTAGATCAATCTTTAACAATCAAAATTGATTTATAATCAAGAATAATCATCGTAATGAGTAAAAACATCAAATTTGATTGTTGAAGATTGATCTAATTGTTATTTTTCATTTTCGATCGACAAACTTATACTACATTAGTAGAGATTATATGATATTCAAATTGAAACGATTATTGTTGATTTTAATGTATATTACATTAAATCAAATAATCTTATTTGAGAATAATCATTTGATAACGTTCAATTGGAAACCATATAACAACGACGTTCATGTATATTTTACTATTAAAATTTTAGAAATAGTTGATCGACAACATAATTTTACCGTTATATCATAAATTAGCAACTTAGATTCAAGAAGATTTGAATTTCATATTGTGAAAATATGTTCGAAATTCTAAATTTATGTAAGGCAATTCCATGCGGCAGGACGAAGGCGTTAACTCTGCCGCAGTGCGAAGGCAGAAACCAGTTCCCTGGCAAGAGGCAAGATCTAGGCAGGATCTCCTATTTTTGGTAAGAGACCAAAAATTGAATATCTCTTTCCATACTTATCCGATTGAGGTGATTCAAAAGGCAACGGAATCCTTGGAGGACAAGGAACCTATTCCTACCATAAAGCGACGTCCAGGAAGCCTATATAATCACGTCGAGCTACAGCAGCGAGATGCGAGAGAGAGGCAGGGGCATCGGTCGTTCGATGAGAGTCGGCCAAAAGTATTAGGGTTTTAATACTTGTTATTAGACGTGAGGTTAGATCGATAATCGCTTACGCCTTGTTGGCTCAGGATTATCAAGAGTGATTGTAATCTCGTTTTCGTTTAATAAAGAAGAAACACCCCTCTCCCCGAGCACGTAGGCAGCGGCTGCCTTGCCATAGGCAGCGCGATGCCGAAGCTCGTAAAATCTTGTCTTGTGTGTGTTGTTTATCGTGCTTTTATATTCTTGTGAGTTCACATATATCGTGAGTGATTGTGAGTTGGAGAGTCAAATCATATTCGTTCGGTTTTGAGTTGTTCACGTCGTGTGGTTTATGAAAGTTCAATTTGATCAGATTTATTCGGTTGGTTGAACCTTGTTGTGCGAATCCTCAACAAGTGGCGCCGTCTGTGGGAAGATAAATCACGAGAAGATGCTGAAGCTTGGATCGAAGAAGGATGATGAGGACAAGGCGTCGACAAGAATAACTTTGGTCCTTGGCGGATCGAAGGCAAGGCGATGAAAAAACAGCAGGAGGTTGCTGCTAGCACTGCCATTCTCCAGGCAAGGGGAACTGATAAACCTATGGATGATACAGCTGAAGCTGCGGCAGCAGGTACTCAGGCAGGCTCTGCGGCAGGACGAAGTTCCGGCAGGTACTGAAAAGGCAGGCACTATGGCAGAACCAAGAAGACAAGGGTTGTTCGCAGGGGCACTACGACGATGATTAGGTTTCTTGGAGGCACGTTAATTATTGTTGTGTCCAAGGAGCCGGCTGTCGAGACGTCATGACAGGAACTTGAGAGTTGGTACTCAAGGCAACTTCAGAAGAGGAGTCGGAAGAGTGAAGAACACGGCATCATCTCATGAAGGCACTGTGTCAAGTCCAGCCTCTTCGTGACCTTGCACAAAGGCAGAGTTGTGCAGCAGGGCGGTGCTGCGCAGCAAGGCAGTACGATGCGGCAGGGAGCAGCACTGTACAGCAAGGCAGGAGAGTGCGGCAAGGGGTCAGTTGTGCACAGGAAGGCAGTGTTGTGCGATGCAGCAACACTGCAGGATAGCAGAATAGAAGGCAGGCCATAAGGGCAGAGCCATGCAGCAGCGCGAAGGCTGTTGCGCTACCTTCGTTTCGGATGCTAGACCCAAGAGATTTAGGGCGTGACAAAGGGGTTTTTTCAAGGTTACAAAACCAGGTTCTTGAGGAGGGTTCATCTCTTTAAGAAGGAGCTGAATCAAGAATGAATCTAGCACATCACGAAGATGATGTTGCTGAGGCAGCAACTGCGGCAGGGTTATGCGGCAGGCCTCCGATTGTCACTTCGAGGAAGGGGGCATAGTGGATTATGGATCTAGCACATCACGAAGATGATGTTTGCTGAGGCAGCAACTGCGGCAGGGTTATGCGGCAGGCCTCCGATTGTCACTTCAAGGAATGGGGCATAGTGGATTAAAGATTCAGGGTGCATGGTTCACATAAGACCTATGAGGCAGTGGTTTGAGGTTCTTGAAGAAAGATTATCTTGTATTCAAGAAGTCACTGAATCGAGGATGGATCTAGCACATCACGATGATGATGTTGCTGAGGCAGCAACTGCGGCAGAGGGAACTGCGGCAGGCCTTCAATTGTCACTTCAAGGAAGGGGGCAAGTGCTGGGATTCGATGTCCCGGGCTATCAAAAATTGCGGAACCGATAACCCGATCAAAAACCCTCGATCGCCGAAGATTGGATCCCCGACTCATCCGCAGGAGTCCGACCTTTGGAGACTACGCGCCCGAAGACATGCAGCCCGCCCCCAGCCGAAGTCCCCCACGAGTCGGATCCACGAACGCGAACCACCTCACGAGCCGGGGCCCGACCGAACGCCCAGCGAAGCCCGAAGGCTGCGTGCGCCCAGCCGAGCCCCCGCGAGGGGCTCGCGATCGTCCTCGGACGATCGCTGGGATCGCTCGTAGCGATCCCCGGGGCTGCTCGTAGCAGCCCCGCAGCGAGTCCATGACTCGCTGCCTAGCGGGGCGTAGCCCCCGCACGCATCCGCTGCGGGCGAACCCGCAGCGCGTACGGGGTCGCTGCGGGTGACCCCGCAGCTTACCCGCGATCGATCCGAGGATCGATCGCACGCCCTCGGCTCCAGCCGAGGGCTTTACCGTGCGCCACCGCCGCCGGCCAAGGGTGGCTGGGAGGTCCACCCGCCGTGGCACCAGCCCACGGCGAACCTCCCGGCGATCGACTTCGCGTCGATCGCGTGCCCCCGGCGTCCAGCCGGGGCCTCCCTTGCCGTGAGTCCGGCGGTCCGAACCCTAGGGTTCGACCGCCGCGTTCGATCCTCGCCGGGGATCTCGAATCCCCGTCCCCGAGGTTCGTCGTTTTCCCGGATCGTGCGTTCATGTATATATCACAATTAATACGCAAATAATCATAGAAGGGGTTTCTCGATTATTACCTCGATTCGTTGTACGGAGAAACGAATCTTGTTGATGACCTTGCGATCTTCCTACGTATTCCTCGCACTTCGTCCGAACGTCGTGTGGGCGACGATCTATCCGATTCCTATGGATCTTCCTCACTCTCAGAACTTTATGATTGGCGTAACTTAGGTTCAAGTTCTCAAGTTATGAAAAGTGAAGACCATGTGGTGCTTATATAGGCTACGTAGGGGATCATAAGGAGAATAAATATTGGGCTTCTAATATTGAAAATTAAATTGGGTCCAACCCAAATCTATTAATTCTTATCAATATTAATTTTATTTATTTTCCACTATATAAATAAAATTGCACTCCCAATATTATTCCATATTATATCAAATAATATTTCTCCGATTAGTATTATATATTCCGTGTATTTAAGATTTAAATATCCATGAATAAATTTATTTATTGCTCAATAAATAATATTCATATCTTATATCCGAGACTAGTACCGTTCAACCTTTATTATTGTGCGGAACGAATCCACTCATGAGGTTTACACAATAATTCCTTATGAACTCATCTCGGGGATATTATCAACCCTTACGGGATACACTTTCCCTTCAAGTATTCACGGCATGTCATATATAAAATATAGCGACCCAATTTTACCGGTAATTAACCCAATAATTAAATCGGTTAATTCCTTTGGAAAATCAAAGTCTCTAGTATTAAATATACACACCCGCAATAATATCGGGGATTAAGAATAAAATACTCCGAGATTTAAATTGATTATCCAAGGCAATCCTAATCAATAAATCTCAAGCTGATCCGCCCAATACACCAAGTGTACAAGTGTGATAAAATAATTAAGATAAATTATTTTCTCTCTCACACAACGACTATACCGATGGATTGGTCCGTGTCCATCTAGGTCGTGAGCAACTGTTCGATTAAATACGAGTAACCGATAGTATGATCTTCTGTGCGCCCATGCACACCATACTAACTACAACGTATAAAATCTAGGACTATATTTTTGCATAATTAATTAATAATAATTAATTGCAAATAATTGTTTATTAATTAAATAGGTTAAATGCCATGTCGGGGAGTTTACCGGTACTTAAATCTAGACATTAAGTACACAACTCCAACAATCTCCCACTTGTACTAAGGTCTAGTCATTTCCTCCAAACTCCCGACTCCCATACTCATCACGTGCTTAAGTTATACTTCCCAGAAGTATTATGTGAATGAGCAATCTAGGTTGCCGCTCTGAAGTTATCTTGGTGACTACTGCGTCGTCTCCTTGACGATGACTCGTATCAGGTGGTACTGGCTCTATGTGTTATCATCACTTTTCGAACTTATGACTTCTTCCAGTTCTCCACGCACCGCTATGTACATAGCCTTTGGTGAACCAAGAATCATATCCAAGTTCAGAGGTCATTCCGGAACCTAACCAAAACTTCCGCTGCCTCTGAGGCTGCTATTTGGTTTATGATAGAGTCCGAGAAGCATCATGCTTATCACTCTTTCATCCTTAGGTTCCACCTCTTCTAAAAGTGAACACATAGCCTGATATCGACTTACACTGGTCTTTCTCCGATTTTTGATCTGAGAAACTGTAATCTAAGAAGATTTCGTTTTGCCAGCAATCCAGTACTTCCAAGTACTTTACAGCATTCAAACATTTCTTATCCAGATTACTTTGATATCCTCCCACTACGCTAACCGCATAGTTGATATCAGGTTCTTGTTTTTCAACATTGCATCTACAAAGTTTTCTACACTTGAAGTGTAGGTAACTGCTTTGTCCATATCCATCTCCTTTATGTGTTCGAAACACATACCTTTAGATAGATGTATTCTGTTCTAGGAAGGCAATAACCTTTCTCAGAATTGTGCATGTTTAAAACAAACCATAATCGTATAAGATATCTAAAGAGAAATAACTTCATCTTAATCTTATATGTCGATTTATTTAGACAACCTCTATTTTATGTCTGACAACACTTTTACATTGTGGCCAATGATGAAGTGTTATCTACACAAAATTCCGAGAAACACCACCTTTGTTTCCATTACGTCTCTAACACACCTTTCTCGCAAATCTATGCAGACCTAGGGATCGATTTCATGTATACTGGATCCAGAGTTCAAAAACTCCTCCAGTCTTATGAACATCTCTGGTTGCTTAACAACCTCCCACTGCAATGGCGTTCCGGTGTATAACAGTAATAACATTAGGTGCAGTTAGTGATGTATCGCTACTCGGTCAGGCTGGTTCTCAGTCTCTCCTTTCCTCATTTTAAAGTACTTTGTCAGTTAGGGCATTTGTTGTTCATCTAATAGTCTTCCTCTAAGAACCGGGCGAGGACACCCTTCTGGTTCGTAGTACTATTGAACATACAATTACTTGTTCTTCTAGGATATTCTACAACCACATTGAATGTGCCGTTGTATCCAGAAATATCCATAGAACATAGGTGGTTCCGAACAAACTTGTCCTTTTACTATTAGAATCCCATTTCTTATTCCTGACACACCATGTCTACACTTCAGTGTATGGTGTAGTCGTTTGAGATTTAATCTCAATCTCTGATTTATGCTATGTGTTATTTAGATAGGTGATAGCCTCCGCGAACAAGTCGCAGGCTTCTAATGGATATACTTTGAAGGTTCCCCATAATGGCTTTGTGTTGAAAACACTCCGCTTTTATGGCACAACAAGTAGTCTAATCCATCTTCGAGTATTCTTGAAGGAATAACTCGTACCTTCTCTAATTACACATACCGCATTAATCATCAATCATTTTCTATACTTGTCCGAATTCCATTCTTTATCCAGAAAGGTTAACTTAGTCGTATCATCTTTCAAGATCGATTCTTAGGTCGGGAGGTCCATTCCTCCAACTATAATTGATCAAATCAATTTCGACCTTTTGAATCCCTTTTGAATAGATACTACCAAGTTCAAGAATTCACAAGTATAATGAATGATAAAGAAATACATTCAATAAGTAAAACAAGTTATACTTAACGGTTTGTTGCATCGTGGCAGACTAAGGATTCATCATTCATATATTGCTATCTAATGTACCTTAATAGATATCACCATTATTTCTTATCCAAACCATCAAATGATTAAAGAAATAAAATATCCATTAATAATAAAGAAAACCAGAACAAAAGTTCTTTTTCAAAATAAAAGGGGTACATAAGCAATAACTGAAATGAAAACTTAAAACAGATAAATGTCTTCCACTGCAACCGCTGCTACCCCAACAGCTTCGCCCATGTAGACTCGAACTCTTCTTCTCTAAGTCGCCGGGTTTTCTGGAACCCCTGCATTTAAAGAAATGCACATACCGTCAGTGGTTCCATATCTACACACCAGAATTCTGGTAGATAATACCGCTGACTATGTTTTTACGACTAAAGAAAAATTCGTACCTCTGAGAGGACATTCAGAGTTCCAGTGTCCAGACTTCTTGCATCGGAAGCACAAGCCCTTTGGCTTACTAGCCCCCACTCGTGGTCCATTCCTCTTGGCACCACTGGGTTTTATGGCTTGCTTCCTTTTCTTGCCCCTACCTCCAATAGCTTTCAAGCTTTTGGACTTGGTAGCCACAAGCGCTTGAGACTTGCCCTTCTTGTAGATCCCCTCTGCCGCCTTCAGTTCAGTCAGGAGTTGCGCAAGAGTATAAGATAGTTTACCCATATTATAGCTCATACGAAACTGCTCAAAACTAGGGGTCAGAGACTGGAGTATGATGTCGACTTGCGTCTCACCATCAATCATAGCTCCTAGGACCTCCAATTCATTCAACAAACTCATCATCTTGAGAACGTGCTCCTCAACGGGCGTTCCTTCAGACTGAGTAGTCGACATGAGGACTCTCAATGCTTCTTGCCTACCCGCACGGTCATGATGCCCAAACATCTCCTTGAGGTTAAATAACATATCCTCGGCAGTGTTCATCGGCTCATGTTGGGTTTGTAGTACATTTGACATGGAAGCCAGAATATAGCACCTAGCCATCTCATCAGCCTTTTTCCACTTCCGATATGCTTCTTTTTCCTCATCAGTTGAGGCGGCCGTGGGTTCAGCAGGGCATTGCTCATAGAGTACAAACTTGTACTCTTCAGCAGTCAGGACAATGTCCAAATTTCTCTTCCAATCAATGTAATTGGGACCAGTGAGTTTATGTTCCTTGAGTATCACAGAAAGTGGATTCATAGCTATTTTCTAAACCTATAAGCACATGTAAACAAACAATCAATTTAATGTCCGATATTATCTCCCTTAAATAATATCATTAAATTACTAATTGCGTCTAAAATCCCATCAGGTAAAGCAAGCCACGTGGTGTGGACGTTTACCCACCCAAATGATTTAGCAATTAGTTTTTCTTTGGTCATACATCAATCATAGCGTAACTTCGTGGGGAAGAATACTATAACGCGTATCTAAGTGTAAACCATCACTCAGCACTAAAGTACATCGCTTGGAATTGCTACGTCACCGCAAGCCACGTGGTGTGGACGTTTACGACAATTTCACAGCTCTTCACAATCACTTATAACTGTCTACATCAATTAATCCAAAATCCGTCAGCATAGCAAGCCACGTGGTGTGGACGTTTACTACACCAAGAGATTTTTATAATTGACTCCCAATTACAAGATCCATTCGATTTCGTAAATCAAGACTCGGAGAATCATAAGTGAAACTCGAAGTTTCTAACCAGTGATTCACCATGCGAGCGACCCTATCTCTCATAAATGAGGGAGCCGAGCAGACAATCGACCCACCTATAAAAGAATGGCACGAAGGTCTCTAATTTGTGTCATCCACATGACCAAGTGGCTCTGGCTCCATTCCACTCCCCGGGGTGAGAATGAGTCGACTTGAAGTCAGTTTCAGAAAGACAAATTAGGCATTGTTTGATAAACTCGATCAATGTTTCTTGTAAGAGGAATTACAAGAATTCTCCTCCAATGACTTGTCTATATGAACTTCGAAAGTCCATAAAAGTCACCAAGAGAACAGTGATGGAGACCATGGGAATGTTTCCATCCCCTCTCCCACTTAGCTTTTTACGATAAAGGGATACGCTATCTAGTGCATAAAATAAACACATATAGCATGCATGAAAGCAATAAAGCACATAGATCACATAGTCAAAATAATGCTAGAGAATTATTTTCCCGACTATCATGGCTTTATCTTCATATGCATCCTCTAGTCTTCAGTCTTCGTTTCTTGAATGCTCCATGTGACGAGAATATTAATTTCCAATATTTAAATCTATTTATTTTCAATTAATCCAAAAGTTACTTAATTCGAAAATTAAGTCAATTGAATATATCAAAAATAAAATTAAATATTATTAATATTTTTATTTATTTATTTTCCTATCTAGTTCTATTAAATCTCTAGAATAATCTATCCAAGTAAAATTGGAATATTCTAGAAGACATCTATAATAGAACAAGGAAATAAAATAAATTAGGACTCACTACTTTCCAAATTTATTTTTATTCCTAATCCATGAATATTCCCATGAGTAGGAATAATCAAATAGGAAAAATAAATTTAGTACTAAATTAATTTAAATTTCTAATCTATGAATAATTCCATGAAGGAAATAAATCAATAGAAATAAAATTAATTTAAATTAATTCTTTTCCTAATCCATGAGAGTTTCCAAAAGGAGAACAATCAAATAGGAAAAATCCGAATTAATTTGGAAAGTAATTTCTTGGTAGGAATAGCATGGGATTGGGAGACCCCACACCATCCCCACCTAGATGGATCGGCCGGCCACTCGGGGAGGAGCGCCGCCGCCGCCTAGCCACGCCGGCTAGGCCATGGGTCGATCACCATCATGGGATCGATCCCAAGCCCTACTCTCTTCGTCACTTCTTCGTCTTCCGGCGATCGTCTCATCATCGAACCAACGTAATTAAAATTACAAAATTTAAATTACAATTCCGGTATCGATTCTATACATGAAATCGACCCTATACATTTTCCGGAAAATAAAGTGCGTAATAATAAATCCTAAATTCGGTCAACCCCCGAATTTTTACTATTACAAACATTCAACCACACAAAAACGAATCTCGACATGTCCGAGAGTTTAATAAACAATCATGATAATTAATTAAGCAATAATTAAATCCAACCATGATAGCCGGAAATCCTGCAAGGTAGAACAATAATCGAACATATACATGAACACGAAACCAAACGCTCTGATACCAATTGCTGGGATTCGATGTCCCGGGCTATCAAAAATTGCGGAACCGATAACCCGATCAAAAACCCTCCATCGCCGAAGATTGGATCCCCGACTCATCCGCAGGAGTCCGACCTTTGGAGACTACGCGCCCGAAGACACGCAGCCCGCCCCCAGCCGAAGTCCCCCACGAGTCGGATCCACGAACGCGAACCACCTCACGAGCCGGGGCCCGACCGAACGCCCAGCGAAGCCCGAAGGCTGCGTGCGCCCAGCCGAGCCCCCGCGAGGGGCTCGCGATCGTCCTCGGACGATCGCTGGGATCGCTCGTAGCGATCCCCGGGGCTGCTCGTAGCAGCCCCGCAGCGAGTCCATGACTCGCTGCCTAGCGGGGCGTAGCCCCCGCACGCATCCGCTGCGGGCGAACCCGCAGCGCGTACGGGGTCGCTGCGGGTGACCCCGCAGCTTACCCGCGATCGATCCGAGGATCGATCGCACGCCCTCGGCTCCAGCCGAGGGCTTTACCGTGCGCCACCGCCGTCGGCCAAGGGTGGCTGGGAGGTCCACCCGCCGTGGCACCAGCCCACGGCGAACCTCCCGGCGATCGACTTCGCGTCGATCGCGTGCCCCTGGCGTCCAGCCGGGGCCTCCCTTGCCGTGAGTCCGGCGGTCCGAACCCTAGGGTTCGACCGCCGCGTTCGATCCTCGCCGGGGATCTCGAATCCCCGTCCCCGAGGTTCGTCGTTTTCCCGGATCGTGCGTTCATGTATATATCACAATTAATACGCAAATAATCATAGAAGGGGTTTCTCGATTATTACCTCGATTCGTTGTACGGAGAAACGAATCTTGTTGATGACCTTGCGATCTTCCTACGTATTCCTCGCACTTCGTCCGAACGTCGTGTGGGCGACGATCTATCCGATTCCTATGGATCTTCCTCACTCTCAGAACTTTATGATTGGCGTAACTTAGGTTCAAGTTCTCAAGTTATGAAAAGTGAAGACCATGTGGTGCTTATATAGGCTACGTAGGGGATCATAAGGAGAATAAATATTGGGCTTCTAATATTGAAAATTAAATTGGGTCCAACCCAAATCTATTAATTCTTATCAATATTAATTTTATTTATTTTCCACTATATAAATAAAATTGCACTCCCAATATTATTCCATATTATATCAAATAATATTTCTCCGATTAGTATTATATATTCCGTGTATTTAAGATTTAAATATCCATGAATAAATTTATTTATTGCTCAATAAATAATATTCATATCTTATATCCGAGACTAGTACCGTTCAACCTTTATTATTGTGCGGAACGAATCCACTCATGAGGTTTACACAATAATTCCTTATGAACTCATCTCGGGGATATTATCAACCCTTACGGGATACACTTTCCCTTCAAGTATTCACGGCATGTCATATATAAAATATAGCGACCCAATTTTACCGGTAATTAACCCAATAATTAAATCGGTTAATTCCTTTGGAAAATCAAAGTCTCTAGTATTAAATATACACACCCGCAATAATATCGGGGATTAAGAATAAAATACTCCGAGATTTAAATTGATTATCCAAGGCAATCCTAATCAATAAATCTCAAGCTGATCCGCCCAATACACCAAGTGTACAAGTGTGATAAAATAATTAAGATAAATTATTTTCTCTCTCACACAACGACTATACCGATGGATTGGTCCGTGTCCATCTAGGTCGTGAGCAACTGTTCGATTAAATACGAGTAACCGATAGTATGATCTTCTGTGCGCCCATGCACACCATACTAACTACAACGTATAAAATCTAGGACTATATTTTTGCATAATTAATTAATAATAATTAATTGCAAATAATTGTTTATTAATTAAATAGGTTAAATGCCATGTCGGGGAGTTTACCGGTACTTAAATCTAGACATTAAGTACACAACTCCAACAGCAAGGTGGATCAAAGATTCAGGGTGCACGGCTCACGTAAGACCCATGCGGCAGTGGTTAGATGGTTTTGAGGAGATGGATGGAGGTTCTATCATTCTTGGAAATTAACCTAACTTGTAAAGTTGAGGTGGTTCGACTCTATACTGAAGCTTGGTTGATAGCTCGTCGAAGCTTTTAACCAAGGATTGTTCATGTTCTAATGGAGGATTCTTTCGAGGGAAGAGAGGTAGCACGTTAGTGCGGGAAGGAGAGTAGAAGAATGGAGTGTGTTATCTGAGGGCATTGCGATTACTGTGGCAGACAGTATTGTGGTGGCAGCAACAGGTAGGCAACACTTGCGGCATGGTTAAGGCAGCATCTATGGCAGTAGCTGCGGGAGTAGTTGCGGTAGAGTCTGCCGTCACTTCGGGTGACAAGGGAACTTGGATTACATTCATTCTGATCTCCGGGCCCATCTAGAACAGGGACAAGGGATTATGGAAATATCTTGTTCATCATGCCGGGCAGCGGCAGAGGCAGCAGGCAGTGGCAATGACTGCGGCAGCAACTGCGCTGGGGTAAATCGCAGCAGCGATTACCGGATTAAATGGCCTTAGGATGTTCAAACATCGCTGAAGGTGAGGGCATCGTCGAATGGGTCGCTCGTGGCAGCGGCGGAGGCATTGTCGAAGGCAGCGGCAGAGGCAAGGGCAGTGGCATTGACTGCGGCAGCAACTACGCTGGGGTAGTTCGCTACATCGACTACCATATTACCATACTTCAGGATGCGACATCATTGAAGGTGGAGACAATGGCCAAGGCATCGTCGATGGCAATGACAGGGCAGCGGCAGTCGAATGGCTGCGGCAGAGCGACTGTCATGAAGTAGTTTGCGGCAGAGCGACTACTGGATTGATAATACTCAACATAAAACTGATCGGGAATGTATCAGTTGTCCAAATATGCAGAAAGGAGGATCATTCATCAACCTAAGAGGTTTTGCACAAGTGGATTTGTGTTAAACGCTCTAATGGTGGAAGAAGGTGCAAATGATATTGTCATTCATCAACCTAAGGGGTTTGCACGAACTGATGTTGTGTATAGTGCTCTAATGGTGGAAGAAGGTGCGAATGACAGGATAGTGTTGCTATTTTTGAGGTGGAGTTGCGTAACTTCCCTTAGGCAGCACTTAATACTTTCTGTGGAGAATTGCCCTGCGGCAGGGTGAACGGTCGCAGCAGCCAGGGCAGCAGTGCCTAATGGAATAGCACTGGGAAGTCTCATACATGCTATGGTGTATAGAAAGCCTGATATTGACCAAGGTATGAGTGTGATATCGAGGAGTATGAGCGGGAGTCACTGGTGGCAGTTCGAAGGTTGTTGAGGTACGTCAATGTAACCAATGGTTACGGTTTCATGTCCAAGAAGATGGAGGTCAGTGATGATACTCGAATTGGATGTGGGGATGTTGATTTTGGTAGTTTTGATACTATAAAATCAACAAGGATTGTTGTTGGTGTAGCGGCAACTGCGGCAGCATCTGCTGCGGGCTATACTCATGAGTAGAATGAGGTGCAAGAGATGTACCAAGGGGATGGGCTGGAACCATAGGTTCAACCATCATTAATCTACTTAGGGATAAAGCAACAAGGCCTGATATCTGTCCGAGATAGAGGCAGATGGTTTCCGCTATTTTCAAGTGGAGGCAGAGGCTACTATTGCCTAGGCAGAGGCAGTAGGATTACCGTAGAGCCAAGTGTCAATGCAGTGACATTTGAAGGTGGATTTGGTGTCAAGTTGTTCGTTGCTTATAGATAAGTGATGATTCACTTTGTTTCAAGCAGAGAAGATGGACTTCTTCTTAGTAATGCTTGTTCAAGCTTAGAGGCAGAGAGACTTCTTGGAAAGGCTTGGTTAAGTAGGAACAACCGCTGTACACACAAGTGGTAACCACGGCAGCAGTAGGTACTACTGCACGAACTCTACTGGTAGCCGTGTGGTGTAACTACCGGAAAGCACAAAGCATTCAAGTGTAAGTGTGGTAGGGTACAGACATGGCAGGGTCTGCCATATGGCATGGCAGGGGCAGAGACGACGTTCTTCTGCCGGATATAACAAGATGAAGCGGTTATGCTAAGACTCTTGTTATGGTGATGTGATGCATGTGGTTGATTAGACTCGTTCAAGATACTTCAACAGGATATAATGCTTCTCGAGGTGGAGGCTTTGGCTATGGTAGAGACTGCAGGCAGAGACTACGGTAGCAACTACCGCAAGGGCGATTGCGGCAAAGAGTACCAGTAGGGACGTGCATCGACATCTGGTCCCACGGGGACTGTTTCACAAGCTTCCGAGCATTGTGAAGGGGCTGCAGTAGGCATTGCGATGCTATTGCAAGGTTCAAGGGCAGCGACAAGACTCAGGCTGCGGCAGGCAGTTCTGTGAGTTGTTGACTTGGAGGATTCACGCTCTGGTGTTATCCGGAGGTGGGGAAAGGTGATCTACATCAACTTTCCGGGATATGAAAATGGATCGCGCTCCATATTTCATGTCGGAGATGCATGTTTGCATCAAGTCCCAAGAGGACAACCTCACAATGATGAAATTGTGCAGGGGCTGCGGCAGGCACTATCGTGGTGCCGCAGGGACTGCAGTAGGCACTCTCGTGGTGCTGCAGGGTTGTGGTAGGCTTCGTGCTGCCACAGGGGGCCGAGTTAGGCAACAAGATTCGGGCTGCGGCAGGCAGGGTTGTGAGTTGCTAACTTGATGAAGTCGTCTCTGGAGGAGATGCGGGAAGGTGGAGTGACATCTACTTTCGGATTATATGACTTATGTCATATGCGGGCTGTGGTAGGCATTCTCATGCTGCCACAGGGGCCGAATTAGGCAACGAGATTCAGGTTGCGGCAGGCACAACTGTGAGTTGCTAACTTGATGAAGTCGTCTCTGAGGAGATGCGGGAAGGTGGAGTGACATCTACTTTCAGATTATGACTTATGTCATGTACAAATTCTTGATGCCACAGGGTGGTGTTGAAGAATTTGGGAAGGAAGTACCTACGGCAGGAGCTGCGGTAGTATTGGGCATGGCAGGCTGAAGCCTAATGTCAATACTAGGAGAAATATGATCGGGCATGATCATATGAAGGTCAGCGTGATCTGAAATCATGCTGGGACTGGAGTCGGATGGTCGGGTTCGATCATGGATTGGTAAATAAGGTGGTTGCAAAGGATTTGCTTGATTTCTTAACTCGGCAGGGATGAGCAGTACTTGATCACTACTGCAAGATAGGTGACATGTGTTTAGAAGTTTGAACAAGGTGGAGATTTGTGAAAATATGTTCGAAATTCTAAATTTATGTAAAGCAGTTCCATGCGGCAGGACGAAGGCGTTAACTCTGCCGCAGTGCGAAGGCAGAAACCAGTTCCCTGGCAAGAGGCAAGATCTAGGCAGGATCTCCTATTTTTGGTAAGAGACCAAAAATTGAATATCTCTTTTCATACTTATCCGATTGAGGTGATTCAAAAGGCAACGGAATCCTTGGAGGACAAGGAACCTATTCCTACCATAAAGCGACGTCCAGGAAGCCTATATAATCACGTCGAGCTACAACAGCGAGATGCGAGAGAGAGGCAGGGGCATCGGTCGTTTGATGAGAGTCGGCCAAAAGTATTAGGGTTTTAATACTTGTTATTAGACGTGAGGTTAGATCGATAATCGCTTACGCCTTGTTGGCTCAGGATTATCAAGAGTGATTGTAATCTCGTTTTCGTTTAATAAAGAAGAAACACCCCTCTCCCCGAGCACGTAGGCAGCGGCTGCCTTGCCATAGGCAGCGCGATGCCGAAGCTCGTAAAATCTTGTCTTGTGTGTGTTGTTTATCGTGCTTTTATATTCTTGTGAGTTCACATATATCGTGAGTGATTGTGAGTTGGAGAGTCAAATCATATTCGTTCGGTTTTGAGTTGTTCACGTCGTGTGGTTTATGAAAGTTCAATTTGATCAGATTTATTCGGTTGGTTGAACCTTGTTGTGCGAATCCTCAACACATATCATATATGGTTTTAAAACACATCGAGTTTACTATATTATGGAACAAACGAAAAGTTATTCAGAGTTTTCTACCAAAACTTAATGAGTTCATAGTGAAATGTGACAAATTAATACTATTCGCAAATAACACAACTTTAACTAATAAACTGCTTTTAATCGTGATTATTTAGAGTGTGTATGATACATGATATTGAAGTACATTGAGTCTAGTTCATTATGCAACTTACGGAACTTAATTTGGAGATTTCTACAAAAAGTTATAGAATTTATGATAAAATGTGACAGTTTTTTCGGTTAGGCACGAACATCACGAAACCCAGCACAAAAATTGAATTTCGTGCTTCCCGGAGCACGAAACACATCACAATAATTGAATTTCGTGCTATTACGGGTACGAAGATTGAATTTTCGTACTTATATTCGTGCCTAGGTAGAAAAACAGTCATATTTTACAATAAATTTTATAACTTTTTGTAGAAATCTCCAAATTCAATTCCGTAAATTCCATAATAAACTAGACTCGATGCTCTTCCCAACCATGTGTCCCACATGCTCTAATTAATTACCAAATATAAACAGTTTTTTAATTACATTTGTACCATCTACAAATAGCTCTAGTTTACCATCTTTCACTATTAATTTCATAACTTTTTGTAAAAAATTTCAAATAACTTTTCGTCAGTTTTATATTATACAGGACTCGACGGGCTTCAAAACCATATATAATATGGAATCCAGATCTTCTTGAATCGAAGTAGTTTATTAGTTACAGATGGCTTACTCGCAGAGATCATTAATCAGTCATGTTTCACCATTAATTTCATTACTTTTTGTAAAAATTTCAAATTATTTTTTGTTAATTTCGTTGTGAAAATCACTTTGTCTAGTTTATTACGGAATTTAAAGAAATTAATTTGAAGATTTCTACAAAAATTATAGAATTTATGGTAAAATGTGTCAGTTTTTCTACCCAACCACGAACATGAGCACGAAAAATTAATTTCCGTGCTCTCAGAAGCACGAAAACCAGTATGAAAATTGAATTTTGTGCTGCCATAAGCACGAAATTTTTCGTTATTTTCGTGCTGCCCAGAAGTACGAAAATTTGCGTTATGTTCGTATTGCCCACACGAAATTTTACAATATTTCGTGCTTAGTTTGAATTTGTGCTATTATATATAAAAAAAAAAGATTTTTTTGTAGCTTTTACATTACAAAAATTTTCGTGTTATGATTCTCTCGAATTTGTTATATTTTGCGTTATATTTAATTGTTTCTATAAATTTTCGAGATTGATTTTGAATTTGAAAAAAAGTGAGATCGATTATGAATTGAAAATTTTGGCGGAGAAGAAGACTAATTTTGTTATTTTATTTTTACTTTATTTTTATTGTTATAAAATAATAAACAATTTAAAAGTAATTGATAAGAATAAACAAATCAAAAGTAATTGATTTTGTCCTTTAGTGGGTGGGTGTCTTAGTTACTTTTAAGGGTATTTTAGTCTTTTAAAACAATTTTACATAAATAACTCATACTTTAAAATGAAGGGCTGCGGAACTCATGCTTTTATAGGAAAGGTATACTTTTGTCTATTTCCCTTCATTATTTATAGTAAGCTTCGGCCCCGCAAAACCGTGCGTTACAATAAGTTTCTTAAATATCATGCTTCAGAAATTTTAGCTATTGATCTTGCTTTATTGTCTACATAAGTTGTTAAAGCTCACGAGCTAGGACTTGCTGAAATGCCTAAATTCATTGTCGGCATAACATGTTGGAGTTCATGAGTTTGGACTTGTTGAAGTGCCTAGCTTCATTTTCAGCATAAGTTGTTGGCGTTCACGATTTGGAACTTGCTGAAGAGCCTAAATATAGCTTTGCTTTGTTGGAGTTCACAGATAGAACTTGCTGCCGAGCCTAATATATGCGGAAATAAAATAAAAAAAATCTCAAAAAAAAGATGTGCAAATAAAATAAAATAAAAACAAAGTGAAAAAATAGCGCTAATAATATAAAAAAAAACTTTCTTATAAAATATGCTTGAGAAATTTTAGAAATTTTAGGGTTTGATCTTTTTGTTTCATTGTTGGTATAAATTGTTTGAGTGCACCGTGATAATCTTGCTCCATTGTCGGTATAAGTTGTTTGAGTTCTCCATTGTTTAGGAGGTCATAGATAGTATTTATCTTCGTGGTAAACCCACCCCTTGTAATGTGCCTAGAAGGAAGCACAATGTTGTTTAGGTTAAACAATCCTGTATTGTTCTCTCAACACTTTCTCGTTGCCCTAAACAACATTACCCTCTGGTTCCACTGAATTTCTTCCTGTCACCAGAGTAACGAAAATTGATGGTATCTTTTCTTGAAGCTCTAGATATTCAAGAAAAGATATTGATTTAATGAAAAAAGCGATGATTTCCTTTTTCATGGCATATTCATCTCTTCCATAAAACCATAAAACCCATATTATACTTTATACATAATATATTTTGCGTGGAATTTTTTACTAAATATTTTAATTATCTTCTATTGCACACAATTTAAATCAATAGAAATTGGCGCTCAATTTTTTACTCTATTGTAAATATTTTAATTATCTTCTATTGCACAAAATTTAAATCAATAGAAATTGATTTAATCGAAACAAGCAATGATTCTTTTATTGATGGCGACTATCTCTTCTATGATGATATAAATTGTTCAAGTTCATCAGTGCTGATCTTGCGTCGTAGTATTCCTCTCATTGGTAAACATCACCCCTGCAATGTGCCAGCTGGAAAGAACCATAATGTTATTTGCGTTAAAAAATCGGAAAATTGCAAACGTTCAAAACCATTGCTCTTTACCTTGTATTGTTCTTTCAGCACTTTCTCGTTGCCGTAAACAACATTTTCCCTCTGGTTCCAGTGAATTTCGTTCTAGCTCAGGAGTAGGGAGAACCGATGGTATCTTTTCTCGAACCTCTTGAGCATCGACTTTAGATAGCGGTCCGAGTACATCGGACCAAATGCAACGCGAAACTTCTTGAACACCTACAACATGCTTTCGCGCCTGAAAGTTGAATATGGAAGACATTCCCCTTTTCAATCTCCTCTCTATAAGTTTTAGCAACACCGTCGACATGCCCTCTGAGCTAGCCTGATACATTCTGTGTTTAAGGTAATTAAATATCCGTTAATACACTAAATTTCAGTTTGTTTTCTCAATTTATTTGTTTGGCATAAATTTGCGCATCCCTATTTTTAAACTTTATTTGTTTACCTTCGCTAATTCAGTTTCATTTGGGCATTATATTTAAATTTTTTTAAAACAACATTTTACCTCTTCTTCAAATGAATTACGTCTTGGAGTAGCAAGAACTGATGGTATCTTTCTTTAAGCTCTTGATCTTCGACTTTAGATAACGGTCTGAGTAAATCGGACCAAATGCCAAGCGGAACTTCTTGAACTAGTACAACATGCTTTCGCACCTGAAAGTTGATTACGTAAGATATTACCCTTTTCCAATCTCATCTGCTATAAGTTGTGGCAACATGACGTGGTCATGCCCTCTGAGCTAGCTTGGTATATACTATATCTCTAATTCGTAAGGTAATTAAATATCACATAATATACTTACATTTCACTTTGTTTTCACAATTTATTTGTTTGACATACATTTGCCATCCTTATTTTTAATTTGTTTTTTTACGTTGTTTCACATTATGTTCTATTTTTTCACTTTTATTTGCACATTATGTTTTTCAGTTATTTTGTTTTTATTTTGCGCTATTTTTTCATTTTTATTTATTTTATTTTATTTGCGGCATTTTTAAATGGTACAAACGCTATTTTTTTCATATTTATTTGACATTATTTTTTCAATTGTTATTTTTTTACTTCACACTTTTTTCAATTTTATTTACGCATTAATTATTTTTTTCACTTTTTTATTTAAATTTTTTGAACATTTATTTTCACATTTTTTTTTCTTCACAAAGTTAGTTTTATTTACTCTAGTTTGCCGAAATAACAATTGAAAATAAAGTTGGCCGTAGATACAATTACTAGGGTAATGATATAATATAGCGGTAACTTTTGCCGAATAGGCTTAAACAGAAAATTATTATTATCGAGAAATGGTGTAGTTATATAGTAGTATTAATTAGTACTCCCTGTGTCCACTAATTATAGAAAAAGGTGGTCAACGTTGACTTTTTTTGTTCGTCCAATTCATATGATAAATAGTATACAAAAATTATGAAAAAATAAATATAATAAAATTTATACTTTTATTTACGGCATTATTTTAATGCTATTTTTTCACACATTATTTTTCAAGTTATTAATTTTATTTTATTTTCCAATATATATTTTATTGGCCCATATATTCAGCGTTATTTTATTTTATGTTTTTCTGTAACGTCCCGGCCCGTTGCGGGGTAGAAGCCACCCTAATGGGTCGGGTCGGTTATCAATGACTGACGTCGAGAGTGATATTCAAACCTCACTGTACCAACACTTGTCTTTTCCAGCGCACTTTCGTCCTCTCCCTCTCCCTGTTGATGAGTTCACTGAACCCCTTCTCCCTGGATTCTCTAAGTGGTTATCACTGATCGAGTAGAGAATTCCATAATATAGTTGTACACAATTAATCCTTAAGACCCAGACATCACCGTGACTTCATCAGAGAACTAGCTGTAGACAATGTTCGCGCAGTTCGAAATTTGATGTGAAGTCTGTGCATGGTAGTAGGGGATCTGATCGCTTGATATAGATCATGGATGTCCAATGTGGTTCGTAGTCCCGGAATCTCTGGCCAGAGTTGAACAGTGAGGTGATTAGAGAAATGTGTTTCTCTAGATCAATCACGACTGGATTTTACGAAACCTAGAACGTTCGCAAAGTTATCAAACTCAACAAGAGATCTCGATTAACCAATATCTCTAGTTTGATCAGGACATATGAATCGGAGGGATCGTACTGTACGCTAACTATATTACAAGGTTCTTGCAGGCACTTCATTTGTATCTAGGGAATTTGTGAAGCGTGGTTGCTAGACGCTCGTCACTGATTCGTTGGGCACCGACTTGTTCGGAGATTGAATAATATGATTATTAATCTAAAACTCTCGGGAGTAGTTGATATAAGAACAATATGTTGTTCGAATCACAATGTGTTGTGAGCCCACGGCTAGTTATACACCTGAACCATTGAGGGTCACATTCTCGTGTAAACCGATCCTTGAATACGATCATGTATTAATTAAATGTTAATTAAGTACATATAGTCGGAGGTCAATATGATTGAATCCGAGATTCATAATTGTGATTATGAGTTGAAAATATTACTGAGCTAAAGAAAACGGATACGATGGTGTACACTTTCTATTTTGGGAAATTTCCCGATTTAGCAGTACCCCTGAAATGGGCTTTCCGATTTTGTGAAATTGGAAATTTTTATTATTATCTCACATCGATGAGAAAATTAAAATGAGAAAGAAAATATAATCGTTATATTTTTCGGAGATCGAATTGATTGTCAATTTGGGAGAAACGTAATGACGGCTACTGAATTGGGCCGGCAAGGGTTAATGGATCCGATCCATTAGGGTTTGAGCCCAAGTAGCTCCTTTCCTCACCTATAAAAGGAGCTAGGCATGAGGAAGAACACACCAAACCTAGAGAGCTCTAACCCTAGTCTCTCCCTCTCCTCTCCCCTCTCTCGTCCACCGCCCTTCGGCTGCCTCCCTCGGAGGACCGCCGCCCGGAGCCGCCGCCGGCAGCCGCCCACCTCGCCGGAAATTGTTTTCGGCGTCGTTTTTCTGGGCCGTTTTTTCCGTCGTATTCTCCCTCTCGTATTTCTAGTGCAATACGCGAGTGGGATTACCTATACGAGGTGAAACCTGATTTGACGAGAGACGCCGGAGGTTCGAACGAGCAACGCCCGAGCACGACCATGCCAAACCCGCCCGCGCCCGAGCGCCGCCCGCGACCAGCCGAGAGCTACCCCGACTCTCCTCGTGTGCAGCCCGCACGCCCCGTGTCGCATCTGCGCGACTTCCGACGAACCTCGTTTCGTCAGACGAATCCCTAAGGTACTCACCATTAAACTTGAATTGAATTTAATTGTTTTGCTTTAACTGTTTGCGCTAAGTACTGGGATTATGATTGACAAATAAATATAATAGAGATTAATTTAATTGTTAATTAAAATCAATTTGATTTGAATTATATAATGTGATTATGTTAATTATCAAATTGACGCAATTAATTTAACTATGTGTGCATAATTAATTGTTTAGTGTAATTAATTTATATGATAAATATAATTGTGTTAGAAGTAATTAATTTAGTATTTAATTTATATGATAAATTTAATTGCGCTAGATTTAATTTATGTAGTATGGGATGCATGAATTAAATATTTAATTATTTGATAATTAAATTAAATGGTGGATTATTTATTTAATATATTTGAATTAAATCAATAAATGCATGTAATATTGAAAATGAGATTTTCAATACAATAAAATAAAATAAAATTTTTGTTTTCCGCTGCGTATACATGCACGATCCCCAACAGTTGGAAACGTGAGATTGAAGACGTCGTTTGGGCAGACGTTGAAGCTGTCGAATGTAAGGTGTGTGCCGAAGCCGTGGGGGAATTTGATCTCGGTTAGCCAGCTTGAGAGGGGTGGAAACAAGGTTACGTCCAAGAATAGGTCTTGGAAGGTGTCAAAGGGTGCGATGGTTATTGCTCGTGGTCGATGTTCGGACCCTTTTTCTCCAAATTACACTATTACTGGAACGGGGGGTATATAAGAAAGGGTATCAAGCAGATATTTATTTGTTAGGACAAGTTATAGATCGAAGTTTGTATGTTGCCGGAAATCTGGAAATAGGGGATGAACATCATCGTGTTCTTGAGCTTAAAGCTCTTTTCCATTACTTAAAGTATTTTGGAAATAAAAAAGGTGAAGTCCTTTTCTCCTCTCTCTCCCCTCTCTTTTATACTAGTTGTATGCATGAGCATGCAAGCTCTTCTTATGCCACCTATTAGCCTCCTATCACATCTAATCCCACTAATGAAGACTTTTAAGTCATTACATTAAATACCCACTAATTTTGTCTTCCACTTGCTGCATGTCACCAGAGGCGCACCGCCTCTTGCCTGGAGCCTTATCTGACTGATCCCCTAATCTGGCACGGGGCTGTCTTCCTAGAGCTACTGTTGAGCTCGCCTGGTACCTTCTTCATACATGGCTTCAATTCTAACTTTGGTCCGCCGTTTGATTGCCTTCTTGATGACGTGGCTCCGGTCGTCTGGACACGTGTCGGTGTTGGATTTTTATGGTGTAACATTGGCCCCCAGGAAAATTGATGGATTATAACATCTTTTTTCCTGAAGTTTGGTCTTGGATCTTCTGGTAATCGACTCTTGATACTCTTCGGAGTTGGTATTCGGCTTGTGGATCTTGTCAGAAGTGGCTTTTGACGTGAGATCTTCTTGGGATGTATTTGATTTTAGGTGGCTCTGTTGGGATATTTCCTTCGATCCTACGTGTGCAATCGATAAAGTCATAAGGTCGTCTATGGATGTTAAATGATTATTTGATAATATTAATTGTTGGGAACAATATAATATTGATCAATTAAATCATACCTACAGGGTCACACACGGACTCGAAGATAATGTACGATGATTGATATATATATATATATATATATATATATATATATATTGATTTAGAATCAATATTTACGTGGATTTAATTCCCATGCATGGGATGCATGGCTTGCATGGATGCATGTCACATAGTGTGACATGGCATGCCACACAAGCAAGTGGGACCACATACAATGCATAGTGGCATGTGTATGTGACATGACCTTTCACCTCCTTTGTAACCTCTTTTGCATGTTAATGGTGCATCTTTATGCACATTAAGATGGAGGTTACATAGAGGTGTAATGGTGTGAATAATGGTGTGTTTACATAGATGAAAATCTGATTTTCATCACATAGAAGCATCAGCCACGAAAATCCACACAAATAGAGAAAAAAAGAGGTGATCTTGGAGATCCATTTTCAAGCAATCAAAGGTGTTCATTATCCGGGTTCGTGTGCAACACGTAGAGGCCGGGCCATTTGTGCGGATTCAACATCCGGACGATCCAAAGGAGTGAAGAGTTCATTCACAAGGAGATCTTTTAGTTGCTGATCCATTAAGGTGGTTCAATCGACTCAACACCACCTTAACCGAAATCAACGATCACCAAAAGTAAGTAATCGTTAAACCTTATATATATATATATATATATATATATATATATATTGGATGTGTATATATATATGTTTAAATGTGTTCTTATACACATTATGTAAACGGCGACCGCTGGTGGTGTTCGGCGACCGCTGATTGTAAAACGGCGGGCGCCGTTCGTGGTTTTTTGGGTACGGAATAGATTTGACCAAAATCGGAGGGCACGGAACTGAAATGGCGGGCGAGGAGCAGTCCAAAAGATGTTCAAGGCTTTTTTTGTTACTTTAATTCTTTTCTTTTGAGAGTTGTGAGGTTCTAGGGGCCTTTCGATTTCATATTTATTTGCTTTGCTAGTTATAGGTTGTTTTATGTTATAATGTTCAACTTACATATAAACAAACCTATGCATGCAAGTTCCCAAAATAATGAGTATAATGTCTTGTCCAAAACATCACACCCATAAAGCCCTCGATCATAAGTTGGTAGGTCCGCCTCAGCGGGGTACTACTTGTTATCTTGGGATAAGTGGGAGGAAGGGTTAGACCCTTACAAGTGAGTTTGGTTTTCTCATCGATAGATCCACTGCAGGCGTGGCTATCGAGACATGAGATGAGAATGGGACTCTCATCGACTGAGAGTGACATTGGATGTCATTGACATGGGATGTCTACCTATCTTGGAGTTCTTAAGTGCGGACTCAGTCGGCTTAATGATTCGCAAGATGAGGGTCTTGGGATCGTTTTGTTCTAATTTATTAAAATTTCAAAAAAAATGCCTAATTTGTCTTTCATTTGGTGGATTATAAGGTAAGGATTATTTACACCTCGGGGAGTGATTTAATCCAAAACACTTAAGTTCATCAATGACACAAATTAGAGACTTTCGAGCCATTGGATGGCGTGAATCGATTGTCTGGTTGGCTCCCTCATTTTAATGAGAGATAGGGCTTCAATTGCATGATAAGATCGCTGGTTAGAAAACCTCGAGTTTTCACTTACGATTTATCACGTTTTTTGATATTGAGATAATTGGGAACGACGATATTAGATATCGAATGAACAAAATGAAACAAATAAAGTAGTTATGCTAGACAACCTTATTTGTTTAACGCTTTGTGGATGTTTACTTACTTAATTTATCTTTCTTCTGTAGTTTAATATGTCTGTCTCAACTCAATTCAAGTTCAGCTCTATCTTGGATATAGAAAAGTTGAACAACACCAATTTCCTTGATTGGCAACGTAACTTGAGGATAGTCCTCAAATACGAAGAAAAGGAAAGTGTGTTGGACAAACCCCTTCCCGTGCTTCCTGTTGATGGGGGCACGGATGCCCAAAAGGCATCATATGCCCTTGCTAAGAAAGCCTCGAATGAGGTGACATGTTTGATGTTGGCATCCATGGTACCCGAGTTGCAAAAACAATTCGAGTTCATGGAAGCCTATGACATCATAGAAGAGCTCAAGAGCATGTTCGGGGAACAGGCTAGGATTGAGCGCTTCGGTGTCACCCGGGCTATAGCAACAGCTAGGCTGGAAAAGGGTAAACCCGTGGGACCACATGTGCAGCAAATGATTGGATTATTTGCTTCAAGTGCTCGCCTCGGTTTTGCATATGATGACGAGTTGGCTACCGATTTCATTCTTCATTCTCTTCATGATGACGAGACGCCTTTAGGCTGAATTTCCACATGAATGGACTGAAGAAATCGCTTCATGAGCTCCATGGGATGCTTAAGGCTGCTGAGCCGGCGATTAAGAAGGACCCTAGGAGGGAAGTTCTTATGATTCGGGAAGGAGGTACCAAAAAGTTCAAGGGGATTAAGAAACCAGAAGTGAAAGGAAAAGGGAAAGGGAAAGTTGTGGCAACTCCTTCCAAAAGGTTCTTGAAAGCTTCTAAGGTTCCTGGGGAATCTGAGTGTTTCTACTGCAAGGGTGTTGGACACTACAAGCGGGATTGCCCCAAGTTCAAGGAGGATGTGGAGAACGGTGTCGTTCCTTTATCTTCAGGTATTTATGTCATAGACATAAACTTTACAAATTCTTCTTCTTGGGTATTGGATACCGGATGCGGTGCTCACATTGTTTCACATGTGCAGGGACTGCAAAGAAGTAGAAGTTTGGTAAAGGGAGATGTCGATCTGCGGGTTGGAAATGGAGCGAGGGTCGCTGCATTAGCCGTAGAATCTTATGATTTGTGTTTGCCTTCGGGCCTTGTTTTAGTATTGAATAATGTTTATTTCGTTCCAAGTATTACCAAGAACATCATTTCTATTTTAGTATTGGATACTGAAGGATTTTCCTTCACTATAATAAATGGTTTATTTACTATTTCAAAAAGTGGAGTGTTCTATGGTTCGGCACGATTAGAACATGGTTTATATATACTTCAACTTGACAATCATATATATAACATTGATACCAAAAAGGCCAAATCGAATGAATTCAATGAAACATACCTTTGGCATTGTCGATTAGGCCACGTCAACATTAAACGTGTAGAGAAACTTCTTAAAGAAGGCATTCTCAAATCTTTTGACTTGGAGTCATTTGATACATGTGAAGGATTTTGATGGGAAAAATGACAAAGTCACATTTTCTAGGAAAAGGAGAACGTGCAAGTGACCTATTGGGTTTAATCCATACTGATGTATGTGGTCCAATGAGCTCACAAGCACGTGGAGGTTATTTCTACTTCATAACTTTTACCGATGACTTAAGTAGATATGGTTATGTCTATTTAATGAGGCATAAGTCGGAAGCCTTTGAAAAGTTCAAAGAATTCCAAAATGAAGTTGAGAATCAACTTGGTAAGAAGATAAAAGCCATTCGATCGGATCGGGGTGGTGAATATCTTAGCCAAGAATTCGATGATTATCTTATGAGTTGTGGTATTTTATATCAACTCACTCCACCTGGAACACCCCAGATGAATGGTGTTTCCGAAAGGAGGAATAGAACCTTATTGGATATGGTTCGATCGATGATGAGCCTTAGTGAACTACCAAAATCTTTTTGGGGACACGCACTTTTAACAGCGGCCTATACACTGAATAGGACACCGTCAAAAGCTGTTGATAAGACACCATACGAGTTATGGAAAGGGAAGGTTCCTAACTTGTCTTATATCAAGGTTTGGGGATGTGAAGCTTATGTGAAGAGAAATATCTCTACAAAGCTTGAACCCAAATCGGATAAATGTTTCTTTGTAGGTTATCCAAAAGAAACACGAGGGTACCACTTTTACAACCAATCTGAGAACAAAGTCTTTGCTGCTCGAGATGGTGTATTTCTTGAAAAGGAATATCTTTCCAAGAAAGTAAGTGGGAGCTCAGTTGAATTGAACGAAGTTCAAGAAAACTTGAATGAGGTTCAAGAAGATCAAACTGAGATGGACACTCAAGACCAATTCGAGAGTACTCCAGTGGTTTTGGAAACCACACCTAACCCTCGAAGGTCCGGAAGGATTAGATCTCAACTTGACAGATACCTAGGTATTCTGACAAACGAGAGCTATGAAGTCATGCTTTTAGAAATCAATGAACCTTCGACCTATATCCAAGCTATGACGAGTCCAGATGCCGAGAAATGGCAGGGTGCCATGAAATCCAAAATGGAATCAATGTCTGAAAATCAAGTTTGGAACTTGGTCGATTTACCTAAAGGGGCTAGGCCCATTGGATGCAAATGGATTTATAAAATAAAAACAGACATGAATGGAAAACCTAGTGTTTTCAAAGCAAGGTTGGTGGCAAAAGGATATAAACAAATTCACGGGGTGGATTATGATGAAACCTTTTCACCAGTTGCTATGATTAAATCCATTCGGATTCTCTTAGCCATTGCTGCTCATTATGATTATGAGATATGTCAAATGGACGTTAAAACCGCCTTCTTGAATGGGATTCTAGTAGAGGAAGTGTTTATGACACAACCAGAGGGTTTTATCGATCCTAATCAGGCTGAGAGAGTATGCAAGCTTAATAGATCCATTTATGGATTAAAGCAAGCATCTCGGAGCTGGAATCTTCGGTTCGATGAATCCATACAAGAGTTTGGATTTCAGAAGAACATGGAAGACTCTTGTGTTTACAAGAAATTCAGTGGGAGTTACGTTGTATTCATTGTGTTGTATGTCGATGACATACTCCTCATTGGAAACAATATTCCTATGCTTAATTCTGTTAAAGAATGGCTGGGAAGATGGTTTTCAATGAAGGATCTTGGAGAAGCACAGTACATATTGGGCATCAAGATCTGTCGGAACAGATCACAAAGGATGCTTGGACTTAATCAAGCAACCTATATTGATAAGGTGCTTGACAGGTTCAGAATGAAAGACGCCAAGAAGGGTCTCATTCCAATGACTCATGGTACATCTCTGAGCAAGAGGTAGTGCCCTTCGGGACCTGATGAGCAAATGAGAATGGCAAATATTCCTTATGCTTCAGCAATAGGGTCTATTATGTACGCCATGATATGTACACGACCGGATGTATCGTATGCTTTGAGCATGACGAGTCGGTATCAAGGAAACCCAGGTGAGGCGCATTGGACTGCGGCCAAGAATATTCTTAAGTACCTTAGAAGGACTAAAGATTATTTTCTTGTCTTTGGAGGACAAGAAGAGTTGGTTATGACAGGCTATACGGATGCAAGCTTCCAAACAGACAGAGATGATCTTCGGTCTCAGTCCGGTTTTGTCTTTTGTCTGAATGGAGGTGCGGTGAGCTGGAAGAGTTCCAAGCAACCCACCGTAGATGATTCTACTACAGAGGCTGAGTACATTGCTGCATCTGAAACAGCAAAGGAGGCCGTTTGGATAAGAAAGTTCTTAGATGAGCTTGGTGTCGTACCTAGTTCGGCCCATCCGATATCTCTCTATTGTGATAATAGTGGAGCTATCGCGCAAGCCAAGGAGCCTAGGGAGCACCACAAATCCAAACATGTGCTCAGGAAGTTCCACATTCTCAGGGAGATAGTTAGTCGTGGAGACATCGAGATAAATGAAGTTGCAACTGATGATAATGTTGCAGACCCATTAACTAAACCACTCCAGCAGTCAAATCATGATGCTCATACGACTGCAATAGGGATACGATATCTTAGAGATGGATTGTGATTCCTATTATTGTATTGTCTACTTTTGGAGTTTATGTAAACATTCACGTATCTTTTATGATATTCAATAATTTCTTCATATAATTGTGGTTTAAATTGTATGAATTGTCCAAATGATTAAATTATATTAATTGGGTTATGAGGTCGATTTACCACATAATGAAGTCCCAATTGTTGAACTAATATAATTAAGTCATAAATTGTTCCTAGTTCGTATCATCGAGTACGGACAAACTGACGATACAAAGAACTAGATTGTAATGTGTACTATAGCGCCGCTTCATGGGCTAGTGATGTGGGACATCAAGTACAATTACATAGATATTAGCTAGGAGCTAATGATCGAACAGACCCGACTGTAATAGTATTTAAGATTTCGAGTCATAATACTATTTCAATGACTGTCGAGCAATTTCCTCTGACCTGAGTAGTCCAGAG
Source organism: Euphrasia confusa (assembly GCA_954870475.1). NCBI lineage: Eukaryota > Viridiplantae > Streptophyta > Magnoliopsida > Lamiales > Orobanchaceae > Euphrasia > Euphrasia confusa. The sequence goes on from OX940960.1 coordinate 28,697,882, forward strand.
TGATTCCATTGTGAAATGGTGTACTTTGATACAAGTAAATGTTGGAGTTGTGTACTTAATGTCTAGATTTAAGTAACGGAAACTCACGATCCATTGCCACTAATCTATTTAATTAAATAAACAATTATTTGCATTTAATTATTTATAATTAAATATATGCAAATTATAGTCCTGGATTCTATACGTTGTAGTTAGTATGGTGTGTCGGGCCCACACAGAAGATCATACTATCGGTTACTCGTATTTAATCAAACAGTTGCTCACGACCTAGATGGACACGGACCAATCCATCGGTATAGTTCGGAAGATCGTCGCCCACACGACGTTCGAGCTAGTGCAAGGAATACGTGGGAAGATCTCAAGGTCATCATAAGATCTCGTTTCTCCGCACAACGAATCGAAAGGTGAATTAAATTTCCGCAATTTAATTCAAGTTTTATTGAATCAATTATCGAAAAACAAGATCCAAGGATCGAACCCCGGATTAGAGGACGAACGCGTGGTGGCGATCTAGGATCGCCGGACCACGGCGATCGCCCCTAGGTTTTCGCATGGGGCGAGAGGGTCGAACCCTCGGCTGGGCCGAGGGCATGCGGTCGATCACTTGGATCGATCGCGGAGGGCGCGGGCTGGTGCCGTCCCTCCCCACCGTGAAGGTGGAACCCCTCCAGGCGGCGGCGAGTCGCCGGACTCGCCGCGGGGGCTGCTGGGCAGCCCCACCCCAATCGATCGATCGATGCGATCGGTAATCGCATGGAGCCCCGCTCGCGGGGGCTCGGCTGGGGCAGCGGCGTGCCTTCGGGTGCGTCGTGTCCTCGGTCGTGCTCCGGCGCGTGCGGTGGTGTTCGCGTGATCTCCGGCGAAGGATTTTTGATCGGGTTATTGTTTTCGCAAATTTTAATAGCCCGGGATATCGAATTCCAACAGTAAACGCCTTTCGTAAAAGGAGGTTATAAAACTTGTTATTGGGTATATCAGGAAGCAAGTGGGAGAGCTTGGATTGACAAGATGGGATTGTCCTCCATTCTATAATGGGATACATGTCTTACCGGCCACTTGGAGAGTCGAGACTGTGGAAAATACGTGGCCACGTCCAGATTCGTATCATAGTGATAAATCTGGTTTTACAGTCTGTCTCAAAGTCCAAGAAAGGTTTGAACCGATTGAGGATGACTCTAGTCTTGCCTCAAGTTCAAACTTAGACATAAAGTGACAACAGGAAGTTGGCAGCACACTGGCTCTGAAGGCCAAGTGGGAGATTGTTGGGATATGTCCTTCGATCCTACGTGTGCAATCAATAAAGTCATGAGGTCGTCTATGGATGTTAAATGATTATTTGATAATATTAATTGTTGGGAACAATATAATATTGATCAATTAAATCATACCTACAGGGTCACACACGGACTCGAAGATAATGTACGATGATTGATATATATATATATATATATATATATATATATATATATATATATATATTGATTTAGAATCAATATTTACGTGGATTTAATTCCCATGCATGGGATGCATGGCTTGCATGGATGCATGTCACATAGTGTGACATGGCATGCCACACAAGCAAGTGGGACCACATACAATGCATAGTGGCATGTGTATGTGGCATGACCTTTCACCTCATTTGTAACCTCTTTTGCATGTTAATGGTGCATCTTTATGCACATTAAGATGGAGGTTACATAGAGGTGTAATGGTGTGAATAATGGTGTGTTTACATAGATGAAAATCTGATTTTCATCACATAGAAGCATCAGCCACGAAAATCCACACAAATAGAGAAAAAAAGAGGTGATCTTGGAGATCCATTTTCAAGCAATCAAAGGTGTTCATTATCCGAGTTCGTGTGCAACACGTAGAGGCCGGGCCATTTGTGCGGCTTCAACATCCGGACGATCCAAAGGAGTGAAGAGTTCATTCACAAGGAGATCTTTTAGTTGCTGATCCATTAAGGTGGTTCAATCGACTCAACACCACCTTAACCGAAATCAACGATCACCAAAAGTAAGTAATCGTTAAACCTTATATATATATATATATATATATATATTGGATGTGTATATATATATGTTTAAATGTGTTCTTATACACATTATGTGTGCACTAAGATCATGGCATAGTAGATCTATTGCTTTACACGCTTCCGCACACACGGTATATCGATCGGATCGGTATATCGGTACCTACAGGCTCTAGTGTGGTCTTGAAAGATAATTCTGAGAGAGGGAGAGGAGATTGCGATTCCATCGTTCTGGACTTTTGTACCTGCATTGATCAAAAATCTCTTTCGGGATCTTCCCCGATTAGTATTTTTGTAATGGACACATATAGTCATTGGATAAGAAAATTTAGAATTTTTCTCGCGGGGTTATGTCTTAAGACTCCCCTGTAGAAATAATAAGAATGGTACTGGAACCATGTATTTCCTTTCCCTGAGTAGAAAGGAAGACTTTTTGCATGCCGACTTAATTTCGGTCTTTGATTGATTAAAATAAATCAATAAATCAAGAGATAATATGAAAAGATTTGAAAAGATTTGTATTTCAGAAATCACCTTTTTGCAGGCTTTTCTGGCCACGTGGCCTGACGGTTACAGGTCACATTAATTAGGGTTTCGAGTTAGTGGGGCGATAATTGAGTGCTTTCCTCGGTAACCGCCCCTTTTCTCTTTCCTCACGCAACTGTTGTGCCTTATCAGTTTCTTCATCATCGTTTTTGATTTCAAAGTTTGAAATCACGATTCACAATTCAGAATTCATATTTTGGGTAAGAAAAATTCTCTTTCGATTTATCTTATTTTTTCCCTTACGCAATTTGTGTTTTTGCTTTTGTTTTCTTCGACTGTAAATCGAATCATGCCGCGACTGAGACGAGGCCCTCGAGGGAGGTATCAACCACCCGAAGCTCCTCATGTCGTCTTCGGCATAGAATATAAATCGTTCATGGAGGGAGCCGTGCCTGATCTTCTGTCGCCAGAGGCGCCAGATCCGGATACCGAGGGACCTTACCAACCGGTTACGAGAAAATCGATACCGGTGGGGCCCGATCCGGATCACCAAGATTGGGGCGCTCACGGCCGGAAAAGTACAGTAGACCCTTCAACGCTACTAGAGAAGCGAAAGAAATGGAGGATTCCAAATAATGTTCATCTTTATGTGCCGTTACCTGGAGAATCGGCGTGTTGCCCGCCGGCGGGAATGGTGGCCGTCGGAGAGGACGCACTGAACGTGGGGTTGCGGTTTCCGCTGCACCCTTCCATCTCTGGACTCCTCAACCTCTGGGGATTAGCCCCTCACCAACTTCATCCTAACGGATGGGGCCAACTGTACAGTGTACTCACCGTGTTGGGCCAGGTGGGGCTTTCTCGACCCATTATCGGTGAGGAGTTCCATCAATTCTTCAGCCCAGTCGTCTCCAACTCCTCCTCCTGCGGGGATTACATGGTTCGCCTTAGGCCGAACAAAGTGAAGATCAAGGAACCCAAACTCAAGGACATTCGCTGGTGGGATCGATGGTTGTTTGTTTCGGGCCACTGGAAAACTCAGACCCGGGATGGGGAAATTGACATTCCTGTCACATACTCTGAAAAACCTGACTGTAAGCCTCGTAAACTTGTCCTCGTACAATTTTTACTGATCTAAACTTTTTTCAATGACGCAGGTGGTCGATTGCCGAAAGCAATAAATCTCCCGTGGGATTTAGAGACGGCGAATCTCCTAGCACTGTGTATACCATCGGAAAAGAGAGATTGCAATTTGTACAACGACGTCGTTCGAGACGAAGCCGGTTTATATTACCCACCGCACATCGAAGGTCGTGAATATCCAGGTACCTTCTCTCAAAGTATTTAAGTTTTCCCTGTGAGACTTTTTTAGATCTCATGGTATTCTTCTTAAAAAACCGAGTGTTGGTTTCCCAGGGAATTTTTCAACTCCCTGGTACTAAGTTATATTTTTGTTTTTTAAATGGTCTTCCCTGGGACATCTAAAAAGACTTCCCGGTACTCCATTGTGTTATAAACCAAAACTGCCCTGGGATATCTTTTCAGACCTCCCGGTGTAATGATTTATGTGTTTCCTGTGCAGAGTATTTCAACACTGTCTTTACTGAGAAACCTGAAGGCATGGCTGACAACAGAGATATATTTGGCTCCCTGGGCATCGTGGACGCTGCAGTTTTCACCAAAGGGCGAAAAGCTAAAGCCATCACATCAGCTGGTCGAGGAAAGAGTGTTGTAAAGACCCGGGGTGGTTCATCAAACACTCCCGCAGGCCGAACCAGATCCCACACTCTGTCCAACCCGGGAACGGAATCCGATCCACACGGGCTGATGAATGTGGTGGATTCTTATCAGGAAACTCCTCCGACCTCTGACACAGTGATGTCTAAAGCTGCCCCGAGCACTGGATTGCCACCTTCTGGAGCTACGTCACTGCTCAAGGTCAAACAGGAAGAAGGGAAAAAACGCAAGGGGTCCCAGGGACCTATAATTGATGTCACAGACTCTCCACCACGTTCCTCTAACACTAGCGAAAACGCTATGTATGGGTTACATGTTGAGCTGTTCTCCAAGTAAGTATCTTTACTTGTTTCGTTTATACTCTAAAAATAAATATTTATTCTGAGTCTTCTACTCTACACTCATTCTTTTCTCTGTACCATACTTCAGACTATCCCTGCACGATCCTCCAATTCCAACAGTGCTTGTGTCATTTTATTCCGGGCTAGGTACCATCCCTCCGGTAGCTACTCAGAACAGCCCTGTGGGTGAGGCTATTAATGCAGTTGGCCGGTGCTGGACTACTGAGTTCAATGACTTGATGGACCACGACAACCATGCGCTTTCCCTGGCTCTCAAGCTAACCAGTCAAGCTACAGTGGCCATCGCCGGTGCTCATACTCGTACAGAGAAAATGCTCGAAGCAATCATAGCACACGAGACCAATGCTTAAAATCTCGATCAACACATCAAGGAGCTCAACGAGGCATACAAATCTGCAGCCGGGGATAGGGACATTTGCAGGAAAGTCATTGACACTGAGCGAACTGAAAAGGCGACACTGAAGTCTGAGTTGGAGGAGGCCCTGAAGACTGTTAAAGAGGGTGAAAAGATGATGGAGCAGGCCCTGGACGAGACGTCCTGGGAGATAAAAGATTTGAAAGCCAAACTGGCCCAGACCGAAGCTGATCTAAAGGAGACCACAGACAACTTTGATAAAGCTTGCGAGATGTTAGAATCTCCAGCGCACAATCCAAGGATTCTGTCTAACCTTCTTTATGTTACTGCTTATGTTGGAATGGTCAGGTCAGCGGCTAAGGAGCAGAATGACGTTGTCAAAGACTTCGCCCTCAAGACACTCAAAGATTACATGAAGGAGGACACACTCGATGACTGGGTGCCGCAGCCATTCAAGGATCTTGAGGTCGAGTTCGGTATAGATATGAAGTGGTGGCCCACTTATGACAAGCTCTGCATGCCTGGAGAACTGCCCATTGCTGCAACAGAAGAAGAAGACAAAGAAGATGAAGAGATGAAGGATGGGGAGGCACAGGATCTGGTTGGTGACGGGCCCAGGGGCATGCCAAAAGATTCTACCGTGACTCCTCCCCGTGATGGTAATTCCACCTCTTGAGTGTCAAAACTCAAGAGTCTAAAAAGTTTATGAAGCCTCCCCTGGGTGTGAAAAACCCAGGGTTTTAACCATTTCAGTACTTATAAGTATTATCTTTTGGCCTTCGGCCCCAGACAATTCCTTATTACTATTCTGGTTTGTAATAGCTTAAAACTTTAAGTTTTTGCTAGTTTTTGTTAGGATCCTCTCATGGGGACCTCTAAACAATTTGGATGCATCTGCATCTCTTTTTATTTGCTGGTTTTTGTTAGGATCCTCTCCTGGGGACCTCTGAACAATTTGGATGCGTCTGCATCTCTTTTTTATATAAGTTTTTGTTAGGATCCTCTGATTGGGATCTCTGAACAATTTGGATGCATTTGCACCTCTTTATTACCCGGCATGGCTCTTTTCATAAAATGTCAGCCTTTCAAGTCCGAATAATGTGGCTCTACCCTTCGTTCTAGGTACTTTGAGCTCTTAACTTTATAGGTCGATTAAAGGTAAATGTTCTTTTCCTTTTGGTACACGCTTTCGGACCTGGTCCCATTTGCTTACCTCAACCGATTTCCTACAAAGTTTAAGTTTGGCACCAGTGGACTTTATCTAAGCCTCTTGGATATACCAAACTGGTTCATAATTCTCTTCCCGACGGATCCTGTAACAACAGAATTCTAATCCCCGAGAACAGAATTCATCGGCCGTGGGTCTCTAAGACTCTTTTGGGGATTCCGAATTTAAGTTTCCTTTACAGGAATCTTCCCTTGAAAGGGGTTCGTCCGGGGGAAGCTTAAAAGCTCTCACCGGGATAGTATATTTATTATATCATCCTCCTTCAAGAAGGGGTTGCCTGGGTGAAACTCTAAGTTTTTCCTGGCACAGATATATTTATTGCCTGGGTACAGCTTTAAGCCTTTTCCCGGTAATAGGTATACTTCGTAGTATTTACAATCATCCCATATATGGGGTTTGCCTGAGTGAAGTTCTGACTTCTTTTCGGCTTATATTTATCACCTGGGTTTGGCTTCAAGCCTTTTTCCAGAGTGATTATATATTTATAATTGAAATGAAAATAATGAAGGTAAGAAGAAATTGATAGTGGTACATTACCTCAAATTTAGACTTCAAAACCTTCTTTATAGATAGAGTTTGCCAACAAGCATTACATTGTATTTCCGCCAAAAGGTTTTTACAACATTTTTAGCTCCCAGGCTAGTGATAGAATTTTTTCAAATGTAACGCATTCCAGCGATACTGATCTTTTGTGCCGTCGAGTAGCTCTAGTTCATACACTCCGTTCTGGAGGCACTGGCTTACTCTAAACGGTCCTTCCCAGGATTGACTTAGGGCCCCAGGATGTGCTCCCAGGATCATTTTTAATACCAGGTCTCCCACTTGGAAGTCTCTGGCTCTTACTTTGGAGTTATACCACCTTGCAATTCTTTGCTTGTTCATTTCGTTCAACGAGTCAGAAGCTAACCTCTTTTCTTCCAAAAGGTCTAGCTCTCTCCGGAGCGCTTCCTCGTTTTCACCGCCGGCTCCCTAGGTGGTTCGATGTGACACTGTAATTTCCGTCGGGATCACGGCTTCGGTGTCGAACGCTAATGAATATGGGGTTTCTCCTGTAGCCGGTCTGGCTGTTGTCCTGTAGGATCATAGAACTTCTGGGAGTTCATCTGCCCATTTGCCTTTTCGCTCTTCGAGCTTGACTTTAATGGTGTGTTTCAAAATCTTATTGACAGCTTCGACCTGTCCATTCGTTTGGGGGTGGTACGGAGTGGAGAATAATCTTCTAATTTTCCATCTCTCACAAAACTCCGCTACTTCTGCCCCGTCAAATTGTTTACCATTATCAGAAATTATCGTCTCCGGTAAACCGAAGCGACATATAATATTCTTCCATAGGAATTTGATGACATGTGCTTGGTCTATCTTATTCAGTGATTCTGCTTCCACCCATTTGGTGAAATAATCAACTTCCACTATGGCGAATTTTACCCCTCCCCGGGCCGTTGCCAGTGGTCCTATCAGATCGATTCCCCAACGAGCAAACGGCCAAGGACTGTACAGGGATCTTAGCATTTATGGGGAATTTCTAATGGTAGGCCCTATTACTTGGCACTTTACGCATTTACGGGCGTAGCCAATGGCATCCTTTCGAAGGCTTGGCCAGTAATAGCCCTGACCCATTATCTTGTGTGCCAGGGATCTTCCCCCGGCATGGTTCCCACAGACGCCGTCGTGGACCTCTTCCAGGAGTCTCAGTCCTTCCTCCTTCGACACGCATTTCAGCAGTGGAAGGGAATAACTCTTCCGGTAGAGATCCGAATTTAAGATTGTATATTTTGCTGCTCGAATTCGCAATTGTTTGCCTTCGGTTTTGTCTGGCGGCAATTCCCCAGTATCTATGTACCTTAGGATTGGTGCTCGCCAGTCCTCACCGGATACGGGCAGAATTGGCAGTTGTTTTGCTCTTCGATCTACCGAGGGATTCAATAACTTAGTCAACATGATTTTTGAAAAATCTGCTGAGCCTTCCGAAGAGGCTAGCTTTGACAAGGCGTCTGCCTGTGAATTATGTTCCCTCGGGATCTGTTCGATTACTATCTCTGGGATCTTTTTACAAAGTGATCCTACCAGCTCCAGGTATTTAATCATTTGTTCTCCCTTGGCTTCATACTCACCAGTCACATGGTTTACCACCAGTTGGGAGTCCATGAATATGATTAATTTTTTCACACCAACGGCTATGGCTAATTCTAGTCCCGCGACGAGAGCTTCATATTCAGCCTCATTATTCGACGCAGGGAACTCGAATTTAACCGCCTGGGTGATAGAATCCCCCTCGGGTTCAAGTAGTACTATACCGGCCCCCGAGCACGCTGTGGTTGCTGAACCGTCCACGTACAGTTTCCATGCGCGTGATTGATTATTTGACTTTTTCGGGAACGTCAGTTCCACAATAAAATCGGCCAACACTTGGGCCTTGATTGCTGTCCTGGGGCTGAAGGTTATGTCATACTGACTTATCTCCAGAGCCCACTTCAGGAGTCTTCCGGTAACATCGGACCGATGCAATACTTTCCTGAGCGGCATGGTTGTTAAAACCTCTACGGGGTGCTCAAAGAGATACGCCCGGAGCTTTCTCACCGCCACTATCAGGGCATAAGTAAGTTTATCTAACGGTGTGTACCGTACTTCTGCTTCATGCAGGACTTGGCTCACGAAGTACACGGGGAGGTGTTTTATTCCGTCTGCTCTCGTCAGAACTGCACTGATGGCATGTTCCGACGCGGCTAGGTATAGGAACAACTTTTCCCCGGGCTTCGGAGCCACAACCACTTTGGGACTGGATAGATACTCTTTGATTTGCTTGAAAGCTTCTTGAGCATCTTTTTTCCAGTGGAATTTATTTCCTTTGATGGATGCAAAGAAAGGACGGGTTTTATCCCCCAAACAGGAGACATACCGGCTCAGGGCGGCCAAGCAACCTGTTAGGCGCTGCACACCCTTGATATCCCGGGGTTCCCGCTTATCCAGTATGGCTTTGATCTTGGCCGGGTTGGGTTCAATCCCATGTTCCCCGACTACATGCCCTAGGATCATACCTTTCCTGATACCGAAATTGCATTTTTTGGGATTCAGTTTCATATTGTAGTGCCCCAGAATTTTAAAAACTTCTGCAAGGTCTTTTATGTGATCCGCTTCATTCTTGCTTTTCACAATGATATCATCGATATATACTTCAACAGTTTTACCGATTAAATCTGTAAACATCATGTTTACTAACCTTTGATAGGTGGCCCCGGCGTTCTTCAAACCGAAGGGCATTCTTTCCCAGCAAAACACTCCTTTTTCCGTGTAGAATGTCGTGTGCTCTATATCGTCTGGGTGCATCGGAATCTGATGATAGCCTGCTTTAGCATCGATTGTTGAAAATATAGCATGACCTGTCAAGTTATCGACAAGGTGATCAATGTGTGGCATCGAAAAGTGGTCCTTGGGACATGCATTATTCAGATCTGTAAAATCTATGCATAGTCTCCAGGCGCCTACTGTCTTCGATACCATCACAGCATTGGATAACCAGGTGGCATCGCTCGAGGCTTGCCTCACCAGTTTATTCTCAATCAATTTGTTCACTTCCCTGGCCAGTGCTTCGCACTTCTCCGGCCCCATTTTCCTCCGCCTCTGGGCAATTGGTTTTTTCTTGGGGTCGATTTTTAACCGATGGCATGCATGTTTGGGATCTATCTTTCCCAAATCCGCACTTGACCAGGAGAAGGTACTCTGATTTTCCCTGAGGAAATTGGTGAGTCCACTTCGAGTGTGCTCTAACATATGCGTACCCACGAGTACTTGCTTATGAGCTTGCTCGGGATCCAACACTATGGAGTTTAAGTTTTCGATCACCTCCATGGCGGTTCCTTTTCGGTGTTTGGTTCCCGTCCTGGGATCATAATCCTCGTGCTCTGGCCCCAGCCGATCCTGAGTTTGGCTGGTGGAAGCTGTTCCCGCACAGGGATCTTGCCCTGGGGGATTTGCTTCCTTCCCCGGAACCAACTCTTGGATCGCTCCGGGCCCCACGGTTTTTATGTCATTAGGAGCCTGGGATTCCACACCTGTAATAGTAACTTCAACCACTTGAGACTTTTTATTTTGCTCATCCTGTGAGTCTTTAGTTTGCTCATCCTGTGAGTCTTTGATATTTTCCTCCAGTCTTTCCTGGGGATTATCATTCGCATTTACAGCTAAGTTATCAAGATCACAGAAATACAAAATACACTTCTTTGCCATTAACAGGTCGCCCCTAACGGTGCCAACCACACCGGAAGGAGTAGGGAATTTTACACAATAGTAGTAGGATGAGGCTACCGCTTCGAAAGCGTCCAAAAAGGGCCTACCTAAGAGTGCGTTATAGCCGCTTTCCCTATCTATTATTACAAATTCCAAGTTCCTAACCAACATCAGACCTGGGTTCTTGACATCTTTCAGCTCCACCGGCAGTACGATCTTGCCATATGGATATACCACGTCGTTGCCAAAACCTTTGAGTATCAAATCGCACGGTGAGACATAACGGGCCAGCTTGCCCATCTGATCTAGGGCATTCTTATACAGAACATTGCAGTGAGCACCGTTGTCAACCAAAGTGCGAGATACATTGATTCCCAGGATCCTCGCCCTGATCACCAGGGGTTCATCCCTCGGGAATTTGGCCTCAGCTCGATCCCGTGGCGTGAAAGATATCACCACAGTGTCACAGATTGTTGCGCTCTGCGAAGGCGCAGTAGCCATCAGAACTTCCCACATAGCAAAGTCTCTTTTGCGTTTCCGCTTGCTGTCCTCAGTTAAGGGCCTGACACCACCAATCATCATAACTTCCTGGGCACCCGGAGGTCCCGGAATATTTTGATTCTGGCCCGGTGCAGCTGGTGGAGGGCCCTGGGGATTCTGACCCCGTGGCTCATTCCCTACAGCCCCGGGACGGGGGAGGTACTACCACAATTTTCCCTCATTGAACAGCCTCCACAATTGCCTCAGTAACTGACGACACTTGTTTGTTGAATGGTCGTGTTTCTCATGGAAATCACACCATAAGTTCGGGTTCAACTTCTCTAGGGGAGTGTTAATGGGCGGGGGCCTGGTTAACACATCTACCCTCTGAGTCAGGAACACCTGCAAAATGGCCTCTGGGGCCTTACCAGTTTCACGCCGAATATTGGCTTCTAGTTCTCTTATTTCATCCATTCTGGGATCAGTACCGGTTTTCACACCGGATTTCTTTCCAATATAGTTTGGCCTTTTCTCCGAAGAGAATGGGGCCTTCTTTTTGGTTTCGCCCAGGCCCCGCGGGGTCCTGGTCAACCTTTGATATGCTACCTCCGCGGCAGCTTTCACACGAAATTCCTCATAGGATTTTGGATAATTTTTCATCATAGATTTGAACAACTTTGAGCTTCTTCTCAAACCGGTCATGGCGGTATGGAGTTTTAAATTCTCATTTATATCCTCTCCGCCAGCCAGGAGAATTTCCTCAACTCGATCCACATACCTTTCATCCGATTCCTCGTCATCCTGTTTTATCCCGAGTAGGCGTTGGCTCTGTTCCATTCTCACAGCCTTAGAGGCAAAATGCGTCACGAACCTTTGCACCAAATCATCGAAACATTTAATCGAGTGTGCAGGGAGGCCAGCGTACCATTTGTGGGGAACATCACCCAACGTAAGGGGAAAGAGTCTACAGCGCGTCGCATCAGTTGCGCCGCGGCCGGACATGTAAGACCTGAACCTACTCAAATGAGTCTCTGGGTCGGTTTTACCATGGCATGGGTAGGATTTCAGTTTGCATGGACGCGTGTTCAACTTCTGGGGCCAGGGGTTCATTTTTGTAACCTGAAGGTACATGCACACCCTGTCCCTCATTCATTCGTCTCTCCAACTCAGCATATTTCTGCTTCAGATCTACGATCTCCGGGTCCTCCGCCCTAGCCCCTTGGGCCCCAGGCACAGGAAAACCCTCCCGATACCGGTGCATGTCACTCTGACTGCCTTTCCTTCGACGATCCGTCGATGTGGCCACAGATTCAGCATTTCGGTTTAGATCTATTACCGGGTGCTTTTTTCGCTCTCTCCTGTGGAGGCGTTTGACCTTCTCTGGAGCCACTGTTGTGGCATGTCCAGGTGTCATAAAAGCACCGGTTGCATGTTTCAATGGAGTTGTCAAAACGTATTTTCTGTGCATAAGAGCATGCACGGCTTCATCAATTTTTTCTGGGGTATCCAGATTTCCGAATTTGATTGGGGGCGGAGCCACAACGGGCGTCGACGGCCCACCCAAATCATACGAGTGCAAACGACGAGCACGGCGGCGAGAACGATGACGGCAAATAGGAACTCTAACCTGAGAATCCGAATGCAGATCGGGCTCTGCATGGCCGTCGGCGGGGCTTTCCTCATCGACAATCTGGATTGGCGGCGGCGGCGCGTCTCGGTCGACGGGTTCTGGGTCTGCCTCAGCCGCCGGAGCGTTGGGATCCTCGATGACCGCCTTGCCCATGACGTCGCGCCACCTGCCGGAAACACCAGAGTCGTCGGATGCTGTCGCGCCTTCCCTCTCGTCTGCCATTTTTGTCGCCGGTTGAACCTCTAACTTCGATGCGTAAAACCTGATCTCCTTCTAGCGCCACTGTTCGGACCCTTTTTCTCCAAATTACACTATTACTGGAACGGAGGGGTATATAAGAAAGGGTACCAAGCAGATATTTATTTGTTAGGACAAGTTATAGATCGAAGTTTGTATGTTGCCGGAAATCTGGAAATAGGGGATGAACATCATCGTGTTCTTGAGCTTAAAGCTCTTTTCCATTACTTAAAGTATTTTGGAAATAAAAAAGGTGAAGTCCTTTTCTCCTCTCTCTCCCCTCTCTTTTATACTAGTTGTATGCATGAGCATGCAAGCTCTTCTTATGCCACCTATTAGCCTCCTATCACATCTAATCCCATTAATGAAGACTTTTAAGTCATTACATTAAATACCCACTAATTTTGTATTCCACTTGCTGCATGTCACCAGAGGCGCACCGCCTCTTGCCTGGAGCCTTATCTGACTGATCCCCTAATCTGGCACGGGGCTGTCTTCCTGGGGCTACTGTTGAGCTCGTCTGGTACCTTCTTCATACATGGCTTCAATTCTGACTTTGGTCCGCCGTTTGATTGCCTTCTTGATGACGTGGCTCCGGTCTTCTGGACACGTGTCGGTGTTGGATTTTTATGGTGTAACAGTCGAAGGAGGGGTACCCTTTACACTACGACTTGTTGTCGTGATATTGGTGTGGCCGACGACACCAATGAGCCTGAGCATTGTGGGCTAGGTCGTATGAGCGAAAGAAGACTGCAGTCAAAAGTGAGTTCGGAGGAACCTCATATGGATCGGAGTCCTAGTCTCGAGAAGCAGAGAAGAGTACGATTCTCGGTAGCCGAGAGAGAATCGGAAGATGGAGAGCTGAGATATGATTTGGGAGATGTTCCGGTTGATGTGGCCCATGTAGACCAACCGGATGAGGTCTCGATGTTCAATCATATGCTTTCAAAGCGAGATGACGTAGCAATGTTGGCTGAAAATTCGAGCAATAGGATAATGAGAAACGAGATGAGCTCGTTATTGTCGCGGTGTAACTCGTTGGTAAGAGACGAGGTAATGCATTCGGGTAAGTTTCCTAGCGACTCTGCTGGAGGAAGACTTATGAAAATTTCGAATTGCATTGTTGAGGAGTCCGACATTTCCCATGCGGTGGGAGTTGTTAGACGATTTGGATGCAGCTCCGGGGATCGTTTTGGAGAGAGTCCGGTGATAAGGATTCTGGAAACGGAGAGGAGTATGCAAGGGAATCGTGAGGCTAGCAATGAGAATGTTGGAGGATTTCGAAAAGGGTCGTCGGGGATAGACGACGGGCATGCGTATGCTGACGTTGTCCATACAGTGGGAGTTAGCCGTTTCACAAGCAATTCGGAGAAGCGACGTTTGGGAGCTCTGAGAAGCTTGATGTCAATGTTGCGGTTTCGGAGGTCCGAAAGGGAGTTGCGAGGTGATGAGAAGTTTAACGGGGATGGCATTATGAAGAAGGCCTGGAAGAACCTGAGAAGTCGTGATGCGTTGAAGTTTGTTGAAACTTCGACTGGGCGACGTTGGTAAGGACCGGGGATGCCGCTGCAGTGGGAGGTGATCGAGTTTCGCCTCCAAGTGGGAGATTGTTGGGATGTGGAGTCGAAATCGAGGACGAAAAAGGAAGAAATCGCCGATGACGGAAATGGCGGTCGCCGGAGGAGGTTCGGCGGTCGCGGGTCTTCGTCGGCGGGAGCGGAAATGGTTTCGGCGGGCACCGAAAACGAGGAAAATCGGGGTTAGCGGAATGCACGATTTTGGGTCCTTTCGGCGGGCGCCGAAATGATTTTGGCGGTCGCCAAAATGAGATTTGACAGATTTCAGCGCAAGATTTTTTCTTGTGCGCTAAGTTTTGCAGCGTGACTTTACCTTAATTAATATTAGGGTTTTATATGGGTCTAGCCTATATAATAGTTATTCCCATCAATGTAATTTATCAGCGTGAGAATTCTAGAATAGCAAGAGTAGACGAGAGAGATAATACTGAGAATACGTGTGTGTGCGTTTGTAATCTCCCGGGGTCGTTTATTGTGATTCTAGTGAAAATATCTGCAGCGGCGAGTGGACGTAGCCTATTTTGGGTGAACCACTATAATCTTTGTCTCGTTTTATCTTTCGTTTATTTTCTCGTTCGTGTTTTATCGTCTCTTGCAGCGACGAAGTTAGGCGCAAATCCCAACAGGAGTGATATCCTGGCCCACTGTACCAACACTTGTCTTTTCCAGGGCACTTTGTGTTGGATTTGTGTCCTTCATTCCACGTGTGTTGCACCGAGATAAGTTATATAGTGCGTCCTATGTAGATGGATCGATTAGTCGGTGTTATGTGTCTTGTCGAGAACACGAACTTAACACTCGATGGTCATGCCAAATGAGTCACACGGCCCTCTTGGTAATGTATACTTGGAGTATACAAACGTCAGTTGGGAACCGGGGTGAAACGACGAAGAAAACGGAGATAAATCATATTCTGGACAGCCAAGCGGCCGCTACGCCCCCCAAGCGGGCGCTTGGGGTAAGTCGGTGGACCAAGCGGCCGCTTGACCCCCCAGGCGGGCTCCTGGTCCTCCAGATCGCGGATTTTTGGAAAGTTTGCGATTTCCTTCCTTTTTGGACTCCTACGCCTACTAGGAAACCCTATGGGATTACTCCTATATAAAGGGACCCTAGGACCACGAAATTAAGTACTACATCATCATATATTCGTGAGAGAATTTTGTGGAGAGGCCGAAGGAATCGAGGAATCGAGCGGGGTTCGTTCCAAGTCCAAGTTCACGTCGTTTCAAGGATCAAGGAGGGTTCGTGCAACGAATTGAGGCCGGGTACTTTCGCGGCTGATCCATCTACATCCGGGTATCAATTATTAAGAAGAATCACAAGGTACACGATTCTTAAACTAACTCATTAATTGTTCTTACTACATACGTGCGCACTAGATCCATGATTAGGGTTTTACGTGTTTATGCATGATTCTTTCTTCCGCACTTTTTCATGCTTGTAAAATACGTAAATCCATCTATTGGGGTATGGATGAGATTCATACAAAACCCAACAGTGGTATCAGAGCCTTGGTCGTGCGTTTGCGTATGCGCGTAGAACAAGTGCCTATAAAATTGTTTTTATTTTTATTTGTGAATTTTTCCGTGGACTATTTTTTGGAAAAATAGAGTTTGATTGTATGTTAATTTAATTGGATTATTTTGCATAAATCAAGTGTCCATGAATTTTTTTTTGTGATTTATTCATGTAATTTTTCATGGAATATTTTTTGGAAAAATAGTACTTGATTTGATGTTAAAAATATATTCGATTATTTTGTATGCATAAATCAAATCTCCATGATGTGAAAATCGAAATTGATAAATTTATTTGGAATAATATTTTGTCAATTTTATCTTTTAATCATGATTAATAAATAATTTAGAATTCTTGTATTTTTCATGAAGTTCATGTTTTATCAAAATTTCAAAACAATGCCAAATTTGTCTTTCAAGGATTAATTTCAAGCCGATCTATTCTACACCTCGGGGAGTGGGAATGAGACCAGAGTGCTTAAATTAGTCGATGACGCAAATTAGAGACTTTCGAACCATGAGATGGTACGATCGTCTGGTTGGCTCCCTCATGTCACATGGGAGATAGGGCGCAATTGCATGATAAATCGCTGGTTAGAAACCTCGAGTTTTCACTTACGATTTGTCGCGTTTTGATTATTGGGATAATTATGAACGGGGATGCAAATAGAAGTCAATTATTGAGAATAATTGAACAATTAAAATCTGATTTTATTGGGAATAAAAATTAATAGGCATATTTGAGTTATATGTTGCATCTTGTTTGTTATGAATTGAGAATTCTTATTGCTCGCTAGATGTAAGTCCAATGACCGATATTCATTGGGTGTATGCCCTGCGTTTTTCGTACTCAATGGCCTTGTTATACCCGATAAAACGGTCACCGACACGTGTCAACAATGAGGTAGCCACGTCATCAAATGTGCAAGTCAGGAACAACCTGTGGAAAAAGACCTAGAAAGGCAACTAACAGAAGTCAGAAAAGAGCTTGGACGGGAACGATCGCACGGTAGTGTCAGACTTATTACACGGGAATATCCGTGGGGGAGGTGTCAGAGTCAACAGGTGGTCAAACGGCACTTGACGGGAGAAGGAGATAAAGTCTTTGTTTAGAGCTAAGTGGGTTTTTAATGCTAGACATTAGTGGAGTTGTGGTCCAATAAGGAGCCGATAAGTGGGCATTAGGTGGCATAATCTTGCCATGCATGGGTTAGTATAAATAAAGGATGTAGGAGAGGAAGAAAGGGACATGCAAACCATTGTATTTCAAAATGAATTTTAAGTATGAATATTTGAATAAAGAGGTGCCTTGAGCATCCATTTTCTACTTACGATTTCTGTTATAAACTATTACCCTTTGCTAGCTTACCTATAACAAATTTACATTTTGTGTTGTTGCCAAAACCCTCTGTTACCAGCAAATAACACCATCAAAGAGCAAAAACAACCCAAAATAGTTGGCGCTAGAAGGATCGAGCATCAGGTAATTTAGTTACAGAAAATCTCGATCTGAAATCTAAAATGGTTAACGAAAACGAAGATACTAAAGTATCTGGTGAGTCTGGTACAAGTGGCAGGTGGCAGGCGGTGATAGGTAAGGCCGTGATGGTGGAACCCGAGGTTCCATCTCCGCCTAAGAACCCAGAACCTGAAAATAAGGAGCCGCCGCCGCCGCTTACCCAGATCAGCTCTGATGAGCAGAATAGCAAACATGCAGGGGCCGATGAGCCTACAGACAGTCAGGCTGATCAACGACGACGTCGACTTCGGTCACAACGTCGGAATCGCCGTCTGCACCCCTATGATCTCGGAGGGCCGTCGACGCCAAAAGGCCCGCCTCCGATTAGATTTGGAAGTCTCGATACTCCACAAAAAATAGATGAAGCAGTTTCAGAACTTATGACGATGAAATACGTCATGACGACTCCTGTGATCCCGGTGAAGGGCACGCATGCAGCCAGCGGGGCAAATCTGAATGTAGCTCCCGAGCAATCTGGCCGTGTTCCCAAAAAGAACTGCAGAATGCGTCGAGCAATAGATCTGAACAAAAGAGCTGAATCTATGGCCACCTCTACTGAGCCTCGTCGGCAGATTAGTAAAAGTGACATGCATGGCCGCCATGCAAACTTTCCACCGGGTGGGGCCACTGGAGCCCCCGGTACTAATTCTGAACTGGCCGATTTGAGGCAGAAGTACTCTGAGCTGGAAAAGCGATTGAATGAACATCAAATTCTCGCTGCCCCGGCAGGTCGTCATAACGATCCTTTGGCCCAGAGGTCGAACAAGCTCCCATGCAACTGGAAATTCAGCCCATGCAAACTACTTTTTACAGTGGCAAAACTGATCCAGAAGCTCACTTGAGCAGATTCAGGACATACATGTCCGGCCGAGGAGCCACAGATGCTACTCGGTGCAAAGTTCAACCGGAGCAAGTGGAAAACAAAACACCGGAGGCAACTCGGAAATGGTGCAAGTGGGACAACGACGACTATATATGTCATAGACATATATTGAACAGTATCTCTGACTCTCATTTTTATACCTATCAAAATGTGGAATCGGCTAAAGTATTATGAGATGTGCATGCTTAACATTGTGAATAAAATGGATGTGTTTATGATTTCTTCTAATATACATGATTCATTGTTGTGGCATGCTAGACTAGGAGAAGATAAGTGTAATACATGCATGCTAACTAAAATTGTTAGGCAGCCTTTTACAGATGTTCAACGTGAATCTGTATGCTTGAACTTGTGCATAACGACTTATGTGATTTCCATGCTACACCTTCGTTGGGGAATAAGAAATACTTAGTAACTTTCATAGATGATTATTCTAGATTTTGCTATGTATTAATGCTAAGTACTAAAGATGAAGCGCTAGAAAAGTTTAAGGTATTTAAAACTGAAGTTGAACTACAACAAGAATGCATGATTAAAAAGTTGAGAACTGATAGGGGAGGCGAATATTATGATCCTTTTTTGTTTGAATCATATGGTATTATTTATGAAATAACTGCACCATATACTCCTCAACAAAACGGTATATCCCGCGGCCTTGTAAATAAGGTCCAGCTCGGAGGTCTGTTTCGATGTGTAAAGACGTGTTCGAAACGTAAAGGTCGAGCAAGCCATATGAGATGCTAAACATTAAAAGAAATTGTGCAAGGAAAAAGTGCTTTATGGTCACCAAGGAAGGAATCAGGCAAAACAGGAACTCCCACTCTGCTCAGAGGGAAAAGACCGAGCAGGACTCAGTCAAGCCATAAGAGCATACCCCTCCCCGACGAGCATGGCAGCGACCAAAGTCGGCGATGAGCTCCAAATGGGCCGTATCGGCATAGATCATAGGCCCAAAATAGAATTGGCCCAATACTCACTTTTGCAAAACCTAATTTGTACCTCTATAAATAGTAGGAAATGTACAATGTATTAGACACCACACAATTTCAGAGAAATTCGGACCGAGCACGTCTTGTTGCCAGCTCTACTCAATCCCCAAAATCTCTATATTTGTTCGGTATGGTCCCTGCAGGATTTTTCGGCCGTTAACAAGCGAAACAAGGAAAACGGAAAAATTGAACGATTAAAACATCAAACTCGATTCTTTATTTACACTATATATGTGGGAAAATATCATATATAGTCCTGTTCGGAAGTCAAATTCTACAAGTAGTCATTTATCTTTAAAATTTATCAGCATTAGTCCTTTGACCTGCTACTACAGGTTAAAACATGAGGTGGCAATAGGTAGACTTACTAAACCGGTCAAATAATTTAATTAAATAAAAAGATGAATAAGGAATCGTACCTTTGACCAATATAAAATCAGTTCAAGACAAATCCAGTGCACCAGGACCACAAAATTAAAAATTAAGAAACATTATTTTATTTGTACTATTCAATAATGATACTAATATTAAATAAATAAATAATAAAAGACAAAAAGTAATAATTAAATAAATAAATAGTACAGTATAAAATAAAATAAATTTCAAATTAAATACAGAAATAAAAAAATGAAAAAAAAATATAAATAAAATAAATAAATCATTTTATAAAAAATTAAATTAAATAAAATTATAAATTATTTTAATATTATATTAAAAATAAAAAATAATTACAAAATAATATTCAATTTTCATGCATTTTTTAATATTTTAATTATTAAATTTAAATAATTAATGATCAATAATTAATTCAGTTAGGAGTTCCGCCAAAGAATATGATAACTTACTCATATTATAGCTTATACGGAGCTGCTCAAAACCAGGGGCCAGAGACTGCAGTATGATGTCGACTTGCGTCTCACCATCTATCTGAGCTCCTAGGATCTCCAATTCATTCAACAAACCCACCATCTTAAGAACGTCCTCTCCAACGGGCGTTCCTTCCGACTGAGTAGTTGACATGAGGACTCTCATAGCCTCTTGCATAGCCGCACGATCTTGATGCCCAAACATCTCCTTGAGGTTAAGCAACATGTCATAGGCAGTGTCCATGACTCATGTTGGGTTTGGACATAGAAGGCAAAATATAGCAACTAGCAATTTCATCAGCCTTTGTCCACCTTCTATATGCCGCTCTCTCCTCATCAGTTGAGGCATTCGTGGGCTCAGCCGGACACTGATCATGAAGTACAAATTTGTACTCCTCAGCAGTCAAGACAATGTCCAGATTTCTTCTCCAATCAATGTAATTGAGGCCAGTGAGTTTATTATGAGTATCACAGAAAGTGGATTCACTTCATAGCTATTCTCTAAACCAGCACATATAATAAAACAATCAATTTAATCTCCAATATTATCTATCTCAAATAACATCATTAAATCACTAATTACATCTAAAATCTCATCAAATATGGTAAGCCACGTTTACCTATCCAAATGATTTAGCGATTATATTTGCTTTGGTCGTACATCGTTACTTATCAAGCGTACCTAAGTATAAACCATTACTCAACCATTACTCAGTATTATTAAAAATCCAGTGCACCAGCACCACAAAATTAAAAATTATGAAACATTATTTTATTTGTACTATTCAATAATGATACTAATACTAAATAAATAAATAATAAAAGACAAAAAGTAATAATTAAATAAATAAATAGTACAGTATAAAATAAAATAAAATAAATTTCAAATTAAATACATAAACAAAAAAAATGAAAAAAAAATTATAAATAAAATAAATAAATAATTTTATAAAAAATTAAATTAAATAAAATTACAAATTATTTTAGGGAAAAGTGGCAATAAGGCCATTTTTCAACATTTTTTGACCAATAAGGCCAATCTCCAATTTTCGTGTCAATTAGGCCTTTTTGTGTCAATTGGGCCAAAAATATATACATGGAAGGACGAAAATACCCTTAATCTCTTTCGTTGAAAATACTCACCCACCCTGCCCCATCCCCTATCCCACCTTCCCTCCATTTCGTCGACGAGCCAAAATCGACCAGGAGAGATTCTGAGCTGTCACCTTCGTCGATTGTCGCCGTCTTCCTCGAGTCCTTCCCGACGGCCTTCCAGAGCTCTGACGGCTCATAAATGGATCAGAGGAATTTGAATCGCCCACCGAAGCAGCATCTGAATCTCGACCTATTTAAATCTCTAATTTGGATTTCGCCTTGAAGTCGATCGTCGCTGAGGAGAAGCCGAATTGCCGATCGATTTCCAGAAATTTTCGGAGCCGTTCGATCGCCAGCTCTGCGGCGCGTTCAAGGTGCTCGAAAAGGAAGCCACTCCTTCGTCGTATCGGACCTCCGCCACATCCTGACCAGCATCGGTTTCCTGAATCACATGTACGTATTTAGATAGAGATTTCATTAATCTGGTTATTTCATATCTGGTATTTTGGATATTAGAACTGTACATAAGTTGGGATTGATTAAGAATTTTCATTGCCTGTATAAGCTTATGCTAGTTGCTTCTTCATTTGGGCAGATAATGCCGGTGTCATTGTGAATCCGAAGGGTGAAATGAAAGGTAAAACCTCAACTACATTCACTTGCTCTCTCTCGACTTGTTGCCGCAATGCACTGTTGGTAAATTGTTTGTTTATTTGTGTATTGATTTTTTGTTGGTTCTTTCTTTTTGGTGTTAGGGTCTGCCATCACCAGAATTGTTAATCGATGATTCATGTTTAGGAAGTTGAGGAGTGCGTGAGAGTGCTCATGAATGCAGCCAAGACCAGAAAGGTTTGGTCAGACCAGATCCTGAATGCCTTTTCCGTGATCGAGAAGGCAAAGCTCGACCCCTCTATGTTTTTCTCGACACCCTCGGAGGAATCGAGTCCCCCGGAAGGACTTGGATGCTTCTTTTTTCATCGCACATGTTGTTCGTATTTGAGTTCTTCAGGCTGTCTTTGTTTTATGCAAATTCTCCTTTTCTTTTTTCTAATTGTATTTTTTAATCAATTAGTGTATTCATGTGACATTCAGTGTTAAAATATGACATTCAGTGTGTTTTTATGACATTCAGTGTTAAAATATGACATTCAGTGTTAAAATATGTCATTCAGTGTGTTAAAATATGACATTCAGTATGTTCAGTGTTAAAATATGACATTCAGTGTTAAAATATGTCATTCAGTGTTAAAATATGACATTCAGTATGTTCAGTGTTAAAATATGTCATTCAGTGTTAAAATATGACATTCAGTGTGTTCAGTGTTAAAATATGTCATTCAGTGTTAAAATAGGTCATTCACTGTTAAAATATGACATTCAGTGTGTTCAGTGTTCAAATATGTCATTCAGTGTTAAAATATGTCATTCACTGTTAAAATATGACATTTAGTGTGTTCAGTGTTAAAATATGTCATTCAGTGTTAAAATATGACATTCAGTATGTTGTTATTCAGTGTAATTTTATAACATTCAGTGTGAAACTCTGGAATTCAGTGTTATTATGCTTCAGTGTAAAAATGGGGCATTCAGTGTTAAACTATGACATTCAGTGTAGTGTGTTTTTATGACATTCAGTGTTAGTTAAAGAAAAACCCCTATCTCGTGTTTTTCATTCCTATTCGGTGTGTTTAAGTCCTGTTAAGTGTGTTTTTTAATCAAACAGTGTATTCATTTGATATTCAGTGTTTTTCATTCAGACTCTTCCTTTTCATTCAGACTCTTCCTTTTCATTAGTATGCAGTATCATAACACTGCTATTTCATGGGATGGTAACAAAGCACGGCCCAACAGAGAGATTCTAAAGCTAAGAAACTATGCAGTGAAATGTTCCAGATGAATATAACATAACATAAAGAAAGTAACATGACTTATATATAAATGTTATAACCATGAAACCAACTCTTTCAGTATTTTTTATGGCATTCAGTGTTTTTAGTCCTATTCAGTATTTTTTTATGACATTCAGTGTTTTCAGTCATATTCAGTGTGTTTTAGTCATATTCAGTGTGTTTTGGTCATATTCAGTGTGTTTTCAGTCTTATTCAGTGTTTTAAAGTCCAATTCAGTGTGTTTTTAGTCATATTCAGTGTGTTGGCTTTCATTAACTTATTTGATACTGATTGACCAAATTTGATACTGAATGTCATAAAAACACTAAATCTCATAAAAAAACACTGTTGGCTTTCATTAACTTGTTTCATACTGAATGACTAAATTTGATACTGAATGTCATAAAAAAACACTGAATCAAATAAAAAAAAACGAATTTCATAAAAAAAATACACTGAATCTCATACAAAAAACAGTGAATGTCATAAAAATATGGCGAAACAGATACTTTATCCCACAGCAGCTTTCCATACTCCGAGAGTAACCATTAGCTCTACTAGACAACAATAATCCCATATCTTGCCTCATCAAGTAAACCACTTTGAATTATAACAGAACCATTAACACTTTTTACAATGAAACTAGACTTCTCCAAAATCATGCAATTGATTATCTTGGACTCGATCACAATCATTCTTCATAAAATGAAACCCCATTATATATCTATATTCTCCCTTCCAAGGCACCGTTTGCAGTAGCCTAAACCACTTCCTCCAGAACTCCTACACCTGCGTGTGAGATCACATTTTAGTAGGCGCAAAGATATTCATGCTTCCTTTTCAGTTCAAACGAACTCACCATTTTGGCCACTCTCCTTTCAGAAGCATTGATAATTAGATATGGTTTTTCTTTCCTGTAAAACAATAAAAGTGAATATCCAATGAGATTCATCAAGAACTCCAGAAGATACATCCAACAGAAAAAATGACTGATAGACAATTGTTGAATAAATAGATCACACGCGAAAAGCAAATAATACTACTGATGCATAACATTCTCTTTGAACACCGGCTTTTGATGGTTGGGATCGATCAACTCAAACACACAAGCATCTCCCACTTTCAGACGATTATCCACAGCAAAAGTTTTCCATTTGGACACTGAATAGTATGCCCGAGGAGGCCGATGGCTCGGGAGGCGTTATCCTGCCCTTCGCTCCTTCATCCGCCGTAAACCACGCCCAAAATAAAATCACAGAACACAAAAAAAAAATAAACTGCTCACTAACTCATAAAATCAAGATTCATTTGCAGGAGGAAGTGCTATTTCAATATTAGAAGGCACCAATATGTTAAAGCCATCTAAAGCAGTTGATATGAGCATTCTAGGTATCTGTGAGTGCCAATAAACTTTCAAATCCTTCTAACCATGCACCAAAAAACAAAAAAACAAAAAATACACAAAAAGATCCTAAATTTATTGATGAAAAAGGTTGCAACATAAACAAAGCCCGATTATCGGCAGCACCATCGAAGTCAGTCCGAGAATCTCCTCGTCTCGCGTGAACAAACCAGCCCACGCGTCCCTCACGCCGAACGCAAACACGAGAGCCGAGAGTCCCATCAAGAGGCTGATGGACAAAACCATCCCATGATCGAGACGGCCGTGGGAATCGGACCCCTTATCGACAAGCTATTGAACGCCTCCGATAACCACCTCACGACGCAACAAAACCAGAGAAGCGAGCCCTAGAGAAGTCACTGCGTGAACATTAACCACTATTTGGTCTACGTTTTTCGATTCGTCAATCGTCTTTTACACACAAACCTAAGATTAAATTTGAAACCAGTTGGGGTACTTTAATCAAACAGTTGGTGCGCGCGGCATACACATTACACATGGAACACACACATCAACCACATAGAATCCAAAATATAAACAGAGTACAGACCTTGCGGGAGGGGGCCGGCGATCTGGTTCCCGGACCAATCGAGGTGGGTGAGCGAGCCGCAACTCTCGATTCGGAGGCCCGAGAAGAGGTTTTCCGGGATGCGACAGAGGAGGCCGGAGAAGGAAAGCTCGAGGTGCGCGGCGCTGTAGGGAACGCCGGCGAGGGAGGTGGTGGTGGGTAACAGCCGGACGGAGCCGCGCGGACGGGGAAGCGCTCCGGTCGATTCGATGGTGAGAATGAAAATGAATTTTAATTTTGGGAGAAAGGGTATTGAGGTCTTTGCACATTTTAAGCGGCCTAATTGACACGCGTAATTTCTCGAAATCCTTATTGCCGAAAAAATGTTGCCATTTTCCCCATTATTTTAATATAATATTAAAAATAAAAAATAATTACAAAAAAATATTCAATTTTTCATGCATTTTTTAATATTTTAATTTTAATTATTAAATTTAAATAATTAATGATCAATAATTAATTAATTAATTGTTATGAATATTATTATATTATAGTGAATGACTTGTTGGCTAAGTCAGAAACCCTAAATTGTATCCTATATAAAGGGATCTCCCCATATGAATGAATACAACAATTCATAATAATTCTATTCTCCTATCATATTGTCTCTCTTATACTATATTATTCTCTCTCTATTTCTCTTGAGTTTATAACACGTTATCAGCACGAAAGCTCAACCGCGTTCTTCATCGAAGTTCTACACATCCAAGATCCGAACTCCAAGGCAAGAATTTATATGTTTGTTTATATTCATTAATAATTATAAATATATCTACTTCTCCTCCCTTCTTTTAAAATTCAAATGTTCCCGAAGAACATTATAATATGATATTCCTGAACTAATATCATATGTTCCCGAAGAACATTATAATCTGATATTCCTGAAGTAATATCATATGTTCCCGAAGAACATTATAATCTGATATTCCTGAAGTTATATCAAATTTATTATGTTTAATAAATCAATTATAGTTTTTAATGTTCCTGAAGAACAGTGTGACATGATATTTCCGAAAAATATTAAAATTAAATGTTCCTGAAGAACATCGTGATATGATATTCCTGTAGAAATATCAATATCAAATGATTATAATTATATACTAATAATCTCGAATAATATCTTTGAAAATTTACCGTGAAAGATCCACTATAGCTTTGTGGAAAGATTTAAAAGAAAGATACGATCACCCGAAGTTGATCGTACTACCAAAACGTGGTATGATTGACTCCACATTGGATTACGATATTTTAAATATGTTGAGACATATAATTAAGCTATCATGAAATCCAACTCACAAGTTTGAGTCACATTATAATTTGATATTCCTGAAGTAATATCAAATCAATTATTCTTAATATATATATAAAATTAAATGTTCCTGAAGAACATATACTCTAGTTTAAATATTATATTGATTGTCTTAGAAGAAAATTATGATTTGATATTATTCGATAAATATTTAAATTGCTCCCGTAGTAGCAATTAAGTTTTAAATGTTTCTGAAGAACATTATGATATGATATTCCCGCAAAAATATCAAATCAAATTGCTTGTAGCAATTAAAGTTTAAAAATTAAATGTTTTTTAATAAGGTTAAATCATGATACTCAAAGTACGCCAAATTCAATTGTTCTCGTTGAAACAATGATTATATGAATTATCCCTGAATGATATCCTTTGAAAATCGAGAACAAATGAATATCGAAAAAGTCGATTCCAATTAAATGTAATTTTTGAGAAAATTATATATTGAGTTATATTTTGATCCTCGAAGGATCATTGATAAAACCTAATATTTTGATCATGAATGATCATTGGTAAAGATATTTTATCCCCGAAGAATGATTGGTAAAGATATTGTATCCCCGAAGGATCATTGGTAAATATATTATTAAGCATTACCTATTAAGAGTGGGCTCCGGAAGAGCTTTACTAGTTATCCCCACGAGTACTACAAATGTACTTAAAAATGAAAATGATGCATATCATGATGCGTGGAAATGAATCAAATATTTTCCATCTGTGAATTAGTATGCAACTTATATTCATATCACTACTAAAGTGTTTTTTTATGAACGAGCATAATGTCTCGAGCTCGCGATCCAGAAGATCGGTTTATAGTAATTACGCTAATTTGCATATTTGGAAGATCATTTCCCGGCATTAGGGGGAGATAAGAATATAAAAGATATAAATGCCGAGAAATTGCATGGAATGAAAACGATCTTTAATTCTAGATCCACGCACCAATCAATTGAACCCGAAGTTCATGAAAATAAGTGACTTGCAATATTCAGCAAGTAATCTGTCAAATTCATTTACATATTAATGAAGGTGTGACAAAATCACATATATTTGTGACAAATGAACTATAAGAGTTCAAATACCAAAGAGATCAACTCAAATGTTGATTCTAATATACGCCTGAAGCGTAGTAGATCGATATTAAGATATAAAATAAATCCGCGGAAAAACAAAGAAATTAAGTCACCCTCAAAATCTCCTGAAGAGAGTTAGATGAAAATCCCATTGAGAAAGCATGTGCACATGATAATAGAAAATCATGGGATTGCGGAACAACCAAATTAAATATTTTGGAAAATGATGAAAGATTTGGTTGATAGAATGAATTGTCATCAACATGGAAAAAGTCGTCAACGACATATTTGCCTCAAGAGTTGCTCTAGAAAATTTGGATCCAAAAGCTTAAATCAATGATAGTGTGCCAGCAGCACTCGAAAAATAGAAACGAGCAATTGAGGTTGAGCATGACTCGCTAAATAAAAGAGATATGTTGACTCTATAATACATATATAAAAGCGAGATTAGTTGCTCAAGAGTTTTTCGCAGAAACTCGATATTTTTAAGGATGACATTAAATTCCGCTACCTTATACTTCTGGCAGCAACAACAATAAATATAGATATGCATAGAATGTATGATTTGACCATGTAGAAGTCATTCGAAAGATACATATATGAAAATCCTAGATGGATTTTAAGATTCCTGAAATGAAAGGAAATGAAAATCAGAACATATATAGTATCATATTACATATGTCATTATGGACAAAAATGATATTGAAGACAAGGTTCCGAAGACCAGTGATTGGTCCCGAAGACCAGTGATTGCACTCTTTTTCCCTCTACTAAGTTTTTCCCACGGGGTTTTCTTAGTTAAAGGTTTTTAACGAGACAATCACCACAATATAAATGTGAATGTCGTGTACTCTTTTCCTCGAGTATTTTTTCCTACAAGGTTTTATAACGAGGTTTTTAACGAGACATGTACATCACTCGATATGAGTTTGTTTTCGAAATAAACTGACATATTGAACCTGAAGTTCAAAAGAAAAATATAATCTTCTAGATGATTGTGAATTGAAGTTCACATTATTCATTTGTTAAGGATTGTATATTCGACATTAGACGCATCTAATATACTCCTGAAGAGTTACCGACCGGTTATAGCAATTGCGAATGCTCTAGTCAATATAGATGTCTGGTAAAGGCATGTCCCTGAAGGACGAAAAATATACAATAATACGAATGAATATGAAACTCAACAACTCGAAGGTTGGGTCCTGAAGACCAAAATTTATATTTGAATAACTAAGTTTTTCCTATATGGTTTTATTAGTTACATGTGTTTTAATGAGACTGATTGATCACAAATAACTACTTTCAAGTAGTCAAAGATCTTCGGTGATTACAATCAGGGGGAGCAGGCTGTACTCTTTTTCCTTCGCTCAGGTTTTGTCCCACTGGGTTTCCTGACAAGGTTTTAACGAGACAGCAATCCTGTAAATAGTCATTCAAGGGGGAGTGTTATGAATATTATTATATTATAGTGAATGACTTGTTGGCTAAGTCAGAAACCCTAAATTGTATCCTATATAAAGGGATCTCCCCATATGAATGAATACAACAATTCATAATAATTCTATTCTCCTATCATATTCTCTCTTATACTATATTATTCTCTCTCTATTTCTCTTGAGTTTATAACATTAATTAATTTATAATACTGAATTATTAAATTTGAATTATTTTATATTTAATTAATTATTAATGTTGTAATTGCTATTATTAGGTTTTTTTATTAATAATTTTTTACGATTAATTATTTAATAAATGTAATCTAACAAATTATTAAATTTAAATTTACTAAATAATTTATTAATTTTTGATTATATTTTTTATAAAATTTATAATCAAATTTAAATTAATTGGTATTTACGTAATTTTAAATTTATAATTATAAATAAATTAATTATTTTTTTTAATATTTTTATCAATGAATTATTACTGTGATTAAATAATAAATTAAGTTATTTTATTTATATATTAAAAATATTTATATTATACAGTATTAATTGAATTAACATTCTACACCTTATAATTTGATTGTTTGGTATAGTGGTAAGTAGTTATTGTTAAAAAATTTTAGACCGCAATTTTGTTTTTATAAGTAACCTGTTGTAGCAGGTCAAATGACTTATTTTGATAATTCAAACCCTAACAATTGCAATTTTGTTTTTGTACCTGTTGTAGCAAGTTAAAGGACTTCTTTTGATAATTTTTAAAAATAAAGGATTACTTATAGGATTTGACTTCTACACACGACCAAATGTTATATTTTCCCTATATATGTTGATGATGATCAATCAAGAATAATACAAAGAAAACAAACAAACAAACATTAATTCTTATGAGAAACGAATGCCTCTTATGGCCATGGTGAGCATGGGATTAACCTTAATGTAACCCCAATCCACCACCATGTTCATCCCGCTCACATACTTGGACTCGTCGCTCCCCAAAAACACCGTCGCCTCCGCTACATCCCCCGTCTCCGCCACTGCCCCTTTCAGATTCGCTGCCGCTTCCACCCACTCCGCCACCTTCTCCTCGTCCACCGACCCCCCATGGCACCATTATATATGTTTTATTTGCACCATTATATATTTTTATTTGCGCTATATTTACTTTGCATCTATTATATATTTTTAGTTGAGGTAATTTTTTATTGTGAATATTTTAATTTTTTGTAAATATTTTGATTGAAATATTTTTATTTTTAAATATTGATACAAATATTTTGACTAAATAAATTATCAAGTTTTATTATTTTTAAATATTCATACAAATATTTTGCCTAAAAAAATATAAATTACTTAATAATTATTGTAAGAAACTTTTGAATGTATAAACTATATTTCAAATCATTTAAAATATTTTTGTACCAGTTGAAATGTATAAACGATATTTAGTTTTGAAATGAAAGTATGTATATTTATAGTTAATTATCTATTTAGTAATTAAATAAAAAAACCTAAATAATAGCAAATAAAAGTGAAAAATGAAAGTATGTATATTTATAGTTAATTATCTATTTAGTAATTAAATAAAAAAAACCTAAATAATAGCAAATAAAAGTGAAAAAAATAGTAAGTAAAAAAAAATAACTGAAAAACAAATAAAAGTGAAAAAATAGTGTAAGTAAAAAAAATAACTTAAAAAATAATGCTCAAATGACAATGAAAAATAGCGCAATTAAAAAAAAAGTTTAAAAATAGGTATGCGGAAAACAAATAAAAGTGAAAAAATAGTGTAAGTAAAAAAAATAACTTAAAAAATAATGCCCAAATGACAGTGAATAAATAGCGCAAGTAAAAAAAAATAGTGTAAGTAAAAAAAATAATTTAAAAAATAATGCCCAAATGACAGTGAAAAAATAGCGCAAGTAAAAAAAAGTTTAAAATAGGTATGCGCAAAAAACAAAATTTAAAAATAGGAATGCGCAAATGTATGCCAAACAAATAAATTGAGAAAATAAAGTGGAATGTACAAGTTCTAGCTCACAGACATGGCCACGTGTGTTGCTAAAACCTACCGAAGAAGAGGAATATTCACACGCGAAAAGAATGTTGTACAGGAGGTTCCACGTGGCATTTGGTCTGATTTACTTGGACTGCTATCTAAAGTCGAAGATCAAGAGCTTCCAGAAAAGATACCATCAGTTCTCGCTACTCATGAGCCAGGAAGAAATTCACTGGAACTGTTAAATATGACTCGAATCAGAAAACAAAAGGGAGTGTCGGCCGACAGTGTAGCTTGTCGGCCGACAGCAGGCCAACAACTCGTGCCGTTTTGGGAGGACTTTCTGCGGGGTTGGCACGTTCGTGCCAGGAGATGTCGGCCGACAGATTATGGTGTCGGACGACACCAAGTTTAATTTTGCGCGAAAGTCCATATTTCTGGGCGCAAGTTTTTAGCGCAAATATATTTGTGCGTGGCTTTTTTGTTTTAATTAGGGAATATGAATTATATTGAATATAATTATATTCCTTAATAATTTAGGATTCATATATTAGGAAAAAGGATTATTCCTAATTCTAATTGTTACCAATTTGATAGGTTTGCTACACCTATAAATTGAGGTTCTCCGGTAGACGAAAATCATAGAGTGGATTATTGTAAGCCTCAACGATGTAGTCGATTGGTTCTTTCTTCCCGTGGTTTTTTCCCGTGTTTCGGGTTTCCACGTAAATTGTGTGTTCGTTCTTTCGTTTATCTTTTTCTTCGCATCTTATTTATATTTCGAGAGCTATGAGCGATTTAGTGTTTCAATATCGCAACAAGTGGTGTCACATGATCGTAAAAGGGCACAACAAGTGGTATCAGAGCCAGGTTACGATCCTGTGACCTGTTATCAAGAGCTTTCGTGGGGATCCCGGACGGGGAATCCATACAAGGCGGGCGTTGCGGATATTGGTGTTTCTAGATCCAGGTGGAGCTCGAGAATATTTTGGGAGATGGCGACGATGGTTGATATTCGGTGTTAAATCGAAACACGTGGTTCTCTTCATGGCGGTTCAAGGTGGAGTTGGTTCAGTGGTTCTAACCAACATGGATCTTGATGATGCGTTGCTGAGGCATGGTCAAGATGTCAAGCGCGATGGAGCCAGAAGAGAAGGTATGGAAGAATAGAAAGGTGAGGTATAATTGCACTCTATCCCTCCGGTGATTTGTTTCATGCGGTCGCGGCTTTGCGATCGAGGGAGACGATGAAGGAGGTTATGAGTAGTGAAAATCCGGGGAATGTCTTGGTGTCCAGAGTTGGGCAAAGATGAAGAAATTCCAGGGGGTTTGTCATTACTACAAGGAAAAAGGGAGTGGTGAAAATCTAGGTGAATTTCTTAATGGCCAAGGTGGAGCATGGGAGAAATTCTAGGGGATTTGTCACTACTGCAAGGAAAAAGGCCACATGAAGGGGGACTGTTAGGCCCTGATGAATCGGAGAAAGGAATCGAAGGTGGCCGATTCCGGAGAAGGAGGTTTCATCGATGGGGAACTCCTGGTTGTCTCTGATTTGGGGAACGTGTGAGGGGTGGATCTTGGATTCTAGATGTTCGATGGTGTCGGTTGATCGGTGGTCATGGGGCATGATACATCGTGTGAGATACGCGGCACGGGAACTGTGAGAATCAAGATGGTCGATGGGCAAATTCGAACCCTCGGTACTGCAAGGTACGTTCCGGTCCTGAATGGTAATCTTATCTCTCATAGACCTTAGATCCGAAAGGGTACCAACTTCGGTAAAGGTGGAGTGTTGAAAGTAAGTCG
The DNA here is from genome assembly GCA_954870475.1 of Euphrasia confusa. Lineage (NCBI taxonomy): Eukaryota > Viridiplantae > Streptophyta > Magnoliopsida > Lamiales > Orobanchaceae > Euphrasia > Euphrasia confusa. The sequence goes on from OX940960.1 coordinate 28,730,587, forward strand.
GGGCGACTTATTTTGCGAGGCGAGAGAAAGATTTGGTGGATTGTATGAGCTATGCGGCAACACAATTACCAAGTGGGCAACTGCCTCTGCCCAAGGAAGTCATTCGCTGGAAGGTGAGTCGGGATCACCTTGGTTTTAAAAGTCATGCGCATGTGTGTTGGTGTCGAGGACACCGGGAATACTAACCCGAATAGTATTCAAATTTGGAGAATCGAGCCTAAGCGTACTATGGATAGCACTGGAGTATTGGCGAATGCAGGTAGTGCTGGTAGTAGAGGGAAGGCGAGATTTGAGAATGGAGATTGCGTGGAGGTCATAGAGCTTGGTGGTACCCAAGGGATGATCGGTGCAACTTCGCATTCTTGTACTAAGTTTAGTGCGGTTCTAACTTAGGTTGCTCATGTTTTAAGTGAGTCCTGCGGGGCTGGGTGGAAGAAGAAAAATTGGTCTATGATCGTTGGAGGTTGGCAGCTTGGAGTCGCGGGGATTCTCGTCAAGGTGGAGATTTGTTAAATATGACTCGAATCAGAAAACAAAAGGGAGTGTCGGCCGACAGTGTAGCTTGTCGGCCGACAGCAGGCCAACAACTCGTGCCGTTTTGGGAGGACTTTCTGCGGGGTTGGCACGTTCGTGCCAGGAGATGTCGGCCGACAGATTATGGTGTCGACGACACCAAGTTTAATTTTGCGCGAAAGTCCATATTTCTGGGCGCAAGTTTTTAGCGCAAATATATTTGTGCGTGGCTTTTTTGTTTTAATTAGGGAATATGAATTATATTGAATATAATTATATTCCTTAATAATTTAGGAGTCATATATTAGGAAAAAGGATTATTCCTAATTCTAATTGTTACCAATTTGATAGGTTTGCTACACCTATAAATTGAGGTTCTCCGGTAGACGAAAATCATAGAGTGGATTATTGTAAGCCTCAACGATGTAGTCGATTGGTTCTTTCTTCCCGTGGTTTTTTCCCGTGTTTCGGGTTTCCACGTAAATTGTGTGTTCGTTCTTTCGTTTATCTTTTTCTTCGCATCTTATTTATATTTCGAGAGCTGTGAGCGATTTAGTGTTTCAATATCGCAACGAGTGGTGTCAGAGGATCGTAAAGAGCGCAACAGGAACCAGAGGAAAATGTTGTTTACAGCAACGAGAAAGTGTTCAGAGAACAATACAAGGTAAAGAGCAATGGTTTCGCACGTTTCCAATTTCCAGATTCTTTAACCTAAACAACATTATACTTCCAAACATTACATGGGTGGTGTTTACCACGAGGAGCAATACTAGGATCTCTTGAGCAATATTTTCAAGACGGACATTAAGCACTTGTAAAAGTGATCCATGTGTGGGTGGTGCTTGGCCATATAACCGATATATTTGTTAGCTCCAATAAGTTTATCTTATGATATTGTTAGCGAAATTAAAATATATATTGAAGTAAAAATTTGGCAAAAAATAATTTAAAAAAATTATTAATTGCCCAAAAATAATTTTAAAAAATTATTAATTGCCCAAAAATAAATATTATAGATAAAATATTAAATAAAAATATATGTCCATTAGCTAAAAATGTGCCTCTTGGCTAATACGCTCAAATTTGACTTTCTTGGTTGCTTTAACTTTCCCTTATCGAAGAAAAATATTAAAATTAATAAAGCGAGATGGTAAGTTTTGATTGTACATTTGTACACAGAGGCTCTTGTTGGTAGACAGGAAGTAGAGTGACACAGACTTTGCCATCTAGACCATAATAATTGTTTTTGTAATTTTGATCAAAATTTTGTAATTGAATTTATATCTGTATTATATGTTTATGATCCCTAAAAACAATTTCAATCTAAATATATTACAAAAATAAAGGAAAAAAACGTAAACAAATACATCATTGAATTTGTTGGTTTCTTTGACTTTCCCTTATCATAGAGGAAAAATAAAAATAATAAAGTAAAAAGTTCAGCGCTATTTGAAAGAAAAAAGGGAGTTGCTATTTGCACCCCCAAAAGTTATAAGTACACCAACTTAATTTTATTTACAATAATGTCATTTAGTTAAAAGACAATTATAACCTTACTAATCTAATTACATAGTTTACTTATCATACACCCCTTTATTTATTTTTTTACTTGCGCAAACAACTTTTTTTTATAACTTTATATTTTGCGCACATTTTTTTATATTTCTTCTTTTCATCTTGGTTATACATTTAAGTTTAAGTTATGTCTAATTAATTTTTTAGTTTAAAAATATTAAAATATCCAAATTCAAAAGTATTTTATTGAAATATAAATTGTAAAAATTTAAAGTTTATTCTTTTATTTTTTTGTCATTTTATTAATGGATTTTTTTTCTGCAAACAACTTTTTTTTTTATAATTTTATATTTTGCGCATATTTTTTTATATTTCTTCTTTTCATCTTGGTTATACATTTAAGTTTAAGTTATATCTAATTAATTTTTTAGTTTAAAAATATTAAAATATCCAAATTCAAAAGTATTTTATTGAAATATAAATTGTAAAAATTTAAAGTTTATTCTTTTATTTTTTTTGTCATTTTATTAATGGATTTTTTTTCCTCAAGTTTAAATTTTTTTCAGCTTTTATTTTTTATTTTTATTGTGTTTTTTTTATCATGATTCTTTCAATTTGTTTTTATGATATTTTTTTATTATAATTTTTTCCAACTAATTTGATGTGTGTTTTTTTTTTATATTTTTATTGTCTTTTTATTAATAATTATTTTTATTCTAAAATAAGAGATTTGTCTTTTTTTTTTAATGTTTTTCAATTTTTATTTTTATTATTCGCGAATTTATTTGATTTTTTTATAACGCTTTATTTTTTTATAATAGATTTTTATTTTATTTTGTAAAAAAGTAATGTATTTTTGTTTTTTTAATATAAGGGTATATTAGGTAGATTGATAGGTGTACTAAGTAAAAATTATAAAATTTATATTTTATATAGAGGTGTATTAAGTAAAGCGGTGTACTTATAAAAAAGAGGGGTGCGAATAGCAACACCCAAGAAAAAAATCACAAAATAAAAATATATAATTAGTATAATTAAAATATTTGCAAATAATACACAGAAAACATAGAATTGTAATTAAAATATTCTCAAATAAAAAATATATAATAAAAAACATTCAATAATTGAAAAATTAAAATATACAGTGAAGTAAAAAATTGCGCAAAAATAACTACAAATATAAAAAGTGAAATGTAATATTAATACTCATGAGCCATGATACAAGGTAAAGAGCAATGTTTTCAATTTTTGCAATTTCCCTTCTTTAACCTAAACAACATTGTGTTTTTTTCCATGCGCATTACATGGGTGGTGTTTACCACATAGAGGAATATTACCTCATGAGCAATATTTTCATTGTTGGTATAAGTTACTTGAGTTCACCTAGAGCTGCATCTAGAGTTGAACTTGTGTTGAAAACATTAAGTATATTTGCAAATAAAATAAAAATAAAAACTAAATAAATAATGCACAAAAAAAAACTGAAATAATATCACTTAAATAATAGAGCAAAAATATGCACAAATAATATTGAAACAAAAACTAAAAAATTATGCGTAAATAAAAAATTTATTCGCAAATAAAATCAAGAAAGTACAAATAATAAAAAAAATTAGCCTACCAAATAAAATTAAATAAAAATTAAATTGAAAAATAGCACAAACACAAGTAAAATAAGAAAAATAATCTAAATGTATGGATAAATAAAACGCACTTAAATAATAGAGCAAAAATATGCACAAATAATATTGAAAAAACAAACTGAAAAATTATGTGTAAATAAAAAATTTATTCGCAAATAAAATCAAAAAAGTACAAACAATATTAAAAATAGCCTACCAAATAAAATAAAATAAAAATTAAATTAAAAAATAACGCAAACACAAGTAAAATAAAAAAAATAATTTAAATGTATGGATAAATAAAATGATAAAATAAAATAAAATGCTTAAATAAAATAAAAAATTAAAAAATAGGGGCGGATATAAAAATTATTGCACAAATAAAATAAAAAAATAAAAGTGAAATTTATTTTACTATTATTTATTTATTTATTTGATTTAATTAATGGTGATATTGCTTCGGCATAAGTACTTGTTGGAGCTCACAAATCTTGCTAAGAGCATAGCTTCATTGTAGGCATAAGAGCTAAGACTTGGCCTAGCTTCATTAATGTCGGCATAAGTTGTTGGAGCTCACGAGTTCGAACTTGCTGAAAAGCTAATATAACTGTTAAATTGTTGGAATTCATGAAACTTGCTGAAGAGCCTAATATAGTTGTTCATGTTGGTTCATTGTCACCGTAAGTTATTGGAGTTCATGAGACTTGCTTAAGAGTCTAATATAGCCCAAATAAAAAAATGAAAAAATTATGCCCAAATAAAATAAATAAATAAAATTGAAATAAATCGCTAATAAAATAAAATAAAAAAAGATCTAGCATTGCTTTATTGTGGACATAAGTTATTTGACTTCGTAGCAGAGATTAATATATGTGCAAATAAAAAAACAAAAAAAAACACTTCTCTCTAATAAAATGAAAAAACTTTTTTAAACAAAATTTTAGTTACTGATCTTGTTTCATTGTCGACATAAGTGGTTTGATTTCACGAGTTGTCATGACTTGCTGAAGAGTGTTAATATAATTGTTGATCTTGCTTCATTGTCGGCATAAGTTATTGGAGCTCACGAGTTCGGGGAGCTTAGCTTTCTTGTCGGCATAAGTTGTTGGAGTTTATAATAACTAATAAAAATTGAAAAAATAAGTTGTTGGAGCTCACGAGTTCGACTCATTGAAGAGCTTAGCTTCCTTGTTGACATGAATTGTTTGGAGTTTGGAAATGATTAATAAAAATTGAAAAAATAATGAGCAAATAAAATTGAAAATAGCACAAATAAAATTAAAAAATAATGTAAAAATGTATGCTAAAAATGCTAAAAATAAAATAAAATAAGGTAACTAAAAAAACAATGCACAAATAAAATAAAAATAAACAAAAGTAAAATTTAATTTACTATTTTGCTTTTATTTATGGTTGATTCTTGACTACCCTAATGATAGTGCCCAACACATAAACATGTGGTATGTTTGTTTTATTTGAGAGTTTTTTTATAATATAAAAATAAAATATAAAAAAATCAAACATGTAACACACACCACGTGTTTGTGTGTTGGTGCATTACCGTAGCCAAGAAAAAGCCTTTATTTATTTGATTTAATTAATGAATACTGTTAAGCTTTCTCTTCCTCCCTAGTTGGTAGAACTTGAGAAGTGAAGTAAATATGATGGATATAAAAAGCAAAGATCGTGTTTTGTTGTTCAAGCTAGTTTTATTATTTTATTTATTTATTTTATTAGGGCTTTTAGTACTATTTATATTTTGTTCTTAGATTATTTATTTGAAATAAAGTTTCGTCCTCTTTTGAGGTTTTTATCAGGTTTCGGTATTCTTCGGAATCAACGAAAGTTTGATGTATTAATTCTCGAGTATTCTCAGAATCAACGAGATTTAATTATATGTTTACGCTTCCGCCTGCATCAAAATCAAAATTTATGTTTCGAACCAACATTTCTCAGCATATCTGCCAAAGTATAATACTACTAGCTAGTAATAAAAAATCATCTATATTTGTGAAAGATTGTGTCAACATTGCTTTGGAACAGATATAGTTATTCATTTGTGATTCGGTGAACTGTGGCGAAATAAGGAAAACAGAAAAATCGAAGAAAGAAAACATGAAACTCGATATATCCTTTATTACACTAATATATATAAATTCATGAATGATCGATCAATCAGGAATAATACAAAGAAAACAAACAAACAAACATAATTCTCATGAGAAACGAATGCCTCTGATGGCCATGGTGAGCATGGGATTAACCTTACTATACCCCCCATCCACCACCATGTTCATCCCGCTCACATACTTGGACTCGTCGCTCCCCAGAAACACGGCGGCCTCCGCCACATCCCCCGTCTCCGCCACCGCCCCTTTAAGATTGGCCGCCGCCTCCAGCCACTCCGCCACCTTCTCCTCCTCCACCTTCCCCCCCATAGCCTTCCCCAGCATGGGTGTCGGGATCAGAAACGGAGACACGCAGTTCACCCTTATCCCGTGCTTCCCCAGCTCCAAGCACAGCTGCCTCATCAGCCCCACCACCGCGTACTTCGACGACACGTAAGATATCGGGGCCTCGATAGCCGTCACCGTCGTCGCGCTCGACGCGAATATGATGCTCCCTTTCCCCGCCGGAATCATCACGCGAGCCGCGTGCTTGGCCCCGAGGAACGCCCCGAACACGTTCACGTCGTACGTCCTCTCGAAGTGGCTCTTCTCCGAGTCGAGGAACGACGCCGCCCCGTGCTGCATGGGGACGGTGATGCCGGCGTTGTTGAACATGATGTCGAGCTTCCCGTGCTCGGAGACCGCGAGTTCGACGGCCGCGATCACGTCGGATTCTTTGGTCACGTCGCAGTGGACGTAGCTGATGGAATTAGAATATTCTCGGGAGATGGCGAGGCCGAGATCGTCTTGGACGTCGGCGATCACGACCATTGCGCCGTATTTGGCGAAGAGCTTCGCCGTGGCCTCGCCTATGCCGCTAGCCCCGCCCGTGATCAGTGCCACCTTCCCTTCTAGCCTAAATTGCAAAACACACCACGTGACCATTTAATTTGTTAGGGAATGAAAAAAATGGATTAATGCAAGTGATTACGTACCTTTGCGCCATAGAATCAAATCAGTTGTTTTCCAATATATAGATATTGGATGGAATTGCTAATTAATTAATCTTGTGTGTAGCTTCGATTTAATTTATATAGGGGTTTTCTACTTTGTTCAATATGGCTAACTTATTCAATGCACATGCTAGGACCAAATACTAATCTTATTTTTTAACATGATCAACTTTGGATGGCTGACTTTTAACATCAACATATATATATACTTGTCAAATTCTTCTTATTCTGCTGGAAATTAAAATGTTCACATGATCAATCCCACGGTAATCATTCACATAATTGTTCAAGGGCTTACATTGCTCATTAAGGTTATTTATCCATTGTGTGTTTACATTATTTTCAATCGATTAAAGTGATAAAAAAACGAGAGTAAATATTAAAGAGCTTTAAACTTGCGTCATTATGTTCTTTCTTTCTTTGACAATGTCTAAACTTATAATAATAATAATTCAATTCATCGAGATAAATTAAGTGAGGTGTATTAATTCAAGGAAGTAATTTAATTACTCCTGTAACAAAATCAATAATATTATTATTAAATACAGTAAAGAACTTTTTGAGATAATCTGTACTTCCGCTTTTGTGGCTGAAAATCAAATCATCTTAAACCGGCGACGGTGATCCTTTCCCGGTCAATCGAGTAATCAAATCATTTTTTTCTGTAAGCCATCTCTGTCATTTCATTTAAATTTTAATTATATATTCGTTTCGATTCTTGATGTCGCTGCTTTTCCATTTGGTCCATAAATTAGGGATCTACATACCCAATTTTCTTTCTTTAATCGCATTTCGTTTATCGTTGTAATTTTGTGGGTATTTAATTTTTGATTCCGTTGTTGATCATTTAGAGAGATTGAAATTTGCAGTTTTACCGTAGAAAAGAAAAGAGATGCAACCCACGAGCTCTTTTATTGAAGAAGAGATGAATCAATTCAAAGTTAGGAAACTAGAGATTTCGGATAAGCAGAAAGGATTCGTCGAGCTTCTGCAGCAACTCACGGTATGCGGGTCCATCTCCGACGAGGCATTCGAAGAACGATTTCACGAGCTCGCCAAGTGCGGGGATGACCACGTCATATCCGTCATTGAGGACAAGGATTCAGGGAAGATTGTGGGCACGGGAAGTGTGTTTATAGAGATGAAATTTATAAGGAATTGTGGAAAAGTTGGTCACATCGAAGATGTGGTGGTGGATTCAAGCGTTCGTGGGAAGCAACTAGGGAAGAAGATAGTCGGGTTCTTGTCCGACCATGCTCTGAGGATGGGTTGTTACAAGGTAATCCTCGATTGCAGCGTTGAAAACAGATTGTTTTACGAGAGATGTGGATTCAAGCAAAAGGAAGTTCAGATGGTGAAGTATTTCAATTCTTGATTTTCACATCAATTTTATGTTTTTGGAAATATGTTGATTTTTCTATTGACTAAGAAGGATGCATAGTATGTATCTTCTTCGTTGCTATCTAGGTTTCGTGAGAGTGGATTGTGTTGTGAAGAGAATCTAGCATTGCCGGTCTTATGTTGTGCTTTTTGGAGATTAAAGGTGGATACAATGTTTGATGGTTTATCTTAACATGTTTACAAGTTTATACTAAACAGATTTGGAGGCTTTTGATGTATGTCTAAGTAGTACCAGGATTCAGAGTTCTCTTTTCACATATATTTCAACCTTTAACCCTGAGTCAGAACTCAAAAGCTCGATAATAGTTTGTCAAAATTTGAAAATTAACCAAGAAAATTCCTAACCCAAACTTAAATTCAAGAATAAGAAATTGAAAGAATCCAACCACAATCTATTAAGGCGAGTTTATCTCATTCGTTGCATTTGCATTATTTTTGCATCATCTAAATAATCATTTACAAACTGTAACAAGGCAGCAGGGAGAAAGTCATCATCACTTCGCCTACATGTAACAAGTAGAATGTGCATCTATGTGAAAATTTACAGAAACCCCATCTAGTCGGACTTTTCTGTCTCTTTGAAACTTAAATCCCATTCACGTGCCTCATAATCCTGCTCGTACAAATCCTTCTCTGTACTATAAACAATTCGATCCTTGCCAATGTATGTCCTTTGCGCCATATCCCGTGCACTTAAAAGCTGAAAGTATTACATATAAAGAGGTTATATCCAAGACCGGTCATTATATAATTAATACACAGCCATATCGCATGCCATACTTATAATCATTTTGATTTGTTCGAAACAGTTCAATTGAAACTTTAGTGAATCATCATTATTAATGTGGGCTAACCTTCCGTCTCAAAGAAAGATCGGGTAATTCTAGTGCCCTGGCTCGCTGTTCCCTGGATTGGTTTCTACTAACAATTTTAGCATTCTTGTTTTGAACGAAAAACCATCGAAATAATGGAATTGCGAAGAAAGAGCCAGCGTAGATCTGCAAGGTTAACATCAAACCAAATCAACTGAGATATCTAAAACATCTCAAGACATGCACAGGATAATACATCCCTTTATTCCTATAGGAACATTTAGGATGTGACTGTAAGAATAATATGAAATCGAATTTTTAACATGTAGAAGTGAATTTTGGAAGTGTGATAGGTTGTAATATTAAATCAAAATGATGATAGTGTAACTAGTGTTGAATGATAATTGCAATTCAAGGAGTTATGCTTCAGAAATGCCTCCCGGAATTCCATGTTACATTCAAAGTGGGATTTCGTGTTTTCTAGAAAAATGTAGTCCCAAAGGTAATTATGTGTTTTCCTATGATACATCCATCCGTTGAATGTAGATGAATTATGAATTATCACACAAGAGAGTTGCAGCCTGTATTAGTTTCAGTTTATATACCAGTTCAACCAAGTAAACATGCATGAACAGTAGAATACCTGAAGTAGGGGAAATAGATCAGAAACAAATGATATGAACCCACTCGGGCTAACCGTCATAGTCCTTCCAAGTTAAAAAATGCAGGCACGACGTAAGAGAAATGGTGAAATACTTAAAAGATCTTAACAAAAAGCAAGCAATCAAAATAACATACTTCATCATGGATCCAAGAATCAGAACTCCGAATAGATTGAGGCCACCTAGACCAAACACCATTGCCCTCTCTGAAGCGCTAGTTTTGCTGCAGGAAAAAATATCTCCCATTAACATCTGAAGATGTGTGACATTATCACCAAATTCTTAGGAGTAATTTTTAGATGAAAAACACGAGTACCTAAATTCCCATTTATTTTCCTTAAAAAACTTTTCAACTCCTCCAACCCGATTAGCCGACTTAATTCCGATATATTCCTTCCGCCCACTCCGCTGTGGAGAAGCCGTGCGTTGTAGTGAAGGAAAACGGTACAAAATATTCCCCTGCTGGAGCATATAAAAAGGAGATTGACTTGATACAATTTAAATAATCCATACAATGTACACTAGTCGTAGATAGTATAAGACCTGTTAAGAAACTTAAAATTTGACCAGCCATCTCTTAATTAAGCCGCAACTATGTAACAAAAGTTGAAGTTTGCAAGGAGGGGAATGGGATATAGTTTAAAATATGAGATTATTACGGTTTTCATACACTCTATAGTCCACATGTACATGTCTGTACACCAACAAAGTCCTATGTATAAACAAGAAACCCATGAAACTTTGATCGCAACCATATACACCGAGTCAACTTGATGCTACTATTCAAATTTATGCATCATTAAAGGGCATATGAAGCAATAAAAAATTAAAAGTGGCTCAACACAAACAGTATTGGTTGGTATCATACAGGGGGGGGGGATCTTGTATTTTCTTTATAACCGAAAATATCCCTGAATCCCTGACCTTATTCTAAAGCAAGATTTACTAAAGGCTAAAGCAGTAAGCTTACTTATGGAAAAAACTAAATTTCAACTGACCTCTTCATCCACTTCTGGCTGACCATCAAATCGTAGTAGCACAGGTAGTATGTATGAGTCATCATCCTGAATCAATCAAAATACCATAATTAGTAAAAAATAATAGATATAAAGATAGCTGCCCGTGCCTAATGCAAAAAATCAAAACCAAACACAGAAGGCATGCATGTAGATAGGGAGCTTGCCAAATAAGACAAACACAAGTTAGATATATTAGTTGACAACTAGTTCTTCTAGGAACACTTGTAACATTTCAAAGTCAAATAAAGTTCTAGCATTTCCATAGTACCATTTTTCCAGCAGTCTCAAGATCAAGGTATGGAGCAAGCTCTTCTGCCGTGACAATACCACCATTTGACGCTATGTATTGTCCAATCTGTGAAAACATCGAAGTAAAATAAAAAATTATCAGAAGGAATTACTAGTTAACAGTAACAGTTTACAAATATTAACTAATCAAGCATGATTCAGGTATATTATCCCAAAAACATTTAAACAATGTTACAGAGAACGCAAAAATACAAGAACCACAAACAATCAGGTCTTTATATCCAAAACGGTTTTCACCAGAAAATAAAATAAAAGGATACTAGAATTAATTCATAATTTGGGAAGTATTATATCCAATGTTATTTTCTGCTTAAAGAATATATGTAACCACCAATTGTTATGGTCAGAAATATACTAACTTCATACAAGTATTAGAAAATTTTAAAGATAGAGAACAAATATTTTACCAACATTATACAATAAATTTAAACATTACAGTACCAAACCACCAAAATCAGTGCTCAATTATTACCAACTTCCACCTCTCTTCTTCAATCCCTTGATTGGGATCACCATCCCCAAATACAACGGAAAAGACCTGAAAAGTAAGAAATAAGATTAATTAACTTTAAAATGCAGGAGAATCCCATAACTGAACAATCTAAGGTTAGATAGATTTTGTCTCACAGATTCAATGAAATTCATCCCACCATTTTCTTCTCTTACTTTACGTCTCCTGTAATAATATGGATCCCAATACCTGGATACAAGAATTAGGTAGGTGACTTGGAATAGTTCCTCCCAATTTCTCTACATAAAAAAAAAAACACAAACACATATGCATTTTCTTATATAGCCAAGTCATATGTAGCCCGGATAAACAGATTTGGGCCACTTATTGTCTTGCTCATGTTTCTTTCATTGGCATTTCTAGAATCGTACATCTTGTATATTATTCTCAATATTAATTTTCAAATTTCGGAGGACAGAGTCAACCATTCGCCGTGTTTTGCTGCTGTTAACATCAAAAGACTGTTTATGTCCCAAAATCAGTGAGGCCTATGAGTTGATCAATTTTTTGGGGGTAAAAGTTGTGCTAAGTGACCTGTACACTATCTTGTTTCTCATCACCTCCCCTTGCCCATCTAACAAAGTAAGGATGAAGGTCCATTTACCTCACAGACCATACGCTGTCAAATTTTACTTCATTCATCCTACTTAATGAAACTTTACTGTGAAATATGGCAGATGCAAATTTCCTTCCCCAAATTTGGTGGAAAGTTGAAGGATATAAAATAAGGTATGCCCAATTTATATGCAAGTCCCCATCAACATATAAAAAGGCCAAGGCACTACCTAAAAGTTATCACAAGGATACAGAACATGTCATGCAGTATAAATAAAAGTTTAGCATCCATCAGATTACCTTAACAGAAAATATATGTGTGAAAACAAAGTAATGTGTCTTAATGTAATTATCAACCTGGAATAAAACTATTGAATTTGCATAACCAAGGAAAAGCTTATACGTAGGGTAAAGCAAGCAACAGTTATCACCTAGAAAAAGTACAACCGTTAAGAATAGGGTACTAAGTATATGGTACGTATCCATATCAACTTTATCACAAGTAAACTAATACCAGAATAAATCAGTTGGGTTGAAGTAAAAATTGAAACCACTGTTATACGACCTCCCTCGTCTGCCACCACGATCATCTGAATCACTGCACGGCACCATGAATAAGAATAGTATTAACTGCTGTATTAAGTAGCACAAGATTTCTCCAAGACTTGTGTTGTATGTGTAAAGAAAAGATAAAGCTAATACCGACTACTTGTGGCTATGGCAATAATTGTGGTATAAACAAGAACAATGGATGCAATCAGCGCCGTCCCAAATGAAACCCTCACCAAATACTCAGCTGCCGTCTGCCACCCAAAAATTCACTCTAAATTTAAATGTAACCATCATGAGGTAGCATTGTTCCACCAACAAAAAAAAGCCCAAGAGTCAATACCTTGCCCTTTTCCAACAAGGGTTCAATCTTCATCCCGAATGATCTAGCAGCGAGCTTTGTTCTATAATCCTTGGGGAAAACATATAAAACATCACCTTCATCTGATACCTATTATTTACAGAATAAAGCATCACAACCCTTCAAACAGCACACTTTCACATACCCAATCTACAAACTATTCATATCCATGAAAAAGAAATGACCTCTAAGAAGCCATTGGTGTCGGCTGCTAGAGCCTGGAGAGCCTTTTGAGCTTCATTCAGCTTGAGCCCGGCTTTACTCGCCACGTCACCAATGGTCACTCGCCTCCCGCTGAAATCAATGGCGTCCATCGCTCTCTTCCGCACGTCGGACGGCAGTTTGTCGCTCTCGACACTGCCGCCGGGCCTGATTTCCGACGTGGCGACATCAACACCACCGCTAGCCCTAATTGCTGCGACGGAGGTTTTTCCGGGACCGGACTTTGTCCGCTTCCGAAGAATCAGGGGTGGAATAGATGTAAAATAGTTGAAGTGAGAGCGCTTGAAAGGTCTGTTAGAGAGGGCGACAGAGTGAGATTTCGGGGTAAGAACGAAGCAGGACATGGACGCCATATACAGCTCACTTCGCAGGTTGTCTTCCGATCCTGCTATTTGTTTGTGCTTAGGGTTTCGTCCATGGACGGAAAATATTTCCCAGTGAGAGTGCCGGTGGAGGTGCTTGAAATTGAACGTATTTTTTTCAGTGGTCGAAGATTAGTTAAACGGAGAGCGGGGAAGGAAGTCTGTGAGAGGATGAGGCTGTAAACTTGTTTATTGGGGCCGGCTTGATAATAAGTATCTTGTTTGGTGCACTTTTAGATTATCACTGTTCTATTTCAATTAAATTCATTATGTAGAAGTGAAATGACAAGAATGCTCTCTTTCTTTTTTTGTAATTCTACTTTTACCACCGTATTCTACCCAAAGCCATGAAACTTTTTTTTTTCTTAAAAAAATAAAAATTGAAATAAAAATTTGTTTCAAATAAAACAAAATTCAAGCATGTTATGAATGCAAAAAATTTAAGATTTTTTCTACTTTTCACAAGGACACATCTTAGAAGTGCGAAAACCTCAAAAACAAATAACCAAAATAAATAATAATAATTACAAAAAAATGTGAAATTCCATTAAGAAAGGTAAATATATAATTTTTAAATTCTCGTAATAAATCCTACTATCAATTTTTATCTAAACATAAAAAAAATTATTTCTTGAGTATGATTTTGAAGAAAGAAAAGATAGAGTTTTTGTAAAAAAGGAAAAATAAATTAGGGATATCATAACTTTTTTTTAATAAACAAATGTTAAAATAGGAGTATAATATTTCCATCAATTTTAGTTACTGTTAAAATAAGACAGCCACATATTGGGCTGATAACTCCTTGTAAGCCGCACGGTGTTTATGAACGGGCTTTTAACGTAGCCACCAAAATCAAAATCTGAAAATCAAAATCTCTTGACAAACGGTCAAACCCAACACAATCATAAACGCAGTCCTATGAGTTCTGTCTGAGTTTTGACCAGCCTTCCGTTTTTTCCCGGCGTCGATTCCGGCATCCACTTCGCCGCAGGTTAATTTTCATGAAAACCCTAATGCTAGCTGTAGTTGATATGAAAATTAATTAGCCGATTTTTCTTAAATTTGTTTTCTGGTTTAAGGTCTTTGGGGGCATGCCCGATATCTGTTTGATGAAATGCTGATATCTGTTTGATAAAATGCCGATATGTAGGTGTGAAGTCCCAATTCGGTTTTATCATGAGCATTCAAAACCTGAATTCAAATTCAGTCTGGAAGGATCTTTCTGAGGCATCTTCCATTTTTTATGCGTGTCGACGGGCAAAATTGTTTCATGATGTGCCTAGCCGTCGGCTGCCCCGTATGCTTTCGATTTTCATCCATTCTTATATTGACCGCCGGTTCGAGAATAATTACGGTAATCAGAATGTCTAATTTGGTTTCAGGAAATCAAAGGTTGTCGATACAATGTGGAGTACGGTTTCGGCCTTGTATTGACATACACAAGGTTTGTTCAATATCTTGTGCCCTTGTTCCTTTTACTGCTGATGTGGGGTCAGTAACTGTATACATGGAAAGGGGTTTCGATAAATCTCACTTTCATCCTTGTTTACTATTTGTGTAATCCCAACATGAATCAGAATGGCTAATGCAAATATCGTATTAATAAATTTTCAGGGGAAAGTGAAACAAATTGTTGGATCCACTCTTACAGGTTCAAAAGATGAAGATTCAAGTCTTGTCACTAACTATGAATCTGATAAATCAGCTGCAGAATACGCTAGAATGTACAAGGACGACGGACTTACCGGTGGACATGTAATCATGCTTGGAGCTGATCCATTGAGTAAATCAGCAGCAATTGAAGCCTTACAAGCTTATCCTGGTATGTTGATTTACTCTCTCTTTTGAAACGTTATTATATTATTTCGGGTTCACCTTCTTAGTGTATTGGTTTCGGTTAGCCTAATATATAATCTATTTGAAGGCATTGAAGGTGAAATTCTACTCCGTCTTTTATTATATTTTAAAGAACAATATTATTTATTAGATTTATTTATTATATTTTAAAGAACAATATTATTTATTAGATTTCTGTACTTGTATCTTGAAGGCTTAATTCTAGTATAATTTTTCTTGAGAGGAAATAAATAATGTTCTCAATATTATCTTAGGATTTTTTTATTTGCAATTATGTTTGCGGCAGAATGGCAGATGGATTGGTGATAGTGTTGTGGTACAGCAAGTAGGAAATCAAAATCAAAAACAAAATGCAAAGTGATTCTAAGATTAATTCCATGGACTGATGATCTGAACGCATATTTCACTAGATGTATGATGTATCTTTATAATATTTTGAAGAAAATTCACTCGTTTTCTTCAGAGTTTGTAACTGAAACTTAAATAAGTTGGTGCGTTCTGTAAGGTAGATGCAGCCGTTTCGACAATCTTTAGTAAAGTTGATCCTCTTTGTAGACAACAAAAAATGATGATCAATTACCTCACTTGAAGTATGCCTACAAACTTAACTACTTAAGACACTTTTGAAAGCAGAAGCAGCATATCCCTTTCTCTTGAGTCCATAAAGAATAGGCTTGTATCTACCCTCATAAAGTGTACCGAATCATTTATAGGATGAAGCATGGATTCTAATTACGACAATCGAACTTTTCTCAAAACTTTTTAAGATATTTGTTGAATATTTGAATTCCACAGTTGGTTAGAGAATCTAGAGATAAATTCAATTATTCCAAAAATAAAATCAAGATTAAGGTAAAGTTGTTTTTTTATCCTTGAATCCACTTACTAGAGATTAAGGTAAACTGGTAAAGTTGTTCTTTTATCCTTGTATCTCAAACATTACTATGAATCCACTTAGTAGAGAATATGTAGAGAAACTTTTTTGATTTATTCGAATCTATTCCAAAAATAAATAAATTGTGCTTACAAGTTCTGAGGAGTCATGGTTAGTCTTGCTGATTTTTCTACTACTATATACTTATTGCAACAATGGAAAACTTTTAGGTGGTTTGCAAGTTGGAGGCGGTATTAGTTCAAGTAATGCCTTGAGTTACATAGATGAAGGAGCAAGCCATGTTATCGTTACATCTGTACGTACTGTTTTTTGTCTGTTCTTCAAGTAGCTTTGACTCTTGTTCCTCGAGAGCAATCCATTTTTATTGTAAAGCATGCTGGACAAAACTATTTTCGGTTTTAGATATTTATTCCGTACTTCTTAAATGCAATGGCAGTACGTGTTCAAGGATGGTCAAGTAGATTTGGAAAGACTAAAGGAACTTGCCAATGCCGTGGGAAAACAGAGACTTGTGTTGGATCTCAGTTGCAGAAAGAAGGTATTTATCTATTCTTAAAAAAATTACATGACTTGTGAAGTCTTGACGAATATAAGGCTTCAGAAATTTCTTGTTGTTTGTTTCTTCATATGCCCTTTGATGGATTTATTCACCTTTTGTAGGAGCATTTTTTTTTTAGTATTTATGTTTTTATTTTTGTAATGAATTGCAGTCAGTATACATATTATATATCCAGGCCTGGATATTTGACAATAATTATTAGATACAGAGGTAAATAAACATAATAACGGTCCAAAGATAATTGAACAGTAATTGGTTGGCTCCTTTAACACTCTTTTCCTAGTGCTTCGAATAATTCAACAGTACAGCAATATGTTCGAAGCTGGATCCATTGGGCGTTATGTCTGTTTATCGGACTGATATGGCGTTTTCCATTTTTGTTTATTTGGTTTGACACAGGGGGATAGATATGCAGTTGTCACAGACAGGTGGCAGAAGTTCACTGATGTATATGTTGATCAAAAGGTGTTGGATTTTTTTGCCAGTTATGCAGATGAGTTCCTAGTCCATGGAGTTGATGTTGAAGGAAAAAAGTATGTCTTATTGATGCAATATGGTTATAGCTCCAATCTTTTGCTTCCAGAACTAAATAATCCGGCACATGAACAATGTGTATCTGTAAAATCCGGAATATGTTCTCCTTTTTCTACTAGATAAAGTCGTAAAGATTTTCCTTGACATTGAAAGTATAATTAATTTGCATCTGATTTTAGTTGCTTGTTTTTCAAATATTGCAGGCTAGGAATAGACGAAGAGCTAGTTAAATTACTTGGCAGACACTCACCAGTATGTTTCATTCTGAAATCAGTCTTGAATGCGTCTTTGAATACTGAATAGCATCTCAAACCGACCTTACATTAATGTCAAATAAACTAAATGATTATTTGTCACGTTGTTTTGAACACCATACTTTCGTTGATTTATAATGGAAATACTAGTTTCTACCTTGTCTGCAAGAATTATCTCTTCCGCTTCGGTTTGATTTGGTTTTTATTTTTATTGAATTAAGATTCCAGTGACATATGCTGGTGGAGTCACCATTATGGATGATTTAGAGATAATCAAGATAGCGGGAAGAGGACGCGTAGATGTTACAGTGGGCAGTGCCTTGGATATATTCGGGGGTAAATTGATTTACAAGGATGTTGTTGATTGGCATTCTCAGCAAGAGGCTTTGGCAGTTTAATGTAGCCCGGTTTCTCCCATTATACATATACCTTAAAGGGACTTCAAGGGCTGTCAAAAAAATTTTGGCTGTTGTATCATTGCTGAAATTCTTTCTTCTATTTAAGTGCCCTTTATATTCTTGTTACTTGATTTACAAAATACTTTTGTACTGTATTTTTCTACTGGACTGATACCAACTTGATTTATAAGTCGATTTGCATTTTTTCTACTCGATGTTGCTACTTCGACGCAATCGACTAAAACACAAATAAAGTTTTTAATTTAACTGTCCATCTTCTTTATTTTATCATCTAAATGTTCTTGAAACCATGACTGATTTTTTTTTTCAGAGGTTCAGCACTGTTTGCTATTCCCCTTGACTTTCTTAGTATTTTATTTTTCACAAGCAAAAAAAACAGAAAAAATAAAATCATTTTAACAGTATTACCTACCTACCTATCTCATTTCAATCCACACGAAACTTTCTCGTTTCCACTTCAACTCTTTATAAGCCCCAAAATGAAAATCTCACTCACCGGAACAACTCAACTACTTCGCCGGTGACCATGGCCGGGACCTTGAATTTCGCCCCGACCCCAATTTTCCGGCCATTCTCAACCCGCCGGCCAACATCAAACAACAGAGCATCTTTCCCCAAGGCATCATCGGCGGAAACCCCTAATTCGAGTTCGATATCGGCGCCGCCCAACTTCAAGGCCCCAAAGCCCAAGCCCTTTTCGATCCGGCCCGACAAGATCTTCGACGTCCTCGGAGCTTCTCTCGCCTTGCTCTTTCGCCTTTCCACCAGCGCCCTTGTATCAGGGTATGCCATTGCCTAACCTAAAATTGATTATTAATATCACATTAATTTTGTACTAACAGTAATAGATTCATTCCTTGTATTCCAGATATTCGGTGACTCTGGTCCCCGAGAATGACCTCCCGTCGGACCAATACGCTCTAGGGTTTGCTGGTATTTTTTCTGAAATTTATCGAGACCGAGCAGTGATAACGGTGTGAATAGAGAGTTCTAGCTCATTGAAAATATTGATTGTGTAGTACTAAGTGATCGATCATTCTCAGGTTATAAGCTCAAAGAGACTTCTAAGCTAGGCCCTCGCCCGGAGAAGCCAATCGAGATATACGAGTTTGAAAGGTACTTGGAATTTTTTTTACTTTGTACTCGACTCTTTTACAAGCATAATTCTGTTTTGGACTTTTCTTTTTTATATGTACATACACTAATGTTGGTTTCTACTTATGTCTGTTATATACTGTGGAGATTTCTTCAGCTGCCCCTTTTGTAAAAAGGTAACACCGGAAAGAGAAAGGAAAAAATTATCATTAATCGTCACGATGTTGTTTACCTTTTTGTAGCACCAAATGACAAGTTTCACGATGTCATCACAGGTCCGGGAAATCGTTGCGGTTCTTGACCTTGATGTTTTGTATTACCCTTGCCCGAGAAATGGCCCAAACTTCCGGCCCAAGGTCTCTCAAATGGGTGGAAAGCAACAGTTCCCTTACATGGTCGGTTAATTCTTTCATCGCAATCTACTTATAAATTTATTTAGGCGCTTCTGGGAGTAAAACGTAGTAATTGGTTCTTGTTTTCTTGTGCTGATTTAGGTGGATCCAAACACGGGAGTTTCTATGTATGAATCAGATGAGATCATTAAGTACCTGGTTGGAAAGTACGGTATGTATTTTCGATTGTTCTTTTGGAACTTATTGTTTTTGTTTTTATATGCATGTGTTCGACTTAATTTTCAGGTGACGGCAATGTTCCACTTCTGCTGTCTCTTGGTCTATTAACTGTAAGCAGCAAAAAAAATCCCTTCATTGTAATTGAAAAGCATGTACTGGTAAAATTTTTTTTTTTTTTTTGTTCTTAGACTTTAACAGAGGGATTTGCCATGATCGGTCGAATGGGGAAGGGTTCTTCCTACACTCGATCAAAGCTACCACCTAAGCCTCTTGAGATTTGGGCGTATGAGGTTAGGTTTGGAAAACAGTATTCTTCTTAAAATGTTAAATTAAACAAATTTTGCACTTTCAGGCTTCACCATTTTGCAAAATCGTACGTGAAGTGCTTGTGGAGTTAGAGCTGCCTCACATTCTTCACAGGTCTAAAATCACTACACAGATTGCCAAGGCATAAATAGTGACATATTTTAGCTAAAAGTTTGAAAATAATTTGCTATTATGTGTTGCAGTTGCGCACGTGGCAGCCCAAAACGACAAATATTGTATCAGAAAGTCGGACATTTTCAGGTAGAGTAATTTGCTCGATCGTTTTTTTAAATAATTTGAAAAACATCAAGATGATATATATGCTTGTGTGTTAATTGTGAGGGATGTTCTTGTTTTAACAGGTACCTTATTTAGAAGATCCAAACACGGGAATTCAAATGTTCGAGAGTGCAGATATCATCGACTATCTAAAGGCAACTTACGTTCTTTGACGACGCAGTTGATTTCGTGTTTGAATTTTGTTTATAGTAAATACATGTAACTAAATTTTCATGAATCATAATATGGTTATGAACAAGTTGAATGGTTGTAGTATCTTACTTGTTTGCTTATAATAATTTCTCAGACATTTTATTTTTTAGTTAACGTTTCAGCATAAATTCACATGGTTCTGACTTGGTTGACCAATAAATTATTTTGCTGATTTGTCCTTTTATATTACCTTGGGGCCATTTTACAATTAACAAAAGCTAAAGGACTTGTCACGAAATCCAAAAACCTCTCATTCGAAATTTATGACCGTTACCCTTGGGGGTAACGGTTTGGTTTTCTTACCTTCTTGAAAAACAAAAACAGAAACATATCTAAAAACAATTCCAAAATCAAGAAAATCCAACAACAAAAAAAATGGGTTGCGTCTCATCGAAACAAAAACCCAAAGAAATCAAGCAAGTAAAAAATGGCGAAAACTACAGCCGCCGCCACGTCGTCTCTCTCACCTCGAGCACCTATGGCGTCCTCGGACTCGACAAGGAGAAGGGAAATCAAACCCCTGAACTCAAATCGAAGCTGACCCTGTTGGAATTGCACAGAACGTCGCCGTTTCGGGAAGGCCCGAAAGAAAAGGAAGCCCGAACCCCTCAACCCAAATCGAAACCGGCGATGTCGGAATTGAACCCTCCGGAGATCATCAACGCATGGGAGCTCATGGAAGGGCTCGAGGAGGATATCGGGCCGGGTTCGGGTTCGGCCCAACCCAGAAAAAGCCCAAAGGCGAGGCCTTTCCTGCGAACTCTCTCAGAACTCGACGCCAGAAGCCCTCTGAAGTTGTTGAACCAAATGGGTTCCCCAAAAAAGATGAAGAAAAGTGTGGGCAAGGAGAACAAGGGCAGAGTAAATCCAGGGTCGTCGGAAAATAGCCCGAAAGGCGTGGCGGCGAAAAAACCTTCCCCGAGGCTGTGGGCCTCGATCAAAGGCAGCCCAAGGTGCGAGAGCTCGAGGATCGACTCGAGGAGGAGAAGCCTGGGCCCGCTGTTCGATCCGGAGCTGGTGGCGGCTTTCGAGAAGGAGGTTTCGGAAGAGGAAGAAGAGATGAAGAAGAAGATGGTTAAGAAATGTCCTCAGCCGCCAGGGGGAGAAAACGCGGTGATCCTGTACACGACGACGTTGAGGGGCATACGGAAGACCTTCGAGGATTGCAACGTGGCTCGGTCGATCCTGGAGTCGCACGATGTGAGGGTGTTGGAAAGGGATGTTTCGATGGACTCAGGGTATAAGGAGGAGTTGAGGGGGCTTGTTGGGAGGAATGAGGTTAGGGTTCCGGTGGTGTTTGTGAAGGGGAGGGTGATAGGAGGGGCGGATGAGGTGGCGAGGCTGGAGGAGGAGGGTAGTTTGGGTATTTTGCTGAGGGGGATCCCGAGGGCGGGGCCCGCCGGGTGCAGGGGGTGCACGGGGATCAGGTTCGTGCTGTGCGACGAGTGCAGGGGGAGCTGCAGGGTTTTGGGGGAAGATGGGAAGAGGAGTTTGAAGTGTGGTAAATGCAATGAGAATGGGTTGATCCATTGCCCAATTTGTGTGCAGTAGTTAGTAATTTAACATGATCAGTTTGTTTGTTGTGTTGTGTATATTTTTAATCTTAATGGGAAGATTAAAATTGTGTCTTTGAGATTAGTTGAGTAATCCTCAAGAATTATTCATTCATTGTTTTTTGTTTTATCATGGCCCTGGCTGTTGTTGGGCTGTGGCCTGTAATTTGGGTGGACCAGGCCATGAGCTGGGTGGGTCGAGCGAGCCGAGTCAGTTGGCGGATGAAATTGTGTAGCAGCCCTGCAGTAGTTAGTACTATGCTGCCGGACTATGCAATGCTGTGAATAAGAATTTCAGGAGTATTGTAACAATACTAGGACTATGTTAATGTAGTGTGCGCAAAAGAAATGAGTACCAAACAAAAAATAAATGGCATCAAATAGGGCTGGAAACGAGTCGAACCTAATCGAGCTTTGAACTTATCTAGCCGGCTCGGAAACGAGCCGAGCCACTCGGGAGGGTGCTCGAGCTCGACTCACGAATTTTTTTCATGCTCGAGCTCGGCTTGATCGAGCCGCTCGGCTTTTGCTCGATCGATTAGTTCAACTTCAGCTTGTTCGAGTGTCTCGACTCGTATTGCTCGAGTTCGACTCGACTCGAATTGCTCGAAAAGTTCGACTCGATTCAATATATATGCACATATAAAGTATATTTAATTAAAAAATTATATATTCGAGTGGCTCGCGAGCCGCTCGATTCTTCAGAATTGGTGCTCGAGCTCGGCTTTTATAAAATAATATTTGACTGCAGCTCGGCTCTAGCTCGTGTTTGACAAAACTCGAACCGAGTTTTGACTTGAGCAGCTACAACGGTCAATTATTTTTTAGTATATATTATTTATAATATTTATTAAACGGACAAAAAAAATAAAATTTTTAGAGTAAAAAACTTTAAATCTCCTTTCGTGAAAGTTTTGCTTTACCACCAAACCTTTAATAAAATAGCTTAAACACTTAAAGCTTTGCTAAAAATATTATTTTGCACGAATTTTATTATTTTAATGTTAAAAATATAACTTTTTAGTAAAATATTTTACTTAAAAAAAATCATGAATAAAAAAAATTCAAAACATACAAAACTTTTTACATTTTTTATTTTATTATATTTGAATTTTTGTATTGATAAATATTTAATTTATAATTTTTTACAATCATTTTTTAATTTTAATAATACGAATTAAAATAAAATTTTCAAAAATAAAATTATAATTTTAATTAATAAAAAACAATGATATGATATTATCAGTATTAATTTTAATTTTTAAATTAAATATTAGTTAAGAAAAAATATATGTCAAATTTGAAAATTTTAAAATATTTAATTTAAATTTAAATTTGTATTAATAAATGATATTGTTATTTTTATTTAGTTTTTTAATTTTTTTGAAATATTATTTTAATTCATATTATTAAAATAAATTATTTTAAATAAATTTTTATTCATTTATTACTTTTTTGGAAGTAAAATAATTTTTTTACTAAAAAATTTTATATTTTAGATATTAAAATAATAAAAATTGTGTAAAGTGCAATTTTTATCAAAAGTTGAGTGTTTAATATATTTTATTAAAGTTTTGGGAGTTAAGTGCAACTTTTACGAAAGTTTAAATATTTTTTACTCTATTTTTTATCATATGTATTGGAAATGAATGACAAAAAAAATCTAACTTTCACCTGTGCCTATTGTTGAGGTAGAGGAAGTGCATTACTTCCTAATGAAAGAGTACAAAATCTTTCATTCTAATAGTAGTTAAATAAAATCAGAAAATAACCAAATTTTTTAACAAATTGAATTTTAACAAATTGAACTCTAAGCAAGTTGCAACAAACATGCGAATACATAGTAGGAGAGTAGGCGTACTCTCTTTTTTACAAATGAAGCTATGAAACACAAGCAGTAATTAGAATTTACAGTTGTATATTTTTCATTAAAGCATCCAAAATCAGAAGAATTTAATTAGAAAATTTCATTAAAGCATCCAAAATCAGAAGAAAATAATTAAAATTAATTACAGTATTTATTTTCTCCCACGAGATAATTAATTTTGATACCATTGTCACGTGTCCTCCCTCTATTGGGTGCCTTTCTTGATATCGTCACTGTTAAAACCACACGTGTTAATTTATGGGCAACAAACAGATTTCTTGACAGCAACCATTCTTCCCTTCACAACCCTTCCCGACCTTTTTTCTTTTGGGGGATAAAAGTCAATCTGGGTTTTTCCCATCATGGCCGGAAGAAGAAGAAGAAAGAAAATCAAACTGTGAGTTTTTGTTTTGTTGTTCAATTGATTACTTATGTTGTGTGTCTGTATGTACATCCTCTGTAAGAAGATAGGTTTAATTTGATTTGTGAGTGTGGTGTGGGTATTTAATTCAATTTCATTTTATTTGATTTGATTTGATCTGTTCTGTGTGTTCTACCCCAAATTGAATTGAAGTCTGAAGTAGGGTTTGTTCTATCACATTTTCTTTGTTTCAAGAATATTCCCAATTGAAAAAAAACAAAAAAAAACAAGTCTTTCATATGCACATCTCTGTTCCATGCTTTTTGCAGCTTAACAGAAACAATTCAAGACAACAAAAACACTCCTCCAACGGCCCATCCCGACAACCGACAACTCCCAACCGAGCTCTTGGAGCTGATCCTCTCTCAGTTACCCCTCATAGACAACATCCGCGCATCCTCCGTCTGCAAAACCTGGCTAGCCGCCTCAACATCAGTCCGTGTCTCTAACAAGCCCTCGTGGCTCATGCTCGTCCCTAAATTCGGCCACCTGTACGAATTCTACGACCCTTCAACCCGAAACTTCTACTACCTCGACCTCCCAGAGCTCAACGGTTCTAGAATTTGCTATGCCAAGGACGGGTGGCTCCTCCTATACAAGCCCTCGACTCAGTCCGTTTTCTTCTTCTGCCCTTACACCCGCGAATCCATCGACTTGCCCACCCTCGAACTAACCTACCAGATAGTCGCCTTCTCCGCTAACCCCAAATCCGCGAGCTGCATCGTCTTCACCGTCAAGCACGTGAGCCCCACCTCGGTCTCCGTCAGCACCTGCCGCCCAGGTGCCGCCACCTGGACCACCGCCAACCACCAGAACAGGCTGCCGTTTGTCAGCAGCATCTGGA
The DNA here is from genome assembly GCA_954870475.1 of Euphrasia confusa. NCBI lineage: Eukaryota > Viridiplantae > Streptophyta > Magnoliopsida > Lamiales > Orobanchaceae > Euphrasia > Euphrasia confusa. Next base: position 28,755,789 of record OX940960.1, read on the forward strand.
ACAAGCTCGTTTTCTGCCAGGGACTTTTCTACTGCTTGAGCCTCACGGGTTGGCTGGGGGTCTACGACCCCCAGAAGAGCACTTGGACCGTGCACTCGGTGCCGCCCCCCAAGTGCCCGGATAATTTCTTCGTCAAGAATTGGTGGAAGGGGAAGTTCATGGCGGAGCACGACGGGGATATTTTCGTCATTTATACTTGTTCGGCAGTGAATCCGGTTGTTTATAAGCTGGACTGGGAGAATAAGGTGTGGGTGGAGATGGGGAGTTTGGGAGGGATGACGCTTTTCGCAAACTTCTTGTCTTCTCACGTTAAGACGGATCTTCTTGGGAATATGAGGAACAATGTGTACTTCTCGAGGGTGCTGTTTTACGGGAAACGCTGTGTTTCGTATTCTCTCGCCAATGGAAGGTACTACCCGAGGAAGCAGTGTTATGATTGGGGGGAACAAGACCCGTTCGAGACGGTGTGGATAGATCCACCTGAAGATGATTCGGTTTTTATTTGAAGGTGGCATCAGCTTTTTGTAGCTGCACTTTATTTTTCTCTACTGAAGAGTGCAGACTTTAGAACTTTGTTGAGATGCATTTTATTATGACAGTAGGGAATTGATTTTTTTTCCCCATGTAAGTGTAACAAACACCACATACACTACTTTTGATGATTCATACACAACTCAACAATGAAACTTGTAATAACGAAACCAAATACAGGGCTTGAAATAACAGAACATAAAGTCATAAACTTAGAAAGAGATTGACAATGTTCTGATTTTGCAATGCTGGTATCCAATGGCTCAGACCATATGAACAATACAATAAAATAAATGTTCAAAGTATATTATTATGACACTGACTGTTTCTTATACATATCACCCCCAAGCTGAACGAGAGTTTCCGTTGCTAGCCTGAATATGGTACACGTATTAATTATATTACAAGGGCCGTTGCCAGTGAGCCATGTTGACCATCCAAAAGGGCTGAATGACTCAGCTGCTGCAGCTTCCCGTCGTTTAACAGGAATATTCTCTCTGCCATCAGAACAGTTTCCAAGCGATGAGCTATTACCAACACCTGCAAGAGAACAAGACCCAACCTGACCATGGTTATAAACAATAGTTTGAAAAGGATAAATGGACTTAATAAGCAGCCATTCTTACCGTGCGATCTTGCAGAAGCCGTTGAAGAGCTTCTCTAACCAGCAGTTCAGATCTGCTGTCTAATGCAGAAGTTGCTTCGTCTAAAATAAGAATAGACGGGTTCTGATACAGTGCTCTAGCAATAGCTAGCCTGAGACACCACCAAACACAAGAACAAAAAGGGGCTTGGAGTAAAGAATTTATAAGATCATAATAAAAATGAAAGCACTAAAATAACAACTTACAAGACCCACATAAAGCTCTTACCTTTGCCTTTGGCCACCACTAAAATTCGAGCCCCTGGGTCCAACACTGGTTTGGTACTGATCAGGAAGACATCTAATGAACTCGTCTGCATTCGCAGTTTGAGCAGCAAGTTCAACTCGTTCCATGTCAATACCGCTTATTAGATCCCTATAACCAATGTTCTCAGCAATAGTGCCTGAAAAAAGTACCTGACAAAAAAAAATTCAATTTAAATGTTTGATGTATAAATAAATGATGTCGTATAATAGGAATAAATAAATTAAAAATCCTAAAAACATAAGCCACTTACGGTATCCTGAGAGACAAGACCAACATGTCTCCTTAAGCTCTCTAATTGAATATTTTGCGTATCATGGCCATCTATCAATATTGAACCTTTCAATGAATAAATAGCAAAATCTCAAATCACTAATGTTCCCCATTTGGATGGATGGATTCAAAATTAAAAGGAATTTTGAATTGAAATACGTCCAATTACATTTTGGATGTAATGTTGATTTCAAATCCACTACTTAAATAATTGCATTTAGTGAAAAAATTGTGATAGGACTGATTATCTATAAAATAATGCCATATTGACACGACACAAATTTCAATCCCATACACAAAACAAAAACGGAAAATATTTCAATTCAGGCAAAAATGAACTGAAAATTGAGGGTGAATTTGGAAGGATTTGAATCCATTGATTTAATTTCCAACCAAAACATATGGGTGAAATTGTTTATAGATTTCAAATCAGATGAAGCCTAATGTAATTGCACTGAGAATCACAAGGATTACATTTCAGAATACAAATAGGCTCCATCTACTACTCACCAGAAAGAGGCTCATACAGCCGAAGCAAAAGTTTGACAAGGGTCGTCTTGCCTCCTCCTGATGGCCCAACAAGAGCAATTGTCTCTCCGGCTCGAATATGAAGATCCAGTCCGCTCAACACAGGGGCCACAGCCTTTCCGTATGAAAAAGAGAGGTCACAAATTTTCACTTCTCCAGTAACTGAGACTAAATCGACCGCGTCTGGTTTCTCAATTTCCTGTACATGTCATTGTCAGCAGTAGCTACGCCAAGTCGCCAATGTTTGATCATACTATTCTTACGTATTAAGGACCTGTTCTTTTGTACTTAATTTCAGTTCAGCTCAGATCGCTTCAGTTCAGTTCAGTTAAGACTCATTCAATTAGTTAATGCTATAAATTAAAATAAATTTGAATCAATAATTTCAAGTATACAATCTAGTTAGTTAATGCTATAATATTATCAATATTTTTTTATAAATATTTAACAATTTATAAAATATATTATTATTTTTATAAAAAAAATCAATTCAATTCAGTTCAGCCGGTTTCAGTCCAAAAGAACAGGTCTTAAATATGCTTCACTGAAAAGTTATTATAATGTTAGAAATAGTAAAAAAAAAAATGAAGCACTATAAGATCATAGCAATCTACCTGCGATTTGAACAGGGTCAAATTGAACAACCGCTCAATAGCTGGTTCTCCTTGTTTCAACTCGTTGTATGATTTTCCAACACCCTGCGCAATTCTTTATTTTTCAGAATGATACTTTAAGACAGCTGCACACGGGGAAAACATAAATAAATAAATAAACATGCATTAGAAAAATACGGATGAAGAAATCATGCCGGACAATCGAAATGTCAAATTGAACAATTAATTTCACAGTCCTGTTTCTACATTTTAGTGGATTACGAAGCAAATAGGATTGTTTTGATTATCAAAGTTTATAGAGTGATGAAACATTGTTTGTAAGCAATTGTTCATTCTGATTTTTTTGGGTCTATAAGTAGGCTTTGGCCATTAACCATTGTCGTTTTTAAGAAGAGTAAACACACAAGATGCAACTAAAGTTGATAGTAAAATTCACCAAACAGATAAACATTACCTGAATCGGATCAATCAAAAGAATCAATGATGTCAAGAAAGAAACTGCGGCTGAAGAATCGAGCGAGCCTCTTGACACCACTAGTGAGCTAACACCAAACAGGAATAGAACCCCGAAAAACATTATTTGCAGGATCTGAGGGATTAAAACCTTCGTTTGCTTCTTTCTCAAGCATGCAACGAGGTCAGCAGAAGCTAGCGATTGGAATCTTATACACTCATTAGATTCTGCATTGTTTGCCTTTACAAAAAGAATTGAAGGAAACACCTACAGCAAGAATGTGATGTATATGCTGTTAAACAAACAAAGATTTTACCAATATGGATGCAAAAATAAAAGAGTAATATACGGGAAATAAATCAAATAATAAACCAAACCACAACTTGAATAATGGATGAACAAGATAGTACAATTTCATGAACTTGATTAGAAGTAAAAGTCACGAATGAAGGATTATTTCAATTCATTTTGAGCTTCAATGTATATGTAGAGAAAAACTCGTAAACATGAATTATAAATTTATAATATACATTATGATAATAAGAAACAGAAAGTAACCAATAGTTAAGATATTCATCACTCAATGTCTTAATTATACACACCTCATTCAGATAGGCTGAGAGAGCAGCTGTAGTAAGATTCGCCTTATTGGAAAGTGTACGGAGCTTTTCACCTAGGCACCCTATCGAGAGAGCCATGGAGGGAATCACCTAAAAAAATACAGAATCCATAGAATTTTACGAATGGAATCCTATTACATACTAAGGACAAAACCATTGAACATCAATTCCTTACCAAGGCAGAAACAAGTGACAGTACAGGGCTTATGATTAACATTTGAGTCGCCATAGCTGATAATTGTAGAGCGCATGGTACAATTGTCTGTTGAACAACTATGAAAAGTGAGAAACAACTCTACAAATAAATTTGTATGAACTAGAACCCCTGAACTAAAGGTTTTCGACTGAGTTCCAAGAACCTCCACAAAATAAGTAAGCAATGCGTATAAAACTTGAATGGTAGGTAAGACATAACAGAAAAGAACCCGAATTAAAAAATACAGTTCAGAAAATGAAGATGATGGAAAGACTAACATAACAATGATTAATATAGTTTCACATCAGTATATTGTGAAATCAGTATCTCACATTCAAAAGGGAATACACCGTGTCAGCTACGTCCTCTGCCTCCGCCGTGATCCTGTAAGCAACGTCTCCAGGAGAAATTCCCTTCTCACTCTCGAAAAAACCCAAATCCCTCTGCAAAACCCTATTGAACACAAAAACCCTAATCTCGTACACACAGCTCAACGCGGCCTCCCACAAAAACGCCTCCTGCAAATAATTCGCAATGATTCTGATGAGAACGAGAGCCCCCAACACCAACCCCTCGTTTCTCAGGCTTATGAGATTCGCGGCGGCCATAACGGAAGAGAGTTTCCCGGCGAGAGGGACGATTCTGGAGAGCGAGTACACGGAAACTGCGCTGCACAGCCAGCCGGAAAGGATCGTCCGCCATTTGGATTGGAGGTAGGGTTTGAGTGCTGTAAGGGAGACGAGTTTGATCGGCGGAGAGGGGTGGCTGACGGTGGCGACTGCAGAGGATGATGATGATTTTATAGGAAAACGGATTCGATGATGATCGGAGTGAATTGGGATTTTGAGCTTCAGGCGAAAGAGGGAAGGGGAAGGAGATGAAGAGCAAGGTAATTGGAGAAATTGAGCCATCGATTTCTGTCGGAAAAAAATTGAAATCTTCACATATTTTGTATCAACTGTCATAACTGAAGTTCACGAATTTGTGTTTCTAAAATAATACTAATAAATAAATAAAAAAGTCATTTTTTTATTTATTCACAATGGTGAGCTAGAATAATTGTCCTCGAATCCATGAGCAGGCAGAGCTTGCAGCTATGCATCAAGACAGCCAGCCAAACCGCCGCCGCCGTGTCGACCGGCGGGAAGTGGAACACACAGCTGAGAGATCTCTCCAAACAAGGCCAATACAGCCATGCTCTGATCACCTACCGCCAAATGCTTCGGTCGGGCTCCGCACCCAACGCCTTCACCTTCCCCTTCATTCTCAAGTCCTCGGCAGCCTTATCCCTCCCTCTCCCCGGAGCTCAGCTCCACTGCCACGTAATCAAGTCCGGCTGCCACCTGGAGCCCTTCGTCCAGACGGCTTTACTATCCATGTACTGCAGGCTCTGTTTGCTCGAGAATGCTTACAAAGTGTTCGATGAAATTCCCGACCCGATTAGACTAACGGTTTGCTACAACGCTTTGATATCCGGCGTTGTTCAGAAGATGAGATTCGTCGATGGGTTGATTTTGTTTCGTCAAATGAGGGCTAAAGATGTACACCTCAACGCGGTCACCATTTTGGGATTGGTTCCCGGTTGTACGATTCCGGCCCACTTGGATTTGGGGATGTCTCTGCATTGCTTGGCATGGAAATGTAGCTTGACATCTGATATGGCTGTTGCCAACTGTTTTATGTCAATGTATGTCCACTGCGGGTCGATTGGATTAGCTCGGAACGTGTTCGATGAAATGCCTGAACGAAATTTGATTTCTTGGAATGCAATGATATCTGGGTACTCGCAAAATGGACTGGGTGAGGAGGTTTTGGGTTTATACCGAGATATGCAATCCTTGGGTTTGAGCCCCGACGAAGTGACACTTGTCGGCGTATTATCATCTTGCGCTAACCTCGGAGCTCAAAAGGTCGGCCTTGAAGTTGAAGAGACTATACATCAACGTGGGTTCGGGCTCAATCCGTTTTTGAAGAACTCGTTAATTAGCATGTACGCTAGATGTGGTAACTTGGTGAAAGCGAAGGCAATTTTCGACTCCATGCGGGAAAAGAATTTGGTGTCATGGACGGCCATCATAGGCGGATACGGAATGCACGGCCGTGGAGATCTAGCTGTGGGTCTTTTCGATCAGATGATCAAGTCAGGTATTCGACCGGATAAACCGGTTTTCGTTTGCGTCTTGACTGCATGTAGTCATGCTGGGCTCACAGAAAAAGGGTTGGGGTATTTTCACTCCATGGAGAAGATATATAACCTGAAACCAAATTCAGAACACTACTCTTGTGTCGTTGATCTTTTGGGTCGGGCCGGTCGACTGGCAGAGGCTGTGAGCATGATTGAGTCGATGCCAATTGAGCCCGATGGCCCGGTATGGGGAGCCCTTTTGGGTGCCTGCAAGATCTATAAAAACGTGCATTTAGCAGAGATGGCTTTTGATAAAGTTATCGAGCTTGAACCCACGAATATAGGCTATTACGTGCTGTTATCGAATATTTATAACGAGACAGCGAATTCGGAAGGTGTGCTTAGGGTTAGGGCGATGATGAGAGAAAGAGGGCTGAAAAAGGATCCAGGTTACAGCTATGTCGAATATAAAGGCAGGTTGCACATATTTATGGCTGGGGATATGAATCATCCACGGACGAAAGATATATACGCAATGTGGCAGAAGTTGGAAGATTTAGCAAGAGGCGAAAGAGATCAAATTACGAGTCACATGGCTGTGCATAGTGAGAGGCTCGCGATTGCATTTGCGCTTTTAGACACTGGTTCGAAAGAAGACATTCTTGTTATTAAGAACTTGAGGATATGTGGAGAATGTCATGTGTTCGTAAAGTCAGTCAGTAAACTCATGAGCCGTCGATTTGTAGTTAGAGATGCAACCCGTTTTCACCATTTTAGTGATGGGTCTTGTTCTTGTAACGACTATTGGTGAATCTTTTTTCACAAACATACACTCAATTCTCTTCTTAGAGATGTTTGGCGAATGCCGAGTAATTATCATTAATTCATAAATATTCATGACTTTACAGAAGAAAATCGACATGAATACATAAGCTCTTCGATTTGTGTTGAAAACAATGGGACACGAGGACCTGATGACCAATAATATTAAAAATGAAGACTCAACTTCTACTCTTATACAGCTACTTCAAATCAATTTAATTTACTGGAAGCCACAAATTGTTTTAACTACGGCTGTTTCAGATACACATTCATCCTCTACAAATGGAACTGTCTTCCACACTGTTAGCTTTCGCGGGTCCTTTCTTTGGCCTGCAAGAATATGACAAATAAATTTGAAAAAACAAGAAAATTGCATTGTGTCGGGTACTCGGGCTTTGTTTCATTGTATCAAGAAGTTGTACCTTGAGGGTCACCATCCCCATTCTTCTCAGTGCAAACAGCTACATAATGCGAATTAGCTAACTCCAACAGCACAAATTCCCAGTTAGTTGTATCATCACAAGAATCCACAATGATTTCAGAAGTCTGAGACAAAAATCAGCATTATCAGAGTGGAAATAAATGAAAAAAAGTATTGAATGATTCAATAAGGCAACAGCAAGAAACAACCTAAAATATGAAAAGGTAGCTGATACATAAGAACCCTTAATGTTGTCCTAATATGAAACAGATGCCAATTGGGAATATACAAACCATGTTCCTTAAAATATATAATACTGGAGTAATATTTAATAATGACAATAATACATGGGTAGATTCTCAGTTTAAAAAATCAGTAATAAATTTTGTGAGAAACCTTAAAACTTGAATCCTCCAACGGGTCATTGCCTACTTCAGTTACATCCTTAAAGCGAATGGTAAATGTATTGAAAGGTGCACCAAAGATCCCTTTTCCTAATGCTTTGACATATGCCTCCTGAAAACGAGGACTCTGTATTTTAAAGATTGTGTTTGTTGTAAAGATTGGTTTTATTTTTTACTTTCAATGAAGGGAAAAACATGAGTCAGACCTTGAGTGTCCACAATTTAATAAACTCCATGCGCTGAATTTCTGGGTCAGAAATGGCTGCTAGGAATTGAACTTCATGCCTGGAGAAATAACGCCGGGCAAAAGATAAAATGTCGTGCATAATCTTCCGATTCTGTTCTTCCACGTCAATACCAATCTACAGTTGAAAGCGAAATTGGCGGTCACTCGCATATATAAAAACTCTCGACAAGAAATTTTTTGTTATCAACTGACTTGAGCGTTGATGGTCACGCCACACGCTACCAAAGAAGAAGTGTGAGAGATGTTGAAATGCAATGAAGGCGGGTTCCAGTTATCAGATAATTGCCAGTCCACCTGTCAACATAAATTATATAAGAGATGTTAGCACACAAAGATTCCAGATGTTGATATTGCCAAGACTAACCTCGGGCTTCCCGTGCAAATTTTTTCGGAACATCAACGAGCTGGGATTGGTGTGGGAGTCTATCTGATCTAACAAAACCAATATAGGCACGAGTGCCCAGTCCCAATCAAGTATGAATTATCTATCCATCACTAAACACACATAATACGAACAAGTAAAGTGGATATAGAATGAAAGCAGTAAGAAACCTACATCTGGCAATGGTAGTCCTAACCAAGACGCGCGCAAGAAGTGCGCTCTTCCTTAGCTCGTCTCCCCGCATTTGCAACACATTTTGCCTCTCAGACGGAGGCAATATATCAAAATACTGATTTAACAGAGATTCACTTTTCACCTCACTGGGTTTCACATACCAGAGATGAGTCTCCCTGAAAATACACACACAATATATAAGAAAATAGAATATCTGAAAAAGGGGAGACAGTAAAAGAAGAGAAATTTACATTGGAGCAGGGAGTTTAATGGGAGGAAGCGGAGAATGGGAGAATGTTCTTGCGTCGAAGCAATCTAATTTCATTCTTCGAAACCCTCTTCTGAGCATTCCAAAACAAAATCAGACCTAATTAGAGGAATGAAGAATGACCTAATTTTGGGCTTCGCCACCGATTCGTGAGAGCCGTTGGTACGGTGCCGTTTTGGGGATTGCTCATTGAGAAATCACTCCATATTTTCTCTGAAATTTTAAATACTAGTAGTAATTAAAGTAATTAATTAATTTCTCTTTCAAGGTATAAATGGAAAAGTACCACTAAGCTGTAAATAATGAGCCGAGGAGCTCGAGTCAACTCTCGACTACTCGAGCCAATTACGAACCGAGCTCAAGCCTTGGTTTCAAATCGACGAGCGAAATGTGTATTCCGATTATAAAATAGAATATCATATATTTGTCACCTATCTATGATTCTAAACAACGTGTATATGTATCTCTAACACCAAAGAAAAAGAATACAGATTTCAAGCAAGGTCAATTTATTAACAAGGAATAATATACAGTATTAAATTACATCAACAAAATACATATAGATTCACACACTGGCATTAGGAGAGGATATCACAAAGAATACACATATCCAGTTAGTATCCCGTTGAGGGCTATCCGTGATTGAGTTTTTGCACTTCCACGATAATCTCAGGTGAATTATCGGTTGCGGGTCCCTTCCCATCGCATAAAATATTCTTGATCGAGCTGTGAATTTCATCCTGAGCCATATTTGGTTGTGCTGCTTCTTCGGCTACACCGACCTTTTCTTGGTCGTATGCCTCCTCGAGGTTTATTGGTGTCAAAACGGTATGATTTTGATGATGATCTTCGTCTGACGGATCTAGATAGGAGTCTTCTCTTTCTCTCAAGGCTTTGACGATTAGAGTCTCGAGAAACTTCATCACTTGGACAGCATACATTAATGCCGTCATAGGATCCAACATCTGCACCAACACAAGAAATTAAAAAAAAATAAGAAAAAGGATATTTATTTATTATATACTCTCAAATTGTCATACTGCTGACCCGAGTCATATTTGGAGCGAAAACCATGGCGACATTACGTGCGTTCATCTTGTTCAAATGTTCCAACTGGGCAACGTCAGCCATCAGATTAATCGCCCAATCCATCAGTGCGGATTCCGTTGACGGTAGGAGCCTCACGAGGTGAGTGCACTCGTCTTCTGATTGGGCCCCCATCACCTGCTCCGGCGGCAGATAATCCAGTACCCCCGTCGGCAGTTCTCTGAACCAAGCCTACAACGAAACAACACGTTAAAAACTAGTTTGTGTGGTATTATTTGTTAATTACTACTACTAGTAGTACTAAACAGAATATGCACCTTGATTAGACCAGCGATACAATGAACGTCAATGTCATCCGGAATCAACCCGTTATTTAGCTGTTCTCTGGCGTACTCTTCGTGCCCATTTGCTGGATTAATTCTGAATATTCCTTCAGACTGCAAATTGAAGCCTTTAAATTTACTGAACTCGGAAAAAATCAACAAACGAAAGATTCACTCTTTTTAACTACTTGCAAGCCTCTTTGTGAGTACAAGCGTCTCTGCATCATGAGTAGTATATTAGGCACGCAATTTCCTCTGGAGTCGAAAGAAAGCTGCATGGACTTTGTTGAGACTCCGAAAACTCGTGTGCTGCACGTGTGAGAAAATATATATTGAAGTCCATACTACATACATGTAGAGAAAAATCATGAAGATGGATTAAATAAATTATAAAAGTATAGGAGAAAATATTTTGGCGATCACCAGGTGCCACCTTATAAACCTTTTATGCAACGAATATTCTTAAAACAAAACTCGAGAAACCCCTTTTTCCACTATAGGTACAACCAACTTATTTACTTCATATTTACTCATTTCGGATGGAACTTATACAACACACGTAACAAGATAGATTGAAATTTCAAACATGTTTATTGTATAGTACCTGTGTTTGCACATAATAACGTTTTTTTAGCAGAGAAACTGAAATAAGAATATCCTATGATTTGAAAAACATATGTTCCGAATCTGTGGTCGACACTGAACTGGCTCGCTGTATAAGTACTAAAACCTCAGGATGTGAGGTTGAAAAAAGACATACTACAAATTAAACTAAAAGCATGATAACTAATTACTGTATTTTTACTGTAATAAAAACATGAACATGAATTAAGCTGACCTGGCACTAGGAGGCCTCCTGGGAACTTGGGGCTCAAACTCGACAGGAAGCCCAAGAAACCCGTTAAACCTATCAAACGTGACGTGGGCCACATGCCTCACATTGGAAGGATGCCCAATCTCCATAATGTCCGACGGCCTATCATCATCGTATGTTTCCAGCACTGAAGAAGAGTTTGTTATCATTGTTGGCGAATAGAACGAAATATCTCCAGTTTCATTTTCTTTGTTTCATAAAATGGTGAATCGAAATTCTTTGTTGAATAATGTCGAGGGTTACGAGTTACGACTTTCGAATGAATGCATATTAGCGTGAGGGGGTTGTTGAGTAGAGTTTGATTCAAGTACAAGGTAAATGGATGGTGAGACTTGCACATCATTTGTATTTAATTTTTATTTTACTTATCAAGATTTCAATTTGTGTCCCTCTTGTATTTGTTTACTTTTATCTTGTTTCTTGTTCTGTAACTTTGGTAGATGTTTTTGCATACTTAGTTCCTTTTTTTAAGACTTTTTAAGGGGGTTTTGAAGTAGGGTGTTTTCCAAAGTGATTTGAAGAAATTGGCACAGAAACAAAAAAATGGTTACATGAGAGTGTATTTGTATCGATCATATTCTCAATTATTCATTGTAATAATCTCAAATGCTATGATGCTGGAACCGAGCCATATTATGATGTTCGGTTCAATATCTTGGTCAACTCACTAACTCAGGACTAATATGTTAGTCAACTAGTAAGTTAAGTTGGGAATTTAGGGCTGATTGAGCCAAGATCTTGGCCACCATGTACTATACTCTTCTCATCACAAGTGTGTTGAGAAGGTAAGCAATCTGCTCTGAGTAAGAACACTAGCAGTAGCCGAGAGAAATAAAACTTATTCGACAGTATGAAATACAGAAATAAATGCAAGAAATAGACATAAAATTTGTATTGAATCAAAGCAAAGTAATTAGTTGAAAGTAAATTGTCTGCAATCCTGAAAACAAAAGCTTGATGGTAGCTTCTAGATTCAAAGACGACACCTTTGAATTTCCACAATTATTTTCAGTTTCGCGTGCATTATTCTGCATGCTAGAGCAAAAAAAAAACATATGCTAGGAACATCTTCGTGTCGATATCAATCCCCAAAAAGTCAAAATTTGATAAGTATCTCCTTTACGACAGAAAAAGTGAGACAAAATACAGTTCCAATTAAGACATTAACCACGAATTATACTAACCAGAACACACGCGCACACGACAAAACTAGTTCCTTTCTATCTTGTCTCAATCCATCTAAATCAAACCCCGCCTCAAGCTCTATCTAATTGCATCAAGCTTTGCAAATCAAAGCATATATCGCAGTAGTCTTTGAGCTTTTTGTAACCATTGAGTAAATTTTGTTCCAACACCAGTCAATCCTATAAATACCACACATTTTACTGAAGACTTGTTTTCAATTGAAGCTACTAGTATTATCGTTTAAAACGGGGTGGAATAAAAACATTAAAATTAGAATACGACTCTCAGAAAATCTAAGAGCCCACAAATGCATTATTATCTAATCGACTTCAATTGTCTGACCAAACAAATATGTAAAAGAGCCAACAATTTATCAATTAAGTCGAAGAACCACTAACTGAAGCTGGAGCTGGAGCTGGAGATGGATGGTGATCGACGACCAAAGGCGGGCGCAGGGCTCGGTGATTAGCATCTTTCTGCTTCCGGGCATTGTACATTTCCTCCGTCTCCACCACAACCAACCTTTTCACCTATTGTTATTATTATTATTATTATTATTATTATTATTATTATTATTATTATTATTATTATTATTATTATTATTATTATTATTATTATTATTATTATTATTATTATTATTATTATTATTATTATTATTATTATTATTATTATTATTATTAAAAATGAAATGAATGATGAATTTGAAAAATAAATACTCTACAAAAATAAAATAAAATAAAATAAAATAAAAATAAGAGGCGATCGAAATAAAATCCGAACCTGCTGAATCATCCCTCGGACTGTAGGCGTATTCCATCGCATGACGGTGCGGTTGCACTTGGTGAGACGCAATGCCTCTAACGTGCGCCGGTGGAGTTGCCGGGTGCCCGGAATGCCCCTCACCAGAGTTATGTACAGATTAGGGCTCCACGCTACTGGAACGTTTGCTTTGAATGCCCTGAAACCACTCATTTTCAATGAAGAAGAAGAAAATACTGTAGAGAGCTTGTTTTGATGAATTGGGGGAGAATGAGAACGAGAGAATGAATAACCTAATTCGTAAAGTTTGGGCCGTGTGGTTTGTGGGTCGGGTCGTAAGTCGTAACTATAGTGTTTGGATCGATCATGTGTCCGCTAATCCACATGGAATTATTTTAATATATATTTATTTATTTATTCTCTCTCTTTTCTCGTATTTTTTTTTTATGTAAAAACAAATTCATCTTTTCCGTATTTTCAATTCTTTTATTCTATACTACCCCAACATGAATAATACTTTAATCCATAAACAACTTAACATGTGACCACTTTAAATATTTTAACCTATCACATAAATGAAAAGTACGTACACATGTAAATGTGTATAAAGTTGTTACGATATAAAAATCCAATTAAGAAAAGCGGTAAAAATATATATATAATTACGTGGCGAATATTTCAGTCCAGTTCAGTTCAGACCGCTTCATTCAATTCAGTTCAGTTTAGATAGTTTCAGTTCAGTTTGTTTCAAAATAAATTAAAATAAAATAAACTAAAAATAATTTAAATCTATAATTTTAAATATGAAACCTAGTTACTGTCATAATATTATTATTATTTTAAAAAAAATATTTAATAATTTATAAAAATTATTATTATTTTTATAAAAAAATCAATTCAGTTCAGATCGCTTAAGTTCAGTTCAGTTCAGATCGCTTAAGTTCAGTTCAATTCAAATCGCTTAAGTTCAGTCCAAAAGAACAGGTTCGAAATCTCTCATTTGCTATGAAATATATTGCACTTAAGAGCTAATTTGTTCTCGGCAAATCCATCTGAATTTTAATGGCTTATTGACTAATTATTCCTCAAAGAATGAACTATGGTTTTCATGTCGAGATTAAACCGTGAAATTACGAATGTGTTGAAGTGCAGCTGATGATACTTAGAGCATCCAGATTGAAGAAAATAGCTGTTGAAGTATATTAGTTGTGCAGGGGGACCTTTTTTGTTATTAATAAAAGTCTTGAGGACTTAGTTGCTATTTTGTAATAGTATATATTAAGACTTTGCGCATTTTTGTTATTGGTGAATTCAGATGAATAAAATACTCTTTTCTCTCCCGCTTGTTTTCTTCCCCAAATGTTCATCTCTGTAAATCAAGCTAAATCAATGGAGTTTTTGGATTCATTCTTCTACATGGTATCAGAGCACCGTATGTGCGGTTGATTTCTCGTCCTTTTCTTCTCCAGCTTCCTCTCTTCCGTCGTCTGCTTCTCTGAGTTGCGAAATGAGTTTTTCGAGCTCGAATCCCAGATCTGGTGCTGGAGAGGCTGCAAATCCCTATTATCTTCACAATGGTGACAATCCGAACACAGTGCTCGTCACTCCGCTTCTGGACAACCACAACTATTTTTCCTGGCGTCGATCTATGGAGATAGCGCTCGGATCCAAAAGAAAAATGAGCTTCGTCAATGGTAGACTTCCTCGACCCGACGAATCAGATCCAACCTATGAAGATTGGATGCAGGTCGATCTCATGATATCTTCGTGGATCATAAATTCGTGCACCAAGGAAGTGGCGCCATGTATTCGCTACGCATCTGACGCAGCTAAGATGTGGAAAGTTTTGGAGCTCCGCTATGCTCAGTGTAACGCACCACGCCTCTATGAGCTGCAGACTACAATCAGTTCACTCCGGCAAGGTAGCCTCTCAGTCACTGAGTATTACAATAAGCTAGATGGTTTATGGCATGAATGGGATCAATTCATTAGAGCTGCTCCTTGTAATTGTGTTAGCTATGATTTTCTCAATGGAAAATATAGAATTATACAGTTTCTTATGGGCTTGAGTGAGAATTTTGCTGGAATCAGAAGTCAAGTTCTGGCTATGACACCCTTACCTCAGTTAGATCAAGTGTTCAGTTATGTGTTGCAAGAGGAAACACATAAGTCAGTGATTCATAGTGTCTCTGAGATATCTGCTTTGAATGTGAGTAAGGGAAAGGAGTCAGCTCCTGTATCTGATTCAAGCAGTGGAAATGGAGGTGATGCAAGTGCTCAGTATGCCAATCAAGGAAACAGGAATAGTCAGCACAAGTGGAGTGCAACAGGAAAACCTATATGCAGTCACTGCAAAATTGAAGGACATTTGAAAGACAAGTGTTACAGGTTACATGGTTTTCCACCTAACTTCAAGTTCAGGAATCAACAAGGAGGTGCAGGGGGAAATACTAATGGTGGAAATGGATCTGGTGTTCAGAATCAACCTTCAGCTCAACTAGCCACTGGTTCAACTAATACAAATGATGGTTCATATGTTGTGAGTAAAGAGCAGTATGGGAATCTGATGCAGTTTTTGGGGAATTTAAGGCCTACTCTCAATGCTCAGTCATCAAGCAACTACAGTGGTATTTTGCCTACACCTCAGTCACCTTCTTCATCTTCTTCAAGCTGTATGGTCTCTGGAGGTAATCATTTCACCTTCACCAGTTCACTTCATCATTCCTTCACAATTGATTCCTCACCTGTTTGGATAGTTGACACTGGTGCAACTGATCACATGATCAGTTCTGAAACATTATATACTCATAATGTGATTCCTTTCAAGCTTCCCATCAATCTACCTAATGGTCAAACAGCCTATACTAGTCACAAAGGATCTGTTACTATAAACTCTAAGTTGACCCTTGACAATGTCCTGTGTGTTCCTCAATTTCATGTTAACTTGTTGTCTGTTAGCACTCTATTAAGAACCACAGCCTGTCAAGTCTTATTCTCTAAATCTCAGTGTCTCATACAGGATTCACTCACTCACCAAATGATTGGCATGGGTAGATATCACCAGGGTCTATATTTGCTGTCTTCTTCCCACTCACAAGCTTTTGCAGCCTCACCTTGTAAGAACCTTTGGCATTCCAGGTTAGGCCACCCTTCTCTATCCAGAATGTTGCTTTTGAAACCCTATATTTCTGATATTATGTCATCTGAAAAGGAAGTTTGCTCTGTATGTCCTTTGGCCAAACAACATAAGCTTCCCTTTAATAAAAGCATTTCAGTTTCATTTGCTGCTTTTGACTTAATTCACTGTGACCTTTGTGGCCCATTTTCTGAGTCTACCTTTGATGGATACAATTATTTTCTTACCATTGTTGATGATTATACAAAATACACATGGATTTGTCTCCTGCAAAGTAAATCTGATGTTAAAGGCAAACTTCAAACATTTTATGCTATGGTAAAAACTCAGTTTCAAACCTCAATTAAAATCCTCAGATCAGATAGAGGTACTGAGTTTCTTTTCCCTGATTTTTACTCTCAAAATGGGATTATCCATCAAACCTCTTGCCCATATACCCCACAACAAAATGGTATTGTTGAGAGGAGACAACAAACCATTTTCACCATAGCTAGGGCACTCAAATTCCAATCTGGACTCCCTCTCTCTTTTTGGGGCTATTGTGTTTCCACAGCAGTTCATCTACTGAACAGAGTGCCTTCTCCAAATCTCAATAACACTTCTCCTCATCAACTTTTGTTCAATACACCTCCTTCTTATGATCACCTAAAAGTCTTTGGCTGTTTAGCCTTTATGTCCAATCCCCTTACCCACAAAAAGAAGTTTGATCCCAGAGCAACAAAATGTGTGTTCATTGGTTATCCAACCTCCTCAAAGGGATATGTCCTTTATGACCTTTCATCTCATACAGTTCATGTATCTAGAAATGTCCACTTCTATGAGAATCAATTTCCTTTTCTGACTCTTGAATCTGATTTATCACCTCATTTCATCAACACTGAAAATGATTCACAGTTTATCCCTGTTTATGAAAACTCACCCATTATCAATCAATCACCCATAGCCACTACACCTGATGTCCCTCCTGATATTCAATCCACTGAACAAAATGAACCACCTCATATATCTTCACCTGTTTCTGATATTCCCTCACAGCCTATGAGAATTACCAGAGTCAGAAAGCCACCATCTCATCTCACTGATTTCCATTGCTATTCTAGTACATCCTTTAATCCTGTTCATGAGCCCTCTAGCTATAAAGAGGCTTCAGTTGTACCCCAGTGGCAGCAGGCTATGAAGGCTGAGCTTCATGCCTTGGATATCAATCATACTTGGATTATTACAGACCTCCCACCTGGGAAATTACCTATTGGCTGCAAGTGGGTTTACAAAGTTAAACACAAGGCAGATGGCAGTGTGGAAAGATATAAAGCTAGACTTGTGGCCAAGGGATATAATCAACAAGAAGGGTTGGATTATAAAGACACTTTTGCACCAGTTGTAAAGATGACTACTGTGAGGGCTCTTTTGGCTTTGGCTGCTGTTCATGGATGGTCCCTCTCTCAATTGGACATCAACAATGCCTTCTTACATGGTGACTTAGAAGAGGATGTTTATATGACTCTACCAGATGGCCTTGCAAAACAGGGGGAGAACAAAGTTTGTAAACTTCTCAAAAGTCTCTATGGACTAAAACAGGCAGGAAGGCAATGGTTTTGCAAGCTATCTGGAGCCTTACTGAGTTTTGGCTTCACTCAATCAAAGGCAGATACCTCTTTATTCACTCTCAACATTGCTGATCAGATTCTGATTTTGCTGGTCTATGTTGATGACCTTGTCATTGCCAGCAATAATGATCAGAAAGTTAAAGAGGTGAAACAATTTCTTGATGCTACTTTTCATATTAAAGACCTTGGTCAGCTGAGTTTCTTTCTGGGACTTGAGATTGTTCATACTCCAGATGGAATTAATGTGGGACAGCAGAAATATGCTAGAGAAATTCTCAAAGAATATGGTTACTCTGATTGTAACTCTACTTCCTTCCCTATGGATAGCAAAGCAAGATTCAGTTTAATGGATGGTGATATGCTTGAAGATGCAACTGAATACAGAAAATTGGTTGGGAAGCTACTTTACCTAACTATCACAAGACCTGACATCACCTTTGCCACACATGTGTTAACTCAGTTTATGCACCAACCATCACAGAAACATCTAGGGGCAGCACATAGAGTACTCAGATACTTAAAGGGGACCACATCACAAGGAGTATTCTATTCAAGAGCTGCAGAGATAAGACTCAATGCATTCTGTGATGCAGACTGGGCAACATGTGTGGATACCAGGAGATCAGTCTCTGGTTTTGCCATTTTTCTTGGTGATTCCTTGATCTGTTGGAGATCTAAAAAGCAGACTGTAGTTGCTAGAAGCTCTGCAGAGGCAGAGTATAGAGCACTTGCCCTTACAGTGTGTGAGTTAATGTGGCTGAAGCAAGTGTTCACAGATTTTGGTACTTCATTGCCAACAGCAAATATTTTCTGTGACAGCAAAGCTGCACTTGCCCTTGCAGCCAATCCCATTCATCACAGCCGTACCAAACATGTGGATGTTGATTGCCACTTCATCAGAGAGAAAATAGTGGATAAAACAGTTCATACATTATTTGTTCCATCACACATGCAGGTTGCTGATATTTTTACAAAGGCTCTAGGAGCTGACTTGTTTCACAAGTTGATGTGCAAGTTGGGAATGAGGAGTAGAGGCATTCCAACTTGAGGGGGAGTGTTGAAGTGCAGCTGATGATACTTAGAGCATCCAGATTGAAGAAAATAGCTGTTGAAGTATATTAGTTGTGCAGGGGGACCTTTTTTGTTATTAATAAAAGTCTTGAGGACTTAGTTGCTATTTTGTAATAGTATATATTAAGACTTTGCGCATTTTTGTTATTGGTGAATTCAGATGAATAAAATACTCTTTTCTCTCCCGCTTGTTTTCTTCCCCAAATGTTCATCTCTGTAAATCAAGCTAAATCAATGGAGTTTTTGGATTCATTCTTCTACAGAATGCTTAATTGAAATTTGAGGAATGATAAATGATTGATTTATGGACCCCAATGAATATAATGTCGAGTGCAATGTATGTCTGATGATTTTAACGTGTGTAACCTATGTGTATGCGTGAACTGACTGTTACAATAGCATTATCAATTAGGATTAAGAGATGAAACCATAATGTTTGGTAATTTCATGACCCGCTTTCTGATATGTATGGTAATCAAAGATAAATTTATTTGGTTCTTATGTTTGACCATAATGTTTGTAAATTCATAATGATCATGATGTTGTAAATAATGAATGAAGAATTAAATTAATGAAATAATGTGATTGTGTATGTTTATGGGCTTATGCGATTATATGTTTTTACATTTATCCAATTAATGTATTTAGAAAATAAAAGTGTGCCCAAAACAATAATGTTTTAAATAATATTTAGTATTTAAAATCATGTACTTAGATAGTTTTGATCACTAAAGTGACTTAATTATCAAAATTATTTTCAAAGTCTTTTATTTTTCTTTTTTAATTGAACACATTAAAAATAAATGTTTTAATATTCAAAGGCCTCTATTTTTCTTTTTCTGTTTTTGGTGATTTTGTACCCAATTACCGAACGCAAGATTACTCGGCTTAGGTATTGTGTACACGATTGATCAAAAATAGTAAATTGAATAGCAATATACTTTTAATTGGTAAATATACATGATAATTTCAAGTGTGGGTGCATAATCCACACCGAATAGAGTATAATTAAGTTCTATACAAACAAACAAAAATAAAACTTTTGAAAATAAAATTAAAAAAATATTCAATTTATAAACATGTGGAGCCTATCTTTAGGATTAGTCACCTTCTTGAAATTATTCCATTCTCTCGTGTGTTTAGAACATTTTTAGCCTTTTGCAGGTGTCAGAGTACTTGGTACAATATGAACTAATTTTATCAACAAGATACAATAAAAATACACACTAAAAATTATCAATGAATCGTTGATGTAAAATAGTAAAAACCAACACTAATCATCTCACTATTAACAAATACCAATCTCTCTTGAGACAGTTATGGGCCCTTACCGAGAATTTCGATCTCTCAGTATAATCGACTCAATAAACACGATTTATAGTTCTTGATTGAACCGAGATACTTTTCCGTGAAAATTCCCGGCTACAATTTCCTCGTTTAATTGACAGATATGCCCCGCCACGCGGATTGACGTTTTGGGCCTCCGCGTATGCCCAGGATCAGAGAATATCTTTTTCCGAAAAGGAAAATGAATAGTACTTCCATAACAAATTACAATCCTACTAGTATCTTTCTACCCGGGAAATTTCTGGGAATATCTTTCTTCAGTTTCTCCGGCTATTATTTTAATTTATGTTTAAAAGAAAACTAAATTTAGGAGAAATTGATATAGTGATTTCATATAAATTAATGACTACGATCGGCAAAAAATCTTAGTTGATAATACATAAATAGAACCTGAAATGATAAAAGGTCAATTCACATTTCGGAACACCTCCTTGTAAACGACATTGGTAGCTTAATTCGTGAGGTTACCATTCGAATCACAAATTAAGAATTTCAATCCCGCTCAATTAGTGACTCTTGAAACTGCAACATATAATTGTTCGTGTGTGAACACCGGTCTTCTCAACAGAATCCACACTTTTGACAAAGATTGTCCTTGGTTTTGGTTAATTTTCATAGCATAAGATATCATAATTCAATATTACGGACGTTGGAATCGAAAGGACAATTTTGAATCAGAAGGTGTAAGTGACACTTTTGAATTAGAAAGCGTAAGTGGCAATTTTGGATAAGAATGCGTAAATGGCAATTTTGTTAATATGGAACGCTAATATTTTTTTTAAATAAAAGAAATGTGAATCAACATATGATCTAGTAGTATAAGATTTAGTATATTCATATTATAAATAAATTAACTTTAATATTGTAAATAAATAAATCGGACAAAAAAATAATAGAGTAGGTGAAGATGAATAACTTCTTATATCAGGACTTTTGAAAAACCAAAAGTTTAATTTTCATTTTCGAAAATACATATTAAAAAGTCAACGAAGGCGAATCTCGAATCTAAATATTTAGTCAATCAATCGATTCAAAACACTTGGATTCAAAACACTTAGTCAATCAATTCGGCCCGTGCGTTGCACTGAGAGTACAACTCAAAGTTTTACCCGGTTTATTTGAATCTTAATATAAATAAATATGTTTAAACTTTTGTACAATATTTTTATTTGTATACATGTTTTGAAAAAAATAAAATAAAAAATTAAAAAAACATTTCGAGTTCCAAAACATAGAAAAAAATATATAAATACAATTAATTAAATTTACTGCAAATTTCTGAAAACCTCCTTGTACACAACATTTGTAGTCTTATTCGTCAAGTTTTCATCTTCGTCACATATTAAGAATTTCAATCATGCTCGGTTAGTGACCCTTGAAACTGCAACATACAATTGTCCGTGTGTGAAAACAGACCTTTTCAACAAAATTCCCACTTTTGATCAAAGATTGCTCTTGAATCATAACTTTTGGCAAAATATACGATTTAAGGGTACGGGACATGGGAAAAATATATATTTTGGTAAAATATATTTTGATAATTCCATACCATAACTTTTTCATTAATATATCAATGTATATGTGAAATATATTTTTCAAAAATTGTTCTTTATATCCTACAAAATTTATTTGTGTAAAAATAATAACTAAAAATATAGTCTATTTTAATAAAATGGTACGGAATACTAAAGTTATCAAAAATGTTTGAATTGAATTGATTTACTAAACATTTGTAAATTTATTGAAATAAAATTGATTTAATATAGTGATTTTTTTTTAAAGATTTAAGGATTTAGTTTCAAATTTTAATAATTTAAAAAATAATATTAATAAAAATATGGAAATAAAATTTTGAATCAATTTAATACAAAACTAATAAATAAATTTATACATATACTTATATTGTCCACTAATAAAATTTTAAAATAAAATTTGTATTTCTGTCTAATGTCAAGTATTTTTTTCTCAAATGTATGTTCTTTCATTTTGCAAGATCTCATTTTTTACTTATTTAATAGTTTTCTGTATTTAATATTAAATATTGAAACAAAGTTAATACCATTATAAATCAAACCAAAACAATGAAAATAAAATTTATCATAAAAAAAATAAAATGAAACTTCTTTATTACATAAACAAAATAATTTACATTATACATCATCATCGATCAACTAAAACAAATTCTAAACTATTATTCTTGATAAACACGGGATATTCAATCTTGACATCTCTTAACAAAATTTGTCACAATAAATTAAATTGATTTTACAAAACATAAGACATTCAAAACTTTTAACAACAATTTTCAGAATAATTACACCCACATGGTCATATTATGGATAAGCTTAAAGATTCTTCTTTCGTAAAATTACTGTACATTTCCAAAGATATTTAAAGTGTTAAAATTAAATACCAACATTGTATGATATATCCCTCGTGATCAATACTTTTTATTATAAAACAAATGCAAAAGAAAAAGATTAAACTCTATGTTTTAATTGTTAATCTAAAATTAAATAATTTAGTAGAATTAAGTAACAATCGAATAGATATCTTTTACCTTCCAGAAAACCAAGAGTCTCGTATCGGCCGGAGGGAAGATGAGCGAAAAGTGAATGTCATTTGATATGATCTCCTTTTGGAGTGATTTTGGTAAGCTCCTTTGACCAAATTAACTGGTTGAATACGCCGAATAGCCGTATATACAAACCTGCGTTAGATCAAGAAATTAGAAATAAAGAATCTTAGATGTCTCTTACCAAAACAAAAATAAATACGAAGAGATGGAAACTTGAAAATATTTTGTAGTAGATGTGCATATGTCATAGAAAAAAATATATAAGATCCGAAAATAGTCAAAACCTGCAGAACCAATTATTTATCATACATTGACTGTAATTGTAATTGTTGAATATCAATATCGTCGACATTATGAAATTACTAATCAACTTCTTGTGATCAAATTTCAAACATGGACTAACGACAGACGCTGAGGGTGAGGGTAAAACTGAAAGACTCCTGTTGTTATGCGCTTGGTTGAAATGTCTATTAATCGAACCTAAAACTTGTAAATTATTATTGTGAAACAGTTAAATAATTAATAAAAAGCTATGCTGGAAGAAGATGAAAATTAAATATTGAATAGATAAAATATATAAATTTTTGAATCAAATTTTTATTTAAAGTATTTTTGTCTCAAATTATGTTCTTTCATTTTGCAAGATCTCGTTTTATATTTATTTATTAGTTTCTGTATTTCATATTAAATATTGAAACAAAGTTATACCATTATAAATCAAACCAAAACAATGAAAATAAAATTTATCATCAAAGAAATACAATGAAACTTCTTTATTACATAAACAAAATAATTTACATTGTAAATCATTATCGATCAATTAAAACAAATTCTAAACTAACTATTCTTGAAAAACATGGGTTATTCAAACTTGACATCTCTTAGCAAAATTTGTCACAATAAATTAAATTCATGTTACAAAACA
Source organism: Euphrasia confusa (assembly GCA_954870475.1). Lineage (NCBI taxonomy): Eukaryota > Viridiplantae > Streptophyta > Magnoliopsida > Lamiales > Orobanchaceae > Euphrasia > Euphrasia confusa. The sequence goes on from OX940960.1 coordinate 28,779,608, forward strand.
TAAGACATTTCAAACTTTGAACAACAATTTTCAGACTAATTACACCCACATCATGGTCATCATATGGATAAGCTTCAAGATTCTTCTTTCGTACAATTACTGTACATTTCCAAATATCTTTAAAGTATTAAAATTAAATAGCAACATTGTACGATATATCACTTGTGATCAATACAAAACATATAAGCAACAAAATACTTTTTTATTATAAAACAATACAAACTTACTACAGTAGAAACTCCGTACAGTCATATCGTTGGGACCGGGAAAAAATATTACTATAGAGAGTTATTCTTATATAGGGTTTTAGAAAATAAAAATAATTTTTTTTATAAAAAATAATATAAATATAAAAATAATATACATACAATATTATCTATCTTTAAATTCACAAAATCAATTTAATAATTTTGAATAATAAATTTTGACTATATATGTGTAAAAATTGTGTTTAACATACAAATTAAACAAAATATTATTGAATCTAAGGACTATAAACTTTGATCATATACTATATGTTTTTTATTTTCATAAATATTTCAAGTCATCTTAAACATGTTATTGATTTTCATAAATAAAAACATTATTAATAAATATTTTTATTATATATTAATCATTTATTCTTATATAGAGGTATAAATCCTTAAGACGGGACCTAAAAAATGTATGACTTATGACAATGTGGAGTTTATTCCTATTTATAACTGGTCCCAAGTTGGGATTTGCATTTTTTATTACTATAGGGAGTTTATTCCTATATAGAGTATTACTATATAGAGTTTCTACTGTAATAGATATGGAAAAAAAAATTAAACTCTATCTACAAATTATTTAATTTTTAATCGAAAATTAAATAATTTAGTAGAATTATTTAACAATCGAATAGAGATCTTTTACCTTACAGAAAACCAAGAGTCTCGGTAGTGAATGTTAGCTGATATGATCTTCTTTTGGAGTGATTGAACAGTGAAAAGTGAATGTTAACTGATACGACAGACAGTACGGGACAGAGGGAGTAGTTTTTATTTGTAAATATTCGTGAATCAATGTAAATGTATTGGTTTTGTTCTACCTTAGTTGTGTCAAGAATATTTCTCATCTCTGAGCTGGATAAAAATCTAAAACTCAAAATGAAAGAAGAGATTGTAAGAGCTTCACTGATAAGATTCATAAAGCTGTGAAGTTTTGAGTTAGCTGTAAATAAATTAATGTATTACTTTAGTTTTGATCATTTAACTTAAAATTTATAAAATTAATATTTACTTTGAAAATTAATATTTTCAATAATATTTTTGTAAGGTTTCATAGTTCATTTGAAACTTATAACCCGTATGTAATTAATTAGTACTGTAAGTTGGAGCATATCTTGAGTATAGTTATGCAAGGATATCTGGTTGAGTGGATATCGATGACAGGGGAGACTGTATATTCAGTTTTTTGAGTTTTGCGTCTCTTTTTATAGAGACAGATGATTTCGAAGCCTGATTATGCAAAACAAATCTGTACAAATGTAAATTGTGGACAAATGTTCAATAAAAAAAAGGAATTTGGTGTTTAAAAATCGAATAAGTTAACCACATAATTAAGATCGGGATAAAAAAAACTCAATTGATGGAATCAGAAAGACAATTGTAAAAGACATTTATGGTCCATATAATTTGTTGTTTCATGCCAATACCAGTACCCCTGCCCCAAAAAAAATAAAAAACAATAAACAACTAAACAACTCTTTTAGAACCTGAGTTAGAAACAAAATTAAGATAAAAGATGAATAAATCAAAAAATATAATAGGATTCAAACATTTTAAATGAAAATCAAAAGTGTGAGAAAAAATATGTTTAAAACTCAAAGTTTTACCTGAAGATATTTAAAATTTAATTTAAAAATATATGTTTAAACAATTAAAAAATATATATATTTAGGTTTGTATACATTAGTTTGAATTTTTTTTACTGCGGAGTAAACTCAAAGTTTTACGGATTTACATTAGTTTCTAATAAATATCAGAGTTTTTTTAACAAACTTTTAATTTATGAAGTTTTTAATTTTTCTTATGCACTTATATGATGAAAAGAGTTTTATAGTTCAAAGGCTCACAATTTTAAAGGATCATTTAATATATTCTTTATAATTAAAAGGTAAGATTAATATTAAAATATTATATGTGTAATTTTGTTCGTATCATTATAAATAAAGAATAAGAAATTTAATATAATTATTAAATTAAATTAAATATGATAAATTCAATTTTATAATTTTGAACCAATTAATTTAAAACTTTCATTATCTTCAAACATAATTTGTATTACTAATAAAATTTTTATTAATTTTTTTAATTCAAACTCCATATTTATAATTAAAGAATATTTGATTAGGGATAATATTGAATTTATTTTTGTACTAAAATTACAGATTCAATTTAAATTTTAATATAATTTTAAATACTACTATAATTATCAATCGAGTATCATTATATAATTTGAAGGTATGATCGATATTTCGTATTAATACAATTAGACTCGATTGAATGTTGTAAGCCCATTAGAAACCGGAAGAAGATGATAATTAAAATATGTTTCTGAAGAGTATTGTGATTTAATTAATTAGTGATGTATTTAGTAACAATGCAAGTCGGAAAATATCTTAATTATAGCCATTAAATGATATATGGTTCAGTGGGTATAGATGACATGGGAGACGTCATTTTCAGTTTGTTGAGTTTTGCGTCTCTTTTTATTGAGAAGAATGATTTCCAAACATTATTCTGCAAAATAAATCAGTACAAATGTAAATTGCGGACAAAAAGTTCAATAAAAACGAAAGACAGAGAATTTTATTTTCAGAAATAAAATAAGTTAACCACATAATTAAGATCAAGATAAAAAACTCAACTGGTGGAATACAAAAGACAATTGTAAAAGATATTTATGGTCAAAATGATTAGAAGATACATATTAACAGTAAAAGTAAAGGAGAATGTGAGTGTAATCCTTAAAATTATTAATATTTATGTGGAAAAGATCTAAAAAAAACATGTTTAAAAGAAATAAAAAATAATATTTATAATTTGATATAGTAAATAAAATGTGCTTTGTTGAAGTGTTTTAAGAGTAATCTTTCATTGTTCACTTAAATATATTTATAATTAGAGATAACATATTTAAAAATAATTTTGAATTTTTACTATAATTAAAGAAAATTTTGATTAAAAATAATATTGATTTAATTTATGTACTAAAATTAAGGATAGAATTTAATTTACAAATTAATTTTTGAATGCTACTATAATTGTAATTGTAGTATAATTAATAAAATAAAAATTTTGAATTATTGTTATTTTTTAATTATCTAATCGACTATCTTCAATCTCACTTTGTTTTATTAATTTATTTTTATTTTTAAAAATAAATTAAAAATACGTTTTGGAAGTTTTTTTTAAATAATAATTTACAATGATTTTATTAGTTTTCTTAAGCATATAACATTATAATTTATAAATGTGAAATGGTTGAATAGTTAATGATAACATCGAAATGTAAATAATGTCATCTTTATTCTACCTCAATGTCATTTTTATTTTTTCATCTTAAAACCTTTACCTCAATAAATGTCATCTTTATTCTACCTCAATCTCATCTTTATTTTTTCATCTTAAAACCTCTACCTCAATGTAAATAATGTCATCTTTATTCTACCTCAATGTCATTTTTATTTTTTCATCTTAAAACCTCTAACTCAATAAATGTCATATTTATTCTACCTCAATGTCATCTTTATTTTTTCATCTTAAAACCTCTACCTCAATGTAAATAATGTCATCTTTATTCTACCTCAATGTAATTTTTATTTTTTCATCTTAAAACCTCTACCTCAATAAATGTCATCTTTATTCTACCTCAATGTCATCTTTATTTTTTCATCTTAAAACCTCTACCTCAATAACGTAACATGTTTTGAAATTGCATTACACATTATATTAGAGAATATTTTATCGAAAAATTAAAATAATTTACTGTATTAGACATCCAAAAAAAAGAATTCGTTATTTTAATTATTTGATTTGTTTAAATGGAAGATAAATATACACAATAAACAAAACTTCTGTAAAAAATATTAATAAATAATAAGTATATAAAATTGTATTACAATAATTACACTTTAATAATAATTAATATTATTTAGAGTTTCGAGAACAGTATAATTCAAAAGCTATTTTATTATGGAAAAAATATTACTCTTACTATTATCAGGATTTTAATAAAAAGAATAGAAAATTCTGTATAAAATTAATGTTCCAAGTGTTTTCAAATAATAATTTCCATTAGTTTTTCAAAAAATAAATACATTGGCTCTAAATTATAGGAGACTCCCTGGATATTCAAAAAAATACTCAATTTCCGCAACAATAAAACTTAAATAGTACTTACAAAAAATTAATCAATTTTCGCAAATATAAAACGTAAATAGTACTCAAAGCTTCCTCAACACGGTCGACAGATAAAGCTTCCCCGAGCACTCTCAATTAACACTTGCCCAGTGTCCAGATAACGCAAACCAACTTTGCGAACCTAATAGAAAAGATTATCAGACTACAAAAGGAGGGCTGCACAACTGCCCTCGGTATATACCTAAAATACAATATTTAGAAAATGATAACAGAAAAAAAATTCCGATAACACTGTCTATACCATGTATCAGTTAAAAAAAAAGTACCAATATTAGAGAAATCATCTAAATAATACGGTGCTGCAGAAGGTGCTCTTATAGCTTGCCATATCTAATGCTTACAACTTCGTATTAAAGCATTGCGTTTATATCCAACTTGAGCTCCAATATTCGGCACACCTTACCTGCCACTTGTCAAGCTTTCAGAAATGGTTTTAGAAATATCTGGTTTTCTGCAGGGTACTGCAATTCCAATGAATGTCAATTTTTATTGGATAAGAATACAACAAAAAGAGATATGTGGGATGAGAAGGATGACAATATAAAAACGGATAAAAAGGATTATCTGGTTATTTCTAAAAAAACATTTATGTAGTATGTTCAGGGAATGAACGGAGGGATCGATCTTTTTTGCAGCGATCTTCGGAGTAAGGAGATAGAAAAGTTACCACCTAAAATAAAATATACTGTAATAAACTACTTTTCCATTTAAGTAGTCGTGGAATTAATATCGCTTGGATATTCACCACACAAATAAAACATATAATAAGCCTAATTAGTACAAAATAAACTACTCCACCGAATGCACATATACTTAAGTGTATGGAGGAGATTCAACACTTACAGCATCAAAAAAGTTTTATTAGGAGTTCGAGCAAAATTGACAGAGTAGAGACCAGGACTCACGATGCGCACATCAGCTGCTGTGTATTTGAGGAATCGATTTTAGGTTCTTGTCGTGCTGGAAGCTAGATCAACAAAATAGAGGCTAAACATTAAATCGGGTTAAGGCATTAATAATGACTCAGTGACACGGGTTAAGGCATTAATAGGTGAAAAAGTGAACTCAACATCATTATATAATCACTCGAGAAGTGACACGGGTTAAGGCATTAATAAGAGATTTTGTATGATTATCTTGGTATTGAGCCAGCAAAAACACAAAATGAGTCAATATACATGATATATATAGATATAGATTAAAATGAATCAGTAGAAAATAAGAATGATACCAATGATAAGGAGTAAGACAAATAAAATACCGTACCATGACTATCTTATACAGATCGAGTACTTCGAAAGACGCTCTAAGCACTGCAAAACATATTAATCAAGGTCCATCTATGCTAGAACCATCCATCCTCATTATTTGTTCATCTTTTTCCCTTATCAAATTTTCATTTCTTTATTTTTCAGAGTATAAAGAAAACTAAAACTCAAGATTTCAAACCCATAATCTACAATGCATACCTTGCATGAGATCTAGCATTGCAAGCTCATTCTCAGTATTGTTGAATACAGACACAAAGTACAATGTTGCAAAGGTTTTAGACAAAAGTTGTATATCCTGGAAGTCGAAAACAACATCATTTCCGCACACAGTAAGGGTAAACACCAACAACTTCAAAGACAAAGAAAGAACTTTTGATGCACACATTTTCCATAGAACATAAATTTCAAAAAGAAAAAATACCGGCCCGTCAAGAGAATCCACTTTATGAAGTTACTGGCATTCTCAGCCCTACTGCACAAAACTTTGGCTGGTCCTCGGCCATAAATTCGTTCGAAAATCTCGATCTGCAAAGAAAGCACAATTTAGAAAGTCAGAAACAAATTTAAAAAAAAAAACGAAAGAAAGAATTGATAAGAGTCCTAATAGAGCAGCAAAGGGGAAAGAATATAACTTGAGCAAAACCCTAATTCGGATAGAGAAAGAGAAAGATTGAAGGAAAACAGTAATTCCAGAAGTTGGATTTTGGGAAGGAGAAGCGGAAAAAACGAAAAAAAAAAAAATGAAATTGTGTGTTGTTTGACGTTTCAATTACTTCATTTTAATTTTGAAGTACCTACTCCCTGTGCATGCCTTCTCCCTATCTCCCCCAGTTCCTCGATGCCCTCACGCAAACCACGCTTACCAACACCCGGTGGCAATCTTTTGAACAAATTAAACAGAAAAAAAATTAGCAGAGAAAAGACACTTCTTGTAATGAGAAACAATGAACAAAACAACTTTAAAAATTCAATCTTTCAAACAAAATTAATATATTAAATGAGTTCAAATAAACAAATCGGACAACAAATAGAAGTTTCTACCAATAACATATCTCAATACAACCAAGCTAAAACTCTTCAAAGCTCAGCTCATATCAGTTTGTAGTCTTCTATGGAACCCACATGGCAATACACTCACCATCAATCAGCTAATATCAACGCATTTTCTCAACAATTATTAAAAAAAATCGAAATCGAAATCAAAACTTTTAAGCATTCAATATACCTGTAAAGGGAGTGCTGTAAAGGGAGTGCGTCCATATCTGCCCTAATCGCAACAAAGGGAGATTTTCCTGATCCAACATAATTTGTTCTGATGATTCACGTAAAAAAATATGACAAATCATCAGAACAAATTATAACTTGATTCAAGCACAAACTTAAATCCCAAAAAATGAATTAAAATAACAACAAATAAATTCCAAAGAACATAAAGAACACTATACGATGAAAACAGAAGAACTAAATCGTGGAGGTCGATCAAACCCGAGTACAAATCAAAACAGACGAAAAAAATCTAAGAAAGCAAAACAATAACTGAATGCTCAATTTCGTTTGAGGAGCTAACAACGGTAAATTAGAAATTTCATCACCTTGCCCAGAGTCGACAATACGAGGAAGGAGGAGAGGAAAATGCAGACGATGAAATATCTGAAAACGGAGCACATCCCCGCTGAACGGGTAGGGTCCTTCCGATCTGAATCAAGAGAATTTTTTTTGGATATTTTCTTCTTCAGATTTAGGGTCACTAAATCACATTCTATTGAAGGAGGAAGGAAGATAGAAGACGGGAACTTTTAATGGAAAAAGAAAAAAGAGGAAGGGGAGATTTGATTTTAAAAATTATAATGCGGCTACTATGGAAGAAGAAAGAAACGACATACGGAGTATATCTTTTTTTATGGAAAAAAAAGAGAAGAGGAAAGGTTTTATTAATCTTTTCCAAAAATAATTATCAGAATTTGGAAAATAACGAATGAATTTAATTTTGTCAAGGTTGACCAAAATATATTGTTTCAATTACGTGATTTTATTTATTTAAGGAGAAAATATTAATTGACATGGCAAAATTGAGAGATTCTATTCGACAATAGAAATTGAAATTGAAGGAGAAATGTTTCTCAATATGTGAAATTGAGCATTCTGATTGGTCAATAGCTTTCAATTAAATCTAAGTGGCAAAATTGAGGCTTTTTATTGGTCTACTGCTTGATAGATAATTGTTCTGGATTTATATATTAATAGATTCCTATTAAAATACCTATCTTTTTCCGAAAAGGAAAATTAATAGTACTTCCATAACAAATTACAATCGTATTCCTATAAACATGCCTATTGATCTGTCTCTCTCTAAAATTGATATATATATCTATACATACCATATACGACTACTCTCCATAGTCCATGGACTATTAGCTATTCGGAAAACAAATTAAGGCAGCAATGATGTATAAAGTCGCAAGCGCATCGGAGTACCTGGCCATCACCGGTCTTGGCATCCGCGACATCAAGCTCGCGAAGAAAGCATGGATCTTCCCGGGTCAATCCTGCATCCGGTTCGATCTGACTCCGGTCAACTACACGTTCGACGTCCAGGCCATGAGCGTGGAGAAGCTTCCGTTCATCCTCCCGGCGGTGTTCACGATCGGGCCCCGCGCGGACGACGAGGAAAGCCTTGTGAAGTACGCTAAGCTGATCTCCCCTCACGACAAGCTGATGTCCGGACACTTCTGGATGCCATGGGAGGTAACTATGTGCACTTGAGGGACTATCTGATGATGAGTGGAGGAATGTATCAGGATGTGGCCAGGATCAACGCGGAGGCTGTGAGGGGACTGCAGCCCAAGATCAGCATATGGACCAATGGAGGCGAAGGCGGTGATGGGACGAGTGCTGCCATGAAGGAAGTTTCCGGTGTTTACAAGATGTTGCCGCCCTTGTTCAAGACTGTGCATGACCAGACCGGGATGCTGCCCCCAGCATGGATGGGAACCTTCACACAAAATCATACTACATTCGATTGATCATCGTGAGTTATTGTCACTGCTATTTCTTAATTAGAGTACTACATGTTTTTAATATTGCTACTATTTATTTTTACTACTTTTAGTATTGTGTTTTTATCTATCTCCAATCAAAAGCTAACTAGCGTTTATTCTTCATTCATAGTAGTGTAAGTGTTCATCAATTTCAAGCAAATCAATATCCAATCCTTCATAATTTCATACAATTGTCTTCGCAATCATTATCAGATCCTCGAGTATTGGATTAATTTTTTCGAGAATGATGTTCACCCGATTGATTTGAATGATGTTCACCCGATTGGTTTGTGGTTCGAAAGCCTTGTTCGATCTAGCTCATCTAGATGATATTCAATCTCTTTTACTTTTTTTTTTTTTTTTGTTAACGGTCAATATCATATAAGAGAAAATAAAAGAGTTTGGAGATACAGTACAGCGCATAGGAAGAACCTACCGCATCAACGAGCTAACAGGCTAGCTCTCAAAATCTCCAAAAATAAAAGAGCAAAACAACAACAGTCACCCCTACCAAGCGATATGCCACACTCGCCTCAAAGCCCTCGCCTGAAGGGAGTCTGGTAGCCTTAGCGCAACGATCCGATCCCTCATAATCGATATAGCCCTGATAGCCACCCTCTCTGCCGACTCCGAGTGCGCTTCCCGTATACGTGTGTTCCTCTCCTGCCATATAAAGTAAATCAGAGCAGCGAGAAGGCCACGATAGGTACAGGAAATCCAGTGTTTCCCACGCCAGAGTCTAGCAGCACGAAGGATATCACACTCCCAACTGCCACGTGGCCATAGAAACCCAGTAACCTCCCTTCCAGCTTTCATCAAACAGTCCTGCGAAAACGTGCACTCAAAGAATAGATGGGAATGCGTCTCTCTACACTCTCCTCCACACAGAACACACGAATCATCCCCCCGACCAATCCACGCCTTGTCACGCGTCGGCAACCGACCACGGATAGCAAGCCAAAGAATAAAGCAGTGCCTCAGAATACGCCCTGGTCCATCAAGGAGACCAGCCCACTGTACCCGAACACCCTCGGGGTGGAAGAGTGAATAGGCTGAGGCAGAAGTGTAAATCCCAGACCTATGTAGTCTCCACCGTATGCTATCACTCCCCTGGCCTATTTCCGGAAGATCCTCCATAAGACCAACGAACTCCTCATCAAAGTCAATTGACCACTGCCACTCCCCGTCAACAATGACAGAGCTGAGAGGCGAGGCTACCTGCAACCCAGTCAAGGCTGGCCCCATCGGATTCACCTCCTCCAACCGACCCAAGGTGTGCCACGGGTCCCTCCACAGATATAACTGTGACCCATCCCCAATATGGAACTGGATAGCCGGTAGAACATCAGGCCTAAGCTTTAGGAGTTGTCACCAACTCCAAGAGCATGCCCTAGGGCTCTTCGCACTCCAGAAAGAATGTCTCCGCAGTCGATTCGCCTGAATCCAATTGACCCAAACAGACTCCGGATCCCGGCTCAGTATCGCCCAAATGTGTCTGGTCATAAGGGCCCGATTCTGAGCAGTGAGGTCACGGTTCCCTAGTCCTCCCTCTCTGGTAGGTCGGCATACATCAGCCCATCGAACCTTCGCATACCCCTTAGTACCCGTCCCATACCAAAGAAATCTTCTCAGGCGCTTCACAATCTCCTGAATAACCCCTTGCGGGAGTATGAACACGCTAGCCCAGTATATATGAAGAGTGCCTAGCACTGAGCGGATCAGCTGGGTGCGCCCAACATATGATAGGGATCGTGAATTCCATGAACTTAGTCGATCATCAATCTTCCGGAGCAGTGGTGTACAATCTCTGATCCTCAACTGAGAAGAGATCAACGGAACTCCCAAATACCGCACCGGAAGAGTACCAACTGGAAAATCAAACACGGCCTGCAGAACCGACGAAAATACCTTGTTCGGACGCGCACCGGACTGCACTACGAGGTTATCCTCCACGTCCCTAGCCAACTCCATTGCCGTTTCTAAATCCGACGGACGTAGTAGCCGCAACGAACTACGAACTGAATCTTCTAATCCGGTCATGAAGTACCCCAAATAATGTGGATCGCTAAGTCCAGGCACTTGGCTTGCCAATTGAACGAATAAATTAATATATTCATTGACGGACCCCGTTTGTCGAACATTCGACAATCGCTCAAACCGACTCCCCTTGAATCGACTGTCGAAACGTGAAACCAATGCTTGAGAAAACTCGTCCCACATCAACCCTGGTTTGCGAGTTCGCAGCCATGTAACCCAGTAAAGCGCCGCTTCTTCCATCGCCACTACTGCCGTTGGAACCTTCGATTCGGGCGTTGTATTGTGGAGTTCGAACTGTTGATTAGCGCGGGCTAGCCTACCAATAGGATCAGAGCCATCAAATGACGGCAATTGCACCATCTGACCCGTAATGCGCCTTGATGTTTTGTCGCTGTCCCCTGTTTCGTCTCCTTCACCTTTTCTGTTGGCAGACGATTGGTCAGCGTCCTCCGGTCGTTTCAGCAACTTGCTCAATTCTGCTAACGCGCTGGAAATCTCCTCCAATCGCTGAGTATTGGAATTCAACGTGTTCATCATCACCTCTTGTTCTTTCTCAATCTTTTCCAGCCTCTCTGTCGTCTCTGTTGAAGATCTCGTCATGTCGGCGGGAACGGGATCCGGCAGGTCGGACCAATTGTTAGGAGCAGAAAAACACAATCAAACGGTAGAACCGTTTGCCCACAAAAGCACCAGCTTTTCCAATAATTAATCTCAATAATGAATAATCTCCAACCCTAATTAAAGCTTATATAGTAAATAAAGTCCTACAGAAAGTAAATAACTAAATAATGAAAGATACCAATAATTAAAGTCCTACCGAAAGTAAATAACTAATTAATGAAAGATACATGGGGCATTCACAAAAAGAGCAAGTCTTAAGTGTTTTAATATATATAAATATCAATCTTTAGTCTAATTGTAAAAGAGAAAAAACGTACGAAACTACCCTTTTCTTTGTATTTTTTAAAAATTAACAAATTCTACGAAATCACGCAATTTTAAAAATTAATAATATACATATTATACTTATTATTTCTAAATCGCGAACTTCGAACTGTGAGAAGAGAAGCTTTCAATTGAGCACCCAGATCCGACTGTCTAGATTATATGATATCACACGGCGGCGAAAAAAACCGGCGGCGCAAGAGAACCCGATTTCTCACTCGTATTCGAGGTAATCACTGATTTTTTTTTTGTTCAATTTGTGGTTGATGCTCATCGATTTAGTTTAAAAATTGGACACATGCAGTGATTTCGATCTATACCTAAAAACCTTAGTTTTATGGGTTTTCTCGCCTAGATCCGTACGAGATATACAATTGTGATTTCCAACTGATTATGTTTGATTTTGCTTATAATTTAGGGTTGATTTCTAAAAGTGGTTTTTGAATAGTTTCTGGTGGAAATTGTTAACAGATAGTGATTTTTCCCTTGTAATTACCAACATCCCGTTTTGGGTTTTGCTTGTATTGTTTTCGATTGTTCCTTCTTTCGTTTTAAGTAAAAGTTTTTGTTGGATGTAAAATTGTTTGATTTCTTCCTTTGACACTGCTGTAATTCATTCCTTAAATACTTCGTACATGTTGGACCAGTTAGTTTGCGAAATTTGTGTTTTTGGTTTAAATCATGATTTTGCGACAATGGATTATTTGTGTGGTCCCCGTTGTAAAAGAATGTACCTTGTTGCTAGTTCCTTGTCGAGATTCGTCCTCGATAATTTCTATATTTTCTAGCCGAGTTCTGTATTATGTACTGATGAAGCTTTTTTCTCCTACAACTAGTCTACCAGAGACAGACCGATGAACAAAGATATTTCTCTAGTGAAGGAGTTGGGTTTGAAGCTTATGTATGCAATCAATACCCAGGTACACGGAAATCATGTCACCGGCTCTGGTTTGGTTAAGAGTGGTTCTAACTCATTGATTCATATAGTTAAATTGATAGATTAAGTTTCCACCGATAGAAATCTAAACACTTTTTTGGTTTGTATGGTTATATCTTGCAGAGTAAGGTTTCGGGAGATTATTTTTTCCACCAATACGAGTAAATCGACCTTCTCACACCAGCTGTTTCGACCGGGCCGGCAACAATGACTACAAGAAGGATGGTAAATTCTTCTCACTGGATATCCGACACCAGAAAAGCTCAATTCTCGTCTTCCTCCAATTCAAGATCACGCACTTCTCCTTATCTTCTTATCGCCCTCATTTTTCTGGTAAAGTGCCTTTTCACCCTCTTTCTCTTGGTTGCAGAAAACTTTAATTGAATTATAATTTCTGATTAGTGTCCATTTTATATTTCTTTGGCAGGGGCATTGATTGTCTTAGGTTTTTTGTACCATGCTTAAGGTTCAATTGCTCGATAAGTTGATATTAGACAAAAAAAATGTAGAAATATACACTTACCTCCACAATAGTTTGACGTAAGTGATATAAATTTGTAAATTCAAGTATCATTGTTTGTAAATTTTATTGTAACTATTTTTATAACTATTTCAATAATTATGAATGTTAGTAATTGTGTTAGTAAAATTATCAATAAACTATAAAAATGATCAACCAACTCGCACATCATAAATTAAGAAAGAAACTAGTTGGTTTTATATTACAGTACGCAAAATTAATAAATGAAACTAGATAAAACTATCCAAGTAAAGCGCCGAAACTAGCTAAAACTACAACTATCCAAGTAAATGCAAAATTAATAAATGAAACTAGATAAAACTATCCAAGTAAAGCGCCGAAACTAGCTAAAACTACAACTATCCAAGTAAATGCGCTAAAACTAGCTAAAACTATCCAAGTAAAGCGCCGAACTAGCTAAAACTATAACTATCCAAGTAATGCACTAAAACTAGCTAAAACTATCCAAGTAATGCGCCAAAACTATAACTATCCAAGTAATGCACTAAAACTAGCTAAAACTATCCAAGTAAAGCGCCGAAACTAGCTAAAACTATCCAAGTAATGTGCCGCACATCATAAAACTAAGAACAAAAATAGTTTGTAATTGTATTACTTTATACAAAATTGAGAACAAAACTAACAAAAATCTTTATTTTTATTACACAAAACTAAGAACGACTAGCTTCTAATTGTATTAGATTGCACAAAATTGAGAACAAAACTTGCAGAAAATTATTAATTATTTTTATTATACAAAACTAAGAACGAAACTTTTACACAATTAAGAAAAAAATTATCAGAAAAGTAATTGTATTACACAAAATTTATTCACAAAACTAGTAGAAATTTGTAATTGTATTATACAAAACTAGAGCAAGAAATTAGAAATAAATTGTAATTGTATTACACAAAACTAAAATCTTGTAAAAATACTCGATTTCAAAAAGTAAAAATCGCCCTAAAAGGACGTCTATGCGCAAAGTTACGCACTTCAAAGTTTCATCCAAACACATCGTATTTTCCAGCATGCGCCCTGTCGCGACATCGCTATTTGAGCGGGGCGATTTCGCGGTGTTGTTGTGACTCTGCCCAGATGGTCCACCAACGAACCTCCCCCCTCCCCCCCAAAAAACAAACAAACTAGTGTCTTGCTGTTGCTTTGCTCTGCTTTTATTGGGGGTGGGTGCTTCTGGAGCCAAGTGGACGTGGGATACATGTGGAGTCAAATATGGCCAGCTATCAAATTCAAATCTCGCTCGAAATTCATGAAGAACTAGAAGAGGAAGCGGCGGGGAGCCACAACCTGGCCTCGCTGTGAACGCTCTTGTTGGACTCGGATTTCGAGTTTGATGAGTCCAGGGTCGGCGACTTCTCTTCCTTTGGCCTCCTAGTCAATAACTGAGATGCGTTGTTGATATTCGTAGAAAAATAGTGTATTTTATATTAATTATAGTGTATTTTATATTAATTAATTATATTTATAATTGTTGTAATCAAGTGGGTAATATAGACTTTTTTATTTTGAAAAATTAATCTATTATATAAATACAAAACATATTACTATCCTAAAATATAATATGAGAAAATATAATTTTACCTTTTTATTATAAGGCTAATCTTAAGTATGTTTTTATAGTTTCAAAAACCAAACTTTTTTTTTCTCTGAAATTACTAATCATAAAAGGACCGTCCAACAGGCCCGTTTAGGCCTGAGCCCGTCCCCGACGACGTCCATAAATCTACTCTCTAACAACTCATCCCCCTTCAAAACAACCTTGTCCCCAAGGTTGAAACTTGGAAATTGCTGTTGAAACGGAACAATGTCCATCCATGTCGCATCATCCGATGACTGACCCAACCATTTGATCAACACTTGTTGTACCTCGATGTCACCTTCAGAAGAAATCCGACTATCCAACACCGTTTCTGGCTCAAACTCGCCCACCTCAAACTCAATTAGTCCCCTGCACAACGTCGGGTCTCCCTTTAGAACCACTGTACTTCCCTTCTTGATGAAGGACATCATCATGTTGTCGCAGTTGGTTCGGACATCTCCCAGCGTCGCCAGCCATGCGACTCCCAGTATAACATCAACTTCCCCCAAAGCAAACACGTAACAATTTCCTACTACATCATAGCCCGGTAAGGCAATGTTAAGTTCGCGACATACGCCATCCAACTCTTGTCGTCTTCCATCTCCAAATTGCACTCCCAATCGACCTACTTTTTCTTGGTTAAGCTTCATCCGTGATACCAAAGATGCCGAAACAGAGTTGTGACTAGAGCCGCTATCCACAAAAATTGTGATAGTGTGTCCCTTCATTATCCCTAGCATTCGCATAGTCCGTGGGCGTGCCAGTCCGGCCATCGAGAAAACTTGGAGCGCTCCATCCTCGTACAATTCTTCCCCCAGTCGTGTCTCAGACTCTCCATTCAAATCACAATCCACAAACTCCAATTGATTTAATTCCAAATTCTCCCATTCTTCAGCAACCATGACTAGTAGGCCGTGTTTGATTTAAATATGACCAAAACAAAATCAATCTTATAAGCAAACAAAAAACTTGGGGTAGAAAGCAATAATCGCGCCGATCTATCAAAAAAAGTCTTTAGAGATTGAATGTGTCCATGATATAATTTCAAATGCGAGTACTGGAGTACTGGTCGGTACTAAATATATAGTCACTCCTACTTGAGAGTATAATTTCAATAAAACTTTTGGAAAAATAAAAAATATTCAATTTATAAACATGTGGAGCCCTATCTTTAATCACCTTCTTGAAACTATTCCATTCTCTGGTGTATACAACATTTTTAGCCTTTTGCAGGTGTATATGAACCAATTTTATCAACAAGATACAATGCACACTACAATTATCAATGAATCTTTGATGTTAAATAGTAACCCAACACTAATCATCTCTCTATTAACTGAAAGTGCGTGGGCAGCGGTATTTATGAAAAAAATACGTTGTTTTGCTTAAGGCAGGGCGATGCGCTACTTCAGTATGCCGCACCACGAAGAAGCATTATAATTTAGTTTGTTCATTTTTCGTGATTTAATTTATTTACGTATTTTAACAGGTGTATTAAAATATCAGATTAATATATATGTGATATATGTATATATTGTGCAGCGAAAGAATTAAAAATAAATTAAACGAACAAACGCACACACACTCACATAAAAGCAAAATGAATGAACACGAGAATTAATCTTTGTATGGGTATTTAAATTAAATTTAAATTACCCATACGAATGTACCTTACGGCAAAAATATATTATTAAAGAAATGAGTCTTTACAATGAGTAATCTCGGATTTACAATCGATTAAACTCAAGGCAATGCGAAGGCATTCCTTAACGTTTATCGGATCCGGAGATTAATGAACAATCAACACAAAACAAAAGCTACTGTAATAAATCTATTCTAAGCAACTGATAATCAGCGTAGCTACAAAATCACTCTCACAGGCGAGAGGATGAACGACACGAATAACTTCACAAGCGAAGTCTTCGGCACAACAAGCTAGATGATCGATTTAGGCGAAAATGTGTTTTTGGATAGATAAAATTGTTAAGTAATGAGCTGAGAACTTCTGATACTTATAGGTGAAGTCTCTCAACCGAATTCCCTAGTAAAACTAGGTTTGAAGTGGTTGAGAGAAAGTAGCAACCGCCTTTGACCAGCTCCTGGACTTGTCGCACAGTGAGCTATTCTGCAGGTAGGGCGAACCTTCTTCAATTGATTGGAACGCTTTGCCTCTTGCCAATGCCTTCCATTCTTCATTGTTTTCAGGTTCTCTATGCTTAACGTTCGTACTTAAGTCTTCTGCCCTTGTTCGTCGTGCGGCATGCCGAAGCTCTTCGTCCTGCGGCATGCCGAAGTTCTTCGTCCTGCCGCAAGGTCTTGCGTAAGTATTCAAAGTCTATATCTTCAGCTTGCATTCTTGAGTCCTCAGCACTTGGTCATCTTGCGGCATTGCGAGTCTTCGTCATGCCTTGCGAGTCTTCGTCATGCCGCAAGGTCTGGTTCAGTAATCCAAAGTATTGATTATTCGTACAAGCACGGATCAAGTGATACATCATGCTAAAATACATCACACATAGAATGAGTGACAACAACAATATACAAGTGTGAAGAAAAGAGAAAAACATGTAAATATGATCAAGACATTGTTATGCCCAGTAACTCTGCGGCATTGCTCTGCCTAACATATTTACACTAACATTAACAAATACCAATCTCTCTCTTCATATATATATATAGTTATCGACTTATCGGCACTTACTAGGGCTGGAAACGAACCGAGCAGCTCGCGAGCTGCTCGAGTCAACGCTCGGCTCGAGTTCGGTCAAACTCGAGCTCGAGTCGAGCTCGAGCCGAGCATTATTCTATTCGAGTCGAGCTCGAGCTTTAACCTTGAAGAATCGAGCGGCTCGCGAGCCGCTCGTATATAAAAAAAATTAATTAAATATTTTAATATGTGTATATATATCGAGTCGACTCGATCTTTTCGAGCAGTTCGAGTCGAGTCGAACTCGAGCAATTCGAGCAAAGTCACTCGAACAAGCTGATGTTGAACTAATCATGCGAACAAAAGTCGAGCGGCTCGATCGAGCTGAGCTCGAGCTGCTCGATCGAGTCGAGCTCGAGCATTAAAAAAAATTGGCGAGCCCTCGAGCCTGCTAATTTTTTTTCCGAACCGGCTCGATAAGCCCAAAGCTCGACTCGACTCTGCTCGTTTCCAGCCCTAGCCCCTACCGAGAAAATCGATCTCTCGGTAGTCGGTACAATCGACTCAATAAACTCTATTGAACCGCGAGATACTTTTCCATGAAATTCCTGGGTATCAATGAGGGTAACATGACCATAAAAAATCACCACAAAAACAAAATTAATCTTATAATAGGCAAACAAAAAACTTAGGGTAGAAAGCAATATTACTCGTCCGATATATATATATTTTCCGGTACGGTCTTAGGTTCGTAATTCTTATTTTACCGTAGATATGATGACTGAAATAATACTAGGAAATAAATTAGGTAGTGCTCTCATCGATCAAAATCTTCTTCATGTGATGAATCAACTCGTCCATCTGCTCCCTCGAATGCAGCGGGGAAGGATACACGCACGCGCAGTCCAGCTCACCATCTCGGATGGTGTCGAAAATCCCTATGGAGGGCCCCACGCCGTGGATCGAAGCGCAGCCAATGTAGTCCTCCACTCCGATCTCTCGCTGCGTTTTCTGGGAATCGTCGATCACCGGGTCCTCGAACACCGAGACGAGCGACGTTCTGAGGGACGAGGACGACGTGAGGCTCGGGTTCTCGATGGCCTTGCGCATGAGGAAGTTTATGTCGGCCATGTCCGAGAAGTGTTTGTTGCACTTCTTGTAGCGGGCGAAGTCCGAGTAGACTCTCGTGGCTATGTCCCAGAAGCTGTCTGCTCCTTTCACGGTGTGTATGTTGAGGAGTGCTGAGTGGTAGAATCCTGCATAAACAACCGCACGTCACGATGCAGTAAATTAAATAAAATCGAGTTACGTTATACGACTTTTTTACGTACCGTAGTGATGAGTCGAAAGAGGAGGTTGAAGGAGCGAGCGGCAATCGGTGAGGGTTACAACTCCGTATTTCTTCTTCAGCTGCTGATCGGATTCTTGTTTTGTCGTATGTGCGGCGATCAGTGAAGCCGCAGCTAAGGCTCCACAAAGTTTAATCCCTCTTGATTTGCAGCCCTTCATTACCGAATTGAATTTTGACCAAATTAATTTTGTTAGAGTACTAATTTGAATACTTGAATCCGAATAGTCAAACATATTGCTATATTTGGACTATGAATTGAAAAGCAGAAGAAACAATTACTCCTTGTATTACGGACCAGACCAACAAAAACAAAATTCTAAAACACTGTACTCACAAAATTTATTACCGATCTAATCTACACAACTATAACTACAGCACAGTACCTGCACCTACTTTTTACACGTCGGCAGGGTTGTTGAAAACATATTTAATGCATATAAATATATACTGCGTATGTACCAGAAAAATCATAGTACTCCTAAATATTTCATTTATAAATTACTATTTCTATTTTAACATAAAGAAAATACTATAAAAAAAAGACTTACATCGAGAATCCGTGCGGTTAGTTGTTTGTTGATTTGCAACCTGACGACCTCGGATGACCTAGGAGATTTGGTGTTGTTGAACTTCAGATTCGTGAGCCTCAACGAGTTGACGCTGTACCCCAACATATCCACCCCATGTGCCCAAAGTGTCTTTTTCGCCATCCCGCTCGGGATCATATTTTCGATTCCCATTTTACCCTCCCCTTCGGTTTCCGTTCCGGTTCCGATTCCGGCTCCCCCAGCCGCCAGCTCCATCAGCTCCATCAGCAGCGAGACAGCCGTCGTCCGGTCGCACATCGAAGCATGCAGCCTCAGCACGACGACCGTCTTCGTCTCGGACAGCGAGTACACGCTGGCGAAAACCACATCAACTCCCCCGCTCGGGAAAGAAGCCGGGTCCGACCAGGTCCGATCGTTCAGCTCGTGTTCCATGATCAAGTGGCACGGAGAGAGTTTGTCGTTTTTGGAGAGGGTTCGGAGGAGTTCGGAGGTGGAGAGGAGATCGTGGACCTGGATGTTGACTCGAGGGGGGCCGGATGGTTTGAGGAAGGAGCACTCGTTTGTGGTAGGGTTGTGGTGGAGTTTGGAGTTGAGGAGAGGGTGGGACTCTTGGAGTTTGGCGAGGACTTCGCGGAGGAGGGAGGACTCGGACGGAGGCTTGGCGATCTGGAGGGCGAGGACCGTGGTCCCCGTGCCGTGGGACACTGCGCGGGTCCAGTTCTGCTCGGTGGTGGTGAGGGAGCGAGTTTTGATCGAGTCGAACATTTTTGTTGCTGTAGGAGTAATGTATTTGGGATGTGGATGAAGAAAAATGTGTATGGAGGTGGTACAATTTATAGGAGAGAAGAATTACTTGATGAGTTTATTTAGTAGTGAGGGTGTTGTTGATGAGTAATAAATAATTATGGAGTAGATATGTAGTTTTAAAGTTGGGTGTTTCGGGTTGGATGGAATCAAATACTCATCCAACCGTAAAACCTATGATGTCATTAATATTTGTATTGCTGTTTCCGTACTAGAGCTAGGTTTGTGGAGTCACATGTCGTAGCTATAGAATGTTATGTGTGGACATATTAATTATTTGTTGATAATAATGCTAGTATTAAAAAATCAAATTTGACTGGAACTTGTAAATTACTCGAAACAATTACTATTAAGAACACAAAGAATAACGAAAAAATAAGAATATTTCTTCAAATATAAAAGTATTTTTAACATTGGTTACAAAACAATTAATTATAACATCATTTATGAAACTAATATAATAAAGTCCTTTCTTAATTAAAATTTGGGTAATTTAATTTACATCAGTTTTAAAATTGATGTAAGAACGTGAACCTAAAGAATGGTTTTTTTGGACCGAAATTGATCAACTCAACTTAATTATTGAATTTGAATTAAGTTCAATTAAATTAAATTTTAAAATATTGAAATATTAATTAAATATTTAAAAAAATAAAATTAAAAAAAAATTAAATTGTTGAACTTGACTGAACTAAATTTAATAGGAGTCTTAATTAAATTGAATTGAACTGAACTGAACTAAACTAAATGAACTGAACTAAACTAAATGAGTCTGAACTGAAAATAAGTCTAAAGTAACATGTCTTAACATTTGTTTGATAACAATATGTCAAGTCACCAATGACATCAATTATAATTAACAGTTCGGTGATATTAATGATAGGTAATCTTGATATTTATAAAATACAAAATTCTTCTTCAAATAATTGTCTCTTTTCTTAACTATATAGAAGTTCTCGTCGTCTTATATCTTGTAAGGTTCTGTTCTTTTGAAATTATTCTCATTTCAGTTTAGTTTAGACTCATCCAGTTCAGTTCAGTTCAGTTCAGACTCATCAAGTTCAGTTTATTTCAGATCAGACCAGTTCTGTTCAATTCAGTTCAAACTCATTAAGTGGCCATTTAATTATTTTTTTATATATAAAAATATTTGATTCATATTTTAATATTTTAAAAATTAATTCAATTGAACTTAATTTTACTTCAGTTCAGAACAATTAAGTTTAGTTCAATTTATATCCACAAAGTTCATTTTAGTTCACTACAGTTCAAATCTATTCAATTCAGCCCGTTTCAGTAAAAAAGAACAGGACATTAGGACTAGATGAATATTATTTCTTTTTCAACTTTAATTTTTCTCAAAATAATAATTAATGATTTGATTATTTTTCACTAGAGAAAGTCAAGATCATTCCAATTTATTTTGACTCCAACAATCTCCTGTTGAGGGTGAAGTGAATTCACGCCGAGAAACAATCGCCGGAGTCGCCGGAGAAGACGATCGTCGCCGGAGACGATCGAAGGTGACCGAAGGAGACGAGCTGGGTCGAAGCTGAAGATCTGGCCTGGTGTCGGCCGACACCAGGCCCCGTCGGACGACAAAGAAGCTTCTCGAGCTTCTGTGGAACACGCATCTCAGCCCGAGTTGAAACACGCGATTCGTGTTGAAGGTGTCGGCCGACACCCATTCTTGTCGGCCGACAAGTGGGGGCTTCTACGCAGAAGCGGGATTTTTCTCCCCAATTGTTTTCCCTCCCCTATATATATGAACCCTATGCGTGTTTAATAGGGTTAACACCTCCAGAAAATCTAGAGTCGATTTATAGCATTACAAAGTCGTGTAATCAAGTCATATAATCGTTCTAGTGAATTATTGCAGCGGCAAGAAGTGGACGTAGCCCTCGTTAACGGGTGAACCACTATAATCTTCGTGTCTCTTTTATTTCGTATATTTCGTTTGTGTTGTTCGTGTGCTTTTCAGGCGGGGATTTCAGACGCGAATTTCCCAACAACTGGTATCAGAGAGCTAGGGTTATAGCGATCGGGGAAAAGCGATGACGGACACCACCACCTCTTTCGGGGTTACGAAATTTGACGGGAATAACTATGGACACTAGAAGATGCAGATCGAGGACTACCTTTATGGGAAGAGGCTCGGAATTCCTTTGAAGGGTAGACCGGAGAAGATCACGGATGACGAGGAATGGGAAAGCCTCGACAGGCAGGTGTTGGGATTGATACGTTTGTCACTAGCTTCAAACGTGTCATTCAATGTGCGCTCAATTCCCACAACCAAGGGTTTGATGGCTGCTCTATCAAACATGTACGAGCAACCTTCAGCGAACAACAAGGTGTATCTCATGAAGCAGTTGTTCAATCTGAAGATGTCGGACAAAGCAAACGCAGCCAACCATATCAAAGAGCTGAATTCCATCTTGGACAAGTTGAAGGGAGTCGGGGTGAACTTCGATGACGAAATTTACGCCTTGATCCTACTTGCGTCTCTACCGGATAGTTGGGAGCCCATGCGGGCAGCTGTTAGCAACTCTATGGGGAAGGAGAATCTGCAGTTCTCCGAAGTTAGAGATAAAATCCTTGCTGAGGAAATCCGAAGAAAGGATTTCAAGGGAAAGACTCCTAGTTCGGCCTTGAATGTAGAGAGCCGGGGGAGAAACTCGGGCAGGAATGCTAACAGGAACAGAGGGAGATCCAAGTCTAGGAATGGAAGAGATAGCTCGAGGTCCGAGGATAATGAGTGCTGTAATTGTGGAAAGACGGGGCACTTCAAGAGGGATTGTCGCTCTCGGGGGAAGAACGACAACAAGAAGAAGGGAACCGCCAACGCGGTGGTGCAGGAGGATGACGACGATGGGGACGTCCTTCTCAGTTCGGTCGACTCACCGATCGATTCCTGGGTGTTGGACTCAGGGGCTTCTTTCCATACTACCGCACAACGAGAGGTAATGTTGAATTATGTCTCGGGTGACTATGGAAAGGTTTTTCTTGCAGATGACGAGCCACTCGATATAGTCGGGATGGGAGATATCAACCTGAAGCTGTCTAATGGGCAAACCTGGAAGATTACCAAGGTCAGACATGTGCCGGGGTTGATGAGGAACCTAATTTCGGTGGGCCAGCTTGATAATGATGGCTACCGGACGCCATGACCATTGCTCGAGGTCATAAGACGGGCACACTTTATTTGACGACGAGCATGAGGGATTCGGTTGGTGTTGTTGATGGCACCCAGAAGACCGAACTGTGGCATTGCAGGCTGGGGCACATGAGTGAGAAGGGGATGAAGATCATGGCAAAGAACGGGCTGCTGCCTGAACTCAAGGTGATTGAGTCTCACACGTGCGAGAGCTGCATTCTTGGAAAGCAGAAACGAGTGAGTTTTTCCAAAGGTGGAAGGGAGCCCAAGGCGGAGAAGCTGGAACTAGTACACACGGATGTTTGGGGGCCAGCTCCCGTCGCCTCACTCGGAGGGTCACTCTACTATGTTACCTTTATCGATGACTCCACACGGAAGGTATGGGTATACTTCATGAAAAATAAGAGTGACGTGTTCTCTGTTTTCAGGAAATGGAAAGCCGAGGTTGAGAATGAAACAAATCTCAAGGTGAAGTGTTTGAGGTCCGACAACGGTGGTGAGTACGTTGACGCCGACTTCAAACAATTTTGTGTCGAGAGTGGGATCAAGATGGTGAAGACTATTCCGGGGACCCCACAACAAAACGGAATAGCGGAGCGAATGAACAGGACGCTAAATGAGAAGGCCCGGAGTATGCAGTTACATTCGGGGATGCCTAAGATGTTTTGGGCATATGCCATCGACATGGCAGCTCATTTGATCAACAGAGCACCGTTGGTTCCTTTGGAATATCGGATTCCTGAGGAGGTTTGGAGTGGGAAGAAGCTGAATCTGTCCTACTTGAGGGTGTTCGGGAGTCTGGCGTATGTCCATATCGACGAAGCTGCTCGTAGCAAGCTTGATCCAAAATCCAAGAAGTGCTTCTTCATTGGATATGGCGGCACGGAGTTCGGATACCGATTTTGGGATGCCGAAAATCATAAGGTGATTCGAAGCAAGAATGTGATCTTCAACGAGGCGGTCTTGTACAAGAGTAAAGGCGAGGTTGTTGAAGAAAGCATTGATCCCGTGGGAGACACGGAGGAGGTTCCGGTGGAGGTCGTGGAGACCGAGAAGATCGAGGAGGGCAACACGAGCAGCGAGGATGAGCAAGATGAAAATGCTCATCCCAACATCGATCCAGTCACACCGAAGCCATGGAGGTCGACTAGGGTAAGAAGACCTCCCCATAAATTTTCACCTTCCCTTAACTATATCTTGCTGACTGATAGGGGTGAGCCGGAGAGCTACACCGAGGCTATACAAGCGAGGGATTCGATCAAGTGGGAGTCTGCCATGAAAGAGGAGATGGGCTCATTGATGTCGAATCAGACTTGGGAACTAGCCGAGCTTCCGAAGGAGAAGAAGGCCTTGCACAATAAATGGGTCTTCCG
The DNA here is from genome assembly GCA_954870475.1 of Euphrasia confusa. NCBI lineage: Eukaryota > Viridiplantae > Streptophyta > Magnoliopsida > Lamiales > Orobanchaceae > Euphrasia > Euphrasia confusa. Next base: position 28,804,276 of record OX940960.1, read on the forward strand.
GGCAAAGGAAGAGCATGATGGAAGCGTTCGGTACAAGGCAAGGTTAGTGGTGAAAGGGTTCCAGCAGAAGGAAGGGATCGACTACACGGAGATCTTCGCTCCGGTAGTCAAGATGGTAACCATCCGGGTGGTGCTTAGCTTGGTGGCAAAGGAAAATTTACATCTTCAGCAAATGGATGTAAAAACCGCATTTCTTCATGGGGACCTAGATGAAGAAATCTATATGAAGCAACCGGAGGGTTTCGAAGTCCGAGGAAAGGAGAAGCTGGTGTGTAAGCTTCAGAAGAGCTTGTATGGGTTGAAGCAAGCTCCGAGGCAGTGGTACAAGAAGTTCGACATGTTCATGAAGCGGGTCGAATTCACGCGGTGCGAGGCGGACCACTGCTGCTATTTCAAGAAACTCGGAGGTACCTACATAATTTTGCTTCTTTATGTAGATGATATGCTGATAGTCGGGGCGAGCTTGGCGGAGATTGACAAGCTCAAGAAGAGTCTATTAAGGGAGTTCTCTATGAAGGATTTGGGTGCTGCCAAACAAATCCTGGGGATGAGAATCACGAGGAGCAAGGATGGTCTTGAGTTGTCTCAAGAGGAGTACCTGAAGAAGGTACTAGCACGGTTTAGCATGGAGGATGCGAAACCCGTGAGCACTCCTTTGGCTAGTCACTTCCGTCTGTCAAAGGAGGACTCGCCGACGAGCGAGAAGGAGCTAGCGCATATGGATAAGGTCCCTTACGCCTCTGCGATTGGGAGCCTTATGTATGCCATGGTGTGCACGAGGCCTGACATTGCCCATGCAGTGGGAGTTGTCAGCCGGTTTATGCGTAATCCGGGGAAGCAACATTGGGAAGCAGTCAAGTGGATCTTTCGATACTTGAGAGGGACTTCCGATTTTGCTTTGAGGTTCCGAAAATCTGATAAAGGGTTACTCGGGTTCGTGGACGCAGATAACGGAGGAGATGTGGATAGTAGGAAGAGCACTACTGGGTACGTGTACACTTTCGGGGGTACCGCGATTAGCTGGGTGTCGAGGTTGCAGAAGATCGTAGCACTATCTAGTTGCGAGGCGGAGTACGTCGCTGTGACGGAAGCCGCGAAGGAGATGATGTGGCTACAGGCATTGATGCAACCCAAGGTTCAGCCATCGAAGTTGGAGCTCGAATTCGGGCTAGAGTGACGAAGACGAAGTCGGAACGGAGGTCAAGAGTGTGCCGAGGACACGCCGCGAAGTTCGGGGAGAGTTTTGGCTTGGTGTCGGCCGACACCAAGTCCTGTCGGGCGACAGAGGGCCTAAAATCGAGTTTCTGCCGATTCCGAGGATCAACACGAGGATCAACCCGCACTTCGGGATACCTGTCGGCCGACACCCTATACCTGTCGGGCGACAGGTAGCTGTCGGGCGACACCCTATACCTGTCGGCCGACAGCCTTCACAAAATTCCAGCAACGGCGAAATTTAGGGTTTTTAATGTTTTTCTTTATTTCTTTTCCTTTTTCCTTTACGTTTTGTTTTGCCTATATAAAGGCCTCCTAGTTTATTGTTTTAAGAACAACCAACCATGAATTGATAAATAAAAAAGTATGTTTTGTGAGTATTATTAAATCTCTCTCGGGTTCGAATTCTATCCCGATTATCCAAAAGAGTTCAACCGACGAATCAACGAGCCAGTCAAATCTCGTTTGTGTGTCTTCATCATCTCCGAATTATTGATTCAACGTCTCGTTGGGGTTTAGGGCTTCGAACCTAAATCATTTCGTGGGTTAGGATCAAGGGTTTTGGGACTTCCGCAAGGTATCCTTTTATTTATCGTTTCCGTTCTTCGTTATTCTTCCACCTATCAATTCTATCCTAACGAGGTACGTATCATTTCCCCTCCTCTTGAAGAGGATTTGTCCTCAAATCCACGTCGATGCCAGGGTCGAACACCACTCTCACGAACAAGTTCAGAACAATGTCAGTCTGCAGCTCACACCCTCGACGTAGTGGAAATCCAGGAGACTTATCGCCAAAGAAGACATCATGAATTTCCTGCAAAGCATAATGAGTAGAAGAGTGTAGAGAGAACAAAACGTTAGTGGTAATCATCTCCTTCATCACCAACGTCGGCTCCTCCTCAATGGTTAGAATATCATCCACCCCAGACTCCACCGAAACCTCCTCCTCGGACTCTACCGAAGCCTCCTTCTCGGGCCCTACTGAAGTCGATGTTTCTGACTTCTCGCCCTCATCATCAGTCGCTACATTCCCAGCAGCCATGGACGCATGTACTAGCTCCTCTAACAGTCGCTCAATATTGCTCCACCTCTCGTCCTGGATCTCAGCTCGGGACCTCCTCTCATCAATGTCAGAGGCTTTATCCTTCTCAACACGAAACTCCCGACTACGATCACGGGCTCGATGATGGTCATTCCGAAATCCTCGGTATCCGCCGCCACCTCTTTGATACCATGCATTATCTCGACGAGGTCTCTCCTTCAAGGTGGTAAGTCGCTCATGCTCCGACTTAATGAATTCCCTCATTTCAAAACGCAAGGTCTCCATCATGAACTTAGCCTGTGGGTCATCCAACTCAGTCATCCTGCAAAAGTGTTAGAAATAAAATAGAGAAATCCTCACCACTCTCGTGTATCACTCAAGTTTTTGAATCCTCACAGCACTCGTGTTTTCTCTCAACTTCTCTCTCAAAGAATCGAACAATCCCAATCTACCGATCGAATTCAACTCCAACAAAATCCACGAAACTAAGAATAACTCTAAATTGTTGAACGAACAATGAACAACAATAAAAAGAATAATCGAGGACAAAATATATATATATATATATATTTTTTTTTTAAATTCGGATGAACAGTAACTGTTCACGATAAACAGTAAATTCGAAAATAAATTTTTTTTTTTTTTTAAACAAAGAAGAAGAAAGAAAAAAAGAAACGAAAAATAAAGAAGAACACGAAAGAAGGAAAGAAAAACGAAACGAGGTTACGTATAAATTTGAACCCGAACCTGGGCTCTGATACCAAATGATACGTACCTCGTTAGGATAGAATTGATAGGTGGAAGAATAACGAAGAACGGAAACGATAAATAAAAGGATACCTTGCGGAAGTCCCAAAACCTTTGATCCTAACCCACGAAATGATTTAGGTTCGAAGCCCTAAACCCCAACGAGACGTTGAATCAATAATTCGGAGATGATGAAGACACACAAACGAGATTTGACTGGCTCGTTGATTCGTCGGTTGAACTCTTTTGGATAATCGGGATAGAATTCGAATCCGAGAGAGATTTAATAAAACTCACAAAACATACTTTTTTATTTATCAATTCATGGTTGGTTGTTCTTAAAACAATAAACTAGGAGGCCTTTATATAGGCAAAACAAAACGTAAAGGAAAAAGGAAAAGAAATAAAGAAAAACATTAAAAACCCTAAATTTCGCCGTTGCTGGAATTTTGTGAAGGCTGTCGGCCGACAGGTATAGGGTGTCGCCCGACAGCTACCTGTCGCCCGACAGGTATAGGGTGTCGGCCGACAGGTATCCCGAAGTGCGGGTTGACCCTCGTGTTGATCCTCGGAATCGGCAGAAACTCGATTTTAGGCCCTCTGTCGCCCGACAGGACTTGGTGTCGGCCGACACCAAGCCAAAACTCTCCCCGAACTTCGCGGCGTGTCCTCGGCACACTCTTGACCTCCGTTCCGACTTCGTCTTCGTCACTCTAGCCCGAATTCGAGCTCCAACTTCGATGGCTGAACCTTGGGTTGCATCAGACATTCCTGCTAGAGCTGAGGCAAGATCACTCGGGGAGTATCTTGTATTCCGACAGTCAGAGCGCCATTCACTTGGCGAAGAATCCGGTGTACCATGCTCGAACGAAGCATATCCAGCTGAGATATCACTTCATTCGATCGGCCTTAGAGGAAGGCGTCTTGGTGTTGGAGAAGATTCTTGGGAGTAAGAATCCGGCCGACATGTTTACGAAGGTGGTACCGTGTGACAAGTTGAGGTTGTGTTCAACCTCGGTTGGTCTTCTGGGATGAGGACCGGGGACGCCGCTGCAATGGGAAGAGACGATAGGGGGGCTGTGAATTAACTTAAAGTGGGAGATTGTTGAGGGTGAAGTGAATTCACGCCGAGAAACAATCGCCGGAGTCGCCGGAGAAGACGATCGTCGCCGGAGACGATCGAAGGTGACCGAAGGAGACGAGTTGGGTCGAAGCTGAAGATCTGGCCTGGTGTCGGCCGACACCAGGCCCCGTCGGACGACAAAGAAGCTTCTCGAGCTTCTGTGGAACACGCATCTCAGCCCGAGGTGAAACACGCGATTCGTGTTGAAGGTGTCGGCCGACACCCATTCTTGTCGGCCGACAAGTGGGGGCTTCTACGCAGAAGCGGGATTTTTCTCCCCAATTGTTTTCCCTCCCCTATATATATGAACCATATGCGTGTTTAATAGGGTTAACACCTCCAGAAAGTCTAGAGTCGATTTATAGCATTACAAAGTCGTGTAATCAAGTCATATAATCGTTCTAGTGAATTATTGCAGCGGCAAGAAGTGGACGTAGCCCTCGTTAACGGGTGAACCACTATAATTTTCGTGTCTCTTTTATTTCGTATATTTCGTTTGTGTTGTTCGTGTGCTTTTCAGGCGGGGATTTCGGACGCGAATTTCCCAACATCTCCTCATTTTTGTCTTCCGCAAATATAAATCAGATCAATGCTTGCTTTTCCTTGAGATCGTGTTAAATCGAATCCTTTTACGAAACTGAATTCTCCATTCAAATATAAACTTTTTTTTTAAGTAAATCTTCCTTTCAAAGGTGATATGGTTATTGCAAGAAGCTATGCACTCAATAGTGAATCCGGAAATTGTGCACTCAACATGTGAGCCAAATTAAACTGTGCAGTTGTGACAAATAAGATCAGAGAATGGACAATCAACAAGGAATAATTAACATTCAATTGCTCCCGTAACTCAATGAAAACATATATACCCTTTTCCGTTGCATATTAAGTATAAAGTTGATAAATTGGGCCAATTTGAAAACAAGACAATTGAATGTACAAAATTATAAAATACTACATTTAATTACTTTTATTATAAAAAGAGAAGTACTCTCCATAATCCTCTTTTTTATGTGATGACCAAGATCTGTATTTTGGTCAAATACATTATATAGAGAGTTTATTATAATTAGATAAAGACTTACATTTGTTTCAAAAATACACTAATTAAATTATAGTATTATGAATCATTAAAAAATATATGAGATGAAAAAAAAAATACTGTAATTACACTACAAATATAACGGAAAAAATAATACTAATAAATTTATATATATAAATTAACAAGTTCAAGAATTGAGTTCATCATTGTCACTTTCCAATGACATATCTCTCCATATTTATTTTTTCTAATTTGGGCAAAACAATTACATAAATTTAATTTCGGTTTGGTAGTGAAACTTTGGAAAGTAAAATTATAACCTTACCAAAATAAGCAAACATGAGCATCATGCACACGATTATAGTATTTCTACTCGTCACATTGTTATCATTAACAATGTATGTGTTTAATAAGAAAAATGAGTACTTCATACTCATGCGACTTGTTTCATGTTTCAGATCAACACAATCACACAAAATGGGTTTAATGTAAACTGTAATTGTCTTAGTAGAATAGCCGAATGGTAAGTCATGTCGTGATGTTGGTGAAATTTTTTTACGACGCAAATCTGATCCTCTCGAGTGAGACAAATTGTTCGATTTTCAGTTCTTCGGGTGAAAATGTGAATGAAAAAAAAAAGTGTAAGTAGTAAATTAATTTTTTATGAATAAATTAAAGAGTAATATAAGTATTTAAAAAAGTGTAAAAATAAACTTAATAAAATTTTAAAATATATAAGTATTATTAAGTCATGTCGTGATGTTGGTGAAATTTTTTTACGACGCAAATCTGATCCTCTCGAGTGGGACAAATTGTTCGATTTTCAGTTTTTCAGTTGAAAAATGTGAATGAAAAAAAAGGTGTAAGTAGTCAATTAATTTTTTTTTTGAATAAATTAAAGGGTAATATAAGTATTTAAAAAAGTGTAAAAATAAACTTAATAAATTTTAAAAATATATAAGTATTATTAAAGAATAAGGTATATTAATTTTTATTATTATAATTTTTTTTTTATTTTTTTCACTTAAAAAATAAGTATACTAGTATATTTTTTATTATTTATATAATAGGATAAAAAATAAAATATTTATATTTAATTTTTAAAATAATTTAAAATTGATAATGACTATTAAATCTTTACACTTGTGTATTTAGATGGAGTATATGTTATAAAGGTTAAATTTGAGAATTTGCCATAATTTTATAATTAGAATAAATTATTACTATCTTTAATTATATAAAAAAAATTTAAAGCGCCACAATTTCAAATTTCCCATAAATTTATTATAGAGGTGTTTAAATTAAAGATGTAAATAAATATATTTTTAGCCAATTCAATTATTAAGTCAAATTATTATAAGAACCTGGGTCCATGTAGATCTATATAATGAACACGGTAAACTTGTGAAGAATACAATAATATATTGGGAAGAATGAAGTAGATATTAATTTGTGAAAAATACACAATATTAATAATTAAGTAAAAAGTAAAGTGTAATTTTTAGAATTGAGTATATAATTGTGAATAATGCGATAATAAATTGTGCAAAATTGAATAATAATCATTTATATTTTTTTAGAATAAACAATATTAATATTGAGAAGAATATAGTACTATATCGGTTCCATTTTATTATGCACTGATCATTTGTAAATTAAAAAGGACCAATGCATAATAAGTTGATCCTATGAAAATTAGAAAGAACGAGATACGATATATGTTCAAAATTCTACTAAAATTTTTAAAATAGTACGAGATTTCTTTTTATAAAATGTGTAATTTAATTCATCTTTCTTTTGTTATAGTATTCACGAATTACGCAACTTTCAAGTGTGACATACGATTAATGTTGATCGATTTTTCATCAGAAAGTTCAAATTTGAATTATCGTGCAAAACAAAGTGCGCATTGCGCAAAGGAAGCACTATGATGTGCGCATGTTGTTGAAATTTTGGTGGTTATGAAAAATTGTCATGAATTTAATTAGTATTATTGGTTGAACAATAATATTGTACTATTGTAATATTATTACATGAAAAAGGAAAATATATTACATGTTATATTACTAATAAAATAGTGTATTTTAATAATATGATTTTATTTTTAAAATAAATAAATAAATTGTATGTAAGTAATTCACTTTTAATTCAATTTATCTTTCTTTTGTCAAGAAGATCGTGTTGCCAGGTTAACTATGACTGACTACAGGATTGATTGTGGGACGGAAGCAAGGGTGAATTGGTCGAGTCTCAAATTCCTCTGTTTATTCGAAGCGTGCATCGAAGGTGAAGTGGTTTGACATATATTGGCAGGGAACTCCTTGATTGTGACATTATTTTTTTTATTTTTTTTATTTTTTTAGAATAATAATTGAATAATAATCTTTTATATTTTTTTTATAATAAATAATATTAATATTGTGAAGAAATATAGTACTATTTAGGTTCCATTTTATTATGCACAGATCATTTGTAAATTAGAAAGTACCAATGCATAACAAGTTGATCCTTTTTAAATTAGAAAGGACGAGATACGAAATATGTTAAAAATTCTACTAAAAATTATCAAATAGTACGAGATTTCCCTTTATGAAATGTGTAGTTCAATTCATATTTCTTTTGTTATAGTATCTACAAATTACGCAACTTTCAAGTGTGACGTACAATTAATGTTGATCGATTTTTCATCAGAAAGTTCAAGTGTTGAATTATCGTGCAAATAAAAAGTGGGCAATGCGCAAAAGAAGTATTATGATGATCGCATTGCGCATGTTGTTGAAATTCATGTTATTTATGAAAAATCGCCATGAATTTAATTAGTTTTATTGGTTGAACAATAATATTGTACTGTAGTAATATTATTACATGAAAAAGGAAAATATATTACTCGTTATATTACGAATAAAATAGTGTATTATAATAATATGATTTTCTTTTCATAATAAATAAATAAATTGTATTTAAGTAATTCACTTTTAATTCAATTCATCCTTCTTTTGTCCAGACGATCGTGTTGCCAGGTTGACTATGACTGGCTACATGATTGATCGTGGGGCGTACGCCAGGGTGAATTGACCGAGTTTCAAATTCCTCTGTTTATTCCAAGCTCGCATCAAAGGTAATGTGCTTTGACATATATTGGTAGGGAGCCCCTTGATTGAGACATTTATTTTTTGAATAATAATTGAATAATAATCATTTATACTTTTTTAGAATAATCAATATTAATATTGTGAAAAATATAGTACTATCTTGGCTCGGTTCTATTTTATTATGCATTAATCATTTGTAAATTAGAAAGGACCAATGCATAATAAGTTGATCCAATGTAAATTAGAAAGGTCGAAATACGATATATGTTCAAAATTCTACTAAAAATCGTTTAATAGTACGAAATTTCCTTTTGTGAAATGTGTAATTCAATTCATCTTTCTTTTGTTATAGTATCTACAAATTACGCAACTTTCAAGTGTGACTTACGATTAATGTTGATCGATTTTTCATCATAAAGTTCAAATGTTGAATTATCGTGCAAAAAAGAAGTGTGCAATACGCAAAAGAAGCACTATGATGATCGCATTGCGCATATTGTTGAAATTCATGGTGATTATGAAAAATCGCAAAAAATGAAAATATATTACACTTTATATTACTAATAAAATAGTGTATTATAGTAATATGATTTTCTTTTCATAATAAATAAATAAATTGTATGTAAGTAATTCACTTTTAATTCAATTCATCTTTCTTTTGTCCAGACGATTGTGTTGCCAGGTTGACTATGACTGGCTACATGATTGATCGTGGGGCGTACGCAAGGGTGAATTGACCGAGTTTCAAATTCCTCTGTTTATTCCAAGCTCGCATCAAAGGTGATGTGCTTTGACATATATTGGTAGGCAGCCCCTTGATCGAGACATTTTTTTTGAATAATAATTGAATAATAATCATTTATACTTTTTTAGAATAATCAATATTAATATTGTGAAAAATATAGTACTATCTCGGCTCGGTTCTATTTTATTATGCATTAATAATTTGTAAATTAGAAAGGACCAATGCATAATAAGTTGATCCAATGTAAATTAGAAGGACGAGATACGGTATATGTTCAAAATTCTAATAAAAATCGTTTAATAGCACGAAATTTCCTTTTCTGAAATGTGTAATTCAATTCATCTTTCTTTTGTTATAGTAACTACAAATTACGCAACTTTCAAGTGTGACTTACGATTAATGTTGATCGATTTTTCATCAGAAAGTTCAAATGTTGAATTATCGTGCAAAAAAAAAAAGTGCGCAATACGCAAAAGAAGCACTATGATGATGGCATTGCGCAAGTTGTTGAAATTCATGGTGATTATGAAAAATCGCCATGAATTTAATTAGTATTATTGGTTGAACAATAATATTGTACTATAGTAATATTTTATTACATGAAAAAGGAAAATATAATATAAGTTATATTACTAATAAAATAGTGTATTTTAGTAATATGATTTTCTTTTTAATATAAATAAATAAATTGTACGTAAGTAATTCACTTTTAATTCAATTCATCTTTCTTTTGTTAAGACGATCGTATTGCCAGGTTGACTTTGATTGGCTATAGGATTGATGGTGGGGCGGACGCAAGGTGAATTGGCTGAGTCTCAAATTCATCTGTTTATTCCAAGTCTACATCGAAGGCGATATGCTTTGAGATATATTGGTACGGAGCCCCTTGATTGAGAAATTGTTTTTTGGTTTTTTGATTTTTTAGAATAATAATCATTAATTTATATTTTTTAGAATAAACAATATTAATATTGTGAAAAATATAGTACTATCTCGGTTCCATTTTATTATGCACTGATCATTTGTAAATTAGAAAGGAATAATGCATAACAAGTTGATCGTTATATGTTCGAAATTCTACTAAAAATCGTCAAATAGTTCGAGATTTACTTTTATAAAATGTGTAATTTAACTTATCTTTCTTTTGTTATAATATCTACAAATTACGCAACTTTCAAGTGTGACGTACAATTAATATTGATTTATTTTTTTATCCAAAAGTTCAAATGTTGAATTATCGTGGAAAAAAAAGTGCTCAATGCGCAAAAGAAGCACCATGATTATCGCATTGCACATGTTGTTGAAATTTATGGTGATTATAAAAAATCGCCATGAATATAATTAGTATTATTGGTTGAACAATAATATTGTACTATAGTAATATTATTACATGAAAAAGGAACATATATTATATGTTATATTACTAATAAAATAGTGTATTTTAGTAATATAATTTTCTTTATAAAATAAATAAATAAATTGTACGTAAGTAATTAACTTTTAATTCAATTCACCTTTCTTTTGTTAAGACGATCGTATTGCCAGGTTGACTATGAGTGGCTACAAGATTGATGGTGGGGCGGACGCAAGGTGAATTGGCTGAGTCTCAAATTCCTCTGTTTATTCCAAGTCTACATCGAAGGTGATATGCTTTGAGATATATTGGTACGGAGCCCCTTGATTGAGAAATTGTTTTTTTTAGAATAATAATCATTAATTTATATTTTTTTAGAATAAACAATATTAATATTTTGAAAAATATAGTACTATCTCGGTTCCAATTTATTATGCACTGTTCATTTGTAAATTAGAAAGGAATAATGCATAACAAGTTGATCCTATGTAAATTAGAAAGGACGCGCAAAATACGTTATATGTTCGAAATTTTACTAAAAATTTTCAAATAGTTCGAGATTTCCTTTTATAAAATGTGTAATTTAATTCATCTTTCTTTCGTTATAGTATTTACAAATTACGCAACTTTCAAGTGTGATTTACAATTAATGTTGATTTATTTTTTATTAAAAAGTTCAAATGTTGAATTATCGTGGAAAAAAAAGTGTGCAATGCGCAAAAGAAGTACTATGATGATCGCATTGCGCATGTTGTTGAAATTAATGGTAATTATGAAAAATCGCCATGAATTTAATTAGTATTATTGATTGAACAATAATATTGTACTATAGTAATATTATTATATGAAAAAGGAAAATATATTATACGCACGTTATATTACTAATAAAATTGTGTATTTTAATAATATGATTTTCTTTTTAAAATAAATAAATAAATTGTGTGTAAGTAATTAACTTTTAATTCAATTTATCTTTCTTTTGTCAAGAAGATCGTGTTTCGAGGTTGAGTATGACTGGCTACAGGATTGATCGTGGGGCGGACGCAAGAGTGAATAGGCCGAGTCTCAAATTCCTCTGTTTATTCCAAGCGTGCATCGAAGGTGATGTGCTTTGACATATATTGGTAGAGAGTCCTTTGATTGAGATATTATTTTTTTGAATAATAATCATTTATATTGTTTTAGAATAATCAATATTAATATTGTGAAAAATATAGTACTATCTCGGTTCCATTTTATTATGCACTGATCATTTGTAAATTAGAAAGGACCAATGCATAATAAGTTGATCCTATGTAAATTGGAAAGGACGAGATACGATATATGTTCAAAATTCTACTAAAAATCGTCTAATAGTACGAGATTTTATTTTATGAAATTTTATCAAAATTTTATTTTATTTTATTGGGTGATGGACTTGACGTCCAAAGTAAGTACCGTGAAAAAGGGAGCGGATCGGCGAGTGGATCTCAGACGAAGTCGCGACACGGGAATAAGGTATGTCACTATAGCTCGATGAACGAAGTAACCGAAGTTATTTTTAGCTACACCTGTGAAGGTGGAGTTTTAATGGTTACCGAAGGTGGTTTGGTAATATTGCGGGGAAAGAGAAAGACAAGTCGTCTTTATGTCCTCGATGGAAGTTCGGAGAAAGAAGTAACCGAGGTCAATTCAAGCTACACAGGAGAAGGTGGAGTTTCTAAGGCTACCGAAAAGGCTTTGGTAATGTTGGGAGGAGACGACAAGGCAGAGCGACCTTATGTCCTCCAAGAAGGCGCGGTGAAGGAAGTAACCGTGGTCGAACCTCGACTCTTGGTAGAAGAGTTTATCCAGCTTAGAGGCGCGCAAACGAAGGCCGGAGTGACCAAGCTTAAAGATAAAGATGAAGCGGTGAACAAAGTAACCGTGAGAAAAATTAGGCTCTCGGATGAAGAGTCTACACGACTAGACCATGTGCGGCTTGGGCATGTGAGGAAAGTCGATTAGAAGGATCGAGTGTATATCGATCGATGGAGTGTTTCTAAATCTGGTGAGCATTATGCGCTTGGAAAGCGGTCGAGAGGGTATATCTCGAATTGGGCTCACAATTCGAAGAAGATACTCGGGTATGTACGTTCCGATTCATGGGGACCTTTGAAGGTCCAATCTTCTAGGAACTAGGCCCGTTGGGGCGTTTGGAAGAAGACGAGGGACGAGAGTTGGAGTGCGATGTGATTTCGCTTTATGGTTTGATATGCGATGTGATTTTGCATGCGCGATGGGATTTCGCGGATTAGTGTGATATGTGATGGGATTTCACATGTGCGATGGGATTTCGCGGTTTCTCGTCAAGGTGCAGATTGTTAAAATATGACTCGAATTCGTAGAAATTTTGTTTCCTTATTTAGGAAAATTATAATTATATTGAATATAATTCTATTTCTTATGGATGTAGGAGTGATATATTAGGAAAATGATTCATTCCTAATTTTAATTGTTTCCAATTTGATAGGTTTTCTACACCTATAAATAGAAATCTCCATAGACACAATTAGATGTGTGTTGAACATCAAGAGAGACACCATTAGAGAGTTATATCACATATTGAGAGAGATTATAGAGGATTGAGAGTAAATATGTGTCCTTTGTAATTATTGTGATATTATGGTGAAGTTCTCGTCGTTCCTCCCGTGGTTTTTCCCGATTTGGGTTTCCACGTAAATTCTTTTTGCTTCTTTACTTGTCTCCTTATCTTTTATTGTTGAGTTATTTTTGGAGTTCCGCATTATTATTCGTACTATACATCGTCGATCTGCAACAATTAGTATTTAGTGGCACCAGTCTTGATCGTGTGGTCAGAGCTTTTTCCTAAAAGCTAACAGACCCTACTCGTTCTCACCCCTAATAACAATAGATAAAAGCACTCTTACGGAGTTATCTTTGCAACAAGAGCAACAGTTTCTTTATAATCGAATCCATATGTTTGTGTGAATCCTCTACCAATCGAGCTTTGTGTTTTTCAAAATAACCATTCGAGTTGTGTTTTAGGTTCTAAACATAGAACCAACAACCTTATATCCTTTAGGGAGAGGAACGATACTCCATGTTTTATTGTCTTCGAGAGCTTGAAGCTCAACTTGCATACTCCATGGGAGAAATGATCAAACTCGCTATCTTACATATATGTAGCAATTAAACAAGTAAAAGAGATAGAATAATTACCTAGATGAGCTCGATTGAACAAGGCTTTCGAACCACAAATCCATTGGTCCAATTACTTCATTAGTGTCATGCGAAGAAATTAACACAATAGAAACATCCATTGGTCCAATTACTTCATTAGTGTCATGCGAAGAAATTAATACGATAGAAACATTATACGCGATGATCTAATAATGATTGTGAAGACAATTGTATGAAATTATGAAGGATTGGATTTTGATTTGCTTGAAATTGATTAATACTGATGGAGTAGTATACTTAATGTCTAGATTTGAGTATTCTGAACTCTGTATGCACTTTCATTTACCTATTTATAATGAACATTCATTTGCTTTTAATTATTGTTAATTAAATATATGCAAATTATAGTCCTGGATTTTATACGTTGTAGTTAGTATGGTGCAAGCATGGGCGCACAGAAGATCATACTATCGGTTACTCGTATTTAATCGAACAGTTGCTCACGACCTAGATGGACACGGACCAATCCATCGGTATAGTCGTTGTGTGAGAGAGAAAATAATTTATCTTAATTATTTTATCACACTTGTACACTTGGTGTATTGAGCGGATCGATTGAGACTCATCAATTAGGTTTGCTCGGCGATAATTGATTTGAGACTCAGTGTATTTTATTCTTAATCCCCGATACAATTGCGGGTGTGTATATTTAATATATGTGACTTTGATTTTCCAAAGGAATTGACCGATTTAATTATTGGGTCAATTACCGGTTGAGTTGGGTCACTATATTTTATATATGGCATGCCGTGAATTCTTGACGGGACAGTGTATCCCGGAAGGGTTGATAATATCCCCGAGATGAGCTCATAAGGATTTATTATGTAAACCTCGCGAGTTGATTTGTTCCGCATAATAAATAAGGTTGAGTGGTACTAGTCTCGGATAAAAGAGATGAATAAATTTATTAAGCAATAAATAAATTTTATTCATGGATATTTATATCTTAAATACACGGAATAAATAATACTACCGGATAAATATTATTTGGATATAATATGGTTTAATATTGGGAGTGCAATTAATTTATATAGTGGAAAATAAATTAATTAATATTGATAAGGATTAATGGACTTGAGCATTGGGCTCAATTTAATCTTCAATATTGGAAGCCCAATATTCCACCTCCTTTAGATCCCCTACGTAGCCTATAAAAGCACTACATGGCCTTCATAAATCATAAGACAAGATTATCACTCTTGATATTCTAGAGAGTTGAAGGAGATCCATAGGAGTTCGATAGATCGTCGCCCACCCGACGTTCGAACGAAGTGCAAGGAATACGTGGGAAGATTCAAAGGTCATCTTGATTTCGTTTCTCCGAACAACGAATCGAAAGGTACAATATCTAAACTATACTTGATATTATTCGGTTTTAATTTATCGAGAATACCGTAGAACGCAAGATCCGAGGTTCGGACCCGGAGTAGACGGACGATCACGCGGTGGTGGCGAAGCCACCGGACCGCGTGGATCGACCCGCCTAGGGTTCGACGGGCATGGAGGAGGCGACCCTCGGCTGGGCCGAGGGCGCGCGGTCGATCACGACGATCGACCGCTGGGGCGTGGGCTGGTGCCGCACCCCACCCCACCTCGACGGTGGGGATCTCCAGACGGCGGCGGGTCGCCGGACCCGCCGCGGGGGCTGCTGGGCAGCCCCGCCCAATCGCGTGAGACGCGATCGTTTGATCGCGCGAACCCCGCGCTCGCGGGGGTTCGGGTGGGGGCGGATTGCGCGCCTTCGGGCGCGTGGTCTCCAAAGCCCGGACTCCGGCGGATGAGTCGGCGTTCGTGCGATCTCCGGCGAAGGGTTCGTTCGGGTTATCGGTTCCGCAATTTTGATAACCCGGGATATCGAATTCCAACAATTGGTATCAGAGCGTGGTTTACGTTCGCGGTATTTTCGATAAAATTGTTCTACCTTGCAGGGATTCCGACTATTATGGCTTAATTTATTATTCGTTTAATTTATTTTGTCATGAATGTTGGATTGATTAAACTCTCGGACATGTCGAGATTCGTTTTTGGTGGTGAATGCTTGTAATAGTAAAAATTCGGGGGTTGACCGAATTTAGGATTTATTATTACGTTCTACGTTTTTCCGGAAATTGTATAGGGTCGATTTCATGTATAGAATCGATACCGGATAGTGTAAAATTTATTTTGTAATTTATTTTGCGTTGGATCGATGCCGAAACGACCGCCGGAAAAAGACGCGTGACGAAGGAGATGATCATGAGGAAGAAGGGCTCGGATCGACCGCCCCATGGTCGATCCCATGAGGGCAATCGACCCACGCCCTAAAGGGCTGCCGTGGGAGCTTCGGCCACGCCGGCCACCATGGGAGGTGGCGCGTGGGCTGGACGGCGGCGGCATATGGGCGGCGGTCGAGTGGTGGCGCGGGGATCCCCACCCCGTGCTATCCCCGTCCGGATATTTACTTTCCTAATTGGTTCGGGTTTTTCCTATTTGAGAATTCCTATTTTTGGGGACTCTCATGGATTTGGAAAAGAATCAATTTGGAATTAATTAGGATTCCTAATTGATTATTTCTATTTTTATGGAAATATTCATGGATTAGGAAACTAATTAATATGGAAAGTAGAAGAGTCCTAATTATTTTATTTCTTTATTTCATTATGGATATTATCTAGAATATTCCAAGAATATCTTGAATAGATTATTCTAGAGATTTAATGAAGTGGAAAAAGAAAATAAAATAAATAATATATTAATAATATTTAATTTTATTTTTGATATATTCAATTGACTTAATTTTCGAATTAAGTAACTTTTGGATTAATTAAAAATAAATAGATTTAAATATTGGATATTAATATTCTCGTCACATGGAGCATTCAAGAAACGAAGACTGGAGACTAGAAGATGCGTACGGGGATGGAGTAAAGCCATAATAGTCGGAAAATAATATTCTAGTAATTATTTTGACTATGTGATAATATTATGTGCTTTATTACATGTATGCATGCTATATGTGTTTAATTTATGCACTAGATAGCGTATCCCTTTATTGTAAAAAGCTAAGTGGGGGAGGGTATGGAAACATACCCATGGTCTCCATTGCTGCTCTCTTGGTGACTTTTATAAACTTTTGGAGTTTGTATAGATAAGTCATTGGAGGAGAGTTCTTGTAATTCCTCTTACAAGAAACATTGATTAAGTTTATCAAACAATGCCTAATTTGTCTTTCCAAAGCTGATTTCAAGTCGACTCATTCTCACCCCGGGGAGTGGAATGGAGCCAGAGCCACTTGGTCATGTAGAGGACACAAATTAGAGACCTTCGTACCATTCTTTGATAGATGGATCGATTGTCTGCTCGGCTCCCTCATTTATGAGAGATAGGGTTGCTCGCATGGTGAATCACTGGTTAGAAACTTCGAGTTTCACTTATGATTCTCCGCGTCTTGATTTACAAGATCAAATGGATCAAGTAATTGGATTTCAATTGTATAAGTCTTTTGGTATGGTAAACGTCCACACTATCGTGGCTTGCTATATTGAATGGGACTTTAGATCAATTGATGTAGACAGTTATAGAAGGGAGTGAGGGATCCGTGTGTCAACGTAAACGTCCACACTATCGTGGCTTGCGGGGATATGCGAATCTCAAACAAACTTCTTAGTACTGAGCGATGGTTAACACTTAGGTACGCTTCATAGTATTCCTCCCATCGAGGTAACGCTATCGATGATGTACGACCAAAGGAAATCTAATTGCTAAATCATTTGGGTGGGTAAACGTCCACACTATCGTGGCTTGCCTTACCCGATGGGATTTTAGATGTGATTAGTGATTTAATGATATTATTTTAGGGAGATAATATCGGATATTAAATTGTTTGTTTGTTTTATGTGCTTATAGGTTAGGAATGACTGTGACCCCACTTTGTGATATACTTAAAGATGAAAACTCACTGGTTCCATATAGTACTGATTGGAAACGAAATCTAGACATTGTTCAGACTGTTGAGCTTTCCGAATCCACTGTTGTCCCAACTGATGAGGACATTCGAAATGACCTCAGGATGATGTTGAGACATAGCGTGGAAGCTGGACAAGAGGTGATTAACATACTCACAGATTTCTCTCTCAATGAGTCCGTTAAAAAGGATTCGGCGAGAGCGGAGTTTGTGCGTAGGTTAAGGATATCACAAGCTTTTGTGGCAAGGCTAGAGGAAAAGCGTGCAAAGAAACCCAGTGGTTCTAAACCACGGATTGGGAAGAGCAAGCCGCGAGGCAAGTGCTATCGATGCAAGCAGTTTGGGCACTGGAGGTCTGATTGTCCTCTCATTAAAGGTACGAAATTTTCCTTAGTCACTGAAACATTATCAGTGGTGTTATCTACCAGCACCTGGTGTGTAGATACGGGGGCCACTGATCATGTCTGCAATTCATTGCAGGGGTTCCAGGAAACCCGGAGACTTAGAGAGGGAGAGATCGTGGTCTACATGGGCAATGCTGCAAGGGTGGCGGCTGTTGCAGTGGGAGACGTTCACTTACGCTTCAGTAGTGATAGGGTTTTAGTTTTACAAAATTGTCTTTATGTACCCAACTTTAGAAAGAATTTAATTTCGGTTTCTAAACTTATTATGAATGGATATTCTGTTTCTTTTGATCACTCTGTGGTCATAAGAAGAAATAGTGAGATTATCTGTTCTGGTACATTAGTGGACGATTTGTATGTTCTAAATCCTGAGTCTAACACGATGCAACTAACCGAGAGTAATAACACATCTACGAACACCAATAAGAGAAAGGAACCTTCTAAAATGAATCAATTATACTTGTGGCATCTAAGGCTAGGTCATATTAATTCGAATAGAATTCAAAGGTTGAAAGCTGATGGTCTCATTAGCGGCATAGAAGGAGAGGACCTTCCAACCTGCGAATCCTGTTTGGAGGGTAAAATGACCAAGCGTCCTTTTTCTGGTAAAGGACATAGAGCTGGACAAGTATTGGATTTGATTCACTCTGATGTATGCGGACCTATGTCTACTCAGGCAAGGGGAGGGTACGAGTACTTCATCACTTTCACTGATGATTACTCAAGGTATGGATTTGTATACTTGATGCGCCGCAAGAGCGAGTCCCTTGACAAGTTCAAGGAATTCAAGGCTCTTGTGGAGAACCTTCAAGGTAAATCCATTAAATGCCTGCGATCTGATCGCGGAGGCGAGTACCTGTCTGGAGAATTCAAGGCATACTTGGCAGAGAATGGGATTGATTCCCAAATGACATCACCATATACTCCCCAGCAGAATGGTGTGTCGGAAAGAAGGAATAGGACTCTTATGGAAATGGTGCGATCAATGATGAGTTACTCGGACTTACCTATCATGTTCTGGGGATATGCCTTAGAAACGGCAGCGCACATTCTAAACTTGGTTCCATCAAAAACGGTTCCTTCAACACCCATGGAACGATGGAGCGGGCGCAAGCCTAGCTTAAGACACGTTCGGATCTGGGGGTGCCCTGCACATGTGTTGAAGGTAGGTGCCGATAAATTAGAACCTCGTACTGAAGTGCGGTTGTTTATAGGATATCCTAGAGGAACTAAGGGTGGCATGTTCTATAGTCCTACGGACCAGAAGATCGTTATAAGTACTAACGCTCGGTTCTTAGAAGAAGACTATGTCATGGACCACAAGCCCAAGAGTGACATTATACTTGATGAGTTGAGAGGAAACAAGGAAGACCTAGATACATCCGAACCGAGTAGTGATACACCACTAGAACCTGCACCTACTGTCACTGTTAATACACCGGAACGCCGTCATAGTGGGAGGGTTGTTAAGCAACCAGACCGATGGATTGGACTGGGTGAGTCTTCAGACTCTGGACCTGGAGTTCATGAAATCGATCCCTGGACCTATGATGAGGCGGTACAAGATATAGATGCGCCTTCTTGGAAGAAAGCGATGAAATCCGAAATTGAATCTATGGATTCTAATAAAGTCTGGGATCTTGTAGAACCACCAAGCGGCGTAAAGCCAATTGGGTGTAAATGGGTCTACAAGAGAAAGAGAGGATCTGACGGAAAGGTTAAAACCTTTAAAGCTCGGCTTGTTGCGAAAGGATATACTCAGAAAGAGGGAATCGATTATGAGGAGACCTTCTCGCCGGTAGCCAAGATAAAGTCGATCCGGATTCTCTTATCCATAGCAGCTCATATGGATTATGAGGTGTGGCAAATGGATGTCAAGACAGCTTTCCTAAATGGAAGTCTTGACGAGACGATTTATATGAAACAACCAGAAGGATTCATTGCTAAGGGGCGAGATCATCTAGTGTGCAAGCTAAATCGATCCATTTATGGATTGAAACAAGCCTCGAGATCGTGGAACCTGCGGTTTGACGAAGTAGTCCAATTTTTTGGATTCAGTCAAAGCATGGACGAATCGTGTGTGTATTGGAAACGTGATGGGAAGAAGGTGGTGTTTCTCGTGCTTTATGTAGACGACATTCTTCTCATTGGCAACAGTGTGAAAATGTTATCAGACATAAAGGGATGGTTGTCTAGACAATTCGATATGAAAGATTTGGGAGAAGTCGGGCATGTTCTAGGGATCAAGGTTATAAGGGATCGCCGGAGTAGAACATTGTACCTATCCCAGCAATCTTACATAGACACGATTCTGGCTCGTTTTAACATGCAAGATTCCAAGAAGGGTGATCTACCCTTCAGAAAGGAACTTATCTTTCTAAGGAGATGTGTCCTCAGACACAAAAGGAGAAAGATGAAATGAAAGCAGTTCCCTACGCTTCGGCCGTGGGAAGCTTGATGTATGCAATGTTATGCACGAGGCCTGATATCTGCTATGCAGTTGGCGTAGTAGCGAGATATCAGAGTAACCCTGGAAGGGCTCATTGGACTGCCGTAAAGAGCATTTTCAAGTATTTGCGAAATACTAGGGATTATGTTCTGAGTTACGGGGCAGACAATCTGATTCCTCTGGGTTATACGGATTCGGATTTCCAAGCTGATAAGGACCGGCGAAAGTCGACATCAGGCTATGTGTACACTTTGGGAGGTGGAGCCGTATCATGGAGGAGTGTTAAGCAAAAGTGCATTTCAGACTCTACCATGGAAGCTGAATATGTTGCAGCCTCAGAGGCAGCGAAAGAGTCAGTATGGTTCCTTAATTTCCTCCAGGACTTAGATGTGATTCCGAGTTTGCCCAAAGCTATGACAATTTATTGTGACAATAGCGGTGCAGTGGCAAACAGTAAGGAACCACGGTCCCATAGTGCTACGAAACACATAGAGCGCAAGTACCACCTGATTCGAGACATCGTCAAGAGGGGCGATGCGATAGTCACCAAGATAGCTTCAGAGGACAACCTAGCGGACCCTTTCACCAAGATACTTCCTAGCGAAGTATATTACAAGCACTTGGAGGGTTTGGGAGTCAGAAGTTTGGAGGATAAGACTAGACCTTAGTATAAGTGGGAGATTGATGGAGTAGTATACTTAATGTCTAGATTTGAGTATTCTGAACTCTGTATGCACTTTCATTTACCTATTTATAATGAACATTCATTTGCTTTTAATTATTGTTAATTAAATATATGCAAATTATAGTCCTGGATTTTATACGTTGTAGTTAGTATGGTGCAAGCATGGGCGCACAGAAGATCATACTATCGGTTACTCGTATTTAATCGAACAGTTGCTCACGACCTAGATGGACACGGACCAATCCATCGGTATAGTCGTTGTGTGAGAGAGAAAATAATTTATCTTAATTATTTTATCACACTTGTACACTTGGTGTATTGAGCGGATCGATTGAGACTCATCAATTAGGTTTGCTCGGCGATAATTGATTTGAGACTCAGTGTATTTTATTCTTAATCCCCGATACAATTGCGGGTGTGTATATTTAATATATGTGACTTTGATTTTCCAAAGGAATTGACCGATTTAATTATTGGGTCAATTACCGGTTGAGTTGGGTCACTATATTTTATATATGGCATGCCGTGAATTCTTGACGGGACAGTGTATCCCGGAAGGGTTGATAATATCCCCGAGATGAGCTCATAAGGATTTATTATGTAAACCTCGCGAGTGGATTTGTTCCGCATAATAAATAAGGTTGAGTGGTACTAGTCTCGGATAAAAGAGATGAATAAATTTATTAAGCAATAAATAAATTTTATTCATGGATATTTATATCTTAAATACACGGAATAAATAATACTACCGGAGAAATATTATTTGGATATAATATGGTTTAATATTGGGAGTGCAATTAATTTATATAGTGGAAAATAAATTAATTAATATTGATAAGGATTAATGGACTTGAGCATTGGGCTCAATTTAATCTTCAATATTGGAAGCCCAATATTCCACCTCCTTTAGATCCCCTACGTAGCCTATAAAAGCACTACATGGCCTTCATAAATCATAAGACAAGATTATCACTCTTGATATTCTAGAGAGTTGAAGGAGATCCATAGGAGTTCGATAGATCGTCGCCCACCCGACGTTCGAACGAAGTGCAAGGAATACGTGGGAAGATTCAAAGGTCATCTTGATTTCGTTTCTCCGAACAACGAATCGAAAGGTACAATATCTAAACTATACTTGATATTATTCGGTTTTAATTTATCGAGAATACCGTAGAACGCAAGATCCGAGGTTCGGACCCGGAGTAGACGGACGATCACGCGGTGGTGGCGAAGCCACCGGACCGCGTGGATCGACCCGCCTAGGGTTCGACGGGCATGGAGGAGGCGACCCTCGGCTGGGCCGAGGGCGCGCGGTCGATCACGACGATCGACCGCTGGGGCGTGGGCTGGTGCCGCACCCCACCCCACCTCGACGGTGGGGATCTCCAGACGGCGGCGGGTCGCCGGACCCGCCGCGGGGGCTGCTGGGCAGCCCCGCCCAATCGCGTGAGACGCGATCGTTTGATCGCGCGAACCCCGCGCTCGCGGGGGTTCGGGTGGGGGCGGATTGCGCGCCTTCGGGCGCGTGGTCTCCAAAGCCCGGACTCCGGCGGATGAGTCGGCGTTCGTGCGATCTCCGGCGAAGGGTTCGTTCGGGTTATCGGTTCCGCAATTTTGATAACCCGGGATATCGAATTCCAACAAATACTACAGCCCGGCCTGCTTCCGGCCGACCGGGTTTTAATTGCAAAATAAATTAATCAATGATTGGCGGAGTGAATGCGGGTTTAATTTGTCCGATCATCAAAATTATGCATATTCGATAAAAACACAATCGAGACTTTCTTAGATCTGATTCTCACTTATATATATATATTGTTGGAAAATATAGAGATCGAAAAGAGCTTCGATTCAATATCACATTTGCTCAAATCGGAGTTAAAATGAATGAAATATTAATTGTTAAAAATAATAAAAAATAATGAGAAAAAGAGAAGGAAATTAATAAAGGGAGTTGCTATCCCACATCGGAAAAATATGCAAAACCAAATGGGCATATATAGTGCTTTCACTTTAGTGGCTTATGAATGACTTGCTATAATATTGCTACGCCTCCTACGTGCGCGCAGGGGGGGTGCAAATCTCTGCCGAAATAGCCTACGAACCCCCGGACTTGTGTGCGAGCGCGACCTGCGTACACGAATGTCGGTCCGATTTGGGGGCAGTCGACCAAGCTATTTTTTGCAAATTTTCTTTTCGAAACCGTTACAAAGTAACGGTTGGTTGACTCATTAATAATGATTTTATTTATTTAATAAGTAAATAAAATAAAATCAATTTCTGATTATAATTTTTGAATTTCAAAAATGACAATTAAGTGGCCTTAATGCTGAGGCATTATTGCATGGCCGTTATATGTTGACTGTCCAGGTTCAATGGATGAATCGTTCAGCTCCCTATGCTTGCCTATAAATACGAGCTTCATGTTTGAGAAGAAAGACACCAAAACCACTCCAGCAATCTGCTACTTCTTCATCCTCTTCTTTCATATTCTCTTTGGCCCTCCGGTGAAGTCTTTCAGGCAACTCTCGGTTCGACGTGCAACGTAGTTGCTTGAGACGTTGTATCCTGGGAAACAAACGATCGGTAGAGGTCGAATTTTGTTTTAAGGAGATCGTGTCTAACACGATCCTCGTCTTGTTTCTGTTCTTCGCCATCTCTATAAATCCCACACCTACAGTCTTAAAACAAAAATCTCTACGAGATGGCTGCTTCTGACTCTCCCATCATCACCGAGAAAGCAACTGACTCCACTGCTCAGAAGGAGACGATCCCTATCACTCCTAACACTACTTGACCTTCTATGACTGTGCCTCCTTCGGGACCTGGTGGTGGTGCGCCACACCAGATGGCTTTTCCGGTCGTGAACCATCACGATAAACCGGAGAAGTTCAACGGCTTGAACTTAAGCGTTGGCAACAGAAGATGTTGTTCTATTTGACAACATTGAATCTGGCGAGGTTCTTGAAAGAAGATCCTCCTCGCCTATCGGAATATCCGGACGTGCAAGCGGTGAGCGCGTTTGATGCATGGAAGCATTGCGACTTCTTGTGCAGGAACTATTTGATGAATAGTCTTACAGATGACTTGTACAATGTGTACATTGGAGTCAAATCCGCTAAAGAGTTGTGGGAAACTCTGGATAAGAAATACAAAACCGAGGATGCCGGTGCCAAGAAATTCATTGTTGGGAAATTTCTTGATTTTAAAATGGTTGATACTAAATCTGTGATGTCTCAGGTGCAGGAGTTTCAAGTCATTATTCATGACATTCATGCCGAGGGGATGGTGATCAGCGAGACTTTTCAAGTGGCTGCTATCATCGAGAAACTTCCCCCCGGGTGGCAAGACTTCAAGAACTATCTGAAGCACAAACGAAAGGAGATGAACGTAGAAGAGCTGATTGTTCGCCTTCGCATCGAAGAGGACAACAAGAAGAATTCTCGTCTCTATGGCCATGAACCCAAGGCAAATGTAGTCGAGGCCAGCTCCAAGCCTACCTACAAAGACAAAGGCAAAATGAAAGTTGACCAGATGCTTGCTCCGAAAAAGGGAGAATTTAAAAAGAAGTTTGCTGGAATTTGTCACAACTGTGACAAACCTGGTCATCGGGCTTCCGAGTGCAGGAAACCTAAAAGAAACAATGCACTTGTTATTGAAAATGATAATAATTTTGCTGCTGTTGTTTCAGATGTGAACATGGTGGGGTCTAACCCACGTGAGTGGTGGATCGACACAGGTGCTACCCGCCACATCTGCTCATCCAAGGAGCTGTTCCACACTCTTGATGAAAGTGCTACTGGAGAAAAGCTCTTTATGGGGAATTCAGCAACTTCTGATGTCAAAGGGAAAGGGAAAATAATGCTGAAGTTTACTTCTGGAAAAGAATTAACTCTGGATAATGTTTTGTATGTGCCAGAGATTCGTAAGAATTTAGTGTCTGGGTCTCTTCTGAATAAGCATGGTTTTCGTATTGTAATCGAGTCGGATAATGTTATAATATCCAAGGGTGGGGTGTATCTGGGCAAGGGGTATGAGAATGATGGGCTGTTCAAGCTCAATGTAATGACTATCAACAAGAACATGAATAAGACTGCTTCTACTTCCGTTTACTTGCTAGAGTCGTCGATAACTGCTGGGTTTCGATGTCCCGGGGTATCAAAATTGCGGAACCGATAACCCCGAACGAAATCCCGTCGCCGGAAACTGGATCCCCGACTCATCCGCAGGAGTCCGACCTTTGGAGACTACGCGCCCGAAGACACGCAGCCCGCCCCCAGCCGATTTTCTCCCGCGAGTCGGATCCACGAACGCGAACCACACAAACGGAGCCGGGCTCGACCCGAGCATCGCCGCGGGATAAACTCGCGGCTCAAACCCTAGCCGAGCCCCCGTCGGGGCTCGCGATCGCTAGCCCTAGCGATCGCCGGGGATGCACGCGCATCCCCGTGGGGCTGTTCCGAACAGCCCCCGGCGGTGAGTCCGGCGACTCACCGCCACCGCCGAGGAGGGCGGTGCGCCCAGCGCACCAGCCGCGGCCCAGCCGCGGCTCGCCCGGCGATCGACCACGCGGTCGATCGCATGCCCCGGCTCCAGCCGGGGCGTCCTCGTGTGGGCCCGCGATCGACGCCCCTAGGGCTCGATCGCACCCCTCGGCTCCCAGCCGAGGGTCCTTCGAACCTTCGCCGGGGATCTCGAATCCCCATCCCCGAAGTTCGTCGTTTTTCCCGGATCTTGTGTTCATGCATATATCACAATTAAATCACATAAATTCACACGAAGGAGTTTATGATTGTACCTTTGATTCGTTGTGCGGAGAAACGAAATCAATTGAAGACCCTTGGATCTTCCCACGTATTCCTTGCACTTCGTTCGAACGTCGGGTGGGCGACGATCTATCGAACTCCTATGGATCTCCTTCAACTCTCTAGAATATCAAGTATGATAATCTTGTCTTATTATTTATGAAGGCCATGTAGTGCTTTTATAGGCTACGTAGGGGATCTAAAGGAGGTGGAATATTGGGCTTCCAATATTGAAGATTAAATTGAGCCCACTGCCCAAGTCCATTAATCCTTATCAATATTAATTAATTTATTTTCCACTATATAAATTAATTGCACTCCCAATATTAAACCATATTATTTCAAATAATATTTCTCCGGTAGTATTTATTTATTCCGTGTATTTAAGATTTAAATATCCATGAATAAAATTAATTTATTGCTAATTAATTTATTCATCTCTTTAATCCGAGACTAGTACCATTCAACCTTAATTATTGTGCGGAACGAATCCACTCATGAGGTTTACACAATAATTCCTTATGAACTCATCTCGGGGATATTATCAACCCTTACGGGATACACTGTCCGGTCAATTATTCACGGCATGTCATATATAAAATATAGTGACCCAACTTAACCGGAAATTAACCTAATAATTAAATCGGTTAATTCCTTTGGTAAATCAAAGTTACTTATATTAAATATACACACCCGCAATAATATCGGGGATTAAGAATAAAATACACTGAGTCTCGAATCGATTATCGCCGGCAATCCTAATCGATGAGTCTCAACGATCCGCTCAATACACCAAGTGTACAAGTGTGATAAAATAATTAAGATAAATTATTTTCTCTCTCACACAACGACTATACCGATGGATTGGTCCGTGTCCATCTAGGTCGTGAGCAACTGTTTGATTAAATACGAGTAACCGATAGTATGATCTTCTGTGCGCCCATGCTTGCACCATACTAACTACAACGTATAAAATCCAGGACTATATTTTGCATATATTTAATTAATAATAATTAAACGCAAAACAATTGTTCGTTAATTTAATAGATTAAATGCTATGATCGGGAGTTTACCGTTACTTAAATCTAGACATTAAGTACACAACTCCAACAATCTCCCACTTGTACTAAGGTCTAGTCCTTTCCTCCAAACTCCCGGTTCCCATACTCATCACGTGCTTAAGGTGTACTTCCGAGAAGTACTATGTGAATGAGCACTCTAGGTTGCCGCTCTGAAGTTATCTTGGTGACTACTACGTCGTCTCCCTGACGATGACTCGTATCAGGTGGTACTTGCTCTATGTGTTATCATCACTTTTAGACTTATGACTTCTTCCAGTTTATCATGCACCGCTATAAAATAGCCTTTGATAAACTAAGAGTCATTTCCAAGTCTTAGAGGTTATCCCGGAACCTAACCAAAACTTCCGCTGCGTCT
Organism: Euphrasia confusa; assembly: GCA_954870475.1. Taxonomy (NCBI): domain Eukaryota; kingdom Viridiplantae; phylum Streptophyta; class Magnoliopsida; order Lamiales; family Orobanchaceae; genus Euphrasia; species Euphrasia confusa. Next base: position 28,831,578 of record OX940960.1, read on the forward strand.
GAGGCTGCTATTCGGTTATGAGAGAGTCTGAGAAGCATCCTGCTTATCACTCTTACATATTAAAGGTTCCACCTTTTCCAAAAGTGAACACATAGCCTGATATCGACTTACACTGGTCCTTCTCTGATTTGAAATCTGAGAATATGTAATCTAAGAAAATTTCATTTTGAATATTTCTTATCCAGATTACTTTGATATCCTCCCACTACGCTAACCGCATAGTTGATATCAGTTTCTTGTTTTTCTAACATTGCATTTAAGCTTTCCACACGAGGTGTAGGAAACTGCTTAGTATCATCTATCTCCTTAATGTGTTCAAGACACATAACCTTAGATAGATATACATATTCTGTCTCTGAAGGGCAACGACCTTTCTCAGAATTATGCATGTTAAAACAAACCATAATCGTATAAGATATCCAGGAGAAGTACAATGTTCTTATCCCTAGATCACAAGATCTCAAGAACATGCTCTAACTTCTACTTAATCTTATATCCCGATTCATTTAGACAACCATTATTTTATGCCTGATAATATCTTTACACTGTTGCCAATGATAAAATGTTATCTACATAAAATCTCCGAGAAACACCACCTTGTTTCCATTACGTCTCTAATACACCTATCGTCTCTGCCTTTTGATGAATCCATCGAATGGATTATCCCATCAATACGCAAGTTCCACGATTCATAGCTTTGTAACCATCCATAAATGGATTTACCAAGCTCGTACTCTAAATGATCTAGCCTCTTAACAATAATCCTTATTGTTTTTCAAGCAGGCTCATTTAGATCTAGTACTGCCTTTATGCAGAGCTAGGGATCGATTTCATGTTTACTAGATCCAGAGTCCGAACTCCTCTAGTCTTAACAACCTCCCACTGCAATGGCGTCCCTGTGTATAACAGTAATAACAATAGGTGCAGTGTGTGGTGTACTTCTACTCGGTTTGGCTGGTTCCCAGTCTTTTGTCCTTTTTCTCATTCCAAGGTATTAATTCAGTTCAGGCTTTGTGGTTCATCTAATAGTCTTCTTCTATGAACCGAACAAAAGTTCTTCTGGTTCATAGTACTATAGAACACACAATACTTCGTTCACCTAGGATATCCTACAATCACACGGAATGTGTTATTGTCTCCAGAAATATCCATAGAACATAGGTAGTTCCGAACAACTTGTTCTCTTTTACTTTTAGATTTCCATTTCTTATTTTCAACGCACCATCTCTACACGCAAGTGTATGGCGCGGCCCTTTGGGATTGAATCCCAATCTTTGATTATGCTATGTGTTATTTAGATAGGCGATGGCCTCCGCGACCGAGTCGCAGGCTTCTAATGGATATACTTTAATGGTTCCCCATAATAGCTTTGCGTCCATTGACTAGTCAAAACACTTTGCTTTTATGGCACATTTAAGTATTTAATCCATCATTGAGTATTCTTGAAAGAACTACTCGTGCCTTTCTAATTCACACATGTGACTGCATATCTAATCATTTCCAATACTAGTCCGAATTCTATCCTTTATGAATAAAGGTTTGCTTAGATGTATTATCCTCCAAATTCAATTCTTAGGTCGGAAGGTCCATTCCTTATAATTGATCAAATCAATTTCGACCTTTTGAATCTTATTTGAAAATACTACTAAGTACAAGAATTCACAAGTATAATGATTTAATAAAGAAACATATCTAATCAAGTAAAACAAGTTATGGAACGGTTTGTTGCATCGTGGTAGACTTAGGATCTATCATTCATATATTGCTATCTAATGTACCAGAATAGATAATGCCATCATTTCTTATCAAAATCATCCAATGATTAAAGAAATAAAATATCCATTCATAAATAATAGAAATCCAGAACGAGATGTTCTTTCTAAAATAAAGGGTACATAATGCAATAATCTTGAAATGAAATCCTATTTAACTACTAAAGCAGATAAATGTCTTCCACCGCAACAGCTGCCTCCTCTACAGCTTTTGCCCGTGTAGACTCGAACTCTCCTTCTCTAAGTCGCCGGGTTTTCTGGAACCCCTGCATTCAAAATGCACATACCGTCAGTGGTTCCATATCTACACACCAGATTTCTGGTAGATAATACCGCTGACTATGTTTTTACGACTAAAGAAAAATTCGTACCTCTGAGAGGACATTCAGACTTCCAGTGTCCAGACTTGTTGCATCGGAAGCACTTGCCCCTTGGCTTTGCAGCCCCCACTCGTGGCACAGTCCTCTTGACACCACTGGGTTTCCCGGCTTGCTTCCTTCTCTTGCCCCTACCTCCACCAGGCTTAAAGCCTTTGGACTTGGTAGCTACAAGCGCTTGAGACTTGCCCTTCTTGTAGATCCCCTCTGCCGCCTTCAGTTCAGTCAGGAGTTGCGCAAGAGTATAAGATAGTTTACCCATATTATAGCTCATACGAAACTGCTCAAACTTAGGGGTCAGAGACTGGAGTATGATGTCGACTTGCGTCTCATCATCAATCGAAGCTCCTAGGACCTCAAGTTCATTCAACAAACTCATCATCTTGAGAACGTGCTCCCCGACGGGCGTTCCTTCAGACTGAGTAGTCGACATGAGGACTCTCATGGCTTCTTGCCTTGCCGCACGATCTTGCTCCTCAAACATCTCCTTGAGGTTAAACATCAAATCATAGGCAGTGTCCATTGACTCATGTTGGGTTTGGAGTACATTTGACATGGAAGCCAAAATATAACACCTAGCCATTTCATCAGCCTTTTTCCACTTCCGATATTCCAGTTTTTCCTCATCAGTTGAGGCAGCCGTGGGCTCAGCTGGGCATACTTCATGGAGTACAAACTTGTACTCCTCCGAAGTCAGGACAATGTCTAAATTTCTCTTCCAATCAATATAGTTGGTGCCAGTGAGCTTATGCTCCTTGAGTATCATAGAAAGTGGGTTCATAGCTATTCTCTAAACCTATAAGCACATTTAAACAAACAATTAATTTAATATCCGATATTATCTCCCCATAATAATATCATTAAATCACTAATCACATCTAAAATCCCATCAGATAAGGCAAGCCACGATAGTGTGGACGTTTACCCATCCAAATGATTTAGCAATTAGATTTGCTTTGGTCGTACATCACTATAGCGTTACTTCGATGGGAAGAATACTATAGAGCGTACCTAAGTGTAAACCATTACTCAGTATCTAAGAAGATTGTTTGGGACTGCATATTAGCGCAAGCCACGATAGTGTGGACGTTTACGTTAACACACGATCCTTCACTTTCTTCTATAACTGTCTACATCAATCGTTCTAAAATCCCATTCAATGCAGCAAGCCACGATAGTGTGGACGTTTACTACACCAAAAGATTTATACAATTGACATCCAATTACTTGAACCATTCAATTTCGTAAATCAAGACGCGGGGAATCATAAGTGAAACTCGAAGTTTCTAACCAGTGATTCACCATGCGAACAACCCTATCTCTCATTAGATGAGGGAGCCGAGCAGACAATCGATCCACCTTAAAAGATGGTACGAATGTCTCTAATTTGTGTCATCCACATGACCAAGTGGCTCTGGCTCCATTCCACTCCCCGGGGTGAGAATGAGTCGACTTGAAGTCAGTTTCAGAAAGACAAATTAGGCATTGTTTGATAAACTTAATCAATGTTTCTTGTAAAAGGAATTACAAGAATTCTCCTACAATGACACATTTATACGAACTTCAAAAGTCCATAAGAGTCACCAAGAGAACAGTAATGGAGACCGTGGGAATGTTTCCATCCCCTCTCCCACTTAGCTTTTTATAACAAAGGGATACGCTATCTAATGCATAATTAAATACATAAGCATGCATACAAGTAATAAAGCACATAGCACATAGTCAAAATAATGCTAGAAAAATTATTTTCCGACTATCATGGCTTTATTCCATCTCCGTATGCTTCTTCTAGTCTTCAGTCTTCGTTCTTGAATGCTCCATGTGACGAGAATATTAATCCCAATATTTAAATCTATTTATTCTTAATAAATCCAAAAGATACTCAATTCGAAAATTAAGTCAATCGAATAAATCAAAAATAAAATTAAATATTATTAATATTTTTATTTATTTATTTTTCCCATCTAATTCTATTAAATCTCTAGAATAATCTATCCAAGTCAAACTTGGAATATTCTAGAAGAATAGAATAAGGAAATAAAATAAATTAGGACTCTTCTACTTTCCAAGATTAATTAATTTCCATTACTATGAAAATTCCCATAAAATAGAAATAATCAATTAGGAAATAAATTAATCCTAAATTAATTATTATTCCTTTCTAATTCTATTAAATCTCTAGGATCCTATTCCAAGTAGAACTCGGAATACTCTAGAAGACTTCCATAATAGAATAAGGAATAAAATTAATATTAATTAATTCTTTTTCTAATCCATGAGAATTCCCAAAAATAGGAAAAACTCAAATAGGAAAAAACGAATCAATTAGGAAAGCGAATCTAGGTAGGAGTAGCACGGGATGGGAGTTCCCGCACCACCCCACCATCATCGGCCACCCCCGCGGAGGAGCACCGCCGCCCAGCCCAGCCACCAGCCGCCACCGTCGCCGGCGGCAGCCCTAGCCGAGGGCGATCGGCCCCCTCCCCTAGGGTCGATCGATCGGGTCGATCAAGGGGGTTGATCGATCCCCGTCCTTCGTCCTCTTCGTCTTCTTCGTCACACGCGTTTTCCGGCGGTCATCTCGGCATCGATCCAACGTAAATAAATTACAAGAAATAAATTTACAATTCCGGTATCGATTCTATACATGAAATCGACCCTATACATTTTCCGGAAAAACATAGAACAATAATAATAAATCTAAATTCGGTCAACCCCCGAATTTTTACTATTACAAGCATTCATCCACACAAAACGAATCTCGACATGTCCGAGAGTTTAATAAACGAACAATCATGGTAAATTAAATAGCAATTAATTAAACGAATAATTAACAATTAATTAAACCATGATAGTCGGAATCCCTGCAAGGTAGAACACAATTGAATACATACATGAACACGAACCAAACGCTCTGATACCAATTGCTGGGTTTCGATGTCCCGGGGTATCAAAATTGTGGAACCGATAACCCCGAACGAAATCCCGTCGCCGGAAACTGGATCCCCGACTCATCCGCAGGAGTCCGACCTTTGGAGACTACGCGCCCGAAGACACGCAGCCCGCCCCCAGCCGATTTTCTCCCGCGAGTTGGATCCACGAACGCGAACCACACAAACGGAGCCGGGCTCGACCCGAGCATCGCCGCGGGATAAACCCGCGGCTCAAACCCTAGCCGAGCCCCCGTCGGGGCTCGCGATCGCTAGCCCTAGCGATCGCCGGGGATGCACGCGCATCCCCGTGGGGCTGTTCCGAACAGCCCCCGGCGGTGAGTCCGGCGACTCACCGCCACCGCCGAGGAGGGCGGTGCGCCCAGCGCACCAGCCGCGGCCCAGCCGCGGCTCGCCCGACGATCGACCACGCGGTCGATCGCATGCCCCGGCTCCAGCCGGGGCGTCCTCGTGTGGGCCCGCGATCGACGCCCCTAGGGCTCGATCGCACCCCTCGGCTCCCAGCCGAGGGTCCTTCGAACCTTCGCCGGGGATCTCGAATCCCCATCCCCGAAGTTCGTCGTTTTTCCCGGATCTTGTGTTCATGCATATATCACAATTAAATCACATAAATTCACACGAAGGAGTTTATGATTGTACCTTTGATTCGTTGTGCGGAGAAACGAAATCAATTGAAGACCCTTGGATCTTCCCACGTATTCCTTGCACTTCGTTCGAACGTCGGGTGGGCGACGATCTATCGAACTCCTATGGATCTCCTTCAACTCTCTAGAATATCAAGTATGATAATCTTGTCTTATTATTTATGAAGGCCATGTAGTGCTTTTATAGGCTACGTAGGGGATCTAAAGGAGGTGGAATATTGGGCTTCCAATATTGAAGATTAAATTGAGCCCACTGCCCAAGTCCATTAATCCTTATCAATATTAATTAATTTATTTTCCACTATATAAATTAATTGCACTCCCAATATTAAACCATATTATTTCAAATAATATTTCTCCGGTAGTATTTATTTATTCCGTGTATTTAAGATTTAAATATCCATGAATAAAATTAATTTATTGCTAATTAATTTATTCATCTCTTTAATCCGAGACTAGTACCATTCAACCTTAATTATTGTGCGGAACGAATCCACTCATGAGGTTTACACAATAATTCCTTATGAACTCATCTCGGGGATATTATCAACCCTTACGGGATACACTGTCCGGTCAATTATTCACGGCATGTCATATATAAAATATAGTGACCCAACTTAACCGGAAATTAACCTAATAATTAAATCGGTTAATTCCTTTGGTAAATCAAAGTTACTTATATTAAATATACACACCCGCAATAATATCGGGGATTAAGAATAAAATACACTGAGTCTCGAATCGATTATCGCCGGCAATCCTAATCGATGAGTCTCAACGATCCGCTCAATACACCAAGTGTACAAGTGTGATAAAATAATTAAGATAAATTATTTTCTCTCTCACACAACGACTATACCGATGGATTGGTCCGTGTCCATCTAGGTCGTGAGCAACTGTTTGATTAAATACGAGTAACCGATAGTATGATCTTCTGTGCGCCCATGCTTGCACCATACTAACTACAACGTATAAAATCCAGGACTATATTTTGCATATATTTAATTAATAATAATTAAACGCAAAACAATTGTTCGTTAATTTAATAGATTAAATGCTATGATCGGGAGTTTACCGTTACTTAAATCTAGACATTAAGTACACAACTCCAACAATAACTTGGCATGGCCGTTTAGGACATGTAAACTTTAATTCATTAAGAAAATTAATGAACTTAAAAAGCATACCCACACTCCAAATTGATACAAATCACAAATGCGAAATTTGTGTAGAAGCGAAAATGACTCGATCATCTTTTCGAACTATTGAAAGAAATAGTGAACCCCTCGATTTAATTCACACAGACGTGTGTGATCTAAAAACTGTGCAAACACGTGGTGGAAATAAATATTTTATCACGTTTATTGACGATAGCACAAAATATTGTTATGTATATCTCCTAAAAAGTAAAGACGAAGCTTTCGAAAAGTTTGTACTTTACAAGACAGAAGTTGAAAATCAACTTAATCGGAAAATTAAACGATTAAGAAGTGATCGAGGAGGTGAATATGAGTTTCCGTTTGCTGATTTTTGTGAAAAACATGGCATCATGCATGAAACTACTGCACCTTATTCCCCTCAACAAAACGGTGTTGCCGAACGCAAAAACCGAACATTGAAAGAAATGTTAAATGCGATGTTGCTTGATTCTGGACTACCTCCGAACATGTGGGGAGAAGCGTTGTTAACCGCAAACTACCTTTTAAATAAGGTGCCCCGAAAGAAAATCGACAAAACTCCATATGAATTATGGTTTGGTCGAGCTCCGTCATATAAATACTTGAAAGTATGGGGGTGTTTAGCAAAGGTGGCAATTCCACTACCGAAAAAGGTTAAAATAGGCCCTAAAACTGTTGATTGTGTATTTATCGGATATGCACATAATAGTAGTGCCTATCGATTTCTTGTGTACGAATCAAAAATCGACGATATACACAAAAATACTATTATGGAATCAAGAAATGCTCAATTTTTTGAACATATATTTCCATGGAAGACATGCACTGATAATAGCAATGAAGCTAGTTCATCGCGCATGCATGCAAACCCAACAATTACAGAAATCGTTGATGACATAAATATTGAACAAAGACGAAGTAAACGAGCTCGTATAGAAAAATCGTTCGGTCCTGATTTTTTAACGTACATGCTCGAGAGTGAACCTCAAAGTTTTAAAGAAGCTGTAAATTCTTCTGATGGCCCTCAATGGAAAGAGGCAATTCAAAGTGAAATTAATTCTATTTTGCAAAATCATACTTGGGAATTAGCGGACCTTCCTCCGGGAAGTAAACCCCTAGGTTCTAAGTGGATTTTCAAAAAGAAAATGAAAGCCGACGGGACTATCGATAAATACAAGGCAAGACTTGTGATTAAAGGTTATAGACAAAAAGAAGGTCTTGACTATTTTGATACGTATTCTCCTGTGACGAGAATTACGTCAATTAGATTAATTATCGCCATAGCAGCGCTAAGAAATCTCAAAATACATCAAATGGATGTAAAAACGGCCTTCTTAAATGGTGATCTAGGTGAAGAAATATATATGGATCAACCAGAAGGATTTTCTGCTCCCGGGGAAGAAAATAAAGTGTGTAAATTGGTGAAATCCTTGTACGGATTAAAACAAGAACCAAAACAATGGCACGAAAAATTTGATTATGCTATGTTAGAATATGGCTTTCGAATAAATGAATGTGATAAATGCATTTATATAAAAAATACGGACGATGATTATTTAATCATGTGCCTATATGTTGACGACATACTTATCGTGAGAAGTAACGATAATATGGTCAAATCTGTGAAAAATATGTTAAATTCAAAATTTGACATGAAAGATATGGGCAATGCTGATGTTGTACTTGGAATTAAAATTCATAGAACATCAGACGGCTTTGCTTTGAGTCAATCTCATTATGTCGACAAAATCTTAGAGAAGTTTAGCAAAGATGATACGGGTCTTGCTAGAACTCCAATAGATACAAGTCAACACCTCGCTAAAAATAGAGGAGAATGAGTGAGTCAAGTAGAGTACTCAAGAGTGATCGGCAGTCTAATGTACTTAACGAGTTGTACAAGACCAGACATAGCCTATACAGTAAATAAGCTAAGCAGATACACTAGTAATCCAAGTGAAATCCACTGGAAAGCTATTGTACGGTTACTTAGATATTTACGATATACCCGAGATTATGGGTTGCATTATACTCGATATCCAGCTGTTATTGAAGGTTACACTGACGCAAATTGGATTTCTGACATAAAAGACTCCAAGTCCACAAGTGGATATGTATTCACTCTCGGTGGAGCTGCTATTTCTTGGAAATCATCTAAGCAAACAGTAATTGCTAGATCCACAATGGAATCAGAGTTTATAGCTCTAGATAAATGTAGCGAAGAGGCCGAGTGGCTCAGGAATTTCCTAGAAGATATTCCAAAGTGGACGAAACATGTGCCTCCAATTCGTATTCATTGTGATAGTCAATCCGCAATTGGACGAGCACAAAGTAATATGTACAATGGTAAGTCTAGACATATACGTCGAAGACATAATACCATTCGACAACTACTCTCGACTTGAGTTATCTCAATAGACTATGTAAGATCTAAAGATAATATCGCAGATCCATTAACCAAAGGGTTAAATCGAGATTTAGTAATGTCGTCATCTACAGGAATGGGACTAAAAGCCTTAAAGAAAGAGAGTTGAGACGATGGAAAACCTTACCTATATGACTGGAGATCCCAAGAACTAGGTTCAAAAGGACAACCTAACCGTCTAAACTCCGTTATCACTGTCCTGGGGGGGAATTTGAATTCCACCAAAAGTCCATTGCCTAAAAGATGTTACAGTGATTGTGTGTGAGGATTAGCAAATGGCTATTAATGATTCAAAAGAGATATTATGAATACTCTTGAATGAAATCACCTATGTAAGAGAGAAGTGGGGCCGCTTCGAAGAGAATATAGTAAGGCATATTCTTAAACACTCTTACAGAACCAGGCTGATGTTCAGGGCCAAAATGAACATAATCATGTTAACTGAGATTTGTTAGAAAGAACGTGAGTGGAGTATATTATCGTTTACACAAATGGTGAATAGTTCAAAGACATCGTGTCTACTATTTAATCAGTAAAGTTGGTATGCTTTCACAAGGGAAGGTTCAAAGGGTAAAACCTACCTATCCTATGCACGTTTCTAACGTTGATTGATTTCACCAAACTACTTTTGGTTTTGTGTAATTTTCATTCATGGGGGGGACTGTTGGAAAATATAGAGATCGAAAAGAGCTTCGATTCGATATCTCATTTGCTCAAATCGGAGTTAAAATGAATGAGAAATTAATTGTTAAAAATAATAAAAAATAATGAGAAAAAGAGAAGGAAATTAATAAAGGGAGTTGCTATCCCACATCGGAAAAATATGCAAAACCAAGTGGGCATATATAGTGCTTTCACTTTAGTGGCTTATGAATGACTTGCTATAATATTGCTACGCCTCCTACGTGCGCGCAGGGGGGGTGCAAATTGTTAGTGTGTAGTTCTTCATAGTTCAACATAGAACTATGTTGTTCTTGCTTGAACTACGTTGAACTATACACTATTGTTTTGTAGTAACTTCATGTGTATTGTTTGTTTGATTTAATTGATTAAACTCACACAAGTCTGCTAGGTATGAGTAGTGCTAACTGGAAATACAAGTGGCCCTTCCTGGAGCCATGTTATGCAAAGCATATTCAATGTTAGACTAGCGGACTTGGCGATACAAACAACATGGAGTTCTCTATGTGCACAATTGTGAATGACCCACTTGGTTCTATGTATACCAGTGTGGTCCTCGAATTCACTGTTGCACCACCAACAAGAGAGTTCAAGTTCTAACGTATGAAGATCTTGAATCAGTGCTAACACATTGATGGACACGGAGCAAGCACAGATAGACATGGGGCTGAGGGAATGACTGCTAAGGAATGAAGTCAGCCACGGGTACGACTAGAAGACTTCGCTAGAAGAATTCAAGTCCAAGAAGAAATGTCCAAGTATACTAACTGTGCATGCAGCAAGCTCGAAGCGCAAACACATGCTAGTGTGGCAGCGGGTAGAGCCACGTTCATCAAGTACGGAACAATGGAATATTCGTTGGAGATGCCTTGGGCTCGGTTGTTCCATTGGGCCGTCATGGGCTTGGCCCATTAAGCGTGAATTCCGGAAACCCTACTTTTCGATGCCTATAAATAGTGGGTTGTTGGAATTCATTTACTACACTTTAGATTAGACATATTCTAGAGAGAGAATTATTGTAGACCGAGAGACTTCGCTAGATTAGAAAGCTCCGGTCGTACCCTCTATTTAGTCTTAGTAGTACTCATCGCTAGATTAGTTCTACCTAGACTTAGTTTTTGGTCGTGTGACCTTTCTACAAGATTCGCTAGAATTTTGTAGATGTTTTTGTAAAGTGGTTCCACCCATTACGAGTTCAATACAAGTTTACTTTATAGAATCTCAAATTGTGTTAAGTAATTGTACTCTACCCTTCACTACTTCATTCTAGGTAGATCACAGTACAATATACACAATTTCAATTGGTATCAGAGCAAGTTCACCCCTTTCGGTGTGATCCTAGGAAGAGATTCTATCATGGAGTCGTTTACCGTCCTCAAACCCGTCATTATCAACTCGACAAACTACTCCTACTGGAAGAGCAAGACAAGGCTGAAGCTGAAGAACGTAGACTCACGTGTATGGGCTGCTGTTCTACACGGATGGAGTCTGCCAACCTACACCGATGAAGATGGTGATGTGCGCATCAAGGAAGAAACTACGTGGACTACTGCCGAACATGAAGCTGCTACTTTCAATTCGAAGGCCATCCACATTATCACCGATCTCATCGACGTTCATATGTTTTCGGTCGTGAGGCACCTTGTATCTGCTAAGCATGTGTGGGACACATTGGAAAGAATGTGCGAAGGAAGTGAGAGTATCAAAAGGTCTAAGCTAAGAGGACTTACTACTACCTTCCACAAACTCGAGATGAAGGAAGATGAGGACCTAGACTCTTTCTTTAACAAAATTATGGCTATCGTCAGCGAATGCCAAGAACTTGGAGATCCCATACCCCCACCACTCATTTGTACTAAAGTTCTTCGAGGTGTAACAGAGAAGTTCTCTGTCAAAGTGACAACTATGGAAGATACCAAGTTTGGTCTCTCTGGGGACTACAACGAGATTATGAGTCACTTAAAGAACTATGAGTTGAATCTAAAGTTGAAGGACAAGTCCTACTCCATGACTCCATTTGAAAATTCAATGAAGGCACTTGCTATCACTCAGAGTGGCTCCAGCTCTACCTCAAACAACACAGGAGCTACACATCCCTCTCAGTCTACCGATCAGAATGCTTTTCTTGCAGAGGACTCCGACGATGAAAGTGAAGCTCTTTCTCTCCTCAACTCTCCCAATCCCGATAAGTTTGCTGCTCTCCAAGATTCGGTTAGCTACTTGGTCCGCCAAGATATCAAGAGGAAGAGAAGGTTCAAACAATTCCGCAACCAAAGGAGCCCTGGAAATTCCTACTCTACTCCACCTGCTGCTGGCTCTAAAGGGTATAGCCCCAACCGACGGTTTGTGGCCAGCAACCCCAACAAGGACATGTCGAAAATCAAATGCTTCGAGTGCAAGGGTATGGGGCATGTGAAGAATGAGTGCCCAAATCTACACCGGAAAAACAATATGGATGTTAGCTATTTGGTGTTTGATGGAGATGACTCTTTGTACTCGTCTGAGGAAGAGCAGGGAAAGATGGTGGAGACAAATACTGTGAATGCACTCTTAAGTGCTATTGATAGTGAGAGTGATGAAGAGTATGAGGTAGACCAAGCTGACTTGGCCACTCATGAAAATATTCTCTGCTATACTTCTGTGATTGCAGGTATGACTGGGAAGGTTGTCACCTCTACCCCCGCTCCTGAGAAGGTGAACAAGAAGGACTTTGATGTTGTGATGTTGGAGCTGGAGAGAGCGTTGAAGAAGGTGAAGGAGCTGGAGGCGATTGTCAACAAGGAAGACTCCGAGAAGGACTTTCTCAGAGATTCTCTAGCCAAGATGGAGGAAGGCTATGCTATGCGCACCAAGGAGCTCTATCAAGCAAAGGACAAGCTAGATGTTGCAAATTGTCTATTCAAAAAGCTTAATACTGGCACTTCTAAACTTGACTATATGTTGAACTGTGTTAACACCAAGCACTTTGGGCTTGGATTTAAGGAAACTTTTGATTCCGTTTACTCTGACTCTCTTTATGCCTCTACTAAGTTTGTGCATGCTAAAGATAAAGCTATTATCGAAACTATTGAGGCTAAGCCAGAGGATGCCTTGTTTATCAAAGGAACCTCGGCCTCTACCTCAGGCGTGAAAATTCTCAAACGCACTATTTCCACTCCTATGTCCCAAAATGCTTCTATGTCCTCGATGACACCGACTACAAGTTCTGAAATACCCATGACGAAATCCGGGTCTACATATGACAAGAAAACCTTCACACGAAATGTATCAAATCGCTCTAAGACATCGAATTCTACAAATAAGTCTTCTTGGAAGGCTCGATCTCTAAACTCTACCCGTAAGCTCAACTCAGCTACGGGCATTACTACATACAAGAACAAAAACCCTCCTCCATCCTATAAGAAAGTCTACGTGTGTGATTATTGTGGGAAGAAGGGACACATCAAACCTTTTTGCTACAAGCGTATTGATGACCTAAACATGCATGGTGTGAGGTTGAGACAAGTGTGGAGACCCATCCTGAAACCTACCCACAAAAAGCTAATCTAGTATGGAAAGTCAAAGCAGCTCTCCCCACACCAGTGACAACGAAGAGTAAACAAGTTTGGAGAAGGAGGGAAGAAGAAGTAAAATGCAATGTTGCATTCACTGTGGCCAAGGGCACTACAAAAGAGACATGGTACTTTGATAGTGGGTGCTCCCGACACATGACCGGCACCAAAGACTCTCTTATTGATTTTGTTCCACACTCTGGTGGTCCCGTTACCTATGGAGGGGGAGCAAAGGGAAGTATAGTGGGCAGTGGTACCCTAAATGTAAAAGGTCTACTCGCACTAAAGAACATTTTACTTGTAGATGGTCTTTGTGCTAACCTTATCAGCATAAGTCAATTGTGTGATGATGAACTAAATGTGAAGTTCAACAAGGAAAGTTGTGAAGTATACAACGTAAAGGGGGAATGCATTCTCACTGCTGCCAGAGCAAAGAACAACTGCTATGCCATCAGTGAATCTTGTCTTAATGTCTCTACCCATGATGAAATAGATATCTGGCATCAAAGGCTTGGACATACTAGCCTTCGAAATCTTGAAAAGTTAATTCAAATAAAATCAGTGAGAGGCATAGAGAGCTTGCCCAAGTTTGATAAAAGAATGTGTGGGGACTGTCTCATGGGAAAGCAAACAAGGTCACCACACCCTGCTCTCTCTACCCTTACCCGCACTACTGAGTGTTTCGAGCTATTACATATGGATCTTATGGGTCCTATGGAGGTTCAAAGTCTTGGGAACAAGTGGTATACACTTGTTATTGTTGATGATTACTCTAGGTTTACCTGGGTGAATTTTCTTGGTACGAAGGGATGAGGCATTTGAAAATTTTCGATCTCTTGCTCGGAAAATCCGTACTACCCATGCCAAGAGAATCCAACGAATTCGAAGTGATCATGGTGGAGAGTTTCAAAATAATGTATTTGTTGAGTATTGCACTCGCAAGGGAATTCATCACGAATTCTCTGCCCCCAAGACGCCTCAACAAAATGGTGTTGTGGAGAGGAAGAACAGGACTCTGCAAGAAATGGCTAGGGTAATGTTGGTGTCTGCGGGTATGGCAAAGGGCTTTTGGGCTGAAGCACTTAGCGCTGCTTGCTATGTGATTAATAGGATTAACATTCGTGCGGGAACCCAATGCACGGCATATGAGTTGCTAACTTCCAAGAAACCAAATGTCGCTCATCTACGCGTGTATGGGTGCATTTGCTACATCTTGAATGATCGTGATGCCTTGAGGAAGTTTGATCCTAAGTCTGACAAAGCTATCTTTGTTGGCTATGCCCTCAACAGTCATGCCTATCGTGTGTTCAACCTAAGAACTAAGACTGTGCAAGAATCCACAAATATCAAGTTTGATGAACATCATTTTCATGAACATCCTTCCAAGTCTACCTTGAAACAAAACGCTTCACATCCTGTTCTACCCCCGATGGATGTTTTGGTTGAGGGGGAGGTAAACCAAGGCGAAGGAGTGGTCCTACCAGTTCATGAAAATTCTATCTCTCATAACTCTGGTGACTCTACCTCCTCCGGTGATGGTGATGAGAACTCTGCTCAATCTACCTCTACGCCTGATCTGGGTACAACTGGAGCATCCACTTCCACCGGAGTCCCTAACTCCGGTCCACCCGCATACATCCGAAAGAGACATCCGGATCAACAAATGATAGGAGATCTAAATCAAAGAGTCACTCGATCTACTCACTCTACCACCACCTTGCCCGCCACCTATCCTAACACACTTTCAAATTTGGCATTTCTATCTCCCGATGTGGGCATCATGAGTTTTGTCTCTGAAATTGAGCCCAAGAATATTAAGGAAGCCATCAATGATGAATTTTGGATTGCGGCGATGCAAGAAGAGCTACATGAGTTCGAACGGAACAAAGTGTGGTCTCTGGTTCCTAGACCCAAGAATGTTAATGTGATTGGCACTAAGTGGATCTATAAAAACAAAACCAATGAATTCAATCAAATAGTGCGCAACAAGGCACGCTTAGTTGCTCAAGGGTACACCCAAGTAGAGGGAATTGATTTTGACGAAACTTTTGCCCCTGTGGCACGCATAGAGTCAATCAGACTCCTTATTGCGGTGGCTTGCTACAAAAATATTCCACTACGGCAAATGGATGTCAAGGCAGCCTTTCTAAATGGAGTATTAGATGAAGAGGCCTATGTAGAACAACCCAAAGGTTTTGTGGATCCCCACAAACCAGACCATGTATACCTGCTACACAAGGCACTATATGGGTTGAAGCAAGCACCTCGTGCTTGGTATAGCTGCTTGACGGAATTTCTGTTGAATTTTGGTTTCACTCGTGGTAATGCCGACACTACTCTCTTCATAAAGATTGTTAAGACCGAGATGCTCATTGCTCAAATCTATGTGGACGACATTGTGTTTGGTGCCACCCATGACCGTTTGGTCAAAGAGTTCACTGAAGCAATGGCCTCATCCTTTCAAATGAGCTTGGAGGGAGAACTAAGTCATTTTCTTGGTCTTCAGATCTCACAACGACACAACGGCATCTTCATTTCTCAGACTAAGTATGCTATCAACATGTTAAAGAAATTTGATATGGTGGATGCTAAACATATGAAGACTCCTATGGCTACCACTGACAAGCAAAGCAAGGCAGAGAATGGCAAGGATGTTGATATCTCCACCTACAGATCTCTCATTGGAAGCTTACTCTACCTCACAGCCACCCGACCAGATATTATGTATAGTGTGTGCCTCTGTGCCCGCTACCAAGCACAACCTAAGGAAGAACATCTTGCTGCCGTAAAGCGTATCCTTAGATATGTTGCCGGGTCTACCAACCTTGGCTTGTGGTATACTAAAGAAACTTCTTCTTATCTTGTTGGTTTTGCAGATGCTGATTGGGGGGGTGACAATGATGAAAGAAAGAGCACTAGTGGTGGGTGCTGCCTATTGGGAAACAACTTGGTCTCATGGCATAGCAAGAAACAAAATTGCATTGCCCTCTCTACTGCGGAGTCGGAATATGTGGTTGCGGGTAGCTGCTGCACCCAGCTGTTATGGCTACAACAAATTCTTGCGGATTATCAAATCGAGAGCACACCACTAACCTTGTTTTGTGACAACGAAAGTGCTATAAAGATAAGTCAGAATCCAGTACAACATTCAAAGACCAAGCACATTGACATCCGACATCATTTCATTCGAGACTTGGTTGAACGGGGTAAGGTGGTAATGGAACATGTTCCTACCGAGAAACAACTCTCAGACTTCTTCACCAAACCACTTGCTTCGGAAAGATTTTTGTTTCTAAGGCATTCTCTCTGCATGGCTGCTTTTTGAAGGGTAGCAGGCCGCAAATGGCTACCTCCACCCACAACCGTTTATTTTGTCAATGGAACCATGAGGTAGAGCAAGGTGAGGTTTGTAGTTGACAGTTGCAAAGTGACGTAGTATTTGGACATACTGTTCTTTAAATATATACATAAGCAATTCGATGGAGTGGACTTTGTCTGCTCTTCGTCTAGCAGGAAAAGTCGGCCTAAAAGATTTCCTCGATGGACTCGAGTCTTGGATGACTAGGTCTTCGGGCAATTGCAAAAGACATGGCCTTATACATATAATGATGAAAACAAAAAAAAAACATATATGGAAACATCATCTATAACACCCTTATGATGGGTATTAACAAACCTGTTACACGCTGGAAAAAGCACGTGACATGGTCGTGGTTACACGCTGAACTGGCCAAAATAGCAATACCGTCCATAAAGCACTGTCACTCTACCTCCAATATCTCTACTTAATGTTCTTTCCAGCGATTTTGATTCACTGTGTGGTGGAACGTTTGTCCACCTTGTGTGTGCTTATTATGCCTTTAACTGAATTTCATTTTCATTTGCAGAGTTCCTTTGATCACCGAAATATGCTTGTTCTACCTTGAAGCGCTTCTTTAGGCTTTGTTGGTTAAGACAATTTTTTTGTGAATTTTGAAATCTGGGTATTTCTGTGTAGGTCTATGTGTAATTACACCTGCTCTACGTGTATGACTTTGAGTTCTCATGATAACCTGTCTGTCTCACGCGCTACTCTTTGTATTTTGTACTCTTTGCTGATCTTGCACATAGTTTTGTTGTCCTACCCACAGGGAACCGTGGTGTGCGTGCTTTGGTATGTTAATAATGCATGTGCAGATGTGCAGAATCCAATGAAGGATCGTGTTGTATATGCTCCTGCTTGTTCTACTGCCTGTGCTGTCGCGTTGTATCATCATCCTTGTACACTGTTCCTGGTCACCGCCTTACCGAATCTTCAATCCTACTCTACTCCACGCGTACCTGTCCAATCTACCCCGGTTTCCACATCATTTTTATGATCATATATTCGTATGCTTTAAGTTTCTTGTTATACCCTAACCCATCCCTGTTATTCGTCTTCTCGTTTGGTTCCAATGCTGCAGGTACACGTACGATTGCCCGTGTTTCACTTTCCATTATTTGTGCTTGCCAACGGCGTCTCTCCATTGAGCTACGGTCCACAGAGAGTAACTTGTTTGCTCACTCAACGCTGACCTACATCCCGTACACGTGGCTACGTCTGGACCACAGAATTTGAACCGCTACAGTTTCCCTATAAATACCCCCTCACACCCAACACATAGTACACCTTTCACTACGTGTTTTCGAGAGCAAAACCCTACCGTCAAGCTGTTCTTATTCTCTACGCATAGATTCATAACATCTACCCAGAAATTTTACTCTCCTCCCTACGCCACTCCTTTACACCACACGCATCACCAACTATGTCTACTTTTGAAACTCCCGAATATTACGCAGCACAAATTGTTGAACTCAACGCCCAGCTGGCCATACTTGAAAAACAATTTGATGAGGAAGAGGATTTCTCCAAGGCAGAACCCATTGGAATTCAAATATCTGATCTTCGTAAGATCATCACTGAACACAAAAGAAACAAGTTTCTGGCTGAAAAAGAACTTGCACGTATAGCCAAGGAGAAAAAGGCGGAATAAGACAGACTTGAGGCTCTACGGTTAGAAAAACTGAAACAAGAGGAGGAAGAACGTAGAGCCAAGGAAGAACAAAGAAAGAAGGATGAAGAAGAAAAGAAAAGACGAGAACAGGAGGAGGCTGAACGTATAGCCGAGGAAGAACGGAAGAGGAAAGAACGCGAGGAGGCTGACCGTATTGCCAATGAAATACAGAAAAAGGCAGAGGAGGATGCTCAACGCATACGTGCGGAAAAAGAAAAATCTGACAAGGCAGCTGCTGACCATAGAGCCCGTATGGAACAGAAACGGCTCGATGAAGCCAACGCACTAGTAGCTCATACTATTTCACCGCAGCCTCAAGTGGTCGAACTCACTGCTACCCGCACTCCCACTCCTGATAGCCCTGATGTAACCGTCTCGCCTACTGGGTCCCCCGTCCATCAGACCACTAACACTACAGTGGTTCTACGTGATTCCACGCCGCCGTTCGTGGAGGAGGAACGTAAGGTTGCCTCTAATTTAATTGTAAGAGCCTCGCCAACACGGGTTGTTGGACCTGGATACTCTGATAATTTCCACACAGAGCTGGCGGCCATACGCTATGAATTTTTGCAAGGACAGGATGTAAACTCTGAACACTACTATGGGCAGAGTAAGTGGGTCAAACGTGGACTGGAGGCCTTCATGCGTGAGATGCATTTGGCTGATTCTATTAACTTCGACGTGGACTACAGTCTGTTTGTCCACCGTGTATTTTTCGCCCACGTAGACCGGGCGTTTGGAACCCCTGGCTCTGAGTCATACGGGAAGGTGATTCTTCGTGGCACTGAGTATGATTTTAGCCCCCGCACGATCAACAAACTTTTCCGCCGTTCGCGGATCCAGGCCACTTAGGAGGAGCCCTCTACGAACCACCCTGATAGTATGTTGATGGGTTTCATACTCACCGGAGGTCTTGTCTCTACGGACCAGCCGCCCATTTCGAAACTCACTCATTTTTTCTCTCACCTCAACCGCGTGGTTGCTAACAATTGGATTCCTACGTCCAACACCGGTGTGCTACATGCGGATGCCCTTCACCTAATGTATAAACTTAGCCGTGGCATCCAGGTGGACCTTGGACAGGTTGTCTTCAATAAAATCAAGTCATACGGTGAAATGACTGATACACAAATTCAAAGTGCCAAGCTGCCGTGCCCACACCTCATCAGTACTATTTTGCAAAGTCAGGGCTTCAGGTACAGGAAGACTGATGCTCCGTTGACCAAAATCATTTGTTTTCGTTTTGACTCTGCGTATGAACACAAAAGCAAGGTGAAAGACCTTCCTTGGCGTCGACTTGGAAACGTTGAAGCAGATCGTGCCCTGTTCAACGCTGGTCCGGCTGTTCCTCTGCTCCCACAACAAAACCTAAAACGTGGCAACTCCAAGTCATCCCGTTGTACGCAGCGGCTATTGCAAAAAGAAATGGACTCTTCGTCTGATGAAGCTGATTCTTCGGAGGACGAGCTCTATCTGTGTCAGCCGAGCACGCTTCTACGTGACTTTGAGAGGTTAAATTATATTATAGATATGAGTTCAGGACTGTGTGGTCACATGCACAACAAAGCACGTAGAGCGGCCCGTCTAGGGGGAGATGGGTCGTCCTACGAAGATCTAGGACCATTAAAAGTGTTACGTGCACGCTTGGCCGCTGTGAATGAATTGATTGAGGAACAGATGGAGGCCTCAAGGAATGCCGCTGACCGTCCAACCAGCAAGAGTGACAAGAAAATTTTAAAAAGAAAAGTTGAAGTGGTGGACGTTGATCAGGATGATGATGAAATGATGAATGAGGAAGAGGTGTTACGCGCGGAGCGTAAGAGAAGAAGAACTGAAGCTGCCCTTGGGCATAGTGACTTGGTGAAAGAAGGTGATGGTACGGTGAGGGAAGTTGATGAAGTGAAAAAGAAAGAAAGAGCAAAGGGAGCTGGATCTTCGGGCTCTGGGGTTGCTACAAAGCCAAAAACAGGTGGGCCTACGGGGATCCCTAAATCCAGCACTGCGAAACCCAAAGTCACCTTTGCTGACAAAAATGATCCCAAGAGAGTCATGAAGCGTGGACCAGGAGCTGGCAAAGACGCATCCCTACTTACTCCTGATATGTTCAAAGATAGTCTGGAATTTTGCAAAAGGCCACTACGGCTTTCACCGATCAAAGAAAAGAAGAAGGGAACGGGTCAACGCAGGAAGCAATTAGCCATCAAGGCGCCAGTCCAATCCAAAAGAAGAATCATTGATGAGCCAACGGACGACGAGGAAGAGCAGGAGTACGAAGAGGAAGAGTTCTCTGATCCTGACAACACTCGTGATCTACGTCAACATACACCCACACTGGACTCAGACGAGGAAGGAGCAAATGAAGATTAAATTCTTCACATCAAGTGTTTTCTATCTCTATCCTACCCATAAACAATATTTTTTTTCTGTTGTTTTTCATAACTCTGATCTACCCTGTTTTGATACTCATGTTTTTCTGTGTTGATCGTTTTGAGTTATCTTTTTTTGCTATCTCTGCTACTTATTCGTATGAATGATTATTTTCTATGCTTCACTGCTCGCATGTTTAATTATATGCATGTTTGTCATACGTTTACTTTTTGAGTATGATACTAGTTTGAGGGGGAGTTGCTCTACGAACCCCACTTATGAAGTTGACTCAAAAAGGGGGAGATTGTTAGTGTGTAGTTCTTCATAGTTCAACATAGAACTATGTTGTTCTTGCTTGAACTACGTTGAACTATACACTATTGTTTTGTAGTAACTTCATGTGTATTGTTTGTTTGATTTAATTGATTAAACTCACACAAGTCTGCTAGGTATGAGTAGTGCTAACTGGAAATACAAGTGGCCCTTCCTGGAGCCATGTTATGCAAAGCATATTCAATGTTGGACTAGCGGACTTGGCGATACAAACAACATGGAGTTCTCCATGTGCACAATTGTGAATGACCCACTTGGTTCTATGTATACCAGTGTGGTCCTCGAATTCACTGTTGCACCACCAACAAGAGAGTTCAAGTTCTAACGTATGAAGATCTTGAATCAGTGCTAACACATTGATGGACACGGAGCAAGCACAGATAGACATGGGGCTGAGGGAATGACTGCTAAGGAATGAAGTCAGCCACGGGTACGACTAGAAGACTTCGCTAGAAGAATTCAAGTCCAAGAAGAAATGTCCAAGTATACTAACTGTGCATGCAGCAAGCTCGAAGCGCAAACACATGCTAGTGTGGCAGCGGGTAGAGCCACGTTCATCAAGTACGGAACAATGGAATATTCGTTGGAGATGCCTTGGGCTCGGTTGTTCCATTGGGCCGTCATGGGCTTGGCCCATTAAGCGTGAATTCCGGAAACCCTACTTTTCGATGCCTATAAATAGTGGGTTGTTGGAATTCATTTACTACACTTTAGATTAGACATATTCTAGAGAGAGAATTATTGTAGACCGAGAGACTTCGCTAGATTAGAAAGCTCCGGTCGTACCCTCTATTTAGTCTTAGTAGTACTCATCGCTAGATTAGTTCTACCTAGACTTAGTTTTTGGTCGTGTGACCTTTCTACAAGATTCGCTAGAATTTTGTAGATGTTTTTGTAAAGTGGTTCCACCCATTACGAGTTCAATACAAGTTTACTTTATAGAATCTCAAATTGTGTTAAGTAATTGTACTCTACCCTTCACTACTTCATTCTAGGTAGATCACAGTACAATATACACAATTTCACAAATCTCTGCCGAAATAGCCTACGAACCCCCGGACTTGTGTGCGAGCGCGACCTGCGTACACGAATGTCGGTCCGATTTGGGGGCAGTCGATCAAGCTATTTTTTGCAAATTTTCTTTTCGAAATCGTTACAAAGTAACGGTTGGTTGACTCATTAATAATGATTTTATTTATTTAATAAGTAAATAAAATAAAATCAATTTCTGATTATAATTTTTGAATTTCAAAAATGACAATTAAGTGGCTTTAATGCTGAGGCATTATTGCATGGCCGTTATATGTTGACTGTCCAGGTTCAATGGATGAATCGTTCAGCTCCCTATGCTCGCCTATAAATACGAGCTTCATGTTTGAGAAGAAAGACACCAAAACCACTCCAGCAATCTGCTACTTCTTCATCCTCTTCTTTCATATTCTCTTTGGCCCTCCGGTGAAGTCATTCAGGCAACTCTCGGTTCGACGTGCAACGTAGTTGCTTGAGACGTTGTATCCTGGGAAACAAACGATCGGTAGAGGTCGAATTTTGTTTTAAGGAGATCGTGTCTAACACGAGCCTCGTCTTGTTTCTGTTCTTCACCATCTCTATAAATCCCACACCTACATATATATGGTGTGGATCGAGTCTCATCTTAGGATGCACATGGAGATGATATATACTATGATTCAATTGATGATCCATTTAAAATAAAAAGCATGTTCAAAACATTAATAGCCACAGACATATAGTATAATTAATGAAATATGGTGTTAAATAAAAACATAAAACTCTCCCTAGCTAGTCGGGGTCGTTAATCGAAGCCATCTTCACCTCGGCGTCAAGATTAATGTTGACATTCCTGGGCAGGTAGGAGACGTAGTCGAGGCCTGGGACGTCGAACAGATGCTTGACGTTTGCGTTGTAGATGAAGAGGCCCAACCGGTTCATGAGCTCGAGCTCGACGTTCCTGAGGAGCTCCCGCTTGAACTCCTTGGTCCCGCGGAAGATCTCCTCAATGGTCATGGAGTAGGTGAGGATGCGAGTCTCTCCCTCAACGATTTCCTTGACGATTTCCTTGACGTGGTGGGTAGGACAGCAATATTTGGTCGTGATGAGTTTAGCGTACTTGAGGAGGGATTCATGGTCGTCCGCGCGGGGCCCGATTGTGAAGACGGTCGGGAGGACGAAGGAAAGCTTCTCGACGCTCATGGCCATGACGTCGAACGTGTAGTTGACCGGAGTCAGGTCGAACTGGATGCAGGATTGCCCCGGGAAGATCCATGCTTTCTTTGCGAGCTTCATGTCGCGGATGCCCAGCCCGGTGATGGCCAGGTACTCCGATGCACTTGCGACTTTGTACATAATTACTGCATGTACTTCTGTAGGGTTATGGTAATTATGTATTGTATCAATCCGAGATAAACAACAAATAATAATGTTGAAGATAAAATAGAATATGTAAGTAGCTCAATCCCTAATGGATACAATCAATTTGAGGAGAGAGAGAGAGAGTTTGTATATCAATAGGATTGTAATTGTAATTTGTTATTAGTATACGGAAAAGATTGATATTCTCGTGATCCTACATTCCTATACGCGGAGGCCGAATCAATCGCCTAAAAAGGCAACACGCTTGGCGAGGGCATATCTGCCAATTCAGTCCAAGTTACGGAACAAAATTTGGAATACCAATATCTGACTGATTGTTTTAATACATACCGAGCTTTAGAGAGAAAAAAAATTATTTTTTCATAAACGTGTTACTAAATTATTTAGACTCATGAAAACGCATTTTTTTAATTTAGGAGTATGTATTCAATTGGGATTTTAATTGATTTTTTTTACTTTTAAATTTGTGTGAATTTTTTAAATCTATGGAATTGAAGAGTTTGATTGACTTTTTTTTTTATTGATTTTCACGGATTTTCATAGATTTTACATAATTGTCAAATACATTTTTAATTGATTTACTTGTGACTTTTACATATAAGGAAATCCAAATTGTTTAAAAAAAAATCCTAATTGTTTAGAAATAAAATACAAAAATGCATTAGTTTAAAAATAAAAAATATAATTATTCAACATTATTATTCATATCATTGTATGAATTAGATTACGTTGACCTCAGTTTTTACATATCATTAACAATCATTGTATGAATTAGATTGCGTTTTTTGTTTTGATGTAAATAGAATTCATGATATATATATACTTATTATTTTTTGATTTCTTTATTTATTAATGTTTTTTTAACTTTATTATGTTTATTTATATATTTTTAAAATTTTATTATTTTTTAATAATTAATTAATAATTTTATTTTATCTATTTCATGTTTACTAATTTTAGTATTTTTATTTATATAGTTTTTAAGTTTTATTTTTTTTTAATAATTAATTTGTCAAATAAAATAGAAATCCGTTAAAATCTCATGTATTTGAGAGAGATTTCAAATAATAGATTTTCTTTATATTTTAAGGGTGAAATCAATAGAAATTCATTGAATTTTAAAATCTTTTAAAATCAGTTTTGAATACTAAATTTTTAAAATCTGAATTGAATACTTTTGGATTTTAATAGAATTTTAAAAATCCGGATTAAATACCTTTAGATTTTAAAAGTCCAAAATCCTACAGAGTTTTAAACGAATACACCCCCTTATAGTTTCAAATATACTAAAATTAGTTTCAATTCAATTATTTTTCGACCAAAAATTTAATTTTCATCGAAAATTGAAAATTGATGTGCCGCTCGCGCGTGATACTCAATTTGAGGGAATCCAACGAATTGAGTTGACAGGGCACCGCATGTCATTTTTTGTATTTGTTACATGAATAAAAAACTAAAAAAAACATAATTAAATTAAAAAATATATATTTTTATACATGTAGCCAATAAGAAAATGACATGTTTTATAGTAGTACTTCCTCTTCTTTATACAGATTCTCTCATTTCTTGGAAATCCAAGAAATAACATGTGGTAAGCAGGTCCTTCACTGAAGCTGAATACAGAGTTGCAGTTAATGCGGTTTGCGATGGTCGATGGTTATTATTTTTGCTTAATGATTTTGATGTTTTTCCTTCACCTGTGCAATTGTATACATATAATCTCTTCACATATCATCTTGCGCACAATTCTATTAAGCATCAACGGACTAAGAGCCTGTTTGGCTGAGCTTATAAGCTTCTTAAAACAGCTTATAAGATTCTTAAAACAGCTTCTAAGCTGTTTAAGGCCATCTCCAACCGAACACAAAAACTTAAACTCAAAAATAAGTTTTATTTTAAGTTTACAGTAATTTGACTCCAACCGAACTCAAAATTAGTTTAAGTTTACGTTTACAGTAATTTGACTCCAACCGAAAAACTAATACTCTAACTTAAAATAATTTTTTTTAAATATTCTTCTAATATAATTATTTATACTATTTATATAAATAATCAACATCTTTACAAATTTACAATTTTATCTAATGATTTTTTAAATTAAAAAATATAATTAATATTATTTTCAATTTAAAATTTCAAACATAATAAATATAAATAATACTAAATAAAATATTATTTAATTATTAAAAAAATTACATTAAAACACACAAAAAACTAATTATTAATTATTTTTGTTTTTGTAATTGGTAGCATTTTTTAAAATATCTTGTTTATTATTATTTTATTTTTAATGTTAATTATATAATTTAATTATTTAATTGTATTTCATATTTTGATATATATTTTTATTTCATTATTAAAAAAAATTTATTAAAATTTATTTTAATTATTAATGATATGATTATTAAAAAAATTAAATTACAAAAGATATTAGATAAGATACTAAAAAATAATTGATAAGTTATTTTTATTAATTTGTAAAAAAAAATAATCATTTTATAAATAAAAAATAGTTTTTGGTTTGAGTTTACTAAATATAAGTATTTTTTGTGTGGGTCCCACCTATAAACCAATAATTGGTTTATGTTTTGGTATAGGTTGGAGCATCTCCCCTACTCCAAAATAAGTTTTTGGTATCGGTTGGAGATGCTCTAAGAGCTTATAAGCTCCTAAAATTTATTTGGTAAACTTAAAAAAAAAAATTAAAAAAAAAATGTTTAACCGCTTATAAACTGTTTAAAAAAAGTAAGGGGGAGATAGTTTTTTTAAACAACTTATAAGATCTTGTAACGTAAAAAATAAAAGATCAAATACCCTTAAAATTATTATCTTTTATATATATACAAAAACTTTAAATTTATTATTTAGTTAATATAATTATTTTTAATTATTTTTTTCATATATAACAATTTATTTTTGATAATTTTATTTATATAAGATCGTAAATTGCCAAACAAAATAACATCTTATAAGTTTATATATATTGTAAATTTAATAGCTCAGAACAACATTTACGACCTGAAACGTACAAACATTCGCGAGAAAGACTACCTCCTTCGTTCGGACCCTTCATTAGCGTCCTATTTTATTCTTTGGCTATATAAAATATAAAGTACGCGAGAGAATAGAAGTAAAGAGAAGGAGAATTCTTATGATCTTTAAAGTATTCCAGTGTGTATTACAATGGAATACATAAGTACCTATTTATAGTTAAATACATATGCATTAACTAGTAATAAATAGTATCATAAAGTGGTGACATCAATTGTGTCAATATGAATTCCCACTATCTTTAGCAATCCAAGAAACATCCACATATTATTTTATAACAATCTCCCTTGGATGTCTTTTATACATCTTCGTATTTCTCCCCTGATTCAAGCGTTGCTTTTATTTTTCGTTTTCAATTACTAAGTAAAAACTCGTAGGGAAAACCTTAGTAAACGAAAATTTATTAAATACGCTCAATAAGTTGTCTCGTTAAAAACCTTCCAAGGTAAAATCATTTGGGAAAAAACCAAGTGAAGGAAAAGAGTGCAACCCGTATTTATTTGAGATTTTTTAACCGACGCATTCCGATGTTTCTAACCAAATTTTCAAATGTTGCAGTCGGTAATGTTTTGGTAAATAAATCTGCCAAATTATCTCTTCATCGAATTTGTTAAAATCACATTCACCTTTCTTGCAATTCAATTAATCTTCTTTAAAATATTCTCATTTGAGTTGAGTTATGGTACTTCAGGACCAATGTTCTCATCATTTTTATCTAGAGTTCTAAAATTATCCTTTTTAGGATTAAGTGATCGGCCGATCATCGAAGTAATTAAGAGATTTGCATTTTTCATGTTGAATCGCTTTAATATATAACTTCTGGGTATAAGCTGTTTGGTGAACTTAAATTCTCATCTTCTAGATGCTCAATGTGTAAATCAAGTCAGAATTTAGTTTTTCCAAATTCTTTAATCTCAAATTCAATCTTCAAATATTCAGCGACTTCTTGAAGCTTTTCAGGAGTTTCGATAAAATTTAAATCATCAACATACACCGCAATTATTACATTTTCGGGTGTTTGGACTATCGGTCCAAATACTTTTTGTTTTATCATCGAGTCCAATTTAAATTGGATTGCATCTTTCCATTTTGGCCAATCATTTTTACGCCGACATTTATCAACCGATTTCGGTTAATTATCCTCAATTTCTTCCATAACTTCAAGTGCTACATTGTATGCAAAAATTGCATCAACAACAATTTCTTTTCGATTCCAACATTTTCACGTAGTG
Source organism: Euphrasia confusa (assembly GCA_954870475.1). Taxonomy (NCBI): domain Eukaryota; kingdom Viridiplantae; phylum Streptophyta; class Magnoliopsida; order Lamiales; family Orobanchaceae; genus Euphrasia; species Euphrasia confusa. The sequence continues at coordinate 28,859,561 of OX940960.1, forward strand.
ACATAATTTATTGAAGTTTCTATAGTTTCATTTTTTTTTTCAGAAACTTGTTCTTTTTATTCTTTCTGAGAAACATTTTCAAGAGATAATATTTTCTCATTATTTTTTTCTAATTCGTAACTTTTATTTAATTATTTTTTCTTTCGAGGATTTATATCTTTGGAATCGATAGGTCTTCCACGCTTCAGGCGTGCTTTTGATTTATCAGCACTTGTAATTTGTTTTGCAAATGCAAAATTCTTTGAACTTCGATCAAGTTCACATTCATTTATTCTTGGATCAAGAAAATCCAATTTTATTTTCCAATTGAGCTCTTTTTTCGATTGATCATTTTCTCCCCTAATGTCGGGAAAATTGATTTCATTTGTTTTCAACATCAATTTTTATTTTTCAAGATATGGCCAAGAGAATTTTCAATAATTTATCTCATTTTTGTCGATCTTGGATTTTCAAGTCGATCATGTCAAATCATAAAATATTTTGGATTAATAGACTTCTGGTCTATTAGGTGATAAACTTCTTATTGAATTTATTTCGTATAGTATAAGCCTATAGATAGTGAATACAACTTTTCTAGTACACACTTCTTTCCTAAAATTAATTTTCTCATCAATATACATTCTTTATTTTTCTCTCTTATAGTCTCAATATGATATCCATTTCTGCGAATATCTTATATTTTTTCGAGACTTAAGAGATAATAGTGCATTTTCACTAACAATTTTAGTTCCTTCAAGGAGAAAATTTGTTGCTCTTCCAATGTCATGCATCAAATTTGCACTTTCACTAATTTTATTAACACTATTTCTCTCACTTCAAGTCGAGATAAATATTTTCGATTTTTCAACATTATGTGCGTTGCAGCTTATCACTCCAAGAGACATCCACATATTATTTTATAAAAATATATTTATTTTATCCGAACGGTTTAACAACTTATTTATTAAATAGGACATAACAGCTTATCAGTTCTCAAAACAACTTATAAGATATAACATCTTATAAGCTCATATCTTATAAGCTCTTTTAAATAAACTCATCCAAAGGTCCAAAGGTCCCCAATACACGTGGCATAACGTCGACCCCCGATATATTTGTGCCGCGTGATTTAGGTTAGACAGAAGTCTTTGCCACGTCAACAATCATTGCTTTGTAAATTTGGATGGAAATGATGACATTTGATGATTTTGAAAGATATAAGACCAAAATTGAATTCGGCGCACCGCGTAACTTTGGTTAGACGGAGGTCTTTACCACGTCAGCAATAGTTAACGCTGTTCTGCAAATTTTGACGGAAAAGATATTTGATGATTTTGAAAGACACAAGATCAAAATTGGATTCGACTTTAGTTAAATGACGTAATTAAATTGATATTATCTATAATAATAATATATATTAAAAATAAATTAAAATACTTTTATTTCAATTTATTTAATGAATTGGGGCGAACCCTAAAAAACATCCAGCCACAGACATAATTCATGAAATAATTCATGAAATAGTGTTAAATAAAAGCATAATACTCCCTTGTGATTCTCAAATATGATCTTCACAGATGTCTTTCCCTAGCTAGTCGGGGTCGTTAATCGAAACCACCTTCTCCTCGTCGTCAATCTTGACCGCCTTCCTCAGCAGCTTGCAAGCCTCGGGCACGCCCATCTTGTCCATGTAGGAGACGTAGTCGAGGCCGGGGACGTCGCCCAGATGCTTGACGTTGGCGTTGTAGATCAAGAGCCCGAACCGGTTGAGCTCGATCTCGACGTTCCTGAAGAGCTCCCGCTTGAACTCCTTGGTCCCGCGGAAGACCTCCTCGATGCTCGTGGAGTAGGTGAGGATGCGCGTCTCTCCCTCGACGATTTTCTTGACGAGCTCCTTGATGAGCTCCTTGGACAATATTTGGTCGTGCGGGGAGATGATGAGTTTAGTGTACTCGAGGAGGCTTTCCTCGTCGTCCGCGCGGGGCCCGATTGTGAAGACGGTCGGGAGGACGAAGGAAAGCTTCTCGACGCTCATGGCCATGACGTCGAACGTGTAGTTGACCGGAGTCAGGTCGAACCGGATGCAGGATTGCCCCGGGAAGATCCATGCTTTCTTCGCGAGCTTCATGTCGCGGATGCCCAGCCCGGTGATGGCCAGGTACTCCGATGCACTTGCGACTTTATACATAATTACTCTACTTCTTTTGGTCATTGTTATTTATATACTGTATCAATCCTGATTGCATTGAATCATTGATACGAGAAAATAGGTAACGAGATAAACAACAAATAATACTGTAGAAGATAAAATAGAATCACGCAAGTATCTCAACGGATACGATCAATTTGAGGAGAGAGAGAGAGAGAAAGCAATAACTATATCAATAGGATTGTAATTCTAATTTGTTAGTAGTACGGATATTCTCCTGATTATCCAATATTTTTTTAATAAGTTTTTAATTTTTAAAATATATTTTTTTTAAGTCAATCACATAGAAAATAAAATGTGTATGATAAAGAACAACGTGTAAGGGATCAAACTCCACCGCAGAGCTAAGCTCTCCAAGCAATCAAAGTAAACATATAGCGATAAACATATAAAATGTTGTTCATTTGTCTCGGGTTCGAACTTTTGGACTTTACGGTTCTCAAGTCGAATGCTCAGCCAACTAAAATAACAACCCTTGACTAAAAAACTAATTTTATGAAATAAATTAAGTATAATCAAATTTAGTTAAAATATTTTTAATTGAATCTTCCATATATCTATTTGAATGGATCAATTGAGGTTCCATGTGGGCAAATTATACAGTACACATAAGAGGTGCACATAATTATTAATTATTTAAAGTTAATTTTTAATCTAAACTCATTTTTTTTTTCTGTTTTTCATCTCTGATCTCTCTTCTCTCTCTATTTTATTAAAATTACATAAAAAATGTCTTGTTATAATTCATAAATTCAACAACAGTTGATAATCCAATTAGAGATGTTTATACTGTATGTAAGGTTTTTAATTTATATAATGATGATAGACAATTGAATTTATAAATGAATATTTTAGTTATAAATCATGAAAATTTTAACTTTATACAATGATGATTTTAAACAATTCAATTTATACGTCAAGAAAAATATATGAATAAATATTTCAGTTATAAGTCGTAAAGATTTTAATTTTATATAACAATAATTTTAGACAATCGAATTTATACGTTTTAATTAGACTATCGAATTTATACGTTGTAAAGAATTTGATTTTTTCAATTTTCAGCAACGCTTGCTCCTTCTAATGAACTGTATGAAATCTTCCATTATCCAAAGAAATAATAATATGTGGTCATAAAGAAGTGAAAATAAGTAAATATTTTTTAATGAAAAAGAATGACAAAAGAACCCAGTAAATACAATAAAATACTAACATTTTCAATGTAAGATTATTCTTACTGATTTTTTAGATGACTGGAGGATATCGTGACTATGATTTAGATTTGACTCGATCTTGAAGTTTCCATGTCGTTGCGCCCACACTCGTCGGTCTGCGTTCACTTCGGATCGATCATATTGTTTTTGAGATTTAAGTTTTGAGATGTAGGACGTGCGATACATCCTACACACATTGCACGATATAGGTACTCATGTGATTTGTGCTTAAAAAGCTTTTAATAAAAAACTTCCGGGTTAAGCCCATTTACTAAACTACACATAGTTGCACGATATAAGCACTAATGTGATTGTGCTTTAAAAAGCTTTTAAAAAACTTCCTGATGCTTTTATGTTTATCTCTTGTCCTTTATTTACAGATGCTTTTATGTTATATTCTGATGTTGAATGAAATATTTCTTTTGAGGCAATTTATATTATTTACTATCATGGCATCAGCCTAATTTTTTGCTTAAAACCTTAGTCTCTGTTCTCTTCTTCTCCTTCCGGTTCGCTATTAATCTCGCGCATCCATGGCACACTCAAGTGAGTTGTTTCAGAAATCTATTGATAATACTTCTTCCCACATGCCACAGGCAGTAGCTTTCACAGCCACTACACGCAGATGTGGTGGCGGCTACAGTACCAGCAACTCCAGAGGTCGTGGTGGCTCCGACAGCACTTCTAGTACTCCCAGCAACTATCGAGGCCGTCGAAAATTCACGCCTCGTTGCTATTTATGTCGAGAAATCGATCATGATGCATTTGATTGTCCCAAGCGTTTTGATCGTGCTTACGATCGCTCCTCTCGCCCAGCTTACACGACGAATCTTGCTGAGGCTTTCTCCGCCGGATGCAGCGTGTCTCCATCTACCTCGTTAGATTGGTTTCTAGATACCGGTGCTTCCGCTCATATGGCTACCGACCCTAACAGCCTGGATAATGTGTCCACGTATTCAGGTACAGACCACGTTACAGTCGACAATGGTTCGAATCTTTCTATCTCTCACACTGGCTCTCTTTATTTTTCGAAAAATCTGACTTTGCGAGATGTTCTTGTTGTGCCCGGATTAACTAAGAATTTATTGTCGGTTAGCCAGTTGACTCGTGATCTTCCGGTAATAGTTATTTTTAACGAGTCCCGCTTTTCCATTCAGAATCGGTTCACAGGACAAGTTCTCGCCACCGGAACTCGTGATCAGGGTCTCTATTCATTGGATTCTACACGACATGCTCTAGCCGCCGCCCTTAATAAACCAGTGTCTGCTTCTTTCGAATTGTGGCACTCTAGACTTGGGCATCCTGCTCATTCAACTGTAAGCTTATTAAATAAATTTGGTTTGTTATCGGTCTCTGCTCTACTTCCTTTACCGCATGTCTGCAAGACATGTCAATTGGCTAAAAGCACTCGTTTACCGTTTACTCTGAATGTTAAACGTGCTACTAATATTTTGGATTTGGTTCACTGTGATTTGTGGGGTCCGGCGCCTACTACGAGCATATTTGGATTTCGTTACTACGCCATTTTTATCGATGATCATTCGCGTTTTTGTTGGTTTTATCCTTTGCGTGCGAAGTCTGACTTTGTCGACATCTTTCTTACATTTCAGCGATTCGTTGAAAATCAGTTCTCCCGAAAGATTAAACAATTTCAGAGTGACGGAGGCACCGAGTTCACCAATCATCGTCTCAAATCTCATTTTGCATCTTGCGGCATTCATCATCTCATGTACTGCCCGCACACGCCAGCCCAAAATGGCCGAGCTGAACGAAAACACCGTCACATCACTGAAATGGGTCTCGCCTTACTTTTTCACTCTTCCACTCCACTGTCTTATTGGGTCGACGCCTTCAGCACCGCCGTTTACACTATTAATCGCCTTCCGAGTGTACTTCTTGAAAATAAGTCTCCATTTGATGTGTTGTTTGGACGATCGCCTGCTTATGACTGTTTTCATGTGTTCGGTTGCCGTGTCTACCCCTGCCTTCGTGATTCTGCTCAAACAAAATTTGACCCACGTAGTCAACCATGCATTTTCTTGGGGTACATCACACACCATAAAGGATTTCGATGCTTGGATCCTTTGACTCGTCGTACGTACATCACTCGGCATGCTAAATTTGATGAGACATCCTTTCTGTTTGCTTCTTCATTTTCTCGTCACCCCTCGTCGTTGAGTTTGTCTACTTTTCTCGACGTCGGTGACCCCCTCTCTTCGACATCTTCATGCGGTTCAGACTCTCCTTCGACACTGGGTGTCTCTCCCAGATGTTCGCCACCACTTTCATTAATTTTACAGGACGAGGAATGTCGATTACCCGCTGCACAACAGCCTGCTCAGCCACCTCCACAACAGGCCGCTCAACCACCTCCTGTTCAGCAACCTCCACAGCAGCCTCTTCAACCACCTCCACAACAACATGTCCAACCACCTTCAGTTGGCCAACCTACTGTAGCCACGAGCTCACAACCATTATTACCCGCACGTTCTCATCGGATGACCACCCGTGCACAATCTGGTATTTTTAACCAAGATATTCCGCTGATATTGCGCTTCTCCAGTCGCATGCCATATACTCCGCTCTTCTAGCCGTCTCTGAACCTAAGGGTATCAAGACCGCGCTCAAGCACCCTGAATGGGTGCAAGCTATGAATGACGAAATGGATGCTCTTCGTCGAAATCAAACATGGGAGCTCGTGCCTCGTCCCTCCAATGTCAACATCGTCGGCTCCAAATGGGTATATCGTACGAAATTTCTTGCCGATGGTTCCATTGATCGCCACAAAACTCGACTTGTGGCACAGGGTTTCAGCCAAATTCCTGGTTTTGATTTTACACATACTTTTAGCCCGGTCGTCAAAGCTTCTACCGTTCGTATCATCATCTCCCTCGCAGTGATGCACTCCTGGCCGTTACATCAACTTGACGTAAAAAATGCTTTTCTTAACGGTGTCCTTGAAAAGCCCGTCTACATGGAACAACCGCCTGGTTTTATCGACCCCTTGCATCCCGAACATGTTTGCCGCCTTCGAAAGGCTCTTTACGGACTCCGTCAGGCCCCTTTGGCGTGGTATCAACGACTACGTGCTTTTCTTCTTCATCTTGGCTTTACATGTAGCACCGCTGATACGTCATTGTTCATCTTTCGTCGAAAGTCTCTCCTCATCTATCTTTTGGTTTATGTTGACGATATTATCGTCACCAGCAACGAGCCAACCTCGCTTCGCGCCCTACTGTCTCGTTTGAGTACGGAGTTTGCGTTAAAGGACCTCGGTCGCCTCGGGTACTTTCTTGGTTTGGAGGTTTCGTATCCATCCTCTGGTTTGTTTCTCAACCAATCTAAGTATGCTCGTGACATCCTTATCCGTGCTGATCTCTTGGATTCCAAGCCTGTCGGCACGCCTCTTGCACCTGGTGCCTCTTTCACCTCCGCAGGGGTTGCTTATTCGGACCCTACCTTTTATCGGTCTTTGGTTTATTTTTATTTTAGAATTTAGATTTACGGATGCTTTTGTGTTATATTCTGATGTTGAATGAAATATTTCTTTTGAGACAATTTATATTATTTACTATCAAGAGTCTTTAAAAAAAGTCTATTATAGGTAATAGGACTCGAGCTTAAAATTTTTACATCATGCCCAAGCCTATTGAAGCAAAAAGCTCGACTTAATTGACCCGGCTCATTCTCACCCCTAATAGCAAAAGTTTCTTTATAATCAACTCTCTAAATGTCTGTGTGAATTGTCTAGTTACCAATCGAGCTTTATGTCTTTCAAGAGAACCATATTCGAGAAGTTGTTTTAGCTTGTAAATCACCTAGAACCAACAACTTATATCCTTTGAGAAGAGGAACGATACTCCATATTGTTTTATTGTCATCGAGAGCTTGAAGCTCATCTTGCATACATGGGAGAAATTATCAAAGTCACCATAGAAACATAAGACTCGATGATCTAATAATGATTGTGAAGACAATTGTATGAAATTACGAAGGATTGGATTTTGATTTGCTTGAAATTGATTAACACTACTATGAAGGAAGAAAAGGAAGAACAAACGCTAGTTAGCTTTTGATTGGAGATAGATAAAAACACAATACTAAAAGTAGTAAAAATAAATAGTAGCAATATTAAAAACATGTAGTACTCTAATTAAGAAATAGCAGTGACAATAACTCACGATGATCAATCGAATGTAGTATGATTTTGTGTGAAGGTTCCCATCCATGCTGGGGGCAGCATCCCGGTCTGGTCATGCACAGTCTTGAACAAGGGCGGCAACATCTTGTAAACACCGGAAACTTCCTTCATGGCAGCACTCGTCCCATCACCGCCTTCGCCTCCATTGGTCCATATGCTGATCTTGGGCTGCAGTCCCCTCACAGCCTCCGCGTTGATCCTGGCCACATCCTGATACATTCCTCCACTCATCATCAGATAGTCCCTCAAGTGCACATAGTTACCTCCCATGGCATCCAGAAGTGTCCGGACATCAGCTTGTCGTGAGGGGAGATCAGCTTAGCGTACTTCACAAGGCTTTCCTCGTCGTCCGCGCGGGGCCCGATCGTGAACACCGCCGGGAGGATGAACGGAAGCTTCTCCACGCTCATGGCCTGGACGTCGAACGTGTAGTTGACCGGAGTCAGATCGAACCGGATGCAGGATTGACCCGGGAAGATCCATGCTTTCTTCGCGAGCTTGATGTCGCGGATGCCAAGACCGGTGATGGCCAGGTACTCCGATGCGCTTGCGACTCTATACATGATGCCTAGCTTCTTTGTGTTGTGGTTTGTTTTCCGAATAGAGTTATTACGCAGTAGTATGGTACTTTATTTATAGATATGAATTTGAAGAGACGGAGATTAATAGGACTCTAATTTGTTAGAAATTTTCCTTTTCCAAACAAGATATTCTCGTTATCTATTCACCTTTGTTTGTTGGGCCTATACGCGGAGGCCCAATAAAAGGCCCAAAAAGTCAACCCGCGTGGCGAGGGCTTATCTGTCAATTCCTTGCAAAGTTAAAACGAAGATATTGTACCGTTAAATCCACAAAAAGGGCTCTCAAATTTTCAAATTTCTCAGTCGCCCCCAAATTCTCACACACCACACGCACTTTTAGGTGAAGATCTGCTTCTTCTGAAACGCTATCACTACTTGTCTGAAGATGTCGAAAGAGAAGGGAGTTAATGTGCAGGTCCTCCTTCGGTGCAGGTAAATTGAGGTTGCTATTGTGCGCTAGGGTTTCTGCAATTTCTTTTTTGGGGGGGATGGGGATTCGTGCTTAATGTTGTTGATGATGATGTTGCAGGCCGTTTAGTGAAGACGAATTGCGGAGTAATGCGCCCCAGGTGGTGACGTGTAACGAGTACCAGAGAGAGGTTTCGGTGTCGCAGAACATCGCGGGAAAGCATATCGATAGAGTCTTCAGTTTCGATAAGGTCGTTTATTTTTGAATTGCTTGTATTTAGCCTTTATTGTTTGTAAGAATGATTTGGGGGAAATTGTAAGCACAATCATTTTTAAATTATTAGGTTGTGTGCTGTCTAATTGTTGTGTTTATATTTTTAATTACGCAATGGAAATGACTTGGTTTTCATATTTCAGGTGTTTGGGCCGAATGCCCGACAGAGGGATCTTTATGACCAAGCGATTGTTCCGATTGTTAATGAGGTTCTGGAAGGTTTTAACTGTACAATATTTGCGTATGGACAGACCGGCACAGGGAAAACTTTTACAATGGAGGGTGACAGCAAGAGGAATAAGGTAGTGTGTACCTTCATCATACTCATTTACTTGTCGTCTTTGAATTTTGAATTTCGATTGATTTGGGTTTCTTTATCTTGAAGGGTGGCCAGAATGGAGAATTGCCACCAGGAGCCGGAGTCATACCCAGAGCAGTAAAGCAGATTTTTGATACATTAGAGAGTCAAAATGCAGAATACAGTGTGAAGGTCACTTTCTTGGAGCTATATAACGAAGAAATCACAGATTTACTGGCCCCTGAAGACTTGTCTAGAGTTGCCCAGGAGGACAAGCAGAAAAAGCAATTGCCACTCATGGAAGACGGGAAAGGCGGTGTCCTTGTTAGAGGGCTAGAAGAAGAAATTGTAACGAGTGCAAGTGAGATTTTCACTTTACTTGAAAGAGGATCTGCTAAACGTCGGACAGCAGAAACCCTACTTAACAAACAATCAAGGTTCTAATTATATGTCTGCTTGCAATGTGATGTGTATATCTTTTATATTTTTGGAAAAAGCGTAAACCTTAATGTGATCTGTTTTGGATCTCAGTCGATCACATTCTCTCTTTTCCATAACGATGCATTTAAAGGAAGCAAATCCCGAAGGTGAAGAATTGATAAAATGTGGAAAGTTGAATTTGGTTGATCTGGCTGGTTCAGAGAACATTTCTCGTTCTGGAGCAAGAGAGGTAACATTTGATTCTTTGCTCATGTAGTTGTCTTTACTAGGAGTACAATGTAATGGCCTTTTTCAAAAGATTCTCTAGTTTGAGATTATGTTAAATCTGATGATTTTTTCTTATTAATGTTGTGTTTGGACTTGCTTGCATTTTCCTCCATTGTCGTCTCTGACTGAATATGTTTTACTATCTAGGGAAGGGCGAGGGAAGCAGGAGAAATAAATAAAAGTTTGCTAACATTAGGGCGAGTGATCAGTGCTCTTGTAGAACATCTTGGACATGTTCCTTATAGGTTTTGTTTCTATTGATTTTACTGACCTTTCTGTTTTGCTCCCTTCCAAAAGAAAAATTGAAAAAAAATGCTTTCTCATTCGTTGCAGGGATAGCAAACTCACACGTCTACTTCGAGATTCGTTGGGAGGGAGAACAAAGACATGTATTATTGCTACAGTGTCACCAGCCGTGCACTGTCTTGAGGAAACCCTTAGCACATTAGATTATGCTCACAGAGCTAAGCATATAAAGAATAAACCCGAGGTACAGACTGTATAGTGCATATTTTGCTTTGTAGTTTCGTCTTTGTTGGCTTCTGTAGTTTCTTTTTCTTTTAGGTTCTTCCAGTGTCTGAATAATATATATATATATATATATATATATATATATATATATATATATATATATATATATATATATATATATATATATCCTGTTAATATTATTTCTGAATTTTAGGAGGCATAAGCTTGTCGAAATGCTGCTTTATCGTGAAATGATATATCCTGCAATGAACCACAATGTGTAATAAAAGGATGCAAATATATAATTTTTGAATCATCAAATAAATTCTCACCTGATGTCAGTAATTATTTTCTATATTGTTAATTTGCAGCAGAAATTACTGTTATAATATTAGTAGTTGTTTTGAATGAAGGTGCCTTTCACAAGTTTACAACTTGGGTTTCATTTAAGTAGTTCAGCCTCAATATATTTTTCCTTAACTCGTAGGTGAATCAGAAGATGATGAAATCAACTCTTATTAAGGATCTCTATGGAGAAATAGAACGACTTAAAACAGGTTAGTTTTTGAGAATGTTGTCTTGGTGTGTAGTCTTCTTGGGGCTTCAATTTAAATCTATGCAATGTCTGAGCATTTTTTTTTTCACATCTCTTACTCTCACTCTTATCTTTTTTCTCAATAGAGGTTTATGCTGCACGGGAGAAGAATGGGGTCTACATTCCTAAGGAGCGCTATTATCAGGAGGAGAGTGAAAGAAAGGTGCTATATATTGGATGTTGCAACCTCTAAGTTTAATCATCCACTTTCTTTTCAAGCCATTTAATTCCTATTGATGTATATTTGCAAGGCTAATAATTCTTATATAATAGAAAAGGTTAGACTGATACTGCTGAAGACAAATGCTATTTAATTCTGGTAAATGGTAATAGGCTTTAAATTTCAGTTCACTAATTGTCAACCTTATATTTCTAATTTTAGGCAATGGCTGATCAAATTGAACAAATGGGAGTGACAATAGAAAACCATCAGAAGGTCAGTTGACTCGATAGTCCCTTTTTTTTACTGGAAATAAACATTTGGAAATTCCTGAAGTCTAATTGTAGTGAATTTCTGATACACAGAATAGAGAGGAACTGCAGGCAAAATATGATGATCAGGTTGAACAATACTCTGATCTGAGGAACGAATTTGTTGCAACACAAGTAAGCCTTCTTTATTGTATCAATGTTTTAACCTCAAATCAAGTGAGTCTTACTAAGGATTGTTTTCAGAAAGATTTGACCCAAACAAGCAAGTTATTAGCAAATACCGAGGAAGAACTAAAACAATGCCGTTATTCTATCAAGGAGAAGGAATTTGTCATATCTGAGCAAAAGAAAGCCGGTATTTATTGGTTTTTCCCTTTTGTTGTAATTTCATTCACTTGGTATCTAACTTGTTTATCTGTAAATGATTAGAAAATGCGCTAGCTCATCAAGCATGTGTATTGCGGGCTGAGTTGGAAAAATCTCAGAAGGACAATGCATCTCTATTTCTAAAAATTGGTATGTCTTAGTTGTTTGAGCTATAAAGGTATCATTAACTCTGACTGGGCCAAATCTCTGTAATTGTTTTTAATTTGCAGCCAGAGAGGACAAACTGAATGCCGATAACAGATCTACTGTGAACTGCTTTCAAACTGATCTTACCCGGCAGCTTGATACCCTTGACAAGTTGCTGACCGGATCTACATCTCAACAAAGCGAACACTTAGAATGTGTTGAGAAACTCTGCAATTCTTTTCTCAAAGTACATGAACAGGTAGTTTTTCTACGGTTTAGCTGGGTTGCTGGGTCTCTTTCATTCCGAACTTCATTTACCTATATATTATATACATTTATTGTCATGAAAATCAGAATTGTGAATATATTGTGCTTGTTTGGGTGCATACATATATTTTGATAGAACTTATTTCCCTGAACCTATTCCCTCATTTGTCAATATGCATGATGCATGGATTATTATTTAACAAAGTTTTTCTTCTAGGCTACTGGAGAACTGAGGAATAAACTAAGTGCTTCAAGGGCTTTATTCCTTTCTCATTTTGAGGGTGTTCAAAATGTTGCTAGGCTACACAAAGCAGGCAGTAATGCTACTTTGGACGAACTGTCTGCTTTGGCTTCTTCTTACTCAAACTCTGTTGGAGAAGTAAGAATTTGTTTTCCCGCCCTCATTTTCTGTTAGTTGTTTTCTTTAATATAGTCTCACCTATGTTGTCGTTGTCAAAATCTATGTAGCTACTAGCTGCAGAGACAGTTGAAGTTGATTCAATATTTGATGATCTTCAACAAACTTTAACAAGCCATCAAGAGGAAGTGGTTCACTTAGCTAGAGAACTTCGACAGGTGGACATATATATACACTCCTGCTATCCCTTTCGGGGCCCTATATAAAATTTGCATTTTTTTTATTTGAGTGATTTGTTCTTTACTTTATCCGAATATCTGATTTTTTAATTTGACATAATTTCAGAGATTTAATGCTAGTATAGAACACTTGACGGATACTTCAGAATCTATTCACGGATTCCTTGAGAAGCTTTTTGAGGAATCAAAAAGACTTGGAGGTCACGCTACTAATAGTAATGAAGTTCAGACAAAGTGCATTGCTGAATTTCAGAAAGCTTACGAGGTTTGATGAAATTGAATTTTAACACCTTTACCAAATTTTGTGACTCTAAAACTTATGTTGAGCTTTATTTGTCAGGAGCAATCAAGGTTGGATGCTGAGAAACTTATTGCTGATATGACCACCCTGGTTTCTGATTGCATGTATCGACAGAGGCAGATGGTTTGTATTTTTGTTCTTCATCATTTAGGTTAATATTTGTATTTTCTGCATTTCTTGAGTTCCCTAATCTTGATAGCTAAAAACAGGTGGATGCCAGGCTTGGTGATCTTAAGGATACTGCAACCGGAAACAAGGTGTTTGTGGATGGACACATTTCAACAATGGACGGCATTACTTCGGATCTCAAACGAAAATGGCAGGATTGCTTTACAGAAACAGAAAGTAGTTTTAAGGATAATGCAGACTTCTCTGCAGCTAAACATTGCCGTATGGAGTTACTATTGCAGAAATGGTGAGTGATCTTCCATATATTTTCTTAAGATCTTTCTACTCACCCACTCTCTTTTTCATCCAGTTTTGATCATTGATCTTTTTTGTTTTTCTCAGTGTAACCACTACGGATAAAGCATTGAAGCAGTGGGGAAAAACCCAAAACTCATTGAATGGCATGGGAAGTCAGCATGCCTCAACAATCGCTTCCCTTGTTAGGTTTGATAATTCATGTTCTTTTCTATGTAATGATCCTGTGCTTGTATATACATGAACGTTTTTTCACTTTATGAATTAGATAAGCTGTTTAAAAAAAGTACACACTCAAAGTGTGTGTTTTCTAAACTTGTCGATTTTTTCTTTTCAGGACCATGAGTAAGAATAATGAGCAACACGGTGATGAGATTGAATCCGCACGAGTTACAATGGAGAGCGATACTGTTAAGAGTGCTGAGGACATCACCCATTTTATTGACGGTTGGTTTTCTAGGCTCTTCTACTCTATTAAGAATTTACAAATTAAATATCATCTTTATATTTTAGTGTTTTCTTACTGATGTTTACCAGCTCCCAGTTTAAATTGTTGAAATCTTTGTTGGTTGTGTTGACTTGGATTGTGAGAATCAAACTTCCTAAATTTCTTATAAATTCAAATCACTTGGGATAAAGATATGAAATCAAGAGCATAATTTTATTTTCATTTTGAGTAATCAATATGATGTAGATTGTTGTTCATTTGGCCTTAATTATTGATATCTATATGTTGGGTATTATAGCGTTAGCTTGTACATTAGTGAAGATGTATGCGAAGCATTTTTTAATTTTGGACTTAAAAAATCAGGCTTATCCGAGAAGGAGAGGGCCTCCGTTTCTGAAATTCTGTCGAGTGCTAGAGCTCATTCAGAAACCATTGAGACCTTTAAGAGAGATCATTCTGAGCAGATATCCTGTATGGAACAATACACAATTGACACGTTCAGGAAGAAATATATGGTATGTCTTGTTTTAAACATCAACTGCGTCCTTAAAGAATAAAGATTGTAGAATTGTCGAGGATTATGTCCTTATGCGAATCTTATTTTTTTTGGGTGATGTCAAGGATTACGAGCCAACAGGGTCCACACCTGTTAAGAGCGAGCTGGATATTCCCAGCAAGAGCACAATTGATTCGCTTTGTGCAATGCCTATAGAGACTCTTCAAGAAGAATTCCGAGAAAAGCATTCCAATGAATCTTTTACCAGTAAGGAACTAAGTTCATCACCTGTTATACCTCGAGCACCACTTTCACAGATCAACTAGCAACTGTCTTGTTGCCTGTGTGTGTTTTCTGTTGATTGGGGGTTATCTAATTCTCGTATATGTCTACATTGACTGTATATGGCACACCTTGCTGTTGGTCTAGATGCCAATTGTTGTAGCATAATCAAATTCTATTAATTACTTGAATATTGTAAGCTCTCAAATTTGGGAGTACTGATTTGAGAAAAAATAGTGGGCTAAGCTTGTGTACAAGAGAGAAGAAGCTTACCCATATTATTCATTAGATATTTTGTTGAAATATCTCAATAGCTACAACAGTGAAAAAGAAACATTAGGAGACTTCGTCTCTCCTCTTTTCAATGGTTCATCTGGCGAGGCTTGTTCATGGTCCATGCTTTCAAGTTCTCAATCTTGATTATCTCAACGCCATTGTTGAATGCAAACAGATGAGCATTTTCATATACCGCCAGAGTCGGATAAACTCGTGATGTAATGACAGTTTTGCCCCCAGCCCCAAAACTCTCCACAACAGAATTATCGATCTACATGATATAAAATAGTCGTAAATCTTTACAATATAATATACTATGTATGTAACATATGTGTATATATATACAGCACACACATACCAAGCTTCTGAGAGAGAGCTTCTTGTCTTTCAAGTCTACATGTACAAATCCTCCAAATGAGGGTTTGTATGCATCTACACCAGGCTTCAACTTGGCTTTGCCACCCTCTAAGGTTGACCTGCCAAATAAATAAATAAAACATTAATATTTTTTTCTTCAGGTTAGCCTAATTAAGTAGTAATTAAGAACTGTCAGTAATATTAGATAATTACTTGGATGCATCAGAGCACAAAAGAACAATATGCTTATTTATTGCTTTGAATATTCTGAAAAAGACTGGAGTATATTCCTCGAGGTTCTGTGAGGCCAGCGTCAATAGGCCGAACGGCCCTAGTCCACCTTGAACGGTCGAGCCCTTTTGGCTGCAGAGCTTCTGGCCATCGTACCTATCCCATCTCGGATCGAACGGCTCTGCCTTGTCCAAGCTATCGAACGAGAACACAACTTCCACATCAGCCTGCCATCAATGTAAAACAAAAAAACAGCATTTCTGTTAAAACTTTACTATCATGTACTGTACTAGATTATTTCATAATCTTTACTTTACCTGTGCAGCTGTAATTCCTTTGATTTCGACCCTTTCACCTTTCGCGAGCTTGTGATTGTTCAACTCAACTTCGTTCCCTCTCAAAGTTTCGAGTTCCATAATCGGCCATTGCAGCAATTGCTTCCCGCTCGGATCAAGCACAACGGTTCGTGGGATGAGCTGAATTTTGTTTGCAGGGGCAAATTCGGTAAATATAATTAAAACATCAAGAATTCAAAGCAAGAAAATGGCTTATACTGTAGTACAGTATATGTTTTGGTTCACCTGGATACCAGCCCAACCCTTTTTGACATCACTGTCCGTAGAATCGGACTCGTTGGCCCAAGCCCACAAAATCCTTCTATTCTTCTTCGGGTCGAAAAAAGACTTGGACGCGTAAAAGTTCCCGTAGTCGAACCTCAGCCCATTCCACCCGTCGACCATGCCCATATCGGGAACATATATATCCTTATCCGTCTGATACTTCCCTATGGTGTAGTAATCGTATCTCGTCTCATCGAGGCTCACTTTAAACGCGTGCTTCACATTTGGGTCTGCGAACGAAGTGTCGAGCCCACCAGAAACCGACACGGGGAAGAAGTCGGGGCACTCCCAATTCCCGGTGTGGGCCTTGGAATGCAGCGGTCGGTGGGCCCGGGTCCAGTGCACGAAGTCTTTGCTCGTGTACAAGTACGAGAGGCCTGTCCTTCTATTGTCACTGCTGCCTATTGTGATTCTCCAGAGCCCGTCTCGGCCCATCCAGGCCGTTGTCGGGTCTCGGAACCGGGTTTTGTTGACGGGCCGGTCCGCAACGATGATGGGGTTGTTATTGGGCTTGGCCCATTCGCGGAGGTATGGGTCCGAGAGGTTTGTGGGGACAGCGTAGTTTTGGACCTGGGTGTTGTTTTGGTCAACGATTCCGGTGTAGAGGATGACGGGCTTGTTGCCGGGGAGGATGGTGGCGGAGCCGGACCAGCAGCCGAATTTGTCGAAGGGCTTGGAGGGGGAGATGGCGGGGTCGAGTTTTTCCCAGTTGATGAGGTCAGAGGAGACGGAGTGGGCCCACACTATGTTGCCCCAAACGGCCCCTTTTGGGTTGTACTGATAGAAGAGGTGGTAGATTCCGTTGTAGTACATTGGGGCTGCACTTATAAAATTTTAAGTATCAAATTAAGAAGAAATTAATTACTCCAAATTTATAAGAAAATTAATGAATGAAAATAGAACCGACGTACCATTTGGATCTGATGTTGATTTTCGGATTTTGTGTAAATGTACATGAAAAACAAATACAAAAACACTTGTTACATTACATATGTATATACATTTTCATGCATGAACATTATTATTATTATCCAAAAACATGAGTGTCTCCGTGATCTGATCTGCTCTGAGCACGGAGATTAAGAAAAAAATATAAATATATTGGAGTAATTTATTTACCGTTAATCCAATTGTGGGCAGGTTGAAAATGGTAACCGGTTCTGTGAAGTTCCTCAACGCTGACGGCGCGAACGGACTGCAAGTGAGCAAAAACTTCATGGGATGCTTCGACGAGGACGACTCGATTGCTGTTGAAGAATGGTATTGCTAAACAACATAGCATGAGCAGCAAAAGCGGTGGTGATGGAAACTCCGGCATTTAGTTTATATTATTACTTAGATGTCTCGATCGATCGATATACACGTTCCGAGAAAGAGAGAGGGACGAGGGTATTTATAGGAAACACTAAGATATGATGTTCTTCTTTCCGATTAAAAAAATGAAGAGTCAAATATATGGATAAGTATGAAATTAACTGTGATTACCAAATATTAATCAACTGTTGCTCTCTATATTTTAATTATTGTTAATATTACTAATATTCAACCGTTGCTCTCTATATTAGTAATTATTATGGTAAACCAATTTGACATTGTTGGGTAAGTGTTATAATTGACTAGGCTCATAATTTTGGATTGGCATCCTCTCTCTCCTAATGAAAAATATTCCTAATAATTCTTAATGAGTTTTTCATTTAATATTAAGATCTTCCTCAATTAAAACAGGTAATAAAACTACAATAAATAATTATTGATAAAATATTTAACTTGTGAAAAAGAAAAATATTACTACTATAAAATTAACAATCTTTTTTTACGGTTTGTAATAATTTATTAAAATAAAAACAATTTTTTTTATATAATTTTTAACAATTGTTTACTTATATCAAATATGTAATATAATTTTATTATTATTAAAACTTATAAAATAAATAAATTATTGAATAAGTTAAATATTTTTATCAGTTAAAATTTTTTTTTAAGTCTCAACAATGCCTATTATATACTAGTACTACTCGTATAACCTTAAAATCGTATGCGTATATACTCATCTTTTATAGTATAAATGGAAAGTCAAGATTGCTCGCGACTATAATGAAAATAGTATAAATGGAAAGTCAAGATTGCTCGCGACTATAATGAAAGTATTATTTTATTTGAGTTTCAATTATTCATGTTGAAGTCTGACTCGATTAATCGTAATAAAACGGGAGGAACACGGCGGAAAGTTCGCGTCCGAAATTAGCTCTACTTACTCGTTGACTTGTGCTAATTATTTGTGGGAAATAATGAGACGGTAATTAATTGTTGAGTGGGATAGATGATGTCATTGATGATATCATCATGTGCATGAGGGATTTAGGGGCTATGCATGCACTTTTGCACTGAACAATAACATGTGCACTTTGTCATTGTTGATTTAAATGAAATAATTTAACGCTCACAATTTTAAAAGTCTTTCTGCCCAAAAAATTTTAACTCCCCAAAGTTACTCTAGTGCTTTATTCTTTATAACTTTGGGCAGTTATACGCAGTAGAGTATAATTTTGGGCAATTATAAATTTTAAGAGGCATAAGCTTGTTGAAATGCTGCTTTATCGTGAAATGATATATCCTCCAACGAACCACAATGTGTAAAAAAAAGAAGGCAAAGATATAATTTTTGAATCATCAAATAAATTCTCACCTGATGTCAGTAATTATTTTTCATATTGTTAATTTGCAGCAGAGATTATTGTTATAATATTAGTAGTTTGGATGAAGGTGCCTTTCACAAGTTTACAACTTGGGTTTCATTTAAAGTAGTTCAGCCTCAATATATTTTTCCTTAACTCGTAGGTGAATCAGAAGATGATAAAATCAACTCTCATGAAGGATCTCTATGGAGAAATTGAACAACTTAAAACAGGTTAGTTTTTGAGATTGTTGCCTTGGTGTGTGGTCTTCTTGGGGCTTCAATTTAAATCTATACAATGTCCGAGTACTTTTTTTTTCACATCTTCTCTTACTCTCACTCTTATCTTTTTTCTCAATCACTACAAAAAAATTAATATATCGCGACGACATATTTCGTCATAAAAACTTTATTTTTCGTCACGATATCTTTATGATGACAATTTTTTTGTGTCACAAGAATTGTCACTGAATGTGCGTCACAATAGGTATAGGTGACGTTAATACGATTCGTCGTCAAAATTCATCTTCTGATGACTATAATAGTCATCGTCACTATATATATGTATCTATAGTGACATATTTATCGTCACATATGTTTTCAAAATTTCGTTACTAATTAAGATATTTCGTCACTACATGTTAATTTTATTATGACGATTCAAATTTTGTCGCTAAAATCCAATGTTTTTGTGACGATTAAGCATTAATTATTAATTAATGTAGAATTATTGTGACGCTAATTTAGTTACCTAAAGATATTTTTTTGATTTTTTTTTTGTCATATTTTATAAGTTTTGTCATTATTAAGTTGGTCAATTGTGACAAAATAATATTTTTATTTTATATTCTTATTAATTTTTTTTAATATGACGATAAATGTAAAACATTGAATATTGTAAAAAATAAGAAATCATTACAATTTTCAAAAACATGTAAAATTCCACTTTACATCAAACTCGACTAAGAACATTTATCGCATTCATCACACAGACACTAAAGGGAAAATATTCAACATATGTTTGCGACGATTGACAACGGTATGAGAACCTCGACCTCACGATCAACGCTTTCAGCCTGCGTCCCAAAGGCCGAAGTGGCGATACTCTCTCGGATCTCGCGGCGGAGTGGACTTTGAGTGCACTGAAAATGGGAGTCGCAAAATTCAGTTTCCGATCTGGCAAATATCTGAACATCTCCCTTCCAGTCAATCTTCGCTCCGATAACGCAGTCCACGGTTACGCCTTGAAGGATCGTGCCTCAATCGACTCCGATCGGTCGAATGCACAAGGTTTAAATTCCGATTTGAGCGAGCTGAGGTCGATTGGTTCGTTGTTCCGCGTGATCTCGTACTTCCTCCTGATCGAGGGTATACCCAAACGACAACAACAATTATGAACAAGGAGCGGCTGGTTTATTTGTAGGACTTTGTTTCTGCAATAATTTACTTTAGATGAATTTTTTAGGAGAAAGTGGATTTGGAACGTGAGAGGTGGGAGAAGTGGGGAGGCCAAGGTTTTATATTAAGATTTTAGGTTAAACACAATTTCAATTTTTCATAATAAAAAATTATTAATCTATACAGTATTTAACAATTGAAAAGTCAATATCTTGAAAAATAAGATAAAAAATAAGATAAAAATAAATATTTATTATATAATTAAATTATTAAGGTAATTGTAAATCGGCTAAAATTAATTAATAGTGCTTTAATATTAGATATTACTCCAATATATAATTATTTTCGCATTTATTTAATAAAGTATATTTTAGTATAATATATATACATAAAAACATATTTTTTAATTAAATACAAATTTAGTAGAATATTGTCACACATATGTAATGTTTTTATTAAATATGTTAAAAATTTATATTTTCTTATATTTATATATATTAAAAACTAAAAAACAAATATTGATTTTTTTATAATCAATCTAATATTTATATAAAAAGTATGACAAAATTTGTGTCCTAAACTTTTACTTTCAAATTGTGATTCACTTAAATGAAAGTGACAAATGATTAACAATTGTCACCATATTAGTATAGGTGACAAGGAAAAATCAAACAAATTAATTAAATTGATTAATGACGAAAAATAAAATCGTCATAAAAAATATATTATATGACAAAAGTTCTTATCCCTAATTATAAATTATTATCGTCTCAAATAATAAAATGACGAAATAATTATGTCACTTATAATTTTGAATTATTAGTGACAAAACATGATTTCATTATAAAAATATTATTTTTCATGACCATGAATATGGTCATTAACTAATATAAATATTGTCACAAAAGATTTATGTGACGAAATTTTTATTTTCGTCTCGATAGATATAAAATAATGACGAAAAAATATTTTTAATGATGAAATAAAATATTGTCATGAAAAATAATAGTTTTTGGGACAAAAATAAATTTTGTCACGAAATTAATAAATTAAGTGACGAAAAATAAAATTTGTCACGTTTAAACAATAATTTGTGACGAAATTTATGTCGTCACAAAAAAAATCGTCACAAAAAGGATAATTTCTTGTAGTGAATAGAGGTTTATGCTGCACGGGAAAAGAATGGGGTCTACATTCCTAAGGAGCGCTATTATCAGGAGGAGAGTGAAAGAAAGGTGCTATATATTGGATGTTGCAACCTCTAAGTTTAATCATCCATTTTCTTTTCAAGCCATTTAATTCCTATTGATATATATTTGCAAGGCTAATAATTCTTATATAATAGAAAAGGTTAGACTGATACTGTTTAATTCTGGTAAATGGTAATAGGCTTTAAATTTCAGTTCACTAATTGTCAACTTTAGGGATGACTATTCGGTACGGACGGGTACCCCCACCCGAATTTTTCGGGTACCCGTACCTTAATAATCAAAAAAATCAATCCCATAATCCGATCCTCTTTAGTAAATCAGGTACCCAATACCCGAGCCGGGTAAACGGGTACGGTAATCGGGTACCCAAAATTACCCTAAAATTTTAATTTAAAAAAAAATCAATAATAATATTTAAATTTAATGATTTATTTTCATCAACAAACAATAAAAAATTATCAAATCAAAGTTTAAAATTGCAATAAAAAACAAAAATAATAATTAAAAATAATAATAAAATGTCATTTATTATTTATATAATATTTTAGATTTTTAATTAATATATTAATATATTTATTATTTTAATTTAAATAATTAATCGGGTATTTCGGGTATACCCGAACGGGTAATTGGCCGGGTACCCTAATACCCAATATTACCCTAACGGGTGCGGGTATTTCAGTACAAACCCGAATACCCGAACCCGAATAGTCACCCCTAGTCAACCTTATATTTCTAATTTTAGGCAATGGCTGATCAAATTGAACAAATGGGAGTGACAATAGAAAACCATCAGAAGGTCAGTTGACTCGATAGTCCTTTTTTTTTAACTGGAAATAAACATTTGGAAATTCTTGAAGTCTAATTGCAGTGAATATCTGATACACAGAATATATAGAGAGGAACTGCAGGCGAAATATGATGATCAGGTTGAACAATATTCTGATCTGAGGAACGAATTTGTTGAAACACAAGTAAGCCTTCTCTATTGTATCAATGTTTTAACCTCAAATCAAGTGAATCTTACTAAGGGTTGTTTTCAGAAAGATTTGACCCAAACAAGCAAGTTATTAGCAAATACCGAGGAAGAACTAAGACCATGTACAATAGAGGATCAATTAGGGTGTCAATTATGTATCAAGTCATCCAGTAGAAGGTGTCAAAAGTGTCAAATTTAACACCTTGTGGGCCCGGTGTCAAAATTTGATCCGATATCAACTAAAATTTGACACCCTCAGCTGGCCCCACCCATTATTTATTTAATCAAATAAATAGCATTTGGGCCAATAAAACGATGACATGTGTTTCTTTAATTAATTTTTTCACCTCATTTTTTAAATTAGTTTTTACACAATAATTATTATAAATAAAAATAAAATAAAAATACTATTATTTTTTATTTTTTGTTCTCTATAAATAGAGTGTAGGTTTGTTTCATTTGGACAACAATTTTTTTTTATGTTTTTTACTCTTATTTTTCACTTTTTGTGTGTCGTATTAAAAAAATTTATTATTTATTTTATCAAAATATTACAGATTTTCCAAATATTTTTTTTCAAATTTTCTTAATTTTCTTGTTTAATAAATTATTTTGTTGTAATTTTTAATTTAATAATTATTTATATGAAATAAATAAAGAAAAAATAAATAATAGGTGGAGTATAGAATATAGTGATGGAGAAGAAAGAGAATATAATTGACACTTTGAATAACACTCTGCTGGGTCTTATGCTGAAAAAAGAGTGTTAATTGAGGGTGTCAAGCTGACGTGGCAGGAGAGAAGTGTCAAATTTGACACCCGCTGCTGCAGATAGTCTAAAACAATGCCGTTATTCTATCAAGGAGAAGGATTTTTGTCATATCTGAGCAAATGAAAGCCGGTATTTATTGGTTTTTCCATTTTGTTGTAATTTCATTCACTTGGTATCTAACTTGTTTATCTGTAAATGATTAGAAAATGCGCTAGCTCATCAAACATGTGTATTGCGGGCTGAGTTGAAAAAATCTCAGAAGGACAATGCATCTCTATTTCTAAAAATTGGCATGTCTTAGTTATTTGAGCTATAAAGGTATCATTAATTCTGACTGGGCCAAATCTCTGTAATTGTTTTTAATTTGCAGCCAGAGAGGACAAAGTGAATGCCGATAACAGGAGGTGGAAGTGAAATCGTGGAATAATGGGAGAGTTGAAGTGGCTAATTATATATTTTAGATTTTAGGTTAAACACAATCTCACTTTCTCACAATAAAATTTTATTAATTAATATATAATATTTTCAAAAATTAAATATTTCTATAATTAATTATAATAAAATTATGGTGTATTATTAAATATGCAGGAAATCACCTAAAATTTAAATGTTTTAATTTTTATAAAAATCAAAAGATTTGTATGCTTTTCAAATTATAATAAATTTAATATTATTTTTTTCATATAAATTCTTTATTAAAAAAATCACAGTCATTTCTTTCTTTTTCTAAGACAATATTAATTTAATTGTTCAAATTTTATTTTTAAGGGATAATTGTAGGCTAGTATCTGAACTAAAGGCCGACTACCTGAACTTTGACGAATTTGCACTTTCATGCAAAAAGTGGCGTTTTCCGGCGACACGCGCATTGCACGTGATTGGCAATTCTCACTGCAACTACTGACAGGGTTAATTTGGACATTTTCTATATCTATATTAGCTGAATAAAAAAATAAACATTAAATCCACTTCCTTTTTATCAGTTGAAGAAATAAACACAACATTAAAATGTTCTAACACCCCGTAAGAAGAAGAAAATCTCACAACTCAAAAACCCTACCTCTTCCCTAATTCAATTTCTTCCCCAATCTCGCACATAATTAATCGGTGTAAGAACTCTCAGCTCGTCCCCAAATCTCCCACTGCAAAAACCCTAACTTCAAACTCCCAATTTCCCGCAGTAGATTCGAAATACCAGAAACCCTAATTTCAAACTCCCAATTTCAAGCTCGATTTTGGAATAATTTCGTGGCAATTAAGGTCGCAATCTACAGTTCTACCTGATGGAAAGCTCGTTCCCGACTATGGAGGACTTACAGATGTCTGCACAATTATTCTCCACCATTCAGGTTCTTTTATGCTGAAGTCAGGTAAGAAAATCTATGTGGATGGAAAAGTGGATTATTTTGATTTTGTTGAAGCCGAGAAAGTTAAAAAAATTGACTTGGGGTTTATGGCTAGTCGTGTTGGTATAGAGGGGTATGTAAATTTTTATGTTAGTATGAGTGGCCATGATAATTGTCAATCTCTGGAGTATGTGTGTGATGATTTCAGTGTTGGGCCATTAATCTCTGCTTGTATTAGTGTAGACCTCACTGTGGCTATCTATGTTGATCATGATGATTTGAAAAGTGATGATATTGTGTACTCATCTGATGGTTTAGCATTTCCTGATGGTGATATTATGGAGGATGATTAGAAATTGGAGGGTCTGGTAGATGGTGATAAAGATGATGTAGCAGATGGTAATAATGTTGAAGATGGTGATAAAGATGCTGTAGCAGATGGTGATAATGTTGAGGGTATGGCAGGTGATAATGTGGTGGGAAATGAACAGAATCTTATAAATGCCTCAATGCAAATCTTGTTGATGAGGAGATAGAGGAGGAGGACAGTGATGGGGAAATATCTATGGGAGATGACTCTGAGTTGTCTGACTATGAGGTGGCTAGTGACTTTGATTGTGAGAAAGATAATGCAGATTTCTATAAGTTTGTTGACTCTGAAGATGACTGTGGAAAGAAGAAAGATCTGAAGGGGAAAAGGCCATTGACAAGGAGCCAAAGTGAAGGGTGTTCCAAGGAGAAACAACCTGTAAACAACCTGAAAACTCAGGGCAGAAGAAGCCAAAAATATTTAAGGTGTTCAATGAGAAGACTGACATGGAGAATGTCCAACTTTATGTTGGACTGTGCTTCAAAGATATACCAATATACAGAGCAGCTGTGAAACAATATGCTATTGAGACTGGGAGATCCTTATATTTTCCAATCAACAATCTCTACAAAGTTCAAGCCAAATGTAAGCAAGAAGGATGTCCATGGGTGTTTTATGCCTTCAGAGTACCTAAAGATGACACTGTGGTTGTGAAGAATTTGGTTGATGAGCACACATGTGTGATGCAAGAAAGAGTGACTCAAGCTACATCACAGTACTTGTCCAAGAAGTATCTACAGAAGCTGAAATCTGATCCTAAGTGGCCTGTGAAGAGTAATATTGAAATCATGCAATCTGAAGTTGGATGCATTTTCACAAAGTGGCAGATGTATAGGGTTAAGAAATTTGTGACCAAAATGGGAGATGGAGATGCTTTAGCTCAATTCAGAGACCTCTACAGGTATGCTTCTTAACTGTTCTATTGAATGAAAATTCAATTATCTCTTTTGGAGTTGCTAATGCATCTGAAGTTTTCTATTGAGTGAAAATTCAATTTTATATATCTTTATTGAGTTGAAATTCAATGTTCTACAGGTATGTTGCTGAAGTTTTCAGAAGCAACCCAAATTCCACATTCAGAATCAAGTCCAAAGCTCTATCTGATGAGGCTGTGTTTCAGAGGCTATACATATGTTGGAATGCTGTAAAACTTGGAATGGCAGCTAGGAACATGAGGATCATTTGATTGGATGGGTGCCACCTAAAAACTGAGTATGGAGGAGTGCTGCTAAGTGCAGTTGGAGTTGATGGCAATAATCAGATGTACCCTATTGCTTATGCTGTTGTGGAGAAAGAGAAGTACAGTTTTTGGCTGTGGTTTTTGGAGCTCTTGGTCTCTGATTTGGGGATAACTGAAAGCAGAGCATATTTATGGACAGTAATGAGTGACAAACAAAATGGACTTGTTGATGCAGTGTCTACCTTGCTTCCATACTGTGACCATAGGTTTTGTGTGAGGCATCTAGTTGCCAACTTCAAGCTGGTTCATAAGGGATTGTCATTGGAGAATCTGATTTGGAAAGCAGCTAGATCTACTAGGCTTGTGGACTTTGAATCCACTATGGAAGAGGTGAAGAAGAGGAATGTTGCAGCCTTTGAATGACTTTCAAAGAAGAGTCCCAACCACTGGTTAATGTCACACTTCAACACATTGAACCACACTGCTATGATCTCCAACAACATGTCTGAGAGTTTCAATGCCATGATTGGGCAGGCTAGGACCAAAGGGATCATATATATGCTAGAGGAAATCATAAAAATGTTAATGAAGAGCATTGGATTGAAAAAACAGGAGATGGAGAAGAACTCATGTTACCTATGCCCTAATATCCAACAAATTCTTGACAAGCAGAAGGTGAAGTCATATGGATTTGCAACCCATTGGAATGGACAACATGAGTTTGAGGTGACTGGTCCAAGTGAGAGGTCTTTCTATGTCCATATTGGGGACAGAATTTGCAGTTGCAGGAAGTGGCAGCTGACTGGTATCCCATGCCCTCATGTGATTGCATGCTTTAATCACATGAGATACAAACCAGAGGATTATGTAGCTTCATGTTATACCAGAGAAACCTACCTCAAGGTTTACATCAACTACATGACTCCCATGTATGGCAGAGATGAGTGGCATGCACCTCCTCAAAAGGACATGCCTCCTCTAGTTCCTCCAACCGTGACTAAGATGCCTGGAAGACCAAAAAAGCACAGCAGAAAGAAGGAGCCAGGGGAATTAATTAGCACTGTCAGAAATGGAAGAATGTCAAGGAGAGGGGTGGTGATGAGTTGCACCCTGTGCAAAAAAGAAGGTCATAATAAAAGGGGATGTCCAATGAATAAGAGTAGAGTTCAAAAGGATGAAGGGTTGGGGATTCCATCTGCAACACAAGTAAGTTACTGAAAATGTTTATTAATTCTGTTTTTTGGCAATTGTTTGAAAATGTTTATTAATTCTGTTTTTTGGCAATTGTTTGAAAATGTTTATTAATTCTGTTTTTCTGGATTTGTTAATGTTTGTAGGAGTCAAGTGAGAATGCCAATGAAGCATCTGCTCCAACATCTCAGCCTACTACATCACAGCCTCTTGTTAGAAGAAGTCCAAGGTTGAAGTCAACTCAGCCAATCAGGGTTGAAGTAAAAAAGACCAAGAATGAAGGAAAAGCAGTTGCAAGTTCATCTAACCCTACCATGAAAAAACAGGTAACTTTGTGTTAATGATGCTTTTCTGTTAATATTGTTTTTGGAAATTATATGTTTCTGATTTGCTTGTGTGTTTGTACAGTCTACTGAGAATCTCACTGAAACTCCTGCAGTTCAACATGGAAAGAGAAAGAGAAATGAACCTGCAATACAACATGGAAAGAGAAAGAGCAACGAGCCTGCAAGTGCATCTGAGCCTGCTGTTCACCCCTCAGTGCCTGAAAAGACTGATAATGTCAAAAAGCAAAAGAGCAAGGGAAAGGAAGTCATGTCAGCTTTTGAGGCAGGTAAAAGATCTGTTGAAAGTGCTTTTGAGCTAGGCAAAGCATCATCCTAGCCCACAAATGTCTTCCAGAAGTTGTCTGTTAAAAGACAAATTTCATTTTCTCAACCCTTGTTCTCAACTGAGCCTGCATATCAACCTTTCACATCTTCACCACACAAGGTGTTGCATTGGCAAGAGGGCCCTCCTGAATGTGTACAGCAATGATGGGAATGAATGTTTATGTCTTGTTTAGATTTTGGAAACTCTTGAACACTTCTTAGTTTTGGGAACCAGTTATTGTGTTGCGTAACTGTTGGTTTTGAAATCTTTTGAACCGTTGTTTTTTTTTTTGGTAAAAGTCAATCACATAGAAAATAAAAAATAGTATGGTACAGTACAGCGCATAGGGGAAGAAACCCCCACCGCATCACCGAGCTAACAGACTAGCTCTCCAACCAAGCTAAGCTAAACATATAGCACTAAATAATACAAATGCAGTCACCAGGCTATATGTCAAACTCTCTTCAGTGCACGTGCCTGAAGAGAATCTGGAAGTCGAAACGAGCGGATCCTCTCCTGTATGATAGAAATCGCCTGAGAGGCCACCACTGTAGGCGACACCGAACGAGCCTCATGAATCCTCGTGTTCCTCTCGAGCCAAATAAAGTAGATCAGAGCAGCGAGAAGCCCACGGTACGCGCAAGATATCAAGTGCTTCCCACGCCATCGACTAGAAGCCCGTAATACTGCACTATACCAACTACCACGTGGTCATAGAAATCCCACCTCCACCTCAAGTATACGCAAGCAATCCCGTGAGAAGGGGCACTTAAAGAAGAGATGAGAATGTGTCTCCGCACTCTCCCCACCACATAGCACACACGAGTCATCACCCCAACCAATCCAACGCTTATACCTAGTCGGTAGCCGACCGCGGATAGCCATCCAAAGAATGAAGCAATGCCGTGGGATACGTCCAGGTCCAGTCAAAAGGGCAGCCCACGGCACTCTGGGACCCTCTGGGCGGAATAGTGTATATGCCGAGTCAGAGGTGTAGGTCCCTGAACGATGTAATGTCCATCGCACTGTATCTGTCCTCACATCTATATTCGGCAAGCCGTCCATAAGATCCACGAATTCCGCCGCAAAGTCTGCTGGCCATCTCCACTCCCCATCAACTATGACCATATTCAACGACGCAGCCCTAGGAAGCCTCCTAAGCCAAGGTCCCAACTGACACACCTCCTCCAATCGGCCGAGGTGATGCCACGGGTCCCTCCAAAGGTAAAACTGCGATCCATCCCCGACCCGCATCTTAATAGCTGGTAACACAGCTGGGCGTAGCTTAAGAAGCTGTCGCCAACTCCATGAGCATGCATTAGACACCTTTGCACTCCAAAAGGAATGCCTCCTCAGTCGATTATCTTGAATCCAACTGACCCAAACAGATTCCGGATCCTGACTCAGTATAGCCCAGATGTTTCTGGTCATAAGGGCTCGATTCTGAGCAGTGAGATCACGGATACCCAGTCCACCCTCACTAGCAGGCCGACAACAATCAACCCATCGGACCTTGGCATATCCCTTATTGCCCAACCCAAACCAAAGAAATCTCCCCAGCCTCTTCTCAATCTCCTCAATAATTCCCTGGGGGAGGATGAACACACTAGCCCAGTAGATATGTAACGTACCCAGATATGATCGGATCAGCTGTAACCTCCCTGCATAAGATAGTGTACGAGAGGTCCAAGAACCCAGTCTAGCATCAATCCACTGTAGAAGGGGGCACAATCCCTCAGCCTCAACCGAGAAGAAATCAGAGGAACTCCCAGATAACGCACCGGAAGGGTCCCGACCGGGAAATCAAACACAGGCTGGAGTATCGAAATATCATCCTGCGCCTGGATGGAAAGATAGATATTACTCTTAATTGAACCGTTGTTAGTTCTGGGGATTCTGTGAACAAGTCAGTTATGTGGTATGTATCTAATGACATTGTCCTGTGTTAAGCATTATGAACAGGTTATCGTGTAGTATTATGTTTTGGGAACAAGTTATTATGTATTAATTGAAAAAAATATAGTAGGTTAATTACGTTAATAATAAGACCAAATAATAACTTTTAATAATTAATGAGAAATATTATTTTTTCATAAAAACATTATGTGACAAAAAAATTATTTTTGTCATGATAAGTTTCAAATAATGACGAAAAATATTTGTTGTTTATAAAATAAAATTGTCAAGAAAAATATTATTGTAAAGTGACAAATTTTTTAAATGTCACTGTCTCGGTATATTAATTGAAAAAACAAAAATTATCACTTTTAAGTGATAAGTTGTGACGAAATAATTATGTCATTAATAATTTTTGAATAATTAATGACAAATATAATTGTGTCACAAAAACGTTTTTTTCCATGACTTTTGTTTTATTGTCCCTAATTACATTAAATATTGTCACAAAATATTTATGTGACGTAATTTTTATTTTTGTCATGATGGTTGTCAAATAATGACGAAAACAAAGATTTTTATTGACGAAAAAAAATTTGTCATGAAAAACAATATGTATGGTGACAAAATAAAATTTTGTCACTAATTTGATATATTTAGGGACGAAATGTAAGTTTGTCACTTTTAAATGATAATTCATGACAAAACTTATGTCGTAAAAAAAATCATCACGAAAAGAGTAATTTTTTGTAGTGAGTTGCTAACCGGATCTACATCTCAACAAAGCGAACACTTAGAATGTGTTGAGAAACTCTGCAATTATTGTTTTCTCAAAGTACATGAACAGGTAGTTTTTCTACGGTTTAGCTGGGTTGCTGGGTCCCTTACATTCCGAACTTCATTTACCTATATATTATATACATTTATTGTTGATACATAAACTTGATTTAATAAATAAAATAAAATAAATAACTTAATAAATACTTTGACGTTTCTAATGTCATTAGTAAATGGGGGTTTTTAAGTTTGTAAGTTTCATAGTATTGAGGTGGTGTCTTTAAGTGGGTTGATTTAATGTTAGAAGTGTGACCGTGTTAGTATATGTTAAAATATGACTCGAATCCGTAGGAATTTTGTTTCTTTATTTAGGAAAATTAGAATTATATTTAATATAATATAATTCTATTTTTTATGGATTTAGGAGTCATATATTAGGAAAAAGGGTTTATTCATATTCCTAACTGTTACCTAATTTATGGGTTTTCTACACCTATTAATAAGGATCTCCATAGACACAATTATTTGTGTGTTGAACACCAAGAGAGACACCATGTGATAATATTGTGTGAGATTAGAGGGTTTTAGAGTGTATATCAATCCTTGTAATCATCGGCAATATTATAGTGAAAGTTCTCGTCGTTCCTCCCGTGGTTTTTCCCGATTTGAGTTTCCACGTAAATTTCTTGTCTTCTTTACTTGTCTCCTTCTTCTTTATTTATTGTTGAGTTAATTTCGGGGTTCCGCATTATTATTCGTACTATACATCGTCGATCTGCAACAAGTAGTATCTAGTGGCACCGGTCTTGATCGTGTGGCGTTCAGAGCATTGTCCCGTAACAAGTGGTATCAAAGCCAAGTTACGATCCTAAAAGCTAACAAGTGGTATCAGAGCCAGGCAACGATCCCGTGACCTTCCATACTACGATTCTACTACCTTCCGGAGCAAGGTTTCGATGGCGAGCGTGAGGTACGATCTACCGAATTTAAGTCTCAACACGAGGTTTCCTATTTGGCAATACAAGATGAGGTTAGTCCTCAGATCTCTTAAGCAAGAGATTGTTCTACTTGGTATTGACAACAAGCCGAAAGACATGAAGCATGACGAGTGGGTGGAGCTCGATCAGATGGCTATGGCGACCATAGGGCTTCATGTTTCGGATTCTTTGACCGAGGAAACGATGGAGGCGAAGACCGCAAAGGAATTATGGGAGTTGTTGGAGTCAATGTGCGTTGAGAAAACGGTGTCCAGCAAGCATCACCTGAAGAGAAGTCTCTACTTCCTCAAGATGGCGGAGGGGTCGTCAATTCAAGACCATGTAGCGAGATTCAAGGAGCGTGTAGCTGACCTTGGGAAAATTGGCGTGAAGATCGAAGATGATGATCTTGCGTTTTGGATGTTATGCTCGCTACCCCCCTCCATGGCGGCTTTTCGGGACACACTTCTCTATTCACGAGATAGCCTCACGTTTAAAGACGTAACTTCGGCTATCTCGTCAAGGGAAAACGTACAAAGGATGGAGTCCAACAAAGATGGTGTGCCCGATGTGGGTGAAGGACTTAATGTCCAAAAGAAGTACCGTGATAAAGGAAGCGACTCAGGGAATTCGAAGTCGCGACACGGGAATAAGGTGTGTTTCTATTGCAAGAAGAAGGGACACATAAAGTCGGAGTGCTACGCGTTGAAGAATAGGGAGAGCAACAACAATAATTCCGGTAATCGGAATTCCGGTGACGTTGGATTAGTAGATGGAAATTTCTATGGAGAACTACTAATGGCTCTAGGCGAGAACTCCAACTTTTGTGGTGATTGGATCTTAGACTCGGGTTGCTCGTTTCATATGTGTCCGGACCGGTCATTGTTCGAGACTTATGAATCTTTGGAGCATGGTGCGGTGTTTATGGCTAATAACACCTCGTGCAAGGTCGAAGGGATTGGGAATATCCGCTTGAAGATGTTCGATGGCACGGTGCGCACGTTAGGCGAGGTAAGACATGTCCCTGACTTGAAGAGGAATTTGATTTCCTTGAGTACCCTTGATATGAAGGGCTATAAACTCACTTGTAAAGGTGGAGTTTTAAGAGTTACCAAAGGTGGTTTGGTAATATTGCGGGGAAAGAGAAAGACGGGTCGTCTTTATGTCCTCGATGGAAGCTCGGCAAAAGAAGTAACCAAGGTTAATTCTAGCTACACCGGAGAAGGTGGAGTTTATGAGGCTACCGAAGAGGCTTTGGTAGTGTTGGGAGGAGACGAAAAGGCGAGACGACCTTATGTCCTCCAAGAAGGCGCGGTGAAGGAAGTAACCGGGGCTGAAACCCGACTCTTGGTAGAAGAGTCTAACCGGCTTAGAAGCATGCAAACGAAGGCCGGAGTGACCAAGCTTAAAGACAAAGATAAAGCGGTGAACGAAGTAACCGTGGGAAAAACTAGGCTCTCGGATGAAGAGTCTACACGACTAGACCATGTGCGGCTTGGGCATGTGAGGAAAGTCGATTTGAAGGATCGAGTGTTTCTCGATCTATGGAGTGTTTCTAAACCTGGTGAGCCATGTGCGCTTGGAAAGCGGTCGAGAGGGTATATCTCGAATTGGGCTCACAATTCGAAGAAGACACTCAGGTATGTACGTTCCGATTCATTGGGACCTTTGAAGGTCCAATCTTCTAGGAACTAGGCCCGTTGGGGCATTTGGAGGAAGACGAGGGACGAGACTATTGAGGGCGATGTGATTTCGTTTTATGGTTTGATGTGCGATGAGATTTCGCATGCGCGATGGGATTTCGCGGCTTTGTGTTACATGTGATGTGATTTCACATGAGCGATGGGATTTCACGGTTTCTCGTCAAGGTGGAGATTGTTAAAATATGACTCGAATCCGTAGGAATTTTGTTTCCTTATTTAGGAAAATTAGAATTATATTTAATATAATATAATTCTATTCCTTATGGATTTAGGAGTCATATATTAGGAAAAAGGGTTTATCACTATTCCTATTGGTTACCTAATTTATGGGTTTTCTACACCTATAAATAAGGATCTCCATAGACACAATTATTTGTGTGATGAACACCAAGAGAGACACCATGTGATAATATTGTGTGAGATTAGAGGGTTTTAGAGTGTATATCAATCCTTGTAATCATCGGCAATATTATAGTGAAAGTTCTCGTCGTTCCTCCCGTGGTTTTTCCCGATTTGGGTTTCCACGTAAATTTCTTGTCTTCTTTACTTGTCTCCTTCTTCTTTATTTATTGTTGAGTTAATTTCGGGGTTCCGCATTATTATTCGTACTATACATCATCGATCTGCAACAAGTAGTATCTAGTGGCACCGGTCTTGATCGTGTGGCGTTCAGAGCTTTGTCCCGTAACAAGTGGTATCAAAGCCAAGTTACGATCCTAAAAGCTAACAGTATAAATAGGCTTCAAATGGTGAGAAGAATATCATCTCATTGTAAACCTTCTTCCTATTCAATAAAGAGTAATATTTAATAAAGTACTTCCTCTCCTCCCCTCTTTATTTGCCAACAAAGTTGTATCAGAGCGATGGCAACAAAATCCCTTTCTTTCCAATATACACGCCTTTCAAAACTCAACTATGAAAATTGGTCGCTTAGAATGAAAGCGATGCTTGGATCCCAAGGATTATGGGATATAGTTGAAGATGGTTTTGTAGAGCCTCAAGATGCGACGACTCTATCACAAACCCAAAAGGAGAACCTGGAGAAAAGAAAGAAAAGAGATCAACTTGCCCTTACCATGATTCATCAAGGGTTGGATGAAGATATTTTCGAGAAAATAGCCAATGAATCAATATCGAAGAACGCGTGGGAAACGCTTCGCAACTCCGTTGTAGGAGTCGATAAGGTGAAAAAGATTCTCCTTCAAACTCTAAGGGGAGAGTTTGAATTGATCTCGAAGAAGGAGAATGAGTCGATATCCGACTACTTCACGAGAATTTTGGCTATAGTCAATCAAATGAAGAGACTTGGAGAAGCGCTCACAGATGTCCGAGTAGTAGAGAAAATACTACGATATCTTTATGTTCAAAATTCAACCATGTGGTGGTCGCAATTTTGGAGTCAAAAGATTTAGAGATAATGACCGTTGATGAACTTAACGGGTCATTACGAGCTTATGAAGAGATGATGAATCGAGGCGAGCAAGCCAAAGAGAAATCAGAAAATCTTTTACAAGCAAAGACGACCTCGCGAGGAGGAACTTCGTATCGAGGTCGTGGCCGCGGTCGAGCAGGAGGCCGAGGACGTGGTCAAGGACGAGCAAATTCTCAAGGGAGTGACGAGCAGTCATCTCAAAATAGTCATGAAAATTCGAACAATTCAAGGGGTCAAGGAAGAGGACGAGGACGAGGAAGAGGTAACCATTCCGGTTACAATGAGAAAAAGGACAAGTCGCATATTGAATGCTACCGCTGTCACAAGTACGGGCACTATGCTTTTGAATGTTATTCCAAAGTGGAAGGCGAAGAGGCAAACTTAGCCGAGAACAAGGAAGCTGATGGTGAATAATCCTTGTTGCTCGCACTAAAAGAAAATTCCACCGATCGAGTAAACACCTGGTATCTCGACAATGGAGCCAGCAACCACATGACGGGAGACAAAAGCAAATTTGTAAAGCTTGATCCGAGTAAGAAAGGACTTATAAAGGTTCGAAGGCAAAGGTTCGAAGGCAAAGGTTCGATTCTTCTTGAAACAAAAATTGGCGGGCACAAAATTTTGAGTGACGTCTACTACGTTCCAAAATTGACGAGCAATATCTTGAGTATTGGTCAACTTTTGGAAAGGAACTATAAAGTTCACATGGAAGGTCGTACACTTTGACTTCGCGATCAAGATGGCAGCCTCGTTGCAAAGGTGGATATGACAAAGAACAGAATGTTCTTGTTGGATTTGAAGAATTGTGCACCCATGTGCTTGAAGACTTGCAGTCTGGAACCATCATGGATATGGCACATGAGATTTGGCCATTTACATTTTGGAGGACTTAAAGCTTTGGAAAATCACAAGACGGTGATAGGAGTTCCAAAGATTGATCATCCTGATCAATTGTGTGAAGCGTGCTTGCTCGGCAAGCATCCAAGAAAGAGCTTTCCTAAGCAATCCACTTCGAGAGCGACAAAGCCGCTCCAACTTGTCTATGCGGATGTTTGTGGACCGATCAACCCTCAATCATTCGGTAAAAGTTCTTACTTCGTGCTATTTATTGACGATTATAGCCGAAAGACGTGGATCTCTCTCTTCAAGCAAAAGTCGGAAGCTTTTGATGCATTCAAGAAGTTTAAAGCTCTGGTGGAAAAACAAAGCGGATATGAGATCCAAACTTTGAGGACAAATAGAGGAGGTGAATTCACTTCGAATGAATTCAACAAATTTTGTGCAGAACATGGAGTGCGTCGGTTTTTAACGGCTCCGAGGTCGCCTCAACAAAATGGTGTCATCGAAAGGAAGAATAGAACAATTCTCAATACGGCGAGGAGTATGTTGAAGGCTAAAAACATGCCGAGGGAATTCTGGGCAGAAGCTGTAGCGTGTGCGGTGTACCTATCAAATAGGAGTCTAACCAAGAGTCTGGAAAAGAAAACACCACAAGAAGCTTGGTGTGGAAAGAAACCGAATGTATCACATCTTCGTGTGTTTGGCTCTATCGCATATGCTCAAGTTCACGAGCAAGATAGAATCAAGCTTGACGATCGCAGCAAGAAGCTCGTATTCATCGGGTATGATGAAAACACCAAAGGATACAAGTTGTACAATCCGAGTACCGGAAGACTTGTAGTGAGCAGAGATGTCCAGATCGATGAAGCAGCTTCATGGGATTGGAGCTCGCTGGAAGAAAGAGAATCATATGACTTTCTTCCTTATTTTTACGAAGAAGAAGAAGTAGCGAGGCCCGAGGAGCCTCCTTCTCCGGTTTCACCGAACTCCCCGAGTTCACCGGACTCACCAAAAGAAAAAATGCCTAAATATCGAGATCTTGTTGATATCTATAACGATACTCATGAAATCGAAAACTTTAGTCTGTTTTGTCTGCTCGCAGATGCTGAACCAGCGAGCTATGAAGAAGCAAGCGAAGATGAAAAATGGAGGAAAGCCATGGACGATGAAATCTAGTCCATCGTGAAAAATGATACTTGGGAGTTAATGAAGGTTTTCGATGCCGATCCAATCGCATGATTACCTCGTTCGTGTGTGCGGAAGCGTGTAAAACGAGTAAACACGAACAACAAGATCTAGTGCACACATAATGTGTATAAGAACACATATAAACATATATATATATACACATCCAATATATATATATATATATATATATATATATATATATATATATATATATATATATATATATGGTGTTGAGTCGATTGAACCACCTTAATGGATCAGCAACTCAAAGCTCTCCTTGTGAATGACCTCGTCACTCCTTTAGATCGTCCGGATGTTGAAGCCGCACAAATGACCCGGCCTCTACGTGTTGCACACGAACCCGGAATCGAACTTTCTTGCTTGTTTGAAGTGGTTCTCCAAGAACTCTCTTCTCTCTATCTTTTGTCTATGATTTTCGTGGCTGATGAAAAGTGAGATGAAAACATATGTTTTCATCACTATATTGATCAACATTAACCTCCCTTGTAACCCCCACCATAATGTGCATCATAATGCACAAGTAATGGTGAATAATGGGGAGGTGAAGGGTCATTTCCACATCACCATGCCAAATGGCATTAGATGTGGTCCCCTTGCTTGTGTGGCATGCCATGTCACACCATGTGACATGCATCCCATGCATGTGAAAATCCATACTTATTGATTCTAAATCAATATAACAAGCAACGTAATTCCGACTCGTGTGTGACCCTGTAGGTATGATTTATCGATCAATATTATATTGTTCCCAACAATTAATATTATCTAATAATCATTTAACATCCATAGATGACCTTATGACTTTATCGATTGCACACGTGTGATCGAAGGACATACACCAACAGTTAACATCTCGCCCAGAGCACCAAAAGACCATTGGAGTCAAATGGGTGTTCAAAGTGAAAAGAAATGCTAATGGCGAGGTTGAAAGATATAAAGCTCGGCTTGTTTCTAAAGACTACAAACAAAAAGAAGGAATTGACTATGACGAGGTTTTCGTCCCAGTAGCTCGCATGGAGACAATCCGTTTGTTGATTTCACTAGCCGCTCAAAATCGGTGGATGGTGCATCAATTAGATGTGAAGTCTGCATTTCTAAACGGAAATCTAAATGAGACTATCTACATTGATCAACCGCTCGGCTATGAAATCAAAGGTCATGAAGATAAAGTCTTGAAGCTGAAAAAGGCGTTGTACGGGCTCAAACAAGCACCACGAGCATGGAATGACCGACTTGATAAATATTTGCAAGAGAATGGATTCTCAAGATGCATCCACGAGTATGCTCTCTACGTGAAGAAAGAAGGTAGAGACTTGTTATATGTTTGTGTGTATGTGGATGATCTCATTTTCACAGGGAACAATGTGGAAATGTATGAAGAATTCAAGTCGGCGATGGCACGAGAATTCGAGATGAGCGACATGGGACATATGTCGTATTACTTGGGCATCAAAGTAAATCAATCAGAAGAAGGGATATTTATCTCACAGGAAAGATATGCAAAAGAAGTCCTCAAGAAGTTTAAAATGTTCAATTGCAATTCAGTGAATACTCCTATGCAATTTGGAACACAACTGAGGAAAGAGGAAGGAACGATAAACCCAAGTACATTCCGAAGTCTTATCGGAAGCTTGAGGTACTTAACTTGCACGCGACCTGACATTTTATATGCAGTCGGTGTTGTAAGTCGATTTATGGAGAATCCAGCCGAGGCACACATGTTAGCTGCAAAGAGGATACTTCGGTATATCAAAGGCACACTTGATTATGGTATTTTCTACCGCTCTTCGAGCAACTACATGTTGTCTGGATATTGTGATAGTGACTATGCAGGAGATCTTGATGATCGAAAAAGCACAACTGATTTATGTTCTTTATGGGAGAACATGCAATAGCTTGGAGTTCGAAAAAGCAAGCTATAGTAACACTTTCGAGTTGTGAATCGGAGTATGTGGCGGCAACTTCCTGTGCTTGTCATGCAATTTGGTTGAGAAGGTTGTTGAAAGAACTTCACTTGGAGCAAGGAGATGCAACAAAAGTCATGATCGACAACAAATCAGCTCAGAGTTTGGCTAAAAATCCTGTCTTCCATGAAAGAAGCAAACATATTGATACAAGATATCATTTTATTCGAGAATGCGTTGCAAAGAAAGAAATAGAGTTGGAGTACGTGAAGTCTATGGATCAAGTTGCCGATATATTTACAAAGCCACTCAAGTTCGATGATTTCAAGAGACTAAGGTTCATGCTCGGAGTTCGGAAGAATCAAGTTTAAGAGGGAGTGTTGATACATAAACTTGATTTAATAAATAAAATAAAATAAATAACTTAATAAATACTTTGACGTTTCTAATGTCATTAGTAAATGGGGGTTTTTAAGTTTGTAAGTTTCATAGTATTGAGGTGGTGTCTTTAAGTGGGTTGATTTAATGTTAGGAGTGTGATCGTGTTAGTATAAATAGGCTTCAAATGGTGAGAAGAATATCATCTCATTGTAAACCTTCTTCCTATTCAATAAAGAGTAATATTTAATAAAGTACTTCCTCTCCTCCCCTCTTTATTTGCCAACATTTATCTCGTCATGAAAATCAGAATTGTGAATATATTGTGCTTGTGTGGGTGCATACATATATTTTGATAGAACTTATTTCCCTGAAGCTATTCCCTCATTAATGATACATTTGTCAATATGCATGATGCATGGATTATTATTTGACAAAGATTTTCTTCTGGGCTACCGGAGAACTGAGGAATAAACTAAGTGCTTCAAGGGATTTATTCCTTTCTCATTTTGGGGGTGTTCAAAATGTTGTTAGGAAACACAAAGCAGACAGTAATGCTACTTTGGACGAACTGTCTGCTTTGGCTTCTTCTTACTCAAACTCTGATGGAGAAGTAAGAATTTGTTTTCCCGCCTCATTTTCTGTTAGTTGTTTTCCTTAATATAGTCTCACCTATGTTGTCGTTGTCAAAATCTATGTAGCTACTAGCTGCAGAGACAGTTGAAGTTGATTCAATATTTGATGATCTTCAACAAACTTGTTAAGAACTGAAATCTGAAAATCAACGAGAACCCTCGCTGCCCAAAGCCAAAGGTTATACTGTAATATTATGAATAATCAATTAAACCCTAATCAAGGCTTTAAATACCTTTCCTAGTAATTGTCCAAAAGGAAAGTCTGAAAATACTTACGTAATAGAAAATCAAAATAACTATAATATGGAATAAGAATAATAATGCAACTTCAGCCTACGAACAGTGGGCTCAGGCCCGTCTCCGCCGTCGATAAACTAACAGGGGCCTTGGTCCCTCACCCAAGTCGAGCCCCTGCTCTCGTTCCCTATCAACTCCATCCTCCTTCGAAATAACCTTGTCCTCAAGGTTGAATTCTGGAAATTGACTCTGAAAACTAGTTTTACTCATCCAAGTCGCATCATCCACTGATTGCCCCACCCATTTAACCAACAGCTGCTCTTCCTCCACTCCTTTCACGTGATCAGTACGACACGCTAGCACTTCTTCGGCCTCAAACACCGGTCCAACCGGCAACTCCAAACTCTCCGGAAACTCTGCCTCCACGGGGTGGTCCCCCACCACCCGCCGCAGCTGTGACACATGAAATACGGGGTGTATACGGCTGGTGGCTGGCAAGGACAGCTTGTACGCGGCTGATCCTATGCGCGTCTCCACTAGAAACGGTCCATAGAACTTGGGTGACAGCTTATGGTAAGGCCGACGAAAGACTGTAGATTGTCGATGAGGCCGAACGTTCAAGAGTACCTTGTCGCCAGCTTGGAAAACCACCTCTCGCCGATGTTTGTTAGCCTGCTTGACCATACTTTGTTGTGCCTTCACTAAATTACCCTTCAAGCATGCCATCATGATATCTCGACTGCCTATAACATCAGCCACGGCAGCGACTCTGCTCTCACCCGGCAAAAATCGACGAATGGTAGGAGGCGTTCGCCCGTACACAATCTCGAAAGGGGTAACCCGGGCAGCCGTCTGGAATGCTGTATTATACCAATATTCAGCCCACGGCAACCACCGTAACCACTGTTTTGGATGCTCACAAGTAAAGCAGCGCAAATAAGTTTCCACCACCCGATTTAACACTTCCGTTTGGCCATCTGTCTCCGGGTGGTATGCTGAACTAAACTTCAAGTGCGTTCCAGATAATGCAAATAACTCCTTCCAAAACGCACTAACAAACAAGGAGTCGCGATCACTAACAATGGATCGGGGAATCCCATGCAACCGCACTACTTCCTTCGCAAATATTTCAGCGACTGAACGCGCCGTAATAGGTGGCTTTAGTGCTATGAAATGTCCATACTTGGACAAACGATCTACAACCACCAGAATCGACGTATACCCCTTCGACTTGGGCAAGCAGGTAATGAAATCCATTGAAATATCCTCCCAGATCAGATCCGGTATTGGCAACGGCTGTAGTAGTTCGGCCGGCGACATTGCTTCATATTTGGCCTTTTGACAAACCAAACATTGGGCGACATAATTTTGTACCCGACTGAACATCCCTCTCCAATACACATTCAGCGCTAATCTCCTGTAGGTCCGATAGGCAACTGCGTGCCCACCTTCAGGTGTATCATGAAATTCTTCTAACAAACGAGGGATCCATTTGGAGTCGGAGGCAAGCACCAAGCGCCCTTTATAAAATAACCGCCCTCCCAAAAGCTCGTAACCCGGCTGACTAGTGTCGTTCGTTTCCAACGCCCGCACAATTCCTCTCACGAACTCATCTCGCTGCTGCTCTTCCTCAATATCAGCCAACCCCAACCATTCTGGCCCACTAACTGCAGCCAACGAGGCCTCCACCCCTTTTCGTGAAAGCGCATCAGCCGCGGCATTAGAAATACCTGTCTTGTACTCAATCACAAAGTCATACCCCAGTAACTTCGCCACCCAAACCTGCTGCGACGGCGTCGTTATGCGCTGAGTGAGAAGGTGTTTAAGGCTACGATGGTCGGTTTGCACTACAAATCGCCGTCCAATCAGATATGGTCGCCAATGTTGAACTGCTAGGGCCAACCCCATCATTTATCTCTCATAGGCTGACTTAGATAGGGTGCGATCAGCTAATGACTTACTGAAATATGCGATGGGTCGCCGCTCCTGCATGAGTACTGCCCCAACGCCTGTTCCGGACGCATCACACTCCACTACGAACTGTCGGTCAAACTAAGGCATAGCCAACACGGGCGCCTCAGTCAATGCCCGTTTAAGGCGCTGAAAGGCCTCATCGGCCTCAGGTGGCCACTCAAATCGAACTAGAGCCTCCTTTTTCAAAAGGGCTGTGAGGGGGCGAGCAATAATACCATACTCCCTAACAAACCTCTTGTAATATCCTGTTAATCCTAAAAATCCCCGCACTTCACGGACTGAACGAGGCCTCGGCCACTCCACCACCGCGCTGACTTTTGCTGGGTCCATCGCCACTCCGGCATGAGAAATAATATGCCCCAAATATTCCACCTTGAGACAACCGAAGGCGCACTTCTTCTTATTAGCTCTGAA
Source organism: Euphrasia confusa (assembly GCA_954870475.1). Classification (NCBI taxonomy): domain Eukaryota; kingdom Viridiplantae; phylum Streptophyta; class Magnoliopsida; order Lamiales; family Orobanchaceae; genus Euphrasia; species Euphrasia confusa. Next base: position 28,901,890 of record OX940960.1, read on the forward strand.
CTGATTCTCTGCCAAGATACGCAACACTAAAGTTAACTGTTCCCGGTGGTCTTCCCAAGATCGACTGTACACCAATATGTCATCGAAGAAAACTAGGACAAACTTCCGCAAGTAGGGTCGAAATAAGTCATTCATGGTGGACTGGAATGTAGCCGGGGCATTCGTTAAGCCAAAAGGCATGACCAAAAATTCGTAATGCCCGCTATGTGTTCGGAATGCGGTCTTGGGGATGTCCGGTCCAGCAACTCTGATTTGATGGTACCCTGAGCGCAAATCTATCTTGGAGAATACAACTGCTCCTGCCAATTCATCCAACATCTCTTGTATAACCGGAATAGGGTACTTGTCGGGTACCGTGGACTTATTCAACTCACGGTAGTCCACACAGAATCGCCAACTACTATATTTTTTTCTTAACCAATAAGACCGAGCTTGAAAAAGGGCTCGAACTCGGCTGAACGATACCTGTTCGCAACATATCATCCACCAATTTTTCAATTTCATCCTTCTGCAAGTGACCATATCTGTATGGTCGAACAGAAACAGGCTGGGCTCTCGGATTCAACACTATTCGGTGGTCCGTTGGGCGACGTGGGGGCAGCCCCCGTGGCTCCTAAAATACCTCGGCATGTTGCCCGAGTACATCATCTAATTTCCCTGCTATGGCATCAGATAAAATGGTGGGTTCACGATCAAGAACAATCGCCCAAAATTCGACTTCTGTGGTCTTGGTTAGGGTGCGAAGGCTCACCAAGTTTCGACACATCGTCGGATCTCCTCTTAACTCTACTCGATTTCCATCCTTGTTGAAACTCATAGTTAAAGTTTCCCAGTTCGTTCGAACTTCCCCCAATGTGGCGAGCCACGCGACTCCCAAAATTATGTCAACCCCGCCTAAAGCGAACACGTAACAGTCCGCTGTGATAGCACATCCCGGCAATGAGATTGGTAGTTGTCTACAAACCCCTTCCGACTCTTGTCGATGTCCGTCTCCTAACTGCACTCCGAATCTTCCCGTCTTATCCGGGTCCAGCCGAAGTATGGAAACCAAAGATGAGGAAATAAAATTGTGGCTTGCGCCGCTATCAATTAATATTGTCACCGTGCATCCGCTCACAACACCTCGAAGCCTCATAGTGCGGGGGCTGAAAATACCGGCCATTGAATACACTGGAAAATCCTCGTTTTCTTCGTCTAGACCCATATGGTCTCCCGCAACATCCTCTTGCCCCGTCACCTCACAATACTCATATTGTTGAAGGTCAAACTCCTCATCCTCCTCAGCCAACATCACTCTCAGTTGTTTGAAAGGACAATCATGGCCCGGCGTAAATGGTTTCTTACACTTGAAACACAGACCCTTGGCTTTCAATTCCTCTAAGACTTTTGGCGGAAGTCGAGTAAATCTGGAACGGGCAGAAGACTGCCCGGACAGCCCTGAATGTGTTCCTGGAGAAAGCCCGGACAGACCCGAATTTGACCCCGAATACTGCCCATTCCCCTTAGAAAAGCTGCCGGTCGACCCCCGCACACTGCTGCCTCCTGCTGTTGTAATACTTCCCCCGGGCAGCCTCGAAAAATGGCCCGAACGCATCCCCGAAAGACCGAAACTCTGGTTTCCTCGCCCACCATTTTGAAATGACAGATTATCTTCAATATCTCTAGCTAGTTCCATTGCCGTCTTCAAATCGGTTGGCCGCAACAGCCGTAACGCGCCTCGAATCGGTCCTTTCAACCCGTTCATGAAGTAGACTAAATAGTGTGGTTCACTCAATCCTGGAACCTGGCCTGCCAACTGGACAAACACCGAATTGTAATCTTCCACGGTCCCGGACTGCTTGACCCCGGACAACCGCTCGAATATGTTTCCCTTAAATCGTGTGTCAAAACGTGCCACCAGTGCTTGTATGAACTCGTCCCACGTCATCTTAGGTTTTCGCGCCCTCATCCACGCCAACCAGTGCAAGGCGGGTCCATCCATGGCAACCCCAGCCACTGCCACTTTCTTCTCCGGTGGAGTGTTATGCAATTCAAATTGCTGTTTAGCCCTCGCTATCCACCCGATCGGATCTTCCCCCTCAAACGATGGTAGAAGCGCCAAGGTATCGCCCTTACTCGTTTGATCGCTCTTAATCGAGTCATCGCCTGCGGGCTTCTCTGGTGTCGAGTGCCTCTCCTCCGACGGCTTCATAATTACCTTTGATAACGCTGCCAATGACGTCACGATCTCTGCCAATTGTGCTCCATGCGTGCTTAATTGTGCTCCATGCGTGTTCAATTTCTCCTTCACCTCGGCCTGATCGGCCTCCATCTTATCCATACGCTGCTCGATGGTCGCTCTCGTATTCGTCATTCCGGCGGAAACGGGATCCGGCAGGTCGGACCAATTGTTAAGAACTGAAATCTGAAAATCAACGAGAACCCTCGCTGCCCAAAGCCAAAGGCTATACTGTAATATTATGCATAATCAATTAAACCCTAATCAAGGCTTTAAATACCTTTCCTAGTAATTGTCCAAAAGGAAAGTCTGAAAATACTTACGTAATAGAAAATCAAAATAACTATAATATGGAATAAGAATAATAATGCAACTTCAGCCTACGAACAGTGGGCTCAGGCCCGTCTCCGCCGTCGATAAACTAACAGGGGCCTTGGTCCCTCACCCAAGTCGAGCCCCTGCTCTCGTTCCCTATCAAAACTTTAACAAGCCATCAAGAGGAAGTGGTTCACTTGGCTAGAGAACTTCGACAGGTGGACATATATACACTCCTGCTATCTCTTTCGGGGCCCTATATAAGATTTGCATTTTTTTTATTTGAGTGATTTGTTCTTTACTGTATCCGAATATATGATTTTTAAATTTGACATAATTTCAGAGATTTAATGCTAGTATAGAACACTTGACGGATGCTTCAGAATCTATTCACGGATTCCTTGAGAAGCTTTTTGAGGAATCAAAAAGACTTGGAGGTCACGCTACTAATAGTAATGAAGTTCAGACAGTGCATTGCTGAATTTCAGAAAGCTTACGAGGTTTGAAGAAATTGAATTTTAACACCTTTAACAAATTTTGTGACTCTGAAACTTATGTTGAGCTTTATTTGTCAGGAGCAATCAAGATTGGATGCTGAGAAACTTATTGCTAATATGACCACCCTGGTTTCTAATTGCATGCATCGACAGAGGCAGATGGTTTGTATTTTTGTTCTTCCTCATTTAGGTTAATATTTGTATTTTCTGCATTTCTTGAGTTCCCTAATTGACGTAGCGGAAGCTAGAACACACAAGATTAATACTCGTTGATTCCGAAGAATACCGAGATTAACCGATCAAAGATCGTTGATTCCTAAGAATACCGAACTTCTACGATAAACGATTCGAGAACGAACCGAAAGAGAAAACTCTTTATTCAATAATTATCAAAAACTGCGGAATACATAAAATCCAATGAATATAAATAGTGTACTAAACCCTAATAAGAATGGGCTTTAATAAAAGACTAGAAAATAACAAAATAAATAAAACGATTATTTCTTGGGCTTGAATACTCGATCGTAGGCTTCCAAATAAGATAACGCTAATGTTGCTGCATCATTCTCCCCCACCGAAAGGAGGTTCGACCTCGAACCCAAAGCATCAGAATCAAAAGCATCCTCATCCCCAGTATATGGAATCAAGTGCTGCACATTAAAAACATTAGACGTGCAAATATGGAACGGGAGGCGGAGGCGATAAGTAGTAGAATCAAGCATGGCCAGGATCTCAAACGGCCCGATCCTACGAGCAGTGAGCATGTTGTACTCATGCGCCGGATAACGATCCCATGTAAGCACCGCCCAAACAAAATCCCCAAGTTCAAATTTCAGCGGTTGGCGGTCCAGATCGACGGTTGTCTTATAGGTGCCAGTGGTGGCCACCAGCTGGTCGTGTGGCGCGCGGTGAGCATTACACAGGGCGGTGATCATGTCAACGGCACGACTGGGTGAGGGCAGCGCCATCAAATCAATTGGGCTGCGGGGCATGGATGCAGAATCTACTCGACATGGAGCAAGGTCGGTTCCATGATGGAGATCCACATTATGGGTGCATTCGGTCTGGCGAAGATAGAGGTGGCTGACGGAGCGATGCACGACCTCCGGTTGTCCATCAACGAACCCCGTAAGCAGGGCCTGGATAGGAGGAGGAGGTTCAGGTAGAACGGGAAACAACTCTCGACCTCCAATGAGAAGGAATAAAGGGTCATTGGCTGCTACTGCTGTGAACGCACTACGAGAAACGAGTAGGACCGATCGGTGAAGTGGTGAAGTTGCAGATGGTAAGGAGTGGAGGACAATCTTAGAACCATTGAATTGAAAGTGGTACGTGTTGGCACGTCCATCATGTACTACTGATCGATCGAATTGCCAGGGACGACCCAACAGTAAATGGCAGGCATCCATGGGGACCACATCACATGTTAGGTTATCTTTGTACGTCGCTCCAATGGACAGAGCTATACGAACACGGCGATCAACTGTGACCGAGTTGCCGCGCTGAATCCAAGCCAAAGTGTATGGGGAGGGATGGGGTTCTGTGACCAAATTTAATTTTTGTACGGCGTCGACGGACAGAACATTCTCACAAGAGCCTGAATCAATGAGGTAACGACAGACTTTCCCTTCGATCGTGCATGTGGACTCGAAAATGTTATGACGTTGTAAGTCGTCTGTCGGCAGGAGCTTAGGTGCCAAACAAGAGCGTCGAAGTACCAGGAGGGGTCCGACGTCGCCAAGTACATGCTCCTCAGGCAGGCCTTGTGTGATTTCTTCGTCAAAACGAGGCGGACCATCATAAGTAGTAGTTTCCCACTCGTCCATAAGGAGGTTACGAGGTCGAGCGCGGGGACAATCCGATCGACGGTGGCCAGTTTCACCGCATGAGAAGCACCGTATGGTAGACGATGATGGAGTGGCCTCTGGTGGAGGGTTCGTCGGTGCTTCGATAGGTCGTGTGACGGCTGGAGGGGCTGTTGGTGTCATCCCGGACCGAGAGGGCAGAAACTTGACAGAGGAGCGACGCGCGGATTGCTGTTCCAACAAAATGGCGCGCTGATGTGCTTCCGAAACGGATACCGGTGCTAAGAGGGTCAACGTGTCTTGGAGGTTACGGGTCAGGCCACTGATATACCGAGAGACAAGCTGGGGTGTGGAGTCGCGCACGTCGATGCGAGATAAGTACTGATAAAACTCCTCCGTGTACGCGTCGACTGACCGAGTACCTTGACGAAGGGTATGGAAGCGCTGAAATAATGTACTATCAAAATTGTGGGGAAGAAAAGCACGCTCCATGTGTTTAAGAAATTTGGTCCAGGAGTCAATGGCAGGTTTCCGTTCGCGACGACGGGACGACTTGAGTTGTTGCCACCAAGAGGAAGCTCGGTTGCGGAAACGGGTCGCGACTAGGGCCACGCGTCGACTTTCAGGTACGGATTTGAAGTCCAGGAGGTCTTCCACGACGTTGAGCCAATCGAGGAAGTCACATGGGTCAAGGCCGCCCGAAAATTCGGGGATGTCGAGCTTAAACCCCGACTCCCAACGGCGGTCATCGTCACGAGGGGCATGCTTTCCGCGGCCCAGGGTAGCAAACACATTGTCGACGGAGTGTGTCTCCTCTGTCGAATCTGCATCGCTGGAGTGCGGAGGGGACTGTCGGTGATGGGGTTGGCGTTCGTGGCGGCATTCCGGGCGGTTGTTGGCGAGAGCCAGGCGGATTTCTTCGAGGCCTTCCGTAAGGGCGTCGATCTGGCGGCTTAAGGCGGCGATGTCGGCATCGCGACGGGCTTCAACCTCAGCGGCGATTTCGTTGGCGGCTTGGCGACGAGTAGGCATCGTAAACCTGGAATCTAATACCAACTGACGTAGCGGAAGCTAGAACACACAAAATTAATACTCGTTGATTCCGAAGAATACCGAGATTAACCGATCAAAGATCGTTGATTCCTAAGAATACCGAACTTCGACGATAAACGATTCGAGAACGAACCGAAAGAGAAAACTCTTTATTCAATAATTATCAAAAACTGCGGAATACATAAAATCCAATGAATATAAATAGTGTACTAAACCCTAATAAGAATGGGCTTTAATAAAAGACTAGAAAATAACAAAATAAATAAAACGATTATTTCTTGGGCTTGAATACTCGATCGTAGGCTTCCAAATAAGATAACGCTAATGTTGCTGCATCACTAATCTTGATAGCTAAAAACAGGTGGATGCCAGGCTTGGTGATCTTAAGGATACTGCAACTGGAAACAAGGTGTTTGTGGATGGACACATTTCAACAATGGACGGCATTACTTCGGATGTCAAACGAAAATAGCAGGATTGCTTTACAGAAACAGAAAGTAGTTTTAAGGATAATGGAGACTTCTTTGCAGCTAAACATTGCCGTATGGAGTTACTATTGCAGAAATTGTGAGTGATCTTCCAAATATTTTCTTAAGATCTTTCTACTCACCCACTCTCTTTTTCATCCAGTTTTGATCATTGATCTTTTTTGTTTTTCTCAGTGTAACCACTACGGATAAAGCATTGAAGCAGTGGGGAAAAACCCAAAACTCATTGAATGGCATGGGAAGTCAGCAGGCCTCAACAATCGCTTCCCTTGTTAGGTTTGATAATTCATGTTCTTTTCTATGTAATGATTATGTGCTTGTTTATACATGAACGTTTTTTCACTTTATGAATTAGATAAGCTGTTTAAAAAAAGTACATTCTCAAAGTGTGTGTTTTCTAAACTTGTCGAATTTTTCTTTTCAGGACCATGAGTAAGAATAATGAGCAACATGGTGATGAGATTGAATCCGCACGAGTTACAATGGAGAGCGATACTGTTAAGAGTGCTGAAGACATCACCCATTTTATTGACGGTTGGTTTTCTAGGCTCCTCTACTCTATTAAACATCATCTTTATATTTTAGTGTTTTCTAAATTTATATATACTCTTAGTTTCTTACTGATATCTACCAGCTCCCAGTTTAAATTATTGAAATCTTTGTTGGTTGTGTTAACTTGGATTGTGAGAATCAAACTTCCTAAATTTCTTATAAATTCAAATCACTTGAGATAAAGATATGAATTCAAGAGCATAATTTTATTTTCATTTTGAGTAATCAATATGATGTAGATTGTTGTTCATTTGGCCTTAATTATTGATATCTATATGTTGGGTATTATAGCGTTAGCTTGTACATTAGTGAAGATGTATGCGAAGCATTTTTTAATTTTGGACTTAAAAAATCAGGCTTATCCGAGAAGGAGAGGGCCTCCGTTTCTGAAATTCTGTCGAGTGCTAGAGCTCATTCAGAAACCATTGAGACCCTTAAGTGAGATCATTCTGAGCAGACATCCTGTATGGAACAATACACAATCTACACGTTCAGGCAGAAATACATGGTATGTCTTGTTTTAAACATCAACTGCAGCCTTAAAGAATAAAGATTGTAGAATTGTCAAAGGATTATGTCCTTATGCGAATCTTTTTTTTTTTTGGGTGATGCCAAGGATTACGAGCCGATGGGGTCCACACCTGTTAAGAGCGAGCTGGATATTCCCAGCAAGAGCACAATTGATTCGCTTTGTATGCAATGCCTATAGAGACTATACAAGAACAATTCCGAGAAAATCATTCACTTGAACCTTATAAGGAACTAAGTTCATCACCTGTTATACCTCGAGCACCACTGTCACAGATCAACTAGCAACTGTCTTGTTGCGTGTGTGTTCTCTGTTGATTGGTTGTTATCTAATTTGCGTATATGTATACATTGACTGTATACTGTATACCTTGCTGTTGGTCTAGATGCCAATTGTTGTAGCATAATCAATTCTATTAATTACTTGAATTTTGTAAGCTCTCATACTCATATTTGGGCATTATATGCTTGTGTACAAAAGAAGAAGCTTAAATCATATTATTCATTAGATATTTTGTTGAAATATCTAAGGACACTTCATCTCCTCTTTTCAACGGTTCATCTGGTGAGGCTTGTTCATGGTCCATGCTTTCAAGTTCTCAATCTTGATTGTCTCAACGCCGTTGTTGAATGCGAACAGATGAGCATTTCCTTTTACCGCCAGAGTTGGATAAACTCGTGATGTAATAACGGTTTTGCCCCCAGCACCAAAACTCTCCACAACAGAATTATCAATCTACATGATATAAAATAGTCGTAAATCATTACTACAATATAATGTAAGTAATGTAACATATGTGTATACATATATATACACACATACCAAGCTCCTGAGAGAGAGCTTCTTGTCTTTCAAGTCTACATGTACAAATCCTCCAAATGAGGGTTTGTATGCATCTACACCAGGCTTCAACTTGGCTTTGCCACCCTCTAAAGTTGACCTGCCAAATAAATAAATAAAACATTAATATTTTTTTCTTCAGGTTAGCCTAATTAAGTAGTAATTAAGAACTTTCAGTAATATTAGATAATTACTTGGATGCATCAGAGCACAAAAGAACAATATGCTTATTTATTGCTTTGAATATTCTGAAAAAGACTGGAGTATATTCCTCGAGGTTCTGTGAGGCCAGCGTCAATAGGCCGAACGGCCCTAGTCCACCTTGAACGGTCGAGCCCTTTTGGCTGCAGAGCTTCTGGCCATCGTATCTATCCCAGCTCGGATCGAACAGCTCTGCCTTGTCCAAGCTATCGAACGAGAACACGACTTCCACATCAGCCTGCCATCAATGTAAAACAAAAAAACAGCATTTCTATTAAAAATTTACTATCGTGTAATGTACTAGATTATTTCATAATCTTTACTTTACCTGTGCAGCTGTAATTCCTTTGATTTCGACCCTTTCACCTTTCGCAAGCTTGTGATTGTTCAACTCAACTTTGTTCCCTCTCAAAGTTTCCAGCTCCATGATCGGCCATTGCAGCAATTGCTTCCCGCTCGGATCAAGCACAACTGTTCGTGGGATGAGCTGAATTTTGTTTGCAGGGGCAAATTCGGTAAATATAATTAAAACATCAAGAATTCAAAGCAAGAAAATGGCTTATAGTACAGTATATGTTTTGGTTCACCTGGATACCAGCCCAACCCTTCTTGACATCACTGTCAGTAGAATCGGACTCGTTGGCCCAAGCCCACAAAATCCTTCTATTCTTCTTGGGGTCGAAAAAAGACTTGGACGCGTAAAAGTTCCCGTAGTCAAACCTCAGCCCATTCCACCCGTCGACCATGTCCTTATCAGGAACATATATATCCTTACTCGTCTGATACTTCCCTATGGTGTAGTAATCGTATCTCGTCTCATCGAGACTCACTTTAAACACGTGCTTCACATTTGGGCCCGCGAAGGAAGTGTCGAGCCCACCAGAAACCGACACGGGGAAGAAGTCGGGGCACTCCCAATTCCCGGTGTGGGCCTTGGAATGCAGCGGTCGGTGGGCCCGGGTCCAGTGCACGAAGTCTTTGCTCGTGTACAAGTACGAGACGCCTCTCCTCCTACTGCTGCTGCTGCTGCCTATTGTGATTCTCCAGCGCCCGTCTCGGCCCAACCAGGCCGTTGTTGGGTCGCGGAATCGGGTTTCGTTGATGGACCGGTCCGCGACGATGATGGGGTTGTTATTGGGCTTGGCCCACTCGCGGAGGTAGGGGTCCGAGAGGTTTGTGGGGACCGCGTAGTTTTGGACCTGGGTGTTTTTTTCGTCGACGACTCCGGTGTAGAGGATGACGGGCTTGTTGCCGGGGAGGATTGTGGCTGAGCCGGACCAGCAGCCAAATTTGTCAAAGGGCTTGGAGGGGGAGATAGCCGGGTCGAGTTTTTTCCAGTTGATGAGGTCATCGGAGACAGAGTGGGCCCACACGATGTTGCCCCAAACGGCTCCTTTGGGGTTGTACTGATAGAAGAGGTGGTAGATTCCGTTGTAGTACATTGGGGCTGCAGTTGAATTAATTAGAAATATTATCAAAGAAGAAATTAATTAATTTATAAGAAAATCAATGGAATTGATGAATGAAAATAGAACGTACCATTTGGATCTGATGTTGATTTCAGAATTGCGTAGTTAATAATCGTAGTTAATAATCGAATCATGTACAATGAAAACCAAAAAAAAAAATTGTTACATATACATTGCATGCATAAACATTATTATTATTATTATTATTATTATTATTATTATCGAAAAACATATAGCGTACCGTTAATCCAATTGTGGGGAGGTTGAAAATGGTAACCGGTTCTGTGAAGGTCCTTAACATTGACGGCGCGAACAGACTGCAACTGAACAAAAACATCATGGGATGCTTCGACGACGAGGACTTGATTGATGTTCAAGAATGATAATGCTAAACAACATAGTAGCAGCGAAAGCGGTAGTGAACGAAACTCCGTCATTTAGTTTATATTATTACTAGATGTTTCGATCGATATACACAATCGGAGAAAGAGAGAGAGAGACACACAGAGGAGGAGGAGGAGGAGGGTATTTATAGGAAACAAAAATACTACTGTATGAGATATGATCTCTTTCCAATTAAAAAAATGAATGAATAGTCAAATATGGATAAGTATGAAATTAACTGTGGTTACCAAAATATACAACCGTTACTATCTATATTTTAATTATATTGTTAATATTACTAATATTCAACCGTTGCTCTCTATATTTGTAATTATTTTGGTCAAACGATTAATCCCAAAGGGCTATCCTAATAAACATAGTTGGGTCAAACCAAATGAAATCCAGGTCAGGCGGCCGTATCCTCTCCTCGGAGGCAGAACTCTCGACATTAACCGGGCACTTGCCCTTCTAGTTGACAAGTGTGATTGGATAATAACACTTTATTAAGTCAATTAAGCTCTTTTTTTTTTTAATATTAATTATCAATTTCTCGTTAGAAAAATATAATAATTATATATATATATATATATATATATATATATATATATATATATATATATATATATATATATATATATATTTCTCTTTTTAATATCCTCGTCAATATAATTCAAAAAATAAAACTTTCCAATTTCACAAAATTACAAACTTCGTTTCGTTAATATGCTTAATCGGGAAACTTTTGAATGTAGAAAGTCTACTTTTGTCAAAGTTGAGTCAATAACACCTTAAAAAACTTTGTTAAGGTGATAAGATAATTTAACTTATATTTGAGCTTTAGGATCTTGTTCCAACCGATGTGGCCACGCCCCCTCGCGAGTAGGCTCGGTTTTGTCGGCTCTACTCGTGGACATAATGCCATCTTTGGGCAAGCCGGAAATTTCATCGGCTGGGGCACCCATTATCGTGTTGGGTCTGCTCTGATACCACGTCAAAGTTGCGCCAATAACACCTTAAAAAGTCTTGTTAAAGTGATTTGTTCAACTTATATGTGAGCTCAATGTTCTTTATCCAACCGATGTGGGATACTCTAACACTCATAAGGTTGTCCAACTTATATGTGAGCTCAATGTTCTTTATCCAACCGATGTGGGATACTCTAACACTCACCCTCACGAGTAAGGCGGAAATTTCATCAGAATTACTCGTGGCCGGAAATTCCATCGGCAGAGGTGCCCACAGTCGGAAATTCCATCGACCGGGGCCCCACATCGTATTGGGTCTTGTTAAGGTGATAAGGTAATCCAACTTATATTTGAGCTTTAGGACCTTGTTCCAACCGATGTGGGATACTTAACACGCCCCCTCACGAGTAGGCTCGGTTTTGTCGGCTCTACTCGTGGACATAGTGTCATCTTTGGGCAAGCCGGAAATTTCATCAGCTAGGGCACCCATCATCATGTTGAGCCTGCTCTGATACCATTTCAATTTTGGGTCAATAACACCTTAAAAGGCCTTGTTAAAGTGATAAGGTTGTTCAACTCAATGTTGACCAATAACACCTTAAAAGGCCTTGTTAAAGTGATAAGTTTGTCCAACTTATATGTGAGTTCAAGGTTCTTTATCCAACCGATGTGGGATACTCTAACACTCCCCCTCACGAGTAAGCCGGAAATTCCATCGGATTTACTCTTGGCCGGAAATTCATCGGCAGGGGCGCCCACAGTCGGAAATTCCATCGATCGGGGCACCCACATCGTATTGGGCCTGCTCTGATACCATGTCAAAGTTGGCCAATAACATCTTAAAAGGTCTTTTAAGGTGTTATTGGCCCAACTTTGACATGGTATCAGAGAAGGTGTTATTGGCCCAACTTTGACATGGTATCAGAGAAAGTCCAACACGATTTAAGATACTCTAACAATTTTCATCCAAAACTTTTACTCTTATTATTTTCAATTTTTAATCACAATTCCGAAATTTAGATCCAATCATATTGACCTCAATTTTATGCAATAAAAACAACTCCCTCTGTTGGTCACACCCCATTCAAGGTAAGAATTATTCCTACTATTTTATTTATATATATATATATCTTTACATTTCTCGTACTTTTTAAAAATTAGTCTCAAATACTTACTTTATTAATTTAAAATATATTTTCACTCTTAATTTTTTTTATCAAAAAGTCAATAAAAACTATATTTTTTTAATCTTCATGTCGGATTGATCACCTGTGACCATTATCATGGGACGGAGTCACCGAAGTAGTATTTAATTTGTAAGGATCTCAGATAGAGTAAAGTGTTATAATTAGGGTGATAATTTTTGTAATTTCCCGATTATGATTTATGAGATAGAGTAAAGTGTTATAATTAGGGTGATAATTTTTGTAATTTCCCGATTATGATTTATGAATCATCCAAGTCAATTTGATCTCAGTAGCGAAATTGAATATTGCCTATTTAGAGGTTAACCATTAAAGAATATATATTGGACGGTTGCACACATTTGATTTGACACTATAGTGGATATTGCCACGGCTTTACCAAAAACACCAAAGATGGAAAACATGTTTATAAAGCTTTATAAGCCACTACGCATAGTTCTATTTGAGGGTAAAGCCCATAACAACAACAAAGAACTTTGAAGATGAAACAAATCATTCTCGTTCTTCGAAAAATGAAGTCAACTATATATATTGGGGTACATGCTTCGAGTTTCTTCTATTTGACCTAACATTTTGTTTGGAACTAGGATTGGTGTCCCCTCTTTATTACCCTTTTTGTTTCCTAGCAATTTTTCTCTATTTTTCAATAGTCGGCCAAAAAGTGAGGCTTCAAAATCATAATTTGATGTATAAAAATACATTCTAAGTCACAATGTTGATATACTTTTATGTAAAATTTGGATCAATAGCACTTTAAAAGGTTTTGTTTAAGTGATAATATTGTCTAACTAATGTGAGTATAAAATTACGCTACCAATCGATATATGATATTATATCTAACAGTTTGATATGTACTATGTAATTATAACAATATCCCAAAATTGATCACTTGATATTGGAAAAATGACATTGTCCATTAACCAAACCCTTGTAAATTCTTTGATTATTACTATTGTATCTTTTTTGGTTTTTGCCTTAAATGGTTCATCCTCTTTAAGGAACTTTTGTGGAGTGGAAAATCAAGAGATATGAAAGGATGAAAATTGAGAGAAGTTAGCTAGATAAAATTAAACATGCATTGGCCACCACTAGCTTAGTAATGTGTAATGGGAATGAATTGAACATCTAATAGGAAGGGAAGGGAATTTCAATAGTGGGAAATTATGCATACCAAAGTCTTTTCAAATTTCAACACTTCATGCTATATAGTACTGTACATATATGTGCTCTAAAGGATTTCTTTCATAAATTTTTATAGCTGGAAAATGGGACTGTTAATGGACACTTATTTATTTATTTGCCAAGTATTAATTGAACATTGAATTCGTTTTGTACCAGTAAAATATAGCTAAAATATAGTATTATTTAAATATAAATTAATGAAAAACATTATATATAGAAACAAATACTCCCTCCCATCTTTTTTATATGTCGTTTTGGTATTTTTTATTATTTACTTTTCAAATGTCGTTTTACAATTTTCTACCTCAAATACCCCTATTTATTTTCTAGTCATTAATATACTAATCAATGCTAATTATAAGGATGAAGGAAAAAAATATATACTCAAAAAACAAACAACACACACTTCCGAATAAAAAAAAAACTAATCAGATATGATTAATCAAAGGAAAAAAAATTGCATGCTAAATTTTTGAATCTCTATTTAATAGTTTAGTTTCAAATAAAAAATTTGAACACAAAAATTCAAAAGTATTTGGAGAAAAAAAGATGATTTTTTTTTATTTGATAAGTGCAAATATATTGAGAAGGCGAAACAATTTTTGGCTTGAAATATTTAATGCAATTGATCATTAAATAAGGGTAGAATAGGATTTATTTTATTTTATTAATAAGTGTGCAACATACCAAAACGACGTATAAAAAAATGGGAGGGAGTATAATGTAAAAGTATGTTTTCTACATTTTTTTTTGAAAAACAAAAATTAATTCCACATTTAATTACTTTTGTCCTTTGTGCGGTTGTGCCTTGTCATATTTTCATTTTTCTCATTTTGACGGCGCTAGTGGTTAATTCTCCGAACACTTGCAAAATATATGACACAAACACTAAAATCAAAAGATTAATACACAATAAAACCAGATTTATAACAGATCTGATGATGTAAAAGAACATGTGTTTTAAACACAAACAATTGGGTTCAAGTGAAATGGTTAAGTAAATTCAAACTGTAGTGGGTTGAAAATTAAACACAAATAATATAGAGTGAAAGGTTAAGATTGCGTCGTATTAATTTAATTATTAAATTTTATTTTAATTATTTTTTTATAAATTTTTTATAATGTTTATGATATGTATTGTACTACCAAAATAAGTCAACCCTGTGCTTATTATCATGGATTGAGAAAGTATATTTTTTTTGTATTATATGTTACATAATTTGTTAGTAACATTTATAATAATGAATATTGAATGATTATGAATAAAGATTATTTTAATGAATAATTAATATTTTGTAAATGACAATTTATGTTTTATGTAATATTAATTTTAATTTTGATGATTAAAATTTTATTTATTTTTGCGTGTGTTATGTAATTTATATATGTTTTTTTTTATTGTTCATTTTTATATTTAATATTTTACTGAGTTTTTATTTTTAATTGAGATTTGTGTATTGTTACATCACTATTTTTATCATTATTATTATTATCCTATTTAACCGGTTGAAAAGATTACAACCCGATCGCCAGCTTGGGGAGGTGCCCGAGGTCAAGGAGAACTCGCCATATCATTTCACCGCGGAGGTCCGAGGAGCGAGGCCCCGTCGAGGTACCTGCAGGTCTCCGCCGAGCAGACCATCCACAACCTTCCTAGGATGCCCCGTATCTGAAATGGACAGGATCGAAGATCACCGGGGATGAAGAGAGTCTGCAAAAGCCATGGAACCGTGCCGAGCTGAGCATAGACATGATGATCAAGCTGAGAGTTCTCCCGCTGGACGTATCGGTTTGCTCGACTGGAAAGGCGGCGGAAGTGTGGGCCGGTCCGTACACCAGGCCCATGTAACGGTTTTTATTAAAGCCCATTAGGTTAAAAGAGGAAAAACCCTAATTGTATCCCTATAAATACACTGTAAGACTTACAAGAAAAGGCAGATTGACAGCCCCCAAAAAGAGATACGACTTCCTTTTCTAGCTAAAACAATACTTTCCTTTTTCTCCAAAAAATCAGTTGGCTCAATCCTCAAATAATCTCTCTTGTGTTTTCGGGGCAGTTTGAACCGCTCTGTCCGGTTTTTTATCCCTGTTAACAATTGGCGCTAGAAGGAGGGGGAATCCTCGAGCGTTGAGCTGACCGTTTTTTGAATTTTTGACAATGGATATCGTGAGTGTTTCAGGTACCGCCGCTGCGGGCAGCGGAGAAGAAGCTCCCCAGAAAGCGATAAGTACGGGCAAGGCCTGCATGTCGCAAAACGACCCCGAAACGACGACTCCCGTAGTCCCGGACGAGATTGCTCGCCAGCTGGCGTGGATCGAGACCTTACGCGCGGAGGAAGCCGAAGCCAGGGAGAGGCAGAGGGTCCTCCACGAACAGGTACTAGAGGCGGAGAAGCTGATGTCGCCCGCTACCGAAGAAGAACCAGATCTGGACCTGAGGCAAGTCAATACCCCCGAGCAAATCAAGAGGACCATTCAAAAGCTGGAAGCCCGATCTCGTTTTCTGGAGAAAAGGCCGATCATCGAAAAGCAAAACCCTGACGCCCGCCACCTAGAAGAGGAGTTCGAGGCCGAGGCCCGCGCGGAGGCTACTCGGGCAACGATACAGAGAAGACAGACGGCCAGTCCCAACCGCGCTACGGCAAACCCGAGGACAGTCGTCGTAGCTGATCCCGGGCTTGCGAAGCGCCTAGAGGAGGTAGAGCGGAGATTGGCCGAACAGGACAACGATCCCAAGAAGAGATCTGCTCTCGCTGAGCCGTTGAGCCTAAGGATCGAGCAGGCCAGGTCACAACCCGACGTCGCCCCGCTGCTGACTTTCATCTATGACGGAGCGTCCGACCCCGACGTCCACCTAAACAAACATACATGGTCGGCCGAGGAGCAACAGAAGCAACGAAGTGCCGCCTTTTCCCTCTGACCCTCGGCGACATGGCCCACCGTTGGTACACCAGCCTACCGCCGAGGTCGATCGACAGTTTCGGGGAGTTGGGAGACGAGTTCGTTTCTTACTTCGCGTCCAAAGTAAGATATTCGGAGGGCTGCCAACGTCTGATGGGGGTCAAGCAGGGCAAGGATGAGACCGACGAGGTTTACATAGACCGAGTAGAGCGAATCGCCAAGCAAGGAGATCGGGTGAGTGACGAGATTCTTGTTCACTCCGTAGTAGGCGGTTTGCGGCCGACGTCCAGCCTGTTCAAACCGATGATGAAGGACTATCCAAAGTCCTACACTTAGTTCCGCAGAAGGGCGGGCGAGGAGATCGCCCAGCAGCGCATATACGACCAGCGCATGAAAGAACTGGAGCCCGAGAAGGAAGAGAAATCCTCTGCCGAGAAGAAGCCCGCCAGCCCGGCAACTGTTGATTACTGGACGGAGCCACCTCCAACGGTTAAATACAATGAAAGTGGAAATAAGAAGCCCAACTACAAGCCGTACCAGGGAACCTTCCAAGCACCGCGGAAGGTCGAGATCGTGAACGAGTGTGCCGAGGAGGGGGCGTTCCTAGGGCAAACTCCTACTCAGATCCTCCAAATCTTCTACGAGCATGATATTAATATTCTCACCCCCCCCAGGCCATGAGGAACCGTCCCGACGAGAGAAACCCGCGCAAATGGTGCTCTTTCCACCAAGAAAACGGGCATAGGACCGATGAATGCCGCGATCTGATCGCTCAACTTCGCCAGCTCTACGAAGACGGGAGTCTGGAGGATCTCCTCCGGGCACCGAAACGCGGCCGTTCAGCCGCCGGACGTGGAGGCGTCGGGCGCGGGGGCGGCGGCCGTGGAAGAGGGGGAAGAGGCCGAGGCCGGGGGTATAAAGATGATCAGAATCATCGACCCAATCAACAGCAGAGACGTGAGCCAGATCATCCCGGGCCAAACCAGTTAGTTTTGCCCCCACCACCAGCGGTGATACCCGAAGATGAAGATCCCCCCGTCCGCGGAGGAGCACGTGTCAACATGATCGGCGGCTTGACGCCGATCATCCACAAATCAAAGAGGCAGAAGAAAGAAGAGTTGCGCGAGTTTGAGGGCGTGAATGTGGTGATCCCCCAGGCGGAGTCGACTATCGCCCGCGGGATTACCATAACCTTCTCCGAGAAGGACAGGGAAGGGATAAAGTATCCCAAGGAAGACGCTCTGGTGGTCACTGCGAGGATCCTCGGGATCGAGATGGCCAGGATTCTGGTGGACAACAGGGCCCATTGCAATCTCATTTTCAAGTCAGCATTGGACCAGCTCGGCGACCTCTCCAGCTATGTCCGACCATATGATGGAGTTTTGAAGGGATTCGGTGATGTGGTGGTACGTCCCCGAGGACGTATAAGGATGGCAGTAGAGTTGAAGGACTGCCAAGACCCGAGCATAAATATGACTCGAATGTTGAATTTTGTTATCGTTGATGCAGACAATATCTATAATGCTTTTTTCGGGAGGCCGTTCCTCGATGCCTTTGAGGCCGTGGCGTCCTCCCATTACTAGTGTATTAAGTTTCCCACCTTGAGTGGTGTGGTCGGCACCCTTCGGGGTGACCAGTATATGGCAAGGAAGTGTTTTAATTACCTTTCGTGTTCTGATTCAAACATACATCCAAATAACAACGGTATTAACACTGGGGCATTTGGGGGCGTTAACCCCCAAATAACTTCCCAAGAATCCACCCCGGCAGGCGAAGAGCCTCGGAGAGATGGGATTGAGGACACTATAACCGAGGTCCGGGAGATAGACCCCACGGATGACATGGATGTAGATGCTCAGGATTATCTAACAGCCCTGTGGGATGAGGGCGCCCCCGGAAATCCCAAGTTTTTCGAAATAGAGCCCAGCAGAGTTAGCGACTCCGCGGAGATGATTCCCGAGCTCGAAGCACAATTTTTGCACATACTCATCGACGAAATGCCTATCGCTCAAGATATTGAACCCTTGCCGGACATGCAAATCGTGGAACCCGAAGACCTTGATCCACGGATCGGTTTTGAACCAAACGACATACCCGACCCCGGGGGCCATCGATGTGTACGGCAGTCGACGAGGTGGAAAAGGTAGGTCTGGATCCGAACAGACCAGATTTATAAGTCTTTATCGGATAGAAAATCCCTGAGCGGCTGAGGAACGAGCTGGTCGATTTCTTAAGCCAAAATACAGACGCTTTCGCTTGGTCCCATAAAGATATAGTCGGTATCGATCCTAAGCATGCCTGTTACCATCTGAAAATTGACCCAGAAAAGAAACCCATCGCCCAGAAGAGAAGGAAGATGGGACCGGAGACGTACGCAGCTTTGGCGGTGGAAGTTAAGAAATTAGTCGATAACGACCTTGTGAGAGAGGCCGAAGAGGAACCCCAGTGGATCGCGAATGTTGTGCTCGTTAAAAAGGCCAATGATGCTTGGCGCCTTTGCATTGATTTTACCGATTTGAACAGAGCCTGCCCGAAGGACCTCTTCCCTCTACCCCATATCGACCATCTGGTTGATAGCGTCGCCGGACACGCCATTTTTTCTAACTGCGATTGTTTCGCAGGTTATCATCAGATTCCAATGGCCGAGAAAGACATAGAGCATAGCTCTTTCTATTCTGACAAGGGAGTGCTGTGTTGGAAAAGGATGTCGTTCGGCCTGAAGAATGCTGGGGCCACCTACCAACGACTGGTGAACAAAATGTTCGCCGATCAGATTGGAGACACTATGGAGGTATATGTGGACGACATAATTATAAAGAGCAAATCCGAGGAGGATCACGTGAAAGATTTGCAGGTCGCCTTCGAGATCCTGATGTTCTACAACATGAAGCTCAATCCTAAGAAGTGTCATTTCGGGGTATATGCCACAAAGTTCCTCGGGCACATCGTCAGCCTTAGAGGCATCGAGATGAACCCAGAAAAAATCAAAGCAATTCAAAATCTGAGGGAACCCCGAAGTCTGAAGGATGTGCAAAAATTGACAGGTTGCCTGGCCGCCCTCAGTCGTTTTATTCCTCGGCTCGGAGACAAAAGCCGTCCATTCTTCAAATCGATAAAGGACCAGAAATTCAAGTGGGGAAAAGAGAGTCAGGAGGCTTTCTCGCGTCTGAAAGAGCACCTCGGAAATCCCACCATCCTATCTAAACCGTTCACCGGGGAGAAACTTTTCCTCTATTTAGCCGCGTCCGAACATGCCATGAGTTCGGTTCTTGTCCGGGCAGAGGGACAGTTGCACAGACCTATCTATTTCGTTAGCCAAGTCTTCCACGACGCCGAGACACGATATACTCCCCTGGAGAAGCTGGCATACGCCCTTGTGATGAGCGTGCGGAAGCTGAGGTCTTATTTTTTCGACCACCCGGTTGAAGTCCTAACGACCATGCCACTACGGCAAGTCTTGCAGAGACCGGACACGAATGGTCGATTACTAAAGTGGAGCCTAGAGGTAGGACAATACGACATCACCTACGCCCCGAGAACGGCAATTAAAGGGCAGGCCTTGGCGAATTTCATAGTAGAATTGACATTCCCTGACTCCACCCCGTCCTCCTCGGTCCCGCCATGGAAGTTGTACGTGGATGGGTCCTCTAACTCCTCCCACGCCGGGGCTGGAATAGTGTTGGTCGGACCGGGTGGACAATCGTTCGCACATGCGGTAAAATTCGAGTTCGAGGCTACGAACAACGAGGCAGAATACGAAGCGTTGATTGCCGGGCTGAACCTTGCTCTAGCAGTCGGCGCTGAACACTTACAAATCTTTATGGATTCGCTTTTGGTGGTAAATCAAATCAAGGGAAGTTACGAAACCAGGTGTGACCGGATGGCAAAATACTACGAACATGTGGTCTCTTTGTGCGAAAAAATACCGAGGACATTCATCGAACAGATCCCGAGAGATTTGAACTCCCAGGCAGACGCCCTATCCAAACTAGCTTCCTCGGAGGGAATCGCCGACTTAACAAACGTGATGCTAACTTGCCAGACTCGATCCGCCATCTCACCGGCAGAAGGATTGATCACCCTCGTAGATCGTGGCGAGACATGGATGGATCCAATCAGATCTTACTTGGTGGACGGAATCCTGCCCGCGGACAGGATCGAGGCTAAACAGCTCAGAATTCGAGCGGCCCGATATACTATGATCGGGGACGTTTTGTACCGGAGAAGTCTGTATTTACCCTTGCTCAAATGCATCACCCCGCAGGAAGGAAACATAGTATTTGGCGAGATCCACGACGGCGTGTGCGGAAACCATGCGGGAGGTCAGTCCCTGGCCCACAAAACAATCCGGCAGGGATACTACTGGCCCACTCTAAGGAGAGATGCCATCAGTTATGCACGGAAATGTCATCGCTGTCAGGTGACGGCCCCGATCATCCGAACGGCACCTGAATATCTAAACTCTATTTACAGCCCTTGGCCTTTCGCCTCCTGGGGGATTGATCTGATCGGACCTTTGCCCACCGGGCCAGGTGGAGTGAAATATGCAGTCGTAGCCGTGGATTATTTCACCAAATGGGCCGAGGCCGAACCATTGAAGGTCATCGACCAAAAGGCAATCATCAAATTTATCTGGAGAAACATCATATGCCGTTTCGGGATCCCTTATACCATTACCTCGGACAATGGGAAGCAGTTCGACGGGCAGGACATCATGAATTTTTTTGACAAATGGAAAATCAAGAAGGCATTCTCCACTCCCTATCACCCCCAGACAAACGGGCAGGTAGAGGCCGTTAATAAAATCCTGAAGCACACAATCAAAGCTAAACTTGAAGAGCGACAAGGGCGATGGGCAACCGAATTACCCGACATCTTGTGGTCGTATAGGACAACAAGCAAAGCCGCCACCGGGGAGACGCCTTTCGCCCTGGCTTTCGGAACTGAAGCAGTGATACCTTCTGAAATAGAAGTCACCAGTCACCGGACTTCACAGGACTTGAATGAAAACAACGACAAGGCTCTGCGTTTGGAATTGGATTTCCTAGAAGAGCGGAGGCTGAACTCGGTATACCAGAACGCGGCGGCAAAACAAAGGGCAGAGCGTTTTTACAATTCCAAAGCCAAGATCAGAAAATTTCAAGCCGGAGATCTGGTATTAAAACGCGTGCTCGGACCCAACACTGGGGCATTGTGCCCGAACTGGGAGGGCCCAATGCGCGTGAGAAAGCACGTGGAGAAGGGGTCGTACGAGCTGGAGCATCTTGATGGGGTGGCCGATCAGTATTACTGGAATGCTCTCCACCTAAAAAAGTATTATCAGTAACATCCTTGTACCTGAACGTTTTCTCTTATGACGGAATAAAAGTTTTTCTTTCCTCAAGTACAAAAATAAGACCGGGGATCGGACAAGTCCCGTCCTCGGCCATGACTCCTTCGACACGTCAAGGATCATGATTATTTTACCGGGGACGAGTCCGCTCTCCCCGAGCCTGAGATGAGCTGGGCGATCCGTCGCCTAGCCGATCGAACAGGAAAAATCTAAAATAAGACCGGGGATCGGACAAGTCCCGTCCTCGGCCATGACTCCTTCGACACGTCAAGGATCATGATTATTTTACCGGGGACGAGTCCGCTCTCCCCGAGCCTGAGATGAGCTGGGCGATCCGTCGCCTGGCCGATCGAACAGGAAAAATCTAAAATAAGACCGGGGATCGGACAAGTCCCGTCCTCGGCCATGACTCCTTCGACACGTCGAGGATCATGATTATTTTACCGGGGACGAGTCCGCTCTCCCCGAGCCTGAGATGAGCTGGGCGATCCGTCGCCTGGCCGATCGAACAGGAAAAATCTAAAATAAGACCGGGGATCGGACAAGTCCCGTCCTCGGCCATGAATCCTTCGACACGTCGAGGATCATGATTATTTTACCGGGGACGAGTCCGCTCTCCCCGAGCCTGAGATGAGCTGGGCGATCCGTCGCCTGGCCGATCGAACATGAAAAATCTAAAATAAGACTGGGGATCGGATGAGTCCCGTCCTCGGTCATGACACTTCACCTCGCGCGCAAACAAACTTCCGAAAATGAATAAATGAAAAAACACAAGTGTTTTTTATTAAAGAAAATTTCGAAATTCCGCGAGCATACAAGCACAAAACTATAGCGAAAACGACAAAGGAGATAAGGTCGACGATCGAGGGTATCAACGAAGGAGACGCCCCCATCGGTCATGGGTTGCCGAGGAGGCCACGAGCTCATCCTTGATCCACGAGTCCCTCGCTGGCAAGACCAAGGACGATCCCCAACCGGACGCGCCATCGAGTTGCGGTCGTGGTCGAAAACATCGATTAAAAAGCCTTCGACGTCAGTCCAGGTAATCCGAATTATCCAACCTTCCCGTATCCCAAACCCGCCGACGAGCCTTTCCCATTCGGCTCCGGAAATGGCAACTTGGTTCCGGAAACGGGTAAGAGAGTTTTTCCACTCGCGGTCCCACGGATCCGTCATGGAAATCTCGTCCGTCACCCTGTCGTTGATCGGACGCAGGAAGGCCGCAGGAATGGGAAACACCTCCCTGTGCCAGGAGCCATTGAACGCACGCTCGAACGAATGCGAGTTATTGGAGAACTCGATACGGGTCGACATCACTTTTAGAGCAACGATTTCGTATGTAAGTATGATAACAGAAAGAGTTCATTTTATAGAAACCAACACGGATCGAGGAACAATAAATACGAACAGTTGACCACATTAAAAGCGTTTGGCGTTTTCAAAACGAAAATTTATTAATATTTGAATAAATGACTACAGTCAAACCCCGTAGGGGGCGATTATTTAAAGCCAAGGTGATGAAGCTCGGTGAACATCAATCCAAATATGGAAGACCAAGGGAATCAGCCAGCCCGCGCGCACGGGCCTGGGTAAGGAACGACACATTGCGACGCTCCAGATCAAAGAGACTAACCCGGAACCCGAACCCCGGTTTCCATATCAGCCACACCTCCCAGCCCGCTTGGATGCCCGCGTGCTGAACAAAGTCGACCCATCCCGGGCCCCCAAAAGCCACTTGCCGCCTAAGCTTGGTTTTTGTCGCAACCCAGGCCTGCTCGTTGGAGTCGTGAAATGGGATCTCCTCGCCCAGGAATTTCTCCAAGGGTTGCACGAACGCAGTAGGAAGAGGAAAGTTGTTGCGATGCCACTTACCATCAAATCTCTGGCGCAAACGGCGCCAGCCGTCGGAATGAACGGCGACGTCATAATGACCGTCTGCATACTCCGGCACCTCCTGGGCGACCTGTTTTCCCTTGTTCGAACTTTTCTTCTGGATCGAACTCATTTCTTCTCCCTCAAAGACATGTCTAAATCAAGCCTATTTATAAGAGCTCAAAATTTCAGATCTTCCCGCCCAAAAGACCATCCTTTTGACGGAAATCCCCTTCTAAAAGGAAAATCAAACACGTCTGGCGGGAGGATTTCCCGCCAAAGAAAAAACCCCAAAAGACGAGGAAGCTAAGGGAAAGAACGAGCTGATAAAAAGTGATATTTAACCAAAACAGTTTAAGGTAAAAAAGGCGACATGAAATGGTATCCCAGGAAAACAAGACAAAACATTGTTCAGGGCCGCGAGCCGACCAAACACCACAACTGAAATAAAAGGTTATGAACAGGATTATAAACCATCAACTATCTTGAACTGGGACCTCCCCATCACTGATCAGAGAATTCGCGAAGTCCTCATCCGCTTCGCCCTCGGCCTCACCCGTTTCGACCTCGGCCTCATCCGCCTCGTCCTCGTCCGATTCCAAGTCTTTGGGGTCGAAGAGCTGATCTTTATTCGGCCACCAGGAGAGATCTATCTTATGCTCGGTCTCTAAATCCAGAATGGATAGTTTCATCTCCGGATGGAGGGTGTTCGCGGAGGCATATGTCTAGATGACCGACATCAGAGCATCTACGGGTTGGCCAGCTTTTATCAGGCCTCGGACGCCATCAAAGAACGCACAGTAATACGAATAATTACTGAACTCTTTCAAATTCTCCCAAGGGTCAGCGAGCCGGGCAGCTTCATTTTCCCGCATTTTCTTCAAATCTTCAGTGACTTGCTCCGCGTCAAGGCGCTCCTTAGCCATTGAAGCTTTCATCTCTTTTAGTTGCAAGCCAGCGGCCTCCACCGCCTCCCGGGCTTGTTTCTCGGCCTCGACGGTGCGGTTCACCATCTCGGCCATCTTAGTGGACAACTTGGGCACGTCCGCATCGTGCCTGAACACCACGGTCTCACAATCTTTCAGTGCCTTCTTATAACCCTCAATTTCTTTCAACAGTTTTTCATTCTCGTCCGCCAAGGACTCCCGAGCAGCAAGTCTCCCTTTTAAGTCCCCCACCTCAGTCTCCAAGGATAGCTTCAGGCCAACTTCGAGCTCATACTTGCCCTGCAGCTCGGAGAGGCGCTTCCGGAGATTTTCCTCTTCGGCCGACGAGGCAGAAGGAGCGGCGACACCTTTTCCTTTTCGATCCTCCAGGAGACGACTGAGCTGGTTGACCATTACCGGGACCCGAGCGGCCTGAACCTTGAGCATGTTCAACATATGGCCAGGCTCAGAAGTGTAACTTTCCATCCGGTGAGACCAGGCCCCCAGGATGTTGTCCACGGCTTCCTGGACGTGCAAGGGGATCGCGTCGTCCTCGTAAGGTGGCAGAGCAGCTTTTAGATAAGTGGCCGCAATGGGGATCTCTGAATCCGCCTCGTGAATGCTGAAACAGAAAAAGACTCAGAGAAAAACTGAGCAACGGATAAAGAGACCGGGATGAGAAGGAAATACCTTTGGACTTTCCCCGCATCAACACCGAAGATGGGCTCACTCAAGCTCACCTCGCTCGGGCTTTTCTCCTTCGCGGGGCGGGGACCTTTTGTCCTCCGAGGACGAATGATTCGGGACTCTAAGACGACATTAGTGATGGGAGCACTAAACCCCGCATTTTGTGAAGGTTTTCGATGCCGATCCAATCGCTCGATTACCTTGTTCGTGTGTGCGGAAGCGTGTAAAACAATAGAACACGAACAACATGAAGATCTAGTGCACACAAATATGTATAGACACACATATATTTATATATATATACATCCAATATATATATAGAGAGAGATATCAACGAGATCTTACTTTTGGTGATGAAGTGATTCGTTGATGTCGTTGAGGTGGTGTTGAGTCGATTGAACCACCTCAAATGGATCAGCCTCGAAATGTTCACCTTTGGAATGACCTCGTCACGCCTTTGGATCGTCCGGATGTTGAAGCCGCACAAATGGCCCGGCCTCTACGTGTTGCACACGAACCCGGATGACGAACACTTTGCTTGATCGAGTCGGTTCTCCAAGAACACTTTCTCCTCTCTCTTTGGTGTGAATTTCGTGGGTAAAGGTAATGTGTGTTGAAAATCTGATTTTCATCCATATTATAACCTCATTATTCACCACATTACTCCCCTTTGTAACCTACAACATAATGGGCATCATAATGCACCATTAACATGCAAAAGGGGTTACAAAGGAGGTGAAAGGTCATGCCACATACACATGCCACTATGTATTGTATGTGGTCCCACTTGCTTGTGTGGCATGCCATGTCACACTATGTGACATGCATCCATGCAAGTCATGCATCCCATGCACGTGAATTAAATCCACGTAAATATTGATTCTAAATCAATATATATATCAAGCATCGTACATCATCTTTGAGTCCGTGTGTGACCCTGTAGGTATGATTTATCGATCAATATTATATTGTTCCCAACAATTTAATATTATCAAATAATCATTTAACATCCATAGACGACCTTATGACTTTATCGATTGCACACGTAGGATCGAAGGACATATCCCAACAATCTCCCACTTGGCCTTCAGAGCCAGTGTGCTGCCAATTTCCTGTTGTCTCTTTATGTCTAAATTTGAACTTGAGGCAAGACTCGAGTCATCCTCAATCGGTTCAAACCTTTCTTGGACTTTGAGACAGACTGTAAAACCAGATTTATCACTATGATACGAATCTGGACGTGGCCACGTATTTTCCACAGTCTCGACTCTCCAAGTGGCCGGTAAGACATGTATCCCATTATAGAATGGAGGACAATCCAATCTTGTCAATTCAAGCTCTCCCACTTGCTTCATGATATACCCAATAACAAGTTTTATAACCTCCTTTTACGAAAGGCGTTTACTTGTATAAAAGTACACCATTTCACAATGGAATCACTCTGGACTACTCAAGTCAGAGGAAATTGCTCGACAGTCAATGAAATAGTATTATGACTCGAAATCTTAAATACTATTCCAGTCGGGTCTGTTCGATCATTAGCTCCCAGCTAATATCTATGTAATTGTACTTGATGTCCCACATCACTAGCCCATGAAGCGGCGCTATAGTACACATTACAATCTAGTTCTTTGTATCGTCAGTTTGTCCGTACTCGATGATACGAACTAGGAACAATTTATGACTTAATTATATTAGTTCAACAATTTGGACTTCATTATGTGGTAAATCGACCTCATAACCCAATTAATATAATTTAATCATTTGGACAATTCATACAATTTAAACCACAATTATATGAAGAAATTATTGAATATCATAAAAGATACGTGAATGTTTACATAAACTCCAAAAGTAGACAATACAATAATAGGAATCACAATCCATCTCTAAGATATCGTATCCCTATTGCAGTCGTATGAGCATCATGCTTTGACTGCTGGAGAGGTTTAGAAAGCGGGTTTGCAACCTTACCAAAAGTTGCAACTTTATTATCTCGATGTCTCCACAAAACTATCTCCCAAATAATGTGAAACTTCCTGAGCACCAGTTTTAGACTTGTGGTGCTTCCTAGCTCATAGGCTTGCGCAATAACTCTACTATAAATAGAGAACTATCGGATAGGTTGAGCTAGTTACGCCACCTAGTTCATTCAAGAACTTTCAAATCCTAACTGCCAACATTACTGCATCCAATGCAATACTGTGCTCAGCTTCTGTAGTTTAATCAGCTATATTGCATTGCATGGAACTATTCCAACAAATATCACCTCTAACCAGACAAAAGATATAACCAGATTAAAATCGGAAATTATCTTAGTCTATTTTGAAGTTAGCATACAAACAACTTGTTAATATCAACTCTTTTTGTCTTCCAAAGACAACAAAATATTATTTTGTCCATCTAAGGTACATAAGAATATTCTTGGTCGCAGTCTAACGCGCCTCACCTAGATTTCCTTGAAACTGACTCGTCATGCTCAAAGCATACGATACGTCCGGTCGTGTACATATCATGGCGTACATTATAGACCCTATTGCCGAAGCATAAGGAATGTTTTCCATCCTCTTTTGCTCATCAAGTCCCGTAGGGCCTTGCATCTTGCTAAGAGATGTGCCATGACTCATTGGAATGAGACCCTTTTTGGCGTCTTTCATTCTGAACTTATCAAGTACCTTATCAATATAGGTCACTTGACTAAGTCCAAACATCATTTTCGATCTGTTCCGACAGATCTTGATGCCCAATATGTACTGTGCTTCTCCAAGATCCTTTATTGAAAACAATTTCCAAGCCATTCTTTAATAGAATTAAGCATAGAAACATTGTTTCCAATAAGGAGTATGTCATCGACATACAACACAATGTATACAACGTAACTCCCACTGTTCTTCTTGTAAAACAAGATTCTTACGAGTTCCTCTGAAATCCAAAACCCAGTATGGATTCATTGAACTGAAGACTGCTACTCCGATATTCTTTGCTTTATTCCATAAATGGAATTATAAGATTGCATAATTTCTCAGCCTTATTAGGATCGATAAAACTCTTTGGCTGTGTCAAAACACATTCTCTTCTAGAATCCAATTCAAGAAGTTAGTTTTAACATCCAATATTACCATACCTCATTATCAAGATGAGTAGCAATGGCTAAGATGATCTGAATGATTTAATCAAAGCAACAGGTGAAAGTTTTTCCATAATCCACCTCGTGAATAAAACTTTTACCATCAACCTTGCTTTGAAAACCCTAGGTTTTCCATCTGTCTGTTTAGATCTTAAAGATTTATTAGCATTCATTGGGTTTAACCCCGTGATGCAAATATATCAAGTTCCAAACTTGATTATCAGATATTGATATCATCTCAGATTTCATGGCACCATGCCAATTTTCAGTAGCTGGACTCGTCATAGCTTTGAATTAGGTCGAAGGTTCACCGCTTTCCAAAAGCATGAATTCATATCTCTCATTGGTCACAATATCTAAGTATTTGAATAATAGAGATAGATTTATGCCTTTCGGACCTACGAGGGCTGGTATGGCTTCCAAAACTATAAGAATACTCTCAACCCAGTCTTGAGTATTCATCATTGGTTGTTTCACTTGAACCTCGTTCAAGACAACCGAGCTCCCACTGAATTTCTAGGAAAGATAACTCTTTTCAAGAAAATCACTATCTCGAGCAACAAAATATTGTTCTCAAATAGATCGTAGAAGTTGTACCCTCGAGTTTCTTATGGACATACCATAAGGAAACTTTTATCCCATTTGAGTTCAAGCTCTATAGAGATAAATCTCGTCAGAGAAGCTTTTAGAACCTCAAATCTTGATGAAAACAATTTAGGAACCCTCCCTTTCCATACCTAGTATGGTGTCTTATCAACAGCTTTTGACAGCGTCCTATTCAGTGTATAAGTTGAAGTCTAGAATTGTGTGTTCCCAAAAGAGACCAGTAGTTCATTTAAACCTCTCATCGAATGGTCGAACTATATCTAATATAGTTTGAATTCTCTTTTCCGAAACATTACCTTCATGTGCTTGTGAACTAATAGGTTCCACATACATCAGTATGGATCATCCCTAATTACTCACATGTTCTCCTTTCTCCAAGAAAGATGACATTGTTATGTTTTCAATCACACATCATTCACATGTATCAAATGACTCCAAGTCAAATGATCCTAAAATTCCTTCTAAAAGAAGCTTCGTTACATGTTTAGATTTTGATTTGATCTAATCAACAATGCTTCAGTTATGTCTCATCGATACTTATTCGATTTGGCCTTTGGTCTTAATGATATATATGATTTTTCAAGTTTAAAGTATACATAAACAATATAATAATCGTACCAAAACAAAGAATAATTCACAATTAAAATAGTTATCAAACTATTTAATAGTGAAAAAACTAATCCATCAGTATCTAATACTGAACCAATATTCATTGTTTATTGAAGGTACGAAATTACATAGTTATAATACTAAAACAAGGCCCTAAGGCAAAACAACATCATATGATCATACGGCTAATGCAGCGACCTTCGCTCCATTTCTTGCCCGTAGATCGACATCTCTATTCACCAAACTTATACTTCTACGTAGTTCCTCCACATAAAAATGTGAGAACCACATTTGGCATCCAATACCCAAGAAGTAGAATTTGTGAAGTTTAATGTCTATATCATTAATACTTGAAGATGAAGCAACCCCGTTCTTCACATCTTCATTGAACTTTGGGCAAATTCAATTATTCCCAATAATTGAGTCTCATTCAAATTTCCCATTCAAAATTAATACAATGTCAAAACGTGATAAATCGTAAGTGAAAAATCGAAGTTTTCTAACCAGCGATATTATCATGCAATTGAAGCCCTATCTCTCATAAAATATGAGGGAGCCAACCAGACAATCGTTTCACGCCATCCAATGGCTCGAAAGTCTCTAATTTGTGTCATTGATGAACTTAAGTGTTTTGGATTAAATCACTCCCCGAGGTGTAAATAATCCTAACCTTATAATCCATCAAATGAAAGACAAATTAGGCATTTGTTTTGAAATTGAATAAAATATGAATTTTTATATGTTTGCAAGTAGTGTCCAACACTTTTGCAGTGGACGCATTAAGATTCCATAGGAACCCTAGTAGCATTCTTGCCCATGATCTTTTGAATACCCTATCCCATATCATAAGAATTTCCCTCTTAGGGTCCTTATCTATCGCCGGCTCAGCAGCCTTGAGCATCCCGTGGAGCTCACGAAGCGATTTCTTCAAACCATTCATGTGGAAATTTTAGCCTAAAGGCATTATAACCATCATGAGATTGAAGTATGAAATAGGTTGCCAAATAATCATCATAGGAAAAATCTAGGCGGTCACTTGAAGCAAATAATCCAATCATTTGTTGCACATGTGATTCCATAGATTTCCATTTTTCCAGCCTAGCTGAAGCGATGACCCTGGTCATACCGAACCGCTCAATCTTAGCATATTCCCCGAACATGCTATTGAGTTGTTCAATGATATCTTAGGATGTGGTTATTTAACACATTTTCATTGTCTTCGTATTTGAGGACCATCCTCAAATTACGTTGTGAATCAAGAAAATTTATGTTGTTCAATTTTTCATAATCAAGAATTGAACCAAACTTGAATCGAGTTGAAATTAACATGATAAACTACAAAAGAAAGATAAATAAAGTATGTAAACATTCACAAAGCGGTAAACAAATAAGGTTGTCTAACAAGCTACTTATTTATTCAATTTTGTTCAATCGATATCTAATATCTTTGTTCCCTTGAACAAAACAATCCCAAGACCCTCATCTTGCAAATTCTTAAGCCGACTGAGTCCGCACTTACGAAGTCCAAGATAGGTAGACATCCCATGTCAATGACATCTAATGTCACTCTCGGTCGATGAGAGTCCCATTCTCATCTCATGTCTCGATAGCCACGCCTGCAATGGATCTATCGATGAGAAAACCAAACTCACGTGTAAAGGTCTAACCTTTACTCCCACTTATCCCAAGATAACAAGTAGTACCCCGCTGAGGCGGACCTACCAACTTATGATCGAGGGCTTCATGTGTGTGATGTTTTTGGATAAGACATTATACTCATTATTTTGGGAACTTGCATGCATATGTGTTTATATGTAAGTTGAACATTTATAACATAAAACATCCTATAACTAGCAAAACAATTAAATACGTAATCGAAAGGCCCCTAGAACCTCACAACTCTCAAACGAAAAGATTAAAAGCATTAAAATAGGCCTTGAACATCTTCTGGACTGGTCCACGCCCGCCGTTTCAGTTCCGCACCCGCCGATTTAGGTCAACCTTAGTCCGTACCCCAAAAACCACGAACGACGCCCGCCGTTTCACAAACGGCGGTCACCGAACACCACCGGCGGTCGCCGTTTCCAAAACGGCGCCCGCCAAAAGGGTACAGAATCGGGGCTGACCTGAAAAGAGCCTTTCGGCGGTCCCCGTTTCCAAAACGGCGCCCGCCGAATCAAAACGGCGCCCGCCGGAGCTAAAATGGCGCCCGCCGTTTGGCTCCAGCAGCCCCGGTTTGCTTTGTTTGCTTCGTTTCTTCTCGATTTCGCCGGAGAGCCGAGATCCTCCATCGAACCATGGACCAAGTCCATCGCTTACAAGTAGTATAATACAAATATAATAGAAAAACCTATCTATTACAAATGATTCCAAGGGACGCAGCCCTCAAATACTACGGCCAATCGAAACGTAAAAAACGACGAAATCATTCACCCGACCACTAACGGTTGATGGAGTAGTATACTTAATGTCTAGATTTGAGTATTCTGAACTCTATGTGCACTTTCATTTACCTATTTATAATGAACATTCATTTGCTTTTAATTATTGTTAATTAAATATATGCAAATTATAGTCCTGAATTTCATACGTTGTAGTTAGTATGGTGTGCATGGGCACACAAAAGATCATACTATCGGTTACTCGTATTTAATCGAACAGTTGCTCACGACCTAGATGGACACGGACCAATCCATCGGTATAGTCGTTGTGTGAGAGAGAAAATAATATATCTTAATTATTTTATCACACTTGTACACTTGGTGTATTGAGCGGATCGCTTGAGACTTATCAATTAGGATTGCTCTGTGATAATTGATTTAAGTCTCGGAGTATTTTATTCTTAATCCCTGAAACAATTGCGGGTGTGTATATTTAATATAAGTGACTTTGATTTTCCAAAGGAATTAACTGATTTAATTATTGGGTTAATTACCGGTTAAGTTGGGTCACTATATTTTATATATGGCATGCCGTGAATTCTTGAAGGGACAGTGTATCCCGGAAGGGTTGATAATATCCCCGAGATGAGCTCATAAGGATTTATTATGTAAACCTCGCGAGTGGATTTGTTCCCGCATAATAAATAAGGTTGAGTGGTACTATTCTCGGATATAAGAGATGAATAAATTTATTAAGCAATAAATAAATTTTATTCATGGATATTTAAATCTTAAATACACGGAATAAATAATACTAACCGGAGAAATATTATTTGATATAATATGGATAAATATTGGGAGTGCAATTTTATTTATATAGTGGAAAATAAATAAAATTAATATTGATAAGGATTAATGGATTTGGGTTGGACCCAATTTAATCTTCAATATTAGAAGCCCAATATTTCATCTCCTTTTGATCCCCTACGTAGCCTATAAAAACACTACATGGTCTTCACAATTCATTAACTTAAGATACGCCAATCATAAAGTCTTGAAGAGTGAAGGATATCCATAAGGAGTTCGATAGATCGTCGCCCACCCGACGTTCGAACGGAGTGCAAGGAATACGTGGGAAGATTCAAAGGTGTTTGATTTCGTTTCTCCGAACAACGAATCGAAGGTAAAAATCTAAACGCGCTTTATGATTTTAATCGATTTGAATTTATTGAAAATACCGTAGAACGCAAGATCCGAGGCTCGAACCCGGATTAGACGGACGATCGCGTGGTGGTGGCGAAGCCACCGGACCACGCCAATCGCCCGCTAGGGTTTCGGCGAGGGCGAGAGGATCGAACCCTCGGCTGGGCCGAGGGCTCGTGATCGATCAAGGGGATCGATCGCCGGGGCGGGCTGGTGCCGTCCCCTCCCCACCTCGACGGTGGGGGATCCTCCAGGCGGCGGCGAGTCGCCGGACTCGCCGCGGGGGCTGCTGGGCAGCCCCACCCGATCGCGCGGTGGCGCGATCCATTGATCGCGTGAACCCCGCACTCGCGGGGGTTCGGCTGGGGGCGGGCTGCGTGCCTTCGGGCGCGTGGTCTCCAAAGGCCGGACTCCGGCGGATGAGTCGGCGTTCATGTGATCTCCGGCGAAGGGTTCGTTCGGGTTATTGGTTTCCGCAAATTTAAATAACCCGGGATATCGAATTCCATCAATTGGTATCAGAGCGTGGTTTGCGTTCGCGGTATTTTCGATAAAATTGTTCTACCTTGCAGGGTTCCGACTATTATGGCTTGATGATTATTCGTTTAATTATTTTGTCATGTGATTGTTGGTTTTATTAAACTCTCGAACATGTCGAGATTCGTTTTTGGTGGTGAATGCTTGTAATAGTAAAAATTCGGGGGTTGACCGAATTTATGATTTATTATTATGTTCATCGTTTTTCCGGAAAATGTATAGGGTCGATTTCATGTATAGAATCGATACCGGAATTGTAATTTAGATTATTGTAATTTATTTTGCGATTGGATCGACGAATTGAAGACCGCCGGAGAAGACGAAGTGACGAGAGGGACGAGGGCTTGGGATCGATTGGATCGATCCCATGGTGATGCCCGATCGATGGCTAAGGGCGAGGGCTCGGTTGCCCTAGCCGCGGCTGCCGCCGGTTCGGTGGCTGGCCGGCGTGGCTGGGCGGCGGCGCTCCTCCCCAAGGCCGGCCGATCGATCGAAGGTGGGGGTGGCGTGGGGCCTCCCAATCCATGCTACTCCTACCGGAAATTTACTTTCCTATTTTAATTCGGTTTTCCTATTTTGATTATTTCTTTATGGAATATTCATGAATTAGGAAAAGAATTAATTTAGTATTAAATTTATTTTCCTATTTGATTATTCCTACTCATGGGAATATTCATGGATTAGAAATAAAATAAATTTGGAAAGTATAAGAGTCCTAAATTATTTTATTTCCTTATTTCATTATGGATATCATCTAGAATATTCCAAAAGTATCTTGGATAGATTATTCTAGAGATTTAATAGAGTAGAAAAGGAAAAATAAATAAATAAAAATATTAATAATATTTAATTTTATTTTTGATATATTCAATTGACTTAATTTTCTAATTAAGTAACTTTTGGATTAATTGAAAATAAATAGATTTAAATATTGGAAATTAATATTCTCGTCACATGGAGCATTTAAGAAACGAAGACTGAAGACTAGAAGATGCGTACGGAGATGTGATAAAGCCATAATAGTCGGAAAATAATATTCTAGTATTATTTTGATTATGTGATAATACTATGTGCTTTATTACATGTATGCATGCTATATGTGTTTATTTTATGCACTAGATAGCGTATCCCTTTATTGTAAAAAGCTAAGTGGGAGAGGGTATGGAAACATACCCATGGTCTCCATTGCTGCTCTCTTGGTGACTTTTATAAACTTTTGAAGTTTATATAGATAAGTCATTGGAGGAGAGTTCTTGTAATTCCTCTTACGAGAAACATTGATTAAGTTTATCAAACAATGCCTAATTTGTCTTTCCAAAGCTGATTTCAAGTCGACTCATTCTCACCCCGGGGAGTGGAATGGAGCCAGAGCCACTTGGTCATGTAGAGGACACAAATTAGAGACCTTCGTACCATTCTTTGATAGATGGATCGATTGTCTGCTCGGCTCCCTCATTTATGAGAGATAGGGTTGTTCGCATGGTGAATCACTGGTTAGAAACTTCGAGTTTCACTTATGATTCTCCACGTCTTGATTTACAAGATTAAATGGATCAAGTAATTGGGAGTCAATTATAAAAGTCTCTTGGTGTAGTAAACGTCCACACCACGTGGCTTGCTATGCTGACGGATTTTGGATTAATTGATGTAGACAGTTGTAAGTAATTGTGAAGAGTTGTGAAGTTATCGTAAACGTCCACACCACGTGGCTTGCGGTGATGTAGCAATTCCAAACAATTTATTTTGGTACTGAGTAATGGTTTACACTTAGATACGCATTATAGTATTCCTCCCCACGAGGTTACGCTATAAGTGATGTATGACCAAAGAAAATCTAATTGCTAAATCATTTGGGTGGGTAAACGTCCACACCACGTGGCTTGCCTTACCTGATGGGATTTTAGATGTAATTAGTGATTTAATGATATTATTTGAGGGAGATAATATCGGTATTAAATTGTTTGTTTGTTTTATGTGCTTATAGGTTAAGAATGACTGTGACCCCACTTTGTGATATACTTAAGGATGAAAACTCACCGGTTCCATATAGTAATGATTGGGAACGAAATCTGGACATTGTTCAGACTGTTGAGCTTTCCGAATCCACTGTTGTCCCGACTGATGAGGACATTAAGAATGACCTCAGGATTATGTTGAGACATAGCGTGGAAGCCGGAAAAAAGGTGATTAACATACTCGCAGAATCCTCTCTCAATGAGTCCCTTAAAAAGGATTCGGCGAAAGCGGAGTTTGTGCGTAAGTTAAGAGAATCACAAGCTTTTGTGGCAAGGCTAGAGGAAAAGCGTGCAAAGAAACCCAGTGGTTTAAAACCACGGATTGGGAGAGGCAAGCCTTTGGGCAAATGCTTTCGATGCAAGCAGTTTGGACACTGGAGGTCTGATTGTCCTCTCATCAAAGGTACAAAATTTTCCTTAGTCACTGAAACATTGTCAGCGGTGATATCTACCAGCACCTGGTGTGTAGATACGGGCGCCACTGACCATGTCTGCAATTCATTGCAGGGGTTCCAGGAAACCCGGAGACTTAGAGAGGGAGAGATCGTGGTCTACATGGGCAATGCCGCGAAGGTGGCGGCTGTTGCAGTGGGAGACGTTCACTTACGCTTTAGTAGTGATAGGGTTTTAGTTTTACAAAATTGTCTTTATGTACCGAATTTTAGAAAGAATTTGATTTCAGTTTCTAAGTTAATTCTGAATGGATATTCTGTTTCTTTTGATCACTCTGTGGTCATAAGAAGAAATAGTGAGATTGTCTGTTCTGGTACATTGGTAGACGATTTGTATATTCTAAATCCTGAGTCTGACACGATGCAACTAACCGAGAGTAATAACACATCTACGAACACCAATAAGAGAAAGGAACCTTCTAAAATGAATCAATTATACTTGTGGCATCTAAGGCTAGGTCATATTAATTCGAATAGAATTCAAAGGTTGAAAGCTGATGGTCTCATCAGTGGTGTTGAAGGAGAGGACCTTCCAACCTGCGAATCCTGTTTGGAGGGTAAAATGACCAAGCGTTCTTTTTCTGGTAAAGGACGTAGAGCTGAACAAGTATTGGATTTGATTCACTCTGATGTATGCGGACCTATGTCTACTCAGGCAAGGGGAGGGTACGAGTATTTCATCACCTTTACTAATGATTACTCAAGGTATGGATATGTATACCTGATGCGCCACAAGAGTGATTCTTTTGACAAGTTCAAGGAATTCAAGGCTCTTGTGGAGAACCTTCGTGGTAAATCCATAAAATGCCTGCGATCTGATCGCGGAGGCGAGTACCTGTCTGGAGAATTCAAGGCATACTTGGCAGAGAATGGGATTGAATCCCAGCTGACCTCACCATATACTCCTCAGCAGAATGGTGTGTCAGAAAGAAGGAATAGGACTCTTATGGAGATGGTGCGATCGATGATGAGTTACTCGGATTTACCTGTTATGTTCTGGGGACTTGCCTTGGAAACAGCGGCGTACATTCTGAATAGGGTTCCGACTAAAACGGTGCCAACTACACCCATGGAATTGTGGAGTGGGCGTAAGCCTAACTTGAAACACATTCGGATCTGGGGATGTCCAGCACATGTGTTGCGACAAGGCGCCGATAAGTTAGAACCTAGATCAGAAATACGGTTGTTTGTAGGATACCCGAAAGGAACTAAGGGTGGCATGTTCTATAGTCCTACGGACCAGAAGATCGTTATGAGTACTAACGCTCGGTTCTTAGAGGAAGACTATGTCATGGACCACAAGCCCAAAAGTGACATAATGCTTGATGAGTTGAGAGGTAACGAGGAAGACCTGGATACAGCCGAACTGAGTATAGATACACCACTAGAACCTGCACCTAATATTGTCACTGTTGATACACCGGAACGCCGTCGTAGTGGGAGGGTTGTCAAACAACCGGACAGATGGATTGGACTGGGTGAGTCTTCGGACTCGGCACCCGGAGTTCATGAAATCGATCCCTGGACCTATGATGAGGCGGTACAAGATATAGATGCGCCTTCTTGGAAGAAAGCGATGAAATCCGAAATAGAATCTATGGATTCTAATAAAGTCTGGGATCTTGTAGAACCACCAAGCGGCGTAAAGCCAATTGGGTGTAAATGGGTCTACAAGAGAAAGAGAGGATCTGACGGAAAGGTTGAAACCTTTAAAGCTAGGCTTGTTGCGAAAGGATATACTCAGAAAGAGGGAGTCGATTATGAGGAGACCTTCTCGCCGGTAGCCAAGATAAAGTCGATCCGGATTCTCTTATCCATAGCAGCTCATATGGATTATGAGGTGTGGCAAATGGATGTCAATACAGCTTTCCTAAATGGAAGTCTTGACGAGACGATTTATATGAAACAGCCAGAAGGATTCATTGCTAAGGGGCGAGATCATCTATTGTGCAAGCTTAATCGATCCATTTATGGATTGAAACAAGCCTCGAGATCGTGGAACCTGCGGTTTGATGAAGTAGTCCAATCTTTTGGATTCATTCAAAGCATGGACGAATCGTGTGTGTATTGGAAACGTGATGGAAAGAAGGTGGTGTTTCTCATGCTTTATGTAGACGACATACTTCTCATTGGCAACAGTGTGAAGATGTTATCAGACATAAAGGGATGGTTGTCTAGACAATTCGATATGAAAGATTTGGGAGAAGTTGGACATGTTCTAGGGATCAAAGTTATAAGGGATCGCCGGAATAGAACATTGTGTCTTTCCCAGCAATCTTACATAGACACGATTCTAGCTCGTTTTAACATGCAAGATTCCAAGAAGGGTGATCTGCCCTTCAGTAAAGGAACTTATCTTTCTAAGGAGATGTGTCCTCAGACACAGAAGGAGAAAGATGAAATGAAAGCGGTTCCCTACGCTTCGGCTGTGGGAAGCTTAATGTATGCAATGTTATGTACGAGGCCTGATATCTGTTATGCAGTTGGCATAGTAGCGAGATATCAGAGTAACCCTGGAAAGGCTCATTGGACTGCCGTAAAAAGCATTTTCAAGTATTTGCGAAATACTAAGGATTATGTTCTAAGATACGGAGCAGACAATCTGATTCCTTTGGGTTACACAGATTCGGATTTCCAAGCTGATAAGGACCGGCGTAAGTCGACATCAGGCTATGTGTACACTTTGGGAGGTGGAGCCGTATCATGGAAGAGTGTTAAGCAAAAGTGCATTTCGGACTCTACCATGGAAGCTGAATATGTTGCAGCCTCAGAGGCAGCGAAAGAGTCAGTGTGGTTCCTTAATTTCCTCCAGGACTTAGATGTGATTCCGAGTTTGCCCAAGGCTATGACAATTTATTGTGACAATAGCGGTGCAGTGGCAAACAGTAAGGAACCACGGTCCCATAGTGCTACGAAACACATAGAGCGCAAGTACCACCTGATTCGAGACATCGTCAAGAGGGGCGATGCGATAGTCACCAAGATAGCTTCGGAAGACAACCTAGCGGACCCTTTCACCAAGATACTTCCTAAGGAAGTATATTACAAGCACTTGGAGGGTTTGGGAGTCAGAAGTTTGGAAGATAAGACTAGACCTTAGTATAAGTGGGAGATTGATGGAGTAGTATACTTAATGTCTAGATTTGAGTATTCTAAACTATATGTGCACTTTCATTTACCTATTTATAATGAACATTCATTTGCTTTTAATTATTGTTAATTAAATATATGCAAATTATAGTCCTGGATTTCATACGTTGTAGTTAGTGTTGGAGTTGTGTACTTAATGTCTAGATTTAAGTAACGGTAAACTCCCGATCATAGCATTTAATCTATTAAATTAACGAACAATTATTTGCGTTTAATTATTTATAATTAAATATATGCAAATCATAGTCCTGGATTTTATACGTTGTAGTTAGTATGGTGCAAGCATGGGCGCACAGAAGATCATACTATCGGTTACTCGTATTTAATCAAACAGTTGCTCACGACCTAGATGGACACGGACCAATCCATCGGTATAGTCGTTGTGTGAGAGAGAAAATAATTTATCTTAATTATTTTATCACACTTGTACACTTGGTGTATTGAGCGGATCGTTGAGACTCATCGATTAGGATTGCCGGCGATAATCGATTCGAGACTCAGTGTATTTTATTCTTAATCCCCGATATTATTGCGGGTGTGTATATTTAATATAAGTAACTTTGATTTACCAAAGGAATTAACCGATTTAATTATTTAGGGAAAAGACAAAAGACTGGGAACCAGCCAAACCGAGTAGAAGTACACCACACACTGCACCTATTGTTATTACTGTTATACACCGGGACGCCATTGCAGTGGGAGGTTGTTGAACAACCGGAGATATTCATAAGACTAGAGGAGTTCGGACTCTGGATCTAGTAAACATGAAATCGATCCCTAGCTCTGCATAAAGGCAGTACTAGATCTAAATGAGCCTGCTTGGAAAACAATAAGGATCATTGTTAAGAGGCTAGATCATTTAGAGTACGAGCTTAGTAAATCCATTCATGGATGGTTACAAAGCTGTGAATCGTGGAACTTGCGAATTGATGAGATAATCCATTCGATGGATTCATCAAAAGGCAGAGACGATAAGTGTATTGGAGACGTAATGGAAACAAGGTGGTGTTTCTCGGAGATTTTATGTAGATAGTATTTTATCATTGGCAACAATGTAAAGATATTATCAGGCATAAAATAATGGTTGTCTAAATAAATCGGGATATAAGATTAAGTAGAAGTTAGAGCATGTTCTTTAGATCTTATGATCAAGGGATAAGAACATTGTACTTCTCCTGGATATCTTATACGATTATGGTTTGTTTTAACATGCATAATTCTGAGAAAGGTCGTTGCCTTTCAGAAACAGAACATGTATATCTATCTAAGGTCATGTGTTTCGAACACATTAAGGAGATAGATGATACTAAGCAGTTTCCTACACCTCGTGTGGAAAGCTTGAATGCAATGTTAGAAAACAAGAACCTGATATCAACTATGCGGTTAGCGTAGTGGGAGGATATCAAAGTAATCTGGATAAGAAGTATTCGAGACGAAATTTCTTAGATTACATATTCTCAGATTTCAAATCAGAGAAGGGCCAGTGTAAGTCGATATCAGGCTATGTGTTCACTTTTGGAAAAGGTGGAACCTTTAATATGAAAGAGTGATAAGCAGGATGCTTCTCGGACTCTCTCATAACCGAATAGCAGCCTCAGAGGCAGCGGAAGTTTTGGTTAGGTTCCGGGATAACCTCTAAGACTTGGAAATGACTCTTAGTTCATCAAAGGCTATTTTATAGCGGTGCATGATAAACTGGAAGAAGTCATAAGTCTAAAAGTGATGATAACACATAGAGCAAGTACCACCTGATACGAGTCATCGTCAGGGAGACGACGTAGTAGTCACCAAGATAACTTCAGAGCGGCAACCTAGAGTGCTCATTCACATAGTACTTCTCGGAAGTACACTTTAAGCACGTGATGAGTATGGGAACCGGGAGTTTGGAGGAAATGACTAGACCTTAGTACAAGTGGGAGATTGTTGGAGTTGTGTACTTAATGTCTAGATTTAAGTAACGGTAAACTCCCGATCATAGCATTTAATCTATTAAATTAACGAACAATTATTTGCGTTTAATTAT
Organism: Euphrasia confusa; assembly: GCA_954870475.1. Lineage (NCBI taxonomy): Eukaryota > Viridiplantae > Streptophyta > Magnoliopsida > Lamiales > Orobanchaceae > Euphrasia > Euphrasia confusa. Next base: position 28,943,414 of record OX940960.1, read on the forward strand.
TTATAATTAAATATATGCAAATCATAGTCCTGGATTTTATACGTTGTAGTTAGTATGGTGCAAGCATGGGCGCACAGAAGATCATACTATTGGTTACTCGTATTTAATCAAACAGTTGCTCACGACCTAGATGGACACGGACCAATCCATCGGTATAGTCGTTGTGTGAGAGAGAAAATAATTTATCTTAATTATTTTATCACACTTGTACACTCGGTGTATTGAGCGGATCGTTGAGACTCATCGATTAGGATTGCCGGCGATAATCGATTCGAGACTCAGTGTATTTTATTCTTAATCCCCGATATTATTGCGGGTGTATATATTTAATATAAGTAACCTTGATTTACCAAAGGAGTTAACCGATTTAATTATTGGGTTAATTTCCGGTTAAGTTGGGTCACTATATTTTATATATGACATGCCGTGAATAATTGACCGGACAGTGTATCCCGTAAGGGTTGATAATATCCCCGAGATGAGTTCATAAGGAATTATTGTGTAAACCTCATGAGTGGATTCGTTCCGCACAATAATTAAGGTTGAATGGTACTAGTCTCGGATTAAAGAGATGAATAAATTAATTAGCAATAAATTAATTTTATTCATGGATATTTAAATCTTAAATACACGGAATAAATAAATACTACCGGAGAAATATTATTTGAAATAATATGGTTTAATATTGGGAGTGCAATTAATTTATATAGTGGAAAATAAATTAATTAATATTGATAAGGATTAATGGACTTGGGCAGTGGGCTCAATTTAATCTTCAATATTGGAAGCCCAATATTCCACCTCCTTTAGATCCCCTACGTAGCCTATAAAAGCACTACATGGCCTTCATAAATCATAAGACAAGATTATCATACTTGATATTCTAGAGAGTTGAAGGAGATCCATAGGAGTTCGATAGATCGTCGCCCACCCGACGTTCGAACGAAGTGCAAGGAATACGTGGGAAGATCCAAGGGTCTTCAACTTGATTTCGTTTCTCCGCACAACGAATCAAAGGTACAATCATAAACTCTTTCGTGTGAATTTATGTGATTTAATTGTGATACATGCATGAACACAAGATCCGGGAAAAACGACGAACCCGGGGACGGGGATAGACCGCGCGGTGGTGGTCGAAGACCACCGGACCGCCGGCGGTCTAGGGATCCCCGCCGGGATCGAGAGCAACCCTCGGCTGGGAGCCGAGGGGTGGCGGTCGAGCCCTAGGGCTTCGACCGCCGGCGCGCACCAAGGAGAGCCGCGGCTGGACGCCGCGGCTGGGGGCGATCGAGCCCTAGCTCGATCGCCGGGAGGAACCGCCGCGGGCTGGCGCCGCGGCTGGTGGCTCCTCCCACCTCCGGTGATGGCGGTGAGTCGCCGGACTCACCGCCGGGGGCTGCCGGAGCAGCCCCACGCGATCGATCGATCGCGAGCCCCGACGGGGGCTCGGCTAGGGTTTAGCCGCGGGTTTATCCCGCGGCGATGCTCGGGTCGAGCCCGGCTCCGTTTGATTGGTTCGCGTTCGTGGATCCGACTCGCGGGAGAAAATTGGCTGGGGGCGGGCTGCGTGTCTTCGGGCGCATAGTCTCCAAAGGTCGGACTCCTGCGGATGAGTCGGTATCCGTTATCGGTTTCCGGCGACGGGATTTCGTTCGGGGTTATCGGTTCCGCAATTTTGATACCCCGGGACATCGAATCCCAGCAAATGGTATCAGAGCGTTTGGTTCGTGTTCATGTATGTATTCAATTGTGTTCTACCTTGCAGGGATTCCGACTATCATGGTTTAATTAATTGTTAATTATTGGTTTAATTAATTGCTATTTAATTTACCATGATTGTTCGTTTATTAAACTCTCGGACATGTCGAGATTCGTTTTGTGTGGATGAATGCTTGTAATAGTAAAAATTCGGGGGTTGACCGAATTTAGATTTATTATTATTGTTCTATGTTTTCCGGAAAATGTATAGGGTCGATTTCATGTATAGAATCGATACCGGGATTGTAAATTTATTTCTTGTAATTTATTTACGTTGGATCGATGCCGAGATGACCGCCGGAGAACGCGTGTGACGAAGAAGACGAAGAGGACGAAGGACCGGGATCGATCTCCCCTTGATCGACCCGATCGATCGACCCTAGGTGAGGGGGCCGATCGCCCTCGGCTAGGGCTGCCGCCGGCGACGGCGGCGGCTGGTGGCTGGGCTGGGCGGCGATGCTCCTCCGCGGGGGTCGGCCGATGATGGTGGGGTGGTGCGGGAACTCCCATCCCGTGCTACTCCTACCTAGATTCACTTTCCTAATTGATTCGGTTTTCCTATTTGAGTTTTTCCTATTTTTGGAAACTCTCATGGATTAGGAAAAGAATTAATTGGAATTAATTTTATTCCTTATTCTATTATGGAAGTCTTCTAAAGTATTCTGAGTTCTACTTGGAATAGGATCCTAGAGATTTAATAGAATTAGAAAGGAATAATAATTAATTTACGATTGATTTATTTCCTAATTGATTATTCCTATTTTATGGGAATTTTCATAGTAATGGAAATTAATTAATCTTGGAAAATAGAAGAGTCCTAATTTATTTATTTCCTTATTCTATTATAGAAGTCTTCTAGAATATTTCAAGTTTGACTTGGATAGATTATTCTAGAGATTTAATAGAATTAGATAGGAAAATAAATAAATAAAAATATTAAAAATATTTAATTTTATTTTTGATTTATTCGATTGACTTAATTTTCGAATTGAGTATCTTTTGGATTTATTAAAAATAAATAGATTTAAATATTGGAATTAATATTCTCGTCACATGGAGCATTCAAGAACGAAGACTGAAGACTAGAAGAAGCATACGGAGATGGAATAAAGCCATGATAGTCGGAAAATAATTTTTTCTAGCATTATTTTGACTATGTGCTATGTGCTTTATTACTTGTATGCATGCTTATGTGTTTAATTATGCATTAGATAGCGTATCCCTTTGTTATAAAAAGCTAAGTGGGAGAGGGGATGGAAACATTCCCATGGTCTCCATTACTGTTCTCTTGGTGACTCTTATGGACTTTTGAAGTTCGTATAGATGTGTCATTGTAGGAGAATTCTTGTAATTCCTTTTACAAGAAACATTGATTAAGTTTATCAAACAATGCCTAATTTGTCTTTCTGAAACTGACTTCAAGTCGACTCATTCTCACCCCGGGGAGTGGAATGGAGCCAGAGCCACTTGGTCATGTGGATGACACAAATTAGAGACATTCGTACCATCCTTTTAAGGTGGATCGATTGTCTGCTCGGCTCCCTCATCTAATGAGAGATAGGGTTGTTCGCATGGTGAATCACTGGTTAGAAACTTCGAGTTTCACTTATGATTCCCCGCGTCTTGATTTACGAGATCGAATGCTTCAAGTAATTGGATGTCAATTGTATAAATCTTTTGGTGTAGTAAACGTCCACACTATCGTGGCTTGCTGCATTGAATGGGATTTTAGAACGATTGATGTAGACAGTTATAGAAGAAAGTACAGGATCGTGTGTTAACGTAAACGTCCACACTAACGTGGCTTGCGGTAATATGCGAGTCCCAAAAATCTTCTTAGATACTGAGTAATGGTTTACACTTAGGTACGCTCTATAGTATTCTTCCCATCGAAGTAACGCTATAGTGATGTACGACCAAAGTAAATCTAATTGCTAAATCATTTGGATGGGTAAACGTCCACACTATCGTGGCTTGCCTTATCTGATGGGATTTTAGATGTAATTAGTGATTTAATGATATTATTAAGGGGAGATAATATCGGATATTAAATTAATTGTTTGTTTAAATGTGCTTATAGGTTTAGAGAATAGCTATGAACCCACTTTCTATGATACTCAAGGAGCATAAGCTCACTGGCCCCAACTATATTGATTGGAAGAGAAATTTAGACATTGTCCTGACTTCGGAGGAGTACAAGTTTGTACTCCATGAAGTATGCCCTGCTGAGCCCACGGCTGCCTCAACTGATGAGGAAAAACTGGAATATCGGAAGTGGAAAAAGGCTGATGAAATGGCTAGGTGTTATATTTTGGCTTCCATGTCAAATGTACTCCAAACCCAACATGAGTCAATGGACACTGCCTATGATATGATGTTTAACCTCAAGGAGATGTTTGGGGAGCAAGATCGTGCGGCAAGGCAAGAAGCCATGAGAGTCCTCATGTCAACTACTCAATCTGAAGGAACGCCCGTAGAGGAGCACGTTCTCAAGATGATGAGTTTGTTGAATGAACTTGAGGTCCTAGGAGCTTCTATTGATGGTGAGACGCAAGTCGACATCATACTCCAGTATCTGACCCCTAAGTTTGAGCAGTTTCGTATGAGCTATAATATGGGTAAACTATCTTATACTCTTGCGCAACTCCTGACTGAACTGAAGGCGGCAGAGGGGATCTACAAGAAGGGCAAGTCTCAAGCGCTTGTAGCTATCAAGTCCAAAGGCTTTAAGCCTGGTGGAGGTAGGGGCAAGAGGAGGAAGCAAGCCGGGAAACCCAGTGGTGTCAAGAGGACTGTACCACGAGTGGGGGCTGCAAAGCCAAGGGGCAAGTGCTTCCGATGCAACAAGTCTGGACACTGGAAGTCTGAATGTCCTCTCAGAGGTACGAATTTTTCTTTAGTCGTAAAAACATAGTCAGCGGTATTATCTACCAGAATTCTGGTGTGTAGATATGGAACCACTGACGGTATGTGCATTTTGAATGCAGGGGTTCCAGAAAACCCGGCGACTTAGAGAAGGAGAGTTCGAGTCTACACGGGCAAAAGCTGTAGAGGAGGCAGCTGTTGCGGTGGAAGACATTTATCTGCTTTAGTAGCTAAATAGGATTTCATTTCAAGATTATTGCATTATGTACCCTCTATTTTAGAAAGAACGTTTTGTTCTGGATTTCTATTTATGAATGGATATTTTATTTCTTTAATCATTGGATGATTTTGATAAGAAATGATGGCATTATCTATTCTGGTACATTAGATAGCAATATATGAATGATAGATCCTAAGTCTACCACGATGCAACAAACCGTTCTATAACTTGTTTTACTTGATTAGATATGTTTCTTTAATCATTATACTTGTGAATTCTTGTACTTAGTAGTATTTTCAAATAAGATTCAAAAGGTCGAAATTGATTTGATCAATTATAGTTGAAGGAATGGACCTTCCGACCTGAGAATTGAATTTGGAGGATAATACATCTAAGCGAACCTTTCTAAAGGATAGAATTCGGACTAGTATTGGAAATGATTAAATATGCAGACACATGTGTGAATTAGAAAGGCACGAGTAGTTCTTTCAAATGGATTAGAGTACTTAAATGTGCCATAAAAGCAAAGTGTTTTGACTAGTCAATGGACACAAAGCTATTATGGGGAACCATTAAAGTATATCCATTAGAAGCCTGCGACTCGGTCGCGGAGGCCATTGCCTATCTAAATAACACATAACATAATCAAAGATTGGGATTCAATCCCAAAGGGCCGCGCCATACACTCACGTGTAGAGATGGTGCGTTGAAAATAAGAAATGGAAATCTAAAAGTAAGAGAGAACGAGTTGTTCGGAACTACCTATGTTCTATGGATATTTCTGGAGACGATAACACATTCTGTGTGATTGTAGGATATCCTAGATGAACGAAGTATTGTGTGTTCTATAGTACTATGAGCCAGAAGAACTTTCGTTCGGCTCATAGAGGAAGACTATTAGATGAACCACAAAGCCTGAACTGAATTAATACCTTGGAATGAGGGAAAAGACAAAAGACTGGGAACCAGCCAAACCGAGTAGAAGTACACCACACACTGCACCTATTGTTATTACTGTTATACACCGGGACGCCATTGCAGTGGGAGGTTGTTGAACAACCGGAGATATTCATAAGACTAGAGGAGTTCGGACTCTGGATCTAGTAAACATGAAATCGATCCCTAGCTCTGCATAAAGGCAGTACTAGATCTAAATGAGCCTGCTTGGAAAACAATAAGGATCATTGTTAAGAGGCTAGATCATTTAGAGTACGAGCTTAGTAAATCCATTCATGGATGGTTACAAAGCTGTGAATCGTGGAACTTGCGAATTGATGAGATAATCCATTCGATGGATTCATCAAAAGGCAGAGACGATAAGTGTATTGGAGACGTAATGGAAACAAGGTGGTGTTTCTCGGAGATTTTATGTAGATAGTATTTTATCATTGGCAACAATGTAAAGATATTATCAGGCATAAAATAATGGTTGTCTAAATAAATCGGGATATAAGATTAAGTAGAAGTTAGAGCATGTTCTTTAGATCTTATGATCAAGGGATAAGAACATTGTACTTCTCCTGGATATCTTATACGATTATGGTTTGTTTTAACATGCATAATTCTGAGAAAGGTCGTTGCCTTTCAGAAACAGAACATGTATATCTATCTAAGGTCATGTGTTTCGAACACATTAAGGAGATAGATGATACTAAGCAGTTTCCTACACCTCGTGTGGAAAGCTTGAATGCAATGTTAGAAAACAAGAACCTGATATCAACTATGCGGTTAGCGTAGTGGGAGGATATCAAAGTAATCTGGATAAGAAGTATTCGAGACGAAATTTCTTAGATTACATATTCTCAGATTTCAAATCAGAGAAGGGCCAGTGTAAGTCGATATCAGGCTATGTGTTCACTTTTGGAAAAGGTGGAACCTTTAATATGAAAGAGTGATAAGCAGGATGCTTCTCGGACTCTCTCATAACCGAATAGCAGCCTCAGAGGCAGCGGAAGTTTTGGTTAGGTTCCGGGATAACCTCTAAGACTTGGAAATGACTCTTAGTTCATCAAAGGCTATTTTATAGCGGTGCATGATAAACTGGAAGAAGTCATAAGTCTAAAAGTGATGATAACACATAGAGCAAGTACCACCTGATACGAGTCATCGTCAGGGAGACGACGTAGTAGTCACCAAGATAACTTCAGAGCGGCAACCTAGAGTGCTCATTCACATAGTACTTCTCGGAAGTACACTTTAAGCACGTGATGAGTATGGGAACCGGGAGTTTGGAGGAAATGACTAGACCTTAGTACAAGTGGGAGATTGTTGGAGTTGTGTACTTAATGTCTAGATTTAAGTAACGGTAAACTCCCGATCATAGCATTTAATCTATTAAATTAACGAACAATTATTTGCGTTTAATTATTTATAATTAAATATATGCAAATCATAGTCCTGGATTTTATACGTTGTAGTTAGTATGGTGCAAGCATGGGCGCACAGAAGATCATACTATTGGTTACTCGTATTTAATCAAACAGTTGCTCACGACCTAGATGGACACGGACCAATCCATCGGTATAGTCGTTGTGTGAGAGAGAAAATAATTTATCTTAATTATTTTATCACACTTGTACACTCGGTGTATTGAGCGGATCGTTGAGACTCATCGATTAGGATTGCCGGCGATAATCGATTCGAGACTCAGTGTATTTTATTCTTAATCCCCGATATTATTGCGGGTGTATATATTTAATATAAGTAACCTTGATTTACCAAAGGAGTTAACCGATTTAATTATTGGGTTAATTTCCGGTTATGTTGGGTCACTATATTTTATATATGACATGCCGTGAATAATTGACCGGACAGTGTATCCCGTAAGGGTTGATAATATCCCCGAGATGAGTTCATAAGGAATTATTGTGTAAACCTCATGAGTGGATTCGTTCCGCACAATAATTAAGGTTGAATGGTACTAGTCTCGGATTAAAGAGATGAATAAATTAATTAGCAATAAATTAATTTTATTCATGGATATTTAAATCTTAAATACACGGAATAAATAAATACTACCGGAGAAATATTATTTGAAATAATATGGTTTAATATTGGGAGTGCAATTAATTTATATAGTGGAAAATAAATTAATTAATATTGATAAGGATTAATGGACTTGGGCAGTGGGCTCAATTTAATCTTCAATATTGGAAGCCCAATATTCCACCTCCTTTAGATCCCCTACGTAGCCTATAAAAGCACTACATGGCCTTCATAAATCATAAGACAAGATTATCATACTTGATATTCTAGAGAGTTGAAGGAGATCCATAGGAGTTCGATAGATCGTCGCCCACCCGACGTTCGAACGAAGTGCAAGGAATACGTGGGAAGATCCAAGGGTCTTCAACTTGATTTCGTTTCTCCGCACAACGAATCAAAGGTACAATCATAAACTCCTTCGTGTGAATTTATGTGATTTAATTGTGATACATGCATGAACACAAGATCCGGGAAAAACGACGAACCCGGGGACGGGGATAGACCGCGCGGTGGTGGTCGAAGACCACCGGACCGCCGGCGGTCTAGGGATCCCCGCCGGGATCGAGAGCAACCCTCGGCTGGGAGCCGAGGGGTGGCGGTCGAGCCCTAGGGCTTCGACCGCCGGCGCGCACCAAGGAGAGCCGCGGCTGGATGCCGCGGCTGGGGGCGATCGAGCCCTAGCTCGATCGCCGGGAGGAACCGCCGCGGGCTGGCGCCGCGGCTGGTGGCTCCTCCCACCTCCGGTGATGGCAGTGAGTCGCCGGACTCACCGCCGGGGGCTGCCGGAGCAGCCCCATGCGATCGATCGATCGCGAGCCCCGACGGGGGCTCGGCTAGGGTTTAGCCGCGGGTTTATCCCGCGGCGATGCTCGGGTCGAGCCCGGCTCCGTTTGATTGGTTCGCGTTCGTGGATCCGACTCGCGGGAGAAAATCGGCTGGGGGCGGGCTGCGTGTCTTCGGGCGCGTAGTCTCCAAAGGTCGGACTCCTGCGGATGAGTCGGTATCCGTTATCGGTTTCCGGCGACGGGATTTCGTTCGGGGTTATCGGTTCCGCAATTTTGATACCCCGGGACATCGAATCCCAGCAGTTAGTATGGTGTGCATGGGCACACAGAAGATCATACTATCGGTTACTCGTATTTAATCGAACAGTTGCTCACGACCTAGATGGACACGGACCAATCCATCGGTATAGTCGTTGTGTGAGAGAGAAAATAATTTATCTTAATTATTTTATCACACTTGTACACTTGGTGTATTGAGCGGATCGCTTGAAACTTATCAATTAGGATTGCTCTGTGATAATTGATTTAAGTCTCGGAGTATTTTATTCTTAATCCCTGAAACAATTGCGGGTGTGTATATTTAATATAAGTGACTTTGATTTTCCAAAGGAATTAACCGATTTAATTATTGGGTTAATTACCGGTTAAGTTGGGTCACTATATTTTATATATGGCATGCCGTGAATTCTTGAAAGGACAGTGTATCCCGGAAGGGTTGATAATATCCCCGAGATGAGCTCATAAGGATTTATTATGTAAACCTCGCGAGTGGATTTGTTCCCGCATAATAAATAAGGTTGAGTGGTACTATTCTCGGATATAAGAGATGAATAAATTTATTAAGCAATAAATAAATTTTATTCATGGATATTTAAATCTTAAATACACGGAATAAATAATACTAACCGGAGAAATATTATTTGATATAATATGGATAAATATTGGGAGTGAAATTTTATTTATATAGTGGAAAATAAATAAAATTAATATTGATAAGGATTAATGGATTTGGGTTGGACCCAATTTAATCTTCAATATTAGAAGCCCAATATTTCATCTCCTTTTGATCCCCTACGTAGCCTATAAAAGCACTACATGGTCTTCACAATTCATTAACTTAAGATACGCCAATCATAAAGTCTTGAAGAGTGAAGGAGATCCATAAGGAGTTCGATAGATCGTCGCCCACCCGACGTTCGAACGGAGTGCAAGGAATACGTGGGAAGATTCAAAGGTGTTTGATTTCGTTTCTCCGAACAACGAATCGAAGGTAAAAATCTAAACGCGCTTTATGATTTTAATCGATTTGAATTTATTGAAAATACCGTAGAACGCAAGATCCGAGGCTCGAACCCGGATTAGACGGACGATCGCGTGGTGGTGGCGAAGCCACCGGACCACGCCAATCGCCCGCTAGAGTTTCGGCGAGGGCGAGAGGATCGAACCCTCGGCTGGGCCGAGGGCTCGTGATCGATCAAGGGGATCGATCGCCGGGGCGGGCTGGTGCCGTCCCCTCCCCACCTCGACGGTGGGGGATCCTCCAGGCGGCGGCGAGTCGCCGGACTCGCCGCGGGGGCTGCTGGGCAGCCCCACCCGATCGCGCGGTGGCGCGATCCATTGATCGCGTGAACCCCGCACTTGCGGGGGTTCGACTGGGGGCGGGCTGCGTGCCTTCGGGCGCGTGGTCTCCAAAGGCCGGACTCCGGCGGATTAGTCGGCGTTCATGTGATCTCCGGCGAAGGGTTCGTTCGGGTTATTGGTTTCCGCAAATTTAAATAACCCGGGATATCGAATTCCATCAACGGTGGCCGGCCTTATATCTAATCACATAATAACATAATCACAATTAAGCCATTTATGTTTATTTAAACATATTGTGTCCAACACAAAAGTGTGCACGAGCCCTAGGCTCTGATACCAATTGAAGGTAACGATATACCGATCTGATCGATATACCGTGTGTGCGGAAGCGTGTAAAACAATAGAACACGAACAACATGAAGATCTAGTGCACACAAATATGTATAGACACACATATATTTATATATATATACATCCAATATATATATAGAGAGAGATATCAACGAGATCTTACTTTTGGTGACGAAGTGATTCGTTGATGTCGTTTTGGTGGTGTTGAGTCGATTGAACCACCTCAAATGGATCAGCCTCGAAATGTTCACCTTTGGAATGACCTCGTCATATTATAACCTCATTATTCACCACATTACTCCCCTTTGTAACCTACAACATAATGGGCATCATAATGCACCATTAACATGCAAAAGGGGTTACAAAGGAGGTGAAAGGTCATGCCACATACACATGCCACTATGCATTGTATGTGGTCCCACTTTCTTGTGTGGTGTTTGGGCCCTTTTTCTCTAAATCACACTATCACTGGAATGGGGAGGGGGGGGGGGGGGGGGGGGGGGTATATAAGAAAGGGAACCAAGCAGATATTATATGGGACAGATTATAGATCGGAGTTTGTATGCCGGAAATCTGGAAATAACACATGGTGTTCTTGAGCTTAAAGCTCTTTTATTTCCTTTACTTTAAGTATTTGGAAATATAGAAAAAAATGTGAAGTCCTTTTCTCCTCCCTTCCCTCTCTCTTTTATACTAGTGGTTTGCATGAGCATGCAAGCTCTCTTAATGCCACCTATTAGCCTCATATCACATCTAATCCCACTAATGAAGACTTTTAAGCCATTGCATTAAATATCCACTAATCTTGTCTTCCACTTGCTGCATGTCACCAGAGGCGCACCGCCTCTTGCCTGGAGCCTTATCTGGCGGATCCCCTAGTCTGGTACGGGGCTGTTTTCCTGGGGCTACTGTTGAGCTCGCCTGGTACTGACTTCATCCATGACTTCAATTCTGACTTTTGCCCGCCGTTTGACCATCTCCTTGATGACGTGGCTCCGGTCGTCTAGACACGTGTCGGTGTTGAATTTTTATGGTGTAACATTGGCCCCCATGAAAATTGATGGATTATAACATTTTTTTTCCTGAAGCTAGGTCTTGGATCTCCTGGTAATCGACTCTTGATACTCTTCGGAGTTGGTATTTGGCTTGTGGATCTTGTCAGCAGTGGATTTTGACGTGGGATCTTCTTGGGATGTCTATGATTTTAGGTGGCTCTAGTGTGGTCTTGAAAGATAATTCTGAGAGGGACGGAGAGGAGATTGCGATTCTTATCGTTCTGGACTTTTGTACCTGCATTGATCAAAAATTTCTTTCGGGATTTTTCCCGATTAGTATTTTTGTAATGGACACATATAGTCCTTGGATAAGAAAATTAAGTATTTCTCTCACGGGGTTGTGTCTTAAGACTCCCCTGTAACAATATTTATAATGGTACAGAGACCATGTATTTTCTTTCCATGTGTAGACGGGAAGACTTTTAATGTGCCGATCTACTTTCGGTCTTCATCTGATTAAAATAAATCAAAAAGAAATGGAAAAGATTTGAAAAGATTTGAATCTTCAAAAGTTACCTTTCTGCAGGTTTTTCTGGCCACGTGGCCTGGCGGTTACAGAGTGATTTGATAGGGTTATGAGATAGTGGGGCAGTAATTGAGTGCTTTTTCCTCGGTAACCGCCCCTCTTCTCTCCCACACGCAATTACAGCGCCCTTACAGTTTCCATACCATTATTTTCGATTTCAAAGTTTTTTGAAATCATTTTGCACAATTCAGAATTCATATTTCGGGTAAGAAAAATTCGCTTTCGATTTATCTTTTTCCCCTTACGAAATCTTTTGTTTTTGTTTTTATTTTTCATCGACTGTAAATCGAATCATGCCGCGACTGAGACGAGGTCCTCGAGGGAAGCATCAGCCACCCGAAGCTCCTCACGTCGTCTTCGGCAGAGAGTACAAATCATTCATGGAGGGCGTCGTGCCTGATCTTCCGTCGCCGGAGGCGCCAGATCCGGATACCGAGGGGCCATACCAACCGGTTACGAGAAAATCGATTCCGGTGGGGCCCGATCCGGATCACCAAGATTGGGGCTCTCACGGCCGGAAAAGTACGGTAGACCCTTCAACATTACTAGAGAAGCGAAAGAAATGGAGGATTCCAAATAATGTTCACCTTTATGTACCGTTACCTGGAGAATCGGCGTGTTGCCCGCCGGCGGGAATGGTGGCCGTCGGAAAGGACGCACTGAACGTGGGGTTGCGGTTTCCGCTACACCCTTCCATCTCTGGACTCCTCAACCTCTGGGGATTAGCCCCTCACCAACTTCATCCTAACGGATGGGGCCAACTGTACGGTGTACTCACCGTATTGGGCCAGGTGGGGCTTTCTCGTCCCATTACCGGTGAGGAGTTCCATCAATTCTTCAGCCCAGTCGTCTCCAACTCCTCTTCCCGCGGGGATTACACGGTTCGCCTTAGGCCGAATAAAGTGAAGATCAAGGAGCCCAAACTCAAGGACATTCGCTGGTGGGATCGATGGTTGCTTGTTTCGGGCCGCTGGAAAACTCAAACCCGTGACGGGGAAATTGACATTCCTGTCACTTATTCTGAAAAACCTGACTGTAAGCCCCTCAAACTCGTCCTTGTACAATTTTGACTGATCTAAACTTTTTTCAATGATGCAGGTGGTCGATTGTCGAAAACAATAAATCTCCCGTGGGATTTAGAGACGGCGAATCTCCTAGCACTGTGTATACCATCAGAAAAAAGAGATTGCAATTTGTACAACGACGACGTTCGTGACGAAGCCGGTTTATACTACCCACCATACATCGAAGGTCGAGATTATCCAGGTACCCTCTCTCAAAGTATTTAAGTTTTCCCTGTGAGATTTTTCAGATCCCATGGTATTCTGCTTAAAAACCGAGTATTGAGTTTCCCTGGGAAATTTTCAATTCCCTGGTACTTAGTTATATTTTTGTTTTTTAAATGGTCTTCCCTGGGATATCTAAAAAGACTTCCCGGTACTCCATTATGTTATAAACCAAAACTGCCCTGGGATATCTTTTCAGACCTCCCGATGTAATGATTTAGGTGTTTCCTGTGCAGAGTATTTCAACACTGTCTTTCCTGAGAAACCTGAAGGCATGGCTGACAACAGTGATATATTTGGGACACTTGGCCTCGTGGACGCTGCAGTTTTCACCAAGGGGCTAAAAGCCAAAGCTGGCACATCGGCTGGTCGAGGAAAGAGTGCTGTGAAGACCCGGGGTGGTTCATCAAACACTCCCGCAGGCCGAACCCGATCCCACACTCTATCCAACCCGGGAACGGAATCCGATCCTCGCGGGCTGATGAATGTGGTGGATTCTTATCAGGAAACTCCTCTGACCTCTGACACTGTGATGTCTGAAGCTGCCCCGAGCACTGGATTGCCACCTTCTGGAGCCACATCATGTTGGAGTTGTGTACTTAATGTCTAGATTTAAGTAACGGAAACTCTCGATCCATTGCCATTAATCTATTTAATTAAATAAACAATTATTTGCGTTTAATTATTTATAATTAAATATATGCAAATTATAGTCTTGGATTTTATACGTTGTAGTTAGTATGGTGTGCATGGGCACACAGAAGATCATACTATCGGTTACTCGTATTTAATCGAACAGTTGCTCACGACCTAGATGGACACGGACCAATCCATCGGTATAGTCGTTGTGTGAGAGAGAAAATAATTTGTCTTAATTATTTTATCACACTTGTACACTTGGTGTATTGAGCGGATCGCTTGAGATTTATCGATTAGGATTGCCTTGGATAATCGATTTAAATCTCAGTGTATTTTATTCTTAATCCCCGATACTATTGCGGGTGTGTATATTTAATATAAGTGACTTTGATTTTCCAAAGGAATTGACCGGTTTAATTACTGGGTCAATTACCGGTTAAGTTGGGTCGCTATATTTTATATATGACATGCCGTGAATACTTGACGGGAAAGTGTATCCCGGAAGGGTTGATAATATCCCCGAGATGAGTTCATAAGGAATTATTATGTAAACCCTGCAGGTGGATTTGTTCCGCATAATAATTAAGGTTGAATGGTACTAGTCTCGGATATAAGAGATGAATAAATTAATTAGCAATAAATTAATTTTATTCATGGATATTTATATCTTAAATACACGGAATAAATAATACTACCGGAGAAATATTATTTGATATAATATGGTTTAATATTGGGAGTGCAATTAATTTATATAGTGGAAAATAAATTAATTAATATTGATAAGGATTAATGGACTTGAGCATTGGCCTCAATTTAATCTTCAATATTGGAAGCCCAATATTCCACCTCCTTAAGATCCCCTACGTAGCCTATAAAAGCACTACATGGTCTTCTCTATTCTCATAACTTGAAGATCACAATTCTAGAGAGAGAAAGGAGAGAAGGAGATCCATAGTGTTCGGAGGATCGTCGCCCACCCGACGTTCGAACAAGTGCAAGGAATACGTGGGAAGATCTCAAGGTCATCATAAGATCTCGTTTCTCCGCACAACGAATCGAAAGGTGAATTAAATAATTCCGCTATTTAATTCATGTATATTGAAATCAATTATCGGAAAAACAAGATCCAAGAGTCGAACCCGGATTAGACGAACGATCACGCGGTGGTGGCGAAGCCACCGGACCGCGGGATCGCCCGCTAGGGTTTGGCGGCGCGCGGAGGAAAGGAACCCTCGGCTGGGCCGAGGGCTCGCGATCGATCACGGGGATCGATCGCCGGGGGCGCGGGCTGGTGCCGCACCCCACCCGCCGTGAAGGCGGGGCTCCTCCAGGCGGCGGCGAGTCGCCGGACTCGCCGCGGGGGGCTGCTGGGCAGCCCCATCGATCGCGAAGATCGAACGCGATCTTCGATCGCGTGAACCCCGTCTCGCGGGGGTTCGGCTGGGGGCGGGCCACGTGCCTTCGGGTGCGTGGTCTCCAAAGGCTGGACTCCGGCGGATGAGTCGGCGTTCATGTGATCTCCGGCGAAGGGTTTGATCGGGTTATTGGTTTCCGCAAATTTAAATAACCCGGGATATCGAATTCCAACACATCACTGCTCAAGGTCAAACAGGAAGAAGGGAAAAAACGCAAGGGGTCCCAGGGACCTATAATTGATGTTACAGACTCTCCACCACGTTCCTCTAACACTAGCGAAAACGCTATGTATGGGTTACATGCTGAGCTGTTCTCCAAGTAAGTATTTTACTTGTTATGTTTATACTCTAAAAATAAATATAATTTATTTTGAGTCTTCTGCTCTACATTCATTCTTTTCTCTCTACCATACTTCAGACTGTCCCTGCAAGATCCTCCAATTCCTTCAGTGCTCGTGTCATTCTATTCCGGGCTAGGTCCCATCCCTCCGGTAGCTACTCAGAACAGCCCTGTTGGTGAGGCTATTAATGCAGTTGGTCGGTGCTGGACTACTGAGTTCAATGACTTGATGGCCCACGATAACCATGCGCTTTCCCTGGCGCTCAAGCTAACCAGTCAAGCTAAAGTGGCCATCGCCGGTGCGCATACTCGTACAGAGAAAATGCTCGAAGTAATCATAGCACACGAGGCCAATGCAAAGAAGCTCGATCAACACATCAAGGAGCTCAACGAGGCGTACAAATCTGCAGCCGGGGATAGGGACATCTGTCGGAAAGTCATTGACACTGAGCGAACTGAAAAGGCGAAAATGAAATCTGAGTTGGAGGAGGCCCTGAAGACTGTTAAAGAGGGTGAAAAGATGATGGAGCAGGCCCTGGACGAGACATCCCGGGAAATCAAAGATTTGAAAGCCAAACTGGCCCAGACCGAAACTGATCTAAAGGAGACCACGGATAATTTCGATAAAGCTTGCGAGATGCTAGAGTCTCCAGCGCATAACCCTTGAATCTTATCTAACCTTCTTTATGTGACTGCTTATGTTGGAATGGTCAGGTCAGCGGCTAAGGAGCAGAATGACGTTGTCAAAGACTTCGCCCTCAAGACACTCAAAGATTACATGAAGGAGGACACACTCGATGACCGGGTGCCGCAGCCATTCAAAGATCTTGAGGTCGAGTTCGGGATAGACATGAAGTGGTGGCCCACTTATGACAAGCTCTGCATGCCTGGTGAACTGCCCACTGCTACAACACAAACAGCTAATAAAGAAGATGAAGAGATGAAGGACGGGGAGGCACAGGATCTGGTTGGTGACGGGCCCAGGGGCATGCCAAAAGATTCTACCGTGACTCCTCCCCGTGATGGTAATTCCACCTCTTGAGTGTCAAAACTCAAGAGTCTAAAAAGTTTATGAAGCCTCCCCTGGGTGTGAAAAACCCAGGGTTTTAACCATTTCAGTATTTATAAGTATTATCTTTTGGCCTTCGCCCCCAGACAATTCCTTATTACTATTCTGGTTTGTAATAGCTTAAAACTTTAAGTTTTTGCTAGTTTTTGTTAGGATCCTCTCATGGGGATCTCTGAACAATTTGGATGCGTTTGCACCTCTTTATTATTCGGCATGGCTCTTTTCACAATGTGTCAGCCTTTCAAAGTCCGAATAATGTGGCTCTACCCTTCGTTCTAGGTACTTTGAGCTCTTAACTTCGTAGGGCGCTTCAAAGGTAAATGTTCTTTTTCCATTTGGTGCTCGCTTTCGGCCCTGGTCCCATTTGCTTACCCAGATCGCATGCCTACGAAGCCCAATCTAGTTCCAGTGGACTTTATCTAAGCCTCTTGGGTTCGCCAGATAATCTCTTATTCTCTCCCCGAGGGACTTAGAGTCTTCTGAATTCTAATCCCCGAGAAGAGAATTCGTCGGCCCTCAAGTCTTATAGACTTTCACAGGGATGCCGGAAATTTATTTCCTGGTACAGGAATCATCCCTCATTCAGGGGTTGCCTGGGTGAAGCTTAAAGTTCTCCCCGGACAAGATATATGTATCACCTGGGTACGGCTCTAAGCCTCTTCCCGGGAAAATATATACTTTACAATATTCGTATTTGCCCCTTATAGAGGTCTTGCCTTAGTGAAGTTTTAACTTCTGGTAGGCTTGTTTTTACTTATCACATGGGTATGGCTTTTAGCCTTTCCCCGAAGTGATTATATATTTATAATGAAAATGAAAATAATGAAGGTAAGAAGAAATTGATAGTGGTACATTACCTCAAATTTAGACTTCAAAACCTTCGTTATAGATAGAGTTTGCTAAAAAGCATTACATTGTGTTATACCCGATAAAACGGTCACCGACACGTGTCAACAATGAGATAGCCACGTCATCAGATGTGCAAGTCAGAATCAACCTATGGAAAAAGACCTAGAAAGGCAACTAACAGAAGTCAGAAAAGAGCTTGGACGGGAACGACCGCACGGTAGTGTCAGACTTATTACACGGGAATATCCGTGGGGGAGGTGTCAGAGTCAACAGGTGGTCAAAAGACATTCGACGGGAGAAGGGGATAAAGTCTTTGTTTAGAGTTAAGTGGGTTTTTAATGCTAGACATTAGTGGAGTTGTGGTCCAATCAGGAGCCGATAAGTGGGCATTAGGTGGCATAATCTTGCCATGCATGGGTTAGTATAAATATAGGGTGTTAGAGAGGAAAAAAGGGACATGCAAACCATTGTATTTCAAAATGAATTCTAAGTATGAATATTTGAATAAAGAGGTGCCTTGAGCATCCATTTTCTACTTACGATTTCTGTATAAACTATTACCCTTTGCTAACTTACCTATAACAAATATACATTTTGTGTTGTTGCCAAAACCCTCTGTTACCAGCGAATAACCCCATCAAAGAGCAAAAACAACCCAAAACAGTTGGCGCTAGAAGGATCGAGCATCAGGTAATTTAGTTACAGAAAATCTCGATCTGAAATCTAAAATGGTTAATGAAAACGAAGGTACTACGGTATCAACTGGGTCTGGTACGAGTGGCCGTTGGCGGGCGGTGATGGGTAAGGCCGTGATGGTGGAACCTGAGGTTTCATCTCCGCCTAAGAACCCAGAACCTGAAAATAAGGAGCCGCCGCCACCGCCGCTTACCCAGATCTGCTCTGATGAGCAAAATAGCAAACATGCAGGGGCCGATGAGCCCATGGACAGTCAGGCTGATCAACGACGACGTTGACTTCGGTCACAACGTCGGAATCGTCGTCTGCACCCCTATGATCTCGGAGGGCCAACGACGCCGAAAGGCCCACCTCCGATTAGATTTGGAAGTCTTGATACTCCACAAAAAATAGATGAAGCAGTTGCAGAACTTATGACGATGAAATACGTCATGACGACTCCTGTGATCCCGGTGAAGGGCACGCATGCAGCCACCGGGGCAAATCTGAATATAGCTCCCGAGCAATCTGGCCGTGTTCCAAAAAAGAACCGCAGAATGCGTCGAGCATTAGATCTGAACAATAGAGCCGAATCTATGGCCACTTCTACTGAGCCTCGTCGGCAGATTAGTCAAAGTGACATGCATGGCCGCCATGCAAACTTTCCACCGGGTGGGGCCACGGGAGCCCCCGATACTAATTCTGAACTGGCCGATTTGAGGCAGAAGTACTCTGAACTGGAAAAGCGATTGAATGAACACCAAATTCTCGCTGCTCCGGCTGGTCGTCATAACGATCCTTTGGCCCAGAGGTCGAACAAGCTCCCATGCAACTGGAAATTCAGCCCATGCAAACTACTTTGTACAGTGGCAAAACTGATCCAGAAGCTCACTTGAGCAGGTTCAGGACATACATGTCCGGCCGAGGAGCCACAGATGCTACTCGGTGCAAACTGTTTCCCCTTACCCTGGGCGATATTCCCCACCAATGGTACGTCAGCTTACCCACATATTCGATCAAATGTTTTGACGATTTGGTGCAGAGGTTTGTATCGTATTTTGCCTCCAAAGCCTCCTATATGGAATATAGTCAGAAGCTTTTGGGGGTCAAACAGGGTAACACGGAATCCGACGAATCTTACGTAGATCGTGTTGAAGAACTACTTTTGGCCGGTGGTGAAGAGATTGGTGACAACCTCAAACTTCACACCGTGTTGGCAGGTTTGCGGAGAAATTCTAAATTGTTTAAATCTGCAATGTTGAATTATCCCCGATCGTATGAGGATTTCAGGAGGAAAGCTGGGGCCCAAGTGGCCTACCAGCGTCTTGTCGCCGGCGGGGAACATCCCCCCGAGCAAAAGAAAAAACCTCCTTTTTCCTCCGATCGAAGGCCAAATTATATTGGCAAAAAACCAGGCCCAAAGCCAGCTGACCCACGGATAGACGAGATCCGTGAGTTAGAAGAAAAAATAACTACTCAGACTGGTCATACACCAGCAAATATTCTGAATATAATGCTCATGCACAAATCAGATTTGATTGAGAAACCACCACCAATTCTGACTGCCCCGGAGAAGTTGGATCCCAACAAATGGTGTGCCTATCATGAAAAGATAGGTCACAACACCAGCCAGTGCAGACAACTGGTTAAAATGTTGTGGAAACTTTTCCAGGATGGCAAGTTATGGCAATTCTTACCCAGGCCCGGTGCAGGGGGAAATCCGCAGGGGCCACCTCCCCAGGAAGTACCCGCACCGGCGCCACCAGCGCCTCCCCCGGCAGGAGGCCCACCACGTGTGGGCCAGATTATGATGATCGGTGGGTTGAGGCCGGTGAATGAAGAAAGCCACCGCAAGAGGAAGAGAGATTTCCAGATGTGGGAAGTGTGGTATGAAACGGCCCCGAGCCAGGGGTCATCAATTTCCGACACGGCGGTGATAACTTTCACCCCGGAAGATCGAACCGTGACAAAATTCCCGAAGGATGTGCCCTTAGTGATAAAGGCCAGACTCCTCGGTTTGGATGTGTCTCGCACGCTGGTGGACAATGGCGCGCATCTCAATGTTCTCTACAAGAGGACTCTAGATCTGATGGGGAACTTGGCGCGCTATGTAAACCCGTGCGATATGGTGTTGAAAGGTTTTGGAGATGATGTAGTCATTCCTTACGGTGAGATCATACTCCCGGTGGAACTGATGGATGTGAAGAATTCCGAAGTCATGATGGTCAGGAATCTAAAGTTTGTAATAGTTGATAAGGTTAGTGGCTATAATGCTCTGTTAGGCAGACCCTTTCTAGACGCTTTTGAAGCTATCGCCTCGTCCTACTACTACTGTATTAAGTTCCCTACTCCCTCCGGTGCAGTTGGCACCGTCAGAGGTGATCTAGTAATGGCTAAGAAGACTTTGATGTACTTTCACGATCTCAATAACTCCAAAACCAAAGTAAATGTAAACATTCCCCAGATCAATCTGAGAGGAACAAAGATAAAACATATCGATCATATAAAAAATGTAATCAAGATAAATGATCAAAATTCCCAACTGAATCCTTCTCAGGAAAAACCTACCGGGGAAATAGCGGATATTCCCCCGGACAAGATTTGTCCCCCCAAAGAAGGAACTGGCGTAGACACAGTTTCTACTAACCAGAAGCTTCCCCCGTCGAAACCAGAAATGGATGATTGGGGTTCAAGGGGTGGATATCAATCTAAAAAGGTACCAGTGGTAGAAATGGTCGAAAATCTGGACTCTATAGTTTTAGATCCAGAACGAGCTGAAAAGCAAATACTTGTGGGATCTCATATGGAATCAAATACTCGAAGCGGTATTATAAATTTCCTTAAAGAGAACATCTCTACTTTCTCGTGGTCCAGTGCCGATTTAGGAAAGATAGATCCTAAACATGCCTGCCATCGATTGAAAATAGATCCCTGCAAGAAACCAATTGCGCAGAAGCGTAGAAAAATGGGCCCCGAGAAGTGTCAAGCACTCGCCGGGGAAGTAGACAAACTAATAGAAAACAAATTGGTCAGGAAAGCTTCGAGTGACGTCACTTGGCTTTCCAATGCGGTTATGGTGACAAAAACAACGGCTGCGTGGCGTTTGTGTATAGACTTTACAGATCTAAACAACGCATGCCCGAAAGATCTTTTTCCCATGCCGCACATCGACCATGTCGTTGACAATTTGACAGGTCACGCAATATTTTCAACACTGGACGCCAAGGCAGGATATCACCAAATCCCCATGCATCCAGATGACGTCGAGCATACGGCGTTCTACTCAGAGAAAGGAATCTATTGCTGGGAAAGAATGCCTTTTGGCCTGAAGAATGCCGGGGCCACCTATCAAAGGTTGGTAAATCTGATGTTTTCTGATTTAATTGGTGTAACCATGGAAGTATACATTGATGATATAATCGTTAAAAGTAAAAATGAATCAGATCACATCAAAGACCTCGAAGAAGTATTCAAAATACTGGGGCATTATAACATGAAATTGAACCCCAAGAAATGTAACTTTGGAATTAAAAAAGGGATGATCCTGGGGCATGTGGTTAGCGAGAAAGGCATTGAGCCCAACCCTACCAAAGTCCAAGCAATTCTGGACTTGCAAGAGCCCCGGGACATAAAAGGCGTACAACGACTCACGGGTCGTTTAGCCGCCCTGAATCGGTACATTTCTTGCCTGGGGGATAAAACTCGTCCGTTCTTTGCTACCATCAAAGGACAGGAATTTCACTGGAAAAAGGAGGCCCAACAAGCTTTTGTACGGATAAAGGAGTATTTGTCCAATCCCAAAGTAGTTGTGGCCCCTAAACCAGAAGAAAAACTGTACATGTACCTAGCCGCGTCAGAACACGCCATCAGTGCTGTTTTGACCAGGGCAGAAGGGATGGTGCATTTTCCGATATATTTCGTAAGCCAAGTACTACACGAGGAAGAAATAAAATATACTCCACTGGAGAAATTAACATATGCTTTAATAGTGTCAATCAGAAAACTCCGGGCGTACTTATTTGAGCACCCCGTTGAGGTCTTGACAACTATGCCTCTAAGGCAAGTATTGCACCGGTCGGATATCACCGGGAGACTCCTACGCTGGGCGTTAGAAATTAGTCAGTATGACATAACTTTCGCCCCGAGGACAGCAATCAAAGCTCAAGCCCTGGCAGATTTTATTGTGGAATTAACTTTCCCTGAGAAATCCCAGAGTCAACCACGCGCCTGGCAGCTGTTCGTAGATGGATCATCTACCACCGCGTGCTCGGGGGCAGGTGTGGTATTACTCAGTCCCGACGGAGATTCAGTAACCCATGCGGTGAAGTTTGAATTTCCTGCGTCCAACAATGAAGCAGAGTACGAAGCTCTCATTTCAGGGTTGGAACTGGCCATTGCCGTCGGGGCAAGAAAACTTCATGTGTTCATGGACTCGCAGTTAGTAGTGAACCATGTAAGTGGGGATTATGTAGCCAGAGGCGAACAAATGATAAAATACCTGAAATTGGTACGGGAACTTTGCGAAAAAATCCCAGAAGTTCTAATCGAACAAATCCCACGGGAACACAATTCACAAGCTGACGCCCTGTCAAAATTAGCATCAGCTGAGGGCTCAGCAGACTTCTCAAATATAGTTTTGACAAAACTAATAATCCCATCAGTGGAACAAAGAGAAGCACAAATACAAGTACTTGCCGGGGCCGGGGAAGACTGGCGAATTCCCATTCAACGGTACATAGATACCGGGGAAGTACCAGCAGATAAAACCGAAGCAAGACAACTTCGTACCCGAGCGGCAAAGTATACTTTGATAAATTCACAACTGTACAGAAGAAGTTATTCCCTTCCACTACTTAGGTGTGTGTCGAAGGAAGAAGAATTCAAAATCCTTGAAGAAATACATGATGGTGTGTGTGGAAACCACGCGGGTGGAAGATCCCTGGCACACAAAACCATGGGACAAGGATATTATTGGCCAACCCTGAGAAAGGATGCCGTCGGCTATGCACGTAAATGTGTCAAGTGCCAGACGAATGGGCCTAATATCCGTATATCCCCGGAGACCCTGAAATCCATTTATAGCCCGTGGCCATTTGCTCGGTGGGGTATCGACTTGATCGGACCACTAGCAACCGCCCGAGGCGGGGTGAAATTCGCGATTGTAGCAGTCGACTATTTCACCAAATGGGTTGAAGCGGAACCGTTGAATAAGATTGATCAACCCCAGGTCATCAAATTCATATGGAAAAACATAATATGTCGTTTCGGTCTTCCCGAGTCAATCATTTCCGACAACGGAAAACAATTCGATAGGGCGGAGGTAGAGGAATTCTGTGAAAAATGGAAAATAAGGAGGTTATTCTCTACTCCCTACCACCCCCAGACGAATGGTCAGGTTGAAGCGGTCAATAAGATACTGAAACACACCATCAAATCAAAATTGGAAAGCCGCAAAGGAAAATGGGCGGATGAACTCCCAGAGGTACTATGGTCGTATCGAACCACAGCTAGAAACGCCACTGGTGAGACCCCCTATTCTTTGGCTTTTGGAATGGAAGCGGTGATTCCAGCGGAGATATCGGTGTTATCACATCGTACCGCTCAGGAAATTTCCCCGGAGAACGAAGCAACCATTCGAAAAGAATTGGATCTCCTTGAAGAAAGGAGGTTGGCTTCTGATTCTCTGAATGCCATGAATAAGCAAAGAATTGCTAAACTATTCGACTCAAAAGTAAAAGCACGAGAATTCCGAGAGGGAGACTTGGTGATGAAGAAAATCTTAGGAACGCACCAAGGAGCATTGGGACCGAACTGGGAGGGACCGTTTAGAGTGAGCCACTGCCTCCAGAATGGAGCGTACGAGTTGGAACTACTCGACGGGACCAAGGATCAGTATCGATGGAATGCGTTGCACCTAAAGAAGTTCTACCACTGAGAAACTCTCGGGATAAAAGTTATTTCTTAAAACTTCCTACGAAAATATATTTTGTAAAACCTTTTGTGCTTATTAAAGTATATCTATGCAGTTTTCAGCAAAAGCATTTTCTATCTTTTAAAATATATATGTGAACTCTCACATTTTGTCTGTATAACAGAAATATAATTTCCCCGGGAAATCACATGAATTCCCCGGTGCGATAAAAATATTGAGTATTCTAGAAATACTAAGGTTCGGTAAATACCCATGAGATCTATTGATCAGGGGCCGATCATTTCTTTAAAGGCACAGATTCAATAGAGTAAAAGAAACTCAAGAATCGCCCTAAAGAAAATACTGGTCCGAGAAAATCCTAAAAGGTAAAGTATTCATACTAAAACCACTGGATCGGTCAGTTCTGTTGAAAGGAGATATTTAAAGAGAAAAAATGTTACTTAGAATCATAATGATTCAGAGAGGTAACTAAATCTAAAAATCACTTTCACAGAAAAAAAGAACTCACAGAGAAACCCAACAAAGTTTGATAAAACTTGGGCGTGAGCCAAAAGTTATCTATTCACAAGAATAATAATTCATCAAACAAGCTAAAATGACTTGTAAAAAGTGATAGATAATAATGGGAAAATAAACCCTGAATAAAATGGTGAGAGGGCTATTAGTAAGACCCAAAGGATAAACATCCAAAATAACATACTAAGTTATTACACACCAGCAAAATATAAATACTTGTTCCAGGCAAAAACTGCCTGTAGAATCCAAATGCGAAATAAGCAAATATTGTTTTTTGGCAATTAAGCCCAAACTGAACAGAAAATAAAGATTAAAATCTCTGAGCTTTTTACACTCAGAGTAGTCATCAAATTTTGCAGACTCCTGAGCTGTTATACTCAGGAGGTAGAACCACCATCACCTGGGGGAGTAGTGAGGATATCTTTTGG
Organism: Euphrasia confusa; assembly: GCA_954870475.1. NCBI lineage: Eukaryota > Viridiplantae > Streptophyta > Magnoliopsida > Lamiales > Orobanchaceae > Euphrasia > Euphrasia confusa. The sequence continues at coordinate 28,968,689 of OX940960.1, forward strand.
CTTGCCATCAGGCCCGACACCAAGAGTATCCATTTCCTCCCCTTCATCAACACCTTCATCATCAGAAGCTTCAACAGGGGGTTTAGCAGGCTCACCAGGCATTGAGAGAAGACTGTATGTGGGCCACCATTTCATGTCTATGCCGTGGACAACCTCCAGATCCATAAAGGGCTGTGGAACTCTGGAATCCAGAGTACACCCTTGCATGTGAGCTTTGAGGAGTTGTAAACCATAGTCCCTGGCCCCATCATTCTTCTCCTTTGCTGCAGACCTGATGAGATCAGCATAAGCAGTGACATAGAGTAGGTCAGCCAATACCCGGGGATTGTGAGAAGGAGAATCTAACAGGGCTTCAAGATCTGAGACCCTCCCCATGGACTGTCCAAAGTCATCTTTGGCCTGTTTCAGCTCCCTGGTAACTTTGGCCACCTCCTCCTTGAGCTCTTTCTTCTCCCTGGTAAAGCTGTCCTGGGCATCCTCAATCTCTTCTTCTTTTTCTTTTACGGTCTTCAAGGCCTCTTGCATCTCAGATTTTAGCTTCCCTACCTCGGCCCGTGCAATATCGGCAGCCTTCTTCCACCTATCCCTGTCCCCTGCTGTGGCAGTGTATGCCGCTTTGAACTCCTGTACCTGTGCCTCTTGCTTGCTGCTGGTAGTTTTGAGCTTGGAAACTTCAGCTCTGATCTTTTCAGCCATGTTGTGAGCACCAGAAATGGCAACTGCACTTTGACTGGCCAACTTTAGGGCCAGGGAAAAGGCATGCTCCTCATGGTCCATCATATCATTGAGCTATGAAGTCCAGCACCTACCAACAACATCAATTGAGTCACCTACTGGATTGCCCAGGGTAGTGACAGGGTCAATGGGGCCTTTTCCAGAGAAGAAGGGAAGCAGAACAGAGGGGAGATTTTCCTGGGAAAACATACCAAGAAATAAAACAGAAGAGTTAATTGAGTGAACCATGTAATATGAGAAGTGTGTAAATGAACAAAAACTTACTTGGTAAAAAGTATTTTTTCAACTCCAAAAACAGACTGATTTTTGTCAGCACGAGGGGGGGAATCTGTCACCTCAATAATACCCTCATCAATCTTTTTCCTTTTCTTGTCGCCTTCGAGCTTGACTTGTAAAAGAGTTGATGACCCAGAAGGGGGTAAGCCATGACTTGGAGTAGCATCAGTCATCACCATGTCTGATGGCTGGGAGCTCTCTGTTATACCCGATAAAACGGTCACCGACACGTGTCAACAATGAGGTAGCCACGTCATCAGATGTGCAAGTCAGAATCAACCTATGGAAAAAGACCTAGAAAGGCAACTAACAGAAGTCAGAAAAGAGCTTGGACGGGAACGATCGCACGGTAGTGTCAGACTTATTACACGGGAATATCCGTGGGGGAGGTGTCAGAGTCAACAGGTGGTCAAAAGACATTTGACGGGAGAAGAGGATAAAGTCTTTGTTTAGAGTTAAGTGGGTTTTTAATGCTAGATATTAGTGGAGTTGTGGTCCAATCAGGAGCCGATAAGTGGGCATTAGGTGGCATAATCTTGCCATGCATGGGTTAGTATAAATATAAGGTGTTAGAGGAGAGAAAGGGACATGCAAACCATTGTATTTCAAAATGAATTCTAAGTATGAATATTTGAATAAAGAGGTGCCTTGAGCATCCATTTTCTACTTAGGATTTCTGTATAAACTATTACCCTTTGCTATCTTACTTATAAAAAATTTGCATTTTGGTGTTGTTGCCAAAACCCTCTGCTACCAGCGAATATCCCCATCAAAGAGTAAAAACACACCAAAACAGCTGGCGCTAGAAGGATCGAGCATCAGGTAATTTAGTTACAGAAAATCTCGATCTGAAATCTAAAATGGTTAATGAAAACGAAGGTACTACGGTATCAACTGGGTCTGGTACGAGTGGCCGATGGCGGGCGGTGATGGGTAAGGCCGTGATGGTGGAACCTGAGGTTTCATCTCCGCCTAAGAACCCAGAACCTGAAAATAAGGAGCCGCCGCCGCCGCCGCTTACCCAGATCAGCTCTGATGAGCAGAATAGCAAACATGCAGGGGCCGATGAGCCTACAGACAGTCAGGCTGATCAACGACGACGTCGACTTCGGTCACAACGTCGGAATCGCCGTCTGCACCCCTATGATCTCGGAGGGCCGTCGACGCCGAAAGGCCCGCCTCCGATTAGATTTGGAAGTCTTGATACTCCACAAAAAATAGATGAAGCAGTTGCAAACATTCATCCACATAAAACGAATCCCTATACATTTTCCGGAAAAAATAAAGAACGTAATAATAAATCCTAAATTCGGTCAACCCCCGAATTTTTACTATTACAAACATTCATCCACATAAAACGAATCTCGACATGTCCGAGAGTTTAATAATCATGATAATTAATTAATAAACAACAATTAATTAAATCCAACCATGATAGCCGGAAATCCTGCAAGGTAGAACAATAATCGAGCATATACATGAACACGAAACCAAACGCTCTGATACCAGTTGTTGGAAATCGATATCCCGGGCTATTAAAATTTATGCGGAACCGATAGCCCGACCGAAATCCTTCATCGCCGGAGATTGGATTCCCGACTCATCCGCAGGAGTCCGAACTTTGGAGACACTACGCGCCCGAAGACACGCAGCCCGCCCCCAGCCGATTTTCTCCCGCGAGCCGGATCCATGAACGCGAACCATCTCACGTCGACGGAGCTCGACTTGAGCATCACCGCCGCGGGATGAAACCCCGCGGCTAGAAAACCCTAGCCGAGCCCCCCGCCGCGAGGGGGCTCGCGATCGCATGCCGCGATCGCCGGGGCTGCCCAGCAGCCCCCGGTGGTGAGTCCGGCGACTCACCACCATCGCCGGAGGAGGGGCGGTCAGCCCCCAGCTGACCCGCCGCGGCTCCAGCCGCGACTTTCCCCGCGATCGACCTTGCGGTCGATCGCATGCCCCGGCTCCAGCCGGGGCTCCTCCGTCGTGCCTGGCCGCCGGTCAAGGGCTGGGGAGGGACCAGCTGCCGTGGCACCAGCCCACGGCGGTCTCCCCGCGATCGACCCATGGTCGATCGCTCGCCCCGGCGTCCAGCCGGGGCTCCCTTGTCCGCGCGCCGCGATCGAACCCTAGGGTTCGATCGCCCCCTCGGCTCCAAGCCGAGGGTCCTCTCGATCTTCGCCGGGGATCTCGAATCCCCGTCCCCGAAGTTCGTACGTTTACCCGGATCGTGCGTTTATGTATATACTACAATTAATCACACAAAATCATAAAAGAGGGTTTATGATTTATTACCTTCGATTCGCTGTACGGAGAAACGAATTAACGCGTTGATGACCTTGCGATCTTCCCACGTATTCCTTGCACCTTGTCCGAACGTCGTGTGGGCGACGATCTATCGAACACCTTATGGATCTCCTTCACTCTTCAAGACTTTTTTTGTTGGCGTAACTTAGGTTGTGAAAAGTGAAGACCATGTAGTGCTTTTATAGGCTACGTAGGGGATCATAAGGAGAATAAATATTGGGCTTCAATATTGAAAATTAAATTGGGTCCAACCCAAATCCATTAATTCTTATCAATATTAATTTTATTTATTTTCCACTATATAAATAAAATTGCACTCCCAATATTATTCCATATTATATCAAATAATATTTCTCCATCTTAGTATTATTTATTCCGTGTATTTAAGATTTAAATATCCATGAATAAATTTATTTATTGCTCAATAAATAATATTCATATCTTATATCCGAGACTAGTACCGTTCAACCTTTATTATTATGCGGATTAAATCCACCTGCAGGGTTTACATAATAATTCCTTATGAACTCATCTCGGGGATATTATCAACCCTTACGGGATACACTTTCCCGTCAAATATTCACGGCATGTCGTATATAAAATATAGTGACCCAACTAAACCGGTAATTAACCCAATAATTAAATCGGTTAATTCCTTTGGAAAATCAAAGTCACTTATATTAAATATACACACCCGCAATAATATCGGGGATTAAGAATAAAATACTCTGAGATTTAAATTGATTATCCAAGGCAATCCTAATCAATAAATCTCAAGCTGATCCGCCCAATACACCAAGTGTACAAGTGTGATAAAATAATTAAGACAAATTATTTTCTCTCTCACACAACGACTATACCGATGGATTGGTCCGTGTCCATCTAGGTCGTGAGCAACTGTTCGATTAAATACGAGTAACCGATAGTATGATCTTCCATGTGGGCCAGACACACCATACTAACTACAACGTATAAAATCCAGGACTATATTTTGCATAATTAATTAATAATAATTAATTGCAAATAATTGTTTATTAATTAAATAGGTTAAATGCTATGACCGGGAGTTTACCGGTACTTAAATCTAGACATTAAGTACACAACCCCAACAATCTCCCACTTGTACTAAGGTCTAGTCATTACCTCCAAACTTCCGACTCCCATACTCATCACGTGCTTAAGTTACACTTCCCAGAAGTATTATGTGAATGAGCAATCTAGGTCGCCGATCTGAAGTTATCTTGGTGACTACTGCGTCGTCTCTCTGACGATGATTCGTATCAGGTGGTACTTGCTCTATGTGTTATCATCACCTTTTGAACTTATGACTTCTTCCAGTTCTCCACGCACCGCTATTTACATAGCCTTTGGTGAACCAAGAATCATATCCAAGCTCAGAGGTTATTCCGGAACCTTAACCAAAACTTCCGCTGCCTCTGAGGCTGCTATTCGGTTTATGATAGAGTCCGAGAAGCATTACGCTTATCACTCTTTCATCCTTAGGTTCCACCTCTTCTAAAAGTGAACACATAGCCTGATATCGACTTACACTGGCCTTTCTCCGATTTTTGATCTGAGAAACTGTAATCTAAGAAGATTTCGTTTTTGCCAGTAATCCAGTACTTCCAAGTACTTTACAGCATTCGAATATTTCTTATCCAGATTACTTTGATATCCTCCCACTACGCTAACCGCATAGTTGATATCAAGTTCTTGTTTTTCAACATTGCATCCACAAAGCTCTCCACACCCGAAGTGTAGGAAACTGCCTTGTCTATATCTATCTCCTTTATGTGTGCAAGACACATATCTTAGATAGATGCATTCTGTTCTCGAAAGGCAATAACCTTTCTCAGAATTGTGCATGTTTAAAACAAACCATAATCGTATAAGATATCTAAAGAGAAGTACAAACGTTCTTATCTAGAGATCGAAAGATTTCTAAGAACATGATCCAACTTCATCTTAATCTTATATCTCGATTTATTTAGACAACCTCTATTTTATGTCTGACAACGCTTTTACATTGTTGCCAATGATGAAGTGTTATCTACACAAAATTCCGAGAAACACCACTTTGTTTCCATTACGTATCCAATACACCAAACTTTTCTTTGCCTCTTGATGAATCCATAAAATGGACTATCTCATCAATTTGCAAGTTCACAAGTTTCAGCTTTGTGGTAATCCATAAATGGTTTTACTAAGCTTGTACCTCTAAATGATCTTGCCCCTTTAACAATAATAAATTATTGCTATCCAAGTAGGCACATTTAAATTAGTACTGCCTCCTATGCAGAACTAGGGATCGATTTCATGTCTACTAGATCCAGAGTTAAAACTCCTCCAGTCTTATGAACATCTCTGGTCGCTTAACAACCTCCCACTGCAATGGCGTTCCGGTGTATAACAGTAATAACATTAGGTGCAGTTAGTGGTGTACTACTACTCGGTTAGGCTGGTTCTCAGTCTTCTCTCTCCTCATTATAAAGTACTTTGTCAGTTAGGGCATTGCAGTTCATCTAACAGTCTTTCTCTAAGAACCGGGCGAAGACACCCTTCTGGTTCGTAGTACTATTGAACATACAATTACTTGTTCTTCTAGGATATTCTACAACTACATCAAATGTGTCGTTGTGTCCAGAAATATCCATAGAACATAGGTTGTTCCGAATAAACTTGTCCTTTTACTATTAGAATCTCATTTCTTATTTCTGACACACCATATCCACACAACAGTGTATGGTGTAGTCGCTTGAGACTTAATCTCAACCTTTGATTTATGCTATGTGTTGTCTAGATAGGTGATAGCCTCCGCGAACAAGTCGCAGGCTCCTAATGGATATACTTTGAAGGATCCCCATAATGGCTTTGTGTTGAAAACACTCCGCTTTTATGGCACATCAAGTATTCTAATCCATCTTCGAGTATTCTTGAAAGAACGACTCGTACCTTCTCTAATTACACATACGTCATTAATCATAAATCATTTCCCATACTTGTCCGAATTCCATCCTTTATCCAGAAAGGTTGACTTAGTTGTACCATCTTTCAAGATTGATTCTTAGGTCGGGAGGTCCATTCCTCCAACTATAATTGATCAAATCAATTTCGACCTTTTGAATCCCTTTTTTTTTTGAGTAGATACTACTAAGTTCAAGAATTCACAAGCATAATGATTGATAAAGAAATACATCTAATGAGTAAAACAAGTTCATATATAACGGTTTGTTGCATCGTGGTAGACTAAGGATTCATCATTCATATATTGCTATCTAATGTACCAGAATAGATATCGCCATTATTTCTTATCTAAACCATCAAATGATTAAAGAAATAAAATATCCATTAATAATAGAAATCCAGAACAAAAGTTCTTTCTAAAAGGTACAAAGCAATAAACTTGAAATGAAATCCTATAACCAAAAAAAATGAACGTCTTCCACTGCAACCGCTGCTTCCTCAACAGCTCTGCCCATGAGGACTCGAACTCTTCTTATCTAAGTCGCCGGGTTTTCTGGAACCCCTGCATTTAGAATGCACATACCGTCAGTGGTTCCATATCTACACACCAGAATTCTGGTAGATAATACCGCTGACTATGTTTTACGACTAAAGAAAAATCCGTACCTTTGAGAGGACAAGATGTAGACCCCCAGTACTCAGACTGCTTCCCTTGGGGATGTTTGCCAGAAGGCTTCTTTATCCCACCCTTTGGTCCAAGTCCCTTAGGACCACCGGACCCCCTTGTCTTCTTCTCCTTTCCTTTGCCTTTAGGTCCGAAACCTTTGGCTTTGGCTATAAGAGCTTGCGATTGTTTCAACTCGTCCAAAAGATCCATCATCTCAAAAACATGATCAAGTGTTTCATCGAAGTAACAGATCTTTACGAGTATCCTCATCGCCTCTTTTCTAGCCTCCCCATCATGTCCAAACAGCAACTTGAGTTTGAGCATGACATCATGATTAATGGCTAGTGAACGAGCACTCTCCCATTTTTCAAAGTCAAAAATCTCATCCTCAGTTGAGTTAATGGTGAGTCCAGGAGGACAAGTTTCACTGAGTACGTCTTTGTACTCCTTTGCAGTCTGAGCAATGTCTAACTCTTCTTTCCATTCAACACAGTATGGAACCAGTGCGTCAAATTCCTCAAGTATCATCTCAAGTGGATTCATAGACATTTTCTAAACCTATAAGCACATTTAAACAAACAATTAATTTAATATCCGACATTATTTCCCTGGAATAATATCATTAAATTACTAATCACATCTAAAATCCCATCAGGTAAGGCAAGCCACGTTCGTGTGGACGTTTACCCACCCAAATGATTTAGCAATTAGATTTGCTTTGGTCGTACATCATTATAGCGTTACTTCGTTGGGAAGAATACTATAAAGCGTACCTAAGTGTAAACCATTACTCAGTACTAAGGTGAATCGTTTAGAATTGTTATGTCACCGCAAGCCACGTTCGTGTGGACGTTTACGATAACTCGCAATCCCTCACAATTTCCTATAACTGTCTACATCAATTATTCTAAAATCCCATTCAGTATAGCAAGCCACGTTCGTGTGGACGTTTACCATACCAAAAAGATTTATATAATTGAAATCCAATTATTTGATCCATTTGATTTTGTAAATCAAGACGCGGAGAATCATAAGTGAAACTCGAAGTTTCTAACCAGTGATTCACCATGCGAACGACCCTATCTCTCATAAATGAGGGAGCCGAGCAGACAATCGATCCATCTATCAAATAATGGCACGAAGGTCTCTAATTTGTGTCATCCACATGACCAAGTGGCTTTGGCTCCATTCCACTCCCCGGGGTGAGAATGAGTCGACTTGAAATCAGTTTCAGAAAGACAAATTAGGCATTGTTTGATAAACTTGATCAATGTTTCTTGTAAAAGGAATTATAAGAATTCTCCTCCAATGACTCGTCTATACGAACTTCGAAAGTCCATAAGAGTCACCAAGAGAACAGTAATGGAGACCATGGGAATGTTTCCATCCCCTCTCCCACTTAGTTTTTTATAACAAAGGGATACGCTATCTAGTGCATAAAATAAACACATATAGCATGCATGAAAGCAATAAAGCACATAGATCACATAGTCAAAATAATGCTAGAGAAATTATTTTCCCGACTATCATGGCTTTATCTTCATATGCATCCTCTAGTCTTCAGTCTTCGTTTCTTGAATGCTCCATGTGACGAGAATATTAATTTCCAATATTTAAATCTATTTATTTTCAATTAATCCAAAAGTTACTTAATTCGAAAATTAAGTCAATTGAATATATCAAAAATAAAATTAAATATTATTAATATTTTTATTTATTTTATTTCCCATCTAATTCTATTAAATCTTTAGAATAATCTATCCAAGTCAAACTCGGAATATTCTAGAAGACTTCTATAATAGAACAAGGAAATAAATAAATTAGGACTTACTACTTTCCAAATTTATTTTTATTCCTAATCCATGAATATTCCCATGAGTAGGAATAATCAAATAGGAAAAATAAATAAATTTAGTACTAAATTAATTAAATTTCTAATCTATAAATATTTCCATGAAAGAAATAAATCAATAGAAATAAAATTAATTTAAATTAATTCTTTTCCTAATGCATGAGAATTTCAAAAAAAATACTCAAATAGGAAAGTCGAATTAATTTAGGAAAGTCGGATTATGGTAGGAGTAGCACGGGTTGGGAGTCCCCGCACCACCCCCACCGTCGACCGCCGCTCGTGAGGAGCACCGCCGCCGTCCCCAGCCCACGCGCCACCACCTCCGGTGGCCGGGAGCTCCCACGGACAGCCCCCATGTGGGCGATCGATCCATGGGGTCGATCATGGGGTTGATCGGCCCCTTCGTCCATCGTCATCTTCGTCACACCTTCTTCGTCTTCCGGTGATCGTCTCAACATCGAACCAACGTAATAAAATTACAAGAATTAAATTACACTATCCGGTATCGATTCTATACATGAAATCGACCCTATACATTTTCCGGAAAAAATAAAGAACGTAATAATAAATCCTAAATTCGGTCAACCCCCGAATTTTTACTATTACAAACATTCATCCACATAAAACGAATCTCGACATGTCCGAGAGTTTAATAATCATGATAATTAATTAATAAACAACAATTAATTAAATCCAACCATGATAGCCGGAAATCCTGCAAGGTAGAACAATAATCGAGCATATACATGAACACGAAACCAAACGCTCTGATACCAGTTGTTGGAAATCGATATCCCGGGCTATTAAAATTTATGCGGAACCGATAGCCCGACCGAAATCCTTCATCGCCGGAGATTGGATTCCCGACTCATCCGCAGGAGTCCGACCTTTGGAGACTACGCGCCCGAAGACACGCAGCCCGCCCCCAGCCGATTTTCTCCCGCGAGCCGGATCCATGAACGCGAACCATCTCACGTCGACGGAGCTCGACTTGAGCATCACCGCCGCGGGATGAAACCCCGCGGCTAGAAAACCCTAGCCGAGCCCCCCGCCGCGAGGGGGCTCGCGATCGCATGCCGCGATCGCCGGGGCTGCCCAGCAGCCCCCGGTGGTGAGTCCGGCGACTCACCACCATCGCCGGAGGAGGGGCGGTCAGCCCCCAGCTGACCCGCCGCGGCTCCAGCCGCGGCTTTCCCCGCGATCGACCTTGCGGTCGATCGCATGCCCCGGCTCCAGCCGGGGCTCCTCCGTCGTGCCTGGCCGCCGGTCAAGGGCTGGGGAGGGACCAGCTGCCGTGGCACCAGTGTTGGAAATCGATATCCCGGAATTAATAAATTAATTAAAATTAATTATCTAATTAATTCCGACCGAAATCCTTTGGAGATCGAATATCCGGAATTGTCAAAATAGCAGAACGACAACTCCAATCGACTCCCGGAACACGTACATGGCCATACGAAAAAGTTATACGAGGGTTACGCGGGAAAAACACGAGAGAACTCGCGTGAACCCACGAACCTCGCAGCAGCCACGCGGGGTGACTCGCAGCAGCCCGCAGCAACCCGCAGCGAGTCGCCTGACTCGCTGCTGCTGGGACTTGCTGAGTCGCTGCTGAGTCGCTACGGGTCCGCTGCGGGAAAACCCGCAGCACCCAGCGAATCTCCCGTAGCAGCTCGCAGCAACCTGCAGCGAGTCGCCTGACTCGCTGCTGCTGGGCGCTACAGGTCGCTGCGGGAAAACCCGCAGCAGGCAGCTGATCGCTGCGGGAAAACCCGCAGCCGATCCGCGTATCGAGCCCTAGGCTCGATTTTTCCCCGCGCGATCTTCGTCCAGCCGAGCCGTCGAACCGCCGGCGGTCCGGTGGTCCAACCACCACCGCCCGGTTCGACCTCGTCTATTGGGTCCGTTCCTTGGATCTTGGTTCAAGGTATTTTCACGATAATTAAACGATAAAATCATAAAGGGGGTTTTACGATTTACCTCGTTCTCGTTGTTCGGAAAAACGAAGAACTCAATTTGAAGACCTTGAGATCTTCCCACGTATTCCTTGCACTAGCTCGAACGTCGGGTGGGCGACGATCTTCCGAACTCCATGGATCTCCCTCTCTACTTTCTCTCTCTAGAATTGTGATCTTCAAGTTATGAGAATAGAGAAGACCATGTAGTGCTTTTATAGGCTACGTAGGGGATCTTAAGGAGGTGGAATATTGGGCTTCCAATATTAATGATTAAATTGAGCCCAAGCCCAAATCTATTAATCCATTAATATTAATTAATTCTATTTTCCACTATATAAAATTAATTGCACTCCCAATATTAAACCATATTATATCAAATAATATTTCTCCGGTAGTATTATTTATTCCGTGTATTTAAGATATAAATATCCATGAATAAAATTAATTTATTGCTAATTAATTTATTCATCTCTTGTATCCGAGACTAGTACCATTCAACCTTAATTATTATGCGGAACAAATCCACCTGCAGGGTTTACATAATAATTCCTTATGAACTCATCTCGGGGATATTATCAACCCTTACGGGATACACTTTCCCGTCAAGTATTCACGGCATGTCATATATAAAATACAGTGACCCAACTTAACCGGTAATTAACCCAATAATTAAATCGGTTAATTCCTTTGGTAAATCAAAGTCACTTATATTAAATATACACACCCGAAATAGTATCGGGGATTAAGAATAAAATACACTGAGACTTAAATCGATTATCGCCGGCAATCCTAATCGATAAATCTCAAGCAGATCCGCTCAATACACCAAGTGTACAAGTGTGATAAAATAATTAAGATAAATTATTTTCTCTCTCACACAACGACTATACCGATGGATTGGTCCGTGTCCATCTAGGTCGTGAGCAACTGTTCGATTAAATACGAGTAACCGATAGTATGATCTTCTGTGCGCCCATGCTTGCACCATACTAACTACAACGTATAAAAATCCAGGACTATGATTTGCATATATTTAATTATAAATAATTAAACGCAAATAATTGTTTATTTAATTAAATAGATTAGTGGCAATGGATCGTGAGTCTCTGTTACTTAAATCTAGACATTAAGTACACAACTCCAACAATCTCCCACTTGTACTAAGGTCTAGTCATTTCCTCCAAACTCCCGACTCCCATACTCATCACGTGCTTAAGTTGTACTTCTAAGAAGTACTATGTGAATGAGCAATCTAGGTTGCCGCTCTGAAGTTATCTTGGTGACTACAGCGTCGTCTCCTTTGACGATGACTCGTATCAGGTGGTACTTGCACTATGTGTTATCTTACACTTATGGACTAGTGATTTCTTACCATTTGCCATTACACCGCTATTTACATAGCCTTTGGCAAATTTAGAATCACATCTAAGTCCCAGAGATTATCCCGGAGTTATACCAAAACTTCTGCTGCCTCTGAGGCCGCTATTTGGTTACTCATGGCAGAGTCCGAAAAGCATCGTGCTTATCATTCTTCCATGTTAAAACTCCTTCTCCTTCAATAGTGAAACACATAGCCTGATATCGACTTACACTGGTCCTCATTCGATTAGAAATCTAAGAGAATGTAATCCAAAGGAAAAACTCGTCTGCTTCGTAGTCTAGAATAGTACTTCGAAAGTACTTTTACAGCAGTCGAATATTCCTTTCCAGGATTACCTTGATATCCTCCCACTATGCTCACCGCATAGCCGATATCAGGTTCTTGTTTCCAACATTGCATTTATTAAGCTTTCCACACTCAAAGTGTAGGAAACTGCTTTCATTGCTTCTATCTCCTTTTGTGTTCCAAAACACATATCCTTAGATAGATGCATTCCGTTTCTGAAAGGTAACGAACCTTTCTCGGAATCTTGCATGTTAAAATGAACCATAATCATGTATATGTAAGATGTCCAGGAGAAGTACAATGTTCTTTTCTTGAGATCCTAGATCTTAAGAACATGCTCTAACTTCTTCTTCATCTCATATATCGATTTTTCTAGACAACCATCATTTTATGTCTGACAACATCTTTACATTGTTGCCAATGATAAAATGTTATCTACATAAAAACCCGAGAAACACCACCTTGTTTCCATCACGTTTCCAATACACACTATTCGTCTATGCTTTGATGAATCCATAAAATGGACTATCTCATCAACTTGCAAGTACCACGAACTCAATGCTTTGTTCCAATCCATAAATGGATCAACTAAGCTTGTACTCTAAATGATCTTGCCTCTTTAGCTATAAACCTTATTGCTTTCTAAGAGAGCACATTTAGATCTAGTACTGCCTCTATGTAGATCCAGGGATCGATTTCATGTATACTAGGTCCAGAGTCCGAAGACTCTCCTAGTCTTATGAATATCTCCGGTTGTCCCACAACCTCCCACTACAATGGCGTTCCGGTGTATAAACAGTGATAACAGTAGGTGCAGTTAGTGGTGTACCGCTACTCGGTTCGGCTGGTTCTAAGTCTTAATCTTTCTCTCTCATTTCAAAGTATTACGTCACTTTGGGCTTGTGGTTCATCTAATAGTCTTCCTCTAAGAACCGGGCGTTAGAACTTATAACGTCCTTCTGGTTCATAGTACTATTGAACACACATCTTTTGTTCTTCTAGGATATTCTACAACCGCCTTTGAATGCGCCGTTGTTTCCAGACATATCCATAGAACACAGGTAGTTTCGTATAACTCATGCTTTTACTATTTCTATAAGAGTTCCACTTCTTATTTCCGACACACCATTTTTACACAAGAGTGTATGGTGTAGTCATTTGGGATCAAATCCCAATCTCTGATCAGTATGCCATGCATTCCTCAGACAGGCACTTGCCTCCGCGATTAGATCGCAGGCTTTCAATGGATATACCATGATGGTTCCCCACAATAGCTTTGTGTCCATTGACTTGTCAAAACACTTTGCTTTTGTGGCACATCAGGTATTCTAATCCATTTCTCGAGTAATCATCAAATGAAGTACTCGTACCTTATTGTCTGAGTAGGCATAGGTCTGCATACATCAGAGTCAATCAATTCTTATACTTGTCCGGATCTTACATCTTATATCCATAAAGGATTGCTTACTCATATTATCTTCCAAATTAGATTCTTAGGTCGGAAGGTCCACTCCTTCAACTTAATTGATCAAATATCAATTTTCGACCTTTGAACTTCTTATTTGAATAAAAATGACTCAGCATAAGAATCCACAAGTATAATTGATAAAGAAATCTCTTATTAGTAAAACAAGTTTCATACTACGGTTCGTTGCATCGTGGTGGACTCAGGATTCATCATTTATATATTGCTAGCTAATGTACCAAAATATCATTATTTCTTCTTATAACCATCAAATGATTAAAAGAAATAAAATATCCATTCATTAGAAATCCAGAACAAAGTTCTTTCTAATATGAAAGGTACATAAAAGCAATAACCCAAAATGAAATCTTATAAAATGTCCTCCATTGCAACTGCTGTCTCCTCTACAGCATTGCCCATGTAGACTACGATTTCTTCTTCTCCAAGTCGTCGGGTTTCCTGGAACCCTTGCATTTAAAATGCACATACTGTCAGTGGTTCCATATCTACACACCAGGTTCCGGTAGATAATACCACTGACTATGTTTTACGACTAAAGAAAATTTCGTACTTTCTTTGAGAGGATAATCAGACTTCCAGTGCCTAGACTGTTTGCATCGAGAACACTAGCCTATTGGCTTTCTCGCCCCATCTCGTGATCCAAGAAACTTAGGACCACTGGGTTTCTTTGCTTGCTTTTTCTATCCCCCGGTTTTGCCCTTAGGTTCGAAACCTTTGGCATTGGCTACAAGAGCTTGCGATTTCCGTCTCAACTCGTCCAAAAGGTACATCATCTCAAAAACGTGTTTAAGCGTTTCCTTGAATCGACTGGCCTTTATGAGTATCCTCATCGCCTCTTGTCTAGCCTCTACATCATGTCCAAACATCTCCTTGAGTTTGAACATGATAAAATCAGTTCTTTCCTCAACAGTCGAGACATTAGTAGGTTCGGGAGAACAAAGCTCACTGAATACAAACTTGTACTCTTTAACAGTCTAGGCAATGTCTAGATCTCTATTCCAATCAATACATTTAGGGACCAGTGAGTTAAATTCCTCAAATATCACTTAAAGTGGGTTCAAAGCCATATCTTAATCTATGAGCACATATAACAACAAACAATTGATTTAATCTCCGATATTATCTCCCTCAAATAATATCATTAAACCACTAATCACATCTAAAATCCCATCAGGTAAGGCAAGCCACGTGGTGTGGACGTTTACCTATCCAAATGATTTAGCAATTAGATTTCCTTCGGTCGTACATCATCATAAGCGTTACTTCGATGGGAAGAATACTAAGAAGCGTACCTAAGTGTAAACCATTACTCAGTATCTAAGAAGATTGTTTGGGACACGCATATTCACCGCAAGCCACGATAGTGTGGACGTTTACGTTAACATACGCTCCTTTACTCCCTTCTATAACTGTCTACATCAATCGTTCCAAAATCCCATTCAATGCAGCAAGCCACGATAGTGTGGACGTTTACTACACCAAAAGACTTTTACAATTGACTCCCAATTACATGAATCATTTAATCTTGTAAATCAAGACGCGGAGAATCATAAGTGAAACTCGAAGTTTCTAACCAGTGATTCACCATGCGAACGACCCTATCTCTCATAAATGAGGGAGCCGAGCAGACAATCGATCCACCTTCAAAAGGATGGTACGAAGGTCTCTAATTTGTGTCCTCGACATGACCAAGTGGCTTTGGCTCCATTCCACTCCCCGGGGTGAGAATGAGTCGACTTGAAATCAGTTTCAGAAAGACAAATTAGGCATTGTTTGATAAACTTAATCAATGTTTCTCGTAAAAGGAATTACAAGAATTCTCCTCCAATGACTTGTCTATACGAACTTCAAAAGTCCATAAAAGTCACCAAGAGAACAGCAATGGAGACCATGGATATGTTTCCATACCCTCTCCCACTTAGCTTTTTACAATAAAGGGATACGCTATCTAATGCATAATTAAATACACATAAGCATGCATACATGTAATAAAGCACATAGAATATTATCACATAGTCAAAATAATACTAGAATATTATTTTCCGACTATTATGGCTTTATCGCATCCCCGTACGCATCTTCTAGTCTTCAGTCTTCGTTCTTGAATGCTCCATGTGACGAGAATATTAATCTCAATATTTAAATCTATTTATTTTTAATTAATCCAAAAGTTACTTAATTCGAAAATTAAGTCAATCGAATATATCAAAAATAAAATTAAATATTATTAATATTTCTATTTATTTTTATTTTCCTATCTAATTCTATTAAAACTCTAGAATCCCATCCAAGTCAAACTTGAAATATTCTAGAAGACTTCTATAATAGAATAAGGAAATAAAATAAATTAGGATTCTTCTACTTTCCATAATTAATTAATTTCCATCTATTGAAAATTCCCAAGAATAGGAATAATCAAATAGGAAATAAATTAATTCCAATTTAATTCTTTTCCTATTCCATGAGAGTTCCTAAAATTAAGAACACTCAAATAGGAAAACCGAATTAATTAGGAAAGTCGGATTATGGTAGGAGTAGCGCGGGTTGGGAGTCCCCGCACCACCCCCACCACCATCGATCGATCACCAAGGGAAGGACCCGCCGCCACCACCCCAGCCGGCCAGCCACCACCCACCGGCGGCAGCCCACGGCCGAGGGGCGCGTCGCCCCTCCCACTCGATCGATCGTAGGGTCGATCATGGGGATGATCGGCCCTATGGTCCTTCGTCTTCTTCGTCACACTTCTTCGTCTTCCGGCGGTCGTTTCGGCATCAATCCAACGTAAATAAAATTACAAGAATTAAAATTACATTATCCGGTATCGATTCTATACATGAAATCGACCCTATACATTTTCCGGAAAAAGTAGAACGTAATAATAAACCTAAATTCGGTCAACCCCCGAATTTTTACTATTACAAGCATTCACCACATATAAAACGAATCTCGACATGTCCGAGAGTTTAATAATCAAGAACAATATTATGACAATAATTAAGAACAATTATATCTAGCCATAATAGTCGGAAACCCTGCAAGGTAGAACAATTTATCGAAAAATACCGTGAACGAAAACCAACGCTCTGATACCAATTGTTGGAAATCGATATCCCGGAATTAATAAATTAATTAAAATTAATTATCTAATTAATTCCGACCGAAATCCTTTGGAGATCGAATATCCGGAATTGTCAAAATAGCGGAACGACAACTCCAATCGACTCCCGGAACACGTACATGGCCATACGAAAAAGTTATACGAGGGTTACGCGGGAAAAACACGAGAGAACTCGCGTGAACCCACGAACCTCGCAGCAGCCACGCGGGGTGACTCGCAGCAGCCCGCAGCAACCCGCAGCGAGTCGCCTGACTCGCTGCTGCTGGGACTTGCTGAGTCGCTGCTGAGTCGCTACGGGTCCGCTGCGGGAAAACCCGCAGCACCCAGCGAATCTCCCGTAGCAGCTCGCAGCAACCTGCAGCGAGTCGCCTGACTCGCTGCTGCTGGGCGCTACAGGTCGCTGCGGGAAAACCCGCAGCAGGCAGCTGATCGCTGCGGGAAAACCCGCAGCCGATCCGCGTATCGAGTCCTAGGCTCGATTTTTCCCCGCGCGATCTTCGTCCAGCCGAGCCGTCGAACCGCCGGCGGTCCGGTGGTCCAACCACCACCGCCCGGTTCGACCTCGTCTATTGGGTCCGTTCCTTGGATCTTGGTTCAAGGTATTTTCACGATAATTAAACGATAAAATCATAAAGGGGGTTTTACGATTTACCTCGTTCTCGTTGTTCGGAAAAACGAAGAACTCAATTTGAAGACCTTGAGATCTTCCCACGTATTCCTTGCACTAGCTCGAACGTCGGGTGGGCGACGATCTTCCGAACTCCAAGGATCTCCCTCTCTACTTTCTCTCTCTAGAATTGTGATCTTCAAGTTATGAGAATAGAGAAGACCATGTAGTGCTTTTATAGGCTACGTAGGGGATCTTAAGGAGGTGGAATATTGGGCTTCCAATATTAATGATTAAATTGAGCCCAAGCCCAAATCTATTAATCCATTAATATTAATTAATTCTATTTTCCACTATATAAAATTAATTGCACTCCCAATATTAAACCATATTATATCAAATAATATTTCTCCGGTAGTATTATTTATTCCGTGTATTTAAGATATAAATATCCATGAATAAAATTAATTTATTGCTAATTAATTTATTCATCTCTTGTATCCGAGACTAGTACCATTCAACCTTAATTATTATGTGGAACAAATCCACCTGCAGGGTTTACATAATAATTCCTTATGAACTCATCTCGGGGATATTATCAACCCTTACGGGATACACTTTCCCGTCAAGTATTCACGGCATGTCATATATAAAATACAGTGACCCAACTTAACCGGTAATTAACCCAATAATTAAATCGGTTAATTCCTTTGGTAAATCAAAGTCACTTATATTAAATATACACACCCGCAATAGTATCGGGGATTAAGAATAAAATACACTGAGACTTAAATCGATTATCGCCGGCAATCCTAATCGATAAATCTCAAGCAGATCCGCTCAATACACCAAGTGTACAAGTGTGATAAAATAATTAAGATAAATTATTTTCTCTCTCACACAACGACTATACCGATGGATTGGTCCGTGTCCATCTAGGTCGTGAGCAACTGTTCGATTAAATACGAGTAACCGATAGTATGATCTTCTGTGCGCCCATGCTTGCACCATACTAACTACAACGTATAAAAATCCAGGACTATGATTTGCATATATTTAATTATAAATAATTAAACGCAAATAATTGTTTATTTAATTAAATAGATTAGTGGCAATGGATCGTGAGTCTCTGTTACTTAAATCTAGACATTAAGTACACAACTCCAACAACCAGCCCACGGCGGTCTCCCCGCGATCGACCCATGGTCGATCGCTCGCCCCGGCGTCCAGCCGGGGCTCCCTTGTCCGCGCGCCGCGATCGAACCCTAGGGTTCGATCGCCCCCTCGGCTCCAAGCCGAGGGTCCTCTCGATCTTCGCCGGGGATCTCGAATCCCCGTCCCCGAAGTTCGTACGTTTACCCGGATCGTGCGTTCATGTATATACTACAATTAATCACACAAAATCATAAAAGAGGGTTTATGATTTATTACCTTCGATTCGCTGTACGGAGAAACGAATTAACGCGTTGATGACCTTGCGATCTTCCCACGTATTCCTTGCACCTTGTCCGAACGTCGTGTGGGCGACGATCTATCGAACACCTTATGGATCTCCTTCACTCTTCAAGACTTTTTTGTTGGCGTAACTTAGGTTGTGAAAAGTGAAGACCATGTAGTGCTTTTATAGGCTACGTAGGGGATCATAAGGAGAATAAATATTGGGCTTCAATATTGAAAATTAAATTGGGTCCAACCCAAATCCATTAATTCTTATCAATATTAATTTTATTTATTTTCCACTATATAAATAAAATTGCACTCCCAATATTATTCCATATTATATCAAATAATATTTCTCCATCTTAGTATTATTTATTCCGTGTATTTAAGATTTAAATATCCATGAATAAATTTATTTATTGCTCAATAAATAATATTCATATCTTATATCCGAGACTAGTACCGTTCAACCTTTATTATTATGCGGATTAAATCCACCTGCAGGGTTTACATAATAATTCCTTATGAACTCATCTCGGGGATATTATCAACCCTTACGGGATACACTTTCCCGTCAAATATTCACGGCATGTCGTATATAAAATATAGTGACCCAACTAAACCGGTAATTAACCCAATAATTAAATCGGTTAATTCCTTTGGAAAATCAAAGTCACTTATATTAAATATACACACCCGCAATAATATCGGGGATTAAGAATAAAATACTCTGAGATTTAAATTGATTATCCAAGGCAATCCTAATCAATAAATCTCAAGCTGATCCGCCCAATACACCAAGTGTACAAGTGTGATAAAATAATTAAGACAAATTATTTTCTCTCTCACACAACGACTATACCGATGGATTGGTCCGTGTCCATCTAGGTCGTGAGCAACTGTTCGATTAAATACGAGTAACCGATAGTATGATCTTCCGTGTGGGCCAGACACACCATACTAACTACAACGTATAAAATCCAGGACTATATTTTGCATAATTAATTAATAATAATTAATTGCAAATAATTGTTTATTAATTAAATAGGTTAAATTCTATGACCGGGAGTTTACCGGTACTTAAATCTAGACATTAAGTACACAACCCCAACAATCTCCCACTTGTACTAAGGTCTAGTCATTACCTCCAAACTTCCGACTCCCATACTCATCACGTGCTTAAGTTACACTTCCCAGAAGTATTATGTGAATGAGCAATCTAGGTCGCCGATCTGAAGTTATCTTGGTGACTACTGCGTCGTCTCTCTGACGATGATTCGTATCAGGTGGTACTTGCTCTATGTGTTATCATCACCTTTTGAACTTATGACTTCTTCCAGTTCTCCACGCACCGCTATTTACATAGCCTTTGGTGAACCAAGAATCATATCCAAGCTCAGAGGTTATTCCGGAACCTTAACCAAAACTTCCGCTGCCTCTGAGGCTGCTATTCGGTTTATGATAGAGTCCGAGAAGCATTACGCTTATCACTCTTTCATCCTTAGGTTCCACCTCTTCTAAAAGTGAACACATAGCCTGATATCGACTTACACTGGCCTTTCTCCGATTTTTGATCTGAGAAACTGTAATCTAAGAAGATTTCGTTTTTGCCAGTAATCCAGTACTTCCAAGTACTTTACAGCATTCGAATATTTCTTATCCAGATTACTTTGATATCCTCCCACTACGCTAACCGCATAGTTGATATCAGGTTCTTGTTTTTCAACATTGCATCCACAAAGCTCTCCACACCCGAAGTGTAGGAAACCGCCTTGTCTATATCTATCTCCTTTATGTGTGCAAGACACATATCTTAGATAGATGCATTCTGTTCTCGAAAGGCAATAACCTTTCTCAGAATTGTGCATGTTTAAAACAAACCATAATCGTATAAGATATCTAAAGAGAAGTACAAAGGAAAATGGTCGGATGAACTCCCAGAGGTACTGTGGTCATATCGAACCACAGCTAGAAACGCCACTGGTGAGACCCCCTATTCTTTGGCTTTTGGAATGGAAGCGGTGATTCCAGCGGAGATATCGGTGTTATCACATCGTACCGCTCAGGAAATTTCCCCGGAGAATGAAGCAACCATTCGAAAAGAATTGGATCTCCTTGAAGAAAGGAGGTTAGCTTCTGATTCTCTGAATGCCATGAATAAGCAAAGAGTTGCTAAACTATTCAACTCAAAAGTAAAAGCACGAGAATTCCGAGAAGGAGACTTGGTGATGAAGAAAATCTTAGGAACGCACCAAGGAGCATTGGGACCGAACTGGGAGGGACCGTTTAGAGTGAGCCACTGCCTCCAGAATGGAGCGTACGAGCTGGAACTACTCGACGGGACCAAGGATCAGTATCGATGGAATGCGTTGCACCTAAAGAAGTTCTACCACTGAGAAACTCTCGGGATAAAAGTTATTTCTTAAAACTTCTTGCGAAAATATATTTTGTAAAACCTTTTGTACTTATTAAAGTCTATCTATGCAGTTTTCAGCAAAAGCATTTTCTATCTTTTAAAATATATATGTGAACTCTCACATTTTGTCTGAGTAACAGAAATATAATTTCCCCGGGAAATCACATGAATTCCCCGGTGCGATAAAGATATTGAGTATTCTAGAAATACTAAGGTTCGGTAAATACCCATAAGATCTATTGATCAGGGGCCGATCATTTCTTTAAAGGCACAGATTCAATAGAGTAAAAGAAACTCAAGAATCGCCCTAAAGAAAATACTGGTCCGAGAAAATCCTAAAAGGTAAAGTATTCATACTAAAACCACTGGATCGGTCAGTTCTGTTGAAAGGAGAGATTTAAAGAGAAAAATGTTACTTAGAATCATAATGATTCAGAGAGGTAACTAAATCTAAAAAATCACTTTCACAGAGCAAAAGAACTCACAGAGAAACCCAACAAAGTTTGATAAAACTTGGGCGTGAGCCAAAAGTTATCTATTCACAAGAATAATAATTCATTAAACAAGCTAAAATGACTTGTAAAAAGTGATAGATAATAATGGGAAAATAAACCCTGGATAAAATGGTGAGAGGGCTATTAGTAAGACCCAAAGGATAAACATCCAAAATAACATACTAAGTTATTACACACCAGCAAAATATAAATACTTGTTCCAGGCAAAAACTGCCTGTAGAATCCAAATGCGAATTAAGCAAATATTGTTTTTTGGCAATTAAGCCTAGACTGAACAGAAAATAAAGATTAAAATCTCTGAGCTTTTTAAACTCAGAGTAGTCATCAAATTTTGCAGACTCCTGAGCAGTTATACTCAGGAGGTAGAACCACCATCACCTGGGGGAGTAGTGAGGGAATCTTTTGGCTTGCCATCAGGCCCGACACCAAGAGTATCCATCTCCTCCCCTTCATCAACACCTTATTCATCAGACGCTTCTACAGGGGGTTTAGCAGGCTCACCAGGCATTGAGAGAAGACTGTATGTGGGCCACCATTTCATATCTATGCCGTGGACAACCTCCAGATCCATAAAGGGCTGTGGAACTCTGGAATCCAGAGTACACCCTTGCATGTGAGCTTTGAGGAGTTGTACACCATAGTCCCTGGCCCCATCATTCTTCTCCTTTGCTGCAGACCTGATAAGATCAGCATAAGCAGTGACATAGAGTAGGTCAGCCAATACCCGGGGATTGTGAGCAGGAGAATCTAACAGGGCTTCCAGCTCTGAGACCCTCTCCATGGACTGTCCAAAGTCATCTTTGGCCTGTTTCAGCTCCCTGGTAACTTTGGCTACCTCCTCCTTGAGCTCTTTCTTCTCCCTGGTAAAGCTGTCCTGAGCATCCTCAATCTCTTCTTCTTTTTCTTTCACGGTCTTCAAGGCCTCCTGCATCTCAGATTTTAGCTTCCCTACCTCGGCCCGTGCAATATCGGCAGCCTTCTTCCACCTATCCCTGTCCCCTACTGCGGCAGTGTATGCCGCTTTGAGCTCCTGTACCTGTACCTCTTGCTTGCTGCTGGTAGTTTTGAGCTTGGACACTTCAGCTCTGATTTTTTCAGCCATGTTGTGAGCACCAGAAATGGCAACTGCACTTTGACTGGCCAACTTTAGGGCCAGGGAAAAGGCATGCTCCTCATGGTCCATCATATCATTGAGCTCTGAAGTCCAGCACCTACCAACAGCATCAATTGAGTCACCTACTGGATTGCCCAGGGTAGTAACAAGGTCAATGGGGCCTTTTCCAGAGAAGAAGGGAAGTAGAACAGAGAGCTCTCCTTGTACGAATCCACAACATCCATAATCCCCAGAGGATCTGTCTCACCGCCCTGAGCCGAAACCGTGTGGGATCTAGTACGGGAAGCCGGAGCACCAGGTGTGCCGCCCCGAGTTTTTGCAGATCCCCGTCCACCGACACTGGTGGAACTGGTTTTGGCCCTGCGAGCCTTAGCGGCCAGGGCTGGGTTTGGGAGTCCCAGGCGATCAAACAACTTATTATCTGCCATCTCGGTAGGTATCAATTCAAAAACTGTAGAGAAAAACTCTGCACGGGAAAAGTAATACAATTACTCCCGACAAAAAATATCATAATTTCCCCGGGAAATATACTCCCAGGAAATAAAAGAAACTTATAAAATATAAAGGAAAAATACCAAAACAGGGTTAATCCTCAACAAACGGGGGACAAAACAAGCCTGTTGCGTCACGAATGCTATCGTCGTTCAAATACTCCGAATCTCTTTCTTCGGCCGGGATACACTGTGCCAAAAGATTTGCAGTCTCCAAATCCCACAGGAAGGAGCAGGTCGCCCTCTTAAGCCGCGCACCTACAAAATACCAACGAGTTTAGATCAGTTAAACTGTAAAATATTAAAGCTTTAAATGCTTACTTTCTTCCTTAACACCATAAGTAAGGGGGGCGGCGATCTCCCCTTCTCGGGTCTGAGTTCTCCATCTCCCCGAAACAAAAAACCATCTATCCCAACAAGTCGGATCTTTCTCCTCAGGCTCTCGAATTTTCAACATATATTTCCTGTGGCGGACGGTATAGTCTCCCAGCGAATTTTTGTTAAAGTTGACTGGACTGAAGAAAAGATGGAACTCATCCCCAGAAATGGGTCGAGAGAGTCCCACTTGCCCCAATACAGTCAAAACTCCATAGATCTGTGCCCATCCATTCGGATGAATCTGATGCGGAGCCAAACCCCACCGGTTCAACAAGCCTGAAACTGAAGGATGCAGGGGAAACCGCAGCCATTGATCCATTGCGTCGACGCCGATGGCCACCATGCCCGGAGGTGGACAACAGGCGGATTCACCCTCTTCTGGCGCATGCAAATGCACGTTGTAGGGAATCCGCCAATCGTCCCTCCAGTCGGCTAGTTGTGCCGCCGTCACCGTGCTTTCTCGGCCGTGTGCACCCCACTCCTGGTGGTTCGGGTCTGGTTGAACCGCTGTGACGATCCTCTCGACAGGTACGTAAGGGTGGGCCTCCTCCAGTTCATCTAGACGGAACGCCGGCAGAGCCGGCGCGGCCTCTTCCATGAATTTCTTGTATTGGTGTGCGAGGAGAACTTCCGGTGCTTCAACTTTCGGTCGAACGACTTTGGAGATTTTCGGCATATTGTCGGGTTGGTAAAAAGGGATTTACACAGTAAATAAACAAAAAGAAATTACAGAGGAAGAAAGAAGTGTTCTTACCAGAACTTGAATCTGAAAAGTCGAAAAAACTTGGAGTGAATTTTGAAATTCAAAACTCCAAATATGTTTATTGGATTTTGAAAACCTATTTCTGCCGTTTTTCATCCAACGGTGAGTATTGAAGGAGGGGAAGAGATAGCAGTTACCGAGGAAAAACGCACTCGAGTACGTCTCCACTACCCATCAAACCCTAAAAATACTTGGCCAGGATAATGCCACGTGGCAATTGTCTCCTGACAAGGTAAGTTGAAAAAGCCACCCTATTTTTCAAATTTATTATTATTTTATTACGTTTATTTATGGATAAGTATCAGAATACTTATCTCATTCATATAAATACATAGAATCCTTTAAGGATCGAAACTCTGATTTATTTCACCAAGAAAAATCCCAAGAAAAGAAACTTGGGAGATAAACCCAGGAAAGGTAATCTTACATAAGAAAATACCAAAAATACTTCTCGTATAGATTTCACGGGGAATAGAACCCCCAGTTATCTTTTGCAGGAGAATTTTCCAGCTCGGAATTGATAGAGCTATCTTCAGAATCAGTTCCCAGATCAATGATCTCCTCTCCATCCTTTCCAAATACACCAATGCTGAAGGACTTTTGCCCACGCAACTCCAGAAAGATGATTCCGCTCACTGAAACCAACCGACGCTCACAAAACTTACTCCAACCGTCAGTCAGTACCAGCCGCCGACCATCCTTCTCCACTTTTACCGTCAAGATTCTTTCAAAAGCATCTACCAAAGCAACGTCCTGTCCAGCAAGCTCCGGAAACTTCTGTGAAAAAGATAAAGACAAAGGCAGCTTAGCCTTCACCAATCGATTTCTAATCCTAAAGGAGAAACTCGTGATATTATTCGGGTATACTTCTCTATTCCAAGTAAAGGCCATGATATGAAGCCGTAATGCTATGTGAAGAGCCTTTAAAGGCGTAAAAACAACATTGAATGAAGAGTCAACCACCGACAGAAAGTCAGAGTGCAGGTTCCAAGGCGTGCAGACCGAGGTATTCAAATACAATCTTCAGGGAAATCGAAGTTGAAAACTCCAATTTTCCTGGGGGCCTATGTTATGCCCGATAAAACGGTCACCGACACGTGTCAAAAATGAGGTAGCCACGTCATCAGATGTGCAAGTCAGAATCAACCTATGGAAAAAGACCTAGAAAGGCAACTAACAGAAGTCAGAAAAGAGCTTGGACGGGAACGATCGCACGGTAGTGTCAGACTTATTACACGGGAATATCCGTGGGGGAGGTGTCAGAGTCAACAGGTGGTCAAAAGACATTTGACGGGAGAAGAGGATAAAGTCTTTGTTTAGAGTTAAGTGGGTTTTTAATGCTAGATATTAGTGGAGTTGTGGTCCAATCAGGAGCCGATAAGTGGGCATTAGGTGGCATAATCTTGCCATGCATGGGTTAGTATAAATATAAGGTGTTAGAGGAGAGAAAGGGACATGCAAACCATTGTATTTCAAAATGAATTCTAAGTATGAATATTTGAATAAAGAGGTGCCTTGAGCATCCATTTTCTACTTATGATTTCTGTATAAACTATTACCCTTTGCTATCTTACTTATAACAAATTTGCATTTTGGTGTTGTTGCCAAAACCCTCTGCTACCAGCGAATATCCCCATCAAAGAGTAAAAACACACCAAAACACTCTCCTTATACGAATCCACAACATCCATAATCCCCATAGGATCTGTCTCACCGCCCTGAGCCGAAACCGTGTGGGATCTGGTACGGGAAGCCGGAGCACCAGGTGTGCCGCCCCGAGTTTTTGCAGATCCCCGTCCACCGACACTGGTGGAACTGGTTTTGGCCCTGCGAGCCTTAGCGGCCAGGGCTGGGTTTGGGAGTCCCAGGCGATCAAACAACTTGTTGTCTGCCATCTCGGTAGGTTTTAATTCAAAAACAGTAGAGAAAAACTCTGCACGGGAAAAGTAATACAATTACTCCCGACAAAAAATATCATAATTTCCCCGGGAAATATACTCCCAGTAAATAAAAGAAACTTATAAAATATAAAGGAAAAATACCAAAACAGGGTTGATCCTCAACAAACGGGGGGCAAAACAAGTCTGCTGCGTCATGAATGCTATCGTCGTTCAAATAATCCGAATCTCTTTCTTCGGCCGGAATACACTGTGCCAAAAGATTTGCAGTCTCCAAATCCCACGGGAAGGAGCAGGTCGCCCTCTTAAGCCGCGCACCTACAAAATACCAACGAGTTTAGATCAGTTAAACTGTAAAATATTAAAGCTTTAAATGCTTACTTTCTTCCTTAACACCATAAGTAAGGGGGACGTCGATCTCCCCTTCTCGGGTCTGAGTTCTCCATCTCCCCGAAACAAAAAACCATCTATCCCAACAAGTCGGATCTTTCTCCTCAGGCTCTCGAATTTTCAACATATATTTCCTGTGGCGGACGGTATAGTCTCCCAGCGAATTCTTGTTGAAGTTGACTGGACTGAAGAAAAGATGGAACTCATCCCCAGAAATGGGTCGAGAGAGTCCCACTTGCCCCAATACAGTCAAAACTCCATAGATCTGTGCCCATCCATTCGGATGAATCTGATGAGGAGCCAAACCCCACCGGTTCAACAAGCCTGAAACTGAAGGATGCAGGGGAAACCGCAACCCTTGATCCATTGCGTCGACGCCGATGGCCACCATGCCCGGAGGTGGACAACAGGCGGATTCACCCTCTTCTGGCGCATGCAAATGCACGTTGTAGGGAATCCGCCAATCGTCCCTCTAGTCGGCTAGTTGTGCCGCCGTCACCGTGCTTTCTCGGCCGTGTGCACCCCACTCCTGGTGATTCGGGTCTGGTTGAACCGCTGTAACGATCCTCTCGACAGGTACGTAAGGGTGGGCCTCTTCCAGTTCATCTAGACGGAACGCCGGCAGAGCCGGCGCGGCCTCTTCCATGAATTTCTTGTATTGGCGTGCGAGGAGAACTTCCGGTGCTTCAACTTTCGGTCGAACGACTTTGGAGATTTTCGGCATATTGTCGGGTTGGTAAAAAGGGATTTACACAGTAAATAAACAAAGAGAAATTACAGAGGAAGAAAGAAAGTTCTTACCTAATTCTGGATCTGAAAGGTCGATAAACACTTGGAGTGAATTTCAAAATTCTAAACTCCTATATGTTTATTGATTTCGAAAATCAATTTCTGCCGTTTTTTCCATCCAACGGTGAGGATTGAAGGAGGGGAAGAGATAGCAGTTACCGAGGAAAAACGCACTCGAGTACGTCTCCACTACCCATCAAACCCTAAAAATACTTGGCCAGGATAATGCCACGTGGCAATCGTCTCCTGACAAGGTAAGTTGAAAAAGCTACCTTCTTTTTCAAATTTATTATTATTTTATTACGGTTAATTATGGATAAGTATCAGAATACTTATCTCATCCATATGAAAACATAGAATCCTTTAAGGATCGAAACTCTGATTTATTTCACCGAGAAAAATCCCAAGAAAAGAAACCTGGGAGATAAACCCAGGAAAGGTAATCTTACATAAGAAAATACCAAAAATACTTCTCGAATAGATTTCACGGGGAAAAGAACCCCCAGTTATCTTTTGCAGGAGAATTTTCCAGCTCGGAATTGATAGAGCTATCTTCAGAATCAGTTCCCAGATCAATGATCTCCTCTCCATCCTTTCCAAATACACCAATGCTGAAAGACTTTTGCCCACGCAACTCCAGAAAGATGATTCCGCTCACTGAAACCAATCGACGCTCACAAAACTTACTCCAACCGTCAGTCAGTACCAGCCGCCGACCATCCTTCTCCACTTTCACCGTCCAGATTCTTTCAAAAGCATCTACCAAAGCGACGTCCTGTCCAGCAAGCTCCGGAAACTTCTGTGAAAAAGATAAAGACAAAGGCAGCTTAGCCTTCATCGATCGATTTCTAATCCTAAAGGAGAAAATCGTGATATTATTCGGGTACACTTCTCTATTCCAAGTGAAAACCATGATATGAAGCCGTAATGCTATGTGAAGAGCCTTTAAAGGCGTAAAAACAACATTAAATGAAAAGTCAACCACCGACAGAAAGTCAGAGTGCAGATTCCAAGGCGTGCAGACCGAGGTATTCAAACACAATCTTCAAGGAAATCGAAGTTGAAAACTCCAATTTTCCTGGGGTCCTATGTTATACCCGATAAAACGGTCACCGACACGTGTCAACAATGAGATAGCCACGTCATCAGATGTGCGAGTCAGAATCAACCTATGGAAAAAGACCTAGAAAGGCAACTAACAGAAGTCAGAAAAGAGCTTGGACGGGAACGACCGCACGGTAGTGTCAGACTTATTACACGGGAATATCCGTGGGGGAGGTGTCAGAGTCAACAGGTGGTCAAAAGGCATTTGACGGGAGAAGGGGATAAAGTCTTTGTTTAGAGTTAAGTGGGTTTTTAATGATAGACATTAGTGGAGTTGTGGTCCAATCAGGAGCCGATAAGTGGGCATTAGGTGGCATAATCTTGCCATGCATGGGTTAGTATAAATATAGGGTGTTAGAGAGGAAAAAAGGGACATGCAAACCATTGTATTTAAAATTGAATTCTAAGTATGAATATTTGAATAAAGAGGTGCCTTGAGCATCCATTTTCTACTTACGATTTCTGTATAAACTATTACCCTTTTCTAACTTACCTATAACAAATATACATTTTGTGTTGTTGCCAAAACCCTCTGTTACCAGCGAATAACCCCATCAAAGAGCAAAAACAACCCAAAACACATTGTATCTCCGCCAAAAGGTTTTACAACATTTTTAGCTCCCAGGATCTTTTTCAGTACCAGGTCTCCCACTTGGAAGTCTCTGGCTCTTACTTTGGAGTTATACCACCTTGCAATTCTTTGCTTGTTCATTTCGTTCAACGAGTCAGAAGCTAACCTCTTTTCTTCCAAAAGGTCTAGCTCTCTCCGGAGCGCTTCCTCGTTTTCACCGCCGGCTCCCTGGGCGGTTCGATGTGACAACACCGTAATTTCCGCCGGGATCACGGCTTCGGTGCCGAACGCTAATGAATATGGGGTTTCTCCTGTAGCCGATCTGGTTGTTGTCCTGTAGGACCATAAAACTTCTGGGAGTTCATCTGCCCATTTGCCTTTTCGCTCTTCGAGCTTGGCTTTAATGGTGTGTTTCAGAATCTTGTTGACAGCTTCAACCTTTCCATTCGTTTGGGGGTGGTACGGAGTGGAGAATAATCTTCTGATTTTCCATCTCTCACAAAACTCCGCCACCTCGACCCCGTCGAATTATTTTCCATTATCGGAAATTATCGTCTCCGGTAAACCGAAGCGACATATAATATTCTTCCATAGGAATTTGATGACCTGTGCTTGGTCTATCTTGTTCAGTGACTCTGCTTCCACCCATTTGGTGAAATAATCAACTGCTACTATGGCGAATTTTACCCCTCCCCGGGCCGTTGCCAGTGGTCCTATCAAATCGATTCCCCAACGAGCAAACGGCCAAGAACTGTACAGGGATCTTAGCATCTCTGGGGAAGTTCTAATGGTAGGACCTATTACTTGGCACTTTACGCACTTTCGGGCATAGCCAATGGCGTCCTTCCGAAGGCTTGGCCAGTAATAGCCTTGACCCATTATCTTATGTGCCAGGGATCTTCCCCCGGCATGGTTCCCACAGACGCCGTCGTGGATCTCTTCCAGGAGTCTCAGTCCTTCCTCCTTCGACACGCATTTCAGCAGTGGAAGGGAATAACTCTTCCGGTAGAGATCCGAATTTAAGATTGTATATTTTGCTGCCCAGATCCGCATTTGCTTGCCTTCAGTTTTGTCTGGCGGCAATTCCCCAGTATCTATGTACCTTAGGATCGGTGCTCGCCAGTCCTCACCGGATATGGGCAGAATTGGCAGTTGTTCTGCTCTTCGATCCACCGAGGGATTCAATAACTTAGTCAACATGATTTTTGAAAAATCTGCCGAGCCTTCCGAAGAGGCTAGCTTTGACAAGGCGTCTGCCTGTGAGTTATGTTCCCTCGAGATCTGTTCGATTACTATCTCTGGGATCTTTTTACAAAGTGATCCTACCAACTCCAGGTATTTGATCATTTGTTCTCCCTTAGCTTCATACTCACCAGTCACATGGTTTACAACCAGTTGGGAGTCTATGAATATAATTAATTTTTTCACACCAACGGCTATGGCTAATTCTAGTCCCGCGACGAGAGCTTCATATTCAGCCTCATTATTCGACGCAGGGAACTCGAATTTAACCGCCTGGGTGATAGAATCTCCCTCGGGTCCAAGTAGTACTATACCGGCTCCCGAGCACGCTGTGGTTGCTGAACCGTCCACTTACAGTTTCCACGCGCGTGATTGATTATTGGACTTTTCCGGGAACGTCAGTTAAACAATAAAATCGGCCAACACTTGGGCCTTGATTGCTGTCCTGGGGCTGAAGGTTATGTCATATTGACTTATCTCCAGAGCCCACTTCAGGAGTCTCCCGGTGACATCGGACCGGTGCAATACTTGCCTTAGCGGCATGGTTGTTAAAACCTCTACGGGGTGCTCAAAAAGATACGCCCGGAGTTTTCTCACAGCCACAATCAGGGCATAAGTGAGTTTTTCTAACGGTGTGTACCGTACTTCTGCTTCATGCAGGACTTGGCTCACGAAGTACACGGGGAGGTGTTTTATTCCGTCTGCTCTCGTCAGAACTGCACTGATGGCATGTTCCGACGCGGCTAGGTACAGAAACAACTTTTCCCCGGGCTTCGGAGCCACAACCACTTTTGGACTAGATAGATACTCTTTGATTTGCTTAAAAGCTTCTTGAGCATCTTTTTTCCAGTGGAATTTATTTCCTTTGATGGAGGCAAAGAAAGGACGGGTTTTATCCCCCAGACAGGAGACATACCGGCTCAGGGCGGCCAAGCAACCTGTAAGGCGCTGCACGCCTTTGATATCCCGGGGTTCCCGCATATCCAGTATGGCTTTGATCCTGGCCGGGTTGGGTTCAATCCCATGTTCCCCGACTACATGCCCTAGGGTCATACCTTTCCTTATACCGAAGTTGCATTTTTTGGGATTCAGTTTCATATTGTAGTGCCCCAGAATCTTAAAGACTTCTGCAAGGTCTTTTATGTGATCCGCTTCATTCTTGCTTTTCACAATGATATCATCGATATACACTTCAACAGTTTTGCCGATTAAATCTGTAAACATCATGTTTACTAACCTTTGATATGTGGCCCCGGCGTTCTTTAAACCGAAGGGCATTCTTTCCCAGCAAAACACCCCTTTCTCCGTGTAGAACGTCGTGTGCTCTATATCATCTGGGTGCATCGGAATTTGATGATAACCTGCTTTGGCATCAATTGTTGAAAATATGGCATGACCTGTCAAATTATCAACAAGGTGATCAATGTGTGGCATCGGAAAGTGGTCCTTGGGACATGCATTATTCAGATCTGTAAAATCTATGCATAGTCTCCAGGCGCCTACTGTCTTCGATACCATCACATCATTGGATAACCAGGTGGCATCGCTCGAGGCTTGTCTCACCAGTTTATTCTCAATTAATTTGTTTACTTCCCCTGCCAGTGCTTCGCACTTCTCCGGCCCCATTTTCCTTCGCCTTTGGGCAATAGGTTTTCTCTTGGGGTCGATTTTTAACCGATGGCATGCATGTTTGGGATCTATCTTTCCCAAATCCGCACTCGACCAGGAGAAAGTACTCTGATTTTCCCTGAGGAAATTTATCAGTCCACTTCGAGTGTGCTCTAACATATGTGTACCCACGAGTACTTGCTTATGAGCTTGCTCGGGATCCAACACTATGGAGTCTAAGTTTTCGACCACTTCCATGGCAGTTCCTTTTCGGTGTTTGGTTCCCGTCCTGGGATCATAATCCTCGTGCTCCGGCCCCAGCCGATCCTGAGTTTGGCTGGTGGAAACTGTTCCCGCACAGGGATCTTGCCCTGGGGGATTTTCTTCCTTCCCCGGAACCAAATCTTGGATCGCTCCGGGCCCCACGATATTTATCACATCAGGAGCCTGGGATTCCACACCTGTAATAGTAACTTCAGCCACTCGGGAATTTTTGTTTTGCTCATCCTGTGAGTCTTTGGTTTGCTCATCCTATGAGTCTTTGATATTTTCCTCCAGTCTTTCCTGGGGATTATCATTTGCATTTATAGCTAAATTATCAAGATCACAGAAATACAAAATACACTTCTTTGCCATTAGTAGGTCGCCTCTAACGGTGCCAACCGCACCGGAGGGAGTAGGGAATTTTACACAATAGTAGTAGGATGAGGCTACCGCTTCGAAAGCGTCCAAAAAGGGCCTACCTAAGAGTGCGTTATAGCCGCTCTCCCTATCTATTATTACAAATTCCAAGTTCCTAACCAACATCAGACCTGGATTATTGACATCTTTCAGCTCCACCGGCAGAACGATCTTGCCATATGGATGTACCACGTCGTTGCCAAAACCTTTGAGTATCAAATCGCACGGTGAGACATAACGGGCCAGCTTACCCATCTGATCCAGGGCATTCTTATACAGAACATTGCAATGAGCACCGTTGTCAACCAAAGTGCGAGACACATCGATTCCCAGGATCCTCGCCCTGATCACCAGGGGTTCATCCCTCGGGAATTTGGCCTCAGCTCGATCCCGTGGCGTGAAAGATATCACCACAGAGTCACAGATTGTTGCGCTCTGCGAAGGCGCAGTAGCCATCAGAACTTCCCACATGGCAAAGTCTCTTTTGCGTTTCCGCTTGCTGTCTTCAGTTAAGGGCCTGACACCACCAATCATCATAACTTCCTGGGCACCCGGAGGTCCCGGAATATTTTGATTCTGGCCCGGTGCAGCTGGTGGAGGGCCCTGGGGATTCTGACCTCGTGGCTCATTCCCTACAGCCCCGGGACGGGGGAGGTACTGCCACAGTTTTCCCTCATTGAACAGCCTCCACAGTTGCCTCAGTAACTGACGACACTGGTTTGTTGAATGGCCGTGTTTCTCATGGAAATCACACCATAGGTTCGGGTTCAACTTCTCTTGGGGAGTGTTAATAGGCGGGGGCCTGGTTAACACATCTACCCTCTGAGTCAGGAACACCTGCAAAATGGCCTCTGGGGCCTTACCAGTTTCACGCCGAATATTGGCTTCCAGTTCCCTTATTTCATCCATTCTGGGATCAGTACCGGTTTTCACACCGGATTTCTTTCCAATATAGTTTGGCCTTTTCTCTGAGGAGAATGGGGCCTTCTTTTTGGTTTCGCCCAGGCCCCGTGGGGTCCTGGTCAACCTTTGATATGCTACCTCAGCGGCAGCTTTCACACGAAATTCCTCATAGGATTTCGGATAATTTTTCATCATAGATTTGAACAGCTTTGAGTTTCTTCTCAAACCGGTCATACATGCACACCCTGTCCCTCATTCATTCGTCTCTCCAACTCAGCATATTTCTGCTTCAGATCTACGATCTCCGGGTCCTCCGCCCTGGCCCCTTGGGCCACTGGCACAGGAGAACCCTCCCGATACCGATGCATGTCACTCTGGCTGCCTCTCCTTCGACGATCCGTCGAAGTGGCCACAGATTCAGCATTTCGGTTTAGATCTATCACCGGGTGCTTTTTTCGCTCTCTCCTGCGGAGGCGTTTAACCTTCTCTGGAGCCACAGTTGTGGCATGTCCAGGTGTCATAAAAGCACCGGTTGAATGTTTCAATTGAGTTGTCAAAACGTATTTTCTGTGCATTAGAGCATGCACGGCTTCATCAATTTTTTCTGGAGTATCCAGATTTCCGAATTTGATTGGGGGCGGAGCCACAACGGGCGTCGACGGCCCACCCAAATCATACGGGTGCAAACGACGAGCACGGCGGCGAGAACGATGACGGCGAATAGGAACTCTAACCTGAGAATCCGAAGGCAGATCGGGTTCTGCCTGGCCGTCGGCGGGGCTTTCCTCATCCACAATCTGGATTGGCGGCGACGGAGCGTCTCGGTCGACGGGATCTGGGTCTGCCTCAGCCGCCGGAGCGTTGGGATCCTCGATAACCGCCTTGCCCATGACGTCGCGCCACCTGCCGGAAACACCAGAGTCGTCGGATGCCGTCGCGCCTTCTCTCTCGTCTGCCATTTTTATCGCCGGTTGAACCTCCAACTCCGATGCGTAAAACCTGATCTCCTTCTAGCGCCACTGTTTGGGCCCTTTTTCTCTAAATCACACTATCACTGGAATGGGGGGGGTATATAAGAAAGGGAACCAAGCAGATATTTATTTGATATGGGACAGATTATAGATCGGAGTTTGTATGCCGGAAATCTGGAAATAACACATGGTGTTCTTGAGCTTAAAGCTCTTTTATTTCCTTTACTTTAAGTATTTGGAAATATAGAAAAAAATGTGAAGTCCTTTTCTCCTCCCTTCCCTCTCTCTTTTATACTAGTGGTTTGCATGAGCATGCAAGCTCTCTTAATGCCACCTATTAGCCTCCTATCACATCTAATCCCACTAATGAAGACTTTTAAGCCATTGCATTAAATATCCACTAATCTTGTCTTCCACTTGCTGCATGTCACCAGAGGCGCACCGCCTCTTGCCTGGAGCCTTATCTGGCTGATCCCTTAGTCTGGTACGGGGCTGTTTTCCTTGGGCTACTGTTGAGCTCGCCTGGTACTGACTTCATCCATGACTTCAATTCTGACTTTTGCCCGCTGTTTGACCATCTCCTTGATGACGTGGCTCCGGTCGTCTAGACACGTGTCGGTGTTGAATTTTTATGGTGTAACATGTGGCATGCCATGTCACACTATGTGACATGCATCCATGCAAGCCATGCATCCATGCATGTGAATTAAATCCACGTAAATATTGATTCTAAATCAATATATATATCAAGCATCGTACATCATCTTTGAGTCCGTGTGTGACCCTGTAGGTATGATTTATCGATCAATATTATATTGTTCCCAACAATTTAATATTATCAAATAATCATTTAACATCCATAGACGACCTTATGACTTTATCGATTGCACACGTAGGATCGAAGGACATATCCCAACATTTTGATCGTCCGAACTCGGGATCTCCTCTTCGCGCGGCCTTTTTTCTCCGACGGCTTCCGTCCCCGGCGCTCTCTCTGAGCCTTCAGGAATGATCAGATTTTCCCCCAGACTCTCGGGGAGAATTTGGCTCAAAGGCACCGGGGAGGGAAACCCCATAGGAGGAGCTCGCGGAGGCGGAGTCAAGGCCACTGTCACGTCGCTCTGTTTTCCGCGAGCGGTTTTCTTCTGTTTCTTGGGGCCCGACGCGAGTTTTGCCATCTTTTCTCTCTCCCTTCTGGCTTTCTCGTGAGGACTCTCCATGTCAGAGATTTTGAGGGGGCGCATGATCCGGGGATAGCGATGAGCTGAAAACAAAATAAAAGCCAAGGGTCAGAAAATAACACAAAATCCCAACAAGGAACACGATCACTGGAAAACTCACGCAGATAAATGTCATCTACATCACGGGGAATCGTAAAAAAGCGAGCCCGAATTCGTCTGGCATCAGTCAACCAGAGTTTATATTTACATTCATCACCGGGAAGAGACTTTATCCTCTCCCAGATCGTTAAGAAATCCCATCCCAACCCGTCCTCGGCCGGAGCTTTAAAGCCTAGAAGGGCAGACAGACAAGGTCAGGAAACACAAAGTGGGCTAAACCCAGTTTAAAAGATTAAAGATAGAAATCTGGGTAAGAGCCGAGGAGACTAACGATTTTTTGTCAGACGATACTCCCCATCAATGTGGAATTCTTTTGAATTCCACTCTCCCGCAACGAAGAACCATTTCTCAGTCCATTCCGCTTGTTTGCTCGGTAACTCCTTTATGATCTGATGCCGCTGTTTCAGATAATAATCCCCGCCTCCGGTAGCGCTCATATAGAGAAGGTAGATAAGCTCGAAGCCCGTCGGTCCCCGGTACAATCCGTAAAACCCGAGCATAATACAATAAACGTATATCATCGCCCAGCCGTTCGGGGTTATTTGCATTGGAGCTATCTCCTGCAAGTATAAGAAGTGTGCCACCGAAGAGTGCAAGGGAAAACGGAGCCCGCTCTCCATCATCGAATAATTTACAGCCAACATGCCCGGAGGGGGACTCGTCTACCTGGGGAGCATACAAATGGACATCATTCGGGATATGCCATTTTTCTCTCATCTGCTGCAACTCCTCCTCGTTCACTGTGCTTTTTCGCCAGCTCGCGTCGAAAGGTGTGTTGCGGTGCTCTTTAACGAGATGGAATCGTTTCCGCAGGACGAATTTATAAGGCCGCTCCTTAGAGTATTGAAAGTAATCGAAGGAGGAAGGGGGACCCCTCGAATCGGCAAGGATGTTGCAGAGACGGCAGTAATCCCTGTCCGCCTGTCCGCCCAACATATCCCTCACTTCCTCCTCGGTGAAAGAAAATTTAGATACCGTCCATTTCACGGAGGACGATGATTCAGGAGTAGACTCCAGTTTCCCCGAAGAAGAGGCCAAACTAGAGATCCCAGTATCGCATGGTGGTCCCAAGGACTGAGATGGGGGAAATTGTTCGTTACTCATTCCCGTTTATAGCGGAAGGGAAAAGGCTCGGGAATCTTAATCTAAAGAGTTCTATATCCCCCAAAAAACCCTATCGACAGAGCTTAGACCAGAGCCGCCGCCGGAAATTGAAAAGCCTAGACGATTTCTCAAAGAAGAAACCCCGTCAGGGGACTGAATCGCAACATAAGAAAAACAAAAACAGAGAGGTGGGTTTCCGCGTACCTGAGGAACGAAGAGACGAAGGGGAGTCGCCGGAAAAATATTCAGGCCACCGGAATCTTTTTCCTTTATCGCCTACGTCAATTTCTCTCTCTGATAAACCGCCTTGAAAAGAAAGTGGGTTATGGAACGGTTTCTCAGGGGTTTAATTGTTGGAAATCGATATCCCAGAATTAATAAATTTAAATAAATAAATTATCTAATTAATTCCGACCGAAATCCTTTGGAGATCGAATATCCAGAGTTGTCAAAGTTGCGGAACGACAACTCCAATCGAATCCCGGTTGCCGGAACATCCCGCCACGAACCACCACGAATCCGGACTCAACCAAACCCTAACCGTGGGCGAACCCACGGCTGTTCGGTCGAGCCCTCGCGTGGGCTCGCGGCTGTTCATGGCATCCACCTAGGGTTGCATATGGCAGCCCGCTACGCGTGCCTTAAACCCTCGCCGGACAGCCCAAGCCATCCCGAAGGTTCGCCCCAATCAAGCCCTAGCTACGGTCGAACCGCGGCTGCCCAATCGAGGCGTGCGCTCGCACCAATGCGAGCGCTAGGGTTCAGCCCGTAGGCCCCCGTACACAGCCATCGAAGCCATGCGGATCCACTGCGGGAAATCCCGCAGCCCGCTGCGAGCGCATACGAAGCGCTCGCTTGGCATCCTGGCGGGCGCGCACGACCTGCACCAGGCGGGCGCCTGGTCCCCAGGCGGGCGCTTGCCTGCCCAGCGTGCTTGCTCGCGCGATCCTTGCCGCCGGGTCGCTCCAGCCGCGGCGGTCCGGTGATCCTCGATCACCACCGCTCGGCTCGACCTCGGTGAGGATCCCAAACCCCGGATCTTGGTTCACGGTATTTTCACGATAATATAAACGATTAAATCATAAAGGGGGTTTTACGATTTACCTCGTTCTCGTTGTTCGGAAAAACGAAGAACTCAATTGATGACCTTGAGATCTTCCCACGTATTCCTTGCACTAGCTCGAACGTCGGGTGGGCGACGATCTTCCGAACTCCATGGATCTCCCTCTCTACTTTCTCTCTCTAGAATTGTGATCTTCAAGTTATGAGAATAGAGAAGACCATGTAGTGCTTTTATAGGCTACGTAGGGGATCTTAAGGAGGTGGAATATTGGGCTTCCAATATTAATGATTAAATTGAGCCCAAGCCCAAATCTATTAATCTCATTAATATTAATTAATTTATTTTCCACTATATAAATTAATTGCACTCCCAATATTAAACCATATTATATCAAATAATATTTCTCCGGTAGTATTATTTATTCCGTGTATTTAAGATATAAATATCCATGAATAAAATTAATTTATTGCTAATTAATTTATTCATCTCTTGTATCCGAGACTAGTACCATTCAACCTTAATTATTATGCGGAACTAATCCACCTGCAGGGTTTACATAATAATTCCTTATGAACTCATCTCGGGGATATTATCAACCCTTATATAAAATATTCACGGCATGTCATATATAAAATATAGCGACCCAACTTAACCGGTAATTGACCCAATAATTAAACCGGTCAATTCCTTTGGAAAATCAAAGCCACTTATATTAAATATACACACCCGCAATAGTATCGGGGATTAAGAATAAAATACACTGAGATTTAAATCGATTATCCAAGGCAATCCTAATCGATAAATCTCAAGCGATCCGCCCAATACACCAAATGTACAAGTATGATAAAATAATCAAGACAAATTATTTTCTCCCTCATACAACGACTATACCGATGGATTGGTCCGTGTCCATCTAGGTCGTGAGCAACTGTTCGATTATATACGAGTAACCGATAGTATGATCTTCCGTGTGACGTCGCACACCATACTAACTACAACGTATATAATCTAGGACTATAATTTGCATATATTTAATTATAAATAATTAAACGCAAATAATTGTTTATTTAATTAAATAGATTAATGGCAATGGATCGGGAGTTTCCGTTACTTAAATCTAGACATTAAGTACACAACTCCAACAATCTCCCACTTGTACTAAGGTCTAGTCATTTCCTCCAAACTCCCGACTCCCATACTCATCACGTGCTTAAACTGTACTTCCAAGAAGTACCATGTGAATGAGCAATCTAGGTTGCCGCTCTAAAGTTATCTTGGTGACTACAGCGTCGTCTTCCCTGACGATGATTCGTATCAGGTGGTACTTGCTCTATGTGTTATCTTACACTTATGGACTTGTGATTTCTTACCATTTTCCATCGCACCGCTATCTAAATAGCTTTTGGCAAACTAAGAATCACATCTAAGTCCCAGAGATTATCCTGGAGCTATACCAAAACTTTCGCTGCCTCTGAGGCCGCTATTTGGTTACCTATGGCAGAGTCCGAAAAGCATCGTGCTTATCACTCTTCCATGTTAAAAACTCCTTCTCCTTCAATAGTGAAACACATAGCCTGATATCGACTTACACCGGTCCTCATTCGATTAGAAATCTAAGAGAGTGTAATCCAAAGGAAAAGCTTGTCTGCTCCGTAATCCAGAACATAGTTTCCAGTACTTTGAAAGTACATAAAATGTTCATTACAACAGTCGAGTATTCCTCTCCAGGATTACCTTGATATCCTCCCACTATACTAGCCGCATAGCAGATATCAGGTTCTTGTTTTCAACATTGCATTCATTAAGCTTTCAACACTCGAAGTGTAGGAAACCGCTTTCATTGCTTCTATCTCCTTTTGTGTTCCAAAACACATATCCTTAGATAGATGCATTCCGTATCTGAAAGGTAACATACCTTTCTCGAAATCTTGCATGTTAAAACGAACCATAATCATATATATGTAAGATGTCCAGGAGAAGTACAATGTTCTTTTCTAGAGATCCTAGATCTCAAGAACATGTCCAACTTCTTCCTATATCTTTCATAATGATTTATCTAGACAACCATCATTTTATGTCTGACAACATCTTTACATTTTTCCCAATGATAAAATGTTATCTACATAAAACCCGAGAAACACCACCTTGTTTCCATCACGTTTCCAATACACACTATTCGTCCCTGCTTTGATGAATCCATAAAATGGACTATCTCATCAATTTGCAAGTACCACGAATTTAATGCTTTGTTTCAATCCATAAATGGATCAACTAAGCTTGTACTCTAAATGATCTTGCCTCTTAGCAATAAACCTTATTGCTCTCTAAGAGAGCACATTTAGATCTAGTATTGCCTCTATGTAGATCCAGGGATCGGTTTCATGTATACTAGGTCCAGAGTCCGAAAACTCCCCTAGTCTTATGAATATCTCCGGTTGTTAAACAACCTCCCACTACAACGGCGTTCCGGTGTATAAACAGTAATAACAGTAGGTGCAGTTAGTGGTGTACCGCTACTCAGTTGGGCTGGTTCTAAGTCTTAATCTTTCTCTCTCATTTCAAAGTATTACGTCACTTTGGGCTTGTGGTTCATCTAATAGTCTTCCTCTAAGAACCGGGCGTTAGAACTTATAACGTCCTTCTGGTTCGTAGTACTATTGAACACACAACTTTTGTCCTTCCAGGATATTCTACATATCCATAGAACATAGGTAGTTCCGTATAACTCATGCTTTTACTATTTCTATAAGAGTTCCATTTCTTATTTCCGACACACCATTTCTACACAAGAGTGTATGGTGTAGTCATTTGGGATCAAATCCCAATCTCTGATTAGTATGCCATGCATTCCTCAGACAGGCACTTGCCTCCGCGATTAGATCGCAGGCTTTCAATGGATATACCATGATGGTTCCCCACAATAGCTTTGTGTCCATTGACTTGTCAAAACACTTTGCTTTTGTGGCACATCAGGTATGCTAATCCATTTTTCGAGTAATCAAAAAATGAAGTACTCGTACCTTATTGTCTGAGTAGACAAAGGTCTGCATACATCAGAGTTAATCAATTCTAATACTTGTCCGGATCTTATACCTTATATCCATAAAGGATTGCTTAGTCATGTTATCTTCCAAATCAGATTCTTAGGTCGGAAGGTCCACTCCTTCAACTTAATTGATCAACTATCAATTTTCGACCTTTGAACTTCTTATTTGAATAAACATGACTCAGCATAAGAATCCACAAGTAAAATGATTTAATAAAGAAATCTCTTATTAGTAAAACGAGTTATATAAAACGGTTCGTTGCATCATGGTGGACTTAGGATTCATCATTTATATATTGCTAGCTAATGTACCAGAATAGATAATATCATTATTTCTTCTTATAACCATCAGATGATTAAAAGAAATAAAATATCCATTCATTAGAAATCCAGAACAAAGTTCTTTCTAAAAGGTACATGTTAGTGTAAATATGTCAGGCAGAGCAATGCCGCAGAGTTACTGGGCATAACAATGTCTTGATCATATTTACATGTTTTTCTCCTTTCTTCACACTTGTATATTGTTGTTGTCACTCATTTTATGTGTGATGTATTTTAGCATGATGTATCACTTGATCCGTGCTTGTACGAACAATCAATACTTTGAATTACTGAACCAGACCTTGCGGCATGACGAAGATACGCAAGGCATGACGAAGACTCGCAATGCCGCAAGATGACCAAGTGCTAAGGACTCAAGAAGGCAAGCTGAAGATAGTGACCTTGAATACTTACGCAAGACTTTGCGGCAGGACGAAGCTTCGGCATGCCGCACGACGAAGGTGTTCGGC
Source organism: Euphrasia confusa (assembly GCA_954870475.1). Taxonomy (NCBI): domain Eukaryota; kingdom Viridiplantae; phylum Streptophyta; class Magnoliopsida; order Lamiales; family Orobanchaceae; genus Euphrasia; species Euphrasia confusa. The sequence continues at coordinate 29,010,943 of OX940960.1, forward strand.
ATGCCGCAGGACGAACAAGAGCAGAAGACTCAAAGTCGTTAGCAGATTCATGCGGCAGGACGAAGACCTTCGGCATGCCGCACGACGAACAAGAGCAGAAGACTCGAGTAGGAGCGATAGGCATAGAGAACCTGAAAACAAAGAGAATTGGAAGGCATTGGCAAGAGGCAAGGCATTCCAGTCAATTGAAGAAGGTTCGCCCTGCCTGAAGAACAGCTCGCTGTGCGGCAAAGACAGGAGCTGGGTCAAAGGCGGTTCCTATCTTCTCTCAACCACTTTAAACCTAGTTTTACTAGGGATTTCGGTTGAGGGCTCCTCCTATAAATACCAGGAGACTTCAGCTCTTTCATTAACACTTTCATCTATCCCAAAACACGAATTGTACTCCAGATTATTCACTAGTCAGTTTTGTAGGCAAGATCTTCATTGGAAGTTCTTCGTCCATTTATCTTCTCGTCGAAGAGAATTACGTATGACTAAGGAATGATCTGGAATTTAGTATAGGATAGATTTATTTACTTTATTTCAGTTTTGATTGTTCACTAATCTCCGGATCCGATAAACGAGAAGGAATGCCTTCGCATTGCCTTAAGTTTAATCGATTGTAAATCCGAGATTATCCTTTGTAAAGACATTGATCTTTAATAATATATTTTTGCCGTAAGGCAAATTCGTATGGGTAATTTAAAATTAATTTAAATACCCATACAAAGATTTAATTCCTTGTGTTATTTATTTCTCGTTTCGTTTGTGTGTGTGTGAGTTTGTTCGTTCTGCCTAACGTTTATCTTTCCGCTGCATAACTTATACATATATCACATATATATATTAAACTCATAATTTAAGATACACATTAAAACACTTAAATTAATTAAAACGAACAAACTAAATTATAAGGCTTCGTGGTGCGGCATACTGAAGTAGCGCATCACCCTGCCTTAAGCTTGGCAGAGTATTTTTCTTCGTAAATACCCCTGCCACGCACTTTCAAGTGGTATCAGAGCCGACACTAGACTCACTTAGTGCTAACGGTCCCTCTGATTTTACACACTCACAATGTCAGATACATCTTACATCATACGAACACCGGTTGTTCTTAATGGTGATAATTATGGATTTTGGAAAACTCGTATTGAGGCAAGGATAAAATCTATTGACCGCAATGCTTGGCTTTCAGTCCTTCGAGGATGGAAACCTCCCATTGAGGAGTTACCGGAAGGTAGTAAGCTTGAAAAAGCCCTTGAAAAATGGTCTACCGATGAGGTTGCCATAAGTACTGCCAACGATAGGGCAAGGTGTGCCATCCTTGAGTCTATCGATTGTGATATGTACAAAATTGTCAAGCAATGCGCATCTGCTAAAGACATATGGGATCAACTCGCTCTTCATTGTGAAGGAAATACCACAGTGAAGAAGACAAAGCTCCGCATGCTCATGTCTCGTTTTGAGAATTTGCGCATGCGTGATAATGAGTCGGCAAGGCAGTACTTTGGCGAAATCATGTCTATCGTCAATGAATGTGCTGATCTTGGCTCTCCCATAAGCAATGTGGCTGTTTGTAGCAAAGTAATGAGATCCTTGAATTCAAAATTTCAAGCAAAAGTTACGGCAATTGAAGATGGCCCTTTAGGTTCCTCTGAAGACTTCGTCTCTTTAATGGCAGTCTTCAAGACCTATGAGCTAAATATGCAAGATCGTGATACTGACGGTCTGTCTCGTGTGGTAAATTTGGGCTACTTTGTGGCAGAACCTGACGGCAAGGAGGAAGGCAGCTCGAAAGGCAACAACCATTCTGCCTTTGTTAACCCTGCCGCAGCCAATGCCCTGAATGATGACGAAATTTACGAGTTACTTGGATACGATGATGGTGATGATAAGTTTGATCTACTCTCAAGGAAGCTCGATGTTATTCTTGTACGATCTCTCAAAGGTAAGTTCGATCCACGACGAATGAGGAATCCATCAAAGGCCGCAACGAGTCAAGGAAGAAGATTTGTGCCTCAACGATCAAACTCAAATTCCAATTCAAGCCAAGAGAAGAACTGGTCCAAAATTGAGTGTCACTCATGCCATGGAATTGGACATTATGCTACCGAATGCCCAACTAAAAATAGAAAAATTGAAAATTTTGTTAACATGATAGCATTTCAGGACTTAGATCTCTTTAATCAAACTGAGGCTGAGAATTTTTGTACTAACACTGCCTTTGCAGCTCGCTTTGAAGGCAGGTGCTTATCAGATGATGAAGATGATAACTCTGCCGCAACCTCTGCCGCAGACCCTGCCATAGCATACCCGAAAGTCTGCCATACAGCTGCTGCAACCAAGGCAGGGAGTTTCATGTGTCTCACTGCCTCCATTAATGACGATGAGTTTGAAGAAGTTCCAATCTCCCTTGAACTTTTCATGGAACTAAAAGACAATTTTGATGACCTTCGAATGGATTTGAAGAAGCAATCCACGATGATGAAGAATTTGATTGCCGACAAAGCCTCAACCGAAGAACGATTCAGGAATCAATCCAAGGTGGTGGAGAGCTTGATGGCCGACAAAGGATATTACGAAGAACGATTAAAAAAGTTTGATGTGGAGCTGACGAGGAAGGATATGGAAATAGGCAGACTCAAGATCGATCTCGAGCGATCAAATGGAAAGTTGGAGGCTGCCAACAATACTTTTGAGAAGCTCAACACAGGTACTTCCAAATTGGATGCCGTGATGAGCATATCAAATGTTGAAAGGCAAGGTCTCGGTTACCAAAAGACTATCGATGCCGTGTTCCCTCCAAAGAAGATATCCACGGGAATTACTTTTGTGAAAGCATCATAAGGTGTTTCAAATGATGCTTCTAAGCCTTCAAGTTCACAAGAATTCACACCAACCAAAGGCAAGGTTTCTGCCCCTGCCCCCAACAAAGGCAGAAGGCAGAGGCAAGGGCATGCAGAATCAGGCAAGACGAGAACAAGGCAACCCCTGCCTAAACTGAAGAACAAATTGAAACGACGATATGTATGCCACTATTGCCTCGTCCCTGGTCATATTCGACCCTATTGTTGGAGACGTGAAGAAGACATAAAAAACGGTCGTTTTCTATCCTCAAATGTAGGACCTTGGAATCCCAGCAAATATCTCAACAAATAAATGTCTCCTACTAAGCCGATGAAGAAGAAAGTGAATCAAGTTTGGATTCCCAAAACAAAAATCGGTGTTTTTGCCTCAGCTGATCGTGCTGCCTCAACTAATGTTGCTGCTGCCTCAACCGATGTTGCTGATGTTTCCTCAATTGTTGTTGCTGCTGCCGCATCACCTGAAGACACGAAGGCAGGAAATAGACAAATTGACATAAACAAACCATTGAGTATGTGCAGCGTGCCCTAGATGCACGACTGCAACGCGCTGCCGCATTGACATGGCAGCTTCAACTTCTCTTTCAAATTTGCCACTTCAGAATGCCATAATAAAGAATGTAAAATCTTCCGAAGGCAGAGAGAATATCCAAAGCTCTTAGGCAACATAGACAAACCCAAATACTTGTAAAAAAAAAAAAAAAAAAAAAAAAAAAAAAAAAAAAAAAAAAACTATATATAGAAAGGGTTTTGATTCAATGTACTAAGTGCCTAAGATATTCAATACATTCATCTTCTGAATCTTGGCATCTATGAAGAGAAGTATGCAGCTTATTCCATATGTAGCGTGTTGCCCAACCGGAGTGTGTCTTTTCTTTACACACTTCCTGTTTTTTTTTATTTTTTGATTTTAATTGTCTAGTTTATCGTAGAAGTTATCACACCTCAAAAATATTTTTTTATTATTAAAAAAAAAAAAAAAAAAAAATACTTCTCTTACTGCCGCATAAGGAAGCGTTGTTTTCTTGTTTTAAATGCATTGTGCTTTCAATTTAAAACCAACATGATGTGCTTTGACCGTAGCGTTTCTTTTCGGTGCCATTAGAGATCGATGTTTTAGCCATTCCGAAATAGAAATCGATCAAGAATTTGAAATAAAGACGTGTTTATTTTCATTGCCTACCTTGGATGGACCTCCATGCCTTTGACGCAAAAGCTCCTTCTAATGACTTGTATTATTTTTTTTCCTGGAGCACCTTTCGTCACAAAAAGGGGGAGTAGTAGTTTGGGAAGAGCAAAGGCAAGGGCATGAGTAAGGGGGAGCCGGGCATGCGCAAGGGGGAGCCGTTGGGAAGAGCAAGGACAAGGGCAAGAAGAGAAGAAGAAATATTTAGTTATTTTAGTGTAGTTTAGTTTTTAATTTAGTTTATTTGTTTTTGTTATATTAAACTAAAATTGGTGTGATTCTCTTTTATAGATAAGCTTCATCTACATGTTTTTTTTAATTTCTTAACTTAGAGGTAATTCACTAAGGGGGAGTTTGTTTTCCTTAGTGATATACTAAGATTAAATTTTACACTTCTATGTTAAGATGGTTTTCATTGAGGGGGAGTTGTTCTTATGCTCTTCCTCATGTTTTGTGAAGAAAGATAAAAAGGGGGAGTTTGTTAGTGTAAATATGTCAGGCAGAGCAATGCCGCAGAGTTACTGGGCATAACAATGCCTTGATCATATTTACATGTTTTTCTCCTTTCTTCACACTTGTATATTGTTGTTGTCACTCATTTTATGTGTGATGTATTTTAGCATGATGTATCACTTGATCCGTGCTTGTACGAACAATCAATACTTTGAATTACTGAACCAGACCTTGCGGCATGACGAAGATACGCAAGGCATGACGAAGACTCGCAATGCCGCAAGATGACCAAGTGCTAAGGACTCAAGAAGGCAAGCTGAAGATAGTGACCTTGAATACTTACGCAAGACTTTGCGGCAGGACGAAGCTTCGGCATGCCGCACGACGAAGGTGTTCGGCATGCCGCAGGACGAACAAGAGCAGAAGACTCAAAGTCGTTAGCAGATTCATGCGGCAGGACGAAGACCTTCGGCATGCCGCACGACGAACAAGAGCAGAAGACTCGAGTAGGAGCGATAGGCATAGAGAACCTGAAAACAAAGAGAATTGGAAGGCATTGGCAAGAGACAAGGCATTCCAGTCAATTGAAGAAGGTTCGCCCTGCCTGAAGAACAGCTCGCTGTGCGGCAAAGACAGGAGCTGGGTCAAAGGCGGTTCCTATCTTCTCTCAACCACTTTAAACCTAGTTTTACTAGGGATTTCGGTTGAGGGCTCCTCCTATAAATACCAGGAGACTTCAGCTCTTTCATTAACACTTTCATCTATCCCAAAACACGAATTGTACTCCAGATTATTCACTAGTCAGTTTTGTAGGCAAGATCTTCATTGGAAGTTCTTCGTCCATTTATCTTCTCGTCGAAGAGAATTACGTATGACTAAGGAATGATCTGGAATTTAGTATAGGATAGATTTATTTACTTTATTTCAGTTTTGATTGTTCACTAATCTCCGGATCCGATAAACGAGAAGGAATGCCTTCGCATTGCCTTAAGTTTAATCGATTGTAAATCCGAGATTATCCTTTGTAAAGACATTGATCTTTAATAATATATTTTTGCCGTAAGGCAAATTCGTATGGGTAATTTAAAATTAATTTAAATACCCATACAAAGATTTAATTCCTTGTGTTATTTATTTCTCGTTTCGTTTGTGTGTGTGTGAGTTTGTTCGTTCTGCCTAACGTTTATCTTTCCGCTGCATAACTTATACATATATCACATATATATATTAAACTCATAATTTAAGATACACATTAAAACACTTAAATTAATTAAAACGAACAAACTAAATTATAAGGCTTCGTGGTGCGGCATACTGAAGTAGCGCATCACCCTGCCTTAAGCTTGGCAGAGTATTTTTCTTCGTAAATACCCCTGCCACGCACTTTCAGTACATAAAAGCAATAACTCAAAATGAAATCCTATAAAAATGTCCTCCATTGCAACAGCTGCCTCCTCCACAGCATTGCCCATGTAGACTACGATTTCTTCTTTTCCAAGTCGTCGGGTTTTCTGGAACCCTTGCATTTAAAATGCACATACCGTCAGTGGTTCCATATCTACACACCAGGTTCCGGTAGATAATACCACTGACTATGTTTTACGACTAAAGAAAATTTCGTACTTTCTTTAAGAGGATAATCAGACTTCCAGTACCCAGACTGTTTGCATCGAGAACTCTTGCCTATTGGCTTTCTCGTCCCATCTCGTGATCCAAGAAACTTAAGACCACTGGGTTTCTTTGCTTACTTTTCCTTTCCCCCGGTTTTTGCCCTTAGGTTCGAAACCTTTGGCATTGGCTACAAGAGCTTGCGATTTTCGTCTCAACTCGTCCAAAAGGTCCATCATCTTAGAAACGTGTTCAAGCGTTTCCTCGAATGAATGACCTTTATGAGTATCCTCATCGCCTCTTGTTTAGCCACTACGTCATGTCTAAACATCTCCTTGAGTTTGAACATGATATCAAAATCAGTCATTTCCTCATCAGTTAAGACATTAGTAGGCTCGGGAGGACAAAGCTTCACTGAGTACAAACTTGTACTCTTTAACAGTCTGGGCAATGTCCAGATCTCTATTCCAATCAATACATTCAGGGACCAATGAGATAAAATCCTTAAGCATCACATAAAGTGGGTTCAAAGCCATCCATAATCTATGAGCACATATAATAACAAAAAATCGATTTAATATCCGATATTATCTCCCTCAAATAATATCATTAAACCACTAATCACATCTAAAATACCATCAGATATGGCAAGCCACGATAGTGTGGACGTTTACCTACCCAAATGATTTAGCAATTAGATTTGCTTCGGTCGTACATCATCATTAGCGTTACTTCGATGGGAAGAATACTAAGAAGCGTACCTAAGTGTAAACCATTACTCAGTATCTAAGAAGATTGTTTGGGACACGCATATTCACCGCAAGCCACGATAGTGTGGACGTTTACGTTAACATACGCTCCTTTACTCCCTTCTATAATTGTCTACATCAATCGATCCAAAATCCCATTCAGTGCAGCAAGCCACGATAGTGTGGACGTTTACTACACCAAAAGATTTTTACAATTGACTCCCAATTACTTAATCCATTCGATTTTTGTAAATCAGGACGCGGAGAATCATAAGTGAAACTCGAAGTTTCTAACCAGTGATTCACCATGCGAACAACCCTATCTCTCATTAGATGAGGGAGCCGAGCAGACAATCGATCCATTTCAAGAAATGGTACGAAGGTCTCTAATTTGTGTGATCCACTTGACCAAGTGGCTTTGGCTCCATTCCACTCCCCGGGGTGAGAATGAGTCGACTTGAAGTCAGCTTCCGAAAGACAAATTAGGCATTGTTTGATAAACTTAATCAATGTTTCTCGTAAGAGGAATTACAAGAATTCTCCTCCAATGACTTGTCTATACGAACTTCGAAAGCTCATAAAAGTCACCAGGAGAACAGTAATGGAGACCATGGCATTTTTTCCAATCCCTCTCCCACTTAGCTTTTTATAACAAAGGGATACGCTATCTAATGCATAATTAAATACACATAAGCATGCATACATGAAATAAAGCACATACTATTATCACATAATCAAAATAATACTAGAATATTATTTTCCGACTATTATGGCTTTATCGCATCTCCGTACGCATCTTCTAGTCTTCAGTCTTCGTTCTTGAATGCTCCATGTGACGAGAATATTAATCCCAATATTTAAATCTATTTATTTTTAATTAATCCAAAAGTTACTTAATTCAAAATTAAGTCAATCGAATATATCAAAAATAAAATTAAATATTATTAATATTTTTATTTTTTTTTATTTTCCTATCTAATTCTATTAAATCTCTAGAATCTCATCCAAGTCAAACTTGGAATATTCTAGAAGACTTCTATAATAGAATAAGGAAATAAAATAAATTAGGACTCTTCTACTTTCCATAATTAATTAATTTCCATCTATTAAAAATTCCCAAGAATAGGAATAATCAAATAGGAAATAAATTATTTCCAATTTAATTCTTTTTCTATTCCATGAGAGTTCCCAAACTTAGGAATACTCAAAATAGGAAAACCGAACTAAATTAGGAAAGTCGGATCTTGGTAGGAGTAGCACGGGTTGGGAGTCCCCGCGCCACCCCCACCGTCGACCGCCGCCGCCCCCAGCCCACGCGCCACCACCACCGGTGGCCGGCGTGGCCGGAAGCTCCCGCGGACAGCCCCCACGCCGGCGGGTCGATCGATCCTCATGGGGATCGATCATGGGGATGATCGACCCCCCCGGATTTTGTCCTCTTCGTCTTCTTCGTCACACGTCTTCTCCGGCGGTCGTTTCGGCATCGATCCAACGTAAAATAAATTACATAATTTAATTACAATTATCCGGTATCGATTCTATACATGAAATCGACCCTATACATTTTCCGGAAAAATTAGAACGTAATAATAAATCCTAAATTCGGTCAACCCCCGAATTTTTACTATTACAAGCATTCACCACACATAAAACGAATCTCGACATGTCCGAGAGTTTAATAATCAAGAACAATATTATGACATTAATTAAAATAATTAAATCTAGCCATAATAGTCGGAAACCCTGCAAGGTAGAACAATTTATCGAAAAATACCGTGAACGAAAACCAACGCTCTGATACCAATTGTTGGAAATCGATATCCCGGAATTAATAAATTTAAATAAATAAATTATCTAATTAATTCCGACCGAAATCCTTTGGAGATCGAATATCCAGAGTTGTCAAAGTTGCGGAACGACAACTCCAATCGACTCCCGGTTGCCGGAACATCCCGCCACGAACCACCACGAAGCCGGACTCAACCAAACCCATACCGTGGGCGAACCCACGGCTGTTCGGTCGAGCCCTCGCGTGGGCTCGCGGCTGTTCATGGCAGCCACCTAGGGTTGCATATGGCAGCCCGCTACGCGTGCCTTAAACCCTCGCCGGACAGCCCAAGCCATCCCGAAGGTTCGCCCCAATCAAGCCCTAGCTACGGTCGAACCGCGGCTGCCCAATCGAGGCGTGCACTCGCACCAATGCGAGCGCTAGGGTTCAGCCCGTAGGCCCCCGTACACAGCCAGCGAAGCCATGCGGATCCGCTGCGGGAAATCCCGGAAATCCCGCAGCCCGCTGCGAGCGCATACGGAGCGCTCGCTTGGCAGCCTGGCGGGCGCGCGCGACCTGCACCAGGCGGGCAACTGGTCCCCAGGCGGGCGCTTGCCTGCCCAGCGTGCTTGCTCGCGCGATCCTTGCCGCCGGGTCGCTCCAGCTGCGGCGGTCCGGTGATCCTCGATCACCACCGCTCGGCTCGACCCCGGTGAGGATCCCAAACCCCGGATCTTGGTTCACGGTATTTTCACGATAATATAAACGATTAAATCATAAAAGGGGTTTTACGATTTACCTCGTTCTCGTTGTTCGGAAAAACGAAGAACTCAATTGATGACCTTGAGATCTTCCCACGTATTCCTTGCACTAGCTCGAACGTCGGGTGGGCGACGATCTTCCGAACTCCATGGATCTCCCTCTCTACTTTCTCTCTCTAGAATTGTGATCTTCAAGTTATGAGAATAGAGAAGACCATGTAGTGCTTTTATAGGCTACGTAGGGGATCTTAAGGAGGTGGAATATTGGGCTTCCAATATTAATGATTAAATTGAGCCCAAGCCCAAATCTATTAATCCCATTAATATTAATTAATTTACTTTCCACTATATAAATTAATTGCACTCCCAATATTAAACCATATTATATCAAATAATATTTCTCCGGTAGTATTATTTATTCCGTGTATTTAAGATATAAATATCCATGAATAAAATTAATTTATTGCTAATTAATTTATTCATCTCTTGTATCCGAGACTAGTACCATTCAACCTTAATTATTATACGGAACTAATTCACTTGCAGGGTTTACATAATAATTCCTTATGAACTCATCTCGGGGATATTATCAACCCTTACGGGATACACTTTCCCGTCAAGTATTCACGGCATGTCATATATAAAATATAGCGACCCAACTTAACCGGTAATTGACCCAATAATTAAACCGGTCAATTCCTTTGGAAAATCAAAGTCACTTATATTAAATATACACACCCGCAATAGTATCGGGGATTAAGAATAAAATACACTGAGATTTAAATCGATTATCCAAGGCAATTCTAATCGATAAATCTCAAGCGATCCGCCCAATACACCAAATGTACAAGTATGATAAAATAATCAAGAAAAATTATTTTCTCCCTCATACAACGACTATACCGATGGATTGGTCCGTGTCCATCTAGGTCGTGAGCAACTGTTCGATTATATACGAGTAACCGATAGTATGATCTTCCGTGTGACGTCGCACACCATACTAACTACAACGTATATAATCTAGGACTATAATTTGCATATATTTAATTATAAATAATTAAACGCAAATAATTGTTTATTTAATTAAATAAATTAATGGCAATGGATCGGGAGTTTCCGTTACTTAAATCTAGACATTAAGTACACAATTCCAACATTAAATACGTGGGATTTGAAGGGGCGGGGGCGTGCGTTTTTGAAATTCGAAAAAGCGTACTGTATTTAATTTGAAAAGACACGTGGGCCCCTACAAAAAGTCCCATCAGGCCCACTAACCATAGTGGCGGCAGGGAAGTTACCCGAGGAGGCAGCTGACGGTATAAAAATAGTTTCCATCTCGGTCGGGAGAGGCCTGCTCGCCCATAGCCGATCACACCTCTCCCGAGGGGCATTTGTTACATCACTATTTTTATCATTATTATTATTATCCTATTTAACCGGTTGAAAAGATTGCAACCCAGTCGCCAGCTTGGGGAGGTGCCCGAGGTCAAGGAGAACTCGCCATATCATTTCACCGCGGAGGTCCGAGGAGCGAGGCCCCGTCGAGGTACCTGCAGGTCTCCGCCGAGCAGACCATCCACAACCTTCCTAGGATGCCCCGTATCTGAGATGGACAGGATCGAAGATCACCGGGGATGAAGAGAGTCTGCAAAAGCCATGGAACTGTGCCGAGCTGAGCATAGACAAGATGATCAAGCTGAGAGTTCTCCCGCTGGACGTATCGGTTTGCTCGACTGGAAAGGCGGCGGAAGTGTGGGCCGGTCCGTACACCAGGCCCATGTAACAGTTTTTATTAAAGCCCATTAGGTTAAAAGAGGAAAAACCCTAATTGTATCCTTATAAATACACTGTAAGACTTACCAGAAAAGGCAGATTGACAGCCCCCAAAAAGAGATACGACTTCCTTTTCTAGCTAAAACAATACTTTCCTTTTTCTCCAAAAAATCAGTTGGCTCAATCCTCAAATAATCTCTCTTGTGTTTTCGGGGCAGTTTGAACCGCTCTGCCCGGTTTTTTTATCCCTGTTAATATGTATAATGTATATTATGGACTTTAAAAAACGAAAATATGCATATTTATTTGAGACACTATAATACTTTGGAGCATCTTTGATGGTAAATTAATATCTATAATTTTTAACTTAAATATACAATTATACTGAAAGTAGTCCACAAAATTGCAATATTTTTCTTATTAGATTATCCTACGATAATTGAAATATTCCATAATATAAAATAATTATTCTAACAATATTGTTTTTAAAATACAAATTTATATTGTTTTTTAAACTATACACAAAACTACTTACTTTTTACTTTTCAATTCAAGAAAGCTTTCTCTTTACTTATTTTTTAAAAAAACTAATTTTTTTTAATCTTACTCACAAAAAAGTGTGTCAATTTAAAAAAAAAGATCATTTCTGTGTGTTAATACATTATTCCTAAAGTTAATAATATTGATATGTAAGTAAATAAAAATATTACTTGGAAAATAATGATATAAATTTTAATAAATGTGTATTATAGTGATAAAAGAAGTGTGAATATTAGTTTGGGAGAGAGGGAGTATGTATTATCACTTATTTTTATTAATATTAAATATAATATCCACAAATTTATTTTATACTTTTCACAAAAAGTATGCTTAATCGGATCAACACATATTTCGCATTGTTAGGATTATTAAATTTATCCTATGAAATCATTATTCAGAAGTTAGTAAGTTTCAAAATTTTAATTAATTTAACTACAAGAAAAAATTATCCAATATTGATATTTTTGTTATGTTGTAGTATTTTTTAACCATGCACAGTATTATATTGTTGTGACCGGTTCAATAATTTAGCGAGATAATAGTAGAGATGAAGTCGATGGATTTGTTATCCAATACTTATTTGGCTATTCTCACGCAAAAATAAATAAAACCTAGTTTTCATCTAAATTCTCTCTTGCATTCTTTTTCTCTTATATACAATTATCAATTAACCCATAAATAAATACATACCCTTCTTAATTTTCAGCCGGCATATTCATGACGACTAGTTCGCCTAATTTCTCATTCGTGTTGTGGTTCGCATTCTTCTTCGTCGTCCTTGTCGAAGCATCTCATGATGTTTCTGTTCGGTTACAATCTGTGTCGACTTCCTCCAATGTTACCAAACTACATAGGACCGGATATCATTTTCAACCTACAAAACATTGGATCAACGGTACATGACCTACTTACACTATATACTTTCTTTCTCTCTTTATATATTAATTACAACATGGCCTATATATATTAATTTTACTAATTTGTTTGTTTTTCATGTTCTCATATCATCAATCTTCATCAGATCCAAATGGTAAGTAAATCTTATACAGTCCATTGTTACTCCCTCCAATTTTATTTAGATGATATATTTACTTTTCATTTTTTTTACAATTTAAATGATGTTTTGGCTTATTAGATGTAAATATTTTTTTTTTTCAACCAATCATTTTTAATTGTTTTTCTATATATTTAAATTCCAGTGCATATTAATTACGATAAATTATTTTATTAAAGTGAGTAATTTTGTGTGACCGTTGACGAACTAATTAACTCAATGCAGGCCCAATGTATTACAATGGAATATACCACCTCTTCTACCAATACAACCCCAAAGGGGCCGTTTGGGGCAACATAGTGTGGGCCCACTCTGTCTCCGATGACCTCATCAACTGGAAAAAACTCGACCCGGCTATCTCCCCCTCCAAGCCCTTTGACAAATTTGGCTGCTGGTCCGGCTCAGCCACAATCCTCCCCGGCAACAAGCCCGTCATCCTCTACACCGGAGTCGTCGACGAAAAAAACACCCAGGTCCAAAACTACGCGGTCCCCACAAACCTCTCGGACCCCTACCTCCGCGAGTGGGCCAAGCCCAATAACAACCCCATCATCGTCGCGGACCGGTCCATCAACGAAACCCGATTCCGCGACCCAACAACGGCCTGGTTGGGCCGAGACGGGCTCTGGAGGACCGCTTTGGGCAGCCGGAGAAAACATCGAGGCCTTGTCCATTTGTACAGGAGCCGAGACTTCGTCCACTGGGCCAAGGCCAAACATCCCCTGCACTCCGCCCCTCGGACCGGGAACTTCGAGTGCCCCGACTTTTACCCGGTCTCGGTTTCCCGTGGGCTCGACGCTTCGTTCGTGGGGCCCAACGTGAAGCACGTGCTCAAAGCGAGCCTCGACGAGACTAGGTACGAGTATTATACTATAGGCACGTATGATCCTCGGAGGGATAGGTACGTTCCGGATGAGGGCATGGTCGACGGGTGGAACGGGCTGAGGTACGACTATGGAAATTTTTACGCTTCGAAGTCGTTTTTCGACCCGAAGAAGAATAGAAGGATTTTGTGGGGTTGGGCCAACGAGTCCGATACTACGGACAACGATGTCGACAAGGGTTGGGCCGGTATTCAGCTTATCCCGCGTACGATTCTTCTCGATCCGAGTGGTAAACAGTTGGTGCAATGGCCGGTAGAGGAAGTTGAATCTCTGAGGAGGAACAGAGTTGAAATCAGTAAACAGAGGATTTCAAAGGGAGATAGGATTCGAGTCAAAGGAATTACAGCTGCACAGGCAGATGTTGATGTCACATTCTCGTTCGATAGCTTGGACAAGGCGGAGCCGTTCGATCCGAGATGGGATAGGTACGATGCGCAAAAGATCTGCAGCCAAAAGGGCTCGACGCTCCAAGGCGGATTAGGTCCGTTTGGGCTACTCACATTGGCCTCAGAAAGACTCGAGGAATACACCCCCGTCTTTTTTAGAGTGTTCAAGGATCAAGACAAGCATCTTGTCCTCTTGTGCTCTGATGCATCAAGGTACATATAGTGTATGCATGTCATTCTTCAGTTTTTCGATTATTTAATATTAGTTGACAGGTCGAGTTTAATGGATCCGAAGACACACATGAAGGACGGTCAAGATGCATACAGACCTTCGTTCGCAGGATTCGTGAATGTAGACTTGAAAGACATGAAGCTTTCTCTGAGGAGCTTGGTATGTACAGTCCCTTGTCTTGTTAGTTAGTGTGTGTGTATTCATTATATATGATGATCATGGGTATACATCTATTTCGTTGTAGATTGACAATTCGGTTGTGGAGAGCTTTGGTGGTGGGGGCAAGACTGTCATTACGTCTCGAGTATATCCGACGATTGCGGTACATGAAAATGCACATTTGTACATATTCAACAATGGGAGTGAGAGTGTTAACGTGGAGAGTTTGAATGCATGGAGCATGAGCAAGCCTGTAGAGATGAACCAGTAGATGTTTTTGTCCCTATGAAGATTCCTTTTAGCTGATTTTGATACTTGTTTTGTGGAAAGTTAGTTTGTTAGTTCCGTTGACATCAAGGTTTTCTTTTTGGCTCATCTCTATAGATGTATTATATTCCCTCTGTCCCAGAGCTATAGTCACAGGTGGTCAACGCTAACTTTTTTTTACCGTCCAACACGTATGGTCCAACACGTATGATAAACGGTACAAAAAAATTATGAAAAAATAACTAAAATAAAATTTAACTATTAAATTTTATTTTAGTTATTTTTTTCATAATTTTCGTGTACGGTTTATCATACGTATTGGACGGTAAAAAAAAGTCAACGTTGACCACAAATTACTATAGCTCTGGGACAGAGGGAGTAATTACTATTTCATTTTTAATATGTTCGACCAAAATTGTTTGAAAATTGTTGAAATGTACACCTAATTTAGATTTTAGGGTTTGTTTGGTAGGATAAATTACTTAACTGTATGAATAACAAGATAACGTAACTATCTAATGTAGCCCAATTATTGATTTTAAACTTAGCCAATTATTGATTTTAAACTTATGTTTGATTCACTTTATTTTTTCTACGATTACAATAAAAACTGTATTTACTATTCACGGCAAATGACAAAAATATCCTCCTTATCTTCTTTCATCTCCCATCAAAAAACAATTCATCCTTCTCAAAACAAGCTTCTATTAATGGAGATAACTCTCAAAATCATAAAATATATATATATATATAGAAATACAAGAAAATAAGAACATATAAAATTCAAATCAACCCAATAAATAAATAAAATTAAAATAGATATATTTAAGGGATTTGTATAAACAAGATAAAATTCAAATCAACCCAATAAATAAATAAAATTAAAATAGATATATTTAATGGATTTGTATAAACAAGATGTAAATAAAACTGGTAAAAAAACATTTTTAAAGCTTATAATTTCACTTGTATGATTCTACAAAATAAAAAAAAAAAAGAGAAGAAAGGAACGAGCTTTTAAATTACATCCCAATTCATACTGAAATTATGAAGCTTTTTTGATGTGGATACTTAAGCCCTTTAATTAGGTTATGGGTGAGTTTATTTACACCTCCAACTTTACTAAGTCTACCCCTTTATTAGTTCACCCATTTATTTTTATTGATCTGATGATTACACCACCCTTGTAATACCTAATTTACCCTTATTAAAAAAATACTCCACATTTTATTTTTATATTTAATCTTTAATGTGCGCAGAAAATAAAATAAATAAGCAATAAATTAAAAGGATCAATGACCCCTTCTTCCCCACTTTTCGCCGGAGCTTCCTAGATTAAGATCGCCATTGACCACCTCTCTCTCAACACAATCTTGCACCTTAACAAATCCCCAAATTTTACCTACAAGATATCGTAAGCCGGTTCAAAACGACGACGACCGTCGCCGCTCACGGCACTCCGACGACCTCCACTACTCAATCCTTCCGATTAGCAATATTCGTATGGCCTTGGTAGAGACCTATAACAGATAGGACAAGGTGAGTTTGTGGGGGGCAATGTCCAGATTGAGATCGAATAATATATGGTGTGATAGGAGATGGAATCGTGGGATCTTGTTGAGGGTGGCAAAACCTAAAATTGTTTGATGGAGGAGATTAATTTATGTATGCGGAAATTGAGCCACATGAAGAAGAGAGGCAGGCCGAAGGTGAAGGTGAAGACGGCGCCGCCGCCTCTTTCCGCCATGGAGGGATGAGTACTCTTAATTAGATATTACTGTACTATTTTAGTTGCATAATTTTTTTTATCTATTTTTTATTTTTTTCTGTAAATTTATGTTCATGTGAAATTTATTATCTTA
Organism: Euphrasia confusa; assembly: GCA_954870475.1. Classification (NCBI taxonomy): domain Eukaryota; kingdom Viridiplantae; phylum Streptophyta; class Magnoliopsida; order Lamiales; family Orobanchaceae; genus Euphrasia; species Euphrasia confusa. Next base: position 29,027,471 of record OX940960.1, read on the forward strand.
AAGATGAACATTGGTGGTGGACCGACAACAAATACGACAATGATGAAAATTACCAAGAAATGGGTCTTCTTAGTAGAATGATAATATAGTAATTTTCCAAAATTTTATTAAATTAAAATTTGAAAGGGGGTGAGTTTAGTAAATTTGGAGGTGTAAATAAACTGAGCCTTAGGTTATTCACTTGTTTTTTTAATAAAGCTCAACATGTTTAGAGTTTCATAATTATTTATATTTCAATTGATTCATTTATTCCGTAGTTGTTTTGATATGAAATAAAAAGGTTCCTATGTGGAGGTTTTTATCAGGTTTCGGTATTTTTCGGAATTAACGAAAATTTGATTTTTTAATTCTCGGGTATTCTCAGAATCAACGAGTTTTAATATCGTGTGTTGCGCTTCCGCCTGCATCAGTTGGTATCAGAGCCGAAACGATGTCTTCTCGTCGCCAGCCTATCCTCGACCCCGCCACTGAGGTCGCAGCCCGTCGTCGCGCCGACTTCGCCGCCTTGAGTCGCCAGGTAACGGCCCTTACGGTTAATCTAGAAGAAATTCGACTTGCTCTTGCTGATGTTCTACCGAAAGCTCAACACAAATCAATCCCTGTGCTTGGGCACACCTTGGGTGATGAACCCGATCCATATGATGATTCGGAAGACAAATTAGCCTCGATCTGGGATGACGAACCGATATGGGATAACAAGTCAATCTGGGACGTCGAGCCCGCCGAGCTGATCTGGGACGTCGAGTCTGCCGTACTGATATGGGATGACCAACCAATCTGGGACGTCAAGTCGATCTGGGACGCCAAGTCCGCCGAGCCGATTTCGGTTTCCGAGTCCACCGAGCCGATATGAGATGTCGAGCTCGCCGAGCCAATGTGGGATGACGAGCCACTTCATCAGGCCACTACCCATGAGCTACATCGAGAAGTCAGTACACTTGCGCAGCATCCTCCTGCGACGCATCCTCATCTATCGAATAAAGTTCTCATGTGGAGGCATTTTTTTCACAATAGTGATATGATGGTTGAAGTGTACAGCAAAAAAGTGGAATACGTTGATGTCGCCTCGAACCATGCGTTTAGTTGTGGATTTGCCAAAATCAATTCTATGGCATTAAAAATCATTGCCTTAACGCAAGTGGATTACATTTTAGAGAATGATCCAATGAATATGTCGTACATGGTCACCGTTGTTAAGTGTCGCCGACGATTGATATTTGATCCCGACGATTTCGTGCTTGATCTTTTCGGTTCGCGGTTGAACTTTCTCCTAGAAGGGGAGAATGATATGGATATTTAAGCCCATTATTTAATTAGGTTATTCACTTATCTTTTTAATAAAGCCCAACATGTTTAGAGTTTCATAGTTATTTATATTTCGTTTGATTCATTTATTCAGTAGTTGTTTTGATATGAAATAAAAAAGTTCCTCTGTGGAGGTTTTTATCAGGTTTCGGTATTTTTCGGAATCAACGATTGATGTTTTAGGGTATTCTCAGAATCAACGAGTTTTAATATCGTGTGTTACGCTTTCGCCTGCATCACTTTTAAATTACTTCCGAATTCATACTGAAATTATGAAGAAGACGATCAATTGAATTTTTTGGGAAAATGTGAAAAAGGTAAATAAATAAACATATATAAATTTGGTTAATGTTCGGCCAAGAGAGCCTAACTCCTCAATTCCCCGGTTAATTCCACTAAAAGTGAATAGTATTTAAGAACGGGCCTAATATCTATCTTGGACCTATGAAATACTTAACAAATACAATATAAACTAGTTAACTTATCTATCTGGGTTTTAACTAGCCCACCAAACAAGGCCTAGAGTTATTTTGTGCACTTTGATAATGCGCAAAATTATAATTTCATAAGACCGAGAGTTCCAGCCTTATTATCCTATACTGATTTTTTTGTCATGCATAAAACAACTATCGTTTTAGTTCATAAGACCAAATTCTAGTTCATAAGTCCAAGTTCCAGCCTTATTTTCCTAGACTTACACGCATGATATTGTCGAGTATAAAGTATGTATAGACAAGAGCTCAGAACATACTCAAATTTGGAATTTTAATATATAAGTTGTAATGTGTTATTTGATGGAGAAAAGCTTTCATAAACAACATAAATAAAATTTCGCGTCAATAGTATCTGATCACTATCCCCCTTTTCATCCATGTAAATAAAATTTCCAATTATTCAATCAATTGAAGCACATCACATTCTTGTTCGTTTTTGGTGATTTCGAATACTATGTGCTCATTATAGTTAAGACACTTGTATGATCACGTCTCACAAAATATGCAAGAGAAGAGGTTTAGACTATTATCTCCACCATGAGATTTACGTGATACTAACTCACAATGTGATCTTGCGCATGAAAAAAGTACTTGCCAATATCAAACAAAGATTGTACACCTTCAAGATGTCTTGCAATTGTTATCTATTGTACTGTCTTGCAATGTGCATATTTTGAAATTGTAAATAAGTAAAATTGCAACCCTAAGTTACTACAAAGAAAATAAAGCTTTTATATGTTCTTAACATTTGTTGTACAATTACAAAGCAACATTAAGAACTGATTTAGACAAGACCACCATAACTAAGTAACTATGGTCAATTTGGCTATATTTAATCTGAAAGATAAAAACATTTGCCATTAATGAAAATCAACTGCAACAGAATGAACAGCTGACAAAGTTAAATGACATTCAATTTAGGGAATGTTACACCGTCCATTGCATTGCATCATTGCACAATAGAGGCATCAATTAACATTTTCCCAGAACAAAGATAATTTCACTTTTTTAAAATTATGAAACACAAAACATCCATAAATAAGACCGGTGTACATGATAACAAACCATTGTTCTTCAAGATAAACCAAACATAAGAACATAAAACTAGTTCAAATTTTCAAATTATTAAATAACAAAATATTGAAACCAAAAATACCATCCAACCACAAACTGCAAGTACTCCAGACAAAAATATAACAAGTTATAGCCTCCTTCCCCTTCTGCCACCCTTTCTTCGGGTGCTGTCAGTTGGAACTGGAGTCACGTCCTCTGGAAATAGAGATACACAAACAAGTCAAATTACACTGCGGTTCGTTAAAAAAATGAAAATGGTTCCACGGGTAATACCTATACGACCGATCTTAATGCCTGAACGAGCAAGGGCTCTAAGGGCAGATTGAGCACCAGGACCAGGTGTCTTGGTCTTATTCCCACCAGTAGCACGAAGCTTGATATGAAGAGCAGTAAGGCCCAACTCCTACAAATAACAGTCGTCAGTCAACAGATTACAAACTTGGCTGAGATGGGTTTTAAAGTAAGATATACTATTTAACCTTGCATCTCTGAGAAACATCTTGTGCGGCAAGCATAGCCGCATAGGGAGAGGATTCGTCCCTATCAGCCTTGACCTTCATACCACCTAAATCCCAGAAAAATGTCATTATCAAAATTTACATACAAAATTATATAGATACATTAATTTGTAATCAACTCTACATTCAATCAGGAGCAACCAAATATCAGATAGAACCAAACGATTTAGAAATCAACAACATAACTAATGTGGTCGGAAACAGGGGCATAAGTTCTCCAAGGTGATATTGGATCAGCAATAATAATTCACACAAACATAATCATCATTTGCCCCGAATATCTCCCAGGAATGCATATTAAACTAAAATAATTGCATCTTGCAAACAAAAACTTAAATCTTAAAAGCGCATAACAAGTGGGAGCAGAGTGATAAATAAAAATTGAAATCTTTACCTGTAATGCGAACCATTGTTTCCCTACCAGACAAGTCGGTCACATGCTGCAATAGAAAGCATCAACATATTTGTAAAATGAAAATGTAGAAATACGAATTCCCAGTAGACAGAACAATAGAACGAAGACTCACGATGAAAGTGTCGTTGAAGGAGGCAAAGATGTGGGCCACACCGAACACTTGCTCTCCATCTTTGATAGCAGGTCCGAGAGTGACATTTTCTTCCTTGGGCTCCCTGGTCTTTCTCTTCGACTATAAAAACAGAAACAAAAATTAAATAAGAAGCTGAAATCGAGAGAAACGCAGAATTTAACACGATTTCTAGCACAAAAAATGGGAACAAAACAGTTCCCGTCAGAGAAGTTCGTTATATAAATATCATTATTCGATATAAAATTTAAGTACCGTAATCATCACTACATTTTCAAATGAAAATCAGATTCGATCCCACAGTAAATAATTAAATAAATCAACATTTGAATCAGTGAATAAACAAGATAAGCGGAGAATCATTCAGAACAGAAGATATGATGAAATGGCGGTTTTGAAGAAATTACCATAGCTACAGAGCGACGCTGCTGCTGCTTCTTCTGTGAGTGTGAAAAACCCTAATACAACAACAGACGGTGGAAAGGGCGAAATGTTCAAGTTACGAATTTATAGGTAGATTTGAGCCCAAATACTCCTGATTTTAAACCTTGGAAGGGCCCATCCTAATTTATTGGGCTAGATATTGAGGGCCTGTTAAGATGTTGGGTATTAGTGTTACTAGGCTATTTACGGACTGGGCTTTGCGACGTGATCGAAGTTCCGTATTTGTAATAATCTTGTAAATTTAGTGTTTTTTCCCTATAAAGAGAAAATACAAAAAGGAAAATAACTTAATTAGAAAAAAATCATATTCTCATATTGAACTTTTGGTATATATAAATAAAATATCAATATACTGAATTATATCAAATTAATAACGAATTATATCGACTATTTTCGAGACTATTTTCGATATGTTGATATAATATCAAAATACAAAAAATATAATGTATACATTTTCATAAGAAAAATATCCATATGGTATCATACTAGAGCTTCAAAGTTAAGTACAATTAGAGCCAACAATATAATTCTAGTATATTACTCATAGTCTCATAGAGCCTCAAAGTTGACTGTAGTTAAAGTCGAACAATATAATTCTAGTATATTACCCCTCACCCTAAAAGGTTATTCAACCTAAAAGCTTATTCAACCATGATCGTGTCTTCTGGAACCAAAAATATTTTTTGAACAATCTTCAAATAATTTTAATGTCCTTCAAGGGTGAGATCCATCGTTAAGGAATCGATTGTAGTGAGATAGTTTTCAAGTTCTTGATAAATGCTATTTGTGTCTGCTCATTTTGTTAGCTACAGTAGTTAATTCATTAATTTTGTATAAAGCAAGTGTTTCATTGAGTCTGGAGTTGGGACATACACTAACAATTTGCATAGAAGGATCATATTCTTGCATATGTAGTAACATACTCGCGAAGAAAATCAGATAATGCCCTTTTTGCAGAGGCAACACAATCATTAAAGGCGGGGCGACGAGAAGAAAGTCAAGAAATGACCTGAACTAAAACAATTCACGAGAGACGGAATGAGTTCCGACCGGAGCCAAGGAGTCCATAGAGTACACTTCCACCACCACCACCTCCATTTAAATTTTGAAGTACAATATACTGATCTATTTATTGCATCATAAAAATCAACACAAATAATTTTGAGAGAAAAAAACCCCTATTACTAATTTGTCATGTAGGACTGAGATTGGTTTAAATTTTCATCCCTTCCTGATGCATCCAAAAACATACTACATGGAAATGTATAGTTTATGTCAGTTAATTTTGCAGGATGAAAAAACTGTAGTAAAGTCAGTGAGTCATCAAACCCCAAGGTTTCGCACATACACAATCCAATTACATAAGAACATAGTAAAAACCACATCAATAAAAAAAAAAAGTACTCCATTTACTACTTGGGTCTAAAGTTACAAAATGAAAAAAAATACCTTTCGATATATATTAATCTGGGGTACGTACCGTATACAACCTCAAAATCTGCCTTTACTTCTCAGATGAAAAACATTTGGTATAGTCTTTGCATTTATTTCATTGGGATACGGAGCATGCGTCAAGCTTGGGAAGAAGGCTTCGCCAGGCCTCAGCAATACTATTCGAAAGACGGGCCTGGCCCTTGGCAAATTCATGTAAAGCGAGTCCCATATCAACAGTCTTTTGTTCTTGAAATCGAACCATCTCTTCGTTCATTTGCTTCACAATTTTCTCAAATCTCTTTGCTGCCTCCACCCCATCGGCTTTAAGCTGTGCATCCAAATAAAGTGTATAATATATATTACTGAGCAATGTATCTAAAAAATGACGAGATAATTTTTTTAAGAAATAATAATAATAATAACCTCCTCGTATTCATGCTCGGCTTCAACCAACTTTTCTGATCGTGTTAATCTGAGCTTGTTCCTGCAAATAAATGTGTACAATTACGATAAATAACACGTCTGTTTTACATACCACATTAAGGAAACTTAACATGGGATTCCTATAAAACACAATAATTTTTAGGGACCGTACATATCTATTTCCTTAAACTTGATTGCTTCAGCCAATTCATAATGATGTCTGAATGCATTTCCTCTCTCTGCTATTGTTGCCTGTCTCAGAAATAACAAAAGGTACCATCACTTTTCTTTAACAAGGAAATAATAATGATTGAGATTATTCAAAGCACACACTTCAAAAGCTATCGAATCGTATCTTTTTCCCACAATATGATTAATCGTTCTTAATACTAAATGAACCAAGCCAAAACCAAATGTGATTGTTCAAATTGAAGAAATGAACTCACCTTAATGGATTGCACTGCCCGAACATAATCTTTTATAGGTTCTTCAAAATTCATCAAGAGGTGGTGAGCCTAATACATTAATAGACAAAGTTCAAAATCCTATGGACAAAAGAATAATTTCATAACGTATTAAAATGCACCTCCTTCTGCAGTTTAATGGACAAAATCTCTGACTTTGCACCAAGCTCAGAAAATGCCTTCCCGAGAGCATCTCTTTCACAGTTGGCTAGTAGCTTGACTGCCTTACCAAAGTCCGATAAAGATTGTCCCAACTCTGCAATCATTTAGAAAGTTTACCTATCTTGTTCACTATATTTTCACTTGTGTTATTTAAAGAAATAAAATATAAAAAAATAGCAATGGCTTGCAACTAAGAAATTGGATATATTAGTTGTAGATAACTCTTGCAAATCACGGAAGCACAAAGGCAAAATACTTTATAATTCCACAAAACCATACGAATAAATTGCATATACCTCTGTGTCTCTTTACAAGACGGTAAGCGTGCTTCTGGGCTTCCGCCAGGTGATCTTCCAGCTGAAAAATGTAATTCTTCAACTTTTCAAATTCCGGACTTGATTCTTCAACTGGTTTCTCCTTCCCAAGAACAACATCACTAACTTTGGACTGTACATCCTGCAACATATGAAGTAATTTAGCCAGTCATAATTTTACTTCTGTGCTTTGCCAATGAGTACTTACATGAATAAATGGTTACTTCATCTGAACATAAAACACACAATGGGGTTTCAGTTCAAAGCAATTAAAGTTCTATTAGCCAAAGCCAAAAACATTTTGAAACTCTATGATAGTGACTTATTCTTCCTGTGTAAATAAGATATACCTTGAACATCTGCATCAAGTCTGCCGGCTTCTTGAAAATACCAGTTTCCTGGAATCTTGCTCTGTCCATTGTCTACAGATCAAGAAGAAAGAGTATATGCAATCAGATGAAAGTAAGAAATTGTCCAGCACAAATGGAAATGGAAACGAAGAAACAAATACTTCAATTCTCTTATTGTGATAAATACAGTTTAGTAGAAAGTTAATATTTTATCCACAACTAATTCAAGACTTTTAAAGATTACAGCAACCGATGAAGACAAAAAACTATGAAGATGCTACCTAATGAGTAAAGAACTGGATAGAACTTAGCAATTTATATAATACTCCCTTTGTCCCAATACAAACGCCGTTTTAAAATATTTCAAACAAATTAAGAAATTTTATAAAATGACTTATCTAACCAGTATAATATAGGGATATTTATGTATTTTTTTCCATTTCCAACACCCATATTGAAAATATTCAAACAATAAATAAGGGAAATGTTGAAAATCACAGGCAAAAAATGAATTAAATTTTTAACATACACGTACTTTCGGACAAAAATGAGAGGCTAAAATGACATTTACTTTTGGACGGAGAGAGTAACTGTGTGAAATGTTCCTTACTTCCTCAAAGCACAAAAATACTTCGTAGTAGTAGTGTGACACAAATCGCATTGATTATATATTTAACCTTGAAGTCCCCATAACCAACCAAACCCCATCCTAAATAAAGTAAGTGGCCGACACATTCTCCACATCACTTACACTTACTAAAATTTGTTCTCTGACTCCCATAAAGTCTACCTCAAAATTCAAATATTCGAGTTGGTTATTTGGTTGAAGAAGAAAAATTATATCTTATACAATTACCTGTTCATCAGCCTGTAAGAATATTCTTAAATCGTCACTTTGCTGAAGTTCATAATGTGATGCTATCCGGTTGACAAAAACATCCAGAGCTTGGCGTCTCGTCTCAATGAACTCAGCGCTAAATCTGAACTTTTCTGTAACCAGGTATTTAGTCACAAATCACAATACTGCATATAAAATCTTTCCCCAAAAAAATGTTGACAAAAGTCCTTATTAACTGTAATCCAATGGCTAACTCAGGGGGAAAACTGCATCAGCCAGTGCAAATGAATTGCTGGACATAAGAGCAAATAATTATTTTCACCAATTCTGACATAGGGAAGCCATTATCCATGCCTTTTCATAGTTGATACTGATGTTTTCGTGTTGGTTTAGATTAATAGTATATAAGATTTTCCAAAAGTACAAAACAGAAGCCAAAATTAGTTAACTGCAACATTCTAAAAGGAAATACATTTTGTCAATAATTAAGCTGATCCAGTGGAAATTCCATTCAAAAGAAGATATTTTAATGAACGGAAATGAAATGAGAACAGAAAATAATATACTTCACTTATGAAGAAACAAAATTTTCTAAATCTGGAAATAGCTAATATACCTTACAGTTGCTGATAATAATAAAACAAAAAGGAAGGTTTATCTTCAGATTATTACCTACAGTGCTCTTCTCAGGAAGAGGAGGGATAAAGACACCCTTGTACTTTTCAAAAATGCGATCTCTTAACCACACAAAATCACTGTACCGTCGGATGACAATTTTCTCGGGGCCATCGTAATCAGGAAAGTTGGTCTGCAATATTAATCAAATGACAAGGTTTTTTACATGCCATCAATTTGATGGAGATCAGAAACATAAACTAATGTATGAGAGTACTCAACAAAAACTTAGATCACAATTGAGCTCATCCGATTCGTTGTGGTTACTCTAGTGAGTGCACGAACGAATTATTATAGCCAAATTGCATAGTTAACAAAGAGGGAAACTGATAACACATCAATCAACTGTGAGGAGCAATCCACAAACTAACCATTATCTCGGGGCTTCAATAACCTCACCTTCAAACCAGCTAGAGATATAAATTGTGCTAAAAAGGTATTCTTATTACATAAATTCTAAAATCAAATCAACCCATAAATGCATGGAATCCCTGAAGATTATTTCGAAACGCAAATCGGCAAATAATTTCATGGGATTATATGCTTCCCATCTAAACAAGCTGGAAGGTCAACTCAGAATCACAGTCACAGCTGAATGAGAATAGAAAACCCCAATTAAACGTGCCCTAATCAGGAACACATACCTTAGTGATGACTTTGTAGGAAATATAGGACTGAACTCCATTTCCCATTTTCGCCGGATCCGATACTGATACCGTCAAATACGGCGATTGCGACGATGGGGATCGAGGGCTTTGAACACCTGATCCATTTCTCTGAGGCGAATTCATCTGGATTTTACGATTTCAAATTAAACAAAAAAACTGAGGAAAAGATTTACAGTATCAATCAATACAAAATAGTGGCGTGGTGAATTTACAATTACCGTAGTGATCATTTTTGTTGTTTCCCAGAGAAGTGTGAGCGTTACTCAAAATTGCGCCGGTGTGGTGCGGCCTAAAGCTCCGTCGGACGAAGGCGAGTCAAGATGGGAATAAAAGTCGGGTATGGTTGTCAGCTGCTAAGTTACGCCGCGATGAACACTCGTCCACTTTTTCTTAATACTATATTTTATTAATTTAATACAGTATCAAATATTTATTTCCTCACTGGCTCACTTAACCCAAAAATAAAATTTAAATAATGCTATAAACTCATCCCATTTGACTCGATTTAAAATTTAATTAATTAAAGAGGAAAGATAGTATATTTAATTGGAATTTTATTTGATTTTTGTAAATTTTAATAAGTATATGAAATTTCATAAATTTAAAAATTTCATAGAGTTCTTATAAAGTTTGAGACTTTTTTTAAATAATTTATAATATAAATTTCCATAAATTTTTAAAAATTAAAATATTTAAAATTCAAATGTATCTAAAATCAAATAAATTTTATTAAATTCAAGAAAAATAAAATTTTAATTTTTTGTCCATTCCAATTTTGAAATAGTATATATATATATATATATATATATATATATATATATATATATATATATATATGGAGAGTTTCCTGATCAGGCGTGCGCACTTCATAAGTTTCTGAATATTATATTAATTTATATTATTATTTTCTCTTTCTCTTTCTATATATTTTTTAAAAAATTCTCAATTCTCAAATGATTCTTTTTTTTTAATTACTTTATAAATTCTGAAAATTGTGAATTACTTTATTTTATTAATTAAATAAAAAAACTAAGATAAAGAAATTAAAAAAAAATAGATGAAATGATATAATTAAAACAAATAAAAAAACTATTAAATTTAGTTTTTTTCAACAATTTAATACTACAGCTTAAAAAAACTTAATAAGTTAGAACTAAATTGAATCAATTTTTTTTATAAAAATAATAATTATTTCTAGTTAAATAGTTTTTTTTAAAATTATGAATAATATTATAACATTAATTTGTATTTACAAAAATAATTTATTTATTTTAATATTTTTTTATTTTTTATTCACCAGAAAGAAAAAAAACAAATAAGATATATAAAATTTAATTTAATATAAGAAAATATTTAAATATTTTGTAAAAAAAATATTTTGACGAATAATAATTGACAGTAATAGATTTCTTTATATTAATATATAAACATAGACAAAATTTTAATTTTTTTATTAATATAACATAAATAAAATCTTATTAATATATAGGTAAAAAAAACTAATAATATAAATTAATATAATATTAAGAATTTGTTAAATCCTTCTCCACACACATAATTATTATTTTTGTTTATTATTTTTGTGCTCCACAATTTATTATTTTTTTTTTTTTTTTTACTTTATATATAATTTACATCTATATAAATATGCAATTTATTAGGTGAACCCCTACCCCACCCTAAACTACATGGTCCCCATTTTTAATATATAAACTTAATTTTTTTTTCTTCCATTTTTTTCCTCATTTTTTTCCCCTATTTTATTTTTGCCTCTTTTCTCTCTATACCTAACTGAAACTGAAAGCACAGCAAACGAGAAACAAAAAAACTGAACTGCACAAAAACTAATACCTCATCTCCATCTCCATCTTCGTCGATCTCGGTGGCTGGCGACTGGCGACTAAATTCCACTGAATTCGTGTATTTGCTCTACAACTGGACTGAGTTCCTCGTCGATCTGGGGAGAATGTAATCGACGGCGGACGGCGATACTGTCAAAGCTTTGAGCGACCGGCGGCTACCTGTTTCGTGGATCGTCGTGGAGGCTGAATTAGGTATTTATTAACTGTCTCTCATCTCTAATTGTCGGCGGGGAATTGTGAACGAAATTTAGTGATTAACGCGGTTTCTTACTTTGGTGGTATAGCGGCTGAATTCTGGACGAATTGAATGTCGATTTTGCTATTATTTCATAATTACTGTTCGATTACATAATTAGGGTTGTAATTTGGGCGTTTTGTTGTATGTGTGATTCTGCTATGTTCCTTGTTCGTTTCTGCTATGGCTTCTGTTGTTTCCTGCTATGACTGAGTTTAGTCTTTGTTACAGTGACATATCAATTACAGTTTTGGATGATGGATGCTATTGATCTTGATGCTTATACTTTTGATGGTAGAGATTTTCCTTTTGTCATTATTGTTCTGTATACCATCAGTTTAGTTCTCTGTTTCTTTTTTGTTTTAATTTTTTGTTATGCATTTTTTCAGTTGATTTCTGTGATGGTGGTTTAGAATTAATCCATATTGATTCTGGAGAAGAATACATTGATGGTATGCAATCTATTATTTCCAAAGATCGAGATGATGTAGTTGCTCCTCCAAGTTCTGAAATCATTATTAATACTGATGCTGAAGGAGGTGATAATTTATTCTTATCACCACATTATTGTATTATCTTATTCATTATTGTCTTATCCTATTTATTTGCATTTCAGTTGAATCTGACCTTTCAAAAGACCCTGGTGATGCTGAATATGGTAATTTGACCTTTCAAAAGACCCTGTTTGATCTTTTTTTTTTTTTTTGCATACTCTTCTCACTTTTGTATTACACATGCAGGGGAAAAATTAGCAAACTATGATTTTGTTGGTGTTGTTGTTAAATCTGAAGAGGAGGCTTTTTCATGTGTACAATGACTATGCATTTAAGCTTGGGTTCAGTGTTCGAAAGTCAAAAATGAAGCGTAGAGCAGATGTCTCTTTATCTATGAGAAGGTATCTGTGCTCTCAAGCCGGTTTGAAGCAGCAAAAGACCAAACGTGATGTATCCTTTACGAAGCTGGATGTGAGGTCTAATTGTGAAGCTCAAGTGCAGTTCCAAATAGATAAAGACAGAGTCTGGATTGTTTCAAAGCATGTCAAAGAGCACACCCATGCCTTATGCCGACCATCTGCTAGCCACCTTTTGAGATCGCATAGAAGAATTAACCGAAACCACATTGCGTATTTGGAGGAGTTAAAGAAAGGTGGAGTCGGGGTTGCTGATGGTTACCGGGTTTTGAAGAATCAGTCTGGTGGATCACCGTGCTTAGGGTTTGGCCTTAGGGATGCTTACAATGCATTGAACAACCCTAAGATTCTCGATGGGACGGACTCCAGCAGGTTATTAGATATGTTTAGGAATAGACAGGCCACTGAGAAGGACTTTTTCTTTGATTTTCAGCTTGATAGCCAGTCCAGGTTATGTAGTTTCTTCTGGAGGGATGGACGGATGTTGGAGGACTATATCTCTTCGGTGATCTGGTTGTTCATTACACGACTTACCGCACGAACAAATATGACATGATCTGTGAACCTTTTGTAGGTATGAACCACCACGGACAAAATGTTATGTTTGGTTGTGGTTTTTTGATGAACGAGACTACTGATTCTTTTGAGTGGCTTTTCAAGACCTTCTTGAGAGCTATGAATGGTTATCCTGCCACTATCATGACTGATCAGTCTGCTGCTATGGCTGCTGCTATTTCAAAGATATTTCCTCATTCTCGGCATCGTCTTTGCATTTGGCATATTGGAGAAAATTCAAAGAATCACATCATGGCACTTCGGATTAGAGAAGGGTTCATGGATGATTTTAACTATTTGTTGAAGTGCTGTGATACGATTGCTGAGTTCGAAACAAAGTGGTTGGAGTAAGTTTTCATTAATTTCAATATTTCATTGTTTTTATCGTTTTTATTATTATATATATGGAATTCTAATCTGTTGTGTTGTATTCTACTCTGTTTGTTCATTAAATCTGCCCTGATATATGTCATATTCTTCTCTGTTTTGTTGTAGGCTGACTACCAGATATGATTGTGCAAGCAATAAATGGTTGTTGAGGCTATATGCGATTAAAGAGAAATGGTGTCCTGCTTTCAACAAAGGTTATTTCTCAGGAGGTGCACTATCTTCACAAAGAAGTGAAAGCACTAATCAAGCTCTCTCTAAGAAATTGTCCAAAACTTCTGGTCTATGTGACTTTTACCACTGCTTTGAGGGTGTTGTTGCAGAATGGAGGAGCAATGAGAAAGTCCAGGATGTGGCTTGCCTCATCGGTAAGCGAACATTGTCTACAGATGAGGGTAAAATGCTTTTGCATGCTAGAGATGTTTATACATTGAAGGCTTTTGACATGTTTGAGCATGAATACAAGAAAGGTGCTAATTCTTTTCAGTCTCTTGTTAGTGCTGATTCTTTCTGTTATACATACTTTGTTTGGAGAGAAGGTTATGAAAAGATAAAGCACACTGTGTCTTTTGGGCTTACCGATAAATATGTAAGTTGCACATGCAAGTTATTTACCGAAGTCGGTATCCTATGCTCACATTCTCTGAGAATAATGAACATACACTGTGTTTCTGCCATTCCTGAGTTCTATATATTGAAGAGGTGGCGTAGAGAAATAGTTAAGGGTCGTGAAAAGGATAGTGATGGTCCTTCATTGAGTTCTCGACCTGAAGATTCGATGTCATCATCTTTGTGGAGAACACAAGCAAGTAGGAATGCTCTGAATTTGATTTCAACTTGTGAATATAATAAGGATGCTAGGCTGAGTTGGGATACAGGTTTTGAGAGTATTAAAAAGGATGTTCTTCGTTCTGTTGGGGCAGTTACCAATGAAGGGAGTTTGGGGGACACATCTTCAAGAAGTGAAATTGTCCAAAATCCAGTAAGTACGAACTTGAAGTATAAGAAACGAAACAGACAGAAGCCTACAATGGAGAAGATATGCAATCAAGTAAAAGGGAGAAGGAAAAAATCAAAAACTGCCGAGTTAAAATCCAAAATGGCTGCCCAAAATGTACAGGTAACAAAATTTCTTAATTCTGCATTTTTTAATAGGGAGTTTTACTCTGTTTTATAATGATTTCTTCTCTCTTTATACTGTGTTTTTTCTAGGATGATACGAGTGGTTACGTTGTGCATCCTGTTTCTGGAGGTCAAAGTTTAGAAGTTCTTTCTCCGGATACAAGTTCCAGATTTCCCGCAGTGTTACATGACTTAGTCCCCTGATTTATATATATATATATATTTTTTTTGAAATGATGTGTTGATGATATTGATTTTTTTATTGTTGACGATGTCGTGATGATGACATTCTATTATTGGTTTTTATTGTGTTGTCCTGTTGAACTGTATGTTTTTATTACATTGAGAAATATTCATATAATCAGAGCAGCATTAGGGTTTAGGGTTTTATTTAGGGTTTTAGAATTTAGGGTTGAGGGTTTTAGAGTGAATGAATGGAGTAGAATATGCTTATAAACAGAGCAGCATGACCCATTATTTGCAGAAGAACTCATTATGGTTTAGAATTTAGGGCTTTAGAATTTAGGGCTTTAGAATTTAGGGTTTAGGGTTTAGGGTTTTAGAATTTAGGGTTTTAGAATTTAGGGTTTAGAGTTTTAGAATTTAGGGTTTAGGGTTTTAGAATTTAAAGTTTAGGGTTTTAGAATTTAGGGTATAGGGTTTTAGAATTTAGAATTTAGGGTTTAGGGTTTTAGAATTTAGGATTTTATAATTTAGGGGTTTAGGGTTTAGGGTTTTAGAATTTAGGATTTTATAATTTAGGGTTTTAGAATTTAGGGTTTTATAATTTAGGGTTTTAGAATTTAGGGTTTAGAGATTTTGAATTTAAGGTTTTAGAATTAAGGTTTAGGGTTTTAGAATTAGGGTTTAGGGATTTAGAATTTAGGGTTTTAGAGTAAAATATGCTCATAAACAAAGTAGAATTTAGGTTTTAATTTTTAGGGTTTTAGAATTTAGGGTTAAGGGTTTTAGTGTAGAATATGTTCATAAATAGAGTAGCATGCCCCACTACTTGCAGTAGAACTTATTAGGGTTTACAATTTAGGGTTTAGGGTTTAGGGTTTTAGAATTATAGGTTTAGGGTTTTAGAATTATATGTTTAGGGTTTCAGAGTAGCATGCCCCAATACTTGCAGTAGAACTGATTAGGGTTTAGAATTTAGTGTTTTAGAATTTTAGGGTTTTAGAATTTAGGTATTTAGAATTTATGGTTTAGGGTTTTAGAATTTAGGTTTTAGGGATTAGTTATTAATGTAGTATAATATATTTATAAAGATAGTAGAATTCATGAACCAATTCAGTAGAACTGATGAACCGATTCAGGAGAATTCACTAAACATTGTGGGGCAGTTGTTCAAAAATTCACAATTCAGAATTCACATAATACACAATTTAAAATCTAGCCCCCTTCCCACAATACAGAATTCACAATTCACACAATACATATTACAATTCACAAATCACAATTCACAATCAACAAAACAAACTTTTAACAATTCACTACTGCATTTTCTCTAGCCTTTCTTTCTACTTCTTTCTTGACTTCATTCTCCCTCATCATGATAATTGCTGAACAATATTTTATACGAAGCACCTTCATGAAGTTATCATCCTGTTCCAAAGTAAAACACAAAACATCATTTTTAGTAATAATGATGTAGTAAAAGAGTGAATCCACTGTCTTTGTAAAAAAGAATCAACATAATTACCTTCTCCTTCAAAAATCCACTACTCCAGTCATCTCCTTCCCCCTTATAAGTTTCCATATGCCTCATGCAATAAATGCCGCAGTCAGTATTGTTCTTACTGTTGCGCCATTTCATTTTCAGCATTCGAAGCTTGAAGTTGGCTACATCATCCTTCCTTTTCAAGTTCTTTGTATTTAGATACCCAACAAACTTCAACTTCTGAAATATCATAACAATACTATGTATGAGAAATTGCTATGAACAAACTATAATTTGAAGTTATTAATGTTGTAGAATATACTATTAAAGAGAATATAATTAGCTATCTAATTCTGTAGAATCCATAAGAATCTAAGGAAAGTGCATTATAAGTTTTGAAGCATACCACATCATCTGCAATTTCTCCATATTTGTCAGTTGCTGTGAATCCAGGTACTAGAGGCTTGTTGTCCATCACCTCCATTGTATCATTCAGGAAGTTGAAGCAAATCACCCAGTAATGTGCTTCATTAAAAACAAGGAAGAAAACCTATAATTCAAAACAGTTAAACAATTTTTAGCTTAAAGTCTTTAATTCCTCAAAATAATTTGATAAGGTTCTTCCTTTTGTTACCAGATCAGCATCTTCTATGTCGAGGTTCATAAGCTCCGAATCTATTCCTGCAGAAAACTCCTTTTCTTCTTTTGCACTCATAATCACTCTCTGTAATTTTTAAATACTATTAGTTTTTGATGCATTTATTTCTTAATGATATAATGTATAGTACTTACTGTTAACAAAACTGAAAAGAATATCCTTTTAGGTTGGCCAGGCGATCTTCTCATGTTTTCATAGTTGAGCTTACGGCACCATATGTCAATTACATTGCTAACAACCCAAGTTTTTGGAAGGAGTGATTCAAAATCAGATTTGAAACCATACAATTCCTTCTCTCTAAATAGGCACTCCCTGTAGAATTAAGTGAAATAAACATGAAATTTCAGTTACATAATCACTATATAACTGAGTAGAATTCTTTTAAAAACAAAGTTGAAATCACAAGAACACACTGTAGAGTTTGAATTTATAACAGATTTCTATAAAGGAAGAAAACCAAAAGTAGTAAAAAGAATATATCTCAGGGATGAAATACCCAAAGAAACATATTCAGAATTTTTACCCTTTGTTGTCGGACGGGAGGAATGCATAATCAGCAATGAGTTGTTCCTTCTTGCTGACCAAATCCACGTCTGTTTTCTTTTGTTTCCAGAAGGGTGAACGGAGATTGATCGGAAGATTTTTGAATTTTCTGGTTCTTGTTTTTCGAGTCATGACATCCTCCGATTCATCCTCTGACTCATTCAGCAACCTGTTTCAATAACAAATTGAATATGTCATGTTTTATTATATAATATTAATTTTTCAGAAATAGTATTTGAACTTACTCTTTGAATTCAAACTCATCAATTTTTCGCGTTTTCATCGCGAAAAATTGTTCAGCCTTTTCAGCAGCCTGTGAATCGTCAGCAGATACCACCATAAATATTGTATCCTCCACAACCGTATCTTCTGGAGAATCTTGTGTATCAACATCAGAAATCCCAAGGGAGAAGCTTGGGAAGTCAGGATTCTTTATCTGCTTCTTCTTTTTGGCATTGAGGACATCCAACACCATTTTGTCCATAGCCTCAAGCGCCTCAGTAGTGAAAAAATCATCATCCAGTGGGTCCAGTTCTACATCCACTGTGTATGTCTTGAGTGGCGTTGGCTGCACTGGACTAACTGGCTTCTCCGGCAGATTTTGTACTTCCTCTTTTTCTTTTTCTTCTTGTGGATTCTCATCCATCAGAATCTTCACAAGGGCATTCTTAAGAATGCCAACCATTAGCTCTTCTTTCCCCATCTTTTTCAGTGCTGTTAGGCACTCCAGAACTCCATCAGCAATCCGACCAAGACCCGATGTCAGATCTGCTGTAAATTCTTTCTTTGCTTCAGCAGCATCATCATCAAGTTTCTCTTGGGGGCCAGCAGCAGCATTAGCATGTTTCTCTTGGGGGCAAGCATCAGCATTAGAAGGTTTTTCTTTGGGGCCATCTGCAAGATTTTCTTGTGGGCCATCAGCTTGTTCTTCAGCAGCAGGGTCTATGTTTTGGGGAGCTTCATGTGGGGCATCTTGTTGACGCTCAGCCGGCCTAAGTAACCTATCCCAAATCCTCCCAATTCCAAACCTAGTTTCACAGCCCTTGGTATTATCTTTCTCAAGTTTGATTCTCTCGGTAATTTTGTCAAAATCCCAATTGGAGCAAATTGGGAATACCCTTGAAACTGTTCTTGCCTTGAAGACAAGCCTGTCCAGGTAGCATAGCTGGAAAGTAATAAACATAAAACAATTTATCATTGTCAAACCAAGAAGATTTTATAGTAAGAATATTATAGATTAATAGTATTTTCAAGATTTCTTACCAACATGAGGGTCACTGGTCCGGTGAATGTTGAACGTGCACCTGATCTCCATAACTCTGCTCCCTTGACCATTGACTTGCTTGTGAAGTTGCACCAGTCCATTTCTCTTATTTGATTTACATTTCTCAGAGAGTACAAGACGTTGTAGTATGCATAGTTGTCTTGCTTACCTTTCAACAACGTGCTGACAACTAATACTACAAAGTCTTGTTTGAACCGTTCTCCACTATCACCTCGGCGTTTCAGTTCAGTTGCCATTGCTAGTGTAGAGGGCCCACGTGTGTAATGAAAAAAGTAGTAAAATTAATTATGCACGTGCTTATGAATCAAACTCATGAGTTTAATAGTTTACATACCTGGTCTTCCACCCCATCTGTCCCTCCAATCTTTTAGGAATTGGGCATATCCATCTTCATCATCAGTTTTTTTCAAACCTTCATCAATAAACATCGTTACAGAATTAGTGTATTCAAGAAGAAAAAATTATAGAAATTAAAATCAAATTTCATTGGTTTACCTGTTGATTCTACCACTGGCAGATGGCCCTTCGGCAGATCGAAGACCGCCACTACATCATCTTCATTTATGGCTATATCTCCACTTTGGAGAATGATCGAACATGTAGCAATATCAAAATGTTTAATTAGGAATGTTGTTAATTCATTCTTATTCAATTTAATGTTTAGACTTAGTAATCCTCCGAATCCTATGTCTCTGACAGCTTGTCTTTGTTGTTCATTCAAAGAATCAACAACATTAGAGACATGGATCGGTGCCATGCGAGTCGCAACATTAGTACATTTCTTCTTCTCTTTCTGTTCCTTCTTCTGTTTTTTCTTTTTTTCTTTCTCTCCCTCATCATTCTCTCCCTCGTCTTTCTCAGTTTTTTTTCTTTTAGGAGTTTGTTTCTTTGGAGGTTTCTGCTTCGGAGCTTCTTCCTTCTCCTTTTCTTTCTCCTGCTCCTTTTTCTCTATCTCTTTCTTATTTTCCTTCTCGATCTTCTCTTTTTCCATCTCCTCCTTTTCAGCTTCTCTCTCCATCTTCTCTTTTTCACTCTTCTTCTCTTTTTCATTCTTCTTATTCTGCCACAAAAAGAATATACATTAATGAATGTAGTAGAATATACACACAAACAGAGTAGAAAGCATTACTACATGTAGGGGCTAACGTATTATGGTTTAAGATTTAGGGTTTTAGAATGGTTTTAGCATTTAGGTTTAGGGTTTTAGAATTAAGGTTTTAGAATTTAGGGTTTTAGAATTTAGGGTTTTAGCATTTAGGGTTTAAGGTTTTAGGGTTTTAGCATTTAGGGTTTAGGGTTTTATGGTTTAGTTATTAATGTAGTAGAATATACTACTAAAGAAAGTAGAATTAGTATTAATTAAAATATACAAAAGTTATCAGTGGACAAATATTCATTTTCTTCATACCATTTGGTTTTCAGCTTTTTTCTCAATCTTCTCCATCTTCTCTCTCTCCATCTTTTCTCTCTCTATCTTCTCTTGTTCAGCTTCTCTTTCCACCTTCTCTTTTTCATTATTCTTATTCTCCTTTTTCTCCCATTGTGATCAAGAGATATAATAAGAATTCATGAATGAATGTAGTAGAATTCATGAATTAATGTAGTAGAATATACACAAAAACAGAGTAGAAAGCACTACTACATGCAGGGGGCTAACTTATTTTGGTTAGGGTTTAGGGTTTTAGAATTAAATAACAACAGTGGATTAAAAAGGTTTCAGTTACCTTTTTCTGAGTAGGATCCAATTCTTTTGAGTCAGCTTTTCTCTTCCGTGGAGCCTTCACAGCTTGCAGAATTGCATCAGCCTTTATAATACAATTTTTAGTTTAATCTTTTGTTTTTAATTAAGAAATATACAGAAGATAAGGCAATGAAATAATTAAGGATGAGTATACCGTTTTCGTAGGTTTTTCAGTCTCCCTTCTCAGGCTCTCTGGGATAATTGCTGCAGGTTTATTCTCTGGGATTGCAGTCTCCCTTCTGGGGCTCCTTCTCACTATTTGGGGCTCCTGTTGATTTTGTTTTTTTTTCTTCTTCTGTTCATTATGATTGGAAAAAGGATTATGTATTAGTGCGAGAATACTATAGTTTACGATTATCATAAATTGTAGATGAATTAAGTATTAATGAAAGTAGAATTCATGAATATAGTAACAAGAAACTTACAACAACTGGGGGTGTTGTTTGAATTGGTTCATCCATCTCTTGTGCAGCAGGTTCATTCTCTGGGATATTTTGCATGACATGCACCCTTCTGGCCTTTTTAGATTGTTTATTTTTCTTCTTTTGGTCATTGTGATTGGAAAAAGGATTTTGTATTAGTGCGAGAATATTATAGTTTACTATTATCATAATTTGTAGCTGAATTGAGTAATAATGCAAGAAGAATTCATTGATATAGTAAGAAGAAACTCACAGCATCTGTGGGTTTTGTTTTAATTGGATCAGCAACTGGAGTTTGGAAGACATCGTCTTCATCCTCTGGAAGTGTTGTTTCATTTGCCTCAGGCTTTTTCTCCTTTTGAGGAGCTTGTGGTTCCTGTTTATTTGAAAAAGAGTGTTTAGTAATAGAGTAAGAATTCAGTAATTGAGTATGTAAAACAAACCTTCAGAGGACTTTGATTTATAACAGCTTCTGGGGTGGCTGGACTCACCCTCCTTGGACTCACCCTCCTTGTAAGTATATCGACATCTTTTTGGTTCTTCTTTTTCTTGTAAATAATATTTTGTTTTTTGGATTCCATTTCCTAAAAAGTAGAAACAAGATTAATTAGTTTTTGTACATAATTAATCCTACCCCCCCCCCCCCTTACTTTCAATTAAGGTTTGACCTTCACATATCTCTTTCTTCCAATACCCTTTTTCACCCGTTGACCATTGATTATTGCCCGAACCGATGGTATTTTTCCCATATTCTGTTTTTAATTCAGCAGAATACTTCAGAATTCACAGTAGAATCTAGCATATTAATGAGTTGAATCAGAATTCACATTTTTTTAGTTTTTTATTATTTTTAACTGTATTCATGACAGTCGAAAATACCATCAGTTCCAAAACAACATGCAAAGCAGAGTAGAATTGTTCAAAATTTATAGTAGATTCTTGCATAGAACTTAGTTGATCTTACTTTTCTATTTTTCTTTTCCTTCTTATATATATCAAAAACAACAAAAATATTGTTCATACTAATAAAAAATACCCAACAACAGAGCAAATAAAGCATAATTGTTCACTAATACAGTAGAATAGAGCATAGAACTGAGATGAGTCAAATTTTGATTCATGACAGTCAAAACAACAAGCAAATCAGAGACTTATCTCAATGCATCCTACTGAGAAGGTTCCAAGTAGAAGAAACAGATATACAGAGCACACACATACAGAACAAACCGTAAATTGTAATTTGATTAAACAAGTATACCAAATATTGTTTCAATTTCAGCATGCAATTTGAGGAGAACTTGAAATCGGAACAAATATGGTTCCTAAACTTGTTGTTTCTATATTTAGGGTTTCGGAAGGTGAAAATTATACAAAATATTGTTTCTATTTGAACATGCAATTTGTTCTGAAATTGAAATCGCAGAAAAATAGGGTTTCTACATACCTTGTTCGGATTTATTTCGATTTTAGGGTTCGCAACAACGTTTCTGCTTCTGCGGGTGTGTAGAAATCGCCGACTAGGTTTTCTCGACGGTAGGTCTTCTGCGGCTGAACGGTGGGTTTTCTCGGCGGCTGAACGGTCGTCGCGGCTCTTTCTGTGTAGATTTTGGGGAGAAAACGATTTCCGTGCTTTTTGCTCTTTCTGTGTTGTGCGTAGCAACAATGTGAGTTACGGAGGAGTGGTGGTGGTTTTCGTTTCTGCGCGCGATGTGAGAAGGAGGGAGAGAATAGAATGAATGTTCACGCTGTTCGTGTGTGTAGCAGCATTTTTTTTTTTTGGCCCAAAATGGTTTTGTATTTGGGCCGGGGACCATAAAATCTGGATGGGCCCCTACCCCACGGTATATGGTCTCATATAAATATGTGAAAATTGTTATTTTAAAAATATTTAACTACAAAATTATATTTTATTCTCCACACACATAATTTAATTTATTATTTTGTGGAGCAGAAAAATAATAATTAGGTGTGGAGAATAAAATCTAATTTTGTAATAATTGTGTGCTTTTATATTAATTACAAAATTATATTTTATTCTCCACACACATAATTTAATTTATTATTTTGTGGAGCAGAAAAATAATAATTAGGTGTGGAGAATAAAATCTAATTTTGTAATAATTGTGTGCTTTTAATATAAAAATATTAACTAACCTCATTTAGATATATTGGCAATTTTGAAGGTTATTGTTAGACATTCTTCTCTCCAGTTTCTCATTTCTATTAAAACAAATGAAAATGTACTCGTACATAGCTACATTCTTCTCTCCAATTTCTCATTTCTATCAAAACAAATGAGTGATAATGTGAAGTTGAGATCTTTATATCATTGGATATGATCTGAGACTTCAATTATAAAAGTAATATAAATATGATCTAATTAAAACATTAAATATAAGGGAAAAATGGCAATAAAGCCAATTTTCAACATTTTTTCGGCAATAAGGCCAAATTCCAATTTATGTGTCAATTAGGCTTTTTTGTTCCAATTGGGCCAAAAAATGTATATAGAAAGACGAAAATACCCTTCTCCCCCAAATTGAACCGACGATGACGATCGACACAACAGGCGCGCCGCGGGATCCATCGTTGATGTCCGATCCGGCGACGGGCGCTCAGAACTCCGATTCTTCGGGGAACAACCACTACTTTCAACCACCATCACCGCCACCGCTGAAGGAGGTGCAACCGCCCAAAACTCCGATTCGATTCGCTCTGGTCTTCTTCTTCATATCCGTTCGTGAGTAGGTGCATAGTCGACGGTGATATGCAGATTGGGAGCGTGAGAGAGGTGAACATCAAATCGGGGCTGCCGGCGACGACGAGCAAGGAAAGGTTGGAGCAGGTTTGCGGCGGAGATGCGACGATGCTGGAGCTCGCGGTTCTCGGCGTGACGCGGGCTCCGAGTAGTGGTGGTGGTGTCGCTGAGGTGTTGCCGGAGCCCATCCCCGACGACATGTTTCATCACCTACAGCTAGGGCGATCCAGGTTTAAGAAGAACGGCGGGTGTTTGACTACGCACGCAATCTGTTCGACGAAATGCCCGCAAGAAGCGTCACTTCCTGGAACACCATCATAAGCGCTTACAACAGAAGCAGGAACGAGGAAGGAACGACTTTCGAACTCTTCGTGGCGATAAGTAAAAACTCTCGTCTATTTTCGGCTGAGATGCGAACTTCGTGGCCACGACGACGATGATGAGGTTCGGTCTCTCTCGATTTAAAGTTTGTTTAATTTGTGTTTTTCTGTAACTGAATTTTTATTGTGATTTAGTCGATTGATCAACTTGACGCGTTCTTGGGAAACGTTTAGACTCATAGTTTCTATTTGAAATTATATATTGCCATGTGTTCTAAAAAATGGCCTAATAAACACATTCGTGGCCACCCCTTTTAACATTTTGGCCTAATAGTTCTCATTTTATTGTTTTGTTGACTGTGTTCTCAAAATCCTAAATTTATTCTCAGTTGAATGAAATGAATGGGAAGATGATAGGAGGAAAACCTTTATATGTTGCGGTTGCACAATGTAAAGAAGAAAGGAATACTTGGTTCCAGGTAATAATTAGTTTGTTGGTTTTTTCTTGCTATGCATTCGGGAAAAAAAATAGTAAGATAACAACGACAAATTCTATCCATTCAGACACATTTTGCTCAGATGCGTTCGCCCGGAACGATGTCCCCTTTATCCGGAATGCAAGGATTTCACACGGATACAAATAAGCTTCCGCCACATCAGCAGCTTTATTTTGGTCAGGTGGGACATGGGCTCATTCCTCAGGGACCACCATATGGATTCCAGCAGCAACACATGTCTGGATTACCAGCAGGTGTCCCATCCAACTTTGTCATGTCGTTCCAATTCCAACGGCAATCTCAGCCTGTTCAGCGTTTAGGTGCAAGAAGAAGTGGTAATTCTCAACAGCAGCACCAACAACAATAGGTTTGTCGTGTTTTCTGGTTCATTGTAAATTTTCGTTCTAAACGTTTAAGTTTGTATTTTTAAAAATGTTTATATATGATGCAGCTCAACTCAAATCAAGGTGTTGGCAGATATCCAGTCAACGCACGAAACAGTGACATGGTGTTGAACTCGTGGCTCGAGACCTTGCGTTGGAACTCAAATGTGTATATGTAAAAATGGAATATATTCATAGTCTTTTTATGCTATTCAGTGTGAAAATGGGATATTCAGTGTCTTTTAGTCATATTCAGTGTTTGTTGGCTTTCATTAATTTGTATTTTAAGTCTTATTCAGTGTGTTTCAGTCCTGTTCAGTGTATTTTTAATCAAACAGTGTATTCATGTGACATTTAGTGTTTTTCATTTCTATTCAGTGTGTTTCATCCTTATTCAGTGTTTCATTCTTATTTAGTGTTAAAATATGACATTCAGTGTGTTAAAATATGACATTCAGTATGTTCAGTGTTAAAATATGACATTCAGTGTTAAAATATGACATTCAGTGTTAAAATATGTCATTCAGTGTGTTCAGTGTTAAAATAGGTCATTCAGTGTTAAATATGACATTCAGTGTGTTCAGTGTTAAAATATGTCATTCAGTGTTAAAATATGACATTCAGTATGTTCAGTGCTAAAATATGTCATTCAGTGTGTTAAAATATGACATTCAGTATGTTCAGTGTTAAAGTATGTCATTCAGTGTTAAAATATGACATTCACTGTTAAGATATGGCATTCAGTGTGTTCAGTGTTAAAATATGTCATTCAGTGTTAAAATATGACATTCAGTATGTTCAGTGTTAAAATATCTCATTCAGTGTTAAAATATAACATTCAATATGTTGTTATTCAGTGTAATTTTATAACATTCAGTGTGAAAATCTGTCATTCAGTGTTATTATGCTTCAGTGTAAAAATGGGGCATTCAGTGTTAAATTATGACATTCAGTGTAGTGTGTTTTTATGACATTCAGTGTTAAAATATGACATTCAGTGCTTCCCAGACATTATTGTCTCGACAATAAAGTAAAGCTTCCCATGGAGAACACATGAAAAAGAAAGAAAACATTGTGAAAAACAACATATATTGTGTCATTAATTAACTTGTATTATTGAGAAAAACAATACACATAATACATCTGTTCCTACACCACCAAACTCTCACACACATTTCCCACTTATACACACACACACACATAGTATTTACATGCTATGGGGGTTATTGATATCAGGCCAAAAAATCAAAGCTTCCACGACGCCTCCCCCGGCACTCTCAAGTTCCTTGAAGACCACATAAGCAAATAAACATCATTGTAAATCCTGTACTTCCTGAAACACGAACGTAAAAGCGCCCGTTAAATGTATACATTTGGACTGCGAACAGAGCTAAAAAAGGGCAATGTACTCACTCCAATGTCTCGATGCTTTTCGATAGACGGATTTCTTGTTCCTTCTCCTCCTACACAGTAGAAAAATCATACAAACCAAAGACCCGACAATTCAAACATTTACTTAAAAAACAAAAGTTGAACTGAAATTCACTATCTTCTCTGCCAATGCACATACCTCAATCTTCTTCAACTTTCTATTCTGGAATTTGCTCATCTCATCCGGGTTTTCCGGGTTTCGAACTGTATGAGGCATTTTCACAAACAGCTTGTCTGCACATCAATGGCTTCCGATAACTCGACACAACGTTGGAGTCCATCTTCGCCAGCAACGACTCCTCTGACAAATGCATCCACATCGGCTAGGATTCGAGGTGCTCGAAGAGCTCGTACGACTTCCGCATCTTGATTTCGTCGATCTCCTTTCCCCTGCCAATTTTTTCAACCATGTGGAATTGGAATCGCAACTCCTCGTCGTCGAGGCCTTTCATGAGTTTCCATGTGTTGATGACGGAGTACGAAGAAAGTGGGTCATAGGAGGCGGAGAAATCCGGTGGTTTCCAATGCTGGGCCTCCGAGATCCGGGAATCCCCGCCGTCCCCACTGTGGTTGTCTCCTTCAACTACCGCCTTGCCCCGGAACACCGCTACCCGGCCCAACACGACGACGGGTGTACAAGCTGATCGCCCGAGGGGACGACATCATCGTCGTCAACAATTTCTTCGAGGAGGATGGAGAACGGGTTCGGTGCATTTGGAGTGTGGAGAATGAGCGCGTATTACTTTTTTTTAAGAAAGGGTAACGTGGTCTTTACACATTTTAGGCGGCCTAAATGACACGCGTAATTTCTCGAAAGCCTTATTGCCGAAAAAATGTTGAAAAATGGCCTTATTGCCATTTTTCCCTAAATATAAATTAATATATACACATAGATAAAATCTTATTAATATATGGTAGAGAAACTAATAATATAAATTAATATAATATTAAGAATTTCTTAAATTCGTTCTCCACACACATAATTATTATTTTTGTGCTCCACAATTTATTATTTTTGTTTCTTATTGTTTTACTTTATATATAATTTACATCTATATAACTATGTGAAATGATTGTTATTTTAAAAATATTTAACTACAAAATTATATTTTATTCTCCACACACACAATTTATTATTTTGTGGTGACAAGTCGAGTAATTAATTTTATAAATTTAAATTATTAATAATTTATATATTAAGAAAAATATTAAATAATATTAAAAGTGATATTTAAAATCGTCAATTTCAACATTTTTTTAATATTTAAATAAAACAACATATTTTTATCTAATTAGTGTCTTTTGAAATTATTAATATATTTATAAATTATATATTAATATCCTATAAACATATCAAAATTGTAAAAATAAATTAATCTACAGGAGTAAGAGGGGTTCTACCACCCGTCCGATTGGAATGGCTAAGGAATATATATATTTTATATATAATTTACATCTAAATGATTGTTATTTTAAAAATATTTAACTACAAAATTATATTTTATTCTCCACACACATAATTTATTATTTTGTGGAGCAAAAATAATAATTAGGTATGAAAAATAAAATATAATTTTGTAATAATTATGCGTGTAGCACAAAATTAATAAACAAAAAGTGAAATCTCAAATGCTAACAAAATGTTTCAAATAACTTACAAATCCTAAAAATTACACAATTATCCTTTTAAATTAAATCAAAATAACTTACAAATCCCATAAACTACTCAATTATTTGGGATAATAATGGAAAGTGATGAATTTTTTTTATATTTCAAAATTTTAATTTTTTATTAATATATATAATAAAACCAATATATAGCGTAGAGAAACTAATAATATAAATTAATATATATGAAATGTAGTAAAAAAAATAAAAATCTTGTTCAATTTTTTTTCTCTTATGTTTTCTAACTTTATTATATTTATTTATATATTTTTAAAATGTTATTACTTTTTAATTATAAATTAGTCAATTAAAATAAATATTTATAAAAAATTCATATATCCATAAATTTCAAAAAATTATATCTATTTATATTTTTGGTATAAAAATTTTAAAAATTCAATTCAAGTTTTAAATACATACAAAATTTAAAGATTTTTTGAAATCTTATTGATCAACTCAATATTTTAATAAAATTATAAAAATCAAAATTGAATACTCTTAAATTTAAAATTTTTAAAAAAATCTGATAGACTTAATAAAAATAAACTCACAAATACAATGATATGTGTAACTTATTTTATGTATCTATGTGTATCTATCTATCCTCAATAATGGTTCCGTTCATTTTATGCTTAGTTCATGGGTAGTATTTTAACACCATAAATATAATGATATGTGTAATTTTTTTTTTACCACAACATTTAGTTTTAACATTTTTACAAATACACATGACATAAGATCAATAGTTTAGGGTACTATTCTATAGTAGTACGGAAAGAACCATGCACTTGAGTTAAGTAAGATGATAGACACAAATACACATCACATAAGATCAATAGTTTAGGGTACTATTCTATAGTAGTACGGAAAGAACCATGCCCTTGAGTTAAGTAAGATGATACCACGACAACTCACCGGTTAATGGTGTTCAAACTTTGGATTGAACTGAAAAATAAATTTTAGGAGTTAAGATTAAAATACTCACATATCCAAGTAAAATATAAATTTCGTTTCGATTTGGTATACCCAAATTTATCGGTATAATTTTTGTAATTATAAAGAGTACTCATATAATGTTTTTAATATATTTGAAATTTAATTACTCCTAATACGTAGAGTATTTTTTAGATATAGTTTAATAAAAATGTAATTTTAATTTTTTTAAGTGAATGATTTTAGAGTTGTTTTGAAAAAGTATATTAAAAAGAATAGTTCGGTGGAGAAATTATTCTTTGTACCCGCTATACCACATGTAATTGATGATTCGGTGTTCTCAACCAATCATTGTTTGACAAATACTAATTTAAAAAAATAATAAAAATTCTTAATATTTTTAACTTTTTTTTAATAGAAAATACGTAACATACAATAAAAATAAATTAAAATTAAACTCATGAAATCCCTAAATTTTGAGATTAAAAAAATCAAAGCCGAGAATTATGAGATTATCACAAGGCCGAGCCCCAACGAGCGATCTCTGCTGAGTTCCTCCTCGGCTCCACCGCCGCCAAGTCATCGTCTCCGCCCCTAAACTCGTCGACAAAGAAAAGCACCCCATCTCCGCTGCATTTGGCGCCCGAGATCCGGCCGTCTTCCTCCGAGCGTGCCTGGAAGCCACCGCCTGAATCTTCGGCAGCGCCAGATCCTCCTCCGAGACTATGCCGGCGGGTATTCGGGGAAATTGAGCACCGTCGAGCCCTCGCGGAGGCCGAAAGCGGTGGCGCCGGCGAGTAGAATCGAAGGCCGGTTCTAAACCGACCGACGAGGATTATCACGAGGCGGAGGTCTCCCCTGCACGCCTTACATTTGTAAATAAAACCATTGCTGACCCGATCGGCAAGGGGCTTACGACGCCACCGCTTTCTTTTAATTTTAATTTATTTTTATTGTATGTTACGTATTTTTTATTAAAAGAAAATTAAAAATATTAAGAATTTTTATTATTTTTTAAATTATCATTTGTCAAACAATAATTGGTTGGGAACACCAAATCATCAATTACATATCAATTACATGTGGTATACCGGGTACATAGAATAATTCCTCCTGAGTGCGGTGTATAAAGTGAGAGGGTACAGTATTAAAAATCATAATCAAGTTCAACAATGCAACTCACAATTTTGGTCAATGACATGGAAAGAAGAATTTCCTTCGTGCTTTTGCAGGACCTTATTACACTTCTTGACTGCAATCAATTTCCAACTCTTTTCCACCACCTTTATCAACCTAATGAGAACAGAAGAATAATACTAAGTTGCACAATCACAAAATCTTCATTTCATACTTCGTCTCGCCTAGCTAGCTACTTTCTTCACAAGAAAAAAATCCGCGTTGAAATGTTCTTTAGCCAACATGCATGTCCCTGTGTGATTACTTCCATTATTTTCAATTGTTATAAATAAATACCCGCACACGCACACAACACTCGTATGTATAATAAATCACAAATGATGGAAAATATTGATGTTTTACCAACAGGTTTTAGGTTCTACCCGACCGAGGAAGAACTGGTTTCTTTCTATCTTCGCAATAAGATCAACAACACGAGGCCTGAAATCAACAGAGTAATTCCGGTTCTCGATATTTATGATACCGATCCTTCTCATCTCCCTAGTATGAACATATTTTATTTCGTCTATATTATTATATTCTCTCTATATAATTTATAAATTATATGGTTAGTTCACCAAATTAAAATTGTGTTCTAAGACTAATTATGGGGAAATTAATTAAATCAGAACTAGGTGGAGTTTACTGTCCTGAAGACGGGGAACAATGGTTCTTCTTCATTCCAAGGCAAGAAAAGGAAGCTCGAGGAGGAAGGCCCAACAGGCTTACAGCCCAAGGTTATTGGAAAGCAACGGGATCTCCCGGTGATGTTTACTCTTCTCGGAATCATCGTGCCATTGGTCGGAAAAGGACCATGGTTTTCTACGTTGGACGAGCCCCGTATGGGGAGAAAACCCCGTGGAAAATGACCGAATATAAAGCTATTGTTCAAAGTGATCATGATGATGATGGTCAAGCTTCTACTGGGATTCCACAGGTATATAGATTCTACATTTGCACTCCTTTTCAAAATTTAACTCTCTAAAAAAACATCCAATATAGTCTATAATTAGTCATTCCCATGAACCAATAAAAACACAAATTACTCCGACTCCTTAAATACATTAATTAGTCGGTATATGTCGAAGATTATAGCAGTCGATGATATCGTGCAGTCGGTGCACACAAGCAAAACAGATCGACTGTTATTAATTTGTCGGTAATTTTGAATTTTAATTTATTAACCATGATTAATTTTTTTGCTTCAATTTAAATTAACTCTTCCATTGAATTGCCTTTCATTTTTCAGGTAATGGATGAATTCAGCTTGTGTCGAATTTATAAAAGATCAAAATGCATCAGAGAGTTCGACAGACGACCATCGTCAGAGACAGCAATAGGCAATCAAGTCATGTTACACTACCGCCATAATGAGGCGGATAGTTCAATATTTG
This sequence comes from Euphrasia confusa, assembly GCA_954870475.1. NCBI lineage: Eukaryota > Viridiplantae > Streptophyta > Magnoliopsida > Lamiales > Orobanchaceae > Euphrasia > Euphrasia confusa. Next base: position 29,059,125 of record OX940960.1, read on the forward strand.
ACGATCATACCACAAATTTACCTTATGGTAACAATAATCAGGATATGACTATTGATAATGAATCCCTCGGGGATTATAATTGGGAGGAATTAAGTTGGTTTGATATATATGAGAAAAAAATGTGATTTAAGAATTACAGTACTAGCTACCTCTTAATCAAATTTTTAGATAGGCTGGTTTGACACTCAAATTCTAGTATATTTTATTAGATATACTGTATGATTTAATATACAGTCATACTTGAATTTTTTTACAAAATATACAATCAAGGATTTCGTCTTCGATGAGGTGGGCGATTGTGGCGAACCTGGCGGCTGGCGGTGTACGAAACATCCTTTCGATTTATTTTGGAATGTAGTCGCCTGATAGAGTATATTGATGGAACTAGGAGGTCCGATACTACCGCTAGTACTCCGACCGAATTTTCTCTTTATTATTATTAATTTGATTATTAGATAATAAGATTATAGAATAATACTATATGTTAAAGTTGAGTTAATATTTATCTTAAAAGACCTTGTTAAGTTGATAAAGTTGTTCAACTATGTGAGCTTAAAGTTCTTATACTCTAACACTATATACAAAAAATATGTGAGCTTAAGGTTCTTATACTCTAACACTATACAAAAAATAAAGAGAGTAGATAGAGAGTTTTAATAATGCTGCATTGGTGGAATACTTCATGTCGATAGTGTACCGCATATAAAGTTAATAGAGAGTTGTGGATAAATGGCCGGATTTATAAGAATGGTGTGTTTTTTGTGCTCAATTATAAGAGTAGAAGTTTTTTACACCAATGTTAATTGAATAGTCAAATATACTCTTCAAACTTATTAAAAAAAGACAAAAAAGAATAAAAACTTTGGTTCCCACTTTTTTCTCTCTCTTCTTCCCTTCTCTCCCGTAACCTACCGCCCGCCGTCCCATTTTTTTTTTTCGATTTGAACTCGCATCACCGGAGCAACCAATGTCGTCGGCGTTCGAGCATGAGGAGGAGCACGAAAGCGAGAAAAAACAACAACAAGAAGAACCGACTCTCCAACCTCCGGTAATTCTCGAATCCGTCCCTTTTTTTGTTTTTTTTCAAAATTTCGAGCAATTTGATGGATTATATGGTGTTTTCGATGCTTGTTTGAGTTCTTACTAGTGTTATACGTGATTTAGAACTGTAATTTTGAGTTGAATTGCATTAAAATCCGAATTCTAAAACTGTTCTTGGTTAATCGAAGGCGTTGGTCGATGGAAGTCGATTAGTGCCATTCGACTAACCCCGTCGCCCAACCCTTACGATTAACCTCTTCGAGTAGTCAGCTCTTGATTAGTTGATGGGGTTAATCGAATGGGTTGATTGATGGGGTTGGTCGAATAAGTTGGTCGAAATGGGTTGGTCGATCGTCTGTTACTCGATCGTGTAACACGATCAAGTAACAGACAATTTTTTTTTTATCTTATTAATCTGTTTTTAATTGCTTCTTCTCCATTTGTGCAGGCTGGTTTCCGATGGAGGAGACCGGATTTCATCGACATTTCGAGAGCGATATATTGCGGCGATCGACGCGGCATATTGAAAACCGTACAAGATACACTGAGGGAGGTGGGTGGGGACGAGGGTCTCGTGGAGTACGAACAGACGTATCTGTTCAGTCAGTTCTTTCCCATTCCCAGTGCAGACTGATCGAACAAGCCTCTGCACAAGCTACTATCGAGAGAGATCGTTAGCAAGACGAGAATACCTCTGATGGAGCACTGGTTTGCTATCGGGGAACGTATCGTGATGTTTCGAGCACAAGAATATGCTCTAATCACCGGCCTGAACTTCGGGGAAAGTAACTTCGATCCCTCAGACAAAGGTCATGTCGCTCCCAGTACAGGCATCCATCGGAGGTTATTCCGTTGCAGAGTGATAAAGATTGAAGCATTACTCAGTTCGTTTAAGGATCAGCGGATGGGCGACGACCTGTATGATTATTTCAAGGTTTCCAACATCTTGATTTTCTACTTCATTCTGATTGGTCGTGAGAAAAATTGGATGTCGAGAATTGGGTTTGGACACTGGTGGAGGATACCGATGGTTGGGAGTGGTTTCCTTGGGGTTCTTATACGTTCCAGAACTTATCGCACTACATCAGCACTGCTGGGATGGCAGCTGATCAGGTAGACAAACCGACTTATCACTTTTACGGTCCAGTTTGGGCCTTCTAGTGTTGGGCCTTCGAGGCCTTTCCTGCTTTAGGGAGACTGTGCGCTACTCGGAGCCGAGAGACGCGATAGCCCCGGATTTTGCATTGGATGCAGAGGAAGACAAACTTCGATTTCACGGATTACTTTGAGGATGAGCAGGTAACCGTCAATATTTTTGTTATTGTTTTCTTTGAATTAATAATTTTTTCGAATATCTAATAAATATTTTTTTGTTATTGTTTTCTTTTAGCTTGAAGTGCACGAGACCCTCACACCGACACCGGAGGAGGAGGAGATGTTGTATTACAGGAGTTTGACTGGGGTCGGTGAGCTGTATGCCGTCCCGTACCAGCCTCCCGTCCGCTTAGCTAGTCCACGCAGCGGCGCCGGCACGAGCACCGGCATCGAAGAAGCAGATGGAGAAGAAGAAGAAGAAGCTTGTGGACCGCGTGGCCGAAAGCGTGGCCAAGACATTCAAGAAGGCGACAGGTGTCCGCACGCATGACGATATCACGCCCAGCTTGTTGGAAATCGATATCCCGGAATTAATAAATTAATTAAAATTAATTATCCAATTAATTCCAACCGAAATCCTTCGGAGATCGAATATCCGGGGTTGTCAAATGCGGAACGACAACTCCAATCGACTCCCGGTTGCCGGAACATCCCGCCACGAACCACCACGTTAATCCGGACTCAACCAAACCCTAACCGCGGCAAAGCCGGGCTGTTCGGTCGAGCCCTAGCGTGGGGCTCGCGGCTGTCCACGGCAGCCTCCTAGGGCTGCCCTTGGCAGCCCGCTGGGCGCGCTCAAACCCTCGCGGACAGCCCCCGTCGAAACCCCAGCAGCGGCACGAGCCGCCGCTGTTCAACCGAGGCATGCGCACGTCACCGGACGTGCGCTAGGGTTCAGCCCATCAAGCTCCATGCGTAGCCGAGCACAGCGAGGACCAGTCCCATCGAACCCTAGCAGCAGCTCGCGCCGCCGCCGTCCGATCAGGCCCCCGCACGCCTCCGGCGATGCCCCCGCGTATCCGCTGCGGGAAATCCCGCAGCCCGCTGCCTGGGCACACCAGGCGGCCGCTTGACCCCCCAGGCGGCCGCTTGCCTGGGCAGTCAAGCCCTACGCGCGATCCTTCGCCGTCGGGTCGTTCCAGCCACGGCGGTCCGGTGATCTTCGATCACCACCGCCCAGCTCGACCCCGGTGAGGATCCCGAACCTCGGATCTTGTTCTACGGTATTTTTACGATAATATAAACGATTAAAATCATAAAGAGGGTTTTACGATTTTACCTCGTTCTCGTTGTTCGGAAAAATGAAGAACTCAATTGAAGACCTTGAGATCTTCCCACGTATTCCTTGCACTAGCTCGAACGTCGGGTGGGCGACGATCTTCCGAACTCCATGGATCTCCTCCACTCTTCAAGAACTTTATGATTGGCGTATCTTAGGTTAATGAAAAGTGAAGACCATGTAGTGCTTATATAGGCTACGTAGGGGATCAAAAGGAGAATAAATATTGGGCTTCCAATATTGAAAATTAAATTGGGTCCAACCCAAATCCATTAATTCTTATCAATATTAATTTTATTTATTTTCCACTATATAAATAAAATTGCACTCCCAATATTATTCCATATTATATCAAATAATATTTCTCCATCTTAGTATTATTTATTCCGTGTATTTAAGATTTAAATATCCATGAATAAATTTATTTATTGCTCAATAAATATTATTCATTTCTTATATCCGAGAATAGTACCGTTCAACCTTAATTATTATGCGGATTAAATCCACCTGCAGGGTTTACATAATAATTCCTTATGAACTCATCTCGGGGATATTATCAACCCTTACGGGATACACTTTCCCGTCAAGTATTCACGGCATGTCATATATAAAATATAGTGACCCAACTCAACCGGTAATTGACCCAGTAATTAAACCGGTCAATTCCTTTGGAAAATCAAAGTCACTTATATTAAATATACACACCCGCAATAGTATCGGGGATTAAGAATAAAATACACTGAGACTTAAATCGATTATCGCCGGCAATCCTAATCGATAAATCTCAAACGATCCGCTCAATACACCAAGTGTACAAGTGTGATAAAATAATCAAGACAGATCATTTTCTCTCTCACACAACGACTATACCGATGGATTGGTCCGTGTCCATCTAGGTCGTGAGCAACTGTTCGATTAAATACGAGTAACCGATAGTATGATCTTTTGTGTGGGCCCGACACACCATACTAACTACAACGTATAGAATCCAGGACTATAATTTGCATATATTTAATTATAAATAATTAAACGCAAATAATTGTTTATTTAATTAAATAGATTAATGGCAATGGATTGGGAGTTTCCGTTACTTAAATCTAGACATTAAGTACACAACTCCAACAATCTCCCACTTGTACTAAGGTCTAGTCATTTCCTCCAAACTCCCGACTCCCATACTCATCACGTGCTTAAGTTGTACTTCCAAGAAGTACTATGTGAATAAGCACTCTAGGTTGCCGCTCTGAAGTTATCTTGGTGACTACAGCGTCGTCTCCCTTGACGATGACTCGTATCAGGTGGTACTTGCTCTATGTGTTATCTTACACTTATGGACTTGTGATTTCTTACCATTTGCCATCGCACCGCTATTTACATAGCCTTTGACAAATTAAGAATCACATCTAAGTCCCAGAGATTATCCCGGAGCTATACCAAAACTTCCGCTGCCTCTGAGGCCGCTATTTGGTTACTCATGGCAGAGTCCGAAAAGCATCGTGCTTATCACTCTTCCATGTTAAAACTCCTTCTCCTTCAATAGTGAAACACATAGCCTGATATCGACTTACACTGGTCCTCATTCGATTAGAAATCTAAGAGAATGTAATCCAAAGGAAGAGCTTGTCTGCTCCGTAATCCAGAACATAGTTTCCAGTACTTTGAAAGTACTTAAAATGTTCATTACAGCAGTCGAGTATTCCTTTCCAGGATTACCTTGATATCCTCCCACTATACTAACCGCATAGCAGATATCAGGTTCTCGTTTTCAACATTGCATTTATCAAGCTTTCCACACTTGAAGTGTAGGAAACCGCTTTCATTGCTTCTATCTCCTTTTGTGTTCCAAAACACATATCCTTAGATAGATGCATTCCGTATCTGAAAGGTAACGAACCTTTCTCGGAATCTTGCATGTTAAACGAACTATAATCATATATATGTAAGATGTCCAGGAGAAGTACAACTTCTTCCTATATCTTTCATAATGATTTATCCAGACAACCATCATTTCATGTCTGATTACATCTTTACATTGTTGCCAATGATAAAATGTTATCTATAAAAACCCGAGAAACACCACCTTGTTTCCATCACGTTTCCAATACACACTATTCGTCTATGCTTTGATGAATCCATAAAATGGACTATCTCATCAACTTGCAAGTACCACGAACTCAATGCTTTGTTCCAATCCATAAATGGATCAACTAAGCTTGTACTCTAAATGATCTTGCCTCTTAGCAATAAACTTTATTGCTTTCTAAGAGAGCACATTTAGATCTAGTACTGCCTCTATGTAGATCCAGGGATCGATTTCATGTATACTAGGTCCAGAGTCCGAAGACTCTCCTAGTCTTATGAATATCTTCGGTTGTCACACAACCTCCCACTACAACGGCATTCCGGTGTATAAACAGTAATAACAGTAGGTGCAGTTAGTGGTGTACCGCTACTCGGTTCGGCTGGTTCTAAGTCTTAATCTCTCTCTCTCATTTCAAAGTATTACGTCACTTTGGGCTTGTGGTTCATCTAATAGTCTTCCTCTAAGAACCGGGCGTTAGAACTTATAACGTCCTTCTGGTTCATAGTACTATTGAACACACATCTTTTGTTCTTCTAGGATATTCTACAACCGCATTTGAATGCGCCGTCATATCCATAGAACCTAGGTAGTACCGTATAACTCATGCTTTTACTATTTCTATAAGAGTTCCATTTCTTATTCCCGACACACCATTTCTACACAAAAGTGTATGGTGTAGTCATTTGGGATCAAATCCCAATCTCTGATCAGTATGCCATGCATTCCTCAGACAGGCACTTGCCTTCGCGATCAAATCGCAGGCTATAAATGGATATACCTTGAAGGTTCCCCACAATAGCTTTGTGTCCATTGACTTGTCAAAACACTTTGCTTTTGTGGCACATCAGGTATGCTAATCCATCTATCGAGTAATCATAAAATGAAGTACTCGTACCTTTAAGTCTGAGTGAACAAAGGTCTGCATACATCAGAGTTAATCATTTCTAATACTTGTCCGGATATTACATCTTATATCCATAAAAGGATTGCTTAGTCATGTTATCTTCCAAATTAGATTCTTAGGTCGGAAGGTCCACTCCTTCAACTTAATTGATCAAATATCAATTTTCGACCTTTGAACTTCTTATTTGAATAAACATGATTTAGCATAAGAATCCACAAGTATAATCGATTTAATGAAGAAATCTCTTATTAGTAAAACGAGTTTTGTACTACGGTTCGTTGCACCGTGATGGACTCAGGATTCATCATTTCTATATTGCTAGCTAATGTACCAGAATAGATACTATCTTTATTTCTTCTTATAACCATCAGATGATTAAAAGAAATAAAATATCCATTCATTAGAAATCCAGAACAAGGTTCTTTCTAAAGGTACATAAAAGCAATAGCTCAAAATGAAATCCTATAATTGTCCTTCACTGCAACAGCTGCCTCCTCAACAGCATTGCCCATGTAGACTACGATTTCTTCTTTTCCAAGTCGTCGGGTTTCCTGGAACCCTCGCATTTAGAATGCGCATACCGTCAATGGTTCCATATCTACACACCAGGTTCCGGTAGATAATACCACTGACTATGTTTTACGACTAAAGAAGATTTCGTACTTTCTTTGAGAGGATAATCAGACTTCCAGTACCTAGACTGTTTGCATCGAGAACACTAGCCTATTGGCTTTCTCGCCCCATCTCGTGATCCAAGAAACTTAGGACCACTGGGTTTCTTTGCTTGCTTTTCCTTTCCCCGATTTTGCCTTTAGGTTTGAAACCTTTGGCATTGGCTACAAGAGCTTGCGATTTCCGTCTCAACTCGTCTAAAAGGTCAATCATCTCAAAAACGTGTTTAAGCGTTTCCTCGAAGCGACTGGCCTTTATGAGTATCCTCGTCGCTTCTTGTCTAGCCGCCTATGTCATGTCTAAACATCTCCTTGAGTTTGAACATGATAAAATCAGTTCTTTCCTCAACAGTCGAGACATTAGTAGGTTCGGGAGAACAAAGCTCACTGAGTACAAACTTGTACTCTTTAACAGTCTAGGCAATGTCTAGATCTCTATTCCAATCAATACATTTTAGGGACCAGTGAGTTAAATTCCTCAAGTATCACATAAAGTGGGTTCAAAGCCATCCATAATCTATGAGCACATATAACAACAAACAATCGATTTAATCTCCGATATTATCTCCCTTAAATAATATCATTAAACCACTAATCACATCTAAAATCCCATCAGGTAAAGCAAGCCACGTTCGTGTGGACGTTTACCCACCCAAATGATTTAGCAATTAGATTTGCTTCGGTCATACATCACTTATAGCGTAACCTCGTTGGGAGGAATACTATAAAGCGTATCTAAGTGTAAACCATTTCTCAGTACTAAGGCGAATCGTTTAGAATTGTTACGTCACCGCAAGCCACGTTCGTGTGGACGTTTACGACAACTCGCAACCCTTCACAATTCCCTATAACTGTCTACATCAATTATTCTAAAATCCCATTCAGTATAGCAAGCCACGTTCGTGTGGACGTTTACTATACCAAAAAGATTTATATAATTGACTCCCAATTACTTGATCCATTCGATCTTGTAAATCAAGACGCGGAGAATCATAAGTGAAACTCGAAGTTTCTAACCAGTGATTCACCATGCGAACAACCCTATCTCTCATTAGATGAGGGAGCCGAGCAGACAATCGATCCATCTATAAAAGAATGGTACGAAGGTCTCTAATTTGTGTCCTCTACATGACCAAGTGGCTTTGGCTCCATTCCACTCCCCGGGGTGAGAATGAGTCGACTTGAAATCAGCTTTGGAAAGACAAATTAGGCATTGTTTGATAAACTTAATCAATGTTTCTTGTAAGAGGAATTACAAGAACTCTCCTCCAATAACTTATCTATATAAACTTCAAAAGTTTATAAAAGTCACCAAGAGAGCAGCAATGGAGACCATGGGTATGTTTCCATACCCTCTCCCACTTAGCTTTTTACAATAAAGGGATACGCTATCTAATGCATAATTAAACACATAAGCATGCATACATGTAATAAAGCACATAAATATTATCACATAGTCAAAATAATACTAGAATATTATTTTCCGACTATTATGGATTTATCGCATCCCCGTACGCATCTTCTAGTCTTCAGTCTTCGTTCTTGAATGCTCCATGTGACGAGAATATTAATCCCAATATTTAAATCTATTTATTTTCAATTAATCCAAAGGTTACTTAATTCGAAAATTAAGTCAATCGAATATATCAAAAATAAAATTAAATATTATTAATATTTTTATTTATTTTTATTTTCCTATCTAATTCTATTAAATCTCTAGAATCTCATCCAAGTCAAACTCGGAATATTCTAGAAGACTTTTATAATAGAATAAGGAAATAAAATAAATTAGGACTCCTAATCCTTTCCAAATTAATTCATTTCCTAATCTATTAAAAATTCCATAAGGAATAATTAAATAGGAAAAATTAATTAAGGACCATTAAAACTTTCCAAATTAATTATTTTCCTAATCCATTAAAAATTCCATAAAGGAATAATTAAATAGGAAAAACAAATTAATTCTAAATTTATTCTTTTCCTAATCCATGAAAATTCCCATGAGTAGGAATAATCAAATAGGAAAATAAATTTAATACTAAATTAATTCTTTTCTTATTCCATGAATATTCCATAAAAGAAATAATCAAATAAGAAAACCGAATTAAAATAGGAAAGTTGGATCTCGGCGGAAGAGCACGGATTGGGAGTCCCCGCGCCCTACCACCATCGATCGCCGCTCGGAGGAGCACGCCGCCGCCGCCCAGCCCACGCGCCACCACCACCGGTGGCCGGCGTGGCCGAGAGTTCCCGGGCAGCCCCTCCCCTCGATCGAACACCATGGGATCGATCATGGGGATGATCGATCCCGAGCCCTTTTCTTCTTCGTCACGTGTCTTCTCCGGTAGTCGTTTCGGCATCGATCCAACGTAAATAAAATTACAAGAATTAAAATTACATTATCCGGTATCGATTCTATACATGAAATCGACCCTATACATTTTTCGGAAAAATAGAACGTAATAATAAACCTAAATTCGGTCAACCCCCGAATTTTTACTATTACAAGCATTCACCACACATAAAACGAATCTCGACATGTCCGAGAGTTTAATAATCAAGAACAATATTATGACAATAATTAAGAACAATTATATCTAGCCATAATAGTCGGAAACCCTGCAAGGTAGAACAATTTATCGAAAAATACCGTGAACTAAAACCAACTCTCTGATACCAGTTGTTGGAAATCGATATCCCGGAATTAATAAATTAATTAAAATTAATTATCCAATTAATTCCAACCGAAATCCTTCGGAGATCGAATATCCGGGGTTGTCAAATGCGGAACGACAACTCCAATCGACTCCCGGTTGCCGGAACATCCCGCCACGAACCACCACGTTAATCCGGACTCAACCAAACCCTAACCGCGGCAAAGCCGGGCTGTTCGGTCGAGCCCTAGCGTGGGGCTCGCGGCTGTCCACGGCAGCCTCCTAGGGCTGCCCTTGGCAGCCCGCTGGGCGCGCTCAAACCCTCGCGGACAGCCCCCGTCGAAACCCCAGCAGCGGCACGAGCCGCCGCTGTTCAACCGAGGCATGCGCACGTCACCGGACGTGCGCTAGGGTTCAGCCCATCAAGCTCCATGCGTAGCCGAGCACAGCGAGGACCAGTCCCATCGAACCCTAGCAGCAGCTCGCGCCGCCGCCGTCCGATCAGGCCCCCGCACGCCTCCGGCGATGCCCCCGCGGATCCGCTGCGGGAAATCCCGCAGCCCGCTGCCTGGGCACACCAGGCGGCCGCTTGACCCCCCAGGCGGCCGCTTGCCTGGGCAGTCAAGCCCTACGCGCGATCCTTCGCCGTCGGGTCGTTCCAGCCACGGCGGTCCGGTGATCTTCGATCACCACCGCCCAGCTCGACCCCGGTGAGGATCCCGAACCTCGGATCTTGTTCTACGGTATTTTTACGATAATATAAACGATTAAAATCATAAAGAGGGTTTTACGATTTTACCTCGTTCTCGTTGTTCGGAAAAACGAAGAACTCAATTGAAGACCTTGAGATCTTCCCACGTATTCCTTGCACTAGCTCGAACGTCGGGTGGGCGACGATCTTCCGAACTCCATGGATCTCCTCCACTCTTCAAGAACTTTATGATTGGCGTATCTTAGGTTAATGAAAAGTGAAGACCATGTAGTGCTTATATAGGCTACGTAGGGGATCAAAAGGAGAATAAATATTGGGCTTCCAATATTGAAAATTAAATTGGGTCCAACCCAAATCCATTAATTCTTATCAATATTAATTTTATTTATTTTCCACTATATAAATAAAATTGCACTCCCAATATTATTCCATATTATATCAAATAATATTTCTCCATCTTAGTATTATTTATTCCGTGTATTTAAGATTTAAATATCCATGAATAAATTTATTTATTGCTCAATAAATATTATTCATTTCTTATATCCGAGAATAGTACCGTTCAACCTTAATTATTATGCGGATTAAATCCACCTGCAGGGTTTACATAATAATTCCTTATGAACTCATCTCGGGGATATTATCAACCCTTACGGGATACACTTTCCCGTCAAGTATTCACGGCATGTCATATATAAAATATAGTGACCCAACTCAACCGGTAATTGACCCAGTAATTAAACCGGTCAATTCCTTTGGAAAATCAAAGTCACTTATATTAAATATACACACCCGCAATAGTATCGGGGATTAAGAATAAAATACACTGAGACTTAAATCGATTATCGCCGGCAATCCTAATCGATAAATCTCAAACGATCCGCTCAATACACCAAGTGTACAAGTGTGATAAAATAATCAAGACAGATCATTTTCTCTCTCACACAACGACTATACCGATGGATTGGTCCGTGTCCATCTAGGTCGTGAGCAACTGTTCCATTAAATACGAGTAACCGATAGTATGATCTTCTGTGTGGGCCCGACACACCATACTAACTACAACGTATAGAATCCAGGACTATAATTTGCATATATTTAATTATAAATAATTAAACGCACATAATTTTTTATTTAATTAAATAGATTAATGGCAATGGATTGGGAGTTTCCGTTACTTAAATCTAGACATTAAGTACACAACTCCAACACAGAGGTTACTCGAATGGACTGTTCCATCGAGTAACCATCGAGTAACCAAGAACAGGTCCATCGAGTAATGTAGAATTAGGCATGAATCTGCAAGAGTACTTTAAAACGGTTACTCGAAAGGATTACTCGAAATGGTTAATCGAAGGGGTTACCAGAATGGGTTACTCGAATAGTTACAAGAAGGGGTTACTCGAAAGGGTTAAGCGAAAGGGTTACTGGAATTGGGTTACTCGAATTTGGTTGTGCCTCCTCTAGCATCTCGGTGACGAAAATGAAACAATCGTCCTTTTGCTCGTCTAGCATGCGAGATACATCGTCGTCGCTAAGCAAAGGACACCGCACGCTCCTAAAATCATTGCCTCGTGTCAAAATAAACAACATGTACTCGATATTGGGCGGAGGGCGCAAAACGGCATGAATCTGGATTACAAGACCATCGAGGGTAAGTTGATCCCTCCTGAAGAAAAGGCACATATCTATCCCGTCGACTTAGACCGCTCGATCCGAACGACCACCGTAACGTATCGTGATTCGTTGATTAGACATCTACAATTACAAAAAAACATTATTGAATTAGGTTAACTATTACAACATATCCATATATATCGACGAAACAAACCAAAAATTACGGAAAAATGCGTTTTTTGCAAAAAACAAGCCCTGTTACTCGAATGGACTGTTCCATCGAGTAACAGGATGGACTGTTCCATCGAGTAAAAGGATTTGAGTAACGTTATATACATTCGAGTAACCAATTCGAGTAACCTCACATTACTCGAATCTGTGTTCCTGGAAAGAGGTTACGCAAAATCTGTTACTGGAATTAGGGTTACTCGAAACACTACTCGAAGGAGTTTCGAGTAACCTCAGTTCGATTAACCTCAGTCGAGTAATGTTTAACTTCATAAATTCTTAGTTACTCGATGGGTTGCTCGATGGTACGCTCCATCGAGTAACCAGCGCAGAACAGAAAAATCGCAAAAACGGGAACGCGTACCTCTCGTTTTCGCTCCTTTAACCACGCGTATGTTCGACCGGCGTTTTCCAGAATCTAACAGAGCAACATGTAGAGAGATTTTTGAGAGAATTTTTGAATTTTTTTTGGTTTGATTTTGGTAGGTTTGGATGAATATGGGGATATGAATGCACAATAAACCCACACCAAACCCTCAACCAAACAATAAATCTGATTTCGTGGGCCCAACATATATTTTCTTTTTATTTTTATGTTAATTGATATTGTTTTTGTATTTTTTTTTTTTGGAATTTATTGAAATAGTAAGGGTATAAGAGACATTTTATGGACAATTGGTATAAAAAACTCACACTTTTATAAAGCGGGAATTTAAACTCATCCCCTTATCAAATTTGACCAAATAATCACATTCCCTCAAGTTAATATACCATCATTTACTTGTTTGAGTAGAGAGTTAATGTGTGATGAATCATGTGAGGGGGATATTTATAGAATTTAGTCTATTAAATATAATTATTATTTGATTTTTATTTAAAATTAAATCTATACATATATAATTTCAGGATCCACTAATGCCACGTGGACCAATAGAAAAACAATAATAATATTGTGTTCACACTATAAATTATAAATAAAAATAATATAAATTATAAATAGTAATATTATTAAGCATATTTAAATTATTATATATATATTTTAAATATTAATTTAAAATTATATATTTTTGGTAATAATAATTAATTATCATCTTAAATATATAAAAAAAATTCTTTTCTCAAAATTCTTTTTTATTCCATTAATATTAATTTAATTTCAATTACTCATATCTCATAAAAATCAATCTCTTACTATTCTCTAATACATTTGAGTTAAAAAAAATTGATAAAACTTTTTAAGTATATTATTTTCTCTTGCTGGCTTCATAGGTCCTTTTTTATTTTTCTGAACATTGAATCGATTTACATGTATACGTTCTTCTATTCATTCATTTTTTTCCTCGATTTTTTTTAATTTTATGTATTAATTATGATTTTTCGCAGATTCCAGTATCAAATTGTCGAGTTATTTATTATGTTCGATTAGATTTTTTTTTAGTTTATCCCTAATTCTGTTATTGTTAAATTTTGTAGGTTAACATACGTTATATTTTAATATAACTGCATTTCCCCATCTCATCTCCTTCATGTTCACCAATTAAATTCAATTTTTTATATTTCTATTTATTTTTCAACTTTATAATTTTTATTTTCCATTTATTTGGATTTTTCTCCAGCGGTTTTAGGTATTTGTTGAATGCGTTTCACACTAGAGGAATGCAAAGACGAGAAACTCCTCTTCCATCAAATCAGAGGCTCCTCGATCGGGTAGGATGAGACGAGGAACTCCTCTTCCACCAGATCAGAGGCTCCTCAATCGGGTAAGATGTAAATCGAGAGATGCGCCCGAGTAGCAGACACATGTGGGAGAGAGATCGGGTAGGATGAGACGAGAAACTCCTCTTCCACCAGACCAGAGGCTCCTCAATCGGGTAGGATGTAAATCGAAAGATGCGCCCGAGTAGCAGACACATGTGAGAGAGAGTCAATATGTCTCATCCAAGTACTAACTTCATAATATTTCGATGAAAATTTGTCATATCCGAGATTCGAACTCTGCGTCGTCGGGGAATTACACCAACATCACCACAAACCTTACCACTCGGCTATGCCCCAAGAAGCTTACATACTATAAATTACATCAAATATACGTAGTCTTTGAAAATAATAAAATTTTCATAATTGAGATAACGGTTAATAATGAGATTAATATGAGAGTTCGATTATTAAATAAAATAATTTGTTAGTCCATTAATAATTTTTTGGTCGAAATACGTTGGAAATTAAATAAAATTTTAGATTATTTCAAATAAATAAATCACGTGCATCGCACAGTAGTACTAGTTTGTAGCTAAAACTTCAACCATAATCCTCGTTAAATTTATCGTTTTCGTTCAAACATTTGATCAAAAGTTATTTACTCACTGTTACTTAATGAAATGCATTTAGGAACATTCGATTCAAATCCATTTGTAGAACTATGGTGCCATGGTCTGTTATTTTTATTAATAAAAAATCATCATCTTGTTTACAACTCTTCTACACCAATAAATTAAGACGATGAGTTAAACTTAAAAATTTATAGGGTTAATGGCATGTAAAAACACAATCATATTTTTACTTAATTTGCAAAATAAACCAAACCTTTTTAATGTTGCAAAATAAATCATCACTTTTATTATTATTTGTAAAATGCGAGTAATATAAATAATATATTAAATTCAATATTTTAAATAATTTACAAAAATATATTTTAAATTATCAATATATCTCATTTTCACGTAGTCTTCATAATTAATTCTAACATGAGTAATTTATTTATAATTAATATTGTGAAAACTATATTAATTTTAATAAATTTTAAATATTTAAAAAAATTGCAAAAATATATATTATTGATACATTTTATTTTCATACATAAATTCTTTTTAAATAGTATTATATAATTTATTTTTTTGTTTTAAATTAATCAATAATTTTACACTTTTAAAATAATATTTTGATAATTATCATAAATTAAAGTTTATATATATGTATTATGCGGAATATAAATATTTTCATTAGAATTTGAATCATTTTTTAAAATTTTATTATTAAATAAATTATTTTTTTATTAATTTAATTTATATATAAAAAATTAGGTTTGAATATATTTTTAATTTTATTTACAAAATTTACATTTATTTTAATTTTAATTTTATGAGATTTTGTTTAATTTTTATAATTGTATTAGTCAAAATAATTTATGATACGGTGAGGATGATATACCTTAATAATTTAAAATATAATTTTGAATTTATTTTAAATATTTACTTTTTATATAATTAATATATTACTTATAATTAATTTTGTAAATAATAATAAAAGTGGTGGTTTAATTTGCAATATTAAAAATGTTTGATTTATTTTACAAATGAAGTAAATGTAAAGATTTTATGTGCTATTAACCCAAATTTATATGATAAATAAATTCATTATTGGATTGAAAATGAATTTTCTAACAAGAATAATTAGGGTTAACGAATTCGGCCTCATTTTGACCTTTATATTTTCTTCTTCCTTCTTGAATATGGACCAATTCCTCTCCTTTTGTTTTTCAGTACTTTTAATTAATAAAAATCCAATTCAATTGCTAATTAAAAACTTCAAATCCTTGTGAACGCGCAAAAAATCATTATCTTCCCCTCCTCCTGGAGTGAATGGCAATACCGCAATTACACTGGAAATTGATGGGCCAATATAAATAGTTCTGAAAGTATATTTTGGTGCTTTGGAGCAATAATACGAACAGCTGGGGCACCGCAGTTGGGAGACATCAAAGCCGCACTGTCGCCGTCTGAAGCCCCCACACGCGCCTTCCCCTGTATCACAGAACACGCGCCTCCACGTGTTGGTGCCCAGAGTTGTAGTGTAGAACTCTGGAATTATTGGTGGTTGGCAACTTCGAAATCAATTTTTTACAGTAAGCCCCTCTGAATCACTTAATCCTTAGCTTAGTTTAGTCTCTGATCGATGTTTTTTTTGTTTGTTTCTTTGTCGATTGTTTCATTCATTTTTTTGGGTTCATACGAAAGATCGCAACTAGTACACAAAAGCAAGTGGTTTGGAAATTTGTGGAGTAGGTGTTTGCGTTCAATTTCAATGACATAAAATGAATTTAGTTTTGCTATTTTACCGAGGTGGAAAGTGATTGGTTCGGGCAATTATTCACTAATTGCTGATTAGAGGATGTGTTTTTGAGACTTTATTTTGCTGCTTGAGTTTATTTCACTTGATTTTGGATTGGTTAGTGAGGAAAATAAAGGGTTTTAATATCTACTAACGATAGGTGTTGTTTTTTTCCTCAATATAATATCTTAAGCCAACAATACACCTTGTTTAGATGTGTTACAGAACACAAGCAGCAGTTCTGTACTAGTAGGTTGAATTCAGTCAACTTACCCTTTCCTAATGGAAATAATTTGATAACAAGGAATCTCTGGTTTTAGCTGATGAGCACATAAAATGCCACCGAGCAAGCTAATTCATAAGCAATGATTTTTCTCAAATTCTTCGCTTGAGTTAGATCTTCAGATTGACCCCTTTTATTTACATAACGTAATATTTTAATCCATTAAAGTCCAGGACAGGTGCTGGAAAACTTCCTTTTCAGAATATATTGCTATCTGTATTATGTGTGACACCCATGGAATCCTTTGATTGTGAATTCTTGGACTCATTCCTTACTGCAAGTAAATTAAATGGAAACACCGCATTCCAGCACATGACTCGTTAACTATTTTGTAAATTCTCTAATTTTACAAGTGGAAGTTGATGTCATTTAAGAAATAAGATTATTCCGATTGTTATTTCCTTACATTAACTCCTTTCCATTTTGCAGTAATTGGCTGCATAAATAACGTGGAAGAGAAAAGGAAACATAGATTGATCCATTTTAGTGTTATTACTGCTACCTGAATGTATGTATTTTCATTATTTATAGTAATTTTAATTGTTCAAGGAGGCACATGTTTTGAATTTAGGTGATTTATATTGTCCAATGAAACCACTATATATTTCGTGTTTCTTACTGTCGACTATCTGGTTCAGGACTCTAAGTCAGTTTGTCCAGTGAGATGGAGTTGTCAAAAAAGGACGCGGACAGTAAAAACATTAGCGACTCACTAGATGGTCATGTTATTGTAAAAGGAAAGCCTTCGCCTAGCTGCGGAAGTGCTTTGGGCAGTACTACTCAGAAGAAGATTTTTGAAGGGAAAGATGCCTTATCGTATGCCAATATTCTCCGCTGTAGGAATAAGTTTGTGGAAGCCTTTGCTGTATATGAGAGTGTGTTGGAGAAGGACAGTGAAAATGTTGAAGCTCATATTGGTAAAGGAATTTGCCTGCAGCTGCAAAACTTGGGGAGGCTTGCATATGAGAGTTTTGCTGAAGCTGTGAGGCTGGATCCTCAAAATACGTGTGCGCTAACACATTGCGGTATCTTGTATAAAGACGAGGGTCGACTGATGGAGGCGGCTGAGGTACGAATACATGCATACTGACATAGGCTTAGAATATATGATGATGATCTCAAGAATTTGTAATCAATAGTTAAAAATATACTGTAATGTATCCATTTCTCCAGTCTTTTGAACTTTATCCAAGTTTTACATGAGGTCTTATGGTGGTCTGGTGAACTGCAAAGACAATGTATTTCTGGGTTCTGCTTCATGGCTTCATAAGTGTAGCTAGGAAATGAAAAAAGTGGGGGGTGGTTGGGATGCCCTAGCTTTTTAAATTTATATAAGGGGAAGAATTTGAAAGGTTACGAACGAAATATGATTTTTTATTAATTGAATGCGATTAAAAAAGGCGAGGTGAGGGAAGCGCCGTGACACCCCTGGCTTTGCCACTGCATTGCTTCCATCTAGTCCATACACCTTAGGAATTTGTACTTTTGCGTGTCATTTCTACTTTTATCAGGCCAACCATTTCTATTATTTCATTTTTTAATTTTATTTGTTGCTTAAACTCAATATTTTTCACGCTTAATTTGATATATAAGAAGCAAATTGGCTGTAGGGAGAGCATGACTAATATAAAAATAGTGTTAGTGTTTCTCTCTGAATCTTGTTTAACAAACACAACCGTGAGACTAAAATTATGGGCCCACTTTCCCTGCTGAAGATTGAAAATACTCTGACTTTTGTATCTGGTTTCTATATACATATTCTTCCTTCTATTTAAGTGCAAATAAAATCATGGAATAAGAGATACAGACTTAGCTACTATGCTGAGAACGGATTAGTCTACAGTTTGACCTTTTAATCTGGTCTGTGTATTCTTGCTCTATTCGAATGGTAAACAAGGTATCTGCTGAATTCTGATGGGATATACGGTTACAGGAATTTTACTTGGCCAAGTCTATGTAATTGTGTTCTGATTAAATGTTTACCAAGTGTGCTCAAGTTAACTCCCATTCCCTTTTTTTCTATGGTATATATTTTTTGTTATTCACGTGTGTGTGTGTGTGTGTGTGTGTATGGCTTTCCACTATTCCAATTATAGAGTTATCTGTGGTGCAGATGTACCAGAAAGCTCTCAAGGCTGATCCATCCTACAAGCTAGCAGCAGAATGCTTGGCCATAGTCTTAACAGATCTTGGAACCAGCTTAAAGCTTGCTGGTAATTCTCAGGAGGGCATTCAGAAGTACTATGAAGCAATTAAGATCGACTCACATTATGCTGTAATTCTACATATCCCAGCTTTCCATAATCATCATTCTTTACGCTTTGAATATGCTATTCGGGCATTTTGATTTTGATGCATCATTTTTTTAAATGCAGCCTGCTTATTATAACCTTGGGGTTGTGTATTCGGAAATGATGCAATACGACACAGCCCTTAATTGCTATGAAAGGGCTGCAATAGAAAGGCCCATGTATGCTGAAGCATATTGCAACATGGGTGTCATCTACAAAAATCGTGGGGATTTGGAGTCGGCAATAGCATGTTATGAAAGGTGCGATTGATCATTTTGCCATCTTTAATTTTCTGGTTTGGTGGACTTTCATTGATCTGATGCAATGTCGGCTTGTTCCTTACTCCTACATGCAGGTGTCTTACTGTCTCGCAAAATTTTGAGATTGCAAAAAATAACATGGCCATTGCCTTAACCGATTTAGGCACAAAGGTATGGCTGCTCTCTGTTTCTACTTATTTTGTCGTATATATGTACCAAATCATTGATCTGATTCTATCTTTGAACTGTAATCTGTATTATATCATTATACATCCATCATTGTTTGAAATTAGAAAATGCAGAACTCTTTCAAGTTTCACCTGACTCATATGTTGTGATCTGCATTCTTTATTGGCTGTTATATACCATCCTTTTAAAAAATAATTATCTTTTGAAGAAGACTACGAGGGCAATATATAGATTGCATCCTGCATTCGAACACCTTACTGTTCTCACAGTCATGTTTATTGCCATGTTTATTGTGAATGTTTCTTGAAGGGGCCCATACCATAAAATATCTGGATTATTCATTTAAAATGCTTCTGTCCAGGTTAAATTGGAGGGTGACATTGAACAAGGTGTTGCATATTACAAGAAAGCTCTCTATTATAATTGGCACTATGCTGATGCCATGTACAATCTTGGTGTTGCTTATGGAGAAATGCTGAAGTTTGACATGGTAATTGAAATAAAACTCTTCTTCAAATTTCGCTTCTTTTCACAATTCAACTGCTAATTCTAGAAAATATTATTGTAATAGGAAATTATTGTAAGGATTTGTCATAGCTGTATCTGTTTCTTGCTTGTATGACAATTGCAGAAGATATAAGATGTGGACTTCTCTTGTTTGATGTATCATTTACACACCTGATCATCATTTTTTAAATGACAACCTACCAATGCAGGCAATTGTATTTTATGAACTTGCATTCCACTTCAATCCCCATTGTGCAGAAGCATGCAACAATTTAGGGGTGATATACAAGGATCGTGACAACCTCGATAAAGCTGTAGAGTGTTATCAGGCAAGTCTGGAGCTTGCAAATTTTTATCTATCCAACACATCTTATGTTGGGGTTGTATGCTTATAATATAAGTATGCATTTTGCAGATGGCTTTATCAATCAAACCTAACTTTTCTCAGTCATTAAACAATCTTGGAGTTGTGTACACTGTCCAGGTCTATTTATCTGTAGCCATTTTTCCATTTTCCTTCTTCTATTCTTCTTATTATTGTGGTGATGATTATTTGCTTACCGCATGGGTGGTATATAAGTATATTCATAACTTTATTTCTGTATACAGGGTAAAATGGATGCTGCTGCAAGCATGATTGAGAAAGCTATTGTTGCGAATCCTACATATGCAGAAGCATATAATAATTTAGGTTTCTTCCTTTTCCCCTCCATTCTCGTATTAAGGGTTTGTTTCGCTACTGTGAGATTTACATATGTAGTTAAGTTTAAGTAATTAATGATATGAATACTAAGATTCTTCAGAGTTGGGGATTGTTGAAGGCAAATAAAATTTCAGATAATTGGATTTTCTTCCGTACTTTTTAATTTAAACAAATTTTCTTCTGCTTTTTTTAAACAAAAAAAAAACTACTTTTTCATTCATATCGTTGTCACATGTCAAGTCATAAGTTAGTAAATCTTTTGGATGTGTAGGGGTTCTATACAGAGACGCTGGGAACATATCTCTGGCAGTTGAAGCATATGAGCAGTGCCTCAAAATAGATCCAGACTCTCGCAATGCAGGCCAGGTACTGCTTCTGTAATCCTGTGAAGTTTTTTTTTTATCTTAGGTTATCTTTGATGGTTTTAATTAGTTCCTCATGGATCTTCTTTCTCTTCTTGAATTTGACTTATGTTGGAGGCCAACGCCTATTTATTTAAGTACACGTAAAATATTTATATTGTGCTTGATGATATATGAATGATTAATAATGTACATAACAGGGGTAAAAGCCTGTAGGTGTGTCAGGTTTAACTATTTATACTTTTAGGGTATCGTGTGTATCTCGAGATATACAATTACTATGCAATGAACTTCATCCACGAGGTAGTCACATTATGAACGGTTCATTTTCAGTAATTATCATAATGTAACCGTGTATCCAGATGTTTGGTATAGGTATCACTATAATTTTATGGGGGATTATGTAAAAGGGGAAAATCTATGTGATTTTATGTAATTAAATACCTTAGTTTTTTCTAATTATAGATTAGGGTGAGATACCACAATTACCCTTTTAAATTAATAACTACCATGATTAGTGTTAAAAGTATTAGCATTAATAAAATGTGCTTTTTTTATAATTACAAGATTAGTAATTAGCATTCACACTTTAGAATGAAGTACTTTTTTTTTTTACTTATTTTATTTTTCTTAGATTGTCCTGTCTGTGGGTAGCTTTATTGTGTGATATTGGAATCCACATTTGATTTCTGATTTATTGGATAATTAATATTTGAAGTTCTGCCCTTATTTATGACTGAATATATATATAGACTTTATGAAACCTGTTTTTATCTAATTACTCACGCACATCTTGCAGAATCGGTTGCTTGCACTGAACTACATAAATGAAGGCACTGATGATAAATTATATGAGACTCACAGGTCATGTCAACCTTTTAATCATATTTTCATAATTGCATTCTTTCAATATCATGGACATTGTTCTCCTTATCTTTTGAGTGCACAACTATTTTTTATGTAACATGAAATAACATATGCTTGCATATATATTTCTTGGACTGATTTTCCGTGTAAGTGCATGTTGGCAAACCAGTCATGTACATATATTTGAATTATAACAGTTATAACTTGAACTATTTTATGCATAGGCTTGCCTCGGAAGTTGTTTAAGATTGAGGGTTAAGTAGTGTGCAGTGTGCACCAATAATGAATTGTACATTGGGTTCTCTATTTGTGTTGCAAAATTTGTATTTACTAATAGACGTTGTGCCTTGCATTCTTCACTGATTGGCTAGAATTTTATCAAACAAGTTACATCTTTATTTGATTTTGTTTGGTGGTTTTTAAAATTGACTACAATGTGGTGGTAGAGAAATTAATTTTATTGTTTGATGATTAATGAATTTATAGCGATGAGCTGACATGATTAATTTACTGTAAATGACTGCTTAAAGGAACTCCAGGTATGGTTACAGAATTTTGGTTTTCATTGATAATCAAAGCCCAATGATCTATGCTTTATCTGTTGGACACTAAAGTGGTTGTACAGTAGTGATAATTAATAAATATTGCATAGAAACTTATGAAGTACTTTTCTTGCTTTTGTCTGGCTGTAGGGTCATACCTTTTGCCTTACCTGGCAATTTAGTGATGCGTACACATAAGATTTATGTTTGTACATTTGTATTTATAGACTTACGAATAGACGCCATGCCCGTTTTTCTTCTATTTAACATCATGCAATATTTATGTTTTGCTGTGCCCTGATTTGAAATGTATAACTGCAGGGATTGGGGTAAACGTTTTATGAGGTTATTTCCGCAGTATACTTCCTGGGATAACATCAAGGAACCAGAAAGGCCACTTGTTATTGGATATGTGTCTCCTGATTATTTTACTCACTCTGTGTCATATTTTGTTGAAGCACCACTTATCTATCATGACTTTACAAACTATAAGGTGGTTGTCTATTCAGCAGTCGTGAAGGTAAGAAATATTTTCCAACTCCCTTCCTTGATATCAAGGTCTTAAAAGTTAAAACTGCCCATTTTAGCTACCTATGTGCAGCCCCTTTATTTCTCCCGCAAGCAAGTTTTTCTTGGTTACAATGGTTGATCTTTAGTAGGCATTTGAAGCACTTTCAAATATGTTTTATAATTTCATTATTTCCCTTCTGTGATGTCGCAGGCAGATGCAAAAACAAACAGATTTAGAGACAGAGTCCTGAAGAATGGTGGAATGTGGAGGGATATATATGGAATTGATGAGAAAAAAGTTGCAAGTATGGTTAGAGAAGATAATATTGATATCTTGGTAGAACTTACTGGCCATACCGCAAACAACAAGTTGGGAATGATGGCTTGCCGGCCTGCACCTGTTCAGGTATAATACTGAATTACAGGTTTCAAATTTAGTGCATCATTTCATGTCAACTATTAAGTGATCTTCTGTTTCACGTTTGTGTTTTAAGGGAAGATTCCTCATCATGTGGTGTTTGAATTACCATTTGTTATGCTTAACAAAACAGGAACTTGGTCCTTCATATGTTTGAAGAATTTTACTCGTTGTATTATCTTATCAATTAGGTTTAATTTTTCGAACTTCTCAGTATTCTGATATATAGGTCAACTTTGACTCTGCATGTTTATATTTTTAGTAGTTCATATCTCAACAAATCACTTCTGCTAATTTCTTATATTGTGCCTTGGCTTTGAAGGTGACATGGATTGGCTACCCCAATACAACTGGTTTGCCTACTATCGATTACAGGATATCAGATTCACTTGCCGACCCAGTTGATACAAAACAGAAGTTAGTGCCGATCCTCTTTTCAAAATTTTCTTCTGTAGTTATGTTGTCACGATGAGACTTGGAAGTTGGATCCTAACTTTAGCATGAGTATTAATCGTATACACTTTCTGCTATTGGCAGGCACGTTGAAGAGTTGGTGCGACTGCCTGACTCGTTTCTGTGTTACACTCCATCCCCCGAAGCAGGTCCAGTGTCTCCGGCTCCTGCTCTATCTAATGGCTTTGTCACTTTTGGCAGCTTCAACAATCTTGCAAAGGTTTTGGAACAATCATATATGCATCTTACACTTGCTTTTACATTCTATTCTTCTCATTTCATAACAATTTCAATTTCTTTAGATAACACCTAGAGTTCTGCAAGTCTGGGCAAAGATCCTATGTGCAGTTCCAAATTCACGGCTTATTGTAAAGTGCAAGCCTTTTTGCTGTGATACTTTGAGACAGCAATTTCATTCGACAATGGAGAAATTGGGATTGGAATCACATCGTGTTGACCTTCTGCCTCTAATTATTCTCAACCATGATCATATGCAAGCATATTCTCTAATGGACATCAGGTGATTGTGATTCTCCTTTTTGCACTTGAAATTGAAATGAAGTAGTCATCGTCCTTCATATTTTGATTCGTTCCGAAATGGGAGATCTTATCGGACTAACACAATAGCAAATAATCAAGTATTTAATTGCTATTATAAAGGTCATGAATCTTATGGTGTATGGCATGTTTCTGAGGCTAATGGAAAACTCTTTCTGTACCTAGTTTGGATACATTTCCCTATGCGGGAACAACTACCACATGTGAATCACTATTCATGGGAGTACCTTGTGTCACTATGGGAGGTTTGGTTCACGCTCATAATGTTGGTGTGAGTCTTCTCAAAACAGTTGGTATGCTTTATCTTTCTTTTTCCTGTTTTCTCCTTTATCTTTATTACCACATTCCATGTTTTTCACGATTCTTGAAGATAATACGCTCAGAAATACAAAACCAAAAAAAAAAAAAAACTCATCACGAGTTCTCTGAAAATGGTACTTACATCACTTACAGAGATATCATGAAGCTACTATGTATTTTTTTCTAAGACAAGATTGAATGCATGCATAGGTCGTTTTAGCTGCGAGGATTAACCTTTTGAGGGTGAATAAGCCCTGTGGTTTGATGTGTAAGACCTTTCACCATTGTGACTTGCCTTCGTTGGGGGTTCATATTTTACAAATTTCCTGTCCTGTTATAGTAGTATTACAATGAATAATGACACGTGATAGCTTTTATACCATGTGATAGTCATATTTTATTGATGTCTGATGACTATTTGTTCCGAAATATGTATGGATATAGTCTCTCGGTGTTAATATAAAAACATAAAGATTGTTTATTATTCTATCTTTTTGCTTCAGTACATGTGGCAAGACACAAGTTGACAAGAATGTTACATGAACTATGACCTGCATCCAACCTTTTTAAGGATAGTTAAAAAAAACCTACTCTCCGTGGTTTATTTACCATAGTTACAAAACACTAATATTCTCTCAAATAAAGAATGACCACATTGAGGTAAACATATAAGGGTGCAAGTAGAGGATAAATAAAGACATGCAAGTAATTTTAATTTTGAAAGAAAACTTGTATTTTTGAGTTTGTTTTTTGTGAATTGGCCGAACCCGGGTGCTTTTGTAATGAAACCCAAATTTTATGAGTATTCATGGACAATGTATTTGTAATATAACCCTTGTATATAGCTGTAGCCTTTAATGCGACTTGGTGTACTCTTCTACATATTATGTGTTCATTTTATTTTATTTTTTTAAATTGCACTAAACTTCAGGGACAGTTTGTTTTGGTAATTAAAACCAACATATTTATGATAACATGAAGGACAATTTATTTGCGTTTCAGGATTGAACAATCTAGTAGCGAAGAACGAAGACGAATATGTGGAGATGGCTCTAAAGCTTGCCACTGATGTTACTGCTCTCTCAAATTTGAGAATGAGCCTTCGGGATCTCATGCTCAAGTCTCCCCTTTGTGACGGGTCCAAATTCACCCGTGGCATTGAGTTGGCATACAGGAACATGTGGCGTCGGTATTGTAAGGACGATGTCCCGTCTCTAAAGCGTATGGAAACGGAGCAACTGCAATATCAACATCAGTCCAACTCCTCGCAACAGGTTGTTCCGGAAGAGCCACCATCTTTAGCATTTACCGACCCAAAAAACCTTACTTCTACTACTACTGCTCCAGCAATTAAGGCCAACGGATTCATAACTGGGCAGTGTTCCTCGTTGAATACTTCAAACGGAGAACACATCGGTGTTGAATCTGAATAGTAACTTAACCAAATTGAGTTGAATTTTTCATTTTTGATTGGATTGATTCGGTGGTCGTCCATGCAGATGATTATGAGCCCGAGTTATGTAATTCATGATGGAAGCCCCCCTTGTAACATATATTTATAACGGGGCATGATTGATGTTTAAGGTTGGAGTATAACTTGGTTTTGGCATCGACAATTATCCTCCCTCATGCAAGATGGATTTATTTTGGAAGTAGTATTTAGGAGATGTTCAATATAAAAAATTTAGTTCAGAGATATGGAATAGTTGCTAGTTCTTTTGGAATGTGGTCAATTTGACCCCTTTCTGATTTATTTTTGACATTGCTATTGTGTCTATTACTATTTTAGTATTTTATCACTGTTTCTGGTGAACTGTGATTCATGGACTCTGAAGAAGTTTCAATTGTTTGATCTCTTAATCAAGTGAGCACTTTCCCTGCTTTGTTTTTTCGCACTCAACAATATTTCACTTAAAAAAAATATTGTAACGTCCAGAAGGTACACGTGATTAAATTTTTTTAATATGCACTCTTTTTTTTAGCATCTTCTTATAAAAACTCTAAAAAAAGTGGGTGATTGTAACACACAAAAAATGTAAGTCCTTAAAGAAAATGAATATACTACTTATACTAACAAGATGCATATTTTTTTATGGGCATCATTCCATAAAAAATCTAAATTTAAGCCAGTTTACTCTAGAGTAATTGTGGGATAGGC
Organism: Euphrasia confusa; assembly: GCA_954870475.1. Lineage (NCBI taxonomy): Eukaryota > Viridiplantae > Streptophyta > Magnoliopsida > Lamiales > Orobanchaceae > Euphrasia > Euphrasia confusa. The sequence goes on from OX940960.1 coordinate 29,085,977, forward strand.
CCTAGGATTTTTTTTCGACTGCGAGTGCGCACAAGTAAGAATAAATTGAGCTAGAAAAAACAGTAACCGAGCCACCCTTCAGGCTTCAGCCACTGTGTTTGGGATACCCTCTTCTTTACGTGGCCCTCTAAAAGCAATTCCAGCAATTGATATGCCTGATTTGGGAGTTGTTCTTGTCGTTTTTCGATTTGACCTTCTCTTGTTTCGGTTGTATCTTTTGTCTTTAAGTTTATCTCAATTTTTCAAGTTCAATCCGAAATTCAATGATGTCTCGTTAGAATCTATCTTCAAATCTCTCTTTCACAATCTCTGACATGAATTTCAACTTCTCATTCCCAACAAGGTATAGTAACCATTCGCCCTCGGCGTATCTCATCTATTAGGTAACGAGTCTAACAAGATTATTAAAGTCCAAACATTATCATTGACTTCAATCTTAATAAAAGTACATACGATCTTGAATTCATTTATAAACTGTCCAATGACACATTTTCAAATGAAGTTTTAATACTGAGATTTAAATTTTCATATGATCGATCATTAGCAAGTACAACTGCAACCTTAATTTAGAAAATAATAATAATAATAATATAACAACATAAAGTAGAAGAACATAAAAGTTAGCTAGCATCAACTCTTCCCTTCTTACTCCATTATGTAATCAAGATTTAAACCAACCCCCAAACCAACTCTCCTAAGCCAAATTGCTCACATACATATATAACCTCATAATTTTCCATTTCTTCAGATTCTAGCTCCTATCACAATCAAGAACAAAAAAAGATGGAGAAAACGGAGTCTACAAGCATTGAAATTGTGGAAACGAGCAGAGATAGGAAAGGTAAAGCCCCCCTTCTCGGGGCGGTTGTTGAGAATTCCGGATTCAAAAGGGGCGTCGCCATTTTCGACCTCATTCTCCGTATAAGTTCGGCCACGGCCACCTTAGCCGCCACCATCACCATGGGCACCACCCAACAAACTCTTCCCTTCTTCACGCAGTTCTTACAGTTCCAGGCCAGCTACGACGATCTCCCTACATTCACGTACGTAACCAACCGATCGAATTCATGCATGCATAATGATCAATTAATTAATAAACATTATTTTATTAATGATATTATGTACGTTGTAGGTTCTTTGTTATAGTCATGTCAATAGTTACAGGGTACCTTGTCCTCTCGGTGCCCTTATCCGTTGTCTGCATCGCTCAACCACTCGTCGCGGGCCCCAGGCTTCTATTGATTCTCTGCGACACTGTAATATTATATGCTTCAAAATTGTTTATTAATTATTTATCCTCTAACTACTAATTAGAAATCATATTTAATTAATGTTCTGTTTTTATGGTACGTAGTTGACTTTGACTCTGGCCACGTCAGCAGCGGCTTCGTCGGCTGCGATAGTGTATCTGGCTCACAACGGGAACTCGGACGCGAATTGGGTGGCGATATGCCGGCAGTTCAACGATTTCTGTCAGAGAGTCAGCGGCGCGGTGGTGGCGGCGTTTGTTGCGGTGGCGCTGCTGATTTTGATGGTGCTGATGTCAGCGCTCGGCCTCAAGAAAAAGTGATGCAGTTGAGAATGGTGTGATGTAATTTCTTGACTTCGATTTCTTTCATCATGAATTCATGATACTAAAAGAGAGAATATTTTTAATTAGAAAATTATACTCCCTCTAGTCCATAATTATCCATTTGGAGTTGTTGTGGTGATGTAGCTCACATGTCATCTCAAGGTATGCTACCTAAACCAAAGTAAGATGTCATTAGCAATATACGCCACAATCTCACTCAAATATATCTTCTCTTGTTCAATAATTACGTAAAAAATCGAGAAGAAACAGTTTATGAATTAAAAAGTTGTATTATAAATATCAATCAAGACAAAGTAATTCATTAATTAAAAAAACTAATAATTTTAAAAATTCAATAATAGGCGAAAAAAATCTATATACAGTAAAAACTCCGTAAAGTCATATTGTTGGAACCGTAAAAAAATATTACAGAGTTATTCTTATATAGAATTTTACAAAATAAAAATAATATTTTCGTATAAAAAAATAATATAAATATAAAAATAAAATGCATTGTATTTATTTATCTTAAAGTTTACATAACCAATTTAATAGTATTTAATAGTGTTGATTATGAATATTTCACCATAAATATGTAAAAATTGTGTTTAACATATATATTGAATAAAATACTAATGAATCTAATGACTATAAATATGAATCATATACTATATCTTATTGATTTTAATAAATATTGTAAGTAATTTTAAACATATTGTTGATTTCAATAAATAAAAATATTATTAATAAATATTTTTATTATATATTAATCATTTATTTAAAGCGGGACTTGAAAAATGTATGACTTAATGTGGAGTTTATTAATATTTATAATTGATCCCAAGGCGAGACCTGAATTTTTTATTACTATAGGGAGTTTATTACTATATAGACTATAGAGTATTACTATATAGATATTACTTCAAGAAAAAAAAAACAATAATTATAAAATTCAATAATTGTCGAAAAATAATCTATATACCTGTAAATTCGAACGGAGACCAATTGAGGAAATAAAAATTCGACTCTTCTTCTTCTTATGACATTCAGTGTTTAATGTCTTCATTAAGTGTCAGTGTTTTTTTAATGTCTCTTGTTTAATGTGTCTTGTTGAATCAGTACGAGCACTTGATGTTGCTAGAGCTGCTCGAGAAAGGTCATTTGGAGGCGAATAAAAAGATTGGCAGTGGGGTCAAAGCCTTCCAAGTCCGTTCTCATCCCCAGTATTAAAATGACCAAGTGTTTGATTGCTGCGAGTCCTCACGATTGTAAATGTGGATGATTTTCAGTGTTTTTTTAATGATATTCACTGTTTTTTTAATCAAACAGTGTAATATATTCACTGGATGATATTCAGTGTTTTTTGATGATATTCGTGTATTTTTTAATCAAACAGTGTATTCATGTGACATTCAGTGTTTTTCATTCCTATTCAGTGTGTTTCAATCCTGTTCAGTGTATTTTTTTTAATCAATTAGTGTATTCATGTGACATTCAGTGTATTCATATGACATACAGTGTTTTTTATTCTTATTCAGTGTCTTTCAGTCGCACTCATTGTATTTTTGAATCAAACAGTGTATTCATGTGACATTCAGCGTTTTTCATTCATATTCAGTGTGTTTCAGTCTTATTTAGTGTATTTTTTAATCAATTAGTGTATTTATGTGACATTCAGTGTATTCATATGACATCCAGTGTTTTTCATTCTTATTCAGTGTCTTTTAGTCGCACTCAGTGTATTTTTTAATCAAACATTGTATTTATGTGACATTCAGTATTTTTCATTCCTATTCAGTGTGTTTTAGTCTTATTCAGTGTATTTTTTAATCAAACAGTGTTATTCACGTGACATTCAGTGTTTTTCATTCTTATTCAGTGTCATTAAGTCGCACTCAGTGTATTGAAAAAATGAAAACAAACTTGGCTGCAGCCTCTTCCTTTTCATTAAGACTCTTCCTTTTCATTAGTATGCAGTATCATAACACTGCTATTTCATGGGATGGTAACAAAGCACGGCCCAACAGACAGATTCTAAAGCTAAGAAACTATGCAGTGAAATGTTCCAGATGAATATAACATAACAGAAAGAAAGTAACATGACTTATTTATAAATGTTATAACCATGAAACCAACTCTTTCAATAAGAAAGAAAAAGTAGCTGACATTATTAAAAAACCAGAGCCCCTAAAGAAAGCATATTCCATGAGGGCAAACCGAGCTCAAACAGTAACAACCACAAATGACAAAAAAAAATACAAATTACAATCGAACATATTAAAAAGCGTCTAAAGCCCCAAGAGTTACTGGCTCTCCAGATTTCGGTACATGAAATAAAATGCCTAATAAAAGTCTATTGTCTTATTCTCTCCCAATCATTAACTTGTTCTCGGCCAAGAAACTGTAAGTCGGGACCTCCAGATTGTACGGAACTCGGTTGTTGTAACTTGTAAGTGCATAGACACCATTCCAAAATATGTTCACTAATTTTTAATTCTTAAACGTGTTTCGAAAATTCTCGCGTATGGTAACCGAGGCATAATCCATGGAACGCATTTGCGAAATGTGTCTCCACAGCTTCAACCATACCAGATGTTAAAGAGATCCAGGTCATATTCGAGCCCAAAAACTTGATGCAATTACGAAAAAATGATATTAAAAGAATGAACCCAGAAAGTTTAATATTATGGAAATAAGACCACCCAAAACACTACAATTAGCAGGGCTCTTACATCCTCATCCCATTTCATTGCAGCTTTTAGAGAGTACATAGCATGGGCCGTTTTCGGGAGATCTTGAGCAGGGGTCCAAATTCTAAGAGAGACCTTTCGTCCCGAACGGGTTGTAAAAGTATCATCACGGCTCTCCAATTGCCCGACAACTAACGCAAAAAGGTAGCATGGTTTCACAAAAGGATCTTGCCGTACTGCATAATGCTTATTACCCTGTAAAAAAACATTCAAATCAAAATCACAAAAGACAATAAAAATACATTTAAAAACAAAAAAGGAACGGGTGTCTCACATCCAAGTCTCCTTGCTCTATAAGATTCCCATTAGATAACAATACAGGGTACAGTGACTTGTCACCTTCAATGCGAACAGTGTACTTTGCCATGATAAGGTAACAAATCCTTCAATTAAAGATTGTTTGATGCTCCCGCATTTCGCATACAAATCCGCAAGCGAAGAAGCAACGTAATCGTTTGCACCGAACCCCATTTTACACACGACTGCGTGCAGTTGTTTCCCTTCGATTAAAGCAGCCAAGGCAGAGCAAGAACTGAGAACCGAAGAAACTACGAACGGGTTCGATTCCACACCACTCTGTGCATTCAGAAACAAACTTAAACCCTCCTCGTAACGATCGTTCCACACGACCCAGCGATCATCGAACTCCAAGCCACCTCGCTCTTTCTCGGATTCGACTCGAACACTCGGAAAGCGTCCTCGATGAAACCGCACTTGGCGTAAACATCGAGCAGAAGAGAGACGAGACGTAAAAACCAACATAAATGTAAGTACACTGAATGAAACGTAAAAACACTGAATGTAAACCCCCGCCCCGCAATACTGCAGAAGAGAGACGTTTTACCGGGTCGAATTCGCTCTCGGGTCGGACCCAATCGAAGCCCGGGCCGCCCTTCGAAACCATCGCCTCGTAGCCGTCGCAGAACGAAACCCCCAATTGGGGAGGAGCATTTTCGGCGATGAGCACGAGCAGGGGAAGCCGGAGTAGATGTTGAGGAGGACGACGACGATCCCGCGGCAGATTTGGCAGTAGAGATCGTAGATCTCGACGATGGCGGCGGCGGAGAAGAGGAGGAAGAAGAAGAAGGCGTTGGTCGTGGAGGAGAAGGAGGAGCTGTTCGCGGTGCAACAAGATCGTCTCTTTTGCCCTGGCCATCGGCGACGACGGTGGTGGGTAACGGCCGGACGGAGCCACGCGGACGGGGAAGCGCTCCGGTCGAATCGATGAGAATGAAAATGAATTTTAATTTGGGGAGAAAGGGTATTGAGGTCTTTGCACATTTTAGGTGGCTTAATTGACTCACTTAATTTCTCGAAAGCTTATTGTCGAAAAAATGTTGAAAATTACCTTATTGCCATTTTCCTCTAAATTTTAATAATTTTCTAATGTTTGACTCAATTATTATTTCTATAAACCCTAAACCCTTGGTATCTCATACTAGTAGTTAATTACTGTACCTTCAATTTGTCTTCTTGTTCCGGCTAAAAATCTCAACCTACCTGTCTCCCTGAAGATCAATCGACCATGGCCGCCATTAGAAAGCTGTCAAAGAATCTCTTATTCTCTGGTCCCCTCTCAAAACCTAATTCCGCCTTTCCGACATCGTGTACACTAATTCCGGCACTTTCCATTTCCTGCCGAGGCATAGCATCCAAGCTCTTCGTCGGAGGTAAGATTCCGAATACCACAGTCGTTAATTCCCCTTATTCCTTTTGCTTTGCACGTATTTTAATCACGTTTTTCATCTACGTTATATATTATGATTGTTGAAAATACTTCTCTGTGTGATGATTATATTACATTCTGAAAAGGTATTTATTGAAATTGTTTCTTTGTGGCTAAGATTGCTGTCCCTTTTTCTCGAGGTCTTCGGATGAATCGACCCGGGCTGATTATCGACTAGTATTTAGCTCTAGCTCCGCTGGGTTCTTTAGTCGTGATACGCAGTATTTGTCTTGGGAGTCTTAGCTAGGAAGTTATGTGGGAGAGGCGTATATACAATTTTGATATATCATTCAAGTGACAGCATATCTGCACTTAGGTGCTGTGCCTCGACAAATTTTTCGTGTAACCAAAATATATACCAAGTATTATCTCAAAATCGGAGTAGAGCTTTATCCGTATGCTATCTTTATAGTTATTAATTTTTGGTTGATTCACATATAGCATTTCACTTTTTACCAATTGACAAATGTTTTTGTTCTATTTATTTGTCGAGCAATTTACTTCCTATTTCGCAAATAATGCTTTTCGTCTATTACCAACCGAGGAGGGTTCACCATTCTCCAAGATATTGCTGATACGATTTTTTCTTTGTAATTTATGTTAATCTTATTTTCTGTGCTGAATTTGAAGTTGATATTTAGCTTTCCATGAAAAATAAAAACTATTAAAGGGCTTTCGTTTTACACTAATGAGGATGGACTGTCCGAGGAATTTTCAAAACATGGTCAAGTTATGGAAGGTGTGTATCTGAATTGCCCCCTTTTTAAATTTGCGGGATGATCACAACATATACTTGACTGTGATAATACTCATTTTTGGCAGCAACAATTGTGATGGATAGAGTATCGGATAGGTCAAAGGGTTTTGGGTTCGTGACATATGCATCCGAAGCTGAAGCTGAGAAAGCGATTACAGAATTGAATGGAAAGGTGTGTTCTGTTTTTCTTAATAATACTTTTCCGTTTTAAACTTGGGCACGGTAAATAAATCCTAATACAAGTCCTGCTTGGTGCAGCCCCTTAACGGGCGGGTGATATTTGTGGACTATGCGAAGCCCAGGTCGGGTTCGAGCAGTGGCAGGATAATAGCTAGAGGTCCACCTGAACCAGAAGCACAGAATTGATTTCTCCAAGAGTACATGTACATTCTGTTTCTTGATATCAAACCGAATATTAATTTCAGTTCCATGGAAGGAAATTTAAGAATACAACAATAACTTCATTTAAGTTTCTAAAAACATTATCTGGTTTGTGGTGAAGATATTAAATTTGAATTTCACACTTCTTTATGGAGTACATGTTTTTTATTGATTAGTGTGTGATACACCTGAATCAAACTGTATGAATTTTTATATGCAAAAAAAAAAAAAAAAACTAACAAAATTGGGATCCACACAAAATTTGATTTGTTTTTTATTGGTAGCTCTGTTAGAATATTTGTGAAAATTTTCGAGCACTTTTTTTTACTTGTAAGATGTAAAATTTTAGTATAAGGTTTAAGATAATAAATTTAAATTGTCTATTACTTGAGCGAGTATAACATTGCTTTCTCGAATAATCTCCCTTAACAATAACAACAAATTTAGGTACATATCTAAACATTTGTATATGTTATCTGCACAAACGAAAACACCAAAAGGAGACAAATACGGACACCCCAAAAGCCACGCACATAATGTCTAATACCCTTTCTGCCCTCCGCTTCCTCTCTCTTCTCTCTCTCTTCATTTCCACATACTCTTTGTACCTCCGCTCACCCTCTCCCGCCCTCTTCCCCACACTCACCTTCCGCCCCTCCAGCGCCCCCTGCAGAATTACCAAACTGTCCCTCCCATTCAACTGAATCCCGTCCAAGTCCTCCATTCCCATGCTGACTTCCCTCACCTGCATCATCCCCCCGCCCTCCGACTCCCCGCACGTGACCACTATACCGCACTGCACCTGACCACGGAGGATCGAAGCGTAGCGTGCCCGAATCTCCCCGGTCAGCCAGTGTCTCTCCACCTCCACCACCTCGTGAGACGAGAGGTTCACCGCCCGCCGCCCGACCGGGTCCACCACGATCCAGCTCAGCGTCATCCCTTCCACCTCGATCCTTGTGGGGACCACCTCCTTGGGCCCCAGCAGGTCCACCCTGAACGGAGAGCACCGGAACCATCCGGAAGCCGTCTCGGTTTCCAGGGCCTTGCTGAATATCGGCTTGCCCTTGTACCGCACGTCGACGGCCGAGATTAATCTCGCCGGCGGCGGCGAGGGATCGCCGGTGGGGCGGCGGCGGTCGTCGGCCGCCGGAGTGGGGTGGGCTTGCGAGAAGAAGGCGCGGGACCCGCCGCGAGGGAAGTCGGGGATGACGTTGGTGAGGAGCGAGGAGGATGTGGACGGCCACGTGGAGAGGCAGAGCCGGGCCCAGAGGTCGGAGGAGGAGGAAAGGAGGCGGAGAGTGGGGGAGCAGCAGGCGGCCGAGCCGAGATCTGGACCGTCCAAACGGGTGAGGACGTGGGAGCTTATGATGTCCGGGGGCAAGTCGCAGAGGCCGTTGGCTGTGGGTGTCGGCGCCGCCGTGGTCGCGGCCATGATAAATTGTTGCACTACTTGGTTAGATTCCAAGTTTTGCAATTGGTGTGCTTGTAATATTAGTAAAGGGCGGTGTGTATGTACATAATTACCCTTGGTAACAGGATTATATTAAACAATATTTATTGGGGCGTGGCCATACCATGATATCGTAAAAGAAAAATGGAAAAAGAAAATCGACAATCAAGCCACATAGTCTCGTACGATTCATTTTAATTTTATTTTGCCATGAAATTATTTACAGAGAGTGGACTTATAATTATAGAGTTTGAAGATGTCTGTGAATGGCCAAAGTCATAGTCAAATGTTAGTAACATCTTTTGTACCGGGGATGCGGCGTGATCACTGAGCATTCTACGCGCCGCATGGAGACCGGATTTTCTCTACTTAGTTACTATTGAAATATTTTTGTAAATTACAAAAGAGCTAGGATCATTAGTAGTATCTGTTTTCTCTACTTAATTATTCCTTACACATAATTAATTATTTTATTAACAATTAATATATAGAGAAAATTGAATTATCGAAACTTAATATTTAATTAAATAATTGAACTATTGATCTTAGGTTATTTATAATGTATGAAATAATAAAATAATTGAATTATTGGGTCGTAGTTATTTATAATGTATGAAATATACTTTCTATCATCAGGATAGGATAGTATTATTACTTTTTTTTTTTAATTACAAAACAGTAAGAATGTTATTTATACAGAGATAATATATTCTTTATTACTTCCTGTTGTAAGAGAAATATACATATTTTTTTGGAGTAGGAACTAGGAATATTAAAAATATTATTTTTTTAATATTAAAAAATTATATTTAACTTTAAAAATAAAGTAGTTGAAAAGTTGTGAGTAAAATTTAAAAAATAAATTAAAAGTAAATTTAAAATTTTATTTAAAAAAATATTTAGCTAATTATTTAATTTTTTGAGAAATACTTATTATTGATGTCAATTAAAAAAAAAGCATGCATGTCTACAAATATTTTGGAAGTGTGAAAATGGTGAAGGGTATATTGGTCTCTTTAATGGGACAAGTAGGAGGTCATTCAAAAATTGCGTACTATCCTAGACTATTGGAATGGACCACAAATATGGATCGAGATTCTAGTTACGAGCTAATTTGCAGTTTCACACTAACTTAACTTGTAATTATCTAAATGGCATTTAATTAGATGTGTTGAACTTCTGTTTTAGTATAAAAACTTTTAATAAGGTCATCACTTGATATTTATTTGATAATAGTCCGTATATTGCATTTGTGAACATATCCACAATATACTACAGTATATTTATATTTTTCGTACGTACATGTCTATTCAAAAAGTGTTAGTACTATTATTAATTATATACTATATAATAGGGTATGATATATATATATATATAATGTCATTTTCAGCTTGTATAATCAAATCAAGATAATAAGTTTGGCACCACGGCACTTTATATTACAATATTTATCATTGTTTGGCATCAATTCAAATTTCATATCGAAAAAATAAACAAATATTGTTTAGTTAATAAAGAAGTTTACCATTCAATTGCTATGTGATCTTTTGAGAAAGAGTTACAACGTAAACTATGTAGACTTAATTTGCTCGAAACGACAATATCATACTAATGCAAACGTAATGCAACGTAGCGTATGTGGTGGCGACAAAATTTACAGTGGTATATCAAAGTCAAGTTTGACTGAGTTCATCAATGTTGATTGACGCTCTTAATGTGACTTCGATTGAAAATGTGTGAATGTCTTGTGTCGAAAATCTTTTAAAAAATATGATTATCAGGTGATTGACTACCTAAATTATTTTTTATTTATAGTACTTTTTCCAATTTTTTTATTTGACATTACAAATTTTGTGTTTTTTGTCAATTCATTTGTCGTTTTAAATTTTTTTTTACCAATCAAGCCTTCGTTAATTGTTATTTCATTAATTAGGAATCATTAAATTTCATATTTTATTATATAAATTTCCAAAGGAATAAGAGATATTAAAAGATAAAGACAAATAATTATTAGTATTAAATAGGGTTAAATTAGAAAATTATTATTAAAATTTGTCCAAAAACTTAAATGACAAATAAAAAAAATTGGAGATAGTAAATATTAAATGCTCAATTGGTGGGTAATTGCTAGTCAGCCATTTGCGTCACACTTAGGGCTGCACACGAGTCGAGCCGAGTCGAGTATTGAATCTATCGAGCATGCTCGACCAAAATATGAATGTGCTTGAGCTCGAGCTCGTCGAGCTGAAAAATTAAGGCTCGAGCTCGAGCTCATCCAAAAAATTGAATGCTCGAGCTCGATCTCGAGCTCGACTCGAATTGCCTTTATCGAGCAACTGAAGCTAAAAAAACATTGTTTTCATCAATTCATTCAGATGTAAATAATCAAAGCAGCAAGCTAACAAAATTAACAATGAATAAATTTTGGGAATTCACAAAATCTGAAGATCTAAGTGTATAAGCAAAGAGGGGTGGGTGATGTGCCGACGTGCACGACGCTCTCAGACGATGGTCTAAGAGATTTGAAGAGATGTAGAACGGGAGGCGGAATTTTGGATATGAGAATTTAGGATTTAATTTTGTATTTGAGAATTTCTCTCGCTTCACCCTGGTGTAGGTGTAGAGCCGTACAGGAAAAAAAAAAGACAAAATACATATAAGTATTTATATATTAGTATTTATATTGTATTAAGAGTATTTTAAATAAATTCATATTATTACTCGAGCTGCTCGCGAGCAGCTCGTCACTATGAATATGAAGCTCGAGCTCGGCTCGTGAAAGAGATCGAGCAGCTCGAGCTCGACTCGAGTTCGGTCAAACTCGAGTTCGAGTCGAGCGTTGACCGAGCTGCTCACGAGCGGCTCGTGAGCCGCTCGACTCGTGTGCAGCCCTAATCACACTCAACAATTCAGAGCGTGTAACTGATGTACTTGAGTTTGAACTCGATCGATGATAGATATTACACCGTATTTCAAATATAAAAATTTAATTAAAGCTTCAACGTGGAAATACCCCCAAAAATTTCATTCAAAGTGGCTATAGAATTTGACCAACATGCGGCCATTAGTATTATAATATGTAAATTTATTGTAGAAATATGAATTGATTTTGATTAAATATAACGTAGTTACTTTTGGTGCAAGTCAACACACAATCCAAAAACTTTTTCAACTTAATTTATGATACTACTTTGCATCGGTTCACATTGAATTAATCTATGCAATTGTGTGCGTTGCGTGGGTGAGAGTAATTTCTATGGCATGGAACAAATAACAACAAAAATAAAATAAAATACCCCAGATGTCTCAGTTCCATCTCATGGCCTTCATTATTTTTTCTACATCGAAAGGGAACCGATTTTGATCTCACGATTCATAATATTTTGCCCTTCAAATGTTTTCTCAAAAATTGCAATTCTCTTATGAATTCAGTTATGATTTGAAGAAATAAAACAAAATAACTATAATATGTTTGAAGGAATTACTTAATCGACATAAGCAATTCAATAAAAATAAATTAGAAGACTTACTTGTCTTCGATGCGGAAACGTAAATCCAACGGACCAGATCCTCCTGTTGCGTGTTGCTTCTCGTGCTACGCAGTGTCTACAACACTCTCCCGATTGGAGTGTTGAATTGTTCTTTACGATCTAAGAACCACAATGACGATATTGTACTGTGTTTATTTCTTTTTCTTTGCGTTTGCATAAGTCTGTATCTATTTGTGCGTTAACCATGTATTAACTTAAATATGTTTAATATATCTGAATATATTATCCACAGAAAACTCAGACATCAACGGTAGGAGAAGTTATTGGAATATATTTATAATATATATATTACAAATTAATATATATTATAAATTAAATTAAAATACTTTTATTTTAATTTATTTAACGGGTCGGGTCGAGCCCACGGGCGACCCTAATCCCAACATCTCCCACTCGCACAAAGGGCTAGACTCGACGTCTAGATAAACATTCTCAACAACATCATTTCATACAGGGCAAATAGATCGTGTGACCTGCGAGCGTGTGAACTAAGTCGTCGTCATAAACCGGTTAGTGTATTATGACAGTTCACGAAATATATTGAGGACTTTTACTCGCTATACCCCAGATATCTTTATAAACCGCACTAGTCGACGTATCTCTTATCCCCCTCAGATACTTAGCATACTCGACCTTGTCCCAACTCATATTCACAATCATGTCCGTACACGATTGGGCTAGCCTTGAATACCAAGTTAAGTGCATGTTTTAAAATAATCTTCCTTCTCCACTAGAGTCCATAAACTTCACGTCAGTTGCTTTCCTGATATGTACCGCATTCACCAAATTTCCATGGTTATTTGGTAAGATATCAAAGTAGCAGCACCTAGTGAAATCTCAAAACACATTTGGAAGTCTTAAGGGTAACGAAGTGAGGTTAACGACATCGTTTCAACCTCAAGGTCTCACATAATGAGAAAACAGGGAAGTTTCTCTCATTCACCTTATAATGATCACGAAAGCACACGTGGTATGAACACGCGCTACAATGCTTTTCTTCCACTTTGGAAGCGTATGTCTTTCAACTTAGCATCGTACAAATTATAGTTCAAGTGTCCATCTCCCACTTAACATGAGTTCTCCCCTATGATACGTCCTCAGAGACTCCCACTGTCTCCAGGAGAACTGCAATCTGGCTATATAACAAGTCCATGAATATGGGGATTCATTTCTCTGCTCATCCTCGATGTTAGTGGTAACTGTTCATGTGAGAAAACCAGTCACAACTTGTAGACATACTTTTCAAGTACAAACATACTTGTACACACAACATTAATACATATATTAATTTCAACATAACAACACACTGTCATTTATTGATTACATATAATCAAATTCTATGCAGTCCCTAAGAATCGACATGATCCTTGAACACCTCTTTAGGTATTGGTTTGGTCATAGGATCAACGACTATCAAATGCATAGATATATAATATTTACTCCTTTCGTTTCAACAATGTCCCCGACAAAGTTAAACACATTGTGTTTTTGTTTTTCATGGTATTTGAGATCTTTCGTGTAAGCAATAACGGATTGACTATCACATTTGATCGTCACATCACTCACTGGTGTGCTTACAATCCTTTATCATGAAATGCATTTCTTTACTACTTTTGGGATCCATGTTTCGGCTTAGGTATTCACATTTGATAAAAAGAGTATCAATGACTTTACAGGTATCCATCTTGAATCGTTTAAGGAGCTTATGGATATTAGTCTCTTGCGAGAGTCTAAGCAACCTTTGAGAACGAATCCTATAGATTTTGATGCCATACTCAGCTTCACACACATCCTTCATCTCGAAGATGAGGATAGTCATTTCTTGATCCCATTCAAGTACTCGATATCATTCCCAGCCAAAAGAATATCATCAACATATAATGATAGTATTACGAAACACTTTTATGAACGTTTGACATATATAATCACAATGGTTATCATCATCACCTGCTGAGATTTCAAGTACCATTGACTGGACAACAAAACCCATTGTTTGTTCCATATAGATATTTTCCTTCAATTCTCCATTGAGAAAATTAGTCTTAACGTTAAATAGATGTAGTCCCAAATCGAGAATTGGATACAATGGCTAGAAATAGGCGAATCGAAGAAAACCTCACACTCGGCGAGAGGTTTCTTCATAGTCTATATCCTCAAATAGGTTATAGCATTTAGCAACTAAATGAGCTAAATATCGTTCAGTTGTCCTATCAGCCTTTCGCTTAATTTTGAGAACCCACTTGTTCCCAAATTGCCTTGCATCCACTTAGAAGATCAACCAGTTCCCAAACATAGTTACTCTTCATTGAATTTTTGATCTTCCATTGCAATTTTCCATATAACCTTCAGGTTTTATCAAGAAAGCAAAGGATAAAGTCTCGCTGACAAACTCTTCTTCTTCAACTGAATCAGTCATAAAAGAATAACGAATAGGTTCTGATGATCGAACTTTTAGGTATACTCATCCAGAGGTGTAACATATACATCTCTCCCACTCTGATCAACACTACGAGAAATGTTGAGTGGTGTTAGGTCTGAACCTTGTACCTCTAGAGAATCAGAAACTAATCATGTGTCCCCATTCTCATCATTAACCACAAAGAACGGTTCTTTGTTTCGTAATTCACCTCGACTTGGGAATTCAGTCTCTATAAAATTTGCATTTCTCGATACTATTTCAGTGATATGATCATCTCCATTGTCACTAATGAACACATAACCATTGTACTCCTTTGAGTACCTTATGAAAATACACTTATTTTCTCTTAGAGTTAGCTTTCCGTACATATCATGTACGTTATGCACATGTGCAGCCGAAACCCAAGGCTTGAGACTATTTAGGTCAGGTCTCCTACCTGTCCATAGTTCATACAGAGTTGATGTCACTGACTTGGATGATACTCAATTTAGAATATAGACTTTAGTTAACAAAAATATCTCCCCAAAAGGAAATTGGTAGGTTAAATTGCGCCATCATGGATCTCACCATGTCTAATAAAGTTCTATTCCTTCTCTCAGCAACACTGTTTTGCTGTGGAGTATTAGGAGTAGTCAACTATCAAGTAGTCCCTTTTCCAATACACAGTTTCTCAAACTGTTCTGACAAATATTCACGCCCGCGATCGGTTCTCAATGTTTTGATTGTACGTTCTTTTTTATTCTTGACTTCACTCATGAAGCGTTTGAAACAACCTTGTGATTCGAACTTGTCAGACATCAAATACACGTAATCGAAATGCGTGAAGTCTTCAATGAATGTCATAAAATATGAAGCTCAGTGACGAGCTGTCACACTCAATGAATCACAAATGTCAGAATGTATTAATTGCAATAGATATTCAACACTTGTTACCTTACTAAAAAGGCTTACTAGTCATTTTACCTGCAAGACATATTTCACATGTGGACAAATCGAATTTAGAAAGTGAACCCAAAAGTTCTTCTTTCACTTGACGATTTATCTTATTTTTCCCAATGTGTCTCAAATGTGCATGTCAAAACAAATCATAAACATGCTCAAAACAAGTAGAAGAAACATCATGAGACAAACCATAATAAACATAATAGTTAAAAAATTGTACAACTACAATCTGTAACCATAAAGTCGACATTAAGATGTTCGTTAACGCACATAACATTATCATACATAATAGAAACCATGTCATTTTCAAACCAACAACTGATAACCTCAACGAAGAAGAAATACTACTGAAAAATAGATTCTTAATTAGGAAATTATTTCCTTTCATTTTTATCAGTATTCTTCTTTGAACCTTCACCAGATTCTTTACCATTTCCTTTGTTCTTGTTCCATTTACGCTAAAAACCAATGTTTTTCTTGGAACCAGAATCCTCAGCCACATAGAGACATCATCTCAACGAGGTTTCACAACACCCAGTCGCACATCCTCAAGTACAACATGTCGAGCTACATCATTGAAGATTTTGATGTTATCATCGTGAGTAAGGTTGACCTTAAAGTGCTCCCACTGGTCACGAAGGGAACATATGGAGGTTTGAACTCGTTGTTCATCTGAAAAAATGTGTCCAACTGCCTTAAGCTCCACAATCATGTTAGACATAATTCTCACATGTTGTTTAACAGAATGATGACCACGCTTCATGTAAGTATCAATCTTGATATTCAACTGACGAAACTTAGTGACACAAGTATCACCATACTTATCACGCAAATACTCCCACATGACAAGCGCAGTACTTTGCAACTCACATTAAAAAATCATGTCATCCTCGACGGATGCGATCATGATACCCCTGACTTTAGAATCCTTTTTCTTTCAAACCTTATAAGCATCTTAGTTTCTACAATCCCGAGGACCAGTGTCCTGTCCAAGACCGAACATCTCATGGTTCGCAACACGACAACATCTTTACCATCCATTACGTACCAACCTTTCGGTACCACGGATTATAGTTGTCTTCATCGAGCTTATTTCCTTTAATCATATCACCAATGATTGATTTGCTAGTCACAGGAAAATTAAGAAAGTAAATATAAATCTTGCTCTTATTGTGTGTAAAACAATTAAGTGATCATTTAGAATACTTTTGCTCAAAATAATTCTCCCTAAACAGAACGTCGAAAGTGTTGGTTACAATATACCGATCCGATCGATATACCGTATGTGCGGAAGCGTGTAAAGCGATAGATCTACTATGCCATGATCTTAGTGCACACAAGTATGTATAGACACACATATATTTATATATATATATATATATATATCTAATATATATATATAGAGAGAGAAATCAACGAGATCTTACTTTTGGTGACGAAGTGATTCGTTGATGTCGTTGAGGTGGTGTTGAGTCGATTGAACCACCTCAAATGGATCAGCCTCGAAATGTTCACCTTTGGAATGACCTCGTCACGCCTTTGGATCGCCCGGATGTTGAAGCCGCACAAATGGCCCGGCCTCTACGTGTTGCACACGAACCCGGAAAATGAACTTGCTTGCTTGATTGATTGAAGTGGTTCTCCAAGAACTCTTTTCTCTCTATTTTGTGTGATTTTCGTAGCCGAATATTGTGGTGAGAAAATCAGCATTTTCTCACCTATTAAACCATGAAATAACACCAAGTAACCCCCTATATATACATATATATATAAATATATAGAGAAATCAACGAGATCTTACTTTTGGTGACGAAGTGATTCGTTGATGTCGTTGAGGTGGTGTTGAGTCGATTGAACCACCTCAAATGGATCAGCCTCGAAATGTTCACCTTTGGAATGACCTCGTCACGCCTTTGGATCGCCCGGATGTTGAAGCCGCACAAATGGCCTGGCCTCTACGTGTTGCACACGAACCCGGAAAATGAACTTGCTTGCTTGATTGATTGAAGTGGTTCTCCAAGAACTCTTTTCTCTCTATTTTGTGTGATTTTCGTAGCTGAATATTATGGTGAGAAAATCAGCATTTTCTCACCTATTAAACCATGAAATAACACCAAGTAACCCCCCCCCCCCCCATAATGGTGATATTAATGTAGAATCATTATCACACATTAAGGTGTGTTAATGGTGAAGTTGAATGGTCATGTCCACATCCTCATGCCACATTGCATTGGATGTGGTCCCATTCGCTTGCGTGGCTTGCCATGTCACACCATGTGACATGCATTCCATGCAAGCCATGCATCCCATGCATGTACGTAAATCACATCGAATATAAACCTAGTTCATATATATATATGTCGATTCCAAATCGACTCATTTTAGCAAACACTTATAGCTCGTATTTCCGGCTCGTGTGTGACCCTTTAGGTATAATTATCGATCAATATGATATTGTTCCCAGCAATTAATATTATCTAATAATTATTTAAACATCCATAGACGACCTTATGACTTTATCGATTGCACACGTAGGATCGAAGGACATATCCCAACAATCTCCCACTTGGCCTTCAGAGCCATTGTGCTGCCAATTTCCTCTTGTCACTTTATGTCTAAATTTGAACTTGAGGCAAGACTCGAGTCATCCTCAATCGGTTCAAACCTTTCTTGGACTTTGAGACAGACTGTAAAACCAGATTTATCACTATGATACGAATCTGGACGTGGCCACGTATTTTCCACAGTCTCGACTCTCCAAGTGGCCGGTAAGACATGTATCCCATTATAAAATGGAGGACAATCCCATCTTGTCAATCCAAGCTCTCACACTTGCTTCCTGATATACCCAATAACAAGTTTTATAACCTCCTTTTACGAAAGGCGTTTACTTGTATCAAAGTACACCATTTCACAATGGAATCACTCTGGACACTCAGGTCAGAGGAAATTGCTCGACAGTTAATGAAATAGTATTATGACTCGAAATCTTAAATACTATTCCAGTCGGGTCTGTTCGATCATTAACTCCCAGCTAATATCTATGTAATTGTACTTGATGTCCCACATCACTAGCCCATGAAGCGGCGCTATAGTACACATTACAATCTAGTTCTTTGTATCGTCAGTTTGTCCGTACTCGATGATACGAACTAGGAACAATTTATGACTTAATTATATTAGTTCAACAACTGGGACTTCATTATGTGGTAAATCGACCTCATAACCCAATTAATATAATTTAATCATTTGGACAATTCATACAATTTAAACCAAAATTATATGAAAAAATTATTGAATATCATAAAAGATACGTGAATGTTTACATAAACTCCAAAAGTAGACAATACAATAATAGGAATCACAATCCATCTCTAAGATATCGTATCCCTATTGCAGTCGTATGAGCATCATGCTTTGACTGCTGGAGTGGTTTAGTTAACGGGTCTGCAACATTATCATCAGTTGCTACTTTATTTATCTCGATGTCTCCACGACTAACTATCTCCCTGAGAATGTGGAACTTCCTGAGCACATGTTTGGATTTGTGGTGCTCCCTAGGCTCCTTGGCTTGCGCGATAGCTCCACTATTATCACAATAGAGAGATATCGGATGGGCCGAACTAGGTACGACACCAAGCTCATCTAAGAACTTTCTTAACCAAACGGCCTCCTTTGCTGCTTCAGATGCAGCAATGTACTCAGCCTCTGTAGTAGAATCAGCTACGGTGGGTTGCTTGGAACTCGTCTAGCTCACCGCACCTCCATTCAGACAAAAGACAAAACCGAACTGAGACCGGAGATCATCTATGTCTGTTTGGAAGCTTGCATCCGTATAGCCTGTCATAACCAACTCTTCTTGTCCTCCAAAGACAAGAAAATACTCTTTAGTCCTCCTAAGGTACTTAAGAATATTCTTGGCCGCAGTCCAATGCGCCTCACCTGGGTTTCCTTGAAATCGACTCGTCATGCTCAAAGTATACGATACATCCGGTCGTGTACATATCATGGCGTACATAATAGACCCTATTGCCGAAGCATAAGGAATATTTTCCATTCTCATTTGCTCATCAGGTCCCGAAGGGCACTGCCTTTTGCTCAGAGATGTACCATGAGTCATTGGAATGAGACCCTTCTTGGCGTCTTTCATTTCGAACCTTTCAAGCACCTTATCAATATAGGTTGCTTGACTAAGTCCAAGCATCCTTTGCGATCTGTTCCGAAAGATCTTGATGCCCAATATGTACTGTGCTTCTCCAAGATTCTTCATTGAAAACCATCTTCCCAGCCATTCCTTAACAGAATTAAGCATAGGAATATTGTTTCCAATAAGGAGTATGTCATCGACATACAACACAATGAATACAATGTAACTCCCACTGACTTTCTTGTAAACACAAGAGTCTTCCATGTTCTTTTGAAATCCAAACTTTTGTATGGATTCATCGAACCGAAGATTCCAGCTCCGAGATGCTTGCTTTAATCCATAAATGGATCTATTAAGCTTGCATACTCTCTCAGCCTGATTAGGATCGATAAAACTCTCTGGTTGTGTCATAAACACTTTCTCTACTAGAATCTCATTCAAGAAGGCGGTTTTAACGTCCATTTGCCATATCTCATAATCATAATGAGCAGCAATGGCTAAGAGAATCCGAATTGATTTAATCATAGCAACTGGTGAAAAGATTTCATCATAATCCACCCCGTGAATCTGTTTATATCCTTTTACCACCAACCTTGCTTTGAAAACACTAGGTTTTCCATTCATGTCTGTTTTTATTTTGTAAATCCATTTGCATCCAATGGGCCTAGCCCCTTTAGGCAAATCGACCAAGTTCCAAACTTGATTTTCAGACATTGATTCCATTTCGGATTTCATAGCACTCTGCCATTTCTCGGAATCTGGACTCGTCATAGCTTGGATATAGGTCGAAGGTTCATTGCTTTCTAAAAGCATGACTTCATAGTTCTCGTTTGTCAGAATACCTAAGTATCTGTCAGGTTGAGATCTAATACTTCCGGACCTTCGAGGGTTAGGTGTGGTTTCCAAAACCACTGAAGTACTCTCGACTTGGTCTTTAGTGTCCATCTCAGTTTGATCTTCTTGAACCTCGTTCAAGTTTTCTTAAACTTCGTTCAATTCAACTGAGCTCCCACTTACTTTCTTGGAAAGATATTCCTTTTCAAGAAATATACCATCTCGAGCAACAAAGACTTTGTTCTCAGATTGGTTGTAAAAGTGGTACCCTCGTGTTTCTTTTGGATAACCCACAAAGAAACATTTATCCGATTTGGGTTCAAGCTTTGTAGAGATATTTCTCTTCACATAAGCTTCACATCGCCAAACCTTGATATAAGACAAGTTAGGGACCTTCCCTTTCCATACCTCGTATGGTGTCTTATCAACAACTTTTAACGGTGTCCTATTCAGTGTATAGGCCGCTGTTAAAAGTGCGTGTCCCCAAAAAGATTTTGATAGTTCACTAAGGCTCATCATCGATCGAACCATATCCAATAAGGTTCTATTCCTCCTTTCGGAAACACCATTCATCTGGGGTGTTCCAGGAGGAGTGAGTTGATATAGAATACCACAACTCATAAGATGATCATCGAATTCTTGGCTAAGATATTCACCACCTCGATCCGATCGAATGGATTTTATCTTCTTACCAAGTTGATTCTCAACTTCATTTTGGAATTCTTAGAACTTTTCAAAGGCTTCCGACTTATGCCTCATTAAATAGACATAACCATATCTACTTAAGTCATCGGTAAAAGTTATGAAGTAGAAATAACCTCCACGTGCTTGTGAGCTCATTGGACCACATACATCAGTATGGATTAAACCCAATAGATCATTTGCACGTTCTCCTTTTCCTAGAAAAGGTGACTTTGTCATTTTGCCCATCAAACATCCTTCACATGTATCAAATGACTCAAGTCAAAAGATTTGAGAATACCTTCTTTAAGAAGTTTCTCTACACGTTTAATGTTGACGTGGCCTAATCGACAATGCCAAAGGTATGTTTCATTGAATTCATTCGATTTGGCCTTTTTGGTATCAATGTTATATATATGATTGTCAAGTTGAAGTATATATAAACCATGTTCTAATCGTGCCGAACCATAGAACACTCCACTTTTTCAAATAGTAAATAAACCATTTATTGTAGTGAATGAAAATCCTTCAGTATCCAATACTGAAATAGAAATAATGTTCTTGGTAATACTTGGTACGAAATAAACATTATTAAATACTAAAACAAGGCCCGAAGGCAAACACAAATCATAAGATCCTACGGCTAATGCAGCGACCCTCGCTCTATTTCCAACCCGCAGATCGACATCTCCCTTTACCAAACTTCTACTTCTTTGCAGTCCCTGCACATGTGAAACAATGTGAGCACCGCATCCGGTATCCAATACCCAAGAAGAAGAATTTGTAAATTTTATGTCTATGACATAAATACCTGAAGATGAAGGAACGACACCGTTCTTCACATCCTCCTTGAACTTGGGGCAATCCCGCTTGTAGTGTCCAACACCCTTGCAGTAGAAACACTCAGATTCTCTAGGAACATTAGAAGCTTTCAAGAACCTTTTGGAAGGAGCTGCCACAGCTATTCCTTTCCCTTTGCCTTTCACTTCCGGTTTCTTAATCCCCTTGAACTTTTTGGTACCTCCTTCCCGAATCATAAGAACTTCCCTCCTAGGGTCCTTCTTAATCGCCGGCTCATGAAACGATTTCTTCAGTCCATTCATGTGGAAATTCAACCTAAAGGCGTCATAACCATAATGAAGAGAATGTAGAATGAAATCGGTAGCAAACTCGTCATCATATGCAAAACCGAGGCGAGCACTTGAAGCAAATAATCCAATCATTTGCTGCACATGTGGTCCTACGGGTTTACCCTTTTCCAGCCTAGTTGTTGCTATAGCCCGGGTGACACCGAAGCGCTCAATCCTAGCCTGTTCCTCGAACATGCTCTTGAGCTCTTCTATGATGTCATAGGCTTCCATGAACTCAAATTGTTTTTGCAACTCGGGTACCATTGATGCCAACATCAAACATGTCACCTCATTCGAGGCTTTCTGAGCAAGGGCATATGATGCCTTTTGGACCTCCGTGCCCCCATCAGCGGGAAGCACGGGAAGGGGTTTGTCCAACACACTTTCCTTTTTTTCGTATTTGAGGACTATCCTCAAGTTACGTTGCCAATCAAGGAAATTAGTGTTGTTCAACTTTTCTCTATCCAAGATAGAGCTGAACTTGAATGGAGTTGAGACAGACATAGTAAACTACAGAAGAAAGATAAATTAAGTAAGTAAACATCCACAAAGCTGTAAACAAATAAAGTTGTCTAACGAAACTATTTTATTTGTTCCATTTTGTTCATTCGATATCCAATATCGCCGTTCCCAATTATTTCAATGACAAAAAACGTGATAAATCGTAAGTGAAAACTCGAGGTTTTCTAACCAGCGATCTTATCATGCAATTGAAGCCCTATCTCTCATTAAAACGAGGGAGCCAACCAGACAATCGATTCATGCCATCCAATGGCTCGAAAGTCTCTAATTTGTGTCATTGATAAACTTAAGTGTTTTGGATTAAATCACTCCCCGAGGTGTAAATAATCCTAACCTTGTAATCCACCAAATGAAAGACAAATTAGGCATTTGTTTTTGAAATTAATAAATTTGAACAAAATGATCCCAAGACCCTCATCTTGCAAATCTTTAAGCCGACTGAGTCCGCACTTAAGAATTTTAAGATAGGTAGACATCCCATGTCAATGATATCTAATGTCACTCTCGGTCGATGAGAGTCCCATTCTCATCTCATGTCTCGATAGCCACGCCTGCAGTGGATCTATCGATGAGAACCAAACTCACGTGTAAAGGTCTAACCTTTACTCTCACTTATCCCAAGATAACAAGTAGTACCCCGCTGAGGCGGACCTACCAACTTATGATCGAGGGCTTCATGAGTGTGATGTTTTTGGACAAGACATTATACTCATTATTTTGGGAACTTGCATGCATAGGTGTTTATATGTAAGTTGAACATTTATAACATAAAACATCCTATAACTAGCAAAGCAATTAAATACGTAATCGAAAGGCCCCTAGAACCTCACAACTCTCAAACGAAAAGATTAAAAGCAACAAAATAGGCCTTGAACATCTTCTGGACTGGTCCGCGCCTGCCGTTTCAGTTCCGCGCCCGCCGATTTAGGTTAACCTTAGTCCGTACCCCAAAGACCAGCGGTCGCCGTTTCCAAAACGGCGCCCGCCAAAAGGGTACAGGAGGGGGCAAACCCTAAATCTGCCTTTCGGCGGTCGCCGTTTCCAAAACGGCGCCCGCCGAACCAAAACGGCGCCCGCCGGAGCACCAACAGCGCCCGCCGTTTGGCTCCAGCAGCCCCGGTTTCGCCCGTTTTGCTTCGTTTTGCTTCGTTTCTTCTCGTTTTCGCCGGAGAGCCGATATCCAATGTCGATCCATGGATTCAATCCATTGCTTACACATTGAACAATACATTTTTGAATAGAAAAAACCTATATATTACAAAAGATTCCACGGGACGCAGCCCTCCAAAACTATGGCCAATCGTACGTAAAAAACGACAATTCCATTCACCCGACCACTAACGGTGGCCGGCCTTATATCTAAACACATAATCACATAATCACATAAAATAATTAAGCCAATTATGTTGATTTTAAACATATTGTGTCCAACACAAAAGTGTGCACGAGCCCTAGGCTCTGATACCAATTGTTGGTTACGATATACCGATCCGATCGATATACCGTGTGTGCGGAAACGTGTAAAGCGATAGATCTACTATGCCATGATTTTAGTTCACACAAGTATGTATAGACAATCATATATTTATATATATATATATATATATATATATATATATATATATATATATAGAGAGAGAGAGAGAGAGAAATCAACGAGATCTTACTTTTGGTGACGAAGTGATTCGTTGATGTCGTTGAGGTGGTGTTGAGTCGATTGAACCACCTCAAATGGATCAGCCTCGAAATGTTTACCTTTGGAATGACCTCGTCACGCCTTTGGATCGCCCGGATGTTGAAGCCGCACAAATGGCTCGGCCTCTACGTGTTGCACACGAACCCGGAAAATGAACTTGCTTGCTTGATTGATTGAAGTGGTTCTCCAAGAACTCTTTTCTCTCTATTTTGTGTGATTTTCGTAGCTGAATATTGTGGTGAGAAAATCAGCATTTTCTCACCTATTAAACCATGAAATAACACCAAGTAACCCCCCCCCCCCCCCCCCCACCCCCATAATGGTGATATTGATGTAGAATCATTATCACACATTAAGGTGTGTTAATGGTGAAGTTGAATGGTCATGTCCACATCCTCATGCCACATTGCATTGGATGTGGTCCCATTCGCTTGCGTGGCATGCCATGCCACACCATGTGACATGCATTCCATGCAAGCCATGCATCCCATGCATGTACGTAAGTCACATCGAATATAAACCTAGTTTATATATATGTCGATTCCAAATCGACTCATTTTTGCAAACACTTATAGCTCGTATTTCCGGCTCGTGTGTGACCCTGTAGGTATAATTATCGATCAATATTATATTGTTTCCAGCAATTAATATTATCTAATAATTATTTAAACATCCATAGACGACCTTATGACTTTATCGATTGCACACGTAGGATCGAAGGACATATCCCAACAGAAAGAAGACTAAATATCTCAATCATCGGCCCCAATTAGGTCTTATCATAATGAACTCAATCCCAAAAACACTTAATTAACCAAACCATTCAAAATCCCACTTTGACACTTAGCATTCAAACAACTAATGTTTAAATGAAAACATATATAAATCGACAAACGAAATATATACATTAAAGTAATCAAAACATCGCATAGTTTAATCAGAATAACCACTAAGGTCAAACAAAAACTACGAAACTAAAAACAGTGTTTTGTAAAACAAACAAAGTACCAATAGTCAGTATACACACTAACTACTAATGTACATGATAACATGCCCACAAATGAGCCTGAGCTTTTGGCATCCTCTTAATAGGCTCAGTCTTATAGTACATCTTTCTTCTTGTCTCGAGAACGACAGGGGTCACCCACTGGTGTTCAGTACCATGACTATAGAACTCTTCATATATAGCTATGACACAAGTGAGATAGACATCATGGAAGAATTCACGATCTCGATTCCAAATCATTTCTCACATCTCATGTCATTCTAAGGGTAGAGAATCTCTAAATATGATTTTAAACTCGTCCCAATTGAACAAGTCACCAACATTATTCCACATGGTCTTATACTTGTAATGCATGTTCAACACATGATCTCAAAGTATATGTTGGTTTCATCTTTAGAGAAAAGAATTCTCGAACGATACACATAGTACCTGTATTTAGACAAGTTTTAAAATTGGACACTTCCAATTCAAAATCAATAATTAACGAACACACTTGGTCGTATAAAATGTCTAAATAGTGTAAGTAACACTAAGTCACTACCCTTATAAAAAATGACTCATACATAGCGCTAGAAAATCAGACATTCAGCATATAACTTATTAAGTGCCGACGAGCCAATTTAGATAGCCAAATTGTATTACTTTCACATGCTCAAAATATTACAGGAATTTAAAAAACAACAACATTATTTTCACATAGAAAATAATTTACTAAAATTTAAAAAATTCAAAAACTTTAAAAATCAGTATCTTTAAAAAAAATCTTTAGAGACATTTTGAGAGTAATACAATATTCACACAGAATAAAAAAATATTCACACCAGAATAATTTTTAAATCAACTACTTTTGTTTATTTAATTTTATTATTCACAAAAGAATAAGTTTTAAATAAACGGTACTTTTATTTATTTTATTCACACAGAGTAATATTGTTTATACAAATCAAATAAAAATAAATTAATTCACACATATTTTATATTATATGTACTCTACGTACATATATTTTATGCCCGAATAATTAAAAATTATTCACGAAAATTATTCACACTGAATAAAATTTACTTGAAATAAATTCACACAGAATAAATTTCAATTCAATAAAATAAATTCATACAGAATGAATTTTAATTTATTACAAATAATTTCATTAAAATAAATTCATACAAATGAATTTTAATTCACTAAAAAAATAAATTCACACCGAATAAATTTAAACTCACGAGTTCACGCAAATATATATTTAAATAAAGTTCACATAGAACAATAAATACAATTCGGAAGCGCAAAGTTAATGTTCATTCCCAACAGTTAAATATATTATAAATTAAATTAAAATACTTTTATTTTAATTTATTTAACGGGTCGGGTCGAGCCCACGGGCGACCCTAATCCCAACAATGTTGAATATGTGATGGTCAAGTCATGTTGAGTATGTATGTTAATGTATTTCATAAATAACAGTTTATTTCGTAATTTATAATGAAATCTATATGTTTGGTCAACACTTAGAGACTAACACTTAGTGTATGTATACTGTATCTCCAGTCTCGGTGTTACGACATCGACATACTTGAGTGCATGTTCATTGTTGATGAGTTCTCATAAAAATCTCTAAGTGGTTCACATAATCGACTAGAGAGTTCTACAATTTGTATACCATTAATCCTAAGTCCTAGATATTACCGTGACAATTACAAACGGATAATCACGTGTAGTGTTCGATATTCGAGAAATAATCAGTCTAGAAATTTCTCAGATCGAACACTATCGAGTATTTTTTTTCGGAAAAACGAACCACATATAAAACTATATTTCAAGAGTTGAACATCCAATGGTTCAGATCGTTTAAATTAAATAAAAATAATTTAATCTAACGTTAAAGTTCAATCATTCACACAATTACTCTACACTTAAATTAT
Source organism: Euphrasia confusa (assembly GCA_954870475.1). Taxonomy (NCBI): domain Eukaryota; kingdom Viridiplantae; phylum Streptophyta; class Magnoliopsida; order Lamiales; family Orobanchaceae; genus Euphrasia; species Euphrasia confusa. Next base: position 29,113,465 of record OX940960.1, read on the forward strand.
TCATTCGTAATTCGATATATCTAAAACGTTTGATATTCATATGGTTTTTTATGTTAGATGAGATTTTTTGGAAAAATTAAATATCCTAAAGTTATCGATTTGAGAAACAACGAGTTTAAGAATTTCTTGGATCAAACACTTTAGAGTATTTTTTTTCTGAAAAATTAATAATCACACTTTTTTTGCGGGTTGTCCAATTTTAATAATCACAACCCATTTAAGGAAATAATTATTTCCCCCTTTTCATTTAAAAAGACATATACTTTTACCTTTTCACATACATTTTAATACTCTCAAGTCTCAACTATACTTAATTACTTTATTAATTTAAAAAAATATTTTTACATTCAACTTTTTGGTTAAAAAGTCAATAACACTATATTTTCTTAATATCCGTGTTCGATCACCCGTGACTATTATCACATGACGAAAGTGTTGGGAAATTCGCGTCCGAAGTCCCCGCCTGAAAAGCAATACGAACAAACAAGAACGAAAAATACGGAAATAAATGACACGAAGATTTATAGTGGTTCACCCGTTAACGAGGGCTACGTCCACTTCTTGCCGCTGCAATAATTCACTAGAACAATTATAGAACTTGATTACAAGGCTTTGTAATGGTATAATTCGGTTCTAGGCTTTCTAGAGGTGTTAACCCTATTTTACACGCACATAGGGTTTATATAGGGGAGGGAAACTTGGAGGAGAAGAAAAAATCCCGCTGGCAGATTTTCCAGGGGTGGCGCCCGCGACCCAGGGGTGGCTCCCGCCAACTGCTCGCCACCTGGTCGCCATCAGCCCGCTAGCCGCTCGCCAGGAACCTTCTGGACAGGCTGATTTTTCAGCCTTGTTTCACCGCGCGCACGGTGCTCCTCCGCGCGCGCGGCGCTTCTCCCGCGCTCCACCGCTCACACGGTTTTCTCCGTCGTCTTCTACGATCATCTCCGGTGATCGTCTCCGGCGTGAATACACCTTCACACTCAACAATCTCCCACTTGAAGTTTATTCACGACCCCTATCATCTCTTCCCATTGCAGCGGCGTCCCCGATCCTCATCCCAGAAGACCAACCGAGGTTGAACACAACCTCAACTTCTCGCACGGCACCACCTTCGTAAACATGTCGGCCGGATTCTTACTCCCAAGAATCTTCTCCAACACCAAGACGCCTTCCTCCAAGGCTGATCGAATGAAGTGATATCTCAGCTGGATATGCTTCGTTCGAGCATGGTACACCGGATTCTTCGCCAAGTGAATGGCGCTCTGACTGTCGCAATACAAGACACTCCCCGAGTGGTCTTGTCTCAACTCTAGCAGGAAAGCCTGTAGGCACATCATTTCCTTCGCGGCTTCCGTCACAGCAACGTACTCCGCCTCACAGCTCGATAGTGCTACTATCTTCTGCAATCTCGACACCCAGCTAATCGCGGTACCCCCGAAAGTGTACACGTACCCAGTAATACTCTTTCTACTATCCACGTCTCCTCCGTTATCCGCGTCCACGAACCCAAGTAACCCCGAATCTGATTTTCGGAACCTCAAAACAAAACCGGAAGTCCCTCTCAAGTATCGAAAGATCCACTTGACGGCTTCCCAATGTTGTTTCCCCGGATTACTCATAAACCGGCTGACTACTCCCACTGCATGGGCAATGTCAGGCCTCGTGCACACCATAGCATACATAAGGCTCCCAATCGCAGAGGCGTAAGGGACCTTATCCATATGCTCCAGCTCCTTCTCGCTCGTCGGCGAGTCCTCCTTTGACAGACGGAAGTGACTAGCCAAAGGGGTGCTCACGGGTTTCGCAACCTCCATGCTAAACCGTGCTAGTACCTTCTTCAGGTACTCCTCTTGAGACAACTCAAGACCATCCTTGCTCCTCGTAATTCTCATCCCCAGGATTTGTTTGGCAGCACCCAAATCCTTCATAGAGAACTCCCTCGATAGACTCTTCTTGAGCTTGTCAATCTCCGCCAAGCTCGCCCCGACTATCAGCATATCATCTACATAAAGAAGCAAAATTATGTAGGTACCTCCGAGTTTCTTGAAATAGCAGCAGTGGTCCGCCTCGCACCGCGTGAATTCGACCCGCTTCATGAACATGTCGAACTTCTTGTACCACTGCCTCGGAGCTTGCTTCAACCCATACAAGCTCTTTTGAAGCTTACACACCAGCTTCTCCTTTCCTCGGACTTCGAAACCCTCCGGTTGCTTCATATATATTTCTTCATCCAGATCCCCGTGAAGAAATGCGGTCTTTACATCCATTTGCTGAAGATGTAAATTCTCCTGTGCCACCAAGCTAAGCACCACCCGGATGGTTACCATCTTGACTACCGGAGCAAAGATCTCCGTGTAGTCGATCCCTTCCTTTTGCTGAAAGCCTTTCACCACTAATCTTGCCTTGTACCGAACGCTTCCATCGTGTTCTTCCTTTGCCCGGAAGACCCATTTATTGTGCAAGGCCTTCTTCTCCTTCGGAAGCTCGGCTAGTTCCCAAGTCTGATTCGACATCAATGAGCTCATCTCCTCTTTCATGGCAGACTCCCACTTGATCGAATCCCTCGCTTGTATAGCCTCGGTGTAGCTCTCCGGCTCACCCCTATCAGTCAGCAAGATATAGTTAAGGGAAGGTGAAAATTTATGGGGAGGTCTTCTTACCCTAGTCGACCTCCATGGCTTCGGTGTGACTGGATCGATGTTAGGATGAGCATTCTCATCTTGCTCATCCTCGCTGCTCATGTTGCCCTCCTCGATCTTCTCGGTATCCACGACCTCCACTGGAACCTCCTCCGTGTCTCCCACGGGATCAACGCTTCCTTCAACAACCTCGTCTTTACCCTTGTACAAGACCGCCTCGTTGAAGATCACATTCTTGCTTCGGATCACCTTGTGATTTTCGGCATCCCAAAATTGGTACCCGAACTCTGTGCCGCCATATCCAATGAAGAAGCACTTCTTGGATTTAGGATCAAGCTTGCTTCGAGCAGCTTCGTCGATATGGACATACGCCAGACAACCGAACACCCTCAAGTAGGACAGATTCAGCTTCTTCCCACTCCAAACTTCCTCAGGAATCCGAAATTCCAAAGGAACCGACGGTGCTCTGTTGATCAAATGAGCTGCCATGTCGATGGCATATGCCCAAAACATTTTAGGCATCCCCGAGTGTAACCGCATACTTCGGGCCTTCTCATTTAGCGTCCTGTTCATTCGCTCCGCTATTCCGTTTTGTTGTGGGGTCCCCGGAATAGTCTTCACCATCTTGATCCCACTCTCGACACAAAATTGCTTGAAGTCGGCATCAACGTACTCACCACCGTTGTCGAACTTCAAACACTTCACCTTGAGATTTGTTTCATTCTCAACCTCGGCTTTCCATTTCCTGAAAACAGAGAACACGTCACTCTTATTTTTCATGAAATATACCCATACCTTCCTTGTGGAGTCATCGATGAAGGTAACATAATATAGTGATCCCCCGAGTGAGGCGACGGGAGCTGGTCCCCAAACGTCCGTGTGTACTAGTTCCAGCTTCTCCGCCTTGGGCTCCCTTCTACCTTTGGAAAAACTCACTCGTTTCTGCTTTCCAAGAATGCAGCTCTCGCACGTGTGAGACTCAATCGCCTTGAGTTCGGGCAGCAGCCCGTTCTTTGCCATGATCTTCATTCCCTTCTCACTCATGTGCCCCAGCCTGCAATGCCACAACTCGGTCTTCTGGGTGCCATCAACAACACCAACCGAGTCCCTCATGCTCGTAGTCAAGTAAAGTGTGCCCGTCTTATGACCTCGAGCAATGGTCATGGCGTTCCTCGAAACCTTCCATGACCCATCTCCAAATGACGTCCGGTAGCCATCATTATCAAGCTGGCCCACCGAAATTAGGTTCCTCATCAACCCCGGCACATGTCTGACCTTGGTAATCTTCCAGGTTTGCCCATTAGACAGCTTCAGGTTGATATCTCCCATCCCGGCTATATCGAGTGGCTCGTCATCTGCAAGAAAAACCTTTCCATAGTCACCCGAGACATAATTCAACATTACCTCTCGCTGTGCAGTAGTATGGAAAGAAGCCCCTGAGTCCAACACCCAGGAATCGATCGGTGAGTCGACCGAACAGAGAAGGACGTCCCCATCGTCGTCATCCTCCTGCACCACCGCGTTGGCGGTTCCCTTCTTCTTGTTGTCGTTCTTCCCCCGAGAGCGACAATCCCTTTTGAAGTGCCCCGTCTTCCCACAATTCCAACACTCATTATCCTCGGACCTCGAGCTATCTCTTCCATTCCTAGACTTGGATCTCCCTCTGTTCCTGTTAGCATTCCTGCCCGAGTTTCTCCCCCGGCTCTCTACACTCAAGGCCGAACTAGGAGTCTTTCCCTTGAAATCCTTTCTCCGGATTTCCTCGGCAAGGATTTTATCTCTAACTTCGGAGAACTGCAGATTCTCCTTCCCCATAGAGTTGCTAACAGCTGCCCTCATGGGCTCCCAACTATCCGGTAGAGACGCAAGTAGGATCAAGGCGTAAATTTCGTCATCGAAGTTCACCCCGACTCCCTTCAACTTGTCCAAGATGGAATTCAGCTCGTTGATATGGTTGGCTGCGTTTGCATTGTCCGACATCTTCAGATTGAACAACTGCTTCATGAGATACACCTTGTTGTTCGCTGAAGGTTGCTCGTACATGTTCGATAGGGCAGCCATCAAACCCTTGGTTGTGGGAATTGAGCGCACATTGAATGACACGTTTGAAGCAAGAGACAAACGTATCAATCCCAACACCTGCCTGTCGAGGCTTTCCCATTCCTCGTCATCCGTGATCTTCTCCGGTCTACCCTTCAAAGGAATTCCGAGCCGCTTCCCATAAAGGTAGTCCTCGATCTGCATCTTCCAGTGTCCATAGTTATTCCCATCAAATTTCGTAACCCCGAACGAGGTTGTGGTGTCCGTCATCGCTTTTCCCCGATCGCTATAACCCTAGCGCTCTGATACCAGTTGTTGGGAAATTCGCGTCCGAAGTCCCCGCCTGAAAAGCAATACGAACAAACAAGAACGAAAAATACGGAAATAAATGACACGAAGATTTATAGTGGTTCACCCGTTCACGAGGGCTACGTCCACTTCTTGCCGCTGCAATAATTCACTAGAACAATTATAGAACTTGATTACAAGGCTTTGTAATGGTATAATTCGGTTCTAGGCTTTCTGGAGGTGTTAACCCTATTTTACACGCACATAGAGTTTATATAGGGGAGGGAAACTTGGAGGAGAAGAAAAAATCCCGCTGGCAGATTTTCCAGAGGTGGCGCCCGCGACCCAGGGGTGGCGCCCGCCAACTGCTCGCCACCTGGTCGCCATCAGCCCGCTAGCCGCTCGCCAGGAACCTTCTGGACAGGCTGATTTTTCAGCCTTGTTTCACCGCGCGCACGGTGCTCCTCCGCGCGCGCGGCGCTTCTCCCGCGCTCCACCGCTCACACGGTTTTCTTCGTCCTCTTCTACGATCATCTCCGGTGATCGTCTCCGGCGTGAATACACCTTCACACTCAACAGAAAGGAGTATTTCAAGAACATCTAACAGTTCGAATCGTTCCACTGATGTACAAATAATTTAATCTAATGTCAAATCTCAAAGGAGTATTTCAAGAACGTCTAACAGTTCGAATCGTTTACACTACACATGATTCTTCGTTCGTTATTCGATATATTAAAAATCGCTATATTTTATTGAAATGTGATTTCGCGCAGTGATGTCGTAGTTTCTGTGACGTTTTTCTTTTTCTTTTTGTGTGTGAGTTGTGTTGTGTCGAGTCGTTTACTTGTGTCTTCCTCGTGGTTTTGGTACGGTTGATGTTTTGTTGAGCGTGCAGGTGTTTGAGCATGTTTGTTGCGAAATAGATCGAGAAAATGAGCGTAATCGGGTCAAGAAGAGACGTGCCGGCGCCAGCAGGGCCAGGCGCTTGCTCGAGATCATCACCTACTGTCCAGATTTTGTTGCTATGGCGCTAGCGCCCGTTCCCCTACTAAGCGAGCGCCCCCCTCTGCTGTCCAGATTCTGCCCAGCTCCATCCGAGCGCTCACCCGAGGATCGAGCGATCGCCAGCGACGAGGATCAGGCGCACGCCTCCGTGCTAAGCGCTCGCCTGGTACGGTTTTCAGTTGTTGACTTTCGAGTTGACCTCTGTTTTTCCTAAACTATATATAGGGCTTTTACCCTAAGTTTTTAGACACTTTTTCTCTATTATTCTCGCACGTTCAGATATTAAAACTCAGTCCCGTAGGCGTCCTTAAATATTGGTTTTCTAGTTTCGATTCACATCATATATACTGTAGCTTTGAGTTCTTGTGGCATGAATTGATTTTGGATTGAAGAATTGCGACTTTGATTGAATGTTTCAACTCTAGTAAGTTGTATTTTTATTATTATTAATTATCCCTTGATTTGTTTTGGTTAAATCTTGTTATTTGTTTCTTTTGATTTGGTGAATATGATTTCTCTAATTTTCAAATCTAGTTTTTCACCTAAAATTATGAGTAGCTAATTCGTTGATTGGGGTAGGGAGACTTATTTCTCGAGATTAGAAGATAAATTCTTGTTTGCCTAGAACTGAGATTAGTGGAACCATACTTGAACCAACAAGAAACAGGCGTTCTCGTGCGATTTTGGCAAACTAGAATCGAACTTTAAAGTCGATAATCGAGGATCCCGATCCCTAATCTTTTCTCTTATTATTTCAAAAACAATTTCAATATTACTTTACTTATAATTAATTTAGTTGATCTAAATTATTTAGGTAGATTTTAGTTTAAAACAAAACAACCCAACTTTGCATTATGCTATTTCTATTTCTTTATTCTCGTTGCAAACAAATAAACAAAAATGCGTGTCGATAGTAGTGTTCTTCGAGACCGACTCGGGCGAGTTGTTTCGACAACTAGTTCGATTACAAATTTGGCCGCTACTAAAACGACTTATCACGCTGCTTGTGCGATTTTTGGAAAAACAATATCGAAATGGCTTGATTCGAAAAACAACGAGTTTAGAGATTTTTTGAAAATTGCACTTGATATGCAAACCATATTGCAAGAACGTCTAATGATTCAGATTGTTCCAATTAAGTAAGGATAATTTAATTTAATGTAAAATTCCAAGCGTTTTCACTATACTTTATTATCGGTTCGTAATTCGATATATTTGAATTGTTGGATATTTTTGAAATGTGATGTGGCATGTATAGGATGTTTTAAAAAAACAAAAAAAAAAATTAGAAAGTGCCAAATTCAAGAAATAACGAATTTAGAGTTTTCTCTAGATCGAACATTTTCAACTATCATTTTTCTTGAAACTCGCGTTAAACATGAAAAATTATATTTCAAAAAATCCAATCGTTCAGATCGTTTCAATCAACTGCCCTGGACACTTTAGCCCTTGAAGGTCAAAAGTCAAGCCCATGTCTGTGTTAATGACACTTGATCGCTTAACAGTTAAGAACCCAATGCCCTGTATGTGCTAATGGTAAAACGGTAAAGAAGACCGAACAAATGTATTTTTTGTAACGCCCCACAAAATTCAAAGTTAAGCGTGCTGACTCTGGAGTACTTCTAGGATGGGTGACCTCCTGGGAAGTTTCCCGGGTGCGCACGAGTGAGGACAAAGTGCGTTGAAAAAGACAAGTGTTGTTACATGCTCACTATATGGCAATTACATGTTCACTCTATGTTACGCTACAAGTTCATGTTTAGTTTTTGTTATGATAAATATTCTAGCTATGCTACTTATTTGCTCATTTTCACTTTATGCCAAGTTACATGTGCACCATATGCTATGTTACATGTTCATGTTCATTCTACGTGTTCATGTTCACTCTATGCATCATGCATGATTATGATTCACTCTAAGCTATGATAGGTTCACCATATGCTATGTTACATGTTCTCTCTATGATACGTTTCATGATCATGATTCACTCTATGCCATGCTACATGTTCACCTCTTATATATGTTATGAATAACTTGTTTAGGATATACTATTCTAGGCAACTAGAAGCTTTAGAATGATACCAATACTCGATAACCTCAACATAAGAACTTTGAGTTTAGAGAATTTCAGTGGTCGAAAACTTATTCTAGTATGAACCGAAACAATTTTTAAGTCATTGGAATATTCAAATTTCGGGGAAAAAATTTATTTTTAGGGGGGATTGTAACGACCCGTTTTTAATTATTTTAATTTCCTAAAAATCTTTTATTTAAATCGTCGCTTAGCCTAAACCAAATCTCAGACCACTTAATTTTTAGGTCATTTTTTTTTCATTCTATTAACAGCCCAATAGATATAAACCCGATTATACATCTTCTAGTCCATAAACGTAAAGCCCAACCCATAAAAAATTCCTATAGAAATTAAAACTCTCAATCATATCCGATATACTTCGAGTTCCGTTCATCTCTCAACAAACCTACTTCGAGTTCGTCTCCTAAACCACTCTAATCATCCCTATAAATACACATTTTCTACTTCCTATCAAGTCATCAATAATTAGACTCATCTCCAAAACCTAGTCAAAATCTCACTAAATAATCAGCCAAAGCCCGTATTCAGCTCTAATCCCTGCCCCTAAACCGAGCATTGGACCAACGAATTTAGACCATTTCCAAAGGGGGAGGCAATGGCAAAATTTTGTGACAAATTTTGTGGCAAATTCTTGAGGCAAATTTTGTGGCAAATTTTGCCATTGCCTCCCACTTTGCCTCTTTGCCTTTGGAATGCCTTAGAGCTAACATGCTGATGTTGCCCTCTTTGGCCGACACTAAATCGATCGACACCAGTTATCATCACCACATTGCCGCCGCGATTCAGCCCAGTTGCCGGAGCTTCCAATGAGACCCACCAGATCCGTCGAGCCACCGGCCGTCCAATCGAAACTCTGCCTCGTAAATCGCCGACGTAGATTCGGCTTGAGGTTTTGGTACATGTCCGATCAGATTCGACTTTGTGGGCTTTCCACGATGACCAGAGACCTTCGAGTCAAGCAGCCATCCGTCGGAATTTGCCACCCGCGAGGAAGACCGTCGTTGAACCTCTCCAGCCCACCCAAAAGTGACATTGACGCCCCTACTCCGTGACGAAATCGGGTTGCCGCCGCACGTCGTACAATCGATCATCTACGGTCATCGCCGGCGAGAAAGACGATTCCTCAGTCTCTCCCCACAATCTCTCACTCACGGTTTCTCTTTGCAATTAGAAAAGGGGGAAAAGAGACTTTCTGAATCTCAATTTCCATACCCACCGCACCTTTTAATTAAATAAGAAGAATTTGCAAAACGGTCCTTGGAGATTAGTATAACTATGGGCCAGTCCACTTTTAAACCAAGAAAGTAATTATGGAGTCCAACTAAGTTTCACGTATTATGATTTCCACCCAAGAAGTTTCTGACGTTGCTAGTCCAGTCCTTGAAGTGTTAGATGCGCACCCGACTTTAGGGTTTCATGCCACGACAAATCGAGGTAGGTACAAAGTTGTTGGGTTTCTTCGTTCACTTCATGACTTGTTATATATGTGTATTGTATGTGTTCATTATATGGTTTAAATATGCATACGAATAATCGTTATAACCTAAGACCGGGGAAAAAGGTCGAAGGGGATTAACGCAGTTCATTCCATCGTTGTAATCGGAGACCGGGAAAAAGGGTCGACGGGGAGACGCAATAGTTGGTCTAACTCGCAGTTCACGATAACAAGTTTATCGCAGTATTCACGATAACTAGTTTATCGCAGTGTATTATTATTCATTTTATGTGGCGTTCATATGGTTTGTGCATATATTCAATTCATGGGTTAAACGAGTAATTGTCCTACTGAGCTTTAAGCTCACACCGCCCCTTTTTTTTCAGGTACTAACGAGGATGCCGAGCGAGAAGAGTGACGATGAAATTTCCTAATTTATTTCAATAAAATTCTTCTCAAACATGTTTTCAATTTTAGTCAACTTTGTTTCCGCTATTCAAGTATGCATTTGGGATATCTCTTTTTTCATAAATAAATGTTGCTATTTATTATTTTTCTTAAGTTGGTTTGTCAAGTTTTCTAAAGCAAGTTTTCAAAGCTAAATTTCGTAGCGCCCGCGTTTGAAATAAAATTTTTTTTTTCTTCCGCTGTATTTAATTTAATTAAAATAACGGGGCGTTACAGTTGGTATCAGAGTAGGTGTCGACCGGAATTGTGGGAACTAAGTGTCTTGCGGGGCCAAGTGCTCCACCCAGAAGTTGGTGAGAGTACCTGTAAGGGGCATTCCTGCACGGTTGGTTGGTCCTGGGCAAGTAAGGCAAGTAAGGCGCACAACGAGGACGTTGCGCATAAAAGGTGTGGTGATTGTAACGCTCCAGAAAATTCAAATGATTAAAAGGATTGAATATGCTACTCATACCAACAGATGCATCTTCTTTTCTGAGCATCCTCTTATAAGAACTCCAAAGTTAAGCGTGCTGGCTCTGGAATACTTCTAGGATGGGTGACCCCTGAGAAGTTTCCCGGGTGCGCACGAGTGAGGACAAAGTGAGCTCTGGAATACTTCTAGGATGGGTGACCCCTGAGAAGTTTCCCGGGTGCGCACGAGTGAGGACAAAGTGAGCTGGAAAAGACAAGTATTGGTACAGTGGGGCCAGAATGTCACTCCCGACGACAGTCATTGGTAACCGAGCCGACACATTAGGGTCGGGCTTCGACCCCGCAACGGGTCGGGGCGTTACATTTTTTCACTCAAAGACTAATTTGCAATTTCGTGAAATACATAAATTTATTTGTAATTTGTTTCATTTATTTATTAAATAATTTTTTTTATTATTTATTGAATAAATATTAAATCAAATATAATGAAAATTTATGAGACCGTACCATATCATTGACCCAAATTCACAAAAAAATTATATAAATTTTATTCGATTCTTCATACTATAATACTACTTTTTTCACTATATCATAACATATTTTTCACAATATTAATATTATTTTATTCTCAAAAAATAAAATGTATTATTATTCAATTTTTCACAATTTATTATTGTATTTTTCACAGTTATACACTCAATTCTTCACTAAAAATCATTTGATTTTTAACACAATTAATATTAAATTATTCAAAATGTGTATTATTCACAAAAATCTTTTGAATTCTTTACAAAATATGTATTGTATTTTTTTACAAGTCTAAGTCTACGAGGGTGTTTGACAGAGCTTATAAGCTATTTAAAACAACTTATAAGTTTAAAATAAATCTTAAAAAACTTAAAAATAAGTGACCGCTCATAAGATGAAAAAAGTAAGAGTATTTTTTTTCAACCGCTTATATGCCATTGTAACTTAAACAATAAAAGACTCAAATAACCTTAAAATTATTATTTATATATATATATATATATATATATATATATATATATATATACAAAAATTCTAAATTTATTATTTAGTTAATATAAATATTTTTAATTATATTTTTCATATATAAGAATTTATTTTTGGTAATTTTATTCATATAAAATGTTAAATTGTCAAATAAATTAATATCACTTCGGTCTCATTTTTATAGTAATATTTTATTTTTTTGGGAATGAAGTGTGACTATTGCCTTCTGACAGGTAGTATTTTATAAGTTTATATATCTTAGTATTTTATAAGTTTATATATCTATTTTATTGAAATGATTTAATAACTTATTTATTTAAGACATAACATCTTATGTGTTCTTAAAACACCTTATAAAATTTAATATTTTATATTTTTTTAAATAAGTTCACCAAACGATTAGATTCGAGTGAATTTATATGGAAATTTACCTGGATTGTCATAATCTTCCATTCTTTAGAATACCGAGTATAAAGTATATGTTGGGATGTTTTCAGTGATTTATTTCAAATTTTACTATTTTGTTCACACCGCACATTAGTCACTTTTTGTTCCGAATTTTACATGTGATTAATCGCTTCCCCACGTCATCGGATAGGAAGTAGGAAATCCCTTGTCAGTATTTTTCTATCCCAAAATACAGACAAATAAATAAATAAATAAATAAATAAAAAGTTCTCTCTTTCTTCCCCAAAATTTCCCACCATTTTCTATAGTGATTCTCTCAGAAAATATAAATTGAACTTTCATTATCACTTTCACTGCTGACCTTTGAATTTATATATGTCTTTCGCCCTCCAGCAGAACCTCTTCTCTTCCAGGTATATTTTCTCGTATCATTTTTGATATATGTACTGTATTAATTAGTCTTTATTTAATCAGCATCTGGTAGCGTACACTGATTTTTTTGGGGGAAATTAATTCAAGCATACTTTAGGATAAAGTAACCCGTAAATTCATGGGTATTTGTGCTCGGAATTGAAGTGCAATCACTGCACCGAAGTAATTGAAGCTGTTTTTTTTTCTGTTTTTTTTTTCTGCTATGACCCCCTTTGGATAGATTTTGCTTTGAGCTATCATTTATTTTAGTCGAGCAAGCTTGGGAAGGGTGAGTAGTGTGTTGGTGGTTCATCTATAGAAATAATGAGGGTTATTACTTACTAGTATTAGCTAGTATTTAAAATAATTTTAGTTCTTTAACGATAGGTCTAGTTTGCGATTGTCTTCTGGTGGGGCGATGATAATTTTAGTCATGAAAATCATATTTTCCCAAGAGGTTACTTACATTATTGTGAAAATGTATGGATTCTCATTCTAAAAGTACGCCCGTCCCACCAGAAGATGTCCTCAAAGTAGATGTTTTGATCATTTATTAGTTTTGTAACGTGGTCGTTAAAGATGTGTACACTTTATTTGCAATGCAACCTGTTTTGGGTGGAAGGACTCATCACATATGTTTAAGAAAATAAAAGGTGTATATGCAGTTTTACTGGAATTATCTACGGTCTATAGCTCCGTTTGTGAGTTAATTGGGTGAAAAGGTGATGTAGGATGTTGGTTTTGCGAACATGGGACATGCATTCACTTATAAGAGCTCTTAGTAAAGTGAATATATTGTTGTGCATATGGCTCACTTTTAGCTTTTTTGTTTGTAGCTCTTCAAGTACATGGCTTCCAATTAAACCACCCAAGCTCTTCTTCAATGGAAAAGTTGTTGGCTTGAATCACCTGGTATTTAATCATAGTTGTACAAGGAAGAAAGGCCGTGTAAGGATTTTCCATTTGGAAAACGTTAAATTTAGCCTTAGGTGCAGATTTTCAAATTCAGGAAAACAATCTGGTAGCTTTCGCAAATCCAAGAGAATAGACCATGTCTTGCCTTTTGCTTCTGCTGATGATGGTGTGACGGTTAATGCCAAACCGCAAATGAGAACAAGCAATGATATAGGGGGAGTGGCTTGTAAGTTAGATCAATCCTTGCAGGATGAAGACTACAATACCGGCCTGGTTCAGTTATTGCATGATGCTGCTAGGGTGTTTGAGCTGGCAATTAAAGAACAAAACTCTTCATCAAAGATGTCCTGGTTCTCAACTGCCTGGCTTGGTGTGGACAAAAATGCTTGGGCTAAGGCACTTTCTTATCAGGTTAGAATAACATACTAACATCCCAATATTGGTTAGGATATTTTTGAATTAATAAAAACCTGTACTCAAGCCATTTGAAATGTGATGGCACAAATATAAGTTCTCTCTGACTATTATGATATTATCTAATAAGAAAGACGAAAAACCAGTACTTATTTTACTGTGGAATTCATTCAACTAAGTATATAGATAACTACTTTTTTTCCAGAATTTGAAGCTATTCATACACAATTTTAGCTTAATTTCAGTTATTGCTAATATACTACTCTTTGTTGGAAAACGACGACTGAGGACCTTTAGCCATACCGATTACTATAAAAGGAGTTCATATTGCTTCACCTCGGATTGTCAGCATATGAAAGTGAATAATATCGTCACACTTGTGTTGATAATGTGGCAATGATTTCTTTAGTATTATGAAAATGTTAACTGTCTTATGGAAGACTTGTAAAATCTTCAGGCGTCTGTGTATTCTCTTCTGCTAGCTGCAAGTGAGATTTCGTCTCGGGGAGACGGAAGAGATAGAGATATCAATGTATTTGTACAGAGAAGGTAATGAACCTTTATTCATTATTTGGCTGCTAAGTTTGTCTATTAAAAATTGTTTGATATGAATTCTTGTTGGAATTTTGCATTTTCGTTTGATATGAATTCTTGTTTGAATTTTGCATTTTCGTTCTCTTTTGGTTTCTCATACTTTAATTGGGTAATTTATATCATTCTCCTGGGTGCATGATGCTTTACAGACTCAGAGATTTGAATTTTCATCATACGTCTCTTGAATATTCATCACAGGTCTCTTGTTCATCACCCATCTCTTGCATATTCATCACACGTGTCGGATATATTCATGATGCATTGTGCACCCTGTAGAATCATATTTCAACCCCTTTATTGTTTTGTTTACTCTGTCAATTATTTTGGTATATTCACTATTACACTGTTTCACTATTGGTTATATGTTCCAAAAATGAGGTTAACAAGACTCTGATGTCTTATGTATTTCTAAACTTGTCCTTTTGTGTAGTTTTAGCATGATATATATGATTTCTTCTGCACTACGTTCTGTGCCAATATGATTTGTATGAGTTTTTGTTTGCAGTTGTTTTGACTTATATGACGAGATATAACACTTATATTATTGCATTAATGTAGCCTATCACGCCAATCTGCTCCACTGGAGAGTGTAATCAATGATAAGCTGTTGTCCAAACAGCCTGAAGCTTATGAATGGTTTTGGTCTGAGCAAATCCCATCTGTGGTGACGAGCTTTGTCAATTATTTTGAAACGGAGCCGCGTTTCGCCCCAGCTAATGCAGTGTAACTAGCAGCCATACTTTATTTGCTATACCATATGTTTATATCCATAAACACACAAAATTAAAGTAGTTGATTTATTTATTATTACAGGTATAAAAAAGGATTATCCGCTGTGTCTGGCAATTCAAGTGATATATCTCTTCTCTTGCTTGCACTTAGTTGCATAGCAGCTATCATGAAACTTGGCTCCACAAAAGTGTCTTGTGCTCAGTTTTTCTCCATTGTTCCCGACATAACTGGGAGATTGATGGACATGCTAGTTGAGTTTGTTCCAGTTGGGCAAGCTTACCATTCAGTAAAGGAAATTGGCCTACGTAGAGAATTTCTTGTCCATTTTGGTCCTCGGGCAGCTGCATGTAGAGTGGAAAATGAATTGGGTGCTGAGGAGATTATGTTTTGGGTTGGTCTAGTACAACATCAGCTGAGGCGAGCTATCGATCGGGAGAGGATTTGGTCCAGACTCACTACCAACGAAAGTATTGAGGTTAGTCTGGGTGAATTTTATCTTGTATTTGGATATGGTCTCTTAGTTTATTAAACAAACAATTTACTTATTTTCAAATCAAATGTTTTACATTTAATTATATTTTGGTGCATCGAGTTTTAGCTGCCTGCGCAATTGAAAAGATAATATGCAATTTTTTAGAGTGAACAATTTTTCCTTGGGGAAGTGATCAAGAATTTGTTATATCAGATATTGTCAGGAAACTAGGATATATATTAATTCTTGATGCTAACCAACAGTTCCACATTTCCATTTCTCAACTCTTTTTGTTTGAGTAGTGTGTTGAGTCTGCCAGAATTTCTAAAATGGTGTAAGATAATTGATTGTAACATGTTGTCAAAACTTTACACTTTGCACTTGGGACAAAGGTTTTTGAGTTGACATACAGTTACATAATTAACAGGGCAGATTTAGCCTGCCATAGTAACCATGTATTCATTCTGAAGTTGGTGAGTGGCCTTAATTCAGTTTAGTATGTGACAATATGAAATCTCATTGAAGAAATTTCATACTTTAATATCTTGTCAAAGTATGATGGTTGTAAGGTCCTGATTTTTCCTCCTGTTGTAATAAAGGTCTTGGAGAGGGATTTGGCCATATTTGGGTTCTTCATTGCCTTGGGGAGATGTACACAGTCTTATCTATCTTTGAATGGCTTTGAAACAATGGATGGACCTATTGAAGGATTTATACGGTTCAACTTTTAAGTTAGAGATGCACTTCTTTTATTTCTATACTTCGTATTTTTGCTGTACCTTACCAGGTTCCTTAACTAGGTATCTGATTGGAGGCAGTGTACTTTATTATCCTCAGCTGTCAGCGATAAGTTCTTATCAACTGTATGTGGAGGTTAGCCTGATAAAAAAGTTATTAACGTATTCTTATTTTCTGGAAGAACTGAAGAAACTAAAGATCTGTTGACGTAACAGGTTGTGTGTGAAGAGCTGGACTGGCTTCCTTTTTATCCAGGCAGCAGCAGTACTTCCAAACGCACAATTGGACACAAACATCAAGAAAGTCCTCCCAATGCTGAAGCTATTCCCTTGGTATTAGATGTTTGCTCTCACTGGGTAGAGAGCTTTATTAAGTACAGCAAATGGCTTGAGGGTCCATCTAATGTTAAGGCAGCTAGGTTTCTTTCAAAAGGGTATTAACTCTTAAGAACTCCCAAAATCAATTTAATAAATATCCAATTAGTCAATGTACAAAATTTAGAAAAGTAATGTAGGCATTCCTATTTTTTCTCACTTATTTCAGGCACAACAAACTGAAAGCAGGAATGGAAAACCTGGGAATCCAAAAGTAAGTTGATGGGAAACCGTACATGTCTTCCCCTGCATCCACTCTCTTTTTGTGTCTTCATAGTGCCGTGAAATATGGGAAAATCTAGTTTTTTTCTTCTTCTGATAGGACTGTTCAAATACTTGCATGAAGCATTGTTCTCAAATCTCCATGAATTATTAATAAATTTAAATATTAAAATGATTTTAAAATAAAGCATGTCCCAATATTGCCCTTTTTTGGTATTCTCTTGGAAAACTGATAGAGATCAGAATTGGAGGATACATTTGGACAACATGCTAAGGTTACATGTTAACTGAGATTACTAAGAAATTTTCTCATGATATCATATTTGTTTCTGATTAACATGTAGTTCAGATGGAAATTCTTAGTAATCATTAACATGCGGTGATGGCTGCTTGCAACAATTGATATCCATTGGTTAAACAACAATTGTTTTGCATAATACCCTTTTTGTCTCTTATATAGTAGTATTAATTATGAGTTAGGACTTAAATGTTATAATTAGTCTCGTTACGTGTTAAAAATAAATAAAAATCAGTTTGAGTAAAACATCCATTTTATAATGTAGTGCGTTCTCCTTTCCATATGCCTTCGTTAACATATAACATCTGATGACCTGGTAGATCCATTAAATATTCAGGAAGAGTGGGCGGACATTCAAAAAGACTAAATCGTAAATGCTTGGTTAACACAAGGTTATTGTTAAAAGCGTGCGAGTAGTTAATTAGTTATACTCTGCATATGATACGACCCATAGTTTCCCAGAGCCTTTTCCTTGCCAGCGTCTTATTTTTGTCTAATAAAAACATGTTATAATCGATAATGATTAGAAATTTGTTGACAGGAATCCTTCCCCAGTTGATCAAGATGCCCAATCATTTGATAAGGTACTTTGGAAACTCTGTTGAGTGAAGCTAAAACGATATATAATGCATGTATTACTCTCACCCCTTCTTTGTGTGAGAAGTGGATGATCAAGAATGCAATGCCTGTATGCAGCACATGCTTACCCTCTACATCCCACAGAGTGTGTGATCACTATGAAGTAATTGTAATGAAAGAGTATGATTGCCTGGTCTGTCTTCTACAAGCATGACTTAATTCCTTAATCTAGAATTTAATAAAATCTGATTCATTGGTCATTTCTAAAGTTGAGCTCTTTTAGAGTCATCTAACTTTATATTGTAGATTTGATACTGTATTTTTTACCAAATAAGTTGGAATTGCAACATTATGGACATAATCAATTCATACAATTGAATACGTCCACATGACTTGTGTTAACACTTTGATAAAGATTGTTGCAATGACACACTTTATTCTGGAATTTCTATTAGGCTTTAGAGAATGTTGAAGGTGCTCTTCTACGGCTTGAAGAACTGCTTCAGGAGTTGCATGTATCAAGGTCTAGTTCTGGAAAGGAGCATTTGAAAGCTGCTTGTTCAGACCTTGAAAGGATACGGAAACTAAAGAAAGAGACTGAGTTTCTTGAAGCATCTTTCAGAGCTAAGGCAGCATCTCTTCAGCAGGTATACACTGAAATCTTCCTGAATCCATGTCTTCACCTGCAAAACTTAGTTAAAATTGGCAACTTTAACTGATGGTCATCACGAGTTTCTGATAGACTGATAGATGTTAACTTTGTTTATGAGCAACACAACCTTATATGTCTTTTTTTCCTGTGATTCACCCGAGATAGAACTTTTTAGCATATTCTTGTTTGATTTTAGGACTGTGAATTTAACCTAAAAGAGGGTGTTTTATAGAACACCGAACTTTTACATCGAAATGAGAAAAAAAGGAAAAATGTTTTAAGACCTAAAAAATAGAATTAAGTTAAATTTTTGTTTAGTGATCATCTGAAACTTTTGAATTGTTAAAAGATATGGCTGAAATTTCATGTTTGAAATCTACGTCCTTAGCAGTCGTCTGCTTTTTCTAGGACCTGGTGCAGTAGATTAGTACGTATCTTCTGGACAATGATTTCTATTTTTCTGATAGCTGTTTTTCATGAACATGAGTACATGACTTTAATTGGTGCAAGTCCTTGGGTATATTGAGGGTTTACGTTTTTCAAGATATTAACATGCAGTACTTATGTACCTTATTCATGTGTTTTTTAAGCGTATATCCTATTTTTATCTCTATTGCTTTTATAATGAAACTGATATCTTTAATTAAAATTACTTGTCAATTTGGTTGCTGAGTTCTCACTTTAAGTGCTGCTTGTTTTTAGATCAATTCACTTTCTTTTTAATATGTTTCATAATCTAAATGAAAAAAACATCACCATCTCGTAAGTTTATTATCTTTTAAATCACCATTGCAATTACGTTGAACTCTTTGGTTACATATTCTATTTAATTGTTTTCACTGGTGGTTTGTATGCATAATATGTAATTATGTTGTGTACTAAACTATGTACTGTAGTTAATAAAGAGCAGCACCCCTCATTCAACTTTATTATTCTATGTGGTTTCTGTTTAATCTACAAGGGGGGTGTCAGTGGCCTTAGACCTCCACTTGGTGATCAGCAACAGAATTCCAGAGGAAAAGATAGTGAAAGTTCCGACACAAAAACTGATACAAGCAGCAGGTGCAGATCATTTGACGTAACTTGATGCTATAATATTATATCCGATTTTAATCTTTTTGCTGAGTAGGGCATTCTTTTTTGGGTTAGCAGTACTCGGGGATTGTTGAATTTCTTTGTATTCCGACCAAGCAAATCATCTGACCCAAGCTCTTCAACTGCAAATGACAGTGTATGCCTTTATTGATTATACTAGTTATCAATTACTTGTAAATTTATTTGTTCGCATGCTGCATTTTTCTTTCTGTTAATGTCCTGTGTAAGTTCAGACTTCCTGAACGTTACTTCTGAAATGCTGGGTGCTTCGGCTCGCATTATGCATGTGTTGCATGTTTCTGTTACTGTGAGACTATGGATTGGACAGTGCCTTACGTAGATGACCAAATCCTTAACTTGCATCAATCAATCATCCAAACAGCGTTGTGTCCCATGGATGTTATTGACTACGGATTTCATGAGTACCATCAAAGAACTTAAACTTATATATGTTTTTTCTATACTGGCATACGTTGTCAAACTCAGAATGCCATAATTTTTTTTTAGTTGAAAGTATAAACTGTATATGTTTTTGTACTTAATATGTTAGCTTTTGAGTTATTTACTCTATATGTTCCTTGTTTGTTTTCCCACAATGGTGGGTTTTACCAATATTTTAATGAGGCCCTGCCTAATGTTAGCTGATCGTCCATGTGGCCAGAAATTATCTATTTATGTCTATTTTATTTGGTCTTCACTCTTCAGTTAAAAAACAAAACATAGGGAAGAGTAAATAACTACCACGTTAGCTTAGGATTGTTTTTAGCAATGTTGTGCTGCTTGTGTATTTTGTTGTTCCAAAAGGAATTAAATACAAGTTGTTTAAGAAATCATATAGTTCCAAATCATTTTTACTTTTGGCAGAATGGTGAGATCCTTGAACAAGAAACTGCAAATAACAAAATGGCTGACTCAGAATCAGATGAAATTCAGCGATTTGAACTTTTAAGGAGTGAGCTAATGGAACTTGAGAAACGAGTCCAAAAAACCGCTGACCAATATGAGTATGATGAGGTACATTGTGACTTCCTTCTAACCATAATTGAGCATTATCGGCATAAGGTCATTACCTTTGAAATAGCTTTTAGTTTACCTTTTCTGTTCATCATCAGCTATCCAAGTGAACTTGTTGTCTCTCTGTACATTTGAAATCAGATTAGATTTATGGAAGAACTGATAAAGGCTTCGTTCATTCTATTTTCAAGTATGGGTTATTGACCCTCTAAGTATTTTTCTTGCTTAAGAGTGCTGGATTGAGGAAATATTTGATATAGACAAAGTTTACTTTAAAGTATAAACTTATTCACTTAGTAATGAATTACAGAACTTGGTTTATTTCATCATGTTTGTAGTTGAATATTTTTCGCTTTCGTGCTCAAGGCTAACTCATTACTGTTGATATGATTGCATTGAAAACAAATCGTGCAGGCGGAAGTTCTGGTGAGAGATGATACATCAATACTTAATAGTGATGATAAAGGCTCTAAGTTGGTTCTTGTTCAGAAGAAGGATAGTATTATAGAGAAATCTCTGGATAAACTGAAGGAGACGAGCACAGTATGAATATATTATCCCTCTGTATTTTTTACTATTTCATTGAAATTTATTTTGTCGCCTGTTTAATTGTTGCAGTTTTTAGATTCAGTGATATTTATGTTCCATGTTATCCTGGAAATAATCCTTCATCATCGTGCTCGAAAACACAATTTAAAGCATAATGTTCATGTTTATGCGATTTCTATTAGATGATGCATTGATGATCAAAATTTGTTTCTTCTTGTAATAACCATTCGCTCTATCTTCCTTCTTAAACTTGGATAGAAGTCCACATAAATAGACCACATGTTGTAATTTTTCTTGTATATTCTTTGTGAATGGATGATTAATTCAATGTTTTTTTCTTCATATTATTACTGGAATTTCTCAAAATTGTTTATGTTTGTGGGCAGGACGTTTTACAAGGTACACAACTTCTAGCCATTGACACTGCTGCTGCTTTGGAACTCTTAAGGAGGGTACTTACTGGGGATGAATTAACGGAAAAAGAAAAACAGGCTCTCCGAAGGACATGTACTGATTTGGCTTCAGTACTCCCTATTGGTTTTCTCATGCTTCTTCCGGTAAGCAATGTGGACATTATTTTGAATGTCTGGTTTTTATTTTTAAGCACTGTGCCGAGTTTGAGTCTGTCATGACCTGAATTGAGTATGGGAGTTCAGTGAAGATATGATCTAGATTTATTGTCTTCTTAAATTAATTATACAATAGGATAATTGTCTGAGTCAGTCAGCCATGGCATTTTGCGAATGTAAATAAATCTATCGAAGTATATATATATATATATATATATATATATATATATATATATATATATATATAAACCAAGACAGATCTTTATAAAATTATATGTTCAATATATTAATACGGTCAATTCTAAAATTTTGAACTGAATAAACCGAAGACCGAAACTTTTAAGCTTAACCGAACCGACGGATTCTGGTTACTGACTGAATCTACCAAACTAATTTGGTTTACTGTTAATCTTAACGGAGAAAATCTAGGTTATTTGAGCTGCCCTAATCTCCGTGACTCGACTTTTCCCATGCTAGTGCTTTCTTTTCCCATTTAACAAGCTGATATAATGTATTGATTGTTGAGTATGTATATCTGGCAGGTTACTGCAGTCGGTCATGCTGCTATGTTGGCAGCCATTCAACGCTATGTGCCATCATTGGTTTGTACCATCGGAGCCCTCATAGCTTATATATAGCCTAGTCCTTTTCCATTTGAAACACAACCCAAGTCGAGTTAATCTTGTTTTCTGGTGGCAGATACCTTCGACATATGGACCTGAAAGGTTGGTTCTATTGAGGCAGCTGGAGAAAGTAAAGGAAATGGAAGATGATGTTAACGTCAATGAAAACGCGGATGAGGAGTAAATCCTAAACAAAAGCTTCCGTAGATACATTCTGGTCATCGTTTGATTATCAACATTTTATGCAAAGTTGCGGATGAGGAGTAAATCCCAAACAGAAGCTTCCGTAGATACTTTGCCTGTCATCCTTGGATAATCGACATTATATGCTAAAGGGGCTCTGTATTATCGGGCTTTGGGTTTGTGGGGTTGACTGAGTAATCTGTTCCACTTGATGACCATGCTTCTAATTTCTGATGAAAACATCAGGTTGGGAATACTATAGACATTCGTCGTTGAGCAAGCATAAACCTGTAAAGAAATTCAACTAGACTTGCTATTTGCTACATTTCCACGATGTGGCTAACAGTCCTGTATATTCCCATTGATATATATATATATACAAAAGATGCACTTTTCTTGCATTCCCTTGCTATAGAAAATGCATTTCCTTGCATCTGGCCTTAAAAGATAAATTTTAAAATTAGATAAATACATAACTCCCCTAGATCTAGTATACTTCATGAAATATCAATAATATTGCCAAGTGAATATCCCCAATAACTAAATCCTGCATCTTTATGAAGGGGTAGTTTTGGATTGAATAAAATGAAATGAACTTAATTGAGTTAAAATGTTTTTTATATAAAATTAAAAATAATTACTTTCTTCTTTTGTTTTTTATTATAAAATATTATTAAATAATTACAACCACACAAACTCACTTTATTTACAACCACAATTCAGTGACTCCACTATGCACATAAAATATATTATTTCTTAAATATTGTACTCAATGGTAAGTTGGTAACCAAGGTTTTAAAAAGCTCTAGAGGATGGTAACTAGAAACCTAGCGTCTAGAGAGATTAATATAAACTAAGCGAATATTAATCTTTTCACATTTTTATATTAAATTAATTAATATTATATTTTAAAATAATTTATATATATTTTTTTGATAAAATGACAAGTTTTTTTACCTTTATTATAAATAATTAGTTACATAATCTTCTTTTATAGATTAAATAACAATAAAATATTACAACAATTTTGGCCATGTTTGGTAGCTTAGACAATTTATTGGCTTGACAAGTTAACTAGGTTAAATAATCTTAACTTGATTGGACAAGATACATATTTTATTGTTTGGTTCACTTTACTTATAGGGAGTCCTTTCGAAAATAAATTATTTTTAAAAAAATTGTTGACAAAAATACCCTCTTTTCATTTTACACAACTACACAAGCAAACCGCCTCCACTCTCACTTTCCCATAAATCCTCGATGTCGTCGGCGCCGATCTTCCCACACGAAGTCCTTTTTGACATCTTCAATCGCCTCTCTATCTACGAGTTCTCTGGATCCGACGATGTGTCCTTTGTGTACAAATCGCAGATTATCGGTAGACCCCAAATAGCTTAGTTTGCATCGCCTAGAAGTCGTTCGACAAGAATCCAACTATTTGGACCGCCAGCGCCACCTACTTCTCCAGATCGGCACCACCGAAAAACGATTTGGAGGGAAATTTTACATATGAAGATTCGATGAAAAGAGAAGAAGAAATTGAATATTGCATATCGCTAAAAAAATCGTTGCTTGAAATTAGGTTAAGTGGGACCCACAATTATTATTTGGCTTTAAATTTTCAAGGGCAAAATCGTAATTTGGGAATAAATCTGAATTCCTGTTCAACCAAGACTTAGTAACACCCCCATTTGGGCCGATATCTCCTTAGAAGGTGAATAGGAAATAGAAACATGGGCCTAAACATATACTACCAAACATGAGAATTATATCTCACAAATTATATAAAATATTATATTATTAATCCATCTCACATAAAATATTAATTTTCTAATCTTTATATACATTAAAAACGTAAAATTCAAAACGAGAAGAAAAAAAACATTATTTTAACATTTTTGTGTCTAAAACTAACTAACCATGCCAAAGCCGCCTTGGTCCGACTAATCTCCGCTAGGCCGCCTAATTCCGCCTAAACGTCCATAATGAAAAATTCGGGCAGTTCACCTCCGCCTAACGCTTAAGCGGACTGAGGCGCCGATTTTTAGAACATTAATAGTAACAGAATATTTTTTAGTGGGATAAAAAAATATTAATTTTAAAAAATATATAAATAATATTCTAACATGTGTTTAAAAATATTTATCTTAATTTTTTTTTATAACTTTAATTTGAAATAAATTAAATTGAGTTGAACTGAATTCAAATGAATTGAACTTAATCGAGTAGAACTGAAGTGAACTTAATCTAGTTGAACTATACGAAGCTAATCGAATTTAAATTAAGTCCAAAATTACATGACATATAAATCTTCATATTGATAAGTGATAAATGGCTTCACGAGTACACTATTCCGTTTGGTAGCTCATATAACACCTAGGGTCCCGTTTGGTTTCCTAGATACATTATCTTAAGTAATCCAAGATAACTATTTTATCTATCATAACTATTTTATCTATTTTAATTGGTGTTTGATTTGTACTTAAGATTGGATTCCTATTGAGTTCGGTGAATTTCCTATTCCTCAATATAAGGATATTATTACCTATTAAAAAATTAAAATTTTTCTTTCGCATAGACGAATTTCATCTTATTTTTCACATTTTTATAAAAATAGAACCTTGAACATCACAAAAATCTGATTTCATATATGCGGGTTCTTTTTGTTCTTCTTGCAGAGAAAAAAATAAAAAAAAAATACATATAATAAAAACAGTGGAGTGTAATTCTGAAAAAAAAAAAGTGTAATTACCGCACTAATAGATCTGAATCTAAAAATTATGAACAAACTCCATCAACATTGCAAAATATTTAATTGGATTAAACCTTAATTTTCAAATGCATTTTCTGAACAAATTTCATATTTTTGTTTCTTTGCATAAGCACACGAGCTTATAAAAAGGATGAAAACAAAGATTTAATAAATTATAAGATTTGTTTTTTAAAAAAAAGACATGAGATCACACTTCAGGCAGTAGAGAAGGAGAAGAGCTTGAAAATCGATGAAAATGACAATTGAAATATTTTATTCTGCTTTAAAGATGACAACAGTATTTTAATAATTAATGTCATTTATTTTGTTTACTATTCAAACAAGATATTATATCTTACCATATTGGACGGTTAAGTCATCTGAAAAGGAACAGTGAATACATACGGGCCTTTTATCCAACACAGGCCCAACAAAATTAAATCAAACATCAGATATGAAAGTTAACGTATCTATCAGGATTTTATCTGGGCAACCATAGATAGTTAAATTATCTATAGCTATCACATGTTTGGTTAGTAAGCCTGTTTTAGATATCAGACTCGCTATTAAATACTGTTGCCCTTCAGTAAATTTAACAACCCATTTCGGGAAGATAAAAATCTTGTTTAAACGGTAATCATTTTTTATTGGGAAATATACAATCCACCCATCTAACATTAAGAGCACTCCCAATGGGGGAGGCAATGGCAAAATTTGCCTCCCCACCACCACTGTAGCTAGGGGTGGATTAACGAGTTGCTCGGATCGTTAAGCTCGTGATCATTAAGCTCGTTATAACTAAACTCGTTAATTTTAACGAGTTCAAACTCTTGATCGGCTCGGTTCGTTAAATACTCGTTTAGCTCGTGAGTGTTCACGAGCTGCTCGTTAAATTCATACGTAAGCAAGTACCAAATCATGTCATCAAAGAAGTAGCATAAATAGGAGCTCATAATCACGTTTTAACAACTCAAATACAATAAGTCAATAACTCAAAGACCCAACTCATGGGCTGAGCCCCTATATTTTGAGCGGAATGGGTGGGTTGACCCTTGACATTCATGGGCTGAGCCTCTATACGTTTTAACGAGCTTACAGAGCATGCTCGCGAGGCTCGTGTACTCGTTCGTTAAGCTCGTTATTATTAATGAGCTGAAACAGCTGTTCGGCTCAGTTCGTTAACTTACGAGCTCGAGTTGAAACGAGTCGAGTAGCCGAGCGCTCATTAAGCTCGCGAGCAACGAGCATTTCGTCCAGCCCTAACTGTAGCAACCCCAATGGGGGTCTTCAAACTGGTGGCAAAATAGAGATGGTGAACAGTGGGCGGCAAATTTTCCTACCCACTGTTCATGGTGGCAAACCATTTTTTTTTTTTTAATTTTAGTTATTATATATATTATATATTTATTTTATTTTCATTTGATTTTTATGTTGTTAATGTGACATTTTTTTTAGGCCACAATTTTATATTATTTATTATTTTAAAGAAAATAAAATTAAAATTTAATTAAGACATATGTAAATTTAAAAAATACAAATACAAATTAAACTTTAATACTAGAAATTTTAATACAAAATACTAAAACATAAAATATAATAGAGAAATGAAACATAAATTCAACATTAATTTTACGAATATTAATAAGGTCCAAGATCACTTCTTCCCGTTCCTCCAAAGTCACCAAAATATTGTTGGAAAGAGCCTGTTTGATTTTCAAATTGAGTCATATTAGATTTTTGCATAATTTTACGCTACTCAATTCGATACCATTCACGTCTAGCCGGATCAGTGATGGTATCCAAATCCTTGTCCATAATTTTATCATCTCTTTTTTGTTGATTTATTCTTGCAAATTCATCCATGACTCTTTTTTGTTGTAAGTTTGATTCGGACATTATATCGTCAATCCTTTTATTCGACTCCTCTACAATTTTTGCTGCACGAGATGAATATTCTCCAGATTTTCTCTTATGTTTTGCCTTTTTCACTCCCTCTGGTCGCATTTGGGATGGTGAAGCATCATCAGTGTCGTCACTTAAGTTGATGTTGAATGGAGATGCTCCTGGAGAAGAGAAATTGGGAGAATTTGGCATTGATCCGTCTACTTGTTGCGAAAAAAAATTTAAGTTGCGTCTTTCACTGTTCTCGACATCCACGAGATCTTTAACCTGTTTGAGCACATTATCAAATTTGAAACCTCTGCTATACTTGGGATCATTCATCAACAAAATCTTTGCTATCTGCATCTGCAAGTTTTTACAACTGAATATTAATCACCAAATTTTAATAAGATTATACATAAAAAAATATAAAAGGAAAATCAACTTACTATATCTTCATTCCAAGCACCACTCAGATTCATATTTTCAATTTGAGTAATGGCTGCATTGAGTGCCCTCACTGCAGTTTTGATAACAGCAAAACGATCCTTCAGTGACTTTGCGTTTCGAACTACAGGGATGGTACTTGGTCGAGTAGAATTATAGTTGGTTGCTATTCGTGACCCCATTGCGCCTCCAGACTGATTATTTCCTACGATTGGATCTTGAGAGATTTCTATATAAACCTCACAGAGGTGAATATCTTCTTCAGGATTATAAGAGGTAGTTCGAGAGTTCGCCATTGTAAATTATTTAAGATAAGAAAATAAAAGAAACAAAGTTGAAAGAGAAATGAGGTAGTGACTCCATGTTTACTCCTTAGTAGTATTTATAGATTTGATTATATCAATTATCGTCTTATCTCTATCAACGGTTGAGATCAAAAGTTCGGATTTCCTATCAACGGCTATAATCAATGATAAGGATTGTGTTTTATCCATTATCGTCTTATCTCTATCAACGATTGAGATCAAAAGTTCGGATTTTCTATCAACGGCTATAATCAATGATAAGGATTGTATTTTATCCATTATCGTCTTATCTCTATCAACGGTTGAGATCAAAAGTTCGGATTTTCTATCAACGGCTATAACCAATGATAAGGATTGTGTTTTATCCATTATCGTCTTATCTCTATCAACGGTTGAAATCAAAAGTTCGGATTTCCTATCAACGGCTATAATCAATGATAAGGATTGTATTTTATCCATTATCGTCTTATTTCTATCAACGGTTGAGATCAAAAGTTTGGATTTCCTATCAACGGCTATAACCAATGATAAGGATTGTGTTTTATCCATTATCGTCTTATCTCTATCAACGGTTGAGATCAAAAGTTAAGATTTCCCATCAACGGCTACATTTGCCTATAAAAAAAATCTTTAGTGATTGAATTTCTCACTCTCATCTTTCAACAATCTTTCTTCGCTATTTCATACCATGAATACCAATTTCGCTTGCTCTTCTAATTTTTCACCTTCCTCTTCTGATGATGATATGGAAGAGTGTGGGCGGATCATAGCCAATTTACATCAACAAAATCTTAATCTTTGTAATATAGCATTGTCCAATAATAATTTCCTTCTTTCCACACTTGTAGGTTCAAATGTCAAGTCAACTCGTGGAGGCTCAATTGTTGGTCATCAAATGGTATATCGTGATAGAGAAGTTGTTGGTCGTACTCTATTTGCTGATTACTTTGCGGAAAATCCAAGATACGACGAGGCAATGTTTCGTCGGCGGTTTTGAATGTCTCGAAATTTATTTCTTCTAATTGTTGATGCTCTGCAAACTCATGATCGTTATTTTGTACAGAAAAGAGATGCAACTGGGAGACTTGGCTTGTCTGCACTCCAACAGATAACAGTTGCATTTCGAGTTCTGGCATATGGGATCACGGCAGAAGCATTCGATGAATATATAAAAATCGGAGAGTCTACTGCAGTTGAATGTGTAAAACGCTTTTGTCGTGCTATTGTGGAGATTTTTTCGGAGAAATATCTAAGATCGCCAACTGCTGATGATGTTGCAAGGCTACTTCTTATTGGTGAGCAACGTGGGTTCCCGGGCATGTTAGGTAGCCTTGATTGTATGCATTGGAAGTGGAAAAATTGTCCAACAGCATGGGCAGGACAATATTCAGGCCGCAGTGGTTCACCAACGATCATTCTTGAAGCTGTTGCTGATTACGATCTTTGGATATGGCATACGTATTTTGGTATGCCAGGATCAAATAATGATATTAATGTCTTGGAGAGATCTCATCTTTTCTCTGATCTAGCGAGAGGTATTTCTCCTCCTGCACATTATGTTATCCAAAGAAAAGAATACAATAATGGGTATTATTTAGCAGATGGCATATACCCTAAATGGTCAACTCTTTGTGCAAACCATTCATGAACCTCGTGGTATGAGGAAAAAATTTTTTGCACAAAAGCAAGAAGCATGTAGAAAGGATGTGGAACGTGCATTTAGAGTCCTTCAAAGTCGATTTGCAATCGTAGCAAATCCTGTTCGATTTTGTTCTACCAATGATCTGCAATATATAATGAAAACATGCATTATATTGCATAATATGATAATCGAGGATGAACGAGATCTTAGTGCCCACATTGTAGAAGGAAGAGAAGTGTCAGCTCCACTCCAGAGGTAGCAATGGAAAATAATGGAAATTCGACATTCCAAAATTTTCTTGCTCGACACAGACAAATAAAGGATGCAAAAGCTCATTTCGAGCTTCGAGATGCTTTGATTGAACATCTTTGGGAAGAATTTGCTAATTCGTAAAATTAGTGGTCATGATCAATATCTATTATTTAATTTTTAGTATTGCATTATGTTTTTTTTATTTGCATTATGGTGTATTATTATGTAATTTTCTTTTGTATTAATATATAATTGTAATTTGTTATATTATTGAATTTTCTTATTTTTTTTAACTTATATATTTTTTTTATTAAAAAAAAATGACATTTTAATTTATTTATTTTCAAATTTCTAATCATACATATCATATTATAAATTTGATTATATACAAATGTAATTTAAATAAAATTATTGTTTGATAAAATTAGAAATATTCCCAAATAATATTTTTTTTGAGTTAAAATTTTTGTTTTATGATTGGAGATGATTTTACTGTTTGTGGCAAATTTGGTGGCGGAATTTGAAAAAGTAGCATTTTTGTCTCCCCACCTTTGAGAGTGCTCAAAAGCCAAAAATAATTATATTTTTGATACTTCAATCTGCAACGAAGAGGCGAAATACATTTTTTTAATTCTTTCTCTCTTCTTTATGTATATTTCTTTTTGCGTTTTCGAATGGATTTACGATTATGAAATATTTTGCGTTTAAGAATTAATCTATGATTATGAAAGATTAAAGGCATGGATTTTACTTTATTTTTATACATTTTTTTGTTTGAATAGATCTGGAAACTACAAGTCTACAACAACAAAAGAGAGTTTTTTTTTTTTTGGATGGATATGCAAATTGCAACCACGAATAGGAAAAAATGTGTTTTTTTTCATTTTGTATAGATCTGTCCTTAATTCTTCATTTTACATATTTATTTATTTTTTTCTTTTTTATATTATGTTGTCATGTTTGTCCGAGTTTTTTTTAGCATTTTGGCTTCTACCAGAAAATAAAATAAATAAAATGAGAATGAAAAGAGAGATGAAGGGTCCCGCGTAATTTCAGAAGAAGAAAAATGAATAAGGACGGAATATAATTTTTTCAACAATACTATCTCCATAGTTATCCTAGAAATCACAAACATGAACCAAACACTTGTAAAAAAAATTGATGAGTTAAATAATACCAAAGATAAGTTATCCTAGTTAACTAGGGATAACTTAACTTGTGCACCAAACGTGACCTAGTTGTACGTGAACCTAGATTATGTAATTAGTTGTCATTTTTATCAAACATGCTCGGTACAGTCAATATTCGATTCGTTTGCAGCTGTAGGATCAATGCACAATTCTCTTGACATGTGAGAGTGTAACAAAATAACAAATAGTGGTGCACACGTCTGCGAGTCCGGTCCTGCCCATTTAATGGGCCAGAAATAATCCAGTTTGGTTGGCTCGCGAACCTGCTGACCCGGCCCGATCTGCTTAAATGTCGGCCCAAGGACAAACCCTAGCCCACTAACCCCATCCCACATATCAACCCAGCTCATACACTAAGCACACATACCCTCAAAGTACACATCTCAGCCCAATATATTGGGCCGGGCTATAGATGGGCTGGGTGGGTTGCGGGTCTGGTTTCTTCAGCCGGCCCGTGTACAGCATTAGTACCAGAAGGTGTAAACATATCACCACAAACAGAAACCGAATCAGGAATTTCGATTGTGACGTTAAAAGTTCTCAGCATTTCGAAATCCCCTAAGATTGCGTTTGGCAACCAACAATTCATTTCAAATACTTGATTTAGAATTAAGATTTTGAAATTAAAATGAAGAAAACTCAAATCCGTATTACAAATCCAAAATTAATGTTTGGAAATAATTATGAATTGGTGAATTGGTGAGTTGGGTAGGTGGGTGTGGGTGGGCTGTGGATTTACAAATGAGGGTGTAAAGGGTGGGATTCTAAATGGGCTCTTTTTGGTAAGGTGGGAATTTCCTGGGATTTGGGCCAAATATCAAATCCAAATCCGTGTATTTGCCAAACAACTAATTTAACTCTAATCCGAATTGTCAAATGAAATTGCTCCATCCAAACAGACCATAACGGTATTTGATGCATGCCGTATTCTTATATTTCGATTGTGCCATTTTTTGTTTGGGTATTTGATGCCTTATAACGCTTCACTCATTTGATGCCAACCACATGCTCGACGAAATACCTCAAAGAAGCTTAAAGGGTATACTGAAATTTTCTTGAACAGAATGCACAATTAATCCATCTTCACCAAAACCGCATGTCTAATTACTTTACACACGCAGTGCGCGATCATCGGTCGTTTCTTGGAAAGAACGATACCTTGTTCGTTCTCCGGTTCATTTATTTTTTGATTTTGTTTTTACTATTGATTGAAATTGAGTTGCCTGAAATTTTGGGAACGTAAGTTGTGAGTAGGTGTTGAAGGAGGCATCTAGACTATATGTTGGCTCAGAACTCAGGCCCTGTGATTACAAGGAGAAAGCAGCGAGTAAGGATGATGGGCTCATAGGGGAAACATGCTCGATGGGAGAGAATGATCCATCAACTCTGGAGGATCATGGTAATGTTATTCACTCATCAAATCGATTAATGTTATTCACTCATCAATTTTGATGCCCAGTTTTATCTTGCTGGTTCCGCCATTCGCAATGATCAATTTTTATATCGGGGGATATTGTCTTTCTTCTATTGATGGATTATGTATGTACGCATAGCTGTGTCTGCCAAGGGTGGTATGGAGACGTTGAGGCTCGCCCTACAGAGACTTTACATGGCTCGAGCTTCCGCTTATATATAGAGACGCCCTCAGAAGTTTCATAGGAGGTTATCAAGAAGGTATACAACAAGTTATGGAGAAGAAGGAAAAAGAAGATCCGGACGACGATCCTGAAACATAAAACCGTTGGCGTTGACTGGGCTTCATATCGATGGGTCAAGGGTAGGCTTTCTTATTATTTATTGTTATGCTAGCTCATGCTTTTCTCATTTTAGGTTCTTCTCAGTGAAATGCAGTGTTTTTGTTTTCAATGAACATAAATCTTTGAAATAAAAAAATAAAATAAAAAAATAAAATATAATTGCATTAAATTAATCAAGTGTTGAAAAAAGTTGTCATTTCCACCTTACATTTCATTCCGAATTCTCAATGTCAGTGGTGGTGAAGGTGAAGGTGAATGTGATGATGAGACCCTCTGAAAATCTTGGAGAGGCAGAAGAGAGTAGAGTAGCAAAACCCAATTTTGAGAGATTCTTGATTGCAACCACCCATATTCCTCCTTCCAACCTCAGCTCCTCCCATCTGGGACATCATCATGGGACCCACCTTGTCTGTCTGTGTGTGTGTAAATACTATGTGTACTGTGGACCATTTCTACCCCTGCAGTCTCTTTCTATCTTAAATTTCCCACTTTAGGTTTTTGTTCTACTCTTGATCAGTGACTATTTGGTGACGATCCATAATTATTTTTTTCTTCATTTTTTTATAGAGTTTATCTTGTTAGAAATAAGCATACTTGTGATAGCCGAACAAGGTCAGATTTGGCAACGTCATCTTATCCTTGGCGATACGCATCTTCTCCTCCTCCTCCTCCTCCTGAGAAACTGATATCCTGTTGCAACAACAAACAATTAATGTTATTGATTTATGAGGACATGATAATATTGTTTTTCAAAATAAAAAACAAATTAAATGTGTCTGTAACCGCGTCAACTCCTAAAGTTTTATTACTATAATATGGTGTAACAAATAAAAAGGTCCCGGCGACGCAGGGTTCGAATCTCGGGTGGGACAAATTTTCATTGAAATATTATGAAGGTTTGTCCTGGGGTTCGACCTGTTGGCTCTCTCGCACAGGTGTCTGCTACTCGGGCACATTCCTCGATTTACATCCTACCCGATCGAGGGACCTCCGATCGGGTGGGGGTGGAGTTTCTCGTCTCTCCTCCTTATCAAAAAAAAAAACAAATAAAAAGGTCAAAGGTTGAATTAGACCAGGAATTACTGTACCGGCTCATGTAGGGAACAACAAAATCAAAACTAGGAATGTGAACCACGGTCCACGTACATGTGATCATTGATTATTACTATATATTACTGTAATTGCATTGTTTAATTTGTTAAATTTACCATGTGATTATTTGAGTAGTAATAAGCTTGTGCTTGACCATTGTGGGTCGACATTGGTGAACCGTGCGGCGTTGACGAGTCCGACTCCTCCGCATCCGCCTGGTGACACTCCAGGTTCACCCCAAATAGCCTCAGCCACTTTGAATTCCCACTCCCTCCTCCTGTTGTTGTTGTTGTTTGCTTCTCTTGCACAACTGTTCCTATAACAATTAATTATTTTTGCAGGATATAAATATGTAAAATGATTGTTTGAGAAAAATAAAGTCAAATCTATGATATGATACCTGCATGAGAAGAAGACCCCGTTTGTTGGTATGGGCTCGGATAAGGATATTGTTGTTGTCCTGGATTATTGAACACGCGGCCCCACGCAGCCGGGCGTGAGGTTTCGTTGTCGGTTCCGGTGGAGGCTCTCCTCCTCCATCCGATGAAGAAGCGGGCGGTGTCGAGGCGGTGGCGGGCGAAGACGACGACGTCTCCGGCGTCGAGCCGCTTCTCCTTGACGAAGCGGCTCCAGCCCTTGGTGAGGACGTAGCTCTGGCTGCTGTTCCAGTACGAGTATCTGCGCCAGAAAAAACGAGTATTTTTAGGATGGACTGAGTATAAGAAAAATACATTTTTTTTTAAAAAAAAATCACAAAGCATTGAGTGGCGCGGCAAGTGAGTACCTGAACCTCCACGACTTCCCGTTCTCGTCCTCGAACCCGAGGAGAAGGCCGTTCTCGCCGGGCTCGGAGGCGGTGCAGGCGGAGCCGTTGAGCGGGAAGTGCCTCTCGGCGTGTTGCTTGGGGATGACGAGGCGGTTGAGCTTGCCGACGTCGCTCGGAGTAAGGGCCTTCTCGAAGAGGCGCTCCTTGGGGATCTCCTCCTCCGATTCCTCGGGGGTATTTTCGTCATTTTCTTGGTTGTTGAGGTCGAAGGGCGGCTGCATCGGGTGGCAGAAGGTGGATTTGTGGATGGGAGGAGGTGAGGATGAGTAGTGTGACCACCACTGAGGGGGCTGCGAGAGGTCTGAAGTGGAGTACTGGTTTATTGACATTTAAGAGAGACAGAGAGAGAGAGTGTTTGATTTGATGGTATCTAGTCTAGAGAGAGAGAGAAATTGATGATGAGAAATGGGTAGAGAGAGAGGGAGAGGTTGTCCTATGTGTGAACACGTATATATAGCAAGTATATGGAGTTAGTAAGTTGTACGAGAGAAAGAGTAGTTTTTAAGGTTCTTGTGTGCTAAGAGTGGAAATATAATAAAATCAATCATTATAATCAGTGCAATCCGATGTGCAACTTTTTCGAGGCAACACGGAAATTAGGTTACACATCTCTCCAACTCCAATATAGTGAAGTCAATTTCACGTACAAAACTTTTTT
Organism: Euphrasia confusa; assembly: GCA_954870475.1. Lineage (NCBI taxonomy): Eukaryota > Viridiplantae > Streptophyta > Magnoliopsida > Lamiales > Orobanchaceae > Euphrasia > Euphrasia confusa. Next base: position 29,148,505 of record OX940960.1, read on the forward strand.
TTTTTATTAAGGTGCGGTGGTGTTTATGAATTTAAAGGATTGAGAATATTTGTATGGTCAAGGGTTGTTAGCTCAATTGGTTGAGCAGTTGAATTGGGGGCTTGAGTTCCTTAGTTCGAATCCCAAGACGCTGCAATTGACATAGACCAAAAAAAAAATATATATATTTGTATGAACATGTTTGATGACATAGTGTGCTCATTTGACTTTTTTTAGTACTCTTGATATGAATAAATATAAACTCATTTGTTAAGATGAAGTTTGACAGATTATCCGAAGAGTGTTGATAATGTTGACAGGAGAAAGAAAAACTATTCGTTTTTAGGTTCTTGATGGAAATCCAGTGAAATGAAAAGTATTTGAGTCATAATCTATCTAACTGGTGAATATGGAGTTTCATAGTACTAAAAAAAAGTTTTGGTAATGATGAGAGGATAAAACAATGTGGAAGGATCTTAGAGCATCTCCAATACTGCCCATTTGAGCTCATTGGGCCATGTGAAATGGACTTGGGCACCCAAAAATGAAAAAAATAGCATTGGAGCAAATATATAAAAAGTGGGCATGACCTCTATGGTAGCCATGACCAATTTCACTATTCATGTAATCATGTCTAACTTTTTGATTTTTTTATTTAATTATTAATATTTAATTAAGTCTACTCATCTTTTGATTGGTTCTTAAAAAATTGTAAGTGGGCATAGCATTGTATCAAATTCTTCATTTTTTTCTTGTGCCCACTTTGTGATGATGTGGACATAAAAAGGGCCCACAAAATGTGTAAAATGGGCTTTTGCATTGGAGATGCTCTTAGAGCATCTCCAATGCTGCCCACTTCATCACATTGGGCCAAGTGAAGTGGGCATGGGCACCCTTGAACACAAAAGTTAGCATTGGTGGAGAAAGAAAAATAGTGGGCATGCCCACCATAGATGCCAAGCCCATTTACACTATTCATGTAAGTTTTTTCAGCTTTTTGTGTTTATTTTAATATTTAATTACTCAACTCACATTATAATTGGTCTTTTAAAAGGTGGAAATGGGCTTTAGCATTGTATGGTATTGCCCATTTCTTTTCTTTGCCCACTTTGTGATGATATGGCATGTAATGGGGTCCACACAAAGTGGAAAATGGGCTATAGTATTGGAGATGCTCTTATGTCCCTAAACAAGGCACTGTAAAAAGAGAACTAATCGGGAATTATTATCGACTCTTAAAAAAAGAGTTCACCTAACTAGAACGTATGCTATATACATACGAGGGAAGCCATAATGATCAATTTAAACGAAATAAAAAACGGTAAAAGAAGTACCCGTCAAGAATAATACTAAACTCTCCAATGAAGAGTCTGCGGAGTTGAACCATATGTGACTAGTGCATATAAGGAGAGTCAACAAGATCGAGTCAAGCAATTGAGGGATATCGGATAGGTGAAGTATTTCAAGTCAAATGATTAGTGAATCATGTACGCTTGTACCATATATCATAACTTTCTAAGATCGCAACATATTTTTTTTTTATTTACAGTTATAAGTAACTTATAGAGTAAAATAAAAATATACACCTAACTATATAAAGAAAGATAATTTTTTTAATTTACAGTTATAAGTAACTTATAGAGTAAATGTTGAAATATTTGGGTGTTGGCCCATTATTATGATTGGCAGCAGCCCAGCCCAGTTGAAGTGCTTGGCCCATCTTGTTTATTATATCAGCCCAGTCCTTGTAGCCCATTTGTTTTGTTTCTGATAAATAAAACCCATCCCACTAAAACTGTTGACCAATGCTGACCGTTGATCTCTAGGTTTTTTGGCGAGGCTACATCTGGACCATTGATTACCTATGATATAATAAACTATCTCCTCCGCATTCACTCACTTCAGCCCCTACTCAAACCCTAATACTGTGTGCGATTCCACCTTCGAGTGTGTGCGATTCCTGTGTATTCTCCGACCACCCTTCTCCGCCGGCTTCCCTCATCTTCTCCGGCTGGTCTCCTTGTGAGCCCGGTGGCTGGAGAAGCTCCGTGAAGCGGCAGTGTTGGTGGTGTCCTCTTCTGTGAGGCGGAGTTGTTTGAGTGACCGGAGCTTTCGTGCTCCTGGGCTGAGGGAGGTAGTCAATCGACGGATCTACCAGTTACCACTACCACCGGTCATAGCTACGATGATGGATCTACAGTCCTGAGCCTATCATCGTTTTATCACCATCTTATCTTTCTGATCTATATATATATATACTAGATCTTTTATTTCCTGCCGCTGCATGTTACCCTAGGGTTCATACAAGCCCATTTCCTGTTATACCGACCGGATCTCTTGAGATCCGTTGACGGTTGTGATTTGGGGTCTTGCTCTGACCTAGGGCGAATTACAGATCTGATTTGCTTCTCTGTGTTTGTCTTTTGCAGGTGCTTTGAAGCGACGCTCGCCGACGTGTACGCTCAACAGTGGTATCAGAGCATCACGAAGGCTTGTTCGGCAACCAGATCTGTAGATCTGACCCCGTAGGGCTCCAGATCTGCAAGTCAAGGAGGGTCGTACGTTGCTCGGCACTGCTCGGTAGGAGGCCCAGGTAGCAGATCCGAATTAGGTACCCCCGGCCATTGTAAATTGGGTATTGATCACCCCCTTGGTTGTGTAAGGTTGGTACCCGGATCGCCTGTGAAACGCGAAACGTGAACTGCATTTCGGGTCACTTGCGAACACCCGGCAAGGTAAGTCTCTGAACCCTCTCATTCTGTGATGGTCAGCCCGCCTGGAGGCATTGTTTGATGGTGTGGCCCGCCTGGTGGTCGTTGTAGTGTGGTGTTGAAAATCTGGTTTTCAAAAACTGTGTTCAAAAATATTTTTCTGGAAAATTGGTTAACAGTTTTGTTCTGTGGAAAAACCTTTTGTGAAAATATGATGAACATTTGGCTTCTGTGACTTTTGTGTTGCTGTGTTGTTGCTTGATTCTGCTTGAACCCTTGCTGTCTGCACTTTTGTGTGTCTAGGGTTAGGGTTTCTTGTGTGATACCAGAAACCTGTAGTAACTTACCCTATTTGGAGAGGTGAGTGCCTGTGTAGAGTTCAAAGTGGTGGCCCCCGGCACACCAAACTTCCCTTGCTACACTTCCTTGAGGGGTGTGAGTATATTGCGAAGGCTGGGGTGTCCATTTATCTGAGGACAATACCTGCTCACCATAGGCTCTGAGTTACTCAACAGGAAGTAAGGCGTTTATGACCCTTACTCTCACTTTAGGTGAGAAATAGAAGTGTGTGTGTGTTTGCCTGTTGAAGTGCTCACTATCTTCTGTCAACTGCTGTTGTGTGGTTATTTGAAATTGCTTGAACTTGCTGTTTTTTCAAACTGTTTTCAAAAACTGAGTCATCAAAATCTGTTTTCTAAAATGTCTGGTTTTAACTTGGCACCATTTGATGGAAAAGGGGATTTTGCAATTTGGAAACAAAAGATGAAAGGGATTTTGATCCAACAGAAAGTTTACAAAGCAATTAGTGGTGGTTACTCCACTGATGACTCTGATGAAGTTAAATTTGAAACTAATGAACTTGCCCATTCTGCAATAATCTTGTGTCTATCTGAATCTGTTTTGAGGAAAGTAGGTGAACTTGAATCTGCTAAAGAATTGTGGGAAAAATTGCATGAACTTTATACTTAAACTTCACTGAATAGCAAACTTTTCTTACTTGAATTTTTTTTTAGATTCAAACTGGATATGAGTAAAGATATATCTGATAACATTGATGCTTTTACAAAACTCATTCAAGATATAAAATTGACTGGTGATAGACACATTGATGATTATACCCCTATTGTGTTGTTGAATGCCATTCCTGATGCCTATTCTGATGTTAAGTCTGCTATTAAGTATGGTAGAGATACTGTGACCTTAGAAACTGTGATTAATGGGCTTAAAAGCAAAGAATTAGACTTAAGGTCTAATAGAGGCCATAGGGTTTCTGAAGTTAATCAAGTTAGAGGGAGGTCTAAGTCTAGGAACACTGGTAACCAGAACCAAAAAGGTAATGGTAATCAAAACAATGACAGGAAAAAGGGGAGGGGTAAGTTAAGGTCTAAGTCCAGACCTAAAGGAAAGAAGTGCTTTAATTGTGGTGAGCTGGGACACTTCATAAAGGACTGTCCCAAGCCCAAAAAGGTCAATGGTGACCATGCTAATGTAGCTGCTGAACATGATCATGCTGGTGTTGTTTTTATGATTTCTGAGAATACTGCTGTTCCTGATGTAAATGCTGCACTGCCTGCTTTTCTTGATGAAAATAAATGGTTGATTGATTCTGGCTGCACTTATCACATGACTCCATACTTGCATCTATTTACATCATACAAAAAAATGCATAACTCTTCTGTGTCTATGGCAAATGATAAAAGATGCACGGTAGAAGGTATAGGTGATGTATGTGTTAAGTTTGATTCTGGCTATCTGTACACTTTGAAAAAATGTTAGACATGTGCCTGATTTAAGTCAAAATCTGATATCCTGTGCTGCATTGGAACTTGATGGTATTTCTGGGAAATGGGGGAATGGTTGTATGACAATTGTGAAGGGGTCCATCATTATGTGTAAAGCTGCTAAATGCCATAACTTGTATATCTGCAATGCATATCCTTATTTGAAAGAATCTGCTCATATTGTGCATGATAATACCTCTGAGCTTTGGCATAAGAGGTTAGGGCATTTAAGTAGCAAAGGCATGCAATTTCTGAAATCTGATGGTTACTTTGGTGATTCCAAGATGTCTTGTTTGACTTTCTGTGAAACTTGTGTGCTAGGTAAGCAAACTAGGGTTAGCTTTCCTGTGACCCCTACCCCCAATTTGCCCTCTGCTTCTGCTGTGTTAGAATACTTGCATGCTGATTGTTGGGGCCCTGCTCCTGAACCCACTCAAGGTGGGAATAGGTACTTCCTTTCTGTAATTGATGATTTTTCCAGGAAAGTTTGGGTTTTTCTTATGAAAAATAAGTCTGAAGTTTTTCAAAAATTCTGTGACTTTAAAACACTTGTTGAAAATCAAACTGGTCAGAAAATTAAAGTTTTAAGAACTGATAATGGCCTTGAATTTTGTAATTCTGAAATGAACAACTTGTGTGCCCAATCTGGAATTAAAAGACATAGGACTGTCCCTTACACTCCCCAGCAAAATGGAGTTGCTGAGAGGATGAATAGAACCCTTCTAGAGAAGGTTAGGTGTCTACTTGCATCTTCTGGCCTTAGCAAAAGGTTTTGGGGAGAAGCTGTCATTACAGCTGCTTATTTGATAAATAGGTCACCTAGTGTGCCCTTGAAAGGGAAGTGTCCTGAGTCTGTGTTTTCTGGAAAATCTGTTTCTTTGGATAATTTGAAGGTATTTGGTTGTGCTGCTTATGTTCATAAAAGTGTTAACAAACTGGAACCTAGGTCTAGGAAGTGTGTCTTCCTTGGATATCCTGAGGGGACTAAGGGCTACAGGCTGTGGCTCAGAAGTGAACCAGGTTTTAGGACAATTGTTAGTAGAGATGTAGTATTTAATGAAGATGAAATGCCTTGCTTGAATACTAGAAACCCTAAGGATGTTGGTACCTCTGGTGAGGTGGAGTCTACTCCCTCTGTAGGTCCCTTAGGTGTTGATTCTGATGTGAATTCTCCTGATGATGTGCCTGATAATATGTCTGCTGTTCCTGTTGTTGACTTGAATGATAATGTTGATCATAATGCTCCTGTAAATCCAAATGTAAACCCTGAAAATCCAAATGAATCTCCTGTGAATCCAAATGTGAACTTGCCTGCAAATGATAATCCCCCCATGCATGCTGAACATGAACCTTTGTATTTTCAAGATGACACTGTTACTGATGTAAATCCAAATCTGACTAGTTATCAATTAACTAGGGATAGGGCTAGGAGGAATCCTAGGTTGCCTGCTAGATTTAATGATTTTCAACTTGGTAACTTTGTGTTCAATATGCATGATTTGATTGAGAACTGTGAACCTAAAACCTTTGATGAAGCCATAAAATCTGAACATTCTGAAAAATGGTTAAGTGCTATGAAAGATGAAATGAATTCACTTTTGAAAAATAACACTTGGACTTTGGTCCCCAAACCCCCTAAATGCTCTGTGGTAGACTGTAAATGGTTGTACAAGGTCAAGCATGAGGGTAGTGAGGTCAGATTTAAGGCTAGGTTGGTTGCTGAGGGGTTCTCTCAAAGGGAAGGGGTTGATTATACTGAGATTTTTGCTCCTGTTGTTAAATTCACTACAGTTAGAATTATGTTGTCCTTGTGTGCTCAATTTGACTGGGAATTAAAACAGATGGATGTAAAAACTGCTTTTTTGCATGGTGAATTTGAAGAAAAGATTTACATGAAACAACCTGAGGGTTTTGTTGAAAAATCCAAATCTGACTTTGTGTGTCTTTTAAAGAAATCTCTCTATGGTTTAAAACAATCTCCTAGACAGTGGAATAGGAAATTTGATGAATTTATGATGACCTTAAAATTCTGTAGAAGTTCATATGATCCCTGTCTGTATTTTAAGATTGATAATGCTGTGCCTGTTTTCCTTGTCTTATATGTTGATGATATGCTTATTATGAGTCCCTGCTTGAAAGCTTTCAAATATGTTCAAAATAACTTGTGTGGAAAATTTGAAATGAAAGATTTGGGTGATGCTAGGAAGATTCTAGGCATGAACATTGTTAGGAATAGTTCTGAAAACTGCATCCATTTAAACCAAACTGATTATGTTCAAAAGATTTTAGAGAGGTTCTCTATGGTTGGTTGTAAATCTGTTTCTGTGCCTTTAGCTGGACATTTTGTGTTGTCTAAGGACCAATGTCCAAAGACTGATTCTGATATTTCTGCCATGAATAATGTTCCCTATGCCTGTGCTGTTGGATCTGTGATGTATCTTATGGTTTCTACTAGGCCTGATATTGCATATGCTGTAAGTTGTTTGAGTAGATATATGTCCAATCCTGGTAGGCCCCATTGGGAAGCTATGAAATGGTTGTTGAGATATTTGTCTGGTTCTAAAGGTTTTGGTCTGAAATTTGCTAAGTCTGAATCTGGAGTTGTGTTGAGTGGTTATGTTGATGCCAATTATGCTAATGATAGAGACACTAGGAAATCCTCCACATCTTATGTGTTTACTGTTTGTGATGCATGTGTTAGCTGGAAATCTCAATTGCAACATGTGGTTGCTTTATCTACAACTGAATCTGAGTACATTGCAATTACTGATGCTTTTAAAGAAGCCATTTGGTTGAAAGGTTTGCTAACTGAAATAAACATGCTGAGTGTTCCTGTTGTTGTGTTCTCTGATAGTCAATCTGGCATTCAACTGTGTAAAAATCCTGTGTTCCATGATAGAACCAAGCATATTGATGTTAGGTTCCATTTTATAAGAGATCATGTTGAAAAGGGTGATATCTTGCTTGATAAAATCTCCACTCATCACAACCCTGCAGATATGGGGACTAAGCCCCTGGCCATTGAAAAATTCATGCACTGCTTGCAGTTGCTGAATTTTGTTACCCTGGACTGATGTTGTACCAGTGGGACCCCCTGGGGTGCTGCTGTTGTGTGGCCAGTCCAGGAGGTGTTTTTTACTTGTTACTATGGGTGTAGCAAGTGTTTTTCTATGTAGAGAAAAACAGCCTTAAAGCCCACGCTTTTGCCACTCCCCCTGAGTCAGTGGCGTTTCAGAAGAAACTTGTTTGTTAGCTCTCACCCTTTGGGGTGTTAGCTGTCACTTTAGTGTGACGGTTGCTCAGGGCAACCACCTTGCTGTTTAGGCAGTAAGGAAAGTCCCCGTTGCTCCGGCAGCGGGGCTAGGCAATGATGAGACTGTACTTGTATTCAAAACTTGTTATTGATTGTGTTCCTAGTAACAGGTAGATGACTGTGTGGTGGTGGTCCAACAAGGTGGAAAATGTTGAAATATTTGGGTGTTGGCCCATTATTATGATTGGCAGCAGCCCAACCCAGTTGAAGTGCTTGGCCCATCTTGTTTATTATATCAGCCCAGTCCTTGTAGCCCACTTGTTTTGTTTCTGATAAATAAAACCCAGCCCACTAAAACTGTTGACCAATGCTGACCGTTGATCTCTAGGTTTTTTGGCGAGGCTACATCTGGACCATTGATTACCTATGATATAATAAACTATCTCCTCCGCATTCACTCACTTCAGCCCCTACTCAAACCCTAATACTGTGTGCGATTCCACCTTCGAGTGTGTGCGATTCCTGTGTATTCTCCGACCACCCTTCTCCGCCGGCTTCCCTCATCTTCTCCGGCTGGTCTCCTTGTGAGCCCGGTGGCTGGAGAAGCTCCGTGAAGCGGCAGTGTTGGTGGTGTCCTCTTCTGTGAGGCGGAGTTGTTTGAGTGACCGGAGCTTTCGTGCTCCTGGGCTGAGGGAGGTAGTCAATCGACGGATCTACCAGTTACCACTACCACCGGTCATAGCTACGATGATGGATCTACAGTCCTGAGCCTATCATCGTTTTATCACCATCTTATCTTTCTGATCTATATATATATATACTAGATCTTTTATTTCCTGCCGCTGCATGTTACCCTAGGGTTCATACAAGCCCATTTCCTGTTATACCGACCGGATCTCTTGAGATCCGTTGACGGTTGTGATTTGGGGTCTTGCTCTGACCTAGGGCGAATTACAGATCTGATTTGCTTCTCTGTGTTTGTCTTTTGCAGGTGCTTTGAAGCGACGCTCGCCGACGTGTACGCTCAACAGTAAAATAAAAATATACACCTAACTATATAAAGAAAGATAATGTATGTAATTTATAAATGAAGTGTTGCAATTTATATTTGTGGATTGAAGAATAATGAAAGGAAGTATTTGTGTGTGAATTGGTGATTTAAAAACTAATTAAGACGAGCTAGCATTAGTATTATAATATAGAATTGAATTCAAAGTTTCTAGAAATCAGGAATAGTAGCCATGTTACTACTGTGGTGGCGGTGGTATCACCAGATCGATCAAGTGATTGAGGGAGGGAAGTCGGTAGCTTTTACTACCTAACCAAAATATTTCAGAAATCAGAAGAATGGATATAGTATTAAATAAATATTTCCTAATTCAGAATATTAATAAATAAATCAATAATTAAGGAGACCGAGTGAATAAATGGCTTTGGAAATTGAATTGAGGTTTCGTGTCTCAATTCACTCCTCTCAAATTAATTAATTCATCACACAACAAACACACACGTATACTGCTGCTACTTTTATCTCATGATATATTTTTTTTCTAATTTACAAAACAATTGTTGTCTCAAAATGATACACTTCTTTTGAAATTTAAAAAAAATTAAGACAATTCTTATGAAACAAGAAAGTATTATATCTCCTTCTCACGTTAATTCCCTTACTCTTTTTATTGGTCTCATAATAAAAAAATAAATATTTTAATTTTTTCATTAATTATAAATACAATTTTATCTTTATTTAATTTGATACTTTATAAATTATACTACTAACAATCACTTTATTGTTAGAATGTACACGAAAAATCATCTCCTGACGCAAAATCGACAAAATGCACTTCAGGGGTAAATTGGTAATTTTGCCAGGATTTGAATTTCCCGCAGAACGAAAACGACGTCGTTTTGTTCATGACATGTCCGCGTTGTGCATGGTCTAGGGCGAGCGATTTCTCACTCGATTCTTCTCCTCATTGCATGATTCTTACGCAGCTGTGGTCCCCGCCATCTCATCTACTTGATGCACAAGGAATTGGAACGATTGATCAAACGGCTGAGATTTGCGAGGCTGTTGCAGGTCGACGGCTTGGATGAAGAAATCGATTTTGTGCATTTTCATTTTAGTATATAATCGCGTCTGTTAGCGATGGATACAAAGAAGTGAGCTAGAAAGAAGGTGTGGACTATAATGAGATATTCTCACCTGTGGTTAAGCACTGTACAATCAGGATCTTGTTGTCCATGGTAGCTCAAAATGATCTTGAGTTGCATCAGATGGATGTAAAAACAGCTTTCTTACATGGGGAACTTGAGGAGAAAATCTATATGAAAATTCCAGAAGGGGTGAAAGGTGCTTACAGTGAAAATAAGGTGTGTCTGCTCAGAAAATCTTTATATGGACTGAGGCAGAGCCCTAGACAATGGTATAAGAAGTTTGATAATTATATGATGCACATTGGTTTTGTCAGATGCAACTATGATTGTTGTGTTTATCTGAAAATGAAGTCTGGGAAGGTGATCACATACCTGCTTCTCTATGTGGATGATATGCTCATTGCAAGTTGTTCAAAAGTTGAGGTGGAGTCTCTCAAGAAATTACTGAGGTCAGAATTTGAAATGAAAGATCTAGGTGTGGCTAGAAGGATCTTGGGGATGGATATTTACAGAAACAGAAGTGCTGGGATTCTGAGTTTATCTCAAACTTCTTATCTGGAAAAGGTTCTCAAAAGGTTTCATATGCATGAGGCTAAGATCTCTCAAACTCCTTTGGCTCAACACATTAAACTCTCTGTGGATCAAAGTCCAACAACTCAGTCAGAAATCAACTCTATGAGTGGTGTTCCCTATGCTTATGCAGTTGGGAGTATTATGTATTCAATGGTGTGTAGCAGACCTGATCTGGCTTATCCTATGAGTACAGTGTCAAGGTTCATGTCAAATCCTGGTAGGGTTCATTGGGATGCTGTCAGGTGGCTTCTAAGGTACATTAAAGGTACATTGAATCATGGTTTGATGTTTAAAAGAAGTGATCTCAGTGGAGATGCTTTGATTGGATATGTTGATTCTGACTTTGCAAGTAATGTGGATACTAGAAAGTCCATTTCTGGTTATGTTTTCACTTTATTTGGTACTGCTGTGGTTTGGAAAGCCTCTCAACAGGGTGTAGTTGCTTTGAGCACTACTGAGAGTGAGTATATGGCTATGACTGAAGCTATCAAGGAAGCAATATGGTTGAAAGGGATTCTAAATGAACTTGGAGTTGAGCAAGAAACAGTTTCAGTGAACTGTGATAGCCAAAGTGCTTTGCATCTGGTAAAACACCAAGTGTTTCATGAGAGATCCAAACATATTGATGTGAGACTGCATTTTGTTAGAGATGTGGTTGATAAGAAGATAGTAAAGGTTGAGAAAATTGCCACTGAAGGCAATCCAGCAGATAGCTTCACCAAGGTTTTACCTGTGGAGAAGTTTAAGTTATGTCAGGATTTGGTCCAACTGGTGGACCTTTCACAATCTCAGTAAGGTTGTGGTTCTTTAGACTGCAGTTGAGGTGAGAGATCAGTTGTGGTTGGAAAGTTATGCAACAAAATACTCAAACTGGCAGTTTTGAGAATTTTGAAGTATGATTCTGTGGTTTTCTTGCTCAGTTGTGTTTCTGAGTGGATTGATTGTGGCCAGAGGTTCATAATCATGTTTATGAACTGTGTGGATTGTGTTTTCTGCATGGTTGTTAAGGATTCTTAAAGTCAATGGTTTGGTTGACTTGACAGATTTCTGGTATGAATTACTTGTGGAGTAATTCTGTGATGGAGACTTGTTTGTGGTGAATGATTTGTGCTGTGAAGTCACATTTCTGTATACAAACTTGATGGATGTGGTTTGAAGTCATTTGGTTCAGAATTGAAGAAGTTGAGTACATGAGTTTCTTCAACTAAATCAGCTTTGAGTGACTTAGTCGCATTTGGGATTTTCTGGAGCTATGATGAATCATATGATGAGTTCTTGGTATGGATTTGAAGCTAAGGAATCAAGGATCATGATGGGACTGATTAGAGATCCTATATCCAGGTGTGGAGAGCAGGATTTGGATTTGAAGTTGGTTCTGAAATTTGATTCAGGTCAGTTCTTGAACTGAATCCTGATCAGTGCTTTCATGAGGTGATCAGTGTTGAACACTGTGTTACTGCTGTGCTATGGAGATTTGCTGGGATTTGATTTGTTGTGTAAGGTGGAGATTTGTTAGAATGTACACGAAAAATCATCTCCGGACGCAAAATCGACAAAATGCACTTCAGGGGCAAATTGGTAATTTTGCCAGGATTTGAATTTCCCGCAGAACGAAAACGACGTCGTTTTGTTCATGACATGTCCGCGTGGTGCATGGTCTAGGGCGAGCGATTTCTCACTCGATTCTTCTCCTCATTGCATGATTCTTACGCAGCTGTGGTCCCCGCCATCTCATCTACTTGATGCACAAGGAATTGGAACGATTGATCAAACGGTTGAGATTTGCGAGGCTGTTGCAGGTCGACGGCTTGGATGAAGAAATCGATTTTGTGCATTTTCATTTTAGTATATAATCGCGTCTGTTAGCGATGGATACAAAGAAGTGAGCTAGAGAGAACATTGTGTAATTGTTCATTTGCTTCATATAATCCCAGAACACCCCTCCCCTCCACCGTGCACGTAGATTACCTTTCCGGTGATCGAAGCACGTAAAATCGTTTCTTGTGTGATTGTTTCTTTTCGTGTTTGTGTTCGATTATCCATATACAAACTTTCTACGGCGTGAGAGTGAGTGTTAATCGACGCGTGTGTGATTTTAGTGTTCAGTTCAGTGGTTCAGTGTTAAAATCCATTGTTCAGTGTCTTTTGCGCTGGTCAGTGTTATTGTGAGGGATTCAGTGTCAACAGAGCTCGCGTTTGTTTCTGTTGTCTTGGCTGTCTTTTTCTCAACATTTATTTTTAACATAATTAAAAAAAAACTAACAATTTTATTAATCTCAAATTGTATCAACTTTGTTGGGATAGAAAAACTATATACTCCATCTTTCTGTACGAATGATCAATTGATCAAATCACTTTTGTAAATTGAAAAAAAAAACATCATTCGTACGGGACCGAAGTAGACTATTTATTTATATATATTTATGTGACTCTTAATCACATGAACAGACGCATCCTTACCTCCAGATCTGTCCCTATTCTTCCTTCCTATTTATTTATTTTTAATTAATTAATTAATTAAATTGGTGATTATATTACGCATCTGTGTTACCGAGATTAAGAGCAAACCCGGCCCACCTAATTATTCTCAGGTGAGATTTCAAACACGTCTCTCTCTCTCTATATATATATACTTATATATAAATAAATAAATAAATAAATAAATAAATATATATATATATATATATATATATATATATATATATATATATATATATATATATATATATATATATAGCTAATTATGAGTACGTGTGTGTGTGTATGGGCCTTAATTACGAGTATTTTTATAGCTAATTAGCACACTTATTATTTTAGTTCTTGTGATTTGAATGTTAAAAATACGATAATTACCAAAAGAAAATAAAACAGTAAGAATTTTGCATGAATAGATTGAAATTGAGATAAATTATTGAAGAAAAACAAATTTTACTAGCACTCAAAAATCACAATTACAAAAAATAAAATAAAAAAATACTCCACTTGACGCTTGTTTTCAAATTCCAATACTATAAATTACTCTAAAAAGATGGCAAAATATACAAAACTGTCAAAACATATAAGATTTATATGGAGACTCAAATAAAAATAAATCATGGAAAGAATAAAGACACAATATCACTCTCAACCTTTTATATTTATCTCACAATAAATGTGTTCTTCAATTCAACAATTCAGACCAAGAGGAATGATATCCAAGAGCTTGACCACACAAGGCCGTGTAATTATATTCGGATATCTCTATTTATAAATAAAAAAAAATCCATATGATAGGTAAATAATTTTTTTTTTTTTTTACATAACTCATACCTATTATCCAAGTTAATTAAAATTTGAAAATACTTATCTCTCAAGTTAGTAATTCATGCACAAAGCTTTATGGGTCGAACTCATTGCAAAAAAAAAAAAAATATGTCGCGACTATATATATCATAAGACTATCTACTCAATTACTAAGAACCACTTTAGAGAATAGGGGAAGTTGTTCACTAAACTCATTTAACATGAACATCGACTAAATATGTCAATGCCACAACACCTAGATTGATGAGACGCAATTCACATACACCAAGTGTCAATCTCAAAAGGAAAATGTCAGATACATATATCCTCGTTATTGGTGTTACATCAACTAGAAACAAAGTTCGATCAATAGTTAAAGTACTTAAATTGAATGATGTTTTAATAGATCAATTCAATAGTTCTGCAAAACTCAAAGTCAGGTCAAAAGAAATCAATGCTCTTTCTTCGCGGTAAACAACTCTTCCATCGAACAATTCCATCTCTGAACGTGGTGTTATGCGGAGAAAATTTCGACCAAATCCCGAGCATAAGGAACCCCTCTTTCTGAAGTGAGGAAAGAGAAGACCTCCTGCTCGTCCCCAGAGACAAGGGCGAACAGGCAGAAAACGCTCGTATAAGAAGTCCATTAACGGGAGCAGAAGGTCGAACAAGGCGAGCATAGAATTTGACTGATGAAGGACCCGGAAGGGTGCTCGGATAAAGCAGGGACGGGTTGGACGATCATTCGTGGTATGCTCGATCTTCTAGGGACCGAACTGCTGATGAGCCATTTTATTTGCTCATCTTTGAGCCATTTTAGAGTCGTTGTTGAGTCAGTTTGAGTCGTTTTGTGTGTCTGGGAGGGCACAATGGAGTGTTTGGGCAAAGTATGCAGGATTCATGTCAGCAGGTGGAGATTGTGCGGAAAAGGCAATGGAATGGTCACTTTGGGCAAACGCGCGAATTCGAGGCAAAGTGACTAGAGCAGTTTGACCCAAGGAGGCAAAGTCACCACTTTGGGCAAACGCGCGGATTCGAGGCAAAGTGAATTGAGCAGTTTGACCCAAGAAGGCAAAGTCACCACTATGGGCAAAGTGAAGATGTCGAGGAGTCAGAGGAATAGTCACCACCACCACCTGGGAAGAGAAGGAACTGAACTGAAGTCTTTGTACCGGGCAGAGAGTCGCTATCGGGCAAAGTCAAAGGCAGCAGAACTTAAATATGGAAAGCGGATTTCTTATGGAAATTGCGGCGCCTAATTCCAGGAGGCCCATGCAGCTGCGATTCTTAACCCTAATTAAAGCCTATAAAAGAGAGAAAGACATCACGAAAAAGGACAGCACGCAACACCAAGATACCACGAAGTAGAGAGAGCAAGGAGCGGCCGCCGGAGAGCGGAGAAGAGATCGGAGCCACCATGGCCGAGATCTTTTCTTCGTTTTAATCTTTTTATGTTTTAATTTCTGTTTTGTTATTTCAGTTTGAACAATTCCAGATTTCTTAGTTATGAAATTTAGTTTTATTTTCCAATTTATTTCTTATTTTATTTCTTTGCATATGAGTAGCTAAACTTGTAGGGCGACTGGGCAAAGGCGGATCGACGGGAACTCTGGGCTAAGATAGAACCGTGAGGTTGATAGGGCTTAGTTAACTGCCTGGGGTTTGTTCCCGATTACACAGTTGAGGAATAAATTTATTCTTGCAGGTTTGGGCAGACTAATTTGGTCGTTAGGAAACCCTTACGCTTTGAGATACTGGCGATTGATCAAACCGAGTAATAGTATCTTGTTGTACTACGGGCATAGCGCTAGAACGTGTTGGAGTAGCGGTCGTATGATTCGGATTTCCGGACATGCTATTGGCCGAATTGGGTTCGTCGAGAGAGTAATGCGAGTTTGGGCAAACTAGATCCATGCGACCACATAGGTATCGAATTGTATAGGCTCAGGGGATTATGCATAAGTATACCTTGCCTTTTCTTTACCCAGTAAGGACGGATTGGGGTGGGGTGACTGTAGGCGTGACTTAATAGGACTGCTTTCACTTTGTTCGACATCCTATAACCGATTGACAAACCATCAGTTAAAACCATAAGTGCCAGGGATCGGTAGTTTGCCCAGAGAACCCAGAGAGAAGCCAAAGCCCAGAAGCCTACTTTCTCTTATTTGATTTCAGTTTGATTAATTGATTTCTGTTTCAGTTTGGTCAAAGTGTTTAGTTTGTTATTTCTGCATGTTAGTTTGGGTTAATTAGTTTAATCGTTTCTGTTAGTTGGTAGTTTGATAAAACGCTGTGACTCAGCACCTAAACTTAAAACCTTTTTATTGTGACACTATTTGGGCAAAGCCGAGATTAACTAAATTGCAATTGCTTCCTCGTGGGATCGACCCTATACTTATCACTTGCTATCTTGTGTTGAGTTTAGGAACTTTATAAATTTATTTTGGCCGCGTTAGCTTCCACGACAAAGTTTTCGCGTCGTCAACTGCACATCTCCTGGGCCTTGAAAAGGTGGATGGGCTTAATGGTGGATTTATTAGTGGGCTTGGCCCATTAATTAACTTTAGAAACCCTAATTTGTATTCTCTATAAATAGAAGGTGTAATATTCTATTAAGGACATCTACACATTTCCCCAAAAATTCCTAGAGAGCACTATAGCCTTGTTCACTGCTCAATCCCCAAAATCTCTATTTTAGTTGGTAATTGGAGAACACGATTTTCCCACTATCAACAATTGGCGCTAGAAGGAGGGGTGATCCTCGGGCGTTGAGTAGAGATTGAACGAGCAAAGTCATGAGCCATCCGAACATCGCGACAAGTCTTCAAGTCACGGCCGGGGTGTCGGGCCTTACCTCGGCAGAAAAGGGGAAGGGTCCCGAAGAGCCCAGTAATGCCAGGCCAGGAGGGACGGAGATATCCCAAATGGAGAGAGAACAGCTCGACCACATCGAAATGCTGAGAGCCGAGCAGCAGGAGATAAGAGAGGAATAGAGAATCCTCCAAGAAAAGAAGAGAGAGGCCATCAGGAACCGACGACCTGCCGAGAGCCTGCCCGACCTGAACCTCGAATGTCTCCAGACTCCGGAAGATATCAAGAGGACCATACGACTGCTGCAAGAGAAATCGGCTCGCATGGAGAAGGAAAACAGGAATTCGGGTCAGGGGCCCATAGTGAGGAATCTGGACGAAGATTTTCAAGAAGAAGAATTCGAAGAAGAGCGAGAAGCCCGCGAGGTTTCACCAGTGCGTCCTCGCAAGAAGGGTCGCATGTTGGGAATAGCTCGGCAGGAAGAGTATGATGGTGATTCCAGCGAATCGCAGGAGTCGGATGAGATTTTTGAAGAGTGGGATGACCAGAGGGACGTCAGGGCACCTCGCCGACCCGAGAGACGAGGCCGGCGACCGAGGAGGCGCCCTGAAGGTCGTCCTGACGAAGACGTTATCAGAAGGCTGGAGGAGATGGAGAGGCAGATCGCCTTGCAAAAGGGCGAAGGGCCTCGAAAGGCGACCCTGACGGACCCTCTCTCCTGCCGACTTCCGAGTGCAAGGACCCAAGTGGATATCGCCCCGATGATGAACATGATTTATGATGGGAAGGCGGATCCAGAGGTCCATTTGAGTAAGTACAATATTTATATGATCGGGCGAGGTGCTAGTGACGCAACCAAATGCAGACTTTTCCCCCTCACTTTAGGGGATACGGCGCATAAGTGGTACACCAGCCTCCCCAGTCGATCAGTGGACAGCTTCGAGGAATTGGGAGAGCTATTCGTCACTTATTTCGCTGCTAAAATCCAGCGCCCGGAAAGCAGGCAGAGGCTTATGGGAATCAAGCAAGGAAATGAAGAGACGGACGAACAATATCTAGACCGAGTGGAGAAGATAGTGTCCCACGGAGAGCCTATCATTGATGATGTGCTCGTACACGCCGTGGTCGGAGGTTTAAAGCCCAGCTCGGAATTGTTCAAACCAATGATGCGGGAGTACCCTAAGACTTATGCTGAATTCCGCCGGTGCGCCGGCGAGGAGATCGTCCAGCAGCGTATTTACGAGCAGAGGCTGAAGGAAGTCGAAGGTCAAGTCAAGAAGGAAAAACCCAACTTTGAAAAGAAAGACTGGGTTAAAAAGAACACAGGCCCCAAAAATTTCAACAGCCCGAGAAGAGAACAGCAGAACGAGCCAGGAGAAAATGGAGTGTTCTATGGAAGGACGGCTGGGAAGATTCTAGAGATTTTTCGAGACAACAACGTGTTCGCTCTGATGCCACCACCACCACTCATCGGGCCACCTGAGAGGAGGAATCCGAATAAGTGGTGCGAATTTCATGAAGACATTGGGCACCCCAAGGACGAGTGCAGGCAGCTGCTCGATCAGCTGAAACAATTGTTCAGGGAGGGAAGACTTGAGCAACTGCTGAGGAGGTCGGGGAGAGGAAGAGGCCGACGAGGTAATGGTCATCATAACCGACCATATGTGCCGCATAATCAGAGATTTCCGGAACCCTAGAGGCTGCAGATCGAACAGCCCCCACCTCCTCCACCGGTCGAAGTAAGAAGAAATAGAGATGTGCCCCCAATGAGAGAGGGCGGAAGGATCAATATGATCGGCGGCATCGCCCCCGTGACCCAGAGGTCGAAGAGGCAGAAGAAGGCCGAGCTGCGGGCATGGGAAAGCATCAATGCCGTTATCCCACTGAAGGAACCAGGCATCGCCAAGGGCGTCGTCATCCAGTTTACCGATCAGGGTCGGATAGGGGTCATGTACCCAAAGGTGGAATCGCTGGTCATTACGGCCAAGATCCAAGGAGTGGAGGTGGCCCGCATCCTGATCGACAATGGCGCCCATTGCAACATCCTGTTCAAGAGGACTTTTGATCAGCTGGGGGACATGTCTGGATACCTCAAGTCGTATAAAGGGTCGCTGAGGGGATTCGGTGACGTAGAAGTGAAGCCCTATGGGAAGATCAAGCTGGCTGTGGAGCTCGTCGACTACCAGGATGCTGCAGTTCGGATTACACGAACTACTGAGTTCGTCGTGGTCGATATTGAGAACATTTATAATGCTTTCCTAGGTAGGCCGTTTCTGGAGGCATTCGAGGTCGTAGCCTCGTCCCGTTATTATTGTATTAAGTTTCCAACCCTGAGCGGATCTGTTGGGACCGTGAAGGGAGACCAATATATGGCTAAGAAGTGTTTCGATTATGATTCGTGTCCGGGCGAAAGTACAGCGAAATTCGCGCAAAGAACTAACAATACCCCTGAACTATAGTTACGAGGAGAATGACCGAGGACGGCAGGGTCGAGGTCAGAGAGATCGATCCCACAAGAGAAATGGAGATCTAAGATAGCGATTACTTGACCACTCTATGGGAGGAAGGAGTGGTCGGACAAACTGGTTCCTTTATCGCAGAAGACAGCGGAAAACAAAAGGCCGAGGACGACATGGAACCCCGCATAGGCGAGGATAATGAAGAGATCGTTGACCCCCGAGGACCGTCCCAATGTTCGGCAGTGGACGATCTCGAAAGTATATGTCTAGACCCTAGCAGGCCAGAGACGGTAGTGTTGATCGGGGCGAGGCTGCCCGAAAATGTGAAGCAGGATCTGGTCGTCTGCTTGCGAAGAAATATGGATGTGTTCGCCTGGTCGCACAAAGATATGACGGGAATTGACTCGAAGCATGCATGTCACCACCTCAAGATTGACCCGATGAAGAAACCCGTGGCGCAAAAGCGTCGCAGGATGGGCCCGGAGAAGTATGAGGCTTTGGCCGTGGAAGTAAAGAAGTTGATCGATAATGACTTGGTAGTGGAAGCCCGAGGAGAACCTCAATGGCTATCCAATTCGGTGCTCGTAAAGAAAACAGGCAACGCATGGAGACTGTGCGTGGACTTTACAGATCTCAATCGAGCATGTCTGAAGGATCATTTTCCCATGCCCCACATCGATCACCTCGTTGACAACACTTCGGGTTACGCTGTACTCTCCAAATGTGATTGTTATGCCGGCTATCATCAGATCCCAATGGCCCCCGAGGATATCGAGCACACTTCTTTCTACACGGAAAAGATGGTGCTGAGCTGGAAACGAATGCCGTTCGGGTTGAAAAATGCTGGGGCAACCTATCAGCGGCTGGTGAACAAAATGTTTTCCGAACAAATTGGCGAGACCATGGAGGTATACGTGGATGACCTCATTATCAAAAGCAAAACATTGGGAGACCACGTGAGAGATGTGGAGACCACATGCGAAATTTTGAGAAAATACAATATGAAGCTGAACCCGAAAAAGTGTCATTTCGGGGTTTTCGAGACGAAGTTCTTGGGACACATCGTGAGTACCCGGGGGATCGAAGCAAACCCGAGCAAGATACAAGCCATAGTCGATCTAAGGGAGCCCCGATGTTTGAAAGATGTTCAACGCCTGACCGGTTGCCTGGCCGCGCTGAGCAGATTCATACCCCGACTGGGGGATAAAAGCCGACCATTCTTTCAAGCCATAAAGAATCAGAAGTTCAAATGGAAAAAGGATAGCCAAGAGGCATTCGACAGGTTGAAGAATCACTTACAGGATCCGCAGATCCTCTCGAAGCCGGTTCGAGGAGAGAAGTTGTTCCTTTACCTGGCGGCATCCGAACACGCTATAAGCTCGATTCTGGTACGAGCAGAGGATAAGCTCCACAAGCCTATCTATTATGTTAGTCAAACCCTGTAGGATGCCGAGTCGAGATACACGCCTTTGGAGAAATTGGCGTACGCTTTGGTGATGAGCGTTCGAAAGTTGAGGTCATATTTCTTCGATCATCCCGTCGAAGTATTAACAACCATGCCATTGAGACAAGTGTTGCAACGGCCAGACACCACGGGCCGTCTACTGAAGTGGAGCTTGGAGGTGGGCCAATATGACATTACTTATGCGCCGAGGACGGCGATCAAGGGCCAGGCATTGGCCGACTTCATTGTGGAACTCACCTTTCTGCGGATCGATTCCTCGCTCCCTATCCCACCGTGGAAGCTCTATGTCGACGGATCGTCCACGAGCTCCCGCGTTGGGG
Source organism: Euphrasia confusa (assembly GCA_954870475.1). NCBI lineage: Eukaryota > Viridiplantae > Streptophyta > Magnoliopsida > Lamiales > Orobanchaceae > Euphrasia > Euphrasia confusa. The sequence continues at coordinate 29,169,296 of OX940960.1, forward strand.
CTGGAATAGTCTTCGTCGGACCGGGAAACCAATATTTCGCGCATGCGGTAAGTTTTGAGTTCGACGCCACCAACAATGAGGCCGAGTACGAGGCGTTGATAGCAGGATTGGAGCTCTCTTTGGCCTTCGGGGCCGAGCAGTTAAAGATCTTCACGGATTCCTTACTAGTGGTAAACCAGGTCAAAGGAAAGTACGAGACCAGAAGCACAAGGATGGAGCAGTATTACGAGCATGTGATGAAAATGATAAGCAAATTCCCCCGAGTCGAAATCGAACAAATTCCTCGGGATCTGAATACTCAAGCGGATGCTTTATCCAAACTAGCCTCATCGGAAGGGACAGCCGACCTGTCCAACGTGATCCTATTAAGTCAGGGTCGATCAGCACTGGATAGAGCCGAGATCAGTAGGGTCGAACTGATCGATCGAGGAGAGAACTGGATGGGACCCATCTTGAATTATTTGCAGACAGGCGAGGTGCCTGACGACAAGGTAGAAGCCCGACAGCTCCGAATACGCGCGTCTAGATATACGCTGATTGGAGATGCACTATATCGAAGGAGTTTATCTATGCCACTGCTGCGATGCATAACTCCCTCTGAAGGAAAAAGAGTGTTCGGAGAGATTCATGATGGTGTGTGCGGGAACCACGCCGGCGGGCAATCTTTGGCACACAAGACCATCAGACAGGGTTACTATTGGCCGACCTTGCGGCGAGATGCAATTGAATACGCGAGAAGGTGTCATCGATGCCAGATAATGGCGCCGATCACGAGGGCCCAACCTGAATACTTAAATTCCATATACAGCCCTTGGCCGTTCGCAACCTGGGGAATCGATCTGATCGGACCTCTGCCAACAGGGCCAGGAGGAGTCAAATATGCAATAGTGGCTGTGGATTTGAGAGAATGGGAATATTATCACCGATGATTTGTATTTCTCATTAACACGAAATATATAGTGATGTATACAACAAACAATCCCATAAATCAAGAATCCCATAAATCAAGGGATATATTCTAGGAAAAGATTACAGCAAATCAATATTATTTACTATCCTTATTACCCCCCGTCAAGCGATACGTGGGGCGAGGCAAAACGCGGAGCTTGGAGCGTAATATCTCGAAGGCAGGCCGAGGAAGACTCTTGGTGAAGACATCGGCGAGCTGAAGATGAGACGGCACATGTTGAGTATGCAAACGTCCAGAGGTGACGAGTTCTCGAACAAAATGACAATCGATATCAATGTGCTTGGCGCGTTTGTGGGCAACAGGATTTTGACTAAGAAACACAGCACTCGAGTTATCACAGAGAAGTGTTGGTCGCGATGTCGGAATGCGAAGTTCAGATAGTAAGCTAAGAAGCCATTGAACTTCTGAAGCAGTGTTTGCCAAGGCTCGATATTCCGATTCACAACTCGAACGAGCAACCGTAGGTTGCTTCTTTGCACTCCACGAGATAAGGTTTCCACCGAGAAATACAGAATACCCGTATGTGGACCGTCGAGTTTCGGGGCAACGAGCCCAATCTGCATCAGAATAAGCGAGAATGGATAGCTCATTGCGGGCTGTGAAAGAGAGGCCGAAGTGCAAGGTCCCTTTGACGTACCGAAGGATCCGCTTGACAGCATCGTAGTGAGTAACAGTGGGTTGGTGCCAAAATTGACTAACTTGGCTAACGGCATAAGAGAGATCCGGACGAGTGATAGTGAGGTATTGCAGGGCCCCGACAAGAGATCGATAGAGGGTAGGTTCAGTAAATGGTTGACCTTCACTGGTTAGAGAGCAGCCGGCAACAAGAGGTGTACTGACAGGTTTTGAATCAAGTAGTTGAGCCCGCTCCAAAATATCATGAGCATACTTAGCTTGTCCAACAAACAGACCGCTAGAAGTGGATGAAACTTCCAAACCCAAAAAATAATTCAGTGTCCCGAGATCTTTAATCGAAAACTCCATGTTCATGTGGCGTATGAGCTTTTGAAGTGAAGCAGGAGAACTGCCAGTGATAATTATGTCGTCGACATACAAGAGAAGATATATAACCGAAGCATCACGATGGTAAGAGAAGAGCGAGGAATCCGAGCGGCACTGTTGGAACCCCAAAGAGAGGAGGAACGAGCTAAAGCGCTGGAACCATGCCAAAGGGGCTTGTCGTAAGCCATAAAGTGCCTTCTTGAGACGACATACATGATTCGGAAAGCGGGAGTCAACAAATCCAGGTGGTTGGGCCATGTAAACGGGCTTTGTAAGAACGCCGTTCAGAAAAGCATTCTTTACATCGAGTTGATGTAGTGACCATTTGTAATGAACAGCAAGAGCCAAAATAACTCGAACTGTGGTAGCCTTGACGACAGGACTAAAGGTGTGCTGAAAGTCTGTACCGGGAATCTGAGTAAAGCCTTGAGCAACAAGACGTGCTTTGTAACGCTCAATGGATCCATCAGAGTGATATTTTGTGCGAAATACCCATTTGGAACCGACAATATTAACACCGACTGGCGGAGGGACTAAATCCCATGTGGTGTTGGAGTGGAGGGCATCGATCTCTTCTTGCATGGCAGCAAGCCATTGAGGGAATTTCATAGCGGATTTAAAACCACGGGGCTCATTGGTAGTAGATAAAGCTGTAAGGAGTGCAGTGGTAGCGAGATGCACCGGATACTTTGGTTTAAAGATACCAGCTTTGGCACGAGTTATCATAGGATGCCGAGGGACTGGATCAACTGTGGGGGCGGGAGAAGCCGTCGAGGAGAGACTATCGGGAGAAGCCGAAGGCGGAGAATTAGACGGAGTAGATGCAGGACAATGTGATTCGGGCGTAGAAGTAGTGGGTGCGTCAATGGTAGGTATAGATACAGTAGAACATGGTCGACATAAGGGTGTGGGAGGAGTGGTCTGTGTGGGCGATGGGCGAGTTGAAGTAGAGACACCAGGCGAAGAGCTGACAGAGAAGTAATCTTCATAGCCTGTGATATCTAGATCATTACTCTGAGATGTAGAACCATGTTTAGTAAAAGGAAATAAATGTTCATCAAACTGGGCGTGGCGCGAAATGAATACACGGTTTGTAGCAGGATCATAACATCGGAACCCTTTGTACATACTACTGTAGCCGATGAAGATGCACGGTCGACTCCTGGGAGCCAATTTATGCGGGGAATAATCCCTGAGATACGGAAACACTCGACAACCAAATGGTTTAAAATTTGCATAATTTGGTGGTGTACCAAAAAGGACCTCAAATGGAGATATATTACCAAGCACAGAGGAAGGAAGCCGATTAATTATGTGAGTTGCAGTTGCAAATGCATCAAACCATAGACAAACAGGAACAGAGGCATGAAATAACATAGATAAACCTGTTTCACAAATATGACGATGTTTACGTTCCGCTCGACCATTTTGCTGAGGTGTATACGGGCAAGAGACACGATGATGTATGCCGTGGATATCCAAAAAATGACGAACCCGGTTATTCATAAATTCAGAACCTCCGTCACTCTGAAAGGTTTTCACAGTAGTAGAAAATTGATTGCAAACAAATGCATGAAATTTGACAAATATATCATAAAAGTCAGATTTTGCATGCATAGGATAAATCCAGGTGAACCGAGAAAAGTCATCCACAAAAGCAACATAATAGCGATAGCCAGTAGAAGATTCGACAGGCGCAGGACCCCATAAATCACAATGAACCAGTTCCAAAACAGCAGAGGCACGTTTATCATTTAAATCAAAAGCAAGACGCTTACTTTTAGCCAATTGACAAGAGGCGCACATATCAGGATTCGGCAATAAAGAAGTAACACCCAAATGTCCATGTTTATTCAATAACGAAATAATAGAAAATGGGACATGCCCCAGGCGTAAATGCCATAAATGAAAACTAGCTTTTAGTTTAGTGGAGCGAACACTGGAGAGAAAAGCAGAAGTGCCACGATCCAGAACATACAGTCCATGCTCACATCGACCTTGAGCCAGTACTGTTTTGTTGAGCCGGTGCTGAATAGTAAACGTCTTATCAGAGAATAGCACATCAACAGGATAGTCAGCAGTTAATTTACTTATGGACAACAAATTTTTTGTAATTTGAGGCACCACGAGCACATCAAGTAATTTAACATTATTAGATAAAGTAAGATATCCAATATGAGATATAGGAAGTGATGTACCGTTCCCGACCACGACAGATTGGTGTCCACTGTATTGTTCAACAGAATCAAGAGAAGAAGGTTGTGCCGCTATGTGGGCTGAAGCCCCCGAGTCCACAAACCAGTCAGGCATATTTTTATTGGGCTGAGGTGATAAAGAGCATTGGGCCTGGAAAGCTTGGGCCAAGTCTACATTCTGTGGTGGAGGACGATAAGAATTTGAAGAGGGAGTAGCAGTACACCTGTTGAGAAAAATTGGGCATTGATTTGCATAGTGTTCTCCTGTACACAATTGACAACGAGGAGGACGACGCGAGAAGCCATTCCCGCGACTACCGGACTGATTTCCGGAGGAGGAGAATCCACGATGACCGGAGTTCTGAGGAGATCGATTGTTTGAGTTCGGGCGAGGGCTAGATCCGGGCTGTCGAGAGAAGTTCTGAGAAGGGCCCGAACTACGACGAGCATCGGCAGCAAAGGCGACTTGGGACTGAGAGGGGGATGCGTCCATAGTCTTGGTCATGAGATCAAATTGGATTGCCTGGTGTAGGAGAGTTGTAAATCCAGGCATAGGTTCAAGGGCCATCCGTGTGTCAGCAAAATTTGTAAAGTGCGCACCCAAGCCACGAAGGAAAAAAATGACTTTTGTCGGAGTCGTCGACTGGCCGTCCAATTGCCGATAACTGGTCACACAAGGCTTTGAATTTCTTTCCATAATCTTGAACAGAGAGAGAGCCACGACGAAGGGAGAGGAGCTCTTCTCTTAGTTGATTTGCACGGGAGGCAGAAGAGTGAGCAAACGCGCGTTCAAGGGCAAGCCAAGCATCACGTGAGGTGGTGCAATCGACGACCTCGGACATCGCCTCTTCCGTGAGAGAGGAGAAGAGGATGCCGAGAATTTTTTGATCTCTAGAATTCCAATCATAGTAGGCAGGATTCGAGGACTCTTTTCCATCGACGGTGATCGTAGAGGCAGGAGGCAGGTAAGAGCCATCTACAAAACCAAGTAGATCAAAACTTGTTAGCATAGGTAATACCTGTCGTTTCCAGAGGAGGAAGTTGGATGAAGTGAGTTTAATGGAAAGCATATGTATCATTGTTGTGATCGGTATTGGTTCGTTAGAAGAAGAAGGGGCCATCTTGCTGATCGAAGGAAAAGGAAGGGAAAAGAGATCCGATGTTTAGGCTGATACCATGAGAGAATGGGAATATTATCACCGATGATTTGTATTTCTCATTAACACGAAATATATAGTGATGTATACAACAAACAATCCCATAAATCAAGAATCCCATAAATCAAGGGATATATTCTAGGAAAAGATTACAGCAAATCAATATTATTTACTATCCTTATTAGGATTACTTCTCCAAATGGGCGGAAGCTGAACCACTGAACAAGATCGACCAGCCCCAAATTATCCGGTTCATATGGAAGAATATCATATGCCGATTTGGAATACCTCACACTATCTCTTCAGATAACGGGAAACAGTTCGATGGGCTGGAGATCATGAAATTTTTCGATAAATGGAAGATAAGGAAGGTGTTCTCCACGCCATACCACCCCCAAACAAATGGGCAAGTGGAAGCTGTGAACAAAATTCTGAAGCATACGTTGAAAGCCAGGATCGAAGAAAAGCTGGGGAGATGGGCGGTCGAACTGCCCGACGTGCTGTGGGCCTACCGAACAACGAGTAAAGTGGCCACGGAGGAAACACCATTTGCCCTCGCTTTCGAATACGAGGCCGTCGTTTCTTCCGAGGTGGAGGTGCCAACCCACCGGACAACACAGGAATTGACTGATCAGAACGATCAGATGATGCGGGTCGAACTAGACCTATTGGAAGAAAGGAGAATAAACTCGGTATACCGAAATGCGGCGGCTAAGCAGAGGGCCGTGAAGTACTTCAATTCGAAAGTGAAGGTAACGAAGTTCAAACAGGGAGACTTGGTATTGAAAGAGATCTTGGGAGCTAATCCAGGAGCCCTAGGACCGTCATGGGAAGGGCCACTTCGGGTGAGGAAAGTCTTGCAGAACGGATCGTACGAACTGGAGAACCTGAACGGGGTGGCCGACCAATATTTCTGGAACTCCTCACACCTCAGGAAGTATTACCAGTAATATTTAACGTTGTATCGTGATCGTTTTTGCGCTAATAAAAAAGAAAGTTTCGGGAAAGTCTTTCATAATCTCATAACCTTAAGGGGTAGAGCTCGGCTCCCCAGAGCCCGATGCGACCGAGCATGGACCAGGCGTCCCTCGAGTCCGAGAGAGTTAAAATTTATCCTAAAGGGTAGAGCTCGGCTCCCCAGAGCCCGATGCGACCGAGTATGGACCAGGCGTCCCTCAAGTCCGGGAGAGTTAAAATTTATCCTAAGGGATAACGGCATTGATGCTTTCCCATGCCTACCCTCCCCGTCAAATATACGGACAGAGAATCCTTCATAGTCCGACCATTGGAACCTGAGGAACAGTCTGCGGCGAAGGTTCATCTGCCGAACAAAGCGTTCCCAAGCTGGGCCACCAATGGCGAGTTGCCTCCTATGCCGCGTGATTGCAAATGACCAGGGAGTCCAGCGGACATCCCGGACCTCCATAAAGTGAATAAGCAAGGGCCCGACGATGCGAACAAAGGCAGAGGGCTAGGGAAATTGTCGGCAGTGCCAGCGACCGTTGAACATCTGATCGACATAACATGAGTATTCGCGACGAATAATGCGCACCATCTCGGGCCGACCAGAAGAATCACCTGCGAACGAAAAGAAGGAAGGGTTGACACGAAAATATAATTAAGTTAAGAGTGTCGCACGAAAATCTGGGAAGAGAGATTTAATGAAACCAAAGCTTGCAAATATGTATTCCATACACAGGAAAATGCACGCAAAAGACACAAAACGACAAGCTACATAAGTTTTAATCTTTGAACGTCACGTTCGGTAGAGGTAACGACAAAACGACTAGTCCGAGTTCGTGACGAAACAAAAACAGTTATGAAGCCTAAGGAAAAGTTAAAAGCATCCCCGCCTCGTCGTACACGCGAACAGAAAAGCCTTCTTGTTCGATCCAGAGGAAGCGAACGACTAAGCCCCGACGAAGTCTCATTTCCCGAACAAAGCGCTCCCACGCGGGGCCCTCGAGAGCAAGTTGACGCTGATGACGAGCAAGCGCGAACGACCAAGGGTTCCACCGCTCATCCCGAACCGCGACAAAATGAACCAGTGGCGAGCCAACCGCCCGGGTGAAAGCAGCTGGCAGGGGAAATCGGGGACAATGCCACCTTCCGTTGAACACCTAGTCAACGTAGCAAGACTGGTCTCGGACGACGACGCGAACCATGGTCGGCTGAACAGAACAGAATCAACTCTCAATCAAAAGAGAAATCGACGAACATCGAACAAAGGAAAATAACACTGGGGCATTTTTTCATAAAAAGAAAAAATGCAATTCCAAACACCAACACAAGTTTAATATTTTCAACACGGATAAGTTTAAACAACACCCAAGAAAGTCGAGCACAAAAAGATTGAAAACATCCGAGCGAACAACCGCCAATTGTCTTTAAAGGAACAATAAACAAGGAAATAAACTAAGGGGAAGCTAGAAGTCGACGATGGCAAGCAAAAACTTAATCTTCGATGGGGATCGGGTTCTCCACAACAGCCTCCGGCTCCGCGGCAACGAGCTGGCTCGGATCGGGCCACCAAACCAGGTCGACCCCATGAAGCTCCACCAGATCGAGAACCGGAAAAAGGAAGCGAGTGTCGAGATTAACTCCCAGGCGATGAGTGCGGAGGTCATCCATGATCAAGTTATACGGCAAGCCGGCTCGAACATGACGACGAATACAATCAAAGTGACTCAGACAGTAGGGATAAGAACTGTTTTGGTCTAAGTCCTGCAAAGCGTCGGCTTTACGCTCTGCGTCGGCCCTCTCGATCGCCTCGGTCCGAGCATTCAGCTGATCGATCAGGAGATCCATGCTCCGGCGATTCTCCTAGGCCCTCCGCACCCTTTCCTCCAACTCCAGTGCTCGGTCACGCTCAACAGACATCTCACTCCTCAATTTAGCCAACTCCTCACGCCCTTGATCCCGCTCCCTGGCCATCCCGGCGGCACTTGTCTCGGCCTCCTCGGCCCGGGATCTCAACTTTCCCTCGTCCTCTTGATATTGGTCCACTAGGGCTCGCACGCTAGTCAGTTCGAGCTCGAGCTCAGCGACTTTGTCGGCCAGGCCATCGGGGGTGTCGGCAGAAAGGGCCATGGGTTGATTCAAGCTTGGGCGAGTTTTGCTCAAGGAGACCAGAAGCATGAGCACCCGAGACGGCGTGGAGGAGGAAGCGACGGCGACGACGATAGGTTCCTCGTGGATAGGTTCCTTACCGCGACGGCACTTCGGGACCCGACCAGACATAGGCGCCACCTCAGGTGGACCTTCGGGAATGGCACTCGAGCTTGGAGGAGGAAGCGAGCTGGCCCTCGTCATGGGAGGGACAGGAGTAGCTTCAGAGTTGACCGATCGAGCAGGCCGAGCAGGAGGAATATTGACTTGGTTGCCCGCCGCCGCCTCGGGTGCCCGACGGTTGCGTTCGGCTAGCGCGGCCATCCGAGCACGAGGAGTATTTCCAACCATGTCTATTGGTGGATCGGGGAAAGAAGGAAACCTAACCACTGAAATAAAAAGAAAAGAAGCAATGAGCCGCGAATAAATCAGGAGAAACCAGAAACTCGTAAAATACTCACGGGGATATCGATCCCGAACATGCCGAGGAATAGTAATAAAGCGAGAAGATCTAACGCGAGCCTTAGTAAACACGGTGCTAATAAGCAACTGACTCTCAGGGAGGGAACGAACTCGTTCGCAAACCGCGACAAAATCCCAACTGAGCTCGGAAATCGAAGGAGCCGGAGGATCTGCCGAATAGGAAACGTCCGAACAGGAAGAAATCAGAACAAAAATAAAATAAGGAGTCCAAAAGATAAGAGTGAGAGGAGAGTAACTAACGGTGGCATCTTCGTGAAAAAGAGGCCGGGATCTGAAATGCCTCGGAGCCCCATGCGCCATCCACGTAGAACCAATCAGCCCACCAAGCCGTTCTTTTGCTTTTCAGATCTTCGAGGAGTCTGGTTGGTGCTCGAAGGTAGTGATCTCCGCCTCTGAGATGATTAATAATCAGAAGATAGGATGTTTCGGAGGCAGAGAGATGGCGGTAAAGGCCATAGTGGTCGAACAAGATATTCAAGCTGATAAGCAAGACCCAAGAATTCGCATGAAGCTGCATGGGAGCAACCCCCCACGCCTGCAAAGCAGCAGCGATAGAATCATGAATGGGAAATCGAAGCCCCGCTTCCATCATCATGCTCGTCACGGCGACCATGCCCGGCGGAGGACAATTCGCTCGCTCGTCCGGAGTGGGACAGTAGATATGAACATCCGAGGGAATCCCTCATACCGACCTCATATCTTGGAGTTTATCCTCGTCAACAATAGAGCTATGATCATTGGCAAACATGCCCGCTTGGTCGGGACCAGGGCGAGGACCGAAGCTCGTGCGTTCCACAAAAACATAAGGATTCTCATGCAGATAATGAGTAAAGATGAAAGGGGGGAGCGGACCCCGTATCTCGCCCATCATGTCAATGAAGCGACGGTAACAATCGCTAACGCCACCAGCGAACAGCTCCAATTTCTCCGCATCCGAAAACCCAACCACGGGCACCACGTCGTCTCCCGACGAGGAGGAGGCGGAGGTCCCGGAGTCGGATGAATCATAAGATGCGAGAACGTCAGAAAGAGTGGCTGAACTATCGTGGTCGCTCATATTCACTCTCGAGTCGCGTATGTAATCGATATTTTTATAAAAGACAAGCAAGCCCTACCGCTAAAGAATTCCCCCAAACAAACGATGAAAAAGACAAATAACAAGAGAAACCTACGTGGTGAAGATGAAGCCGAGCACTCTTGGTAGAAGCCGAGCAGGTAACTCTGGATGTCCGGAAATTGGTAATTCGGAGGAGAAAAGTGTAAAATGAAGAATATCAGAGACTATTTATAGGAGGGAAATGGCGGAAGGATTCGAAATTTGAATTTGAATGGACAGTTGACGGAAATCGAGGCGTCATGTCAGGAAAGCGCCAGTTGGAGGGTGACAAGTGGCAGTAACCGCCGTACCGCATTAAATGACCAGCCAGAACCGTCGAATCAGGGTTTATGCTCGGGCAGGCCGACGATAATCCACATGCCGAGACCGATCTCTTCTTCCGAACAGAACGGTCCCGGGGGGCATTTGTTATGCGGAGAAAATTTCGACCAAACTCCGAGCATAAGGAACCCCTCTATCTGAATTGAGGAAAGAGAAGACCTCCTGCTCGTCCCCAGAGAGAAGGGCGAACAGGCAGAAAACGCTCGTATAAGAAGTCCATTAACGGGAGCTGAAGGCCGAACAAGGCGAGCATAGAATTTGACTGATGAAGGACCCGGAAGGGTGCTCGGATAAAGCAGGGACGGGTTGGACGATCATTCGTGGTATGCTCGATCTTCTAAGGACCGAACTGCACATCTCCTGGGCCTTGAAAAGGTGGATGGGCTTAATGGTGGATTTATTAGTGGGCTTGGCCCATTAACTAACTTTAGAAACCCTAATTTGTATTCTCTATAAATAGAAAGTGTAATATTCTATTAAGGACATCTACACATTTCCCCAATAATTCCTAGAGAGCACTATAGCCTTGTTCACTACTCAATCCCCAAAATCTCTATTTTAGTTGGTAATTGGAGAACACGATTTTCCCACTATCAACACGTGTATTGTGGGTTTTCGTTGTCTGTGTCAATTAATGAACTACATATTCTCATTATTATCGACACTCCGGTTTGCGTTGAATAATGCCTTAGGTTTCGGAGTGATCTAACAAATTATAATAATTAAATAAATGTATAACTAATAATGCTAAAATTATTTTAGCCTAAAAGGATATTATGGACTTTCTATATTTCAAAGAATGCATTTGAATATAATAAAAAACATGTCAATCTCTTAATATTTAACAATTTGTAAAATATAGAGCCTTCTTTGTTATATTAATTAAAAAATTTAGGTTGTTTTTTATAATTAGTAAACATAAAGGGCCCTATAGCCTTAAATATACCTAAAACAAATGTATCAAGCTTCATTCAAATTGGATTGACACGTACATCCACCAATTATATTTTTCAAAACATGAAAATATTTTATAATTTGAATTGTATGTTATCGTTGACACCAAAATATACATTATGTACATTACATATATGTATGTGCACCGTTTGAATCGTTCCAAAATACTATAATGAGTAATGCGTACATGAAATAGTCATTTTTCTGGTACACACGCACGCACGCAGGAACGCGTGTAATTAATGTTGATCACATGCATCATGCTATACAGCATCTACGATAGTATATTATTGAAGACAGATAAAAATTAAGATAAAAAAATAAATATTAAATATTTGATAATTAAATACAAATTATGCATGCATATAAGTAAATAATTGTTACTTAAATTATTAGAATGTTGAATATAAATTGACAATTACAAATTATTTATAATGTATAAAATGATAATATATCAATAAATTGATATATATAACGTTAAAAATACGCTTGACGCGCAGCAGTGATTACGTTCAAAAGTCAGAAAACATAGTAATTAATAATTCTGCAAGGTCCAAACCACGAGCAGATATTCGCCAATACACATTACAACGTGATAAATTATTTTAGTTTGACTCACATTTTCTTAATAATTAATTAAGGGACTTGCTAATACAAGCTTAACTTGGTTCTAATTTAATGATAATTCAGGGACTAAATTCCACTGTCACAATCTAAATAGTGATCACAACTGACAATTGATGGCTGTTGAAATAATATTTTAAATTCACCTTGTCTGCTTTTTAAAAATGTGTAACTTGTTGATATGAATATATTTAATTAATTTAATTATATGCATAATTTAGTGGTTACAAAACTCATGTTTAACTTATTATTTATTGTTATAATTAATTGAGACGAATATATAGTATACACTTAAGCATTTCTTTTCTTTTTTCATCTCCATTTACAATCATATGAACAATTTTATTAAAAAACAAACACGTAAATTCAATTATACAATAAAATGCATTATTTGTTTAATTTCTCTACCCTTTGTAGTTTATGAAAGAAGTAGTTCTTTTTGTATGAAACAGAAGTAGTAACTTTTAGTACTCTTTATAATTTGTAAATTGAGAATTTGAGATGGTAATTAATAATTACTCTTTATAATTATTGAGGACTAGAAACAATGTATCACAATCCAAAAATTGATACGGATCGATGGATCTCCATTAATTTAATTACTTGTAGATGATTATTAATTATACTCCTATACAGTAATGTTAAAAAATGTTGCGTACATTAATGCATCGTGTCCATATAAAATTTTATTTAAATTTATCTTGTATGCATTATTATTACAATATAAAATGTTGTAGAGTATTAAATTTTGCTCCCTGGGGACTACGCATGCATATTCGGCACGACCAAACACAGTCCTGAAAAATTAATTAATAAAAAAGAAAAACTAAAACAGCAGAAGAAACATCATATCTCATCGTTTAGAATTAAAAATCATCAGTCGAAAACTGGATGGTCAAGAAGCCACGTCTCACTTGTTATTATTTTAATACAAATACTAATTTTATGAGGCTGAAAAGACGCCTTACAAATGGAATCTATCTATCTATAATATCCATCCACGAAATGGGCCGCGTGGACTCTTCTGAAGTAGGGCCCACTAGATCCATACCCAAACTCACTCCTCCTGCAAAGTCCAGATACAGGCCCACCATTTATTTATTTATTTATTTATTCCCATACCCTGATCTTCGTCCTTCATAACCTCAGGCCTGGTTTGCACGTTTTCTCGTAGTGCTGAGTGTCATAAACGAGGCTTTTATTTGTTTCATTTAGTTTATTAGACTAATTAATTTATAGTACCAGGACAATATATTCTTTTTACTATTCAACGAGCTATATTTAATCGGTCAACGTGTGACATTTCATTACACACTGGGAAAATAGATTTAGGTGTGTGTTGCGAAATTTCTCAAGAACATGCATAATCAGTAACGGTTTATCATGAATGATTGGTATTGCAAATTTCTCAATAATAAACCTAATTTCTAAGAATATACTAATTTTATTAATACCACATTTTCCATGCACTTTCCAATTCCATCCGGATTATTGACAACTTTGTAACACGTGAATTGCTAGGAGTGACGACCGTTGATCGGGTCGTATGAGTTTGGTTTTGATGGACTCGATCGACCACGGCTCATATTATTTTAAAAGCGATCCAGTTTAGAGGTATGAATAATATTGCTAAGAAAACATTGACAGACTTACTTAAATAATTAAGATAGCTAATTTCTAATTTATTGATTTCTGCACTTAATTAAACACACAAAAAATTACTTGCTACAGTATAATTTTAGACTTCAATTAATATGAAACCTTTACATTATTTATTGTGTGTTTCAAAAAGCACAATACAACAAGAGTACAAACTCCATTGATTTAACACCAAGCAAAATCACAGCAACATATTGAGGAAGAAGACGAAAAATAAGCAGGAAATATTTTTCTCAACTGAATCACAAAATGATGTCTTTTCAATTAGGTCCTTGTAATTATGCAAAATAACAAATTAAAGTATCACTTATTTAGAAGCAACGTAGTACTATATATGTATTTCGAACTCTAAGGAAGAGGAATGGGTTCCATAACCAACAAGAGTATGCAATCTTTAGATTCCCGGTCAGGTATCCCATGTCCGTCTCCGTACCGATACATGCATTGAGAAATTCTGACATAATCGAGTAAGGAGTTTGTGAAATCCCAAGAGTGGTCACGGTTCATTAGAACCCCTCCTTGTTTATTTTCTTCTACGCGGCCCAAATAAGATCCTTGATATAGCCGCGCGAAGCTTCCTCCGAGCAATCGGTGGCGTGCATGTAGCATTGAATTGATTTTGGAGTATCACCTCTCTTTAACTCATCCTGATCATATCATTCATATGTATTTTGTGAGACCATTATCAAATTTTGTACATTAATTTACTCAAAAACGTATATAGTTTTATATACCGTTGAAGTTCCCAAGTCATCTGCGAGACGACTAACCAGTGAGGGTCATTTGAGAATTTCGGGTTGAGTCTTGAAATCCTCAAGATGTTTATCCTTCAATGGGTTCGTCATGTACAAATAAGAATGTACTAAAATCAAAGGTCCAGTGATAGAGACCCAACCATTGTCGAGGTACTCGTCTAGACTCGGTTTGTATCCAGTGTGGTACCATTGTGCTTCCAACATGTACGTTTTACAAAGTTCGACCCACTGCATGCATGCATGCGTGCATCAACGTACGTACCAAATACATCATATGTGTGTGTTATGTATAACTAACATTACGTGAATTAAGAAGGAAAAATAGTTACCATGCTCGTAGAATGTGGTATGATATTGAATTCTTGGTCTCTGAGCATGTCGTAAGCTGCTTCATTAATCGTGTTAAACAGAGCTAGAAAGCAAATCTTCATGTACTCTGGAAGTTGTTCCATGGCGTTGATGTCCCACCTTAAGTAAAACAAAAACAAAATACAATAAAGACTTACAATAAAAAAAAATGGCAACGCTTAATTATGCACAAACCTCTCGATTGGATCTGTAAATAGTTTCAGTTCATCCTATGTACCATACACATCATAAATGTCATCGATAATTGTTATCAGTACCGCAAGTTTCGCACACATATTCCTACAATAAGCAAAACTAGGCTCGAAAGTGAATCCAACAGTCCATAAGAAGCTCTCCACCAATCGATCCATTGCAAATACTATCTTTTCCGCAAGATAAATTTTAGTGTGCCACCTGCGGTTATTAAACAAACGTCAACGCATTACATAAATAAAACTCACATATAAGTTGGACAACCTTATCACCCTTTTAAGATGTTATTGGTCAAACTTTAACAGTTAATATATATTTTTACCTTGACAACTCTTTGAGTTCATCCTGATACTATCGCTTGTACCATGTTGAAATCCAATTTAGCTAGCTCGAGAAGGATGTTGGTGATTTAAGTGAAATCGATGTTCATTTAATGTAATTGGAATCATTCAAGGCTTCGGATTAAATCTAGTCAATATAATATAACTTTGGAGAAGTGTGGACTACACGAATATATATAAAATTGATATGATTTAAGTATTTGGATAAGCATAATAATGCATGTCGAGTGTGATCTCGTGGTTGCATGGTTGCATGGCTAGATGATGATATTACATCATTAATATTATGCAAATTCGAAATTGCATGTAATGCCATGCAAAACAACATGAATAGGTGCCAAAGTGAAATAATATATTCACTAAAAGGTACCTATACATGAATATGTGTCAAATGAAAATCTACATTTTCTTAAAGGTGCCTATTCGACCAAGAGGTGCTTATATTCAAATGAAACGGTGTCTACTACCTATATAAGGAAGTGATATTCATTTGATGAATACAAACAATTTCACCTACGAAATTAAGAAGCTTTGAAGCAAACAAATAAAGCAAAATATTCTATAAGTTGCTCTTGTTCTAAGCCTAAGACTCGAGTGTCGATATTGTCTTATCCTGCGAGATTTCGTGATACCCAGATTATAGGGTCGAAATACTCTTTAAGGAAAGCGTTCACGCGATTCAATATTCATCCAAGTCTCTACATCTTTCAGTAACACCCTATATATACAACAATCTTAAAGAGTATTTTCATATACTGAAAGATTTAGGCGATTCGAGAGATGACCAGCAAGTTTTGCAAGTTAGAGAAATTTTAAGGCGTGAATTTTGGAAGGTGTATGTGCTAAGCACTCCGCAACCAAAGGCAGTGGAAAACGAAACACCGGAGGCAACTAAAAAACGGTGCTAGTGGGAGAACGACGACTATATATATATGTTGTAGGCATATATTAAACGGTATGTCTGACTCTCTTTTTGACATCTATCAAAATGTGGAATCTGCTAAAGTATTATGGGATGTGCATGCTTAACATTGTAAATAAAATGGAGGTGCTTATGATTTCTTCTAATGTTAATGATTCATTATTATGGCATGCTAGACTAGGACATGTACATTATAAATGTATGATTGAAATGTCTAAACTTGATTTAAATTCTAACATGAACTTAGAAGAAGATAAGTGTAATACATGCATGCTAACTAAAATTGCTAGGCAACCTTTTAAAGATGTTCAACGTGATTCTTGTATGCTTGAACTTGTGCATAGCGACTTATGTGATTTCCATGCAACACCTTTTGTTGGAAATAAGAAATACTTAGTAACTTTCATAGATGAGTAATCTAGATTTTGCTATGTATTTATGTTAAGTACAAAAGATGAAGCACTAGATAAGTTTAAAGTGTTTAAACTGAAGGTGAACTACAACAAGAGTGCATGATTAAAATGTTGAGAACTGATAGGGGAGGCGAATATTATGATCATGTTTTGTTTGAATCAACAGTATTATTCATGAAATAACTGCGCCATATACTCCTCAACAAAACCGTATATCCGAAAGGAATAACCAATTACTAAAGGAAATGGTGAATTCCATGTTATCCTATTCGGGTTTGAATAGAGGATTCTGGGGAGAAGCCTTGTTAACGGCTTGCTATTTATTAAATAGGGTTCCTAACAAAAGGAACAAGTTTACTCCCTATGATCTTTGGTACAAAAAGAAGCCTAACCTGAATTATCTTAAGGTTTGGGGTTGTCGGGCAGTCATAAGACTACCGGATCCTAAAAGGAAAACTTTGGGAGAAAGAAGCATTGATTGCATCTTTTTTGGATATGTTGTGCATTCCAAGGCGTATAGATTTTATGTGATTAAGCCGAATGATTCAGTGGCGATTCATTCCATCATAGAATCGAGAGACGCAATATTTGTTGCAAATCGATTTTCATCAATGGTTAGGCCCAAGGATTTGGTGCCTAATGTGGTTGAAAGTTCGGAATTAACCGTCCCCCAACCTGAGTCGCTTGAACCTCGTCGAAGCACGAGGATAAGGACTGAGAAATCGTTCGGTCCCGATTTCCAAACCTTTCTAGTTGAAGGATCAAGGGACGAAGTTGGCTTTCAATACTCGTATTGCTATCATGTTGATGATGAGCCTAAAACATACGAGGAAGTCATGAAATCGCAAGATGTTGCATTTTGGAAAGTGTCCATCAATGATGAGATGGATTCCATAATGGGAAACAACACTTGAATTCTTGCTGATTTACCTAACGGTTGTAAACCATTAGGATGCAAGTGGATCTTCAAGAAGAAGATGAAAGTCGATGGTTCAATCGACAAGTATAAAGTCCGATGGGTTATCCAAGTCTTTAGGCAAAAGGAAGACATTGATTATTTCGATACCTACGCCCCTGTTGCGAGAATAACTACGATTATATTAATTATAGCTTTGGATGCAATATATAATCTAGTGATCCATCAAATGGATGAAAAAACGGCATTCCTTAACGGTGAGTTAGAGGAAGATATTTACATGAAACAGCCGAAGGGTTCGTTATGCTTGGTAATGAGCATAAAGTATGTGAACTCGTTAAATACTTGTATGGATTAAAACAAAGCATTTCAGCGTAGACATCACGCGATCCGTGAGCTGATCACTCATGGGGTAATTTCTATAGATTTTGTGATATCGCAACATAATCTCGCTGATCATTTGACCAAGGGATTATTGGGATGAGTCTTAAGCCTCTCTGAATCTTCAAATATGGGATACCAAATTCATTTTTAATTGTATTAAAACTAGAATTCAATTGGGAAGCCTGTATTTAAGATTGAAACACATGAAAATTATCCAAAAAGAATGTGTTTGAACCTGCATGAAAAAAGGTTGAAGTTAATTTTTAATGAGTGTTTTGAAAAAGTGCATTGTGCAGGTGCACGAAGAAAAGATTCACCTATATGAGTGGGAAGTGTGGCAACTTCAAGAGTCGTGGCTGAGCCCTATAAAAACTCATGAATGGATAGGGACACAAGGCCTATTTGTGTCGGATTTCCTTATTGAATTGTATTAAACTTGTGTGTGTTTTATCTTCATGTATTCAGATGGGTTGAACAGTTCAATCTTTAAGACAGCGTGATTCTCGAATATATGTAAAGTATAATTCACTATAATGAAAATTCAATCTTTAAGACATTTTCATTTTACACACGAGTTTGGTTTTATTTGTTGAATTTGTATGATTCAAGGATTGCACTTAAATGAGGGAGGATTGTTGGTTATTTAAGTGAAATCGATGTCCATTTAATGTAATTGGAATCATTCAAAGATTCGGATTAAATCTAGTCAATATAATATATCTTTGGAGAAGTGTGGAGTACACAGTTATATAAAATTGATATGATTTAAGTATAATAATTCATGTCGAGTGTGATCTTGTGGTTGCATGGTTGCATGGCTAGATGATGATATTACATCATTAATATGATGCAAATTCGAAATTGCATGTAATGCCATGCAAAACAACATGAATAGGTGCCAAAGTGAAAGAGTAAATTCACTAAAAGGTACCTATACATGAATAAGTGTCAAATGAAAATGTACCTTTTCTTAAAGGTGCCTATTCGACCAAAATGTGCTTATATTCAAATGAAAGGGTGTCTACTACCTATATAAGGAAGTGATATTCATTTGATGAATACAAACAATTTCACCTACGAAATTAAGAAGCTTTGAAGCAAAAAAATAAAGCGAAATATTCCATAAGTTGCTCGTGTTCTAAGCCTAAGACTCGAGTGTCGATATTGTCTTATCTTGCGAGAGATTTCGTAATACCCAGGCTTATAGGGTCGAAATACTTTTTAAGAAAAGCGTTCACGCGATTCAATATTTATCCAAGTCTCTACATCTTTCAGTAACACCATATATATACAACAAAGGATAGGGTTGAAGTCACTTCCTTTAGCGTACACTGTTAGAAATGCTAATCACAACAGTTAAACCCTAAACGGGTATTTAACTGTTTGTCTATTTTCCAGCTCATTTCCTCAATACTTGGAAACCTTATTTCTCTATTTTACTCTACCCTTAGATCATGCCTACGTGGCCCTCTCTGGTCCGTTAGATGTATAACTAGGGTAGATGTTAGACTATTTAAACTCTCAATGTAATCCGCTGTCATTTTGAGATATTCATTAATGGAGCTCTATATTTAGAAATATGTTCTCTTGTTAAAGTTCACAGCTTTATCTGTTTATTGCTTTTATTCACCAATCCTTTCATGGTATCAGAGCTTGCAGGTATGGCCAATATCATGTCTCCATCATTAATATATTAAAGCTGCGTTTTTCCTGTTATTCAAGATGAGTCTGGGAGGATCCACATCCAATGTGTCACAGCACACCATATCAAACAACACAGGATCTCTTGTTCATCCGCAACATCAATTGATCTCTATCAAACTAAATGAAGACAACTATTTACTCTGGAAAATGCAAATTTCCACTGCCATTAGAGGCTATGGTCTGGAAAGCTTCCTTAAGCAAGAAGATACACCAGAGAGAGTGACCTTCAATCCAGAAACAAATAATGTAGAGCCAAATCCAAATTACCTTCAATGGTGCAGACAGGATCAATTATTGGCCTCATGGATTTTGTCTTCATTGTCTGAGAGTCATCTAATCATGATGGTAGGCCTTGAAACTTCAGCTCAAATCTGGGAAGCCCTTGATCTGAATTTCAGCTCTCAATCTTCAGCAAAGAAGATGCAATACAAGCTTCAACTCAGTTCTATCAAGAAAGGCTCCATGTCAGTGAGATATTATTTGAACAAGGTGAAGTCATGCTGTGATATGCTTCAAGCTGCAGGCCACAAGGTGTCAGAAGAAGACCAAATACTGCAGATTCTAGCTGGCTTAGGAAATGAATATGACCCAATAGTGGTTGCCATCACATCTAGGGATGAAGAATGCAAACTGAGAGAAGTTTATTCCATGCTCATGAGCTATGAAACCAGGTTGGAGAATCAGAATCCAACCCCTGTGAATGTTGATGGATCAAACCCCTCTGCCAACTCTGCTCAGTTTCAGAAAAAGTTTAACAGCTACAACAGCAGCTCTCAAAATCAGAATGGGAGAGGCAGAGGTAATCCAAATAATAGAGGGAGAGGGAGATCTCCTTCAAGAGGTAGAGGGGGAAGAGCAGGTAGAGGAAGAAGCTCTGGTTCAGCTCCTTGTCAGATTTGCAATTATACAAATCATACAGCCGACAAGTGTTATTATAGATTTGATTCTTCCTATGGACCTTCAGCTGAATCCACTCAGAACAGCAGTGGTAACAATCAGAATATAACTGCCTATAATGCAGGTCAAGGAGGATCAAACTTCAACTATTCTGATGGAGATAGTGATGGGAATTGGTTTGCTGATTCTGGTGCTACCAATCATCTTACCAATGAATTCAACAACCTCTCCACTGCCTCTGAGTACAATGGAAGCAACAAAGTTCAGATAGCTAATGGCTCAGGTATGACTATCACTCACATTGGTAAATCCACTGTCATGTCATCTGATTTTAATCATAAATTTCAGCTGTCAAAACTTCTTTTTGTCCCTCACATTGCCAAAAACTTGCTTAGTGTTTCTCAGTTCTCTAAAGATAATAAAGTGTACTTTGAGTTTCACCCTGAGTCTTGTTTTGTTAAGGATCAGGTCACCAACAAAGTACTGCTTCAAGGCACCCTTAATCAAGGTCTCTACCAATTTCATTTTCAGCCTGTTCACCTTCCTGTTCACCCTTCAATCAAGTCCTTCTCCTCCACTGTCATCAGTCCAACCTTGTCCACTGCTCTTCTTGTGAATAAAGATACCAAGCTTCCATTGTGGCACGGAAGACTTGGTCATGCTTCATTTAAAATTGTCAATTTAATTCTGGGAAATGATCCCTCAAAAATCTGTAATGACTCTTCTATTTTAAGTAAAGACAATGTTTGTGATTCTTGTTTGAAAGCCAAATCTCATTCTTTGCCATATAATCATTCTGATACTGTGTACCACAAACCATTTGAACTCATTCATACAGATGTATGGGGCCCTTCACCACAAAAGTCCAGTAATGGTTATGTCTATTATGTGGCTTTTGTAGACCATTTTAGTAGATATACTTGGTTTTATTTGCTTAAAGCTAAATCTGAAGTTCTCACTGCTTTCACTCATCTTTTTAAACTCATTCAAACTCAATTTAATGTCACTATCAAATCTGTCCAGTCTGATGGGGGTGGTGAGTTTATAGGTCTCACTAATTTCCTTCAACAAAATGGTATAAATCACAGAATGTCGTGTCCCTATACTCCTCAACAAAATGGCCTTGCTGAGAGGAAGCATAGGCACATAGTTGAAGTTGGTCTCTCCCTTCTTGCTCACTCTAGTCTCCCATTAAGATTATGGGATGATGCGTTTTATACAGCTGTTTACATCATCAATAGACTACCAACCAAAGTTCTCAAATTTCAGTCTCCTTTTGAACTGCTTTATCAGAAAAAGCCATCTTATTCTCACTTCAAAATCTTTGGCTGCTTGTGCTATCCCCATCTGAGGCCCTTCAAAAAACACAAACTAGAATATAGATCCCTTCCCTCCACATTTTTGGGGTATAACAACAAATACAAAGGATACAAAGTGCTTCTTCCATCTGGAAAAATTATAATTTCCAGAAATGTCATTTTTTATGAGTGGTCTTTTCCCTTCTCTTCTAAGCCAAAATATCCTCAAAACAATCTCACCCCAAATCCTACTGTTGAGTCCCCTCCTCTCATCACCATCAAATCTCCTCAATCTTCCACTACTACCTATCATGACCACACTGTTTCTTCTAATATTCAGCCTCATATTTCTGATTCTGATGCCTCCAGAAATTCCATCTCTCCTCAGAATCATATACAACATGCCACTCCCACTTCTTCTGATAGTGTCAATTCTCATCATACTCCTCTCACCATTTCACCTTCAGCTTCCAGCAACTCCACTATTCCATTATATGTGGATTTACCTGTGTGTAATGATAGTCTGCCACCAGAGGCTACTAACAATGTGGTTTCTAGTACTCATGCAGGTAATGCAGGTGGTCATCCTACAGGTACACATCACATGGTGACTAGATCAAGAACTGGTTCTTTGAAACCAAAAGTCTTCAACTCTCAACTTTCAGATCAGTTACCTAAATCCTACAAGGAAGCTCTGTTGTATCCTCAATGGAAGAAAGCTATGGAGGATGAATATCTAGCTCTGCTCAGAAATAAAACATGGAATCTGTGTCCTGCTCCTTCTCATCATAAACTCATAGGCTGCAAATGGATTTTCAAAATTAAAACCAACTCTGATGGCAGCATAGCTAGATACAAAGCAAGGCTTGTAGCTCGAGGGTATGATCAAGTTCAAGGGTTTGATTTCACTGAGACATTCAGTCCTGTTGTCAAGGCAACTACCATAAGGCTTGTCATCTCCATTGCAGTTACACAACAGTGGGAAATCAGACAGCTAGATGTGAATAATGCATTCTTAAATGGTTATCTTCAAGAGGAAGTTTATATGTCCCAACCTCCTGGCTGTTGGAATTCGATATCCCGGGTTATCAAAATTGCGGAACCGATAACCCGAACGAACCCTTCGCCGGAGATCATACGAACGCCGACTCATCCGCCGGAGTCCGGGCTTTGGAGACCACGCGCCCGAAGGCACGCAATCCGCCCCCACCCGAACCCCCGCGAGCCGGGGTTCATACAATCGAAAACCTCAATCGCCGGAGAGACCACGAGCCCACGCGAACCGGGACCCGACCGAACGCGTCGCGCGCACGAGGCACGCGGACGCCCAGCCGAGTCCCCGCGAGAGGACTCGCGATCGCTGCGGGCGATCGCTGGGTTGCTACGAGCAACCCCGCAGCGGATCCGTTGATCCGCTGCTACGCGGCTAGGGCTCGCGTCTAGCGAGCCGCTGCGGGGAAACCCGCAGCTCGCTACGAGCTGCTACGGGTCACGCCCCGTAGCCCTAGCGATCAGCCCCTTAGGGCTCGATCGATCCTCGGCGTCCAGCCGAGGGTTCGCGCGTTCGATCCCCATGAGGGATCTACGAGCCGCCGGCGGTCCGGTGGTCCAACCACCACCGCCCGGCTCGACCCTCGTCCCGGGGTTCGATCCTCGGATCTTTGTTCTACGGTATTCTCGATAAATCAAATCAAACAATTATCAAGTTAGTTTAGATATTGTACCTTTGATTCTTTGTTCGGAGAAACGAAATCAAGATGACCTCGTGATCTTCCCGCGTATTTCTTGCACTCCGTTCGAACGTCGGGTGGGCGACGATCTATCGAACTCCTATGGATCCTCTTCACTCTTCAAGACTTTATGATTGGCGTATCTTTGGTTGTGAAAAGTGAAGACCATGTAGTGCTTTTATAGGCTACGTAGGGGATCAAAAGGAGATTAAATATTGGGCTTCTAATATTGAAAATTAAATTGGGTCCAACCCAAATCCATTAATTCTTATCAATATTAATTTTATTTATTTTCCACTATATAAATAAAATTGCACTCCCAATATTAATCCATATTATATCAAATAATATTTCTCCAACTTAGTATTATTTATTCCGTGTATTTAAGATTTAAATATCCATGAATAAAATTTATTTATTGCTTAATAAATTTATTCATCTCTTATATCCGAGAATAGTACCACTCAACCTTATTTATTATGCGGAACAAATCCACTCGCGAGGTTTACATAATAAATCCTTATGAGCTCATCTCGGGGATATTATCAACCCTTCCGGGATACACTGTCCCTTCAAGAATTCACGGCATGCCATATATAAAATATAGTGACCCAACTCAACCGGTAATTAACCCAATAATTAAATCGGTTAATTCTTTTGGAAAATCAAAGTCACTAATATTAAATATACACACCCGAAATTATTTCAGGGATTAAGAATAAAATACTCCGAGACTTAAATCAATTATCACAGAGCAATCCTAATTGATAAGTCTCAAGCGATCCGCTCAATACACCAAGTGTACAAGTGTGATAAAATAATTAAGACAAATTATTTTTCTCTCACACAACGACTATACCGATGGATTGGTCCGTGTCCATCTAGGTCGTGAGCAACTGTTTGATTAAATACGAGTAACCGATAGTATGATCTTCTGTGTGGGCCCGACACACCATACTAACTACAACGTATAGAATCCAGGACTATAATTTGCATATATTTAATTATAAATAATTAAACGCAAATAATTGTTTATTTAATTAAATAGATTAATGGCAATGGATCGAGAGTTTCCGTTACTTAAATCTAGACATTAAGTACACAACTCCAACAATCTCCCACTTGTACTAAGGTCTAGTCATTTTCTCCAAACTCCCGACTCCCATACTCATCACGTGCTTAAGTTGTACTTCCAAGAAGTACTATGTGAATGAGCACTCTAGGTTGCCGCTCTGAAGTTATCTTGGTGACTACAGCGTCGTCTCCCTCGACGATGACTCGTATCAGGTGGTACTTGCTCTATGTGTTATCTTACACTTATGGACTCGTGATTTCTTACTATTTGCCATCGCACCGCTATTTACATAGCCTTTGGCAAATTAAGAATCACATCTAAGTCCCAGAGATTCCCGGAGCTATACCAAAACTTCCTCTGCCTCTGAGGCCGCTATTTGGTTACTCATGGCAGAGTCCGAAAAGCATCGTGCTTATCACTCTTCCATGTTAAAACTCCTTCTCCTTCAATAGTGAAACACATAGCCTGATATCGACTTACACTGGTCCTCATTCGATTAGAAATCTAAGAGAATGTAATCCAAAGGAAAAGCTTGTCTGCTCCGTAATCCAGAACATAGTTTCCAGTACTTCGAAAGTACTTAAAAAGTTCATTACAGCAGTCGAGTATTCCTTTCCAGGATTACCTTGATATCCTCCCACTATACTAGCCGTATAGCAGATATCAGGTTCTCGTTTTCAACATTGCATTTATCAAGCTTTCCACACTTGAACCGCTTTCATTGCTTCTATCTCCTTTTGTGTTCCAAAACACATATCCTTAGATAGATGCATTCCGTATCTGAAAAGTAACATACCTTTCTCGGAATCTTGCATGTTAAAACGAACCATAATCATTTATATGTAAGATGTCCAGGAGAAGTACAATGTTCTTTCCTAGAGATCCAAGATCTCAAGAACATGTCCAACTTCTTCCTATATCTTTCATAATGATTTATCCAGACAACCATCATTTCATGTCTGATTACATCTTTACATTGTTGCCAATGATAAAATGTTATCTACATAAAACCCGAGAAACACCACCTTGTTTCCATCACGTTTCCAATACACACGATTCGTCTATGCTTTGATGAATCCATGAAATGGACTATCTCATCAATTTGCAAGTACCACGAACTCAAAGCTTTGTTTCAATCCATGAATGGATCAACTAAGCTTGTACTCTAAATGATCTTGCCTCTTAGCAATAATCCTTATTGCTTTCCAAGAAGGCACATTTAGATCTAGTACTGCCTTCATGTAGATCCAGGGATCGATTTCATGTATACTAGGTCCAGAGTCCGAAGACTCTCCTAGTCTTATGAATATCTTCGGTTGTCACACAACCTCCCACTACAACGGCATTCCGGTGTATAAACAGTAATAACAGTAGGTGCAGTTAGTGGTGTACCGCTACTCGGTTCGGCTGGTTCTAAGTCTTAATCTCTCTCTCTCTCATTTCAAAGTATTACGTCACTTTGGGCTTGTGGTTCATCTAATAGTCTTCTTCTAAGAACCGGGCGTTAGAACTTATAACGTCCTTCTGGTTCATAGTACTATTGAATACACATCTTTTGTTCTTCTAGGATATTCTACAACCGTACTTGAATGCGCCGTTGTTTCCAGACATATCCATAGAACACAGGTAGTTCCGTATAACTCATGCTTTTACTATTTCTATAAGAGTTCCATTTCTTATTTCCGACACACCATTTCTACACAAGAGTGTATGGTGTAGTCATTTGGGATCAAATCCCAATCTCTGATCAGTATGCTATGCATTCCTCAGACAGGCACTTGCCTCCGCGATTAGATCGCAGGCTTTCACTGGATATACCATGATGGTTCCCCACAATAGCTTTGTGTCCATTAACTTGTCAAAACACTTTGCTTTTGTGGCACATCAGGTATGCTAACCCATTCTTTCGAGTAATCATAAAATGAAGTACTCGTACCTTATTGTCTGAGTAAACAAAGGTCTGCATACATCAGAGTCGATCAATTCTTATACTTGTCTGGATCTTATATCTTATATCCATAAAGGATTGCTTAGTCATGTTATCTTCCAAATTAGATTCTTAGGTCGGAAGGTCCACTCCTTCAACTTAATTGATCAAATATCAATTTTCGACCTTTGAACTTCTTATTTGAATAAACATGATTTAGCATAAGAATCCACAAGTATAATCGATTTAAAGAAATCTCTTATTAGTAAAACGAGTTTTGTACTACGGTTCGTTGCACCGTGGTGGACTCAGGATTCCTCATTTATATATTGCTAGCTAATGTACCAGAATAGATACTATCTTTATTTCTTCTTATAACCATCAAATGATTAAAAGAAATAAAATATCCATTCATTAGAAATCCAGAACAAGGTTCTTTCTAAAGGTACATAAAAGCAATAGCTCAAAATGAAATCCTATAATTGTCCTCCACTGCAACAGCTGCCTCCTCAACAGCATTGCCCATGTAGACTACGATTTCTTCTTTTCTAAGTCGTCGGGTTTCCTGGAACCCTTGCATCAAATGCACATACCGTCAGTGGTTCCATATCTACACACCAGGTTCCGGTTAGATAATACCACTGACTATGTTTTACGACTAAAGAAGATTTCGTACTTTCTTTGAGAGGATAATCAGACTTCCAGTACCCAGACTGTTTGCATTGAGAACACTAGCCTATTGGCTTTCTCGTCCCATCTCGTGATCCAAGAAACTTAGGACCACTGGGTTTCTTTGCTTGCTTTTCCTATCCCCGGTTTTGCCCTTAGGTTCGAAACCTTTGGCATTGGCTACAAGAGCTTGCGATTTCCGTCTCAACTCGTCCAAAAGGTCAATTATCTTAAAAACGTGTTTAAGCGTTTCCTCGAAGCGACTGGCCTTTATGAGTATCCTCATCGCTTCTTGTCTAGCCGCCTATGTCATGTCTAAACATCTCCTTGAGTTTGAACATGATAAAATCAGTTCTTTCCTCAACAGTCGAGACATTAGTAGGTTCGGGAGAACAAAGCTCACTGAGTACAAACTTGTACTCTTTAACAGTCTAGGCAATGTCTAGATCTCTTTTCCAATCAATACATTTAGGGACCAGTGAGTTAAATTCCTCAAGTATCACATAAAGTGGGTTCAAAGCCATCCATAATCTATGAGCACATATAACAACAAACAATCGATTTAATCTCCGATATTATCTCCCTTAAATAATATCATTAAACCACTAATCACATCTAAAATCCCATCAGGTAAGGCAAGCCACGTTCGTGTGGACGTTTACCCACCCAAATGATTTAGCAATTAGATTTGCTTCGGTCATACATCACTTACAGCGTAACCTCGTTGGGAGGAATACTATAACGCGTATCTAAGTGTAAACCATTACTCAGTACTAAGGCGAATCGTTTAGAATTGTTACGTCACCGCAAGCCACGTTCGTGTGGACGTTTACGACAACTCGCAACCCTTCACAATTCCCTATAACTGTCTACATCAATTATTCTAAAATCCCATTCAGTATAGCAAGCCACGTTCGTGTGGACGTTTACTATACCAAAAAGATTTATATAATTGACTCCCAATTACTTGATCCATTCGATCTTTTAAATAAAGACGCGGAGAATCATAAGTGAAACTCGAAGTTTCTAACCAGTGATTCACCATGCGAACAACCATATCTCTCATTAGATGAGGGAGCCGAGCAGACAATCGATCCATCTATAAAAGAATGGTACGAAGGTCTCTAATTTGTGTCCTCTACATGACCAAGTGGCTTTGGCTCCATTCCACTCCCCGGGGTGAGAATGAGTCGACTTGAAATCAGCTTTGGAAAGACAAATTAGGCATTGTTTGATAAACTTAATCAATGTTTCTTGTAAGAGGAATTACAAGAACTCTTCTCCAATAACTTATCTATATAAACTTCAAAAGTTTATAAAAGTCACCAAGAGAGCAGCAATGGAGACCATGGGTATGTTTCCATACCCTCTCCCACTTAGCTTTTTACAATAAAGGGATACGCTATCTAATGCATAATTAAATACACATAAGCATGCATACATGAAATAAAGCACATAGAATATTATCACATAGTCAAAATAATACTAGAATATTATTTTCCGACTATTATGGCTTTATCGCATCCCCGTACGCATCTTCTAGTCTTCAGTCTTCGTTCTTGAATGCTCCATGTGACGAGAATATTAATCCCAATATTTAAATCTATTTATTTTCAATTAATCCAAAAGTTACTTAATTCGAAAATTAAGTCAATCGAATATATCAAAAATAAAATTAAATATCATTAATATTTTTTATTTATTTTTAATTTCCTTTCCAATTCTATTAAATCTTTAGAATCCTATCCAAGTCAAACTTGGAACATTCTAGAAGACTTCTATAATAGAATAAGGAAATAAAATAAATTAGGACTCCTAATCCTTCCAAATTAATTCCTTTCCTAATCCATTAAAAATTCCATAAAGGAATAATTAAATAGGAAAAATTAATTAAGGATTCTTAAAACTTTCCGAATTAATTAATTTCCTAATCCATTTAAAATTCCATAAAGGAATAATAAAATAGGAAAAATAAATTAATTCCAAATTAATTTCTTCTCCTAATCCATGAATATTCCAAAAAGAATAATCAATTAGGAAGACCAAATTAATTCTAAATTTATTCTTTCCTTATCCATGAAAATTCCCATACTAGGAATAATCAAATAAGAAAATAAATTTATTCTAAATTTATTCTTTTCCTATTCCATGAGAGTTCCAAAAAAAGATTGAGAATACTCAAAATAGGAAAACCGAATAATTTAGGAAAGTTCGATCTTGGCGGGAGAGCACGGGTTGGGAGTCCCCTCACCCTACCACCACCATCGATCACCCCAAGGAGCACCGCCGCCGCCGCCCCCAGCCGGCCAGCCACCGTCGCCGGCGACTCCATGGCCGAGAGGGCCGCGGGCAGCCCCATGAAGGGTCGATCGATCCTATGGGATCGGCCATGGGGATGGCCGGTCCGAGTCCTTCCTCTCTTTCGTCTCCTTCGTCACACGTCTCTTCCGGCGGTCGTTTCGGCATCGATCCAACATAGAATAAATTACAAAATAAATTCTATACTATCCGGTATCGATTCTATACATGAAATCGACCCTATACATTTTCCGGAAAAAAGTAGAACATAATAATAAATCCTAAATTCGGTCAACCCCCGAATTTTTACTATTACAAGCATTCACCACCAAAAACGAATCTCGACATGTCCGAGAGTTTAATAAAACAACAATCATGACAAAATAAATTAAACGAGTAATTAATCAAGCCATAATAGTCGGAACCCTGCAAGGTAGAACAATATTATCGAAAATACCGCGAACGTAAACCACGCTCTAATACCAGTTGTTGGAATTCGATATCCCGGGTTATCAAAATTGCGGAACCGATAACCCGAACGAACCCTTCGCCGGAGATCATACGAACGCCGACTCATCCGCCGGAGTCCGGGCTTTGGAGACCACGCGCCCGAAGGCACGCAATCCGCCCCCACCCGAACCCCCGCGAGCCGGGGTTCATACAATCGAAAACCTCAATCGCCGGAGAGACCACGAGCCCACGCGAACCGGGACCCGACCGAACGCGTCGCGCGCACGAGGCACGCGGACGCCCAGCCGAGTCCCCGCGAGAGGACTCGCGATCGCTGCGGGCGATCGCTGGGTTGCTACGAGCAACCCCGCAGCGGATCCGTTGATCCGCTGCTACGCGGCTAGGGCTCGCGTCTAGCGAGCCGCTGCGGGGAAACCCGCAGCTCGCTACGAGCTGCTACGGGTCACGCCCCGTAGCCCTAGCGATCAGCCCCTTAGGGCTCGATCGATCCTCGGCGTCCAGCCGAGGGTTCGCGCGTTCGATCCCCATGAGGGATCTACGAGCCGCCGGCGGTCCGGTGGTCCAACCACCACCGCCCGGCTCGACCCTCGTCCCAGGGTTCGATCCTCGGATCTTTGTTCTACGGTATTCTCGATAAATCAAATCAAACAATTATCAAGTTAGTTTAGATATTGTACCTTTGATTCGTTGTTCGGAGAAACGAAATCAAGATGACCTCGTGATCTTCCCGCGTATTCCTTGCACTCCGTTCGAACGTCGGGTGGGCGACGATCTATCGAACTCCTATGGATCCTCTTCACTCTTCAAGACTTTATGATTGGCGTATCTTTGGTTGTGAAAAGTGAAGACCATGTAGTGCTTTTATAGGCTACGTAGGGGATCAAAAGGAGATTAAATATTGGGCTTCTAATATTGAAAATTAAATTGAGTCCAACCCAAATCCATTAATTCTTATCAATATTAATTTTATTTATTTTCCACTATATAAATAAAATTGCACTCCCAATATTAATCCATATTATATCAAATAATATTTCTCCAACTTAGTATTATTTATTCCGTGTATTTAAGATTTAAATATCCATGAATAAAATTTATTTATTGCTTAATAAATTTATTCATCTCTTATATCCGAGAATAGTACCACTCAACCTTATTTATTATGCGGAACAAATCCACTCGCGAGGTTTACATAATAAATCCTTATGAGCTCATCTCGGGGATATTATCAACCCTTCCGGGATACACTGTCCCTTCAAGAATTCACGACATGCCATATATAAAATATAGTGACCCAACTCAACCGGTAATTAACCCAATAATTAAATCGGTTAATTCCTTTGGAAAATCAAAGTCACTAATATTAAATATACACACCCGCAATTATTTCAGGGATTAAGAATAAAATACTCCGAGACTTAAATCAATTATCACAGAGCAATCCTAATTGATAAGTCTCAAGCGATCCGCTCAATACACCAAGTGTACAAGTGTGATAAAATAATTAAGACAAATTATTTTTTCTCTCACACAACGACTATACCGATGGATTGGTCCGTGTCCATCTAGGTCGTGAGCAACTGTTTGATTAAATACGAGTAACCGATAGTATGATCTTCTGTGTGGGCCCGACACACCATACTAACTACAACGTATAGAATCCAGGACTATAATTTGCATATATTTAATTATAAATAATTAAACGCAAATAATTGTTTATTTAATTAAATAGATTAATGGCAATGGATCGGGAGTTTCCGTTACTTAAATCTAGACATTAAGTACACAACTCCAACACTGGCTTTGAGGTCAATTTTAACTCTGAATATCTCTCAGTTTGCAAGCTGTCAAAGGCTATTTATGGACTTAAACAGGCTCCAAGGGCCTGGTCAGATAAACTTAAATTCACACTTCTTAGACTTGGTTTCTCCTGCAGCAAAGCTGATGCCTCTCTATTTTTTAAGTCTACTGCTGCAGGGTGTATATGGCTCTTAGTCTATGTTGATGATATTCTGGTCACAGGTAGAGACAGTGTGGGAATAAAATCCCTCATTCATTCTCTTGACAAGCAGTTTTCTTTAAAGGATTTGGGCAAGTTACATCATTTCTTAGGCATAGAAGTTTCCTATACTTCTACTGGCCTTCATCTCCATCAAGGTCAATATATCAAAGATCTTCTCCTCAGATCAGAGATGTCAGGAGCAAAGAGCTCTCCCACACCTATGGTATCATCACTCAAGCTATCCAAGAGTCAAGGTGATCCAGTCATTGACAGTACAAATTACAGAAGCATAGTTGGTGCCCTTCAATATGTTACCCTCACAAGACCTGATATTGCCTTCTCTGTTAATAAGGTTTGCCAATTTATGCATCAACCACTTGACTCACATTGGAGAGCAGTCAAGCGTATACTCAGATATTTAGCAGGTACTCTGGACTTTGGGTTAAACATCACTTCAACATCCAATCTCAATCTGACTGCGTTTTGTGATGCTGATTGGGGGTCAGACATTGATGATAGGAAATCTATATCAGGCTCATGTACCTTCATTGGATCTAATATCATATCTTGGTTTTCCAAGAAACAAACCTCAGTTTCCAGAAGCTGCTGCAGCTGAGATTGTGTGGCTTACGGGGCTTCTCTCAGAACTGAAAGTAATGTCTTCTACCTCTCCAACAATATGGATTGATAATCAAAGTGCCATGTCCATGGCTGCCAACCCTGTCTTTCATGCAAGAACAAAACATGTTGAGCTGGATTTGCACTTCATAAGGGACTTGGTCAGAAAAAGGATTTTTAAGGTTCGGTTTGTACCATCCATTGATCAATCAGCCGATATTCTCACCAAGCCCCTTGGTCTCCAATTGTTCACTCGCATGCGCAACAAACTCACTGTTTTTCCTCTTCGCTCGCTTCAATTGAGGGGGAATGTTAGAAATGCTAATCACAACAGTTAAACCCTAAACGGGTATTTAACTGTTTGTCTATTTTCCAGCTCATTTCCTCAATACTTGGAAACCTTATTTCTCTATTTTACTCTACCCTTAGATCATGCCTACGTGGCCCTCTCTGGTCCGTTAGATGTATAACTAGGGTAGATGTTAGACTATTTAAACTCTCAATGTAATCCGCTGTCATTTTGAGATATTCATTAATGGAGCTCTATATTTAGAAATATGTTCTCTTGTTAAAGTTCACAGCTTTATCTGTTTATTGCTTTTATTCACCAATCCTTTCATGGTGAAATGGTGAAATGGAACTTCCAAAGCACGTGATATTTCTCCTGCAATATTTTCGTTGAGTACACCCTTTTGCATAAGATATACATTCAGATGATGAGTACTGAATTCCTTAGCTTCATCCAAAACGGTCTCTCCTTCTAATGAAAGATATGAAGCTTCATATAAGCTTAGTAGACCCTTTATATCATTGCAAGAAATTGATTTGAAGTTTCCCGACTCATCTATGAAGTTTTTGAAAACATCGGCAAGAATAATTATATTATTAATTACTAGTATGAGTAACATTAATTAACCAAATCTAGGTTCAGCCTTAATATGAACATTTTTGTTAGAGTATCTCATATCGGTTGGATAAAGAATCTTGTGCTCACATATAAGTTGGATAATCTTATTACCTTAACAAGACCTTTTAAGGTGTTATTGGCCCAACTTTGACATGGTATCAGAGCAGGCCCAATACGATGTGGATGACCGGTCGATGGAATTTCCGACTGTGGGCACCCTGCCGATGGAATTTCCGACCACGAGTAATTCCGATGGAATTTCCGGCTTACTCGTGAGGGGAAGTGTTAGAGTATCTCATATCGGTTGGATAAATAACCTTGTGCTCACATATAAATTAGATAACCTTATTACCTTAACAAGACCTTTTAAGGTGTTATTGGCCCAACTTTGACAATTTTTCTTTTTAGAATGTTTGAAATCAATAAGCACATTCTTCATGAGGAAAATATAATTATTAGTTTACTTCTATAACTTGAAAAATTAATTTTACTCATATTTTTGACATATATATTGTTATGCAGATAAAATTCGACGATCATCCGAGCAGGAGAGACCCCTTTTTTGGGCAAGCGACCAGAAAAATAGCGCCCAGTTCACCCGAGGAAAATATCCGAGCAGGACGAACACAGAGAAACCCTTAGAAATGACGCGGGGCGACATATCGCCCGACCATAGATCGGGGAGAAGCTCCGTTCCTCTCATGGTCGGACCGCCGGGGATCGAACTCCTTGTGCCTGGGCCAGGAGAGAGGGGATGGGCTTAATGGTGGATTTATTTGATGGGCTTGGCCCATTAGCCAACTTAGGAAACCCTAATTTGTATTTTCTATAAATAGATGATGTAATTTTCCATTTAGGGATATCGACACATTCCCCCAAAAATTCTTGGAGAGCTCAATTGCTTTGTTCACCACTCAATCCCCAAATCTTCATATTTTAGTTGGTTATTGGAGAGCACGACTTTTCAGCTATCAACAATTGGCGCTAGAAGGAGGGGGAATCCTCGGGCGTTGAGTGAATTAGAACGAACTTAGGCATGAATTATTCGAACACCACAACGGGTCTTCTGACCACGACCGGGGTCTCGGGTTTGACCTCGGCAGAGAAAGGAAAGGGTCCCGAGGAGCCAAATGATGTCCGGACCGGAGGGGCAGAGATATCCCAGATTGAGAGAGAGCAGCTCGACCACATCGAAATGTTGAGAGCTGAACAGAGAGAAATCAGGGAAGAGCAGAGGGTCCTTCAGGAGAAGAAGAGGGAAGCCATCAGAAACCGGCGAGCTGTTGAGAGCCTACCCGACCTGAACCTCGAATGCCTCCAAACCCCGGAGGACATCAAGAGAACCATACGGCTGCTGCAGGAGAAGTCAGCTCGCATGGAAAGGGCGAACAAGAATCCGGCCCAAGGACCCATAGTGAGGAACCTAGATGGAGACTTTCAAGAAGAAGAATTCGAGGAGGAGTTGGAAGCTCGGGCAATCTCCCCTGTACGCCCTCGCAAGAAAGGTCGCGGGTCGGGATTGATTCGACAAGAAGAGTATGATGGCGATTCCAGCGAATCGCAGGAATCAGATGAGGTTTATGAAGAGTGGGATGACCAGAGGGACGTCAGAACTCCACCTCGGGCCGTTAGACGAGGCCGGAAGGCGAGGAGGCAACCCCGCGGTCGCCCCGACGAAGACGTGATAGAAGGTTGGAAGAGATGGAGAGGCAGATCGCTTTGCAGAAAGGCGAGGGGCCTCGGAGGACGATCTTGACTGATCCACTATCCCGCCGGCTCGCAAGTGCGAGGACCCAAGTGGACATCGCGCCGATGATGAATATGATCTATGATGGAAAGGCGGATCCGGAGGTCCATTTGAGCAAATATAACATATACATGATCGGGCGGGGAGCTAGCGATGCAACCAAATGCCGACTCTTCCCGCTCACTTTGGGAGATACGGCACATAAATGGTATACTAGCCTCCCCAGCCGATCTGTTAACAGCTTCGAGGAGTTGGGAGATTTATTCGTTACCTATTTCGCCGCGAAGATTCATCGCCCGGAAAGCAGGCAAAGGCTTATGGGGATCAAGCAAGGAAACGAAGAGACGGATGAGCAGTATCTGGATCGAGTAGAGAAAATAGTGTCTCAAGGAGAACCTATCAGCGATGAGGTGCTCGTGCACGCCGTGGTCGGGGGCCTGAAGCCCAGTTCAGAGCTATTCAAACCTATGATGCGGGAATACCCCAAGACTTATGCTGAATTTCGCCGGCGCGCGGGCGAGGAGATCATGCAGCAGCGCATCTACGAGCAGAGGCTAAAGGAAGTTGGTGGCCAAGTCAAGAAGGAAAAGCCCAATTTCGAGAAGAAGGATTGGGTTAAGAAGAACTCGGGCCCCAGGAATTTCAATGGACCGAGGAGGGATCAACCAGTCGAGCCAGGGGAGAACGGGGTGTTCCATGGAAGAACGGCGGGAAAGATTCTGGAGATCTTCCGGGATAACAATGTGTTCGCCCTGATGCCGCCACCACCACTAGTCGGGCCACCCGAGAGGAGGAACCCTAATAAGTGGTGTGAATTCCATGATGACATCGGGCATCCGACTCACGAGTGCAGGCAGCTGCTCGACCAATTGAGACAACTGTTCAGAGAAGGGAGGCTCGAACAGCTACTAAGGAGACCGGGGAGGGGAAGGGGTCGAAGGAGGGATGGCCATCATAACCGCCCCTACGTTCCGAACAATCAGAGATTGCAGGAACCGCAGAGGTTGCAGATCGAACAGCCCCCACCCCCTCCGCCGGTCGAAGTAAGAGGAAACAGGGATATACCCCCGATGAGAGAAGGGGGGAGAATTAACATGATTGGAGGTGTAACCCCCGGGACCCAGAAATCGAAGAGGCAGAGGAAGGCCGAGCTGTGAGCATGGGAGAGCATCAACGCCGTAATTCCTTTGAAGGAACCAAGCATCGCAAAGGGCGTCGTCATACAATTCACCGACCAGGACCGGATCGGGGTCAGGTACCCGAAGGTCGAATCGCTGGTCATCTTGGCTAGAATCCAGGGGGTCGAGGTAGCCCGCATCTTGATCGACAATGGAGCCCACTGCAACATTCTGTTCAAAAGGACTTTTGATCAATTGGGAAATATGTCGGGGTATCTCAAGTCTTATGAAGGATCATTGAGGGGTTTCGGCGACGTGGAGGTGAAGCCCTATGGGAAGATCAAGCTGGCTGTAGAGCTCGTGGATCACCAAGATGCTGCTGTTCGGATGACTCGAACCACTGAGTTCGTCGTGGTCGACATCGAGAACATTTATAATGCTTTTTTAGGTAGACCATTTCTGGAGGCATTCGAGGCTGTGGCCTCGTCCCATTATTATTGTATTAAGTTTCCAACCCTGAACGGATCTGTTGGGACCGTGAGGGGAGACCAATATATGGCTAAGAAGTGTTTCGATTATGATGCGTGTCCGGCCGAAAAAGCAGCAAATTGTGCTGTTAGGAATAAGAACAATCCCCAAATTAGAATAACGAGGAAGATCACCGAGGAAGGGAAGGTCGAGGTCCGAGAGATTGATCCCGCGGGGGACATGGAGATCGAAGACAGTGATTATCTGGCTGCTCTATGGGAAGAAGGAGAATACGGTCGAACAGGTCCCATGATCGCAGAGATAGGGGATGACCAGAAGGCCGAGGAGGACATAGAACCTCGCATCGGCGAAGATAATGAAGAGATTGTGGACCCGCGAGGACCCTCCTCATGCTCGGCGGTTGACGACCTGGAGAGTGTATGTTTGGACCCGAATAGGCCGGAGACGGTAGTTTTTGTCGGGGCAAGGCTACCCGAAGACATCAAACAAGAGTTGGTCGCATGCTTGCGGAGGAACATGGATGTGTTCGCATGGTCACACAAAGACATGACGGGAATTGACCCGAGGCATGCGTGTCACCACCTGAAGATTGACCCGATGAAGAAGCCCGTGGCGCAAAAGCGCCGCAGGATGGGTCCGGAGAAATATGAAGCACTGGCCATAGAAGTGAAGAAGCTGATTGACAACGACTTGGTAGTGGAAGCACGAGGAGAACCTCAGTGGTTATCCAATTCGGTGCTCGTGAAGAAGACGGGAAATGCATGGAGGTTATGCGTGGATTTCACCGACCTCAATCGAGCATGTCCGAAAGATCATTTTCCCATGCCGCACATTGATCACCTCGTCGATAACACATCAGGCTACGCGGTACTCTCAAAATGCGATTGCTATGCCGGCTATCATCAAATCCCGATGGCCCCCGAAGATATCGAACACACCTCCTTCTACACGGAGAAGGCGGTGCTGAGCTGGAAACGGATGCCATTCGGCTTAAAAAATGCGGGGGCCACGTATCAGCGACTAGTGAACAAAATGTTCTCCGATCAAATCGGAGAGACCATGGAAGTATATGTGGACGATCTCATCATCAAGAGTAAGGTGTTGGGGGATCACGTGAAGGACGTGGAGACCACGTGTGAGATTCTGAGGAAGTATAACATGAAGTTGAACCCGAAGAAGTGCCACTTCGGAGTGTTCGAAACCAAATTTCTGGGCCACATCGTAAGCACCCGGGGGATCGAGGCAAACCCGAGTAAGATACAAGCCATAGTCGACCTGAGGGAGCCCCGGTGTTTGAAGGACGTCCAGCGTCTAACTGGTTGCTTGGCCGCGCTCAGCAGATTCATACCGCGCCTGGGAGATAAGAGCCGACCTTTCTTTCAGGCCATAAAAAATCAAAAATTTAGGTGGAAGAAGGACAGCCAAGAGGCTTTTGACAAGTTGAAGCTACACCTGCAGGATCCGCAAATCCTCTCGAAGCCAGTCCGAGGAGAAAAGTTGTACCTTTACCTGGCCGCGTCAGAGCATGCCATTAGCTCGGTCCTGGTGCGAGCAGAGGATAAGCTTCACAAGCCCATCTATTATGTTAGTCAGACCCTACAAGACGCCGAGTCGAGGTACACGCCATTGGAAAAATTGGCATATGCCCTGGTGATGAGCGTCCGTAAGCTGAGGTCCTATTTCTTCGGCCATCCCGTCGAGGTGCTGACCACCATGCCTTTGAGACAGGTGCTGCAACGGCCAGACACCACGGGCCGCTTACTAAAGTGGAGTTTGGAAGTCGGCCAGTATGACATCACCTATGTGCCGAGGATGTTGGGATTCGATGTCCCGGGCTATCAAAATTGCGGAACCGATAACCCAATCAAAACCCTCGATCACCGAAGATTGGATCCCCGACTCATCCGCAGGAGTCCGACCTTTGGAGACTACGCGCCCGAAGACACGCAGCCCGCCCCCAGCCGATTTTCTCTCGCGAGTCGGATCCACGAACGCGGACCACCTCACGAGCCGGGGCCCGACCGAACGCCCAGCGAAGCCCGAAGGCTGCGTGCACCCAGCCGAGCCCCCGCGAGGGGCTCGCGATCGTTCCCGGACGATCGCTGGGATCGCTCGCGCGATCCCCGGGGCTGCTCGTAGCAGCCCGCAGCGAGTCAAGGACTCGCTGCCCCAGCGCACGGGATCACCCCGTGCGAGCCGCTACGGGCGAACCCGTAGCACGCACGGGGTCGCTGCGAGTCACCTCGCAGCTGACCCGCGATCGATCCGAGGATCGATCGCATCCCTCGGCTTCGGCCGAGGGCTTCCCGTATCCGCGCCGGCGGCGATGAGGGCGGGGGGATCCGCCGTGGCACCAGCCCACGGCATCCCCGGCGATCGACCGAAGTCGATCGCATGCCCCGGCGTCCAGCCGGGGCTCGTCCCTTGTCGCGTGATGCGGCGGTCCGAACCCTAGGGTTCGGCCGCACCTTCGATCCTCGCCGGGGATCTCGAATCCCCGTCCCCGAGGTTCGTCGTTTTCCCGGATCGTGCGTTCTTGTATATATCACAATTTATTCAACGCACAAATAATCAAAGAAGGGGTTTCTCGATTATTACCTTGATTCGTTGTACGGAGAAACGAATCGTTGATGACCTCGTGATCTTCCCGCGTATTCCTTGCACTTCCGTTCGAACGTCGGGTGGGCGACGAGCTATCGAACTCTATGGATCCTCCTCACTCTCAAGACCTTTTTAGTTGGCGTAACTTAGGTTGTGAAAAGTGAAGACCATGTAGTGCTTATATAGGCTACGTAGGGGATCATAAGGAGAATAAATATTGGGCTTCTAAATATTGAAAATTAAATTGGGTCCAACCCAAATCTATTAATTCTTATCAATATTAAATTTTATTTATTTTTACTATATAAATAAAATTGCACTCCCAATATTATTCCATATTATATCAAATAATATTTCTCCATCTTAGTATTATTTATTCCGTGTATTTAAGATTTAAATATCCATGAATAAATTTATTTATTGCTCAATAAATAATATTCATCTCTTATATCCGAGACTAGTACCGTTCAACCTTTATTATTGTGCGGAACGAATCCACTCATGAGGTTTACACAATAATTCCTTATGAACTCATCTCGGGGATATTATCAACCCTTCCGGGATACACTTTCCCGTCAAGTATTCACGGCATGTCATATATAAAATATAGCGACCCAATTCTACCGGTAATTAACCCAATAATTAAATCGGTTAATTCCTTTGGAAAATCAAAGTCTCTAATATTAAATATACACACCCGCAATAATATCAGGGATTAAGAATAAAATACTCCGAGATTTAAATTGATTATCTTAGGCAATCCTAATCAATAAATCTCAAGCTGATCCGCCCAATACACCAAGTGTACAAGTGTGATAAAATAATTAAGACAAATTATTTTCTCTCTCACACAACGACTATACCGATGGATTGGTCCGTGTCCATCTAGGTCGTGAGCAACTGTTCGATTAAATACGAGTAACCGATAGTATGATCTTCTGTGTGGGCCCGACACACCATACTAACTACAACGTATAAAATCCAGGACTATATTTTGCATAATTAATTAATAATAATTAATTGCAAATAATTGTTTATTAATTAAATAGGTTAAATGCTATGACCGGGAGTTTACCGATACTTAAATCTAGACATTAAGTACACAACTCCAACAATCTCCCACTTGTACTAAGGTCTAGTCATTTCCTCCAAACTCCCGACTCCCATACTCATCACGTGCTTAAGTTATACTTCCCAGAAGTATTATGTGAATGAGCAATCTAGGTTGTCGCTCTGAAGTTATCTTGGTGACTACTGCGTCGTCTCTCTGACGATGACTCGTATCAGGTGGTACTGGCTCTATGTGTTATCATCACCCTTTTGAACTTATGACTTCTTCCAGTTCTCCACGCACCGCTATGTACATAGCCTTTGGTGAACCAAGAGTCATATCCAAGTTCAGAGGTCATTCCGGAACCTAACCAAAACTTCCGCTGCCTCTGAGGCTGCTATTCGGTTTATGATAGAGTCCGAGAAGCATCACGCTTATCACTCTTTCATCCTTAGGTTCCACCTCTT
Source organism: Euphrasia confusa (assembly GCA_954870475.1). Classification (NCBI taxonomy): domain Eukaryota; kingdom Viridiplantae; phylum Streptophyta; class Magnoliopsida; order Lamiales; family Orobanchaceae; genus Euphrasia; species Euphrasia confusa. The sequence continues at coordinate 29,210,247 of OX940960.1, forward strand.
CTAAAAGTGAACACATAGCCTGATATCGACTTACACTGGTCCTTCTCTGATCTTGGATCCGAGAAACTGTAATCTAAGAAGATTTCGTATTGCCAGTAATCCAGTACTTCCAAGTACTTTACAGCATTCGAATATTTCTTATCCAGATTACTTTGATATCCTCCCACTACGCTAACCGCATAGTTGATATCAGGTCCTTGTTTTTCAACATTGCATCCACAAAACTCTCCACACCCGAAGTGTAGGAAACCGCTTTGTTTATATCTATCTTCTTCATGTGTGCAAGACACATACCTTAGATAGATGCATTCTGTTCTCGAAAGGCAATAACCTTTCTCAGAATTGTGCATGTTTAAAACAAACCATAATCGTATAAGATATCTTAAGAGAAGTGCAAGTGTTCTTATCTAGAGATCGAAAGATTTCTAAGAACATGATACAGTTTCATCTTAATCTTATATCTCGATTTATTTAGACAACCTCTATTTTATGTTTGACAACACTTTTACATTGTTGCCAATGATGAAGTGTTATCTACACAAAATTCCGAGAAACACCACCATTGTTTCAATTACGTCTCTAACACACCTCTCCTTGCCTTTTGATGAATCCATAGAATGGACTATCTCATCAATTCGCAAGTTCCTATGCAGAACTAGGGATCGATTTCATGTATACTAGATCCAGAGTTCAAAAACTCCTCCAGTCTTATGAACATCTCTGGTTGCTTAACAACCTCCCACTGCAATGGCGTTCTGGTGTATAACAGTAATAACATTAGGTGCAGTTAGTGGTGTATCGCCACTCGGTTAGGCTGGTTCTCAGTCTATCCTTTTCCTCATTTGAAGTACATTGTCAGTTAGGGCATTGTAGTTTATCTAATAGTCTTCCTCTAAGAACCGGGAGAGGACACCCATCTGGTTCGTAGTACTATTAAACATACAATTACTTGTTCTTCTAGGATATTCTACAACCACATAGAAATGTGACGTTGTATCCAGATATATCCATAGAACATAGGTAGTTCCGAACGAACTTGTTCTTTTACTATTAGAATCTCATCTCTTATTTCTGACACACCATGTCTACACATCAGTGTATGGTGTAGTCGTTTGAGACTTAATCTCAACCTTTGATTTATGCTATGTGTTAGATAGGTGATAGCCTCCGCGAACAAGTCGCAGGCTTCCAATGGATATACTTTGAAGGATCCCCATATTAGCATTGTGTTGAAAACACTCCGCCTTTATGGCACAACAAGTAGTCTAATCCATCTTCGAGTATTCTTGAAGGAATGACTCGTACCTTCTCTAATTACACATACCGCATTAATCACTAATCATTTTCTATACTTGTCCGAATTCCATCCTTTATCCAGAAAGGTTAACTTAGTCATATCATCTATCAAGATCGATTCTCAGGTCGGGAGGTCCATTCCTCCAACTATAATTGATCAAATCAATTTCGACCTTTTGAATCCCTTTTGAATAGATACTACCAAGTTCAAGAATTCACAAGTATAATGATTAATAAGAGAAATACATCTAATAAGTAAAACAAGTTATACATAACGGTTTGTTGCATCGTGGTAGACTAAGGATTCATCATTCACATATTGCTATCTAATGTACCATAATAGATATCACCATTATTTCTTATCCAAACCATCCAATGATTAAAGAAATAAAATATCCATTAATAAAGAAAACCAGAACGAAGTTCTTTTTCAAAATAAAGGGGTACATAAGCAATAACTGAAATGAAAACTTAAAACAAATAAATGTCTTCCACTGCAACCGCTGCTACCCCAACAGCTTCGCCCATGTAGACTCGAACTCTTCTTGTCTAAGTCGCCGGGTTTTCTGGAACCCCTGCATTTAAAGAAATGCACATACCGTCAGTGGTTCCATATCTACACACCAGAATTCTGGTAGATAATACCGCTGACTATGTTTTTACGACTAAAGAAAAATTCGTACCTCTGAGAGGACATTCAGACTTCCAGTGTCTAGACTTCTTGCATCGGAAGCATAAGCCCTTTGGCTTACTAGCCCCCACTCGTGGTCCATTCCTCTTGGCACCACTGGGTTTCATGGCTTGCTTCCTTTTCTTGCCCCTACCTCCAATAGCTTTCAAGCTTTTGGACTTGGTAGCCACAAGCGCTTGAGACTTGCCCTTCTTGTAGATCCCCTCTGCCGCCTTCAGTTCAGTCAGGAGTTGCGCAAGAGTATAAGATAGTTTACCCATGTTATAGCTCATACGAAACTGCTCAAAACTAGGGGTCAGAGACTGGAGTATGATGTCGACTTGTGTTTCACCATCAATCATAGCTCCTAGGACCTCCAATTCATTCAACAGACTCATCATCTTGAGAACGTGCTCCTCGACAGGCGTTCCTTCAGACTGAGTAGTTGACATGAGGACTCTCATGGCTTCTTGCCTCCCCGCACGGTCATGATGCCCAAACATCTCCTTGAGGTTAAATAACATATCCTCGGCAGTGTTCATCGGCTCATGTTGGGTTTGGAGTACATTTGACATGGAAGCCAAAATATAGCACCTAGCCATTTCATCAGCCTTTTTCCACTTCCGATATGCTTCTTTTTCCTCATCAGTTGAGGCGGCCGTGGGTTCAGCAGGGCATTGCTCATAGAGTACAAACTTGTACTCTTCAGCAGTCAGGACAATGTCCAAATTTCTCTTCCAATCAATGTAATTGGGGCCAGTGAGTTTATGTTCCTTGAGTATCACAGAAAGTGGATTCATAGCTATTCTCTAAACCTATAAGCACATGTAAACAAACAATCAATTTAATGTCCGATATTATCTCCCTCAAATAATATCATTAAATTACTAATTGCGTCTAAAATCCCATCAGGTAAGGCAAGCCACGTTCGTGTGGACGTTTACCCACCCAAATGATTTAGCAATTAGATTTGCTTCGGTCGTACATCATTATAGCGTTACTTCGTTGGGAAGAATACTATAAAGCGTACCTAAGTGTAAACCATCACTCAGTACTAAGGCAAATCGTTTAGAATTGTTATGTCACCGCAAGCCACGTTCGTGTGGACGTTTACGATAACTCGCAATCCCTCACAATCTCCTATAACTGTCTACATCAATTATTCTAAAATCCCTTTCAGTATAGCAAGCCACGTTCGTGTGGACGTTTACTACACCAAATAGATTTATATAATTGAAATCCAATTACTTGATTCATTTGATTTCGTAAATCAAGACTCGGAGAATCATAAGTGAAACTCGAAGTTTCTAACCAGTGATTCACCATGCGAGCGACCCTATCTCTCATAAATGAGGGAGCCGAGCAGACAATCGATCCATCTATCAAAGAATGGTACGAAGGTCTCTAATTTGTGTCCTCTACATGACCAAGTGGCTCTGGCTCCATTCCACTCCCCGGGGTGAGAATGAGTCGACTTGAAATCAGTTTCAGAAAGACAAATTAGGCATTGTTTGATAAACTTAATCAATGTTTCTTGTAAAAGGAATTACAAGAATTCTCCTACAATGACTTGTCTATATGAACTTCAAAAGTCCATAAAAGTCACCAAGAGAACAGTGATGGAGACCATGGGAATGTTTCCATCCCCTCTCTCACTTAGCTTTTTACAATAAAGGGATACGCTATCTAGTGCATAAAATAAACACATATAGCATGCATGAAAGCAATAAAGCACATAGATCACATAGTCAAAATAATGCTAGAGAAATTATTTTTCCCGACTATCATGGCTTTATCTTCATATGCATCTTCTAGTCTTCAGTCTTCGTTTCTTGAATGCTCCATGTGACGAGAATATTAATTTCCAATATTTAAATCTATTTATTTTCAATTAATCCAAAAGTTACTTAATTCGAAAATCAAGTCAATTGAATATATCAAAAATAAAATTAAATATTATTAATATTTTTATTTATTTATTTTCCTATCTAGTTCTTATTAAATCTTTAGAATAATCTATCCAAATAAAATTTGGAATATTCTAGAAGACATCTATAATAGAACAAGGAAATAAAATAAATAAATTAGGACTTACTACTCTCCAAATTTATTTTTATTCCTAATCCATGAATATTCCCATGAGTAGGAATAATCAAATAGGAAAAATAAATTTAGTACTAAATTAATTAAATTTCTAATCTATGAATATTTCCATGAAGGAAATAAATCAATAGAAATAAAATTAATTTAAATTAATTCTTTTCCTAATCCATGAGAGTTTCCTAAAAGGAAAGTACTCAAATAGGAAAAATCCGAATTAATTAGGAAAGTAGATTTTGGTAGGAATAGCATGGGATTGGGAGATCCCACGCCATCCCCACCTTAATCGACCGGCCAGCCACTCGGGGAGGAGCGCCGCCGCCGCCTAGCCACGCCGGCTAGGCCATGGGTCGATCACCATCATGTGATCGATCCCAAGCCCTTCCCTCTTCGTCACTTCTTCGTCTTCCGGCGATCGTCTCATCATCGAACCAACGTAATAAAAATTACAAAAATTAAATTACAATTCCGGTATCGATTCTATACATGAAATCGACCCTATACATTTTCCGGAAAATAAAGTGCGTAATAATAAATCCTAAATTCGGTCAACCCCCGAATTTTTACTATTACAAACATTCAACCACACAAAACGAATCTCGACATGTCCGAGAGTTTAATAATCATGATAATTAATTAAAAAAAAATTAATTAAATTAACCATGATAGCCGGAAATCCTGCAAGGTAGAACAACAATCGAATACATACATGAACACGAAACCAAACGCTCTGATACCAGTTGTTGGGATTCGATGTCCCGGGCTATCAAAATTGCGGAACCGATAACCCAATCAAAACCCTCGATCACCGAAGATTGGATCCCCGACTCATCCGCAGGAGTCCGACCTTTGGAGACTACGCGCCCGAAGACACGCAGCCCGCCCCCAGCCGATTTTCTCTCGCGAGTCGGATCCACGAACGCGGACCACCTCACGAGCCGGGGCCCGACCGAACGCCCAGCGAAGCCCGAAGGCTGCGTGCGCCAAGCCGAGCCCCCGCGAGGGGCTCGCGATCGTTCCCGGACGATCGCTGGGATCGCTCGCGCGATCCCCGGGGCTGCTCGTAGCAGCCCGCAGCGAGTCAAGGACTCGCTTCCCCAGCGCACGGGATCACCCCGTGCGAGCCGCTACGGGCGAACCCGTAGCACGCACGGGGTCGCTGCGAGTCACCTCGCAGCTGACCCGCGATCGATCCGAGGATCGATCGCATCCCTCGGCTTCGGCCGAGGGCTTCCCGTATCCGCGCCGGCGGCGATGAGGGCGGGGGGATCCGCCGTGGCACCAGCCCACGGCATCCCCGGCGATCGACCGAAGTCGATCGCATGCCCCGGCGTCCAGCCGGGGCTCGTCCCTTGTCGCGTGATGCGGCGGTCCGAACCCTAGGGTTCGGCCGCACCTTCGATCCTCGCCGGGGATCTCGAATCCCCGTCCCCGAGGTTCGTCGTTTTCCCGGATCGTGCGTTCATGTATATATCACAATTTATTCAACGCACAAATAATCAAAGAAGGGGTTTCTCGATTATTACCTTGATTCGTTGTACGGAGAAACGAATCGTTGATGACCTCGTGATCTTCCCGCGTATTCCTTGCACTTCCGTTCGAACGTCGGGTGGGCGACGAGCTATCGAACTCTATGGATCCTCCTCACTCTCAAGACCTTTTTAGTTGGCGTAACTTAGGTTGTGAAAAGTGAAGACCATGTAGTGCTTATATAGGCTACGTAGGGGATCATAAGGAGAATAAATATTGGGCTTCTAAATATTGAAAATTAAATTGGGTCCAACCCAAATCTATTAATTCTTATCAATATTAAATTTTATTTATTTTCCACTATATAAATAAAATTGCACTCCCAATATTATTCCATATTATATCAAATAATATTTCTCCATCTTAGTATTATTTATTCCGTGTATTTAAGATTTAAATATCCATGAATAAATTTATTTATTGCTCAATAAATAATATTCATCTCTTATATCCGAGACTAGTACCGTTCAACCTTTATTATTGTGCGGAACGAATCCACTCATGAGGTTTACACAATAATTCCTTATGAACTCATCTCGGGGATATTATCAACCCTTCCGGGATACACTTTCCCGTCAAGTATTCACGGCATGTCATATATAAAATATAGCGACCCAATTCTACCGGTAATTAACCCAATAATTAAATCGGTTAATTCCTTTGGAAAATCAAAGTCTCTAATATTAAATATACACACCCGCAATAATATCAGGGATTAAGAATAAAATACTCCGAGATTTAAATTGATTATCTTAGGCAATCCTAATCAATAAATCTCAAGCTGATCCGCCCAATACACCAAGTGTACAAGTGTGATAAAATAATTAAGACAAATTATTTTCTCTCTCACACAACGACTATACCGATGGATTGGTCCGTGTCCATCTAGGTCGTGAGCAACTGTTCGATTAAATACGAGTAACCGATAGTATGATCTTCTGTGTGGGCCCGACACACCATACTAACTACAACGTATAAAATCCAGGACTATATTTTGCATAATTAATTAATAATAATTAATTGCAAATAATTGTTTATTAATTAAATAGGTTAAATGCTATGACCGGGAGTTTACCGATACTTAAATCTAGACATTAAGTACACAACTCCAACAGAGGACGGCGATCAAAGGTCAAGCCTTGGCCGATTTCATCGTGGAACTTACATTCCCGCGGATTGACTCCTCGCTCCCTGTCCCACCGTGGAAGTTGTATGTCGACGGGTCGTCTACAAGCTCCCGCGCTGGGGCTGGAATAGTCTTGGTCGGACCCGGGAGTCAATCTTTCGCACATGCGATTAGTTTCGAGTTCGATGCCACCAACAACGAGGCTGAATATGAGGCATTGATAGCAGGGCTAGATCTCTCTTTGGCCGTTGGAGCCGAACAACTGAAGATTTTCACTGACTCCCTCCTAGTGGTGAACCAAATCAAAGGGAAGTACGAGACCAGGAGCACCAGGATGGAGCAATACTACGAACATGTGATGGAGATGATAAACAAATTCCCCCGGGTCGAGATCGAGCAGATCCCCCGGGAGCTGAACACACAGGCGGATGCCTTGTCCAAGTTAGCTTCGTCAGAAGGAACGGCCGACCTGTCCAACGTGATCCTCTTAAGTCAGGTTCGGTCGGCCTTGGATAGGGCCGAGATCAACAGGGTCGAACTGATCGATCGGGGGGAGGACTGGATGAAACCAATCTTAAATTATCTACAGACGGGCGAAGTACCCGAGGATAAGGTGGATGCGCGGCAGCTCCGAATACGCGCATCGAGGTACACGCTGATCGGGGGTATGCTGTATCGGAGAAGCTTGTCTATGCCATTGCTACGGTGCATAACCCCTGCGGACGGAAGGAGGGTGTTCGGAGAAATTCACGATGGAGTGTGCGGAAATCATGCCGGCGGGCAATCTCTGGCACACAAAACCATCAGACAAGGTTACTATTGGCCGACCTTGAGGCGAGACGCGATTGAGTACGCGAAAAGATGCCATCGATGCCAGATGACTGCACCGATCACAAGAGTCCAACCCGAATACTTGAACTCTATATACAGCCCTTGGCCATTCGCGACCTGGGGAATTGATTTGATCGGGCCTTTGCCGACAGGGCCAGGAGGGGTCAAGTATGCGATAGTGGCCGTGGATTATTTCTCCAAATGGGCAGAAGCCGAACCACTGAATAAGATCGATCAGCCTCAAATCATCCGTTTCCTATGGAAAAACATCATATGCCGATTCGGTATACCTCACACCATCTCGTCGGATAACGGGAAACAGTTCGAGGGGCTAGAAATCATGAAGTTTTTCGATAAATGGAAGATAAGGAAGGTGTTCTCCACGCCGTACCACCCCCAGACTAACGGACAGGTGGAGGCGGTGAATAAAATCCTGAAGCACACGCTGAAGGCCAGGATTGAAGAGAGGCTGGGAAGATGGGCGGCCGAACTGCCCGATGTGTTGTGGGCCTACCGAACAACAAGCAAAGTGGCCACGGGAGAAACACCATTCGCCCTCGCTTTCGGATACGAGGCGGTCATCCCTTCCGAGGTAGAGGTGCCGACCCACAGGACGTCGCAAGAGCTGACGGATCAGAACGACCAGATGATGCGGATCGAGCTGGATTTATTAGAAGAGAGGAGAATAAACTCGATATACCGAAACGCGGCGGCCAAACAGAGGGCCGAAAAGTATTTCAATTCGAAAGTCAAGGTGAGAAAATTCAAGCAGGGGGACCTGGTGCTAAAGGAAATCCTGGGAGCTAACCCCGGAGCATTAGGGCCCTCCTGGGAAGGGCCGCTTCGAATAAGGAAGGTCTTACAAAATGGCTCGTACGAACTGGAACATCTGAACGGGGTGGCTGATCAGTATTTCTGGAATGCCGTGCACCTCAGGAAATACTACCAGTAAGCTTCTGGCATTGTACCGTGAGTTTTCGTTTTCCCTTATGACTAATAAAAATGAAATTTCGGAATCTTTCGTAGTCTCAATTAACCTTAAGGGGTAGAGCTCGGCTCCCCCAGAGCCCGACCGAGCATGGACCAGGTGTCCCTCGAGTCCGGGAAAGTTCAAAAGAAATTAATCTTAAGGGGTAGAGCGCGGCTCCCCCAGAGCCCGATCGAGCATGGACCAGGTGTCCCTCGAGTCCGGGAAAGTTCAAAAGAAATTAATCTTAAGGGGTAGAGCGCGGCTCCCCCAGAGCCCGATCGAGCATGGGCCAGGTGTCCCTCGAGTCCGGGAGAGTTTAAAAGAAATTAACCTTAAGGGGTAGAGCTCGGCTCCCCCAGAGCCCGACCGAGCATGGACCAGGTGTCCCTCGAGTCCGGGAAAGTTCAAAAGAAATTAATCTTAAGGGGTAGAGCTCGGCTCCCCCAGAGCCTGATGCAGAAAAATAGAGTTAAACAAGAACAAAATTAAACGAGCACACTGGGGCATTTTTGGGCGAACAAACATCCCGCCCAAAAATAGATAAAAACCATTCTCATAACATAACCACAAGAGGAATACTTTATTACACATAATAAGCCATGTCCGAACAAGAACTGGGGCATTTCCGGCGAGGGAAAGACCCCCCGCTGAAAATCCCGAACAAGATAAGCAAAAGAACGGGGGCGGACACGTTAAGACCTCGGGCGCCTGAATTGCACGGGGAGGGTCACGAGCTGGTTATCAGCGTCGAACAACGCGACAGCCCACCCGCGGTCGGCGTCATAACGAATGCGAATGAAATTCGACGGCTGAGGATCGAACTGACGAACGAAGCCTCTCCACATCGGGCCCTCGAACCGATATTGCCCGCGGCGGCGAGAAACGTACATAACCCACCGGTCGCCATTCAAGTCTACCAATGGAAGAAAACGCGGGAGCGCCGATTCATGATCCAGGTCGGCAGTGAACTCAACAGGTAAAGGCAGCCTTATCCGGTAACGTCGATCGGTGAACGGAAGCTCGAACCACTTGGACCCGTTGGGGTTCACCTGGATGTGCACCATGGGAAGAATAACGAACGGATGGAAAGGAAAGGTAAGGAAGCAAGACAACAATAAGCTAAGGTGCGGGATCTATAAAGGAGACCTCCGCATAAAAAGGCGCGCCAAAGAAAAGACAAAACAAGCAGAGCTTGGCAGTGAAAAGTCACATCCAAACAGAGGAGAAAATGACAGGTAGGTACGGGGCTGACAAGGAACAGAACCCAAAGAGAGTCCAGTTCTCCCAATGACCGGAGTGACCGAGTACAATTCGGAAGCCCCTGAGGCCGAGGAGAAGGAATGATCCAAAAAATGCGATGCGATCTCCGAGCGTGACTGGGGCATTTTTGGGCGAACAAATCAGTCCGCCCAAAAATTGAGGCAAGACCACGCATTGGGGGAAAGAGCGAGCGAGAAACCAGTCAAACCCCGCTCGCGGCTAGTCAGCGCGAACACGTAAAATCATAACGAAAAACAGCAATCCTGAGTCAACAATCTATCTTCCGAGAGAACAAATGAAAAGCACAAGAACATCAAATATCCCAAACACAATTGTTAGCCGAGCATCCTGATCCGGCGAGGATCATTCGACAATAACAGTATTTAATGCCCATTAAAAATACCGACAACAGGTAAACTAAAGATACGATAAAATAGGTTAACACGGAAGCGAGATGGAGAGGATCAGGCGACTAAGAGAAAGCCCCTCTCGTCATACACCCGGATGCAAAAGCCCTCGTCCTCGATCCAGAGGAATCGGATGATCAAGCCTTGGTGAAGCCTCTTCTCGCGAACAAAACGCTGCCACGCAGGGCCCCCGAGAGCGAGCTGTCTCCGATGCCGAGCAAGAGCAAACGACCAGGGATTCCCCTGGGAGTCCCGAACAGCAACGAAATGAACAAGAGGCGACCTGGCGGCCCGCCGGAAAGCAGCTGGCAAGGGGAATCGGCGACCATGCCACCTCCCGTTGAACACTTGGTCAACGTAGCAGTATTGATCTCGAACGACGAGGCGAACCATGGTCGGCTGAACGAAACAACAAATCCCAAATCAAGTGAGTGCGCGGTTATAAAACGTTGGAGAATAAGCCTTAACACGGGACCGATACTTCAAGAAAAAGTGCAAGTCAAAACATTGACATAAACGAACATTGTAATAAGCTTAGATAAATAAATATTCAAACGCGAGATGTTCGGAATAAAACGATATTGTTTTGACAAGTTTAAACATTAACAAAATAAAAGAAGTTAACAGAAACACATTTCATTCAATATTGATCGGATCCACGACTCCCGCCTCCTCTTCCGCCGCCACGAGCTGACCCTGATCGGGCCACCAAGACAGATCGATGCCGTGCACCTCCACCAAGTCCATAACAGGCAAAAGGAAAGTGGAGTCCAAATTAGACTGGAGGCGACGGACGCGAAGATCGTCCAGGAGCAAATCATAGGGCAGGCCGGCACGAGCATGACGCCGAATACAATCAAAATGGCTCAGGAAGTAAGAGTAGTCGCTATGCTGATCGAGGTCCTGCTGGGGATCCGCAGCCCTGTCCCTTTTCTCCTTCTCCAAAGCCTCAGCCCTTTGGTTCAATCTCCCGATCAGGAGATCCAGATTGTTCCGGTTTTCCTCGGCCAGCCGCACCCTCTCCGTCATCTCCATCAGCTGGTCATGCTCGGAGGCCGCAACCGCTTTCAACTTATTCAGCTCCTCTTGACAAGCGTCCCTTTCCCTGCTCGCCCCCTCCGCGCTCGACTCCGCCTCGCTCACTTTGGTCCGCAATGCCACCTCGGCCTCCTGATATTGATCCACCAGGGATCGGAGGCTGGCAATTTCGAGTTCCTGCTCGGCCAACTTGTCAGTCAGGGCCCCCGAAGCGGGGGCAGAAGTAGGAGTCTCGGGCTGAACAGAGTGGTCCCGAGATTTGCTCAAAGTGACCAGAAGCATGAGCACTCTGGAGGCCATTATGATGGCCATCTGCTCAGCATGATCAGGCTTTTGGGCGGCGAGTTCGGCTGGAATGGTCCAGGCGCGGGGAATGCACTCCATCGCCTCCCTCATCAACGGGGGTAAAGTGGAAAAGTCGTGAGGACGAGCAGCCAAAAATTGGGCGAGGCTGGTAGCCGTGCTCGCCCGAGGGCCGCCCAAGCTAAGGAAAGAAATTAAGTTAGTGAATAAGAGGCAAATGGTGAAAGTCAACAAAGGCTTACCGAGCAAGGGCCTCCTCATCAACTGAAGCCACGTTGCTATAAGGATGACTTTCGGGAACTTCCGACATCGGCTCCTTGCCCCGACGACGCTTCGGAACCCAGGTGCTCGAAGGACCCACAGATTCTATAACGGGTCCAGAAAGCGGGGGAGCAAGACCCGTTCCCTGCGCGGGAGGAACCGAGGTGGCCTCGGAATGACCTGATCGGGTTGGTTGAGCAGGTTGAGGAGGCACAGCAGGTTGATTGGCAGCGGCAGCAGCAGCGGCGGCCTCAGCAGTTCGGCGCGCGCGGTCGGCAATAGCAGCTAGACGAGCGCGAGCATTATTACCGGCCATCTCGGGCGGAGGTTCAGGAAAAGTAGGAAATCTAACCACTGAGAAAAGAGGAAAATATTAAGTATAACGAGCGAGGTAAAGAGACGCGAATCAACACACTCACGAGGATATCGACCCCGAGCATTACGGGGAATGGTAATAAAACGAGAAGATCGAACACGAGCACGGGTAAACACGTTCTCGATAAGCCGCTGATCTTCAGGGAGAGAACGAACACGTTCATAAACTGCAGCAAAGTCCCAATTGAGTTCGGAGACAGACGGAACAGGAGGACCTACCGAATAGAGAATGTCCGAACAGGATAAAGTCAGATCAAAACAAAGAGTTTCAAAAGAAAAAGGATAGACTAGGAAGAAAAAGACTGACGATGATATCTGGAGGCGAAGGAGGTCGGGATAGGATATGCCTCAGATCCCCAGGCACCATCCACGTAGAACCAATCAGCCCACCAGGCCGTCACTTTGCTGGGAAGCTTCTCGAGAAGCTTGTTCGGGGCGCGCAGATAGTGGTCCCCACCTCGGAAATGGTTGATGATAAGGAGAAAAGAAATCTCGGAAACCGAAAGATGGCGATAGAGGCCATAATGGCCGAATAGAACATTCAGGCTTATAAGCAACGACCAAGAGTTAGCGTGCAATTGCATGGGTGCGATGCCCCACGCTTGCAAAATAGCGGCTATAGAGTCATGGAGGGGAAATCGGAGACCCGCATCCATCATCGAGCTGGTCACAGCAACCATGCCCGGCGGAGGACAATTCGCCCGCTCGTCGGGTGTGGGACAGTAAATGTGGACATCCGAGGGGATCCCCCAGGTCGCCCGCATGTCTTGCAGTTTGTCCTCCAGGACAATCGAGCTGCGATTGCTCGCGTACATGCCAGCCTGATCAGGCCCGGGAGGCGCCCCGAATCTCGTGCGCTCCACAAAGACGTAAGGATTCTCGTGGAGATAATGAGTATATATAAAGGGGGGAAGGGGACCCCGGATTTCGCCCATCATACCGATAAACCGGCGATAACAATCTGTCACTCCACCAGCGAACAGCTCCAGTTTCTCCTCGTCAGAGAAGCCAATCATGGGAGCCGGGTCGTCCCCAGAAGAAGAAGAGGCGGATGTTCCCGAATCCGACGATTCGTCAGAAGCAAGAATGTCGGAAAGCGTTGCAGAGCTATCGTGATCGCTCATTCTCACCCGATTTAAGATGCTAATACAAGAGTAATATCTGAAATCTACTATAATAAGCCCTCAAATAGCCGTAAAAGGATGGAGAAGAGAAACCTACGTGATCAAAGGTGAAGCCGAGCACTTTTCGTGAAAGCCGAGCAAGAAAGTCAGGGTGTCCGGATGTCTATAGCCAGGAAGCAAAAGGTGACAAATGAAGAATCTCGCGAGGTATTTATAAGGAGAAGGAGCGGAAAATTTCAAATTTTGAATTTGAAAGGACGCTGGACAGGAACCGAAGCGTCACGTCAGTCAGAGGCCTCTCAAAAAATGACACGTGGAAACAACCGCCGTCCGCTATTTAATGAATCGGCGTAACCGTCGAGGCAATAAATTTTGCTCGGATTCACCAATGACCATCTGCATTCCGAGACCGACCTCTTCTACCGAACAGGACGATCTCGGGGGGCATTTGTTATGCAGATAAAATTCGACGATCATCCGAGCAGGAGAGACCCCTTTTTTGGGCAAGCGACCAGAAAAATAGCGCCCAGTTCACCCGAGGAAAATATCCGAGCAGGACGAACACAGAGAAACCCTTAGAAATGACGCGGGGCGACATATCGCCCGACCATAGATCGGGGAGAAGCTCCGTTCCTCTCATGGTCGGACCGCCGGGGATCGAACTCCTTGTGCCTGGGCCAGGAGAGAGGGGATGGGCTTAATGGTGGATTTATTTGATGGGCTTGGCCCATTAGCCAACTTAGGAAACCCTAATTTGTATTTTCTATAAATAGATGATGTAATTTTCCATTTAGGGATATCGACACATTCCCCCAAAAATTCTTGGAGAGCTCAATTGCTTTGTTCACCACTCAATCCCCAAATCTTCATATTTTAGTTGGTTATTGGAGAGCACGACTTTTCAGCTATCAACATATATAATAATATAAATATTATACAAAACAAAATTTGAACTTAAATTTATAATCGAATAATAATATATACGTCTTTTTATCGATTGGTACGTTGTCAAGTATATGTAACTCGATTAGAGCAATATTTAACATGTACACATATTTAAATACTTCATATACCTTTAGAGATGCTATATCTAGGCTGCCGTAAGAGCCTAAAACTCAGCGAAGTAGCATGCAAGTTATGATCAAGAGACTGCATTTGCTTATTATGTTATCCAAAATCTTGCTTGTGTATTCTGTGAAGTGATAAGCGATCCCTAGCCTTTGCAATACATCAACAACCTCAATCTGATCATCGAACGGAGTGGTTCTTGCTTTCTCCAACAAATCAATCACTTCACCTTTAAGCTTCTCGGCTCGATGCAAGAACCTATCTTCCTGCAATTAGATCGATTCATATGATCGAGAAATTAATTAAGTAGCGTATAAATAATTTCACGTACCCCATAAGCAGTTTTCCGTGATTGGAGATACTGGTGAGTCCAAATGGTGGGCTTGTAGTTGGCTGATCTCCTTTTTTCAATGACACTCCTTTTTTCAATGACACTCAGTCACTCACCGTTGGTGTAAGAGACATTTTAATGAAGTTGGTAGTTAATGAGTTTATGAAAGCTCAAAACATTTATATATAGAGAGATTTTTTACAACAAATTAGGTACAATATATTTTTTCATTTCAAAAGTATTATATATATGGTAGTTAGGCTATGTTTATTGTTATCGGGGGATATTTAACTGTTAATAGTCTTCCAGCTCATTCCATAATACTTGGAGTTAGTATTATTGGTCTTTTTATCTCAACCCTTAGATATTGTACATGTGGCCGTCTCTGGTCCCTTGGATGTACAACTAGGGTAGATGCTAGCATATTTAAACTCTCTTTGTAATCCGCTGTATTCATTCAACTATTCATTAGTGGAGTTCTATATCTAGAAATATGCTTTCTTGTTAAAGATTGCAGCTTTATTTGTTTCACAGTTTTATTCACACTCTTTCATGGTATCAGAACTGCAGGTATGACCTACATCATGTCTCCATCTTTTATTTATTAAAGCTGTGATTCTCTTTTCAAGATGAGTATGGGAGGATTCACATCAGATGGGTCACAACACACCATATCGAATCACACAGGGTCTCTTATTCACCCACAACATCAACTGATTTCCATCAAACTAAATGAAGACAATTATTTGTTTTGGAAGATGCAAATATCCACTGCCATCAGAGGTTATGGCCTGGAAAGCTTCCTCAAGCAAGAAGACACTCCAGATAGGGCCACTTTAAACCCAGATACAAACAAAGTGGATCCAAATCCAGCTTACCTTCAATGGTGCAGACAGGATCAATTGTTGGCCTCATGGATTTTATCTTCACTATCTGAGAGTCTTCTTATCATGATGGTAGGTCTTGAAACTTCAGCTCAGATATGGGAAGCCCTAGATCTAAATTATAGCTCTCAGTCTTCAGCAAAGAAGATGCAATACAAGCTTCAACTCAGCTCCATCAAGAAAGGATCCATGTCAGTGAGAGATGATCTCAATAAGGTCAAATCCTGCTGTGATATACTTCAAGCAGCAGGTCATAAAGTCTCTGAAGAAGATCAAATATTACAGATACTTGCTGGCCTGGGGAGTGAGTATGATTCAATAGTTGTGGCCATCACATCTAGAGCTGAAGGATGCAAGCTTAGAGAAGTGTACTATATGCTCATGAGTTATGAAACAAGATTGGAAAATCTCAATCCATCATCTGTGAATGTAGATGGATCAAATCCCTCTGCAAACTCTTCTCAGTTTCAGAAGAAATTCAACAACAATAACAACAGTTCCTACAACCAGAATGGAAGAGGCAGAGGTAACTCTAACAATAGAGGGAGAGGTGAAGGTTACGATATACCGATCCGATCGATATACCGTGTGTGTGGAAGCGTGTAAAACGATAGATCTACTATGCCATGATCTTAGTGCAACTTAATGTGTATAAGAACACATATAATCATATATATACACATCCAATATATATATATATATATATATATATATATATATATATATATATATATATATATATATATATATATATATATATATATAAGGATCAACGATTAGTTACTTTTGGTGATCGTTGAAATTGGTTAAGGTGGTGTTGAGTCGATTGAACCACCGTAATGGATCAGCCACGAATTGTACACCTTTGGAATGACCCCGTCACGCCTTTGGATCGCCCGGATGTTGAAGCCGCACAAATGGCCCGGCCTCTACGTGTTGCACACGAACCCGGATGACGAACACTTTGCTTGAATTTCGTGGGTAAAGGTAATGTATGATGAAAATCTGATTTTCATCCATATTATATCCTTATTATTTACCACATTACTCCTCTTTGTAACCTACAACATAATGGGCATCATAATGCACCATTAACATGCAAAAGGGGTTACAAAGGAGGTGAAAGGTCATGCCACATACACATGCCACTATGCATTGTATGTGGTCCCACTTGCTTGTGTGGCATGCCATGTCACACTATGTGACATGCATCCATGCAAGCCATGCATCCCATGCATGTGTATTAAATCCACGTAAATATTGATTCTAAATCAATATATTTATCAAGCAATGTATATCAATATCGAGCTCGTGTGTGACCCTGTAGGTATGATTTAATTGATCAATATTATATTGTTCCCAACAATTAATATTATCAAATAATTTAACATCCATAGACGACCTTATGACTTTATCGATTTCACACGTAGGATCGAAGGACATATCCCAACAATCTCCCACTTGGCCTTCAGAGCCAGTGTGCTGCCAATTTCCTGTTGTCACTTTATGTCTAAATTTGAACTTGAGGCAAGAATCGAGTCATCCTCAATCGGTTCAAACCTTTCTTGGGCTTTGAGACAGACTGTACAACCAGATTTATCACTATGATACGAATCTGGACGTGGCCACGTATTTTCCACAGTCTCGACTCTCCAAGTGGCCGGTAAGACATATATCCCATAAAAATGGAGGACAATCCCATCTTGTCAATCCAAGCTCTCCCACTTGCTTCCTGATATACCCAATAACAAGTTTTATAACCTCCTTTTACGAAAAGCGTTTACTTGTATCAAAGTACACCATTTCACAATAGAATCACTCTGGACTACTCAGGTCAGAGGAAATTGCTCGACAGTCAATGAAATAGTATTATGACTCGAAATCTTAAATACTATTCCAGTCGGGTCTGTTCAATCATTAGCTCCCAGCTAATATCTATGTAATTGTACTTGATGTCCCACATCACTAGCCCATGAAGCGGAGCTATAGTACACATTACAATCTAGTTCATTGTATTATCGGTTTGTCCGTACTCGATTATACGAACCAGGAACAACTATATGATTCAAGTATATTAGTTCAACCATTGGGACTTCATTATGCGGTAAGTCGACCTCATAACCCAATTGATATCACTTAATCATTTGGACAATTCATATAAATTAAACCATATTTATATGAAGAAATATGTATTATACATATGAGTGAATGTTTATCAAATCTCCAAAAGTATCTAATACAGTAATAGAAATCACAACCCATCTCTAAGATGTTTGATCTCTATTGCAGTCGTGAAAGCCTCAAGCTAAAACTGCTGGAGAGGTTTAGAAAGCGGGTTTGCAACCTTACCAAAAGTTGCAACTTTATTATCTCGATGTCTCCACAAAACTATCTCCCAGATAATGTGGAACTTCATGAGCACCAGTTTTAGACTTGTGGTGCTTTATAGCTCATTGGCTTGCGCGATAGCTCTACTATAAATAGAGAACTATCGGATGGGCCTAACTAGTTACGCCACCTAGTTCATCGAAGAACTTTCAAATCTGAACTGCCAACATCACTACATCCAATGCAGTGTTGTACTCAGCTTCTGTAGTTTAATCAACTATTGCATTGCATGGAACTATTCCAGCACATTTTACCTCTAAACAGACAAAAGATATAACCAGATTAAAATCGGAAATTATCTTAGTCTGTTTTGAAGTATGCATTCAAATAGATTGTTAATATCAACTCATCTTGTCCTCCAAAGACAAGATAATATTCTTTAGTCCGTAAACGACACTTTAGAATTGTTTTGGCCACATCCAATGTGCCTCACCAGATTTTCCTCGAAACCAATTTTTCATGCTCAAAGCATACGATACTTTGGGTGATAATCAAACAACGTAACTCCCACTGATCTTCTTGTAAAACAAGATTCTTCTGTGTTCTTTTGAAATCCAAACTCTTGTATGGATTCATTGAACCGAAGATTCCAGCTCCGAGATGCTTGCTTTAATCCATAAATGGATCTATTAAGCTTGCATACTCTCTCAGCCTGATTAGGATCGATAAAACCCTCTAGTTGTGTCATAAACACTTCCTTTACTAGAATCCCATTCAAGAAGGCGGTTTTAACGTCCATTTGCCATATCTCATAATCATAATGAGCAGCAATGGCTAAGAGAATCCGAATAGATTTAATCATAGCAACTGGTGAAAAGGTTTCATCATAATCCACCCCGTGAATTTGTTTATATCCTTTGGTCACCAACCTTGCTTTGAAAACTCTAGGTTTTCCATTCATGTCTGTTTTATTTTGTAAATCCATTTGCATCCAATGGGCCTAGCCCCTTTAGGCAAATCGACCAAGTTCCAAACTTGATTTTCAGACATTGATTCCATTTCGGATTTCATGGCACCCTGCCATTTCTCGGAATCTGGACTCGTCATAGCTTGGATATAGGTCGAAGGTTCATTGCTTTCTAAAAGCATGACTTCATAACTCTCGTTTGTCAGAATACCTAAGTATCTGTCAGGTTGAGATCTAATCCTTCCGGACCTTCGAGGGTTAGGTGTGGTTTCCAAAACCACTGGAGTACTCTCGACTTGATCTTGAGTGTCCATCTCAGTTTGATCTTCTTGAACCTCATTCAAGTTTTCTTGAACTTCGTTCAATTCAACTGAGCTCCCACTTACTTTCTTGGAAAGATATTCCTTTTCAAGAAATACACCATCTCGAGCAACAAAGACTTTGTTCTCAGATTGGTTGTAAAAGTGGTACCCTCGTGTTTCTTTTGGATAACACACAAAGAAACATTTATCCGATTTGGGTTCAAGCTTTGTAGAGATATTTCTCTTCACATAAGCTTCACATCCCCAAACCTTGATATAAGACAAGTTAGGGACCTTCCCTTTCCATACCTCGTATGGTGTCTTATCAACAGCTTTTGACGGTGTCCTATTCAGTGTATAGGCCGCTGTTAAAAGTGCATGTCCCCAAAAAGATTTTGGTAGTTCACTAAGGCTCATCATCGATCGAACCATATCCAATAAGGTTCTATTCCTCCTTTCGGAAATACCATTCATCTGGGGTGTTCCAGGAGGAGTGAGTTGATATAGAATATCACAACTCATAAGATGATCATCGAATTCTTGGCTAAGATATTCACCACCTCGATCCGATCGAATGGCTTTTATCTTCTTACCAAGTTGATTCTCAACTTCATTTTGGAATTCTTTGAACTTTTCAAAGGCTTCCGACTTATGCCTCATTAAATAGACATAACCATATCTACTTAAGTCATCGGTAAAAGTTATGAAGTAGAAATAACCTCCACTTGCTTGTGAGCTTATTGGACCATATACATCAGTATGGATTAAACCCAATAGATCATTTGCACGTTCTCCTTTTCCTAGAAAAGGTGACTTTGTCATTTTGCCCATCAAACACCCTTCACATGTATCAAATGACTCCAAGTCAAAAGATTTGAGAATACCTTCTTTAAGAAGTTTCTCTACACGTTTAATGTTGACGTGGCCTAATCGACAATGCCAAAGGTATGTTTCATTGAATTCATTCAATTTGGCCTTTTTGGTATTAATGTTATATATATGATTGTCAAGTTGAAGTATATATAAACCATGTTCTAATCGTGCCGAACCATAGAACACTCCACTTTTCGAATTAGTAAATAAACCATTTATTATAGTGAAGGAAAATCCTTCAGTACCCAATACTGAAATAGAAATGATGTTCTTGGTAATACTTGGTACGAAATAAACATTATTCAATACTAAAACAAGGCCCGAAGGCAAACACAAATCATAAGATCCTACGGCTAATGCAGCGACCCTCGCTCCATTTCCAACCCGCAGATCGACATCTCCCTTTACCAAACTTCTACTTCTTTGCAGTCCCTGCACATGTGAAACAATGTGAGCACCGCATCCGGTATCCAATACCCAAGAAGAAGAATTTGTAAAGTTTATGTCTATGACATAAATACCTGAAGATGAAGGAACGACCCCGTTCTTCACATCCTCTTCGAACTTGGGGCAATCCCGCTTGTAGTGTCCAACACCCTTGCAGTAGAAACACTCAGATTCCCCAGGAACCTTAGAAGCTTTCAAGAACCTTTTGGAAGGAGTTGCCACAACTTTCCCTTTCCCTTTGCCTTTCACTTCCGGTTTCTTAATCCCCTTGAACTTTTTGGTACCTCCTTCCCGAATCATAAGAACTTCCCTCCTAGGGTCCTTCTTAATCGCCGGCTCAGCAGCCTAAAGCATCCCATGGAGCTCATGAAGCGATTTCTTCAGTCCATTCATGTGGAAATTCAGCCTAAAGGCGTCATATCCATCATGAAGAGAATGAAGAATGAAATCGGTAGCCAACTCGTCATCATATGCAAAACCGAGGCGAGCACTTGAAGCAAATAATCCAATCATTTGCTGCACATGTGGTCCCACGGGTTTACCCTTTTCCAGCCTAGCTGTTGCTATAACCCGGGTGACACCGAAGCGCTCAATCCTAGCATGTTCCCCGAACATGCTCTTGAGCTCTTCTATGATGTCATAGGCTTCCATGAACTCGAATTGTTTTTGCAACTCGGGTACCATGGATGCCAACATCAAACATGTCACCTCATTCGAGGCTTTCTTAGCAAGGGCATATGATGCCTTTTGGACATCCGTGCCCCCATCAGCGGGAAGCACGGGAAGGGGTTTGTCCAACACACTTTCCTTTTCTTCGTATTTGAGGACTATCCTCAAGTTACGTTGCCAATCAAGGAAATTGGTGTTGTTCAACTTTTCTCTATCCAAGATAGAGATGAACTTGAATTGAGTTGAGACAGACATATTAAACTACAGAAGAAAGATAAACTAAGTAAGTAAACATCCACAAAGCTGTAAACAAATAATGTTGTCTAGCAAAACTATATTATTTGTTCCATTTTGTTCATTCGATATCCAATATCGTCGTTCCCAATTATTTCAATGACAAAAAACGTGATAAA
The DNA here is from genome assembly GCA_954870475.1 of Euphrasia confusa. Taxonomy (NCBI): domain Eukaryota; kingdom Viridiplantae; phylum Streptophyta; class Magnoliopsida; order Lamiales; family Orobanchaceae; genus Euphrasia; species Euphrasia confusa. The sequence continues at coordinate 29,231,820 of OX940960.1, forward strand.
TCGTAAGTGAAAACTCGAGGTTTTCTAACCAGCGATCTTATCATGCAATTGAAGCCCTATCTCTCATTAAAATGAGGGAGCCAACCAGACAATCGATTCACGCTATCCAATGGCTCGAAAGTCTCTAATTTGTGTCATTGATGAACTTAAGTGTTTTGGATTAAATCACTCCCCGAGGTGTAAATAATCCTAACCTCATAATCCACCAAATGAAAGACAAATTAGGCATTTGTTTTTGAAATTTTAATAAATTAGAACAAAACGATCCCAAGACCCTCATCTTGCGAATTATTAAGCCGACTGAGTCCGCACTTAATAACTCCAAGATAGGTAGACATCTCATGTCAATGACATCTAATGTCACTCTCGGTCGATGAGAGTCCCATTCTCATCTCATGTCTCGATAGCCACGCCTGCAGTGGATCTATCGATGAGAAAACCAAACTCACGTGTAAAGGTCTAACCTTTACTCCCACTTATCCCAAGATAACAAGTAGTACCCCGCTGAGGCGGACCTACCAACTTATGATCGAGGGCTTCATGAGTGTGATGTTTTTGGACAAGACATTATACTCATTATTTTGGGAACTTGCATGCATAGGTGTTTATATGTAAGTTGAACATTTATAACATAAAACATCCTATAACTAGCAAAGCAATTAAATACGTAATCGAAAGGCCCCTAGAACCTCACAACTCTCAAACGAAAAAATTAAAAGCATTAAAATAGGCCTTGAACATCTTCTTGACTGGTCCACACCCGCCGTTTCAGTTCCGCGCCCGCCGATTTAGGTCAACCTTAGTCCGTACCCCAAAAACCACGAACGGCGGTCGTCGAACACCACCGGCGGTCGCCGTTTCCAAAACTGCGCCCGCCAAAAGGGTACAGAATCGGGGCTGACCCAAAAACAGCCTTTCGGCGGTCGCCGTTTCCAAAACGACGCCCGCCGAAGCATAAACGGCGCCCGCCGTTTTGCTCCAGCAGCCCGGTTTTCGCCCGTTTCGCTTCGTTTTGCTTCGTTTCTTCTCGTTTTCGACGGAGAGCCGATATCCAATGTCGATCCATGGATTCAATCCATTGCTTACACATTGAACAATACATTTTTGAATAGAAAAAACCTATCTATTACAAAAGATTCCAAGGGACGCAGCCCTCCAAAACTATGGCCAATCGTACGTAAAAAACGACAATTTCATTCACCCGGCCACTAACGGTGGCCGGCCTTATATCTAAACACATAATCACATAATCACATAAAACAATAAAGCCAATTATGTTGATTTAAACATATTGTGTCCAACACAAAAGTGTGCACGAGCCCTAGGCTCTGATACCAATTGAAGGTTACGATATACCGATCCGATCGATATACCGTGTGTGTGGAAGCGTGTAAAGCGATAGATCTACTATGCCATGATCTTAGTGCACACTTAATGTGTATAAGAACACATATAATCATATATATATACACATCCAATATATATATATATATATATATATATATATATATATATATATATATATATATATATATATATATATATATATATATAAGGATCAACGATTACTTACTTTTGGTGATCGTTGAAATTGGTTAAGGTGGTGTTGAGTCGATTGAACCACTTTAATGGATCAGCCACGAATTGTACACCTTTGGAATGACCCCGTCACGCCTTTGGATCGCCCGGATGTTGAAGCCGCACAAATGGCCCGGCCTCTACGTGTTGCACACGAACCCGGATGACGAACACTTTGCTTGATCGAGTCGGTTCTCCAAGAACACTTTCTCCTCTCTCTCTTTGGTGTGAATTTCGTGGGTAAAGGTAATGTATGATGAAAATCTGATTTTCATCCATATTATATCCTTATTATTCACCACATTACTCCTCTTTGTAACCTACAACATAATGGGCATCATAATGCACCATTAACATGCAAAAGGGGTTACAAAGGAGGTGAAAGGTCATGCCACATACACATGCCACTATGCATTGTATGTGGTCCCACTTGCTTGTGTGGCATGCCATGTCACACTATGTGACATGCATCCGTGCAAGCTATGCATCCCATGCATGTGTATTAAATCCACGTAAATATTGATTCTAAATCAATATATTTATCAAGCAATGTATATCAATATCGAGCTCGTGTGTGACCCTGTAGGTATGATTTAATTGATCAATATTATATTGTTCCCAACAATTAATATTATCAAATAATCATTTAACATCCATAGAAGACCTTATGACTTTATCGATTGCACACGTAGGATCGAAGGACATATCCCAACAAGAGGAAGATCTCCTTCAAGGGGCAGAGGGGGAAGGGGGGAAGAGTGCAAGGAGGTAGAGCAAGAAGCTCTGGTGCAGCTCCATGTCAGATTTGCAATTACACAAATCATACAGCTGACAAGTGCTACTATAGATTTGACTCTTCCTATGGACCCTCATCTGAATCACCTCAAAACAATAATGGAAATAATCAGAACATATCTGTATACAATGCAGGTCAAGGAGGATCCAACTTCAACTACTCTGATGGTGATGGTGATGGCAATTGGCAACTGGTTTGCTGATTCTGGGGCTACCAACCATCTCACTAATGTGTTCAACAACCTCACCACAGCCTCTGAGTACAATGGGAGTAACAAAGTTCAGATAGCTAATGGCTCAGGTATGACTATCACTCACATTGGTAAATCCACTGTCATGTCTCCTGATTCTAACCATAAGTTTCAGCTATCCAATCTTCTTACTGTCCCTCACATTGCCAAAAATCTGATCAGTGTTTCTCAGTTTTCCAAAGAAAACAAAGTGTACTTTGAATTTCACCATGAGTTTTGTTTTGTTAAGGATCATGCCACCAATCAAGTGCTGCTTCAAGGAACCCTTAATCAAGGTCTTTACCAGTTTCATTTGCAGCCCATTCACCCTTCATTCAAGTCTCTCTCCTCCACTGTCACCAGCCCTCATCAGTCCACTGCTCTTCTTTTCAATAGAGATACCAAGCTTCCACTGTGGCATGGAAGACTTGGTCATGCTTCTTTTAAAATTGTTAATTTAGTTCTTGGGAATGATCCCTCCAAAACTTGTAATGACTCTTCTATTTTGAATAAAAATAATGTCTGTGATTCCTGTTTAAAAGCAAAGTCGCATTCCTTGCCTTATAACCCATCTGAAACTGTTTTTCACAAACCATTTGAACTCATACATACAGATATATGGGGACCCTCACCACAGAAATCCAGTAATGGATATATCTACTATGTGGCTTTTATTGACCACTTCACTAGATATACTTGGTTTTATTTGCTTAAAGCCAAATCTGAAGTTCTAACAGCCTTTTCTCACCTCTTTAAACTCATTCAAACTCAGTTTAATACTACCTTTAAATCAGTTCAATCAGATGGAGGTGGTGAGTTTATTGGACTTACCAACTTTCTTCAACAAAATGGTATAAACCACAGGATCTCTTGTCCCTACACACCTCAACAAAATGGCCTTGCTGAGAGAAAACATAGGCACATAGTTGAGGTTGGACTTTCCCTTTTAGCTCACTCTAGTCTCCCTCTGAGGTTTTGGGATGATGCCTTTGCCACAGCAGTTTATATCATCAATAGATTGCCAACCAAAGTTCTAAAATTTCTGTCCCCTTTTGAACTTCTATATCAGAAAAAGCCTTCATATACTCACTTTAAAATATTTGGTTGCTTGTGTTATCCTCAACTCTGACCCTTCAACAAACTCAAGCTGGAATATAGATCCCTTCCTTCCACTTTTCTGGGGTACAATAGCAAGTATAAAGGGTATAAAGTTCTTCAACCATCTGGGAAAATTATAATTTCCAGAAATGTCATATTTGATGAACTTTCTTTTCCCTTTTCATCTCAATCCAAACCTTCACAAGTTAACCCTAATCCAACTGCTGTTATTGAACCCCCCTTGTCATCAATACCAAGTCTTATCAGTCTCAGAATACTCCAAATTCTGATCAATTTGATTCTCCTAATTCTTCTTCTCACACCTCTGAGTCAAGTTCATCTACGGGAAATTATGTTCCTCCTGTTATTATTCCACAGATTCCTACACAATCTGACACTTCTACATCCTCTAATAGTGTCAATTCTCATCATACACCTGTTACTATATCACCCTCAGCCTCCAGTAAATCAAATGTTCCATTGTATGTGGATTTACCTTTGTGCAATGATGGTTTACCTTCAAAAGCTACTAACAATGTTGCTTCTAGTACTCCTGCAGGTCATACAGGTGTTAATGCTGTAGGTACACATCACATGGTGACTAGATCAAGAACTGGTTCCCTGAAACCAAGAGTGTTTCATTCTCAGCTCACAGATCAGTTACCTAAATCTTACAAGGAGGCTCTGCTAAACCCTTTGTGGAAGAAAGCCATGGAGGATGAATACATGGCTCTCCTCAGAAACAAGACTTGGACTCTGTTTGCTCCTCCATCTCATCAAAAGCTCATAGGTTGCAAATGGATATTTAAAATTAAAACCAAGTCTGATGGCAGCATAGCCAGGTATAAAGCAAGGCTTGTAGCTCGAGGGTATGATCAAGTTCAAGGATTTGACTTCACTGAGACTTTCAGTCCTGTGGTGAAGGCTACTACTATCAGTCTTGTTATATCTATTGCAGTCACACAAAGGTGGGAAATCAGGCAATTGGATGTGAACAATGCATTCTTAAATGGTGATCTTCAAGAGGAGGTTTATATTTCTCAACCACCTGGTTTTGAGGTGAATTTTAATTCTGTATCTCTTCCAGTATGCAAGCTGTCCAAGGCCATTTATGGACTTAAGCAAGCTCCAAGGGCTTGGTCAGATAAACTGAAACTCACCCTTCTTGGACTTGGCTTCTCTTGCAGCAAGGCAGATGCTTCTCTATTTTTTAAATCCACTGTAAAAGGGTGCATATGGCTGTTAGTTTATGTGGATGACATCTTGATAACATGCAGTGATGGTGTGGGTATTAAATCTCTAATTCACTCTCTTGATAATCAGTTTTCTCTAAAAGATTTGGGTCCACTTCATCATTTCTTGGGTATAGAAGTGTCCTATACTTCTATTGGCCTTCATCTTCACCAAGGTCACTATATCAAGGATCTATTACTCATATCACACTTGTCAGAAGCCAAGAGCTCTCCCACACCAATGACTTCTGCTCTAATGTTATCTAAATGTCAAGGTGATCCAGTAGTTGATACTACATTGAACAGAAGCATAGTTGGTGCTCTCCAATATGTTACATTAACAAGACCTGACATTGCCTTTTCAGTGAATAAGGTCTGTCAATTGATGCATCAACCTCTTGACACACATTGGAAAGCTGTCAAAAGAATCCTTAGGTACTTGGCAGATACTATGGATTTTGGCTTAAATGTCACCTCTGCTTCCAATTTAAATCTCACTGCATATTGTGATGCTGGTTGGGGTTCTGACATTGATGATAGAAAATCAATATCTGGTTCTTGTACCTTTATTGGATCAAATATTATTTCATGGTTTTCCAAGAAACAGACCTCTGTCTCTAAAAGCTCGGCTGAAGCAGAATACAGGAGCCTAGCTAATGCCGCATCTGAAGTTGTGTGGCTCACAGGTCTTCTCTCAGAACTTAAAGTGGTCTCTTCTACCTCACCAACAATATGGATTGATAATCAAAGTGCCATGTCCATGGCTGCCAACCCTGTGTTTCATGCACGGACGAAACATGTTGAGCTGGATTTACATTTTATAAGGGACTTGGTCAGAAAGAAAATATTCAAAGTGTACTTTGTACCATCCATTGATCAGTCTGCTGATGTTCTCACCAAGCCCCTTGGACTCCAATTGTTCACTCGCATGCGCAACAAGCTCACTGTTCTCCCGCTTCGCTCGCTCCAATTGAGAGGGAATGTTAGAAACCCTAATTATATCAGTTAAACCCCAATTAGGTATTTAACTGTTTATTAGTCTTCCAGCTCATTCCATAATACTTGGAGTTATTATTATTGGTCTTTTTATCTCAACCCTTAGATATTGTACACGTGGCCGTCTCTTGTCCCTTGGATGTACAACTAGGGTAGATGCTAGCATATTTAAACTCTCTTTGTAATCCGCTGTATTCATTCAGCTATTCATTAATGGAGTTCTATATCTAGAAATATGCTTTCTTGTTAAAGGTTGCAGCTTTATTTGTTTCACAGTTGATTGCTAAAAAAACTATTTATAAATTCCGAAAGATTTACGAAAGTAAATCCCTCGAGTCGATCTCTCGAGGAGCAATACTATCGGCACGTGAATAGCTTTTTGCGTTAGTTTAGTTCGAGTTTCAAGAGGAACGAAATCATTATCAACTAAGGGGGGTTTCAAATTGAGAGAGTTAACTAAACTAAAATTGAAATAAGAAAGCAATTAAACAAGTAAACAATGGAGATATCAAATGAGAGGGAGGGTTAGGGAACTAGGTTCCTTTGTTTCGAGGATTGAGTCGAGCCTTTAAAAACCAAGATTTTGATAAAGAGGAGAGCGCTTAGGTGTGACTGCGTCGTCCACTAGTGATACACCTCGGGGAGGTCCTCAACACGAGACGACCTTGAGTCACACCTAAACATAGCTCGACTCGGGTGTGTGATCCACTAGTGATGTTCCTCGGAGAGGATATTCAACACGAAACCCCACAACTCGAATCTAAGAAATTCTTCAATTTATAAACGAGGTGTTTAGGTACGATCGCGTCGTCCACTAGTGATGCACCTCGATGAGGTCCTCAACACGAGAGGAAATTGAACCGTACCTAAATATCGCTCGACTCGGGTGTGTGATCCACTAGTGATGTTCCTTGGAGAGGATATTCAACACGAGACCCCACAACTCGAACCGATCGACTCCTCGATTCATTTAAAACCCTCAAAACATTGTCGACTCAAGCCTCTAAGTAAAGTACCCTAGAACCCTAACAAGAGACCTACCTACTCATATCAACACAACCAATCAAGCATGCAATAGATAAAATACTCATGATCGAAATAAAACTCACAAAGGTGTTAGGGAGGCGAGACGAGAACGAGTCGTGCTTCCGGAATCGAGCCGAACTTCAACGTGTCACCCGAAGAAATGGCCTCCGATAGAAACGACGGGCTCGATGAGGTGATCGATGTTTGTGGAGGATATTTTGTGAGACGATAAATCGATTGAAAGTAATTTAAATATTAAAGCTTGAAAATCAAGAACAAAATAAATCTCTCAAGAATAATATCAAGAGTAAGAAATTCAAAACAAGTAGAATGAGATATGACACAAATCCACCACCTAACATTGTTGTCTTATAGTGCTACATGCACTTAGTCTTGCAAAAAGCCTACTAGAAATGACTAAAACACCCTCCAAAAAGTTTCCAAGTGGATGGTCAAAAGCAAGTCAAACCAAGTCAACATTCTGTGGCGCAAATGCGCCACTCTCCCAGCCGCTTGACGCAAATGCGCCACGCTCCCAGCCAGAGATAATATCACAAATGGTCCTGTTCGCGATAAATGAATCGATTAGTAGTCCTTTATTTGTTAATTTTTTTAATATTGGTCCTTTTACCTGATTTAGCAGGTCAAAGTTTATTGTGCAATTTAACCGGTCAAGCAGGTCAATTTTGATAAATTGATAAATAAAATTAAATAAAAATAGCAAAATTATGAATCAAACTTTGTACCTCGATCCAAATGAATTTAAATTTCATAATTTATATTTTATTAAATATTTTTCCCATTATATTAAATTAATAATTTGTTTCTATCTTAGTAATCAAATACTCCATTACTTATATAATTAAATAATTATTAAACTCAAATTAATTAATTATTAAATTATATTTTTTGATAATTAATTAATTTAATTTTATATTATTTATAATTTATTGATTTTGTGGTGGTTGGTTAACTCTAAAAAAATTGGATGTACAAATCCTTAATATGCACATTTCTATATATTTTCATTTTTATATACTTTTATTTTATGTTTTATTAATATTGAATTTATTTGTATATATTTTTATGATGATTTTGATATAAGAGAAACTAAAAAAGTTTGTATTTAATTTAATATACTAGTTTTTTTTTCTAATTACAATTTCGGATAACTTACTTAAATTAAATTTTTATTAATAATAAACATAAATAAAATGTAAGAGTAATATAGTAATTATCTTTTTAACGGTGTGCTCTTAATTATAATAACATAAAAATTACAACACTAATAAATAAATATGGTAAAACAATAAAACATTTAATTACAAAGTAAATTTTATGAATTATAAATTCTAATTACATAAATAAAAATTCACTTTTTCTTAATTTTTTTATATTTTATTGATATTGTGTGTTTGACTGGTCAAAATAAGTTTTCCACCTACTGTAACAGTAAAAGGATCATACATTAAAATTTTAACAATTAAAGGACTACTAATGGACCGACTTATAGAGAACAGGACTATTTGTGATATTATCTCCTCCCAGCCACTTGACGCAAATGCGCCACACTCCCAGCAGCTTGGCGCAAATGCGCCAGCATGTGACTGGTTTTGACTTCTTCCGTCTTCGATCGATATCTCCTTCCTCGGACTTAAGCTCGTCGATCCCTTCGGTCAAAATTTAGATCATGGAGTCCTTGTCATGTCGTGATAATTTGAGGCCGATCCAGCGGTAGACGGAGCCGTAATGACTATTTTCCCGCAGCTGCGCGATGCTGGAATTCATCGGAAAATCTTCTTCATCCATTGCTCGTTTCTTGGCCGTTTAAGCTCGTTTCCACTCCTCGTCTCGCCTAACCCTGTCCGGACAATAAAACACCCAAACAAAATGAAAATATACACAAAGGACACTACGACTAACACTAGAATAATCGGAAAACATAAAAACAAACGACACAAAAACGGATGAATCAATCCCCCCACACTTAAGACATCGCTTGTCCTCAAGCAACACAACACCACCAAAGGAAACATGAATGAACACAAAAGGCTCTAAATCAATGCACTCAACAAATTTATCGTAAGAACTATGCACCACACTCCATCAAAACAAATACGGCAACTTTCCAACTCGATACAACATATTCCACCGACTTAAAGTATAGAATCACGGCTCAAATATATTTCCCTCACAAGCTAACCCTCTTCTTTTTCCACACAAGCTAGGTTCACTTCCTTAAAAATAGACATGCAAGCGAAGGAGGCAAATCGAATGAAACTTGCACATAAAAATAATCGGCTCGAATGAAAGAATTTAAATAAGAATGCCTCAAGTAATGAATATAAATGTCAAGATCATCACCACCATATGCTTGCACGTAAGAAAAGACTCCACCTATCAAAGTTGGTTTTCTTGAAAATCAAAGAATATCGATCGTCTAAAAAGGTTGTAATGGGGCTCGGTTTAGGGGATTCAGGAATTTTTGGGAAAAGTGGACTCGTCACATCAAAGCTCAACTCCTTATTCCATCCCAACACCACATCACGTAATTTACGAACACCGACTCGACACTTAGGGAATCGTCCATTTATTGCCTCTCAAAAACTCACGTTCTCGTTTCAATGAAAATCGAACACACTCAAAGGTGCAAGAACAAAGGCACCAAATAATATTATTATTATTATTGATACTAATTATAGATATTTCTCTTTTTGGGAGGTGTAAACACCATTTCTTTTCTCATAGTTTTTCTTTTTTTTTTATATATGTGTGTATATATATATGTGAACATCAAAACGACAAACTCGTCACAAGACGTCACTCGAGAACGGATCATAAATCGCAATCGTGGCTACTAGCACACCCACAAAGATCAAACGATACGTACGAAGGGCCGACACATGTTACTCCAACATTTCTTCATCAAAGGGTATGTGTATAAAGTTTTCAAAGAAATGGTTCACACGTAGGCTCAACGGGGTTGACTAGGGGTGTCCCACGACGGGCTCAAGGGTAAAATTTATGAATATGGTCGGAAGGTTAATCCTAAACGATCATTCTTATCATATAATCGATCAAACAAGTTATGACATACGATTTTGAAATTTTTCACATGCAAGTTCTAGTGCTCTCTTGATAAATCTTGACACAAAATCATTGAAGGTTCGAAAAATTCTTTGAGGCATGAAAACAACGAGAGATTTTATACGAGACGCTCCAAGAAAAGAGAATTATCAACGAATACTCACAAGTTTTTTGGAAATTTTAATTTAAGCCATTTTTCACATCTTTAAGTCAATAGGATATACCACACGAGTTTTAAAATTGAAATAGCCAACATTTTTTTTTTGAAAGGTGCATAAACTTTGAGACAAACCGGAGAGTTCAAAGGTTTAGAAAAATGAAACACAACACGACAAAATATTTACAACTCTCCAAGACCAACCCCCACACTTAAACCCTAGCATGTCCTCATGCGACTAACATACAAGCATATTCAATAAAAATTTCGCCATGAACTACTCAAAAATTAAGATGCCGGGGGACAACCAAATCAACCACAACAATAAAAACAACAAAAATATAAATATCACAAAAAACAATACATATAATATCACATAAAACAAACCATACCAATGTAAAATATCCACCAAAAGATAACGAAAACATCCCAACAACCATAAGTTCACAATCAACCACCAAAACACAAACGAAATAAAACAAGTCTCAAAACATGTCCAAACGAGAGTAAGCAATAAATGGAGTAAGGAAAGAGACAACCGAAGGCTCGAGCTAGGCGGGCACTCCTCGAGCGGGGTCATCCATCAAGGGTCGGCCGGAGGCGGATGTACGAAGTAGGCAAGGACTCGAGCTTCGAACTCGGCTTGATGGGAAACGCTTGCCCTCTCCCGGGCCTCCATAGCATTAATGCGTGCATCCATAGCATCGAACAAGCGCACCCGAAGATTCACCATTTTTAGTTCTACGGGCAGGTTTATTTGAACCCATCAGTCCGATACAAACTCGACTTCAATTAAAAAACACCTATCCAATCGATTCAACCAACTTCACCTAGTCTCTCCAATCAAAATAGAAACTCAGTGCAACCCAAATTCTACCAACAGTTAACCTCCAACAACACAGTAGCACACCATCTCCTTAACAAAATCCAACTCAAGCCCACTGTAGAGAGAGTATATCCAATGTACCGAAATGATGTCGGCGAAGCAGATACGAGGTCGTCAAAGGGTTGTCGGGGTGAGGGTTGTGGTCTGACCTAGGTCGAGGCGGCAGCGGGTGGTTCTCGGACTGTCATGTTGGAGCAGAGGCGGGGCTGAGCAGTTGGAGTGGAGACGGGGAGGTGGTCTGACCTGGGTGGTAGTCGGGGCGGAGCTTAGGGTTGAGCAGTGGTGGGTGGCTTGGTCGGAGACGGCAGGGGCGCGAGCATCTGGAGGGTTTACGGGGTCGGCGGCGTCGGAGTGAAGGCGGCGATGGTCGGAGATTGGACGGAAGAGACGGGGCTGAGGAGGGCGGCGGTTCAGTGGTGGTTCGGGCTGAAGTCGTCGGAGTTGTGGGGGAGGCGGCGACGGGCTGGACTGAATCGAGTCAGAGGGAGGGGATGGGGCGCGAGGTGGCGACTGGAGGGCTGTCGGGGTCGCGGCGCTTCGATCGGAGGTGGCTGTGGTGGTGGTCGGCTTTGAACGGAGGCGGGAGAGGCGGCAGTCAACCGCGGTTCTGGGCGTGGCGTCGGAGTTCGAGGAACGAGTCAGGAGCGGGGCAGTGATTCTGGTGATTGGTCGCCGACGATGGTGGTGTGGCTGGCGGTCGTCGAACGGGAGGTTTGCCGGCGGGTTTTGGGTGGTGGTGTCGGGAGAAGATGAATGTGAGGAGGGGAGCGGATAAGAGGTGGAAAATGTGTGGTGAAAAAGTGAAAACCCTATCCTTTTTGGAGTTTTGATTTTTTTTTTATATTTAACGCAAATGCGTTGGAAGGGCAACAAATGCGTCAAACAACTGAGAGTTTGACGCGAACGCGTGAAGGAATGACGCGAATGCGCTGGGAGGGGCTAAAATGCTTCAACCGGCTGTGGGTGTGACGCGAATGCATTAGAGTTTGACGCAAATGCGCTGGGAAAAAAAAGGGCTCTCGTTTCTTCTTTTAATGGACTCTCGGCACCCCGAAAACTCCGTACTCTTCTCCAAAATTCTCCGAACAATTATTTCCTCATACCGACGCTTGTCAACTTCGAGAATCCCGACCATTCAAAATAAACACCAACACCTACACATCAAAAACGAACAAAAAGAGAAGACATTAGAAACACAACACACGTGGGTTGCCTCCCACTAAGCGCTTGGTTTAACGTCGTTAGCTCGACGTTTCGTGGGCTTGCCCCCACGAGGCGCTCGGTTTTAGTTCGAGCCAACGCCATCCACGATCTACCATCTAGATACTAAAAATATCGAAGTCCACCTTTCCAAGAAAACCATTTCGGCTAGAGGTGATCGCTTTTCAAGACAAGGTCCATCAAGAGCACACGTGGCGAAAAATATAATGGTGGTCCTTGAAATAACGCACTCCCCCACACTTGCGTCATGGTGTAGATAGTACACGTCGACCCTCTCGGTGTTTAAAAAGATCGAACTATACTTCCTTAAATAGATTGTTTCGGCCAAATGAGCTCGATCCTCCAAATAGAAAGAAATGAATGATCGGTCGATGTAACAACATAAGTCGTTCTTACTCTTCTCCTCCACCGAGACCTTTAAAAATATCGAACTTAATTTTTGGAGATTTATCATCTCCACCAAAGTCCATGGAACTCTCCAAGAATCACAACCAAGATTGTCTCTTTTATCTTTATCCATTCTCGACACGTCCTTCATACCTCGGGATAATCCAATATCCACTCCCAAATCAACTAATCCCGAAATTTTCCTACCAAAGCTCCAACCGAAACTCTTCTTGTCTACACCGGACTCAAGCGACCTAGGAGCTTGAGAAACACAACTCACAACCGGCTTCTCACAAATTAAATCAACCGAAGATAAAAGAGGAGGCTCGAACGAATGACCCAAAGGGAGAAATATATCCTCAAACTCGTCTTCTTCGGGGCTTGTGTTATTAATAGGAGGACTCTCGACCTCAAGAGTAGCATCTATCATCGACGTCTCGTCATCTCGGGTAACTAAATTACTATCTTCCTCGATGCATGTGTCGAGTTCAAACTCCCACTCGTCCTCGTTGGAATGCTCCTCAACAAGGTGTGAGATCACCTCAACAAGCAAGTGATCAATCTCGACCTCGATAACATCCATCAAAAAGCCTATAGAAGGAGGAGGTGGCATAGGAGACCGTTGTGGTGGGCGAAAGAAATGGGCGATAAATGCATCGAAGAGATTTTTCCACGTGAGCACGGATCTAGAAGGCAATGACATCACCCAATCACGGGCTTCATCTCTCATGCAATATTTGAAACACCATACTCTCAATTCATTCTTCTCAAAGCCGTCCAATGGAAGTGTCTCAACTTCAATGAAAAAATCTTTGAGAAACAAAGAAGCGTCCTCATTAGACGACCCGGAGAAAGACGGTAGTCGAGCTAGATGATGCGGCAATAGCTTGTCGTCTTGGACCCTCGGAACACGGCTTTTGCAAGAAGGGTCGGATGAGTACCTTCTTCGATTGAAATCCCCAATTTCACGCCGTGGAGGCAACACATGATGAAGTTGTGGCCTTGAGAAATCGGCAATAGTAGGTCGAGAAGGCTTCCTTGGACTTTGATTCCGATGAGGTGGTGGAGATATGGAATCCCTCGTTCGATTGAAATATCCAATGGCCCGATCTTCATGCCTCCCATAAGGTGGATCATCAACATACTCCTCGCGTGAAGGCTTACGGGGCTCCGGCGTAAGATAGAATCGTGGGTTTGAGAAATCCTCAATAGTTCGTCGCTTTGGCTCTTGCACCACGGTATTTTGACGACGGTAATCATATCCATTCCCAATAAATTCCTCTTTACGGTAGTTTCCACGGTTTAGATCCCGAGGCGGCTCCCTTTCTCTTCGATCTCGACAAGGAGGCGGTGACATGGACTCCCTCTCGCCGTAAAAATTCTCACGATACCCAAGTTGTTTTCGGTGACGAGGAGGTGAATAATCTCGGTCATCTACATACTCAACATCGGTTTGCCGAGGTCGGCGATATGGCTCATGGATACGTTGATTGTACCGATGACTTGAAGAAGAACTACCCCTCTCGGATGGATAATCATAATCTTCAATGTAAGAAGCTCGGTTATCATTGCGTCTAGCCATGTGATCAACTCGGCCGTGATAGGAGAGATGGAAGTATGAAAGGGAGAACGACTTCAACCTTGCATACACAACACTCGAAGAAAGGGATTACACGCACAGAGTGTAAAACACAACGATAACACGAGAAAGGACAAAAAGAAACAAAAGAAAAATAAACAAAGAAACAAGAACTTAACTAACACAAAAATCAATTCACGTTGCCTAAATTGCTCCCCGGCAACGGCGCCATTTTTTATTGCTCAAAAGACTATTTATAAATTCCGAAAGATTTACGAAAGTAAATCTCCCGAGTCGATCTCTCGAGGAGCAATACTATCGGCACGTGAATAGCTTTTTGCGTTAGTTTAGTTCGAGTTTCAAGAGGAACGAAATCATTATCAACTAAGGGGGGTTTCAAATTGGGAGGGTTAACTAAATTAAAATTGAAATAAGAAAGCAATTAAACAAGTAAACAATGGAGATATCAAATGAGAGGGAGGGTTAGGGAACTAGAATCCTTTGTTTCGAGGATTGAGTCGAGCCTTTAAAAACCAAGATTTTGATAAAGAGGTGAGCGCTTAGGTGTGACCGCGTTGTCCACTAGTGATACACCTCGGGGAGGTCCTCAACACGAGACGACCTTGAGTCACACCTAAACATAGCTCGACTCGAGTGTGTGATCCACTAGTGATGTTCCTCGGAGAGGATATTCAACACGAAACCCCACAACTCGAATCTAAGCAATTCTTCAATTTATAAACGAGGTGTTTAGGTACGATCGCGTCGTCCACTAGTGATGCACCTCGATGAGGTCCTCAACACGAGACGACATTGAACCGTACCTAAACATCGCTCGACTCGGGTGTGTGATCCACTAGTGATGTTCCTCGGAGAGGATATTCAACACGAGACCCCACAACTCGAAGCGATCGACTCCTCGATTCATTTAAAACCCTCAAAACATTGTCGACTCAAGCCTCTAAGCAAAGTACCCTAGAACCCTAACAAGAGACCTAGCTACTCATATCAACACAACCAATCAAGCATGCAATAGATAAAATACTCATGATCGAAATAAAACTCACAAAGGTGTTGGGGAGGCGAGACGAGAATGAGTCGTGCTTCCGGAATCGAGCCGAACTTCAACGTGTCACCTGAAGAAATGGCTCCGATAGAAACGACGGGCTCGATGAGGTGATCGATGTTTGTGGAGGATATATTGTGAGACGATAAATCGATTGAAAGTAATTTAAATATTAAAGCTTGAAAATCAAGAACAAAATAAATCTCTCAAGAATAATATCAAGAGCAAGAAATTCAAAACAAGTAGAATGAGATATGACATAAATCCACCACCTAATATTGTTGTCTTATAGTGCTACATGCACTTAGTCTTGAAAAAAGCCTACTAAAAATGACTAAAACACCCTCCAAAAAGTCTCCAAGTGGATGGTCAAAAGCAAGTCAAACCAAGTCAACATTTTGTGGCGCAAATGCGCCACTCTCCCAGCCGCTTGACGCAAATGCGCCACGCTCCCAGCCGCTTGACGCAAATGCGCCACACTCCCAGCAGCTTGGCGCAAATGCGCCAGCATGTGACTGGTTTTGACTTCTTCCGTCTTCGATCGATATCTCCTTCCTCGGACTTAAGCTCGTCAATCGCTTCGGTCAAAATTTAGATCATGGAGTCCTTGTCATGTCGTGAGAATTTGAGGCCGATCCGACTGTAGACGGAGCTGTAATGACTATTTTCCCGCAGCTGCGCGATGCTGGAATTCATCGAAAAATCTTCTTCACCCATTGCTCGTTTCTTGGCCGTTTAAGCTCGTTTCCACTCCTCGTCTCACCTAACCCTGTCCGGACAATAAAACACCCAAACAAAATGAAAATATACACAAAGGACACTACGACTAACACTAGAATAATCGGAAAACATAAAAACAAACGACACAAAAACGGATTAATCAACAGTTTTATTCACACTCTTTCACCTGCAAGGTCGATCCATATGATCACATGCGTGCAATTTAGGAGTAAATTAATTAATTTTTTAATACGTACGTATACACACAAACACACATATTACGTACGCACCCCGTAAATAGTTTGATGTGACTGGAGATATTGATGAGTCCAA
This sequence comes from Euphrasia confusa, assembly GCA_954870475.1. Classification (NCBI taxonomy): domain Eukaryota; kingdom Viridiplantae; phylum Streptophyta; class Magnoliopsida; order Lamiales; family Orobanchaceae; genus Euphrasia; species Euphrasia confusa. The sequence continues at coordinate 29,248,211 of OX940960.1, forward strand.
ATGCTGGGGCTGTAGTTGGCCGATCTCCTTTTTCCAGCGGCAATCACAGATGCATGACACATTTTAAATGAAGTTGATAGTTTGTATGAAGTTTTGGTGGTTAGTTTGTGAAAGTTGTTCTATATATATAAAAGTCAAAAGACTTTATTTTGGTCTTTATTTTTGGGCGACTTTTTTGGGTCTCAAATGGATGACTATAAAATGAGACTTTCTTTTTAGGTCATGAGTGAGAGGTGATTTCAAGAGAGTCATTGAAGGTTATAAATAGACTAATTTCATTTTACACGCTTTTGTCCAATTCACATTTTGACAGCAAAATTCGAGTTATTGATATTTTTTAGTACATAATAATTTTAGTGTTCATGTTAGTCGATCAAATTCAATATCTGAGTACTTCAATGAATTAATGTGTATTTTTGTTTTATTTGTAATATATTTTCCTGTGATTTTGAGTACTCATACTAGTTTAAATTGTCTTAAGAACAAAGTGGCAACGATCTCAATTCAATAACCATATACATATACATATATATCATTTAATTTGATGTTTATGCCACCTAGAGTCATTTATATCTATGAGTTGGGGGTTGTGTAATACATAGTGACAAAAGAATAGCAAGTTAAATGTTAGCTAAAAAACATTTAGTCAAAAAATAATTTTTTTTATCTTCACATTCATTATTGAAGTTGTATAAGAGCAATTCAATGGTTTTGCTAAAATGTTATTGATGTTGATCAGGCGATACCCGGATTTGAACTGGGGAAAAAGAATTTGCAGTCTCCCCCGCCTTACCACTCGGCCATGCCGCCAAACTGATACAAAAGAGATTCAAAATTTCCTGTTTTCCTAATTCCTAAAAGATTGTTTTGATTGGATTTGAGCCATCCCTTTAGTTCATTGAATAGTATCTGAAAATACACAATGCTAAAAATATTCTCTCGCTTTTGTTCAATTATAAATAAATAAGCACTTTGATCGAGATTTGTAGCATCATTCAAGTAAATACAGATTGAGATTGTAGAAACATGAGCTTGCCATCTTCAATTTTGCCAAAAAATGGCAAGTGTAAATAACCATTTATTAAAATTTACCCCAATGATTTATAGCAAGAGCTATTTTATTAAATTAAATAATAGTATGTTGCTTTTTGGTATTTGATTATATTAATTTTATAATTAAAAAAAGGTTGTTGAATTTTGAGTGGTTGAAGTGAGAGGTTGTAATCACATGATACAAATGGCAAGAGCCATTTTTCCATGTATATTTGCTTCAATATACATGAAAATTTGGTAAGAGTCATTTTTTGGCAAGGGCCATTTCAATTACTGGGGTTGATTTTTTGGGCTTTTTGTCAAAAAATGGCAATGGCCTTTGCCATTTCACAACCATTGGGGTTGCCCTTCCTTTGTTGTGGTATAATTTAATGTCAATATTCAACCATTTACAAAAAATACTACTATCTCTATCTTGGAGTAGTTGTTACACTTCCTTTGTTCTAATATAGAACATATAAAACTTTTGCAACATTATAAATAAAAATAAAAATTGATGGTAAGAAGTAACTACTGTATTATTTATTTTACGATTTAAGACCAATACATCAAGAGTATTTTATTCAATACATTAAGAAAATGATAATCAACGAGTATAATACATTCAGTTCCACTCAATCATCGCGATGATCAATTATACATTTCAAATTCTACGGAAGAGGAATAGGTTCCATAACCAACGAGAGTATGCGGGCTTTCGACTCACGGTCTGGTATCCCATGTCCATCTCCATATTGATACATGCACTGAGAAATTCTAACATAATTGATTACGGAGTTTATGAAATTCTTAGGATGTTCACTGTTCATCAAAGCCTCCTTGTTTATTTTCTTCCATGCAGTCCCAATAAGATTCCTTATATAGCCGCGCGAATCTTCCTCTGAGCAACCGGTGTCATGCATGTAGCATTGAATTGATTTTGGAGTATCACCTCTCTTCAACTCATCCTGAGATCATGATATATATGTTATGAGACCATTATTATTCTAATTGCATTAATACTATAACACCAACCAAATTAACCCTCAATTAATATAATAAAATTCGATTATGTACCTGAAGTTTCCATGTCATCCGCAAGACGACAAACCATTGAAGGCCATTTCACAATCTTGTTGGGTTCTTCGGTCTTGAATCTGGATTGGAGACTTGGATAGATAATTGAATCACGTTGAACACGTTTTCCTTAAAGAGTATTTCGACCCTATAAGCCTGGGTATCACGAAATCCCTCGCAGGATAAGACAATATCGACACTCGAGTCTTAGGCTTAGAACACGAGCAACTTATGAAATATTCCGCTTTATTTGTTTGCTTCAAAGCTTCTTAATTTCGTAGGTGAAATTGTGTTTTCAAGTGTGTTCAACAAATGAATTTTCACTTCCTTATATAGGTATTAGATACCCTTTCATTTGAACTTAAGCACCTCTTGGTCGAATAGGTACCTTTTTGAAAAGGTACCTTTTCATTTTGCACCTATTCATGTATAGGTACCTTTTAGTGAATACACCATTTCACTTTGGCACCTATTCATGTTGTTTTGCATGGCAAGCCATGCAATTTCGAATTTGCATCATATTAATGATGTAATATCATCATCTAGCCATGCAACCATGCAACCACGAGATCACACTCGACATGCAATATTATGCTTATCCAAATACTTAAATCGTATCAATTTTATATAACCGTGTACTCAACACTTCTCCAAAGTTATATTATATTGACTAGATTTAATCCGAAGCCTTGAATGATTCCAATTACATTAAATGGAAAGCGATTTCACTTAAATCACCAACAATCCTCCCCCATTTAAGTGCAATCCTTGAATCATACAAATTCAACAAATAAAACCAAACTCGTGCTTAAGATGAAAATGTCTTAAAGATTGAATTTTCATCGTAGTGAATTATACTTAACATATATTCGAGAATCACGGTGTCTTAAAGATTGAACCGTTCAACCCATCTGAATACATGAAGATAAAACACACACATATTTAATACAATTCCATAAGGAAATCCGACACAAAATAGGCCATGTGTCCTTATCCATTCGTGAGTGCATATAAAGCTTAGCCACAGCTCCGAAGTTGCCACACTTCGCACTCATATAGGTAAATCCTTTTATCGTGCCCTGCAATTGCACTTTTTCAAAAGATTTATTAAGATAAACTTCAACCTATGACATGCAGGTTCAAACACAAACTTTTGGGACATATACTTGTGTTTCAATTTCAAATATAGGCTTTCCACATTGAATTCATGTTCTAATATCATTAGAAGTGAATTGGGTATCCCATATTTGAATATTAAAATTGGCTTTAAACTCATTCCAATAACTGACTTTACAACCAAGTCACTAACTAATCACTTCGTCAAGTAATTAGTTAAATTCTTTTTAATCGTCTCATCAAATCTATAAAGATTTCTCCCTGAGTGATCAGTTCATGAACCACGTTTAATTATAACGTCAAAGTACTTTGACTTTTCATGACTATATACTTTAGTCAAAGTCATTACACTGTTAAACATAAAACAGATGAGATCACCATAGGTCGCATGCCTATGTGCATCCTCGAGTCGCAATGCCCCTGCGATTCACGAGTTATCTGAGACACTTGTCTCAACCAGTCAATATGCCTCATTTACAAGGTTCCATATTATTGATTTCCTCCGAGTACACCCTATTTCAAGGTACGCCTCGATGTCTCATTCATGAGACATAATTATGTTGCACATAATATCCATAATATAACCACTATGTCCAAATCATTCGAGTCAAGTCGCGGATATTCATTTCATCTCAATTGCATTGCACAACGGACACCAACCAGTCCAGACTCTTTAGCGTTTCATGCTTGAAATACGCACATCGCTTTGACCTTTGAGACACCTTGGTGTTCCTTAACCGAAACACACACCGCGCTCTTTACCGGTCAAAATTACTCGGCGTTTTATTTCCAGAACGCACCTTAGTCTTGACTAGTCGAGACTCGTTGCAATTTATGCCCAGAACACAACCGCGCCCCGACTGATCGAGATTACTTGAAATTTCATACATAATTAATACATTGAAAATGTGTTACCTTTTTCACGAGCGTTCGCACTTGTAGATTTCGGGTGTTACTGAAAGATAGTAGGTGATTGGATAAATATTGAATCGCGTGAACCGCTTTCCTTAAAGAGTATTTCGACCCTATAAGCCTGGGTATCACGAAATCCCTCGCAGGATAAGACAATATCGACACTCGAGTCTTAGGCTTAGAACACGAGCAACTTATGAAATATTCCGCTTTATTTGTTTGCTTCAAAGCTTCTTAATTTCGTAGGTGAAATTGTGTTTTCAAGTGTGTTCAACAAATGAATTTTCACTTCCTTATATAGGTATTAGATACCCTTTCATTTGAACTTAAGCACCCCTTGGTCGAATAGGTACCTTTTTGAAAAGGTACCTTTTCATTTTGCACCTATTCATGTATAGGTACTTTTTAGTGAATACACCATTTCACTTTGGCACCTATTCATGTTGTTTTGCATGGCAGGCCATGCAATTTCGAATTTGCATCATATTAATGATGTAATATCATCATCTAGCCATGCAACCATGCAACCACGAGATCACACTCGACATGCAATATTATGCTTATCCAAATACTTAAATCGTATCAATTTTATATAACCGTGTACTCAACACTTCTCCAAAGTTATATTATATTGACTAGATTTAATCCGAAGCCTTGAATGATTCCAATTACATTAAATGGACAGCGATTTCACTTAAATCACCAACAAATCTCTGGGTGGGTCTTGAAATCCTCAAGAGCTTTAACTTTTAATGGATTTGTCATGTACACATAAGAATATACTAGAATTATAGGCCCGCCGATAGAAATGCAACCGTTGCTGAGGTACTTGTCAAGACTTGGTTTGTATCCATTGTGGTACCATTGTGCTTCCAACATGTACGCTTTACAATGTTCGGCCCACTGTATGCATGCATCGAGTTACCATATACGTACATTATGGGTGTGTGTTATGTATAACTAATTATAACATTATGTGAATTAAGAATGAAATATATATAGTTACCATCCTCTTAGAATGTGGTATTATATTGAATTCTTGGTCTCTGAGCACGTCGTAAGCCGCTTCATTAATCGTGTTAAACAGAGCTAGAAAGCAAATCCTCATGTACTCGGGAAGTTGTTCCATGGCATTGATGTCCCACCTTAAGCAAAACACAAACAAAATATAAAGATTCATTTTAAAAAAAAAATTGAGTAAGTAACATTTAACTATGCTCAAACCTCTCGACTGCATCCGTAAATAGTTTTAGTTCATCCAATGTACCGTACACATCATAAATGTCATCGATAATTGTTATTAGTACTGCAAGTTTCGCACACACAATCCTACAATCAGCGAAAGAAGGCTCGAAAGTGAACCCAACAGTCCATAAGAAGCTCTCCACCAATCGATCCCTTGCAAATGGCATCTTTTCCGCAAGACGAGTTTTAGTGTTCCACCTGCGGAAATGAAACAAACTTCATCGCATAATTAAATGAAAAGCAGCAATTCAATTTATTATATATATTCAATATTACCTTGAAAGCTCTTTGAGTTCATCCTGATACATTGATTGCACCATGTTGAAATCCAATTTAGCTAGCTCGAACATGATAGGGTTGATGTCATTTCTTTTACCGTACGCATCTATGAACCATCTTGTTTCTAGTCTCCGCATTGCATGGTGAAACGGAACTTCCAAAGCATGTGCAATTTCTTCTGCAACATTTTTGTTTAGCATGTCGTTTTTCTTAAGGTATTCATTGAGATGATGAGTGCTGAATTCCTTAGCTTCATCCAAAATGGTCTCTCCTTCCAATGAAAGATATGAAGCTTCATATAAGCTAAGTAGACCCTTTATATCATTGCAAAAAGTTAACTCGAAATTTCCAGCCTCATCCATGAAGTTTTTGAAAACATCTATACACAAGAATAATTATATTATTATTATGAGATAAAAAAAAACAACTATTCCTTCAGTTCACCAGCTGATCAATTAAGACTTACTCCGTATTATTCAGATTGCACACTAAATTTATGAGAATTTTAGAGAAAAAAACAATTTGGTTATTGATATTTGTAAAAAGTACCTAAGATATGTATTAATATAATGAAAGATAGTTATATTCTTTTTAATTATATTTTAAGATACTGATATGATTTTTAAACATATTTTAACACATTTTTTCAAAATCTAAATACCTTTTTTACCCTTTAGCTACAACTCTCACATTTCTATTTTTTTTTCTCGTCTTTCAATTTTTCATTTTCGAAAGTTCAAAACTTTCAAAACCAAAAATCTATCTTCAATGATTCGCAAACAGATACAATAGGCTCGCTCGCTAATTGACTCGATCTCCTCCCATTACTTTGGATCTGTGTTTGTTGGTGCTTCGATCCAGTGATTTTAGTTAAGGCACATCTGCCAGTTTGATTTGTTTTCGGGAGCTGATTGATTGGAATCCATGGAGGCAATCGATGAATTGATGCAGCTCTCTGATTCAATGCGGCAGGCATCGGCGCTTGTCGTCTATGAAAACGCGAACGAGACGATGTCGTCATCCCCCTCCTCCAAATGGGCATCCACTTTCAAATTTCAAATTGTTGTTGCGCTCGAAAACACTGTAAGTGTGATTACTCAGATGGGTTGTTCGGAATTATAATTTGATTGTTTTTCATTTAATTGGGAGTGTTAGAGATCTCATCCCCGACCTTAGCTGATGGTTGGATCATGAATTTTGATTCAATTTGTTATTGAAGCTTACCTTAGCACTATGTGGAGGAGGAGATGTACGATGATGATGATGATGATGAGCAGGAGGAAGAGGACGAGGAGATGCACAATGAGGAGGTAGAGGTGGAAATGTTCGATGATGATGATGATGAGATGTTTGATAACTCTGAGCATGCTATAAACAACGATGCAGTCCTGTGTTGGGAACTTATACAAGGAATGAAAGCGAGAAGAGAATTTCTCCTAAGCGAATATATGTATGGTTTGCGTGATCTTGAAGAACTTAATGTGCAGAAGCTCTTCGATGGGGTGTAAAGGCCGCAATCATTGGATTCGATAGATGATTCAATTTAACAAAGAAGATTTTGTCTCCAATTCGAACCAGACTTGCTACCTATGTTTTGTGCATTTGGTTCCTTAATTTATTCTTTGCAAACAAATGTTGCGTGTTTTTTTTTTTAATTTAGATAGGGGCAGTGATTCCAATACTGTTTTTTTTTTCTTCCTCATCAATATGTTTCTTTAATTTATTTAGTACTATGATGTTGAACATTGAATAGTACCGTACTGTACTAGGACCACAAGTTCAATCTTATTTGTTTTGATCAATTTTATTCCCATGCTTCTCTTCTCCTTTCTTGCAATGTCTTGATTTGTATAATTAAAATTCATCTAGTATCGCTTCTAGTATTGTTTTAATACAATTATCAATTTTCTACTTAGTTTTGTTTCTAGTTTCGTGTAATATTATTATCAACTTTCTGTTAGTTTCGTTCCTTCCTAGTTTTGTCACGTGCGTCGTAGTTACTTGTAGAGTTACTCTTGTAATTTTAATTTTTGAACTTATTATATCATAGTTCCCTAGATAGTTACTGATTAGATATGTTTATGCTGTTAAATATTACTATAATTCTAGTTTTGAACTTGTTATATCATAGTTCTTTATATCGTTTCTCATGTTTAGTAAATTAATTTTGACGTTTTAGATATAGCCTAATATTAGTGGGCATTGACAATAACTTCGTCATCAAATTCCAGCGACTGATTCTTCATTGTAGGGATTTTGATTTGATTGAGTAAGCGAAAACATGTGTTACGAATAGAAATATGAGTTTATTTATTTACTCCCTCGGTTCAAAGACAGTTGTCATACTTTCTTTCCTTTTTGGGGTGTCCAACAATAGTTGACACACCCCAAAAAAGAAAATAATTATTCTAACTTTTTCTTTTAATATACAATTTTATTCTACTTTATCCCACCTACTTTTTAAACTTACTCACAACTACTTTACTTTTCACTTTTAAAATATATTTTAATCATTACTTTTCAATTAAAAAATAAAACAATAACAATTTTCTTAAACTGCAAGAGTAATATACATTCAGACTCATCAGGCCATGTTCTCCTTGACCTTGAGGAATTTAACATGGCTTAGTACTGCAATATCAGCATCCTTGCTGTTCATCAGCTTCCCTGCCACCTCGGTTAGTGAACAAGTCGTAAAAAGTGTTGTATTACGAGTACAACGTGTATACCTTTTCACGAAGTATAATTGTAGATGCATAAGCAAGCCATTGGCCTCTCTTCGAGCTCCGAACCGGGATGCATATACTGCTCAATACTCTGCAGCATATACTCTGCAGCATTTTTCAATGTCTTTCAAGAGAGAATATGCGATCCCCATTTCGATTTTTTCCACGAGGCAAAGGTTCAAGATCAATGTATAGAGTAGAGAGTTCACTTTTCCAACAATCGTATTTTCTACAGCGGATAAATGTGGGGGCACGCCGCATATGATCGACATTTGGGGAAGAGATCAGACCAAATTACTGGAACTACTACTGTATAAGCACTATTTCAATTGAGAGTTTCATGAAAATAAAGATGAATTGAACAGCCATAGAAACGAGAAGAAAAAGAAGAAGAAGAAGAAGAAGAAGAAGAAGAAGAAGAAGAAGAAGAAGAAGAAGAAACTCGATTACCGGGGTCGGAAACTAGCCCGATTGAAAGATGGATTAAAAGCATCCGAAAATCTCCTTACGTTTCGAGAACTTCGACTGCACTGTATGTTTAGAATCTTAATTATTCAAATTACAAATCTCATTCCGCCGTGGAGTCTGATTTGGGTGAGGGCGGAGTGCGATTTGGGTGAGGGTTTGGGTGAGGGACGAGAGTTTCTTTCTTCACAATTTAATTATGTATATTATGTTTAAGATTTGGGTGAGGGTTTGGGTGAGGGACGAGAGTTTCTTTCTTCACAATTTAATTATGTATATTATGTTTAATTGATTGTATATTATGTTTAATCTTTCAAACACAAAGAAAGAAAGACAAGAAAGGGTAGTTTTGGATGTTTTTACTATTTTATAATTAGACTAAACATTAGTATTTAATTCAAATAAAACACTAGGAACTTACTCTTTTCATGAAATCCCCTAAAATAAAATTATACTACAAAAAATGTTAAACGGCTTATTTACATCGATGTGAATTCTATGATACACATCGGTTTATTAATAAACTGATGTGAAATCGTGCAAGAATATAGATTTATAAAAGAAACCGATGTCCAAAATATTAAATTTACATCAGTTAAATGCACATGAGTGAGCATTTTGGATTTGCAAGTTCTCTTGGTTATAGGAGAAGTATCAACAAAGGATAATACACATAAATGATTTGAAAAATTCAACAAAGGCCAACATTATTCAATGGATATGGTAATATTCACATCAAGCTCAATGATCTAAATGTCTTGTACATTATTTTTTATTCCTTAAGACAAAAGTCGTATGCTAATCGTCCAAGGAAAGGCTTACACTTTGAGATCGGAGATCATTTTTCTTTAAAATAGCACCGGTGAGATGATTTACAAATTTGATCAGGGAAAAGTTGAAGCCAAGTTAATATACATTAGCTCGTTTGAGATTTTTAAGCGACTCAAATTAAAGTTTGGCTTAACCACGAAAAGGTTCAAGTGGATAGTGATATATCTTAAGAACATATACATTTTAAGATTTTTGAATCGAAAAATCCACAGGCTCGTGAACAGATATGTCTTTTATAATCAAAGTTAAGTGAATATGTCATAACCTGAGAGTACAATGGGTTCTTTTCACAATTTGTATCATTTCTGGATATCACCGAAATCAATTTCCATGCATCAGCTGGCCCGAAATCAACATGAAATAGACACCCAAAAGGGCCAAAACGCACCAAAAATGGACCAAACACAAACTCTTTGTAGAAATTTCTACAATAAATGATCTAACCGAGCATAATTCAAGGACTAACATTTTGACTTGTTTTTGTAATATAAGCTTCAGTTGCAGATAGAACATAACATTTTACTGTGCACTTAAACATTAAAATGAGATGAAAAAAATCCCTACCTTTGACTGAAACAAAGTCTGAAACTGTGCGATCCTGATCCTATGTCTCGAGTGTTTCGTCTCCTACAATTTAAAAACTTTAAATTATTTTCTCATGACTGATAGAATACCTACAGCCTCAGTCAAATTTGCTCAACAATACAGTTGTGTCCATGAAGCTTTATTCATTTTCCATTTTGGTTTTGACCCATCCTGCAAAAATAAGAATTACAGTACTAATTAATTAATAACTTATGGATCGACTTTATGTCCCATTCTATAAAAGTAGTAAACATGTAGGAACACACACGATAATTACTTATGGATCATGACAAAACATTTGAAGTGTTTGTTGTAGTTGCTCATCTACTATCCTGTTACTGTTTTATGATTAAATATTTTAAAATTACTTTTTAATTAGATCTAAAGAAATAAAATATTAAAAGTACAAAAAAAAAGTAAGAATAAAAAGTGAAACCATGACAAAACAACTCTACCCCTTCTATTATTTCCATTCTTTGATTTAATATTTGTTGGTTCGATACTGAGCATGAAAATGTAGTACTGTATATACAAAAAACAAAAGCAGCAAAAGAAAGAACAAAAAGAAATGATATCATATTATCATGAAATCAGCTATATATAGTATGAAAACTCAAAATCCGAAATAGCAAATGCCATGAAATTACTAGTAGTTGCATACACACTGGGGAATTTAATTTGAAATATCAAATACAGTAGTAAAAAGTTGATAAATTATTCTCCATAACCACTACCAACATTCCCGAGTCTCTAATCCCAACAACACGTCTTTGTGTCTGATGATGTCTTCATTAAAGTATTTCTACATTTTCCTTTTTAACCCATCCTGCAAAAATAAGAATTACAGTACTTAATATTACTTATGGATCGCATATATATATATATATATATATATATATATATATATATATATCCCATTCTATAAAAGTAGTAATGAAGATATGACGAGGGTATACCCGAATCACCAAAATAGGGGGAAGGCCAAGTGACACCCACACGAGAAAGGTTGTTGGATCCAAACCCCTCGATCGACACCAAGCTGCCCACAAAGTCATGAGCAGATAAAATACGAACATATTTCAGATTGGAATCTTCTACTAATCTGGTCTTCCTTCCGGTTCTCAAATCGTACATGGCTAAGATATCATTAAAACCTCTCAGTATTAATTCCCCATTTATACTCCCCACACAATCAAAGAAACCAAAATCCAAGCGGATTGGCCTTTGACACTTGAACCAACAGAAATCACCTCCACCAGCTGTCCTCGCCATCGTCCATATGTCATAGAAACGATCACCAGAGAATCTATTTCGTAGCAAAACCAAATTTCCATTACAGCTTGCACAGAACAAGTGAGTAGAAATGGGTCCTTGGCCCCTCCAAGCATACAACTCACTCTGCGTAATCATTTGTTGTTTGGATAGTGCAATGAACTTCACTCCTAGGCTATTCAAATCAAGTGATAGTACATAAAGATTCTCTTGATGGTTGCGGACCATCCAATAAGCAGCATCTCCTTCAATAAGGACATCACAAGGATGGGGCAAGGAACGAGTAGTAACCCAATAATTAAAATTGAAATATAAAGCAGTAATATCAGTCCATATATCAGGATTACTTGAATCCCAAAGCTCCAGCATGCATTGAACATTAGGTATAGTTACAATTTTCGCCACCTTGTAAGCACCACCACCACCGCCAGTAGTTGAATCTGAATCATCATTATTCCACCAAAAGGCAAGATTAACCGATCTAGTATCGTGGGTGATTCGAGATTTAGAGGGGGAAGGGAGTTTCCTGGAAAGGCGAGTGACGGGGTTCAATATAAATATGTCATCAGGCGTCGGATAACTGCGGGAGACCCCGGCAAAACAGATCAACCCGTTGACCGAGCCAACGATGACCAAATGCGGAGATGTGCAGCAGACAATAGAATCGAGGGGACCTAGTGGAAGCACATCGGATATATAAATCATCATACTGTCACGAACAAGGAGGTAGTGGCTCGAGGGATCAGATTTGAAGTGTTTGAGGTGGGCAGAGGCAAAACGTGGGGACGAGATTATGGGCTGAAGCTTTTTGTGGCGGACCAGCTCAATCGCAGGTAGTCGGAGTAGGACCAACTCTGTTATTTCGTCTTGTAGGCTCTTTTCGATATCCGAATCAAGAAGATTAGTACTCGAATTCGATTGTCCTCCTAATTTCTTGTTTGGTAATTTGGCCATACGATTATTATTTGATCCTTTCTTGGTTGGTTTGGGCATACCACACGACGATGAAGCAGGATGCGGATTCGTGCGTCGATTAATTGAACTGATAGTAGGACGCAGGAACAACTGATCATCTTTAAGCTGTAATTTATTCAAAAAAGAGACAATATTTTGTTACAACAGTTCATTACTACATATATTATCACAAAATACGTATTGAGATTATACAAATTAACCTCTTTTTTCTTGTCTCCTTTGCTCTTCACCGCATCATCTAAAAAACAGAAATAATTATAATTAGATACATAACAGATTATTAAGTAAAAGAAAAAACACATAAAAAAAGAAGAAAAAAAACCTAGAATCATCTTCGGCGCGGCGTGGACGTTGTGGTCGAAAGTAGATGCCCTTATAGCCGCAGAAACCTCAGCCTCGGAGCAGTTCACTATCTTCTTCTTGTTCTTCGACATACTTACAGAAAAAAAAACTCTATATCTTCTTCACTGCACGTTTTGTTATATATAAGGGATAAAAATTAAAGTGCACCATATGGGATAGCGCTACATTTTTTTTACACTAGCATATAAAAAATATGCGAGATAAAATTTTTATTGGTCCCATAAATGTTGGGTTTTTTCGATTTGGTCCCACAGACATACGCGTTTTCAATTTAGTCTCAAACAAATCGAATTGAGTTTCAATTTAATCATTTTGGCCGGAAAATTCAATTTTGGCCGGAATTTGACCACGTGACCCGCACGTGATCGGAAGAGCGGCCATGGCTGCTGACTCAGCGACACGTGTCAGCAGACCATTGGCTATCGTCTTTTTTTTAAAAAAAAATCGAAATATAAAACTTAATACTTTGATTTTTTGATTTAAAAAAAAAAGAAAAATACGCTAGAAATACGATTTCATATACGGGAATTAAAAATAAAAGTAAAAAAACATCTTTGTATTTTTCGATTTGGTCCCACAAAAATACGCGTTTTCAATTTAGTCTCAAACAAGTCGAATTGAGTTTCAATTTAATCCTTTCTGGCGTATTTTTCTTTTTTTTTTTAAATCAAAAAATCAATGTATTAATGTATTAATCTTTGTATTTTAATTTTTTTTTTAAAGACGATAGCCAATGATCTGTTGACACGTGTCGCTGAGTCAACAGTCATGGCCGCTCCTCCGATCACGTGCGGGTCACGTGGTCAAATTCCGGCCAAAATTGAATTTTCCGGCCAAAAGGATTAAATTGAAACTCAATTCGATTTGTTTGGGATTAAATTGAAAACGCGTATGTCTGTGGGACCAAATCGAAAAAAGACAACATTTATGGGACCAGTAAAATTTTTATCTCAATACACTCATTCGACAAAAGTCTTAATTCTCTTTTTTTCTGTTTAACGTTTCGAACAGTTATCGAATGGTGTAATATTATATTTGTCGAATATGTTTATATTCTGATATCGAATACAATTGTTTGTCGAATGAACTAATTGTTTAAAATCGATTAAGTTTATACATGGTGATATTTGTTTCTGGAATATGTTATTATTAGTTTGTCGAATAAAAAATGTTATCGAATGAGAATATTGTATGTCGAATATGTTATTATTGCTTGTCGAATGTGTCTATATCGTTTATCGAATGTAATCCCTCGTTTGTCGAATATGTTCCCAGAACCAGATACAATGGTATCGAATGAGAATATTGTTTGTCGAATATGTTATTATTGCTTGTCGAATATGTCTATATTGTTTGTCGAATGTAATCCCTAGTTTGTCGAATGTGTTTCAAGAACCAGATACAATGGTATTTTTGTTAGTCGAATGTCTGTATATCGTTTAGCGAATGTACTCCATAGTTTATCGAATATGTTATAGGATTAGGTTACAATGTTTTTTTGAATCGAATACTTGTATGCATTAAATTGACTGAATTGTCATCACTTTATCTCTGTTAATACGCTATCTAATGGCTGGTACGATTTGACAATTCAAATTGAAATAGATAATTAAATGTTTATTGGGGCGAATTCAGTGAATGAGTGCGATTGAAATGAATGGGCCGAACGAAATTAATGCACCCCTTCACCAACCAACGTTAGTGTCCCGTCTATAAACCCTAAATTGTCCTATAAATTGGCGCTTGTCCTTTACGAAAAACATATTCTTCTCACCGAAAAAAAAACCCTAAAATATATACATGGAAGTCATGGCAATTAACAAGTTCTGGAAGATCATTGTTGCTGATGATTTCAGTGATGTTCTTCGCCTGGACTCCGATTTTGCTAAAACCCACGAGTACGTGATTGGTCGTGTTGAACTCACTGACAAATCCGGTCTCGTGTGGAATGTCAATGTATCTTGGGTTACAGGTTACCTGTCTTTCACTCGAGGTTGGTCCGAATTTTCTGCAGCGCATCACCTCAGGTTGGGCAAGATTGTTCTGTTCGAGCACACCAGATTCCATAGCTTCCTCGTTTCCGTTTACGGTAGAGATGTGAAGGAGATTCTGAACTTCAATAATTCGTGGGCTCATGGATCAGACACTGTGCCTAATTTCTATGAAGTCGTCAAGTCCATTATGAGCGATAATGAAGCCTTTGTTGACGTCGTTATAGATGATGATGACAATGAGGGCGCTGTCCCGGACGACGATGAAGGAATGGACGAGAACGATGGATGATGATGATGACGACGGTGCTGATAATTAGGGACATGGGTGTCTGTATAATTATATTGTCTTGTTTTAATTATGTTTTTACCTTGATTATGAATGAAGTTATGAATTATGTCTTGTTTCAAATTGCATTCGATGAAGTTCAATTCTCATTCGACACAAAATTATTTCATTCGATAAAGATTAAAACACTAAAAAACATTTGTTACATAATGTTAATCGCATTCGACAAATGTTAATTCACGTTCGATAAGGAGTAATTATATTCGATTAGGATTAATACTATTCCACAAAAATATACGTCATTGTTTTTTAATTAAAAATCTAATTTATTTTGAAATTAATATTTAGAATAAAACACCCAAAGATGGCATTTTTTTCCTTCCTTTGTCGATTAGAATAGTTTTCTTTGCGAATACATTCAAATTCCTCTGTACAAATGGCAGACATCCCGCCGGCCGACGCCATTGAAACCGTAGAAGAAGAAGTTCTGTCGACGATGGACTATGATATACAAGGTTTGGACGAGACCCAGGAAAGTTACATCTCGACACAAGCTCTTGAGGAATTAATGACGGAGTTAAATAGCACACAAAATGTCTACACTGAGCCAACCGAGGAAGAAGAAGATACTGAGGTGAGTAATTTTCGATTTCGATTACGGGATTTAGGGTTTCTGATTTGGGGTTTTTTATTACAGAATATAGTGTTCCTGATTTAGGGTGTTTACTGATTAAGAGAATGTATCTGTTGTAATAGATTCTGATTTAAGGTTCGATTTTGGGATTTAAGGTTTATAATTTAGGGTTACTTGTTTGCAACGCCCTTTGTCGAACACACAATTCTCTTGTCGAATGATTGTCTGTTTGTCGATTGTTTGAGTACCTTGTTGGTTGATTAATCTGTTGTCAAAACCTGAATGGTGGTGGGTGAGGGAAGTATTCCAAGGCACTGGGAGCAAGGCTGGGCTGTATAACAAGCTAAAGCATCTAGAAGTGCTACACGATAAGATACGCGACAGACATGATTTGTTGGTGAAGTTGGACAATTCATGTTTCAAAAAAAAATTCAGACTACCACGGGGCCAAAAGGACTTGCCCAACAATGTTGTTCATACCCTCTTGAGTAGACAAGTAAGCTTTACTGGTGTTAGATCAGATGAGTTGTGGTTCAGGGTTGTAAGGAAGAACATATGTTTAGGGCCTGCCGAATTTGCGCTTGTGACAGGTCTTCGATTTGGCAAAACAACATTCGACACCACTATTGATTACACACCAAGACCTGATGGTCTGTATGCCGTTGGGAGATTCAACGTTACCGAAAAATTAGTCGTTTAGTTTCTTCACCTATAAATCCACTCAAATGCATACCCATCTAGTACCACACATTTTCCGCCAGTCTCATGTACTTTGAGCAATGGACCACAACGAATCATCCAGAAAGGCTATAAAGCCACAATGTTACTGTTGTTATGCTCAAGCCGTGTAGATGTTAGTTTTGTCGACAACATGTGTTTGTTGTTTATCTTTGATTTCAGGTGCTAAGGTGAATGGATGCAAGACTTACACTTAATGATATGGTACAACGAAGTCAAGACTTTCAAGGTTCAACACAACACTCTAGCTCACTGCACCTGAGCCAACAATGCCAAGGTCCAACACTCTAGCTCACTGCACCTGAGCCAACAATGCCAAGGTCCAACACTCTAGCTCACTGCACCTGAGCCAACAATGTCAAGGTCCAACACCTTTGCACTCTCTCGCTAGCGACGCCACACCAAGGTCCCGGACCTGAGCATCCTGTCGCTAGCGACGCAATGCTTAAGTCTGGCATCCTCTTATCCTGTCGCTAGCGACACTCACCTATGATGTGCACTCTCGCATGCCAACATCATGGTATGCCGTGATACCTTCTCTCAGTGATCATCTCATGATGCTGAGAGTGTAACGTCCTATCATCAACGACAAGTGCAAGTGATTCCTATCCACGTTCAAGTGTTGATGATGAGTGATTGTTGTTTACCACTTCAACGATATCGACGACCGTGAAGACGATGAAGTACTGAAGCCTCAACGACAAGTGTTCGTCACGATGAAGTTGAAGATGAAGTATTGAGATCGACGGAGTCAAGATAGTGTTGAAGTCTGAAGTTGAAGAATCGAAGATTCAGGATTCGAAGATTCAAGAATCGAAGATTCAAGATTCCAAGATTCAAGAATCGAAGATTCCAAAAGTGATGTCATCCATGGAATTATTGCATCATCCAAGCATGCGACGAATCAGATCGTGCCACGTCAACGTCTCACATATGTGGATCACCTATATATACCCATGGAGTTGAATGGCATCACTTGACGATTTTGAGAGAACGAAATCTGATATCTGAGTATCAACGTTCGTTGTTTACGGCTTATAGCTTTAAGAGTTTTGGTAGTTGTTTTGTGCTGTGCACCGATAGTAGAGTTATGCGATTTAGCTCTAGGTGATATAGTACTAGATCATTAGTTCGTTGGAGTGCTGCGTCACTTGGGATACGACTCTTGATCATTCCGTCTACCTTTCTCCACAAGTGTAATAGTTAGTTTTGTTTATCAATGAAATGAAACTATTATACAACCTTTGTCTTCACTACTTAACTACTTGAGTTCGATCATATTCACATTACATCAAGAGTGTGTTACGAAGTGTGGTTGAGCAAACGAAGACTGTTTTAAGACCGACTTCACGAAAAGTTGGTATCCTACGTCGAAGACGTAATTTCAATTGGTATCAGAGCGGGACGTCATACGTATAAGACGTGATCTGTTCTTGACTTCATAATTCCGCTACAATGGAGTCGTCCATGTTTGTCCAGAAACCAATTATGCTAACTCATCAGAACTACTCATACTGGAAGGCCAAAGTGTCTGCTAGAATTAAGGGCTTTGACTCTAGATCTTGGATGGCAGTGTTAGAGGGATGGGAACGCCCATATACTGAAGATGCCGATGGCGTAAGAATTCCGAAACCGGAACGTAGTTGGACGAGAGAGGAACATGACTTGTCCACGGCTAACAACGAAGCTTTACTTCTTATCTGTGAATGGCTGGACCTCAGTATGTATCAGCTGGTCAAAAATTGCACATCTGCCAGAGATGCATGGGAAACTTTACAAAGAACTTGTGAGGGAAGTCATGCTGTTAAGCGATCGAAAATCCGAACTATCACTGCCCAATTCCATCAACTCCGGATGAGGGAAGATGAAGATATCAATGACTATTTGGACAAGATCATGAGATATGTGAATGAAGCTTTTGAACTCGGAGAAATCTTTCCTGCTCCCATGGTCTATGAGAAAGTCATCTCCAGTGTAAGCACGAGGTTCGAAAGCAAGGTGCTGACTATCGAAGCACGCAATGACGAGAACCAAAACTGGGACTATGCCGACTTGATGGCTGATTTGAGAAACTATGACCTGACTCTCAAAGTTCGAAGCAACCCAGACATGTCTCTTGTCTACGAACCGATGACTGCTCTCAAGATTTCATAGAAAGGAAAAAGTTCAAGAAGCTCTAACTCTCGAAAAACTCATTTGAAAAATGAGAAAACTGAAAGTAGTTTTTCCGCTAATTTGTGTGAATCTGATGATGAGGAAGCTGAGGATATTGAGAGACTGATGAACTCTAATAATCCGGACAAACTGGCTGCACTGACTGAGATAGTCACCTATCTCGTGAAACAAGAATTTAAGAGAAAGAACCGTGCCCGAAATTTTCGAAAATTTCAGAAAAGTTCCAACTCATACCCAAATACTCCTGACAACCGAAATCAGGGATCGTCGTCGGACAAAAAGTTTAAAGGAACTAAGCTCTCACCATACTCCTCTACTAGCAAGGATGTCTCCAAGATGCAATGCTATGAGTGTAAGGGATATGGACACGTTAAAAATGAATGTCCTAATTTACATCGTAAGAAGAAGCTACCAGTGAGTTATGTTGTGATTGACGATGAGGATGTCATTTCTGAGAACGACGAGTCTGAGGACAATAATTCTGATGACGATGAAGACAACGCTCTAGTTGTCACTTTTGGTGAATCTTTTGATCTCGAAAATGTGGAGGTCGAAAACTTTGTTTTTGATGCATTTCTGAAAGAAACTGCAACTGCAGACAACATCTTCCGTGTGGCATCGACAAACCGAAATTACTGTGATGATATTTTCTCGGATGATGAGTCAGTGTCTGATGCTGAAGAGATGGAGAAGACAACCGAAGTGTCTAAAACTGGAGATGTGTGTATCGAGTTGATCACCTTGAAGGAGAGTCACTCTAAACTTGAAAATCTATATGATATTGCTATCACTGAGAATAGCACACTTGAAGTGTCTCTGAAGTGCCTGACTGAATCTTTTAATGAACTCTCGAATCAGAAACTCATGATGTATGACACGGTTGTAGAGTTCAAAAACTCAGTTGAGAAGACGGAGGATGAGAAGAAGAAGTTGAACAATTCTCTGACAATTCTTAAAGTCAAGTTTGATGATCTTTTCGAAGAAAAGCATAAGTATTTCAAGGAAGCTGTTGAGCTGAGAGAGTTGTGTGAGAAGTTGAGTTCTGAAAACTCAAAACTGAAGACGTCACTGAAAAAGGAGTCAACTGAAGTTAAGAAACTGCAGACTCTGTTTAAGAACTCGGATGCTGAGAATGATGAACTGAAGTCATCACTGATGAAAGCTCAAACTGACCTTGCCATGAAAGACAAGGAACGATATGCTTTGAAAGAAAAACTCCATATGACTGATGAGCTATTGAGAAAAATGAACACGAACTCTTCCGTGTTTGACAATGATGCTTCATATATGAATCCTAATCGATACGGTCTTGGATTTCAAAAAGTTTTTGAGTCTATATACTCCACACCTGAAAAGAAGAAAGATGTGACTTTTGTTAAGGCGTCGAACGATCAGCCTGAGGATAAAAGCAAGGATGACGTTGAATCATCTAAACGGAAGGAGATTGCTGAAGGGAAGAAGATTGTTAAGTCTCCAGAACCTAAAATTCAAAAGTCGATCTCGACTTCAAAATCTGAATCTGAGACATATCAATTTCCAAAAAATATTGTGAAACATCCTCGCGGTATCCTACCATATGAGAAGACGCTGCTGAAGAAGTTAGACAAATCTCAGAGCGTGAAGCAAAAGGGACAATCATCTCATTCTAAAACTGGTTCGGTCAAAACGTCTATGAAGGTTGAAACTCGTCGAAGGCGAAAATATGTTTGTCACTACTGTGACCAACCTGGACACATTCGACCATTTTGTTATAAGATGAAGGATGATATGAACAGAGAGTTGATTTCTATGAAGAAAAAGGCCGAGAGTGCTAAGGAAATGAAGAAATCTATCTCTCCAAATCCGAAAACTAAGGCAACTCTGAAAAATGTGACTGAGAGAAATTCCCAAGCCCTGAATGGTAAGAAGAGATGGGTGCCGAAGTCTCAAAAGGTTAATGCTGAACATAACTCTACCTCTAAAAGTTGCTGGCAACCGAGAGAACTTATCTTCTGCAATGTTGCACTCAATGCTTCTGAAGCTGGCAACAAAGGTATTTGGTACTTTGACAGCGGCTGTTCCCGACATATGACCGGCACTAAGAAATTCTTGAAAGAATATGAGCCGATGACTGGTTCCCCCGTGGTGTTTGGAGGGGGAGCAAAAGGTGTTGTCAAGGGAAAGGGAACGCTACAAATCAAAGGGTTACCACCGATCAGAAATGTAGTTCATGTCAAGGGACTGGTGGCAAACCTCATTTCTATCAGTCAGCTATGTGATGAAGGATTCAATGTTAGCTTTGATAAGGAATCCTGCAGAGTTTTTGATGTTGAGGGAAAGTGTATCATGGAAGGTCCACGTGCTAAAAACAATTGCTATACAACTGAGTATAGTTGCTTCTCCGTGACCGTTCCCGATGAAGTTGATTTGTGGCACCAACGACTTGGCCATACTAGCACTCGCAATCTGAGCAAACTGGTTAAGGGGGAGGTAGTTCGAGGAATCTCTCAACTCCCTAAAATTGAAAAGCGAGTATGTGGTGACTGTCAGAAGGGTAAGCTGACAAGAACTCCTCATCCGGCACTTCCAACTCTAATGAGCACTTCAGCCCTTTTGAACTTCTACACATGGACTTGATGGGTCCAATGGAGGTGAAGAGCATAGCCAAGAAAGAATATGTGCTGGTTGTAGTCGATGACTTTTCTAGATATACTTGGACAAGATTCCTGGCATCCAAGGATGAAACGTTTAATGCCTTCAAAGGGATAGTGAAATGGATAAGAACCAATCATGAAGCTAAGGTTAAAAGGATCAGGAGTGATCATGGAACTGAATTTGAAAATTCAAGCTTCAATGAATTTTGTATGATGAAGGGAATTCATCATGAATACTCGGCCCCAAAAACGCCTCAACAAAATGGGATTGCCGAACGAAAGAATCGAACACTGCAAGAGATGGCACGAGTGATGTTAATCTCGAAAAATCTTGCCCGAACTTTTTGGGCAGAAGCCGTCTCTACAGCTGGCTACATTTTGAATCGAATAAGCATTCGATCTGGCACTACTGCTACTGCCTATGAACTTGTAAATGGCAAGAAACCTTCAGTTGCACACTTTCGTGTTTTTGGCTGCACTTGTTATATTTTGAAGGATCGTGATCCTCTGAAGAAATTTGAAGCCAAAGCTGATCGTGGAATTTTTGTTGGTTATAGCCAAAATAGTCATGCCTATCGCGCCTACAATCTTCGAACTAGGAAAGTCATAGAAACTGTGAACATCAACTTTGATGAACAAGACTTCCTAGGAAAAGATGCGGAGGCTGATTGGGTTAAGGAAGGAATTCTTGAAGTTCGAACTTTTCCTTCAACACCCACAACTGAGACTTCTGAAAATGTTACTCCAAATACTTCACCTGAAGTTGGAGACTCTAGCACCCGAAATGATGACACTTTATTGACTGAGGATGACGATGATGATCAAGTTGAAAATCCAGTTGTTGCTCCAAGAGAAGCACCTGGTCATATTCAAAAACGTCATCCCCCGAACCAGATGATTGGAAGTTTGAACGAGCGAACTACACGCTCAAAGAAACAAATTCCCTCTCCTGATGAACTCTATAACATTTGCACATCTGCTGTATGCCATGAGATCGGAGTCTCTTGCTTCTTATCCGAAACGGAACCGAAAAATTACAAGGAAGCTATGAAAGATGACTTCTGGATAATGGCCATGCAAGAAGAGCTAAATGAGTTCACAAGAAACAATGTTTGGTCCTTGGTTCCCCGTACTTCGAACATTAATGTTGTTGGGACCAAATGGATCTTTAAGAACAAAACGGATGAGCATAACCAAGTTGTTCGAAATAAAGCTCGTCTCGTTGCGCAAGGCTATGCCCAAGTTGAAGGGATAGATTTTGATGAAACCTTTGCTCTAGTTGCTCGCATTGAGTCTATTCGTCTTCTGATTGCTATTGCATGCCATCTCGGCATCAAACTTAGACAGATGGATGTCAAAGCTGCATTCCTAAATGGAGTACTAGAAGAAGAAGTTTACGTTGCTCAACAGAAAGGCTTCGAGGACCCTAAGAAGCCTAATCATGTTTACAACCTTCACAAAGCTTTATACGGGTTGAAGCAAGCTCCGAGGGCGTGGTATGGGTGTCTGACAGACTATCTTCTAAAGTTTGGATTTGTTCGCGGCTCAGTCGACAAGACCTTATTCTTGAAACGTGATGGCAAACATATGATGGTTGCTCAGATTTACGTTGATGACATTGTCTTTGGTGCTACGTGCCCCAGACTTGTGAAAGCTTTCACGGATTCTATGTCTTCAACATTTCAGATGAGTCTTGAAGGCGAGCTACATCAATTCTTGGGTCTTCAGATATCTCAACGACCTGATGGGATCTTCGTATCTCAAAGCAAATACGCTAAAAATATGGTTGAGAAAATTGAGATGCACCATGCTAAACCCGCCAACACTCCCATGGCGACTACCGAACGGTTATCTATGTCGACTAAGAGTCGAAGTGTTGATCAAACTCTCTATCGCTCTATGATTGGGAGTTTACTCTATTTAACTTCTACTCACCCTGATATAATGTTTAGTGTTTGTATGTGTGTCAGGTACCAAGCTGATCCAAAGGAGGACCATCTACGAGCTGTGAAACGGATACTCCGCTACATCTCTGGAACTTCGGATCTCGGACTTTGGTATGCATGTGACACTACATCAAATCTCGTCGGTTACTCTGATGCGGATTGGGCGAATGACAATGATGAACGAAAGAGCACTTCAGGATGCTGCTGCTTCCTTGGCAATAACATAGTGTCATGGCATAGTCGGAAACAAAATTGCATCGCCCTATCAACAGCTGAGTCTGAGTATGTCGCAGCCGGGAGTTGCTGCACTCAATTGCTTTGGCTTAAGCAAATGTTGGATGACTATCTTATCGAGAGTGCTCCCTTGGTGATGTACTGTGATAACCAAAGTGCTATCAAAATCAGCGAAAATCCTGTTCAGCATTCTCGCACTAAACACATCGACATTCGACATCATTTCATTAGAGATTTGGTTGATCGTGATATAGTCAGTCTACAGCATATTTCAACAGAAAAACAACTCGCTGACATCTTCACCAAACCTCTTGACTTTGAGAGATTTAAAAAACTAAGAAATTCTCTCTGCATGTGTTCTCTCTAAGAGTTCACGAAAATTTTGAAGTCTGAAAGATTGTTTTCTTTACTTCTGAATACGCACTATGGATCGTCGTGGATTAATCTAATAAGATGAACATGGATCGAGGCCGCTTTAGTCTTCGGACCCAAGTGCATTGATTCCTCTGAGTGCAAACATGTGAACTTGGCATATAAACTCCCATTACTCATTTGCATAGATTCATAATACCGAGTAAAGGAGGATGCCGGATCACATTGTCCGCCGGCTCCCCTCTTCGAAAGGTAGCACATGAACGCTATAATCTAAGATGCTCAACCATCACACTTCGGAGATGCAGGATGATCCTTGCTCCCCTCTGACTGTTATAATGAGCATCTGTTGCATTTCATTTAAAGCTAAAACTCGTCTAGAGGACGCCGGATCACATTGTCCGCCGGCTCCCCTCTGATGAAGTAACGCTAGTCCCAAGTGGAGTGCCTTAAGAGTTCACCTTGCACTCATGAATTAAAATCTCTTGTGCGGTGTTAACTCACCAAATATGTTCCGATGAAACACGATTGCATTCTTGTGATTGCGACGAAGGACAAGTTAAACTTATTTCAACATACTTCGGTCCGTTTCACCGGTTTTTAATCCGAGAGTCATTTCATTATAACTCAAAGTTTTTATTCACCTTGTGTGATGTTTTTGTTTTGGAGATTGATGAAAAGTGAAAAAAAAAATTGGGAAAATATTTGCTCTTCACTGCCTGGTATCACCGATTGAATCTCCACTAAAATGTTTTTGAATGATTGCAATGTGTTGAACGCTTGAATACTAACTCAGGATGTGTTGTTTTGATATTTACTCATGTAGTTCATGTTCAGCATCTCGTGGAGTTCAAACGAAAGGACAAAAGATGAGTGTAGCAGCACCTGGCGGTCTTAACATCTCATGACGACAATGCTTGGCGTAGATGCTCTGTCTTCAGAGCACACAGTCGCTTGCGCAAACTCCGCCTAATCCGCGACTTGCACCTATTGTCGCTAGCGACACCGTCATGGTGTCATGACTTGTGCTTTGAGTCGCTAGCGAGAGAGTCGCTGGTACTGATTCCTCGCGGTCTTCACCCTGCTGCTTCACTCCTACACCACTACATCATCACCTGGTTTCCACAACACTATGTCATGCTATCAACACACCAACACAACATCAACATCTCCAACACTTCAGTCGTGCGACCTTCGATCGACGACACTTGCTCGTTTTACTTAGAATATTTTTTCCGTTTTTCGGAAAAATATTTTATTATTTTTTTTTATTATTATTTTAATTCGATTTTTATACTGATGGGCTGATTTTTTGTTCTGTTCGTTGGGCTTTTACAGGTCTTTTCATTTCCGGACGGGCCGGCCAAAACTTTGCCTATATATAGGACTTCAAATTTCGGATTTAGGGTTACCTGAAATCGAATTCTCTAAGTCTTATAGTTGTCGTGCTTGATTCGTGATCTTGCTAGCATAGCACTCTGTGTTCGGTTCCTCACGCATCCGGCGTTCGACTATCTTTCTCTAGCCTCGTGCATCAGGCACCAGTGTTCAATACTTAGGTTCTTAGATCTTCTCTCTTGCTACTCTATTCCTAGTATTATGTCTTCGGCTGCTGGTAATACGTTTGAAGAACTTGATAAGGAAGTTCTTGCTGAACTAACCACTGCCTGGCGAGATGCATCTCCTGGCTCGAAGAAGAAGGCACTACATGCCTTGCAAAAACATATGGATAAAATGGATAGTAGGGGAAGCAAGTCCAAATCTGAATCTCCTTCGGTCGATCTGACCAAACCTGCGTTGCCGGCACACTCTGTGTCACGAAGTGCTGGGAAGAGCACTAAGACTGAATCGCAAAAGACTAAGGATCCGAAGTATCCTTCGAACTTCTTACGCTGCTATAAGGGGCTGGTGTCCCCTACTGAATACAAGAGAATGGTTGATGATGGTATCATGACCAAGGATGGTAAGAAGATTGTTAAACTCCCTACTGCTGCTGATGTCGTTAAGTCGACTATGTCTGGCCCTGGTGGCTCTTCCAAGAAAACAACGTCATCTGACGTTGCTGATCCTAAGAAGTCTAAACCTACTATCTCTGTTGCTTCTGCTGAAGCAAAGAAGTCTAAACCTGCTGGCTCTACTGTCTCTGATGACAGTAAGAAGAAGAAGACCCCTAGCTCTGGTGAGGGTGAGAAGTCACTATCTTCTGGCTTAAAGCCGCCAGTGCACCCTGCTACATCTGGCTCGACTGGAGCCACTGCTGAACCCGAATACTATCTGTTGGTTGAGGATTGTGGTCCTCATTACAAACCCGATTTCTTTACTCCTGCTGCTGAACGTCGTCTGACGTTCATTGAAGGATTACCTATTCTTGCGGATCGCAACATCCGCCCTGCTGACTACGAGAAATCAGGTGTCTCAAAATTCTTGGAGGCTATGCATCTGATGGAATCCGTGACTAAGATGTATCACTTCTCTATTCCGATCATTCACAAGTTCTATGCTAACTTGACCCCTGAGTTCGCTGATCTGAAGAGCCGGATGTATGGACGTTTTGTATTCAGGAACAAACTATATGTTTTTCGCCCACTCAACATTAACAACTACTTGAAGCGTATAGAGGTTGAAAGTTCATGGGTGACACCCTCTGATGATGATAGGATGAATGCAATGAAGATTGGGTCGTTCTTGACTCAAGGAAAGGCGAAGTCGATTCTGCCTCCGTCCACGAAGTTGTCGGCCTTCTATGGCACGCTTCATCGTCTCGGCATGACGAACTGGGCGGTTGCCAACCCTGATGAAAATTATCTATCTCCTAGGCTTATGCACATACTCTTCCGCCTCGGCTGCGGTGAACAGATTGATCTCGGGGAGATCATTTTTCATGATATCTGTCGGATTGCCAAGGCTTCAAACTCTGTCCTCGCACAACAGCGTGATCTTGAGGAAGTTAGGCGTTTACACCTTACTCATCCTTGCCTAATCTACGGCATGTTGTACGAACAAGGGTTCAGAGGGATGACTGAAACTGAAAAGAAGACAAAGAAAAATTGTCATGTCAACGTTACTCCTACCTTTCTGAAGAAGAGAGTCATGGATTTTCCATGGACTAAGTTTGTGAGGAGAGAAGATGTTCCTGATCCTATCACTCCACCTCCCTCTCCGAAGTCATCGAAGAGGCGTGCTGCTGTTACAAAAGTTGAAACTGTGAGTGTTAAGCGTCAGAAGCGTGATAATGTTATCATAGAAGATATCACTGAAGAAGATAGACTTGAGAAGTTGACTGGCGGAGAGAAGAAAGAAGAGAAGCGTGATATACCTTCTGTGGTGCCTCGACATTTTGGTCCACGCTCTGGGTTGCCGCCTCATGAAAATCCTCATCATCCGATGAACAACTATCGCTCCATCGTCCCCTCTGTTGCTATTCATCGTTGTTTCACCACAACGCAACGCCTGGAACGCAAGCAGGCAGCTCATGCAGTTGCTTATGCTGAGATGATGGACGCTCAGCGTGATCAAAAAGAGGCATTCACTCACCTTTACCAGATGACCCATCTAGGGGGAGGATTAGGTGGTGCTGGGTCCTCTAGCAAAGGCTTGAGTGACACATTCATGTTTCAGTTGATCAAGGATGGGATCAAGGAGGCGATAGCTGATCTGGCTAAGTCAAAGCACGTGGTTGTTGACACCGATGATGAAGGTGTTCGTGAAATGATGGCTGATGAAGTGTTTGATATGCTGAGGAAGGGCAAGAATAAAGTTGATGGTGAAGGTTCCACACATCCAGAGGTATCGCGTGCGATGCCGTCTGACGGTTTGAAAGATGAAGAGGTTGATGTCGAAGGCGACACTGATGATGATGATGAGAGAATCAGGATCGGTGAAGACGAGTTTGGCTTCTATGAAACTTTGGAGAAAGACTACATGTCAGACTCTGATGAAGCTGAAGTGGAGGAAGATAAAGATGAAGGCACTGATGCCGAGGATGATGAAGCTAAGTCTAGAGATGCTTCACCACCTACTACTCCTCTGCGCTCGCCAACTCCAACTGGATCACCGAAGGCGTCAGAATTTGCATCTTCGTGATGATCTATTATCTCGTTTTGATTAACTCTTGAACTATTATCGTTTTTCACATTTCTTCGTTGCATGCATAAGACTTTGATTATTTTCCACCATGCATGTTTTTCATATTTGTTTTTGATGAACATCTTTGAATGATTTCGTTTTGAATATTCGACTAAGTGTTTGTTTTTTCATATCTCTATGCTTTGATCTACTTGGTTGAATGAATGATTGTTTCACATCTTTTACTTAGATTTCTTTGATTGCATCTCTTGAGGGGGAGATAACCTACTTCTCCTTATGCTAACTCTCGTTCACATGAGTTGTGACAAAAAGGGGGAGATTGTAGATGTTAGTTTTGTCGACAACATGTGTTTGTTGTTTATCTTTGATTTCAGGTGCTAAGGTGAATGGATGCAAGACTTACACTTAATGATATGGTACAACGAAGTCAAGACTTTCAAGGTTCAACACAACACTCTAGCTCACTGCACCTGAGCCAACAATGCCAAGGTCCAAGACTCTAGCTCACTGCACCTGAGCCAACAATGCCAAGGTCCAACACTCTAGCTCACTGCACCTGAGCCAACAATGTCAAGGTCCAACACCTTTGCACTCTCTCGCTAGCGACGCCACACCAAGGTCCCGGACCTGAGCATCCTGTCGCTAGCGACGCAATGCTTAAGTCTGGCATCCTCTTATCCTGTCGCTAGCGACACTCACCTATGATGTGCACTCTCGCATGCCAACATCATGGTATGCCGTGATACCTTCTCTCAGTGATCATCTCATGATGCTGAGAGTGTAACGTCCTATCATCAACGACAAGTGCAAGTGATTCCTATCCACGTTCAAGTGTTGATGATGAGTGATTGTTGTTTACCACTTCAACGATATCGACGACCGTGAAGACGATGAAGTACTGAAGCCTCAACGACAAGTGTTCGTCACGATGAAGTTGAAGATGAAGTATTGAGATCGACGGAGTCAAGATAGTGTTGAAGTCTGAAGTTGAAGAATCGAAGATTCAAGATTCGAAGATTCAAGAATCGAAGATTCAAGATTCCAAGATTCAAGAATCGAAGATTCCAAAAGTGATGTCATCCATGGAATTGTTGCATCATCCAAGCATGCGACGAATCAGATCGTGCCACGTCAACGTCTCACATGTGTGGATCACCTATATATACCCATGGAGTTGAATGGCATCACTTGACGATTTTGAGAGAACGAAATCCGATATCTGAGTATCAACGTTCGTTGTTTACGGCTTATAGCTTTAAGAGTTTTGGTAGTTGTTTTGTGCTGTGCACCGATAGTAGAGTTATGCGATTTAGCTCTAGGTGATATAGTACTAGATCATTAGTTCGTTGGAGTGCTGCGTCACTTGGGATACGACTCTTGATCATTCCGTCTACCTTTCTCCACAAGTGTAATAGTTAGTTTTGTTTATTAATGAAATGAAACTATTATACAACCTTTGTCTTCACTACTTAACTACTTGAGTTCGATCATATTCACATTACATCTAGAGTGTGTTACGAAGTGTGGTTGAGCGAACGAAGACTGTTTTAAGACCGACTTCACGAAAAGTTGGTATCCTACGTCGAAGACGTAATTTCAAGCCGACGTACCACCTGCTAATTGTCACCACGGATTACAGGCTGAACTTCTCGAATCAACAGCTAAGTATCTTTGTTGTGGCGTTTACGAGGTAAAATCCATCACAATATTCTTTACTTTTCTATTCCTGCCTTGGCTTACTGATTTGTCTGTGTTCTGTAGTACGACGATTGTGAGTATTTCAAGCTGGTTGACAATGAATTAGCTCATCTCCAAAATTGTGTTGTACGAAAATTGAAAGGCCAAATTGAAAAACTGGAGTACGATAATAGGGTGCTGAAAGGAAGACTGGAGGAATACACTGATAAATGTGTTTGTTCATCTTCTAATGTTGAGTGATGTTAGTCTATTTAATTCCACAAGGGTTAATTGTGATACATTCATTCCAAAAATGTTGAGTGATGTTATTCTATTTAATTCCACTAGGGTTTCTCTCATTCGACCAGTTTAATTTCACATTCGACAAAACTTATTTGTTATTCGACAAGGGTTAGTTGTCATTCGACAAGGGTTACTTTGAACAAACAACGCGATACTGCAATTAGATAAGTAATTAAAAGACGAATCATTCATTAACTTTGAAAATAAGATTACGGGTACAGCAATTAAGATAATAAACACTACTTTCATCCGACATTCAAAATCAGATTACGGGTACAGCAAATAAGAGAATAAACACTAATTTGATTCAACATCTCTATCAACCACCGGAGGCGGTCGCTGACCAATCCTCCGAAAGTTTATGACTTCGCAAGCGCTGCGGTCAAACACAACCACTTCAAATTTGTCCACAGGATTTTACCGATTCATCGGAAAGTAGTGAAACACGAGGAACCAACCTTCTTGAACGCGGTGATCCCTATAGAAACTGGGCCATCCACGACCAAAGTATAAAGCGCCATTTACTCGGGTTACTGTGACGTCGTAATGGTCGTTGTGAACATCGTTAAACTGGACCACCGTGTTTTCTATGTTCTCGACGTGCCGCGCAAACCGTGGAGGAAGCAGAAGATGGGTTGCCCAATCACCAATCATAACTTTAAAGAATTTTCTTTCCATGTTTTTAGATTGTGATTGTAATTGTGGTTGTGAATTATTACTATGATAACACCTAATAAATAGAATTCTGGCTTGTGGAAAGATGTGATTTAATGCCTATTCAACCACGTCTGGTTGTTTGTTGGCTAAATTTAATGATAATTACTCATCCAACAACGGTTACAACGGTTAATTCTCATTCGACAATGGTTACTTGTCATTCGACAAAGGATAATATCCATTCGATAAGCATTACTTCCCATTCGACAAAGGTCTAATTGTCAGTCGACAAGGGTTATATCTGATTCGAAAAGGTATACTTGTCATTAGATAAAGGTTATTGATCATTCGCCAAGGTAAATTTGCTATTCGCAAAAGGTTAGTTGCAGTAGTAAGTTTGTCGAATGCACAATAGGTTTGTCAGATTGCATTAAATATCTGGTTGGGACGCAATATGGTAATAAATTCCAGTCAATCTAGCAATTAATATACAATTAGGGTTTACCTACTACAATGAGTTGGTTGTATCTACCCATATTCAAACCCTCGTACATCCAACCCCATTTCTGTATAAAACCTAGTACATAAAAAATAAAATTATTACCAATTACAGCCAATGGAATTGTTTTATCGCACAATAATTCCTCAAGATCATGCTGAGAAAATGATGCTACCAACTGCAGGCAAGCCGTACATGATTCATTTGAAAGATCAGAGTTTCACGCTTCAAGATGTAACAGCCAAAACTTGGGGAGTGAAATTAACAAGAGAGGCCGACGGGGAGTTGCATTTCAAACAAGGTTGGCTTAAGTTTTTCAACGATCATTCATTATGTTATATTATGTTATGGTAATGTTCTAGTGTTTGAAAGGAAAGATGCAACCACATACCTGGTTCGTGTTTTTGGTGCAGACATGTGCGAGATAAGGAAATTCTCGAGCGACTCTGGTTAGGTCAATAATCTATAATTTATGGTTCTTGTTATGTTTCTTGTTCGCATGAAGTATGTGGTCTTTTGAAAATCAGGATTCAATAAAGTTGCATTCAGTATGTTCGGGACTAAGGGTTACGTGTATTAGACAAACATTAAATATCATTCGACAAGGGTTACATATCATTCGACAAGGCCACAAGGGTTATATCCCATTCGACAAACATTACATATCATTCGACAAGGGTTACATCCCATTCGACAAACAATAAATATCATTCGAAAAGGGTTACATCCCATTCGATATAGCTAAACGTTTCCAATATTCGATATAAACGTTTCTGTAAATGTATTCGATATAGAAATCAGTCCATTCGACACAACAGTCACATTCGATATAGCTAAACGTTTCTAATGGAAACAAATGAAAAATGCCGGCCTTATTGGTACTTAAGAGTATATCCGTCATTTAGTGTAGAAAAGCATAATTTCTATATGCTAGTGTAAATAAGCTGTTTGGCTATCTACTAAAAGGTATTTTCTAACATTTTCACTATATATAAACCTAATTGGTTTATATTGTACATATGTTTTGTGAAGTCAATTTATACCGTACAATTTATAAAGGGGTACTATTTGACCCGTGAGGGTTAATTGGGTCATATGGCTACATCTTTGATTGACCCTAGATCATGTAATTTTTAAGGACAAAGTTTGGATTTGAAAATTCTAAGTGTAAACTTGACATACAGTATATCAAAAATTGAGTTTCGGACTTAAACTATAATTTGCTATTTTAGAAATAAATATATCGATTCAAAAAATAATACTAGTATTTAAATTAAAAAAATTATACAATATTTGTTACATGTTAATAATCAGTAAAGATCAATGAATTTTAAATAACAAAAATTAACAATTTTAAATTTATACAAAATCATTCCTACAATTTTTATATGAACAAATTGATAGAATAAAATTACACTACAAAAAATGTCTTTAACAAGGCTTATTTACAACGATGTGAATTCTATGATACAAATCGGTTTATTAACAAACTGATGTGAAATCGTGCATGTATATAGATTTATAAAAGAAACCAATGTCCAAAATATTAAATTTACATCCGTTAAATGCACACGATGAGCATTTTGGATTTGCAAGTTCTCCTGGTTATAGGGAAAGTATCAACAAAGGATAATACACACAAATGATTTGAAAAATTCAACAAAGGCCAACATTATTCAATGGATATGGTAATATTCACATCAAGCTCAATGATCTAAATGTCTTGTACATTATTTTTGATTCCTTAAGTGAACTAAATGTCTTGTGTTATGAAATAATGTGATTGTGGATGTCTTTTGAAGTGCTCAAGTTAGTGGGAATTCATATGGACAAAATATTGAATTCACCACTTTATTATCACTAGCTAATGCATATGCATGTACCTATAAATAGGTACTTATATACTCCATTGTAGTACATTAGAAGAGACTTCATATACTTGATACACTTGTAATGTACTTGAAGTACTTCGATTATATGATAATGAGAATACTCTCTTTCTCCCTACTTCTATTCTCTTGCGTTCTTTATATTTATATTGTTCTGAGCTAATAAATTCACAACACGTTATCAGCACGAATAGCAAGATTATTGAAGAAGTCATGTTATTGAATAGCAAGATTCACAAGCACGAATAACAAGATTCGAAAGCATGAATAGTAAGATTCTCAAGGTACGCATTTTATTATTTTAATTTATAATTATTATGGCTAACATCAACAAAGTTGATTTCACTCTTCTTGATCTTAGTGAATGAATATTTA
Source organism: Euphrasia confusa (assembly GCA_954870475.1). NCBI lineage: Eukaryota > Viridiplantae > Streptophyta > Magnoliopsida > Lamiales > Orobanchaceae > Euphrasia > Euphrasia confusa. The sequence goes on from OX940960.1 coordinate 29,281,587, forward strand.
AGCGTGAAAAATCCACTAACTATGTGGAAGAATTTGAAAGAAAGATACGATCACCTGAAGATGGTCATACTACAAAAAAAAAACATGATATGATTGACTCTATATTTGAGTACAAGATTTTAAATTTGTCGAGGCATATATTTCAGCTATCATGAAAGTAGCTTCTCAATTAAAATTATGTGGTGAAACTATAACTGATGAAGACATGATTGAAAAATACACACTCTACTTTTCATGTGTCGAATGTGCTCCTGTAGTAGCAATATCGACAAAATGGATTTACCAAATATTCTCAATGAATTGTTGTTGAAAAATCACAAATCCCGACCCCACCGATTCTAGTCCATTTCCTGAAGCAAATGAGATTCAAATTCAAAAATTATGAATGTGGTCGTGGAAAATGTCGTGGTAATATTCATGGTAAAAGTATAGACTGTGAAAACTATCATGTTCGTAATCATGTTTGGTGTAACCATATAATAAAATTAAGAATGATGAAAAAAAAATGTCTCCCAGAAGAGAGAAGATGAAAAACTAAGAAATAATAATGAACAAAAGAAAGTTCATTGGTTTGGTATATGCCGAAGATCAGATCATTTTGTTGATCTTGAAGAAAAATTGTTGAAATGAAACGAAAAAGATGTGGAGACAAAAATCATGTTGATGAAAATATGTCAATGATGATGGCATGAATTATGAAAGAAAAATCAATGATTGTATCTTGTATTAATAATAATTTCTAAGGAGAAATTATGGATGTCAAATCTTTGGAATCAAATGGTGATATTTGCCAAATTGATAGTGCTGCAACGCACACAATATTGTAAAATCAAAAATATTTCTCTCGACTTGAAGGGGAGAATAAATGTTAATACAATAAGTGAAAGTGCAAATTTGATTGATGGCTCCGGAAGAGCAATAAATTTTCTCCCTGAAGGAACCAAAATTGTAATTGAAAATGCACTATAATTTTTCAAGTCTCAGAAAAATGTAAAGATATCCGCGGAAATGGATATCATAATGAGACTATAAACGAGAAAATAAAGAATGCTAATTGATTACAAAAATCAATTTGGGAAAGAATTGTGTACTAGAAAAGTTGTATTCACTATCTTGGGCTTATATTATACGAAAATAAATCAAATAAAAACATATCACCTAATAGACCTGAAGTCTATTGATCCAAAAGATTTTATGATTTGGCATGATCGATCGACTTGGAAATCCAAGATCGACAAAGATGAGATGAATTATTGAAAATTCTCATGCCCATATCGTGAAAAAATAGAAAGGTGTTGATGAACACAAATGAAATCAATTTTCCCGACATTAGGGGGAGGAAAGGATCAACCGAAAAAAGAATTCAGTTTGAAAATAAAATTGGAGTTTCTTGATCTAAGAACAAAAGAATGTGAACTTGAAGTTCAAAGAATTCTACATTTGCAAAAAAGTATTGTAAATCAATTACCGGATGTATTTACTGACTCCCGAAGAGTTACTAAATCACATATTCCTGCAGAAAATGTTCCGGTTAAAATTAATGTTCATGAAGGACAAATAACAAGTGCTAATGAATGAAAAGCACGCCTGAAGCGTGGATGACTTATCGGTTCCAAAGATAAAAATTCTTGAAAAAAAATGATTAAATAAAAGTGACGAATTAAAAGAAAATAATGAGAAAATATTATCTCTTGAAAAAATTTCTCCAGAAGAAGAAAAAAAAAACGAGTTTCTGAAGAAAATGAAACTATAGAAATCAATAAATTATGTCACTACGGGAAAATGTTGGAATCGAAAAGAAATTGTCATTGATGCAATTTTTGCATACAATATAGCACTTAAAGTTATGAAAGAAATTGAGGATAATTAAACAAAATCGGTTGATAAATGTCGGTGTAAAATTGATTGGCCAAAATGGAAAGATGCAAATCCAATCTGAATTGGACTCGAAGATAAAACGAAAAGTATTTGGACCGGTAGTCCAAACACCAGAAGGTGTAAATCCCGTTGGATATATATGGGTATTCGTGCGAAAAAGAAATTTAAAAAAAAATGAAATTGTAAGAAAAAAGACACGATTGGAACTCCTGAAGAGCTTTGAAGAAAGACTTTGGAAAAATAAAATTCTGCATTGGTTTACACATCGAACATCAAGAAGATGGAATTTAAGTTTACCAAACGGTTTATACCCAAAAGGTATACATTAAAGCAACTCAACATGGAAAAAACACATCTCTTAATTACTCTGATGATCGGCCGATCACTTAATCCTAAAAAGGATAATTTAGAGCTCGAGATAAAGATGATGAGATCATTGGTCCCGAAGTACTATATCTCAACTCAAATGAGAAAAGAGATTAAATGAATTGCAAGAAAGGTGAATGTGATGTGTAACAAATTCAATAAAGTAATAACTTGGCAGATCTATGTACCAAAGCAGTACCGACGACAACATTTGAAAAATGTGTGAGAAAAATCGTAATGTGTCGGTTAAAGAATCTCAAATAAATACGCGTTGCACTCTTTTCCTTCACTTGGTTTTTTTCCCAAAGGATTTTACCTTGGAAGGTTTTTAACGAGGCAACTTATTGAGCGTATTAAATAAATTTTCGTTTACTAAGGTTTTTCCTCCGGGTTTTTACTTAGTAATTGAAAACAAAATATAAAAGCGATGTTTGAATCAGGGGGAGAAATACAAAGATGTATAACGGACATCCAAGGGGGAGTGTTATGAAATAATGTGATTGTGGATGTCTTTTGGAGTGCTCAAGTTAGTGGGAATTCATATGGACAAAATATTGAATTCACCACTTTATTATCACTAGCTAATGCATATGCATGTACCTATAAATAGGTACTTATATACTCCATTGTAGTACATTAGAAGAGACTTCATATACTTGATACACTTGTAATGTACTTGAAGTACTTCGATTATATGATAATGAGAATACTCTCCTTCTCCCTACTTCTATTCTCTTGCGTTCTTTATATTTATATTGTTCTGAGCTAATAAATTCACAACTTCTATGGTAATGAGAATACTCTCCTTCTCCCTACTCCTTCTCCCTACTTCTATTCTCTTACGTTCTTTATATTATTTTTAAAATGTCTTTAAAAAATCATCTAATTTAAAGAGGAGCAAGCACATCCAGAATTTCCAATGTGGCCTCCTGGCCTACAGCATCCTCATCTTGGATTTGCTGCTGCATTCATTCATCTATTTCTTCATTTTCCATCCTGCAAACACACACGATAATTACTTATGGATCAACCATTTTAACCCATCCTGCAAACCCATCCAGCATGCATTTAACATGGGGTATAGTTACAATTTTCGCCACCTTGTAAACACCACGACCTCCAGTAGATAAATCTGAATCGTCATCCCACCAAAAGGCTAGTTTAACCGATCTAGTATCGCGGGTGATGCGATATTTAGACCGGGAAGGGAGTTTCTTTGAAAGCCGAGTGACGGGGTTCAATATAAATATGTCGTCAGGAGTTGGACAACCTCATGAGATCCCGACAAAACAGATCAACCCGTTGACCGAGCCAACGATGGCCATATGCTCAGATGTGTTTTTTTTTTTTTTTTATATATAAACCTAGAAAAATTATTCTACGTACCCGGTATACCATGTCATTTGATGATTTGTTGTACCCAACCTATAAGCACGCGACATGTGGCGATAAAAAAATGAGATGCAAATTCCTCTTCTTTCTAACCTCTCCGAACCTTTCCATCTGCTCCGTTAATAAGAAAACATATAAAATAATACAAATTCATTAAAATAAAAAATTACGCTGAAAATTCCTTTAATAAAAAATTAACATAAAATAAAATAAACTAAAATTTATAATCAATACCCTAAAGTTTGAAGCGTGAGTTCCCGTAAGGCGGCTAGTGATGTTTGGCCAGAACAAGAACTGAAGCTTTATTTTTTATTTCGATATATGATGACGGACCCAAATTTGGAGAGTGGTTATCAGAATAACAATTCTAATAATCAAGAAGAACCAATAATTTTGAATCGTCAAGAAACTTCGAATGAAGACGATTTGTTTGACAAAATAGCGTTCAGTGAAGGCGAAGCTTATGATTTGTACAACAACTACGCTGTAAACAAAGGATTTAGTGTTCGAAAGGGGAAAAGGAGAACAAATGCCAAGAATATTGTGACTACGATTAACTTTTTGTGTTCAAAGGAAGGTTTTCAAGATAATGGAGATCCTTCAGAAACAAAGAAGGCCGATAAGCTAGATACGAGAACAGGTTGCAAGGCTATGATTCGGTTTAAATTAACAGCTGACAAGTGGAAAGTTTCCGACTTTCATGCCGAACACAATCACGAGTTTGCTAAGCCAGAAGAGAGAGTATGCTTAAGATCAAATAGAACTATGTGTGAAGCTCATAAAGATGTAATACGAACTATGCGTGAAGCTCGTATCGGGACCACAAAGGTATATTCGTTTTTGGCTGAAGAAGTTGGTGGGTCTCATAATGTTGGGTTTACAAAAAGAGATTGTTATAATTTTGTGAACAGGGATAAAATAGCTACATTTGAAGCTGGAGATGCTCAAAGCTTAATTAATCTTTTCAAACGTAAGCAAAGTGAAGATCCTATATTCTTTTATGCAGTACAAGTGGATCAAGAAAATCGAATGACAAATTTTTTCTGGAGAGATGGACGATCAAGACTTGATTATGAGTGTTTCGGAGATGTACTCGTCTTTGATACTACATATAGGACCAACCGGTTAGTTTTTTAATATGATCAATATAAAAATACTGATCAAACTTTAATGATCAAACTTTAAGAATAAATTATACTAGTAGTACTCCATAAAGTATACTCCTTGAGTTTAGCCAAATTACAAAAAAAAAAAGTTAATCACATAATAAAACACTATTTTTATTGCAAAGAAAGAGTATAACTAAAAAATCTCTTTTATGTGAATTGAAAAAAATACGTAAAAGATGCACTTTTTTTTATCAATGTGAAAAAAACACTACAAGGCAGGTTTGGCCAAAACATATACTGCAATCTATTTCATCTACATAATCAAGAATATCTCTAATTAAGCTCAACTTCGACTTTGCTGCTGCTGCATTCATTCATCTATTTCTTCATTTGCTTTTTTAACCTATCCTGCTACACACAATTATTAGTACTTACGGATCGAAGACTATCCCGTTCTGTAAAAGAACATGCAGAGTAGTGCAATCTTTTTCATCTACATAACCACTAAAGACAAGCATTCAAGAATATCTCTAATTAATCTCAACTTCGTCTTTGCTGCTGCTGCATTCATTCATCTATTTCTTCATTTGCTTTTTTAACCTATCCTGCAAATACACACACAATTATTAGTACTTACGGATCGAAGACTATCCCGTTCGATCTGTAAAAGCGCATGCAGAGTAGTAAAGAAGATGAAGATATACCCGAAGCATTAAAATAAGGGAAAGGCCAAGTGATGCCCACAAATAGCTCGTTAAATTCAAACCCATCGTCCCGGTCTCCACATCATACACGGCCAACTTATCATCAATATCTTTCAGCACAACTTCCCCATGAAAGGAAAATCCAAGCAGATCGGCTCCCTTCGACACTCGCTCCAACCCGAAACTCCACCACCTTAATTTCCTCACCATCCTCCACGCATTCGTACATACAATCACCAGAGAATCTACTTTTTAGCAAAACAAAATTTCCATTCACGTTTGCGCCGAAAATCAACTTTTTAACCCGACGTCGCCGACGACCTTCCACACACACTTCCTCGGCATGCACATTTGTTTTTCGGACAGCGGAATCAACTCATCCAGCCCCGGGGCTTTCAAATCAAGTGACAGCACGAAGAATTTCGCAACGTGGTTGGAGACGATCCAATAAGAAGCCGATCCTTCCATCAGGACGTCACAAGGCGCGAATCTATAGCAGTGATATCGGTCCATTTATCAGGAAGGCGTGATTAAGTCGTTGTAGTGCGTCAAAAATCAAATAAAAATAACCGAACTTATTGCTAAAGCAACTCGTCCGAGTCGATCTCTCGAGGAACACTACTATCGACGGTAAAAGCGTTTAATTGTTTGCAACGGAGAAAGGTAAAAGCGTTTAATTGTTTGCAACGGAGAAAGCGAAGAGAAATAGCATAATGCATGGATTGTTTTTGGTTTTTGTTTTAAACTAGAAATTAACTACGAAAGTTGAAAGTTGAAAGACGAGAAACAAGAAGAAAGCGAGAAAAATTGTTTTTAAATCAAATGGAAATAAACTAGGATTTCGGGGATCACGATTATCTTATTCGAGTTAAAGTTGAAATTCATAAACTAGTACTAACACGTCCGTTTCCGGTTGGCATTAATTCAATATCGAAATTCAAATCAAACCCTAGTTGGAAAAATCGATCATCCCTAACCCTAGGTAAAGAGATTAGCTACTCATACTATTTAAACACTATTTAATTTTCGAGAAGTGAAATTCATGAAACGAATTAAGAAAAGTGAAAGCAACGATTAACCTAATAAGAACGAGAATTTAAGAACAAGAAATTAAAAGCAAAGAAACTTACTAATTCAATTGTCAAAAGCACACAAAGGCATCCGTCGGTGGCTAACCCAACTTTTGCCGAGATCCGGTTACAAGATAATTCAAAAGCAATGATCGATAAAACCTAGATGAAAGCGAGTCCCAAGTCTTCTCTCTAATCCCATAAAAACAAGTAAAAAGTGCGTAACGAGTCTAATGGGTCGAAGCCCTAGTTATCCTTCGAACAAAAACACGGTCAACAACGGTCAAAGCTGAATTCCAGGAGGGAGCGGTCGCCTGAGGTGCAGGCGGTCGTCTGGAGATGGTCGCGAGCGACCGCTCAGGAGGGAGGCGATCGCCTGCACGAAAAGTGCAAAATCTGGAATTGGGCGCAAGCGATCGCCTGGTGGTGGTCGCGAGCGAGCGTTTGGATGGCTGGGCCATGTAGAGCACTCCAAGGGCTTTCCGTAGAGATATAGATCATCGGTATAGGTGGTCTGAGTTGGGAGACTCAAGCTCTCCAAGTTCGCTGCGCATACACTCCGGGGCAGCTGCGTACTGGGCTAGAAACTCAAGTACTGAGACTATATTACGGGGATATATGATCGTAAAATGACAGGGCCTCGTACAACTCTTCGATAGCTTTCCGACAAGGTATGGACCAAGCTGGGAGCTGGGAGAACCAAGCTCTCCAAGTTTGCTGCACATACACCCCGGGGCAGCTGTATACTGGGCTGGAAACCCGTGAATTCCGTCTTTATGACGGGGAACCATGACAACAAACTGGTAGGGTCATGTAGAGGATTTCAAGATCTTTCCGACAATGTATGGATCGTATTTTTAGGTGGTGGGAGTTGGGAGAACCAAAGTGGCCAAGGTTTCAGCGCAATCACGATAGGTGGTCGATCGGTCGAATCAATTTACCGTTTTTCAACTCATTTTTGCTCGTTCTCGCATTGAACATGATCATACACCTACACGCTCCACAAAACATCATACCTACCCAGAATCATGAGAATGATGCACAAGAATGAAACAAAATGGCATGAGACGACACAAAACATCATAGGAAAAGTAGCACAAAAACATGTAAATCAAGGCGCGAATCCCAAACCTCCAGAATTAATTATAATTGAAGGATTCTAATAACTTGAGAAGCTTAAGATACAAACATACCACAATTATTACTTATTGATCGACTATCACATTCTGTAAAATAAGTAATTAAAGAAGATGTGATGAGGGTATAATACCCGAAGCATTAGGCCAAGTGACACCATGAACAGGAAGGTCGTTGGATTCAAACCCCTCGATCGACACCAAGCTGCCCACAAAGTCATGAGCAGATACAATACGAACATATTTCAGATTGGAATCTTCTATTAATCTGGTCCTCCTTCGGGTCTTCAAATCGTACATGGCTAACCTATCATCTTTATCTCTCACTACTAATTTCCCATCTATACTCCCTAAGAATTGGGTGAAAGGAAAATCCAAGCAGATTCCCGTTTCACACTTACTCCAACCCGAACCTCCATTAGGTTCCGTCACCATCCTCCACATCTCAAACATAAAATCACCAGAGAATCTACTTCGCAGCAAGACAAATTCTCCATTCATGTTTGCACCACACATGAAGCGATTACCAATACCTCCGGCGACATTCCAAACACACATAGTCGGCATACGCATTTGTTCTTCGGATAGTGGGGTAAACTCACATCCGAGGGTTTTCAAATCAAGCGACAGTACGAAAAATGTCCCATCATGGTCGGGGGTAATCCAATAAGCAGAAAATCCTTCGATAAGGACATCACAAGGATGGGACAAGGAATGAGTAGGCCCGTAAAACTCGAAATCTATAGTAGCAATATCGGTCCATTCATCGGGAACACTCGAATCCCAAATCTCCAACACAGACGGACCATCGGGTACGCATACGATTCTCGCAACCTTGTAAACACCATCACCATCATCATCATCATCATCATCCCACCAAAAGGCAAGTTTAACCGATCTAGTATAACGGGTCATACGGGATTTAGAGGGGGAAGGGAGTTTCCTGGAAAGGAAAGTGACGGGGTTGAATATAAATATGTCGTCGGCCGTCAGACAATGGCGAGTGTCTCCGGCCAAACAGATGAGCCCGTTGACGGAGCCAACGATGAGCATGCAGCGAGTTGCGCAGCAGAGAATATTAGAATCGAGTGGACGCGAGTTGGTGAGGTGGTCACGAACAAGGAGGTAGTGAGTCGAGGGATCAGAATTGGAGTGTTTGATGTGGGCAGAGATAAAACGGGGGGACGAGATTATGGTGGGCCACAACTTGTTGAGGTGTACGAGCTCGATTGCAGGTAGTCGGAGTAGGATCAACTCTATTATTTGGTCCGGTAGGATCGGCCTATCAACACTCGGCTTCTCGTCTTTGGTGGGAATTGATGGAAGTAGTTCTGGTAGATGGATTTTGAGAACATGATGACGCATGTTGCAGTCAGCACTGTGAAGAGATGAATTTGGGGCATTTGATTCTCCTCCTAAAATCTTGATTGGTTTGCAATAAGGCTCAGCCTTAGCGCGCACCTCAAACATGGATACAGCAGGGGCATCATGACTGCAACATATAATTCGGGAAAAGAATCATCAGGAACGTACGTGATTTATTTATTTAATTTTGAATCATAATAATAATTACAGTAACAACAGAAGAAAGGAATAAAAAACATATATGTCCGAACTGAATAAATTAAATCTTAGTATGATGATCCATGCAAAATTCAGACTTTTCGTTTCACTACGAACAATGAGTTCAAATAAAACATACATGAGGTTAACTGTCTTCTTCTTCCACACCCAGACGGGATTAACTGTCTTCTTCTTCCACACCCAGACGGGGTTATCTGTCTTCTTCTTCCACATCCTTAAGAATTAACTCCGTACAAATTCGCCCTCTCTCTCTCTCTATAATCTATATGCTGTATATATACTTACAAACTCTCTTCCGCGCGTCTTTTGAAAGGTCGACGTACGATTGATACAGCGTACTGTAATATATATCGTATATATATAAAATTATCAAAAGTTCAAAACCCTATTGAGTACTAGTGTATAATTTAAAGAGGCGGCGCCTTATTTTAGGAAGAGATTAAATTATCTTTAAAATACCTTAATATTAATATTCATGTTATTATTATGCTTCTTGCCTTAATTAAATTTATTAATTTAAATAGATTTAATAAATAGTTCACTTTTACCCAATTTTTATTATTTTTAATGTTTAAAATATTAAATTATATAGTAAATAGTATATTTTATCTCAAAAAAAATTATAAATAAATAAAAATATATTTTCTAAAGATTAGTACAACAATTGTTTACATTTTTATTTTACTATATTTTAATTTTTGAATCAATATTATAAATGATTTAACTTATATTTACGATAATTTTATTTTAATTATTTTATTAATACAAATTAAAATAAAATTTCATAATAATAATAAAATTATAATTTAAAAAAAAAGACGATATGATTTTATAAGTATGAATTTAAAATTATATATTTTTTAGAAGAAATATTACTTTTAAGTTTGAGATTTTAAAATATTTAATTTCAAATTTGAATTAGTATTAAAGAAATCTTTGGTTGGTTTAATATCTTTTTCTTCCCAACTACAGAGCGTTAATGGTATTTGACTTGAATCTTGAACTTCTTCTTGATGAATGTAAGTTGAGACGAAGAAGATTTAAGTAGGATTTGGTTCTATCTAGGAAAATACTCCGCTTTTGGCATATGTAGCATATCATATACTTACATATCGTTAAATCATGGCTCGTACCATATATTAATATTAACTGCTGTCATGATGGACTCACAAATTGTGACGATCCTACAAAGTTCTATTTAAGTCTATAACCATGATCTTATTCATCTGTATAATTTTTTTGTACGAAATAAAATTTGATTTGAGAATTGAATTTGAAAAACTGTTCCGACTCCCGTGGCAAATTCTGCTCCAAATGCTGTTCTGACTCGCCAATTTTAATTTTTTAATGGAATTATTCTACTTGTGTTGTGATGTTAAGAATATCCAAAATATTTTTATAAATTAAAGTTGGTGAACATTTAAAAAATAAAAACAAATCTTTAAGCAAAACCTTCACATATTCTTAAAGTTGAGTGAAATCATAACTCTATGCGTCCCTTGTTATAGCCACGAATTATGGTCATGAGTGAAATCAATCTACTAGGATTATGTTTTTTTATACAATAGTTATCTGTTATTTGATGTATTTTGGCAATGAAATCCCCAAAATCTCGCTTCAAAATCAACCCTAATACTCCTACTACAATTTTTAATATAAGGTGTAGGCCGCACCGCCGTGCTAAAGTAAACGACCTCCTCATTCCTCAATATCACACGATCTCAACACACAACTCTTTTTAAAAAAAAAAATTATACATTGACTCTCCAAAATTAAACATTTCTTTGAACCTCTAATAGTATTATTCTCTGGCATAATAAACAATAAATTCCCGACAACTTTGTTCAGTCGAATCTCAATTAATTGACTAAATAATAGTACTAAAACTAAAATAAGAGGAGTTTTCCTTTTATTTCTCATTGAGATAAATTACGAAACATAACTACGGATAAAGACATTCCGGTCCATTATTACCGACCATGTGCCCTTCGCCTCGCCCACATGATGTACCCTACGCTTCCTCTCTAGTACCCTGAGTCTACGGTGAAAATGGAATATCAATATCTTTTGCTTCACTATTTACTTTATCCGAATCATTTCAAATCGAAATTAAATCCCATACATCATCATTCCAATTTTCAAATTTTATCATATTCTTCTTCTTGATTCAAAACCACGTTTCTAGCTGTAAAGATTCTGAAAAGAAAAAAAAGAAAAGAGAAGAAAGAAACCAATTTTGCACTCACTGAAAATATCCAAATGACGTATGTTGTTTTTGATCAAATTCGTAAGATCTTGCAAACCCAACCTCGGATTTGCTGTTTTTGATCGAAAAAATCATTTCTTGAAAATCTTTATTTGTTGATCGAGCGAAATTTATTTGGGGAAGGGGAAAGGAAGAATTTTTAGGTTACATGTCGAGGAAAGGGCACAGAGGAGTGGTGACGGTGGAGGGGTTGATGGGCCCCACCAAGATCCGGAAAAGGGGCTGCTCGTCTACTTCGTCTTCATCTTCGAGGGTGTACAATTACAGGCTCAACAAGCGGGCCATACTGGTGGGCAAGAGTCGGGCCGGGACCGGGATCGGGCTGGGGAGGTCTAGATCCTGTACGCCGGTGCCGACGTGGAGGACGACGCCTCTGAGGGCCGCGGCCATCGAGTCCCCCAAGTATTCTCAGGGCGGACAATCGGCCCGACCCGTTTCGGCCCGGAGACTGGCGGCCACACTCTGGGAGATGAACGAGACGCCTTCTCCGGAAATGAGCGAGGTTAATTCGGAGACGATCAAGGGGCAGCTTAAGAAGAAGAATGGGAGTAAGATGGTTTTCAGGAGGGAGAAGATGCAGTCCGGGTGGGGCTTGCATTCGGGTTTGGGCCCTTTGCCACCACATTTATCGGATCCGTCTCACAGCCCGACTGCTTCAGAGGTGTGCTTGTGCTTTTTCTGGTTCATTACAGTCTTAAGATACATGTATGCTATTCAATTATATGCTCACATTTTCTGAGAATTTGATTGGAGAAAGAAAAGACTTGTCTCAGATAATCTTTGTACTAAGCTAGTTAAGGTTGCATCTTGTTCCATATTTAATAAATCGTGTTGATCAGAGGAGAAAGTAACTGTGTATCTGTGTATAGTCGATTATCACTTTGATAGGAATAAAAATACACACAATATCTCTCAGGTTGGCTGATGATCAGAGGAGAAACTGTGTATCTTAAAAGATAATGTTACCTGCAAGTTTACCTGTCTTTCGAATTTCGGAGATTTTAAGGGTTTCCTTTGGCCTTGAAATAGAACCTTAGAGCACCTTTGGTGACTGAACGCCACATATGTTTTTTTTTGCCTCTGTTTACATCATGCCATGTTTGGCCTGCTGATTGTGTGGTCGATAATGAACTAATAAACAATTTTGGGTTTGTAGAAAATGGATAGATCTGTTACAGGCAGTCGGCAGAGGAGGACGCCATCAATTTCCCAGAGGCTAATGTCTGCTGATCATGATGTTATTAGGCCTATTGATTCTATTAGCAATGTCAGTCTTATGGAGGTAACTATATACACTTTTTTGGGATATACACTGCAGAAATTTTATCGTATCGGATTATCTTTATTACCTAAGAGAGTTAGACTTGCTCTCCAAATATTGTAGCCGGTAATATACTAATATTTCCCTTTCAAATTTATAAGATGTCTTACAAAACATTGTCACCTTTTGGTACGAACTAAAAAGAGTAATAGCAACTTCTAATGTTTTTAAATGCCGAGTTTTAGTACACGCCTAATATAACTCCGGATACTGTTTTTTGTTTGATTTTTATGCATAAATGAAGCACTTCTTAATGAACTTATCAAACTTTAAGTCTTTATCTTCTACCGCTTACACTAGCCACTTTTGTATCTTAATCTCTCACATACGAAATGCAGAGCGAGACTCGATCACATCCCCTGACATCAAGCGGCCCTGCCATCGCTCCCAGCCCCAGGAACCGCCTCAAGGACGTAAGCAATGCGCTGACCACTTCCAAGGAGCTTCTAAAAATCATCAACCACATCTGGGCCCGCGCAAACCAGCCTCCGTCCAGCACAACACCCCTAATCTCTGCCCTCCACGCTGAACTCGAGCGGGCCCGCCTTCACGTCAACCACCTCATCCGAGAACAGAGGCCCATCACAAAAAAAGACGACACTGACCACCTCATTAAGTGCCTCGCCGAGGAAAAGGCTTCATGGGAGAGCAAACAACGGCAAGCTGTAGAGTCCGCGGTGGGTCTCGTGTCAGCAGAGCTTGAATCCGAGCGTAAGCTGAGACGTCGACTTGAGACCCTAAACAAGAAGCTCGGGAAAGAGCTAGCCGAGACGAAGACCTCGTTTGTTAAGGTGGTTAAGGAATTGGATAGCGAGAAACGGGCAAGACAGATAACCGAAGAGGTGTGCGATGAGCTGGCAAGGAACATGGACAATGACAGGGCTGAGGCCGAGAAGGAAAGGGAGATGCTAGAGCTGGCTGAAAAGTTACGAGGGGAGAAAGCCCAAATGAAGCTCTCGGAGACAAAAAATCAATTCGAACAGAAGAATTCTGCCGTTGGTAAATTGAGGAGACAGCTTGAGGTTTTCCTGCGGACGAAAAGAGACGAAGAGGTTATAGATGGTCGAGATGACCCAGTGGAAAGCGATCGCCACTCGATTGAACTGAATAATGCGGATAGAAAGAGTATTAGCAAAGGGTATAAATGGAAATTACCAATAATTGACGAAATGAAAGCAAGGAGAAGTGTCTCTCTGCAGAGGAGCGTGTCAGACGGGGAGTTTTTGGACAAAGACGAGTGTAGTGAACCTGAGGTGGAAAATCCGAGGAGTAGCTGTTATTTTGAGGAGAAACGGAGAGACAAAGCCATTAAAGGTCTCAAGGATCATATGTTGGCGGGTTCTAGGTTATCATCGTCTAGAGAAAAGAATAGTTTGTCCTTGTTAAAGGAGCAAGCGTGGCCATCCAGGGATCCGTTTGGTAGTGTAATTCAGACAAGCAATTCGAAGTCGAAAACGGGAGTTGTGAGGGGGGAAGGACAAAGTGCGAGGAGATCTAAATGGTGAGATTTCGTAAGAATATCATCAGTTTGTTGTGATTTTTTTTAATGAAATGTGCAGTTATATCGGGATTGGACCAATTCGAAGTTAACATCTTGTTGAATTTTGTATTCTCATTCTGTGGGAAATTTGGAGAAGCTCAACACTTGGTTTTTAGTTGAATCTTGGGTAAAAAAACTGATATATGTAGAGAGAGAGAGAGGAGAGAGAGTTGTGCAAGTTTGTTGTAGTGGAAATGAGATGTTTTGTTGTTGTACATGAAGCTTTCAATGTTTTTGTTTTTTCATTTGAAGTAGTGTGAAACTTCAGTCGATCTTTTTGGATAAAGATCGGTTATGTTTGGGTAAAACTGTAAAAGAGACAGGGGCGTGACTTGACTTCAATTGGATCTATAATTGTTAAGTGAAAATTATTTCAGATTAAGTGGACGTAGCTCACAATAATGAGTTAACTACTATAATTCAATTGGATCTATAATTGTTTAAGTGAAAATTATTGCAGATTAAGTGGACTTAGCTCACGATAATGAGTTAACTACTATAATTCTTGTGGCGTTTATTTATGTATTATTTTCTTCGTCTATTTTTCATTGTTGAGCGAGATTTGAGTTAACTACTATAATTCTTGTGGCGTTTATTTATGTATTATTTTCTTCGTCTATTTTTCATTGTTGAGCGAGATTCAGACGCTAATCTTCCAACATTAACAGCTATAGATTTGACTAATAACTGATTGTCGTGAAAACTAAAAAAGTACAAGTGAAACTCCTCTAATAAATGCGCAAATTAGTATAAATGTGATTGGTCATATTTATACATGTTTCCTAGTTCTTGAGACATAATCATTGCGCATTATACATGTTTACGCTTAGGTCAGGTGTGGCCTACGAAAATAGGCGGGGCGAAAACAAGCTCTCTAGGGAATTCCCTACTGCTTCCCGAAATACCCCTACGGATATAAAAAATGCCTAAGAAACAATTTACCTACCAGCACAAACTTTATGGCATGAAACCGTATGGGATGCCGTAAGCAACAGTGTTCTCTGCGGATTTCCCTACGGAAGGAATCACTGATTTGTGATGCAACAGTGTTCTCTGCGGATTTCCCTACAGAGGGAATCACTGATTTGTGATTGCTCGTCAGCGTTAATCTGTTTTTCCCCTTTGCGTGAGATCATCAACAATTTCATAATTGTCCATAGAAAAACAAACGTCTGGTGTAATAGTTGTGTGTATGTTTGACCTTTCTCCTTTACACATTTTTTGTAATTATTGATGATGTATATCATGTGTTGCGTTTATCACGTGTGAATGTTACAGATTACTATTTTTTTAGGATCTCTCTTTCTTTCAATGATTTCAATTTCAACTCCTCTAAAATTACAGGCTCAATGTTTTTGCACCAAAAAATAAAGTAGTTTAATTTATAAATTGATGTAAAAAGTGATATAAACAAAAAATTGAATAAAATTTATTGAAGTATGTTTGGTTTAGTATTTGTACGTGTGAGGGTCATTTTATAATTTATAAGAGTTGACCTCACATTTTTTGATTGTTTCCGTTTAGGCTGAGGCATCGGGCCACGTGAAATGGAACCGACCCTCGATCCAAATAATGGAATTCTTGCATTGGATGAATTATTAAAATTTAATATCTTTTTGTGAGTGAAATGGAACCGACCCTCGATCCAAATAATGGAATTCTTGCATTGGATGAATTATTAAAATTTAATATCTTTTTGTGAGCTAAGCGTGGAATCGCACATTAGCACTCTCTAGTGCATATTAGAGTTCTCGCTCTCGTGTGCGCGTTAGGCATGGTACGGCACGTTAGCATCCCCTGGATTTAATTTCTACAGAGTACATACTACCTCGGAGTACAAGTTATTTACATTCATTTTTTATTTTCAAATGATATAAATGTTGTACACTTGGCATCATCCCCTTAATTAGATGATTCTTGTACGCATGGGTAGCCAATTGAATCAACCTCCTATAATTGATTACACAAATGGGGCGACAGAGGATTTTATATTTTTTTTTCTTAAGATATCATATTAAATTTTTTTTACAAAAAAATTAATAAAAATCTGGTTACATAATTTTGTACTAATTTTTCTATATATTATAGTAATGTTTTAAGCTTTCATAATAAACTCACTGACTACCGACTTCATTAAAATGTCCCTTACACATGTTGTGAGTGCCTCTGAAAGAAGGAGATCGGCCAACTACAAACCCAACATTTGGACTCATCAGTATCTCCAATCACGGGAATCTTCTTATGGGGTACGTAAGATATTATTTAATTTATACGCTACTTAATTAATATCTCGATCATCTCATGATATGCATCGATCTTGCAGGAAGAAATGTTCTTGCATCTAGCCGAGAAGCTTAAGTGTGAAGTGATTGCTTTGTTGGAGAAAACACAAACCGATACGTTGGATGATCAGATTGAGATTGTTGATGTATTGCAAAGGCTAGGGATCGCTTATCACTTCACAGATTACACAGACAAGATTTTGGGTAACATAATAAGTAGTTGGAGTCTTGCTGATGGTCTTGATCACAACTTGCATGCTACTGCGCTGAGTTTTAGGCTTTTAAGGCAACATGGATATAACATGTCTACAGGTATATATATATTAATTCCGTTTTAAGAATATTTTCATACTTTATTTAACAATTAACATATAAATTAAGAAAATTATATATGTTGAATATCCCACATCAGTTGGATATAGATCCTAAAGCTCAAATATAAGTTGGGCAACCTTATCACCTTAACAAGGCCTTTTAAAGTGTTATTGGTGCACACTTTTTAAGGTGTTATTGACCCAACTTTGACAATATATTAATTTTATTATATTTATAAAATAAAAGTAATTTTATCTTTTAAAGTGAAAAAATAGAAGTTTAAATTGATAAAATAAGTAAAGTTATACTATAATTGTATTTTAAAATGAACAAGTACTACTACTATAATTTTTTTAAAGTGAAAATATATATACAGGGGCAGAGCTAAAAAAATTGAGTTTGAATTATTTTCTATACATATACAACATATATACAAAAATAGATTTTAAAAACATTATACGGCATGTCTTTGTAGATTTGACTGATTTTCATAGATTTTAAAAAATACAATTTTATCTTGCCATCTTTACACATTTTTTAAATTTTACACATATATATTATTCTTTTAAGTTTGATTAAACTTAAAAAATAAAAATAAAATTGATTTTTAAATTTTAAATAACTCTTCTTCATCTTCTAAAATTATTTTTTGTATCTCTAAGGAAAAAGTCATACTTTTAACAATAATTATTTAAACAACAATTAAACAAATGTACTTTAAATATAAAATACATTATTCATTAAATATTGTCAGATAAAAAATGAGAAACTTTAAACGGAACAAATGAGTAATAATAATTAATTACTTATTAAATACTTATTAATAATTCAGTGTGCAACTATCCGAAATTAAGTCTTTTATCTTTATATTGAGGTGGGACGTACATAGCGTATTGGTGCTTGTTAGTAGTATGTCATAATAATGTAACAATTCTTGTGTAGATGTTTTCAAAAACTTCATGGATGAGGCTGGAAATTTCAAGTCAACTTTTTGCAATGATATAAAGGGTCTACTTAGCTTGTATGAAGCTGCATATCTTTCATTGGAAGGAGAGACCATTTTTGATGAAGCTAAGGAATTCAGCAGTCATCATCTCAATAAATACCTCAAGGAAAAAGACGTGCTAAACGAAAATATTGCTAAAGAAATAACACATGCTTTGGAAGTTCCGTTTCACCATGCAATGCGGAGACTAGAAACAAGATGGTTCATAGACGCGTACGCTAAAAGAAATGACAAGAATCCTATCATGCTAGAGCTAGCTAAACTAGATTTCAACATGGTGCAAGCGATGTATCAAGATGAACTCAAAGAATTGTCAAAGTAAAATATTAATCAACTATTCATTACTCATATTGGAATGATAAATTGAATTGATGTTTTTTTTATATTTAATTATGTGATAAAGTTTGTTTAATAACCGTAGGTGGCACACTAAAACTCGTCTTGCGGAAAAGATGAGCTTTGCTAGGGATCGATTGGTGGAGAGCTTCTTATGGACACTTGGATTCACATTCGAGCCTCGTTTCACTTACTGTAGGATTATGTGTGCGAAAATGACGGTACTGATAACAATAATCGATGATATTTATGATGTGTACGGTACACTGGATGAACTGCAAATGTTTACGAATGCAGTCGAGAGGTTTGTGCATATATAGTTAAATGTTACCGTACTTGAAAAACAAATCATGTCGTCATTATATTTAGTTTTTGTTTTTGTTTTGCTTAAGGTGGGACATCAATGCTATGGAACAACTTCCCGAGTACATGAAGATTTGCTTTCTTGCTCTGTTTAACACGATCAATGAATCGGCTTATGACGTGCTTAGAGACCATGGATTCAATATCATACCACATTCTACGAGGATGGTAACTATTTTTCACATAACCTTAGTTATAACACACGTACACGTAATGGCTTGATGCATGCATGCATGCAGTGGATCGAACTTTGTAAAACGTACATGTTGGAAGCACAATGGTACCACACTGGATACAAACCAAATATGGACGAGTACCTCGCCAACGGTTTTGTTTCTATCGCTGGACCTCTGATTCTAGTACATTCTTATTTGTACATGACAAACCCATTGAAAGATAAACCTCTTGAGGATTTCAAGACCCACACAGAGATTCTCAAATGGCCTTCGCTGATTTGTCGTCTTGCGGATGACATGGAAACTTCATCGGTACGGAAAATAGAATTTTAACATGTTTGAGGGTTAATTTGGTTGGTGTTATATATAGTATTGCAATTAGAATAATTATTAATGGTCTCATATATAACATATACTAATATATGATCAGGATGAGTTGAAGAGAGGGGATACTCCAAAATCAATTCAATGCTACATGCACGACACCGGTTGCTCTGAGGAAGATTCGCGCGACTATATAAGGAATCTTATCGGGATCACGTGGAAGAAAATAAACAAGGAGGCAGTGATGAACAATGAACATCCTAGGGATTTCATAAACTCCTTGAACAATTATGTTAGAATTGCTCAGTGCATGTATCAATATGGAGATGGGCATGGGATACCAGACCGTGAGTCGAAAGCCCGCATACTCTCCTTGGTTATGGAACCTATTCCTCTTCCGTAGAATTCGAAATGTACGTATAATTGATCATCACGATCGATGATTCTCAGTCGAAACTGAATGTACTATATATACTCGTGGTTCATTATCATAAGTATTGAATAAATTACTCTTGATGTATTGTTCTATCTCGCGTGAAATTAATTATAGAATACTATATATAATTGTTATTTTGTTCCATCAATTTTTTTATTCATAAAGTTGCAAGTTTTATAGTATTCTTTTAAAATGGTTAAATATATATTGACATTAAATTAAACATAATTTCTTTTTATATAGTAGAAATTTTATACAATAATACTTTATATATATAAGAATAAACTTTCTATAGTAATAAAAAACTTAATTTCAACTTGTGACTAGTTATAAATATGAATAAACTTCACATTTTCACAAGTCATATATTTTTCAAGTCCCGTTTTAAGTATTTATATCTCTATATAAGAATAAATAATAAATATATAATAAAAATATTTATTAATAATATTAATTTTATTTATCAAAATTAATAACCACTACAAAAAATTCGCGGATCCCTACGGAAAATACTACGGCTAAACTCCCGTAGGAACGCCCCTACGGAGTCCCCTACGGGAAATACTATCTCGAAATTCCCTATGGCGTCGACGTCGGCCGAGCCTACGGGAAGAAGGGGGCGGGAATATGGTATTCCCAACGAGCTCCCCTACGACCTTCCCGTAGGGGATGTCCCCTACGGCGTGAATCTCCCGTAGGGATGAAGCTTCCTACGAGATAGCCCCTATGTCCAAATCCCGTAGGGGATGCCGTAGGGGATAGACTTCCCTACGAGGATCCCTACGGGAATGGCAGTAAAGAATCCGCGGATTTTTTGTAGTGAACATTTTTGAGTTTACTGAAAATATTTATCAAAATCAATAACATATATTATATATATGGTCAAAGTTTATAATCTTTAGATTTATTAGTATTTTATGTTAACCACAATTTTTACACAGATAATATAATATATGGTCAAATTTACTTTAGTCCTTAGTCAAAATTATTAAATTGATTATGTAACTTAAAGATAGATAATAAAAATGTAAGTTATTTTTATATTTATATTATTTCTTATACCAAAAAAATATTTTTATTTTGTAAAACTCTATATTAGTAATATTTGTTCTCGATTCAAACGATATAACTATATGGAGTTTGTACTACATTAGAAACTCTATATAGTAATACTCTAGAATAAACTCTCTATAGTAATAAAAAAAATTAAATCTCAACCTGAGACAAGTTATAAATAGGAATAAACTAATAAGTAGTATATTTTTGAAGTCTCGTCTTAAGGATTTATACCTTTATATAAAAATATATGATTAATATATAATAAAATATTTATTAATAATGTTTTTATTTATTAAAATCAATAACATGTTTAAGATGACTTGAAATATTTATCAAAATCAATAAGATCAAAGTTTATAGTCCTTAGATTCATTAATATTTTATTTAATTTGTATGTTAAACACAATTTTTACATATCAAAATTTATTATTCAAAACTATTAAATTGATTTTGTGAATTTAAAGATAGATAATATTGTATGTATATTATTTTTTATAGAAAAAGTTATTTTTATTTTGTAAAACTCTGTATACATATATTTTTTTTCCAATCTCAACCATATGACTGTACAAAGTTTTTACTGTATATATCATTCACTAGCTTGTACAACTACAATAATGAATATGAAGATAAAAAAAATTATCTTTTGACTGTAATTTTTTTTTTTGCTAACATTTAACTTACTAGCTTTAATTACACAACCCCAACTCATATAAATGACTCTAGGTGGCATTGGCATAAACATCAAATGACGTATATGTAATAATTAAAAAAATACTCATCAAAATTTATTTATGTATTTTTAGAATATATCGTTATTGAATTGAGAGTTGTTGATAAGGGTGTTCTCGTGCGGGTTTGGGCGGGTATACCTCTAAATAATCAACCGACCTAATGATAACGGGTTTTCACTTTTATCAACCGAACCCACTTTTTTTTTTTACTCTAACTGTGCAGTCGGGCCGAAGTGGGTACGGGCGGATTGACGGGCGAAATAGCGAGTTTAAATATATAAATTGACAAATGGAGAAAAACAAAAAAATAAAAATAAAACTAACAAAATAAATAAAATTAACACAAATAATAGAAATATTAATTTAAAATTTTAATCCAATATGGTAAAAATATCAAATAAATAACAAAATAAGGAGTCTAAAACATTTAAAGTGTTTAGTTTGGAATTAAAAATAAAATGCATTTGCAAACTTCCAACCAAAACACACCATTACAAAAAAAAAAAAAATTACTTAATATTATGAAAATTAAACTACTTTAATCATCAACTTAAATTATAAATGAAAATTGTACTTGCTTACTCAAACATTAAAACAAATACCGAACCAGTATGCCAAAACAAAGACCAAAAGTTTGAATACTCAAATGGACAAACATGCCAAAAACTATAACTAAGAATTTAAATATACTATTACACAAAGAATACAAAAAATCATAATGAACAAAAACATTTAAATAAAAATTGAAATAGAATACATACCATCTTAAATATATATATATATATTTTTATTTATTTATTTATACGGGCGGGTCGGCTTATTTGCGGGTAGTGTCTAACCAAATCATTACTCGCACATTTTTTGGCGGGTGATAAAAATTCTAATTGACGGGTAATTTGTTCAAAATTAAACCGACGGATTTGGGTGAATTTCGATCGATTTGGGGGCGGATCGGGTTTGGCGGTTTTTTTGAACACCCCTAGTTGTGATGTGTTCTTAATTAAGACAATTTTAACTATGAGTACTCGAAACCACAGACAAATATATTCCAAATAAAACAAAAAATGCAAATTAATTGAAATACTGGCACTGCTAGAAAAAACACTTTTAGCGACCACGTTTTTTGTGACCACATGCAGTGGTCGCTATTAATGACCTTTTGCGACCACACGTGGTCGCAAATACGTGCGCTTGCTATTTGTTCAGAAAAAAACTCCGCCAACTTCCCGCTCGATTATTAGCGACCACACATGTGGTCGCGAATAATAGGCGCAGTCGCTAAAGCTATTAGCGACCACAGACGTGGTCGCTAAAAAGTATTTATGGAATCTAATTGAAATACTATATGGAATCTAACATGAACATTTCATGTATTAAAAGTAGCAATATAACTTCAATTATGTTGTCAAAATGTGAATAGGACAAAAGCGTGTAAAATGACTACTATTTATAACCTTCAATGACTCTTTCTTCAAATCACCACTCATGACCTAGAGCTGCACACGTATGCGGGCTAGAAAAAACAGACTCGTAGCCTGGCTAGTGTATGCCGGGCCCGTCCCGGGTTGTAAAACTTCAACCCTGGGGATGGGTGAACATGCTGTTGTGGAGGTGGCAAGACGCTGGAACACGGAGGCGTAGGTGCAGCGGGTAATCGAAATTACTCGCCCTTAAAAATTAAAGACGACGACAAACATGTGGAAGAGACACCTAGTGGAGAAGAAGAGTTGTACCGCATGAAGATGCCGAAGAGAGGGAGTCACCGGCGTCGAGAAAAGTAGACAAACTCAACAAGGAGGGAGGACGAGAAAATGGAGAGGCAAACGGAAATGATGCCTCATCAAATTTGGTATGCCGAGTGTTGTACGTACGACGAGTCGAAAGATCCAAGCATTGAAAACCTTTATGGTGTGTGATATACCCCAAGAAAATGCATGGTTGATTGCGTGGGGCAAATTTTGTTGGGGCATAGTCGTGGAGACAGGGGTAAACGCGTAAACCGAACACATGAAAACATTCGTAAGTAGGCGGTCGTCTTAACAATACATCAAATGGAGATTTATGCATATGGCCCAGAAGTATACTCGGAAGCCGATTAATAGTGTAATAAAAGCGTTGTTGAAGGCGTCTGCCCAATACGACAACGGAGTGGAAGAGTGAAAAAGTAAGGCAAGACCCATTTCAATGATATGACGATGTTTTCGTTAAGATCAACCGTTTTAGGCTGGCATGTGTGGGCAGGACATGAGATGATGAATGTGGCAGGATGCAAAATGAGATTTAAGACGATGATCGGTGAACTCGGTACCTCCGTCACTCTGAAATTGTTTAATCTTTCTGGAGAACTAATTTTCAACGAATCGCTGAAATGTGAGAAAAACGTCGACAAAGTCAGACTTCACACGCAACGGATAAAACCAACAAAATCGCGAATAATCATCGATAAAAATAACATAGTAACGAAATCCATACACGCTTATAGTAGGTGCATGACCCCACAAATCATAGTGAATAAAGTTCAAAACATGAGAAGCACGTTTAACATACAGTGTAAAAGGTAAACGAGTGCTTTTAGCCAATTGACATGTGTTGCATATATGCGGTAAAAGAAGTAAAGTAGAAACTGATAACAAACCAAACTTATTTAATAAGCTAACAATTGAATGAGCAACATGCCCAAGTCTAGAGTGCCATAATTCGAAAGTGGCGGACACTCCCCGATCACGAGTACCGGTGGCGAGAACTTATCCTGTTAGACAATTCTGAATTGAAAGCGAGATTAGTTAAAAAATAACTATAACCGGATGATCCCGAGTCAACTGACTAACAGATAATAAATTTTTGGTTAATCCGGGCACAACAAAAATGTCTCTCAATGTTCGATTTTTTGAAATATAAAGAGAGCCAGTGTGAGAGATATTAAGAGTTGAACCATTTCCGACGGTGACGTGGTCGGTACCAGAATAGGTGGACACATGATCAAGGCTATAAAGATCATTCGTCATGTGAGTTGTCGTGAAAATGGAAAAATCAGAGCCGAGTTTCCGAAGAAACCAATGAGATTTGTCGGAGTCATCGATCCATCGGTAGACCGATCGCAACAAGTTGATCGGAGAGAGATTTAAATTTTCGTGCATATTCGACAACTGATTTATCACCACGTTTGATGGACAGTAAATCGTCCTTGAAGCTGAGTGCCTGAGCTTTGGAATTATGGTCGTACGCTCGAGCAAGCGCATCCCATACTTCTTTGGAGGTTTTGCAACCGATGATGATGGCCATGGATCCTTCCGTAAGGGTGGAGATGAAGAAAAGTCGTATGAGCTGATCGCGTTGCTGCCATACCAGAAAGGCGGGATTTGGTGCCGGAGTATTCCCAATATCAAATACGGTGGACGCCGAATAAGAATAGGTGTCGTTGAGAAGTGGCATGAATTATATTTTTATATATAGTATGTTTTTTTTTATTATTAATTAGATTTTGTTTAAGAGTAATTATAAATTTATAATGAGTTTGGTTATAATTAGTTTGGGCTAGTAGTTTTTGGGCTAGAGATATTCGAGCTTGTTAGATTTGGGCTAAACTAAATGGACTGTGATTGGGGTTAGACTAAAGTAAATGTATTGTGGTTGGGTTGCTAAAATTTGTATTGGGCTTTAAGAGTTGGGCTTTGTGGGTTGTAGGGTTGGGACATGTGGGTCACTTTGACTTCACATGTTGATTATAGCGAACTCCAAATTCTCCTCTACCAGTCCCCATGATTCAACGTTTTTGTGTTCGTCGCTCGTCAAAATCCGAGGTCAATTGTAGTTGACTCGGTTATCAATCCAAGAAAACGAAAGAGTAATACGTAAGTGTATGAAAAGTGTTCGAAACATATATAATTATACTAAGTCCTATGTCCATGTTTGGTTCCAACAGAAAATGTAACGATTTGTAAATTCAACACAAGAAAGACTCGGACGATTATAATCAAAAGTCGACTTCAAATTATTTTCACCTTTATCAATTTGTACAAACGACGCTCGAAAGTCAAGTTGCAGATCGGATTGCTTAACTCGTATTTTCAACGTTTAATTCACTTGATTAATCGCTCTCCGTCGAGTTACGATTTCAAGATTACGTTGTTTATATAAGATCTTCCGGTTCAACAATTATACATCTCGTTCTTCATATAATCATCCGAGTTAATAAATTAGTTTATCATTTTCAACAAAGATCGGATAACGATTAGTATAACAAAAGAAATTATTATTTCGATCATGAAACAAAAAATTAATAAGCAAACTATTATTACTAAAACATTAAGTACAAACCTTACACAATCTTTAACCAACCTAAAAATTCAAACATTTAAAATCAAATTGAAAAGCATTCTAAGAATTTCTTACTTGAGTTTGGAAATAAAAGGAAATAGCAATCTACGAAGTTCGAAAATGAAATAGCAACTACGATTACAATAATTGAAATGGAAATCAAATAAAAATATTTGAACTAATTGCCGAACCAATTCGCCCGAGTCGATCTCTCGAGGATTACTACTATCAGTACTCGTATTCGTGCTCAAATGGTTGCAAAAGAAATGAGAAAGAAATATAACATAATTCAAAGTTTGGGTGGTTTTTGTTTTTAAACTAAATTAAATAAAAATAATAAATAAAGAAAAACTAAAATCAAGTAAACAATTAATGAGATGTAATGAATAACGAGAAAGACTAGAATTTCGGGTTCATCAAACATGAACGTCGGGTTGTCAATTTACGAAATACAATTTTCCTAAAACGTCCATCTCGGTAGATTTTAGTGTATTCGATTATCATAAGTCATGTACTTGCTACTAGGACTCATACTATTTTATGAAATTCAATTTGACAATTCATCGAAACCCTTGTATGCATGTGTAAATCTTAAACCCTAGTTCATATTCGAATCCCCCTAATCCTAGTTAGATGTTTAGCTACTCATATCGATAATTGAAAGCAAATAAATAGATGTAGAGGAATTCATAAGCAAACAAGTAGAAGAGAATCCAAAGAAAATAACAAATAAGAACACAAATTGAAACGAGAAAAACTTACTAAATTAATTGTTGGAAGAAAAACAAAGATCGGAATAAGAACTGATTGAATTCTCAAAATCGAAAGCAAGAAAATCCAATGTTGAAAACCTAAGAAACCAACTCCCTCGTGTTCTCCAAATCGTGCGTGAAAGAATAGAATAAAAGACGTGTGGTCAAAATCTGCCCGGAAACCCTTTTTAAAAGAGCAGAGCGAATTTTTTAATTTTTCCCGTCGCTGGAGGCCTCCAGGTTTTTGGTGTCGGCCTCCAGCAGGTGTCGGCCTCCAGTTCTTCGGTGTCGCCCTCCAGCAGGTGTCAGCCTCCAGCTCTTCGGTGTCGCCCTCCACTTCGTCTTCGTCCGCGGGATTTTCCTTCGAGCGAAGACTCGATTCTCTACCAAATTCCAATTTAATGCTCTAAACTCATTGGTGTCGGCCTCCAGGTTTTTGGTGTCGGCCTCCAGCAGGTGTCGACCTTACAGCGCTTCGGTGTCGCCCTCCAGCAGTGTAATTTCTACCCGAAATGTCAGAAAACGACCCTTTTCAGCTCAAATGCCTGCACACGATCAACAAAACGTCAAACCTACCAAGAATCATGAGAATGACACACAAAGCGACATAAAAGGGCACGAAAAGACACAAAACATCATACGAGAAATAGCACAAAAACATGTAAATCAGTCGTTGTTTGTCCTTTTCCAGCTCCTTGCTTCGTCTCCTCGTTCCGACTCGTCTCCATCTCGATTCTTTCGCTTTTCCACCTGAAACATGACTAAACAACAACTTCCAACCACCCGTGAGATCCGACACAACACAAAATCAAACATAAACTAAAACGACACAAAAGTAACAAAACACGACTCAAACTCTACACAAAACGTAAACTCAAAACACACAAACACGACACAAATCACCCTTCGGGCTCCTCAACAACTAAATATGACTAAGTACGGGCCTCGTCGATACCTAGTCCCCAAATGTGATTTTCTGACTCAAATTGCCTTGTATCTCTTGCGCGCTCTCCCGATATCCCCGCAACACAAATCAATACTATTCAACTCACCTGAGTCCCGAAAACGAGCCTCCTCGTTTGTACCAATATGAGTGTCCGCACCACCCATCACAAAAGCCATCGATTTCTCCTCAGCTAACATCTCATGCTCAGCTTCCCCAAGACGGCTTGAACCAGCGAGTACGAATACATTGCTCCGAGTAATCGTAGATCCTTGTAGAACATAAAGTCCTCCGGTATTTTTCTCTCCTCTTATCACCGCACGAGCACGTCTGCTCACCTCTACAACTCCACCTTCAGCGGAGTACTGTTAACCCTTCTTATCAAGGGTACTGTGAGAAATAAAACTCACCCTTAAGTCAGGAACGTGCCTCACATTGTCAAGTGTTCGAATCACTCCATCGAACATCTTGACCCGGATCCTCTCAATGCCATGTATCTCACAAGGTGCACCATTCCCCATAACCACCGTCTCACTGACCACGACATCATATGTATCAAACCAACCCTTAAAGGGACACATATGATATGAGCATCCAAAATTCAATATCCACTCATCGCACGCTCGTGATCCTAAATCAGACGGAAAAAGAAGTTCTCCATCAATGTAACTTTCTTTCGCAATACCGACCTCCGTTTTCCTAATGTGATTAACAGAATCATCCTCGCGATTCTTATTCTTCAATCTCAGACAATCTTTCACGCTATGACCCTTCTTCTTGCAATAGTATCACTCTCGCTCTTCCATCGATCGAGCATATCCTTTAGACCTTTCGCGCTCTTCCATCGATCGAGCATATCCCTTAGACCTTCTGCGCACCCCATTTTGGGTATGAAGGCCTTCACCTATTGCATCAGACCTTCCATCAACGAGAAATTTCATTCTCTCTTAAGAATACATGAGTGCCTACACTACATCCTGCCTAGCAAGGGTGTCCCGACTATAGAGAAGCTTATCCCTGAAATTTGCATGACAATGAGGCAAGGAACACAATAAGCACAACGTCAAGTCTTCACTGTCGTACTTTATCCCCAAATTCTCGAGATCCGAGACCATCTCATTAAAAGCCGATAAGTGATCTTGCAAATTACCTTTTTCGGGCATCTTGTGAAGAAATAATATAATTTTTGCTTGAGATATAGCTTGCTCATCAAGCTTTTCATCAAGCAAAGCTCCTCGATTTTCTTCCACATGTCTGCCGACGTCTTTCCATGCATCAACTCTTCCAATATAGAGGTAGAGAGATGTAGCCTGATAACCCTCATTGCCTTTAGATCTTTATTCTCTTTATATCCTCTGTGTTCAACGTATTTGGTATCTTATCGAGCTCCAACAAAGTCTCGTCTAGATTCAATTGAGCCAAGATCGCCTCCATTTTGAATCTCCACGTCGAGAAACGAGTGTTTCTATCCAACATCGGAATATCGTACTTCATCGCCATCTCCGAAAAATATTCTATCTCAAGCACCACATAAATTCCAAGTCGCGATCTCAGGCTCTGATACCACTTGTTGTAATTTCGGCTCCCGAAATTACAGCACACAAAATAGTTTGAAATATAAAATAGACGAGAAAAAAAAATAAAAAACAATATAGAAGATAGAACACGAATTTTACGTGTAAACCCAAAATAGGGAAAAACTACAAGTGAAGGAAAAAATATCACTATAATCAAATAACCGGAGTTACAAATATAGATCTCTCAATAGATATATCACACGAAAATCTTTCTATAGAAACTCTGTCTCAAAACGATGCTCTCAATAACACCGTGTCTCTCGATATTCTCTATAACATCGATCTCACAAATCAATGCTTTCAATAACATTGATGGAGTCAATATTCTCAATAATATCGAGATAATTAAGTATGAAGATTAATATTTATAGATATAGCAAACTCATAAAATAGGTAAAATAGAATTATGAATAAAAACCCTTTAATTTTTATTTCAAATAAAACTCTAATATTTTTAATAAATAATATAGTTATATTTGTGGATGTTGGTTTTGTCAACAACATATGTGTTGGTTGTTTGGTTTTTAAGATTTTGTGTATCTCCTTATGCTAACTCTTATTCACATGAGTTGTGCCAAAAAGGGGGAGATTGTAGATGTTGTTTTTGGCGACAACTTATGTTTTGGTTGTTTGTTTTTGTTTTCAGGTGTTGAGTGAATGGATGCATGCTATACAATATGGTAATCTGGAATCAGTGATGTCCTATGCAGGTGGTGTGTAAAAATCAGGGTAGTTGATGTCTAGTGATGTCCTATGCAGGTGGTGTGTAAAAATCAGGGTAGTTGATGTCTACTGCTGTCACTACCCATATATTAGTAAGGACTACTATAAGGAGTGGTTGGGTAGGTGTGCGCTGTCCGTCGACTATTGTCATATCTCCTTCATACGAGCTCTGATTGTGTTGATTCAAAATGCTATGGAATCCACACTTCAAGAGCTACAAGAAACCATCATAAACTTTCGCTATCGACGCCGTACCATAGTCCGGACCTGATCATCTTGTCGCTAGCGACACAATGCCATGACCCTCGATGTGCAGTCCGTCGATTTTGGCCATATCTCCTTCATACGAGCTCTGATTGTGTTGATTCAAAATGCTATGGAATCCACACTTAAAGAGCTACAAGAAACTCTCGCTGCCTCTCGCTAGCGACGTCGTACCATGGTCCGGACCTGATCATCTTGTCGCTAGCGACACAATGCCATGGTGTGGCATCTGCTCCTCCTGTCGCTAGCGCCTTCAACATCTCGTCCCTGCACCCTTGCTCTCTGTCGCTAGCGACAATCACACAGGGTCCGGCATTCTTGCCTCCTGTCGCTAGCGACATTCACTCAAGGTCCAGCTCTCTTGCTGCCAGTCGCTAGCGCCTCTCTTCCATGGTGCTGCACTCTTGCATGCCAGCATCATGTCACGCCGTGATACCTTCTCTCAGTGATCATCTCCTGATGCTGAGAGTGTAACGTCCTATCATCAACGTCAAGTGCAAGTGATTCTTATCCACGTTCAAGTGTTGATGATGAGTGATTGTTGTTTACTACTTCAACGATATCGACGACCGTGAAGACGATGAAGTACTGAAGCCTCAACGACGAGTGTTCATAACGATGAAGTTGAAGATGAAGTATTGAGATCGACGGAGTCAAGATAGTGTTGAAGTCTGAAGTTAAAGAATCGAAGATTCAAGATTCGAAGATTCAAGAATCGAAGATTCAAGATTCCAAGATTCAAGAATCGAAGATTCCGAAAGTGATGTCATCCATGGAATGATGAGGTCAGCCAAGCATGTGACCAATCATATGGCTCCATTCCATTGTCTCACATGTGCGAGCTACCTATATATACCCATGAAGTTGGATGATATCTTTTGACGATTTTGAGAGAACGAAATCCGATATCTGAGTATCAACGTTCGTTGTTTACGGCTTATAGCTTTAAGAGTTTTGGTAGTTGTTTTGTGCTGTGCACCGATAGTAGAGTTATGCGATTTAGCTCTAGTTGATATAGTACTAGATCATTAGTTCGTTGGAGTGCTGCGTCACTTGGGATACGACTCTTGATCATACCGTCTACCTTTCTCCACAAGTGTAATAGCTAGTTTTGTTTATCAATGAAATGAAA
This sequence comes from Euphrasia confusa, assembly GCA_954870475.1. Lineage (NCBI taxonomy): Eukaryota > Viridiplantae > Streptophyta > Magnoliopsida > Lamiales > Orobanchaceae > Euphrasia > Euphrasia confusa. The sequence goes on from OX940960.1 coordinate 29,312,692, forward strand.
CTATTATACAACCTTGTCTTCAGCACTTTACTTTACTCTTGTTGAGTTCGAACACACCACATACACCGAACAACATACATAGCAAGCAGAGCTGAGTGTGTGCGAACGAAGTTGCTGAAGTGACAGTGATTAAGACCGACTTCACGAAAAGTTGGTATCATACGTCGAAGACGTAATTTCAATATCTCTCTAATATAATTATATTTTCTAAATAAACAAATTCTTCTTGAACTTCTACTATCTCTTTCTTAAGTCAATGATCACATTTTCTTTATAGTAAATATCAAAGGATATGTGAGTATTGTCGGGAAGAGTATATTTTAGGCCTAACTCATTCTTATGGTCAGGCAAGCCCAACGGACTGGGCTTAATTTGACAGCTCTCAAGTCAAAATAGAAGTGTAACAATAGTTCAAACAATGCATGCCTAAAGTCACAATACACAGTCGACTTTTAAAAAAAGGCGAACAAGAAAATAAATATGCGCAGACTTAAAATAAAATGAAAATATTTTATGGAAAATTGATGATACACGGACACGGTGTGTGAGTATGTTATATTTAATTGTTATTTTATAAATAAAGTAAAATGATTAGTGTGTCACGTATAATAAAAAATTAATAAGTACAGTATATTTTTTTTTATCATTTTAGAAAATGTAAAAGTTGATAAAAACAAAAAACTTATAAAAAGGGGGTTTCACAATAAGAGTAAGTCCTTAGTGTTTTATTATATCTAAATACTAATGTTTCATGTAATAGTAAAATAGTCAAAACATCCAAAACTACCCTTTTTGTATTTTTTTATCAATTAACAATCATAATCTTCGTAAACACCCAAAGAATTCTCTAAATTAGTTTCTCCATTCTGCATTACGAAATCCGAACCCTAGCAGAACTCCCGTCATTGGACATCATATCACACCGCTACGGCTTGGGATGAACTAATTCCCCCTAAACCCCGAATCACTGTAACAACCGCTTGGAGATCCCGAGTTCTGTTCTGTCAACCAAACAACATGTAAGTTTCTTGTCTGCTGTGTTACCTTGTTGGATCTGAGTCGAATTTCGAAGAATTGGGGTCATGCGAGTATTTAATTTCAAAATTTTGGAACTATTTTTTTTGGGGAATTATCAGGTTCTTCAATATTGTATTTATCTAACATGGAACTACAGATAATTACCTTTGAAGCTTCTTTTTCTGGTGAAATTTTTTAATTTGATTCATGATTTCATGGTGTTGTTTATTTACGAAGGACTTTATCTATTTTGTTTGATTATTTTGTTTTGATTTGGTGTGTTTTGATTATGATACATATAAAATATTTTTTTTCCAGAAATGCATCACACTTCTAAAAACTGAATTTTGATTTTTATTTACTGTAAACTTGCTTATTAAATCATATTATATGCTAGATCCTGTTATGTGTATAAATATTGATCAGGGGTGTGTAAATAAGCATCCCCTGAAATATAAATGAAGAAAGTACCAATAGGAATTCAAACAGAATTACTGAAAATACACTCTAGATGTTTGTATTTGGTTTAGAGTTTATTACAAAAGATACCATTGAGATTTGATTCAATGTTAAAATTAAGTACAAGAACTATGAGGCTGACTGTATTTTTTTGTAACTAACCTTTCGTGTGGTTACAACTTACCGCCTCAATAGAGTGCAATATATAAAAGAGAAACAATGACATGGTGGTATTTATAATTTTGAAACAGAACTAGATTTCCTTGTACTTAGCTAAACCTCAATGTAGTATTTGCAATTATCCCAAAAGTTCAAATTTATTAAAAAATACTTTTACCTAGAAAGCTATCGTGGCCATTTGCAACTCCAAAGGCATCGGTGCCGAGCAAGGGTGCCGAGCAAGACTAAACATGGCGTCTTGCTTTACTAGAATTCTATGTAGTTCCCAACACTGTTCTTATGTCTTTTAATATATAAATTAAATTATATGAAATTGTTTAAATACCTGTTTTGTAGTTGGATGTAGGATTCTTGAGAACTGTAATACAAATTAACACTATCTTATAAGTAGTGAACTGTTTTTTATATTTTTGTTATTTTCATTTGCTTTTTTGGTATGAGGAATACCCACTTAGTGTCTGGTTAATGACCTTTAAATAATGTAGTGTAGGTATGGTATGTAGTTCCGTAAACAGTTTTAGTGCCAATATCACAACAATAATGTTTTTATGCTGATTTGAAACTGTTTTTGAAAAGTTTATATATGTACATAAATTTATTTACAAACTATTTTCAAGAGATGTTATGTTGTATATAATCTTGGTATCTAGTTTTAAATTTTTGTTTGAAACATTTTTTTGTACACATTTATATTATAAAATAGATCCAGTAATAATTCTTTTTTATTAAAATATTTTAAGTAAGATATTTATAGTTGCTGTTTTAGCTTTTATGAAATAGTGTCAATGTGACCACATTAATGTCTTTATACTTATTTGAAACTATTTTTGAGAAATTTCTCTATTTACAGATATTTATTTACAAACTATTTTCCAAACTATTTACCATGCTTCTATGTTTCGTGTAAATCACAATAAACAAAAGATGATAAATCAAGACATGCAATTTGTACTCTGTTTATGTGTTTTTTGTTTCTATGTTTTTATTTTTCTTTTTTCACTCAAGACCTTCTTTTATCTCTCTTCCTTTCTGATTCTTGTTCAATTTTAATACAGAGTTCACAGTTTACACGTATCATTTGATGTCTTCTGGTTCAAGGCGGTGACATATCTGGTGGAGATGGAGCATCTGGAGAATCCATCTACGGAGTGAATTTTGAAGACGAGAACTTCGAGCTTAAACACTCTAGGAAAGGGATGCTCTCAATGACTAACTCTAGTCCAGAGACTTATGTGTCCCAGTTTTTCATCAGCACAACCACATTTGGTCAACTAGATGGAAAGCACGTTGTCTTTGGTAAGGTGAACAAGGGGTTGGATGTTCTTCGTGCAATTGAGTATGTTGCCACAATGGATGAATATCCAACTATTGATGTTGTGATTGTTGACTACGGAGAAATACCAAGAGGGGGCAGATGATAGGACACTCAACTTCTTTTGAGATGGTGATTTATACCCTGATTGGCCGCTGGATCTTGATGCTAAATCAAATGTGGATAAAGGGACACTTTTCGTAATTGTAATTGTGTATCTATCACTTATGCATTTAATTACAAAAATGTTGAGTTGTAGACCGATTGTCAGTAGAGAATTGGAATTTAACCTCATTTTCAATACATGCATATATACACACATGTTCTTGTTGTTTGGTCAGTGTGTCACTTTGTAATAATCTGAGCGTTAAAGTGTATTATAGAAAAGCAAATACATTTGTGGTGTTTTTTATGTTGAACCCTTTTGAAGTCAAATACAATTTTTTATGTTGAACCCTTTTGAAGTTTGCGGTATATAGCAAACTAGCAGTGAAGTTTCAAATGATATATATGTACTATAATTTGAGAGATGATATGAACAGTAGAAGAGAGTACATTAGTATGGGTCCTATGGGATGACGGGGACCAGGAGATGGTGTGAACATTAGTAGAAAGAGCTATTAGTAAAATTTGATAACATTGTAACTACTATGTAAAAAATTACGATACAAAATTAGGAACAAAACTAATAAATAATTGTATTACACAAAAGAATTTATCTAAACTAAGCATAAAATTGGTAAGCGAAACTAACAAAAAATTAGTAATTGTATTAAACAAATTCTTGTATCAAGATCATGTTTACAAGCTCCCGATTTAAGCTGAAACGGCCACTGGAACGGCTGCAAAAACTCTGCGCGCTTCTGAGTGGCTGCCCTCCATTCGTACTTCTCCATGACATGAAAAGTTCCGTGAAGCATCAAATTAAAAAAGGAAGAAGTTCAACAAGCACCATTCGTCTATGATCGAATCACCCTAGGCCACTACTCAAATAATCTACTATCCCTAAACAAGTGCTAAGATAATCTCACAAGTGTTTATCATGTTTGCCAACAAATACTCACTCCTGTTTTCTGATCTGTAACCACTTTCCCTCCCATGAGGTTAGGTTTCGTGTCCCTTTCACCCCTTTGAAACCCCAGTCTTGAATCCCGCTTCACAATTACATTAACAGCCCCAAAGCCCGACTCGATAATCACATTCTCCTTCCCATTCACACTACCATCAAACTATTAAATTCAAGAACATCAAAGCCAATCTGCTGATGCCTAATCGTAATAGAATATTCCATCAATTCACCCATGACTTGATTAAAGGGTAACATCATCGGCGTATTCAAAGGCATAGACCCGACAGCAGTCAAAGAACTACTCGAACCCGACGAACACGACACGATCGAACAGTAAATTGATAACGAAAAGTACACATCCAGAAATGAATCGAACAACTTGAATATGAAATCACGAAATGAAAACGACCAGAGATTCTTGAATCTTTGCTGCATATATAATAGTTGAGACACTTATATTCAGTGTGTAATGAAACACATTTGTTTCAAAAATAAATTGTATTTCTCTTATTTAATAAATAAAAGGGTAAAAAAGAGATTATAATATTCAAAACGTATCATAAAATATAATTATAAAATTTATAAGTATCTTAAAGTATAATAAAGAAAATTCAAATTTACTTCAATTATAACTAGTCAAAAGATTAGTATTTTTTTTAAATACCTAAAACCAAACTATTTTTTTCTCTAAATATCTCAAGAAGGAGAAGGGGAGAATTAATTAGTCTTAGTTTTTATTTTAAAAGATAATTTTACTATTACAATATTTTTCAATTTTTTTATTAAACTTTAATTACAAATAATTGATTTATTAATTTAAAATACATTTTACCCATTATTTTTTTATATAAAAGTCTACATGTTGGAATCATATTTAATGGGCAGTGATTTGTGATTGCTTATAATCTGCGTTAATTTGTTTTTCCCCTTTGAGTGAAATCATCAACAATTCGTATTGTCCACAGAAAAACACGTCTGTGTAATAGTCGTCTCACGTGTGTGTTGGTTGACCTTTCTCCTTTACAATATTTTTTGTAATTATCGATGATTAATTGATGTATATATATGTAACCTCACGCTTCCGATGAAGGAGTTGTTTGCGCCCTCCTTCTTGGAATTTTATACTGGCTTGTGGGAAAGGTGGACATCACTGTTAGGCACCTTTCCATCATCGTGGGATTTCTCCAGCAGTCAACAATGTATTTGGAATGGGGCAAGGCAGTCCATGGAATTTTCGGTCCATGGAATTTTCGGCTGTAGGGCACCCTGTCGATTGAATTTTCGATTTACTCGTGAAGGCCAGGGTTAGATATATTTCACTTCGGTTGGATAAAAATCCTTAGACTCACTTATAAGTTAGATTACCTTATTATTTTAACAAGACTTTTTAAAGTGATCATGTGTCAAGTTAATCACGTACGTGTGATTGTGTGAATGTTAAAGATTGAATAAAATTTATATATTGAAACTCAAAATAAATAGTTGAAAGAAAATTAAACAACATTTTAGTCATAACTAAAACTCTTTGGAAATCTATAAAACGAAGCTTCCCGGTTAAAAGCTCTCAAGAGAGAAAAGAAAGACTCCTGATTATTATAATTTTATAATTCTTTCCCTATGATATTATATGAAATATTTTTTTATAAAATCAAATTATAAAAATCTAGTTTAGGATATTTTCTATTGGTTAAAAAATATAAGCACCATATATAGATGATGTTTTAAGATATTAAATGATGAATCTATAGAAAATTTTAATTTTATGTGTAAATGTTTTTTTTCAATCAAATATTTTTCATTATTTTTCTAAATATTCATTTTCAATGCATATCAATTCTAATACATTAGTTTTTTTTTAAATAATGTGTCTAAGCTTAGAATGTAATAAGACAGGAGAGTAAACTATATTGTACTACTTCCTCGGATTCTCAAAACTTTGCATACTTTACTTTTTTGGTTGTTTCTTACAAATTTTTGCAATCATAAATAGAAAAGTTTTTTTATAACTTTATACTTCCAATACTTATCTATTTAAATTAATATAATCTTTTTCAACTAATTTATTAATTACTTACACAATAATATTTATTATACTTTTACTTTTTATTATTATTTAATACATAAAAAACTAGTTTTCTTAATTTACGTGAAAATTTATCTATGCAAACTCTTAAAATACGAAAAGAGTATAAATTTTCTGTATATTATGCAAACTCTTAAGATACTGAGGGAGTATAATTTTCCTATATATTATAGTAATGTTTTAAGGTTTCACAAACTCACTAGCTACCAACTTCATTAAAATGTCCCTACATGTTGTGAGTGCCGCTGAAAGAAGGAGATCGGCCAACTACAAGCCCAGCATTTGGACTCATCAGTATCTCCAATCACGAAAAACTGCTTATGGAGTACGTACATAAGATATTATAGTATTTAATTTATACGTACGCTACTTAAATACGCTACTTAAATGTTAATTTCTCGATCATATCATATGGATCGACCTTGCAGGAAGAGAGGTTCTTGCATCGAGCCGAGAAGCTTAAGGGTGAAGTGATTGCTTTGTTGGAGAAAACACAAACTGATACGCTGGATGATCAGATTGAGGTTGTTGATATATTGCAAAGGCTAGGAATCGCTTATCACTTCACAGATTACACAGAAAAGATTTTGGGTAACATAATAAGCAGCTGGAGTCTTGCTGATGATGCTGATGGTCTTGATCACAACTTGCATGCTACTGCGCTGAGTTTTAGGCTCTTAAGGCAACATGGAGATAACATATCTACAGGTATATTAATTCTATTTTTAGAATATTTTCATATTTTATTGAACAAATAAATTAAGAAAAATATTAATTTTATTATATTTTGCCATTTTTACCAATTTTTTTTTTAAATTTTAAACATAAATATTATTCTTTCAAGTGATTTAAAAAACAAAAATATGTTTTAAAATTTAAAATAACATTTCTTCATCTTCTAAAAATGTTTACTTTTATTTTTTGTATCTCTAGCTAGAAAAAAGTCTTACTTAACAATAATTATTTAAAAAACAACAATCAGACAAATGCACTTTAAATATAAAATACATTATTCATTAGATACAGTGTCGGAAAAAATGAGACACTTTGAAAACGGGAGAGATGAGTAATAATAATTATTATAATTAACTTCAGTGTGAAAGTTGAAACAATCCAAATAAGTCTTTATTGGTGAGACATGGCAATTTATATTGTACATCTATATGTACCATGAGCATCGTACATCTAGTCCAAATATAAAAAGTCAACCTGTCCCAATAAGAGGCAGCTGACGACCTCCAAACCAGTGACTCGATTTGAACCGAGAAAACAGAAACTACAACAAGGTGTGGTGCAAAATATTCAGCAATTAAAATCGAATGGAATTAGACAGGAAGATATAAAGGGCCAGGGATCAAAAATCACAGGTTCAGATTGGAAGTTGGTTGGGAGAAAAAATACTAAGGCAACAAATGGTAAACTAGTGAAGGAGAATGGGACGGCTGGGACACCCCTGGTTATAAGCGGGATTGAAAGAGAACAACAACAAAAGAATTATGAGATTAGAGTTTCACATGCCCACCGAGGAGGAGAGGGGAAATCGAACATGGCCAGGACTGAAAGTCAGATATTTAATAATTCATTTACTGCACTTCGTGATCTTGATGAGCAGGTTCAGGTGGTGACTGAATGTGAAGAGAGGGACTTAACACGATTTCAGAATACTGATGAACGGAGTACTAATGAGGCATCCGAGGGAAAGATGGAGACGAGGAGTATGGTAGGGTTTGGGGATTTGAATTTGGGGTCGGAACCGATCGACCCAGGACCCCCGTGTGTGGAAATTATTACTGCTCCCCGTGATGAGAGAACAGGTACTATGGTTGTATTTACACAGGGTCCTACAGCAGCCCTTCCGAACGGTTCCCATGTGTAGTACACTATGTTGGAACGTTAGAGGGCTGAATAAACCGGATCATCAACGAGCAGTCCGGGATCTTATTCAGGAAAACTCAGTCGCTCTTGTCGCCCTCCTAGAGACGCATGTCACTGCCAGTAGATCTTCGTTTGTAGCTGACCGAGTTTTTTCTTCGTGGAGTAGATTCATGGATTACGTGGACGGACCGGGTAAGCGTATCTGGGTCGGATGGGACCAGAGTTTAGTGGATGTTCAGATGGTTCATATGTCTGACCAATGGGTTCATTGTCGAGTCACTGAGCTCAGGACAGCGGTCATACGGTTTTACACTTTTGTTTATGGACACAATACGGTTATTGAGAGGAGAGGATTATGGGATTATCTTCTCTCCATCTCTGAGCACTTGCAGGATAATGATTGGGTGGTGTTGGGGGACTTCAACACCATCGTGGACGAGAGTGAGGCTCTGGGAGGTAGAGCGGCTATGGGGACAGATGATGAGTTCCAGGCTTGTCTGACGGCTGCTGATTTGGTCACCCTACCGACGGTCGGACCGTGGTATACGTGGCATAATCAGCAGGAGAGGGATCGAAAGTGGCGACGTTTGGATAGAGTGGTGGCTAATCCTTCCTGGTTAGTGCACCGTACTGAGAGCATCTATCATACTTTGCCTTCTCGGACCTCGGATCATGCACCTCTGCTTTTAGATCCGGTGACAGCTAGGCATGGGTACAAGGCGTGGTTTCGTTTCGATAACCATATCACTGACATGGAGGACTTTATCTCTCAGACGAAGACTATTTGGGATCACACGATTTATGGTTTGCCTATGTACTCAGTTGTTAAGAAGCTTAAGCTTCTTAAGGGAGTTTTCAGACAGATGAGGAGGAGACAGGGGCATCTTGGAGAGAATGTGACGAGGGCAAGGGAGTTCTTACTTACCGTTCAGACGTATTTGAGCACGGATCCCACATTCGAGCCATTACTGGTGTTTGATGGCATCTGTCGCCGATTGTATGCACGGGCAGTTGAATCGGAGCAGATTTTCTTACGACAGAGGGCGAAGACGTCATGGTTACGGGACGGTGATCAGTGTACCACTTTTTTCTTCAGAAGTATTGCGACTCGTCGGGCTCGATCGCGTATCCTTCAGGTTCAGACAACTACTGGTGAGCTTGTTCATGACTCATCCCAGATCAGCAGCACGATCGTGACGTTCTTTCAGGGGCTGTTGGGCACGTCTACTCATCCTGTAGTAGGAGATTTGCGCCCTTTTGTAACTAGGAGACTGACGGGAGAGATGGCAGAGCATATGACTCGGCCGGTGACTGCAGCGGAGATTCAGAATGTTCTATTTGCTTTTGATGATGATAGAGCCCCGGGTCCAGATGGTTACTCCTCGGCGTTCTTCAAACAAGCTTGGCCGGTTATTAAATCTGAGAGCCTCACGGCTATTTCAGATTTCTTCCGCACCGGGAAACTTGTTAGGGAGGTGAACTCGACGATTCTTTCGCTTATTCCGAAGGTTGCTGCCCCGAAGCATCCTAAGGACTTTCGCCCCATCTCGTGCTGCAACGTGTTGTACAAGGTGATTGCGAAAATCATCGCGAATCGTATGAGTGCTAGCATGGCCTTATTGGTTGATAGATCTCAGACTGCATTTGTTCCCGGCAGACGTATTGGGGATAATATTCTTCTTGCCCAGGAGCTACTTCAGGGGTATGGGCAGAGACGACTTCCACCTAGATGTGTGCTGAAAGTTGATCTGATGAAGGCCTACGATACGGTTGAGTGGAGATTTGTGCAGGCGACTTTGGAGACCATGGGATTTCATCAGGTGTTCATCGGTTGGATTATGGAGTGCCTCACTACTCCGGCCTACTCGGTGAACATCAATGGATCGGCTGAGGGGTATTTTAGAGGTGCTCGGGGTCTGAGGCAGGGGGACCCGATGTCCCCCTTTCTCTTTGTTCTGGTGATGGAGGTTTTACATGGGATCTTGGAGTGGCATATCCGGGCTGAGCCGGAGTTCCAGTATCACTGGAGATGTGAGAGGACCCAGACTTATATGCTGAGCTTTGCTGATGATCTTCTACTTGCCTGTCATGCGGACCCTGTTTCTATTGCTACACTCAGACGGGGAGTCCAGCTTTTCTCGACTTACTCCGGTCTACATGAGAATGTAGATAAGAGTAATATATATCTTTCCATCCAGGCACAGGATGATGTTTCGATACTCCAGCCAGTGTTCGATTTCCCGGTCGGGACGCTTCCGGTGCGATATCTAGGTGTGCCTCTGACCTCGTCTCGGTTGCGTCTGAGGGATTGTTCCCCCCTGATACAGAGGATTGATGCTCGACTGGGTTCTTGGACCTCTCGTACCTTATCTTATGCAGGGCGCGTACAACTGATCCGATCAGTTCTAGGTACGCTACATATTTACTGGGCCAGTGTTTTCATACTCCCACAGGGGATTATCGAGGAGATTGAGAAGAGGCTGAGACGGTTTCTTTGGTTCGGGTCAGGCAATACGGGGTACGCCAAGGTCAGATGGGTTGATATCTGCCGGCCTGCTAGGGAGGGAGGGCTGGGTATCCGGGATCTCACTGCTCAGAATCGAGCCCTTATGACCAGGCACATCTGGGCTATTCTGAGTCAGGATCCGGAATCGGTTTGGGCCAGTTGGATCCAGGAGAATCGACTGAGGAGAAATTCTTTTTGGAGTGCCAAGGTGCCTAAGGTTTGCTCTTGGACTTGGCGCCAGCTTCTGAAGCTACGCACTGCTGTTTTACCAGCTTTACAGATGCGAGTGGGGGATGGTAGACAATTTTTCCTATGGCGAGACCCGTGGCATCCTTTGGGTCGCTTGGAGGAGGTGTGCCAATTGGCACCATGGATCAGGAGACTTCCTAGGGCGGCGGCGTTGAGTATGGTGATTGTTGATGGGGTGTGGCGGTGGCCATCAGACTTTGCGGAGGAGTTTGTTGATATTATGGATAGACTGCCGAGTATAGATGTGAGGACTGATATAGTGAGGTGGACCTTGCATCGCTCAGGAATCTACACCTCTGAATCAGCATATACTTTGTTTCGCCAGGAGGGTCCAAGGGTGCCGTGGGCTGCTCTATTGACCGGTCCAGGACGCATCCCACGTCATTGCTTCACTCTTTGGATGGCTATCCTGGGTCGGCTGCCGACTAGGGATAAGCATTGGATTGGCCGGGGGGATGATTCGTGTGTGCTTTGTGGGGGAGAGAGTGTGGAGACACACGCACACCTTTTCTTTGATTGCCCATTCTCACAGGATTGCTTACAGAGATTAGAGGTGGAGGTAGGATTTCTATGGCCACGTGGTATTTGGCATAGTGCTGTGTTACGGGCTTCAAGCCGATGGCGTGGGAAGCATTTGATATCCTGCGCTTATCGTGGACTTCTCGCGGCTCTGATATACTTTATTTGGAATGAGAGGAACACGAGGATCTTTGAGGCCCGTTCAGTGTCGTCTGGAGTAGTGGCTTCTCAGGCGATTACTATAATCCAAGAGAGGATTCGATCGTTACGTCTTCCAGACTCTCTTCAGGCCCGTGCACTGAAGAGGGTATGGCATATAGCCTGGTGATTGTTGTTGTGTATTTTGTTTAGTATTTTATGTGTTGTTGACCGATTGAAGAGCTAATCTGTTAGCTCGGTGTTGCGGTGGGGTTTTATCTCCTACGCGCGGTTATGTATTATATTCTTTTCTATGTGATTGACCTTTACCAAAAAAAAAAAAAAAATCATCCTATCATTTTTTATTTTATTTTCTCTCTCTCCCCTCACCCTCTCTTCCCTTTTAATCTCTCTTTTTTGTTTTCTAATTTTTTTTCTCATTATCTAAAATATTCGTGTTCTTTATTTAATTACATTAATTATAAAAAAGATCGTGAATAAATATAAAGATTTATTTTTTCAGATCTATATTTTCTTAATTATATAATGGATTTTGTGAAATGAATGAATGAATATTTTATGAGTGTATGATGAATACTTTGACTAAAAATAAAGATGATTTATTCAAAATTGGATTTTGTGAATTGAATGAATATTTCAATTATATGTTGTGATGATTTTAACATTATACCGTGAATATTGAATGAGTATTTATTTTATATTAATATTTCTTTTATATGACATTTTTATTTTATTTTATACAATAATCATTTATTAATAATTAAATGCATATTTCAATTATACGTGATGAAGATTTTAACAAAATAATGTATTTAAAATAAATCTAAACTTTGAGTTAATTAATTTACGATATAGATTTTAGTACGTAAGTCAAGATTAAAATTTAATTTAAATAGAAAAGATAAAATAATCTTGAATGAAGATTATATATATAAAGAATGAATATTTTGTCAATACGTGATGAATATATCAAACCTTGAATGAATAAAATAATCTTGAATGAATATTTTGTCAATACGTGATGAATATATTTCCCTTACTCTCTTGTATACAAAATCTTATTACTGATTAATAAAATAAAATAAAAAGTGTTAAATTTTTTTATCAAACCAGAACCTTAACAAAATTCAATATTCAATCACTAAATTTTTATGCGCAATCCATTAAACATTGATGAATAAAAATATAAAATTATCAAAAAAAATCAAGCCGAGATCCTCCAATAGTAGATTCGTCGGAGAAGACGAAGCTTGGTTCTGGATTGTGGGCTTTTTCGGAAGATTGTACCATTCGTTCGCACCCCCATGAGCCTCGCCAAGAACACACTGACATGTAATTTCTGATCTTCTTCACCAATCAAAATCGCTAGACATGATCACGATAGTCACTGAGCACCCCCAAGCAATGTATTCGCGGCCATGGATCTCTCTCTGTGAATTGTATTCGCTGCCATGGATCTCACGGAGTTTTGGTGGTGAAAATTTTTTAGATTTAGGTTTAGGTTTAGATTTATATATTTGTGTTTGGGCTTTGTATTTAGTGGGCCGATTGTACCATGCATTGTACATTCAGTTGCACAATATAGGTACTCGTGAGACATAGGGGAAATATTGGTGTTTGTTATATATCTCATAATAATATAATTATTCTTGTGTATATGTTTTCAAAAATTTCATGGATGAGGCTGGAAATTTCAAGACAACTTTTTGCAATGATATAAAGGGTCTACTTAGCTTGTATGAAGCTTCATATCTTTCATTGGAAGGAGAGACCATTTTGGATGAAGCTAAGGAATTCAGCACTCATCATCTGAATGAATACCTTAAGAAAAACGACATTCTAAACGAAAATATTGCAGAAGAAGTAGCACATGCTTTGGAAGTTCCGTTTCACCATGCAATGCGGAGACTAGAAACAAGATGGTTCATAGACGCGTACGCTAAAAGAAGTGACATCAACCCTATCATATTCGAGCTAGCTAAACTGGATTTCAACATGGTGCAAGCGATGTATCAGAATGAACTCAAAGAGTTGTCAAAGTAAAATATTAACTACTCATCTTGGAATGATAAAATTGAATTGGTGTTTTTCATATAATCATGCGATGGAAGTTTTTTTCATATATATCCGCAGGTGGAACACTGAAACTCGTCTTGCGGAAAAGATGAGCTTTGCTAGGGATCGATTGGTGGAGAGCTTCTTATGGACTGTTGGATTCACCTTCGAGCCTCGTTTCGCTTACTGTAGGATTATGTGTGCGAAAATGACGGTGCTTATAACAATAATCGATGATATTTATGATGTGTACGGTACACTGGATGAACTGCAAATGTTTACGGATGCAGTCCAGAGGTTTGCGCATATATATATATATAGTTAATTAATGTTACCGTATATATTTGAAAAACAAATATATTAAGTTTTTGTTTCGCTTAAGGTGGGACATCAATGCTATGGAACAACTTCCAGAGTACATGAAGATTTGCTTTCTAGCTCTGTTTAACACGATCAATGAATCGGCTTATGACGTGCTTAGAGACCATGGATTCAACATCATACCACATTCTACGAGGATGGTAACTATATATATATATATATATATATTTTCAAATCTTCACATAATCTTAATTAGTTATAACACGTGACACGTACGTAATAAGTACCTTGATGCATGCAGTGGATCGAACTTTGCAAAACGTACATGTTGGAAGCACAATGGTACCACACTGGATACAAACCGAGTATGAACGAGTACCTCGCCAACGGTTGCGTTTCTATCGCTGGACCTCTGATTCTTGTACATTCTTATCTGTACATGACAAACCCATTGGAAGTTAAACCTCTTGAGGATTTCAAGACCCACACGGAGATTCTCAAATGGCCTTCGCTGATTTGTCGTCTCGCGGATGACATGGGAACTTCATCGGTATGTAATGGAATTAATTAATTTTATGTTTGAGGGTTTGGTTTGGTTTTATAGTATTGCAATTAGAATAATAATGGCTCATATATATCATATGATTTCATCAGGATGAGTTGAAGAGAGGTGATACTCCAAAATCAATTCAGTGCTACATGCACGACACCGGTTGCTCTGAGGAAGATTCCCGCGACTATATAAAGAATCTTATGGGGATCGCTTGGAAGAAAATAAACAAGGAGGCATTAATGAACAATGCACAACATCCTAGGGATTTCATAAACTCCTTGAACAATTATGTTAGAATTGCTCAGTGCATGTATCAATATGGAGATGGACATGGGATACCCGACTGTGAGTCGAAAGCCCGCATACTCTCCTTGGTTATGGAACCTATTCCTCTTCCGTAGAATTCGAAATGTACAATCCATTTCATCACGATCATTCAGTCGAACTGAGTGTATTATACTCATGGTTGGTTATCATTTTCTTAAGTATTGAATAAAATATACGTCTCTTGATGTATTATTCTCTAGCGTTAAATTATAAAATAAATAATAGTTACTTCTTTCCATCAACATTATATAAAGTTGCAAGTTTTATAGTATTTTTTAAAAATGGTTAAATATTGACATTAAATTATAATACTGTATCTCTTTATATATTGACATTTTTTGACTTCTTTTTTTTGCTAACATTTAACTTACTTCTCTTTTGCCACAATTATGCAACCCCTCAACTCATATATACTACCTATGTCCCAAAATAATAGTCACTAGTGTATATATATATATATATATATATATATATATATATATATATATATATATATATATATATATATATATATATAAATTACTCTAGTTGGGATGTTTGTAATGGTCACTAGTACATATAAATTACTCTAGTTGGCATAAACATCAAATGACGTATATGTATATAATTACAAAAACACTCATCAAAATTTATTTATATATGTATTTTGAGGGTTGGCACTTTGTTCTTTAAGACAATTTAAAATCGTATGAGTTCATTCAAAAGAGAACTCATCCAAAAGTTGTAATTTTTGCGGTAACGACATAGTATTATCAAAATATTTAATCAAAATTAAAAAATAAACATAAAATAAAGTTTTAATTTTGGCACGTCATTAAGACAAATGTCCAATATTAAAAGCCACTTATTTTAGTGTACGATTAAACTCTGATAAGCTCCAACAATACCCCATATTTTCTTTTCAAACTTTAACAATACCCCACATTTGAATAGAAAATAAGCTATAAAATACATCATCTTTATTTCAGAGATCAAAGAATCAATATGTATTTTGAAAGAGGTGTCTTTGTTGACTTAAACTTTTTCTTAGTAAAACTTACTGATATTACTTGGTGAGGTAGTGATTATTTCATCTTGAACTATTCACCATTTTCTAATAATACAACAATAAGTATCACACATATATCATCATCATACTTTCGAGTTTATACGGTTGTGTTCATTTTGGTCCTGAACATATCCCGACTTCATGAGAGCTCTGTTAGCATATTTTTATATTAGTTATTATATTTATAGGATTATTAGGGTTTACCTTTTGTTTATAGGATTAGGGTTTACCTTTTGTTGGCTATATAAAGCCTCTCTCTTGTATATTTTAGATTACGCTTATTTGTTCTAATACCACAAGTTCTCTACATTTATCTTTTTCTTTCCTTTAACCCTTGTCGGATTATATAAATCCTAACATGGTATCAGAGCCAGCAATCATCTAAAGCACACTTGTTCGCGGATGGTATCTTTTTTCAAATTTCGTTTCGTTTAATCTTTTCTGATCGTTTCGGTTGTTGGCGTTTTCGCTTTCGCTTGTTTTCCAATGGCTCCTAGTGAAGACTCGTTGCAGTCAATTGGTGTTCGTTTGGATGGCAAAAACTATTCGTATTGGAGCTACGTTATGAAAAATTTTCTTCGCGGTAAAGAGATGTGGAGATATGTTTCTGGCGTTGCTCTAGCTCCCAAAACAGGTACTGATAATTATGATGATTTGCTTGATAAGTGGGATTGTGCCAATTCCAAAATTATTACTTGGATCAATAATTCTGTCAATGTTAAGATTGGTGTGCAATTGGCTAAATATGAAACTGCTAAGGAGGTCTGGGACTACTTGGAAAGGCTATTTATGCGCACCAATATATCTGTTCGCTTTCAGTTAGAAGGGGAAATTCGTGTTCTGTCACAGAATGATCGCACCATCCAGGAATTTTATGCTGAAATCACTGCTCTTTGGGATCAGTTGGCTATGACAGAATCTGCTGAATTAAAAGCCTTTGGACCTTATCTTATTCATCGGGAGGAGTCGCGTCTTGTTCAGCTTCTGCACTCGCTTCGCCCGGAATACGAGCACTGTCGTGCTTCGATTATGCATCGTAATCCTTTGCCCTCTGTCGATTCAGTGGTTCACGAGTTGCTAGCTGAAGAAACTCGACTGAAAACGCAAAAGGTTCCAAACGCCCCTTCTGCATCCGTTTTGGCAGCACCATCTCAACAGTCTCGACCAAATACAGCTAGAAAGGTTGAATGTCGTTATTGCAAGAAGCCTGGACATTGGATAAGCCAGTGTCCTGTATTAGCCCTGAAGAACTCGTCTGGTGATAAGTCTCAGCAACAGAAAAGTGGTGGACATCAACGCACATCGGGTACCGGACAAACCCGTAGTGGGTCATCTTATATGGCTGCAGCTGCATCTGCGGGTGATTTGGATGTGGCTTCTTCTCAGAAAACTTCTATGGATGCTCTTGCAGAACAGTTTCAACGATTCCTTGCTACTCAGTCTTCGGCCTCAGGTCAGACAGTCCCCCCGCCTCAGCATTTTGCCATGACTACTCGTACTCCATCAGGTTTGCCTTCATCAAATCCCTCAGGTATATCATCATCCCTTTGGGTCTTGGACTCGGGGGCTTCGTTTCATATGTCTCCTGATCCATCTAAGTTCACATCCTTGTCTTCTGAGTCTTGTTCCCCTACTGTTGTTACTGCTGATGGTTCATCATTACCATTAGTTGGCGTTGGCACCATTAACACTCCTCACGTGTCTCTCTCAAATGTCTATTGTATACCTAAGCTTACTCTAAGTCTTGCATCTGTTGGTCAATTGTGTGATTCTGGATATTCTGTTCATTTTTCTGCCACTTCTTGTTCTGTGCAGGATCCCGACTCCAAGAGGCTGATTGGGACAGGCCGTAGACAGGGGGGTCTCTATGTTTTGGATGAGCTGCGCACTCCTGGCTATGCAGCTGCCACCTCTGTTGATTTATCTTCCTTTCATTTAACCAAGTCATCCTCTAAGTATTTTTTATGGCACTCTAGACTTGGTCATGTTTCACACTCTCGTTTAAAATTTTTGTGTAATACTGGCGTTTTGGGTGATTTAAAATCTCATGATATTTCTGATTGTCGTGGATGTAAACTTGGGAAATTTTCTGCTTTGCCTTTTCATAATAGTTCATCAAAATCTTGTGCACCTTTTGATTTAGTCCACTCTGATGTTTGGGGACCCGCTCCTATTCCTACTAAAGGGGGGTCTAGATATTATGTGTCCTTTATTGATGACTATACTCGTTATGTTTGGGTGTTTTTGATGAAAAATCGTTCTGAGTTCACTAAGATTTATACAGATTTTCAAGCCTACGTTAAAACCCAACACTCCGCTGTTGTTAAGTGTTTTCGTTCTGATTTGGGTGGGGAATACACTAGTGGAACTCTTTCTGATCTTTTTTTGTCTGACGGTACTGTGCATCAATCCTCGTGCACTGATACCCCTCAGCAGAATGGTGTTGCTGAGAGAAAACACCGACATATTGTTGAAACTGCCAGGTCTATGTTGTTATCCGCTAGTGTTCCAAATGAGTTTTGGGGAGAAGCTGTCCTTACCTCCACTTACATTATTAATCGTATTCCGACTGCTCATAACTCTGGCACTTCTCCTTATGAGCAGTTATTTGGCCAAACACCAAATTATTCTGTCTTAAGAGTCTTCGGTTCCACTTGCTTTGTTCTTCGTCCACATGTTGAACTGTCCAAACTTTCCTCTCGGGTTGCTATATGTGTTTTTCTTGGGTATGGTATAGGTCAAAAAGGTTATCGTTGTTATGATCCCTCCTCTAGAAAATTATATGTGTCTCGCCATGTCTCCTTCCTTGAGCATATCCCCTTCTTTACCATTCCCTCCAGCACACACAACTTGACTAAATCTGATCTTATTCACATTGATCCCTTCTCTTCTGACTCTTCACTTCCTACTGCACCTATTGTTGACGATTCTCCGACCCCTGACACGGCTACCCAATCACCGCTTGTGACTACGGATCTTGCTGCGCCACGCTATCCAGTACGCATACGTAAGTCTACTCAATTACCTGATTTTGCATACTCTTGTTATTCTAAGTCCTTTGCGTCATTTCTTGTTTCCATTGATCCAATCTCTGAGCCTTCCTCCTATAAGGAGGCTGTCCGATCCCGTGATTGGCAAAATGCTATGGCTGAGGAACTGTCTGCCTTAGACAAGACTGGTACTTGGGACCTTGTTGATCTTCCTGCAGGTAAAAAGGCTATTGGTTCTAGATGGGTGTACAAAGTTAAGACGAAGTCTGATGGTTCTATTGAGCGATACAAGGCCCGCTTAATTGCTAAGGGGTTTGCTCAAGAGTATGGTTTAGATTATGAGGAGACTTTTGCTCCGGTAGCCAAGATGACTTCAGTTCGTGTCCTCATTGCTGTTGCTTCTGTTCAACAGTGGCACATATCTCAGATGGATGTTAAAAATGCCTTTTTGAATGGAGAATTGAAGGAAGAAGTGTATTTGGTTCCCCCACCAGGCGTCTCTCATGCTCCAGGACAGGTTTGTCGCCTTAAGAAGGCGTTGTATGGCCTTAAACAAGCACCTCGTGCTTGGTATGATAGATTTTCTCGAGTTGTGATTTCCCTTGGTTTTGTCTCAAGCCCTTATGACTCGGCTTTATTTGTTCGATCGACTTCTGCCGGCCGTGTTCTCCTTCTGTTATATGTTGATGATATGATTATTACGGGTGATGATGTTGATGGTATTGTGGGTTTGAAAGAAACCTTGTCCCGTTGTTTTGAGATGAAAGATTTGGGCCCTTTACGATACTTTCTGGGAATTGAAGTTGCCTCCTCTCCTCGAGGTTACCTTCTCTCTCAGTCCAAGTATGCTGCTGATATTCTTCACCGTGCACGACTCACTGACACTCGCACCACTGACACTCCTCTCGAGCTGAACGCAAAGTATACTCTAGATGATGGCACTCCTCTACAAGATCCTACTCTGTATAGGTCCATTGTTGGTAGTCTTGTTTATTTGACGATCACTCGTCCTGATATTGCCTATGCTGTTCACATTGTTAGTCAGTTTGTTTCAGCACCCACGACTGTACATTGGGCTGCTGTTGTGCGTATTTTACGTTACCTACGGGGATCTCTTTATCAGAGTCTTTTGTTTCCATCCACTTCTTCATTGGAGCTTCGTGCCTTTTCTGATGCCGATTGGGCTGGTGATTCGACTTCTCGGAAGTCCACTACTGGGTTTTGTATTTTTCTTGGTGATTCTCTTATTTCTTGGAGAAGTAAGAAGCAAACTGTAGTCTCTCGTTCATCCACCGAGGCAGAGTATCGTGCTATGGCTTCCACTACGGCTGAGATTATATGGTTGCGCTGGTTACTGGCTGACATGGGAGTCACTCTTACTGACCCCACACCTATGTACTGCGATAATAAGAGTGCCATTCAGATTGCTCACAACACGGTGTTTCATGAGCGCACCAAACACATTGAGATTGATTGTCATTTCACTCGGCATCATTTGGATCACGGAACCATTTCTCTACCGTTTACTCCGTCGTCCTTACAGTTGGCTGACTGCTTCACGAAGTATCATTCTGTCAGCCGTCATAGATTTTTCATTGACAAACTCTCGATGCTACTTGCTGTACCATCGTGAGTTTGAGGGGGGGTGTTAGCATATTTTTATATTAGTTATTATATTTATAGGATTATTAGGGTTTACCTTTTGTTTATAGGATTAGGGTTTACCTTTTGTTGGCTATATAAAGCCTCTCTCTTGTATATTTTAGATTACGCTTATTTGTTCTAATACCACAAGTTCTCTACGTTTATCTTTTTCTTTCCTTTAACCCTTGTCGGATTATATAAATCCTAACAAGCTCTAGAAAATTTTAAGCCATATTAATTCTCATAGATGCGACCCGACATCACTCTCATATAGGTAATGCTAATTAAGAATAGTCCGCACTATCCCACTTTATAAGCTATTAGCATTATTAAAAATAATAGTAATATTTATCCCTTAATCGTCAACTGAAAACACATATGTCATTACATCATAGGAATATATTTTTGTGTGTTTCTATAATTTTGAATCTTCCTTAACCAGTTTGCCTATTGAACCAAGACCATGTGATCTCAAATGTTGCTAAGTTAGGTTTCCGCCAAGTAATGATTCATTGTATTGGCTTGAGATCATTTCCATGGATGTAAATACGACTTGCTCTTTAGGTAGGCCTTTAGTCAAAGGGTCAACTATATTTTCCTTTTATTTAATATAATACAATGCTACTACTCCATTGGAAAGCAATTGGAAAGCAATTGTCGTATTGTAGTATGTCTTCTTCTTATATACCATTATATACCATAGTATATTTTAAACATGTTTAATGCTTCTTCTTTATTTTTTATAAAATAAATAGCAAAATTTGCTTCAATCATCAATGAAAGAAATATAATAATTATTTATGAATCAATCCAAGTACTGCGTTAGATTTCTCAACTTATTTATAAGAATCTCTTGCAAACTTTGATTCAACACATATTTCATATTTATTAATACTACTAGAATCACGTCTAGGTTTGCCTTTTTTTAAAACATCATTACATTTAGGTAGTAACTATAAATTTACAATTATTTTTAAAGAACGAAAATTAGCATGGCCTAGCCTTACATGCTTTAACCAATGAATTGATGTTCAGTAGTAGTTACATTTGCTTGGTTGGTGTTTCAAGAATTTCCATCTTTCCTGTGGCGACAGTCTTTGGCTCGGTGACCAGGTTTTCCACATACCCAACAACCACCTTGTATCTTTTTCTTGAAGTCGTACGGTTTTGGGGCAACATTGCTTTTATTATAAGCATTTTTCTTCTGGTTATGAGAGAATTTTGATTTTGTGTTTCCACCTTCAATCACGTTTGCTTTTGCTTCCATAGAAGACACATCATTCTTCTCATTTTTGCGAATTTCCTCCTCCACCCGAAATTTGAGAATAAGTTGCTCAAGATTCATGTTTTCGGTGAGATGTTTCAGATAAATTTTAAATCCTTCCAAGAAAAAGGAAGTTTTTCTATAATGCAACCAACAAGAAAAGTCTCGTTAAGTGTCATACCTTCGTCGAGTAACTCATGTACAATAATCTGAATTTTCTCCACTTGTTTAACGACGGGTTCGTAGTCGCTCATCTTAAAATTTAAGAATTTTCTGACTGAAAATTTCTTTGCGCTTGCAACTTCAAATTTGTACTTTTTGTCCAGAGAATCCCAGAGTTCTTTCGCTGTTTTGAAAGATGAGTACACATCATATAATGAGTCATCCAAAGCATTTAAAATATAATTTTTGCACAGGAACTCGTATTGGTTCTATTTCTCAACAACTTTGAGAGTTTCATCAGGGATATCTCCTTCGGTTGGCACTTCCGGAGCTTTTTCGATAATCACTTGCGCAAAATTTAGCGTAGTCAAGTAGAACATCATTTTCTGTTGCCATCTCTCAAAATCAACACTTTCTCAATGTGGTTCTTGACCATATGAGCTTGATCCATTGTCAAATTGGTGTGTAACAACGAGAGTTCATGTTAATTATGACAAAAAATGAAGTTCATGTTAATTATGACTCGAATCGGTAATGGTCCAACTTTGACATTGATAAAAACAAAAAACTTAAAATAATACAAAAATTATAATACTTCACCAGTCACATGTTAATACACATTTTTTATTTTTTTCGGTCTCAAATCAATAAAAACCAAAATAATTAATTGGTCTTGATTTTTATTTTAAAAATACAATTTTACTATTACAAAATTTTAATACTTTTTAAAATTTGTTGATATGTGAAATAATGATTCAACTTATTATTCAAGTCTTGACGTGCATGGAGTATTTATACACACAAGAATAAAACCTAACCCTAGTTACAAGTTGAAGGTAATTAGGAAACAAATAATATAAGGAAAAGAATAAAAGTCCTATTCCTGTATGGAAATAGAATCGTATATGCATTTGGGCTAATTACATTTTGCCACCCCAGGATAAGGAGTTTTTACACTTTGCAACCTAATCGAAAAAGTTTTACCGATCAGTACCACAGGATAAGAGCTTTTACAATTTGCCATCTGCGGACAGTCGGATCGGAATATTCCATGGAATATTTCGTTTTAAAGGGTTTTTTTGTTAATATCACCCAATAAAAAGGCTTATTACGATTTTACCCCAATTCAATTATCAATAGGTATTATTAGGATTTGTGGCAGATTGAGTTTTAATATTATTTTGAACACTCATTCTTTTTCACTTCATTTTTAGGGGTCGTATATTTTTTACTTTTTTATTTATTAGAAGTAGGGGCATTTTTTAAAATATATAAAGTCGTAAATATCCCTACAATAATATTAAACAATCTTTCATTGTTAAAACTAGAGTATTTATAGAATCTAGCTATGTAACCCCACGCAACATGTTTTTTCTTCCTCGATCGATGTAATATTTTTAACCTAGAAACCAGAGATTGTGATTTAGATTTAGGCGACATGGAAGAAGCAAAAGGAAATAAACTCGATATTGGTTCTAAGGACAGAATATCGTTGTTGCCGGAATCGATATTGCACCGCATACTCTGTTCCCCTTCCCTCTCCCAAAAGGAAGAAATCCGAACGTGTCTACTATTCAAGGTGTGGCGTTACATCGGCTGCACACGCCCCATAATCGATTTATACTTCGGGAAGGACGACGGTGTGAACTCCTCCGTTTTCCTGGACAGAATTTTACAAGCTCGGAATCTTCATCTCGAAGAATTCTCCATTTGGTTGTCGAAGGATTACATTGTCCGCATCGACACGGCCCAAATTCTGAATAAGTGGATTCCCATAATCATAAAGAACATGCGTGTGAAGAAATTTGATCTTAGTTTGAATGAGAGACCACAAGTTTTTGTTCCACGCTCTCCGAGTTCCCGTCAACGTACGTTGTACATTTTCTCGTGATCATATTTTCCAAGCACGCTCACCAAATTATCGAGGAAGAACACGGTGTCTTCGTCCCCCATGACTAACCACCTGACGTCCGCCATGTTGGAATTCGCTATCCCGGGTTATCAAAATTGCGGAACCGATAACCCGAACGAACCCTTCGCCGGAGATCATACGAACGCCGACTCATCCGCCGGAGTCCGGGCTTTGGAGACCACGCACCCGAAGGCGCGCGATCCGCCCCCACCCGAACCCCCGCGAGTGCGGGGTTCGTACGATCGAATCGATCGCGCCAAGCGCGATCGGGGTGGGGCTGCCCAGCAGCCCCCGCGGCGGGTCCGGCGACCCGCCGCCACCAGGAGGCCCCCGCCTTCACGGCGGGGTAGGGCACGGCACCAGCCCGTGCCCAGCGATCGATCCCATGGATCGATCGCACACCCTCGGCCCAGCCGAGGGTGCGCCCCCACGCCCGCGAAACCCTAGCCCGGGCGATCGCCCGTGGTCCGGTGGCTTCGCCACCACCACGCGATCGTCCCCCGTTCATGGTTTCATATCTCGGATCTTCGTCCTACGGTATTCTCGATGAATCAAATCGAACAATTAACAAGTTAGTTGAGAATTGTACCTACGATTCGTTGTTCGGAGAAACGAAATCGATGACCTCGTGACCTTCCCGCGTATTCCTTGCACTCCGTTCGAACGTCGGGTGGGCGACGAGCTATCGAACTTATGGATCCTCTTCACTCTCAGAACTTTATTGTTGGCGTAACGTAGGTTAGTAAAAGTGAAGACCATGTAGTGCTTTTATAGGCTACGAAGGGGATCAAAAGGAGAATAAATATTGGGCTTTAATATTGAAAATTAAATTGGGTCCAACCCAAATCCATTAATTCTTATCAATATTAATTTTATTTATTTTCCACTATATAAATAAAATTGAACTCCCAATATTATTCCATATTATACCAAATAATATTTCTCCAACTTAGTATTATTTATTCCGTGTATTTAAGATTTAAATATCCATGAATAAAATTTATTTATTGCTTAATAAATTTATTCATCTCTTATATCCGAGAATAGTACCACTCAACCTTATTTATTATGCGGAACAAATCCACTCGCGAGGTTTACATAATAAATCCTTATGAGCTCATCTCGGGGATATTATCAACCCTTACGGGATACACTGCCCCTTCAAGAATTCACGGCATGCCATATATAAAATATAGTGACCCAACTTAGCCGGTAATTAACCCAATAATTAAACCGGTTAATTCCTTTGGTAAATCAAAGTCACTTATATTAAATATACACACCCGCAATTGTTTCAGGGATTAAGAATAAAATACTCCGAGTCTCAAATCAATTATCGCCGAGCAATCCTAATTGATGAGTCTCAATCGATCCGCTCAATACACCAAGTGTACAAGTGTGATAAAATAATTAAGATAAATTATTTTCTCTTTCACACAACGACTATACCGATGGATTGGTCCGTGTCCATCTAGGTCGTGAGCAACTGTTCGATTAAATACGAGTAACCGATAGTATGATCTTCTGTGTGCCCATGCAACACCATACTAACTACAACGTATAAAATCCAGGACTATAATTTGCATATATTTAATTAACAATAATTAAAAGCAAATGAATGTCTGTAATAGATAGGTAAATGAAAGTGCATACAGAGTTCAGAATACTCAAATCTAGACATTAAGTATACTACTCCATCAATCTCCCACTTATACTAAGGTCTAGTCTTATCTTCCAAACTTCCGACTCCCATACTCATCACGTGCTTAAGTTGCACTTTCAAGAAGTACTATGTGAATGAGCACTCTAGGTTGCCGCTCTGAAGTTATCTTGGTGACTACAGCGTCGTCTCCCTCGACGATGACTCGTATCAGGTGGTACTTGCTCTATGTGTTATCTTACACTTATGGACTTGTGATTTCTTACCATTTGCCATCGCACCGCTATTGACATAGCCTTTGGAAAATTAAGAATCACATCTAAGTCCCAGAGATTATCCCGGAGCTATACCAAAACTTCCGCTGCCTCTGAGGCCGCTTATTTGGTTACCCATGGCAGAGTCCGAAAAGTATCGTGCTTATCACTCTTCCATGTTAAAACTCCTTCTCCTTTAATAGTGAAACACATAGCCTGATATCGACTTACACCGGTCCTTATTCGATTAGAAATCTAAGAGAATGTAATCCAAAGGAAATGTTTGTCTGCTCCGTAATCCAGAACATAGTTTCCAGTACTTCGAAAGTACTTAAAATGTTCATTACAACAGTCAAGTATTCCTTTCCAGGATTACCTTGATATCCTCCCACTATGCTAACCGCATAGCCGATATCAGGTTCTTGTTTTCAACAATGCATTCATCGAGCTTTCCACACTTAAAGTGTAGGAAACTGCTTTCATTGCTTCTATCTCCTTCTGTGTTCCAAAACACATATCCTTAGATAGATGCATTCCGTATCTGAAAGGTAACGAACCTTTCTGGGAATCTTGCATGTTAAAACGAACCACAATCATATATATGTAAGATGTCCAGGAGAAGTACAATGTTCTCTCCTAGAGATCCAAGATCTCAAGAACAGGTCCAACTTCTTCCTATATCTTTCATAATGATTTATCCAGAATAGGTCCAGGGATCGACTTCATGAACTCCGGGTGCCGAGTCCGAAGACTCACCCAGTCCAATCCATCTGTCCGGTTGTTTAACAACCCTCCCACTACGACGGCGTTCCGGTGTAATAACAGTAAGTGCAGTTAGTGGTGTACCGCTACTCGGTTCGGCTGGTTCTCAGTCCTTATCGTTCTCTCTCATTCAAAGTATTACGTCACTTTGGGCTTGTGGTTCATCTAATAGTCTACCTCTAAGAACCGGGCGTTAGAACTTATAACGTCCTTCTGGTTCATAGTACTATTTGAACACACATCTTTTGTTCTTTTAGGATATTCTACAACTGCATTTGAATGCGCCGTTGTTTCCAGACATATCCATAGAACATAGGTAGTTCCGTATAACTCATGCCTTTACTATTTCCATAAGAGTTCCATTTCTTAATTTTTTGACACACCATTCCTACACAAGAGTGTATGGTGTAGTCATTTGGGATCAAATCCCAATCTCTGATCAGTATGCCATGCATTCCTCAGACATGCACTTGCCTCCGCGATTAGATCGCAGGCTTTCAATGGATATACCATGATGGTTCCCCACAATAGCTTTGTGTCCATTGACTTGTCAAAACACTTTGCTTTTGTGGCACATCAGGTATGCTAATCCATTTTTTGAGTAATCATAAAATGAAGTACTCGTAACTTATTGTCTGAGTAGACAAAGGTCTGCATACATCAGAGTTAATCAATTCTAATACTTGTCCGGATCTTATACCTTATATCCATAAAGGATTGCTTTGTCGTATTATCTTCCAAATTAGATTCTTAGGTCGGAAGGTCCACTCCTTCAACTTAATTGATCTTACAATCAATTTTCGACCCTTGAACTTCTCATTTGAATAAATATGACTTAGCATAAGAATCCACAAGTATAAATGATTAAATAAAGAAATCTCTTATTAGTAAAACGAGTTATATATAGAACGGTTCGTTGCATCGTGGTGGACTCAGGATTCATCATTTATATATTGCTAGCTAATGTACCAAAATAGATAATACCATTATTTCTCCTTATAACCATCAAATGATTAAAAGAAATAAAATATCCATTTATTAGAAATCCAGAACAAAGTTCTTTCTAATTTGAAAGGTACATAAAAGCAATAACCCAAAATGAAATCCTATAAAATGTCCTCCACTGCAACTGCTGCCTCCTCTACAGCATTGCCCATGTAGACTATGATTTCTTCTTTTCTAAGTCGTCGGGTTTCCTGGAACCCTTGCATTTAGAATGCACATACCGTCAGTGGTTCTATATCTACACACCAGGTTCCGGCAGATAATACCACTGACTATGTTTTATGACTAAAGAAGATTTCGTACTTTTGATGAGAGGACAATCAGACCTCCAGTGCCCAAACTGCTTGCATCGAAAGCACTTGCCAGAAGGCTTGCCTTTCCCAATCCGTGGCTTTGAGCCACTGGGTTTCTTTGCATGCTTTTCCTCTAGCCTTGCCACAAAAGCTTGTGATTCTCTTAACTTACGCACAAACTCCGCTCTCGTTGAATCCTTTTTAAGGGACTCATTGAGAGAGAATTCCGTGAGTATGTTAATCACCTCTTGTCCGGCTTCCACGCCATGTCTCAACTTCATCCTGAGGTCATTTCGAATGTCCTCATCAGTTGGGACAACAGTGGATTTGGAAAGCTCAACAGTCTGGACAATGTCCAGATTTCGTTCCCAATCATCACCATATGGAACCGGTGAGTTTTCATCCTTAAGTATATCACAAAGTGGGGTCACAGTCATTATTAACCTATAAGCACATAAAACAAACAAACAATTTAATATCCGATATTATCTCCCTCAAATAATATCATTAAATCACTAATCACATCTAAAATCCCATCAGGTAAGGCAAGCCACGTGGTGTGGACGTTTACCCACCCAAATGATTTAGCAATTAGATTTTCTTTGGTCATACATCAATTATAGCGTAACCTCGTGGGGAGGAATACTATAACGCGTATCTAAGTGTAAACCATTACTCAGTACCAAAGTAAATTACTTGGAATCGCTACATCACCGCAAGCCACGTGGTGTGGACGTTTACGATAACTTCACAACTCTTCACAATTACTTACAACTGTCTACATCAATTAATCCAAAGTCCGTCAGCATAGCAAGCCACGTGGTGTGGACGTTTACTACACTAAGAGACCTTTATAATTGACTCCCAATTACTTGATCCATTTAATCTCGTAAATCAAGACGCGGAGAATCATAAGTGAAACTCGAAGTTTCTAACCAGTGATTCACCATGCGAACGACCCTATCTCTCATAAATGAGGGAGCCGAGCAGACAAACGACCCATCTATCAAAGAATGGCACGAAAGTCTCTAATTTGTGTCCTCTACATGACCAAGTGGCTCTGGCTCCATTCCACTCCCCGGGGTGAGAATGAGTCGACTTGAAATCAGCTTTGGAAAGACAAATTAGGCATTGTTTGATAAACACAATCAATGTTTCTTGTAAAAGGAATTACAAGAACTCTCCTCCAATGACCTATCTATATAAACTTCAAAAGTTTATAAAAGTCACCAAGAGAGCAGCAATGGAGACCATGGGTATGTTTCCATACCCTCTCCCACTTAGCTTTTTACAATAAAGGGATACGCTATCTAGTGCATAAAATAAACACATATAGCATGCATACATGTAATAAAGCACATAGTATTATCACATAGTCAAAATAATTACTAGAATATTATTTTCCGACTATTATGGCTTCATCACATCCCCGTACGCATCTTCTAGTCTTCAGTCTTCGTTTCTTGAATGCTCCAAGTGACGAGAATATTAATATCCAATATTTAAATCTATTTATTTTTAATTAATCCAAAAGTTACTTAATTCGAAAATTAAGTCAATTGAATATATCAAAAATAAAATTAAATATTATTAATATATTTTTATTTATTTTATTTTCTTTTTCCCTTTCATTAAATCTCTAGAATAATCTATCCAAGATATTCTTGGAATATTCTAGATGATATCCATAATGAAATAAAGAAATAAAATAATTAGGACTATTATACTTTTCCAAATTTATTTTTTATTCCTAATCCATGAATATTCCCATGAGTAGGAATAATCAAATAGGAAAAATAAATTTAGTACTAAATTAATTCTTTTTCTATTTTTCTAGAATATTCCATAAAGAAATACTCAAAATAGGAAATAATGAATTAATTAGGAAAGTATATTTCCGGTAGGAGTAGCTCGGGTTGGGAGACCCCGAGCCACCCCACCACGTCCGATCGGCCAGCCACGGGGAGGACCGCCGCCGCCCAGCACGCCGACAACCACCGAGATGGTGGCAGCCGCGGCTAGGGCAACCAGCCCCTAGCCCATGGCCGTTCGAACCGGGCATCGCACGGGATCGATCCAATCGATCCCAAGCCCTCGTCCCTCTCGTCACTTCGTCTTCTCCGGCGGTCTTCGATACGTCGATCCAATCGCAAAATAAATTTACAAAATCTAAGTTACAATTCCGGTATCGATTCTATACACGAAATCGACCCTATACATTTTCCGGAAAAACATGAACATAATAATAAATCCTAAATTCGGTCAACCCCCGAATTTTTACTATTACAAGCATTCACCACCAAAAACGAATCTCGACATGTCCGAGAGTTTAATAAAACCAACAATCACATGACAAAATAATTAAACGAATAATCATCAAGCCATAATAGTCGGAACCCTGCAAGGTAGAACAATTTTATCGAAAATACCGCGAACGTAAACCACGCTCTGATACCAATTGTTGGAATTCGCTATCCCGGGTTATCAAAATTGCGGAACCGATAACCCGAACGAACCCTTCGCCGGAGATCATACGAACGCCGACTCATCCGCCGGAGTCCGGGCTTTGGAGACCACGCACCCGAAGGCGCGCGATCCGCCCCCACCCGAACCCCCGCGAGTGCGGGGTTCGTACGATCGAATCGATCGCGCCAAGCGCGATCGGGGTGGGGCTGCCCAGCAGCCCCCGCGGCGGGTCCGGCGACCCGCCGCCACCAGGAGGCCCCCGCCTTCACGGCGGGGTAGGGCACGGCACCAGCCCGTGCCCAGCGATCGATCCCATGGATCGATCGCACACCCTCGGCCCAGCCGAGGGTGCGCCCCCACGCCCGCGAAACCCTAGCCCGGGCGATCGCCCGTGGTCCGGTGGCTTCGCCACCACCACGCGATCGTCCCCCGTTCATGGTTTCATATCTCGGATCTTCGTCCTACGGTATTCTCGATGAATCAAATCGAACAATTAACAAGTTAGTTGAGAATTGTACCTACGATTAGTTGTTCGGAGAAACGAAATCGATGACCTCGTGACCTTCCCGCGTATTCCTTGCACTCCGTTCGAACGTCGGGTGGGCGACGAGCTATCGAACTTATGGATCCTCTTCACTCTCAGAACTTTATTGTTGGCGTAACGTAGGTTAGTAAAAGTGAAGACCATGTAGTGCTTTTATAGGCTACGAAGGGGATCAAAAGGAGAATAAATATTGGGCTTTAATATTGAAAATTAAATTGGGTCCAACCCAAATCCATTAATTCTTATCAATATTAATTTTATTTATTTTCCACTATATAAATAAAATTGAACTCCCAATATTATTCCATATTATACCAAATAATATTTCTCCAACTTAGTATTATTTATTCCGTGTATTTAAGATTTAAATATCCATGAATAAAATTTATTTATTGCTTAATAAATTTATTCATCTCTTATATCCGAGAATAGTACCACTCAACCTTATTTATTATGCGGAACAAATCCACTCGCGAGGTTTACATAATAAATCCTTATGAGCTCATCTCGGGGATATTATCAACCCTTACGGGATACACTGCCCCTTCAAGAATTCACGGCATGCCATATATAAAATATAGTGACCCAACTTAGCCGGTAATTAACCCAATAATTAAACCGGTTAATTCCTTTGGTAAATCAAAGTCACTTATATTAAATATACACACCCGCAATTGTTTCAGGGATTAAGAATAAAATACTCCGAGTCTCAAATCAATTATCGCCGAGCAATCCTAATTGATGAGTCTCAATCGATCCGCTCAATACACCAAGTGTACAAGTGTGATAAAATAATTAAGATAAATTATTTTCTCTTTCACACAACGACTATACCGATGGATTGATCCGTGTCCATCTAGGTCGTGAGCAACTGTTCGATTAAATACGAGTAACCGATAGTATGATCTTCTGTGTGCCCATGCAACACCATACTAACTACAACGTATAAAATCCAGGACTATAATTTGCATATATTTAATTAACAATAATTAAAAGCAAATGAATGTCTGTAATAGATAGGTA
The DNA here is from genome assembly GCA_954870475.1 of Euphrasia confusa. NCBI lineage: Eukaryota > Viridiplantae > Streptophyta > Magnoliopsida > Lamiales > Orobanchaceae > Euphrasia > Euphrasia confusa. The sequence continues at coordinate 29,344,403 of OX940960.1, forward strand.
AATGAAAGTGCATACAGAGTTCAGAATACTCAAATCTAGACATTAAGTATACTACTCCATCACGCCAGGCCGAGGTCGAAGCTCTCTTTAACCACGCGAGCCATGCGGACGGCCAACCTAGACCCCGTACTTGAACCTGGCCGTGACGACCGAGACCTTGTACCGCGCGCAGGGAGGTTTTAAGTCATGGATCGGGCTCGGCAGTAAAGAGAATAGAGAAGAATTGATGATTTGTATTGATAATGTAACAAGTATTTATAATTACAATTCTAATGATACACAACTAATAAAATAGGTAATGAAATATATACATGGCTATGATTAGGGAGAGTATCATGGAGATAATATTGAGATACGCAGGAGCTGTAATCAAGGAAAATCATCAACATAATTGTAGATGATTGATCATGATTGAGTTATTTCTTATCACGCCCCCTCAAAACGGTCGGCCATGGCGAAAGACCGATTTTGCGAACCAGAGAAGTATATGTGGATCGTGGGAGTGGTTTTGTGAGGGCGTCTGCGAGCTGATCATGAGTAGATATGAATGCTACACGCAGATTACCGGCTTGAAACATTTTCACGAACAAAATGATAGTCTAACCCGAGATGCTTCATCTTCGAATGAAATACAGGATTTGCACTTACATAGGTGGCTCCAGCATTGTCACAATAAATAGTAGGAATATCAGAAATGGTGATTCCAAGCTCTTTAAAAAGATTGCGTAGCCATAGTACTTCAGCGGTTGCACTGGCTACGGCTCGATATTCTGCCTCTGTTGAGGAACGAGCGCGTGTCCGTTGCTTCCTTGACGTCCATGAGATAGGATTTTTCCCTAAATAAACAATGTAAGCAGAGGTAGATATGTAGTCATCTTTGTCCCGTGCCCAATCTGAATCCGAGAAGGCATGCAATGTGGGTGGAGAATTTTTATGGATGACTAACCCCATAGTTGACGTGCCACTTAAGTAGCGAAGAAGCCTTTTTAATGCGAGCCAATGATCCTCAGTTGGACGTTGCATATATTGAGCAAGTTTGTTAACCGAGAATGCAACATCGGGCCGAGTGAGGCTAAGATATTGAAGGCTACCGATTAGAGCTCGATATTTTGTAGGATCTTGAAGTGGTTTGCCGTCAATCATTAATGGAGGATGAGTAGAAAGAGGTGTGGGGGCTGATTTTGCATCTTCCATATTCGCCTTGCATAGAATATCAAAAATGTACTGCTTTTGACTTAGAAATAATCCATTAAAATGTGGGAGAACCTCAACCCCGAGAAAATAGGACAAGTCGCCTAAATCTTTGAGAGAGAACTTCTTTGATATATGTGTGATGAAAGCTTCAAGAACTTCTGGTGTATTGCTCGTAACAATGATGTCGTCCACGTAGACCAATAAATAAATTATTGATCCATTTGAATGTAGAGTGAATAAGGATGAATCTGAAATTGTATTCTTGAACCCGTAGTTAAGTAGAAATTGTCGGAGCTCCTTGAACCACATACGTGGGGTCTGTTTGAGACCATACAATGCCTTATTCAATTTGCACACATATTTAGGATTCATAGCATCACTGTAGCCGGGAGGTTGTATTGTATATACTTCATCCGTAAGAGTACCCTGCAAAAAAGCATTGTTAATGTCAAGTTGGCGCAAAGACCAACCTTGACTCACCGCAAGAGGTAATATAAGGCGAACTGTGGTTGGCTTAACGACGGGACTAAATGTCTCGTCATAGTCTAGTCCTGGCCGTTGATGAAAACCCATTGCCACAAGACGAGCTTTGTATTGCTTAATGGTACCATCGGGATGTCGTTTTATACGAAATACCCATTTTCACCCAACTATATTTTTAGAGGTGGATGGTGGGACAAGATTCCACGTTTTGTTTCGAATGAGAGATGCAAACTCTTCATCCATAGCTTTCCTCCAAATTGAGCTTTTAAAGGCTTGAGCAAGTGTTTTTGGCTCGGTGTCAAGGAAAGTAGTTGGCTCATTTTTGGTCATAGTAGAAAGAAGATTGAGTTTATCAATCGGCTTTTGGATATTGTTACGAAGCCTAGTGATCATGGTGTGAGTAGGAGGTGGTGGTTGAGATATTGCTGTAGCGGAAGGAGTGGGTGTGGTAGTGGTGGAAATGGACTGCGGAGGTGTTGGAGTGTGTATATGATTTGTAGAAACAGTGTGGGAAGAAAGTGGAATATTCATAGGACACCACTCTTCAATTAAAGGTTCCAGTGGTTGTTGTGTTGAGAGAATGTCAGAATAAGGAAATTTGGTTTCGACAAAGTGGACATGTCGTGAGGTATATATTCTTTTTGTTTTGGGATCTAAACAATAATAAGCACTTTGAGTGGAAGAATAACCCACAAAGATGCACGGAATGGATTTTGGATCAAGTTTATGTTGAGTATAAGACCATGTTTATCGGGAGGGCGTGACGCCCTCCACGTCATTATAAGACATAAAAAATAAATAAAAAAGAAAATAAAATTCACGCCGCAACCTGGGCTCTCTCACGCCTTTAGGGCGTTGTTTAATTTATTATTTTTCTTACCACATGTAATAATTTAATTGGTACTTTATCTATTTTGTTTTACCTTTATATCATTATATACATTTTACTATATATCTAATATTATATATAATTATATATAAATATAGTTATATCAAAAATTTTATTTTTTTATTATCTACAAATAGAGACCAATATTCATATATTTTCATTTATTATATAATTATGTAATTTTTAAAATAGTGTTTAATTGTAATTTATTAAAATCTAAAATGTACTTTATAATATTTTATGTTTATTTTTTTTTTCATTTTAAAATTATTAATGGAAGTATTTTAATATTTCATATATTTTTTTAATTTATATTAAATATAAATTTAATAAATAAATATTATGTAATTATTTATTAATAATAAAAAATTGAAATGGGTTGTAGGTTGTGGATAAATGATGAAAAATTAAAAGGTTGAAATGGACGATGTGGAGGAGAGTGAAATGAATAATTTATTAAAAAGTTGGGGTGTGTTAGGTTGTGGATAAACATGGTCTAAGGTTTTAACCAGGGATAGCAAAGACACCCGAAACTTCGAAGTTTATTATAATTCGGCAATTTTCCGAAAAGCTTGAGATATGGGGAGGCATTTTTCAAGGTCTCTGTGGGAAGGCGATTTATAAGATAGACCGCCGTAGAACATGCATTGGTCCAATATTCCAATGGCATAGAAGCATGAGAGACAAGGGAAAGACATGTCTCAACAATGTGTCGATGACGCCTTTCAGAATAGCCATTATGTTGAGGAGTATGAGGAGGAGTAGTAAGATGTGATATACCATTAATCGATAAATATTCTTTAAGTGCCTCATATTCACCACCATTATCCGAGTATAAGGTAATGAGAGGAAGTTGGAAGAATTTTTCAACTAATGCTTTATATCGAATAAAAACGTCTTTGGTGTCGGACTTTAGTTTCAAGGGATAAAACCATATATAGTTGGTGTAATGATCAACAAAAATGATATAATATTTGTAACCATCATGGGAATAAATGGGGGAGGTCCAGAGATCTGTAAATATATATTGCAAAGGTGCAATAGAAGAGATAGATGAAATTGAGAAAGGGAGTTTATGACTCTTATTGCAAGCACATGAGTTACAATTTAAAGAGGAGATGTTGGAGACATTGAGATTATTGGTAGAGATAAGCTGCTTAAAAACTTTAAGAGAAGGATGGCCTAATTTATGATGCCAATCCAGAGGGTTGGTGATTGTGCTTGTGAAAACTTGAGGCAAAGTAGGTTTGATTTTATAGATTCCTGACTTAACCGGACATTGGAAGAGAGATATTCTTGTGTTGAGATCCTTCACAGAAAAAGAATGGGGTAAGAATTCAATGGAAACATTATTGTCTAGACAAAATTGAGAAATAGAGATGATGTTACGAGACATAGAGGGAACACAAAGGACATTATTTAGTTTTAGAGGAGAGGAGGAATGTGAAAGAGTAAGAGAGCCAATGTGAGATATATATAAGCCTGTACCATCACCAATAATAAGTTCCTCGGTGCCATCGTAAGGGGCATGAAGAGATAAATTTTGGAGGTCAGTCGTCACATGGTGAGAGGCACCACTATCGAGCAACCATGTTGAGGAGGATGAAGAGTCGGGTAGGGTTACCGCATGAGCTTGAGGCGCATTAGGCGTGTGAGAGGAGGACTTCGCATAGTGAGTCTGACGCGGTGGAGCGACATTGGGGAATCGTTGAGTGAATATAGGACATTGTGCGACAACATGTCCTTGCTCTCGGCACCATTGACATTTACCTAGAAAAGGACGAACTTGCTTAATGGAATTAGTACCAGGATTGGGCAGAATACCTGGGCCATTAGATCGATCAGAGTTGCGATTTTGTGGGCGAGTAGAAGTCGCATAAGTTGTTGGGGGTAAAGATGAATTTGCCCGAGCTTTTTGGATAGTGAGTTCTCGATTTATCAATTTCTCATGCAACTCTTCGAAAGAAATCGGAGTGTCCCTGCCATTGACAGATTCAATAATGGAGTTGTAAGGAGTGTTAAGGCCAAGGAGTACACGATCAATTAAGTCCTCGTGCTCAATCGGTTTGCCGAGGATCGCGAGGTGGTCCGCCTTAACAGTTTGCATATATTCAGTGATGGTTTGATTTCCTTTGGATATGCGATTGAACTGATCCTTCAATTGCTTGATGTGTCCGCGACTCGGGGTTGCATAAGTTTTTGTAAGAGTATCCCATATATCCTTGGTGGTTTTTGCTTGAGAAACAAGTGGAACGAGGGATTGAGAAAGAGTGCCGACAAGAGCGCCAAACAAAAGTTTGTCTTGCCTGATCCAAAATACATACATTGGATTAGGATTAACAACACCATTAGTAGTAATAGTAGGTGGAGGTGAAGGAAGAGATCCATCAACATATTTGAACAAATCATGACCAATAAGAATGGCCTCCATTTGCATTTTCCACGACAAATAATTTGTGGGGGTGAGTTTGATGGTGTTTTGGATGTTGATGAAGGTAAAAGGTTTGGTTGGGTCGTTGACGTTAGGGATTTGATCAGGAGGAGCAGTGTTTGCCATTAGTGAATCGTGTAAGAGCTGAGAAGAAAAAAAAAAGGTTTTTTTTTTTTTTTTGAGATTTTGGATCAAGGCTCTGATACCATAAAGAGAATAGAGAAGAATTGATGATTTGTATTGATAATGTAACAAGTATTTATAGTTACAATTCTAATGATACACAACTAATAAAATAGGTAATGAAATATATACATGGTTATGATTAGGGAGAGTATCATGGAGATAATATTGAGATACGCAGGAGCTGTAATCAAGGAAAATCATCAACATAATTGTAGATGATTGATCATGATTGAGTTATTTCTTATCAGGCAGGTTTGTTTTCGAGCCCGACAATGCCACGGGTGATGTTGGGCCTCCGCCATAGGTCGACGTAGTTGGTCATGCATCTTGACTGAGTCGCCGATGCTGAAGAGGATATGTTTGTGCTTTGCTTGTCGTTGTGTGGATGATCGAACGAGGACCTTCGGAATCGGATGAGCGGGTGAAGGATCGGACTACGACTTGGAAGTTACCAAGTAGAACGAAGACAACACGGGCGAAGGATCGTACTGCGAATGCTATGATATCTAGGATAGATCAACTTCTTATTATCTATGATAGATTTTTGATGTCTTCTGTAATGTTATTTTAATATCTATGATAGATTATTTTTCGTATTTGATTTTATGTAATTTTATTTTAATATCTGATAGATTTTTCGTATTTCATTATTATTGGTCTATTAGATGCTACACCTGGTGTATTACTCTGGTATCATCTTAATCGTTGATGCATACACCATACACGTCGGTGTGTGTGATTGTGTGTGCACTTATATAAAATAATATTAAATCAACGGTTATTAAATGCATGGTGTACTCCACCGGGTGTAGCATAGATAAAACCTTATTGTTATCTTATTAATCTTTATATTAGATATTTTTTTTCTTATATATACAAAACTACATATTCTTTGGTATAACAATTTATCATTTAGTTACAAATATGGTAAATTTCTATCTATGGTAGATTTTTGGTTTCGATCGTTTAGTTTTGTAATATCTATGATAGATTTCTGGTTCATTTAATAACATTCATAAGAACTAATATGGTTTTCTAATATGGTTTGCATCATTCCAATTCCTTAGCCAAATAGTAGTATAAGAAAGAAGAAAATGGGGCGTCCACTGCGCCCTGATAGTAAGCACCTGAGAATCCGTCAAGGAGTGCTAATAATATCGCACTTAAAACACTAACTCACGTTTCCACATAGTGCAAAATTTTGATAAATAGGAGAGTCTCGATATCAAAATGCAAGTCTTTATTTTTCTCCAATTAGGTAGTGGTAAACTCTTTAGTCATCTCAATTGGCTTGGATGCTTCCTCATTCAATACATAATTACAAAAACATTATTATAGAAAACAAACCTAGATTTTTTCGAAAACAAAATTTGCAACACAAAAAGATCGTCCCAGCATTTAAAATTCTTTGTTCTTCAATAAAACTAGAAAAATACAAAACTAATTTCACATAAACCTAGAACCCAAATTGAATTACACCAATTTCGAAGGAACGACAACGAGAAAAATACTACAAGACGTTTTCCAAAAATTTAACAAACTGAAATGTAAGAAAGTTGTGGAGGTCGATTGCTGTTAAATTCCAAATGGGGGTGTTCAAGTGCGGTCCCACGCCTAGCGCACACACGAGAGCGGGAGCTTGAATATGCACTAGAGAGCCTCAATCTATCTCAAAACCATATGGTACTAAGTAGGAGAACTCCCTAGGCTTATATCATAGACTCCCCTCTCACAATTATTCGATGTGGGACAACTCACAAGTGGTCTTCAACACACCCCCTCCACTTGTGAGTCCTAGTAAAAGGGTGGTCAAACCACTCACAAACAGGATCGAGCGGGCCCAACTTTGACATGGTATCAGAGCGGGCCCAACACGATGATGGGTGCCCCAACTGATGATATTTCCGGCTTGCCCAAAGATGGCACTATGTCCACGAGTAGAGCCGACAAAACCGAGCCTACTCGTGAGGGGGCGTGTTGAATATCCCACATCGGTTGGATATAGATCCTAAAGCTCAAATATAAGTTGGACAACCTTATCACCTTAACAAGGCCTTTTAAGGTGTTATGGCCCAACTTTGACAATTGCAGCACAACTAATACAAAGATTTCATATGAAACCGGCTATAAATCTACGATTATCAATTGATTCTAACTGTCTACTGTTCGTAGACTTTGGAATCACTGTGATAGTTGATGGCTTGTAGCGATTTGGGTCGTCGCCGGGTTTGCTTCACTTGAAATATGTGCAAGATGACGACAATTGGTTCTTTGATGTTTCGACGGCCGCCGGTGTTTGGAACCCTCAACTACTGTAGTTAAAAATGGAAAAATTTAGACTACGTATTTGAGCACACAATTATTTTGAGTTTTAAAATATTTATTTCATACTACTATAATACTATAATTTGTGTTGAAATGAAAAGAAAAGAAAAGGTTATAATAGGCAAACTGCCCTATATAATAATTAGGGATAATTATAGTTTAGTGCCTGAACTATAGGCACTTTCGGACTTTGATTGGTCACAGCGACGGAGCCACACTAGGCTCAGGGGGGTCACTGCCCCCCCCTGAGATTTTTTTTTTTTTACTATTATACCTTTATATATATTGTATATATTGATGTGTGTTGTTTGTGTGTCTTAGAAGTCAGAAGTGGGACAAATGAGCCCCCCTAGTTAAAAAAACAAACAAACTAATGTGTACATAATCCTATACGGCTATCCAACACATGTGTGTGTGGTGTTATTTAAGTACAAAATTTACACTTACTTTTATAAAGTAAAAAGCTATTTTTTTTTATTAATTGAGGGTAAAATTTAAAAATTATGGTTGAAATTATAATTTAAAAAAGAAAATTAAGTAATATTTTTTAGAATATACATACGAGTTGAAATGAAAAAAATTAAAATATACAAATTAAATTCGGATATAAAGAGTATTTTATTATATTGATGTTAAAAATAAATCTATTAGTTAAATTTTCAATATTTTTTACTATAATAGAAAATTTTAATTTTTTTTAATTTTTCTTCATTAATGAGCTATAATTTTTTTACCATAAATATAAATCTCTTATCTCATTCATATATTTACTTATTATTTAAACTTTAATAGAGAGAACTTTAATTTTTTAATTTAAATATAATTAAAAAAATATTATCGAAATTAGTTAAAAATAGGCCCCTGAGCAAAATTTCTATATCCGTCACTGGTTGGTCATCTTTTTTTTTTTGTGGTTCAGTGTCTGAACTATAGCTTAATTAGATTTTAGTGGCTGAAACTGTGGATCCCGGCGACACGTACATGTCACGTGCATTCAGCTAATATGTATCCTGATTCCATTGGTTGGCGGTGCGAAATTATATTTTTATCCTTTGTATTATTTGTCTATTTTATATATTTAATATATATATAAATACACGGGAAAAATTTAGGAATACACCTATTGAGATAACGATTCTCTTTTTTACCTATTCATTTAATAAAATGCTTTTTTACACACATAAATCTAAATATACCTAAAATATCCTTTCAATTCATAAAAAGTACCGGGCTCATGACTGAATATTTCTTTAACAAACTGCTCGATCTTCCCGTCTATTATGCGCCCACTACACTCCAGATTTCTTTTTCCCTTTTTTTTCCATACGACTTTTATCTCTTTCACGGAGATATCTTCTTCAATTTATATATTTTCATACCACTTTTATATCTCTTTCACACGACTTCTATATTTCGAAGGTAATTTTTTTACATTTTTATTATTTTTAAATTTATTTTTTGTTAATGTGAAATATATTTTATTTGTAATACAATTGATATTTATGATGGTATTTTCAAAAAATATAGCTCATTGTTGGTAATTTTTCATGAAAATAATGTGTTATTGTTATTCAGATGTCGTTGTTACAACTGAGGGTTCGTTATGGTGGACACTGAGTCGGTTTAGAATATGTTGACGGAGAAAGCGAGATGGTGGACGTTGTTGCTGATAAAGGAGTTTATGTTTCCCTTTTGGAAAGTGTTCATCATATTATGGATGTCAATAATGAGTGGACCTATATTTTAGACACACTTGTTGTTGTAAGAGATGTAGGAGTACAGAAGAAAAAACTCAGAAATGACCATCATATTATTAGCTTGTTTGTGGAAAACCGCTTACCGATTGTTTTTGTTACCTTGAGAAAAAATCGTTTGCAGCCGAATCTCATTTCACAACCACATATGCAGACTGATGGAGCATCTTCTTCCTACTTTAATCCATCTCAAGTTCCAAATTCTACTCCGGTGAGAAATAATCTTGATAACACACAAATTGATTATGATTGGGGAATTCATCCATGTGAATATAATGATGCCAATCATAATGATCCGTGTGAAGATGCTGCAAACAAAGATATCTGTGTTAGTGAAGATGATGGTGTTGGAGATGATCTTGGTGGAGAGGATGTCGATGAGGGTAATGCTATGACACATGCACACTTTGAAGAGTTTAGACTTTGGTGGGATAAGACACAAGTCAATAACACTAGCGTTAATGATGATATGAGAAACAACAGACAAGTACGTCCACGACTTTACTCACATTCGGGTACTGCTGACGTCAGTGAACTAGGAACACTTGGTCGTTGGATAATTCCTGGTGCTCCTACTTCAACAGACGATTCTAATGAAGCAGCAGAAGATAATTCTTTTTTGGGTGACGGTACTATAAGAGTTGGTGCAATGTTTTCCACGAAGGAGGATCTAACCATTGCTGTGGGGATGTATCATGTTGATAAATTTGGTGAATATCGAACCAAGTACTCCGACAAAAAAAGACTAAAGGTAATCTGCAAATCAAAAAATTGTCCTTTTATGATTAGTGCAAGTGGCATACATTCTGTTTGGAGGGTGTACGAAGTGGTCGATCATACATGCACATTAGATCCAAGTAGAAGTGGACCTCGGCGTATACCCTCGAAAGTCCTTGGTGCATTTTTTGCCCCTAGACTTCTTGAAGAGAATTCAACACTTAATCCTAGAGGAATGATCAGTGAGCTTCAACAACGCAATTCTGTTCACGTGACATACGACACCGCCTTACGAGCTAAGAATCATGCTATTGGGATGATTTACGGTGACCAAAAAAAATCTTTTGCCACGTTGCCATCATATTTGTATATGTTGAAAGAAATGAATCCAGGATCCATCACTGCTCTTGATATCGATTTTCCTGGCAACATTTTTCGAAATGCCTTTTTTGCTTTGGGCGCATCAATTTCAGGGTTTCGAAATTATAGCAGGCCTGTAATTCTAGTTGACGGTACGCATTTAAAGGGAAAATATAATGGAATTTTGTTTGTGGCAGTGACCCTAGATGGTAATAGCCAAATATTTCCCTTGGCAGTAGGGATCGGCCACGTTGAAGATGACTCAACCTGGACGTGGTTCTTAGAACAGGTTAGAAGTGCTTACGGTTCTCCCGCAGATTTGGTGATAGTATCTGATTCTCATATTAGCATTTCCAATGCCATAAAAACAGTTTTTCCTGACGCATTTCATTGCCTATGTTATTATCACATGAAAAATAATATGAAGGCGGCGGGAAAATATGTGGTTAAGTTATTTTTCCAAGTAGCGTATAGCTTCCGTAAGTGCGATTTTGAACATGCCTTGGCTAGAATTAGGTCCATCAGCGAAGGGGTTTTCGAAAATCTAATTCGTAAAGATCCAAAAAAATGGGCACGTTGCCAATGCCCACTTCGTAGATACGAGTTCATGACTACCAATACCGCTGAGAGCTTCAACAAAAGGGCGCTTTGGGCACGAAAGCTACCAATAGCGTCTGTGTTTGAAGTATTGAGATCCGTTTTGGAGAAATGGTTTTACGAGAGACGAACGAATGCAGAAAAACGAGAGCATGATGTCACCGCAGCCGTTGTTGATGAGTTGGGAAAAGCCATTCGTGCTGGATCATCCATGGATGTTAACTACATTGATAGTACTAGATTCAAGGTAAGGGATGGGGTGAAAATCCTAATTGTTGATCTCACTGCTCGAACTTGCACGTGCTGCCAATTTGACCAAATGTTGATACCATGCTCTCATGCTGCCGCGGCAATTAGGTATTTTTTTTAAATACAGTATAGTATATTGTTTTGTTTCACAGTAAACACATATTTTTTATCTTGTGTAGGAAAATTAATCACAACATATATGCCTATGTTGATAATTATTACAAAACCTCAACATTGCGTGGTATGTGGTCCGGCGTAGTGATGCCCATTCCTGATCCGACTTCATGGACGATTCCTTCAGAAATTCGAGAAGTGGTTTGTCTTCCACCCGAAAGGCAAAGACAAGCAGGTAGACCCCGACAATCGAGATTTTCCGCTGGACCATCTAGAACTACAACGAAGCGTAAGCCACAAGTTTGCTTGAGGTGCGGTGGATCTGGACACAATAGTGTCTCATGTAACGAGTACTTACCGCTTCCCACGGTGACTACCGTCACCACTGAAGAACCGGTAAATGATGGGAGGCGTCGTGCTCCTAAAAAATGCAGTATTTGTCAATCAACTGATCACACACGTAGAAAATGTCCTAATCTACCAAGGGAATGGAACGTACCTTTTTAGTCCTAAATTTAGCTTGATTTAGTTTGTTATTTAATCATGTTATCAAAAGTACTTTTTTAGTCCTGAATTTAGCTTGATTTGGTTTGTTATTTAATCATGTTATCAAAAGTTGGTTGAACCTCATGAATTCCGAGAGTGAATGCAATTTTGACAACACTTCAATCAAATGGTCATAAATTTTTGTAGAGTAAATGTTTGTTTTCATCTTTTTTGTTGAAAATTAGACTTCTAGAGCTTTTTAATGATGTATGGCATGTCATCTCTAACTTACTCGGTAAAAACAGAATATTCTGCAAAGTTGATCTTAAATTTTGTGTCATATACGAACCAACAGAGAAAAATGATGAAGATAATTATCAGTATTGCAACCTAGTGGTATATAAGGATTCACCACTTAACCAAAAGAATAAGATTCTTAGGTAAATATGCGAGAAATAAAACCAAAGCCACAAATGGACAAAGTATCCTTGAATAATACTACAGATACTCATGATGATACAACAAGGTGATCCAAAGAAAATTAATACACACGCTCTGCCATTCGTTTTCTAATCTGGCCCATGTTCAACTCGGTGACCCCGTGAATCATTCGTTTCTCAACAAACTGCTCTATACATTTCAATGTGAAAGGGCCACACGAGTAAGACCCAGTCTGCTCAAAACAGTGCTTAAGCTCACCCAATTGAATACTCCACCTATTGAAAATATTTTGAGAAACTCGAGAATAATAGTCGGATTGGTGCAACACGATAGGTAGAAGGCGGACTAATGGCTTCAAGCTCTCAAAACGCACTAACTCTATCTCGTCACTCCATCGATGCATGAATGAGTCGTATATCTTGATCAACTGCTTATGAAAATAAATACAAATGACAAACCAGTGGTCTTTACTGTACCAAGGAGTCACAATCTACAATAAAAAAACAAATAAAATAATTTCACTTAACAAATCTGAATTATATTATATTTATAATAAAATAAAATAAAATTAAAAATACATACAAAGTCGTAGTTGTCCCACGACAACATATTCAGCCAACCAGTACGTTTCTGACCACTGACACGTGCAACCAACCCCAAGAGGGAATTAGGCGAGAAGATCATTGACTCATCTAAACCGCTTGCTTCGCACTCCCGCCATATCTCGCGAATCATGTCCTGAAAATTAAATTAAATTAAAATAAAACATACAAACATTCAAAAAACATTCCAAAAAGTTAACACTTACGCCAAACTCGATGTCTAGTACTAGCAACTTCCCTCCATACTTTGGACTAAATGGCATTATGACATAGCTAGGATTACAATACAATATACGCAAATACGCATTCATGTGCTGCAATACACATTTTTTTAGTAAAATCATATGATCTAAAAATAACAAATAAAATTAAATAAAAATATCACTCACATTCGTAGTCAAAAGCACGTTGGAATCAAGAAACTGATTAAAAAACTTTGGTGTTGCCATAAAATGCGCAGTCCCATAAACAGGCACCCTAAGGTAAGAAGAATATGTCAAATAATGCCATAACACCCTTAGTTTAGTAAACCAAAAACAAAATAATGTAAAAAAAAAAAAACTTACGTCTCATGGGATCGTAAATATAGCTTGAATGCACAATCACCATTGGTGAAGTCGGTATACGAATCAACGATGATAGAAGAGGGTCTCTCGTGAGGACCAGTTGGTGAACTAATTGGAGTAGTTGGTGAAGTCAAAGAAGTTACGGGTGCAGGGGATCTCTCAAGAGGACCAGTCACTGTCCTAGATCTCTGAACAACTGGGTAACTACGAATGAACGATATTAACTGGTCTCTTACCCCGCCTCGTAAGGTACTGTCAATCGAACGAGCTATACAAAACTCCAGCTGTACAACTCGTATGTCAACTACATCCTGCACAATCTGAGGAACATCTCTACGTAGATCGTCGATCCTCTTAAAAGTACTCGACTCCAGTTGGCCAACACATCGATCAACTGCATTCTACTCATCGAACACATCGGATAAAGCTTGCTTCCGACAATAAACAGTAATTTTAGGTGGCACAGTCCGACAAAAATTATCTCGTGTCCATGACCAAGCCTAGAAATTATTATAAAATAAAATCAATTTTAGCATGGCTCAGCAGAAATTAATCAATATGTATGTTGAACAAATAAATTAACTATTGAAACGAATTGAAAAAAGCTGTGAACAAACAATATTTCAAATGAATAAAAATAAAAAATAAAAAGAGAAACGAAAATACTCGGATTACCCAAATTTTAAAAAAAATTATGTGATTAATCCGAACAGATTTTTTTTTCAAGAAAAATACACAAATCATAGGCTCAGCCTCATTATAGAAAACATAGCAAAAAAGTGTAGTGGGCTTACAGGGTCGTCGCCGCAAATTAGGGTTTTTACACACGAAGTTTAGGGTACCTGGGATTGTTGAACTTCGCCACTATTACCGCCTTGTCCATTCGATTCTCTTTTGCCGCCGTATGTGCTTGGTATCTCCGGTGAAGAAGCCATTTTCTTCGTGGCCCGATTTCAAAATGTTGAAAGAGGAGCGAAATGTTGAAAGAGGAGAGTAGTGGAGACCGACATATTTTGCTTACGTGGTGAACGAGTGAAAACAAATTTAAGGGGTATTTGAGGCATATTTAGATTTATGTGTGTAAAAAAGATTTTTATTAAATGAAAGTGTAAATAAGATTAATCGACATATTTTGCTTACGTGGTGAACGAGTGAAAACAAATTTAAGGGGTATTTGAGGCATATTTAGATTTATGTGTGTAAAAAAGATTTTTATTAAATGAAAGTGTAAATAAGATTAATCGTTATGTCGATTAGTGTAAATGGCCATATTTTCACTAAATACACTGTAATATACGACTGTAATATATGACTTCAAATCAAGACTACCCCAATTTTCGGAACCCTAAATTCAATTTGAAGAGCAAAAATCTTCATGGAGCACTGGTCTCAACGACAGAAGGATCTTAAAGAGTACAACAAAAGACGTTCCCGCTTTCAAGGAATTTTCCACCACAGTCCCTAACAGGCCTCGGGAATTGTGCGACGGGACGAACGGGAACTTGACGACCGGAGCTCGTTGTGGGAGGCCGTTAGACCTCGAGTTCGACACCAAAACAAACCGACTTTACGTCGTCGATCTCTTTCGCGGGCTCATCGGGAGCAACGAGTTTCTCAACCCGATAACCCACGAGGTCATTCTAAGCAACCCCAAATGCGAGCTCAAAGTCACCGGCTTCGGCGGCGGGTTTCACGAGGGGCTCGCCGCCGAAGGCGAGAGCGGCGATGGAACGTTCGTCGGCACTCTCAGGCAGGGCCACCGTCCTAGGCTGATTCTTCACTTGTGATTTTCTTTCCGGGATCTGAATTTGAGTTGGAAGGAATTTCGAATTTTTAGAGTTCTTGTAACTGGAAATTTGAGATTGACTTTTTGTGAGAAACGAGATTGGATCAGTGAGATGGAGACGAGAAACGATGACTCCCGTCCTTTTTTTTTTTTAATATCTTTTATTTATTTATATATTAATAATATATAAATATTATTTATAATTATTTATTTATAAATAATTATTTATAAATAATTTTCTAATTATTTATATATTAATTATATATTATTTATAATTATCTATTTATAAATAAATATTTATAAATATTTTTAATTATTTTTATAATTATTTATAAATATTTTTAATTAATTTTATAATTATTTATAAATATTTTTATTTATTTTTATTTATTTATAAATATTTTTAATTATTTATAATTATTTTTATAATTATTTATAAATATTTTTAATTATTTATATATTAATAATATAAGGAAAAATCGATAATACCCTTCATCTTCAATCTTGACCGCATGCAATGTTATTGGGATTTACTGATTCAGCCACTAAAGTCTAATTAAGCTATAGTTCATACACTCAACCACAAAAAAAAAAAAAATAAGCCACCAAAATCTGAAAGTGGCTACAGTTCAGATACTAAACTATAATTATTCTTAATAATTAAGAAAAAGATTGAGTAGCATCTAGAATAAGAAATCTTAGATTGCCCCAATCATGATTTCCCCTTATCAATATTTATTTTTATTTATAATAATAATAAAAACATGATTTAATCCACAACTTTCAAAATCTAATTTTCACCATATCTCCAAGATCTTTAATTTTGTACGCGATCAGAAAGAGTGTGTATACAGTACACATATGAGTACGTAGCATCATACTCAGGGCTCAATTGAATGTAGAAGCCCATTATGATGGGTCCAATATATAAATTCATTCAGCCCAAAAAATAATAAATGAATATTTCATCAGCAGCGGTCAATTAATACAAATTCTCCTAAACCCTAATTAGCATACTTCGAGCTTTCGATCAGCGACGACGTTCAATAATTGATGGTTTTCTGACATCCTCTGTGAGACTGTGATTGGTCCATCATAATTCAAGTAAGTTTCATATTTCTAAACCATATCACATTGATGATTTTAGTTTAGAGTGTGTAATTTTAATTTTTGTGATTTTGTTTGTATTAGAATCCGTACGGGTGTAATTATTATGATTTTTGTTGTTTCCTCCGTAATTGTTCAACCATCATTCAAGCAAGTTTCATATTTTTAAACTCTATGACATTAATGATTTTAGTTTAGCGTATATCTTTTTTTTTCCAGTGCTTATGTTTTGATTAGAACCCTTTCGGGTTCAAATATTCAATGTCGAACAATGAAATATTTAATATGAATATACTAATATTCAGTGAATGAAATATACGATGTTAGGCCATGAAATATTCAATATGAAAGTACTAATATTCCTTGAATGAAATATACGATGTCAGGCCATGAAATATTCAATATGAAAGTACTAATATTCATTGAGTGAAATATTCATTTATGATTCCGGAGATATTCGTTTTATAACTATGAAATCTTCAATCTGAGTTGTGTAATGGATTCTTCTAAAGGTATATATTTTTGCAGGTAATTAATGGGGAGCCGAAACGTTTTCATGAATAGGAGGAAAGAGCAAATAGAATTTTTAAAGAACAAGAAGAAAAGAAAGATAGACATGTTGTATGACTTAGATGTTGATTTCTCATGACATATATGTTATTATTTGCAGTTGGATGATAATGACAATAACAATGAAACTTCAAAGGGAGATGATGTCCGGAACATAAAAAAAAACTTTCAATTCAAGAATGACTACTTCAACAATATTGAGAAATATTCATTCACATAATTCGTCCAACGAGTGAATTTTGAATGGACAACGTGGTGAAATAATAGTTTTTTTTTTGTTTTTTTTTTGTGTGATTGTGGTGCAATAACTATTTTCATGTATCATTATTTACATATCTTTTTACTGTAATATTCATTTATGTAAACGGCAATCAACATCGAAAAATAATAAAATAATCATCATATTTGATTATTTTGAGTGTAAACTATTAATAGATTTTGAAGTACAATTTTCACCATTTGAAAATAATGAAATCATCATTCAAACAAAATAAAATCATCTATTTAAACTAAAATCATTGTCTACAAAAATACATTCATCATTTATTTAAACTAAAATCATCATTTTAAAATAATATAATCATCATTTATTTAAACTAAAATCATCATCTAAAAATAATATAATAATCATTTATTTAAAATAAAATCATCATCATATTTGATCACTTACGAATATAGGTGTATATCAGTAAAATAAAATAAAATATTCATTTCAAATAATAAAATAAATTTACATCAATCTTTATGATTTCCTAATTAATAGATTGCTGGAACTAATTTATTGTTAAAATAAAATTAGAAATTAAACGTATAATGTATTTGAGAAAAATAAGGAATATAGAGAAAATGAGGAGAAGAGGGAGGAAGAGAGAGAAAAAACAAAGAGAGAAAATAGGCCCTAATTTGTTTAGCACCTTTTATATTAAAAATTTGGTGTACAATGCTCATGATACACTATGTTGCACGGTAGAAATTGCCAATCAGAAATTGAAACACGTATGTTAATTTAAAGTGAAAAAAAAACTTAAAAATTGATATCTCAAGCTCCTCCCAATGGCGTGCTTAATTTCAGTTCAGAGCCTACTGTTACTTCTTCCGAATTGCCCCCAAATTTTATTTCCAGAAAACCGTTTTCGAAAATTTACTCGCACCAAAAATCCTCCATCTGTGAAAAGGAAAATCAGCGGAAAATGCACGGCGGTGGAGCAAACAGTGCAAGGACCTTCAGCTGCTTACGCCAGAGGCATGGAAAGGCTCTCGGCGAAAGAATCTCTTCTCCTCGCGGTGACCTTTTTTTTTAGTTTCACTTTTTTTATATGAAAAAATGTTATTTAATTTGGGTTTCTGGAATCGTGTTTACTTGTTCATGAAAATCGAGTATTGGGTTTGATTTGGGTTCTGTAGTTCTTCGTAATTTCGTTTCAGTGCAGCTCGAAATCGCCTGCTTCGTAGATTTGATCGATCTGTTGCTTAATTTCGGGTTTGATTTGATTGATTGGATTTATATGGATGTTTTCAGTTGGATTCGGGCTCCTGGTTTCGAGAGAACGAGGCCGTCGTCGTGAACGAGTACCGATTGAGATGTTGTTGCTGGTCTGATTCAGGAGACAATTTATCCTGGTTTCGAGCTCCGGAGAACGAGGCCGTCGTCGTGAACGAGTACCGATTGAGATGTTGTTGCTGGTCTGATTCAGGAGACAATTTAGCTTCTGGGATTTTGAAAATTGAAGTTTACCATATTAGGGTTCTTGAGAATTGGCTATATTTGAAATGAAATCTATTGTCTACGGAATCTGGACAAAAATAATTTTAATTATTTTTCATTTTTAATTAATGTTGTGTAAGTCTAATAATACTTCTCAGCTCCCTTATTTATTTTTAAGCTCGCTTCATTAATCTCAAATCATTATCATGTGGTATGAAAACTTTTCCTGTTAGGTTGCAAAGTGTAAAAATCCTTTATTCTGGGTGGCAAAGTGTAATTAGCCTTTATTCAGAATGGTATGCATGCGCATAGGGCTTCTTGCATGCTTCTTGCATGTGCGTGATGTATTCCTAGCAATATACTTCAATACCCTCCCTCAAGATGAGAATACAAATTTCGAATTCCCATCTTTCCGAGAAAGATGATGAAACTCTTTGAAACCAAGTATCTCATTTGTAAAAAAAATGCAGTGCCTTATATTTAGCTCAAAAAATTCGAAAACGTGTGTTGATTATTTCTTCTTCGAGAAACTCCACGCATGCAACAAAAAAACTGAGGAATTCCACGTACTTATTGATTCAAACTTAGTGATCCATTAAAGCTGAATGGTTTGGTGCTTCAACTCCAAGGTTGAATATACGGACAACTTGGACCTAAAAACAGAATCTTCTCTTACTTTTGCCACAACCCTAGCGATGCGAGCACTCTATAGAACCAATCAAACAAGAACATATTACCTGAATTGATTTACTAGATCGATCGATCTACGAACGTTGTGTCGGTTCGCTTTAGCTCTGGATAATTCCGCGTCAACGCAGCGCCAACTCGGAGACATTGAAGTTTTCCTTGTTGTTGTCGATCGAAACCAAACAACGACAGTGCAGTAGCACTGCAGTAGCACTTGGTGTTGTGCCTGGTGGTTTCAAATTTCCAAAAGGCAATAACTATAGTAATACCACACATTCCACCAAACTTGTAGATCAAGTGGTCGGTGGTGTGTCAACTATCACGAGAAAATCTAGTTCGCCCACATCCTTCTTGCGAGGTCCACGCCAAGCGGAGAGGATTAATGAACATAACTCTCCCAAGATAAGAACTTGAACTTTCTCACTTATCCCACTCCTCTTCACACTTCTTTCACACAAATGATAACTCGGAGCCCGATCGACTACCGACCAAGCTTCGACAAGAAGATCCGAACAGCATGGACTAATACGATGTGGCCTCACATTGTTGTTCGAACATTGTCGACCCCATCGAAAACACCACCACTGTCGTCTGTCGCCTTGAACCACCAACACGCCAACATTCAACGTTGCTATAGGACCGCCGACAAATCCGACCATGGAATAAACAAAGACAAAATATATAGGTTCAGAAACCGTAGGATCTTTCTGAAGGTCGTCCTATGAAGAGACGCAATTTAGAAACCTTCCAGCCCCGACCATAAATAATAGGTTTTTCGTAATCCGGGTTTCGATCAACTCGACCCAACCCAAAACAAAATAACCAAACAAAATAATTTTCGAGATCGTCGTGTGCCTTTTGTCGTCGAAGGTTCGATCTGAACTAAATCAAACAAAACATCATCCGAGATCGCCGCGCGCCTCCGTCGTATATCGGTTTTGGTCGTCGCATATTCGATCGCCGAGCGCCACTTTGTCGTCGCAATTTCGATCGTCGCGCGCCACCGTAGTAACTATCGGTTTTGGTCATCGCGGTTTCGTCTCGAACTTCATATGCTACCCATGGATTATTACCTCTCTTTGGGTTCAAATTAAATTCTTCCGTTGTCGTAGTAACTATCGGTTTTGGTCATCGCGGTTTCGTCCCGAACTTCATATGCTACCATGGAGTATTACCTCTCTTTGGGTTCAAATTAAAATCTTTCGTTGTGTGATGGCCTCGAACCGTGGTGAACTGATGGTGGTTGGTGGCGATATCCGAGACTTCAATATTCCAGGTTTTGGGTGTCGTCGTCAAGTCTCGTTTATTCATTATCGGTGGTCCCCTTCTCGGCGGCGGTAGCGAACCTCTTCTACACGTTTTTTTTATTATTATTGCGGAAGCTTAACAATAATATGCTCTGATACCATGTTGATTTTGTAGAGAATAAATGAGAGAAGCTCGAGAGCTCCTCTTTGTATGAAAAACAAGAACAATATAACTTGACTCTTTGTTATTAACTTGATGATTAAACCATTACATCTGTGTGCGTTTATATAGACACTAAACCCTAATCATAACAATATTATGAAAATAACTTGAATAAAGAATCTAACAAATAAGAAAAATATATAAATGGACCTCCATAATATAAACGGGCCTCCATAGTTTCTGCATTTTATTCACTAATAATTGATTTATTAGTTAAAAATACATTTTACCTATAATTTTATGATCCAAAAGTGAATTAAATAATATATAATTATTTCATGTTCATATATATTGATAAAGAATGTATTTTATTTATTAAAAATTATTTTTTTCTCATAAAAGATGACTAACTCCTTACAAAGACAGTGATTTGTGATAAAAAAAAAATATATATAATAATACATTTTTATTAGGGAAAAATGGCAATAAAGCCAATTTTCAGCATTTTTTCGGCAATAAGGCTTTCGAGAAATTACGCGTGCCAATTAGGCCGCCTAAAATGTGCAAAGACATCGTTGCCCTCGCATATATACACATTTGAACAAACGGTTTCAGCATTTATTTCATTTCCCGCACCAGTGTGTGTTTTTTTGGTTTTCCAGGTCCTATGAACAGATGAGGTCCAACTTGCTCACCATCATCCGTACTTTTGATGATATCAAGGACAAGCTGAAAGCGAGGCACGATGAGTATTTGAAGAAGACCCCCTTCTACCATCTCTTCAAGAGCATCAAGGATCAGAGGCTGACCATCCTCCACACCCGAAAGAGCGACGCTGCGATAGCTGCCGTGCTGGAGCAGATGGATGTCGGTGCTCGTACTGTAAAGCTGGGCAGCAAAGATGTCCGGATCCCTCCCGAGGATGTCGATCTTATTTTCGGCATCGTTGGCGGCAGTAGGAAGCTCGATATTACTTCCAGGTCCAAGAGTAATAAAAGATTCAGGGAGAGGATGTTCCCGGGAGAGAAGACGCTAAACCCGAAGCTGCTGAAGGAAAAGCTTGATAGTTTGGTGAAGCGTCGGAGTCGCAAGCCTCAGGCTCTTGCTGATGTAGCTCGGCTCCTGTCGTTGATAGTGATCGGCACTGTCTTCTTCTCCACTTCCTCCGTCACAATCTAATGGAAATGGTTGGATTATGTGGTGGATTTGGACTCGATGCAGAGCTACAACTGGGGCGAGGCGATTCTGAAAGCCCTTTGCGACTCGGCAGCTCTGAACAGGGACAAACCGCAGAAAACACAAGACTGCACGATACTGCTACTGGTATGTGCTTTTACTTGCTTTTCTTCACATTCGTCTTACTGTACTTCTACTTGCCGTCTTTTTTATTTTTCATTCCTTGAATATTTACCTTGAGTTTTTTTTTTTTTTTTGTGCAGTTCTGGCTTTGTGAGCACACGAAGCTGGCAAACAGGCTGGAGAACGAGCACCTCCCTCGGGTCCTGAACTGGCATCTCCCTGATCTTTCTAATGTGACCAAGGAGACTCTAGCGGGCCTTGCGGACAAGGCGGTAAATATCTTCTCTCTTTCTTCTTCTTTTAAGTCTGTTTGTTTTATGATTGAACAGTGTGAAATATTAAGGTTCAGTGTTTATTGCTTGCATTCAGTGTGATATTCATGCATACAGTGCTTGTGGATGGACATGAATGATGTTCAGTGCTTATTAATGCCATTCAGTGTCAAAGTAGAATAACTGTGATATTCAGTGCATAAAACTGCCATTCAGTGTCAGTCACTTGAGGGATGATGTTTTTTTTTTCAGTTCTAATGCGTGATGTCCGTGTCTGACAGGTGGATGCTCGTCTTCTGAAATACGGCAATACGGTGGCGGAGATCCAGGCGTACAAGGGCCACCTTTCTTATAAAGCATTCGTGAACACTCAAGTTTGTGAGATTGAGAGCGAGGATGACGAGCAGCCTGAGGAGCTGCCTTCTGGAGAGGAGAGTGACGATGACGAGCATCCGGGCTCTGAATCGTCGAGCGAGGAAGAGGAACGAAAAGGAAAAGGCCCTGAGGGCGGGCCTTCTGGAGAAGACTAGTCGTCCGATGGGGAAGACGACGACAGTTCTTCCGGGGGGCATCAGGAGATGACCTGCATAGTCCCGGAGCCGGAGGAGGAGGGTGGGCCTTCCGAACAGCAGCCCGATGAGGAACGCCCTGCTGTTTCTGCTGCTGAAGCCGAGAAGTTGCTCAACAACCTCCTGTTGGAGAATCAAGATCTCTCCGACACTGTGAGGGATCTCCAATCCAAGCTCGAGAGCACGAATTCTCAGCTGAACGAACTGACAAGTGCTAACGTCGAGCTGGAAGGTGATAACCAGCGTCTGAAGAGCGAGCTTTCGGAGCAGCTTGCGAAGATCAACGCAGAGACGGAGGTCCCCGGGGCAGCAGGCGAGGCAGGTGGAAGCTCCGAGGAGGAGGAGGAGTTGAAACTTCTGAGGGCGCGAGTGAAAGAGCTCGAGGAAGAATTGATCAAGGCGAATGATCAGAATCATCCGGTGACTGAGGACCCCGGTGCGGGCGAGGCTCGAAGCTCCGGTGAGGAGGAAGTGCGACTTCTGAGGGCTAGAGTGAAAGAGCTCGAGGATGAAGTGAAAAGTTTGAAGAATGCGTTGGCTGACCTTCAGATGTCGTCGGTCATGAACGACTACGAAAAAGTCCAGCTCGAGACTCTGGAGGCGGACATGAAAGCACAAGAAACCGTCCACAGAGCCCAGATCGAGACTCTGCAGAACATCGTCTAGGCACGGGAAGATGAAATCTTAATTCTCCAGGCAGAGTTGTGCGTCTACGAGATTGACGGCAACAAGGATGATGAAGAAGAAGGAAGCCCGTTGAGACCGGAAGCCGAAAAAATAGAGTCTTCGAGCAAGGCGAAGACCAGGTCGATGGTACGACTGGTCATGGGCAGGAAAAGGAAGCCATCCAACGGCGATGACGACGATTTTCAGTACGATCCCCTGCCCCTGCCGCCAAGAAAAAGGCGATCAAGAAGGGTAAAAAGGTGGAGGCAAGCCAGAAACCGATCCGCAGTGATTTCAATGACAAACATATCAAATTCTTAATCGCCGTGAACAATAAATTTGACCAGAACTGCGGATTCGAATTGGAGCCGGAAGTCCTCGACAAAATCATCCAGCACAGCAACAACAAAAACATGTAAGTGAAGTTTCTTTTATTTCGCATTCTGTCTTTGTTTCTTTATTTCTTTTCTTTCTTTTTGATAAGAATGTGCTTTGTTTTACTTTTGACAATCAGGTTGACAATGAGGTACTTTCCCAAGATATCCACGGTTGTGACGGTGACTGACGTGACTAAGATAATGAGATGCACCTTCATCAGCAATCACGTGGTCGACGCCTTTGCTGAGTCGCTGAATCGAGCTTACAACAAGAAGTTGGAGGCTCTGATACTTCCTGGGCACTTTTGGGTGAGTTTTTTTTTCTTTTGAATTCAGTCAGTGTTTTTATGTGTTAGTCAGTGTGTTAGGGCTGTCAGTGTTTATATGTGTTGTTCAGTGTATTTGTGTTAATGATGGTTGATCAGTGCTGTTAGGGTTGTTCAGTGTTAATGATGGTTGATCAGTGCTTATCATGTTCAGTCAGTGTTTTTATGTGTTAGTCAGTGTCTTTCATGTCATGTTCATTGTCTTATACTCTGTTTTTTTTTTCTCGCAGACCTCCATTGTTTTGGGAACTCTTGACCACCAGAAATTGTATGAAAAAATCACAGATATGATTCCATGCGTGCGAGAAGGGATTATGTTCCCGATGTTGTCGCCTGGGTTGAGAAAGAATACAACTCCCAACCATTGGACGCTGCTCGTCTGCGACTTCGTCCAACGGAAATGGCGATTCTACAACTATATTCAACCCAGGGGGTCGAAATCGAAGGACCATTACATGGCGAATGCAGCGGAATTGGTACGTGTACTGTTTTTTAGACGATATTTAAAAAATGTTCACTTTCTAACGATAACTGATAAACTGTTTTGTTTCATACGTTTCAGAAGGAAAAGGTAGAAACCAACGTGGACCTTGAGAAAGCGGGGAAGTCTGGTTTCCCGATACATGAAATTGAGGTCGTGAAGCCTCTCCCACAGCAAGCCCCATCTCTGTAAGTATCTCAGTGCATAATTAACTCATTCAGTGTTGTGTTTCTATGTTTCATTTTATGCCTGTTTAGTGTTATATTTATGCATTCAGTGTCAGTGTTTCTTTTTTCCTTTAACTACTCTGCGTCTGTGTGTGTCCAGGAATGAATGTGCTTTGTACGTATGCTACTACATGGAGAAGATTCTGAAGAAAGAGGCCATTCCGGACAAGGTCAGGACGGAAGAGTTCCAAGTATTCAAGGCTCACGCGATACGAACCATCCTGACCATGAAGGACAAGTAGTGCGTGTCTTGGCTGTGGGTTGTTTGTTTAGTTCTGGTTGAAAAAACAAGAAGTATTTTTTCTGTAAATGTATGAACATGATTATGATTGTGTTTGGATTTAGTTTCTGTAAAAAAAAATGTTTTTTGTTCATTTTTCTATGTAATTGGTGGGATTCAGTGTTAATTCTGTCTGTTCAGTGTTGGCAGTGTTTATTCTTCCATTTCAGTGTTATTAGTGTTAATCTTGTCCACTCAGTGTCAGCAGTTAAGACTTGTTGAATTGCAACATTAAAAAAACAAGCAAAATGCAAAAATTACAACACAAGAAAAATTAAAAACACTCTAAGAGCATAACTGAACAAGAAAAAAATCACATAATGTTAAAATCCTTTGTTTTTTTAATAAATGACAGTCGGGGTGTTTATGAGCCAAACAGTGCCTGTAACTGACAGTCAGTGTCAATAAGAAAAAAGCCTACTAACTAGGGTGAATCTGCTACTAACTACTGTATAGGCTCCGTGCACGTTTTCTTGTTGTGATTGCCGACACGTCCGCACCTCCCACACTTCATGGCTCTCGGGATGTGCTCACCCCTGGACGGAATCCTCTTCTTCTTAGGTCTTCCAGGAGGCCTCTTCGATGTTGGCGGCTCGATGAGGACGTTCTCTGGTACGTTAGAAGGTTGATCAAACATGGAAACCGGCTGAAGGGGATCGGCATAAGACCTGGCGTAGCTCTCTGCATGGTAAAACTTGTCCACGAACGAGGCCATCGGCTTCCTGGACCGCAGAATGCACGCAGCTGTGTGGGAACACGGAACCCCTGTAATCTGCCACTGACAGCATGTGCACGTCTGATCCGCAATATTGACCACGACGGACCGAACGCACTGCACTTCGAAAACCGTTTCGGACGACCCCACAACCACCCATTTCATGCCTTCGTTTACGGCTTTACTCAGCGTCTTCTCAACGGACGGGCAGAAAGCCGAAGTCCATTCCCTGCTCCTGGCCCCATTATCTGATTCAGTGTTAAACAAGGCCAGTCAGTGTTTGAACAAGGGCCAACAGTGTTAAAAAAGGGCCATCAGTGTTTGAGACGTATATTTTTTTCATCATACCGTGGAAAAAGGTCATCACCTTCAGCCTGATGTTGTTGACCAACGCCGTGATCGGAAGATGTCGGGCTTCCATGATCCATTTATTGAACGACTCCGCGGCGTTGGACGTCATCTCCCCGTATCTCTTCCCTGAGAAGTACACGTTGGCCCAATTCTTTGGATCCATGTTCTCGAAAAACACTTTCGCTGTCTGGACTCCCTCTTCCAAAAACTTGTCCATGCTCTGTTGGTAGGCTTCGACGGTGGTTGCGTACACACATTTTAGGAAATTCCACACCACGCCGTTTCGTAACATCTTGGTCGCCCATCTGCCTCTGAATTTGTCTTTCAGGTTCATCTTCAAGTGATTGATACAGTAGTCGTGCGGGGACCCTGGGAACACCCTGCTCATCGCCTCGAGCAGCCCGAGATTCCTGTCCGACACGAACGTAACAGTGCGAGAAGGAGATAGGATGAGCTTCAGGTTGTCCAAAAACCACTTCCAGTTAGCATAGTTCTCGGAATCGACAACGGCGTAAGCCAATGGGTACAACCCTGCATTCACGAGACACGAAAAAAAAAAAGTGAAAAAACACTTCAGTCAGTGTGAATAGCACTCATTCAATGTTGAAAATACAGATTCAGTGCTGCAAGCAACACGTGTCCGTTTCAGTGTGCATTTCAGACCAGTCAGTGTTAAAAAGATGGATTCAGTGCTAAAAACTGTACTACACATACCTCCATCGCCGTCCTTGCCTGTAGCAGCGAGCAAATGGCCCTTGAACCTTCCCTTCAGAAACGTGCCGTCCAGAAATAGCAAAGGGCGACAATGGTTCATCCCGTCGATACAAGCCTTCATCGAGATGAAGACTCTGCGAAACTTCCTGGACGCCTCGTTGAATTCGAGCAACAGGTGCGACCCAGGGTTGGAATCCGATATTGCGTGCAGGTGCTTAGTCAGTGCGCCGAAGGAATCTTTATCATCGCCGTGAATCAACTTCCTGGCCTTCTCGAGCGCATCTAGAGCGAGGCCAGACGAGATCTCCAGGCCGTAGTGATGCTGGAAGTTTCTCACGATTTGGACCGGACGACTCAGTGTGCTTTTCCGTACCTCCTCGACTATCAAACTGGAAACCAAGTCCGAACAGACGCGCCTGTGCTTCAGGGATCGAAAGCACGCGCCGCAGCTGTGCTCGTTACTCAGCTGCTTGACGTAGAAGAAGCCGTTGCTTCGATCCATCACGGCGTATACAGACCAGTTGCATCCCGTTCTGCTTTTCTTCGAGCACACGGCAGAAACCTTTTCGGGTCTGTTCTTCACGTACTCGAAATCGAATCCCACTCCGACTGCCATCTTACAGAGTGCATTTCGAAAGTTCGGGGCACCTCCTTGGAACATCTGACCGACACCCGAAATCTCTTTGTCCCAGCCATCGGTTAACAACACTTTAGAACTTGACGGACCAAACAGGCGGAACATATCTTCTGCTTCAAATCCCTCGTTTTCTGTACCAGTCGCACTAACAGCGGTACTGTTGGACACCGTCGAGAACATAGAACTAGAGGTGTGGTCTTCAGTCGCGACGGAAATGTCGATGCTCACCCGAGGCAGCTTGTGAAGTGCAGCTAGGGATACCATGTTCGACATGTCCGCATCGGTTGAGAGCACATAGTTTGGGAAATCGGGTACAGAGTAATGCATGCCGTACGCAACGTCTCGGAGCTCAGGCCACTGAAGCTCGACTGTTTGCTTCAGCTGGTGAAGGGCGGCCGCACGGGAGGAATCGATTCTGGACACCAAATTCTCACCGCCGAATGCACAAAATGCGAAAACAGCGGTCCCTGCTGAAAAACACAAAATAACGACTCACAGTCAGCGCACGATTTTTTAAGGAATGGCTGGAATGCATGAAATGAACACTGAACTCAAACAGTGTGATTCAATGTGTGTCTCTGTGTGTTCAGTGCTAATAAAGGGTGTTCAGTGCTATTAAAATGTGTTCAGTGCTGTTCAGTGCTATTGAAGTGTGTTCAGTGCTATAAAAGTGTGCTCAGTGTTTGATTGTGTGATTCAATGTGTGTTGCCTCAAACAGTTTTTTTAAGACCTGTTCAGTGTTAAATGCACAGTCAAACAAACAGTGTTTTTAAGGCCTGTTCAGTGTTAAAGTCAGACAAGACAGTGTGTTTTTTTGAAATTCAAAGTCTTATTAAGCAAGCAGCAAGTCACGACGAGTACACCCGATAACAAAAAAAAAAGATAAACAGAAACTGAATGATTTCAAAAAGATTATCCGAGCAGTACAACGAAGACAAGTCGTCAATCACAGGAAACACAAAAACCACAAAAAAGATTAACAACAATAATAATGAGATGGAGGAAGTCTTGGGTCACGACGAGGGGGGTCCCTGACCGGGCGCACCATCGACTGGCCATATTGATCGAATACGCCAACCGAGAAACTACTTCCTCCGGTCCAGGTAACCCGGATGTTCCAGACTTCCTGCACTCCAAACTCTCGAACGAGGCGTTCCCAGTGAAATCCGTGGATGGCCGTTTGATTCCGATGAGTGGTGAGAGGCACGTGTCATTTCTGGTCCAGGGAGTCCGTCAGAACGACGAAATCCCCCATTTCATCCTTGATCGGACGAACAAAGACAGCCGGGAGAGGAAAATAATTCTCTTTATGCCAACGACCATTGAATCTTTGTTCGGTCCAGTGAGAACCATTCCAAGATTCAACCCCCCGACTTGGTGTCGGTCCTTGCTCCCGATCGAGTGTACCCGGTCGCCTAGGTATCATTGGTGCCCCCCGACAGATTGGCCCGTCATTGAATCTTTGTTCGGGCGAGAGAGGACCGTTATTGAAAATTTCAACCTCACTTGGCGTCGGTCCTGGCCCTCGATCGAGTGTACCCCGTCGCCTCGGCATCGTTGCTGGCTGCCCCCCGATCGAATAGAAATGAGATGAGGAAACCAGAGAAATGACGAGGTATTTATAACCGTCCTCACACTAACATGGCAGTAAATGCCTCAACCCTCAACTAACATGGCAGACATTTATTGAAAAGGAGACATGTCAATGCCTCAAAGAAAACAAAGTCAACACACACTGATTCCTGTAACACATTGTATTTCCAACAAAATAACAGGTATCCTAGGGGAAACAAACTGGTATTCATTCAGACACTGAATGAAGCAAATCAACACTGAATCTATATTATTAAATATGGATTCAGTGTGCAACAGGTGGGTACAGTGTGTAAGTGCAATTATTCTAGCTCAATGCACACTGAATCAAGCAATTAGACACTGACTGAACCAATTAGACACTGACTGAACCAATTAAGCACTGAATGGCAAGCTGAGCGCATGAACACTGAATGCATGCTCACTGAGCACTGAATGCATGCTCAGTTAACACTGAATGCAACGAAAAAACACTGAACATGCATAATAGAATCCACACACTGTGCATGCATGTTGAATCAAGCTTTTAAGCACTGATCAGGGACGTGGATTCGAAATCGCGTACCTGGATTCGAAATCGCCGGCAAGGAAGGCGGCAGCGTATCTGACATTTGAACTGTGCCAGGAACGGCGGCGCCGGCGATGAAATCGATCGATCGATCGTTGCCGATGGAGACCGACTGCATGAAATCGATTCTCGCGGCGGAGAATTGTAGCTGCTCACCGGTGGCGACCTTCACCCTCTCCTTAGCTTGAACGCGGCGGCGGCGGAGATGAATTCCCTCGGCTCGATTGTGGATATGAATAGCGGCGGCGGAGGTGAGAGACAAAGAGCAGAATTGAATGTGTCGTCGATGAATGATTTTTCCCTCAGCTCGATTGCGAAGTAATATGGGAGGGTAATTTCGTCCTTCCATATACATTTTTGTGGTCTAATTGGAACATTTTGACTTAATTACATCAAAATTAAAATTGGCTTTATTGAAAAAAAAATGCTGACATTATTGCCATTTTTTCTTTTTTATTATTTATATTTTGGGTTGGTTAATGCCAATCATTATTTTACACGTTGGGATCATATTTAATGGACAGTGATTTGTGATTGTTTGTCCGCGTTAATTTCATATAAAAACACGTTTGGTGTAGTAGTTGTGTGTGTACCGGTGTATGTTTGACCTTTCTTCTTCACAAGTTTTTATTTTAATTATTGATGATGTATATCATGTGTTGCGTTTTCCACGTATAAATGTTTAAGATTAAATTTTAGGATCTCTCTCTTTTCTTTCAATGATTTCAATTTGAACTCGTCTAAAATTATAGGCTTAATGCTCTTGTGGCATCAAAAATAGTTGAATTTATATATATATATATATATATATATATATATATATATATATTAAAACAAAAAATTGTAAATAGAAACTCAAAATACAGATCAACACACATGCATATAAAAGATACTCCCTCCCACCCAAAGCAATAGTCACATGTGGTTAACGTTTACTTTTTTCGTCCGTTCAATACATATAATAAATAGTGTACAAAAATTATGAAAAAAAATACTAAAATAAAATATAATAGTTATATTTTATTTTAGTATTTTTTTCATAATTTTTGTACACTATTAATCATATTTATTGAATGGACGAAAAAAGTCAACGTTGACCACATGTGACTATTGCTTTGGGTGGGAGAGAGTAATATTTTTCTGACTCCTATTCGATATAATCGAGTGATTCTAAAAGAGATAAAATTATTGAAAGAGAAACAAATTAAATTGCCAGCGTATCCTTGTTGAGAAATTAATGTCCACGTAGTTCTTACTTACCTAACTTACCTAACTTAACTAGTCGGCTAGTTTTCAAATTTGATTGAATCTAGACTATAAGATCAAATAACGGCTAATTTTTTCAAATTTCAAATTCAAATATTTAGTAAATTCAAATTTAAAAATTAAATTTTTTAAGAATATTGTAAATAAGTTTATTTTTAATTAGTATTTATAAATATATAAAAAAAATTAAAAAAAAATTATTTGGGCCGAACCGGCCGGTTCAGGTTCGGAACCGGACCGGATCAACCTTAAACCTAACCCGGACCGGTTAAAACCGGTCCAAGGTTCAGGTTCAGGTTCCGAACCGGTCGATTCAGGGTTATCCGGTTCTGATTCAGGTTCCGAACCGACCGGTTCAAGGTCGAATCGAACCAAATGTGCAGCTCTAGCTAGCATACATATAAACATACGAGTACGTAATTAGCAATTAATATTACCAACCTTAAACAATCCAAATCGTGAAACATGTCAAAATAAATAAATTATATTTGTATTCTAAATATTAAATAATACAAAGAAAAATAATAATTTTAACGAAAATCATACGAAAGTTTTAATATACGACAGAGTATATATGTAAACATTAACCAAATAGGGCGATGGAGGGATTTTAAAAAAAAAATCCTTAGGATATCATTAAATATTTTTTATAAACAAAAATTAAATAAAAAAACTGTTTTTTGCATTTAGCAGGTGACCATTAATTTTAGCAAGTCAACTTTAACTAGAGGTAGAATCATATGCATCACGTGCATCATGTTTAATACTTCCATCCATTCTAACAAAAGATTCAATACTTACTTTGTAATTTACAAAAGTTTAATACTTCCCTCCATTCTAATAAAAATGCAATATTTACTTTGTAATTTACAAAAATATTGCATTTTTTTTTTGGAACGAAAAGAGTACATTCTTTTTCTTGTTATCATACCGTTTGATTCGACACACTTGTTGACTCCACTTCTCCAAGTTATCATTCCACCGCTTGATTCGATATTTTCATTTTTCATATTTTATCCATAACCTACGACGAACAATTCATTTCTATTTTTTTTCCTATTATTTAATATTTCAATAAATATATTTTTATTCATTTTAAAAATAAGAAAAACGTACTTCAAAATTTAAAAAAAATTATTTATAATTTAAAGTTATAATAATTTTTTTTATACATTTATAATGAAAAAAATAATACCGTATGAAATTGTGATACAACATATTTCAATATTGATCTCTATTTAAAGATGTGAGGAAATTATAAATTTTGATATAATTATATATGGGGGACATGCAGATGGGTGTCAAACATATAAGGGGTATGAGTTATATTCCGGTGATATAATAGTATGAGTAATATAGGCCGCTCTTTTTGAAAAGACAAATATGCCCCTACTTTCCAGAATAAAAATAATAATAAAATAAAGTGATTTGAGCATTGCGTCTTCTTCCCGTTTTCTGTGTATATTTTCGATTAATAAAGGCGTCGATCTAAACATGTAGAAAAACATCAAGCTGAGAGAACACTCGATCTATTCATGGTCCAGCGATACCCAACACGAAGAAAACGAATTCGAAATGGTTTTTTTAAGTAGCACGAAATAATGCGAAAAGCGTAATGCACGAATCTATTACGGGTTCGTGCTCTTATTGTTTCGTGTTTACCTTGGCATGAAGCCATTACTTCGTGCTCCTGATATCACGAACTATTATAAGTTCGTGCTCTTCAAATTTTCGTGTTTTTTTTGGCACGAACTCAAAATCTCCTGAAACGATGCGTTTTTGCAGAGTTCTCAAAAGACGTGCGCTTAATCATGATTAGTGGAAAGTTGCAACTTTCAAGTCTAGATTAGGGGACGATTGCGATTCTAGAGTAGGGGACTATTGGGGTCGACGATCACCTTATTATAAAAAACTCGATTCATAATGCATTACTAGAAACACGAAAACAGATCAATTATCCGTATGGCACCTCTTTATATTCCTCGAAATCTCTATGTTAATCAAAAGTCCGGTGTATTTGACTACACTGTATCGCTCCCCCCTATAGCTTTGAAGTTTGTATAATCCGGAGGAAGCTGCCGCTACACCCTAAATTCGCTGCTCAATTGGCTCGCCATGTAGGAAATAGAATAATTCTCCGGGTCGACTTTCATCTATGGGATGTCGATGTTTGCGTCCGTTTCGATTCGGACAGAGTATGGTTCGGACGTGGGTGGGATAGCTTCTACGATCACTGAGAACTTGCAACTGGCGGGTGGGTGCAGTTTCGGGTGGTCACTGAAGTTGAAATCGAAGTGGATGTGTACGACGCCCACGGGAGACCCAAACCGGATCGCGGCTATTAAAGTTGTTTCTTTTTTATTTACATATATATGTTAATATCATTCGATCGTTCGAGTGAAATTTTGGATGTGTAGTGTTTTTTTTTTCAGTCTATTGTATAATATTTCTTATGTTATTCGTGCCGATTTGTTTCACATTCGTGCTACTTAGTTTGAAACCCTAGATTTATTTATAAAAGGGAACCCTAAATATTAACACAGTTACTCCTACTTCCTTCCATAAAAATTAATTCTCAGCTACCGTGGTAGTTAGAAACTTTATTAAGCACGACACGATTGCATGCTCAACTACCGTGGTTGTTCGAAACAATTTGGTTAATCGATATACAACGCTCCTTGAGTCAATTCCAAATTCCCACAGGGTTCGAAGACAAATTAAGAACAGAAAGGTACTCAGATCGTTTTGTTTGTTTTTGTAATTTTCTAGATGTCGTTTCATCCTATTTTAGTCCATTACGGTGAACATTCAGAGCGAGGCAATGAGAAATTGCTACTTTACTTGCCAATGAACCATGTATCTCAATCTCACATACTAAGTTTAATTAGAGAAGCTTTGCGTTCAAGAAGCACCGATTATTCGATGTTCTTTAACACACGTCACAAAGGCATTAATAAGGTGAAGGTACTCTTGCATTGTGACCCAGATTTGTTTCGGCTCATTTTAGAACAAAAGGAGGATGCATAGGTTTTTGTATTTGAGTGTGTTGTGTGATTTGTAACCCTAATTTAAATGCTGATGTTAGAACACAATTTGTCCTACGTACTGTACTATTTCGTGTTAAATAATTTAAAGTTCGTGTTAAGTACATTCCGGTTCGTGCTAACTTCTGATGAAACTATTTCATGCATAATGAGATGTTCGTACTAAGTAAGACAATATTTCGTGTTAAAATGTAAGAGGTGAAACGAAGTGGTGCCTAGAAGGAAAAAAATGCCAACGGTCATATTAATTTAGGATTTATTACTCACACTGATTGATAGGGGTGATATTCACTTTCTTTCAACCACTTCAAAATTAAAATTGTACTGTAGTAATTTTGTTTATTTAAGTGTTTGTGTTTTCTTTTTTAAAACAAATCTCAAATAAAATATGGATTACAAACGATTTTTCACACAAATTACAGTCGATGATTTCTTGTGTGTGTTGCGTCTCCCCTCTGATTTTGCTCGTGAACATGAGGATCTGGTGGGTAAAACCCTCGTACTCAAATCCTTCTGTGATGAAGAGTTTATGTACAAAGTCATCTGGAAGGACGGTTTCGTGGTGTTCGGTGAGGGTTGACATGAATTTGCTGTAGCACATCATTTGAAACGGGGGTATACGTTGGTCTTCAAATACTATGATTGGACAAGCCCAATTATCGTACGTATTTATGGTCGATATGCCCTCGAGATTATCGACTTCCGAACCCCAACGCCCGCCGGTCGAGTGACATTGACGGATGCGACAAGGGTAATCAGTGATATAATGTATTGGGACATTATAAATGCGTATGATTGTGATAATTAGTTTCATATACTGTATTATGTTTTAATTAATAACATTTTAATTGATTTTTTTCCTTTTAATGATCTTATTTTTTCCGCCTTTCGTGATACTGTGTTGAACGATGAGTCCGTGCCTCAAAAATTTATAATTAATTTAATTTGATTTGATTTGAAATTGTAAATAGTCAAATCATTTCTGACAAAGTTCGTGATGGCGTGATGACATGTTCGTGTTGTTCGATGAGTTCGTGCAAAGCGTTAAAAACTTGACAAAATGGTGTTTTGAATTGTTTGGGGTACCTTTGATTGTTAATATTAGAATCACAGTCATGAAATAAGGCATCTTGGATTAAAATTGGTCAAATTTAATTGATAAACATGAATTAATGGTGTGATTGTATGTTACATGAACTCAAATGCATACTTTTAACATGAACATCATTAGTTGTTTGTGAACATTGAACAATCTTGATTATTCTGTTGTTGAATCAACAATATCTTTTGTTCTAGACTCGTTTTGGATGATTATAATTGTCTGGAAGACATTAAACATGAATTAATGGTGTGATCGTATGTTACATGAACTTAATGCATACTACACTAGTACTTCTAACATGAACATCATTAGTTGTTTGTGAATATTGAGCAATCTTGATGATTCTGTTGTTGAATCAACAATATCTTTTTTTCTAGACTCGTTTTGGATGATTATATTTGTCTGGACGACATTAAATCACTTATTCTATCATCAAAATATTGATAAAACACGTAAAAATCCTTTTTTCATATCATGACGCGAAATTTTAACCCTCGTGCTCACATACGCACGAATACTAACCCCAATGTTGTTTGAAGCATGAATGACGCTGTTGTTCGTATCCACATTAGAACGAAACAACCAAACATGAAATTCAAAATTTCAGATATAATGTGGAATGTGGACTTGGGAGGATTTTGAAATTCAAAATTTGAGATTTTGAAATTTAAATTTATCTTTATTACATATTTTCTGACACATTAATCCTAATCAACAGTCAACAATTTTGTCAAAATAATCCAAGCAGTTCAAGATCACCACGAAAGCTTGTACACACAAAACGTTGAGATTATGGCACGAATAGAGAAGTAATCCGGAGCACGAATGATTGATTGCGCCAGAAACGTTGAGATCATGGCACGAAAGTTTGTTTACGCACGAACTTATTATTTTTAGGGTAGCACGACTGGAGAAGTAACACGAAATGGATTATAAATAGCACGAAATAGAAAAGAAATTCAAGAACAATATTCATTAATTAATTAATTAATTAAAAAGAAACAAAAAACAAACTGCATTGCAGGAAAGAGTAGCAGGAGTACATAATTAAACAGATAGACTAGTTGTCTTCATCATCACCATTATATCCATCACCACTGTCGCTCTCCATCTCAGCATCTGAATCTTCAAAGCGGGTTTCCTCAAACATTATTTTTCGGATTTCTTCTTGAATATTCGGAAACAATGCTCGACCTGAGGGTTTATGGACTAAGAAGTTCGTAATCTCATAGCCAACGAGTGTATAAATACGGACGATCATTGGTTCATCACCATTGTAGGTGAAGATCAACGTGTAACCCTTTTTCAGGTGATGCGAAACACAAAATTCACGCCACCCTTTGTCGAACGACATGTAGCCGTTCACCCAGGTTATTTTCATCCACCACTCGTGACCATGAACGTCGCGCAGCACAACGGTTTTTCCAGCCAAGTGCTCGTGCTCATGAGCAAAATCAGCGGGTAGACGCAACCAAAAGCCGAAATCTTTGGTATTAATCTGTGTGAAAAATCGAGTAGGAGCCATTAGATTATTTAGTTTAGATCTGATTGTGTTTGTGGGAGAGGAGAGAGATTTTATTATTTGTTTCAGAAGGTGTAAAACAAACAGAAGGGATGATTGTTTTCTGCAGCAGGTGAACCGAAAGTATGTGTTGTCAAATCTATTTATTCTATTGGTTGGCCGCTGCAATTCTCTTCCTTCTAGGCGCATTATCGTTTCAGAGTTTTTGAAGCGTCATATCTTATTATAGTTAGAAAAAGGGAAAAACCCTAACGTTGTAACACGAAATATGGTAGCACGAATACTAATGCACGAAACAAATATTATTAACACGAACATATCGCTCAATACGAGATGTACGTAATACACCTTGTCGCACGAACTGTAATTTACCAATCAGCACGAATATTAAATCAAACACGAATTTTATTTCAACTATTAACTCAAAATCAAATTAATAAAATAACAAAAAATCAATAGTTTCGTAGCACGAATATCAATCAACACGAACTTCAATTTTAATTGCTACAATTAAATGAGCCAACAAACAACAATATATGGTTGAATGCGTATTAAATCAGATTAATGATTTTTTTTTTATTAATTACTTTAATTAAAAGTATTTTTGTATGGAGTCACATCCATTCATAAGGGATTCTCATCCCTCCCATCAAAATAAATATTCATATTCGAGTTTCTTCCCTATTTCACAATCTCAAAACATGGAAGGTCGATTCTTTAGAGTTTTGATTGGGGATTGGAAAACTCATCTTCTACTTCCTCCATAGTTTGCGCGTCACGCCGGGAGGAACCTAGAGAACAAGGTGGTTCAATTTTACGATGTATACAACGACCATTATGACGTCACAGTAACCCGAGTAAACGGCAATCTATACTTTCGTCGGGGATGACCCAGTTTCTATAGGGATCACTGTATTCAAACCGGTTGGTTCCTCGTGTTTCACTACTTCCCGATGAGTCCACAAACTCTAGTGGACAAATTTGAAGTTATCGTGTTTGACCGCAGCGCCTGCGAATTTCTAAACTTTCGCAGGAGGATTGCTCAACCGCCGCCTCAATCGCCTCCACCGTCTCCACCGCTTCTGGTGCCTGAAATAATCGATAGCGATGTCGATTCGAATTAGTTTTTTTTCTTATTTGATGTACCAGTCGCAATCATATTTTTAATTTTAATGAATGATTCGGCTTTTAATTATTTCTTTAATTTGTGTTTGTGGTGATAAATAGGCATACAAAGTAGCACGAAATCATGAAAAGATCGTATTCCACGAACATATCACAGAGCACGAATTAAGTTACAAGTTCGTGCTCAGACAAACACGAAATTAAAACGATCGTGCTTTCGAACTTTCGTGTTTAGCTGTGCACGATAATGACAGACTTTCGTGCTAGTAGTGTCACGAGGTAGAAGTCTTCTAAAAAAGGGAGCGCTTAATTATCATTTTTATTTATCATTTTCTATATTTACAAAAGTAAGTGTAATTAAGTCTTTGTACGCGAAATTGCCCATATAACATGTATTTTTATAAGAGGGGCCGCGGAACTCATATTTTAAACTCAAAGATATCTTTTTGCCTATTTCTCATTATATATTTTTGTTTTATTAAATTTATAAATATTGAATTTTAAAAATAATTTAATAAAATTTAATTATATAGAATTGGCTAATAAAAAATTGCCACGAACTCCTTATGGTTGAATTCTTTTTCCTCACGCCCATGTCACACGATGACCAGGTCATCCTCTTGAATTCAATTTTTTTTCTTGTTTTGTCAGTAGTGAAGGGGGAGCATGACCCCCGATAACAATAAACATAGCCTAACTACCATATATATATATACTTTTAAAATGAAAAAATATACTGTACCTAATTTGTTGTAAAAAATCTCTCTATATATAAATGTTTTGAGCTTTCATAAACTCACTAACTACCAACTTCATTAAAATGTCTCTTACACCAACGGTGAGTGTCATTGAAAAAAGGAGATCAGCCAACTACAAGCCCACCATTTGGACTCATCAGTATCTCCAATCACGGAAAACTGCTTATGGGGTACGTGAAATTATTTATACGCTACTTAATTAATTTCTCGATCATATGAATCGATCTAATTATATTGCAGGAAGATAGGTTCTTGCATCGAGCCGAGAAGCTTAAAGGTGAAGTGATTGATTTGTTGGAGAAAGCAAAAACCACTCCGTTCGATGATCAGATTGAGGTTGTTGATGTATTGCAAAGGTTAGGGATCGCTTATCACTTCACAGATTACACAGACAAGATTCTGGGTAACATAATAAGCAGCTGGAGCCTCGTTGATGCTGCTGATGGTCATGATCACAACTTGCATGCTACTGCGCTGAGTTTTAGGCTCTTAAGGCAACATGGATATAACATTTCTCCAGGTAAAGTATATTATAATTCTGTTTTAAGAATTTTTTTCATACTTTGTCGAACACAGAAATTAAGAAAAGTATTCCCTTTAAGTGTGATTAAAATTAAAAAATAAAAGTAAAACACTTTTAAAATTTAAATAATTCTTTTTGGACTTCTAAAAATGGCTTTTACTTTCATTTTTTGTATCATGGTCTCTATGAAAAAGTCTTACGTAAGAAAAAGTATATTTTTAACAATAATTATTAAAAAAACAACAATCATACAAATGCACTATAAATATACATGTCAATGTCAAGATGAAACAAGACACTTTGAATGGTGAACTGAATAATTACTTATTTGAGATGTAATTATTAGTAATAAATTTAGGGGATTTCATGAAAAGAGTAAGTTCCTAGTGTTTTATTTGAATTAAATACTAATGTTTAGTCTAATTATAAAATAGTAAAAACATCCAAAACTACCCTTTCTTGTCTTTCTTTCTTTGTGTTTGAAAGATTAAACATAATATACAATCAATTAAACATAATATACATAATTAAATTGTGAAGAAAGAAACTCTCGTCCCTCACCCAAACCCTCACCCAAATCTTAAACATAATATACATAATTAAATTGTGAAGAAAGAAACTCTCGTCCCTCACCCAAACCCTCACCCAAATCGCACTCCGCCCTCACCCAAATCAGACTCCACGGCGGAATGAGATTTGTAATTTGAATAATTAAGATTCTAAACATACAGTGCAGTCGAAGTTCTCGAAACGTAAGGAGATTTTCGGATGCTTTTAATCCATCTTTCAATCGGGCTAGTTTCCGACCCCGGTAATCGAGTTTCTTCTTCTTCTTCTTCTTCTTCTTCTTCTTCTTCTTCTTCTTCTTCTTCTTCTTCTTCTTTTTCTTCTCGTTTCTATGGCTGTTCAATTCATCTTTATTTTCATGAAACTCTCAATTGAAATAGTGCTTATACAGTAGTAGTTCCAGTAATTTGGTCTGATCTCTTCCCCAAATGTCGATCATATGCGGCGTGCCCCCACATTTATCCGCTGTAGAAAATACGATTGTTGGAAAAGTGAACTCTCTACTCTATACATTGATCTTGAACCTTTGCCTCGTGGAAAAAATCGAAATGGGGATCGCATATTCTCTCTTGAAAGACATTGAAAAATGCTGCAGAGTATATGCTGCAGAGTATTGAGCAGTATATGCATCCCGGTTCGGAGCTCGAAGAGAGGCCAATGGCTTGCTTATGCATCTACAATTATACTTCGTGAAAAGGTATACGCGTTGTACTCGTAATACAACACTTTTTACGACTTGTTCACTAACCGAGGTGGCAGGGAAGCTGATGAACAGCAAGGATGCTGATATTGCAGTACTAAGCCATGTTAAATTCCTCAAGGTCAAGGAGAACATGGCCTGATGAGTCTGAATGTATATTACTCTTGCAGTTTAAGAAAATTGTTATTGTTTTATTTTTTAATTGAAAAGTAATGATTAAAATATATTTTAAAAGTGAAAAGTAAAGTAGTTGTGAGTAAGTTTAAAAAGTAGGTGGGATAAAGTAGAATAAAATTGTATATTAAAAGAAAAAGTTAGAATAATTATTTTCTTTTTTGGGGTGTGTCAACTATTGTTGGACACCCCAAAAAGGAAAGAAAGTATGACAACTGTCTTTGAACCGAGGGAGTAAATAAATAAACTCATATTTCTATTCGTAACACATGTTTTCGCTTACTCAATCAAATCAAAATCCCTACAATGAAGAATCAGTCGCTGGAATTTGATGACGAAGTTATTGTCAATGCCCACTAATATTAGGCTATATCTAAAACGTCAAAATTAATTTACTAAACATGAGAAACGATATAAAGAACTATGATATAACAAGTTCAAAACTAGAATTATAGTAATATTTAACAGCATAAACATATCTAATCAGTAACTATCTAGGGAACTATGATATAATAAGTTCAAAAATTAAAATTACAAGAGTAACTCTACAAGTAACTACGACGCACGTGACAAAACTAGGAAGGAACGAAACTAACAGAAAGTTGATAATAATATTACACGAAACTAGAAACAAAACTAAGTAGAAAATTGATAATTGTATTAAAACAATACTAGAAGCGATACTAGATGAATTTTAATTATACAAATCAAGACATTGCAAGAAAGGAGAAGAGAAGCATGGGAATAAAATTGATCAAAACAAATAAGATTGAACTTGTGGTCCTAGTACAGTACGGTACTATTCAATGTTCAACATCATAGTACTAAATAAATTAAAGAAACATATTGATGAGGAAGAAAAAAAAAACAGTATTGGAATCACTGCCCCTATCTAAATTAAAAAAAAAACACGCAACATTTGTTTGCAAAGAATAAATTAAGGAACCAAATGCACAAAACATAGGTAGCAAGTCTGGTTCGAATTGGAGACAAAATCTTCTTTGTTAAATTGAATCATCTATCGAATCCAATGATTGCGGCCTTTACACCCCATCGAAGAGCTTCTGCACATTAAGTTCTTCAAGATCACGCAAACCATACATATATTCGCTTAGGAGAAATTCTCTTCTCGCTTTCATTCCTTGTATAAGTTCCCAACACAGGACTGCATCGTTGTTTATAGCATGCTCAGAGTTATCAAACATCTCATCATCATCATCATCGAACATTTCCACCTCTACCTCCTCATTGTGCATCTCCTCGTCCTCTTCCTCCTGCTCATCATCATCATCATCATCGTACATCTCCTCCTCCACATAGTGCTAAGGTAAGCTTCAATAACAAATTGAATCAAAATTCATGATCCAACCATCAGCTAAGGTCGGGGATGAGATCTCTAACACTCCCAATTAAATGAAAAACAATCAAATTATAATTTCGAACAACCCATCTGAGTAATCACACTTACAGTGTTTTCGAGCGCAACAACAATTTGAAATTTGAAAGTGGATGCCCATTTGGAGGAGGGGGATGACGACATCGTCTCGTTCGCGTTTTCATAGACGACAAGCGCCGATGCCTGCCGCATTGAATCAGAGAGCTGCATCAATTCATCGATTGCCTCCATGGATTCCAATCAATCAGCTCCCGAAAACAAATCAAACTGGCAGATGTGCCTTAACTAAAATCACTGGATCGAAGCACCAACAAACACAGATCCAAAGTAATGGGAGGAGATCGAGTCAATTAGCGAGCGAGCCTATTGTATCTGTTTGCGAATCATTGAAGATAGATTTTTGGTTTTGAAAGTTTTGAACTTTCGAAAATGAAAAATTGAAAGACGAGAAAAAAAAATAGAAATGTGAGAGTTGTAGCTAAAGGGTAAAAAAGGTATTTAGATTTTGAAAAAATGTGTTAAAATATGTTTAAAAATCATATCAGTATCTTAAAATATAATTAAAAAGAATATAACTATCTTTCATTATATTAATACATATCTTAGGTACTTTTTACAAATATCAATAACCAAATTGTTTTTTTCTCTAAAATTCTCTTTTACTTTTATTGATCCTTTATTGATTATTAACCTGTAACAAATATTGTATTTGTTTGATTTAAATACGAGTATTATCTTTTGAATCGATATATTTATTGCTAAAATAGCAAATTATAGTCCGAAACTCAATTTTTGATATACTGTATGTCAGGTTTGCACTTAGAATTTTCAAGTCCAAACTTTGACCTTAAAAATTACATGAGTCGATCTAGGGTCAATCAAAGATGTAGCCATATAACCCAATTGACCGTCACGGTCAAATAGTACCCCTTTTACAGTATAAATTGACTTCAAAAAACATATGTACAATATAAACCAATTAGGTTTATATATAAAAGAAAAAGTGAAAATGTTAAAAAGTACCATTAAGTGGATAGGGAAATATTATATTTTTTATATGTTCTTTCTTTTACTTAATAATCCGTTGAACTATGTATCTAATGGAGTATATAATTATTTTTGTTTTTTAGATGATGAGGTGAAGAGCAAAGGAGACAAGAAAAAAGAGGTTAATTTGTATAATCTCAATACGTATTTTGTGATAATATATGTGTTGTTTCTTTTGTGTGTTTCTGAATGTGGAGGCTTTGGAAAATATTGAATCACGTTTACACGTTTTCCTTAAAGAATATTTCGACCCTATAACAGCCAAGGTATCACGAAACTTCTTCTAGGATAAGACAGTTTACACGTTTTCCTTAAAGAATATTTCGACCCTATAACAGCCAAGGTATCACGAAACTTCTTCTAGGATAAGACAATACCGCACTTGTTCTTTGGCGTAGAAACAAGTATACTATAGAATGTTTATTTGCTATACTTCGTTAACACAAAGCTCTTAATTTCGTGGGTCTTAGAATCTGATTTTCAACACCCTTATATAGGTGTTGAAACACCCCTTTGGATAGTGAAAATACCCTTTCATGAAGGGCTGCACCCTTTGGGAAGAGTTGCACCCTTTAAGAATGGTCACACCTCTTCGAAATCACTTTCTTTAGGTGCCATGCAAGCAATTTCGTGGCTGCATATTACAACCATGCAAACCATGAAATTAACATATATTTCATGCTAATTTACACATAATAAATCAACACCAACATTCACTTAACCAAACAATGATCCGTTATCACTTTTATACAACCGTGCACTCCGCACTTCGCCTAAATCATATTGTAGTGCTTTAGGATCATTACCGAAACTTTGTATGAATCCAATTACATTAAATGGACAATGATTTCACTTAAATCATCAACATTCCTCCCCCATTTAAGTGTAATCCTTGAATCACTTATTTTAACAATAACAGCCAGAATTATGCATAAAATGAAAATGTCCTGAAGATTGAATTTTCATCTTAGTGTTATATACAACTTATATATTCGAGAATCAGAGTGTCTTAAAAGATTGAACTCTTCAACCCATCTGAATACATAAAAGATACTACACACATAATTCCAAATACATTCTATAATGATTTCCGATACAAAATTAGGCCTTGTATCCCATCCATTCTTGAGTGTATATAGAGCTTAGCCACGACTCTTGAAGCTGCCACACTTCCCACTCATATAGGTGAATCATTTCTTCGTGCACCTGCAAAATGCACTTTATCAAATGATTCATTAAGAATTAACTTCAACCTTAACATGCAGGTTCAAACACATACCTTTGGGATAATTTCCATGTGTTTCAATCTCAAATATAGGCTTCCCAATTGAATTCTGGTTCTAATACAATTAGAAATGAATTTGGTATCCGATATTTGAAGATTCAAAGAGGCTTCAGACCCATCCCAATCACCGACTTTACTACCAAGTCTTTTGCTAATCCTTTGGTCAAATGATCAGCAAGATTATGTTGTGATCTCACAAAATCAATAGAGATTACTCCTTGAGTGATCAGCTCACGGATCGCGCTATGTCTAACGCCCAAGTGTCTTGACTTGCCATTATAAACATGACTATATGCCTTAGCCAAAGTGGCTGCACTGTCACAATGAATTGAAAACGCCGAAATAGGCTTTGGCCACAAAGGAATTTCATAAACCAAATTCCTTAACCATTCAGCTTCTTTACCAGCTGCCGCAAGTGCTATAAATTCCGATTCCATAGTGGAACTCGTAATACAAGTTTGCTTCTTTGAAGCCCAACTTATAGCACCGCCTCCGAGTAGGAAAACCCAACCAGAAGTAGAGGAATGATCCTCTATATTGGTTATCCAACTCGCATCAGAATACCCTTCTATTACCGAAGGATATCCGACATATGTCAAACCAAAGTCTTTGGTTCCCTTTAAGTATTTTAA
This sequence comes from Euphrasia confusa, assembly GCA_954870475.1. Lineage (NCBI taxonomy): Eukaryota > Viridiplantae > Streptophyta > Magnoliopsida > Lamiales > Orobanchaceae > Euphrasia > Euphrasia confusa. The sequence goes on from OX940960.1 coordinate 29,389,279, forward strand.
TACACGCCTAACAGCCTGCCAATGATGCGTGCTAGGATTACTTGTGTATCTACTTAGTTTGCCTACCGCAAATGCAATGTCTGGCCTTGTGCTAGTCATAGCATACATAAGGCACCCAATTACCTTGGAGTATTCCAACTGGGACACTGCAACACCCGTATTAGGCATGAGTTTTACACTCGAATCATATGGAGTACTGACCGTAGAATAGTCATCACAATGGAATTTCTTTAACACTTTCTCAATGTAATGAGATTGAGTTAAAGTAATGGCATTGTTTTCACGAATGATTTTAATTCCTAAAATCACATCCGCCTCCCCCATATCCTTCATATCGAAGTTTGATGATAAAAATGACTTAGTCAAATCCACTTGTCTTTGGTCAGTACCAAAGATAAGCATATCATCAACATATAGACAAATGATGACTCCTTTACCAAAGTCATCGAATTTGCTATACACACATTTATCCGATTGGTTTAACTTAAAACCATTCGATAAAATTACTTCATCAAATTTCTGATGCCACTGCTTAGGTGCTTGTTTTAATCCATACAAGGATTTAACAAGTTTACATACCTTATGCTCATTACCAGGCATAACGAACCCTTCGGGTTGTTTCATGTAAATTTCCTCCTCTAACTCACCGTTAAGGAATGCTGTTTTTACATCCATTTGATGGATCACTAGATTATGTATTGCAGCCAAGGCTATCAATAATCTAATCGTAGTTATTCGCGCCACAGGAGCATAGGTATCGAAGTAATCAATACCTTCCTTTTGCCTAAAGCCTTGAATGACTAATCGGGCTTTATACTTGTCAATTGAACCATCGACTTTCATCTTTTTCTTAAAGATCCACTTGCATCCTAATGGTTTACAACCGTTAGGTAAATCAGCAAGCACCCAAGTGTTGTTTCCCATAATGGAATCCATCTCATCATTGATGGCTTCTTTCCAAAATGCAACATCTTGCGATTTCAAGACTTCCTCGTATGTTTTAGGCTCATCATCAACATGATAACTATACGAGTATTGAAATCCAACTTCGTCCCTTGATCCTTCAACCAGAAAGGTCTGGAAATCAGGACCGAACGATTTCTTAGTCCTTATCCTCGTGCCTCGACGAGGTTCAAGCGACTCAGGCTCGGGCAAAGTTAATTCTTTGCTTTCAGCCACCTTAGGCACCAGATCCTTGGTCCTAACCATTGATGAAAATCTAGTTTCATCAAATATGGCGTCCCTCGATTCTTTGATAGAATGAATCGCTACTGAATCATTCGGCTCAATCACGTAGAATCGATATGCCTTGGAATGCACAGCATATCCAACAAAGATGCAATCAATGCCTCTTTCTCCCAAAGTTTTCCTTTTGGGATCCGGTAGTCTTACGACAGCCCGATAGCCCCAAACCTTAAGATAATTAAGGTTCGGCTTCTTTTTGTACCAAAGTTCGTAGGGGGTAACTTTGTTCCTTTTGTTAGGAACCCTATTTAACAAATAGCAAGCCGTTAATACGGCTTCTCCCCAAAATCCATTATTCAGACCCGAATAAGACAACATGGAATTTACCATTTCCTTTAGTACCCGGTTTTTCCTTTCGGATATACCGTTTTGTTGAGGAGTATAAGGAGCAGTAATTTCATGTATGATACCACACGATTCAAATAAAACAGGATCGTAATATTCACCACCCCTATCGGTTCTCAACTTTTTAATCATGCACTCTTGTTGTAGTTCAACTTCAGTTTTAAATACTTTAAACTTTTCTAGCGCTTCATCTTTAGTACTTAGTAGAAATACATAGCAAAATCTAGAATAATCATCTATGAAAGTTACTAAGTATTTCTTATTCCCCAACGAAGGTGTAGCATGGAAATCACATAAGTCGCTATGCACAAGTTCAAGCATACAAGATTCACGTTGAACATCTTTAAAAGGCTGCCTAACGATTTTAGTTAGCATGCATGTATTACACTTATCTTCTTCTATGTTCATAGCAGGAATTAATTCAAGTTTGGACATATCAATCATGCGCTTATAATGAACATGTCCTAGTCTAGCATGCCACAATAATGAATCATTCACTTTAGAAGAAACCATAAGAACAGAATCATCAACTTTATTCATAATATTAAGCATAAACATCCCGTTACATTGGTATCCAAAACCGACAAACACACCGTTCTTAGTCAATACATATTTATTAGATTCGTATACTTGTTTATATCCATACTTGGATAAAACACTACCGGATACAAGATTTTTCCTTATTCCAGGTACATGTAATACATCTAATAATACTAAGGACTTTCCGGAACTGAATTCCAACAACACTTCGCCGCGACCAAGAATAGGGGTTGTTGACTCGTTTCCCATGTAAAGCACTGATCCATCTACAACTGGTTCATACTTTTGAAACCAATGACGATCCTTGCAAACATACTTAGTAGCACCCGAGTCAATCCACCACGCCACCGAATCATCCTGCACATAAAATGCTTCAGAAACTATAGGGACATAATTTAAATTTACATCAAAATTATGTATAGTAGTCTCACCTTGATTGGTGTCCGGACCCTGGTTATTAGACCTTTGTCCCGAGCGATTATTTATCGTTCCCTTTTTATTCTTGTTCGCACGACAATCACTTTTAAAGTGACCCGTTTTTCCGCATATCCAGCAAGCGCCCTTAGGCTTCTTACTCCCAACATTATTGCTGTTGTTGTTGTTGTACGGACGCTTTGTCCCTCGGTTCTTATACGAACTCTCCCCTGCTTCCATCATATTGATAGTTGTAGACCTTATCGGTTCCTTGTCCTTGGGTTTTTCACCCTCTTGTGCCCTTAGAGATTCCTCTATGCGCAAGTGACTACCGAGTTGTACTAAAGACAACTCTTCCTTTTTATGTTTCAAGGTGTGTTTGAAGTCTTTCCACGACGGCGGTAATTTGTCTATAATACTAGACACCGAGATGGACTCGTCCATCTTCATATTATGTTGGGTAAATTGACCCAATATCCGGAGCAATTCATTATATTGCTCCATTACCGGCCTTCCGTCGCACATCTTGTAATTCATAAAATTACCAACTAGGAACTTCTTACTAGAAGCGTCCTCGTCAATGTACTTGGATTCAAGGCTATCCCAAAGGGCCTTAGCAGACTCCACATTTTGATAGATATCGAAGAGAGAGTCAGACATACCGTTTAATATATGCCCACGACATATATAGTCGTCATTTTCCCATTTGCAGCGTTTCCGAGTTTCCTCCGGCGATTCGTTGTCCGCTGCTTCCGGTTGTGGAGTACTTAGAACGTACACCACCTTCAACGTTGTTAGCAAGAAATGCATCTTCTTTTGCCACCTTCGAAAGTCTACGCCTTCGAACTTCTCCAATTTTCCGAATTTGCTGTTCATCTCACGAACCGACTCCATCGTTCAGAATAGGAAATATTCTTTAAGATTGTTGTTTCTTTTGTGTGTTTCTGAATGTGGAGGCTTTGGAAAATATTGAATCACGTTTACACGTTTTCCTTAAAGAATATTTCGACCCTATAACAGCCAAGGTATCACGAAACTTCTTCTAGGATAAGACAATACCGCACTTGTTCTTTGGCGTAGAAACAAGTATACTATAGAATGTTTATTTGCTATACTTCGTTAACACAAAGCTCTTAATTTCGTGGGTCTTAGAATCTGATTTTCAACACCCTTATATAGGTGTTGAAACACCCCTTTGGATAGTGAAAATACCCTTTCATGAAGGGCTGCACCCTTTGGGAAGAGTTGCACCCTTTAAGAATGGTCACACCTCTTCGAAATCACTTTCTTTAGGTGCCATGCAAGCAATTTCGTGGCTGCATATTACAACCATGCAAACCATGAAATTAACATATATTTCATGCTAATTTACACATAATAAATCAACACCAACATTCACTTAACCAAACAATGATCCGTTATCACTTTTATACAACCGTGCACTCCGCACTTCGCCTAAATCATATTGTAGTGCTTTAGGATCATTACCGAAACTTTGTATGAATCCAATTACATTAAATGGACAATGATTTCACTTAAATCATCAACAATATGTAGTAGTAATAAACTGTTGTAACAAAATATTGTCTCTTTTTTGAATAAAATTACAGCTTAAAGATGATCACTCATTCCTGCGTCCTACTACCATTTCAAATAATCAACGCACGAATCCGCATCGTGCTTCATCGTCGAGTGGTATTATGCCCAAACCAAACAAGAAATTAGGAGGACAATCGAATTCGAGTACTAATCTTCTTGATTCGGATATCGAAAAGAGCCTACAAGACGAAATAACAGAGTTGGTCCTACTCCGACTACCTGCGATTGAGCTCGTCGGCCACAAAAAGCTGCGCCCCATAATCTGGTCCCCACGTTTTGTCTGCCCACCTCAAACACTTCAAATCTGATCCCTCGACTCACTACCTCCTTATTCGTGACTGTATGTGTTGGAATGTACACAAGATTTGAATTCTAGAAGTGTTTTTATACATTCTGGAAGTCTGGGCAAAGTGACCGTCTCACCGCGCTTTGAGTTTGGGCACAGTGGCCATTCCAGCATCTCATTTAAATCTGCCGCCAACAGGGCAAAACGACACCGTTTTACCTGGGTTCACAGAAATGTCGCGGCGCAGTGGATCGACCCTCTCTCACGTGTTAGTGGATGAAAATGCGAGATTCCAAGTGCTCCAAGTTCCTCGTCAGCTCACGCACAGCATGACGATCACAATTTCTGTTAGAAATGTGTGGCGTGGATTTGCCCAATCTGATTTGATCGTAGGGTTCATACGAGTTTCAGATTTGGGGTTTTTTGTGTGCGTGAGTATAAATGTAATTCACCGTGTGTGTGTGATGTAGAGCTGATACTGAACTCATATTCATAGCCTTGAGAGCTTGAATAACACGCTAGAACCACCTCCCTCCCCGAGCACGTAGATCGGTTTTCAATCGATCGAAGCTCGTAAAATCGTTTGTCATTTCGTGTGTTTTCTTTTCTGTTGTGTTCCTTGAAGTTCAGAGATACTTCTAGGATCCTTAGATCGTGTGTTTGTCGTCGTATCCCGATTTCACCATTTGAGCTCGAAGCTTCCGGCGCCAAGCTTTTGTGGCTCCCCGGCTGCGATTGTGTGGTGTTTGTTTTTTCTTGTTCGAATCCTCAACAAGTGGCGCCGTCTGTGGGAATCAAATCCAGTTGCGGCGAAGATGATGAAGGGTGGATCTACGAAGGTCGATCTGGAGAAATTCACGGGGAAGAATGACTTTAACCTCTGGCGAATCAAAGTGAAGGCGGTTCTGGTACAACAGGGTTTGATCTCAGCGTTAGATGCCCCGTTGCAGTCGTCAGCGCCAGAGGGCAAAGGGAAGGAGACGAAGGAGTCGAGCTCAGTAGAATCAACACCTGATCCAGTGGATATTTCCATGCGTGCTCATAGTGTGATCATCTTGAGCCTGGGGGACAAAGTGTTGAGGGAAGTATGCAAGGAGTCGACTGCCTATGGTTTGTGGAAGAAACTGGAAAGCTTGTATATGACTAAATCCTTGGCAAACAGGTTATATTTGAAGCAAAGGTTGTATACCTTTAGGATGTCTTCTGATAGATCTGTGGTTGACCAGTTGGATGATTTTGTGAGGTTGTTGGATGATCTGGAAAATGTTGATGGTCAAATGAAGGAGGAGAATCAAGCACTGTTGTTGCTGAGTTCTTTGCCTTCCTCTTATGATCAGTTTAAGGATGCATTGTTGTATGGTAGGGTTCATGATTTGACTCTGGAGGAAGTGCAGGTTGCACTTAGGTCAAAGGAGTTGAACAAGAAGGATCCTAAGGCCAAGGAACAGCATCAAAGTCCAGAGGGTCTAACTGTCACAAAGAAGAAGTCATGGGGAAGGAAGGACAACAAGAAGAAACCACATGGAGGTGGTGATGCAGGTGCATCAACCTCAGAAACTAGGAAGTGCTACCATTGCAATAAGACAGGTCACTTGAAGAAGAATTGTTACCAGTTGAAGAATCAGCAGGGCAAAGGGAAAGAGCCAGCTCAATCCGTGGATGTGGTTGAGTCAACTTCTGATTTGGAGGATGCTGAGGTACTTGCAGTTACTTCTAACTCTAGAAATGAGGAGTGGGTGCTTGATTCTGGGTGTACATTTCATATGTGTCCTGTGAAGCATTGTTTTGAGGACTTTGAGTTCATAGATGGTGGTTCGGTTGTTCTTGGAAATAATCTTACATGTCAGGTGGAGGGTATTAGTTCAGTGAGGTTGAGACTCTCAAATGGATCAATCAAGAAACTGACTAAGGTGAGGTATATTCCATCCCTCAGGAGGAATCTGATTTCTCTTGGAATGCTTGACAGTTTGGGCATGAGCTTCAGTTCAGTTGGTGGTTGCCTTCAGGTTAAGAAAGGCACTACTGTGGTACTTGAGGGAGTCAAGAGGAATGACTTGTATTTCTTGAAGGGTTCTACTGTTGTTGGTGAGAACTCCTTAGCTGCTGCCTCAGTGAAGGTGGAGTTATGGCATAGGAGACTTGGACATCTCAGTGAGAAGGGTCTTCATGAGTTGTCTAAGTAGGGTGCATTCAAGAATGGTCAACTTGACAGGCTCAAAGTATGTGAGTATTGTGTTCTGGGCAAAGCAACTAGGGCCAGTTTTGGAGTGGGAAGGCATACAACCAAGGGAGTGTTGGATTATGTTCACTCTGACCTATGGGGCCCTGCTAGAACAAATACCAAGAGTGGAGGCAGGTACTTCTTATCCATCATTGATGATTTCTCAAGGAAAGTATGGGTGTTCATTCTGAAGAACAAGAGTGATGCCTTTGAGAAGTTCAGAGATTAGGTAGTTGTAGTGGAGAGGCAGTCAGAGAAGAAAGTTAAAAACTTGAGGACTGATAATGGTCTTGAGTTTCTCTCTGAGGAGTTTAACTCCTTCTGTGCTGAGAATGGGATTTCAAGGCATAGGACTGTACCTTCTACTCCTCAGCAAAATGGAGTTGCTGAGAGGATGAATAGGACCTTACTGGAGAGAGTAAGGTGTATGCTTCTAAGCTCTGGGCTAAGTAAATCATTTTGGGGAGAAGCAGTGTCTACTGCAGCCTATTTGATCAACAGGAGTCCAGCTGCAGCTTTGAGCATGAAGACTCCTCAGGAAGTTTGGGCAGGGGAAGTTCCAAACTATGATAATCTGAGGGTGTTTGGCAGTTTGGCCTTTGCTCATGTGAGGGGTGACAAGCTTGAAGCCAGAGCACTGAGGTGTGTGTTTCTTGGTTACCCAAAAGGAGTAAAGGGTTACAAACTGTGGTGCATTGAACCTGGGAATCAGAAGTGTGTGGTCAGTAGGGATGTGACTTTTGATGAAGACACTATGCCCATGCTCTCTGAGAAGGAATCAACTGAGATGGATCAGTTTGAGGTGGAGTTACATGGTAGAGATGTAATTAGAGCTCAGAGAGATGCCCAAGTTGAAGATGAGGATGATTTTGAGGTCAGTGATGAAGGGCCTGAGGTCAGTGATGGTTATCAACTTGCAAGAGATAGGGAGAGAAGGGTGATACAACCTCCTATGAGGTATGCACAGGCAGATACAGTGTCTTATGCCCTATTGGTAGCTGAGAACGTGGTTAGTGATGAGCCAAATTCATATTCTGAAGCATTGAGGTCTTCAGATAGGGCAAAGTGGCTTCTAGCTATGCAGGAGGAGCTCCAATCTTTGGATAGGAATCATACTTGGGATGTTGTGCAGAGACCTAAGAATCAAAGGGTAGTTGGCTGTAAATGGATCTTTAAGAAGAAGCAGGAAGGATCTGGTATAAGGTACAAAGCAAGGTTGGTTGCTAAGGGCTTTACTCAGAAGGAGGGAGTTGATTTCAATGAGATCTTTTCTCCAGTAGTGAAGCATTGTACAATCAGAGTCCTGTTAGCCATTGTTGCTCAGTTTGACCTTGAGCTTCAACAGATGGATGTGAAGACTGCTTTTCTCCACGGGGAGTTGGAGGAGAAGATCTATATGAGGCTGCCTGATGGTCTAGAGGGGTGCTCTGATGTCAACAAGGTGTGTTTGTTGAAGAAATCCCTGTATGGTCTCAAACAAAGTCCAAGGCAGTGGTATAAGCGGTTTGACAGCTATATGTTGTTGATAGGCTTTGTGAGAAGCCAGTTTGACTGCTGTGTGTATCTCAAACTGAAAACAGGAAGGGTTGTTACCTATCTACTGCTCTATGTGGATGATATGTTGATTGCCAGTTGTTCCAAGGTGGAGGTGGAGTCATTGAAGAGGTTGCTAAGTGCTGAGTTTGGGATGAAAGACCTTGGAGAGGCAAAGAGGATTCTGGGAATGGATATTTCCAAGAACAGGTCAAATGGGACTTTGTTCTTGTCTCAGACTTCTTATGTTGAGAAGGTTCTCAAAAGGTTTTATATGCATGAGGCTAAGGAAGTGACTACACCACTTGGAGATCACTTAAAATTCTCAGTGGATCAGTCTCCAAAGAATCAGTTTGAGGAGGTTGCCATGAGTAAGGTTCCTTATGCTTCAGCTGTGGGCAGTTTGATGTATGTTATGGTGTGTAGCAGACCTGACCTTGCCTATGCCCTAAGTTGTATCTCAAGATACATGGCCAATCCAGGGAAGTCACACTGGGAAGGTGTGAAATGGGTATTGAGGTATTTGAGGGGCACTTCTGAGTATGGTTTGATGTTTAGGAGAGTAAGGAGCTCTGGAGATGCTCTTACTGGATATGTAGATTCTGATTATGCCAGCAATGTGGATACCAGGAAGTCACTCACAGGGTTTGTGTTTACCTTGTATGGTAGTGTTGTGGTCTGGAAAGCTTCCCAACAGTCTGTGGTTGCTTTGAGTACCACTGAGTCAGAGTATATTGCATTGACTGAGGCAATCAAGGAGTCTATATGGTTGAGAGGATTGCTTGAGGAACTTGGAGTTCTGCAAGAAAGGGTGTCAGTGCATTGTGATAGTTAAAGTGCTGTGCATTTGGCCAAGCACCAGGTCTATCATGACAGATCCAAGCACATTGATGTGAGGTTACACTTTGTGAGAGATCTGGTTGACAAGGGTGTTGTCAAGGTGGAGAAGATTGCAACTGAAATTAACCCTGCAGACAGTTTGACCAAGAGTATTCCAAATGATAAGTTTCAACTGTGTCAACAACTGGTCCAGTTGGTTGACATTCCACAATCTAAGTGAAGATGGAAGTGTGGAAGTGGCAGCAGGCATGATAGTTCTGCTGTGGTTATCAAGTTATCCAAGAAAATACTCAAACAGGTCAGTTTTGAGCATTTCATGGTGATGGCTTGATGGTTTTTTGACTCAGTGGTTTTCTAAGTGGTTTGGGCATGGCCAGAGGTTCATGTTGTTTATAGTGACTTGTATGCACTGAGGTTTGCATGGTTACTACAGAGAATTGGATTTTGAGGCATGGAGTTCTCGGATTCAATTTTATGGTGTTTTAGTGACTTGGTGTTTCTGAGTTGCTGTGGGAGTTTAAGGCATGGTGATGTGCTGGGAAGTCACATTACATGTTTGGAGTGTGTAGGTTCTGGTATTGGAGGTTTTGGTTCAGAAAATCCCAGTTTGAGCACTTGGGTAATTTTCTGGAAAAACCAGTTTGGCTTGCTATGGTTTTCTGCTGTTTGTGGAGGCCGTGGTTGGAGATAATCCATGGTCTATAGCTTGCTAGAAAGAGGAGAAGGAGAGGAATCTGCATTGACTATTGTGAGAGTTTGAATCTTGGTTGAGTTTCCAGGAGGATGGTCCAAAGTTGGCATTCTGAATCTTTGAGTTCAAGAACAGGTTAGTTTCTTGATTCTTGATTCTGGAGGTGATCAGGTGTTGATTGGTTGATACATGATGTTTGCTAGAATTGCAAATATTGTGTAAGGTGGAGATTTGTTGGAATGTACACAAGATTTGAATTCTAGAAGTGTTTTTATACATTCTGGAAGTCTGGGCAAAGTGACCGTCTCACCGCGCTTTGAGTTTGGGCACACTGGCCATTCCAGCATCTCATTTAAATCTGCCGCCAACAGGGCAAAACGACGCCGTTTTACCTGGGTTCACAGAAATGTCGCGGCGCAGTGGATCGACCCTCTCTCACGTGTTAGTGGATGAAAATGCGAGATTCCAAGTGCTCCAAGTTCCTCGCCAGCTCACGCACAGCATGACGATCACAATTTCTGTTAGAAATGTGTGGCGTGGATTTGCCCAATCTGATTTGATCGTAGGGTTCATACGAGTTTCAGATTTGGGGTTTTTTGTGTGCGTGAGTATAAATGTAATTCACCGTGTGTGTGTGATGTAGAGCTGATACTGAACTCATATTCATAGCCTTGAGAGCTTGAATAACACGCTAGAACCACCTCCCTCCCCGAGCACGTAGATCGGTTTTCAATCGATCGAAGCTCGTAAAATCGTTTGTCATTTCGTGTGTTTTCTTTTGTGTTGTGTTCCTTGAAGTTCAGAGATACTTCTAGGATCCTTAGATCGTGTGTTTGTCGTCGTATCCCGATTTCACCATTTGAGCTAGAAGCTTCCGGCGGCAAGCTTTTGTGGCTCCCCGGCTGCGATTGTGTGGTGTTTGTTTTTTCTTGTTCGAATCCTCAACAGTATGTATTACGAAACCAAAGTGCTTCCACTAGGCCCCCTCGATTCTATCCTCTGCTGCACATCTCAGCATATAGTCATTGTTGGCTCAGTCAACGGGCTCATCTGCTTTGCCGGGGACTCCTCCCATTCTCTCACACCAGACGACATATTTATATTGAACCCCGTCACTCGCCTTTCCAGGAAACTCCCTTCCCCCTCTGTATCTCGCATCACCAGTTATACTTACTCGGTTAATCTTGCCTTTTGGTGGGATGACAATCATTCAGATTCAACTACTGGTGTTTACAAGGTGGCCAAAATCGTACCTTTACCCGATGGTCAATGCGTGCTGGAGGTTTGGGATTCGAGACTTCCTGATAAATGGACTCATATTACTACTTTAGATTTCGATTTTAATTATCAGGCTACTTGTTACTTGCTCCGTCCTTGTGATGTCCTTATCGAAGGAGACGCTGCTTATTGGATGGTCCGCAACCCTGAAGGGTATTTTTTCGTACTATCACTTGACTTTAAAACCCTGGGAGTGAAGTTCGTTCCGCTATCCGCTCAACAAATGTGTACGCAGAGCGAGTTGTATGCTTGGAGGGCCGAAGGAAACGTTTTTACTCACTTGTTTTGCGCAAGCAGGAATGGAAATTTTGTTTTGCTACGAAATAGATTCTGTGGTGATCGTATGTATGACATATGGACGATGTCGAGGAAAGGTGGTGGTTCGGATTGGTTCAAGTGTCAAAGGGGAATCCGCTTGGATATTGGTTTCTTGGGTTGCGTGGGGACTATAAATGGGAAATTAATACTGAGAGGTAAAAATGATATCTTAGCCATGTACAATCTGAGGACCGGAAGGAGGACCAGATTAGTAGAAGATGACAATCTGAAATATGTTCGTATTTATACTGTTCATGGTGTCACTTGGCCTAATGCTTCGGGTATTATTGTACCCTCATCACATCTTCTTTAATTACTAGTTTTACAGAATGGGATAGTCGATCAATAAGTAATAATTGTGGTATTTTTTTATCTAAGCTTCTCAAGTTATTAGAATCCTTCAATTATAATTAATTCTGGAGGTTTGGGATTCGCGCCTTCCTGATAAATGGAACGATATCACTTCTATAGATTTCTGAAATTGTGTATTTTGTACTTGGTTCTACCTAGAACTAGAATATAAAGGGTAGAGCACAAACACTTAACACAATTTGGAGATTCTAACAGAAAACTCTTTTGTATATCTTGTAAAGGGTGTAACCGCTTACAAACACATCTACAAAATTTTAGCGAATCTTGTAGAAAGGTCAACACGACAAAAAACTAAGTCTATGTAGAACTAATCTAGCGACGCGTACTACAAAGACTAAACAGAGGGTATGACCGGAGCTTTCTAGCGAAGTCTCTCGGTCTACAATATTTCTCACACTTAACACAATTTGGAGATTCTAACAGAAAACTCTTTTGTATATCTTGTAAAGGGTGTAACCGCTTACAAACACATCTACAAAATTTTAGCGAATCTTGTAGAAAGGTCAACACGACAAAAAACTAAGTCTATGTAGAACTAATCTAGCGACGCGTACTACAAAGACTAAACAGAGGGTATGACCGGAGCTTTCTAGCGAAGTCTCTCGGTCTACAATATTTCTCTCTCTAGAATATGTCAAATCAATGCATAAATAATGAATTCCAACAACCCGGTATTTATTAGTGTCGAGAATTAGGGTTTCCAGAATTCACGCTTAATGGGCCGAGCCCAAAGCATTTTCATGGAATATTCGAGATTCCATTTTTCCGTACTTGACGAACCCAGCTCTACGCACTGCCACACTAGCGTGTCTTCGTGCTTCGAGCTCGTGGCGGGCATAGCTGGTATACTTAACGTTTTTCATTGGACTATAATTCTTCTAGCGAAGTCTTCTAGTCGCACCCATAGCTGGCTTCATTCCTTAGCAGTCATTCGTCCAGCCATATGTGTAGATATGCTTGTACCGCGTCCGTCAAGGTGTTAACTCTGATTCAAGGTCTTCACGGTAAGCCTTGAACTCTCTGATTGGTAGTGCGTTGGTGAAACATGCAATTCACTCTGATCCACGTTGAACCACGTTGATGAAGTAGCATGTTCCCCGTTGAAGCACTGATGCAACTCCATGTTGTTTGTAGAGGCTAAGTATGCTTGTTCCATGTCGTTGAACTGCAGTCACGCGTTGAGCCACTTGTTAATTACGCAGTTCAAGCAGCTCGTTCTATGTAGACCTAGCAGACTTGTATGAATTAAATGGATAGAAAACATACAAACATAAAACATGAAGTTACTACAAAACAAAGTGTATAGTTCAACGCAGTTCAAACAAGAACAACGTGGTTCTATGTTGAACTAGGAGGAACTACACACTAACAATCTCCCCCTTTTTGAGTCAACTTTATAAGTGGGGGTTCGTAGAGAATCTCCCCCTCAAATTAGTATCATACTAAAAAAGTTCAACGTTGAGCAAAGAAAAAAAGTAAAGACAATCATACGTACTACAAAGCATAAGAGTTAAACATGCATACGTAGAACAAGAAAAGATAGCATAATAATCACATAACTCAAACTGAACAAAACAACATTGTATCAATGTAACATGCGTTTAACAGAGTTATGAAAAACGGTATGAACACAAAACAAAAGTAAATTGTTCAACGAAGGGCAGGGATAGAAAACACTTGATTTTAAAATCATTCACTGGCTTCTGCGTCAGACTGTTCAGGAGTGGTGTGGTGGCGCAGGTCTTCTTCTTCGTCCGACGTCTCATCAATGATCTTGAGTTTTGATTTGGCGGGCGTGGCTTTGGGATTATTTGCAATCTGCTTTCTACGTTGACCAGCAGGCTTTTTCATTGCTACTTCTTTCTTCGTCAGCGTAGCTTGCTCCAATGCCTTTGCCTGTTCCTGCGTGGTATGCCACACAGATAAGGGTTTACCTGCTCCTGGTTTGCGCGTAGCAGCAGCACTCTTTGCAGCCAGTTCTTTGGTGACACCCATTTTGGTAACCATGAGTTTGGGCAATTTGGGTCTTTCCACCGTAGAGCCACAGCCTTTTTCTTTGTCCACTTCTTTGGTGCCCGAAGAACCAACACCCTTAGCCTTTTCATCTTTCTTAACCGCATCCAACTCCTTCACCGTGCCATCAGCGTTTTTAACCAACCCGCCATGCGCATCACCAGCTTCCTTTTTACTCCTCTTATGCGCAGCACGCAGGATCTCCACTTCATCCTCTTCAACTTCGTCCTCTACATCCACCTCACTGGCCTTCCTCTTTCCACTTTTCTTTTTGGCCTCGGTGGGATGGTCCTCCGCGTTCCTCGATGCCTCCATTTGTTCGGCCACGAGGTTCACCAAGCCAGATAGACGCCCATGCAGCATTTTCAAAGGCCCTAAGTCTGCGTACGAGGACCTATATCCCCCTAGACGAGCCGCTCTACGGGACTTGCGGTGCATGTGCGCAGAGAGACGTGCAACGGCATCAATAGTGGTTCGTAGTTGAACGAAGTCCTGGAGAAGCGAGGTCGGCTCACATAGATACATCTCATCACACGAAGAATCAGAGTCCTCGGACGTAGAGTCAAGGGTAACGTCATTGCTCCTCTTCGTAGGGCGAATAGACTTAGCTCGTTTTCCTTTGCCCTTGCCTGCATGTTGAATTTGCAGGGGAATGGCCTGTGATGCGGTGAACAAGGCACGATCTTCAGCTTCATTCCCAAGTCTACGCCATGGAAGATCCTTGACTTTGTGAGGAGCTACGTACTTGCAGTCGAAGCGAAAAGAAGTAAGACTGATCATCAGGCCATCATCATCATCATACGTAAAGCCCTGACTAACCAGAATGGCGCTGATCAGGTGGGGGCACGGCAGGTTAGCTTGTGCAATTTCGGCATCAGTCATGTCCCCGTACGACTTGATTTTATTAAACACCACATGACCCAAATCAACTTGGATGCCACGGCTCAACTTGTACATCAAGTGAAGTGCGTCTGCGTGGACCACGGACGAGCTCGACGTAGGAATCCAGTTGTTAGCAATTATTTTGTTGAGATGGGTGAAGAATTGGGTGAGCGACGTACAAGCCGGCTGGGCCGTAGAGGCAAGACCACCAGTCATAATGAATCCCATCATTTGACTGTCTGGGTGGTGCGTAGAGGGAGCCTCCCACGTGGCCTTGATGTGTGTTCGTTTGAAAATTTTGTTAAGCGTTCGAGGGGAGAGATCATACTCCCGCTCACGGATAATTACCTTGCCGTACGACGCATGACTGGGGTCCCCAAACTGTTGATTGATGTGAGAGAAAACAACCCGGTGGACGTAGAGGCTGTAGTCCACATCAAAATTAACAGCATCCATCAGCTGCATCTCCTTCATGAAAGCTTGTAGGCCGCGTTGCACCCATTTTCCCTGCCCGTAGTACCGCTCGGCGTTCACCTTTTGATCCACCAATGAATCAAACCGATCATGTGCCGCTTCGTAGTGGAAGTCAGCAGAGAAACCTTCCCCAACGAAGCGTGAGGGAGATGGCACCACGAGCCTGTTCTCAGGCACTTTATCCTCTTCCTGTTCAAGTGGCGCCACGTGTTGTGGGGACGGTTGAGCAGGAGAATCAACAGTGGGGGGCGTAGAGCCACCACCCTTGGGCAAAATAGTGGCAGGGACAGTATTGGCCACAGTTGTGGCAGTGCGGGTAGCAGGGTCAATGGTGTTCGTGGCGATGCGTGCAGCAGCATCGGCCTTTTCCTTATTCTCTGTTTCTAGCAAGGCAGCTGCATCTTCGTCTGCCTTTTTCTGTCTCTCCAATGCTGCTAGACGTGCAGCCTGATGCAACCCAAGGTTCGGCAACCGACGTTGAAGCTCGATTACAGGCTAGAACAACGAAGAAGACGGCGGAACGGGAGTCGGGAGTGTGTCGGGATGAAGACAAGAAGTTCGGTCGAAATTTTGGAAAATCCGCGATTGAGTCCGCGGATGAACCCCAGAACCCGCGGACGAGAAGTTGGTGAAATTCTGGGAAACCCGCGGATGGACCCTAACCGCGTGTTGAGCCGCGGGATCGCCAGAAACTCACACAAAGTGGCATACGTGATTTTTAATGTTTTCTTTTCCTTTTTGTGCGTGACTTTTTGTCCAAGTTATTTCCTTTTCTTTATTTTTAGGTTTTGCCTATATAAAGGGCTTTGCTATACATTGTTTTAATTAACTTTGATGATTGAATAAATTATATTTGCATGAGATATTTCTCTCTTAGGGTTTTTAGAATTCTTCCGGGTTTTTTACCAAAAGAATTCAACCGACGAATCAACGAAGCGATCCACCCTTCGTTCGTGTATCTTCCTCATCCCCGAGTTGCTGTTTCAATTACGTATTGGGGTTTAGGTCTTCGAACCTAAATTATTCTACGGATTAGAACCAGAGGTTTTGGGACCTTCCACCGGTATCTTTTATATTTTCGTTTATCGTTCTTCTGTTTTCATTTTCTATTTTTCGATCTCCAACGAGGTTCGTATCATTTGGTATCAGAGCCCAGGTTAGGGTTCTAAATATTTTTGATTACATAACCTCGTTAATTTTTTTCGTTTCTTCTTTTCCCTTTTCGTTTCTTTTCTTTGAAATAAAAAAAAAATTATTATTATTATTTTTGAAATTATTGTTCATCAGTAAAAAAAAATAATAATAAAATAAAAATCCTATACCAAAATTTTCTGAGTGATTCTTTAGCTTACCGGCATCGTTGTGAGCCAATTTGATTCTAACGAATTTTTCGTGCCAATTTTATCACCCTTCCGACCTTATTTTGGTATCGTGGATTTTGTTGGAGTTGAATACGACAGGGAAATCTAGGGAGTTCGATTCTTAAATGAGAAAGTGAGAGAAACCCGAGCGTTGAGTGACTTACCATATTGAGTGATACACGAGAGTGGTGAGGATTTCTCTATTTTGTTTCTAACACATTTGCAGGATGACTAAGATGGATAATCCCCAAACTAAGCTCATCCCGGAGACATTGCGAGCGGAGTTAGGGACGATCATTACGTCAGAGATGGAGGTGGTGCATGATCGACTTACCGACCTGGAGGAGAGACCTCATCGAGATAATGCATGGCATCGAAGAGGTGGCGGCGGATACCGAGGAGTTCGGAATGGCCATCATCGAGCCCGTGATCGTTGTCGAGAGTTTTATGTAGAGAAGGATGAAGCTTCTGACATAGATGGGAGGAAGTACAGAGTTGAGTTCCAGTGAGAGAGTTGGAGCAATATTGAGCGTCTGTTAGGGGAGCTGGTACAAGCGTCAATGGAGGCTGGGAAAGTAGAGACTAATGAAGAAGGCGAGAAGTCAGAACCGTTGGCTTCGGTGGAGCCCGAGGAAGAGTCGGCTTCAATGGAGTACGAGGAAGAGTATTCGGTGGAGTCCGAGGACCTTCTTCCCATTAGTATATGCACGCATGAGGTTGATGCAATCGAGGATCCGCGATTGAGTTACCCATGGTGAAACAAGCAGAGAAAGAGGGGCAACCGACGTATGTGGTGTTGTGCAAGGAGGCAATGTTCTATACTAACGATCTATCTTCTCTACCCCTTTCTATTCGTTTTGTGTGGCAGGAACTTGAAGATGTTTTCCCTGAGGATACACTTCCTTATTTATCACCGATTCGAGGGATTGAGCATCAGACTGACGTAGTTCCGAGCTTGTTCGTGAGAGTGGTGTTCGAGCCTGGCATAGACTTGGATTTGAGGACAAATCCTCTTGAAGAGAAGGGGAATGATGCAACCCAAGGTTCGGCAACCGACGTTGAAGCTCAATTACAGGATAGAACAACGAAGAAGACGGCGGAACGGGAGTCGGGAGTGTGTCGGGATGAAGACGAGAAGTTCGGTCGAAATTCTGGAAAATCCGCGATTGAGTCCGCGGATGAACCCCAGAACCCGCGGACGAGAAGTTGGTGAAATTCTGGGAAACCCGCGGATGGACCCTAACCGCGTGTTGTGCCGCGGGATTGCCAGAAACTCACACAAAGTGGCATACGTGATTTTTAATGTTTTCTTTTCCTTTTTGTGCGTGACTTTTTGTCCAAGTTATTTCCTTTTCCTTATTTTTAGGTTTTGCCTATATAAAGGGCTTTGCTATACATTGTTTTAATTAACTTTGATGATTGAATAAATTATATTTGCATGAGATATTTCTCTCTTAGGGTTTTTAGAATTCTTCCGGGTTTTTTACCAAAAGAATTCAACCGACGAATCAACGAAGCGATCCACCCTTCGTTCGTGTGTCTTCCTCGTCCCCGAGTTGCTGTTTCAATTACGTATTGGGGTTTAGGTCTTCGAACCTAAATTATTCTACGGATTAGAACCAGAGGTTTTGGGACTTCCGCAAGGTATCCTTTATCTTTTCGTTATTCGTTCTTCTATTTTCATCTTCTATCCTTCGATCCCCAACGAGGTTCGTATCACAGCCTCATCAGATTTTTGTTTTTGTAACAAGGCTATACGGTCAGCCTCATCCTTTTCTTTCTTCTTCCTCTCCTCTTCGGCTATATGGTCAGCCTCCTCCTTTCTCTTCCGTTCTAACTCGGCTATACGATCAGCCTCTTCTTTTTCCTTTTTCCTCCTCTCCTCCTCTGCAATGCGTTGCCGTTCTAACTCGGCCAAACGTTCGTCGTCCTCCTTTTTCCTTCTTTCCTCTTCGGCCCTACGTGCCTCCTCTTCCCTTATGGCTTTTTCAACCATCATCTTGTTTCTCCGGTGCTCAATAATGGTGGTATGCACAACACCTATTTGAGCTTCGAGTTCAGTGACTTTGTCGAAATCCTCTTCAGCGGCTTGTTGGGTTTCAAGGGCGGCCTGTTGTGCGTTCAGTTCAACGATTTTGGCAGCGTAGAAGGCGGGAGATTCATATGAAGGCTTTGTGGCAGCGGGAGATTCAAAAGAAGTCATTGTGGTAAAACGGTGAGTGAAGTGAATCTGCGTAGAGCAAAGAGTAAAAATGTGGGTAGATAAGATGAACAGCAAACGAGCAAGGGTTTCTCTCTCTAAAACACGCAGTAGAAGGTGCACTATGTGTTTGACCGGGAGGGGTATTTATAGGGTAGCGGAAACGGTTCAAATTCTGTGGCGTAGAGTGCGCCACGTGTCCATTGGTCTGTCAGGCGTAGAGGGAAACCAAACGATGCAAGTGGTAATGCGCTGAAGCAGATACATAGAACACTCGAAGTGCGTGGATCAAAAAATCCATTCCATCGCACCTGTAAAAATAAAATCCAAGCGACCCCACGCACAACAAGAAAAGTGAAGCGTATAACAGAGAGTGTTAATGAAAAACAGGAAAGAAGAAACCTAAATTGAAACCAGGAAGATCAACGATGGACGAGCTGACAAATGCACTTTGTGAAACGCGCAACAAGGAGATATGGGCTGCCAAGGAGTGTACATGGGCTAGGTTGCGCAACGTAGCAGCATCACTTAATAACAAAGGATAGCACGCACTGCAAAATTGGGTATGGGTAGGACAACGATACTTATAATGTAAAATCAGCAAACAGCACAACAAGCAAAGAATAACACGTTAGACAGGAACGACTTTCATGAGAACTCAAAGTAGCACACGTAGAGCAGAAGTAATTACACACGGACAGACGTCGAATTACCCAAATTTCAAATTCACACAAAATTGTCTTGACCAACGAAGCCTAAAGGAAGCACTTCAAGGTAGAACAGGCATGCTTCGTAGACCAGGAGTACTCTGCAAAATTTTTATAACATGAATTACAGTTAAAGGCATAACAGGCACACACAACATGGACATACGTACCACCACACAGTGAATCAAAATCGCTGGAAAGGACATTAAGTAGAGATATTGGAGGTAGAGTGACAGTGCTTTATGGACGGTATTGCTATTTTGGCCAGTTCAGCGTGTAACCACGACCATTTCACTTGCTTTTTTGGCATAGATCAGGCCTATTAGGACTCAATCAGTGATAGGTGTTATAAAATGATGTTTCCATATGTATATTTTTGTGTTTTCATCATTATATGTATAAGGCCTTGTCTTTTGCATTTTCCCGAAGACCAAGTCAATCAAGACCCGATCCATCGAGGAAATCTTTAGGCCGACTTTTCCTGCTAGACATAGAGCAAACAAAGTTCACTCTAATGAATTGCTTATGTAAATATTTAAAGAACAATATGTCCAAATACTACGTCACTCTGCAACTGTCAACAACTAACCTCACCTTGCTCTACCTCATGGTTCCATTGAGAAAATAAACGGTTGTGGGTGGAGGTAGCCAATTGCGGCCTACTACCCTTCAAAATGCACCCATGCAGAGCGAACTCCGTAAAGTCGAAAATCTATCCGAAGCAAGTGGTTTTGTGAAGAAGTCTGAGAGTTGTTTCTCCGTAGGAACATGTTCCATTACCACCTTACCCCGTTCAACCAAGTCTCGAATGAAGTGATGTCGTATATCAATATGCTTGGTCTTTGAGTATTGTACTGGATTCTGACTTATCTTTATAGCACTTTGGTTGTCACAATACAAAGTCAGTGGCGTGGTCCGAATTTGATAATCGGCAAGCATTTGTTGAAGCCATAGCATCTGGGTACAACTGTTGGAGTTGTATACTTAATGTCTAGATTTAAGTGATATTAACTCCCGATCTATCGCCATTAATCTATTTAATTAAATAAACAATTATTTGCGTTTAATTATTTATAATTAAATATATGCAAATTATAGTCCTAGATTATATACGTTGTAGTTAGTATGGTGTGCGTCGTCACACGGAAGATCATACTATCGGTTACTCGTATATAATCGAACAGTTGCTCACGACCTAGATGGACAAGGACCAATCCATCGGTATAGTCGTTGTATGAGTGAGAAAATAATTGGTCTTGATTATTTTATCATACTTGTACACTTGGTGTATTGAGCGGATCGCTTGAGATTTATCGATTAGGATTGCCTTAGATAATCGATTTAAGTCTCAGTGTATTTTATTCTTAATCCCTGATATTATTGCGGGTGTGTACATTTAATATTAGTGACTTTGATTTTCCAAAGGAATTGACTGATTAGAATAACCAGTCGATTACCGGTAAAGTTGGGTCACTGTATTTTGTATATTACATGCTGTGAATTATTGATGGGAAAGTGTGTCCCGATAAAGGTTGATAATGTCCCCGAGATGAGTTCATAAGGAATTATTATGTAAACCCTGCAGGTGGATTTGTTCCGCATAATAATTAAGGTTGAATGGTACTAGTCTCGGATACAACAGATGAAAAAATTAATTACGCAATTAATTTAAAGTTATTCATGGACATTTATATCTTAAACGCACAGAATAAATAATACTACCGGAGAGATAATATTATTTGATATAATATGGTATAATATTGGGAGTGCAATTATATTTATATATTGGAAAATAAATATAATTAATATTAATGGATTAATAGATTTGGGCCTGGGCTCAATTTAATCATTAATATTGGAAGCCCAATATTCCACCTCCTTAAGATCCCCTACGTAGCCTATAAAAGCACTACATGGTCTTCTCTATTCTCATAACTTGAAGAACACAATTCTAGAGAGAGAAAGTAGAGAAGGAGATCCATAGAGTTCGGAGGATCGTCGCCCACCCGACGTTCGAACGAATGCAAGGAATACGTGGGAAGGTCTCAAGGTCTTCAATAAGATCTCGTTTCTCCGCACAACGAATCGAAAGGTGAATTAAATATTTCCGCTATTTAATTCATGTTTATTGAAATATTATCGAAAAACAAGATCCGATAAACAAAGATCCAAACCGGGACGAGTCGGGAGGTGGCGTCTTGGACCGCCGGCGACTCGAGACCCGGCTGGACGGATCACCGAGAGGAAGCCCTCGGCTGGGCAGCCCTGTTGGAGTTGTGTACTTAATGTCTAGATTTAAGTATCGGTAAACTCCCGGTCATAGCATTTAACCTATTTAATTAATAAACAATTGTTTGCATTTAATTATTATTAATTAAATTATGCAAAATATAGTCCTGGATTTTATACGTTGTAGTTAGTATGGTGTGTCGGGCCCACACAGAAGATCATACTATCGGTTGCTCGTATTTAATCAAACAGTTGCTCACGACCTAGATGGACACGGACCAATCCATCGGTATAGTCGTTGTGTGAGAGAGAAAATAATTTATCTTAATTATTTTATCACACTTGTACACTTGGTGTATTGGGCGGATCGCTTGAGATTAATCAATTAGGATTGCCGTTGATAATTGATTTAAATCTCAGAGTATTTTATTCTTAATCCCCGATACTATTGCGGGTGTGTATATTTAATATAAGAGACTTTGATTTTCCAAAGGAATTAACCGATTTAATTATTGGGTTAATTACCGGTAAAATTGGGTCGCTATATTTTATATATGACATGCCGTGAATACTTGACGGGAAAGTGTATCCCATAAGGGTTGATAATATCCCCGAGATGAGTTCATAAGGAATTATTATGTAAACCCTGCAGGTGGATTTAATCCGCACAATAATTAAGGTTGAACGGTACTATTCTCGGATATAAGAGATGAATAAATTAATTGAGCAATAAATTAATTTTATTCATGGATATTTAAATCTTAAATACACGGAATAAATAATACTACCGGAGAAATATTATTTGATATAATATGGTTTAATATTGGGAGTGCAATTAATTTATATAGTGGAAAATAAATTAATTAATATTGATAAGGATTAATAGACTTGGGCTTGGGCTCAATTTAATCATCAATATTGGAAGCCCAATATTCCACCTCCTTTTGATCCCCTACGTAGCCTATAAAAGCACTACATGACCTTCATAAATCATAAGACAAGAATATCAATTTTTGATAGTTCTAGAGAGTTGAAGGAGATCCATAGGAGTTCGATAGATCGTCGCCCACACGACGTTCGAACGGAGTGCAAGGAATACGTAGGAAGATTCGAAGGTCTTCAAAGGTGTTTGATTTCGTTTCTCCGAACAACGAATCAAAGGTAAAATCATAAGCCCTCTTTTATGATTTTATGTGATATTAATTGTAGCATATACATGAACACACGATCCGGGAAAAACGACGAACCTCGGGGACGGGGATTCGAGATCCCCGGCGAGGATCGAGAGGGGCGGCCGAACCCTAGGGCTCGACCGCCGGCAACGCGCGATGAGGGGAGCCCCGGCTGGTCGCCGGGGCACGGAATCGACCAAGGGTCGATCGCCGGGGGTCCGCCGTGGGCTGGTGCCACGGCGGGAGGACCCGCCGGCCGCCCTTGTCGGAGGCGCGTGCAGCCCGAACACCCTCGGCTGGGGGTCGATCGAGCCCGTTGGCTCGATCGCTGGGAGCTGCGGGAGTAACCCGCAGCGACCCGTAGCGTGCTGCGGGACTTCCCGCAGCGGTGCGCTGGGACGAGCCCAGCGCGTTGAGCAGCGGGTCACGCGACCCGCTGCGGGGCTGCTACGAGCAGCCCCGGGATGCCTCGTGCATCCCAGCGATCATCCGTGAGATGATCGCGAGCCCCGTGCGGGGGCTCGGCTGGGTGCTCGCGGCCTTCGGGCCTCGCTGGGCATTCGGTCGGGCCCCGGCTCGTGCGGTGGTTCGCGTTCGGATCTCCGGCGATCGAGGATTTCGGTCGGGTTATTATTTTCCGCAAATTTTAATAGCCCGGGATATCGATTTCCAGCAATTGGTATCAGAGCGTTTGGTTTCGTGTTCATGTATATGTTCTATTATTGTTCTACCTTGCAGGGATTTCCGGCTATCATGGTTTAATTAATTGTTGTTTAATTATCATGATTATTCGTTTATTAAACTCTCGGACATGTCGAGATTCGTTTTGTGTGGATGAATGTTTGTAATAGTAAAAATTCGGGGGTTGACCGAATTTAGGATTTATTATTACGTTCTATGTTTTCCGGAAAATGTATAGGGTCGATTTCATGTATAGAATCGATACCGGAATTGTAAATTTAATTTTTTGTAATTTTTTTACGTTGGTTCGATGATGAGACGATCGCCGGAGAACACGTGTGACGAAGACGAAGGGGACGAAGTACCGGGGGTCGATCAACCCCATGATCGACCCCATGATCGATCAAAGGGGAAGGAGGCGTCGCGCCTCTTCGGCCGTGGGCTGTCGCCGGCGACGGTGGCGGCTGGCCGGCTGGAATGGCGGCGGCGGGTGATCCCTCCCGGTGGACGATCGATCATGGTGATGGTGGTATGGGGATCTCCCAACCCATGCCACTTCTACCAGAATTCACTTTCCTAAATTAATTCGGTTTTCCTATTTGAGTGTTCTTCCTTTTGGAAACTCTCATGGATTAGGAAAAGAATTAATTGGAATTAATTTATTTCCTTATTCTATTATGGAAGTCTTCTAGAATATTCCAAGTCCTACTTGGAATAAGATTCTAGAGATTTAATAGAATTGGATAGGAAAATAATTAATTAATAAATTGATTTATTTCCTAATTGATTATTCCTATTTTATGAGAATTTTCATGGACATGGAAATTAATTAATTTTGGAAAGTAGAAGAGTCCTAATTTATTTTATTTCCTTATTCTATTATAGAAGTCTTCTAGAATATTCCAAGTTTTACTTGGATAGATTATTCTAGAGATTTAATAGAATTAGATGGAAAAATAAATAAATAAAAATATTAATAATATTTAATTTTATTTTTGATATATTCGATTGACTTAATTTTCGAATTAAGTAACTTTTGGATTAATTGAAAATAAATAGATTTAAATATTGGGATTAATATTCTCGTCACGTGAAGCATTCAAAAACGAAGACTGAAGACTAGAAGATGCGTACGGAGATGGAATAAAGCCATAATAGTCGGAAAATAATATTCTAGTATTATTTTGACTATGTGATAATATTCTATGTGCTTTATTTCATGTATGCATGCTTATGTGTATTTAATTATGCATTAGATAGCGTATCCCTTTGTTATAAAAAGCTAAGTGGGAGAGGGATTGGAAACAATCCCATGGTCTCCATTGCTGTTCTCTTGGTGACTCTTATGGACTTTCGAAGTTCGTATAGACGAGTCATTGGAGGAGAATTCTTGTAATTCCTTTTACGAGAAACATTGATCAAGTTTATCAAACAATGCCTAATTTGTCTTTCTGAAGCTGACTTCAAGTCGACTCATTCTCACCCCGGGGAGTGGAATGGAGCCAAAGCCACTTGGTCATGTGGATGACACAAATTAGAGACCTTCGTACCATTCTTTGATAGGTGGATCGATTGTCTGCTCGGCTCCCTCATTTATGAGAGATAGTTGATTTATATGTTTTTGCGTTGTTTTTCTTAGTTTCTTTTTGTTTGAGTTGTGTCGTTTGGAGTCGTTTCGTGTGTGTTTCTCTTGGTATGTGGTATGTTTGATGTTTTATTGAGTGTGTAGGTCTGTGTGCATGTATGGGCGAAAAAGGTCGAGAAACGAGCATGATCGGGCTAAAACGAAACGACGAGCCGAATAAAAAAAAGTACAGCAACTTCACGTCCAAAACTGCTATCACTCGCTTTGAACCTTGATGTATTCCATACACGGTTGGAAAGATCTTGAAGTCTAGATTCCAAGGAAATTTGAATCGAGGCAATCGGAGTTCGGACGAAAAAGATATGACGAAAGTCGAGAAGTTGCGCACACAGCAGGACCAGGCGCCCGCCTGGTCCCCAGGCGCTCGCCCGCGACCAGACCCAGGCGCCCGCCTGGTCCATTTTTTCACCCCGCGGCTGCGAATTCCGCATCTCATTCCGAGGATTGACGAGAGCTGCCTCGTGTTGCACCAGGCGCCCGCCTGCACCCCCAGGCGCCCGCCTGCTTCCTCATTCCAGATTTTGACCGCGTTTTGACCTCGTTTTTCTCGTACTATAAGTAGGGTTTTGACCCGAAACAAACACACGCACTTTTCTTCTATCTTTCACGCACGATTTGGAGAACACAAGAGACTTGTTTCCTTAGGTTTTCGACTTTGGATTTTCTTGCTTTCGATTTTGAGGATTCCATCGGTTCTTATTCCGATCTTTGTATTTTGCTTCCAACAATTAATTTAGTAAGTTTTTCTCTTTTCAATTTGTGTTCTTATTTTTTATTTTGCTTTAGATTCTCTTTACTTGTTTAATCATGAATTCCTATACATCTATTTATTTGTTTTCAATCATCAATATGAGTAGCTAAAAATCTAACTAGGATTAGGGGAATTTAAACATGAACTAGGGATTGAGATTTACACACGCATACAAGGTGTTCGATTAAATGCCACACTTGATTTCAAATATTTGTATGAGGCTTAGGAGCAAGTACATGACGTAGGATAATCGGATACACTAAAATCTACTGGAGACGGACGTTTTAGGAAATTTGTACTTCGTAAATTGGCGACCCGATATTCATGTTTGATGAACCCGAAATCCTAGTCTTTCTCTTTATTCATTACATTACATTAATTGCTCTTTGCTTTATTTTAGTTTTTATTTATTTATTATATTTAGTTAATTGTAGTTTAAATCGAAAACCAACCCAATTTCGCATTATGCTATACTCCTTCCTCCTTTCTATTGCAACCACTTGAACATTAGTACGAGTCCCGATAGTAGTGTTCCTCGTGAGATCGACTCGGGCGGATTGCTTCGGCAATTAGTTCGGAATATTTTTATTTGATTTTAGCCGCTATAAAAACGACTAATCAAATTGGCGCCGTTGCCGGGGAACACTTTAGGCACAAGTATTAGTGTTTGAGTGTTTGCGACTATTTCTTTTATTTTTCTTTTATTTTATTGTTCAGGTGCGTTTGATTTTTCTTTGTTTGTGTTGGTGCATGTTGGGCAGGAGAAGCCAAAAGAACGAACTTGCACCTGTTATAAGCAACATCAACAGACGCAAGAGCATCAACCGGTGTACCTCGGTTGAAGACGGTAGCTCTTCAGATAGCTCATCAGACTCTACGGTTACCGGAATCGAACTCGAGAGTGATACAGCACCAATGGGAACCCGCTTTGGAGACTCAGCTCACCCACTCGTGGACGGGGCAAGCTCATGCATCGTACTGGGCAACGCAGCTCGTCGGTACGACTTGAAATCTCACCACTTGGCTCAGCTACCGCAGTTCTATGGGATGCCCAAAGAAGACGCCTTGAACTTCATTAGGGAATTCTATTCAGTGCTCCAGTCCTTCCCGAATGGTAGCCTTGACGACGGACAATTACGGTTGAAGTGTTTCCCATACGCCCTCAAAGATCGAGCCAAGAATTGGTTACTATCCTTGGAGCCGGATTCCATCGATACATGGGACAAGATGTACCAGGAGTTCATCAAGCGTTTCTACCCTCAACAGAAAACCATTGATTTGAGGAGTCAGATTTGTTCGTTCAGACATGAGCGTGGAGAGTCATTCTACGAAGCCTGGGAGAGGTTTAGGAGTCTGCTCAGACAATGCCCTCACCACCAGATATCCCAAGAGATCCTTAATCAGTTCTTCTACACAGGATTGCCACCGGCAATACAGAATGACGTGCAGAACGCAGCCGGAGGGAATATAAGCAACCTTCTCACCGATGAGGTGGTTTCTCTTTTCAAAGAGATGGCTGAGAGATCTCGACAGACGAACACTAGGGATAGAGAGGTGGCAACTTCGGTAGACGGGAATTTCGATTCTACGTTGACAAAGCAAGTTGCCGAGCTGACACGAAAGCTACAGATAATGGAGGCTAATGAGAAAGCTCCCACACAGTTGTTGGTGCATAAACCTGACCCGTGTGGTAATTGCGGGGAGATCGGGCATTACTCTAGTACTTGTCAGTATATGTCTCCCCCACCTCAGACGATGGACCAGTCCTTTACACCAGAGTTCCAGGTCAATGCCATCCAGGGGTACAACCAGTCGAGTAATCAGCGGAACGAACCATATGGCAATACATACAATCCAAGCTGGAAAAATCATCCTAATTTTTCTTGGAAGCAAGGACAAAACCATCAACAGTCGGGGCAGAATCAGCAGCTAAATCAGCAGCCGAACTACAATAACCAGAGACCTCCATATCAGCCGCAAGGCCAGACGACATACCAACCGTTAGCTCAGCCTGCATACCAGCCACCACCGACCCAGAAAAGTACCAGCCTCGATGAGCAATTCTCAGCCTTCATGCAATCGCACCAGGGGTTCATGCAAACGACTAATGGGTACATGCAACATAATCAACAGAGGATGGATAGCATGGAGTCATCGCTGACTAATCAGAACTCCACGATCAAAAGAATTGAGATTCAGGTCGGGCAGTTGTCTGGAAGGTTAGACGAGATAACACAGTCAAATCAGAAAGGAAAAATCTCGAGCCACCCAGCTCAAGTAAATGCCCTCACAGTGCTAATGAGTGAGTATGGATATGGTGATGAAGATGATTCGGGAGAAGTCGATGTGGAGAATAATGAGATCGAGATTGAGCATGTGGGAGTTGATGTACCTTTAATTCCTCAGGCCAACAAGGAGGAGTCGAGCAAGAACGAAACAGCTGTGAGGTATGCTTACATTGATGTACCGTTGTGGGAAGAGTACGACGAGGAGGATATGAGAAGTCAAGCCGAATCAGCCTCTCGACGAGCTGAGATGTACAACAAGGTTAAACTACCATTCCCGAGTCGTTTGGTAGGTTCATCATTTGTGAAGAAGATTGAGGGGCTTGAGGGAGAACATAGGAAATCCCTCGAGAACTTGCATCGAGCCAAGAATCCCTATAGACCCCCTATGTTAGGTCCTAGACGAGTGACTGAAACTCCGTTACGAAAGCCGAAAGTTGGGGATCTTACTGTTAAAAAGTTGGAAACCCCTATGGAAGCAGTTGGGACGAGAGTAGGAAGCGCTGACATTGACAAGACATCGAAAGAGCCTAAAAAGATCCAATGTCATATGCCAATTAAGATCGAAGATCCTGGGAGCTTCGTGATTAATTGTGAACTTGAGAATGTTAAGGATGTGCAAGGTATGCTCGACTTAGGATCAGCAGTTAACTTAATGTCTTTGTCTCTTTTTCAGGAGCTCAACTTAGGCGTACTTCAACCAACAAAGATGAAGTTGCAAATGGCAGACAAATCGGTGCGAAAGCCGTGTGGAGTTACAAAAGACACGACCCTCAAAATTTGTGGTAGAAAGGTCCTGGTGGATTTCGTGGTCCTCGATTTTGGAAAAGGTTCGGGGAGTACAAACCATCGGGAGATATTGCTTGGGAGGCCGTTCTTAGCCACTACTCATGCTGTGATCGATGTTCATGCACATAATCTCCGGATGACCATATCTGGAGATGAAATTTTGGTGATGGCAAAGAAAGAGACCATGGTGAAAGACCTGTGTTTGGTGCACTCTTCGAATCGGAGAGGTACTGCACATGGATGAGTCAAGCTTGAGACGTTAAACAAGCGCCGCGTGGAGGCCAATCCACGGACCGTGCTGCTCTTTCGGGTACCAAAATGAGCGCCACGTGGGGGCCTTCCCACGATTTCCTACGGGCTGGATCGAGAAGACTGAAGGAGTCGACATCACTGTTTGCACCTTCTTCCCCTTCCTCTTTTTATGCTTGTTCTGTATATTACATTTTCTTAGGTATATCTACTTTTCGTTTGGACATGTTTTTTGTTTCTCCCTTGCCTGAGATTTGCTTGCTTGTGTGTTTTACATTGAGGACAATGTATATTTCAAGTGTGGGGGGTAGCTTTGCATGTTCTTAGGGTAACCCGTTGTTTCGCGAGGTTTGTTGGGGTTATAGTAGTCTTCAAACGTCGTTTATGTTGTGTCTTTTGCTATGTTTTGTCTTGTTGATCACCCCTCCTCATTTGGCACAATTGCGGTATAGTTGTTAGAAGCATGTTCTAGGCAATATAGACTTCGGTTTACACATAATTGAATTCAGGGCTTCATCAGGATGATAATGACGAGTTGATTAATCGTGGGTCCTACACTTAGGATTTGCTACATAGGGAGAG
Source organism: Euphrasia confusa (assembly GCA_954870475.1). NCBI lineage: Eukaryota > Viridiplantae > Streptophyta > Magnoliopsida > Lamiales > Orobanchaceae > Euphrasia > Euphrasia confusa. Next base: position 29,418,981 of record OX940960.1, read on the forward strand.
CTGTGTTTTTCATGACATCGGTTAGCCTTGAGTATTAAGTAGATCGAGTTCATTGATTGTTTGGTCGGGTTATACACGAGGATTCTACTTTGATCGTCTCTCTTATTAATAGTGTGGCTTAGCTATATATAGGTATTATTCGCAACCGGACGCAAAAACAGAAGACGTTCGAATAAGCTAGTTGCGTATGTGAAAAAAGGGTCGGCAGCCGAACTAGAAAAAAAAATAATAATAAATGGTTCGAAAAATACCGTTGCCGAGAAAATAAAAAGAAAAAAAAAATAAAAAAAAAAGAGAAAAAAAAAGAAGTAGTATTATATTATTATTAGTAAAGCAGCCACACTGCTTCTACGAGAACGATGAGTATGGGAAACCACGCTAGGATACTCGAGTGACCCTCGACTGTTTACACCTAGTGAAAATTGCCTCACTTGATTAACTTGGCTAGACATTTCGGTGGCTTTGTTTACTTGTGCTCGTTGTTGATATTGGTGGAGTGGAATCATGGTTTGAACTGTGGGGATTTGAATACTTGAGGGACACTTATTAATTAATTTTGATTTGTCGAATGTGAGTGCCTTGAATTCCCTTATGGTTGATTGTTTGTCTTGAGCTTAGTCATTGCTTGGTTCGTATTGTGTGTCGTGATTGTTTGCTTGAGGACAAGCAAAAAGCTAAGTGTGGGGGAGTTGATTTATATGTTTTTGCGTTGTTTTTCTTAGTTTCTTTTTGTTTGAGTTGTGTCGTTTGGAGTCGTTTCGTGTGTGTTTCTCTTGGTATGTGGTATGTTTGATGTTTTATTGAGTGTGTAGGTCTGTGTGCATGTATGGGCGAAAAAGGTCGAGAAACGAGCATGATCGGGCTAAAACGAAACGACGAGCCGAATAAAAAAAAGTACAGCAACTTCACGTCCAAAACTGCTATCACTCGCTTTGAACCTTGATGTATTCCATACACGGTTGGAAAGATCTTGAAGTCTAGATTCCAAGGAAATTTGAATCGAGGCAATCGGAGTTCGGACGAAAAAGATATGACGAAAGTCGAGAAGTTGCGCACACAGCAGGACCAGGCGCCCGCCTGGTCCCCAGGCGCTCGCCCGCGACCAGACCCAGGCGCCCGCCTGGTCCATTTTTTCACCCCGCGGCTGCGAATTCCGCATCTCATTCCGAGGATTGACGAGAGCTGCCTCGTGTTGCACCAGGCGCCCGCCTGCACCCCCAGGCGCCCGCCTGCTTCCTCATTCCAGATTTTGACCGCGTTTTGACCTCGTTTTTCTCGTACTATAAGTAGGGTTTTGACCCGAAACAAACACACGCACTTTTCTTCTATCTTTCACGCACGATTTGGAGAACACAAGAGACTTGTTTCCTTAGGTTTTCGACTTTGGATTTTCTTGCTTTCGATTTTGAGGATTCCATCGGTTCTTATTCCGATCTTTGTATTTTGCTTCCAACAATTAATTTAGTAAGTTTTTCTCTTTTCAATTTGTGTTCTTATTTTTAATTTTGCTTTAGATTCTCTTTACTTGTTTAATCATGAATTCCTATACATCTATTTATTTGTTTTCAATCATCAATATGAGTAGCTAAAAATCTAACTAGGATTAGGGGAATTTAAACATGAACTAGGGATTGAGATTTACACACGCATACAAGGTGTTCGATTAAATGCCACACTTGATTTCAAATATTTGTATGAGGCTTAGGAGCAAGTACATGACGTAGGATAATCGGATACACTAAAATCTACCGGAGACGGACGTTTTAGGAAATTTGTACTTCGTAAATTGGCGACCCGATATTCATGTTTGATGAACCCGAAATCCTAGTCTTTCTCTTTATTCATTACATTACATTAATTGCTCTTTGCTTTATTTTAGTTTTTATTTATTTATTATATTTAGTTAATTGAAGTTTAAATCGAAAACCAACCCAATTTCGCATTATGCTATACTCCTTCCTCCTTTCTATTGCAACCACTTGAACATTAGTACGAGTCCCGATAGCAGTGTTCCTCGTGAGATCGACTCGGGCGGATTGCTTCGGCAATTAGTTCGGAATATTTTTATTTGATTTTAGCCGCTATAAAAACGACTAATCAATAGGGTTGTTCGCATGGTGAATCACTGGTTAGAAACTTCGAGTTTCACTTATGATTCTCCGCGTCTTGATTTACAAAAATCGAATGGATCTTGTAATTGGGAGTCAATTATAAAAGTCTCTTGGTGTAGTAAACGTCCACACAACGTGGCTTGCTATACTAACGGATTTTGGATTAATTGATGTAGACAGTTATAGGGAATTGTGAAGAATTGCGAAGTTGTCGTAAACGTCCACACAACGTGGCTTGCGGTGATGTAGCAATTCCAAACGATTTACTTTAGTACTGAGTAATGGTTTACACTTAGATACGCGTTATAGTATCCTTCCCAACGAAGTTACGCTATAATCGATGTATGACCAAAGAAAATCTAATTGATAAATCATTTGGGTAGGTAAACGTTCACACAACGTGGCTTGCCTTACCTGATGGGATTTTAGATGTGATTAGTAATTTAATGATATTATTTGAGGGAGATAATATCGGATATTAAATTAATTGTTTGTTTATATGTGCTTATAGGTTTAGAGAATTGCTATGAATCCACTTTCGTTGATACTTAAGGAATTCAACGCACTGGTTCCATACTGTGTTGGATGGAATAAAGAGTTAGACATTACTCAGACTGTAAAGGAGTACAAAGATGTACTCAGCGAAACTTGTCCTCCTAGACCTACCATTAACTCAACTGATGAGGAAATAGTTGACTTTGAGAAGTGGGATAGTGCTCTTGCATTAGCCGCTAATCATGATGTCATGCTTAAACTCAAGTTGATGTTTAGACATGATGTAAAGGCTATAAAAGAGGCGATGAGGATACTCATAAAGGTCAGTTGCTTTGAGGAAACGCTTGAACACGTTTTTGAGATGCTGGATCTTTTAGACGAGTTGAGACAGTCACAAGCTCTTATAGCCAAGGCCAAAGGTTTCGAACCTAAGGGCATACATAAGGAAAAGGAGAAGAAGACAAGGGGATCCAGTAGTCCCAAAGGACTTGGACCAAAGGGAGGGATAAAGAAGCCTTCTGGCAAATATCCCCAAGGGAAGCAGTCTGAGTACTGGGGGTCTATATCTTGTCCTCTCAAAGGTACGAATTTTTCTTTAGTCGTAAAAACATAGTCAGCGGTATTATCTACCAGAATTCTGGTGTGTAGATATGGAACCACTGACGGTATGTGCATTCTAAATGCAGGGGTTCCAGAAAACCCGGCGACTTAGAGAAGAAGAGTTCGAGTCTACATGGGCGAAGCTGTTGAGGAAGCAGCGGTTGCATTGGAAGACATTTATCTGCTTTTAGTAGTTATAGGATTTCATTTCAAGATTATTGCTTTATGTACCCCTTTATTTTAGAAAGAACATTTTGTTCTGGTTTTCTATCATTAATGAATAGATATTTTATTTCTTTAATCATTTGATGGTTTGGATAAGAAATAATGGTAATATCTATTCTGGTACATTATATAGCAATATATGAATGATGAATCCTTAGTCTACCACGATGAAACAAACCGTTACAACTTATTTTACTGATTAGATGTATTATTTGTTAAAATCATTATACTTGTGAATTCTTGTACTTAGTAATATTTATTCAAATAAGGTTCAAAGGTCGAAATTGATTTGATCAATTATAGTTGAAGGAATGGACCTTCCGACCTAAGAACTAAATTTGGAAGATAATACAACTAAGTGGACCTTCTAAAGGGTGGAATTCGGACAAGTATTAAGAATGATCAACGATGATATATGCAGACATATGTGCAATTAGAAAGGTATGAGTAGTTCTTTTAAGAATACTCAAAGATGGATTAGAATACTTGATGTGCCATAAAAGCAAGGTGTTTTGACTAGTCAATGGACACAAAGCTATTATGGGGAACCTTCAAAGTATATCCATTGAAAGCCTGCGACTTGTTCGCGGAGGCTATCACCTATCTAAATAACACATGGCATATATCAAAGATTGGGATTAAGTCTCAAGGACTGCACCATACACTCTCGTGTAGACATGGTGTGTCGGAAATAAGAAATGGAGTTCTAATAGTAAAAGGACAAATTTATTCGGAACTACCTATGTTCTATGGATATTTCTGGATACAACGGCACATTCAATGTGGTTGTAGTATATCCTGGAAGAGCAAGTGATTGTATGTTCAATAGTACTATAAACCAGAAGGACGTCATCGCCTGGTTCTTAGAGGAAGACTATTAGATGAACTACAATGCCCTAACTGACGAGGTACTTTAAAATTGAGGAAAAGAAAAGACTGAGAGCCAGCCTAACCGAGTAGTAGTACACCACTAACTGCACCTAATGTTATTACTGTTATACACTGGAACGCCATTGCAGTGGGAGGTTGTTAAGCAACCAGAGATTTTCATAAGACTAGAGGAGTTTTGAACTCTAGTAGAGATGAAATTGATCCCTAGCTCTGCATAAGGGTGGTACAAATCTAAATGTGCCTACTTAGAAAGCAATATGTTTATTGTTAAGAGGCAAGATCATTTAGAGTGCAAAGCTTAGTAGATCCACTTATGGATTGTTACAAAGCTGTGAATTGTGGAACTTGCAAATGGATGAGATAGTCCATTGCATGGATTCATCAAAGGGCATACACAAGGAAGGTGTATTAGAAACGTAATGGAAACAAAGTGGTGTTTCTCGGAATTTTATGTAGATAAACACTTCATCATTGGCAACAATGTAAAAGTATTGTCAGACATAAAATAGAGGTTGTCTAAATAAATCGAGATATAAGATTAAGAGTTAGTTGGATCATGTTCTTGGAATCTTTCGATCTCTAGATAAGAACATTGTACTTCTCCTAGATATCTTATTCGATTATGGTTTGTTTTAAACATGCATAATTCTGAGAAAGGTTATTGCCCTTCGGAAACAGAATACATCTGTCTAAAGGTGTGTGTCTTGAACACACAAGAGGAGATAGATAAAGCGGTTTCCTATACCCTGGGGTATGGAAAGCTTGATGGATGCAATGTTGAAAAACAAGAACCTGATATCAACTATGCAGTTAGCGTAGTGGGAGGATATCAAAGTAATCTTGACAAAAGATGTTCGAATGCTGTAAGAGTACTTTCGAAGTACTGGCTTACGGAGCAATGCGAATTCTCCTTGGATTACATTTTCTCAGATCCACAAATCAGAGAAGGACCAGTGTAAGTCGATATCAGGCTATGTGTTCACTTTTAAGAGAGGTGGAACCTTAAGATGAAAGAGTGATAAGCATGATGCTTCTCGGACTCTATCATAAACCGAATGGCAGCCTCAGAGGCAGCGGAAGTTTTGGTTAGGTTCCAGAATGACCTCTGGACTTGGGTATGATTCTTGGTTCACCAAAAGGCTATGTATGTAGCGGTGCATGATGAACTGGAAGAAGTCATAAGTCCGAAAAGGTGATGATAACACATAGAGCAAGTACCACCTGATTCGATTCATCGTCTAGGTAGACGACGCAGTAGTCACCAAGATAACTTCAGAGCGGCAACCTAGATTGCTCATTCACATAGTACTTCTGGGAAGTATAACTTAAGCACGTGATGAGTATGGGAGTCGGGAGTTTGGAGGAAATGACTAGACCTTAGTACAAGTTGGAGATTGTTGGAATTGTGTACTTAATGTCTAGATTTAAGTATCGGTAAACTCCCGGTCATAGCATTTAACCTATTTAATTAATAAACAATTGTTTGCATTTAATTATTATTAATTAAATTATGCAAAATATAGTCCTGGATTTTATACGTTGTAGTTAGTATGGTGTGTCGGGCCCACACAGAAGATCATACTATCGGTTGCTCGTATTTAATCAAACAGTTGCTCACAACCTAGATGGACACGGACCAATCCATCAATATAGTCGTTGTGTGAGAGAGAAAATAATTTATCTTAATTATTTTATCACACTTGTACACTTGGTGTATTGGGCGGATCGCTTGAGATTAATCAATTAGGATTGCCGTTGATAATTGATTTAAATCTCAGAGTATTTTATTCTTAATCCCCGATACTATTGCGGGTGTGTATATTTAATATAAGAGACTTTGATTTTCCAAAGGAATTAACCGATTTAATTATTGGGTTAATTACCGGTAAAATTGGGTCGCTATATTTTATATATGACATGCCGTGAATACTTGACGGGAAAGTGTATCCCGTAAGGGTTGATAATATCCCCGAGATGAGTTCATAAGGAATTATTATGTAAACCCTGCAGGTGGATTTAATCCGCATAATAATTAAGGTTGAACGGTACTATTCTCGGATATAAGAGATGAATAAATTAATTGAGCAATAAATTAATTTTATTCATGGATATTTAAATCTTAAATACACGGAATAAATAATACTACCGGAGAAATATTATTTGATATAATATGGTTTAATATTGGGAGTACAATTAATTTATATAGTGGAAAATAAATTAATTAATATTGATAAGGATTAATAGACTTGGGCTTGGGCTCAATTTAATCATCAATATTGGAAGCCCAATATTCCACCTCCTTTTGATCCCCTACGTAGCCTATAAAAGCACTACATGGCCTTCATAAATCATAAGACAAGAATATCAATTTTTGATAGTTCTAGAGAGTTGAAGGAGATCCATTGGAGTTCGATAGATCGTCGCCCACACGACGTTCGAACGGAGTGCAAGGAATACGTAGGAAGATTCGAAGGTCTTCAAAGGTGTTTGATTTCGTTTCTCCGAACAACGAATCAAAGGTAAAATCATAAGCCCTCTTTTATGATTTTATGTGATATTAATTGTAGCATATACATGAACACACGATCCGGGAAAAACGACGAACCTCGGGGACGGGGATTCGAGATCCCCGGCGAGGATCGAGAGGGGCGGCCGAACCCTAGGGCTCGACCGCCGGCAACGCGCGATGAGAGGAGCCCCGGCTGGTCGCCGGGGCACGGGATCGACCAAGGGTCGATCGCCGGGGGTCCGCCGTGGGCTGGTGCCACGGCGGGAGGACCCGCCGGCCGCCCTTGTCGGAGGCGCGTGCAGCGCGAACACCCTCGGCTGGGGGCCGAGGGGTCGATCGAGCCCGTAGGCTCGATCGCTGGGAGCTGCGGGAGTAACCCGCAGCGACTCGTAGCGTGCTGCGGGACTTCCCGCAGCGGTGCGCTGGGACGAGCCCAGCTCGTTGAACAGCGGGTCACGCGACCCGCTGCGGGGCTGCTACGAGCAGCCCCGGGATGCCTCGTGCATCCCAGCGATCATCCGTGAGATGATCGCGAGCCCCGTGCGGGGGCTCGGCTGGGTGCTCGCGGCCTTCGGGCCTCGCTGGGCATTCGGTCGGGCCCCGGCTCGTGCGGTGGTTCGCGTTCGGATCTCCGGCGATCGAGGATTTCGGTCGGGTTATTATTTTCCGCAAATTTTAATAGCCCGGGATATCGATTTCCAGCAAGCCCACAGCCCGCCTGGGCGGCGGCGATCGCTCGCGGCTGGAGCGATCGAGCAGCTGCGGCTTCGGCCGTGGCTAGGGCTCGATCGGGCTGCTCCTCCGCGATGCTCCGGGGTGTTCGGTCATGGTTTCCGGGATGTCGATAGGAGTCGGTTCTACGACGATTCCGGGTGATCGATTTCCAACAATTGGTATCAGAGAGTACGGTTAAGTTTTTCGTTAATTGTTTCGATAATCGATTGTTGTTGTTTATGGCCATAGATTAATTTAATTTATTAAATTATTGTGATATATATATATATATATATATATATATATATATATATATATATATTGTTCTATGTCTATGATTTTCTCTCTTGTATAAATCGTGTTTGTCGGAAAAATTAAATATTAAAAATCGAGGGTTTTCGGAATAATCGAACCGGATCGATCGTGGGCTCGGTGCGGGTTGCCGGGAAGGTAGCTGGAGGCACGGGTTGTGCGGGCTGCCGGACGTGGGCTGAATGCAGCTGGGCATGTCGGCGTATGCCACCAGTGGTGGTGGTGTTGGGAAAAATGTAACAAACGGGTTAGTCAAACCGGAATAAAACAAAGATAAAAACGGAAAGTAAAACGGCAGGTTGCTGGCCGAGGCGTTTGCACTTTCCGCAAATCAGTAAAGCCCCGTGTATGCTACGGTTACAGGCTCTCTGATCCCAAAGATACAACGGCAGCGGGGCTCGAACGATTTGCACACTGAATTGAACCCTCGGTTTAACGGAAACAGTGAAAACTGAGCACTCGATGCGAATGATATGATGATATGAATATTCATCTTTTCTCGTGCGTAAAATGATGCATGTACAAGTCTATATATAGACATCACTCGGGGAGGTTGCACACCACTCACATGCAGGTGGCGGTTCAGGGCAGTTCCAGGCAGTTCCAGCCGAGTGGAGTTCGACCACTCCATCTCTAACCGCCCACTTCAGCAATTATTAACAATTAATTAATTCCGAAATTAATTAATATCCATTATCTCTTTCAGTTGGGCCGAGCCCAAAGACTTAATATGTGTTCAACTCTTGGGTCGATCAAGACGAGCCCAAATACTTCAATCGGATCGTGTCCAAAAAGATATAGACAGCCAGCTCAATTGGCTCAATTGGCCCAATGGGCCCCGGGAAGCTCAGGTCCAGCCCAGAGTCCAATTGACCAAATCACCAAGGAGCCAGGACCAAGCCCAAGCCCAAGCCCAAGTCCGAGCCCGAGCCCGAGCCCGAGCCCGAGCCCGAGCCCGAGTCCGAGTCCGAGCCCGAGCCCGAGCCCGAGCCTGGGTCGGGACGGGTCGGGGCGGGGCGGCGCAGGGCGCGCGCGTGTGGCCCTTGTCATGTACCGCTAGGGGTGCATGGACTTAGTCAACTTGTTGAACACTCATACTCTTATCACATTTAAAGTGATATGACTTTTGGTATTCTTTCAATATGGGATAACATTTATCCCAATAAAATAATAATTGCTTCATTTACCAAAGTAGTATTTATGGCAATCTTTACACATTTATTTCTCACTCACTGATTAACGGATTTTGACGAAATAAAATACCACGATTACCTCGTAACACGGAGATAATAATTGTAACGATTAAACTCGAAATCGAATACATTTTTATTGCCATAAAAATTACACAACTTTGATTAAAATACATGAATTATTAAAATAATTCCAACAATCCCCCACATGAGTGAAATCAATGCAAATGCCATGAATGTAGACTCTTGTGCTCGGTTCTCGGAAGGATCTATTGCTTCTAGAAAGGTAGCTTGTGGCCTTGAACCTCCCTCAGTGAAAATCATCAGATGTACTGGCGAGCTAGTGGACGCTATGCCTTGAACTATTCCTCCGAAGTGTACACCGAGTCAATGATAGTCACACAACAAATCCCTCTCAGTTTCCATTTCTCTGTTGTGTCCGTTTAGGCCCTGGACAACTCTTTGGATTCATAAATGTTTACATTTTGAAGCGGCCTACACTTCACATTTATATAGGTGACCTCCCAGCATGAGTACCCTGAAATACTCCACCTTTCCGAGGTGTGGGATTCATTAAAAGTCTCAACGACTTAACCTTTACCACATTTCAGGTTCTAGCACTTATTTGCTCATAGGGATGGAAACGGAAATCTTTATTTCCAAGTGCTTAACTGAACTAGCATGACTTAGTTTTCCCTTTGAACCAAGTTTGTGGGATCTCCACTCAGCATGGTAGGGTTACCGCCATGGTCATTCTTTAGTTGTGGTTTTTAAAACCCATTCCCTTTAGCAACACACTTAATTGATCTCTAGTCATCCATTTCGTCAAAGGGTCAGCTAATATTTCCTGTGACTTAACATAGTCTAAGGAAATCACTCCATTTGTGATCAATTGCCTAACGGTGTTATGTCTTCGACATATGTGTCGAGACTTTCCGTTATACATATTGCCCTGTGCCCTCGCTATGGCCGATTGGCCATCACAGTGCATCATCACTGGAGACACAGGCTTTTTCCAACATGGAATATCTTCTAAGAAGTTTCGAAGCCATTCAGCTTCTTCACTGGCTTTGTCCAAAGCGATGAACTCAGATTCCATAGTTGATCTGGCTATACAAGTTTGTTTCGTGGATTTCCACGAGACTGCTCCGCCTCCTATACAGAATACATAACCGCTAGTGGAATGAGAATCCTTTGAGTCCGAGATCCAACTAGCATCACAATATCCTTCAAGTACACTAGGATATCTTGTGTAGTATAGTCCATAATCTCGAGTGTGTTTCAAGTACTTTAACACTCTTTTCAAAGCATCCCAATGTTCATGACTTGGATTGCTCGTGTACCGGCTCAGTTTGCTCACAGAATAGGCTAAGTCAGGACGAGTACAATTTGTTAGGTACATCAGACTACCTATTACTCGGGAGTAATCCAATTGAGCTATCGGTTTGCCCAAATTGACTGTTAAGTTGACACTTTGGTCAAACGGAGTCCTACATTCAGGACCATCAAGGGCATTGAACTTTTTAAGTACTTTCTCGACTCAATGGTCGTACCTTTAGTCACTTTGAGATTTTCAGAATAGTGTACTAAAAATCGGTATGCCATGCTAGTCAAAGCATATCCAATGAAGATACAATCGACCGTTTTAGGTCCTATCTGTTGGAGTTGCCCAGCACTATCTTCATTCGTTTTGGCTCAGGAACCGACACTTTGGCCAAACACCCCCACACTTTAAGGTAATTGTAAGATGGCTTACTGTTGGAATTCGATATCCCGGGCTATTAAAATTTTGCGGAAACAATAACCCGATCAAAAACTCTTCGCCGGAGATCACGCGAACGCCGACGAACGCGCCGGAGTCCAGCCGAGGAGACCACACGCCCGAAGACGTGCGGCTGCCCCCAGCCGAACCCCCGCGTCGCGGGGTTCACGCGATGAGCGATCGCGTCCATCGCGATCGATGGGGTGGGCTGCCCAGCAGCCCCCGCGGCGAGTCCGGCGACTCGCCGCCGCCTGGGAGGTCCCCACCGTCGAGGTGGGGTGGGGTGCGGCACCAGCCCACGCCTCCAGCGATCGATCGTAAGATCGATCGCATGCCCGCGGCCCAGTCGCGGGTCTCTCCTCCGCGCGCCCTCGAAACCCTAGTCGGGCGATCCCGCGGTGCGGTGGTTTCACCACCACCGCGTGATCGTTCGTCTAATCCGGGGTTCGATCCTTGGATCTTGTTTTTCGATAATTGATTTCAATATACATGAATTAAATAGCGGAATTATTTAATTCACCTTTCGATTCGTTGTGCGGAGAAACGAGATCTTATGATGACCTTGAGATCTTCCCACGTATTCCTTGCACTTGTTCGAACGTCGGGTGGGCGACGATCCTCCGAACACTATGGATCTCCTTCTCTACTTTCTCTCTCTAGAATTGTGATCTTCAAGTTATGAGATATGAGAATAGAGAAGACCATGTAGTGCTTTTATAGGCTACGTAGGGGATCTTAAGGAGGTGGAATATTGGGCTTCCAATAATAGTGATTAAATTGAGCCCAAGCCCAAATCTATTAATCCTTACTATTATTAATTAATTTATTTTCCACTATATAAATTAATTGCACTCCCAATATTAAACCATATTATATCAAATAATATTTCTCCGGTAGTATTATTTATTCCGTGTATTTAAGATATAAATATCAATGAATAAAATTAATTTATTGCTAATTAATTTATTCATCTCTTATATCCGAGAATCCGAGAATAGTACCATTCAACCTTAATTATTATGCGGAACAAATCCACCTGCAGGGTTTACATAATAATTCCTTATGAACTCATCTCGGGGATATTATCAACCCTTACGGGATACACTTTCCCGTCAAGTATTCACAGCATGCCATATTTAAAATATAGTGACCCAACTTAACCGGTAATTAACCCAATAATTAAATCGGTTAATTCCTTTGGAAAATCAAAGTCACTTATATTAAATATACACACCCGCAATAGTATCGGGGATTAAGAATAAAATACACTGAGACTTAAATCAATTATCAAAGGCAATCCTAATTGATAAGTCTCATGCGATCCGCCCAATACACCAAGTGTACAAGTGTGATAAAATAATCAAGACAGATTATTTTCTCTCTCACACAACGACTATACCGATGGATTGGTCCGTGTCCATCTAGGTCTTGAGCAACTGTTCGATTAAATACGAGTAACCGATAGTATGATCTTCTGTGTGGGCCCGACACACCATACTAACTACAACGTATAGAATCCAGGACTATAATTTGCATATATTTAATTATAAATAATTAAACGCAAAAAATTGTTTATTTAATTAAATAGATTAATGGCAATGGATCGTTAGTTTCCGTTACTTAAATCTAGACATTAAGTACACAACTCCAACAATCTCCCACTTGTACTAAGGTCTAGTCATTTCCTCCAAACTCCCGACTCCCATACTCATCACGTGCTTAAGTTGTACTTCCAAGAAGTACTATGTGAATGAGCAATCTAGGTTGCCGCTCTAAAGTTATCTTGGTGACTACAGCGTCGTCTCCCTCGACGATGACTCGTATCAGGTGGTACTTGCTCTATGTGTTATCTTACACTTATGGACTTGTGATTTCTTACCATTTGCCATCGCACCACTATTTACATAGCCTTTGGCAAATTAAGAATCACATCTAAGTCCCAAAGATTATCCCGGAGCTATACCAAAACTTCCGCTGCCTCTGAGGCCGCTTATTTGGTTACCCATGGCAGAGTCCGAAAAGCATCGTGCTTATCACTCTTCCATGTTAAAACTCCTTCTCCTTCAATAGTGAAACACATAGCCTGATATCGACTTACACCGGTCCTCATTCGATTAGAAATCTAAGAGAATGTAATCCAAAGGAAATGTTTGTCTGGTCCTTAATCCAGAACATAGTTTCCAGTACTTCGAAAGTACTTAAAATGTTCATTACAGCAGTCAAGTATTCCTTTCCAGGATTACCTTGATATCCTCCCACTATGCTAACCGCATAGCCGATATCAGGTTCTTGTTTTCAACAATGCATTTATTAAGCTTTCCTCACTGTAAGTGTAGGAATCCGCTTTCATTGCTTCTATCTCCTTTTGTGTTCCAAAACACATATCCTTAGATAGATGCATTCTGTCTCTGAAAGGTAACGAACCTTTCTCGGAATCTTGCATGTTAAAACGAACCATAATCGTATAAGATATCTAGAGAAGTACAATGTTCTTTTCTTGAGATCCTAGATCTTAAGAACATGCTCTAACTTCTTCTTTATCTCATATATCGATTTTTCTAGACAACCATCATTTTATGTCTGACAACATCTTTACATTGGTACCAATGATAAAATGCTATCTACATAAAACCTCCGAGAAACACCACCTTGTTTCCATCACGTTTCCCATACACTCGATTCGTCTATGCTTTGATGAATCCATAAAATGGACTATCTCATCAATTTTCAAGTACCACGAACTCAATGCTTTGTTCCAATCCATAAATGGATCAACTAAGCTTGTACTCTAAATGATCTTGCTTCTTAGCAATAATCCTTATTGCTTTCCAAGAAGGCACATTTAGATCCAGTACCGCCTTCATGTAGATCCAGGGATTGATTTCATGTATACTAGGTCCAGAGTTCAAAACTCTCCTAGTCTTATGATGAATATCTCCGGTTGTCAAACAACCTCCCACTACAATGGCATTCCGGTGTATAAACAGTAATAACAGTAGGTGCAGATAGTGATGCATCGCTACTCGGTTCGGCTGGTTCTAAGTCTTAATCGTTTTCTCTCTCTTCAGAAGTATCATGTCATTTTGGGCTTGTGGTTCATCTAATAGTCTTCCTCTAAGAACCGGGCGTTAGAACTTATAACGTCCTTCTGGTTCATAGTACTATCGAACACACACCTTTTGTTCTTCTAGGATATTCTACAACCACATTTGAATGTGCCGTTGTTTCCAAGACATATCCATAGAACATAGGTAGTTCCGTTTAACTCATGCTTTTACTATTTCTATAAGAGTTCCATTTCTTATTTCCGACACACCAATCCTACAGAGGACTGTATGGTGTAGTCACTTGGGATCCAATCCCAAGCTCTGATCATAAATCAGAGTCAATCAATTCTAATACTTGTCCGGATCTTATATCTTATATCCATAAAGTATTGCTTAGAAGTATTATCTTCCAAATTAGATTCTTAGGTCGGAAGGTCCACTCCTTCAACTTAATTGATCTTACAATCAATTTTCGACCTTTGAACTTCTTATTTGAATAAATATGACTTAGCATAAGAATCCACAAGTATAAATGATTTAATAAAGAAATCTCTTATTAGTAAAACGAGTTATAAAACGGTTCGTTGCATCGTGGTGGACTCAGGATTCATCATTTATATATTGCTAGCTAATGTACCAAAATAGATAATATCATTATTTCTTCTTATAACCATCAAATGATTAAAAGAAATAAAATATCCATTCATTAGAAATCCAGAACAAAGTTCTTTCTAATATGAAGGGTACATAAAAGCAATAACTCAAAATGAAATCCTATAAAATGTCCTCCACTGCAACTGCTGCCTCCTCCACAGCATTGCCCATGTAGACTACGATTTCTTCTTTTCTAAGTCGTCGGGTTTCCTGGAACCCTTGCATTTAAAATGCACATACCGTCAGTGGTTCCATATCTACACACCAGGTTCCGGTAGATAATACCACTGACTATGTTTCACGACTAAAGAAAATTTCGTACTTTTGAGAGGATAATCAGACTTCCAGTACCCAGACTGTTTGCATCGAGAACACTTGCCTCGTGGCTTTCTCGTCCCATCTAGTGGTCCAAGTTGCTTAGGACCACTGGGTTTCTTTGCTTGCTTTTCCTTTTTCCCCGATCTTGCCCTTAGGTTCGAAACCTTTGGCATTGGCTACAAGAGCTTGCGATTTCCGTCTCAACTCGTCTAAAAGGTCAATCATCTCAAAAACGAGTTTAAGCGTTTCCTCGAAGCGACTGGCCTTTATGAGTATCCTCATCGCTTCTTGTCTAGCCGCCTATGTCAATAGGCTCGGGAGGACAAAGCTTACTGAGTACAACCTTGCACTCTTTAACAGTTTGGGTAATGTCTAGATCTCTATTCCAATCATTACATTTAGGGACCAGTGAGTTAAAATCCTTAAGTATCACAGAAAGTGGGTTCAAAGCCATTTCCTAATCTATGAGCACATATAACAACAAACAATCGATTTAATCTCCGATATTATCTCCCTTAAATAATATCATTAAACCACTAATCACCTCTAAAATCCCATCAGATATGGCAAGCCACGTTCGTGTGGACGTTTACCTATCCAAATGATTTAGCAATTAGATTTGCTTCGGTCGTACATCAATTATAGCGTTACTTCGTTGGGAAGAATACTATAAAGCGTACCTAAGTGTAAACCATTACTCAGTATCCAAGAAGATTGTTTGGGACACGTATATTCACCGCAAGCCACGTTCGTGTGGACGTTTACGTTAACATACGATCCTTCACTCCCTTCTATAACTGTCTACATCAATTAATCCAAGATCCCATTCAGCATAGCAAGCCACGTTCGTGTGGACGTTTACTACACCAAAAGATCTTTATAATTGACATCCAATTACTTGAATCATTTAATCTTGTAAATCAAGACGCGGAGAATCATAAGTGAAACTCGAAGTTTCTTACCAGTGATTCACCATGCGAACGACCCTATCTCTCATCAAATGAGGGAGCCGAGCAGACAATCGATCCATTTCAAGAAATGGTACGAAGGCCTCTAATTTGTGTCCTCGACATGACCAAGTGGCTTTGGCTCCATTCCACTCCCCGGGGTGAGAATGAGTCGACTTGAAATCAGTTTTGGAAAGACAAACTAGGCATTGTTTGATAAACTTAATCAATGTTTCTCGTAAGAGGAATTACAAGAATTCTCCTCCAATGACTTGTCTATACGAACTTCAAAAGTCCATAAAAGTCACCAAGAGAACAGCAATGGAGACTATGGCAATGTTTCCATTCCCTCTCCCACTTAGCTTTTTACAATAAAGGGATACGCTATCTAATGCATAATTAAATACACATAAGCATAATAACAAACATACATTTCATGCAAGTACGTTCACAAATAATCAAATAATTGCTCAAGTAAAATTATTTCTCGACTATTCGTACCTTGATGAATTCCAGCATGCTTGTCTTGAGTCTTCATTCTACGTCTTGAATACTTTGCCGAGCGACGGAAAAATTCTTTGATTCTCATATTTAATTTAATTTTAAATAAAATCCAAGATTCCAATTCAAAATAAATTTGAATCAATCTAATGATTTTAAATAAAATACTCCAATTAAATAAAATCAATTCCATTGATTTCCATATTTAATTCTATTCTAAATAAAATCCTAGATTTTCCAATTCAAAATAAATTTGAATTAATCTAATGATTTTAAATAAAATACTCAAATTAAATAAAATCAATTCCATTAAAATCCATTGATTTCCATATTTAATTCTATTCTAAATAAAATCCAAGATTTTCCAATTCAAAATAAATTTTGAATTAATCTAATGATTTTAAATAAAATACTTAAATTAAATAAAATCAATTTTATTAAAATTCATTAATTTCCATATTTAATTCTATTCTAAATAAAATCCAAGATTATCCAATTCAAAATAAATTTTGAATTAATCTAATGATTTTAAATAAAATACTTAAATTAAATAAAATCAATATTTTAATAATTTCTCAATCCTATTTAGATTAGATCTCAAGAATCCTAATCAAAATCAAATTTTGATTCTTCTTCTAATCCAAGTAGTTATAGGATATCTAGAGAAACTAGGATTTTCTTTCCTAATTTAAATCTCCATCTAATTCCATTATTTAATTCTATAATTAAGAAATTTAATCCAAATAAAATTTGAATTAATTCTAAAATTAAATTAAATAAAATTAGAAAAATTAAATTATTTTCGGAAAGATCGGATTTACCGGGACGAACCGAAAAATGAATTTCCGGTCGACCCAAAATCGAACCAATACGAATTGGTTCCATGCATATGTAAACACATGCATACCATTTCGTCCATGCATATCCGCACAAGGCCACGCATTCGCATGCAACACAAGCCATGTCATGCAAAAGGAATGAATAAATTCATCCAGCGAGTAAAAAATTTCACCCAGCTACTTGCGATCGTCTTCTCCAGCGAGGGGCACACCAGCAGCAGCGGCCTGGTCGATCTACGGCACGGCGTCTCCCTTGACGACGCATGCCATCGACCCGCTGCCTCACCTCACGAGCAGCCCGTGATCGAGCCGAACGAACGCGTCGTTCGATCGATCGCGCCGGCACCCACGTGGACTCTCGCCGGAGCAGTCGATTCCCGGTATGACGCCACCATCGACTACGCTCCAGTAGCACGCTGCCATCGACGCCATACGCAGCCAAGCCGCGACTCACGTCGGTGCGATGGCGCGACGCCGCCGGTACAATCGAGCAGAACCGCCGGCTGCCGGCGAACCACCACCACTGGTGGCACACGCCGACATGCCCAGCTATGCTCAGTCGACGTCCAGCAGCCCGCACATCCGCACAGCAGCCTGCTCCAGCCGTTCGTGATGCCGAAACTGTGATCGTCGAACGTAGCCGCCGGCTGCCGGCGAACCACCACCACTGGTGGCTCACGCCGGCATGCCCAGCCACATTCGAATCACTCTCAGCAGCCCGCAGAGCCCGTTCCGAGCCCAGGCGTACCAACAGCCCGCTCAAAAGCTTGTCCACGGTCGAACGATCTCCTCCGGTTCGATTATTCCGAAAAAAAAAACCCTCGATTTTTAATATTTAATTTTTCCGACAAAGACAATTCATACAAGAGAGAAAATCAAGTACATAGAACAATATAGCACAATAATTTAACAATTTAAATTAATCTATGGCTATAAACAACGACAATCGATTATCGAAACAATTAACGAAAAAACGTAATCGTACGCTCTGATACCAATTGTTGGAATTCGATATCCCGGGCTATTAAAATTTTGCGGAAACAATAACCCGATCAAAAACTCTTCGCCGGAGATCACGCGAACGCCGACGAACGCGCCGGAGTCCAGCCGAGGAGACCACACGCCCGAAGACGTGCGGCTGCCCCCAGCCGAACCCCCGCGTCGCGGGGTTCACGCGATGAGCGATCGCGTCCATCGCGATCGATGGGGTGGGCTGCCCAGCAGCCCCCGCGGCGAGTCCGGCGACTCGCCGCCGCCTGGGAGGTCCCCACCGTCGAGGTGGGGTGGGGTTCGGCACCAGCCCGCGCCCCCAGCGATCGATCGTAAGATCGATCGCATGCCCGCGGCCCAGCCGCGGGTCTCTCCTCCGCGCGCCCTCGAAACCCTAGCCGGGCGATCCCGCGGTCCGGTGGTTTCACCACCACCGCGTGATCGTTCGTCTAATCCGGGGTTCGATCCTTGGATCTTGTTTTTCGATAATTGATTTCAATATACATGAATTAAATAGCGGAATTATTTAATTCACCTTTCGATTCGTTGTGCGGAGAAACGAGATCTTATGATGACCTTGAGATCTTCCCACGTATTCCTTGCACTTGTTCGAACGTCGGGTGGGCGACGATCCTCCGAACACTATGGATCTCCTTCTCTACTTTCTCTCTCTAGAATTGTGATCTTCAAGTTATGAGATATGAGAATAGAGAAGACCATGTAGTGCTTTTATAGGCTACGTAGGGGATCTTAAGGAGGTGGAATATTGGGCTTCCAATAATAGTGATTAAATTGAGCCCAAGCCCAAATCTATTAATCCTTACTATTATTAATTAATTTATTTTCCACTATATAAATTAATTGCACTCCCAATATTAAACCATATTATATCAAATAATATTTCTCCGTTAGTATTATTTATTCCGTGTATTTAAGATATAAATATCAATGAATAAAATTAATTTATTGCTAATTAATTTATTCATCTCTTATATCCGAGAATAGTACCATTCAACCTTAATTATTATGCGGAACAAATCCACCTGCAGGGTTTACATAATAATTCCTTATGAACTCATCTCGGGGATATTATCAACCCTTACGGGATACACTTTCCCGTCAAGTATTCACAGCATGCCATATATAAAATATAGTGACCCAACTTAACCGGTAATTAACCCAATAATTAAATCGGTTAATTCCTTTGGAAAATCAAAGTCACTTATATTAAATATACACACCCGCAATAGTATCGGGGATTAAGAATAAAATACACTGAGACTTAAATCAATTATCAAAGGCAATCCTAATTGATAAGTCTCATGCGATCCGCCCAATACACCAAGTGTACAAGTGTGATAAAATAATCAAGACAGATTATTTTCTCTCTCACACAACGACTATACCGATGGATTGGTCCGTGTCCATCTAGGTCTTGAGCAACTGTTCGATTAAATACGAGTAACCGATAGTATGATCTTCTGTGTGGGCCCGACACACCATACTAACTACAACGTATAGAATCCAGGACTATAATTTGCATATATTTAATTATAAATAATTAAACGCAAAAAATTGTTTATTTAATTAAATAGATTAGTGGCAATGGATCGTTAGTTTCCGTTACTTAAATCTAGACATTAAGTACACAACTCCAACACTTACGACCTTTCCAAAGTTCGTGCGGAGTTTCATTTTTCCCTTTAAGAGGAATCTTATTCAGTAGGTGGTTTGCCGTCAGGACGACTTCCCCCCACATGTTCTGGGGTAACCCAGAATTGATCAACATGGCGTTCATCATTTCTTTTAATGTTCGGTTCTTTCGTTCAGCAACGCCATTTGACTGAGGTGAATACGGGGCGGTTGTTTGATGTATTATTCCATTTTCAGAACATAATTGTTCAAACGGAGCTACGTACTCTCCACCTCGGTCACTACAGACTATCTTAATCCGTTTATCAAGTTGATTTTCAACTTCGGTTTTGTACTTAGTGAATGCCTCTAGGGCTTCGTCTTTGCTATTTAATAAGTCCAAATAACAGAATCTCGTACAATCATCAATAAACGTGATGAAGTATTTCTTACCACCTCTTGTTGGTGCAAACTTTAAATCACATATGTCGGTGTGAATAAGTCCAAGAGGTTCAGTACAACGATCGACTGATCGAAACGGTAATTTAGCTATTTTGGCTTCAACACAAATTTCACACTTATGTTGTGAATTTATTTTAGAAGTTGGAATTAATTCCAAATTCATAAGTCTTTTTATTGCATTTTGATTCACATGTCCTAAACGAAAATGCCATAAATCATAACACTTGATCAAGTAAGAGGAAAAAACTTTTTCATTATTGCTCGGGGCAAAGGGGGGGACGAACAGCCATTACAGACATTTTAAACAAACCTTGATCAAGATAACCCCTACCTAGGAACAGTCCAAATATAGAAAGTACAAATTTCTTAGCATCAAATACAAGTTTGAAGCCATGCTCCACAAGAACAGAACCGGAAACCAGGTTCTTTCGGATGTTTGGGACATGCAACACATCAGACAACTTCAGCTCTTTTCCAGAAGACAGTTTGAGGACAATGTTCCAAACTCCAGCAACTTCAGACGATGCGGAGTTACCCATGTGGAGTTTGCGACCGGTACAAGGAGCATACGAGGCAAAGGCATCCTTGTCAGAGCATACATGTCGTGTGGCTCCGGTATCAATGAACCACTGCTTATTGTTGCTAACCAGATTGGCCTCGTAGACCACAGCAGTCATATTAGCACATGTCAGCTCGTGTTGAACCACGTTGGCACTTGGTCGCTTCTTCTTCTGCCCGTTTGGCCTCTTTGGCTTGTTGCAGTCTCTGGCCATGTGGTTCGGTTTGCCACAGTTATGGCAAATCCTAGTGAACTTCCAGACTTTGGCTGGCTCTTTGCCCTTAGAAGTGTTATTCCTTTTGGCAGAATGTGGCTTAGTCAAGTTCACCCGAGCCTCCATAGGAACTTTCCCAGGTTTGACCTCTCGATCACGGTTGTCTTCTTCGATCCGAAGTTTGACAATGAGGTCTTCAAGGCTCATCTCCTTTCGCTTATGCTTAAGGTAGTTCTTGAAGTCCTTCCACCCGGGAGGCAGCTTCTCGATGGCAGCCGCCACCTGAAAGGACTCACTGATCTTCATCCCTTCAGAGGCGATGTCATGCAGGATCAGTTGATACTCCTGGACTTGAGAGATCACAGACTTGGAGTCGACCATCTTGTAGTCCAGGAACTTGCCGACGACGTACTTCTTAGTACCAGCGTCCTCGGTCTTATACTTCTTCTCCAAGGCATCCCAAAGGGACTTGGCAGACTTTTACATGCTGTACACATTGTACAACTCGTTGCACAACACGGTCAAGACGGTGTGCCGATAGAGATAATCACTCTGCCCCCAGGCCTCAAAGGCATAGCGCCTCTCATCAGTGTCTTTGTCAGTTATGGTTATAGGGTCATCAGTCAGATGCTTCTGCAGGCCAAGGGTGGTCTGGTAGAACATCATTTTGGACTTCCACCTTTTGAAGTCGACGCCGGTGAACTTCTCGGGTTTCTCGGCATTCGGGATGGTCTGGGTGTGGATGGGCAAAGCCACTGGAATCTTACCGATGAAAGCTTCATAGTTGATTGGTTGTTCAACGTTGATGATAGGAACTTCGTTGTTGTTCTGGGCATACTGGTTGTTACCTCCTCCGGTAGACATGATTTACTGATTTGCGATTGTTGGGAAAAATGTAACAAACGGGTTAGTCAAACCGGAATAAAACAAAGATAAAAACGGAAAGTAAAACGGCAGGTTGCTGGCCGAGGCGTTTGCACTTTCCGCAAATCAGTAAAGCCCCGTGTATGCTACGATTACAGGCTCTCTGATCCCAAAGATACAATGCCAGCGGGGCTCGAACGATTTGCACACTGAATCGAACGCTCGGTTGAACGGAAACAGTGAAAACTGAGCACTCGATGCGAATGATATGATGATATGAATATTCGTCTTTTCTCGTGCGTAAAATGATGCATGTACAAGTCTATATATAGACATCACTTGGGGAGGTTACACACCACTCACATGCAGGTGGCGGTTCAGGGCAGTTCCAGGCAGTTCCAGCCGAGTGGAGTTTGACCACTCCATCTCTAACCGCCCACTTCAGCAATTATTAACAATTAATTAATTCCGAAATTAATTAATATCCATTATCTCTTTCAGTTGGGCCGAGCCCAAAGACTTAATATGTGTTCAACTCTTGGGTCGATCAAGACGAGCCCAAATACTTCAATCGGACCGTGTCCAAAAAGATATAGACAGCCAGCTCAATTGGCTCAATTGGCTCAATTGGCCCAGTGGGCCCCGGGAAGCCCAGGTCCAGCCCAGAGTCCAATTGACCAAATCACCAAGGAGCCAGGCCAAAGTCCGAGCCCGAGCCCGAGCCCGGGTCGGGGCGGGGCGGGGCGCGCGCGTGTGGCCCTTGCCATGTACCGCTAGGGGTGCATGGACTTAGTCAACTTGTTGAACACTCATATACTCTCTTATCACATTTAAAGAGATATGACTTTTGGTATTCTTTCAATGTGGGATAAAATTTATCCCAATAAAATAATAATTGCTTCATTTACCAAAGTAGTATTTATGGCAATCTTTACACATTTATTTCTCACTCACCGATTAACGGATTTTGACGAAATAAAATACCACGATTACCTCGTAACACGGAGATAATAATTGTAACGATTAAACTCGAAATCGAATACATTTTTATTGCCATAAAAATTACACAACTTTGATTAAAATACATGAATTATTAAAATAATTCCAACAGGTGGTTCGCCGGCAGCCGGCGGCTGCACTCGGTA
The DNA here is from genome assembly GCA_954870475.1 of Euphrasia confusa. Classification (NCBI taxonomy): domain Eukaryota; kingdom Viridiplantae; phylum Streptophyta; class Magnoliopsida; order Lamiales; family Orobanchaceae; genus Euphrasia; species Euphrasia confusa. The sequence continues at coordinate 29,441,962 of OX940960.1, forward strand.
GTGCGTTGGCGGCTTCGCGGACGCGTTTTTCGGTTTCGGCTGCTCTCGGAGCAGCGGGGAGGAGGCTGGTCGCATGGCATGGGGCTGTTGGCGGAGGTCGACGGCGTGATTCACCAAGGGTGGTGGTCGCCGGATGTCAATCTCTGCCATGGAGCTCGATCGGAGGGGAGCAGCTGCAACTCGGGGGCTGCTGGTGCGCGGGCTTCTCGGGGGTTGCTCGTGCGAGCTGCTGCGTAGTCGATGGCGTGACGTCGGTGGCGGATGCTCCGGCGAAGTCCACGCGGGCGTCGGCAAGACGATCGATCGAAGATGCGGCGGCAGGTGAATTTTTTTTCTCCCGCTGAATGAATTATTCATTCACGATGTGCATGCATGACATGAATCTTTTGATTCATGCTGTACATGTCTCGATTTCATGTGCATATTGCATGTGTGCATGTCTTCATGCATGGCTAGCCCCACATACATGATTTACCCAAGTGCTGTTCATGTATGCATGCTTATGTGTATTTATTTATGCACTATATAGCGTATCCCTTTATTGTAAAAAGCTAAGTGGGAGAGGGAATGGAAACATTCCCATGGTCTCCATTGTTGTTCTCTTGGTGACTCTTATGAGCTTTCGAAGTTCGTATAGACGAGTCATTGGAGGAGAATTCTTGTAATTCCTTTTACAAGAAACATTGATTGAGTTTATCAAACAATGCCTAATTTTTCTTTCTGAAACTTATTTCAAGTCGACTCATTCTCACCCCGTGGAGTGGAATGGAGCCAAAGCCACTTGGTCATGTGGATGACACAAATTAGAGACCTTCGTACCATTTCTTGAAATGGATTGATTGTCGGCTCGGCTCCCTCATTTATGAGAGATAGGGTTGTTCGCATGGTGAATCACTGGTAAGAAACTTCGAGTTTCACTTATGATTCTCCGCGTCTTGATTTACAAGATTAAATGAATCAAGTAATTGGGAGTCAATTATAAAAGTCTCTTGGTGTAGTAAACGTCCACACCACGTGGCTTGCTATACTAACAAATTTTGGATTAATTGATGTAGACAGTTATAAGGAATTGTGAAGAATTGTGAAATCATCGTAAACGTCCACACCACGTGGCTTGCGGTGATGTAGCGGTTCCAAACGATTTACTTTAGTACTGAGTAATGGTTTACACTTAGATACGCATTATAGTATTCTTCCCCACGAAGTTACGCTATAAGTGATGTATGACCGAAACAAATCTAATTGCTAAATCGTTTGGGTAGGTAAACGTCCACACCACGTGGCTTGCCATATCTGATGGGATTTTAGATGTGATTAGTGATTTAATGATATTATTTGAGGGAGATAATATCGGAGATTAAATCAATTGTTTGTTGTTATATGTGCTCATAGATTAGGAAATGGCTTTGAACCCACTTTATGTGATACTTAAGGATTTTAAACTCACTGGTCCTTGAATGTAATGATTGGAATAGAAATCTGGACATTGCCCAAACTGTTGAAGAGTACAAGTTTGTACTCAGTGAGCTTTGTCCTCCCGAGCCTACTAATGTCTCAACTGGATGTTTAGACATGACGTAGAGGCTAGACAAGAGGCGATGAGGATAATCATAAAGGCCAGTCGATTCGAGGAAACGCTTAAACTCGTTTTTGAGATGATTGACCTTTTGGACGAGTTGAGACAGAAATCGCAAGCTCTTGTAGCCAATACCAAAGGTTTTGAACCAAAGGGTAAAATCGGGGGAAAGGAAAAGCAAGCAAAGAAACCCAGTGGTCCTAAGTTGCTTAGACCACAAGATGGGACGAGAAAGCCAAGAGGCAAGTATTCTCGATGCAAACAGTCTGGGTACTAGAAGTCTGATTATGCTCTCAAAGAAGGTACGAAATTTTCTTTAGTCGTAAAACATAGTCAGTGGTATAATCTACCAGAACCTTGTGTGTAGATATGGAACCACTGACGGTATGTGCATTCTAAATGCAAGGGTTCCAGGAAACCCGACGACTTGGAAAAGAAAAGATCGTAGTCTATGTGGGCAATGCTTTGGAGGAAGCAGCTGTTGCAGTGGAGGACATATTTTATAGGATTTCATTTTAAGATATTGCTTTATGTACCCTATTAATTTAGAAAGAACTTCGTTCTGGATTTCTAAATTTTAATGAATAGATATTTTATTTCTTTTAATCATTTCATGGTTATGGAAAGAAATAATGATATTATCTATTCTGGTACATTAGTTAGAAATATATATAAATGATGAATCCTGAGTCCACCACGATGCAACGAACCGTTTTATATAACTCGTTTTACTAATAAGAGATTTCTTTATTAAATCATTTATACTTGTGGAATCTTATGCTAAGTCATATTTATTCAAATAAGAAGTTCAAATGTCGAAAATTGATTGTAAGATCAATTAAGTTGAAGGAGTGGACCTTCCGACCTAAGAATCTAATTTGGAAGATAATACGACTAAGCAATCCTTTATGGATATAAGATATAAGATCCGGACAAGTATTAGAATTGATTGACTCTGATGTATGATCAGAGCTTGGGATTGGATCCCAAGTGACTACACCATACAGTCCTCTGTAGAAATAGTGTGTCGGAAATAAGAAATGGAACTCTTATAGAAATAGTAAAAGCATGAGTTATACGGAACTACCTATGTTCTATGGATATGTCTTGGAAACAACGGCGCATTTAAATGCGGTTGTAGAATATCTTAGAAGAACAAAAGATGTGTGTTCGATAGTACTATTAACTAGAAGGACGTTATAAGTTCTAACGCCCGCTTCTTAGAGGAAAACTATTAGATGAACCACAAGCCCAAAATGACTTCATACTTCTGAAAAGAGAGAAAACGATAAAGACTGGAAACCAGCCGAACCGAGTAGCGGTACACCACTAACTGCACCTACTGTTATCACTGTTTATACACCGGAATGCCGTTGTAGTGGGAGGTTGTGTGACAACCGGAGATATTCATAAAACTAGGAGAGTTTCGAACTCTTGACCTAGTATACATGAAATCAATCCCTGGATCTACATAGAGGCGGTACTAAATCTAAATGTGCCTTCTTGGATAGCAATAAGGATTATTGCTAAGAGACAAGATCATTTAGAGTACAAGCTTAGTCAATCCATTGATGGATTAAAGGAAAGCTTAGAGTTCTTGGAACTTGCGCATTGATGAGATAGTCCATTTGATGGATTCATCAAAAGGCATTGACGAATCGTGTGTATGGGAAACGTGATAGAAACAAGGTGGTGTTTCTCGGAGGTTTTATGTAGATAACATTTTATCATTGGTAACAATGTAAAGATGTTGTCAGACATAAAATGATGGTTGTCTAGAAAAATCGATATATGAGATAAAGAAGAAGTTAGAGCATGTTCTTAAGATCTAGGATCTCAAGAAAAGAGCATTGTACTTCTCTAGATATCTTATACGATTATGGTTCGTTTTAACATGCATAGTTCCGAGAAAGGTTCGTTACCTTTGAAACACGGAATGCATCTATCTGAGGGTATGTGTTTTGGAACACAAAAAGAGATAGAAGCAATGAAAGCAGTTTCCTACACTTTGAGTGTGGAAAGCTTAATGAATGCAATGTTGAAAACGAGAACCTGATATCGGCTATGTGGTTAGCATAGTGGGAGGATATCAAGGTAATCCTGGTAAGGAATATTCGACTACTGTAATGAACATTTTAAGTACTTTCGAAGTACTGGAAACTATGTTCTGGATTACGGAGCAGAGGAGTCTTTCCTTTGGATTACACTCTCTTAGATTTCTAATCAAATAAGGACCGGTGTAAGTCGATATCAGGCTATGTGTTTCACTAATAAAGGAGGTGGAGCTTTGACATGGAAGAGTGATAAGCACGATGCTTTTCGGACTCTGCCATGGGTAACAAAGAATAGCGGCCTCAGAGGCAGCGGGAGTTCTGGTGTTGCTCCGGGATAACCTCTGGGACTTAGATGTGATTCTTAGTTTGCCAAAGGCTATGTAAATAGCGGTGCGATGGCAAATGGTAAGAAATCACAAGTCCATAAGTGTAAGATAACACATAGAGCAAGTACCACCTGATACGAGTCATCGTCAGGGAAGACGACGCTGTAGTCACCAAGATAACTTCAGAACGACAATCTAGATTGCTCTTTCACAAGGCACTTCTTGGAAATGCATTTTAAGCACGTGAAGAGTATGGGAGTCGGGAGTTTGGAAGAAAAGACTAGACCTTAGTATAAGTGGGAGATTGTTGGAGTTGTATACTTAATGTCTAGATTTAAGTGATATTAACTTCTGATCCATCGCCATTAATCTATTTAATTAAATAAACAATTATTTGCGTTTAATTATTTATAATTAAATATATGCAAATTATAGTCCTAGATTATATACGTTGTAGTTAGTATGGTGTGCGTCGTCACACGGAAGATCATACTATCGGTTACTCGTATATAATCGAACAGTTGCTCACGACCTAGATGGACAAGGACCAATCCAAGGTATAGTCGTTGTATGAGTGAGAAAATAATTGGTCTTGATTATTTTATCATACTTGTACACTTGGTGTATTGGGCGGATCACTTAAGATTTATCGATTAGGGTTGCCTTAGATAATCGATTTAAGTCTCAGTGTATTTTATTCTTAATCCCTGATATTATTGCGGGTGTTTACATTTAATATTAGTGACTTTGATTTTCCAAATGAATTGACTGATTAGAATAACCAGTCGATTACCGGTAAAGTTGGGTCACTGTATTTTGTGTATGACTTGCTGTGAATTCTTGATGGGAAAGTGTGTCCCGATATAGGTTGATAATGTGCCCGAGATGAGTTCATAAGGAATTATTATGTAAACCCTGCAGGTGGATTTGTTCTGCATAAATATTAAGGTTGAATGGTACTATCTAGTCTCGGATACAAGAGATGAATAAATTAATTACGCAATTAATTTAAATTTATTCATGGACATTTATATCTTAAACGCACGGAATAAATAATACTACCTGAGAGATAATATTATTTGATATAATATGGTATAATATTGAGAGTGCAATTATATTTATATAGTGGAAAATAAATATAATTAATATTAATGGATTAATAGATTTGGGTTTGGGCTCAATTTAATCATTAATATTGGAAGCCCAATATTCCACCTCCTTAAGATCCCCTACGTAGCCTATAAAAGCACTACATGGTCTTCTCTATTCTCATAACTTGAAGAACACAATTCTAGAGAGAGAAAGTAGAGAAGGAGATCCATAGAGTTCGGAGGATCGTCGCCCACCCGACGTTCGAACGAGTGCAAGGAATACGTGGGAAGGTCTCAAGGTCTTCAATAAGATATCGTTTCTCCGCACAACGAATCGAAAGGTGAATTAAATATTTCCGCTATTTAATTCATGTTTATTGAAATATTATCGAAAAACAAGATCTGATAAACGGGGATCGAAACCGGGACGAGTCGGGAGGTGGCGGTCTTGGACCGCCGGCGACTCGAGACCCGGCTTGGACGGATCACCGAGAGGAAGCCCTCGGCTGGGCAGCCCGCCTGGACGCCTGGGCGATCGCTCGCGGCTGGAGCGATCGAGCAGCTACGGCTTCGGCCGTGGCTAGGGCTCGATCGGGCTGCTCCTCCGCGATGCTCCGGGCTGTTCGGTCGTGGTTTCCGGGACGTCGATCGGAGTCGGTTCTACGACGATTTCGGGTGATCGATGTCCAACAACAACAACTCCCAGCAGCCACATACTCGGATTCGGCGGTGGATAGAGCAATGCAATTTTGCTTCTTGCTATGCCATGAAACAAGGTTGTTTCCTAAGAAGTAACACCCACCACTAGTACTCTTCCTTTCATCATTGTCACCGGCCCAATCAGCATCTGCAAAACCAACAAGGTATGAAGAAGTATCTTTAGTGTACCATAGACCGAGGTTGGTAGACCCGACCACATATCGAAGGATACGCTTCACGGCAATAAGATGTTCTTCCTTTGGTTGGGCTTGGTAGCGGGCACAAAGGCACACACTATACATGATATTCGGCCGAGTGGTCGTGAGGTAGAGCAGGCTACCAATAAGAGATCTGTAGGTAGAGATATCAACATCCTTGCCCTTCTCAGCTCTACTCAGCTTGTCAGTGGTAGCAATAGGAGTCTTCATGGGTTTAGCGTCCGCCATATCAAACTTCTTGAGCATGTTGATGGCATACTTAGTTTGAGAGACAAACATACCACTCGGACGTTGTGAAATTTGAAGACCAAGAAAGTGACTTAGCTCCCCCTCCAAACTCATTTGAAAGGAGGAAGTCATGGCTTCAGTAAATTCTTTAACCAAGTGGTCATCAGTAGCACCGAACACAATGTCGTCAACATAGATTTGAACAATGAGCATTTCATTCTTGACAATTTTTATGAAGAGGGTGGTGTCGGCATTACCACGGGTAAACTCAAACTTCAAGAGAAAGTCAGTAAGGCAGTTATACCATGCACGAGGTGCTTGCTTCAACCCATAGAGAGCCTTATGAAGGAGGTAGACATGATCGGGCTTGTGAGGATCCACAAAGCCCTTGGGTTGTTCAACATAAGCTTCTTCGTCCAACACTCTATTCAGAAAAGCCGCCTTCACATCCATTTGCCTTAGTGGAATATTTTTGTAGCAGGCCACCGCAATAAGTAAGCGAATGGACTCTATGCGTGCCACAGGTGCAAAGGTTTCTTCAAAGTCTATTCCTTCCACTTGGGTGTACCCTTGAGCAACCAGTCGTGCCTTGTTTCGCACTATTTGATTGAACGCATTGGTTTTGTTCTTGTAGATCCACTTAGTGCCGATAACATTAACATTCTTTGGCCTTGGAACCAAAGACCACACCTTATTCCTTTCAAACTCATGTAGCTCTTCCTGCATTGCCGCAATCCAAAACTCATCGAGAATGGCTTCCTTTATATTTTTGGGCTCTATTTCGGAGACGAAGCTCATTATGCCCACGTCCGGAGATAGGAGAGCCAAGTTTGAGAATGTGTTAGGATAGCTTGCGGGCAAAGTGTCGGTAGAGCAAGTAGAACGAGTAACACGTTGGTTAAGATCACCGATCATTTGTTGGTTTAGATGTCTCTTTCGAATATATGCGGGTGGACCCGAATTCGGAACTCCGGTAGAGGTAGAAGCTCCAGTAGTACCCATGGCAGGGTTAGACGTACCCCGATTCAACCCTTCATCATCACTCTCTGAGGGGGTAGAGTCACAAGAGTTGTGAAAAATAGAATTATCATTACCATGTGGTGGTATGGGTGAACCTACACCTTGATCTACCTCCCCCTCAACCAATACCTCTGTTATGGGTAGAACAGGGTTGGAAACATTTTGCTGCAAGGTAGACTTGGTTGCATTCTCATGAAAATGATGTTCATCAAACTTGATGTTAGTCGACTCTTGTACGGTCTTCGTTCGCAAGTTGAACACCCGATAGGAATGGCTGTTAATGGAATAACCAACAAAAATTGCTTTGTCTGACCTTGGATCAAACTTCCTCAATGCATCTCTATCATTCAAAATGTAGCAAATGCACCCATATACACGAAGATGAGCCACATTTGGTTTCTTGGAAGTTAGTAACTCGTAAGCCGTACATTGAGTGCCGGCACGAATACTTATCCTATTCACAACATAGCAAGCCGCACTCAAAGCTTCTGCCCAAAAACCTTTTGCCATACCCGCAGCCACCAACATTACTCTTGCCATCTCTTGTAGAGGCCTGTTCTTCCTCTCTACAATCCCATTTTGTTGTGGAGTCTTTGGCGCAGAGAATTCATGGTGAATCCCTTTACGAGTGCAATATTCAACGAACACCCCGTTTTGAAATTCACCACCATGGTCACTTCGTATACGTTGGACCCTTTTGGCATAGGTGGTGCGAATTCTACGAGCTAATGACCGGAAAGCTTCAAATGCCTCGTCCTTTGTTCCAAGAAAATTTACCCAAGTGTACCTTGAGAAATCATCAACAATGACAAGGGTATACCACTTGTTTCCCAAACTCTGTACTTCCATGGGCCCCATAAGATCCATGTGGAGTAGCTTAAAACACTTTGTGGTGTGGTTATGGGTAGAGATAGCAGGGTGAGGAGCTCGAGTTTGTTTACCCATCTGACATTCACCACAAACTCTCTTGTCAATCTTGGGTAAGCTATCTATACCTCTAACGGCCTTTATTTGAACCAACTTCTCAAGGTTCCGAAGGCTGGTATGACCAAGCCTTTGATGCCAGATATCTATCTCGTCATGGGTAGAAGCACTTAGGCAAGATTCATTGATGGCATAGCAGTTGTTCTTTGCACGGGCAGCTGTGAGTATACACTCTCCCTTAGTGTTGTACACTTCACAATTCTCCTTATTGAACTTCACATTAAGTTCATCATCACACAGTTGGCTAATGCTTATGAGATTAGCACACAACCTATCGACCAAGAGAACGTTCTTGAGTGCGGGTAGACCCTTCACATTCAACGTTCCACTTCCAATTATACTTCCCTTTGCCCCACCTCCATAAGTGACGGGACCACCGGAATGAGGAACAAAGTCGATCAAAGAGTCTTTGGTGTCGGTCATATGTCGAGAGCACCCGCTATCAAAATACCACGTCTCCTTTGTCGTCCCCTTAGCCACGGCGAATGCAACATTGCACTTTACTTCTTCCCTCCGTTTCCAAACTTGCTTGCGTCTCACTGTCTCTGTGGTGGGTAGAACTGCTTTGATTTTCCATACTTGTTTAATTTTAGCATGGGTGGTTTCCAAGATGGGTCTCTAAGCTTGTATTAAATTCACACCACGAGAGCTTAAGTCTTCGACACGCTTGTAGCAAAAAGGTTTGATATGTCCTTTCTTTCCACAGTAGTGGCACACATAAACTCGCTTGTAGTGGGTAGAAGAAGTCTTCCTTTTCTGGGTGGTCATGCCTCTAGCAGGGTTCGACAATGGGGTAGCACCGGATGATCGAAATTTCCAAGTCGAGTTAGTTGTTGAGTTGGATAACTTAGATCGATTTGAGACATTTCGTGTAAAATTTTTCTTGTCATGGGCAGACCCGGATTTACTCACGGGTAGAGCAGAGTTAGAAGTCGGTGTCAACGAGGACAATGAAGCATTTTGGGACAGTGGAGTAGTAGTAGTGCGTTTAAGGATTTTCATATTCGAAGTAGAAGCCGCATTGCCTTTGGATGTATGAGCACCCTTCGGCTTGGCCTCGTTTGTTTCAGTAATAGTTTTATCTTTAGCACGCACAAACTAAGGAAAGAAATAAGGAGAGTCGGAGTAAACGGAATCAAAAGTTTCCTTAAACCCAAGCCCAAAGTGCTTGGTGTTAACACAGTTCAACATGTTATCAAGTTTGGAAGTGCCAGTATTAAGCTTTTGTAACAAACAATTTGCAACATCTAGCTTGTATTTTGCTTGGTAGAGCTCCTTGATGCGCATAGCATAGCCTTCCTCCATCTTTGCAAGAGAGTCTCTAAGGAAATCTTTCTCCGTATCTTCCTTCTTCACAATAGCCTCCAACTCACTAGCCTTCTTCAACGCCCTCTCTAGCTCCATCTTCACAATATTGAATTCCCTCATGCTCACCTTCTCAGAGTCAGGTGTAGATTCAGCTTCCTTCATGGTCATGCCCCCAGCCAGAGATCTGGGGGTAGAACTAGCGCCTTTCTCAGTTATACCTGCAACCACAGAGGTATAGCAAAAAATATTTTCATGAGTTGCCAAGTCATCTTGATCTACCTCGTACTCTTCATCGCTCTCATCATCAATAGCACTTAGAAGTGCGTTAACTTCATTGGGCTCCACCATCTTTCCTTTGTCTTCCTCAAAGGAGTACAAAGCATCATCTCCATCAAACACCAAGTAACTCACATCCATGTTGTTCTTCCGATGCAAGTTAGGACATTCATTCTTCACATGCCCCATCCTCTTGCACTCAAAACATTTGATTTGAGACATGTCCTTGCTAGGGGCGCCACTCACAAATTTCCGACTTGGGGTATCCCCATTGCGGTTGGTGGCGGGTGGAGTGGAGAAGGAATTCCCAGAGTTCCTCTGATTTCGGAATTACTTGAACCTCCTCTTCCTCTTAATGTCTTAACGGACAAGATAACTCACGGCATCTTGAATGGCGGTGAACTTGTCCGGATTTGGAGAGTCAAGAAGAGAAAGGGCTTCACTTTCATCATCAGAGTATTCAGCTAGAAAAACATTACTCTCGGTGGAGTAAGGAGAGTGGGTAGAGTCGGCCCTGTTGGAGGTAGAGCTAGATGCATTCTGAGAGATAGCAAGGGCCTTCATGGAATTCTCAAATGGAGCCATAGAGTAGGACTTGTCCTTCAATTTCAGGTTTAGCTCGTAATTCTTCAAATGACTCATGATCTCGTTGTAGTCGCCCGAAAGGCCAAGCTTCGTGTCTTCCATCGTTGTAACCTTGACGCTAAACTTATCTGTTACACCTCGTAGAACCGGGGTGCAAATGAGTGGTGGAGGTATAGGATCTCCAAGTTCTTGGCATTCGCTCACGATAGCCATGATTTTGTTGAAGAAAGAGTCAAGGTCTTCATCTTCCCTCATTTCGAGCCGATGAAAGGTAGTAGTAAGCCCTCTGATCTTAGACCTCTTGATACTATCACTGCCTTCACACATGCGTTCCAACGTGTCCCACACATGCTTAGCCGAAATGAGGTGCCTCACAACTGAGAACATGTGGACGTCGATGAGATCAGTGATAATGTGGATGGCCTTTGAATTGAAGGTGGCAGCTTCATGTTCGGCCGTGGTCCATGTAGATTCATCCTTCGGGACTGTGTCTCCATCCTTTTCCACTACGGTTGGTGGTTGCCAACCGTTCAACACAGCTCTCCAAACTCGTGAGTCCACGTTTTTCAACTTCAACCTTGTCTTGCTCTTCCAGTGAGAGTAGTTTGTAGAGTTGAGTATGACGGGCTTAACGACAGTGAATGACTTAATTGTAGAATCTCTTCCTAGGATCACACCAAAGGTGGTGAACTCGCTCTGATACCAATTGAAATTGTGTATTTTGTACTTGGTTCTACCTAGAACTAGATTGTAAAGGGTAGAGTACAAACACTTAACACAATTTGGAGATTCTAAAAGAAAACTTTTTTGTATATCTTGTAAAGGGTGGAACCACTTACAAACACATCTACAAAATTCTAGCGAATCTTGTAGAAAGGTCAACACGACCAAAAACTAAGTCTATGTAGAACTAATCTAGCGACTCGTACTATTAAGACTAAACTGAGGGTAGAACCGGAGCTTTCTAGCGAAGTCTCTCGGTCTACAAATTTTCTCTCTCTAGAAAATTTCAAATCAATACATAAATAATGAATTCCAACTACCCACTATTTATAGGTGTCGAGAATTAGGGTTTCCGGAATTCACGCTTAATGGGCCGAGCCCAAAGCATCTTCATGGAATATTCGAGATTCCATTTTTCCGTACTTGACGAACCCAGCTCTACGCACTGCCACACTAGCGTGTTCTTCGTGCTTCGAGCTCGTGGTGGGCATAGCTGGTATACTTAGTATTTTTCATTGGACTATAATCCTTCTAGCGAAGTCTTCTAGTCGCACCCGTAGCTGGCTTCATTCCTTAGCAGTCATTCGTCCAGCTCTATGTGTAGTTATGCTTGCACCGCGTCCGTGAAGGTGTTAACTCTGATTCAAGGTCTTCACGGTAAGCCTTGAACTCTCTGATTGGTAGTGCGTTGGTAAATTCGTATTTCACTCTGATCCACGTTGAACCACGTTGATGAAATAGCTCGTTCAACGCTGACGCGCCGGTGCAACTCCATGATGTTTGTAGAGCCTAAGTCTGCTTGTTCCACGCTGATGAACCGTGGTCACGCGTTGAGCCACTTGTTAATTCCACAGTTCATACAGCTCGTTCTACGTTGACCTAGCAGACTTGTATGAATTAATGAATATAAAACATACAAACATAAAACATGAAGTTACTACAAAACAAAGTGTATAGTTCAACGTAGTTCAAACAAGAACAACGTGGTTCTATGTTGAACTAGGAAGAACTACACACTAACATCTATATCCGAACTACAGAACCTCAAAGCAAAATGAGAATCACTCTAAGTATCAAAAGATTATTCACTCCACAACTTCTCAATGTTGTTTCTCCAAATTATTCATAAACCAACTAATCACTCCACTGCATAGGCAATATCCGATCTCTTGCACACGATTTAGTGTCAAGGTGAGGAATTTTTCGAATGTGACTCAAACTTTTGTAGAGAAGAAACAAATGAGGCAGTAGTCGACGGCCGTTGGGGGCATAAACATTAATATATCCTGTCTTAAGAGAATATTTTGCGATTTTCTATGGACTTCAAAGAGACTTATAAGCGTCCGTTACCTGCCACATAACAGAGAAATCAATGACCGTTGTAAAGTAGTGACATAGGCGGCAAAGAAAATAAGGCAACACAAATTTGAGAAATTTCACGTAAAATTTCCTCGCCTCGTACGTGTATGTATTTCTATTTGCGTGAAAAGTTATTTTCAAACAATGTTTCGGAAAATTATGCATTGATTCCTTGTAAACAAAGAACCAGAGCATAATTCCATGGAAGAGAGAGAGAGAGTATGTAACTTCGATTTGAATTTTCAACCATTATATAGATGAAAAATACCCAATAGAAAGTGTAGACACAATTTGAAAAGGGGCTACCACCCTTTGAAAATTATTTTCATGACAATTTAATTTATTAATTCCAATATTTTGTCTTGCCATGAAAAAATAATCACTGATCAAACACAATGAGTTATATTATCGCTTTTATATGATCGCACACCCACTCTTTCAAAACCATGTTATGTATAAGGCCATCTCCAACCGAACACAAAAACTTAAACTCAAATATAAGTTTTATTTTAAGTTTACAGTAATTTGACTCCAACCGAGATTCCAATACTTAAACTTAAAAGAATATTCTCAAAATATTCTTCTTATACAACTTTTTATAAATAACCAAAATCTTTACAAATTTGTAATTTAACCTCGTAACTTTTGACATTAAAAAAATTTAATAGTCATTATTTTCAATTTAAAATTTTAAACATAATAAAAAAAATATTGTGATATCCCATACGGTTATTTTATTTTTATTAAAATTTATTTTAATTATTAATTATATGATCATTAAAAAAAATTACATTATAAAAAATATTAAATAAAAAACTAAAAAAATGTAGATAGATTATTTTTATTAATTTATATAAAAAGGATCATTTTATAAATAATAAAGTTTTTGGTTTGAGTTTAAGGTAAACCTAAATTTAAGTATTTTTTCTGTGGGTCCCACCTTAAAACCTATAATAGGTTTATGTTTTGGTATCGCTTGGAGCATCTCCCCTACTCCAAAATAGGTTTTTGGTATCGGTTGGAGATGCTCTAAGTGTGTGTTATTTCTAGTGCAGAGACATTGAATGATTATAATTACACCAAATGATCTATCATATGATTTCACTTAAATGGTCGCCAACAAATAACACAGACAATCAACCTCACGTTCATTACGCTTGATTGAGAAAAATAGGTACACAATGCTTCTCTTGTTCAAACAACAATATATATATATATATAGAGTCCCCTTCCTATGCGGACTAATTCGTACGAACTTAACAAGTTCTGAATATTTTATTAATTTTTATTTAATACTCTTTGTTTTTTTGTTTTTGCGTTAAATTAATTTTGTCTACAAAAATTCTTTGTTTTTGCGTTAAATTGATTTTATCTACAAAAATTCAACGCGATTTCCGCCGAAATCGTTCAGGCTGTCGAAGGAGGATGTCAAAGGAGGCAGAGCACTCGCAACGCTCGGCGGAAGGAGTCGACGAAAGGACACTCCAACAACACGAATCCGATCATGGGTTTTTTTTATAATACAGAGTATGTTGAGGATTCGAACAAGAAAAACAAACACCACCAATCGCAGCCGCGGGAGCCACAAAAGCTTGGCGCCGGAAAGCTTCGAGCTCAAATGGTGAAATCGGGATACGACGACAAACACACGATCTGAGGATCCTAGAAGTATCTCTGAACTTCAAGGAACACAACACAAAAGAAATAACACGAAATGACACACGATTTTACGAGCTTCGATCGATTGAAAATCGATCTACGTGCTCGGGGAGGGAGGTGGTTCTAGCGTGTTATTCAAGCTCTCAAGGCTATGAATATGAGTTCAGTATCAGCCTTACATCACACACACACGGTGAATTACATTTATACTCACGCACACAAAAAACCCCAAATCTGAAAATCATAAGAACCCTACGATCAAATCAGATTGGGCAAATCCACGCCACACATTTCTAACAGAAATTGTGAACGTCATGCTGTGCGTGAGCTGGCGAGGAACTTGGAGCACTTGGAATCTCGCATTTTCATCCACTAACACGTGAGAGAGGGTCGATCTAGTGCGCCGCGACATTCCTGTGAACCCAGGTAAAACGACACCGTTTTGCCTTGTTGGCGGCAGATTTAAATGAGATGCTGGAATGGCCACTCTGCCCAAACTCAAACCGCGATGAGATGGTCACTTTGCCCAGACTTCCAGAATGTATAGAAACACTTCTAGAATTCAAATCTTGTGTACATTCCAACAAATCTCCACCTTACACAATATTTGCAATTCCAGCAAACATCATGTATCAACCAATCAACACCTGATCACCTCCAGAATCAATAATCAAGAAACTGACATGTTCTTGAACTTAAAGATTCAGAATGCCAACTTTGGACCATCCTCCTGGAAACTCAACCAAGATTCAAACTCTCACAATAGTCAATGCAGATTCCTCTCCTTCTCCTCTTTCTAGCAAGCTATAGACCATGGATTATCACCAACCACAGCCTCCACAAACAGCAGAAAACCATAGCAAGCCAAACAGGTTTTTCCAGAAAATTACCCAAGAATACAAACTGGGATTTTCTGAACCAAAACCTCCAATGCCAGAACCTACACACTCCAAACATGTAATGTGACTTCCCAGCACATCACCATGTCTCAAACTCCCTCAGTAACTCAGAAACACCAAGTCACTAGATCAAACCAGAAAACTGAATCCAAGAACTCCATGTCTCAAAATCCAATTCTCTGAAGTAACCATGCAAACCTCAGTGCATACAAGTCACTATAAACAACATGAACCTCTGGCCATGCCCAAACCACTGAGTCAAAAAACCATCAAGCCATCACCATGAAATGCTCAAAACTGACCTGTTTGAGTATTTTCTTGGATAACTTGATAACCACAGCAGAACTATCATGCCTGCTGCCACTTCCACACTTCCATCTTCACTGAGATTGTGGAATGTCAACCAACTGGACCAGTTGTTGACACAGTTGAAACTTGTCACTTGGGATACTCTTGGTCAAACTGTCTGCAGGGTTAATTTCAGTTGCAATTTTCTCCACCTTGACAACACCCTTGTCAACCAGATCTCTCACAAAGTGTAACCTTACATCAATGTGCTTGGATCTGTCATGATAGACCTAGTGCTTGGCCAAATGCACAGCACTTTGACTATCACAATGCACTGACACCCTTTCTTGCAGAACCCCAAGTTCCTCAAGCAATCCTCTCAACCATATAGACTCCTTGATTGCCTCAGTCAATGCAATATACTCTGACTCAGTGGTACTCAAAGCAACCACTGACTGCTGGGATGCCTTCCAGACCACAGCACTACCATACAAGGTAAACACAAACCCTGTGAGTGACTTCCTGGTATCCACATTGCTGGCATAATCAGAGTCTACATATCCAGTAAGAGCATCTCCAGAGCTCCTTACTCTCCTAAACATCAAACCATACTCAGAAGTGCCCCTCAAATACCTCAATACCCATTTCACACCTTCCCAGTGTGACTTCCCTGGATTGGCCATGTATCTTGAGATACAACTTAGGGCAAAGGCAAGGTCAGGTCTGCTACACACCATAGCATACATCAAACTGCCCACAGCTGAAGCATAAGGAACCTTACTCATGGAAACCTCCTCAAACTGATTCTTTGGAGACTGATCCACTGAGAATTTTAAGTGAGCCCCAAGTGGTGTAGTCACTGCCTTAGCCTCATGCATATAAAACCTTTTGAGAACCTTCTCAACATAAGAAGTCTGAGACAAGAACAAAGTCCCATTTGACCTGTTCCTGGAAATATCCATTCCCAGAATCTTCTTTGCCTCTCCAAGGTCTTTCATCTCAAACTCAGCACTTAGCAACCTCTTCAATGACTCTACCTCCACCTTGGAACAACTGGCAATCAACATATCATCCACATAGAGCAGTAGATAGGTAACAACCCTTCCTGTCTTCAGTTTGAGATACACACAGCAGTCAAACTGACTTCTCACAAAGCCTATCAACAACATATAGCTGTCAAACCGCTTATACCACTGCCTTGGACTTTGTTTGAGACCATACAGGGATTTCTTCAACAAACACACCTTGTTGACATCAGAGCACCCCTCTAGACCATCAGGCAGCCTCATATAGATCTTCTCCTCCAACTCCCCGTGGACAAAAGCAGTCTTCACATCCATCTGTTGGAGCTCAAGGTCAAACTGAGCAACAATGGCTAACAAGACTCTGATTGTACAATGCTTCACTACTGGAGAAAAGATCTCATTGAAATCAACTCCCTCCTTCTGAGTAAAGCCCTTAGCAACCAACCTTGCTTTGTACCTTATATCAGATCCTTCCTGCTTCTTCTTAAAGATCCATTTACAGCCAACTACCCTTTGATTCTTAGGTCTCTGCACAACATCCCATGTATGATTCCTATCCAAAGATTGGAGCTCCTCCTGCATAGCTAGAAGCCACTTTGCCCTATCTGAAGACCTCAATGCTTCAGAATATGAATTTGGCTCTTCACTAACCATGTTCTCAGCTACCAATAGGGCATAAGACACTGTATCTGCCTGTGCATACCTCTTAGGAGGTTGTATCACCCTTCTCTCCCTGTCTCTTGCAAGTTGATAGCCATCACTGACTTCAGGTACTTCACTGACCTCAAAGTCATCCTCATCTTCACTTTGGGCATCTCTCTGAGCTCTAATTACATTTCTACCATGTAACTCCACCTCAAACTGATCCATCTCAGTTGATTCTTTCTCAGAGAGCATGGGCATAGTGTCTTCATCAAAAGTCACATCCCTACTGACCACACACTTCTGATTCCCAGGTTCAATGCACCACAGTTTGTAACCCTTTACTCCCTTTGGGTAACCAAGAAACACACACCTCAGTGCTCTGGCTTCAAGCTTGTCACCCCTCACATGAGCAAAGGCCAAACTGCCAAAGACCCTCAGATTATCATAGTTTGGAACTTCCCCTGCCCAAACTTCCTGAGGAGTCTTCATGCTCAAAGCTGCAGCTGGACTCCTGTTGATCAAATAGGCTGCAGTAGACACTGCTTCTCCCCAAAATGATTTACTTAGCCCAGAGCTTAGAAGCATACACCTTACTCTCTCCAGTAAGGTCCTATTCATCCTCTCAGCAACTCCATTTTGCTGAGGAGTAGAAGCCACAGTCCTATGCCTTGAAATCCCATTCTCAACACAGAAGGAGTTAAACTCCTCAGAGAGAAACTCAAGACCATTATCAGTCCTCAAGTTTTTAACCTTCTTCTCTGACTGCCTCTCAACTTCAACTACCCAATCTCTGAACTTCTCAAAGGCATCACTCTTGTTCTTCAGAATGAACACCCATACTTTCCTTGAGAAATCATCAATGATGGATAAGAAGTACCTGCCTCCACTCTTGGTATTTGTTCTAGCAGGGCCCCACAGGTCAGAGTGAACATAATCCAACACTCCCTTGGTTGTATGCCTTCCCACTCCAAAACTGGCCCTAGTTGCTTTGCCCAGAACACAATACTCACATACTTTGAGCCTGTCAAGTTGACCATTCTTGAATGCACCCTGCTTAGACAACTCATGAAGACCCTTCTCACTGAGATGTCCAAGTCTCCTATGCCATAACTCCACCTTCACTGAGGCAGCAGCTAAGGAGTTCTCACCAACAACAGTAGAACCCTTCAAGAAATACAAGTCATTCCTCTTGACTCCCTCAAGTACCACAGTAGTGCCTTTCTTAACCTGAAGGCAACCACCAACTGAACTGAAGCTCATGCCCAAACTGTCAAGCATTCCAAGAGAAATCAGATTCCTCCTGAGGGATGGAATATACCTCACCTTAGTCAGTTTCTTGATTGATCCATTTGAGAGTCTCAACCTCACTGAACCAATACCCTCCACCTGACATGTAAGATTATTTCCAAGAACAACCGAACCACCATCTATGAACTCAAAGTCCTCAAACCAATGCTTCACAGGACACATATGAAATGTACACCCAGAATCAAGCACCCACTCCTCATTTCTAGAGTTAGAAGTAACTGCAAGTACCTCAGCATCCTCCAAATCAGAAGTTGACTCAACCACATCCACGGATTGAGCTGGCTCTTTCCCTTTGCCCTGCTGATTCTTCAACTGGTAACAATTCTTCTTCAAGTGACCTGTCTTATTGCAATGGTAGCACTTCCTAGATTCTGAGGTTGATGCACCTGCATCACCACCTCCATGTGGCTTCTTCTTGTTGTCCTTCCTTCCCCATGACTTCTTCTTTGTGACAGTTAGACCCTCTGGACTTTGATGCTGTTCCTTGGCCTTAGGATCCTTCTTGTTCAACTCCTTTGACCTAAGTGCAACTTGCACTTCCTCCAGAGTCAAATCATGAACCCTACCATACAACAATGCATCCTTAAACTGATCATATGATGAGGGCAAAGAGCTCAGCAACAACAGTGCTTGATCCTCCTCCTTCATTTGACCATCTACATTCTCCATATCATCTAACAACCTCACAAAATCATCCAACTGGTCAACCACAGATCTATCAGAAGACATCCTAAAGGTATACAACCTTTGCTTCAAATATAACCTGTTTGCCAAGGATTTAGTCATATACAAGCTTTCCAGTTTCTTCCACAAACCATAGGCTGTCGACTCCTTGCATACTTCCCTCAACACTTTGTCCCCCAGGCTCAAGATGATCACACTATGAGCACGCATGGAAATATCCACTGGATCTGGTGTTGATTCTGCTGAGCTCGACTCCTTCGTCTCCTTCCCTTTGCCCTCTGGCGCTGACGACTGCAACGGGGCATCTAACGCTGAGATCAAACCCTGTTGTACCAGAACCGCCTTCACTTTGATTCGCCAGAGGTTAAAGTCATTCTTCCCCGTGAATTTCTCCAGATCGACCTTCGTAGATCCACCTTTCATCATCTTCACCGCAGTTGGATTTGATTCCCACAGACGGCGCCACTTGTTGAGGATTCGAACAAGAAAAACAAACACCACCAATCGCAGCCGCGGGAGCCACAAAAGCTTGGCGCCGGAAAGCTTCGAGCTCAAATGGTGAAATCGGGATACGACGACAAACACACGATCTGAGGATCCTAGAAGTATCTCTGAACTTCAAGGAACACAACACAAAAGAAATAACACGAAATGACACACGATTTTACGAGCTTCGATCGATTGAAAATCGATCTACGTGCTCGGGGAGGGAGGTGGTTCTAGCGTGTTATTCAAGCTCTCAAGGCTATGAATATGAGTTCAGTATCAGCCTTACATCACACACACACGGTGAATTACATTTATACTCACGCACACAAAAAACCCCAAATCTGAAAATCATAAGAACCCTACGATCAAATCAGATTGGGCAAATCCACGCCACACATTTCTAACAGAAATTGTGAACGTCATGCTGTGCGTGAGCTGGCGAGGAACTTGGAGCACTTGGAATCTCGCATTTTCATCCACTAACAGGTGAGAGAGGGTCGATCTAGTGCGCCGCGACATTCCTGTGAACCCAGGTAAAACGACACCGTTTTGCCTTGTTGGCGGCAGATTTAAATGAGATGCTGGAATGGCCACTCTGCCCAAACTCAAACCGCGATGAGATGGTCACTTTGCCCAGACTTCCAGAATGTATAAAAACACTTCTAGAATTCAAATCTTGTGTACATTCCAACAGAGTAGTTATTCTATGATTGAACTGGAATTAAAATCGGAATTGAAATTAAAATCGGGATCGGAATCAATTATTTATAGTTGTTGAAGTGCGCTCTTCTTCTTTTTTGCTATATTATATAGTTGTGATGAACCTGCAAAAGGAAGAAACACAGTCGTCAAGTCCACACCCTGATCCTTTTTGCAAGATATGCGGTGGCCATTTCGGTCACGAAAACGAGGAGTGCCCTCACAAATCAATAGGAATGGGAATGTGTTGTGAGTATTGTTTCGGCCCCTGCAGATAGAAAGAAGGCGACGGAAATAGTAATTTACAATCGGAGCTCTGAGAATTGGAGTTGCCTATGATCGGATTCGTGTTGCTCTGCCTCCTTCCGCTCGTACACGGCGTTGCGATTAAACCAATTGTGCTCTCTCTCCTTTGACAGCCATAACGATTCCGGCGGGAATTCGCGTTGCCGGCCTATAATACTTACGGGATCGCCTTGGCTATTTGGAGAAGATTTATAAAGAGAAAACTGAGTTGCGATTAGAACAAAATTATTTAACACAAAAACAAAAATTATTTAACACAAAAACAAAAAAAAACAAAGAGTATTAAATAAAAATTAATAAAATATTCAGAACTTGTTAAGTTCGTACGAATTAGTCCGCATAGGAAGGGGACTATATATATATATATATATATATATATATATATATATATATATATATATATATATATATATATATATATATATATATATATATATATATATATACATATATGTCTCGACTTACCATTATTTTGACCCCGCTCTCACCATCTCCTCAATAGAACAAGCTTCGTGTCTTCCATCGTAGTAACCTTGACGCTAAACTTATTCGTTACACCTCGTAGAACCTTGGTGCAAATGAGTGGTGGAGGTATAGGATCACCAAGTTCTTGGCATTCGCTTACGATGGCCATGATTTTGTTTTGAAGAAAGAGTCAAGGTCCTCATCTTCCCTCATTTCGAGCCGGTGGAAGGTGGTGGTAAGCCCTCTGATCTTGGACTTCTTGATACTATCACTGCCCTCACACATACGTTCCAATGTGTCTCACACATGCTTGGCTGAAACGAAGTGCCTCACGATTTGGAACATGTGGACGTCGATGAGATCGGTGATAATGTGAATGGCCTTTGAATTGAAAGTGGCAGCTTCATGTTCGGCTGTAGTCCATGTAGATTCATCCTTCGGGAGCTTGTCGCCATCCTTGTCAATGTAGGTTGGTGGTTCCCATCCGTTCAACACAGCTCCCCAAACGCGTGAGTCCACGTTCTTCAACTTCAATCTTGTCTTGCTCTTCCAGTATGAGTAGTTCGTAGAGTTGAGTATGACGGGCTTGACGACGGTGAATGACTCCATTGTAGAATCTCTTCCTAGGATCACACCAAAGGTGGTGAACTGGCTATGATACCAATTGAAATTGTGTATTTTGTACTTGGTTCTACCTAGAACTAGAATGTAAAGGGTAGAGTACAAACACTTAACACAATTTGGAGATTCTAAAAGGAAACTCTTTTGTATATCTTGTAAAGGGTGTAACCGCTTACAAACACATCTACAAAATTCTAGCGAATCTTGTAGAAAGGTCAACACGACCAAAAACTAAGTCTATGTAGAACTAATCTAGCGACGCGTACTACAAAGACTAAACAGAGGGTATGACCGGAGCTTTCTAGCGAAGTCTCTCGGTCTACAATATTTCTCTCTCTAGAATATGTCAAATCAATGCATAAATAGTGAATTCCAACAACCCGGTATTTATTAGTGTCGAGAATTAGGGTTTCCAGAATTCACGCTTAATGGGCCGAGCCCAAAGCATCTTCATGGAATATTCGAGATTCCATTTTTCCGTACTTGACGAACCCAGCTCTACGCACTGCCACACTAGCGTGTCTTCGTGCTTCGAGCTCGTGGCGGGCATAGCTGGTATACTTAACGTTTTTCATTGGACTATAATTCTTCTAGCGAAGTCTTCTAGTCGCACCCATAGCTGGCTTCATTCCTTAGCAGTCATTCATCCAGCCATATGTGTAGCTATGCTTGTACCGCGTCCGTCAAGGTGTTAACTCTGATTCAAGGTCTTCACGGTAAGCCTTGAACTCTCTGATTGGTAGTGCGTTGGTGAAACATGCAATTCACTCTGATCCACGTTGAACCACGTTGATGAAGTAGCATGTTCCCCGTTGAAGCACTGATGCAACTCCATGTTGTTTGTAGAGGCTAAGTCTGCTTGTTCCATGTTGTTGAACCGCAGTCACGCGTTGAGCCACTTGTTAATTACGCAGTTCAAGCAGCTCGTTCTATGTAGACCTAGCAGACTTGTATGAATTAAATGGATAGAAAACATACAAACATAAAACATGAAGTTACTACAAAACAAAGTGTATAGTTCAACGTAGTTCAAACAAGAACAACGTGGTTCTATGTTGAACTAGGAGGAACTACACACTAACAATTTCGACTTTAACGGGCCTTATTCCTTGGTCCATCCTTGTGACGTTGCGAAATTCTTTGGCTTCTTATTGGATCGTCTCCAATCACGTTGCGAAATTCTTCGTGTTGTCGCTTGATTTGAAAGCCCCGGGCTGGAGTTGATTCCGCTGTCCGAAAAACAAATGTGCATGCCGAGGAAGTGTGTGTGGAGGGTCGTCGGGGGTCTTGTTAAAAAGTTGATGTTCGGTGCAAACGTGAATGGAAATTTTGTTTTGCTAAAAACTAGATGCGTGGAGGATGGTGAGGAAATTAAGGTGGTGGAGTTTCGGGTTGGAGCAAGTGTCGAAGGGAGCCGATCTGCTTGGATTTTCCTTTCATGGGGAAGTTGTGCTGAAAGATATTGATGATAAGTTGGCCGTGTATGATGTGGAGAACGGGACGATGGGTTTGAATATAACGAGCTATTTGTGGGCGTCACTTGGCCTTCCCCTTATTTTAATGCTTCGGGTATATCCGTATATCTTCATCTTCTTTACTACTCTGCATGCGCTTTTACAGAACTCGGGATAGTCTTCGATCCGTAAGAACTAATAATTGTGTATGTATTTGCAGGATCGGTTAAAAAAGCAAATGAAGAAATAGATGAATGAATGAAGCAGCAACAAAGACGAAGTTGAGATTAATTAGAGATATTCTTGAATGCTTGTGTGTAGTGGTTATGTAGATGAAATAGATTGCAGTATATGTTTTGGCCGAACCTGCCTGTAGTGTTTTTTTCACATTGATAAAAAAAAGTGCATCTTGTACGTATTTTTTTCAAGTGGGAATACAACTTTTTAAACACAAAAATAAAAAGTACATTTATTTTGTCACACCTCATAAGAGTACATTTATTTTAGACAAAATCAATTGGAAAAGTCCTCTTTACCCTTACTTTTTTATTCTCTCAAATAATAATACAAAAAAGATTTTAAAACATTTTAAAAACTCAAAATATCAAAACAAAAAAACTGTGGGGCCCACGAAAATCAGATTTGAGGTTGGTGGTGTGTTTATTGCATGCATGAATGCCCTCATCTTCCCCTACCTCAAACCCTCAAACCCTAAACCCATTTCAAAAAACAAAACTTCATTCTCTCTCAAACAAATATCCTCTCTACAAAAATCGTCGTCTGAATCTACGTGGGAAGGGCAGCCGAGTTCGCCGGCCGAAAGGTACGTCGAAACGCGTCGATTCTGGTTTTTTTTTTTTCGATTTTCTGCAAAAAATCATAACTACACGGTGGCTACACGGTGGGTTTCCTTGACCGTGTAGCCACCGTGTAGTTATGAAGATTACCCGGTTGCTCGGTTACACGGGCTCGCACTACACGGGTATTACCCGGTCACCGTGCTCTCGGTAACACGGCAAGTCCACTACACGGTCACGTGACCGTGTAGTGACCGTGCTCTCGGTAACACGGCAAGGCCACTACACGGTCACGTGACCGTGTAGTGACCGTGTACAGACCCCGTTTTTTCATTTTTTTTTTTTAAATTGTCTAATAATGGCTTTGTTTATGCGTTTGGATGGATATTTTGGGTTCCCTAACTGAATTCAACTTTTTTGTAATTGTAGATGTCGAATAATCAACGAATCACGGTACGTTACGGTGGTCGTTGGGATCGAGAGGGCTACGTTGACGGAGTAGATATGTGCCTCTTCTTTCGTAGGGAAGAAATTACACTCGACGCTCTCGTGAGCCGGATTCGTGCGGTTTTGCGCCCTCCGCCCAGTGTCGATTACATGTTGTATTGTTATACCCGAGGCTATGACATGCGAAGCGTGCGAGCTCCTATGCTTTGTGACGAAGATGTGTCCCGCATGTTAGACGAGCAAAGGGCCGAGTGCTTTGTGTTCGTCGTCGAAGTAGAGGGACAACGAGCTGCGCCGGAAGTGAATATCGGAGGAGAAAACCGCGATCGGGGCGTACCGTCAGAGAACGAGAACGAGGAGGTACATACTTCCGAGGACGAAGAAGAAGCCCGTCAGTCCGATCTCTTGGTATCGTTGACCACGGAGTGGACCGAATGGATTAGACAGCCGGGCGTGGTTAAAAAGATCATGTCGCGCCGTAATATGTCCTCGAGTTCTCATGCAGGAGGTGGCGAGCAAACCGAAGCTTCTCAGAATGCACAGAATAATCCACTGCGCAATTGGATCATTCCACTACCGACGTTTGACCCTGCTGTTCCGTTGCGTTCTGTCGAACACCAACCGATTTACGGTCAGATGGCAGTCGGAGCCACGTTCCGAAAGAAACGGGATCTGAAGGTGATGGTGGGGATGTATCACATGGAGAATAACGTAGAGTGCAAAAGTGATCGCTCGAACACTGAACGGGTGACGTTCGTTTGCAAGCTGGGGCGTGAAAAATGCTCGTTCAGATTGTGTTCCACGGGTTCTGATAACACCTTTTGGAGGATTACGAAGCTGAACTTGGATCATACGTGCCGTAACAATTTGGGGAGGACTGCGGATCGACAGGTGTCGTGCAGGGTTGCGGCTACTTTCTTTGCACGTCAGTTAGTCGGCAATCGGGAACTGAAGCCGAAAGATATGGTTGAGGATTTGAGGAGATTGTACGGAGTTCACATCAGCTACAACTTCGCCCTGCGGGCGAGGAACCTGGCGCTTGAAATAGTGTACGGCGACTATCAGGGATCGTATCAGAGGCTCCCGTCATATCTGTACATGCTGAGAGAGCATAATCCCGGGACTCAGTACCAGATTCAGACGACCGACCAGGGCGTGTTTTGCCGCATGTTTGTTGCGCTCGGGCAGTGCATTCGTGCCTTTGAGAAGGGCACTCTGAGGCCTGTGATAGTACTCGACGCCACCCATTTGAAAGGGAAAAACACCGGTGTGTTGTTTGTCGCCTGCACAAAAGACGGGAATGAGAATATTTTCCCGCTTGCGTTTGGTATCGGTCCGATAGAGAATGACGAGGAGTGGTTGTGGTTTCTCCAGCACGTCAGAGTTTGCTACGATACAGACGACGAGGATCTCCTCATTGTGTCCGACCAGCATAAGAGCATCGCGAATGCTATTCGGAGTGTCTATCCCCACGCGACCCGTGCGTTGTGCTATCACCACCTCTCGAAGAATCTAGCACCGTACGGCCAGAAGGTGGTCGAAGCTGTATACTGTGCTGCCTATAGTTATCAGGTGGATGAGTTTGAAAGGCATTTTGCGAATGTGGAGACTCTTAGTAGACAGGGTGCTTATAGGCGCCTTACTGATATCGGGGTTGAGCACTGGGCGAGGTCACATTGTGCCGCACGACGATACGGTTTCATGACATCGAATGCGGCCGAAGTTTTCAACAGTGCTATCATATGGCCACGGAGATTACCAGTCTGTGCGATGCTCGAGGCGATTCGTGCGATGATTGAGAGATGGTTTGACGAGAAACGAAGGACAGCTAATGTGAGACAGAATGACCATGAGCTCACCGAACAGGCATTACTCAAGTTGACTAGTCAGGATGAGTTGAGCCGTTATTTTACCGTTGTGGAGGTCAGTGCGAATACCCTATACAGAGTTCAGGAGGATGACAGGTCTTATCTTGTGGATATCGCGAATCGCACGTGTGATTGTCGGGAGTTCGACTTAGACCTAATACCGTGTCGTCATGCTTGTGCCGCTATAAGGTATGATATCATTTTACCTTTAAAATTAATTTTTAACATTTGATTCAACTAACTTGTTTGTTGTTATTATGTAGACGGGCCAGATTTTCATTGTACGATTTCGTGAGCCCCTATTTCAAGATGAGCAGTCATGTCGAGATGTACGCGACGCCTGTGGTGCCGTTGCCACATTATGATGATTGGGTGGTCCCGCCGGATGTGGCTTCATCCGTAGTTCTTCCTCCGGTAGCGGTTAGACAGGCTGGACGTCCGAGGATGTCTCGTGCTCGTTCCGCAGTTGAGAGCTCTACACCACGTAGGAAGGTTTGTACAATTAATATCATTACACCACGTAGGATGTCGTGTCCAGACTTGGACCTAATATCGTGTCGTCGTGTGCAGGTGTGTTCGAGATGTAAGGGCGTAGGTCACAACATGCGGAAGTGCACGGTTTTTATCCCACCCGAGACTGTTGATTTAAATGTCCCTGCAGAAGAGACGGGAACGCAAGAGTCGAGCCGAAGAAGACAGAAGAAGAAGTGCAGCATCTGCAGAAACGAGGGACACACGAGAACAAAATGTCCAATGAACACGCAGTGACAGAGTTCGAGATTGGGTTTGGTTGTTTTATCGGTGTTTTACAAATATTTGAGACTTGGATTGTTTTATTTTCGTCTATTCTCGTTGGATTTTGGATATTTGGTGAGTTTTAGGTTATTGTGCTTGTTTTAGACTATTGTGCTTGTTTTTGGAGTTTGTTTATCTTGTGAATGTGAAATATGTGAAAAAACAGGTTGGAAATAGGTTTTCGGGAGAAGGGCGGGTCGATTTCATAAGTTATTCTTAAGGTAAATATATAACATTTTGCTAAATAAGTTCAGTGTAGAGTTCTAGTTCAACTGGTAACGCCCCATTTGAAAATTGCGTTTAAAGCAACAGGTCAGGGGTTCTAATCTAAAGAGCTCCATTTTTTGTTTTTTTTAACCGGTAACACGGCTGATACCGGATAACCGTGTTACCGGTATAAGCCGTGTTACCGGATTTTTTTTAATAAATCGGCTACACAGTCACCGTGACCGTGTAGCCGGTACACGTGACCGTGTAGTCGGTTCCACCGTGTAGTCGGTTCCACCGTATATTAATAAGTTAATATATAAAACTCTGCTAATTATTTTCGTTGAAGAGTTCTAGTTCAACTGGTGAACTGTCTTTGAAAAATTCATTGAAAGCATAAGGTTTGGGGTTCGAATCCTATAAGCCCCATTTTATTTTTTTACACGGTAACCGGTTACCCGGTAGCCGTGTAGCCGGTATAGGCCGTGTTACCGAGTAAGCTTTTTTCAAAAAATCGAGCAATTGTCTTCTACCGTGTAGGACCTTCTGCCGTGTAGCCCACCGTGTAGCCTACCGTGTAGTGTACAAAATATTTGATTTTTCTTGAATTTGAAGCATTTCTCGAGCATTTTTGTTGTTACGTTCAGCATGAAACATCATTTAAAACACTAGATACATCCAATAAACATCATAAAACAACCAATATAGGACTACAAAGATGAGATGCTTAGAATGTTGACCGTTTTTCGAACATTCTACTAATATTGTCACAATCTTATCTACATAGGTAATAAATTGTTCATGCGTAATCACTTAATTCGTCAAATTCAATAGTTGTTTATGTTATTTGAATCATTTTGATTATTAAAATGATGTTTTATACTACAAGAACAAGTTAACAATCGAAAAATGCCTTAAAATAAACGAGAATCAAATTTTATTTACACTACACGGTCAACACCGTGTAGCCCACCGTGTACCCGGGTACTACCGTGTTACCGAGTAATTGCCCAGAAACTGACCGAGCATTTCTTGGCTACACGGTCAGTTACGGCTACACGGTAGAACCCGGTACACGGGACCGTGTAACCGGTAGCCACCGTGTACCAAGGAAAAGTTCTGTGGAACACGAGGCTCAGCCCGCATTTCTCTTTAAGGAACCCGCGGTTGACTTCCGTTGACCTGAGGGTTGAATTCTGTTGACCGACCCCAAATTGAGTTGACTAAGACCAAAATTAGTTGACTTCCGTTGACCGACCCCCAAATTGAGTTGACCAAGACCAAAATTAGTTGACTTTCGTTGACCGACCCCCAAATTGAGTTGACCGAAGGTAAAAAAAAAAGGCCGACCCCGTTTTTTCAGCCGCTTTTCACTTAATTCAATCGAAATATTTCACCAAAATCAATCAAAACACATTTATTTCACCAAAATCAATCAAAACACACATAAAATAGTTTATTTTTTTTTACAAATTTTATTAAATTAATAAGTTAATATATTATAAATAATTTTAAAAAATTTTGACAGGATTTATTTAGTTAATATCAAAGCTAAACCTGCAAATCAATCTCAACACAAATACCAATCAATCCAAACACATGCACACGAAAAAGTCTAAAATCATCCAAAATACAAATCACTGGTCTCGATGACTCAAACTGAAAATTTTTCGAGCTACATATCGACGATACTTCATCAAGTACGCGTCGTCGATTTCTTTACCGCGGTGATTGAGGTGCTTGTTCACGAGACGATCCAAGTACATGCACACGTACGGGCCGCAGTTGTTGTTGTCGACTTGCATAAACTGCTCCAACGGGGCTTCGACCTGCATAGAAGTCTTCTTGTGGGTTCGATGAAACAAGTTTGGGCCCTCCCAAAATCCTGCAGCTACCAGAAGACGAGGCAACAACTCCAACACCGGCATTAGTACATTAGACTTGGCATTTATTTCCGGACAACGCCACCACAACGAGTCGTACAACTGTATAGTCCAGAGATTCAGGTCAATCTTTATCACGACCCAATGGTCCCCGGTATTACAGACCGTTATCACCTACAAAAATAAAAATAAAATAAAACGTTATTTACAATTAAATTAAAATATTAAATTGAATTTTAAAAAAAAAATGTACGGTTCTTTAAATTACCTCTCGTGCGTGTTCCCAACTCTCGTGCCTACCGTCTCCCGTGATGTATTTCAGCATGAAGGCCGGCGGTGCCCAGGACTCATATTTCCTCTCCAAGTTGGTTCTCCTTGCATGTGCACGAGTGATCGAAATCCTAGCGTACTGGGTCTTCATAGCGGTCTGTTAATTTAAAATAAATTTAAACGATTAGTATTAGGAAAATGATAAAAAAAAAAAACTTGTATTTCATAGGATGATTGGATCTTACGAAGAACTCGGTACACAAGAGTATAGTCTTCCTTGGAGTGACTTCATCTTTTAAACCCTTGCCGGACTTTATCTTGTCGCGCAGGTACGTAATGTACATGTCAATCTCCTGAAAAATATACATATCACAGTTAAGCACAATTTAATAAACATTATAAATTTCAAAGTTTAACTACAAATTAACTTACCATGTCCGCGTACCAATGATGTAGTGACTCAATCCGGGTGAAGTAGGCCTGGTCCAGATACACTCCGTTGAAAGGGATATAAACACTCATTCCATGCCCGTCACGACGGAACATCGAATAGAGCGCCCTAACCTTCTCGTTGCCTCTCCGAGCGAACTGCGCGACGTACGGGCTCCGAAGAGCTGCCGATGGCCTCCTCACACGGGGTCCGAGACTACTCTCGGCGACATCATCCTCCTCCTCCTCATCATCCCCAAGTTCTTTCTCCTCTTCCGACATTGCAATCTCTTTTACGTGTTCATTTTCCACGGGAGATGTAATCTTGAACAACTCGACTTGAGACGCAGGCGGAAAAAAAGTCTCTGCATCAACGATCTCCTGCGGTATATCAGCCCCCCTCGGTACAATAAAACCAGGATCATACTCAGGCCGATAAGCAGTAGTCGGAGTGAAGATGCCGTGGGTGGGAATCGCTGGGAAGGCACCAAAGACACCCTCAAAATCACGCAGCGCCCTCGGTGGCGAAGAATGACTACTATCTGCCCAGACAGCCTGAGTCTGTGCCGGTGTGCGATAGCTATCGCCAACGGTCGTCTGCTCGTACTGGGGCTGCTGCTCGTACAGGGGCTGCTGCTCGACCTGAGGCTGCTGCTCGACGTGGGTCGACTCGGCATGGAAAGACTCGGCATGGGTCGGCTCGTCAAGTGGCGACCTGCGATAACCAGCAAAACTGTGTCGCCTGTCCCCAGACGAAACCCTGATATCAACATCAACCAACTCTTCGGGCTCCGAGTCCTGATAGCGAGGAGGCGCGCTGATAGAATGCCGAGCAGCCGGAAAACCGCCCTGAGATGCATCAGAAGGACAAGGGCGACTCCGAGAGTATCGCCTGCGACCGAAAAACCCCCGAAACTGCTCCATCAGACTGTCGTTGCTCTCCTTCTGTATCCTCCTCATCCGGGCAGTCAATCGGCCCATAAATCCAGTCTCAGACTCATCGTTGAGGATCTTGTGGAGCCGTCGATCAATGCGTCGATCGGTACTGTCATCTGAAGCCTCAGGTGCCTCAGGTGCCTCATGTGCCTCAGCTGCAGGAGAGGGCTCTCGTCGGGCTCGATGAGATGCACGCTGAGATGCATGCCGCTCGGCAGATGAATCGGATGTCCTGTCGTCACGCGTGCGTCGACTAGTCTGAGGGACATCGCCCGTAATCTTGTCCATTGCCTTGGACACGCGTCCGGCCACGCGCTCTATCAAGCTCTTCTTCTTCTTCGTCACCGGTTCTGCAGCCTGTGCTCCGATCGGAGCATGTCCAATCCTAGCAGGAGCATCATACCTCACTTCGTCTGCTCCTCTGTTAAGGAACGAAGTGTAGTACACACTCCTCGCCTCCTTGCGTGTCGGCTCTAGAGTCGAGAGGACCACAAGCTGAAAACAAATGAAAATTAATTTATTAAGCATTAATTAAAGGAAATAAATAATTTAAAACATTAATTTCACAAAATTTACCTCATCGTCCTCGAAGAAATGAGTGAAATCGAGGGTGCATCCAATCGATTTCCAGTTCAAAAACCGAGGCCTCTTTCTTTTCTCCATCCGCACTCCGCAGACACTGCCCAGGCTCGGTATGGCCTCGTACGACCAAAGCTGAAAGGCCCAAATTGGACCGTAAATGTGGTATGCCCTCTTGTCAACCTGACCGGGCTTCATCGCAGCTATGCTGATGTAGTGCGACATGATCTGCCAGGTGTAGGATCCCCAGGGAAACGACTCCCATCCATCAACGTCCTCGACAAAAGCCCAAGCCCAACTCTCGACCGTGATGTCGTCTCGGCACAACAAAAAGAAATAGTAAACCAGCAAGTTGGCCGCCTTCAGGTAGTCGGCCGGGTCGTGGCCCATACTCAGAGACCTGAATCTCGTACGAAGCACTGAAATCAGCGTCGGCTGTCTGAAGTGTCTGTGGTAAATAGACTGCTCAGAAATCGAGTGGCTGGCCCTGTCTGAAGGATCAAATGCGTGAGCACCAAATCGAAGTCCGGTGATCAGGGCATACTCCTGTGCTCGAAAGCGAATAGTCTGACCCCCGACGAAAAACCAATGCTCGAACGGAGGTATCGTCGCACCCACGATCTCCCGAGCTAGGAGGTGATGCATGGCCACGTTTGATCTTCCGGATCTCTGAATCCAGAGAAAAAACCCAAAACAACTGTCCCTAAATGTGCGAATAGTCGCATGGGTAGGGTCAATGGCCGTCAGCGTGGTTTTAATTTCTTCTAGTACGCCATCTTTATCGTACAAATTTAGGTTCTTCGTCGTGTGAATGAACTGTGGCCTCCTCCAGTTGAATCCCTCCTGCAAAAACAAAGTCAAATATATAAATTTTACATTTTTAATCAAATAAAAAAAAAAAAAAAATTTCTGTTCTGACCGGCTACACGGTACCGTGTAGCCGGTTAACCGGGTACACGGTACCGTGTTCTGACCGGGTACACGGTACCGTGTACCCGATTAACCGGGTACACGGGACCGAGTAATTCACACCATGTAACCGGGATTTTGAGGTCAGTAATCGGCTACACGGTAGGTAGCTACACGGTGACCGAGAAAATCACCACCGTGTAGAGCTACCGTGTAGCCTGGAACAGCGGCCCAAAACCAGATTTTTCAGACATTTAAACGAGCAATTCAACACTGAATTTCGATTCTAAATCAACTAAAACACAATAGGGAACTCTAATACACTCAAATACTAGCAATTCACGCATCAAATTCAACACATTATTGAAAAAAAGTCGAATTTTCGAAATTGAAAAAAACTAGGTTTCGGCACTTACCGGAGGTTGAATCGGCCATTGTGGCTCGTCTTGTTGTTCGTTGTTGTCGTTGTTGCCTGACATTGTGTTTCGAATGGCCGGATTTCTCTTTGATTCTCAAAATCGGCGGCGGTTTTTGAAGAGGGTGGGGGGACCGATTTCAAGATTCGGGGAGAGAGAGAGAGAATATTAGGGTGGGGACCGATTTTTTAATATGTTTTATTTTGTTTTGTTTTGTTTTGGAAAAGGTAAGGGTAAAGAGGACAATTCCTTTCCAATTTGTCTAAAATAAATGTAAACTTATGGGAGGGGACAAAATAAATAGAGTTTTTATAAATGTGTTCAAAAATCGGGAGGCCTCTTTTTTCAATTCACATAAAAGAGATTTTTTAGTTAACTCTTTCCGTGCAATAAAAATAGTGTTTTGATTAACTTTTTTTTGGAA
This sequence comes from Euphrasia confusa, assembly GCA_954870475.1. NCBI lineage: Eukaryota > Viridiplantae > Streptophyta > Magnoliopsida > Lamiales > Orobanchaceae > Euphrasia > Euphrasia confusa. The sequence goes on from OX940960.1 coordinate 29,474,911, forward strand.
ATTTTTTTTGTTCGTCCACTAAAAATAATCAAGTTTCATTTTGGTCCACCAAATGAAGCCACGTTCAATTTAGTTCTTAAAACCATCAAAATGTAGTCGATTTCGTCCAATTTTATCGGAAATTTTGAATTTCAGCCGGAAAAGAACACGTGCATATCACGTGATTTTCAATTTGGAGTTTCCGGCAAATTTTTACACATCAACTGCCACGTGTAATTATCTCATTGGACCGGATAAAATTAAATAAACAAAACACATGTAATTTATTGATTGGGCCACATGAATATGGGATTTTGAGAAAATATCACATTTGGTCCTGTGTGTGTCATTTCCAGTAAATAGTTATTTATTTTATAAAATTATCAAAATTGGTCTTTTGACCGGCTAAACAGGTTAAAGTCCAAAAATTAAATTGCAATCCTTAGGAATCCAACTCTTGTCTAATTAAAATTTTAAACTACCCAACTACCAATTCACCAAATAGTTGAATTGAAAAATAAACACTTTAAATAATTATATACTATAAATTGTTTTATAATAAATAAATAAAATACATTAAATAAAATTAAGTAATCAATCACAAAATAATTTATTGAAAAAAAAATATTGAAATAATTCATTAATTAATTTATATTTAATAATTAATTAATTAAAAAAATTATAACTTTAAAATTAAGTTGATACGAATTAATTTAAATTTGATAATAAATTAATAAAAAAACAAATAATTATCAAAAAAATATAATAAGTTAATAAATTATAAAATAAATTTAAATTTAATAATTAATTAGTTTACATGTATTAATTAATTAAACGTAAAAGTATACTAATAAAAAAATTTATTAACCAAAATTATAACATTAAAAAAAATTCAAATTTAATAATTTATTATTTTTATTATTAATTAATTAATAAAAAAATTTGCATGAAAATACTTAATTATTTACTAAATAATTTACATTTTATTTGATAATTATTTTATTTTTAATATAGTATTAAATTTATTTGTAATTTAATTTTGTATTTAATTTATTTTTATAAAATATTCCATAGTTGAATAAATATATTAATGTTACAATATTCTCAATATGGTGTTCATGGTTTATTGGGTAGGTAGTTTGTTATTTTTGTATAGGTCAAAAGGTTCGAATCCTATTTACCTATTTTTTTATTTAAATTATTTGACACAATTACCGGTTGAATGAGTCACCCAACTGTCACGTCATGTTTTAACCTGGTATAGCGGGTCAAAAGATCAATTTTGATAATTTTATAAGATAAATGACTAATTATTGGAAATAACATCCCGACAGGACCAAATATGATACTTTCCCCATTAATCTATCTATCTATACATATATAATTTCTGAATCCACTAATGCCAAGTGGACCAATAGAAAATCAATAATAATATTGTGTTCACACTATAAATTATAAATAAAAAAATTATAAATTCTAAATAATAATATTATTAAAAATATTTAAATTATATATAAATTCTAAATAATAATTTAAAATTATATATTTTTTATAATAATAATTAATCATCATCTTAAATATATAAGTTTTTATTTATCTTTCTCAACATTTTTTTATTATTCCATTAATATTAATTTAATTTCAATTAATTGTATCTCATATCCTCTTATTTTTTAATCCACCGTAGTTATTATGAAAAATTATGAAACATTTTAGATATATTATTTTCTCTTAATGTAAATTTTTATTTTTCTAAATATTGAATCCATTTACATGTATACGTTCTTCTATTTATTAAATCGGGTAAAATATAAATCGAGGGATGACGAGAAACTCTTCTCCCACCAGATCAGAGACTCCTGAATCGGGTAAGATGTAAATCGAGGGATGTGAAACTCCTCTCCCACCAGACCAGACACTACTCAATCGGGTAAGATGTAAATCGAGGGATGTGCTCGAGTAACAGACACATCGAGTAAGATGTAAATCGAGGGATGTGCTCGAGTAACAGACACGTGTGGAAAGAGTCAATATGTCTCATCCCACTACTAACTTCATAATATTTAAATGAAAATTTTTCATATCCGAGATTCGAACTCTGAATTACACCAACATCACCACACACTTTACCACTCGGCTATGCCCAAAAAGCTTACATACTATAAATACGAGTTTATAAATTTAAGTGAGAGTTCGATTATTAAATAAAATAATTTCTTAGTCCATTAATAATTTTTTTGTGAAATACGTTGTAGATTAAATAAAATTTTAGATTATTTCAAACAAATAAATCACGTGCTATACATATATAATTTCTGAATCCACTAATGCCAAGTGGACCAATAGAAAATCAATAATAATATTGTGTTCACACTATAAATTATAAATAAAAAAAATTATAAATTCTAAATAATAATATTATTAAAAATATTTAAATTATATATAAATTCTAAATAATAATTTAAAATTATATATTTTTTATAATAATAATTAATCATCATCTTAAATATATAAGTTTTTATTTATCTTTCTCAACATTTTTTTATTATTCCATTAATATTAATTTAATTTCAATTAATTGTATCTCGTATCCTCTTATTTTCTAATCCACCGTAGTTATTATGAAAAATTATGAAACATTTTAGATATATTATTTTCTCTTAATGTAAATTTTTATTTTTCTAAATATTGAATCCATTTACATGTATACGTTCTTCTATTCATTAAATCGGGTAAAATATAAATCGAGGGATGACGAGAAACTCTTCTCCCACCAGATCAGAGACTCCTGAATCTGGTAAGATGTAAATCGAGGGATATGAAACTCCTCTCCCACCAGACCAGACACTACTCAATCGGGTAAGATGTAAATCGAGGGATGTGCTCGAGTAACAGACACATCGAGTAAGATGTAAATCGAGGGATGTGCTCGAGTAACAGACACGTGTGGCCAAATGCACAGCACTTTGACTATCACAATGCACTGACACCCTTTCTTGCAGAACCCCAAGTTCCTCAAGCAATCCTCTCAACCATATAGACTCCTTGATTGCCTCAGTCAATGCAATATACTCTGACTCAGTGGTACTCAAAGCAACCACTGACTGCTGGGATGCCTTCCAGACCACAGCACTACCATACAAGGTAAACACAAACCCTGTGAGTGACTTCCTGGTATCCACATTGCTGGCATAATCAGAGTCTACATATCCAGTAAGAGCATCTCCAGAGCTCCTTACTCTCCTAAACATCAAACCATACTCAGAAGTGCCCCTCAAATACCTCAATACCCATTTCACACCTTCCCAGTGTGACTTCCCTGGATTGGCCATGTATCTTGAGATACAACTTAGGGCAAAGGCAAGGTCAGGTCTGCTACACACCATAGCATACATCAAACTGCCCACAGCTGAAGCATAAGGAACCTTACTCATGGAAACCTCCTCAAACTGATTCTTTGGAGACTGATCCACTGAGAATTTTAAGTGAGCCCCAAGTGGTGTAGTCACTGCCTTAGCCTCATGCATATAAAACCTTTTGAGAACCTTCTCAACATAAGAAGTCTGAGACAAGAACAAAGTCCCATTTGACCTGTTCCTGGAAATATCCATTCCCAGAATCTTCTTTGCCTCTCCAAGGTCTTTCATCTCAAACTCAGCACTTAGCAACCTCTTCAATGACTCTACCTCCACCTTGGAACAACTGGCAATCAACATATCATCCACATAGAGCAGTAGATAGGTAACAACCCTTCCTGTCTTCAGTTTGAGATACACACAGCAGTCAAACTGACTTCTCACAAAGCCTATCAACAACATATAGCTGTCAAACCGCTTATACCACTGCCTTGGACTTTGTTTGAGACCATACAGGGATTTCTTCAACAAACACACCTTGTTGACATCAGAGCACCCCTCTAGACCATCAGGCAGCCTCATATAGATCTTCTCCTCCAACTCCCCGTGGACAAAAGCAGTCTTCACATCCATCTGTTGGAGCTCAAGGTCAAACTGAGCAACAATGGCTAACAAGACTCTGATTGTACAATGCTTCACTACTGGAGAAAAGATCTCATTGAAATCAACTCCCTCCTTCTGAGTAAAGCCCTTAGCAACCAACCTTGCTTTGTACCTTATACCAGATCCTTCCTGCTTCTTCTTAAAGATCCATTTACAGCCAACTACCCTTTGATTCTTAGGTCTCTGCACAACATCCCATGTATGATTCCTATCCAAAGATTGGAGCTCCTCCTGCATAGCTAGAAGCCACTTTGCCCTATCTGAAGACCTCAATGCTTCAGAATATGAATTTGGCTCTTCACTAACCATGTTCTCAGCTACCAATAGGGCATAAGACACTGTATCTGCCTGTGCATACCTCTTAGGAGGTTGTATCACCCTTCTCTCCCTGTCTCTTGCAAGTTGATAGCCATCACTGACTTCAGGTACTTCACTGACCTCAAAGTCATCCTCATCTTCACTTTGGGCATCTCTCTGAGCTCTAATTACATTTCTACCATGTAACTCCACCTCAAACTGATCCATCTCAGTTGATTCTTTCTCAGAGAGCATGGGCATAGTGTCTTCATCAAAAGTCACATCCCTACTGACCACACACTTCTGATTCCCAGGTTCAATGCACCACAGTTTGTAACCCTTTACTCCCTTTGGGTAACCAAGAAACACACACCTCAGTGCTCTGGCTTCAAGCTTGTCACCCCTCACATGAGCAAAGGCCAAACTGCCAAAGACCCTCAGATTATCATAGTTTGGAACTTCCCCTGCCCAAACTTCCTGAGGAGTCTTCATGCTCAAAGCTGCAGCTGGACTCCTGTTGATCAAATAGGCTGCAGTAGACACTGCTTCTCCCCAAAATGATTTACTTAGCCCAGAGCTTAGAAGCATACACCTTACTCTCTCCAGTAAGGTCCTATTCATCCTCTCAGCAACTCCATTTTGCTGAGGAGTAGAAGCCACAGTCCTATGCCTTGAAATCCCATTCTCAACACAGAAGGAGTTAAACTCCTCAGAGAGAAACTCAAGACCATTATCAGTCCTCAAGTTTTTAACCTTCTTCTCTGACTGCCTCTCAACTTCAACTACCCAATCTCTGAACTTCTCAAAGGCATCACTCTTGTTCTTCAGAATGAACACCCATACTTTCCTTGAGAAATCATCAATGATGGATAAGAAGTACCTGCCTCCACTCTTGGTATTTGTTCTAGCAGGGCCCCACAGGTCAGAGTGAACATAATCCAACACTCCCTTGGTTGTATGCCTTCCCACTCCAAAACTGGCCCTAGTTGCTTTGCCCAGAACACAATACTCACATACTTTGAGCCTGTCAAGTTGACCATTCTTGAATGCACCCTGCTTAGACAACTCATGAAGACCCTTCTCACTGAGATGTCCAAGTCTCCTATGCCATAACTCCACCTTCACTGAGGCAGCAGCTAAGGAGTTCTCACCAACAACAGTAGAACCCTTCAAGAAATACAAGTCATTCCTCTTGACTCCCTCAAGTACCACAGTAGTGCCTTTCTTAACCTGAAGGCAACCACCAACTGAACTGAAGCTCATGCCATAACTGTCAAGCATTCCAAGAGAAATCAGATTCCTCCTGAGGGATGGAATATACCTCACCTTAGTCAGTTTCTTGATTGATCCATTTGAGAGTCTCAACCTCACTGAACCAATACCCTCCACCTGACATGTAAGATTATTTCCAAGAACAACCGAACCACCATCTATGAACTCAAAGTCCTCAAACCAATGCTTCACAGGACACATATGAAATGTACACCCAGAATCAAGCACCCACTCCTCATTTCTAGAGTTAGAAGTAACTGCAAGTACCTCAGCATCCTCCAAATCAGAAGTTGACTCAACCACATCCACGGATTGAGCTGGCTCTTTCCCTTTGCCCTGCTGATTCTTCAACTGGTAACAATTCTTCTTCAAGTGACCTGTCTTATTGCAATGGTAGCACTTCCTAGATTCTGAGGTTGATGCACCTGCATCACCACCTCCATGTGGCTTCTTCTTGTTGTCCTTCCTTCCCCATGACTTCTTCTTTGTGACAGTTAGACCCTCTGGACTTTGATGCTGTTCCTTGGCCTTAGGATCCTTCTTGTTCAACTCCTTTGACCTAAGTGCAACTTGCACTTCCTCCAGAGTCAAATCATGAACCCTACCATACAACAATGCATCCTTAAACTGATCATATGATGAGGGCAAAGAGCTCAGCAACAACAGTGCTTGATCCTCCTCCTTCATTTGACCATCTACATTCTCCAGATCATCTAACAACCTCACAAAATCATCCAACTGGTCAACCACAGATCTATCAGAAGACATCCTAAAGGTATACAACCTTTGCTTCAAATATAACCTGTTTGCCAAGGATTTAGTCATATACAAGCTTTCCAGTTTCTTCCACAAACCATAGGCTGTCGACTCCTTGCATACTTCCCTCAACACTTTGTCCCCCAGGCTCAAGATGATCACACTATGAGCACGCATGGAAATATCCACTGGATCTGGTGTTGATTCTGCTGAGCTCGACTCCTTCGTCTCCTTCCCTTTGCCCTCTGGCGCTGACGACTGCAACGGGGCATCTAACGCTGAGATCAAACCCTGTTGTACCAGAACCGCCTTCACTTTGATTCGCCAGAGGTTAAAGTCATTCTTCCCCGTGAATTTCTCCAGATCGACCTTCGTAGATCCACCTTTCATCATCTTCACCGCAGTTGGATTTGATTCCCACAGACGGCGCCACTTGTTGAGGATTCGAACAAGAAAAACAAACACCACCAATCGCAGCCGCGGGAGCCACAAAAGCTTGGCGCCGGAAAGCTTCGAGCTCAAATGGTGAAATCGGGATACGACGACAAACACACGATCTGAGGATCCTAGAAGTATCTCTGAACTTCAAGGAACACAACACAAAAGAAATAACACGAAATGACACACGATTTTACGAGCTTCGATCGATTGAAAATCGATCTACGTGCTCGGGGAGGGAGGTGGTTCTAGCGTGTTATTCAAGCTCTCAAGGCTATGAATATGAGTTCAGTATCAGCCTTACATCACACACACACGGTGAATTACATTTATACTCACGCACACAAAAAACCCCAAATCTGAAAATCATAAGAACCCTACGATCAAATCAGATTGGGCAAATCCACGCCACACATTTCTAACAGAAATTGTGAACGTCATGCTGTGCGTGAGCTGGCGAGGAACTTGGAGCACTTGGAATCTCGCATTTTCATCCACTAACAGGTGAGAGAGGGTCGATCTAGTGCGCCGCGACATTCTTGTGAACCCAGGTAAAACGACACCGTTTTGCCTTGTTGGCGGCAGATTTAAATGAGATGCTGGAATGGCCACTCTGCCCAAACTCAAACCGCGATGAGATGGTCACTTTGCCCAGACTTCCAGAATGTATAAAAACACTTCTAGAATTCAAATCTTGTGTACATTCCAACAGAGTAGTTATTCTATGATTGAACTGGAATTAAAATCGGAATTGAAATTAAAATCGGGATCGGAATCAATTATTTATAGTTGTTGAAGTGCGCTCTTCTTCTTTTTTGCTATATTATATAGTTGTGATGAACCTGCAAAAGGAAGAAACACAGTCGTCAAGTCCACACCCTGATCCTTTTTGCAAGATATGCGGTGGCCATTTCGGTCACGAAAACGAGGAGTGCCCTCACAAATCAATAGGAATGGGAATGTGTTGTGAGTATTGTTTCGGCCCCTGCAGATAGAAAGAAGGCGACGGAAATAGTAATTTACAATCGGAGCTCTGAGAATTGGAGTTGCCTATGATCGGATTCGTGTTGCTCTGCCTCCTTCCGCTCGTACACGGCGTTGCGATTAAACCAATTGTGCTCTCTCTCCTTTGACAGCCATAACGATTCCGGCGGGAATTCGCGTTGCCGGCCTATAATACTTACGGGATCGCCTTGGCTATTTGGAGAAGATTTATAAAGAGAAAACTGAGTTGCGATTAGAACAAAATTATTTAACACAAAAACAAAAATTATTTAACACAAAAACAAAAAAAAACAAAGAGTATTAAATAAAAATTAATAAAATATTCAGAACTTGTTAAGTTCGTACGAATTAGTCCGCATAGGAAGGGGACTATATATATATATATATATATATATATATATATATATATATATATATATATATATATATATATATATATATATATATATATATATACATATATGTCTCGACTTACCATTATTTTGACCCCGCTCTCACCATCTCCTCAATAGAACAAGCTTCGTGTCTTCCATCGTAGTAACCTTGACGCTAAACTTATTCGTTACACCTCGTAGAACCTTGGTGCAAATGAGTGGTGGAGGTATAGGATCACCAAGTTCTTGGCATTCGCTTACGATGGCCATGATTTTGTTTTGAAGAAAGAGTCAAGGTCCTCATCTTCCCTCATTTCGAGCCGGTGGAAGGTGGTGGTAAGCCCTCTGATCTTGGACTTCTTGATACTATCACTGCCCTCACACATACGTTCCAATGTGTCTCACACATGCTTGGCTGAAACGAAGTGCCTCACGATTTGGAACATGTGGACGTCGATGAGATCGGTGATAATGTGAATGGCCTTTGAATTGAAAGTGGCAGCTTCATGTTCGGCTGTAGTCCATGTAGATTCATCCTTCGGGAGCTTGTCGCCATCCTTGTCAATGTAGGTTGGTGGTTCCCATCCGTTCAACACAGCTCCCCAAACGCGTGAGTCCACGTTCTTCAACTTCAATCTTGTCTTGCTCTTCCAGTATGAGTAGTTCGTAGAGTTGAGTATGACGGGCTTGACGACGGTGAATGACTCCATTGTAGAATCTCTTCCTAGGATCACACCAAAGGTGGTGAACTGGCTATGATACCAATTGAAATTGTGTATTTTGTACTTGGTTCTACCTAGAACTAGAATGTAAAGGGTAGAGTACAAACACTTAACACAATTTGGAGATTCTAAAAGGAAACTCTTTTGTATATCTTGTAAAGGGTGTAACCGCTTACAAACACATCTACAAAATTCTAGCGAATCTTGTAGAAAGGTCAACACGACCAAAAACTAAGTCTATGTAGAACTAATCTAGCGACGCGTACTACAAAGACTAAACAGAGGGTATGACCGGAGCTTTCTAGCGAAGTCTCTCGGTCTACAATATTTCTCTCTCTAGAATATGTCAAATCAATGCATAAATAGTGAATTCCAACAACCCGGTATTTATTAGTGTCGAGAATTAGGGTTTCCAGAATTCACGCTTAATGGGCCGAGCCCAAATCATCTTCATGGAATATTCGAGATTCCATTTTTCCGTACTTGACGAACCCAGCTCTACGCACTGCCACACTAGCGTGTCTTCGTGCTTCGAGCTCGTGGCGGGCATAGCTGGTATACTTAACGTTTTTCATTGGACTATAATTCTTCTAGCGAAGTCTTCTAGTCGCACCCATAGCTGGCTTCATTCCTTAGCAGTCATTCGTCCAGCCATATGTGTAGCTATGCTTGTACCGCGTCCGTCAAGGTGTTAACTCTGATTCAAGGTCTTCACGGTAAGCCTTGAACTCTCTGATTGGTAGTGCGTTGGTGAAACATGCAATTCACTCTGATCCACGTTGAACCACGTTGATGAAGTAGCATGTTCCCCGTTGAAGCACTGATGCAACTCCATGTTGTTTGTAGAGGCTAAGTCTGCTTGTTCCATGTTGTTGAACCGCAGTCACGCGTTGAGCCACTTGTTAATTACGCAGTTCAAGCAGCTCGTTCTATGTAGACCTAGCAGACTTGTATGAATTAAATGGATAGAAAACATACAAACATAAAACATGAAGTTACTACAAAACAAAGTGTATAGTTCAACGTAGTTCAAACAAGAACAACGTGGTTCTATGTTAAACTAGGAGGAACTACACACTAACAATTTCGACTTTAACGGGCCTTATTCCTTGGTCCATCCTTGTGACGTTGCGAAATTCTTTGGCTGCTTATTGGATCGTCTCCAATCACGTTGCGAAATTCTTCGTGTTGTCGCTTGATTTGAAAGCCCCGGGCTGGAGTTGATTCCGCTGTCCGAAAAACAAATGTGCATGCCGAGGAAGTGTGTGTGGAGGGTCGTCGGGGGTCTTGTTAAAAAGTTGATGTTCGGTGCAAACGTGAATGGAAATTTTGTTTTGCTAAAAAGTAGATGCGTGGAGGATGGTGAGGAAATTAAGGTGGTGGAGTTTCGGGTTGGAGCAAGTGTCGAAGGGAGCCGATCTGCTTGGATTTTCCTTTCATGGGGAAGTTGTGCTGAAAGATATTGATGATAAGTTGGCCGTGTATGATGTGGAGAACGGGACGATGGGTTTGAATATAACGAGCTATTTGTGGGCGTCACTTGGCCTTCCCCTTATTTTAATGCTTCGGGTATATCCGTATATCTTCATCTTCTTTACTACTCTGCATGCGCTTTTACAGAACTCGGGATAGTCTTCGATCCGTAAGAACTAATAATTGTGTATGTATTTGCAGGATCGGTTAAAAAAGCAAATGAAGAAATAGATGAATGAATGAAGCAGCAGCAAAGACGAAGTTGAGATTAATTAGAGATATTCTTGAATGCTTGTGTGTAGTGGTTATGTAGATGAAATAGATTGCAGTATATGTTTTGGCCAAACCTGCCTGTAGTGTTTTTTTCACATTGATAAAAAAAAGTGCATCTTGTACGTATTTTTTTCAAGTGGGAATACAACTTTTTAAACACAAAAATAAAAAGTACATTTATTTTGTCACACCTCATAAGAGTACATTTATTTTAGACAAAATCAATTGGAAAAGTCCTCTTTACCCTTACTTTTTTATTCTCTCAAATAATAATACAAAAAAGATTTTAAAACATTTTAAAAACTCAAAATATCAAAACAAAAAAACTGTGGGGCCCACGAAAATCAGATTTGAGGTTGGTGGTGTGTTTATTGCATGCATGAATGCCCTCATCTTCCCCTACCTCAAACCCTCAAACCCTAAACCCATTTCAAAAAACAAAACTTCATTCTCTCTCAAACAAATATCCTCTCTACAAAAATCGTCGTCTGAATCTACGTGGGAAGGGCAGCCGAGTTCGCCGGCCGAAAGGTACGTCGAAACGCGTCGATTCTGGTTTTTTTTTTTTCGATTTTCTGCAAAAAATCATAACTACACGGTGGGTTTCCTTGACCGTGTAGCCACCGTGTAGTTATGAAGATTACCCGGTTGCTCGGTTACACGGGCTCGCACTACACGGGTATTACCCGGTCACCGTGCTCTCGGTAACACGGCAAGTCCACTACACGGTCACGTGACCGTGTAGTGACCGTGCTCTCGGTAACACGGCAAGGCCACTGCACGGTCACGTGACCGTGTAGTGACCGTGTACAGACCCCGTTTTTTCATTTTTTTTTTTTAAATTGTCTAATAATGGCTTTGTTTATGCGTTTGGATGGATATTTTGGGTTCCCTAACTGAATTCAACTTTTTTGTAATTGTAGATGTCGAATAATCAACGAATCACGGTACGTTACGGTGGTCGTTGGGATCGAGAGGGCTACGTTGACGGAGTAGATATGTGCCTCTTCTTTCGTAGGGAAGAAATTACACTCGACGCTCTCGTGAGCCGGATTCGTGCGGTTTTGCGCCCTCCGCCCAGTGTCGATTACATGTTGTATTGTTATACCCGAGGCTATGACATGCGAAGCGTGCGAGCTCCTATGCTTTGTGACGAAGATGTGTCCCGCATGTTAGACGAGCAAAGGGCCGAGTGCTTTGTGTTCGTCGTCGAAGTAGAGGGACAACGAGCTGCGCCGGAAGTGAATATCGGAGGAGAAAACCGCGATCGGGGCGTACCGTCAGAGAACGAGAACGAGGAGGTACATACTTCCGAGGACGAAGAAGAAGCCCGTCAGTCCGATCTCTTGGTATCGTTGACCACGGAGTGGACCGAATGGATTAGACAGCCGGGCGTGGTTAAAAAGATCATGTCGCGCCGTAATATGTCCTCGAGTTCTCATGCGGGAGGTGGCGAGCAAACCGAAGCTTCTCAGAATGCACAGAATAATCCACTGCGCAATTGGATCATTCCACTACCGACGTTTGACCCCGCTGTTCCGTTGCGTTCTGTCGAACACCAACCGATTTACGGTCAGATGGCAGTCGGAGCCACGTTCTGAAAGAAACGGGATCTGAAGGTGATGGTGGGGATGTATCACATGGAGAATAACGTAGAGTGCAAAAGTGATCGCTCGAACACTGAACGGGTGACGTTCGTTTGCAAGCTGGGGCGTGAAAAATGCTCGTTCAGATTGTGTTCCACGGGTTCCGATAACACCTTTTGGAGGATTACGAAGCTGAACTTGGATCATACGTGCCGTAACAATTTGGGGAGGACTGCGGATCGACAGGTGTCGTGCAGGGTTGCGGCTACTTTCTTTGCACGTCAGTTAGTCGGCAATCGGGAACTGAAGCCGAAAGATATGGTTGAGGATTTGAGGAGATTGTACGGAGTTCACATCAGCTACAACTTCGCCCTGCGGGCGAGGAACCTGGCGCTTGAAATAGTGTACGGCGACTATCAGGGATCGTATCAGAGGCTCCCGTCATATCTGTACATGCTGAGAGAGCATAATCCCGGGACTCAGTACCAGATTCAGACGACCGACCAGGGCGTGTTTTGCCGCATGTTTGTTGCGCTCGGGCAGTGCATTCGTGCCTTTGAGAAGGGCACTCTGAGGCCTGTGATAGTACTCGACGCCACCCATTTGAAAGGGAAAAACACCGGGGTGTTGTTTGTCGCCTGCACAAAAGACGGGAATGAGAATATTTTCCCGCTTGCGTTTGGTATCGGTCCGATAGAGAATGACGAGGAGTGGTTGTGGTTTCTCCAGCACGTCAGAGTTTGCTACGATACAGACGACGAGGATCTCCTCATTGTGTCCGACCAGCATAAGAGCATCGCGAATGCTATTCGGAGTGTCTATCCCCACGCGACCCGTGCGTTGTGCTATCACCACCTCTCGAAGAATCTAGCACCGTACGGCCAGAAGGTGGTCGAAGCTGTATACTGTGCTGCCTATAGTTATCAGGTGGATGAGTTTGAAAGGCATTTTGCGAATGTGGAGACTCTTAGTAGACAGGGTGCTTATAGGCGCCTTACTGATATCGGGGTTGAGCACTGGGCGAGGTCACATTGTGCCGCACGACGATACGGTTTCATGACATCGAATGCGGCCGAAGTTTTCAACAGTGCTATCATATGGCCACGGAGATTACCAGTCTGTGCGATGCTCGAGGCGATTCGTGCGATGATTGAGAGATGGTTTGACGAGAAACGAAGGACAGCTAATGTGAGACAGAATGACCATGAGCTCACCGAACAGGCATTACTCAAGTTGACTAGTCAGGATGAGTTGAGCCGTTATTTTACCGTTGTGGAGGTCAGTGCGAATACCCTATACAGAGTTCAGGAGGATGACAGGTCTTATCTTGTGGATATCGCGAATCGCACGTGTGATTGTCGGGAGTTCGACTTAGACCTAATACCGTGTCGTCATGCTTGTGCCGCTATAAGGTATGATATCATTTTACCTTTAAAATTAATTTTTAACATTTGATTCAACTAACTTGTTTGTTGTTATTATGTAGACGGGCCAGATTTTCATTGTACGATTTCGTGAGCCCCTATTTCAAGATGAGCAGTCATGTCGAGATGTACGCGACGCCTGTGGTGCCGTTGCCACATTATGATGATTGGGTGGTCCCGCCGGATGTGGCTTCATCCGTAGTTCTTCCTCCGGTAGCGGTTAGACAGGCTGGACGTCCGAGGATGTCTCGTGCTCGTTCCGCAGTTGAGAGCTCTACACCACGTAGGAAGGTTTGTACAATTAATATCATTACACCACGTAGGATGTCGTGTCCAGACTTGGACCTAATATCGTGTCGTCGTGTGCAGGTGTGTTCGAGATGTAAGGGCGTAGGTCACAACATGCGGAAGTGCACGGTTTTTATCCCACCCGAGACTGTTGATTTAAATGTCCCTGCAGAAGAGACGGGAACGCAAGAGTCGAGCCGAAGAAGACAGAAGAAGAAGTGCAGCATCTGCAGAAACGAGGGACACACGAGAACAAAATGTCCAATGAACACGCAGTGACAGAGTTCGAGATTGGGTTTGGTTGTTTTATCGGTGTTTTACAAATATTTGAGACTTGGATTGTTTTATTTTCGTCTATTCTCGTTGGATTTTGGATATTTGGTGAGTTTTAGGTTATTGTGCTTGTTTTAGACTATTGTGCTTGTTTTTGGAGTTTGTTTATCTTGTGAATGTGAAATATGTGAAAAAACAGGTTGGAAATAGGTTTTCGGGAGAAGGGCGGGTCGATTTCATAAGTTATTCTTAAGGTAAATATATAACATTTTGCTAAATAAGTTCAGTGTAGAGTTCTAGTTCAACTGGTAACGCCCCATTTGAAAATTGCGTTTAAAGCAACAGGTCAGGGGTTCTAATCTAAAGAGCTCCATTTTTTGTTTTTTTTTAACCGGTAACACGGCTGATACCGGATAACCGTGTTACCGGTATAAGCCGTGTTACCGGATTTTTTTTAATAAATCGGCTACACAGTCACCGTGACCGTGTAGCCGGTACACGTGACCGTGTAGTCGGTTCCACCGTGTAGTCGGTTCCACCGTATATTAATAAGTTAATATATAAAACTCTGCTAATTATTTTCGTTGAAGAGTTCTAGTTCAACTGGTGAACTGTCTTTGAAAAATTCATTGAAAGCATAAGGTTTGGGGTTCGAATCCTATAAGCCCCATTTTATTTTTTTACACGGTAACCGGTTACCCGGTAGCCGTGTAGCCGGTATAGGCCGTGTTACCGAGTAAGCTTTTTTCAAAAAATCGAGCAATTGTCTTCTACCGTGTAGGACCTTCTGCCGTGTAGCCCACCGTGTAGCCTACCGTGTAGTGTACAAAATATTTGATTTTTCTTGAATTTGAAGCATTTCTCGAGCATTTTTGTTGTTACGTTCAGCATGAAACATCATTTAAAACACTAGATACATCCAATAAACATCATAAAACAACCAATATAGGACTACAAAGATGAGATGCTTAGAATGTTGACCGTTTTTCGAACATTCTACTAATATTGTCACAATCTTATCTACATAGGTAATAAATTGTTCATGCGTAATCACTTAATTCGTCAAATTCAATAGTTGTTTATGTTATTTGAATCATTTTGATTATTAAAATGATGTTTTATACTACAAGAACAAGTTAACAATCGAAAAATGCCTTAAAATAAACGAGAATCAAATTTTATTTACACTACACGGTCAACACCGTGTAGCCCACCGTGTACCCGGGTACTACCGTGTTACCGAGTAATTGCCCAGAAACTGACCGAGCATTTCTTGGCTACACGGTCAGTTACGGCTACACGGTAGAACCCGGTACACGGGACCGTGTAACCGGTAGCCACTGTGTACCAAGGAAAAGTTTTGTGGAACACGAGGCTCAGCCCGCATTTCTCCTTAAGGAACCCGCGGTTGACTTCCGTTGACCTGAGGGTTGAATTCTGTTGACCGACCCCAAATTGAGTTGACTAAGACCAAAATTAGTTGACTTCCGTTGACCGACCCCCAAATTGAGTTGACCAAGACCAAAATTAGTTGACTTTCGTTGACCGACCCCCAAATTGAGTTGACCGAAGGTAAAAAAAAAGGCCGACCCCGTTTTTTCAGCCGCTTTTCACTTAATTCAATCGAAATATTTCACCAAAATCAATCAAAACACATTTATTTCACCAAAATCAATCAAAACACACATAAAATAGTTTATTTTTTTTTACAAATTTTATTAAATTAATAAGTTAATATATTATAAATAATTTTAAAAAATTTTGACAGGATTTATTTAGTTAATATCAAAGCTAAACCTGCAAATCAATCTCAACACAAATACCAATCAATCCAAACACATGCACACGAAAAAGTCTAAAATCATCCAAAATACAAATCACTGGTCTCGATGACTCAAACTGAAAATTTTTCGAGCTACATATCGACGATACTTCATCAAGTACGCGTCGTCGATTTCTTTACCGCGGTGATTGAGGTGCTTGTTCACGAGACGATCCAAGTACATGCACACGTACGGGCCGCAGTTGTTGTTGTCGACTTGCATAAACTGCTCCAACGGGGCTTCGACCTGCATAGAAGTCTTCTTGTGGGTTCGATGAAACAAGTTTGGGCCCTCCCAAAATCCTGCAGCTACCAGAAGACGAGGCAACAACTCCAACACCGGCATTAGTACATTAGACTTGGCATTTATTTCCGGACAACGCCACCACAACGAGTCGTACAACTGTATAGTCCAGAGATTCAGGTCAATCTTTATCACGACCCAATGGTCCCCGGTATTACAGACCGTTATCACCTACAAAAATAAAAATAAAATAAAACGTTATTTACAATTAAATTAAAATATTAAATTGAATTTTAAAAAAAAAATGTACGGTTCTTTAAATTACCTCTCGTGCGTGTTCCCAACTCTCGTGCCTACCGTCTCCCGTGATGTATTTCAGCATGAAGGCCGGCGGTGCCCAGGACTCATATTTCCTCTCCAAGTTGGTTCTCCTTGCATGTGCACGAGTGATCGAAATCCTAGCGTACTGGGTCTTCATAGCGGTCTGTTAATTTAAAATAAATTTAAACGATTAGTATTAGGAAAATGATAAAAAAAAAAAAAACTTGTATTTCATAGGATGATTGGATCTTACGAAGAACTCGGTACACAAGAGTATAGTCTTCCTTGGAGTGACTTCATCTTTTAAACCCTTGCCGGACTTTATCTTGTCGCGCAGGTACGTAATGTACATGTCAATCTCCTGAAAAATATACATATCACAGTTAAGCACAATTTAATAAACATTATAAATTTCAAAGTTTAACTACAAATTAACTTACCATGTCCGCGTACCAATGATGTAGTGACTCAATCCGGGTGAAGTAGGCCTGGTCCAGATACACTCCGTTGAAAGGGATATAAACACTCATTCCATGCCCGTCACGACGGAACATCGAATAGAGCGCCCTAACCTTCTCGTTGCCTCTCCGAGCGAACTGCGCGACGTACGGGCTCCGAAGAGCTGCCGATGGCCTCCTCACACGGGGTCCGAGACTACTCTCGGCGACATCATCATCCTCCTCCTCATCATCCCCAAGTTCTTTCTCCTCTTCCGACATTGCAATCTCTTTTACGTGTTCATTTTCCACGGGAGATGTAATCTTGAACAACTCGACTTGAGACGCAGGCGGAAAAAAAGTCTCTGCATCAACGATCTCCTGCGGTATATCAGCCCCCCTCGGTACAATAAAACCAGGATCATACTCTGGCCGATAAGCAGTAGTCGGAGTGAAGATGCCGTGGGTGGGAATCGCTGGGAAGGCACCGAAGACACCCTCAAAATCACGCAGCGCCCTCGGTGGCGAAGAATGACTGCTATCTGCCCAGACAGCCTGAGTCTGTGCCGGTGTGCGATAGCTATCGCCAACGGTCGTCTGCTCGTACTGGGGCTGCTGCTCGTACAGGGGCTGCTGCTCGACCTGAGGCTGCTGCTCGACGTGGGTCGACTCGGCATGGAAAGACTCGGCATGGGTTGGCTCGTCAAGTGGCGACCTGCGATAACCAGCAAAACTGTGTCGCCTGTCCCCAGACGAAACCCTGATATCAACATCAACCAACTCTTCGGGCTCCGAGTCCTGATAGCGAGGAGGCGCGCTGATAGAATGCCGAGCAGCCGGAAAACCGCCCTGAGATGCATCAGAAGGACAAGGGCGACTCCGAGAGTATCGCCTGCGACCGAAAAACCCCCGAAACTGCTCCATCAGACTGTCGTTGCTCTCCTTCTGTATCCTCCTCATCCGGGCAGTCAATCGGCCCATAAATCCAGTCTCAGACTCATCGTTGAGGATCTTGTGGAGCCGTCGATCAATGCGTCGATCGGTACTGTCATCTGAAGCCTCAGGTGCCTCAGGTGCCTCATGTGCCTCAGCTGCAGGAGAGGGCTCTCGTCGGGCTCGATGAGATGCACGCTGAGATGCATGCCGCTCGGCAGATGAATCGGATGTCCTGTCGTCACGCGTGCGTCGACTAGTCTGAGGGACATCGCCCGTAATCTTGTCCATTGCCTTGGACACGCGTCCGGCCACGCGCTCTATCAAGCTCTTCTTCTTCTTCGTCACCGGTTCTGCAGCCTGTGCTCCGATCGGAGCATGTCCAATCCTAGCAGGAGCATCATACCTCACTTCGTCTGCTCCTCTGTTAAGGAACGAAGTGTAGTACACACTCCTCGCCTCCTTGCGTGTCGGCTCTAGAGTCGAGAGGACCACAAGCTGAAAACAAATGAAAATTAATTTATTAAGCATTAATTAAAGGAAATAAATAATTTAAAACATTAATTTCACAAAATTTACCTCATCGTCCTCGAAGAAATGAGTGAAATCGAGGGTGCATCCAATCGATTTCCAGTTCAAAAACCGAGGCCTCTTTCTTTTCTCCATCCGCACTCCGCAGACACTGCCCAGGCTCGGTATGGCCTCGTACGACCAAAGCTGAAAGGCCCAAATTGGACCGTAAATGTGGTATGCCCTCTTGTCAACCTGACCGGGCTTCATCGCAGCTATGCTGATGTAGTGCGACATGATCTGCCAGGTGTAGGATCCCCAGGGAAACGACTCCCATCCATCAACGTCCTCGACAAAAGCCCAAGCCCAACTCTCGACCGTGATGTCGTCTCGGCACAACAAAAAGAAATAGTAAACCAGCAAGTTGGCCGCCTTCAGGTAGTCGGCCGGGTCGTGGCCCATACTCAGAGACCTGAATCTCGTACGAAGCACTGAAATCAGCGTCGGCTGTCTGAAGTGTCTGTGGTAAATAGACTGCTCAGAAATCGAGTGGCTGGCCCTGTCTGAAGGATCAAATGCGTGAGCACCAAATCGAAGTCCGGTGATCAGGGCATACTCCTGTGCTCGAAAGCGAATAGTCTGACCCCCGACGAAAAACCAATGCTCGAACGGAGGTATCGTCGCACCCACGATCTCCCGAGCTAGGAGGTGATGCATGGCCACGTTTGATCTTCCGGATCTCTGAATCCAGAGAAAAAACCCAAAACAACTGTCCCTAAATGTGCGAATAGTCGCATGGGTAGGGTCAATGGCCGTCAGCGTGGTTTTAATTTCTTCTAGTACGCCATCTTTATCGTACAAATTTAGGTTCTTCGTCGTGTGAATGAACTGTGGCCTCCTCCAGTTGAATCCCTCCTGCAAAAACAAAGTCAAATATATAAATTTTACATTTTTAATCAAATAAAAAAAAAAAAAAAATTCTGTTCTGACCGGCTACACGGTACCGTGTAGCCGGTTAACCGGGTACACGGTACCGTGTTCTGACCGGGTACACGGTACCGTGTACCCGATTAACCGGGTACACGGGACCGAGTAATTCACACCATGTAACCGGGATTTTGAGGTCAGTAATCGGCTACACGGTAGGTAGCTACACGGTGACCGAGAAAATCACCACCGTGTAGAGCTACCGTGTAGCCTGGAACAGCGGCCCAAAACCAGATTTTTCAGACATTTAAACGAGCAATTCAACACTGAATTTCGATTCTAAATCAACTAAAACACAATAGGGAACTCTAATACACTCAAATACTAGCAATTCACGCATCAAATTCAACACATTATTGAAAAAAAGTCGAATTTTCGAAATTGAAAAAAACTAGGTTTCGGCACTTACCGGAGGTTGAATCGGCCATTGTGGCTCGTCTTGTTGTTCGTTGTTGTCGTTGTTGCCTGACATTGTGTTTCGAATGGCCGGATTTCTCTTTGATTCTCAAAATCGGCGGCGGTTTTTGAAGAGGGTGGGGGGACCGATTTCAAGATTCGGGGAGAGAGAGAGAGAATATTAGGGTGGGGACCGATTTTTTAATATGTTTTATTTTGTTTTGTTTTGTTTTGGAAAAGGTAAGGGTAAAGAGGACAATTCCTTTCCAATTTGTCTAAAATAAATGTAAACTTATGGGAGGGGACAAAATAAATAGAGTTTTTATAAATGTGTTCAAAAATCGGGAGGCCTCTTTTTTCAATTCACATAAAAGAGATTTTTTAGTTAACTCTTTCCGTGCAATAAAAATAGTGTTTTGATTAACTTTTTTTTGGAAATTTTTTTTGTTCGTCCACTAAAAATAATCAAGTTTCATTTTGGTCCACCAAATGAAGCCACGTTCAATTTAGTTCTTAAAACCATCAAAATGTAGTCGATTTCGTCCAATTTTATCGGAAATTTTGAATTTCAGCCGGAAAAGAACACGTGCATATCACGTGATTTTCAATTTGGAGTTTCCGGCAAATTTTTACACATCAACTGCCACGTGTAATTATCTCATTGGCCCGGATAAAATTAAATAAACAAAACACATGTAATTTATTGATTGGGCCACATGAATATGGGATTTTGAGAAAATATCACATTTGGTCCTGTGTGTGTCATTTCCAGTAAATAGTTATTTATTTTATAAAATTATCAAAATTGGTCTTTTGACCGGCTAAACAGGTTAAAGTCCAAAAATTAAATTGCAATCCTTAGGAATCCAACTCTTGTCTAATTAAAATTTTAAACTACCCAACTACCAATTCACCAAATAGTTGAATTGAAAAATAAACACTTTAAATAATTATATACTATAAATTGTTTTATAATAAATAAATAAAATACATTAAATAAAATTAAGTAATCAATCACAAAATAATTTATTGAAAAAAAAATATTGAAACAATTCATTAATTAATTTATATTTAATAATTAATTAATTAAAAAAATTATAACTTTAAAATTAAGTTAATACGAATTAATTTAAATTTGATAATAAATTAATAAAAAAACAAATAATTATCAAAAAAATATAATAAGTTAATAAATTATAAAATAAATTTAAATTTAATAATTAATTAGTTTACATGTATTAATTAATTAAACGTAAAAGTATACTAATAAAAAAATTTATTAACCAAAATTATAACATTAAAAAAAATTCAAATTTAATAATTTATTATTTTTATTATTAATTAATTAATAAAAAAATTTGCATGAAAATACTTAATTATTTACTAAATAATTTACATTTTATTTGATAATTATTTTATTTTTAATATAGTATTAAATTTATTTGTAATTTAATTTTGTATTTAATTTATTTTTATAAAATATTCCATAGTTGAATAAATATATTAATGTTACAATATTCTCAATATGGTGTTCATGGTTTATTGGGTAGGTAGTTTGTTATTTTTGTATAGGTCAAAAGGTTTGAATCCTATTTACCTATTTTTTTATTTAAATTATTTGACACAATTACCGGTTGAATGAGTCACCCAACTGTCACGTCATGTTTTAACCTGGTATAGCGGGTCAAAAGATCAATTTTGATAATTTTATAAGATAAATGACTAATTATTGGAAATAACATCCCGACAGGACCAAATATGATACTTTCCCCATTAATCTATCTATCTATACATATATAATTTCTGAATCCACTAATGCCAAGTGGACCAATAGAAAATCAATAATAATATTGTGTTCACACTATAAATTATAAATAAAAAAAATTATAAATTCTAAATAATAATATTATTAAAAATATTTAAATTATATATAAATTCTAAATAATAATTTAAAATTATATATTTTTTATAATAATAATTAATCATCATCTTAAATATATAAGTTTTTATTTATCTTTCTCAACATTTTTTTATTATTCCATTAATATTAATTTAATTTCAATTAATTGTATCTCATATCCTCTTATTTTTTAATCCACCGTAGTTATTATGAAAAATTATGAAACATTTTAGATATATTATTTTCTCTTAATGTAAATTTTTATTTTTCTAAATATTGAATCCATTTACATGTATACGTTCTTCTATTTATTAAATCGGGTAAAATATAAATCGAGGGATGACGAGAAACTCTTCTCCCACCAGATCAGAGACTCCTGAATCGGGTAAGATGTAAATCGAGGGATGTGAAACTCCTCTCCCACCAGACCAGACACTACTCAATCGGGTAAGATGTAAATCGAGGGATGTGCTCGAGTAACAGACACATCGAGTAAGATGTAAATCGAGGGATGTGCTCGAGTAACAGACACGTGTGGAAAGAGTCAATATGTCTCATCCCACTACTAACTTCATAATATTTAAATGAAAATTTTTCATATCCGAGATTCGAACTCTGAATTACACCAACATCACCACACACTTTACCACTCGGCTATGCCCAAAAAGCTTACATACTATAAATACGAGTTTATAAATTTAAGTGAGAGTTCGATTATTAAATAAAATAATTTCTTAGTCCATTAATAATTTTTTTGTGAAATACGTTGTAGATTAAATAAAATTTTAGATTATTTCAAACAAATAAATCACGTGCTATACATATATAATTTCTGAATCCACTAATGCCAAGTGGACCAATAGAAAATCAATAATAATATTGTGTTCACACTATAAATTATAAAAAAAAAAAATTATAAATTCTAAATAATAATATTATTAAAAATATTTAAATTATATATAAATTCTAAATAATAATTTAAAATTATATATTTTTTATAATAATAATTAATCATCATCTTAAATATATAAGTTTTTATTTATCTTTCTCAACATTTTTTTATTATTCCATTAATATTAATTTAATTTCAATTAATTGTATCTCATATCCTCTTATTTTCTAATCCACCGTAGTTATTATGAAAAATTATGAAACATTTTAGATATATTATTTTCTCTTAATGTAAATTTTTATTTTTCTAAATATTGAATCCATTTACATGTATACGTTCTTCTATTCATTAAATCGGGTAAAATATAAATCGAGGGATGACGAGAAACTCTTCTCCCACCAGATCAGAGACTCCTGAATCTGGTAAGATGTAAATCGAGGGATATGAAACTCCTCTCCCACCAGACCAGACACTACTCAATCGGGTAAGATGTAAATCGAAGGATGTGCTCGAGTAACAGACACATCGAGTAAGATGTAAATCGAGGGATGTGCTCGAGTAACAGACACGTGTGGAAAGAGTCAATATGTCTCATCCCACTACTAACTTCATAATATTTAAATGAAAATTTTTCATATCCGAGATTCGAACTCTGAATTACACCAACATCACCACACACTTTACCACTCGGCTATGCCCAAAAAGCTTACATACTATAAATACGAGTTTATAAATTTAAGTGAGAGTTCGATTATTAAATAAAATAATTTCTTAGTCCATTAATAATTTTTTTGTGAAATACGTTGTAGATTAAATAAAATTTTAGATTATTTCAAACAAATAAATCACGTGCATCTCACGGGCAGTGGTACTAGTATTGATTAAAAACAAAAAACAAAAACCAATAAAAATTAAAATAAGTTCAAATTTCATTTCGCTTTCTCGGAAGTCAAAACCCTCTTTCGATCGGAATCGCCGCCGCGACATTGCACACCTCCATCAGAGCTCTCGCTTTCAGCGTCGCCACACACGCAGTGCTTTACAAGAAAAAAAAACGAAATTTTATGATAATCATAAACACAAAAAAAAATTGAATTAAATTAAATTAGGGTTTCTGCAATTGGAAAAGATAGATTTTATTTTCAGACTTCAGTATATATCTGGAAATTTAGGGAAACCCTGTTGCGGCAGCGGCGGTGAGGGTCGATAGACGGCTGAGCTGATGGCGGACATGAGGTGGTCGCGATCAGCACCCATCGTCTCTGCCGCCTCGACGCACTGCGCCGCGACTAGAGTGGTGGCAGAGGCCCCCGTCATGTTGGTCTTCGCATTTGATCGTCGTATCCCTTCGAGGACGCGCCGCGGTCGCAGCCGCTATGGAGGCAATGACGGCGGCCACGCCAGCGATGAACACCACCGCGTGTAACTGTGCGGTTTGGGTTCTGGTCTCCTCTTTCTTCTTCTCCATGCACTCTTTCAGCCATCTTCCCACCGTCTTGCCTCCCGGCGGTGTGCTGGTTTCGCCTCTGTTGAAGCCGGCGTTTGAGGCTTTAGGGTTCTGCTATTGAAAGAGAGAGAGAAAGTGAGTGGAAATTGAATTCCCGCTTTTAATTTTCATCCTTTTTGTTTTTTAATCAATATACACGTTCGTGGCCCAATCAAGAAATCACATGTGTTTTTTATATTTAATTTCATCAAAGCCAATGAGATAATTACACATGGCAGAGGATGTGTAAAAATTTGCCGGAAACCCCCAAATTGAAAATCACGTGACATGCACGTGTTTTTTTACGGCTGAAATTTGAATTTTCCGATAAAATTGGACGAAATCGACTACATTTTGATGATTTGAGGGACTAAATTGAATGTGACTTTATTTGGTGGACCAAAATGAAACTTAACTACTTTTAGAGGACCAACAAAAAAAATCCCTTTTTTTGTAATTTGGCTAAACTCAAGGAGTATATTTTATGGAGTACTACTAGTATAATTTATTCTTAAAGTTTCTTAAAGTTTGATCAGTATTTTTATATTGATCATATTAAAAAACTAACTGGTTTTTAAATTCAATTGGTATTCTCCATTATTCAGATATTCTATTCAATTCGATTTGGAGTAAACTGGTTGAACTGAATAGCTGAAGTGAACTGAATATATATGAATTGTAGCTAAAGTGAACTGAATATATATGAATTAAAGTATTGAACTGAACTTAATATGTGTGAATTGAAGTGAACTGAATATATATGAATTGAAGTATTGAACTGAACGTAATATGTGTAAACTGCATTGAACTTTAAAAATAAGTTTAAAAAAAAACAAGTCATAAATCTATGATTGTCAATTAAGTGTAATATGACCGATATATGAATTGAACTGAACTTAATATGGGTAAACTGAACTAGTCTGAATTGAACTTTAAAAATAATTAAAAAAAAAGTCCTAAATCTATGATTGTCAATTAGGTGTAATATGACCGATTAATATGTGTAAACTGAACAATTGAATTTTAAAAATAGGAGTAAGTAAAAAAAAAAACAAGTCATAAATCTATGATTGTCAATTAGGTGTTATGAGTTATATATGAATTGAAAATTTAATATGGGTAAACTGAACTGGTTTGAATTGAACTTTAAAGTAAAAAAAAATAACAAGTCCTAAATCTATGATTGTCAATTAGGTGTAATATGACCGATACGTTTGAATTGAACTGTATTTACTATTTAATACTGTATGCGTAAACTGAATTGGTTTGAATTAAAATTGAAACTAAGTAAAAAGGAACAAGTCCTAGATCTATGATTGTCAATTAGGTCGGGTCATAAGGCCAATCAAGGCTCGGCCATATATGTAGGTCAAATAGTATCCTTTTTAATAAATTGAATTCATGTAAATTAGAAATGTGTTTATAGTAATCCGATTAGGTTTATATATAAAAAAAACGTTGAAGAAGATATATAGAGAGGGAGAGAGGCTTTTCTCTGTAAGAATGTCGAAGAAGAAGATGATAGTTAACTCCGCCGAGGCTGAGGCTGACGTTTCTGCTGCTCTTAGGGCATGTGCTCTCGACCACAACGACGCCGCGCCGAAGATAATTCTAGGTTTTTTTTTTTGTTTTTGTTTTTTATTTCATTGGATAAGAAAATTCAAGAAGCTTTTTTTGTTCTTTCAATTGCGGACGATCCTAACTTGATTTATTTTTCATGAATTCCCACCAAAGACGAGAACCCGCCGCCGGCCACTGCTGATAGGATCCTACCAGTCCAAATAATAGAGTTGATCCTACTCCGACTACCCGCAATCGAGCTCGTCCGCCTCAAGAAGTTGTGGCCCACCATAATCTCGTCCCCCAGTTTTGTGTCTGCGCACCTCAAACACTTGAAATCTGATCCCTCGAGCCACTACCTCCTTGCTCGTGACTCTATGCTTATTAAACCCAAAGGGCTTCCACCAGCCCCCCTCGATTCTATTGTCTCCTGCACATCTGAGTATATGGCCATTGTTGGCTCGGTCAACGGGTTGATCTGTTTAGCCGGGATCTCCCGCCGTTGTCCGACACCTGACGAAATATTTATATTGAACCCCGTCACTCGGCTTTCAAGGAAACTCCCTTCCCGGTCTAAATATCGCATCACCCCCGATACTAGATCGGTTAAACTAGCCTTTTGGTGGGATGATGATTCAGATTTATCTACTGGAGGTCGTGGTGTTTACAAGGTGGCCAAAATTGTAACTATACCCCATGTTAAATGCATGCTGGAGATTTGGGACTCAAGTGTTCCTCATAAATGGACTCAGCTTCGTGCTTTAGAATTCAATTTTAATGATATTCCTGCTTTTTCCTTGGCCCATCCTTGTGATGTCCTTATTGAAGGAGATGCTGCTTATTGGATTGTCCGCAACTATGAAGGGAATTTTTCTGTACTATCACTTGATTTGAAAAGCCTAGGAGTGAAGTTCATTCCACTATCTGAACAACAAATGATTACGCAGAGTGAGTTGTATGCTTGGAGGGCCGCAGGAGGCCTTAATATTCACATGTTTGGTGCAAGCTGTAATGGAAGTTTTGTTTTGCTGCGAAATAGATTCTCTGGTAATCGTATGTATGACATATGGACGCTGTCGAGGAAAGGTGGTTCGGATTGGGTCAAGTGTGAAATGCCAATCCGCTTGGATTTTCGTTTCTTGAGTTGCGTGGGCAGTATAAATGGAGAATTAATACTGAAAGGTATAAATGGTATCTTAGCCATGTACGATCTGACGACCGGAAGAAGGACCTGCAGATTTGTAGAAGATTCCAATCTGAAATATGTTCGTATTTTATCTGTTCATGACTTTGTGGCCAGCTTGGTGTCGTTCGACGGGTTTGAATCCAACGAGCTTCCTGGTGTGGGTTTCACTTGGCCTTCCCCCTATTTTGGTGCTTCGGGTATACCCTCTCTCGTCACATCTTCTTTACTACTTTTATAGAATGGGATATATATAAAGTTGATCCATAAGTAATTATCGTGTGTGCTTGCAGGATGGATTAAAATGGAAAATGAAGAAATAGATGAATGAATGCAGGCTATGCAGCAGCAAATCCAAGATGAGGATGCTGTAGGCCAGGAGGCCACATTGGAAATTTTGGATGTTCCTAAGGCATTTTGCTTATGTTCCTACCTGATGTGCTTGCTCCCCTTTAAATTAGATGATTTTTTAAAGACATTTTAAAAATAATATATAGTAAAAGACCCGTGCGATGCGCGGAAGCCTTTTCATGGACACAACTGTATTGTTGAGCAAACTTGACTGAGGCTGTAGGTATTCTATCAGACATGAAAAATAATTTAAAGTTTGTAAGTTGTAGGAGACCAAACACTCGAGACGTAGGATCAGGATCACACAGTTTTAGACTTTGTTTCAGTCGAAGGTAGGGATTATTTTCATCTCATTTTAATGTTTAAGTGCACAGTAAAATGTTATGTTCTATCTGCAACTGAAGCTTATATTCCAAAAGCAAGTCAAAATGTTAGTCCTTGAATTCAGTATGCTCGGTTAGAATCATTTATTAATGTAGAAATTTCTACAAAGAGTTTGTGTTTGGTCCATTTTTGGTGCGTTTTTGGTGTCTATTTCATGTTGATTTCGGGCCAGCTGATGCATGGAAATTGATTTAGGTGATATCCAGAAATGATACAAATTGTGAAAAGAACCCATTGTACTTTTTCGTTCATTTCCAAAATCCACTTTATCGAACCAATCCCGTCCACCGGCTATTCCCATGTGACCTCTCTGGTTATGGCATATTCACTTAACTTTGATTAAAGACATCTCTGTTAATGAGCTTGTGGATTTTTCGATTCAAAAATCTTAAAATGTATATGTTCTTAAGATAAATCATTATCCACTTGAAGCTTTTCGTGGTTAAGCCAAACTTTAATTTGAGTCGCTTTAAAATCTCAAACGAGCTAATGTACCTTAATTACCATGGCTTCAACTTCTCCCTAATCAAATTTGTAAATCATCTCACCCGTGCTATTTTAAAGAAAACATGATCTCCAATCTCAAATTGCATGTAAGCCTTTCCTTGGACGATTAGCATACCACTTTTGTCTTGAGGAATCAAAAATAATGTACAAGACATTTAGATTGATGTGAATATTACCATATTCATTGAATAATGTTGGCCTTTGTTGAATTTTTCAAATCATTTATGTGTATTATCCTTTGTTGATACTTCTCCTATAACCAAGAGAACTTGCAAATCCAAAATGCTCGCTCACGTGAATTTAACTGATGTAAATTTAATATTTTGGACATTGGTTTCGTTTATAAATCTATATACATGCAGGATTTCACATCAGTTTGTTAATAAACAGATGTGTATCATAGAATTCACATCGATGTAAATAAGCCGGCCGTTTAACATTTCCGTTTAACATTTTTTGTAGTGTAATTTTATTCTATCAATTTGTTCATATAGAAATTGTAGGTGTTAGGGCTCCACGTCGGCGGTCGTAGCTTCTAGGCACCTGCAAAGACACAAACAGAGACAGTCAGATCTGTAAATCACCTTAGGCCAGAGCAAGCCCTCAAATCACAACAGTCAACGGATCTACAGAGATTCGGCCCGTGAGAGGATTTGGACTTGAGTGGACTCTAAAGTACGAGTAGCGGCAAGAACAAGAACAAATAAAGTATATATATATAGATCTATGAAAAATACAGAGATAGAATAAGATTATGCTCAGGACTGCAGATCCATCCTCGTAGTATGACTGGTGGTAGTGGTAACGGGCTGAGAAGTCACAGTGGCCTCGCCGGAGACCCAAGAGCACTCAAGCCTCACCGTCGACTCCGCCTCACAGAGAGGTAAATCACGCGCCGCCCGAAACTTCACCGTGGTTCTCAGGCACACGAGCTCACAAGGAGATCGCCGAGATCCGGGGGGAAGTTACAGCGCCGGTGAACGAAGAAGGAGATCGCACACACACACTATGTGTAGATCGCACACACTCAGGTAGGGTTTGCGAAAGGGGCGAAGTGAGTAAAGGCGAGGGCAAGAGTTCAATATATCATAGCCAAGGGACGAACCTGATTGCATCTCACACAACAACTCTATATCCAACGGTCAAGGATGGTCAAGGTTTAATTGTTTTTCAGAAACAATTAAAATGGGATGGGCTATATCAAAGGAAATGCAAAGGGTCAATGGGCTAGAGTCTAAATGGGCTGACATTTTATTGGGCCCGGCTGCCAAAACTGTATTAAGGAAACATGGGCCAACACTATCAACTCCAACAGTAGGAATGATTTTGTATAAATTTAAAATTGTTAATTTTATTTATTTAAAATTTATTGATCTTTACTGATTATTAACATGTAACAAATATTGTATAATTCTTTTAATTTAAATACGAGTATTATTTTTTGAATCCATATATTATTGCTAAAATAGCAAATTATAGTCCGAAACTCAATTTTTGATATACTGTATGTCAGGTTTGCACTTAGAATTTTTAAGTCCAAACTTTGACCTTAAAAATTACATGAGTCGATCTAGGGTCAATCAAAGATGTAGCCATATGACCCAATTGTACCCCTTTCTAAATTGTACAGTATAAATTGACTTCACAAAACATATGTACAGTATAAACCAATTAGGTTTATATATAAAAGAAAAAACGTGCAGGGAAGAAGATAGAGTTTTTTTCTCTGCAAGTATGCCGAAGAACAAGAAGAAGATAGTTAACTGCGCCCAGGCTGAGGTTTCTGCGGCTATTAGGGCATCTACTTTCGACCACAACGTCCACGCCGCGCCGAAGATGATTCTAGGTTTTTTTTCTTCTTTTTTTATATGTTTTTTCTTTTACTTAATAACTATGTATCTAATGGAGTATATAATTATTTTTGTTTTTTAGATGATGAGGTGAAGAGCAAAGGAGACAAGAAAAAAGAGGTGAATTTGTTTAATCTCAATACGTATTTTGTGATGATATATGTAGTAACAAACTGTTGTAACAAAATATTGTCTCTTTTTTGAATAAAATTACAGCTTAAAGATGATCACTCATTCCTGCGTCCTACTACCAGTTCAAATAAACAACGCACGAATACGCATCGTGCTTCATCGTCGTGTGGAAAATTAGGAGGGCGATCGAATTCGAGTAATAATATTCTTCTTGATTCGGATATCGAAAAGAGGCTACAAGACGAAATAGCAGAGTTGGTCCTACTCCGACTACCTGCGATTGAGCTCGTTCGCCACAAAAAGCTACACCCCATAATCTCGTCCCCCCGTTTTGTGTCTGCCCACCTCAAACACTTCAAATCTGATCCCTCGGCCCACTACCTCCTTATTCGTGACTGTATGTATTATGAAACCGAAGTGCTTCCACTAGGCCCCCTCGATTCTATCCTCTGCTGCACATCTCAGCGTATGGTCATTGTTGGCTCAGTCAACGGGCTCATCTGCTTTGCCGGGGACTCCTCCGATTCTCTCACACCCGACGACATATTCATATTCAACCCCGTCACTTTCCTATCCAGGAAACTCCCTTCCCCCTCTGTATCTCGCATCACCAGTTATACTTACTCGGTTAATCTTGCCTTTTGGTGGGATGACAATGATTCAGATTCAACTACTGGTGTTTACAAGGTGGCAAAAATCGTACCTATACCCGATGGTCAATGCGTGGTGGAGGTTTGGGATTCGAGACATCCTGATAAATGGACTCATATTACTACTTTAGATTTCGATTTTAATTATCCGGTTACTCGTTACTTGCTCCGTCCTTGTGATGTCCTTATCGAAGGAGACGCTGCTTATTGGATGGTCTGCAACCCTGAAGGGTATTTTTTCGTACTAACACTTGACTTTAAAACCCTGGGAGTGAAGTTTGTTCCGCTATCCGCTGAACAAATGTGTACGCAGAGTGAGTTGTATGCTTGGAGGGCCGAAGGAAGCCTTTTTACTCACTTGTTTTGCGCAAGCAGGAATGGAAATTTTGTTTTGCTACGAAATAGATTCTCTGGTGATCGTATGTATGACATATGGACGATGTCTAGGAAAGGTGGTGGTTCGGATTGGTTCAAGTGTCAAAGGGGAATCCGCTTGGATTTTCGTTTCATGAGTTGCGTGGGGAGTATAAATCGGAAATTAATACTGAGAGGTAAAAATGATATCTTAGCCATTTACAATCTGAGGACTGGAAGGAGGACCGGATTAATAGAAGATGACAATCTGAAATATGTTCGTATTTTATCCGCTCATGACTTTGTGGGCAGCTTGGTGTCGATCGAGGGGTTTGAATACAACGAGCTTCCTGGTGTCGGTGTCACTTGGCCTTCCCCTTATTATGGTGCTTCGGGTATACCCTCTCTCGTCACATCTTCTTTACTAATTTTATAGAATGGGATTTATAGTCAATTCATAAGTAATACTACCTCCTTTACATCAGAACGATCACACTTCTTCTGTATTTACAAAGGATGTGTGGCCATTCTTTTGTACTAATTAGTAGTGTAATTCTTATTTTTGCAGGATGGGTTAAAAAGGAAAACGAAGGAATACGTGAATGAAGACATCAACAAAGACTAAGGACCTGTTTTTTTAGATTTATTCAAATTAGACTTCTTAAGTTAAGTTCTTTGGGATTTATTCTTAGTTCGTTTCCAACTTATTTTCAGTTTGCTTCAATTCAGACCAATTAAGTTAAATTCAGATTCATTAATTAAGATCAGTTTAATTAAGTTCAAATCTATTAAGTTTAGTTTAAATCCATTAAGTTCAGTTATTTATTAATTTTTTTTTTGTTTTTTATTCATATTTCAATGTTTTGAAATTAAATTAAATTGAACTTGATTTCAGTTCAGACCTATTAAATTCATTTCAATTCATTTCAAAAGAACATGTCTTAAGTCGTGTTGGGATGAGAGATTAATGTTGGTAGTGGTTATGGAAAATAATTTGTGTAACTTTATACTACTGTATTTGATATTTCAAATTCAAGTTTTGAGTATATTTCAACGATAACAAATTTAACTAATATACATATATATTATGTTTTTGGAAGGTATGTATAAAGGCCATTTGCTTCGGGTATACCCTCGTCAGTCGTCACATCTTCTTTACTACTTTTATAGAATGAGATTGTCGATCCATAACCATAAGTTATAATTGTGTATTAATTAGTACTGTAATTCTTATTTTTGCAGGATGGGTTAAAAAGGAAAATGAATAAGAGTACAGATATTTACACCTGCGCAGCTGCGCTATTCATTTACACACCCCTCCTTCATTTTTTTTATTTTTTTTATAAATGTGTAAAGTATCTAAACTGCCCTTTGTTAATACTACTTTCGATCACGCTTCACCCCTTTCAGCAAAATAAACAAATAAATTAGTAATAAATAAATTAAATTAAAAGAGGGGAAATGGAGTATTTGGGTGGAAGGACTGCGACTATTTGGTTGTCTTCTCCGATTAGGAAGACGAGCCGACGGCGTGGACTGTCTTCGTGGCTTGTGACTTCACGACGGTCTTTTACTCTATTTTTTTTTCTCGGCCGCCAAGCAATCTTTTTATTCTGTTTTTTCTACTTTTCCGGCGAGCAAAAAATCTCCTTAATTACTTGAAACTCATATGGTATTAATCAACAAGAAAATATTGTTCCGCCGTTTCTTCTTCCGATGGCACCAAACCCTCACCGCTCCGATTCGGCCACCAAGAAGCGTCTCAACACCTCCCTCCGAGACGAAATCGCCGACGCAAAAAACCAGTCTCATCAGAATAACCAAGAACCCTCCCTGCACCGCAGCGCTCTTCCAAGTTTCAATAGTTAATTTGATTTAATTGAGATATTTTTATTGTTTATTTATGTATTTTTAAAAGAAGGGGTGTAGGTAGTATTACCATTTAACAAAAAGGACAATTTAGATAATTTACACATTTATACAAATAAAAATAATTAAAGAGGGATGTGTAAATGAATAACGGAGGTGTATATACCTTTTTTTTTTTCACCATCCCTTGATAAGAGGGTATTGTTGGACAGAAATGAAGCTTCATGGAAACAACTCGATTGTTGAGCAGACTTGACTGAGGCTGTTGGTATTTTAATTAGACCTGAGAAATTAATTTAAAGTGTGTAAATTGTAGGAGCTAGACGTAGGATCAGGATCGCACAGTTTCAGAGTTTGTTTCAGTCGAATGTAGGGATTTTTTTCATCACATTTTAATGTCAATAAGATGTTATGTCTATTCTTTATAAATCATTGAAATTTTCGATAGAACTATTATGTTGCACAAATAATTGGAATTTTTTGTGTTGTTTGATTATTCATGTTTTGATAAAATCTACCGTACTTGTGTGTATAAAATGTGTCTGGTTTAAAGACAAACCTTACTTGCGAGCACCCTGATCGTTCGTGCCAATCTTCAGAGTGCTTTGATCGTTCGAGCAACTCATTGTGGTGGGCCGATGGTGATGAAGTAGTGAATGTTGGCCGATATTTTCTGCAGACCTCAAGCCACTTATCTCTCGAATAGTCAAATCTAAAGCTCGAATAGTCGAATCTAAAGCCTGCAATTTTATTTTATTTTTATCATTTTTTTGTT
Source organism: Euphrasia confusa (assembly GCA_954870475.1). NCBI lineage: Eukaryota > Viridiplantae > Streptophyta > Magnoliopsida > Lamiales > Orobanchaceae > Euphrasia > Euphrasia confusa. The sequence goes on from OX940960.1 coordinate 29,508,633, forward strand.
TTTCCAGAATTGAACAGACGTCCACCGGATATTCCCAAGTGACCTCTCTCGTTATGACATATTCATAACGAGAGACAACAAGACATTTAAATCATTGAGCTTGATGTGAATATTACCATACCCAGTGAACAATGTCGTCCTTTGTTGAATTTTTCAAATCATTTATGTGTATTATCCTTTGTTGATACTTCTCCTATAACGATTACAACTTACAAATCAAAAATGCTCAAAGTCCATTTAATTGTCTACAACGAAACAAGAACAACCAATAGCATCGAATCAAACCGGCGGATCTTGATGCAAGTCATGTATCTCTTGGAGAAGCAGCGACCTCGCCCTGTTAACCGCCGCAAAGCAGAGGAATATATGCTCTTCGAGATCCTCAAGCTGCTGTACCAAACTCCCTCGATTCCTCCTCATCTGCTTCAACACCTCCATAATCGAGTGCCCATCCACCCCTCTCTCCAGCCCCAGCCTAACCAGAACCCTATCATTCTCCACCGCAGCATGCAAACGGGCCACAAGCCGATCGATCGTGTCCAAGTCATTACAAAGCACGTAGGCCCCCTTCGCAGCCGCATCCAGCTGGGCCACGTGGACCGCTTCTTTTTTCCTTAGGCCCGACGAAGCCATGATGACCGGGCAAAGTGGGCCCGCGACAAGCGCCACGAGGGCGTGGCTCGCGATGGCCACAGCCGAGACAGCCACCCCAACAGTAGCCACGATCAGACACAAGGCGGACCCCGTCGAGCAGTTACGTATCTGTCCAGCCCTCGAGTTTGACTTCCGGAGACAGAGGTCGAGCTGCTGTCTGAGATCCGAGAAGCGGTTTCGCATGTCGTCGAAGTCGGGGGAGTCGGGAGGGAGGAAAGGGTTCCCTAGGGTGTCGAACTGGAGGAAGGCGTCGAATGCCAGGTGGCATTGGGATTCGGAGAGGGAATGGGAATCGGAATCGGAATCTGAAGGGAGGTCGTCGAGGAGGTAGTGTATTGGGGTGTAGAGAAGACGAGTGTGGTATATGCTGTGGTAGAAGTGGAGGCAGAGAAGGGAGGTGTGCTCGCTGTGTTGGAAGTAGGCGGAGACGAGGTGGGTTAGGGGGTTGGGGGTAGTTTGGGAAAGAGCCTCTTCGACGCACTCGCGGCTCGGCCGAAGGACCTGGGAGAGAAGGAAGTGAGGTTGTTCATCGGAGAAGAGGATTTCTACATTTCGGTCGGCGGAAGTGTCTTGGTCGAATGTTCTACGGATCTCGCCGTATGAATGTGTTTGGAGGGCGAGAGTGTACTCTCGGGAGAGGTTGATGGTGGGGGAGAGTTGGACGCTTGATGTAGGCGTGTTGTCTCCGGAATAACCTGAATTTATGTTTTTATTTATGTGATCAGAATACAAAGGAATAATCCTGAGATGGATAAGCTTATAAATGATTCCTATTACATAAAATCTAACCATCTTAAAAGATAAAATAATAAAATCTTAGTGATGTTTTTGGTAACTTTTGAAAACTAGGCTCTCTTTTTATATGCATTTTTTGTTTTTATGATAATTTGGTTAATCAAAGCTTGTCTATATGTCTTGGCTTCAGAAAATGAGAGTCCAAAAAGGATTTAGAGTTTACCTTGCGAAGCAGGGGATGAGAAATAATTGTTTCTGGGAGTTGGATTTGGAGTGTACGGCGGCTTCAAACAAGGCAGCATCGGAATCGGACCTACTCCTTTGATGACGAGGAATAACCAAAAATCATACACATATAAACAAGAAACATTAAGCATTCATTAGCCCATCAGTTAGTAGTACAGCATATATCTCAATCTGAAAAAGGTCCTAAAATCAGTACAATGTTGGTTGGCCATTTTTCTTCCCTCAAAAACCAGGATTCCGGGCTTTTGAATCAATTTCCACATACAAACCACACCATTTATTTTCAAGAAAAGAATCAAACCCAAGTTAACTAAGATGTCTCCATATCGAATTATGAGCATGGCTCATGAGGCCAAATGACCTAAAAGTAAGAAAGCGGGCGTCGGGATTTCACTATATTTATCGAGCATTTTTTTACTAAGAGTGCTACAGAACAACTGATCAAAGTTAAAAATAAAAATGCTTGAATGAGCTATATACAAGAAGTTGTACTTTTTCAAACCAAGTTTTGCAATGTTCGATCCCTCTCGATGGCTTCTGGCATACAATCAAATGTAAATTAGACCGCACCGCGTACATAATAATTACAGTCTCAAGAAATGTAAATTAGACCGCACCAAAATTTAATTCTTCCAAATTATATTGATACAAGCAAATGAGTAAATAGCTAACGTTTAACTTCAATTGGTAATTTTGAAGTAAAAAAAATACAAAATAAAATGAAATACCTGCATAAAAATTGAAGCTTGGAAGATTATGTAGGTCAAAAGAACAGAGAGGAGAGTCGGTCCGGGGAGGAAATAGGACTTGATTCTTTGTTCGGGCCTGATGTCGGGTCCGTTGAGGCCCGGTGTCGGTGGGTGAAGGATGGGCCCGACGGCAGCTCTTTTGAATCAGCTAGTTCAGCTAGAGACTTAGCACAGAGAGAAGATCCTTCGAAAACAAGGATGGAGACTTTGACTTTTCCTTTTTCTTTTAACAGTGTTTTTTATTGATGGTAGCAAGTTACTAGCAACGTTCAACCCTTCACAATTTTTTTTTATAAATAAGGGTAATATAGATATATTTTACAATTTTGAAAAAAAAAAACAAGGTAGTGAAAATCCCAAACGCCTAAGATCTAGAAGCCCAAATGAAAATCAATTTTGCGAAGCCCAATATCTATCTTATAGTCATGAAAACCCAGCAGCAAATTCCTACCTCTTTTTATTTACACTGATCTGATCTTCTTCAAAACCCTAGACACCCGTTATCTCCTTCCCGCCGCCGGAAATGGGTCGCGTCCGCACGAAGACGGTGAAGAAATCCTCCCGGCAGGTAATCGAGCGGTACTACTCGAAGATGACTCTGGATTTCCACACCAACAAGAAGATTCTGGAAGAGGTCGCCATCATCCCCTCGAAGCGCCTCCGCAACAAGATCGCCGGATTCTCCACCCATTTGATGAAGCGGATCCAGAAAGGACCCGTCCGCGGCATCTCGCTCAAGCTGCAGGAGGAGGAGCGCGAGCGCCGCATGGACTTCGTGCCCGACGAGTCCGCCATTAGGGTTGACCACATTGAGGTTGACCAGGAGACTGTTGACCTGCTCGAGTCTCTCGGCATGAAGGACCTTCCCGGCGTCGTTCTCAGGGAGGACCAGACCCCTATCAATGTTGCGCCGCAGCTGAACTACGGCCGTGGTACCAGGCAGTACTAAGACAAGTGAGGCATTCCTTCTTTTTTATATTCAACTGATGGGATAATATATATATTTTTCAAATAGTTTTTATTATAACTTAATTGTGTTATGATAAAGTCTATGAATTCAGTTTCATTTCAGTAGAGTGGGTATTTGATTTGTGCAATGAATTTCTTTTGAAATTGGGAATGCTTGGAAATTGTTTTGTTTTTCATTGCTGGTGGGTGATCATGTAGTTAGAATAATGTCCAATTGCATACCAAGGGCACATATCAAGTGTCACAGTTGAACGTCGAGCTCAACCCGTGCCAAGTTAACTCGTGGCACGGGCTGATGAGACGTTTCTAAGTAGTGTGGGTCCCACAAATGTCACTAATCAGTTTGTGACGAGTAAGCTCGTAACAACAGTTGTTAACACATGCTCCCGATGAGCCTGTGCTGTTGTTCGGGGCACTGATCAGTCGCTAGTATTTGCATGGTCTTAATTTAATTTTCATTCTACTATTATCAACCTTCTTAATCGCAATTTGATGGTGATTTGAAGTAAATACAGATTAGGATCATAGAACGTTGAGGGGAAACTAATCCAATTTGATGTTTATATTGATTGAAGATAAAGTATGATTTATTCATTCCAATTACTCGGTTCTTTTCTGAGTTTGTAGTTTTGATTCTTTCCCAGATTTGACCTCCTTGTCATTTGAACTCTCATTTTCACTTCTATTTCGTAGTTATGGTTTTATTAAAATATAGTGACTGATTATCTTGGAGTATGGGCAAAGTAAATGTGAACATTTGGGGAATAACTAATTGGTGTTTGGTTGAGTTTTAAGCTCTTAAATATATCAATGTTAAATCGATGAAACGGATTAATCTTTTTTATTATGTGAAAATATTACATTTGTTTCAAAATAGTATCCACATTTTGTTTGACAAGAAAAATAAGATAATTGTAATTCTGTAACTTTTTTATTATAAGTTGATGAGTAAAAATATTTTACTCGGGTGGACCACTTCTTTGAGTTTTGAGTTGGAGGGAGTATTAAGTTATAAAGTACTCCGTAGTAATTTTCTTTCAAGAGAAAAACAAAAATAAAGAAGATGAAAAAATTAAGACAATTAACGAGCTAAAACCAGAAATACAGAAGCAAAAATTAAGACAAAGACTAAGTAACGAGAATGTCAAAAAAACTGAAATACAAAAGCAAAAATTAAGACTAAGTATTGAGAATGTCAGCTTGTAAGCTCTGTCATTTTTCATTGGTTTGAAAAGCAATGTGCGATAGCTAAAGGCACGATTCCGTTTTTAAATCATAAAAGTAGTCTGTTTCTTGTTTTTGTTGCATTCAACCATGCGATAGAATTAAATCACTAGTGTCAAGAAAAAAATAAAAAGGTCATAATATTTACACCTCTAGAATTAATGTGTACACCTCCAAGATATTAAAACCCTTCATGAACTACCTAAAATACCCTTTTTTAATTATACTACTTTCACCCCATTCGTCCTCAAATTAATTAATCATTTTTTTTTCAAATTCAAATTCTTTCGTTTGCTCCGGTAAAATACGACTACAGAGCTTAGCGATCGGAGGTAAGCTGACCAGTCCATAATGTGGATCTGTGAAGGTAAAAGTGGTGGAGGCGATGGATCTCACGGTGATACTCGTGCATTAACACGGCGAAAGTGGACCACAGGACCAGGTGGTGGTGGCGGAAGGTGCGGTGGAGTAAGACCTTGCTACCTTTCAATTGCTTTTCGTTGAAAATTAATCACCTTGCTACCTTTCAATTGCTTTTCGTTGAAAATTAATCACATAAGAAAATTGAAAAGCAGAATGATATTTCATTTATCGACAAAATTGCAATATTTTGGGGATAAATTTGAAAAGCAGAATGAAAATTCAATTTTAACTGATCAAAAGTAAAATTTGTTTAGTCCCTTTATGTTCTTCTCAATTTAGTCATAAGTAAATACACATTTTCAATTTAGTAATTTAAAATTTGTCAATTTAGTTCTTTTTCGTCTAAAAATCAATTTGACCGGTCAACTTTTTATGTATCATTCCAAATTGAGGAAATTCGACAAATGTCAATTCCTGATTGGTTGACTAATTTTATTTCATTAAAAATTTATAATAATTTCCATATAATATTTTGCCAAAAACATTACTAAACCGGTAAACCCTCAACAGTCCATCTAATCTAAGGAGAACCGTTGTTAAAGTTTACTCCTTTACAAATATATACAGCACATGAATACAATTAACATAATTAATAAAATTATTCATTTACAATGAAAAACTATTACTCTAATATTATTTAATTTTATAATTTTGTTAATTATAATGCAATAAATATTGTTGATATTTTTTTATATGTTTAGAATAATTAATATTGTTATGATTATAATTTAATATTGACATATAACTTTAAAAATATTAATATCTTTATATGGAGTATTTGGTATAATTATTTAATTAAAAAATAAATAAACATTTTTCTAATTGATAAGTATTTGTTTATAATTTATTTACTTCATAAATTTTGTAATTATAATAAAATTGATATTTTTTTTGAATAACTAATTGAATGGTTATAAATTATGTTAACATTTATTTTTAAAAATATACATGTATTTATAATTATTTGGTATTTAAAATAAATAATTATACCAAATATAAAAAATAAAAAATTAATTTTCTATTGAAAGAAAGTTCAACTTCTAAATTTAGGAATTTGCTTATTTTATAAATAAATTTTTAGAAAAAATAAAATAAAAAGTAGCATAAATTTAAGTTGAGGATTGTTCGTATAATAGAAAATTGATCTGTTTTATGCTAATAAATTAATACCATATTATCAATATTCTTCCCTTCTACAATAGGAAGACCGGTATATTTTTTGAAGAAGTGACTATTACCTCCAATAAGAAATTATTAGGTTTGGTAAGTTTTAATTATAATTACTAGAATTCAAGTGAAAATAACAAAATTGCCAATTTTTATTTTTATTTTATTTTTATTTTGGAAATATATTGTATTTACATATAAAAATTCACATTTTGGATTATCTGAATTTAACGTTTCTTAACAAATGAGCGTCGCACGCCCCCTTTAAAACCCCCCATGTCCTTTCATTTTTTTTTTTTTACCTTTCATTTCTATATACATAATGTTAAGAAAAATGAAATTTCCGTTTGTGAACAAATCCCCCGCCACCTCAGTCCGAACACCCTCCGTCCGAGAGAACACAGCCTCCTCCGATTTCGTTTTCGACTCCGACGATTCGGCGGTGGCAAGCGGCATGAGGTCCGACCGGCTGATCTTCCAGCCTGAAGAGACGAGTGCCGTCGTGGGAATAGAGAAATCGAGCGGAGACGACTTCTCGTTCAAGCCGATGGCGATTGATTCAAGGGATCCGGTCGTTGATTTTAGGGCTTCGATGGTGGAGATGGTGGAGGCTAATGGGATGGACGATTGGGATAGGCTTGAGGAGCTCTTGTCGTGTTACCTCAGACTGAATCGAAACGAAAACCATGGATATATAGTCAAAGCTTTCGTCGAATTGGTGCTTCATCTCGCGAGCGATAGTGATCAGTCTTTGTCGTTTTCATCGTCTACTAATTCATCCATTAGCCCATGTTCCTCCTCAGGTGTTTGATTTTGTTGCTAGGGAAAAAAGCATATAATATACACTTTTGATGGATTGTGATATTATTATTGGTGTTATTTTATTGTATTTTTTTTAGGTGTTGACACGTGTAATGTGGGCAATGGGAGATGACAGTTGACTCATTTAATTAATTGATAATTAATCTCTTTAAAAAATGATAAGTGGACTGGAGGAGTATTTTGGTTGTAATATACAATTAATACAATTTGCTGAATCCCATGTGATACTGTTAGTCCTATTTACTGCTACAAGCAAACCAAACCAATATAATTAATGAATCATTATCTCAATCAAGAATTCAAGATATTTCGAATCTTCCTTTGATTGCGATTCTTGATGTAGTGTTAGTTTAAGTCGTTCAAAAATAATTATATAATTTAAAATCTTCAAAAAATTGCGAGCCTAATGCATTTCGTATGAGTATATGTAACAATATTTGATGTAATGTCCAAAAAAACAAAATATACTCCACCAGAACCAAAATTCGTTCTAAGTGACCATATGAAAGAATTCCAAACACTTCTTAATGTTTGTATGTATGAGCGGAGATATGTATGCATTCCACATCCAAATTAATTTTAGAGTCATTTAAATCAGTCAAATAATAAAAAAAATATTTAATTAATTTTTTAACAATTTTTCACGTGAGTGAAAATTAATATGAACGCACCAGACTATGTTTGCAATTATTAAAGAATTTATTCTTTCAAAAACTTAGTTTGTGATTTTGAATCTTTTGTAGTAAATAATATCGAAATAACAAGAGGTATAATTGACACAATATATATTCACTCACATGGACATAGTAAAAAGAATCCATATTTTTTCTAGTTAAATTTTATTTCGCTTTCTTTCAATTTCAATTTGACTTGAAGTAAGAGGTATAATTGACACAATATATTCGCTCACATGGACATAGTAAAAAGAATCCATATTTTTTCCAGTTAAATTTCATTTTGCTTTCTTTCAATTTCAATTTGACTTGAAGCACTCTTTGCATTTCAAACTCTCTACTAGTGGCGGATCCACTTGATGCCTAAGGGGGCTTAAGCTCTCCATAATAATTTTTATTTGTATTTTTTTTAAATTTTTTGGAAAAAATGTATTTTTCTTGTTGTCTAAGTGGAGCTTAAGCTCTCCCTAATTTTTTTTTTTTTTTTTTGGAAAAATGCATTTTTCTTTTACTTAGTCATTTCTAAAATATGTGTGTGTATATATACATATTATATATAAAATATTTTCAGTTCTTCCTATTCGTTTTTTCTGGCTCTGCCCCTACTATCTATCACGTAGCACACGCTCCCGCGTCTAAGAGTAGCTAAGACGGTTTATATATATTATTATAGTGGTGTGTTGATGAAAGTTGTTTTGGATTGTGTATCTGAACTGGATGATTTGTTGGCTCTTTATGTATATTTTATTGTGACATTATATTATACTTATAAAAAAACTTGGCAACTAAAATCTGTTTAGATTTTTTTAGCATCATAGCTATCTATTTTTTTAAATATATAAATAACTCTTTTAATTTCAGAGCATATTTGGTAATTAACTTCTACAATTATAATTATCCATGTTTTATGTTTTATGCTTGGTTGACTTTATCAAATAGTTAAACTGCATGCTTTTGAATAATTTTTGAATTTTAAATTTTCCATACTATAAATATGAATTTATTTCCTAAGAAAATCATATTTAAAATATTTAAATATATAATACTACTATAGTGTGATACATATTTTCAAAGTATTTTTTTTATTAATTTTGTGTAACATCATAAAAAAAATTGAGTTAGAAAGATAGTTAAAAACGTCGCTTCAAGTGGGATTGATTCTTTGCTCTTACCTAGAGGGAGGACTGCTCATTCTAAATTTCATATTCCCTTTGTATTGACTGAAAATGCAGCATGTAATATAGAAACAAATAGTGACAGTGCAAAATTAATATCAAGAGCAATACTTATTATTTGGGATGAAGCTCCAATGATGCATCGGCAAGAGAATTTGTATGCTTCATATTTTGTTCTTTTATTTAATCATTTTGTGTCAAAAATATAATTTTACATTGTGATTCTTTATGGAGAATAGAGATTTGGAACATGTTTCAGATCTTGAGCTTTTTGTTTTAGCCTCAAACACCTTGATTTATAACACATGAACTGTTTTGAAGCTCTTGATAGAACAATTCGAGACATTATGAAGCGCGATAATCCAGCATCTGCTCAAATTCCGTTTTAGGGGAAGGGTTGTAGTCTTTTGAAGCGATTTTCGTCAAATCCTTCATGTGATCCGAGAAGGCACACGTCAATATATTGTCCATGCAACTATCAATTCCTCTCTAATTTGGACTAACTGCAAAATATTGAAATTACGAGAAATATGAGATTGAAGAATGTGGATGAAGGAACTGATATATCTGCTTTAAGACACTAAGCAGATTGGATGACTGAAATTGGAGATGGAACTTTGGGAGATGTCAACGATGGAGAGGCCACGATTGATATTCCCAGGTATCTTATCATATCCAACTCTACCGACTACATCGGTTCGATCGTTGATGCTATTTTTCCTGAATTCCACCAGCATATTGGAGACCTTTCTTTCTTGCAAGGTCGCACTATTTTAGCTCCTATATTGGAAGAAGTCGAAGGCGTTAATGAGTATATGGTTTCCTTCCATTCAACCGAAAAGAAGGTTTATCTTAGTGCAGATACTATTGATTCAGTGGATAAAGGATCTACGATGTTCGATCAAATGCATTCCACATATATAATATTTAAACACAATTATCAAATGTTCCGAATTACCGAATCATGTTCTGAAGCTAAAGGTTAGTTCTATGTCTCTCAACTTTTTGTTATTTAATTAAATCATGATTACTGTATAATATTTTTTGTTTTTTATGATTTCAGTGTTACTATAAAATACACGCTATTATTTATTATAATAGCTAACTGTTTTTTAAATAAAAATTTAATAGATATATCATAACTTTGTAAAAATTATATTTCCAAGTATTTATATCTAAAAATTATATATATTGTATTCTATAATTTTGTAATTTATGTCAAACAAATTAAACAATGTATTCTTTGTTGAAGTTGTTAATGTGTGAAGGTCACTTGTGAGTTGTCCTACATCGAATAATTGTGAGAGGAGAGTCTATGATATAAGCCTAGGGAGTTCTCCTACTTAACACCATATGGTTATGAGTTAGAATGAGGCTCTCTAGTGCATATTCGAGCTCTCGCTCTCGTGTGTGCGCTAGGCGTGGGACCGCACGTTAGCACCCCATTGGATTTCGACATGGTATCAGAGCGGGAGCTCGATCCTGTTTGTGAGTTGGGTGGTTTGACCACCCGTTGACTAGGACTCACAAGTGGAGGGGGTGTGTTGAAGTTGTTAATGTGTGAAGGCCACTTGTGAGTTGTCCCACATCGAATAATTGTGAGAGGGGAGTCTATGATATAAGCCTAGGGAGTTCTCCTACTTAACACCATATGGTTTTGAGTTAGAATGAGGCTTTTTAGTGCATATTCGAGCTCTTACTCTCGTATGTGCGCTAGGCGTGGGACCGCACGTTAGCACCCCATTGGATTTCGACATTCTTTAATATATTTATTAAAGTAATCCATTTATAAATTAATAATATCCTGTAAAATTTTATTAATTTAAAAAATAGAACAGTTATATGATTTGAAATATAGATAAAAATATTGAAATACAACTAAAAAAAATTATTCAAAATTTAATTTTATTAATTGTATAATCATTTTATTAATTTAAAAAATATAACAGTTATATGATTTGAAATATAGATAAAAATATTGAAATACAACTAAAAAAAATTATTCAAAATTTAATTTTATTAATTGTATAATTATTCTTTATAAGTATTTAGAAGGGGTTATATGATTTAATTTAACAATGAAAATATTGCAAATTATTATTGAAAAAACAATTTTACGACAGTTTTTTGAGTTCCTTATTGGTATTAATACTAATATCTTAAATAAATTTAATATTCTCAAATATTACACCAAAAAAAGATTGAATTATTATTTTTAATTATTTTTAAAAAAATTGAATCAATTTTTTTTAGGATATTAGTATTTAAACACAATTAAATGTTCAGGGTTGCTGAACCATTATTCAAGCTTTGAAGCTTAAGGTTAGTCTTAATTCTTCCGCCAGACCTTTTAATGTTTTAAGATAACAATTCATGTTCATTACTATTCTAATTTATTATATAATTATTTATAAATTATTTAAAAAAATTAAATGTTAGTATTATTTTTTTCCATATAGATAATAAGATCTATTTTTATAGTATTTCTTTTGATTATCCCATTAAATGTCTAAACAATGTAGGATTTAAATATAACAAAATTGAGAACCTACGTTATTGAGGCGAGGGTCTTAGGAGGCGAAAACAAAAATGAAATTGTTTACTTTTCAAGTTGTCACTTACGCCTTGAGAAAGTCTGTGTTCACACACGGACAGTTGCATGTTGCAGTTTCAAGGGTCACTAATCGAGTAGGATTGAAATTTTTAATCTGTGACGAAAATGGAAACTTGACGAATAAAACTACAAATATTGTGTATAATGAGGTTTTCAGAAATTTGCTATATTGAATATTATTATTATGAATCATTTGAACATCAATTTTTTTTTCCTTGACTTAACTGCATAAGATAATATTTTTATCGTCAAGATATTAATAGGATAGACTAAAAGTTTATTAATTATTTTATTTTATTTATTTCAAACTATTGTATACAAATAAAAATATTTATACAATTGTTTAAACATATATACATAAATTAAGATCAAAATAAACCGGGTAAAAATTTGAGTTTTACCCCAGTGCAACGCATGGGCCGAATCAATTAGTTTTTTTTAGTTAAATTTCATTTTGCTTTCTTTCAATTTCAATTTGACTTGAAGCACTCTTTGCGTTTCAAACTCTCTGCTAGTGGCGGATCCACTTGATGTCTAAGGGGGGCTTAAGCTCTCCATAATAATTTTTTTTTTTGTATATTTTTTAATTTTTTTTGGAAAAGTGTATTTTTCTTGTTGTCTAAGTGGGGCTTAAGCTCTCCCTAATTTTTTTTTCTATTTTTTTTGGAAAAATGCTTTTTTCTTTTTAAAAATGCATTTCTAAAATATGTGTGTGTATATATACATATTATATATAAAATATTTTTAGTTTTTTCTATTCGTTTTTTCTGGCTCTGCCCCTACTCTCTGCCACGTAGCACACGCACCCGCGTCTAAGAGTAGCTAAGACCTAAGATTTCACGCTCGGTCTTAAGATCTTACGCTCGCACGTCTAAGAGCACCTAAGACCTAAGATCTCAATCAACTTAAGCGCGCCTAAATGCTTTATATTTTATATTGTAAATTTGTAATGTCAACCGTTGGTTGGGTCATTTCAGTAGTAATCAAGTACTCTCGCAATCATTTAACACAGTGCACAGAAAAAATAGTACGTATATTAAAAAAATGATTTTTTGTGTATTTAAGAATATAAATTGTTTAATTGATAAAATAGTGGTATAAAAGTAAGAGCTAATTACATTTTGCCACTCTAGGATAAGGAGTTTTTCTACTTTGCCACTTTGCCACCTAACCGGAATATTTTTACCGATCAGTACCACATAAATGAGGTGTTTACAATTTCCAACCTTCGAGTAGCCGGATCGAAATATTCCAAGGAATATTCCGTTTTGAAATGTATATTGGTAATTAACCATACTATAAATGGTTGATTACAATTTTATCACTAGTCAACTATTAGTCAATTAATAATTGTTATATTTAAAATAAAAGAAAATTAAAAATTAAAATCTTTACGAATGAAAATATTTAAAAAACATATTTAAAATTAAAAATTAAAAAAATTAAAAAATAGTGATAAAAAATTCATTTTCTCAACTTTTCAAAGTTCAAACAAACACGATCTCAAAATTCTACCATTAAAAAAAAATGAAAATCATCATCTTCATCGAGGTCGTCATGCCCAGATTCACCGTCGCTGTCGAGGTCACAAATTTGTACCGAGCCCAGATTCCATATATGTACAAGAACCTCTCGATCTCGAGGATGGCGAAGGCTAGGGTTGGGCATTTCGTCGAGGCTTAAATCCCGTGGCCATCGCCGACAGGGACGAATTCTTCAACAGACCCTCACCCTCCTTCTCTCTCTCTATAGACTTTGGATTTTAGAAGAAGAAGAAGAAGAAGAAGAAGAATTAAGATTTTTTTTTATGATTTTTGAATTTTGGTTTGAATGTTCATAGTTGGATTTATTGAAATACTTGATTTTTCTGCTGTTGAAATGTGACTCAAAACCGCTTAAGGAATCGAGCCGAAACGGGGTCGCAAACGGGGTAATTTGGTAAGAAGCCTCGTAGCGCGCCGCGCTGGATGTTCAGAGTAAATCAGCGCGGCGCGCTCCAAAAAGTCGAGAGCTTCCAGCGCGCCGCGCTGGGGTTTTAGTGTAAACCCAGCGCGGCGCGCCCAGATTCACCGCGGCGCGCCAGTCTGCGCTCGACGCGCCCGTTTCTTAACCGAGATCGGTTTTTCAGCGTGCTCTTCGACCCTAGAAGCTTCTAGATGACTTCTTGACTTATGGAATAAGTATTTTTGGATTCCTAACTTGGTTAGGAGGTTTGAGTTATATTAGGAAAAGATTATAATTCCTATTCCTAATTGTTGCCTAATTTATGGATTTCTACATCTATAAATTAGGATCTCCATGGACACTATTATTGAGAGACACCATTAGAGAGACACGAAGAACACCAAGTGAGAGAGATACTAATATTGTGTGAGATTATAGGGTTTTAGAGTGGATATCAATCCTTGTAATCATCGACAATATTATAGTGAAAGTTCTCGTCGTTCCTCCCGTGGTTTTTCCCGATTTGAGTTTCCACGTAAATTCATTGTCTTATTTACTTGTCTCCTTTATTTTATTGTTGAGTTATTTTCGGGGTTCCGCATTATTATTCGTACTATACATCGTCGATCTGCAACAAGTAGTATCTAGTGGCACCGGTCTTGATCGTGTGGCGTTCAGAGCTTTGTCCCGTAACAAGTGGTTTCAGAGCCAAATTACGATCCTAAAAGCTAACATCTGCCTATTGTGGTTATTAGATTCACAGCAATATTCTTATGTTTACAAAATTGATTTAATGGAATTTGTTATCTAAATTTTCTCCTGTTTACAAAATTGATTTAATGGAATTTGTTATCTAAATTTTCTCCGGAGGATATGAAGGCGCAAATTAAGTTATGGGCGAGGGCGGTGGCATCTAAATTGCGCCAGGAGTTAAGGTTAGTGTCGGTCGAGTATTGGGAATTTTGTGTTTGAATTACGAATTTTGTGTTTGGATTTCTGGAAGTTATAAATTCTCAGTTAGGGTTTTTGAGAATTGAGAAATTTTAAAGTGAAGAATGGAATGATCGATTTGCTATTAATTCAAAAATAATTAAAAATGTATAAGTACATTAATACTCTTCTAGCTCTAAAATAAATGTACACTCACAACCTTCACTGGAGCGTGAATGTCGATCACACGGAATATATTTCGGAATATTCTGATACGGTAACCTGCAGGTGACAATTTGTAAAAGCCTCAATTCTGGGTACTGATCGGTAAAAATATTTCGGTTAGGTGGCAAAGTAGAAAAACCCTTTATCCTGTGTGACAAAGTGTAATTAGCCTTAAAAGTAAATAAATGTGTGTTTGAAAGGATAAAGTTGTGAAAAGACATTTCATTTATAGATGTGTATTGTTTTAAAAGATAACAAAAAAAGAAAATATCTATTGTTTTAAAGGACATATAAAGTAATTAATATTGCTATTTCCATTTCCGAAAAAATCAGTATTTATTTCGTATTCATCTGTAGTTTTTCAAACACACACACACACACACACACACACATATATTATTTTTTTGATAAGGAGGAGAGACGAGAAACTCCTTCCGCACCTGATCGGAGGTCCCGCGATCAGGTAGAATGTAAATCGAGGGATGTGCCCGAGTAGCAGATGATTTATCCGTTTTTATGTCGTCTGTTTTTATGTTTTCCAAGTACTTTAGGGATAGTCTTTATGTCGTTTGTGTATATTTTTCTCATGGAGGCAACGCGCGAGCGGGACTTCCGCTGTCGCGTTGCCCAATCTTCAACGCGCGTTGTTTGAATTTTTTGGAATGCGATTTCTGTTGACCGACGTTGACCCGCGTTGCTCACCTTTGACCACCCATTGGAAGGCATTTTGAAGGGATTTTTAGACATTTCCTACCTAAAATATTTGGAAGACAATATGCATGCTGCACTATAAGAGACAAATGTTAGGTAGAAGAGATTTGTCCTTAGTTCATTCTCTTTTCTTTTTGTTCTTAATATTGTTCTTGGAGATTTTATTGTTCTTAAATCTTAAAGCCTTAATATTTTGATTCCTCTCAATCGATTTATTGTCTCACAAACATCGTTCACCTCGCCAAGCCCGTCATTTTTATCGGAGCAACTTCTTCGAGTGACACGTAGAAGTTCGGCTCGATTCCAAAAGCACTACTCGGTCTCGCCTCGTTTCGATCCCCCGATACCCTTTGTGAGTTTTTCTTCGATCATGTGTTGTCTAAGTATTATGTGCTTATTGGTTTGTGTAGTCATGAGTAGCTAGGATATTTGTTAGGGTGCTAGAGTACTTTGCTTAGAGGCTTGAGTCGACAATGTTTTGAGGGTTTTAACAGAATCGAGGGGTCATTCGATTTAAGTTGTGGGGGTCTCGTGTTGAATATTCTCTCCGAGAAACATCACTACTGGACCACACATTTGAGTCGAGCGATGTTTAGGTACGGTTTAAGTTCGTCTCGACCTCCTCGAGGTGTATCACTAGTGAACGACGCGATCGTACCTAAACGACCTTCCTTTTATAAAAATCTAGGTTTTAAAAAAACTGACTCATTTCTTGGAAGCAAAGTAACCTAGTTCCCTAACTTCATTCTCATTTGATATTTTCTCGTGACTTGCTTAATTGTTTTCTTCTTCGATTTTAGTTAGTTAATTACATAAAAACATAAATAAATTTAAATTAAAAAAAAATTGTGGATCTTCGTTTCCTTCCCTTTTAATATCGAGTACCAAATCATTATTGCTTTGGTTTTTAATCCTAAATATTACTCTTCGGGATAGCTGGTTCATAACAAAGATCTATCAAATTCTTTGTTATTTTTAAGGGATAATTTTTAAGGGATTCTTTGTTCTTACGTACTCGATCGTGCGTTCTTATCTACTCGATGGCCTACTCGATGGTGTTTTACGAACCCTAGTCTACTCGATCGAAAAACCTAGACTACTCTACCGATCAGTTACTCGATGGTCCGATCGAGTACCGATCGAATTCTTGCTTACTCGATTGTGCGCAGCATATCGACTCTTGTCATATCTTTTTCGTACGACTTTAGATTCTCTTGATTTAAAATTCTCCATAAACTAGACTTCCCGATCTTTCTAACCGTGTATGTCATGACTCCATGTTTAAAAGTATCAAAAACAGTTTAATTCTTTAAGTTTCTGCACTTTACGGCTCAGTTCGTTTCCTCGTTTTAGTCGTTTATCGATGGTTAGGTTGTTAATTTCATTGCTGACGTCATTTTAAAAACTAAAATCATTCAATAAAGATGTTCAATAATCCAATTTGACGTTTTAATGACAACACCTCTGTTGAAGTTTGCCACGAAACCGAACGAGGAGGAAAACGGCGCCCGCCGTTAGGAATCGGCGCCCGCCGAATGGAAACGGCGACCGCCATTCATGGATCCGCGCCCGCCGAAAAGGTCGAGATTGACGAAGTCGGGGCTGCCTAAAATCAAGGGTTTCGGCGACCGCCGAAAGGGATTCGGCGACCGCCGAATCGGTTCCGCGACCGCCGTTTTGAAAACGGCGGTCGCCAAAAGTGCCAGGCGCGGGAGACTTTTGGAAAGTCCTATTTTTGGTCCGTTTTGGTTTCCTTCTCCTTCAAGGCAAAGCATGGGCGAGAATTAATGTTTCCATACATTAATTAGGTCTCTCCCCTATATAAAGAGAGCTACTCCATGGGCATAAACACACCAATTATAATTCTATAGCTATTGCGTGAGATTTGAGGGTTTAGAGCGTATATCATCCTTGTAATCGTGAAGCAATATTATAGTGAATTATTCGTCGTTCCTCCCGTGGTTTTTCCCAGTTGGGTTTCCACGTAAATTCTTGTCTTCTCTATTTTTCGTTGATTTCTTTTCTTCGGTATTCTTGATATTATCATACTATACATCGTCCGATCTTACAACAAGTGGTATCAGAGCTAAGGATGACGAGCGTGAGGTATGACATACCGTTGCTGGATCTCAACACAAGGTTCCCGACGTGGCAATACAAGATGAGGTTAGTTCTTCGATCCCTGAAGCAAGAGGGCGCCCTCAAAGGTATTGACAACAAGCCGACGGACATGAAGCATGACGAGTGGGAAGAGCTCGATCAGATGGCTATGGCGACCATAGGGCTCCATGTTTCGAACGCTTTGGCGGAGGACATCATGAAAGCGAAGACAACAAAAGAATTGTGGGAGATGCTTGAAAAGATGTGCATTACCAAGACGGTGTCAATTAAGCACAATTTAAAGAGGAGTTTATATTTCCTCAAGATGGCGGAGGGTTCCTCTATCCCCGCGCACGTAGCGAAATTCAAGGAGAAAGTCGCCGACCTCGGCAACATTGGCGTGAAGCTCGAAGATGACGACCTCGCGTTTTGGCTCCTAATTTCGCTACCCCCTTCTATGGCGAGTTTCCGTGATACTCTCCTATATTCTCGAGATAGCCTCACGTTTAAAGACGTAACCTCGGCTCTCTCATCTAGAGAGAATATTTTGATGATGGAGAGTCCTAATTCGGGAGAGACGCCAAGCGAAGGATTGAATGTCCGTGGACGGACCAACCAAAGATCGACGGGGCAAGATAGGTCTCGATCGAAGTCACGACATAGTAACAAAGTCTGCAACTATTGCAAGAAGAAGGGTCACATCAAAGCCGATTGTTACTCCTTAAAGAATAGGAAGGAGAGAGAAGGCGGCAACAACAACAACAATAATTCCGGTAAGAGTTCCGGTGAAGTTGGTGTAGCCGAGAATTATTGTGATCTTCTCATGGCTTTGGGTGAGGTCTCCAAATCAAGCGAGGAATGGATTCTAGACTCGGGATGTACGTTCCACATGTGTCCGAATCGTGGGTGGTTCGATACTTTTGAAAAGGTGGAGCAAGGTGCGGTGACTATGGGAAACAACGCGTCATGCAAGATCGAAGGGATAGGAAGCATCCGGATCAAGATGTTTGACGGCGCGATCCGCACCCTAAGCGAGGTTAGATACGTTCCCGGCTTAAAGCGGAATTTAATTTCGCTTAGTACTTTGGAGCTTAAGGGTTACTCGTTCACCGGAGAAGGTGGAGTCGTGAAGGTTGCCAGTGGTTCGTTGGTGGTTATGAGAGGCGAACGTAAGTCGAATAGGCTTTATGTTCTTGAAGGCACTACGGTGAAAGGTGAAGTAGCCGTGGGTGATTCCAAGGTCCCGGATGTCGATACAACGAGACTTTGGCATATGCGTCTAGGGCATATGAGTGATTCCGGAATGACCGAGTTGAGTAGACAAGGGCTTCTTTGGGATAAGGGCTTGTCGAAGTTGGAGTTCTGTGAGCAGTGCGTCTATGGGAAGCAAACGCGAGTGAAGTTCACTACCGGCGCTCACACGACTAAAGAGATACTCGGGTATGTCCATTCCAATCTATGGGGACCATCCCCGGTCCCCTCCACTGGAGGTTCTTACTACATGCTTACCATCATCGATGACTATTCCCGAAAGGTTTGGTCGTTCTTCCTTAAAAACAAGAGCGTCATGTTTTCTACTTTCAGAGATTGGAAGGTGATGATAGAGAAACAAACCGGGAAAGTCGTGAAGAACCTACGTACGGACAATGGCCTAGAATTTGTGTCCGATGAGTTCAACAAGTTTTGTAAGAGTTCGGGGATTGTGAGGCACCACACTGTGAGATACACCCCTCAGCAAAACGGAGTAGCCGAGAGAATGAATCGCACGATTATGGACAAGGTACGTTGCTTGTTAGCGACTTCTGGGTTGAGTAAAGGTTTTTGGGCTGAAGCGGCTTCTTTAGCATGTTACCTTATCAACCGTTCCCCGTCCATGGCGATTAACAAGAAGACTCCACAAGAATTGTGGAAGGGGTCTCCGGCGAATTATGAGGACTTGAGGGTGTTTGGGTGTCCGGCCTACATGCATGTCAACGACGGGAAATTGAGTGGACGTTCTAAGAAGTGCATATTCGTTGGCTTTAAGGAAGGAGTTAAAGGATACAAGATTTGGTGTTCAGAGACGAAGAAGGTCATTCTAAGCCGTGATGTAGTCTTCGATGAGGCTTCTATGATTGGTGATCGGTCGTCTAAAGGGAATCTCGAGATTCCAAGTACTCCTACTGAGGTGGAGCCGGACAGGGTGCAAGAGGAAGATGATGGGTCAAGTTCCCCGAACGATGAGGCAAGTAGTTCGACTACTCCGGAAGATCCAAAAGAGAAGGAGCCGCAATGCATAGCACGAGATAGGCCAAAGCATGAGAATCGACCACCTAAAAGGTTAGCCGATTATGAGTTAGTGGCCTATGCTCTAAACGTAGCCGATGAAGTTGATTCGTATGAGGAGCCTTCCTCGTATGCCGAGGCGGTTGCGTGTGATGACTCAAGTAAGTGGGTCTTGGCTATGCAAGAAGAGATGGAGTCTTTCATAAGAATGGCACTTGGGAGTTGGTTGATCTCCCTAAAGGCAAGAAAGCCATCAAGTGCAAATGGATCTTCAAAAAGATGGAGGGCATCCCTGGGGTCGAGGACGAGAGATATAAGGCGAGATTGGTGGCTAAGGGTTTTAGCCAAATTCCCGGAGTAGATTTCAATGATGTGTTTTCACCGGTGGTCAAGCATAGCTCGATTCGAGCGATCCTAGGCATTGTGGCAATGCATGATTTGGAGCTTGAGCAAATGGATGTGAAGACGGCCTTTCTACATGGGGAGCTCGATGAAGATATCTATATGGTCCAACCCGAGGGGTTCGAGGGTTCAAACCAAGAGAACAAGGTGTGTTTTCTCAAGAAGTCCTTATATGGTTTGAAACAGTCTCCTAGACAGTGGTACAAACGTTTTGACACGTTTATGATCAAGAATGGTTTCCGAAGGAGCTCCTATGATAGTTGTGTGTATTTCCGGAAAGGCCGTGATGGGTCTTTAGTCTATCTTCTCCTCTACGTCGACGATATGTTGATAGCGGCTAAGTGAAGGTTTTCGATGCCGATCCAATCGCATGATTACCTCGTTCGTGTGTGCGGAAGCGTGTAAAACGAGTAAACACGAACAACAAGATCTAGCGCACACATATATCTGTATAGACACACACATATATATATATATATATACATCCAATATATATGTATATATAAGGATTAACGAGAACACTTACAACCGGTGTAGCGTGCCTCGTTGATGTTGATTAAGGTGGTGTTGAGTCGATTGAACCACCTTAATGGATCAGCCATTAGATGCTCTCCTTGTGAATGACCTCGTCACGCCTTTGGATCGTCCGGATGTTTAAGCCGCACAAATGGCCCGGCCTCTACGTGTTGCACACGAACCCGGATGATGAATACCTTGCTTGCTTGAAGTGGTTCTCCAAGAACACTCTCTATTCTCTCCTTTTGGTGTGAATTTCGTGGCTGATGATGATGGTGTTAGAATGAGACATGAAAATCTGATTTTCATGCTCATTATACCTCTTTTACTTCACATGTAACCCCCACCATAATGTGTGTGTCATAACCACACATAATGGGGTGTTATGGTGAAGTTCAAAGGTCACCTCCACATAATCATGCCAAATCATGATATGTGGTCCCATTGGATTGTGTGGCATGCCATGTCACACTATGTGACATGCATTCCATGCAAGCCATGCATCCCATGCATGTGAAAATCCACGTAAATATTGATTCTAAATCAATATTTTTATCAAGCAACGTATATCAATATCGAGTCCGTGTGTGACCCTGTAGGTTTGATTATCGATCAATATTGTATTGTTCCCAACAATTAATATTATCAACTAATCATTTAACATCCATAGACGACCTTATGACTTTATCGATTGCACATGTAGGATCGAAGGACATATCCCAACAATCTCCCACTTGGCCTTCAGAACCAGTGTGCTGCCAATTTCCTGTTGTCACTTTATGTCTAAGTTTGAACTTGAGGCAAGACTTGAGTCATCCTCAATCGGTTCAAACCTTTCTTGGACTATGAGTCAGACTGTAAAACCAGATTTATCACTATGATACGAATCTGGACGTGGCCACGTATTTTCCACAGTCTCGACTCTCCAAGTGGCCGGTAAGACATATATCCCATTATAAAAATGGAGGACAATCCCATCTTGTCAATCCAAGCTCTCCCACTTGCTTCCTGATATACCCAATAACAAGTTTTATAACCTCCTTTTACGAAAGGCGTTTACTTGTATCAAAGTATACCATTTCACAATGGAGTCACTCTGGACTACTCAGGTCAGAGGAAATTGCTCGACAGTCAATGAAATAGTATTATGACTCGAAATCTTAAATACTATTCCAGTCGGGTCTGTTCGATCATTAGCTCCCAGCTAATATCTATGTAATTGTACTTGATGTCCCACATCACTAGCCCATGAAGCGGAGCTATAGTACACATTACAATCTAGTTCATTGTATTATCGGTTTGTCCGTACTCGATTATACGAACCAGGAACAACTATATGATTCAAGTATATCAGTTCAACCATTGGGACTTCATTATGCGGTAAGTCGACCTCATAACCCAATTGATATTACTTAATCATTTGGACAATTCATATAAATTAAACCATATTTATATGAAGAAATATGTATTATACATATGAGTGAATGTTTATAAGATCTCCAAAAGTATATAATACAGTAATAGAAATCACAACCCATCTCTAAGATGTCTGATCTCTATTGCAGTCGTGAAAACCTCAAGCTTAGACTGCTGGAGAGGTTTAGAAAGCGGGTTTGCAACCTTACCAAAAGTTGCAACTTTATTATCTTGATGTCTCCACAAAACTATCTCCCAGATAATGTGGAACTTCCTGAGCACCAGTTTTAGACTTATGGTGCTTCCTAGCTCATTGGCTTGAAAGATAACTCTACTATAAATAGAGAACTATCGGATGGGCTGAGCTAGTTACGCCACCTAGTTCATTCAAGAACTTTCAAATCTTAACTGCCAACATTACTGCATCCAATGCAATACTGTGCTCAGCTTCTGTAGTTTAATTAGCTATATTGCATTGCATGGAACTATTCCAGCAAATTTCACCTCTAACTAGACAAAAGATATAACCAGATTAAAATCGGAAATTATCTTAGTCTGTTTTGAAGTTAGCATTCAAACAGCTTGTTAATATCAACTCTTTTTGTCTTCCAAAGACAACAAAATATTCTTTAGTCCATCCAAGGTACATAAGAATATTCTTGGCCGCAGTCTAATGCGCCTCACCTGGGTTTCCTTGAAACCGAATCGTCATGCTCAAAGCATACGATACATCCGGTCGTGTACATATCATGGCGTACATTATAGACCCTATTGCCGAAGCATAAGGAATGTTTTCCATCTTCCTTTGCTCATCAGGTCCCGAAGGGCACTGCCTCTTGCTCAGAGATGTACCATGAGTCATTGGAATGAGACCCTTCTTGGCGTCTTTCATTCTGAACCTGTCAAGCACCTTATCAATATAGGTGGATTGACTAAGTCCAAACATCCTTTTCGATCTGTTCCGACAGATCTTGATGCCCAATATGTACTGTGCTTCTCCAAGATCCTTTATTGAAAAACAATTTCCAAGCCATTCTTTAATAGAATTAAGCACAGAAACATTGTTTCCAATAAGGAGTATGTCATCGACATACAACACAATGTATACAACGTAACTCCCACTGTTCTTCTTGTAAAACAAGACTCTTCCGAGTTCCTCTGAAATCCAAAACCCAGTATGGATTCATTGAACTGAAGATTGCTACTCCGATATGCTTTGCTTTATTCCATAAATAGAATTGTAAGATTTCATAATTTCTCAGCCTTATTAGGATCGATAAAACTCTTTGGCTGTGTCAAAACACATTCTCTTCTAGAATCCAATTCAAGAAGTTAGTTTTAACATCCAATATTACCATAACTCATTATCAAGATGAGTAGCAATGGCTAAGATAATCTGAATGATTTAATCAAAGCAACTGGTGAAAGTTTTTCCATAATCCACCTCGTGAATAAAACTTTTACCATCAACCTTGCTTTGAAAACCCTAGGTTTTCCATCTGTCTGTTTAGATCTTAAATATCTATTAGCATTCATTGGGTCTAACCCCGTGATGCAAATATATCAAGTTCCAAACTTGATTATCAGATATTGATATCATCTCAGATTTCATGGCACCATGCCAATTTTAAGTAGCTGGACTCGTCATAGCTTGAATATAGGTCGAAGGTTCATCGCTTTCCAAAAGCATGAATTCATATCTCTCATTGATCACAATATCTAAGTATTTGAATAATAGAGATCTATGCATTTCTGGACCTACGAGGGATGGTATGGTTTCCAAAACCATAAGAATACTCTCAACCCAGTCTTGAAATTCATCATTAGTTGTTCCACTTGAACCTCGTTCAAGACAACCGAGCTCCCACTGACTTTCTAGGAAAGACTACTCTTTTAAAGAAAATCACTATCTCGAGCAACAAAATATTGTTCTCAGATAGATCGTAGAAGTTGTACCCTCGAGTTTCTTATGAATACCATAAAGAAACTTTTATCCCATTTGAGTTCAAGCTCTATAGAGATAAATCTCGTCAGAGAAGCTTTTAGAACCTCAAAATTTGATGAAAACAGTTTAGGGACCCTCCCTTTCCATACCTAGTATGGTGTCTTATCAACAGCTTTTGGCAGCGTCCTATTCAGTGTATAAGTTGAAGTCAAGAATTGTGTGTTCCCAAAAGAGACCAGTAGTTCATTTAGACCTCTAATCGAATGGTCGAACTATATCTAATATAGTTTGTTTTCTCTATTCCGAAACATAACCTTCATGTGCTTGTGAACTGATAGGTTCCACATACATCAGTATGGATCATCCCTAATTAATCACTCACATGTTCTCCTTTCTCCAAGAAAGATGACATTGTTATCTTGTCCATCATATATCATTTACATGTATCAAATGACTCCAAGTCAAATGATTCTAGAATGCATTCTAACAGAAGCTTCGTTACATGTTTAGATTTTGATTTGATCTAATCAACAATGTTTCAGTTATGTCTCATTGAGACTTATTCGATTTGGCCTTTGGTGTTTAATGTTATATATGATTTTTCAAGTTAAAGTATACATAAACAATATAATAATCGTACCAAAACAAAGAATAATTCACAATTAAAATAGTTGCCAAACTATTTAATAGTGAAATCTAATCCATCAGTATCCAATACTGAACCAATATTCATTGTTTATTGAAGGTACGAAATTACATGGTTATAATACTAAAACAAGGCTCTAAGGCAAAATAACATCATATGATCATACGGCTAATGCAGCGCCCTTCGCTCTATTTTTCGCCCGTAGATCGACATCTCTACTCACCAAACTTATACTTCTATGTAGTTCCTCCACATACAAATGTCAGAACCACATTTGGCATCCAATACCCAATAAGTTAAATTTGTGAAGTTTAATGTCTATAACATTAATATCTGAAGATGAAGCAACCGCGTTCTTCACATCTTCTTTAAACTTTGGGCAAATTCAATTATTCCCAATAATTGAGTCTCATTCAAATTTCCCATTCAAAATTATCCCAATATCAAAACGTGATAAATCGTAAGTGAAAACTCGAAGATTTCTAACCAGCGATAATATCATGCAATTGAAGCCCTATCTCTCATAAAATATGAGGGAGCCAACCAGACAATCGACTAACGCCATCCCATGGCTCGAAAGTCTCTAATTTGTGTCATTTATGAACTAAGTGTTTTGGATTAAATCACTCCCCGAGGTGAAAATAATCCTAACTTTAGAATCCATCATATGAAAGACAAATTAGGCATTTGTTTTGAATTTGAATAAAATATGAACTTCTACATATTTGCAAGTAGTGTCCAACACCTTTGCAGTAGACGCATTCAGATTCCCTAGGAACCCTAGTAGCCTTCTTGCCCATGCTCTTTTGATTACCTCATCCTTTATAACAAGATTATCCCTCTTAGGGTCCATTTTTAATTGACGACTCATCATCTTAGAAAAATTTAGGAGATCACTTAAATCAAATAATCCAATCATTTGTTGTACATGTGGTTCTTATAGATTTTTCTTATTCAGCCTAGCTGAAGCGATGACCCTGGTCATTCAGAACTGCTCAATCTTAGCATATTCCCCGAACATGCTATTGAGTTGTTCAATGATATCTTAGGATGTGGTTATCTAACACATTTTCCTTGTCTTCGTGTTTGAGGACCATCCTCAAATTACGTTGTGAATCAAGAAAATTTGTTCAATTTTTCATAATCAAGAATTGAACCAAACTTGAATTGAGTTGATATTTGACATGATAAACTATAAAAGAAAGATAACTAAAGTATGTAAACATCCACAAAGCGGTAAAAAAATAAGGTTGTCTAACAATTGAACTTATTTATTTCATTTTGTTCAATTGATATCCAATATCATTGTCCCTTAGAACAAAATGATCCCGAGATCCTCATCTTGCAAATCTTTAAGCCGACTGAGTCCGCACTTAAGTATTTCAAGATAGGTAGACATACTCATGTCAATGATATCTAATATCACTCTCGGTCGATGAGAATCCCATTCTCATCTCATGTCTCGATAGCCACGCCTGCAGTGGATCTACCGATGAGAAAACCAAACTCACGTGTAAAGGTCTAACCTTTACTCCCACTTATCCCAAGATAACAAGTAGTACCCCGCTGAGGCGGACCTACCAACTTATGATCGAGGGCTTCATAAGTGTGATGTTTTGGACAAGACATTATACTCATTATTTTCGGGACATGCATGTTAAGGTTTGTATGTACGTTGGTTGAACATTTATAACATAATCAACCTAGAACTAGCAACGCATGTAAATACGTATTCGAAAGGCCCCTAGAACCTCACAACTCTCAAATGAAAAGATTAAAAGCAACAAAATAGGCCTTGAACATCTTCTGGACTGGTCCGTGCACGCCGTTTCAGTTCCGCGCCCGCCGATTTAGGTCAACCTTAGTCCGTACCCCAAAAACCACGAACGGCGCCCGCCGTTTCACAAACGTCGGTCGCCGAACACCACCGGCGGTCGCCGTTTCCAAAACGGCGCCCGCCAAAAAGGTACATAATCGGGGCTGACCTAAAAATAGCCTTTCGGCGGTCGCCGTTTCCAAAACGGCGCCCGCCGGAGCTAAAACGGCGCCCGCCGTTTGGCTCTAGCAGCCCGGTTTTCGCCCGTTTCGCTTCGTTTTGCTTCATTTCTTCTCGTTTTCGCCGGAGAGCCGATATCCAATGTCTATCCATGGAATCAATCCATTGCTTACACATTGAACAATACATTTTTGAATAGAAAAAACCTATCTATTACAAAAGATTCCAAGGGATGCAGCCCTCCAAAACTATGGCCAATCGTACGTAAAAAACGACAATTTCATTCACCCGACCACTAACGGTGGCCGGCCTTATATCTAAACACATAATCACATAATCACAATTAAGCCAATTATGTTGATTTAAACATATTGTGTCCAACACAAAAGTGTGCACGAGCCCTAGGCTCTGATACCAATTGAAGGTTTTCGATGCCGATCCAATCGCATGATTACCTCGTTCGTGTGTGCGGAAGCGTGTAAAACGAGTAAACACGAACAACAAGATCTAGTGCACACATATATATGTATAGACACACACATATATATATATATATATATATATATATATATATATATATATATATATATACATCCAATATATATGTATATATAAGGATTAACGAGAACACTTACAACCGGTGTAGCGTGCCTCGTTGATGTTGATTAAGGTGGTGTTGAGTCGATTGAACCACCTTAATGGATCAGCCATTAGATGCTCTCCTTGTGAATGACCTCGTCACGCCTTTGGATCGTCCGGATGTTTAAGCCGCACAAATGGCCCGGCCTCTACGTGTTGCACACGAACCCGGATGATGAATACCTTGCTTGCTTGAAGTGGTTCTCCAAGAACACTCTCTATTCTCTCTTTTTGGTGTGAATTTCGTGGCTGATGATGATGGTGTTAGAATGAGACATGAAAATCTGATTTTCATGCTCATTATACCTCTTTTACTTCACATGTAACCCCCACCATAATGTGTGTGTCATAACCACACATAATGGGGTGTTATGGTGAAGTTCAAAGATCACCTCCACATAATCATGCCAAATCATGATATGTGGTACCATTGGATTGTGTGGCATGCCATGTCACACTATGTGACATGCATTCCATGCAAGCCATGCATCCCATGCATGTGAAAATCCACGTAAATATTGATTCTAAATCAATATTTTTATCAAGCAACGTATATCAATATCGAGTCCGTGTGTGACCCTGTAGGTTTGATTATCGATCAATATTGTATTGTTCCCAACAATTAATATTATCAACTAATCATTTAACATCCATAGACGACCTTATGACTTTATCGATTGCACATGTAGGATCGAAGGACATATCCCAACACTAAGGATAAGTCGAAGGTGGAGAGAGTCAAGACACAACTTAGTAAGGAGTTCGAGATGAAGGATCTTGGTGCGGCAAGGAAGATCCTAGGAATGGAAATCACAAGAGATCGAAGAGATGGCAAGTTGTATCTTGGCCAAAAGGGGTATATAGAGAAGGTGCTACGTCGGTTCAACCTTGAGAATGCGAACCCGGTAAGTACTCCCCTTGGAACACAATTTAGACTTACCTCTGCTTACTCTCCGACTACGGAGAAGGACATCGAGGATATGGCTCGAGTCCCTTATTCCAATGCCGTTGGGTCTTTGATGTACGCCATGGTGTGTACGCGTCCGGATTTAGCCCACGCCGTGAGTGCCGTGAGTCGGTATATGGCGAATCCGGGAAGAGAGCATTGGAAGGCGGTGCAGTGGGTGTTGCGCTACTTGAGAGGTACGTCTAACAAGAAGCTAGTGTTCGGGAGGAATCAAGATGATGTTCGAGGGTTCGTGGATTCCGACTATGGCGGTGATCTAGATAAAAGAAGATCTCTTACCGGGTATGTTTTTACCATTGGTGGGTGTGCCATTAGTTGGAAAGCTATTTTGAAAAGTACGGTGGCCTTATCTACTACCGATGCGGAGTATATGACGGTCACCGAGGCTTGCAAGGAGGCGTTGTGGTTAAGAGGTTGGTTTAGAGAGCTCTTGAAGGGTTCAAAGACGACGTCCATCTTTTGTGATAGTCAAAGTGCTATTTGTCTCACAAAAGATCAAGTGTTCCATGAGAGAACAAAGCACATAGACATTCGTTATCACTTTGTCCGTGAGGTGATCGCTCGAGGCGATATTAAGGTGAGTAAGATTAGTACTCACGACAATCCAGCGGACATGTTGACGAAGAGTTTACCCGCAACCAAGTTTGAGCTTTGCTCTACCTTGGTTGGACTTCGATCGAGAGATTAAGCCCTTAGGGGCTTTTGGAGGAAGACGGACGGCGAAGGAAGTTCGCGGTTTAGTGCCAAGGTGGAGATTTGTTGAAGTTTGCCACGAAACCGAACGAGGAGGAAAACGGCGCCCGCCGTTAGGAATCGGCGCCCGCCGAATGGAAACGGTGACCGCCGTTCATGGATCCGCGCCCGCCGAAAAGGTCGATATTGACGAAGTCGGGGCTGCCTAAAATCAGGGGTTTCGGCGACCGCCGAATCGGTTCCGCGACCGCCGTTTTGAAAACGGCGGTCGCCAAAAGTGCCAGGCGCGGGAGACTTTTGGAAAGTCCTATTTTTGGTCCGTTTTGGTTTCCTTCTCCTTCAAGGCAAAGCATGGGCGAGAATTAATGTTTCCATACATTAATTAGGTCTCTCCCCTATATAAAGAGAGCTACTCCATGGGCATAAACACACCAATTATAATTCTATAGCTATTGCGTGAGATTTGAGGGTTTAGAGCGTATATCATCCTTGTAATCGTGAAGCAATATTATAGTGAATTGTTCGTCGTTCCTCCCGTGGTTTTTCCCAGTTGGGTTTCCACGTAAATTCTTGTCTTCTCTATTTTTCGTTGATTTCTTTTTTTCGGTATTCTTGATATTATCATACTATACATCGTCCGATCTTACAACAACCTCAAAGTTAAAGCCTCATATGAAGTTATTAGTAAGTGTATCTACTAACTACCTATATTCTTAGATTAATTTCACTCGTTTTAGTGACAACACCTCAAAGTTAAAGCCTCATATGAAGTTATTAGTAAGTGTATCTACTAACTACCTATATTCTAGATTAATTTCACTCGTTATCGCTATAAATGCCGAATTTGATTGTTAAACATGTTTGATTACATGTTTATAGTGTTTAAAATGATGTCACAAATTAAAATAAGAATATAATTATCGAAAAATGACATTAAATTCCAAAAAATCAAAATTGTTCTTAACTACTCGATGGAGTCCAGTTTACCGGGATTTTGAAAATCTGATGGAGGGTCTCTAGCTCCATGACGATGAAGCTGGCAGACGCCTCGATGCGAGCAAAGAGGAGAATTTCGATATTTCGAGTTGCTCGAAATTCTTCTATTTGCGTAGCTTCTCGATTCTTGTCTTATCTTTTTCGCTCGAACTCCGATCATCTCGATTCAATATTCCCCGGAATCTAGACTCTTCAAGATTTTTGCATCCATGTATTGAACTAACCAAGATTTCTAATGAGAAAAATCAGTTTAATCCGTGAAGTTGCTACTCGAATTTGAGATTTCGAGTTACTTGAAATTCTCCTCTTTGCGCAGCTTATCAATTCTTGTCGTATCTTTTTTGCCCGAACTCCAATTGTCTCGATTCAAAATTCTCCGGAATCTAGACTTCAAGATCTTTGCATCTATGTGTGGAACGAACCATGATTACGAATGAGCAAAATCAGTTTTCCGTGAAGTTGCTACTCGAATTCAAGAAGTCGAGTTACTCGAAATTCTTCTCTTTGCGCAGTTTCTCGATTCTTGTCGTATCTTTTTCGCCCGAACTCCGATAGTCTCAATTCAAAATTTCTTGGAATCTAGATTTCAATATCTTTACATCCATGTATGGAAAGAACCAAGATTACGAATGAGCAAAATCAGTTTAATCCGTGAAGTTGCTACTCGAATTTGAGATGTCGAGTTACTCGAAATTCTCCTCTTTGCGCAGTTTCTCGATTCTTGTCGTATCCTTTTCGCCTGAATCCAATCGTCTCGATTCAAAATTTTCCGAAATCTAGACTTCAATATCTTTACATCCATGTATGGAACGAACTAAGATTACGAATGAGCGAAATCACTATAATCCGTGAAGTTGCTAATCGAATTCGAGATTTCAAGTTACTTGAAATCGGGTAATGTACCGTCGAGTAATGAAGATCTTCAATTCTTCTTAACTACTCGATGGGCTACTCGAACGTCTGCGCCATCGAGTAGCCCATCGAGTAACCGTCGACAAACAAAAATGGAAAACGTAACTTTCGTTTTCGCTCGTTAATAACCGCATATATCCGACTGGAAATTTTCAGAATCTAATGCGACAACATATGAACTGTTTTTTTGTGTGGATTAAAAAGAATTTTTGAAAAAAAAAATGTTTGATTTTGGTTGATTCGGTATGAATACACCATTAAACCCATACTAAACCTTCGACCAACCAAAATAATTGATAGACTATATCTTTTGAGGTGTCCCACAATAATTATTCTAACTTTTTTATTTTAAAATATAATTTTATTTTACTTTATTTATCTACTTTTTAAACTGTACCGGCAACTCCGTGTCCAGCAAACTATGATATCTATTTTGGTAAGAAAGATAAAATTTATAAAATAAAACTATCTATATTATGTACTACTAAATACTAATAATTTCTTGGGATAAAAAAATGCATAATTTACAAATACATTATAATATAATGTGTGCATAATTTTTTGAAATTAAAAGATTATAAAGTTTAAAACATGAAATCTTATATTGATGTTATTATAATATTAAAAACTAATATGTACAGTATTTAAATACTTCATTTGTCTCTGATTAATATTTTTTTATTAAAAATAGATGAACTCTTGTACGTTCAAGAAATATTTAATTTTTTAAATGTTTAAAAAAATTATATTATCAATTTTTTTATTAATATCTATTTTAATAAATTATTTTGTATTGATTAAATTTAATTATAAATTTATGTATATTAAATCAATAAAATATAATTTACCATTATATAAAAATGTCCCCAAGAATTATACTGAAATTATCAATTAGAGTACGATACGTAAAATATTTGTACACGTACGTGTGACTTTGTAAATAGTTTTGAGTGTAAGAAAAGAAAGTGCAGACAGGTAGCTGAGTGGAGTTATTGTTCTGCAATTCCAACAGTGCTCAAGTGGAATCGATTCCAAATCAAGCAAGCAAATAAAGAGAGTTGACTTGTAAATTAAAATAGCCAAAAAGTCACACGTCACATTAAATAATTAAATTAATTTTCCCCATGTTTTTTGAGAAAATTATCAATTTAGTCTTATAAAGATGGATCATTTTCTTTTTGGTATCACAAAGTTACGTTTTTTCAATTTCATCCACTAAACTCTCAAATAGATTCATCTCAAATAGATTCAATTTGATCCAATTTTCACTGGAAAAGTCAGAAATCACCTAAAATTGTGCACGTGAGATGCACCTGACAATCACTTTGAGAATTTCCGGCGACCTAAGCCACGTGGCACACTATGATTCATGAGTGATGTTTTTTATTCAGCAAATTAATACATGGCATCCATGTGGAAATTATTTTTTTTTTTTTTAAACATCACTCAATCAGAGTGCGCCACGTGACTTAGGTTGCCGGAAATCCCTAAATTGATTGTCACATGCATCTCACATGCACAATTTCAGGCAATTTTTGAATTTTTCGACAAAAATTGGATCAAATTGAATCGATTTGAAACTTTAGTGGATGAAATTGAAAAAACGTAACTTTGTGGTACCAAAAAGAAAAAGGTTCATCTTTATGGGACTAAATTGATAATTTTCTCATGTTTTTTTGCTATGATTGGACGTGGCTCTCGTAAATAAGCCCTAAGTTACCACCGGCTCAATAAAAAAAAATGCAAAATAGGTCAATCAGTTAACCACATAAGTCTAGTGTGACAGTATTAACCAAAACAGTGTTGGTAAGTCAACCAGGTAAACTACAGTAGACATGTCCGACATGTCCCGGACGTAATAACTTGTAAACCAACTAACTAAACCATACTAGACAAGTCTTGTCTGACAGATTCAACCAAAAAAGTATTTACATGAGGATCGAGACTTAACCAAAAAAGTATTTGCATTCGAACCAAAAAAGTATTTGCATACGAATCGAGACTTGTGACCTCTCGGTGCCATGCTCTTCAAATTCACCAACTCAACTAGTCTTTGTCGGATAATTTTCTTCATATCTAAAAAATACAGTATAAAGATAAATAAGTTATAACTTTGGTAACTACTTAAGTACATTTTCTTTTCTCCAATAAAACTGAATCAAATATTTGAGGGTGAGTCAAGTAGTTCTATTATAAATGAGTTGAGACATATTAAGCTTGCGAGCTTACAGTCACTCGTCCTTTTGAAACACTTGGATATGCATGACAATATATTTCAATAAAGAAGAAAACTTAATTCTTTCATTGAGTAGTGTGATTTAAATAGAATTACAAGATTGAATAATCACATCCCAAGAAGGCAAGAATCATCCCAAGAAGGCAAGAATCGCCTACGAATTATATAATTAAGCCTAATTATCTTTTTATACATAAGGATATATATGATATATATATACAAATAATAAATATGGATTAATAAAAAATATTTGCAGGCATGATTAGCGTGATGTTGATTGACTTTCCTTAATAATAATTAAACGCGGTGAAATATTCACACGTTATTTACACTAATCATGTATGTGCATCTCGTGAAATCAACAGATGATAATCCAATTTTTTTCTTAATGTTAAATTATTTTTAAATAAAAAAATCACAAATAATTCATCATATAGATATGTGTTGTGCCACAAAAATCCCCCACCGACACGTGGAATGGGCCGACACCCGACACCGGATAAAAAGGCCCAAATGGGGCTCCTACTGGTACCATGGGCCCCCACGCCAACTCGCCATCACAAGAATCAGATAATGCCCACGTATACCGTTTCCGGACCCCGGCCAACCGCAACGGGCGACAATAACCCGACATACGGGACGACGGGTCAGATGGTCCCGGAACGCGGCCCAGCACGAAGCCGAGGCGACCAACGACCTGCATGCAGTGGGACGATTGCCGAGCCCCCGGATCGCGCCAGCGCATCCCGCACGGACGCCGAAGATCAGTTCCCCCACCAACTGGTGGCATGGGCCCACGTGCCAGCCCACCATCGCGAGGATCAGGACATGCTCCGCATGCAATGCCCCGGCCCCGAGCATCACGATCGAGCGCCAACGACCCGTATGCAGAGGGATGATGAGGTTCCGAGACCCGGGACTGCGCCGCGAGCACTCGGCACGGGCACCAACGACCCGGCTTGCGGGAGGACAGACCACCCGGGATCACGCCCCAGCACGGGACACGGGCGCCAACGACCCGGCTTGCGGGAGGATAGACCACCCGGGATCACGCCCCGGCACGGGACACGGACATTAACAACCCAGCGCACGCAATGACGTGGACGATGGGCGAACCAACCCCGAGCCCCAAAATCACGGGAGACCACCACATGAATAAACATGCGACGGAAGGAGCGCCCGAAGACGGAGAAAGGCCATACTCAATCCCAGGCATCGTGTCCCGGGATCGTACCCCGGGCCGCTGACGCCATACAGATGCGACCTGCACCGGGCAGAAGTGCACGAGCCAAAGACGTCTCTATCTTTGCATGTAGATACACGTGTCAATAATGGAAAAATGGATTCTGCGTAATCCATCTATAAATAGACTAGATCCGGACGAGAGAAAGGGGGGAGAGAGGTCGTAAGACTGACGGAGGCTCGGGGAAGAGGATCCCGGACGAGTGATCTGATACCCACCCACATACATAATAGTACCTGGAAATACCAGAGAATAAACAGAGATATCATCTCGGGCATTCAAGCCTAGTCTCGGTGTGATTTCATTTCAGCTCCCTTTCCACATACAAATATACGTGTTTTTGCACCGTCTCCAAACCCTACCAAGCGCCTTTATTATATAATAATCCCCGACAAAAAACGGCCAAAACATTTGGCGCGCCAGGTCGGGAGCTGAGAAATCTAACCATCCGAAGATCCGGCGACGAGATGCCAAGCAATGACGAAGCTTGGCCACGGCGTCAGAACCCACACCGTTCCCCGAGGAACGAGGGCGCCGGTGGAAGAAGTCATGGGCGTAGAAGACGATGACCTCGTCCCGGTGTCAGATCCAGAGCCCGAGGAGCAGGATCCACCGAGCTTTACGCCGACTGCGGTCAGACCGTCGACACCGTCGACCGCATCCCGCACGAAGAAGGACGGGACATGGAGTCAGACCCAGCGGGGTCCCAGACAACCCAGATCCAAAGAGAAGGACTACGCGACTGACTCGCCGAGCGTGGCCGAACCAACGACAGCGTTTAACACGAGCGAGGCGAGATCTACGCGACCAATGGCGCAACAACGAGCCCAGATGAAGACCCACCGGTCCCGGGGCCCGAGCCCCGCCTCTCGGACCAACCGGGGCCGGGGTCCGAGCCCCGCCTCTCGGACCAACCGGGGCCGGGGTCCGAGCCCCGTCTCCCAGACCTACCGGTCTCGGGGCACGATCCCGATCTCTCAGACTTATTCAATAGAATCATGGAGTCGGAGCAGAGGCTAGGGATGACCCAATTCCAACCTTTGCATACCGATGTTCGGGCAACAACACCGATCACGGGTCCTGAGCCCCCTCTCTCGTGGGCCGGCGTGCAGTTCGCACGGTCCAGGAGGATCAGATAAGTAAAATCAATTGATATTTTGCTATGTTTGTATTTATGTGTTGAAAGTATTATCGCAGATTCTCAGCACAGACTCGTGCAAAATTGTTTCATCATGCGGCATGACCTATGGGCGTTCGCATCGTCAAAAGGTGACCAGGCTCAGTCTCGCCGCGTCACGGGTCGCGGGACCCAACCCAAAGCGCGTTGCAAACGCGGCCGAGGGGATCCCATTAAAGGCACGATCTCCACCTCACAATTCGACACCACGTCCCAGACTCGAGGAACGCCTACCTGGGCCACAAGGCGGGGGAGACATTACTCCTTTACCCGGCATCCAGACCGAGCAAATCACCGGGAGCAGAACTCGCACGCCAACCAGCTATCCTAGCTAGTCCCGTCCGAAAATCCGCGGACCCATCCCGGGGAGAAACCCTCCCGGCAGCCCCAGAGTCCGCTGCCGATTGGCTGGACCCAATCAAGAATTTCATAAGGTCCGGGGCCCTGCCCCCGGATAGGGTCCAGACAAAACAGCTCTGAATGCGTACTGCAAGGTACTCTGTTTCGGGTTCTCAACTTTATTACAGGAACTTTTCAATGCTTTTGTGAAAATGAAGTCCCAAAGTCCGAACGGGGTCCCGGAGGAAAAACCCCGGTCCCGAAAAGACACCAGAAACATAAATTTTGGCATCCCGGGAAGCGTCAAAACGACCGAACCCCGGGGCCGAGAACAATAAACAAATAAACAAATCCCAAAGTCCGAACGGTGTCCCGGAGGAAAAACCCCGGTCCCGGAAAGACACTTGAACCATAAACTTTGGCATCCCGGGGAGCGTCAAAATGACCGAACCCCGGGGCCGAGAACAATACATGAATCCCCATACCCAAAACGGCCTCAAGGGGTCTCGGTATGAGGAGGTAAGGGCACACATAACAAAAGTCCACAAAGAACCGTGAATCCCCATACCCAAAACGGCCTCAAGGGGTCTCGGTGTGAGGAGGTAAGGGCACACATAACAAAAGTCCACAAAGAACCGTGAATCCCCATACCCAAAACGGCCTCAAGGGGTCTCGGTATGAGGAGGTAAGGGCACACATAACAAAAGCCCACAAAGAACCGTGAATCCCCATACCCAAAACGGCCTCAAGGGGTCTCGGTATGAGGAAGTAAGGGCACGCAAAATAAATTAATAAAAATCCAAAAGTCCAAACGGGGTCCCGGAGGAAAAACCCCGGTCCCAGGAAGACATCAAAATCGGCATCCCGGAAAACGTCAAAATGACCGTATCCCGGGTCGTAAACAATAAAATCGGCATCCCGGAGAGCGCCAAGTAACGGCCAAACCCCGGGGCCGCTAACAATAAAAACCCCAATACCACGGATCCCTAAACCCATACGACCTCAACGAGTCTCGGTACGAGGAGGTGCGGCTACACAAAACAAATAAGTAAAACTAATAGATGTTTTTCTATATTAATTCTCTCCATTGAGAAAATAATCGCAGGTCTCTATGAGCCAACTCCCACGCGCTGCGCCAATCGGAGTAAGCTAACCCAAGAAAAATGCAACGCGAGTATTCACCCAAACTCGGACAATTCGGATGAAAGGAAAGTGGTCACACGCTCGGACGCGGGGCCCAGAGAAAGGGAAAATAGTCGGTCTCTGGATGATAAGGGTGTTGGAATTCGATATCCCGGGTTATTTAAATTTGCGGAAACCAATAACCCGATCAAACCCTTCGCCGGAGATCACACGAACGCCGACGAACGCGCCGGGGTCCAGCCTTTGGAGACCACGCACCCGAAGGCACGCGGCCCGCCCCCAGCCGAACCCCCGCGTCGCGGGGTTCACGCGATCGAACACCGATCGCTCAAAGGCGATCGGCCGGGACTGCCCAGCAGTCACCCGCGGCGAGTCCGGCGACTCGCCGCCGTCTGGAGGAGCCCCACCGTCGAGGTGGGGTCGGGCACGGCACCAGCCCGTGCCCAGCGATCGATCTCCGTGATCGATCGCACGCCCTCGGCCCAGCCGAGGGTCGATCCTCCCGCGCGCCGAAACCCTAGTTCGGGCGATCGCCCGTGGTCCGGTGGCTTCGCCACCACCACGCGATCGTCCGTCTAATCCGGGCTCGAACTTCGGATCTTGCGTTCTACGGTATTTTACGATAAATCAAAATCGAATTATATCGAGGGGGTTTAGATATTATACCTTCGATTCGTTGTTCGGAGAAACGAAATCAAACACCTTTGAATCTTCCCACGTATTCCTTGCACTCCGTTCGAACGTCGGGTGGGCGACGATCTATCGAACTCCTATGGATCTCCTTCAACTCTCTAGAACTATCAAATAATGATATTCTTGTCTTATGATTTATGAAGGCCATGTAGTGCTTTTATAGGCTACGTAGGGAATCTAAAGGAGGTGGAATATTGGGCTTCTAATATTGAAGATTAAATTGAGTCCAACCCAAATCCATTAATCCTTATCAATATTAATTTTATTTATTTTCCACTATATAAATAAAATTGCACTCCCAATATTTACCCATATTATATCGAATAATATTTCTCCGGTTAGTATTATTTATTCCGTATATTTAAGATTTAAATATCCATGAATAAAATTTATTTATTGCTTAATAAATTTATTCATCTCTTATATCCGAGAATAGTACCACTCAACCTTATTTATTATGCGGGAACAAATCCACTCGCGAGGTTTACATAATAAATCCTTATGAGCTCATCTCGGGGATATTATCAACCCTTCCGGAATACACTGTCCCTTCAAGAATTCACGACATGCCACATATAAAATACAGTGACCCAACTTAACCGGTAATTAACCCAATAATTAAATCGGTTAATTCCTTTGGAAAATCAAAGTCACTTATATTAAATATACACACCCGCAATTGTTTCAGGGATTAAGAATAAAATACTCCGAGACTTAAATCAATTATCACAGAGCAATCCTAATTGATAAGTCTCAAGCGATCCGCCCAATACACCAAGTGTACAAGTGTGATAAAATAATTAAGATAAATTATTTTCTCTCACACACAACGACTATACCGATGGATTGGTCCGTGTCCATCTAGGTCGTGAGCAACTGTTCGATTAAATACAAGTAACCGATAGTATGATCTTCTGTGTGCCCATGCACACCATACTAACTACAACGTATGAAATCTAGGACTATAATTTGCATATATTTAATTAACAATAATTAAAAGCAAATGAATGTTCATTATAAATAGGTAAATGAAAGTGTACATAGAGTTCAGAATACTCAAATCTAGACATTAAGTATACTACTCCATCAAAGGGAAGAGAGCTACACCCACGGGGTCGAGTCACCGGGCGACGGGGCCGGACCCCGGCGGCAGGGGTAGTTCATGAAGCAATTTCCCGAGTGGATTCTGCACTCGCCAACGAACGGGCCCCCGCCAACTCGGCAAAGTCCCAGATGCAGAGGGAGGAGTTCCAAGCCCCAGGACCAGGTCAAGAAATGGACGCCAATGATCGACCCCCGCCAACTCGGGCACAGGCCCACGTGCCATATCACCACTACAAAAAGCACGGACGGAATGCGCAGACCTCAACCATCACGACTCGGCGTCGATGACCCGCCAGACGAAGGTTTCGCCCCGAGCCCCGGTCTCCGCTTTGGTTCACCACCGTAGGACATTCAAAACCCCCGAGCTAATGATCTACGATAGCACAAGCACAGACGCCAGAAAACGACAAGGCCTTTACAAAGCATCAATCAAGACAAGCAAACGGATTTATGAAGCCACGGACCAGACAAAACACAACATTCAGAGAAATCAGCGGAGTCCCTCCACGGACTTCTCTGGGGGCCAGTGTTGTGCCACAAAAATCCCCCACCGACACGTGGAATGGGCCGACACCCGACACCGGAAAAAAAGGCCCAGATGGGGCTCCTACTGGTACCATGGGCCCCCACGCCAACACTCCATCACAAGAATCAGATAATGCCCACGTATACCGTTCCCAGACCCCGGCCACCGCAACGGGCGACAATAACCCGACATACGGGACGACGGGTCAGATGGTCCCGGAACGCGGCCCAGCACGAAGCCGAGGCGACCAACGACCCGCATGCAGTGGGACGATTGCCGAGCCCCCGGATCGCGCCAGCGCATCCCGCACGGACGCCGAAGATCAGTTCCCCCACCAACTGGTGGCATGGGCCCACGTGCCAGCCCACCATCGCGAGGATCAGGACATGCTCCGCATGCAATGCCCTGGCCCCGAGCATCACGATCGAGCGCCAACGACCCGTATGCAGAGGGATGACGAGGTTCCGAGACCCGGGACTGCGCCGCGAGCACTCGGCACGGGCACCAACGACCCGGCTTGCGGGAGGACAGACCACCCGGGATCACGCCCCAGCACGGGACACGGACATTAACAACACGGGCGCCAACGACCCGGCTTGCGGGAGGATAGACCACCCGGGATCACGCCCCGGCACGGGACACGGACATTAACAACCCAGCGCACGCAATGACGTGGACGATGGGCGAACCTGTTGGAGTTGTGTACTTAATGTCTAGATTTATGTACCGGTAAACTCCCCGTCATGGCATTTAACCTATTTAATTAATAAACAATTATTTGCAATTAATTATGCAAAATATAGTCCTGGATTTTATACGTTGTAGTTAGTATGGTGCGCATGGGCGCACAGAAGATCATACTATCGGTTACTCGTATTTAATCGAACAGTTGCTCACGACCTAGATGGACACGGACCAATCCATCGGTATAGTCGTTGTGTGAGAGAGAAAATAATTTATCTTAATTATTTTATCACACTTGTACACTTGGTGTATTGGGCGGATCGCTTGAGATTTATTGATTAGGATTGCCTTGGATAATCAATTTAAATCTCAGAGTATTTTATTCTTAATCCCCGATATTATTGCGGGTGTGTATATTTAATATAAGTGACTTTGATTTTCCAAAGGAATTAACCGATTTAATTATTGGGTTAATTACCGGTTAAGTTGGGTCACTATATTTTATATACGACATGCCGTGAATACTTGACGGGAAAGTGTATCCCGTAAGGGTTGATAATATCCCCGAGATGAGTTCATAAGGAATTATTATGTAAACCCTGCAGGTGGATTTAATCCGCATAATAATTAAAGTTGAACGGTACTATTCTCGGATATAAGAAATGAATAATATTTATTGAGCAATAAATAAATTTATTCATGGATATTTAAATCTTAAATACACGGAATAAATAATACTACCGGAGAAATATTATTTGATATAATATGGATTAATATTGGGAGTGCAATTTTATTTATATAGTGGAAAATAAATAAAATTTAATATTGATAAGGATTAATGGATTTGGGTTGGACCCAATTTAATCTTCAATATTTAGAAGCCCAATATTTATTCTCCTTATGATCCCCTACGTAGCCTATATAAGCACTACATGGTCTTCACTTTTCACAACCTAAGATACGCCAATCATAAAGTCTTGGAGAGTGAAGGAGATCCATAGGAGTTCGATAGATCGTCGCCCACACGACGTTCGGACGAGGTGCAAGGAATACTTGGGAAGATCGCAAGGTCATCAACGCGTTAATTCGTTTCTCCGTACAACGAATCGAAGGTAATAAATCATAAACCCTCTTTTATGATTTTGTGCAATTGATTGTAGCGTATACATGAACACACGATCCGGATAAACGACGAACCTCGGGGACGGGGATTCGAGATCCCCGGCGAGGATCGAGAGGGGCGGTCGAACCTAGGGTTCAACCGCCGGGAACGCGCGACGCGAGAGGTGAGCCTCGGCTGGACGCCGAGGCACACGATCGAACCTAGGGTTCGATCGTCGGGGATCCGCCGTGGGCTGGTGCCACGGCGGGAGGATCCGCCGACCTCCGTCGTCGGCGGCGCGTTCAGCGCGAACACCCTCGGCTGGGGGCCGAGGGGTCGATCGAGCCCGTAGGCTCGATCGCTGGGAGCTGCGGGAGTAACCCGCAGCGACTTGTAGCGTGCTGCGGGGCTTCCCGCAGCGGAGCGCTGGGACG
The DNA here is from genome assembly GCA_954870475.1 of Euphrasia confusa. Classification (NCBI taxonomy): domain Eukaryota; kingdom Viridiplantae; phylum Streptophyta; class Magnoliopsida; order Lamiales; family Orobanchaceae; genus Euphrasia; species Euphrasia confusa. Next base: position 29,550,069 of record OX940960.1, read on the forward strand.
AGCCCAGCGCGTTGAGCAGCGGGTCACGCGACCCGCTGCGGGGCTGCTACGAGCAGCCCCGGGGATGCCTCGCGCATCCCCAGCGATCATCATGGAGATGATCGCGAGCCCCGTGCAGGGGCTCGGCTGGACGCTCGCGGCCTTCGGGCCTCGCTGGGTGTTCGGTCGGGCCCCGGCTCGTGCGGTGGTTCGCGTTCGGATCTCCGGCGATGAAGGATTTTGTTCGGGTTATTATTTTCCGCAAATTTTAATAGCCCGGGATAACGATTTCCAACAATTGGTATCAGAGCATTTGGTTTCGTGTTCATGTATATGCTCGATTATGGTTCTACCTTGCAGGATTTCCGGCTATCATGGTTGGATTTAATTATTGTTTTCTTTAATTAATTATCATGATTAAACTCTCGGACATGTCAAGATTCGTTTTGTGTGGTTGAATGTTTGTAATAGTAAAAATTCGGGGGTTGACCGAATTTAGGATTTATTATTACGTTCTTTATTTTTCCGGAAAATGTATAGGGTCGATTTCATGTATAGAATCGATACCGGATAGTGTAATTTAAATTCTTGTAATTTATTTACGTTGGTTCGATGCCGAAACGATCGCCGGAAGACGAAGAAGGTGTGACGAAGAAGACAATGGACGAAGGGGCCGATCATCCCCATGATCGACCCCATGGATCGATCGCCGGCGAAGGAGCTGTCCGTGGGAGCTTCCGGCCACGCCGGCCACCGGTGGTGGTGGCGCGTGGGCTGGGGGCGGCGGCGGTGCTCCTCCCGGGCGGCGGTCGACGGTGGGGGTGGTGCGGGGACTCCCAACCCGTGCTACTCCTACCATAATCCGACTTTCCTAAAATTAATTCGACTTTCCTATTTGAGTATTTTCCTTTTAGGAAACTCTCATGGATTAGGAAGAGAATTAATTGAATTAATTTTATTCCTATTTGTTTTATTTCCTTTATGGAAATATTCATGTATTAGGAATTTAATTAATTTAGTATTAATTTATTTCCTATTTGATTATTCCTATTCTTGGGAATTTTCATTAGATGGAAATTAATTGATGATGGAAAGTAGTAGAGTCCTAAATTTATTTTATTTCCTTATTCTATTATAGAAGTCTTCTAGAATATTCCGAGTTTGACTTGGATAGATTATTCTAAAGATTTAATAGAATTAGATAGGAAATTAAATAAATAAAAATATTAATAATATTTAATTTTATTTTTGATATATTCGATTGACTTAATTTTCGAATTAAGTAACTTTTGGATTAATTGAAAATAAATAGATTTAAATATTGGAAATTAATATTCTTGTCACATGGAGCATTCAAGAACGAAGACTGAAGACTAGAAGATGCGTACGGAGATGCGACAAAGCCATGATAGTCGGAAAATAATTTTCTAGCGTTATTTTGACTATGTGATACTATGTGCTTTATTGCTTGTATGCATGCTATATGTGTTTATTTTATGCACTAGATAGCTTATCCCTTTATCGTAAAAAGCTAAGTGGGAGAGGGGATGGAAACATTCCCATGGTCTCCATTACTGTTCTCTTGGTGACTCTTATGGACTTTCGAAGTTCGTATAGACGAGTCATTGGAGGAGAATTCTTGTAATTCTTTTTACAAGAAACATTGATCGAGTTTATCAAACAATGCCTAATTTGTCTTTCTGAAACTGACTTCAAGTCGACTCATTCTCACCCCGGGGAGTGGAATGGAGCCAAAGCCACTTGGTCATGTGGATGACACAAATTAGAGACCTTCGTGCCATTCTTTGATAGGTGGGTCGATTGTCTGCTCGGCTCCCTCATTTATGAGAGATAGGGTCGCTCGCATGGCGAATCACTGGTTAGAAACTTCGAGTTTCACTTATGATTCTCCGAGTCTTGATTGACGAAATCTAATGGATCTTGTAATTGGAAGTCAATTATAAAAGTCTCTTAGTGTAGTAAACGTCCACACCACGTGGCTTGCTATGCTAACGGATTTTGGATTAATTGATGTAGACAGTTATAAGTGATTGTGAAGAGTTGTGAAATTATCGTAAACGTCCACACCACGTGGCTTGCGGTGATGTAGCAATTCCAAACGATTTACTTTAGTGCTGAGTAATGGTTTACACTTAGATACGCGTTATAGTATTCTTCCCCACGAAGTTACGCTATAATCGATGTATGACCAAAGAAAATCTAATTGCTAAATCATTTGGGTGGGTAAACGTCCACACCACGTGGCTTGCCTTACCTGATGGGATTTTAGATGTGATTAGTGATTTAATGATGTTATTCCAGGGAGATAACGTCGGATATTAAATTAATTGTTTGTTTAAATGTGCTTATAGGTTTAGAAAATGTCTATGAGTCCACTTGAGATGATACTTGAGGAATTTGACGCACTGGTTCCACACTGTGTTGAATGGAAAGAAGAGTTAGACATTGCTCAGACTGCAAAGGAGTACAAAGATGTACTCAGTGAAACTTGTCCTCCTGGACTCACCATTAACTCGACTGAGGATGAGATTTTTGACTTTGAAAAATGGGAGAGTGCTCGTTCACTAGCCATTAATCATGATGTCATGCTCAAACTCAAGTTGTTGTTTGGACATGATGGGGAGGCTAGAAAAGAGGCGATGAGGATACTCGTAAAGATCTGTTACTTCGATGAAACACTTGATCATGTTTTTGAGATGATGGATCTTTTGGACGAGTTGAAACAATCGCAAGCTCTTATAGCCAAAGCCAAAGGTTTCGGACCTAAAGGCAAAGGAAAGGAGAAGAAGACAAGGGTGTCCGGTGGTCCTAAGGGACTTGGACCAAAGGGTGGGATAAAGAAGCCTTCTGGCAAACATCCCCAAGGAAAGCAGTCTGAGTACTGGGGGTCTACATCTTGTCCTCTCAAAGGTATGAATTTTTCTTTAGTCGTAAAACATAGTCAGCGGTATTATCTACCAGAATTCTGGTGTGTAGATATGGAACCACTGACGGTATGTGCATTCTAAATGCAGGGGTTCCAGAAAACCCAGCGACTTAGAGAAGAAAAGTTCGAGTCCACATGGGCGAAGCTGTTGAGGAAGCAGCGGTTGCAGTGGAAGACATTTATCTATCTGTTTGATAGTTATAGGATTTCATTTCAAAGTTTATTGCTTTGTACCTTTTATTTTAGAAAGAAATTTTGTTCTGGTTTTCTATTATTAATGGATATTTTATTTCTTTAATCATTTGATGATTTAGATAAGAAATAATGGCGATATCTATTCTGGTACATTAGATAGCAATATATGAATGATGAATCCTTAGTCTACCACGATGCAACAAACCGTTATGTATAACTTGTTTTACTTATTAGATGTATTTCTCTTATTAATCATTATACTTGTGAATTCTTGAACATGGTAGTATCTATTCAAAAGGGATTAAAAAGGTCGAAATTGATTTGATCAATTATAGTTGGAGGAATGGACCTCCCGACTTAAGAATCGATCTTGAAAGATGATACAACTGAGTTAACCTTTCTGGATGAAGGATGGAATTCGGACAAGTATAGGAAATGATTTATGATTAATGCCGTATGTGTAATTAGAGAAGGTACGAGTCATTCTTTCAAGAATACTCGAAGATGGATTAGAATACTTGATGTGCCATAAAGGCGGAGTGTTTTCAACACAAAGCTATTATGGGGATCCTTCAAAGTATATCCATTAGGAGCCTGCGACTTGTTCGCGGAGGCTATCACCTATCTAAATAACACATAGCATAAATCAAAGATTGAGATTAAGTCTCAAACGACTACACCATACACTGAAGTGTAGACATGGTGTGTCAGAAATAAGAGATGAGATTCTAATAGTAAAAAGGACAAGTTTGTTCGGAACTACCTATGTTCTGTGGATATTTCCGGATACAATGACACTTTCAATGTAATTGTAGAATATCCTAAAAGAACAAGTAATTGTATGTTCAATAGTACTACGAACCAGAAGGGTGTCTTCGCCCGGTTCATAGAGGAAGACTATTAGATGAACTACAATGCCCTAACTGACAAAGTACTTTATAAAGAGGAAAGAGAAGACTGAGAACCAGCCTAACCGAGTAGTAGTACACCACTAATTGCACCTAATGTAATTACTGTTATACACCGGAACGCCATTGCAGTGGGAGGTTGTTAAGCGACCAGAGATGTTCATAAGACTGGAGGAGTTTTTAACTCTGGATCTAGTAGACATGAAATCGATCCCTAGTTCTGCATAGGAGGCAGTACTAATCTAAATGTGCCTACTTGGATAGCAATAATTTATTATTGTAAAAGGGGCAAGATCATTTAGAGGTACAAGCTTAGTAAATCCATTTATGGATTACCACAAAGCTGAAACTTGTGAACTTGCAAATTGATGAGATAGTCCATTTTATGGATTCATCAAGAAGCATAGACAAGATTGGTGTATTGGAGACGTAATGGAAACAAAGTGGTGTTTCTCGGAATTTTGTGTAGATAACACTTCATCATTGGCAACAATGTAAAAGCGTTGTCAGACATAAAATAGAGGTTGTCTAAATAAATCGAGATATAAGATTAAGATGAAGTTGGATCATGTTCTTAGAAATCTTTCGATCTCTAGATAAGAACGTTTGTACTTCTCTTTAGATATCTTATACGATTATGGTTTGTTTTAAACATGCACAACTCTGAGAAAGGTTATTGCCTTTCGAGAACAGAATGCATCTATCTAAGGTATGTGTCTTGAACACATGAAGGAAATAGATATAAACAAAGCAGATTCTTACACTTCAGGTGTAAAGGGCTTTGTAAATGTCGTGTTATAAAACAAGAACCTGATGTCAACTATGCGGTTTGCGTAGTGGGAGGATATCAAAGTAATCTGGATAAGAGATATTCGAATGCTGTAAAAGTACTTGGAAGTACTGAATTACTAGCAAAAACGAAATCTTCTTAGATTACAGTTTCTCAGATCCAAAAATCAGAGAAGGACTAGTGTAAGTCAATATCAGGCTATGTGTTCACTTTTAGAAGAGGTGGAACCTAAGGAAGAAAGAGTGATAAGCGTGAAGCTTCTCGGACTCTATCATAAACCGAATAGCAGCCTCAGAGGCAGCGGAAGTTTTGGTTAGGTTCCGGAATGACCTCTGAACTTGGATATGATTCTTGGTTCACCAAAGGCTATGTATATAGCGGTGCATGGAGAACTGGAAGAAGTCATAAGTTCAAAAGGTGATGATAACACATAGAGCCAGTACCACCTGATACGAATCATCGTCAGAGAGACGACGCAGTAGTCACCAAGATAACTTCAGATCGGCGACCTAGATTGCTCATTCACATAATACTTCTGGGAAGTATAACTTAAGCATGTGATGAGTATGGAAGTCGGGAGTTTGGAGGAAATGACTAGACCTTAGTACAAGTGGGAGATTGTTGGAGTTGTGTACTTAATGTCTAGATTTAAGTACCGGTAAACTCCCCGTCATGGCATTTAACCTATTTAATTAATAAACAATTATTTGCAATTAATTATGCAAAATATAGTCCTGGATTTTATACGTTGTAGTTAGTATGGTGCGCATGGGCGCACAGAAGATCATACTATCGGTTACTCGTATTTAATCGAACAGTTGCTCACGACCTAGATGGACATGGACCAATCCATCGGTATAGTCGTTGTGTGAGAGAGAAAATAATTTATCTTAATTATTTTATCACACTTGTACACTTGGTGTATTGGGCGGATCGCTTGAGATTTATTGATTAGGATTGCCTTGGATAATCAATTTAAATCTCAGAGTGTTTTATTCTTAATCCCCGATATTATTGCGGGTGTGTATATTTAATATAAGTGACTTTGATTTTCCAAAGGAATTAACCGATTTAATTATTGGGTTAATTACCGGTTAAGTTGGGTCACTATATTTTATATACGACATGCCGTGAATACTTGACGGGAAAGTGTATCCCGTAAGGGTTGATAATATCCCCGAGATGAGTTCATAAGGAATTATTATGTAAACCCTGCAGGTGGATTTAATCCGCATAATAATTAAAGTTGAACGGTACTATTCTCGGATATAAGAAATGAATAATATTTATTGAGCAATAAATAAATTTATTCATGGATATTTAAATCTTAAATACACGAAATAAATAATACTACCGGAGAAATATTATTTGATATAATATGGATTAATATTGGGAGTGCAATTTTATTTATATAGTGGAAAATAAATAAAATTTAATATTGATAAGGATTAATGGATTTGGGTTGGACCCAATTTAATCTTCAATATTTAGAAGCCCAATATTTATTCTCCTTATGATCCCCTACGTAGCCTATATAAGCACTACATGGTCTTCACTTTTCACAACCTAAGATACGCCAATCATAAAGTCTTGGAGAGTGAAGGAGATCCATAGGAGTTCGATAGATCGTCGCCCACACGACGTTCGGACGAGGTGCAAGGAATACGTGGGAAGATCGCAAGGTCATCAACGCGTTAATTCGTTTCTCCGTACAACGAATCGAAGGTAATAAATCATAAACCCTCTTTTATGATTTTGTGCAATTGATTGTAGCGTATACATGAACACACGATCCGGATAAACGACGAACCTCGGGGACGGGGATTCGAGATCCCCGGCGAGGATCGAGAGGGGCGGTCGAACCTAGGGTTCAACCGCCGGGAACGCGCGACGCGAGAGGTGAGCCTCGGCTGGACGCCGAGGCACACGATCGAACCTAGGGTTCGATCGTCGGGGATCCGCCGTGGGCTGGTGCCACGGCGGGAGGATCCGCCGACCTCCGTCGGCGGCGGCGCGTTCAGCGCGAACACCCTCGGCTGGGGGCCGAGGGGTCGATCGAGCCCGTAGGCTCGATCGCTGGGAGCTGCGGGAGTAACCCGCAGCGACTCGTAGCGTGCTGCGGGGCTTCCCGCAGCGGAGCGCTGGGACGAGCCCAGCGCGTTGAGCAGCGGGTCACGCGACCCGCTGCGGGGCTGCTACGAGCAGCCCCGGGGATGCCTCGCGCATCCCCAGCGATCATCATGGAGATGATCGCGAGCCCCGTGCGGGGGCTCGGCTGGACGCTCGCGGCCTTCGGGCCTCGCTGGGTGTTCGGTCGGGCCCCGGCTCGTGCGGTGGTTCGCGTTCGGATCTCCGGCGATGAAGGATTTTGTTCGGGTTATTATTTTCCGCAAATTTTAATAGCCCGGGATAACGATTTCCAACAGAACCAACCCCGAGCCCCAAAATCACGGGAGACCACCACATGAATAAACACGCGACGGAAGGAGCGCCCGAAGACGGAGAAAGGCCATACTCAATCCCAGGCATCGTGTCCCGGGATCGTACCCCGGGCCGCTGACGCCACACAGATGCGACCTGCACCGGGCAGAAGTGCACGAGCCAAAGACGTCTCTATCTTTGCATGTAGATACACGTGTCAATAATGGACAGATGGATTCTGCGTAATCCATCTATAAATAGACTAGATCCGGACGAGAGAAAGGGGGGAGAGAGGTCGTAAGACTGACGGACGCTCGGGGAAGAGGATCCTGGACGAGTGATCTGATACCCACCCACATACATAATATTACCTGGAAATACCAGAGAATAAACAGAGATATCATCTCGGGCATTCAAGCCTAGTCTCGGTGTGATTTCATTTCAGCTCCCTTTCCACATACAAATATACGTGTTTTTGCACCGTCTCCAAACCCTACCAAGCGCCTTTATTATATAATAATCCCCGACAAAAAACGGCCAAAACAATATGCATCGATCATTTTTTGACAGGACAAATGAATTGTTGATATGAAAGATCTTGAAAAAAATAAACTATAAAACTATATATAGATATTTGAAAATACATACAATGCTCTAAGCATATATTTGTATTATACTCAGTGTTGTAATTTCATCTCTCAAAATCACTTCACAAAAAAAGTTTGAAATATTAAATAAATGACGATAGAAAATGATAAGATAAAATAATACGAATTTACAAAAAAAAAAAAAAAAAAAAAAGTACAAAAAAAAACACGAGCAAAAGAAAAAATATAATCTATTTTGAAAATACTAAAAAACACTTCTATCTTGTAATTTTTTAAGATTTAAAATGTTATCTAAATTGAATAAAAATGAATATTATTACCTAACTTATTTAATAATGTATGTTTTAATTGAAAATCTAAATCAATTTATTATTATTATTATTATATATATATATATATATATATATATATATATATATATATATATATATATTAAAATTATAGGTAAATCAAAATATTTTGTGGAGAGACTAATTTCTAATTATAATAAAAAATAAATTATTTCATCTTCATACATATATATTTGTCATGATAAAAGACTTTTATTTTATTTGAATTTTAATTAATTTATAAGTTGATAATATTTTTCACTTTCTTTCAATTTATTTATTTATTTTTCTCTTTAAAATTTTAGAACATCTCAATCTCGGCCTCAATCAAAACTATCAAAACGCTACGCATGACAAAATTTTAAGAAATGGAACGAGATTCTCTTAATCCCATCTCATGCTCACTCTTACGTAAAATTATATACACTTTTCATTTTAGGATGTCTCAACTTGTTATGTATACCATTAAAAATAAAATAACTTATTTATTTATTTTATTTTAAAATATAATTTTACTGTTATTTTTTTTTTTTACTTAATTAAACGACTATACTTTTATCAAAAAATAATGCTTCAGTGCCAATATACTTGTTCATGACTAGTGCCTAATTCTTTAAGACGGAAAAAGTATAATGTTGTCAATGTTATTACGGAGTATTTAAAAGATCAATGTGTAAATTACTTTAACTTAGTCACAAGATTTGATATTATCTATAGACAAACATTTAATTTTAAGTTTGGATAACTCACATCTCCGTTAGAGCCTCCAAATTCTGGTCATCCAAAACCTGTGTGAGTCATGTGACAAGTTCGAAGACACAGGAAGTGAGAAAAGTTCAATCTTGGCAGAAATTTTGAACAGTGTACAATCAAATTAGTTGGCACAGGCTAGCCTATCAAATGTCGACATGTGTCCGAGAACAATGGAAGACCAAAGTTTGACTTCAATTCACTATAACTGTAAGAACTGAGGAAGTGGTCACGTACTGTAATTATCTGTACTCGCACAATTAATAATTGCCTAGTCTCATTCAATTGCATTCATTACCAGTAAAATTAAATGAAAAAAAAAATAGTTAAATAGAAATATATAATAAACATTGTTCAGTAATAGATGTCCTAGTCGTTTGTAATTAATTTACAAAGGACATATGACATCTATTATTGAAGAGAAAGAGTACATGTTTTTGGTAACATATATTGTACTATATTTTGCCAATAATGAAGTTCCATAATATAAAGGTAAAACCTTGGTGGTCACTTTACCACCATGCATGTCAATGTATGTACCACCTCTATCGTGTAGTGTTGGCATTCTCCACTTTTCTTAAATCACGGTTAACACTTTCATTTATCGAGTAATCATATATATGGTTCGGATTGACGGGTGGTAAGTGTGTTATTATCGTGTCCTCTTCATTGATCAACCCTAATAGTTTTCCATCCATCATTCCTCTAGGGTACTCTAATAATTAAAGTCCACTTGAGCTTAATGAAGTACGGTAAATTGTAAGAAAGCATATTCTTAATTAATTATAATGCACATGCATAAGAATTTATTTATTTCACGTTTCTGCAAAATTAAAATTAAATAAAATCACTCAAAATTACAATTTTCACATAATTTTTGGCAATCCTCCATTTGATATGAGTCAAAAAGTATGTGAAAATCGAATCTCTAGTGCATAGCTAGTTAAAGGTAGGTCCCCATGCAGCATCGGCCCCGTTCCAGATCTGGGTGAAGGCCCTGACGATAATCCCGTGATAATAGGGCGCGTTGAGCTGGAGGAAGCAGTTGAGAAGGTCCTTGAGATCGTCCCTTGCGTAAATCTCCCTCTCGAGAATCATCTGCAGCATCGACTTCCGGAAGTCCTCGTACGGGTCGTCCGACTCCTTCTCCACCGCCACGCTGGGCCCGAACCCATGGACGGCCCGGAGGCTCCGGATGTCAGATTCCGTTTCCAAAGTCGTCGTTTCGATCGTGCCGCTGCTGGTGGTGGTGGTGGTGTCCCAGGAGCTGGAGGAGGAGCGGCGGTGGTGCCTCCGGCGAGGGTGGAACACGGCGGAGAGATTTGGTCTCCGGCAACCGCCACTACAGCCCAAGCTCACGCTCACGCTCACTTTGTTCAGGATGTACTTTTTCTTGCTGCAGGTTGACATTGTTGTTGTTGAAGGTGATTTGAGTTTTTTTTTTTTTTTTGTATGTGTGAGTTTCCGTGCGCGTCTTAAGTTTAGGGAAGTACTATAGTAATATAGATGTATACAGTATGTATGTGGGATTAATTTTAGGGGGACCCATAAATCATTATTGTACGATTAGATCAACGGTTTATATGGATCTGTCACCAACAAGATCATTGACAAGCTAAGAGTGTCAAAGTCATTTAATTTATATTTTTGGCAAAGTTTGTGAGTTGTAAATTTTGTTGAATGCTTCGGAAAACGTTGAATCGTTTGTGAAAGTCGTAGGCAGTAAATAAACGCAGTGAAATGCGCTGCCTAGACAAGGCAGTGTTCTGCGGCAGAACAGCGTATGCCGCAGCACGATGCCTTGTACAGAAAAATCGTTTGTTTTACGTGATTTACTTGATTTAAGTATTTTATCCAGATTAATCAGATTGTTTAAGTGATAAAACTATATATGATATATATATATGAATAGCAGCGGAATTAATAAAAATAAATCACTTCGAACGAACACACACACACGTACGAAAAAGTAAAGAACACGAATTTAAATCTTTGTATGTGTATTTAAATTATACACATACGAAACGGCCTTACGGCCAGAAACTTTATTAAAGAAACGAGTCTTTACAAAAGGAATACTCTTGGATTTACAAATGATTTTACCTAAGGCTATACACATGTATGCCTCGGTGTTTATCGTATCCGAAGAGTATGAACAATCAACAACAAATGAAACCTAGCTACTGGATAACACCTATTCTAAAGTCACGATCATCAGCACTACAAAAGAACTCTCTTAGAGACGAGAGAACATATGGCTCGACGAACTTCACAAGTGAAGTCGCGGCACTAAAGGCGTGATGATCGATCTAGAGAGGAAATGTGTTTCTGGAGGTGTAAAGATGTTGTATGAGTGTTTAGTAAATGCAGCTGGGTCGTCCTCTATTTATAGGTGAGAGTCTCCAACTGATTTCCTCATTTTGCTAGGTCAACAATCGGTTGAGATATTCTAGGGCAGGCTGCTTTGACCGCTGCCGCAGGAATGCCTTCTGAAGTTCTTCTGGAATGCTCTGTCGTACTGCACTGCCTTCCATACTCTCTGGACTTCAGCAATCCTTTGCCCTACGCTCATGCTTCGCTCGATATCTTGACTCAACCTCTTGTCCAAGCCTTGCACTGCTTGCGGCATGACTCTGCCTGGCTGTGCTGCGGCAGAAAGCTTCTATGTTGATTGTTTTTCAAGCACGTTCCAACTAATGAACTATGCTAAATCAAATCACCAATATGACAAGTGATTACAACAGTTTAAATTGTGAAGAAAGAATAAAACAAATAAATATGTTAGCAAAACAACTTCTGCCTAGGTACATTTAAGGCATTGTAATGCCCAAACATATTTATCCTTACAAACTCCCCCTTTTTATCTTTCTTCACAAAACCATGAGGCAGCAGCGCAATGAGCACTCCCCCTCAATGAAATACATCTGACTTAGAAGTATATGACATTTATCTTGACAAACAACTAAGGCAATGAAACTCCCCCTTAGTTGATACTTCCTAAGTAGAACAAAAATTTATTTGATATCTAACTAATAGAACAAAAAACAAGTTAAACTAAGTAAGCCTCTAAATAACACACCAATTTTTTTAAAGGAAAAAACACTTAAATTAAACATTGTTCAAACCAAATAAAAACTTAAACAATTGTTCAAAAACAAATAACCAAATAGCAGAAATTAAGTAAATTGTTCAGAGCAAATAAACACTAAATCAAAAGAAGAAATAATATTTCTTCGGGTCTTGAGAACTGCAATCCTTCAGGTTCTTCAATCATCGTGCTCGGGTGACGATCCACGCTCTTCACCATCAATCTCTGCTGCAGTGTCTGCGGCAGCCTTCTCTGCTGCGGCAGCTTCCATCTCTGCAGCTTCTTCAGCTTCAACCTCCTTGATGTCCTCATCAATGCGCTTCTTCAACATCTTCAACACAGTGCTCCTTGCCACTTTGACCTCGGCTGCTGGTACTCCCCCTTTTTGTGGAGAAATGCCCTCTTCTTCAAGGAAGAAAGTGATAGCATCCACAAGTGCCTTGGCCATGTAATCCTGCATAATGACCATATGACTTGCAGCAGTTTGTTCTGCAAATGCCTGGACACGAGCATGAATATTAGGCTGTGGGGCAGATGAGCTTGGGGCAGCAGTTTGCGGCAGCTTGGATGTCTTCTTTTGAGCTGGAGTGGGAGGCACTGCGGCAGTGGCATGAAAACCAGTCCAGGGCAAATCATTGTACTCCCGAACAGACAACTTGTAAGGTTGCGGCACAGAGGTCAGGAGATCAGCACTGTTGTGTGGGAGCCCTTGGATCTTCAACATTTCCCAGATCAGTGATGGGAACGCAAGGCTCTGCGTCTGGGTAATGTTTTCTGCCTGTGAAGCAATCTTCTCAAAAATGAGCTCTCCCAAGTTCACCTGCCTACCTGCACCAAGGTAAAACAAGACTTCCCCCATTTGGGTGTGCACGAAATGCACATTCGTAGTGGGAATCCAGTTGTGCCTGGCAACAGTGAACAAAAAGTAGTAAAAAGAAGAGAGTTTTGAGCAAGGAATGTTGTTGGCAGCATCAGGTGGTGATCTGGTCAGGCGGTGAGACACTGCGGCAATGGTGGGGTCAGCAATTGCGGCAGGATACTCGACATCAGAGCGCTCCAAGAAGGCATTTATTGCGGCAGGGGTGAAGTTAAAGATCTTTTCACGCATGTACACCTTGCCGTAGCCTCTGGATCCATCATCACCAAAGCAGGGACGCAAGTTAGCATAAAAATCGCGCACCAAATCCTCGCAGTAGGGTGCTGCGTAGGATACTGCCTTGACCAACTTCATCTTCGTCAGGAACCTGTCAACTTTGTGTTTGGCACAGGTTGACAAGTCACCATCACGGTCAGGTTGAATAGGCTTGTTGGAGTAGAACTGGGGCCCAATCACTGAACGACGTTCCGACCAGAATCGCCTCGAATAACCCTTCCCGGATTTCATGTCAGAATCCGAGTCCTCCTTGGGGGCATCAATTTTTGGTGCCTTGCCACCTTTCTTCGCAGAGGGTTGTGCTGCGGCATCACCACTGTGTGAGCTGTCAGTTTTTGAAGCGACAGCAACACTCTTTCCCTTGCGGGACTTCTTGGCAGCGGTGGTCTCAACATCAATGGGATTTTCCATTGAGGTAGGGGGCAGAGCCGGGCCTTTGCCTTTGGCAGTGGCGGATCTGGTGGACGGCCGGCGAGGAGGAAGGGGCACCTGCTTCTTCTTGCGCTTCCTTGAGGCAAGATCCTGCAGCAGTGGGTCAGATTCTGTTTCAGAGCCATCTGCGGCATCGTGCTGCTGCTGGCTGGAGTGGCCGGAATCTTCCTCGTCAGAGGGTGTATTTGCAGAAGGGTAAGGAGTCGGTTTGCGATCCTTGGTCTTTTTAGTAGAAGGGTAGTTTTCGTAGAGCTCGTGGTAGTCAAAATCATCAGCATCATCCCTCCTGTTGTAAGGCATGCTTTTGCCTTGCTGCTGCACTTCAGTGTCTGCCTGTGGAAGGGCAGATGATGCGGCAGTAGCAGAAGGCTCAGGAGTGTAAAGGCCCTTAAAATCAGAAGTGTTGAGGGATCTTTCATTCTGGGCAGCCTCGTATGCAAGCACATCATCAACTCCTGAAATGACCACCGGTGATCGCGGAGTTTGGGATGGCTCAGAATGGCTGAAACCAGGGAGTATGATCTGTAGGGGAATAGGCTCATCCTCTGCGGCAAGTCCTTCTTCTGCGGCAGTTTCTCCCCCTGCATCATGATCCGGGGAGATGTTCATGGGAGAAGCCTTACCTGGTCCTTCACCGACATCGATCGGCGGCGATTCTGGAGAGAGGGATGACTGTTGCGACGCGGCGGCAGTGGCGGCGGCGGCGTTGAGAGCTTTGAGGCGGTTGATGGCGTGCAGCGAATCACCTTCGTTGAGGTCGTCCATAGTTGCGTTGGGGCGAACTTCTCTGACCAGTTCCAGAAATCGAGGGTCCTCGAAGTAGCGGGCGAACGGATTTGGGATTAGAGATGCGCCAGCCATTGATTTCAAATACTCGATAATCAATTAGGGTTTTAGAAAAAGAGCACAAACAATCGAACGTAAGAGGATGGGGCTTTATATTGTGCGTTCGATAGAAAAATTTGGGATTTAGAATTTCCGAAATTTCAAACTCTCTTTTGATCGATATAGATGGAGAAGATAGAGTTGAAATAGGATTAGGACTTTTGAATTTCAGTAAATAAGAAAGAAAATAAAACTTGAAAGAGTTTTATGTGGAGTGAAAAACGTATGGCAGTTGATGGGATGGGCAACGGTTACTTTTCAGAAGTTGAACCGTCGCCTGCCGCACACTCGAGTGCTGCCCAACGGTCAAGTGGGGCATTGCTCTGCGGCAGGTCGTTGCCTAATAAAATTGAAACATAAAATTCCCTTTTTTTTTTTTTTTTTTTTTTTTTTTTTTTTTTTTTTTTTTTAATATATTCTTTTTCTGTTTTTAATATTCTCTTTTTCTGTTTTTAGAATATTTTCTTTTTCTATTTTTCATTTTTCATTTTTCATTTTTTTTTTTTTTTTTTTTTTTTATTTTTTTTTTTTAATAAAAGAAGTAAAATATTTTTGTGGTGTGAAACATCAAAGCTTACAAAGCAAAATTAGGAAAAGATTAACAACTATCTAATCCTAATGGAACATCATGCTGCATCGTAAGTACTTCTACTCTACTTAGGTATAATGCCATGTCAACAATGAGATTATTAAATACTTAGGTCACCTAGTACATAGTATCTCAACCCATTTCGTATTAATTACATGTATATGGGTTTGACCATGTTGCCTAAAGTGGTTTGGGTATTTTCTCTTCCTTCGGAAAATTTTAAACTCACAAATTGACTAAGGCAGAATGCTGTGGCAGAGGTTCAGTAGGCATGACAATGCGGCAGCATGATGCAGATCAGCATCTAAGGCATGGTGCACATGCACAAAGAATTTCTTAAGGCAGTGAAGCGTTCTGAGTCCAATGGCTTGGTGAAGATGTCAGCTATTTGCTTCTCTGTTGGGATGTGATCAATCCTTAAAAGGCGTTTTTCCACCAAGTCTCGTATGAAATGATGCCTTATGCTGATGTGTTTGGTTCTTGAGTGCTGCACTGGATTATGGCTGATATTTATGGCACTCGTATTGTCGCAGTAGAGTGTAAGACTATTGCTATCCAGGTGGTAGTCATCAAGCATGTGCTTCAACCAAATCAGTTGGGTACAGCAACTCCCTGCGGCAATATATTCTGATTCGGCAGTGGATAGAGAAATGCAGTTTTGCTTGCGGCTTTGCCATGAAATAATGTTGTTTCCAAGAAAGCAACATCCTCCGCTTGTACTCTTGCGTTCCTCCGTGTCTCCTGCCCAGTCGGCATCTGAAAATCCGACTAAATCGGTGGTGGTATCTTTGGTATACCAAATGCCTAACTCAACTGATGCGGCAACGTAGCGTATGATGCGTTTGACTGCCTTCAAGTGTTCTTCCCTTGGATCAGCTTGAAACCTGGCACATAAACAAACGCTATACATGATATCTGGTCTAGTTGCCGTAAGATAAAGCAAACTCCCTATCATGGATCGGTAGAGTGTCTGATCCACTGCGGCAGTATCGGTGCCTCGGGAGATTTTGTCCGTTGAGCCCATAGGTGTTTTCATGGGCTTGGATCCTTCAAGTTGGAATCTCTTGATGAGATTCTTAGCATATGAAGCTTGTGAGATGAAAGTTCCAGTTGATGATTGCTTGATATGGAGCCCTAAAAAATGAGTTAGTTCTCCTACCATGCTCATCTCAAATTTTGATGCCATGGCAGAGGTAAATGCCTTAAGCATGTTCTCACATGTGGATCCAAAAACAATATCATCTACATAAATTTGAGCAATTAAAATTTTGGAAGAATTGAATTTGACAAACAGGGTCTTGTCGGCAGTGCCTCGGGTGAATCCAAAACTGAGTAGAAAATCAGTTAGGCAGCCATACCAAGCTCTAGGAGCTTGTTTTAGGCCGTACAATGCCTTGTGCAGTTGATACACATGGTCAGGATGTTTCGGATCTTCGAAGCCCTTTGGTTGTGCAACATATGCCTCCTCTTCAAGTATGCCGTTGAGGAACGCTGCCTTCACATCTATTTGATGTAAGGTGATGTTGAGGTGACATGCAATGGCAATGAGTAGACGAATGGACTCCATGCGTGCTACGGGGGCAAAAGTTTCATCGAAATCGATGCCTTCAACTTGCGTATAGCCTTGCGCCACCAGCCTTGCCTTGTTGCGTACAACCTGCCCGTGCTCATTCGACTTATTCTTAAATATCCACTTTGTCCCGATGATATTTTTGTTTTGGGGACGAGGAATGAGCTTCCAAACTTTGTTTCTTTCAAACTCGTTCATCTCTTCTTGCATTGCCATAAACCAAAATTCATCGGCCAATGCTTCTTTGGCATTCTTTGGTTCGATCGTTGAGAGATACGAGGTAATGCCTATTTCAACGCATGTGGCAGACATGCTTATGTTCTTGGTCATGTTGCGGTAGTTGATATACGGATGAACTCTCATGCGTCTGGCCAACATTTGACTCGAAGGGTGGTTTCGGACAACATGCCTTGGGGGATCCCTTCGTCGTTGGTTTGATTCCTCTTCACCATCAGATGAATCTGATTGATGTGGGGTGCTATCATCGTTTGATTGCTCAGGAGATGCTGTTGAAGGTTGAGCATCATCATTCGAGCCAGTAGGTGCGGCAGTAGGCTGCGCAGGTGTGATACTGTCTTCAACTTCTGCTACTGCGGCAGGCTCGAGCAAACCTTTCACATCTTCTTCTTTAGGTTTCCTGAGTCGACTAAGATCATCAAAATCAACATTCACAGATTCAATGATGGTTCTAGTTTGTATGATAAAAATACGATAGGCATGACTATTCCTAGAGTATCCAACAAATAATCCTTTAAGGGATTTTGGATCAAGTTTCGATCTAGGTTCCCTATCATTTAAAACATAACAAACAGACCCAAAAACATGAAAGTATTTTAAATTAGGTTTCCTATTGTTCAAGATTTCATAAGCCGTTTTTGTTGTTCCTGAGCGTATGCTGATGCGGTTCAGGATATGGCATGCGGCATTGAATGCTTCTGCCCAAAATTTCTTGCTTAGGCCCTTGGCGATCAGCATGGTACACGCCATTTCCTTGAGGGTTCGGTTCTTCCTTTCAGCCACGCCGTTTTGTTGCGGTGTTATGGGGGCAGAAAATTCTTGGGCAATGCCATGCGCGTCACAAAAACGAGAAAGCCGTTGGTTTTCAAACTCGGTGCCATGGTCACTTCTTATTCTCTTTACTGAGGCTTCATGATTGGTCTTTATCCACCTGATTAGCTTGGACACCTCATCAAATGTCTCACTCTTGTCTTGGAGAAAACGCACCCAAGTATATCTTGAGAAATCATCCACTACGACAAGTACGTAGCGTTTTCCAGAGTGGCTCCTCGTCTCGATTGGTCCCATTAAATCCATGTGGAGGAGATCAAAGCATTTGGTTTGCTTTTGATACAGTTCTGCCTTGGAGTTGGCAGGTCCTGCGGCAGAGGCATCAGACTGTCCTGCGGCAGGTATTGCTGGATGACTTGTACGAGTCATTTTTCCTTGTTTGCAATATCCACATGTTGTCTTCTGGATTTTTGGGAGAGCTGGAAGTCCACGAACAGCATTTAGCTTGATTAGACGCTCTAAATTCCCAAGACTTGTGTGTCCAAGTTTTTGATGCCATAGGTCAATGTCATCTTTGACTTGTGCAGTGAGGCATGTTTCTCCAATGGAATAGCAATTGTTTGCCTTGGAACGCTCCCCCTGAATGAGTGGGTTCCCTGCACTATCAAACACTTCACACATTTGGTGAGTAAACTTTACATTCATGCCTTCATCGCATAGTTGACTTATGCTTATGAGATTCGTGATGAGGCCTTCAACATGAAGCACTTGTTGTAGCTTCGGCAGCCCTTTCACATTTAATGTGCCTCGGCCAATTATTGAACCACTGGACCCTCCTCCAAATGTGACCTCTCCTCCGTGAAAAACTTTGTAGTTGATGAGGTGATCACTATTTCCGGTCATGTGCCGCGAGCATCCGCTATCGAAGTACCACTTATCATCTTTGGTAGCTTTGAGGGCAGTGAAGATAACATTGCATGTTTCAGCACTTTGGATGGCATTTGATGCGGCAGAGGAGTCATTGGAGGGATCTGAAAAACAAACATTAGAAGAGAGTTTAGTTTTGGGCACCCATTTGCGTATCGTCGTTGCCTTCTTTTTGATAGAATATCGTGAAGACATAGAGTGTGCGAAAAATTTGGGATGCCGTGGTCCAGCGTTGGAGTGAAAGTAAAATCCTCTTGCTTGGTCCTCTTCGCGTCTCCAACAGAAAGGTCGAATGTGACCAGGTACAAGGCAGTAGTGGCAAACATATCGTCTCTTCGATTTAAAATGTTGCTTAGGCAGGGGCTTCCTTGTCTTCATCCTGCCTGATGGTGCCTGCCTTTGCTTCGGCCTTCTGCGGCAGTCTTTTGCTGGGGCAGTGGCCTTGCCTTCGGTTTGTTCATCCTTTTTTGGAGTTGAGGATTGTGCGGCAGCGTTTGAATCGTCATTTGATGCCTTTACAAATGCCATGTCCGTTGGGTTTTTCTTTGGAAAAACGGCATCTACAACCTTTTGATGTCCGAGGCCTTCCCGTTCAACATGTGAAATACTCATTATTGCATCTAATTTTGTTGTTGCCGTGTTCAGTTTTACAAAAGTATTATTTGCAACTTCGAGTTTTTCATTTACACGATTAAAATCAATTTTTAGTTTTTCGGCCTCTAAATCTTTTCTAGTGAGCTGAACATCTAGCTTCTTCAAACGTTCTTCAAAGGTGTTCTTTTCTACGAGCATTTGTTCAATTGCCATGGCCTGCTTCTTCACTTCTTCTTCATATCCGGCTTTGGTTGATGTAAGCATCTTCATCATCTTGGTCTGCCGGGCAAATTTCATGCGTAGCTCATCGAAACTTTCTTTGAGCTCGATGAAAATATCAATGGGAATGGTCTCCTCTTCGGATTCATAGCCATTGACTGAGGCAGTGAGGCACAGGCAGTTCTCTGCGGCAGGGCTTTCTGTCGTTTCTGCGGCAGAGGCAAAGAATGCAACATGCCGTCGTGCATTCACATTGGATGGACTGTCATCTTCATCGTCAGATAGGGTTGTGCCTTCGAGTTGAGCAGTAAGCGCAGTGGTTGAGTCTTCAAGGCAATATTGTTCCATATCTTCTTGCGCAACCATGGAATTCAAAGTTCCAATGCCTCGATCTTTTGAAGGGCATTCGGTTGAGAAGTGTCCAATCCCTTGACATACGTGGCACTTGATCCTTGACCAGTCCTTTGAATTTGGACTTGAACTTGAGGTGGATCCCGTGCTTGGTTGGCGGATCACAAGTCGTCGATCTTGAGTTTGTGGTGACCTTGCCGGGAACTTCCTTCGTCGGGGATCGTACGGCTTCTTCAGCGAGCGAACAAGTACAGCATCCATTTTCCGGGCGAGGAATGCAAACTGGTCATCGCCACCATCAGATCCAAGTAGCTCGTAGATCTCTTCATCGGTCAAATCATTGGTAGATGTGGGGCTGCTGCCTTGAGAACTATTGCCTTGTTCTCTGCCGTCGGGCTCTGCCACGGTGTAGGCAATGTTCCTCTCGTCGCTTCGTGGACGTGATTTCCCGTGAGTTTCACGATCTTCATGGTTCAGTTCATAGTTCTTGAAGATCGCCATCAATGACACATAGTCCTCCTCTGACATGGAGCTGTCTTCTATGGCAGTGACCTTCGGCAGAAACTTTTTACTCATCGATCGCATTATCTTACTACACACTGCCGGGTTGCTAATGGGTGAACCAAGGTCAGCACATTCAGTAACAATGGACATTAATTCTCCAAAGTACTGAAGGCACGTCTCGTCCTCGTTCATACGCAAGTTCTCGAAACGAGACATAAGCATACGGACCTTGGTTTTCTTCACTGTGTTGTTACCTTCACAATGAAGAGCCAGCAAATCCCACACTTGTTTGGCAGTAGTACATTGTTTGACAATTCTGTACATATTGCAATCGATGGATTCAAGGATGGCACACCTTGCCCTATCGTTGGCAGTAGCTGCGGCAGTCTCTTCGATAGACCACTTCTCCGGAGCTTTTTCAAGCTTGCCGCCTTCAGGGATTTCCTCCTGAGGTGGTTTCCATCCTCGAAGTACGGATAGCCACGCACTGCGATCAATTGATTTGATCCTTGCTTCAATGCGGGTTTTCCAAAATCCATAATTACTACCGTCAAGAACAACCGGTGTTCGTACGATGTAAGATGGATCTGCCATTGTAAGTGTGCGTGATCAGACGGACCTTAAACACTAAGTAAGTCTAGTGCCCGCTCTGATACCACTTGAAAGTCGTAGGCAGTAAATAAACGCAGTGAAATGCGCTGCCTAGACAAGGCAGTGTTCTGCGGCAGAACAGCGTATGCCGCAGCACGATGCCTTGTACAGAAAAATCGTTCGTTTTACGTGATTTACTTGATTTAAGTATTTTATCCAGATTAATCAGATTGTTTAAGTGATAAAACTATATATGATATATATATATGAATAGCAGCGGAATTAATAAAAATAAATCACTTCGAACGAACACACACACACGTACGAAAAAGTAAAGAACACGAATTTAAATCTTTGTATGTGTATTTAAATTATACACATACGAAACGGCCTTACGGCCAGAAACTTTATTAAAGAAACGAGTCTTTACAAAAGGAATACTCTTGGATTTACAAATGATTTTACCTAAGGCTATACACATGTATGCCTCGGTGTTTATCGTATCCGAAGAGTATGAACAATCAACAACAAATGAAACCTAGCTACTGGATAACACCTATTCTAAAGTCACGATCATCAGCACTACAAAAGAACTCTCTTAGAGACGAGAGAACATATGGCTCGACGAACTTCACAAGTGAAGTCGCGGCACTAAAGGCGTGATGATCGATCTAGAGAGGAAATGTGTTTCTGGAGGTGTAAAGATGTTGTATGAGTGTTTAGTAAATGCAGCTGGGTCGTCCTCTATTTATAGGTGAGAGTCTCCAACTGATTTCCTCATTTTGCTAGGTCAACAATCGGTTGAGATATTCTAGGGCAGGCTGCTTTGACCGCTGCCGCAGGAATGCCTTCTGAAGTTCTTCTGGAATGCTCTGCCGTACTGCACTGCCTTCCATACTCTCTGGACTTCAGCAATCCTTTGCCCTACGCTCATGCTTCGCTCGATATCTTGACTCAACCTCTTGTCCAAGCCTTGCACTGCTTGCGGCATGACTCTGCCTGGCTGTGCTGCGGCAGAAAGCTTCTATGTTGATTGTTTTTCAAGCACGTTCCAACTAATGAACTATGCTAAATCAAATCACCAATATGACAAGTGATTACAACAGTTTAAATTGTGAAGAAAGAATAAAACAAATAAATATGTTAGCAAAACAACTTCTGCCTAGGTACATTTAAGGCATTGTAATGCCCAAACATATTTATCCTTACAGTTTGACGTACATTCACAGCGCCTTTGATGTATTGATCACACACCGGATCGATTCATGATCCTCTTATCTTCTTCTCATTGTAGTGCCATCCTCGATCCTCTTTTAACAACACCGACAGATATGGTTGTACACAACTCTATCGCTTATCATGTACAACTTCCGTCTCAACTTGTGTGCATAAATAGTTGGAGCATAGGTAGTACTAGGATAGTAGTATGCATAAATAGTTGGAGCATAGGTAGTACTAAGATAGTAGTACTACTTTCGTCGACGAATTCTTACCACCAAGAATCTACTTCAACACCAAAACATCTTTTCTTTAGGGTCTTCTTTAACACCAAAACAATATCTTTTCTTTAGGGTTGGATTGAATGAGTGATATCTCAGCTGAATATGCTTCGTTCGAGAATGATACACCGGATTTTACGCAAAGTGAATGACACTCGCTGTCGCAATTAATCCACACGTGGCCTTGTTGTAGTTCCTGCATAAATAATTGTATCCAAATTATCTCATTAACAGCTTTGGCCACAGTAAGTCAGTAACATGCTCCACCTCCAACTCGACAACG
This sequence comes from Euphrasia confusa, assembly GCA_954870475.1. Taxonomy (NCBI): domain Eukaryota; kingdom Viridiplantae; phylum Streptophyta; class Magnoliopsida; order Lamiales; family Orobanchaceae; genus Euphrasia; species Euphrasia confusa. The sequence continues at coordinate 29,572,689 of OX940960.1, forward strand.
GTACCATCTTCTGCGACCTCGACAACCAAGAAATCGTGGTTCCAGCGAAAGTATATTCGTACTTGGTATAGTACTCTTCTTAGTATACACATCACCTCTGTCATCGGCATCCACCTATTCCAGTAACTCTATATCCGAACTACAGAACCTCAAAGCAAAATGAGAATCACTCTAAGTATCAAAAGATTATTCACTCCACAACTTCTCAATGTTGTTTCTCCGAATTATTCATAAACCAACTAATCACTCCACTGCATAGGCAATATCCGATCTCTTGCACACGATTTAGTGTCAAGGTGAGGAATTTTTCGAATGTGAGTCAAACTTTTGTAGAGAAGAAACAAATGAGGCAGTAGTCGACGCCGTTACGTTGGGGGCATAAACATTAATATATCCTGTCTTAAGAGAATATTTTGGGGGCATAAACATTAATATATCCTGTCTTAAGAGAATATTTTGCGATTACCTGCCACATAACAGAGAAATCAATGACCGTTGTGAAGTAGTGACATAGGCGGCAAAGAAAATAAGGCAACACAAATTTGAGAAATTTCACGTAAAATTTCCTCGCCTCGTACGTATTTCTATTTGCATGAAAAGTTATTTTCAAACAATGTTTCGGAAAATTATGCACTGATTCCTTGTAAACAAAGAACCAGAGCATAATTCCATGGAAGAGAGAGAGAGAGAGTATGTAACTTCGATTTGAATTTTCAACCATTATATAGATGAAAAATACCCAATAGAAAGTGTAGACACAATTTGAAAAGGGGCTACCACCCTTTGAAAATGATTTTCATGACAATTTAATTTATTAATTCCAATATTTTGTCTTGCCATGAAAAAATAATCACTAATCAAACACAATGAGTTATATTATCGCTTTTATATGATCGCACACCCACTCTTTCAACCATGTTATGTATAAGTGTGTGTTATTTCTAGTGCAGAGAAATTGAATGATTATAATTACACCAAATGATCTATCATATGATTTCACTTAAATGGTCGCCAACAAATAACACAGACAATCAACCTCACGTTCATTACGCTCGATTGAGAAAAATAGGTACACAATGCTTCTCTTGTTCAAACAACAATCAATATATATATATATATACATATATGTCTCGACTTACCATTATTTCGACCCCGCTCTCACCATCTCCTCAAGAACCCTACTTGTCCCCAAGTACCTCGACACCACCCACATTACGAAAACCGTGCTGTCATCCGCCACGTGGGACACCGCCAGCAGCCTCCTCGTGACCGCTGGATGGACTAATAATACTGTTTCTTGTTTATAGGTCATGCACCCCCGGCTCGCTGGATGCTTCCAATGTGAAAGTGAGCATTATTGTGTGTGAAATCTCTGACGGTGAAGCAACAGACAAATTTGATGAACTCCAGAATCGATCAGTATGGAGTCACAGGGATGATAGTTATCTCTAGTATCAATCTCTTTTCCAGCTGAGCTCCAACTACATTTTTAACTCGTCCAATGGTTGTGATCGGTAAAGATTAATATATTACAAGTACCACTGCTATCACTCTGCTTTGTCTTGTGAAAACGAAAGACTCATTTTCTCATATATATACACACCGAATCACAATTTTCTTTTATTACAGATACACCCATTACATTAATACATGATATCATAGAATCAATAATAGTGAGATTATTTGGGTATCTTTTTTAACAATCAATTAATTTCCTGATATTTGATTGATTCTTACTTTAGTTTTTCTTATTGCATTGTTATGAACAAATTATACAGGCATATGGTATAAAGTATAAACTTTTGTTACCAAGAAATTGGCAATGACATTGATAATGTATATATTTGTCTGATGACAGAAATTAAACGGTGAACACAATTACACAAACACGGGATAAGAGATCAAACAGCTGCAGTGGTATTTTATTATAATTTAATAAATTACATTAAAATTGATATTCATGTGCATTTTACTAGAATTTAATAGATTACACTAAAATTGATATTTATGTGCATTTTACTATAATTTAATAAATTACATTAAAATTGATATTCATGTGCATTTTACTATAATTTAATAGACTACATTAAAATTGATATTCATGTGCATTTTACTATAGTTTAATAAATTGCATTAAATTTGATATTCATGTGCATTTTACTATAATGTAATAAATTACGTGAGATTATGAATTTACTACAATCACTATCCACACGGGCGAAAGAGCGACCGCGTACGCCGTTGGAGCCGGAGAGGTTTCGATGTTAGACTCGCTTCACCCCGGCCTCGTGTACGAGCTAGGCATGCTGAATTATTTGCCTTTGATCGCTGTTCGGGATATTGTTCGGGGTAATCCCTGGTCCTTTGCTATCACTCGCCATCGGAAGCAAGTTGCTTTGGGTCGTCCGACCTGGGAACGTTTCGTTCGGTGAAGGATTCTCCATTCGTGTCTTTGATGAGGAACTCAGATTGGTGGTCGATCGACCCATCCCAGCATTGAAAACAGTGACTCCAAAATTCTTACTACAAAGAATTTTCTCTAACACCAAAAACTTCTTCCTTAAATTTGTTTGAATGAAGTGATATCCCAACTAAATACGCTTCTTTCGAGTAAATCGTACTTGGCTCTCGCAATAAAAGACACTTCCACGTATGGCTTAGCTTGTTGTAGTTCTCGCATAAACGCTAGCTTGTAGCCAAATCATCTCATTAGAAGCTTCGATCACAGCGAAATGCTCCACCTTACAACTCAACAGTTGTACAATCTTTTGCAATCTCGACATCCAACAAATCGCGGTTTCACCGAAAGTATACACGTCCCGATAGTATTCTTTTTACTATCGACATCACCTCTATTATCGACATCCGTATTTTAAAAAATATGGAGATCGAGTGAATGTAAAGAGAGATAAATCCTCGTAATTTGTGTTATTATAAATAGTAAATTAAGAAATTAATACTCTTTTACATTGTCAATTTTATTTTGTATTTTTTGAATATATATATAGGTTTGAAAAATATCAATGTGATAGTATTAGTGTATTACACTCTTTTTGGTCTCGAAAAAGTATGATGGCCCTTTAAAGCTTATTATTATTTATTTATTTTTGTTTATATATATTTTTAAAAATAAATTAGGAAGTTATTGTAAAAAAAAAAAAAACAATTAAAATTATATTACTTTTATTCTAACTAATTATGCATTATTTTTTTTACATTACAAAAAAGGACTGCATAATTATTTAGTAGTATCTATTTTTATGAATTATCAATAAATTATTATAAAAAGACTTGCCGAATTATTTTATTTTTCTTATTAAATTTCTAGTAATTTACAAAAAATAATAAAAATATACTTTAAAAGATATATAGACATAAGACATTTATGTAATTAAGCATATTGTATAAATACTTTTTGCATAATGTACCACAAAAAAACGGTTTGCCTGAACTTATACCGTCTTTAAAAATAATTTTTTTTTCAATTTAAAATACAATTTTATTTTTACTAACTTATAGTTACTTTACTCTTTAACATAAAATTACATTTTAATCCATTTTATTTGTTAAAAAATAATATTTTTTTCAAATTTTGTGTCAAAACAAGTGTGAATAATAAGTTGATTTTTTTTTTAAATAATATCATAAAATGTCCTGTAACATTGTCCAGTTAACTTTTAGTCTTTTTAGTTTATGAAAAAATAAATTTCGTTCTAGCGTTCTGCTTAGTCTGAATTCAATTCAATTGAGTAAGTGTCACGAAAACATAACTTTAAAAAATAAATACATTCAATTTTTTTATATTTATGTAAAACTTGTTTAGACTATCTCATATTTCATCCATAAATATTATTTGCCACGTCATTTGATTACCTCTCCACTTTATCAAATACTCTCAATTATTTTTTTAAATATCTCACACTCTAAATTATAAAATAGTTTGAAAAGTTATTTTATTTTTCTCTCACTATATATTCATCATTTTTTCTTCATTTTGATATCATTAAACATATAACTCAATATATATAAATTAATTTGATTTGAATATATCAATAATTTTAAGAAAATGAAGTGTATTTTTATAAAATAGTGAGAAAATTGAAAAAAATAATTAGTATCCAAATCAAATAAACTTAGTCTCTATTTAAAGATCTTGGAAAAAAAATTAATTTAAAAAATCCATTTTTTTGTTATTTATATTTCAAAAATATCATTTAAAAATAAAATGTCTACTTATAAATTTATAACACGGTTTGCCCAAACCTGCCCAAACCTGCCATATCATCACCTTTTTTAGAATAATTAGAGAATGATTTTTTTAAAACCATTTGAGAATGATTTTCATGACAATTTAATAATTCCAGTTTTTTTTACTTTGGCATGAAAAAATAATCACTTATCAATAACACACGCCCACACATTTCCAAAACCTTGCCATGTAATTAATTTAATTGAGTGATTATAATTACACAAAATGATCAATGATATGATTTCACTTAAATTGTGATCACCAACAAATAACACACAATCAACTAGATAAATATTTTTTTTGTTTCATAAATGGAGTAATTTTTCGATTTAGTCCAACATATATACATTCATTTTCAAATATGCTGAATTGAGTTTTGATTTAGTCCTTTTTGGACGGATATCATATCTCCAAAAGTTTTCAAATTTTCCACACTTGATTTATTTACAAAATTAATAGTACTAGTCCTCTTGCCCGTGCGATGCACGCTAATAAATTTCAAAATTTTGTTACTCGAAATAAGCTCTTTCTGTTTATATTTGATGTTTAACCTAACAAATAATTCGATATAGACATTGATAATGCATAAATAAACATTAAGTTTGTGATCTAATTGTAATATCTAATAAGAAATTACAATGAAATTACAAATTTTGGAATACTTCTTTATAAACTACATTTGTTGTTCTATTCGTAAGACGGCCACGATCATCACAAAGCAAAAGTTTCAACCCGGTGGTGTTGGTTACTCTAGACAGCGCAACGTACAATTGACCGTGCGTAAATACTGGTCTCTTCAAAAATATTCCAACATTTCTTAACGACTGACCTTGACTCTTATTAATCGTCATGACATACGATATCATAATCGGAAATTGTCTTCGTTAAAAAGAAAACGGGAATTTGGTATCTGATGGCGTCAGAGCAATTCGAGGAATAAAAATCAATTCCCCAGAATTATTTCCTCCTAATACTTTCGTCTGGATAACATAATTACCAAGGTGTGTTACAACCATCCTAGTACCGCATAGTCCCAAAGCGGCATCCATATTCCGTAGCAACATAACGGGCACACCAACCTAATAAAAAACAATTCATGTATCAAAAATATTTAACATCTCACAAAATGAAATTAATTCATTTAATTAATTATTTAATAAATAAAATACATAGAATATACCTGGATAAATGGTTGTATAAATGGTTACAATTTGAATACATATATATTAACGTAATATTTGTATGAATATAAATATTAGGAATAATCAAAATGATTGATTATTCTTCAATAATATATATATTAGTCGCACAGCTATATAATGATCATATTTGAATGTATATATTAACTATTATATTAATTAATTAATAGAAATAGATTTGAAAAAAAAGTTATAGTAATACTAACCTTCAACTTCAGCTCATGGTTTGGCAGTCCGGAACACTTGATGGTATTTAAAAACTCAACAGAATGCATTTGAGCAAACATATTATCCCCACGTTCGGTAGGGACAATACTATCCGAACTCAAGTAAATTCGTTCTTCAGTATTATGCATTGCAACCATGTAATCGTTGATTTCATTAACGTCATCCAGGGTCGGCGCCAGAATCGCCCGTCCGTCTAGAAAATTGATATCACCAATGTGGTCATGGAAATTCGGGTATGTGGCTTGAACAATAGATTCAATATGATTATCCGAATGAGTTATCAAATATTCATCCGCGATCTCTATATCCACTTCTCCGTCATTATCGTCACCAATAGTACCATCCCCTATAGAAGACAGCCAATCAGAGAACTCGCGCAACTTACGACCATCACTTCCCTCACCGATATTTTGCAGTCTCATATTTTTGGTCAAGCGCAAAACTTTGCAATTTATCCATATGTTGGAAGAATTAATAGTGGCGTGAACTATATCTTGCCTCGTACCTTTAGGTATGACCGGTAAAATTTGTCGAAAATCTCCTCCGAACACAACAACCTTGCCTCCGAAAGGCAGATGCTGAGCTTCAGGTCGATGGGAGCTCATGATATCACGCATTGTTCGATCTAGTGCTTCAAAACAATTCCTACAAAAATCAAAACCAAAATAGAATAAATATGATTATGTTGTATTAATAATTATATAGTAAACACAAAAATATAAGATAGTAAGACAATAAAATCTGATTAATTGATTGTTAATACCTGTGCATCATAGGAGCCTCGTCCCATATAATGAGTTTCGTCTTAACAATCAATTTACATAGATCGCTTTGCTTCCTGATGTTACACGTAGAGCTTTCGTGCAAAGATATCGGAATCTTTAACCTTGAATGGGTTGTTCTACCTCCTGGTAAAAGAAGAGAAGTTATACCGCTTGAAGCAACATATAGAACAATGTCGCCCCTAGATCGGACGACAGCAGATAGAGTCTTCCAAACAAAAGTTTTGTCAGTTCCACCATAACCATACAAAAAGAAAACCTGTCCGTTTGGATCGTCGACAGTTCGAATGATTGTCTTATAAGTCTTCCGCTGATCATCATTCAACATGGCCACTAATTGTTCGTACTCGACTCGGAGAGCATTTCTGTCATAGGCAAGCTCGGCTGCTAAGAGGCTGTTTTGTCCAACAGTAACATCAACGAATTTTGGATATGGCATATTTGGAATATCTTTCAGCGTTTGTCCTTGGCGCTTCAACATCTCTTCAATGAATTGCAAGCTGAAATTATAAATCTCATCTTGTGTGAGAGTTACATCTGAGGATAATATGGAAAAAATACGTTAATAATTAGCGGTCGATTATCAAAAATATCGATGAATTATATTGCATGCAGGCACTGTAAAAGTTTTTCATGGGGCAAATGATGTAATTATCAACATCGTTCGGACAGTTTTTCATGGATTTTAAAAGTTGTGCAAATTTTAATAACTTGCATTAAATATAATAACAATTATAAATCACTTATTTATTACACATATATAATAAAAAAATGTATTTAGGTCTATAAACATTAAATTCAATAACATACGTAAAACTGAACGAAAGTCTTTTTAGAAATTGACATCAGACCAAGACATTGATTGAAAATGATTAGTAAAAAGTTGAAAAAAAATAAAATTATTATAAAAAATCTCTAGACAATTAGAGTAATTAGAGGGATGAGAAAGAATGAGTACTATAAATAAATATAAATAAATAGTAGTATAATAGAATAAACGTAATTAAAGGAGATAAATATTTTATAAACGTGATATTTTGAATATTACTTATTTAAATAAATCAAAATATATTAATTTAGTTTAAAGCAGAAGATAAATAAGGAATAAAGCCGGAGATATTTTAATACTCTAATATAAATAGAGGATAATATTATTTTTAATTGTAAATTAATAAAAAATTGAATTATTATTTGTTTTTTTGTATTTTTTGTAGCCTTTTCATTTCAGCTATTTTTTTTATTTGTTCATGCTCACATTTATTTATTTTTGTAGAGCTTTATGTAAGTTTTGTTGTTTTTTTGTGTTTTTGTATTTTTTGGACTACCTCTCACTTTTAATTTAAACTATTTTTTTTATTTGTTCATGCTAACATTTATTTATTTAATTTTTATTTCAGCTATTTTTTTTATTTATTCATGCACACATTTATTTATTTTTGTGCAGAGCTTTATGTAAGTTTTTGTTGTTTTTTTTTTGTTTTTTTGTATTTTTTGTAGCCTTTTCATTTAGCTATTTTTTTTATTTGTTTATGCTAACGTTTATTTATTTTTTTGCAGAGCTCTATGTATGTTTTGTTTTTGTTTTTTGTTTTTTGTATTTTTTGCAGCTAAGTATTATTTTACTAATTTGATTTTAATAACTTTTGCAAGTAAGTCATTTTTTTCCAGACCTTTTGAATTTCTTACTCATTTTTTGTTTATTTTGTAGGTTTATTTATAACTATTTATTTTGTAGTTTCATTATAAGTAAAATACTGTGCGACCGAAGTCATGAAAAAAGATCAAAACATTTGATTGCACAAATTTTAAATAGATTCCAAGCTTTTGTTTATGTTTCTTGATAAAATTAGAGTAGTTTGTGTTAATTTTATTTATGATGTAATTTACTCAATTTACTGTAATTTTAAAGTAGTTTGTTTTCATTTTATTTATGATGTATTTTATCTATTTAATGTAATTAATGAAATTTACGCAATTTACAATAATTCTATTTAATTTTATTCTAATTTTGTTTATTTTGTAACTTATAGCAACAATATTTTTATTTGTATTACTTACAAATATCACTAAAACATAATTAATTTATGTATTTTAGTTTGATATTTTTATATATATAACTAATAATAATAATTGTGATTTAATTAATTTATGTATTTTAATAAATTTATAAAATAAAAATAAATTTTATGTATTTTTTATTAATTTACAATTAAAAATAATATTATCCTCTATTTATATTAGAGCATTAAAATATCTCCGGCTTTATTCTTTATTTATCTACTGCTTTAAACTAAATTAATATATTTTGATTTATTTAAATAAGTAATATTCAAAATATCACGTTTATAGAATATTTATCTCCTTTAATTACGTTTATTCTATTATACTACTATTTATTTATATTTATTTATAGTACTCATTCTTTCTCATCCCTCTAATTACTCTAATTGTCTAGAGATTATTTTATAATAATTTTATTTTTTTTCAACTTTTTACTAATCATTTTCAATCAATGTCTTGGTCTGATGTCAATTTCTCCGAAAAAGACTTTCGTTCAGTTTTACGTATGTTATTGAATTTAATTGATTTATAATTGTTATTATATTTAATCAGGTTATTAAAATTTGCACAACTTTTAAAATCCATGAAAAACTGTCCGAGCGATGTTGATAATTACATCATTTGCCCCATGAAAAACTTTTACAGTATAATTCATTGATATTTTTTATAATCGACCGCTAATTATTAACGTATTTTTTCCATTATCCTCAGATGTAACTCTCACACAAGATGAGATTTATAATTTCAATTCATTGAAGAGATGTTGAAGCGCCAAAGACAAACGCTGAAAGATATTCCAAATATGCCATATCCAAAATTCGTTGATGTTACTGTTGGACAAAACAGTCTCTTAGCAGCCGAGCTTGCCTATGACAGAAATGCTCTCCGAGTCGAGTACGAACAATTAGTGGTCATGTTGAATGATGATCAGCGGAAGGCTTATAAGACAATCATTCGAACTGTCGACGATCCAAACGGACAGGTTTTATTTTTGTATGGTTATGGTGGAACTGGCAAAACTTTTGTTTGGAAGACTCTATATTTATTAAATAAGACATATAGTTACTCTTAAAACAACTCATAAGACCATCTTATAAGCTCTTTTAAATAAGCTCACCCAAACAGGCTTTATCAAAATGAATTAGCGCAAAATTAAATATATATGTTTAAATAAAAATATATTTTTAGCACAAATATATATTTTTAAATATATGTTTAAATATTAGCGCAAAATATAATGTTTAAATGATAAGATATGAAAGGAGATGGCAAAAAATAAATATAAATAAACAACTTATTTTTAAGTTTTATAAAAAAAATTAAGAACTTATGTATCTTATTTCGAACAATGTTAGCTCAAAACCTCTGTTCTTTTCCCATGTTAGCTCAAAACATCTGTTCTTTTCCACATCTAGCTAAAATTAAGAACTTATTGCAGCTTATAGTAATAATACTTTTACCAAGATCAAAAAAATTGGATTGGAAAAAGAAAAACATCGCTAGGGTTAAAACTGATTTTAGTTTAGCGCAAAAAATAAAATTAATAATTAGGAAAAAAATAACATAGCAAAATTAAAAAAGTAAAAATTTGGTTAATATATGAGAGAGTTTGACAGAGCTTATAAACTCCTTAAAACAGCTTATAAGCTGTTTAAGAGCTTAAAAGCTCCTAAATTTTGTTTGGTAAAATTTAAAAAAAAAATCATAAAAAACTTAAAAATAAGCTGTTTAAAAAAATGTAATGGGGAAGTACTTTTTTTTCAACAACTTATAACCTCTTGTCACTTAAACAATAAATACCAAAATACCTCAAAAATTATTACCTTATATATATATACAAAAATTCTAAATTTATTATTTAACTAATATAAATATTTTTAATTATTTTTTTCATATATAACAAATTATTTTTGGTAATTTTATTTAAATAAAGTCTTAAATTGCCAAACAAATTAACCTATTATAAGTTTATATATCAATTTTATCCCAACAGTTTAACAACTTATTTATTAAATAAGACATATAGCTTATCAACTCTTAAAACAATTAACTTAAGTATAATAGTTAAGTTAAGTGAGAGAGTTTGACAGAACTTATGTATTTTATTTCGAATAAATAAAAAAAATAGGTGAAATAAAAATTAAATAAATAAATGTTAGCATGAAAAAATAAAAAAAATAGTTTAAATTAAAAGTGAGAGGTAGTCCAAAAAATACAAAAACACAAAAAAACAACAAAACTTACATAGAGCTCTACAAAAATAAATAAATGTGAGCATGAACAAATAAAAAAAAATAGCTGAAATGAAAAGGCTAAAAAAAAAAAAAAAAAAAAAAAAGTTACATAGAGCTCTGCACAAAAATAAATAAATGTGAGCATTATTAAATAAAAAAAATAGCTGAAATGAAAATTGAATAAAAAAATGTGAAAATGAACAAATAAAAAAAAATAGAAGTGAGAGTTAGTGCAAAAATACAAAAAAAGAAAAAAAAACAACAAAACTTACATAAAGTGCACAAAAATAAATAAATGTGAGCATAAACAAATAAAAAAATAGCTGAAATGAAAAACCTACAAAAAATACAAAAAAAAACAAAAAAAAAAGAACAAAACTTACGCTCTCCACAAAAATAAATAAATGTAAGCATGAATAAATAAAAAAAATAAATGAAATGAAAATTGAATAAATAAATTTGAGGATGAATAAATAAAAAAAATAGCTGAAATTAAAAGTGAGAGTTAGTGCAAAAATTCAAAAAAAACAAAAAAACAACAAAACTTACATAGAGTTCTGGACAAAAATAAATAAATGTGAGCATGAACAAATAAAAAAAATAGCTGAAATGAAAAGGCTACAAAAAATAAAAAAAACAAAAAAAAAGAACAAAACTTAAATAGAGTTCTGCACAAAAATAAATAAATGTGAGAATGAATAAAAAAAAAATAGCTGAAATGAAAATTGAATAAATAAATGTGAACATGAACAAATAAAAAAAATAGCTGAAAATAAAAGTCAGAGGTAATCCAAAAAATAAAAAAAACAAAAAAAACAACAAAACTTACCTAGAGTTCTGCACAAAAATAAATAAATGTGAGCATGAACAAATAAAAAAAATAGCTGAAATGAAAAGGCTACAAAAAATACAAAAAAACAAAAAAAAAGAACAAAACTTACGCTCTGCACAAAAATAAATAAATGTGAGCATGAATAAATAAAAAAATAGCTAAAATGAAAATTGAATAAATAAATGTAAGCATGAACAAATAAAAAAAATAGTGAAATTAAAAGTGAGAGTTAGTGCAAAAATAAAAAAAAACAAAAAAACAACAAAACTTAAATAGAGTTCTGCACAAAAATAAATAAATGTGAGCATGAACAAATAAAAAAAATAGGTGAAATGAAAAGGCTACAAAAAATAAAAAAAAAACAAAAAAAAAGAACAAAACTTACATAGAGCTTGCATAAAAATAAATAAATGTGAGTGAATAAAAAAAAGATGAAATGAAAAGTGAATAAATAAATGTGAGTAATGAACAAATAAAAAAATAGCTAAATGAAAAGTGAAAGGTAGGAAATGAGTGAAGATTACATCTTTATATAGACACGGATTTGAAGTAGGGTTTGATAATATTTATTATTTTTAAATATAACTAATTTGAATTCCCTTAAATTTCGTTATTATTGTTTGTATAATAAAAATTAATTAATTTATTCATTAAATATATCAATAACAAATGTAGATTCTCTCTTATCATAATAATTAATTTTAGTAGTATAATAGAATAAACTAATTAAAGGAGATAAATAATGAATAAATGTTATATTTTGAATATTTAAAAGTCAATATTTACGGAGATTATATTAAAGAGATTATAAATATAAATTATATTATATAAAAAAATAAATAATTATACTAATTTATTAAAAATAATTACGCTAATTAATTACACTAAAAATAATATTTATTATATTAAGAAGATTATATATGTAAATTATATTATATAAAGAAAGAAAGAAATAATTACACTAATCAATTAAAAATAATTGCGCTAATTAATTAAAAATAATTACGCTAATTAATTACACTAAAAATAATATTATTAATATAAATTATATTATATAAATAAATAAATAAATAATTACGCTAATTAATTAAAAATAATTGAGCTAATTAATTAAAAATAATAATTATCTAATTAATTATTTAAAAATAATTGAGCTAATTAATTAAAAATAATAATTATCTAATTAATTATGCTAAATTAATTAAGCAATTATTTGTAATTAATTATTATTTTACCTAATTAATTAAGTTAAAAATAATAATTAATTTCAAATAATTGTCTAATTAATTAAAAATAATTACACTAATTAATTACGCTAAAAATAATATTGAATTATATTAAGAAAAATATAAATGAAAATTATATTATATAAAGAAATAAATAATTACGCTAATTAATCAAAAATAATTGTTTGAATTAATTACGCTAAAAATTCTAATTAATTACGTTAAAAATAATAATTAATAATGACCAGTGTGAACACAAATTTAATCTGTTTAATAATAAGTGTGAACACAAAAAAAATCAAACGGTGAAAACATACGACACCTCGGACAATTGTTAGCTGAATTATATATTATAAGGATTATTTACTTATTTAATAAAATAAAATAAGAAGTGACAAAATTAGTGAAATACTTATATATCAATAAATTTACTTTACCTTTTAACATTTATCCATTATGTATTTTTTGTTCCAATTTTTTTTTAAAATTTCCTAAAAACAAGTGTGAATAAATAATTTGAGATGCATAAAATATTTTATTTTGTATTTCTTTATAAAATTTGTACATCCAATTAATATTGAATACTCCATCGTTAGATAAAATCGAATCACATTGAATGGATTATTTTGTACGTATGTAACTTCCATGTGAATTTTCAACCATCATACGGATGAAAATGATTTTCATGACAATTTAATAATTCCAAATTTTTGACTTGTCATACAAAACCATAACTAATGTGTTAATTAGTATTTGTTGTGCAGAAACATTGAATGATTATAATTACTACACCAAACGATCAACGATACGATTTCACTTAAATTGTCACCAACAAATAACACACAATCAACCTCACATTCATTATGCTCGATTGAGAAACATTAATTGAATCATTATAATTACATCAAATTAATGATCAATCATACACACTCAAAAATATAACACACACAACCTCACTTCATTATGCTCGATTGAGAAAAATAGGTACACACTACACAAACACAATGCTTTTCTTGTTCAAAGACTTACCATTTAATTATTTCGATTTTATTTCCGACTTCCGAGTCAACGTACTCATAACTTCACGAGTAGCGGCTGCCCCTTTCCACACGCCCGCATGCGCGGTCAGAATCTCCTTGACCTTCTCCTTCAGAAGCACTTTCCGGTCAGCTGCCCGCATCACCATGCATAGCTTCTCCACCGTCCCCGCTCTCACCATCTCCTCAAGAACCCTACTCGTCCCCAAATACCTCGACACAATCCATATTACGAAAACCGCACTATCATCCGCCACGTGGGACACCTTCAACAACCTCCTCGTCACCGCCTCGATCCCACACGGATGGCCCACCAGCCGGGCCCTCCCCTCCTTACTCGAGCACAGGTGGCACAATATCCCAAGCACCAACTCCGTCGTCTCCTTCTCCCCTCCGCCCCTTAGGTCGACCTCGATTAGGTCGGAAACCGCCCCTAGCCCGACCATGACGTCTCGATTCTTCCCCCACGGGCACGAGTCGAGGAGCATGTTGAGGAGCGAGACGACCCCTTCCTGCGAGACGAGACGAAGGCTGGAGAGCACGGTCCCGAAGAACTCGGGGGTGAGCTTCTCGAGGGTTCTCGGGGTTTCCCTCTCGACTACGGATTTGAGGAAGTGGGCGGCGTAGGGTTTCACCACCGCCCGATCGTCGATGGAGCAATCGTCGCCGAGGACCCACAGCAACGACTCGACGATTTTTTCGTTTCGAGCCGAGGGGCCGGTGGGGTCGACGAGGTAGAAGAGGCTGAGAGCTTCTCGAAGGCCTTCGGTGGAGCGATTCTCGTGGCAAGAAACGACGAAGGAGACGAGCGAGTCGGTTAGGTTTGTCCGAGCGCCGAGCGTGATTCTATTCGGCTCGCTCTCGGAGGCGTGGGCTTCGAGTTTGAGGAGCGATTTGATAGGGTGGGGCCCACGGAGGTCGGAGATGAGGGTGGTGAAGTCGAGGGTGGGAGTAGGCGGGGTGAGGTGGAGGGAGTTGGCTGAGCACCAGGATTGGATGAGACGGAGGAGGGTGTTGTTAGGGGTGATGAGGTCAGCGGAGGGCAAAGGTTGCATGGTGACGGGGCATTTGGGGTTGATCGAAAGCCACCGTTGGATGCTGTCTCGATCGTACGTGATCCCGGAGATGGCCGTCACCGGGTCCTTCATGATTTCGAGGGAAATAGGGCAGATGAAGTATTCGGGGACTTCTATGTTGTCCATGTCAATATTGCAAAACACAGAATCAAATACTTGGAGTATATATTATTAAGAGACTTAAGTGTGTGAGTATATATATATAGAGACTAATTGGTAGTACAATATAAGGAGGCGTGAATTATAATGTACTATATATCTATTGTGTCATGAAGAAAATATTTAGTAAATCTGGTGATTAATTAATTAGGAGGAAACGACAGAATTTCTAACAGAGAGAAGTTGGGGGCTAAAGATTTTGCTAATTTTAATATTCAAACGTACAACTAGTTAATTCGGTGGTCAATGGTCAACAAAAATGTGTTTAGCGAAATCACGGAAATAAATATAAATATATATAATATAATTGATGTGCTGCTGGCCGCTGTGGCCTTTGGAGTTTGGAGAGTCGGAGGTTGATGGATGCCTTGGATGGAGCGGGTACTTACAGTACATTTCTTAATTTTGACATTTTGAATTAAATTATACTATTTCATCAGAGGATTAAAGATAATATTCATACTAATTATGCATAGAGATTGAAAAAATCACCTTTTAATTATTTTATAAAAAACATGTAAAAGTTATTTTTTTTCGTGTCAAAGCAAAAATTAAAAAATAAAAAATAAATATAAAATAGTTGTAGATAAGTTTATAAATTAAGGATAAAATTGTATTTTAAAATAAAAAGTTAGAATAATTATTTTTGTGTATCAGATAAAAAAATACAATATGAATAGAAAATATATATTAATTTTTTTAAATAATTGTATACTAAGTAATATACTCCATTTAGATTTCTTATTTGTATATTCAAAACCACGACTATTGTACACGTCATTGCACGCATCACTTTTTGCTAAATTAAGACGATTGAAAAACACTTTGAAAATTGTAAAAACAAAAAAAAAATTACCCTCTCACTTCCTCTACTTATATTTAAAATTTTGGATACTTTGCAATTTTTGTTGTTGTTTAAAGTGTGCAATGCTATAAATAAAATATATTTTTTTAACAATTTTTTATTATTTCAGTAATCATTTATTTAAATAGATACTATTAATTTTTTATCTAACTTAATTATTACTTATATAATAATAATTATTATACTCTTATTTTATATTATTCAACTCATATGATTTTTGTTTTTTTTGCGAAATTTAAATTAATTAGTAGCACTTCCCGTGCGATGCACGTGATTTATTTGTTTGAAATAATCTAAAATTTTATTTAATTTCCAACAGCAAAAAATTTATTAATGGACTAACAAATTATTTTATTTAATAATCGAAATCTCACTTAAATTTGTAAATTCGTATTAATCTCAGTTAATTATTAACTGTTATCTTGATTATGGAAATTTTATTATTTTCAAAGATTACTGTAATTTATAGTATGTAAGCTTTTTGGGGTATAGCCGAGTAGTAATGTCTGTGGTGATTTTAGTGTAATTCCCCGACGACGCAAAGTTCGAATTTTGGATATGACAAATTTTTATTGAAATATTATGAAGTTAGTCCTTGAATGAGACATATTGGCTCTCTCCCACATGTGTCTGCTACTCGGACACATCCTACCCGATCGAGGACCCTCTGATCTGGTGGAAGAGAAATTTCTCGTCTCTCATTTCTCGAGTGTCAAACGCATCTCTACATTTCTCGAGTGTCAAACGCATTCAACAAAAACCTAAAACCGCTGGGGAAAAATCAAAATAAATGGAAAATAAAAATTATAAAGGTGGAAAATAAATAGAAATATAAAAAATTGAATTTATTTGGTGAAAATGAAGGAGATGAAATGACATCAATGCAATCTATATTAATATAACGTCTGTTAACCTGCAAAACAAATTTAACATAACTAAATTTGGGATAAACTAAAAATTAAAAAAAAAATTTAGTCGAACATAATTAATACCTCGACAATTTGATTCTAGAATCTGTGAAAAAATCATAATTAATACATAAAATTAAAAAAATCGAGGAAAAAAATGAATGAATAAAAAAACGTATACATGTAAATAGATTCAATGTTCAGAAAATAAAAAATGGCCTACTAAGCAAGATTATAGCAAGAGAAAATAATATACCTAAAAAGTTTCATTACTTTTTTTTTAACTCAAGTAGATTAGGAATAAGAGGAGATCGATTTTTATGAGATACTATTAATTGGAATTAAATTAATATTAATGGAATAAAAAAAAAATTTGAAAAAAGAAATAATATATATATATATATATATATATATATTTAAGAATAATTTATTATTATTATTAAAAATATATAATTTCAAATTACTATTTAAAATTTATATATAATAATTTAAATATGCTTAATAATATTATTATTTAAAATTTATGTATTTTTTTATTTATAATTGATAGTGTGAACACAATATTATTATTGATTTCATATTGGTCCACGTGGCATTAGTGGATCCTGAAATTATATATGTATAGATTTATATTAACTCTATCTCAATTAATTATATATTTTTTATTTATAATTTATAAAAAAATACTCCGTACTAAATCGTTAAGACCTAAACAGTAGAACAAACTCCAATTAATAATTATACCTACAACAATCTATCTCTATTTCGAGATTTGACATTATTCCTTCTTGGCTCAAATAATTACAAGCGTACAAATATATCTAAACAATAAGATATATTTTTTAATTTGATTTGATTTCACATTTCAAAATATTTATAAAGAAAGTGACATTAAGTTTTAACGAATTACACTATTTGATGAACTAATTAGAATTGCATGAATAATGGGACAAACATGCTCTTTTAGCCTCTTGTGCTACTTTTATGAAATTAATATTTTGATATATTTAACATATATATATATATATATATATATATATTCCAATTTTATAAAGTACTTTGACCACAAAAATTCTACTGTAGTAAGGTTGGAGAATTCATTGACTAGAAGTTTGTCGCGGTGTTTGTATTTAATTTGTTTAAGATTATTTATTTTTTGAAGATTTAGCTGAATATAAAAAATGTTTATTGACTGCAATAACTTTACGGGTGGAAGTTTGAACAACAATGTCAATAACTTTTTGTCAGTGTATTGCTAATTAAAAATAAATTCTACTTATTGTACAGTAATAGTACTGTATTAGTCGTACATTAATTATGTGGCTCTTATCTTGACAGATCATGACAACTAATTTATCAATTTTAGTCCAATAACTTTGGGGTCATAAAAAGAATCTCAATTAACTGAGTTCCAACTTATTTTATTATATAAATAGTTGTTAGCTCAGTTGGTAACCTATATAAAAAAAACTTATTTTATTATATTTATATTTTTGTAAAGATTGTTCATTCACAAAGGAATAAGAATTAAAGAAAATAAAATTAAACTATCAAATATGAAATAATTTTGTGGTACTCCTAAATGCTTATATATTTTGGGGGTTTTTTATTAATTAAAAACACATGTCATGGTATGTATACTGCTTCAGTGATTATATTTAATGACTATGTGAATATTTTACGTAAATTAAGAAAAGATAATTTTTTTTTGAATAATATAAAGTAAGTGTATAATAGGTATTAGATTATAATTAAATAATAAAGTTAGTTGAAAAAATAAGTAACACATATGTGAATAAAGTTATATTGTATAATAAAGTTAAATAAATTTTTTGATTTTAAGATGTGAAAATAATTATGGGACAAAAAAAAAAGTGTGCAAATAATGATAGGATCATAGGACCAAGAGAATAAAAATTAAAGAAGGCCAAGAAAAAATAAATTAATTTCTTCTACATTCAAAAACAAATGAAAACGAAAAAATGACTGCTCAAGGCTATTGTTATGATTGACTGCTTTTAGTTTATCTTGTAAATTATGAAGTTCCAAATTTATTTTATAATTATCGATTTTATATTTAATGGCTATGTGATAATGTGAATGCTAACATTATCCCTGATCTTGCATCCGAAATGTATTTTACTCTCGATAAATGCTAATATTATTTCTTGATTCTTGTATTTAAACTTTTTATAAATCTCTCCATGTGACCAATTGAGTAGTATATATATTTCACTCTCAATAACTTGCACACATTTTACTATTTTTGTGATTTTTTTATATCTATACATATATAATTTCTGAATCTCTCCATCCCACATGGATCAATAAGAAAGGTTTAATATTATTGTGTTCACACTATAAATTATAAATAAAAATAATAATATTAAATATAAATTATAAATAAAAATAATAATATAATTATTAAGTCAAAATTTGTACATTAATATAATTATTTGATAGGTTTTTATATTCAGTAAATTTGTAAAGTTTAGGAATATGTAATTCTAATTAATGATAAGTTTTTTTATTTTTTTCCAT
Source organism: Euphrasia confusa (assembly GCA_954870475.1). NCBI lineage: Eukaryota > Viridiplantae > Streptophyta > Magnoliopsida > Lamiales > Orobanchaceae > Euphrasia > Euphrasia confusa. The sequence goes on from OX940960.1 coordinate 29,592,086, forward strand.
TTCCATAAATATTTTTTTATTCTTTATAAAACCCATTCTCCTCTTATTTTCAAATTTCAACCGATCCACTCATCTTTCCAAGAAAAATCGGCCGCATTTTATAGAAAATATCGAGATCAATTTGCCAAGGTATTTCATGTTCTCATGCTTCAATATTTCTGCTTATATATATATTCGTCAAATATTTCTTATCTTTTTCAGAATTTCATGTACGCTTTAATTATTTCATTATACATTTTTTTTCGTTTTTCTCTAATTTAAATTTGGATTTTTTTTGCATAATTAAATTAAGGTATAATTTATTAGTAGAATTTGTTTTTTTTTCAATATCTCATAAATTGAATTGGAATTGTAACCTACAGTCCGTTTGGAATGAATTTTTTTTCATTAGGAGTAGAATTGATACAAAATTTGACAAAAGATTGATACAAAATTTGACAAAAGACGACTATGGAATGATTTGCGTATCTATTTTGTTAATTGCAATGTCAATCTATCGGCAGAGAAATAAATTAACATTTTCTATATTACAGTTCTATATTCGATAAGTTAATTACGTACGGGTCGCAGCCGCAGTGGTTCTCGACTTTGACCTGCCCCCATCATAGCTTAATCATGATTCTCGACTCTTGCTCTCTTTTTTCTATATTTTCTTCATTATAGGTGAGATCAATATGATGGTGTCGAATTTTTAAATATTAAAAATGATCAAATAAATAAAATATCTTCTATAATGAGATTTTATACTTTATTTTAATAATTTTATTATTATTTTGTTGAGAATGAGATACAATTTTAAAAAAGGCAATCGCGTTCCATTCCATCCCGATTTATTTTTTTCATAATGGGACGAGATAGGATCGGGACGATCCCATTTTATCCCGTCCCGTCCCGTCCCACAAATTTATTAATATACATAAAAAAAATATTATTTTTCCACATAAATTGATATAAATATCAAAATATTAATCACACTTTCGATTAAATTTATTTCTTAATTAATACATTTTCACAAATCTCATAATAATTTATTTTTTTATATAATTTGTTTTGAAAATACTTAAATATATATTTTAAAAATTGTAAAAAGTCTTTTAAATTGAATAATTTAACTTATTTCTCTTAAAAACATATTTTTTTATTGTATTTTGATTATTTTATAAATTGATAATATTTAATTTAATTTAATTTAATTTTATTGTTAATTTTATAATTTTATTTAAAATTTTGGGAGGTTCCGATCCCGTCTCGATCTCGACCCGAATATAATTTATCAGGATGAGACGAGATTCCCATAATTCCGTCTCATGCTCACCTTTACAAATTAGAGTGAGAATAAGATTATGAAATAAAATAAAATTTTCATACGCATCAATTTAAAAAAATATACCACGTGCATCGCACGGGGCAGTAGTACTAGTTGGTTTAAATCTCTACACATATTACTATTTTTGTGATTTTTTTCTATTGGTTTAAATCTCTCCTTTGAAATTTGAGTACTAATTTCGTTTAGCGAAGCTTATCCTCCAAATTTAAATTTATCTAAATTCATTTGCGTAATTTAGCCCGTTTTGTGATTTTTTTATATTGGTTTAAATCTCTCCTTTGAAATTTGAGTATTAATTTCGTTTAGCGAAGCTTATCCTCCAAATTTAAATTTATCTAAATTCATTTGCGTAATTTAGCCCGTAGGGATCTCCAATGTTTTTTTAAGAGTGAGTGAACTTAGTCTCACGCTTAACAAACACAAACGACAGAGAAAAGTTAGACAACTTACGGTGAACATGCACATAAAAACAGATTAATAATATTCTCAGTCACCAAATAAGGTTACACCCTAAAATCAAAAATATTTACAAGATTATTTACAATATTGAATGATACAATATTTATTGGAGTATTTAAGATTTTTTTTGGCCGAAACCGGTTAAAACGATTGATTTGAACTAAAGTAAACTGAATTAGTTTTTTTTTAAATAATAAAAATTTTTGTAAATTGTTAAATATATTTTTTAAAATATTAATAATATTCTATTATTAACTAGATTGTATACCTAAAATTATTGATTCAAATTATTTTTTATTTATTTTAATTTAATTTATTTTGAAATAAATTTTATCGAGTGAACTGAATCGAAAAAATCTGAACTAAAATTAAATTCGAAAGAACAATTCCAAAAGAACAAGTCCTTACTTGCTCGTGGAAGCTAGTCTTTACAACTGTTAGGTGATAACTTATCGTTCAAAAAATAACTACGGCCGTAATACTCTATACTACTTTCTATTTAATTTGTACTTCATCTATTTTTGGGATGGGCTGTATTAGAATATTTATCGAAAAAAACAAGGGACAGCAAAAATGAATTTCGAAAGCATCAATTATATCTAATCTTTACGAGATGAAAAAACAATGATTTACAGATTCCATCAAGTATATCCACCTACCTCCTACCATCCATATATGGGATTCTCTACTTGCGGGGGCAAGAGATGAAGATCTTCACAATGTTCCTTGGTGTAGACCCTCGTCCCAGGAGTAGCACCACTGCACAACCTAAGGAATTCGTTTCCGGTCAGGCAGTAATGCGCAAACGCCAACCCTCCATCAACCATTTCGTTCAGGTTGGGCAACGAGGCCGATTTCATCAGACCATTATTTCCTTTGCTCGGGTTATTATTCAAAATCTTGTCGAGCTCAGAATATTCCATGAACCTCTGGGTGGCTGCTTCCCATGACAGGTTGTATCTCTGATCCGAGGTGAGGGGTAGGGGATCATTGGAAATGGCTTCTTTAACTTTGGCGACAAAGTCCTCAGGAGATTTGTAGGTCAGACAGTTGGGAAATGACCGGAAGAAGTCGTTGGAAGGGTGGTCGGCGCAAACAACAAACTTACCCATCGCGAGGGCCTCGGCTGTGGCAGTGCAGAGCACGTCGCTGGTGCTAGGGTTTATGAAGATTTTGTATCTGCGGGCAAAACTAACAATTTCTCAAGCGGGGAATTGTAATATTATTATACGGAAAAAAATGAATAAAATAACAAACCACAGAATTTATACAAAAACAAAAGTAAGGATGAACTAATTAATTTGGCTTGGTTTCAAAATGATCAAGAAGAGTTAATCTCCTTATATATAGGATCGAAGTTGGTGGATTACAGTTTTATACGGAACTTGGGAAATTGAACTTTGTCCTTGAGGCAGGAGCAACCCCACCCCGCCTCACCCACCCCCCAAAAGATTTCATATGGGTCCAGGTTATTAAAAATACTCCATACTATTCAAATCGCTTTATAAAAACTGCTTCCACAATATCTAGAGAACCCTTCCCACTCTTTATTTAGTCATAACAGCTACTACTTTATTAGCAAGTTCCACAAGAAAATGTCTTCCAACTGATTTCATATCTATGTATAGGAAGTAGATTAAGGAAACTTACCCTTGTAGGGAATCATCAGCATGGTCTCTGCCTTTCATAAAGTTGACATTCAAATTTAGCCTCTGGGCCGTACTCTGGACTTCATGAGCATCCTCTCCGTTGCCATAAACATCCAAGTTGAAGCCGTCGAGATCCTTTTTGTGCTTTCCCAACAAATCTATCAACTCTTTGTATCCTTTTGCCCATACCATCTTGCCTAGGAAATAGGCTCCCTTTGAAAAAGTTTGATCTCCCCTTTCCTTCTCTGCAGCTAGTTTTTCACCAATTTGCAAGAACTTGGGATTCACGCCATGAACATTGCAAATCACAGACTTGGGTAAATCTTGTGTTGCAGCAGATAGCCGAAGGACCTGTATGAAATGACAAACCACTAATAGATGAGAGAATTAACTTCAGTAATATTCAAATCACAAGCACTTGCAGAGGTGGGGGCTGCCAGGGCTTTGGCCCAGCCCATTTCCTCACTAACAGTGTCGTTAATATATATATATATATATATATATATATATATATATATATATATATATATATATATATATATATATATATATATATATATATATAAATAATAAATACCACCTAAATTTCTGGTGGCTACGTCATTGTTACAAGTGGTCGCTAAAGACAAATTTATTTGTTGAAAACCATATAATTATTAATCAATTGAAAGATTTCAGAATATGTATTGAGAAAAGGCCACTACCTTATGACAGTATGCCCTCACAACCCAATTGTTTATGTGTTTGACGAGAAAAGCTTGAAGAGCCCCATTCTTCTCCCTCTTGATGTATTCCAAGTAATTTGTGTGGACAATGCCAATCACATGGTTGAATTTATCAGTCCAGCGTTTACCATGATGGTACCAATTCAAATGCTCTGGTTCCTCTAAAATTGCAATGTCAGCATCCTTTGATGAGATAAACTGAGAAGTATCTCCAGCAGGTATAATACTACGCCTTGCTTTTGAGAACTAGGACAAAAACAAGTGTTAAAATTGTGAACCAAGAAAAGAATACTGTATCAACTGATGTTTATATAGTTTAAGACCTTCCAATGACTCTCTATTAATCTATTATATATGTAAAAAAGTATAGTCCGATCATCATCACACCCAAACTCCAGGTAACTACAATATAACAGTTCAGTGGAAGAATAAAAAAAATCAAATAACATGATCCACAAAAGAGTTGCATAAACAATTCGACCTTCAGACACATGAAAATAATACTCCAGTATTTATAAGTAACTACCTTTCCAGGGTAGAATGATATCTTGAAATCAGCCGTAAATCCAATCCTTTCTGCAAGCCAGCTACGTATATAACTTTCCTGCTCCTCAGGAGAACTAAAAGTGAGATTGCTGGGATAAACAAGCTCTTGATCAGATCTACAAAGCCATGGAACCAAAAGCGTGACATTCTGCTTAGCAGAGTTTGCCAAATACGCCGCTCTGAACAATGGATTGACAGCTGTTCCGGTCATCCAAGGAAGGCTGGCAGTGGTGACTATAGCCACATGTCTCTTTTTGTCCGACAGCTCATGTTTTCCAGAATCACCCCAGAAACCACCTTCATGACAATGTCCTGTGCTTTGGAGAACACTGGCCATCCTTATATCTAACTCGTCATTTATGCTATTACATTCTACCATGGACGACTCTCCTGCAGGTAAAGAGCATGAAAGGAGTTGATTCTTGCGCTTGCTACACAAGCTTTCCACTATCTTGTCTGATATGCCTGAACCCAAAGCAATTATTATAGGACATTATTAACTATTTGATTTCGACAAGTGAAAAAAATTAAAAATCATTGGCTTAGCAAAGAACTGACTCAATGTAACATTATGCAAAGAAACACTATAAATTGTTTCATAGGAATTATATACCTCTATCAATCCCAAAGTGATCCAGCAAGGGACTAGACTGCCTTACTAAACATGCCAGCAATTCTGGTACATCAAGAGGTGGAACTTCCTGAATCAGATACGGGAAAAAACATATAAGTCTCGTTATAACCAAAGTCATCTCATATTATCATTCATATACAATACCCAAAGCTAACCTTAGACTCATTTGAATCCTTGCATATTGCTTTCTGCAAAAAATCAGTTTGGGAAAGTCAACATAGCAAATTTAAAAATAATTTTTCAATCGCAACTTAGTAACTTACAACTGTATACTCAGACCATCAAATCCATAACACCAGAAGAAACAATTCTACTAAGTACAAATCGACTAAGAATAGTCGTACAAAAAGAAGCATGAACAACATAATACCAAGCTTGACTTCACTTTCTCGACAAACTCACTATTCTTAATCCCTTCCAGAATCTCACTGGAACTCTTGTGCTCCAACTCCCTCAGCCTCGACTTTATCGTCTTAATAGGTTCCCAAAATTCCCCAAACTGCCCCATCTCTCTCTCCCTCTCCTTAAACTCCACCCTCCATTTCCTGAATCTCTCTCTCTCATCCTCTGCATCCTCTCCCACGCCTACTTCCGAAACAATAGCGTTCCTTATGGCCGACAAGTCGATCTTAATCTGCGGCCGCCGGTAAAATTTGAAATCCGGTGACGAATACACCCTTCTGATCTCAGACAGTCTCGGCTGAAGCTTCTTCACGAAATCAATTTCGGCGTGGGGAGCCGGGTTGAGTGTGGCAGAAGCGGTAATTGTGGGGACACTGAAGGGCGATTTGGAAGCAGAGTTGAGAAAATTCTCGAGCTCTCTGTCGGCTAGGTTTTTGAAGGAATTGGCGCGGTTTTTGAGCAACTGGAGATCAGCGTCGGCTGAGGAGCGGACCTCGCGCCAGCCCTTGGATATGAAGGAGAAGGCTTTCTCCGCCGTCACGATCGATCCCGCTGACGCCACCGTCGGGGAGAACGACCACGCATCCGGCGGCTTGAAATTCATTATTCAATTTCTAGGGCTCGAAATAATGAAATAGGTATGGGGATGAGGATGACAATTGACAAAGGAGCTCTGTTGCGGGGATTTTTAGCGGGCAAGGCAGTGATTAATTTTATTTTTTCAATATAATAATAATAATAATAATAATAATAATAATAATATATAACGGACACGCACATGCCAGTGCTAGAAGGTGGTGTTAATTTTGAGGTTCGGAGAGAGACACATGGAAGACACGTAGGACGAATCCGGATTGATATCGTACTCTCGGGACGGATTGTGATTGGGAGTGCGTTATTTGGTCACGCTGGTGGAAGCATGTGATTGGCTAATAAACTTTTTGTTTTACTTCATTTTGTTAGTTACAAATAGGAAAGAACAAAACAAATATATTTATTAAATCTATACACAAATAAAATTGAATATATTTATACCGTTTTATTTATACCTTACTAAGATAATTCTAAGATTACATACAAATATGTTTTAAATTTTAATAGTAATAGAATATTATACACAAATGCATAATTAAAAGTACAAAATGAAAAGAAGTTGAGGTTAGGAAATTAGATGATTCAAACCAATTTTTTTTTAATATGTACCGACATTAATTTATTTTTCTTACACAAATAATTTTAATGGTATAATGTACTCCCTCGGTCCAAAGACAGTTGTTATACTTTCCCTTTTGGGGTGTCCATCGATAGTTGACACACCTCAAAAAAGGAAATAATTATTCTAACTTTTTCATTTTAATATACAATTTTATTCTACTTTACCTCCACCTACTTTTTAAACTTTACTCAGAACTACTTTACTTTTCACTTTTAAAATATATTTTTACACTTTACTTTTTAATAAAAAATCAAAAAATAACAATTTTCTTAAACTCCGTGTCCAGCAAAGTATGACATCTATTAATAACCGGAGGGAGTACTTACTTCGTAGCTAAAATTGAACTGAACTAAACTAAAATGATGTGAATTGAACTGATCAATTAAAACAATTTGAACATAACTAAAGTAACTGAAATTAAAAAGTGTGTATTCAATTGAGATTTAATAAGTTTCAAAAATGAAAATAAAGAAACTTGAAGAGATAAGTTTTTTTTTTTCTGTATTCGATGATATTACAATACACAAACTCAACTATTATATGCAATTGAGAATAGGCCTAAAAAGGCAAAACCTAAAAGAATACGCAACACTACCATATATACATGAAAATTCGTAATAATAATTACACTTAGGCCTAATATGAATAAAGCTCTTTAGAATCTTTAAGGGGCTTTGTTACCTCTGTTGGGATATGTCCTTCGATCCTACGTGTGCAATCGATAAAGTCATAAGGTCGTCTATGGATGTTAAATGATTATTCGATAATATTAATTGTTGGGAACAATATAATATTGATCGATAAAATCATACCTACAGGGTCACACATGAGCTGGAATTACGTTGCTTGCTATATTGATTTAGAATCAATACATATGGAATTTCACATGCATGGGATGCATGGCTTGCATGGATGCATGTCATATGGTATGACATGGCATGCCACACAAGCAAGGGGACCACATCCATGCCAATTGACATGGTGATGTGGAATTGACCCTTTACCTCCCCATTAACCACCATTATTGGTGCATTATGATGCACATAATGGGGGGGTTACAAGGAGAGCTTAATTGTGGTGAATAAAGTGATGAAAACATAGTTTTCATATCACAAAATGATCAGCCACGAAATTCCACCAAACAAGAGAGAAAAGAGTGAGAGAATCACTCAAGAACAAGCAAGCAAGTTCAATTCCGGGTTCGTGTGCAACACGTAGAGGCCGGGCCATTTGTGCGGCTTCAACATCCGGGTGATCTAGACAAGAAGAGTGACGAGGTCATTCACAAGGAGAGCATCTAGTGACTGATCTATGAAGGTGGTTCAATCGACTCAACACCACCTTCATCAACATCAACGAGGCACGCTACACCGGTTGTAAGTGTTCTCGTTAATCCCTATATATATATATATTGGATGTATATATATATATAAATATGTGTCTACACATATATATGTGTGCACTAGATCTTGTTGTTCGTGTTCTATTGTTTTACACGCTTCCGCACATACGAACAAGGTAATCGAGCGATTGGATCGGCGTCGAAAACCTTCAATTGGTATCAGAGCCTAGGGCTCGTGCACACTTTTGTGTTGGACACAATATGTTTAAATCAACATAATTGGCTTAATTGTTTTATGTGATTATGTGATTATGTGTTCAGATATAAGGCCGGCCACCGTTAGTGGTCGGGTGAATGAAATTGTCGTTTTTTACGTACGATTGGCCATAGTTTTGGAGGGCTGCGTCCCTTGGAATCTTTTGTAATAGATAGGTTTTTTCTATTCAAAAATGTATTGTTCAATGTGTAAGCAATGGATTGAATCCATGGATCGACGTTTGATATTGGCTCTCCGGCGAAAACGAGAAGAAACGAAGCAAAACGAAGCGAAACGGGCGAAATCCGGGCTGCTGGAGCAAAACGGCGGGCGCCGTTTGTTCTCCGGCGGGCGCCGAATGGATTCGGCGGGCGCCGTTTTGGAAACGGCGACCGCCGAAAGGCTGTTTTTTGGTCAGCCAAGTTTTGGACCCTTTTGGCGGGCGCCGTTTTGGAAACGGCGACCGCCAGTGGTGTTCGGCGACCGCCGTTTGTGAAACGGCGGGCGCCGTTCGTGGTTTTTGGGGTACGGACTAAGGTTGACCTAAATCGGCGGGCGCGGAACTGAAACGGCGGGCGTGGACCAGTCCAGAAGATGTTCAAGGCCTATTTTGTTGCTTTTAATCTTTTCGTTTGAGAGTTGTGAGGTTCTAGGGCCTTTCGATTACGTATTTAATTGCTTTGCTAGTTATAGGATGTTTTATGTTATAAATGTTCAACTTACATATAAACACCTATGCATGCAAGTTCCCAAAATAATGAGTATAATGTCTTGTCCAAAAACAACACACTCATGAAGCCCTCGATCATAAGTTGGTAGGTCCGCCTCAGCGGGGTACTACTTGTTATCTTGGGATAAGTGGGAGTAAAGGTTAGACCTTTACACGTGAGTTTGGTTTTCTCATCGATAGATCCACTGCAGGCGTGGCTATCGAGACATGAGATGAGAATGGGACTCTCATCGACCGAGAGTGACATTAGATGTCATTGACATGGGATGTCTACCTATCTTGGACTTCTTAAGTGCGGACTCAGTCGGCTTAAGAATTTGCAAGATGAGGGTCTTGGGATTGTTTTGTTCAAGGGAACAAAGATATTAGATATCGATTGAACAAAATGGAATAAATAAGTAGCTTGTTAGACAACCTTATTTGTTTACCGCTTTGTGAATGTTTACATACTTCATTTATCTTTCATTTGTAGTTTATCATGTTAATTTCAACTCGATTCAAGTTTGGTTCAATTCTTGATTATGAAAAATTGAACAACATAAATTTTCTTGATTCACAACGTAATTTGAGGATGGTCCTCAAATACGAAGACAATGAAAATGTGTTAAATAACCACATCCTAAGATATCATTGAACAACTCAATAGCATGTTCGGGGAATATGCTAAGATTGAGCGGTTCGGTATGACCAGGGTCATCACTTCAGCTAGGCTGGAAAAATGGAAATCTATGAAATCACATGTGCAACAAATGATTGGATTATTTGCTTCAAGTGACCGCCTAGATTTTTCCTATGATGATTATTTGGCAACCGATTTCATACTTCAATATCATGATGGTTATAATGCCTTTAGGCTAAAATTTCCAAATGAATGGTTTGAAGAAATCGCTTCGTGAGCTCCACGGGATGCTCAAGGCTGCTGAGCCGGCGATAGATAAGGACCCTAAGAGGAAAATTCTTATGATATGGGATAGGGTATTCAAAAGAGCATGGGCAAGAAGGCTACTAGGGTTCCTAGGGAATCTCAATGCGTCTACTGCAAAAGTGTTGGACACTACTTGCAAACATATAAAAATTCATATTTTATTCAATTTCAAAACAAATGCCTAATTTGTCTTTCATTTGATGGATTATAAGGTTAGGATTATTTACACCTCGGGGAGTGATTTAATCCAAAACACTTAAGTTCATCAATGACACAAATTAGAGACTTTCGAGCCATTGGATGGCGTGAAACGATTGTCTGATTGGCTCCCTCATATTTTATGAGAGATAGGGCTTCAATTGCATGATAATATCGCTGGTTAGAAAACTTCGATTTTTCACTTACGATTTATCACGTTTTGACATTGAGATAATTTTGAATGGGAAATTCGAATAAGAGTCAATTATTGAGAATAATTGAACTTGCCCAAAGTTCAAAGAAGATGTGAAGAGCGGGGTTGCTTCATCTTCAGGTATTAATGTTATAGACATTAAACTTCACAAATTCTACTTCTTGGGTATTGGATGCCAAACGTATTTCTCACATTTGTATGTGGAGAAACTACATAGAAGTATAAGTTTGGTGAGTAGAGATGTCGATCTACGGGCGAGAAATGGAGTGAAGGTCGCTGCATTAGCCGTATGATCATATGATGTTGTTTTGCCTTAGGGCCTTGTTTTAGTATTATAACTATGTAATTTCGTACCTTCAATAAACAATGAATATTGGTTCAGTATTGGATACTGATGGATTAGTTTTTCACTAATTAAATAGTTTGATAACTATTTTAATTGTGAATTATTCTTTGTTTTGGTACGATTATTATATTGTTTATGTATACTTTAACTTGACAAATCATATATATCATTAAACACTAAAGGCCAAATCGAATAAGTCTCAATGAGACATAACTGAAACATTGTTGATTAGATCAAATCAAAATCTAAACATGTAACGAAGCTTCTTTTAGAATGCATTCTAATATCATTTGACTTGGAGTCATTTGATACATGTATATGATATGTGATGGACAATATAACAATGTCATCTTTCTTGGAGAAAGAAGAACATGTGAGTGATTAATTAGGGATGATCCATACTGATGTATGTGGAACCTATCAGTTCACAAACACATGAAGGTTATGTTTAGGAAAAGAGAAAACAAACTATATTAGATATAGTTCGACCATTCGATTAGAGGTCTAAATGAACTACTGGTCTCTTTTGGGAACACACAATTCTTGACTTCAACTTATACACTGAATAGGACGCTGTCAAAAGCTGTTGATAAGACACCATACTAGGTATGGAAAGGGAGGGTCCCTAAATTGTTTTCATCAATATTTGAGGTTCTAAAAGCTTCTCTGACGAGATTTATCTCTATAAAGCTTGAACTCAAATGGGATAAAAGTTTCCTTATGGTATGTCCATAAGAAACTCGAGGGTACAACTTCTACGATCTATTTGAGAACAATATTTTGTTGCTCGAGATAGTGATTTTCTTGAAAAGAGTTATCTTTCCTAGAAATTCAGTGGGAGCTCAGTTGTCTTGAACGAGGTTCAAGTGAAACAACCAATGATGAAAACTCAAGACTGGGTTGAGAGTATTCTTATAGTTTTGGAAACCATACCAGCCCTCGTAGGTCAAGAAATGCATAGATCTCTATTATTCAAATACTTAGATATTGTGATCAATGAGAGATATGAATTCATGCTTTTGGAAAGCGATGAACCTTCGACCTATATTCAAGCTATGACGAGTCCAGCTACTTAAAATTGGCATGGTGCCATGAAATCTGAGATGATGTCAATATCTGATAATCAAGTTTGGAACTTGATATATTTGCATCACGGGGTTAGACCCAATGAATGCTAATAGATCTTTAAGATCTAAATAGACAGATGGAAAACCTAGGGTTTTCAAAGCAAGGTTGATGGTAAAAGTTTTATTCACGAGGTGGATTATGGAAAAACTTTCACCAGTTCCTTTGATTAAATCATTCAGATTATCTTAGCCATTGCTACTCATCTTGATAATGAGTTATGGTAATATTAGATGTTAAAACTAACTTCTTGAATTGGATTCTAGAAGAGAATGTGTTTTGACACAGCCAAAGAGTTTTATCGATCCTAATAAGGCTGAGAAATTATGCAATCTTATAATTCCATTTATGGAATAAAGCAAAGCATATCGGAGTAGCAATCTTCAGTTCAATGAATCCATACTGGGTTTTGGATTTCAGAGGAACTCGTAAGAATCTTGTTTTACAAGAAGAACAGTGGGAGTTACGTTGTATACATTGTGTTGTATGTCGATGACATACTCCTAATTGGAAACAATGTTTCTATGCTTAATTCTATTAAAGAATGGCTTGGAAATTGTTTTCAATAAAGGATCTTGGAGAAGCACAGTACATATTGGGCATCAAGATCTGTCGGAACAGATCGAAAATGATGTTTGGACTTAGTCAAGTGACCTATATTGATAAGGTACTTGATAAGTTCAGAATGAAAGACGCCAAAAAGGGTCTCATTCCAATGAGTCATGGCACATCTCTTAGCAAGATGCAAGGCCCTACGGGACTTGATGAGCAAAAGAGGATGGAAAACATTCCTCATGCTTCGGCAATAGGGTCTATAATGTACGCCATGATATGTACACGACCGGACGTATCGTATGCTTTGAGCATGACGAGTCAGTTTCAAGGAAATCCAGGTGAGGCGCATTAGACTGCGGCCAATAATATTCTTATGTACCTTAGATGGACTAAAGAATATTTTGTTGTCTTTGGAAGACAAAAAGAGTTGATATTAACAAACTGTTTGAATGCTAACTTCAAAACAGACTAAGATAATTTCCGATTTTAATCTGGTTATATCTTTTGTCTGGTTAGAGGTGAAATTTGCTGGAATAGTTCCATGCAATGCAATATAGCTGATTAAACTACAGAAGCTGAGCACAGTATTGCATTGGATGCAATAATGTTGGCAGTTAAAATTTGAAAGTTCTTGAATGAACTAGGTGGCGTAACTAGCTCAGCCCATTCGATATTTCTCTATTTATAGTAGAGTTATCGCGCAAGCCAATGAGCTAGGAAGCACCACAAGTCTAAAACTGGTGCTCAGGAAGTTCCACATTATCTGGGAGATAGTTTTGTGGAGACATCAAGATAATAAAGTTGCAACTTTTGGTAAGGTTGCAAACCCGTTTCCTAAACCTCTCCAGCAGTTTAAGCTTGAGGCTTTCACGACTGCAATAGAGATCAGACATCTTAGAGATGGGTTGTGATTTCTATTACTGTATTAGATACTTTTGGAGATTTGGTAAACATTCACTCATATGTATAATACATATTTCTTCATATAAATATGGTTTAATTTATATGAATTGTCCAAATGATTAAGTGATATCAATTGGGTTATGAGGTCGACTTACCGCATAATGAAGTCCCAATAGTTTAACTGATATACTTGAATCATATGATTGTTCCTGGTTCGTATCATCGAGTACGGACAAACCGATAATACAATGAACTAGTTTGTAATGTGTACTATAGCGCCGCTTCATTGGCTAGTGATGTGGGACATCAAGTACAATTACATAGATATTAGCTGGGAGCTAATGATCGAACAGACCCGACTGGAATAGTATTCAGATTTCGAGTCATAATACTATTTCATTGACTGCCGAGCAATTTCCTCTGACCTGAGTAGTCCAGAGTGATTCCATTGTGAAATGGTGTACTTTGATACAAGTAAACGCCTTTCGTAAAAGGAGGTTATAAAACTTGTTATTAGGTATATCAGGAAGCAAGTGGGAGAGCTTGGATTGACAAGATGGGATTGTCCTCCATTTTATAATGGGATATATGTCTTACCGGCCACTTGGAGAGTCGAGACTGTGGAAAATACGTGGCCACGTCCAGATTCGTATCATAGTGATAAATCTGGTTTTACAGTCTGTCTCAAAGTCCAAGAAAGGTTTGAACCGATTGAGGATGACTCGAGTCTTGCCTCAAGTTCAAACTAAGACATAAAAGTGACAACAGGAAGTTGGCAGCACACTGGCTCTGAAGGCCAAGTGGGAGATTGTTGGGATATGTCCTTCGATCCTACGTGTGCAATCGATAAAGTCATAAGGTCGTCTATGGATGTTAAATGATTATTCGATAATATTAATTGTTGGGAACAATATAATATTGATCGATAAAATCATACCTACAGGGTCACACACGAGCTGGAATTACGTTGCTTGCTATATTGATTTAGAATCAATACATATGGAATTTCACATGCATGGGATGCATGGCTTGCATGGATGCATGTCATATGGTATGACATGGCATGCCACACAAGCAAGGGGACCACATCCATGCCAATTGGCATGGTGATGTGGAATTGAACCTTTACCTCCCCATTAACCACCATTATTGGTGCATTATGATGCACATAATTGGGGGGGGGGGGGGGGGGGGTTACAAGGAGAGCTTAATTGTGGTGAATAAAGTGATGAAAACATAGTTTTCATATCACAAAATGATCAGCCACGAAATTCCACCAAACAAGAGAGAAAAGAGTGAGAGAATCACTCAAGAACAAGCAAGCAAGTTCAATTCCGGGTTCGTGTGCAACACGTAGAGGCCGGGCCATTTGTGCGGCTTCAACATCCGGGTGATCTAGACAAGAAGAGTGACGAGGTCATTCACAAGGAGAGCATCTAGTGACTGATCTATGAAGGTGGTTCAATCGACTCAACACCACCTTCATCAACATCAACGAGGCACGCTACACCGGTTGTAAGTGTTCTCGTTAATCCCTATATATATATATTGGATGTATATATATATATATATAAATATGTGTCTACACATATATATGTGTGCACTAGATCTTGTTGTTCGTGTTCTATTGTTTTACACGCTTCCGCACATACGAACAAGGTAATCGAGCGATTGGATCGGCGTCGAAAACCTTCAACCCCCTCCAAGTGGAACGTGGAGGTTCTTCAAGTTCAACATGGATCGTAAAGTAAAGAAGTATAGCAGTTTCCTGGAAGAGATTTGGTGAAGACATCAGCTAGTTGTTGTTTTGTAGGGAGATGATGGAGTTGAAAAGTTCTTGATTCCAGCTTGTCTCGGATTAAATGGCAATCTAATTCTATGTGTTTAATGTGTTTATGTTGAACCGGATTGTGAGCAAGGTGATAAGTAGAAAGACTGTCAGTGTAAACCTGCACATGACTAGGAAAAATGTCAAAATCGACAAGAAGATAGAGTAGCCATTGATAGGGGTGGGAATTCCGGTTTTGGTTATCGGTTAAAACCGAAACCGAACCGAAAATTTCGGTTTTTGGTTAACCAAATATAAGAAATTCGGTTTTCGGTTCGGTTATCGGTAAGACATTTTTTATATATTCGGTTATCGGTTAACCCGATAACCGATCGTTAAAAACCGAATAACCGAAATATATTATATATATTACATATTATATAATAATACTCCCTTACTTATTTCGAATTTTTTGTGTTTTGTTGGATTTATAAATGTTAAGTTGAATAAGTTGGATTTTAATTTAAATTTGTTTATATTTTGATTTTTTTTTCTTTTTTTTCCACGATATTCTTTTTAAAATCATCTTATTTTTTTTCTAATCGGTTTTTTGGTTAACCGATAACCGAACCGAAAAAATCGGTTCGGTTATTGGTTATCCAATAAATTATTCGGTTCGGTTTTGGTTAGTCATTTTCGTCGTTTTTCGGTTCGGTTAATCGGTCATTCGGTTCGGTTCGGTTTTGGTTAACCGAACTTCCAGCCCTAGCCATTGACCTTCACCTATTGTGTTGGCAGTGGCCCTATATTTTGCTTCTGTAGAGGATCTGTTGACAATAGGTTGTTTATTAAATTTCCAAGAAATGAGGGAGGTGCCTAGTAGAAATCAGTATCCTGAAACGTTTCTGCTGGTGTCAATGCAACATGCCCAATTTGCATCTGTATATCTATCAAAGAAAAGTTAAGAGGAGCTGCTACAAAAAAGTTAGAGGAGCTGCTATAGAATAATCCTTCATGTGGGGTAGAATGGCTTGATTATGATTTTGAATGCCCCAAACCCGAAATTAGGGTTTCGGGTGGATCTTCCATTACAAAAAAAAAATGAAGGGAAAATAGAGGAGTAAGAGCGGAAAGAAAAGAGGAGTATGATTCACAGAAAACCTCGCTCTGATACCATAACAAATTTCAGAATTGGAGAGGAAGAAACTTGAAGAGAGAAGCTTTTTATTTTTTTATTCGATGATATTACAATACACAAACCCAACGATTATATGCAATTGAGAATGGGCCTAAAAAGGGAAAACTTAAAAGAATACGGAACACTACCATATATACATGAAAGCTGCTAAATATGAATAAAGCCCGCTAAAATCTTTAATAGAATTTGTGACGCAGGAAAGCAATAAAACAAACAATTAAAACTCGTTGATTCTGAGAATACCCGAGAATTAACAAAATCAAAGTATCGTTGATTTCTAAAAATACCGAAACTTGATAAAACTCAAGAAAACCTTGAGAGAGATAAACTCTTTATTTCATATGAAAAACAGCTGCGTAAATGAACGACAAAATCAGAATATAAATATTACTAAAATTCTAATATTAAAATAAATAAAATAATAGTAATAACTTGGGCAGGAAGACACAATCTTTGCCTTTAATATCCGCATCATTCTCCCCTTCTGGGAGAAGGTTCGACCGCGAGCCTGTCAATCGAGCACGAAGATGCCGGGATAAAAAACAAGTCGCACACCCTTCTGATTGGGTTCCGTCCCAAGGAACAAGTGCCACTCAACCTTGAAAAAATGAAATCCTGTATATGTTGCATCATTTGCATAATTTTGGATAGAGTGTCTGACAAGTGTAGGTATGACAGAACCCATAGTTTCGACGTCCTCGTGCTTAAGAGATTAGTAGGCAATAACAACACAATTTATTTGGTCATTAAAACATGAAGTGCTGACTACATGAACGACATCATGAAGGGCTGGTCGATCTCCGAATTCTACAGGGGAACAACATGAGGCAAGGGCAGTAGCATGCGAGACAAAGGCAACGTCATCGGGATGCGGCATCGGGGCAACGGCGTGGTGAAGGGGCTCGTCGCCCCAAATCGGCTTGGCAACCCAAATTGGCTCGGCATACAAGATCGGATCGGCGGACTCGGCATCCCAGATCGGCTCATCGGGCTCGGCGTCCCTGATTGGCTCGTCGGGCTCGGCGTCCCAAATCGGCTCGACATCCCAAATTGGCTCGTCATCCCAGATCGAGGTCGATTCGTCTTCCGAATCATCATATGGATCGATTTCATCAACAAAGGTGCGCTCAAGCGCAGGAATCGGTTGGCGTGGAGGTGACGATAGCTTGTTGGAAACAGCAAGGCGGAGCTCCTCGAGATCGACGGCGAGGGCTGCGATTTGGCGGCTTAAGGCGGCGACGTCAGCGTCGCGACGGGCTGCGTCCTCAACGGCGGATTCGCAAGCAGGCCGGGGACGGGGAGACATCGTTCGACTCTGATACCAACTGACGCAGGGAAGCAATAAAACAAACAATTAAAACTCGTTGATTCTGAGAATACCCGAGAATTAACAAAATCAAAGTATCGTTGATTCCTAAGAATACCGAAACTTGATACAACTCAAGAAAACCTTGAGATAGATAAACTCTTTATTTCATATCAAAAACAACTGCGTAAACGAATGACAAAATTAGAATATAAATAGTACTAAAACCCTAATATTAAAATAAATAAAATAACAGTAATAACTTTGGGTAGGAAGACACAATCTTTGGCTTCAATATCCGCATCAATTTGTTAAGATTTTGTCGAATTTTTTTAGATTTTTAAAAGTTCGTGAATTTAAAAAATTCACAGAGTTCACACACAGTTTGACTGAATTTCTTTATTGATTTTTATAGAGATGGAATTAAAAACTATTCTCTTCTTATCCTAAAGAAATTACACTATTTCCTTTGTAATTTAAAAGGAAATATATAGTGGAACTTCTATGTTTTATAAAATCAATAAAAATACAAAAAAATATTATAGTTACGATTCTAAAATTTTACCATAATTCTCTCATTTTCAAACTTAAACATTAGGATGCACTATTCGATTTTGTAGAAAACTCACATAAATACAAAATTTATTTAATCATAATTCTCTTATTTTCAAATTCAAAGATTTAGATTCATTCTTCGATTTTGCAGAAAACTATCATAAACATGAATTAAAATATCGATCTCATTAAAATCAAATTTGTCGTCAACTTCATTAAAATATCGATCTCATTAAAATCAAATTTGTCGTCAACTTCATTAAAATATCGATCTCTTCGTCGATAAATTCTCGAGATTTCTGTGTTGTTTGAATAAGCATGAGCCAAAATTCTTGCACCGTTTATGAAAATATAAAATCATGACTGCAGAACAACCATCATTGTATATATGGTGATTGGTGACTAGAGGTGGAAGTGACACACCTAGGTAGAGATATCATCGAGAGACCTCATTTGTGATTCTACAGCACTCAGTTGCCGCATGAAATTACGTCTTCGACGTAAGATACCAACTTTTCGCGAAGTCGGTCTTAAATCAGTCTTCAGCAACTAAGGTTCACACACACTTCGTTCGTACACACTCATCTGTCACTTGCTCCAGTTGGAGCACGATTCGTGTTATGTATGTATGTTCGCACTCAATGAATGTAAAGTAGTGAAGACAAAGTTATTTAATAGTTTTCATTTCATTGATCAACGAAACTAAACTATTACACTTGAAGAGAAAGGTAGACGGAATGATCAAATGTCGTATCCCAAGTGACGTAGCACTCCAACGAACCAGAGACCTAGTACTACTACACCTAGAGCTAAATCATATAACTCTACTAGTGGTGCACAGCACAAAACAACTACCAAACTCTAAGGCTCAGCGCCTAACAAACAACGATAGCGATACTCGAATATCAGATTTCGTTCTCTCAAAATCGTCAAAATCGTTAAGTGATGGCATGTAACTCCATGGGTATATATAGGTAGTCCGCACATGTGAGACGTTGACATGGTACGTTCTGATTCGTCACATGCTTGGCTGATGTAACAATTCCATGGATGACATCACTTTTGGAATCTTCGATTCTTGAATCTTGGAATCTTGAATCTTCGATTTCTTTAACTTCAGACTTCAACACATCTTGACTCCGTCGATCTAAATACTTCATTCTTCAACTTCATCGTGGTGAACACTCGTCGTTGAACATTTCGTATTTCATCATCTTCATGGTCGTCGATATTGTTGAAATAGTAAACAACACAACATGCATCAGATGACACACGAAGTGTAAAGGAGCACGGCGTGCGACTCCAGTCGCACAAGATGAAGGATGCACAACATGCGACTCCTGTCGCATAACCGGACGTGCGACTCCTGTCGCATGCTGCGGACGTGCAACGCCTGTCGCACGAGATGGCCAAGGAGACCATGCGACTCCTGTCGCATGACATGGAGAAGCAGAGTCATGCGACGCCTGTCGCATGAGATGGAGAGAGGGAGGCAGATGGCGAGGCGTGCGACTCCTGTCGCACGCAAATCATGCGACGCCTGTCGCATGAGACGGTGATGCACAACCGTGCGACTCCTGTCGCACGAAGTGAGTATGCAGGGTTGTGCGACTCTTGTCGCATGACCTTGATGATGATGTTCCTCATTCCATGTTGTAAGGTATGCATCCTTTCATTCCAACACCTTGCGCCGATAAGATCAGGTGTTGTGAAGCGGACCTTGCGCCGATAAGATCAGGTGTTGTGAAGCAGACCTTGCGCTGATCAGATCAGGTGTTGTGAAGCAGACACTTGAACAGTAAGCTCAGGTGTTGTGAAGCGGACACTTGATGCATTGACTTCACTCATTCCATTTTCACCAAGTTATAAGTCTTGCATCCATTCACTTCAACACCTGAAAACAAAAACAAACAACAAACACATGTTGTTGACAAAACTAACATCTACAATCTCCCCCTTTTTGTCACAACTCATGTGAACAAGAGTTAGCATAAAGAGATACAAAGAATCTCAAAAACCAGGCAACCAAAACATATGTTGTTGCCAAAAACCAACATCTTCAATCTCCCCCTTTTTGGCACAACTCATGTGACCAAAGGTTAGCATAAGGTGATATAAAACAATCTCCCCCTCAAGAGATACACATCAAAATGTGACTAAGTAAAAACAAAAGCAATCAATCAGTCAACAATGAAGATTTAGCATTGATAAGATATGAAAAACCAAAAACACTTAGTCAAATATTCAAAACCAAAGTCACCAAAGGTGTTCATCAAAACGAGATATAAAAAACATGCATGATGGAAAATAGTTCAAGTCTGATGCATGCAGCGAGATAATGAAAAACTGAAAAATTTCAAAAGAAGTAAGACATCAGATAAAGCATCAGCATCACTGGGATGCAAACTCCGAAGTCTTCGGTGAGCCAGCTGGAGATGACGAACGCAGAGGAGTAGTGGGTGGTGAAGCATCACCAGATCTTGCCTCATCATCATCAGCTGCAGTGCCATCACCTTTATCTTCTTCTACTTCATCACCATCAGAGTCTGACTCATAATCTTTCTCAAGAGTTTCATAGAAGCCAAACTCATCTTCACCAATCCTGACTCTCTCATCATCGTTGTCACCTTCGATGTCAACATCATCATCTTGATCTATCAAACCGTCAGACGGCATCGCACGCGATACCTCTGGATGTGTGGAACCTTCAGCCTTCCCTTTACCTTTCCGAAACATCTCAAACACTTCATCAGCCATCATCTCACGTACACCTTCATCCTCAGTGTTAACAACCAGTTGTTTGGACTTAGCCAGATCAACCATAGCCTCTTTGATGCCATCTTTGATGAGTTGAAACATAAAGGTATCACTCAACCCTTTGCTAAATGAGCCAACACCTCCTAACCCTCCCCCTTGATGGGTCATCTGGTGAAGGTAATCAAATGCATCCTTTTGCTCAGCCTGAGCATCCATCATCTCGTTGTAAGCAATCGCATGAGCGTGCTGCTTCCTTTCTAACTTTTGCGTCGTTGTAAAGCAACGATGAATAGCAACAGAGGGGACAATAGATCGATATTTATGAATTGGATGATAAGGATTCTTGTGTGGAGGCAAGCCAGACTTAGGACCAAACTCACGTGGAACCACTTTTGGTTCAACCTTGTCAACTCGCTGTTCCGCCAAATTTTCAGACTTCTTGCCTGATACAGATCTGTCTTTGTACGCTTAGCAGACGGATTTTCAAGTATGAGTGTCGGCGTACGCTTCCTTGATGACTTAGGAGATGGAGGCGGAGTGATAGGATCAGGTACGTCTTCTCTTTTAGCGAACTTTGTCCAAGGCAAGTCAACCACTCTGTTTTTTAGGAAGGTAGGGGTGATGTTAACATGACAGTGTTTCTTCGTCTTCCTTTCCGTGACCGTCATTGGTGAGAACTTCTGTTCAAGTAGCATGCCATAGATCAAGCTAGGATGTGTGAGATGCATGCGTCTCTCTTCCTCGAGATCAGTCTGCTGAGAGAGTGTAGAATCCGATGCCTTCGCTATCCTACAAATGTCAGAGAAGATGATCTCACCGATATTAATCTGTTCACCGCAGCCAAGACCGAAAAGAATATGCATGAGTTTGGGAGACAAGTAATTCTCATCGTGATGAGTAGCCCAGTTCATACTTCCGAGTCTATGAAGCGTGCCATAGAAGGCCGACAGCTTCGAAGGATGAGGTAAAAGAGACTTCGCTTTTCCTTGAGTAAAAATGGAACCAATCGTCATTGCATTAAGGCGATCAGCATCAGCAGGGACTTTCCACGAACAATCAATCTCCAGACGCTTGAGATAGTTGTTGATATTCAGTGGACGAAACAAGTAAAGTTTGTTTCTAAAGACAAAACGACCGTACATCGGATTCATCGGATCAGCAAACTCAGGTGTCAAGTTTGCGTAAAACTTGTAAATGATAGGAATAGAGTATTTGTATGGCATTGTCACAGACTCCAGCAAGTGCATTTCCTCTAAAAAAAAATTAATGCCGGTCTTCTCATAATCAGCAGGGCGGATGTGGCGATCCGCATGAATAGGCAAGTTTTCAATTAGGGTAAGGCGACGCTCAGCCTTACGAGTAAAGAAATCAGGTTTGTAGTGTTTTTCACACTCTTCAACCTTCAGATAGTAATAAGGTTCAGCAGTAGCACTACCAGAGAAATAAGGTGTTGACTTCTTAGGATCAACAACACCAGGACCAGAAACTGTCGTTTGAACAACGTCAGCAGGAGAGGGGGACTTAACAATCTTCATTCCATCCTCGTTTATCCCATCAGCGACCAACTTCTTATATTCTGTAGGCGAGACAGTACCCTTGAAGCATCGTAAGAAGGTTAAACGGACTTTAGGATCCTTATTGGACTTAGCATCTTCTCCAGATTTCAGTGAAACTGAGTGCTTCACGTGCTTAGTAAGATCAACAGTCTGAGTGTCAGAGTTCGATTTTCCAGATCGCCTGTCCATCTTATCCATATGTTTTTGAAGAGCGTGAAGTGCCTTCTTCTTTGATTCAGGCGACGGTGCCTGCTGCCATGTATCACGCAGTGATTGAAGGACCTCCTTATCCAATTCATCAACCAGGTTTCTAGCAGAAGACATAGTGACAGGAGTAAGTGATGTAAAGGAAAGAGAACTAGGAATCCTAAGTATCACGAACACTGGGCACCTGATGTGCGAAGCTAGATTACAAGGAATCGAAACGAACAACGTTGAACGCCGGATGCGTGAGGACTGAACTTCAAACACAGGAAGCAAAGACTCACGATTAACAGACGTAGGCAACGAGAGTAAGAGACTTAGAGAATTAAGAATTCCAGGTAACCCTAAAACAAGTTTTTGAAGACCTATATATAGGAAAATTTTGGCCGGCTCGTCTGGAAGCAAAAAGACTTGTAAAAGCCCAATAAACAGTACAAAAATTTGCCCATTAGTACAAAAATCGAATAAAAATAATAAAATATTAATCCAAAAAACGGAAAAATATTCTAAGAAGAAAAAAAAATCGAGTGTCGTCGATCGAATGTCGCACGACTGAAGTGTTGGAGTGTTGATGTTGTGTTGTTGAAGCGTTGATGGCGTTGTTAATGTGTTGGTGTGTGAAGGTTGATTGCATGGCATGGTGTGAGTGTTGATGAAGTTGTTGAGTTGTATGAATGGAGTAGATCAAGGGCAGCAAGGCTCACGGCCTGGTAAGATTGGCGCGTGCGCCAAGAGGTGCAGGTCGCGACCTCCTCACATTGGCGCTAGCGCCAATTGGCGCATGGCCCGGATCTGCTCAAGTTGGCGCAAGCGCCAGTTGGCGCTCAAGATCATTTACGCCAAGCATTCACGTCATGAGATATTAAGTCCGCCAGGTGCTGCTACACTCATCTTATGTCTTTACGTAAGAACTCCACGAGATGCTGAACATAAACTACACCGCACTTAAACTCACCGCTCTCAACTACTCTTTTCGCATAAATCACACACTAAGAGGCAACGACATCACAGAGATTTACTAGAGAGGTCAAGGGAAAGCGGGAGGTGAACATAGAGAAAAAAACAAAAACAAATTGCACACGATGATGTGTACTCACGTTAAGAGATTAGAAATGTGAATAGTGAATTGAATGAAGGTTGAGAGAGAAAAGTGAGAAGTGGAGAGCTCAAATTTTGCCTTAACAATCACGATTTAGATTGATCAACAAAAACATCTGAAAAATAAAGCAAGTTAATTATTTTAGAGAAAAATAATTGATTAACGATGGTATGCGCGCACACTTTACTTACAAAATAATTGAATGATCATCACCAACAACATATATTAATTGATCAACGCATAATTAAATACAACAATAAATAAGTAAATTTAAAATTTAAGAAATAAAGAAGTTTTTATGAAGAAAGTGTTTAAAACCCGGAGGAGTCGTGATATTAGCGATATTAGTTCATCGATGAAAAGAAGATTTAAGATGGAAGAAAAACGACCTAACATACATTTTGTGTAAGCACTAAGCAGTTTAAATTTCTCGCTGATTGGATTGACGGTAATTTGGTTCTTAACAATCCATGTGTAAATTGATTAATTAATACGAGTAAAGTAGTCAAAACAATATACTACACAAGACCCACACGTAGAACAAGTTGTGTGAGTGTAGAACGTGTAGGTCGACTTCATGTCACTTGTCTCAAAAATCAATTAATTATTCATGAATTATTAACGTTATGAGTTGTCACTCTTACACCACTAATTACCCACTTCATTTCGTCACACACACACAATCGTATCATTTATACCAAAATAATTAAAGATTTTGTTAATTACGTAGTGCTTTTTCTCCTTGCCAAATTGTTACCTATGACGATTTTTTTTTACATTTAAAATAAAAAATACTCTTTCTGTCTCATAAAAATTATTTTTATTTTTTTTAACTTCATTACTTAATCCATTCCGAAATAATTGATAGATTTTTCAGAATACAAAGATTAAAAAAACTAAAAAAGTTCTCGTATTAAATAAATTAATACAGTATAACTTAATTACACATGTATTGTGTATGATATGTTGATATATGAGGTGAAATAATGATCGAGAAGTACAGTATATACTCTCCACTAAAAAAATGCCCTCGCCCAATCGAAGCACAAAATCAGGGGTGGAATAGAAACGAAATAACCCCACCATGTCCATGATATATGGCCACATGTACCCGACAAAGTGTCTTCTGCCACGTGGCCCACTTCTTTTCATGATTCAATACGACGACTAAAAATCAAGATTCATCTGTGGCTTCTCCATTTTATATTAACAAATACTACTACAGTACTAATCTTCCCTTCACAAACAAGTTTTAGCTACTTAATTCCATCACTCTCTCTCTTACCACTCCAATTATCTTCCTTTTGTTTTCTTCTGATCTGAGAGCTGCACACCCAAATCATTTCTCCACCACTCTTTCCTCACTATGTTTCAGACAGTGCAGTACCCCTCAACGCTTTCTGTTCGACACTGACATTGCTTCTCTCGCCGACATGGAGGCCAAAATCGCGGTGGCGCTCTTCCTCCTCAGCTTCTCCGTCGCCGACACCACCACCGACCCCGGCGACCTGGCCGTGCTCCGAGATTTCGAGAAAGGGCTGGAAAACCCCGACCTCCTCTCCTGGCCCGACCGAGGATCCTCCGACCCGTGCGGCCCCCCCAGCTGGCCCCACGTCTTCTGCTCCGGCGACAGGGTCACGCAGATTCAGGTCCGTGGGCTGGGCCTCAGGGGGCCCCTGCCCCCGAATCTCAACCGCCTCTCCATGCTCCAGAATCTAGGGTTTCAGCAGAACCGCCTCAACGGCAAGCTGCCGTCTCTCAACGGCCTCTCCCAATTGAGGTACGCTTACTTCGACTACAACGATTTCGACACCGTCCCTTCCGATTTCTTCAACGGCCTCGTCGGTTTGGAGGTTCTGGCTCTAGACAGCAACCCGCTGAACGCCACCGCCGGCTGGTCCCTGCCCGCCGCCTTGCGGGATTCGGCCCAGCTTCAGAACCTCACTCTGACGAGGTGTAATTTGGCCGGCCCTTTCCCGGAATTCCTGGGGAACATGTCCTCCTTGGAGGTACTCAAGCTCTCCTTCAACCGCCTCACGGGGGGAATTCCAGAGACCTTCAGGGGCTCGTTGCTGACGATTCTCTGGTTGAACGAGCAGTCGGAGGGATTGACCGGTCCGATCGACTTAGTGGCGACTATGGTTTCGCTCACTAGCCTCTGGCTGCACGGGAACAAGTTCTCCGGTAAGATTCCAGATAATATCGGGGGTTTACTTTCCTTAAAGGATCTTGATCTCAATGGTAACAATCTAGTCGGTTTAATCCCCGTTGGTTTATCGAATATGGATTTGAATCGTTTGGATTTGAACAACAATCGCTTCGTGGGTCCCACGCCGAGGTTCAGAGCTGCGAATGCCACCTACGCATCGAACCCGTTTTGCCTCCCGGATCCCGGACTTCCCTGCTCTCCGGATGTGATGGCCCTGTTGGAGTTTCTCCAAGGGGTAAATTACCCAGCTCGATTAGTCTCGTCTTGGTCTGGAAACAGCCCGTGCCGAGCTTCGTGGCTGGGAGTAGGGTGCGGCCCGAGTGGTGAGATCATCACGTTGAACCTCCCGAAATCGAACCTTTCCGGCACGTTAAACCCGGGAATCGCGAATCTTGATTCCCTTACGCAGATATATCTCGAATCCAACAATCTCCATGGCAATATCCCGATGAACTGGACTCGTTTGAAGTCTCTAACATTGTTGGATTTGAGTGGAAACAATATTTCTCCTCCTATCCCGAGATTCAGCAAAAACGTAAAGCTGGTCCTGGAAGGGAACTCGTTGCTAAATCCCAGCCCCACCGATGGGAACCCGACTCCGGGCCCACGACCCATCCCTCGTTCGTCCACTGCTAGTCCTAATTCCAACCCTGTCTACGAACCTATCGGACAAAAACGCCCCTACAACTTATATGCGATCGTCCCCTCTGTTGCAGGCTTTGCCTTTCTCGTTATCCTTTCCATCTCGCTATCCATTTACCTATGCAGGAAGAGAAGAGAAAAACACCGGCCTGGATCAACCTCGCTCGTGTACCATCCGCGGGACCCCTCCGATGTGGACAACAACGCTGTAAAGATCACTGTTGCGAACTCTTCTCTGACCAGCGGCACGCAGTCCCACGTGTACGAGGCTGGGAATCTGGCCATTTCCATCCAGGTCCTGAAAAACGTGACCGGGAACTTTGCTCCGGAAAACGAGCTAGGTCGAGGTGGGTTCGGGGTCGTCTACAAGGGTGAACTAGACGACGGGACCCAGATAGCCGTCAAGAGAATGGAGTCGGGAGTCGTTTCTAGCAAGGCGCTAGACGAGTTCCAATCCGAAATAGCCGTCCTGTCTAAAGTCCGTCACAAGCACTTAGTGTCCCTCTTGGGGTATTCGGTCGAAGGGCACGAGAGGGTTCTTGTGTACGAGTACATGCCTCAGGGGGCGCTCAGCAAGCACCTGTTTAGCTGGAGGAAATTAGGGATGGAGCCTTTGTCGTGGAAAAGGAGGTTGAATATTGCTCTGGATGTGGCCAGGGGAATGGAGTACCTTCATACTTTGGCTCATCAGAGTTTTATACATAGAGACCTAAAGTCTTCAAATATATTGTTAGGGGATGACTTCCATGCGAAGGTGTCGGATTTCGGGTTGGTTAAGTTGGCTCCCGATGGAGAGAACTCGGTGGCTACTCGACTGGCCGGGACTTTCGGGTACCTTGCACCAGAATATGCAGGTAATAAAGTCTCTATGATGGTAAAATCAGATATTAGAAACTGAGAAACGGAAAAAAATACTCTTTCCGTTTCATAATAATAGGACCACTTTTCTTGAAGTATCTATGATGGAAACTTGAAATGTTTAACCTGACTTTCTGTTTGCTTACTTCAATTCAGTTATGGGCAAAATCACGACGAAATCCGACGTCTTCAGCTTCGGAGTTGTCTTGATGGAGCTATTAACTGGAATGATGGCGCTTGACGACGACAGGCCCGAAGAAAGCCAATACTTGGTCGCCTACTTTTGGCAAATAAAATCGAGCAAAGACAAACTGCTTGCAACCATAGATTCGACTCTGGACCCGAAAGGCGAAGCCTTTGACAGCATAGCCATTATCGCCGAGCTCGCAGGACACTGCACAGCGAGGGAGCCCGGTCAAAGGCCCGAAATGGGGCACGCGGTTAATGTGTTGGTCTCGCTTGTCGAGAAATGGAAACCGCACGACGATGAGACGGAGGAGTACTGTGGTATCGACTACAGTCTCCCGTTGGACCAAATGGTCAAAGATTGGCAAGAGGCCGAAGGGAAAGATGAAAACTCCTATATCGACCTTGATGATAGCAAGGGCAGTATCCCGGCTAGGCCCGCCGGGTTTGCGGAGTCGTTTACATCGGTTGATGGCCGTTAGTTTTTGTTTTCCTTCGTACTATGTTTTTGGATATAGATTGAGATGTGGATAAATTTATTTTTTGTGAGTATTTTTTTTATTTATTTAAATTTAAAAGTACTACCTTCATTAAAATTAAAATTTAATATTTTTTTTGTCTTTCAATTGACATGTTTTGAATTTGAACCTTGAACTTCAATTCATTCAAGTAATGTTTATTTTAGTTGAGTGGTTTAATTAATTCAAAATTAATTAAAATGATGTTAATTCATTTAAAAAAATAATTAAAAAGATACAATAAAAATAATTAAAATTAATGATTTATGTATATAATTTTTTTAGCCATATTTAAGAATAATATTATTTATAATTTTTAAAAAATATTTAATAATGTATAAAATTATTATTATTATAATTATAAAATATTTAGTTCAAACTCATTAAAAGAGCTTACAATATTTTATAATTTGTTATTTTTTTAAAAAAAATTGATAAAAATTACTAACTCTGTTATAGGAGTGAGCATTGTTCGGTTATAACTGATTTAACCGATCGAACCGAACCAAAATTTTGATTTCGGTTCGGTTTTTTAGTTTTCGGTTTGGTTATGGTTATGAAAATTTAAATTTTCGATTTTCGGTTTCGCTTCGATTATTTAAATCAAATAACCGATAAATAACCGATAACTAAATATATATATTATTCTCATTTTTTCTTTCAAATATTTAATTTTTTTTAAAAAAATATTATTTGACTATATATTTATTTTTTTAATTACAATATATTTTATAAGCTCCATTATAATATTGCAAATCCGTCAATAAAAAATTATACATGTATTATATATTTAATTAAAATAATATTAATATTACTTATTTTTATTTATTTTATATTTATGTTCGGTTATCGGTTATAACCGAAATCGAACCGGAAAGTTCGGTTACGGTTTTATATCGGTTGGTTCGGTCACCGAAAATTTTGGTTTAGTTATTGAAACGGTTTTGTTTATTTAGTTCGATCGGTGACCGAACCGACCGATGCTTACCCCTACTCTGTTCAAATACAGTTGATACAAAAAAGTATGGCAACTAGAGTGATGGAGTATATTTTAATATAATTAATAAAATATTAATTATAAAGAAGTATATATGTCAAATGGAGTGATGGAGAATATTTTTCAATATAATTAATAAAATATTAAATAGATTGAATATGAAAATAAGAAAGATATTAAATTAATAAATTGTTAATTTTTTTTGCAATTTAAGATCCATACGAGTATCTCTCACTTAGATATATGTACAATTTAGTGACATGTCATTTGACATATCACAAAAAAAATTTACCTTATCAATTTGTACTCGTACTTCATAATATGGTGTGAGGTACAATTATTCACTTTTATCCATTTGAGACTTACCAAATAAAACACAAACTCAATTTGTACTAAGTATCAAATATTTGATACTCAATTTTCTCTCTCTCAATTTGTACCTCTCCTCGTTGGTATAATACCTAGTACAAATGTATCTCACATTAGATGATCTAATGACAAAAAATGATGCTACGAGAAAAAACAAAAATGAAAATAATTGAGAGAAATAAAATTTGAGATCATTTTAAAGAAATCTTTTTATTTTAGTGTAAGAACTAAAATAAATTATCAGTTCTAGGAGAAAAATTACATCCCTTAAAATAATTGCACATAATAAAATTTAGGGTAGCACTATTTGCACTCCTATTTTCTCTAAGTACACCTCCAAATATTTATAATTTTAATTATTTATTATTTTTACTTTATACACCATATGATCTTCCTAATTTGACCTATACATTTAATTAACAATACATTACTCTTATTAATTGCAGATTAAACACCAAGAAATAAATTGTAAATGTTAGTTTTGACGACAACATATGACTTTCATTGTTGGTTGAATTTCAGGTGATTAAGTGAATGGATACAAGTTGGAACTCAAGTAATGTACTTTTATGCGAATGGGTTCGCATTTCAGGGCCATATCCAACTTATGCGAATGGAGTCGCAAAACCGTCTCTCCGTCAACATTTGCGACTAGAGTCGCAAATCCCTGCTTCACCTCATATTGCGAATGCGTTCGCAATTTCATGCACCTCAACATTTGCGAATGCATTCGCAAATCCCGGCACCCACTTCTCTTGCGAACAGAGTCGCATTTCTGGCCCCCCTACTGAAAGTTGCGAACGGGTTCGCAAATTCCTCACCTGTCAACATTTGCGAACGTATTCGCAAATCTTCCCTGCTCTACAATTGCGAATGGGTTCGCATTTTATGCAGCCTCTCACTTTTGCGAATGGAGTCGCAAGTCGTACCTCTCCATCGTTTGCGAATGGGTTCGCAAATCATGCCCTTCAACAATTGCGAATGGGTTCGCAATTCATGCTCCTTCAACAATTGCGAATGGGTTCGCAATTCATGCTTCTTCAACAATTGCGAACGGAGTCGTAATTCTCACATTCTCCGTCTTTGCAATGTGGTTTTGCTTTTTACTACTTCAACTATATCGATGACAATGAAGACGATGAAATACGAAGTGATCAACGACGAGTGTTCATCACGATGAAGTTGAGAATGAAGTATTGAGATCGACGAAGTCAAGATGTGTTGAAGTCTGAAGTTAGAAGAATTGAAGATTCAAGATTCGAAGATTCAAGAATCAAAGATTCAAGATTCCAAGATTCAAGAATCGAAGATTCCAAAAGTGATGTCATCCATGGAATTGTTGCATCATCCAAGCATGTGACCAGTGAGATTGCTCCACATCAGCACTCCACATGTGCGGGCTACCTATATATACCCATGAACTTCAATGGCATCATTTTTAATGATTTTGAGAGAACGAAATCCGATATCTGAGTATCAACGTTCGTTGTTTACGGCTTATATCTTTAAGAGTTTTGGTAGTTGTTTTGTGCTGTGCACCAATAGTAGAGTTATGCGATTTAACTCTAGGTGATATAGTACTAGATCATTAGTTCGTTGGAGTGCTGCGTCACTTGGGATACGACTCTTGATCATTCCGTCTACCTTTCTCCACAAGTGTAATAGTTAGTTTTGTTTATCAATGAAATTATTATACAACCTTGTCTTCAGCACTTTACTTTACTCTTGTTGAGTTCGAACACACCACATACACCGAACAACATACATAGCAAGCAGAGCTGAGTGTGTGCGAACGAAGTTGCTGAAGTGACTGTTTAAGACCGACTTCACGAAAAGTTGGTATCCTACGTCGAAGACGTAATTTCATTTGGTATCAGAGCGGGACGTCATACGTATAAGACGTGATCCGTTACTTGACTTCATATTTCCGCTACAATGGAGTCGTCAATGTTTGTTCAGAAACCGATTATGCTTACTCATCAAAATTATTCTAACTGGAAAGCGAAAGTTTCTGCTAGAATCAAGGGATTTGACTCAAGAGCATGGATGGCTGTGTTGGAAGGATGGGAGCGTCCTTACACTGAAGATGCTGATGGACTTAGAACCCCTAAGCCTGAACGTAGTTGGACTAGAGAAGAGCATGACTTGTCTACTGCGAATAGCAAAGCTCTTCTACTTATATGTGAATGGCTGGATCTCAGCATGTATCAGTTGGTCAAGAATTGCACATCTGCCAGAGATGCATGGGAGACATTACAGAGAACGTGTGAGGGTAGTCACGCTGTTAAACGCTCAAAGATCCGAACTATAACTGCTCAGTTTCATCAACTCCGCATGAGAGAATATGAAGACATAAATGACTATCTAGACAAGGTGATGAGATATGTTAATGAGGCATTTGAACTGGGAGAAGTCTTTCCTGCTATCATGGTCTACGAGAAGGTTCTATCCAGTGTTAGCTTTAGATTCGAGAGCAAGGTGTTAACCATTGAAGCGCGAAATGATGGAAATCAAAACTGGGATTATGCAGACCTGATGGCTGATTTGAGAAACTATGACTTGACACTCAAAGTACGAAGCAACCCAGACATGTCTCTTGTTTATGAGCCTATGAATGCTCTTAAGATTTCTGAGAAGGGGAAGAGTTCAAGAAGCACGAAATCTCAACACTCTCGTTTGAAAAATGAGAAGACTGAAAGTAGTTTCTCAGCTGATATGAATGAGTCTGACGATGAGGAAGCTGAAGACATTGAACGGTTGATGAATTCGAACAACCCAGACAAGCTTGCTGTGCTGACTGACATAGTCACCTATCTTGTGAAACAAGATTTTAAGAGAAAGAACCGAGCACGAAATTTTCGAAAATTTCAGAAAAGTTCTAACTCATATCCGAACACTCCAGACAATCGAAATCAGGGGTCTACATCTGATAAGAAGTTTAAAGGCACAAAGCTATCACCATACACCTCTAATAGCAAAGATGTCTCAAAGATGCAGTGCTTTGAATGTAAAGGATATGGACACGTGAAGTATGAATGTCCTAACCTACATCGGAAAAAGAAACTACCCGTGAGCTATGTGGTGATTGATGATGAAGACGTGATCTCTGAGAACGATGCATCTGATGATGATAACTCTGATGACGAGGAAGACAACGCTCTAGTTGTCACTTTTGGTGAAACATTTGACCTCGAAAATGTGTAGGTCGAAAACTTTGTTTTTGATTCTTTTCTAAAAGACACTGCAACAGCTGATAACATTTTTCGTGTGGCTTCAGTTAATCGAAACTATTGTGATGACGATATTTTCTCAGATGATGAATCTGAGTCTGAAGCTGAAGAGATGGAGATGACTCCTGAAGTGAGTCAAACTGAAGCTGTGAGTGATGAGCTACTCACTCTGAGAGATGATCTCTCTGAACTTCAAAGTTTGAATGACTTAGCTATCACTGAAAACGTTACACTTGCAGTGTCGCAGAAGTTTCTGACAGAATCTATTGCTGAACTCTCGAATGAGAAACACAAGATGTATGATGTGACTGTTGAGTTGAAAAATTCGATTGAAAAGACGGAGGATGAGAAGGTAAGGCTGAATAACTCTCTGACAATTCTGAAAATTAAATTTGATGCTCTCTTCGAAGAGAAACATAAATATTACAAAGAAGTTGTCGAACTGAGAGAATCATTTGAGAAGTCGAGTTCTGAAAACTCGAAACTGAAGGCATCACTGAAGAAGGAAACATCAGAAGTGAAGAAACTCCAAACTCTCTTCAAGAACACTGATGCTGAGAATGATGAGCTAAAGTCATCCTTGATGAAAGCTCAAACTGACCTAGCTATGTGTGACAAGGAACGTTATGTTCTAAAGGAGAAGCTTCAGATGACTGATGAGCTTTTGAGAAAGATGAATACTAACTCTTCAGTGTTTGACAATGCCGCATCTTATATGAACCCAGGTCGTGTTGGACTTGGATTTCAGAAAGTTTTTGAATCTATCTATACTGCACCCGAGAAGAAAGAAGTGACCTTTGTCAAAGCTTCTACTGACTCTATTGAGAGTATGACTAAAGATGATTCAGAAAGTTTGAAACGTAAGGAAATTGCTGAAGGAAAGAAGGTTGCTACATCTCCGAAAACTGAAACTCAAAAGTCGGTCTCGACTACTAACTTGAAGACGGAGACTTATCAAAAGTGGTTTAATTAATTCAAAATTAATTTAAATGATTTTAATTCATTTAAAAAAATAATTAAAAAGATACAATAAAAATAATTAAAATGAATGATTTATGTATATAATTTTTTTAGCCATATTTAAGAATAATATTATTTATAATTTTTAAAAAATATTTAATAATGTATAAAATTATTATTATTATAATTATAAAATATTTAGTTCAAACTCATTAAAAGAGCTTACAATATTTTATAATTTGTTATTTTTTTAAAAAAATTGATAAAAATTACTAACTCTGTTATAGGAGTGAGCATTGTTCGGTTATAACCGATTTAACCGATCGAACCGAACCAAAATTTTGATTTCGGTTCGGTTTTTAGTTTTCAGTTTGGTTATGGTTATGAAAATTTAAATTTTTCGGTTTTCGGTTTCGCTTCGGTTATTTAAATCAAATAACCGATAAATAACCGATAACTGAATATATATATTATTCTCATTTTTTCTTTCAAATATTCAATTTAAAAAAAAAATTATTTGACTATATATTTATTTTTTTAATTACAATATATTTTATAAGCTCCATTATAATATTGCAAATCCGTCAATAAAAAATTATAAATGTATTATATATTTAATTAAAATAATATTAATATTACTTATTTTTATTTATTTTATATTTATGTTCGGTTATCGGTTATAACCGAAATCGAACCGGAAAGTTCGGTTACGGTTTTATATCGGTTGGTTCGGTCACCGAAAATTTTGGTTTAGTTATTGAAACGGTTTTGTTTATTTAGTTCGATCGGTGACCGAACCGACCGATGCTTACCCCTACTCTGTTCAAATACAGTTGATACAAAAAAGTATGGCAACTAGAGTGATGGAGTATATTTTAATATAATTAATAAAATATTAATTATAAAGAAGTATATATGTCAAATGGAGTGATGGAGAATATTTTTCAATATAATTAATAAAATATTAAATAGATTGAATTTGAAAATAAGAAAGATATTAAATTAATAAATTGTTAATTTTTTTTGCAATTTAAGATCCATACGAGTATCTCTCACTTAAATATATGTACAATTCAGTGATATGTCATTTGACATATCACAAAAAATTTTACCTTATCAATTTGTACTTCATAATATGGTGTGAGGTACAATTATTCACTTTTATCCATTTGAGACTTACCAAATAAAACACAAACTCAATTTGTACTTAAGTATCAAATATTTGATACTCAATTTTTTCTCTCTCAATTTGTACCTCTCCTCGTTGGTATAATACCTAGTACAAATGTATCTCACATTAGATGATCTAATGACAAAAAATGATGCTACGAGAAAAAACAAAAATGAAAATAATTGAGAGAAATAAAATTTGAGATCATTTTAAAGACATCTTTTTATTTTAGTGTAAAAACTAAAATAAATTATCAGTTCTAGGAGAAAAATTACATCCCTTAAAATAATTGCACATAATAAAATTTAGGGTAACGCTATTTGCACTCCTATTTTCTCTAAGTACACCTCCAAATATTTATAATTTTAATTATTTATTATTTTTACTTTATACACCATATGATCTTCCTAATTTGACCTATACATTTAATTAACAATACATTACTCTTATTAATTGCAGATTAAACACCAAGAAATAAATTGTTTTTGCATCTCTTAATCTTCTCTCTAAACTTCATTGACTAATTGAGAGTTTGAGTGGTTGATAATTAAATTGAAAAACACTAAAGCTTCTAAACTAAATTCATACTGAACCTTGAAAATTGAGACATGTTTCTGCTCATCAACCTCTCTCAGACCCCAGTATCATAATCGAATTGACAAACTCAGTTACCCAACTGACAACACTAAATTAATACACTCACGAGAATAAGAAACAGAGTAAATATCATGCATCATATATCATACTTTTTCTTTTTTAATTTTTCAAAATTAATCTGCAACTAACCAAAATATAGAAGATAGAAGCGGCAATAATCATTCGGTATTGTCCGAAAAACATGTCAGCCAAAAAAGCACTCAACAGCGGCAAAAGCGAGGCCATCCCGGACTACGCTCGCGCTCACACTCATCGTCGCTGTGGAAGTGTGATTTATTTGTTTTTGTGTCGTTTTTCTTTTGTTTTTCGTGCCGTTTCGAGTCTCTTTGTTTCGCCATTTTGTGTCATCCTCATGTTTCGTGGTATAGTTGATGTTGTGATGAGTGTGCAGGTCCTTGAGTGTATTCGAGCGGAAAAGACGAAGAAACGGATGTTATCGAGTGAAGACGAGACGAACCCGACACCAGCTGGACCAGGCGCCCGCCTCGAGTCTAGGCGCTCGCCAGCAACCCGTACCAGGCGCTCGCCAGCTACCCAGCCGGCCGTTTCCTCTCTTGGGCAGACATTCTGATGGAGCCACCAAGCGATCGCTTCCTCTGCAAGCGGCCGCCCGCGACGGCCACCAAGTGCCCGCTTGGTGACCAAGCGGCCGCTTGCTCACTTGTCCAGAATCTGACCAATCCACCCAGGCGCCCGCTTCAGCCCCAGGCGCTCGTCTGCTACAGGTCGCGAGCGCCCGCTCCGTTCCCAGGCGGCCGCTTGGCCCTACGTTCAGCTTTGACTGATGTTGACCGACGAAATCTTTGTACTATAAGTAGGGTTTCGACCCGAAGAAACAATTACGCTGTTTTTACTTTATTTTTCTGCACGTTTGGAGAAGACATTGAGACTCGTTCCACCTAGGTTTTTGTGTATCGCTTTTTATCGCTTTCGATTCTCGGACGGAAATCGGGGTTAGCACCGATCCCTGTTTAGACTTTGAACGATCCATCTAGTAAGAGTTTTTCCTTTTTATCTATGTTTTATTTTCAGTTTGTTTTACTTGGTGCTATCTTATTCTTGATCGATTAGTTTTCTTCTTATTTATCTGTTTCTAGCTAATATGAGTTCATACATTATCTATTATTTCACCAATCCAATTATGAGTAGCTAAATTCATTGCTAGGGTTAGGGGAATTCAAGCTTGGGTTAGGGCTGGAGATTTACGATACCATTTAATGTGTTCGATTATTAGTTATTAAATTTCAAAACCCTTGTTTGAGGCTTAGGAGCAATTACAAGACATAGGATAATCGAATTTATTAAAATCAACCGGAGACGGACATTTTAACTTTTACTTGTTCCTCGTAAATCGGAAACCCGAACTTGATGCTTGATGAACCCGAAACTCTAGTTTCCACTTTATTAATTACTCCCCGTTATTTATTCGTTGAATTATTTTAGTTCTTATTTTTAGTACTTAGTTAATTTAGTTTAAAAACAAAACAAACCCCAAACCATGCATTATGCTATACTTTCTTTTCATGTCATTCTTGCAACCACGTGAATACTAATACGAGTACCGATAGTAGTGTTCCTCGAGAGACCGACTCGGGCGAGTTGCTTCGGCAACTAGTTCGGAATATTTTTATTTGATTTTTAGACGCTATAAAAACGACTAATCAAATTGGCGCCGTTGCCGGGGAACACTTTAGGCACAAGTATTAGTGTTTAAGTGTTTGCGTCTTTCTTTCTCTTTTATTTTTGTTTATTTTTATTTGTTCAGGTACGTGTGATTGTTTGTTGTCTGTGTTGGTGCATGTTAGGTAGAAGAAGTCAAAAGACCAGCCTTGCACCCGTGATAGACAACATTAACAGACGTAAGAGCATCAGCCGGTACATCTCAGTGGACGACGGTAACTCGTCAGACAGTTCATCAGAATCCACCATTACCGGAATCGAACCTGAAGGTGACCTAGCAGAAATGGACGAACGCGACGTCAACAATGTTGACAACAACAACAACAACAACAACAACAACAACAACAACAACAACAACAACAACAACAACAACGTCAATCAGGGGCCACGCTTTGGTGACTCAGCCCACCCTCTCGTGGACGGGGCAAGCTCGTGCATTGTCTTGGGTGCCGCTGCTCGTCGGTACGACCTGAAGTCCCACCACTTGGCCCAGTTACCGCAGTTCTATGGGATGCCTAAAGAAGATGCCTTGAACTTCATCAGGGAATTTTATTCAGTCCTCCAGTCTTTCCCAAATGGTAGCCTGGACGACCGGCAACTTCGATTAAAGTGTTTTCCATATGCTCTGAAAGATCGAGCCAAGAACTGGTTGTTGTCTTTGGAGCCTGATTCCATCGATACATGGGACAAGATGTATCAGGAGTTCATCAAGCGCTTTTACCCTCAACAGAAAACCATTGACTTAAGGAGTCAGATTTGCGCCTTCAGACATGAGCGTGGAGATTCATTCCACGAAGCTTGGGAAAGGTTTAGGAGTTTGCTCAGACAGTGTCCCCACCATCAGATATCCCAGGAGATCCTCAATCAGTTCTTTTACACAGGATTGCCGCCGGCAATGTAGAACGACGTGCAGAACGCAGCCGGAGGGAACATTAGCAACCTCCTCACCAATGACGTCGTTGCACTTTTCAAAGAGATGGCCGAGAGATCTCGACAGACAAACACCCGGGATAAAGAGGTGGCAGCTTCAGTAGACGGGAGTCTTGATTCTTCACTGACGAAGCAGGTTGCCGAGCTAACCCGAAAGCTACATATGATGGAGGCCAAAGAGACTTCCCCTACTCAGTTGTTGGTGCATCAGCCTGACCCGTGCGGTAATTGCGGGGAGATCGGGCACTATTCGAGTAACTGTCAGTACATGCCTTCCCCACCTCAGATGATGGATCAGTCCTTCGCGCCGGAGTTCCAGGTCAATGCCATGCAGGGATTCAACCAGACGAGTAATCAGAGGAACGAACCCTATGGCAATACATACAACCCAAGTTGGAGAAATCATCCTAACTTTTCCTGGAAACAAGGGCAGAACCAGCAGCAGATTGGGCAGAACCAGCAGCCGAGCTACAATAGCCAGAATCGGCCACAGAATAACTACCAGAATGCGGGGAATCAGAACTGGCAGAATAACCAGAGGCCCCAATATCAGCAACAGGGCCCGTCAACATACCAACAACCACCACCGACCCAGAAAAGCTCTAGCCTCGATGAGCAATTCTCAGCCTTCATGCAATCGCACCAGGGGTTCATGCAGACGACCAACGGGTACATGCAGCAGAATCAGCAGAGGATGGATAGCATGGAGTCATCGATGACCAACCAAAACTCCACGATCAAGAGGATTGAGACCCAGGTTGGGCAGATGGCTGGGCGACTGAACGAGCTCGCTCAACCTACTCAGAAGGACAGAATCCCTAGCCAACCTTATCAGGCTAAGGCCATTACGGTACTCAAAAGTGGCCGAGTGATAGATAACCACGTGGAAATGCCGACCGAGGTGGTAGAGGAGGACATTCCTACACCAGAGATAGCCGAGCAGAGTGATCGAGCTGAAGAATCGGTGGAGAAACCGAAATAAAAACCAATGCCAACACCCGAGACCAATAGAGCAGCCTTACATAAGGCTAACGATCCATACAAGCCCCCTCTTCCGTTCCCAAACCGTATGAGGAACGAGAAACAAGACCAGCAGTTCGCGGAGATTTACAAGCTGCTATCCAAAGTGAATGTGAATCTGCCATTACTCGACATCATCCGAAATGTTCCCGCCTATGTCAAGTTCTTCAAAGACCTCGCCTCGAGGAAGAGAAGATTCGTTGACAACGAAAAAGTAGTAGTGTCAGAGGTAGCAAGTGCCATTCTCCAGCACCAGCTACCCGAGAAACAGAGGGACCCCGGAAGTTTCAACATCATGATTGCTGTGGGGAATGGTAAAGAGGTATCTGGGATGCTCGACTTGGGGGCAGGGATAAATTTGATGCCGTACGCCGTGTACGAGCAACTGGAGTTAGGCGACCTCAAGCCTACTCGAATGTGCCTCCAGCTAGCCGACCGATCGATTCGATATCCCAAGGGGATCATAGAAGACATATTGGTGAAGGTCGGAGAATTGATAGTACCAGTCGACTTTGTGGTACTAGATGTTGGAGAGGTTCCCGAGAATGGGCGAGACCACGCCATTCTTTTGGGGAGACCATTCATGGCCACCACGAACACGGTGATTGATGTAAAGAACGGTACACTCGAGATGACCGTTCTCGGTGAAAAAGTTTCTTTCTCCGTACGGACGGGGAAAGCCGTTCCCGCTGCCATGTATATGGAGAATTGC
The DNA here is from genome assembly GCA_954870475.1 of Euphrasia confusa. Taxonomy (NCBI): domain Eukaryota; kingdom Viridiplantae; phylum Streptophyta; class Magnoliopsida; order Lamiales; family Orobanchaceae; genus Euphrasia; species Euphrasia confusa. Next base: position 29,632,220 of record OX940960.1, read on the forward strand.
TCCTTCGTCGATCCCGTAGATGACGAAGTGGAAGCCACGTTTGTTGAGGAAAGTGAGCCCGAAATACACGAGGATGAGGAAGAGAAGGTAGCTGACCTTACCACTGAGCGACTTAGTTCACCGGAAGCCGAGATCGAGGCTCCGAAGAGTAAAGTGGAGTTGAAGGCGTTGCCTAGTCACCTCAAGTACGTGTTCTTGGAAGACGGGGAACAAAAACCCGTGATAATCTCCGCCACTTTGGGGGTTGAGGAAGAGAAAGCACTAGTGGCAATCCTAAAGCAAAACAAAAAAGCGTTTGGATGGAGCTTAGCCGATATCCGAGGCATCGACCCCTCGGTATGCATGCACCGAATAGTGTTGGAAGAGGGATCGATCCCTAAGAGAGATGGGCAGAGGCGTCTTAACCCGGTTTTGATGGAAGTCGTGAGGACGGAGATTTACAAGCTCCTCGATGAAGGTTTGATTTATGCCGTTGCCGATAGCCAATGGGTGAGTCCGGTCCACGTGGTCCCGAAGAAGGGAGGTATCACAGTCGTCGAAAACCAGAAAGGGGAGCTCCTCCCTACGCGTATTACTACTGGGTGGCGAATGTGCATCGATTATCGGAAATTGAATGCCGCCACTCGAAAGGATCACTTCCCTCTCCCATTGATTGATCAGTTACTTGATAGATTATCCGGACAATCATTCTATTGTTTTCTTGATGGTTTGTCAGGTTATTACCAGGTGGCGATAGCACCGGAGGATCAGGAGAAGACGACGTTCACCTGCCCCATTGGTACTTATGCTTGGAGGAGGATGCCTTTCGGCCTATGCAATGCACCGAGAACGTTCCAGAGGTGCATGATGTCCATCTTCTCCGAGATGATAGGTAACTTTATGGAAGTTTTTATGGACGATTTTTCAGTATTTGGCTCCTCTTTTGATGATTGCTTGGGTAAGCTCGATAGAGTTCTTAAAAGATGTATTGAGAGTAGTCTTACCTTGAGTTGGGAGAAGAGTCACTTCATGGTTACTAGTGGGATTGTGCTAGGACATATGGTGTCTAGTCGGGGTATAGAAGTCGATAGAGCCAAGATAGAGGTTATTGAGAGACTACCCCCTCTCATTAATGTTAAGGGTATTCGTAGCTTTCTTGGGCATGCCGGGTTTTATAGGAGGTTTATTAAAGATTTTTCTAAGATTAGCCAACCTTTGTGTCGTCTGCTAGGGCAAGATGTTGAGTTTAACTTCGACGAGTCGTGTCTAGTAGCCTTTAATACACTTAAGGAAAAGCTTACCTCAGCCCCGGTAGTTGTAGCACCCAATTGGGAGTTTTCCTTTGAGATCATGTGTGATGCGTCTAATTCAGCTGTAGGAGCGGTTCTTGGTCAGAAAGTGGATAAGTTACTTAGGGTTATTTATTATGCTAGTGTGACCCTCAATAGTGCCCAAACTAACTATACCACTACCGAGAAAGAGTTGCTAGCGGTCGTGTTTTCTTTGGATAAATTTAGGTCTTATATCATAGGGTCTAAAGTCGTTGTCCATAGTGATCACCAAGCCTTACGACATCTGCTAGCCAAAGCTCAAGCCAAACCGAGGTTGATTAGGTGGATTCTCTTGTTACAAGAGTTTGACGTAGAGATTAAGGATAGGAAGGGGTGTGAGAACGTTGTGGCCGACCACTTGTCTAGGCTAGAGTCACCCCCCGAGCCCTTGGTTGATGATGTAGACGATTTGATCCCCGATTCTTTTCCGTATGAACTTGCTATGGCTATGACTCCGGTACCTTGGTACGCGGACATTGTGAACTTTTTGGTTGCAGGTGCTCTGAGAGAAGGCATGACTTCTCAGGAAAAAGCAAGGTTCGAACATTTGTCCCGAGAATATTTTTGGGCGGACCCTTACCTCTACAAGTTCGGGAAAGATGAAGTGATCCGACGATGCCTTCCGGAGGAGGAGCAAGGACATGTGCTCAAGTGTTTCCACCACAATGAGAGTGGAGGTCACTTTGGGGGTCGTAAAACCGGCCACAAAGTCCTCCAGTCAGGTTTGTTTTGGCCTACTCTTTTCCGGGATGCATTTAATTTTTGTAAGGCTTGTGACCGTTGTCAACGCATGAGAAGTATTGGTAAGAGGGACGAGATGCCTTTAAATATTAATTTAGCTGTTGAGATTTTTGATGTTTGGGGCATTGATTTTATGGGTCCATTTCCTGTGTCGTTTGGATTTGAGTATATATTGTTGGGTGTTGATTACCTTTCCAAGTGGGTCGAAGCTATCCCCACCAGGACATGTGATGCTAAAGTGGTTCTCAAGTTTGTGCAGGAAAACATTCTTTGCAGGTTTGGATTTCCTAAAGCCATTGTCAGCGATGGTGGCAAACACTTCTGCAACAAGCTTTTCGAGAAGTTGATGATCAAGAATGGCATCAAGCACAAAGTCGCCACGGCATACCACCCTCAAACCTCCGGACAAGCTGAAACGAGTAACCGGCAAGTAAAGGAGATTCTTGAAAAGACGGTTAAACCTTCCCGAAAAGATTGGTCGGAACGTTTGAATTCAGCGCTTTGGGCTTATCGAACCGCATACAAGACGGTGATCGGCATGAGTCCCTACCGGCTAGTCTTTGGGAAATATTGTCATCTACCGGTGGAAATCGAACATCGAGCATATTGGGCGATCAAAGCCACCAACTTGGACGTAATGGAAGGTGGAGGAACCCGAGCCTTGGAGATGTCCGAATTAGAGGAGATGCGGAACGAGGCTTATGAAAACTCCCGCATGTATAAGGAGAAAGTGAAGATGGTTCATGACAAGAGAATTAAAAATAAAGAGCTTGAAGCCGGGATGAAGGTTCTCTTGTTCAACTCAAGGCTTCGTTTGTTCCCCGGAAAACTCAAGTCGAGGTGGAGTGGTCCTTATGAGATATTAGAGGTGTTTCCATATGGGGTTGTAAAGCTTTACGATCCGAAGTCCAAAGAAGCGTTTCAAGTCAACGGGCACCAGGTGAAACCATACATTGTGCCACATATGGATGGAGATTCCTTGAACATCGGAGTAGAATCGATTCTACTTGATGATGTGGTTTATGAATAGAGCTTATTAGTCGAGCTCGAGACGTTAAACGAGCGTCGCGTGGAGACTAGTCCACGGACCGTAATGCTCACTCGGTTCCCAAATGAGCGCTTCGTGGGGGCCTACCCACGACTTGTCAAGCTCACGACCTAAAATGAGCAAATTTTCTATCACACGGTGGAAGAAGATGAGAAACGAATTAAGCCGACAAGAGGAAAACATTCTGCAGGTACCAAGCGCCCGCCCATCAAGGAAGCGCTCGTTCTATGAGCTTCGCGAGCGCCCGCGTCGACCTGGGGCGATCGCCTCGTCAAATGTCAGAATGCCAGAATTTCGAGCAGGCGGTCGCCTTCCTACGAAGCGCCCGCTTCACCTACTTCGCGAGCGATCGCCTCGTCCCGGAGCGCCCGCTTCGTGCCGTGTACAGAATCTTGGAGATTTGGGCAGACGGCCGCCCACCACCGAAGCGCTCGCCTGAAGAGCTTCGCGAGCGCTCGCTTGCTTACGAAGCGCCCGCCTCGTGCGACTTACAGAATGTCAGAATTCAGTGCAAACGCTCGCCTCATGACGAAGCGCCCGCTTCCTCTATAAATTTAAAAATAGTATTTTTAATTAATTATTAATTAATTAATTATTTTTATTTATTCAAAAATTGGAAAGGGGGTGAGGGAGCCCTAAATTCTCACCAGCCGCCCCCTTCATTTTTTGTTGTTCTCTCTGCAGAAAACCATCACCACCATCGCTTCACCATCTTCACCGCCGTAGAACTCCGCCGGAAACAATTCGCCCAGGAACGACACTCCAAAACCCCTGCTCGCCGCCGGCCGAATCAGTCCACTTCCGTTCACCACCATCATCTCCGAACTCCGCCCTGCCTCCGCCGCCGCATCAGACGCCGACCTCCACCACCGCGACTCGCTGCTTCACTTCTCCAGCCGGCAGCCGAACCACCGCCCCGTCAGCCCGATTCTCACCCGCGGCCCTCTGAAGCTCCGTCCTCAACCACTGTCGCCATCCACCTCCTCCGGAAACAACCTCCGTCGCCGTCCATCTTCTCCTTCAACTTACCCTCTCCGGCCAAGACCCGCCGCTCACGAGGCCCCGCCGCCGTCGGCTCAATTCTCGAGTCGACCCGAGCCCCGGCAGCCCTACCTATACAGTTCGAGCTTCGACAGCTCCGTCCCGGCCCTCGTCTCAATTCACGGCAGTCCCGTGAACATTCCCGGTAATTACTCTCGCCACTCCTGACTGACTATTGGATATGGCTAACACCCGAGGCAAGAAACGAGCCCCTCCGGCCAAGAAGGCGCGCACTGAGGCGGGACCTTCCACTGTTGTCGAGGCACCCGTCGATGACCGAGTCGACCTACAGGATGAATATGGTGCCGACTTTCCCATCTACGATCACAAGGAGGGTAAGCGACTTCTCGCTTTTCGTAAGTTCACTCTTGAGTACCCTCGTCCCTTCGACTGGAATTTACTTCAGAAACTGGGATTAGTCGATGAGGTCGAGAGATATTTAAAGTTATTAGGGCTGTCCACTATTGCTAAACAGAAGCACGGGTATTCTGAGTCTTTGGGCCTAGAGATGTTGTGCACATTGGAGAAGCACTCAAACGGCAAGTTCTACACTTGTCGTTTTCAGGGGCAGGATGCCCGGTTTGATGCCGATACACTGCGTATGGCCTTCGGCTTCCCGACTACTGGGGTCCAGCGTCATGTCCCGAAAACCATCGACAAAGACGAGGCGTGGCAGCACGTTGCATTGGTTCCTAAGCACACCGGGCGGAGTGTGCAGATAGCCGACCCGGCTCTTTTATTGGTCCATCGGTACATTGCCTATAACATCTCTGGGAATCACGAGGGCAACAAAGTCAACCGATCGGAACTCTTCTTCCTCGATCGTGCATTACAGGGGAAAACGTCGACAATGGTCGACTATTTGTGCAGCCAAATGAGGGGGACATGCGTCCGGAACGTGTCACATGCCTCATTCTTCTACATTGCTACTAAACTAGCGCATCAGCTGGATTTTATAGATCTCGACGATCTTCCGGAGGATCTCCCCTTTAACCCGGCACCTCGATGTATTGATGAGAGGGAGCTCAGCGGTTCGAAACTCATTGACGAGAACGGCCTCTTCCGTTCACACGCTTCTCGTCTTATCAAGGACGCCGCTGCAGGCACCGTGCCTCCTATCGTTCCTCCACCACCAGTCAGTGACGACGATGACGAGCCGATTGCCTATCCGACTTATACTTCTTATTCCGCCGGATTTCAGGAGATGCATGCTCAGTTCCGGGATATGCGCACTAGCTTCGAGGATGCGGAGACTAGTCGGCGCGAGATCGAGTACACCCAGCGACAAGAGTTCCAGACTTGGACGGGCGAGGACCGCACTTACATTGATGATCGGTTCAGCCGGATGGAGGCCCAGGCTGCGACTCAGTATGCCCACTTTAATGGCCGGCTCGACAGGATCGAGAACCAGCAGGCCACAGAGCATGATTTCCATGTCTCCCACTACGCAGAGGATCGAGTTTACCATGCTTCTCAGTATGCCCAGTTGATGGACTTGTTCCGAGGGGCACAACAGCCACCACCCGAGCCGTGAGGATCGACCGTACTATCGTACGGTCGTGGTATGTATATAGTGTCTTTGTTTTCTTTCTCTCTGAGTCGTTTTATTTTTCTTGTTTTCGTTACTTCCTTGTGTTTGCTTTTGTGGTTGTTTTAGTTTGTGTGTGTAGGTTGTTCACCCCGGACACCATTGGACTACTTCGAGGTCGATTTCCATGGGACGTTGCTTTCTTTGGAGGCTCGGACTTCCATGAGGACACGGAATAGCCCAAGTGTGGGGGGGTTTGCTTCCTTTTCCCTTATCTTGTTTTTACTTCTTCTCTTGTTCTATGTGCGTATGTGTTTTTGTCGTGTCTGGATTTTGTGTTCGTTTGTTTACTTTGAGTTTAGTTGTGTTGATCACCCCCCTTTTTCCCTCTTGTGTGATATGTTTATCATGAGCATGTGCTAGATTGCGTTCGTATGCCTATTGCTTTATTTTGTCTCTTGAAGTGCGGTAGAGTCTTGGTGCTAGAGGTCGGTATACGAGTAATTTTGACCCCTTGTCTAGTTGCAGTGGAGTAATTGTGAGATAATCGCATGTTAGCTATTTCATTTTCCAAAAGCCTTGTGAGAGTTTGAGCCTTTGTAGCTTTCTTCTTTGTGTGATAGATGATTCGTTGTCTTTCGAGCTTCTTATTTCCTTGTTCGATATCATGTGTGCCCGTATGAACTAGAGATAGCTAGGACGTGCTTAGGTTGTTACTCGAGGCTAGCATATCATGACTTACTTGATTTTGAATGTGATTGGGATATGATCGATTAGGATAGCCATTTTTAGCCGCTTACTTTTGACCCCGAGCCCGTCGTGGGACACCCTAGTAACCCCGTTGAGCCTACATTTAGCCTTTTCTTCTTGTCCTATATTCCGAGGAGGAGGGAAGCGAAGTATTAGTGTTGGGGGTATGAAGGTGTTGATGTATACGATGTTTTTATTATTTTGAGACTTGTGTATGTTTAGTCTCCAAAAAAAAAAAGAGAAGAAATAAATGAGACGTGTTATAAGTCTCTAAAAAAAGAGTCGAGACATGTTATAAGTCTCTTTAAAAAAAATATATATATATATATATGAATATAAAAAAAAAAAAAAGAGTCGAATAATGTTACTAGTTGATTTCTCGGGAGATTTGTGAGGCGAGATGAGTTTGTTTATCATGTTTGGAGTTGTCGGGGTTGTTGTGAAGATTAGACGGATGTTTGGTGTGGCGGAGACGTGTGGTTGAACTTGATTAGTCCACTTTTGCCCAAATAATCCCGAATACCCTTAGCCGAGCCCCGTTACACCCGATTTATCGATCACCCTTGATTCTTAAGATAGTAGACTTTGATTAGTGGAGAGTATCACTTGAGTACGTGTTTGGTTGATGTTCTTAGGTGCACATGTTATTATTTGAAGCTCATTCTTGTTCCATTTATGCTTTTTTTTTCGCGAGTACACAAGTTACATCTTATTGTTTATCCTTCGCTTGTGTACGCTTTTGAGGGGAACCTTGTTTCGAGAGAACAAGAAAAGAGTGAATCCGAGTGAGGGAAATTGGAGTAGTTACATGTGATGATTCTTACTTGACCTTTGTTGTTTCTATGTACTTTGGGGTCGAGATTTATTTGTTTTACTTTTTCCGGATGCACCGGGGGTTTACTTGTATCTTTTGGGAGATAGAGTAAGTAGTTGGCATGCTTGTGTGATTTGGTTCTTGCTTTCATGAATGTTTGCTTGAGGACAAGCAAAAGGCTAAGTGTGGGGGAGTTGATTTATTTGTTTTTGTGTCGTTTTTCTTTTGTTTTTCGTGCCGTTTCAAGTCTCTTTGTTTCGCCATTTTGTGTCATCCTCATGTTTCGTGGTATAGTTGATGTTGTGATGAGTGTGCAGGTCCTTGAGTGTATTCGAGCGGAAAAGACGAAGAAACGGATGTTATCGAGTGAAGACGAGACGAACCCGACACCAGCTGGACCAGGCGCCCGCCTCGAGTCTAGGCGCTCGCCAGCAACCCGTACCAGGCGCTCGCCAGCTACCCAGCCGGCCGTTTCCTCTCTTGGGCAGACATTCTGATGGAGCCACCAAGCGATCGCTTCCTCTGCAAGCGGCCGCCCGCGACGGCCACCAAGCGCCCGCTTGGTGACCAAGCGGCCGCTTGCTCACTTGTCCAGAATCTGACCAATCCACCCAGGCGCCCGCTTCAGCCCCAGGCGCTCGCCTGCTACAGGTCGCGAGCGCCCGCTCCGTTCCCAGGCGGCCGCTTGGCCCTACGTTCAGCTTTGACCGATGTTGACCGACGAAATCTTTGTACTATAAGTAGGGTTTCGACCCGAAGAAACAATTACGCTGTTTTTACTTTATTTTTCTGCACGTTTGGAGAAGACATTGAGACTCGTTCCACCTAGGTTTTTGTGTATCGCTTTTTATCGCTTTCGATTCTCGGACGGAAATCGGGGTTAGCACCGATCCCTGTTTAGACTTTGAACGATCCATCTAGTAAGAGTTTTTCCTTTTTATCTATGTTTTATTTTCAGTTTGTTTTACTTGGTGCTATCTTATTCTTGATCGATTAGTTTTCTTCTTATTTATCTGTTTCTAGCTAATATGAGTTCATACATTATCTATTATTTCACCAATCCAATTATGAGTAGCTAAATTCATTGCTAGGGTTAGGGGAATTCAAGCTTGGGTTAGGGCTGGAGATTTACGATACCATTTAATGTGTTCGATTATTAGTTATTAAATTTCAAAACCCTTGTTTGAGGCTTAGGAGCAATTACAAGACATAGGATAATCGAATTTATTAAAATCAACCGGAGACGGACATTTTAACTTTTACTTGTTCCTCGTAAATCGGAAACCCGAACTTGATGCTTGATGAACCCGAAACTCTAGTTTCCACTTTATTAATTACTCCCCGTTATTTATTCGTTGAATTATTTTAGTTCTTATTTTTAGTACTTAGTTAATTTAGTTTAAAAACAAAACAAACCCCAAACCATGCATTATGCTATACTTTCTTTTCATGTCATTCTTGCAACCACGTGAATACTAATACGAGTACCGATAGTAGTGTTCCTCGAGAGACCGACTCGGGCGAGTTGCTTCGGCAACTAGTTCGGAATATTTTTATTTGATTTTTAGCCGCTATAAAAACGACTAATCAAAGTGGACTGCCCTAGGGGTCTGATAATTATCAGATTCAAACTTATGCAGTTGTAAGAAATCCTCTCCGTCACCTCAACGCTTAATCAATCGCAGAAAAAAACATGTTAAGAAAAGAGGCGAAAACAAGCTCGTAATGGGATAATTAAATTGATGAGCAAGAACACTTTTAATCATCAACCGTCTCAACTCAAACTCTCAATTAGCTAATAAAGTTTAGAGAGAAGATTAAGAGATGTTGCGAAAATAATTTTTTTCTTGGCGTTTAATCTGCTATTAATAAGAGTATTATATTGTTAATTAAATGTATAGGGTAAATTGGGAAGATCATGAGGTGTATAAAGTAAAAATAATTACATAATTAAAATTATAAATGTATAGAGGTGTACTTAGAGGAAATGAGGGTGCAAATAACGCTATTTAAGATCATTTTAGAGTCATCTTTGTATTTTATTGTGAAAACTAAGAGAAATTATAAGTTCTAGAAGAAAAATTACATTCCTTGATTTTATAAGATGTTAGACTATTTATTCGAACGATGAGTTTTAGCTGTTATGAAGTATATGTCAATTACATGTCTTGGGGTTGAAACCTAGGACATTGATCCTCCATTCGAAGCTCAACCAACTTAGTTAACTATCCTTATTTAATATTTTATAATGTTTATTTCAAAAATTCATTTTTTAATATTACAAGTTGTAACATACTTAATTTTTTTTAAATATAATTAAAATTAACTAGTATATGTATTTAAATAAATGTAAATTTAAATAAAAGAAACTTTAAATTTATTAAATTAAATATAACTCTTAATTTTTTTATTAATTTTTAAGGAGATTATATTTATGTTTTTTATTTTTTATTTTTTCAAGTGAGTTATTATATTTTTTCTGTTGGTGCGTGAGTTTGTTTATGTTTTTTTTTTTATTTTATTTTGTATTTGTCAAATGTTTTTTTTTATTTTGTACTCCGTATTTTTCAAGTGGGTGCGTGAGTTTTAAATTGTTTATGCTGTATGAAAAATATGGGAAGCGGATATAATATTATTTTTTACATTTGCCCTTAAAAAGCCCCCTTAAATAAATATACTTATAATTTAGATTTATAAAATGGTTTTTGTTATAAATTGTGTAAGAAAATGTAAAATAAATTAATATTTTATTAAAAATCTGAGTTGGTTTGAGTTGCTAAGGCCATCTTCAACCGTACACAAAAACTTAAACTTAAAAATAAGTTTAGTTTTAAGTTTACAGTAAATTAGCTCCAACCGAGATTCCAATACTTAAACTTAAAAGAATATTCTCAAATTATTCTTCTTATACAATTTTTTATACTATTTTTATAAATAACCAATATTTTTACAAATTTATAATTTAACCCCGTAACTTTTTACATTAAATTTTAAAAAATTAATAAATATTATTTTCAATTTAAAATTTCAAAAATAAAAAATATAATAAAATATTAATTAAATATGACAAAATTGCGTAAACATGAAATATTTAATATTTAATTATAAATATTTATTTTTATTTTTAAAATAAAATTTTATTTTAATTATTAATATATGATTATTAAAAAAATTACATTACAAAATATATTAAATAAAAAATTAAAATAAAAGGTTAATAGGTCTTTTTTATTAGTTTGTAAAATAAAAGGATGATTTTATAAATAATAAATAGTTTTTGGTTTGAGTTTAAGGTAAACGTAAATCTAAGTATTTTTTATGTGGGTCCCACCATAATACCTATAATAAGTTTATATTTTGGTATCGATTGGAGCATCTGCTCTACTCCAAAATAGGTTTTTGGTATCGGTTGAAGATGCTCTAAAGGCCATATCCAACCGAGAAACCAAAACTTAAACTCAAAATAAGTTTAAGTTTAAGTTTACACTAATTTGACTCCAACCGAACTGAAAATAAGTTTAAGTTTACGTTTACAGTAATTTGACTCCAACCGAAAAACTAATACTTTAACTTAAAATAATATTTTTAAATATTTTTCTTATATAATTATTTATACTATTCATATAAATAATCAACATCTTTATAAATTTACAATTTTAACTCATAATTTTTTACATTAAAAAATATAATTAATATTATTTTCAATTTAAAATTTCAAACATAATAAATATAAATAATACTAAATAAAATATTAATTAATTATTAAAAAAATTACATTAAAACACACAAAAAAAACTAATCATTAATTATTTTTGTTTTTGGTATTTGTAGCATTTTTTAAAGTATTTATTTATTATTATTATTTTATTTTTAATCTTAATTATATAATTTAATTATTTAATTTTATTTCATATTGTGATATTTATTTTTATTTTATTATTAAAAATATTTTTATTAAAATTTATTTTAATTATTAGTAATATGATTATTTAAATAATTACACTACAAAAAATATAAAATAAGATACTAAAAAATAATTGATAAATCATCTATATATACATATATAATTCCTAAATCCACTAATTTTCATGTGAACCAATGAGAAGGCTTTATTAATACTATGTTCACAATGCAAAATAAATAATAAAAAATAAAAAATATTTATAAATTTGAATATTAAATAATTTCTTTTTTTGGTAATTGTACAATATTTAATAATTAGTTTATTCATATTTATTTATTTATAGTAGTGATAAACTAATAATTACTAATTTTCTACGTTTCTTATTTTCTCTCCAAAATTCTATCACACGAAAATATATTTGACGTCCTCTTCTTCCCGCGCCACGTTGATCCGAAGAAAAAATCCTATCACAGAAAAGCATACGGACCTGTAACACTGACAGTTCCTACTTCAGGATTTATTTGACTAACATTAGTTAGTAGTGTAATTGGAATAGAAAAATTCCCTAAACAAAAATTGAACTCATCCATGCATCGTAAGTAGGTACCATATTATGATCTGGGAAATTCAATATCATCTATATTAACTTATACATTGGCAGAATACCTTTATGCCGAACATTAGCAAAATCACGGTCCAAATTTCTGGTGGGTGGAACATTTGTATAAGATTGATCAATAATTGACTTGGCTACTTCGTTCCACAATAAAAATGTAGCATTAGAGGATCCGTCAACCACTTTCATATGAATCTTAAATCGTTCAACGGCGACGACATGTTTTTTGCATGCATCACATAAAAACTTATTATCTTCTTCCTTAATCTTTTTCTTGCATTTTTGGCAACCAATATAAGACCACCCAAACTCTGCTATAACCTCAACTATGGATGCAACCAACCAAATTTTAACGGGCTGAAAAATAAATAAGAAAATTGGCATGAATCGGAAATAATATATTTATTGATCCATTTACCAAAATCACCATGAGTGGCTATGATGCTTGCAGTTTAATTTAACATATCACCTTCTATATTCTATATTTATGACCTTTGAATTATAAAAAAATTAGTTGGCTTATAAAAATAATTATTCAATAATTTAATTTATAAATTTCATGAGTTATATGATTTAAGAGATCAATAAACACGTTGAAAAATTGAGTAAGGAGATAATTTATGTTTCTATTGTTGGAGTTGTGTACTTAATGTCTAGATTTAAGTACCGGTAAACTCCCTGTCATAGCATTTAACCTGTTTAATTAATAAACAATTATTTGCATTTAATTAATTATGCAAAAATATAGTCCTGGATTTTATACGTTGTAGTTAGTATGGTGGGGCATGGGCACACAGAAGATCATACTATCGGTTACTCGTATTTAATCGAACAGTTGCTCACGACCTAGATGGACACGGACCAATCCATCGGTATAGTCGTTGTGTGAGAGAGAAAATAATTTATCTTAATTATTTTATCACACTTGTACACTTGGTGTATTGGGCGGATCGATTGAGACTCATCAATTAGGATTGCTCGGCGATAATTGATTTGAGACTCGGAGTATTTTATTCTTAATCCCTGAAACAATTGCGGGTGTGTATATTTAATATAAGTGACTTTGATTTACCAAAGGAATTAACCGATTTAATTATTGGGTTAATTACCGGTTAAGTTGGGTCACTATATTTTATATATGGCATGCCGTGAATTCTTGAAGGGGCAGTGTATCCCGGAAGGGTTGATAATATCCCCGAGATGAGTTCATAAGGAATTATTATGTAAACCCTGCAGGTGGATTTAATCCGCATAATAATTAAAGTTGAACGGTACTATTCTCGGATATAAGAAATGAATAATATTTATTGAGCAATAAATAAATTTATTCATGGATATTTAAATCTTAAATACACGGAATAAATAATACTAAGATGGAGAAATATTATTTGATATAATATGGAATAATATTGGGAGTGCAATTTTATTTATATAGTGGAAAATAAATAAAATTAATATTGATAAGAATTAATGGATTTGGGTTGGACCCAATTTAATTTTCAATATTGGAAGCCCAATATTTATTCTCCTTATGATCCCTACGTAGCCTATATAAGCACTACATGGTCTTCACTTTTCATAAGACAAGAGAACCTAAGTTACGCCAACTAAAAAGTCTTGGAGAGTGAGGAAGATCCATAAGGTGTTCGATAGATCGTCGCCCACACGACGTTCGGACAAGGTGCAAGGAATACGTGGGAAGATCGCAAGGTCATCAACGTGTTTGATTTCGTTTCTCCGTACAACGAATCGAAGGTAGTAAATCATAAACCCCCTTTTATGATTTTGTGTGAATTAATTGTAGTATATACATGAACACACGATCCGGATAAACGACGAACCTCGGGGACGGGGATTCGAGATCCTCGGCGAGGATCGAGAGGGGCGGTCGAACCTAGGGTTCAACCGCCGGGAACGCGCGACGCGAGAGGCGAGCCTCGGCTGGACGCCGAGGCACACGATCGAACCTAGGGTTCGATCGTCGGGGATCCGCCGTGGGCTGGTGCCACGGCGGAAGGATCCGCCGACCTCCGTCGTCGGCGGCGCGTTCAGCGCGAACACCCTCGGCTGGGGGCCGAGGGGTCGATCGAGCCCGTAGGCTCGATCGCTGGGAGCTGCGGGGGTAACCCGCAGCGACTCGTAGCGTGCTGCGGGGTTTCCCGCAGCGGAGCGCTGGGACGAGCCCAGCGCGTTGAGCAGCGGGTCACGCGACCCGCTGCGGGGCTGCTACGAGCAGCCCCGGGGATGCCTCGCGCATCCCCAGCGATCATCGCGAGATGATCGCGAGCCCCGTGCGGGGGCTCGGCTGGACTCTCGCGGCCCTCGGGCCTCGCTAGGTGTTCGGTCGGGCCCCGGATCGTGCGGTGGTTCGCGTTCGTGGATCCGACTCGCGGGAGAAAATCGGCTGGGGGCGGGCTGCGTGTCTTCGGGCGCGTAGTCTCCAAAGGTTGGACTCCTGCGGATGAGTCGGGAATCCAATCTCCGGCGATGAAGGATTTCGGTCGGGCTATCGGTTCCGCATAAATTTTAATAGCCCGGGATATCGATTTCCAACAATTGGTATCAGAGCGTTTGGTTTCGTGTTCATGTATATGCTCGATTATTGTTCTACCTTGCAGGATTTCCGGCTATCATGGTTGGATATTAATTAATTTTGTTTATTAAACTCTCGGACATGTCGAGATTCGTTTTGTGTGGATGAATGTTTGTAATAGTAAAAATTCGGGGGTTGACCGAATTTAGAATTTATTATTACGCACTTTATTTTCCGGAAAATGTATAGGGTCGATTTCATGTATAGAATCGATACCGGAATTGTAATTTAAATTATTGTAATTTATTTACGTTGGTTCGATGTTGAGACGATCGCCGGAAGACGAAGAAGGTGTGACGAAGTAGACGATGGACGAAGGGGCCGATCATCCCCATGATCGACCCCATGGATCGATCGCCGGACGAGGGGCTGTCCGTGGGAGCTCCCGGCCACGCCGGCCACCGGTGGTGGTGGCGCGTGGGCTGGGGGCGGCGGCGGTGCTCCTCCCGGGAGGCGGTCGACGGTGGGGGTGGTACGGGGACTCCCAACCCGTGCTACTCCTACCATAATCCAACTTTCCTAATTAATTCGGTTTTCCTATTTGAGTACTTTCCTTTTAGGAAACTCTCATGGATTAGGAAAAGAATTAATTTAAATTAATTTTATTTCTATTGATTTATTTCCTTCATGGAATTATTCATAGATTAGAAATTTAATTAATTTAGTACTAAATTTATTTATTTTTCCTATTTGATTATTCCTACTCATGGGAATATTCATGGATTAGGAATAAAAATAAATTTGGAAAGTAGTGAGTCCTAATTTATTTATTTCCTTATTCTATTATAGGAGTCTTCTAGAATATTCCGAGTTTAACTTGGATAGATTATTCTAGAGATTTAATAGAATTAGATAGAAAATAAATAAATAAAAATATTAATAATATTTAATTTTATTTTTGATATATTCCATTGACTTAAATTTTGAATTAAGTAACTTTTGGATTAATTGAAAATAAATAGATTTAAATATTGGAAATTAATATTCTCGTCACATGGAGCATTCAAGAAACGAAGACTGAAGACTAGAGGATGCATATGAAGATAAAGCCATGATAGTCGGGAAAATAATTTCTCTAGCATTATTTTGACTATGTGATCTATGTGCTTTATTGCTTTCATGCATGCTATATGTGTTTATTTTATGCACTAGATAGCGTATCCCTTTGTTATAAAAAGCTAAGTGGGAGAGGGGATGGAAACATTCCCATGGTCTCCATTACTGTTCTCTTGGTAACTCTTATGGACTTTCGAAGTTCGTATAGACGAGTCATTGGAGGAGAATTCTTGTAATTCCTTTTACAAGAAACATTAATCGAGTTTATCAAACAATGCCTAATTTGTCTTTCTGAAACTGACTTCAAGTCGACTCATTCTCACCCCGGGGAGTGGAATGGAGCCAGAGCCACTTGGTCATGTGGATGACACAAATTAGAGACTTTCGTGTCATTCTTTGATAGGTGGGTCGTTTGTCTGCTCGGCTCCCTCATTTATGAGAGATAGGGTCGCTCGCATGGCGAATCACTGGTTAGAAACTTCGAGTTTCACTTATGATTCTCCGAGTCTTGATTTACAAAATCTAATGGATCTTGTAATTGGGAGTCAATTATAAAAGTCTCTTAGTGTAGTAAACGTCCACACCACGTGGCTTGCTGTGCTAACGGATTTTGGATTAATTGATGTAGACAGTTATAAGTGATTGTGAAGAGTTGTGAAGTTGTCGTAAACGTCCACACCACGTGGCTTGCGGTGATGTAGCAATTCCAAGCGATTTACTTTAGTGCTGAGTAATGGTTTACACTTAGATACGCGTTATAGTATTCTTCCCCACGAAGTTACGCTATAATTGATGTATGACCAAAGAAAAATCTAATTACTAAATCATTTGGGTGGGTAAACGTCCACACCACGTGGCTTGCCTTACCTGATGGGATTTTAGATGTGATTAGTGATTTAATGATGTTATTCCAGGGAGATAACGTCGGATATTAAATTAATTGTTTGTTTAAATGTGCTTATAGGTTTAGAAAATGTCTATGAGTCCACTTGAGATGATACTTGAGGAATTTGACGCACTGGTTCCACACTGTGTTGAATGGAAAGAAGAGTTAGACATTGCTCAGACTGCAAAGGAGTACAAAGACGTACTCAGTGAAACTTGTCCTCCTGGACTCACCATTAACTCAACTGAGGATGAGATTTTTGACTTTGAAAAATGGGAGAGTGCTCGTTCACTAGCCATTAATCATGATGTCATGCTCAAACTCAAGTTGTTGTTTGGAAATGATGGGGAGACTAGAAAAGAGGCGATGAGGATACTCGTAAAGATCTGTTACTTCGATGAAACACTTGATCATGTTTTTGAGATGATGGATCTTTTGGACGAGTTGAAACAATCGCAAGCTCTTATAGCCAAAGCCAAAGGTTTCGGACCTAAAGGCAAAGGAAAGGAGAAGAAGACAAGGGTGTCCGGTGGTCCTAAGGGACTTGGACCAAAGGGTGGGATAAAGAAGCCTTCTGGCAAACATCCCCAAGGAAAGCAGTCTGAGTACTGGGGGTCTACATCTTGTCCTCTCAAAGGTATGAATTTTTCTTTAGTCGTAAAACATAGTCAGCGGTATTATCTACCAGAATTCTGGTGTGTAGATATGGAACCACTGACGGTATGTGCATTCTAAATGCAGGGGTTCCAGAAAACCCAGCGACTTAGATAAGAAGAGTTCGAGTCCTCATGGGCAGAGCTGTTGAGGAAGCAGCGGTTGCAGTGGAAGACGTTTATCTTTTGATAGTTATAGGATTTCATTTCAAGTTTATTGCTTTGTACCTTTTAGAAAGAACTTTTGTTCTGGATTTCTATTATTAATGGATATTTTATTTCTTTAATCATTTGATGGTTTAGATAAGAAATAATAGCGATATCTATTCTGGTACATGAGATAGCAATATATGAATGATGAATCCTTAGTCTACCACGATGCAACAAACCGTTATATAAACTTGTTTTACTTATTAGATGTATTTCTTTATCAATCATTATACTTGTGAATTCTTGAACTTAGTAGTATTTATTCAAAAGAGGATTCAGAAGGTCGAAATTGATTTATTCAGTTATAGTTGGAGGAATGGACCTCCCGACCTAAGAATCAAATTTTGGAAGAAGATACAACCAAGTTAACCTTTCTGGATAAAGGATGGAATTCGGACGAGTATAGAAAATGATTTATGATTAATGCGGTATGTGTAATTAGAGGAGGTACGAGTCGTTCTTTCAAGAATACTCGAAGATGGATTAGAATACTTGATGTGCCATAAAGGCGGAGTGTTTTCAACACAAAGCTATTGTGGGGAACCTTCAAAGTATATCCGTTGGAAGCCTGCGACTTGTTCGCGGAGGCCATCACCTATCTAACAAAACACATAGCATAAATCAAGGATTGAGATTAAGTCTCAAATGACTGCACCATACACTGATGTGTAGACATGGTGCGTCAGGAATAAGAAATGGAATTCTAATAGTAAAAGGACAAGTTTATTCGGAACTACCTATGTTCTATGGATATTTCTGGATACAATGACACACTCGATGTAATTGTAGAATATCCTAGAAGAACAAGTAATTGTATGTTCAATAGTACTACGAACCAGAAGGGTGTCTTCGCCCGGTTCTTAGAGGAAGACTATTAGATGAACTACAATGCCCTAACGGACAAGGTACCTTATAATGAGGAAAGAGAAGGCTGAGAACCAGCCTAACCGAGTAGCATACCACTAACTGCACCTAATGTTATTACTGTTATACACCGGAACGCCATTGCAGTGGGAGGTTGTTAAGCAACCAGAGATGTTCATAAGACTGGAGGAGTTTTAACTCTGGATCTAGTAGACATGAAATCGATCCCTAGTTCTGCATAGGAGGCAGTACTAAACTAAATGTGCCTACTTGGATAGCAATAATTTATTATTGTTAAAGGGGCAAGATCATTTAGAAGTACAAGCTTAGTAAATCCATTTATGGATTACCACAAAGCTGAAACTTGTGAACTTGCAAATTGATGAGGTAGTCCATTTTATGGATTCATCAAGAAGCATAGACAAGATTGGTGTATTGGAGATGTAATGGAAACAAGGTGGTGTTTCTCGGAATTTTGTGTAGATAACACTTCATCATTGGCAACAATGTAAAAGCGTTGTCAGACATAAAATAGAGGTTGTCTAAATAAATCGAGATATAAGATTAAGATGAAGTTGGATCATGTTCTTAGAAATCTTTCGATCTCTAGATAAGAACATTTGTACTTCTCTTAAGATATCTTATACGATTATGGTCTGTTTTAAACATGCACAATTCTGAGAAAGGTTATTGCCTTTCGGGAACAGAATATGTCTATCTAAAGGTATGTGTTTCGAACGCATAAAGGGGATAGATATAAACAAAGCAGATTCTTACACTTCTAGTGTAAAGGGCTTTGTAAATGCGGTGTTATAAAACAAGAACCTGATATCAACTATGCGGTTTGCGTAGTGGGAGGATATCAAAGTAATCTGGATAAGAGATATTCGAATGCTGTAAAAGTACTTGGAAGTACAGGATTACTAGCAAAACGAAATCTTCTTAGATTACAGTTTCTCAGATCCAAAAATCAGAGAAGGACCAGTGTAAGTCGATATCAGGCTATGTGTTCACTTTTAGAAGAGGTGGAACCTAAGGAAGAAAGAGTGATAAGCGTAAAGCTTCTCGGACTCTATCATAAACCAAATAGCAGCCTCAGAGGCAGCGGAAGTTTTGGTTAGGTTCGGGAATAACCTCTGAACTTGGATATGATTCTTGGTTCACCAAAGGCTATGGATATAGCGGTGCATGGAGAACTGGAAGAAGTCATAAGTTCGAAAGGTGATGATAACACATAGAGCCAGTACCACCTGATACGAGTCATCGTCAGAGAGACGACGCAGTAGTCACCAAGATAACTTCAGAGCGGCAACCTAGATTGCTCAGTCACATAATACTTCTGGGAAGTATAACTTAAGCACGTGATGAGTATGGGAGTCGGGAGTTTGGAGGAAATGACTAGACCTTAGTACAAGTGGGAGATTGTTGGAGTTGTGTACTTAATGTCTAGATTTAAGTACCGGTAAACTCCCTGTCATAGCATTTAACCTGTTTAATTAATAAACAATTATTTGCATTTAATTAATTATGCAAAAATATAGTCCTGGATTTTATACGTTGTAGTTAGTATGGTGGGGCATGGGCACACAGAAGATCATACTATCGGTTACTCGTATTTAATCGAACAGTTGCTCACGACCTAGATGGACACGGACCAATCCATCGGTATAGTCGTTGTGTGAGAGAGAAAATAATTTATCTTAATTATTTTATCACACTTGTACACTTGGTGTATTGGGCGGATCGATTGAGACTCATCAATTAGGATTGCTCGGCGATAATTGATTTGAGACTCGGAGTATTTTATTCTTAATCCCTGAAACAATTGCGGGTGTGTATATTTAATATAAGTGACTTTGATTTACCAAAGGAATTAACCGATTTAATTATTGGGTTAATTACCGGTTAAGTTGGGTCACTATATTTTATATATGGCATGCCGTGAATTCTTGAAGGGGCAGTGTATCCCGGAAGGGTTGATAATATCCCCGAGATGAGTTCATAAGGAATTATTATGTAAACCCTGCAGGTGGATTTAATCCGCATAATAATTAAAGTTGAACGGTACTATTCTCGGATATAAGAAATGAATAATATTTATTGAGCAATAAATAAATTTATTCATGGATATTTAAATCTTAAATACACGGAATAAATAATACTAAGATGGAGAAATATTATTTGATATAATATGAAATAATATTGGGAGTGCAATTTTATTTATATAGTGGAAAATAAATAAAATTAATATTGATAAGAATTAATGGATTTGGGTTGGACCCAATTTAATTTTCAATATTGGAAGCCCAATATTTATTCTCCTTATGATCCCCTACGTAGCCTATATAAGCACTACATGGTCTTCACTTTTCATAAGACAAGAGAACCTAAGTTACGCCAACTAAAAAGTCTTGGAGAGTGAGGAAGATCCATAAGGTGTTCGATAGATCGTCGCCCACACGACGTTCGGACAAGGTGCAAGGAATACGTGGGAAGATCGCAAGGTCATCAACGTGTTTGATTTCGTTTCTCCGTACAACGAATCGAAGGTAGTAAATCATAAACCCCCTTTTATGATTTTGTGTGAATTAATTGTAGTATATACATGAACACACGATCCGGATAAACGACGAACCTCGGGGACGGGGATTCGAGATCCCCGGCGAGGATCGAGAGGGGCGGTCGAACCTAGGGTTCAACCGCCGGGAACGCGCGACGCGAGAGGCGAGCCTCGGCTGGACGCCGAGGCACACGATCGAACCTAGGGTTCGATCGTCGGGGATCCGCCGTGGGCTGGTGCCACGGCGGAAGGATCCGCCGACCTCCGTCGTCGGCGGCGCGTTCAGCGCGAACACCCTCGGCTGGGGGCCGAGGGGTCGATCGAGCCCGTAGGCTCGATCGCTGGGAGCTGCGGGGGTAACCCGCAGCGACTCGTAGCGTGCTGCGGGGTTTCCCGCAGCGGAGCGCTTGGACGAGCCCAGCGCGTTGAGCAGCGGGTCACGCGACCCGCTGCGGGGCTGCTACGAGCAGCCCCGGGGATGCCTCGCGCATCCCCAGCGATCATCGCGAGATGATCGCGAGCCCCGTGCGGGGGCTCGGCTGGACTCTCGCGGCCCTCGGGCCTCGCTAGGTGTTCGGTCGGGCCCCGGATCGTGCGGTGGTTCGCGTTCGTGGATCCGACTCGCGGGAGAAAATCGGCTGGGGGCGGGCTGCGTGTCTTCGGGCGCGTAGTCTCCAAAGGTCGGACTCCCGCGGATGAGTCGGGAATCCAATCTCCGGCGATGAAGGATTTCGGTCGGGCTATCGGTTCCGCATAAATTTTAATAGCCCGGGATATCGATTTCCTACATCTATAATAATGATAGAGAATGTTAACTCACTAATAAAACCAAAATTTTTGTTTATTTGGAGATATTTCGCAATTAGAATATTTGATTTTATATTTCTCCTTTTGTGTTTATAATTTGCTTTACATACTTAAATATTACTTTTCAAACATGAATAATCTTTCAATTTTAATAAACATTTCAAATTTGAGATAACAATTGATATTGAGATTTAATACGAGTTTACAAATTAGTAGAGGTGAACACTTTGTCCTGTAATTTTGATCCCGTCCCGATTTCATCTCGAAAATTAGTGAGATGGGACGGGATCTATTTTAAAAATGGCAATCCATTTCCATCCCGTCCGGATTTATTTTTTTCACAATCTTATCCCGTCCCGCAAATTTATTAATATACATATAAATATTATTTTTTTCACATAAATTATTTTATTTTATTTATATTTTGATTATTTTATAAGTCGATAATATTTAATTTAATTTAAAAATTTTAATTTTATTTAAAATTTTGGGAGATTCCGATCCCCTCTCGATCTCAACCCACACCCAAACGGGATTGAGGCATGCGAGACGAACTTTTTAAACGTCGATCCCGTCCCGAATATAAATTATCGAGACGGGATGAGATTTCTCCTAATCCCGTCTCATCCCGTCCAATGTCCACCTTACAAATTAGAGTAAGAGTTCATTATAAAATAAAATAAAATTTTCATATGCATCAATTTAAAAATATATATATATATATACCACGTGCATCGCACTGGGAGTGGTATTAGTTTTTATTAATTTGTAAAAAAAAAATGATCATTTTATAAATAACAAATAGTTTCTGGTTTGAGTTTAAAGTAAACGTAAATATAAGTATTTTTTGTGTGAGTCCCCCCATAAAACAGTAATAGGTTTATGTTTTGGTATCGGTTGGAGTATCTCCCCCACTTCAAAATAAGTTTTATTGGTTTATATTTTGGTATCAGTTGGAGCATCTCCCCTACTCCAAAATAAGTTTTTGGTATCGATTGCAGATGCTCTAATAAATATTTCGTATAGTTATAATTTGAGATTGGGTTGAATTTGTTAATAAAGTTAAAAAAAATTAAAATGGTTTTTTGAAATAAATTGTGTAGGAAAAAATAAAATAAATTAATATTTTATTAGAAGTTTTAGTTGGTTTGAGTTGCTAATAAATATAGTTTTGTTTATGTTAAACTTAAATACTCACAAACACATGTTTAATATATGAAAGTTTTTTTTATCTAGTTCAATTGCAATGTTTAATGTAGTTTTTTTTTGTCCAAATCAATTGGAATATCTTGGTTCAAAGTTTTTTTTTGGTCTAGTTCAATTGGAATGTCTTGATTCCAACTTTTGAATTTCATGTTTTTCAATTTAAATGTTCAACCAATCTAGCTAATTGATGATTAATATGAAAGTTGGCCTGAGTAAATCTCATTACACGTACACTTTTTTCAGACAATCGTAGTAATCCGGCCCAATAGAAATAAGGCCCATAAGAACCGCGTGCCCGAATTCTGAACTGAAAAATTCCCCCAAGTCCCGCAATTGAGCTAACCGTCAATTTGGAGTTTAAACTTTAAACCTTCCGTCACCGTAAGGCATAAAACCCTAAACCCTAATTCCGCATTGGAAGTCTTCCGAATATTTGAGCATCTGCAATCGCGTTTCAGCTGTATCTGGTTCGGCAGACGAAGGTCGAAGATGGTGAAGAACAAAGCACAATCGAAAAAGCCTAGAAAAGGCGGGGTGGATTTCCAGGTATCGATAAGAAATTATTTAACCTTCTGAAGAAGTTGGAGGAGTCCCCATTTGCAGCAGTCGCCAGTAATAATTCTCACACCTTTTTTTTTCTTTGCAGAAATATAAGCGGAAAATCGGCAGGAAATTGCCGCCTCCAAAGAATGCCACGAACACTGAAATAAAGTCGAGAGCGATAGTTCTTCCGGAGCAAAGTATAGCGTCTGAAAAAGCAGGTTTGGCACTCAGCAGAAAGGGATTGACTTTGAAGGAGCTTCTTCAGCAGACAAGCCACCACAATGCCAAAGTCCGAAAAGGTCTGATTTGCTTGCTCTGTGTATTACATTTGTCTAGATAATTTGAAATGCTTAGGAATGCGAAAAGTTGTTTAAAAATGATTGTCGACTCCTGTTTTGATTTTTTTCCGTCTCACTTGTTTAGATGCATTGCTGGGCCTCAAAGATTTATTGCATAACCACCCAGCTGAGCTGAAGTTGCATAAACTTGCTGTGATAGAAAAGTTGCGCGAACGAATAAGTGATGACGATAAGTTGGTTCGTGAAACACTATATCAGCTTTTTAAAACAGTAATTTTCCCTGGCTGTGGAAAGGTATGTATTGATAATATGGTGTTTTAGTTTGACAAATTGTTTAAACTCATTTATTTGTCCATTTATATTTCTTACAATTTTTAATTACGTGTTTTGTAAAGAGAATATATTGCTCACTTGATGCTTTACATATTCTACTGTGTGTTTTTAACAGTTGAGACAGTGTCATCTTTTAGACTTGGCATGTCTGGTATGCCACCTTCTGTAAAAGATTCAATCACAGAAGTTTAGTTTGTCGTTGCATAGTTTGAATTTATATAGATGGTCTATTTTATCTTACTTTGCTGGTAATTTTCTTTAGGTCTTTTCCCTTTGGTTATAGACAAATTTTCTTATTTATTCACTAATAATACCAGGCTTTAACCTGTGGACTTTTTGAGATTTTGGGCAATTTGTGGGTAGAGAAACAAATTAAGCTGCAATCCATCTTAGAAATTCGGTCGACCTTTCGAAGTTATTTTTATATTGAAGTGCACAGGTTGTAATTTGAGGAGAATGTCAAAAAATATTTTGTTTTACCAGAGGCCTAGGAATCAATGACATTTACTTGCTCTAGAAGATAATTGTATCAAATCAATGTTTCATTTTTTATTCGAGGTTTAATTTTTTCTTACTATCAAGGTTCAGATTGTCTTATTTATTATTTTCTATTACAACATACTTATAGTTTATTTGGTTAACTAACATTCTTAATATGTACTACATTTCATCAACTCCTTGACCTTTTTTTCTTGATGTTTTCCAGTTGGACACATGACTAATTAATGTTATGCTTTTATATTTATTACAGGATAACCAGGGACCATTAGTTTCCTTGATGGCGGCATATATTTTTAATGCTATGACCCAATTAGCAATAGATGTACGTTTGATGGCTTTCAAGTTCGTCGACCTTGTTGTCGAGTTTTACCCATCATCATTTTCCTCTTACGCTGAAAAGGTACTATCACTTTATTTACTTTCTGATTAGGATTTCCTATTCCATTCTATCCTACATGGTTTGATATTGAAATACACTTTTGCAGAAATAGCCTGTCTTTGCATTCCAATTTTATTGGATTTTTCTAATTAAATAAATCAAAAGATTGATTTTTTTATTCAATTTGTTGAGTTAGTTATAATAATAATAATAATAATAATAATAATAATAATAATAATAATAATAATAATAATAATAATAATAATAATAATAATAATAATAATAATAATAATAATAATAATAATAATAATAATAATAATAATAATAATAATAATAATAATAATAATAATAATAATAATAATAATAATAATTGGGTAATACAAAAATGTGGTGAATCATTCTCTTACCTTTTGTTGGCTTGTACTATCAGTTTTACTTGTGTTCTCATTAATGAGATTTCAGGTTTAATGGTTATTTGTTCTTTCCTTGCGATCATCTAGCTTATTAGTGGAGTTTTACTTTTCCCACCATTTTTTGTCTAAAAATTAGACCACATATGCAGATTCTTCAGAACTATGAAGGCATATTGCGGAAGAACCAATTTTTGGATGACAAAGGAAAATTGAAGAGCATTCTTGCCGGATTGATACGTTGCTTATCTCTATTGCCATGTAATGAGAGCAATCCATCTGC
The DNA here is from genome assembly GCA_954870475.1 of Euphrasia confusa. Taxonomy (NCBI): domain Eukaryota; kingdom Viridiplantae; phylum Streptophyta; class Magnoliopsida; order Lamiales; family Orobanchaceae; genus Euphrasia; species Euphrasia confusa. The sequence continues at coordinate 29,657,555 of OX940960.1, forward strand.
ACTTACAAATGTATTGGTGATTTAACATTACTACAAATTTGGTTTTGATGATTTCTAATTCACTATTATGTGTGTGATGTTTTATTTAAATATATGTTGCTTGCGTTAATGAAGCCTGACACATCAAAAGCATTTGACTGTACTTGCAGCTGTCCATTTTAAATATTTCATTATATATGTCCTGGGCTACCCAGCTTGTCTGTTTCTCTTATCAGCTGTGATTTAGATATAATAATGATTCAAGGATGATCTGTATAGGATACTCCAGCTATTGACATTCTGCATGCTTTTGAGCCAGAGGTTGCCAGAAAACCCATTGGTGAGTTCTGAGAAGTTCCATTTCCAACAGAGAAGTATTTTATTACCTTATCATTATATTTCCATTAGAAATATGAAATGAAAGTTTTTATTCTTTCGTTTGGCTGTACAACTCATGTCTTCTTTCTTTCTCTTCTGTCTTTATATGTTAATGTTAGTCCATTGTTGAATTATTGTGTATTTCATTTATTATTCTTTTAATTACATTCTGACAATGTATTCAGGTGTGGACGTTAGTTTAGATTTATCACAACCTAAGGAATACTTGAGGTATATATGGCATACATGATTTCATGATTAGCATCAAAGTTTCACAACAACTCGTATGAAGAACATTTAGTTTTTTATGGTTATTTGAAGCATATATATATATATATATATATATATATATATATATATATATATATATATATATATATATAGAAATTAAGTTGTTAAATAGTTTGAAATCCTGGAGAATTAAGGAAATGAGGAGCTCTTATGGAGAGTGTATAGACCCTGTTATATGCTTCATTCAGGTTTATACTACTGAAAAGTTGCACCTGGTTACTGACCTGGGAAAAAAAGCCTTAGTTCCTGAGTGAAGATGTTAAAGTGTGGATGTCATGAAAATTTATTTGATCGGACAAAAACTTAAAAAATGCACACGGTGTTATACTTTCAGAGTATTTCCAATGGTAGATACAATTTCTATGTGACAACAATTTGTACCTATGTACACCATTGGAGAGAGAAGTACAACTTATGAGAGAGAGAAATGAGTATCAAATATATAATACTATGTACGAATTGGATATAATGTCTTATTTTGTGGGTCCTACATGCATAAAGATAAATAATTGTACCTCAAACCATTGAGATGTTGAGGTAAAATTGTTAGGTACAAATTTTTTATGATGTGTCAAATGACATGTTATTAAATTGTACCAATATTTAGGTATACCATTGGAGATGGTCTTATGGTGCTGATATTGTGCATTGATTCGTAAATTCTCTATATGAAGTAAGTCTCTACGTGGCATCTGTATCTGTATTTGTCTTAATTTAAGTGACTAGTACATTCTGGGAAAGAAAATACAAGGAGTTCAAATCTTAGTTTAGAGAAAAAAACTGCTCGACACTAAATCAAATTTGGCTCCCTGTTTGGCAGTGCTGACGGAGATTATCAGTCCACTAAAGAATCTTTTGCCCATTCTAGTTGGCTGTTTCCATGATTTCATGCCATGGCTTCACAGCAGCTCCCAACTAGATTTGCAATCATGTGATTGTTTGCAATTTATACTTCAGAGCATAGATCTCATAATCCGGTTTCTGGTAAATGGGATCTGCCAAACTGATCCAGATGCACAAAGGATATCACCGATGATATTGAAGAAGTTATGGGATGTTTTTCCATTAAACCTTGCTCATCATCTCTCAAGAAAGGTATATATACATAATACATCCTATTGTGAAGAAAAATAAAAAATCGTCAGTTCCTGGATAAGGTTTTCTTCATCTGTAATTTAAATCATGTTTGCTTAAAAAATCATTGAAAACCCAAGACATCCACATTGTATAGTAATAGATTAATTTTTTAGTCCTGCTTTTTTTATGCTTGTTAAATCTCTGAATTTTCTTTTCTTGGTGCCTTGCAGGATGATGATCGAGTTTTCATGTTAAATACTGTAATTACCAAAATATTTTTGCAGAGTAACTGGGACTATGGTCCTTCTGCTCTATTTGGAAAAATCCTGGAATTCATTGAATCTTCGCTGATTACAAAGGTTTGCTTGTTGACTTCTATTATTTGGAAAGCCAATGAGTTTCATATGTTACTTTTCATCTGATAAATCAAGAGTTTTTATGTTTCATGTCTTTACTCAAGTGGATGATACAGTCAATTTATGATGTTCACATTATTTGCAGGTACAATCGGGTAAAGTGCTTCATGAGAAACAATTGCTTTTGCTTATTCCATACATTCCAAAGCTAACACAAGTTTCTGGTGAATGGAGTTCTCGCATTCTTATGGTCAGTTAGTAGATTGAGCGTGGAACAGTTGTTTCCTCTTTCTATAGTTCTTACCTCTTTATGGTAGCCTGACAATTAATCTTCATTTATATTTCCAGGCATTTACTGATGTTTTCAAGAACTCAAGACCAGAGTCTGCAATGAAATTAGCTTGCCTTTCTGCAGTAGAAGAAATGCTTGCTCCTGTAAGCTATAACTATGTGATTTATTTTAAGATTTATAATAACACGACTCCACGCTTGCTTGTAACTTTACAAGTTATCTGCTTTTAACATAATACCCAGTCGTTAAACCGAACATGGTGATACTAATATATTTTATGATCCTGGTTTCGGATTTCTTTTTGTATTGTAACAATGTTAGTAAAAGTTTTTATTTTTACGAGATCTTTAGAATAACATAGCAAAGCCCATAAAAATAGCTCATGCCAAGATGCCCACTTGCTGTAAAATCTGTAATCTTAATAACATGCTTGGCAATTCAGTGCGTAGTTATATGATAATGAATATTTCTGGGATGGAAACTGCTTAATTATATGGTAGTTGATTTCCTAAAAACTGCTTAACTGGTAACTCCTGAAAATGATTTCTTAACTCAATATGTGCCAGGAAAAAACAAGGCTTTCACATTTCTGGGATGGGTGAATAGCTTTTTTGTTTGGCTTCCAATTTATAAAGCTGAAAAATCCGTCTGTGACTTTTCCTGTAGTCTCATATGACTTTATGTAGGAATTAAGAAAACAATAAATGACGTAGTGGACAACATTGTTTTTACAATATTTTCAGATTTATTGCTGTTTGAGATGTTGTCTCAGTGTTATTATGCTCCCTTTATGTTGAAAAAAATGCGTACTTACTGTGGGGCCTTATGGAATTCCAGGCGCTTTTCTGGATCAACTTTCCTATCTATAAATCTCAAAACCTACAACAATTTTGACTATTTTTTTATGGCGTATTTGACTGGATTTGATGAGTATCTAACTGTAATATATTTGCTAGATTAATCTGATATAAATTTCCACCCTAATTTAAGAAACACTTTCACATAAGTCCATAACTATTGATGATCAGAATTGCACTATTAACATAGTTGAATTAATTATCTCATGCTTACTTTTTGCGAACTCTGGGTGGAAGCTGGTGGTAGGCCAAATGTAGTAGAATTTAATTTATTTCCATCAATGCTCTTTCTATTAAGAATATTGGCCTCAACTTTTCTTTGCAACAGGAAACTAGCCTAATTTACCATGATGCAAACGACCCTACAATATTGGACTATCAGATCTCTTGGATACAATATCTTCCCTCTTTGCTAATTTTGTTGGATGACAAAATTCCATCATGTTCCAAGGTACTTCCTGTGGTTCCTGACCTGTTTTATACAACATCTTGCGGATGCTTTATGCTACCAGAAGCTCGGAAAGTGTTATTTTGCAGTCCCAGAATCAATTAATAATAATCGTTCTTTTCTTTTCAGGCTGTGTTGGGCCTTCAACTTCGCGTTGCACAAACTGCTCCGGACAACTCTCCTTTCTCTGTGGAATTCGACACTTTGCAGTACAGCTTTAGAGGGTTTTTCAGCCAACAAATTGAGAATGGTGAGCACTGTTTGTGGTTCTTCTTATCAACGTATTCTCCAGTTGGGGGTACTATTCGGCATGTTATTATGATAATAAATAATTATATATTCATTTTCTTGCAGACGTATGCTACGGTCCCTTCATAAGGCTCGCAGCTGATATTCAGGAGCTTGCAATTTGTTGTCTTTATTATTTTTCTTTCATGGACCCTCTGGTCTTGCAATCACTGGTTTCGTGTTGCTTATGTAAGTATATCACAATAAATTAAATGTCTTTTAATTGTCATTATTGTGTTGTCTTGTGCCGCTTTCTATTTTTTATATTTTCTTGATGATGTGTCCTTATAATAAATATACTTGTGCTTTTATTTCATTACCTGGCAATAACATTGCTCATCTTTTGTTGTCAAGCTTTGTACATCTCTTTTGGGCACAGAAATTTTCACCTTTCAAGCAACAGATTAATTTGACCAATATCTAAATCAAATTGTACATATATCTACATTACATTAATTAACCATGGTGGAAAATAATGTGTTTCTTTACTTCTCTGAAGGACTATGGAAGTGGACATAAATATTACCCTGAATAAAGCAAAATCATCTACAGAATAATATCAATTATTTATGGATTCTGATTCACTTTACCGCAGGTGATGACCTTGACCCTAGCGTGATGGTTCGTATCATAGAGGTTTTGCAATCTGCCTTTAGAGCTGGACATATCCAAATAGCAGACTACACAAGTTTCCATGTTACTTTACTCTCGCGGTTCCAAGTTTATCCTGGTACCTTTGTGAATTCTGCTGCATCTAATTCTGTTTGTAACATTTCCCTTAGTGCCTTTGTATATGAGATGGGTGGTTAGAATTATTTATATTTTGTTCATTTCTCTTTTGATTGTGTTTTATGTTTGCCATATACTTCAGTTTACTTGGAAATTTCTGTTCAAATCTGAAGAAATATATGGATTTTTCTTTTATCTTCTATTTGTTCATCTTTATGTGCTTATTTGTCTTTAATAGCACTGGGTGGGAAATAGTTTATTTTGAATAGATGGGGAAAATTTAGCCGTGTGTGTGTGGAGAAGAGAGAGGGAAAGATGTAATGAGAGAAGCATAGTTAAGGTCCAACAATTAGTCATTTATTGGAATTCGAAGTAGCGTATATAGTTTCTTCAAGGACTGGTTGTTCCATTCATGCAATGCTTTTAATTTATTTTCACATTTAGGTAGATTTAGATTTCTTCGTCTTCATAATGGTTAATTTGATCTGTATTGCAGAGGAAGTCTGCCTTGCTGATGGGAAATCAAATTGGAGAACATTCAAAGATGTGACTAGCCTTGTCTGTTCGTGTATGTCACAGATCGGAGATGATTCTCTTGTTTTCCAGATGGTGGAGAAGATAATCGTTGATCAGATAGTATGTTTTCATATGAACCCTAATATTCATGCAAAAAATTCCACACGACTTCTCCTTAAAGTGCCATATCACTCATAGCATTGCTATGATTTTTATTTTCAATTTTTTAATAATCTGTATTTACTATTTTTCAGTGTGGTGAGATACCGATGCATAATAAGTGTGCTTTGCTCAGATTGCTCGTCACACTAGACTCAAAACCAACACGACTTTCTGATCAGAGTATTCTCAATATAAGCAATGTGCTTCCCAAGTACTTGATTGATGTTGTATCTGTAAGTTTTTTTTTCCTCGAGTTTAATTTTTTCTTCACATGGTTTGAGAATACTCTTATGTTTCTATAAAAAAATCCATTTATCAAATTTTGTGCAGAGTGTTGGGGGTGATGACCACGAGCCACCATCTGTCATAATTGTAAAAAGAAGACGTTACTATTTCTTGCCTTCCTTTTATCTGTTCTACGGAAGCAAAAGACTTTTGAGTCTTGTGTTAAATGTGATTGGATCTTGGGTTCCTGGGGTTAGTTCGTCACTTGGCGCCAAGCATAAACTTCATTCATCAGCGGATCGTTCAAATATGACAAGTGCCATCGGCTCTGTACTCTTTCACATGTATAAAGATGTCAAGATCCGACAAATCCTGTTGTCATGCGAGATTGAAACAGATAATGTGTTACAGAATATGATCAGTTTGCTGGTACGTACGAAGCCTTCAATTTACCTCTTTAAACTCAGCTATGCAGGAAGATAAAGATAATTTGTGAAGTGAATGGGTAGAGTCTGCTTAACTGGTTTTGATGTACAGTTTGTTTCTGATGTGGACAAGCATAACAGGTTTACTTTTTGAAGGAATACATTAATGCCGTAACTGAAAAACTCCTCTATATAAACTTTTCTTATTGAATAAAGGCAGACTTAAAAAGTACCAAAAATAAAACTGAAACCAATGTTTAGGAATTGTCTTCATGGGTGTCGATTTATTAACTGATTCATTACCTTTCTACAGTCTTCTGAAGGGACGAGCTTAACCCTGGAGGAAAGGCACAATATTCAGAGCACATATGATCGATTAAGAACTATCACCAATATGAGAAGGGAAACTCTTAACTTGTGAGAGATGACAATGTATGTCATTCTTCTCATCTTTGGTCTTTCAATGTTTTGTTTGTAGTTTGTGAAAACCGTGAACTTGTTCACTGTTATAGCTCACTGTTGCCAATCTAAGGTTTATTTCATATATTAACTGAATAAACTTAGGACTTTATATTTGTCTTTGCCTCCAGGAATCCAGTCTACACCGAGATGACGCGTGGTTGCTTTATGTTCACTAGATGACACACATGCCTCGTGTAATTTTGAATGTGGGAAACAGAAAAATGAGAGGAAACGATTAATAGTTTTTTTAACAGCTAAAACTTGAGATCTCCCCTCCCAGAGTTGGGTTTGAAGATTTGTTATTCCTTTGGATTAGTGATGAAAAACTACTTACAGATTACGGTTCAGTCCTTTTATTATATCATCTCGTTCATATGTAAATGTGTACTGTATTCTTACCTTTTATACAAATCAGTTGAAAAGGTAGTACGAGTTTTGTTTTTCATTATTATTAATGATATTTTTACTAATAACCAACACATATGTTATTTGTTGCAAGTATGCAAGTTGAAGCTAAAAAAAAGTGATTGACAAAGTGATAATTTTAGAAACATGATTATACTTTAAAAATAAAAAATCTGTTTTTTGGATTAATTTTTAGGATTCTTAAAAATGAATATGACAATCATCCTTTCTAACAAAATAATTTTAAAAATTAACTTTTTTTAAAGTTTAAGACATTTAGGAAAAAATATTTTTTTATAATTTTAAATTGTACATAACCCAAATTTTCATATGTAATTAATAAGAATAGTATATATCATTGAAATAATTATTTGAATCATTAAAATAATTAGTTTTGAAATAATTATTTGAATCATTAAAATAATTAGTTTTATTATTTTTCAATTAATGATACAACTTATTTTTACCTTTTCATTTTCTTTTTTTAATTTTTAATATTTTAGCGGGAGGGATCTTTTAGCTCCTCCGTATTTGGATACGGGAAATCCAAATCCAAAAAAAATTACAGAAGTCTATTCACTCGAAAGCCACATCTCAGAGGAAATTGAACAAGAAAAATGGCAGAGGTTAAGGAATCGAAGCAGATGCAATCAAAGATCAGCACCTTCTTCAAGCCCTCTCTTTCTCCATCCTCCCACAGCTTAATCACCGCCCTTTCTCAACACTCACCGGACGAACAAGATATTACCGTCACCTACAACCGGAGAACTTCTAAACGGGAACGGTAACCACCGACGATCTAGATTCTTCTACTTTTATTATTTTATTTTATTATTATTGGTTCATCTGTGTTTTTTATGGTTCCCCTAGATGCGTGATTCGAATTTTATATGCTTCTATTTTTAGCTCATTTTCAATTGGGGATTTTTTCTGTGTTTGATTAATTGTTTTTCTGATGCGTTCTTCGTGATTTTATATCTACTAGCATTGAATTTCTCACCTCTGGAAGTGTGTTACTATCGTAATCCAAGTGTCGGTTTCATTTGTTCTCTTCTAGTGAGATGGAAATCGGACCGAATGATTATGAGCTCAAGGAAAACGGTTGTGGGGACAAGCCGACCAAATTGGAAAGAACCGCGGGTTGCAACAAGGTTCTGAACAAGAAGAGGAACTATGCCCAATTACACTTAGAAGTTGGGCAGTCTAATTTCCTATGGAAAACGTGCACAGCTTGTGGGTTCAAGTATGCACCCGGGGTCGAAGATGACGAAAAGGTCCACAAGACCTTTCACAAGAATTACACCCATGGGATACCCTTTAAGGTATATATTCAATCATAATTCATCACAATATTTTATAATTATTCTGATTATGTAAATTATACATGGGTTGTTAAGGGCTGGAAAAACGAAAGAGTTATAGATCTGCTCGATAAGGGACGCATTATTTTGGTTCAAGATGGTGACCCTCCTTCCCAACAGAAGAAGGTATACTTGGAGGGTAAATATATTCTTAAATTCGATTGGGTAAATTTAGTTCAGTTTAGTGAGATTTTTGTAGGTTCACGAGGTTGTGCACATGATGGAAATGGAACTTGGGGAAGGCTGGATACTTGATAAGCACTGTAAGGTCTGTCAAGATTATTAATAAAACTTGCCTATTCAATAATCATAACGGGCGTTTCTGATGTTTTGTTCTGTTCATAACGGTGTTGGTGAGGTGCAAACTCTTAGTCTATGCGGTTATTTTTCCACATTAAAGCAGGTGTACCTATTTATTTCGTCACAAAGAGTGTCTGGGTGTCTAGTTGCCGAGCCAATAAAAAAAGCTTACAGCATTCTCCCTAGCCCAAAGGGCGAAGAATGTAACACATCCGCAAATGAAACAGGGAAGAAGAATTCAACAACAACTCTTCGTTTTGGCGGTGTTAGTCTCCAGAGGGAGATCGTGAAAAGGATCTCTGTCAAAATCAGTCCTGAAGACGACAGAAGCTTTGATGGGATTGTTTTGTGCAAGGAGGAGGGTGTGCCTGCCGTGTGCGGGATTAGGGCCATTTGGGTCGCACCTTGTAACAGGAGGAAGCGCATAGCGAGCAATCTGCTTGATGCCGCGAGGTATGCAATATGTTCGTCGTAGTAACAAAGTAATTATATGCATAATATTGTATGTTGGTTCAACTACATGAAAATGGTAGGAGTAGTTCATATTTTTGTTTGGTTACAGGAAGAGTTTCTGCAGGGGGTTGAACCTCAGTCACACCCAAGTGGCATTTTCTCAACCCACCTCACTTGGAAAGGCTTTGATGTGTAGCTATACAGGAACAAGTTCCATGTTGGTGTATACAACAGCTGACGTGGACTAGACAATAAGGCCTTTTTTATTTGAATTACATTTATTTTAGTATTTTTCATTGTATTACTTTATAATTAAACCATTTAAGTTTTTTTTTTAAATATAGTTTTACCATTACATTTTTACCAATTTTTTATTTTATTTTATTCATAACTACTTAAGTTATTAATTTTAAAATATATATTTATTTTTTAATTAAAAAAATAAAAATTAATGACCGTTTTTGAAAGGGATTGACGCTGAAGGAGCTTCTTCAGCAGAAAAGCCATCACAATGCCAAAGTCCGAAAAGGTCTTGTCTTTTTTACCCTGTGTATTACATTTGTCTAGAAAATTTGAAATGCTTAGGAATACGAAAAGTCGTTTAATGACTATTTTCGACTCCTGTTTTGATGTTTATCCGTCTCACTTGTTTAGATGCATTGCTGGGCCTCAAAGATTTATTGCATAACCACCCAGCTTAGCTGAAGTTGCATAAACTTGCTGTGATAGAAAAGTTGCGCGAACGAATAAGTGATGAAGATAAGTTGGTTCGTGAAACACTATATCAGCTTTTTAAGACAGTAATTTTCCCTAGCTGTGGAAAGGTATGTATTGATAATATGGTGTTGTAGTTTGTCAAGTTGTTTAAACTCATTTATTTGTCCGTTTATATTTCTTACAATTTTTAATTACGTGTTTTGTAAAGAGAATATATTGCTCACTCGATGCCTTACATATTGTACTGTGTGTTTTTAACAGTTAAGACTGTCATCTTTTAGACTTGGCATGTCTTGTATGCCACCTTCTGTAAAAGATTCGATAACAGAAGTTTAGTTTGTCGTTGCATAGTTTAAATTTATATGGATGGTCTATTTTATCTTACTTTGCTTGTAATTTTCTTTAGGTCTTTTCCCTTTGGTTATATACAACTTCTTTTCTTATTTATTCAATAATACCAGGCTTTAACCTGTGGAGTTTTGAGATTTTGGCCAATTTGGGTAGAAACAAACTAAGCTGCAATCCACCTTAGAAATTCGTTCAACCTTTTGAAGTTATTTATATATTGAAGTGCACAGGTGGTAATTTGAGGAATGTCAAAAAATATTTGTTTTACCAGAAGCCTAGGAATCAATGGAATTTACTTGCTCTAGAAGATAATTGTATCAAATCAATGTTTTAATTTTTTATCCGAGGCTTAATTATTTATTACTCTCAAGGTTCGGATTGTCTTATTTCTTGTTTGTTATTACAACATACTTATAGTTTATTTGGTTAACTACCATTCTTAATATGTACTAGTACATTTCATCAATTCCTTGACATTTTTTTCTTGATGTTTTCTAGTTGGATGCATGACTAATTAATGTTGTGCATTTATATTTATTGCAGGATAACCAAGGAGGCAAGGACCATTAGTTTCCTTGATGGCGGCATATATTTTCAATGTTATGACCCAATTAGCAATAGATGTACGTTTGATGGCTTTCAAGTTCGTCGACCTTGTTGTCGAGTTTTACCCATCATCATTTTCCTCTTACGCTGAAAAGGTACTATCATTTTATTTACTTTCTGATTAGGATTTCCTTTTCCATTTTATCCAACATGGTTTGATATTGAAATACACATTTGCAGAAATAGCCTGTCTTGGCATTCCAATTTTATTGGATTTTTCTAATTAAATAAATCAAAAGATTGATTTTTTTTTTATTCAATTTGTTGAGTTAGTTATGGATAATAATAATAATAATAATAATAATAATAATAATAATAATAATAATTTATTATTATTATTATTATTATTATTATTATTATTATTATTATTATTATTATTATTATTATTATTATTATTATTATTATTATTATTATTATTATTATTAATAATAGTGATTGGGTATTACAATAAATGTGGTGAATCATTCTCTTACATTTTGTTTGCTTGTACTATCTGTTTTACTTGTGTTCTCATTGACGAGATTTCAGGTTTAATGGTTATTTTGTATTTCCTTGAGATCTTTTAGATTATTTGTGGAGTTATTGTTAGAATTTTTTAGGGTGGCCGTACGGTAATTCTTGAAGAGAGGGGCAAGCCATTCTAATGACACCCCTTACGAGTTCTTATTCCACACGACTATGTATAATGTCGTGTGTGACTCTTCAACTAGATACATTAACCTTTCATTTCTAGATGCATAACTTTTCATTTCTAGATACACAATCTTTCATATTCTAGATACATTCAAGTTTACTGTTTACATTTAATAATTTCAACACTCCTCCTTAAACTTGAATGCTCGTAAACTTTGATGCACTTCTTCGAGATTTTGTTGATCTTCAAGAATGGATCGGTCCCACCCTTTGGCACATAAAGAAACAAAGCTCTTGCATCGGCTTGTTAACTTTATGAGTTTTTTATGCTACAATTGTTGTGCACTAGGAAGCACGGGGACGGCTGGGAGGGTGCCGTTCCCGTTCCCAAAACGTTTGGGAAACGTATACGGGAAGAAAACGGCCAGAAACGTTTTAAACACGTATTTTTCTCTTTAATTGATAATGTTTTCTCTTTAATTGATATTCAGAAAATAAGGGTTCCTGAATTAGTGGAGAAACCGTTCCAAATACAGTAACTGCTCTCTCAATCTCTATTAATATGACTATTAAATATTAATTGCCCATATGGACTGAATTATATACTATGTATTTAATATTATGACTAATAAATGCTGTTGTTATATTATATATATATTAAAAAAGTTATATAATAATAAATATATATTAAAAAATTAATAAAAATAAACGTATTTTCAACGTATCCGTATCTTAGTTTTTTTAATATTGCCGTTTTCCCGTATCCGTATCGTACCGTATCCGTTTTACGTATCCGTCCCCGTGCTTCCTAGGTTGTGCAGCTTCCTCCGAACTCTTCCTCCTGTTTTTACTCCCTCGTGATATCTCATTTTGATTGAGATACGAATGTCACCTGCTTTGGAACACTCTCATCCCAACAAGAATTACTTTGCAAACTTGTTGGGAAAGCTAGTTTTTACGATTTTCTAGCTTTAAGCCAATTTTGGCTATTTTGAAGGGTTTTTAGAAAGGTCGACTCATAGTCGTCGATTGGATAGGAGAGTAAGAAGGTTTTTACACCAAAGGTTTTTAGGGTGGCCCATATTTCACTTTTCCCACCATTTTTGTCTAAAAATTAGCTCACATATGCAGATTCTTTAGAACTATGAAGGCATATTGCGGAAGAACCAATTTTTGGATGACAAAGACAAATTAAAGAGCATTCTTTCCGGATTGATACGTTGCTTATCTCTATTGCCATGTAATGGGAGCAATCCATCTGCGCTTAAAAATGTATTGGTGATTTAACATTACTACAAATTTGGTTTTGATGATTCTAATTCACTAATATGTGTGACGTTTTATTTAAATTTATGTTGCTTGCGTTAATGAAGACTGACACATCAAAAGCATTTGACTGTGCTTGTGCATATGAACTGGGCTACCAAGCTTGTCTGTTTCTCTTCTCAGCTGTGCTTTAGATATAATAATTATTCAAGGGTGATCTAATATATAGGATACTCCAGCTATTGACATTCTGCATTCTTTTGAGCCTGAAGTTGCCAGAAAACCCATTGGTGAGTTCCGAGAAGTTCCATTTCCAACAGAGCAGTATTTTATTACATTCTCATTATATTTCCATTAGAAAAATCGCATGAAAGTTTTATGCATATCATGTCTTATATCTGTATTTGTTAATGTTAGTTCATTGTTGATTACTTTGCATTTCATATTTTCATTTATTTTCCTTTTAATTACATTCTAACAATGTATGCAGGTGTGGAAGTTAGTTTAGATTTATCACAACCTAAGGAATACTTGAGGTATATGGCATACATCTTTAGTATGAAAGTTTCACAACTCATATGAAGAACATTTAGTTTTTTTAGGTTTCTTAAAACATGTATAGATGAATAGAAATTGTAGTTATATAGTTGAAATCCTGAAGAATTAAGGAAATAATGAGCTCTTATGGAGAGTGTACAGACCCTGTTATATGCTTCATTCAGGTTTATACTACTGAAAAATTGCTATCTGGTTTCTGACCCTGGAAAAAAAGCTTTAGTTCCTGAGTGAACATGTTAATTTGTGGATTTCATGAAAGTTTATTTGTTAGGGTGCTGAGATTATGCATCGATTTATAAATTCTCTATATGAAGTAAGTCTCTACGTAGTATCTGTATCTGTATTTGTCTTAATTTGAGTGACGCTAGTACATTCTGGGAAAGAAAGTACAAGGAGTTCAAATCTTAGATAAGAGAAAGAAACTGCTTGACACTAAATCAAATTTGGCTCCATGTTTGGCAGGGATGAAGGAGATTATCGGTCCACTAAAGAATCTTTTGCCCATTCTTGTTGGTTGTTTCCATGATTTCATGCCATGGCTTCACTGCAGCTCCCAACTAGACTTGCAATCATGTGATTGTTTGCAATTTATACTTCAGAGCATAGATCTCATAATCCGGTTTCTGGTAAATGGCATTTGCCAAACTGATCCAGATGTACAAAGAATATCACCGATATTATTGAAGAAGTTATGGGATGTTTTTCCATTAAACCTTGCCCATCATCTCTCAAGAAAGGTATATATATACTATTGTGAATTGTGAAGAAAAAAAATCTTCAGTTCCTGGATAAGGTTTTGTTCATCTGTAATTTGAATCATGTTTGCTTAAAAAATAATTGAAAACCCAAGTACCTCTGCTTAAAGGATAGCATCCACATTGTATAGTAATAGATCAATGTTTTTACTCCTGCGTTCTTTATGCTTGTTAACAACATCAGCCCTTGAGAGACGTAAATCTCTGAATTTTCTTTTCTTGGTGCCTTGCAGGATGATGATCAAGTTTTCATGTTAAATACTGTAATTACCAAAATATTTTTGTAGTTGAGTAACTGGGACTATGGTCCTTCTGCTCTATTTGGAAAAATCCTGGAATTCATTGAATCTTCGCTGATTACATAGGTTTGCTTGTTGACTTTAAGTATTCGGACTTTACATATAGGATGTCAATGAGTTTCATATGTTACTTTTCATCTGATCAATGAAGAGTTTTTATGTTTCATGTCTTTACTCAAGTGGATGATACAGGCAATTTATGATGTTCACATTATTTGCAAGTACATTCGGGTAAAGTGCTTCATGAGAAACAGTTGCTTTTGCTTATACCATACATTCCAAAGCTAGCACAAATTTCTGGTGAATGGAGGTCTCGCATTCTTATGGTCAGATAGTAGATATTCAATTACTTGGTTTCTAATTGAGTGTGTAACAGTTGTTTCCTCTTTCTATTGTTCTTACCTCTTTGTGATCGCCTCACAAGTCACAATTAATCTTCATTTCTATTTCCAGGCATTTACTGATGTTTTCAAGAACTCAAGACCAGAGTCTGCAATGAAATTAGCTTGCCTTTCTGCAGTAGAAGAAATGCTTGCACCTGTAAGCTATAACTATGGGATTTATTTTAAGATTATAATCACAAGACTCCACGCTTGTAACCTTACAAATGATCTGCTTTTACCACAATTCCCAGTCGTTAAACCGAACATGGTGATACTAATACATTTAATGTTCCTGGTTTTGAATTTCTTTTTGTGTTGTAACAATGTTAGTCAAAGTTCCTATTTAACGAGAATAACATAGCAAAGCCCATAAAGCTGAAGAATCCGTTCGTGACTTTTCATGTAGTCTCGTATGACTTCATGTAGGAATTAAGAAAAAATAATACGTAGTGGTCAACATTTTTTTTACAATATTTTCAGATTTAATGCTGTTCGAGATGTTGTCTCATTGTTATTATGCATCCTTTATGTTGAAAAAATGTGTATTTACTGTGGTGCCTTATGGAATTCCAGGCGCTTTTCTGGATCAACTTTTCCTATCTATAACTCTCAAAACATACAACAATTTTGATTATTGTTTTATGGAGTATTTGACTGGATTTGATGAGTACCTAACGGTAATAAATTTGCTAGATTAATCTGATATAAATTTCAACCCAAGTAAATCTGCTCAAGGATAACGTCCACATTGTATAGTAATAGATCATGGTTTTTATTCCTGCGTTATTTATGCTTGTTAACATAGTTGAATTAATTATCTCATGTTTACTTTTTGCGAACTCTGGGTGGGAGCTGGTGGTAGGCTAAATGCAGTAGAACTTTATTTATCTCCATCAATGTTCTTTTAACTATTGAGAATATTGACCTCAACTTTTCGTTGCAACAGGAAACTAGCCTAATTTACTATGATGAATGTGATTAAATGTGATTGGATTTTGGGTTTCTGGGGTTAGTTCATCACTTGGCTCCGAGCATAAACTTCATTCATCAGTGGATCGTTCAAATATGACAAGTGCCATCGGCTCTGTACTCTTTCACATGTATAAAGATTTCAAGATCCGACAAATCCTGATGTCATGCAAGTTCGAAACAGATAATGTGTTACGAATATTCTCAGTTTGATGGTACGTACGAAGCCTTCTATTTACCTCTCTAAACTCAGCTATTCAGGAAGATAACTCGTGAATGGGTATTCATATATAAAAATTGAGAATGAGTAGAGTCTGATCAACTTTTTTTGATGTACAGTTTGTTTCTGGTGTGGATAAGCATAAAGGGTTACTTTTAGAAGGAATACATTAATGCCTTATCGTAATATAACCTATTCGGGTTGAATAAAAGCAGACTTAAAAAGTACCAAAAATAAAACTGAAACCAATGTTTAGGAATTATCTTCATGGGTGTCGATTAGTAACTGATTCACTACCTTTCTACAGTCTTCTGAAGGGACGAGTTTAACCCTGGAGGAAAGGCACAATATTCAGAGCACATGAATATTCAGATCAATTAAGAACTATCACTAATATGAGAAGGGACACTCACACTCCTAACTTGTGAGAGATGACAATGTATGTCTTGCTTCTCATCTGTGGTCTTTCAATATTTTGTTTGTAGTTTGTGAAAACCGTGAACTTGTTCCTTGTTATAGCTCACTGTGGCCAATCAAGGACTATTTTATATATCAACCGAATAAACCTAGGACTTTATATTTGTCTTTGCCTCCAGGAATCCAGTCTGGACCGAGATGACGCGTCGTGTAACATTGCAAGTTGATGTCTTGGGACAACAGTTGAGATGAGTTGGAATCAATCTTTCGTGTAGATGCTTTATGTTCACTAGATGGACACACATGCCTCTTTGTAGGTGTTATTTTGAATGTGGGAAACAGAAAAATGAGAGGAAAAGATTAATAGTTTTTTAACTACTAAAATTTGAGATCTCCCAGAGTTGGGTTTGGAGATTTGTTGTTCCTTAGGATTAGTGATGAAAATCTGCTTAGGGAGTACGGTTCAGTCCTCTTGTTTAATCATCTCGCTCATATGTACTCGGAGTACATGTGTACTGTATTCTTATCTTTTATCAAAATCAGTCGAAAAAGTATTTTTTTCGTTCCTTTATAGTATTGATGTTATTTTTTACTTCTAGCCAACAGATGTTATTTGTTAGTAGTCTCAAGTACGTAAGTTGAAGAAAAAAAAAAATGAAACCAGAAAGTGATAATTTTATAAACATGATTATATTGGTTGCTAAAAAAATAAATTTTGGTTTTTGGACACTAATTTTTAGGATTCAATAGGTATTTTTAGAGTTAGGAGGGCACTTTAATTATTATTAAGGGTTTATTACATTTTGCAACCTATGTATAGGGTTTTTTACACTTTCCAACCTAATCGGAATTTTGTTACACTTTACAACTCATGTATGCGGGTTTTTCACTTTGCAACCTGGACCAGAATATTCGAATATTCCGAGAGATTGAGAATCACGCTCCAATGAGCGTGTGATTGAACATTTTTTTCTGAAGCTGGAGGGGGTATTAATGTACTTACCCATAATTAATTATTTTCTAATTAATATCAAAACCATAATTATGTCAGAAATGACAGATGCTTTCTCTTCCGTCACTTAGCTAGAAAATCTCAAATTCTCAAGAAACCTAAATTCCACCATTTCCAGAAATTCAAAAACGAAATCAACAAAATCTTTAAATATCGACCGAAATTGTTTATTCTGCTGTGCTTCGTCAAGAATCCTAACACAAAAATCCCCAAATCCATAAAGCGAGATGCGCTAAAATTGCGGCCCGATTCTGCAAAATTAAAATGATCTACCCGGGGCTGGAGGACCACCCGAACCACGCAGTTCTAAAGTCGATAGCGAACAAGGAGTACGGTTACGGCGGAATGATTTGCCTGGACATGAAGACTGAACCACGCAGTTCTGATGGCGGTTAGCTTGGGGTATTCCGAGAAGCTGATGTCGTGCTCGGGTAGCAGCACAAGCAGCGAGATGAACGAGGAGGAGAGGGAGCTGGCGGGATTTCGCCGGGGTTGTTCCGAATGTCGATCGGCTACACGGATTTCGTCACTCTCTTAGGATTTATAAATTTTGTTTTTTCTTTTTGTTTTAATTTTAATAAAAAAAATTGATTTATAAATTAGGATTTATAAATTTTATTTTTTCTTTTTGTTTTAATTTTAAGAAGAAAAAAGATTGATTTATAAAGTTTGTTTTTTCTTTTTCTTTTTGTTTTAATTTTAATAAAAAAAATTGACCGAAATTGACTAAGGGTTAAATATGTAATCAGTCAATTTGATATATGTTTTATTACAAAAAAAGAGAATATTCTATCGAATATTTCGGGGTGAAGGTTGTAAAGTGAAAAACTCGCATATACGAGGTTGCAAAGTGTAACGAAATTTCAATTGTTGCAAAGTGTAAAAACCCCGAGTTGCAAAATATAATAAACCCTTATTATTATCATTAGAAAAAAAAATTCTTTTAACTTTATGTAAAATTTCATATGTAATTGAATAAGGAGTACTATTTATCATTGAAATAATGATTTGAACCGAAATGTAAATATACTATTTGGAATCAATAGTCACAAACTTACAATTATATTTTCATTTGTTCAAAAGCCACATCATACATATAGGAAAATACTCCCTCGGTTCAAAGACAGTTGTCATACTTTCCTTTTTGGGGTGTCCAACAATAGTTGACACGGAGGTTAAACATATATTTTTACTCTTTACTTTTTAATAAAAAAATTAAAAAATAACAATTTTCTTAAACTCCGTGTCCAGCAAAGTATGACATCTATTAATGGCCGAGTAATTATTTTTAATTTTTCAATTTAAAATACAACTTATTTTTACCTTTTACTTTTTTAAAATTTTAATAACAATTACCAATTTTATTAATATAAAATACAGTTTTAAATTTATTTTATTTTCAAATCAAAAAAATTAAATACTGTATTTTAGCTGTACTTTCTTGGCGGGAGGGATCATTTTAGCTATTTCGATACTTGATTTATTACGGCGGGAAATCCAAAACCAAAAAAATCAAAGTCTAATTACTCGAAATCTACATTTCAGTGGAAATTGAAAAGGAAAAATGGCAGAGGTTAAGGAATCGAAGCAGATGCAATCACAGATCAGCACCTTCTTCAAGCCCTCTCTTTCTCCGTCCTCCCGCAGCTTAATCACCGCCCTTTCTCAACACTCACCGGACGAACAAGATATCACCGTCACCTACAACCGGAGAACTTCTAAACGGGAACGGTAACCACCGACGATCTAGATTCTTCTACTTTTATTATTTTATTTTCTTATAATCGTTTCATCTGTGTGTTTTGATGGTTATCCTAGGTGGGTGATTCAAATTTTATTTGCTTCTATTTAAGCTCATTCTCAATTGGGGATTTTTTCTGTGTTCGATTAATTGTTTTTTCTGATGCGTTCTTCGTGAATTTATATCTACTAGCATTGAGTTTCTCACATCTAGAAGTGTGTTACTTGAGTAATCCAAGTTTCAGTTTCATTTGTTCTCTTCCAGTGAGATCGAAATCGGACCAAATGATTATGAGCTCAAGGAAAACGGTAGTGCGGACGAGCTGACCAAATTGGAACGAACTGCGGGTTGCAGCAAGGTTCTGAACAAGAAGAGGAACTATGCCCAATTACACTTAGAAGTTGGGCAGTCCAATTTCCTATGGAAAACGTGCACAACTTGTGGGTTCAAGTATGCACCCGGGGTCGAAGATGACGAAAAAGTCCACAAGACCTTTCACAAGAATTACACCCATGGGATACCTTTTAAGGTATATATTAAATCATATTTCATCACAATATTGTCTAATGATTCTGATATTGTAAATTATACATGGGTTGTTAAGGGCTGGAAAAACGAAAGAATTATAGATTTGCTCGATAAGGGACGCATCATTTTGGTTCAAGATGGTGACCCTCCTTCCCAGCAGAAGAAGGTACGCTTGGATGGTAAATAGGTTCTTAAATTCGATCGGGCAAATTTGGTTCAGTTTAGTGAGATTTTTGTAGGTTCACGAGGTTGTGCACATGATGGAAATGGAACTTGGGGAAGGTTGGATACTTGATAAGCACTGTAAGGTCTGTCAAGATTATTCAATAATCATAACGTACGCTTCTCATGTTTTTTTTTCTTTTCATAACGGTGTTGGTGAGGTGCAAACTCTTTGTCGATGCGGTTTTTTTTTCAACATGAAACAGGTGTACCTATTTATTTCGTCACAAAGAGTGTCTGGATGTCTAGTTGCCGAGCCAATAAAAAAAGCCTACAACATTCTCCTTGGCCCAAAGGGCGAAGAATGTAACGGGTCCGCAAAGGAAGCAGGGAAGAAGAATTCAACAACTCTTCGTTTTGGCGGTGTTAGTCTCCAGAGGGAGATCGTGAAAAGGATCTCTGTCAAAATCAGTCCTGAAGACGACAGAAGCTTTGATGGGATTGTTTTGTGCAAGGAGGAGGGTGTGCCTGCCGTGTGCGGGATTAGGGCCATTTGGGTCGCACCTTGTAACAGGAGGAAGCGCGTAGCGAGTAATCTGCTTGATGCCGCGAGGTATGCAATATGTTTTTTCATTGTAGTAACCAAGTAATTATATGATGCACAATGTTGTATGTTGGTTCAACTACATATTTTGGTTTGGTTACAGGAAGAGTTTCTGCAAGGGGTTGAACCTCAGTCACACCCAATTGGCATTTTCTCAACCCACCTCACTTGGAAAGGCTTTGATGTGCAGCTATACAGGAGCAAGTTCCTTGTTGGTCTATACAACAACAGCTGATGTGGACTAGACAACAAGGCTTTTTTTGTATTTAAATTATATTTTATTTCATTATTTTTCATTGTAGTAATTACATTATGATTTTTTTTAATACAATTTTACCATTATAATTTTTATAATTTTTTTTTAATTGTATTCATAATTATTTAATTTATTAATTTAAAAATATATTTTTTTTATTTTTTAATTAAAAAATAAATACTTATTTTTTAATGACCGTTTGAACAACTAAGGATGTACATTATTTAAATATTTATTAATGACCTACAAAAGGGCCTAAAAATCAGAGATCCTATACCTTACACCCAAGGAGTAAGATGGGTATCTTACTCCAGGCCCAATGTATAAAAAACATGACCTAGCCCAAATTCAATGCTGACGTCATCCATCATAACACAATACACAAACACAACATGGAATCATCACGTTCTTTACGTTTCTTCTGTAATTTCTCTCCTTTCCACTGTTCCACCGCCCGGCGCCGTCGAAAGCTTCGATTATCGCCAACTGCAAGCATCAATTATTGCCGCCTTCAAGCATCTATTATCGCGGTCTTCAAGCATCGATTCTTGGCGTCGATTCTCGCCGCCTTGAAGCATCCATTCTCAGGGCCTTGAAGCATCGATACTCGTTTACAAATCTCGACGCATTCAAGCATCAATTCTTCCTCCACACCTCGTCGCCTCCAAGGTTCGCTGGAAATTACTCTTTCGAAACCCTAGGTAAAAATTCAATTTCCCCTTTCTGATAGTTTCTGATTTCTTATCCCCTTTCATTATCCTCCAAGCCTCTAACCCTAGATAGTTTCTGATTTCTTATCCTCCACGGTATAGCTTCTTCCACCACGCCTCGCGGACATCAATCTTTGGTACTGGATCGTCTCCAATTTTTCATACTTCATATCCTCTTACCCAAGGTAATTTCTGATTTCACATTATGGTGTTTCATGAATTGGATATGGTGTTTCATGTTTCCTGTATTTTTATGCACTTGCATGTTCATCCATCATATATGAATTGAGTGTCTCTCTTTGTGTGTGTATGTGTGTGTGTGTGTATTTGTTTATGTGTTTACCTGGTCAGCCATGTTTATTGTTTATGTACTTGCTTATTCATCCATCAAATTGATTTGATTCAGTGATTAAGGGTTTAGAGTTTAGCATAGGTTTGAGTTTGAGATTTTCCACTTCATTCATATGTTCAGCCAATTGTATATTTTCCCTTGAGTGTTTCTGTGTGTGTGTGTGTATCTGTTTATGTGTGTTTAGCAATGTTTTTATCTGTTTATGAGTGTATCTGTTTAACCATGTTCATATATACCCTGTTCAGTTGATATATGGACACTGTTATCTGTAATATCTGTTCCAACATGAACTTGGATCTTGTTCATCTTGTTTCAGTTTCATGTATTTCAGTATTATCTATTAGACTGATATATATTACCTGTTCAATCACAACAGTTTTGTGCAATGGATCCATCAAACGATCAAGAGAGACATGATAGAAATCGAAAAGTAAGTTTCTGTAAAAAAAATATTACAAGTTTTATTGATTGATTCTTATATTTCTGACAAATTATTGTTCATTCTTCAGGAATTGATTCATATGCTAGCCAAAAAAACCATAGGAAAGCAGGGTTCTCCAAAAAAACAGGTAGAGTTCTTAAAATATCTCACACTTCATGTACATAGTACTCATCTTTCATTAAAAAACAGCTCATACTTCAGTTTTATATTTCAATATAAGACATCTTATCCTTTGTCATAAAATGTACTTAACTGATTATATCTCATACTTCATCTTTATATTGCATCATCCTTCAATATAAATAAACTTAATCCTTCATTTTAAATAAACTTCATCCTTCAAATTTTTTTTCAGCAAGTAAAATTTTCTACAAAGGACAGCATAAGACAAAACATGTACAAGCTGGTGCAAGGACAAAAGGCCTCAGAAACTTCTATTGCTGATACACCACAGGTTACTTCCTCTTAGTCGATAAAGTTTAATTTATCTCTTTCATTTTGAATCATTCCAATAAAAATATTACTATAAACAAATGGCCTGAGGTTTTTAATATGATTAAACAGGAGAAGGAGGCTGTGGTAACAATGAAAAATATGAGTTCTAATTCAGAGATTGAATCAATAACAGTGTGTGCATAATGATTGTTAAAATGCAGGTTTTCATTGTTATCCTTGAAGATTCTCATTTATGGCTGGTGTGTGTGAACTTCAAGGCAAAAACAATTGATATAATCGACAACAAACACGTGGAGCCACACAGATTGAGGAGTACAAGCCAATACACAAAGACTGCCTTAACCATGGTAAGACAACTTTGAAAATATCACTGTATAATTTTCCAAATATCACTGTATAATTTTGTTGTATTTTTCCTAAATATTTTTTATTAGAGACGATTGCTTGGAGATTATATGTCAGAGAAGAACATAACCACAAAACACTCTGCTAATGAGTTTGTAAAAAGACAGTTGAAAATGTCATGGAGATGCCCGGATAATAATAATGATTGTGGAGTCTATGCTATTAGGCATATGGAGACGTACTAAGGGGAGGGAGATGATTGGGACAGTGGATTTGAGAAAGACAAGGTATTCTTACTTAATTTCAGTAATTAATACTAGTTCATGTAAATCAATACTATAATTTGTATTGTTTATAACTATGGTTTGTCTTTTTTTGCAGGACACTACTTTCTTGAGAGAACTTAGAGCCAGATATGCAGCTTCTGTAATATTGATGGACGTCAATGAAATCAAAACTTTAGTCCTAGATAAAGCCAAAAGATTCACAGCTGTATTGAAAATGAAGACTGGTGGTAGAGATGACTGATGGTAGATGACAGGGAAGACTGAGGTTTCAGTGACACATTTTTTGATAACTTGTAGATGAGTAAATGGTAGATATTTTGTCATAGTTTTGTATGTTAAAACTTATTTGTTATCATTTGGTAGATACTGATTTGTTATCATTTGGTAGATACTGATGTGTATCTTGCATTATTTCTGATACTGATTTGTTATCATTTGGTAGATACTTAAAATATTTAAGTAGCATGTTTGTTTTAATCGAAAATGAAGATTCATAATCTGCAATTTGAAGTATCAGAAATTAAAAAATGAAGCATTGTAAAAATTACTTAATAAGTTTGTATATTTGTAAAAATGAACTATCTGAAAATGAAGTTGCATTTATTCTAAACGAAAATGAAGGTTAATAATCTGCAATATGAAGTATCAGAAATTTAAAAATGAAGCATTGTAAAAATTACTGAAAACCCTAAACCCTAAACTGAAGGTTTGTAATCACTTAAAATGAAGCATTAGTATTTAAAAATTGAAGGATCATCACGTAAAAATTGAAATATCACACCTGTAAAAATGAATCATGAACATGTCCGAGGACAACAAAAAATCTAATGGTCAAATGACTAAATTAGAAAGCAGAAAACCCAAACTACTGAAATTGAAATTTCTTACAATAATCAAAATCCAAAATCTCAACAAACCAATATTTTTTCAAATGATTAAAGTAGAAAGCAACAAATCTAAAGTCTTTACTTCTACATCTTCTAGAATTGGTTGA
Organism: Euphrasia confusa; assembly: GCA_954870475.1. Classification (NCBI taxonomy): domain Eukaryota; kingdom Viridiplantae; phylum Streptophyta; class Magnoliopsida; order Lamiales; family Orobanchaceae; genus Euphrasia; species Euphrasia confusa. Next base: position 29,681,619 of record OX940960.1, read on the forward strand.
AGTCTTCAATCATACAAATCTCCATCTCAACTACCTGACCTATTTATTTTCCAAAAAAAACACAAAAAAATGAAAGTTAATTAGTAATCAATAACTTAAAAATAACAAACATAAAGTGTCCTAAATACTTACCTAGTAGAATCTCTCAATGGAACAAACAACGAACTTGTTTCTTCATTAACAACATGTAAAGAACCACTCCCTGAACTTGGGTGAACAATATATGCGTCCTTCTGCACCTACAAAATAAGCAAGTTGGTTTTTAGAAACTCTCCTATGAGACCTAAGAAGATAACTACCCGACGGTGGACATAGGTCATGGTTGTTGCCTTTTACATGTTTACTAACAACCCACACTCCATTAATATCAACATCATATTGAACTAGGGCTGGACATTCGCAACGCACAACCATTTTTGTATACAAAGGATCACTATCCGCTTTTTTCGGTTTAAGTCCAGCATGAGAACAAACATATCGTTTCATAGAAATACTTTTATCGACACGGAGACTCTGTTTGCACTTTCGGACACTAAACCTGACATTAAATGCATATGTGTTGTAGATATCATATACCTCACTCTCAGAATTCACAACAACTCCTACAAAGTCAGTATCAGGACCATAAACAATATCATCTACAAGCCAAAATGAACCACAATCATCAACTATAAACTTAAAATTGAGAGCAAAATGAAATTAAGCATTAATATGACAATAACATGAAGTATGAACATCTAGATTTCCATTATCAAGATCAACAACATGATTCAACTCCATGGCATCTAACAGAAATGAAATATTAATTAAACTGGAGTACAGGCAAAATGCAGGTTGAAATGTAACTTAAATGAAGGCTGGCATAATACTAAATGAAGGTCAGGTCAGAATCAATTTCATAAATCTAGGGTTTGATCATCACCAGCAACAACATGATTCAACATCTAAAAACATGATTCAACAACTGAAAACACATAAACTCATAAAAGAACATGCAATTCGAACAGAAGATGGATAGAATTGACATACCTTGGACCATAATCGATGACAAATCCAATAAATCATTCATGGCTATGATTCAATTCAGATTTGGAAGAGGATGGTGCCGCTAATGAAGATAGGAAAACGCCCAATTGAAGACGCGCAGATGAATCGACGGCGAACGACAACGACAATGTCAGGAAACCACGAAATTGGAGAGGAAATGGCGGCGGTGAACGGAGACGACGAATCGTGTCGGTGTAGGCAATCGTGGATGTTATTCACCGGAGGCAGACACTTAATTGTAGACAGCGCTGATGGAGTTGATGAGGACGACGAGTGGAGTTGACGATGACGGCGGTGATTGGAGCTGATGATGACGGCGGCGAACGGCGCTGATGATGACGGCGGAGAACATCGAAGAAGGTTGAGCCGAGCTTCGAGAATTCTGGTAGCGTGAGAACAGAGAGAGAGTGCGAGTTGGGGGGGGGGGGGGGGGAAGGAAAAAAAAGTTGGTCAATTTTGACTCATTCTTTTATTAGGTTGACTGGGAGCAAGATGCTCATCTTACACATGGGTATAAGATATAATTTGCCTAAAAATCAATAAGAGGTCTTTTGAGTCAACATCTAAGTCAATAAATTATTTTTAAAAGAATATATTGTCTATAAGTTTTTATCATTTTAAATAATTTAATCGTTAAATTTATACTTTTTCCTATTCAAATTACACTTCGAGTAAAATTTATACTTTTTCCTATTCAAATTACACTTCGATGTTAATTAATTTACTACTCCTTACGACTCTAAGAAATGGTCACAAGTGATCAACGTTGACTTTTTTCGTTCTGTTCAATACATATGATAAATAGTGTTTCATGTTAATTAATTTACTAGTATTTCATAAATTATTCTTAAGATCGGTGGTGTAATGTAATGGTTTGAAATCCTAGATAAAATTAAAAAAATTTAAATATTAGAACTTCTTTTTCTATTTAAATATTTTACATTTTATTGTTTATTCCAAATGTTCCACTTTTTAATTTTAATTATTTAAATAATGATTAAAAAAATGTAATTAACTCTATATAGTAATATATAGGAATAAACTCTCTATAGTAATAAAAAATTCAGGTCTGGGACCAGTTATAAATAGGAGTAAACTCCTCATCAGTTATAAATAGGAATAAACTCCTCATTGTCATAAATCATACATTTTCCGGATTTATACCTGGAATAAATGATTAATATATAATAAAAATATTTATTAATAATATTCTTATTTATCAAAATCAACCTTATTAAAATCAATAAGATATAGTATATGATCAAGATTTATAATTTTTAGATTTATTAGTATTTTATTCATATATACATTAAACAAAATTTTTACATATTTATTTTTGTCAAATATTCATAGTAAACACTATTAAATACTATTAAATTTGTTATGTGAACTTTAAGATAGATAAATACGCATTTTATTTTTATATTTATATTATTTTTTTATACGAAAAAATTATTTTTATTTTGTAAAAATAACTCTCTATAGTATCTCTATAGTAATATTTTTTTCCGGTCCCAACAATATGACTGTAGAGAGTTTTTACTGTATAAATATTCGCTTTACACGTAAAATATTCGTAAAATATAAGGATTAATATTTTAAGAAAAATAACAATTTTACTTACTTCAAGTAAACATATTCTTAATATTTTCCCAGTTAATCTTAAAATACATTTTCTTGCAACCGGATCCTTTTGTTTTTCCAAACCTTAAAGGGTTCGATGTGTAATTATATAGCAAAAAAGGGAATAATAATATAACGCGGAGCTGGTTACTCTGTAACTTACAGTTGCTTGGAGCACAAGTTCTTAACAAAAAGATGAGTTTCCGAAACTACCCATCCACGTAATCTACACTGTCATTATCTTGTTATCCCCAAATTACCCCCAAAACCGTATTTTAATTCCCCTGATATCCTCCTAAAACCCCGCCCCCTTTCCAACTCTATACATAAAGCTCCATCATCACTTCACAACCGGACTCTTTCGTTTGCCCTTTTTTCCTCTCTCTCTGACGAAATGGTGGAAGGCGGCAGGGGCCCGTCGTTCCCGGTGGTGTTCTTCGACGGCGAGAGGGAGATCAACATCGGAGACGTTAAAATCAACCCCTCTCTCGACTACAAGACGTTTCAGCACATGCTCGGCAGGAAAATCGGGATCTCGCCCAATCAAATCTCCATCTACCTCGTCGACCGGAAGAGGAACCCCAACACGCCGTTCTCAGAGGACCGCCGCCGGATTCCGATCACCGTGAAGGTCAATTTCGGCCTGATTTGTAGCCAGAGGGATCGCTGCTTCCTCGTCGTGCTGAAGAGATCTCGCAAATCGTGGAACCGCAGGGAGATGATGGCGTTCAATTCGGCCGATTTCCTGTCCGATGAGGAGGTTTCTCCGCCGCCGGAGAATCTGGTTTTGCTCCGGACGAATCAGCAGGCTCCGGTCTGCGATCGGGCTGCTATGGGGAAGGGCAATTTCAATTCGATCCCGACTCCGACCGTTGATTCAGCTTCCGGTCTTCGCAAAGTCACTCCGGCGACGAGCAAGAGAAGCAGGAAGTCCTTCTGTGACGTGTGCGAGGATGCCGCGAGGAATGGGAGCACGGCGTCGTTTCATCATTGCGTTAACGACGCGGTGATCACCGCCTGGTTCACGCCGCGGATGGGGCCGATTAATCGGCCTTGCAGAGCGATTTGTTCATAACCGTACGTGGTGGGTTCTCTCTCTCTCTTTTTTTTTTATTTTTATTTTTATTCTGTTTCTTCTCGGAGAACAGCTGGTGATTGTTTTCCTAACTGAACACGGTTCGTTGGTGAATGGGTAGAAAGAAATCAAGTGTGGAGGTGCACACGATAAGGGCCCACTTCGTATTAGTGAAGTAAATGGTTTTAATTTCGAGTTTGTATTTTAAATCCACATTAACTTTCTTTTTAATACTCATAAATCTTAGGAATTTATATTCTTTTATTAATTATTGATAGATGGTTTAAATTTTGAATAATTATTAGGAAGATTTTATTTGATTTGATAAATCTAAGATCATTTCACTACATAATGTGAATATTTTAAAACATTATTATTTGATATTTTATTTGATTTGATAAATCTAAAAGATTATTTCCCCTACATAATGTGAAGGGGCGGAGGCATTTTAAGGCCAAAGCATAAGAGTATACAAGTTCTGAAGCCCCGTCCATAAAAATGGAAGTTAAGTAGGCAAATTTGAATGAAAAGACTTAAGTGCCCTCAAAAGTTATTTTTTCTCACAAAAAACAAATCGAATATTACAAAATAACAAAAAGAATATCAGAAAAATAAAGTTGTCCCACAAAATCAATTTTCGACGTTTGAAATTCACACGCACGACGAGCTCCGCCACGGTGAAACACCAGCCCCGACCGTTATCGTATCAACTATTCAACTCCGTCTCCGCCGATCATCATTATGGCAAGCAGTGACAACATGGACAACCCAGACAATCGAGCTCAACCTCCGGTAAGTCCATAACCCTAGCTTTCGAACTTTCGATTATTCGAGCTTTGATGCTTGTAAATCATTCGATTGTAATTTGATATTGGTATATCCTTTCAAGATAGGGTTTTTGTTTCCGACATTTTAAAATGGTTAATGGTTTATTGCTCTCTGCAATTTTTTCGCATGCGTTTGTGTGTCAGTTCTAGTAGACGACGGTTCAACCGTGAGTTTTATCACCGTGTATTATCACGGTAGAGTTTAAGACGGTGATATATCTCACGGGTGACATACACCGTGTCCACTTACGGTCTTGTCGATTTACGACTATGATTCATCTAACGGTGTACATTTACCGTGTGTACTTACGGTCTTGTACGAGCACGGTCCACGACAGTGTTTTATTTCACGGTGTATGTGTACTTACGGTCTTGTACGAGCACGATCCACGACAGTGTTTTATTACTTACGATCTTGTACGTGCACGATCCACAACAGTGTTTTATTTCACGGTGTATGTGTACTTACGGTCTTGTACGAGCACGGTCCACGACAGTGTTTTATTTCACGGTGTATGTGTACTTACGATCTTGTACGTGCACGATCCACAACAGTGTTTTATTTCACGGTGTATGTGTACTTACGATCTTGTACGTGCACGATCCACAACAGTGTTTTATTTCACGGTGTATGTGTACTTACGGTCTTGTACGAGCACGATCCACGACAGTGTTTTATTTCACGGTGTATGTGTACTTACGGTCTTGTACGAGCACGATCCACGTGGAAAAACATATTCACCATATGTTCAAGGTCGTGTGTAATGTGCACCGTGGTAAAACACCGTTTTGTATTTTCACGGTGAATTTACACCTTGATATTCTATGGGTTTTTTTCTTACGGTGTAATTTCACCGTGTCGTTATATTTCTCATTTTTTATTCTTTAATTCTTATTTATTTATTTCATATTTCAGTCTGGATTTGAATGGAAGAGACCAACCAATCTGCAGTCGGTCACTTTAAGTCTCAGTTTGTATACTCGCTACGAAATTCCGGAACTGATCACGGAGACAATAAAAGATATCGGGGGTGATGCCGTCGCAGTTCGTGATTTTTTTGCGCTGCCTTACATGAGAAGTGTTCTGGGAATAAGATTTACTGCCAAATCAAGCACTAATTTTTTGCACCACCTCGTATGTCGAGAGTTGTCAGGTCCGTCAATACCGGAGAAGGAGCATTGGTTCTACGTCGGTGGTAAGACTGCGAAACTCACACCCGCCGCATATGCCATTGTAACGGGACTGAATTTCGGCATCTACGATGAATTTGACATCCATGCCACACCCCAGTCTGCTCCAGGTAGCTTAAATAAGCGGCTATTCGGTGGGAAGCGTGTAAGAAGCAATGATCTACGCAAGTTATTTGCGGCCAAACAACTCTTCGATGGCGAACAACCTGCCTCGTTGGAGGATTACATTAAAGTCGCCAATCTCATCGTCTACTATTCCTTCTTTCTTTGTCGATCCACTGAAATGTATGTCGAGAACTGGGCATGGGCATTAGTGGATGAGCCGGAAAAGTGGCAGAGTTTTCCATGGGGCGCTTATTCCTACCAGGCTCTGAGCTACTACCTCGAAACAACAGCGATGGACCCTGAATTAGCAGAAAAAACTTCGTACCACCTCTATGGCCCCAGTTGGGCTTTTATAATTTGGATGTTCGAGTCCGTTCCGAATATCGGTCAGTTATGTGGTCAACGTGATCCGAATATGAAAGTGCCTCGTTGTTTGATGTGGAGTACATCTACAACAAAGACTGATTGCGATGATCTTTTCTTCCAAGGAGAGGTACGTAACCATCTACTCCTACTTATATTTTGCTAGTAATAGTATTTGTTTCACGCGGTGGAATATTAATACTCTGTGTTGATAAGTTTCAGATTGAAGTTGTTCATGAAACCTTGATTCCTACTGATGAAGAGAAAAATGAGCCGTGTTACCTTTCTGTACATGACAGACCATTTCATGTTGAGTACAATCGCCCAGTACGCAATGGTGGTAATGCAATCATAGCCAAACAAAATCCGGAGAAGAAAATTACACAAACCAAGAAGCCTTCTTCGAAAAAGCGTGCTGCAGCCACGGATATTGAAATGCCCGTTTCTAGATCACGCAGACGACGTGCTTCTGAGCAGAGTACTCCTGGTCCAAGTGGGCATGTGTGTTGTAGGCCTGTGTGCTGTTGGCGTACACTTTGTTGCCCGCATGAAGATGCTTCTGAGTTGGACAGACGACTGAATGGGCTTTTGAGGGCCAAATTGAGAGCCGAGCATGAACGGATTTTGTCTGATGAGGGATTGATTGCAGATTTTGCTGGATATATCTTTGAGCGGATTAAAGGCATCACTCCACAACAACTTCATGAGAGCGCGTCTCAGCATGATTCGCCGGGAGATCTGTGCCGACCTGTATCGCCGATCATATCAGACAATAATACAACAAGTGAGGCTGCCGGAGAAGCCGACGTCCAAAATCAGACAGTTGCTGCCGGAGAAGTCGAAGTCGGCCAAATATTCACAGTCCCTGTTTCTGATACCGTCGAAGTCGGCCAAACCACTGATCCCAACGACTTAGTGATGTCTATTGTTGGACAACTTTCAGCAGATGAAGCCAGTGTCCTAGAACCGACACTCCCTGCCGGAGAAGTCGAAGAAAACATTGAGCTATCGCCAACAGTTGATACCGGGATGGTTGCTGATGTGGCCAGTGTCGTAGCCTCGACAACCGCTGTGGCTGATCACTTGGCGGCGGTTGATCTCGACAGTTCATCAAACGCAGCTGATCCCACCGATCAGCTCACAGTGAATCCCACAGATGCGTGCGAAAATGTTGGTAGGCCAATTGTTTCTCCCCGTAGGCTGAGAACTCGTAAGCCTGAAGCGGCGAAAAATGCTCCCCAAACTCACGGTAAGACACCACTTTCTCCCAGTGAAGGACTTGAAGCCGTTGTAAAAGCATATCGGTCGTTTCTGAGACAATCCAAACGGACCAAATCCTCTGTCGATTGTGTACATTTCCGTGGCACGCAAATTACCGTGAAACGGAAAACGTTTCTTGACATTGAAAACGTGAACTGGGACTTCGACGGGGAGGTAACCATTGTAAATTTAAAGGTGTATAGTAGTATAATTCAGAAATAAAGTTTATATACTTACCAACTAGTCTTTTTATATCAGGTGATGACTACCTTCTGCAGTTACATGGAGTTAAAAATGGAAAAGGAAAAGTGGCCTCAGGAATCCTTCATAATTTTACCCCCAAACTATTTTGTAAGTTTTCACAAACTCCGTGGTATGAACTCAATAAAATCTAGCTCACTTATGAGTTATGACCTTATATATTTTCGTTGCACGTCTTCAGATGACCTTCAAACATGCTTACAACTCATTGAACAATCCAAATGGGGAACTCCCAGGCAGTTTAAGAGACGATTTCGAATGGTTCAGATATTCCCACGTAAGTACTACAATCATATACCCTAAATCACAAACTCTGAACACTAATTAAGCACTCATGATATCGTTTACTTATTTTATGTGAAGGCCGTCATGGTTTGTCATCTTCCGGGACATTGGGTCGTAGTTCGAATTTGTTTTGATGATTGGACTGTCGAGCTGTATGACTCGTTAGCTCATAACTATGAGCCTGGTGTGAACCCTCGCGCCCCTGAGTTCGAGTGTTTGTTGAAGGTCTTACCTCGAATGTTGGAGGAAACAGGTTACTGGGAAAGAAAAAGATTACCTGTGAAAACAAAAGACTTCAAGCTCAAGGTCATGCCAGCCGAAGACCAATTTGCCCAAGATGACAACCACTCTTGCGGTCCTTTCTGCACAATGTATTTGGAACGATTGCTCACCGACCCATCATTGTATCGTAATGCGGACGACATCGATATCAAAGCTGTCAGAAAAAACATAGCACTGAAGATATTTTGGATGTCCTGCAAAGACATTGAACTCCCTTTTTGATTAAGGGATGGATAACAGTTGGTTTCGTTTTGGTTTGCAAGAGAGTAAACTTTTCATATACTGTATGCCGTTGTATGTATAACCGTGTGTTTATCACCGTGTGGTGGATCAGCGCCGTGTGCAAAACTATCAATGTCTGTATCTAAAAAAAATTGTTGATCACCGTGTGCACTTACGGTCTTGTATCAGCACGAACCGTGAGGTACCAACGGCGACGGTTATTGTATTTGAATTTAAAGACGTCTTCACTCTCACACGGTGATCTCACGAGACGTCACCGTGATACAACACCGTGTGGTTATCAAATCCATTCTAAAAATATTAGAAATTGAACGAGTTCTTTTTTTAGATGGCGTATTTTCGTTTTTAGGATTGGGGCGGGTTAGCCGATGCACGTGTACTTATTAAATATTAGTGGTGTCAGTTATCAGGACAGCTTTTGCAGGCGGGTATTCATCTTTTATTCTTTTATTTAAAATTCAAATTAAAACATCGGAAAATAAATGGGAGGGGGGGGGGGGGGGGGAAGCCGTTTTACGCACGGCTCAGTAAAACGTATATTGTTCACGGTGACACATGGTCATCAATACATCTACACCGTGGCTTGTTCAACCCGCAAAAAAACGATCGTCAATCGTTTGTATACACTTTTAACGCGTCGTTACCATCAACGGGGTCATGTTTCAGGCAGTGAGACGTATGGTATTTGAAATTAAAGACGTACGATGCGATTTGCATTAGTGCATGTCTCAAATTCAAGAGATGTTCATTTAATTGGTAACAATTTACTCTCAAGTGTGATCATATTGCACATGGTATGTCAAATTTAATCGTTTGATGGACTATTGTGGATTTTTTAGGTTCAATATAATCATTTCCATAGGAAATTAACTTTGCTTAGGCATTTAGCCAAAAAGATTATTGCGATTGTGCAAGATTCACACGAAAACGTGAGTGATCATGCTCACACGGTGATCTCACAAGACGTCACCGTGGTACAACACCGTGTGGTTATCAAATCAATTTTAAACATTTTTGAAATTGAACGAGTTCTTTTTTTAGATGGCGTATTTTCGTATTGGAGCGGGATAACCGATGCACGCGAAATATTAGTGGTGTCAGTTATCAGGACAGCTTTTGCAGGCGGGTATAGTCATCCTTTATTCTTTTGTTTCGCACAGTCATTTAGTTTCACGGTTGTATCTGCACGGCGTTACATGGTCATCAATACATCTACACCGTGGCTTGTTCAACCCGCAAAAAAACGATCGTCAATCGTTTGTATACACTTTTAAGGCGTCGTTACCATCAACGGGGTCATGTTTCAGGCAGTGAGACGTATGGTATTTGAAATTAAAGACGTACGATGCGATTTGCATTAGTGCATGTCTCAAATTCAAGAGATGTGTAGTTCATTGGTAACAATTTACTCTCAAGTGTGATCATATTGCACATGGTATTGTGGAATTTAATCGTTTGATGGATTATTGTGGAATTTTTTAGGTTCAATATAATCATGTCCATAGGAAATTAACTTTTATTAAGCATTTTGCCAAAAAGATTATCGCGATTGTGCAAGAATCACGTGAAAACGTCATTGTTCATGCTCACACGGTAATGTCGTGAGACGTCACCGTGATAAAGTACCGTGCGACGGTCAAATCAATGTAAGTATGTAAACAGATACTTACGTGGCACGGTTTTGTCAGTGAACAGAACAGCTTCAAACGCTAAAGTCACACGGTTACTCGTGCACGGTGGGAGAAGGTCGAAATATATTAACAAAGAAAAACAAGCACTAGTACAGTATTATAACGTAGATTACGTAGTGTAGTAGCTACGAAACCAGAAAAACATACTGTAAAAGCAAAAATAAAAACATACTATTCATAAACAAAACGCAGAAAGAAACATTCTTTGCATTCATGGTTCATCATCCTCGCCATCTGCGTCATCGCCTTCATCAGTCGTTTCGTCCTTATCGTCTGCTTCATCGCCCATATCGTCCTCATCGTCCGAGAGCTCCACCACTTCCACCACCTTCTCAAACAGGATCTCTTCTACAACCTTAGATATGGTCGGCAGAAGGGGGTCTCTAGGGGCATTAGGATCGGAAAAGTTACGAATCTCGAGACCATCTTTACTGTAGACATTGACAAAGAAAGGACCCAATTTCTCGGCGTAGTGAAAAACCAAAAAATAACCGAATTTAAGATGATGAGCCGTGCAGAAATCGGTCCAACCACGATGAAAGCACAAGTAACCGTTGACCCAAGAGATTTCCACGGACCACGGGGCACGAGCGGTGGCAAATGAGGCGAGTGTCTCACAATCTCCAAGCAAAGTAGCCCTGCCTGCCAGATACTCATGTTCATGAGCAAAATCAGAAGGTAAACGACAAACTTCGCGGAAATCAACGGTGTTCAGAACTTTGAAGAATCTACAAATCGGGGTTGGGGTGGCCATTGAATATGAAATTTGATTTTATAAAAATTAGGGTTTTCAGCGTGGTACGGTGCTTATGTATACACGCCAAAAGTGGGTGGTTGAGGGGTTAATAAACTAATAAAGGTTTCACAATACACCGTGAGATACCAACGGCGACGGTGGGTAAGGGTTTTTATCAAGGGTTATCAGTGTCACATAGACCGTCACGGTAACCGTTACACGGTGAGGAAATCCACTGTAATAAACCCACGACGCAATGTGTTTAATGGGGGTGGTTGGGAATTGAGTGATTTCGTGAAACGATTTAAATCCGGCGACGATGTGACTCAGAACAGATACTCATCAATTCCCTGAATTGAATGGTCATATCATATCATATCTGGACCATCAATGAGTGTAGTTGGAAGTTGGGTTGGGTCGTGTCGTGAGACGATTGAAATCCGGCGGAGGATCATAACAGACACTCATCATAAATTCTTTGAATTTCACGGTCATATCTAATTAATGGATATCGTGGTGGATGGGGGGGGTTAAGTTTTCTATGTCATATATGAACATACCACGGCTTATGCAACGTGGGATACCAACGATGACGGAGGATTAGGTTTTTTTTAATGTCACCTATAACATGTACGTACACGGTGTTAGACTGCACCGTGCTAACATCACGACGTCCCATTCAGAGTTGTAGTCACGTTACCAAAGTCACAGTGACCGCGACACAGTGATTTAATCCACCGTGAAATACCCACGGAGGCACAGTTCTAGGTTTTTATTTAAATAATAAATTAATTAATTGCAATGTGTTTAATGGGCGTAGTTTAGAGGTCAGTCGTTTCGTGAGTCGATTGAAAGTAGGCGGGGGATCACTTTATTAGGTCAGAAAATTGAGCCTATAAATACGAACGAAAAAACCCTTTTTTTTTCTATACCCAATTTTTTCTCATGTTTTCTGCGTTTTTTTTTTCTTATGGAGCGGTTTTCACCACACATCTTTCAAATTCATAGCTGCAGTCCGGTAACGAGATACTCGAGTTTCCAAGAGAAAACCTAACGAGGTACTCGAGTTTCCAAAACATCTCGAGTATCTTTGTTAGATACGGATCTTAGCAATGCCACTTTCTCCGTAGCGGTGAATCTGGCCATATGTTGAGATCATAACAGGCTATGATTGAGGCCAAAGAAAAAGAAGGTCTTCGAATTGCTTCCCATCCAGAGAGTAGATTCTGAGGCGGGTTGGATTTCTTTTTTTTTCTTTGTTCAACCAAGCATGGTTCTGGGTTTAGGGTTTTGATCCATCAATTGTAATTCCCAATAGGGTTTTGATCAATCAATTGTAATTCTCAATAGGGTTTTGATCCATCAATTATAATTCTCAATAGTGTTTTGATCCATCAATTGTAATAAAACTACTTTTGTTAAGTTTAAATTGTTTAATAATTTTTTTTTTTGGTGTAATGAACACACTTCGACTGTATTTTCATTTATTTCACGGTGTATTCTAAAACGAGGAACTCACGTCGACACTGTTCTGTGTTTTATATCTCATTTATGAGCCTTCCACGGTGTTATAATCCTCCGTGCTCAAACCACAGCGACACATTATGATAAGGGTTTTACACCTAATACCGTAGCACGGTGTCACAATCCAACGAGGGAACCCCGCGGCGACGCTGTTCTATTGGTTTAATTTCTCATTTATGAGCCTTCCACAATGTTACAATCCACCGTGTTCCAACCACGGCGATACATTAGGTTTTAGGGTTTTCTACATACCTAATACCGTTGCACGGTGTTACAATCCACCGAGGGAACCCACGGCGACGCTGTTCAATGGGTTTTTTATTTCTCATTTATGAGCCTTCCACGGTGTTACAATCCACCGTGTTACAACCACGGCTATACATTAGGTTTTAGGGTTTTCTACCCACCTCATACCGTTGCACGGTGTTACAATCCACCGAGGGAATCCACGGCGACACAGTTCTAGGGTTCTATTTATTTTCTTAATTAATTAATCGCAATGTGTTTAATGGGCGTGGTTGGGAGTTGAGTCGTTTAGTGCAACGATTGAAATCCGGCGGTGGGATGACTCAGAACAGAGACGCATCGATTCCCTGAATTGAATGGTCATATCATATTAATGGATTGGGAGCGTTGGATGGGGTGATTTACTATTAATTTTATTAATACGAGTAATTAATAAGCGTAGTTGGCAGTTTAATCGTTTCGTGGAACGATTGAAATCCGGGTGCTGGGATGACTTAAATTAGATCAGAATATTAAGCTTATAAATACAAACGGAAAAACTCCATTTTTTTTCACCCATTGATACTCCTTTTTGTTTGTTTTTATAATGAAGTATCAGTTATCATCTCACAATTTTGAATTTCACAGATGCATTACTGTATCGAGATACTCGAGTTTCCAAAAGAAAACCATCATTAACCATCTTCTTATCTGCCAGCGGAAGAAATCCCTTTTCGATATATCCTGCCCAGACCCTCCTTTTTTGGCAGACACTCTTCTTCCTAGGCAGCTCGATATGGTGATTGGTCGGGATCTCTTTCCGTTATGTCGTCCGACTTCGAATGGATTCCTAACGATTCCTGGTCCAGGCTCAAGCGGCTCAAGTACTGATCTTCCAATTGTATTGAGGGGAGATTTTCATGTTGTGAAGCTTTAATTTTATTTTCTTTTCACCGCCCAGTAGAGTTTCCTCAAGATGTTGCTACTTTTCGATTGATAGTGTTCAGGGTTTTGATCCATCAATTTTTCACAATAGGTTTTAGGGTTAGGGTTTATGGTTTTGAACCATCGATCTTTACTGTACTTTTTCCTTAATTTATCATTAAAATATTATAATATCACCGTCATTTATTAATCATGCTCACACGTTTCTCATTCGTATTGAAACCCAAATTCGATCGGGATCAACCAAATTCGTATTGAATATGGGTGTGTGTAACCGTGCATTGATATAAGGTGATATAGCTCCGTGATTTATTGCACGATTTAATAATTTTCACGGTGTATTTATTCCGTCGTCGTGAAATATCCACGGTGACACAATACACCGTGATTTATCCACGACTACCCATTAGGTTTAAAGGTTTTCTACCTAATACAGTTGCACGGTGTTACAATCCACTGAGGGAACCCCACGGCGACACAGTTCTAGGGTTTTATTTATTTTCTTAATTTAATAATCGCAATGTGTTTAATGGAAGTGGTTGGGAGTTGATCTGTTTATGAGACGTTTCGTGCAACGATTGAAGTCCAGCGGTGGTATGACTCAGAACAGAGATGCATCAATTCCCTGAATTGAATGGTCATATCATATTAATGGATATGGAGCGTTGGATGGGGTGATTTACTATTAATTTTATTATTAATACAGTACGAGTAATTAATAAGCGTAGTTGACAGTTGAATCGTTTCGTAGAACGATTGAAAACCGGGTGGTTGGATGACTTAAATTAGACCCCAATATTAAGCCTATAAATACGATTAGTTGCATTACTGTATCGAGATACACGAGCCTCAAAATAAAACCATCATTTGCCTGGATCATTTTCCCCAAGATACTCGAGTTTCCAAAACCTACGTAGTATTTATCTGTTACCTTCTTCACATATGATTCGGAGTGCATGTAGCCTAAGCTCCTTAGGCTACAGCCTACATGGATCAGTTATCACCTCACTTTTTCGAATTTCACAGTTGCATTACTGTATCGAGTGGTATTGGTCAGTAACCTTCTTTGCATTCCTGTTGAAAACCTGACGAGATACACGAGTTTCCAAAACCTCCGTATATATATCGGTCACCTTCTTCACATTCGATTCGGAGTGTGCATGTAGCCTAATCTCCTTGTCTCCGTTGAAATCACCAGTCTGGTCGAGTCTCAAAAACCTTTGTTGCTGACCAGATGTCCAAAGAGGAGATTCACTGATGTGATGTTTTTTTTTTCATTCAGTTTTTTTGTATACCGCTGACCGATAGTGTTTAGGGTTTAGAGTTTTGATCCGTCAATTTTTCTCAAGTTTTAGGGTTTATCTTTTTGAGATTCTCGTTCAAATTTATCACACAGTCGCTTTTAATTATCGTGTATGGTACTACGGTGTCCATTTATTGTGTCTGGTCTCACGGCGTATGATTATCATTTTGTCTTACGGTATTCATGGATGGTCACACGGCGTGCGATTATCGTGGATTAGCTCACGATGTCCACTTATCGTATATGGTTTCACGGTGTAAATTTATTGTGGGTGTTCACACGGTGTCTATTTATCGTTAATAAACTCACGGCGTAGGATTATCATGGTTGGGATCACGGTGTCCAGTTATCGTGTATTTTTTCACGGTGTCTATTTATCGTTATTGAACTCACTGCGTACGATTATCGTGAATGGTGTCACGTTGTCTTAGTATCGTATATTGTATCACGGTGTCCATTTATCGAGATTTGTCTCATGGCGTGCGACTATTGTGGATGAGCACACGGTGTCCAGTTATCATGTACTGTCTCACGGCGTGCGATTATCGTGGATTTTCTCACGGTGTCCAGTTATGATGTACTTCTCACGACTTTGGATTATCGTGGATGGTCTCACGGTGTCCGTTTATCGTGGATGGTCTCACGGTGTCCATTTATCGTGGATGGTCTCACGGTGTCTATTCATCGTGGATGAACTCACGGCGTACGATAATCGTGAATGAAGTCACGGTGTCTTATTATCGTGCATAGTCTAACGGCGTACTTTAACCGTGGATGGTCTGAAATTGTATTGGAGTTTTATTATTAATTTTTAAAACAGAAATTCTATTTAAATTACATATTCAATTTATATTCATTTCTTAAACAGCGAGGGCAGTGTAGACTTTTCCAAGCCAATTGCCTAATAAACTTCTACTTTTACGAACAGGGCCTCAGAACTTATTTATTTTATGAGGTGGTCCTGAATCCGGTATTCCCACTAATGTGAAATGTATGATTCTTGATGATATTTATAGAGAGATAGATACAGGATATTTATACTCAGTATATTGGGTATTTATAGAGGGAGCCTTTTATTTTGATTAATTAATTAATAAAAAAGTATTTGTAAAAATAATTAGTACTATTTACTTCCTCGGTCCAAAGACATTTGTCATACTTTCCTTTTAGGGGTGTCCAACAATAGTTGACACACCCCAAAAAAGGAAATAATTATTCTAACTTTTTCATTTTAATATACAATTTTATTCTACTTTACCCCACCTACTTTTTAAACTTTACTCACAACTACTTTACTTTTCACTTTTAAAATATATTTTTACTCCTTACTTTTTAATAAAAAAATTAAAAAATAACAATTTTCTTAAACTCCGTGTCTAGCAAAGTATGACATCTATTAATGGCCGGAGGGAGTATATGTTTTGAGTTAATATGACACATGTCACATTTTCATTTGTTCATTTTTATACGACAATATATTATAGACAATTTATATTGTGTTCCTAGGAGTACGATTCTAATCGTACACCCATGAGTATATCTTCATTTATTTATGTATAAATATTCATTGATTATGCTAATATATTCATTAGTATGTAAATATAATGTTTATAATAATTGTTTTTTGAAATAAAGATTTCTTAATTATTAAATGATGATTTTATTGAGTTTTTATATTTTTAATGGTGGGAGTACTATTTGTATTGTACTCCTGGGAGTATGATATAGGTATTGTTATATTATAGAGATATATTATAGAGAGTGATAGAGCTGCACATTAGGCGGCCCGACGGGCAGGGCCAGGTTTGTCGGGGCCGCGAGTTGAAAAAACTAGACACTCAGTTATAAATAAATATTATTAATATTTATATTGAGTTTGTACATGTCATAAAGCTGATTTTTTTTTATTTTTTTTATAGTTTTGAACTGAAATAATTTGTGATAAATTGAATTGGGCTTGAATTTAAATATATTGTTTGGTAGTGGGGGAGAGAAATTGAGATATGGATAGGGTGGGTTGGCGGGCTGGGCGGTGGGCTAGCGGGTTTGGGCTGGTCGGGTCAGTATGACACGGCCAAGCTAGCGAAAAATTATAATTTGTGCCCGGACGGGATGATGGTCGGGTCGGGAGGGTTAGAGGACGGGTTGGACAGGTCGAGCTAATTTTAGCCCTATACGTTGGCGGGCTCGAGTGGTTCGAACCAAGCTTGCCCGGTTGTGCAGTTAGAGAGAGAAATATCACAATTCAATATTAAGATAAATAAATGTAATATTACATAAAATTAACTTTTAATTTTATATTTTTATAGAATTATAAATGATTAATTATAATTTAGAATTTTAAATGTAATAAGTCAATGATTGTTAGCTCAATTAGTTGAACATTTGAATTGAGTATATATTTGATTATTTCTGGTGAGTATATATTTGATTATTTCTGATTTTTAGGTATCTATAGACACAATACATACTAAAAGGAAAAGTTTTTTTTTTTTAGGGGAAGAATGTAGTCGGACATAGAAATGTTCAAAGTCCCTATATTTAACATAGTTTAGTATTTTGATGTATAACATATAATGCACATGTTCTAATTTGGCAATCTCCTAAGTGTCATAAAATGATACATGACAGACTTGAATATGACACTGAAAGGAGGTGTAACTCTTATTTTGGAATATTTAAAAAGTATGTTGTGTGAGTTTATCCTGTTGGAAGACTAGTGATAAAGTTGGGTTTTTGAATTTCGACTATGTCGAGTATCTTGAAAAAAGGAGATACATCGAGTACGTTTTCAATATTTAAAGATGCACAATTTGTTGAAAGAGTATTCTGTAAAGTACGGTAGCGTTGTTCACTATCGAGGCAGACTTTAATCGAAGTTCCCAAGGAGACTATGCGCTTGAAATGGTTGTCTGGAGAGATTTTGGAGAGTTTTGATACTATCATGATCTTTTGTGATAGTTAAAGTGATCTCTTTACTATAAAAGATTAAATGTTTCATGAAAAGACGAAACACTTAAACATGAAGAGCATTTTGTTCGGGATGTGATCGCGTAAGACTCTATTTAGGTGATGGTGAGTACTCGTGACAATTTTGCGGACATATTGACAATTCACCCACAACTAAATTTGAGCATTGCGTGAACATAGTTGTATTTCGCTAGAGATATTAGGTTTTGAAGGAGAAAGAGTTTTGGATGCGATGAGATTTTGCAATGTAAGTGTAGAAAATGTTGTTAAAGTTTGACTCAAACTCAAACAACTCGAACGAAGAAAACGATACAATTAAAAACAGTGAGGCAACACTTGCAATGTTTAGGGAGGAGTGCTTGGTGTCACAAACTTTAAAATCTCTTGAAAACTCACTAGATAGGTAGTCTGTGATTCGTGTGAAATTTTGTACACTATATAGTAAACACTTCATCATCTGTTTTTTTCACTCGCTATGTTGATTTTAGCCTTTATTGGGAAGTTAGTTGTTTTCTCTTATGATAACAATTCTCTCTTCCTGGTCTAATTGATACAACTTTCGATTCTATAGATGGGCTTTGATTTAAAAAATACGGTAGTTTTTTATGTGTTAAATACTAAAAGTAGGGGTAAAATAAGTATTGTTATGTAAGTAATAAATGAGTTAGGTAAAAAAGCAATAATTATAATTTAAATAAATGAATATTGGAAAGATAAAGTTATAAAAAATTATGTGTACAAACTTTTAATAGACAAAAAAAGAAAGAAAAGTAAGTAGTTTTTTTTATAAGATAGAGTGACGAGAAACTTCATCCACACTCGATCGTTGACCTCTCGATTTGGTGAGATGTAAATCGAGAGATGTGCTCGAGTAACAGATATTTGTAGAAGAGAGCCAACAAGATTTTCATCGATTACGAACTTCATAATATTATCAATGGAAAATTTATCTCACTCAGGGATCGAACCTGCGTCGTAAGAAATTTGCACTCTCACCACCGTAGGCTTTACCACTCGATTGTGCTCTAAGAACAAGTAAACAATTTTTGAGAAACTGAGGGAGTACTCTATATTTCTAAAGATAGTTGACACTTTTTTTTGTGTTACACAATAGTTGTCGAACCAAAAAAATCATTTTAATTTTTTTTAATGTTAAAATACAATTTTACTTTTATCACATAATTTATAAATTTGTTCACAATTATTTTACTTTTAAATTTAAAATTACATCTACACTTACTTTTTAATTAAAAAAAAAACATAATAGGTTTATTTATTTCTTTTTTCAACAAAGTTGACACAATTTGTTGGACATAAAAATAATATCTTAAGAAACGTAAAAAAAAATATATGATCGTGATTCGCGATAATGTCGTAGTTCGTGTTTTGCTCGTAATATTTGTTGATTTGAGTTTTTAGTCAATATTTTAATTTTTGCGTTTGTTTTATCATTTGATCGATAGAGATTAAATTTTACTATCAAAATCAAAATATTCTTATCACACAAATATAAATTACTACATCCATCTCAATTAGTTTTGCAAACTTTTCTGTTTTAGATATTCCAACTAATTATGCACACTCTTAATAAATAAATAAAAACTTAATTTTTTCATTATAAAATACTCTCTCTGTCCCGAGCTATAGTCACAGGTGGTCAACGCTGACTTTTTTTGACCGTCCAATACGTATGATAAATGGTATACAAAAATTATGAAAAAATAACTAAAATAAAATTCAATAGTTGAATTTTATTTTAGTTATTTTTTCATAATTTTTGTATACCATTTATCATACGTATTGGACGGTCAAAAAAAGTCAGCGTTGAATACCTGTGACTATAGCTCTGGGACAGAGGGAGTATAATTTTACATTTATTTTTTTCACCTACTTTTTAAATTTTACTCACAAATATTTTACCTTTTAACTTTAAAATACATTTTTACACGTTACCTTTTGGTTAAAATATCAAAAAATAACATTTTTCTTTGCATTATTAATTTTGACAAAGTAGTATAATTACCCTTTAAGCAAATTAGTTTTGTATCACAAAGTAATACATTACTACATTACATTATAATTAAGAAGGAAGTAGTACTTTCGTATCAAAAAATTATACATTACTACATTACAGTATAATTTTGACGGAAGTAGTCCCCAGGAGCATAGCCGAGTGGTAAGGTCTGCGATGATGTGAGTGTAATTCTTCGGCGACGCAGAATTCGAATCTCGGGTGAGACAAATTTTCATTGAAATATTATGAAGGTTTGTCCTGAGGTTCGACCTGTTGGCTCTCTCGCACAGGTGTCTGCTACTCGAGCACATTTCTCGATTTACATCCTACCCCGATCGAAGGACCTCCGATCGAATGGGGTGGAGTTTTTCGTCTCTACTCTTTATAATTTTTTTTTTTGATAGAAGTAGTACTTTCGTATCAAAAAATTATACACAGTTCCTTTATATTAAAAAAAAAATGTGTATAAATTATTGGCATGGTGTAGGTGTAGTATTAGTATTTTTTTTTAACAAGCATTGTACTGTCTTTTCCTTTTTTCTACTTTTTATTTCGTACTTGACAGCAATTCGTTGCAGGCAGAAAAAACTCGTAACGTCAATTTTCGAGACACAAACACAAAATAAAACACTTCTTTCCCCTTTCTAATTCCGACCTTTTGAATCCCCCTTTCTCTCTCTCCTAAGAAAAAAAACAGAGCAAAAATGGCTGATGAAATCGGTGCTGAAGATTTGGAGGACGGTGAGCTATGGCTTCCCTCCGATTTCTTCTCCATGGACGAACCCCAACCGCCTCCCTCCAACCGCTGCATGGACGCCTTCCGCCGTATCTCTTCCTCCAAACCCCTCCCTCCTCTTCTACAGGTACCAATACCATGCATGCCTACACCTTTTTCTATTTCTAAGCCACCGCTTCGATATGGGTTCGGAACCGGAAGTGTTTGGGCCGGATGCTCGTCGCTTTATCAGCTGAACCCGGTTCAGGATCAGGTAAAAACCGGATGTGTCTTGTCTCTCTTCTGTCCTTATTTTTCTTTCCGAGTTTCCGATTCAGCTTTTTGTCAGATAAAGAACAAAAAGTAGTAGCGTGTATTAAATGGGGGTTTCGGTCGCTCGCCTGCAGATTGAGACTTTTATGGGAAACAGAGCTCGGCCTAGACCGCTGCAAAACCGGATCTCCGTGAACCGGGCTTATTCTCGGGCCGCCCACGGAGGGACCGGCGTCTTCCTGCCGAGCTATCTGCAAGCTGAAACCCACATTCGATGGGCGCCGCGTGAGTGAATATATATACTACTACTACAATGTTATTCAATTTTAATTTTTGTTGTCTATTAATTAATTTAGAGTATAATTATTTGGAATGTATGTGATCATGCAGGTACTAGCGAGTTTTATAAACTCCCTCCTCGGAAGAATTTGATGCGTAGTGGGGCAGCTACCGTGACTGATAATATCTGGAACTATTGACATGTATTTCTCTGGCTATCTATGTAAGGTTTGTTTCATAACATTCCTTGAAAAATTACGAAAAACGGGCTTCAATAGTAATAATAATATATGGCTAGAACTATATGGCATTGTGTATTTTGTAGATCTGTACTTATCCTTGTTTTGTCAAGGAATATGAACATGTTGTGTTCTTAGTGTATTTTCTTACTTACTCAACCATGCAAGATTGAGGATTTTGAACCAACCTCGTGTGTGGAAATCCAGTTATTACAAGTTTAGAGGTCGCGAGGTTTAGTTGTGTACAATTATAATGACATCGTTTTGGTGCTATTTCTTCTTTTGTTTAAGATCATATCCAACATGCATTGTCTGTTTCATCTATTGAGATCGTTTAATCTTGTAGAGTGACATAGAAGATGGAATAGAGAATAATCTTGTCTTGTATATCTGCCCTGGTTTCTTTTGAAACCGCAAAAATAAAGAGCCCTGAATGAAAATTTGATGTCAAACAAATTAAAGAGCTGTGTAGTCATAGCAAGAAAAGTTGTTTACAATCCTTATAGGAGTCCCTGCAGTAAAGCTATGTACATTCAAGCATCCCTGCTTTCCCTTTCAACAACAACACATAATCAACGTGCTAAATTCACGTAAAATTGGTCGGTATTAGTTTCGTCAGCTTACTTGATCTACGGAAAGAGTATTAACAAAAAGAAAAACTCTACTGCTCTATATACATACATATATACCCTAAACTAATCCTCCTGCAAAAAAAAAGTATTGTAGTATTAGTTAGGCATATGTTTCTTGTTATGGCATTGTGTAGAACAATCGTACCTTTAGTCTTTCGTTTATCCGCATCAAGCAAGTGTTCCCCTCCCCTGGCAACAGAGTCCCCTCCCCTGTCCCTGGTGCAAACTTGACATGCATGTTCTCGCACAACACCCTCATGTTAACGTGCCTGTACACTGTGTTGACCGCCGCCTCAAGCAGAAAACCACCACCCCGCTATCAAAGTCCTCCTTGAGTTCCGGCTTGATCCGATCCTCGAGTTCCCCTACCCCTTCCCCCCCTGCCCTCTGCTCGGTCGGTATCGAGAAATCGAGGTCGGCGCTTTTCATCCTGGGCACGTCGAAAGGGTTGACCGCCGAGACCCCGATGAGCGACTCCTTGTAGAGAACGGAGGAGATGACGGGGTCGAACTGGAGGGCCAGGTCCTTGTTGGCGTTGGAGACTTTGATGGAGACGGTCCAGGCGGCTCTGAGGTTGGTTTCGTTGATGGAGAAGTTGGAGACTTTGAGGGAGGTGAGGGAGAAGTCGGGGGTGTAGGCCCCGAAGAGGAACCACATGAGGAGGGTCATGAGGCACATGCTGGAGACGAGGCAGAACATGAGGCCGAGCATGACCCCTCGGAAGGAGAGGCTGTTGGTTCGATGCTCGGTGGTGTTGTAGTGCTGCTGAGGGTAGTAGAACTCGTTGCTCTTGTTGTCGCAGGGGATTGAGGGGGGAGGAAGAGGAGGAGGAGGAGGAGGGTAAATGTAGGGGTAGCCCATGGTGATTTTTTGGTGGGAGGATGAGGATTCTCGAGGCATTCCCATTTCTTTTTCTCTCCCTACCTACGATTGATTTGTTTTTTTTTTTTTTTTCAATTGGAGGGAGAGAAAATCGAGCCTGGATGGGAAAGAGGCCGCCCGGCGAATGATCGGTGGTAATAATGTAACAGAGATGAGATGGTGGAATTTAATTTTTTTTTTTTTTTTTTTGAGATTTGAGAAAATGTTTTTTTGTTTTGTTTTTGGATGAAGGTGGGGTGCGAGAATGAACGTAATTGTTGGCGGATGAAGGTAAAATGATAATAAAGGAGGATTGAGGACCTAGTGAGGTGATTTGCTATATATTATCATGCCTACAAAAAACACCCCTAATTCCGACATTTACAAGATTATCCTCGACACTCTAATTATTCAATTGCAGTAGATTTTTTCGCAACTACAGTATAATAAAAACATGAATGAGTATAATCTATCCTTGGCAGAAATTCATTGAAAATATAAATTTTATACATATATAATTATTTATCTTCATTTATTATAGTGATATTATTAAAATTTGTATTGAATATATTCTTATATTAAAAACAATAAAAACATACTCCCTCCTTCCCTTTAAAGAGTGCATAGAGAAAGATGCACGTTGATTAAGAAAAAGTAATTTTTTGTGTGTTTAATAATATAAAGTAGGGGTATAATAGGTATTGATGTGTAAGTAATAAAGTAGATAGTTGAAAAAGTAATGGTATAAAGGTAAATAAATGTGTATTGAGAGGATAAAGTTGTGAAAAGACATTCCATTTATGGAATATGCACATGGACTTAAAAAGAAAGTATGCATTGTTTTAAGGGATAGAGGGAGTAGTATTTTTTGGATAAAGGATAATTCTTAATGTTTGTTTAGAATTAAATAATTTATTTTTTAGTTATAAATAAGTTAAATTAGTTGTAATTTAATTAATAACATTCAGATTTGAAAAAAAAAATAACATACATTAATTAGAGGTAGCTTATAACAACATGGTTAATTCCTTTTTATATAATAATAAGCTCTAATTAATAAAAAAAACAATAAATAATGTATCCTAAAATTTAAAGTGTGTTTTATGAGATATTAAATTTAATTCAATAAATCAATTTTTTTTAAAATACCATAATCTAATATACTAAATTAAATAATATTTATAATATAAAATTTATAAACAGAATTCTTACTCTGCCCAAGCAAAAGTATCGTATTTTACGTGTGCAAAACACTGAGGGCATTCCCAATGCTATGGAGGCAAAGTGGGAGGCAATGACAAATTTTGCCACAAAATTTGCCTCTCAGCCCATTTTCACTCCAATGGCATCCATCAAATTTTGCCTCCAAAGGAATATTCTTTTAGAATTTTCTTAATTTAATGTTTATTTATATTAAAATAATATATAATTTTAATTTTAATTTAAAATTATTTTTTTAAATAATATAAAAATTAAACAAAATAAAAATGTAATACATTAATAAAATAATTAATACATAAAAACTAAATATTATATAAAAATTATCTCAATAACAACAACAACATAATTATGAACTAGAAAAATCTTCCCAAAGATGTTCAATCAAAGCATTTCGATGTTCGAAATGAGCATTTGAATCCCTAATTTGTTTATGTCGATTCAAAAAAGATTCAAATGTCGCAGTTGCATTATTTGCTTCTTGTACCGAGGTAGTAGTTGATTCTGTCGCTTCTACAATCGGGGCACTGAGATCTCGTTCATCCTCGACTATTATGTTATGCATTATAATGCACGCAGTGATTACATCTTTCAAGATATCGGTCGTAAAAAAACGAACCGGATTTGATAGAATTGCAAATCGACTTTGAAGAACTCCAAATGCACGTTCCACATCTTTCCTACATGCCTCTTGCTTTTGTGCAAACAATTTATGTTTCCTACTTCGTGGATCCCTAATGGTCTGCACAAGAGTTGACCATTTGGGATATATGTCATCCGCTAAATAGTAGCCCGTATTGTATTCTTTTCCTTGGATAACATAATGGACCGGAGGAGAAATACCTCTAGTTAGATCTGAGAAAATGTGAGATCTTTCCAATATATTGATATCATTATTAGATCCCGGCATACCAAAATATGCATGCCATATCCAAAGATCATAATCAGCAACAGCTTCAAGAACGATCGATGCTGAACCAGTGCGGCCTGTATATTGTCCAGCCCAAGCTGTCGGACAATTTTTCCACACCCAATGCATGCAATCCAGACTGCCTAACATTCCTGGGAACCCGCCTTGCTCGCCTATATGAAGTAGCCTTGCAACATCGTCAGCATTTGGCGTTCTTAAATATTTCTCCGATTAAACCTCCACAATAGCACGACAAAATCGTTTCACACATTCAACTGCAGTAGACTCTCCAATTTTTAGGTACTCGTCGAACACGTCTAATCAAACTCAATTTGAAAATCACCCAAACTCTTTCTCTCAATATTTTGATGGCCTTGGAGGAGGTGATGGAAGTGATATCAGACCGTATTAAAATCTTTTTGTATTAATGTTCAATTTCTATTTTATTTGCTTATCTTATTTTGTATTGTAATATGAAATTTGTATTAAAATTAGTAGTATTAATGTAATTTGTATTATTGTATTTCAATTTGAATGTTGTATCAAAAATTATGTCAAATAATATTATTATATTATAAATATTATTTTTTTATATTTTTTTATCAAAATATAAAAATTATAAATTAAAATCAACAAATACAATTATATTTACATTTATATTTATATAATTATTAATTGAAAATAAAAAAAAATAATAAAATAACATTTGCCTCCATGAATAGTGTGGAGGCAAATTTGCCTCCTACTATTCATGGTGGCAAAATACCTCCTTGTTTGCTTCCAACATTGGAGAGTAAAAATGGAGTGGGGGAGGCAAATTTTGTCATTGCCTCCCCCATTGGGAATGGTCTGAGAGAGTATTATTCTTATAAAAAAAACGTTTATTCTTGGTACCGGGCAATTCAAAATTCGAAATATTGTTAGAAAAGAAAAGCAACTTAAATGCTATCCTATTCTATTACGTTGACTATACCAAAAGCGAATCAAATATTCATGAAAAATTGGAAAATCAAAACAGAAAAAACAAACGAAACGGCGCCGTTTGGACTCAACGCCAAACGAAATCGCACCTTTTGGGTTCATAGACACCCGAAACGGTGCCGTTTGAAGACAACGGGATCCTCAAATCGCAGTTAATCTTCGGCTTCAGCACCCCCGATTTCACGAACCAAAACTTCAATCGGATCCGGAGGTAGAGCTTCACGTCGATGCCGTAAGCGCGTGCGCTCCGATCGTCTTCGTATTTCGACATCTCTGTCTTCCCCAGCAGAACATCCTGCTGTCCTCTGAACACCGCGGTCGCGTTGTCCGTGCTCTTCCGACCTTGGTAGAACGGCGGCAGATCGACGGTGGAAAATCGCTGGCCCAGATAAGAAGCCCTCGCCTCGATCCGATCGTAGTAGATCCCGATGCGGCTGTTCGGATTCCGGATCGTAAGGTTCAGCGCGAGGTTGTAGCGGAGCGTGCCGTTGACGAGGTTGAACTCGGCGAGGGAGGCGTCGGAGGCGTGGAACTTGAAGGCGTTCGGCCGGAAAATCAGCCAGCAGATGAGGCCGGCGATTGCGGCGATTACGAGGACGGTGATGACGATCTGGCACACGCAGGTGCAGATGCATTTGAGGAGGCAACCGCAGAGGCAGGTGAGGGGGTTGCAGCAGCAGCAGCACCCTCCGCCTCCGCTTTCGCTGCGGCGGCGGTAGGGTCTCGACGGCGGAATGGCGGGGCCGTAGTAGCCTCCGTTCAGGTCTCCCATATTGGTTTTTGGAATTGAAATGGTGAGGGGAGGGGGTTTAAAATTCAAATAAGAAGAATGGGTGCAGTGAAAAAATGGAAATATAATTAAAAATTAAAACAATGAATTTAATATGGAAAAATAAATTTATGTTAGTTGATTATAAAAATTTACTGGAAAATACTGATAAAATTAAATTAAAATATTGTTTTAATTGGAAGATTTTCTAGGATTTATATGTATAGACTATAGAATAGACGCATGGACCTTTTTTTCTTCAACAATGTCACATTATCTTTGGTGTGAATTTGCCTTTGAACAAATTATTCAAAAAATAAGCACGTTTAGGATTAAAAATAAATAAATAAATCTACATAATATTTTCAAAGATCTACTTGAGAATAATAGATGTAGCACTCGGTAATGGTGAATCATTCTAAATCTTTTTTTTAATGTATGTTCATTGTTTTTTAGACGGACTCACTGTGCACAATTTGAAATGTTACCAACATTTTTCTCTTACTATTTGCACCCTAACGAGAGCAAACTTCTAAAAAAAGTGCTTTAATGAGATGAAAATTTTACAGTAAACACTTTTTTGTCTCTTAATAGTTCTTGTAGCTACTTTATGAATTACAGAAAAGATAACTTTCGGACACGAAGTTTAAAAAAAATTGTATTTAGTGACTTTTTAATAAAAAAATTGAAGGTGAAAATATATTTTTTAATTAATAAATTAAGTAATTGAGAATATTATTTTAAATGGTATGTGAAAAAGTATAAATAATTACTTTAATATGAGATTGATAAATTACTATTTGATCCCATGAATTACAATTTTTAAATATTTTATCTATTATTTAAATATTTTAAGTATGGGAAAAAGGATAAAGTTTTGAATTTACAATTTAAATTCCATAAAATACTAATGTACTAGTTCATGCACAACAATAGTGACCCGGACCCGGACCCGGACCCGGACAAAATTTTAAAAAATATTCTATTATTGACTTTTAATGAAGGTAAGAATATATATTTAAATTAATAATGTTTTAAAAAGTATATGAAAAAGTATAAATAATTATTTTTATAAATGAAGTATTGAAGTATGACCATTAATCTATACATATATAAAACGAGAAGTTCTGGCTCCCAATGTGACCAATCGCATACCCAGGATGCGTTCACACTACAAAATATATTAATTTTTTATTCTTCAATTTCAGATACTTTTTTTCTCTATTGCGTAACGCAAGGCTGAAACAGTACTCAAACAGTACAAAAAAGCTGTCTTTTCTTCACCTTTTTCACGTCCCAATAAAAGTCCCCCTCAAAATTCTCTTTTCATATTTCCGATACCATAATTTCTCTTCTCTCTCTCTCTCTCTCTCTCTCTCTCTCTCTTTTCTGCATCGTCTCCCCCCTTCATACCGATCCTCCATCATCATCGTCTTCCCCCTTCATCGTCTTCCAGCCCCATCCTCGATCATCATGTGCAGACCGATTGCTCTCCGCCGCACTCCGACTACTCCGACGTCTGCCTTCTTCGTATTCGGATTGAGGTACGCATAACCCCTCTATTTTTTTTTCTGCAATTTTTCTCCCTCCGGTAGAGATGCCGAGAAACTCATCCAAGCCCCGAATTTTTCCCCGATCAGGACCTAAGCCGCTCGCGGCTCCTCCGCCGATCGCCTTCTTCGTATTCATATTGAGGCTACTCCGACGATCGCCTTCTTCGTATTCATATTGAGGTATGCATATTTCTTTTTTTTTTTCTGCAAATTTCTCTCCTTCCGGTCGAAAGCCGGAGAAACTCATCCAAGCCCCCAATATTTTCTCCGATCAGGACCTCAGCCGCTCGCTCCTCATCTGTTGTCGCATCTTTTGTGATCGATTTCTTCGAATGGGTAATCGTCAAGAATCGATCGAGTTCCCTGTTCTGCGAGGACCCTTCCATCTCGAATTCGAGGTCGTTAGGTATGTATATCAATTTGCATGTTTCTTTTTTTAGATTTTTCAGATCTTGACGATCGATCGAAGGAAGCTTCCATCTCGAATTTTGATGCCGTGAGGTATATATTTATATGCACGTTTTATTTTTTCAGATTTTTCATTTCTTTGTGGGGATTTCTCCTAACGGATAATCGTCGAGAAGCTTTTGAATTTCCTTTTCTCGAAGAACCTTCCATCGCGAGTTTGATGCCGTGAGGTATATACAAATATTCATGTTTTCTTTTTTCAGATTTTTTAGATCTTTGTATAATATTTCTTCCAGTTATTTTTTCGTCGAGAAGGTTTTGAATTTCCTTTTCTCGATGGACGCTTTCATCGCGAAGTTTGTTTGTATATTTTTTGTCTGTTCTTAATATTTTTTTTTTTGCAGGTTTGAGGTATGTATTTTTTACTATATTCATGTTTATTTTATAAATTATACATGTTTTAATCATTTTGCAGGCTTAATGTATGTAATTTTTAATATGTTTCTCTTTATTTTATAAATTGTACATGTTTTAATCATTTTTAGTCATTTCATGTTCATGTTTTTATTTTGCAGGTTAAGGTATATATCTTTTTCCTATATTCCTCTTTATTTTTTAAATTTTAAATGTTTTAATCATTTTTATGGTCTTAATAAATATTTTTTGCAGGTTTAAGGTATGTATGTACATGTTTTAATCATTTTTAGTGTTTTCATGTTTTTATCTTAATTTTGTAGGTTAAGGTATGTATTTTTTTGTTATATTCCTCTTTATTTTATAAATTATATATGGTTTAATCATTTTTCTGTTCTTAATAATTTTATTTTGCAGGTTTAAGGTATGTATTTTTTTGCTACATTCCACTTTATTTTATAAATTATACATGGTTTAATCAATTTTCTGTTCTTGATAATTTTTTTGCAGGTTTAAGGTATGTATATTTTTCTATATTTATGTTTATTTTTCTATATTTTATTAAGGTATGTATATTTTTATATTGTATAGATTTCATGGTTTAATCATTTTTATGGATTTCATTTCATGTTCATGTTTTTATTTTCCAGGTTAAGGTTTGTATTTTTTTGTTATATTCCTCTTTATTTTATAAATTTTACATGGTTTAATCATTTTTATGTTCTTAATAAATATTTTTTGCAGGTTTAATGTATGTATGTACATATTTATGTATTTTTTGCAGGTTTTTATGTTCTTATATTCGGTACGTCGGTTTCAACCGGTTTATGTTCCTTCTCACCCTTTGGTGTTCAGGGTATGGTTTTTTTGGCAAGCTTTTCATGTTAGTTCTGTTTTTGGTTTCTGTAATACCGCACTTCAACATGTTTATGTTCCTTCTCATCCTTTGATCAAGGTCAGGTTAATGTTTTTTTGTGCATACTTTTCCTGTTTATTTGCTCTTTATTATTTAAATTATACATGTTCTAATCATTTTTAGCCATTTCATGTTCATTTGTTAATTTTGCAGGTTAAGGTATGTATATTTTTATTTTATTTCTGTTGTTAATAAATAAATAAGTAATTCAAATAGATTGAGTAACATGTTCTGCAAATTTTCACTTTTTGTGTTCTTAAATACATTTTTTAATGTATTAATTTAATTTAATTTTCATTGTGCAGATTCAGGTAGGTTTCATCGAGTCTCAGTTAACGGATCCTTTGTGAACTAATTCAGGTGTGTGACGCTTGCATGTACAGCAGAATGCTTCTTTGTGACTATGTTCTCGAATCCGTTCAATTCTGTCACATGTAAGGTTTTTGATCTTTATTTCTTTTTTAAACGAGTACATTTACAATCCTGTTTAAATGATCAGTTTTGTAGGCTCAATAATTACATAGATTTTATTTTCATTTGTTGTGTTCTTTTTAGTTTATAAATTATACATGGTTTAATCATTTTTAGCAGGTTAACAAGTATGTATTCATTTTTTGTTTGTGTATTTTGTAATTGGTTGTTGATGTTTCCATGAGTTAATTGGGCATTGCTGAATTCATTTGCAGCTGGGTTTTACATATGTTTGGGATGCTTGGTGTGGGTCCCATCCGTGTATACTTCTCCTGGCATGTACCTTTTCAACCATCAGGTAACTTCAATTGTTTTGGCAAACTTATATTTTCATAAATTGATTAATCCTTCTGTTTTTAATATTTTTTTTTGTTTGCAGGTTTGAGGTATGTATTGTTTTTACTATATTTCTATTTATTATTTTTAAGTGCATGTACATACTATATTATTGTTTCTGTTAGGTCAGCATTTATTCGTAAGTTTTCCCCGTCATTTGCATAAGTTTTCCGTGTATTTTGCCATTAATACTGAGGTTTAGACTAAATCATTACTTTTGCTGTCCAATGGAAGATGAAACCAAAATTCCCTTGCTTTGCTTACGAGGATTTTTAATTCCATCGTTCTCCAATGATGTTGTGTGTCAAGCCAGAACTTTGACATCAATCAAAGAGAGTTAAACATAATAGTGAAATTTAGGTTTTTAGTGCACCAATTTAGGTTACAAAATCGTAGTTAATGTGCAGTGATTGTGTTTTATTTTACTTTTATATTATGCTTCTACTGACGAATCTTAATAATGATGACTTAGTAAAGTGTGAGGTTAGTAATGTATGAAGATTCGTGCATTTCTAGGTTCACACTTTACTAATCCATGATTACTAAGTGTCATTATTAGGAGCATAATGATAAAATTTAATAAAAGATAATGGCTGCACAATAGCTACGAATTTGATACTAATTGGTGCACTAACTAAAAATCTAAGTTTCACTATTATGTTTAAGTGTCATTGATTGTTGTCAACTTTCTGGCTTCACGCACAACATCGTTTGAGAACGATAGAATTAAAAATCCATGTAAGCAAAGAAACGGACATTTTGTTTCATCTTCCATTGGACAGCGTAAGTAATGATTGTTTCTGCATCTCAGTATCAATGGCAGCCGCATTGGTTTCTAGATAAGTTTTATACTGAGTTTTGTAATTAATTTTTTTTTTGCAAGTTTATCTTTTTCTTTTTAACCGTGAAGTGTTTTTTTTTTATTGTTTTGTCTATTGGTCTATAACCTGTTAGTGTATATTAATGCTTTTTTCTCCTTAAACTAACCCATTCTACATGCAGGTGGATAAATGTATAATTAATTGATTATAATGCAGAGTTTTGTTTCAGAAAGTCTAAAGCCATTCGATGTTTTAGTGTCTAAATGATCATCTTTTATTTTTGTTAGTGTTTACTAATCTTTACTGATATTTCGATTCCCTTCCTTTTCATGTTCTTCTAATTGATCAGAATTAGTTGGTTTAGATATTTTTGGTAGGCTTACTTACTAGGGTTTCTTTGGAAGAGATGATCAGAACAATGTCCTACAGTTATTTATGCCACTCATGTTTTGAATGGTCTTGAGGATTGTCCATCTCATATTGTGAGTTTGATTTTTATTCTTTACTTTATAGTATACATCATCCTATTGTATAACTTTCTATCTCCTCTGGGAGAAGTTTGTAATTTGTTTAATTGTCTGATTTTTTTTAATATGTTTTTTTGTTGGTGCAATAGATTTAGATGTTATTATGTTTTCTAACGGTTGATTTATGTTTTGAAAGATGTGATTGGTCATCTCATTGAAGTTGATGATGGATGGTGATGAGAAAGGATGAGATTAAAGTTTTGAAGACTTGGAGTTTTGGTGTTGAAGTTTTGAAGACTTGGAGTAAGAACATTGCTTTTATGTTATTATTAAATTTTTTTCAGCTGATGTGTATTTACAACTTAACTTACTGTATAATTAAATGTGTTGGTAACCAGCTATAATACTATGCCGGTTATTTATTACTTCTTACTCTAATGAATTGAAAGGATATATTGACATGAATAGGGATAACAGTTTTGAGTCAGCCACATGTTTTTTTACAGCTTTTTCAAGGGATGAAATTTCACGGTATTTTGTCTACTGAATCTTTGTTTATTAATTCCATTAGTATTTATTGTTACTTCTTTAGACAATAACATTGGATTTCTGTTTTTCAGGTGACTTTGTTCTTTGTGACGCTTTCGTGTACACCAGAATGCCTCTTTACGAATCCGCTGACGAATATGTTCAATAACGACACATGTAAGATTTTTCATCTTTATTTCTTTTGTAAACGAATTCATTTATAATCATGTTAAAAAATATCAGTTTTGTAGTCCCAATAATTACAAAGATTTTATTTTCATTCTTTGTGTTCTTAAAAAAAGGTTGAACTCAGACTATGCGATGGAGTGCGACGGAGCTGATGTTTTCCAATAGTATGCATGTCCAGGCGACATTTTATTCAATTGTTACCTTTTTGCTTAATATCTGCAAATGTATAATGTTTGTTTATGAGTGGTATTTCTTAACAATTAATGATGTTCTTTTGTTTACATTTTGGGCTTATGTTTCAACAATTAATGTATGGGTTAATTATGTTTTTTTATTTTATAACTAACTATTTGCTCATTACACGTTGGTTAAATATTAATTTTCAGTGAATTCGATATAAGCTTTTAAAATCAAGTTTTGTTTTGAGCCATCTTGATAACATTTGTTTTTTATAAGGTTTCGGGCTATAATTATAGTTTTATTATTCATTGCATGTCTTAAAGTAAATTAATGTTGTCCGAAACTAAAAAATGCTTCTTAAGTAGTAGTATAATGTTTTGCAAGTTTTTCTTATCATACTATATTTAACAAAAACAACAAGCTACATAGTCCTGATATATACTTCCATTATTTTTCCATTGTGTTACCATAGTAACACGCAACCACACTTCCACTGCTTCGTAAAGACTGTATACTGAAAAATATATATAAGGTTTCTCCATAAAGCTTTCAATTCCCCAATAAAGCTGAAAAAGTTTTCCACCCCAATCTTTTCATATTTTTCTTCTTCTCCCCCTTATCTTTTTTTCATCATCGATCATGTCTCAGATTTATGTCCCTCTAAAAGCTATTCAAAAATCAGATTATTATGATTTGTGTATTTGCGTTCGTATTTGTAGAAAGTGGTTTTCCTTCAACAAAGATAAAGTTCCTGTATCTTTGGAAATTTTAATGGTGGATATTGATGTAAGTTTTTTTTGTTTTCCTTCTTTTCCCGATTTCTGGATACAAAGTAATTAATCTAAAATTTATATTTTTTTTCAGGGTACTCGAATTCAGGCTTCGGTTAAGAAGAGATGGATGATCGATTATTTTTATGATTTAGTTAATGTTGGTGATTTATGCAATGTTCGCCGGTTCGATGTTCTTGAAAATTTGGTTGAAAACAGAATTTCATATCATAAGTTTAATATTTTGTTCCTAATCAAAACTTTTGTTGGGAAATGTATATATCCATGGTTTCCTGAATCAATATTTGTTTTCCAATCGTTTTCTTCTATTAAAGACTGTTCATCTCCACCTCATGGCTCCTGCTTTGGTAATATATTTATTTTTTAAATATATTTGTTGAATAAATGAAGTCCAATATTGTGGTTGATTTAATTTTAAGTTTTTTTTCCAGATGTCATTGGGCGTTTGATTGATATCAACGATACCAGCGTTAGTCAATTTGGTCTGCATTTTTTGCTGGAAGATTTAGAGTATGATTTTAATAGGTCAAATTTAATCAATTTTCTGATTGAATTTGATTTTTATAGTCATTTGATTATTTGCATTTCATCTATTCAGGAAGAACACTCTAAATTGTGTGCTTTTGGGTTCTCGCTACAAATATTTGTTACATTTTGTTGATTTGGTGAAAAGGAAAAAATTTTATCAAGTTGTCGTTGTTATTCAGATGTGCCAGAAAGTGATTCATCGAGGTAATATTTTCTATTGGATTAGTTGGTTTTGAAATAATTTAGAAATATTTATAAATTTTAATTGAATTTTTATGCTTTGAGTTTTTCAGGAGTGGTTGGTATATCTAATGTTGACAATGCCACTAATGTCATATATAATGCAGACTTGAAAGAAATTGTTGAATTCAGGGGAAGGTACTTTATTTTTTCCTCATGAAGAAATGTTTGATGCACTAATTCTTTGAGTTCTGTATGTTGTTGTTCAGGATACCCTATTCTAATTTCGATATCATGTACGATGGATCTTTTTTGAAAGACACTGCATTTATAACTGCTGACAATGAGTTGGGTACTGATTCCACGGTTGTTCATTGTCTTTTTGATGTTGTCTTCTCTGACGAGGCAAGCATACATCAGTCTAGATTCTTCATCTTTAATGTAAAATTTTTCTTTCTTGAATTTGCGTTTTGTCCATTTCTGATCAATTTTCCTATTTTTATTTTTTACAGTTTACCCCTTTTTGGACATTTGCAACTATTTCTGAAATCCTTTATGGAAAAGGTTGGTTTTATACGAGTTGTCGTAATTGCAAGAGATGTGATTTGGAGAACGTTCATCTCTTGCGTTGCATGGTTTGTGGTGAATGTCTGATAGAGAGTGCAAAGTATGAAATTTATATTTCTGTTTGTGATGGCCCTGCTCAAGCTTCCTTATGTTTGGATAATGATATGTCCCTTTTGCTATTGAATATGTCTGCATCCGAGACATTACAATTAGTTGTTTTGGTAATTTTATATTCATATTTTTTCATTGGGTACATTATATTTTAAATTCTGTATAATTATTGTGTTTTCATGTATTCTTTTCAACTATTATTTTTTTGAAGGATGGAAATTATCCTGAGACAGTATGTTCAATCAATGATGCTGTGAAATTTAATCCCATGTTTCCTGTCAACGATTTGCTTGGAAAAGAACTTTTGTTCAAGCTGAGGTCACGAGGAAGAAGTTCTGAAGGAGGTTTGAATTTTTTCTCGGTGGATAAAATTTCTGATGATGTTTATTTTATTCTGAAGCATAAGGAAGGAGTTTCTAATAAATTGTTGCGCTATTCTTTCGGGTCGGACATTAAAAGGTTACCCTATTGATATAAGTCTGTGTTCTCTCTGTTTTCTCATTTTCTATTATATTTCAGACTTTATAATAGTGTCTCCTTTTTTTGGTGTGCTGCTACAATTTTCTTTTTGGAATCCTTTTGGTGTTTTGTTGCTACTATTCTGTTTTGAAGTTTAAGTTTTTAAGTTTGGTGTTTTGTTGCTACTATTCTGTTTTGAAGTTTAAGTTTTTAAGTTTGTTGAAACGTTGATTTTGATATTTTGAAATATCTTTTGAAGTAGCAACCTTCCGGGTTTATTGCGCATCCTTATTTAATACTTTGTATGTTGTTGATGTCTTTTGTTACCAGATGAAAATATGAATGAAAATGTGACAGTTGTAAATAACATTTCACCATAAAAACCCAAGAGGACTGAAACCGGCTAAACTGAACTGAACTTAAGCGATCTGAACTGAACTGAAGTTCATAATATTGTCACATTAACTAGAATGTATACTTAAAATTATTGATTGAAATTATTTTTTATTTAATTTATATTAATTTATTTGGAAACGAACTTAATTGAATCTGAACCGAAGCTATCTGAACTGAACTGAAGCGATATGAACTGAAATGTACTGAAATTAAGTCTAAAAGAACAAGTCAGTACTGTTTTCTCGAAGTCTAAAGAATTCCCGTCCAGATCATCTTTACAAAGAATATGTTCCTGAACCAAGCGACCTGTTCCAGTTAGATCTTTAACTGCAATTAGTGTATGTTCTATGTATACAGTATGATTGATTTACACATAAAAATTTCAATATTAGGTTTTTTTTTAATGTTTTCTTCACTCTGATATGCATATGTTTGTTTCTCAATGATTTATTTGAAATAAATATAAATCCTTACATATGATTTATTTGAAATAAATATAAATTCACATAAACTTACAAGTATTTATTTGAAATAAATATAAATCCTTTCAATGATTGCATCATATTAAGGACATGTTCTTTTGGACTGAAACCGGCTGAATTGAACTGAACTGAACTTAAGCGATCTGAACTGAACTGAATTGAACTTAAGCGATCTGAACTGAACTGAATTGATTTTTTATAAAAATAATAATAATTTATATAAAATTTTAAATATTTTTTTAAAAATATTAATAATATTATGACACTAATTAGATTGTATATTTAAAATTATAGATCGAAATTAATTTTTATTTATTTTATTTTAATTTATTTTGAAGCGATCTGAACTGAACTGAACTGAAGCGATCTGAACTGAACTGAACTGAACTGAAGCGATCTGAACTGAACTGAACTGGACTGAAATTAAGTCCAAAAGAACAGGTCCTAACTTATCTATCTAAAATAAAATTAAAATGAAAAAGAAATTTGGAAAACATACAAGTTTCAAAAAGGCCTGTGGATTTGATTTCATAAAGCAGCACGGTTGCCGCGGTAATAGATTTCATCATTGCAGAGAATACGTAGGGTTGTATTTTATTTGTTTATACCCGTGCGCAACTTAACTTTTGTGCAAATAACTGTCTTCTCGAATTCTATCTATATTATCACAAAAGAACAAAAAACAGATCTCTAAAACTCTCTTTGTGATTCCATCTCCTGTTCTACTTACATTGCAAAAAATATGGCATCGTACGACAAGATATCTGAACTGACAACTACTACAAACGACTGGACTTTGTTGGTTCTAATATGCAGGAAGTGGATCTCACAAGGGGAGCACAACAAATCAAGGATTATGGAAGTTTTAATGATGGATATAGAGGTTATTTTATTCCAATTAAGTACTTTTCGTTGTTATAATAGCTTACAATATCTGATTTTAGATACTGTTTATTTAATGTAAACCCTAATTTTGTTGATTTTCACAGATTTGTTTGTAAGATTATTAATTTCAGAAATATATGCATGTTAAAATTGTACTCGAACACTATTATTAATTGTAAAAATAAAATTTTGTTTTGTTTTTATCGAAATAGACGCATTTTTTAGAATGTTGTTTGGTAAACCTTAGATTGTTGCTGATACTTTTGATGCTAATAAACAAGATTTTTCTTTAGTTCATTTTACTGTTGATTATATATTCTTTTTAATATCAATGTTTTTTTGAGGTTTATTATTTGAAATCTAAATGTAATGTCGTGTTTGTTTGCTCAGGGTAAGCAAATTATTGGTGAAGTTGGTGATGCTTTGGTTCACTATTTTGATGAGCGTATTGAAGAAGGTCAGATCTATTACATCAAAAAGTTTAAAGTGATACATAGCCCACCAGTCAATCCTGTTTTGACTACACAAGTGTCAGTTTGGTTCTTGGATGATACGCACATTGCCCGTTCAATTGATACATGTTTTCCACAATCTCCCTACAACTTCATTGCTTTTCTTGATATTAACCAAGAAATATATCATGAAAATGGAACACTGCTGGGTATGTTATCTTCTAATGTTCATATTTATGACTGCAATTTGTTTTCGAGTCATTTGTTCTTCCTTTATTGTTTAATGTTGTTATGTTTGCTGATGAATTCTATAATGTTATCAAAGATATCATTGGTCATGTCTCTGAAGTTGATCTTAGTAAGATGAATGGTGATGGTGAAGGAGGAGATGAGTACATACGGTTTGTTGTTGAAGATCTGAAGTAAGAACACTTTTTATATGTTATAAGTAGAAATGATTCAATATATTTTTATTTGGTACTTAATGTATTGATAATGTTTTGTGTTCTTAACCAGCTTCAATGTTGTGAATTTTCTGATGTTTGCACCGTACTCGAATGAAGTAAAAGGATATGCTGACATGATCAGGGAAAACAGACTGAATAATGCTATTATCATTGTGCAACTCTGTCAAGGCATGTTTTTTGAAGGTATCTGCAAGTTCTATTATTTTATCTTTTTTAACTTTATTAGGAATGATTCTGATAGCTGTATATAATAACATTAAAATTCTGTTTTTCAGGGGAATTTGTTCTTTGCAACACATTCAAGTATAGTAGGATGCTTCTTTACAATCACTCCGATGAAGTCGTTCAATACCGACAGATGTAAGAATTTTGCTATTTGTTTACCTGTTTATTAGAATACATTTATAATGATGTTATTAATTTTTTTTTTTTTGTTGTGACAAATTTCATACTTTTTTTTAAATATTCTTAAATAGGCAGGATTTAGATTATGTGATGGAGTGCGACGAAGCTGATGTTGAGGGATAGCATGCATGTCTTGGTTTGATGGAAGTGTTATCAATGTACATTTTTTTAATATGAATAATTATATAATGTGTGTTTTGCAGTAGTATTTATGAACATAATCTTAATATGTTTTTATTTCATTTTCATCTTTCTTTTGAACAGTTAAAAGCGTTCCCTTATGGTTATCGATTATGACTTTGTAGTAGTTCTACCATGTTTTTAGCTTTATTAAGGAGTAATTAGGTACTCAATATATTTTCATATTTTAATGAAAAATTCAGTTCAGATTTAAATTCAGTTCAATTCAGGATCATTTAATAAATTCTTCATTTATTATTATACATTTATTTTTATGTTTTCTACTAATAAATCAAAAATCTAATTAGTCAACTTAATGTATTTTTAGAAAAGATAATGATTAACATTAATATATAGATAGATATATTACTATCTGTAGAATTACACAAAACGGAATACATATCTATGGTTAAAATTAATATATAGATAGATATATTCTAATTAGATTTAATAAACAAAACGGAATACATATCTATTCAAAAAGACGTGTAGTTAATAAGATGTATATGTTCAAAGAAAGATTGTATCCGTTCAAAAAATCCATCTTTAAATTAAATACTAAGAGTAATCTACAGGCGGTTGGCCTTTTATATTATTTTTCTATATATTATTATTATCCCTTTAAACCTAGAATTCACAATCGTTTTCTCCTTTTTCTTTGCATTATTATTTTATCAGTAAAAAAATATAAAATCAGTTCTCTTTTCTTGATACACTACCAAGATTCATCAATGGCGGGGCACGATTTGCTTTGCGGTTTAAATACGACTGGGACTAACTGGAATATCGTCGTAAGAATCTGTCGAATATATTTCTCATCACAAGGTTATCCTGTTAAGCGGGCGATGCATATTGTAATGATGGATCTCATGGTAAGCTAATGCGTTTTTTAATTAATACGGTTGAGTTTTTTTTGTTTAATAAATTCTCTTTAGAAAACAAAATATCCATATTTATGATTTTGTTTTTACCAGCGTGATCAAATTCATGCATTTGTAAAGACAGATCTATTCGATCAGTTTCACAGTAAGATCGTTGAGGGTGAACTCTACAGATTCCAGAAGTTTAAAGTGATTGTGTTGCCTGGGAAAGATATGGTTGTCGACAATAAATATACGATAATCCTCCATAAAAGAACAACTGTGGAACCTACATGGTATTTAGATTTCCCTAAATCTATCTACAATTTCAGACCTTTTTGGTGTGTCAACGAGCAAAACTTTCCAGCCGAGGGTCCTCTATTGGGTATGTTTTGTTATCTTTAAAAATAACTTGACAATTTTAACAAACTTATATTTTGTACAGTATAAAAATACAACGTTTAATATTTTTATATTTGTTTTTTACTCGCGTGTGACATTATTTTTTACAAGATATTATTGGTCACATTGTTGACGTTGATTCTGAAATGATGAATGGTATTCGCGGTCAAGGGCATAGGTTTATACGTCTTCGTGTTGGAGATCTACAGTAAGTTTTAATTGTATTAATTCAATTATAAAAAAATTATTATACAGTTAAAATATATGTATTACATACAATAACTATATCATGTTGATAAACAGTTTTGGTATCCTTGAGTTCTTATATTTCGAACCATTTTCAACCGAAATACTTGAAGTGGTTGATATGGCCAGAGATAACAGGATGGGTCTTGCTGTTATTATTATTCAGCTTGCAAGCACAATGATGTTCAACGGTAAATATTTTATTTACGTGCAATTTTTTATTTATATTTGAAAATGTGTTATGTTATTTTTTTATAATAATGTTGTATACTGTTTGTAGGTGGTTTTGTTTTGTGTAGTACTAAGAATGCTACAAAGGTTCGGATTTATCATCATATTGACGAGGCAGTTGCATACCATCGACGGTATTTATCTAATTTGCGGATACGAACATTTTACTCTTAACATTATATACGCTTTTCTTATCTTGACATTTTTTGTTTCTAACTAAAAAAAAACATGTATAACAGGTTTCAAGACAATTGGAGTCCCGATCGTCATCTTCTCGAAATGTATTAAACTTGAACAACATTCGTGTTTTTTTTAATATAAATTTCAGCATAATTTGTATACATTTTTTATAATCAATAAACAATAATTATTATGTATTCCTACGTCCGATTTTTTCATATTATATACGATTCGTGTTCGATTTTGTTTTGCGTAATTTTATTTTTACTACAAAGTTTGTCATTTATCATCATATTGACAATGCAGTTTAATACCGCCAACTATTCAATGTAAATTTAGGCGATCCGAACTGAACCAACTATTCAATGTAAATTTAGGCGATCCGAACTGAACTGAACTAAACTGCTTTTTTTTATAAAAGTAATTATTATTATTATATATTAGTTAATATTTTTTAAAAAATATTAATAATATTGTAACATTATCTATAATGTATACTTAAAATATATTATTTAAATTATCTTTTATTTAATTTATTTTAATTTATTTGGAAACTAACTTAATCTAAGCTGAACTGAAGCGATATAAATTGAATTGAAGTTGACTGAAATTAAGTTCAAAAGAACAAGTAATATAAACCATATTGGTAATTAAATAAAAACATTTTGTTTATTAATTCAACATTCGTATCGGATATTAGTACTTTTTATGTTTCATGTTATGATCATCAATTAGATTTTTGTGAATTTATGTTTCATATTAAAATGGTAGTAGTATAATCAATTCTATATTTTTATGATTTCGTTTTCTTTTTTTCTAATTTCAATATTTACATTATATTAATTAATGATATAAATTAGTTAAGGATTATTTTACTTCTTATTTATACATGATACTATTATTCTATCTTACTAAAATTATAATTATCAGGTATTATATTATTTAAGGGAACTGGAAATATATTTAAAGTATTATTTACATGATTGTATATTTCCCTCTTATAATTTCACCTCTTCAAATTCATAGCGCTGATTAGTTTCTTGAAAAAGGAAAAAACTGCACAAAAATCTTTTCGGTTCTCCGTGAGTTTTAATCTCTCTTTTTATCACGTATCTCTTACTCAAGGTTCTTTTTTTAGTTCTCCGATACATATATTCACCGGCGTACATATCTCTCTATTTCTATACTCTGCATCAAAAAATATTCTCTGTCTTAATTCAAATCCATGGCTCCTTGCGATACGATTTCAAAAATTAACGGATCTAAGGAATCTTGGATTTTGCGTGTTCGTGTGTGTAGGTTTTGGGTTTCTGAAGATCCTGATGGCGACGCTGATCAGTTGGAAGTTTTGCTAATGGATTTTGAGGTTTATTTCTGACGATTTGTATGAGTATTGCGTGATATTTTTTTTCTAATATTGATTTTCCTTTTCATCGCATTCTTTCCTACGACTAGGGTTTTCAATTTTAACTGTTTGGTTAATTTCTATATTTGGCTTTTATTTTTTTGATTCTTATATCTCAATTGATTTGTGTCAATAGATATTTATAGCAGTTGGAGTATGTTGGTAGTTATTCGTAGCATTTACTTTGAGAGTCTCTTATTTTAGTAATGTGTATTTATTTGTTGTAATGTAGTTGCAAATTCGATATAAATGTGTTTCAAAAACTGTACTTTATACTCTGTTTTTTGTCCATATATGATTCTCACATGTCAGTATCTATTTGTATATTTCAAGATTTTGTCTTTGTTCCTGTCAACTTTGTATTTTGTATGTGGTTTTGTTTATAAAACATTGATTTTGAAAAACCCAGTAAAACAATTTCCTTTTGGAGTATATAAAGTAGTAGAGTGATATCTAAATGGTTAATTTTGAATACTTTTTGGCACTGCACCTTTACATGTGTTTGTCCTTTCTAATCTTCTTATGCTCTTACAACAATTTTAATTAATATGATATTCATGCTAAAATCAGTTTATACATGTTTAATTTGCAGAGACAATTTATTCATGCAACTATTTGCATTGAGATCCTGTATAAGTTTTATAGTCGGCTCATCGTAGGGCAAATATACGAGTTGTCGAATTTCCGAGTGATTCCTACCTTTCCCCAGCAACCTGTCACTTTCAATCCTAATAGGATTCTGTTCTTGAGCAACACGTCGATGCGCCCTGTTCTTCATTCGCGTTTTCCCAAGACGATTTATAGTTTCGTTGATTTCTTTTATCTCAATGACAGAGATACTAATGGGCCGTACCTTGGTACGTATACTTTACGTAACACATGGAGTAATATCTATTATCTGCATTTAATATGATTTTTTACATAGAGTTTCATAATTTATGGAGATTACGAGGTTATTGTCCTTTGACTTTTCTTATTCACATATTTGTTCTTTTTTCTTTGATGTCTTTTATTCTTTTGATACCAGATGCAATTGGTCGCGTTGTTTCTGTTGATCGATCTTTGATGAGGGTTCATCCTGACGATGATGGGCCAGACATTATAAGTTTATTCCTCCAAGACTTTGAGTACGTTTTTATCTCTTTCTGTTTAAAAGTGCCATACTAACATATGTTTTTTCCAATAATCAATTGATCACAAAATAACTCTTACTCTTTTCAACAATGTTTTTTTTATTTTATCTTTGTGTTGTTGATTCTTTTATTTTATTCTATAACAGAGAGACGTATGCGCGATGTGTGTTGGTCGGTCCATTCTCTGATTATATCTTGAGCTATGTTGGCCATGAATTATTTGTTGCAAGTGGTAACCTTTGGGTCGTAGTTCAACTCGGTGCTGCTACATTTTCTAACGGTCCGTTTTCATATCTTGCCAATTTCTTTCTCTTTGAAACTCAATTTATATTTATCGAGGTGTCTATTAATACTCATGTTTCAGATGAGATTGTTATTTATACGACCGAGTATGCTACTAAAGTCACTTTCTATACTGTTATTGATAAGTTCATTGACTACTTAAGAAGGTATTATGATCCTTTTGTGCATTTGTTTTATTATATGTGTCGTATTGTTGTATCTTTAATTAAATTGATTTCAGATAAAATTATTAAATTCATATTTCACCATCATTTCACTTTATTACAACCTCTACATTGTTACATTTTGGCAGGTTTCTTTGAATGATTAAAAGGAGTTGGAAGCGGCTAATGAAAAAGAAGCAAATTCTACTATGTATAATATCAATTGT
The DNA here is from genome assembly GCA_954870475.1 of Euphrasia confusa. Taxonomy (NCBI): domain Eukaryota; kingdom Viridiplantae; phylum Streptophyta; class Magnoliopsida; order Lamiales; family Orobanchaceae; genus Euphrasia; species Euphrasia confusa. Next base: position 29,725,782 of record OX940960.1, read on the forward strand.
AAATGATAGATTTTTGTATTTCTGATCTCTTTTGCTTAAGAGATTGAACTTTTTTGGAAATCATTCCATAATGTGCATTAATTTTTGTAAATTTAATCTTTTTGTCAAATTACTTGATCAAGTGCTTTTTGTATGTAAAATAGTCCATGTAATTTTCATAATCTATTATGACAATCTTCTTCTTCTTATTTTTTTTTATGTCTCCTTATAAGCTACTTCTTTTTTTACATTAATTTAGTCCCGTCAAATTCCGCATGTTGTCTTTTTTAGAGAATGTTTCATTGTGTAGGAGAAACGTTGAAGAATGTTTTTCTTTTAGTGAGAACGATGAGCATGTTGAAGAATGTTTCTCTTATCATTGTGTAGAAGAATGTTTCTCTTACGATTGGATACCATGGAATGATATCCCAATGCCGCGAGGTATATATCATTGCAACCAATGATATACTGAACTGAAGTTGACTGAAATTAAGTTCAAAAGAACAAGTAATATAAACCATATTGGTAATTAAATAAAAACATCTTGGTAATTAATTCAACATATTTATTGGATATTATTACTTTTTATGTCTCATATTATAATCATCGATTTGGATTTTGTAAATTTTAGTGAAATGTTTAATAACCAATAATTTCTTTAAATGGTAGTAGTATAATTAATTTTGCAGTTGTATTTTTACAAGAAAAGTTATCTATAATAATATTGCTATGAGTTAATGTATTTGTTTTAACTATTTTTGAAATTACTATTGTACAACCCACGTTTCCCAATGAATCATTGTGTATAAGAATATCCTACTTTATATGGGAAACTGCAACAAGGAAACTGTAAGAAGGAAGGTTCCATTACACACTTTTTCAAAAACCGCTGCCTTTTCATCTTCTTTTTTCATCTTCTTCTTTTTCTTTTCTCCAGTGAGAATGGCCGTCCGTGCATCTATTTCTCAACTGAATTGTTCGACGAGGGACTGGATCATAGTCGTTCGATGCACCCGGAAATTTATCAGCGAAGGCTTTAACAATGTCGAATCCAGCGTTGATTTCGTGCTAATGGACTTGGAGGTTTACTTTATATGATTTTTGTTTTAATGTATTTTAGTTATTTCGAAAGTGCAGATTATAGATCTTAAAATACCTGAATATATGGATTTCAGAACTTGGTTTTTTTAAACTGCTGGGTTGATGTATTATTACTGTACTCAAAATCGTAATCCTTTTTTAATAAATGGGTTTACTTGAATATCAGACCTGTACTCAAGATCGCAATCCTTTTTAAGTCCGTGTTTTTAGGGTTTTTTTCTATTTAATTGAAAAATTAATTGTCAGGGCAATCAAATACATGGTGCAGTTGAAAAAAACTTGATCGGTCGTTTCCGTGACCAAATTCATGAGGGAGAAGCTTACAACATAACAAGATTTCATGTTGTAAAAAGCCCACTGATAAATCCTCTTTTGGTTAACCCTGTTATGATATATTTTGATCCGGACACGTCTGTTATCAACGTTGTTGAGCGAGGTTTTCCAGTATCTCCGTACAAGTTCGTCTCTTTTGATCGAATAACTGAAAAAACCTTTCCAGAGTCTGGACCACTCTTTGGTATGTGAAGTATCATTCAACAATTCTAACTTGCATTCTTACTTTTAATGTTCTGTTATTTACTTGAGTTATATCTTATATGTTCATAAACCATGTTTGCTGACTGTGCAAGATGTTATTGGTCATCTGATTGAAGTTGATGATACGATGATGTATGGTGATGGTTCCGGTGGAGATGAATACGTTTGTTTTAAAATTTCTGATCTCAAGTAAGAAATGTATATTAATTTGTGTGTTAGGTTTACATCTTTATGTAATTGTGATTAACATTATATTTTTGATATTCTCTTAATAGCAACATTGAAAAGAGTTTCTGTGTGTTTGCCCCATACTCCAATGAGATCTTGGCATATGTTGACATGTGGTGGGAGTACAAGCTATACGGATCTGTTGTGACCATACAGCTGTGCAACACGACTTTTGTCGATGGTACTTATCTATTGAAGTTTTCTTTGTGAAATTCTATTAGTTATGTACCTGATTGTTTATAATTATTTTTCCTTTACAGGGCAGTTTGTACTGTGCAATACATCTAAGGCTACCCGAATGACTCTGTATCATCAGTGTCCGGATGCGATGGATTATCAACAGCGGTACTATCTTTTAACATTACATTAATCAATATTGAATTGTGTACTTATTCTGTTTAGGCTAAGTAAATTAATCTGTTTCCTGTGCATTGTTGTATTTATTTAGTTTTGTTGTTAAGGTTGCTTTGGAATTAGCATTTGACTTTAGAGGATGATCAGAGTTCGACGCGGTTTGACGGATGCGCAGTGCTGACTTTTGAAAATATGATTCAGGGCAGAATAGTTTGAAACAATTTTTGAGTTTTTGTTTAGGATGGACAATTTATGATGTTTGTTTATGATTAGTATTTCTGAACAATTTAGTGCTGTCTTTTGATTACATTTTGGGCTTATGTTTGAACAGTTAACATAAATCTTAATTGCTCATTTTTGTATTTTGGCTTCCTCATGAAGAGAAGAAACATAATCCTTTTCTATATTATTACTATAATTATGTTTGAATTTGAATTATTATTATTTATATTTAGCTATTTTATTTTTTTAATTAAATGATATTATTATTTATCTTAATCATCCAAAAACAAAATTTTAATTATAATTCAAATAAATTCCTTAATTATAGGTCGGGTGAAATTTATTTGAAGATATATTAATTAATTAAGGACTTTAGTGCAAAAGAAATTCACATTCGTCAATTATTCTTTAATTATAGGCTTATTGTTGCGTCTATAATTTAAATAAATTATTCTGCATAATATGTATATATTTAATGTAATTTAAGTAATGATTCAAATTTAATACATAATATGGACGAATACTTTTTATAATTTGGAGTCGGAATTCATCAATATTATGATTTAAATAAATATACTGTAATATTGTTCTTAATTCTTATATCTTTCTCGAACCCTAATTTTATATCAGACCCTAATCTTATTCCTAAGCAAGAATGTCTAATTTTTATTCTTCTTTGTCTGAAATCAACCCATCCAACATCGATTCGATTTTATCTATTCGTATATGTAGGAAATGGTATACTTACGGAGAAGATTATATACCGAAGTCCTTTGAAATTCTATTGGTGGATTTTTATGTAAGTTATAATCTACTTCTGTCTTACAATCATTGTATTGTTTATTTGTTCTTATATATTTATAGTGTGTTTTTTTCATGAAAGGGAAATCGTATTCAAGCTTCGGTGCAAAAATCCCTTTTTGGAATTTTTGACAGGTTGATTAGAGAATGGACTTTGTGCAAAATTCAACATTTTGATGTTGTAGAGAAACCTATAACAAACTGCATATGTGATCATAAGTACATGATACTATTTACGTGTCATACTTCTATTGTTCAATGTGATTATTCTTTCTTATACCACAATGTCTTCCGTTTCAAGAGTTTCGCCTACGTTAAAGATCCTTCATCTGCCGATGACAGTTCTTTATTTGGTAATTTTTTTTTTACAAAGTATTTATGTTTTTCTATTTGTCATGTTGTTTTGTCATAATATTTCTCTTTCTTAGATATCATTGGCCATGTAATTGATGTCAAGGAAACTACTTATGCCGATCGATTTGACATTATGCTTCGAGATTTAAAGTATGTTACTGTATTTATTTAGTTCCTTTGCCAGTAATGTCCTTACTATTAAAATGTATACTTCAATTACTAATATAAAAATAATGGTTCTTTTTCTTTTGTTATAGCGGTATCCGTTTGCGTTGCATTTTCTTCCAAACTCCTTCTTCAAAGATATCTGAATTTATTAGATATTTGAAGAGGGATAAAATGTTTGATACCGTGGTGGTTGTGCAGCTCTGCAAAAAAACAAACATCCATGGTAAATTTAATAAAGTATTAATACTTATGACTTTATTAAACAACTGATATTTGAAGTGTAATGTTTTAACTGTATTAATTTGTTTTTTCGTAGGTGAAATTTGTATTTCAAATCATGGCAATGCAACAGCCATAATAGCGAAGCAGGATTTGCCTGATATATATTTGTTTAAAGCAAGGTAGACGTGTATTTGAATTTTATTAGTTAAGTAATACTTATTTTTTTAGAAAAAAACTACTTATGAATCACTTCTCATTTATATATATTGAATATTTTCTATTTTGTAGTGTTAAATTACTTATGCATTGTCCTTTACTTATACTCAATAATAGGATGCCTGTGAATGTAGAAGCTCTTTCGTTTGATGGATCAGAACTTTCTACGTCGTGTGTGATGAGTGCCGAAAAGGAATTGCGGAGCAACTCGCCGAAGGTCCTATCTCTATTTCGTCTTAAACTTTGTGGGAAGGTATATTAATATGATAATGTGTATTAATATCTTACTTCCAATCTTATTTTAACCTGAAATATTAATATATAATAATAATGTTTGAATCGATTACTTTTTATTTTAATGAAGGTTCAGAAAATTTGGACAGTTGTTAAAGTAACAGAAATTATTTCGAACAGCGGATGGTTTTACACCTCTTGCCCAGCTTGCAATAATTCAGATGATATCTCCTCTTGCGGTTTGTTTTGCTATTCCTGTCGTCAAGATCTTATTCCTCACTCAAAGTATAAAATTCATATACGTGTTGATGATGGCAATGATTCTGCAAATTTTGTCCTGATGAATGAACTTTCGGTGAATCTAATTAGGAAATCAGCTCCTGAAGTTATTCATTCAATTAGCACGGTAACTAATTTGATCATTCGCATATATATGGTTTCGATTATCGCATTAAAATTTTACTTTCTTGGACTTATGTAACTGCATTTTTATTATATTATTACAAGGTTTCTCCCAGCGATTCTAAAATTACTTCTAGCAGTGAAAGTATAAAAAAAGTGATCCCCGCTGTCGTATCTTCACTTCTTGGAAAAGAGATGATATTAAAGGTCACAGTTGATCCAGGCCATCTACTGGGAAGACTGTCGGAGTACATTGTTGATACGGGAAGTGATAATTCTGACCTTCTACCGCTGTTCAAAGAAAAGTTGGTGCGGAATAAATATTATGTTAACCTTGATTTTGGAGTCTCGGACAAGCAGTAGCAAGTGCAACCATGATTCGTCCTATAATGTGTTAATTTGATTCCGTTTTATTTTGAAGTGTTCTAGATTTTAGTTTCAGAGTATTTGTTTTGTACATTTGTTGCTATTCGCCACTTTCAGTTGGTGCATTTTGTCGTACTACGCTGTTGACTTTTTCTCTCATGTTTCTTATCGGATAATATGCATGTGTGCTTCTTATGTTTGTATGTACTTAGTATGTTATTATATCTAAGGACTAATTATGTACTCTTGATATGTTGCTTAAATAGTAAATTTATTGTGAATGTGATATGCCATCTCTTTAAAAGCATGTTGCATAGTGAACAATCTCTATAACAAATTAAAATTTAATCCCCACATGTGCTACAATTATAGTTTTATTCCTTTCTTTAAAAGCAAGTTGCATAGTGAACAGTTTATATAACAAAGTAATTTTTAATGTTTTTTGCTACAATTATAGTCCTATTCCTTGGGCATAAACATAATCTAATACTCTTTTTTCAGCTAAATTTTACATGTTTTATAGATGTACGTAATTAAGCAAGAAACAATTATCTTATTGATGATGTATACTTCCATTATTTTTCCTTTTGTTATTGTTTTTTCATGTATATTAATAAATATCTGTATTATTTATACAATATTTATATAAGGCAAATCACGCTTTCTGTACTTCTTAAACACCGTATGCTGTCGTCTTCAACTCAATTCTAGGGTTATTACTCATCCTTTGTTTTCGGCTTCCTGAAGAGAAGAAACATAACCCTCTATTTGAATCCGGTATGAAATAATATTTATGCTAATCTATATGGTCGAGTTTGATTCTGTCTTAATCACCAAAGTGTACTTCTTAGAAACTGTAAAAGGATTGTTTGAACTCAATTCTAGGGTTACTCATCCTTTTGTCTCGGCTGTTTTACAGAATAAAAATAACCCCTTTACTTTAATCCCCTGTGAAACAGCAGTTAAAATACCCACTAGGGTTACTCATCCTTTTGATCTCGGCTGCTTGAGGAGAATAAGAATAAATCTTTTACTTTAATCAGGTTTGAATCTTTTAGGTTATACTTATCTTGAATCTTTTAGGTTATACTAATCTGTGTGTATAATATTTATTCTGTCTTACATGTTATTTTTCTATATCAATATTCTTCAAAATACAGAGAATGAATTCCATCAATCCCAACCTTAGAATGGCAGGTAGCAATTCGAATAAGGGTCGAGGGAAAATCGATGCCGATCTGAGAAATTGTGAGTATTCTCTCCTGTTGTTAGATTTAATTTTAGCTGTGAAGTGTTATTGTGTATTTATTGAGGAATTCATCATAGTTATTTAAACAAATCTTCTTTATTGGTTGTAGTTTCTTCAATGATGTTTATATTTTCCTAATCTTGCCGTGTTATTGACTAATATACTTTGTATATTAATTTTATCCTCAGTTTTTTATAACCATTTACAATTCTTAATTAGTTGTGTATTATTTGAATTTTTGTATCATTACAGTGATGAATCGATTTTCCTGTTACTTTGTTGACATAATAATACCGATCGTGACTGATTTATTTTTTTCTAACTATGACAACTAATTATGAAGCGAGAAGAGAACCACCCTACGCTCCCCGATTTAATACATGGGTCGGCTCTCCTGATAGCCAGACTCTGGTAAGCATCCATTTTGTACTGAATTCTTTTTCTATGATTATTATATTGACCAATTTTGTATTTTGCTAGATTATTCCTTCAGAATTTGTTAGACTGTGTACTTACCAGATGCCATTGTTCACCAATCTGAAGACCCCGGATGGTATAATCCATCCTATTGCTTTAGGTGAAGACAATAATCATCGTCTTCATATAACGAGCGGTTGGACTGCAGTCAAGGAAAAATATCGTCTTGACTATGGACATATGTTGACATTCCAATGGGTCCATCCATCGCACTTCAATGTAAACATTTTTGACGATACTTATGTTGAGATATCCTATAATGCTGATGTTATCGGACGTGTGGCTGTCGTAGATATTCTTTCTCTACGTCACAAGTTTACTCAAATATTGGAAGAGCATCACCACTATCGTCTGGTAATTTGTCATTCCTAATTTTTTTATTTATCAGTTAAATTTGCTTTTTAATATAAATGTACATCTTTTAATTTGTATTAGACGATACCTAAACCTTTTGTCGAGGACACAAAGATTGATCAACTAAAAGAACTGACGTTGTCGAACAGTCGAGGAAGTAAAATGGTCGTGCCTTTGCAGAAACGTACTGGGAGAAATAGCATTTATCTTGGAAGAAAATGGAGAGCGTTCTATGATCAGAATAATTTTCAAAAGGGCATGATTTTGGAATTCTTCTACGATATTGATTCAGCGACATTGTACGTTGGGGAAGAATTTTTATGATTCTGATCATTATTGCTATTGACAACACAATTTTTAATTATGTAGTATTATTTGTTCGAGAGTTTAAATATCCCATCTTAAATTTTATGATTCATCGACATTGTACGTAGGTGAAATTTGTGTTTCAAATCACGGCAATGCAACTACCATAATAGTGAACCAAGGTTTGCCTGACATTCTTTTTTTTAAAAGCAATGTAAAGGTGTATTTGAATTTATAATTGCACTTTTGGAAAAAAACTGCTTAATAAACATCTCATTTATATAATATTGAATATATTTTTTTTGAAACATAAAATTACTTAGTCATTGTCCCTTACTTATACTCAATATTAGGATCCCTACAACTTTATAGAATCTCTTTCGTTGGATGAATCTAAAAAAAAAAACAATTACTAATTTCCTATAATATTTTGAAAATATAGCTAAATTATAAAACTTTTAGTATTTTTACAATTTTATTCAATATCTTCAACTGTTTTAAGTATTCTTTTCGACAAATAATTTTAAAATTTATATTTGTTCAAACTTTTAGAAATTTGTTTGAATTCTATAAATAATAACTTAAACGGATTATATTTATATATATTGAAATATATGTAAAATCTTATGCACAAGAATAATTAAGTAGAAAAACAACGATTATTTTATTGTGCGAGTACTAAATCTCCAGCTCACGAAAATAAAATACTTGCTATATTTGTAAATGTGAGAATTATTTAAGAAAAAACAAAAAAGTAGTTAATAAATTTAGTGAACGGGAATAATTGTATTAAATAAGAATAATTTACTTAAGACTTTGAACCATCGTCTACTTCATAAAATTTGTATCTCTCTGTTTTGAATTTAAAATTAGGGTTTCGCGAATTTGGATCTCAGCTTCTTGAAGAGAAGGATACTTGCCGATTCACTTCAACAAGGTATGAAACAATCGTTTATGGTATTCAACATCTTCAATCTGTTCTCTATCCTATACGATACTATTCTCTGAAATCATGTTCCTATTCTATTCGACAATGTTAAAATTGTTTTGTTTTCTTTACGATTAATATTCTAAACAAGGAGGATCTCGGTATTCTTATACTTTCTTTATTGTATTGGATAACTCTACTTTTCAATGTAATTTGCAGGGATTTAATTTCAGTTACTAGGTTTTAAAATGTCTGATATCGATTCCAACGAGAACATATCACGGGATAGTGTTCATGAGACAGATAATTGTAAGTTTTATATATTTTTTAATTTAAAAGTTTCAGTGTTTGTTTCTACTTTAAGAAAACGAAATTATTTTCAACCTACTTAAAATTTTTGTTCTTATTAAGGATATGTGGTAATTGAATTTTGTATCCCATCTATGTTTTTAATTTATTCAAATACATGTTTGTAATTTACCTTTGTTCTTTTTGTATTTTTAATCTCACCCTAACCTAACTTCTATAGTCAGGATTGGACCTAACTACACACCTATATTCAACGTTTGTCTAGAAGATGAAAATGACCCGATAATTGTAAGTACACGTAATACTTTAGATTTTATTTTTTGTTTATCTGATTTAGTTATCCCACTTTTTTATGATTCCACAAAAACTCTTTTAATAGGTTTTTCCTTTGGAATTCCGGGAGAGATGCACGTGTGAAATTCCAGAGATCACATACTTCAAAACACCTAATGGTCCAATGATGCCTGTTCAGTTAGATGTAGATTTCATGCAACGTTTTTACGTGCGTAGGGGGTGGCCTGAATTCAAGGAAAGATATCAGATTAAGTATGGTGATTCGATTTCATTCCAATGGATTCATCCCTCACACTTCAATGTACACATTTTTATTAATTCTGTGTTTGAAACAAAGTATGCTCCTGATTTACTCCCAAGTAGCCGTGAATTCAGTTTATCGGATCTCTCCAGCAGTTTTATTTTAACCATCGAGACCCATCACCATTATCGTCTGGTAAGTTAATTCAGGCCAATTCGATAAGGTACATGTGTGCATTGCTTAATTTTTCGTTAACCAGTTTGTTTCAAACATTATTCAGACCATCCCAAGCCAGTTCGCAAAGGATACTGGGATTGAGCACAAGTCAAAATTGGTTTTCTGTAATACTGGAGGAGTAAAAATGGAAGCCCGTTTGCAAAAAGGAAAAGGAAACGATCGCAGGCGTATTTTTCTCAAAGAAGAATGGAGCTCATTCTATGATCAGAATGATTTTAAGGAGGGCATGGAGTTGGTCTTCTCCTACAATCCTTCTTCTACAACATTGTCTGTTTATTTACGTTAAATAATTTTGAAACATTTATAACAAATATTTATGTATGGAGTTTTATATTTCTGTTATTGACATTTTAAATTTAGTTTATTATCTATCAAAATTTTATGTTACTTATTTTTGTCTTTCTGTTTATTGTATGTATTGTTTTTTAATCAAATGTTTGTTACTGTTAAACAAATTAATCGGATCCTAAGATTTGTACAAGAATATAAAATTATTTATTAGTTATTTATTATTCGAGGTTTCCTATGATTACAGTGATAAATCGATTTTTCTTTTACTTTGTTGACATAATAATATGTTTTTTAACCTGTTTATTTTCATATAACTTTGTCAACTAATAATTCTGTAGTAAGAAGAGGACCATCTTTATATTAACCGTGTTTTAATTATAGCAATATATTTACTGATAATGAAAGTAATTAATTACAAAAACCAATTCCTTAATCAATTACTTAACTATTTAAGTAACTAAATAAACTTTATATTATCTAATAATTTCTGATTTTGAATTATAATTTATAATTAATGATGTTATTTTTAATACAAATACTACTAAATACACTTTAAATTAGGAATATGAAGAGTTTTTTATCTTTCCGCCGGCTCTTTACTTAATTCTAATTTAATTTTTAAATTTCAAAACAAATCTGGTGTTAGTAAATCTGCAAAATCTTAAACTCGGTTCATTGATTTTGTACTCTTCTCGCGAATCAGGTTTGAATCAATGACCCTAAATATATGTATACTTTCAAATATTCAGTTACATGTTTTTATTATTTGTTCCTACTTATATTTTACTTAGATTGATTTATTACAAAATTTTATTTGTACTATAGGTATGAATTGCACGATGGACACCCCTTGGTCTTCGAAAGAAGGTCTTCGCAAGAGAAATGCTGTTGTATATAATTGTGAGTCTTTTATCCTGTTAATACTTTGATAAATCATGTGTTGCCGATTCCTTATTTTAACTGTGTTCGTGTTCACTGTTTATGAAATTAGGGTTAGGTCTTCTAATAGCTTGAGATATTAATTTTTTTTTATCTGTTTATGCAATTAGTGTTACGGTTTCTAACGTCTTGGTCGATTATTGGATTACCAAACTGTTTGTTAATAAGTTAGGGTTTGGGTTCTAAGTTGCTTGATAGATTTATTTGTTTGTATCCATTAGCTATGTCTTTTTTTTTTTGTTTCTATTATTACATAACTTAACTGAATTTTGTTCAAATTTGTTTTTGATTTAGTTCTGACACTATTCTGATCATATTTATTCTCTTCTTTTATGATTTTTATTCTGAAGCAACAAGAAGAATACGCTGTCCCATGAGATTTCACATTACTATATTCGGTGGAGATATGGATACTATCGTAAGTATATATACGTACTACGCTCGGTTATTAATTTATTTTCCTCTCTGTTATTCTGTGTTTTGATATATTAATTCTTTTTCTAGATTTTATCAACATCGTTTGTTGCAAAGTGCACGTACACTATGCCTTTGTTCACCAATCTCAAGACACCGTATGGTCCAATGCATCCTGTTGCGTTGGGTAAAGACGAAGAAGGTCGTCTTCAAATAATGAGCGGTTGGCCGGAATTCCGGAAAAAATACAATATTACAAAAGGGCAGCTGTTGACATTCCATTGGGTCCCTGACTCCCACTTTAATGTACACATTTACGGTGTTGATAAGGTTGAGATAACATACGATGTTGATGTCTCCCGAATTGTTCCTGAAGTAGATTTCTCGAGGCTTGCTAAAAAGTTTTCTCGAAAACTTTCAGAGCATCAGAAATACAAATTTGTAAGTGCTAATACTAATTCTTTCAATATTTCCGTTAGTATATCATTTATTGGGAAGTTTTTGTTTTTATTTCCAGACAATTCCTAGAAAATTTGCCCAGGATACTGGTATTGAGAATATATCTGAACTCACGCTGTCCAATGGAAGAGAAGAAAAAATGACTGTCCGTTTGCGAAGAAAAAGTGCGTCTGACAAAAATAAAAGCATTTTTATCGGCAGTGAATGGACAGCATTTTATGTTAATAATAAATATGAGACTGGCATGACGGTGGAGTTCTACTATGATGATCGTTCAACGACGTTGTACGTCAAACCAGAACTTGCATTGCTTTCCGATTCTGATATGGATTGATAGACCGTGGTGTGTTTTGATTAGGACATTTCGTTTTATTTTGAACTGGTCTATATTTTAGTTTAAGTGCTTTGTTTTTTTGTGTGTGGTACATTTCTTTCTATTCACCACTTTAAGTTGGTGCATTTTGTGGTACTAAACTTTTGACTTTTTCTCTCATGTTTCTTATTGGATGATATGCATGTATGCTTCTTATGTTTTATTTTCAAATAGTTGTATTTAACTTCCTGCATTTCTATACTACTATTCACTTAATAGTTTTATGTTTTGATTATCCGAATTTTGTTATGTTTGTGATAACTATCATATTTAATACGCTTGAGCAATATTATGTTTTTCAATTTAATATTTTTGTTAATATGAACAACTTGCAACAATATGAAGTATGTTTTTAATTATATTTTACTTCATCACTTGGATGAATATATCTAGAATCCTAATGAATTGAAGATATTTTGCAGATGTAAATAACATTTCACCATAAAAAGTCAAGAGTCTAACTATTTTTCTTGAGGTCTAACGAATTCAAGTCTAGAAACGGTGGTGTAATAGACCTACTTTCATGTATGTATTTTCTCTTTATGAGGTCGAGAGGGAATGATACCAGGGACTTTAGTAGCTATATTTATTAAGAAGAAATGATTTCAAGAGTTGTGTTCTTATCGGTGTCAATCTCCTAAAAATACATCTGAGCGTCTCAAGTCCGCGGGAAAGATGAGTGACCTTTTGCAAAAGCAACTTTGATACCAAAACGTAATATTGTACCTTGAATAGCAGGTGCCGTAGCTACAGCGTCATCTGCGTTCGCTCCTTTACTATGCAATTTTCCCAGTATCTCATAAACTACTTTGTGGAATTTTGTTACATGCAACAGCCCTCCAGCAGGAGTACCTCATCAACTTTTTTACTTATATAGTAGTATATTGATATTATTTAATAAAATTGTAAACATATTCAAAAAATTTATTGTAATATAAATAACACACATTTTCAATATGTCTATATATAAAGGTTTCATTCACATCCTTTACTTCCATACTGGATTCAAAATAGACACACCAAAAATTAATTCTCTTTAGATTTTACACAAATGTCTTTGCATGTTAACCACAGCAGGCAAGATCCTCCCTTGGCAACGGACGTGATCTGGGCGGCGGAGTCTCTTTGCATGATCTCTCTTGGCGTCCGTCGTCTGCCGTTGTCCACGGAATATGATCCGTCTGCTGCTGTTGCTGTGCCGAAGAAGCCCTCTACTACGTTCCGTATCAAGAGAATCCGATTTATATCTTCCTCGAAGCCGCCGTTGCCCTATCCGTGTAAAATCTGCGGCGCGTCCTTCTGCTCATACCAATCCCTAGGCGGACACATGACCAGCCACCGACGCAAGAAATACGTGCCCCCCCCCCGCCATCGCCACTCGCTATCCAGAGCACGAGTGCTCTTTTTGCGGGGCGCGATTCTTCACCGGATGCGCTCTTGGCGGCCACAAACGGAGGCACTTCCAAGGGACCATCTTCAAAAACAGCAAGCCGTATGTATTTCGTTGATCATTAACCTGGATGTTTTTTTTTGTCGTGCATCAACTTGATATGGATCGATTAATATAATTTTGTGCAATTATCAAGTTATGTACTCAATTTTATGTATGTTTGTAAAAGATGCTTTTCTGATCTCACTTTTTGGGTTGTATCGATCAGTTGCTAAATTACACAATTAATTAATGTATGTATTTAATATAACTGCTTAATTAGTAATTTCTCTTTAATCTTTTTTTGTACTACAAATTAATTATTGTATATTGTATTTGTTTCAATTACTCTTTTTCCTTAATGTATTAAATTATAATTTCTTATTTTGTTAAACGTATTTTTTAAATTAAACACGTAGAAGTTTGATTATTTCAAGTGAAAAATATACAATTTTAAATTATATCCAGAAAAATAATTGTAGTTTTTGGAAAAAATATTATTTAAGTAAATATTTTAGATTAAATTTGTTTCTTAAAAATAATAATGAAAACAATTTGTTTACCAGATATAAGTAAATATTTTAGGAAAAATTGCTGTGGTCCAATAATAGTAGAATATACTTTTACACTAACATGTTTTTTTTTTTTTTTAAATATCAGAATTTGTTATTATTTGATTGGCTTTTTTTCTTGCTGATCAGTAATGATTACCTTCTTCTTGAAACCAGGTAAGTGTTTACCACACGCTTTGTATAAGTTGTATTATTATGGTTAACCTCTTCATCTTCTCACTTTAATCAAATCACTTCTCACTTTAATCATATCGATTCTGTTTATTTCAGAATTAGTTTGTTTTTTTAAAATCTCCACTTTTGAAAATAGGTTAGTATTTACAAAACTCTATCTTGGGGTTTTCTTGAAACTCTCATATCCTTTCTCTTTCTCGAACATGTCTCAATCTTACACCTCTCTCAGACATCTTAACCGTTCAAGTCCTGATCCGATTCTCTTAGTAAGGATTTGTAGGAAGTGGATCCATTCTTACCCTTCCGATACCCCTCGATCCTTGGAGATTGTTATGGTTGATCTTCAAGTAAGTTTGTTTCTTTTTTCGTAGTATCTATACGTATATAATTTGTTTGTTCGCAGCGGGTGGAATTATATTTTTCTATTTTTCATCTTTGTGGTTTCCGTAGGGCTGTCGGATTCTGGGATCTGTACCAAGGAAGCTTATTTCGTATTTTGATGATGATTTTACTGAGGGAAAGTTGTGCAATATTCGTAATATCACAGTTTTGCCGCATTTCCAACATCGGTTTCTAATCGATCACGACTTTGTTATCCTTTTTGAAAAAGAATCATATGTCGGTCCAGCCATTTATCCGTGGTTTCCAAAATCTATCTTCCATATCAAAAGTTTTGATGATGTCGAGTGGAGTTTCAGCTTGGCAAATGATCTGCTTTTTGGTATTTTTTTTATCGTAAATTATCTCTTAATTTTTTTTGAATTTATTCGTACATAAAACATTGTATTATTTTGTATTCTAATTCATTTTTTTTTTTATATTGTGAGATGTTGTTGGTCGCGTCATTGTTGTCTTCGATAAAGACTTGAATCAACCCGGCTTGCACTTCCTTCTTCAAGATCTTGAGTAATTAGTCTTTCTAAAATTATCGATTACTGTTTTTCCATTCCTTTTTTTTTAAGTAGCATATGTACTACATTGGATCTTTGTGACTAACTTTCAATTTTTTTGTTCTTTATTTCAGAAAAAATATTTTATCTTGCAAGTTCTTCGAACCATATTCAAAGTCGGTGAACAATTTCATTCGCTTTGTGAAGAGGGCTCATACGACGGAAAAGTGTGTGGTCATTATTCAACTGTGCAAGGGTATAAAATACCAAGGTTAGTTTTTCTATTAAAAGTAATGAACAATATTTGTAAAATTGTGTATAGATTGCAATAGAAAATTTTATCTTTATCTCTTTAATTTGTAGGAGAATATCATTTGTCCAATTTTGTCAATGCAACTAATGTGGTATTTTCTCCCGAGGTCAAGGAAATTGAGGATTTCAGTAAGAGGTATTCATGATATTTCAATGTTTGTATACTCTGATTACTATGTATTCAATTCTTTTATGTATTCAAATTGAATTAAAAATGAATAAATTTTTTGTAGCATGTTTGGTTCTTCTTCTTTTGTCGATGTTTTGGATGGATGTTTTGTTAGCGACCCTGTTTATGTCCCTGCGGAGAAGGAGTTGTCAGGTAAATCGGCTGCGGTAGTCCCTTTGACCGCTCTCCTTTTTTGTAATCAGGTATGTTTATATTATTACTTTATTTTGTTAATTCTTTTAAGTTAACAAATTGGAGTATAGAATAAAATGTTATGTAATGCTGTTTTCTTATATGCATATGGTCACATATACTATAGATTATGCTCTTATTTATATATTCATGTATGTTTACCTACTGCTAAGAATAGTATATATACATAGAGATAAAAATTTTGTTGGTGCCATAAATGTAGTCTTTTTTCGATTTAATCCCACATACATTCGCATTTTCAATTTAATCTCAAATATGTCGAATTTAGTTTCAATTTAGTCCTTTTTGTATAGAAATTTCATTTTTCGTCTAAATGTGTCCATAGATGCTGACTTAGCGCCACATGTCAGCATCTCATTGGTCAACGGCATTTTTCTTTTCTTTTTTAAAAAATCGTTGACCAATGGGATGATGACACGTAGCGCTAAGTCAGCATTCATGGACACTTCGTACAAAAAAGACTAAATTGAAACCAAATTCGACATATTTGGGGTTAAATTGAAAAAACGGATATATGTGAGACTAAATCGAAAAAAGACTACATTTATGGGACTAAAAAGTTTTTTATCTCTATATACATATGCTGTGTATCCATATATTTTTAAACAATCAAGTACAGGTGCACACACACACAGTCACATACCAGTGAAGTATGTTCGTGTATGTAACCCCACATCGACAATAATTTTTATAT
This sequence comes from Euphrasia confusa, assembly GCA_954870475.1. NCBI lineage: Eukaryota > Viridiplantae > Streptophyta > Magnoliopsida > Lamiales > Orobanchaceae > Euphrasia > Euphrasia confusa. Next base: position 29,742,290 of record OX940960.1, read on the forward strand.
GATTTTATTTTTGTTTCATTTGTTAGCCTAAGATGGTTTGGATTGCTGGAACTATTACTGATATTGTGAAGGAAAGAGGGTGGTTCCATGCAATTTGCCCGGAGTGCAAGAACATCTCTGTTGATTCAAATTCAAGGCTTTGTTGTTCTTCGTGTGGAGGTTATATCATTCCACACGCAATGTTCAATATTTATGTTCGTGTTTCTGATGGCTCTCACGATTTCCTCCTCTTATTGAAGAATAATTTATGCTTGATGTTGATTGGAAACTCAGTGGAAGGTGTTTTTGATTCCATGATTTTGGTAATTTATTATTCATTATTAATTTTCATTGTTATATTAATCTTGAAAGTGTTATGATTATCATTTTTTTTTATAATGACATTTTTTCAGGATGATGAGTTTGATGATGCCAATGTCACGCTAGATCCTTCTATTCCCTTGGTTGTGAAAGATCTGATTAAAAAGAATCTTTTATTCCAAGTATCTATTCAAGGGAATGAGGATTCCAAAAGTGAAGCCGTTTTCTTAGTTAACAATATTTGTGATGACAATAATTTAGTGTCAATGCACATGTCGAAATTGTACAGGGTTAAATTTGAGCCTAAATTTCCAGTGGGAGATGATCTGTCGGTGTCTGAAAGTTGTGACTCCAGTGGTGATACTGATCAGATCATGCACGATCTCAGTCCTGTCTCTGGTGAACATGTTGCCGAAAATTATTTAGTATGCTCAGAGGAAGACGTTGGCTGCAAGAAGAAAAAGAAAAATGAAGGATCGTCAGCCCAAGTCCATTCAGAAGATTCTGGATCCGAGTGATGTGGGATTTATTCGTTGAGCACTGTTTAAATTATCAAGTTTTTAATGCTTTTGCTTTTTCTTGGATTTTTTTGTTTTGAAAACTCTTTGAATATTCTGTGCTGTGGATTTTTCTTGGTTTGTTGAATTGTTTTCGTGTGTTTGTAAACCGAAAACTTTTTTAGTTATGTGCTCATGCTTTGTCGTTTTACTTAAGGTTTTTTATAACTCAATTTCAATATTTCTATCTGAATGGTTCCCTGTAAGTTCATCGTTGATGTTTAGTTTTTCGATTTGAAACTCGCATCTCCGAGTGAAAATTTTCAGTGCCTGTTACGGAAGAACTTCAAAGGAATTATCTTCAAAAACAACAAGGCTTATAGATTTCGGTGATTCTTAAATACATAGCAGAATGAAGCTTTTTTGCATGTATCAACTTGATCTAGATGATTAATATTATTTAGCGCCATTATCAAGTTATGTACTTATTTTAGGTATGTTGTAGTATTATTCCAAGTGAAAAATATTTATTTTAAATTTATAAAGTACAATAATTGTATTGTTTGAAAAAATATTATGAAAGTAGTATTATGTAAGACCAATTTTGTTTCTTAAAATTAATAATGAAAACAATTTGTTTACTAGATACGGTATAAGTTAATGACAAATATATTCATATATGTTTTATATTTTTTTCTTTAATTTCTTTTTTTTTTAAACATGTAAATCCTAAAACAAGAACATATTTATATTACAACAACAACAAAAACTATGTTTGTATGTAAATCAATGAAACAATCTATATACAGTACTTTTTTTTGTTTTTTTGGCTAATCACTAATCATTATATTCTTCTTGATATTTGTTAAGTGATTGTCACGCGTTGTGTAGGATTCTTCTATTATTTTAAGGGTGAACCTCTTCGCCTTCTCACTTTAATCAAACGGTTATCTAAAACCGTACTTCACCTTTTACAGTTTTCAGAATTAGTTTGTATTTAAAAACTGTATCATTAGGTTCTCTACAAACAACCGTATCCATTCTCTCTCTCAAATATGTCTCAATCTTACGCCTCTCTTAAACATCTTAATGATTTTACTCCTGATCCTATTCTATTAGTAAGGATTTGCAGGAAATGGAAACATTCTTATCCTTCCGATACCCCTCGATCTTTAGAGGTTGTAATGGTTGATCTTCAAGTAAGTTTGTTTATTTTTTAGTACTATTATATAATATATAATTTTTTGTTCACAGGTGGGTTAATTATATTGGTGTGTATTTCTGATTTTTGGTTTCTGTAGGGCTTCCGGATTCTAGGATCTGTACCGAAGAAGCTTATTTCGTGGTTTGATGATGATCTTAAAGAGGGAATGTTATGCAATATTCGTAATATCACAGTTGTGCCGCAATTTGAATATCCGGTTCTAATCGATCACGACTTTATGATCGTTTTCAAAAAAGAGTCATTTGTTGGTCCAGCTATTTATCCGTGGTTTTCTAAATCTATCTTTGATATCAAAAGTTTTAATGATGTCGAGAAGAGTTTCCACGAGGCTAATGATCTTCTTTTGGGTATTTCTTTTTGTATCATAAATCATCTTTAAATTTATTTGAATATATGGATTCTTAATATTAATTCATTGTGCAATACGTTAAAACATTGTATTCTTTTATATTTCAATTCAATCTTTTTTTATATTTTCAGATGTTCTTGGTCGCGTTATTGCTGTGTATGATAAAGACTTGAATAAACCCGGCTTGCATTTTCTTCTTCAAGATCTTGAGTAATTAATCTTTCTAAAATTATCAAGGGCTATTTTCTCCATTCCTTTATTTTAAACCATATTTACTAAATTGCTTCTTTCTTGCTAACTTTATATTTTTTTGTTCTTTATTTCAGAGAAAATATATTAACTTGCAAGTTCTTCAAACCATATTCAAAATCGGTGAACCACTTCATTCAATTTATGAAGAAATCTGTTGAGATGGAAAAGTGTGTAATCATCATTCATCTGTGCAAGACCAAAAAATACCAAGGTTAGTTTTATTATCATTAAAAGTGCTGAACAAAATTTGAAAAATTATGTATAAATTACAATTGAAATTTTTATCTTTATGTCTTTTACAAGAGAATATCACCTGGCCAATTTTTTCAATTTAACTAGAGTCGTATTTTCCCCCGACGTGAAGGAAATTGAGGATTTCAGTAAGAGGTATTCTTAATATCTCATTGTTTTTATTTTATTTTATACTTTGATTACTGTTTATCCAGTGCTTTTATGAATTCAAATTTAATTAAAATTAATGATATATTATGTAGCATGTTTGGTTCTTCTTCCGTTGTGAATGTTTTGGATGGCGATTTTTCTATCGACCCTCTTTATGTCCCCGCGGAAAAGGAGTTGTCAGACAAATCGGCGGTAGTTATATCTTTATCCGCTCTGCTCTTTTGTGATGAGGTAACTATATATCATTACTTGATTTTCTTAATTTTATTAAGGTAACGAATTGGTGTAGAAAATGGGATTCTGTGTTATATACTTATACTCAAATCTATATACATTATTCTCTTATTGATATATATAAGTGTATGTTTGCATACTGCTAACAACTGTATACATACATATGCTATCTATACATGTATTTTTAAACAATCAAGAATATGTGCGCACACTCACATGGACATTCCATTTCATATATGCCTGTATTTCTAAAACCTACATTCACAAGTTTTTTATCTGTTCTTTATTTTGTTTCTTTTGTTAGCCCAGGATTTTTTGGACAGCTGGAAAAATAATTGACATTGTGGAGGAAAGAGGGTGGTTTCATGCAGTTTGCCCGCAATGCAAGAACGTGTCTGTTGATTCATATTCAAGGCTGTGTTGTTCGTCGTGTGGGGATTATATAATTCCACACGCAATGTTCAACCTTTATGTGCGTGTGTCTGATGGTTCTTACAATTTCCTCCTCTTATTGAAAAATAATTTATGCTTCAGGTTGTTTGGAAAGTCAGCGGAAGATGCTTTTGATTCAATGATTTTGGTAATTTATTATTCAATATTAATTTTCAATGGTATATTAATCTTTAAATCCTTATGATTATTAAATATTTATTCTGATAACATATTTTCAGGATGATGAGCCTGGTGATTCCAACGTCACTCTAGGTTCTTCTATTCCCTTGGTTGTGAAAGGTGTGATTGGAAAGGACCTTTTATTCAAAGTATCTATTCAAGGGAATGAGGGAAACAAAAGTGAAGCTGTTTTCTTAGTTCACAATATCTGTTTTGACAGTGTGTTAGTGGAAATGCACGTGTCGAAATTGAACAACAATAAACCTAAATTTCCAGTGGAAGATGATGTAGCGGTGTCTGAAAGTTCTGACCCCAGTGATGATTCTGATCAGTCCATGCACGATCTGAGCCCTGTGTCCGTGATGGTACCAGCTGATGATGATGACACGCAATTGATTTCCAATTTAAGTCCTGTGTCCGGTGACTATGCTGCCGACAATGATGAAGTACGCTCAGAGGAAGGAGTTGCCCGCAAGAAGCAAAGGAAAGATGAAGGTTCCTCAGCCCAAGTCCATTCACATGATACTGACTCTGAGTGATTGGATTTTATTCGTGGAACACTTTTTTGAATTATCAACTTTTGCGTGCTTTTGTTTTGTTGGATTTATTTTGTTTGAAAACTCTTTGAATATTCTCTACTGTGTATGTTAGTTGATTTGTTGACGTTTTTTTGCGTTTTTAAATCTGAAAACTCTTTTGGTTCTGTACTCATGCTTTGTCGTTTTATTGAAGAAGTTTGAAAACTCCATCAAAGTTCATTGTCGATGTCGAGTTTCTCGATCTGAAACTCGCATCTATAAGCGTAATTTTTCAAACAGTGTAGTATATTATGAACTCTTTGTTATTATCGTCATATGAACAAGATACTTATATAATAGAGTCGACTCTTTTTTTTTCTTGGAATTAAGAACACAATTAGTATTTAATTTATATTTAGATTTATTCCATAAAAAAGATGAAGAAATAACTTTCGTTGACTGCTTCGGTTTCTTTATACAATAAAATTTAGTTTTTTAAAATTGATTTAGGGTTTGTCTTTGTTCTTTCTTCTCCTTCTCCGGTTTTTTCTTTTTTCTCCTAATCCAGAAATTAAAGAATACTCCAACGAGACATGAATTTCACCGGCGGAGAGGCTGAAAATTCCGATAGCACTTCTGGGAATTCCTCTAGCACTTCTGGAAATTCCGGTAGTACTTCCACTGAAGGTCGCGCAGAGATCAATATCGGTAGCACTTCGACTACAGGTCAAGGGAAGATCTGTCCCGGTGTAATTGATTGTGTGTCTTCTCTCCCTTTTGTTACATTAACAAATCTTTTGTTTCTGACTCTATTTTAGATTTTTCATACAAACTATTTGTTGCAAATTTGTGATGGGGTTTCTACCCCCTTCATCGATTTTATTTTTTAAACTCATTTTCATTAAATTATTCTTTTTTGAATCTTGATAAAATAAATTGTTTGCATCAGTTTTATATAAAAAACTTTTGTATATATGTATATATGTATCAATTAGTTATGTCTTATTTGTGTTCTTCTATGATTATAAGAATTATTAACTGAATAATGTCCCAACTTATTGTCTTCTTATTTTAAAACATTGTTTTATGCTATGTATTATCTTCTTATATTGTAATTGTTTCTCAAGTGACAAGAAGAGTTCCCTGTCCAATGAGATTCCACATTACGATCAAAGATGGAGATACTGAGAATGTTGTAAGTATATATATATACTACGTTGTCTCCCTATTTTTTGTTTTTTTTCAACTCTGATTTTGACCAAATGCGTCTTTTTTAAGCAAATTCCAACCTCATTCACTGAAAAGTGCTCATTCCGTATGCCGCTGTTCGCCGATATTAAGACTCCTTTTGCTCGAATGCATTCTGTTGCGTTTGGTGAAGACAACTATGGTCGTCTCCACATAGTAAGGGGTTGGCGGGATTTCCGGGAAAAATATCAGATTAAAACGGGGCAGTTGTTGACATTCCATTGGAACGATCCATCCCACTTCAATGTGCACATTTATGGTGCTGATGGGGTTGAGATAACCTATGATGTTGACCACGTTCGAAGAGGTCGGGAAGTAGATTTAAAGAGTCTTTCTCATAAGTTTTCTGTACGAATTTTAGACCATCGACGCTATCGCTTGGTAAGTACTTCTATACATTCTTTTTCTGTTTCAGTTAAATATACATTAATTCATATGTTTTTTCTATGATTTTCAGACGATTCCTAGATCGTTCGCCATCGAGACTGAGCTTGAGAACAAATCAGAGGTGACCCTGTCAAATGGAAAAGGAATCAGAACGTCAGCCCTTTTGCGTAAACGAAGACGAAGTGATCCAGATAAAAATAAAAGCGTTTTTCTCGGCAAGGAATGGCAGGAATTCTGTAATCAGAGTGAGTATGATGTTGGCAAGGTGTTGGACTTCTACTACGATCGTACTTCCACCACGTTGTATGTTGTTCCAGAATTTGAAATGTTGTCTGCTTCCGACTCCTCCGATTGACGAATTAGAATATTTCTTAATTAGTATTTCTATTATTATTTTGAACTGATATATTTTTCATTTTTAACTGGAATATTTCTAGGATTTTCTAAATGTACTTGACTACAAGCACTTTCTTTGGGTGCATTTTGGGTGACATATTTAGATGTCGACTTTATGATTTTGTCTTGGATCTATAAACCAAGTTATGTTTATTAGAGTAGTATTTATCGGATTTTTTAAATTAAAATGTGTTTTTATTATAACAACGTACTTATGCTATTCAAGTTTTTCATGCTTTTGTTTTTTGTTTTGGTGTTTTTTTTTTTTTAGAACTCTTTCAATAATCTGTATTTTGGATAATAATTTCAGAGGAGCAAATGGCAGTGGTTGAAGTGTTTGTTATGGATTGTTTGTTTGTTGAAGGAATATTTGATTTGTTTTAAAAGTTTATTATTGAAAGCAATTATAAAAAATTTAGTGAGGGAGATGGCATATGTGGTTGATGTTCTGCTTTTCCAATTACCAAAGAAGACAAAAGAGATGTTCAAGTGTTTGTTATGTATGGAAAGAGCTAAACTGCTGTTTCAGTTACCAAAAAAAGGAGGCAAAAGAGAAGTTGAAGTGTTTGTTTTTATTGATGGAAAAAGAGAAACCGGTTGCACAAGTAATATAATTAGTTACAAATCCTTCACAAAACAATATACTGTATAATATAAACTCCTAATTTTATTATACGGTGTATGGTTGTGTATGTTTTTAAGTCTATTGAAACTAATAATAATAGATTAGAAAATTGTTATAAAAGTTATTATATGACAAAATATTATTTATTTTGATACAAAAAATAAATTATCACAAACATGGTAAAAAATCATTTAAAATTTTATATTATGTAGCACATTACTATTTTTATTTTTTACCAAGTTAAATTTTTACCATTAATTATTCATCCTAAGTTTCAATAATAATAATATTTATTTTATTTAATCTTTTTAATTTTGAAAGATCTTAATGGTTCTATATTCAATGAAATGTCTCCATTGTTTGCTTAAATAAATGTAATAATTATTTTAGTAAAATTTTCATTTAGGATGGGATCCCAATCCTAAAGTTACACGCTAAATAAAGAAATGTAATAATTATTTTTGCCTGATTTGTCTTTTCATTTTAATCACTCTTTATTAATTTGTTATTTTTTTGTAATTCTTTGTCTTTTCATTAGAAAAATATTTGGTAAAACCGAATGCAAGACGTTACTTTTTATTTTTTTTATTAATCTTTGTCTTTTCATTAGAAAAAATAATGGTTAAACCTAATGCAACACGTTATTTTTTTATAATTCTTTGTCTTTTCATTGTTAGAAAATTTTTGGGTTAAACCTAATGCAACACGTATTCTCCTAATGGCGTTTCCAAGAGAAACCTAATAATTTATTTTATTTTTCAAAGCATCGATAACGATGCATCCTTCTTTATATGCTCGATCTGTGCATTCTATTTGTTGTACTTCGCTACTCTATACTTGAAAAATATATTGAGATAGAATGGCTGACAATTTTCGTTCGTTGAAAAACTTTACTCCTATCTCTGCCATTAACAAGGATAGAATGGACTGGAAGATTCAAGTTCGAATTTGCAGGAAGTGGAAGACGACGGGCAATGGAAAAATTTCAGAAACCTTGGAGTTTTTGTTTGCCGATATTCAGGTTTTTGAGTTTCGAACGTATTTCTCAATTTTCTTAATTGCAGTTAAAAAATACATACACTTATATATTTTTCCTTCGACTTTTCGCAGGGAACTAGAATTCATGCAATTGTTAAAAATGTGCTCATACCTAAATTCCAGGATTTGTGCAGTGAAGGAGATATTGTTACTGTCCATCAGTTCTCAGTTGTTGATAGGCCAAAGAACTTTCCTGTTGCGGATTTTGCATATAGGATTGTGTTCCATAGAAATACATATGTTGGTTCAAACATGAACAACAAATTTCCCAAGTCCGTTTTCCAGTTCAAAGATTATTTGGATATTCTCGGTGGTTCTCAAAAGGATGATGGTGGTTTATTTGGTATTTTTGCATTTTATATCTTAACATGTTTATCATTATATATTTTCTTATTATTTCCTTATATTAAATTAATATAAATATCTGACTATGTGTTCATGCAAGATGTAATTGGCACTATTGCTGATATTAATGACTCAAGGTTGAAGTCGGATACGTCTGTCAAAGGCATCAGGAGTATTCAGTTCTTGCTTCAAGATCATGAGTACGTTTTGTATTTATTTTTTTAAAGTTAATTTCTCGAATACTAAAGATTAATCATTGAATTAACAGAGGTCTGAAAATTGAGTGCGTTTTGTGGGAACCCTATTGCCATGAGTTGAAAGAATTTGTTGAAGAGTTGAGAACAAACAAAGATAACCAAGTAGTGGTTATACAGTTGTGCAGAGCAAGGAAATTTAGAGGTAAAGAAATTACTCGAATAAATATTGATTTATATCATTAGTTATAATTCCAACTTAATTAATTTTTAAAAAATGTGTTGTATATTTCTTGAAGGGGCGATTGGAGTTTCGAATACTTTTCATGCTACTAAAGTTATTGTTGATCAAAATTTGGAAGAGATTGTTGAGTACAAGAGCAGGTAATACTGTGTTTTTTTCATCAATGCTATAAATAACTCAGAATACTGACAATCATGTTGGAATTTATTATAAACAGGTTGCCAAATAATTCCGTTACAAGTTCTTTCGATGGTTCACAAATATCAAGTGCATCTTTTGTCAGTGTAAAGGATGAGTTGCAGAACCCTTCTACTGTCTACTTGACTCTCCATGACTTGAAGAAATGTGAAGTGGTTAGTTTGTTGTCTATTATTTAATTTATGGCATTTATTTAACATTTATTTATTTAATAATTTATTTGTGTGAACTGATTTTTTTATTTAAATTTTTATACCGAATTCATTATTTTTAGGTTTTGAAGGCTTGGGTTGTGGCGTCTGTTGCCGAGGTTTTATATGAGAAAGCTTGGTTTTATACGTCTTGCATGAAGTGCAAAAAAAAGGTTGTAGACAAAGAGAACAAGTTGTACTGTGGTTCGTGTGATGATTTTGTTCTTGGATGTCAACGTTATAAAATACATATTAATGTGGTTTATGGTTCCGGTAATGCTGAGTTCTTGCTGTGGAATGAAATTTCTACGTTGTTAATTGGAAAAACTGCTTCGGAGGTTTTGGGTGGTATGACTAAGGTAAGATTTTTGTCCAGGAAGGTAAGATTATTGTTTTTTGTGTAATACATTCGAAAATATATTACAGATTTTGTTTTTCTTAATGGCATGGATGTTAATGTATATATATATATATATATATATATATATTAATTCTTTTTGTATTTCAGGATTTTCTAAATAAAAATGTTGAAGGTGGTATAAATGATGTTGCTAAAGTTGATCTCCCCGAGCCTGTTGACAAATTGATTGGAAAGGAATTTATGTTCAAGGTCAGTGTTGGGTTGAAGCATATTGAAGGGAGCGACCCTGTGTATGTTGTTGAGAAATTCTCCGATGATATGGAAATGATCATGAAGCATAAAAAATTCAACCATGGAGTTCTTCCTTTCGGTTGGTGTCCTCTTGATGATGTTGTTGCTGAATCAGTCACCCCCAAGGGTAAAGAAGTTGTCAACTCGGATGAAGGCTTCAAAACCCCTGAAACTAAGAAGATTACGAAAAGGAATTTGCAGTGTGCTTTACAGGATTCAGCGGGATCGGTAACTTCCAAGATCATCAAGACTGAAAAATAAAGTTGATGCAAGAATGTGTTCTCCGTCAATGTTTTCTCATTTTGTGTTATGCTTCGGACTTTATTATTGTGTTTCCTCTTTTTGTTGTGCTGCTACAAAATTCTGTTTGGAATCCTTTTGGTGTTTTGCGGGTACTATTTTCTGTTTTGAAGTTTAAGTGTGTTTCAGCACGTGGAAACGTTGCTTTTGATATTATGAAATATCTTTTGAAGAAGTAGGAGCTTTCGTTGTTTAATTTTCAGTGTGATTTAATTGTTTTTGTTGTTGAATTATTTTTTCCAGAAATGCATATTAAACCTGCCAAAATTATCCTAGACCAAAAAAAAATTTTATTTTTATTTTTAAGTAATAATTATAAGCATTGATATTTCAACCAAAGAAAAATGATGACGTACGTTTCCTCGAAAGGATTATCATTATCTCTATATCTTTTTATAATACCATTTTTCTCTATTCTCATCCTCATCCTTCTCTCAAAAAAATTCAATTTCAGTGTTCTGTATTCAATTGTATTCAACTTTTCTATGTCTCGGTTTCCATGTCTTAGTTTTATCAGAGTTGCTCATGATTTGCGGATTACTTCTACTAAAGTTGTGAACCTCTCTGATATTCCGAAGTGTTTAGAGGTACTATCCATATGTTCCTTAATTAATTTATGTCTATGTCTATTTTATTTAAAGTTCAATTTTATTTAATTAAATTTTTTTTTTTGTAGTCAGGTAATATTTGGAGCGTTGGATGGATAACTGAAATTGTTAGCACAAGAGATTGGTTTTATACATTTTGTTTTGATTGCAATGAATATCCTCCTGCTAATGATTCCAGTTTGGTTTGCCATGGTTGTGATGAGTATCTTATTAAAAACGCAAAGTACGATATCTTCATTCGTGTTACTAATGGCCGCGATATTGTAGTGTTGCGTTTGTTGGATCAAGTTGCTATGGAGCTTCTTGGTAAAACTGCTCAAGAAGCTTTTCAGAAGATGGTTCTGGTAATATTATTTCTTATTTATATAAATATTGTTATTATAAAATGTTGATTAATTAAAAATTTTGATTCTATAAATATCATTATTTTACAATATATTCAAAATGATTTTTTCATAATTAAATATTTGTCATCTTTGCAGGATACATTTAAAGAAGTTGATGGCAATTGTGTTCGCTTAGAAATTAGTCTTAAACGTATTCTTCCAGAACCAATCATCAATCTTATTGGAAAAGAAATTTTGTTCAATGTCGCCGTTCCTTCAAGCCAAGTTGAAGAATCTAAATTTGCATATGTTGTTGATGAGTTATCCACTGATCGATTTCTTATTGACATGAACAAGCACCTCTTTTTCAAAGATGAATGAATCTCCTTCTTCAGATGCCACGAGGAACATGGTTTCGAAAACGGCAGCTTCTTTTTAAATTATAATATTTTCTATTTAGTATTATCTTTTAATCTTTTTAGTTTTGAACAATATTTATTTTTGTAATTCTGAATATTCAGTACTCTCTATTATCACTATTTACTTATGGGTACTTAAATTAAGTAATGATGATAAGTTTAATCTTCATTTTATTTTAGTATTATAATTCATATTCAAATTAATAAAATTCTTAAATTAAATTTTTATTTAATAATTCTACCCTTTAATAATAAAATTAATATACGTTTTATATTTGGAAATAATCATTATATAATATCTTTCTAATATTTTCTATATATTTTTTTCCTAATATGTTTATATTAATTGTATTGTTTTTCATTAATATTTTTTAAAGAAAATGAATAATCAACTCCATGCGCATGGTATGGTTTATCCCCTGCAGAGGGAAAGGTGAATACCATACGCAATTACATTATTCTTTCCCACAAGTTATGTTTCCTAATCATTATTAATATTAATACCTTTACATATTTTTCCTAGCTATTATATATATATGATGAATGAATTGCAAATGTTGTCAAGGGCATCAGGTGCTGGTCAAGAAACAACACCAAAGCATCGTGCGCTGGTCAAGAACACGACTTCAAAGCATCACGTGGTAGGGAAGAAACGTAATTGATTCTAAATATTTCTTATTATGAATTTATTTATTTTCTTATTTTGCCATGCATGTTTTATACATACATGCAAATTTATATACATTCTGATTGATTATTTACTCACGATTTCTTATTTAACAGTAATATATATATCAAGTTCTTGATATCAATGTCACCCAAGAGGAAAAAAAAATCAGGTGAGAAAGCGAGTTAAGAATTTTCAACAAAAGTTCTTCTGTATCATTCCAATGTGTTTGAGAACTGTATATTTTGAAAAGTTGATAATAATTTCTCACTAATTCTCATAGGGAAAGATAATATTTCCAACCTTGCGGAAAATACGAAGAAAGCTCGGTCTACAACGAACTCTTTCGGTAATCTTATTATTTTCGAGCAATGTTTTTAATAAACAATAAATACATTTTATTTTACAAGTTATATTTTCATAGGATCAACGTGTTTCGTTAAATCTTTTTATGTTTTTTTATCTATCTACAATCAGATGGTTTTATTTTAGAGTCGTCTACCGTGAATGCATGTTCGTCGATCAACCCTCCTTTATCGGTTACTACCGATCAGAATATACGACGGATCAAGATTGTCGATTTGAGTAAACCATTCGATTGCGTACAAGTTCAATGTAGTCTGCAGATCTATTTCAAAAATTTTAACCTTTATATTATTATCGAAGAATAAATCACTGATAACATTTTATGATTTCATTAGGCGGATCTACTAATAAATCTCCTATTGTCGAGAGTGGTCAAAGTTCAATTTTGATAAATAGTGGTATGGCGACATGCGAAGGATCAACTTCAAATGCTCCAATTCAGAATAATGTAGTCCCTTCAGTAGTAAATAGAACAATCGGAGCTCCAAAGCGGAAGGGAAAAGAAAATCAGCCAAGTGCTTGCGCATTGAATAATCAAGGACTTTCTAAGGAGAATGCAAAATATCCAGGTTAATCTTTTTCGGCGGCATGCATTATTTTTAATTTACTTTGTAATAAGCATGAATTAATAAAAGTTTTAAAATTTTCATTTCTTTTAAGGTTATCACGACATTGGCGATCCGGTTTGGAAATGTATTCATTGCGGTGCTAAATTCTGGAGAGATGAGAGAATAGAAAAGGCCAAAAATATTTCAGGACTTCCAAAGTATAATTTGTGCTGCGTTCATGGTTAGTATTTGTTATTATATTTTATGTCAGTTGTGTATTCATAATGATATTTTTTTTTGGTAGATAATTTGTTTTATTTATATACAGTATTAGGATAGTTAAACAACTGTTTTTTTGGTACTCAGGTAAAATTAAGTTACCAGCCATCCTGGACCCTCCGCAAAAGTACAAAGATTTATTGTACGGAAATGGCCCGATGAGTAAAAAATTTCAAAAGTCAATGCGAATGTACAATATGATCTTTTCTTTCACTTCAATGGGAGGGAAGATCGACAGGTCATTTAACGACGGAAGGGCAGCTCCTATTTTCAGATTAAATGGCGATAATTATCATTTGATTGGTAGTTTACTCCCAACCCGAAGCGATAGAGCTATGTTTGCTCAACTGTACATCTACGACACTGAAAATGAAGTAGTAAACAGGATTAATTCCGTGAGGTTAGATGTTTTGATTAATTTATGGTATTCAATTATTTGCATCGAGATTGCAGTTTTTTTTTTTTTTATTTAAATTCTGATAAATTTAATTAATATCGCATTGTCTGTTTAACAGTAATGCTGCGGACATACAGGCTCAACTACAAGATGCTGAGTTTCATGCCGAGATTGTTTCTGTTCTCAAGAACGTACTGAATGAGAATAATATGTTTGTTCTTTGGTTTCGCTATGCCGGGGAAAAGATACGTGAACATAGTGAAAATTTGCTCACTGAAGATGACATTAAACTGAGGTTGATTTGCCGAAGGAATTCTGATGGCCAAAGATACAATTTGCCAACTGTTTCGGAGGTGGCGGCTTTAATTGTTGGAGATGTTGATAACCTGGAGGATCACAGGGATATTATTATTGAAACTCGATCAAAGACTTTACAGCGCATAAATGAGTTGCATGTGTCGTATTTGCCGCTCCAGTATCCGTTGCTATATTTGTACGGAGAAGATGGATTTAGAGATGACGTTCTTCATCGTAAAACGACTAGGAGTAAAGAAGTTAAAAAAAAAAATGTTTCAATGAAAGAGTACTTCTCTTACATGCTGCAGGAGAGGGATACTGAGTCTCCTCATATTCTTTTTGGACGACGTTTATTTCAACAATTCTTGGTTGACGCTTATACGATGGTTGAGTCGTACAGAATTACTTACATAAAAAATCATCAGCAGGATTTCAGATGTGACTCTTACGCTGCGTTGGGCGAAGCATTAATTAGTGGAGAGACTAACCTGGCAGAAACTGGTAAAAGGATTATTTTGCCTTCTTCTTTCGTTGGTGGTGCCCGATTCATGATACAGAATTATCATGACGCAATGGCTGTATGTAGGTGGGTAGGATATCCAAATTTGTTTATTACTCTCACGTGTAATCCGAAGTGGGATGAAATAGAGAGGTATTGTAAAGAAAGAGGATTGACTGCAAATGATCGACCGGATATTCTTTCTCGAATGTTCCACACTAAGTTAGACAACATGTTGAGAGATCTTCGTCAGGGAAAGCTGTTTGGGGAGTTATCTGCGAGTTAGTGCATCCTTTATCTATTTTTAATTTTCAACTGCTCTTATTTAATTAGTTTAAAGTTTTAAATTCTCATTGTGTTTAATTCTTATTTTCAGTTGTTTATACTATCGAGTTTCAGAAACGTGGAATGCCGCATGCTCATATTCTACTGTTCATAAAAAATTTCCCCCAAACACCAACTCCAGGTGTCGTCGACAGTTTTATATCTGCGGAGATTCCTGATTGCAAGGAAGATCCAGAATATTATGACGCGGTCAGTGAGTTCATGATTCATGGTCCGTGTGGTGTAGCAAATAAAAAATCACCGTGCATGGATGGATGTCGATGTACAAAAAAATTCCCGAAGAAATACGTTGATCGCACAACGGTAGATAATGATGGCTTTGTCGTTTACAAAAGAAGGGATGATGGCAGGACAATATTAAAGGGAGGAATTGAACTTGACAATAGGTATGCTTTTAGGATGTTTCGTTTTATTTATGCTTAGATAATAAAAAAAAAATCATCTTTGAATACTTCGTCCAGAATGCCATTGTATAAAATTCATCTTCTAATAATCTCACTGCGTTCATATTTTTTTCAGGTCTGTTGTTCCCCATAACCCTTATCTCCTGAAAAAATATAGATCCCATATTAACGTGGAGTGGTGCAATCGTTCGCGGTCTATTAAATATTTGTTCAAGTACGTTCACAAAGGACACGATCGAGCAACTGCCGTTTTTTATCAGTCTCACAATGACGCTGCTGGAAATAGAATTATTGATGAAATAAAGCAATATTTAGATTGCAGATACGTATCTGCTTCGGAAGCGGTGTGGCGGTTATATGGATATGAAATTCATTTCATCCAGCCTAACGTTGTGAGATTGAAATTTCATCTGCTTAACGAGCAGGTTGTTGTATTTAGGGAAGGGTCGTCTGTTACGAATGTTTTGACCAGAGCAGCGGGTAAAGAGACTATGTTTACAGCTTGGATGATTGCAAACATTAAATTTCCAGGAGCGAAGGAGATAACTTACGCTGAGTTTCCTATGAAATTCGTTTGGGATGAGAAGGAACATGCTTGGAGGCCAAGGAAGAGAAGATTTGCTCTAGGGAGATTGAACTATGTACATCCAGGCAGGGGGGAGTTGTATTATATGCGACTTCTGCTGAATGTTGTGAAAGGTTGTGAATCGTATGATGATATTTATCGTTATAACGGGATACGATATGAAACCTTTAGAGAAACCTGTTTCGCCCGTGGTTTGATTGATGACGATAATGAATTCGTTAAAGCCATTGAAGAAGCTGCAGTTTGGGGTTCAGAAACAATGCTTCGATCTTTATTTGTGAATTTGATTACTTCTGATTCTGTCAGTCGGCCAGAGATTCTTTGGGAAAGTTGCAGCCATCTACTCATGCCAGACATCTTAAATAAATATCGTGTTCGTTTGGAACGCCCTGGTATGATTATTAACATCTCCTATTCATTCTTTACAGTTTATTCATGTGTTGACGACATAAATGCACTATACATCGGGTCTAAGAGTTCTTTATATGATTTTTTATTTCTTCTCTTTTTTTACAAATTTGATTCTCAGCGACAATCAAATTAAAAATTGTGATTTTTTATTTGTTCTCTTTTTTTACAGATTTGATTCTCAGTGACGATCAAATTAAAAATTTGTGCTTGAGGGAAATTGAAGATGTAATGCAAAGAAAAGGGAAAACCCTTTTAGATTATCCCAATATGCCGTATCCGCAGCACGATGAAGCTATTGGCCGAAATCGCCTTATAGCAGAAGAGCTGAATTACGATCGAAAAATACTTACAGAAGAGCACGTCAAGCTGATCGGAATGCTCAATCGTGATCAAAGCCAAGCATATGAATCGATAATGTCTGCTTTCCACGAAAACAAAGGACAAATTTTCTTTCTATATGGTTATGGAGGAACCGGCAAGACATTTGTTTGGAACACTCTCTCTGCCGCTGTTCGTTCAATGGGACATATTGTGTTGAATGTTGCTTCTAGCGGAATAGCTTCTCTTCTCTTACCCGGAGGCAGGACAGCTCATTCAAAATTTTCTATTCCTTTGAACTTAACCGATGATTCAACCTGCAATATAAGCAAGAGAACCGAACTCGCTGAGTTGATTCAACAAGCTAAAATGATTATATGGGACGAAGCTCCCATGACGCATAGGTAATAAAACGCGTCTCATTCTCAGGTTTCGTATTTCACATTGTTTGTATTTTATTTTTTTTTGCTGAAAATTATCTAACTGAAGTTGACTTTGTATAATTTTGTAGGCATTGTTTTGAAGCACTTGATCGAACAATGCGTGATATTATGCGAAGTTCTGATCCGCGGGCTGGTGAAAAGCCCTTTGGGGGAAAGGTTATTGTATTTGGAGGGGATTTCCGCCAAATTTTTCCGGTAATTGCTAAAGGTACGAGACAGGATATTGTTCATGCGACGATTAATTCCTCCAACATTTGGAGAGAATGCAAAGTCTTGAGGTTGACGACTAATATGAGATTGCAGAATTTTGTGGACGAAAATGATTTAATTACTTTAAGAGAATTCTCTAATTGGATGTCTTCGATTGGGGATGGAACTATAGGAGACGACAATGATGGGGTTGCTGTTGTAGAAATTCCCAATGATCTTCTCATAACGTCCTCCGATGATTTCATCGGTTCAATGGTTGATGCAATATATCCGGATTTCTCAAATCATATTGGAGACGTGGAATTCTTACAAGGTAGGGCCATTTTGGCTCCGACTTTGGAAGAAGTTGATTCTATTAATGATTACATGGTTTCGATGCACTCTACGGATGAAAGAATATATCTTAGTGCTGATTCGATTGAAAAGTCTGAGGGTGCAGAGAATATGTTTGCAAACATGCACTCCGTTGAATTCTTGAATACCATCAAATGCTCAGGGTTGCCGAATCATCAGTTGAAGTTAAAGGTTAGTTCTATCTTATTTGTAATGTTTTTACGTTTGTTCGTAATATAAAATATTAATGGATGTTATGCTCCTTAATGTTTATATTAAATGGTATCTTATTCGTAAAATGAAAATGTAGATTATTTTATTTATTGTTTGTATGCTTGATGCATATGAACATGATGTTTAGTTATTGATGTTTACTGTTTTGTTTTGTTTTCGTTTAGGTTGGTGTTCCGGTGATGTTGATAAGAAACATGGATCACTCGGCAGGACTATGCAATGGAACTCGATTGGTCGTAACCAAACTTGGGACTTATGTTATAGAGGCGCGAGTCTTGGGAGGCAAAAATGCGAATGAAATTGTGTATATTCCCAGGATGACGCTTTGTCCTTCTGATTCGAGGATTCCTTTTAAATTTCAACGAAGACAATTCCCGTTGATGATATCGTATGCAATGACGATCAATAAAAGCCAAGGTCAATCGTTGACAAATGTTGGTGTGTTTTTGAAGAAACCGGTTTTCACTCATGGGCAACTGTACGTTGCTGTTTCAAGGGTGACGAATAGAAGTGGGTTAAAAATTTTGTGTTGTGACGAGAATGGTAAACTTACAAACAAAACAAATAATGTGGTGTTTAAGGAAGTCTTTCAAAATTTGTAATAAAAGTTTAGAATTTTGCCTTTTAATGTTTTCCTTAGAGAATATAAATGAAGTTCAAACATGTACTTTACTATTGTAATGTATGTTTTAAACGAAAACAAATTGTTTTAAACCATATTGTATAGAGCTATGTACGTAAAATCACGAGCACCGCAAGATCAAGGGCACATTAAAACACCAACCACGGAACGCCAATTTACTACTATACAATTCAGTGTTATGTAAAATAATAATTATTAGCAAATTTTTCGATTCTTTCGATTTATACGTTAATCATGATATATATGGTTGTATCTTCTCTATGATTTTTTCGACTAGCATGTTAATCAACATAATTTTTTACTTTCGTTCAAGTAAATACTTAGTTAAATACTTAATTTTTTTTTCTTCTCTTTTTTAAATCAATGTTAATCTTTAATATTAATTGTAGGTACGTAATATTAATTAAATAAATTTTAATTTTAATTCATAGTCATTACTTGGAAATGGATAAATAGTGAGATTTAATCGATAATTATACCTATTTAAATTTGGTTAATATAGTCCTTATTTATAGTAAAAAACTACTAATATTTAAGTCAGTTAGTCGATTCAATCAAATTGATGTCTTACAAAGATTTTAGTCGATTCAATTCTTAATTATAGGAATTAAATAATGTTGATATTTATCCCAAATTTAATTTTACTATAAATAAATAATTTGAAATATTACTATATTATTATGAAATACACTTTAAATAATGAATATTTATTAATTAAAATAATGTTAATACTTTTACTACGCTTCACCATCTTCATAAGAAACTTTATCTTTTTCAGAAACAATCTAGGGTTAGTCGTTAAGCTTTTTTATCTTTTTTCCGAATATTTAAGGTTAGTCTTTAATCTTTCTTCTCCTTTTTCAGAAGCGAAGGTCACAACTCATACGAGACATGAATTCCAACTCTCCTAAGGCTAGATATTCCGCTGGAAGTTCGAGTGGAGGTCTCGGAAAGATGAATCCTGGTGTAGTTGACTGTGAGTATTCTATACATTTTTTTTATTGTATCGATTAGTTTGTTTTTGATACTTCTACTTAAATTTTTGTATATGATAAGATTTTGTTTCATATTCGGTATATGGTCGAATCTGGATTTTCGATTTAAATAATCACTTAATTCAGTTTCGCTAAATTATTCTTTTCGATTTTTGTATAGATTTTAATTTTTGTATCAATAACCCATTTATCTCTGCATTACCCCGGATTATTGACTTCATGTTTTAAAAGTTGGGCTCATCTAAAGTATTATCTACTGATATGTTAATTGTTTCGCAAGTAACAAGAACATTACCATCTCCAATGAGATTCCACATTACGATCATCGATGGAGCTATTGATAGTGTTGTAAGTATATATATACTATGTTGTCTTCATATTTTGTGTTTATATTTATCTCTGAATTAACCAAATTTGTCTTTTGCTAAGCAAATACCTACATCATTCCTTGAAAAGTGCTCATACCGTATGCCCAACTTCGCCCAAATCAAGACACCTTATGGTCCTTCTCATTCTGTTGCTTTGCGTGAAGACGAAGACGGTTGTCTGCATATATTCTCCGGATGGCAGGAGTTTCGTGAAAGGTATGAAATTAGAACGGGGCAGTTGCTGACTTTTCATTTGATTGATCCAATCTACTTCCATGTACATATCTATGATGTCGATGGTGTTGAGATAACGTATGATGTTGACCACAAAAAAAGAGGACGCGAAGTAGACTTAAAGAGTCTTGCGCACAAGTTTTCTGAACAACTTGAAGCACATCAACACTATCGACTGGTAATTTCTACTACAAGCTATTTTACTACTTAATATAAATCAGTTTTAAATTAATTTGAACATTATATTTTTTTCATGATTTTCAGACTATTCCGAGGATGTTTGCCACGGATACTAAACTTGAGAACAAATCTAAGTTGACACTATCAAATAATAGAGGAATCAAAATGGAAGCGACCTTGCGTAGACGAACTGAATCAGAAACAAATAAAAGCATTTTTATCGGCAGCGAATGGAAGGATTTTTATGATCTGAATAAGTTTGAAGTCGGCAGTAAGTTGGACTTCTATTACGATTATAACTCAAATACGTTGTTCGTTGTTCGAGAACGTGAGTATTTGTATTCGGATTCTGACTTCGAGTGACTGCATTACCCATGATATGTTTGAACTATTGTTTTTCTTATTAGTATGAACTGTTACATTTCTTATTTTATTAAATTTTGCTATATGAAATTTGTAATGTATGTATGTTTTAAACGGAAACAAATTGTAATGTATGTTTCTCTTATTATTTTGTAATGTATGTTTTAAACGAAAACAAATTGTTTTAAACGATATTGTAGAGAGCTATGTACGTAAAAGCACGAACACCGCGAGATCAAGGGCACATTAAACACCAAACACGACGCAAGGACATATCCCGGGCATCGCACGGGTGTTACACTAGTATAGAACAACTCAAAAATTAAAATGTGTTTTTGAATTTACAATTTAAACTCCATAAAATAAACTTTCACCATATTGTAAAATTATTTATGTAATTATAATAAAAAAACACATTTTGAAAAGTATAATTACTATATTACGTTGCGAATATATAATTATTTTATTAAAATAAAATTTTATACTATGCCCAGTCATTTATTCTTTCTCTTTTTCAAAACCTTTTTCGTTCAGTACGTAGATAAAGAAGAGGTTGAAGAAGAACGTGGAGACTACATCTTCAAGGTCCTGAAGCTGAGGCAGGTCGCGGAATCTCCAGCAAGGCCATGGGAATCATGAACAGCTTTATCAACGACATCTTCGAGAAGATGTTCAAGTACAACAAGAAGCTGACGATCACCTCCCGGGAGATCACGGCGGTGCCGCCCGGACAGCTCGCCAAACATGCCGTTTCTGAGGGTACGAAGGCTGTGATTATGGATGCGGTCAGAAGTAGTTGAACTTACTTGTGAACGAGTCCCTTTGTTATACCTCACTCCTTACTTTTGCCGTTAAGAAACGATATTCTGCTCTCAAAAAATTGTTTTACACTGAGTCCAGTGCAGGCGATGTGACTACCTTTAAAATTTGAACACATTTTTTTCATAATTTAAAAAGAAAAATGTAACTTAATTTTTGAATGAAAACAATAAAAAAGGGAAAGAGTATAATATATATTATACCTTCTACGAAGAGAAGGCGTACAAATTAACTTAGAACAATATCTTTTGCGCATGCAAGCTGCACTTATTTAATTATAATTATAATTAGAAAAACAAGAAAATTAAGCTATAGAGCCTTACTAGCATTGTTTCTTCAAGAACCCAAACGTATTCTCTTTCAAATTGTACTCAATATAGAAATTCTGCTGCAGATAATTACCAACAATCGTAGTCGCGCCCCCGTTGACCATAAGCAGGCAAGCAACCGAACCGTCGACCATAGTAAAGTAATTCTCCCTCGGAAAATCCATCACAGCACCTCCTTGAAAGGTGAAGCTCAACTTCGGTATATATTTCAACGAAACATCTCCCGAAACACGGTAACACAACGCCAAACCCGTCTGGTTCTCAGTCCCTACGTCTCTAGCGTAGTTATTCCCAACGCTCTTCTCGAATTCATCGACCACCAACTTCAACGTGGATCCCTCCATTGTGGTGAAGGTGGTCCCCGAATCCACTATGGTCCCACCGTCCCCGTTGGAATTCGGCCGCTGGACTTCATTCGGCACCTCGACTCCCGCCTCCCCCACCGTAATGTTCTTCAGCGATACGTAATAGTTTTGCTCCGGGACGTTGAGGAACGGAGTGTAGGTGACTCCGGGAACCCCGGCTTTAGCCCCGCCCCCGGCCGTCAGGACTAAATCGCCGCTGCCTGTGACGCGGCTGCCTTTGTCGTTGTAAACGTGAGTGGTCATGCAATAGGAGAAACTGTCGAGGCCCATCTGAGCGGGCAGCGAGGTTTGGTCCCGCCCGAACCCGGCGATGCCGGTCGGAAAGCTGTACGAGGATAGGGAGCACCCGAGGAGGAAATTGGGGACTCGCGTTTCGTCGGGAAAGTTTAGAGTGTCGAACACGTAGTCCCCCGAGGTGTTCCCCGTTCCGTATAGGAGTGTGTACGGCAGAAGTTCTTCGGTGCTGCAGTCTTTTGGTTTGGAGAGACGGGGGAAGAATCGGATGATGTTTTGGTATACCGTGGCATTGCATATGTCGACACTCAAAGAGTCGGACAATTGTGAGTCGAAAACTTTCTTGTCCTGGCCTCCACTGAAATTGCAGTCGATGCATGAGTAGGTTTTAGTGCATGGTAGCCAAACGAGGCTGCTGCCGGTGTCCATGACGAGGGACAAGGTTTGTGGTGGTGTGCCGAAGCTGAGGGGGATTGTGTATTCCCCGTAGCCTCGGAGGGAGACGGGGACGTCGGCTAATTTGGGGTTTTTGAGAGTTTGGACTCGATATGAAGAGGCAAAGGCGAGGCGGGTCAGCTCTTGCCGTTTGTCGACGTTCATGGGAGAACGAGAGAGGGAGAGGACGAGGGAGGTGGCGGTCGAGTACTTTGAACAACAAAAAACTAGTGTCAAGAGAGAAAATGCATGGACAAGAAATACAGAAACCATTGTTGTTAATTTGTTGTTGTTGTTTCCTCAAAGAGTGTTAGTATTTATATTGCAGGGAAGGATAATAAAATGTGCAATTTTTCTGTCTTAAAAATCATTTTTCTTTGGTACGATTTTCGTGGATTTGAAAAAACGATGTCTATTGCATTTTTTTTCTTTCTTCTCAACAGTACTCTCAGTGATTTGCCCGATTTAGACTATCTTTTTTTTTTTTATTTAGACTATGTTTTTTTTGGACTGAAACTCGAAATTCGAATTAATTGAATGAATCTAAAATGAATTGTTAAATATTTTTATGAATATTAATAATAAACAAATTGATTTGACTTTAAATAGACTGTAATTAAATTCAAAATAAATATACTAAACTCGACAACGGATTTTATTTTCTTAAGGTTTCCACAAGACAATTAAATAAAAAGGCTACCATACGGTCAAAGTCTTTTGCTGCCAAAATTCGTTGCTGCATGTCTTAATGTAGATTTTGTTTTACTTTACGGGATTTTGTAATTATGGTTTTTGTTGTCCCATAAACAATAATATCATTAATAATTATATTGTATTTTCAAGAGATGTTTGTTCGATTGATTGAGCACTTGAGAATTGTAAGGTTTAAGGTTATATCTGAGACATGTGTGTCCCATAATGGGCTAGTCCCACAAAAAAAAAAAACTTCAAACTCTAGAAATATGTGTTGAGTATTTAAATTTACTTGAAATATGCGTGCTTGAATATTATAACTAATCGACGGTCAAATAAGAGAACAGTTGACTAACTTGACAAATAATTATAAAACGGAGAGAGGAATAACATATATTTGAACCAATTTTGTTAACCTTTTTGTTTCTTATTTTTAATTTCTAATATATATTGATTTTTCCATAATATATTATAATATTATATTAAAATCGCTTTTGGTTAACAGTCAAATCGGTTTGAAATTCAGACAAAATGTTTCCAACTTCTATATTTACAATTTCAACGATCAATTTGGAATAATTGACATAATTACATTTGATTAAGTAGAAATCATTCTCATTTCATGTGCAAATTAAATAGTGATAAAGTGTTGAATATTATAACTAATCGACGGTCAAATAAGATAACAGTTGACCAACTTGACAAATAGTTATGAAACGGAGGGAGGAATAACATATATTTGAACCAATTTTGTTAACCTTTTTGTTTCTTATTTTTAATTTCTAATATATATTGATTTCTCCATAATATATTATAATATTATATTAAAATCGCTTTTGGTTAGCAGTCAAATTGGGAATATTTCCAACTTCTATATTTACAATTTCAACGATCAATTTGGAATAATTGACATATTTACATTTGATTAAATAGAAATAATTCTCATGTGCAAATTAAATAGTGATAAAGTGTTGATTTTGTAATTGATTTGATTTTGAGAATATTCTAAGGTCATTTTGGTCATTGTAGAGGCTCATTTAGATCTAAGAATATTTTTTTTTGGTATAGATCAATTACATGTCATAGGGTTCGAACCTAGGACCTTTGATTCTCAATTCGATGGCTCAACCAACTGAGCTAAGAATTATTTTTTATTGTTTTTTAATTTGAGAAATTTTTGAATCTAACGTGAAAATGGAATATTTTGTTGTTTTTATTAAACATGAATACTTAGACTCCATTTTGTATCTTGTGGTAACAATATTATTTAATTTCTTTGGTCTATAATGAATTTTATTGAGATATTTATTTGCAAGTTGTGCATGAGTAGCTAGATCTATATAGGGATTGTGTAATGCTTAATCAATGAGAAAATGTGGTTAATTGTGTAGCTAGTTGAAGCGTTTTGAAAATATTCGTGATAAATGATATTCGCTCCAATTTTGTCAAGAGTAAATTATAATGTAAATTTATCAAAAGGCAATCCTCAATTTAACACTAAAAGTCTAATCAAGATTTTCAATGATCTTAGGCTCGTAACAATTGAGTAATGGAACAGTTTGATTCCATGAATGCATGGTTGATTGAAGTGTTCTTACTTGATGTTGAAGTTTATGAATCAAATTGTTTCATGTTACTATGTATAGTGATGAATGTATGTTTTTTAATTTTGGATTAAGACAATTATATAATTCAAATGGATAATTATAGATTAATAGCTGAACTATAGACACTTTTGTACTTTGGTTATTCATCTTGCAATATGTACACCAACTAGCTGAACTTTGACGAAATTACATTTTCATTTAAAAATGAGCGATTCTCGACCACATGTGAGATGCACATGTCCAAGTATATTATGATCATTAATTTGAGATGGAGGAAGTATATTAAACTAAACTTCTACAAATAGACAACAAACTTTAATCCTTTTAGAAAGGTAAGTGAATTACACTTTTTAAATATTTTCTCTATCATTTATGATTTCATATATTTTCTCTATCATTTATGATCTCATTTATTTTCTCTATCATTTACAAAGATATATTTTTTTATGATCTCATATATCTTCCCATCCAAAAAATAAAATATATTTTTTATTTTTTTATTTTAAAATATAATTATATCGAAAAAAGTATAAAAATATTTAGAGTAATTTAGAGAAAAAATAAAAATGAGTTTATGATTTAAAAATAAGTATTCTAGTTTAACTTCTTAATAAAATAGGTAATCAATTTATTGCATATATATAATTTAATGTATTTATATTAATTGTATTCATAATTTAGGTAGACTTTTTAAATTAGATTTGTCTATTTTAACCTTTATATTATATTAATGATATTTTCCATTTAATTTGTACATTTTATTTAGTTATTGCTGAAATCTTAATCATTTGCGGAAACAGATTCTTGAAATCAATCAAAGTTTTTTTTTAGAAAATAGTTTCTGATTGCGATTCGTTTTTTTTTTTCAAAATTCAAAAAACAAGCTTAGCCGTTCTCGCATTCGTGGATGTGGTCCCGCGGATTCTGATGTCTTCGGTGATTTCCAGGACTTGAGATCTTGAATTGCTGGCGAGGCACCGCTTAGAGAAAGAAGAGATGGACTATTGTTATAGAATGGAGAGGCACCATTACTGTACAGCCCGCCGAGTACGATTTTGGGACGACGGCAACTTATCCTACACGGGACTATGCGAATTTTGGTGTTCGTTATTTTCTTGGCAGCAGTTACATCCTCTCGATGTGGTCGTTATTTCTGGATTATTAATGTTTTTATCATAGTGTGTTAGTTAGATAAAGCATTTAACATTTACACTAGTTTGTTCTCCTGTATGACAATCTAACAACGTTCTTGGTTGCAGGATTAATGGCTGGATATATGGCTAAGATTGTGTACTGTGGTGAGGCGCTGCAATATCGTATGGTGGCAACTTATCCTACACGAAACTATTCGATAATATACGTTCACAATTTAAAAAGCACAAAAAGAAAACTTGCAAAGAAGTTATTTAGTAACTGGTAGATGGAGAACAAGCGTCATGTAGATCCAATAAAGACTACAATTCATTACACATGTAGTTTTTTTTTTCTTCAACCGAGGTTGAATATGAATAATTGTGTTTCATGATTTAATAAGAGCATGAGTCGTCTGTTACCTATTCCTGGGCAAAGTTTGAATTGTAGTCTCATTATATATTTTCATTTAATTTGTTGAGTCTTCTTTTTTGAAAGGTAGTTAGGTTTAATATGTGCACCGTTTAGTGAAGATATTTCTTGTACATGAACTGTCAGAAGGCATCAGCAAAAAATTGTATATTTTCATAATTTATTCCCACAAAAATATTTTACAAATCATCTCATGTATATAGTTTGCATATATATGGTAAAACGAATGTGCATAGCAGGGATGCAAACCTTTATCATGATGGACTATGAAATACATTCATACATATGTAGGTGAGCATCTGAATTTTGGCATACTACTTGTAATGTCAAATCGGCAGTGTTGGTTGAGTCATTATATATTTCAGTTTTGGTATTTTTGATTTTTTTCTAGCTCGGCATCATATGTTTGTGTATAAGCTACTGTTTGGTCGAATCCGAAATTTTATATCATGTACCATGTTAGCAGTTATATATACCTTACCGGGAAATATTGTATTTTTCACCATAATTTTCACGATAGTTTAAATTATCCATTTCTCTTAGTGGGTATTGGTGTCTAATGTAATCAGGATACCAAACTAAGACATTGTCATGTTCGTCTTTTTATGAATACTTTGAACAAACACAATCATTGAAAAAGTATCAAAATGTATTGTCGATCTTTTCATGAGACAAAGTTATACCAGTATTAAAGTCTAGTAGGAAATTAATCTGATCCTGATCTGGAACCAAAAAGCAATGACCATAGACATAAGCTCATCTCATGTATATTGTTTGGTTATAGACAGAAAAAGTTGCAACTCAGAAACACATGAAACTATAATGATGGAGAACCTGATTATGGACATGCAGCTGAGAAAAGGTTGTCATACTAAATGTAATGTCAAACCTGCAGTGTTGATTTATTCAACAAATGTCATGGACTACGTATGTAAGGGACCATATGTTTAAGCATAAGCTAGTCTAAATTTTCACAGTATTTTAAAAGGCAGGGTAGTTTCCTTTGGGATTTGGATAGCTGTTTTTAGGATCCATTTATGCCGGTGACAAAGTGTTTTGTTAGTCTGCATATGAAAACTGAGAACACAAAGCTTCAAGGTCAATCTCAAATATTTTTTTACCAAAATACTGTGACAAACATGTCAATGACAAACTATCATTTCAAAAGTCTAGAAGAAAAGGAATATGATCCTGAAAGTGCAATCCAAAAACAATTAACATAAGGTTCTTGTTTGAATTTACTTCTGCCTGTTTGTTATTGTATGCAAAAGAAAATCAGCTTGAAAGAATTTTTTAACGGGCAGCCCTCCAACACGACGGACTTCTTGCAAATCTCTTGACAAGTTCAGCTCTGAATTTCTTGGCCGCTGTCTCGTCAAAAGGACCACCCACGTACCTTTCATGGGCAAGTGTGTTCATGTAGTGCATGACGTACATACCGCAATCCACACTGTCATTTGAAAGAATTTTCAGCATATAAACACACCACTGTATATGGTACAATTCAAAGCACATATTGTTTAAGACAATTCAAAGCTCTAATTAAGTGCGCGCTCACCACATAATCGTATAACGACTCAAATATTAAATCATGCATCGCCACTGTATCCAAATTTTCGGAAACTTCCTGTTTACGGTTAACAGTAATTAGATGTTTGATAGGATGAGTAACACATACTGATAAACCACTTTATGAATTTTGAACTACCATCTACACTGCACAAGCATATATAATGTATGTAATAGATTCTGTCATAAAAATTAAACCATTACTAATCATCGCCCAATGCATCCCTGTGATCAAGAATTAACTGTTGGGACGAATAGGTGTTATGTGCCATAACATGTTATAGTTAGAGTAACTTTTATTTTAAGCTATTTAACAACTTGTTCGTAAACTGATAAACCACTTTATGCCTTTTGAACTACCATCTACACTGCACACGCAGCAGTAGTGTATATAATAGATTATGTCATTAACTTTTTTAATAGCTTATGTGAACAAGCAGATACAGTGTATGTATTCTATTCTGACAGGAAGTTAAACCATTGTTAATCATCACCCAAGGCACCCCTGTAATCAAGCTTTATCTATTTGTACTAATACGTGTTATGTATTCGACCAAGTTTTGACGAAGTGTAACTATTAAGCTATTACACTACTTGTTCGTAAACTATCAAACCTCTTAATGCATTCAAATCTACCGACTACACTTCATAAGATAATATCGGTGTTTATTCTAAAAACAAATTATATATACTGTGTTGGACAACACATGTGATTCTCTTAAACAAATAATTATTCTCTAAACTAGAATGACTAACCATACAATAGCTAGTGATATAGTACAAGTTGTTTGAGTATTGAAAGACAACCTTATAAGCTAGGTCAAACTAATACGTGTAATATCTACGAACAAATCGTAAGTACTGTATCTTGTCAATTTTAAAACACTTGCTCGTAACCTATCAATCCACTTGATTGATGAAACTATACATCAAACACTTGCTAAATCATAATAAAACTATCTGGTACATTACTATAACTATTAAAAGCGCAATCATACGCATAAACAAATATTAGTTTAAAACATGAAAAGTTTAAAGTGTTGAAACTATCTTGCACACTACACAGCCATCAAACACTTGGTAAATTATAATAAAACTATCGGGTCATTAGTATAACAGATAAATGCGTAATTCTATACATATACAAACATTAGTTTAAACCATCAAACACTAGTTCAAACTATCTTCCACACTACACTATCACATACACTTACTTCCACACATGCTAATAATACAATTATTTACTGTACTAGTTTAGTTTCTTTTTTTGTCTGTAATTTTTTTTTCATCTCCAAGTCTCTGTCATCCCATTGGACTCATGCTAATGTTTTCTCTTCTACTGTTCACACAATCTCTCAAATCAAATTAGATACTACATATATATCATTTGAATCTTCACTGCTAGTCTGCTACAAACCACAAACTTCAAAATGGTTCGACAAGAAAAACACTACAAATGTTTTTGCCTTTGTATTGTACACTTTAACACTCGGATCATTACAAAGTGACACGCTTACCAAACAACAAGAACATGCGTGTGTGTATATATATTTGCATGTATTGAAAATGATGTTAAATTCCAATTCTCTAATGACAATTGGACTGCAACTTAGCATTTTTGTAATTAAATGCAAAATGGAAGATACACAGTTACAATTACCCAAAGCATTCATTTATCCACGACTCACTCACGGTAAGAGAAGCCATAAATAGTGGTTGAGCTGATTTTGGCTCAGTTTCTCGACATCGCCCATGATTAGGGGTGGGAATGAGTCAGGCTACCCGACAGGGGCCTATGGCTCGGCCTACAAAAGCTCGGCTCGACTCGGCTCGTTTATTAAACGAGCCAGGCTTAAGCTTTTTTAAAAGCTCGTTTATATAAACAGGCTAGGCTTAAGCTCTATTCCAAGCCTTTTAGGCCTAACAGGCCGGCCTATTTAATATATATATATATATATATATATATATATATATATATATATATATATATATAAATAAATATATTAATAAGGTATATATCTAATTTTAGAGAAAAATAATATTTCTAATTTTAGTTTTTTCTAAATACATATTAATTATTATTCTATGATTGTTATCCACATTGTTAGAAATTTAAAATTAAAATGTGATTATCTTATATTGATTGGATGATACTTTTTAAACATTATTTATATTTATAAAATGTTGTTCACATTTTTTATTATTATTAATTATTGAATAGTTAAAAGTTAAAAATAATTTTATAAAATGAATTAAATATAATTAAATTTAATTAAAATATTTTTATTTGAATCTTAGATTTATTGTACTTAAAAAGGCTTTTAAAAGGCTTTCAGGCCGGGCCTATTTACAAAAAAGGCTTAGACCGAGCCTCTTAAAAAAGCCTACGATAGATACTAGGCCAGGCTTGAGCCTAAATTTTTTAAACCAAGCCCAGGCCTATTTAAGGAAAGCCCGGCTCGGCTCGGCTCGTTCCCACCCCTACCCATGATCTACAGAAGAATGGACTGGTCCTGGATGGGAAAATTTGCGACAAACTCAAACAGGACGATCTCCAAGTCCTCCATGACAATTTTCTTGGGTTTCCAGCGATAAACACGATGGGCGCCCTTTGAAACTTTAAATTGCCTCACCGGAGTACGATCAACCCCGTGACGACATTCGCGAAATACAACCACCTCCCCGGCTTCGCGTCCATCAGTGCCTCCACTACTTGACGGCTGAGACTAAAAAACCAAATGACCATACAGAACAAAGTAATGCAAAAAAAGATTTGTTAGAGACGACTACATAAAACTGAGATATCCTAGTTTCTCTAGATATCCTATACCTACTTGGATTAGATGTCTTAAGAAGAATCAAAATTCGATTTTGATTAGGATTCTTGAGATCTAATTTAAATAGGATTGAGAAATTATTAAAATATTGATTTTATTTAATTTAAGTATTTTATTTAAAATCTTTAGATTAATTCAAAATTTATTTTGGATTGGAAAATCTTGGATTTTATTTAAAATAGAATTAAATATGGAAATCAATGGATTTTAATAATATTGATTTTATTTAATTTAAGTATTTTATTTAAAATCTTTAGATTAATTCAAAATTTATTTTGGATTGGAAAATCTTGGATTTTATTTAGAATAGAATTAAATATGGAAATCAATGGATTTTAATAGTATTGATTTTATTTAATTTAAGTATTTTATTTAAAATCATTAGATTAATTCAAAATTTATTTTGGATTGGAAAATCTTGGATTTTATTTAAAGTAGAATTAAATATGGAAATCAATGGAATTGATTTTATTTAATTGGGGTAAAATTAAATATGAGAATCAAAGAATTTTTCCGTCACTCGACAAAGTATTCAAGACGTAGAATGAAGACTCAAGGAAAGCATGCTGGAATTCATCAAGGTACGAATAGTCGAGAAATAATTTTACTTGAGCAATTATTTGATTATTTGTGTACGTACTTGCATGAAATGTATGTTTGTTATTATGCTTATGTGTATTTAATTATGCATTAGATAGCGTATCCCTTTGTTATAAAAAGCTAAGTGGGAGAGGGAATGGAAACATTGCCATGGTCTCCATTGCTGTTCTCTTGGTGACTTTTATGGACTTTTGAAGTTCGTATAGACAAGTCATTGGAGGAGAATTCTTGTAATTCCTTTTACGAGAAACATTGATTAAGTTTATCAAACAATGCCTAATTTGTCTTTCTGAAACTGATTTCAAGTCGACTCATTCTCACCCCGGGGAGTGGAATGGAGCCAAAGCCACTTGGTCATGTCGAGGACACAAATTAGAGACTTTCGTGTCATTTGATGACTAGATCGATTGTCTGCTCGGCTCCCTCATTCTATGAGAGATAGGGTCGTTCGCATGGTGAATCACTGGTAAGAAACTTCGAGTTTCACTTATGATTCTCCGCGTCTTGATTTACAAAAATTGAATGGATCAAGTAATTGGGAGTCAATTATAAAAGTCTCTTGGTGTAGTAAACGTCCACACCACGTGGCTTGCTATACTAACGGATTTTGGATTAATTGATGTAGACAGTTATAAGAAATTGTGAAGAGTTGTGAAGTTGTCGTAAACGTCCACACCACGTGGCTTGCGGTGATGTAGCAATTCCTAACGATTTACTTTAGTGCTGAGTAATGGTTTACACTTAGATACGCATTATAGTATTCCTCCCCACGAGGTTACGCTATAAGTGATGTATGACCAAAGAAAATCTAATTGCTAAATCATTTGGGTGGGTAAACGTCCACACCACGTGGCTTGCCTTACCTGATGGGATTTTAGATGTGATTAGTGGTTTAATGATATTATTTGAGGGAGATAATATCGGATATTAAATCAATTGTTTGTTGTTATATGTGCTCATAGATTAGGAAATGGCCTTGAACCCACTTTATGTGATACGTAAGGATTTTAACTCACTGGTCCCTAAATGTAATGATAGAGATCTAGACATTACCCAAACTGTTAAAGAGTGCAAGGTTGTACTCAGTGAGCTTTGTCCTCCCGAGCCTATTGACATAGGCGGCTAGACAAGAAGCGATGAGGATACTCATAAAGGCCAGTCACTTCGAGGAAACGCTTAAAACACGTTTTTTAGATGATTGACCTTTTGGACGAGTTGAGACGGAAATCGCAAGCTCTTGTAGCCAATGCCAAAGGTTTCGAACCTAAGGGCAAGATCGGAGAAAAAGGAAAAGCAAGCAAAGAAACCCAGTGGTCCTAAGCTACTTGGACCACTAGATGGGACGAGAAAGCCATGAGGCAAGTGTTCTCGATGCAAACAGTCTGGGTACTGGAAGTCTGATTATCCTCTCAAAAGTACGAAATTTTCTTTAGTCGTGAAACATATTCAGTGGTATTATCTACCGGAACCTGGTGTGTAGATATAGAACCACTGACGGTATGTGCATTTTAAATGCAAGGGTTCCAGGAAACCCGACGACTTAGAAAAGAAGAAATCGTAGTCTACATGGGCAATGCTGTGGAGGAGGCAGCAGTTGCAGTGAAGGACATTTTATAGGATTTCATTTTGAGTTATTGCTTTTATGTACCTTTCATATTAGAAAGAACTTTGTTCTGGATTTCTAATGAATGGATATTTTATTTCTTTTAATCATTTGATGGTTATAAGAAGAAATAATGATATTATCTATTTTGGTACATTAGCTAGCAATATATAAATGATGAATCCTGAGTCCACCACGATGCAACGAACCGTTATACATAACTCGTTTTACTAATAAGATATTTCTTTATTAAATCATTTATACTTGTGGATTCTTATGCTAAGTCATATTTATTCAAATAAGAAGTTCAAAGGTCGAAAATTGATTGTAGGACCTTCCGACCTAAGAATCTAATTTGGAAGATAATACGACTAAGCAATCCTTTATGGATATAAGATATAAGATCCGGACAAGTATTAGAATTGATTGACTCTGATTTATTATCAGAGCTTGGGATTGGATCCCAAGAGACTACACCATACAGTCTTCTGTAGGATTGGTGTGTCGATAATAAGAAATGGAACTCTTATAATAGTAAAAGATGAGTTAAACGGAACTACCTATGTTCTATGGATATGTCTTAGAATATCCTAAAAGAACAAAAGGTGTGTGTTCAAATAGTACTATGAACCAGAAGGACGTTATAAGTTCTAACGCCCGGTTCTTAGAGGAAGACTATTAGATGAACCACAAGCCCAAAATGACATGATACTTCGGAAGAGAGAGAAAACGATTAAGACTTGGAACCAGCCGAACCGAGTAGCGGTACACCACTAACTGCACCTACTGTTATTACTGTTTATACACCGGAATGCCATTGTAGTGGGAGGTTGTTTGACAACCGGAGATATTCATAAGACTAGGAGAGCTTTGAACTCTGGACCTAGTATACATGAAATCAATCCCTGGATCTACATGAAGGCGGTACTAGATCTAAATGTGCCTTCTTGGAAAGCAATAAGGATTATTGCTAAGAGGCAAGATCATTTAGAGTACAAGCTTAGTTGATCCATTTATGGATTGAAACAAAGCATTGAGTTCGTGGTACTTGCAAATTGATGAGATAGTCCATTTTATGGATTCATCAAAGCATAGACGAATCGAGTGTATGGGAAACGTGATGGAAACAAGGTGGTGTTTCTCGGAGGTTTTATGTAGATAGCATTTTATCATTGGTAACAGTGTAAAGATGTTGTCAGACATAAAATGATGGTTGTCTAGAAAAATCGATATATGAGATAAAGAAGAAGTTAGAGCATGTTCTTAAGATCCAGGATCTCAAGAAAAGAACATTGTACTTCTCTAGATATCTTATACGATTATGGTTCCTTTTAACATGCAAAATTCCGAGAAAGGTTCGTTACCTTTCAGAGACGGAATGCATCTATCTAAGGATATGTGTTTTGGAACACAAAAGGAGATAGAAGCTATGAAAGCGGATTCTTACACTTTAAGTGAGGAAAGCTTAATAAATGCATTGTTGAAAACAAGAACCTGATATCGGCTATGCGGTTAGCATAGTGGGAGGATATCAAGGTAATCCTTGAAAGGAATACTTGACTGCTGTAATGAACATTTTAAGTACTTTCGAAGTACTGGAAACTATGTTCTGGATTACGGGGCAGACAAACATTTCCTTTAGATTACATTCTCTTATATTTCTAATCGAATGAGGACCGGTGTAAGTCGATATCAGGCAATGTGTTTCACTATTGAAGGAGAAGGAGTTTTTACATGGAAGAGTGATAAGCACGATGCTTTTCGGACTCTGCCATGGGTAACCAAATAAGCGGCCTCAGAGGCAGCGGAAGTTTTGGTATAACTCCGGGATAATCTCTGGGACTTAGATGTGATTCTTAATTTTCCAAAGGCTATGTAAATAGCGGTGCGATGGCAAATGGTAAGATCACAAGTCCATAAGTGTAAGATAACATATAGTGCAAGTACCACCTGATACGAGTCATCGTCGAGGGAGACGACGCTGTAGTCACCAAGATAACTTCAGAACGGCAACCTAGAGTGCTCATTCACATAGTACTTCTTGGAAGTACAACTTAAGCACGTGATGAGTATGGGAGTCGGGAGTTTGGAGGAAATGACTAGACCTTAGTACAAGTGGGAGATTGTTGGAGTTGTGTACTTAATGTCTAGATTTAAGTAACGGAAACTCCCGATCCATTGCCATTAATCTATTTAATTAAATAAACAATTATTTGCATTTAATTATTTATAATTAAATATATGCAAATTATAGTCCTGGATTTTATACGTTGTAGTTAGTATGGTGTGCATGGGCACACAGAAGATCATACTATCGGTTACTCGTATTTAATCGAACAGTTGCTCACGACCTAGATGGACACGGACCAATCCATCGGTATAGTCGTTGTGTGAGAGAGAAAATAATTTATCTTAATTATTTTATCACACTTGTACACTTGGTGTATTGGGCGGATCGTTTGAGATTTATCGATTAGGATTGCCGGCGATAATCGATTTAAGTCTCAGTGTATTTTATTCTTAATCCCCGATACTATTGCGGGTGTGTATATTTAATATAAGTGACTTTGATTTTCCAAAGGAATTAACCGATTTAATTATTGGGTTAATTACCGGTTAAGTTGGGTCACTATATTTTATATATGACATGACGTGAATACTTGACGGGAAAGTGTATCCCGGAAGGGTTGATAATATCCCCGAGATGAGTTCATAAGGAATTATTATGTAAACCCTGCAGGTGGATTTGTTCCGCATAATAATTAAGGTTGAATGGTACTAGTCTCGGATATAAGAGATGAATAAATTAATTAGCAATAAATTAATTTTATTCATGGATATTTAATTCTTAAATACACGGAATAAATAATACTACCGGAGAAATATTATTTGATATAATATGGTTTAATATTGGGAGTGCAATTAATTTATATAGTGGAAAATAAATTAATTAATATTGATAAGGATTAATGGACTTGAGCATTGGGCTCAATTTAATCTTCAATATTGGAAGCCCAATATTCCACCTCCTTAAGATCCCCTACGTAGCCTATAAAAGCACTACATGGTCTTCTCTATTCTCATAACTTGAAGATCACAATTCTAGAGAGAGAAAGGAGAGAAGGAGATCCATAGTGTTCGGAGGATCGTCGCCCACCGGACGTTCGAACAAGTGCAAGGAATACGTCGGAAGATCTCAAGGTCATCATAAGATCTCGTTTCTCCGCACAACGAATCGAAAGGTGAATTAAATATTTCCGCTATTTAATTCATGTATATTGAAATCAATTATCAGAAAAACAAGATCCAAGAGTCGAACCCGGATTAGACGAACGATCACGCGGTGGTGGCGAAGCCACCGGACCGCGGGATCGCCCGCTAGGGTTTGGCGGCGCGCGGAGGAAAGGAACCCTCGGCTGGGCCGAGGGCTCGCGATCGATCACGGGGATCGATCGCCGGGGGCGCGGGCTGGTGCCGCACCCCACCCGCCGTGAAGGCGGGGCTCCTCCAGGCGGCGGCGAGTCGCCGGACTCGCCGCGGGGGGCTGCTGGGCAGCCCCATCGATCGCAAAGATCGAACGCGATCCTCGATCGCGTGAACCGCGTCTCGCGGGGGTTCGGCTGGGGGCGGGCCGCGTGCCTTCGGGTGCGTGGTCTCCAAAGGCCGGAATCCGGCGGATGAGTCGGCGTTCATGTGATCTCCGGCGAAGGGTTTGATCGGGTTATTGGTTTCCGCAAATTTAAATAACCCGAGATATCGAATTCCAACAGTCAAGGTGAGCAAGTTCTGCACCCTCGAGCTTTTCTCCACGAAGCGGATCGACGCGCTCAGGCCAATTCGGGAAGACGAGGTCATTGCCATGGTCAAATCGATCTACAAGGACTCGATTAAGCCAGGTAATCGATTGATTTTGAGCTCCTGTTCTTACCTTCTTATTGATTGCATCTAGGGTTTGATTAATGTCGAAATCGATTTAGGGATTCGGTGGTAAAATCGAACACCCCCCGATTTCTGGTTGATGGCGAAGCTCGTGACGATCCCCTCGTCCTCGAGTCCGTGTACAGGTCTGGTCCGACGTGAACAGTCCCTGGCGGTTCATCAAGTCGAGGTAGTATTTATTGTCGGATTGTGTTGGGCGATCGGATGTCGAGCACGGTCGTGTTGGTCGCGTTCGCCGTTGGACGTGAACAATCTCTGTCGATGGGGAGGAAGAAGATGTTGGCCTCGTCGGGCTGGGAGGCGGCGAATCGATTGTCGGGGCTCTCGAGGTGGTCGATCATGTGGCCTTCGATCGAGTAGTATTTGCCTCAAGTGAATATTGATCAACTGTCTTTTTACTATACTTGTTTATTCGACTAATCTTTTATGATTTTTTTGTGTCTAGATATCAAAACCATGGAGGCAGAGGTACATTCTTTGGAGGAGCTCTCAAAGCAACTCTTTTCGGAAGTCTATGAGCTACGCCAAGCTAAGGTATTGCCTAGTGCCTGTGCATGTGTCTTTTACAGAAAGCTGCTGCTTATTCTAGAACCTAGAAAGGTCACTTGCAGAATCTTTTAAGTTATGTGTGTTCAATATATTGTATTTACAAAATGATAAAGGTTAGTAAATCATTTCATATGGGTTCAAATTATGTTATAGTTCACACTCTGTAATGAGGGTAAATGACAGATATACACTTGTTACCTTAAATGGATATTGTTTTTCATTGTTGATTAAAGATGTGTTTGTTCGGACTCCTTTTGATTTTATAACATTTTTAGAGTGTGCTGCCTTTTAATCTTCATTCTTGTCAGCCAGTCGATCGGGACGGCCCTGGGATCATGAAAAGTTCAGCTAGTATTGGTCATGTGTTCAATGGGATGTATATCAGTATATATATACAATATGTACAATTGCTTAATCGAAAATATGTATGTGCAAGAGTCGAGGGATTTGAGTGCCGGATTGAGATTTCCAGTGTTGCACATATTGTTCTTTTTTGGTTATTTGTGATAAGGTTCATGGTTCCACTTTTTTTTATTCCTTTTTCACTTGTTAACTTGCTTTCTCACTATACATGAGAAATATTGTGATTACAGCGCAATCTATTTTTTCTTTGATTTCTGGATCATTTGTGTGATTAATTTCCTGGGAAATGCAGTCTTGCTGAATATCATTTGTGTTTGATTTATCTATCCATTGTAGGAAATGGGAATTCGAGAAGCTAGTGTACGAGGATGTGCTTGACCCGACGATTCTCGATGCTGACTCGAAGCATGCTGTACAACCATTTATTTATTTAGTTTGAATCTCGAATAACCGAATAAGTGGATCTGTATGTATTATATTTCATGTATGAAGGTTTTATTTGCTGCAATGTTTTGTAATTGAAATTGTCATGTGATACATTTTGTTAAATATGTTCGAAATGGTCGAAGTGTGAATTTTTTTGGAATAATATTTATTTTATTTTCAGTGTGTTTTTATGACGTTTAGTATTTTTTATGACATTCAGTGTTTTGGTCATCCAACATGAAACAAGTTAAATCGAAAACACTGAATGTCATATTTTTACATTTAAGAATAAAAACACTGAATATCATATTTTAACACTGAATATACTGAATGTCATATTTTAACACCGAATGTCATATTTTAACACTGAATGACATATTTTAACACTGAATGACATATTTTAACACTGAACATACTGAATATCATGTTTTAACACACTGAATGTCATATTTTAACACTGAACATACTGAATGTCATATTTTAACACTGAATGTCATATTTTAACACTGAACATACTGAATGCCATATTTTAACACTGAACACACTGAATGTCATATTTTAACAATGAATGTCATATTTTAACACTGAACATACTGAATGTCATATTTTAACACTGAACATACTGAATGTCATATTTTAACACACTGAATGACATATTTTAACACTGAACATACTGAATGTCATATTTTAACACTGAACACACTGAATGTCATATTTTAACACTGAACATACTGAATGTCATATTTTAACACACTGAATGACATATTTTAATACTGAACATACTGAATGTCATATTTTAACACACTGAATGGCATATTTTAACACTGAACATACTGAATGTCATATTTTAACACTGAATGACATATTTTAACACTGAATGTCATATTTTAACACTGAACATAATGAATGTCATATTTTAACACACTGAATGGCATATTTTAACACTGAATGTCATATTTTAACACTGAATGTCATAAAAACACACTGAATGTCATATTTTAACACTGAATGTCACATGAATACACTGTTTGATTAAAAAATACAGTGAACAGGATTGAAACACACTGAACAAGAATGAAAAACACTGAATATCGCATGAATACACTATTTGATTAACAAATACATGAATATCATCAAAAAAACACTAAATATCATCCACTGAATATATTACACTGTTTGATTAAAAAATACACTGAATATCATTAAAAAAACACTGAATATCATCCACATAAAACCGCATCCTTGCACTCGAGGACAGGCGCATCCACGTTAACCTTACGGAGCTCCTCCGAGTAGGCGATCGCCCGGTCCCGCATCCAGTCATGCTTCAATCACAGTCGACTTTCAACATAAT
Source organism: Euphrasia confusa (assembly GCA_954870475.1). Classification (NCBI taxonomy): domain Eukaryota; kingdom Viridiplantae; phylum Streptophyta; class Magnoliopsida; order Lamiales; family Orobanchaceae; genus Euphrasia; species Euphrasia confusa. The sequence goes on from OX940960.1 coordinate 29,782,255, forward strand.
CTGTAAATGTAATATTTTTTATGAACTTTATTTTACAACACGTACTCAATATTTTGTTAAACCAATTTAAGAACTTCAAGAAGTCAGATTTACATCAAAGAATTAAAAGGAGGCAGAAACAAGTTACCGAGAGAAAATGTTTCTCCACAGCAGCCACATTTGATCCCATCACGAGCTACTCGACCTTCTACTAATGGAGGGCCACTATTCCTATTCTGATAATAAACTCTTTCTCTTGGCAAAACAACATTATTGTCAACCAACCAAGACAACACGGTTTGGGGACTTTTCTGAGAGGGGGATGCAATTATGTCCCTAGCTCGTTTACTTGAGTGCCGAACAGGAATTGAGGAATCAGAACCGGTACTTCTTATTTCATCGATCCACATGATTATGAGATGTTGGTCTTTCCACACTAGTAGAGTCTGCATCACAATTATGAAAACACGGATTCATACCGAAACAAATCAACATACATTCTCGTCATCTTCAATTAATGCGATCAATTGAAGAAAAGTAAAATGCAGAGCTAATCACACCACACTGAAATTTAGTAGAAAAAACGAGTGACCATGTCCCTGCTAAATCCACACATTTTTCCAGTCAAATTAATTCGAATGAAAAATAAATAAAAACTGCACATGAACACACTGAATTTGAATTAATGCACATGAACACACTGAATTTGAATTGAAACATAGGGGTACTAATCATCTATAGTATTAGCAAGAGTCTGAAACGAGTTACGGTGGCAAAAGAGGTGGCCATGGAAGCACCGGCCAGAATCAATTTGCCCATGTGGCCTACAAACATAACAATGCGCCGCCACATCAACCTCCTCTTTCCCGACACCAGCACTACCACCTCCCGTCGTTTCCCGTGTCAGCTCCCTTGCTGCTCGCCGCGCCGTCCCCGTAGTGGCGACGGAGATGAGAGCGCACAGGAGGGGCCGCGTTCGTCGGATTTGTTGGAAATCGACTACCCGGGACGTGTCCGTTCGACTACTCGAACATCCGGACAAGCCCAGTCGACCCCTAGCATCCCTATTGCACTCACGAAGAAGTCCCAAACCCTAATCACGCCCAGCCATCGCACCCGAGGCACGACCGCGCGAAAACGGGGCTTCTGCCCTGTCTGTCGGCCGACGCCATAAGGCTGTCGCCCGACAGGGCAGTGGAGGCCGACAGCATATAGCTGTCGGCCGACGGGGCAGTGGAGGCCGACGGCATATACCTGTCGGCCGACGGCGTCGCGATTCCAGCAACGGATCGCGCCCGTTCAGCCATTTCCGACGCGTTTTTCTCGATCCGACCACCGTGCTGGAAGTCAGAAACTTCCCAGCGGTCCGAGGAACACGAATCCAAGCCACGGAAACCAATCGATGGTCCGTTGTATTATTACGTACGAGAAGAATCGAAAAAGATGCGGAAAAGGGTTTTCGATTCTTTACCTTTGATGCGTGATTCGGAGGAGCCGAATTGTTGAGACCTTAGAGCTTCTAACGTATGCCTCAGATCCCGTCTCCAACCGTTGTGTGGGCAACGATCCGCTGGAGTTCTCCCGTATGTACTCTCTCTACCAACAACAGCGTTAATATATCTTTTTCTCTCTTAGAGAAAAATATTAGCGCAAACTTATTTAATTTTACAGAGAAAAAAATAATTGCGTTAACGCAATTGTTTTTCTCAGCAAAATGAAATAGCGGCGAATGTTAGGTCTTAGGAGAGTAAGGGAGGGGGTTTATATAGAGTTACGTTAGGGACCTTAGGATAAATTAATTTAGGGCTAAATTGAAATATTAATTAACTTGGAATACGTAAAAGCAATTCCTTAATTAATCGATTTCAATTTTAATTATTATTAACTCCACTATAAAATAATAATTGAATTCCCGAAATTAATTTTAATATTATTTCAACAATAATAATTCCGCCGAAATTACATAAACGACTTTCCCCGTGTTTAAGATATCGAACGTCCACGAATTTATTTAATTACTAATAATTAAATTAATTCGTTTCTTATTATCCGAGACTAGTACCACTCATCCTTATTATCATGTGGAACGAATCCACCTGCAGGGTTTACATGATAAACTTTATGAGCTCATCTCGGGGACATCATCAACCCGATAAACGGGACACGGTTTCCTGTCTATAATCTATAGCATGTCGTGCGTACAATTACGATCCCCAATTTACCGAGAATCTCGACTAAACATTTAGTCTCACTCATTGGCAAGTCAAAGAACCGAGAATTGGACACACGCACCTATAATTATATAGGGATTAAGAATTCGTATATCCGTAATATCTGAGGTCTAGTTCGATTACTGCGATTAGTATAAATCGAACGCCCTCCCGTGGTCCTGCTCAATACACCAAGTGTACGAGTGTAACATGATAGTCAAGACCGACTATCTACCAGTCACACTACGACGTACCGATGGATTGTCCCTGTCCATCTAAGTCGTGAGCTACTGTTTGATAGTATACGAGTAACCGACAGTATGATCTTCCGCGTGTCTCCTCACGCCATACCGTCTACAACGTATACATCAAGGACTATTGCATTAAATGCAATTATGCTTGAATCATATATCGAGTTAAGGTATAGATAAGTAGTTCCGTATTTGCACTAAACTAGACATTTAGAATACAACTCCATCAATCTCCCACTTATACTAAAAGTCTAGTCGCCCTCTCCCAAACATCAGATTCCCATAACCTCATCACGCCTACCCAACGCTTTCGCTGGAAGTGCCTCTGTGAACGGGTTTTACCAGGTAATCCTCTCGATGCTATCTAGGTGACAACTGCATCGTCTTACTATACGATCTCTCGAATCAGGTGGTACTTGCGCTCTACGTGTTATCTCCCACTGTGGACTCGTGGCATTTCAAGTTTGCCAATACCGCTATTCAAAATAGCTTTGGGTGAACTAGAAACCACATCTAAGTCCCTTAGGAAGTTCTGGAGCCACACTGACCTTTTAACTGCCTCAGAGGCCGTTATCCTTTCAGTTTCCATGGTAGAGTCCGTAATGCATCGCTGCTTTACATTCTTCCATGTGACTGCTCCACTTCACAGTGAGAACACATAGCCTGACTTCGACTTTCAACTGTCCCTGTTTGATTTGGAAATCCAATTCTATGTAATCCAATGGAAATAACTTGACTGCTTTGTAACTCAGAACATAATTCCTGGTCCTCTGCAGGAGCCTAAACATGTTCTTTACATCAGTCGAGTGATCCTTTCAGGATTACTATGATATCTCACCACCATGCCCACGGCATAGTAGATATCAATCTCGTGCATAGCATTACATACATTAAGCTTCCCACCATTAAGGTGCAGGGAACTACTTACTCATCATCTATCTCCTTTATTGTGTCGGGCACAAAACTTTAGATAGACGAATTCCACATCTAAAAGGTGAAGACCTTTCTTGGAATTCTGTATGCTGCAACGAGTAAGAATTTGTATTTATGTATGAGGCTCGAGATAAGTTCTATGTTCTTTTCTGGCGATCATTTATTACTTTGATCCCAAGAACATTCCCGACTTCTCCTCAGTCTCTTACATTGAATTACTCGGACAACCATCCCTTTATGTCCGATAACATCTTTCATATTGTTTCCAATTTAGAAGGATGTCGTCTACATAAAGAATGAGAAAACACCACATCTTTTCTATCACTTCTTTATTACACTCAGGACCTAAACATGCCTTGAATGAATCCATGAAATGGATTTTCTCATAGGTCCGCATGTGTCCAAGATCTTGAAGCTTCCTTCAATCCTAAGATTGATTAAGCTTGCTTACCGAATGCTCTTGGCTCTTTTCGATGAATCTCTCTGGCTGTCCCACACAGATGGCCCCGTCAAGACTTTGATTTAGGAAATCTGTCTTGACTTCCATCTTCCATGTAAAGACAAAAGAATCCGGATCGACTTTTGCCAAGACTGAGCATCTTGATCTTTCAGCGTCTCGTCATAGATCCAGGGTTCGGCTTCATGTTCTCCAGGTAACAAGTCCGAAGACTCACCTATAAACATGAACCTGTTGGGTTGTCTAACAACCCTCCCACTACGACGACGCTCCGGTGTATCTTTAGTGACTAAAGATTATAGTAGTGAACTACTCAGTTAGGCTGGTTCTAAGTCTTGATCAGTCCCTCTAAGCACATTAAGTATTACTCTACTCTTGGGCTTGTGATCTTGCATATATATATATAGTCCATGTCTAAGAACCGAACATTAATGCAATCAACGAACATCTGGTCCTTTGGACTATATTACATATCTCAATTCGTTTTCTTAGGGTATCCTATAAACAGCCGAATATCTGTACAAGTTTCCAAAAGAATCAAGTTCAGGATAAACGCCGCTGTTTCCAAGCCATATCCCAAAAACGAATTAGGTAACTCCGAATAACTCATTGTCTACTTTCCCATATCTATAAGAGTCCTATTCCTTCTTTACAACACATTATTTTTCCGAGGCATAAATGGTGTAGTCTGTCGGGGTTTAATCCCATTTTCTGATAAGTATGCCTTACTCCTCAAAGAGGTCTGCATATATCAGAGCGAATCAACTCTAGTACTTTCTTGGATCTATGCCCTTTAACCGTAAAGGGTTGCTTGGTCATTTAAACTTCCAAGTATGATTCGAAGGTTGGAAGGTCCTTTCCTTCAACCTAGCTGAGTGGTCCATCAGCTTTCATCCTTTTGAATCGTACTCAAGTTAAAATGATCTATCCTAAGATTCCATAAGTACATTTGATTCATCCTAGAAGGATCTTTACTCTTATTGGGTTTTGACAATGTGTTATTAGCTCCGGTGTGTTGCATCGTGGAAGAACACGGATTTAGTATTAAATTTTCTATCAATGTAACAGAATAGATAATATCCCCGTTTCCTACTCTGATAGGTATAAAACCATCCAAAAGAAACGGAATATCTATTCTAAGCCAATTTAGAAATCCGAAATGAAATTTCTTTCTAAATGCCGGCACATAAAGACAATTTGTTAGAACTAAAATCCTACCGTTAAAACATTTAACATCTCCCACTGCAATGGCTGTTACCTTAACAGTATTGCCCATGTAGGTTATAACTTCTTCCTTTCTAAGTCTCCGGGTTTCCTGGAACCCCCGCATTAAGTGCAGACATGATTAGTGGTTCCCGTATCCACACACCAGGTACTGGCAGATACTACCACTAAACATGTTTTGGTGACTAAGTAAGAGTCAACTTCTTGTTGCTTGAGAGGATAATTAAAACTCCCAGTATCCAGACTGCTTACAACGGAAGCACTTGCCCCTTGGGCTTGCTTGTCCCATTCCGTGGTCCAGATATATTAGGCCCACTGGGTTTCCGTATTTGCTTCTTCTTCCTTTTGCCGCCCGGAGGCCTAGGAAGAGCCAATTTCTCAACCACAAGTGCTTGAGAGCCCTTAAAGATTCCCTCAGCCGCTTGAAGTTCAATCAGGAGTTCCGCCAATGAGTAAGACCCCTTATTCATGTTATAGTTCAGGCGGAACTGCTCAAAACTTCTCGGCAGAGACTGGAGCACAATATCGACTTGGGTTACCCCATCGATAACTGATCCTAGAATCTCTATCTCATTCAGATAGCACATCATCCTAAGAACGTGATTCCCCACGGGCGTTCCTTCGGATGCGATGGCCGTCATGAGTTGCCTCATTGCATTTTGCCCGGCTGTCCTGTCCTGATAACCAAAAAGCTTCTTGAGGTTAAGCATCATATCATAGGTAATGGTCATGGCTTGATCCCGATGTCGCAGTACATTTGACATGAAATCCATAATGTAGCTCCGCGTCATCTCAGAGCCTTGATCCATTTCCATGAGCTTCCTTTCCTCAGGAGTGGAAGCATCATTTGGTTCAGCAGGTCAATTGACTTGGAGTACATATTTGTACTCCTCTGCAGTTAGGACAATGTCCAAGTTACCTCTCTTATCCATACAATCAGGTTCAGTGAGTTTATTGACTTTTAATGGGAATAATACCATATAAAACAAACAATGAGTTTAATTCGATATCATTTCCCTCAAGTGATATCATTAAACTACCAATCATTTCCAAAATCCCATCAGACATAGCAAGCCACGTTCTTGTGGACGTTTACCAGTCCAAATGATTTTATAATTGGATTTCACTTCGGTCGTACATCATCATAGCAGTGACTCCGATGGGGAGGATACTATAAAGCGTACCTAAGTGTATACCATTTCTCAGTACTAAGTCCACCGCTCGGGAACTACATGCCCACCGCAAGCCACGTTCTTGTGGACGTTTACGTTGACATGCGGTCCTCCACGACTTTATATAACTGTCGAGCCTCAATTAATCCTAAAGTTCCGTTTCCATTTAGCAAGCCACGTTAGTGTGGACGTTTACTAAAACAAACAACTTTATTAATTGAATCCCATTTATTTAAATGTGATAGAGTCTCAATTAACCCAAAGTACCGTTTCCATTTAGCAAGCCACGATAGTGTGGACGTTTACTAAAACAAACAACTTTGTTAATTGACTCTTACATTAAATTTCACAATTTTATTATTCAAAGCTTGATATCTCGTAAGTGAAACTCGAAGTTTCTAACCAGCGATCAATCATGCAATTGAGCCCTATCTCTCACTAGGTGAGGGAGCCAACCAGACTATCGATCTAGTCATCGAATGACTCGAATGTCTCTAATCTGTGTCATCGACATAAGCAAGCGCTTTGGCTCCATTCCACTCCCCGGGGTGAGAATGAGTCGAGTTGAACATAGTCTTTGAAAGACAGATTAGGCACTTGCTTTTGAAAAATATAATTGTTCGATTATTATAAGTGGAATTTAATTCGAATTTTGATCCAGTGATATCCGTGTGTCAACTTTATCCGATAGGGAGGATGACACTAAAGCCAACTCGTAAGCGACACACATCACCATCAAAATAGAGAATGGAGACCGCGGGATTGTTTCCAATCACTCTCCCACTTAGTATTTTACGATAAGGGATAACATGCATAAAATAATTAAGCATAATAAAAGCACGTAAAACACGTAAAAAGCATTTAACGTGGCCCCGATTATTATGGCCTTAAGTATTCTCCAATGCACGTCTCTTGGAACTTCATCTCGTTGCTCGTCTTGGTCTCGGTCCACCACCGACTCGCTCGAGGGTCAAGAGACGAACTCCTCCCACTGGAGTCTCGTCTCGAGCCTCGTTGAGTCGTCCGTGGGGTCGAACGAACCCCAGCCCCGCTGCTGCCCGTCACGAAACACGGGGTGTGTTCGATGGCAGCCCGTTGCCGGTTCGCCCTCCTCGACTCTCGTTTCTCCGGGTTTTGGTCTCGTCTCGATCCACCAAAATTAGTAAGAAAAACTACAAGAATAAATCTACTAAATCCGGCATCGATCCTATACAAGGTGATCGACCCTATACATGCCCGGAAACGACGAAATAAATAAATAAACCTAACGACTCAACCCGTCGTTTCTATCTATTACAAACAAGCAACGTTTTCCAAAAACAAAACAATCTCGACAAGCCCGAGAGTTTAATCAAACCACAAAATTAAAGCACAACATCCATCACAACATTGGCCATAATAATCGGGTTCATCCTGCATCACAAAACGTACGAACAATACAACAAACCGATAAACCGGCTCTGATACCAATTGTTGGAAATCGACTACCCGGGACGTGTCCGTTCGACTACTCGAACATCCGGACAAGCCCAGTCGACCCCTAGCATCCCTATTGCACTCACGACGAAGTCCCAAACCCTAATCACGCCCAGCCATCGCACCCGAGGCACGACCGCGCGAAAACGGGGCTTCTGCCCTGTCTGTCGGCCGACGCCATAAGGCTGTCGCCCGACAGGGCAGTGGAGGCCGACAACATATAGCTGTCGGCCGACGGGGCAGTGGAGGCCGACGGCATATACCTGTCGGCCGACGGCGTCGCGATTCCAGCAACGGATCGCGCCCGTTCAGCCATTTCCGACGCGTTTTTCTCGATCCGACCACCGTGCTGGAAGTCAGAAACTTCCCAGCGGTCCGAGGAACACGAATCCAAGCCACGGAAACCAATCGATGGTCCGTTGTATTATTACGTACGAGAAGAATCGAAAAAGATGCGGAAAAGGGTTTTCGATTCTTTACCTTTGATGCGTGATTCGGAGGAGCCGAATTGTTGAGACCTTAGAGCTTCTAACGTATGCCTCAGATCCCGTCTCCAACCGTTGTGTGGGCAACGATCCGCTGGAGTTCTCCCGTCTGTACTCTCTCTACCAACAACAACGTTAATATATCTTTTTCTCTCTTAGAGAAAAATATTAGCGCAAACTTATTTAATTTTACAGAGAAAAAAATAATTGCGTTAACGCAATTGTTTTTCTCAGCAAAATGAAATAGCGGCGAATGTTAGGTCTTAGGAGAGTAAGGGAGGGGGTTTATATAGAGTTACGTTAGGGACCTTAGGATAAATTAATTTAGGGCTAAATTGAAATATTAATTAACTTGGAATACGTAAAAGCAATTCCTTAATTAATCGATTTCAATTTTAATTATTATTAACTCCACTATAAAATAATAATTGAATTCCCGAAATTAATTTTAATATTATTTCAACAATAATAATTCCGCCGAAATTACATAAACGACTTTCCCCGTGTTTAAGATATCGAACGTCCACGAATTTATTTAATTACTAATAATTAAATTAATTCGTTTCTTATTATCCGAGACTAGTACCACTCATCCTTATTATCATGTGGAACGAATCCACCTGCAGGGTTTACATGATAAACTTTATGAGCTCATCTCGGGGACGTCATCAACCCGATAAACGGGACACGGTTTCCTGTCTATAATCTATAGCATGCCGTGCGTACAATTACGATCCCCAATTTACCGAGAATCTCGACTAAACATTTAGTCTCACTCATTGGCAAGTCAAAGAACCGAGAATTGGACACACGCACCTATAATTATATAGGGATTAAGAATTCGTATATCCGTAATATCTGAGGTCTAGTTCGATTACTGCGATTAGTATAAATCGAACGCCCTCCCGTGGTCCTGCTCAATACACCAAGTGTACGAGTGTAACATGATAGTCAAGACCGACTATCTACCAGTCACACTACGACGTACCGATGGATTGTCCCTGTCCATCTAAGTCGTGAGCTACTGTTTGATAGTATACGAGTAACCGACAGTATGATCTTCCGCGTGTCTCCTCACGCCATACTGTCTACAACGTATACATCAAGGACTATTGCATTAAATGCAATTATGCTTGAATCATATATCGAGTTAAGGTATAGATAAGTAGTTCCGTATTTGCACTAAACTAGACATTTAGAATACAACTCCATCAGGATTCGTCGAGATACGCCGCAAGGGGGCAGAGGCGGCCCACGGGCTGCTGGACCTGCCGCACTTGACCATCCCCGCGAACTCGACGCTACGGTGAGAAAATCCGGCGGAGGAATTACAGGCGCTCGACGAGCTCACATCTCGCTCTCGATCTCACCATATATGTGTTCGTGTTCTGAGATTAGAATTGAATTTGGGGGAGAAGGGTATTTTCGTCTTTCTATATACATTTTTTTGGCCTAATTGGAACAAAAAAGCCTAATTGACACGAAAATTAGAAATTGGCCTTATTGACCAAAAAATGTTGAAAATTGGTCTTATTGCCATTTTTTCCTTATTAATATTAAGTTAAACATTGATAGTTTATTTTAGGGAAAAATGGCAATAAGACCAAATTTTAACATTTTTTGACCAATAAGGCCAAGTTCCAATTTATGTGTCAATTAGGCCTTTTTGTTCCAATTAGGCCAAAAAAATGTATATGGAAGGACGAAAATACCCTTATTCTATTTCTACTCAATCCACCCCACACCTACCCCACCCCACCCCTGCCCAGACACTGAATACCATGAAAAAACACTGATCGTCAGATTTTTTTTTTCTACTCAACCCACCTCACCCCACCACAGACACTGAATGTCAGACACTGAATACCATGAAAAGACACTGAATAAAATTAAAAGACACTGAATAACACTGAAAGACAGACACTGAATAACACTGAATAACATTAAAAGACACTGAATAACATTAAACGACACTGAATAACACTAAAAGACACTGAATAACACTGAATAACATTAAAAGACACTGAATAACACTGAATAACACTGAATAACATTAAAAAACACTGACTAAAATTAAAAGACACTGAATACCATTAAAAGACACTGAATAACATTAAAAGACACTGAACGTCACCTCAGACACTGAATACCATTAAAAGACACTGAATGTCATTAAAAAACACTGAATGTCAGATTTTTACACTGAATATTATATGAACACTGAATACCATGAAAATACACTGAACGTCGTAAAAACACTGAAAATAAAATAAATATCTCAAAAATAAAAATAAAAATAAAACACTGAACCGTTGTAAAAAAACACTGAACGTCGTAAAAAAACACTGAAAATGAAATAAATATTTCAAAAATAAAAATAAAAATAAAAAAATACAATGAATCCTTCCAATAAAAATCCTGGTCACTCTCTTTGATGATGTTCTCATATCCTCCTCTGAAAAAAAAAATGAATAAATGTTCTAAAATGGTATAACTAGGAAATTAAACAAAATTCATGGAACAGAAAGAAGGCAACCTTGGGAGTGGCTATTTTGACTTCCAGCATTCTATTTCCAAGCATATGCAATAAAGAATAGCTATAATTTCCCTTTCTTCTTCCTGTAAATAGTCATAAACAATCGAATGTGGATACTTTTTCAAAATAAAAAGACAAAAAGCACATCATTCCAATTAATAAAACAACTACTCATTCATGGAAAACATATAAAGAAGTGCTTTCTTTAAGATGATAAGCGAAAACATCTACAGTAAGGGAATGATGCAAATAATTACTTAAGAAACTAGAACTCGAGAAAGGTCCAATAATGAAACAACTACTCATTCATAGAATAAAATAACTGACTGAATACAGCTCAACTATCCGTGAATTTCCTTTACACCTTCCACAGAGGTGCTAGTGCTACAAACTCTAGAAAGGCCTTTAATATTGTATAATTTGTATCTCCTTTTAGAGAACACGAAGCAAAAGAAAAGCATGACGTAAATAATAGCATCAACCAAAGTCTCCTAAGAAATGCAAAAACATGTAAATATTCACTAACTACTGTATCCAATGTAGGTATATAAACCCATGCGCGCGCGTGCTTACCGAACTACGGGACTGTTAGTGCCACGATTAAAGTAGAATCTATCATAATACTCTAAGACGATTAAACTACTAACGAAACAAACTGTTACCAAAACAAAAATCCATGGAGATGAAGATTACTTAATGGTAATTTGATTAACAAGAATAACCAGCCATCAAATTTTTAAACAAACAAAAAGAAAAGCCGAATAGAACCTGCACGCTATTATTGATTTGTCGATCAAAGAAGAATGTTGATCTCGTGGTTGCCGTGGTCAACACGAACCCAGGCCTCGAGTGGACGTAGATAGAAAATGTATCCTCCCCATCATAATCCTACAAACATTCAAAAATGAGAAACTGGCAGGAGAATTTGAGATGATAAAAACACAAACATTGCAAAAACCTAAATTGAATAAATAAAGAGATTGAGGCGAGACGATTAATAAATATACAATTAGTTGAGCCCAAAAGTGGCGAAAAGTTCTCTACTGTTCATGTAAGCTAGAACATTATAAACAACACTGAATGCGCTAAATATTAGTTCAGTTACCCGAATTTTGAAAATGATAAATGAAGATATCAAGTAACAATTAAGCACTCCAACAACGAGTTCAGAAGCATCGGTTTATTTACATAATCACAGAGCTAATCCTCATGATATATATACCTCTTCATCCATTTTTGGGCACAAAATATACATCCAAGGATAGTTAAATATCAAAAACAATGGCATACCTCTTCATCCATTCGAAAATCTCCTTCGCCCTTTTCCACCCGAGCTGCTCCTTCACTAGTATGTCCGGGATACACCCCCCGTATCTCGGTCATTTCGTCAAACACTTGGTCTGCATTCCCCGAACCATCGTCTCAGGCCCAGATTGTACATCGCAGATCGGACATTCATCGAGACCTTGAGCTGCGGGAGGCAGTTGGCGAAGACGAGGGTGTACTGATCGGAAGCGGACTCTGCGTAGGGGAAATTGAAATCGGAGGTGGTGGCGGAGGGAAGGCGGTCGAAGGTGTACGATTTCGAGTGCACCGCCGCACGAACAGCGACGGCCCGACGAGTGTTCGATCGCAGTCGAGGTCGGGGCACTCGATGCAGCCGGCGTTGTTGGAATCGGGCCGACGTGGTTGAAGGCGCACCCGATGAAGACGCCGTCGGCGAGCTCCGTGACCTAGACGGCGAGAATCGGGCCGAAGTAACTCGTCATTTTCGTGGAAGGAAACGTACACCTCGAGCACCGCGTGGTGGGCGTTTCGGGGGATCTGGAACTCCTTCGATATCGCAGGGGTCGAATTCTCGATCTCGAACCACAGGTCGTCGTTCGGCGGAAGGGGAAGGCTTCTCGAGAGGGAGAGGATCAAATCGGCGGCTCGTAATTTTCGTGTTTTGGATGTGTGAGGGAGGAGGGTGGGTGAGTGGTTAGAGGGGTAACGATGTCTTTACGCATTTTAGGTGGCCTAATTGACACGCGTAATTTCTCGAAAGCCTTATTGCCGAAAAAATGTTGAAAATTGGCTTTATTGCCATTTTTCCCTTTATCTTAATTCTTAAAACCAATCTTATTTTTTCTCTAAATTATCCTATTTATTTCTACTATTTTCTTAAAAAATTATTGGTAGTTCAAGTGGTTAGCCTCGTACTTTGTGCCCAAAAGGTGATGCAACCCAAGATTCGGTACTCGACGTTGGAGTTCGAATTCAGGCTAGAATGGCGAAGAAGACGTCGGAACGAGAGTCGGGCGTACGTCGAGACGAAGACGAAGAGTTCGGTCGAACTTTAGGCTTGGTGTCGGCCGACACCTTCAGAAAATGACGAGCTTGGCAGCGGATCAAGGCCGCGCTCGCAGGATTTCCCGCGGACGAAGATTTTGCCTTGGTGTCGGCCGACACCCTATCATGTCGGCCGACATCTTCACATAATCGGCAGCGTCGGCGGATTTTTCAATATTCAGCACTTTTAATTGCTTTTATTCCTTATTTCGAGTTTTAGGATTTTGTTTGCCTATTTAAAGGCTTTTCTATTTCATTATGAAGGACAACCATGAATTGAATTATCAAGATTATTATTTTGTGAGTTTTTATTAAATCTCTCTTGGGTTCGAATTCTACCCGATTATCCAAAGAATTCAACCGACGAATCAACGAAGCGATCCACCCTTCGTTCGTGTGTCTTCCTCATCCCCGAGTTGCTGTGTCGATCACGTGTTGGGGTCTAGGGTTCCGTCCTTAGATTATTTCACGAATCAGATTCAGAGGTTTTGGGACTTCCGCCGGTATCTTTCTATCTTTCTGTTCTTCGATCATCTTCTATCTTTCTATCCCCGACGAGGTTCGTATCAAAAGGTCAAGGGATCAAACATTGTGAAGCTCCCCCTCAATTTTTTATCCTCGATTCGCCCTTGATTATTATTATTTCATGCGTTGTGCCCAGACCCTAATTACAACCTCATAATGCATACAATATATATAGGGATATATACAAAGTCTTTAACTATGTTTAGGGATTGGGGAATTCATAGTTAGAGATGTAAATGAATCAAACATTTTTTAACTCGATTTGTGATTCGATTCGTCTTTTGATGATTCGTATTCGAAGAAATGAAATACAATTTTTTTACGAATATGAATATAAATAGTGTATTATTAGTTTGATTATATATATATATATATATATATATATATATATATATATATATATATATATATATTAATAATTCGATTCATTTACAGTCTGAAATGAAAATTCGATTAGTCTTTTCATGATTAGTATTGAAAAAATAAAATACAATTCTTTTACGAATACGAATATAAATAGTTTATTATTAGTTCGATTATACTGTATATATTTAATACTAGTTCGATTCGTATATAGGCTGAAATGAAAAGGTGTATGATTCGTATTCCAAAAACTGAAATGCAATTTTTTTACGAATACGTATATAAATAGTGTATTTCTAGTTTGACTGTAGGGGCCGCAGTCGGTTGGTTTGGGGAGATCGGGGATGAATCGGATCAAGTGTTTGTATTCTGTTGCATTGCAGATGTCGTCAGACCTCGCAGAGTTGGACAAGTCCGGTTGGAAAACTTTCCAGTCCCGGCCTCCTTTGAAATCGCAGTCGATGCATGAGTAGTTTTTGGTGCATGGCAGCCAAACGAGGCTGCTGGCGGTGTCCATGACGAGGGACAAGGTCTGAGGTGGTGTGCCGAAGCTGAGGGAGACGGTATATGCCCCGTAACCGCGGAGGGAGACAGGGATGTCGTCGACGTTGGCTGATTTGGGGTTTTTGAGAGTTTGGACTCGGTATGAAGATGCAACGGCGAGGCGTGTCAGCTCTTGCTGTTTTTCGACGTTCATGGGAGAACGAGAGAGGGATAGGACGAGGGAGGTGGCGGTCGAGTACGAAGAACAAAAAACTGTCAAGAGAGAAAATGCATGGAGAAGAAATACAGAAACCATTGTTATTGTTGTTGTTGTTGAATTCAATTGGTTTGTATTAGTATTTATAATGTAGGCAAAAATATTAAAATGCGCAATTTTTCTTTTACTTGTATCATTTTCTTTGGTATGCTTTGTCGTAAGTTGAAAACCCGATGTCTATTGCATCTTTATTTCTCTCTTCTCAACACTCTTTGGTGACTTTTGCATATCAATCAAGAATGAGAGTTTATTTTCTTAGAAGATCAAATGATAAATGCGAGTCAAGTCTTTTGTTGCCAAATATCTTCTCACAGCGTGTTTGATTGACGTACAGACTACCAAACTATAAGTCTTAGGATAATCAAGACATCTTTGAAGGTGGATGTTGGGATTTTCGTCAAACTACGTCGACAAGAAACTAACACGAAAAACGTACGAGAAATAAATAAACATGAACAAATTCGAGATTTATAGTGGTTAATCCATTAACGAGTACTATATTTATTTCCGTTCCAGATCTCACACTAGAATATCAATAATAGATTTCAAAGAGTTTACAAACGCAATAATCACTCAATTTTGTAACCTCTCACGATCTGGACTACTTCAAAAATTCTAATTTAGTGACTCATAGGCCACGGCCAAATAGGCTACCAATTTTAAAACAATCTAGCCGTAATTGTTGACTCAATTAACAAATGAGTTGACAAACAATCAGTGGAGGTATTCAGTGCCTCGTTATTCTTTCGCTTGGCGCGTCTTGACAATTTTACATTTTGTTTTACTTCATTTAGACTTCGATTTGACTTTACATCTCAACAATCTCTCATTTGGAGGAAAATTTAATCACCTCCCACTGCAGCGGCGTCCTCAGTCCTCGGCGTCCTCAGTCCTTACTAACAAAGTCCCGTCGAATTTTTCACTAACTTCGACTTTCCCCGACTTCAATTCCTAGGACCTTCATAAGCACCGAGTGCTTACCACGACTATCATTCTCGGTTTCGCTCATTACTGTTGGAAATCGATATCCCGGGCTATTAAAATTTGCGGAAAATAATAACCCGACCGAAGTCCTTCATCGCCGGAGATCCGAACGCGAACCACCGCACGAGCCGGGGCTCGACCAAGTACCCAGCGAGGCCCGAAGGCCGCGAGCACCCAGCCGAGCCCCCGCACGGGGCTCGCGATCATCTCGCGATGATCGCTGGGGATGCGCGAGGCATCCCCGGGGCTGCTCGTAGCAGCCCCGCAGCGAGCTCAAGGGCTCGCTGCTCGCGGGGGGGGGGGGGGGGGGTGGTGGTGGTTTCATCCTCCCCGCTTCGCCGCTGCGGGAAACCCCGCAGCTTGATACGAGGCGCTGCGGGTAAACCCGCAGCTCACCCGGCGATCGAACCCTAGGTTCGATCGCCCCCTCGGCTCCAGCCGAGGGTTCACCCCGCGACGCCGCCGGTCGAGAGGGGCTGGGGTTCTCCCGCCGTGGCACTAGCCCACGGCGAACCCCGGCGGTCGACCCGAGGTCGACCCCACGCCCCGGCGTCCAGCCGGGGCTCATCCCTTCAACCGCGCGCCGGCGGTCGAAGCCCTAGGGCTCGACCGCCACCCTCGACTCGGTTCGAGGGTTTCCCGATCTTCGCCGGGGATCTCGAATCCCCGTCCCCGAAGTTCGTACGTTTACTCGGATCGTGTGTTCATGTATATGCTACAATCAATTCACATAAAATCATAGAAAGGGTTTATGATTTTTTACCTTCGATTCGTTGTACGGAGAAACGAATTAACGATGACCTTGCAATCTTCCTACGTATTCCTTGCACCTCGTCCGAACGTCGTGTGGGCGACGATCTATCGAACTCCTATGGATCTCCTTCACTCTTCAAGAACTTTATGATTGGCGTATCTTAGGTTAATGAATTGTGAAGACCATGTAGTGCTTTTATAGGCTACGTAGGGGATCAAAAGGAGATTAAATATTGGGCTTCTAATATTGAAGATTAAATTGGGTCCAACCCAAATCCATTAATCCTTATCAATATTAATTTTATTTATTTTCCACTATATAAATAAAATTGCACTCCCAATATTAAATCATATTATATCAAATAATATTTCTCCGGTAGTATTGTTTATTCCGTGTATTTAAGATTTAAATATCCATGAATAAATTTATTTATTGCTCAATAAATAATATTCATCTCTTATATCCGAGAATAGTACCGTTCAACCTTAATTATTATGCGGATTAAATCCACCTGCAGGGTTTACATAATAATTCCTTATGAACTCATCTCGGGGATATTATCAACCCTTACGGGATACACTTTCCCGTCAAGTATTCACGGCATGTCGTATATAAAATATAGTGACCCAACTTAACCGGTAATTAACCCAATAATTAAATCGGTTAATTCCTTTGGAAAATTAAAGTCACTCATATTAAATATACACACCCGCAATAATCTCGGGGATTAAGAATAAAATACTCTGAGATTTAAATTGATTATCCAAGGCAATCCTAATCAATAAATCTCAATCGATCCGCCCAATACACCAAGTGTACAAGTGTGATAAAATAATTAAGATAAATTATTTTCTCTCTCACACAACGACTATACCGATGGATTAGTCCGTGTCCATCTAGGTCGTGAGCAACTGTTCGATTAAATACGAGTAACCGATAGTATGATCTTCTGTGTGGGCCCGACACACCATACTAACTACAACGTATAAAATCCAGGACTATATTTTGCATAATTAATTAATAATAATTAATTGCAAATAATTTTTTATTAATTAAATAGGTTAAATGCTATGACCAGGAGTTTACCGATACTTAAATCTAGACATTAAGTACACAACTCCAACAATCTCCCACTTGTACTAAGGTCTAGTCATTTCCTCCAAACTCCCGACTCCCATACTCATCACGTGCTTAAGTTATACTTCCCAGAAGTATTATGTGAATGAGCAATCTAGGTTGCCGATCTGAAGTTATCTTGGTGACTACTGCGTCGTCTCTCTGACGATGATTCGTATCAGGTGGTACTTGCTCTATGTGTTATCATCACCTTTTGAACTTATGACTTCTTCCAGTTCTCCATGCACCGCTATATACATAGCCTTTGGTGAACCAAGAATCATATTCAAGTTCAGAGGTCATCCCGGAACCTAACCAAAACTTCCGCTGCCTCTGAGGCTGCTATTTGGTTTATGATAGAGTCCGAGAAGCTTTACGCTTATCATTCTTTCATCCTTAGGTTCCACCTCTCCTAAAAGTGAACACATAGCCTGATGTCGACTTACACTGGTCTTTTTCTGATTTGGATCTGAGAAACTGTAATCTAAGAAGATTTCGTCTTGCTTAGTAATCCAGTACTTCCAAGTACTTTTACAGCTTATTCAGATTACTTTGAAATCCTCCCACTACGCTAACCGCATAGTTGATATCAGGTTCTTGTTTTATAACACCGTATTTACAAAGCTCTCTGCACTCGAAGTGTAGGAAATTGCTTTGTCTACATCCATCTCCTTTATGCGTTCGAAACACATACCTTTAGATAGATGTATTCTGTTCCCGAAAGGCAATAACCTTTCTCAGAATTGTGCATGTTTAAAACAAACCATAATCGTATAAGATATTTAAGAGAAGTACAAACGTTCTTATCTAGAGATCGAAAGATTTCTAAGAACATGATCCAACTTCATCTTAATCTCATATCTCGATTTATTTTAGACAACCTCTATTTTATGTCTGACAACACTTTTACATTGTTGCCAACGATGAAGTGTTATCTACATAAAATTCCGAGAAACACCACTTTGTTTCCATTACGTCTCCAATACACCAATCTTGTCTATGCCTCTTGATGAATCCATAAAATGGACTATCTCATCAATTCGCAAGTTCCACAAGTTTCAGCTTGTGATAATCCATAAATGGATTTACTAAGCTTGTACTTCCAAATGATCTCGCCTCTTTAACAATAATAATTTATTGCTATCCAAGTAGGCACATTTAGATTGGTACTGCCTCCTATGCAGAACTAGGGATCGATTTCATGTCTACTAGATCCAGAGTTCAAAACTCCTCCAGTCTTATGAACATCTCCGGTTGCTTAACAACCTCCCACTGCAACGGCATTCCGGTGTATAACAGTAATAACATTAGGTGCAGTTAGTGGTGTACTACTACTCGGTTAGGCTGGTTCTCAGTCTTCCCATTCTACCTTTCAAAGTACCTTTGTCAGTTAGGGCGTTGTAGTTCACTCAATAGTTTCTCCTCTAAGAACCGGGCGTTGACGCCCTTCTGGTTCATAGCACTATTGATCATACAATCACTTGTTCTTCTAGGATATCCTACAACCACATTGAATGTGCCGTTGTGTCCAGAGATATCCATAGAACATAGGTGGTTCCGAATAAACTTGTCCTTTTACTATGAGAATTCCATTTCTTATTCCTGACACACCATTTCTACACATCAGTGTATGGTGCAGTCGTTTGAGACTTAATCTCAATCCTTTATTTATGCTATGTGCTCTTTAGATAGGTAGTGGCGTCCGCGAACAAGTCGCAGGCTTCCAACGGATATACTTTGAAGGTTCCCCATAATAGCTTTGTGTCAAACACTTTGCTTTTATGGCACATCAAGTATTCTAATCCATCTTCAAGTATTCCTAAAAGGAAACTACTCACACCTTTCTAATTACACATATGTCTGCATATATCATCTTTGATCATTCTTAATACTTGTCTGAATTCTACCCTTTATCCAGAAAGGTTAACTTAGTTGTATCATCTTCCAAAATTTGATTCTTAGGTCGGGAGGTCCATTCCTCCAACTATAATTGATCAAATCAATTTCGACCTTTTGAATCCTTTTTTGAATAAATACTATTATGTTCAAGAATTCACAAGTATAATGATTGATAAAGAAATACATCTAATAAGTAAAACAAGTTATACATAACGGTTCGTTGCATCGTGGTAGACTAAGGATTCATCATTCATATATTGCTATCTAATGTACCAGAATAGATATCTCCATTATTTCTTATCTAAACCATCAAATGATTAAAGAAATAACATATTCATTCATTAATAAAGAAAACCAGAACAAAAGTTCTTTTTCAAAATAAAGGGTACATAAAGCAATAAACTTGAAATGAAATCCTACAACTATCAAAATAGATAAATGTCTTCCACTGCAACCGCTGCTTCCTCAACAGCTTCGCCCATGTGGACTCGAATTCTTCTTCTCTAAGTCGCCGGGTTTTCTGGAACCCCTGCATTTAGAATGCACATACCGTCAGTGGTTCCATATCTACACACCAGAATTCTGGTAGATAATACCACTGACTATGTTTTACGACTAAAGAAAAATTCGTACCTTTGAGAGGATAAGATGTAGACCCCCAGTACTCAGACTGCTTCCCTTGGGGATATTTGCCAGAAGGCTTCTTTATCCCACCCTTTGGTCCAAGTCCCTTAGGAACACTGGACCCCCTTGTCTTCTTCTCCTTTCCCTTGCCCTTAGGTCCGAAACCTTTGGCCTTGGCTATAAGAGCTTGCGATTGTTTCAACTCGTCTAAAAGATCCATCATCTCAAAAAACGTGTTCAAGCGTTTCCTCGAAGCAACTGATCTTTATGAGTATCCTCATCGCCTCTTTTCTAGCCTCCCCATCATGTCCAAACATCAACTTGAGTTTAAGCATGACATCATGATTAGCGGCTAATGCATGAGCACTATCCCACTTTTCAAAGTCAACTATTTCCTCATCAGTTGAGTTAATGGTGGGTCTAGGAGGACAAGTTTCACTGAGTACGTCTTTGTACTCCTTTACAGTCTGAGCAATGTCTAACTCTTCTTTCCATTCAACACAGTATGGAACCAGTGCGTTAAATTCCTCAAGTATCAACGAAAGTGGATTCATAGCAATTCTCTAAACCTATAAGCACATATTAACAAACAATTAATTTAATATCCGACATTATTTCCCTGGAATAACATCATTAAATCACTAATCACATCTAAAATCCCATCAGGTAAGGCAAGCCACGTTCGTGTGGACGTTTACCCACCCAAATGATTTAGCAATTAGGTTTGCTTTGGTCGTACATCAATTATAGCGTTACTTCGTTGGGAAGAATACTATAAAGCGTACCTAAGTGTAAACCATTACTCAGTACTAAGGCGAATCGTTTAGAATTGTTATGTCACCGCAAGCCACGTTCGTGTGGACGTTTACGATAACTCGCAATCCCTCACAATTTCCTATAACTGTCTACATCAATTATTCTAAAATCCCATTCAGTATAGCAAGCCACGTTCGTGTGGACGTTTACCATACCAAAAGATTTATATAATTGAAATCCAATTACTTGATCCATTTGATCTTGTAAATCAAGACGTGGAGAATCATAAGTGAAACTCGAAGTTTCTAACCAGTGATTCACCATGCGAACGACCCTATCTCTCATAAATGAGGGAGCCGAGCAGACAATCGACCCACCTATCAAAGAATGGTACGAAGGTCTCTAATTTGTGTCATCCACATGACCAAGTGGCTTTGGCTCCATTCCACTCCCCGGGGTGAGAATGAGTCGACTTGAAGTCAGTTTCAGAAAGACAAATTAGGCATTGTTTGATAAACTCGATCAATGTTTCTTGTAAAAGAAATTACAAGAATTCTCCTCCAATGACTCGTCTATATGAACTTCGAAAGTCCATAAGAGTCACCAAGAGAACAGTAATGGAGACCATGGGAATGTTTCCATCCCCTCTCCCACTTAGCTTTTTACAATAAAGGGATACGCTATCTAGTGCATAAAGTAAACACATATAGCATGCATACAAGCAATAAAGCACATAGTATCACATAGTCAAAATAATGCTAGAAAATTATTTTCCGACTATCATGGCTTTATTCCATCTCCGTACGCATCTTCTAGTCTTCAGTCTTCGTTCTTGAATGCTCCATGTGACTAGAATATTAATCCCAATATTTAAATCTATTTATTTTCAATTAATCCAAAAGTTACTTAATTCGAAAATTAAGTCAATTGAATATATCAAAAATAAAATTAAATATTATTAATATTTTTATTTATTTAATTTCCCATCTAATTCTATTAAATCTCTAGAATAATCTATCCAAGTCAAACTCGGAATATTCTAGAAGACTTCTATAATAGAATAAGGAAATAAAATAAATTTAGGACTCTTCTACTTTACATAATTAATCAATTTCCATCTATCAAAAATTCCAAGGAATAGGAATAATTAAATAGGAAATAAATTAATTCTAATTTAATTCTTTTTCTATTCCATGAATATTCCTTAAAAGAAATAATCAAAATAGGAAAACCGAATTAAAATAGGAAAGTCGGATTATGGTAGGAGTAGCATGGGTTGGGAGACCCCACACCACCCCCACCTTCGATCGGCCGGCCATCGGGGGGAGCGCCGCCGCCCAGCCACGCCGGCCAACCACCAAACCGGCGGCAGCCCACGGCTAGGGCAGTCGAGCCCTCGCCCCTAGCCCTCGATCGATCCATGGAGTCGATCATGGGGTTGATCGGCCCCTTCGCCCTTTACCTTCTTTGTCACTTCTTCGTCTTCCGGCGATCGTCTCAACATCGAATCAACGTAAATAAATTACAAGAATTTAAATTACACTATTCGGTATCGATTCTATACATGAAATCGACCCTATACATTTTCCGGAAAATAAAGAACGTAATAATAAATCCTAAATTCGGTCAACCCCCGAATTTTTACTATTACAAACATTCATCCACATAAAACGAATCTCGACATGTCCGAGAGTTTAATTAACGAAATAATCATGATAATTAATTAACACAATAATTAAATCCAACCATGATAGCCGGAAATCCCTGCAAGGTAGAACAATAATCGAACATATACATGAACACGAAACCAAACGCTCTGATACCAGTTGTTGGAAATCGATATCCCGGGCTATTAAAATTTGCGGAAAATAATAACCCGACCGAAGTCCTTCATCGCCGGAGATCCGAACGCGAACCACCGCACGAGCCGGGGCCCGACCAAGTACCCAGTGAGGCCCGAAGGCCGCGAGCACCCAGCCGAGCCCCCGCACGGGGCTCGCGATCATCTCGCGATGATCGCTGGGGATGCGCGAGGCATCCCCGGGGCTGCTCGTAGCAGCCCCGCAGCGAGCTCAAGGGCTCGCTGCTCGCGGGGGGGGGGGGGGGGGGGGGGGGGGTTTCATCCTCCCCGCATCGCCGCTGCGGGAAACCCCGCAGCTTGATACGAGGCGCTGCGGGTAAACCCGCAGCTCACCCGGCGATCGAACCCTAGGTTCGATCGCCCCCTCGGCTCCAGCCGAGGGTTCACCCCGCGACGCCGCTGGTCGAGAGGGGCTGGGGTTCTCCAGCCGTGGCACCAGCCCACGGCGAGCCCCGGCGTCCAGCCGGGGCTCATCCCTTCAACCGCGCGCCGGCGGTCGAAGCCCCAGGGCTCGACCGCCACCCTCGACTCGGTTCGAGGGTTTCCCGATCTTCGCCGGGGATCTCGAATCCCCGTCCCCGAAGTTCGTACGTTTACCCGGATCGTGTGTTCATGTATATGCTACAATCAATTCACATAAAATCATAGAAAGGGTTTATGATTTTTTACCTTCGATTCGTTGTACGGAGAAACGAATTAACGATGACCTTGCAATCTTCCTACGTATTCCTTGCACCTCGTCCGAACGTCGTGTGGGCGACGATCTATCGAACTCCTATGGATCTCCTTCACTCTTCAAGAACTTTATGATTGGCGTATCTTAGGTTAATGAATTGTGAAGACCATGTAGTGCTTTTATAGGCTACGTAGGGGATCAAAAGGAGATTAAATATTGGGCTTCTAATATTGAAGATTAAATTGGGTCCAACCCAAATCCATTAATCCTTATCAATATTAATTTTATTTATTTTCCACTATATAAATAAAATTGCACTCTCAATATTAAATCATATTATATCAAATAATATTTCTCCGGTAGTATTGTTTATTCCGTGTATTTAAGATTTAAATATCCATGAATAAATTTATTTATTGCTCAATAAATAATATTCATCTCTTATATCCGAGAATAGTACCGTTCAACCTTAATTATTATGCGGATTAAATCCACCTGCAGGGTTTACATAATAATTCCTTATGAACTCATCTCGGGGATATTATCAACCCTTACGGGATACACTTTCCCGTCAAGTATTCACGACATGTCGTATATAAAATATAGTGACCCAACTTAACCGGTAATTAACCCAATAATTAAATCGGTTAATTCCTTTGGAAAATTAAAGTCACTCATATTAAATATACACACCCGCAATAATCTCGGGTATTAAGAATAAAATACTCTGAGATTTAAATTGATTATCCAAGGCAATCCTAATCAATAAATCTCAATCGATCCGCCCAATACACCAAGTGTACAAGTGTGATAAAATAATTAAGATAAATTATTTTCTCTCTCACACAACGACTATACCGATGGATTAGTCCGTGTCCATCTAGGTCGTGAGCAACTGTTCGATTAAATACGAGTAACCGATAGTATGATCTTCTGTGTGGGCCCGACACACCATACTAACTACAACGTATAAAATCCAGGACTATATTTTGCATAATTAATTAATAATAATTAATTGCAAATAATTGTTTATTAATTAAATAGGTTAAATGCTATGACCAGGAGTTTACCGATACTTAAATCTAGACATTAAGTACACAACTCCAACAATTACAGCACTGATGCTCGTCTACTCGCATTGCCAAGCCCGTTAACCTTCTCATCACCTCGCAACTCCCTTTCGAACTTTCGAAACCGCAACATTGAAACCAAGTTTCTCAAAGCTCCCAAGCGTCGCCTCCCTTTCGGCATTCACATGCCCATCGTCTATCACCGAAGGCTCTTTTTGAGAACCTCCAATGTTCTCAACAATGAACTTCGAATTTTTCGTAAGTCTTTCTTCAGCAGACTAACAAGAAGACTTACGTATCCGAATACATCACCTCGTTTCTCACAAACGAGTTACTCCTTGACAATAACGAGCTCATATCGTTTCTCATTGTCTAGTTGCTCAATTTTCCAACCCGTATTACTCCACCATCTAGCCTTGAAAGCTTATGATTGGTCTCCAAGATCCTCTCTGGTTGATCTTCTTCTAGGGCTTCATGTACAAGAGTATCTCTCAAATTATATCTCCGCTTTCCATCTTTTGATTCTTTCTCGTTTACCGAGAATCAAACTCTCCTATGCTTCTCGAGATACGGACTCCGATCCATATGAGGCTCACTTGAACTCCCCTTTGACTGCAGTCTTCTTTCTGCCATATGATCTAGTCCACAATGCTCAGGCGCAATTGTCTCGTCGGCCACACCAATATCACGACCACCATTCATAGTGTAAAGAGTGCCCGTGTTTCGACACGAGCAATAACCATCTCACCCTTTGACAACTTCCAAGACCCATCCCCGAATGTAACCTTTGTCCGCCCCTCTTAAGCTGGCTAACCGAGATCAAGTTTCCCCACAGCTTCAGCACACACCTTACATTCGATAGCTTCAACGTCTTCCCAAACGACATCTTCAACTTCACGTAACCAACACCCTAGTCATCCAAGGTTTTGCCTTCCGCTAGATGAACTTTACCGTGATCTACAACAACAAAGTATTTCGTGCCATCACGCCTCATCGTTGTGTGAAACGATGCTCCTAAGTCAAGTACCCAAGAGTGTCCGAGAGGCTCAGAAGATGTTAACAAGACATCTCCAATCTCGTCTTTCGTCACCACATTATTCCCGCCTCTGGTCCCCGAAAGCTCTCCCAATGCCTTTTTAAGTGACCAGATTTTTTGCAATTCCAACACTTGAATTGATTTTTCTTTCGGTTGCTCGATCTCACCCTTCCGCCGAGTTTGTAATCCCGATAGTGATACTCACTTCGGCTCATACACAAGGTCGATTAAATGTCGATATTTCGCTCGTTTTTAGTATTGTTATCGGGGTGTTTTTGTAAATATTTTGTAGTTTTTTATATGATTTTGGAGGTGTTGCATGTAGGTACCGATATACCGATCCGATCGATATACCGTGTGTGCGGAAGCGTGTAAAGCAATAGATCTACTATGCTATGATCTTAGTGCACACAAATATGTATAGACACACATATATTTATATATATATACATCCAATATATATATATATATAGAGATATCAACGAGATCTTACTTTTGGTGACGAAGTGATTCGTTGATGTCGTTGAGGTGGTGTTGAGTCGATTGAACCACCTCAAATGGATCAGCCTCTAAATGTTCACCTTTGGAATGACCTCGTCACGCCTTTGGATCGCCCGGATGTTGAAGCCGCACAAATGGCCCGGCCTCTACGTGTTGCACACGAACCCAGATGATGACTTGCTTGCTTGATCGAGTTGATTCTCCAAGAACAATCTCTTTTCTCTCTTTCTCTTGTGAATTTCGTGGGTGTTGATTAGGTGTGATGAAAATCTGATTTTCATCTATATAAAACACACCATTATTCATCCCTTTACTCCTCTATGTAACCTCCATCTTAATGTGCATAAAGATGCACCATTAACACACAAAAGCGGTTACAAAGGAGGTGAAAGGTCATGCCACATACACATGCCACTATGCATTGTATGTGGTCCCACTTGCTTGTGTGGCATGCCATGTCACACTATGTGACATGCATCCATGCAAGCCATGCATCCCATGCATGTATATTAATTCCACGTAAATATTGATTCTAAATCAATATATATATCAAGCATCGTACATTATCTTCGAGTTCATGTGTGACCCTGTAGGTATGATTTAATTGATCAATATTATATTGTTCCCAACAATTAATATTATCAAATAATCATTTAACATCCATAGACGACCTTATGACTTTATCGATTGCACACGTAGGATCGAAGGACATATCCCAACAATCTCCCACTTGGCCTTCAGAGCCAGTGTGCTGCCAATTTCCTGTTGTTACTTTATGTCTTAATTTGAACTTGAGGCAAGACTCGAGTCATCCTCAATCGGTTCAAACCTTTCTTGGACTTTGAGACAGACTGTAAAACCAGATTTATCACTATGATACGAATCTGGACGTGGCCACGTATTTTCCACAGTCTCGACTCTCCAAGTGGCCGGTAAGACATGTATCCCATTATAGAATGGAGGACAATCCCATCTTGTCAATCCAAGCTCTCCCACTTGCTTCCTGATATACCCAATAACAAGTTTTATAACCTCCTTTTACGAAAGGCGTTTACTTGTATCAAAGTACACCATTTCACAATGGAATCACTCTGGACTACTCAGGTCAGAGGAAATTGCTCGACAGTCAATGAAATAGTATTATGACTCGAAATATTAAATACTATTCCAGTCGGGTCTGTTCGATCATTAGCTCCCAGCTAATATCTATGTAATTGTACTTGATGTCCCACATCACTAGCCCATGAAGCGGCGCTATAGTACACATTACAATCTAGTTCTTTGTATCGTCAGTTTGTCCATACTCGATGATACGAACTAGGAACAATTTATGACTTAATTATATTAGTTCAACAATTGGGACTTCATTATATGGTAAATCGACCTCATAACCCAATTAATATAATTTAATCATTTGGACAATTCATACAATTTAAACCACAATTATATGAAGAAATTATTGAATATCATAAAAGATAAGTGAATGTTTACATAAACTCCAAAATTAGACAATACAATAATAGGAATCACAATCCATCTCTAAGATATCGTATCCCTATTGCAGTCGTATGAGCATCATGCTTTGACTGCTGGAGTGGTTTAGTTAACGGGTCTGCAATATTATCATCAGTTGCAACTTTATTTATCTCGATGTCTCCACGACTAACTATCTCCCTGAGAATGTGGAACTTCCTGAGCACATGTTTGGATTTGTGGTGCTCCCTAGGCTCCTTGGCTTGCGCGATAGCTCCACTATTATCACAATAGAGAGATATCGGATGGGCCGAACTAGGTACGACACCAAGCTCATCTAAGAACTTTCTTATTCAAACGGCCTCCTTTGCTGCTTCAGATGCAGCAATGTACTCAGGCTCTGTAGTAGAATCAACTACGGTGGGTTGCTTGGAACTCTTCCAGCTCACCGCACCTCCATTCAGACAAAAGACAAAACCGGACTGAGACCGGAGATCATCTCTGTCTGTTTTGAAGCTTGCATTCGTATAGCCTGTCATAACAAACTCTTCTTGTCCTCCAAAGACAAGAAAATAATCTTTAGTCCTTCTAAGGTACTTAAGAATATTCTTGGCCGCAGTCCAATGCGCCTCACCTGGGTTTCCTTGAAACCGACTCGTCATGCTCAAAGCATACGATACATCCGGTCGTGTACATATCATGGCGTACATAATAGACCCTATTGCCGAAGCATAAGGAATATTTGCCATCCTCATTTGCTCATCAGGTCCCGAAGGGCACTGCCTCTTGCTCAGAGATGTGCCATGAGTCATTGGAATGAGACCCTTCTTGGCGTCTTTCATTCTGAACCTGTCAAGTACCTTATCAATATAGGTTGCTTGACTAAGTCCAAGCATCCTTTGTGATCTGTTCCGACAGATCTTGATGCCCAATATGTACTGTGCTTCTCCAAGATCCTTCATTGAAAACCATCTTCCCAGCCATTCTTTAACAGAATTAAGCATAGGAATATTGTTTCCAATGAGGAGTATCTCATCGACATACAACACAATGAATACAACGTAACTCCCACTGACTTTCTTGTAAACACAAGAGTCTTCCATGTTCTTTTGAAATCCAAACTCTTGTATGGATTCATCGAACCGAAGATTCCAGCTCCGAGATGCTTGCTTTAATCCATAAATGGATCTATTAAGCTTGCATACTCTCTCAGCCTGATTAGGATCGATAAAACCCTCTGGTTGTGTCATAAACACTTCCTCTACTAGAATCCCATTCAAGAAGGCGGTTTTAACGTCCATTTGCCATATCTCATAATCATAATGAGCAGCAATGGCTAAGAGAATCCGAATGGATTTAATCATAGCAACTGGTGAAAAGGTTTCATCATAATCCACCCCGTGAATTTGTTTATATCCTTTTGCCACCAACCTTGCTTTGAAAACACTAGGTTTTCCATTCATGTCTGTTTTTATTTTGTAAATCCATTTGCATCCAATGGGCCTAGCCCCTTTAGGCAAATCGACCAAGTTCCAAACTTGATTTTCAGACATTGATTCCATTTCGGATTTCATGGCACCCTGCCATTTCTCGGCATCTGGACTCGTCATAGCTTGAATATAGGTCGAAGGTTCATTGCTTTCTAAAAGCATGACTTCATAGCTCTCGTTTGTCAGAATACCTAGGTATCTGTCAGGTTGAGATCTAATCCTTCCGGACCTTCGAGGGTTAGGTGTGGTTTCCAAAACCAATGGAGTACTCTCGACTTGGTCTTGAGTGTCCATCTCAGTTTGATCTTCTTGAACCTCGTTCAAGTTTTCTTGAACTTCGTTCAATTCAACTGAGCTCCCACTTACTTTCTTGGAAAGATATTCCTTTTCAAGAAATACACCATCTCGAGCAACAAAGACTTTGTTCTCAGATTGGTTGTAAAAGTGGTACCCTCGTGTTTCTTTTGGATAACCCACAAAGAAACATTTATCCGATTTGGGTTCAAGCTTTGTAGAGATATTTCTCTTCACATAAGCTTCACATCCCCAAACCTTGATATAAGACAAGTTAGGGACCTTCCCTTTCCATAACTCGTATGGTGTCTTATCAACAGCTTTTGACGGTGTCCTATTCAATGTATAGGCCGCTGTTAAAAGTGCGTTTCCCCAAAAAGATTTCGGTAGTTCACTAAGGCTTATCATCGATCGAACCATATCCAATAAGGTTCTATTCCTCCTTTCGGAAACACCATTCATCTGGGGTGTTCCAGGTGGAGTGAGTTGATATAAAATACCACAACTCATAAGATGATCATCGAATTCTTGGCTAAGATATTCACCACCTCGATCCGATCGAATGGATTTTATCTTCTTACCAAGTTGATTCTCAACTTCATTTTGGAATTCTTTGAACTTTTCAAAGGCTTCCGACTTATGCCTCATTAAATAGACATAACCATATCTACTTAAGTCATCGGTAAAAGTTATGAAGTAGAAATAACCTCCACGTGCTTGTGAGCTCATTGGACCACATACATCAGTATGGATTAAACCCAATAGGTCACTTGCACGTTCTCCTTTTCCTAGAAAAGGTGACTTTGTCATTTTGCCCATCAAACATCCTTCACATGTATCAAATGACTCCAAGTCAAAAGATTTGAGAATGCCTTCTTTAAGAAGTTTCTCTACACGTTTAATGTTGACGTGGCCTAATCGACAATGCCAAAGGTATGTTTCATTGAATTCATTCGATTTGGCCTTTTTGGTATCAATGTTATATATATGATTGTCAAGTTGAAGTATATATAATCCATGTTCTAATCGTGCCGAACCATAGAACACTCCACTTTTTGAAATAGTAAATAAACCATTTATTATAGTGAAGGAAAATCCTTCAGTATCCAATACTGAAATAGAAATGATGTTCTTGGTAATACTTGGAACGAAATAAACATTATTCAATACTAAAACAAGGCCCGAAGGCAAACACAAATCATAAGATCCTACGGCTAATGCAGCGACCCTCGCTCCATTTCCAACCCGCAGATCGACATCTCCCTTTACCAAACTTCTACTTCTTTGCAGTCCCTGCACATGTGAAACAATGTGAGCACCGCATCCGGTATCCAATACCCAAGAAGAAGAATTTGTAAAGTTTATGTCTATGACATAAATACCTGAAGATGAAGGAACGACACCGTTCTTTACATCCTCCTGGAACTTGGGGCAATCCCGCTTGTAGTGTCCAACACGCTTGCAGTAGAAACACTCAGATTCCCCAGGAACCTTAGAAGCTTTCAAGAACCTTTTGGAAGGAGTTGCCACAACTTTCCCTTTCCCTTTGCCTTTCACTTCCGGTTTCTTAATCCCCTTGAACTTTTTGGTACCTCCTTCCCGAATCATAAGAACTTCCCTCCTAGGGTCCTTCTTAATCGCCGGCTCAGCAGCCTTAAGCATCCCATGGAGCTCATGAAGCGATTTCTTCAGTCCATTCATGTGGAAATTCAGCCTAAAGGCGTCATATCCATCATGAAGAGAATGAAGAATGAAATCGGTAGCCAACTCGTCATCATATGCAAAACCGAGGCGAGCACTTGAAGCAAATAATCCAATCATTTGCTGCACATGTGGTCCCACGGGTTTACCCTTTTCCAGCCTAGCTGTTGCTATAGCCCGGGTGACACCGAAGCGCTCAATCCTAGCCTGTTCCCCGAACATGCTCTTGAGCTCTTCTATGATGTCATAGGCTTCCATGAACTCGAATTGTTTTTGCAACTCGGGTACCATGGATGCCAACATCAAACATGTCACCTCATTCGAGGCTTTCTTAGCAAGGGCATATGATGCCTTTTGGGCATCCGTGCCCCCATCAGCGGGAAGCACGGGAAGGGGTTTGTCCAACACACTTTCCTTTTCTTCGTATTTGAGGACTATCCTCAAGTTACGTTGCCAATCAAGGAAATTGGTGTTGTTCAACTTTTCTCTATCCAAGATAGAGCTGAACTTGAATTGAGTTGATACAGACATATTAAACTACAGAAGAAAGATAAATTAAGTAAGTAAACATCCACAAAGCGTTTAAACAAATAAGGTTGTCTTGCATAACTACTTTATTTGTTTCATTTTGTTCATTCGATATCCAATATCGTCGTTCCCAATTATCTTAATATCAAAACCGTGATAAATCGTAAGTGAAAACTCGAGGTTTTCTAACCAGCGATCTTATCATGCAATTGAACCCTATCTCTCATTAAAATGAGGGAGCCAACCAGACAATCGATTCACGCCATCCAATGGCTCGAATGTCTCTAATCTGTGTCATCGACATAAGCAAGCGCATTGGCTCCATTCCACTCCCCGGGGTGAGAATGAGTCGAGTTGAACTTAGTCTTTGAAAAACAGATTAGGCATTGGTTTTTGACATTTTAATAAATTAGAACAAAACGATCCCAAGACCCTCATCTTGCGAATCCTTAAGCCGACTGAGTCCGCACTTAAGAACTCCAAGATAGGTAGACATCCCATGTCAATGACATCCAATGTCACTCTCGGTCGATGAGAGTCCCATTCTCATCTCATGTCTCGATAGCCACGCCTGCAGTGGATCTATCGATGAGAAAACCAAACTCACTTGTAAGGGTCTAACCCTTACTCCCACTTATCCCAAGATAACAAGTAGTACCCCGCTGAGGCGGACCTACCAACTTATGATCGAGGGCTTTATGGGTGTGATGTTTTTGGACAAGACATTATACTCATTATTTTGGGAACTTGCATGCATAGGTTTGTTTATATGTAAGTTGAACATTTATAACATAAAACAACCTATAACTAGCAAAGCAAATAAATACGAAATCGAAAGGCCCCTAGAACCTCACAACTCTCAAAAGAAAAGAATTAAAGTAACAACAAAAGCCTTGAACATCTTCTGGACTGCTCCTCGCCCGCCATTTCAGTTCCGTGCCCTCCGATTTTGGTCAAATCTATTCCGTACCCAAAAAACCACGAACGGCGCCCGCCGTTTCACAATCAGCGGTCGCCGAACACCACCGGCGGTCGCCGTTTCCAAAACGGCGCCCGCCGAAAGGGTTCGGAAAAAATCTGCCCAAAAACAGGGCTTTCGGCGGTCGCCGTTTCCAAAACGGCGCCCGCCGAATCAAAACGGCGCCCGCCGGAGCTAAAACGGCGCCCGCCGTTTGGCTCTAGCAGCCCCGGTTTGCTTCGTTTTGCTTCGTTTCTTCTCGTTTTCGCCGGAGAGCCGAGATCCTCCATCGAACCATGGACCAAGTCCATCGCTTACAAGTAGTACAATACAAATATAATAGAAAAACCTATCTATTACAAATGATTCCAAGGGACGCAGCCCTCAAATACTACGGCCAATCGAAACGTAAAAAACGACGAAATCATTCACCCGACCACTAACGGTGGCCGGCCTTACATCTAATCACATAATCACAATTAAACAATTAATCCAATTATGTTGATTTAACCTTCGTGTCCAACACAAAAGTGTGCACGAGCCCTAGGCTCTGATACCAATTGTAGGTACCGATATACCGATCCGATCGATATACCGTGTGTGCGGAAGCGTGTAAAGCAATAGATCTACTATGCTATGATCTTAGTGCACACAAATATGTATAGACACACATATATTTATATATATATACATCCAATATATATATAGAGAGAGATATCAACGAGATCTTACTTTTGGTGACGAAGTGATTCGTTGATGTCGTTGAGGTGGTGTTGAGTCGATTGAACCACCTCAAATGGATCAGCCTCTAAATGTTCACCTTTGGAATGACCTCGTCACGCCTTTGGATCGCCCGGATGTTGAAGCCGCACAAATGGCCCGGCCTCTACGTGTTGCAAACGAACCCAGATGATGACTTGCTTGCT
The DNA here is from genome assembly GCA_954870475.1 of Euphrasia confusa. Lineage (NCBI taxonomy): Eukaryota > Viridiplantae > Streptophyta > Magnoliopsida > Lamiales > Orobanchaceae > Euphrasia > Euphrasia confusa. Next base: position 29,815,604 of record OX940960.1, read on the forward strand.
TGATCGAGTTGATTCTTCAAGAACAATCTCTTTTCTCTCTTTCTCTTGTGAATTTCGTGGGTGTTGATTAGGTGTGATGAAAATCTGATTTTCATCTATATAAAACACACCATTATTCATCCCTTTACTCCTCTATGTAACCTCCATCTTAATGTGCATAAAGATGCACCATTAACACACAAAAGAGGTTACAAAGGAGGTGAAAGGTCATGCCACATACACATGCCACTATGCATTGTATGTGGTCCCACTTGCTTGTGTGGCATGCCATGTCACACTATGTGACATGCATCCATGCAAGCCATGCATCCCATGCATGTATATTAATTCCACGTAAATATTGATTCTAAATCAATATATATATCAAGCATCGTACATTATCTTCGAGTTCATGTGTGACCCTGTAGGTATGATTTAATTGATCAATATTATATTGTTCCCAACAATTAATATTATCAAATAATCATTTAACATCCATAGACGACCTTATGACTTTATCGATTGCACACGTAGGATCAAAGGACATATCCCAACATTGCATTATTATGGTTTCGACGGGTCTCACTTGTGGTCGGGCTCGTTTTGATTAAAAAGCAGGAAAAACGGAGCAAAAACGAAGAAACAAGGAAAACTAAGGAAGGAACGAGATTGCAGTCCGCTGTCGCGGAAAAACTCCGCGGAATGGCAAAAAGAGGTGAGCTGTCGCGGAGAATTTCAGGGTGTTTAGGTGTTTTCCGCGGTACAATCCGCGGCGGAATCCGCGGAATGAAGAATTTTTCCGCGGAAGGGCAGAATCCGCAAAATGACTGAATTTTCCGCGAAAGGTGAAATTTTCATGCGGCCGGGCTGATTTTGAATCCGTTGACCGCGAGAATCGGAGAGTTGACTAAGGGCAATTAAGTCATTTCACATCTAAATTGATCCTAATTTTTTGAGGGAAATGGGAGGACCAGTTATTTCATCTTTGGAGCTATAGAAAGGGAGATGATTGCTTCTACACAAAACTTTGGAACCACTTTCTTCTACAAACAATTGAGAGCACTTAGAGAGTTATTTAGAGAATCTAGTGAGAGAAAGTACATCTTGTTGGAAATCGACATTCCGAAATTAATAAATTTAAATAAAATTAATTAAATAAATTATCTAATTAATTCCGACCGAAATCCCTTCACCGGAAAACATCACGAACCACCCACGCGAACCGGGCCCAACAAAAGCAACACCGCCGCGGGATAAACCCGCGGATAGCCCTAGCCGAGCCCCGCGAGGGGCTCGCGATCACACGCGGTGATCGCCGGGGATACATCGCGCATCCCCCGGGGCTGCTCGTAGCAGCCCCCGGCGGTGAGTCCGGCGACTCACCGCCACCGCTTCGTGGAGGAGCGGTCCGCCCAGCGGACCGCGATCGGGCCAGCCCCGCGGCTGCCCGGCGATCGAGCCCAGCTCGATCGCGTGCCCCGGCGTCCAGTCGGGGCTCCTCCCGTGTGCCCCGGCGTCCAGCCGGGGCTCCTCCCGTGTGCACCGGCGGTCGAAGCCCTAGGGCTCGACCGCCACCCTCGGGGTCCAGCCGAGGGTTCCATGCTTCGTGCATGCGCACGATCCCCACGGGGATTCATCCGCCGCGGTCCGGTGGTCTTCGACCACCACCGACGGTTGTTCCTCGTCCGGGGTTCGTCCCTCGGATCTTGGTTCATATGCATATAACGATAATTATATTAAAATCATCGAGGGGGTTTCAATGGTTTTACCTTTGTTCTCGTTGTGCGGAGAAACGAGATCTATGAAGACCTTGAGACCTTCCCACGTATTCCTTGCACTTGTTCGAACGTCGGGTGGACGACTATCCTCCGAACTCTATGGATCTTCTTCAACTCTTTAGAACTATTAAGTATTGATATTCTTGTCTTATGATTTGTGAAGGTCATGTAGTGCTTTTATAGGCTACGTAAGGGATCTAAAGGAGGTGGAATATTGGGCTTCTAATAGAATTAATTAAACTAGTACCACTGCCCGTGCGATGCACGTGATTTTATTTGTTTAAAATAATCTAAAATTTTATTTAATCTCCAACGTATTTCGCCCAAAAAATTATTAATGGACTAATAAATTATTTTATTTAATATTCGAACTCTTACTTAAATTTGTAAATTCTTATTAATCTCATTATTAACCGTTATCTCAATTATGAAAATTTTATTATTTTCAAATACTACGCATGTTTGATGTAATTTATAGTATGTAAGCTTCTTGGGGCATAGCTAAGGTCTGTGGTGATGTTGGTGTAATTCCCGGACGACGCAGAGTTCGAATCTCGGATATGACAAATTTTCATTGAAATATTATGAAGTTAGTCCTTAGATTAATCCTATTGGCTATCTCCCACATGTGTTTGCTACTCGAGCGCATCCTTCGATTTACATCCTACCCGATCGAGGAGCCTCTTATCTGGTAGAAGAGGAGTTTCTCGTCTCATCCTACCTGATCTCTCTCCCACATGTGTCTGTTACTCGGGCGCATCCCTCGATTTACATCCTACCCGATCGAGGAGCATCTGATCTGGTGGAAGTAGAGTTTCTCGTCTCATCCTACCCGATCGAGGAGCCTTTGATCTGGTGGAAGAGGAGTTTCTCGTCTCTGCATTTCTCTAGTGTCAAACACATCCAACAAATGCCCAAAACTGATGGGGGAAATCCAAATAAATGAAAATAAAAATTATAAAGTTGAAAAATAAATAGAAATTTAAAAAAATTGAATTTACTTGGTGACATGAAGGAGATGAGATGGTAGAAATGCAATTATATTAATATAACGTATTTTAACCAGCAAAATTTAACATAACTGAATTAGGGATAAACTAAAAATTAAAAAAAAATCTAGTCGAACATAATTAATTACTCGACAATTTGATTTTGGAATCTGCGAAGAAATCATAATTAATACATAAAATTAAAAAAATCGAGGAAAATAATACATGTAAATCGATTCAATGTTCAGAAAAATAAAAAAGGACTTACGAACCCAAGTTATAGCAAGAGAAAATAATATACTTAAAAAGAAGTTTAATCAATATTTTTTTTAACTCAAATAGATTAGAGAATAGGAAGAGTTTGATTTTTATGGGATACGATTAATTGAAATTAAATTAATTTTAATGAAATAAAAAGAATTTTGAGAAAAAAAATTAAAATTTATATATTTAAGCTGATAATTAATTATTATTACCAAAAATATATAATTTTTAATTACTATTTAAAATTTATATATAATAATTTAAATATGCTTAATAATATTACTATTTATAATTTATATTATTTTTATTTATAATTTATAGTGTGAACACAATATTATTATTGCTTATATATATTGATGTTCGTGTTTTTGGTGTCATTTTTCATGTCCATTTGCATGTGAGTTGAGTCTTTCTAGTTGTTTTCTTGTGTATTCGTCGTGGCTTTGGTGTGTTTGATGTGTTTGATGTGTTTGATGTGTTTGTTGAGTATGCAGGTAGTCGAGCTCGTACGAGTCGAAAAGGGCGAAGAAAGGAACTCAAACGAATCAAGGCGAAGCAACGAAGCTGTACCCAGGACCAGGCATCCGCGCCAGCCCCAGCCGCCCGCCTGCTCGTCGTGAGCGATCGCATCAGCAGCAGGCGCTCACCTGAGCACAACTTCAGAAGCTGGAAATTCAGACCAAGCGACCGCCCTCCTCTCAAGCGCCCGCCTCCAGTTAGTCGCGAGCGATCGCCCAGGCCTCAAGCGATCGCCTCGTCAGGAATTCAGAATCTGGAAATTTCACCCAAGCGACCGCCTCCCATGCCAAGCGAGCGCTTGCTTGCCGCCGCGGGCGATCGCCCCCTGCCCCAGGCGATCGCTTGCCTCCGTCGTCCAGATTTGACCGAATTTTGACTCGGCTTTTGTCGACTAATAAATAGGGCTTCGACCTAGAAACTTAGACATCGTTTTTCATAATATTTTTACGCACTTTTGGAGAGCTCTTGGAACTCGTAACACCTAGGTGTCCTCATTGCTTTTGGATCTTTCTCTTGTATTCGAATTCGGTAAAAGTCGGAGATTCCGCCGACGGGTACTCTTGTTTGGATTTGAATTTTCATTCTAGTAAGTTTTCTTGTCTTTACTTATCTTGTTCTTCAATTCTTTGTCGATTAATTGTTTAGTTCTCTTTTTTATTGATTTTCGAAAATCGTTTTCATGAATTTCACTTTTCAACCCTTAAATTGTTCTCCATTCAAAAGCATGAATAGCTAAATTCCTTACCTAGGGTTAGGGTTGATTGATTCTTCCTACTAGGATTTGAATTTGTATTTCGATATTGAATTGATGCCAACCGGTGACGGACGTATTCGTACTATTTCATAAAATCGAATTCATATCCGACGTATAGAATTGAAATTCCCGAAACCCTAGTTTATTTTCCTTTGATTTTAAAAACAAATTTATTCGCTTTCTTACTCGCTTTCTCGTCTCTTCAATATTTAGCTAATTTTAGATTAATAACAAAAAACCAAAAATCAACTCACGCATTATGCTATTTCACTTTCTTAATCCCGTTGCAAACAATTAAACATTTTTACGCCGATAGTAGTGTTCCTCGAGAGATCAACTCGGGCGAGTTGCTTTAGCAATAAGTTCGATAATTTTTTTTGATTTTTGATGCACTACAAAATGACTTAATCAAATTGGCGCCGTTACCGGGGAACACTTTAGGCACTAGTATTAGTGTTTAGGTGTTTGCAACATTTTCTTTTTATTTTTCTTTTTATTTATTCTCGTTGTTCAGGTGCGTTTGATTCTTTTCTTGGTTTTGTTGGTGCATGGTAGGTACACGTAGTCGAGCTACCGAATTTGCACCAGTGATCGAGAATATCAACCGACGCAAGAGCATCAGCCGGTACATCTCAGTGGACGACGGTAACTCGTCAGACAGTTCATCAGAATCCACCATTACCGGATTCGAACCTGAAGGTGACCTAGCAGAAATGGACGAACGCGACGTTAACAATGTGGACAACAACAACAAAAACAACAACAACAACGGAATCAACAACAACAACAACAACAACAACAACAACAACAACAACAACAACAACAACAACAACAACAACAACAACAACAACAACAACAACAACAACAACAACAACAACAACAACTACCGTGCCCCACCACCCCTCTTTGGAGATCTGACGCATCCGCAAATTGACGGAGCTAGCTCACGCATCGTCCTAAGTGATGCCGCCCGGAGATACGACCTCAAGGCACACCATCTTGCTCAGCTTCCTCAGTTCTCCGGAACCACTAACGAGGATGCACTCAACTTCATCAGGGAATTCTACACAGTCTTGCATGCCTTCCCACTCGGAGCACTCGATGATGATCAACTCCGGTTGAAGTGTGTCCCGTATGCCTTGAGAGATAGGGCGAAGAATTGGCTGCTATCCTTGGAGCCGGACTCGATTACCACCTGGGCGGATATGTACCGGGAGTTCATCACTCGGTTCTATCCTCAGCAGAAGACCTTCGACTTGAAAGGTCAGATATGTGCCTTCGAGCAAGAACCGGGGGAGTTTTTCCATGAGGCTTGGGAGCGATTCAGAAGCCTACTGAGACAGTGCCCACATCACGACCTCACTCCCAATTCGATCATCCAGTTCTTCTACAAGGGTTTGAGCAGAGAGGATCAGAGAGAGGTGAAAACCGCAGCCGGCGGAAATATCAGTGGTCGAAACAGTGATGAGATGACGGAGATCTTCAAGTCACTATCAGCTAAGTCGAGGCAAACGAGCTCAAGGGGAAGTAGTAGCTATGCCAGACCCGAGGGGAGTGTCAATGCCCAGTTGGCGAAGCAAGTTGCCGACCTAACAAAGAAATTTCAGATGCTTGAGACCACTGAGGAGCAGCCCAAGCGACAGATCTATCGAGTAGAACCATGTAGCTTATGTGGGGAGATAGGCCATTTCTCGAGCACTTGTGGCCAGGGCATGCCATCTCCACCTCAAATGATGGACCCGAACTACGGTCCCGAGGTACAGGTGAATGCGATGCAGGGTTACAACCAACAAGGGAATCAGAAGTATGACCCTTATTCCAACACGTATAACCCGACATGGAAAAATCACCCTAACTTCTCGTGGAAGCAAGATCAGCCACAGACTCAGGGACAAGGGTCTCAGCAAAATTATAACAATCCGAACCGATCTCAGAACCAAGGGTACCAGAATTCGGGCAATCAGAATTGGCAAAACAACCAGAATTACCAGAGGCCCCAGTACCAGCAGCAACATCAGTCATACCACCCACCTCCACCTCAGCCACAACATGTGACACCAAAGACTTCGGACTTAGACGAGAAGTTCGCATCCTTCATGGCCGCGGCTCAGGCCATATTGAATAATAACCAACAAAAGATAGATGGGGTGGAGAGCAACATGACTAACCAGAATGCGGCGATTAAGAGGATCGAAACGCAGGTTGGGCAGATGGCTAGCCAAATGAATGAGATGGCACAAGCTAATCAGAAGGATCGGATCCCGAGTCAACCACATCAGGCTAAGGCGGTCACAGTGCTTAGGAGCAGACGTGTTATTGATAATCACGTCGAAATGCCAACCGATGATGTGGAAGAGGACATACCGGCACCGGAATTAGCCGAGCAGAGAGTCCCGATTGAGGAACCGGTAGAGAAGCCGGTGGAGAAACCGGTGGAGAAATCAGTAGAAAATCCGACGCGAGCACCCGAGACGAGTCGGGCAGCCTTACACAAGGCCGATAATCCCTATAGACCTCCCGTGCCACCATACCCGCATCGGTTGAGGAACGAGAAGCAGGATCAGCAATTCTCGGAGATTTACCAGCTCTTGTCCAAGGTGAATGTGAATCTCCCTCTTCTCGACATCATTAGGAATATCCCGTCGTATGTCAAGTTCTTCAAAGACCTCGCTTCGAGGAAGAGGAAGTTCATCGACAATGAGAAGGTTGTAGTTTCCGAGGTGGCAAGTGCGATACTTCAGCACAAGCTCCCCGAGAAACAAAGAGACCCCGGGAGTTTCAACATTATGATTTCCGTGGGGAATGGCAATGAAGTTTCCGTAATGCTCGACTTGGGGGCGGGCATAAATTTGATGCCGTACGCGTTCGTAGAGGAAAGTAGCCCCGAAATCCTCGAGGGTGAAGAAGAGAAGTTGACCGAACCCACCTTTGTGCGACCTAGCTCACAGGAAGCCGATATCGAGGCTCCGAAAAATAAGGTGGATTTGAAGCCGTTACCGAGCCACCTCAAATATGTTTTCTTGGAAGACGGGGAACAAAAACCCGTGATCATCTCAGCCACTTTGAGAGCCGAGGATGAAGAAGCGCTCGTGGCGATACTAAAGCAGAACAAGAAAGCGTTTGGGTGGAGTCTAGGAGACATCCGTGGCATCGACCCCTCGGTGTGCATGCACCGGATAATTTTAGAGGAGGGATCGATCCCTAAGAGAGATGGGTGTTGTGCCATGAAAATCCGCCACCTACACGTGTCAATAAGACCGGTGCCACGTCGTCAAAGAAAGAGTCAAAGAAGACCAGTCAAAGCCAAAGCAAGAATTATTATCCAAAGAATACAAGAAATCGGACAGGAAAGATTGCACGGGAGAAGTAAGACTTTTTCCAGGGCAGGACTAAAAGAAGAGCTAAAGATGTACCAGGCGGTTACAGTAATTTCCCAGTGAAACAGCTGATGAATAACCAACAAAGATAGTGGGTTAGTTGGTCCACTACATGTTTGACACATGTCAAATGCATGCTAAATAGTTGTCAATAAAGCTAAATATGTGGCTGATAGGTGTCATAAGAATAGAAAATCATCACATGCATGAATGCCTATAAATAGATGCTCTTCATATGTAAAAGGGGGGAGAAAGGAAAGAGAGAGAAAAACACTTGTAAAAGGAATTCACTTCCTAAAATGGCTACGGCCTAAATGCTCTATAAGAGAAATAAACACCTGAAAAGGGGGCATTGATGCCTAGTGATCGTGTCATTTTCGTTATCGTTTCTGTTTTGGTGTGTTTTTGCTCTTTGTTGGGGATATTTGCTGGTAACAGAGGGTTTTGGCAACAACACCAAAATACAAATTTGTTATAGGTAAGAAAGCAAAGGGTAATAGTTTATACAGAAATCGTAAGTAGAAAATGGATGCTCATGGCACCTCTTTATTCAAATATTCATACTTAGAATTCATTTTGAAATACAATGGTTTGCATGTCCCTTTCCTCTCCTCTAATACCCTATATTTATACTAACCCATGCATGGCAAGATTATGCCACCTAATGCCCACTTATCAGCTCCTGATTGGACCACAACTCCACTAATGTCTTGCATTAAAAACCCACTTAACTCTAAACAAAGACTTTATCCTCTGCTCCCGTCAAATGTCTTTTGACCACCTGTTGACTCTGACACCTCCCCCACGGATATTCCCGTGTAATAAGTCTGACACTACCGAGCGGTCGTTCCCGTCCAAGCTCTTTTCTGACTTCTGTTGGTTGCCTTTCTAGGTCTTTTTCCATAGATTAATTCTGACTTGCACATCTGATGACGTGGCTACCTCATTGTTGACACGTGTCGGTGACCGTTTTATCGGGTATAACATAGGCCCCCAGGAAAATTGGAGTTTTCAACTTCGATTTCCCTGAAGATTGTGTTTGAATACCTCGGTCTGCACGCCTTGGAATCTGCATTCTGACTTTCTGTCGGCGGTTGACTCTTCATTTAATGTTGTTTTTACGCCTTTAAAGGCTCTTCATGTAGTATTACGGCTTCATATCATGGCTTTTACTTGGAATAGAGAAGTGTACCCGAATAATATCACGAGTTTCTCCTTCAGGATTAGAAATCGGTTGATGAAGGCTAAGCTGCCTTTGTCATTATCTTTTTCACAGAAGTTTCCGGAGCTTGCTGGACAGGACGTCGCTTTGGTAGATGCTTTTGAAAGAATCTGGACGGTGAAAGTGGAGAAGGATGGTCGGCGGCTGGTACTGACTGACGGTTGGAGTAAGTTTTGTGAGCGTCGGTTGGTTTCAGTGAGCGGAATCATCTTTCTGGAGTTGCGTGGGCAAAAGTCTTTCAGCATTGGAGTATTTGGAAAGGATGGAGAGGAGATCATTGATCTGGGAACTGATTGTGAAGATAGCTCTATCAATTCCGAGCTGGAAAATTCTCCTGCAAAAGATAACTGGGATTTCTTTTCCCCGTGAAATCTATTCGAGAAGTATTTTTGGCATTTTCTTATGTAAGATTACCTTTCCTGGGTTTATCTCCCAGGTTTCTTTTCTTGGGATTTTTCCCGGTGAAATAAATCAGAGTTTCGATCCTTAAAGGACTCTATGTATTTATATGGATGAGATAAGTATTCTGATACTTATCCCTAAATAATCGCAATAAAATAATAATAAATTTGAAAAAGAGGGTAACTTTTTCAACTTACCTTGTCAGGAGCCGATTGCCACGTGGCATTACCCTGGCCAAGTATTTTTAGGGTTTGATGGGTAGTGGAGACGTACTCGAGTGCGTTTTTCCTCGGTAACTGCTATCTCTTCCCCTCCTTCAATCCTCACCGTTGGATGGAAAACGGCAGAAATTTGATTTTTGAAATCAATAAACATATAGGAGTTTAGAATTTTGAAATTCACTCCAAGTTTTTCGACTTTTCAGATTCAAGATCTGGTAAGCACACTTCTTTCTTCCTCTGTAAATTTCCTTTGTTTATTTACTGTGTAAATCCTTTTTTACCAACCCGACAATATGCCGAAAATCTCCAAAGTCGTTCGACCGAAAATTGAAGCACCAGAAGTTCTCCTCGCACGCCAATACAAAAAGTTCATGGAAGAGGCCGCGCCGGCGCTGCCGGCGTTCCGTTTGGATGAATTGGAGGAGGCCCACCCTTACGTACCTGTCGAGAGGATCGTCACAGCGGTTCAACCAGACCCGAACCACCAGGAGTGGGGTGCACACGGCCGAGAAAGCACGGTGACGGCGGCGCAACTAGCCGACTGGAGGGACGATTGGCGGATTCCCTACAACGTGCATTTGCATGCGCCAGAAGAGGGTGAATCCGCCTGTTGTCCACCTCCGGGCATGGTGGCCATCGGCGTCGACGCAATGGATCAAGGGCTGCGGTTTCCCCTGCATCCTTCGGTTTCAGGCTTATTGAACCGGTGGGGTTTGGCTCCGCATCAGATTCATCCGAATGGATGGGCACAGATCTATGGAGTTTTGACTGTATTGGGGCAAGTGGGACTCTCTCGACCCATTTCTGGGGATGAGTTCCATCTTTTCTTCAGTCCAGTCAAATTCAACAAGAATTCGCTTGTAGACTATACCGTCCGCCACAGGAAATATATGTTGAAAATTCGAGAGCAGTTTAACTGATCTAAACTCGTTGGTATTTTGTAGGTGCACGGCTTAAGCGGGCGACCTGCTCCTTCCCGTGGGATTTGGAGACTGCAAATCTTTTGGCACAGTGTATCCCGGCCGAAGAAAGAGATTCAGATTATCTGAACGACGATAGTATTCGTGACGCAGCAGGCTTATTTTGCCCTCCGTTCGTTGAGGATCAACCCTGTTTTGGTATTTTTCCTTTATTTTTTATAAGTTTCTTTTATTTCCTGGGAGTATATTTCCCGGGGAAATTATAATATTTTTGTCGGGAGTAATTGTATTACTTTTCCCGTGCAGAGTTTTTCTCTACTGTTTTCGAATTAAAACCTACCGAGATGGCAGACACTAAACTGTTCGATCGCCTGGGACTCCCAAACCCAGCCCTGGCCGCTAAGGCTCGTAGGGCCAAAACCAGTTCCACCAGTGTCGGTGGACGGGGATCTGCAAAAACTCGGGGCGGCACACCTGGTGCTCCGGCTTCCCGTACCAGATCCCACACGGTTTCGGCTCAGGGCGGTGAGACAGATCCCCTGGGGATTATGGATGTTGTGGATTCGTACAAGGAGAGCTCCCAGCCATCAGACGTGGTGATGACTGATGCTACTCCAAGTCAAGGTTTACCCCCTTCTGGTTCATCAACTCTTTTGCAAGTCAAGCTCGAAGGCGACAAGAAAAGGAAAAAGATTGATGAGGGTATTATTGAGGTGACAGATTCCCCCCCTCGTGCTGACAAAAATCAGTCTGTTTTTGGAGTTGAAAAAATACTTTTCACCAAGTAAGTTTTTGTTCATTTACACACTTATCATATTACATGGTTCACTCAATTAACTCTTCTGTTTTATTTCTTGGTAGGTTTTCCCAGGAGAATCTCCCCTCAGCTCTGCTTCCCTTCTTCTCTGGAAAAGGCCCCATTGACCCTGTCACTACCCTGGGCAATCCAGTAGGTGACTCAATTGATGCTGTTGGTAGGTGCTGGACTTCAGAGCTCAATGATATGATGGACCATGAGGAGCATGCCTTTTCCCTGGCCCTAAAGTTGGCCAGTCAAAGTGCAGTTGCCATTTCTGGGGCTCACAACATGGCCGAAAAAATCAGAGCTGAAGTGTCCAAGCTCAAAACTACCAGCAGCAAGCAAGAGGCACAGGTACAGGAGCTCAAAGCGGCATATACTGCCACTGCAGGGGACAGGGATAGGTGGAAGAAGGCTGCCGATATTTCACGGGCCGAGGTAGGGAAGCTGAAGTCTGAGATGCAGGAGGCCTTGAAGACCATAAAAGAAAAAGAAGAAGAGATTGAGGATGCCCAGGACAGCTTTACCAGGGAAAAGAAAGAGCTCAAGGAGGAGGTGGCCAAAGTTACCAGGGAACTGAAACAGGCCAAAGATGACTTTGGTCAGTCCATGGAGAGGGTCTCAGAGCTTGAAGCCCTGTTAGATTCTCCTGCTCACAATCCCCGGGTATTGGCTGACCTACTCTATGTCACTGCTTATGCTGATCTTATCAGGTCTGCAGCAAAGGAGAAGAATGATGGGGCCAGAGACTATGGTGTTCAACTCCTCAAAGCTCACATGCAAGGGTGTACTCTGGATTCCAGAGTTCCACAGCCCTTTATGGATCTGGAGGTTGTCCACGGCATAGATATGAAATGGTGGCCCACATACAGTCTTCTCTCAATGCCTGGTGAACCTGCTAAAGCCCCTGTAGAAGCGTCTGATGATGAAGGTGTTAATGAAGGGGAGGAGATGGATACTCTTGGTGTCGGGCCTGATGGCAAGCCAAAAGATTCCCTCACGACTCCCCCAGGTGATGGTGGTTCTACCTCCTGAGTATAACTGCTCAGGAGTCTGCAAAAATTTGATGACTACCCTGAGTGTGAAAAGCTCAGGGATTTTAATCTTTATTTTCTGTTCAGTTTGGGCTTAATTGCCAAAAAACAATATTTGCTTTATTTGCATTTGGATTCTACAGGCAGTTTTTGCCTGGAACAAGTATTTATATTTTGCTGGTGTATAATAACTTAGTATGTTATTTTGGATATTGATCCTTTGGGTCTTACTAGTAGCCCTCTCACCATTTTATTCAGGGTTTATTTTCCCATTATTATCTATCACTTTTTACAAGTCATTTTAGCTTGTTTGATGAATAATTATTCTTGTGAATAGATAACATTTGGCTCACGCCCAAGTTTTATCAAACTTTGTTGGGTTTCTCTGTGAGTTCTTTTGCTCTGTGAAAGTGATTTTTTGGATTTAGTTACCTCTCTGAATCATTATGATTCTAAGTAACATTTTTTTCTTTAAATCTCTCCTTTCAACAGAACTGACCGATCCAGTGGTTTTAGTATAAATACTTTACCTCTTAGGATTTTCTCGGACCAGCGTTTTCTTTAGGGCGATTCTTGAGTTTATGTTACTCTATTGAATCTGTGCCTTTCAAGAAATGATCGGCCCCTGATCGATAGATCTTATGGGTATTTACCGATCCTTAGTATTTCTAGAATACTCAATATTTTTATCGCACCGGGGAATTCATGTGATTTCCCGGGGAAATTATATTTCTGTTATACAGACAAGATGTGATAGTTCACATATATATTTTGAAAGATAGAAAATGCATTTGCTAAAAACTGCATAGATATACTTTAATAAGTACAAAAGGTTTTACAAAATATATTTTCGCAAGAAGTTTTAAGAAATATCTTTTATTCCGGGGGTTCCTCAGTGGTAGAACTTCTTTAGGTGCAACGCATTCCATCGATACTGATCTTTGGTCCCGTCGAGGAGTTCCAGCTCGTACGCTCCATTCTGGAGGCAGTGGCTCACTCTAAACGGTCCCTCCCAGTTCGGTCCTAATGCTCCCTGGTGCGTTCCTAAGATTTTCTTCATCACCAAGTCCCCTTCTCGGAATTCTCGTGCTTTTACTTTTGAGTTGAATAGTTTAGCAATTCTTTGCTTATTCATGGCATTCAGAGAATCAGAAGCTAACCTCCTTTCTTCAAGGAGATCCAATTCTTTTCGAATGGTTGCTTCATTCTCCGGGGAAATTTCCTGAGCGGTACGATGTGATAACACCGATATCTCCGCTGGAATCACCGCTTCCATTCCAAAAGCCAAAGAATAGGGGGTCTCACCAGTGGCGTTTCTAGCTGTGGTTCGATATGACCACAGTACCTCTGGGAGTTCATCCGCCCATTTTCCTTTGCGGCTTTCCAGTTTTGATTTGATGGTGTGTTTCAGTATCTTATTGACCGCTTCAACCTGACCATTCGTCTGGGGGTGGTAGGGAGTAGAGAATAACCTCCTTATTTTCCATTTTTCACAGAATTCCTCTACCTCCGCCCCATCGAATTGTTTTCCGTTGTCGGAAATGATTGATTCGGGAAGACCGAAACGACATATAATGTTTTTCCATATGAATTTGATGACCTGGGGTTGATCAATCTTATTCAACGGTTCCGCTTCAACCCATTTGGTGAAATAGTCGACTGCTACAATCGCGAATTTCACCCCGCCTCGGGCGGTTGCTAGTGGTCCGATCAAGTCGATACCCCACCGAGCAAATGGCCACGGGCTGTATATGGATTTCAGGGTCTCCGGGGATATATGGATATTAGGCCCATTCGTCTGGCACTTGACACATTTACGTGCATAGCCGACGGCATCCTTTCTCAGGGTTGGCCAATAATATCCTTGTCCCATGGTTTTGTGTGCCAGGGATCTTCCACCCGCGTGGTTTCCACACACACCATCATGTATTTCTTCAAGGATTTTGAATCCTTCTTCCTTCGACACACACCTAAGTAGTGGAAGGGAATAACTTCTTCTGTACAGTTGTGAATTTATCAAAGTATACTTTGCCGCTCGGGTACGAAGTTGTCTTGCTTCGGTTTTATCTGCTGGCACTTCCCCGGTATCTATGTACCGTTGGATGGGAATTCGCCAGTCTTCCCCGGCCCCGGCAAGTACTTGTATTTGTGTTTCTCTTTGTTCCACTGATGGGATTATTAGTTTTGTCAAAACTATATTAGAGAAGTCTGCTGAGCCCTCAGCTGATGCTAGCTTTGACAGGGCGTCAGCTTGTGAATTGTGTTCCCGTGGGATTTGTTCGATTAGAACTTCTGGGATTTTTTCGCAAAGTTCCCATACCAATTTCAGGTATTTTATCATTTGTTCGCCTCTGGCTTCATACTCCCCACTTACATGGTTCACTACTAACTGCGAGTCCATGAACACATGAAGTTTTCTTGCCCCGACGGCAATGGCCAGTTCCAACCCTGAAATGAGAGCTTCGTACTCTGCTTCATTGTTGGACGCAGGAAATTCAAACTTCACCGCATGGGTTACTGAATCTCCGTCGGGACTGAGTAATACCACACCTGCCCCCGAGCACGCGGTGGTAGATGATCCATCTACGAACAGCTGCCAGGCGCGTGGTTGACTCTGGGATTTCTCAGGGAAATTTAATTCCACAATAAAATCCGCCAGGGCTTGTGCTTTGATTGCTGTCCTCGGGGCGAAAGTTATGTCATACTGACTAATTTCTAACGCCCAGCGTAGGAGTCTCCCGGTGATATCCGACCGGTGCAATACTTGCCTTAGAGGCATAGTTGTCAAGACCTCAACGGGGTGCTCAAATAGATACGCCCGGAGTTTTCTGATTGACACTATTAAAGCATATGTTAATTTCTCCAGTGGAGTATATTTTATTTCTGCCTCGTGTAGTACTTGGCTTACGAAATATATCGGAAAATGCACCATTCCTTCTGCCCTGGTCAACACAGCACTGATGGCGTGTTCTGACGCGGCTAGGTATAGGTACAGTTTTTCTTCTGGTTTAGGGGCCACAACTACTTTGGGATTGGACAAATATTCCTTTATCCGTACAAAAGCTTGTTGGGCCTCCTTTTTCCAGTGAAATTTCTGTCCTTTGATGGTAGCAAAGAACGGACGAGTTTTATCCCCCAGGCAAGAAATGTACCGATTCAGGGCGGCTAAACGACCCGTGAGTCGTTGTACGCCTTTTATGTCCCGGGGCTCTTGCATGTCCAGAATTGCTTGGACTTTGGTAGGGTTGGGCTCAATGCCTTTCTCGCTAACCACATGCCCCAGGATCATCCCTTTTTTAATTTCCAAAGTTACATTTCTTGGGGTTCAATTTCATGTTATAATGCCCCAGTATTTTGAATACTTCTTCGAGGTCTTTGATGTGATCTGATTCATTTTTACTTTTAACGATTATATCATCAATGTATACTTCCATGGTTACACCAATTAAATCAGAAAACATCAGATTTACCAACCTTTGATAGGTGGCCCCGGCATTCTTCAGGCCAAAAGGCATTCTTTCCCAGCAATAGATTCCTTTCTCTGAGTAGAACGCCGTATGCTCGACGTCATCTGGATGCATGGGGATTTGATGGTATCCTGCCTTGGCGTCCAGTGTTGAAAATATTGCGTGACCTGTCAAATTGTCAACGACATGGTCGATGTGCGGCATGGGAAAAAGATCTTTCGGGCAGGCGTTGTTTAGATCTGTAAAGTCTATACACAAACGCCACGCAGCCGTTGTTTTTGTCACCATAACCGCATTGGAAAGCCAAGTGACATCACTCGAAGCTTTCCTGACCAATTTGTTTTCTATTAGCTTGTCTACTTCCCCGGCGAGTGCTTGACACTTCTCGGGGCCCATTTTTCTACGCTTCTGCGCGATTGGTTTCTTGTAGGGATCTATTTTCAATCGATGGCAGGCATGTTTAGGATCTATCTTTCCTAAATCGGCACTGGACCATGAGAAAGTAGAGATGTTCTCTTTAAGGAAATTTATAATCCCGATCCGGGTATTTGATTCCATATGAGATCCCACAAGTATTTGCTTTTCAGCTTGTTCTGGATCTAAAATTATAGAGTCCAGATTTTCGACCATTTCTACCACTGGTACCTTTTTAGATTGATATCCACCTTTTGAACCCCAATCATCCATTTCTGGTTTTGATGGGGGAAGCTTCTGGCCAGTAGAAACTGTGTCTACGCCAGTTCCTTCTTTGGGGGGACAAACCTTGTCCGGGGGAATATCCGCTATTTCCCCGGTAGGTTTTTCCTGAGAAGGATTCAGTTGAGAATTTTGATCGTTTAATTTGATTACATCTTTTATATGATCGATTTGTTTTATTTTTGTTCCTCTCAGATTTATCTGGGGAATATTTACGTTTACTTTGGTTTTGGAGTTACTGAGATCGTGAAAATACATCAAAGTCTTCTTAGCCATTACTAGATCACCTCTGACGGTGCCAACTGCACCGGAGGGAGTAGGGAACTTAATACAGTAGTAGTAGGACGAGGCGATAGCTTCAAAAGCGTCTAGAAAGGGCCTGCCTAACAGAGCATTATAGCCACTAACCTTATCAACTATTACAATCTTCAGATTCCTGACCATCATGACTTCGGGATTCTTCACATCCATCAGTTCCACCGGGAGTATGATCTCACCGTAAGGAATGACTACATCATCTCCAAAACCTTTCAACACCATATCGCACGGGTTGACATAGCGCGCCAAGTTCCCCATCAGATCTAGAGTCCTCTTGTAGAGAACATTGAGATGCGCGCCATTGTCCACCAGCGTGCGAGACACATCCAAACCGAGGAGTTTGGCCTTTATCACTAAGGGCACATCCTTCGGGAATTTTGTCACGGTTCGATCTTCCGGGGTGAAAGTTATCACCGCCGTGTCTGAAATTGATGAACCCTGGCTCGGGGCCGTTTCATACCACACTTCCCACATCTGGAAATCTCTCTTCCTCTTGCGGTGGCTTTCTTCATTCACCGGCCTCAACCCACCGATCATCATAATCTGGCCCACACGTGGTGGGCCTCCTGCCGGGGGAGGCGCTGGTGGCGCCGGTGCGGGTGCTTCCTGGGGAGGTGGCCCCTGCGGATTTCCCCCTGCACCGGGCCTGGGTAAGAATTGCCATAACTTGCCTTCCTGGAAAAGTTTCCACAACATTTTAACCAGTTGTCTGCACTGGCTGGTGTTGTGACCTATCTTCTCATGATAGGCACACCATTTGTTGGGATCCAACTTCTCCGGGGCAGTCAGAATTGGTGGTGGTTTCTCAATCAGATCTGATTTATGCATGAGCATTATATTCAGAATATTTGCTGGTGTATGACCAGTCTGAGTAGTTATTTTTTCTTCTAACTCACGGATCTCGTCTATCCGTGGGTCAGCTGGCTTTGGGCCTGGTTTTTTGCCAATGTAATTTGGCCTTCGATCGGAGGAAAAAGGAGGTTTTTTCTTTTGCTCGGGGGGATGTTCCCCGCCGGCGACAAGACGCTGGTAGGCAACTTGGGCCCCAGCTTTCCTCCTGAAATCCTCATACGATCGGGGATAATTCAACATTGCAGATTTAAACAACTTAGAATTTCTCCGCAAACCTGCCAACACGGTGTGAAGTTTGAGGTTGTCACCAATCTCTTCACCACCGGCCAAAAGTAGTTCTTCAACACAATCTACGTAAGATTCGTCAGATTCCGTGTTACCCTGTTTGACCCCCAAAAGCTTCTGACTATATTCCATATAGGAGGCTTTGGAGGCAAAATACGATACAAACCTCTGCACCAAGTCGTCAAAACACTTAATAGAATGTGTTGGTAAGCTGACGTACCATTGGTGGGGAATATCGCCCAGGGTAAGGGGAAACAGTTTGCACCGAGTAGCATCTGTGGCTCCTCGGCCGGACATGTATGTCCTGAACCTGCTCAGGTGAGCTTCTGGATCCGTTTTGCCACTGTACAAAGTAGTTTGCATGGGCTGGATCTCTAGCTGCATGGGAGCTTGTTCGACCTCTGGGGCCAAAGGATCGTTATGACGACCAGCCGGAGCAGCAAGAATTTGATGTTCATTCAATCGCTTTTCCAGTTCAGAGTACTTTTGCCTCAAATCGGCCAGTTCAGAATTAGTACCGGGGGCTCCAGTGGCCCTCTCCGGTGGAAAGTTTGCATGTCGGCCATGCATGTCACTTTGACTATTCTGCCGACGAGGCTCAGTAGAAGTGGCCACAGATTCGGCTCTTTTGTTCAGATCTAACGCTCGACGCATTCTGCGGTTCTTTTTGGGAACGCGGCCAGATTGCTCAGGAGCTACATTCAGATTTGCCCCGGTGGCTGCATGCGTGCCCTTCACCGGGATCACAGGAGTCGTCATGACGTATTTCAACGTCATAAGTTCTGCAACTGCTTCATCTATTTTTTGTGGAGTATCAAGACTTCCAAATCTAATCGGAGGCGGGCCTTTCGGCGTCGACGGCCCTCCGAGATCATAGGGGTGCAGACGGCGATTCCGACGTTGTGACCGAAGTCGACGTCGTCGTACATCAGCCTGACTGTCTGTGGGCTCATCGGCCCCTGCATGTTTGCTATTCTGCTCATCAGAGCTGATCTGGGTAAGCGGCGGCGGCGGCGGCTCCTTATTTTCAGGTTCTGGGTTCTTAGGCGGAGATGAAACCTCAGGTTCCACCATCACGGCCTTACCCATCACCGCCCACCAACGACCACTCGTACCAGACCCAGTTGATACCGTAGTACCTTCGTTTTCATTAACCATTTTAGATTTCAGATCGAGATTTTCTGTAACTAAATTACCTGATGCTCGATCCTTCTAGCGCAAGCTGTTTTGGTGTGTTTTTGCTCTTTGTTGGGGATATTTGCTGGTAACAGAGGGTTTTGGCAACAACACCAAAATACAAATTTGTTATAGGTAAGAAAGCAAAGGGTAATAGTTTATACAGAAATCGTAAGTAGAAAATGGATGCTCATGGCACCTCTTTATTCAAATATTCATACTTAGAATTCATTTTGAAATACAATGGTTTGCATGTCCCTTTCCTCTCCTCTAATACCCTATATTTATACTAACCCATGCATGGCAAGATTATGCCACCTAATGCCCACTTATCAGCTCCTGATTGGACCACAACTCCACTAATGTCTTGCATTAAAAACCCACTTAACTCTAAACAAAGACTTTATCCTCTGCTCCCGTCAAATGTCTTTTGACCACCTGTTGACTCTGACACCTCCCCCACGGATATTCCCGTGTAATAAGTCTGACACTACCGAGCGGTCGTTCCCGTCCAAGCTCTTTTCTGACTTCTGTTGGTTGCCTTTCTAGGTCTTTTTCCATAGATTAATTCTGACTTGCACATCTGATGACGTGGCTACCTCATTGTTGACACGTGTCGGTGACCGTTTTATCGGGTATAACAGTTTCTATTAACCTTTATCTCTTATATTACCAAACATGCAAATTGTATTTCTTAAAATGTCTAAGTATGGATATATGAATGAAGAGGAGCTTTGAGCTTCCATTTCCATTACTTATGATTTCTGCATATAGACTCGATCTGTTTGTTTCTATATCATATCATATTAGTTTTTGTGTTGTTTGCTAACCCTCCGATACCAGCGAATATCACCGTCAAAGTGGATAGTTACCGACAAAGCATAAAACAACCCAAAACAGTTGGCGCTAGAAGGACGGAGCATCAAGAATCGAGTTGCAGAAAAGCTTCTAAGGAAACAATGGTTGATGAATAAAGACCACCAGATTCCACATGAAAAGGGGAAGGCCACCATGCACCCATAGATCGAAAAAACGACATTAAGGTAAGACATGCAGCCCTTCATCCTCATTATAAATGCCAAGATAGGCATTCTCATGCATAGAGAGATCTATTATCGTTGATAACTGATGAGTTAGTTTTTGTGTTGTTTTATCGTGTCGTATTGTGTTGTTTTGTGTGAGTTTGTGTCGTGTCGATAGTTTTCCTCTTGGTTTTGGTGCGTTTCACGTGTTTGCGTAGTGTGCAGGGCATATGGGATTACTGGCGATTTTAGAGGCATTTTCGAGTGGACGAGGCGACGAGTGGACGAAGTGACGAGTCGACGAAGCTGAAAACCCAGGCAGGAGGCCGCTTGACCCCCCAAGCGGCCGCCTGGTGCCCTTGGCAGAACGGGCTGGAGCAAGCCTCACGCGGCCGCCTGACCCCCCAGGCGGCCGCTCCGCTGGATGGTCCGAGGGTTCTGGAGTGCTGGGCAGGCGGCCGCTTGACCCCCAGGCGGCCGCTTGGTCCGCGTTTTCTGAAGTTGTATGACTTTCGTTGACCTGCGCGTTTTGTACAAGAATAGGGTTTTACCCTATTCGAAACACACTTTCATTCTCTGATTTTTTTTTGGACGCACGTTCTCTAGACATAGAACTCGGTTCCCGAGAGATCTTTAGCTTTTGTCCTCTCTTGTTTTCGAATCTCGGTAAAAGTCGGAGTTCACCGCCGATAGATGCTCGTTCTTGATTGTTAATCGTAGTAAGCTTTTCTTTTCTTCTTTGTGTTCTTGATCTCTTTATTTTACGTATTCGTTTCTTATTTAATTCTCGTAATCATGTTTTCGTTTATACTAAATTGTTTTATTTCAATTCAAAGGATGAATAGCTAAATTATTCGATTAGGGTTAGGGTGATTTAATTCTCGAGAGTAGGGGTTTGATTTTTGATCGCTTGAAAGGTGTTTGTTAAAATGTCTTGTGCAAAATAATTTGGAATTAATCGAACCACGTGTGAACCAACCGGCAACGGGCGTTCTAGTAGTTTGATCGAACACGTGTGAACCAACCGGAAACGGGCGTTCTAGTGTGATCTATGCGAACTCTTATCGAACTTTGAAATCGAGAATTGAGAATCCCGATCCCTAATCCTTTCTCTTAGTATTTCAAAAACCTTTTTTTTACTAGTACTCGTCTTTTCATTCTATTAGTTAGTCCGTAGTTTAAAACAAAAAAAAACCAAACTTTGCATTATGCTATTTCTTTCTCTTTTTCTCGTTGCAAATAAATAAACACTTTTACACGCCGATAGTAGTGTTCCTCGAGACCGACTCGGGCGAGTTGTTTCGACAACTAGTTCGATTAAATTTAATTGATTTTGACGCTACGAAAACGACTTATCAATTTGGCGCCGTTGCCGGAGAAATAGTGTAGTAGTTTAATAAAGTTAGTATGTCTTGCTTTGACATTGGTTTTGGCTTTAATGTGTTCATGATTTTTGATTGGAGTTGTCGGGGGTTGTGGCGTGAAATAAAAGGAGGTTTGGTTGTGGTGACGAGTGATTGAATAATTAGTCCACTTTTCCCAAATTATCCCGAATACCCTAAGCCTAGCCCCGTTACACCTTATTTATCGATCGTCCATGATTCTTAAGATGGTTGAACTTGATTTGTGGAGAGCACAATCGAGTAACGTGTTTGGTTTTTGTTCTTAGGCGCATATGATATTACTTGAAGCTCTTCCATGTTCCATATATGATCGTCTTTTCTTTGAGTGCACAAGTACATTTTGATTATTTATCCTTCTCTTGTGCACACCTTTGAGTGGAACCATGTATCCTTCGAGTGCAAAAGAAGAGAGTGAACCTTTGTGAGGGACTTCAGATTGGTCACGGGTGTTGAAACTCGCTTGAATGTCTTTGTGCTACTTATTTGGGGTCGAGGCTATTCATTAGGTTTGTTTTGGAGGCACCGAGAATTTGTTTTTAATTTCGGGAGGTTGAATGGGCGATTGGCATCTTGTGTGTTATTTGTTTGCGTTGTTCGTTTTTTGCTCCACTCTTGGACTTTGCTAGGGACTAGCAAAAGCTTAAGTGTGGGGGAGTTGATGAGTTAGATTTTGTGTTGTTTTTCTTGTGTCGTTTGGTGTCGTCTTGTGTTGTTTGGTGTCGTGTCGTGTGTATTTCTCTTGGTTTTGGAGCATTTCACGTGTTTGTGTAGTGTGTAGGTCACGTTGGCATTTTTGGTGAAGTTGGAGGCATTTTCGAGCGAAACGAGGCGACGAGTGGGCAATGCGTGAAGGACGAAGCTGACCACCCAGGCAGGAGGCCGCTTGACCCCCCAAGCGGCCGCCTGGTGCGCGGAGCAGAACTTCCTGGAACGAGTAGCAAGCGGCCGCTTGACCCCCCAAGCGGCCGCGTCGCTGTGTAGATCAGGTCTCCTGGAATACGGGGCAAGCGGCCGCTTGACCCCCCAAGCGGCCGCTTGGTCCCCGTTTTATGTAGACTTTGACCCGCGTTTGACCGACCTCTTTGTATAAGAATAGGGTTTTGTCCTATTCCAAAAAACTATTCATTCACCTTTCTTTTACGCACGTTTTTTAGATTGGTAGACTCCGTTCCCTAGGTTCTTGAACATTCGTTTTGGATCTTTGTTGCTTTTCGACTCTCGGCAAAAATCGGGGTTAGCTTCCGATAGATGCTCGTTTTCAATTATTAATCTAGTAAGCTTTTCTTTTCGCTCTTTTGTGTTATTGTTAAATTGCTTGAATATTTCGTGTTCTTATCTTATTTGTGCATTCATGAATTCTTCCACGATAGCATGTTCGATTTCAAGAATTAATATGAGTAGCTAAATACTTATCTAGGATTAGGGTGAAGCAACTCTTGTCTTAGGGTTTGGATTTACGTTCAATATCAAGGTGTTTGATTAAATGTCTATTTGAATTTCACAAACATGTATTAGGCTTTTATGCGAATATATGATTAGGATTAATTGAACTACAATAGTGCCAACCGGAAACGGGCGTGTTAATGTAACTTGATGAATGTGAATTTGAACTCGAAGTAGAGATTTGTGAATCCCGAAATCCTAGTTTCTTCTAATCATCGGCTTAAACCTTTTTAATCGCTTGCTTTCTATTTAATTAGTTAAATTTTAGTTCATAATCAAAATCAAAATCAACCAATGCATTATGCTATTTCATTTTCTCTTCTCCGTTGCAAATAAATAAACACTTTTACGCGCCGATAGTAGTGTTCCTCGAGATCGACTCGGGCGAGTTGTTTCGGCAACTAGTTCGATTACAAATTTAATTGATTTAACCCGTACGAAAACGACTTATCAATTTGGCGCCGTTGCCGGGGAACACTTTAGGCATTAGTATTAGTGTTTGAGTGTTTGCAACTTTCTTTCTATTTGATATGTTTATTATTTCTCCCACCGGTGCGTTTCATGTTTTTGTCAAGTTTTTGTTTAAGCAGTGATGAATTCATACAACAACTATGCGTGGGAGTTTACAAGGCCTCAGACGAGCATATACTATGAGCCTTCACCTTATGAGGAGACATCACAATTTGGTCCGTACTCTCAGTCATACATTCCGGGAAGGCAACCATATTCCAATTGTTATTGGGACGACCTGCCTCAGGACCAATGGACGTCTCCGAATTTGACGTACCCGCCACTATATCCGATGCAACCTGAGCCTCCGTACAAGCCATCATTGGATGACGTTTTTCAGGATTTCATGCAGACGACCCAACAATTAATGAAATCAAATGAAGCGACGATCAAAGCGAATGAAGTGGAGGTGACCATAAATGATGAAGCAAATTTGGCATACCCTCCACCGTATTCGATGCAACCAGAGCCGTCATATAAGCCATCTTTGGAGGACACTTTCCAGGATTTCATGCAGATGGCCCAACAAGTCATGAAAGCAGACGAAGCGGCAATGAAGGCGAATGAAGTTCGATTGGCAGAAAGTGTTGAAGCAGAAGCAAGGTCTAAGGTCATAGGAGATATGATCGATAAGATGTGCAATCAAAGCGAGTGGGTACACGAGGAAGAGAATCTCCAAAGTGACTACGACTATGATGAAGTTGAACCGAATGAGGTCGAGGCCAAAGTGGAGCATATGTACGTCAATGAACTAAATTTGGAGGGAGGTGATGAAGAAGAGACAATTGAGAGTATGGTGTTGGATGAGATTACACCAAAAGTGTCAAATCAAGACGAAGACCCATACAAGTTGTCAATTCCACTCCCTAGAGAACTAGAGGAAGAGACATTGAGTATCAATATAGTAGTCGACAATCATGAGGAAGTGCATTTACAAGAAGAGGAATCATCGATGCTAGATATCTCTCTTGAGTCTCAAATCTCAAATATCGATGACCCGAGAGTCGAGGGCAAGGAGGTTGAGGATGTAGTTCCCAAGCGTACATGTATGATCAAATCACCCTCTTCCTCTCCGAGTTTTCAGGTACATAAAAAATTAGAGCTTCCCCGTTCCTCACTTGAGATGGTCGATCTTATTTATGTTGAGGAGTTGAGAGTTCTTCGTGCTCACCACCCACCCAAACCACATGATCCAGGTATATTCAAATTTAATTTTGCTTTGGGTGGGGATAAAACATCTTCTGTTAAGGTTGATTACAATGAAGTTATTAAATCTTTTGATGCCTACATCGTAAATTGTCTTTACATTTATGCTATTGATCTTTTGGTCGAGATGGTGTTCTTGCAGAAAAGTAGCTCGATATTCTTATTTCTCGGTATTCAAGCCAAGCGAGACGAGCATGTTGAAGATAGTGTGGGGATGATTGAGATACTCAATATCGATAAAGGAAAAGAATCACCTCCACCAAAATTAGAGCTCAAGGGATTGTCGAAGCAATGGAAATATGTTTACATAGATGACGAGGAGCACGTCTGCCATGCTTCCCGGTACAACGAGATTATGGGCGTACTCCGGGGGCCACATTACCCACTATCCCAGCCTTGAGGATAGGCCGTAACTTCTTACGGCCTAGGTTTGTGTCTTTTTATTTTTCTTTTGTGTGTGTGTGAGTTGTTTGTGTGTTTCATTGTTTGATTTTGTTTTGTGTGAGCATGCTTTTGAATTAATTGCACTTTCCTATGATTCGTTGTGTCGTTTAACCATGTGGACATGGTTTCGTACTAAGTGTGGGGGGAGTTTTATTGATTTGGAAGCATGCTCGGGTTTAGTTCTTGTTTTTGTCTTTTGTTTGTCTATGTGTTTGCCAAATCACTTTACGACGCTTCTTGAAATCGTGAATAAATCTTTGGTGCTTTTATGTTGGATGTGAGTAGCTTAGACCCCGTGTGTGGTCACTTTGATGTGATGGTGAGTTATATGCTTGTAGACTTCTCCTTGTCCATTTTCCCTTGTGAGATTTTGAGCCTTTATAGCTTTCTTCTATGTGCGTAATACTTCGTTGTCTATTTGAGCTTCTTTTTCTTTCTTATCCTATATTGTGTGCGCCCGTATGAACTAGAGTAACTAGGCCGTGATTCGGTTATGTTTGAGACTTGATAATCATAACTTGCTTGATTTTGAAAATGATTGGGAATTGATCGATTAGGTTAGCCATTTGAGCCGCTTTTACTTTGTCCTTGAGCCCGTCGTGGGACACCCTAGATAGCCCCGTTGAGCCTACATTTAGCCTTTCTTTCTTGTCCTAAACGTCGAGGAGGGAGTGGTGTATTTGGTTGGGGTGTGCTTATATCATGAAGAGTGTTGAGTAGTGTAGTCGATTGACTTCTTTTGTAATAATCGAGACATGTTATAAGTCTCAAAAAAAAAAAAAAAAATAGAAAATGAGACGTACTAGTAGTCTCCAAAAAAAAGAGAAAAATTGAGACGTCCAAAAAAAAAAATAGAGAAAAACAAAAAAAAAAGAGAGAAATAGTGCATTAGTTTAATAAAGTCTTGGACATTGTTTGTGGCTTTGATGTGTTCTTGATGTTTGATTGGAGTTGTCGAGGGTTGTGGTGCGAAATAAAGGAAGTTTGGTTGTGGTGACGAGTGAAGTCTTAATTAGCCCACTTTTCCCAAATTATCCCGAATACCCTAAGCCTAGCCCCGTTACACCCTTTTTTATCGATCGCCCTTGATTCTTAAGATGGTAGAACTTGATTTGTGGAGAGCAAAATTGAATAACGTGTTTAGTTTTTGTTCTTAGGCGCATATGATATTATTTGAAGCTCTTTCATTTCTCTTACATGATCGTCTTTGTTCCCAATATGCTTATTCTTCTTTGAGTGCACAAGTACATTTTGATTATCTATCCTTCTCTTGTGCACACTTTTGAGTGAACCTTATATTTTTCGAGTATAAAAGAAGAGAGTGAATCTTTGTGAGGGACGTCGGATTGGTCACTTGTATTGAAACTCGCTTGATTGTCTTTGTGCTATGTATTTGGGGTCGAGGCTATTCACTAGGATTGTTTTGGAAGCACCGGAAATTTGTTTGTGATTTTGGGAGGTTGAATAGGTGATTGGCTCGTTGTGTTCTTTGTATTCTTTCCTTATTTGTGTTTTCCTCTACTCTTCGACTTTGCTAGGGACTAGCAAAAGCTTAAGTGTGGGGGAGTTGATGAGTTAGTTTTTGTGTTGTTTTATCGTGTCGTATTGTGTTGTTTTGTGTGAGTTTGTGTCGTGTCGATAGTTTTCCTCTTGGTTTTGGTGCGTTTCACGTGTTTGCGTAGTGTGCAGGGCATATGGGATTACTGGCGATTTTAGAGGCATTTTCGAGTGGACGAGGCGACGAGTGGACGAAGTGACGAGTCGACGAAGCTGAAAACCCAGGCAGGAGGCCGCTTGACCCCCCAAGCGGCCGCCTGGTGCCCTTGGCAGAACGGGCTGGAGCAAGCCTCACGCGGCCGCCTGACCCCCCAGGCGGCCGCTCCGCTGGATGGTCCGAGGGTTCTGGAGTGCTGGGCAGGCGGCCGCTTGACCCCCAGGCGGCCGCTTGGTCCGCGTTTTCTGAAGTTGTATGACTTTCGTTGACCTGCGCGTTTTGTACAAGAATAGGGTTTTACCCTATTCGAAACACACTTTCATTCTCTGATTTTTTTTTGGACGCACGTTCTCTAGACATAGAACTCGGTTCCCGAGAGATCTTTAGCTTTTGTCCTCTCTTGTTTTCGAATCTCGGTAAAAGTCGGAGTTCACCGCCGATAGATGCTCGTTCTTGATTGTTAATCGTAGTAAGCTTTTCTTTTCTTCTTTGTGTTCTTGATCTCTTTATTTTACGTATTCGTTTCTTATTTAATTCTCGTAATCATGTTTTCGTTTATACTAAATTGTTTTATTTCAATTCAAAGGATGAATAGCTAAATTATTCGATTAGGGTTAGGGTGATTTAATTCTCGAGAGTAGGGGTTTGATTTTTGATCGCTTGAAAGGTGTTTGTTAAAATGTCTTGTGCAAAATAATTTGGAATTAATCGAACCACGTGTGAACCAACCGGCAACGGGCGTTCTAGTAGTTTGATCGAACACGTGTGAACCAACCGGAAACGGGCGTTCTAGTGTGATCTATGCGAACTCTTATCGAACTTTGAAATCGAGAATTGAGAATCCCGATCCCTAATCCTTTCTCTTAGTATTTCAAAAACCTTTTTTTTACTAGTACTCGTCTTTTCATTCTATTAGTTAGTCCGTAGTTTAAAACAAAAAAAAACCAAACTTTGCATTATGCTATTTCTTTCTCTTTTTCTCGTTGCAAATAAATAAACACTTTTACACGCCGATAGTAGTGTTCCTCGAGACCGACTCGGGCGAGTTGTTTCGACAACTAGTTCGATTAAATTTAATTGATTTTGACGCTACGAAAACGACTTATCAATAACTTTGGTGCATGTACCTTTTTTATATTGAATACGCCGGAGAAAATCGATGATACAATTTTATAGAAAATATAAAATCTAGTTAGACATGCAAATAATGCATGCACACCAAGACATGCAAATAATGCATGCACACCAAGACGACCGCCCGTGCGAGCCTCTAAGTGAGGCCCCGGGAAATTCCAGTGCGGCCTCGGGAAACTCTATTGAGGGCCCGGGAAAGTCCAGATACTTCCCGGTGCAGTACAACCGGAGCCCAGGGAAGTCTAGTTGCGTTCTTAGATCAGATCGTCGGCGAAGGCTTGATTTAGATTAGAACCAAAAAGGTGAATATATTGCCACTTCATTGGAAAGACGAAGTCGAGGCAACCAAAAACGACATGCACGGGCTCACACGGGGCCTGTCACCGAGAAGAGCTTCAGCAGCCCTAGGTGATAACCCGGTGATAGCAGATCTGTTCCACCGATTCTCGGATATAGATTATTGAGTGAGAGTCAGATCTTGCCTACACCGATCGGTTATCCAAGAGAGCCCCTGGACCTAAAGGTCGAGCATGCGTCCATGCAACCAAAAATTCAACTCATGCAAACCGAATTACGGACAGAGTTCAGCAAATATTGTGCAAATGGCCAGGGGGGGTTTTGCAGTTGGCCGGGGTAAATCTACGGATGAATCCCGGGCAATTCTTAACTCCACCGGCAAAAATAAATGCTACAATTTAAGCATTGGGCAGGCCATTTATGAAAGCCTTTGAGCCGGTGGCCTCGCCTTAATACTCTTGTATCAAATTACATACTGATCCCCACCGGGGCAGATTGCACGGTGCAGGGTGATCTTTTTACTGATCCCCACCGAGGCAGATTGCACGGTGTAGAGCGATCTTTTAATATACTGATCCCCACCGAGGCAGATTGCACGGTGTAGAGCGATCTTTTAATATACTGATCCCCACCGAGGCAGATTGCACGGTGTAGAGCGATCTTTTAATATACTGATCCCCACCGGGGCAGATTGCACGGTGCAGGGCGATCTTTTAATTTGTAAGTTATGTTTGTTGTATTTCTCTTGTGATTGATATATCGAACTAACACAAAATGAAAATATCAAAACAAACTTAAAGCTTAAATGCAATTTAACGCCGGACGAACACGGTGAAAAAGGAAACAAGAATTCCAAATAACTTAAAGAAACAAGACCCCGAGCTTGGGGCCCGTAATATCCGTGAGCCCCCGAAGTCCAGGGCGACTACCCAGAACGGTCGGGGCAAGTAACCCTGATCGGACGGTGCAAGTACCCCTGACCGAACGGTGTAAGTACTCCTGAACGGACGGTACAACTAACCCTGATCGGACGGAGCAAGTACTCCTAATCGGCCGGGGCAAGTAACCCAGAAAGGTCAATCCTCTATCAATCGGTCGGGAAAAGGCTGGGGCCAATACCCGGGTGAAACATAAAGTTGTGATCGAGGCCTTTAAGAGCCAAACTAACATTTCTTGACAGGATACCATCAAATCCTGGTGCACCTAGGTGACGTTGAGCAAACTTCATTCTACACGAAGTAGATAGTTGGGTACATATTACAAATGCTTTGTGGAGTCGTAAATATTGGTGCCACAAATCAAAGGTTAGTAAATACTACTTTTTGAAAATTACATTGGTAAAACTATAGAAGTTCACATTGCCAATATTATCGTAATAACTAAAAAAGAATATTATCATGTGAAAAAACCTAATTGAAATCTTTGAGATTCTTGAGCATTAAAATATGATATTAATTTCGAAATATGTAATTTTAGAATATAAAGGAATTTTCATAAATCTCACACATCATACACGTGAAAATACTATGTTTATAAAGGACAAACAAAATTTCCTTATCTATTAACGTGCTTGAAGAATCAAACATATTTTCTATGTGCTTTAAGTAAATTATTCTTATCGTGAATAAACATATTTCTTATTTCGAAATCTAATTGAGTCTTACATATTGCGAAGTATTTTATACAAAAGAAAATGTGCTTGCAAATAGCAACACAACTTATAATAATTATCTAAGGCTTGATTCCACGAAAATCTTCCACAAAACCTCTCGGGATGGGCAAGACATGATCTTCCCGGTATCCCAAAGAGATGATTCTTACGGGGAGTGAGTTATCCTCCCCAGTACCCTTTTTGGACGGGCAAGACCTGATCTACCCGGTATCCCAAAGAGATGATTCCTCCGGGGAGTGAGTTATCCTCCCCAGTACCCTTTTTGGACGGGCAAGACCTGATCTGCCCGGTATCCCAAAGATATGATTCCTCCGGGGAGTGAGTTATCCTCCTCGGTACCCTTTTTGGACGGGCAAGACATGATCTTCCCGGTATCCCAAAGAGATGATTCTTACGGGGAGTGAGTTATCCTCCCCAGTACCCTTTTTGGACGGGCAAGACCTGATCTGCCCGGTATCCCAAAGAGATGATTCCTCCGGGGAGTGAGTTATCCTCCTCGGTAACCTTTTTGGACGGGCAAGACCTGATCTGCCCGGTATCCCAAAGAGATGATTCCTCCGAGGAGTGAGTTATCCTCCTCGGTACCCTTTTTGGACGGGCAAGACATGATCTGCCCGGTATCCCAAAGAGATGATTCTTACGGGAAGTGAGTTATCCTCCCCAGTACCCTTTTTGGAAGGGCAAGACCTGATCTGCCCGGTATCCCAAAGAGATGATTCCTCCGGGGAGTGAGTTATCTGTTGGAATTCGCTATCCCGGGTTATCAAAATTGCGGAACCGATAACCCGAACGAACCCTTCGCCGGAGATCGTACGTACACCGACTCATCCACCGGAGTCCGGGCTTTGGAGACCACGCACCCGAAGGCACATAATCCGCCCCCACCCGAAAAACCCGCGAGCCGAGGTTCGTACAATCGACAACCTCAATCGCCGGAGAAATCACGAGCCCACGCGATCCGGGACCCGACCGAACGCGTCGCGTGCACGAGGCACGCGGACGCCCAGCCGAGTCCCCGCGAGGGGACTCGCGATCGCTCGCAGCGATCGCACGGGATGCCTCGCGGCATCCCCGGGATGCTCGCAGCATCCCCGCAGCGGATCCGGCGATCCGCTGCTCGCGGCTAGGGCTCGCGTCCAGCGAGCCGCTGCGGGAGAACCCGCAGCTCGCTACGAGCTGCTACGGGTAAAACCCGCAGCCCTAGCGATCGGCCCCGTAGGGCTCGATCGACCCTCGGCGTCCAGCCGAGGGTTCGCGCACTCGATCCCCACGAGGGATCCACGAGCCGCCGGCGGTCCGGTGGTCCAACCACCACCGCCCGGCTCGACCCTCGTCCCGGGGTTCGATCCTTGGATCCTTGTTCTACGGTATTCTCAATAAATCAAATCGAACAATTAACAAGTGCGTTGAGAATTGTACCTACGATTCGTTGTTCGGAGAAACGAAATCGATGATGACCTCGTGATCTTCCTGCGTATTCCTTGCACTCCGTTCGAACGTCGGGTGGGCGACGAGCTATCGAACTTATGGATCCTCTTCACTCTCAGAACTTTATTGTTGGCGTAACGTAGGTTAGTAAAAAGTGAAGACCATGTAGTGCTTTTATAGGCTACGAAGGGGATCAAAAGGAGAATAAATATTGGGCTTTAATATTGAAAATTAAATTGGGTCCAACCCAAATCTATTAATTCTTATCAATATTAATTTTATTTATTTTCCACTATATAAATAAAATTGAACTCCCAATATTATTCCATATTATACCAAATAATATTTCTCCAACTTAGTATTATTTATTCCGTGTATTTAAGATTTAAATATCCATGAATAAAATTTATTTATTGCTTAATAAATTTATTCATCTCTTATATCCGAGAATAGTACCACTCAACCTTATTTATTATGCGGAACAAATCCACTCGCGAGGTTTACATAATAAATCCTTATGAGCTCATCTCGGGGATATTATCAACCCTTCCGGGATACACTGCCCCTTCAAGAATTCACGGCATGCCATATATAAAATATAGTGACCCAACTTAACCGGTAATTAACCCAATAATTAAATCGGTTAATTCCTTTGGAAAATCAAAGTCACTAATATTAAATATACACACCCGCAATTATTTTAGGGATTAAGAATAAAATACTCCGAGTCTCAAATCAATTATCGCCGAGCAATCCTAATTGATGAGTCTCAATCGATCCGCTCAATACACCAAGTGTACAAGTGTGATAAGATAATCAAGACAAATTATCTTCTCTCTCACACAACGACTATACCGATGGATTGGTCCGTGTTCATCTAGGTCGTGAGCAACTGTTCGATTAAATACGAGTAACCGATAGTATGATCTTCTGTGTGGGCCAGACACACCATACTAACTACAACGTATAAAATCCAGGACTATGATTTGCATGTATTTAATTAACAATAATTAAAAGCAAATGAATGTCTGTAATAGATAGGTAAATGAAAGTGCATACAGAGTTCAGAATACTCAAATCTAGACATTAAGTATACTACTCCATCATTATCCTCCTCGGTACCCTTTTTGGACGGGCAAGACATGATCTGCCCGGTATCCCAAAGAGATGATTCTTACGGGGAGTGAGTTATCCTCCCCAGTACCCTTTTTGGACGGGCAAGACATGATCTGCCCGGTATCCCAAAGAGATGATTCTTACGGGGAGTGAATTATCCTCCCCAGTACCCTTTTGGACGGGCAAGACATGATCTGCCCGGTATCCCAAAGAGATGATTCTTACGGGGAGTGAGTTATCCTCCCCAGTACCCTTTTTGGACGGGCAAGACATGATCTGCCCGGTATCCCAAAGAGGTGATTCTTACGGGGAGTGAGTTATCCTCCCCAGTACCCTTTTTGGACGGGCAAGACATGATCTGCCCGGTATCCCAAAGAGATGATTCCTCCGGGGAGTAAGTTATCCTCCTCCGACGCCTCTCGGAACGAGAAGACGTGTTATGCTTGGTGTTTTTAGAGATGATTCTTCCGGGGCTAGAGTTATCTTCCCCCGGCGCCTCTCGGGACGAGATGACATGTTCTGCACGGTACCTCGATGAATGATTCCTACGGGGTTTGAGTTATACTCTCCCGGAACTCTCGAGACCGGCACAACAAGCTCTACTCAATACCTTGGAGAGACGATTATATTGGAGTCTGATTTATCCTCCTTCGAAACCTCTTTAAACCGGCACGACGTGATCCACTCTGTTCCTTGAAGAGATGTTTTCGGAGTTAACCTCCTTCGAAGCCTCTCGGGACGGACATGAGTTTTTCAGCCCGGTACCTTGACGAGTTGATGATTCCCAAAGCTTCATGTGCGTTAGCACCCTCTACTTAGAGTCGAAGGTTGGACATCCGAGGCTTTCCCTGTGCGAGGCACCAGACCTTCCCAGTGTGAAATCCTTGGCTTCCAGATTCCTCAGTACCCAGGAGAAATTAAAATCTCTTGGAAGAATAAAGGTTAAAATCTTACTTTAAACTTTATAGCCTTTTATGGCAAAATTCTTATGTTATATAAACAAAAACTTTATAGCCCTTTATGGCAAAATTCTTATGTTTTAATAAACGAAACCTTTAAGCCTACGAGCTAAAGTTATAAGAAACAACTTTTGTAAATCTTTAAAACCTACGAGATAAAGTTATTTTGATTTCCTGTAAGGATCAACTTATGTAAGCTTTTACCTTTGAAAAATATGCGTTTATGCAGTTTTTAAATAAAAAGTATTCCTATCCTTTAAAAAAGATTGGTTTTTATATCTTTTGTCTGTAAAACAGAAATATATTGCCCCGGGAAATCATATGAGTTTCCCGGTGCAATAAAAGTATTGAGTTATTCTTGAGAAAAGAAAGAATACTAAGGTTCGGTAGATACCCATGAGATCTATTGATCAGGGGCCGAACATTTCTTTCAGTGCACTGATTCAATAGAGTAAAAGAAACTCAAGAATCGCCCTGAGGAAAATACTGGTCCGAGAAAATCCTAAAAGGTAAAGTATTCATACTAAAACCACAGGATCGGTCAGTTCTGTTGAAAGGAGAGATTTGAAGAGAAAAAATGTTACTTAGAATCAGAGAGAATTCAAAGAGGTAACTAAATCTGAAAGTCACTTTTACGGAACAAAGAACTCACAAAGAATCCCAACAAAGTTTTAAAATAAAACTTGGGTGTGAGCCAAAATTATCTATTCACAAGAATTACGATTCACCAAGCAAGCCAAAACGGACTTGTAAGTGATAGATAATAAAGGTAAAATAAAACCTGAATAAAATGGTGATAGGGCCATAAGTAAGACCCAAAGGATAAATATCCAAAATAACTTACTAAGTTATTACACACCAGCAAAATATAAATACTTGTTCCAGGCAAAACTGCCTGTAAAATCCAAAACAGGAATACCAAACATTGTCTTATGGCCTAAGCCCAGACCTAAAACAAAATATCCAGAATAAACAATATACACCGTTTCATCGGTTCAATCTTAAACATTATACACCGTTTCATCGGTTCAATCTTAAACATAATACACCGTTTCATCGGTTCAATCATAAACATTATACACCGTTTCATCGGTATAAACTTAAACATTATACACCGTTTCATCGGTTCAATCTTAAACATTATACACCGTTTCATCGGTTCAATCTTAAACATAATACACCGTTTCATCGGTTCAATCATAAACATTATACACCGTTTCATCGGTATAATCTTAAACATTATACACCGTTTCATCGGTATAAACTTAAACATAATACACCGTTTCATCGGTTCAATCTTAAACATTATACACCGTTTCATCGGTATAAACTTAAACATAATACACCGTTTCATCGGTTCAATCTTAAACATTATACACCGTTTCATCGGTTCAATCTTAAACATTATACACCGTTTCATCGGTTCAATCTTAAACATTATACACCGTTTCATCGGTTCAATCTTAAACATTATACACCGTTTCATCGGTTAAATCTTAAACATGATACACCGTTTCATCGGTATAAACTTAAACATTATACACCGTTTCATCGGTTAAATCTTAAACATTATACACCGTTTCATCAGTATAAACTTAAACATTATACACCGTTTCATCGGTTAAATCTTAAACATTATACACCGTTTCATCGGTATAAACTTAAACATAATACACCGTTTCATCGGTTCAATCTTAAACATTATACACCGTTTCATCGGTTCAATCTTAAACATTATACACCGTTTCATCGGTTCAATCTTAAACATTATACACCGTTTCATCGGTTAAATCTTAAACATTATACACCGTTTCATCGGTATAAACTTAAACATTATACACCGTTTCATCGGTTAAATCTTAAACATTATACACCGTTTCATCGGTATAAACTTAAACATAATACACCGTTTCATCGGTTAAATCTTAAACATTATACACCGTTTCATCGGTTCAATCTTAAACATTATACACCGTTTCATCGGTTCAATCTTAAACATTATACACCGTTTCATCGGTTCAATCTTAAACATTATACACCGTTTCATCGGTATAAACTTAAACATAATACACCGTTTCATCGGTTCAATCTTAAACATTATACACCGTTTCATCGGTTCAATCTTAAACATTATACACCGTTTCATCGGTTCAATCTTAAACATTATACACCGTTTCATCGGTTCAATCTTAAACATAATACACCGTTTCATCGGTTAAATCTTAAACATTATACACCGTTTCATCGATATAAACTTAAACATAATACACCGTTTCATCGGTTCAATCTTAAACATTATACACCGTTTCATCGGTTCAATCTTAAAAATATTACACCATTTCATCGGTACAGGCAAGACATGATCTGCCCGGTACCCATACGAGATGATTCTTCCGGGGAGTGAGTTATACTCCACAGTACCTCTTTGGACGGGCAAGACATGATCTGCCCGGTACCCATTAGAGATGATTCTTCCGGGGAGTGAGTTATCCTCCCTTGGCGCCTCTCGGGACGAGATGACATGTTCTGCACGGTACCTCGATGAATGATTTCTACGGGGTTTGAGTTATACTCTCCCGGAACTCTCGGGACCAGCACAACATGCTCTACTCAATACCTTGGAGAGACGATTATATTGGAGTCTGATTTATCCTCCTTCGAAACCTCTTTAAAACCGGCACGACGTGATCCACTCTGTTCCTTGAAGAGATGTTTACACAGAATTTGGAGTTAACCTTCTTCGAAGCCTCTCGGTTCAATCTTAAACATCAGACACCGTTCATCGGTGCAATCTTAAACATAAGACACCGTTTCATCGGTGCAAACTTAAACATAAGACACCGTTTCATCGGTGCAATCTTAAACATAATACACCGCCTCGTCGGTATAATCTTTAAACATCAGACACCGTTTCATCGGTGCAATCTTAAACATAAGACACCGTTTCATCGATGCAAACTTAAACATAAGACACCGTTTCATCGGTGCAATCTTAAACATAATACACCGCCTCGTCGGTATAATCTTTAAACATCAGACACCGTTTCATCGGTGCAATCTTAAACATAAGACATCGTTTCATCGGTGCAATGTTAAACATAAGACACCGTTTCATCGGTGCAATCTTAAACATAATACACCGCCTCGTCGGTATAATTTTTAAACATCAGACACCGTTTCATCGGTGCAATCTTTAAACATCAGACACCGTTTCATCGGTGCAATCTTTAACATAATACACCGTTTCATCGGTGCAATCTGAATAATAAGACACCGTTTCATCGGTGCAAACTTAAACATAAAGAAACCTTCTCATTAATATGATCTTAAACATAAAGACATCGCCTCGGCGATGCAAATCTTTAAACACCGCCTCGCCGGTTTATGATCTTAAAAACAGAAATAGAAACTCCCCGTTGAGGAGTTGTATACCCAGGGGCCATCCAAAGAAATGGCTCACAAGACCATAAAGCCTTTTATGCTACTTGGCACACTTAATCTTAACTTGCAATAGAGTCGAGGATCCAGGGGAAATTTGCCGACTGATTAGAACCGATTCAGACATCACAACATCAGAGGAGATGACCGAGCTCTTTATAAGAGTCCACACCATCTAGACCCCCAGTGGGACGCCCTGGGTGGAGAAGATGTGAGACCTTGTGCGGAATGCGGGAGTGCAAGTCACCCCGCCCCGAGTTCTTACGGAATCCTTTCCTCCTCTGGTTGGTGAGCTTGTCTTGAATATGCGTGTTCTAGAAAGAGTCGATGGTCCGATGAGATCGAGGCACCAAAACTCCCTAGTATTCTCAGACGTATCGCAAAGTTTTTCTTTGAAATAGCAATCTTTAAAAGACACCATCTCATCGGTGCAAACTAAAAGACACCGTTTAGCCGGTGCAAAACTCAAATAAAGGAGACTCGTGGTGATTAGACCTATCTCGACTATGAAAATAATTACAACAAAAGACCTAATAAGGCACGGAATGAACACAGTCCATGAGACATGGCACATTAAATAAAACGCCTATAGGCGATTACATTGATACACGTCGGGGCATCCTAATTAAGGACCCGGGAAAATGTAAAATTTCCTCACATGGGAAAAATGAGAAGAGACTCAAAAGTCAATCTTTATTTTCCAGGGAGAATAAAAGATGAAAATACATCTATGAAAAATCTAAAAACTTTGGTATAGTTCTACTAATCAAAGGGGATCTTTTAAAGACTCCCCGGATCTAACACCAGAGAAGGTGATTCCCTAATTTCGGAATTAGATGAGCAATCTTTCGAAAAAATTCCAATATTAATATTATTTATTAAATAAGACCAATTCAATTGGCACCAATTAATTGACTATGTGTGACAGAACTCGATACATATATGTCCCAGGAGACTGATAAAATATTACTCGGGGAAATCCTGCAAATAAGTCCCCGAGAAATACAGAATCAAATTAACAAAAAATTCAGAAATATAAAAAGGACTAAGTAAGTCCAATATATTACAGTAGAATCTAACAGGAAAAATATTCCAAGATTTTTATCTCATGCAGGTAAAAGACTCGAGTCATATCTAATCGAGCAAAAAAAACAAAATCAACTTCCAACTTCAGGGAAATCGATGTTATAATCCATCGCTTTTCCTGGGGGCCTATGTTGTGCCATGAAAATCCGCCACCTACACGTGTCAATAAGACCGGTGCCACGTCGTCAAAGAAAGAGTCAAAGAAGACCAGTCAAAGCCAAAGCAAGAATTATTATCCAAAGAATACAAGAAATCGGACAGGAAAGATTGCACGGGAGAATTAAGACTTTTTCCAGGGCAGGATTAAAAGAAGAGCTAATGATGTACCAGGCGGTTACAGTAATTTCCCAGTGAAACAGCTGATGAATAACCAACAAAGATAGTGGGTTAGTTGGTCCACTACATGTTTGACACATGTCAAATGCATGCTAAATAGTTGTCAATAAAGCTAAATATGTGGCTGATAGGTGTCATAAGAATAGAAAAGCATCACATGCATGAATGCCTATAAATAGATGCTCTTCATATGTAAAAGGGGGGAGAAAGGAAAGAGAGAGTAAAACACTTGTAAAAGGAATTCACTTCCTAAAATGGCTACGGCCTAAATGCTCTATAAGAGAAATAAAGACCTGAAAAGGGGGCATTGATGCCTAGTGATCGTGTCATTTTCGTTATCGTTTCTATTAACCTTTATCTCTTATATTACCAAACATGCAAATTGTATTTCTTAAAATGTCTAAGTATGGATATATGAATGAAGAGGAGCTTTGAGCTTCCATTTCCATTACTTATGATTTCTGCATATAGACTCGATCTGTTTGTTTCTATATCATATCATATTAGTTTTTGTGTTGTTTGCTAACCCTCCGATACCAGCGAATATCACCGTCAAAGTGGATAGTTACCGACAAAGCATAAAACAACCCAAAACAATGGGCAGAGGTGACTCAACCCGGTTCTGATGGAAGTCGTGAGGACGGAGATCTACAAGCTCCTGGACGAGGGGTTGATCTATGCCGTTGCCGATAGCCGATGGGTGAGTCCGGTTCATGTGGTCCCGAAGAAAGGAGGCATCACCGTGGTGGAGAACCAGAAAGGAGAGCTTCTTCCGACTCATATCACTACTGGGTGGTGGATGTGCATTGACTATCGGAAGTTAAATGCCGTCACCCGAAAGGACCATTTTCCTCTTCCCTTTATTGATCAATTACTTGATAATTGTCAGGACATGCATTTTATTGTTTTCTTGATGGCTTGTCAGGGTACTACCAGGTGGCAATAGCACCGGAGGACCAAGAGATGACGACTTTCACGTGCCCCATTGGTACCTATGCTTGGAGGAGGATGCCCTTCGGCTTATGTAATGCACCGGGAACTTTCCAGAGGTGTATGATGTCCATCTTCTCCGAGATGATAGGTAACTTCATGGAAGTTTTTATGGACGATTTTTCTGTTTTTGGCTCTTCATTTGACGATTGCTTGGGTAATTTTGATAGGGTTCTTAAGAGATGTATCGAGAGTAGTCTTACCTTCAGTTGGGAGAAGAGTAATTTCATGGTAACTAGTGGGATAATGCTAGGACATATGGTGTCTAGTCGGGGGATAGAGGTTGATAGAGCTAAGATTGAGGTTATTGAGCGACTACCCCCTCCCATTAATGTTAAGGGCATCCGTAGCTTCCTTGGGCACGCCGGGTTCTATAGGAGGTTCATTAAGGATTTCTCTAAGATTAGCCAACCTTTGTGTCATTTACTAGGGCAAGACGTTGAGTTTAAGTTCGACGAGTCGTGTCTAGTAGCTTTTAATACACTTAAGGAGAAGCTCACCTCAGCCCCGGTAGTTGTAGCACCTAATTGGGAGTTGCCCTTTGAGATTATGTGTGATGCGTCTAACTCAGCGGTAGGAGCGGTTCTTGGTCAGAAAGTGGATAAGTTGCTTAGGGTTACATATTACGCTAGTGTGACCTTAAATAGTGCCCAAACCAACTACACCACCACCGAGAAAGAGTTGTTAGCAGTAGTGTTTTCCTTGGATAAGTTTAGGTCCTATATCATAGGTTCTAAAGTCATCGTCCATAGTGATCACCAAGCCCTACGACACTTGCTAGCTAAGGCTCAAGCCAAACCGAGGTTGATTAGGTGGATCCTATTACTTCAAGAGTTCGATGTAGAGATAAAGGATAGGAAGGGGTGTGAGAATGTAGTAGCAAATCATTTGTCTAGGCTAGAGCCACCCCCTGAGATTTTAGGAGATAGTATTGATGGTTCAATCCCCGACTTTTTCCCTTATGAGCTTGCTATGGCTATGACCCCGGTACCTTGGTACGCGGATATCGTGAACTTTTTGGTTGCAGGAGCTCTAAGAGAAGGGATGACTTCTCAAGAAAAGGCGAGGTTTGAACATTTGTCCCGGGAGTACTTCTGGTCGGACCCTTACCTCTACAAATTCGGGAAGGATGAGGTGATTCGCCGTTGCCTTCCGAAGGAGGAACAAGCTGATGTGCTCAAGTGTTGCCACCATAACGAGAGTGGAGGTCACTTTGGGGGCCATAAAACAGCCCACAAGGTGCTCCAATCAGGTTTGTATTGGCCTTCTCTTTTCCGTGATGCAATTGATTATTGCAAAGCTTGTGACCGGTGCCAACGCATGGGGAATATCGGTAAGAGAGATGAGATGCCTTTAAATATCAATTTAGCTGTTGAAATTTTTGATGTTTGGGTATTGATTTCATGGGACCTTTCCCCGTTTCTTTTGGTTTTGAGTACATATTGCTAGGTGTTGATTATTTGTCCAAGTGGGTTGAAGCAATCCCCACTAGGACTTGTGATGCTAAAGTGGTGCTCAAGTTTGTGCAGGAAAACATCCTTTCTAGGTTCGGTTTCCCGAAGGCCATCATCAGCGATGGTGGAAAACATTTTTGCAACAAGCTCTTCGAGAAGTTGATGGTCAAGAACGGCATCAACCACAAAATAGCCACGGCATATCACCCACATACTTCCGGTCAAGCTGAGACGAGTAACCGAAAAGTGAAAGATATCCTCGAGAAGACCGTGAAACCTTCCCGCAAGGATTGGTCAGAGAGACTCAACTCAGCTCTATGGGCTTATCGGACCGCATACAAGACGGTGCTCGGAATGAGTCCTTACCGCCTCGTGTTCGGGAAGCATTGCCACTTGCCGGTGGAAATCGAGCACCGAGCTTACTGGGCAATCAAGGCTACCAACATGGATCTCATGGAGGGCGGAGGCGCCCGAGCCCTAAAGTTGTCCGAACTCGACGAGATGCGCAATGAGTCCTACGAGAATGCGTGTCTTTACAAAGAAAAGGTGAAGGTGACTCATGATAGGAGGATCAAGAACAAGGAGCTAAAAGCCGGGATGAAGGTACTCTTATTCAACTCGAGGCTCCGGTTGTTCCCCGGGAAACTCAAATCGAGGTGGAGTGGACCGTATGAGATTTTAGAGGTGTTCCCGTATGGAGTTGTTAAGCTCTACAATCCGAAGACGAAAGAGGCATTCCAAGTCAATGGCCATCGAGTTAAACCGCACATCGAGGGAGAACCGCAGACCATCGGAGTAGAGTCGATTCTACTCGGGGACGTCTCCTATGAATAGAGCACGTTAGTCAAGCTCGGGACTCTAAACGAGCGTCGCGTGGAGACTAGTCCACGGACCGTGTCTCTCTTTCGGTTTTAAAAATGAGTGCCATGTGGGGGTCTACCCACGGACGTCAAGCTCACGACGTAAACCGAGCTAATTTGTATCTTTACATGACAGGAGAACGAGATTGAAAAGATCACACGGCAAAAAGGGAAGGATCGACTTCAGCCCGGAGCAAGAGCCCGCCCAGCCACGAGACGATCGCCTCAACCTAGCCGCGAGCGCGCACCTGCCAAGGACGCGATCGCCTCGTCCAAATTCCAGGAATTCTGGATTTTCAAGCAAGCGGTCGCCTCCTCCTCAAGCGGGCGCTTGAGGCTCGTCGCGGGCGATCGCCCTCCATGGATGCGATCGCCTGGTGCCAATTCCAGGAAGTCTATTTTTTTCGCAAGCGATCGCCGACATGAGGAGGCACTCGCTTCCTTTTAAATAAAAAAAAAATTAAATTTTTTTTTATTTATTTTGAAATTGATATTAGGGGGGAGAAGCCCTAATTCTTCATCCGCCTCCCTCACGAATCTCTCTTAGCTTCTCTCTTGCAGGACTACTTTACGATTCAATCTCCGGCCAGCCATCACTCATCAACCGCCGCCGTTACCCCTCGCCGCCGTTCAACCACCCAGCAGTCGCCATCTCCACTCGCCTGCGCAATCATCATCACCTTCGGCCGACGTCACCCCCGTCTGCTCCACCATCACCAACTTAACCTCCGGCAGCTCCGTCCCTCAGCCCTAGACCCGTTCACTTAGCCGAACCTCCAATTCCAGCCGCCGCTCCCGCCGTCGACTTCTCGACCCACCTCCACCGAAGTCGCCGCCGTCTCCACCAGCTCCGGTCACTCCGGCCAATTCCATCACGGCAGTCCCGTGAACACCCCTAGCCGAGCCAACCTCAGCCCGTCCCTCTTGCTCGATTATTTTCACGACAATCCCGTGAATACACTCGGCAACCTCGACGCTCGTCTCAAGTCACGGCAGCCCCGTAAACACCACTCGGTAACATCCCGCCTTCATCTCACTATTGTCCACGATGGTCAATACTCGCAGTAAGAAGACCGCCCCGGGATCGAAGAGAGCCCGAACCGACGAAGGAACCTCCAGAGGAGTGACTGAGGTTGCTACAGCCCCGAACGTGCAACCGCCCCCGGCTAATCGTAGGACTGACCTCCGAGACACTTACGGTGCCGACTTCCCTATCTATAGCCACAAGGAAGGTAAAAGGCTTCTCGCCTTTCGCAAACATACATTTGAGTATCCCCGTCCCTTTGATTGGTCTCTAGTTAAGAAGTTGGGGTTGTACGACAATGTGAAGAAATATTTGAAGTTGTTGGGTATGTGGACGATCGCACAAGAAGATTTCGGATATTCAAATTCCCTTGGCCTAGAGATGCTATGTAATTTTGAGAAACACTCGAAGGGGCGCTTCTACACATGTCGGCTCTTAGGCAAAGAAGCTCGGATCGACGCAGAGGCACTTGAAGTCTGTTCAGAATTCCCCATTGATGGAGCTCAGAGGGAAATCCCCGACAAAATAGATAAGGACGCGGCATGGCGGACCATTACCTCGGTCCCCACTTATACCGAAAAGAGTGTCCAAATTGCCGACCCGGCCCTGCTCCTCGTGCACCGCTTCATCGCCTAAAATATCTCCGGAAAGGACGAATGCAACAAAGTGAACAAATCGGAGCTTTTCCTTCTCGAGCATGCCTACAAGGGATACCCTTCTTCTCCCACCGACTACTTGTTAGGGCAGATGAAGAGGACAGTTGAGCGAGGAGCCCATCATGCATCCTTCTTCTACATTGCGACTGTCTTGGCCCATTCCCTGACTTGGATTGACCACGACGACCCCGACACACTTCCAGATGACTACAACTCGGAACCCCGGCCGATTGATTTGCAGGAGCTTCATGGTTCTCATCTCCTAGACCAGGATGGCCAGTTTCGTCCTCACTCTGCACGCATCGTGCAAGGGGCTCCGAGGAATGCCGCCTCGACTAGCATCGCACCTCCGGTTCATCCCCCGTCTCAACTACCGCAGCCAGGATATGCCTCGGGGTATGGAGATCCGATTCCCTACCCGCGGTACCCGTCATATACCGCCGGATTTCATGACATGATCAACCAGTTCCAGGAAATGCGGACTAGTTTTGAGGACGCGGAAACTAGTAGGAGGGAGATTGAGTACGATACGCGGGAGGATTTTCGGACGACTTTGGGAGCTACGCGTACCTGTTGGAATTCGATATCCCGGGTTATTTAAATTTGCGGAACCGATAACCCGAACGAACCCTTCGCCGGAGATCATACGAACGCCGACTCATCCGCCGGAGTCCGGGCTTTGGAGACCACGCGTCCGAAGACGCACAGCCCGCCCCCACCCGAACCCCCGCGAGCCGGGGTTCATACGATCGAGTGATCGATCGCGCGCCGGCGATCGATCGGGGTGGGGCTGCCCAGCAGCCCCCGCGGCGAGTCCGGCGACTCGCCGCCACCAGGAGGCCCCCGCCTTCACGGCGGGGTAGGGCACGGCACCAGCCCGTGCCCAGCGATCGATCCCCGTGGATCGATCGCACACCCTCGGCCCAGCCGAGGGTTCGTCCTCCACGCCCCGCCGAAACCCTAGGCGGGCGTACGGCGTGGTCCGGTGGCTTCGCCACCACCACGCGTTCGTCCGTCTATCCCGGGCTTCGATCTTCGGATCTTCGTCCTACGGTATTCTCGATAAATCAAAATCGAATAATATCAAGTTAGTTTAGATATCATACCTACTATTCGTTGTTCGGAGAAACGAAATCAAGATGACCTCGTGATCTTCCCGCGTATTCCTTGCACTCCGTTCGAACGTCAGGTGGGCGACGATCTATCGAACTCCTATGGATCTTCTTCACTCTTCAAGACTTTATGATTGGCGTATCTTAGGTTAATGAATTGTGAAGACCATGTAGTGCTTTTATAGGCTACGTAGGGGATCAAAAGGAGATTAAATATTGGGCTTC
This sequence comes from Euphrasia confusa, assembly GCA_954870475.1. Classification (NCBI taxonomy): domain Eukaryota; kingdom Viridiplantae; phylum Streptophyta; class Magnoliopsida; order Lamiales; family Orobanchaceae; genus Euphrasia; species Euphrasia confusa. The sequence continues at coordinate 29,860,185 of OX940960.1, forward strand.
TAATATTGAAAATTAAATTGGGTCCAACCCAAATCCATTAATTCTTATCAATATTAATTTTATTTATTTTCCACTATATAAATAAAATTGCACTCCCAATATTTATCCATATTATATCAAATAATATTTCTCCGGTTAGTATTATTTATTCCGTGTATTTAAGATTTAAATATCCATGAATAAAATTTATTTATTGCTTAATAAATTTATTCATCTCTTATATCCGAGAATAGTACCACTCAACCTTATTTATTATGCGGAACAAATCCACTCGCGAGGTTTACATAATAAATCCTTATGAGCTCATCTCGGGGATATTATCAACCCTTCCGGGATACACTGTCCCTTCAAGAATTCACGGCATGCCATATATAAAATATAGTGACCCAACTCAACCGGTAATTAACCCAATAATTAAATCGGTTAATTCCTTTGGAAAATCAAAGTCACTTATATTAAATATACACACCCGCAATTGTTTCAGGGATTAAGAATAAAATACTCCGAGACTTAAATCAATTATCACAGAGCAATCCTAATTGATAAGTCTCAAGCGATCCGCTCAATACACCAAGTGTACAAGTGTGATAAAATAACTAAGATAAATTATTTTCTCTCTCACAAAACGACTATACCGATGGATTGGTCCGTGTCCATCTAGGTCGTGAGCAACTGTTCGATTAAATACGAGTAACCGATAGTATGATCTTCTGTGCGCCCATGCACACCATACTAACTACAACGTATAAAATCCAGGACTATAATTTGCATATATTTAATTAACAATAATTAAAAGCAAATGAATGTCTGTTATAAATAGGTAAATGAAAGTGCATACAGAGTTCAGAATACTCAAATCTAGACATTAAGTATACTACTCCATCAATCTCCCACTTATACTAAGGTCTAGTCTTATCTTCCAAACTTCTGACTCCCAAACCCTCCAAGTGCTTGTAATATACTTCCTTAGGAAGTATCTTGGTGAAAGGGTCCGCTAGGTTGTCTTCCGAAGCTATCTTGGTGACTATCGCATCGCCCCTCTTGACGATGTCTCGAATCAGGTGGTACTTGCGCTCTATGTGTTTCGTAGCACTATGGGACCGTGGTTCCTTACTGTTTGCCACTGCACCGCTATTGTCACAATAAATTGTCATAGCCTTGGGCAAACTCGGAATCACATCTAAGTCCTGGAGGAAATTAAGGAACCACACTGATTCTTTCGCTGCCTCTGAGGCTGCAACATATTCAGCTTCCATGGTAGAGTCCGAAATGCACTTTTGCTTAACACTCTTCCATGATACGGCTCCACCTCCCAAAGTGTACACATAGCCTGATGTCGACTTACGCCGGTCCTTATCAGCTTGGAAATCCGAATCTGTGTAACCCAAAGGAATCAGATTGTCTGCACTGTATCTCAGAACATAATCCTTAGTATTTCGCAAATACTTGAAAATGCTCTTTACGGCAGTCCAATGAGCCTTTCCAGGGTTACTCTGATATCTTGCTACTATGCCAACGGCATAACAGATATCAGGCCTCGTGCATAACATTGCATACATTAAGCTTCCCACAGCCGAAGCGTAGGGAACCGCTTTCATGTCATCTTTCTCCTTCTGTGTCTGAGGACACATTTCCTTAGAAAGATAAGTTCCTTTACTGAAGGGCAGATCACCCTTCTTGGAATCTTGCATGTTAAAACGAGCTAGAATCGTGTCTATGTAAGATTGCTGGGAAAGACACAATGTTCTACTCCGGCGATCCCTTATAACTTTGATCCCTAGAACATGTCCGACTTCTCCCAAATCTTTCATATCGAATTGTCTAGACAACCATCCCTTTATGTCTGATAACATCTTTACACTGTTGCCAATGAGAAGTATGTCGTCTACATAAAGTACGAGGAACACCACCTTCTTTCCATCACGTTTCCAATACACACACGATTCGTCCATGCTTTGAATGAATCCAAAAGATTGGACTACTTCATCAAACCGCAGGTTCCACGATCTCGAGGCTTGTTTCAATCCATAAATGGATCGATTAAGCTTGCACACTAGATGATCTCGCCCCTTAGCAATGAATCCTTCTGGTTGTTTCATATAAATCATCTCGTCAAGACTTCCATTTAGGAAATCTGTCTTGACATCCATTTGCCACACCTCATAATCCATATGAGCTGCTATGGATAAGAGAATCCGGATTGACTTTATCTTGGCTACCGGCGAGAAGGTCTCCTCATAATCGATTCCCTCTTTCTGAGTATATCCTTTCGCAACAAGCCGAGCTTTAAAGGTTTCAACCTTTCCGTCAGATCCTCTCTTTCTCTTGTAGACCCATTTACACCCAATTGGCTTTACGCCGCTTGGTGGTTCTACAAGATCCCAGACTTTATTAGAATCCATAGATTCTATTTCGGATTTCATCGCTTTCTTCCAAGAAGGCGCATCTATATCTTGTACCGCCTCATCATAGGTCCAGGGATCGACTTCGTGAACTCCGGGTGCCGAGTCCGAAGACTCACCCAGTCCAATCCATCTGTCCGGTTGTTTAACAACCCTCCCACTACGACGGCGTTCCGGTGTATTAACAGTGACAGTATTAGGTGCAGGTTCTAGTGGTGTATCTATACTCGGTTTGGCTGTATCCAGGTCTTCCTCGTTACCTCTCAACTCATCAAGCATTATGTCACTTTTGGGCTTGTGGTCCATGACATAGTCTTCCTCTAGGAACCGAGCGTTAGTACTTATAAAGATCTTCTGGTCCGTAGGACTATAGAACATGCCACCCTTAGTTCCTTTCGGGTATCCTACAAACAACCGTATTTCTGATCTAGGTTCTAACTTATCGGCGCCTTGTCGCAACACATGTGCTGGACATCCCCATATCCGAATGTGTTTTAAGTTAGGCTTACGCCCACTCCACAATTCCATGGGTGTAGTTGGTACCATTTTGGTCGGAACCCTATTCAGAATGTACGCCGCTGTTTCCAAGGCAAGTCTCCAGAACATAACAGGTAAGTCCGAGTAACTCATCATCGATCGCACCATCTCCATAAGAGTCATATTCCTTCTTTCTGACACACCATTCTGCTGAGGAGTATATGGTGAAGTCAACTGGGATTCAATCCCATTCTCTGCCAAGTATGCCTTGAATTCTCTAGACAGGTACTCGCCTCCGCGATCAGATCGCAGGCATTTTATGGATTTACCACGAAGGTTCTCCACAAGAGCCTTGAATTCCTTGAACTTGTCAAAAGAATCACTCTTGTGGCGCATCAGGTAAATATATCCATACCTTGAGTAATCATCAGTAAAGGTGATGAAATACTCGTACCCTCCCCTTGCCTGAGTAGACATAGGTCCGCATACATCAGAGTGAATCAAATCCAATACTTGTTCAGCTCTACGTCCTTTACCAGAAAAAGAACGCTTGGTCATTTTACCCTCCAAACAGGATTCGCAGGTTGGAAGGTCCTCTCCTTCTATGCCGCTAATGAGACCATCAGCTTTCAACCTTTGAATTCTATTCGAATTAATATGACCTAGCCTTAGATGCCACAAGTATAATTGATTCATTTTAGAAGGTTCCTTTCTCTTATTGGTGTTCGTAGATGTGTTATTACTCTCGGTTAGTTGCATCGTGTTAGACTCAGGATTTAGAATATACAAATCGTCTACCAATGTACCAGAACAGACAATCTCACTATTTCTTCTTATGACCACAGAGTGATCAAAAGAAACAGAATATCCATTCAGAATTAACTTAGAAACTGAAATTAAATTCTTTCTAAAATTCGGTACATAAAGACAATTTTGTAAAACTAAAACCCTATCACTACTAAAGCGTAAGTGAACGTCTCCCACTGCAACAGCCGCCACCTTCGCGGCATTGCCCATGTAGACCACGATCTCTCCCTCTCTAAGTCTCCGGGTTTCCTGGAACCCCTGCAATGAATTGCAGACATGGTCAGTGGCACCCGTATCTACACACCAGGTGCTGGTAGATATCACCGCTGACAATGTTTCAGTGACTAAGGAAAATTTCGTACCTTTGATGAGAGGACAATCAGACCTCCAGTGCCCAAACTGCTTGCATCGAAAGCACTTGCCCAAAGGCTTGCCTTTCCCAATCCGTGGCTTTAAGCCACTGGGTTTCTTTGCACGCTTTTCCTCTAGCCTTGCCACAAAAGCTTGTGATTCTCTTAACTTACGCACAAACTCCGCTCTCGTTGAATCCTTTTTAAGGGACTCATTGAGAGAGAATTCTGTGAGTATGTTAATCACCTCTTGCCCGGCTTCCACGCTATGTCTCAACATCATCCTGAGGTCATTTCGAATGTCCTAATCAGTTGGGACAACAGTGGATTCGGAAAGCTCAACAGTCTGGACAATGTCCAGATTTCGTTCCCAATCATCACCATATGGAACCGGTGAGTTTTCATCCTTAAGTATATCACAAAGTGGGGTCACAGTCATTCTTAACCTATAAGCACATAAAACAAACAAACAATTTAATATCCGATATTATCTCCCTCAAATAATATCATTAAATCACTAATCACATCTAAAATCCCATCAGGTAAGGCAAGCCACGTGGTGTGGACGTTTACCCACCCAAATGATTTAGCAATTAGATTTTCTTTGGTCATACATCATTTACAGCGTGACCTCGTGGGGAGGAATACTATAACGCGTATCTAAGTGTAAACCATTACTCAGTACCAAAGTAAATTACTTGGAATCGCTACATCACCGCAAGCCACGTGGTGTGGACGTTTACGATAACTTCACAACTCTTCATAATTACTTACAACTGTCTACATCAATTAATCCAAAGTCCGTCAGCATAGCAAGCCACGTGGTGTGGACGTTTACTATACTAAGAGACTTTTATAATTGACTCCCAATTACTTGATCCATTTAATCTTGTAAATCAAGACGTGGAGAATCATAAGTGAAACTCGAAGTTTCTAACCAGTGATTCACCATGCGAACAACCCTATCTCTCATAAATGAGGGAGCCGAGCAGACAAACGACCCATCTATCAAAGAATGGTACGAAGGTCTCTAATTTGTGTCCTCTACATGACCAAGTGGCTCTGGCTCCATTCCACTCCCCGGGGTGAGAATGAGTCGACTTGAAATCAGCTTTGGAAAGACAAATTAGGCATTGTTTGATAACTTAATCAATGTTTCTCGTAAGAGGAATTACAAGAACTCTCCTCTAATGACTTATCTATATAAACTTCAAAAGTTTATAAAAGTCACCAAGAGAGCAGCAATGGAGACCATGGGTATGTTTCCATACCCTCTCCCACTTAGCTTTTTACAATAAAGGGATACGCTATCTAGTGCAGAAAATAAACACATATAGCATGCATACATGTAATAAAGCACATAGTATTATCACATAATCAAAATAATACTAGAATATTATTTTCCGACTATTATGGCTTTATCACATCTCCGTACGCATCTTCTAGTCTTTAGTCTTCGTTTCTTGAATGCTCCATGTGACGAGAATATTAATTTCCAATATTTAAATCTATTTATTTTCAATTAATCCAAAAGTTACTTAATTCGAAAATTAAGTCAATTGAATATATCAAAAATAAAATTAAATATTATTAATATTTTTATTTATTTTATTTTCTTTTTCCACTCCATTAAATCTCTAGAATAATCTATCCAAGATGTTCTTGGAATATTCTAGATGATATCCATAATGAAATAAAGAAATAAAATAATTTAGGACTATTATACTTTACAAATTTATTTTATTCCTAATCCATGAATATTCCCATGAGTAGGAATAATCAAATAGGAAAAATAAATTTAGTACTAAATTAATTCTTTTTCTATTTCTTGAATATTCCATAAAGAAATAATCAAAATAGGAAAAACCGAATTAAAATAGGAAAGTATATTTCCGGCAGGAGTAGCATGGGTTGGGAGACCCCACGCCACCCCCACCTCGTCCGACCGGCCAGCCACGGGGAGGAGCGCCGCCGCCCAGCCACGCCGCCAACCACTGAACCGGTGGTAGCCGCGGCTAGGGCAACCAGCCCCTCGTCCTTAGCCATCAATCCGGGCATCACCATGGGATCGATCCAATCGATCCCTAACCCTCGTCCATCTCGTCACTTCGTCTTCTCCGGCGGTCTTCGATTCGTCGATCCAATCGCAAAATAAATTTACAAAAATCTAAATTACAATTCCGGTATCGATTCTATACATGAAATCGACCCTATACATATTCGGAAAAACGATGAACATAATAATAAATCCTAAATTCGGTCAACCCCCGAATTTTTACTATTACAAGCATTCACCACCAAAAACGAATCTCGACATGTCCGAGAGCTTAATAAAACCAACAATCATGACAAAATAAATTAAACGAATAATAAATTGAGCCATAATAGTCGGAACCCTGCAAGGTAGAACAATTTTATCGAAAATACCGCGAACGTAAACCACGCTCTGATACCAATTGTTGGAATTCGATATCCCGGGTTATTTAAATTTGCGGAACCGATAACCCGAACGAACCCTTCGCCGGAGATCATACGAACGCCGAATCATCCGCCGGAGTCCGGGCTTTGGAGACCACGCGTCCGAAGACGCACAGCCCGCCCCCACCCGAACCCCCGCGAGCCGGGGTTCATACGATCGAGTGATCGATCGCGCGCCGGCGATCGATCGGGGTGGGGCTGCCCAGCAGCCCCCGCGGCGTGTCCGGCGACTCGCCGCCACCAGGAGGCCCCCGCCTTCACGGCGGGGTAGGGCACGGCACCAGCCCGTGCCCAGCGATCGATCCCCGTGGATCGATCGCACACCCTCGGCCCAGCCGAGGGTTCGTCCTCCACGCCCCGCCGAAACCCTAGGCGGGCGTACGGCGTGGTCCGGTGGCTTCGCCACCACCACGCGTTCGTCCGTCTATCCCGGGCTTCGATCTTCGGATCTTCGTCCTACGGTATTCTCGATAAATCAAAATCGAATAATATCAAGTTAGTTTAGATATCATACCTACTATTCGTTGTTCGGAGAAACGAAATCAAGATGACCTCGTGATCTTCCCGCGTATTCCTTGCACTCCGTTCGAACGTCGGGTGGGCGACGATCTATCGAACTCCTATGGATCTTCTTCACTCTTCAAGACTTTATGATTGGCGTATCTTAGGTTAATGAATTGTGAAGACCATGTAGTGCTTTTATAGGCTACGTAGGGGATCAAAAGGAGATTAAATATTGGGCTTCTAATATTGAAAATTAAATTGGGTCCAAACCCAAATCCATTAATTCTTATCAATATTAATTTTATTTATTTTCCACTATATAAATAAAATTGCACTCCCAATATTTATCCATATTATATCAAATAATATTTCTCCGGTTAGTATTATTTATTCCGTGTATTTAAGATTTAAATATCCATGAATAAAATTTATTTATTGCTTAATAAATTTATTCATCTCTTATATCCGAGAATAGTACCACTCAACCTTATTTATTATGCGGAACAAATCCACTCGCGAGGTTTACATAATAAATCCTTATGAGCTCATCTCGGGGATATTATCAACCCTTCCGGGATACACTGTCCCTTCAAGAATTCACGGCATGCCATATATAAAATATAGTGACCCAACTCAACCGGTAATTAACCCAATAATTAAATCGGTTAATTCCTTTGGAAAATCAAAGTCACTTATATTAAATATACACACCCGCAATTGTTTCAGGGATTAAGAATAAAATACTCCGAGACTTAAATCAATTATCACAGAGCAATCCTAATTGATAAGTCTCAAGCGATCCGCTCAATACACCAAGTGTACAAGTGTGATAAAATAATTAAGATAAATTATTTTCTCTCTCACACAACGACTATACCGATGGATTGGTCCGTGTCCATCTAGGTCGTGAGCAACTGTTCGATTAAATACGAGTAACCGATAGTATGATCTTCTGTGCGCCCATGCACACCATACTAACTACAACGTATAAAATCCAGGACTATAATTTGCATATATTTAATTAACAATAATTAAAAGCAAATGAATGTCTGTTATAAATAGGTAAATGAAAGTGCATACAGAGTTCAGAATACTCAAATCTAGACATTAAGTATACTACTCCATCAGTACCTACATTGATGAGCGGTTCAACCGGATGGAGGCCCAAGCTACTCTTCAGTACGACCATTTCAATGGTCGGCTCGACCGGATCGAGGCCCAGCAGTCCACTCATTACGACTACTATGTGGCCGAGAATGCCCGTCGGCAGGCCCGTGAGGACACCGAGCACGCCTACCACGCCTCCCAGTATGCTCAGATGATGGCCATGTTCCGAGGGCCACAATATCCACCACCCGAGCCGTGAGGATCGACCGTACCTTCGTACAGTCGCGGTATGTATATAGTTTCTTCTTTGTTTTTCATTTCCGTGAGTCGTGTTCTCTTTCTTGTTTCCTTTTTATTACTTGGTTGTGTTTTTGTGGTTTTTCTTTGAGTTGTTGGTGTGTAGGTCGTTCACCCCGTCACTTTTGGACATCCTCAACTTTCTTAGGACGCGTGCTTTTCTAGGAGGGTACTACATCCACGAGGACATGGATTAGCCCAAGTGTGGGGGGGTTTGCCTTCTTCTTCCCTTTCTCCTGTCTTTCTATGTGATTTCTTGTGCTTTTGTCATTTTTTTTCTTTTACTTGGTTGTGTTGGCACGTGATAGCTCCCCCTGTTGAGATATGATTTTCATGAAAGTGTATTTGTTATGATCCCCATGCATGCTAGTTGTTTTGTTTCGGTTCTTGGAATATAATGGATTTTTGATGCTAGAGGTCGGTATGTGAATGATGGTTGACCCCGTGTTTAGATGCCGTAATGTGTCCTTGAGAAAATCGCATGTCACTTTTTCACGTTCCAAATAACCTGTGAGATTTTGAGCCTTTTTAGCTTTCCTCATTGTGTGATATCTCGTTGTTTCTCGAGCTTCTTAGTTTCTTTGTTTTACATCATATGCACCCGTATGGACCATAGCTAAATCGTGCTTAAGTTGTTACTCGAGGCTTTTATATCATAAATTACTTGATTTTGAACATGATTGGGTATTGATCGACTAAGTTAGCCATTTTTAGCCGCTTTTCGAGAATTTTGACCCCGAGCCCGTCGTGGGACACCCTAGAAGCCCCGTTGAGCCTACGTTTAGCCTTTTCTTTTTGTCCTATATTTCGTGAAGGAGAGAAGGGAGGTTTTGTATTTGGGGATATAAGGCGTCGATACGATGTGTTTTGTAATAAGTCGAGACATGTTATAAGTCTCCCAAAAAAAAAAAAAGAAGAAAAACAAAAATGAGACGAGTCTAGTCTCCCAAAAAATAGAAAAGAGTTGAGACATGTTATAAGTCTTCAAAAAAAAAAAAAAAGAGTCGAATAATGTTACTAGCGGATGCTTGATGTGGCTTTGATGAGTTTTTGTTGTATTTGGAGTGGTAGGGGTTGTTGTGCGTTAGACGGATGTTTGGTTGTTTTGGAGGAACGTGCTTGAATGATGTATAGTCCACTTTGCCCAAATAGTCCCGAATACCTTTAGCCGAGCCCCGTTACACCCGTTTTATCGATCACCCATGATTCTTAAAATGGTAGACCTTGATTAGTGGAGAGTGCAATTTGAGTATGTGTTTAGTTGGTGTCCTTAAGTGCATTTGATGTTATTTGAAGCTCGTCGTTGATCCTTTCGTGCTTTCCTTTGCTTAATACACAAGTTTATATCTTGTTCTTTCGCTTGTGTGTGCTTATGAGTGACCTTTTCTCGAGAGTTAAAGAAGAAAGAGTGCATCTTTGTGAGGGAATTTGAGATTGTGATATGCGATGATTCTTGAGTCATCTTTATTTCATCTAAATTATTGTGGGTCGATAGTTTTTCGTGTTACTTTTTCCGTACGCACCGAGAGTCCATTTGTAGTTTTGAGAATTCGAGTTAGTAATTGGCATGCATGTGATTTGGTTGTACGACTTGCTTTTATGATTGCTTTCTTGAGGACAAGCAAGAAGCTAAGTGTGGGGGGGTTGATGTTCGTGTTTTTGGTGTCAGTTTTCATGTCCATTTGCATGTGAGTTGAGTCTTTCTAGTTGTTTTCTTGTGTATTCGTCGTGGCTTTGGTGTGTTTGATGTGTTTGTTGAGTATGCAGGTAGTCGAGCTCGTACGAGTCGAAAAGGGCGAAGAAAGGAACTCAAACGAATCAAGGCGAAGCAACAAAGCTGTACCCAGGACCAGGCGAACGCGCCAGCCCCAGCCGCCCGCCTGCTCGTCGTGAGCGATCGCATCAGCAGCAGGCGCTCGCCTGAGCACAACTTCAGAAGCTGGAAATGCAGACCAAGCGACCGCCCTCCTCTCAAGCGCCCGCCTCCAGTTAGTCGCGAGCGATCGCCCAGGCCTCAAGCGATCGCCTCGTCAGGAATTCAGAATCTGGAAATTTGACCCAAGCGACCGCCTCCCATGCCAAGCGAGCGCTTGCTTGCCGCCGCGGGCGATTGCCCCCTGCCCCAGGCGATCGCTTGCCTCCGTCGTCCAGATTTGACCGAATTTTGACTCGGCTTTTGTCGACTAATAAATAGGGCTTCGACCTAGAAACTTAGACATCGTTTTTCATAATATTTTTACGCACTTTTGGAGAGCTCTTGGAACTCGTAACACCTAGGTTTCCTCATTGCTTTTGGATCTTTCTCTTGTATTCGAATTCGGTAAAAGTCGGAGATTCCGCCGACGGGTACTCTTGTTTGGATTTGAATTTTCATTCTAGTAAGTTTTCTTGTCTTTACTTATCTTGTTCTTCAATTCTTTGTCGATTAATTGTTTAGTTCTCTTTTTTATTGATTTTCGAAAATCGTTTTCATGAATTTCACTTTTCAACACTTTAATTGTTCTCCATTCAAAAGCATGAATAGCTAAATTCCTTACCTAGGGTTAGGGTTGATTGATTCTTCCTACTAGGATTTGAATTTGTATTTCGATATTGAATTGATGCCAACCGGTGACGGACGTATTCGTACTATTTCATAAAATCGAATTCATATCCGACGTATAGAATTGAAATTCCCAAAACCCTAGTTTATTTTCCTTTGATTTTAAAAACAAATTTATTCGCTTTCTTACTCGCTTTCTCGTCTCTTCAATATTTAGCTAATTTTAGATTAATAACAAAAAACCAAAAATCAACTCACGCATTATGCTATTTCACTTTCTTAATCCCTTTGCAAACATTTAAACATTTTTACGCCGATAGTAGTGTTCCTCGAGAGATCGACTCGGGCGAGTTGCTTTAGCAATAAGTTCGATAATTTTATTTGATTTTTGACGCACTACAAAATGACTTAATCAAATTGACGCCGTTACCGGGGAACACTTTAGGCACTAGTATTAGTGTTTAGGTGTTTGCAACATTTTCTTTTTATTTTTCTTTTTATTTATTTTCGTTGTTCAGGTGCGTTTGATTCTTTTCTTGGTTTTGTTGGTGCATGGTAGGTACACGTAGTCGAGCTACCGAATTTGCACCAGTGATCGAGAATATCAACCGACCCAAGAGCATCAGCCGGTACATCTCAGTGGACGACGGTAACTCGTCAGACAGTTCATCAGAATCCACCATTACCGGATTCGAACCTGAAGGTGACCTAGCACAAATGGACGAACGCGACGTTAACAATGTGGACAACAACAACAACAACAACAACAACAACAACAACAACAACAACAACAACAACAACAACAACAACAACAACAACGGAATCAACAACAACAACAACAACAACAACAACAACAACAACAACCGTGCCCCACCACCCCTCTTTGGAGATCTGACGCATCCGCAAATCGACGGAGCTAGCTCACGCATCGTCCTAAATGATGCCGCCCGGAGATACGACCTCAAGGCACACCATCTTGCTCAGCTTCCTCAGTTCTCCGGAACCACTAACGAGGATGCACTCAACTTCATCAGGGAATTCTACACAGCCTTGCATGCCTTCCCACTCGGAGCACTCGATGATGATCAACTCCGGTTGAAGTGTGTCCCGTATGCCTTGAGAGATAGGGCGAAGAATTGGCTGCTATCCTTGGAGCCGGACTCGATTACCACCTAGGCGGAAGCACAAGCCCAAGTCTATTAATTAATATATTAATTATATTTATTTTGCACTATATAAATATAATTGCACTCCCAATATTATACCATATTATATCAAATAATATTATCTCTCCGGTAGTATTATTTATTCCGTGTGTTTAAGATAGAAATGTCCATGAATAAAATTAATTTATTGCTAATTAATTTATTCATCTCTTGTATCCGAGACTAGTACAATTCAACCTTAATTATTATGCAGAACAAATCCAACTGCAGGGTTTACATAATAATTCCTTTTGAACTCATCTCGGGGACATTATCAACCCTTCAAGAATTCACGGCATGTCATACATAAAATACCGTGAACCAACTTTACCGGTAATTGACCGGTTATTCTAATCAGTTAATTCTTTTGGAAAATCAAAGTCACTAATATTAAATGCATACACCCGCAATAACATCAGGGATTTAGAATAAAATACACTGAGATTTAAATCGATTATCTAAGGCAATCCTAATCGATAAATCTCAAGCGATCCGCCAAATACACCAAGTGTACAAGTATGATAAAATAATTAAAACAAACTATTTTCTCTTTCATACAACGACTATACCGTTGGATTGGTCCTTGTCCCTCTAGGTCGTGAGCAACTGTTCGATTATATACGAGTAACCGATAGTATGATCTTCCGTGTGACGACGCACATCATACTAACTACAACTATATAATCTAGGACTATAATTTGCATATATTTAATTATAAATAATTAAACGCAAACAATTGTTTATTTAATTAAATAGATTAGTGGCAATGGATCGGGAGTTAATATCACTTAAATCTAGACATTAATTATACAACTCCATCACATCTTCCCCAAATTGAGACTATCCATTGACGACAGAATCGTGATCAATTGAAGACGACGGAGTCGAGTCATCGGCTATCTCATCACTTTGGCTATTTCTACTCCCTTTTCTCTTATTGCTTTTGTAGAATTTTTATACTTTGCTTGATTTGTGAAAATTGAAACTTGGATTGAATTGAATGTTGTTGATTGAGCTTGGATTTATGATTTTCATGCTTTTGTTGGTGATTTCCATGGCTTTTGTTGGCTAAAATTCCTAGTTGGAGATATAGCTTAGGTAATGCCCACAAAGTGTTTGACAAAATGCTCTAATGAATAAAACTTAGTTTTAAGTGTAATTTTTCGAACCACAATTGTTCCGAATCTCTGTGGGGCGGGGTTTAGGTTAATTGGAGATTAAAATCGATAATCTATCGTGGTGCGGGGCTCTTCATCTCGTTGTTCGATTTTTGCATGTACAGACTAAAGGTTTAAGTAACGATAATTGATAACGTGTGTTTTCATCACGGTGCTACACTCGGAGATTAAACGATTAGGTACCGACGTCTTTGAAGTAGATGTTTCCCTAGAATCCCTCTTCTGAATCCTCACATGATACGGCAAGAATACGATCCCTCACATCGTTAAGCTTCAACTTCTCACTTCCCATGGAATTACCCAACGCCACTCTTATCAGTTCCCAGCTAGTCGGTAGCGATGCCAATAATGCCAGGGCAAGAACTTCATCATCAACCTCGATCTCAAACGAAGTCACTTCTTTGACGATTGAGTTGAACTCGTTTACATGAGTCTCAACAACGCCATCGTCTTCCATCTTCAAATGGAATAACCTCTGTAATTCGTCACCGATGGCTTCTCATACAAGTCGAACATCACCTTCATCATCCCTGCGGTCGTCTTCTCTTTCAGCACCTTCTTAGCAATGTTTTTCGACAACGTCAAATGGATAAATCTTAGTACTTGTCGATCAAGAAAAGCCCAATCCGCCTCATTCTTCTCTTCCGGCTTCACGCCCACAAGTAATTCACGATTTCCATCCTCCAAGATGAGAAATCCAAGCTTTCAAATCACGTAACCTGAAAGACGTCATGTTTCCGACCATTATTTCTTCAACCACCTCAACTTTGAAGCTCTAATACCACTTGTTGGGATTTTCGCTCAACCACGTTGACAAGAAACGAACGCGAAAAACGTACGAGAAATAAATAAACACTAACAAGCACGAGATTTATAGTGGTTCACCCGTTAACGAGGGATACACCCACTTGCCGCTGCGGATCTCACTAGAATATCAATAATCGACTCTGGGAAGTTTACAAACGAACCGCGTGACTCTCTTTTCAAGCTCTTCTAGAAAATCTCTCACAATAATCACTCTATTTTGTAACCTCACGTTCTCACTACTTTCAGAAATTAATAAAATGCATTAATGGAGATTTCTATTTATAAGGTAAATAACTGAAACTATAATTATAAAATAGATAGAGTCCAAATCTCTAAAGCAAGAAAAAAATCAAATTAATAATATGTTCAATAATTAACTTCCTTATTAATTATTTTCAAACCAAATAATTTTTGTCTCGTCGCCGAAGAGTTTTCTAGTGCAACAAGGAATTCACTAATTTTAGTGACTCATTCAACAAATGAGTTGACCAACAATTAGTAAAGGTATTTAGTGCGTCGTTATTCTTCCGCTAGGCGCGTCTATATGATTCTACATTTTGTTTTACTTTCTTTTGAATTCAATTTGACCACACATCCCAATAATAGAGACAGTAGACAATAAGTAATAACTGTCGTGAGGTATATCGCAACAACAACTAACGGATTATAACTGCTCAAGGAGGATATCAGTTGGTTAGAGACGGGGCGAGGATGATCATTCACCAATCTAAGAGGTTTGTACATTTATTTTTGTGTCTAATGCTCTAATGGTGGAAAAAAGTTCAAAATTATATGGTCATTCACCAACTTAAAGAGGTTTGCACAAATTGGTGTTGTGTCCAATGCTCTAAAAGTGGAAGAAGATGCTGATATGGAACGGGAACAAGCTTGAGCCCACTATTCGTGGGCTGGCTGAAGAATTTAAATTAATTAATATTCTATTTCCTTTTATTATTTTTATTTTTATTTTGTTTCTATTTTATTAAGATTTTTTTATTTTATCAGGATTCTATATAAGTCTTTACTTAGTTTTATTGAATCATTCATCAATAATATTAAGAATAACCTGTTGGCTTTGGGCAACGGAGTTTTCTTTTGATTTTGGGATTTTTGTTCTAATCAATTAGTGCGACCTGTCGAATCCCTTTTCCGCCGGAATGACGAATACGAGATTGACCACCGAGCGTATGGATAAGATGGAGGCCGATCAGGCCGAGGTGAAGGAGAAATTAAACACATAGGAATCATAATTGGCTTAATTTGCAGCGTCTTTGGCTGCATAGTCGAAGGTAATTATGCGGTCGTCAGAGGAGGAGCACTCGACAGCTAGTGCGACACCAAAGAAGCATGTGGACGATCATTCGACTAAGAGCGATCAAACGATCAAGGGCTCTACCTTGGCGCTTCTACCATCGTTTGAGGGGAGGATCCAATCAAGTGGATAGCAAGGGCTGAACAACAATTTGAAATGCATAGCACTTCGTCAGAAAGGAAAGTGGCAGCGGTTGAAGTTACCATGGAGGTACCAGCCTTGCACTGGTTGGCTTTATGAGGGCCTGAAAGCTAGGAATGTTGTGGGGCGAATTCACGCCAGCGCTAGTGGCTCATTTTAACATGTGATTTAAATTTGGAAGATTTGAGCGACTCTCTGGGGTCAAACAGTTTAGGATCGTGGAGGATTACATTTCGGTGTTTGTCCAGTTGGCAGGCCAGGTTCCAGGATTGAGTGAATCACACTATTTAGGCTATTTCATGAATGGGTTGAAGGGACCAATTCGAGGCGCGTTACGGCTGGCTGCTGCGCCCAACCAATTTGGAGATGGAAATGGAACTAGCTAAGGATATTGAGGATAATCTATCCTTTCAGAATGGTGGGCAAGGAAACCAAAATTTCAGCAGTTAAGGGATGCGTTCGATCCATTTTTCAAGGCTGCCATGGGAACTAATACAACAGCAGGGGGCAACAATGTGCGGGGGGCGACCAAGAACTTTTCTATGGGGACCGGGCAGTCTCGGGAACATATTCAGGGTTGTCCGGGCAGTCTCCAAGATAGCATTCAAGGTTGTCCGGGCAGTCCTATGCACATTCCAGATTTACTCAACTTCCGTCAAAAGTATTAGAGGATTTGAGAGCAAAGGGTCTTTGTTTCAGGTGTAAGAAACCCTTTACACCTGGGCATGATTTCGCGTCTCCCACCAATATGGGTACCCATGCAATTTAAAGCATGTTCCGGAGTCATGACCTTTTTGTTGGCAATGAGTACAAAATAGCTTTGTCTTGTCAGGCTTGTCAATTTTAAGAAGACTTCGATCAGCTTGAATGGCAAAAGCATGAAGTTCTTCCTTGACGGCCTTACTTCGTGCAATATTACGAGACCGTTCCTCTTGAAGAAACGCCTGGCAAGTACGATCCATATCTGGGAGAGGAGATTGAGATAGCAAATTTGTGGGCACCATACCATATAACTCATCGACAATCCCTATTGAGAATTGATGGAATTTTCCATCCTCTCAATCAAGAACAAACTTCCCGGCTACATCACATGTGCATCGACCACACTCACACCCATATAAAAGTTTTAGCCGAGCAAGTTCATCATATAGCCTCTTCAAACGACTATAATAATCCTCAATAGACATATTTATAGATTGCTTACATTCGGTGATATCAGCTCGAAGTTTTTGCATACGAAGACCATTAATCACACAAAATCTCTTCGCGAGATAGCCCCACAATGGTTTCGCTTCATCATGATAAGGAATAGAAACTGCAACCTTAGCATCGATGCTACATAACATCCAAGAAACGAGCATGGAATTGAATGTGTCCTAGTTAAGTAAATTTTTCTTGTCTGTGGGTTTGTTGATTGTCCCATTGACAAAGACGAATTTTCGATGAGCTTTTAAAGACAGAGTAATTGCGCATGTCCACGCCACATAATTGTCGTAGTGTAAAATCACACGCGTGATCAAATTTCTGGGTTGATCTCCAGACCCAAGGTAATATGGTGAAGTAGGTTCAATTTTTCTATCGTCCGTCATAGTCCAAAACTGCAAGAACACGCTGGTGGTGCAGGAACGACGTAGGAAGATATTTTAGGGTTTGCTATACTGTTAAGGGCTCTGATACCATGCCAAGAATAAATTAAATTTGTTTCTGATATCTTTCGTATATATAATACAACTACTTAAATAGAAGAAATTTATGGTAACAAGCCCACACACGGCCCATGACTTGATGCTAGTATAAATAATATCCAACACATGTTTTGATTGAGTCGTACAAGTATCCTGTTAGGAACGTGGCCAAGAAAAATGAGTGGATTTTTCCACCATGTGTCACAGAACAACAAGTTTTTCCGCCAACTGTTGTTCGACAAGCTGGTCGACCAAGAATGAGTCGAATGTGTGGGTGAAAAATCGACATGCGGAGTGCGCCACAGATTTGGAGTGAATGAAATCAATTCACGTGTTTTAATTCAATAAAACAAGTATTTCAAGTGTTTTATTTTGTGAAATTAAATAAACTAATTTTTCATTAATTAATTAATTTTGTTAGTTTTTGGATTCCACGGCCGCATGAATTTCTTGAATAATTGAAAATATATAATATTGGGGGTAATTTAGTAATTTTATATAGAAATGAGTATTTTTTATTTGTTTTTATAAAAATAGCTATTTTTCATTTTAGACCTATAATAATAGTTATTTTTATGGATTAACTCTAGTCTCTTTTATGCTAGTCATCTCATGCCTTGTGGGCTTAAAAGCATTTCAAATGGTTCTCATTTGGGCACCCTAATAAAGATGTAACTTAATTTTTGAATGAAAACAATAAAAAGGGAAAGAGTATAATATAGAGGCATGTGGATAAATGGTTACATTAGTAAGAGATGTGTTTTTTTGTGCTCAATTATAAGAGTATGAGTTTTTTTACACCAATTCACCTTAAAGTATCTATTATACCATTTAAACTTATTAAAAAAAGACAAAAGAATAAAATCACAAATTGGTCCCCCCCCTTTTTTTTTCTCTCTCCACGAAACCAAACCCGCCGCCCCACCCCTTTGAAAATTTCTGCGATTTCAACAATTCACCGGAGAGATGTCGTCGGCGTCCGAATCGGAACATGAGGAGCACGAAGTCGACCATGAAGAGGAGGAAGAACCGCTGCTCCAACCGCCGGTAATTCCCGGATTCGAAACCCTTTTTTTTCGATTTTTTTTCGAGAATTCGAGTAATGTGATGGATTATATGGTGCTTTAGATGCTTGGTTGAGTTCTTACTAGTGTTATAAGTGATTTAGAACTGTAATTTTGAGTTGAATTGTCTAAAATTCTGATTTCTAAAATTTGTTCTTGACTGCTCGAACGCGTTGGTTGATGGCAGTCGAATAGTGTCATTCGACTAACCCCGTCGACCAACCCTTTCGATTAACATCTTCGAGTAGTCAGTTCTTGATTAGTCGATGGGGTTAATCGAATGGGTTGGTTGATGGGGTTAATCGAATGAGGTTGGTCGAATGGGGTTGGTCGATCGTCTGTTACTCGATCGTGTAACACGATCGAGTAACAGACAGTTTTTTTTAATCCTATTAATCTGTTTTAATTGTTTTTTCTCCATTTGTGCATGCTAGTTTCCGATGGAGGAGACCGGATTTCATCCACATTTCGAGAGCGATAAATTGCGGCGATCGACGCGGCGTTTTGAAAACCGTACAAGCTACTTTGAGGGAGGTGGGTGGGGACGAGGGCCTCGCGGAGTACGAACAGACGTGTCTGTTCAGTCAGTTCTTTCCCATTTCCAGTGCATACCGATCGAACAAGCCTCTGCACAAGGTGCTATCGAGAGAGATCGTTAGCAAGACGAGAATACCGAAGTTGGAGCACTGGTTTTCTATCGGGGAACGTATTGTGAAGTTCCGAGCACAAGAATACGCCCTGATCACCGGCCTGCGCTTTGGGGATAGTAACTTCGATCCCACAGACAAAGGTCATGTCGCTCCCAGTACAGGCATCCATCGGAGGTTATTCCGTTGCAGAGTGATGAAGATTGAAGCATTACTCAGTTCGTTTAAGGATCAGCGGATGGGCGACGATCTGTATGATTATTTCAAGGTTGTCAACATCTTGATTCTCTACTTCATTCTGATTGATCGAGAGAAATTGGATGTTGAGAATTGGGTTTGGACACTGGTGGAAGATAACGATGGTTGGGAGTGGTTTCCTTAGGGTTCTTATACCTTCCAGAACTTCTCGCACTACATCAGCACTACTGGGATGGCAGCTGATCAGGTAGACAAACCGGCTTATCACTTTTACGGTCCAGTTTGGGTCTTTCAGTGTTGGGCCTTCGAGGCCTTTCCTGCTTTAGGGAGACAGTGCGCTACTCGGAGCCGAGAGACGCGAAGGCCCTGGTTTTTGCATTGGACGTAGAGGAAGACTAACTTCGATTTCACGGATTACTTTGAGGATGAGCAGGTAACCGTCAATCTGTTTCGTTAATAATTTTGAATTAATAATTTTATCGAATATCTAATAAATATTTTTTTTATTGTTTTCTTTTAGCTTGTAGTGCACGAGACCTTCACACCGACACCGCAGGAGGAGGAGATGTTGTATTACAGGAGTTTGACTGAGGTCGGTGAGCTGTATGCCGTCCCGTACCAGCCTCCCATCCTCTTAGCCCATGCAGCGGCGCCGGAACGAGCACCGGCACCGAAGAAGCAGATGGAGAAGAAGAAGAATAAGAAGCTTGTGGACCGCGTGGCCGAAAGCGTGGCGAATACATTTAAGAAGGCGACAGGTGTCCGCACGCGTGACAATATCACGCCCAGCTCTTCAGCAGAGAGACGTAAATCTCGGAGAGCTCGACATGATTCTCCGCCTCCTCGACATGCTTCTCCTCCTCCTCGAGGTGTTTCTCCTCCTCCTGCTCGAGATGCTTCTCCTCCTGAGTCTCGAGCTGGACATGCTTCTGAGAGAGTGGTGAACGATGATCCACCTATTTATCGTCGAAGTGACCTCAAGAGGATCTTGTTCGACACGTCCGAGAAGGGATTCACGACTCACATTGTGAAGGCCGTCACGGAGAGCGTAACGAAGAGTGTCACGGAGAGCTTACTCTCTAAAATGAAGGGCTTCTTCGGTATGAGATGACACTCGCAGCCACGGCCAGTGTACGAAGAGCCTTCCTCGCCCCCTCAGAGTTCACCTCCTCATCATTCATCCCACTTCGAGGACATTGCTGAGATTTCTTTGCGCAGAGCACCATCTCGATTCTCGACGTCGGCAATGCCTGACCCCCCGCAGTATTCGTTTGGAGATGCTGACGCATGGATGCGTTACCGCATGCAGCCCCAGCCTCAAGTGCCTCCGGTATTTCTATTTGGCTATCCATTGGAGATTTACCAGATGTCGGGTCCATTCGGTCCATTCCAGGGTCCAGTCTTTCCATTCTAGGGTTACCAGATGCCGCCAACGGCCTATCCATTTGAGTCCTCGGGCTACCGCACGCCTCCGTCGATTGTTCCTTTTGATCTGGAGACGTACAGCACGCCGACACCAGCTGTTGTGGTCGATGTTGAGACCCATACTGGGAGGAACTTTGATATCTTTTCAGAGCCAGCTGCTGATGACGAGGAGGGTGACGAGGATATGGAGAGAGCATTATCCGATCCGATCCGTTTACATCCCTACTTTCAAGTACTTGCGTAGCCCTTTCATCCGAGAGTTCAGCAAGGCACGCGGTAAAAGAAGATGGAAGATGTACGATGTGTACAGAGCATCGGGGCCCGATTCCTGCATTAGGGTGAAGTGCTGTGATGATTTGATCCTTGATAAAAAATTCTTCGACGATGTGGAAAATTCCTCTGTTTGGTTCACCTCTCAGGTAATATTTTAAATTATAACCTTGTTAATTTGTGTTTAAATATTAACAACGTGTCAATATTTAGGTACTCGACTTGTATATTGCGTACATGAAAGAAAAAATCAGATGTCGAGTCGGGGTGAAGCGTTACGTGGAGCACCATGTTGGAGTTGTGTACTTAATGTCTAGATTTAAGTAATGGTAACTCCCGATTCATTGCCATTAATCTATTTAATGAATAAACAATTATTTGCGTTTAATTATTTATAATTAAATATATGCAAATTATAGTCCTAGATTATATACGTTGTAGTTAGTATGGTGTGCGACGTCACACAGAAGATCATACTATCGGTTACTCGTATATAATCGAACAGTTGCTCACGACCTAGGTGGACACGGACCAATCCATCGGTATAGTCGTTGTATGAGAGAGAAAATAATTTGTCTTGATTATTTTATCATACTTGTACACTTGGTGTATTGGGCGGATCGCTTGAGATTTATCGATTAGGATTGCCTTAGATAATCGATTTAAATCTCAGTGTATTTTATTCTTAATCCCCGATATTATTGCGGGTGTGTATATTTAATATTAGTGACTTTGATTTTCCAAAGGAATTGACCGGTTTAATTATTGGGTCAATTACCGGTTAAGTTGGGTCGCTGTATTTTATATATGACATGCCGTGAATACTTGAAGGGAAAGTGTATCCCGTAAGGGTTGATAATATCCCCGAGATGAGTTCATAAGGAATTATTATGTAAACCCTGCAGGTGGATTTGTTCCGCATAATAATTAAGGTTGAATGGTACTAGTCTCGGATACAAGAGATGAATAAATTAATTAGCAATAAATTAATTTTATTCATGGATATTTATATCTTAAATACACGGAATAAATAATACTACCGGAGAAATATTATTTGATATAATATGGTTTAATATTGGGAGTGCAATTAATTTATATAGTGGAAAATAAATTAATTAATATTAATGGGATTAATAGATTTGGGCTTGGGCTCAATTTAATCATTAATATTGGAAGCCCAATATTCCACCTCCTTAAGATCCCCTACGTAGCCTATAAAAGCACTACATGGTCTTCTCTATTCTCATAACTTGAAGATCACAATTCTAGAGAGAGAAAGTAGAGAGGGAGATCCATGGAGTTCGGAGGATCGTCGCCCACCCGACGTTCGAGCTAGTGCAAGGAATACGTGAGAAGATCTCAAGGTCATCAATTGAGTTCTTCGTTTTTCCGAACAACGAGAACGAAGTAAATCGTAAAACCCTCTTTATGATTTTATCGTTTAATTATCGTAAAAATATCGTGAACCAAGATCCGAGGTTTGAGATCCTCACCGGGTTCGAGCCGGGCGGTGGCGATCGAGGATCGCCGGACCGCCGCGGCTGGAGCGACCCGGCGGCGTGGATCGAACGAGCAAGCTGCCTGGGGAGGCAGGCGCTAACCTGAGGACCAGGCGCCCGCCTGGTCCATGTCGCGCGCGAGCGCTTCGTACCCAGGCGCCCGCTTCGTGTGGCCTGGCAGCGGGCTGCGGGTTTTTCCCGCAGCGTATCCGCGTGGCCATGCGGATCACACACGGGGGCTTCGCTGGGAACGTGTGGGGTCGCACGGCTGCAACCCTAGCGCTCGCATGGATGCGAGCGCACACCCCGATCGGACGGCGGCGGTTCAACCGCGGCTAGGGTTCGATTGGGTGGATCCTTCGGAATGGCTTCAGCTGTTCAGCGAGGGTTCGGGCACGTTAGCAGGCTGCTACGAGCAGCCCTAGGCGGCTGCCAAGGACAGCCGCGAGCCCCACGCTAGGGCTCGACCGAACAGCCCGGGTTCGCCCGCGGTTAGGGTTTGGTTGAGTCCGGTATGTCGTGGTAGTTCGTGGCGGGATGTTCCGGCAACCGGGAGTCGATTGGAGTTGTCGTTCCGCATTTGACAACCCCGGATATTCGATCTCCAAAGGATTTCGGTCGGAATGAATTAGATAATTTATTTATTTAAATTTATTAATTCCGGGATATCGATTTCCAACACACCATTCGCACCAGATCTTCGGTCCCAGCTTCTTCGTAAGTGAATGTCCTTTATCTATGTTTGTTATATTTTACTTTTATCGTGTTGTTACTGACATAAAATTTAATATTTATTTCCTTTCCAAAGAATGATTTCTGCCTCGAATACGGGAAACTGAAGCATACAGGGACTTCGAATGATTTCGAGGCGCGATACAAGAATCGGAAAATACCTCAGCGTATGATAGACATTGTATCGGGTCCGGGTGGCGGTGAGAAGAGTTGGTACAATATCCATCAGGTATGTTAACTGAATTTGATTGATCTTTGGTTTCTATGATTTCTTATATTTTCATTGTTTGTATGTAAGGTGGCCATGATTTGCAACAATGATAACATTCACTGGATCGTGGCGGTCATTGATTTCGAGAACTTGACTGTCGAAGTGTATGATTTAATGTTTAGTGTCAGAGCCGCACAGCTGAAGCCCCTGACAAATTTGTTGCCTCGATTGTTGAAAAGTGCACACTGGTGGGAGCAGCACTCGTACCTGTAAGATTCGTTCATTTCACTGTGTAGTGTAGTATTTTTTCTTATATGTATTGACGTGAGAAGTGTTTCATTCATTTCAATGTTTTATGTTTCAGGGAGCGTAAGAAGTGTGCTTTCAAGTTTAAGCTGATGCCCAAGGCTCTACAAATAATCCAACCCGACGGGAACTCGTGTGGGCCGATTTGTTGCATGTACCTGGATCGCTTGTTCAACTCGAAGTTAACTCACGAGAACAAGACTATTGACAGTCCTTACATCGTTAGGTACAGAAAGTATATTGCTAGGATGATTTACTGGTTAGCTCGGAAAGGATACACGAATGAAGACCCACGAGCTTAGTATTTTGTATTAGACTTGTTTAGTATTTGTTGGTATTTTTTTTGGATTATACTTGTTTAGTATTTGTTTAGTATTTGTTGGTTTTTTTTTTTTTTTTTGGATTATTGGAATGGTGTATATTGAATGATAAGCAAGTTGGATGACTTAAAAGTGTAAAAAGACCTTTTTTTCCATTCTGCCCATAGGTTACTCGATCGTCTGACGCGATCGAGTAACCATCGAGTAATCAAGAACAGGTCCATCGCGAAATGTAGAATCAGGCCTGAATCTGCGTAATGTACAATAAAGGGTTACTCGAAAGTGTTACTCGTAAGGGTTAATCGAAAGGGTTAGAAGAATGGGTTACTCGAATAGGGTTACAAGAACGGGTTACTCGAACGGGTTAAGCGAAATGGTTACTGGAATTGGGTTACTCGAAATAGGTTACAGGAACAGGTTACTCGAATGGCCATCATCCTGTAATCATAAATCTCCAGGGTTGGTCGATGGGCTGTTACTCGAACGACCATCGACTAACCATCGATTAACCGTCTAAAATTAGTATTTTTTGGCCTTTTTTTAGATAATTAAGTTGTTATTTGCACTAATAAGTTCAATTTAGAGCCATAAAACATTATTAAAACAGTTTAGATGATCAATCGATTTGTTTAGAGTGAAAACAAGTGAAACGTGGAACATTAGTCATATTTTTCTAAATATCTTAAGTAAGTTTACAACAAACAAACTATGATATTGTTCAATGTTGACATGTTATGGATTAGAACTCCAAAATTGAACATCAAAACATGTTTAATGAATGTTTTTATCATTAAAATGAAGTTACATACGCAAAAACACAATTAGAAATTGAAGAACGGCCTTAAAATTGAAAAAAATGGGTCCTGTTCTTAGTTACTCGATGGTTGCTCGATGGAAACCCTAATGTACTCGAAAGTGTTAATCGAATGTAGGGTTAATCGAACGTAGGGTTAATCGAATGTAGGGTTACAAGATTGGGTTAATCGAATAGGTTACTCGAATGGGGTTAATCGATGAGGTTAAGCGAAATGGTTACAAGAATGGGTTACTCGAAAATAGGGTTACAAGATTGGGTTAATCGAATAGGTTGCTCGAATGGGGTTAATCGATGAGGTTAAGCAAAATGGTTACAAGAATGGGTTACTCGAAAATAGGGTTACAAGATTGGGTTAATCGAATAGGTTACTCGAATGGGTTAATCGATGAGGTTACTCGATGGAGTACTGAATATGCAGAATTCTCTTACTGTTTTTTATACATACCCTGACCTGCATATCACATAGGTATAACAAAAATCACTGCAAATATCCAAAGAAACACACTGCATATATATTCAGAAACAAGATAATAAATCAATCCTAGTCATACGAAGTATCGAGAAACACGATAACAAATCAACCAAACACAAGAAGAGCCCTCAATCCACACGCATCAGACATTTTGTTTTTGTGTGGCCCTCGTTTCTGCAAATGCTGCACTTTTTCTTCTGCCTTCTTCGACCCGATTCTTGCGTTCCTGAGGCTTCCGGAGGGACATTCAAATCAACGCCTGCAGGAGGGATGTAAGCCTTGCAGTTGCGTATGTTATATCCTACGCCCTTACATTTCGTACACACCTGCACACAAAGACGCGGTATTAGGTCTTTAATCAAACTAATGACGACACAATATTAGGTTCGAAGAACAAACCTGTACACGACGAGCAGACCCAGATCCCTCAACTGCATAACGAACCCGACTCAGTCGCGGACGCCCAGCCTGACTAACCACTTCTGGTGGAAGACACACGTACGAAGCTACTTCTGGAGGGACAACCCAATCATCAACGTGTGGTAATGGCACAATAGGAGTCGCATACATCTCTCTCAAGCTGCTTTGCTTGAAATAGGGGCCGACGAAATCGTACAATGAAAATCTAGACTGTCTACATAAAGTATCAAGTTAGTGGCATAATTAATTGATTGTTTAAATTTTAAAAGAAGATGTAAGGAACCGATACCATACCGTATAGCAGCAGCAGCATTCGATGTCATGAAACCATATCGTCGTGCAGCACATTTCGACCTTGCCCAGGTCTCAACACCGAGTCCAACGAGGCGCCTATAAGCACCGTCTCTACTGATTCTCTCCAAATCAGATAAATATTTTTCAAACTCATCCACTCGATAACAGTAGGCAGCTTTGTGTACAATTGTGATCACATGAGAGCGGTACATTGCTAGATTCTTCTCGAGGTGGTGACAGCACAACGCACGGGTTGCGTGGGGATAGACACTCCGAATAGCATTCGCGATGCTCTTATGCTGGTCGGACACAATGAGCAGATCGTCTGCATCGTAGCAAAGCCTGAGGTGCTCTAGAAACCACATCCACTCCAGGTCATTCTCAATCGGACCGATACCAAATGCAAGTGGGAAAATCTGCTCGTTTTCGTCCTTCGTGACGGCAACAAATAACACACCACTGTTTTTCCCCTTCAAATGAGTGTCATCGACTACTATGACAGGACGCAGAGTGCACTGCTGAAATGCACTAATGCACTACCCAAGCGCAACAAACATGTGACATAACACGCCCTCACTGGTCGTCTGAATCTGATACTGAGTCCCTGGATTGCATTCTTTCAGCACGTGCAGATATGACGGGAGCATCTGATATGAATTCGGATAGTTGCCGTACTTCATTTCAACGGCCAGGTTCCTCGTCCGCAGGGCGAAGCTGTAATCGATCACAACTCCGTACAATCTCCTCATATCAGAAATCATCGTCTTCGGCTTCAGTGTGATCTCATCATCGACTAACTGACGTGCAAAGTAAGTAGCGGCAACCTTGCTCGACACGTGACGATCGGCAGTCCGATCCAAATTATTGACACACTCGTGATTTAAGTTCAGCCTCGTAATCTTCCAGAGTGTTTTGTCATTCCCAGTAGCACACAATTTGAATGGGCACTTCTCACGGTCTCGCTTGCAAACGAACGCTACCCGTTCAGAGGTCAAGCGTTTAGTGGAACACTCCACCATATGCTCCATGTGATACATCCCCACCGCTATCTTCAGATCCGATTTCGTTCGGGATGTCGAGCCGACTGCAATATGACCATACACCAGTTCGGGAGGCTCGACCGATCGCAATGGAACCGCGGGGTCAAACTCCGGCAGTGGAATGATCTAGTTGCGCGGTGGATTATTCTGTGCATTTTGAGCTGCTTCGGGTTGCTCGCCGGCCCCGCATTAGAACTCGAGGACAGATTACGGCGTGACAGAATATTTGTGATGGCGCGCGGCTGTCTAATCCATTCTGTCCATTCAGTGGTTAACGACTGCAACAGATCGCTCTGACGAGCTTCTTCGTCGTCCTCAGAATTCTCAGCAGGCCTCTCGCCCTCAGTCGGTACATCCGGATCTACTTCTGGAATATTCACCTCGGGTGCATTTTGTTGTGCCTCCTCTAGCATCTCAGTGACGAAAATGAAACAATCGTCATTTTGCTCGTCTAGCATGCGGGATACATCGTCGTCGCTAAGCAAAGGACACCGCACGCTCCTAAAATCATTGCCTCATGTTAAGATAAACAACATGTACTCGATATTCGGCGGAGGGCGCAAAACGGCACGAAGCTGGCTCACAAGACCATCGAGGGTAAGTTGATCCCTCCTGAAGAAAAAGCACATATTTATCCCGTCGACGTAGACCGCTCGATCCCAATGACCACCGTAACATATCGTGATTCGTTGATTCGACATCTACAATTACAAAAAATATTATTGAATTAGGTTAACTATTACAACATATCCATATATATATTGACGAAACAAACCAAAAATTACGAAAAAATATTTTTTTTGCAAAAACAGGCCATGTTACTCGAATGGACTGTTCCATCGAGTAACAGGATAGCATTTTACATTCGAGTAACGTCATGTCCATTCGAGTAACGCAATTCGAGTAACTTCATCACTTCGAGTAATCTCACATTACTCGAATCAGTGTTCCTGGAATTAGGTTACTCGAAACCTGTTACTGGAATTAGGGTTACTCGAAACACTACTCGAAGGAGTTTCGAGTAACCTCAGTCGAGTAATGTTTAACTTCATAAATTCTTAGTTACTCGATGGGTGGCTCGATGGTACGCTCCATCGAGTAACCCATCGAGTAACCAGCGCAGAACAGAAAAATCGAAAAAAAACTTGAACGCGTTCCTCTCGTTTTCGCTCGTTAAGGCACACGTATATCCGACGGAGTTTTCCAAAATCTAACGGAGCAACATGATAGGGATTTTATGTGTTGGTTTGAGAGAATTTTTTAATTTTTTTTTTTTTGTTTGGATGGGTTGGTTTTGATATGAATATTGTTATGAATGCACAATTAAACCTACACCAAACCCCCACCTCACCAAAAAAATCTGATTTCGTGGGTCCCACAATCTAATTTGTTTTTGTTTTTATTTTATATGATATTCTTTTTGTATTTTGTTTTGTTTTTTTGGATTTATTAAAAAAGTAAGGGTATAAGAGACAATTTATGTTCAATTGGTGTAAAAAAAACTCACACTTTTAAAGGGTAGACTTTAAACTCGTCTCCTTACAAAATTTGACCAAAAAGTTACATTCCCTCCGTAATATATACCTTCTACTAAGAGGAGTAACAAATTAACTTAGTACAAATATGGAGCTTAACGAATCACAAGCTCGTGAATTCAAGACAAGATACACGTACAATCTCTTTTGCGCATGCAAGCACTTATTTAATTAATTATAATTATAATAAGAGAAACAAGAAAAGCAAGAGCCGCTTCCTTAGTTACTCGCATTGTTTCTTCAAGAACCCAAACCTATTCTCTTTGAAATCGTACTCAATATAGAAATTCTGCTGCATATAATTACCCACAATCATCGCCGTGCCCTGCAACGGGGCGCCGACGGGACTACTACTCACCATAAGCAGGCAAGCAACCGAACCCTCGACCATAGTAAAGTAATTCTCCCTCGGAAATTCCATCACAGCACCTCCTTCGAACGTGAAGCTCAACTTGGGTATATATTTCATCGAAACATCGTAACACAAAGCCAAACCCGTCTGGTTCTCAGTCTCCACGTCTCTAGTGTAGTTATTCCCAACGCTCCTCACGAATTCTTCGACCACCAACTTCAACGTCGATCCCTCCATTGAGGTGAAGGTGGTCCCCGAATCCACTAACTATGGTCCCACCGTCCCCGTTGGAATCCGGCAGCTGGACTTCATTCGGGGACTTGCGTTTTATCGGGAAAGTTTAGAGTGTCGAACACGTAGTCCCCCGAGGTGTTTCCCGTCCCGTATTGGAGAGTGTACGGCAGAAGTTCTTCGGTGCTGCAGTCTTTTGGTTTGGAGAGACCGGGGAAGAATCGGATGATGTTTTGGTATACCGTGGCATTGCATATGTCGACACTCAAAGAGTCGGACAATTGTGAGTCGAAAACTTTCTTGTCCTTTGAAATCGCAGTTGATGCATGAGTAGTTTTTGGTCCATGATGAGGGACAAGGTCTGAGGTGGTGTGCCGAAGCTGAGGGAGATGGTGTATTCCCCGTAGCCACGGAGGGATCAGACAGGCACGTCTGGCTTTGGGGTTTTTGAGAGTTTGGACTCGGTATGAAGAGGCAAAGGCGAGGCGGGTCAGCTCTTCCCGTTTGTCGACGTTCATGGGAGAGCTTTCGGTGTTACGAGAGAGAGATATTGCGAGGGAGTTTGCCGAGTAAGAAGAAGAACAAAAAAGTGTCAATAGAGAAAATGCATTGAGAAGAAATGCAGAAACCATTGTTGTTGTTGTTGAATTCAATCGGTTTGTGTTGGTATTTATAATGTAGGGGGAAATAATAAAATGTGCAATTTTTCTTGTTACTTGTATCATTTTCTTTGGTAATTGGTATAATTTGCAGCGTGAGTTGAAAAAACGATGTCTACTGCATCTTTTTAATTTCTTCTTCTTCTTCTTAACACTCTTGGTCACTTTTGCCAATCAATCAGTCTAGAATGAGATGTTATTATCTTAATTGTTTCTAGAAGATCAAATGAAAAATAGAGTCAAGTCTTTTGTTGCCAAATATCGTTGCCGCATGTCTTAACAACAAAATGTAAGAAACATGAAAAAAGTGGAAATTTTTACTTGGGACAAAGAGTATGTAATTTAAATTTAATTAGTAATAACATAAAATTTTTCGAAAATAGAATGTCAAATGTCTCATATACAGTAGAAACTCCGTACAGTCGTTGGGACCGGGAAAAAATATTAGTATAGAGAGTTATTCTTATATAGGGTTTTAGAAAATAAAAATAATTTTTTTTTTATAAAAAATAATATAAATATAAAAATAATATACATACAATATTATCTATCTTTAAATTCACAAAATCAATTTAATAGTTTTGAATAATAAATTTTGACTATATATGTGTAAAAATTGTGTTTAACATACAAATTAAATAAAATATTATTGAATCTAAGGACTATAAACTTTGATCATATACTATATGTTATTTTGATTTTCATAAATATTTCAAGTTATCTTAAAACATGTTATTGATTTTCATAAATAAAAACATTATTAATAAATATTTTTATTATATATTAATCATTTATTCTTATATAGAGGTATAAATCCTTAAGACGGGACCTAAAAAAGGTATGACTTATGACAATGTGGAGTTTATTCCTATTTATAACTGGTCCCAAGTTGGGACTTGCATTTTTTATTACTATAGGGAGTTTATTCCTATATAGAGTATTACTATATAGAGTTTCTACTTTAGTGACTGTGGTAGTAATTGTCGTGAGGTATATATATCTAGTGATTGTGGTAGTAAATGTCGTGAGGTATATATATCCCAATAACAACTAACAGATTAATAATACTCAACGTGATCAAGGAGAATATCCATTGATTAGAGATGGGGCGAGGATGGTCATTCACCAATCTAAGGGGTTTGCACAAGTTATTTTTGTGTCTAATGCTCTAATGGTGGAAGAAAGATCGAATTATATAGTAATTCACCAACCTATAGAGGTTTGTGCAAATTGATGTTGTGTCTAATGCTCTAAAGGTGGAAGATGTTCAGCAACTTTTTAGGAGTGGGGTTTGGCTTGCCCCTTTCTATCTTATTAGTCAAGCCGCGCATGCACTATCTGCCGATTTTGGTAGTCTGGATACTAGAAAACCAGTAACGAGTCGACAATTGTTATGGTATAGTAGCCACTGCAGCAAGGTCACATGGAGTTGATGTTGGTTCAAGAGATAACAGGACCTCATATTTGTTATCATGGGAATTGGCTGAAATTGATGGTTTTTGGCATCATTAATCTGCTCAGGGGAGTAATACCAGGACCTCATATTAGTACATGAAAAAGACATGTTTTTACTATTGTCCATCTGGAGATAGTAATATTTATTGTAGAGTCAATTGTCAAGGTAGTGATACTTGAAGGTGAATTTGTGTGTTAAGTTGTTCCTTAGGAGCAGTATAACAAAACCCACGCATGTATAAATGTATAATAAGTCCAACAGCTAGCAAAACGGCTGGGGCAAAAATACAAGTTCATCCTCACGCAACGCCAAAAACTGGATAATAGTTTCTTAAATAATCTATGACAACAGGAATTTCGATAACCCCAAACAAACAGATAACAACCTCAGCTGGCGTTCATAAACGGAACCTAGCTTTTAGATTGCGGCAAAGTATTCCTTGCTAAGCTTAGGATCGGGTTTCATGGATTTCTCACCGGGCTTCCATCCAGCTGGGCACACTTCATCTGGGTTATCTTGCACGTACTGCAAAGCCTGCAAAAGCAGCACATAGACCATAGTCCATGTCAACAATCAATAGCTTAACACAGAAGTTGCTTGACATAAATTTGTATGTGTACACGAACAAGGGACACCCAGATCATGGGGGAAGGATCGAGGCAGCCTAGGGGGGTTAGGGTACTTTAATAGTTATGAGACCGTTACAGAACCTGAAGTGTTCTCAGTGTTTCATCGACACTACGGCCGATTGCAAGATTGTTGATGGTGGAGTGTTGGATGACGCCTTCCTTGTCAATGATAAAAAGCCCTCTTAACGCAATTCCCTGTTGCATAATGATAGGAGTTAAGGACTATTTATTTCAGGGACAACTTACCTTGTGGTATAAGTTAATTACCAAAAGATAATTTGCAGAGAACTGATTTAAATGGCTTTGCTTATAAAATTGGTAAAATGTAATAGAAAATTAAACATCAAGGTTTTAGCTTTTTTTTTTCTTTTTTTTTTAGACCTCGTGAAAATTTAACCTTTGTTGCTGCTACATCGAGGAATATACAAGATTTCACAAGGGTGCAATAGAATTATTGAACATAAAGCCAGGTTGATAACCACCTATACCCGGTAAATAGTTCTAACTTCTAAGAGATACAGAAGAGTATGAACAAAATCATCATCTCACGGGTTGAAACATATTTCCAACATTCGTAATAATGTAATATATGTATATGCATATTTATATACCGAGCATCGATAGAACATGTAGTTTGGCAATACAAAGGGAGAATCATATATTTATGAGGGTGGGCATCTTTTCAATTACATTGTTGGTCTTTTCTGCCTCTTTAGATTAAAAACCAAATAATCATGCATCTTTTACAGCACAAATGGCAAAAACATTATATGTTCAAATCAAGAGCCAAATAATCCGACTTGTGAAATAAGTTTAGTTCACCAAACGTTGCAACACGCACCTGATCTGGAATGAGAACATTATAGGACTTTGAAATTGATTTGGTAACATCCGAAACTAATGGATAAGCCAAATCACCCAAACCCCCAGATTTCCTGTCTGTTTGGACCCATGCAAGGTGCGAGAACTACACAAACAATCAACCAATCAGTGGATGGCAAAACAGAATTGGGTTTCACCAAGACTAAATAACTATAGCGTAAAGATAACATTAAAGAATGCAGCGTAAAAAAAAGGACAAGAATCAATAGCCAGACAATATAAGAACACAATTGTGCAAATTGATAAGAGTATGAAGTAAATTCTCTTATCACAAAAAGTAACTACATTTAGAGGGAAAAAAAGTTGGGGTGTTAACCTACCACACTGTCTATAGATACACCCAATATTTCTGTGTTCAGCTTCTGGAACTCTCCATATCGGTCACTAAAAGCAGTGATCTCTGCAACAAAGTAAATGGTATAATTTGTAAATTACACAGCCAAATCAGGATTTGGGTGATTAATATGACCATTGTGTCGGTTTCAGACTCACCGGTGGGACAAACAAAGGTGAAGTCGAGTGGGTAGAAAAAGAGAATGACATATTTCTTTCCTAAATATTCAGAGAGATTAACCTGCAGGGAGAGTAACTCTGATCAGATATTAGATAATCACCCAGATGTGAAAAAAACTTGCACCAAATATTTAGGAAAAAACACTAAAACAGAGGATCTTATATAATTTACTATACATAGAATGTTTCAAATATATCAGTCGTTCATCTCAGAAACACTTGGTTTTCGATATTTCAAGTTGCAACAGTACCAAAACACTCTCCTTCAGCCAGGTTGGGCTGTAAGTTCAATTGCTATGTCGTTTTCCAAATCACCCTAATGTTACACTCATTACAATCTGGAAACCCTTAAAGTTGGTACCCGTTCTTTAAAAAAAATGACCGCTTCAATTAAAAATTAAAATTCAGTACGAATTACAGTACTAAACAATGCCTTATAAAATTTTAGACAACACATTTGTTAACTTTAACAAGTATTTGTCCTGCTTTGGCGGCTCGTTAGCATCCTCGAGCAGTGTACCTTAATAAACTCTTGATCAAAAACAGCCTCAGCTTCAAAATCTGGAGCTGTATTCCCAACCAATGGAAGTTCACCCTGTCAAAAGAGATACATAACTTCACAACAACAAAAACAGTTCACAAAATAATCCGGGCGACAGCGGTAACTAAGATGGCTATCACGTAGCACCTCTATTCCGAGTACAGTAAAGCAATCGGTAATCCACCTCGAAAGTCATACGAAGAGGCCGAAAAAAATTACAGTATCACATTAGTTCTAAGACATTGGGGGAATAAGATCACCAATTAAAAATTCATTTCGTGAAAATCTCAAATAACTAAATAAATAAAAAGGGGAAGTGAAGCAACGAAACTTACGGCACGGACGACGAAACTGCGTCGTTTTGAAGAAGTAGAAACGGAGGAGAAGGAGCGAGGAAGACGGGACGCGAAGGGTCGAGTGGAGAGTGAAGAAGTGAGCGAAATTGATTTTGGAGAAATGTGATGAGCTTTGGGATAGGGGTTGGACGAGATAGGCGCAGCCGCCATGGTAATGGTAGTAGTAGCAGCCATTGAATTGAAAAAGGTACCGGACTGGGAATGGGATTTTGTTGAGACTAGAGAGTGGCTGGTTGGTAATGGAGATTGGAGCGTGGTTGGGCCTACGAAGATAAAAGTGTTGTCCTGCGAACAGGATACGGTGGGCTTATTGCGAGTTTTTTTTATTTGAGATTAAATCACAAATGGTCCTGTAAATATTGTCAATCCCACATTCAGTCCTTTATTTTTTAATTTCATCAAATTCAGTCCTTCCCGGTCATTTTCCACCGGGAAGCTCACGTGTTGGTCACGTGAGTGCACACATGGCGGTCATCGGGCAGGGCTTGCTGACGTGGCTTGAGATTAAATCACATTTGGTCCTGCAACTTAAGTTGATCCCACATTTGGTCATTTTTTTTATTCAAAAAATCAAATCTCATCCTTTCCGGTGGTTTTCCACCAG
Organism: Euphrasia confusa; assembly: GCA_954870475.1. NCBI lineage: Eukaryota > Viridiplantae > Streptophyta > Magnoliopsida > Lamiales > Orobanchaceae > Euphrasia > Euphrasia confusa. The sequence goes on from OX940960.1 coordinate 29,894,950, forward strand.
AAATTGCACGTGTAGGTCACGTGATGCACATGAAGGTTTTCGATGCCGATCAAATCGCTCGATTACCTCGTTCGTGTGTGCAGAAGCGTGTAAAATGAGTAAAAACGAACATACAAGATCTAGACACATGTTTATATGTATAGACACACACACATATATATCGTGTCTCGTTGATGTCGATGGCTGTTCGCTGATAAAGATCTGATCTTCTTGCAACGAAGCCTGAAGAGATCACCTTGAAAAGCCTCTTGTCTTCTCGGATGTGTAGCCGCACAAATGGCCCGATCTCTACGTGTTGCACACGAACCGGAAGTCGGATGCTACGTGTTCTTGAGACGAAGAATACTATGAACGTGATCATCAATATAATATTCCTCTAAACCAAAAATAACATTATCAATATATCAATTGAAATCCGAAGATGACCATCAGACTTAATAGATTGCACACGTAGGATTTGAAGGACAAAACCCAACAGTACAGGTGGCGGTCGACTCCTGCGGCTTGCTGAGGTGGCAGGCTGTGGGACCGTATTTACTCTCCACATTAGTAAGCCGTCAAAGTCGACCGGTGGGCTACCCCGAAGTCCGCCCGAAAAAATGTAGGGTTAGACCGAATATTTTCGACCCGAAAAAATCAAAACTAAATTAGTCTGAACCGAAGGGGCCCGAGACTGCCACCTTTATTATTGAATAAACATTTTATAATTTGGGCAATTTAAATATTAGAATTATAATAATTATTATTAAATATTAGTATTTTATGAATATTAAATTTAATTTGGTATTAAAAAATATTTTTTTATTATATAATATTATTTTTTCCAGCTCGACGGGCTAGCCCGATACCGAAGATTTTAAGGTTAGGCCTACAAATTTACAGCTCGAAAATTTTTCAGTCCGAACCGAAGTAACCCGATAGCCCGAGTGGGCTGACCCGATTGACATCCCTACCCACACGTGCAATTTCTGGTGGAAATCGACCGGAAAGGATGGGATTTGATTTTTTGAACAAAAAAAAGGACCAAATGTGAGATCAGCCTAAGTTGCAGGACCAAATGTGATTTAATCTCAAGCCACGTCAGCAAGCCCTGCCCGATGACCGCCATGTGAGCACTCACGTGACCAACACGTGAGCTTCCCGGTGGAAAATGACCGGGAAGGACTGGATTTGATGAAATTAAAAAATAAAGGACTGAATATGGAATTGACAATATTTACAGGACCATTTGTGATTTGATCTCTTTTTATTTCTAGTTTTTTGTTTATTTAGTTAACATATTAATGATTTTTTAGATGAAATTATTTGATAACTATTAATGAATAAATTGTAAGTAAGATCAATCCAAAAGGTCTAATGATATTTTTTTTAATTTAATTTCAATTCAGGTTTCATTCAATTCAGTTGAACTCAATTAAATTTGTTAAAAATAAAATAAAATAAAATATTAGAATCATTAATTTTGTTATAAAATCTAGTTAATTTTATAATATTATTAATATTTTTTTAAAAAATATTTAACATTAAAAAAAATTATTATTATTTTTATAAAAAAATTAATTTAATTATGTTCAACTGTTTTAACCCAAAAAAATATGTTCTAATAAATTATAATTTAATATATTATTATTGAATATTATAAAAAAAAATCTAAATAAGATAGATTGTTTTCTTGAAATCATTTGGTAGTACTACTATTATACTGTATTTGTTTTTATTTTATATTTTTTCTAGATTATAATCGTAAATATACTTTTACAGTTATAAAAAATAAAATTGTTTTATTTTTTTTCATTTTAAATAACAATTTCAATTTTTATTTTTATTTTTATTTGTGAAATTATTAAAAATTATTGTGTTTTATTAATTTTTTATAAAACCTTTACTCCAATTTTAATTTATTTTTTTATAAATTTCACTAACAATTATTTTAAAGGTCAAAACTTTGGAAAAAGTTCCATTTTACATCCAAAACTTTCATAAATTGCACTAACCACTCAAAAAATTGAAAACACAATTGTACTCACAAAATTTTTAATTTAAAAATAAGTTTCAATTTTCTTTAGTAAAATAAAAATATTTTGCCCAAAAATTTACATAAATAAATAAATAAAATCCAAGTTAATACGACATTTTTACATTTTTATTTTATTATATTTAAATAATAAATTCACATAAATATTCTTTTTACAATAATTTATTATTTTAATGATAAAAAATAAATAATATTTTAAAAATTAATAATAAATTGTTAATATAGAAATAATTAAAACGACCATTTCATTTTATTAATATAAATTTTAAAAATTAAATTAAATATGTGATGTTAAAATTCACTTTTAAATATAAATTTTAATATACTTAATTTTAATTTTTGAATTCATAATTAATATTACTTGTGAAAGTACTCCAAGGAGCTTATGGACTCAAGTAATTTAAAATAGGGTGAGTGAAATTGAAAATGACACGGAGTTTAAAAATATTAATGACTTTAAGGTCACAAATTTTATTAAGCTCAAATCACATGTACAAATGGAGTTTACAAGTTTTTACATTGTGAAAATACTGAACTACATTCAAAGGTTGTTAGTTCAGTTGATTGAACAATTGAATTAAATACCGTGAGATCTTAGATTCGAACACAAGATATTGCAATTAATCTAGCAAAAAAAAAATACTAAACTACAAGGAAGAAGAAAACTTTGAGTTCCTCACTCTAAACTAAATAAACTAAGTTCCAACTCTTTGCAAACTATAAGAAAAAAATAATTTAAGCTCCTCACTTTAGCTCTCTCTCAATATATACACGGATAGCCGCTTTAATGAATTTGATCTTCAATATGAAGACCAATCTTGATGTGAGTGTTCACCAAATCTCTGAGTAGTGGTTGTCTTTACACACTACTCCGCAAAGTCAGCTAAAAAGTCCACTGTCTGTAACAACAACAATGTGCTTGCAACATGCAGAAGGTGTGGTGTGTAGGTTCAACACCATGCTTGACTTCCATTAGGCTCATCCATGCTTCAGCTTCATCATTGCAGATTTTGTCAGGAATACTGTAGCGCGAGTTATTGAACTTCACATGCACGTCTGTGCATGTTCTTCATCTCCATGCATCCAAGTCGAATCATTTATATTATTTGGGAAGTTCTATAATTATTCAAAGTTACCTTTTATTTGCTCTTTGGTCCCTTTTGCATTAGGGTTAAGGTTATGCATGTCTATATATAAATACATGCATAACCGGTTTGATACATAACAATTATTTTCCAATATATCAAAACCCTAATTCTTATTGTTCATGGATAATCGTTTCTTTACATCCTAGTTTAGATTTCTATATGGTATCAGAGCTATTCCGCATATAAGATGGTGAATCCAGAAGAGAAGGAGAAGGAGACTGAAAGCAGCGAGGATCGACAGCTTTCAAATCCTATGGATCCATCTAAACCTCCAAGCCCTTATTATTTGCACTACGGTGAGGCCACCGGACAGAAATTTGTGAGTGAACCCTTGCACGCAAAGAACTACCAAATCTGGAGCAGAAATATGATGCATGCCCTAACAACAAAGAACAAACAGGGCTTTGTGGATGGATCTATACCAGAACCTCCAATCTCTGACCCGTTGTTTGTTGACTGGAGAAGGTGTAATATCATGGTTCTTACATGGATATCATCAAACATTTCACCAGAACTGGGAAGCTATACGGCATATGCTTCCTCTGCAAGGCAGGTATGGATTGAACTTCAAAACAAGTTTTCAAAAGCTAACAATAACATGGTTTACATGTTAGAACAAAAACTAATCACTACAAGACAAGGAGGAGATGCCATCAGTATTTATTTTGCTAAGCTTAAAGGAATTTGGGATGAAATCTCAGCCTACGAGCCATCATCAACTTGCCCTATGGCTGCCTGTCCTGCCATGATGGAGATACAGCAGAAAGCCAACAAAAGAAGGGTCCTGCAATTTCTCATGGGACTCAATGAAGAATATGTCAATCTCAGAAACCAAATACTGTTGCAGGATCCATTGCCAACATTGGATCAGATTTTCAGTCTTGTTTCTTAAGAAGAATCCAACCTTGAATTGAAAGCCCTCATATCTATGAATACACAGTCCAATGCAATGGCAGACAGACAAGATACCAAACCCACAGGACAACAGAATTGGAACAAGACATCTGCTCAGTCAAACAAGAACAATGCCATGGTCTGCACAAAATGTGGAAGAAATAACCACACTGTGGATAATTGTTTTGAAATATATGGCTATCCACCTAGAAATCCTTCTGATAACCAAGGTCAGACTAAAGGGAGCTACAGCTGCACTCATTGTGGCAAGAATGGCCACACCATTGACAGATGTTTCCAAAAACATGGTTTTCCTGGTAAAGACTCTAAAGGTGCCTCTAATAAGCCATGGAAATCCACTGCAAACCAAGTAGAGAAGCAGGAAGAATCATCAGAGGTCAAGATGACATCTAAAGAGTATCAACACCTCTGCACCTTGCTTAAGAGAATTAATCATCCATCCACTGATACAAAGAACACAGGTACTGCTTGCTCTTACACTTTGACATCACATTGTTTGATCACCTTCAGTAATAGTATGTGGATACTGGATTCTGGAGCCAGTGATCATATCAGTAATACTTCTAAAGGAATGAGTAATATTAGGACCAGGAATCCTATCACCCTACAGTTGCCAAATGGATCCACTACTGAAGTGACTCAAGTGGGAACTGTGACTCTCAACAAGCATATTACCCTCACCAATGTTCTTTTAGTACCTTCTTTCAAATTCAATCTGATTTCAGTCAGCAAACTGTTGATAGATACCAAGTCTAAATTGACTTTCTCTCATGGATCTTGTGTTCTACAGGACATACACAGTTGCATAGTGATTGGAGCAGCTAGAGAGGTTGGAGGGCTCTATCAATTTATTACAGAAGCTGAGGAAAAGGAAGAACACAACAGTAGTAATAGCTTGGTTAATAATGTTTCTATTAATGTCTGGCATCAAAGGATGGGGCATCCCTCTGTAACCAGAATGATTCTTTTGAATAAACTCAATAAAGATTTCCCTTCTGTTCCTAGTAATCTTTTTACACATGCTTGTGATATATGCCATAAATCCAAACAAACAAGATTGCCTTTTCCTGAACATATTGATCAAACTGTTTCTTTATTTCAACTGATCCATGTTGACATCTGGGGACCACTTTCAGTGAGCTCACATAATGGATCCAAGTATTTTCTTACAGTGGTGGAACACAAAAGCAGGTTCACTTGGGTTTTCTTAATGAACTCTAAATCCCAGGCTCGAAGTATGCTACAGAATTTCATCTTATATGTCAACACTCAGTTTGATCTCAATGTGAAGGCTGTCAGAAGTGACCAAGGTAAAGAATTTGAGATGGATGAGTTCTATAGCTCTACTGGCATTGAGCATCAGAGGAGTTGTGTATATACACCTCAACAAAACTCAGTTGTGGAGAGAAAACATAGACACATACTGGAAGTTGCAAGAGCTCTCAAATTCCAGTCCAATGTGCCACTTGAGTTTTGGGGAGAGTGTGTCCTCACTGCAACTTACCTCATTAATAGAACACCTTCCAAGATCATCAACAACTTCACACCTTATGCAATACTGTATGGCAAAGAACCTGATATCACCTCACTCAGAAGCTTTGGTTGTCTTTGCTATGCTACAAATATTGATCCCAGAAAACCAAAATTTGCTTCTAGGGCTCACAGAAGTATTTTTGTAGGATACCCTAAAGGTATCAAAGGATATATTCTATACAACTTGGAGCTGGATACCTTTTTCACTGCCAGAGATGTCAAGTTCTATGAGGATGTTTTCCCACTACATCAAACTGAGCATACCTCACCTCAGAATTCTCCACAACAATCCCTTCCTATTTTTGATTATCCAGATGACCTCCAGCATCCAGATCAAACCACTTTAACTGATCAAATCCTAGATAACACTCCTCCTTCACCAGACAATACCTCACTTCCAGATAATAACCTTTCTTCCACTGTTTTTACCAGAGTCCACCTATACACCTATTGAGTCCACAGAGAACACTCCATCTGATCCCTCACCATCAGACACCATTCCTGTTAGGAGAACTAGCAGACACTCTAAACCTCCCAATTATTTGGCTGATTATCAATGCAGCTTGATTCATCAAGTCAAAACTCCAAATGCTATATCACCACTGCCTCCATCTCCACATCCACTATCTGAAAACTTGTCTTTTGATCAGTTAAATAGTCCTTACTTGTCCTATGTTATGTCCACTATCCTTCACAGTGAACCAAAGTCTTTTAAAGCAGCAACCACTAAACCTGAATGGCAGGATGCCATGGACAAGGAAATTGCAGCCCTTGAGGCAAACAAAACTTGGACAATCAAACCTATACCACCAGGAAAGAAGCTCATAGGAAATAAGTGGGTGTATAAAATTAAAAGACACTCAGATGGATCTATTGAAAGATACAAAGCCAGACTTGTTGCCAAGGGCTATACTCAACAAGAAGGATTGGACTTCTTTGAAACCTTCTCTCCTGTTGCCAAAATTGCAACTGTTAGAACAGTTTTGGCTTTGGCTTCCTCTTTACACTGGCATCTCCATCAGATTGACATTAATAATGCATTCCTTTATGGTGACCTTCATGAAGAGGTTTACATGGCTCTTCCAAAGGGATACTCCTGCTCTAATCAACAAAACATGTGTTGCAAGCTCCATAAATCCCTCTATGGCCTCAAACAAGCTTCAAGGCAGTGGAATGAAAAACTGTGCTCAGTTATTGTCTCTTATGGCTTTGTTCAAAGCTCTGCTGACTCCTCCCTTTTCCTCCTTCAAACAGGTTCTTCCCTTACCTTCCTTCTCATTTATGTTGATGACATCATTTTAGGAGGAAATGATTATCAGTCCCTTGCCAAGTTAAAGAATTTTCTGAGCAGTCATTTTCAGCTAAAGGACCTTGGTGAACTGAAATTTTTCCTTGGCATTGAGGTTGCCATAAATCCTTCTGGTATAGTCATTAATCAAAGACAATACACACTTGATATCATTAATGACTGTAACCTACTTGAAAGCAAACCAATGAACTTCCCTTTTGAACAAGGTTTAAAGTTAACTCCTGATACAGGAACTGTATTGTCCAATCCCACTGAGTATAGAAGGCTCATTGGTAGGTTATTATACCTCAATCTGACCAGACCTGATATATCTTACTTTATCCAAGTACTTAGTCAGTTTCTTGCTCACCCCACTAACATACACTTCTCTGCTGCAATTCGAGTTGTCAAATATCTCAAGGGTTCTCCAGGCCAAGGGTTATTTTATCCAGCTTCCAACACACTTCATCTGAAGTCCTTTTGTGATGCAGACTGGGCTGCAGATATCCAGACAAGAAGATCTGTTACAGGTTATTGTGTGTATCTTGGCGATTCATTGGTTGCTTGGCGTCCAAGAAACAAACAACTGTTTCCCGCTCTTCAGCTGAGTCTGAATATCGTGCTATGACCTCTCTCGTCTGTGAGCTTCTATGGTTCAAGAAACTCCTCCACGACTTTGCCATTCCACATAAACAGCCAGCTCTCCTCTACTGTGATAATGTTGCGGCTATGCACATAGCCTCCAATCCGGTGTTTCATGAACGTACTAAACACATCGAAATTGACTGTCATATTGTGCGGGAATGGTTCCACAAAGGTCTTTTTAAAATGTTTTACCTCAAAACTTCTGAACAGGTCGCAGATATATTCACCAAAGCTATTGGCTCCAAGGCGTTTCATCAACTGTTGCGCAAGATGGGAATAAAGAACATATATTCCCATCTTGAGGGGGGCTATTGAACTTCACATGCACGTCTGTGCATGTTCTTCATCTCCATGCATCCAAGTCGACTCATTTATATTATTTGGGCAGTTCTGTAATTATTCAAAGTTACCTTTTATTTGCTCTTTGGTCCCTTTTGTATTAGGGTTAGGGTTATGCATGTCTATATATAAATACATGCATAACCGGTTTGATACATAACAATTATTTTCCAATATATCAAAACCCTAATTCTTATTGTTCATGGATAATCGTTTCTTTACATCCTAGTTCAGATTTCTATACGAGTGTACTTTGCTACAGAAGGTATATGTTTAGCACCATACTTTGATTTTCATCACCACGCTTTGGCTGCAGTAATCACTTTGACTTCATCAATTTAACTTTAATCATTTTAGCTGGAAGCTAGCTAGCTTCTTACAATTTCAGTATTAACTTCCTACAATTTCAGTATTCAAGACGGTTGTACAGTGATTTGTTATGAAAACCATAAAAACATAAGTTATAAAATTCAACTTAATGCAAATCAAGTCTCAACAACCAGTTTTTTTTTAATTATGTAACATATAATTTTATTATTAACTTTTGATATATCTTTCTATTTATAAAATTAATTGATTATTTTATTTATATATTTTAGGGTATAATATTTATCTTTTTATCAAATATTTTTATATTTGAAATATTTATTAGTAAAGAAATTTGGGTAATGTACAAATTATATCTAAATTTTGAGTGCACAACAAATCTAATAAGAAAATTAGAAGTAAAGTAAAATTATTAGCAAAGTTTGGGAGTTTAAAATTTTCTACTCTTATTTTAATCTTAATTTTCATAAAATTATATAATTGTAATTTCGGGATGTCTTTCTCAAATTATATGTGTTATCAACATACGGTTTTTTTCCTCTTAATTATTGTAATATTTAGATACATATATGGGAGTTCTAACATATTTGAAATAATTTTTCTTTTTAATACTGTAATATTTAGTTAGTACTATGAATTATAACGAAAAAAATTTCTTTCTTAATTAGTGTAATATTTAGATAATACGAGTTGCAACGTATCTAAAATAATAAAAAGTCAAACCCTATTTGAAGTGATTTCTTATTAAAATTTGGGATAATCATTTTTACTATACGGACGGCGGTGCAAAATAAACAAATTTTATCGTGAAAATATATACTCCAATTAGTAATACCGTATAATTTATTTATAGATACTCACATTAACTTTAGAATTTTATTATAAAATATTTATTATTCTAAATTTAATTTTAATATTATATATTATTCTCTCCATTATGCAATAATAGACAACTTGTTTGTGTAAGTAAGTAAGAAAAATGTTATATTTTAATTTTTTTTAAATGGAAAAAAAATATTTAAAAAAGTCAAAAAGTAAAGTAGTAATTATATATTTAAATTACATATTTTTTACTTGTATTGTATATTTATATTTTAAGTTTGAAGTAATATATAATTGAGGCTCGTTTTTAATTCAAACGTGTAAAAATAGTAATTTCACAAATAAAAATTGACATTTCATAAAAAAATTCCATAAAAGAATATTAAAATAGTTATTGAACAATTAATTTTTCACCGATAACTATATATTTAAATTACATATTTTTTACTTGTATTGTAATATTTATATTTTAAGTTTGAAATAATATACAATTGAGGCTCGTTGTTAATTCAAACGTGTAAAAATAGTAATTTCATAAATAAAAATTGGCATTTCAAAAAAATATTTCCATAAAAGAATATTAAAATAGTTATTGAATAATTAATTTTTCACCGATAATTGAATAATTACGTTAATTTAATAATTGCGCGTGCTTATAATTTTTGGGTGCAAGTATTTTTACATAATTGATAATTGTCTAAATTCGAAGATGCATTTTCTTTCAAGTAGGAATTGATATCGTACTAATATCCCTTCTTTTTTACGTTAATCGAGTCAATTTTTTGATAAATAACAATAAAGTTTGTTTTATGCTCATCGTGTCAAATTATTGGTAAGTAATAATAAAGTTTATTGATGATGCCACGTTAGATTCAGTTCGCTTCGTATATTCTTAATTTAGAATAAATTTATATGATTTTTCTTCGCGCGCTTCGTATCGAATTCTAGCTATTAATAGACATCTCGATGATTTTGAATTATAAACGAGTTATTTTGAACTTCATAGTATACATACATATTTCGCTTGCTTAGTTTAATTATGAGATATCACATGTCCTCTATTTGAAATTACACAAAAACATGTAGTCCTACTTGTATGAGTGCATCACTTGACTTCTTCTTCTTCACTAACCCAGTACTAAAAGTGCAATAAATGAATATCCGGATGACCAGATTGCAATTTAATAAAAGTTTCCATTTGGTTTGAGGGTGTTTTTAGTCTCCCACTTCCCTCCACATCTATCCGAACCAAAATTCCCTCCCTTCCCTCGTTTTCTACTCCCCTACCCAACACCCACACACACACACACACACACTAAAACTTTCTTCTTTAGTTTTTATTTTCTCTCCATAAAATACTATAAATATCAAAACCCTCATTTTCCCCCCTACCTCCCTCCCTCCCTGAAATCCTGAAAACCCTTGTACAGGCACCGCCCCTTGTTTCGTTTTTCATAATTAATTTTAACAACGAACCCAGTCCTAATGGCCGGCCGTGGAGCGCCGAACCGTGACGTGGCGGCGACTCCTCCCCCGGCATCCTCCAATGGCCAGATCCTCCGCCAGCAGCAGGCGCCGCCGCCGCCGACGATCAGGCGCCACCTCCCCTTTTCCTCCATGAAGCCGCCGTTCGTCTCCCCCGATGATTATCACCGTTTCTCCACCCCCGGAGCCGCCGCCGCTGCCGCCGATCATCCTCCCGAAGCTATTGTCATTAAGTCTTCTGTGCGTTCCCCCGTTTTTTCTGTTTCACTGCTGTTTGTGTGGCCTTTTTCTTTAATTCTGATTGTTTTTTTGTACTGTGGTATTCGTTCCTGTGTCAAATTGTCAATGCTGGGCTGGTTTTTATAGATCCCTCACTTGTTAAATTCAAGTGACTCAAAATTGAGCGGGTAGACCTATTACTCTCATCGATCTTTAAGTTGATTGATTCACCTAAATTGATTTCATGAATCCCTAAAAGAATCGAATGTGTAATACGTATCTCTGCGTTCACGATTCTTTTCGTTCGAGAGTTAAACATCAAATGCCATGTGCATTTACCCATATTGTTCAGTCTAATTATGATGTCTTCCATTGTTTGAATTGATGCTATCAGCCTTTGAAGCGAAAGAATGGGTATCAAAATAATGAAGTCGAATCTAGTACGTGGGCAGCAAGTTCGGGGTACAGTGGTGTCGCGAACAGCCCCTTCCGTACGCCTGTTTCCGCTAAAGGAGTAAAGGCAGTTGGCCGTTCAAAGGTCACCAAGAACACTAGGTCTTTACCTTCAACCCCGATGGCTAATGGCGGTGAGACATACTTTTTTTCACCTGGAAATATCTACCAAATTTTGAGCAAAGAATGATCAACATACATCTAAGTAACCCGATAGTAGAGTATACATATATTTGTGTACATAGATGTATATGGTAATAACTTTAATTTGCTTGATTTGCAGATGCTCCATCCCCTCTTACTCCAGCTGGAAGCTGCCGCTATGATAGCTCGTTGAGTAAGTACACCACTCTGTATTTGGAATCGCATTGTTAAATTACAGCTGCACAAGTTTGGTGCTTATTATTGTCTACAATGGTCTCAGGTCTTTTGACAAAAAAATTTATTACATTAATAAAGCACGCAGAAGATGGTGATCTGGATCTAAACAAAGCAGCTGACACTTTGCAGGTGATTAATCTATAAGATGGGTGTAATAATTTGAGCCTTGAACAGGAAATTGAATTAAATATTTTCTGTACAGGTGCAGAAAAGACGGATATATGACATAACTAATGTCCTCGAAGGGATTGGCCTTATTGAAAAGAAGCTCAAGAACAGAATCCACTGGAAGTAAGTCTGTTGCATCTCATGAATATCACAGTGTTATGATTTTACGTTATGTAGCTTAATTAGTAAATTAACAAGGATCTGTGTGTTTACTTGCAGGGGACTTGATCCTTCAAGACCTGGGGATATGGATAAGGATGCCACTCTTTTGCAGGTACGCGAGAGTATTAGAGTAGACATATTTACTTCCCTCAAATGATATTTGGTCGTTCATTTTTTCTCTATGTTATATTATCAACGGACATGCCTAAACTTTTATGTGTTTTGATTTATCTTGTTCTGTTAAATATGAGTTGTGATGAATGATAATTTGTCTAATTTTAATCATTAGCAATGTGGCATTCTTTTGTTATCATCTGCAGGCAGAACTTGAAAGCCTTTCCATGGAAGAAATAAGTTTGGATGATCGAATAAGGTTTACTTCTGATCCTCCAAAACATTACAGGTTCATCTGTTATCAGTGTAATGTCCTATATCCTGATTCTGCAGAACATTGCAGGCAAATGCAGGAAAAGTTGAGAGACTTGAGTGAAGATGAAACCAACCAAAAGTAATCCGTTTTCGTACTTTTAATTACATCGATTGAATAGATTTGATTTTTTTTTTTACGATTCATGAATGCCTTTTTTTTTTTTTCTTTTTTCTGTTATAGATGGCTTTTTGTAACTGAAGATGATATAAAAAAATTACCATGCTTCCAGGTTATTTCTTTTCCTTACGTTGTTTTGAGTAATATGTTTTGAGTAATACTATGTTTTAACTGTTACTGTGAATCCATTCTTGACAGAATAAAACTCTGATAGCAGTCAAAGCACCCCATGGTACCACCCTTGAAGTCCCAGATCCTGACGAGGTAAACATAGTTTTATTGAGCTTGCGTAAGTTTATAATAGTTTTTTCGTATTTCTCTTGTCCATTTTCCTAAGTATATTAGTCAATGCATAGGCCGTTGATTATCCACAAAGGAGATACAGAATTATACTTAGAAGTACAATGGGTCCTATTGATGTGTACCTTGTCAGGTATTAATCTACATCTAGTAAACACTACTTTTCTATTTTGATTCAAAGCAAAGAACGGAAGAAAAAGTAGAAGATTTTAATTATCAACTTCTTCACACAAATAGTCAATTATCAGTTCCCCCTTTTAACCTCCTCCCCCACCCCCCTTCAAATTCTATTCTGATTTAGCCAATTTGAGGAAAAGTTTGATGAGATGCATGGAATTGAACATTCAACAAATCCTCCCATTGCCTTGAGTTCTGGGGCAAATGAAATCCCAGCAGTGCAAGAATCCTTGATGGTGCACAGTGCATCACAAATCGAAGCTCAGACACAAGAGAACAGTGAACCGAGCCCTGTATTTGGTGCCTCGCAAGAATATGCTGGAGGAATGACGCGGATTATTCCCTCAAATGTTGATGTAAGTGTGATGTTTCTATTTTATGTGAATTTGACCATCAATTATCATATGTGCAATCTCTATATGTTAATAAAAAAAGCAACAAATGAAACTGTTTCATGCGGATGTATTTTTATATTCCATTTAAAGATTAAAGGTCTATTATTAATGACAATCATCTTGTGCAATATAAAATTTCCTGGTTCACAGGTTTCTGATCATTATTACTGATTTGTTTTATCATTTTTGACCTTTTTCATGGACTTTCTCCACATACATTTACTTCTCATTTCACACATTTTTGTTATATTTGTAACCATAATAATGTCTTCAATTTTTATTTTATTTTGTCTTCTAGAATGATGCAGACTACTGGCTTTTATCAGACGCAGATGTCAGCATCACAGACATGTGGAAGAATGATGGTATAATTTTGCTTATTCTAGACGATTTTTGTTCAATAATTCTTGCTTGAAATGCCCAAATCTAACAATTTGTAATGCAGTTGGGATTGAATGGAATGACGTCAGTTTGCTTCAGGAGGAGTTGGGATTGACTACTATTGGCATGCCAACACCAGATACCCCACCATCTGGTGCTGTCACTTCACAACCTGCTGCCATTGTGCAAGACAGGTGATTTAACTTCATTATAATAACAAAAACCAGTCTCGTATTCTGCTCATATGGTAAATGCATGGTTATTGATTCTGATAGGCATTCCTGAAGTATACTCGTCCCCTTACTTCATGACATCGTGTAAACTTTGGAAGAGGATAGATCATGCAAGAAGAATCAAAATAATAGGGCACATGGAGGTAGCTAGTGTACAGCTGGAGTCTGCAGAGTTTGTTGACCTCGCTCGTATTTCGTAGGTGAACAATAATCATTCATTATTGCCAGTTTTCTATTAAATCTGGTGGATTGTTGGAAATGATATCCTTGTAGCATGCATGGGCTTAAAATGAATCTAGCACATAGAATGAGACATAAATTACATACATTGTCCCTTCTTCATGTTGAAGAACTTTGGGATTAAATTTAACTTGTAGTTGCTCGAACCCTTGTGGATCTGTGCACTAAAAAAGCTTGTATACTGATGTAAGGTATTCAGACAAATCAAAAAGGGAAGACTTTCTCTCAATGGAAGTTAATATCTTTGGTGTCCTTCAATTATTTATTTTTCCTTGAAAAAGTTACGATCTCAACCTTTTCAGTCTCCTTGCATATCTCTTATCTGCCGTGTCTTCGTATAACTTGTTTATACCACTGAGCTGGAATTCGCCATTTTAGAGATTTTTGTCCCTCGGACTTAGAGGTGGTAATGGTGTTTGACCAATGGTTAGTAGCTACAATCTGACTTTGGATTTCGATTATTTTGATTCCAAGTTATAATTGTGTTTCATCTCTTGTTTAGTCTTGCTCTTAACATGTTTGTTTTATTATTGATTATATATTTTTTGGATTAGCTTTAGAGGGAGATCATTTTAAGCTAGGGATTTTTTTTCTTAAAAAAGAGTCACTTGGTGTGGACTGTGGACCCGAGGTAGAAAGAGATAAAATTAGTTACTTCTCTTAAAAAACGTTCTAGTATGAGACATGCTTTTGTTATTTTCAATTAAAAAAAATGAACCTTTAAGTATGGGACTTTTATGACATGCAGTAAGTATAAAAGACGTAAGAAAAACGATTAAGTAATTGTTGAGGCTCGGTTCAAGAGAATTGTTCTTAAAGTTGAGCTGATCTAGTGTATTTGTTTAAAGTTTGAAGTGTCGAGGAGTCGTAGCAGCCTGTATTATATGAGGTTGTACCAATGCCAACTAGGAGGTAAACTGTCTATTAACTTCAAAGATGTGACTAATCTTTATAATGGTAGTTATTTTAGAGAACAAAAATGCCCCATACTGTTTTGAAACTGGTCATTTGATTTTGTGCTAAAACGAATGATATAAAACAATACTCTCTCCATCATGTAGTCATATTTACAAAGGAGACGAGATCATTACTTACATAACAAAAAGACATGTGACCACACTACTACGTAACAGAAAGAGTATATTATTGTAGTTGACACAATATAAGACGAACCGTTCAAATAAGAAAAATTACATAACAAAAAGACATGTGACCACACTACTACATAACAGAAAAAGTATATTATTGCAGTTGAAAATTGAAAGAAAATGGTACTCTTGAGGCTTGAGACTCCAAATCCAACTCCCCTTGTTACAATATTTATGATGAAAAAAATAATTCAACACACAATATAAGACGAACAGTTCAAAGAAGAAAAGTTACACGTGGAAGAAAAAAAATCACTATATCGATAAATCGAGTTTCAATAATTGATTTTGCATACTTACGTGTCTCGTAAATAATTCATTTTATCCATAAATACTTGATATTCCAAATCCACATTGTTTGTTATAAATTTCATAACAACATTAATAATAAGGGAAGACGGCGGAGGGAAGCTGTCGAGGAGTCTTAGCAGCCTGTATTATATGAGGTTGCACCAATGCCAACTAGGAGGTCGACTGTATTTACAAAGGAAACGTGATCATTACTACATAACAGAAAGAGTAAATTATTGCAGTTGAAAATTGGAAAAAATATATTACTCGAGTTGAAATTTGAAAGAAAATGGGGCTTGAGATTCCAAATCCAACTCCCCTTGTTATAATATTTATGATGAAAAAATAATTCAACACACAATATAAAACGAACAGTTCAAATAAAAAAAGTTACACGTGGAAGAAAAGAAAATTCACTATATACATAAATTGAGTTTCAATAATTGATTTTGCATACTTATGTGTCTCGTAAATAATTCATTTTATCCGTAAATACACTGATGATATTCCAAATCCACATTGTTTGTTATAAATTTGATAACAACATTAATAATAAGGGAAGGCGGCGGAGGAAAGCTGTCGAGGAGTCTTAGCAACCTGTATTATACGAGGTTGCATCAATGCCAACTAGGAGGTCGACTGTCTATTAACTCCAAAGATGTGGCTAATCTTTATAATGGTAGTTATTTTAGAGAACAAAAATGCACCGTAATGTTTTCAAACCGGTCATTTGATTTTATGTTCAACCGAATGATATAAAACAATACTCTCTCCATCATGTAGTCATATTTACAAAGGACACGTCATCATTATTACATAACAGAAAGAGTATATTATTGCAGTTGAAAATTGAAAAAAATATATTATTATAGTTGAAATTTGAAAGAAAATGGTACTTTTGGGGCTTGCGATTCCAAATCCAACTCCCATTGTTATAATATTTATGATGAAAAAAATAATCCAACACACAATATAACAAGAACAGTTCAAATAAGAAAAGTTACACGTGGAAGAAAAGAAAATTCACTATATACATAAATCGAGTTTCATTAATTGATTTTGCATACTTATGTGTCTCGTAAATAATTAATTTTATCCGTAAATACCCTGATGATATTCCAAATCCACATTGTTTGTTATAAATTTGATAACAACTTTAATAATAAGGGAAGGCGGCGGAGGAAAGCTGCGAGGAGTCTTAGCAGCTTGTATCATATGAAGTTGCACCAATGCCAACTAGGAATGAAGTTGCACCAATGCCAACTAGGAGGTCGACTGTCCATTAACTCCAAAGATATGGCTAATCATTATAATGGTAGTTATTTTAGAGAACAAAAATGCACCACAATATTTTGAAACCGGTCATTTGATTTTGTGTTAAACCAAATGATATAAAACAATACTCTCTCCATCCCGTAGTCATATTTATAAAGGAAACGTGATCATTACTAGGGGTGGGCGCGGGTCGAGCCGAGCCCAAAAATATCAAAACCCGGCTCATAACCCGACCTCTACGGTCCGAGTCGAGCCGGGTTTATATGAGGTTGGGGCCCGGCTCGGGACCGAGCACGACGAGCCCCGAGCCGGGTTTTCGGTCCCAAATTTTATAAAGTTTCTATTACAAAATTCATGCAATTTATAATTCAATAAAAATTTTAAACATTTGAATCACATGATACTAAATTGAAAGTTTAAAAATAAAAAACAAAACATGATTTTCTTGGTTGTTTGTCCAAATGAAAATGCAAAAATTAAAATAAAAACCAAGTCAATCTTGCAATTAGTAAAAAAATAAAATAAGAGTAACAATTAATTAGCATCACTAATTCATAAATGATTTACAAAAAATATATACACCACACTAGAAAAATCAAGTATACTTTTAATTATTGTTTCTTTTTATTCAAGGTGTTTTTTTTTTTTTCTTTTTGAATCTTTTTACAATGAGGTGGAATGTGAAATGTTAACTCGAAATGAAAAAGAGAATAAAGTAAAATTTTTGAAGTGAAAATCTTAATAGTAATAATAATGATGTAATTAATGATGTACAATCAATCTATTTTTACTTAATAAATTTATTAATATAAAAAATAAAATTGACGGTCCAAAGCCGAGCTTTCGATCCAAATATTTTTGGGCTTGGGCTCGGACCGCATATACATTTCACGGGTCGGTCCTATGGCGTGCCGGTCCTTAAAAATATTGGGATCGGCCCGTAACGGGTTTTTTTGGCGGGTTTTCGGTCCGAGCTCGGGTTTTCGAGCTCAAACGCCTACCCCTAATCATTACTACATAACAAAAAGAGTATATTGCAGTTGACAATTGAAAAATTTATATTATTGAAGTTGAAATTTGAAAGAAAATGGTACTCTTGGGGCTTGAGATTCCAAATCCAACTCCCCTTGTTATAATATTTATGATGAAAAAAATAATCCAACACACAATATAAGACGAACAGTTCAAAGAAGAAAAGTTACACGTGGAAGAAAGAAATTTCACTATACACATAAATCGAGTTTCAATAATTTATTTTGCATACTTATGAGTCTCGTAAATAATTCATTTTATTCGTAAATACCTTGATGATATTCTAAATCCACGTTGTTTGTTATAATTTTGATAACAACATTAATAATAAGGGAAGACGGCGGAGGGAAGCTGTCGAGGAGTCTTAGCAGCCTGTATTATATGAGGTTGCACCAATGCCAACTAGGAGGTCGACTGTCTATTTGTTGGAAATCGATATCTCGGAATTAATAAATTTAAATAAATAAAATATCTAATTAATTCCGATCGAAATCCTTCGGAGATCGAATATCCGGGGTTGTCAAATTGCGGAACGACAACTCCAAACGAAATCCCGGTTGCCGGAAACCCGCCACGAACCACCACGAAGGCCGGCCCGACCAAAACCCTAACCGCGGGGATAGCCCGCGGCTTGTTCGACAGCCGCCTAGGGCTGCCCTTGGCAGCCCGTCGAGCATCCTCGAAGCCTCGCGGACAGCCCCTCATCGAACCCTAGCCACGGCCCGAGCCGCCGCATGTTCGAACGAGGCGTGCGCACGTCACCGGACGTGCGCTAGGGTTCAGCCCGTATGCCGTCCCACAGCACAGGCGAAGTCCCGTGGACACCCCCAGCCATCCCACGGTGATCGCACGCCCAGCCACAGTCGAACCGTGGCTTTCGATCACCAACAGCCGCCGCCGCGCGAGCGGCGGTCCAGCCGCGTGAGCGGGGCTGCTCCAGCAGCCCGCTGGAGGTGCATGGGCGATCGAACTCGCCCTCGATCAAGTCTCGGCGTCCAGCCGAGGCTCATGCCCTTCGACCCCTTCTAGTCGAGCCGTTGAGCCGCCGGCGGTCCGGTGATCTTCGATCACCACCGCCCGGTTCAACCTCGACATGGGTCGCGTTCTCGGATCTTACGTTCACGTTATTTTCACGATAATAATTTAAAATCATCGAAGTGGGTTCAACGATTTTACCTTTGTTCTCGTTGTACGGAGAAACGAGATCTATGAAGACCTTGAGACCTTCCCACGTATTCCTTGCACTAGCTCGAACGTCGGGTGGGCGACGATCTTCCGAACTCCATGGATCTCCCTCTCTACTTTCTCTCTCTAGAATTGTGATCTTCAAGTTATGAGAATAGAGAAGACCATGTAGTGCTTTTATAGGCTACGTAGGGGATCTTAAGGAGGTGGAATATTGGACTTCCAATATTAATGATTAAATTGAGGTCAAGCCCAAATCTATTAATCCCATTAATATTAATTAATTTATTTTCCACTATATAAATTAATTGCACTCCCAATATTAAACCATATTATATCAAATAATATTTCTCAGGTAGTATTATTTATTCTGTGTATTTAAGATATAAATATCTATGAATAAAATTAATTTATTGCTAATTAATTTATTCATCTCTTATATCCGAGACTAGTACCATTCAACCTTAATTATTATGCGGAACAAATCCACCTGCAGGGTTTACATAATAATTCCTTATGAACTCATCTCGGGGATATTATCAACCCTTACGGGATACACTTTCCCGTCAAGTATTCACGGCATGCCATATATAAAATATAGTGACCCAACTTAACCGGTAATCAACCCAATAATTAAATCGGTTAATTCTTTTGGAAAATCAAAGTCACTTATATTAAATATACACACCCGCAATAGGTCGTGAGCAACTGTTTGATTAAATACGAGTAACCGATAGTATGATCTTCTGTGTGGGCCCGACACACCATACTAACTACAACGTATAGAATCCAGGACTATAATTTGCATATATTTAATTATATATAATTAAACACAAATAATTGTTTATTTAATTAAATAGATTAATGGCAATGGATCGTGAGTTTCCGTTACTTAAATCTAGACATTAAGTACACAACTCCAACAATCTCCCACTTGTACTAAGGTCTAGTCATTTCCTCCAAACTCCCGACTCCCATACTCATCACGTGCTTAAATTGTACTTCCAAGAAGTACTATGTGAATGAGCACTCTAGGTTGCCACTCTCAAGTTATCTTGGTGACTACAGCGTCGTCTCCCTCGACGATGACTCGTATCAGGTGGTACTTGCTCTATGTGTTGTCTTACACTTATGGACTTGTGATTTCTTACCATTTGCCATCGCACCGCTATTCACATAGCCTTTGGCAAATTAAGAATCACCTCTAAGTCCCAGAGATTATCCCGGAGCTATACCAAAACTTCCGCTGCCTCTGAGGCCGCTATTTGGTTACCCATGGCAGAGTCCGAAAAGCATCGTGCTTATCACTCTTCCATGTTAAAAACTCCTTCTCCTTCAATAGTGAAACACATAGCCTGATATCGACTTACACTGGTCCTCATTCGATTAGAAATCTAAGAGAATGTAATCCAAAGGAAATGCTCGTCTGCTCCGTAATCCAGAACATAGTTTCTAGTACTTCGAAAGTACTTAAAATGTTCATTACAGCAGTCGAGTATTCCTTTCCAGGATTACCTTAATATCCTCCCACTATACTTGCCGCATAGCAGATATCAGGTTCTCGTTTTTAACATCGCATTTATTAAGCTTTCCACACTCGAAGTGTAGGAAACCGCTTTCATTGCTTCTATCTCCTTTTGTGTTCCAAAACACAAAACCCTTAGATAGATGCATTCCGTATCTGAAAGGTAACGAACCTTTCTCGGAATCTTGCATGTTAAAACGAACCATAATCGTATAAGATATCTAGAGAAGTACAATGTTCTTTTCTTGAGATCTTAGATCTTAAGAACATGCTTTAACTTCTTCTTTATCTCATATATCGATTTTTCTAGACAACCATCATTTTATGTCTGACAACATCTTTACATTGTTACCAATGATAAAATGTTATCTACATAAAACCTTCGAGAAACACCACCTTGTTTCCATCACGTTTCCCATACACACGATTCGTCAATGCCTTTTGATGAATCCATCAAATGGACTTTCTCATCAATGCGCAAGTACCACGAACTCAATGCTTTGTTCCGATCCATAGATGGATGAACTAAGTTTGTACTCTAAATGATCTTGCCTCTTAGCAATAATCCTTATTGCTTTCCAAGAAGACACATTTAGATCTAGTACTGCCTTCATGTAGATCCAGGGATCGATTTCATGTATACTAGGTCCAGAGTCCGAAGACTCTCTTAGTCTTATGAATATCTTCGGTTGTCACACAACCTCCCACTACAACGGCATTCCGGTGTATAAACAGTAATAACAGTAGGTGCAGTTAGTGGTGTACCGCTACTCGGTTCGGCTGGTTCTCAGTCCTTATCGTTCTCTCTCATTCAAAGTATTGCGTCACTTTTGGGCTTGTGGTTCATCTAATAGTCTTCCTCTAAGAACTGGGCATTATAACTTATAAAGTCCTTCTGGTCCATAGCACTATTGAACACACATCTTTTGTTCTTCTAGGATATTCTACAACCGCATTTGAATGCGCCGTTGTCTCCAGATATATCCATAAAACACAGGTAGTTCCGTATAACTCATGCTTTTACTATTTCTATAAGAGTTCCATTTCTTATTTCCGACACACCATTTCTACACAACAGTGTATGGTGTAGTCATTTGGGATCAAATCTCAATCTCTGATCAGTATGCCATGCATTCCTCAGACAGGCACTTGCCTCCGCGATCAAATCGCAGGCTACAAATGGATATACCTTGATGGTTCCCCACAATAGCTTTGTGTCCATTGACTTGTCAAAACACTTTGCTTTTGTGGCACATCAGGTATGCTAATCCATTTTTTGAGTAATCATAAAATGAAGTACTCGTACCTTATTGTCTGAGTAGACATAGGTCTGCATACATCGGAGTTAATCAATTCTAATACTTGTCCGGATCTTATATCTTATATCCATAAAGGATTGCTTAGTTATGTTATCTTCCAAATTAGATTCTTGGGTCGGAAGGTCCACTCCTTCAACTTAATTGATCAAAATATCAATTTTCGACCTTTGAACTTCTTATTTGAATAAACATTACTTAGCATAAGAATCC
The DNA here is from genome assembly GCA_954870475.1 of Euphrasia confusa. NCBI lineage: Eukaryota > Viridiplantae > Streptophyta > Magnoliopsida > Lamiales > Orobanchaceae > Euphrasia > Euphrasia confusa. The sequence goes on from OX940960.1 coordinate 29,917,128, forward strand.
ACAAGTATAAATGATTCATTACAGAAATATCTCTTAAAAGTAAAAACGAGTTATATAAAACGGTTCGTTGCATCGTGGTGGACTCGGGATTCATATTGCTAGCTAATGTACCAGAATAGATAATATCAATATTTCTTCTCATAACCATCAACTGATTAAAAGAAATAAAATATCCATTCATTAGAAATCCAGAATAAGGTTTTTTCTAAAAGGTACATAAAAGCTAGGGCTGAGCGCGGGCCGGGCCGGTCCCAAAATTTTTAGGGACCGGCCCAAAACCCGATTTTTCGGTCCGGGCCGGTCCGGGTTTTTTTTAAATGAAGGCCCAGCTTGGGACCGGGCCCGACGGTCCGAGCCGGGTTTTCGGGCTTTTCAGGCCCGGTTTTTTAATTTTAAAAATATATTTTTTATTATGAAAAATAATTTTTTATTAATATTTTTTATGGAAAAAATAAAATTTTAAATTTTAAATAATATTATTATATAAAATATTTATAATTAAAAATTTTAAAATTGAATTATTAATTAAAAAATTAAAAAATTATATAAAATATATTTAATATTTATTAAAAATTTATATAAAAATAAAAAAACGGGCCGGTCCGGGCTTTCGGTCCCAATTTTTTTTGGGACCGGGCCCGGACCGACTTTTTAATTTTCGGTCCGGTCCCTTGTCGGGCCGGTCCAAAAAAAAATTGGGACCGGCCCGTAACGGGCTTTTTTCGGGTTTTCGGTCCGGGCTTTCGGGTTTTCGGGCCGAAACGCCCAGCCCTAATAAAAGCAATAACTCAAAATGAAATCCTATATAATTGTCTTCCACTGCAACAGCTGCCTCCTCCACAGCATTGCCCATGTAGACTACGATTTCTTCTTTTCCAAGTCGTCGGATTTCCTGGAACCCTCGCATTTGGAATGCGCATACCGTCAATGGTTCCATATCTACACACCAGGTTCTGGTAGATAATACCACTGACTATGTTTTCACGACTAAAGAAGACTTCGTATTTTCTTTGAGAGGATAGTCAGACTTCCAGTACCCAGACTGTTTGCATCGAGAACTCTTGCCTATTGGCTTTCTCGTCCCATCTCGTGATCCAAGAAACTTAGGACCACTGGGTTTCCTTGCTTGCTTTTCCTTTCCCCCGGTTTTGCCCTTAGGTTCGAAACCTTTGGCATTGGCTACAAGAGCTTGCGATTTCCGTCTCAACTCGTCTAAAAGGTTCATCATCTCGAAAACGTGTTTAAGCGTTTCCTCGAATGAATGACCTTTATGAGTATCCTCATCGCCTCTTGTCTAGCCACTATGTCATGTCTAAACATCTCCTTGAGTTTGAACATGATATTAAAATCAGTCCCTTCCTCATTAGTTAAGACATTGGTAGGCTCGGGAGAACAAAGCTCACTTGAGTACAAACTTGTACTCTTTAACAGTCTGGGCAATGTCATGATCTCTATTCCAATCAATACATTCAGGGACCAATGAGTTAAATTCCTCAAGTATCACATAAAGTGGGTTCAAAGCCATCTCCTAATCTATGAGCACATATAACAACAAACAATTGATTTAATTTCCGATATTATCTCCCTCAAATAATATCATTAAACCACTAATCACATCTAAAATCCCATCAGATATGGCAAGCCACGTGGTGTGGACGTTTACCTACCCAAATGATTTAGCAATTAGATTTGCTTCGGTCATACATCACTTATAGCGTAACTTCGTGGGGAAGGATACTATAATGCGTATCTAAGTGTAAACCATTACTCAGTACTAAAGTAAATCGTTTGGAACCGCTACGTCACCGCAAGCCACGTGGTGTGGACGTTTACGATGATTTCACAATTTTTCACAATTCCTTATAACTGTCTACATCAATTAATCCAAAATCCGTTAGTATAGCAAGCCACGTGGTGTGGACGTTTACTACACCAAGAGACTTGTAAATCAGGACGCGGAGAATCATAAGTGAAACTCGAAGTTTCTAACCAGTGATTCACCATGCGAACAACCCTATCTCTCATAAATTAGGGAGCCGAGCAGACAATCGATCCATCTATAAAAGAATGGTACGAAGGTCTCTAATTTATTTCCTCTACATGACCAAGTGGCTTTGGCTCCATTCTACTCCCCGGGGTGAGAATGAGTCGACTTGAAGTCAGTTTCAGAAAGACAAATTAGGCATTGTTTGATAAACTTAATCAATGTTTCTCGTAAGAGGAATTACAGGAACTCTCCTCCAATGACTTATCTATATAAACTTCAAAAGTTTATAAAAGTCACCAAGAGAGCAGCAATGGAGACCATGGGTATGTTTCCATACCCTCTCCCACTTAGGTTTTTACAACAAAGGGATACGCTATCTAATGCATAATTAAATATACATAAGCATGCATACATGAAATAAAGCACATACTATTATCACATAATCAAAATAATAGTAGAATATTATTTTCCGACTATTATAGCTTTATCGCATCTCCGTACGCATCTTCTAGTCTTCAGTCTTCGTTCTTGAATGCTCCATGTGACGGGAATATTAATTCCAATATTTAAATCTATTTATTTTCAATTAATCCAAAAGTTACTTAATTCGAAAATTAAGTCAATCGAATATATCAAAAATAAAATTAAATATTATTAATATTTTTATTATTTTTATTTTCCTTTTCTACTCCATTAAATCTCTAGAATCCTATCCAAGACCCACTTGGAATATTCTAGAAGATTTCTATAATGGAATAAGGAAATAAAATAATTTAGAACTCATAGTCCTTCCAAATTAATTCTTTTCCTAATCCATTAAAAATTCCATAAAGGAATAATTAAATAAGGAAAAAATTAATTTAGGACTCTTAAAACTTTCCAAATCAATTATTTTCCTAATCCAAATCAGTTAGATCTCGGCGGGAGAGCACGGGTTGGGAGTCCCCGCGCCCTACCACCATCGATAGCCGCTCGGAGGAGCACGCCGCCGCCGCCCAGCCCACGCGCCACCACCACCGGTGGCCGGCGTGGCCGAGAGGTCCCGGGCAGCCCCTCCCCTCGATCGAACACCATGGGATCGATCATGGGGATGATCGATCCCGAGCCCTTCTCTTCTTCGTCACGTGTCTTCTCCGGTAGTCGTTTCGGCATCGATCCAACGTAAATAAATTACAAAATTAATTTACAATTATCCGGTATCGATTCTATACATGAAATCGACCCTATACATTTTCCGGAAAAATAGAACGTAATAATAAATCCTAAATTCGGTCAACCCCCGAATTTTTACTATTACAAGCATTCACCACACATAAAACGAATCTCGACATGTCCGAGAGTTTAATAAAAAATTATGACAATAATTAACGAAGAATTATATCTAGCCATAATAGTCGGAAACCCTGCAAGGTAGAACAATTTATCGAAAAATACCGTGAACGAAAACCAACGCTCTGATACCAATTGTTGGAAATCGATATCCCGGAATTAATAAATTTAAATAAATAAATTATCTAATTAATTCCGACCGAAATCTTTCGGAGATCGAATATCCGGGGTTGTCAAATTGCGGAACGACAACTCCAAACGAAATCCCGGTTGCCGGAAACCCGTCACGAACCACCACGAAGGCCGGCCCGACCAAAACCCTAACCGCGGGGATAGCCCGCGGCTTGTTCGATCGAGCCCCCGCGTGGGGCTCGCGGCTGTTCGCGACAGCCGCCTAGGGCTGCCCTTGGCAGCCCGTCGAGCATCCCCGAAGCCTCGCGGACAGCCCCTCATCGAACCCTAGCCACGGCCCGAGCCGCCGCATGTTCGAACGAGGCGTGCGCACGTCACCGGACGTGCGCTAGGGTTCAGCCCGTATGCCGTCCCACAGCACCGGCGAAGTCCCGTGGACACCCCCAGCCATCCCACGGTGATCGCATGCCCAGCCACAGTCAAACCGTGGCTTGCGATCACCAACAGCCGCCGCCGCGCGAGCGGCGGTCCAGCCGCGTGAGCGGGGCTGCTCCAGCAGCCCGCTGGAGGTGCATGGGCGATCGAACTCGCCCTCGATCAAGTCTCGGCGTCCAGCCGAGGCTCATGCCCTTCGACCCCTTCTAGTCGAGCCGTTGAGCCGGCGGCGGTCCGGTGATCTTCGATCACCACCGCCCGGTTCAACCTCGACATGGGTCGCGTTCTCGGATCTTACGTTCACGTTATTTTCACGATAATAATTTAAAATCATCGAAGGGGGTTCAACGATTTTACCTTTGTTCTCGTTGTACGGAGAAACGAGATCTATGAAGACCTTGAGACCTTCCCACGTATTCCTTGCACTAGCTCGAACGTCGGGTGGGCGACGATCTTCCGAACTCCATGGATCTCCCTCTCTACTTTCTCTCCCTAGAATTGTGATCTTCAAGTTATGAGAATATAGAAGACCATGTAGTGCTTTTATAGGCTACGTAGGGGATCTTAAGGAGGTGGAATATTGGGCTTCCAATATTAATGATTAAATTGAGGTCAAGCCCAAATCTATTAATCTCATTAATATTAATTAATTTATTTTCCACTATATAAATTAATTGCACTCCCAATATTAAACCATATTATATCAAATAATATTTCTCCGGTAGTATTATTTATTCCGTGTATTTAAGATATAAATATCCATTAATAAAATTAATTTATTGCTAATTAATTTATTCATCTCTTATATTCGAGACTAGTACCATTCAACCTTAATTATTATGCGGAACAAATCCACCTGCAGGGTTTACATAATAATTCCTTATGAACTCATCTTGGGGATATTATCAACCCTTACGGGATACACTTTCCCGTCAAGTATTCACGACATGCCATATATAAAATATAGTGACCCAACTTAACCGGTAATCAACCCAATAATTAAATCGGTTAATTTCTTTAGAAAATCAAAGTCACTTATATTAAATATACACACCCGCAATAGTATCGGGGATTAAGAATAAAATACACTGAGATTTAAATCGATTATCTAAGGCAATCCTAATCGATAAATCTCAAGCGATCCGCCCAATACACCAAGTGTACAAGTATGATAAAATAATCAAGGCAAATTATTTTCTTCCTCATACAACGACTATACCGATGGATTGGTCCGTTTCCATCTAGGTCGTGAGCAACTGTTTGATTAAATACGAGTAACCGATAGTATGATCTTCTGTGTGGGCCCGACACACCATACTAACTATAACGTATAGAATCTAGGACTATAATTTGCATATATTTAATTATAAATAATTAAACGCAAATAATTGTTTATTTAATTAAATAGATTAGTGGCAATGGATCGTGAGTTTCCGTTACTTAAATCTAGACATTAAGTACACAACTCCAACACTATTAACTCCAAAGATGTGGCTAATATTTATAATTGTAGTTTTTTTTAAAGAACAAAAATGCACCGCATTGTTTTGAAACCTGTCATTTGATTTTGTGTTAAACCAAATGATATAAAACAATACTCTGTCTCTCCATCATGTAGTCATATTTATAAAGGACACGTGATCATTACTACATAACAGAAAGAGTATATTATTGCAGTTGAAAATTGAAAAAAATATATTATTGGAGTTGAAATTTGAAAAAAAAATGGTACTTTTGGGGCTTGAGATTCCAAATCCAACTCCCCTTTTTATAATATTTATGATGAAAAAAATAATCCAACACACAATATAACACGAACAGTTCAAATAATAAAAGTTACACGTGGAAGAAAAGAAAATTCATTATATACATAAATCGAGTTTCAATAATTAATTTTGTATACTTATGTGTCTCGTAAATAATTCATTTTATCCGTAAATTCCTTGATGATATTCCAAATCCATATTGTTTGTTATAAATTTTATAACAACATTAATAATAAGGGAAGGCGGCAGAGGGAAGCTGCCTGTCACGACCTTCGCGAGTGGCGGAAACACTCGCGTCGCGAGGCAACCTCGAACGAGAGGTTCAGCCTTAACCATCGAGACAATTGCTGGTTTCGCCCTGCCTTGGGCTCCTCAGGGAGACGGCTCCAGTCCCCGACCAGTGTGGCCCGACCGTATTTGGGACAAGGGATGGTCGAATTCCCTCCATTCAAGTTAAGTCCTCGACTAGCGACAAGCACCCCGAACTCAACCGGGTCAGCATGTCTGAACTCGGATGGTGATCTTCCCTTCCACACCTCGGAGCCGTCCTCATTAAAGCACATCAACCAGCAATTGTCCTGCTGTTGCGCCCAGAAAGTTATGGGTGTGACATTCTCCCACACCCAAAATGGTGTACGCCCTCGTACACGGCACTCTACCCAGAGTTGACACACCAAAGGACGCCTCGCCTCATTAAAGCACATCAACCAGCAATTGTCCTGCTGTTGCGCCCAGAAAGTTATGGGCGTGACATTTAGCTCTGATACCACTTGTCACGACCTTCGCGAGTGGCGGAAACACTCGCGTCGCGAGGCAACCTCGAACGAGAGGTTCAGCCTTAACCATTGAGACAATTGCTGGTTTCGCCCTGCCTTGGGCTCCTCAGGGAGACGGCTCCAATCCCCGACCAGTGTGGCCCGACCGTATTTGGGACAAGGGATGGTCGAATTCCCTCCATTCAAGTTAAGTCCTCGACTAGCGACAAGCACCCCGAACTCAACCGGGTCAGCATGTCTGAACTCGGAGGGTGATCTTCCCTTCCACACCTCGGAGCCGTCCTCATTAAAGCACATCAACCAGCAATTGTCCTGCTGTTGCGCCCAGAAAGTTATGGGCGTGACATGCCGCCGCCACATCACTTATTTCACTAGAAGATACAATAATTTTTGTGGGAATACCGGATTCAGGACCACCTCATAAAATAAATAAGTTCTGAGGCCCTGTCCATAAAAGTAGAAGTTTATTAGGCAATTGGGTAAGAAAAGTCTACACTACCCTCGTTGTTTAACAAATGAATATAAACTGAATATGTAATTTAAAATAGAATTTCTCTTTTAAAAATTAATAATAAAACTCCAATAGACTATGCACGATAATAAGACACCGTGAGCTCAATCACGATAATTGTACGCCGTGAGTTCATCCACGATGAATAGACACCGTGCGACCATCAACGATAAATGAACACCGTGAGAACATCCACGATAATCGTACACCGTGAGACCATACACGATAAGTAGACACTGTGAGAACATCCACGAAAGTTGCTCGCCGTGAAAGCATACACGATAAATGGACACCGTGAGAACAACCACGATAATCGTACACCGTGAGACCATACACGATAAGTAGACACCGTGAGATCATCCACGAAAGTCGCACTCCGTGATAACATACACGATAACTGGACACCGTGAGCAAATCCACGATAGTCACACGTCGTGAGAATAATCACGATAATTGAACACCGTGATACATACACGACTAGTGGACTCCGGGATACCATCCACGATAAATGAATACCGTCAGAGTACACAATAATCCTAAGCCGTGAAACCAGTCACGATAAATGGACAACGTGGTACGATATGATACACGATAATTAAAAGCGATTGTGTGATAAATTTGAATGAGAATATGAAAATGCAAAAATATAAAATAAATTAAAATCTTATAATTCATTATAGTAACGATTACACAGAAGATTAAAAAGCAGAACCCTAAAACTTGAGAACAATTGATGGATCAAAACTCTAAACCCTAAACACAATCGGTCAGCTGTATACCAAAAATCTAAGAAAACAAGAAAAATAACAAAGCATCACACCAATGAATCTGCAGCACAGGTTTTTAAGCCTCGATCAGAACTGGTAAATCGAAGGAGGTAGACAAGGAGCTCAGGCTAACATGCACTCCGAATCCTCACCACCGATACCCCGGAGTCATAAGGAGACACAGATGAATACTACGGGAGGTTTTGGAACCTCGCGTATCTCGTGCAAGATGACCCAGGGGAATGATGCTTTAATTTTGGAAACTCGAGTATCTCGATACAGTAATGCAACTGCTGTGAAATTCGAAAAAGTGTGGTGATAACTGCTCCATGAAAAAAACCAGAACAAAACAGAGAAATGGAGAATTAATGGATATAGAAAAATAGAGTTCTTTCGTTCGTATTTATATGCGTAATATTCTGATCCATCCAACCACCAGGATTTCAATCGTTCCACGAAACGATTCAACTGCTAACTACGCTTATTAATTACTCGTATTAATTAAATTAATAGAAAATCACCCCATCGAACACTCCCTATCCATTAATTTGATATGACCATTCAATTCAGGGAATTGATGCATCTCTGTTCTGAATCATCCCACCGCCGGATTTCAATCGTTGCTCTAAACGACTCATCAACTCCCAACCACGCCCATTAAACACATTGCGATTAATTAATTAAGAAAATAAATAAAACCCTAGAACTGTGTTGCCGTGGGGTTCCCTCGGTGGATTGTAACACCGTGCAACGGTATTAGGAAGGTAGAAAACCCTAAAACCTAATGTGACGTCGTGGATATTCCACGGTGGATTGTAATATCTGTTGGAAATCGATATCCCGGGGTTAACGAAATTGCGGAAACATAACCCCGATCAAAATCCCTTCGCCGGAAAACCACCGCGAACCACCTCACGAGCCGGAGCCCGGCCGAGAACACCCGCCGCGGGATGAACCCGCGGCTGCCCTAGCCGAGCCCCCGCGAGGGGCTCGCGATCACACGCGGTGATCGCCGGGGATGCATCGCGCATCCCCCGGGGCTGCTCGTAGCAGCCCCCGGAGGTGAGTCCGGCGACTCACCGCCACCGTCGGTCGAGGGAGGGGGCGCCTGCCGCGGCACCAGCCCGCGGCTGCCCCCAGCGATCGACCCTAGGTCGATCGCTCGCCCCGGCGTCCAGCCGGGGCTCCCTTCCTTGTGTGCTTCCGGCGATCGAGCCCTAGGGCATCGATCGCCACCCTCGGCGTCCAGCCGAGGGTTCCTTGTGCATGCGATCCCGACGGGGATCTCTAGACCGCCGGCGGTCCGGTGGTCTTCGACCACCACCGCCCGGTCTATCCCCGTCCCCGGGTTCGTCCCTCGGATCTTGGTTCATGTGTATACGACGAATTAAATTAAAATCATCGAGGGGGTTCGTGATTTTACCTTTGTTCTCGTTGTACGGAGAAACGAGATCTTATGAAGACCTTGAGACCTTCCCACGTATTCCTTGCACTAGCTCGAACGTCGGGTGGGCGACGATCTTCCGAACTCCATGGATCTCCCTCTCTACTTTCTCTCTCTAGAATTGTGATCTTCAAGTTATGAGAATAGAGAAGACCATGTAGTGCTTTTATAGGCTACGTAGGGGATCTTAAGGAGGTGGAATATTGGGCTTCCAATATTAATGATTAAATTGAGCCCAAACCCAAATCTATTAATCCCATTAATATTAATTAATTTATTTTCCACTATATAAATTAATTGTACTCCCAATATTAAACCATATTATATCAAATAATATTTCTCCGGTAGTATTATTTATTCCGTGTATTTAAGATATAAATATCCATGAATAAAATTAATTTATTGCTAATTAATTTATTCATCTCTTGTATCCGAGACTAGTACCATTCAACCTTAATTATTATGCGGAACAAATCCAACTGCAGGGTTTACATAATAATTCCTTATGAACTCATCTCGGGGATATTATCAACCCTTACGGGATACACTTTCCCGTCAAGTATTCACGGCATGTCATATATAAAATATAGCGACCCAACTTAACCGGTAATTGACCCAGTAATTAAACCGGTCAATTCCTTTGAAAAATCAAAGTCACTTATATTAAATATACACACCCGCAATAGTATCGGGGATTAAGAATAAAATACACTGAGATTTAAATCGATTATCCAAGGCAATCCTAATCGATAAATCTCAAACGATCCGCCCAATACACCAAGTGTACAAGTGTGATAAAATAATCAAGACAGATTATTTTCTCTCTCACACAACGACTATACCGATGGATTGGTCCGTGTCCATCTAGGTCGTGAGCAACTGTTTGATTAAATACGAGTAACCGATAGTATGATCTTCTGTGTGGGCCCGACACACCATACTAACTACAACGTATAGAATCCAGGACTATAATTTGCATATATTTAATTATATATAATTAAACACAAATAATTGTTTATTTAATTAAATAGATTAATGGCAATGGATCGTGAGTTTCCGTTACTTAAATCTAGACATTAAGTACACAACTCCAACAATCTCCCACTTGTACTAAGGTCTAGTCATTTCCTCCAAACTCCCGACTCCCATACTCATCACGTGCTTAAATTGTACTTCCAAGAAGTACTATGTGAATGAGCACTCTAGGTTGCCTCTCTGAAGTTATCTTGGTGACTACAGCGTCGTCTCCCTCGACGATGACTCGTATCAGGTGGTACTTGCTCTATGTGTTATCTTACACTTATGGACTTGTGATTTCTTACCATTTGCCATCGCACCGCTATTCACATAGCCTTTGGCAAATTAAGAATCACCTCTAAGTCCCAGAGATTATCCCGGAGCTATACCAAAACTTCCGCTGCCTCTGAGGCCGCTATTTGGTTACCCATGGCAGAGTCCGAAAAGCATCGTGCTTATCACTCTTCCATGTTAAAAACTCCTTCTCCTTCAATAGTGAAACACATAGCCTGATATCGACTTACACTGGTCCTCATTCGATTAGAAATCTAAGAGAATGTAATCCAAAGGAAATGCTCGTCTGCTCCGTAATCCAGAACATAGTTTCTAGTACTTCGAAAGTACTTAAAATGTTCATTACAGCAGTCGAGTATTCCTTTCCAGGATTACCTTGATATCCTCCCACTATACTAGCCGCATAGCAGATATCAGGTTCTCGTTTTTAACATCGCATTTATTAAGCTTTCCACACTCGAAGTGTAGGAAACCGCTTTCATTGCTTCTATCTCCTTTTATGTTCCAAAACACATATCCTTAGATAGATGCATTCCGTATCTGAAAGGTAACATACCTTTCTCGGAATCTTGCATGTTAAAACGAACCATAATCATTTATATGTAAGATGTCCAGGAGAAGTACAATGTTCTTTTCTAGAGATCCAAGATCTCAAGAACAGGTCCAACTTCTTCCTATATCTTTCATAATGATTTATCCAGACAACCATCATTTCATGTCTGATTACATCTTTACATTGTTGCCAATGATAAAATGTTATCTACATAAAACCCGAGAAACACACCCTTGTTTCCATCACGTTTCCCATACACACGATTCGTCTATGCTTTGATGAATCCATAAAATGGACTATCTCATCAATTTGCAAGTACCACGAACTCAATGCTTTGTTCCAATCCATAAATGGATCAACTAAGCTTGTACTCTAAATGATCTTGCCTCTTAGCAATAATCCTTATTGCTTTCCAAGAAGGCATATTTAGATCTAGTACTGCCTCCATGTAGATCCAGGGATCGATTTCATGTATACTAGGTTCAGAGTCCGAAAACTCTCCTAGTCTTATGAATATCTCTGGTTGATCCACAACCTCCCACTACAACGGCATTCCGGTGTATAAACAGTAATACCAGTAGGTGCAGTTAGTGGTGTACCGCTACTCGGTTCGGCTGGTTCCAAGTCTTAATCTTTCTCTCTTATTTCAAAGTATTACGTCACTTTGGGCTTGTGGTTCATCTAATAGTCTTCCTCTAAGAACCGGGCGTTAGAACTTATAACGTCCTTCTGGTTTATAGTACTATTGAACACACAACTTTTGTCCTTCCAGGATATTCTACAACCGCATTGAATGCGCCGTTGTTTTCAGGACATATCCATAGAACATAGGTAGTTCCGTATAACTCATGCTTTTACTATTTCTATAAGAGTTCCCTTATTTCCGACACACCATTTCTACACAAGAGTGTATGGTGTAGTCATTTGGGATCAAATCCCAATCTCTGATCAGTATGCCATGCATTCCTCAGACAGGCACTTGCCTCCGCGATCAAATCGCAGGCTTTCAATGGATATACCATGATGGTTCCCCACAATAGCTTTGTGTACATTGACTTGTCAAAACACTTTGCTTTTGTGGCACATCAGGTATGCTAATCCATTTTTCGAGTAATCATAAAATGAAGTACTCGTATCTTATTGTCTCAGTAGACAAAGGTCTGCATACATCAGAGTTAATCAATTCTAATACTTGTCCGGATCTTATACCTTATATCCATAAAGGATTGCTTAGTTATGTTATCTTCCAAATTAGATTCTTGGGTCGGAAGGTCCACTCCTTCAACTTAATTGATCAAACTCTCAATTTTCGACCTTTGAACTTCTTATTTGAATAAACATGACTTAGCATAAGAATCCACAAGTATAAATGATTCATTACAGAAATATCTCTTAAAAGTAAAACGAGTTTTATGCTACGTTTCGTTGCATCGTGGTGGACTTAGGGTTCATCATTTATATATTGCTAGCTAATGTACCAGAATAGATAATATCCTTATTTCTTCTTATAACCATCAAATGATTAAAAGAAATAAAATATCCATTCATTAGAAATCCAGAACAAAGTTCTTTCTAAAAGGTACAAAAAAGCAATAACTCAAAATGAAATCCTATATAATTTTCCTCCACTGCAACAGCTGCCTCCTCAACAGCATTGCACATGTAGACTACGATTTCTTCTTTTCCAAGTCTTCGGGTTTCCTGGAACCCTTGCATTTAAAATGCACATACCGTCAGTGGTTCCATATCTACACACCAGGTTCCGGTAGATAATACCACTGACTATGTTTTACGACTAAAGAAGACTTCGTACTTTCTTTGAGAGGATAATCAGACTTCCAGTACCCAGACTGTTTGTATCGAGAACACTTGCCTATTGGCTTTCTCGTCCCATCTCGCGATCCAAGAAACTTATGACCACTAGGTTTCTTTGCTTGCTTTTCCCATCCCCCGGTTTTTCCCTTAGGTTCGAAACCTTTGGCATCGGCTACAAGAGCTTGCGATTTTCGTCTCAACTCGTCCAAAAGGTCCATCATCTCGAAACGTGTTTAAGCGTTTCCTCGAAATGACTGGCCTTTATGAGTATCCTCATCGCCTCTTGTCTAGCCTCTACATCATGTCTAAACATCTTCTTGAGTTTGAACATGATATCATAATCAGTGGTTATTGCAAAAGCATTTTCCCACTTCTAAAAATCAGTTCTTTCCTCATCAGTTGAGACATTAGTATGACCGGGAGGACAAAGCTCACTTGAGTACAAACTTGTACTCTTTAACAGTCAGGGCAATGTCCAGATCTCTATTCCAATCAATACATTGAGTTAAATCCTTAAGTATCACATAAAGTGGGTTCAAAGCCATATCCTAATCTATGAGCACATATAACAACAAACAATTGATTTAATCTCCGATATTATCTCCCTCAAATAATATCATTAAATCACTAATCACATCTAAAATCCCATCAGATATGGCAATCCACGTGGTGTGGACGTTTACCTACCCAAATGATTTAGCAATTAGATTTGCTTCGGTCATACATCACTTATAGCGTAACTTTGTGGGGAAGAATACTATAATGCGTATCTAAGTGTAAACCATTACTCAGTACTAAAGTAAATCGTTTGGAACCGCTACGTCACCGCAAGCCACGTGGTGTGGACGTTTACGATAACTTCACAATTCTTCACAATTCCTTATAACTGTCTACATCAATTAATCCAAAATCCGTTAGTATAGCAAGCCACGTGGTGTGGACGTTTACTACACCAAGAGACTTTTATAATTGACTCCCAATTACTTGATCCATTCGATTTTCGTAAATCAGGACGCGGAGAATCATAAGTGAAACTCGAAGTTTCTTACCAGTGATTCACCATGCGAACAACCCTATCTCTCATAAATGAGGGAGCCGAGCAGACAATCGATCCATTTCAAGAAATGGTACGAAGGTCTCTAATTTGTGTCATCCACATGACCAAGTGGCTTTGGCTCCATTCCACTCCCCGGGGTGAGAATGAGTCGACTTGAAATCAGTTTCAGAAAGACAAATTAGGCATTGTTTGATAAACTCAATCAATGTTTCTCGTAAAAGGAATTACAAGAATTCTCCTCCAATGACTTGTATATACGAACTTCGAAAGCTCATAAAAGTCACCAAGAGAACAGCAATGGAGACCATGGGAATGTTTCCATTCCCTCTCCCACTTAGCTTTTTATAACAAAGGGATACGCTATCTAATGCATAATTAAATACACATAAGCATGCATACATGAAATAAAGGACATAGAATATTATCACATAGTAAAAATAATACTAGAATATTATTTTCCGGCTATTATGGCTTTATCGCATCTCCGTACGCATCTTCTAGTCTTCAGTTTTCGTTCTTGAATGCTCTATGTGACGAGAATATTAATCCCAATATTTAAATCTATTTATTTTCAATTAATCCAAAAGTTACTTAATTCGAAAATTAAGTCAATCAAATATATCAAAAATAAAATTATATTATTAATATTTTTTATTTATTTTTACTTTCCTTTCTAATTCTATTAAATCTTGAGAATCCTATCCAAGTCAAACTTGGAACATTCTAGAAGACTTCTATAATAGAATAAGAAAATAAAATAAATTAGGACTCCTAATCCTTCCAAATTAATTCTTTTCCTAATTTATTAAAAAATTCCATAAAGGAATAATTAAATAGGAAAAATTAATTAAGGACTTTAAAAACTTTCCAAATTAATTATTTTCCTAATCCATTAAAAATTCCATAAAGGAATAATTAAATAGGAAAAATAAATTAATTCCAAATTAATTCTTTTCCTAATCCATGAATATTCCAAAAGGAATAATCAATTAGGAAGACCAAATTAATTCTAAATTTATTCCTTCCTTATCCATGAAAATTCCCATAATAGGAATAATCAATAAGGAAATAAATTTATTCTAAATTTATTCTTTTCCTATTCCATGAGAATTTCCAAAAAAAATAGGAATACTCAAAATAGGAAAATCGAATAATTTAGGAAAGTTCGATCTTGGCGGGAGAGCATGTTGGAGTAGTATACTTAATGTCTAGATTTGAGTATTCTGAACTCCTTGTACACTATCATTTATCTATTGAAATAAACATTCATTTGCTTTTAATTAATTGTTAATTAAATATATGCAAATTATAGTCCTAGATTATATACGTTGTAGTTAGTATGGTGTGCGTCGTCACACAGAAGATCATACTATCGGTTACTCGTATTTAATCGAACAGTTGCTCACGACCTAGATGGACACGGACCAATTCATCGGTATAGTCGTTGTGTGAGAGAGAAAATAATTTGTCTTAATTATTTTATCACACTTGTACACTTGGTGTATTGAGCGGATCGCTTGAGACTTATCAATTAGGATTGCTCTGTGATAATTGATTTAAGTCTTGGAGTATTTTATTCTTAATCCCCGAAACAATTGCGGGTGTATATATTTAATATAAGTGACTTTGATTTTCCAAAGAAATTAACCGATTTAATTATTGGGTTAATTACCGGTTGAGTTGGGTCACTATATTTTATATATGACATGCCGTGAATTCTTGAAGGGACAGTGTATCCCGGAAGGGTTGATAATATCCCCGAGATGAGCTCATAAGGATTTATTATGTAAACCTCGCGAGTGGATTTGTTCCCGCATAATAAATAAAGTCGAGTGGTACTATTCTCGGATATAAGAGATGAATAAATTTATTAAGCAACAAATAAATTTTATTCATGGATATTTAAATCTTAAATACACGGAATAAATAATACTAACCGGAGAAATATTATTCGATATAATATGGGTAAATATTGGGAGTGCAATTTTATTTATATAGTGGAAAATAAATAAAATTAATATTGATAAGGATTAATAGATTTGGGTTGGGCTCAATTTAATCATCAATATTAGAAGCCCAATATTCCACCTCCTTTAGATCCCCTACGTAGCCTATAAAAGCACTACATGGCCTTCATAAATCATAAGACAATTGCTGATATGTTATCAACAAGTATAGTAACTGGCTTCTGGCTTCAGGACTGTTGAGTCGTCATGGACACTGCACCAGTTCTTCAAGTAAACCCTTTAGCTATATCCCTTGACATGCTGCTGCTGTGGCTACCATAAACTCGACTTCACATGATGACAGTGCCACAGTGCGTTGCTTTTGCGAAGCCTAAGTAACTAGACTTCCATTGAGATAGAAAGCCATGCCACTAGTACTCTTCCTGTCATTGACATCTCCAGCAAGATTGCTGTGTGAGTACCCTGTCAAGGTGTACTGACCTTCTCCCCTTGTGTACTCCAGACCAAAATTCAAAGTTCCCTTCACATGCCGAAGTATATGTTTCACGACTTGCTGGTGTAGTTTAGTAGGCTTCTCCATGAACTTGCTCATAATGCCAACAACAAAAGATAAATCTTGTTGAATGTGAGTTAGGTACCTTAGACTCCCAACTATGCACCTGTACTCAGTTGAGTCAACAAGAGTACCCTGTTCATCTTTGGTAAGTTGAAGTTTCGGCTCCATCGGATACTTTGCAAAGTTGCAGTCCATCATACTGGCTTTCTCCAAAATTTTCTTAGCATATGTAGTTTGCTGTAGCGTGACACACCCCTTCTATTGATGTACCTCAACTCCGAGGTAGTACGCCAACAAGCCAAGGTCACTCATCTCAAACTCCTTGCTCATTTGCGCCTTGAACTCTTTGATTTCATCAATACTCGTCCCTGTAACAACCAAGTCATCGACATAAACACCAATAATGAGTGTCTCAACACCTTTATGTCTTGTGTACATAGACGCCTCTTGTGGACACTTGTTGAAGCCAAACCCCTTCAAACACTTATCAAGACATGCATTCCACGCCCTTGGTGTCTGTCGTAGACCATACAAAGCTTTAGACAACTTGTAGACCTTGTGTTCTTGGTCCTTCATCACAAAACCCTCCGATTGAGCAACATAAACCTCTTCTTGAAGTTCTTCGTTAAGGAACGCTGATTTCACATCAAGATGGTGAACTTCCCATCTTTTTTTAGCTGAAAATGCTAGTAGAAAGCTCACAGTTTCGATACGTGCCACCGGAGCAAACACTTCTTAATAGTCAATTCCCTGTCGCTGAACATAACCCTTCGCGAAAAGTCTCGCCTTGTACTTAACAACCTTTCCTTGAGTATCTTTCTTCACTTTGTAAACCCATTTCAGCCCAATAGGTTTATGACCAGGTGGTAAGTCAGTTAGACTCCAAGTCTTGTTGTTCTCTATTGCTTCCATTTCAGTTTTCATGGCATTCTGCCACTCTTCTTTCTTTGTTGCTTCACGGTACGTTGACGGTTCATCAACTCCAAGAAATAGCCGCTCATCATCAAGCTCGACCTCCTCCATATTTCTATAAATACTACTGAGGCTCCTGTACTTTTTTGGTGCACCGTCGCTCAACGTATTGGATGTAGTAGCTATACTAGGTGTACTAGTACAGGATGTACCACTCAAGTCTCCAAACGAAATTGGAGTAACTATGTTGACAGGAGAACCTGTTGAGTACCCATCAGGACATGTTGACTGAGACTCAGTTCTCACACCTATTCAGTTCTGGGGTGTGTGTACGGTTCAACCTCTTGTTCCTCTGCATCATGAGTACTTGACTGGTCTCCATCAATAGCAAATGGTGTTAAGTACTCTAAACTTTCAGCAACAACTTGGTCCCATTACCAACTTTTATTTTCATCAAAAACAACATCTCTACTAACATGTACCTTGCCATGTTGGGGATCATAGAGTCGTTACGCCTTTCTTCCCGGTTCAGTACCAAGATACACTATAGTTTTACTTCGATCATCAAACTTCTTTGTATGAACACTCGGAAGTTTCATGTAGGCCACACATCCAAACACTCTCAAGTGTTCTAAATTTGGCTTTTTCCGAGACCATGCTTCATATGGAGTCACACCGGTCAAGGCCCTCGTTGGTAAACGATTGAGAAGGTAGACTGCATGTCTGACCGCCTCTCCCCAAAGATACGATGACATTTTCATGCCTTTAAAAAGACTCCGTGACATTTTCATGCCTTTAAAATGTCAATAACACTTCTTCTAGACTCTAAATTGTGTCTACATTTTATGAACATTATTATATTTTTAGTTTTCACATAAAAATCTTTATGGATATTAACGTCAAATGAGCAAATTGTAGACTTGTAGTTAATGTTGATTGACATGAAGATAAACTTTTTAATTATGAGTCTATAAATACAAAAAATATTCAAAAAAGCATTTTTTAATAAATATTGGACGATTACATTTCATTTTTATAATTAAGTTTAGACATATATATGGAGTAAACTTTATTTATATATATATATATTAAATAAGTCGATCATTTAGGTTTAAAAAGCTTTAAAAAAATTAAGTAAGATCCATTTATATAAACGAGTTTTGAAAAAAACTTTAGTCTAAATTATTTATTAAAAGAGTCGAGTCGAGTTGAACCGAACTTTTGCAGGCCAAATTTTAAGTTCGTGTCGGGTCGGTAGACTGACCAATTACCACTTTACGGTCGAACTAGGGCTGGAAAAGAGTCAAGCGGTTCGCGAACTGCTCGGGTCAACGCTCGACTCGAATTCGATCAAAGTCGAGCTCGAGCCTTCTTTCTAAGGAAACGAGCGGCTCGTGAGCAGCTTGTTTATATAATGTTTTACTAAAATTTTATATATATATATATATATATATATATATATAACCAAATTAGTATGACCTGAATTTCTATATTTCTTCTACCTTGCTCCTATGCAACTTTTAAATTAAATATGGCCCAGATCTCTGTTTACTTCTTTTTTTTTTCGTTACTCCTCCGCAACAAAAAAAAAATCTTAATTGAGTAGAGCCGAGCCCGAGCTCGAGCATGACTATTCTATGGCGAGCCGAGCTCGAGCGCTCTAGACCACAGCTCGAGCTCTCGAGCTCGAGCCAATCAAAAAATTTATCGAGCCGACTCGATAATTTCAAAACTCGACTCGACTCGACTCGTTTCCAGCCTTAAGTCGAACTTTTCAATTAATTAAGGAGGATTTATTCAATCAAGACTCGGTAAGATTTTTATAGACTTTTAAAGTCTATAAATCTGGAGGTATTCAATACGGATTTTTAAAAATCTTTAGAAATTTAGCGGTATTCAAAAGTTAATAGATTTTAATTGATTTCATCTTCAAAATAAAAAAGAATTCCATAAATTTATCCTAAATAGGTAAGATTTCTATTGAATATTTCTATTTTAATTGATTAATTAATTATTAAATATAATATAATAAAATAAAATATATATAAAAACATAATAGAATTAATAATAAAATTAGAAAACATGAAAAAGATAAAAATAAAAAATAATATAAAATTTTCAAAAAAATAATACTATATTAAAATTATTAATTTTTTTTCCAATTTTGGTTTCGATTAGTTTACAAGATTGAATAACCAATTCTCCTCCGGGCCCTCGATTGATCATTTTCTAAGAATGTTGAGCCGGTTATGTAAGTCATGTATCTGAGAGAAACTTAAAAAAAAAGACTTTCCATTTTCACCTTCTTTTAGTCTTGCAGATATTTCAAAAAAATCCGATTAGTGCGGATTCAAATTAATAAATTTTTATTTAGTAAAAAATATAATAATTATAAAAATAATTAAATTTATTTATAAGTTATTTTAAAAAATATAACTATTTTTTTATTATATATTTTACTAGTTTAAAAATTGTAAAAATCCATTTAAATCAATAAAAAAAATTAAAAATAATTCACAAAATGGAAATTTACGTAAATTTATAAAATAAAGTCTATAAAAATCCATATATAAAGTCAGTCAAACTCGGCATACATGAATTTTTCAAATCAATGAAACTCCAAACATTTTGAACTAAAAAAAATTTATAAATCTCAATTGAATACACTTTTCTAAGTTTCACTTTTTTTAAATTACACCAACAACATAACAAAGTTGCATTTTCTGAATAAACTAAAAATTTGTCTGAAAAGTTGATACAACTTTTCAATTAATTAAGGCAATGTGCCTTTTTTTAATTACAAATTTATAGTCACAAGTTGCCTTTTATGAATGAACTAAAAATGACTGAAAAGTTATTACTCCTAACAATATGTTATTCACTATAATATTCCTTCAAGAGTATAAAAGTCTTAACTATAATATTCCTAACAAATATGTAATTTTTTTTTTAAATGTACTGAAGAAAGTCAAACATTTTAATTACGCACTAAATGTTATAGAGTGCGAGATGCCCTTATAAATGGACGGAAGACTATAAAATGTTTTACTATTGGTATTAAGATCTGATCTAGTGATATTTTATTAGTGATATTTTTTTTTGTTACTTTCTAATTATAATTTATTATTGTTAGTGTCTCATTAATTTATATGGTCACAGTTTTTCTTTAGATCGCATATCATGGAACAAGTTAACTAGGGGTGGGCGAATATCTCGATTTTTTCCGAATCGTCTCAAACCGATATGGTTCCGTTCCGAAAAATAGCATATTCGTTCGGATACACTATTTATTGTTTCGATCCCTGTCCCGTTTCGATTGAAGTAATACCATTACAAGGTCCAAATATTTATGTCCCGTTCCGAACTGATCTATACATATATAATATCAGATCCAATAATGCCACGTGGACCAATAGAATATCAATAATAATGTTGTGTTCACACTATAAATTATAAATAAAAAAATTATAAATTCTAAATAGGAATATTATTAAGCATATTTAAATTATATATAAATTCTAAATAATAATTTAAAATTATATATTTTTGGTAATAATAATTAATCATTATCTATAAGTTTCTATTTCTCTTCTCAAATTTTTTTTATTCCATTAATATTAATTTAATTTCAATTAATCGTATCTCATAAAAATCGATTTCTTCTTATTTTTTACAAAAAAATTATTAAACTTTTTAGGTATATTGACGTATTTATATTAATATAATTATCATCTCATCCCCTTCGTTCACCAAGTAAATTCAATTTTTTTATATTTTTATTTATTTTCTATCTTTATAATTTTTATTTTCTATATATTTTTTATTTTTACCCCACCGATTTTAGATATTTGTTGGATGCGTTTGACACTCGAGACATGCAGAGACGAGAAACTCCTCTTCCACCAGACAAAAGGTTCTTCAATCGGGTATGATATAATTGAAGGATGTGCCTGAGTAGCAGACACATGTGGGAGAGAGCCAATAGGTCTAATCCCAGAACTAACTCCATAATATTTCAATGAAAATTGATCATATCTGAGATTCGAACTCTGCGTCGCCGGGGAATTTCACCAACATCACCACAAACCTTACCACTCGGCTATGCACCAAGAAGCTTACATACTATAAATTACATCAAACAGGCAAAATTCTTGAAAATAATAAAATTTTCATAATTAAGATAACGGTTAATAATGAAATTAATACGAGTTTACAAATTTAAGTGAGAGTTCGATTCTTAAATAAAATAATTTCTCAGTCCATTAATAAATTTTTGGCGAAATACGTTTGGAGATTAAATAAAATTTTAGATTATTTCAAATAAATAAATCACGTGCATCGCGGGAATTGGTACTAATTGTACCAGTTGAAAAAGTTATTGAATTATTATATAATATAATACATTAATACTTTATATTAAATTATTAATTAAATTCTTAAAAAACTTAAGGTTCAAAAAATTATTAAATTATTATATAATATAATACATTAATACTTTATATTAAATAATTAATTGAATTTTTAAAAAACTCAAACCTTATTCGACTATTCTAAAAAATTGAAATGACATGAAGAAGATTGAAGATTGAAATGGTTGTGTCTAGTTCTATTGGACATTGAATGTTGTTTTAATGTTTTTTAAACTCTTTAAATTTATTTTTAAATTTGTTTAAACTTTTAGATACCTTTTTAGTTGGTTTAAAGTTTAAATTTCGAAATGTTTTTATTTTATTTTTTAGTTGGTTTATTTCTTTATTATGTTACGAAATAACATTGTCCCGAATTGGTCTGAACCGGTCCTAAATAGTACCATATTCAATTGGGACTATAGTCTAAACCGGACTGATCCCAAACCAATATATATAACCGAGACTTAAAACAGAACACCCTTAACCCCGGACTGTGCCCACCCCTAAAGTTTACAACAAATCTATATAAAAGTAGTTCAATTCTTCGCACTATCATTTTATATTTTTCAATATAAATATATATCATAATGTATTCTACAAAATATTATTTAATATTATTTTATTCTAAATAGAATTTATTATTATTCATTTTTTTGCAATTTCTTTTTGGATTCTTCACAATTATACACTAAGTTATTCACAAAAATACACTTTATTTTTCATGCAATTAATATTAAATTATTCAAAATATTTATTATTTACAAATATCATTGAGTTTTTCATAACATATGTATTGTATTCTAAACAAGTTTATCTAGTTCATGTAGATTTACATTTACTCAAATCCATGTAATAATTTGCCATTTTTTCTTACTTTATAAGTTTGAAGTGATTAAACATTTATTTTTCGCCTCAATAATTTATATTATATAGATAAAGAGTGGAGTGATATGTGTTAAGTATCCCATATCGGTTCAAACAAGGTTTTTTAAGGTGTTATTGACTCAACTTTGACATAGTATCAGAGCGGACTCAATACAATGTGGGTCCCCCAACCGATGAATTTCCGACTTGCCACAAAGATTGCCTTAATCCACGAGTAGAGCCGATAAAATTTTCGGCTTACTCGTGAAGGGAAGTGTTAGATATCCCACATCGATTGGATTAACAACCCTGGGCTCACATATATGTTGAACAGCCTTAACACCTTAACAAGGTCTTTTAAGGTTTTATTGACCTAACTTTGAAATGGTATCAGAGCGGACTCAATACAATGTGGGTCCCCCAGCCGATAAATTTTCGACTTGCCACAAAGATGGCCTTAATCCACGAGTAGAGCCGATGAAAATTTCGGCCTACTCGTGAAGGTAAGTGATAGATATCTCACATCGATTGGATTAACAAGCCTGGGCTCACATATATGTTGAACAACCTTAACACCTTAACAAGGTCTTTTAAGGTATCAGAGCAGACCCAACACGATGATGGGTGTCCCAGCCGATAAAATTTTCGGCTTGCCCAAAGGTGACACTATGTCCACGAGTAGAGCCGACAAAACGGGCTTATTCGTGATATGACGTGTTAGTTGGAACAAGGCCCTTTAAGGTGTTATTGGCCAAACTTTGACAAACTAGACATTTATAGCCTGATGGGTGTCCCAGCCGATAAAATTTTCGGCTTGCCCAAAGGTGACACTATGTCCACGAGTAGAGCCGACAAAACGGGCTTATTCGTGATATGGCGTATTAGTTGGAACAAGGCCCTTTAAGGTGTTATTGGCCAAACTTTGACAAACTAGACATTTATAGCCTATTCGTGATATGGCGTGTTAGTTGGAACAAGTTGTTATTGACCAAACTTTGACAAACTAGATATTTATAGTGGGTGATATGGCGTGTTAGTTGGAACAAGGTGTTATTGACTAAACTTTGACAAACTAGATATTTATAGTGGGACAGGGAATATAGTCGACAATAATATGTTTTGAATGTCATGAATATTATAATAATAAATTAATTTACTTTTGTCATTAAGAAAAATGTTTCATTTACAATAAAATAGAAATATATACAATTTTGAACGAGATGAATAGAGTAATATATACAATTTATTTGAATTTGTATTGTAAAAATATTGTATAATTATTTTTATAAAAATTAAAATAATCGACGATTTGTCTATCCTTAGTAATCATCTCTAACACATCAATTACAAAGACCGCATGATCAATAATGCATTGGAGAGTATTACATACCGATTACTGGGTCGGTAACCCTGGAAGACGCTATCAACGTCGGTAATATTTTGTACAAGATCATCGATCCTATGATTGGTGATTACCGATTGAAATGAGGTTCACCAGAATTGCCGACGTACCGTTTCTGTGCGGTCAGATATCATACTGATTGATCGGTGATAAAATTTGTAGGTAAAAGTATGTCGATGAGGGTTTTATTGATGGCGTCTAGCCAATAGCGATTCGGTGTGATTTCAATATCGATTGATAAACTCCATATATTTTTTGTAACAATAGATTCTTTAGAGACGGAAACCTCAAGTATGAATACATGATACAACAAAACAAACCAGATTTCACATCTCTTACCTACCAACTTATACTTTTTTTTAAACAAAAGAGTATAAATTTAGGAAAGAAAAAGTACCTTATTACCCAACAGCCTAAAGAACAAAGGAAAAGGACTGCATAATTAATTAATTTGATTGAAAAACCAAAAAAATTCAAAGGGTGCAAGAACAACATGCATGCGTTTCTGCTAGAAGTCGTTGTTTTTGCAGATAAATTGATTGATATGTTGTAGAGCTTTGTCGGCTGATTCGGAAAACGGCTGAATGGTCAAAACGCCGTGCGGTTCACCTTCAAATTCGACGTACTCGATTTCCTTGTTCTTGGCTTTCAACCTTTTGTAGTAGTCTTGGATTCTGTCCTTCATGACTTCAGCACCTCCTGCCATCACCAGCATTGGGTCGAGTTCCACGGAATCTAGTTCCGGGCTCGACGGCCCAAATGGGTTCGCCCACGGATGATCCGTAGTCATTCCCATTGGCAATGACAACCTCCAAAATCTGCATATATAATTATATATCAAATTATAATAAAAAAAAATAAAAAATAAAAAATAAAAAAATGAAACGAATAGTTAATTACTTGTCTAAAACATCGGTATTCACAAACACTTGAGGCGGTTGGGGCTCGGCCTCGGACTTTGTTCTGAGGGTCCCACCGAAAAACGGGGACAGCAGCACGTACCCCCTCACCCGCACCGGCGCGAGCGGCTGCGATCCTCTGCGGAGGTCCACAGCCAGGTGGTGGGCCATGTTCCCCCCGGAGGAGTCTCCCATCACGAAAACCCTATCGAAGTCCACATCTCCTCCGTGAAACCACTCGTCGGCTCCGTCCTTTAGCAGGGCCTGGCTCTGGAGCCACTTGACGGAGCTCATGGAATCGTGCATGGGGGCCGGAATCCTGTGCTCCGGCGCATGTCGGACATCAGGTGCGACCACGAGGACTTGTAGGACGGAGGCTAGGCGGAGGCAGCAGGTGTGGAAGTGGGGCCACGTCCGGGACCCGGCGCAGAATCCGCCGCCACCGAAAAAGTAGAGGACGGGGAGCTTACAGGTGGCGGAAGGAGAAGAGCGATGAGCTGGCTTGTAGAGGCGGAGGTGGAGGTTGTGGGTCCGGTCGAATAAGCAGTCTTTCCAGACTGCGGTCCCATCGTCCACAGCTTCTTTCATTGGGAAGAAAGCGCTCTCGTCGGACCGGACAACGGAGCCGTCGCTCAATAGCTGAATGACTCCAATGAAGTCTTCAACGATATGAGGAGGAGGAATACAAGAGACCACGGCGGCCATCTCTTACAAAATCCAAATTCAAGTAGCTAGAGCTAGAGAGATAGAGAGAGAGGATATGTATATGTATACATTTCTTGTTTTTGGAAGTATATATAGCCACATTAGCAGTATAAGGAATAAGGAAAGAGCGATGAAAGTGAAAACCTAGCTACAAATAATTAGATTCTACTCCCTCTATCCCTTAAAACAATGCATACTTTCCTTTTTAGTTCATCCCTTAAAACAGTGCACATTCCATAAATGAAATGTCTTTTCATAACTTTATCCTCTCAATACACATTTATTTACACTTATACCACTACTTTTTCAACTAACTACTTTATTACTTACACATCAATACCTATTATACCCTCACTTTATATTAAAAAACACACAAAAATTCACTTTTTCTTAATCTACGTGCAAGTTTCTCTATGCACAATTTTGGGGGATGGAGGGAGTAATTGTTTCATCTGGCTACAAATAAATATTTTTGTATAATAATAATAATAATAATTTTTTCATCTGGCTAGTTCAAAACTGTTTGAAATCGAAAAAATTAATCTTAGAGCTACTAATTTACAACTAGAAATTTTTTAAAACGAACCAAAATAACCGGACAGTCCAAATGGATTGGTCTAAAACCAAGTTGACTGACCAATTGACATCCCTATCTAGTTGCAATGTAAACAGTTTTTTGGATGTAGAAAGCACATTTTATGATGTTACTCAATATATAATTAACTGTTTCCACTAACAGAAATTTAAATATTTTTGGGAAGAAAATTTAAAATTGAACATTTCTCTCAATTTTGATCAGATTTAGATGATTTTAAAAGCAACGAAATCACTGAAAGAAATTAAAGTTCTAAAGTCAAAAAATTTGAAGAAAAGTTTTAGAGTTTTAATACTTGTACTAGAAAGATTAAACGAAAAGTTAAATCTAAAATTAGTTACACCTTAGAGATATTAATTTAATAAAGAAATAAGCAACTAATCTCTTTGAAGAGTAGGTAGTCATTGTGGTAGACATTAAAATTCGTAAAATTCGTAGAAAGAGAAAAGGCATTGTTGTTTGTTTTACATTAATCTCTTGCGCGTTTTTTTATTGTATATATTCATGAAACATTGCGATATAATGTATAAACTTAATTTTGTTATTCCAATCACCAAACGTCTTTAACAAAAATAATACTTTAAAAAATAAAAACTAAAGATATTAATATTTCAAAATTAATCATATATTCACCTAATTATTATTTTCATAATATTTTTTGTAATTTCATAATTTAAAATTTATATGGTTATTTAAAATGTTGAATAATTTTGTAATGAATTTTATAAATATAAGTACATTAATTTACTACCAGCATTCAATATTATAAATATATATTACATTAGTTTTAAGAAATATAAATATATGTTAAATTATTTTTTTTAATATAAATATATAATAACATAATTTTCATATTATGTAAATAAAAACATATTGTATTTGAATGTATAAATATAAATATTTATACATATATGTTCTGAGGGTCCCGCCGAAAAACGGGGACATCAGCACGTAACCCCGCACGCAAACCGGCGCCAGCTCCGGCGAGCCTCTGCGGAGGTCGACAGCCAGGTGGTGGGCCATGTTCCCCCCGGAGGAGTCTCCCATCACGAAAACCCTATCGAAGTCCACATCTCCTCCGTGAAACCACTCGTCGGCTCCGTCCTTTAGCAGGGCCTGGCTCTGGAGCCACTTGACGGAGCTCATGGAATCGTGCATGGGGGCCGGAATCCTGTGCTCCGGCGCATGTCGGACATCAGGTGCGACCACGAGGACTTGTAGGACGGAGGCTAGGCGGAGGCAGCAGGTGTGGAAGTGGGGCCACGTCCGGGACCCGGCGCAGAATCCGCCGCCACCGAAAAAGTAGAGGACGGGGAGCTTACAGGTGGCGGAAGGAGAAGAGCGATGAGCTGGCTTGTAGAGGCGGAGGTGGAGGTTGTGGGTCCGGTCGAATAAGCAGTCTTTCCAGACTGCACTCCCGTCGTCCACGGCTTCTTTCATTGGGAAGAGAGCGCTCCCGTCGAACCGGACTACAGAGCCGTCGTTGTATAGCTGAATGACTCCAAGCAAGTCTTCCACGATGTGGGGAGGAGTAGAAGAGACGACGACAGCCATATCGATCTTATTGAATCCAAATTAAAACGATCTCTTTCTTTTAGTTTTTAGGGAGAGAGAGAGAGAGAGATGTATATATATTACGGAAGCGTAAACACACGGGGAGGATTAAAACACGTTGATTGCGAAAAAGGCCGAGTATTAATATATCAAAGATAAACTTGAACCTTGAACCAAAATTTGATAAACTTCGAGAAAACCTTGAACCAGAGATTAATACTCTCTTTTATTTTATATTAAAAACAACTGCTGGAATTAAACTTGTAAATGGAGCGAACCCGTTTACGTGTTTTACAACTCAACCCGTTTACCCGTTTAATAAACGAACCAAGGACTCAAACCTCTAAAAAATTATATATATATATATATATATATATATATATATATATATTAAATAGATTAGACTTAAAATGCTATAAAAAAATTATCTCTAATCCATATTAATTAATATATACTCCCTCTGTCACATAACAATAATCATAAGTGGTCAATATTGACTTTTTTGTCCATCAAATACATATAATAAATAATGTACAAAAATTATAAAAAATAACTAAAATAAAGTTTAACTATTATATTTTATTTTAGTTATTTTTTTATAATTTGTGTACACTAATTATCATATGTATTGGGCATATGTATTGGACGGATAAAAAAAGTCAACATTGACCATCTGCGACTATTGAGTATAAACTAGTTTTGAAAAAAGCTTGAACTTGACTTGTTTATTAAATGAGCGAGTCGAGCTGAGTTTTAGTTGTTCTTGGCCAAGTCTTAGGGACTTGTCCAGTCGGGTAGACGACTCATTCCCACCCAATGGTTACACTTTTCAATTAATTAAGATTCATTTTTTTTTTTTTTTGATAAAAAATTTTAAACTCCCAAAACTTTTATAAAAGTTGTGCTTTACCTCAAAGTTTTAATAAAATATGTTAAACATTCAAAATAATGATAAAAGTTGCATTTTAACTGAATTTTATTATTTAAAATTTTTTAAAATAATATTTTTTTAGTAAAAAATATATATTTTAACTACAAAATCATAAATAAATAAAAATCAACTTTAAGAAAATAAAATATTTGTTTTTACATTTTTAATTTTATTATATTCGAATTTTTAAATTAATTTTATATATAATTTAATTTATAATTTTTCACAACCATTTTTTAATTTTAATAATACCAATTAAAATAAAACTTCTAAAAATTTTATTTAAAAAAATATATAATTTAAAATTGAAAATTTGAAAATATTTACTTTAAATTTAAATTTGAAAATATTTAATTTAAATTTAAATTTGTATTAATAAATAATATTGCCATTTTTATTTGGTATTTTAATTTGTTGAAATATTATTTTAATTGATATTATTAAAATAAATAAATAAATTATAAGTTAAATTATTAATAGAAACAAATAAAAATTACTAATATAATAAAATGAAAATATTTTTATTTGAAAGTATATTTTTATTTATTTATAATTTTTTTGGAAGTAAAATATATTTTTTACTAAAAAAAATAACATTTTAAACATTTAATTAATTAAAATTGTGTAAAGTGCAAATTATATGAAAGGCGTTTAAGTGTTTAATATATTTTATCAATATTTTGAGGTTAAGTACAACTTGACCAAAGCTTTGAGAGTTAAATATTTTTTATTTAATTTTTATAAATTTCTCCAAAAACTTAACAAAGTTTCATTTTCTGAATAAACTAAAAAAATTGTCTGAAAAGTTGATACTCAGACTTGTTAATTAATTAAGGTACTGTGCATTTTTTTAATTACAAATTTACAGCCACAAGTTGCCTTTTTTTAATGAACTAAAAATGACTGAAAAGTTATTACTCCTATTTTTCAATTACTATAATACTTGTAGTTATGAAGCATTTTTAAATACAAACACATGTTGCCTCTTTTATGAATTTACTATAACTGTAAGAAAAGTTGCTACTTTTCAAGTAACTATGTAATTAAAGAACTGTAATTATCGCTCAAATACATAAATAAATTAAATATGTTACTCATATCAATTAAGTAAAAAAAATCACTTATAATTTTGCTGATACCTGTTGGGAAATTCGCGTCCGAAATCCCCGCCTGAAAAGCAATACGAAAGCACGAACGAAAAATACGAAATAAAAGACACAAGAAATTTATAGTGGTTCACCCGTTAACGAGAGCTACGTCCACTTTCTTCGGCTGCAATGATTTATTAGAACAATTATAGATCCCCGTTACAAGCTTGTAAACTCTATAATATCAATTCTAATAGCTGTAGGTGTTAACACTAATTAATAAATCGCATAGGGTATAAATAGGGGAGGGAAACTTGGAGGACAAGATAAAAATCTCGCTGGCAGTAAAATAGGGGGGTAGCGACCGCTACCCCCGGGGTAGCGACCGCTACCCCAGCGCTACCCCAAGCGCTGCTTGGCCCGCTAGACGATCGCTACTTAGCTCCTGGACGAGCTGTCCCGACTTGGACGAGGCAGCGCTCGCTGCATTAGGGGGTAGCGACCGCTACCCCTCTCTTTGACCGATATCACCGATCGTCTTCCCCGATCGTCTTCTTCGTCCTCTCCGGCGTGAATCGACCTTCACACTCAACAATCTCCCACTTGAAGCAGATTCACAACCCCTATCGTCTCTTCCCATTGCAGCCGCCTCCCCGGTCCTCATCCCAGAAGACCAACTGAAGTCGAACACAACTTCAGTTTATCACATGGTACCACCTTCGTAAACATGTCGGCTGGATTCTTACTCCCAATAATCTTCTCCAACACCAAGACGCCTTCCTCTAAGGCCGATCGAATGAAGTGATATCTCAGCTGGATATGCTTCGTTCGAGCATGGTACACCGGATTCTTCGCCAAATGAATGACGCTCTGACTGTCGGAATACAAGACACTCCCTGAGTGGTCTTGCCTCAGCTCAAGCAGAAATGCCTGTAGCCACATCATCTCCTTCGCGGCTTCCGTCACAGCGACGTACTCCGCCTCACAACTCGACAATGCTACGATCTTCTGCAACCTCGACACCCAGCTAATCGCGGTACCCCCGAAGGTGTACACGTACCCAGTAGTGCTCTTCCTACTATCCACATCTCCTCCGTTATCCGCATCCACGAACCCAAGTAACCCCGAATCTGATTTTCGGAACCTCAAAACAAAACCGGAAGTCCCTCTCAAGTATCGAAAGATCCACTTGACGGCTTCCCAATGTTGTTTCCCCGGATTACTCATAAACCGGCTGACCACTCCCACTGCATGGGCAATGTCAGGCCTCGTGCACACCATGACATACATAAGGCTCCCAATCGCGGAGGCGTAAGGGACCTTATCCATATGCGCTAGCTCCTTCTCGCTCTTCGGCGAGTCCTCCTTTGACAGACGGAAGTGACTAGCCAAAGGGGTGCTCACGGGTTTCGCATCCTCCATGCTAAACCGTGCTAGTACCTTCTTCAGGTACTCCTCTTGAGACAACTCAAGACCATCTTTGCTCCTCGTGATTCTCATCCCCAGGATTTGTTTGGCAGCACCCAAATCCTTCATAGAGAACTCCCTCGATAGACTCTTCTTGAGCTTGTCAATCTCCGCCAAGCTCGCCCCGACTATCAACATGTCATCTACATAAAGAAGCAAAATTATGTAGGTACCTCCGAGTTTCTTGAAATAGCAGCAGTGGTCCGCCTCGCACCGCGTGAACTCGACCCGCTTCATGAACATGTCGAACTTCTTGTACCACTGCCTCGGAGCTTGCTTCAACCCATACAAGCTCTTCTGAAGCTTACACACCAGCTTCTCCTTGCCTCGGACTTCAAAACCCTCCGGTTGCTTCATATAAATTTCTTCATCTAGATCCCCGTGAAGAAATGCGGTCTTTACATCCATTTGCTGAAGATGTAAGTTTTCCTTTGCCACCAAGCTAAGCACCACCCGGATGGTTACCATCTTGACTACCGGAGCGAAGATCTCTGTGTAGTCGATCCCTTCCTTCTGCTGGAACCCTTTCACCACTAACCTTGCCTTATACCGAACGCTTCCATCATGCTCTTCCTTTGCCCGGAAGACCCATTTATTGTGCAAGGCCTTCTTTTCCTTCGGAAGCTCGGCTAGTTCCCAAGTCTGATTCGACATCAATGAGCTCATCTCCTCTTTCATGGCAGACTCCCACTTGATCGAATCCCTTGCCTGTATAGCCTCGGTGTAGCTCTCCGGCTCACCCCTATCAGTCAGCAAGATATAGTTAAGGGAAGGTGAAAATTTATGGGGAGGTCTTCTTACCCTAGTCGACCTCCACGGCTTCGGTGTGACTGGATCGATGTTGGGATGAGCATTCTCATCTTGCTCATCCTCGCTGCTCGTGTTTTCCTCCTCGATCTTCTCGGTCTCCACGACCTCCACCGGAACCTCCTCCGTGTCTCCCACGGGATCAATGCTTTCTTCAACAACCTCGTCTTTACCCTTGTACAAGACCGCCTCGTTGAAGATCACATTCTTGCTTCGGATCACCTTATGATTTTCGACATCCCAAAATCGGTATCCGAACTCCGTGCCGCCATATCCAATGAAGAAGCACTTCTTGGATTTAGGATCAAGCTTGCTACGAGCAGCTTCGTCGATATGGACATACGCCAGACTCCCGAACACCCTCAAGTAGGACAGATTCAGCTTCTTCCCACTCCAAACCTCCTCAGGAATCCGAAATTCCAAAGGAACCGACGGTGCTCTGTTGATTAAATGAGCTGCCATGTCGATGGCATATGCCCAAAACATCTTAGGCATCCCCGAGTGTAACCGCATACTTCGGGCCTTCTCATTTAGCGTCCTGTTCATTCGCTCCGCTATTCCGTTTTGTTGTGGGGTCCCCGGAATAGTCTTTACCATCTTGATCCCACTCTCGACACAAAATTGTTTGAAGTCGGCGTCAACGTACTCACCACCGTTGTCGGACCTCAAACACTTCACCTTGAGATTAGTTTCATTCTCAACCTCGGCTTTCCATTTCCTGAAAACAGAGAACACGTCACTCTTATTTTTCATGAAGTATACCCATACCTTCCGTGTGGAGTCATCGATGAAGGTAACATAGTAGAGTGATCCCCCGAGTGAGGCGACGAGAGCTGGTCCCCAAACGTCCGTGTGTACTAATTCCAGCTTCTCCGCCTTGGGCTCCCTTCCACCTTTGGAAAAACTCACTCGTTTCTGCTTTCCAAGAATGCAGCTCTTGCACGTGTGAGACTCAATCGCCTTGAGTTCGGGCAGCAGCCCGTTCTTTGCCATGATCTTCATCCCCTTCTCACTCATGTGCCCCAGCCTGCAATTCCACAACTCGGTCTTCTGGGTGCCATCAATAACACCAACCGAGTCCCTCATGCTCGTCGTCAAATAAAGTGTGCCCGTCTTATGACCTCGAGCAATGGTCATGGCGTTCCTCGAAACCTTCCACGACCCATCTCCAAATGACGTCCGGTAGCCATCATTATCAAGCTGGCCCACCGAAATTAGGTTCCTCATCAACCCCGGCACATGTCTGACCTTGGTAATCTTCCAGGTTTGCCCGTTAGACAGCTTCAGGTTGATATCTCCCATCCCGACTATATCGAGTGGCTCGTCATCTGCAAGAAAAACCTTTCCATAGTCACCCGAGACATAATTCAACATTACCTCTCGCTGTGCAGTAGTATGGAAAGAAGCCCCTGAGTCCAGCACCCAGGAATCGATCGGTGAGTCGACCGAACAGAGAAGGACGTCCCCATCGTCGTCATCCTCCTGCACCACCGCATTGGCGGTTCCCTTCTTCTTGTTGTCGTTCTTCCCCCGAGAGCGACAATCCCTTTTGAAGTGCCCCGTCTTCCCACAATTCCAGCACTCATTATCCTCGGACCTCGAGCTATCTCTTCCACTCCTAGACTTGGATCTCCCTCTGTTCCTGTTAGCATTCCTGCCCGAGTTTCTCCCCCGGCTCTCTACACTCAAGGCCGAACTAGGAAACTTTCCCTTGAAATCTTTTCTCCGGATTTCCTCGGCAAGGATCTTATCTCTAACTTCGGAGAACTGCAGATTCTCCTTCCCCATAGAGTTGCTAACAGCTGCCCGCATGGGCTCCCAACTATCCGGCAGAGACGCAAGTAGGCACAAGGCGTAAATTTCGTCATCGAAGTTCACCCCGACTCCTTTCAACTTATCCAAGATGGAATTCAGCTCGTTTATGTGGTTGGCTGCGTTTGCATTGTCCGACATCTTCAGGTTGAACAACTGCTTTATGAGATACACCTTGTTGTTCGCTGAAGGTTGCTCGTACATGTTCGATAGGGCAGCCATCAAACCCTTGGTTGTGGGAATTGAGCGCACATTGAATGACACGTTTGAAGCTAGAGACAAACGTATCAATCCCAACACCTGCCTGTCGAGGCTTTCCCATTCCTCGTCATCCGTGATCTTCTCCGGTCTACCCTTCAAAGGAATTCCGAGCCGCTTCCCATAAAGGTAGTCCTCGATCTGCATCTTCCAGTGTCCATAGTTATTCCCGTCAAATTTCGTAACCCCGAACGAGGTTGTGGTGTCCGTCATCGCTTTTCCCCGATCGCTATAACCCTAGCGCTCTGATACCAGTTGTTGGGAAATTCGCGTCCGAAATCCCCGCCTGAAAAGCAATACGAAAGCACGAACGAAAAATACGAAATAAAAGACACAAGAAATTTATAGTGGTTCACCCGTTAACGAGGGCTACGTCCACTTTCTCCGGCTGCAATGATTTATTAGAACAATTATAGATTCCCGTTACAAGCTTGTAAACTCTATAATATCAATTCTAATAGCTGTAGGTGTTAACACTAATTAATAAATCGCATAGAGTATAAATAGGGGAGGGAAACTTGGAGGACAAGATAAAAATCTCGCTGGCAGTAAAATAGGGGGGTAGCGACCGCTACCCCCGGGGTAGCGACCGCTACCCCAGCGCTACCCCAAGCGCTGCTTGGCCCGCTAGACGATCGCTACTTAGCTCCTGGACGAGCTGTCCCGACTTGGACGAGGCAGCGCTCGCTGCATTAGGGGGTAGCGACCGCTACCCCTCTCTTTGACCGATATCACCGATCGTCTTCCCCGATCGTCTTCTTCGTCCTCTCCGGTGTGAATCGACCTTCACACTCAACAATACCCACGATGTACTTTAGAATTTTCTTAAATTTTGATACTAGAATTCTAAAATAAATTTGAACACCCACATAAAGTGAGCTTGTTAATTAATTAATTAATTAGTAGTAATTATTATCACATAAAATAGAGATTTGGTGTGGGGACTAATTTGTGTGTGGTCGTGGTGGTGGTCGAGTGAGAAAGTTGCGAATTGATCGAGAAGAGTTGACATTTATTGATTATGTATTTGTTAAATTGACGAGCTAATTGCCAAATGCTATAAGAAGAATATTCGCATGTTTCTCAAATGTGATTTGCAATAAAATTGCAGTAAAAGCACATGCGCTAATTTGTGATACTACGTCAAAGTATTCATTTTGTCTTGTTCTATAGCTTGTCCTTTTCTAAATCAAGGTCGCATCTAGGATCGATGACAAACAAATGAAATGGAGGAAATAATTTTCTATTGCAATTTTTGAATTATTATATGATAATTTTTTAACTTTCCATGTACTATAATCTAATACAGTATAATTTATTTAAACAATATATAATTATATAAAATAATAAAATAATTAATAACAAAATACGGAATATTAATTAGGTTTAAAAGACATTTTTAAGATCTAATTATATTCATAAGAAATTTTATCATTATTAATTATGGTAAATTAAGATATTTATTGTATATTAAGATTCAATTTTCAATAAAATATCTTATCAAAATTTTAATAACTATGTTAACTAAGATTAATTATGGTAAAATAATATTTTTGATATTAAATTTTATAAAGTATAATTATATTATATTATGGTAAATTATGTTTTTTGATTAAATTGGCATAAATTTAAAATTAGGTTTATTTAATGCTAAACAATTCGTTAAAATATCAAATGATATAAATTTAAATAAATTTAAATAGATTTTAATACAAGTGTTCAAGAATATATTAAGGGTGTTTGTTATCAAAGTTGTAATTTTAGACAGTTTTTTTTTAATATTTATTTTTGGGTAAAATACATTTTTTTACCTGAGGTTTAACAAATTTTACACTTTCCTATCTCACCGGAAAAACGTTACATGCGCCTACCTGAGGTTTAACACATTTACAGTTTCATACCCGCGACTCGCCTGAAGCGAATATTCGGTGAAATATTCATATTCCAAGGGTAAATACATAACTTCCTACTCAATTTTTTGGCAGATTACCTATATACCCTCAGTCAACAAGGTCAACAATAATTAAATTAAAAAACATAAAAGAAAACAAAAAACATAAATAGATGAACGGGTTTATTTTCTGGATCAAATTCCCGATTCTCATAAACCCTAAAATTGTCCCCAATTTGACGAACCCTAAAATTGGTTCTTCCAATTTCCACATGGAACATTGCAGATGCGGAGAACCAGTAGTGATGCGCACTTCGTGGTCTGATTTGAACCCGGGGAGGAGGTTCAAGGCTTGCGGTCAGTTTAAGGTGAGTATGCGATTTTCCAACTCCTCAATTTCTGGAGATTATTTGAATTCTTACCGGTTTTTTTTCTTCAGAATGGAGGGTGCAACTACTTCTGCTAGATGGACCCTCCTGCTTGTGAAATGTGTCATCAAATTATCCCTGGACTACTTAAAAATATTAATTCTAAAGTTGAAAAAATGGAGAAGTTGAAGAAAAATGTTATTGTGATGAAGAAAAATCTAGATGTGATGAAGAAAGAAAACATGAAGCTCTGGATTGCACTAGGATCAGTCTTTGTTATTTGCTATTATTTCTGTTTCTGAATGTAAGAAATTTATGGAGGATGTGTACTGAGTTGTTGTGTTGAAGTGTTTTTAGTTGTTGCAGTGTTGTTAGGTGTTCTAATGCAATATGTACTGACTTGTTGTTGAAGTTTGTTAGGTATTCTAATGTAATGTGTACTAAGTTTGAAATGAAAGTTTGTTAGGTATTCTAATGTAATATGTACTGAGTTTGTTTTTTGCACACAAAAGTCTGAGGTGTTCTAATGTAATGTGTACTGGGTCTGAAATTAACATTGCAATAATCAACAATAAAATAGCAATGAAAAGTGGAACTAAATAGCAATAAACCATCTTTTGAATTACTGGCAGTAGTAGCATACCAAAACAACAGCATTGTTTCAAAACAAATTACCAGAAATGACCAAAACAGCAGCATTGTTTCAAAACAAATTACCATAAATGACCAAAACACCAACATTGTTTCATAAACATACATGTAGCATCTAACATAACAAAAGTACTGCTGGCTACTTAACTAACAACACAAAAGAGGACTTCTTCAAATTACATCAAGCCTGCTTGCTGTTGGAGAATCTTTTACTCATGACTCTTGCTAACATTGGCATATGGTTAGTATTGAAATTTCTCAGGGTAAACAATGCACCACCCAAATTCCTCTCATCAACATGTTTAACTGCCTTTGAGGCTCCACTTTCAGCAACACTTGCAGCAGGTTGAGAAGTGCTAACAGGTTTTAAATTTTGAGTTGGCTGAGAGTTTGGACCTCCACTTGCAGCAACATTTACAGGCTGTGACTGAGAGGCTCCACTTGCAGCAACAACACCTTGCCCTCTCTTTCTTGGGCTCTTCCTCAAAGCCTTTGACTGAGAGGTTCCACTTGCAGCAGCAACAACACCTTCTCTCTCTTTCTTGGGCTCTTCCTCAAAGGTGTCTGGGAGGCTCCAGCAGCAACAGTAGCACCTTCCTCTCTCACAGCTTTTTGTTTCTTCCTTGGGCTCCTCCTCAAAGGTGGATGTGATTGAGAGGCTCCAGCAGGTGGCTGTGTCTCAGAGGCTCCAGCAGGGGGTTGTGACCCAGATGCCTCACCAGCACTGTCTCCAGTTCTTTGTTTTTTTGTCTTTGGCATTTTTTTAGGTGGTTGGGCCCAGATGTCTCAGTAGCAGTCTCTGTACTCCTCTGTAAAAAAGAAGCACACATAAGCTAATAGAACAACAAGCTGGCAATTTTAATTTTGAAAATGCGCACAATTATTATCAATAAGATAGCAAGCAAACAAAAATGAACACTGGACCATACATAATATAACAAACAAACAAAACAAACAATATGTCAGTTATGCAGTGATAACAAACAAAACAAACAATCTGTGGTGGGAGGGCACAACCACCATGTTGAGCTGCTGTATATGCAGTGATTGGTTGACCATGTTGGAGTTGTGTACTTAATGTCTAGATTTAAGTATCGGAAAACTCCCGGTTATGGCATTTAACCTATTTAATTAATAAACAATTATTTGCAATTAATTATTATTAATTAATTATGCAAAATATAGTCCTGGATTTTATACGTTGTAGTTAGTATGGTGTGTCTGGCCCACACAGAAGATCATACTATCGGTTACTCGTATTTAATCGAACAGTTGCTCACGACCTAGATGGACACGGACTAACCCATCGGTATAGTCGTTGTGTGAGGGAGAAAATAATTTATCTTAATTATTTTATCACACTTGTACACTTGGTGTATTGGGCGGATCGCTTGAGATTTATTGATTAGGATTGCCTTGGATAATCAATTTAAATCTCAGAGTATTTTATTCTTAATCCCCGATATTATTGCGGGTGTGTATATTCAATATAAGTGACTTTGATTTTCCAAAGGAATTAACCGATTTAATTATTGGGTTAATTACCGGTTGAGTTGGGTCACTATATTTTATATACGACATGCCGTGAATACTTGACGGGAAAGTGTATCCCGTAAGGGTTGATAATATCCCCGAGATGAGTTCATAAGGAATTATTATGTAAACCCTGCAGGTGGATTTAATCCGCATAATAATTAAGGTTGAACGGTACTATTCTCGGATATAAGAAATGAATAATATTTATTGAGCAATAAATAAATTTATTCATGGATATTTAAATCTTAAATACACGGAATAAATAATACTACCGTAGAAATATTATTTGATATAATATGGTTTAATATTGGGAGTGCAATTTTATTTATATAGTGGAAAATAAATAAAATTAATATTGATAAGGATTAATGGATTTGGGTTGGACCCAATTTAATCTTCAATATTAGAAGCCCAATATTTAATCTCATTTTGATCCCCTACGTAGCCTATAAAAGCACTACATGGTCTTCACAATTCATTAACCTAAGATACGCCAATCATAAAGTCTTGAAGAGTGAAGGAGATCCATAGGAGTTCAATAGATCGTCGCCCACAAGACGTTTGAACGAAGTGCAAGGAATACGTGGGAAGATCGCAAGGTCATCAAAGGTGTTTGATTTCGTTTCTCCGCACAACGAATCGAAGGTAAAATCATAAACTCTTCTATGATTTCATGTGTATTAATTGTAGCGTATACATGAACACACGATCCGGATAAACGTACGAACTTCGGGGACGGGGATTCGAGATCCCCGGCGAAGGTCGAGAAAACCCTCGACGGGATCGAGGGTGGCGGCCGAACCCTAGGGTTCGACCGCCGGCGCGCGGTTGAAGGGATGAGCCCCGGCTAGACGCCGGGGCGTGGGGTCGACCTCGAGTCGACCTCCGGGGTTCGCCGTGGGCTGGTGCCACGGCGGATGAACCCCAGCCCCTTGACCGGCGGCGTCGCGGGCTGAAGCCCTCGGCTGGAGCCGAGGGGGCGATCGAACCTAGGGTTCGATCGCCGGGTGAGCTGCGGGTTTACCCGCAGCGCCTCGTATCAAGCTGCGGGGTTTCCCGCAGCAGCGATGCGGGGAGGATCGACCCCCCGCCCCCCCCCCCCCCCCCCCCCCCCCCCCGCGAGCAGCGAGTCGTGGACTCGCTGCGGGGCTGCTACGAGCAGCCCCGGGGATGCCTCGCGCATCCCCAGCGATCATCGCGAGATGATCGCGAGCCCCGTTCGGGGGCT
Organism: Euphrasia confusa; assembly: GCA_954870475.1. NCBI lineage: Eukaryota > Viridiplantae > Streptophyta > Magnoliopsida > Lamiales > Orobanchaceae > Euphrasia > Euphrasia confusa. Next base: position 29,956,911 of record OX940960.1, read on the forward strand.
CGGCTGGGTGCTCGCGGCCTTCGGGCCTCGCTGGGTACTTGGTCGGGCCCCGGCTCGTGCGGTGGTTCGCGTTCGGATCTCCGGCGATGAAGGACTTCGTTCGGGTTATTATTTTCCGCAAATTTTAATAGCCCGGGATATCGATTTCCAACAAATGGTATCAGAGCGTTTGGTTTCGTGTTCATGTATATGTTCGATTATTGTTCTACCTTGCAGGGATTTCCGGCTATCATGGTTGATTTAATTATTGTTAATTAATTATCATGATTATTCGTTTATTAAACTTTCGAACATGTCGAGATTCGTTTTGTGTGGATGAATGTTTGTAATAGTAAAAAATTCGGGGGTTGACCGAATTTAGGATTTATTATTACGTTCTTTATTTTTTCCGGAAAATGTATAGGGTCGATTTCATGTATAGAATCGATACCGGATATTGTAATTTAATTCTTGTAATTTTAATTACGTTGGATCGATGCCGAAACGATCGCCGGAAGACGAAGAAGGTGTGACGAAGAAGACGATGGACGAAGGGGCCGATCATCCCCATGATCGACCCCATGGATCGATCGCCGGCGTGGGGGCTGTCCGCGGGAGCTTCCGGCCACGCCGGCCACCGGTGGTGGTGGCGCGTGGGCTGGGGGCGGCGGCGGTGCTCCTCCCGGGCGGCGGTCGACGGTGGGGGTGGTGCGGGGACTCCCAACCCGCGCTACTCCTACCATAATCCGACTTTCCTAAATTAATTCGGCTTTCCTATTTGAGTATCTTCCTTTTAGGAAATTCTCATGGATTAGGAAAAGAATTAATTGAATTAATTTTATTCCTATTTGTTTTATTTCCATTATGGAGATATTAATGGATTAGGAATTTAATTAATTTGGTATTAATTTATTTCCTATTTGATTATTCCTATTTTGGGAATTTTCATTAGATGGAAATTAATTAATTATGGAAAGTAGAAAAGTCCTAAGTGTATTTTATTTCCTTATTCTATTATAGAAGTCTTCTAGAATATTACGAGTTTGACTTGGATAGATTATTCTAAAAGATTTAATAGAATTAGATGGGAAATTAAATAAATAAAAATATTAATAATATTTAATTTTATTTTTGATATATTCGATTGACTTAATTTTCGAATTAAGTAACTTTTGGATTAATTGAAAATAAATAGATTTAAATATTAGAGATTAATATTCTCGTCACATGGAGCATTCAAGAACGAAGATTGAAGACTAGAAGATGCGTACGAAGATGGGATAAAGCCATGATAGTCGGAAAATAATTTTCTAGCATTATTTTGATTATGTGATACTATGTGCTTTATTGCTTGTATGCATGCTATATGTGTTTACTTTATGCACTAGATAGCGTATCCCTTTGTTATAAAAAGCTAAGTGGGAGAGGGGATGGAAACATTCCCATGGTCTCCATTACTGTTCTCTTGGTGACTCTTATGGACTTTCAAAGTTCGCATAGACGAGTCATTGGAGGAGAATTCTTGTAATTCCTTTTACGAGAAACATTGATCAAGTTTATCAAACAATGCCTAATTTGTCTTTCTGAAACTGGCTTCAAGTCGACTCATTCTCACCCCGGGGAGTGGAATGGAGCCAAAGCCACTTGGTCATGTGGATGACACAAATTAGAGACCTTCGTACCATTCTTTGAAAGGTGGGTCGATTGTCTGCTCGGCTCCCTCATTTATGAGAGATAGGGTCGCTCGCATGGCGAATCACTGGTTAGAAACTTCGAGTTTCACTTATGATTCTCCGAGTCTTGATTTACAAGATCAAATGGATCAAGTAATTGGATTTCAATTATATAAATCTTTTGGTATGGTAAACGTCCACACGAACGTGGCTTGCTATACTGAATGAGATTTTAGAATAATTGATGTAGACAGTTATAGGAAATTGTGAGGGATTGCGAGTTATCGTAAACGTCCACACGAACGTGGCTTGCGGTGACATAACAATTCTAAACGATTCGCCTTGGTACTGAGTAATGGTTTACACTTAGGTACGCTTTATAGTATTCTTCCCAACGAAGTAACGCTATAATGATGTACGACCAAAGCAAATCTAATTGCTAAATCATTTGGGTGGGTAAACGTCCACACGAACGTGGCTTGCCTTACCTGATGGGATTTTAGATGTAATTAGTGATTTAATGATATTATTCCAGGGAAATAATGTCGGATATTAAATTAATTGTTTGTTTAAATGTGCTTATAGGTTTAGAGAATTGCTATGAATCCACTTTCGTTGATACTTGAGGAATTTAACGCACTGGTTCCATACTGTGTTGAATGGAATGAAGAGTTAGACATTGCTCAGACTGCAAAGGAGTACAAAGACGTACTCAGTGAAACTTGTCCTCCTGGACTCACCATTAACTCAACTGAGGAGGAAATATTTGACTTTGAAAAGTGGGGTAGTGCTCGTGCATTAGCCGCTAATCATGATGTCATGCTTAAACTCAAGTTGATGTTTGGACATGATGGGGAGGCTAGAAAAGAGGCGATGAGGATACTCATAAAGATCTGTTACTTCGAGGAAACACTTGATCATGTTTTTGAGATGATGGATCTTTTAGACGAGTTGAAACAATCGCAAGCTCTTATAGCCAAAGCCAAAGGTTTCGTACCTAAAGGCAAGGGAAAGGAGAAGAAGACAAGGGGGTCCAGTGGTCCTAAGGGACTTGGACCAAAGGGTGGGATAAAGAAGCCTTCTGGCAAATATCCCCAAGGGAAGCAGTCTGAGTACTGGGGGTCTACATCTTGTCCTCTCAAAGGTACGAATTTTTTCTTTAGTCGTAAAACATAGTCAGCGGTATTATCTACCAGAATTCTGGTGTGTAGATATGGAACCACTGATGGTATGTGCATTCTAAATGCAGGGGTTCCAGAAAACCCAGCGACTTAGATAAGAAGAGTTCGAGTCCACATGGGCAAAGCTGTTGAGGAAGCAGCGGTTGCAGTGGAAGACATTTATCTATCTGTTTGATAGTTATAGGATTTCATTTCAAGTTTATTGCTTTGTACCTTTTATTTTAGAAAGAACTTTTGTTCTGGTTTTCTATTATTAATGGATATTTTATTTCTTTAATCATTTGATGGTTTAGATAAGAAATAATAGCGATATCTATTCTGGTACATTAGATAGCAATATATGAATGATGAATCCTTAGTCTACCACGATGCAACAAACCGTTATATATAAACTTGTTTTACTTATTAGATGTATTTCTTTATCAATCATTATACTTGTGAATTCTTGAACTTAGTAGTATTTATTCAAAAGGGGATTCAAAAGGTCGAAATTGATTTATTCAATTATAGTTGGAGGAATGGACCTCCCGACCTAAGAATCAAATTTTGGAAGAAGATACAACTAAGTTAACCTTTCTGGATAAAGGATGGAGTTCGGACAAGTATTGAGAATGATCAAAGATGATATATGCAGACATATGTGTAAATAGAAAGGTATGAGTAGTTTCCTTTTAAGGAATACTTGAAGTTGGATTAGAATACTTGATGTGCCATAAAAGCGAAGTGTTTCAAACACAAAGCTATTATGGGGAACCTTCAAAGTAAATCCGTTGGAAGCCTGCGACTTGTTCGCGGAGGCCACTACCTATCTAAAGAGCACATAGCATAAATCAAGGATTGAGATTAGGTCTCAAACGACTGCACCATACACTGATGTGTAGACATGGTGTGTCAGGAATAAGAAATGGAATTCTAATAGTAAAAGGACAAGTTTGTTCGGAACTACCTATGTTCTATAGATATTTCTGGATACAACGATCTATGGCTGTAGAATATCCTAGAAGAACAAGTAATTGTATGTTCAATAGTACTACGAACCAGAAGGGTGTCTTCGCCCGGTTCTTGAAGAAGACTATTACATGAACTGCAAATGCCCTAACGAACAAGGTACTTTATAATGAGGAAAGAGAAGACTGAGAACCAGCCTAACCGAGTAATAGTACACCACTAACTGCACCTAATGTTATTACTGTTATACACCGGAACGCCATTGCAGTGGGAGGTTGTTAAGCAACCGGAGATGTTCATAAGACTGGAGGAGTTTTAAACTCTGGATCTAGTAGACATGAAATCGATCCCTAGTTCTGCATAGGGGGCAGTACTAATCTAAATGTGCCTACTTGGATAGCAATATTTTATTGTTAAAGAGGCGAGATCATTTAGAAGTACAAGCTTAGTAAATCCATTTATGGATTATAACAAAGCTGAAACTTGTGGAGCTTGCAAATTGATGAGATAGTTCATTTTATGGGTTCATCAAGAAGCATAGACAAGATTGGTGTATTGGAGACGTAATGGAAACAAAGTGGTGTTTCTCGGAATTTTGTGTAGATAACACTTCATCATTGGCAACAATGTAAAAGTGTTGTCAGACATAAAATAGAGGTTGTCCAAAATAAATCGAGATATGAGATTAAGATGAAGTTGAATCATGTTCTTAGAAATCTTTCGATTTCTAGATAAGAACGGTTGTACTTCTCTTAAGATATCTTATACGATTATGGTTTGTTTTAAACATGCACAATTCTGAGAAAGGTTATTGCCTTTCAGGAACAGAATACATCTGTCTAAAGGTATGTGTTTCGAACGCATAAAGAAGATGGGTGTAGACAAAGCAGTTTCCTACACTTCGAGTGTAGAGAGCTTTGTAAATGCGGTGTTATAAAACAAGAACCCGATATCAACTATGCGGTTAGCATAGTGGGAGGATATCAAAGTAATCTGGATAAGAGATATTCGAATGCTGTAAAATCTTCTTAGATTACAATTTCTCAGATCCAAAATCAGAGAAAGACCAGTGTAAGTCGATATCAGGCTATGTGTTCACTTTTAGAAGAGGTGGAACCTAAGGATGAAAGAGTGATAAGCGTGATGCTTCTCGGACTCTATCATAAACCGAAAAGCAGCCTCAGAGGCAGCGGAAGTTTTGGTTAGGTTCCGGAATGACCTCTGAACTTGGATATGATTCTTGGTTCACCAAAAGGCTATGTTCATAGCGGTGCATGGAGAACTGGAAGAAGCCATAAGTTCAAAAAGTGATGATAACACATAGAGCAAGTACCACCTGATACGAATCATCGTCAGAGAGACGACGCAGTAGTCACCAAGATAACTTCAGATCGGCGACCTAGATTGCTCATTCACATAATACTTCTGGGAAGTATAACTTAAGCACGTGATGAGTATGGGAGTCGGGAGTTTGGAGGAAATGACTAGACCTTAGTACAAGTGGGAGATTGTTGGAGTTGTGTACTTAATGTCTAGATTTAAGTATCGGAAAACTCCCGGTCATGGCATTTAACCTATTTAATTAATAAACAATTATTTGCAATTAATTATTATTAATTAATTATGCAAAATATAGTCATGGATTTTATACGTTGTAGTTAGTATGGTGTGTCTGGCCCACACAGAAGATCATACTATCGGTTACTCGTATTTAATCGAACAGTTGCTCACGACCTAGATGGACACGGACTAACCCATCGGTATAGTCGTTGTGTGAGAGAGAAAATAATTTATCTTAATTATTTTATCACACTTGTACACTTGGTGTATTGGGCGGATCGCTTGAGATTTATTGATTAGGATTGCCTTGGATAATCAATTTAAATCTCAGAGTATTTTATTCTTAATCCCCGAGATTATTGCGGGTGTGTATATTCAATATAAGTGACTTTGATTTTCCAAAGGAATTAACCGATTTAATTATTGGGTTAATTACCGGTTGAGTTGGGTCACTATATTTTATATACGACATGCCGTGAATACTTGACGGGAAAGTGTATCCCGTAAGGGTTGATAATATCCCCGAGATGAGTTCATAAGGAATTATTATGTAAACCCTGCAGGTGGATTTAATCCGCATAATAATTAAGGTTGAACGGTACTATTCTCGGATATAAGAAATGAATAATATTTATTGAGCAATAAATAAATTTATTCATGGATATTTAAATCTTAAATACACGGAATAAATAATACTACCGGAGAAATATTATTTGATATAATATGGTTTAATATTGGGAGTGCAATTTTATTTATATAGTGGAAAATAAATAAAATTAATATTGATAAGGATTAATGGATTTGGGTTGGACCCAATTTAATCTTCAATATTAGAAGCCCAATATTTAATCTCCTTTTGATCCCCTACGTAGCCTATAAAAGCACTACATGGTCTTCACAATTCATTAACCTAAGATACGCCAATCATAAAGTCTTGAAGAGTGAAGGAGATCCATAGGAGTTCAATAGATCGTCGCCCACACGACGTTTGAACGAAGTGCAAGGAATACGTGGGAAGATCGCAAGGTCATCAAAGGTGTTTGATTTCGTTTCTCCGCACAACGAATCGAAGGTAAAATCATAAACTCTTCTATGATTTCATGTGTATTAATTGTAGCGTATACATGAACACACGATCCGGATAAACGTACGAACTTCGGGGACGGGGATTCGAGATCCCCGGCGAAGGTCGAGAAAACCCTCGACGGGATCGAGGGTGGCGGCCGAACCCTAGGGTTCGACCGCCGGCGCGCGGTTGAAAGGATGAGCCCCGGCTGGACGCCGGGGCGTGGGGTCTACCTCGAGTCGACCGCCGGGGTTCGCCGTGGGCTGGTGCCACGGCGGATGAACCCCAGCCCCTTGACCGGCGGCGTCGCGGGCTGAAGCCCTCGGCTGGAGCCGAGGGGGCGATCGAACCTAGGGTTCGATCGCCGGGTGAGCTGCGGGTTTACCCGCAGCACCTCGTATCAAGCTGCGGGGTTTCCCGCAGCAGCGATGCGGGGAGGATCGACCCCCCCCCCCCCCCCGCGAGCAACGAGTCGTGGACTCGCTGCGGGGCTGCTACGAGCAGCCCCGGGGATGCCTCGCGCATCCCCAGCGATCATCGCGAGATGATCGCGAGCCCCGTGCGGGGGCTCGGCTGGGTGCTCGCGGCCTTCGGGCCTCGCTGGGTACTTGGTCGGGCCCCGGCTCGTGCGGTGGTTCGCGTTCGGATCTCCGGCGATGAAGGACTTCGTTCGGGTTATTATTTTCCGCAAATTTTAATAGCCCGGGATATCGATTTCCAACAGACCAGTGGGAGCAGGACTTTGTGGCTCTTGAGAGAATCCAAAAGAGGTGTCGAATCGATAGTAACATCTATCAGCAGTGTGGTTATTATAACCACATATTTGACATCCATTTCCTCTTCCTGGAGGTCTATAACCTCTACCACCCCTTCTTCCTCTTCCTCTAGAATTTGCATTATTGCCTCTTCCTCTACCTCCTTGCGAATCACCTCTGTTGTTGTATTCACCTCTATTGGTATTATTTTTCTTTTGAAAGTTGGCCTGAGCAGTGTTGACACTAGGGTTAGAACCCTCTGAGTTTACCATGGATTAATTGGAGCTCTCAAGTCTGGTTTCATAGCTTAAAAGCATGGAATAAACTTCCCTGAGCTTACATGCATGGTTCTGACTTAGAGGTCACAGCAACTACAATGGGATCAAATTCAGTGTTCAGTCCAGCAAGAATTTGAAGAATCTGATCCTCCTCAGAGATGGGATGACCAGCTGCAGCCAACACATCACAACAAGTTTTATTTTGTTGAGGTAGTCTCTGATTGACAATTGCCCTTTCTTGATGCTAGTAAGTTGGAGCTTGTACTGCATATTTTTTACTACTGACTGAGAGGCAAAATTAGTTTCCAAAGCTTCCCAGATAAGAGCAGAGGTATTTAATCCAACCATCATAACTAGTAGATTTTCAGAGAGGGAGGAAAGAAGCCATGAAGCTAAGAGCTGATCTTGTTTATTCCACAACTGGAATTCTGGGTTGATTTCTGTGTCTCCAGTTGATCCATTGGGTTTGTATTTTTGAGGGATAGCTTCTGACCCCAGAAATGACTAACCCATAACCCCTAATAGCTGTGAGGATCTGAAGTTTCCACAACAGATAATTGCTATCACTTAATTTGATTGAGATCAACTGGTGTTGAGGATGGACCAAGCCTGTTGGTGGACCATTGAACAACTGTGAGCCATCAGATGTGGCTGTGTCTTCAAAACTCATGGCTGAGAAAGATTACAGTTTTAAAGCTTAAAAAGGAAGAAAACCAAATAAGCAAGAAAAACTGACCACCTGCTCTGATACCATAAAGGATTTAGTTAAAGACTAAATAAATATAAAATGACTAGCAATGAACAGAACTCCATTAAAGCAAAACATTTTTATCTGGTTTTTCAACTACAGAAAGCTGCGCTATAAATCTGCTATTTAAAGAAACAAAACCCTAGACATAGATAAGAGCACGGGTGTGATTAAGCCACGTAGCATGTGATCGTGTGGCTGCAATCCAAACATTCCAGCTGAAGTTGGCGCGTCACTTGGGGACCACGCACGTGTAAGACACGCGGTACGTAGGCATGTGAGAATTACTCTCTTTAGTTATCGATTCTGTCCTTCAACACTTCAGCACCTCCTGCCATCACCAATATGGGGTCGAGTTCTACCGAATCTAGTTCCGGGCTCGACGGCCCAAATGGGTTCGCCCACGGATGGTCCCTATTCATTACCACGGGCAATTACCACGGATGAGCGCTTTTGTCGGACCGAACAACGGAGCCGTCGCTGAATAGCTGAATGACTCCAAGCAAGTCGTCCACGACATGAGGAGTAGAAGAGACGACGGCCATCTCGATCTTACTGAATCGAAATTCCTTCAACTTTTTGAATACTCAACTTTCTTTTAGTTTTTAGGTCGGTCGAGAGAGTGAGAGATGTAATATATATTACAACCTCCCTTCCAAACTATTTATGCACGGCAGAGAGATGGTGTCCAAAATCCGAATGCATATGAACGATACTGATAAGGTTGTCCATCTTTTATTTGATCAAATTTTCCAACCGAAGTGGGATATCTAACACATACGATCAAATCGAATTAGGCATATCCACACCTTCAATCCATAACAGAAATTGAATGTCACATGCTGAGCGTGAGCTCGCGAGAATCTAAAAGCACTTGGAAACATTTATTTTTATCAACAAACATGTGAGAAATGCGCAATCAAAGTTTCAACTGAATTCTTCGATCGCAAGTTGAAAGTTGAAACGGGCGCCGTATTGAACAAAACGACGTCATTTTGGTGTTGGCTACATAATTCAGATTCTGTGAATATAACCACTTTGCTCTTGAAGTTCTAAAATGTCCAATAACACTTTTAAGACTCTAAATTTTGTGAACATTATTATATTTCTAGTTTTCACGGAAAATCTTTTATGAATATTAAAGTCAATGAGCAAGTTGTAGTTAATGTTCACACATATTCATGAAATATTTTTTGAGAAAAATGTGTAAAATGTACGAAGAAAAGATTAACTATGTTTTGGACAGTAACCGAGTTGAACTCCATTGCCATGAATATAATGAATATAATACGTATTTGAAATTAAAGAAAAGTTTTTAGTGAATATAATTAAGCATTTAACATATAATCAAACACCAAACATAATTAACATTTTTTAGATTAAATAAGCAACCAAATTAATCAACTATCTGAATATATAGTTTTGTGAAGTTTTCAAAAGCGAAAAGATGTATACCTAAATATGCCAGAGTTTAAAAAATAAGATAATTATTTCTACTATCTTCACCTAAATATGCCAGAGTTTAGAAAATAAGATAATTATTTCTACTATCTTCGCTACTATCTTTGTCTCGTTCTAAATTAGTCTAATTTGTTGGAGTGAAGGTCACTTGTGAGTTGTCTCACATCGAATAATTGTAAGAGAGGAGTCTATCATAAACTTAGAGTTCTCCTACATAACACCATATGATTTTGAGTTAGAATGAGACTCCCTAGTTCATATTCGAGCTCCCGCTCTCATGTGCGCTAGGCGTGAGACCGCACGTTAGCAACCCCATTCATGGATTTTTTTCATGGTATCAGAGCTCTCGATTGTGCCGGGCTCGATCCAGTTTGTGGGTTGGGTGATTTGACCACCCGTTGTCTAGGACTCACAAGTGGAGGGGGTGTGCTGGAGTAAAGGTCACTTGTAGTTGTCACACATCGAATAATTGTGAGAGGAGAGCTAATCATATAAGCTTAAAGAGTTCTTTTTACTTAACATCATATAGTTTTGAGTTAGAACGTGACTCCCTAACTCTAAGTGTGATACCATTAGCAACCCCATTCATGAATTTCTTCATAATTTAGTATGTTTATTTTTTTGAACGTCTTCGTCTTCGTTTTTATCTCTGTCCGGCTCTGAAATTAGTTTAACAACTTAATACTGTATGTTTAATATTTTTGGAACAATTAAAACGTTCCTAACACATTTACATTCTTGATTATTATTATGACATAGGAGTATTTATTTCATTATGTACGTTAACATAAATAAAAAATTTGTACGTACGATGTTGAGTTAAGGTTTAAAATTACACTAAATCCTTACCCATCAAAATCAAGTAGAAGCATTTTGTATTACAAAGTTCTCATCAAGTCTGATTAATTAATTATGACCCAAAGCAATGGAAAATGGAAAAAGATTTCAGGAGATTAAAATTAAACGACAGCATCACATAATAGGGATCTTGAAATGTGTTTCTGCTAGAAGTTGTTGTTTCTGAAGATAAATTGCTTGATATGTTGTAGAGCTTTGTCGGCCGATTCGGAAAATGTCTGAAAGGTCAGAACACCGTGCGGTTCGCCTTCAAATTCTACGTACTCGATTTCCTTGTTCTTTGCTTTCAACCTTTTGTAGTAGTCTTGAATTCTGTCCTTCATCACTTCATCACCTCCTGCCATCACCAACATTGGGTCGAGTTCCACCGAATCGAGTTCCGGGCTCGACGGCCCAAACGGGTTCGCCCACGGATGATCCCTAGTCATTCCCACTGGCAACGACAACTTCCAAAGCCTGCTTGAAAAAATCACGCACGTGGAATTAATTCAATGTTAATTTCATATATAAATGTAATTAATTAAATCAACTCGTAAATATTACATGTCAAAATCATCAATATTATTCATTGGTATGAGCGGTCGTGGTTCGGCCTCGGACTTGGTTCTGAGGGTCCCGCCGAAAAACGGGGACATCAGCACGTAACCCCGCACGCAAACCGGCGCCAGCTCCGGCGAGCCTCTGCGGAGGTCGACAGCCAGGTGGTGGGCCATGTTCCCCCCGGAGGAGTCTCCCATCACGAAAACCCTATCGAAGTCAACTTCTCCTCCGTGAAGCCACTCGTCGGCCCCGTCGCCTAGCAGGGCCTGGGTCTGGAGCCACTTCAGGGAGCTCATGGCGTCGTTCATGGGGGCGGGGATCCTGTGCTCCGGCGCGCACCGGTACTCCGGTGCGACCACGAGGACTTGTAGGACGGAGGCTAGGCGAAGGCAGCAGGTGTGGATGTGGGGCCACGTCCTGGACCCGAAGAGGAACCCGCCGCCACGGAAATAGAAGAGGACGGGGAGCTTACAGGTGGCGGAAGGAGAAGAGCGATGAGCTGGCTTGTAGAGGCGGAGGTGGAGGTTGTGGGTCCGGTCGAATAAGCAGTCTTTCCAGACTGCGGTCCCATCGTCCACAGCTTCTTTCATTGGGAAGAAAGCGCTCTCGTCGGACCGGACAACGGAGCCGTCGCTCAATAGCTGAATGACTCCAATGAAGTCTTCAACGATATGAGGAGGAGGAATACAAGAGACCACGGCGGCCATCTCTTACAAAATCCAAATTCAAGTAGCTAGAGCTAGAGAGATAGAGAGAGAGGATATGTATATGTATACATTTCTTGTTTTTGGAAGTATATATAGCCACATTAGCAGTATAAGGAATAAGGAAAGAGCGATGAAAGTGAAAACCTAGCTACAAATAATTAGATTCTACTCCCTCTATCCCTTAAAACAATGCATACTTTCCTTTTTAGTTCATCCCTTAAAACAGTGCACATTCCATAAATGAAATGTCTTTTCATAACTTTATCCTCTCAATACACATTTATTTACACTTATACCACTACTTTTTCAACTAACTACTTTATTACTTACACATCAATACCTATTATACCCTCACTTTATATTAAAAAACACACAAAAATTCACTTTTTCTTAATCTACGTGCAAGTTTCTCTATGCACAATTTTGGGGGATGGAGGGAGTAATTGTTTCATCTGGCTACAAATAAATATTTTTGTATAATAATAATAATAATAATTTTTTCATCTGGCTAGTTCAAAACTGTTTGAAATCGAAAAAATTAATCTTAGAGCTACTAATTTACAACTAGAAATTTTTTAAAACGAACCAAAATAACCGGACAGTCCAAATGGATTGGTCTAAAACCAAGTTGACTGACCAATTGACATCCCTATCTAGTTGCAATGTAAACAGTTTTTTGGATGTAGAAAGCACATTTTATGATGTTACTCAATATATAATTAACTGTTTCCACTAACAGAAATTTAAATATTTTTGGGAAGAAAATTTAAAATTGAACATTTCTCTCAATTTTGATCAGATTTAGATGATTTTAAAAGCAACGAAATCACTGAAAGAAATTAAAGTTCTAAAGTCAAAAAATTTGAAGAAAAGTTTTAGAGTTTTAATACTTGTACTAGAAAGATTAAACGAAAAGTTAAATCTAAAATTAGTTACACCTTAGAGATATTAATTTAATAAAGAAATAAGCAACTAATCTCTTTGAAGAGTAGGTAGTCATTGTGGTAGACATTAAAATTCGTAAAATTCGTAGAAAGAGAAAAGGCATTGTTGTTTGTTTTACATTAATCTCTTGCGCGTTTTTTTATTGTATATATTCATGAAACATTGCGATATAATGTATAAACTTAATTTTGTTATTCCAATCACCAAACGTCTTTAACAAAAATAATACTTTAAAAAATAAAAACTAAAGATATTAATATTTCAAAATTAATCATATATTCACCTAATTATTATTTTCATAATATTTTTTGTAATTTCATAATTTAAAATTTATATGGTTATTTAAAATGTTGAATAATTTTGTAATGAATTTTATAAATATAAGTACATTAATTTACTACCAGCATTCAATATTATAAATATATATTACATTAGTTTTAAGAAATATAAATATATGTTAAATTATTTTTTTTAATATAAATATATAATAACATAATTTTCATATTATGTAAATAAAAACATATTGTATTTGAATGTATAAATATAAATATTTTTGGTACTTAATTACCTTACTTGATTACTTGTTCGGGTATGAATACCCAATTTAATAGAAAGGATCATAGTTTATGATGAAAATTTTCACTTAATCTAGTACAAATATTTGAAAATTTTAGGTACGAATTACACTCACAAGTTGCCATTTCTAAATAAACTAAAAATTGTCTGAAAAGTTGATACTCGGCTTTTCAATTATTTAAGGTACAATTTTTTAAATTCTGAATAAACTAAAAATGTCTGAAAAGTTGTTAATTTTTAATTACTAGTAAATACTTTTGGTTAATATTTTTATGAATAAACTATAACTGTCAGAAAAGTAGCAACTTTTCTATTAACTAATAATTAAAGTGATGTAATTAATGAATAAACAGTGCCGGGCGGTGGTCGAGTGAGAGAGTAGCGAATTGAGTCGACATGTATTAAGTATTGAATTTCTATATATAAGAAGAATATTCGCATGTTTCTCAAAGGTGATTTGCAATTAAATTGCAGTACAAGCACATGCGGGCATGACTAATTTGCAATAATACATCAAAGTATTTCATTTTGTCTGGTTCTAAAGCTTGTCCTTTTCTACTCAAGGTCACTCACACTCACACTCACTTAATTATTTTAATTTTAATGTGCATCTTAGTTGCATCTAGGATGACAAACGAGTCGAATCGAGTTGACCATTAAATTTATTGAGTAAACTCGAAAAACCAATTCAACAAGATCGAGCTGGAGCCTAGTCTAGCCAAAACTTCGCCATGGTTGAAATGGAAGGTGTCAGTGCCCATTAAATTTATTGAGTAAACTCGAAAAACCAATTCAACAAGATCGAGCTAGAGCCTAGTCTAGCCAAAACTTCGCCATGGTTGAAATGGAAGGTGTCAGTGCGGTCCAACACCTAGCGCGCAAAGATAGAATAAGAAGACCCGAGATACTTAGGGAGATTCTATCCTAAAACCAATTAGTACTAGGTTGACTAGCTTCCTTCACGTTTAACATGGTCTCCCTTTCCTCAAATTTTCGATGTGGGACAACTTACAAGTGGACATGCCAAACTCACAACTTTAACAGTCATGCTCGAGCTCGACTCGATTGTGCAACTCTAGCTCGGCTCGATCGAGCAGTTCAACTTCTACTCGCTCAACTAGCTCAATTTCAGCTTGTTCGAGTGGCTGGATTCGAATTGCTCGAACCCGACTGGACTAAAATTGCTCGAAAGTTTCAACTCAATATATATTTTTCAAAAATAGCGCTCGAGTTCGATTCATTTAGAGTAATGTTAGACTCCATCTCAACTCTTGCGCGCTGCTCAGCTCGTTTGCCGTCTTCGTCAAATTTAAAATTTTCTTACAACACATGCGCTTAAATTCATAGTTTTTATGAAATCCGGTGCATTAGTGTTGATATTATCGCACTCGTAATGCATTGACTGCTGTAATACTTTATTTAAAGTTTAGTTTTGTCCGAATAATTTTTTTATTTATTTATAGATATAAAATAAAAATTGCAGCACTCTCTATAATATGTAGTAATTGATTCTTGGCTACCCATGAGAATGATCAATTAATATATGTGTATCCAAACTTAACTTAACAGCTCTAGATATGTACATCCGATCAATAGCAGTGAAAAACTACACCGATACATGAATTAATTATTCAAACAAGACCACATAACTAAAAAGATATGTTCGTAGCACATAACTAGCTTAGTGACGCAGACAGAAGCGTAAACACGATATTAAAACTTATTGATTCTGAGAATACCCGAGAATTAGTAAATAATCAAACTTTCGTTGATTTTGAAAAATACCGAAACCTGATAAAAACCTCAACAGAGAAACTTTTTTTATTTCATATCAAAACAACTAATTAATTAAATGAGAAAAACGACATATAAATAAGTACTGAAACCCTAATAAAATAAATTAAAATAATAAATAAAATAATACTAATAGTTTGGGTAAGAAGACACAATCTTTTCCTTATTTGTCTCTGCATCATTCTCTCCCTCTAGGAGAAGGTTCGACCGCGAACCTGAAAATCAAGCACGAAGATGCCGGGATCAAACACCCATTGTCGGCAATCCTGAGGGCACAACGCAAGGGCACTAGCGACACTTTGACGTGGCGTAGGGACAATGGCTCGAAGAACCGGCGCAGGGGCAACAACTTGAGGAAGCGACGATAGGTCAGCGGCAACGACATCGGGATGCAGCGCAAGAACATGAGCATGCAGATATGGTGCAGGGGTAGTATCATCTCCTTTCAGCGTAAGAGCAAAAACATGTTGATGTGGTGAGGGGTAACAAAACCAGAACTCAGCACAAGTGCCACGGGGATTTCCGTAAAGGGTTCTTCATCAAATTTAGGGGGACCATCATACTGTTGGAAATCGATATCCCGGGCTATTAAAATTTATGCGGAACCGATAGCCCGACCGAAATCCTTCATCGCCGGAGATTGGATCCCCGACTCATCCGCAGGAGTCCGACCTTTGGAGACTACGCGCCCGAAGACACGCAGCCCGCCCCCAGCCGAAGTCCCCACGAGTCGGATCCACGAACGCGAACCACCGCACGATCCGGGGCCCGACCGAACACCCAGCGAGGCCCGAGGGCCGCGAGCGTCCAGCCGAGCCCCCGCACGGGGCTCGCGATCATCTTCGCGATGATCGCTGGGGATGCGCGAGGCATCCCCGGGGCTGCTCGTAGCAGCCCCGCAGCGAGTCCATGACTCGCTGCTCGCTGCGGGGTTCATCCCCGTACGCCCGCTACGGGCGAACCCGTAGCGCATACAGGGCAGCTACGGGTGACCCCGTAGCATACCCGCGATCGAGCTCACGGGCTCGATCGCCCCTCGGCTCCAGCCGAGGGCTCCTCCGCGTGACGCCGCCGGTCAAGGGGCTGGGGTTCACCCGCCGTGGCACCAGCCCACGGCGAACCCCGGTGGTCGACCCGAAGTCGACCCCACGCCCCGGCGTCCAGCCGGGGCTCATCCCTTGTCCGCGCGCCGGCGGTCGAACCCTAGGGTTCGGCCGCCACCCTCGATCCCGTCGAGGGTTTTCTCGACCTTCGCCGGGGATCTCGAATCCCCGTCCCCGAAGTTCGTACGTTTACCCGAATCGTGCGTTCATGTATATACTACAATTAATCACACAAAATCATAAAAGAGGGTTTATGATTTATTACCTTCGATTCGTTGTACGGAGAAATGAATTAACGCGTTGATGACCTTGCGATCTTCCCACGTATTCCTTGCACCTCGTTCGAACGTCGTGTGGGCGACGATCTATCGAACTCCTATGGATCTCCTTCACTCTTCAAGACTTTATGATTGGCGTATCTTAGGTTGTGAAAAGTGAAGACCATGTAGTGCTTTTATAGGCTACGTAGGGGATCAAAAGGAGAATAAATATTGGGCTTCCAATATTGAAAATTAAATTGGGTCCAACCCAAATCCATTAATTCTTATCAATATTAATTTTATTTATTTTCCACTATATAAATAAAATTGCACTCCCAATATTATTCCATATTATATCAAATAATATTTCTCCATCTTAGTATTATTTATTCCGTGTATTTAAGATTTAAATATCCATGAATAAAATTTATTTATTACTTAATAAATTTATTCATCTCTTATATCCGAGAATAGTACCGTTCAACTTTAATTATTATGCGGATTAAATCCACCTGCAGGGTTTACATAATAATTCCTTATGAACTCATCTCGGGGATATTATCAACCCTTACGGGATACACTTTCCCGTCAAGTATTCACGGCATGTCGTATATAAAATATAGTGACCCAACTTAACCGGTAATTAACCCAATAATTAAATCGGTTAATTCCTTTGGAAAATCAAAGTCACTTATATTAAATATACACACCCGCAATAATATCGGGGATTAAGAATAAAATACTCTGAGATTTAAATTGATTATCCAAGGCAATCCTAATCAATAAATCTCAAGCGATCCACCCAATACACCAAGTGTACAAGTGTGATAAAATAATTAAGATAAATTATTTTCTCTCTCACACAACGACTATACCGATGGATTGGTCCGTGTCCATCTAGGTCGTGAGCAACTGTTCGATTAAATACGAGTAACCGATAGTATGATCTTCTGTGCGCCCATGCACACCATACTAACTACAACGTATAAAATCCAGGACTATATTTTGCATAATTAATTAAATGCAAATAATTGTTCATTAATTAAATAGGTTAAATGCTATGACAGGGAGTTTACCGGTACTTAAATCTAGACATTAAGTACACAACTCCAACAATCTCCCACTTGTACTAAGGTCTAGTCATTTCCTCCAAACTCCCGACTTCCATACTCATCACGTGCTTAAGTTATACTTCCCAGAAGTATTATGTGAATGAGCAATCTAGGTCGCCGATCTGAAGTTATCTTGGTGACTACTGCGTCGTCTCTCTGACGATGATTCGTATCAGGTGGTACTGGCTCTATGTGTTATCATCACCTTTTGAACTTATGACTTCTTCCAGTTCTCCATGCACCGCTATATACATAGCCTTTGGTGAACCAAGAATCATATCCAAGTTCAGAGGTCATTCCGGAACCTAACCAAAACTTCCGCTGCCTCTGAGGCTGCTATTCGGTTTATGATAGAGTCCGAGAAGCTTCACGCTTATCACTCTTTCTTCCTTAGGTTCCACCTCTTCTAAAAGTGAACACATAGCCTGATATCGACTTACACTGGTCCTTCTCTGATTTTTGGATCTGAGAAACTGTAATCTAAGAAGATTTCGTTTTGCTAGTAATCCTGTACTTCCAAGTACTTTTACAGCATTCGAATATCTCTTATCCAGATTACTTTGATATCCTCCCACTATGCAAACCGCATAGTTGATATCAGGTTCCTGTTTTATAACACCGCATTTACAAAGCCCTTTACACTCGAAGTGTAAGAATCTGCTTTGTTTATATCTATCTCCTTCATGTGTTCAAAACACATACCTTAGATAGATGCATTCTGTTCTCGAAAGGCAATAACCTTTCTCAGAATTGTGCATGTTTAAAACAAACCATAATCGTATAAGATATCTAAAGAGAAGTACATCCAACTTCATCTTAATCTTATTTCTCGATTTATTTAGACAACCTCTATTTTATGTCTGACAACGCTTTTACATTGTTGCCAATGATGAAGTGTTATCTACACAAAATTCCGAGAAACACCACTTTGTTTCCATTACGTCTCCAATACACCAATCTTGTCTATGCTTCTTGATGAATCCATAAAATGGACTATCTCATCAATTTGCAAGTTCACAAGTTTCAGCTTTGTGGTAATCCATAAATGGATTTACTAAGCTTGTACCTCTAAATGATCTTGCCCCTCTAACAATAATAAATTATTGCTATCCTAGTAGGCACATTTAGATTAGTACTGCCTCCTATGCAGAACTAGGGATCGATTTCATGTCTACTAGATCCAGAGTTAAAAAAAAAACTCCTCCAGTCTTATGAACATCTCTGGTCGCTTAACAACCTCCCACTGCAATGGCGTTCCGGTGTATAACAGTAATAACATTAGGTGCAGTTAGTGGTGTACTACTACTCGGTTAGGCTGGTTCTCAGTCTTCTCTTTCCTCATTATAAAGTAGTTTGTCAGTTAGGGCATTGTAGTTCATCTAATAGTCTTCCTCTAAGAACCGGGCGAAGACACCCTTCTGGTTCGTAGTACTATTGAACATACAATTACTTGTTCTTCTAGGATATTCTACAATTACATCGAATGTGTTATTGTATCCAGAAATATCCACAGAACATAGGTTGTTCCGAATAAACTTGTCCTTTTACTATTAGAATTCCATTTCTTATTCCTGATACACCATGTCTACACATCAGTGTATGGTGCAGTCGTTTGAGACTTAATCTCAACCTTTGATTTATGCTATGTGTTATTTAGATAGGTGATAGCCTCCGCGAACAAGTCGCAGGCTTCCAATGGATATACTTTGAAGGTTCCCCATAATGACTTTGTGTTGAAAAACACTCCGCTTTTATGGCACATCAAGTATTCTAATCCATCTTCGAGTATTCTTTAAAGAACGACTCGTACCTCTCTAATTACACATATGTCTGCATATATCATTTTTGATCATTCTCAATACTTGTCCGAACTCCATCCTTTATCCAGAAAGGTTAACTTAGTTGTATCTTCTTCCAAAATTTGATTCTTAGGTCGGGAGGTCCATTCCTCCAACTATAATTGAATAAATCAATTTCGACCTTTTGAATCCCCATTTTGAATAAATACTACTAAGTTCAAGAATTCACAAGTATAATGATTGATAAAGAAATACATCTAATAAGTAAAACAAGTTCATATATAACGGTTTGTTGCATCGTGGTAGACCAAGGATTCATCATTCATATATTGCTATCTAATGTACCAGAATAGATATCGCCATTATTTCTTATCTAAACCATCGAATGATTAAAGAAATAAAATATCCATTAATAGAAAACCAGAACAAAAGTTCTTTCTAAAATAAAAGGTACAAAGCAATAAACTTGAAATGAAATCCTATAACTATCAAACAGATAGATAAATGTCTTCCACTGCAACCGCTGCTTCCTCAACAGCTTTTCCCATGTGGACTCGAACTCTTTTTATCTAAGTCGCTGGGTTTTCTGGAACCCCTGCATTTAGAATGCACATACCGTCAGTGGTTCCATATCTACACACCAGAATTCTGGTAGATAATACCGCTGACTATGTTTTACGACTAAAGAAAAATTCGTACCTTTGAGAGGACAAGATGTAGACCCCCAGTACTCAGACTGCTTCCCTTGGGGATATTTTCCAGAAGGCTTCTTTATCCCACCCTTTGGTCCAAGTCCCTTAGGACCACCGGACCCCCTTGTCTTCTTCTCCTTTCCTTTGCCTTTAGGTCCGAAACCTTTGGCTTTGGCTATAAGAGCTTGCGATTGTTTCAACTCGTCCAAAAGATCCATCATCTCAAAAACATGATCAAGTGTTTCATCGAAGTAACAGATCTTTACGAGTATCCTCATCGCCTCTTTTCTAGCCTCCCCATCATGTCCAAACAGCAACTTGAGTTTGAGCATGACATCATGATTAGCGGCTAATGCACGAGCACTACCCCACCTTTCAAAGTCAAAAATCTCTTCCTCAGTTGAGTTAATGGTGAGTCCAGGAGGACAAGTTTCACTGAGTACGTCTTTGTACTCCTTTGCAGTCTGAGCAATGTCTAACTCTTCTTTCCATTCAATACAGTATGGAACCAGTGCGTTAATTTCCTCAAGTATCAACGAAAGTGGATTCATAGCAATTCTCTAAACCTATAAGCACATTTAAACAAACAATTAATTTAATATCCGACGTTATCTCCCTGGAATAACATCATTAAATCACTAATCACATCTAAAATCCCATCAGGTAAGGCAAGCCACGTGGTGTGGACGTTTACCCACCCAAATGATTTAGTAATTAGATTTTCTTTGGTCATACATCAATTATAGCGTAACTTCGTGGGGAAGAATACTATAACGCGTATCTAAGTGTAAACCATTACTCAGCACTAAAGTAAATCGTTTGGAATCGCTACATCACCGCAAGCCACGTGGTGTGGACGTTTACGATAATTTCACAACTCTTCACAATCACTTATAACTGTCTACATCAATTAATCCAAAATCCGTTAGCATAGCAAGCCACGTGGTGTGGACGTTTACTACACTAAGAGACTTTTATAATTGACTCCCAAATACAAGATCCATTAGACTTCGTAAATCAAGACTCGGAGAATCATAAGTGAAACTCGAAGTTTCTAACCAGTGATTCGCCATGCGAGCGACCCTATCTCTCATAAATGAGGGAGCCGAGCAGACAATCGACCCACCTATCAAAGAATGGTACGAAGGTCTCTAATTTGTGTCATCCACATGACCAAGTGGCTTTGGCTCCATTCCACTCCCCGGGGTGAGAATGAGTCGACTTGAAGTCAGTTTCAGAAAGACAAATTAGGCATTGTTTGATAAACTCGATCAATGTTTCTTGTAAAAGGAATTACAAGAATTCTCCTTCAATGACTCGTCTATACGAACTTCGAAAGTCCATAAGAGTCACCAAGAGAACAGTAATGGAGACCATGGGAATGTTTCCATCCCCTCTCCCACTTAGCTTTTTATAATAAAGGGATACGCTATCTAGTGCATAAAATAAACACATATAGCATGCATACAAGCAATAAAGCACATAGTCACATAGTCAAAATAATGCTAGAAAATTATTTTCCGACTATCATGGCTTTGTCGCATCTCCGTACGCATCTTCTAGTCTTCAGTCTTCGTTCTTGAATGCTCCATGTGACAAGAATATTAATCTCCAATATTTAAATCTATTTATTTTCAATTAATCCAAAAGTTACTTAATTCGAAAATTAAGTCAATTGAATATATCAAAAATAAAATTAAATATTATTAATATTTTTATTTAATTTCCCATCTAATTCTATTAAATCTTTAGAATAATCTATCCAAGTCAAACTCGGAATATTCTAGAAGACTTCTATAATAGAATAAGGAAATAAAATAAATTTAGGACTCTTCTACTTTCCATTATCAATTAATTTCCATCTAATGAAAATTCCCAAAAGTAGGAATAATCAAATAGGAAATAAATTAATACTAAATTAATTAAATTCCTAATCCATGAATATCTCCATAAAGGAAATAAAACAAATAGGAATAAAATTAATTCAATTAATTCTTTTCTTAATCCATGAGAATTTCCTAAAAAAAGAAGATACTCAAATAGGAAAGTCGAATTAATTTAGGAAAGTCGGATTATGGTAGGAGTAGCACGGGTTGGGAGTCCCCGCACCACCCCCACCGTCGACCGCCGCCCGGGAGGAGCACCGCCGCCGCCCCCAGCCCACGCGCCACCACCACCGGTGGCCGGCGTGGCCGGGAGCTCCCACGGACAGCCCCCACGCCGGCGATCGATCCATGGGGTCGATCATGGGGATGATCGGCCCCTTGGTCCATCGTCTTCTTCGTCACACCTTCTTCGTCTTCCGGCGATCGTCTCAACATCGAACCAACGTAATTAAAATAACAAGAATTAAATTACAATATCCGGTATCGATTCTATACATGAAATCGACCCTATACATTTTCCGAAAAAATAAAGAACGTAATAATAAATCCTAAATTCGGTCAACCCCCGAATTTTTTACTATTACAAACATTCATCCACACAAAACGAATCTCGACATGTCCGAGAGTTTAATAATCATGATAATTAATTAAAAAACAATAGTTAATTAAATCTAACCATGATAGCCGGAAATCCTGCAAGGTAGAACAATAATCGAGCATATACATGAACACGAAACCAAACGCTCTGATACCAATTGTTGGAAATCGATATCCCGGGATATTAAAATTTATGCGGAACCGATAGCCCGACCGAAATCCTTCATCGCCGGAGATTGGATCCCCGACTCATCCGCAGGAGTCCGACCTTTGGAGACTACGCGCCCGAAGACACGCAGCCCGCCCCCAGCCGAAGTCCCCACGAGTCGGATCCACGAACGCGAACCACCGCACGAGCCGGGGCCCGACCGAACACCCAGCGAGGCCCGAGGGCCGCGAGCGTCCAGCCGAGCCCCCGCACGGGGCTCGCGATCATCTTCGCGATGATCGCTGGGGATGCGCGAGGCATCCCCGGGGCTGCTCGTAGCAGCCCCGCAGCGAGTCCATGACTCGCTGCTCGCGGCGGGGTTCATCCCCGTACGCCCGCTACGGGCGAACCCGTAGCGCATACAGGGCAGCTACGGGTGACCCCGTAGCATACCCGCGCTCGAGCTCACGGGCTCGATCGCCCCTCGGCTCCAGCCGAGGGCTCCCCGCGTGACGTCGCCGGTCAAGGGGCTGGGGTTCACCCGCCGTGGCACCAGCCCACGGCGAACCCCGGTGGTCGACCCGAAGTCGACCCCACGCCCCGGCGTCCAGTCGGGGCTCATCCCTTGTCCGCGCGCCGGCGGTCGAACCCTAGGGTTCGGCCGCCACCCTCGATCCCGTCGAGGGTTTTCTCGACCTTCGCCGGGGATCTCGAATCCCCGTCCCCGAAGTTCGTACGTTTACCCGGATCGTGCGTTCATGTATATACTACAATTAATCACACAAAATCATAAAAGAGGGTTTATGATTTATTACCTTCGATTCGTTGTACGGAGAAACGAATTAACGCGTTGATGATCTTGCGATCTTCCCACGTATTCCTTGCACCTCGTTCGAACGTCGTGTGGGCGACGATCTATCGAACTCCTATGGATCTCCTTCACTCTTCAAGACTTTATGATTGGCGTATCTTAGGTTGTGAAAAGCGAAGACCATGTAGTGCTTTTATAGGCTACGTAGGGGATCAAAAGGAGAATAAATATTGGGCTTCCAATATTGAAAATTAAATTGGGTCCAACCCAAATCCATTAATTCTTATCAATATTAATTTTATTTATTTTCCACTATATAAATAAAATTGCACTCCCAATATTATTCCATATCATATCAAATAATATTTCTCCATCTTAGTATTATTTATTCCGTGTATTTAAGATTTAAATATCCATGAATAAAATTTATTTATTGCTTAATAAATTTATTCATCTCTTATATCCGAGAATAGTACCGTTCAACTTTAATTATTATGCGGATTAAATCCACCTACAGGGTTTACATAATAATTCCTTATGAACTCATCTCGGGGATATTATCAACCCTTACGGGATACACTTTCCCGTCAAGTATTCACGGCATGTCGTATATAAAATATAGTGACCCAACTTAACCGGTAATTAACCCAATAATTAAATCGGTTAATTCCTTTGGAAAATCAAAGTCACTTATATTAAATATACACACCCGCAATAATATCGGGGATTAAGAATAAAATACTCTGAGATTTAAATTGATTATCCAAGGCAATCCTAATCAATAAATCTCAAGCGATCCGCCCAATACACCAAGTGTACAAGTGTGATAAAATAATTAAGATAAATTATTTTCTCTCTCACACAACGACTATACCGATGGATTGGTCCGTGTCCATCTAGGTCGTGAGCAACTGTTCGATTAAATACGAGTAACCGATAGTATGATCTTCTGTGCGCCCATGCACACCATACTAACTACAACGTATAAAATCCAGGACTATATTTTGCATAATTAATTAAATGCAAATAATTGTTCATTAATTAAATAGGTTAAATGCTATGACAGGGAGTTTACCGGTACTTAAATCTAGACATTAAGTACACAACTCCAACACATACGTGGATGACTCTTCATTCACACATAACGTGTGAGGGTGAGAGAATGTGCAAGTCTCATGACGGGGGCTAGTCGCCCCACACTCAAAGCAGCATACTACGGCCGAGGTCAATAGCGACTCCATGCTAACGGCGGGGGTCGGGGATAGGCGGACGACGAGAAGGTATTGTTTCGGCTCTGATACCAACTGACGTAGACGGAAGCGTAAATACGATATTAAAACTCGTTGATTCTGAGAATACCCGAGAATTGGCAAATAATCAAACTTTCGTTGATTCCAAAAAATACCGAAACCCGATAAAAACCTCAACAGAGAAACCTTTTTATTTAATATCAAAACAACTAATTAATTGAATGAGAAAAACGACATATAATTAAGTAGTGAAACCTAATAAAATAAATTAAAATAATAAATAAAATAATACTAATAGCTTGGTTAAGAAAACACAATCTTTTCCTTATTTGTCTCTGCATCAATTAGAACAGATAAAATTTTTTTTTTGTCCAATAAATGTAGCCTTTTTTCGATTTAGTCCCACATACATCCGTTTTTTCAATTTAGCCCCAAATATGTCGAATTTGGTTTCAATTTAGTCCTTTTTGTACGAAAATTCCAATTTTCGTCGAAATGTGTCCATAGATGCTGACTCAGCGCCACGTGTCAGCATCCCACTAGTCAACGACTTTTTTCTTTTCTTTTTTAAAAATTCGTTGACCAATGGGATGTTGAAACGTAGCGCTGAGTCAACATTCATGGACACTTCGTACAAAAAGGACTAAATTGAAACCAAATTCGACATATTTAGGGCTAAATTGAAAAAACAAATGTATGTGAGACTAAATAAAAAAAGACTACATTTATGAAACTAAAAAGTTTTTTATCTCTCAATTAGACTAAATCAACACCCATAAATTTTCCTAAAGCTAAAGGGAGTGTTTAGACATAAATTGTTGAATCTTTTGCCGAACTTGGTTGCCCACTTCACTAAAAAGTTGATTCATGAAGAAACAATGCTTCTGCCCTTCATACACCACGTACTCGACTTCTTTCCCCGACCCTCTCAACCATCTGTAATACTCTTCGATCCGATCCTTCATCACTTCTTCACCACCTACTAGCACCAATATCGGGTCGAGTTTTACCGAATCCAGACTCCGGCTCAGCGGCCCGAACGGGTTTGCCCATTCATGATCCGACGTGTGTCCACTTGGCAACACCACTCTCCAAACACTACAAACGCACAATATTAATCACATTAATATTCGACCATTAATATAAATGTAAAGTTGTTCAATTTCCTCTAACAATTCGACTTACCTTTCGAGAAATTGTACAGTCATGATATCTTGGGATGGCTCGGACTCGGACTTTGTTCTCACGGTCCCACCGAAAAACGGAGCCATCAGCACGTAGCCGCGCACCCGGACCGGATCCAGACCCGGGGATCCTCTGCCAAGCCCCACCGCCACGTGGTGGGCGATGTTCCCGCCGGAGGAGTCGCCCATCACAAACACCCTGCCGAAGTCAACGCTCCCTCCCCGCACCCACTCGTCGGCGCCGTCTCCCGCCGCCGCCTGGTCCCGGAGCCACTCGACGGATCTCACGGCGTCGTCGATGGCAGCGGGGAGCCTGTGCTCCGGCGACCGGCGGTGGTCCGGCGCCACCACCAGGACCCGAAGGGCCGACGCGAGACGGAGGCAGCAGCTGTGGAAATTGGGCGACGCGCGGGAGCCGAAGCAGAAGGCGCCGCCGCGGAGAAAGTAGAGGACGGGGAGGGCGGCGTCGGGCGGGGATCGGGGCCGGTAGAGGCGGAGGTGGAGGTTGTGGATCGGGTCGAACAGGCAGTCTTTCCAGACGGCGGTGCCGTCGTCCTGAACTTGGGTCGGGAATAAAATTGATTCGTCCAATCGGAGAACGGAGCCATCGCTGAATACTTTGATGACTCCTAAGAGCTCTTCGACGATGTGAGAATTAGAATTAGAACCCATATATCCTTTTTTTCTCTCTCTCAAATGATTTCAAATGTTTCTCTTATCTAGTTCAAGTGGATCATAATAAGATAAAGAGCATTTTTAATGGTATTTTGAGAGTACGACTATGACACAAATGTGTAGGAGTACTTAATTTAATACTACAACCTTACTTTGAATAAAAAAAGAGGTACAATTGAAAGTTAATTTTTTTTGAAAATCAAATACTGCTACAAAAATTAATTAAAAAAAAAAAAAAAAACTGCCCTCTTTATAAAAATATTACTCCCTCTTTCCCAGAGCTATAGTCACAGGTAGTCAACGCTGACTTTTTTTGACCGTCCAATACGTATGATAAACGATATACAAAAATTATGAAAATATACCTAAAATAAAATTTAACTATTAAATTTTATTTTAGTTATTTTTTCATAATTTTTGTATATCTTTTATCATACGTATTGGACGGTAAAAAAAAGTCAGCGTTGACACCTGTGACTATACAGAGAGAGTATTACTTTCATCTCAATTAATTGTGCATTTTTTTTAATTTACAAAGAAATCATAATTAGTTATATACCATGTAGTACATTTTATTTATGAGAGATTTTGAAAAAGAAGCATTCTTAAATTGTATTTTAGAAGTATGGTTAATTACATTTTACAAACTAATGTTTAGTATTTTTTATATTTTTCAATTTAGTTGGATTTTCGTTGGCGTTTAATACTTAATGTTTAAAGAAATTACACTTTTCAACCGGTTAGTAGTTGGATTAGAATATTTCTTTAGAATATTGATAAGACGTAAAAAATTAATTAAACCAGTAATTGAACTAATTGGCGAAGCAACTCGTCCAAGTCGATCTCAAGGAACATTATTATCGACTCGTATACGTGTTCAGTTGTTTGCACCGAGAAAAGAAAAGAAATAACATAATGCGATTTGGTTGGTTTTTTGTTTAAACTAAAATGCTAATTAATTTATTTGAAAGCAAACACTTGAAAGACAAATATTATTAAAGATGATTGTGTTGGGTTTGGTGTAGCCAAACCAAACCGACGAAGCCACGACGAAAACGAACGCGAATGGATAGTTTCTCAAAACTCAGGAACTGGCACGTTCGTGCCAGAATGTGCCATTCTTCCAAAACTTCAGAGGCAGTAGCACGTTCGTGCCAAAACTGGCACGTTCGTGCCACTTCCTGGAAGCTTTTGGGCCAACTCGTTTTTGGGGCTTTTTTGAGCCTTTTTAAGGCCATTTTTGGGCTTTGACTAGGTCTTGACCTTACTACTATATATACTTTGTTCCCCCTCACTTATACCTTATCCAAAACATTTGCTAGCCACCATAGAGAGAGAAAAATTGGGAAGAGGGTTAGAGTTAGATTTTTTGGAGAAAAATCTTGTAAGCTCTTGGAAGCTCTCGTTTATTTTTCGGTGTATCTCGTAGGGTGGGCTAGAGTGTGAGGGTCCTAGAGAGAGTCGTGAGAGTTAGAATTCGAGGAAGAATTCTTGTAAAGCTCGGTGTAACGATTCGGTTTATCTAGTGAAGAAAACGTGGCGGCAAAGTGGACGTAGCCCATTTGGGTGAACCACTATAATCCTTGGTGTCGTTTTCTTGTTTGCTTTCTCGTTTCGTTTTTTGTATTGTGTTGATTGCTTCGATTGTGAGATATCTCCTATATTGCTTGAATATGTATATTGTGTATGCTTGGGTGCATTGGTGATATATGTATTGGAGGTGATATTGGTGTTGTCGTTGTTGGTTGGTCGGGAATTCGGAACACTCGGGTTGAGTGGATTCCCGACAACGGTTGGACGTCGATTGTTCTCGGGGGATTGGTAGTAGAGTACGTGGTGGATTCGTTTGGAGATCGATCGGAGTTTCCGTCACGCATTGGGCGTGTACGGTCGATCGGGTATCGACGAGTCAAGGAAAAAGTCCTTGTGCTCTAGGAGCGGGTCCCGGTGGTCCGACGTATTAGTCGGTGGTCTCGTTGACGTAAAGCACCGCCCGCCTTTCTGGTGTAGTACATCGATCCCATCAGATTGAAAGTTTGAAACAATAAGGAGAGAAATCTAGGGTGTCGGGAATCACAAATCTCTACTTCGGGTTCAAATTCAAGTTTGTAAAGTTACATTAACACACCAGTTTCCGGTTGGTATTAATGTAGTTCGATTAATCCTAATCATGCACTTGCCTAATAGCCACATACATGTTTGTCAAATTCAAAGACGCATTTAATCGAACAACTTGATGTCGAACATAAATCCAAACCCCAAATTGAGATTTGTTTCACCCTAATCCTAGATAATATATTGATTTAGCTATTCATAATTGATAATTGAAAACAACAATTCGATATCAAACAACTCATGATCGATCAAACAATAAACCACAAAACCAAATAATAAAGAAGAAAATTGAAAAGAAAAGCTTACTAGAATAAATAAGAATTTAAGATGAACGATTACGATGGCAAAAGCAAAGTCTTGATCCGTGTATTCAATCCCCAAAGCATGAAAAACGTGTATGAAAAACAATCTAAAATTGTCTACGTATGTCTCTAAGTCTCCAACAAAAAAATATATAGTTGGGCCCAACGGGATCCTAGCGCCTCGCTAGGGAGGCTAGCGACTCGCTAGGGTCAATCCCAAAAATCCAGAATCCCTGGTCAACTCCCGTTAGGCCTAGTGCGTCTAGCTAGGCGCTAGATCCAGAGTTGGGCGCTAGGTGTTTCCAGCACAACGCAACTTCCGATAATTCATCATATCGGCTTCGTTCACCGTCGAATCGTCTCCAAATTTATATGTATGTCCCCGACTCCCTCCTCTTCGACGTGAACGGACAGAATTTGACGATAATGTCAGAGGTAAAAGTTATTAGCCTCCGAACATGGCAACAGCTTCCAAGTCGACATCTTCTTCAAATATCTTCGTTTCTATTTTGTTGCTTGTATCGATCTCTCTTCTGCATTCACTTTTAACGTTGATTTGAACAAAATGTCCTCGTTACAAGCTCAATCAACCTATAAAGCACCACAACTATTAAAGTAATGCTTCGAACAAAAGAACGACAAAATATAAAACAAATTATAGAAAAATCACTTAAACTAAAAATTTCACAAAAATAATCAAATCGAATATTTTTTATTTATCAAATGGCCACAACGTAATATCAGAATTATTAATTACGGTATATGAATAAAAATATGTCGAATTTATTTAAACTTACATTTTTACTAAAGAATAATAAATTAGTAATAATAGAAGTGGTTAAAGATTGTTATCTCAGTTATTGAACACTTGAATTGAGAATCGTAAAGTTCGTTCAAAATTCAAACTCGAAACATCTGTGTATTTAAATTTTTAGAATTGACCTACACAAAAAAATTATAAATAAATTTACTCATTAAAATATTGGAGCGAAGAAAAATTAAATTTATTTTACTAAAAATAATTCAATGATTAATTTATAATTAACTCTCAAACAAAATTGAAATATTTTTTTGGTTACCAAGATTAAAGAAAACAATTATTTTTGATCTTTTTAGTTAAAAAGTAATTTTGAGTAAAATCTAAAACATATATAAATAAAATAAAAATTATATTTTAAATTAAAAAAAATAAAAAAATTATTTTTCCATTTTTAAAATAGATGAAGTAACATAAAAAAAAGGGATTATTACACTTTGCTACCCAATGTTTTTGCACTTTGCTACCTAATCTGAAAATTTGCTCTTATTACTACCTAAAGTTTAAGAATTTGTACGTTTTGCTACCTCGGGCTGACCGAAATGGAATATTCCGACGAATATTCTGTTTTTGTATGAGTCACTTAACTTTTTTGGAGCAAAAGACAACTTTGACCTTATATGATTTAAACAATTAAAAAATATATAATAAAAACAATAATAATCTTCAACATTAATACTAATAATAATAAATAATAATAAATAATAGGAGTACTTCAAATCGAAGTTTTCCCAGATTTTACATATCAAACCTGAACACAAGAACAATCAAATATTTTTTTTTTCTTTTGAAATCTCAAATAAATAATGAATTAAAAAATTATTATTTCAGCAAAAAACAATTCACATATTCAAACAAAATAATAATTCTCAATAAATCATTATACAACTTTCAAAACTCAGTGCAAAAGAATTAAAAATATCCAGATCTAAAATGATTAAGAAATGAAAATTGCCCAAACACTCTTCCCAGCCGGCCACCGTGGATAACTGACCCGTGTTCATCATTTCAAAAGTCCCCACGCACTTCAAGCTCACCTTCACAACACCACTTTCTCCACCGAGCATCGCGCGCCGACACCGCCATTTTCCTCACCATGGCCTACATACCTGCTGTCAACGCTTGCGTCTTCTCCGACTCCGATTGTATACCTCTCTGCTCCGACTCATTCGATTGACTCAATCGCTCCATATTTTTTGTCAAATCCTTCTTTAAGATACTCCTTAGATCTCTGCCATTTTTGTGCCTTCTCGGAGTCATTTTCTAAATATTTTCCAGATCTATATATTACCCTCTCCATTATCAAAATATTTTAAAATTTATACTGATTTTTATCAATTTCAAATTTTTATTAATTGTATTTTTTATATAGTAAGGCTATTTATGTCTTTCATTCAATTTATTTATTTTTAACATTAAAAAATTAATTAAATTTATTTTTTTTAATTATGATGAATTTTCATCCTGCACGCTGTTGTCAAAAAAATGGAATATTCGTTGGAATATTCCATGTTGGTCAGCCCAGGTAGCGAATCGTAAAAATTTTCAAACTTTAGGTAGTAACCAGAGCAAATTTTCAGATTAGGTAGCAAATTGCAAAAACACTAAAACACTGGGTAGCAAAGTGTAATAATCCCTTAAAAAAAAGTTCAGCAATTATTGCGAGAGTGATCGAGTAAACGATACTCCATCATCGATCATTATCTCAATACTCCATCACGATCAATATATCTCGAATAGGGTTAATTCTTAGCTGCCCTGCGGGCACAGCCTTCAACCTTTAAAAAGTAAACACGTGTCCTCTCTTTTAAAGTATTATTTATTTATTTATTATATGTAAATTCTTAATCATGGTTAATCCATTCATCTTCCTCAATATTTACCGCCCAAAGTAACAGTATAATATCCATCCCGCCCAAATTCACAGTAAATAAAATAATTTTCTTCTTCTTTGAACCAAATTTTTTTTACATTTCAAAAATTATTTCCCAAATCTTTTATGAATTTAGAAAGCTTCAACCACCATTACTGCAATTGCAAACCTTATTCATCCTCAAAAATTAAACCAGGTACTATATTTTATTATTTTGACTTTAATTACCTACATAATTATTATTTTTACAGTTCTTTTTTCTTGTACAGATAAATATAAATGGAAGAACAATATCAATTTTTCGCACAAGAAAATATAATTAATTTTCCAGGTTTGTGTTTGTTACAGTTTTTTATTTAATTAATGACACCAAAATGTAAATATTTGCTTATTTATCTTTGTTTGAAATTGTATCTACTATTATAGAATCGGATGGCGAAGGTGATGAAGAATTTGAGGCTGTGAATGGTTCTAAAGAATATGGTGTTCTTCCAGAGACATCAACCAATGAACAAGGTGATGCACTACATTATAATTCTATTGTGAATCAATTGGAGAGTAGATTAGCAATTGGTCAACTAATAAGAAGTGTTGAAGATGCCTACTTACTTTATTGCAAGTATTACTTTATTGCAAGTATGCACATGCTAAAGGTTTCAGCGTTAAAAAGGGGGATCAACGTTATTTTCCTCGTACTAGTGAACTGCGATCGAAAGAATTTGAATGTTCTTGTGAAGGTAGTAAAGATGAAAAACGTTCAAGTGTGGGATTTCCTATGTTTCAAAAGCCGACTACTAGAACTAAATGCAAAGCAAAACTGAAAATTACAAGGGAAGAAAAAGGAGAATGGAAAGTAGTTAAGTTTGTAATAGATCATAATCACGAAATGGTTGCGGCGGATCAAGTTCACTTGTTGAGATCGTCGAGGAATATTTCACATGCTCAAAAGTCGACACTAGAAGCAATGGTGAATGCCGGAATATCGGTGACGAATGCCGTGTCGTACTTGGAAAATGAGGTACATGGGCCACAAAATTTGGGATTTATTCGGAAAGATGCATATAATCACCTCGATCGATTAAGAAAGCATACAAAGGTTGAGAATGGGGATGCATCCGCATTGCTACAATATTTTATTAAAAAATCAAACAATGAGGCCTATTTTTATTGGAATGTGCAGTTGGATGATGATAACAGGGTGATGAATTTTTTCTTCAGGGATTATCGATGCCGAGTTGATTATGATTATTTCGGGGATGTTTTGTCTATAGACACGACTTACAAAACAAACAAGTATAATTTAATATGTGCTCCGTTTGTGGGCGTAAATCATCATAAAAACAATGTTATGTTTGGGTTGGCATTTATGTCGGATGAAACTCAAAATTCTTTTGAATGGTTGTTTAGAACATTCCTCGACTCCATGGGCGGAAAGCAGCCTGAAATAATATTTACAGATCAATGTCAGGCTATGATGAATGCGGTGGAAACCGTATTTACATGTTCTCGTCTTCGGTTATGTCAATGGCATATCAATCAAAATGCTCCTTCACACATCGGCAACTTTCTTGGTGATCCTCAGTTTAAACATTTGTGGCATAAGTGCATGAGTTATTGTGAATCTGAAGAAGAGTTTGAAGAGACGTGGAAAAGTTTGATTGAGGGACATAATCTCAGTGGTCATAGATGGTTAAATAATATGTATAAATTGCGAGCTAAATGGGCTACTGCTTTTACAAGTGAGAGGTTTAGTGCAGGTCTTTTGGGCTAAATGGGCTACCCCTTGTTGAAGTGCGCTGCCCATGTTTATACACTCACCATATACAAGTTGTTTGAGATGGAATTAATAAATTCTTTGAACACGTCATTTATCGAACCACCTTCAGATTTTGGCT
Organism: Euphrasia confusa; assembly: GCA_954870475.1. Taxonomy (NCBI): domain Eukaryota; kingdom Viridiplantae; phylum Streptophyta; class Magnoliopsida; order Lamiales; family Orobanchaceae; genus Euphrasia; species Euphrasia confusa. Next base: position 29,990,499 of record OX940960.1, read on the forward strand.
CGTGTTTCCTGAGATTTAAAGTGAAATCACATGGCACGAATGAAAAAGTCAGACAAGTGGTGTTTGATAGGCAAACTTTTGAAGTGAAGTGCAGTTGTCACAAGTTTGAGACAATGGGAATCTTGTGTAAACACGCCTTAAAAGTTTTTAATTATATGGATGTGAATATTTTGCCCGAGAAATACATCAAGAGACGATGGACGAAAGATGCAAGAAAAAGGGTGGATATTCGGAATAAAGAAACAGGAAATGGTGGTGAGAATGTATCTGAGATGGTCTATGTCAATCATACAATGAGGTCAGCCTATGATCTTGTTATACAATGCAAGACTCATGAGGAGGCGAGAAATATATTAACAAGGTGTCTTGACGGTGCAAATCTACAAATCAATGATTTCTTTGAAAAATTAAGTTTGAATGCTTCTAATGATCAGAGTGCTTGTGGTGATTTAGTAGAAGGATATGATGATTTACTCATATGCAATCCTCTTAACGTGAAGTCGAGAGGAGTCACAAATGCTACTATCAAACGTCATTGGGATGATAAGAGCAAAAAAAGAAGAGTAAAAACAAGCATTGGAAGTTCAAGTGAGTAAAGAAAATGTTGAAACTAATTGATATTGTTAATTTATATTATTGTTAATATTTTTTATGTTGTTTTGATTTTTTTTCAGATGCAAAATGTAGTAAAACAATCGGGCATGCCTCGCAATATGTTATTAACCCTCATCACTCTCAACCCCAACAATCTCAAGATATGAATCATGTCTCTCCTGTGCAATATCCTTTTGGTTGTCATTTTCAACTTCCATGAATTTAAGCACATGTGCTACAGTCAGCTATATTGATCCTAACTCGTCACATTGGTATGTAAAATTATATAAGTTGATCTGTTGTTGTGTACTTCTCCAAAAAAATAACAGTGATTGCCAATTGTTGTTGTCTTTTTGTAAGGATATGATATGAGTTTTTGATTTAGAATAATTGTGTGAAATTAGTTTTTTGATATTGTTAATCTACTAAAGTATTGACAATGCATTGATCAATTGTATGTACATGTGACAGGTCACTATTCTATTTTGAGCTATTGAAGAATTTTTGGTTGGTGCATCACTTCCATTTTGAACACGATTCAACATGAGAAGAGAAATGTCTGTTCTTTCACCATCTCATTTTGTAGCAATTGTTGTTTGTTTTGTTATTGATATAATGAATTACTCTGTTATGAAGACAATAATTTATTTAGTTTTATTTTATCTTACATGTTTTGTTTAATGAATGTTTTTGTTTGTGTATTATTCACTTAAATTAAAATGGGAGCAAAATATTGTTGAAATTAAATTAAATAAAAAATAATGTAAATATGAACGCTAAATATTAGAACAGAAAAAAAAATTAATATATTATTGAATCACTATTTTGATTATTAAAATTTTAGAATATAAGAAAAAAATATTACTATATTAATATTTAGTAAAATTGTATGGTTAATTTTTTTATATAAAAAGTTAAAGATAAAAATTATTATAATAAGTTTAAACTAAAATTTATATTTAGTTAAATTTTAAGATTATAATTTTTTTATAAAAAAAATAGAAGAATAAAAAAATTAAGAACCAAAAAATAACTTGCACAAATTATGAATTGTTAACCGTGGTAAGTTGGAACCAGATACTAATAAATAAGAATAAGACACTTAATAAATAAAAAACATTACAAAAGGTTTGGACACGTGTTTACTTTTTAAAGGTGGAGGGCTGTGCCCGCAAGGCAGCTAAGAATTAACCCTCGAATAGACTGCCTTTTGTGTTATTGGCAAAGAAAGATGAGAATTCCAAATCTACCCTTTCTATTCCCTAAAAACTAGCGTGCAAGTTGCAACAATATTCTTCTTCTTCCCCATTTTCTCTCTTCTACAGATCTCACGAGAACCGAAACGAAACGAACCAATGAGCTAAATAAAGAAACATATTGAAACATATTTACATTCAACAGAGCCCAAAAATATCTAGGGTTTCGAAATCCTCCCTCCATTTTCTTCGGGCACTGTATTTTCCTCCCCGTCGCTTATCACCTCCGCCTACAAACTATTTCTCCAGGGATAATCGTTTACCCATTCAGATCGGCTGCTGTTCTCCCCGAGGTCGACGGACGACTTTTTCCCTGGAGAATTCCGGTTCCGGCGTTCATTCTCCCGACCGAGCTGAAAGGTATCCTAAACAATTTCACATGCACACGTCATGTTTGATATTTTGCGCCAACGAATGTGATAGCTATTGTAAGGTTTTTGAATTTGTTGATAATCATTGCCACCTTTTGATTTGTTTCGTTGAGATTGAGGTGAAAGAACGTGAAATTTGAGCGAAGGAATATATATTATCAGCATATGCCGGCCCGGGGAGGTATTGGGGCTTTTAGTTTTCGTAAATTCACATGTAGGGATCGATTATTAGCTGCGCTTCCGTGTAATTTGGTTGGTAGTCGAGGTTTTACCGGCAGCCTATTTGTCAATGGAGTCTGAGAATTCTCTCCCATCGACAAGCCTTGTGAAATGCTGTGATTGCAATTGCAAGTCTTTGACAATGAAAAGGTCCTTCTCAGAGACTTATCTTAAATCACTAAAGTGTAAACACAAAGACCGTGAGGCGGAAAACAGATTCTCAACTCCTAGGTTCATTTTCCCCCAAAATGCCCGTGTGGAGGTAGGAAACGAGTGTATGGTACTCCGTGATACTGTCGGAAGCCAGCAGAAGACGATTCAGGACCTTATTTCCGAGCTGGAGGAGGAGAGGAATGCCGCCTCCTCAGCCGCCAACGAGGCAATGTCTATGATTCTGAGGCTGCAGAGAGATAAGGCGGAGATTGAGATGGATGCGAGACAGTTTAAGATTTTCGCCGAGGAAAAAATGGCACATGACCAGGAGGAGATTTTTTCACTTGGTGAAATATTGTATCAGAGGGAGCAGGCTATAATGTCACTTACATGTGCAGTCGAGTCTTATAGACACAGGATGATGAGTTATGGTCTCACGGAAGGTGAGGCTGATGGAGAACCGGGTATCAGTGGTGTTTCGGAAGGGCAATTACCGATGCCTTATGATTACCCTCATCTCAAGTGCAATTCGAATGAGTCGTGGGCTTATCCTGACGTTGACAAATATGCCTCTGGGGAGACTCCAGTGTCTCGGGATCAGTTGAAAGACTTGGAGTGTCGGATTAATCAATTGGAGAGAAGTCCAAGGACTATTCAGCCTGTTGGTGAATTTGCTAATGCCAAAAATGTGCTCGAAAAGATTATAGTTGGTCACTCTCCGAGAACGCCTGGGCATCTTAGGAAGTTCTCTTTCGACAGTGCACACTCGCCTTTTGCAACGGGTAAGGAGATTGGCCCCGATTTTTTCAGGGATTCTCCTAAATCTGCTAAGAGCTTCAAGAAGACGGAGTTTTCATATATTCAGGAGAACTCTAATTTGAGTAAAGGGGGCAATGGGTCAGAAGTTGGAGATGATTCGAATGACAGGATCTATACAATTGATTCTGTTTATCAGGGATCTTCGTATAAGGCATCTTTTGGTGGTTTTGGTGATGAACGTATGGCAATTCCTGGAGAATCACCGTGTGTCAGAGACATAGAAATCCAGAAGCTGTATGCACGGCTCCATGCTCTTGAGGCTGATCGGGAATCAATGAGGCAGGCAATTGTTTCTATTGGTACTGATAAAGCACAGGTACTGTTGATGAAGGAGATTGCTCAAAACTTGTGTAAACAAATGCCTTTAGGAAGGAGTATGCCTGTCAGGAAGGAGTCGGCGATTGGGAGTTTTTTCTTCATGTCATTATTCAAGGTAATTTATGTTTGGACCTTTAAAACATATCAATTAAATGCCTTTTGAGCGTATCTGCCATTTTTCTACATGATGGATTATTGTCCGTTACATCATTATTTTAAATAGACAGATTTTTGGTGAATTGGTTGATGTTTGGAGTTTGTACAAACCATCTTTCCTAGACTTAAGAATAAGGCAGAGGCAGAGCCACTTGAGAAAATCGGCAAGGATCTAATTTTAGTTTTCTTTTTAGTTTTCATATGTTTACTGCAATTCTTTGATTTGTTCTTGAATTTTCTGACATGTAAATATATTACTCTCTAAGTTCAGTTGTTCATCACAAAAGCATGCTGCATAAACGCTAACGATATATGTCCCTTTTTCTTGTTCAGTGGATTCTTCCTATTTTTTTCTGGAGAAAAAAAGCTCGCAGATGCAGGTTAGTTCATTATCTATCAAAATAAGATAAAAAGGTTCCTTTAGTTCCTGAAGGGTTTGTTTCACTAGTCCATTGTAAAGAGTTCCTAAACTGTTTCATGTTACCTTTTTTAAATTGTTTTCGTGTATGTCTGAAAACATTCGCTGAATACTTACGCAAAAGTTTGTTTTTATTAACTTTTAGGTACATGTTTGGCTTATCACCCAAAAATGCGGGGTTGCTAATGCTTTTAGAACGTGATCCTCGTGTGGGTCAGTGGAGGTGTATTCTCCGCACAGGCATGTAAAAAGAAAGGCCAATTCGTAGTGCTCATGTGAAGTCCAAGGATCAATGTACACAGTTTTTGTTTTCGACACTTTTGTGAAAAAACATGGATTTATTACGTTGGATGCCCGGATTATTCTTGTTGTGCGGCGGGATTGGGTGTAGTGTTGGTTTTACCCTGAGCAGTCATCTTGTATTTCCCTTGAGGTATACAATGGATGATACCATTTTACTAGCAAAATATGGAATTTGGTTTTAGATGAATGTGATCATTTCGTATTTTTAAATTTTGGTCAGTCCATGTTTTCTGCTAGCTCCCCTTTTGTATACTGTACCTTTAGCTATCAGTTTGTGGATGAGTTCTCAAGTCTAAACACTGATAATTTGGATAATGTTCTTGTTTCCACATTGATTGTTGGAGGAGTGGAAATTGATAGGAATATAGTAGGATTGTAATTTCTTACTCTTTTTCCTTGTAGATATTATACTATTGACTGAATAATGAATAACATTATATGACATATACTAGTATTTAGTTGTAGTTGATTATTTGAATTTATAGGTGATTTAATAATCGAGAAGGCGTATGTAAACAGGGAAAGTTGGACCCAAAATATCCTCATTCGACCGGTGATAGAAAACCTTGATAAGAACAATGGCCATAGTTTCAGCAATGGTTCGTCTGCCTTTGCTGGCTGAGAAGAAGGGTTGTGCTGTGCTGTGTTACCATGACTAGACCAACATTCAAGGCAATTGAAGTGGACACAGCTGAAAAGCTGGGAATAAAGATGATAAGCCCGGAAACAGCAAGTATCAACACAGGACAATGCAGCATGCATAAACCACTGATTATTCATAGTACATATAGTGAACAAAGAAAAACCGATATACAAAAGTATATAGCCAACATAAAATGGACAAATTTTAACACCTGACGAAGACTGTTTTTCAATTTGAGAAAGTTCAACAAGGTCTTCAGCAGTAGATTCTTTAATTGATGTTTTATGAAAGCATGCAATATTAAATAATGAGATTGTTAGAAAAAATAAAGTGCATCCTACAAACAGTTAATTTATTCCTACTAATCATCACTAAAAGTAGTCTGAAACCAAAAAGACGCGCCATTTTCCGATCTTGGGATTTAAATGAGTCTATATACAAACATGAAAAAGATAACTCGTTGAACGTAAAAAATACACATATATAATCAAACAATTATACAAACAAACAAAAATACACATATATAATAATCAAACAATTATTCCAAATGGTCATGGAAAAAACTTGACATTATAAAATTTATTTAGGAATAAATAAATCAATTCAATTGTTAATAAATAACTCCCGACTCCGAAGTAGTAACTTCAAACAAATAATAATAATAATAATAATAATAATAATAATAATAATAATAATAATAATATATAGAGTATTTATTTTATTTATAGTAATTAGTATTTTGTAATTAAATTATGTGAGGATCCAAGCATGGTGTGCATGAATTTTACGAAAGTGGTGACGTACATAATTTAGCGATCCAGCTCTGTGTGTCATCTTTTCTCTGCCTGCATTTTGTCTCTGTGAGGATTTCAATCTAATTATCCATCCTCCGAATATTACAGATCCAATTTAATTCGACAATTACTGATTCAATTTAGGGTTTCGCATCGGACAATTTTTTTTATCTCAGTGCGAATTTGGGGGTTTCCAATGGTGAAAGTCGAGAGGATTAGGGATTTCTAGGAATCGCCGATCGATCGTTTGATGGGGAATACATGCGCGGGCCCTGATAAAGTGGGGAACAATGGCTTCTTTCAATCCGTGACCGCCGCCGTCTGGAGACCCCGGCAGCCCGGGAGCCTCCCCGCCCCCGACATCGACCCCGACGCCGCCAGCAATGACAACAGCGACGCTCAAACCGCGCCGGCCCCGCTCAAAATCGCCGGCGCAGATCCGGGCGGGAAAACAGAGAACCCGGCATCGGAAGAGGAAAAACCCGCGGCTCACATCAAGCGAGCGGCGAGCGCGGGGCTGCAGGTCGATTCGGTGTTGCAGCGGAAGATGGATAACCTCCTGAAGGATAAATACAGTTTGGGGAGGAAATTAGGGCAGGGGCAATTCGGGACAACTTTCCTGTGCGTGGAGAAAGGGGGGAACACTGAGTTCGCCTGCAAATCCATAGCGAAGCGGAAGCTGACGACGGAGGAGGACGTGGAGGACGTGAGGAGAGAGATTCAGATCATGCACCACCTGGCGGGCCACCCGAACGTGATATCCATCGTGGGGGCCTACGAGGACGCGGTGGCGGTTCATGTGGTGATGGAGCTGTGCTCCGGCGGAGAGCTTTTCGATAGGATCATACAGAGGGGGCACTACACGGAGAAGAAAGCTGCTGTGCTGGCAAGATGCATAGTTGGGGTCGTCGAGGCTTGTCATTCCTTGGGGGTTATGCATAGGGACTTGAAGCCTGAGAATTTTCTTTTCGTCAACGACCAGGAGGAGTCGCCCCTTAAGGCCATTGACTTTGGCCTCTCCGTTTTCTTCAGGCCAGGTACACAATCCAGATCAGAATTATGTATATACATGAACTCTGCAATTGAGTTTTTTAATCAATTCAGCTATAACGATGCATATGAATTTAAGAAAGACAACCTTATAGTTTTGGGGAGTTTTTAATCATGGCCTCCTCAAGGACTCGCGCGAGAACATATGAATTATATCGAAGAGGGTTATTCTGGATGACTTTGGTGTTACAAGATAAAAATATGCATGGGATAGCCATTTGCAGTTGCTAAAGTTTTCGATGTAAGCATGTGCAACAGATTAATATGGATTATATCATTATCAGAAGAGGAACTAATATCACATTTATACATAAGATTTTATGAATGCAACAGAGACACGGTCATTCAACATTACTCTATTTGCCATTTTCTCCTATGTGCAGGTATCTCCTATGAATACGAGACAAACTATAAATTCGCCCGATATAGCTACTTTTACTCCTATTTTTATTTTACTATCTTGGGATTATTTTCGGAATCCATTGGATATCTGAATATTTAGAATTATATAACCTCTTCTTTAAGATATATGAGCTGAAAATACAATCTGGGCCTGTATTGTAGTCTTTGTATCTACTGAATCCATTGCTGCAATTAAATAATGAGTGAGTTGCCTTCTCATTATTGAACTAGTAATTTCAAAATAAAAAAGGGAATGTGCTTGATTATAGTTCATGTTCACATATATTATTGGAGTAGAGCTAAAAATTATTGATTCTCGTTATTAGTCACTCCCTTTGTATGTTTGATCAAACTCTGATATTCTTCTCAGGTGAAATATTTCATGATGTGGTTGGGAGCCCTTATTACGTGGCCCCGGAGGTACTAAGGAAGAATTACGGCCAGGAATGTGATGTTTGGAGTGCTGGAGTTATCATTTACATTTTACTATGCGGAGTACCACCATTTTGGGATGGTAAGTATGTTCCTTTCATTGCGTGCTATTCATTATTTTTATTCAGTTGTTTAACTACTTTTCTTGCATTCCAAATCTATTCTTCGTACCAGAAACGGAACAGGGCATTTTTGAGCAGGTTTTGAAAGGGGAACTTGACTTTGTATCTGAACCTTGGCCCAGCATATCCGATAGTGCGAAAGATCTTGTCAGACGAATGCTTGTACGGGACCGGAAGAAACGGCCCACAGCTCATCAAGTTCTTTGTCAGTGTAACTTGCAGTATATGACTGGCCTGCCATATTTGGAGTTTAGGAGTCAAATTAATCTAGTGCCGGAAATAATATTAATGATCTTAATCTGTTTTGTACTAGGCCATCCATGGGTACAAGTTGATGGTGAAGCCCCAGATAGGCCTCTTGATTCTGCTGTCCTAACTCGTCTGAAGCAATTTTCTGCCATGAACAAACTCAAGAAGATTGCAATCAGAGTAAGTACTATTCATTTTTTCGTTGCAGCTCTGGAAATATCAGAGAGATGACATCAGTTTATTGTAATGTTTCCAATAATGTGTGGTTTGAAAGTATAAGATATCCAATGTTAAAATTTAATCTTGATTGATATAAGTGAACCTCAAAGAGACTATCCCCCATTAGCCCATATATGGAATGCCATCTTGGATTGATTATAATAATTGTTTTATAAATAATTCATGGAAAGGTGACAAACACAGCAGGTGAATTGAGTGGTCAGATTTAGTAGTGAGAGGATCTAATACACCGTATCGTTTCTGTGCAAGTATGATTTATTCCCATCTGTAATGTTGCTGACGAAACTATTTTATTTATCCGTAGGTCATTGCTGAAAGTCTTTCAGAGGAGGAGATTGCAGGACTAAAGGAGATGTTTAAAATGATAGATGTTGATAATAGTGGACAGATCACCTTGGAAGAGCTCAAGACCGGTTTAGAAAGAGTCGGTGCCAATCTTAAAGATTCAGAAATAGAGGGTCTAATGCAATCGGTAAGTAACAGTAGTAATATGCTCTTTGAAACACATTCTGAATAGGTAATGAAGTGATGTGTGTGTGTGTGTGTGTGTGTGTGTGTGTGTGTGTGTATTACAGAAAGAAAAACATCAAACTCTGAAAGAAAAAAAAAACACCCTCGAGGTTACATCTGCATTACATTTTTAGTTAATGGAGATTACGGAACATCATCATTTTTAGTTTCCGTCTTGCATTCAATTTTACCCTTCTAACTTCTACATATAGTAACAAGAAAACTGAACCTATTTGTAATATTTTGAAAGGTAGAGGGGTGTAATTGCATTACATTTGTTGATGTCGACAAATTTCGTCAGGTCAACTAATGGTTGGCCAAAAGGTAAACCAAACCTCAAGGGTTTCTTCTGTAATTTTCAAAGTTGCCTCCCCCTTCTAAATACTCTGGACGTCAGAGATAGTGTTTTGTAATCATCCCATCTCTAAAATGTTTGCAGTTTAATAATGCCTTAAAACAATGATTCATATGCCTTCTGTTTTTGTTTTTTTCTTTCTAATTGGCAGGCTGATGTGGACAATAGTGGAACCATAGACTACAAAGAGTTTGTAGCGGCAATGCTACACCTAAACAAAGTCCATAGAGAAGATCACATGTTTGCAGCCTTTTCGTACTTTGACAAAGATGGGAGTGGGTACATCACGAAGGATGAGCTCCAACAGGCTTGCGGGCAATTCGGCCTCGGAGATGCTCACCTAGACGAAATCATCCGTGAAGTTGATAAGGATAATGTACATACACACACGCCTCTTCATTCTTCATTCTTCATTCTTCATTCTTCATTCTTGAATCTTTCTTTTTCTTTTCAGGACGGGCTGATTGATTATAACGAATTTGTGGCTATGATGGAGGACACCAGTTTCGGTAACAAAGGACTGCAGAACAGTATTAGCATGGGGATGAAGGCTGCTCTTAGCTCTGATAATTCTTGATAACATAAACATAATTCATTGTTATTTAGATTCTGACATTCAGATTTTGTAAATCATATGTATGAATTCAGTTCGTTGTAAAGAATATGGAGTATAATATTAGTAATGAGGAGAGAATCCGCGGCAGGACAGACAGACCACGGACAGCCGAGTCTTTTTAGTTTTATTGAATCGCTGTCTGTAGTGTTTGTATATCTATCAACTGTTTTAATTCATTTGTTTCAGAGCCTTTGTTATTATTATTTAATTCAACCAAGAATTTTTATTCAATCTTTTTTTTATTAGGAAGGAGAGACTAAAAACTTCATCTCAAACTAGTAGACTAAAAGTTTCATTTAAAATACCAAGTTTGGACCGAAAAGATTCTATTAATTTAGAGAAATTATTAATTTATAAAAATTTTGTAGTACACTATTGTTTTTTTAATTATTTGGTGTCCCAATAATGCTGTTGCGGAATATTGAGGTCACTCACGGACTTTGCAATGATACACGCGATTGTTTATAACAAAGCTCGGTAGTTATGTTATCGAGTCGCAAGTATTAAGATGTCACTCATAGACTTTGCAATGATACACGCGATTGTTTATAACAAAGTTTGGTAGTTATATTATCGAGTCGCAAGTATTAAGATGTCACTCACAGACTTTGTAATGATACGCGTTTGTTTATAACAAAGCATGATAGTTATGTTATCAAGTCGCAAGTATTAAGATGAAGCAATTCCAGGGATTATGTTTTAATTCTATAACTCAATTTGATAAAAAATTACCGTTTGCTTTCCAACGAAGAAACTTTTACGATTATGATATCGAATGTCATGACATTTAATAATAGTTAAGGTCAGTCTTTGAAACGTTTGTGTATTTCTTAAGATACCGGTATTTACGCACGAAAATTAATTGTATGTGCCGGTTTCTAGAGTAACCAACAAGAAATGGTTGAAACTTCTGCTTTGTGACGAGAAATTTAATCTCACAAACAGAACAACAAATATAGTATATAAAGAGGTCTTTCAAAAATTTTAAGTTGATTGTAATTCAAAATAAGTGAATAAGTTATTTTATTCACGAGTTATACAAAAAATATATTTGAGTTCGGATAGTATTTCCCAAACCCGACCGTGGCGTGAGTATGTTTGAGCAGATGCATTCGATTAGGTTTTAAATACGATCAAGTGTTTCTGAATGCAAAATCATGAGTTATAGGGACAAACGTCAGTCTTTGACAAACGTTGTATTTCAGAAGAGACCATTATTTGTACGCGACGGTTTCTAAAGTAACCAAAACGGGTTGAAAATTCTGTTTTGCGACGAGAATTGTAATCTCACAAACAAAACAACAAATGTAGTATATAAAGAGGTCTTTCAAAAATTTTATGTTGATTGTAATTCAAAATACTTGAAAAGGTTATTTTATTCAGAGTTATATAAAAAATATATCTCAGTTCGGATAGTATTTATCAGACCAAACCGTGGTGTGAGTATGTTTTAGCAGATTCATTCGGTTCAGTATTTAAATACGACCAAGTGATTATGAATGTCAAATCATGAATTTAAATTGAAAGTTATTATTTTTATAGTCTTCTAACTTATTATTGTATATTATTTAATACAATCAAATTATATAAAGAAACATCATTTTTAATATATTTTTTGTGCAAATAATTATAATTGTTGTTAATTTTCTTATTATATTTTTACACCTGAATTATGTTTTGTATAATAATTGCAGGTGAAGTTTTTTATTTATTAGGTTGGTGTCCCAATAATATTGTTGCACAATATTGATGCCACTAACGGATTTTGCAATCATACGCAGTTGTTTATAACAAAGTTTGGTAATTATGTTATCGAGAAAAAAGTATTAAGAGGAAGTAAATATGGGATTATGTTTTAATTCGTAAAAATCTAGATTAAAATATATAACTCAATTTGATAAAAAATTACTGTTTTCTTTTCAACGAAAAGAATTTTCGATTATGATATAGAATGCTATGGCATTTAATAACAGTCAATGTCTGTCTTTAACAAACGTTAGTGTATTTTTGAAGAGACCATTATTTACGCACGATAAATTGTAAGTGGTGGTTTCTAAAGTAACCAACAAGAAAATGTTTAAACTTCTGTTTTCTGACGAAAATTGTAATCTTAAACAGAACAAAAAATTTAGTATATAGAGAGGTCTTTCAAAAAATTTAAGTTGATTGTAATTCAAAATAAGTGAATAAGTTATTTTATTCACGAGTTAGACAAAAAATATATCTAAGTTCGGATAGTACGTATTTTCCAGACCCCGACCGTGACGTGAGTATGGTTAAGCATATGCATTCGGTTGAATTTTTTAAATACGATCAAGTTTTTCTAAATGCCAATTCATGAATTTAAATTGAAGGTTGATATTTCTATAGTCTTTTAACTTATAGTTATATATTATTTAATACAATCAAATTATATAAAACAACATTATTTTTAATACTTTTTGGTGCAAATAATTATAATTGTTGTTATTTTCTTATTATATTTTTCTATACCTAAATTATGTTTTGTTTAATAATTGCGGGTGATGTTTTTTTTAGTTATTATGTTGATGTCCAAATAATGTTGTTGCAAAATATTGAAGCCACAAACGGAGGCGTAATTATTGTTAACTTTCAAACGAAGACATTTTTTGATTATAATATCATATTTCATAACGATTAATACAAGTCAAGGTCAGTATTTGAAACACGTTGGTTTATTTTTTAAGAGATCAATATTCACGCACGATTAATTGTGCGTGGCGGTTTCTAGAGTAACCAACAGAAAATAATTGAAATTTCTGCTTTGTGACGAAAATGCTAATCTCACAAATAGAATAACAAATGTAGTTTATAAAGAGGTATTTCAAAAATTTTAAGTTAATTGTAATTCAAAATAATTGAATATGATATTTTATTCACGAGTTATACAATAAATATATCTGAGTTCGGATAGTATTGCCCAAACCGATCATGGCGTGAGTATGTTTGAGCAAATGCATTCCGTTGAGTTCTTAGCTACCACAAAGTGTTCAGAATTGCCAAATCATGAATTGAAATGGAAGAATTGAAATAGAAGGTTGGTATTTTTATATAATTTTCCAATAGAAATAAATATTATATATTTAATTTAATCATGTTAAATAAATCAATATTAATTGTAATAGATTTTGTTATTTATCAGGTTGATTTCTCGATAATGCTGTTGTTGGAAAAATTGAAATAAAATATTTGGTTTGACCAATATTTGACTGATTTTTTATGGCTAAATATTAATTCAAGTTGTAATTAATTTGTTGCTAATTTTCTACGAGATTGCGTAGTTAATTATATTATTTTATTTAGTCAAAATCCGATTTTTCGATGAGTGAGAAATAAATAATGAATTAGCCAAGTGAAAAGACATTATTGAATAAGATGATTATGTCTCATCCCACGTCGAAATGTGGGAGATAATGGGTTTGTGAGAACCATTATAAAAGGTCATGTGTATTGATTATTGAGAATATGAAAAGTCTCTAATCCCACATTGAATGTGGTGAGAAAGTTAATACTTTCGTGATGTTATATGATGAGTTAAAAAATGTTTCAACTTTGAGTAAGCAATTGACTTGAATTATTATTCTTTTTCAATTGGAGTATGATTTGGACTTGGGCTTCTGAGATTTTGTTGGGCCTATAAAAGTTTAACAGGTACAAATTGTAGTGGGCCTGTAAACTAATAACATGTAAGGTTATTACCCTTGGGCTTACCAGCCTTTGGGCTGAGTAAAATTAGTTGAAATATTTAAATGAGTTAAGCTTTTTGGCTAGCCTAAATGGGTTGTACGGAATTTGAATAGTCAGCCCAATATGGGTTGTACGGAATTTGAATAGTCGGCCCAAAGACTTGAAAAGTCATCCGAATTTTATTTATATATTTAATAAAAAAATATATATTAATCCTCATAATTGATGTGACTTTTGAGTTGCATGTAACCTTTGAGTTGCCTTTTGTGTCTTTGACACTTCCCCATACGAGTATAAATAGAGCATCTTAGTTGATCAGAAAGATTCATTCAATTACATACTTCATATCCCACATCTGAAATCTCTTCTCTCTAAGTTTATAAACATTCTAGTGTTAGAATATTGTGTTAGAATAACGTTGCAAAACCGTAGCATACACGGGGCGTTTTAGTCTTGCGGATAGCGAAAACGCCTCGACTACCCGCAACACGTTTATGTTCGAAGCCCGATTCAAGGTTAATTTATTTGCTTATTTTATTTAATTTTATTTTGGAATTGTAAAGATCGGTAGTATTGTTCTAGTCCAGATATTATTTTATTTTATGTTTCGGATTTAGACATTTTGTACAAAAATAACCAACAGCTGTTACAGAATATGGATGTCACTAACGAATTGTGCAATGGTACGCGTTTGGTTATAACAAAGTTTGGTAGTCATGTCATAGAAATAAATATTATATATTTAATTTGTTATTTATCAGGTTGATTTCCCCATAATACTGTTACAGAATATGGATGTCACTAACGAATTGTGCAATGTTACGCGTTTGGTTATAACAAAGCTTGGTAATCATGTTATCGAAACGAAAGTATTAGGATGAAGCAATTCTGAGGATCATGTTTTAATTCCTATAACTCCTTCTTACACGAAACTACAGTTCGCTTTCCAACGAATACAATTTCCGATTATGATATCGTATGTCATTAAGACTCAAGTTCAGTCGTTGACAAACGTTGGTGTATTTCTGAAGAGACCGGTATTTACGCATGGTCAATTGTACGTGACGGTTTCTAGAGTAACCAATAGGGAAGGGTTGAAGTTTCTTCTCTGTGACGAGAACTCTAACCTCACAAACAAAACAACAAATGTAGTATATAAAGAGGTCTTTCAAAAATTTTAAGTTGATTGTAATTCAAAATAATTGAAAATGTTATTTTATTCACAAGTTAGACGAAAAATATATTTGAGTTCGGATAGTACGTATTTTTCAGAATTCATTCCGTTGAGTTTTTAAAGATTTTTAAAATAATATTAAAATCGTAAAAATAATCTCACTCAACACAAAATTTAAATAAATCAAAAAAATGATCTCACTCAAAATAGAATTTAAATAAATCAAAAGTTTTTAAAAATAAAATTAATATTTAAAATTGCAAAAGAATTTAAAATAATATTAAAATCGTAAAAATAATCTCACTCAACATAAAATTTAAATAAATCAAAAAAATGATCTCAATCAAAATAGAATTTAAATAAATCAAAAGTTTTTAAAAATAAAATTAATATTTAAAATTGCAAAAGAATTTTAATTTAAATAAATCAAAAAAATGATCTCACTCAAAATAGAATTTAAATAAATCAAAAGTTTTTAAAATAAAATTAATATTTAAAAATGCAAAAGAATTTTGTTGACAGTGGGATTCGAACCCACGCCCTTTTGGACCAGAACCTTAATCTGGCGCCTTAGACCAACTCGGCCATATCAACTTCTTGAATTCAATTTTCTTTATAAACTTAATTAAATTATACTCCCTCAGTCGATTAACGCTTGTTTTTCATTTTAATATTTCATCGGTCTCAAAATTTTGACTTTTGACTCACGAATGACAGCAATAGTATCTTTCTATTTGTTATTTATATTTTATGAATAAAAATAAGGAAAAATAAATAAATTATTTTTTACAATTTAAAGGCACAAAATGTGTCAAACTAGAATATTGTAGTAACTAGTGCTTCTTTTGTAGCAATCATATGCCTGAGCCGTGGGTGATTCTCTTCTAAGTTCTAAGTACTTTCAAATGATATGTGTTCACGAATAAAGATAAAATGTGCAAAATCATAATATGACTCATTAATACAATATTTGGTAATCGAGACAAAGCAATATAGTTTGAGTTTAAAAATGTGCATATTTTGTTGGAATAGCATAATTATTTAGGATATAGAGGGAATACAATTTAAAAATGTTACTTACTCTACTAATTTTAATTATTGTAGTATATAATACTCGATCTCTTTCATAATAATATGACTACTTTTTTTAAATAGATAGAGTATTGTACAATAACATGACTTTCACACATAAAATTATATTAATTTTTAACTTTAAAATGCAAGTTTACTTCTATTTTTTTAACTTATTTTTTCAATTTTTCACGATTAATTTATTTTTTTTAACTTAAAATAACATTTATACTCTTCACTATTTAATTAAAAAGTAAAAAAAAAAATATTTTTATTGATCTATATATTTAGATTTAGAAAAGCGGTCGTATAATTTTAAAACAGAGCAAATATTGGAAATTGTATTGAAAATGTTAAAATAAGTATTCTCTTCAATGAGTTATGCTATATGCACACTAACGGCATTGAGGTGATGGATGCCTTTTTAAATTTTTTTTTATTATTATTTAATTAAAAACACGTTTTTCAATAACATTAATTAAAATTTATTTTTACGAAACGTAAATATTTTTATATTTTTGAAATCTTACAAAATGCGCATGTAATATAAACATCAATTTTAAATATCAATTATTTCATGCGTTTCTACTTACTTGTACACGCAATTAAATTTGTCCCGAATTTCAAAAAATACTTCGTTTTTAATTACTGAAAATTTTGAAATAAATATAAACAAATACGACGAAACTTTTAAAGTATAAAATGACGATCGAAAATCATAAAAACATTGAAAAACCTTTTTATAAAATTGCGATCGAAAAAAAACATGTTTTTCGAAAATATTAATTAAAATTCGTTTTTACTAAACATAAATATTTTTACATTTTTGAAATCTGCAAAATGCGCAAGTAATATAAATATCAATTTTAAATATCAATTATTTCATGCGTTTTTACTTACTTGTACACGCAATTAAATTTGTCCTGAATTTAAAAAAATAGTACTTCGTTTTTAGTTTCTGAAAATGTTGGAATAAATATAAACAAATACGACGAAAATTTTAAAGTATAAAATTGCGATTGAAAATCATAAAAACATTGAAACACCTTTTTATAAAATTGCGATTGAATATAAATAAAAAAATTAATTAAATTTTGTTTTTACGAAATTTAAATATTTTTACATTTTTTTAATTTTCAAGATGCGCACGTAATATAAATAAATATAAACATCAATTTTAAATATAAATTAAGTCGTGCGTTTCCACTTACTTGTACACGCAATTAAATTTGTGACGAATTTCAAAACATACATATTTATGACCGTCCCCTGTGCTGTCATTCCCTGTACTGTCATTCCCTGTACTGCCATCCCCTGGTTGTCATCCCCGACGTTATGGCGGTGGAAATTATTAATGTCTATTGCCATCCTTTTATAATTTGGCAGAATAATAGAGAAGAGAATTGCCATCCTCTTATTAATGTGCGTACAGTTTCACATGAAGCAGAAGATTAGAGAAGAGAAGAAGAAACGAACCGAGAAGCAAAAAGAAGAAAACCCGTGGAAGGAGCTTGGATTTTCTGAAGTCAAGTAAAGAGGAGAGCAAGTCACTCATTCCGTGAGTTCAAACTTCCAGTCGTAACAGCAAGATCGACGGAGGAAAGGTAAGTAAATACGATCGAAGCTTTCATAGAAATTATTTCGATATCATGTCTATTCGTTTCAGTGCTTGAATTATATATCATTGTGTAGCCCTCGTTGAGTAGATCATTTAGGTATATAGAACTTACCTCGTCGTAGTCGAAAAAAGTTAGAGTTTAAGTTTTCGTCGTTTCGATATCGAAAAATGTTTCGTCTACAATTCGATTTCGTGTTGTTGAGTTGCGGTACTTGAATTATATACCGTTGGATAGCTCTCGTCGCGAGGATCGTTTTGATATATAAAACTCACATTTTCGACTTCGAAATAAAGAACAAAGCGGAGGAAGAAACGAGTCGGGGATGGTGGCAAATGGGTTGGTGAAGATGGAGACTATATACAAGGGCGGAGGTAGAAATTTTTTTTGGGAGGGGCTGAACTAAGAAAGAGAAATAATTGGGAGGAGTAGAACTCGAACCCAAGACTTGGGGGGCTAGTAAGAGAGATCTACCAACTGAGCTACCTAACTTACATGTACTGTAGATGAATAACTTACATGTACTGTAGATGAAATATAGTATATATATACCTTATTAATTTAAAGTCAGGGTGGGCTATATATATATGTATTTGTTTTTAAATTTATTTATTTTTACAAGGAAAACTAATTAAAAAAATAAGATTAATTTTAAAAGAAGATCTATATTTCATTTTTAAAACATTTTCTGATCCCAAACAATAAAATTCCTTTCCAGAGTAATATAATTCATCAAGATAATTTTTGAATTCTTATTAACAATTACTCAAAAAAAGAACCATGCATATCTACGTGACACTAACTTTAATATTGTGATGGTTCAAAAAAATCTTAATAATAAATAATGTATTCAATTTTGTTATAGGACCGCTGGAGTAGACGAGGGGTAGCGGCCACAATTTCAAATGAGTTATCCTTATGATGCGGGTTATGTATCTGAGGATATCACGAGCGATTTTTTAAGTCCGTCGGAGGGTATAAAAGGGAAGGAAATTGTGAAGTCATATGTTAAGTTGATTGCGGGTATGCGAAACATCACATTAGCCATTCGTGATTCTAAAACATTTAAGGTAAGGTTTGTATGTAGTCAAGGTGGACAATATAGACATTCTTCAAAAAACAAAAATGAAAGAAACACGAAAACACAAAGAAATTCGTGTGAATTTTGTGTAATTGCTAGGCAATTTGATATCGATCAGGATCTTTGGCGCATCGATGTTGCGACTGGGACACACAATCATCTCTTCCCGGAATTTGCAGAGGGTTCGAGACTGGGTACCTTAACAGCCAACCAAGTTAAAGAGATACAATGTCATGAGCTGCTTCATATAAGTCCACGCAACATTTTGGCAGATATAAAGAGGCGCGATCCAACCAATGTTACAGATATTAAGAGGGTGAACAATGCTATGAACAATATAAGGAGTCAAAGGCGGGAAGGGCGAACCCCCACACAAAACTACTTCCACGAACTGGAAAAGCGAAATTACAGGTAAACATATTAGCACACTTTACACTTTACAAATATTTATTTCACGTTAATTAATGAAATTATGGCGGTGGAAATTAGGTACGATTTTCGAACGGGAGATGACAGTAACGAACTACAAGATGTGGTTTTTAGCCATCCAGAGTCTTATGCAATGATAAACACATATCCCCAAGTACTAATAATCGATACCACGTACAAGACGACCGTGTACGATATGCCTTTACTGGAGGCTGTTGGGGCAACAAGTACAAACAAGACGTTCACCATCGCATACGCATTTATGCAGAATGAAACGCAGGCACACTTTGAATTTGTCTTGCAATTTATTCGGGGATTGTATGAGAGTGTTGAACCGACAGTTGTTCTTACGGATAGGGATCTCGCGTTAATGAAAGCTGTGGATAAAATATTTCCAAATTCTCAAAAACAGTTATGCAGACGACACATAGAGCAATGTGTTCTAACAAGGGCTCTACAACAGCCAGGTTTCAATAAAGAATTTGCTGAATGTTTTAAACATCGATGGAATATGGCAATTGAAGCAGCTACACATGAAGAATTTTTTATTAGATGGGAGTGGGTAAAGCAACAGTACTTCCACTATCCTGGACTAATTCGCTATTGTGAAAAAACGTGGCTTTCGAAGCATGCACACAGAGTTTTAAGTGCATTTATCGATCATCGACTGAACTATGGAAACTACACGACAAATAGGTAAACCTACAATTATTTTAAATAAGATTTTTTATATATATGAATATATTTAAAATTTTACGAGTTCTTAAGTTTTACATGTATACACTTTAATTACAGGGTTGAACAAGAGCATCACAGGGTGAAAGCCAATCTCGACGGCAGTAATTGCACATTTGACTATGTGTTCGATCAAATTCATCAAGTCATGGAATTGCAAATAGTGGAGATAAAAAAGCAATCGATGCTCAACGCCAACAAGACAAGGATCGATATGTTGACCAACAAATTGTTCAAGAATCTAGTTCGCAACGTCACGTTTAAATTGTTCAGAAACTAAAAACGAAGTATTTTTTTTAAATTCAGAACGAATTTAATTACGTGTACGAGTAAGTAGAAACGCATGAAATAATTAATATTTAAAATTGATATTTATATTACATGCGCATTTTGTAGATTTCAAAAATTTAAAAATATTTATGTTTAGTAAAAACGAATTTTAATTAATATTTTCGAAAAACGTGTTTTATTTTCGATCGCAATTTTATAAAAAGGTTTTTTAATGTTTTTATGATTTTCGATCGTCATTTTATACTTTAAAAGTTTCGTCGTATTTGTTTATATTTATTTCAAAATTTTCAAAAATTAAAAACGAAGTATTTTTTGAAATTCGGGACAAATTTAATTGTGTGTACAAGTAAGTAGAAACGCATGAAATAATTGATATTTAAAATTGATGTTTATATTACATGCGCATTTTGTAGATTTCAAAAATGTAAAAATATTTACGTTTCGTAAAAATAAATTTTAATTAATGTTATTGAAAAACGTGTTTTTAATTAAATAATTAAAAAAAATTAAAAAGGCATTGATCACGTCAATGCCGTTAATGTGCATATAGCACTTGTGCTCTTCAATTCATAATAACAAGACCATTTTCTTTAGATGGACATTTCACAATAATAGGAACTCTCCCAAAAAGGAAATAAATACTCTTATTTTTTCACTTTAAAATATAATTTTGCCCATATTTTATTCATTTACTTTTTCAACTCCATTCAAAACTACTTTACTTTTTAACTTAAAAATTCATTTATACAATTTACTTTTTCAATTCCATTCAAAATTACTTACCTTTTAACTTTAAAATACATTTATACAATTCATTTCTTGGTAATAAAAAAGTAACATTTTTTTTAATCTGCCTACGAAAAAGTGTCCAATATAAATATTTATAAAATGGAGGGAGTTACTTAAACTTTTATTAATAATTATCATATTTATTTATTTATTCATTTGCGCTTCACAAAAACCAAAAATAAAATTATCCAACTGCCAACAAAATAGAAAAGGCTCCGCTTCCATATTCCTGCAACTTTTCTACACCGCATCTGCTCCTCCGCCACCGCTGCTTTTTGTCAGGTATATCCACCGCCGATTTCTCTGTCAAAGTGGGATTCCTTTGTGTGTGTGTTTCTTCATAAATCTGGAATTGGGAGAGATTATTTACATTAGTTATGCTAGATCATTAGTTACGCCTTTTTTTCTTATCTTAGGGTAATGAAATTTGTCTAACTAATGATGAAGGTTGATATTGTTTCCATTGTAATGTTTTCCTGTCATTCTGATTTTTTCTTAGGGTTGAATTCTAGATGGGAGGTTCTTTTCTCCTGGAAAATTAAATTTCTTAGAAATCATATCGGATTTATAGTCCCCCAAATCAAATAGTGTGATCGAAAACAGAGTTTTCTGTAGTATGCATCGGTTATATTACATCTTCTTGAGAATCTGCATGGTGTTAATGATTGCACAAGACACTTTGATAAATGTAAAAAGCCTTGTACAGGAGTATATATGTTTGTTATATATAATGTTCTTACGCTTTCGAGTGTTTATAGATAGATGGATCCGGGCGATTGAATGATGCACACTGATAAAATTTTGGATTAGCATACATATCAGTATTATTGCCATCATTCTCTGTTTTATTTCACTTTTTGGATATTGAAGTTTTGACTATGAATATGTAAGTTTTAGGTTACGCTGTGTCTTCTCACAATTGTACCTCCATCTGCTACTGTCTGAATGAAATACGTTAAATAATTTCTAAACTCAACTGTGAGGTAGTATCTCTACATTTCCACCTATGATTTGTGATTTTTTATTTATTTGCAGAGGGACTCTACCCTCAAGATAACCATGGATCGTCTACCTGGAAATGCACACCTCATGATTGTCTCCGATCTTGATCATACGATGGTGAGTCGTGATCATTCTTATCGTTCATTATATATGGATCTGTACTAAAGGGAAGTCAATATGCTTTCAGGTTGACCACCACGATCCCGAGAATCTTTCCTTGCTAAGATTCAATGCCTTATGGGAAGCGAATTACCGTGATAATTCTCTGTTAGTTTTCTCGACCGGGAGGTCACCCACACTATACAAGGAGTTAAGGAAAGAGAAGCCCATGATAACTCCTGATATCACAATTATGTCAGTGGGGACCGAAATAACATATGGAAACTCTATGGTACCGGATGATGGCTGGGTTAATGTTTTGAATCAGAAATGGGACAGGAACATAGTATCTGAGGAGACAAGCAAGTTTTCTGAACTTACTCTTCAGGTATGGCTCTATTCTGTATTATGAGTTAACTACCAAAAACACTCAATCTTTTCACCTTTTCGCAGTTGTAACTCATTTTCTAACTATCTGCAGTTGATACTCTAACCTTCAAACTTTTTCCAAACATTTACTTTGGTGATTTCTGAAAAGTAGTGTAAGGACATTTTTTAAAAGAAGATTGAAAGTGGAGTGAATAATTGAAATTATTTATTTATAAATGTTCTAGTTTTTTTTGAAAATTATTGAAAGCTAGATTATAAAAACTGTCAGAAGCTATTTCGAATCAAAATTGATCATTTATAGACTATAGTACTATTTAATTGCAAATATTTAAACTTGAGCCAAAACTGAGGAAGATCTTTTATCCTGCCATTTACAAACTGACTTCCTCTGAAAACCATCTTCGATTATGCACTCATGCAGTCTGAGACAGAGCAGAGACCTCATAAAGTAAGCTTTTATGTTCAGAAAGACAACGCCCAAGACATTATGAATTCCCTCTCCGTGCGTTTGAAGCAACAAGGGGTATAATGAGTCTTTTCTGCTGCTATTTTGTTTTTCAGTCTTTTAGATTGTTTTTAATGAGTGATGACTCATAGATTTTCATTTTTTGATGTTATAGTTGGATGTCAAGATAATATACAGTGGGGGAATGGACTTAGACATTTTGCCACAAGGTGCTGGCAAAGGGCAGGCACTTGCTTATTTGCACAAGAAATTAACGGCCGAAGGTAAATTGCCTACGAACACACTTGTTTGTGGTGACTCTGGAAATGATGCTGAATTATTTACTATTCCGGGTGTACATGGTGTCATGGTTAGTGTTTCTTACCAAACATTGTGGTAAAAAAAAAGTTGACGCCCTGTAATGGATATTTCCTGACAGGTCCGAGTTTTGTTCTTTTTATTTAACAGGTCAGCAATGCACAGGAAGAATTATTGCAGTGGCATTCTGTGAATGCCAAAGGTAATCCTAAAATAATTCACGCGTCAGAGAGGTGTGCAGCTGGTATTATACAGGCAATCAGTCAATTTAACCTGGGCCCAAGTACTTCTCCCAGAGATGTTATGGACTTCTCTGATTCTAAGATGGAGAAGTTTAATCCTGCCTTTGAAGTTGTGAAATTCTACTTGTTCTACGAGAGATGGAGACGTGCTGAAATCGAAGACTCTGAGCTTTGTTTGGAAAGTATGAAAGCTGTCTGTGTACGTTGTGGACTTGACTTTCTCAGTTTTCAGCCTCTAGTTGAAGTGCATAGCAATGCATCCCTTGACATAGTCTGAAATAGTAAAACAAGTTTATTTCATGTTATTGGTATATATGTGAGGTTTGAGGTGTTTGACTATTGTCATACACATCCATTAGAGGTCTGTTTTGCATTAATAATATACCAAAAAGGGAAGAATAATAAAGGAATTGCTGTGTTCACAATAGATGAGCATCATATCAAATACTGTTTTGTCCCTGGTTATATAACCCAACCTTTTCTCTGTGTTGCTTTTTGCAGAGTAACTCTGGAACTTTTATCCATCCTAGTGGAACCGAACAGCCCCTTCAAGACAGCGTAAGCTCACTGAGAGCATGTCATGGGGACAAACAAGGGAAGCAGTTTCGTGTGTGGGTGGATCAGGTTTTGCTCACTCAGGTTGATTCAGACTCATGGCTCGTGAATTTTAAGAAATGGGAGCAATCGGGTGAGCTCGCTATTCTTTTTTTGTCTGTTTTTTACTTTTTTTGTCTTATAAATATGAATAATGTTTGGTGGCTTTTGCAGGTGAAGAGAGGCAGGGTTGTCTGACAACGGCTATCTTAAGTTCAAAAGTAATTCCATAATAATAATTGATCATGCTAAGCCTAAGCCTCTTTTCGTTTTCCACACGCACACACACATATATATATTGTACTACTACTAATATAATTGCAAATTGATTTTCAGGATGTGAGTAGTGTTGCAGAAGGGCTGACTTGGGTGCATGTCCATCAGACATGGTTGGATGGAGCAGGCCCAATCCAAGGCCCAAGCCCAAGCAGTCACTCAACTTGGTTATTCTAGATTGGGCCAGACTGTTTTGACATCTTATATATGCCTTCATATAAATAAAAAGACATATACAGCACTGTATATGCTATTGATGGTATTGAAAACAGTATATCCCATTGAGACTCTGTGCATTAACAATGTTTATAGTAAAATGTGAATAATGGATGTGTTTTTAGCAGTTTTGTAAGGCATTTTAAATGTGCTTTGAAATGTCCCTGAAAAGTAGTTCCATGGATCGGATTAGGACTCGAATTTTAAGTGCCTATAGGGATTGATTTTCAGAACACGAATTCTAATTAAGTCAGATTTGAATTGAGGAGTGTAAGTAAACATTGCACTCGAATTTTAAGTGCCTATAGGGATTGATTTTCAGAACACGAATTCTAATTAAGTCAGATTTGAATTGAGGAGTGTAAGTAAACATTGCATAGCTTCGCTTCTTCATCTAAAAGCTCGAAATGATAGATAAGTTGGACAACTTCATATTTATATTATTGGGTTGAATATATTATTGGATTGAATATATTCTTCAATAGCATACAGTCAAAGTTGGTTTTGTCAAATGTTTGACTAATTTTTATAAGTTTTTCTTAATTATAAAAATGAGTCATGTGCCTATTTTACCCTTAAATTCATTGGATAATTATTTTTTAACAGGGCTAAAATAGTAATTAATTGTACACTATTATACTTATAGGAGAATACTACGGTAGATTTCTCAAATTTGAATGTACCTTACATTTATAACATAACTTATAAACTAATGATACTTCAATTTTTTATTATACACCCTACCATTACAACTTAAATTAATTTTTTACCTGATAAATATAGGGTAACCTGCTTATAGCAGGTTTTATTAATAAAATATAAAATATTTTAATAAAATTATTTAAAACAAAAAAAAGTTTA
Organism: Euphrasia confusa; assembly: GCA_954870475.1. NCBI lineage: Eukaryota > Viridiplantae > Streptophyta > Magnoliopsida > Lamiales > Orobanchaceae > Euphrasia > Euphrasia confusa. The sequence goes on from OX940960.1 coordinate 30,015,856, forward strand.
TATACTTAATTAATTTAATTAAATAGTACAAATAATTTAATTATACGCAATGATTTTTCTTCTTCTTTTCAAACATAGCGCAAAAAATTTTATTTTTTTCAAAAATATGTAAAAAAAACAGCTAAAAAAATAAAATAAAAAATGCCTGTAAAATTTTTTTCTTCTTATTCTTATTAAATTAATTCGTAATATTTTTCTTCTTATTTCTGTAAAACTAATTTGCTAATTTGTAAAAAATAAAAATACTAATAGAAAGATTTGTATTCTTATTTTTGTAAAAATAATAGGCAAATCTTAAAAAATATATAAAATCGTAAAGATTTTTATTCATATTTGTATTTGAGTTTTCATGTTGTAAAGAAATTTATTGAAATCTCTCGTAATTATGAGAGATTTTAAAAAGTAAAATTTAGTTATATTTTGCAAAGAAAATCCATCAAAATCCATAAACTTTTAAAATCTATTAAAATGCATGGACTTTAGAATACCTACCGAATTTTTAAGACATTTTAAAATCAATATTGAATACCTCCGGATTTTAATGAATTTTTAAAAATTTGAATTGAATATATCTAGACTTTAAAAGTCCATTAAAATCCTACAAACTATCAATTGAATACATCCCCTAGGTCTTGATTTGTTGCTTCAACACATTATCGTTTTTTTTATTTAAATTATAAAAGAGAATTTAATTAAAATTTTATTTTAGAAAATTGAACTTATCATATTTTCGTTAAAAATAATTATTTATACATATATTAATAATAAATTATTATAATAGAGTGATTTGTGTAACTCTTGTTAAATAATCAACAATTGTTTTATTTTTATTTTTGGTATTTGAGTTTTCATGTTGTAAAGAAATCTATCGAAATCTCTCAGGAAAGATTTTAAAAAGTCAAATTTAGTTATATTTTCCAAAGAGAATCCATCAAAATCCATAAACTTTTAAAATCTATTAAAATATCAAAATCCATACACTTTTAAAATCTATTAAAATACATGGACTTTAGAATACTTACGAATTTTTAAGACATTTTAAAATCCATATTGAATATCTCCAAATTTTTATGGAATTTTAAAAATTCGAATTGAATACACCTAGACTTTAAACGTACATTAAAATCCTACAGACTTTCAATTGAATACATCCCCTAGGTCTTGATTTGTTGCTTCAACACGTTCTCGTTTTTTTGTTTTTTTTATTTATTATCTCGGTCCAATTAAATAGTTTTATTTTTTTAGGTTTATAGATTGAGGTTAAATTAAATTCACGAGAGATCTTAATGTATCGGAGTGTTTGAGAGAAATATGTTTTTTTGTTAAAAAAATATTGTGTTTATTTAATTATTATGAGAGATCTTTACCGTCTAACCAAGTCTCTTATCATTTAAAATTTGTTTAGTAGAAAATATTAAGTGACGTACCTAGAAATTTTAGTTAGAAGTGTAATTTTAATAAAAAAAAATACAATATTTTTATCGCCCAAAATTAGTGCTAGTTTGATATTAAAATAAATAAATAATGTAATTTTTTGACAATTTTATCGCCCCAAGTTAGTACTACTAATTTGGCCCCTAGGAAGTATTTTTAACTTCTTTTTTTTCCTATAAAAAGTAAAATAAAAATGCATTTTTTTAAAGTTAAAGTATCAATAATTTCGAGTTAAAAAAAAAAGTTAACAAGTAAGATAAATTGTATTTTAAAATTAATATAAAATATTTCAAAAAGTACGCGATATACTTTTATTAGACATATAAAATATATAAATTTAACCACATATATTTATTAATATTACAATAAACAATTTTTTTTATTATTATATAAAACTACTAAAAAATTAATCAAAACATAATAAATTATAATTTACTTAAATATTTAAATGATTTTTATAATAATCTATACATATATAATTTCAGGATTAGTGAATAGTAATAATAATGTTATGTTCACACTATAAATTATAAATAAAAAAATTATAAATTTTAAATAGTAATATTATTAAGCATATTTAAATTATATATAAATTTTAAATATTAATTTGAAATTATATATTTTTATAATGATAATTAATTATTATCTTAAATATATATATATATTCTATTTCTTTTCTCAGCATTATTTTTTATTACATTAATATTAATTTAATTATTATATCATAAAAATCGATCTCCTCCTATTCCCTAATCCAAAAAAATTGATCAAACTTTTTAGGTATATTATTTTTCTTGCTTCTATATCATTTTTTATTTTTCTAAACATTGAATCATTTACATTTATTCATTTTTTTCCTCGATTTTTTTAATTTTATGTATTAATTAGATTTTTTCGCATACTCCATAATCAAATTTTCGAAATATTAATTATGTTCGACTAGATTTTTTTTAAATGGGGAAATCATGGACCGGAGCATCTCTAAGAGTAGAATTATAATTAGTACCTATATTTTTTCCTAATTTTGATATGGGGCATTGTTCCATTATTAACCTTTTCAAGTATATTAGTAATTAATATAACTACATATCTAATATCATCCGCTGAGATTTTAAACAACTACGCTAGACACCTAGTATTATAACATATCTAAACATGAAATACATATCTAAACATGAAATATTAACAAGTCCATATTTGCATATTTGTTAGAATTAGGTATGTTAAATATCTAAACATGAAATACATATCTAAACATGAAATATTAACAGGTCCATATAAACATGAAATATTAACAGGTCCATATTTGCATATTTGTTAGAATTAAGTGTGTTAAATTTCTAGATTTTTTATTTCACATTTTGCATTTTAATCAATTTGGGAAAATTTTAGTTGAATTTGGATTTAGACTATTTAAAAAGGTTGCTCATATCTATTTATATGACATATCTATATCTATGATAGATATGTATCTATACATATGACATATTTATGACATATCTATAATAGATATTAGTGTATGTGGTAAATCTATAATAGATATCTATTCATATATATATATATATATATATATATAAATAATGTTGCGCAAATATATTTTACGCGCAAATATATTTATATAAAATATTTTTATGCAAATATATTTATATATATAATTTACTGATTCTTGCGCAAATATATTTATATTCTTACGCAAATATATTTATATATGTATATAGTAAATAAATTAATATGTTAAGGTGTAGGGATATTTACGACTTTATACATTTTAAAAAATGCCCCTACTTAGTATTTAAAAAATACAAATTCCCTAATAAATAAAAAAGTTAAAAATATACGACCCCTAAAAATGAGGTGAAAAAAATATAGGTGTTCGAAATAATATTAAAAAGCAATCTGCCCCATAGCCTAATATTACCTTTTTAAATTTTTAGGTTATCCCTAATTCAGTTCTGTAAAATTTATTTTTCAGGTTATTTTAATATAATTGTATTTGTGTCATCTCATCCCTTCATGTTCACTAAGTAAATACAATTTTTTTATATTTTTATTTATTTTCCAGCTTTATAATTTTTATTTTTCATTTATTTTGATTTTTCTCCACCGATTTTAGGTATTTGTTGGATGAAACTCGAGGAATGTAGAGACAAGAAACAGAATGCAGAGACTCCTCTCCCACCAGATCAGAGGCTCCTCAATCGGATATGATATAAATCGAGAGATGTGCTCGAGTATCAGACACATGTGGAAGAGAGCCAATAGGTCTCAACCCAGGACTAACTACATAATATGTCAATGAAAATTTGTAACAAATAAAGCACGTGCATCGCACGGGCAATGATATTAGTTTATTGAAATAGATAGAATTTTAATTCGAAAACTAACAAAAAATAGTGTTAATATTCAAATTTTTTATATTATTATAAAACTTATATAAATAATAGACTTAAAATAACAGTTGAGGGAGTACGATCGCACCCTTTCGGTTGTACGTAGGTACGTCCTTGCAAATATTCCTAAGATACAAAATATACAAAAGCTGCTAATCAGTCACTCTCGTGACCCGCGACTCGCCAAACCGGTCACCACAAATGGGCTTCTAACCTCGATTTCCTCGTTCACGTTCACCCACTCAATCGATTCGAACACTCCCTTGCCTTCCTTTCGTGAAACGGAGTCGGTGCGGATCCTCGACAACGGCTTCGTACGTCGACTCCACTTCCTCAACATTGGACACAATCCTCGCCACTGTCCTCGTCTCTCCTCTCTGAAGTCGTGGTATGTATATGGAAAGATAGTCATTTCAGAGCTCGTCAGACAAGAGAAATTATCGATAAACACGATCTGCTCAAGCGTGTAGTTGACGCTGCACATGAAGGACAGATAATCCAACATGTCTAGCTTGTACACGAGGCCGGGGTGAAGCGAGTCTGACAGCGAAACTTCTCCGGCTCCAACGTCGTATGTTTCATAATTTGAAAGTCATTTATTGCATTATTGTAAAATAAACATTATGTGCACATGAATATTAATTTTAATATAATTTATTATATTATAGTAAAATGCACATGATGTGCACGTTAAAATAATATATGCATTTAATGTAATTTTCACTATATTTAAAATTGATATTCACGTGCACGTCACTTTGCTTTTAAAAATGAACTTGTTTAAATTATAATAGTAAATTGTAGTAAATTTCATAATTTGAATCTAATTTATAGTAAATTGTACGTAATATGCACGTGAATATCAATTTTAAATATCCTGATTAATGATGCGCACATAGTTTACATAATTTATAAATGATTTTTCGAGGTCTTCGGCCTCCTCCCTTTATAGTGCCTTCGATTTAGTCATCTAAAAAATAAATAATATCGTGGAAATTAATGCTCCCTTTCACCTTGAAAGCATCCATTGAGCCGGGTATGCATGACCTAGAAACAAGTACAATAAATAAATAAGTAGTAAAAATTAAGAAATAGCATGCTCTAGAAATGGAGTAGAGTTTAAAAACATCATTAGTTCATACAATAAAAAAAGAAAACTGATAAAAAACATGTATAGTGAAACAACTCATGCAGTTTTAAAACTTCATCATGCCATATTCAGAATTCCAGTGTACCTTGAAGCTGATTCGGTGGACAGGTTGAGGCCTAACTTCGCCGACACTCCATCAATCTAGGGATAAACAGGATCCTTCTGCAACGGGAAGGGATTGGAGGCCCGCATACCCTCGTCACTACTGGAACTTTAATTTAGATTCCGGCCAAATTCCTAAAAAAATAAAATATATTGGTTTGAAATAAAATCTCATAGATTAAATACAAAAATGAGAATATATCTAACCAACCGGAGACCAGAATGCCGATAATCGTGTCAGCTACATTTTAAAAGAAATTAAAAGAACTACATTTTTTTATATACATTTTCTACCAAAGTAACAACAACTAAGTAACAACAAGCTCAAATAATTGAACTCCAATAATTCATCCGCCTGATCAAATCTTTTCCACTGCAAAATATCCTTATCTGCAGAGATGTCCTCCCACTTGATTAAAACTCCATATTACTGATGCAAATTATTGACGACCGCTTACCCTCTTCAACTTCATCTATAAATACAAACTCCCTTCACTCTTCACTGACACAAAATATCCAGAACGAAAATCCTTCTTGCACTTATTCCCCTGCTTAAAAGACCAATTCCCATACTACTCTTCTGCAGCTCAAGAGGTATCATTCTTCTTCCCTCTCACTTTTAATTAATTTACACCACTTGAGGCCGATTGGATATGGATTTCGCCTCCTCGTCCGTGAGACGAGCGGCAAAACCCAAGAAGCCATGCACATAGGTTTGCACCACATTTTTAGTTATTAGTTTGTTGAATTATTTGAAGATTTTGAATCAAAAAAATTAACATGTAGTAATATTTATTTAGCTATTAATTACTTGTCGAACAACAATGTCACGAGCTCAATATGGATGTCCACGCTCGAATTCGAACTCCCCATGTAAACGATATGCACATCCTTCTCAATTCCTGATGAAACTGCATGAAGTTTCAATAACAAAAGTTAAATAAAGAGTAGATCGAATTGCTGGGATATGATTGTGTTGTTAGCTTCATTCATTCATTCTCGGGCCAATTATTTATTAATTCAATTTGAAACTACGTACTAATTAAATTTTAATTACATAGCGTTTGGGGCGTAGAGCTGCCACGAGAAGAAATACGAACACACCGATAATTAGGAAAGAAGTCGATCTTCTAGCCATTGTTGTGCTGCAAATATTGTAAGAAAGGGAAATATTGTTACACAATAATAACATGTATTAAATATGTCGACACTTGAATACCCTCAATCAAACAATATTAATTAGTTGGAATGAGACGACGAAGAAATTAAAATATATCAAAATCTGCAAACCTCTTCAACGCCACCCTCTTCGTTTTCTTCTTCTTCTTTGAGTTTTGAGAGAGTGAATTCAAAATGAAAGAAAGACCGATTGAAACTTTAAAAAACAAATTAAAGTAATTAGAATTTAAAGTTACCTTAAACAACAGTATATCCCATTGAGAACGCGCGTCTCCGTGCATTAAAAATCATTATAGTAAAATGCGAATAATGGATGTGTTTTTAGCAGTTTTGTGAGGCATTTGAAATGTGCTTTGAAATGATGCTGAAAAGTAGTTCGATCGATCACATCATGTCTATATTCAACGTTAGCCCCTGCGGATTAGGACTCAATTTGTCAATTTTTAAGTGCCTATAGCGATTGATTTTCAGAACATAAATTCTAATTATGTCGATTTGAATGGAGTGTACGTAAGTAAAAATTGGATACATACACATATAGTATATATATAGTTGTTTGATCGATATCGATCCTATTGGTATGCATGTGATGTATTGCTCGGTGAGAAAGGGTACGTAGTGGTTGGGATAAAAAATGATTGAGGATTCATAAACATGGCGCATTTATGATTTGCTTCGAAAGAACTTTAAATTCATATACACACATATGTATATGTACTTGTGGGGTTTATTCGGCCAGGACCATCAAACCGTACGTACGTGCTTTGTCGGATAATAGCAGTAGTGCATGCATGTACTATTACTGTGATGTTTAATTATTAATTGATGATGTCACCAATATGCGCCTCGGTACGTATACCTACTGTGTGTCTGAATATTCGACACACCATAAATAATCTTGATGCATTTTTAGTATTAATTTGACTAAATAAGTAGTAGTATATCTCTCCGGATTCTCACAAGATTAAACACACTTCTAAATGCACTCACTGCACCCTCAAAAACTCGAACACGAGCTCCAAGTTCCAACAAAGGCGAAAAACAATCGTACAACAAAGATTTTACGTGGTTCTGTTGAAAGAAACTTCGATCTACATGCACTTGGAGAGGGAAATGATAATTTAATATTATTTACGCTCTTAATACTATCGAAATGAATTAAAATATGGTTCTAAATCATGAATGAACATAAAATTAAACATATTATACACACCCCCCCCAATTTCTACCTCAGAAGAACTCTACGATCAATTTAAATTTAGCGAATCTGATCCATCCAATTATAACATGAAGCACTTAGAGCAACCCTAGTGGATACAAAATAGCCTTTGCCATTCCCAAAATTTGACAAAAAAAATTAAAAAAAATTATTTTAGTGGTAAAAATGGCAAGAGCCAAAAAATAGCATTACCAAAATTCTAGTCATTTATCATATTATTTGGATAAAAAATTATTGAAGTATATTGAGTTGCTCATATGCAAGGAGTTCTATGCGCACAAGAATTTCTTGCATATGAGCAACCCAATAATATTAGGTCTGTCAATTTCGACACGACCCAATAACACGACTCGAAACCCACACGATTACAAAGCGAGTCAACGGCGGGTCAACCCGCCATGACCCATTAATTAAACGGGTTAACAGCGGATCGACCTGCGAACTCGAAATTAACTCGCTTAACCCATTTATTAAATTTATTTTAATTTTTTATATTATAATAATACATTATCCAATAAATAAATAAAAATAATAATAATATATTACTTGTTTAGAATGATCGATTAATTGTCTATCTCTTACAATTAGTGTTATCAAGACACTCATTATCTCTTTTAAATTTATGTTAATTGTGATGTGTAGTTTGTTTTTATTTAATTGAGTAACTATTCATCAAATTAGTTTCATTCATGAAAATTTGTGTCATTAGAATGATCATATTTCATTTGTAATATTATGATCATTCTTATAGGACATAAAGAGTATATAAAACAAAAACGTATAACTGTTCATAATATACATATAAGTATTTATAGTGAATTAAATTATTTTATTGTATTATTATTTATAAAAATATAAAAAATTTAATTTTAATTATTCAAATAATTTTATTTTTTTCTTTATTTTACTTTTAAATTGATTTATTAATATTTTATTTTTTTATTATTCAACATGAAACAAATTATTTATCAATTAAATAAGTTAAATGGGTTGAAAACAAGTTGAAAATGGGTTAACCCGTTTAAAAATAGGTTGGGTTTGAGTTTAATTTTTCGACACAATTATTAAATAGGTTGGTTTTGGATTTATGTTTTGTGACCCGCAAATAGCTTGACACGACACGAACTCGACCCGACACGACCCATTGACACCCCTAAATAAGATACTTCAATAAAAATGACAAGGGTTATTCTTGTCACATCACACTTAAACATAAATTAATTAATAAAATAATACTTCTTTTTTGTTTACTATATTACTATTACTAATAAAAAATGATTAATTTTCAATAAATTTAATAATTTTACACACAAATTAAGGAAAGATCAAACGAAAGATCAATTACTCCCGCATCAAATACTAATCTGCTCCAACGTTTAAATTTTTTTATCTAACTTAAAATTTATGAAAAAAAATATATTAAAAAAATGTTAAAAGGTCAAAAATAATTTATTTATTTATATAGAAAATCATCCTAACTATTTTTATGATATTGAATTACATTTTAAAAATGTGAAATGACAAAAGCTATTTTTTTGCCAAAATAACAAAGGTTATTTAATTTGGCCAAATGGCTGGGGTTGCTCTAGCAGTATCAAACTTCGTGTTGAGAAACACATGTGATCATTGATAAAAGAATCTCTCGACAATTCTAAATTTCTAACATAGTAATTTAAGAATGAGTTATTTAAGATATGCTTCATATCTCTAAGTATGAATTTTGATCGATTTGACTTTCAAAATTCTAAATTTAGGTGCGAAACACGAATTGAAATGATCTTTAGACGACATCATATCCTAATAAATTTGAAATGGTAATCTTGTATGTAAAAATCAATACTCTTTCTGTCCTAAAAAAAAAAATGATGCAAAGTGCATAATTTAATACTAAGATATAGTGGTAGTAGATGATATTCATGTCATATAGATGAAAAAAAAATACTACTCCATTACTAGTACTACGTACGAGTTTCGTCTATCAAAGAATAAAACCCATCCCTTCAATTGACCATCCATTTATGATTTCTATTTTATTTTTATTTATTTTGAGATCGAAAATAAAAAGGGCAGCTGAAAACCAGCGCAACCATCGGTCATTTTAATCACTCACAATTCTACTCCATAAATTAACCAACAAAACACTGAATTGAAGTAGAAAAAAACAAACCACAAAAATAAATTAAAAAATAAAAATAAATAAAAATAAATCAGATCAATCGAGCTTCTCCGTGCGCATCTCCGCCGTGCTCACTGTGCAGCCCGGCCACCGGAAGCCGCACACTGACGTCGGAAAATGTCACAGGCTTCGCTCTGCGCCACAAATATCCACATTATATGAACAATTTCAGGTAACACCCTGTTTTAATTTCCCCTCTTTCATTTTTTTATTTAATTTCTAATTAAAATTTATTTTATTTATTTCCAGGTTGCGTAAAATCTACAAACCGCGGTTGATTTTGTTTTGAAGAAATTAGGGGCAGTAAAAATAAATAAATAAAATAAATAATAATTAGGTAAACTAAAATAAGTAAATTATAAATTGAATAATAAATGGGGCAAATGACTAGGCAAGTGAAGCTCCGGTCGATGCCGTCGGGAGGGGATCGGCGGCAGCCGCTGCTGCGGCGATCGGACGTCTCGGGTCGGATGACGGGGCGGGCCGGCGAGGTGGCCGGAGGGACGATGGCGGTGTGCTGCTGCGGGCCGTGCGGGCTGGCGAACCTCCTGGTGCTGGTGGTGTACAAGGTTCCGGCGGGGCTGTGCCGGAAGGCGATTAAGAGGAAGCGCCACCGGAGGATGATGAAGGAGGGGCTGCTGCCGCCGCGGCGGATAAGGTGCGGCTGCAGCGAGGAGGAGGAGCTGCTGCATATGCACCCGATGGCGGCGAGCCCGCTGTCGATGGTGACCCTCGAAACGACGTCGTCGCTGGGGAACGAGGAGATAATCGAGCTCGAGAAGGAAATGTGGGACCAGTTTTACAGCGCCGGCTTCTGGAGGAGTCCGTCGCAGAGATCCGAAATCTCAGCCGTCCACAGTAATTTAATTTAATTTTATTACTGGAAATACACTATTTAATTATAAACCTTGTACGGTTTACTATATTAATTACCATTACCGCTTGCATTTTTTTTATTAGAGGGGAATGGATATATGTTAAGTCTTTTTTTTCTTTTTTTTGGAAGAAAACTAGTAGGATATCCTTTAATTTGAGAGTGTATATTTCTTTGTGTAATTTGAATATTAAAAATTCACTCCAATAATATATTTTTTATATTTATTCTTTCAATAGAGAGTGTAGTACATGGACTCATCACTCAAGTCTATGTAAATTTAGGTGCATTCTTTTTGGTATCATATATCTCACCTTATTGATAAATATAGTTTTCTTGTACAATTCTTATCGTTATAGATTTTATTTTTTTTGATAGTTTGTGATTTAGAGAGACCTATGGTTGTAATATGGTTTATTCAATTAGAGTAGAATTACTGTATTCTTAATCACTTGTAGGTATTCTCTATTTAATTTTTTTATTTAATTTTTTTATGTAAAATTCGTTTTAAAATTATAATATTTTAATGAAAATTTATGAAACTACATATTATTTCAATGAAAATTTGTCCTATTTATTTCAGAACAAATTTCATAATATTTCATTAAAAAATTGTATCACTGGAAGTTCAAACTTTACGTTGCTGTTGCTGAAGAATTACAGGTTTATATTGTGACGGTGGTGAGAGCAGAAGAAGTGTTGGAGGGCCCCCACAAAAATTGGTCCCCACATTGTTTCCATACACATGTTAACTGTTAGAGCCTGAACTCACTTGTTGTTCCCAACATTCCCTTAAAAACGCAAGTCACTCTCACGCATTTGTTCTTTGACTCCTCCCACATTTAATAAAACAAATCATGAATCATCTTTAATTAACCATAAATTTGAACATTTTCATAAGCCATTTAGAAGTACATTTAGCCACTAGTATTCGAAGATGTTCGTTCTCAAATGCAACACTGACGAGACCGTTATAATTTGTCTAACTAACTCGATTTTAACTTGAAACATTTCATGGTCGTTTAGAGATACTATACGTGGTCAGTGTTAGCTTGCACGATAATATATCTCATGAGATGTCCCAAAAGATTTTACTAATTTTTTTACAACCAAATGTTTGAAAAATTGATCATGAAAAGCTAATTTTTCATGATTCTCAAACCACAAATATTTAGCAACCACTGCTTCGACCATCAAATTCACGGACTCATCTTCATCCAAAGCTGTCTTCGTTTTATGTGTGCAACAGAGAAAATTTGTAAGTTGAACTTGTGTGTCTTGGTTCAAAAAATGAATTTTAAAAGAGAGTGAGATTGAGAATATTTTCAAAATTACCCCAAAAAAGAAATGCTTAGTTTTTTTAGAAGTGAGTTCTCAAAAAAATATCTTTACTATATTTAAAATTTCAAATAATCCATCTACCGTTTAATAATTGTCAAACTCAAATTTAAGTGATAAATGATTTTTTTTTTCTTTTTCCCATCTGCAATACTAAATTGCCAAATGTACCTGCTTGAGTCCAATGGAAATTATAAACTAGAACATTTCTGTTATTGTTTGTTCTTAGTTTCCTGGAACGGACGAGATCAAGAATTAATCCAGAGACTTGTGTGACATTGGCAGCGGCTTTAGTAGAAGCCGCTGTGATAATGCTTGTAGCATGTCTAGCCAGATGCGTTTAGCAACAGCTATCCTTCCACTGTAATATATAGTATATGTGTCCCCATCCGAGTCGTCTTTCATTTACATATGTTTCTTATGAAAACCTACCTTGTAGGTGAAGGTGACTATTATCAGTCTGAAAGATCCCAACAGGATTGGATACAAGAATGCATTCTAAAAAATTCTTGTCCTAAGGGTTTTGTAACATCTTATTCTGGCTGGAGACGATGAGCCTTTCATCTGCTTATGAGGGCCTCAGCGACTGAATCTGTCAAGTATCAGAAACTACCCCAAAAATAAACGAAACAAGCAATCTACATATTCACTTACACTGAAATTGCAACCAGCGACTTCAAGGAGAGAAAGAAATGTATTTCGTCACCATCAATGAAAAATTAATGAAGCAAATTCGAAAACATACATACAATCCCAAGCCTTATTATCAACAGCAGCTCATAATAACATTATCAGACACTTGCTCAAGAGGATGATGATGAGGAGGAGGAGGATGATGGGCTCATATTCCCGATACTCGTGCCAACATGCTCAATGACAAACCCATATATCTTCTTCTTCAAACGCTCTATCTTTTCTATCATTAATCCATCCCGTTTAGTTGCCACGCGGTCCAACCAGTCGTTCACTCGCTTCAGCTGAGACAAAATCGCCGCTATCGGGCCACAGTCGAGCCCACCACCACCGTTACATTTCCCAAACACTTGAAACCCAGCCATGATCGACTTCTCCACAAACCCCACAAACCACATTTGCATCTCCGACTGCAAACTCTTGCCGAGCTCCACAGTCTCGTTCATTCCCATGCCTCTACTCCATGCCCCAACTACAGATGACGATGATGATGTGACCCTCATGTTGTTATTATTATTATTCTGAGTTGCATTGGAGGATAGTCGTTTCTTCGGGATTGACTCAACTTTAGAGAAGGAAGCCTCAAACTTCTCATTTGTCAGGAGAGAGACAACCTCCAGGTTTGTAGCCAGAGCTGCTTCAACCCAGAGTGAGCTACTAGATTTTGATTGGTCTGATGAGTGATTAACAGTCACTGAGGGTGTTGAGATGCTGTTTCCAGAAATTGATTCGGCAACGGCTGTTGATTTCAGAACTTCATCGTAAATGGACATGAAGCGATCAATGGTGGGCAGTGGGTTTTCAGGCTTTGCAATTGAACGGAGGTCTGAGAACATACTGCAAATAGTAAAGATATACTATGTTAGTAGTTTGTTATACTATGTTAGTAGTTTGTTAGAGATGCATAGGTATAATTTAGTTAAGATTTTTAAATAATTTTTCCAGGCCCATGATAAAACAACGAGCCACCGATCTAGATACAATCATATAATTGTACTAATTCTAACTAGTTATTATCGTCTCACCACTTCCTTTTTTTCATTTGAAATTTTCAGAACCGACTTTTAAATGTCATACATGTAAGAGACAATGATGAATATATACCAATTTTTTTTTAAAGATACAAGACAAAAAACGCATATTCAAATTCAAGGTCTGCACCTTAAGTTCCTCACAACAGATTCCGTGGCAATGGCCTCCTCTAAAGCTTCAGCAGCAGCTGCTGAAGCAATTTTTCTCCTTTGCATAGCATCCTGATCCAAGGCCACGATAAAAGATATGATTATCATTGATGAACTATTGAAAGTAATAAGTCATCGTTTCGATTAATCGGCATATTGGATTTTAAAGTTTATATGGCCCAAGTCTTTATATACATACCTTCCCAAGTTTTGCAAGACTTGGAGAGACCATATCAAGTGAAACACTGCCATCGGTCCACTTCTTTTCGTGGATGGTGATCACTGGCTCTGTACTATTTTGTTTCTCCTTCCCTACAGGACTTTCAGAACTTACATCACTTGGCAAATTATCATGGACATCACTTAGACGCCTCGATATAGCAGCCTGAAAAATATGACACAACCAATAACTTGATGATTTGAAAAGTGTACATTAACTGAATTCCGCATATGGTACAAGAACAGAGCTAATTCCAGCATAAAAGTATTACTATTATGATATGATAGAATATAAAATTTCACCTGAGTCCTCAAAATAGCCTGCAAATCCACTCTATTCTTAGTTCCCGAGTTATCTCTTTGCTCGGAAGAGCCTCCTCCACCCGAAGCTGCTGGTCCATCATCCCAACTCTTCCTACTCGGCTTCCCAGCCCCCAAAAGCGAGTCGGAAACCTTAGAAATTCCGGCCACGATGTTATTCATCTTCTTCTTCCCCAACGAGTCCTTGAGCCCGCCGGATAACCTCCGGGCCGGAGACAGTGACGTCCTCCTCGACACCACGGGACTCGCCTGCCGCCTCGAAGCAGTCGGAGACGGCTGCCTGTACCTAGACGGCACGACAATGGCTGGCTCCCTAGATGTCCTTCTATTCTCTTCCTTGGCAGCGGCAAGGCTCGGAACCACACATTTTGAGGGCACGGGAGAGGCGGACCTCTTCCCGGAATTAGGGGCCGGCGACTGATCCCTCTCGGGTTTCCTCACCGATCTCTGCTTGAGTGCCCCCGGGGAAGAAAATCTATTCGAGATCTTACCTGATCCAGATTTAGTATTATCTCCTCCGGAATTCGAAGTCACGTTCACGTTGACGTTCTCTTTGGGCGGAATCGATTGCCGGTTCGCCTTGTTCTCGATCTCCTTTTTAGTCGCCTTGGATAGGTAGGCCGCGACGGGGTCGTCGGAGTCGGAGACCGGCTGGATCACGAATCCGGTCTTAGAAGGGGAGATTCGAGCGATTAGGGGTTCGGGCGCTCCGACGAAGGGGTGGCGGCCGGCGACGGGGCGGAGGTTGATCGGAGTGGGAACGGGAGGGCAATCGAAGAGGAGGCGGTCGAGGTGGACGAACTGGCCGAGCTGGAGGCGGTTGGTGAGGATGAGGTCGGTGTCGCGGTCGGAGAGGGAGACGTAGGTGGAGTTGAGGGAATCGGAGAGCTGCACGTAGAAGCCGTGGTGGGGCCAGAGGGAGTCTGCGGCGGAGAGGGCGGGGACGATCCCGATGACCTGGAGGAGCGGGCTGCGGTGGTCGCCGGTGACTTTGGTGGCCGTGTTCATGGATTGGAGGAGCTTCAGAAGGATGCCTGGGGTTAGGGTCGCCATTTCCCCGGAAATTTAGGGTTTCTGTTTCTTCTTTCTTTTTTGTTTCGGAGCGTAATAGCACTGCACTGGAGTTTTTAGGGATTTGATTTGTGACCGTTACAAATTTTGAAATTCAAAAAGGCCATTCTTTCCTTTTTGAATGGTGTGGGGTTGATGTAAGATGATTAATTCAAATAAATACAATGTTTTTTTTTTGTTTTTTTTTCTTGTTTTTGTTGTTGTGATGAGAAATTTATATAGAGAGAAAACGTCAATATTCAAGGAGACACGAAACTACGAAAGCATCATAGATAGAACAAGAGGAAGAAAGGGACTAAAGGATCTTCAAGCATTTCAACTGAAATCTATGTGATCACTTGAAAGTTAAAATGTAAAACAAAATCACGTTACATAGATGACACACAAGTTAAATATTGACTACTCTCAAGGAGGTCAGAAGTATGATTATTTCTAGGGGACGAAAGTATTATACATTATACTACATTTTTGTTGCACTATGCATATTTTTATTCTTCCTTCAGGTAGGATGTTGTAAAGAAACTATACATATATACTTAAAATCGGCTGTCCTCTTCGACTTACCCTTGCGATTCTTTGTGAGCTACAAACCAGCAAAACCTCGGTTTTTGGCTGTTTCCTTTCAGCGATTACCCTTTCTCCCCCGACGTTTGACCTGATTACAAAATAGTCCATCTACTACATCAAAATTACAAAAAAATACCACAACATTTTATTTACATTTATAAAAAGTTATCCAACAATCAAATCTACACCTGATTATTACTTTGAAAAGTTACCTGGGACCATGATTGTCGGAGTCGATTTTTTTTGGGTTCATGCGAAGAAGCCGATGGTTGTTCAATTGTTCGATCACCTTCCGAGGAAACTAATTCTTCTCCATTTTCCTCGTTGGAATCTCTCAAGCGTCCATTCTTAATCACACCAGGCTGACCGTCTCCAAAATCATTACTACTACTCCCCCGAAACATTGAAATGGCCTTTTCCAAAGTCCCCAGAGCCAGTCGAACCTCGGGGCTAACGCTGCCGACCTTATCTTCGACCTCATGTGTAAAACGTTCCGTAGTATCATTCATCGTTCGAAAATCTTGCTCCGCCTTATCGCTAGTAACGACTGCTTTTATACTCTCGTTGTTTACAATAATATCACGTGAAGTATGAGCATCTTCCTCTCTTTCCTCGATCTCTTCAATTTCATTGAGTATTTTAAGGTCATGACCTCTTAAATCGAGGGGTGTGCTTCTCGGGCTTTCTAGAGGTGGTGGGATCAGAGGTTTATTTTGCGAGTAAAGAGCCTCGTTTATACGCACATACATTGGGTCTTTGAGAGCCTCGCGAAATTCTTCATCACCTCTAGTGACGGAGGCAATCTCCTGCAGAGATCATCAAATTAAAATGAAAATGAAGTAAATAATTAAATATAATATGAGTTCACGAAATTCATCGAAGCATATTGAGACTTTTGCCTTTTTATAGAGCTTGAAGCCGCTGCCCA
Source organism: Euphrasia confusa (assembly GCA_954870475.1). Lineage (NCBI taxonomy): Eukaryota > Viridiplantae > Streptophyta > Magnoliopsida > Lamiales > Orobanchaceae > Euphrasia > Euphrasia confusa. The sequence continues at coordinate 30,032,698 of OX940960.1, forward strand.
AGAGCTGCCTCGAGATAAAATTGATAAATGCTGGAGGGACAAAGTCGAGTTTGATATCCATGGTTGCTATTGTCCTGCACGACAAAATTACTCCTACTTATAAATACATCTATAGGCGAATATTTTGATCAGAGAAAAAAATCGTGATCGTATTGCGATACTAATTCACCTGAAGTAGCTTCTATTTGCAGTTAACTTTTGCATAGCAAAGCCTCCGACTACGTCGATTCTTACTACATCCTCTGCATCTGGTATCCCTTCTCTAGTAAACCCATGAGTCTTTTTTTCAATACTCTCCAAATCAGATATCTAGAAGAAAATAAAAGATTAATATCAAAGAAAAAACGAGTCACGAATTGGTCGGAAATCGGAATCAAGGAAAACACTGCTGAATTACTGTGTTAAGCAGCACCACAATGAGACCCTCCTGGAAATACTCGAACGTGAAAAAATGCACTAGAGCCTCTCTGCTCGACAGTGGCCACGAAAGCTTCATCCTTTCTTCCAAACAATTAATTAAGCACATGTCAGCATCGTAAAACAAGTTGTAATAAGAAGAGGAAAAATATCACTTGCCGCTGGTTTGTAATAATACCTCACTAGCGATATTTGTTCGCCCATTCGAACTTTTTTTACACATTGGGACGAGATGATTTTGAACGTTGGTATTGCAGATTGAGGCCACCTGGCAGAATACATCGAAACCCGTTTTGTACTTATTTTGGTCCTAAATTTTATGCTTATTTAGCTGATAAAATCAACGTGCGAAAGGTTACCATTTTTTATAGAGACCAGACTCGCATGAAACGCATACACCTGTTGTTAAGGGTGAAGAAAACTCGTTCGAAAAATAAAATAAAAATATACTATAAAATAACAGCGACACAGCGTGTCTTGGATTTAGCTTACAAACATCGAGGGTGCCATCCACATAGCCTTCGACGAGCAGTGAATGAAACGGAGTTCCAGCTGTCCCTTCTCGGTACATGACTCGAAATTCATCAGTGTCTTCTTTTACCTACAAAATCAATCATAAAAGCGTGATAGATAAATACAGTTGCAGTAAAAATTGTACAGTAAATATTATCTATGAAAAACGATGGAATATATATAATTACTTTCCAGCTTCTCTGAAACTCTTCGTTGGATTTCAACCTCTCGACTTCGCTTGTGGATGCACTCCTCAACATACCGAGAAAATTGAACATCTCTTTACTTCTTTTTTCCACCACATTTTCCGTGAATTCTGAAAGGGCAGAACATAGGAAATTACAAAATCATCGTATCCAAAAGCTCAATAAAACTGTGATATATTTAACAAACCTTCTAATCCATCATCATCCAATGATTGTAACATTTGATTCTTCACAAGGGTCCGAATCGTTTCGTAATTTCTCAACTCGGACGACGCTAGTGTCTTGTCCAACTTGCTTCGATACTCCGAGATGTTACCCTTTCCCACCATACTTGAGATCATCAATCAATCACTCACACTACAAGGATCAAGATTCTCACTTGAAACAAGCTCCACCGAATCGCAGAATAAATAACGAATACGAAATGTGGGTGTTAGGTGTTTGATCCCAAAATAGCACAACACACAACAACAAATATAAGTTTCATGTCGACCCCGAAAAGGGTAGCTTTCCGAAAGCCCACATACACCTTGTTAGTTATTACAGGAAACACGCAGTTTTCACTCAAAATGTGTGCACACAAATACTATATTCACAAATAGATAAACATTTTTGTTTGCTTTTACTCACTGCTCGATCATATATCAAATTAGTAAAAAAAAAATCTATGAAAATCACAGAATAACTCAGATTAAAAACTTGTACAAACTTCAACAAAAACACAATCACTTACCTCGGAACAAAATATACGAAAGGCGGAAATGAAAAATACATATGTAAAAGCATCAAGAAAAGGTAAAAAGAACTGCGGCAAAAAAAATACTTGCCTCTGAAACTTTTATCAAAAACCCGATTCGTAGTTCGAAGATAGTTCGGAGATCTCATAAGATGAGGTGGTGAGAGACCATTGTTTTTTTTTATACATTAAAAAACAGAGGCGTCTCTGGAACATAAACACAGCATAATAATAAATAAATGTTTAAAATAATGGAAGAAAATTTAGAGACCGTGATACTGATAATGGATTATATTTACATATTTAATGTTTTCACAATTTACCATGCATTTTTTATAAGAATATTTTTAATGGTATGTTGGAACTCAGTTGACACATTACGCATTGTTTGTACTAAAAATTTTGTATCTCAACATTTAAATGTTTTGAGCTACAATTTTTCTTTTTTATAGATGTAAGTCTCACAATACAAAATACATATCAAAGTTATACCTAATATCAAATATTTGATATTCTTTTTTTTCTCTTAATTGTACATTGATTTTCAATAATGTACCTAAATACAAATTTGTGACACATAAAATTTATAATTATCATTGAAAATGCTCTAAGTATTGAATATAGTATTACTACTCATTACTCGATTCTTTCAAAATTTTATTAGAGCATCTCCAATGGAATACCTAATTATAGGTACAAATTATTGACATGTCATTAGACACATCACATATTATTTGTACTTTGACAATTTGTACCTCACAATCACAATGGTTTGAGGTACAATTATTCACTTTTATTCATGTAGGACCCACAAACTAAGACACAAAACTAATTTGTACCTAGTATATCTAATATTTGAAACTCAAAATTCTTTCTCCTAAATTGTACCTCTCTCACCATTAGTGTACCTGCCAACTAGGAATTGTACCTAGCAATGAGGATGCTCTTAGTATTATATTTTTCATAATAAAATTATTGACCTAAATAGAACAACCGTAATTGTTTAGTGTCACGTCATTTGACACGTAACACCTCACCTAATTTTGATGTATCAATTCGTAGGAGAAATTATTATATGTATTCGATACACCATGTCATTTGATGATTTGTTGTACCCAACCTATAAGCACGCGACATGTGGCGATAAAAAAATGAGATGCAAATTCCTCTTCTTTCTAACCTCTCCGTCTGCTCCGTTAATAAGAAAACAAATAAAATAATACAAATTCATTAAAATAAAAAATTACGTTGAAAATTCCTTTAATAAAAAATTAACATAAAATAAAATAAACTAAAATCTATAATCAATACCCTAAAGTTTGAAGCGTGAGTTCCTGTAAGGCGGCGAGTGATGTTTGGCCAGAACAAGAATTGAAGCTTTATTTTTTATTTCGATATAGAACAAGAATTGAAGCTTTATTTTTTATTTCGATATATGATGACGGACCCAAATTTGGAGAGTGGCTATCAGAATAACAATTCTAATAATCAAGAAGAACCAATAATTTTGAATCGTCAAGAAACTTCAAATGAAGACGATTTGTTTGACAAAATAGTGTCCAGTGAAGACGAAGCTTATGATTTGTACAACAACTACGCTGTAAACAAAGGATTTAGTGTTCGAAAGGGGAAAAGGAGAACAAATGCCAAGAATATTGTGACTATGATTAACTTTTTGTGTTCAAAGGAAGGTTTTCAAAATAATGGAGATCCTTCAGAAACAAAGAAGGCCGATAAGCTAGATACGAGAACAGGTTGCAAGGCTATGATTCGGTTTAAATTAATAGTTGACAAGTGGAAAGTTTCCGACTTTCATGCCGAGCACAATCACGAGTTTGCTAAGCCAGAAGAGAGAGTATGCTTAAGATCAAATAGAACTATGTGTGAAGCTCATAAAGATGTAATACGAACTATGCGTGAAGCTCGTATCGGGACCACAAAGGTATATTCGTTTTTGGCTGAAGAAGTTGGTGGGTCTCATAATGTTGGGTTTACAAAAAGAGATTGCTATAATTTTGTGAACAGGAATAAAATGGCTACATTTGAAGTTGGAGATGCTCAAAGCTTAATTAATCTTTTCAAACGTAAGCAAAGTGAAGATCCTATGTTCTTTTATGCAGTACAAGTGGATCAAGAAAATCGAATGACAAATTTTTTCTGGAGAGATGGACGATCAAGACTTGATTATGAGTGTTTCGGAGATGTACTCGTCTTTGATACTACATATAGGACCAACATGTACAATATGATTTGTGCACCTCTTGTGGGAGTTAATAACCATTGGAAAAATGTATTATTTGGATGTGCATTTTTGTTAGACGAGACGACTGCTTCATTTAAGTGGTTATTTGAAACATTTTTAGAATCAATGAACAATCAACCCCCAAAGACCATTTTTACTGATCAATGTCAAGCAATGGCAAATGGCATTAGAGACGTTTTTCCTGAGACTTGTCATCGTTTATGCTTGTGGCATATATCTTAGAATGCCACGAAAAATATAGCTAGCTACTTGGGAATCCTGAATTTAAGAAAATGTTCAATAAGTGTCTTTATGGTTGTGAGACAATTGAGGAATTTCAGTCTACATGGAATAAGTTACTTGTAACATTTAATGCTACGGAGAATTCTTGGTTGAAGAAACTTTATACGTTACGGGAAAAATGGTGTGCAGCTTTCAACTTAGATAGTTTTTCTGCTAGAATTCAATCGTCACAAAAAAGTGAGAGCACCAATAGTGTATTCACTCATATGTCTGCTACAAGAATGAGACTTATTGAATTTGTGCATCACTATGATAAGCAAGTAGAAGCGACAAGATTAAGTGAAGTAGAAGAGACATTTCGTTGCAAAAATGGTGTACCTTCTTCTGCAAAGAAGAGTACTAAACTACTGTATCATGCAGGTAATTTTTATTTTTATTTTTGTTGTATGCTCATGCATTTATCTTCCATTTCTTTCCCTTTATGACCACTGACTATCTAAAATTAATTAATATTTTCACCTTGTATGGAGAGATATAATTTCGTTTATTATTCTTGCATTTTTTTTATTTTTATGAAATTGCTAAAATAATGTATCGTGCAGGTAAAATTTATTCAAGAAAAATTTACAATTTATTTGCTTGTGAGCTTAGCTTTAGCATGGCATTCAAGATGGATGAAGTTGAAACTAATGATCCGATTCATAAATATGAACTGAGCCAAGAGGATCGCAATATGATTTATGTTGTGATGTTGAACACTCTAGATGACACTATCACATGTAGCTGCAAGATGTTTGGGTTTCTCTTCCCTTACAATGTGATCAAAGTTCATTTAACATATATCAACCAAAATTTTCTTTTACAAGCATGCTTATGAATCAAGTAAGTATTTATCTCACTTTTGAATCTATTTCTTTTTTAGAATTTTTTACAATTTCAAATTCTCAATTGTATATGATGACAGCATATATCTGGAAGCACAGACACACTGGACAATTCACCTGCAAGCAATTATTCACAGAATCATATGTCTACAAGCACTTACGAACCAATTCATCCATTCAAATTGTATCCTCAAGCAAGCCCAGAGTTGCATTCAATGATTGATTAGCTGCAGCAGAGTTCAAAAGATGCAGCAAACCAGCAATAGAACTTAAGTTTTGCAAATTTATGAATGAAAACTATGATAAATGTAAACAACTCATTTTTTGAGTGATTTTTAAGAATCATACATAATTCAGGAATCTTGACTCAAATAATTAGGATGTCACAACTCAGAACTGTTATTCATTTTCAACCTCCACATTTACATACTTACAAATGAAAATTACTCAGCGTAGCATTTTTCGTAAATAAATGTCAAAGCCAAAATAAATGATTGATATCAAAACACCAACAAGAACACCAAATTCATGTTGTACGTCGTCACAAATAACACAATATTTTCTCTTTTTTTTTTGCTCACTTCAAATACATCCCAAAAGTAACAGCCGCAAAAATTATTATTGACAACATTTCCTCTTGTTTTTTATCACTTCAAATCCATCCCAAAAGTACCAGTAGCAAACATTATTGTTGACAACTTTTCCTCTTATTTTTGCTCACTTCAAAGCCATCCCAAGAGTACATGTAGCAAAAAGTATTACTGACAACAATTCCTCTTGTTTTTGCCCACTTCAAATTCATCCCAAAGTACCTGTACAAAAATTATTATTGACAATATTTCCTCTTGTTTTTGCTCACTTCAAATTCATCCCAAGAGTACCTGTAGAAAAACTATTATTGAGAAAATGAATTTTACAACAATAATTTGAATTCTGAAAATTAGTTCTCTCTTTTCTTAGATTCTTAATAACCAATAATCAAAGTTGATGTTGCCCCTTATGTTTAACTTTAAGAAACTCAGATTTTTCTTTTCTCCTAACATCATACTTTCAATATAAATTAAAATTTATTACATTAAATTCCCCCAAAAAGAAGCCGCAACCAAATCAAAGAGAAAGTGAGATATATATTGAATCTAGTGATGGACATCAATTGCGTGGTCTACAATGAATAAATCTCCAATTTACCTTATAAAGTTTCCGAAACAAATTGTGCCCAGAAATTTATGGGATTTTAATAGAAAAAAGAGTCACGATGACTTATCTGTCAGTATTGCCGATTTTCTTCGGTTTGCTGGACTTGTTTACCTTCTGCTCTCTTCTCTTCGTTTTGTATGAAAAATGAGGTTTTTGAGTTCTTTTGGTTAAAGAGATGAAAAAAAAAGTGATTTTTTTTTGTCAATTGTTTAACGGAAGAAGAAAGAACCGTTACAAATATTAAGAAGTCTCGCCTTTTTTTTTTGCCCACATGTCGCGTGCTTATAGGTTGGGTACAACAAATCATCAAATGACATGGTGTACCGGGTACATAGAATAACTCCTCCGATTCGTAGTTCATCATTCTAATAGTTGTGACTTGTGAGTTCAAATTACTTCAATTAAATTTAAATAAAATAAATAAAAAATAATTTTAATCAATCATTTTAAATATACATTTTAATTAATATCATAATATTATTAATATTTTATAAAAAAATATTATTATTTTTATAAAAAAATCAATTTAATTCAGTTTAGATTGTTTAAGTTCAATTTAGATCGTTTCAGTTCAATTCAATTCAGTTGCAGTCCAAAAGAACATGTCCTTAGAAGTACGTACAATTATTCATTTTTTATACATCTAAAGACAAAATAATATAAAGAAGAACATCAGAAGTACGTACAATTATTCATTTTTTATACATCTAAAGACAAAATAATATAAAGACAAATCAATAGTGTATCTATGTACAAATAAGAAAAACTAAATTGAAAAATAACATGTCCTTAAAAGTACGTACAATTATTCATTTTTTATACATCTAAAGAAAATAATATAAAGACAAACCAATAGTGTATCTACATACAAATAAGAAAAACTAAATTGAGTTAATTAATACAGTAGTATATAATTGCAACCTAAACTTATTCAGCTTTAGATATCTAAATTGTTGGCTACCATTCAAATGATTTTTTTTATTGAACAATATTTCAACAGAAACATTAATGAATCAAAGACAAACTATTGTGGGAGTACTAGATGCATTTAAGATTGCGAACTGTAATAATAAATGAGTACGATTATATAATTGAAAAAAGGAATAAGTTTAAAACAATAAATTATTTTGATGCTAAAACAACAAAATATTTTGAATCCAGAGAATAATTGTAGTTGGATGTTAAAAATTAAATGAACTGTATCAATACCACAACATTTTTTATTTATTTTCAATCTTCTATTTTCACAACTTTTATTCTTCAACATGAATCTTTTATAAGAAAACAATATATGAATTGGCTCAACTCGGAGCTCGTATCTCAATTGTTAAGATTCATCCTTAAATTCTTCATACTACAGGTGAAAAGTACAAAAGAAAATATAAAAAACACATAATTATAGTGCTTTCATATATTAATTAATCGAAACTATTTGTACAGTACTTATATTCAAATTAATCGAACTATTTGTGCAGTACTCATTCAAACCGAATACTATTCAATTTGTATTCATAAAACTTAATATATAAAAAATAACATTTATATCCATATTCAATTTTTCGAAAACAAATGATTTGAATCAAACATCAAATTTTGAAATGAATATTGAATGTGTAGTCAAAATAAGTGAGATGACATTAACCCACAAAATATAAGCTAAAAGGTTTTCCATATACAATTATCTGAAATGGAGTATCTACTCGAAGAACAAAATAATCTGACTGGCAAACTATGAATGTGCCGATTAGTCCTGCACCTAGTCATCTGATGTTAGCGCGTGCAACCCCGATAAAATTTGATATTTACATTTCATCATGAAAAATAGCCTCAGAAGTTTCGATTCTCTTGTAAAAGAGGACATAAGCAGCTTGTGTCTTTATCTGATCCTCACTGACTGGGGACGTGCGACGGTCATCAAATTCGTACCACTTGTCGAGCTTATGCTGCAGTGCCAAGAACAAATTCATTAACGCAAGCAAAAAAAAAAGTGTATTCTGCAAAAAGTGGTTTGGGTAAGAATGAACACTAACTTTGGCAAATGCAGTATAATGACCGCCTCCCATACCACCATAGTGATTACTCACGGCATATAACATGTACCGATTGGAATCGGTGTTATTCTTCTGAGTGATGTAGTTAGAGAGGTCGAATGCATCAATGGGGAAGTCCACAAAAGTTTCTAACTTGCTTTTTAGGAATCGGCTGAACGAAAATCTTTTTAAGTGAACGACCAGAATCTCCGGCAATCTCCAAAGATCCAACTTTTTGCTAGCCTGCCTATGCTCCTTACAATTAGGGCAATACCTATTATGACAAAACACTCGTTTAGATGATCAATATTATCAAACACTTGCTCATAACAGGTCAGAAGCGAAATATAGTACTAATATTTACAAAAAGTAACTTGACGATTGAGTTGATTGTAATATGAAAAAAACCTTTTAGCTTGTATATTATTCGATTTGAATAATATGAAGGGGGTAGCAATCAGATGTAATATGAAGGCAAAAGCAAGGATACTTTGGTAATCAAGCAAAAATCAAATAAGCAAAATACAAAAGAATTTAGCAATCAGATGTACATAAAAACTGGTACATACAGTGTAACAAATGGAAATTAAATAAAAAAATTCTAAAAAGACATGACAAATCAAAATAAGGTACGGAAATATAACATACCACATGTTATCTGGTTCGAGAGGCTCCTCCTTCAAGAACGAATCCACACAATTATAGAGTGAGACGGATTCATGAGTCCACTTCGACGACATATCGGTCTTGCAGACTGCAGGCATCAACCTCAGAGTTGAAGTATCATGCTTCTGAATCATGGTCTGCGGCCAATCAACGAGTACCACAGTAGGACGGTCAGACCCTGAGGGCACATGTACTAGCTCATCCATATGTATCTTCATGCTGCCCAAACGAAATTCAAAGTCAAGGACAGCATCCGAGTCGTCTTCAGATTCATCCAGAACCGAATCTTCTATCACTTCACCCTCCTCATGAGAACTCTTCCGCGAAGCATCATCAGTGAAGATCTGTTTACCGGGCTTTAAGAACGGCTTAATGAGGTTGAGAAACGTTTTCCGTATCTCGGAGCCTCTACATAAATCGGACATCCTTGCCACAAGAGGGGTTCCAAAATTGCGGATATATGTTGGGAATCGGTATAATCTAACCATGACATAATCACATGAATAAATGTGAAAGCACCCGTCAGAAACAAGTAGGAACCAAAATTCCGTTCAGCAGTGGATAATAACTTCTTTAGAAAATACATAAATAAATGAAAATACAAGATACAAAATTTTTCCTAGTTTTCAGCACAAAGTCTGCAAATTAAAATATTTGCTTTAGTATTTACAAATGTTAAAATGTGCAGTCTATTTTGACACAATTCAACAGCTGTAACATTATCTTGTCATAATGTCCGATTCGACACTATTTTATAGTCTTATACTCTTATATAGTATTGTATGAAATATGAAGTTAGCCATATACAATACACATGAAAATCCATCTATGCAACTACAACAGTACATTAACTTGTTTGCATTCAAGCATTCATGTAAAAAAGGTAAATCTTGAACAACATAGATCAAAAGGGAGAGTTGAACTTACTGATGCTCGCGCTGATGAATAAACTGAACCAAAGGAGAACCGTCCATAGCTTTTGGCAATCTATAGGCAACAAGTATGTCACTGTCCCTTATTAGCTCTATTGAACCATCAGGATCCTCCAAAAGTTTATAGATTGAATGACTGAAAATCTGCAGGGTACCACACAAGTCAAAGATTGGAGTAATATTGAAAGAGTAAGAATGCTTGGTACAATACATTTTTCTTGGATATTACTCCTATATTTCTATTCTCATTAAAATAACCAAATATCAAAACTCTCATGAACTTCAGTACAGCAGAAGTTAATATAGCATTGAAAGTGTTTCACCAAGAGAAATCATTACATAATCTAGAAGTAACCATGAAGTTGCAATTTCAAAATATATGTTTTTGATGATAATAGACATGCATCACAAAACAAGGAAAATATTGTCACATGTCTTTGACTTAAAACATACAATAATTTTGGTCAAAGGTAATATTTACAGGATAAGCCTCACACAGAATGAGGAACGGCATAGCCAGCTTCATCTTCCCACGTGATTAGAAGGTTCGATGATGTCTAATCACATATAAACACAGCAATACACAAAGTCTAATTCAGCTTACCATTTATTTGGACATCCGGTATGTGTGTGTGTGTGCATGAGCAAGTGAAAGTATTATACATAAATAAAACTAAATGGGCCTATGAGGGAACCGGAATTTGATAATAGTCTAAGCAATTATAATATAAACTATCTCCAAAACCTAAACATCACCCAAAACTTTTATATAAACATAGATGCATATATATTAATGAGATATAACCAGTCAACAAAAATCCTGCTTCCTGAGGTTTTGAGAATACCTCGGCAATTAATAGTGTTTCGTCATCTCTTAATGAGCAAGCAATAACCAGGGCCTCAACAAGGTCTTTGCAGGTCCCCTTCAATGGGACTTTTATTGTAACAGGATGTGGCAAAGTAGTTCCATCAGTGCTTAGGATAGTCAAAGTCATCTTTCGCAAGGTTGAAGAAGGAAGCGGTAATGACAGGTACATAAATGGATCAAATGTTATGGATGATTTCTTGCAAATGGGACAAACCAGTGTTGACCTATATTGACCCTACAATCAAAATGAATGCAATATAGCAGCGAAATGCAAGTCGGATATATTTCTAATAAAATAAATGAAACTAAATATTGAAGATCCAACGGAGATTCTAGGGGAAAAAATAGTAACAAATGACAATTAGAACAATCTAAACATTATTGTTGTCCTTATAATTGCCTGGAAACAAGGGCAAAGAAAAATACTTGGCATAAATCAACTATGATTGAGTCGTTGCGAGATAAATGGTTTCCCCAGTATTCATTTGCGACTTCTTCTTCGGGGCGACCATCTTCATCTTTTGCCTGTATATACGGCTTTCTCTTCACACGGTTGAGATCTTCATGGAGACCGTCCAACAAAAAGGAAAGAAATTCCTACAACAATAAAATTTGTGAGACATGAAAATTCTCATCCTGCAGATATCACTTAAACATCTAGTTTGAAGGCTGTAACAATTACTTGGGAATCATGCTGATTGTACCCACTAAATTGGGGAGCAAAACTAGCAATAGTTGACTTGAACAGCCTAGGAGCTACTGGTCTTGCACGTGGAGCCCACAACTTTCTTAACAAGTTCCCAAATGCTATAGCAAGCTTTCCCTGTAAAATACCACAATCAAAACATTACGAAGAACAAACAAACCAGGAATTATTCCGCCTTTCGCCTAATCAATATCCACAAACATATTTTTAAAAAAATACAAGGAAAAAAGGACGTACATTCATCCCCAGTGGATTTTCAAAATTGAGATCTCTCCTGAAGTTTCCAAGAAAATAATCAGCAAGCTTTGGAGTATGCACCAAGCATTGAATAGCGCTGTTCATAAAACAAGTACTTCCAAGATTATGCAATCCCATCAAGCCCAAGGCACCACTGCTATAAGAGGTACCATCAACCGGTGTCATGACACTTGAAAACATGTTCTCTTCTTCCAAATTTCCATTCATCCTAAGTGGTGAATATGATGAGTAACCACCGATCCAAGTTTGTGCCACTGCAGTATTAGGCAAGCCATAAATTTGCAACTCTGTCCTAACCTAAACAAGAAAATCCACAGGAGTCACAAATAAAAAAAATACAGACTGAGATTTTGGGACACCACATCATATGAATTAAAAGCTTCCATATTTTAAATTTAGAAAAGAAAAAAAGACATAATAATCCGAGAGAGCTTGAAATCTAACCGTAAAACACAAATGAAACATGTTTTTCAAATAGAACTAGTAACATTTAATTTGTCAAAATTAGTGCAACACTTCTCTGCATGTGGAGATTAGAAACTTCACCACAAGCTCTGTATACTATCATTTACTCAGTAGGGACAGCAAGAAAAAACCACACTTAAAACACGATTTCAATCATAATTTTCCAAACTTCTACATCAAGAAAGAAAATATACGAGTACCTCATCATCTGGTTGATCTATATCCATAGATGATTTGATGTCAGCAATAAATAGCTGGTTTGTCTGTCCTGAGAAGTCCCAGACATGCAACTGAAATTTGTTAAGTGAGTAAGTAATCAGCATTCATTAAAGACCTATTTACTTTATCATACTAATAACTAATAAAGTTTGCTCACCGTGCTAGATTGGTTTCCAAATATACTGCATGCTTTGAAGAAAACTCGATCTTCATTGTCCTTTAATTCACAAAGGATAAAAATAGTCAGATTAAAGATACACAGTCACCCAGTCAACATCGATTTACCATTCAGGTGCCCACACCTCGAGTAAAATCAACTAACGACAAAGAAACAGAAAAAAGATTACTAATTCTTTAAATTCTGGAAAACATATACTAATGATAGATGCAAAAAACAATGTACGTCATATATGAGGTAGATAAGCTTGCTGCACAAATCAGCACTAAAACCCTAGCCATAAAACCAAAAGGGTTTTTCTACTCATTTTCTCATATATTGCACAGAAACTTGTTCAAAAATAAATTTCCACTTAACTGCTTTTCTTCAGTAATAAGTTAAAAGAACTGTGAGTGTGACTGTCTCTGAGAGGAAATTACACGTTCCTTTTCTTGCAATAAATTACATATCTGTGACAAAAATACTACCACAAATTTGCCACTATTATCAAAGCACTTCCATTAATTAAATAGGAAAATTTTAAATCTTTCTATTTAAGTATCTATTCAGCATATTATATAACAAACCAAGTAGTCTGCCCTCTTGGGAAATCGACCAATTATATTCTCAAAGATATCTAGTGGCAATCAAATTTCGGATGTGAAAATTAATTTGAAACAATCACCAACGCAACTGGTAACTAGTTTGCCACTTTGCCTAACATAATTCCACAGACACAAGAATCACATTGTATAATGGTAGAATAAGAAGAAAACAGTAGCCAAATTTTATATGCACCTCTTGGTTAATCTTTATGACCAAAGATCTTTCGTCCCCCATATACATAATCCTGATCTTCAAGGAGAATACATCATCGCCAGGTAGTAAACTTCCCACATTCTCCTTATCATAATGCCTACAACAAAAAGCAAAAAATAATCGTCAAATCTTTCGATATAAATGACACACATATCATGCAAAAACCTTCGAAAGAATACCATCCCAGATGCTAATTTCATATCCTTGCATGCAGTGAGCCTGGATAATGCCACACACCCATAGATGTACTTATAATTTAATAACACCGCATATCCATCGAGCAAATCAATGAGAACAGAAACACCCAATAATTTTAAGGTTTTCAAGATTTTGTTAAAAAAACTGCACACCAAGCATGATAAGCCTACCCATAATGGAAAAGATAGTATCGTGGAAACGTAGTTTTATTGCTTGGATGCATAGATGCAATCAGAAATTACTCAGGCAAAGATGCAACTAGAGCTGCACATCCGGTCCGGTTCGACCCTGAACCGGCCGGTTCGAAACCTGAACCTGAATCGGATAAACCTGAACCGGCCGGTTCGGAACCTAGACCTGAACCTTGAACCGGTTTTAACCGGTCCGGGTTAGGTTCAAGGCTGATCCGATCCGGTTCCGAACCTGAACCGGCCGGTTCGGCCCGGATAATTTTTTAATTTTTTTAGTATTTTTTTTTATTTTTTATCTTTTATGTATTCATAGACGCTAATAAAAAATAAACTTATTTTTATAATATTCTTAAAAAAATATTTTATTTTTCGATATTAAAATTAAAATCAAGTTCAATTTTTATTTAAATTTTATTTTGAGAACTACGTGGACTTTGATTCCTTAACGAGGATACGTAGGCACTTTATTTTGGTATCGAAAACTAAAAAAAAAAATCGATATTAAAATTAAACTTTAGTCTAATTTTTATTTAACTTTCATTTTTTCACATTATTTCTAAAAATAAGTTAACAAAATAAAACCTTTTATATTTTTTAAAAACCTTTTTAAAAAAGTTAATTCTCAAAAACATTTTTAAAAACTAAAAACCTATAGAATTAAGAAAAAAAAAACCCGTTTCAAGGTTCGGACCTGAACCGGTCGGTTCAGAACCTAAACCTAAACCGGGTTGAACCTGAACCTTGAACCTGTTTTCACCGGTCCGGGTTCGGTTCATCGAAACTCCGAACCTGAACTTTATGAACCTGAACCGGATAGCCCGGAACCGGCCGGTTCGGCCCGAATGTGCAGCTCTAGATGCAACTATAAGAAAACTTCAAACTCGAAAATTAACACGAAAACACAACTACTGTCACACAAACCTAAAATACGAAAAATTAATTAAGACTAAAATAGTTGGGTTCACCATTTAAGAGCAGTGAAAAACATCCACTCTGACACCAAAGCCAATTCGCAGTCGCCGGCAGAAACCCCTTCTTCTCCACTAACCTGCGCCTCCCCTTCTTCTCCAGTAACCTGCGCCTCCCCTTCTCTCTCCATGCTCACGATAATCTCCGAATCCTTAACAGCACCAAGAACCATATCACCATCGTCATCATCGTCGTCGTCATCATTACTATCGTCCATCTCCGCACCACTCAATCGCACCGTCGAGTTGTACAAAACGCCCCTCACTCCATCCGTTCCTTCAAAACCGCCGCCTCTGCACACCGCCTCCTTGTACCATCTGCACCACAATACCAATCAGTACTCAAAAAGACAGAGAAGAAAACTAGCAATCTAGTAAGGTAACCCACCTGAAGGAGACGAGGAAGATAGATTCTCCGGGGTCGGAAAAAGAAGGGGGCGAGAACGAGCGATCGAATGGGGTGGAGAAAACGGCGTCGTCTTCGCCGTTGGAAAAGAAACACGAGTCCATGAAGCGAACGACGGTGCGGAGGAGAGCGAAAACGAAGATGTAGAGGTGGGAAAGTGAAGGGAGGAGAAGGGCTTTGTCTATGGCAGCAGTTATGTTCATCTATGAAAACCCATAAAAGGGAAATTGTTGAAAAGGGTCTGTACTTATACAATTAAGGAAAGGAAAAGGAAGAGCCATGGAAAATACAAATACAGTAGTAGGAGGAAGGAGTATATCTTTCGATTTTTTTATTTTATTGGGGTTTTGGTTTTTGCCAAATAGGTTTTTTTTGTTATTTTAAAATATTTTAGTTTAGCCAAAAATACAATATTATCATATTATTTTTTTTTAACTTTCTAAATAAAACAATTTTAATTACCTCTATATAAATCAATAAGATAATAAGGTGATTTTTTTTAGGAAAATATCTTTATAAATATGAAGATCTATTAAAAATCTAAATTAATATTACTCCATTAGTTAACTCGTTTTTTTTGTAAGTAAAAAAAAAAAGTGAGTAAAAAAAAGCGAGTAAGAGAAAAAATACAATTTATTTGCCAAGTACTACATTTTTTTGGATTCAATTACGCTTGAGTCGGCATGTCACATGTCCCTATAAATATTACAGCAAGAACAAATACAACAATGGATGAAAAAAAAAGTTCACAGCATTTCAATTACCAAAACAAATACTTTAATAAGGTCTAAACATGTGGCTTTAAGTCTTCATAGTTATAATACGAAATAGAAACTTGGTAGGAAGAACATGTACGAATATATACAATAATAAAAGAGCTCGGGTAATGTCAAGTGTCAACAACCCGAAAACAGAAGAACAGATTCTTGAGCATTTAAATATCAGCCAAGTAATTATTTTCTTCAGCTATGAAACCAATGCTGAAGCCAAAAGTGATGCATGTCAGTTCATTGCCTTCAGAGTCCACCATTTTCATTTCCAACGTGTAAGAGCCCTGCATATATCATAATAGAACAGGTTTTTTTAAGATATTCAACACATTTCCACAGTAAGTTAGTGAATTGAAAGGCATAAGATCAAGGTAAATCACTCACCCATGGAGTATACCAAGGTAACTTTTGTGCATGTGTGACCTTAAAATCTCCAACAGAAACAGGGCATGAAGTCTCTTTGCAAAGATCATGATCCTCGCTGTGGATGTGTAATCCAATGTATGAGACATCGATTACAAGCTTCCCACCGGATATTGCCTCGGCTGTACAAAATTACCCAGGGTAATGCTAAAAATATCAGGCATTTTATACAGCAAACTTAAATTTAAAAAAAACTACTGCGGAAGGTGCGCATATTTAGAATATACTCAACAAGTTCAAATGATGAGGAGCCATGAAACCACATGGATTCACCATGATCATTTCTAATTCTAAAACACAAATCATTTTGAAGTAACATCTTCCACGATGTGCGAAAAATCGAATGCCATCAACAACCATCAATCAGTTTTAACACAAGTACTATAACCCCCACTTTCCCCAAGCAAGTGACAGCAATTCTGAAAAAGTAGCTTCATGACTGAAATTCAATAAAGCTATATGTATCACACTTTTGATTAACATACACTACAAAGGGATCAACCACCATCGACAGTAGAGCGTCTCAACATTTATGTTCAACTCACTGTACCTACAATAATGCCACTGATAATACAAACTTCAACAACCGCACAGAAGAGGCACAAGTAGAAAAGACAGACATAGCATAAAATTTAAGTGAAACATATATGTCATCAGATCATCAATCAGTTCTTTCAATTTACGTGATTTTTAGCACACAAGTCGAAATTCTTATCGATACGCAATATATAACTAAATGGATGTAAAATTCCAGGCTTTCCACTCAAAAATAGAGGTACACTTATCCCATAACTGAAAAACTACAAGAGCGTAGCAATTACTTGTAACTGCAGTGATTTGAAACTTGGTGTTTTTGCCGGTGGAAATCGGATACGGATCGATATCCAGCGAAGTGACGTTGACGGCGTAGTTGGTGTTCTTTTCTGCAATCAGAAATACAAATCATCAAACAAAAAGACAGATTTTATTTTTTAATTCAAGAAGTTGAGTATCTATCGATCACGGAAAAATCCACAAAAATAACAGTAGGAACAGGAAAAGGAGTATATCAAAATTAGGGAAGTTGAAGGAGCAATTCAAAAACGTACTGCAATACTGAACGTCGGCGGTCCTCGCAGAAATCAGGGGTACGAGCAGACACAACGCGCACAGGAGACCACCGATCAGTACCTTCATCTGCGCCATCAAGTTAACGAGCGAGGTTCTAGAGAGAGAAAGAGAGAGGTTTTTGAGATGAACTTCGGGAGACTACTTATTATCCAGTGACCACAAAAAAGAAAGAAAAATAGGGTCGGGTTAGGTTATTATTTAATGGAGACTTGTTGGACAAGAAGATTCTTTTCTCGAGAAACAAACCACCGCTTCGGCTCGGGAATCGGGAAAAGTTAAAAAAATAATGAAACGCGCCAGGTAGGGATCGAACCTACGACTTTCTGCTTAGGAAACAGACGCTCTATCCACTGAGCTACAGGCGCTGCTTTGTTATTTAATCCGGTGTTTACAATATATTATAAAAACGTTGTGACAATATTACCAATACTTGACAGGTTTAATACTTGTCCAGCAATCTACGTTTATCTAATCTAAAGATTATTTAAAGTCTTTCTACACATAGACTTGTTGGATTTTTAATCTTCAACTAACACCCCATGGTGCCATACGCCAATCAGAGGGGTTCTTGATTTATCTTCTTGGACAGTCATGACGAGAACAAAAAATAAAACCACGCCACCAATACACAAGTGGAAATGAAACTCGGGGAAAAAATTCTATGAAGAACTGCACAGTACACGTAAAAGCTTAATATATGATAAGTAAAACCTAACTGTACCCACTTTACAAAACCAACCAGTAAAAATCTTGTTATGCGTAATATATTACACGGGCCAATGTCATATTTCCTTCCAACTACAAATGCAAGGTGGCAATTGGAGGATGCCAAGGACTTGTTCATCTACCGATATAATAGTGTGATCAAAATCACCATAGCCTCTTCTGGTAAAGAACAATTGTCACTCGTTTCTCCCTCAATACCTGTTTCCATTACCATTCTCTCCCTTTTGCTATTCTGGTCAGGACTTGGAAATAGGCATGTACAGATAAGTGCAAACTCAACCCTAATTGTATATTTTCACCGGCTTATCAAATGTCTGGCGGTTCTGCAATTACCAGAAAAGTGACGGAGAAAAAAAATATCAGGACAAGCTTAGGGGCCAAAAATTGCTTAATGCATAATGCAAAGCTAGAAAACCAATAAAAGCATGATGAACAGTTGAAGCCTAGTTCCAAGATTCAGGTGTACATGTACTACAGTAGATCATATCATCATACAACTTTTATCTGTGTATCTGAGCTTCCATCAATAGAGAAAAGATTACCGGGTTTGCCGTAAATGCCCTTCTAGGATTAGTATCAGAGTGTTCTAGCCCCAGGTACTGCTCCCAAGCACCATAGACATCTCTTCTCTGGAAGATAGGAATATTACAAGTTGCTCAGGATTATTAAAACATTCACAGAAATCAACATAGTAGTAGTGTAGTATTAAGTGAAAGAAGAATGACCTGAAAACGGCTGGAGACAATGTCAGAGTCCTCGAGATACTCCGGACGTCCCATTGACATAAAGGCAAACTTCCACTGGTTGTTTTAGCAGAAAAGCGAATTATCAGAATATTGCTTCAGCAATTAAATGGTTGTTTTAACTATTGAAGCATAGTTCTTGAAAATGGGTCAGTAGGCTGTTTTCATGTTTTGATTCATAGTGAAGCATAGTGATGAAAAGATCAAGAAAGAAAAACTATTTTTTGAGAAGATAAATCACAAAGCATTTGAAGTGAAAAAAAAGGTACTCCCTCCGTCCCGAAGATATAGTCACACTGTCCGTTTTCATTTGTCCCATACATGTAGTCACACCTTATTTAAAGAAATAATTACTTTTTACTTTTTCACATAAAAAGACAAGTGTACCCTTACATCTCCTTACTATTTTTAAACTTACCCGCTTACTTTATTAATTTGAAAACACTTTACCCCTTACTTTTTGGTCAAAAAGTCAATAAAACAATATATTCTTAATCTCCGTGCCCGAAAAAGTGACTATATGTCCGGGACGGAAGGAGTATTATCAATTATTCGTAAATATCCAAACACAATATTGGGTATAACATACCTTGGAGAACTCATCATCTGGAACATGGAGTTTCTTTTGAATGCGTGCTTTAACATCAGCTAATGTTTCACCTTCATGGATGACCAAAAAGAAGGGTTCCCCAAAATTCTGGACTTGCTGTCAGGGAAATGATAGGCAACCATTTAATAAGACATAAGCACAATGACTCATGAATATCTACTTGCTGACACAAAATACAGCAAGGCTGAAATACCACTTGATTCTGCGCAATCTCCTTTGTGAAATGGTAAACATGAATCAATCGATCATTTTGCCCAATGTTCTTTTCTTCTTCTGGAATCTGAGATAGAACAGAACCTTATAAATATAGAAGGCATGAAATTAAGCACATCTACACATATCTACCAAAGCAGAAAAAATAAGTTCAATCATGACGAAACAGTTAAGAGAATCCATGCAGATAAATAATGGCAAGCAAAGAGGAAAAGCATGTTTTGAGAAGAGAGTTCACCTCCTCAGCACGCAAAGTCCAGTACTGGTCATTTATGTTTTCAATCTTCTCATTCATGGGGAATATCTGACAAGATGAGAAAGCAGGTCGTGAATACCTTATAATGAAGAATCTATCTCAACTCTCAAGCAAATAATTCTATTGTACTATCTGAGAAGTTACTTTGACTATTAGCTTCGATGAATAATTCTCAAAAACCAATATTAACTACTTGAAATGAAGAGCTTGCGTCTTGCATTTAATTCTAACCAAATTCTCGGAGAATATCAAAATTACAAATCATCAACAATGAATCTCTTCACACCAGAATTTCTAAGAACAGAAGTATGGTTCTAGGCTTCCAGCAAAGTTTTCAATGTATCAAGTTAAAAACACATTTTAGAGAAGAGAACATTACCTTATATATCTTGTGATAGAAAACCTCAACTAACCTAAGCTCAGCAATTGGATGAGACAACTCCACCTATTATAAGATGCACAAAGATGTGAGATATTTCATATTTATATTAGATTGAGGAAACATGCTTCAAAGCATAAATAGATCAAAAATAATATTATTGGCCTGAAATATAATTTGCAGGCAGAACTGAGCAAACCTTTGTTTTGATCTCATTGAGAACGTCTCCAACGGTGCTTTGCTTTGGCAATCTGATATTCAGAATTATAGCCTGAAATGGTAAATAACTAGGTCAATGATCTTTACTGTAATTGAGTTCAAAATGTCAGCACAGATAAATTCAGCATGCAGCAGGCAGAACCTCATCCTTGGTAGCATGATTGAAAGCGACTTTGAGAGTCTTCAGACACTGTACTTCTGGAAGAGGAATGTCCAGCACTTCAAAATACAATATGTCGGAAATCTATCATAAAAAACCAAAAGTATCATCAATCCATCAATCACCAACAAAATGAGAAAAAAGGCAGATGCATTTATTTATGCCTGTACCTGATTGTAGTGGACAAGCATGTCTATCAAACGATCAACTGATCTGTATTTAATGGGATTGGGCTTTGGCTGCTGAGAATAGCAATTGTGAGGAGTAAGCCGGATTTTAGATGGGTCATCCAAGTTAAGGCGCTTGGCAAGTCTCTCCACAACGTCATCATAAGTGTGATTCTTTGACCTGCAGATTTATGCCATAAGTCACACATTATTCCCCGAAATAAAACTGCAAATTGGGGCTCGGCGATACTCACAGTTCAAGGCAAAATTCATCTTCCTTGGGTTTCTCCAGGGCTCTAAAATGCACAATCTGCAGAAGGGGAAAAATTACAGTGAAAATGATTTTACCGACATTGGGTCAATGGTTTTATGCAAAGTCAATAGTATAACAGTTCCACATAGAACGACGATCAATGAACCTTACTATATGCAAATAGTCTGAATTGAAAAGGTAAAAGCTTTATCAGAATTCATTGACATGGCCGTAAATACCATGCTGAGTATTATAAAGTAATAACCTCAGACTGATACATGGATGCCATTTGAGCAAAGTGAGGCACAAGACATCAGAAACATTGCCTCTCTAATTTAGTTACACCAAAGGCATGAAAAGGACGATGTGTAAGGAAATGAAAGATTGACCTGGCGATTTTTCATGTACACCAAGAATGAAGGGACGTCAGGGAAACGGAATTGGTCTTCACGATCAGTTGGGGGCTGTTTCTGAAAGCAAATAATGTCCCCATTGTCGATCTTTGGGCAATGGAGGGGGGTGGGAAGAAGTGAGTACATAAGAAAAAAAGATATTGAATAATAAAATCACAATGAAATAGTAACAGTACCTGACTCGATCGAAATGAAGTACTTTTATCAAGGCGTTCACACATAACAGTTGGCTCAAATTTTACTTCCTGCAGAAACGGGGGAAAAAAGCCAGCAATACACTATTAAATAACATCAAATAAAATCTTAATTAGGGATATTATATAGATGTACAATGACGAGACAAACCTCATAGAGCTCAATCTCTTCATCAGAAGCAAATCCAGCCATTTCATTTAATGTTTCTAGGATTTCAATTGGCTTTCCAGAGCTCTTTACAAATAGCTTCCCAACATATCTATAAAAATAATAAAGTAAAAGTCCGCCTGAAAAAATTAAAAGAAATAAGGAGTACAGCAAAAAATTGTGAGTACCTAAGCTCTTCTTTCTCTGGATTATAAAGCTTAAAAAACAGCAGTATGTCCTCCTTATTTTTTTCTGCTGGAGGTATAGGTAGTAAATCCTATATAAACAACACAGAAAATATGGTTAACATGTGACTGATGAGAATTCCCTATTGTCGTATTTACAAAACCAAACAGAAAAATACATAAAAAGCTAAGAAAAATACCAGTCCAAACTCCACTTCCAAAAACAACTTCAGCTCAGCATTGTGGACCTTGTTTGAAACTTCCCTCAATGCTCCAACCTGCATGCCATAATTCAAGATAAGGCCAAAGCTACAAAAAAAACGAATGTATTGACAAAATAGGCAACAAAAAAATTGCATAATATCCATTCAAATGTAATAGATATAAGACATTCAACAAACCAAAACCAACTCAGACAACAAATTATCACAATCGTGAATTAAAGTGAGACATTCGGATAGCAAACATGGTAAGTACACAGTAGTATTTCTCAAGGCATTCGTCAGATCTCCTTTTCAATCTTAAAATTCTGTTCTGTTTTCTGATATACTCCATTTCATTGAATCCTAAACTACACGATTAAAATCCTTCAAATTATCTGCAGTCCAGTCACTAATTTTTATTGACAAAATAAAATGAGAAGGGCTCTTTATTTTCCCAAAGGTTATTAATAGAACATTTTACCTCCCATCAAATTCTGCAGTCTAAATAGATTTGACAAAACTTCACCCACCATAGGTAAGGTAACTAGTACATAAGACTTCTTCGTACTTGATAGATAATACCAATACATTATTCATCTGTCACAACTTCTAGCAAACGGGTATGCATATAATGTGCAGTACCATACACAAAGAACATTATCTCCTCATTATTAAATTAAAGGGAAAGAAAGTGGTAATCTACTTACAGTTTGTGCCTCCTCCTGTGGGGTCAATGGACGGTTTGGACGATAAGTATGGTTCTGTCTTTTAGCCCATATCCAGAAGCGTTGAAATTGGACTGGAATACCAAATTCTTTGGCAACTTCTTCCTTCACAAAACATGACATATATTAGTACTCTACAAGAAAAAATAATTACAAACAAACATATCAACTCATTAATAATAATATTATAACATAATAAATGGCGATCAGAACGAAGTGGATACTTGATAGAAGAATAAATTTAAGTGAGCGATTTATATGAATGTCAACTAAAAACATGTGACTGGATGAAAAGTAGAATGTGGGTAAATGTAATAATGATTGGTGATTAGTTTTATTTATTTTAGAAAATCAAATGATGTGATTCGTGCAAGAAAAATCGAATGAACACTGTAGTAGTATTTTTCCAAAAACAAATCTTAATCATTTAGGTTTAAAACTAAAATAGCAAAAAAAAAAAAAAAGTCCATCTCTTTTGCAGATTGATCTTCACATGCAGAAAGCATTTTACATAGTAGAATATCATACATTATTTTGAGATTATATGAATACTGTTTGCAAATAATTCTGTGTAAGTTAGCAAGGAAATCAAACATTATTTTTATGCACAAAACTCTTACGGCACTTTTTTATTAGGCCTAGTATGTCAGCTGATAATAACGATTGTCCTAAACATGCAGAATCATTAGCTTAAGTTTTTTATTTTTCATTTGTGTTTTAGCTTTCAGAGAGAACAACGAATAAATATGTTGGATAGTTGACCTATTCTTATATTTACTTATTTGCCACAAGACACCCATGAATTGAGTTTCCCTTTCTCGGTTTCTCTGTTGGGTAGCAAGTACCTTCATTCAGTAGACTATAATACACTATTCAGTTTCATAATATGCGTATGACTTAATTTACTTCGGTTTCAACTTTAGTCTATCAAGAGTATTCTCCCAATACAAATATAAAATTCTGAAGAATGAGTTATAAAGTCCTCAAAATATTGCGGATTTACTTAGTGCAATCATTTATTGAGCAGAGAAAACAACTAAGAATAAATTTTCGCAGTCATTTCATGAAAATTTAAAAATTATCCACATATAAAAAATAACAAAAGGAAGGCTACCTCAAATCTTTTAATATTTGGAGCCCAGATTTTAAAATCAAACCAACCTCCAAACCCAATCAATCATTAAATTAAGAAGATTAAGCATCCACTATTCATAAGATTCATCACAAAATATAAATCAGGAAACCATAGTGACTGAATGATGTAAAACAGAACAAACAAGAAAGAGAGAAAATATTCATCAGGGTTCCAATATCAGACAAAAACCCAGCCAACTATACCTTGAAATGGTTAAAAGGCATCTGTTTCTGTATTCGGAAGTTACGGACTTTATCATGATCTACAAGATCAAAGTACACGTCCTTTCCAATCTGATCCCTCAAATCTTCATCTCGAGCAACCTGCAAATGTTAATAGATTGCTTTGGCATTTTGATTACAGAAATGTGGAAATTAATTTACATTAGAATGCCCACAAGAAACAATAACCTTGATAATTGTGTAAAGGTGGGCCTGTGCTTTGTATCTTCTCTTATCTTGCTTTTCTTCTTGTTCTTTTTTCAGTCTTATCTAGAGTAGCAAGTAGGGTATGTGATGTTCTATGCAAAACCATGAATATATTGACCTAATACAATGTCCTGCAACATTACCCGAAGATGTTCCGCAATATCCTTTTCATCCACATCACATATTATCTTATCCTTGTCACTCACACGTATATACACAAGCATGTATGCATTTGAGTACTTTGTAAATTTGAATGGGGTGTTGTTGTAGCCTGGGTTTGTTTGTGGCAACTGAAGAATACGGAAAACATAAGCACACAAAATGAAGTACAAAACAATGAAAATAAAAATGAAGTAAATCACCTCTTCTTCACCACCGTACTGCTCCTCTAATGCCCTCTTGACATCTTCTTTAGTGACCCTCTCATCATCAAATTTGAACCTACAAAGTGTATCAGAAAACAAATTGAAATTGAGAATCTTCCACAAACAATTTTTTCCCTATACAGTCTTAAACATATAAATGGGTGAATGGTGGGGAAGAGACTGTTTTAATCTAGAAGAAACACACCAATTATCAGAAAGTGTCGGTCTGATGAAAGCATAATAATGTCCACCATTTACTCCTCCGCTATGAACCAAAACACTGATGGGAGAAAAAGAAGCAGAGAATGTTAAGGAAAAAATCCATCTGATAAAAAAAGTTCTAACTGAACTTGCTGGTTGATATTTCCACCCTGAAACACCTCATACAGTATACAAAGATCACAAGCTCAAATATTAATGGAACACATTTCCAAGTCCCACAAGCATCAGGCTAGTTCAATAAAGGGTGAAAAGTCAGAAAGCAAGGATTCTGGAAACCATGAAAATAAGAAGTTAACCAACAATTCAAATTAGCTTTTAAAATCACTGGGGATTTTTAAATGCAACACAACGTAGCAATGAGAACAGAGGCATTAAAACAAAGTTGGTCTTCTTATGAGTTGGATCAAATCTTCAACATATTTTTATCAAGTATCAAAACAAAGTAGGAGCCCATTCTGATGGCTTAACTAGCACGTGTGATACATTTCTTATCTGTGCTTCTGCTGTTTTTTTAAATCATATTTTCATTTAAAGATTGCATAATTCCCATCCCTCCTTGATGAGGAAAAACAAGTGGGAAAAGATTAACATAAAACACAAGGTAGAAATAGAGATAAAACAAGAGTGCACAATAACCTGTGAAGCATGTAGAGATTCCGTATGCTTCTATCTGTATTTGGCGACAAATACTTTCCGTTGTCTCTATCAAGATCAAGTTCCAATGGAAATTCATATCGGTCATTTATCTGCAACCATGAAGAAAATTTGAGACATAATATCCAAGGATAATGCCAAACTATACAATTAGTCAAAAATTAAATCAATGTCCGAAAATCAAACACTAGGGCTTATAGACAATAAGGGTTCCTAAATAAGCTTATTTCTGCAAGATTCCCCACTAAAAGAAGTGTATGGTGAAAAAAAAATGATAGACCTTAATCTAATTTGCAATTTAAAAAAGGTAATAAAAAAGAGCAAGAAATTCAACAAGATAGCAACAGAAGTCAAGGGCCCTAAAGTTAGAAAACAGGTCCATTGACATCTTCTTTGAGGAGCTTTAACTAATAATTATCAGCAGCAAAAGCACTAAAGAGAGATTGCAATAGATTTTCATACGAGATTTTTTCTAGTTGTAAGCACTACTATCGAATCACATAACTTGGAGAGGTGAACAAAGACATTTGACAAAACGTACGAAGAACCAAGAAAATTTGCTTGTGCAGGAATGCACTACCATACAATCTACACCTAAACTACTGAAAAGACGAACTGAAATAGAGAAACCCAAGAAAGGTCAACTTCCAACAGGGATACAGCTTATGTTGTCACCCAAACGGCCAGAAGTAACAAAAAAATATTTACTCAATAACTCTTAGTCTCACTTGCATTGTATTTTCTAATACGTAGTATATAGCACGCACAAGACTCAAAGAAATTAGTGCTATATTCAGAATATATATTACAGCATAAATATATACTATAAACAACAGAAGAAAAACAAACATTGACCTCAATCAAGTAAAAAGTTAAACATAACTAATATTTTAACAACTGACCTTAACCATTGTATCCCTCATAAAATCGTACTCAAAGCGCTTTAACTGAAGCTGAAGTACAGGAGGAAAGTCCATGAACAAGACACCCTTCTTTGCATCCTAAGATTCAAATGTCTTACAGAGGTCAATCAACAAAATATAGAGAAATTGAGATCCAATGTCACATCAATCAAGTTATCAAACCAAGACCTCAACAGGGAGAGACAGAAGTCTATAGGAAGATTAAATTTCTCAAGTCAATAGAGAATCAAGCGAACCCACCATCCCAATAGTTGAACTTGAGCAGATGCTAAAAGTATTTGACAAAACAGATCAACATTTCAAAAAAAAAAAACATTGACAGCATAATGATGGCACGGCCATAGTTAAGGAGAAAGATTGGCCAAGGTGATTTGCTAACGGCCTGGCTTGAGGCAGGGCCTAGTGACCATGAGGCAGAAAAATAAATAATAAAATAAAATGATCAAGTGTATAATTTTTTACTTCAATGTTAAACTCAACTACAAAAAAATTTGTTAAAAGTAGATTAAGAACTAGTGGAGGATGTTTTAGCTTAATTTTAAGCAGCAGATCTTGCCCTCAGCCCTAAATTTTTGATTTAGCTATTTAACATGTGAAATTGGGCAGAAGTGCTTCCTTTCACATCTTTTGAAACCTTTAAACGTTAAAGTAGACTACTTTCAAAAGGAGCAAAAAACATTGATACCAAAACAGAGCTTTTTGGTTGACTAACTGAGGGACGCCTCAAAGAGGTAAAGCGTTTTCTATTGGCAAAACAAAATCCTTGTACTTCAAATGATTTTTCAAACTCCAGTTCTCAATATATAGCAATTTTCACTCATGTTAGTCTAAAGTATAGCTGAGATCAGCATGGCAACAGACCTCAGAGGAAAACAAAAATAAATAAAGAGAAATAGCGCCATATCAACTTGTAGCAACAATACCTGCAAACCATGCTCTTCAGCATGGTATTTATTATCTCCTTCAAGACGTTCAACTTCCACATACTTGTCAAAGGATGCATAGACATCCTTACAACCTTTTACATCAAGTTGAAGATCTGCGGCCAAACATTGTTAAAAAATGATTAATGATCTGATACTGCGAAACCTGTTTAGGAGAAAACTGATAAACAATCCATACCATAAAATGATTCTTTTCTTGTTGATTTGAAGTCTACGTTGATGCATTCTATGTAATTCATATGATGGCCTTCAAACAATTTCTGTATAGTCCCTTCAACAACAGTTCCCTGAGCCAGTAAAAGAACAAAATTCCAGAGAAATTACTATTGTGGTAGTTACATCACAAACCAAGAATAATAAAGAAAAATCCACATTGTTGTGTTGGACACCGGTACCTTCATCTTGTCCTCGAGCTTTTCGCATAAAACTCTGTTAAGTTCTTGCACATCATGCTGCATAAAGGAATCATATGTGTCCCATCCAAATGATTTAGTTAATTCTTTTGTAGCAACACTAGTGTCATGGTATTGGAGCTTATAAAATAAACTCTGCAATGCCAAAGGGATGCTTCCTGTGGGATTATCATTCTCTGTTGTTGGCATGTGATATACAGCCTGACAAAACAAAACATCCTTATTCATAGTTCATACACCAAAATCAATGTATAGGAGCTACGATAATCACAAAAAATATTTTTTAAGTTTTTGACCTTTCTGAAGTAAGGAATGTGGTATAAAGTTTGGAGCAGAGAGTTCATGTAACAAGTTGCTCCCTGATTCTTAAGTCCAACATAGCCCGTCTCCTTCTTTGAGTCATATGCCCAATAATCAATAACTTTACGTACAGCTACATCAGCTTGAATAACACAAGTATCATTCACGAGGTACCCCCTGCTGGGCTCATACAGGTCACTAAGAGGCATGAAAGAAGTAAAACCCCAATCACTCTCTCTTTGATTGAACTGATGCTGTGTGTCTGTGGATCCACAAGACTCAATTCGTCAAAAAATCATAATTGAGGTAGCAAAATCTTTATCTCAGTTGGGTAAGATAAATTTAATATCCACCATTTAAAACAGACAAACATATTAGTCACTTATAGCACCATACACGAAAATCAAATACTTTGCCATTTAAGGATGTACCTTTTTTCATTGTTAACTTGTCATGCATTTGATTAACTACGGTCAAGCTAAACTGTGCGTATCTATTCCACCCATAAGGCAAAGAAGGTGAGTCAGCCACGTCTAAATACATCGACAAGTAGTCCACATTATTTCCCTTCGGAAAAATAAGCACCCGCCTGCAGATATCAATGCAAGCAATTCAAAGGCAAGCTGTCAGTATCAATAAAAATGGTGAAAGAAGAAAGATAACAAAATCAACTGAATCTAGTTTAATAAATAATGCATGATAAATGTTACTAAAACTTTGTTTTTTTATTAATTCCAACTAACGTAATAAATTTCTTCCTACCATGCACCAATATAGATGGAAAATAGATCAAGCTAAAGCTATCAAATTACCATTTATAACCCCCAACAGTAAAGGCATCAGAGTAAAGCTTCTTCACATTCACTCTGGAGAAGTTGTCAATTGTCCAAGTGAAACGTGATGTCTGTGGCTCCTCACTCACCTGATTTCCCACCGTTCCAGCATTTTCCGCTGAAACCACTAAGAAATTGTCAAGGGTATCAATTCTAAGATGATAGAAAATACGATACTCTAAGGACCCAATGCCGAACGCGACAAGCAGAAATTGAACACTATTTTTCCAAGAAAAAGAAAAATAGTAATCTAACACATTCGTCCGTACACGCACAAGCATCTATCCAAAAAATAATGCAAAATTCAAGCAGCAAACAAGGGAGTTGGTGGTACCTTCCATCGCCTGAGGCCCTTCAACTATATCCGAGTTTGGCACCAACATTTCTTCGTCTTCCTGGTGCTGCAGAAGAAACAATGAAGTAAAACAAGTCTGATCCGGAAATATAATACAAAGTTTAAAACACTAATTCCATCGACTCGCGTTCAAGCAGCAAAAATTCGCAGGAAATCACATTGAATTAAGGCGCTTAAACCCTAGTTGATCACAACCATTCAACCCCGCCCAAAAATCACGCGCACCTAGACAAGAGATTCTCTTTCAACGGATACACAGTGAGAAAATTCATGAAAAATAGAGTTGATGCATGCATATTAATTATATCTACAGACAACACAGACGATGGAAGGGTGAAAAACGAGAAGGGTAGAAGAGAGTGGAGTTACATCCAACGGCTGAGGAGTCATCATCGTCATCGCCGGAGATATCACAGCTGCCTGATCGGCGAATCACAGAGAATAATTCAGAGAAAGAGGTGAGACGATACGACGGGCTTTTGGTGTTTCAGGTTTGAGAGGGGTGGACAAGGATATGGTGGGTATTTTCGGGGAAGCCGAGGGCTATTTGGGAATTAGAGTGAAGGGCA
The DNA here is from genome assembly GCA_954870475.1 of Euphrasia confusa. NCBI lineage: Eukaryota > Viridiplantae > Streptophyta > Magnoliopsida > Lamiales > Orobanchaceae > Euphrasia > Euphrasia confusa. Next base: position 30,063,057 of record OX940960.1, read on the forward strand.
GATATGACTGAAGTAGAGTACAGTTTCACGTTCTCTAGGTATCCAAAGATATACTGACACGCGGGCAATGCGAACCCATGATTGGATTTCACAGTAAGTAGGATGTAGAGCGAAACATCTGATTAACCGACATTTGATGCTATATGAAACGTTGTCGTTTACATACAAAGTGTGTGAGAGTTTTTTTTTTTTAATTTACCTCATAATCTCCTTTTTCTAATTAAAATTATACTTATAAAATTATTTTAATTTTGTATAGTATAAATGTATAAGTTATGTTTTATTCGATTTAACTCTCCCTTATTATTTATTATGGATTTACTATTTGATACTCTCCCTTATTATTTATTATGTATTTTATTATTTGATATTTTCTTCATCTCTAAAATAAATTTATATTTTTTTTTGAGTTTTTTTTATTAGCACGTTGGTCAATTGCAGAAATTTAAATATTCACACACATATTTCGAGTTCGAACTTTGAATAACGGTTCAATTCAAGTGTTCAATCAACTGAAAAAACAACAATTAACTTTTCTTTTTTGAGTTATCCTTAAAATTTTGTGCATTTATAAATAGATAGATTTTTACAACTTTATTCTCTAAATACATATTTATTTACACTTTTTCAACTAAAAACTTTATTATTTATCCATCAAATACATAATATATTCTTACTTTATATTATTAAACATATAAAAATTTTATTTTTTCTTAAACTACGCATCACTCTCTCTATACACTGTTTTAAGGAACGGAAAGAAATGTAGAGAAAACCGCCAAAAAAGAACGCGAGCTTCGACAAGTAATCAAACTCAAACACAAAACGATCAACGAACACAAAATACTCAAATTTAATTCGCAACTCAATCACTCGACACTCAGCTCGCCGTGAGTTAATATTGAACACTACGAACACAAACACGAAGCTAAACTCATACAAACACAAAGATTTTACGTGTTTCGATCGTCGAGAAGACTGACTACGTGCACGGTGGAGGGAAGAGGGTGTTCTGGAATTATACGAAGCTCAAAATGAGTACAATAATGTTCTCTCTAGCTTACTAGCTAGTTGCATATCACTCGCGATTATATACAAAATTGAAAAAGCACGAAATCGGAGAGCTCATCTAAGCCATCGATTTGCAACTGACTCTCATTTTGTAATCGTACGATCATGTCTTGCAATTCCACGTGCAATCGAGAGGTGAGGTGGCAAGGACCACAATGCAACAATAATTATGTGTGTTGGCGAAGAATCGAGTGAGAAATCACTCACCCTAAAGTGTTGCACCCACACATAATGAAACAACGTTATTTCATTCATGTGGGAAATTCAAATTCTGCTAGAATTACTAAAATGCCCTTGTGAGCATTTTGTGTAGAATTTGCACTAGAAATCAAATTTTATGTACATTCTCAACAAAAATTGCTTAATTCACTTACTCAAGTAAAATATATCTCCATCACATATCCCGTCGGCCGTCGAAATGCTTTAATTCACACACAACTCCAGTTCGATTAGTTAGATAGAGTAATTGAATTACAAAAAAAGATCAATTTCTAATGAATAAAAAAAATATATAAAACTTTATTACTTCTTCTGTCCTTGAATTGTTTGTCAAGTTCTGTGTACAAAAAACCTGACAAACCGTTCAAAAACGAAGAAATTAATATCTAAGAAATATTGTTAATGTTGAGTTTCAATATTTTTAGCTTAATTTTTTTAAATTTTATTTTATTTAAATTCAGTTTAGTATAAAATGATTGTTTGGATCTAATTTAATTTAGATCAATTTATTTGAAGTAATTTATGCTCAAACCAATGTCTTATTAAAACTATGATTAATATTATTAAATTTTAAACATTTATCTAGTTCATGCTAAAACTAATAATCATATGTATTTGAACATGAAAATTTAGAATATGAAATTAATAAGAAGGAATACCACTTTTCATACACAAATATAAAACATCTACACATTTTGAACCCACATATAAAACTACACATATTCTAAGAAAAGGAAAAGTCCTATGTACTCTTACTTTTTTTCTCTCTTTTAATAACATAAAAAACACTAAAAATACATTAAAAAACAAAAAGAATTTATGTGGGGCCCACTAATACCAAAATTAGATTTTTGTGAGGTTGGTGGGGTGTAAATGCATGCATGAATGCATATCTCCTCTACCACCTCTAACCTCCATAACTCAAACTCATTTAAAAAAAAATCTCAAAAAACACTATCTCTACATGAAAAGCTAGGTCAGAATATGCGTGGAAAGAGCTAGATTTCGACGGGAAAAAGGTACGTTGTACGGGACCTTGCCTCCGTCGTTTTTTTTTTTTTTAATTTTCGGACTGAAAAATAGGCACTCAGTCGAAAATATGACTGAGTGCTCGACCGAGTGCTGCTGGGTTCTTGGGCACTCTGTCGAAAAAAATGACCAAGTGCACTCGGTGACCGAGCGCTCGGCCAAGTGACCGGATAGTACTCGATCACTCGGTCACTTGGTCGACTGAGTGCCCTCAGTCATTTTGACTGAGTGCAGAAACTGATTTTTTTTTTAAATTTGTATATTAATGGCTTGTTTTATAAGATTGTTTGGATGCATATTTTTTATTTCCTAATTTAATTCAATTATTATTTGTAATTGTAGATGTCGAATCAATGAATCACGGTACGTTACGGTGGTCGTTGGGATCAAGAGGGCTACGTTGACAGAGTAGATATGTGTCTCTTCTTTCGTAGGGAAGAAATTACACTCGACGCTCTCGTGAGTCGGATTCGTGCGGTTTTGCGCCCTCCGCCCAATGTCGAGTATTTGTTGTATTGTTATACCTGAGGTTATGACATGAGGAGCGTGCGAGCTCCTATGCTATGCGACGAGGATGTGTCCCGCATGTTAGAAGAGCAAAGGGCTGAGTGCTTTGTGTTCGTCGTCGAAGTAGAGGGACAACAAGCTGCGCCGGAGGTGAATATCGGAAAAGAAAATCGTGATCAGGGCGCACCGTCAGAGAACGAGAACGAGAACGAGGAGGTACACACTTCTGAGGACGAGGAAGAAGCCCGTCAGTCTGATCTCTTAGATTCTTTGACCACGGAGTGGAACGAGTGGATTAGGATTGATTCGGTGTTATTTGGATTTATTTTGGTGTTATTTGGATCGATTTGGTGTTATTTAAGTGTTATGATCGTTTATGTACATGTGTTTAGGTTGATTTGGTGTTATTTGGGTTGATTTGGTGTTTGTTTGGATTGATTTTGGTGAAAAAATTAAAAAAAAACAGGCTGCACTTGGTCATGCACTTGGTGGCTGCACTCAGTCAAGGTGACCAAGTGCACTCAATCAAAGTGACCAAGTGCACTTGGTCGCCGGTTAACTAACCGTGTGTTACTCGGCACTTGGTTATTTTGACTGAGTGCACTTGGTGGTGACTGAGTGCAGAGACCACCAAGTGCACCACCAAGTGCCCCACCAAGTGCACTAGAATAATTTTTTTTAAATTAATTTTAGGCCAATAAAGTGTTGTTATGTTGTTATGTTGACATTAAAGATCATTTGGGAGCCTATAAACATCGAATAAAAATGAAAACAAAGCCAAATTAGTACTATTAAGATGAAACATAGAAGTTTGACTATTTTTTGAACTAACTAGTAATATTGTTACAAAGTTATCTACATACTTACCAAATTGTTCATGATCTGCATGCGTAATCACTTAATTCACCCATTTCAAAGGTTGATCATGTTTTTTGAATTATTTTGACTATGAAATTGATGTTTAATGTAACATAACATCTTTACAATTGAAAAAAAATGTTTTAAAATCAATTAAAATGTAATTATGTTCTAAAGCACTTGGTGGGGCACTTGGTGGCTTATGCACTTGGTCACTTTGATCAAGTGCAACGACCAAGTGCAGAATTTAAAAATACTTTTATTTTTCTCAGCCACCAAGTGCACTTGGTGGCGCCACCAAGTGCAGCCACCAAGTGCAAAATTAATTTTTTTATAATACTTAATTTAATTCTATACTTAATTTAATTAATTTAATTATATACTTAATTTAATTATAAAAATTAATTTAATTATATACTTAATTTAATTATATTTTTTAATAATTAAATTATGTATAGAATTAAATTAAGTATATAATTAATTTAATTCTATACTTAATTTAATTATATACTTAATTTAATTAATTTAATTATATAATTAATTTAATTATATTTTTTATATACTTAAGTTAATTATGTTTTATAATTTTTTTTATAAAGTTATATATTTGTTAGACTTGATTTAAAAGATAATATTAATTTTTGTTTTAAAAATAATTTTAAAAAATAGGGTAATATATTATATATAAATTAAAAAAAATTAACAGAATTTATTTAGTTGATATCAAACCAAACCTGCAAATCAATCTCAATACCAAACATATAAGATCAAACCAAACAAACACACTTACAAATCAATCCAAAAACACACATACAAATCAACACACCTACGACTCAAATGTACGACTCAAACCAAAGATCTTCCGAGCAACATATCTACGATACTGGATCAAGTACTGGTCGTCGACCGGTACTTTCGGGTGAGTGAACGATTTGTTGATGAGCCGATCGAGTGACCGAATCCGGCTCACGAGAGTGTCGAGTGTAATTTCTTCCCTACGAAAGAAGAGACACATATCTACTCTGTCAACGTTGCCCTCTCGATCCCAACGACCACCGTAACGTACCGTGATTCGTTGATTCGACATCTACAATTACAAATAACAATTGAATTAAATTAGGAAATAAAAAATATGCATCCAAACAATCTTATAAAACAACCCATTAATATACAAATTTAAAAAATAAATAAATAAATAAATAAGTCTGAGTGCACTCAGTCGACCAAGTGACCGAGTGACCGAGTACTATCCGGTCACTTGGCCGAGCGCTCGGTCACCGAGTGCCGAGTACTGCTCGGTCACTTGGTCGGTTGGCCGAGTGCACTTGGCCATTTTTTTCGACCGAGTGCCCAAGAACCCAGCAGCACTCGGTCGAGCACTCAGTCATATTATCGACTGAGTGTCGATTTTTCAGTCCCAAAATTAAAAAAAAAACGACGGATAAATGGTCCCATGCAACGTACCTTTTTTCCGTCGAAATCTAGCTCTTTCCACGCATATTCCGACCTAGCTTTTCATGTAGAGAGGGTGTTTTTTGAGATTTTTTTTTAAATGGGTTTGAGTTATGGAGATTAGAGGTGGTAGAGGAGATATGCATTCATGCATGCATTTACACCCACCAACCTCACAAAAATCTGATTTTTGTTAATTAGTGGGCCCCACATAATTTTTTTTGTTTTTTTAATGTATTTTTATTGGTTTTTATGTTATTAAAAGAGAAAAAAAAAGTAAAAGTATATAAGATTTTTCCTTTTTTCATTTGTGTAGAATGAGTATAGTTTTTTATGTGGGTTCAAAATGTGTAGGTGTTTTATATTTGTAACCATTTAAAATTTTCTCTCAATTAATAATCATAAAACAAAGGAGGGTGTATTGGTTAGAGAGTTTGTTGGATTTTTTAAGACTTTTAAAGTCTAGCGGTATTCAATCAGGATTTTGAAAAGTCTTTAAAAATCTACGTATTCAATACGAATTTTAAAAAGTCTTTAAAATTTAAAGATATTCAAAAATTTATATATAGATTTTAAAACTCTATTAATTTCGTTGGATTTTCTTTTAAAAACATGAATAGTTTACGCTATTTAAAATCTCTAAAGAGATTTCCAAAGATTTTACTTTTAATAATATAAATCATTATAAAAAAATAAAAAAACTTTAAAAAATAAATAAATAATTATATTTATATTAATTTATTTTTTAATAAACTAAATTATTATAAAAATAATAATACTTAAAAAATTATATATAAAAAATATACTTATTTTATTTTAATAAATTAAATTATTATTAAAAATAATAAAATTTGAAAAATATTTTTAAAATTATTAAAATTATTATTAAAAAATAATCAAATTTGAAAATTATTTATAAAAAAGTTATTAAAAATTATTATTAAAAAATAATCAAATTTAAAAATTATTTATAAAAAATGAAAAATAAATAATATTATTTAATTTTTTTATATAAGTTTGTTTATTTTAAATTTGCTTACTGCGGAAGAATCAATACAATCAATAAAAATCATAAAAAAAAATATATTACTCAATTCAAGAAAGTCTATCAAAATTCATATAAATCAATAAAAAAATCAATCAAATTTTATGTAGACTCTATGAATTTTCAAAATCTATAGACTTCTTAACGTCTAAAAAATTCCAATGAAATCTGAGTTAAATACACCTCCTAAATATTGGACTGATTTTTTTTGGTACTGTATTTGATGAAGTTTGTCCGCGTTGCCCTTTCAGCTCTAATTTCAATTGTCGAGGGTTGTTAGCTCAGTTGGTTGAGCACTTGAATTGGGGACTTGAGGTCCTTGGTTCGAATCCCAAAACACTGCAATTGACATATACCAAAAAAAAGCTCTAATTTCAATTTGAGAATTATACTTTTCCTATTTATCATCCACCCCTCCCACCAAACTCATTTAATTGCAATTTCGCCCCAAAATCGTCATTCTCTTTTCCTCCCTTTTCCCCAAAATCCATCACCGGAAGATGGCCACTTCTTCACTCGCTCTGCTCCACACTCTCCTTACGCGCCGCCGCGACGCAAACTATCACCTCCACTCGCCCAAGCCATTATTCTACTTCATGCCCGCGACCTTAGCTCTCACCACCTCTCTCCTCATTCTACTCTACATCTCCTGCACTTCGAACCTCTTCTTCATACAATCCACCCGCCACACGAATCGCGCTTCGCTTCCCCGTCAAAAGCCCTCTCCAAATTTCCCCTTTTACCCTCCCAATTCTCGAATGGGTTCACACAGTACGTGAAATTTCTTCTTTTTCTTATGTTATAATTTTTTCTATTTTGGAATTTGTTTTTTGTTTACAAATTTAGGTCAATTCTTTATACTAATTTTGAGCTTGATTTTTAGACTGTATATCTGTGTTGGAGTATCTCATGTAAAAATCCACCACCAGATGTAGACTTTCTATTCGGGCCTGTTAGTATTAGCTAAAAAATTATTCGGGCCCTGAAACAAGCTTTTGGCTCTAGGTTCAGATGAAGGCCCGTTCCACGACAGGGACACCTTCTTCGAAAACTACAAAGACATGAACCGAACCTTTAAGATTTTCGTCTATCCTCACAGGCAGGACAACCCCTTCGCCAACATCCTCCTGCCCGTCGATTTTGAGCCCGGAGGCAACTACGCCAGCGAGAGCTACTTCAAAAAGTCTCTCGCCAGTAGCCATTTCCTTACCGCGGACCCCTCCGCAGCAGATCTCTTCTTCCTGCCCTTCTCGATCGCGAGGCTGCGGCACGACCCGCGGGTCGGAATAAACGGAATCCAAGACTTTGTTCGTGACTACATTTCCAACATTAGTCGTGAGTACCCTTACTGGAACAGTAGTGGAGGCGCGGATCATTTTTACATTGCCTGTCATTCGATCGGTCGGTCAGCTATGGAGAAAGCTGTTGCGGTTAAAGTTAACGCGATCCAAGTTGTTTGTTCTTCGAGCTATTATGTATCTTCCTATGTTGCTCATAAAGATGTGTCCTTGCCTCAGATCTGGCCGAGGCAGGGCAACCCTCCGAATCTTGCAAATGAAAGGTTTGACCGATTTTCATTTTTCATTTACGAATAGTAACATGATCTATGTTTTTGTGATGGAAGAAGTATAATTTTTATGAGGAAATGTTGAATTTTGACAGTTACTTCTTATGTGTTCAACTTCGTTGCAAAAAGAAGAAATGAAAAATCAACTATAAAGATCATAACTATTTTTTGTCTTTGGATAGATTCAGGTCGAAGCTGGCGTTTTTTGCTGGATCGAAAAATTCTCCTGTGCGTGAAAAGCTTCTTCAAGCGTGGGGAAATGATTCGGAAATATCAGTACACTTTGGTCACCTTCAGACACCTTACTCCGAGGAGCTTCTAAGAAGCAAGTTCTGCCTTCATGTCAAAGGGTTTGAGGTCAACACGGCCCGTATTGGTGATGCACTATATTATGGTTGTGTCCCTGTCATAATCGCCAACCACTACGATCTTCCTTTTCAGGACATACTCAACTGGAGGAGTTTCTCCATTGTCGTTGCCACGTTGGATATTCCTCTTCTGAAAAAAATCCTCCGGGGTATAACTGATGGCGAGTATTCGATTTTACGAAAAAACGTGTTGAAGGTGAGAAAACACTTTCGGTGGCATCATCCTGCCATTGATTACGACGCGTTTTACCTGGTTATGTATGAGCTGTGGCTTAGAAGAAGTGCTTCAAGACTTGCAGCTTAGTAGGTCTTTTGTAGATAATTCATTAGCATTAGTTGTAGATTAATGTCTTATTAAAATTGTTATAAACTACATAATTCATGGAAACAATTGTATATAAAACAGCCCCAGATTTTTCCAATAATGATAGTATCTTATAGTATGAGTAGTTGAGAGCTAAATAAGCACCATTTTTCATCTGGAATTGGAATTGATGAAGGGAGAAGTGCATGCTCCTGTTCGATTATTTGTGTTAGCACGAGCGATCACCTAGTTCTCTGCTGGATTCGTTCAGTCCTCGTGTCATGAAGTTGCCTGATCAATTGCTGTATGCAAATAAAATCCAAAAAGATGATCCATCGTATATGTGTTCATCTTTGCCCGCCCTGTATACAGTCGTCATGACTGCCTCTAGTGCTATTACTTTTGAAGGAGCAACGTTACATTTTTTGTATCTCGTCGTAATTATCTTTCATGGGTCAATGATTACAAGATTACAAAAATGTTATGTTAAACAAGAATCTGAAGTCGACTTGAAATGATATGTTTACTGAAGCACGACAACGCTCATTTCACTGGTTCTAGTTAGAAAGAAAGCTCCGCCAAATATGACTAAATTACGACATGGATTAAAAGTCCCACCAAGACTCGGGTTGACTTCAAGAAAACAAAATGTAAATACAGTAGAAACTTCATATTGTTGGACGGAGACAAAATATTACTATAGAGAGTTATTTTTATATAGGATTTTACAAAATAAAAATAATTTTTTCGTATAAAAAATAATATAAAAATATAAAAATAATATACATACAATATTATTTATCTTAAAATTTACAAAATCAATTTAATAGTTTTAAATAATAAAATTTGACCATATATGTTTAAAAACTATGTTTAATATACAAATTGAATAAAATATTAATAAATATAAAAACTATATACTTTGACCATATACTATATTTTATTGATTTTGATAAATACTCCCTCTGCCCATTAATAGATGTCATACTTTTCTGAACACGGAGTTTAAGAAAATTGTTATTTTTTTTATTTTTTAATTGAAAAGTAAAGATTGAAATATATTTTAAAAGCGAAAAGTAAAGTAGTTGTGAGTAAAGTTTAAAAAGTAAGTGAGGTAAAGTAGAATAAAATTGTATATGAAAATGAAAAAGTTAGAATAATTATTTCCTTTTTTGGGGTGTGTCAACTATTGTTGGACACCAAAAAAGAAAAATATGACAAGTGTTTTTGGACCGAGGGAGTATGACTTATGATACCAATGGGACTTAATTTTTTATTACGGAGTTTATTCTATTACTATAAAGAGTTTCTAAGAGCATCTCCCACCCATCGATACCAAAAACCTATTTTGGAGTAGGATAAATGTTCCAACCGATATCAAAACATAAACCTATTATAGGTTTAATGGTGGGGCCCACCAAAAAAATACTTAAATTTACGTCTACCGTAAACACAAACCAAAAACTATTTATTATTTATAAAATGATCCTTTTTTTTATAAATTAATAAAAATAACTCATTAAATTTTTTTGTTTCTTATTTAATATTTTTTGTAACGTAATGTTTTAATTAATCATATCATTAATAATTAAAACAAATTATTTTATAAAAAAATAAATATCACAATATGAAATATAATTAAATATTAAATATTTAATTGATAATAAAAATAAAATAAAATAAAAATAAAAATAAGATACTTAAAATAAAATGTTAAGAATTACAAAAATAAATAAACTATGAATCACAACAACAAAATTGATCGATAAGGAAGTAAATTGAAAATAATATTTATTAAATTTTTTTATATCAAAAGTTATGTGTTTAAATAGTAAATTTATAAACATATTGGTTATTTATAAAACTAGTATAAATAATTGTATATAAAGAATATTTAAAGAATATTCTTTTGAGTTTGAATATAAGTTTTTTGGTTGGAGTCAAATTACTGTAAACTTAAACTTAAACTTATTTTGAGTTTAAGTTTTAGTTTCTCGGTTGTAAACTTAAACTTAAACTTATTTTGAGTTTAAGTTTTGGTTTCTCGGTTGGAGATGGCCTAAAACGTACTTATAACTTAAAACCCATCATATTGTTTTAATTAATTTTAAAACAAAATGTAAATACTTATAACTGATTAAAAACCCATCATATTCTTTTACTTAATTTTTTATTAAAAATTCCGTGTATGAAACTTTAAAACCCTTAATTTTGCATTAATTCTCTGCGTCTAGTGCTGCTACAATTATCTCATATTTTTTTAGTTTTTAATTTGAAAAGGTAGTTTATGGAGTATATTTTAGTATTGTTAAATTATTTAATAAAAAAAAGGGACTTGGATAAAGTCAAGGCCAAGGTTTGAGTTTATTCATATGCAAATTAAAAGTCAAATCAAGACGTGGACATGCTAGTTTATAACATGATACAGGCCACAACTTCTGTCACAAACAATAATTCAGATAAAAATATATAATACTTGTAGCTGCAAAACAAAAGAATAAAATGTTTTTGCCTTGGACCCACAAGAAAAATGAGGGAGGGTGACAACATCAATATTACCAGATCATGCTGAAATTGGCAGGAACATTGCCAAACAAACTTAATTAATGAAATGAATAGCACAAAGTAGTGTATAATCGACTCACACGAATCTGGCAAACGAAGAATGGACTTGCTATGTTCAGTTCTTGTAAAGATTCAAATAAGCATACATACTGCATACATACATACATATATGATCTCTAAACTAAAATCATTCAGAAACAAACCATCGGAATAAGAGTAAAGCAGTCTACAAGCACAAACCCCTGATTTAGGCTGCAATAGGAGGATCCTGCGAATACATACGTACAACATGACCAACAAAACAATATTAAGTCGAGCAGGAGTGTCCACACATGTAGAACAAAAGCACTTGAAAAATCAAATAGAGCTATAGGAGCTTTTGAAAAAAAGGACAGGAAAAAAAAAAGGTTTCTTAGTACTATAAGTCTATAACCCATATTAAAATGGAGTAAAAACAAAAGTCAATTCTAAATGGAGAATGGTAGAGTGATTAATTAGGACCAAAAATGCCCCCACAAAATACAGTGAAACAGTGCCAAAGGGCTTTCACTAAATACTCTATGCTGTTTATTTTGTTTCTTCGATTCTTCGCAAATATTGCGCCAACAAAGTTAATGATGATGGATGGAATTTTTTTCAAGAATTCACCTTAGCCGTCAAATTAGATAAGGCAACATTCCACTTCTCTCTAGTTTTTGTACCAGCTACCTGCCCAGCTTTTGCAACTTTGTTGAAAGCCCCATTCAACCAAGAAGTTCCAGCTGTCACGTACCTAACACATATCAACAGTTCAGACCGTCACATAATATCACCAGGAAAGAAAAGAAGTACCCTCAAACAAGAACTTGAGAAGCAGTCCTCATACAACTATTATCTTAATTCTCCATATCCATTTTAAGTGAACAAAGTTTGATTGTTTACAAGTCATTTAATGAGCTACCAAATCACATGTTGTTCATGTTCACAATAGTGCATACATTACTAAATCAATGCAAAATAATAATTACGATTCAAACATCATCTCATTATTTTAGTATCAATGTTAAAATAAAATAGAAATCGGGCATCGAGTTTCCAACCTGCTTGATTTAACAGCTGAGCCAGTATTATTTATCTTCCTTTCTGCAGCCATAAGAGCTGACATAGTTTTATCAGACACTTGAAACTTTTGATCGACAGATTTCACTTTTTCATTCACTACTGAAATCCCAACCGTAAATTTCTCTGTGAGCCCAACTCTCCTGTCAAGGGAAATCACTCTTGCAGATGCATTGGCCGTTAACCCATGCTTTTCGTCAAATGCTTTGGCTTTATTCACAGCATCTTGCCCAATAGCTGAACCTTTTGCGAGCACACTTGACACAACATCTTGTGCTTTACTAACATACACTCTCCCGTTATTCGGACTCATTTTTTCCTAGGGAAAAGAAATAGAATTCCTTGAATCTAATTTGTCACAAAAGTAAATTTAGATTGCTTTAGAATTTCGGACCCAAATTTTAAGCATAATTACCTCAGCAAGTGTGGAAGTATCCTCCTGAGACACGCTTATGGAATTGTCAACAATCCTTGCTTCCTGCAACCAACAACAACATAACGTTACTTAAAAAGTGAAGATTGTAGGGAAGGCAACATTAAGAATATATGCAACTTTCTTACTTGAATCTCAGGCTGGGGTACATAATTTGCTGCTGGTGTTATGATAACAACCTGGTCTACTATGGTCGCACCCTGCAAGATACAATCAGGAAGATTCCTAACTTTAAAATAACATATTTCCAAATGTACAAGTCAAACAGCATTATAATGCCTTAACCCGGCCGATCAAATATATCAGATACTAGAAAATTAGTAAATTACAGAGTGTCTCATATATGTTTCTAACCAACAATATAACCTTTAAACACATCCTTGGATACTTAATCACTTTACACAGTCCCACAATGTGTAAACACATCTTATCACCTTCCACCCGTCATAAATTCAATATTTAGTGGATTAATACTGAGTTAATAAGTCTCCTTTAGCATCAGCTGAAGGAAAAGTTGTAAAGTAAAAACTTAGTAATGCAATTATGAAGCCATAACACAAAAAAGGGAACAAACAATATGCCTGTTAAACGATTCTCAGGCCTTTTCAACTCGTTTAAATTCTAATTAATCCTTGATAACCAATGTAACTCTTCGTTCCTGTGCAAATTCAACGGGGTAACACGCAACAATATTGAACTTCCTATAATATCATTTTTGTTCTTTGTATCTTCAAAAGAAGCCTTACACTGCCCCTACAGTCCACTTGTTCGGGTATTATTTTCAGTAAAAAAAAAAACAAATCATGTGGATATTTCGAGCTATAACTAACCGATAGCAACAAGGCGATTTCAAGCGCTTTCGGGTCTTTAAACGTAACAAATGCGGTCTTGGACTGCCCAGGCTCTCTGCAGCCACAGAAAACATGCCCAAATCAAAATTTTCAAAAATATCCATAAGCAAGAAGAGAAAAAAAAAAACGGCAAACAGCAAGCAGGCTCACCTGCGGATCTCAATATGTTCGATTTCGCCGGAAAAGGAGAAGAACTCGTGGATTTCCCTCTCCGTCGCTAGATCTGATACTCGCTTCACTTCGACCGTTCTCGTCAGCTGAAAAATAGATGCATAAATACTCAATTAAGCCGAGTACAGTTATTAAATCGAGCATCAGAATCAATACTCACCTGATGCATTTTCACTTCCAACTTTCTTCTCTGTAGATTCTTGCTGGAATTGTTCGTGCAATCACGCGCGGAACTGTGTGTAGGTTTAGAGCTGGGTATTTTAGGAAGGCTACACCACGGAGAGAGAGAGAGAGAGAGAGAGGGCAGTTGATGTTGATGTTAATGACTTTTTTTAATCGCCATTAATAACTGATTAATAGTAAGATATTTTGATTTTTGTTAGAATGAATGAGTGGAGGGAGAAAGAGGGAAGAAGAAGATTGGATTCTCGTCTCTCTCTGTAGACTATGGCTTTTGTTTTGCTTTGCAATCAAATACTCAATTTTTTCAATGGTAACTGGTAAGTACTACGATTCTCATTACAATTCTCGCGTCATCAAATTTTTTATACATATTTGGGAAGATAGATATAATTGAAGGGAGATAAAAAAAAAAATTAAAGTTTGAATACTAAGTATAATTTGATATATGTTTTGTATTGTGGAACATGCATAAACAAGAAGAATTGTACATGAAATAGTGAGGTAAAAATTATTAAGAACAAATAATTTGTGATGAATCAACTAATTTGTACTTATATATACAATGAGATATGCTTATTTTATACAAAAACTCATTCGATTGAGAATTATAGAAATAACTCAAATAATCCGTAGTATATAACATAATTTTATTTTTGCCTGACATTAATATATTAATATTGTATTTATATTAAAAAGTATATTATTTGTATTATTTTGAGAAATACGGAGTAATATTTAAATAATTTTATATTAAAAGTGAAAAAAAAGAAGAAAATAAAAAAAATAAGAATATAATAATAAATATAAATAAAAAATTAAAATTAAAAATAATTTCATAATCAATTATATACCTCTCTCTCAAATTAATAGTTAAATTTCTTTTCCAAAATACAAATGAAATGTGATGATTCTTTTGAATGAGAGACTATTAAAAGTATTAAGTATAGATCTCCCGGCCTAATGAAATTGTCAAAATGATTTGTGTCGAGCATAGGGATTAGGCATAGCACGCCGAAACCTTTCCCTCCTTTTGGTTTATATGGTCAAATGTAAGATAGCTATGTTGAGACTTGAGACTGCATATAATGCCGTGGAACACAATATTCTCTCACATGGTGGCAATGTTGTAATATAATAATGTTCTTTATTAATTTTGATAAATCCACACATGTGGCAACTGGCAACTGACAAGTGGCAATCAAACTTTTTTTTATGAGTTGAACAAATATTCATTCATGGTGAGGCCATGCACGCTCTTCGACTGCGGCCTTTTATGTGAATGCTCCTTTTTTACTGAGATCTTGTTAAAAGGAAATATTTGACAATCTTTAGTCATATGTAAATATATTATGTATTTATATTTGTATGTATCTTTTAGATTGATTAAATTTCTTAGTTTACTGAAGCGTTCAATTATAATCTTGTATAAAATGGGTAATTCATTCTCATTACTCGATCTTATAATATTCACTCTACTCTTTCATCCAAAACCATAACTCTTTCTTTTCTAGTATTTCCGAACAAATCCCCTTCGTCCCTCACCTTTTTGTATCGAGCAGGTCCCTTAGAACCAATCATTGCACTTCTCTCATTAATGCCCAGCTATTGCTATACTTGAGACTTTCGGCTACCCAACTAAAAGGTCAAGGTTGTGCCGGATAATAAGGGACCAAAAACAGTCCGGGTCTTTTTGGCCCGGCCCGACTAATCTGATGGGCAAATTGGGCCAACCCAATATTTTGCCCAATGGGTCGTGCTGGCCTGTTTTTTTTTTATTTGAAAAATATTTTTATTATTATTTTATTTTATTAAATTTGATTTTATTATAAATTATAATTGTTGTAAGATCGGACGATGTATAGTATGATAATATCAAGAATACCGAAGAAAAGAAATCAACGAAAAATAGAGAAGACAAGAATTTACGTGGAAACCCAACTGGGAAAAACCACGGGAGAAACGACGAACAATTCACTATAATATTGCTTCACGATTACAAGGATGATATACGCTCTAAACCCTCAAATCTCACGCAATAGCTATAGAATTATAATCTCGTGTCTTCTGTGTCAATGGAGTAGCTCTCTTTATATAGGGGGAGGTCCTAATTAATGTATGGAAACATTAATTCTCGCCCATAAGAGTCCTAGAAGGAGTAGGAAAAAGTCCCACCTCAATTTGGAATTAATTCCAAAATTGCGCTGCTGAAACCCGCCTGATGTCGTCCGACAGCCCTGGGGTGTCGTCCGACATGCCCTGACGCATCCGCGCCACTGCCCCAGAGTACCAACGCAAGTGCGCTGGGAAATCGCCTAGCTGTCGGACGACAGGATTATGGTGTCGTCCGACAGACCCACCTGGAGCATGTCTTTTTGCGGTTTCGTGGCACATATAACAAATCTCCACCTTGACACTAAACCGCGAACTTCCTTCGCCATCCGTCTTCCTCCAAACGCCCCTAAGGGCCTAATCTCTCGATCGAAGTCCAACCAAGCTAGAGCAAAGCTCAAACTTGGTTGCGGGTAAACTCTTTGTCAACATGTCCGCCGGATTGTCGTGAGTACTAATCTTACTCACCTTAATATCGCCTCGAGCGATCACCTCACGGACAAAGTGATAACGAATATCAATGTGCATTGTTCTCTCATGGAACACTTGATCTTTTGTGAGGCAAATAGCACTTTGACTATCACAAAAGATGGACGTCGTCTTTGAACCCTTCAAGAGCTCTCTAAACCAACCTCTTAACCATAAAGCCTCCTTGCAAGCCTCGGTGACCGCCATATACTCCGCCTCGGTAGTCGATAAGGCCACCGTACTTTGCAAGATAGCTTTCCAACTTATGGCACACCCACCAATAGTAAAAACATACCCGGTAAGAGATCTTCTTTTATCTAGATCACCGCCATAGTCGGAATCCACGAACCCCCGAACATCTTCTTGATTCCTCCCGAACACTAGCTTCTTGTTAGACGTACCTCTCAAATAGCGCAACACCCATTGCACCGCCTTCCAATGCTCTCTTCCCGGATTCGCCATATACCGACTCACGGCACTCACGGCGTGGGCCAAATCCGGACGCGTACACACCATGGCGTACATCAAAGACCCAACGGCATTGGAATAAAGGACTCGAGCCATATCCTCGATGTCCTTCTCCGTAGTCGGAGAGGAAGCAGAGGTAAGTCTAAATTGTGTTCCAAGGGGAGTACTTACCGGGTTCGCATTCTCAAGGTTGAACCGACGTAGCACCTTCTCTATGTACCCCTTTTGGCCAAGATACAACTTGCCATCTCTTCGATCTCTTGTGATTTCCATTCCTAGGATCTTTCTTGCCGCACCAAGATCCTTCATCTCGAACTCCTTACTAAGTTGTGCCTTGACTCTCTCCACCTCCGACTTATCCTTAGCCGCTATCAACATATCGTCGACGTAGAGGAGAAGATAAACTAAAGACCCATCACGGCCTTTTCGGAAATACACACAACTATCATAGGAGCTCCTTCGGAAACCATTCTTGATCATAAACGTATCAAAACGTTTGTACCACTGTCTAGGAGACTGTTTCAAACCATATAAGGACTTCTTGAGAAAACACACCTTGTTCTCTTGGTTTGAACCCTCGAACCCCTCGGGTTGGACCATGTAGATATCTTCATCGAGCTCCCCATGTAGAAAGGCCGTCTTCACATCCATTTGCTCAAGCTCCAAATCATGCATTGCCACAATGCCTAGAATTGCTCGAATCGAGCTATGCTTGACTACCGGTGAAAACACATCATTGAAATCTACTCCGGGAATTTGGCTAAAACCCTTAGCCACCAATATCGCCTTGTATCTCTCGTCCTCAACCCCAGGGATGCCCTCCTTCTTCTTGAAGATCCATTTGCACTTTATGGCTTTCTTGCCTTTAGGGAGATCAACCAACTCCCAAGTGCCATTCTTATGAAGAGACTCCATCTCCTCTTGCATAGCTAGCATCCACTTGCCCGAGTCATCACAAGTAACCGCCTCGTCATATGTGGAAGGCTCCTCATACGAATCAACATCATCGGCTACACTCAAGGCATAAGCGACTAACTCATACTCGGCTAACCTTCTAGGTGGTCGAGTCTCTCGCCTTGGCCTATCTCTAGCTATGCATTGCGGCTCTTTCTCTTTTGGATCTTCCGGAGTAGTCGAACTACTCGTCTCATCGTTCGAGGAACTTGACCCATCATCTTCCTCTTGCACCCTGTCCGGCTCCACCTCAATAGGAGTACTTGGAATCTCGAGATTCCCTTTAGACGACCGATCACCAATCATAGAAGCCTCATCGAAGACTACATCACGGCTTAGTATGATCTTTCTCGTCTCTGGACACCAAAGCTTGTATCCTTTAACTCCTTCCTTAAAGCCAACGAATATGCACTTCTTAGATCGTGCACTCAATTTCCCGTCGTTGACATGCATGTAGGCCGGACACCCAAACACCCTTAAGTCCTCATAATTCGCCGGAGATCCTTTCCACAACTCTTGTGGAGTCTTCTTGTTAATCGCCATGGACGGAGAACGGTTGATAAGGTAACATGCTAAAGAAGCCGCTTCAGCCCAAAAACCTTTACTCAACCCAGAAGTCGCTAACAAGCAACGTACCTTGTCCATAATCGTGCGATTCATTCTCTCGGCTACTCCGTTTTGCTGAGGGGTGTATCTCACAGTGTGGTGCCTCACAATCCCCGAACTCTTGCAGAACTGGTTGAATTCTTCGGACACAAATTCTAGGCCATTGTCCGTACGTAGGTTCTTCACGACTTTCCCGGTTTGTTTCTCTATCATCACCTTCCAATCTCTGAAGGTAGAAAACACGTCGCTCTTGTGTTTCAAGAAGAACGACCAAACCTTTCGGGAATAGTCATCGATGATGGTAAGCATGTAGTAAGAACCTCCAGTGGAGGGGACCGGGGATGGTCCCCATAGATCGGAATGAACATACCCGAGTATCTCTTTAGTAGTGTGAGCGCCGGTAGTGAACTTCACCCTCGTTTGCTTCCCATAGACGCACTGCTCACAGAACTCCAACTTCGACAAGCCCTTATCCCCAAGAAGCCCTTGCCTACTCAACTCGGCCATTCCGGAATCACTCATATGCCCTAGACGCATATGCCAAAGTCTCGTTGTATCGACATCCGGGACTTTGGAATCACCTACGGCTACTTCACCTTTCACCGTGGTGCCTTCAAGAACATAAAGCCTATTTGACTTACGTTCGCCTCTCATAACCACCAACGAACCGCTGGCAACCTTCACGACTCCACCTTCTCCGGTGAACGAGTAACCCTTGAGCTCCAAAGTACTAAGGGAAATCAAATTCCGCTTTAAGCCGGGAACGTATCTAACCTCGCTTAGGGTGCGGATCGCGCCGTCAAACATCTTGATCCGGATGCTTCCTATCCCTTTGATCTTGCATGACGCGTTGTTTCCCATAGTCACCGCACCTTGCTCCACCTTTTCGAAAGTATCGAACCACCCACGATTCGGACACATGTGGAACGTACATCCCGAGTCTAGAATCCATTCCTCGCTTGATTTGGAGACCTCACCCAAAGCCATGAGAAGATCACAATAATTCTCGGCTACACCAACTTCACCGGAACTCTTACCGGAATTATTATTGTTGTTGTTGCCGCCTTCTCTCTTCTCTCTATTCTTCAAGGAATAACAGTAGGCTTTGATGTGACCCTTCTTCTTGCAATAGTTGCAAACTTTGTTACTATGTCGTGACTTCGATCGAGACCTATCTTGCCCCGTCGATCTCTGGTTGGTCCGTCCACGGACATTCAATCCTTCACTTGGCGTCTCTCCCGAATTAGGACTCTCCATCATCAAAATATTCTCTCTAGATGAGAGAGCTGAAGTTACGTCTTTAAACGTGAGGCTATCTCGAGAATATATGAGAGTATCACGGAAACTTGCCATAGAAGGGGGTAGCGAAATTAGGAGCCAAAACGCGAGGTCGTCATCTTCGAGCTTCACGCCAATGTTGCCGAGGTCGGCGACTTTCTCCTTGAATTTCGCTACGTGCGCGGGGATAGAGGAACCCTCCGCCATTCTGAGCAAATATAAGCTTCTC
The DNA here is from genome assembly GCA_954870475.1 of Euphrasia confusa. NCBI lineage: Eukaryota > Viridiplantae > Streptophyta > Magnoliopsida > Lamiales > Orobanchaceae > Euphrasia > Euphrasia confusa. Next base: position 30,082,890 of record OX940960.1, read on the forward strand.
TTCAGATTGTGCTTACTTGACACCGTCTTGGTGATGCACATCTCTTCAAGCATCTCCCACAATTCTTTTGCTGTCTTCGCTTTCATGATGTCCTCCGCCAAAGCGTTCGAGACATGGAGCCCTATGGTCGCCATGGCCATCTGATCGAGCTCTTCCCAATCTTCATGCTTCATGTCCGTCGGCTTGTTTTCAATACCTTTGAGGGCGCCCTCTTGCTTCAGGGATCGAAGAACTAACCTCATCTTGTATTGCCACGTCGGGAACCTTGTGTTGAGATCCAGCAACGGTATGTCATACCTCACGCTCGTCATCCTTAGCTCTGATACCACTTGTTGTAAGATCGGACGATGTATAGTATGATAATATCAAGAATACCGAAGAAAAGAAATCAACGAAAAATAGAGAAGACAAGAATTTACGTGGAAACCCAACTGGGAAAAACCACGGGAGGAACGACGAACAATTCACTATAATATTGCTTCACGATTACAAGGATGATATACGCTCTAAACCCTCAAATCTCACGCAATAGCTATAGAATTATAATCTCGTGTCTTCTGTGTCAATGGAGTAGCTCTCTTTATATAGGGGGAGGTCCTAATTAATGTATGGAAACATTAATTCTCGCCCATAAGAGTCCTAGAAGGAGTAGGAAAAAGTCCCACCTCAATTTGGAATTAATTCCAAAATTGCGCTGCTGAAACCCGCCTGATGTCGTCCGACAGCCCTGTGGTGTCGTCCGACATGCCCTGACGCATCCGCGCCACTGCCCCAGAGTACCAACGCAAGTGCGCTGGGAAATCGCCTAGCTGTCGGACGACAGGATTATGGTGTCGTCCGACAGACCCACCTGGAGCATGTCTTTTTGCGGTTTCGTGGCACATATAACAAATCTCCACCTTGACACTAAACCGCGAACTTCCTTCGCCATCCGTCTTCCTCCAAACGCCCCTAAGGGCCTAATCTCTCGATCGAAGTCCAACCAAGCTAGAGCAAAGCTCAAACTTGGTTGCGGGTAAACTCTTTGTCAACATGTCCGCCGGATTGTCGTGAGTACTAATCTTACTCACCTTAATATCGCCTCGAGCGATCACCTCACGGACAAAGTGATAACGAATATCAATGTGCATTGTTCTCTCATGGAACACTTGATCTTTTGTGAGGCAAATAGCACTTTGACTATCACAAAAGATGGACGTCGTCTTTGAACCCTTCAAGAGCTCTCTAAACCAACCTCTTAACCATAAAGCCTCCTTGCAAGCCTCGGTGACCGCCATATACTCCGCCTCGGTAGTCGATAAGGCCACCGTACTTTGCAAGATAGCTTTCCAACTTATGGCACACCCACCAATAGTAAAAACATACCCGGTAAGAGATCTTCTTTTATCTAGATCACCGCCATAGTCGGAATCCACGAACCCCCGAACATCTTCTTGATTCCTCCCGAACACTAGCTTCTTGTTAGACGTACCTCTCAAATAGCGCAACACCCATTGCACCGCCTTCCAATGCTCTCTTCCCGGATTCGCCATATACCGACTCACGGCACTCACGGCGTGGGCCAAATCCGGACGCGTACACACCATGGCGTACATCAAAGACCCAACGGCATTGGAATAAAGGACTCGAGCCATATCCTCGATGTCCTTCTCCGTAGTCGGAGAGGAAGCAGAGGTAAGTCTAAATTGTGTTCCAAGGGGAGTACTTACCGGGTTCGCATTCTCAAGGTTGAACCAACGTAGCACCTTCTCTATGTACCCCTTTTGGCCAAGATACAACTTGCCATCTCTTCGATCTCTTGTGATTTCCATTCCTAGGATCTTTCTTGCCGCACCAAGATCCTTCATCTCGAACTCCTTACTAAGTTGTGCCTTGACTCTCTCCACCTCCGACTTATCCTTAGCCGCTATCAACATATCGTCGACGTAGAGGAGAAGATAAACTAAAGACCCATCACGGCCTTTTCGGAAATACACACAACTATCATAGGAGCTCCTTCGGAAACCATTCTTGATCATAAACGTATCGAAATGTTTGTACCACTGTCTAGGAGACTGTTTCAAACCATATAAGGACTTCTTGAGAAAACACACCTTGTTCTCTTGGTTTGAACCCTCGAACCCCTCGGGTTGGACCATGTAGATATCTTCATCGAGCTCCCCATGTAGAAAGGCCGTCTTCACATCCATTTGCTCAAGCTCCAAATCATGCATTGCCACAATGCCTAGAATTGCTCGAATCGAGATATGCTTGACTACCGGTGAAAACACATCATTGAAATCTACTCCGGGAATTTGGCTAAAACCCTTAGCCACCAATCTCGCCTTGTATCTCTCGTCCTCAACCCCAGGGATGCCCTCCTTCTTCTTGAAGATCCATTTGCACTTTATGGCTTTCTTGCCTTTAGGGAGATCAACCAACTCCCAAGTGCCATTCTTATGAAGAGACTCCATCTCCTCTTGCATAGCTAGCATCCACTTGCCCGAGTCATCACAAGTAACCGCCTCGTCATATGTGGAAGGCTCCTCATACGAATCAACATCATCGGCTACACTCAAGGCATAAGCGACTAACTCATACTCGGCTAACCTTCTAGGTGGTCGAGTCTCTCGCCTTGGCCTATCTCTAGCTATGCATTGCGGCTCTTTCTCTTTTGGATCTTCCGGAGTAGTCGAACTACTCGTCTCATCGTTCGAGGAACTTGACCCATCATCTTCCTCTTGCACCCTGTCCGGCTCCACCTCAATAGGAGTACTTGGAATCTCGAGATTCCCTTTAGACGACCGATCACCAATCATAGAAGCCTCATCGAAGACTACATCACGGCTTAGTATGATCTTTCTCGTCTCTGGACACCAAAGCTTGTATCCTTTAACTCCTTCCTTAAAGCCAACGAATATGCACTTCTTAGATCGTGCACTCAATTTCCCGTCGTTGACATGCATGTAGGCCGGACACCCAAACACCCTTAAGTCCTCATAATTCGCCGGAGATCCTTTCCACAACTCTTGTGGAGTCTTCTTGTTAATCGCCATGGACGGAGAACGGTTGATAAGGTAACATGCTAAAGAAGCCGCTTCAGCCCAAAAACCTTTACTCAACCCAGAAGTCGCTAACAAGCAACGTACCTTGTCCATAATCGTGCGATTCATTCTCTCGGCTACTCCGTTTTGCTGAGGGGTGTATCTCACAGTGTGGTGCCTCACAATCCCCGAACTCTTGCAGAACTGGTTGAATTCTTCGGACACAAATTCTAGGCCATTGTCCGTACGTAGGTTCTTCACGACTTTCCCGGTTTGTTTCTCTATCATCACCTTCCAATCTCTGAAGGTAGAAAACACGTCGCTCTTGTGTTTCAAGAAGAACGACCAAACCTTTCGGGAATAGTCATCGATGATGGTAAGCATGTAGTAAGAACCTCCAGTGGAGGGGACCGGGGATGGTCCCCATAGATCGGAATGAACATACCCGAGTATCTCTTTAGTAGTGTGAGCGCCGGTAGTGAACTTCACCCTCGTTTGCTTCCCATAGACGCACTGCTCACAGAACTCCAACTTCGACAAGCCCTTATCCCCAAGAAGCCCTTGCCTACTCAACTCGGCCATTCCGGAATCACTCATATGCCCTAGACGCATATGCCAAAGTCTCGTTGTATCGACATCCGGGACTTTGGAATCACCTACGGCTACTTCACCTTTCACCGTGGTGCCTTCAAGAACATAAAGCCTATTTGACTTACGTTCGCCTCTCATAACCACCAACGAACCGCTGGCAACCTTCACGACTCCACCTTCTCCGGTGAACGAGTAACCCTTGAGCTCCAAAGTACTAAGGGAAATCAAATTCCGCTTTAAGCCGGGAACGTATCTAACCTCGCTTAGGGTGCGGATCGCGCCGTCAAACATCTTGATCCGGATGCTTCCTATCCCTTTGATCTTGCATGACGCGTTGTTTCCCATAGTCACCGCACCTTGCTCCACCTTTTCGAAAGTATCGAACCACCCACGATTCGGACACATGTGGAACGTACATCCCGAGTCTAGAATCCATTCCTCGCTTGATTTGGAGACCTCACCCAAAGCCATGAGAAGATCACAATAATTCTCGGCTACACCAACTTCACCGGAACTCTTACCGGAATTATTATTGTTGTTGTTGCCGCCTTCTCTCTTCTCTCTATTCTTCAAGGAATAACAATGGGCTTTGATGTGACCCTTCTTCTTGCAATAGTTGCAAACTTTGTTACTATGTCGTGACTTCGATCGAGACCTATCTTGCCCCGTCGATCTCTGGTTGGTCCGTCCACGGACATTCAATCCTTCACTTGGCGTCTCTCCCGAATTAGGACTCTCCATCATCAAAATATTCTCTCTAGATGAGAGAGCTGAAGTTACGTCTTTAAACGTGAGGCTATCTCGAGAATATATGAGAGTATCACGGAAACTTGCCATAGAAGGGGGTAGCGAAATTAGGAGCCAAAACGCGAGGTCGTCATCTTCGAGCTTCACGCCAATGTTGCCGAGGTCGGCGACTTTCTCCTTGAATTTCGCTACGTGCGCGGGGATAGAGGAACCCTCCGCCATTCTGAGCAAATATAAGCTTCTCTTCAGATTGTGCTTACTTGACACCGTCTTGGTGATGCACATCTCTTCAAGCATCTCCCACAATTCTTTTGCTGTCTTCGCTTTCATGATGTCCTCCGCCAAAGCGTTCGAGACATGGAGCCCTATGGTCGCCATGGCCATCTGATCGAGCTCTTCCCAATCTTCATGCTTCATGTCCGTCGGCTTGTTTTCAATACCTTTGAGGGCGCCCTCTTGCTTCAGGGATCGAAGAACTAACCTCATCTTGTATTGCCACGTCGGGAACCTTGTGTTGAGATCCAGCAACGGTATGTCATACCTCACGCTCGTCATCCTTAGCTCTGATACCACTTGTTGTAAGATCGGACGATGTATAGTATGATAATATCAAGAATACCGAAGAAAAGAAATCAACGAAAAATAGAGAAGACAAGAATTTACGTGGAAACCCAACTGGGAAAAACCACGGGAGGAACGACGAACAATTCACTATAATATTGCTTCACGATTACAAGGATGATATACGCTCTAAACCCTCAAATCTCACGCAATAGCTATAGAATTATAATCTCGTGTCTTCTGTGTCAATGGAGTAGCTCTCTTTATATAGGGGGAGGTCCTAATTAATGTATGGAAACATTAATTCTCGCCCATAAGAGTCCTAGAAGGAGTAGGAAAAAGTCCCACCTCAATTTGGAATTAATTCCAAAATTGCGCTGCTGAAACCCGCCTGATGTCGTCCGACAGCCCTGTGGTGTCGTCCGACATGCCCTGACGCATCCGCGCCACTGCCCCAGAGTACCAACGCAAGTGCGCTGGGAAATCGCCTAGCTGTCGGACGACAGGATTATGGTGTCGTCCGACAGACCCACCTGGAGCATGTCTTTTTGCGGTTTCGTGGCACATATAACAAATCTCCACCTTGACACTAAACCGCGAACTTCCTTCGCCATCCGTCTTCCTCCAAACGCCCCTAAGGGCCTAATCTCTCGATCGAAGTTCAACCAAGCTAGAGCAAAGCTCAAACTTGGTTGCGGGTAAACTCTTTGTCAACATGTCCGCCGGATTGTCGTGAGTACTAATCTTACTCACCTTAATATCGCCTCGAGCGATCACCTCACGGACAAAGTGATAACGAATATCAATGTGCATTGTTCTCTCATGGAACACTTGATCTTTTGTGAGGCAAATAGCACTTTGACTATCACAAAAGATGGACGTCGTCTTTGAACCCTTCAAGAGCTCTCTAAACCAACCTCTTAACCATAAAGCCTCCTTGCAAGCCTCGGTGACCGCCATATACTCCGCCTCGGTAGTCGATAAGGCCACCGTACTTTGCAAGATAGCTTTCCAACTTATGGCACACCCACCAATAGTAAAAACATACCCGGTAAGAGATCTTCTTTTATCTAGATCACCGCCATAGTCGGAATCCACGAACCCCCGAACATCTTCTTGATTCCTCCCGAACACTAGCTTCTTGTTAGACGTACCTCTCAAATAGCGCAACACCCATTGCACCGCCTTCCAATGCTCTCTTCCCGGATTCGCCATATACCGACTCACGGCACTCACGGCGTGGGCCAAATCCGGACGCGTACACACCATGGCGTACATCAAAGACCCAACGGCATTGGAATAAAGGACTCGAGCCATATCCTCGATGTCCTTCTCCGTAGTCGGAGAGGAAGCAGAGGTAAGTCTAAATTGTGTTCCAAGGGGAGTACTTACCGGGTTCGCATTCTCAAGGTTGAACCGACGTAGCACCTTCTCTATGTACCCCTTTTGGCCAAGATACAACTTGCCATCTCTTCGATCTCTTGTGATTTCCATTCCTAGGATCTTTCTTGCCGCACCAAGATCCTTCATCTCGAACTCCTTACTAAGTTGTGCCTTGACTCTCTCCACCTCCGACTTATCCTTAGCCGCTATCAACATATCGTCGACGTAGAGGAGAAGATAAACTAAAGACCCATCACGGCCTTTTCGGAAATACACACAACTATCATAGGAGCTCCTTCGGAAACCATTCTTGATCATAAACGTATCGAAACGTTTGTACCACTGTCTAGGAGACTGTTTCAAACCATATAAGGACTTCTTGAGAAAACACACCTTGTTCTCTTGGTTTGAACCCTCGAACCCCTCGGGTTGGACCATGTAGATATCTTCATCGAGCTCCCCATGTAGAAAGGCCGTCTTCACATCCATTTGCTCAAGCTCCAAATCATGCATTGCCACAATGCCTAGAATTGCTCGAATCGAGCTATGCTTGACTACCGGTGAAAACACATCATTGAAATCTACTCCGGGAATTTGGCTAAAACCCTTAGCCACCAATCTCGCCTTGTATCTCTCGTCCTCAACCCCAGGGATGCCCTCCTTCTTCTTGAAGATCCATTTGCACTTTATGGCTTTCTTGCCTTTAGGGAGATCAACCAACTCCCAAGTGCCATTCTTATGAAGAGACTCCATCTCCTCTTGCATAGCTAGCATCCACTTGCCCGAGTCATCACAAGTAACCGCCTCGTCATATGTGGAAGGCTCCTCATACGAATCAACATCATCGGCTACACTCAAGGCATAAGCGACTAACTCATACTCGGCTAACCTTCTAGGTGGTCGAGTCTCTCGCCTTGGCCTATCTCTAGCTATGCATTGCGGCTCTTTCTCTTTTGGATCTTCCGGAGTAGTCGAACTACTCGTCTCATCGTTCGAGGAACTTGACCCATCATCTTCCTCTTGCACCCTGTCCGGCTCCACCTCAATAGGAGTACTTGGAATCTCGAGATTCCCTTTAGACGACCGATCACCAATCATAGAAGCCTCATCGAAGACTACATCACGGCTTAGTATGATCTTTCTCGTCTCTGGACACCAAAGCTTGTATCCTTTAACTCCTTCCTTAAAGCCAACGAATATGCACTTCTTAGATCGTGCACTCAATTTCCCGTCGTTGACATGCATGTAGGCCGGACACCCAAACACCCTTAAGTCCTCATAATTCGCCGGAGATCCTTTCCACAACTCTTGTGGAGTCTTCTTGTTAATCGCCATGGACGGAGAACGGTTGATAAGGTAACATGCTAAAGAAGCCGCTTCAGCCCAAAAACCTTTACTCAACCCAGAAGTCGCTAACAAGCAACGTACCTTGTCCATAATCGTGCGATTCATTCTCTCGGCTACTCCGTTTTGCTGAGGGGTGTATCTCACAGTGTGGTGCCTCACAATCCCCGAACTCTTGCAGAACTGGTTGAATTCTTCGGACACAAATTCTAGGCCATTGTCCGTACGTAGGTTCTTCACGACTTTCCCGGTTTGTTTCTCTATCATCACCTTCCAATCTCTGAAGGTAGAAAACACGTCGCTCTTGTGTTTCAAGAAGAACGACCAAACCTTTCGGGAATAGTCATCGATGATGGTAAGCATGTAGTAAGAACCTCCAGTGGAGGGGACCGGGGATGGTCCCCATAGATCGGAATGAACATACCCGAGTATCTCTTTAGTAGTGTGAGCGCCGGTAGTGAACTTCACCCTCGTTTGCTTCCCATAGACGCACTGCTCACAGAACTCCAACTTCGACAAGCCCTTATCCCCAAGAAGCCCTTGCCTACTCAACTCGGCCATTCCGGAATCACTCATATGCCCTAGACGCATATGCCAAAGTCTCGTTGTATCGACATCCGGGACTTTGGAATCACCTACGGCTACTTCACCTTTCACCGTGGTGCCTTCAAGAACATAAAGCCTATTTGACTTACGTTCGCCTCTCATAACCACCAACGAACCGCTGGCAACCTTCACGACTCCACCTTCTCCGGTGAACGAGTAACCCTTGAGCTCCAAAGTACTAAGGGAAATCAAATTCCGCTTTAAGCCGGGAACGTATCTAACCTCGCTTAGGGTGCGGATCGCGCCGTCAAACATCTTGATCCGGATGCTTCCTATCCCTTTGATCTTGCATGACGCGTTGTTTCCCATAGTCACCGCACCTTGCTCCACCTTTTCGAAAGTATCGAACCACCCACGATTCGGACACATGTGGAACGTACATCCCGAGTCTAGAATCCATTCCTCGCTTGATTTGGAGACCTCACCCAAAGCCATGAGAAGATCACAATAATTCTCGGCTACACCAACTTCACCGGAACTCTTACCGGAATTATTATTGTTGTTGTTGCCGCCTTCTCTCTTCTCTCTATTCTTCAAGGAATAACAATAGGCTTTGATGTGACCCTTCTTCTTGCAATAGTTGCAAACTTTGTTACTATGTCGTGACTTCGATCGAGACCTATCTTGCCCCGTCGATCTCTGGTTGGTCCGTCCACGGACATTCAATCCTTCACTTGGCGTCTCTCCCGAATTAGGACTCTCCATCATCAAAATATTCTCTCTAGATGAGAGAGCTGAAGTTACGTCTTTAAACGTGAGGCTATCTCGAGAATATATGAGAGTATCACGGAAACTTGCCATAGAAGGGGGTAGCGAAATTAGGAGCCAAAACGCGAGGTCGTCATCTTCGAGCTTCACGCCAATGTTGCCGAGGTCGGCGACTTTCTCCTTGAATTTCGCTACGTGCGCGGGGATAGAGGAACCCTCCGCCATTCTGAGCAAATATAAGCTTCTCTTCAGATTGTGCTTACTTGACACCGTCTTGGTGATGCACATCTCTTCAAGCATCTCCCACAATTCTTTTGCTGTCTTCGCTTTCATGATGTCCTCCGCCAAAGCGTTCGAGACATGGAGCCCTATGGTCGCCATGGCCATCTGATCGAGCTCTTCCCAATCTTCATGCTTCATGTCCGTCGGCTTGTTTTCAATACCTTTGAGGGCGCCCTCTTGCTTCAGGGATCGAAGAACTAACCTCATCTTGTATTGCCACGTCGGGAACCTTGTGTTGAGATCCAGCAACGGTATGTCATACCTCACGCTCGTCATCCTTAGCTCTGATACCACTTGTTGTAAGATCGGACGATGTATAGTATGATAATATCAAGAATACCGAAGAAAAGAAATCAACGAAAAATAGAGAAGACAAGAATTTACGTGGAAACCCAACTGGGAAAAACCACGGGAGGAACGACGAACAATTCACTATAATATTGCTTCACGATTACAAGGATGATATACGCTCTAAACCCTCAAATCTCACGCAATAGCTATAGAATTATAATCTCGTGTCTTCTGTGTCAATGGAGTAGCTCTCTTTATATAGGGGGAGGTCCTAATTAATGTATGGAAACATTAATTCTCGCCCATAAGAGTCCTAGAAGGAGTAGGAAAAAGTCCCACCTCAATTTGGAATTAATTCCAAAATTGCGCTGCTGAAACCCGCCTGATGTCGTCCGACAGCCCTGTGGTGTCGTCCGACATGCCCTGACGCATCCGCGCCATTGCCCCAGAGTACCAACGCAAGTGCGCTGGGAAATCGCCTAGCTGTCGGACGACAGGATTATGGTGTCGTCCGACAGACCCACCTGGAGCATGTCTTTTTGCGGTTTCGTGGCACATATAACAAATCTCCACCTTGACACTAAACCGCGAACTTCCTTCGCCATCCGTCTTCCTCCAAACGCCCCTAAGGGCCTAATCTCTCGATCGAAGTCCAACCAAGCTAGAGCAAAGCTCAAACTTGGTTGCGGGTAAACTCTTTGTCAACATGTCCGCCGGATTGTCGTGAGTACTAATCTTACTCACCTTAATATCGCCTCGAGCGATCACCTCACGGACAAAGTGATAACGAATATCAATGTGCATTGTTCTCTCATGGAACACTTGATCTTTTGTGAGGCAAATAGCACTTTGACTATCACAAAAGATGGACGTCGTCTTTGAACCCTTCAAGAGCTCTCTAAACCAACCTCTTAACCATAAAGCCTCCTTGCAAGCCTCGGTGACCGCCATATACTCCGCCTCGGTAGTCGATAAGGCCACCGTACTTTGCAAGATAGCTTTCCAACTTATGGCACACCCACCAATAGTAAAAACATACCCGGTAAGAGATCTTCTTTTATCTAGATCACCGCCATAGTCGGAATCCACGAACCCCCGAACATCTTCTTGATTCCTCCCGAACACTAGCTTCTTGTTAGACGTACCTCTCAAATAGCGCAACACCCATTGCACCGCCTTCCAATGCTCTCTTCCCGGATTCGCCATATACCGACTCACGACACTCACGGCGTGGGCCAAATCCGGACGCGTACACACCATGGCGTACATCAAAGACCCAACGGCATTGGAATAAGGGACTCGAGCCATATCCTCGATGTCCTTCTCCGTAGTCGGAGAGGAAGCAGAGGTAAGTCTAAATTGTGTTCCAAGGGGAGTACTTACCGGGTTCGCATTCTCAATGTTGAACCGACGTAGCACCTTCTCTATGTACCCCTTTTGGCCAAGATACAACTTGCCATCTCTTCGATCTCTTGTGATTTCCATTCCTAGGATCTTTCTTGCCGCACCAAGATCCTTCATCTCGAACTCCTTACTAAGTTGTGCCTTGACTCTCTCCACCTCCGACTTATCCTTAGCCGCTATCAACATATCGTCGACGTAGAGGAGAAGATAAACTAAAGACCCATCACGGCCTTTTCGGAAATACACACAACTATCACGGCCTTTTGCATCCGTTGAACACACTCCAAATCCGCCCTACTCTATTTGGTGCTTACGGATCAGATGTTACTTTTTGTTCTTTTTACCACGCTTTAACCAGAACCCATGGCCGAGGCGATCCATTGCACCTCCTCGCGATTTGAATATCAAATTGGGGATTCAATTTATAAATTACAAACAAATACAACTAATACAACTATTAGTCGATTTTGAATCAACATGTAAGAGATTGTTAGACAGATACGTGCAAACAATTTATCGAACCACAATATAATCAATCAGAAATGTATATTTTTTAAGTATAGGGCTGTTAACCAAATACGTGCGAACAATGGATTGAACCGTAATAGAACCAACCAGAAAGGAAACCACAATAAAATCAACCAAAAAAATGACGTTTTAACACGTAGGAGAATGCTAAGCAAATACGTGCGAACAATTTATCAAGCCACAATGGATACAAACAGAAATAAGGAGGGTGTATTGGTTTGAATTTCATCGGATTCTATTAGACTTAAAGTTTTAGGTATTAAATCAGGATTTTAAAAAATCCATTAAAATCATGGGGTATTCAACTTAAATTTTAAAAACTCCTAAAAAATCTATAGATATTCAATAGTTAATTTTAAAACATTCTTTTTAAAAAATATGAACGAATTATGAGAGATTTATACGGATTTTTATTTAATTAACTAAATAATTTTAAAAAAATAATACATATTTAAAAAATTATATAAAACTAAACAAAAAAGAAAAAATTAGAAAAATATGTTAAAAAAATACTCCTTCAAATTCGTAATAACATTACCACTTTTCTTAAATGTACCGTTCACAATAATAGAATCCTACCAAAAAAGGAAATAAATACTCTTAATTTTTCACTTTAAAATACAATTTTACTTTTATTTTATTCACCTACTTTTTCAACTCCGCTCACAACTATTTTAACTAAAAATACATTTATACTTGACGTGTTAGCTTTTGCGATATTTTTCTTGTGTCGTTTTTTGTCGTTTCACGTATTATCCTTGTTGGTTTTGGTGCGTTTGACGTGTATGGGAAGTGTGCAGGTGTCGATCGTCGATAAGTGTACTTTGGTGCGAAAACAAGAAGAATGATCAAATACTGCAAGATAAAGTTTGAGGGTGCCAAAGTAGCAAGCCTGTGGCCGCCAGACCACCTAGCACTCGTTGGGTGGTGAATTCAGAACTTGTTGTCTCAGCTAACCAGCGTCCGCCGACCCTCCTTGCGCCTGCCAGGAAGAGGCAACAGGAATTCTGAAGACCCCAACCCAGCACCCGCCAGACACCATGGCACCCGCCAGGTCGCCTCAGCAGAATGTCATTTTCACTTCAGCTCAGCGGTTGCCGAACACCCTAGCACCTGCTGGGCGTAATTTTTGGAAAAACATTGACAGCGTTGACCACACATTTTGGACTTTATTAGGGCAGCGTCCCTGTTGTACCCCATTTTTACCGAGGCCCAATAGACCGGCCCACGATATAAGTCCAACGTAAAATCGGGTCCTTCGGCCCACCTGAGCGATTCAAGCAACAAAGGTGAACAGTCGGAGAAGGGATGAGCGACCAGAGACAACTAAGGAGCTCTCCTGATGGTCTGCTAGTCTGCCCGACCAAAGACAGCTGAGAAGCTCTCCTGGTAGTCTGCTACTCTACCCGACCAGAGACAACTAAGAAGCTCTCCTGATGGTCTACTAGTCTGCCCAACCAGAGACAGCTGAGAAGCTCTCCTGGTAGTATGCTAGTCTGCCCGACCAGAGACAGTCGAGAAGCCCTCCTGGTAGTCTGCTAGTCTGCCCGACCAGAGACAACTGAGAAGCTCTCCTGGTAGTCTGCTACTCTACCCAACCAGAGACAACTAAGAAGCTCTCCTGATGGTCTACTAGTCTGCCCAACCAGAGACAGTTGAGAAGCTCTCCTGGTAGTCTGCTAGTCTGCCCGACCAGAGACAGTTGAGAAGCCCTCCTGGTAGTCTGCTAGTCTGCCCGACCAGAGACAACTGAGAAGCTCTCCTGGTAGTCTGCTAGTCTGCCCGACCAGAGACAACTGGGAAGCTCTCCTGGTAGTCTGCTACTTTACCCGACCAGAGACAACTAAGAAGCTCTCCTGATGGTCTACTAGTCTGCCCAACCAGAGACAACTGAACTCTCCTGGTAGTCTGCTAGTCTGCCCGACCAGAGACAGTCGAGAAGCCCTCCTGGTAGTCTGCTAGTCTGCCCGACCAGAGACAATGAGAAGCTCTCCTGGTAGTCTGCTAGTCTACCCTACCAGAGACAACTGAGAAACCCTCCTGGTAGTCTGCTAGTCTGCCCGACCAGAGACAACTGAGAAGCCCTCCTGGTAGTCTGCTAGTCTGCCCGACCAGAGACAGTTGAGAAGCCCTCCTGATGGTCTAATGGTCTGCCCGACTGAAAACAGCTGAGGAGTCAGAACAAGAGGCTGGTTGTTCGAATTTCGAGGCCGGACAAACAAGCAGACATGGAAGATAGCAGATGACTACCCTTGTAAAATGACAAGGGTAAAAACGACTTTGTACATGATAAAGCCCAATAAGGAAAGGGCCCAATAACATATTTAGAAAACTTAATCCCTACTATAAATAGTGGAGCCATTTGTATTTACTATTCACGACACAATTCCCGAAAAAGGGAGATAATAATACAAACATTTATGCTCTCTACTTTTTACTTGTCATTTACCGCTTTGCTAGTTCACTCGTCATTGTCTGCTTGTTTGTTCGTCCAATCCTCAAAATCACAATATACTTGTTCGGTTGAAAGCTTATCCGATTTTTCGACCGTTAACAGTCCCTTATTCGAAAACACACATTCTTACATTCATTTTTTTTTACGCTTTTAGAGACATCGACTCGTAGTTCCATAAGAAGATTTCGACTTTGATTTTTCTTACTTTAATTCTCGGATTCAATCGGTATAGATTTCGGTTTCAACACTTTTTAATTAGTAAGTTTTTTTTTCTTTTCTCTTTCGTTCTTATTCTTAATTATTTGATTGATTATTTGATAGTTTAGTTAAATTATGAATTCTTCAATTATTTCATGTTTGATTACGATAATTGTCATGAGTAGCTAATTCAATTACTAAGGTTAGGGTTTATTGATCTTCGATTAAGGAATTGAATTTTAGTTCGCACACAAAGTGTTTGATAAAATGTTATTTTAATTTAAAGACCACGTTTGAGGCTCCTATGCAATCTTGTGGATTAGATTACCGAACCACAACCGGCAACGGGCGTACTAATGTAATTTTGCGAACTACTATTTAATTTCGAAGTTGATAATCGATAAATCCGAACCCTAGTCTCCTTTATATTATTTGAAATCCCTTTTTCTTATTGCTTGTCTTCTCTTGATTGTTTTCAAAATTGTTAGTTTACAATTAGTTTATAAAAACAAAATCAAAACCGACTTGAGCATTATGTTATTTCTTTTCTATTTCTCCGTTGCAAACAGATAGACACTTTTACGAGCCAATATTAGTGTTTCTTGAGACCGACTCGGGCGAGTTGTTTCGGGAACTAGTTCAATATAAATTTAATTGATTTTTGACACTACTAAAACGACTTATCAATACTCTTCATTTTTTTGTCTAAACGTCAAAAATTAACATTTTTCTTAATCTGTGTACCCGAAGAAATGGTCTTATATTTATGAATTAGAGGGACTAATATTTTAAAGAAGAAAAAAATTAAAATTTTAAATAACAACCACATACTTCTACCATCAATAAAATTTCAAAAAAATTAAAAAAATAATTTTTTTATGAAAAAATATTTAAAGATATTTCGATTTTTTATGCGGAAATGTGTTTCATATATGTTTGTATCAATAATTAATGCCAGGAAGTCTGTGAAAATTTATGTAAATCAACTAAAATTATGAAAAAAAAAATAATTTAAGATATTTTTTTAAATTTTTTATGATTTAAATAAAAGATAAAAACAATAATAATAAGTTTTTGAACAATTTGGATAATTTTTTTTTATACGGAAATGTGTTTCATAATAATTCATGCCCGAAATTCTATGGAAATGCATGTAAATCAATGAAAATGTTATAAACTCAAAAGAATTGAGAGAGGATAATAGAGTATAAAGAGAAACAATATAAGTGGAGAATAGAATTGTTATGAATTGTTGTATTCATTCATATGGGGAGACCCCTTTATATAGGATACAATCTAGGGTTCTTGACTTAGCCAACAAGTCATTCACTATAATATAATAATATTCATAACACTCCCCCTTGAATGACTATGTACAGAATTGCTGTCTCGTTAAACCCTTGCCAGGAAAACCCAGTGGGATAAAACCTCGACGAAGAAAAAAGAGTACAGCTTGCTCCCCCTGATTGTAATCACCGAAAATATTTGACTTATTGAAAGTAAATATTTGTGATCAACCAGTCTCATTAAAACCTGTAACTAATAAAACCATATAGGAAAAACTTAGTTATTCAAATATAAATTTTGGTCTTCAGGACACAACATTCGAATTGTCGAGTTTCACATTCATTTGCATTATTGTATATTTTTCGTCCTTCTGGGACATGCCTTTATCAGACATCTATTTACTAGAGCATTCGCAATTGCTATAACCGACCGGTAACTCTTCTGGAGTATTTTAGATGCGTTTAGTGTTCAATATACATTTCTTGACAAATGAACAATAATGTGAACTTCAATTCACAATCATTTGAACTTCAGGTTCAATACCTCAGTTTATCTCGAAAACAAACTCATATAGAACATTCTGATGTCCTCATTAATTATTATCGAGTGATGTACATGTCTCATTAAAAACCTCGTTATAAAACCTTGTAGGAAAAAATACTCGAGGAAAAGAGTACACGATATTTACATTTATATTGTGGTGATTGTCTCGTTAAAAACCTTTAACTAAGAAAACCCTGTGGGAAAAACTTAGTAGAGGCAAAAAGAGTACAATCAATGGTCTTCGGGACCAATCACTGGTCTTCGGGACCTTGTCTTTCATATCATTTTTGTCCATAATGACATATGTAATATGATATTGTACATGTTCTGATTTTCATTTCCTTTCATTTCAGGAATCTTAAAATCCATCCAGGATTTTAAAATCCATCCAGGATTTTCATGTATGTATCTTTCTAATGACTTTTACATGGTCATATCATACAATTCATGCATATCTATATTTATCGTTGTTGCTGCCAGAAATATTTAATAGCGGAACTTAATGTCATCCTTAAAAATATCGAGTTTCTGCGAAAAACTGTTGAGCAACTAATCTCGCTTTTATATCTCACCACATCATTATTCGTTTTTCGTACGAACACCCACATATATCCTTCTGGGATAATATTTTGAGGTGTGTACTATAGAGTCAAAATATTTATTTTATTCAGCGAGTCATGCTCAACCTCAATTGCTCATTTCTATTTCTTTGAGTGCTGCCGGCACACTATTATTGATTTAAGTTTTGGATCCAGTTTTGCTCTCTCTTGAGACAAATATGTCGTTGACGACTTTTTTCATGTTGATGACAATTCATTCTATCAAATCTTTCATCATTTCCCAAAATATTTAATTTGGTTGTTCCGCAATCCCACGATTTTTCTATTATCATGTGCACATGCTTTTTCAATGGGATTTCCATCTAACTCTCTTCAGGAGATTTTGAGCGTGACTATATTTTATTTGTTTTTCCGCGAATTTATTTTATATCTTGAGATCGATATACTACGCTTCAGGCGTATATTATAATCAACATTTGAGTTGATCTATTTGATATTTGAACTCTTATAGTTCATTTATCACAATATATGTGATTTTGTCACACCTTCATTACTTTGGCAGATTACTTGCTGAATATTGCAAGTCACTTATTTTCATGAACTTCGGGTTCAATTGATTGGTGCGTGGATCTAGAATTAAAGATCGTTTTCATTCCATGAAATTTCTCGGCATTTCTATCTTTTATATTCTTATCTCCCCCTAATGCCGAGAAATGATCTTCCTTAAATATGCAAAAATCAGCGTAATTGCTATAAACCGATCTTCTGGATCGTGTGCTCGAGATATTATGCTCGTTCATAAAAATACACTTTAGTGGTGATATAAATATTAGTTGCATATTTCAAATCAATTCGCAGATGGGAAAATAACAATTTCCACGCACTTAATAATAATCATGATATGCATCATTTTCATTTTAAAGTACATTTGTAGTACTCTTGGAGATAATTAGTAAAGCTCTTCCGGAGCTCACTCATCATTTGCATAACAGTATTTTTTTTTTTTACCAATAATCCTCCGGGGATACAGTATATTTACCAATGATCTTTGGGGATCAAAATACTTGTGTTATTCAAACTTTATTGACGAATAATCAAATCAAATGAATGATTTTGCACGATCCTGCAGGGATTTCGTGTTTTCTTCTTTGATTGTTTCACTCCACCCTTTTGGAGACCAAAATAAATCTCAATATATAATTTTCTCAAAAATTACATTGAATTGAAATCGACTTTCTTCCATGAGTACCCACATAGTACATTTATTCTCGATTTTCAAAAGATATCCTTCATGGATAATTCATATGTAATCATTGTTTCAACGAGCACAATCTAATTTGGCGTTTCACTATGAGTATCATGAGATGTAACTTTATTCAAAACATATAATGTTTGAACTTTGCTTATTCGGGAGCAATCAATAAAAATATTCTTTCAAGAATATTTTGTATTATATCCATATCGATTTAAAATATAAAGTTTAATTGCTACACTAGAAGCAATTTGATTTGATATTTCTGCGAGAATATCAAACATTTAAAAACTTATTGCTGCTACAGGAGCAATTTAATTTGATATTTCCTCTATAATATCATATTATGATATTATCGTAATATTTTTCAGGAATATCCAAAGGACAATTTGATTTGTTATTTCTCGAATAATATCAAATCAGGATGATCTTAAAAGATCAATATAATATTTAAACCATGAGTATATGTTATTCAGGAACATTCAATTTAATTGATAAATTAAGAATACTTGATTTGATATTACAATACTTGATTTGATATTACTTCAGGAATATCAAATTATAATGCGACTCAAACTTGTGAGAAATTACTTTCATGATAGCTTTATTATATGCCTCAACAAATTTAAAATCTTTTAATCGAATATGGAGTCAATTATACCATGTTTTGGTAGTACGACCAACTTCGGGTGATCGTATCTTTCTTTTAAACATTTCCACAAAACTATTGGATCTTACACGGTCAATTTTCAAAAATATTATTCGAGATTATTAGTATATAATCATAATCAATTTGATATTGATATTTCTACAGGAATATCATATCACGATGTTCTTCAGGAACATTAATATTTCTTCGAGAATATCATGTCACATTGTTCTTCAGGAACATTAAAAACTTTAATTGATTTACTTGAGATAATTAATTTGATATTACTTCAAGAATATCAGATTATAATGTTCTTCAGGAATATCAAAATTTTAATTGCTTCAACATGAGCAATTTATGAAGAAGTTCATGAATATCATATGATATTACTTCAGGAATATCAGATTATAATGTTCTTCGGGAACATATGATATTACTTCAGGTATATCAGATTATAATGTTCTTCGGGAACATGTGATATTACTTCAGGAATATCAGATTATAATGTTCTTCGGGAACATGTTACTTTTGGGAAGAAGAAGAGAAAAAGTAGATATATTTATAATTATTAATGAATATAAACAAACATATAAATTCTTGCCTTGGAGTTCGGATCTTGATGAGTAGAACTTCGATGAAGAACGCGGTTGAGATTTCGTGCTGATAACGTGTTATAAACTCAAAAGAATTGAGAGAGGATAATAGAGTATAAAGAGAAACAATATAAGTGGAGAATAAAATTGTTATGAATTGTTGTATTCATTCATATGGGGAGACCCCTTTATATAGGATACAATCTAGGGTTTCTGACTTAGCCAACAAGTCATTCACTATAATATAATAATATTCATAACAGAAAATATATATTTCACAATCTTAAAAAGTCTATGAAAATCCATATAAATCAATAAGAAATGTCAATCAAACTCTGCAAAGAATCGTGTATATTCAAAATCTGCCTAGTTTTTTAGATCAATAAAAATTCAATAAAATCTAAATTGAATACATCCTCCTAAATCTCGAAGTACTCGGTCCTTTCAATATTTGATTCAAACATTATGCTATATTAAGCTCTGTTCTTTTAAATCGAATCTACCTGAATTGAACTTAACTGAACTGAATGGATCTGAACTGAACTTAATTAAATTGATTTATTTATAAAATTAATAAATATTTTTATAAATTATTAAATATTTTTTTTAAAAATATTAATAATATCTTAACATGAACTATATATAAATAAAATTATTGATTCAAATTAATTTTTATTTATTTTATTTTAATTTATTTTAGAATAATTTTAGTCGAGCTGTACTGAACTGAAACGATCTGAACTGAAATTAAGCCCATTAGAATAGAGCCTAAATCTTTATTTTCATTTTTTGTTTTTTTTTTTATGTTTCTCTTGTAAACACTAAATAGTAATACACTTAAACACATATACTTGTTTCTATAGTAGCATTACTTATGAGATGACTCTAGCAAATTGTTTTGTTAATTAATTTAATTATTTATATTAAGACCACATATATTTTAATAATATTAAATTAGTATTATATATTTCAATTTAATTTAAATTAAATACCATCAATTATTGTTATCAAATATATATAATAATACATAATCATACTTCTTCTAACCTAATTTAATGAATTACACTAGTTTTAAGAAAACACTTTTTTGCTTTACGCTTTTTTTGTTTGAAAAGTAAATTATAAGTGAGGGAGGAGGTGTGAGTGTGACCATTAACTCGAAACACAAAAAAGGTAAAATGTGACATTTGTTTAAAGATAGAAAAAGCAAGGGAGCCACTTGAAGCTTAGGGGGGCATAAGAGCATCTCCAATGCTGCCCACTTCACAACATTGGGCCAAGTGAAGTGGTAATAGACATTGCATGATTATGGGTTTTTCCCCAAATCGCGTAACCCTAATTTTGCCCTTGATTTCAGATTCTAGCCCCAAATTAAATAATTGTGTTTTTACACATTTACCCTCTCTATCCACCATTGATTTGTTGGCCAGGTGTCATCCATCCGGACGTCTTCCTCTACTACTCAGCTAGGGTTTTACTAGCGTAGGTTTTCTGTATAAATACCCCTGCATGTACTGAGCCGCAATTGATGGAATGAATACATTTATTTCGTTCATCGTTTTCTCTCTTCATTTTTAGAAAGTTTACAGCTTTCTTTTATCATCGAAAATATACAAACATCTTTATGGTATCAGAGCTGTATTAAAAGGGATAAGTCAGGCTAAGCTTTTTGCGCTCTCAGAAAAATGTCAGAAGACAGCAGCTCCTTGACCAAAGCGTCTTTATTGCAGCTGAGCCACCAGCTCATATCCGTGAAATTAACGGATGAGAATTTTCTGGTTTGGCGCCAACAAGTCATCATCAATGTCAAAGGACATGGGCTTGAAGGTTTTCTTGATGGGTCAAACCCACAGCCACCTAGGTTCCTACCTGCCGGAGAAGACGGTGGTGGTCTGAAAATAAACCCAGATTTCAGCTTATGGCAGAGACAGGATCAACTCCTTGCCTCCTGGTTATTATCTTCCCTATCAGAAACCATCTTGATCTCTGTTGTAGGTTTAAACACATCTCAAGAAATCTGGGAAAGCTTGGATTCTACCTTCTCCAGTCAGTCTATTGCAAGGAAGATGCAATATAAAATCCAGCTGCAGAATCTGAAAAAGGGAGGCTTATCTATGAGGGATTACCTCAACAAAATCAAATCTTATTGTGATGCCCTAGCCAGCATTGGTGAAAGAATGAAGGAAGAGGATCAAATACTTCATGTCCTCAGTGGACTTGGGAGTGAATATGATGCCATTGTTGTCACTGTGACTGCAAAAGGAGGAAATTTTGGCAT
This sequence comes from Euphrasia confusa, assembly GCA_954870475.1. Classification (NCBI taxonomy): domain Eukaryota; kingdom Viridiplantae; phylum Streptophyta; class Magnoliopsida; order Lamiales; family Orobanchaceae; genus Euphrasia; species Euphrasia confusa. The sequence goes on from OX940960.1 coordinate 30,104,173, forward strand.
GAAGGACCTTACATCATTACTCCTCAGTTATGAAAACAGAATTGAAAGCTCAGCTCTCTCAGACAAACTCATCCCCAGTGCTAACCTTGCTCAGAAAGAAAAAGAAGGCTCACAGCAGAACAGTTACAGGGGTAGAGGTGCCTCTAATGCCAGAGGTAGAGGGAGCTATAGAGGAAGGGGAGGTAGAGGAAATGGTAGTAACAAGGTTCAATGTCAAATCTGTGGATACAACAACCACATGGCAGATAAATGCTATCATAGGTTTGAAACTGATTTTGTGCCTAAAATGAGTCAACAGTCAAATTCTGAAGGAGGTAATAAGGCAAATAATCAGGTGAATAATGGTCAGAATCATTACCATCATCAAGGTCAGAATCATGGCCCTCAAAATGGCTCACAGCAAGGTGCTTATCATGGTTCAGCCTACTACTCAAACACTGATAACACAGGGTCTGATTCAAGTTGGTATCCAGATTCTGGTGCTTCTCATCACATCACCAATGACTTCTCTAACTTGAGTCTTGCTTCTGGTTATGATGGAACCAACAGAGTTCAAATTGGTAATGGATCAAATCTTAAAATTGCACATATTGGTAGAACTTTGGTGTCTCCTGATAAAACACATGTTTTCCATCTTAATAATCTTCTACATGTCCCAGAGATCACCAAAAATCTTCTAAGTGTAGCTCAGTTTGCTAATGATAACAATGTGTTCTTTGAATTTCACCCTCGTTTCTGTGTTGTCAAGGATCAGGCAACAAGGGAGGTTCTCTTCACAGGGATCCTTAAAAATGGCTTGTATCAGTTCAAGCTGCAGCATGTGAATCAGTCTACTTCTGCTTTTCAATCACCTCACAAGCCTTCTGGATTGGTGTCATCAGTTCAGTCTTTTGCAGCTGCTGTGAGGAATAAAAGGAGTTTGGAGCTGTGGCACAAGAGATTAGGGCACCCTTCTCTTTATGTTACTAAAAAGGCTTTAAATTCCTGTAAAATACCTTTTATTAATGCAGACTGACCCCATGGTCTCTTCCACAATATTCTCTAAATATGATGGCCAATACATCTCTGATCCTACTCCTTACAGACAGCTAATTGGGAGCCTCCAATACCTTACCATTACCAGGCCTGAAATCACTTTTTCTGTGAATAAACTCAGCCAATATATGCAAGCTCCAACTGAGATCCATTTCAGAGCTGTCAAAAGGTTGTTACGGTATATTTCTGGCACAGCATCTTTGGGGCTTCACCTTTATAAATCTCCTCATTTAAACCTCACAGTTTTTGTTGATGCGGACTGGGCATCTGATCCTGATGATCGCCGTTCAACTTCAGGTCATTGTGTTTATTTTGGCAGAAATCTTGTTTCTTGGAGTTCAAAGAAACAAACCACCGTCTCCAAATCCAGTGCCGAGGCTGAATATCGAAGCCTTGCCCATGCCATAATTGAAGTTCTGTGGATAAAATCCATTCTCCAAGAACTCAGAATGCTACCCGCTTCTGCTCCTACCATATGGGTCGACAACCTAAGTGCAGTCAATATGTCGGCTCATGCCATTGCTCAAGCTCGAACTAAACACATTGAACTTGACTTGCATTTCATACGCGAAAAAGTTCAGTCGAAGGCTGTTATTGTCCATCATGTTCCAGCTCAAGATCAGATTGCCGATATCTTCACCAAGGCTCTGCCTCAGCAATCTTTCACGCGGCTCCGCAACAAGCTTCAAGTCACCGGCGTTCAGATTGAGGGGGGGGGGGGGGTAATAGACATTGCATGATTATGGGTTTTTCCCCAAATCGCGTAACCCTAATTTTGCCCTTGATTTCAGATTCTAGCCCCAAATTAAATAATTGTGTTTTTACACATTTACCCTCTCTATCCACCATTGATTTGTTGGCCAGGTGTCATCCATCCGGACGTCTTCCTCTACTACTCAGCTAGGGTTTTACTAGCGTAGGTTTTCTGTATAAATACCCCTGCATGTACTGAGCCGCAATTGATGGAATGAATACATTTATTTCGTTCATCGTTTTCTCTCTTTATTTTTAGAAAGTTTACAGCTTTCTTTTATCATCGAAAATATACAAACATCTTTAAGTGGGCATGGACACCATAGTTTTACAAAAATAGCATTGGATGGAAAATAAAAAAGTGGGCATGGCTTCTATGGTAGCCAAGCCCAATATCACTATTCATGTCAGCTTTTTCATTTTGTGTGTGTTTGTTTTAATATTAAATTATTCACCTCACATTTTAATTGGTTATTCAAAGGCTCAAGATATTTACACCTCCAACATTACTTTACACGCCCCTTTTATTTATTTTTTATTTTCATATAAGGTAAAATATCTAAATTGACCTTTACTTAACCTACGATTGCTGCGCACACCCTGCCCTCTCCTATCACAAATGAAATTTTTTTCGTGAACGACACATCGATCATCGGGACTCTGATTTCGACAAGCCGATGCAAGACGTATTCAGATCTGGTGATGGCGTAGGGAACCGTCGATACGTTTGCACGTAGAGTCTACATTGAATTGATCGATAGGTTTTTACCCATCCGACGAGGTCCTGATCGGCGACGAGAAGACCTCACCTCCTACTCTACCAAAGTACAACCCGCTGAACGGGATGCTCAAATCCAACAACGATTTGATGAGCACGCAGCGCTGAAGGCCTCAAAGGGTAAAATAGATATTTTACGATATATAAAAATAAAAAATAAATAAAAAGGGGTGTGTAAAGTAATGTTGGAGGTGTAATATCTTAAGCCTTATTCAAAAGATGTAAGTGGGCTTTACCATTGTACAAAGTTGCCCACTTTATTTATTTGCCCAATTTGATATGAGGTGACATGTAATGGGGTCCACAAATAGTGAAAATTGGCTTTTAGCATTGGAGATGTTCAAAGCCCCTCCCCCTAAAAAAAATTAGGGAAAAATGGCAATAAGGCCAATTTTCAACATTTTTTGACCAATAAGGCCAAGTTCTAATTTATGTGTCAATTAGGCCTTTTTGTTCCAATTAGGCCAAAAAAATGTATATGGAAGGACGAAAATACCCTTACTCTATTTCTACTCAACCCACCCCACATCTACCCCACCCCACCCCTGCCCAGACACTGAATACCATGAAAAAACACTGAACGTCAGATTTTTTTTTTTCTACTCAACCCACCTCACCCCACCACAGACACTGAATGAATACCATGAAAAGACACTGAATAACATTAAAAGACACTGAATAACACTGAATAAAATTAAAAGACACTGAATAACACTGAATAACATTAAAAGACACTGAATAACATTAAAAGACACTAAACAACACGGAAAGACACTGAATAACATTAACAGACACTGAATAACAGTGAATAACATTAACAGACACTGAATAACAGTGAATAACACTGAATAACATTAAAAGACACTGAATAACATTAAATAACACTGAAAAACATTAAAAGACACTGAATACTATTAAAAGACACTGAATAACATTAAAAGACATTGAATACCATTAAAAGACACTGAACGTCACCCCAGACACTGAATACCATGAAAAGACACTGAACGTCAGATTTTTTCTTCTACTCAATCCACCCCACCTCCAGACACTGAATACCATTAAAAGACACTGAACGTCACCCCAGACACTGAATACCATGAAAAGACACTGAACGTCAGATTTTTTTTCTACTCAACCCACCCCACCTCCAGACACTGAATACCATTAAAAGACACTGAACGTCACCCCAGACACTGAATACCATGAAAAGACACTGAACGTCAGATTTTTTTTCTACTCAACCCACCCTACCTCCAGACACTGAATACCATTAAAAGACACTGAATGTCAGACACTGAATGTCATAAAAAAACACTGAACGTCGTAAAAAAACACTGAACGTCGTAAAAAAATACACAGAATATTATATAAACACTGAATGTCATAAAAAAACACTGAACGTCATAAAAAAACACTGAAAATGAAATAAATATCCTAAAAAAAAATGAACATGGCAATAGGGGAATTCATTGGAGCTGAAAGAATGAGCGATTCACACGTGAATTAAAAAACATCAGTAGACCACCTGGACTCTTGTAATGACATGCGACTTTCACTAAGGACGTCTTGTTGCCGCACTGGCCAGGGCGTGAGGAGATAGCAGCTAACAAGCGTCCTCCTCCGAATTGTTCCTCAATATGGGAATCAATTTTACGCTCCTCTTGGCGCTTTTCAATTTTCCTCTGGACATGGTTACTCTTCTTAGCCTCTTCAGGAGCGGCTGTAGCCTCAGCCTCCTAAAGTAGAGAGGAAAAAATTGTCAGGGGTATAATTTACGAAACAAATTATTCTATCAAAATTTATAATTTATCAAATATAAACAAGAACCAAAATACGTACACCATATAGTATGCCTTGAAGTTTATTTTAAGAATTTAGGAATAAGCGAGAAGAAATATGCCAATCTTATTAAATTATTCTAGACTATTTCCCACGATAAGCAATCACTCCATCATGAATATGTGAAATAGTGAGCAAATAATAAAATAGAGATGGTAAACGCAAGCATCAAAATGTGGAACGATAATTAATTAGAACCAAAAAATATTGCCACAACAAGTATTATGAACCAAAGAACAGGGGTTCATTACAAAAGTATTAAAGTGTACGACCTAATAAAAAATGATTTAGAAACAGGTGTTGATTTATATTACCTTTCCTTCCTTCTTTGCACCAGATTTCTTCTTGCGACCAATCTCGACACCATAATGCTGAAGGTACCATTGCTTGAACGGAGCAGCATCAACTTGAATGATAGCACCCTTCACCAAAGTCTGGGTCCTGACCAACTCGTTGTTGGACGCGTTATAAACAACATCCAGAACACGAGTCTTTCGGGTCACTGCCTCACTACCCCAGGAGAAGTTTCCAGTGTCGAGCCTCAAGGCACGCCACTTCTCATTACCTCCACGGACTCTCACCCTGCGAACAGTCTTGTTGCTGGACAACTTAGTGGTTGCGGGTTGCCTTCCGAGCTCATACCTTAAAATCGAAGACAGTTTGAGTGCTACAAACTCAGTCGATCGTCATAGATTGCAAAAAACTGTTAACAATAGAGACAAAACAAACACTCTGATGCATGCCAATTGCCAAGTATATATCAATTCGCAACAAACTTCAATTTTCATTAGTAATAACCTAGTAGTTCAATCCATTGAAGCTTTTCGATCTCTTGTGTTTTATAAAAGACAAACAACAATAAACACTCTGATGCATGCCAACAACAATGTGTTGCTTGAAAAATAAAAAAGGTTAGAGCAGAATTACAACAGCTTCTTCATTAAGTTTCAAGTATTTTAACTCTCCTCCAAGCTTTCGATGTTAACAAATCAATGTCGTCAATTACAACTAAAATCTTTAAATTGAAGTTTATGAGAGTGTATTCAATTGAAGTTTTTCTACCCCAATTATTATTGCTCCACTAGGTTATTATTAATGAAAATTGAAGTTACCAGGTGAATGAGAAGGCGGTGAGCGGAGGACGGAGGAGGTGAGCAGCTCCGGAATCAGCGGCGTTTGACAATCCTTCTCCCGAGATTTCCGTCAGGGAACGCTTCGTTGTAGAAGTTCTTCGCGAGCATCAGGGCGGTGAGGCTCCGACAGCCGGCGAGGATTCAGATCTCCCGAGCTCGATCGTTTTCAATTGGGCGAAATTGGAGAAATCGAATCGGGAGATCTCGCCTTCGAGGAGGTTGACCCTCAGGTTCGTACAGTTCGCGAGAGTCGCCGAAATCGGGAGACGCGACTGACGTACGATCACGCGTTCGATCGGTGGGCCGCGGTGGTGAAGGAGGAGTCGAGGGGAGAGCCAGGGACGGCGGAGCCGAATCCGACCTTGCCGCTTTTGAGATCGGTGATGTTGACGGAGTCGAGATTTCCGTCGTCGTTGCCGTCGAGCTTGGTCTGTGAAGGTGTTGAAGTCTGTACTCCAAACGAGAGAACGCAGACGAGGAGAGAATGGAGAGTGCGTGAGGGAGGAGAGTTGGAATTTGGGGAAAGAGGGGTAATGGTGTATTTACACATTTTGGGTGACCTAATTGACACGCGTAATTTCTCGAAAGCCTTATTGAGCAAAAAATGTTGAAAATTGGCCTTATTGCCATTTTTCCCAAAAAATTATCTTTGTATTTTTTTTAATTTTTTTTTTAAAAAATATATTTTTCTCATGGTTAGCCTCCTAAAATATGTGTATATACATGAATATTATAAATAAAATAATTTCAAGTAGCATAATATCTTTTTTTTGTCTATGTCAATTGATGTGTTTTGGGATTTGAACCAAAGACCTCAAGTCCTCAATTCAAGTGTTCAACCAACTGAGCTAACAACCCCTGACTTACTGCATAATATCATACGTAATTTAAGTGCAATAGATCAAATCATAATATTTTTTTTTTTATTTTTTACAAATTGGGAATTAAGAATTTCAAAACTCATGAGAGTGAAGATTTCGACTCAAATGAATCGGCGCGAAAATTGAATCGGATAGTTGTGAAGTGGCGAATGGTGAAGAAGCTCACGACAACGACGACGAAACTCGATCGACAACGAATAACCTCAACTCTATGCGAAAGACTTAAAATTCGTTATAAAGTGAAATTCTATTTTTTTTTTAAAGCAATTACATTGTTTAAAAAGTGTAATTATTTAGTAAAAAAAATGATCATCTTTACAAGATCAAATTAATATTTTTCTCAAAATTTACATTCATTTAACAAACGAGTTAGGACAAATCACAGTTATGTTAATTTGTTTTTATAATTTATTTTTAAAACAGTACAATAAACGAGTTTTTATTATAAAAAAGTTTTAAAAAAAAATTCTGCCTTGATTTTTAACCTCTTTCAATTCTTATATTCTCTCTTTCTTCTCTTCCCATCACCGCCCACTTCTTCTTCTGCTCTCGTTCTTATTCATCTCTCAAATATTTTTAATCCTCCGCCGCCGCCGCCGTCGCCGTCGATAGAGTTTGAAGAAACATTGCTAGTGAAATACAATTCATTCCGTGAACACACACCATGGGTAAGGTTCTTCTTGCCCAATTGACGATCATTCTCTTATCTGATTTTCCACTTCAGTTTTTTTTAAATGATTATTTTGGTTCTCTGTTTAGGTACAGAAGAAGAAAAATCAAAGTCCCGTAGAGAGCTGAGAAAAGAATCTCGCTTGGCCAAGAACAAGAAAAAGTTTGAATCTTGGGTCCAACATCATGTAACAATCATTCATACATACATTTCTGATTTTTCGCTTTTTCTTCTATTTCTTGTTTGTCCTTTATTCAATCACAAAGCAGCGAGTAATTTCTAGTTGTTCATTTACCCTAAACCTTAGTACCCTAATCAAGAGAAACTCTTGGTTTTACTTATTGTTGCAGTCGAAGAAATCCTTACCCGACCTTAAACCGAAGCGTTCGAGTGAAGCAGTTAAGGGTAACCCTCATAAGAGTTTCATCGCTCGACCTAATAAGGTCCATAAACCTGAAACTAAATCCAGTGCTACTGTAAGGAGTAATGATTCCACCAAACAGCCCCTTACCAGTGCCAAATCCGGACCCAAAAAGGGTTTGAAACGAAAAATGGTTTCCGACAAAGCCCCCAAATCAAACTTCTACAAGCTGCTCGAAATGGAGACGGGGGGTCGGGTGGCATCGGCTGAGGAGGATCTTAGGCTCGAGAAGAGACTCGCAAAGAAACTCAAGCTGAAGAATGGGAATTTGAGTTCCGCCAATGACGATCTCGGCATGTTGCTCGAAGGAATACCCTCTCGATTTGATAATTTGGTGTCTAAGAATAATAAAAAGAGCAATGTAATGAAAGATGATTTGGAGGACAAAATTTCGGACGAAGAAGAGTACGACGAATTTGATTCAATGGCTAGTAGTGATGATGATGATAATGATGTCGATGATGATGACAATGATGTCGATGATGATGATGATGATGATGATTATCATGATGATGATGTTAAGAGGTTGATGTCACCCATGAATGGAGATGAAGAAGAGGACGACGGCCTCAATACATTGGAGGGAATTTCTTATGAGGATGACAAGGTAAAACAGCAAAAGTCCAGCATTTTTTTTTTAAAATTTACTACAAATATAAATCTATCTTTTAACGGAACAGGAACAAAAGGCTGAACCTTTGGCAATCGGGAAATATGTTGCTCCCCATCTTAGATCAAAGGGTAAAAATGAGTCCGCTGAATATGCTCAATTACGTAAACGAGTTAGAGGTATGCATTTGGATTTTTTTTAATCGGCGCCCTAGGCTGATTTCACTGTAGTGTTGGTCCTGATGGGCTATATATATACATATTGTGTGTGTGTGTGTGTCATTGGTTGATTGAATTCAGTTTTGTTCAGGACTTTTGAATAGGGTTTCCGAAACCAATGTGGAGTCGATCGCAACGGATATTTCTAATCTAATTCAAGTACGTCATTACAATGTCCATTTTCTTTTCTCTCTTGTGAGTTGCTTGATTTGAAGTTTCTGTAACATATTCAAGGAAATGACAAAATCAAATAGCAATGAATTAAAAACAATTATTAGTGGTTGCTTATAAGTAATAGGGTACTTTTAAAAGCTTTTATCTCTACAATATTACTTTCATGATAATAGATTATTGCTTGAATATTTTCTTTCCCATGTAGTATAAAATATCATTACCAATTTTTTTTCTGTATTGCAATCTCTGATTTTCATAATCTCCACTATTTTTCAGTCGGCCGGTCGAACTGTTGGTTCTCAAATTCTAAGTGAAGAAGTTATTTCATCATGTTCTGGAGGTCCACGTGGCAATGCACAGTTGAGTTATAGTTTTTCCTTGCTCTTGAATTTCTTGCCTCTTCACCCTTTTTATAAATTACTCCAGTTTCTAGTTGAAAGAAGACAATGCTAGCTTATATATATGTATACATACATATACACTACTTTATATGTATATATATATGTTACAGTATGTATGCATGTATACTTGTAAGTATGGCGTAGTCGTGTACTAGTTGGGTTATATTCATTAACCTCAAGGACTTCATTAAATTATGTAAAAGTTCCAATCAAACTTTAAATTTATTTCCTTGATTAAACTCACAGTTCCTGGATGTCCATGGTAAATTATGGTATTTATGCTCTTTAGGTGAATAAAGTGAAGGGTGAAATTGGTATTTGGTAATTCAACTTTATGTTAATGGTTGTGAGGGTTGTTGGAAAAATTAATGGCATGTGGTGTAAATAACTAAAATAAGTGTATATTGTGAGGGTTGGAAAATGTTAACGTTTTAATTTTGGGGTGTGCAAACTTATGAGAGACTGACCTAAATAGAAAGTATGCAATGTGTTGTAGGACAGAGGGAGTATTTTATTTTCTTCTCTCATTGTAAAGGTTTCTGGGCGTACGTTCACCATGTTGCTACAATGTGGAAAATGTTTGAAAATAGTCAAAATACCGTCATAGAAAAGGCTTTGCAATATTAATTATAAATTCTAGCATTCCGTTGCTACTTTTGTTGAATGCTTACTCTTTGATCTGGTGATATGTTTCTTCATTGTCAATGAAATGGTTTTTAGTGAGGTCGATGTTAGGATATGCTTCATGTTGACTGACACATATCAATCTACATTTTATATGAAGATATGCTTCTGTTTTTGCGGCATTTGTTTCTGGAATGACTTGTTTGGTTGGAGTGGACTTTGGTGCCAAACTTCTTGCAAGCCTTGCAAAGTGTTTTGAGGTACGTTGTTTTCAAATGAGCCTTTTGGTCCATCTTATGAATCTATATGTATCTAATTTCATATTAGCTTTAGCTACCTATTGTATTGACCATAGTCCATTTCTATGTTTCTATATTTCAGGAAGAGTATTCAAAAGAGGATAATCTATCCTTGCGGAATCTTACTCTGCTTTTTTCCTATTTGTATGTTTTTGGACTTTGTACGAGGTAAGATATCAAACTCCGATGTATATACATATACATGCATGAAGATACTGTTTTTTCATATCTCCACCTTCATGTAAGCTTGCATTGTGCACAGCATTTCAGTCTTCTGAAAGAATTGCCCATCAGCTTGTTCTTTTTCATTGTGTTGCCGTTCTAATATATCTACTGGAGTCGTAAAACTAGAATATTAAAGCCTTTGTATCTTAATTGGTTAGAGTAAATTTTGCCATTTGGTTAGTCTCTCAGCTGTTATTGAGTAGTCATATGATCATCTGAGTCTTTGCATAATTAAATAGTTTCAAATTTTATGGATCTGATTTATTCGCAGATCCTTAGGCTGTTGGTGTGTGCAAATTGAGTGATAATTATTTTTGAGCAACTCTTTCATTATTTTTGGATATTTATGGTACAGTTGATGGCATGACTTTAGCACAAAATAACCTCTTTTTTACTCTAACATCCATTTCACCGACAATCAATAATTGCATGCATTTATATTATATTTTTTGGGCGATTGACAACCTGCCATTAATTATTTCTCAGTGACTTGATATATGATTTCCTGATAATGCTCGCCAAGCGATTAACGGAGGTTGATGTTTCTACAGTATTGACAGTTTTAGAGTGTAAGTGGTGAAAAAATTATTCTAATTAGTGTTTCTTATATGGCACTGAGCTTCGTTTCACCTTCTTGCAAAAGTCATATTTTTACATTGACCCACTTTAGTGGTTCGGACGGATGGAGTATTTTATTACATTTCTGTCCTTCCTATCTTTTATTGATGAAAATCGTTTTCATTCCATGAGAGAAATTTTATTCTCTAAAAAAGATCATCAACATTCTCTAGTGGAATTAAATTTCTTAATAACGGAAGTATATTCCTTTTTTCAAATTTTGTATGTTGATCAATTTTGTTTAGTCAACTTTTTTAAAATCTCTCTCGACAGGTTGTGGGATGAAATTGCGAGGGGATGATCCCGCTGAGATGAAAAACTTCATTTCAAGTGTACAGATTAAGGCTAATGAATTGAAAGTGCCTTCTGAAACTGGGGAACCAGATATAATCAGCAAAAGAGTGAGTTTTCTCTTTCCGAATACTGCACTCTGAAATGGATTCCATGCACTTGCTTCTGACATATCATATTTTGCAGATGGAGTTTATGCTTGAAACAATACGTGATGTTAAGAACAATAAAATGAAACTTAAGGAAGATACCGCGCAGCACTCCCGGATAAAGAAGTGGCTCCAGAAGGTTAATTTTGCATCTGATTTAATTAATTTTTATATGGTTGATGATCAATCTTGTTCTTATGATTCAGTTGTTCTTATGGTTATATATTTTTCAAATGTTAAGTCAAATCAAATAATTAATTTATTATTATCTTGATATGCTCTGAATAATGTGGTGTCTATATCTGTACCTAATACTCTAATAGTATACCTGTGGCAGCATATTCTTAATCGTAATAATATCACGATTTCCCCCTTTTTTCATTGCCACTAGCCTCTTCGGCGATATATTATCTACAAGCGCATTCTCCCCCCACCCCTATACTGATCACGGATTTGACATCTCACTGTGAATCTTCAAAGATGCTATTGTGCACTATAAAGTTTGCTTGAAAATCCGAATTTTGTGAAAGAGGAAATTATTGTTGTCACAAAGTGAGACTGATATAATTATTATTTGAGAACCCACATCTATTTATTGTTTGTAACACTGACCTTAAAATTTCCATTTCTATTGCAGTTAGGTGTAGATGATATTTCCATCCGAGGGTTGACGTGGAGCAAACTTGTGGATCCTAGCAAGAAAGGCCAGTGGTGGTTGTCTGGGGACATTGCATCAACAACCGACAATGTCGAAGAGGTTGCTGACACAATTGATATGGAGATTACCGAAACCAAACATATGCTACAGCTGGCAGCATCACAAAGAATGAATACAAAATCAAGAAAGGCAATTTTTTGTGTAGTTATGGGCGCAGATGACTACATCGATGCTTTTGAGAAACTTCTCAGGCTAGACTTATCAGGAAAGCAGGTAACCCGCCTCGTTTTTCTAGTTTTGTGCTGTTTAAGTTATGTATACTGATCTGGATTGGCTGATCTATTGTGCATGCTTAGGATCGGGAGATCATGCGGGTCATTGTTGATTGTTGTCTACATGAGAAAGTGTTTAACAAGTATTACTGTGTGCTCGCGTCTAAACTATGCAGCCATGACAAAAACCACAAGTTCACTTTGCAGGTTAGATTTTTTAATCTTTTGTTGAGCTTTTTTCTACGACTTAACAATGACCCCTTTGCTAGGGCTTGAGAACTGATGATTTAAAAGGTTGATTACGAAAAGTGCCCTTGTGGATTGACATAATTACAAAGAAATACCTAAAGACAAAATAAAAGGTTGATTGTTTTCGAAATGTTTATTGCTGGTTAATATCTAAAGACAAACTAAAATATTAGGGGCACTTTTGTAATCGAATAAGTTTTTTTTGCAATTATGTCAAACCTCAAGGATCTTTTCTTTTGTAACTAACCCTAATATTAAAGAAAATATCTGAGTTGTACGTCTTCGGGGTTAGTGGTGTGAATTCCACCATCTTATTATATCAAAGAATTTCACGTGTATGTCAATTTATATCAAACTAAATTTATGAATTATATACTCCGAAGGTAAAATGTTGTTAAACTTTGCATTCAAGCAGTTCATTTTAACTCATTTTCGCCTTCTTGTCGTTTTTAATGTGCAGTACTGTTTGTGGGATCATTTTAAGACATTGGACTCGATGCCTTTGATCAAATCAATGCACTTGGCGAAATTCACGGCAGAAATGTTTAGTTCTTTTAGTCTTTCGCTGGCAGTTTTAAAGGCAGTTGAGTTAAACGATCTCGTACATCTGGGCCCCAAGAAGGTTATGCATTTCCGGATGCTGTTTGAGGCCATATTCGAATTTCCGGATAAGCTCATTTGGAACACTTTCACCCGTATTGCTGTGACACCAGAGTATGAAGATCTCAGGAGTGGAATAGAGTTTTTCATCAACAATTATGTTGTGAGAGGTCAAAAGTCCTTAGGTAATAAGTTCAAGATTGCGAAAAAGGCTCTTAACAATGTTGAAGGGGTTTTAATGTGAAGTCAAACTTTGAATGCTGCAGTATCGTGCCGTGTCTTTGTTATTTGCATTACCAAATTTTGCAGACTAGGAAGAGTTTATGAAGAGTTCTATGTACTCATTGATGTCTGGTTTTGTTCTTTGTCGATGAGCTTTTTTATGGCTTGTTTTGTTCTTTGCTGACGAACTAATACATGTACTTATCAGTCTTGGACTCTTGATGGATATAATCTTCAAATGAGAATTGCTTCTCTTTATGTAGGTTATAAAATGTTTTGTTTTCTGTATTCTTTGCGTATTATGACTTCATTTGATCAATAATGTACACTTTGGAATGAAAAACACAAATTGAACCTAGCACATTATTTTAGTGATAAAATTCATCGAGATAATATCAAATAACGTCCTGTAAAATAGCTCATTACAAGTTTAGTCCTTTCAAGTTTTTGAAAAATCAAATGTCTTATTTGACAATTTTTAGTGAAATTTTACATGATAGAGTGAGCTATATCAAGTAAATACGACAATATTCAAAAAGCCACTAAAAACCGTCAAATAGGACGGGATTTGATTTTTCGTAAACTAAAAGAATATTTTACGAGACGTTTTGTGATATTATCTCAAATTCATCTTCAAAAGTAAAGATAAAAAATAAAAATAAAAATAAAAAATGGTTCTTATAATTTCTCAAATATATGCAACCTGAGAAAAGGTGTAACCAAACAGTTAGTTCAGTACAAACCAACACGATTGTTCACCTACGGATAGTCCAAATTCCTGCAGGTGTTCACCTACAAAATAACAATAGTCCAAATCGTCTCACAAGTTCAGACTAATACAACTCCGTTCAGCTAATTTTAGGCGCCAATTATCAGGCTTCCAACAACAATATTATAACTTAATACTATGCGGTTGAAAAATAAAAAATTTTTGAACCAGACACTAAATCTGTGCAGTTGGCGATTGGTCTTGGTTGACATTATAAGCAACCCATTGGTCATCGCTATATGGCAACATGCAAGCGCATTCGGGCAGCGGCACACTTGATTTGCGTGGGCAGACCACAGTCTTTGACAAGTGTGAGGGCTGACCTTCTTCAGCTGGTTTGGGATGCAAAGTCGAGACATTGTATACAGAATTGCCTTCTGGTGGGGGCAGATGATCTGGAAGATGACTAGTATTCACATCAGTGTTTTCAGGTGAAGGTTTGAGTCTTTTTGCATGTACTACATGACCATCTTCTGAAAACAATTGATTTCCAATAGGCAAAAGAAAAAAAAACATTCATTCACCATGATTCAACTGAAAACTCAATTATTATTAGGGGGAATCATTACAAAATCATTCCGAGTTACAAAATAAATGGATCATTTATTAGTGACATGTCCATGGTGTATTTGTAAAATTTGAAAGATAATTGGTTTTATAATTAATCTAAATCTCATAGTTAGTAGTACTTGTAATCGTCTCTATTGGTCTAACATATATATGATCCTATTCTACACTAAAAACCCAAATACTTTCTAGAATTAACATTTGAGATAAATATATGGGGCCAGTAAAACACTCTTAATTACTGGTGTGGTTGACATGCAATTTTATTGTTTTTCTCAAGCCCCCTAAGAATCATGATTTTGCAAAAAATCAAAATCACATTTTGAGATAAACAGCATGGGGGTGGGGCCACTAGAAATCTTTATTAGTGGTGGATATGCGACTTTATCGTTATTTTAAGTACTCTAAACTAATTTTTTTCTAATTAACAGTAATAGAAAAGCAATACAACATAAAAGTATAATTATGATTTTACAAAAATAAAAATCACCTTCAGATGTTGAGCCTTGATCCCTTTTCACAATGGCCTTAGGATGAATATTCAGTGAGAAATTATCAGCAACGGCATACTCACAGGTAGATAGGGCATTTGAGGATTCCAGAGCTGGATTACCTGCCAAAATAAAAATAAAATAAGTCATATCAACTTTTACTAGAAGAGCTTACTAATAAATCCAACTCACATGGAACCTTATAGCCAACACCCCAACATTCTAAGAGTCAAACAACCTATCCGTATTCCTGACATTTTCCCCTTAACATACTTTTAACAAAACAAAAACATATTACTAGCAAAATAATGGCCTAAACATAAAGTTCTTAACTTCTTATAGAGAGTGCAATTTGTAAATTAGGATCAAACATTAAGGCATACATACAATCGAAAAATAATTTTTTTTTCTGTAATTAGACTAATCCTGATAGGTATGTTTGTAATTGAACATAACAAAGAGTCGGAAATTTTCAGTTTCTTACTATCCAAAAGAGCACTATAAGCAGCTTTAGCAGCATTCATCTCCGCCTGCTTCCTAGTTCTAGCTTCAGCCCCTCTAAGCATTAGACTTCCAACCTCCACAGTTGACACAAACACAGGCATATGAGGCAAACCCGACCTGGTTGTCTCGTATGATGGACATAACATATCTCTCTTCTGGGCAAGCTCTTGCAGCAAATTCTTATACAAACCACCATCCTGCAAAAGGGGATTAACCGTAAAAATAGCAACAAAATAAAAAATATAATTACGTTAATATTGACCTCTTGAGTCACATTGACCAACAACATCTGGCAAGCAACTTTAGCAGCTGCTTGTTCCGCTTCCTTCAATGTAGGAAAAAATTGAAACGTTTCATATATTTTTCCTTCAACAGTGACACTCGACTTAAAGCGGCGATCATGAGGAGGGCCTTCAGTCTCAATGGTGTAAACGGGGAGACTGAGGTTATTCTTTTGGGCAAATTGCTGAAGTTGGTTCTTATACATATGTAAGGTACCTATGAAAGTAAAAAAGAGCAGTGTATACAATTAGTACATGATAGAGAAATGGTTAGAAGGATTAATTAAGCACCTTTAATACTTCTACGATCAAATTCTAAATTGGTCACCCATGGAGGTTGATATACAATACGGTCATGCTACATTACACATATTGAGATCCTGTAACAAAAAACTTAAGAGACCCAAAATTTCAAATTGATACAAAGAGTTTCAAATTTCAACCAGGTGTTCTTTCTTTTGTGTTCGCTAATAATGCTGCCCATGAGTAAGGAAACCGCCCCAAATTTTAAATTAGAATGGCGCTTCTCAAAAAAATGAAGCGAATATTCCTTACCTATACATCATTTTCACGATTGAAGCACATTAAAAAAACATATAAAATCTTTTAAGAAAACTACACTGAGATGTGTTAGATCCCTAAAACAGTCAAATTGAAAACATAATAGTAAAATTATTGGTTTACTTTTTTTGAGGTAATCAAACATCAACATTCATCAGTTTACAGTCCTATTATATTTGGCATATGTATTTATTACCTCATTATTCTTGAATCTATAAACATTAACTATATCCACGTATCTTTCATATTTTTTACGTAACTAAATGAAGGTCTAAGTTTATTCATAAATATAATTCAGTTTTTCAGGTTTTGTTATCGTTATCATCATACACGTGTAACACCCATCCACATTCTTGAACAACCACCAGTTCCAAGATATTGACGATAACGGGTTGCGGGACTGAGTTATGGAATTCCAGACATAATAAGATAATCAAAATCAAAAACAAAATCAAATAATTTTGCATTACCTTTAATACGCTTATCATGGGAACCTGCAGCTACCCTATGAACCATAGAATTCTGAGCATTAGTATCTTCAGAATTCTGCTGCACCATCTCGCCATCGCCAGGTCTCGCATTAACATTCCTTGTCACCAAAAGCCCTGAACCAGCACAAATTATCACTAAAATTTAAGCCTACAGCCCTCTCCAGTTCAGTCTTTTACAAAATAAAATCCTAAAGTAGACAACTCGTTACACGAATTGCACATTTCTGCGAAAAACAAATAAACAAAAATAACTAATTACCTGGAGGTGGGGTTGGAAGAGATGAGGGGACAGGGGAAAGAGGAAGTACTGCAGGCGGAGGCACTTCAGGCTGCTGAGCCACCGGAGCTACGGAAGGGGGTGGAGCAGCAGACTTCTGAGAGATCTGAGAGTCCGGAGTTATTTCTTCAGAAGGAGAAGCAACGGGCATAACGCCTTGCAACGGAGAGAGATGAGCCACCGGAACCACTGGAGGGGGCGGAGCAGAGGCGGGAGCATTCAAGTAGTCGAAGGCGATTCGGGCGGCGGTGTTCTGGGCTTCTTTGGAGGACTTGCACTGCGCCGGAGTGACGAATACCTGGCCGTGTAAGGTAGCCGTAGCGGTGAACCGGGGCATGTGATCCGGGCCTTCTTTGGTGGTTGAGTACTCCGGCAAATCCCAGCTATGCCGTTGACAGAGCTCCTGTAACTTGCTCTTGTAGATTTTTTTCAGGCGTTCGTGACGATGGAGATTTTGGGGGTTTCTGAGATTTTTTTTCAGGCGTTCGTGACGATGGAGATTTTGGGGGGTTTGTGAGATTTTGGAGTTTCGTAAATGAGCTAAAATGGGAATTTGAGCTCTAAAGGGAATTTGCGTGTTTACCTTTTAAAAACAAAATATTTTCATTTATTTATTATTACTAACTAAAAATGAAAGTCAAAGAAAGAAAAATTACATCGTATTTCAGAAATATATTTACATAATTAAAAAATATATACTTTAAAATGCAATTTAAGCGTAAAGAATATGAACCTGTAAAAACAAATATATATATAAATATAAATTTTGAATTTTACATCTCATATGTTTTTTTTTTCATTATATTACTTCTTCCATTTTAGAAATATATGACTACTTTTCTAGATACGATAAGGCAGTCGAGAGAAGCACAGTATGGAATGTAAGTTTTTTAATTATATTACTTCCTCAGTTTTAGAAATATATGATCACTTTTCAGAACTTTGATACAAAACTACAATCAACAACAAATTTATTCCGGACGCACAGTAATATTATAAGGGTTTAGAATATTTCATCTGTATTTCACAACCAAGGACGTTGCATCTGATTATGGAAGTTCAATTACGACAAAGTGAACAGAAAATAAGTTTGTTAACCACTCCATCTCGAACCCCTTATTCTTCATCACCTGATCGCTCCTGATAAATTGGCGACATCAAGGGTACTCTTTCTCTTATAAGCCAAATATGCCACGAGGAGAATCTTTTACTCTTGGGAAGATGGTAAGATTACTCACTGTGTCATGAAAGGTTTACATGTCGGAGATAAGCTCTCTGGAGATTTGCACCTTTCAGATTAGCATTGGTTAACTTTGCACCCTGGAGAAAGAACATAAAAGAGGCAAGGAGAAGTTTACGATTGGTTGATATTGTGTTTGTGTGTAACATGCACACGTCTATGTATAAAAAATTGATGCAACTGTTACAGAATGAAAATTTATCACGGCGAGATATTTTATGAACCAAAAAGGAAGATACGGTTGAGGAAATGAATCAGATAACACTAAGATAACAAACTCAATTGGTTCTGCCTCATATGGCAACAAAATAGAACACGGATTCTCTTACAATTTATAAATAGTAAGTATCATTTTCGGATGTCACCACGAAATCAGAAGCATGCAAAAATAAATAAAAAATACCTTCAAATTGGCTCCTTCGAGATTAGCTCCTTCTAAGTTGGCATTGGTAAGATCAGCGCTCTAAATATTATTTAAGCAATTGCTTTATTAAATAAACAGGCCACCAAAGATAAGCAGAGTCTAAATATACAAAAATGGATCGCAATGTGAGAAACAACTGGGTCAATTAGATATAATTATTGTTATTATCTAGTACTTTTATGTATGCCGAACCTGCAGGTGAGCAGAATGTAGGTCTGCACCACAGAGGCTGCAGTCCACCAGACAAGCATCTGATAGGCAAAATATTGTTCATGAGGAGAAACAAAATATTGTTTTCCAGAATTCACTAGAGAGAAAAATGAAAACCGTTGCACACATTACAATATTGACAGTAAATCAGTAGTTGCATCCAACAATAAGGCTTAAACAGAGCTTCAGATTGTGCCATCAGTCCGAGAAATCAAAGAAGATCACATATAGAATTAATTGGACAAGAAAAAAAAATAAGTCAATAAAACCAATCAAATCCAAAATCTGATATCAGTGTATATATAGGATTGAGTAAAGAATGCCTTTTATTTTACTGAGTTGTAAATATTAGAAAGAATTGTCCACCGTATAAACATGGATATCTGTAAACTTATTTTAGTCTTAGATGTCAAGGTGCCATAACTAGTACACTATTTTACTACGGTAAATATACCTGTATGGGGTACAATTATATCAAATGCTCTGGCTATTTCAATCAACGTTGAAATAATATGCAAAATAATCAATAATTATCTTATATTTGTAATGCCCCAATTTTTGTTTTGTAAAATAAAGCGGAAGGTAATAAGATAAAATAATTTATTTTAAAAATAATTAATGAAATGTTGGGGTTACGTAAATTAAACCACGTTTTTCCAAGGAATAATTCTTTCATGGAACTTAATATAGCAAATTAAGCGTAAACGTAAATAAAAGTGAGCTTTAAAATCAATGTAAGCATAGTCTTAAATAAAACACATGTGTCACTCTACCGCTTCCTCGTTATTCCCCTGGAAGTCTCCGTCCGTACCTAAAAAAAATGTCGTTGATTGGGGTGAGCTCAACGTGCTCAGTAGAAACAACATATATCAAAATCATGAATCATATCATCAATAAATGGCATGTATAACCACATGAAGAATGTAGACAAATAAATCACATGGACATACTATCACATAACTCAACATGTAAAATAAATTAGGGGAATAAAGTGCAGAAGAAGGGAGCCTTACTTGTGCAAAGTTGCATTATGAAATATGGAAGACTCTGCATCCAAATCCAGTGTGGAGAACAGAAAGTTCCAATGTTATGAATAGTTACATTCGGCTTCATTAATCCTACAAAATGCACCCCATATAAATAAGACTACTACTCTTAGTAGTTAGTACAAAAAGGGAGAACAATGTCGGCATAAGTAAGGTTGACTGAAGCAAAAATAGGCAAGCCTAAAGAAATAAGGACACGTAAGAGTATAAATAGCTCACAATTAGCTGGAAACATTCAGCCTCTCGCAAAATCTTTGAATAATCAGAATCCTTCAAATTAGGAACTACACAATCCCTCAGCCAATTCAAAATATGCCGAAAATGTTTCCAATCTCTATCAACTAACATGTAACCCTGCAATGATATCACATCAAAACCTTCAGATAATAATGAGGGTTTTAAGAAATTTGGTAAAATATTAAACCAAAGCTAGTACATGCCTTAGATGCCTATACATTATGTCACAAAAATGGTATGAAATTGACAAAAAAAAATAGTGAGATGAGGAGAGGAAACTAAAAATGAAAAATGTTGTTTCACTTTCACGGTTTCTTGCAACATTATGTGCATCAAACACAACAAGGCATTAACTGTACTTAGCAAATGAGACATATCATGATTCATGATAGATCTACCGGTATTGTAATTGACAGCAATATACAAACTTCATTATTGGCCAATTAAAGAATAATGCAAACTGCAACCATAAAAAAATATCACATGCTCAATTAACACAATGAGTTAAATTATATTCTTATTTGGTCTCCATCAATTTGAATTTTTACGATCATTCTCGACTATTACGTTGAATACTTGCCACAGAGTAAAGCTATATAGCATATACGTGTCTCTATCAGTGCACACACCTTATCAGAGTCTTGACCGATTGTGTGGCTACCACTGAACATTGCCGCAAGCATCGAGTCACGTTCGCGCTGAGTCAAGGTGTCAACTGTACTACTGTAGTGCAAAACTTTTTGCCACCTTTATTAGAAAACAGAGAACCAGGCCAACGTGATCAGCCAGAGCATTGATTAAAAACAAGACACAAGAGTTTAGCTACTGATTCTCATTGGCCATTCAATAAGGGGTCATCTCAAGTTCTAGTAGTAGTACAAGTATCAATAATAAATTCATAAAAAAAGCAAAAAAAAATTGATGGAAAGAGAAAATCAGAAGCTCAATTCGATCAGTCGTGTTTACAAGAGTCGAATTAAACTTGGGAAATTCATCAACAAACAGAGCTTTCATTCTTCAGGCGAGTAGCGACGGAGATGTAAAACAGTAATTGAAGTTTGTATATACGATGAAATCAATAGAGTGTGCGATAGTTTTACCTATGTTCAGGCGGACAATCGAAGAAGAAGAAGAAGCGTTTGAGTTCTCCATGGTGACTTTGGGGGAAAATTGCAAAAGACTGTGTTTTCATCCACACGACGACGTTTTAGTATAGCTCCTCCAGAAGTAAATTTAAGGCAGTCATCGGTTGTGCAAAGGGATTTACAAAACTACCCCATCATATAACCCTTTATTTACGTTAGTGACATTTTTACAATAATATCCTTGAACACTCGATTTATTTCTACAAGTGCAATTCATAGCGTACCATAGGTTTGATCTTTATACAGAAACTCGCTACGAGAACAGAAAATAATATTACGACTTATTCTTATACAGAGTTTTACAAAATAAAACAAAAAATTCTATAAAAAATAATATAAATATAAAAATTGTTATAAACTCAAGAGAATTGAGAGAGAATAATATAGTACAAAGAGATACAATATGAGAGGAGAATAGAATTGTTATGAATTCTTGTGAATTGTTGTATTCATTCATATGGGGAGACTCCTTTATATAGGATACAATTTAGGGTTTCTGACTTAGCCAACAAGTCATTCACTATAATATAATAATATTCATAACACTCCCCCTTGAATGACTATTTACAGGATTGCTGCCTCGTTAAAACCTTGTCAGGAAAACCCAGTGGGATAAAACCTCTACGAAGGAAAAAGAGTACAGCTTGCTCCCCCTGATTGTAATCACCGAAGATCTTTGACTTTGTGATCAATTAGTCTCATTAAAACCTGTAACTAATAAAACCATATAGGAAAAACTTAGTTATTCAAATATAAATTTTGGTCTTCAGGACACAACCTTTGAATTGTCGAGTTTCACGTTCATTTGTATCATTGTATATTTTTCGTCCTTCTGGGACATGCCTTTACCAGACATCTATTGACTAGAGCATTCGCAATTGCTATAACCGACCGGTAACTCTTTTGGAGTATTTTAGATGCGTCTAGTGTTCAATATACATTTCTTGACAAATGAACAATAATGTGAACTTCAATTCACAATCATTTGAACTTCAGGTTCAATATCTCAGTTTATCTCGAAAACAAACTCATATGGAACATTTTGATGTCCCCATTAATTATTATCGAGTGATGTACATGCCTCGTTAAAAACCTCGTTATAAAACCTTTTAGGAAAAAATACTCGAGGAAAAGAGTACATGACATTCACATTTATATTGTGGTGATTGTCTCGTTAAAAACCTTTAACTAAGAAAACCCCGTGGGAAAAACTTAGTAGAGGGAAAAAGAGTGCAATCACTGGTCTTCGGGACCAATCCACTGGTCTTCGGGACCTTGTCTTCAATATCATTTTTGTTCATATGTAATATGATATTTTACATGTTCTGATTTTCATTTCCTTTCATATCAGAAATTTTAAAATCCATCAAGGATTTTCATGTATGTATCTTTCTAATGACTTCTACATAGTCAAATCATACATTCATGCATATCTATATTTTTATTGTTGTTGATGCCAAAAATATTAAGTAGCGGAACTTAATGTCATCATTAAAAACATCGAGTTTCTGCGAAAAAGTGTTGAGCAACTAATCTCGCTTTTATATCTCACCACATCATTATTCGTTTTTCTTACGAACACCACGTATATCCTTCTGGGATAATATTTTTGTCCAGCGAGTAATGCTCAGCCTCAATTGCTCATTTCTATTTTAGATATGAGTTTTGGATCCAAATTTTCTAAAGCAACTCTTGAGGCAAATATGTCGTTGACGACTTTTAATTTTTCCATTTGATGACAATTCAATATATCAACCAAATCCTTAATCATTTCCCAAAATATTTAATTTCGTTGTTCCGCAATCCCACGATTTTCTATTATCATGTGCACATGCTTTCTCAATGGGATTTCCATCTAACTCTCTTCAGGAGATTTTGAAGGTGACTTAATTTCTTTGTTTTTCCGCGGATTTATTTTATATCTTAAGATCGATCTACTACGCTTCAGGCGTATATTAGAATCAACATTTGAGTTGATCTCTTTGGTATTTGAACTCTTATAGTTCATTTATCACAAATATATGTGATTTTGTCACACCTTCATTAATTTGGCAGATTACTTGCTGAATATTGCAAGTGACTTATTTTCATGAACTTCTGGTTCAATTGATTGGTGCGTGGATCTAGAATTGAAGATCTTTTTCATTCAATGAAATTTCTCGGCATTTATATCTTTTATATTCTTATCTCCCCCTAATGCCGAGAAATGATCTTCCTTAAATATGCAAACCATTGTAATTGTTATAAATCGATCTTCTGAATCGTGGGCTCGAGATATTATGCCCGTTCATAAAAATACACTTTAGTGGAATATAAGTTGCATATTAATTTGCAGATGGGAAATGTTTGATTCATTTCCACGCACTTAATAATGATATGCATCATTTTCATTTTTAAATACATTTATAGTACTCGTGTGGGTAATTAGTAAAGCTCTTCCGGAGCTCACTCTTAATATGTCATGATTTGCATAACAGTATTTACCAATGATCCTTCGGGGATACATTATCTTTATCAATGATCCTTCGGGGATACATTATCTTTATCAATGATCATTTGAGATCAAAATATTAGGTTTTATCAATGATCCTTCGGGGATCAAAATATATTTCAATATATAATTTTTTTAGATATTACATTTAATTGAAATCGACTTCATTCCATGAGTACCCACATAGTACATTTATTCTCGATTTTCAAAAGATATCTTTATCATATGCTTCAATATATTTAAAATCTTGTAATTCAACGTGGAGTCAATCATACCACGTTTTGGTAGTACGACCAACTTCGGGTGATCGTATATTTCTTTTAAATCTTTCCAATCTTTCACGGTGAATTTTCAAAGATATTATTCGAGATTATTAGTATATAATCATAATCAATTTGATATTGATATTTCTGCAGAAATATCATATCACGATTTTTTTCCGGAACATTTAATTTTGATATTTCTTCACGATATCATGTTATGTTTTTTCAGGAACATTTAATTTTGATATTTTTTCGGGAGTATCATATCACAATGTTCTTCAGGAACATTACAATTTTAATTAATTTACTAGGCATAATTAATTTGATATTACTTCAAGAATATCATATTATAATGTTCTTCAGAAACTTACGCATAATTAATTTGATATTACTTCAAGATATCATATTATAATTTTCTTCAGGAACATCAAAATTTTAATTGCTTCAACATGAGCAATTTATGAAAAAGTTCATGAATATCATATGATATTACTTCAGGAATATCAGATTATAATGTTCTTCGGGAACATATGATATTACTTCAGGAATATCAGATTATAATGTTCTTCGGGAACATGTGATATTACTTCAGGAATATCAGATTATAATGTTCTTCGGGAACATTAGAATTTAAGAAGAAAGGAGGAGAAGTGGATATATTTATAATTATTAATAAATATAAATATAAATTCTTACTTGATTGGAACTTCATATCAAAACGTAGTTGAAATCTTCGGATCTTGGATGAGTAGAACTTCGATGAAGAACGCGGTTGAGCGATCGTGCTGATAACGTGTTATAAACTCAAGAGAATTGAGAGAGAATAATATAGTATAAAGAGATACAATATGAGAGGAGAATAGAATTGTTATGAATTCTTGTGAATTGTTGTATTCATTCATATGGGAGACTCCTTTATATAGGATACAATTTAGGGTTTCTGACTTAGCCAACAAGTCATTCACTATAATATAATAATATTCATAACAAAAATAATATATATACAATATTATTTATCTTTAAATTCACAAATTTTGAATAATAAAATTTGATATATGTAAAAATTGTGTTTAACATAAAAATGAATAAAATATTAATAAATCTAAGTATTATAAATATTTCAAGTAATCTTAAACATGTTATCGATTTTAATAAATAAAAACATTATTAATAAATATTTTTATTATATATTAATCATTTATTCTTATATAGAGGTATAAATTTTTAAACGTGACTTAAAAAATGTAAGACTTATGACAAATGAGGAGTTTATTCTTATTTATACTTGGTTTCAAGATGAGATTTGAATTTTTTTATTACTATATAGAGTTTATTCCTATATAAAGTATTAGTATATAGAGTTTTTACTATACAATGTGCATCATTATCTTTCTCGAATATTATTCCAGTGAGTTAATATTGTTCTTAATGTTTTCAATATCACCAGCGTGCATGTTTTTTTTTTCATTAATATGTGGTTTTATTAATAGATGGTTTTCTTCTTCGACTGATCTGATACCATAGATTTAAATTTGAATTTCATGTTTGGACACTATTTATATTTCATGTTTGGGCACTATATCCTTGACAAGTATACAGTATGTAATATGTTACTTTAATTTTGAAACAAGATCATTGAAAATGATGTATTCTAATTTAAGTCGTGCATTTCCAATAGATTATTACATAAAAAAAAACTAAAAATTACTTTACTTTTATTTTTATTTTATAAAATAATAATTAAATATTACATCCATTTTAAATCATACATCACTTACATTTAATTAGCCAATTTCATTTATCTACAAAGATTGTATTTTTTTTCCTTTCAAGATCTCTGATTATTGTTACTTCTTTTATCTTTATAAAAACAGTGTAGATATTTAAATAAGAAAAAATTAATTCTTCAAATCTCTGATTATTTTTACTTCTTTTATCTTAAAAAATAGTGTAGATACTTAAATAAGTAAAAAATAATTACTCAAATAGCTTGGTGTACTTTTTTAATAAGTTTTTTTTTTTTGTTTAGATCTAATTTTTTTTTTTGTTTTTTTATAATCTACAACTTTATCTTGCAATAAAAGTTTCTCTTCTTTTTGTTCTTTTTTGTTTTTTCAATAAAAAAAATTAGGATTTTAATTAAAAAAAAAAAATTAACCCAGAAAATGATATGTTTATTAAATTTTCAATTTCAAATTTTTTAGTTTCTCAGTTTACTTGGTTTATTTAACATTAGGCGTTTAGAGTTTACATTTTAGAATTCAGTCGCACAGTTAGATTGTAATTTAAATTTATTTTAATGTTTTGTAAGTTTAAGTTAGATTGTAATTTAAATTTATTTTAATGTTTTGTAAGTTTACTTAATTATATATATTCTTTATTCTAAGATGTTGTTTTGACTAGGATGAAAAGTCAGGAGAGAGTAGGAAAGAGATGGTTTTAGGTAGATAGTGTGATTTGAAAGTTAGATTGTATGTTTTGTTCAATTCCAACACATCGATGAAGGTTCAATTGAAGTAATGTCTTAAACTCGATTCGAGTTATGTAACCTCTTAGTTCATAAGAAATTATATAAATTATGCCTTTCAGGATTATATAAAGACTTTCAGGATTATATAAAGACATTAAAACAATTCTCAGTTTCTATATAAATATAAAGACATTAAAACAATTATCAGTTTCTATATAAATATTATTTATTTCTATATAAGTATTAAATATAACAAATTATTGAATGAAATCATAAACATAATATGTGAAAAAACCATTAATATATATAGTATTAGAGGAAAAAATAATACAAGTATGAACATAAAATCGAATTTAAGGGGTAGAATGGGTTATAAAAATTCAACGTATAAAATTGCTTTTACGTTTTCCAGTTTTCTTTATCTTTTTAACTATTTTAAACTTTTTTTTCCCTGTCTACTTCTATTTGTATGAACGCAAAATACACTTAATTTTACAAAATATGGGTGACACCATATTTCTAAATACATCATGTTGTTATCTTTTGTTGTTATCTTTTGGCTTGTAAGCAATAAAAGTATTTTTATATTTTTCTAAAGCGTTGTACGTTAATTCGTTAATTCATCGAACTAGGTAAAATAAATAATTAATAATTCAATTCATATCCTAAATTAAGATAGTATAATAAATTTTAGAAAATAACTTTTAATGTTAAATAATAATAACTTACGACATTAAAATCATTTAAAATATTTAGTCGTAAATAATAAATCTCAAATATTATTTTACAACTTTAAATAATGCTTAGTTTAATTTTATTTCTATATAAATATTATTTATTTCAACAATTTTTTTTTACGCTTCATATATAATTTTAATAATTTTTTTTCATGCTCACACACCATTATTATGCTTATATATAATTTATTTTATTTATATATAATTTTAATAAGTTGTTCAGTATCACAATTTGACATTTGTTTTTTTCATGCTCACACACCATTATTATGCTTATATATAATTTATTTTATTTTATATAAATATTAAATATTATTTATTCTACACACATAATTTTTGTTTTATTATTTTTGTGCTCATATATAATTTATTTTATTTTATATAAATATTGAATATTATTTCTTATACACACATAATTTTTGTGTTTCGTGCTCCACACAGTGTGAACTCACACGAAACTTTAATCCATATCATTTAATTGTTATTATTTGTTAAATTCTTAATTTTTTTTGGTTAATATTATAAGCTATACCTACAACTATATACCATTTTTTACATACAGTATTAACAACAAGTGTCCGTAAAACTCGTGTCCATCTTGTTGAAATAAGTACTATTATTAATTCGTGTCCATCTTGTTGAAATAAGTACTATTATTAATTGGGCGAACCAATTAATTATATTATTAATAAAAAGAAAAGGATTTAATTTTAATTTTAATTTTAATTTTAAATAAATAATATTTTAGTATCTCTTAAATAAATTGAAATATGTATATTAACACAAAAAATAATTATTTTTTACTTATTTACTAAAAAGTCAAAATTAAAAAAAAAATGGTAAGTTGAATTGTAAGTTGACACAATACGTTTTATAAATAATTTTTTTAAAATGATTGTATAATGTAAAGTAATATTGTACCTATTTAAATTATTTATAGTACACAAGTATTTCCAGAAAATTTTTAAATAGAAAATTTATTTAAAATAAATTACAAAATTACAAGTTTAAAATCAAAACTTTTATTTTCGAGAAAATTTTTAAATAGAAAATTTATTTAAAATCAAAACTTTTATTTTGCGAGAAATTTTTTAAATAAAAACTTTAATAAACATATCAATTTTTGGATTAAAAAATCTTTTAGGTAAAATCTTAATTTTTTTTAAAATTCATTAAACACCGTAACCATAAAGCAAAAACAATTAAAATATATATATTTTCATAATTTATTCATGATTTATATTTAATAAAAAATTACAACTTGTTGTTTTTTTGGTAATTAATAATTTAAAAATTTTAAAAGAAAAATAAAGTTAGATTTTTTTATGATTTCAAAATAATTCTTGACTTTTTGTTTTGATTTGTAAGGTTTAAAATTTGTGTTTGTTGTTTTAATTAGTGTATTAAGTACAAGGATTAAAAGCATTAAATTTTTAAAGCTTTGATAATGCTTGACTTTTAAATTAGTGTATTGAGTGCATTAAAAACTTTTAACATAAGTAGAAATAATAACTTGGATATTTTAACCCAAGTAGAAATAATAATTGAAAATTTTAATAAAATGGTTTATATAATAAAAGTGGTGAATTTATAAAAAAAAATAAGAGGGCAAATAGTAATTGCACATGTAAAATTTGTTAGCTAAGTTGGTTGTTCATTCGATTTGATAACCGTAAGTTCCAAAGTTCGAACCCGAATATTTAAATATCTGTCGACGGTAAAACAAGAGAACAGTTGTAAAGTCCAAAGTTCGAACCCGAATATTTAAATATCGACGGTAAAACAAGAGAACAGTTGACCAAACGGAAAGAGTAATATTTTTTTTTCATTATACTAGTATAATTTATAATTTCAGTTTGGAATACATTTTGAGTTTTACATGCACATTAATATAACAAAATTAAGAATCAAACTTTACTTACATTTTTTATAAAAGAAAATAAAAAATTTCAAAACTTATGATACAAACTACGATCAACAGCAAATTTATTTTGGACCCACATTAATATTATAAGGGGGAGATAAAAGTTTTTTGGTCCCATAAATATAGTTTTTTTTTTTCAATTTAGTCTCACATATATTCGTTTTCTCATTTTAGTCTCAAATATGTCAAATTTGGTTTCAATTTATTCTGTTTTGAACGGAAATTTCAATTTTCGTCGGATGCTAACTTAAGGGCCACATGTTAGCATCTCATTAGTCATCGACTTTTAAAAAAAATAATAATATAAAAAAAAACGTTGACCAATGGGATGCTGACACGTGACGTTGAGTCAACATCTATAAGCACATTCCGACGAAAATTGAAATTTCAGTCCAAAAAAAACTAAATTAAAACAAAATTCGACATATTTGTGACTAAATTGAGAAAACAAATGTATGTGGGACCAAATCGAAAAGACTACATTTATGGAACCAATTTTTTTTTTATCTCATCATAAGGGTTTAAAATATTTCATCTGTATTGCACAACCAAGGACGTTGCATCTGGTAATGGAAGTTAAATTACGATAAAGTGAACAGAAAATAAGTTTGTTAACCACTCCATCTCGAACCCCTTATTCTTCATCACCTAATCGCTCCTGATAAATTGGCGCCGTCAAGTCTTGCGCCTTCCAAATCCTATTAAAAGTTATGGAACGGGATAATCATGTCGAATACACAAAATAGTTATATTGATCATTACCTATCGCATTTCAGTTTATTAATGCAGGTAAACCCCAAGGTTAAATGGCAAGGGAACTCTTTCTCCTATAAGCCTAATAATATGACACGAGGAGAATCTATTTTACTCACCGTGTCACGAAGGTTTACATGTCGCAGATAAGCTCTCTGGAGATTTGCACCTTTCAGATTAGCATTAGTTAACTTTGCACCCTGGAGAAAGAACATAAAAGAGGCGAGGAGATGAGTTTAAGTTTGCGATCGGTTGATATTGTGTTTGTGTGTAACATGCACACGTCGATGTATAATCAGGTAACGCAAAATCAGATAATGAGAATTCAAAAAATTGGGAATAAAACAACTGCCTACAAACCTAAACGGCTAAACCCTGTTCTTTAAAAATTGGTGCAACTGTTGCAGGATGAAAATTATCACGGCAATATATTTTATGAACCAAAAAGGAAGACACGGTTGAGGAAAAGAATCAGATAACAACCTCAATTGGTTCTGACTCATATAGCAACAAAATAGAACACAGTTTCTCTTATAATTTATAAATACAGTATCATTTTCTGATGTCACCACGAAATCAGAAGCATGCAAAAAATATATATACCTTCAAATTGGCTCCTTCGAGATTCGCTCCTTCTAAGTTGGCATTGGTAAGATCAGCGCTCTGAAGATTGTTTAAGCAATTGCTTTATTAAATAAACAGGCCACCAAAGATAAGCAGAGTCTAAATATACAAAAATGGATCGCAATGTGAGAAACAACTGAGTCAATTAGATATAATTATTATTATTATCTAGTACTTTATGTATGCCGAACCTGCAGATGAGCAGAACGTAGGTCTGCACCACAGAAGCTACAGTCCACCAGACAAGCATCTGTGATAGGCAAAGATATTGTTCATGAGGAGAAACAAAATATTGTTTTCCAGATTCACTAGAGAAAAATGAAAACCGTTGCACACATTATGAAATGGACAGTAAATCGGTAATTGTGTCCAACAATAAGCTTAAACAGGGGCTTCAGATTGAGCCATCAATCCGAGAAATCAAAGAAGATCGCATATAGAATAAATTGAAC
Source organism: Euphrasia confusa (assembly GCA_954870475.1). Taxonomy (NCBI): domain Eukaryota; kingdom Viridiplantae; phylum Streptophyta; class Magnoliopsida; order Lamiales; family Orobanchaceae; genus Euphrasia; species Euphrasia confusa. The sequence continues at coordinate 30,135,253 of OX940960.1, forward strand.
AAGACAAAAAATAAGTCAATAAAACCAATCAAATCCCAAAAACTAATATCAGTGTATATATATGATTGAGTAAAGAATGCCTTTTATTTTACTGAGTTGTAAATTTTAGAAAGAATTGTCCACTAAGCATCCAGGTGGATATACACATACATGCGTATAAACATGGATATCTGTGAACTTATTTTAGTGTTAGATGTCAAGGTGCCATAACTAGAACACAATTTTACTACGTTAAATATACCTGTATGGGGTACAATTAATTCATGAGCTCGGCTATTACATTCAACGTCGAAATAATATGCAAAATAATCAATAATAATCTTACATTAATGTGCTTAGAGTGCAGTTTTAGAGAATTACTCTTTCTGGCCTCTGCCCCATTTTAATAGTCCATTTTCTCCTCTCTTTTTTGGGTTTCGAAATGATAGTCCCTTTTGTAAGATCAATGTTTATTTATTTATTCCTATTATTCCCCTATTCCATGATAGATTTATACATGTTTCAAAGTAATAGTCAACATAGATTCTACTGAGGTGTATACCAAAGGGTTTATGAGAACTTAATTTCCGACGATGAATTATTAACGTTGGGTATTTATTTGATTTTACGAAGTATAAATGCAATTCTTAATCCATGTGAAATAAGAAAAGGGGCTATTTATGAAAGGGAAGTAGGTATAGTAGACTGGTCTGAGAGATAATAGTGTGAAAGAATTGCTTGTAAAAATGAGAATATATTTTTAGAAATGTAGTGATGATAGTTGATGAGAATGTTTACATATAAGACAGGCTAAACAGTACATATGCGATATGATTGTATAAGGACGTTTTTTTTCATTTTCTATTGTAAAATAATAATTTTGATGTAACTGATAATTAGACAATTGAGAATAAGTAATAGTGCATCTTCTAATCTGTCTTGCAAGCAATTGCATATTTGGGAAAAATATTGAGGGAAACATTTTCACTTACCTTGTAGATTTGCACTTTGGAGATTGGCCCCAGCTAAAAGAGCTCCACGAAGATTAGCACCAGTGAATTCACATCTTCCCTAGCCAAAAACAAATTCATTAGAGATGACAAAGATGACTAGATGAGTGAATACAGAGTTAAAACAAATAGATATGCAAGGAGCACATCTCAAAAAGCTTATAACAAGAACCAAAATTAGGAGAATAAAGGGCATAAGAAGAGAGCCTTACTCGCGCAAAGTTGCATTATGAAATATGGAAGACTCTGCATCCACATCCTGTGTGGAAAACAGAAAGTTCCTATGTTATGAATAGTTACATTCGGCTTCATAAAATGACAGCAGGAACAAAATTTCTCCTTGGGAAGATTAATGGTACTTACCCTGAACTTTGCACATTGAAGATTGGCACGTGAAAAGAACACGTTTTTTAAGCATGCATAACTGAAGTCAGCGAATGATAGATCCTGCATTATTTGGACATAGAAGGCAAGGGGATAGCCAGGTAGTAAGGATAATGTTGAAGGCATAAAAAATAGACAGAAGTAAACTATTGATTACCTATTGCACTATCCACTAGCCATGTTCAAGACGATATTAACTACATTTTAACCGCTCTTAAGAGTGAAAGTGTAATTTTTCTAGGTACTTTATCAATAGTATTAAACAGAATTTGTCGACTATCACATAAAACCCTGAAACTTATCCTACCGCTCTTAATGCGCAAGAAATTTGCTACATAGCCAAGTTACCTTGTTACCAAATTCTATTTTTTTTTTTTTTTACTTTATCCAGTCTTTTCAAGAGAAATGATCAGGTAAAGATGAATGGGTTCAGAGTCTACCATAAACATTTCATTCTAGCTTAAGACAATTTTTAAGTGACACAGAGAACATAATACCAGTTTAGACAGATCAAGGCCGGAAAAATTGATTCCTCGAAATCTGACCCTCTCAGATTGTATGCATCTAATGATATCAATTCGTGTCAATTCAGTACCCGTCTCCTCCTCTTCCTCCTTCCTCTTCATCAAAGATGATTTAATTTCATCCATCAATCCCTGGATCAAACAAGGCAGTATATTCAGATAAAATATATATTCATATATCCAACAAAAAATCAATTTAGAGGCTCAAGCCAATTGTAATGTAAAAGCTACATTAATTGACCATTAATAAAATGACACTTTGTAATTTAGCATAATGTAATCAGAAGACACCAGTGCATATTCTAGATAAAAATCTCCAATAAAAGCACTAACCATTGAAAAATACTATCTCACCTTCTCCAACCACAAACTCAAGGGCATATTAATCCTATAAAGTGCACTTCATCTAAATAAGATAACTACTCTTGATAAAAAAAGGGAGAACAGTGACGGCATTAGCAAGGTTGACAGAAGCAAGAATATGCAAACCTAAAGAGATAAGGACACAGAGTATAAATAGCTCACAATTAGCTGGAAATATTCAGCCTCTCGCAAAACCTCTGAATAATCAGAATCCTTCAAAGTAGGAACTACACCATCCCTCAGCCAATTCAAAATATGCCGAAAATGTTTCCCATCTCTATCAACGAACACATAACCCTGCAATGATATCAATTAAAATTCGTTATCCTTCAGATAATAATAAGGGTTTTAAGATGTGGTAAAATATTAAACCAAAGCTAGTAAATTTATTTTCTTATCTGGACTCCATTAATTTGAGTGTACAAGATCATTCTCGACTAGTACATTGAAAACTTGCCACAGAGTAAAGCTATCTAGAGTACGTGTCTCAATCAGTCAGTGCACACACCTTTTCAGAGTCTTGACCGATTGTGTGACGACCACTGAACATTGCCGCAAGCATCGAGTCAGGTTCGCGCTGAGTCAAGGTGTCAACTGTAGTGCAAAACTTTTTGCCACCTTTATAACAATACGGAGAATTCGGGCCAACGTTGTCAGCCAGAACATTGATTAAAAAACACTTTTTTTTTGCAAGACACAAGACTCTAGCTACCGATTCCCATTGCCCATTCAATAAGGGGTCATCTACTCAAGTTCTAGTAGTACAAGTATCAATAATAAATTCATAATAAAAGGAAAAAAAACATTTTTTGATTAAAAAAGACAATCAGAAGCTCAATTCGATTAGTCATGTTTACAAGTGTCGTATTAAACTTGGGAATTCATCAACAAACAGAGGTTTCATTCTTCAGGCGAGTAAAAAAAAACATTTTTTGATGGAAAAAGAAAATCAGAAGCTCAATTCGATCAGTCATGTTTACAAATGTCTAATTAAACTTGGGAATTCATCAACAAACAGAACTTTCATTCTTCAGGCGACTAGAGACGGAGATGTAAAACAATAATTGAATAAAGTGAAGTGTATATACGATCAAATCAATAGAGTGTGCGAGTTTTACCGATGTTCAGGCGGACAATCGAAGAAGAAGAAGCGTTTGAGTTGTCCATGGTGACTTTGGGGGAAATTGCTGAAGACTGTGTTTCATCCACACGACGACGTTTTCGTATAGCTTCTCCGGAACCTAAACGCAAGTAAGGCAGCAGTCGTCGGTTATGACAAGGGATTTACAATACTGCCCCTCAATTCACTTTTTTTTTTTTGTTTTAAAATTAGAATGTTAGTTGTAATTATTTAATGGAGTAATTTACAGGTCAGCATGTTGCATGGCCACCACGTGTCACTCTACGGTACAAACTCATGTAGTTTGATTGGATCGATCGGCGCTCTCATAATCCCTTTCTTCATAAAAACACATTATAAATAATATATTCATCTTCTTCAACTGCAAATTAAACATTACATACATATGGAGATGAAGCACCTTTCCACCATCGCCAACGACGTCGTTCGAACATGTGCCCGGTAATACATAGTATATTATATAATCAACGTTTTTTTTTTCTTTCATTTCCATTTTCTAGTGAAATCCAATGTTTGATTCCCCTCTGTTTAATTAGTTTTTTCTTTCATCGATTTCATTTAATGGTTTTTTATTTTAATTTAATTTAGAAAAATACTCCTATATTGATAGGTATAAAATTCAACCATTTATATTGTAACCGTTCATAGTAAGGCGAAAATCGGAAGTCGAATTCGTCGTTGTAATTGACATAAATAATACCGGCTCGTATTCGCTTATGCCTAACTTGATCATCTTAATGTAAAATTGTATAGTTCTCGAGAAAAAAACGCACTTAATTAATTCGCGCTTCTTTCGCAGTAAGCTCGATTGTTCTGTTTCTTCGCTTGTCGAAGAATTCGATAGAGAGTGGGACCCTCGGGTGACGTCGGGTTACTCGAGAAAATTAGTCGAGTCCTGCTGCTCGAGAGCACTTACTGTCGCGTGTAGTACTATAGGCGATACTATTCTCGACGGTTCCTTTAGCCGCTTCACGTTCGACATGATGCTTGCTTGGGAAACTCCGAGCTCACAAGACGAAAAATCTCATTCCGTAAGAACCCTTCGACATGAATGTATATATCCCGTTTCTTCATAAATGCGCTTTTTTTCTTCTTCTTAATTAGGAATGTATGTCGAAAGAGAAAGAAGAGAAGGCAGCCCCGACTGCAGCCGACGATAACCTAGACGACGTCTCCATTTTCTATTCCGATATGATGCCACTCCTCGTAAGTCCTCGACTAAATCACCGCCCGAATTAATTAGGTAATATTCGATATTAATTAATAATGGCAGGTCGATCGAGAGCCGAGCGCTGGAGAAGACGCGTTCGTGTGGTTGGGATCTCTCGTTCCGTTAGTTGTCGAAGTCGTCAGCGGGAGATTCACTTTCGAAACACTAACTGCACCCACGGGAAACCGACTTCACTTCCCGGCTTACGACAAGTTCTTGAAAGAAATTCATGGGTATAACTTTTCATCGTTTCATCGTTTAAAAAAAAAATTACTAATTTTTTCGTCGCATTTCAGATGTATAAAGCATTTGCGGAAGCAAGAAATTCCGACGGGAGCGGACCTCGCGGCCGACGAGTTCATACTCCACGTGGAGGGAACTCCGAACTCACAGAGAGTCGTTCGACACATCGGTGGAGCTAGCTGGCCAGGTCAGCATACACGTCGTTAATTTTTCGTATTTAGTTGTAATGAGTTTTTTTTTTTTATTATTGTTTTGTATAGGCAGGTTGACTCTGACTAATTACGCGCTCTACTTCGAGGCCTCGGGAATTATATCGTACGAAGACGCGATAAAACTCGACCTCTCGAAAGACGTCGAGCAGACGGTGAAATCGGCAGCAACGGGCCCGTGGGGTGCACCTCTGTTCGACAAAGCGATAGTTTACGAGTCTCCCGAATTGTGAGTGTTCACTAACATAATTACATTTTCGACTCTTCGATTTTGAATCGGATTTTTATCAGGAAAGAAGGCGTGATCATAGAGTTTCCGGAGATGACGAGCTCGACTAGGCGGGACCACTGGCTCGCCCTCGTGAAGGAGATCATGTTGCTCCACAAGTTTCTGTCGACGTCGAAATTGGAGTCCAATTCGCAAGTGTGGGAGATGCACTCAAGAACTATATTAGGGATTTTACGGCTTCACTCGGCGAGAGAGATGCTGAGGATCTCGCCTCCTCTGCCTCAGAGCTTCTTGATCTTCACGTTGCTCGAAGGACTTCCGAAGGGGGACTATGTGCTGGAAGAATTCGCCGAGAGTTTGAAGAAGTTCAGCGGTGAGCATCCGTGTAGCGCGAGTTCGATTCTTGGGACTCTTAACGGCTCGTGGAAATTACCGTGTGCTCCTCCTTGCCTTGAGGCAAAAGAGGATGGAGACGTGGGCGAAAGTGTCCAGCCGGAAAATCTCTCGTTGCTGGAGAGCAAGATAGATCAAGTGCGGGAGGAGGCGAAGGAAATGGACGAGGCGAAATCTAGCGCCGAGCGTTTGAAAGACGAGGGTATCAGCGAAAGCGCGCAAGTTCTTATGGTGAGTTATTTGTTTATTTAGTTGTATATTGCATGTTATTTAAAAAGTTTGGTTTCGACGTGTAGGGGCTACTTGAACCGTTTCAAACTCTGGTGCCGATATCGCAAGGGATTTTTACGTGGGAACGGCCGGTGATCACTTTCTTGGTGATGGTTTCGACAATAATAGTCATCTACAAGTAAGTAAGAATCGATGGTTTTTTTTATAAATCTGAATTTTTTAACAATGATCTAACTTACGAGTTTTGGTAGAGAGTGGGTGGGGCTGGTAATTTCGAGCTTCTTGCTGTGGGTGGTTTCGAAGATGATGTGGGCCCGGCGGACGAGGGTTTTGGAAAAGCATAACAAGATTGTTATTTTTACTGGGTCCGATCAGTCGGCAGTGGAGAGCATTGTATCGGCTCATCAGGGATTAAGAAGTGCACACGATATGCTGAAGGAGACGAATATAGCGTTACTTAAGATATGGTCGATAATGGTCTCGAAAGCTCCAAAGGTATGTTGTCTTCGTTTGCTTCAAATCCGATTCGATTAATGCAAGATAATTAACAAAGAAGTTATGTCCATTTTCTTAAAAAATATTGCAGCATACGAATACCGTGATGATAATACTTACTTGTACCGCAATCACATTGGCCGTTGTTCCCTTCAAGTATATCCTAATCGGCCTCGACATATATGGTTTCACGATGACATCCGAACTCGGGAAGCTTATGCAGAGTGAGCAAAGCGATCGCCGACTAAGGGAATGGTGGGACTCTATTCCCGTCATCCCCGTTGAATTTGTGGACAATGTGGACACCAAGGAATCGAGCATATCCAAATTGATCGAGAAGGTGAGTAACTTACGTTTTGCAATTCCGATATCCGTGTCTCGACACAGTCCTTGCATTATATATTTATAGCTTCGTTACTTACGTTGCTTCTCTCGATCTAGGATGGAACGTTTTTTGACGCAAAGCAAATAGAGTGAAGATGTTTGGTGTAAAATGAAAATGCCTTGGAATACAAGTTGTTAAGATACACGCCTTGAGAATGATATGAAGCCGGTCGAGGAATTGAAGTTTATAGTTATAAACATATATACTTGGTTTTTTTTATTACTATAATGTTTGGTTAATGTTGTGATTCTGTAGACTTCAAAATCTTGTATGTCAAACTTTAAATGGAACATATTTAATCTTGTATGGATCAGGTGAACTTGGAGGCCAGGCAATGAGGAATAGCTTTAAAAACCAACAGAATTAATTCAAATAGATCTGCAATGCACTCTAGGTAAATGTATGTTTGCTGAAACGTTAAGAATCGAAACACAAAATAAAAGTAATTTCGATATACATAAGTTCAAATATAGAATTAGCAGTGTGTGCCCTTTCATGAAAACTAATAATATTATGCTCCATGTTTTGTGAAGCTCATCGCCCCAAGAAATATAATGCTCAATTTTGAATAATAAACTATTTTGGTTCGTGAGTAATTGAGTTGCATACATAGATATGTTTGTGAAGCTCATCGGTTAGTATTTCATGTTTCAAACAAGGACATTACGAATTTTCTAGATGAAAAGTATGCATTATTCGTGGTACTATGTCATACTGTATTCTAACAAGCCAAACGATATCTCGTTTGAAACATAAAATTATTAGACTTGATGAACTTTGATACATGTCTCATGTCTGGCATGAAGTAAGTCCCGCCTGAATCGAAGCATATTAGGTATTCCATATAACTGGACCAGAAGTTCCACAAATAATATGCAAAACCTCCACAAAAAAGATGGGAAGAATTTTTAATGGGACGGAGGGAGTATTAGGAAATCAGCCCTTATCATCTCATGGTTAAAAAGGATAGAGAATAGCATGTACCAATAAACACAAGCTTTGCTCAAAGAGACTGCACCACATACTCATGTCGAAAACATATTTCACTCTTAATCAACATCTTCATATTTTGACACGAGCTTTAACGCATCTAAGGGGGCGGGCTATCTACGTAGTTCTTGATATCCGCATACAAAATCTAATGATCATATCATCGTCTAAGGGCCAAGGCCAAACATTAAAACACGTCACTTCCGCTTCATAATCACTACATGTGAGAGATTAGTAGTAGGCCACCTAATAACACGTTTCAGTGAATTCCTAAATTCAACACTGGATTAGAAGTTAGAACGAGAGCAACGAGGAGCTCTAGCCTCTAGCTCAAGTGGACGAACTCATCAAAGAATTAACTATAAAAATTGATAACTAAGTTCAGAAGAAACCAATGATTAGTCGATCTGCAGGTCGAATTAGTCCTTTTGAAAGCATTGATAAGTAATTCTCTAAAAGCCAATAAGCCACATGAACATAAGGGCTTCCGGAAAATCGGCAAAATTTCATCGAATTACAATCGCAAAATCAAAGGGAAACACTGATCGTCATCTCCAAACAAAAAAGTGGAAAACAAAATTGGAAGGAAAAAATCAGCGAAGATATCCAGGAATCTTAATTCGAACAAAGAGCATGCTCATAACATAAGAGATGACTACAAACGAAATCCCAGCGGTAGCATACGATACCTTGACGCTCTTCGCCCGGTTTTTGTCGAGCGCCAGATCCAGCAGCACGATGCCGACGCCGCCGAGAACGAACATAAACCCGGACGAGAGGCCCTCGATGATGTACTGGCCGTTGACCCGACCCGGCATGAAGACGACGGTGCGGATCGTCCCGGTGTAGGGATCCTGGGTAGATCCGATGCCGGGGGGCTCGACGATGACGTCGTAGACGATGCCGGAGACGACCATGAAGTAGGTGAGGAGGATGAGGGAGTAGACTGTCATGGGGGAAGGGAGGGTGAAGGTGGGGAGCTTCAGGCGGAGGCGCGGGGGGCGGAGGAAGGAGAAGGGAAGGACTCGGACGAGGTGGAGGATAGGGTCGATGGATCCCGATGACGGATCGGGTTGGGATGCGGCGGAGGAGCTGGTCGTCGACATTTTCGACGGTGGTGCACGGAGATGAGTGATAGATGGATCTGGGTTAATATTTGGGGTGCTGATTGTGAATTTTATTCAATTTAAATTGTTTGTAATTTTCTTTTAGAATACAGTATACATATTGTCATATTTTATTCAACCTAAATAAAATAAATAAATTTGTACAAAAATTTAGTCTTTTTGAAATTAAAAAATAAATTCGTTTAATTTTAATTATTTAAAAAAAACTAAGAGAGTTTAAAATGTTCTCTTTTAAGTCTTTTTTTCTACAGAATTTTGTAGTTGATTCATCTGGTTTGAAACGTAGTACATTCTTAGCAACAAAATTTTGTAGTTAATTCCTCTGGTTTGAAACATAGTACATTTCTTAGCAACAAAAACAAACCACCCGTGCCTTAACAAATTTTCATCTAAGCACTGCCCAAGCTAGGACCATCACAAACCTAATTTGTGGATAACTTTGTATAAATTATATTGGAAATTGTTTTCATTTGCCATCGAGGTCTGAAGTATCAACTGACCAAGAACAAGGCAAATTGTCGTATTCATTGCAACTCTATCTAGCAATCATGCATGTATTTGTGCTCTTCGGAATTCATTGATTTAGAAAATGAAGAGATATTTAGAAGAAATTGTGCCTTTTGGCAACTATTTTTTCAAATTCAAAAGATATAAAGACGGCAGTTCCCAAGAAAACTGTACTAAAAGAGTAATAGGTATTAACAACTACCTATTGACAAAACCCCACAAGGAATATAAACATACTGTTAGGCAAAAAACATGAAGATAAAGTTGAATCAACCTTAGAAAACATGTATTATTCCATTTCACAACTCCTCGAGCCTTCGACGCCCTCAAAAAGTTAGTCAAGTATATTTGCGTCTATACATATGTCAGCCTAAATCATGCAGAACCGTCCAAAGCAGTGTCCCCTTTACCTGAAAAAAATAGCACAAAAAATATGATCCATCAATTTCTGTTGCCTTAATTACACACAAGGAAGTCCATTCAAAAGCAAAATAAGCTTGTATTTACTGCTGGGATTCTTTTGTCGACGACCTCTACACGTAAAGTAATCTCCGAAATTTCTCTCTGGAACAGGAATTAATTTCCCAATTGCAGCAAGAGGCCAGCTGGATACCACAAAATGAAAAATCAACAATCCGTATCATAAGATAAAGATGAACAATATCCCATGTGCGCAAAAATTCAATAGTTGTGAGCATACGCAGCATACCTGACAAAGGCAATGGCAATCGAAACAAGCCACAGTTGCCAACTGAGACGCACTACCGAGGCAAACTTCCCGAGGAAGAAGATAATGATGACCTAGAAAATGTATATAAGAGTAAAGTGAAAAGGATACATTAAGAATAGCAGTTCATACTACTAACACTAGTAGGAAGCGCAACGGAATACCTGAAGCACCACTTCAAGCCCAACTATTCCCATGAAGAGATGATTTTTAGTAACTCCTTTAAACACATTGAGTTCGTCCGGTTTTCGAGCATTAACTTCATTGAATACCTATGTTAAAGAAATTATAAGCAAATATGTTAACAAAGAAAAACAATGTCGGGGGAGGGGGGAGGGGGGAGGGGGGTGGAGGGGATAGGTTTTATTGCAATTATCTTCTTACCATTCCATGTTTGAAGTTACTAAAAAAATAACAAATCCCAAACTGAGGTTTTCAAAATTTTATGATGTAAGCTTCGATCGTAAAAACAAAGGTTTACTAAGAGGAAACCCTTAAAAACATTTAAAAACAACGGTTACAAGTGTTTACTCAAATCTTACCGTTTAGAAAATAAGATCTTACTTTTTCAATATCACAATATCTAATTTAAAGAGCATTGGAGTATATCATAAAATCATCTAGTAAAACTATATCAAGTCTTGCAAATCGAACAACACTAGCACCCAAGATACATAAATGCAGGACAACAATAGTGACAAGAAATGCACTTTTCTATATTGCATAATTAGCATTTTTTCATTATTACACAACTGACCTGACAAAAGACGAATGCATTGAATATCAGGGTATTCTTTATTCTGAAGGCGTGGTCCCTCGTTTCATGTTCTAGATTCAGGATGCGTGAACCCCCAAAATTAAGGATTAAGAGCACAGTTACTTGATACAGGGCCTAAAATAATTAAAAATGTTATTTTATTCTGCATAAAAAATGCATTCAATTGTGTCATGAAAAGATTATTTGATACCTGTATTATCAAGTTCCTCCACATGATATTTGTTATTAGAGGTTCCCTAAAACAGAAATAAGGTGATCAGCAAGGTCAGTGTATAAAAAATAATATAACATGTCATATCATACCTATCTCACGACCCTATTATTAATCATGGGACGATAAGGGGACAATTTTTCGCTTTTACAAACATCATCAGACAAAAGGGGGAGGAAACACACAACAAACTCAATATTTGAATGGTGTGAGTGAAAACTTGTACTAATTTCATTTATATCAATTTTCCAATCACAAAACAGTTACTCATCACATATGCTTATACCTTCTACCAACAGGTTTTCTTCGCATGAGGTGATCTGTAGGAGGCTCTGTGGCCAGTGCAAGAGCTCCAAGAGTGTCCATGATAAGATTTACCCAAAGAAGCTGGACACAAAAGAATAGGAGACAGAAATAAATGTCTGGAAACAAAAACCATCTTGACACAACCAAATACAAAGAGGGAAAGACTACAAACCTGCACTGCATTGAGTGGAACATTTCCAGAAGAAACTGCAGCCACGACATTGATAATAAGGGCTGCAACATTAACTGTAAGCTGGAATTGAATGAACTTCTGGATATTTGCATATACTGATCTACCCCATCGCACAACCTGGAATTAAGATAAAAATATATTTACCGACGGAACTAATTTTACAATACAATCATTATCCACGTAGATATTAAACAAGTTGTGCCCAAGAGAACACATTAATATTGCAGTTTCTTTGTGTACATTGTATCAACGAATACTAGCCTACATCGTTTGATAGAATAGTGGTGACAGTAAAGTAGGTGATTCTGATGCTTGTATTTATAGGCCTGATTATATTGTCAGGTAGTTTAGTTGAATTAATAGGTACAAAGTATGGTTCTAAATGTGGAAATTTTCTACAGAACTGATAAGTAGCTGAAGAAGTATGGGAAGTATATATGTCAAAGTTCTAATAAGTCCAGTTCTTAGAGATTATAAGCTTATAACATACTAGAAATAAATTTTTACCCAAAGGGCCAAACGACATGTAATTTATAGCGTTCAGATAAAATTGGTTACACCACAATCACATGCAGCATACGCTGTAAGATTTTAAATAATGTTCAATAACTCCTAAGAGTAAGAATTTCCGCTGAAGGCTAGTAATGTTCAATAACTCCTAAGAGTAAGATTTTAAATAATGTTCAATAATGTTCAATAACTCCTAATGTTCAATAATGATCCAAGAGATTAGGTATTATATTTGATTCGTTTCATTGCAGAATTTCCGCTGAAGGCTAGTAATTATAGTTTAGTATAATCCAGAAAAGTATTACACTGAATTCTCTGAAACGGTTAAATAAACTAACCTTAACAACAGAAGCAAAATTATCATCCAATATTATGATATCTGAGCTCTCTTTGGCAACTTCTGTGCCTTGAATACCCATTGCAAGACCAATATCAGCCTACACCATGATGGAATTCAGACGATATTATAGTTGGTCCAAAATAGGAATCAAAAGGATAAAAACCATTGAAAGTTCTTGAAGCAGTAAGATAAATCAGCCTATAGTACATCTAGATATTATTTATGGCTACCATATATAAATTCTGACCAACTCAATAATACAAATGTTCAATAATAGCACTATCAATCAATATTCAGCCAAAACCTCCCAACAATGATCATTTCAGTAAAAGAAATTATTAAACATTATAGAGTGGATAACCGATAGAAGCTATCAATAAACACATTAATCCAAATATGTATATATATAATCAAATGGACACAGTTGACAATTCACAGAAGAATGTCCCCATATACCCACATATTCCCCTTATGCAAAATATATATTAAAAATTAAAACCAACCTCATGCAGAGCAGGAGCGTCATTCGTACCATCTCCAGTGACAGCAACTACATGTCCTTTCTTCCTCAATGCTTGGACAAGCAGGAGTTTGTCATTGGGTGATGACCTTCCCATTACCTGTCAGCAAAATCAGAACAATCATGCCATTAAAATTACTAAGATTATAGCACAACTAGACATAAATTTAAGCATCTATCTAATTTTCAGCTCATACCGAAATCTTATCAGCCACATTTAGTCTCTGTGTTTCAGTCAAGGCCCGGAATGCCTTTCCCTCAATCAAATTAGGCTCTGTAGCATCTGCGTCTGACCCTAATATCCCACACTCTAAAGCTATTGCTTTAGCAGTTTGCAGATTGTCTCCAGTGACCATGCGAACCTATAAATTAAAACAATAATCAACATGATTGCAACTGCTCATTAGTTTCATGGTCAATTAGAGATAGAGATCAGTCGGTTTCAGAGAGCATTGACCTCTCCCCATACAATCAAATACATGTTCACACATGCCAAAACAGGTTAAATGTTCGCAAACTTTGAAGAAAAATGATAAAACGCAAGACCTAAAATCAGCTATATGTTCAGAAGCACCTAAAGTAAAATTGAAAATATAAAATCAGAAGCACCTAAACCTTGTGTGAACACTCAGGAATATGCATACCTTCACACCAGCAGCGACGCATAATTGGACTGCTTCTCTCACACCAGGGCGACAAGGATCCTACATCATGTGTACTATCATTAAGAAGAAGTCTTTCAAATTTAAGGGAGGAGATAATAAAGTAATTTATAAACCATTAGATGAAAAGGTAAGACAAAGACTTAGGAAATCATCGACACCGGAAAAGTCGTGATAAGAGAATAAAAAACCACAAAATACAAATAGCAGGTTACACCTTAAGTATGTATAAGCGGTTGTAGAATGACTAATAGCATTTTTATTATAATAAAATTAAAATCTAAAATAAAAAAGTTTTCATCCCAAATAAAAGTTACACGAGGAGTTCTTTAAAAATAGAAAAGTCATAATCACCTTGATCCCAACAATTGCAACCAAAACCAAGTCACTGTCAGGTATCTGCCAATTTTCCAGCTCCTCGTCACTAGTTGGAACCTTCTCTGTTTCACATGTTCTATAGGCAATAGCAACACAGCGCAAACTCCCAGCAGCCATATCTTCAATTGCTTTTTTACAAACTGATAACTGCAAACAACAACTTACTTAAATGATATGAAATAACAAAATAGAAGCAATCATATAATTCAAAGATGTATATGTAGTGTGTTCGTCAAGGGTTCAAGAGCAGGGACATATAACTTTGCCAGTACATTTTCCTCAAAATTGATTTATTTGAAAAATTGATCAAACTAAGTAGAAAGAAAATACTAATCATTATAGCTAATATAGATGAGTAGGTGTTGCAAACCTTATCCTCATTCATCTCGACCACATTATCGTTTGCATCAATGTAACTTGAACAACAAGCCAGAACTATTTCTGCAGCACCTTTCCAGTGCACATGTATTTCAGAATTCGACTGCCAAAGAAAAACAGCAATCAATAGAACAAACATATAAAATATATCTTCCAGAAAGTGCATTCTCACTCTAAAATAAAGCATGAATGATAACTTAATATAATATCTCAATAGATATCGGAAATTACCAGTTTTACAGCAACACCGCCTCGCTTTTTCTCAGAGTTAAATGGGAAAGCATGAATTATCACTGAATCTGATCGAGCGGCACTAAAATTCATCCCGAGCTACGCAACAAAAATAACACGTAAAAACATGTGCCTCAAACAAGAAAAAGATTTATGACCAGTAAAATGAAAATAGTAACATTACATTTAATCCCCATTGTAGAATGGCCTTTTCCGTTGGCGAACCAGATATCTCTAGATCCCCACCACCCTAAAAGACATCAGCCAAATAAAGTGTAGTGATTAATAAATAAATAGAATATATCACATTACAAATAAAACTATCACGACAGCCCATCGCTAGATAGATGAGAGAAAAATTTGGAAAATATTTTAATGCTTGATGTTACTGAAATAATGGTCAATATAAAGATATCTCGGTCTTTAAAGACCATAATTTAAAACCACACCAAATTCTACACACCCCAAACAACCATAAACTAATCAAAATATTTTGTTATTAAATACCTCAGGCACATAGACACTTCCAGTTGTGTTCTGCGCAATGCCTTCATTTAGCAGAGAGATAACCCTAGGAGGAAGCACAGACTTAATATCAGGTGAATCAATTTTCTCTCCACAAGCATATGTCTCCACTAGTCATCTGTAAAAGAATAAAAAAAGATCATATCATCGTACAGATAAAAAAAATAAATAGCTAGATCTCTCCGGCTCTCCGCTTAACAAAAACCAAAAACATCTGATAAACACCTGATTCAGAGTAAGGGTCCCAGTTTTATCACTGCAAATGGTAGTCGCTGAACCCATTGTTTCACAGGCTGATAGCCTTCTGACCTGCAGTTCAAAGGTCGATTTGGCTTAGGAAAAATAATGAGGGAAGTTCAAGGGTAACAAATGTGGTCAGTTGGGTCTTAAATCTACGTAAGTACGCATACCAATGCCTTATCAGCCATCATTTTTCTCATTGAATATGCAAGCCTACAAGAAAAATATATGATAAAATAATTGTCAGAAGAGGAGTGAAAATATCCAAAGAGGCGCATCAGTTTAAAAAGGAGGTTAAAAGCAATGAATGCCTTATTTGAAATGGATGGTCAAAGTCGGATTGTCACAATATAAAAGAAACAGCCGACGCTATGTAACCAAGGAAGCATGAGAACATTAATAGGCAAAATAGATGTGTGTTCATATCAGCTATATGTTATGAAAGGCACACACTACATTCTGCATAATTTCTGTCCAGACATATAAGAGCATAGAACTGAGGAAAGAACGGATAATAAGATGTAGACTTACGTCAAAGTAACAGCCAATGGAAGACCTTCTGGCACTGCCACAACCACAATGGTCACCTAGAGTATTTGTTTTTCACAAGCATATGTGTCAACAATCATAAGATGAGCATATACTGAAAATATATAGTCCCTCTGTCCCCCTCCAAATGTACCACTTTCTACTTCTGATTATTTAAATAATCCACACAAAATCACTTTACACATAAAATACTTTTGTTTTTATTTTCCCCTTCAAAAGAAATGGTACATTATAAGGGGGGGCGGAGGGAGAAAACCAATAATCTGCAAGTGTACATACCGCAACGGTGAATATCTGTATAAAGCCATCTATAGCATCACCAATGCTGGTCCTCCCACGTGTGAATTGAACGCTTCCATTGGGGTTTCTGGTATGCCCAGTGAAAAATCTAGCAATCCCGAAAAATATATTTAAAAAATAACATCTTTAGAGTGATATAATCCAGAAAGTATCTCAAGATATGACTACCTGACCACCAGGATTATCAGAACCGCCACTGCCACTATAAGACCAACCATACCGATAAATGTAGCTACCCCATTTAATCGTACCTAAACTCATTGAAATGTAAACCACAAATAAGAAACTAACAATAATACATTTCTTTGTGTGTTCAAGGGTTCAACTAATAAGAGAAAACAAATAACCTGCAATGGTGTTTCTTCCCCATTATCCTCGGATATGCTCGCCATAAGTAAACCCCACTCTGTATTTATGCCAACGCTTGTTACCTGTGATAAGGTACAATTCAGCCTACAATGAACTACCAGAGTATTTACTTAAACAATAGACAGTTGCACACAGTGACAACTGACTAATCTCAACGCATTAAACAGACTTGACATCCAATAAACAACTTATCAAATTAAAAATAAACACTATTGCTCTAAAGCTTCAACAAATAAATTAAGAATTCAAGTGTTCACAGAAACATTACCAGCATAAGGCCATACCCATCAGCAACTTTGCATCCTGACATAAGAAAAGGTGATCTTGTTGGGTCTTTGTGAACCTAAAAATCCAGAATTAATTTTGTAAGTGCATGGACACAGTGACAACTCAGATTACAGTATATGGTCTCTTCAACTCACAATTTTACTCTCCCCAGTCATACTAGACTCATCAATTGCAATTGACTGACCAGAGATGACAATGCCATCTGCAGGCACCTGTACACATTACAACAAGAGCTAAATCAATAAAAATGCACTTGTCTTATTTTAATCTTTGGAAACTCATGGTAAAAAGAACTATAAAGATTACTTCTATTTCTTTTCCTTGGGTGTTTCCATTACCTGGTCACCAATTTTGAGAGGAATAACATCCCCAACAACTATCTCGAATATTGAGATTTTGGTTCTGCGACCACTTCTAACAACCTGCAAAGAGATCCCAGGAAATATAAGAAAAGCAAGAAAAAGGGGAAAGTACACGTGTTTAACTGCATGAAACCTACCTCCATTTGTATATTCTGCTTCTCCTCATTCAAGTTTTGAAACTGCAGGGATTGTTTGTAATCACTTGTAGCTGCAAAAATATAAATAAAAAATGTACATCAGAAAGAATAAAAAATTTAAAAGGCTTGTCATCAGGACCTGTTAAGAATTAGAGCTTTTAAGTTTTAACAACTGGTATTCAATTTTACCCGAAATGAGAATGATAAGCCAAGTTTTGGACAGCAGATATATCCAAAAATAAAAATCGAGAAACTACAAAAATGCATGTATATAAGCCGTCCACATAAATACATTTCCCACCACACACTTGAAAGGAGCATAATGTACAAGAGTAGAACATCAAGTAAGTCAGGCATACCTGTAAACACAATGACAATAAAAACAGCCATGGCAATGCTACCTCCATCATACCAACCTTCTTTTATACCCTACAAAGGAGAATAAACAATTCTTGTAACCAATTAACATGAAACAACAGCCAAACATGAGAGTTCTTATATCTTCTCTATATTGATTTGAAACCAAGCCTTCCTTTTATATACACCTTCCTACCCCAGCCCGTCTAAACAATGAATGAAATGTCTATTTTTATATTATATAATGAACTAAAGGAAACTGCAAGGTATAATCCTTGATATATTTGAGGAAATTTCTATACTCACCCATTATATGACTACCTTATCTATACACCTTCCAAAAGAGAATAAAATGCGTAAATATTTTAAACTTACCTCAGTCTTTATACCTAGTGCCAAGGAAGCAGCTGCAGCAACCATCAGGATGATCAATGTGGTATCTCGACAAGCTTCCCAGACAAACCTCTGTAAAGTAGAGAAAAACATAAAATACTTCCCACTTACGCTTGAAATTAGTGTTTTAAATTATCAAGAGCACAAATCATTGCATCAATAATATAATTTTAATCAATGGTTCACCCAGAAACTGCGCCCTTTCTTTCGAGGATATGTGTTTGATCCAAACGCCTGCTTTCTGCTTTCGAGGTCTGTCTCATCACCAGGTAATCCTTTCTCCATATCAGACTTCAACTTCTCAGTTACACCTTTCACCTGAAGCAAAGAGAAAAAGAAAGATCAGAACAAAAAAAATAGCAGTATAAGATATAGGCATAAAATTACAGAACTAAATAAACAAGGAAAAATAATTTACATAGACATAATAGCAGTAAACTTACCCCTCCAAATTGCTGGAGAAGTGAGAGGTCATGTTCCCTGTTCATTGGCACAAGTTCCTCAGTGCTAATACGAAAATCACCAATTTGAGTTGGAGTAGCGGTTGTAGTTGGCTTTGCAGATCCTGGAACTAAAACCAACAAATGTAACTCAATAAAAAAAACATAGTCTAGAGAAATGCTGTGTGTGTGTGGGATGGTGGGGGGTAGGAAGCGACAAACATCAAGATCAAGTCATCAGAAAAAAATTATCTGAAAAGTCTGCAACCATAAAGTTAAATGTACACATCTCGAGAAAATGCAACAAAAGAAACCAACTATACAAGCATTATTCAATGATTGGAAAGTACTAGATAACTATCATGCAGTTAAAATACAGCACTCACAGCAGGCAAGGTTCAGAAATTAGATCCGTGATTATATTAACATTTAATGGGTACTCAACACTAACTGTTAAAAACACCATAAAAAGAAATTTACCAGTCAGTCCAGCCGCTTGGAAAAGAACAGCAGCCTGTTCAAAAAATTGTTAACCATAAACCAACTGATTGAGCAGAAGCAAACAGTCCAATGAAGACTAAGAATGAGAAGCATACCCGAATGACTTGAGCATGCATTCTAATCTTCCCAATCAATTCCTTCTTCTCTTCTTCTTTCTTCAGGTCCAATGTATACCGAAATCGCCGAGAGGCATTAAGTACAAGTGCAGCTTGCTAAAACAGACGGTGAGAATATAAATTAGACACAGTCAAAATACCAACCATTATTATATACAAACCACAACAAAACAAAATTGTCGAGATATAACATAATTATAAACACACAGATAGGCCCACACATATGTATCAATGTATGTATTTATTTATTAATTTGAGGCAAAGTAATGAACATCATAAACACTTCCTTAAGCATGTTATGACAAGTAATAATAAGACACTCAGTGTTTAGCATTCATATTTATCATCCTTTACCATCACCACCGATCCAATTTTAAATCCGCCGAGCTATGGTTTCCTTTTTGAGAAATGGCTATGTTAATTCTAGACAGTAAAAATGGAATATGTATTAATGACCATCCAAGCAGCAAACACGAAAACATTATTTAAACCTCATCAGTCTAAAACGTGTCCGATAGGAAGGGAGTGCTTTTGTAATCAAATAATATCGATCCTTCGTAGGAATCAAAATAATCACATAAAGTGTGTTGAGGAAGGGAGTGCCTATCACTTAATTGGCATAAAATAATAAAAATCACATATAACACTTGGCACAGAATAGTAGAAATCATCTCTTGAACAAAAAATATATGGCAGTTTTGTATGAAATAATCAATTAAGAATTTGATGAACTTATAGAAGTACCTTTGTACCCTAATCAAACAAAACATTGAAATTCTGAAATTTTGATAGTGTTTTAATGGTTGTACTCAGATTCGTAAATTTGCTTCCTAAGAAGGACCGATATTATTTGATTATTACGATGATCAAGCACTTATTATAATCGCCTCTCTGGGTGGATCTCTTTTAATAGAAGTCAACTGACTGGCATTGACCAGGGTTTGGGTGTAGTCAATCTATTTCACAAGACCATACAATAAAACAGAAAAAAAATGGGGGTGATTTGCTGATAAGGAAGTCCATCGAGACTGAATGAATATTCACCAATGTGTTATCATGAGACAAATTTAGTGATCACTAAATGAAGCTCAAACTCAAATTCCTTCAAAAGACCTTTAAATGTAGAGCAATTAATAGCACCCGATAACTTAGTACACATTGGGCGGTTATATATATTCCAAGAAAAGCAGGAACCGCAAAATAATTGTAAATTACTCGTATGATAAAAAATGAGCCCAAAAACACTGTTCAGCCCTTTATCAGTCATTTGAGACAGTACCAAATAAAACATAATCTCTGACACAATTAACTCATGACATCAGTAATTCATGGTAACTTAACCTAATTTTCCACGTGTAACCATAACCAAGCTTCAATCAAGTCGTAGATAGAAAGCATGATATTATCCTCAAAATGCTTAGAAAGTATCTGATATCTAATATGCATGATCGTTACACAATCCTCAATATCGAAGCCTTAAATCAGATGTTAATAATCTTCAATAACGTAATTAATACAATTCACATGGTCACAATACAAAAGACAACGAAAATACTGGCGGAAAAATTCAAAAGCATCAAGTCCTCTTGTTTATGCATTAATACCTCGACGGCATAGCAGTCAGACTCAAATTATACTAACCATAAAAAATACACAGAATCTGTTCTAAACTTCAAATTCATTAAGGTTTTCGCAAACACAAACACACACGTGTGATAACTATCCACGTGGTCAGAAGAGTAAACATAATGAATTGATCCAAACAAATTCATCATCCATCGAAGAGCCACACGTAACCAGATTCGGGCTCAAACTTCCATTCAAATTAAGTAGTTTAACTAAGATCAAACATTAAGAAGGCCAACAACAATTTCAGATGATAAAACATAACTGTTTACTGCACATTTTTCAGTGGAAGTCCGATTAAAAGTACAATAAATTCACCAAGAAAATAAAAATGAGTGAGATTAACAAAGGGGATAAACTTACCCTCCACCTACGCAACTGGTCGGCTGGAGCCCTTTTGGTTCGCACAATATTAAACGGCCCAGATGTGTCATCTTCATCCTCGTCGTAATCTCGAGTACTGTCACCGGCCTCAATGTCGTTTCGGTAGCGCCTATACGGCGACGTCTTGTTCTCTTCGCTCATTCTGGAATTCTGAAAGTCGCAGGGGAGATGACACAAAACTTATATCCGTCAATAATACACAGATATTACCGGAAAACTCAAGATTCGAACAGAATTCCGACAAACACAAAAATAAAAATAAAAAACACTTTTCGATTAACTAGTTTCACTTTGCCCAAGCAGCTATCGTATTGATAAGTCGATACGTGACGGAAAATAGAGGAAACAAAACTTACGGGACGACAATGGCGACTGTTGAGTTGGTGCAGATGTTGAGAGAATGTCGAACAGAGAGAGAAAGGGCGATAAGCAGGGGGTGCACGAAATTTCCTTGTAATTTCCTGTCGAGATTTTCTTTCCTAAGTTTTTAAAATTCTGTGTGGAAGTCGGTGTAGCAATTTAAAGTCTCGTAATTTCGTCGTAAAATCATTTTAATTTTACGCGTTGTAAATCATCTCTCAGTAATATTCGCCAGATTTGTTATGGCAAATTACCTTATACGAATATCTTTTTTTGGATATTGCAATATTTATAAATTTTATTGGTATAAGGTAATTTGTTATCTACATACTCTTTTTGTTCCTAAATATTTATAAGTATTTAAATTTTATTTTTAATACTACATATATAATATTAAAAATAATTAAATAATAGAGATTCAAAAAGATACAATATTAATAAAATATAATATTTTTAGTATAATAAATAAATATATATATATATATATAATTACTTTACCTAAACTATTTTAAGGTAATAGATCAAAAATAAATACTCCGTATGTGATTGTTTGAAATGTAAAAAATAATCTTTTAATAAATTATAATTGATCATATTTGCCAATTTGCCCTAATATTTATTAGTTGTTAATATATAAAATAAACACAAATAAAAATAGAAAATTATAATTAATACAGGTTTAAAAATAATTTTCATTTTATAGATGTATAGAAGTTACAGATACATGTTAGTATATATAAAATAAACACAACTAAAAATAGAAATTTATAATTAATACATGTTTAAAAATGATTTTTATCTTATAGATATATAGAAGATATACTATAGATATAAATTACATAAGGCTTTGATTTTATATTTTATTTTTAATCATAGTTTTGAAATTTTCAAAGTTAATTAATTATATTTTTAATTATTATATTGATTAAAAAATGATTATTATTAATCCAACTTTCATTTTAGGATTTAAAAATAAATTAATGAATGAAAAAATAAGATGAATAATTTTTTAAATATGTTGTGCATAATTGTGCAATGATATATTTTAAATAGGATTTAATGTATATCAATATCCATCGATAGGTCATATGTTTTTGTTTGAATTTTTATTGTGTTTTATGTGCATTTCATGTGTTTTTTTTTTATAATATTAATTGTAATAATGTGATTATGTGTATACGTTGTTATGATTGAGGTTTAGTAAGTACTTGACATAATCTAGAAATAGCGAGAAAAAGAAATGCAAAAAAAATAAAAATTATATGGGTATTCAGCTTTGCGCACAGTTAAGAGAGTCGTCACGATTAATTCAACCGTTTTGGCGTCACCAATTTTAAGCGTGTAGCAGTGTAGAGGACTCATTGGTCTACAATCTGATCGGAGAATATTACAAAATATGTTTTGATGAAAAATTTATCAACCACAATTTGACATTAGGAAAACCAGTCTCTAAATAAAAACTAGTTTGAGCCAATCTTCAAGAAATTTGGATTCGTTCAAGTTTGTGCACTGAAACTTGAGTTGTTGCACAATATTGAGTTTTTAAAAAATGTGTAGTTTCAGCTTCATTATCCGTCAAACTAATATAAGATATGTAATTCATGTTCTTAACAATTGTCGAATTTAGTGAATTATATTCAAGTAGAAAGAAATAACTTTTTAACGCACCAAAAATATCTAAAAAACAAATGAAAGTGACTCAAATTTTGAAATATAACATTAATTTAATAAAATCAATGTTTTCATTTTTAAACTATAAATTCTATCAAACTTATTTAAACACTTGACTTTTAGTTATTTCATTTTTAACATTTTACACTTCATCAATTTAAAAAAAAAATCATTTTCAAATCTCCACTTTTAAACTTTTAAGTTATTTTATGAAAATACACTTAAAATTTTAAGTTATTTTTTATAGATTCAATTTATTTACACTTTTGAAATTACTTAAACTTACTTTTCTTAATTTATTTATTTTAATAATATTATAAAATAATTATTAAAAAACCTCATTACGGTATTTAAAAAACTTATCAAGAAAAACTCGTTTACAACAAAATGGTCTTTTCTTCGATCAGTACTATTTTAAAATCCATATGTCGTAAATGGGCTTTCCCTCGATCAGTTCAAACGGGATATGGGCTCTATTTTCACTATTTTATAAATAAAAGCCCATTTACTCCAAGAATGCTCGTATATAAAATTCATTAGGGTTTCCTCATTTCAGCTTTTGTTCTCGGAGCCTATCACTGCCAGCAGAAATCCTTAGTGGCATTTGTATCAGGTAATTTCTTCTTCTCTAAATTTTCTTTAATCGGCGTTGGAGAAATGGCGATACGGAGCTGCCGATTTTCTGTATTGAATTGGGTTATTGGATATTTATATTCCCTTCTTACATATATTTCATGATCAATTTATTTTGGATTTAGTGATTGCGGGAATATTTGAAATTTTGATTCATTCTTCTGTACGATGTTTTCTTGTTACCGAACATGTGACTGTTACGGATCGAAAGCACAATTGTAAAAATGGAATAGAAAAATTTAATGCAAAATCATATTTCCGTTTTTTCTATTGTTTTACCAAGGTAAAGTTGCGATATTTATAAAAGAATGAATAGAAATGAACTGATGCATTTGAGTAGATTGTGAATTCTAGGTGTAGTTGAATAACATGTGTTTTGATGAGGATATTTGGTTGTTTATTTGAGTGATTTTTATCGACTACAATGTTGTCGTAAATTGTAGACACATATGAACTAACTGAATAATATTGACGTCTTTATATGTTGTCTTGATATTGTAGAGATGGCTGAGGTTGCTAAAAATAATGTCATAGTACCTGAGTCAGTTTTGAAGAAGCAGAAGAGGGCCGAAGAGTGGGCTCTTGTCAAGTCGAAAGAGGCAGAGGAGGCAAAGAAGAAGAAATCTGAGAACCGGAAACTGATTTGCAAGAAAGCAAGTGGGTATGCCAAAGAGTATGCTCAACAGGTAATTATATTCGGTTCTCGAATGAAATTCAAACCACTCCGTTTTGCTCATCTCTTTGTTTTTTAATCATAATTTTGTTTTCAGGAGAGAGAGCTGTACCAATTGAAGCGTGAAGCTAGATTGAAAGGTGGATTTTATGTCAATCCAGAAGCGAAGCTCTTGTTTATCATCCGGATCCGTGGGTAAGGCATTTAATTGCTGCTGTTTCTGTGCATTGTCCAATTCAATGTAAGTGAATAAATGTTCATTAAAAATGTATTTATATGATCAGTATTAATGCTATGCACCCGACAACAAAGAAGATCCTGCAGCTTTTGAGGCTGAGACAGGTATTCTTATAGTTTGTATATTTTGAAATGGTCATTTATTTCACCACTCGTATGTTTAACTTATTTTAACTCTTGCTTGATTCAAAACAAACTTTTGGTTAGAATCTTTGTTTCCTTGAAATACTGGATGAGCTTCTTTAATTCTTTTGGACCCCTAAAACATGCTTTAAGAAATTCAGCTCTCTTGTACGTTCACCCTTATTTATTTCCTGCAAGTAGAAAGCATAATATAGTTTACTTGGCAAGGTGATTTACAATTGAAAATGCTACATCAATTTTTTGCAATACCTTACTTCTTTGAATACTGGTTAGATCCTATATCTTGGCATTGTTTTCCGATTCCTGCCTTCTAATAAACTGGTTTTGCTCAACACATGCAGATCTTCAATGGTGTCTTCTTGAAAGTAAACAAAGCCACAGTGAACATGCTTCACAGAGTTGAGCCTTATGTTACTTTTGGGTATGCCTATATTGCTTGCATGCATAATTTTCCTTCTTCCTGCTAATTATATCAATCTAACAGTTGGGAAGCTCTTTAATATTTCAGATACCCCAACCTTAAAAGTGTCAAAGAGCTGATTTACAAGCGTGGCTATGGAAAAGTTGATAAGCAGAGAATTCCTTTGACTGACAATTCAATTGTCGAGCAGGTTATTTGATTTTACTACACATATTATTATCATTAAAGTAAGTTTGTGTTTTTTATTCGTGATATTTCTAACATCATGTTCCATACTGGTGTTTTTACAATAGGTGTTGGGCAAGCATGGCATAATTTGCATGGAAGATCTTATTCATGAGATCTTGACTGTGGGGCCCCATTTCAAGGAAGCAAACAACTTCTTGTGGCCATTCCAACTGAAGGCACCTTTGGGTGGACTGAAGAAGAAGAGGAACCATTATGTCGAAGGTGGTGACGCTGGTAATCGCGAGGATTTCATCAATGAGCTCATTAGGAGGATGAACTAAAGCTTTTGAGAGTTTTTTTGCCTAGACTGTGTTTGTTTAAATTTCAGAAATTTTAAAGTCAACAGGGTCAAGGTTTATTTTTGAATTTTGTAGCTTTGGGATTTTGAGATCCGAACCCGAGACTCAAATACATTGCTGTTTTTTTTTTTGAATATTTCTGCCGGAGAGATGGGTCTCTTTGGATTATGTTTTGAAACGAAGTATTATTATTCTAATTTTCTCTTAAAAACAAATAATAACCAATAACCATTGAAGTTCAACAAGATCTTACCATAGGCTATTTTTTTTTTGCCAGAAACCATTGAAGTTCTTCAAGCCAATTCAAATATTCCTTGCCAAATTTATTCTAATCTCAAAATTATTTGCATTAACATAGAGATTACACAAAGAGGGGCTTAGGCTTAGCTTATGATTATGAATACAACAAAACCAAACGCTTGTTGCAACTGGTGCATACATATCTCCTCTTCACCATAAACCCAATCGGCACCACGAAGCAAAGCCTGCACTTTCTCTCTACATCCACCGCAGCCACCTTGCCGCCACAATACGGGCAAGATCCAGCTGCCGCTTGCCTCCCTAACTCTTTCTCGACCTCCTCCTTGCCACACCACATTTCCCTGTGTGTATATATATAGTTATATGGTTAATGTGTTTAACAACATATATATACGTACAATAGTTTATATAGCGATGCGTTTGTTCGATAATGGACCAACCGGATGTGGTCCGGTTAACTTCGTACCAGTTTTGTTACTACGAAAGCATACAAAATAATGCAACATCGTTATACATATTACATACAACTCCTATAAGTATATAATGTTGCCAGGGAACTTTTTCTACCGTGCAATTTACCATTTTTCTCTATTCTGACATATTTTCACATGTATTTGGATTGTTCCCACATGCACATATTGTATGTTGAATGATTTTCTCAGTTTCTTTTTTTTTTCGTCTATATTTTTTCTATCGTCGATGCGTACGAATTGATGATAGTCTGATATACGAATGTCACAACTCGTCTAGGTGTTGAATTTTTGCTGAGGTTGGTCGAACCGTGGTAAAAAAATCCATAAACCCTGGTTAAGGTATTTTTTCTTTTTCTTTCTTTTTAGTTCCACATGTTGGGCGAAAATAGTGAGCCATCAGCACATTTTGTGTTTGGAAATGGCGCTTATACTTATGCTGATTTTGGTAATTTTGAATCGTGTAGGAATGGTTTCAAGTGTAAAATGCGAAAGTGACGTTTGTGAATATCTTCTCTGCATTGTAATTATGCACAATAATATTATTAAGAGGTGTGTGGATAAATGGTCATGTGTATAAGAATTGTGAGTTTTTTGTGCTCAATTATAAGAGTAGGAGTTTTTTACACCAATGTTAATTGAATGGTCAAATATACCCTTCAAAATAAAGAAGAAGACAAAATAATTAAAAAAAACTCACAAAATCGGTCCCTCCCTTTTCTTTTTCTCTCTCACAGCCGCAACTTCCTTTTTTTTTGCGATTTTCACAATTTCACCGGAGCGGAGCAATGTCATCGTCGGCGACGCCATCGGATTCCGAGCATAAGGAAGAACAACAACAAGAAGAACCGAGTCTTCAACCTCCGGTAATTCCCGAATCCGAAACCCTTTTTTTCGATTTTTTTTCCGAAATTTCGAGCAATGTAATGGATTATGTGGCGTTTTCGATGCTTGGTTGAGTTATTTCTTGTGTATACGTGATTTAGAACTGTAATTTTGAGTTGAATTGTCTAAAATTGCGATTTCTGAAATCTGTTCTTGGCTGCTCGAAGGCGTTGGTCGATGGCAGTCGATTAGTGCCATTCGACTAACACCATCGCCCAACCCTTTCGATTAACCTCTTCGAGTAGTCAGCTCTTGATTAGTCGATGGGGTTAATCGATGGGGTTGATCGAAACGTTGGTCGAAAACGTTAATCGAATGAGGTTTGGTCGATCGTCTGTTACTCGATCGTGTAACACGATCGAGTAACAGGCAAAATTTTGTTTTTTTTTTGTTTTTTTGTTTTGATCCTATTAATCTGTTTTTAATTGCTTCTTCTCCGTTTGTGCAGGCTGGTTTCCGATGGAGGAGACCGGATTTCGTCGACATTTTGAGAGCGATAAATTGCGGCGATCGACGCGGCGTTTTGAAAATCGTACAAGATACTCTGAGGGAGGTTGGTGGGGACGAGGGCCTCGCGGAGTACGAACAGACGTATCTGTTCAGTTAGTTCCTTCCAATGCCCAGTGCTGACCGATCGAACAAGCCTCTGCACAAGCTGCTATCGAGAGAGATCGTTAGCAAGAGCAGAATACCAGAGTTTGAGCACTGGTTTGCTATCGGGGATCGTATTGTGAAGTTCCGAGCACAAGAATACGCCCTGATCACCGGCCTGCGCTTTGGGGATGATAACTTCGATCCCACAAACAAAGGTCATGAAGCTCCCATTACAGGCATCCATCGGAGGTTATTCCGTTGCAGAGTGATGAAGATTGAAGCACTGCTCAGTTCGTTCAAGGATCACCGGAGGATGGGCAACGACCTAAATGATTATTTCAAGGTTGCCAACATCTTGATTCTCTACTTCGTTCTGATTGGTCGAGAGAAATTGGATGTTGAGAATTGGGTTTGGACACTGGTGGAGGATCACGATGGTTGGGAGTGGTTTCCTTGGGGTTCTTATACCTTCCAGAACCTCTCGCACTACATCAGCATTGCTGGGATGGCAGCTGATCAGGCAGAGAAAGCGGCTTATCACTTTTACGGTCCAGTTTGGGCCTTCTAGTGTTTGGCCTTCGAGGCCTTTCATGCTTTAGGGAGACTGTGCGGTACTCGGAGCTGAGAGACGCGAAGGCCCCGGTTTTTGCATTGGACGCAGAGGAAGACTAACTTCGATTTCACGGATTACTTCGAGGATGAGCAGCTAACCGTCAATCTGTTTCGTTAATAATTTTGAATTAATAATTTTATCGAATATCTAATAAATATTTTTTTTATTGTTTTCTTTTAGCTTGAAGTGCACGAGACCCTCACACCGACACCGGAGGAGGAGGAGATGATGTATTACAGGAGTTTGACTGAGGCCGGTGAGCTGTATGTCGTCCCGTACCAGCCTCCCCTCCGCTTAACTCACGCAGCGGGGCCGACACGAGCACCGACAGCGGCACCGAAGAAGCAGATGGAGAAAAAGAAGAAGAAGAAGCTTGTGGACCGTGTGGCCGAAAGCGTGGCCAAGACATTCAAGAAGGCGGCGACAGGTATCCGCACGCATGACGATGTCACGCCCAGCTCTTCAGCAGAGAGACAAGAGAGACGTAAATCTCGGAAAGCTCGACATGATTCTCCGCCTCCTCGAGGTGCTTCTACTCCTATTCCTCCTCGAGGTGCTTCTCCTCCTGCTCGAGATGCTACTCCTCCTGAGTCTCGAGCTGCACATGCATCTGAGAGAGTGGTGGACGATGATCCACCTATTTATCGTCGGAGTGACCTCGAGAGGATCTTGTTCGACACGTCCGAGAAGGGATTCACGACTCACATCGTGAAGGCCGTCACGGAGAGCGTGACGAAGAGTGTCACGGAGAGCTTGCTCTCTAAAATGAAGGGCTTCTTCGGTATGAGTCGACACTCGCAGCCACGGCCTTATTCCTCGAGGCCATTGTACGAAGAGCCTTCCTCGCCCCCTCGGAGTTCACCTCCTCGTCATTCCTACCACTGCGAGGACATTGCTGTGACTTCTTTGCGCAGAGCACCAGCTCGATTCTCGACGTCGGCGATGCCTGACCCCCCGCAGTATTCGTTTGGAGATGCTGACGCATGGATGCGTTACCGCATGCAGCCCCAGCCCCAGGTGCCTACGGTATTTCCATTTGAGTATCCATTCGAGAGTTACCAGATGCCGGGTCCATTCGGTCCATTTCAGGGTCCAGTCTTTCCATTCCAGGGTTATCAGATGCCGCCACCGGCCTATCCATTTGAGTCATCCAGCTACCGCACGCCTCCGTCGATTGTTTCTTTTGATCTGCAGACGTCCAGCACGCCGACACCACCTGTTGTAGTCGATGTTGAGACCCATACTGGGAGGAAGTTTGATATCTTCTCAGACCTAGCGGCTGATGACGAGGAGGGTGACGACGAGGATGACGGGGACCTCGGGTGCTTCACTGACGAGGATGACGACGACGACGAGGAGGGTGACGAGTCCGAGCAGGATGCCGGGGAGAGCAGCCTCGGACCTCGTGTTGTTCAGCCTTCCAAGTACTTGCGTAGCCCTTTCATCCGACAGTTCACCAGGGCACGCGGTAGAAGAAGCTGGAAGCTGTACGATGTGTACAGAGCATCGGGGCCCGATTCCTGCGTTAGGGTGAGGTGCTGTGATGATTTGATCCTTGATCAGAAATTCTTCGACGATGTGGAAAATGCCTCTGTTTGGTTCAGCTCTCAGGTAATATTTTAAATTATAACCTTGTTAATTTATGTTTAAATATTAACAACGTGTCAATATTCAGGTGCTCGACTTGTATATTGCGTTCATGAAAGTAAAAATCAGAACTAGGACAGGGGTGAAGAGTTACGTGAAGGCAAGTGGGCACCAGATCTTCGGTCCCAGCTTCTACGTAAGTGAATGTCTTTTATCTATGTTAGTTATATTTTACTTTTATCGTGTTCTTACTGACATAAAATTTAATATTTATGTCATTTTCAAAGAATGATTTCTGCCTCGAATACGGGAAACAGAAGCATACATGGACTTCGAATGATTTCGAGCAGCGATACAAGAATTGGAAACCACCTCAGCGTATGATAGACATTGTATCGGGTCCGGGTGGTGGTGAGCATGGTTGGTACAATATCCATCAGGTATGTTAACTGAATTTGAACAATCTTTGGTTTCTATGATTTCTTATATTTTCATTGTTTGTATTTTCAATGTTTGTATGTAAGGTGGCCATGATTTGCAACATTGATAACATTCACTGGATCGTGGCGGTCATTGATTTCGAGAACTGGACTGTCGAAGTGTATGATTCAATGTGCAATATCAGAGCCGCACAGCTGAAGCCCCTGACAGATTTTTTGCCTCGATTGTTGAGAAGCGCACACTGGTGGGAGCAACACTCGTACCTGTAAGATTCGTTCATTTCACTGTGTATTGTAGTTTTTTTTTCTTATATGATATTTGACGTGAGAAGTGTTTCATTCATTTCAATGTTTTATGTTTCAGGGAGCGTAAGAGGTGTGCTTTCAAGTTTAAGCTGATGCCCAAAGCTCAACAAATAATCCAACCCGACGGAAACTCGTGTGGGCCGATTTGTTGCATGTACCTGGATCGCTTGTTCAACAAGAAACAAACTCACGAGAACAAGACTATTGACATTCCTTACATCGTTAAGTATAGAAAGTATATTGCTAGGATGATTTACTGGTTAGCTCAGGATGCATACACGAATGAAGACATACGAGCTTAGTATTTGTTGGTATTTGTGTTTGATTGTACTTGTTTAGGATGAATTATTGTTTAGTATTGTTGGTATTTTTGTCTTGGATGTGTTGTATATTGAATGCTTGATTAGAATATTGCAGGTTTGGGTTTAAAAATGTGCAAAAATTCTTTTTTCATTCTGCCCAGAGGTTACTCGAATGGACTGTTCCATCGAGTAATCAAGAACAGGTCCATCGAGTAACGTAGAATCAGGCATGAATCTGCAAGAGTACTTTAAAACGGTTACTCGAAATGGTTATTCGAAGGGGTTACTCAAAAGGGTTATGCGAAAGGGTTACTGGAATTGGGTTACTCGAAATAGGTTACAGGAAAAGGTTACTCGAATGGCCATCATCCTGTAATCATAAATCTCCAAGGTTGGTCGATGGGCTGTTACTCGATCTACCATCGCCTAACCATCGACTAACAGTGCAAAATTAGTATTTTTTGGCCTTTTTTTGGATAATTAAGTTGTTTTTTGCACTAATAAGTTCAATTTAGAGCCATAAAACATTATTAAAACAATTTAGATGATCAATCGATTCGTTTAGAGTGAAAACAAGTGAAACGTGGAACATTAGTCATACTTTTCTAAATATCTTAAGTAAGTTTACAACAAACAAACTATGATATTAGTTCAATGTTGACATGTTATGGATTAGAACTCTAAAATTGAACATCAAAACATGTTTAATAAGTGCTTTTTATCATTAAAATGAAGTTACATACGCAAAAACACAATTAGAAATTGACGAACGGCCTTAAAATTGAAAAAAATGGGACCTGTTCTTAGTTACTCGATGGTTGCTCGATGGTAACCCTAATGTACTCGATGGAAACCCTAATGTACTCGAAAGGGTTGACCGAATGTAGGGTTACTCGAATGTTGGGTTACAAGATGGGGTTAATCGAATAGGTTACTCGAATGGGTTAATCGATGAGGTTACAAGATGGGGTTAATCGAATTGGTTACAAGATGGGGTTACTCGAATGGTTATATAAAATAGGTTACTCGAATTGGTTACAAGATGGGGTTACTCGAATGGTTATATAAAATAGGTTACTCGAATTGGTTAATCGATTGGGTTACAAGATGGGGTTAATCGAAGAGGTTACAAGATGTGGTTAATCGAAGAGGTTAATCGGTTAGGTTACTCGAATAGGTTAATCGAACGGGTTACAAGATGGGGTTAATCGAATAGGTTACAAGATTGGGTTACTCGAAAGCGGTTAATCGATGAGGTTACTCGATGGAGTACTGAATATGCAGAATGCCCTTACTGTTTTTTTACATACTCTGACCTGCAAATCACATAGGTATAACAAAAACCACTGCAAATATCCAAAGAAACACACTGCATATATCCAGAAACAAGAAAATAAAAAAATCCTAGTCATACGATGTATCGAGAAACACGATAACAAATCAACCAAACACAAGAAGAGCCCTCAATCCACACGCATCGGACATTTTGTTTTTGTGTGGCCCTCGTTTCTGCAAATGCTGCACTTTTTCTTCTGCCTTTTTCGACCTGAGTCTTGTGTTCCTGAGGCTTCCGGAGGGACATTCAAATCAACGCCTGCAGGAGGGATGTAAGCCTTGCAGTTGCGTATGTTATGTCCTACGCCCTTACATTTCGTACACACCTGCACACAAAGACGCGGTATTAGGTCTTTACTCAAACTAATGACGACACAATATTAGGTACGAAGAACAAACGTGTACACGACGAGCAGACCCAGATCCCTCAACTGCAGAACGAACCCGACTCAGCCGCGGACGTCCAGCCTGACTAACCACTTCCGGTGGAAGACACACGTACGAAGCTACTTCTGGAGGGACAACCCAATCATCAACGTGTGGTACTGGCACAATAGGAGTCGCATACATCTCTCTCAAGCTGCTTTGCTTGAAATAGGGGACGACGAAATCGTACAATAAAAATCTAGCCCGTCTACATAAAGTATCAAGTTAGTGGCATTAATTAATTGATTGTTTAAAATTTAAAAGAAGATGTAAGGAAACCGATACCATACCGTATAGCGGCAGCAGCAAGACGACACAGAATTAGGTCTAAGTCGAACTCCCGACAGTCACACGTGCGTCTCGCGATATCCAAGAGATAGGACCTGCCGTTTTCCTCAACTCTGAACACGGTCCCCGCACTGACCTCCCGAACAGGAAAATGATGACTCAACTGATTCTGATTAGACACCTTTGCGAATGCCTCTTCGGTCAGCTCATCATCTCTCTCATTAGCCTTCTTTCGTTTCTCGTCAAACCATCTCTCAATCATCGCACGAATCGACTCGAGCATAGCACAAACAGGCAATCGCCGTGGCCATTTGATAGCACCGTTGAAGACTTCGACCGCATTCGATGTCATGAAACCATATCGTCGTGCAGCACATTTCGACATTGCCCAGGTCTCAACACCGAGTCCAACGAGGCGCCTATAAGCACCGTCTCCACTGGCTTTCTCCAAATCAGATAAATACTTTTCAAACTCATCCACTCGATAACAGTAGGCACCTTTGTGTACAATTGTGATCACATGATAGCGGTACATTACTAGATTCTTCTCGAGGTGGTGACAGCACAACGCACGGGTTGCGTGGGGATAGGCACTCCGAATAGCATTCGCGATGCTCTTGTGCTAGTCGGACACAATGAGCAGATCGTCTGTATCGTAGCAAAGCCCGAGGTTCTCTAGAAACCACGTCCACTCCAGGTCATTCTCAATCGGACCGATACCAAAGGCAAGCGGGAAAATCTGCTCGTTTCCGTCCTTCGTGACGGCGACAAATAACACACCACTGTTTTTCCCCTTCAAGTGAGTGGCGTCGACTACTATGACGGGACGCAGAGTGCGCTGCTGAAATGCACTAATGCACTGCCCAAGTGCAACAAACATGTGACAGAACACGCCCTCACTGGTCGTCTGAATCTCATACCGAGTCCTTGGATTGCATTCTTTCAGCACGTGCAGATATGACGGGAGCATCTGATATGAATCCTGATAGTTGCCGTACCTCATTTCAACGGCCATGTTCCTCGTCCGCAGGGCGAAGCTGTAATCGATCACTACTCCGTACAATTTCCTCAGATCAGAAATCATCGTCTTTGGCTTCAGTGTGATCTCATCGTCGACTAGCTGACGTGCAAAGTAAGTAGCGGCAACCTTGCTCGACACGTGACGATCGGCAGTCCGACCCAAATCATTGACACACTCGTGATTCAAGTTCAGCCTCGTAATCTTCCAGAGTGTTTCGTTATTCCCAGTAGCACACAATTTGAACGGGCACTTCTCAGAACCTCGCTTGCAGACGAACGCTAACCGTTCAGAGGTCGAGCGTTTAGTGGCACACTCCACCATATGCTCCATGTGATACATCCCCACCGCTATCTTCAGATCCGATTTCGTTTCGAATGTCGAGCCGACTGCAATATGACCATACACCAGTTCGGGAGGCTCGACCGATCGCAATGGAACCGCGGGGTCAAACTCCGGCAGTGGAATGATCCAGTTGCGCAGTGGATTATTCTGAGCATTCTGAGCTGCTTCGGGTTGCTCGCCGGCTCCCACACTAGAACTCGAGGACAGATTACGGCGTGACAGAATACTTGTGAATTGTGATGACCCGCGGCTGTCTAATCCATTCTGTCCATACAGTGGTCAACGACTGCAACAGATCGGTCTGACGAGCTTCTTCGTCGTCCTCGGAATTCTCAGCAGGCCTCTCGCCCTCGGTCGGTACATCCGGATCCACTTCTGGAATATTCACCTCGGGTGCATTTGGTTGTGCCTCCTCTAGCATCTCGGTGACGAAAATAAAACAATCGTCATTTTGCTCGTCTAGCATGCGGGACACATCGTCGTCGCTAAGCAAAGGACACCGCACGCTCCTGAAATCATTGCCTCGTGTTAAGATGAATAATATGTACTCGATATTCGGCGGAGGGCGCAAAACGGCACGAATCTGGCTCACAAGACCATCGAGGGTAAGTTGATCCCTCCAGAAGAAAAGGCACATATCTATCCCATCGACGTAAACCGCTCGTTCCCAACGACCACCGTAACGTATCGTGATTCGTTGATTCGACATCTACAATTACAAAAAACATTATTGAATTAGGTTAACTATTACATCATATCCATATATATCGACGAAACAAACCAAAAATTACGGAAAAATACGTTTTTTGCAAAAAACAGGCCCTGTTACTCGAATGGACTGTTCCATCGAGTAACAGGATGGGTTGTTGCCATCGAGTAACAGGATGCACATTCGAGTAACAGGATGGCCTGTTACATTCGAGTAACAGGATCATCATGTATAGAGGTTCGAGTAACCTCACATTACTCGAATCTGTTACTGGAATAAGGTTAATCGAACCACTACTCGAAGGTTTTTCAGTAATGACGCATTCGAGTAACCAAGATCTTCAAAAATTCTTCGTTACTCGATGGGTTACTCGATGGAGCGTACCATCGAGCAACCCATCGAGTAACAGACGCAGAAAATAAAATCGCAAAAAACCTTGAACACGTACCTCTCGTTTTCGCTCGTTGAGGCACGCGTATATCCGATAGCTTTTTCCAGAATTTAACGGGGCAACATGATAGGAATTTTTTGAGAGAATTTTGAGAGAAATTTTGAATTTTTTTTTGTAGGTTTGGATGAATATGAGGGATATGAATGCACAATTAAACCTACATCAAACTCTCAACTCAACAAAAAATCTGATCTCGTGGGCCCCACAAGTTATTTTGATTTTGTTTTTATTTTATTTGAGATTGTTTTTGTTTATTTTAGATTTATTTAAATAATAAGGGTATAAAAGACATTTTATGTTCAATTGGTGTAAAAACCTCACACTTTTATAAAGGGGGACTTTAAACTCATTTAATTATCAAATGTGACTAAAAAGTCACATTCCCTCTATTATTAATTGTACAAATTATAATTTTGAGAAGAAAAAAAAACAAAAAAATGTACCGTATGTATTGTAATATACTGATTGCTACGTAACACTTCTATATTTTTCTTAGATTTAATTTTTTTAATATACTATATAAGTTGTTGAGTCCATAGATAATTATTTTTATAAAACAAATTTACTTCGTACGAAATCGCGGACAACTGTCTCTCAAGATTCAAGATAAAACAATAAATAATCGAAACACTAACGATAGTGAATGAATGAGTGAATTTAGATTCTAGTAAATAAAACATCCTAGTATCGAATGAATGAATTTAGAATGAATTGATAGCAAGGTGATATCTATTTATCAAATTCATCTCTCTTCATAATATGTCATTTTACTTAAAGTTACATAATTTTTTGAAACACATAGTATATATTTACCAAATAATTAATACAATATTACCTATTTTGTAAATTACATATATAATTTTTTAATTATGTAACTAAATTTTCATTCCAATTCATGTCTACTTATTTTTGTTTAAAACAGAAATATTAATTAATTTTAATTACTGTATTTTTTATTTGAAATTTTTAAGTACTACTCCATATTTTTTAATACTATTTTTTTTACAATTACATAAATTTTAATAATTATTAATCGAGTAATATCTACATGCAGGCCGGTAGTTTAAGTATTAGGAGTATTAAATTAAAAAAAAATGTGCTAAAATTCCAATAATGCTTAAATGGAAAAAATTGATGTACATTCATTTTTCAGAAGAACATTTCTTGAGGATAGATAAATTGCATAATTATTTGTTGTCTACTTGACGTTTATGTCTAAATATACCATTATACATGATATATACTTTTTGTGCTCTTCGACCATTTCCTAAAGTCGAGTGGCTATCATAAATATCAATGAAAACACGAGTTTATCTAATAAGTCCTCAAGGCTACGAGCAATCATAGAGCCATTAAACTTTTTATCCGACTTTATTAAAAGTTATAAACTTTGATTTCATATTGAATAGAGCAATACAAATTTTATTATTAGAAGATTTTCAAGATACAACCTCACCACCGATTGTAATGACTCAAAATATTCATAAAAATTAAAATGTTATTTTTAAGACACATTTCTTTGAACATCATTTCATAAGAACTCCAAAGTTAATCATATTTGGTTAAAAAAATTATTGGACGCAAGATCTTTTGAAAAATCAATAAATAGAGTAGGTTGAAAAAGACATGTTTATTTTTTAATCAAAATATCACTCTCGAAAGCATTCATTGGTAACCGACTCGATCCATAAGAGTAGAGATTTACCCTACAAGGAGTCTAGCATTATCGTACTTGTTAAAAATGTATTCAAAATGTCACATATTGAGAACACAATATATAATGGGTACTTTGTAGTTTATACTATTAACTTATCATTTTATATAATTAAATGTTTTCAGTGCGATTCACAAAATATATTGCCTTTAAGTTAAATAAGTTCACATGTAAATAATTTTTCATAAAAATTAAATAAAATTTCATGAAAATTAAGTAAATTTATCAAATAATTAAACTATTGGGAAATATAAAAATATTTTTTTTGTAATAAATTTTACATTTAAAGAGAGTATAAATATTTAATTTTAATTTGTGACTTCGTCTCTCATTTTTTCAAGTTGTATATAAAAAAGACTTAAAAATTAAGGAGGGTGTATTCAATTAGGATTTCATTGGATTTTTTTGGACTTTAAAAAGTTTATTGATTTATATTAATTTTTATATTTTATATTTTTAATTTTGAAATTCAAAATTCGATTTTTACTTAAAAATAAAATGTTCAATTTTAATTCTTTTGTTCGTTTTTAGAAAACTTAAAATTTTAATTTTCGACCAAATTTCAATTTTGAAAAAATTAATTCAAATATGTGTATATATATACATATATATATATATATATATATTTTAAAATACAAAAAGTATTTATTTTTTTAAAATAAAATGGTAAATAATTTTTTTTTTATTTTTACAATTGTTATACAAGTATAATTTTTCACCGAAAAAAAATTATTAATATATTCAATAATTTTAATATTATTTTTATATATATCAACATATACTAACATATTAACTTTTAATATTATTATAATTTATTATTATATATTCAACATATAATAACATATTATTTTTTGAATTTTTTGTTGTTGTGTTTTTTTGTTTTTTTTCATGTTTTTAATTGTATTACTGTTTATTTATATATTTTTTATGTTTTATTATTTTTTAATAATAAATTAATAATTAAAATAGAATTCTATAGAAATTTCACGTAATTAGGAGAGATTTCAAAGGCTTAAATTCTTTTGTATTTTGAAAATGAAATCCATAAAAATCCATAGACTTTTAAAATGACTTTTGAATACCGGTAGATTTTTAAAGACTTTTTAAAATCAATATTGAATACCTCAAGATTTTAATGGACTTTTAAAAATCCGAATTGAATACCCATAGACTTTGAAAGTCCATTAAAATCTTATAGAGTCTTGAATGAATACACCCTCCTAAAACTCATTTATCTCAAGTATTATTTTTCTAAAAATAATTAATTTATTTATTATAAATAACATAGTAAAATTAGCAGTTTAATTATATAATAAAATATATACATTAATTAAAAAAATGCGAATAGACTATTATAAATCGATTGTTCATGACATTAACTAAAAAAAAAAAATAGAATTTCAATTTGAATAATTAAAAAATAAATTTAGTAAAAGTTGGAAATTTCAATTCGAGAGAAAAAGTTAAATATAAAAAACAAAACTAAAATACTTATATTTACTTATATTACCTGATTTGATATTTATAATAAAATTAAATGATTATTCTTATGATGCAACAAACAAAAATTAGTACTACGTATTATAGAAATTTTGGAAAAGGCTACTTTAAGTAATTGTATATAATTAAGAGGGTGTTTGAGTGAGGTGTTATTATAGCTTTAAGATGTTAAATTTAAATTTGCAAATAAGGTGTTGAATTGTTTGAATAAAATAATATGAAAGAACTTATAAGATGTTAATAATGACATTATCGTAATAAAATGTTTAACTTTGATTGAATTTTAAAATAAGATCTTATAAGCTCTTAAGACCTTATTTTTTGACAAAATAAGATTTTTAAGAACATTACCAAATAAATTTAAACAGCTTACGAGAGGTCAAATATTTTATAAACTATCTCAAAATAACTTATTTAAGCTCAGTCAAACAACCTCTATATATTTTAATTTCTTTAACTATGAATTAGGTTAACATCCTAAAATTATATTTTTACATTAAAAATTGTCCATTCATGATTCATGCAAAAACAACAATGATAATGTAAGTTGACCACTTGAATCAAACAACAAAATGAATTTGAGGATTTAAATTTAATTAATTAAAAATATACTACTCCTATAATATTTTCAAAATGTTTTTTTTTATAATTATAAAATTGATAATATTTTAATTAATAAAAAAATAAGAAAAATAATTTGTTTTTTGAAAGTGTATTTTATAAAAAGTGAAATGTAAATTAATAAAACAAAGTGCCCCTTTTTATAAAAACTTCAAATTATTATTATACCCCAAATTCAAAATTTCAAATTTATGATTATGTTTATGATTTTGGAGTGTCATAGGCTAGATTCATAGTCATAGACTCGTAATAGAAGAGAGAGGGAGAGAGACTATTTTTCTACGAATTTATCTGTAAAATAGAAATAGGGCGAAAGATCACAATTTTAAGTTTCAGACAACTTTCTTTGACAGGTGGGGTCATAGCATTAACAGCACAACACCTCCATCGCCATCCTTCGTATAATCTCAATTCTCACTCCGACCCTGTAACCCGACCCAGTTACTTTTTCATCCCGATTTGCTATCTATGATGATCTGAGATTCCTTCTGGCATATTCTATTTTGTTTCAATCATCGCTTCTCACGGCTTTTCTACACCATTCTGATTGGGGGAATCGAGAAACCCTAAATCTCTTTTTTGTGGTGGACCTTCTTCCTAATTCATTGCGATTCGTTTTCTTCTGCGCCGGTGGCCGGAAATCGCATTGGATAATTGAACACTGAAGAATGAAATTTGATGTGAAGAAGTAAAAAAGTGTGATCGCGAGCTCTTAAAGGATGTGGTTTTCCTTTTGGAGATCCCGGGACAGATATTCGTTAGACGAACTCAGGTTAGTTGTATGTATTGGATTTGATTATGGTAATTGTCGTTTGATTTTCTCAATTTGAATGGCACACGACTTTACATTAGTAAAAAAAACTCTGCACATGAATATTTAGTTGGATAGATTGATTGAAGGACTGTGGGGCTTCTTCAAGGCTGTTCTTTTTCTGTTGCTTTTGTGCTGGCAACCGGTGTTTTTGGGACCAAATTGTAGAGATAAATATACAGAATTTCTTTTGTTCGCGCGCGCGCGTGTGTATGTGTATACACATTCTATTAAGATTTCCAATTGAATTTTATCAAAATTACATGTTACGACGAAGATAGGAAAATCCTTGGAGTTTAATTTTGAGCATGTAATTCTCGGCAATCATCAACTTTTGGATCTAACGAATAATTATTGTTGACTGTTGAAATGAGTGGTGTACAGGGTTTTTGAAAATTTTAAGTATTGTATTTGGATAAACTTAGGTCCCATGGAAAGATAACATGCTAGGGATAAAGATTGCATGTTAGTATATTCAACCATGAAGGTTCTCTGATGGGATACTTTCATCAGCTATTGCAGAATTGTGCTTAATATTGGTTGAATACGTGTCACAGTATAGGTTTTCTCTTAGGCGAATGTTTCTTCTGCCGAAATAGTTATGCTCGAACATCCACAGAACATGACTCATACTTTCAATATTTTTATAAGCTAACTGGATTTCCTATGTTTGGGAATGATCTTGACCAAATAGAACATTTAAGTATCATCTAGATACATGTGCAACATTACTTTGTTTCGGGGGTCCCACACAATTCATGAGTTTGGGTTATATGGTAGTGGCAATTTTTTTTGGTGGGGTTCCGTGAGAGAATAAAATTCAAATCATCTTTTGGTTCATTTTTATGGTGAAATTCATAAGTAGTTAATACTTAATAGTTATCAGTCTTTTATTATTTTCAACTAAAAGACACATTAGTACATTACTGCTCCAAATCCAATAATATGTATACTTATAGTGTTGTAAGGTGCATACATTGAAATCTTTTAGACAAACTTTTTAGAGTTCGAAGGTAATAAATCAAGCGTAGGCCTGAATAATCTTATCTCGCTAGTTATTCTATTCTATTCTTGACTGACTGTTTACTTGTCGTTTTGTTTTTTGTCTTACAATGATCTTTTGATGGAACCTTAACTAATTAGTTCAGTACATCATGCTGCTTAATGCTTATTTCTCTAGCTGGCGTTCCACTTGTTTAACTTACACCGATTCATGCTGATCCAAGCCTCTCATTTCATGGTTTTACCTAGAATTCTAGTTTGAGAGTTGACAATCAACTTGAGGGCTGAGAGGATGAAATATACTCTCTTAATTGTGTTCTTTAATGGAAGGGGAGAGTTAAATCGTGAGCATCATGAACTAATTACTACTAAATCGTGAGCATCATGAACTAATTACTATTCGAGAGAGAAACTAGTACAGTAGCACAAATTGAAGATACGTAGTGAATGTAACTAGGATTACTCAATCTGACCCGGTTAAGTGGTTAACTATTCATAGTTTTCCGGGCACGGAGTTTAAGAAAAAAACATTTTTCGACCTTTTGACCAAAAATACAAAGGTAAATGTATTTTAAGTTGATAAAATAAGGTAGCTGTGAGAGTGAAGTTAAAAAAGGAGGGCCAAAATTTTCTTTTAAATTTTAAAAGATAATATTTGTTTTGGAGTGAATATTATTTTGGGATGTTCCATAAGTACAGTATGAATATTATTGCGGGACAAAGATAATATTTTTTTTCCAATATTCTTCTTACTTTGCCCGTGGATTAACTCCTACAAATTTGATTCCAAGAATAAATTTGTTGTTGTGAAATACTCTTAATAAGGAACATGGCTATAGTTTGAGACAAACGAAAAAGGAGAACTTGTCTCTATCTTAGCTAAGGACAGAGAGAATAATTTTTCACTTACAACATGAAATTCCCGTTCGTATTAATGGAGCCATTCATGGATCATGAATTGAAATTTCATTCCTGAAGAATCATAAGAACATATCACATTTTTGTACCTCATTGACCAAACTCTTATACTCCCTCATTCCTGGAGCATTATTCATGTCACCGTGAGTAAATGTCTATTTAAGTTGATAAAGTGAGGTAATTGTGAGTAAAGTTCAAAAAAATACTATTACCTCCGTCTCAGAATAGATGACACACTTCTTTTTTAATTTACAAAGAAAGTGTGTCAACTTCTCTGAGACAGAGGCAGTATGTAACAAATTAGGGGTAAAATTGTCCTTTAAAGTTTAAAAGTAAAGTAATTAATTTCTTTTTGGGAGTGAATATTATTGTGGGACGTGAAATTATGAATATTGCTCCTGCGCAGACGGTGTATAACTTTTAAATTATGCACCACTTTTGCTGTGTCAAGGGTCTGTCTACGTGTGTATTCTCTTTTTTCCCATTTGGTATTTACTGTACTGGCCATTTCCCATCATCTTTATTTGAGAGTGTGGTTTTGTATATTTCATATGTAAACTTAATGCCTAGAGGATATGGCATTTCATATGCAAACCTAGTCTTGGAGAATTATGTTCACTCTTGAAATTCAATTAATCTTTTCTGCCTGTGCAATGATATATAGTTGCCTTCAATTTCTGTGAGTGTTTTTGTATCTCAATAATTAAACACGGGCTCTGTCATTGTTCTACTTCTAGAAAAGTGTTAGGAGTATAACTTTTCTTTGATGGAAATTACCAAAAATAAAAGTGCATAGTGGAGAGGATGCTTTGTTCAGGACATTTAATGGAAATTTTGTTTTCATTTCAATTTGTAATCTTCATAGACAGTTGGTAGTATTTTATTCAGTCATGGTGCTAAATTTCCCTTGGCATGTCATGGGTTTTAAATACAATGTGTTTTGTAAGAAAGATAAGGCTGATATACTCTTTTCAGTACATTTTACCTTATAATTTGTAGCATGGTTCTACTAAGTGGATTACTGAAGTTTAATCTCATTTGTGTCTGATAATGAATAATCCGGCATATTATCTATTATTTCGTTAACTTTTAATATAGTATTATTAAAATTCTTTATCTCATGAGTATCTGATGTTGCATGTATTGCTTATGTTGTTCTCTATGATGTATCTATAGTGTGTATATTCTCAAACACAACATACAGTTATGACTCCAAACAACCCTTGATCTTTTATGATCTACAAACTTGCCTTTTCTCTATCTCAGATTCCTAATCGATCAACTCATGAAAGTCCAAATTGTTAATGAGGTTAACAAGGTAACTTGTTCCTACTTTCTGCCATGTTCTTGTCTCTCGACGGTTGTTCTTTAATGTTCTAACTAAACATAGTATATTGTCCAGGATTTTGTGATTGAGGCCTTGAGATCTGTTGCAGAGTTGATAACTTATGGTGATCAGCATGATGCTGCCTATTTTGAGTGCGATATCAATACTTTATATGCTCATATCAACTTCTTCACACCTTTGTGTTTTT
This sequence comes from Euphrasia confusa, assembly GCA_954870475.1. NCBI lineage: Eukaryota > Viridiplantae > Streptophyta > Magnoliopsida > Lamiales > Orobanchaceae > Euphrasia > Euphrasia confusa. The sequence goes on from OX940960.1 coordinate 30,179,291, forward strand.
ATGTCACTGTGATGATTTTTGTTCCTTTTAGGTTTTTCATGGAGAAGCAGGTCATGGGAGAGTTTGTACGCATATTACAAATTAGTAGGACTTTAATTGTTTCTCTCCAGCTATTGCAGACAATGAGCATAATGATCCAGAACTTGAAAAGTGATCATTCCATATGTAAGTTGCATCTCAGCTTGAATAGCACAACATTTTGAATCACCTCACCATTTTTAGATTTCCTGAGGTGTTCTTCTACGTAAATCCTGCAGATTATATGTTTAGCAATGAACATGTTAACTACCTAATCACTTATCCATTTGACTTCCGGAATGAAGAGCTCTTGTCGTACTACATATCCTTCTTAAGGTTTTGATCCATTGATCTGTTTTTCTATGCTGTCCTTCATTATTCTGACTTTCTGAGCATTTTGTTATATACTTCTTTGCATCATGTTTTTGTATTTTGTCTGACTTTGGTTTTTCAACTTCTTGTGGACTGATAAAGGGCAATAAGTGGGAAATTGAACAAGGACACAATTTCTCTCCTTCTTAAGACACAAGATGTAAGTTCATTTAGGTCTTTTTATTGCAATCGGTACATCTTTTGGTTAAAACTATCGTCTCTTTACTTTAGTTGTAATTCCAATACCATTTTCTTGGAAATAGATGCTTGCAAGCGCTCTTTAATATATCTTCAACTGAAATTTAAGCTGCCTTTTTCTGCTTTATTTTTTATACTGGAGCTTTGACCTCATGTAATCGTTGGCTTGGCCTTTCCTCTTCACAATTATATTTTGAATTCCTGGAACCAATATATTTGAGTAGACTGAATTCAACTCGTTGAATCATTTATTTGAAAGAAGGGCGTATTTTTTTCTTCTCTATTTATGTTATAAAGATTTGTGTATTTATCTAGGTTGAAATCATGTGGTAGGCATATGTTTTCAGAGTGGTTATGAGCAGAGATTATGTCCACTAGGAGCATTAATGAGAATACTTGATGAGACTGCTAATGAAACATAGTAATGAGAACTATCTATTATAAGCTTGGAGTGCTTTCTAAGGTTGAAATGTCTTTGAACAATGCTAAGTTATGTAGTTGGGTAGTGCATTTTGCATAGGCTGTACTTGATGCTGGTATGGATGGATACACGTCCAAATTGATTTTCTGTTTACTGTATGAATTTGAGTGGCTGGATTATTTGTAGAATGATTTTCAGTTTTTCACCCTTCTTTTACATTGAACTTGGAATAAAGAAGGAATCGGAATCATGAATAATTTAGCTTGGTTAGGATTTACTTTAAAGAGTTTTTGGATAATTGTAGGACTTTCTTTTGTAGAACAATTCACTTTGTGGGCCTTGAATTTCACGAGAAGGGTATAAGATTGAGTAAAATTTGGTCTTCACAGTTAAAAGATACTCTGCTTGAAAAATGATAATAGGCAGCGATTGTTTTCACTAAAACCGTTCAATTTTAATGTCTTGGTTAACTTGCTGAAGTTTGCATGAATATCACATATTCACATTTGAACTTCACTGATATGTTCTTGAAAAGGTTTCTAGGAGCTGAAGCAATAAATTTGATCATTGCATTTTTTTCATAGAGAACTCCAAAGTTAATCATGTTTGGTTAAAAAAATTATTGGACGCAAGATCTTTTGAAAAATCAATAAATAGAGTAGGTTGAAAAAGACATGTTTATTTTTTAGATCAAAATATCACTCTCGAAAGCATTCATTGGTAACCGACTCGATCCATAAGAGTAGAGATTTACCCTACAAGGAGTCGAGCATTATCGTACTTGTTAAAAAATGTATTCAAAATGTCACATATTGAGAAAACAATATATAATGGGTACTTTGTAGTTTATATATACTATTAACTTATCATTTTATATAATTAAATGTTTTCAGTGCGATTCACAAAATATATTGCCTTTAAGTTAAATAAGTTCACATGTAAATAATTTTTCATAAAAATTAAATAAAATTTCATGAAAATTAAGTAAATTTATCAAATAATTAAACTATTGGGAAAAATAAAAATATTTTTTTTGTAATAAATTTTAAATTATGTAGTTGGGTAGTGCATTTTGCATAGGCTGTACTTGATGCTGGTATGGATGGATACACGTCCAAATTGATTTTCTGTTTACTGTATGAATTTGAGTGGCTGGATTATTTGTAGAATGATTTTCAGTTTTTCACCCTTCTTTTACATTGAACTTGGAATAAAGAAGGAATCGGAATCATGAATAATTTAGCATGGTTAGGATTTACTTTAAAGAGTTTTTGGATAATTGTAGGACTTTCTTTTGTAGAACAATTCACTTTGTGGGCCTTGAATTTCACGAGAAGGGTATAAGATTGAGTAAAATTTGGTCTTCACAGTTAAAAGATACTCTGCTTGAAAAATGATAATAGGCAGCGATTGTTTTCACTAAAACCGTTCAATTTTAATGTCTTGGTTAACTTGCTGAAGTTTGCATGAATATCACATATTCACATTTGAACTTCACTGATATGTTCTTGAAAAGGTTTCTAGGAGCTGAAGCAATAAATTTGATCATTGCATTTTTTTCATAGAGAAACAAAACTATAAGACTGTCTGATTTGGAAGATGGGCATATTTTTCATATAAAAACCACACTTTTGGGGTAAAAGTCATGCTTTCAGAACATCCATTTACGTTAAACAGGCATACTTTTTATTTGAAAATCACACTCTTAGGGTAGAGTCACTTTTTCAAAGCAACTATTCATAATGTTTTTTATAAGTACAAATTTTAGTGTAAAAATTATGTTGGTGTTATGTAAAACAGTATTACAGAAGTTCTTGTAAAACAGTAAACATTGAAGAATGCCTCGTCTCTTATTGCTATCTGTTTATCTTTTGTTACCCCCATTTAGGATGACGTAGTTTCTTTTCCCCTTTATGTTGAGGCAATACGGTTTGCTTTCCATGAAGAAAGTATGATTCGAACTGCTGTACGTGCTTTGACACTGAATGTTTATCACGGTGAGTTCCGTTTTTCAAAATTTGAATTCTGAATCCATATGGTTCCACTCATCGTGAATGTACATTTTGATTGGTTGAACTATATTACCTTTTGCTGATTTGCAGTTGGAGATGATGCTGTAAATAGGTTTGTATCAATGGCTCCTCATGCAGATTATTTTTTGAACTTGGTCAATTTTTTCCGTGATCAGTGCATCCATTTGAACCTAGTGATTTCAGATGCTTCAAAGTAAGATGTGAATGAATGATGACATTTCCTCCCATTGAAGTTCCCTATAATGTTTTGCTGACATATCAGTTTGTCTGACAGAAATCTGAGCATGGAGTCATCGTCTTCCATTCTTTGTGCTGTTGATGAGATCGAAGACAATCTTTATTATTTTAGTGATGTTGTTTCTGCTGGAATTCCTGATATTGGGAGGTTAATAATGGACAACCTTTTGAGGCTTCTGATATTTCCACTAATTCTTCCTTCTTTGAGGACTGAAGTAGTCAAGGTATTTTTACCCATATCTTGTTCCTTCTTCTATTCTGTGTCGTGTTTATGATCTGAACTTTGGTATTTGTGTGAGATTTTATGTTTTGTTACCTTCTAATTTTATGGTTGTGTATATATATTGTAACTATCTGAGTGTTATAAATTCAGGAACCAAGTCTTGGTGCTGTCACTTCTTTATATTTACTTTGTTGCATTTTGCGCATAGTCAAAATCAAAGACCTGTCAAATATTGTTGCTGCTGCTCTTCTATGTTGTCCGGAGACATTCACTGGGATTTCTGAAGCTAAGCTCAATGGTAGTATGTTGGTCCATGGTTCTTTAGATGCAGCGGACCAAACTATATATGAGAATAATCACAGTTCAGAGTCGGATAATGGACGCTTGCAAGTTATCATTCCGACATCTAATTCATCGCCAAACCACCCGCCACGTGATGTCTGGGGTCACGATTGTGGTGGTACAGAATTTGCACCAAGGTAATTGATTATGTTGATGTCATTTAATTGCATGTTATACTTGATCGTTTTTTAACAGTTGGTTAAAATTTTGAAAGCCCATATATCTGGTCAACCTACACATGTGATGGTTAACGCCGTAAATCTACATATATAAACCAACATCTTTTTTATTTGAAATCAGAATAACTGATAATTCTCCCTTCAATGGTTCATTTTTTTCCTTTTATTTTAATCTAGTTGGTGGACACATGAGTTCAAGGTGTTACTATGACATTGTTTCCTTTTCCTTTTTATTTTGATAAGAAACAAACAAATTTATTAAATAAATAAAGAAAGGGGAGTACAAGGGTACGGGAAATGCCGTAAGGAAGCAGTTACAAAGTAATACATTTATACTCCTTCTCTAACTATATAAGAAAGGGATCATATTTCCGCACATGTCTTTCTAGCCATTAGTATTTTAACTTGCCATCTCCAGATGACATGCGGAACTATGTTAAGTGCTTGAATGTGCAGAAGAACTTTGAATTTTTAGTATTTATTTGGTTTTTTTGTCTTTTCTTTAGAGGGGTATAGAATCCATCTAGTCTGTTTAGAGGATGCTGTGGGTTGTGGGTGTGGTTATTAATTTGGAGTTGTAAAATTTCAATGAAAATAATGGAATCTGTTTTGGAAGAAAAATATTATGAGATGCTACAGGATAAATGAGTGAGAAAGCTTTGAATTCATAACCGAACTCGCCCACCCTTTTGGGGACATTTGAAATTTGATCAATTAGATGGTATGAAATATACTAGTATACTCACTACCTGTTACGGTACTGGACCAGATGACATGCGAAACTATACTAGTACTACTGGTTATCATTGATTATTTTTCGTTCTCTCTATTCTCCCGATTGAGTGATTAAGTTTGACTACCTTGCTGAATGAGGTAAGAATTTTATTGTTCAGAAAATCATGTGTGACTTCGCCAGTGTAATATATTCACATTCTCTGAGCCTTTGTGAGTTGTGACTGACATAAATGTGCGAGGTCTTTTTTTATTGTTGCTGTTAAGAGTCCAATATATTCTGTTGGGCTAAATTACGCAGGGAAGCTTTGCTTTCATTTGTCACCAGTGGAGATGATGTTCAAGTCTCAGGCTCTTTAAATGTGCTGGCTACTCTACTGCAGACTAAAGGTCATAGTTTGCCTTATTTTTGCTAGTTAGCGGATGCATATAAGCAATGCACTAAGTTATCCATGTATTTACAGAACTGGATGAATCAACAGTTGATGCCCTTGGCATACTTCCACAACGCAAACAACATAAGAAGAAGCTGCTGGTATGTGGTTGTTAGTTTTCTTCTGAAATTCTTGGACAAGTGGAAGCCTACATGGATTTCCTTTTTTTTTTGAAGGATAACATAGAAGAAAAGTAGAATACTTTTCATTCTCAGTTGCTTCAGTATATGCACGGAAAAAATAGGCGGATAAACAAAAAAACGCGGGGAGGGTGACATCTTTCTGCAAGTTATCTATATGTTTAGACTTTAGAATAGCTGAAACAGTAAAATCATAGTCCTGAAAGAAGTGTTTTTGTCTGTCCCCATTACTACCCAGTTGTTGGAAAGATTCGAACATCTAGTCTTATTTGCTTCTCTTGTTGTACGAAATGCATCTTAGAACTGAAGTTGATATTGCAGGATTTGTAAAAATTGTTTTCCCTGGGTTCGGTAATGGTAAGGTTGAACCTCTTTTGCTTGATCTTGGGAATGTAGTCTTATATATGTTCTGAAATACTCCAGTACTTCTTTTTAATGTTTAATTCTTACTTATCATATCAATATATAAAAGAAAAACCTTGCAGTAAATAAGGTTCTAGATTTGTGGTCTGATAGCTATGCTATATGAACCCAAGTTACAGGCTTCAATTATTTTCTTAATTTACGGGCTTCAAGTATTCACTATCCAATTTCTTCATTTTCTAGCTGTCTGAGGTGGTGAACTTCAAGTAATTCTAGTTACCATTTCACTGTAGTTGCAACCATTAGCTGTGATATTTATCTAGTTACACCTGGTAGTATAGTCAGTAATTCTTTAAAACTGGTAGAACAGCTGTATGTGATGCTTTGTTTCCAGCTTTTACTACAACGCCTCTTTTTTGTGTGCCTGCAGCAAGCTTTGGTTGGGGAAGATTCTGGGGAAGAACAGCTTTTCTCTTCAGGAAGTAGTGAGGTTAACGATAGCATCAGTGGTGAACTCAATATCTATCTAAACAAGTTGAAGGTATAGATACTCTGGCATTTGTAGCTTACTCACTGACTATTTTTTCTGAACTCAACTATAGGTGAAACACTAACATTGTGACCTATATGATACAACATTTTTTTGAATTAGATTATAGGGCAAATTGCAAAATTTGCCGTGTCACTATAAGGGTAGAAATATTAATCATTTAAATTCAATTGACAGACTCGAAGACTATAATTTCTTAGAATTCTTCCAGGCAAATTCTTGCCGAACCCCCGAATTATTTACTGGAAAATATCTCATGTCGATCATGTGGGAGGAAGATCTGGGGCTTTCTGGTAGAATCATCCTAGTTGGCCATTTTCAACCCATGTGACACACTGACACCCTCATTTGCCAAGGTGGAATATAATTAACAAAATGCATGATCAAAGAATTTTCCCTTTTCTTTGTATACATCATCTACCAGCCCACCCCAAGCGCTCCCCCTTCCCCCACCACAAAGCTGAGCTGGCTGAGTTTTGGAATTTTTGAATTGGCAGTTTGAAAGGATTTATAAGGTCATCAAGTCTAGTGGTTTTGATTCTAAGTAATGTTTGGGGGTTCTATTGGTAAAAAGGAGAATTATTAGGGACTAGGGAGTATTGCAGTCAAAGTGGTGATATAGTACATTTGGCTTGAGAGTAATAGTATATTTGTTAAAGATAGATGTTAATCTCTTGATGATATATGAGATAGTATTAACTATAAAGTGGGTTTATGATCTCTTGAATCATAATTCATTTAGAGGTATTTTTATCTCTGATTTATCTAGAATTTGATATTATACAATTTAGTCTGATACTGTTACCATTTAAAGGTATGTCTCGTCCGTATTTTTTTTATAAAAGTATGCGTTTCTTATAAGAAAGTGTCCGTGTGTTTTAATTTCATTAAAGTGAGGTAAAAAAGTACGACTTATTTCACTTAATGTCATTCAACAGGGCTATGTTGGAGTTTCATGTGCAAGGCCTGAGGCTGGAGCGAGTCCTCGCGTGCATAGATTTGAAGTATATACTTGCTCTTACAGCTAGCAAATATATCATTTATTTACTATTTTCCCTTTTCATTCAGTGCACATTATTACCTGTTTCAGAGTCTGTTGGAGTGATGATGGTTATGTAGTGTTATTTTTTTACTAGTTAGTGCTGAATCATGCTTGGGCATATGCATATAGTTTTGAGGAGAGTTTGCATAGAATAATCCTCATAATGATACTATTGGACATAGATCATAGATGAACAGTTTTTCATCAAACTTAATACACAAATGGAGGATTACAATGTAGTTAGTGAAATTTCTTGCTTTTGTGATGTCAGGAACTTGTAATTGCTTTGCTTGAATCATTGCCCAATTATTTCCAGATACCAAATATCATTCCAGAACTCATATAGCAAAATAAAAGTGAACATTGTTGCATGTGGCTGTTCGCTGTTAAGTGTTGAAACTTGCAGATAGACATACATACACATGCGCACACGTACATGTATATATACACACACTCTCACACATTTGCTTCAAGAATATGATACACAGTGGAATGGGCATTTAACTCACTTGTTTGGGTTACTTACTAACTTGAAGATAGTTTGAAAGGACTGTTCGTCTTGTTTTGACAGGAAAACATTGTGATTTCATTTAATGATGACTATTTTAAAATTGGACTCCTGCTAATCCAAAAACTCGATGCCAATTGGTTAACAAGTGAAAAGTACCCATTTCAGCTGTTCCGTGGTTGAAGTTTTCTTTTAATAATTTCAAAGTGATTCTTAAGTGATTAAGAGGGCAATGGATATGATATTAGATTGATTATATGGTATGGTATCTTAGCGGTGAGTTGAATATGAATCAGAAAGTCATCCTTCACTTTTTTTATACTTAGCCAACACTTATCATGTTCTAAGAAGAGAGGTAGTATTTATTTTCAAGAATTCTGCATATATGTCTTCTCCAACAAGTCGATAGGACATCTGTGATTATTAAATGTGAACCTTACACGAGATATAAAAGCTAACTTATCGTCATCGGGATGCCCCTCTAGAACTGAGAATGTTACTATTAAAGTAGAGATGGATTCTTTTATATTTGGCGTATCCTTGTGTTTTGAATAACTTAGCAAAACAAATTCGCTGTTAGAACTATAAATTAGAGAGGAGGTTACCCTTATTTGCTTTAGCGTAAATTAGGCCAGTTTGTCATTTATTTAGTTATGCAAACTGGTGGAAAACCTTTTTGTTTTCCCACATTGGATGTATGTTTCTTGACCTAGTATTAATTCTGTATGATAGGTTTTGGATGCACTGGTCAATCTCTTCTGTAGGTCAAATATCTCTGCAGAAACATTGTGGGATGGTGGTTGGCTTTTGCGCCAGTTGTTACCTTATAGTGAGGCTGAGTTTAACAGCCATCACCTTAGATTACTCAAAGTAAGTTATATTTGCAAGCAAACTGAAGGTACCTGCTGTGGAATTCCTGCCTTTTTATGGCCATGTTGAAGTATGAAATTTACTAATCATGTGAAGTGTATGTACAAACTACTTGTCAAACTATTCTGAACAGATATTTTGCTGTATATTTTGTATATAATACTCCCTCCATTTCCAAAATAGATTTAGTTTTCATTCATTCCAAGTACATGCTTAGTTTTGCGCAACAATTAAGAAATGGAAGAACATGACCATATTAACCTTATCTAGTTATTTTCTACTTTCTAGTGAATAATCAAGTGATTCAAGGTTAGGGGCAACATAGGGAAGATAACCATTAAATTATCTTGAAAATGAAAAACTAAAGTACATTTCATTTGAAATGGAGGGCGTGCTATTTAGTTGTACTTTTAGATATCCTTTGTAATAAGTCTAGTTCATTGACGGGCTGTTTTCACTAACATGAATGTCTTTGTCCTTAGGAATCATTTCACTGCTGTACTAATCGTGTTCTGGAGGAGATTAGAGGACCTTGGTCTGATTTGTTGGTGACAGTTATTTGTGATGAGTGGAGGAAGTGTAAAAGAGGCATGTGACTTTTCTCTTCTATTTCTTTGTGTGCGTTTGTGTTTACTTTAGAAAAATATATAAATTAAGGACGATATACTATGTGACTAGTAACTCACACTGAATGACTATCACTGCCTGCAGCAATCGAGGCTGCTTCTCCTCGGAAAGATCCAAGGTGCATGCTCCTGCCACCGTACAAGTCTACCTCTGATGGTCTCTCTCTCTCTCTCTCTCTCTCTCTCTCTCTCTCTCTCTATATATATATATATATATATATATATATATATATATGGATAACCTGATTTTTGGTCGACTCAAACAACATCTTGTAAGTTTCCCTTTGGTCTTACAGAGAATCCTTCCTGTGAATCTTCCATTGCTGCTGGAGAAAGAATGTGTGAGACAGTGAAGGTTGTGCCCTATTGTGTCCTTATATATTTCATCAATATTACGGGATTGTAGTTTTATGTCTCCTCGTGCTATTTACTGAAGTGCACAATATAAAAAAATGGCTGAAGAAACATACTGTATTAAGTATTCTACAGATTTCTGAGAATATTGGATGCTCATAATGCTTTAATAATCCACATTTAATAATCACCTTCACTGCTACTTATTCACTTATAGGTGTTTGCGCTGCTTCATCATCTCCATGTGTTCTCCCTTGGTAAAGTCTTGCCAGATCAACCTCCTGTACTCTCTGCAATTGATCTTCCAGAAAAGTCTAGAGCAAATACTGCTGGAGTAAAACCACCAGGATTGAAACCAAACACTGAGGTTATTCTTGGTAATTTCAAATCTGAAATAATAAGTAGTAATAAATTTGGTTTTCCTTTCTACAACTACTAAATACTGTCATAAACGTGCCCCGTAATTATGTGGAGGACATTTGATTCTGTGAAATTAACACTTTTTGAATGAAAAAAAAAACAGTTTAAAAATCCAGAATTGATTGCGGTGTTTTCCCTCCTTTTCAAAATGTGATTTTTTAGATGATTATTTTGACACCCATATAATTACGGATGTACGGGACCATGATTGCAGTGCTTATAAGAACATCGCTGCATGCTTCAGTCTTCTGTTTTTAACTTGGTTTTCTTCTATCTTCAGTGGACGCATTGCCTTGCCGGATTGCATTTGAGAGGGGCAAGGAACGTCATTTTCAATTTCTAGCACTTTCATCAGGATGTTCTGGATGGCTTGTTCTTGCAGAAGAGTTACCTATGAAATCACAGTGCGGACTTGTTCGAGTTCTTGCACCGCTGGCTGGATGTAGTGTGAGTTTTGCTTTCTCAACTTTTCCGTGGCTTTACACAAGTTAGCCCCTCTGTCGCGCAGATAGTAAATTCAGAAATCCCCAATATTCACATATCCGACTGATTTTCACTTCTAGTCAGATCTAGTCTCAATCCGAGTCTTATTAGTCACGTGACTAAATCATACTCCGTATTTTTGAATTCAAAAGGGGATATTTGGAAAATTGATACTCCTAAAATTTAACAACTGTAGGAAAGATAGTCGATCCTAGGTTTTTCATTTGTCATTTTGTACAAATTAAGGATAAAGTTCAAAATTACCTTTGCATAATCCTCATATGATTAAATATTAAGATGAGATTGGATATAATCAGTCGATGATTAAATGGAATTTTAGCCAGAAATTTAGGGTTCAAGTTTGATTAGGACGGGAGAAAGATTATTTAGTTGGAATTTGAGCTAAATAATACTCATATGGAAGTGGACTAAATGACGATTATCCTCCATTGGAAAATAACTGTTCTCGTTACTCCCTATTTGTAGGAGCCTGATAATTGTACTCATTATTTTGATTTTTCTTGTTCAGCCCAGGTTAGACGATAAGCATCCGAGATGGCTGCACCTTCGAATCCGTCCATCCTCATTCCCCTTTGCCGACACTGCTAATTACACTGCCCGTGGAAAGGTTAAAGCGAAAGCATTAGCCGATGGAAGGTGGACCCTCGCGTTCAGGGACGAGGAATCTTGTCAGTTTGCTTTGTCCATGATACTCGAAGAAGTCAAGTTTCAAAGTGACGAAGTGGAAAGAATTCTACAACCCTTGCTTGAGCTCGAAAGAAGTTTAGACAATTCACGCCTTTCTCAATTTGTAGAAGATAACTCGTTATGAAATCCAGCCTCTCTTTTTATTTTTTATTTTTGGTTCAGTCTTTTTTCGTTCTCTTTATAAATTCACACAAAAGGGAGGGCATTCATTTCTACATCCCTCCCATTTGTATATTGTCCAAAAGAAATTCCTTTGGTACACAAATGCACCATAGATGATCTGATAATTAGCAGTACCATTCTTTGTACATAGGAGATGGGGAGAGACTTTTCTACCCTAAGTTGCCCTGATTCTATTCGGCCTGGTAGTGTAGGTTTCTCTTTTATGTAAGCTTTGTAACATTAAACAACACAGTGGCTAATGAAAGAAAAAAAGTTTCATTTCGACGAGCTGGTTATAACCGCGTAAACAATAATAGTGTTATTCCTTTCCTTTCTCTCTAGGCTTAGTTTAACTGGAATGGGATCACTTGTACTAAAGTTTCTACCCACGAATGTAATAAGCTAATGAGTGAAAATCAACTCAAAGAAATAAAATAGAGATAATATCATAAAAGATTTATGTAACATCAATCTAATAATCAGACCTTTAATTCTCTGAAAATCAATATTCGTAATATGTGAAGATTGTTAATTGATTTGTGCTAGTTGCTTATACTTAAAGTCTACATGATAAGTTTTTTGACATTTTGTTTTGTTTCGTTTTATCAACTTTTATGCCTATTCAGATGCGTCGGTATCTCATAAACATGACTAAATTGAATATCATTCATCTTTTTATTTTATTATGTGTATTAAGCATGTCGGTATCCCAAAAACATGACATCCCAAAAACATGACTAAATTGAATATCATTCTTCTTTTCATTTATTATGTGTATTAAGCATTTGCATGATCTCTCAATCTGTCGGTTCAATTTGCCCACCATTTTAATATTTTTATTGAAAAAAACCATTGTTCGAGTTTCAACGAGTGATGTGTAGTATCTTCTCTATTGGGGCTTTATATATTCATTAGAGAAAGATGGTAGAAAATAAAATTCGAAAAAATCGAGCCTCGTGTTCAACATGATTTTCTTAAAAGAAATTTGTCATCTATTTGTTTCTCCGAATACAACAATTACATAGCAAAACATTTATTTACGGCGAACTGAAACGTTGTCTAAGAAGTATCACTGGAAGATAAAAAAAACGAGTTAAACAAAGAAAGACTAGAGCGATTGCTCGGAAGATGTCTGTATATTCTCTTGTGCATGTTCGATTATTTTCGAGTGCTTCTCGATTCGTGTCTCTTTTATGCAAAAGATTGCACTTTAGATAGAGAATGTTGGAGTCGAATATTCTTTAAATTTAGACTATGTGATACTATGTGCTTTATTACTTGTATGCATGCTATATGTGTTTACTTTATGCACTAGATAGCGTATCCCTTATTGTAAAAAGCTAAGTGGGAGAGGGAATGGAAACATTCCCATGGTCTCCATTACTGTTCTGTTGGTGACTCTTATGGACTTTCGAAGTACGTATAGACGATGAACATAGAGTATACGACGCTGATGTGTGGTTGGCTTTTGGTAATTAACACTCCCTTGTATCAATGTCCAATTGGATATCTCTGGCGCTGACACGCGGTCAATCAAAAGGGAGGATTATTATTAGTATTTGGCAGATTCACGCAACAGACAAACTAATCTGGGCAGCTTCAAATTGTTATTCATTCATGGATTTGTAATGCATTTGTATTTGATTAAGGAGTACTCTGTATATAATTAATTCGTAATTAATTAAAGATATTTATAATTTCATTATAAAATTAAAGATATTTATAATTTCATGATTATAGTAGTATTACTTTTTTTTTGACAAGTCGAGTCGATTTTTTTTGTAATGACCTAATTAATTACTTGGTTTTAGCTTCAACAAAATGAGTTCCCTCCGGATTTGAACGGAGGAAGAGTAAACATGATCGGGGTCTTGACCCCATCATCTATAAATCCAAAAGGCAGAGGAAAGAAGAGTTGCGAAGGTGGGAAGGCGTCAACTCGGTGATCCCATTCAAGGAGCCGACCATAGCCAGGGGCGTGACCATCACGTTCAACGATCGAGATCGGGCGGGCATCGCCTACCCAAAAGAGGACGCGCTGGTTATCACAACCAAAATTTTGGGAGTTGAGGTCGCGAGAATCCTGGTCGATAATGGCGCCCACTGCAACATTATTTTCAAGCCGACTCTGGACCAGCTCGGGGATCTGGTTAATTATGTGAAGCCCTATAAGGAGAAACTGAAGGGATTCGGAAACGTGGTCGTGTGCCCGCTGGGAAAAATCACGATGTCGGTTGGAGTCGAATATTCTTTAAATTTAGACCGTTTGACAACAATTTGAAATGACTAGCATTCAAACACCTAATAAGTATGAATTAATATAATTATTTTAATTTAAAATTCAAATTGTAATTAATTATAATAATAATAAAAATATATTATTATTATATATTTTTTGTCAATAATTGACAAATAATACTTAAAAAAATAAAAAAGTAAAAATGTGTATTATAAGGTATTTTCCTATATTTATTTACTACACTTTGCATATTTTTTTCACTTGGTATATAATTCTCTTTAGAATTTTTTTTCAATTAGTTAATTTTTTGAAAATTAATTTTTCATTCATACTACTCGATAGGATATCAAATTCTCCACGCTCCATTTCCAACCTGATACACAGTGAAAATAATCCTCAAACTAACATAGAGAAATATAGTATTTATAAAAAACAAAATTATCGTTCAATTGCTATGAAGAGAATAATCTCATAAATAATTTTGCCAATATTTTTTTTTTTAAAATACAAAAAAAAAAAACATCAATGACTTAATATAGTTGTAATTCTAATAAGAAAAAACATACAAAAAGGAAAGTAAACAAAATAACAATCAAAAGTTTAAATAAAAATACAAAGAAATCAAAACAAATAAATACTAATAGCAACATGTTTCCAAAAGTTGCATCGTAGCGTGCATGCATGGACTTAAATCTTTTTTCGTCGAATCAGGCCATTCAAAAATTAAAGTTTGATAAACACCTCAAAGTGATGAATTCAAAAGATAAAGATTATAAAAAAAACTTATAAAAAACAAACAAACCAACATTTTAAAAAAACAAAATCAATACATATATTACAAATTTATTGGGAAAGAAAGTTGGATACTTGTAATTTTGAATAAAATTGAAAAATAAGTTAAATGGTAAAAATAAATTATATTTTAAAGTAAAAAAAATAAAAAACTTAAGGCATCTCTCATTGTTCAATTATCCAAACACGATATATAACACCTGCCGAACTCATTGTTCGGTGAAATGCATGTCTGAGTCGGAAATCAGAGGAAAGAGACGAAGACGAGCAAGAGGAAGAAGGCGAATATGAATGGAAATTTCCTCTCTCTCTCTGAAGATGGTGGACACCGATATCGTCGCGACGTCGCCATCTCCGATTGAGAGGGAGGGTCAAAATCGAAGTATTACTATTTTTACCTGACGCGAATCTTTCATCAGAGCTCGAGAGAGTAATAATGGCCGAATCTCTAATTTTGAGAGAAAAATAAAAAATGAAAAACTCGACAATGTTTTGCGGTGGTTTCCGGTGGGGGCACAATGGGAGTAAAAAGGGAATGAATCTATGAACATATGCATGGAGGATTGAGTTGGAGTTGGAGAGTTTGGAGTATTGCTGTGTAAGTTTTTCTTTATTCATGGATTTTGGAAAAAGTTGCAATAAAATTAAATACTTCATGCATCCGTGTTCAATTAATGTCTCATTTACTATTGATGAAAATATTAAAAAAAAAATATTTTTCATGTTTAAAGTGAAACTTTGCGTTGTAATTTCTTTAAAATATTATAAATCTATTGAAAAATTTAGTAATTTTTATAATTGAATAAAAAATTGTAACTTTGTTTTTACAATATAGTTTCTTGAATTCTTGAAATGATTTATGTATTTTTTTTTAAATCAATGATTATATTATTGTGATTTTTAGATTACCCATTATTTTTAATTTTCTTATAAAAACTAATAATTTTTTTGTTAGTTTTTTAGATTGGAGGGCAAATTTTGATGTACTGTATATTCACAATTTTTTAACTCGAAAAATAATATTTATAAAGTATGGTTTATTTATTTATTGCATTATAAGAAATTGCATATTGTGTAAATGTAATTATTTTTTTATTCTTGTATTTATGATTTATTTTATTTTATTGTGCAAAATGACAATATTTGAAAATTGAAATTATTATAATCAATATATCAAATATAATCGTATATCATGCCATTATTCATCTTATATTTATATAGTCATGTAAATAATTTACACATAGTATACATGCATGATATATATAATCAATTAATTGTTACTTTAACCACGGTATATGATTTGACATATAATTGTTACTTTAACCACCGGTATATGATTTGACGATTTGACCGCCAATTATATGATTTGACATATAATTGTTACTTTAACCACCGGTATATGATTTGACGATTTGACCGCCAATTATATTGACTATCTGGGTTGGGCGCGGGCCGGGCCGGTCCCAATATTTTTAGGGACCGACCCAAAACCCGATTTTCGGTCCGGGCCGGTCCGGGTTTTTTTCAAGTGAAGGACCGGCTTGGGACCGGGCCCAACGGTCCGAGCCGGGTTTTCGGGCTTTTCGGGCCCGATTTTTTAATTTTAAAAATATATTTTTTATTATTAAAATTAATTTTTTATTAATATTTTTTATAAAAAAAATAAAATTTTAATTTTTAAATGATATTATTATATAAAAGTTTTATAATTAAAATTTTATAAATTGAATTATTAATTAAAAAATTAAAAAATTATATAAAATATATATAATATTTATTAAAATTTTATATAAAAATAAAAAAAACGGGCCGGTCCGGGCTTTCGGTCCTAATTTTTTTTGGGACCGGCCCGGACCGACTTTTTAATTTTCGGTCCGGGCCCTTGGCGGGCCGGTCCCAAAAAAAATTGGGACCGGCCCGTGACGGACTTTTTTCGGGTTTTCGGTCCGGGCTTTCGGGTTTTCGGGCCGAAACGCCCAGCCCTAGACTATCTCATGTCCCAAAACATACATGAAACTTAATTATCATATAGTTAAATTCACACTATTTAATTTGAACAATCAAATTGTTATTAAATCATGCTCAATTTATACATCAATTTAATCCAATTAAATAATGCATAAGTATATAAAACAATTATAACATGTTTATCATTATTAATCCAATAATCAAATTGACATACAAATTAATCTAATTAATCATGTCATTCAATTATTCATGTATCAACAATTAAATCTATTAGAATTAAATACATGCCATAACACCTTATTCGGATGAATTGGCGCGATATCCGTGGAAGTGATACGTCAGAATATGGCGAACGTGAGCAGACGAACCGGGGAATGTATTAGGCGTAGGCGCGGCTCGAGATGCGCATTTTTCGGTTTTCTCGTCTAATCGGATTTCACATCGTATATTAAATTTAACTTCGGTATAGCACTAAATATACAGAAAGTTGAATACAATAGAAAAATATGAAAAACGAATTGGAGTGTGTCAAACACAAAGACCGAAATCATTCGGAAAGACAACGAGACTCACGGCGAGAGAGAGGAGAAGAGGGAGAGTGACGCACCGTGCTCACACATATGTGATTTATTCATTGTCCCTCAGTTGTTTTGGTTTTTATTTTTTAGAATTTTTTAGAAAAAAGTAAATATATTTTATGAAATTATAACTTTTACTCTACAAAATAAACTTTATAATTTAATGTTATAATTTTATATTATTTTAATTATTTAAAGTAGTTTGATAGTTGTATTTATAAAAAAAACTAATATTTTAAATTTAAAATATCTTTTTTACTCGTAATTTACCTTTAATATTTTAAAATTTAAATTTGAATTTTACTCGGCTTCGACTTCATCATCACTATCACCTTCAAAAATGGTGTATGGTTTGGCATCTCCAATGTATACCATCTCGTCTTCATCCGACTCAATTTGAGCAGTCCATCTCGCTCCTTCATCTTCAAAAAACTCAACATCAATTTTCGCATCATCACTTTCAACACCTTCTTTTTCGATGCTTACATCTTTAAGAACATCTGAGGGCATCTCCTTCCTCTTCTTAGCTTCATGTGCATCAAGAAGCTTGGATCTCGCAACGCGATTCTCCTTTTCCTCGCCACTTAACTCCTTCCCACTTTCTTGTGAGCGAGATTGTCGCACAATTTGAGGATTAGATTCTATACCTGCAGAAATAGTTGGGTCATCACAACTTGAAAATTTTAAAAATAAACCCATTGAGGATCCTACTTTTGTGAATGTTGAAATATGAATATTATAAGTAATAGGAATGTCACCAACAACACATTTCCCGTTGACCTCAACCACTCATTTTCCCTTGTCAGTGCGTTTCACCTAAACCTCCACCTGTTCATCCAACTTCCCTGTAGCCAACTCTAATTGAGCTTGCACTACAAAATCCCGAATCATCTTGAATAAGAACGTGTTTTTCAGGGCACCACTTCTAGACGGGCCAACATAACCAAGTCTTCCTCTTGGTGGATCGTCGCGGAAAGCTCAGCAAAACTTTCCTCGTCTTCGAGCATCTATAATTTAAAAAATAGCACACTTTTTGATACAACTCGTAAAATTCATTAAACACAAGTTAACTTGCACAGCTACCCTCAAGGGAAACATCAATCATTCATGACTAAGAAAAATAAAACATTCAAGCTCAAAAAAAACTTAGTCTATAAGATAGATATCAATACCAAATAGTTCTACACATTTCAAACCACAACCCATGTGTTTTAACAACAAAGGGTAATTTTAGAATATTACACTTTCTTATAATTAAGAAAAATAAAGTATTTAATTATAAATCAATATTGTGCTTTTTTGCCAAAAATACCCTTTAAAATAATATATTTTATATTATTAAAAAAAATTAAAGTATTTTTATTTTAATTCTTTTACGTGGTGTGGAGCGATCAACGGTGATCTCGTTTAATTGTTATTATTAGTGGTATATAAGAACACGATGAAATTGTTATGAACACGTTTATTCCTAAGACTTCGTAAAAATACACAGGGCCAGGATATTTAATACCATAGAGAGAGAGAGAGTCCATTAGAAATAGACTGGACAGACTGATCACCTTTTCTCAAGCCACCAGAAACAGGGCCACCTCCACTTCCTCATCCACCTCCACTTCGACAAAGGCGTGCTGAAAACAAAAGAAAATTTAATGTTAGAAAAACAAAGCAAACATAGTAAAAATCAAAACCAAAAATCGTAAGAATACCTTCCATCAATTCCAGCGCCAATTTTAGATGAAGTATCCTGAAATTCTAATTTGGCCAAATCACCTGGGGTGTAACCGTCTCCAAAAAAGAACCGACAAACGGCCAGACCAAAGGAATTCACGTCCGTCCTTATCCTTTCCTCAATCTTAGACTTCATCTTCGCTTTCACCAACCTACCTCCGTAAGGATCACCTAACTCTGTTTCAATCAACACAC
Organism: Euphrasia confusa; assembly: GCA_954870475.1. Taxonomy (NCBI): domain Eukaryota; kingdom Viridiplantae; phylum Streptophyta; class Magnoliopsida; order Lamiales; family Orobanchaceae; genus Euphrasia; species Euphrasia confusa. Next base: position 30,198,206 of record OX940960.1, read on the forward strand.
ATTCATCAACACTAAACTTAACACCAACCTTTCCAGCATCCTCGTACAAACAATAAGAATCCAACTTAGATAAAGACGGATGAGTGGCATCTTTTACATGCAAATACCACAAGGCTCGAACCATCTCAACCAATACACGTCTAGTTGGCTCAAAAGACTTTCCATCATATTTAAAATGTGACAAATTCTTCGAACAATACTCGAATGCATAAACAGTACAACCATTCACGGTCTCTTTTCTAAAATTACGACTTACATACGACGTATCCCCAAGTTTATAAGACAACTTCACCTTTTTCTCCATCTCAACCTCTTTAGAAGTAAAATCTACCACATATAGCCTACATCTTACTCCATCAAAATAATCATGAAACCATTTACCATTTCTTACTGTATCTTTAACAGGTAGGCCATCATCAAATGTGATAAGCACCATACTAAGAACATAAAAAAAATAAAAAATAGATTAAAACCAATTTAAGAAATCAAAATGACATTATTCATTGAAAATTTAAAAGAAATAACTTGAATGAGGAGAAGTGGGTGAAAGAGAAGATGAAGTCAACCATTGAGGAAAAGATAAGTAAGGATGTGAAATCATTTGGTCTAACTGTTTGCGGTTTTTCTTCGGCTTGAAGGCGCTTTCACTCAGGTTATTTGTCCAAAATAGAATTTTAAGATTCTATATCTAAAATGAAATCCAAAGACGCTCTTAGGAAGGAGAAGGTAGCTAAGTGGCTGCCTAACCCAAATCAGGCGGATAAAAGACGCCGGAATTGATTGAAGGTATTATTACAATTTTTAGTTTTTATTTTAACTGTTTTTTGTTTTGTTTTTCTAATATTAATTTTTGATTTTTTTCAACACGCCTTTGTCGACCGAGCTTAACTATCCAATTTTAAGTTTTCTTTCGTGCAGGAAACACGTGAGTTCCTGAACTTACTATCCAATTTTAGGTTCTCTTTCGTGCAAGAAACACATGAGTTCATGAACTTGAGTAAAATGCAAGAACACGTGAGTTCCTGAACTTGAGTAAAATGCGAGATCGTGAATTTCAAATGTTGAGCAAGTGAGGTTTAAACTAAAAGAGAAGATGCAAAAGATATAAATGATTTGCCCACTTTATGGAATGAAATTGGAAGAGAATTGAATAGTTTAAGTTCCTAATGTGTAAGAGATATGTTGGATCTACCCAACCATTGAGATCAACGTTGACATTTTATATACTCCTAATAATAACAATTAAACGAATATTGAGATCAACGTTGATCGCTCCACAAGCTCAACACCCGACCTATAAATGATTTGCAACGCTCCACACCCGACCCATAAATGATTTGCCCACTTTCTGGGATGAAATTGAAAGGGAATGAAATAGTTTAAGTTCTGAATGTGTAAGAGAGATATGAAATTGAAAGGGAATGAAATAGTTTAAGTTCTGAATGTGTAAGAGAGATGTTGAATCTAACCAACCATTAATTAATTAGTTAATTAGTGTATAAAACATTTTATATAACACTAATAATAACAATTTAACGAATATAGAGATCAACTAGTTAATTAGTGTATAAAATATTTTATATACCCCTTCTATTTGATTTGAACTTGATCGGCATCCTCACACAAGCAATAAGACTCCAATCGAGACGATGTGTGGCAGCCTTGGCATGTAAATACCAAAGACATCGAACCATTTTCACTAAAACAACTGGGGTCGGCTCAAATGATATCCCCACGGTTATAAAATGATTCAAATTTTTCACACAATACTCAAATGCATACACAACACAATCATTCTTTTCTGAATTACCGAGTGACATACGACGAATTCTCGAGTTCGAAAGATAATTTCACCTTCGCCTTTATCCTAGGCACATTAAGATTAAGAGCATCAACCATATATAGCCTAGATCTAAATCCATTAAAATAACAATTGATTGAGCACTTGAATTGAGAATGTAAGGTTCAAGGTTTCAACAGGAGAGATGTGTGAGTGAGTGTTTAAATTTCTGAGACATGTGTGTGGGTATTTAAATTTCTGCAAGTAATATAGAAAAAAAAACTTTAGCCAATGAAATAAAACACGATTAAATGATTTTTAGCCAATGAAATAAACCATGATTTATGGTTATACTATCTTTGTTACTACTATTTGTGAAGGAAACCATGATTTATGGCTATTTGACTTTCTTTGTTAATACTTCACAAACCATGATTTATGGCTATTTGTGAAAGAAGTGTGACCATTCCCTTTAATGGTAAGTAGAAAGTAGACTCATTTAAAAACCATGATTTATGGCTATTTGTGAAAGAAGTGTGACCATTCCCTTTAATGGTAAGTAGAAAGTAGACTCATTTAATGGTAAGTAGAAAGTAGACTCAGTACAAAACAACCCGTTCTTAGATTTTATATTTAAAAAAAATCTAAATAATGTAATTAATTTAGTAGAAAGTAAAGAGAGAAAAAAACCAGGAAATTTTAGAAAGCAAAAAAAAGGGATTGAGGGGGCTTGCGGTGCGTTTTTACACTGCACCATAAGCAGTGCAATCTTACGCCATTGAATAATATCAAACTAAAATCTAAAGGTGATTATATTATTTAAATAAATAACAATATATTTGATTGCCCGTTGTTTATAATCATTTTTTTTTAATTTTATTTTATTGTTATTATTAATAATTTATTTTTCTTCATATATAAAAATTAAATCACTCAAAATAAATATATAAAATATTATACGGAGTATATTATTATTTTAAAAATATAAGAATGTTTAATTATTTTATATAATTATTAATATTTTAAAATTAAATATAAATTTCTTATATTTATATATTTAAAATTTTAAAATATTATTATTAATAACTGATAAACTATATAATATTCATATTAATTATATAATTCAATTTTAGAATATATAATAAATAAATAAAATAGTTATTAGAAGAAAAACAATAAATTATTAATACTTACTCTAAAAAAAGTATTAAAAATATAATTGAGTTAAGATTTTATGATATAAAAATTATAAAAAAATATAATAGCGTTAAAATTTTGTGATATTAAAGTTATTAAAATATAATTGCGTTAAGATTTTGTGATATAAATATTATTAAAATTGTGATATTAAAGTTATTAAAATATAATTTTGTTAAGATTTTGTGATATAAATATTGTTAAAAATATAATAACATTAAAATTTTGTGATATTAAAGTTATTAGAAATATAATAATTTTAAAATAAAAAGTTATTAAAAATATAATCGCGTTAAGATTTTGTGATTTAAATTTATTAAAAATTTATGATATAAAAGTTATTAAAAATATAATAAACTTAATATATAATTATGAATTAATTATGAAAGTAATATTAATAGTAATGAATAATAGTTGTAATTTTTTAAGAGTTAAATGAACACAAATAATAAATAAACGGGTTAGATTTTGTGTTGTGATGTTATATTTATTTGGGCAGTATAATAACCGTTAGATTTTGTGTTGTAGATTTTGTGTTGTGATATTGGGTTAGATTTTGTGTTGTGATGTTATATTTATTTGGGCAGTATAATAACCGTTAGATTTTGTGTTGTAGTAAAAATGCACTGCACGCCCCCTCAATCCAAAAAAAAGCCCAATTTTTAAACTTCTGTATACCAAGTCCCAAGCCCAAAAATTAAACTATCTTAAAAGAAGATATAATAAATCCAGATAAAAAGCTAAAACTAAATTTCTTTTTAATTACGATAAAAAATGAAATACCCTGAAATATAAAAACCCTGAAATTTGATAAAGGAAGATGAGCATCCCAAAATTCAAATACAACTACAACTTGATGGTTTACAGATCAGAATCTGCATATACATCATACATGGGTAAAAAAAATTGACAAAACAAAGAAACGAGAAAAAAAAAAGAAAAAAAAAGTCGACCCTATCGAGTTATAGCCTATTACTATTATAGCTGCTATATCCTCCGAGACCCCCCGATGAACCATAGCCATCATATGGTTGTCCTCCTGTAAACGTCGAGGATGAGTAAGAGCTGCTGCCACCGCCCAACTGCGAGTAGGAAGACCTCAAACTGGACTCAAACTTGCTGTAACTGCCTGCATGTGACTGCTCTCGGTGACCACCGATGAATTCCTAGAATAGCACAGAGTTTATTTATTAGTCTGGATTTATTACACTCTTTTCTCACATTTGAATCAAACAATCAGGCCATTAAATTCATTCAGGTTGTGTTACTTCCAAATTCCAGCCATCTTTCAAGATTACTACAATTACCGATGTTTTTGAAATAAGGCTAAACCTCCTGTAAATAATGATCCTTATCCTTGATTGTATATATTCATTCTATATACTACCCTGAATAATGCATTTTACCTGAATAAGTTGCTGAGCAGCTAGAACTTGCGATGTGGACCCTTTAATCTCCACCGTAATTTCCTCGGGTAGGCCTCTACTCTCTTGGACAGTGAGAATGGCACCACTCGTACGTCGTATATAATCAATATTCGCTCCTTGAACCCCGATAATATCCTCCGCGTAAGCAAGAGGTATTTGCATAGTCTGTGAAACCTCCATAAAAAAGGACTAATAAATATATTGTCATCATATATACTCTTCCTCAATAGACAATAAGAAAAACAGTAAGTAGCCAAGTAGTAAGCATGTGATCCACAAACAAACCTGATTCACAATGGGTCCCCCAGGACGTCCTACTGTTGACGAATGACCCCCGAGCCCATGATCTGGTGGTCCATACAATGAGAGCCTAGAAGACGGCATATGCGATTCGACTATTTGGCTTTCGCGGTCAAGATAGAAATCCATTTTCACTGGGGCAGGGTGGTAATCGGAACTCATAGAGGTCTGAGGGTTAGATGAATGTAGTGATATTTTTGTCTTGTCGGGCCAAGTGTCTACTTGTCTTTCCTGAGTGGCTGGAGCAGGAGCATTATACTGTAAAACACCAGGCATAGAACAATGTATTGTCAACAATATAATTACTAATATAATTAATATTAGTTCCATAAGCCGTAACCTTATTTAATTCAAATTGGGACTAACTTACATTCTTCTCAAATAAGGGAAGAATACTGTGATCCACCAAGAACTTTCTCAGGTGCCCCACCACAGCTTCCAAAGCTTTGAGAACCTTGAAGCCTTCGCCTTGCAACTCAACAGGCCGTTCGTCAGAACTGGCATATATAGGCAAATCATCTGCAAAACACCAACAAGAAAAATATCACGGGCAAGATTAGGGGAAGGAAGAATATAGTAAACAGATTTACCAAACACCAACAAAGGGATATCACATTTTCACAAGCAAGAACGGTCATGTAGTTTAGGGTGCTTATGGCAGAATATATTGAAAATAGTGAACAGAATTTTAAAACATGCAATATGAAGTGAAATAAAAGATAATGTCAACGGACATATATTTCTTATACCATTCGATAGCACCCGAACAGAAGCACCACTGCTTTCCTGGATAGACTTTATCAATGAACCTTGTTTTCCTATTAAGCTTATAGCCTGAGTGGATGCCACCAACAATCGAATCGAGCAAAATGCAGCTCCAGCAGCGGTTTGGCTGTCGTCGTCATTATCAGGCAGCCCATTAACACGTTTGAAGATTCTTAAAGCTGCATTCATTGCTGGAGACAATGCCAAGTCAGGTTCTTCCTTACCAGTTACCAAAACCTGCAATATTTTTTACCAGTTAAAAATCACAAGTCATTATTAGGTCAATGATTCAACTAAACAAAGCGCAAAAGAGAGACAATAATAAAAGAAAAGTGTATTTCATGCTTATGTTAATGTAAAGCGTTGAAGTTAAATTATGCACAGCATTCTATGTTCATATTTATTGTGAATGTTTATATGATTATGCATGAATAAAGAATTCATATAATACTGAAAATTTTGCAATTGACTCAAATGTATTTGTGCACACATAAACAATTATATAGAGAAACTTAGAAAAACTCTCTCCGTGGGTGTGGGTGACAAATAGAATGACTGGAGAATAAAGAGAAGGTCAAGACTTTGCACAAATATGACTAAAATTAGAAGGATAAATGAAGGGATTCATTATTTTAAACTTTCATAAATGGTAATGTCAATGAATCTGGTTCTGGTAAAGAGGTCATAGGTTAATAATCCAGTTCAAATATTTGGCCAGAACAAAAATTAGAAGAAGAAAAAATACTACACTAATAATTAAACAAATTAAATAAAGTTCCAACTTCTGAGAGAAACATTCAGTATAACTTATTATCATTATCACGAACTAACATATGAATTAAGTGAACAAAAATATTAGGAAAAAAAGTAGGTGCTTTCTTGGTTTGACAAATTGCTATTGGGTGGAAAATGACTAATTTCCACCCTCAGCATAATTTACCAAAATCCTTCTACTCCAGCTATATAAACCCACTGCTTCAGATGAATATAGCAAGTTCATATCATTACGAAAACTATCGTCAAAAGTGTACTTATAGTAATAGTCTCAATATGTGTCAGAAGGTCAGATATTAATGATAACACGAATCACCTAATCTACAATAAATCCTGTGAGAATGATACCTGATATTCAACAGCAGCAGTTTACCATGTTCATTCTCATAAAACACGGACTCCCTTACAGTTAACCATGCATATTGTATCTCATCAGATAAACTTGGTAATAATAATACAATAAAATTGATAGTCTCCAATCAAGAATCGAGGATATTTAGCAAATACCTTGTAACCAACAGATATATACACATATCCATGTAGCTTATTATTGACTAGGTAACCAAACATATAACCGGGAATTTGTTCCAAAATATGCACGAAGTCTTAAATATAAGAATGAATACAATAAATTCTAAAGGCACCGACAAAAAACTGAAAAAAGTAAACATAATAAAACAATGGAAACTATAGGCTTCAGAACAACAAAAGCAAAGTCCAAAAAATCTTCTCAAGATGAAGATGATATAAATCCAAATATTTTCAAACATCAAATATAGACCCAAAACAAAAGGTCACTAAACCAAACAAAAAGTAGTACCTAAGATCCCAATTATAACTCCAATTTACATTTAACAAATACGAAAACTAACTTGTTTATTATCTCACCTTTATATTCAGAACTATAAAAAATCTTATAACCTACCAAACACATAGTAAATCCCCAAAAAATTTATACCAAGACACTAAATATAAAAGAGCCGTAATTTATAAATTCCCCAACAGAAATTTGCACACTATTATTTTGTTTATATCAATGTAGATAATTAGGGAGAGATGGAATTACAATGCGATCCGGAGAGTTGATTGGGCCATCAAGAACTCGAACCTTGGCGCGCGTCTCCTCCACGAGCTTCTTAATGAGATCTCCTTTCTTCCCGATTATGGCACCCACTTTGAGCACCGGTACCACAATCCGAAACACGCTGTATCCCGGCCATCCCGGCCATTTGGCCCTAATCTCCGCCAATTCATCCTCTTTATCGTCGGTATCCTTCGTATCTTCCGCCGAGGGAACTTCGGATTCCTCTCCGTTATATTCTAATGCCTCGCCGGCTACCAATTGTTCGGCGGCGTGCGCGGAGTCGGGCACATAGGGTTCGGCGGCGGGCGCGGAATCGGGCACGTAGGGTTCATCGGCTTCAACGCCGTTGCCTGCGCCGGGATGAGTGGACTCCATCTACAGGAAGTGTTGTTCCTCTTGTTAGGTATCGGAGAACGAGAGTTTTCTGAAGGGAAATTGAGGTTTTAAGAGGTAGAAGAAGGGGGTCTGGAAGAACGAAGAGACTATTCTCAAGATTGTGCGCGTGAATATATATACTGTATATTATATACTTGTGTATTAAACAAACAATCAAAATTATTATAATTTAATTTTCAAAATTATAGTAAAAAATAATATATTATATACTTGTGTATTAAACAAACAATCAAAATTATTATAATTTAATTTTCAAAATTATAGTAAAAAATAATAGTAACAGAATAGTATATAAGATATAGGTCTAGTTGATGATCTACTTCTGGCTGGAGCATTACTCCGGGTGTTATATCATACACATATATAATAATATTAAATTAACGGTCAAGATTTGCATGATGTATTCATCTGTTGTATGATACACATCTATATAATAATATTCAATTTGAATTTGCATAAGTCTATAAAAAGTTTGAGTATATATTACAGTTTGAAGTATTAGGGCATCTCTAACCGATACCAAAAACCTATTTTGGAGTAGGATAGATGCTCCAACCGATACCAAAACATAAACGGTTTTATGGTGGGACCCACCAAAAAAATACTTAAATTTACGTCTACTGTAAACACAACAAAAAACTATTCATTATTTATAAAATTATCATTTTTTTATAAATTAATAAAAATGACTCATTAAACTTTTTTGTTTCTTATTTAATATTTTTTGTAACGTAATATCTTTAAATAATCATATCATTAATAATTAAAACAAATTATTTTATAAAAAAATGATATAATATAATTAAATATTAAATATTTAATTGATAATAAAAATAAAATAAAAATAAAAATAAGATATTTAAAATAAAATGCTACGAATTAATAAATAAACTATGAATCACAATAACAAAATTGATCGATAAGCAGGTAAATTGAAAATAATATTTATTAAATTTTTTTGATGTCAAAAGTTATGTGGTTAAATAGTAAATTTATAAAGATATTGGTTATTTATAAAAATAATATAAATAATTATATAAAATGAATATCTAAAGAATATTCTTTAAAGTTTGAATATTGGTTTTTCCGTTGGAGACAAATTACTGTAAACTTAAACTTAAACTTATTTTGAGTTTAAGTTTTGGTTTTTCGGTTGGAGATGGCCTACTTAATGGATTTTGTAGAATTTTCTTTTAAAATATAAATTTACTCTACAAAATCTCTTATAATTATCAAAACAAATTAATGATTTGTATTTAATTGCTAAAATATTAATAAAAATAATAAAATTTAAAAAATTAAGTAAAAATAACAATGGTTAATTTTTATTCTTTTTTTAATGATTTAAATTATTATAAATAATAAAATTATAAAATATATATATTAAAAAAAAAATAGAGTTTGAAGTGAATAATAAAAAGGGAAAAAACAAAGAAAATGACAAGTAGAAAAAAAAGTTATTTGAGAATGAATTTCGAATTATTTTGATAAATATTATATATATATATATATATATATATATATATATATATATATATATATATATATATATATATATATATATATATATATATTGTAGTTATTTTTTAATTCTTATATTTTCATATAAGATTTTTTTTAAAAAATAAAGTTAAGAATAATAATAATAATAATAAATAATGTAATTTTTAAATCATTTAATAATCCATATACATATATATAACATATGCATAATGCATCAATAATTATATGAAAATTTATGTAAATTCCAAAAAAAAAGAATGTTTTAAATAATCCATTCAAGTTCATAAAAAGTAATTTAAATCAATAGAAAAAATTAAACTCTTTACAAATTTGAATTTTTTAAATTCATATATTTTTTTAATTTAAAAAAATCAAATAAAATTTACTTCAATCAATATAGTGTCCCACACCACATTAATTTACATGTAGACCCCATATCTTTCATTAATTATACTTCTATCTTTCTACACACAAATTTTTATTTATTTTTTGATAAGGAGGAGAGACGAGGAACTCCACTCTCACCCGATCGGAGATCCCTCGATCGGGTAGGATGTAAATAGCAGACACCTGTGCGAGAGAGCCAACATGTCGAACCCCAGGATAAACCTTCATAATATTTCAATGAAAATTTGTCCCACCCGAGATTCGAACCTTGCGTCGCCGGTCGCCGGGGAATTACACCCACATCATCACAGGCCTTACCACTCGACTATGCTCCTGGAGACCACAAATTTATTTATTTAAAAAAAAAAACATACTTTACAGAGCTTAGCTTTTGTTCTCCACAATTAGTTAGACGTGTATGGACAGAAAACAGGATATGGGGGTAATCGAGTCGAGACCATCCAATCAAACACAATAAAAACTGAATTAAAAAAAAAGTGACAAATAATCATAATCTTCAAACAAAAAAATCAAAACCCCAAAAAAAAAAAAAAAAAAAAAAAATCAAAAATCAATCATATTCTTCTTTCTCAACCTTGACAATCTGCATGCACTTGTTGACCATGTTAGCCATACTCGGCGTCTCGTACGCGTCTCCCTCCAAAGCTCGTCGTCGAGTCGTGGCTCGCTGACTCGCGTGCGCGCTCATGGTCGACAGAGCGTAGGCTCGTCCGGCCTCCTCGTACTTTCGCTTGCTCCCCATCCTCTCTTCTGTCTCCTTCATATCCTCCTCGATTTTCACGACCACCCCATCCCCCCCCTGCCCCGACTCTGACGCAAGAATCGCCGACCTCCTTTTCGACAAAATCTCTCGAGCCCCTTTCAGGTCCCCTGCCTCCGCAGCCCTCTGCGCCTCCGCAAATCCTTCAGCCGCATCGAGCCGATTCCTCTCTCTATCCACCTCGATCTTCACCTTCACGTCCGAAGCCAACGCGACCCCCGACCGCCCTATCTCCACAAACTCCATCCCGACAATCTCGTTCGAGTGCACGTCTTTATACGAGCAATCAATGTCCAAAAGGGGTGTTGTTCGATTATTCTCTTCGTCTTCTTCGTTTATGTATGTTGGGACGATATGTTGATAAAGAACTCTTTCTCCTCGTATGCGTAAAGCTCCCCGACTTTAACCGAGGCTCAGGTTTCGGATATCTCGGAGGCGTGGGTCCCGGAAGGGATCGACTTGATGACGACCCCGCTCGAGGCCGACTTCAGAGTCAAGACGAGGTCGCGCACCACCACGCTCAAGAGGCCGCCGATGCAACGAGCGAAAGCGTCGCTCACCGTCTCGTGGACCTCGACGAACGAGAAAGTCCCGCCCGAGGAGTTGGAGATGGCGTGCATCAGGATCGGGTCGTGGTCCGCCCCGAAACCGAACGCGTGGACGGGAATCTTTTCTCGATTGATGGAAGCGGGGAGATAAGATGAAGGCTATCTCGTGTTCCAGGCGTCGGAGAGGAACATGACGCTCGACACCTGGTTGCGGTGGGCCCGCTCGTCGAGGACGCGCGCGGCGTAGTCGAGGGCCATGAGGATGTTGGTTTGGGTCCCGCAAGCGGTGAGCGAGTCGATTGCTGAATTGGCGTGGGCCCTCCCCTGCTCCGTCATCCTTTTCAGGCCGAAGACTCTGTTGGCGCAGTTTGAAAAGACGACCAGCGAGAGCTGATCGGAGGGGCCGAGGTTGTCGACGACGAAGGCGGCGACCTGCTTGACGAGGAGGAGCTTCGACCCGAAGTGCATGATGCGGCTGACGTCGAGAACCATGACGAGGTCCGAGGGCCGGAGAGAGGTGGGGCCCTCAGCCCGACGAGTACCGAGAAGTTGGGAACGGATTCGGAGGCGGCGACGGCGTCGTGCTCCGGGACAGCCCTGATGGTGACGTTCTGTAAGCCAACGACGGCAATAGCTGAGCTGGAAGTGACATCATCATCATCATGGGATTGAGCGGCTGAGTTGGAATCGGGAACATCATCATCGGAGGGGGGAATGACATCATCGGAAAGTGGGAAAGGGGGGCAGGGGCTCGTTGTCGGAAAAGGGGGTGGGGGCTGGAAGGGGTGGTAAGGGTTTGAGGAGATTGGTAGGGCAGAGGTAGCCGTCGTCGTAAAAGCCTATCAGGGCAAGGCCGCGGAGGTGAATACAGATTCCGCCGAGCCTTTGTCGTCGGAGGAGGAGCCCATCACGCACACCACACTAGGGATCGCTTCCTCCTTCTGAGGAAAACATCAACAAATTAAATTCATCATCATAATCGAAATACACAGATCAATACGAGCATGAAATTGATCAGATCAAACCAGATCCATATAATCGAACGCAAAAACACACCATACCAACATTGTTAACCAACAAAAATCAATAGCAATATGTATAAATACACAAAATTTATGAAGAACAAAATATGCATTGAATCAAACAATATAATTTCTATTAGTAATATATATTTAAATTATTAGTTCACACTGTCAGATTAATTCACAGAACAAAAACATTTAAAATACACCAAGTATATTAGTACCAACAACATTCATCAATATCCTTTTATACAAAAAAATAGGGTTTTCCGAACCTTGGTGCCACATTGGCGACCGGCAGCGGAGGCGGCGTTCGAGGTCTTCTTCGCGTTCGCGGTCTTCTTCTTCTTTCTACCGACCATCGTATCAATCAGTGTATGCTCTGTTACTGTTAGGGTTTTCAATTCTATTGTTTTACCGCGGTGAAAGGTTTGAATAGGATTATAGATGTGTAATTTGTGGGCCCAAATGGGCTTTTTATGGAATGAAGATCGACCCCAAAATAATGGTCACGCGTCTTTTTTTATTTTCCAAACATGACCATTATTACTTTATTTAATTTTCCAAACGTGACCATTAGTTTTAGTTGATTATTACTTTATTTAATTTTCCAAACGTGACCATTAGTTTTAGTTGTAATTTTCCAAACGTGACAATTAGTTTAGGAGGAATTATTGTATGTACCCCGCACACCACGTCATTTTGATGATTTGTTGGTCCTTACCTATAAACATGCAACACGTGGCAAAAAAAAATGAGATGCAAATTCTTATTGTTTTTTACTTCTCCTTTCCCGTTATTAAGAGAAAAAAAATACTCCAAATAATATAAAAATAAAATTAAATGAAAACCACCTAAATTTAAAAATCTAATATAATGAAAAAATTAAAAAGAACACCCCATGGTCTTTTGATGTCGGTAGATAATCGATTCTGAACCTGTAAAAGAACCAGTTATTCGTGTGGTGAAGAATTATTTGGTTTCTTGACATCGAAACCATCAATTGATATTTTGCAACTGGGATATAATATACTCCGTATACTGTATATGTAAATAGGTCTCATTGTTATTTCTTGTTTAAGAGACAATTGAGTAAAACAGAACAACTCTGGGACATGTTCGTAGAAGCAGCCGATTCAATAGAAATAATATTTGCATCTGCATATGATTTTGAAAGAACATAATCGGAACACACCACCCGCTGTTAATAGAATCTAAGAACTTCAAGATTTTTAGGTTTTTAAATTTGGGTGTTTTTCATTTACAGAATTTTATTTTTATAATATTTTATTTATTTTTCTTATTAAAAATGAGCAGGCGAAGAGGTTAGAAACAATAGGATTTGTTGCCACATGTCTCATGTTTATAGGTAAGGACCAACAAATCATCAACATGACGTGGTAAACCGGGTATATACAATAATTCCTCTTAGGTCAAATAATTGCAATCAGGCAAACGTACTTTATACATTGAAATACATAATTCTTAATACGAACTTAAAAAGGTTGGATATAATCTCCATCGAACACGAATCCATTCAAAGGCAAGAAAGATGAGCCATATGAAATTTCCGATTGAAGAAATAAGCCATAGGAAAAATAGAAAACAAATGAGGAAATAATCCTTCAATTGACGGGGCTGTATAATTGGGGCACTGGTCTCCTGAGTCCACTTTGTCAACATACAAGTCTATCAGATTCTTCTTCTATTATAGACACGTGTCCTCTTGGACGAAGCAGGTTTTGTGTTGCCCACACTAGATTGTATCTAGAAACAGCCATAAAGTTAATTTCAAGCTCAAAGAAATATGAAAACTTAGAGGGGGAAACATTTGTGATTTGATCATTAATCACCTTATTCAACTTCTCCCTCACCAAGTGAACTGTTCGATTCATAGATTCCAAGGGGAAATATTCCTGAAACCATTCATAAACAAAAGGGCTTTCTTTACTGATAAAGAACGAAAAAAAAAATGCATTTAGCAAGAAAGTATTACTCTAAACAATAGTCGTAGTACACAAACCTGATTATGATTAGAAGGCAATATGTTGGAAGATGTTTGTCGAGTTGCGGCAATTTCTGGCTCCTTCAACTGCCTACAAGTCAGAAAAGGCAATTCGCTAAAGGTAAGAAAAAAGAACAAGTTGGATTTCCTAAATAATTTAGACAAACACGCGTGTAATATTACTGTGCAACTGAAGGTGTGGGAACTGAAGAAGGTTCATTCGGAGAATCTGAAGGGCCTTTCGATCTTCTAGCTGAAATAAATTGTTCGCAGCCAATACAAAAATATGCATAAATCAGCCTTTCTTGAAGATAGCACATTTGTAGATTTCAAAGATAGTTGGGATTATTGTAACTAAACTAGAATACAATGATAACTTTTTTTAATTATTAATTAACCCTTTCTTAATGTCGACTTACGGTTTAGTCGTGCCAGAACTTCCTTCCTCCTCCCATCTAACATCTCTTTTGTATCAGAGAGGCTCTCATATTCAGGTGCATATGATACACGTATTCTATTTCCGAGAAATACAGACTCGTCTAACTTTCTCTTAGCAAACCTATCAATATAAATACTTAGCTTCAAGCTTTAATCATAAACGCATATACAATAAATGAGTTTACATTTATGGACACAGTGAACATACGTAAAAAAATATTTTTTAAAAAAAAGAGGCAAGAAATAATTACCTGGCATTGCTAACCTGATGAAACTTGATCCAGTAAACATCAGTATACATCTCACATTCTTCTGCGTCCATAGGCTTGCATCTAAACAAAACATAGGAACACATTAGTAGAAGTAGAGATCGAATTTTAATTTACTAAATGTAGAAATTGGAAGTGTAAGCTATTTCTTTTTTATTTTTATCTTTATCAGGGTAATGCAATGTATACATATACAACTAACCTATTCTATCATGCCCAAAAATGTACAGCAACAATAAACGAAAAAAGTACAAAACGGGAAAGGGAACCCTTAGTCAACTAGGGATGTTTCATCCAAAAACCAATTGGTAATAGGAGGAAATGCTCTGTAGGCTTGTACGCCGGGCTCCATTTCCATGTGAATAAAATGTGTGGGACAACACACAATTGCACGTAACGATACAATTTTAACACAGCATAATCAAGATATAAGCGCGTAACATAACTATGAATACACAATCACTTACTCTTCAATTTTCCCATATGTAGAGAACACTTTCAGCAACTCACCGCCACACCCTAGAGAGGGAACATTTCTCACAATCAGGTATCTGCTTAAATAAAACAATTCATCAGCAGTAAGTCGAATAACGAATGAGTGTGGAGAAATAGAAAAGAAGATGATTACACACTTGGATTCATCGAAAACTGTATAAACGCGAACTGCAGTTGCTTCGTCCTTGTACTTGGGCATTTGCGTGATTTAAGTACTGAATCCCAATCAAATCACCTGCTACTACTGTATTTAAAAAAATCTGATTAGAGTTTGGGGCTTTTTCATGATATTGTTGAACAGAGAAAAACACACCAACACACACTACTCTATTCTCACATTAATTCCTAAATTTATACATTTCCATTATCGTCACCAAAATTCCAAATCAAGAACACGATAAACAAATATGAAATCTAATCAGTGTCCGAAAAACACATCGACGAGAAAGCGCATTGGGGATACCTGAAAATAATTGCCGAATAGTCTTAAGAGTACGTCCCAAAGAATAGTAAGACGATGTATTTTTGCGCGTTCGAGATTGAAGATAATAGGTAGTATACAATTCTCCGGCGGCGATCGGTGGTCTGGCGAAACCAGTCAGGCCTGGATTGAATCGGCAAATTCGCGTTCTGGGCTCAGTCGAATTTGGGAAGTAGATAATGCTAATTAAAATGGTTATAAAATTAAATAAATATTTTAACATTAACTCTTTATTATAAAAACAAAAAATCATCGTTTTTAAAATATTCTATTTTTTTATCCGAACGAATTTTAGTAGGGGTGGATTTCCTATTTTCGGTGTTCGGTTTTTTGTGGAACCGAACCGAAATTTCGGTTCTTTGGGTAACCGAACACCGATTAATCGGTGTTCGGTCCGGTCTTCGGTCCAGTGTTGTTTTGGTGATCGGTGTTCGGGTAACCCGAAACCGAACATGCAAAAACCGAAAAACTGAATATAATTATAAAAAATTAAAAATATATATTAATAGTATATTTTATTCTTTCAATTAACTAAATAATTCTAAGATTTTTTTTTTCGTTTTCTCGCTTTTCAGTTCTCAAACCTAACCCTAAACTTAAAAAGGTTGGATATAATCTCCATCGAACACGAATCCATTCAAAGGCAAGAAATATGAGCCATATGAAATTTCCGATTGAAGAAATAAGCCATCGGAAAAATAGAAAACAAATGAGGAAATAATCCTTCAATTGACGGGGCTGTATAATTGGGGCACTGGTCTCCTGAGTGCACTTTGTCAACATACAAGTCTATTAGATTCTTCTTCTATTATGGACACGTGTCCTCTTGGACGAAGCAGGTTTTGTGTTGCCCACACTAGATTGTATCTAGAAACAGCCATAAAGTTAATTTCAAGCTCAAAGAAATATGAAAACTTAGAGGGGGAAACATTTGTGATTTGATCATTAATCACCTTATTCAACTTCTCCCTCACCAAGTGAACTGTTCGATTCATAGATTCCAAGGGGAAATATTCCTGAAACCATTCATAAACAAAAGGGCTTTCTTTACTGATAAAGAACGAAAAAAAAAATGCATTTAGCAAGAAAGTATTACTCTAAACAATAGTCGTAGTACACAAACCTGATTATGATTAGAAGGCAATATGTTGGAAGATGTTTGTCGAGTTGCGGCAATTTCTGGCTCCTTCAACTGCCTACAAGTCAGAAAAGGCAATTCGCTAAAGGTAAGAAAAAAGAACAAGTTGGATTTCCTAAATAATTTAGACAAACACGCGTGTAATATTACTGTGCAACTGAAGGTGTGGGAACTGAAGAAGGTTCATTCGGAGAATCTGAAGGGCCTTTCGATCTTCTAGCTGAAATAAATTGTTCGCAGCCAATACAAAAATATGCATAAATCAGCCTTTCTTGAAGATAGCACATTTGTAGATTTCAAAGATAGTTGGGATTATTGTAACTAAACTAGAATACAATGGTAACTTTTTTTAATTATTAATTAACCCTTTCTTAATGTCGACTTACGGTTTAGTCGTGCCAGAACTTCCTTCCTCCTCCCATCTAACTTCTCTTTTGTATCAGAGAGGCTCTCATATTCAGGTGCATATGATACACGTATTCTATTTCCGAGAAATACAGACTCGTCTAACTTTCTCTTAGCAAACCTATCAATATAAATACTTAGCTTCAAGCTTTAATCATAAACGCATATACAATAAATGAGTTTACATTTATGGACACAGTGAACATACGTAAAAAAATATTTTTTTAAAAAAAGAGGTAAGAAATAATTACCTGGCATTGCTAACCTGATGAAACTTGATCCAGTAAACATCAGTATACATCTCACATTCTTCTGCGTCCATAGGCTTGCATCTAAACAAAACATAGGAACACATTAGTAGAAGTAGAGATCGAATTTTAATTTACTAAATGTAGAAATTGGAAGTGTAAGCTATTTCTTTTTTATTTTTATCTTTATCAGGGTAATGCAATGTATACATATACAACTAACCTATTCTATCATGCCCAAAAATGTACAACAACAATAAACGAAAAAAGTACAAAACGGGAAAGGGAACCCTTAGTCAACTAGGGATGTTTCATCCAAAAACCAATTGGTAATAAGAGGAAATGCTCTGTAGGCTTGTACGCCGGGCTCCATTTCCATGTGAATAAAATGTGTGGGACAACACACAATTGCACGTAACGATACAATTTTAACACAGCATAATCAAGATATAAGCGCGTAACATAACTATGAATACACAATCACTTACTCTTCAATTTTCCCATATGTAGAGAACACTTTCAGCAACTCACCGCCACACCCTAGAGAGGGAACATTTCTCACAATCAGGTATCTGCTTAAATAAAACAATTCATCAGCAGTAAGTCGAATAACGAATGAGTGTGGAGAAATAGAAAAGAAGATGATTACACACTTGGATTCATCGAAAACTGTATAAACGCGAAATGCAGTTGCTTCGTCCTTGTACTTGGGCATTTGCGTGATTTAAGTACTGAATCCCAATCAAATCACCTGCTACTACTGTATTTGAAAAAATCTGATTAGAGTTTGGGGCTTTTTCATGATATTGTTGAACAGAGAAAAACACACCAACACACACTACTCTATTCTCACATTAATTCCTAAATTTATACATTTCCATTATCGTCACCAAAATTCCAAATCAAGAACACGATAAACAAATATGAAATCTAATCAGTGTCCGAAAAACACATCGACGAGAAAGCGCATTGGGGATACCTGAAAATAATTGCCGAATAGTCTTAAGAGTCCCAAAGAATAGTAAGACGATGTATTTTTGCGCGTTCGAGATTGAAGATAATAGGTAGTATACAATTCTCCGGCGGCGATCGGTGGTCTGGCGAAACCAGTCAGCCCTGGATTGAATCGACAAATTCGCGTTCTGGGCTCAGTCGAATTTGGGAAGTAGATAATGCTAATTAAAATGGTTATAAAATTAAATAAACATTTTAACATTAACTCTTTATTATAAAAACAAAAAATCATCGTTTTTAAAATATTCTATTTTTTTATCCGAACGAATTTTAGTAGGGGTGGATTTCCTATTTTCGGTGTTCGGTTTTTTGTGGAACCGAACCGAAATTTCGGTTCTTTGGGTAACCGAACACCGATTAATCGGTGTTCGGTCCGGTCTTCGGTCCAGTGTTGTTTTGGTGATCGGTGTTCGGGTAACCCGAAACCGAACATGCAAAAACCGAAAAACTGAATATAATTATAAAAAATTAAAAATATATATTAATAGTATATTTTATTCTTTCAATTAACTAAATAATTCTAAGATTTTTTTTTCGTTTTCTCGCTTTTCAGTTATCAAACCTAACCCTAAACTCAAAAAGGTTGGATATAATCTCCATCGAACACGAATCCATTCAAAGGCAAGAAATATGAGCCATATGAAATTTCCGATTGAAGAAATAAGCCATCGGAAAAATAGAAAACAAACGAGGAAATAATCCTTCAATTGACGGGGCTGTATAATTGGGGCACTGGTCTCCTGAGTGCACTTTGTCAACATACAAGTCTATTAGATTCTTCTTCTATTATGGACACGTGTCCTCTTGGACGAAGCAGGTTTTGTGTTTCCCACACTAGATTGTATCTAGAAACAGCCATAAAGTTAATTTCAAGCTCAAAGAAATATGAAAACTTAGAGGGGGAAACATTTGTGATTTGATCATTAATCACCTTATTCAACTTCTCCCTCACCAAGTGAACTGTTCGATTCATAGATTCCAAGGGGAAATATTCCTGAAACCATTCATAAACAAAAGGGCTTTCTTTACTGATAAAGAACGAAAAAAAAAATGCATTTAGCAAGAAAGTATTACTCTAAACAATAGTCGTAGTACACAAACCTGATTATGATTAGAAGGCAATATGTTGGAAGATGTTTGTCGAGTTGCGGCAATTTCTGGCTCCTTCAACTGCCTACAAGTCAGAAAAGGCAATTCGCTAAAGGTAAGAAAAAAGAACAAGTTGGATTTCCTAAATAATTTAGACAAACACGCGTGTAATATTACTGTGCAACTGAAGGTGTGGGAACTGAAGAAGGTTCATTCGGAGAATCTGAAGGGCCTTTCGATCTTCTAGCTGAAATAAATTGTTCGCAGCCAATACAAAAATATGCATAAATCAGCCTTTCTTGAAGATAGCACATTTGTAGATTTCAAAGATAGTTGGGATTATTGTAACTAAACTAGAATACAATGGTAACTTTTTTTAATTATTAATTAACCCTTTCTTAATGTCGACTTACGGTTTAGTCGTGCCAGAACTTCCTTCCTCCTCCCATCTAACTTCTCTTTTGTATCAGAGAGGCTCTCATATTCAGGTGCATATGATACACGTATTCTATTTC
Source organism: Euphrasia confusa (assembly GCA_954870475.1). Lineage (NCBI taxonomy): Eukaryota > Viridiplantae > Streptophyta > Magnoliopsida > Lamiales > Orobanchaceae > Euphrasia > Euphrasia confusa. Next base: position 30,218,267 of record OX940960.1, read on the forward strand.
CGAGAAATACAGACTCGTCTAACTTTCTCTTAGCAAACCTATCAATATAAATACTTAGCTTCAAGCTTTAATCATAAACGCATATACAATAAATGAGTTTACATTTATGGACACAGTGAACATACGTAAAAAAATATTTTTTTAAAAAAAGAGGTAAGAAATAATTACCTGGCATTGCTAACCTGATGAAACTTGATCCAGTAAACATCAGTATACATCTCACATTCTTCTGCGTCCATAGGCTTGCATCTAAACAAAACATAGGAACACATTAGTAGAAGTAGAGATCGAATTTTAATTTACTAAATGTAGAAATTGGAAGTGTAAGCTATTTCTTTTTTATTTTTATCTTTATCAGGGTAATGCAATGTATACATATACAACTAACCTATTCTATCATGCCCAAAAATGTACAGCAACAATAAACGAAAAAAGTACAAAACGGGAAAGGGAACCCTTAGTCAACTAGGGATGTTTCATCCAAAAACCAATTGGTAATAAGAGGAAATGCTCTGTGGGCTTGTACGCCGGGCTCCATTTCCATGTGAATAAAATGTGTGGGACAACACACAATTGCACGTAACGATACAATTTTAACACAGCATAATCAAGATATAAGCGCGTAACATAAGTATGAATACACAATCATTTACTCTTCAATTTTCCCATATGTAGAGAACACTTTCAGCAACTCACCGCCACACCCTAGAGAGGGAACATTTCTCACAATCAGGTATCTGCTTAAATAAAACAATTCATCAGCAGTAAGTCGAATAACGAATGAGTGTGGAGAAATAGAAAAGAAGATGATTACACACTTGGATTCATCGAAAAATGTGTAAACGCGAACTGCAGTTGCTTCGTCCTTGTACTTGGGCATTTGCGTGATTTAAGTACTGAATCCCAATCAAATCACCTGCTACTACTGTATTTGAAAAAATCTGATTAGAGTTTGGGGCTTTTTCATGATATTGTTGAACAGAGAAAAACACACCAACACACACTACTCTATTCTCACATTAATTCCTAAATTTATACATTTCCATTATCGTCACCAAAATTCCAAATCAAGAACACGATAAACAAATATGAAATCTAATCAGTGTCCGAAAAACACATCGACGAGAAAGCGCATTGGGGATACCTGAAAATAATTGCCGAATAGTCTTAAGAGTCCCAAAGAATAGTAAGACGATGTATTTTTGCGCGTTCGAGATTGAAGATAATAGGTAGTATACAATTCTCCGGCGGCGATCGGTGGTCTGGCGAAACCAGTCAGCCCTGGATTGAATCGGCAAATTCGCGTTCTGGGCTCAGTCGAATTTGGGAAGTAGATAATGCTAATTAAAGTGGTTATAAAATTAAATAAACATTTTAACATTAACTCTTTATTATAAAAACAAAAAATCATCGTTTTTAAAATATTCTATTTTTTTATCCGAACGAATTTTAGTAGGGGTGGATTTCTGATTTTCGGTGTTCGGTTTTTTGTGGAACCGAACCGAAATTTCGGTTCTTTGGGTAACCGAACACCGATTAATCGGTGTTCGGTCCGGTCTTCGGTCCAGTGTTGTTTTGGTGATCGGTGTTCGGGTAACCCGAAACCGAACATGCAAAAACCGAAAAACTGAATATAATTATAAAAAATTAAAAATATATATTAATAGTATATTTTATTCTTTCAATTAACTAAATAATTCTAAGATTTTTTTTCGTTTTCTCGCTTTTCAGTTCTCAAACCTAACCCTAAACTTAAAAAGGTTGGATATAATCTCCATCGAACACGAATCCATTCAAAGGCAAGAAATATGAGCCATATGAAATTTCCGATTGAAGAAATAAGCCATCGGAAAAATAGAAAACAAATGAGGAAATAATCCTTCAATTGACGGGGCTGTATAATTGGGGCACTGGTCTCCTGAGTGCACTTTGTCAACATACAAGTCTATTAGATTCTTCTTCTATTATGGACACGTGTCCTCTTGGACGAAGCAGGTTTTGTGTTGCCCACACTAGATTGTATCTAGAAACAGCCATAAAGTTAATTTCAAGCTCAAAGAAATATGAAAACTTAGAGGGGGAAACATTTGTGATTTGATCATTAATCACCTTATTCAACTTCTCCCTCACCAAGTGAACTGTTCGATTCATAGATTCCAAGGGGAAATATTCCTGAAACCATTCATAAACAAAAGGGCTTTCTTTACTGATAAAGAACGAAAAAAAAATGCATTTAGCAAGAAAGTATTACTCTAAACAATAGTCGTAGTACACAAACCTGATTATGATTAGAAGGCAATATGTTGGAAGATGTTTGTCGAGTTGCGGCAATTTCTGGCTCCTTCAACTGCCTACAAGTCAGAAAAGGCAATTCGCTAAAGGTAAGAAAAAAGAACAAGTTGGATTTCCTAAATAATTTAGACAAACACGCGTGTAATATTACTGTGCAACTGAAGGTGTGGGAACTGAAGAAGGTTCATTCGGAGAATCTGAAGGGCCTTTCGATCTTCTAGCTGAAATAAATTGTTCGCAGCCAATACAAAAATATGCATAAATCAGCCTTTCTTGAAGATAGCACATTTGTAGATTTCAAAGATAGTTGGGATTATTGTAACTAAACTAGAATACAATGGTAACTTTTTTTAATTATTAATTAACCCTTTCTTAATGTCGACTTACGGTTTAGTCGTGCCAGAACTTCCTTCCTCCTCCCATCTAACTTCTCTTTTGTATCAGAGATGCTCTCATATTCAGGTGCATATGATACACGTATTCTATTTCCGAGAAATACAGACTCGTCTAACTTTCTCTTAGCAAACCTATCAATATAAATACTTAGCTTCAAGCTTTAATCATAAACGCATATACAATAAATGAGTTTACATTTATGGACACAGTGAACATACGTAAAAAAATATTTTTTAAAAATAAGAGGCAAGAAATAATTACCTGGCATTGCTATCCTGATGAAACTTGATCCAGTAAACATCAGTATACATCTCACATTCTTCTGCGTCCATAGGCTTGCATCTAAACAAAACATAGGAACACATTAGTAGAAGTAGAGATCGAATTTTAATTTACTAAATGTAGAAATTGGAAGTGTAAGCTATTTCTTTTTTATTTTTATCTTTATCAGGGTAATGCAATGTATACATATACAACTAACCTATTCTATCATGCCCAAAAATGTACAACAACAATAAACGAAAAAAGTACAAAACGGGAAAGGGAACCCTTAGTCAACTAGGGATGTTTCATCCAAAAACCAATTGGTAATAAGAGGAAATGCTCTGTAGGCTTGTACGCCGGGCTCCATTTCCATGTGAATAAAATGTGTGGGACAAAACACAATTGCACGTAACGATACAATTTTAACACAGCATAATCAAGATATAAGCGCGTAACATAACTATGAATACACAATCACTTACTCTTCAATTTTCCCATATGTAGAGAACACTTTCAGCAACTCACCGCCACACCCTAGAGAGGGAACATTTCTCACAATCACGTATCTGCTTAAATAAAACAATTCATCAGCAGTAAGTCGAATAACGAATGAGTGTGGAGAAATAGAAAAGAAGATGATTACACACTTGGATTCATCGAAAAATGTATAAACGCGAACAGCAGTTGCTTCGTCCTTGTACTTGGGCATTTGCGTGATTTAAGTACTGAATCCCAATCAAATCACCTGCTACTACTGTATTTGAAAAAATCTGATTAGAGTTTGGGGCTTTTTCATGATATTGTTGAACAGAGAAAAACACACCAACACACACTACTCTATTCTCACATTAATTCCTAAATTTATACATTTCCATTATCGTCACCAAAATTCCAAATCAAGAACACGATAAACAAATATGAAATCTAATCAGTGTCCGAAAAACACATCGACGAGAAAGCGCATTGGGGATACCTGAAAATAATTGCCGAATAGTCTTAAGAGTCCCAAAGAATAGTAAGACGATGTATTTTTGCGCGTTCGAGATTGAAGATAATAGGTAGTATACAATTCTCCGGCGGCGATCGGTGGTCTGGCGAAACCAGTCAGGCCTGGATTGAATCGGCAAATTCGCGTTCTGGGCTCAGTCGAATTTGGGAAGTAGATAATGCTAATTAAAATGGTTATAAAATTAAATAAATATTTTAACATTAACTCTTTATTATAAAAACAAAAAATCATCGTTTTTAAAATATTCTATTTTTTTATCCGAACGAATTTTAGTAGGGGTGGATTTCTGATTTTCGGTGTTCGGTTTTTTGTGGAACCGAACCGAAATTTCGGTTCTTTGGGTAACCGAACACCGATTAATCGGTGTTCGGTCCGGTCTTCGGTCCAGTGTTGTTTTGGTGATCGGTGTTCGGGTATCCCGAAACCGAACATGCAAAAACCGAAAAACTGAATATAATTATAAAAAATTAAAAATATATATTAATAGTATATTTTATTCTTTCAATTAACTAAATAATTCTAAGATTTTTTTTTTTCGTTTTCTCGCTTTTCAGTTATCAAACCTAACCCTAAACTTAAAAAGGTTGGATATAATCTCCATCGAACACGAATCCATTCAAAGGCAAGAAATATGAGCCATATGAAATTTCCGATTGAAGAAATAAGCCATCGGAAAAATAGAAAACAAATGAGGAAATAATCCTTCAATTGACGGGGCTGTATAATTGGGGCACTGGTCTCCTGAGTGCACTTTGTCAACATACAAGTCTATTAGATTCTTCTTCTATTATGGACACGTGTCCTCTTGGACGAAGCAGGTTTTGTGTTTCCCACACTAGATTGTATCTAGAAACAGCCATAAAGTTAATTTCAAGCTCAAAGAAATATGAAAACTTAGAGGGGGAAACATTTGTGATTTGATCATTAATCACCTTATTCAACTTCTCCCTCACCAAGTGAACTGTTCGATTCATAGATTCCAAGGGGAAATATTCCTGAAACCATTCATAAACAAAAGGGCTTTTACTGATAAAGAACGAAAAAAAAAAATGCATTTAGCAAGAAAGTATTACTCTAAACAATAGTCGTAGTACACAAACCTGATTATGATTAGAAGGCAATATGTTGGAAGATGTTTGTCGAGTTGCGGCAATTTCTGGCTCCTTCAACTGCCTACAAGTCAGAAAAGGCAATTCGCTAAAGGTAAGAAAAAAGAACAAGTTGGATTTCCTAAATAATTTAGACAAACACGCGTGTAATATTACTGTGCAACTGAAGGTGTGGGAACTGAAGAAGGTTCATTCGGAGAATCTGAAGGGCCTTTCGATCTTCTAGCTGAAATAAATTGTTCGCAGCCAATACAAAAATATGCATAAATCAGCCTTTCTTGAAGATAGCACATTTGTAGATTTCAAAGATAGTTGGGATTATTGTAACTAAACTAGAATACAATGGTAACTTTTTTTAATTATTAATTAACCCTTTCTTAATGTCGACTTACGGTTTAGTCATGCCAGAACTTCCTTCCTCCTCCCATCTAACATCTCTTTTGTATCAGAGAGGCTCTCATATTCAGGTGCATATGATACACGTATTCTATTTCCGAGAAATACAGACTCGTCTAACTTTCTCTTAGCAAACCTATCAATATAAATACTTAGCTTCAAGCTTTAATCATAAACGCATATACAATAAATGAGTTTAAATTTATGGACACAGTGAACATACGTAAAAAAATATTTTTTAAAAAAAAGAGGCAAGAAATAATTACCTGGCATTGCTAACCTGATGAAACTTGATCCAGTAAACATCAGTATACATCTCACATTCTTCTGCGTCCATAGGCTTGCATCTAAACAAAACATAGGAACACATTAGTAGAAGTAGAGATCGAATTTTAATTTACTAAATGTAGAAATTGGAAGTGTAAGCTATTTCTTTTTTATTTTTATCTTTATCAGGGTAATGCAATGTATACATATACAACTAACCTATTCTATCATGCCCAAAAATGTACAGCAACAATAAACGAAAAAAGTACAAAACGGGAAAGGGAACCCTTAGTCAACTAGGGATGTTTCATCCAAAAACCAATTGGTAATAGGAGGAAATGCTCTGTAGGCTTGTACGCCGGGCTCCATTTCCATGTGAATAAAATGTGTGGGACAACACACAATTGCACGTAACGATACAATTTTAACACAGCATAATCAAGATATAAGCGCGTAACATAACTATGAATACACAATCACTTACTCTTCAATTTTCCCATATGTAGAGAACACTTTCAGCAACTCACCGCCACACCCTAGAGAGGGAACATTTCTCACAATCAGGTATCTGCTTAAATAAAACAATTCATCAGCAGTAAGTCGAATAACGAATGAGTGTGGAGAAATAGAAAAGAAGATGATTACACACTTGGATTCATCGAAAACTGTATAAACGCGAAATGCAGTTGCTTCGTCCTTGTACTTGGGCATTTGCGTGATTTAAGTACTGAATCCCAATCAAATCACCTGCTACTACTGTATTTGAAAAAATCTGATTAGAGTTTGGGGCTTTTTCATGATATTGTTGAACAGAGAAAAACACACCAACACACACTACTCTATTCTCACATTAATTCCTAAATTTATACATTTCCATTATCGTCACCAAAATTCCAAATCAAGAACACGATAAACAAATATGAAATCTAATCAGTGTCCGAAAAACACATCGACGAGAAAGCGCATTGGGGATACCTGAAAATAATTGCCGAATAGTCTTAAGAGTCCCAAAGAATAGTAAGACGATGTATTTTTGCGCGTTCGAGATTGAAGATAATAGGTAGTATACAATTCTCCGGCGGCGATCGGTGGTCTGGCGAAACCAGTCAGCCCTGGATTGAATCGACAAATTCGCGTTCTGGGCTCAGTCGAATTTGGGAAGTAGATAATGCTAATTAAAATGGTTATAAAATTAAATAAACATTTTAACATTAACTCTTTATTATAAAAACAAAAAATCATCGTTTTTAAAATATTCTATTTTTTTATCCGAACGAATTTTAGTAGGGGTGGATTTCCTATTTTCGGTGTTCGGTTTTTTGTGGAACCGAACCGAAATTTCGGTTCTTTGGGTAACCGAACACCGATTAATCGGTGTTCGGTCCGGTCTTCGGTCCAGTGTTGTTTTGGTGATCGGTGTTCGGGTAACCCGAAACCGAACATGCAAAAACCGAAAAACTGAATATAATTATAAAAAATTAAAAATATATATTAATAGTATATTTTATTCTTTCAATTAACTAAATAATTCTAAGATTTTTTTTTCGTTTTCTCGCTTTTCAGTTATCAAACCTAACCCTAAACTCAAAAAGGTTGGATATAATCTCCATCGAACACGAATCCATTCAAAGGCAAGAAATATGAGCCATATGAAATTTCCGATTGAAGAAATAAGCCATCGGAAAAATAGAAAACAAACGAGGAAATAATCCTTCAATTGACGGGGCTGTATAATTGGGGCACTGGTCTCCTGAGTGCACTTTGTCAACATACAAGTCTATTAGATTCTTCTTCTATTATGGACACGTGTCCTCTTGGACGAAGCAGGTTTTGTGTTTCCCACACTAGATTGTATCTAGAAACAGCCATAAAGTTAATTTCAAGCTCAAAGAAATATGAAAACTTAGAGGGGGAAACATTTGTGATTTGATCATTAATCACCTTATTCAACTTCTCCCTCACCAAGTGAACTGTTCGATTCATAGATTCCAAGGGGAAATATTCCTGAAACCATTCATAAACAAAAGGGCTTTCTTTACTGATAAAGAACGAAAAAAAAAATGCATTTAGCAAGAAAGTATTACTCTAAACAATAGTCGTAGTACACAAACCTGATTATGATTAGAAGGCAATATGTTGGAAGATGTTTGTCGAGTTGCGGCAATTTCTGGCTCCTTCAACTGCCTACAAGTCAGAAAAGGCAATTCGCTAAAGGTAAGAAAAAAGAACAAGTTGGATTTCCTAAATAATTTAGACAAACACGCGTGTAATATTACTGTGCAACTGAAGGTGTGGGAACTGAAGAAGGTTCATTCGGAGAATCTGAAGGGCCTTTCGATCTTCTAGCTGAAATAAATTGTTCGCAGCCAATACAAAAATATGCATAAATCAGCCTTTCTTGAAGATAGCACATTTGTAGATTTCAAAGATAGTTGGGATTATTGTAACTAAACTAGAATACAATGGTAACTTTTTTTAATTATTAATTAACCCTTTCTTAATGTCGACTTACGGTTTAGTCGTGCCAGAACTTCCTTCCTCCTCCCATCTAACTTCTCTTTTGTATCAGAGAGGCTCTCATATTCAGGTGCATATGATACACGTATTCTATTTCCGAGAAATACAGACTCGTCTAACTTTCTCTTAGCAAACCTATCAATATAAATACTTAGCTTCAAGCTTTAATCATAAACGCATATACAATAAATGAGTTTACATTTATGGACACAGTGAACATACGTAAAAAAATATTTTTTAAAAAAAAGAGGCAAGAAATAATTACCTGGCATTGCTAACCTGATGAAACTTGATCCAGTAAACATCAGTATACATCTCACATTCTTCTGCGTCCATAGGCTTGCATCTAAACAAAACATAGGAACACATTAGTAGAAGTAGAGATCGAATTTTAATTTACTAAATGTAGAAATTGGAAGTGTAAGCTATTTCTTTTTTATTTTTAACTTTATCAGGGTAATGCAATGTATACATATACAACTAACCTATTCTATCATGCCCAAAAATGTACAGCAACAATAAACGAAAAAAGTACAAAACGGGAAAGGGAACCCTTAGTCAACTAGGGATGTTTCATCCAAAAACCAATTGGTAATAGGAGGAAATGCTCTGTAGGCTTGTACGCCGGGCTCCATTTCCATGTGAATAAAATGTGTGGGACAACACACAATTGCACGTAACGATACAATTTTAACACAGCATAATCAAGATATAAGCGCGTAACATAACTATGAATACACAATCACTTACTCTTCAATTTTCCCATATGTAGAGAACACTTTCAGCAACTCACCGCCACACCCTAGAGAGGGAACATTTCTTACAATCAGGTATCTGCTTAAATAAAACAATTCATCAGCAGTAAGTCGAATAACGAATGAGTGTGGAGAAATAGAAAAGAAGATGATTACACACTTGGATTCATCGAAAACTGTATAAACGCGAACTGCAGTTGCTTCGTCCTTGTACTTGGGCATTTGCGTGATTTAAGTACTGAATCCCAATCAAATCACCTGCTACTACTGTATTTGAAAAAATCTGATTAGAGTTTGGGGCTTTTTCATGATATTGTTGAACAGAGAAAAACACACCAACACACACTACTCTATTCTCACATTAATTCCTAAATTTATACATTTCCATTATCGTCACCAAAATTCCAAATCAAGAACACGATAAACAAATATGAAATCTAATCAGTGTCCGAAAAACACATCGACGAGAAAGCGCATTGGGGATACCTGAAAATAATTGCCGAATAGTCTTAAGAGTCCCAAAGAATAGTAAGACGATGTATTTTTGCGCGTTCGAGATTGAAGATAATAGGTAGTATACAATTCTCCGGCGGCGATCGGTGGTCTGGCGAAACCAGTCAGCCCTGGATTGAATCGACAAATTCGCGTTCTGGGCTCAGTCGAATTTGGGAAGTAGATAATGCTAATTAAAATGGTTATAAAATTAAATAAACATTTTAACATTAACTCTTTGTTATAAAAACAAAAAATCATCGTTTTTAAAATATTCTATTTTTTTATCCGAACGAATTTTAGTAGGGGTGGATTTCTGTTTTTCGGTGTTCGGTTTTTTGTGGAACCGAACCGAAATTTCGGTTCTTTGGGTAACCGAACACCGATTAATCGGTGTTCGGTCCGGTCTTCGGTCCAGTGTTGTTTTGGTGATCGGTGTTCGGGTAACCCGAAACCGAACATGCAAAAACCGAAAAACTGAATATAATTATAAAAAATTAAAAATATATATTAATAGTATATTTTATTCTTTCAATTAACTAAATAATTCTAAGATTTTTTTTTCGTTTTCTCGCTTTTCAGTTATCAAACCTAACTCTAAACTTAAAAAGGTTGGATATAATCTCCATCGAACACGAATCCATTCAAAGGCAAGAAATATGAGCCATATGAAATTTCCGATTGAAGAAATAAGCCATCGGAAAAATAGAAAACAAACGAGGAAATAATCCTTCAATTGACGGGGCTGTATAATTGGGGCACTGGTCTCCTGAGTGCACTTTGTCAACATACAAGTCTATTAGATTCTTCTTCTATTATGGACACGTGTCCTCTTGGACGAAGCAGGTTTTGTGTTTCCCACACTAGATTGTATCTAGAAACAGCCATAAAGTTAATTTCAAGCTCAAAGAAATATGAAAACTTAGAGGGGGAAACATTTGTGATTTGATCATTAATCACCTTATTCAACTTCTCCCTCACCAAGTGAACTGTTCGATTCATAGATTCCAAGGGGAAATATTCCTGAAACCATTCATAAACAAAAGGGCTTTCTTTACTGATAAAGAACGAAAAAAAAATGCATTTAGCAAGAAAGTATTACTGTAAACAATAGTCGTAGTACACAAACCTGATTATGATTAGAAGGCAATATGTTGGAAGATGTTTGTCGAGTTGCGGCAATTTCTGGCTCCTTCAACTGCCTACAAGTCAGAAAAGGCAATTCGCTAAAGGTAAGAAAAAAGAACAAGTTGGATTTCCTAAATAATTTAGACAAACACGCGTGTAATATTACTGTGCAACTGAAGGTGTGGGAACTGAAGAAGGTTCATTCGGAGAATCTGAAGGGCCTTTCGATCTTCTAGCTGAAATAAATTGTTCGCAGCCAATACAAAAATATGCATAAATCAGCCTTTCTTGAAGATAGCACATTTGTAGATTTCAAAGATAGTTGGGATTATTGTAACTAAACTAGAATACAATGGTAACTTTTTTTAATTATTAATTAACCCTTTCTTAATGTCGACTTACGGTTTAGTCGTGCCAGAACTTCCTTCCTCCTCCTATCTAACTTCTCTTTTGTATCAGAGAGGCTCTCATATTCAGGTGCATATGATACACGTATTCCATTTCCGAGAAATACAGACTCGTCTAACTTTCTCTTAGCAAACCTATCAATATAAATACTTAGCTTCAAGCTTTAATCATAAACGCATATACAATAAATGAGTTTACATTTATGGACACAGTGAACATACGTAAAAAAATATTTTTTTAAAAAAAGAGGCAAGAAATAATTACCTGGCATTGCTAACCTGATGAAACTTGATCCAGTAAACATCAGTATACATCTCACATTCTTCTGCGTCCATAGGCTTGCATCTAAACAAAACATAGGAACACATTAGTAGAAGTAGAGATCGAATTTTAATTTACTACATGTAGAAATTTGAAGTGTAAGCTATTTCTTTTTTATTTTCATCTTTATCAGGGTAATGCAATGTATACATATACAACTAACCTATTCTATCATGCCCAAAAATGTACAGCAACAATAAACGAAAAAAGTACAAAACGGGAAAGGGAACCCTTAGTCAACTAGGGATGTTTCATCCAAAAACCAATTGGTAATAGGAGGAAATGATCTGTAGGCTTGTACGCCGGGCTCCATTTCCATGTGAATAAAATGTGTGGTACAACACACAATTGCACGTAACGATACAATTTTAACACAGCATAATCAAGATATAAGCGCGTAACATAACTATGAATACACAATCACTTACTCTTCAATTTTCCCATATGTAGAGAACACTTTCAGCAACTCACCGCCACACCCTAGAGAGGGAACATTTCTCACAATCAGGTATCTGCTTAAATAAAACAATTCATCAGCAGTAAGTCGAATAACGAATGAGTGTGGAGAAATAGAAAAGAAGATGATTACACACTTGGATTCATCGAAAACTGTATAAACGCGAACTGCATTTGCTTCGTCCTTGTACTTGGGCATTTGCGTGATTTAAGTACTGAATCCCAATCAAATCACCTGCTACTACTGTATTTGGAAAAATCTGATTAGAGTTTGGGGCTTTTTCATGATATTGTTGAACAGAGAAAAACACACCAACACACACTACTCTATTCTCACATTAATTCCTAAATTTATACATTTCCATTATCGTCACCAAAATTCCAAATCAAGAACACGATAAACAAATATGAAATCTAATCAGTGTCCGAAAAACACATCGACGAGAAAGCGCATTGGGGATACCTGAAAATAATTGCCGAATAGTCTTAAGAGTCCCAAAGAATAGTAAGACGATGTATTTTTGCGCGTTCGAGATTGAAGAGAATAGGTAGTATACAATTCTCCGGCGGCGATCGGTGGTCTGGCGAAACCAGTCAGCCCTGGATTGAATCGGCAAATTCGCGTTCTGGGCTCAGTCGAATTTGGGAAGTAGATAATGCTAATTAAAATGGTTATAAAATTAAATAAACATTTTAACATTAACTCTTTATTATAAAAACAAAAAATCATCGTTTTTAAAATATTCTATTTTTTTATCCGAACGAATTTTAGTAGGGGTGGATTTCTGATTTTCGGTGTTCGGTTTTTTGTGGAACCGAACCGAAATTTCGGTTCTTTGGGTAACCGAACACCGATTAATCGGTGTTCGGTCCGGTCTTCGGTCCAGTGTTGTTTTGGTGATCGGTGTTCGGGTAACCCGAAACCGAACATGCAAAAACCGAAAAACCGAATATAATTATAAAAAATTAAAAATATATATTAATAGTATATTTTATTCTTTCAATTAACTAAATAATTCTAAGATTTTTTTTCGTTTTCTCGCTTTTCAGTTCTCAAACCTAACCCTAAACTTAAAAAGGTTGGATATAATCTCCATCGAACACGAATCCATTCAAAGGCAAGAAATATGAGCCATATGAAATTTCCGATTGAAGAAATAAGCCATCGGAAAAATAGAAAACAAATGAGGAAATAATCCTTCAATTGACGGGGCTGTATAATTGGGGCACTGGTCTCCTGAGTGCACTTTGTCAACATACAAGTCTATTAGATTCTTCTTCTATTATGGACACGTGTCCTCTTGGACGAAGCAGGTTTTGTGTTGCCCACACTAGATTGTATCTAGAAACAGCCATAAAATTAATTTCAAGCTCAAAGAAATATGAAAACTTAGAGGGGGAAACATTTGTGATTTGATCATTAATCACCTTATTCAACTTCTCCCTCACCAAGTGAACTGTTCGATTCATAGATTCCAAGGGGAAATATTCCTGAAACCATTCATAGACAAAAGGGCTTTCTTTACTGATAAAGAACGAAAAAAAATGCATTTAGCAAGAAATTATTACTCTAAACAATAGTCGTAGTACACAAACCTGATTATGATTAGAAGGCAATATGTTGGAAGATGTTTGTCGAGTTGCGGCAATTTCTGGCTCCTTCAACTGCCTACAAGTCAGAAAAGGCAATTCGCTAAAGGTAAGAAAAAAGAACAAGTTGGATTTCCTAAATAATTTAGACAAACACGCGTGTAATATTACTGTGCAACTGAAGGTGTGGGAACTGAAGAAGGTTCATTCGGAGAATCTGAAGGGCCTTTCGATCTTCTAGCTGAAATAAATTGTTCGCAGCCAATACAAAAATATGCATAAATCAGCCTTTCTTGAAGATAGCACATTTGTAGATTTCAAAGATAGTTGGGATTATTGTAACTAAACTAGAATACAATGGTAACTTTTTTTAATTATTAATTAACCCTTTCTTAATGTTGACATACGGTTTAGTCGTGCCAGAACTTCCTTCCTCCTCCCATCTAACTTCTCTTTTGTATCAGAGAGGCTCTCATATTCAGGTGCATATGATAACGTATTCTATTTCCGAGAAATACAGACTCGTCTAACTTTCTCTTAGCAAACCTATCAATATAAATACTTAGCTTCAAGCTTTAATCATAAACGCATATACAATAAATGAGTTTACATTTATGGACACAGTGAACATACGTAAAAAAATATTTTTTTAAAAAAAGAGGCAAGAAATAATTACCTGGCATTGCTAACCTGATGAAACTTGATCCAGTAAACATCAGTATACATCTCACATTCTTCTGCGTCCATAGGCTTGCATCTAAACAAAACATAGGAACACATTAGTAGAAGTAGAGATCGAATTTTAATTTACTACATGTAGAAATTGGAAGTGTAAGCTATTTCTTTTTTATTTTCATCTTTATCAGGGCAATGCAATGTATACATATACAACTAACCTATTCTATCATGCCCAAAAATGTACAGCAACAATAAACGAAAAAAGTACAAAACGGAAAAGGGAACACTTAGTCAACTAGGGATGTTTCATCCAAAAACCAATTGGTAATATGAGGAAATGCTCTGTAGGCTTGTACGCCGGGCTCCATTTCCATGTGAATAAAATGTGTGGGACAACACACAATTGCACGTAACGATACAATTTTAACACAGCATAATCAAGATATAAACGCGTAACATAACTATGAATACACAATCACTTACTCTTCAATTTTCCCATATGTAGAGAACACTTTCAGCAACTCACCGCCACACCCTAGAGAGGGAACATTTCTCACAATCAGGTATCTGCTTAAATAAAACAATTCATCAGCAGTAAGTCGAATAACGAATGAGTGTGGAGAAATAGAAAAAGAAGATGATTACACACTTGGATTCATCGCAAACTGTATAAACGCGAACTGCAGTTGCTTCGTCCTTGTACTTGGGCATTTGCGTGATTTAAGTACTGAATCCCAATCAAATCACCTGCTACTACTGTATTTGAAAAAATCTGATTAGAGTTTGGGGCTTTTTCATGATATTGTTGAACAGAGAAAAACACACCAACACACACTACTCTATTCTCACAGTAATTCCTAAATTTATACATTTTCATTATCGTCACCAAAATTCCAAATCAAGAACACGATAAACAAATATGAAATCTAATCAGTGTCCGAAAAACACATCGACGAGAAAGCGCATTGGGGATACCTGAAAATAATTGCCGAATAGTCTTAAGAGTCCCAAAGAATAGTAAGACGATGTATTTTTGCGCGTTCGAGATTGAAGAGAATAGGTAGTATACAATTCTCCGGCGGCGATCGGTGGTCTGGCGAAACCAGTCAGCCCTGGATTGAATCGGCAAATTCGCGTTCTGGGCTCAGTCGAATTTGGGAAGTAGATAATGCTAATTAAAATGGTTATAAAATTAAATAAACATTTTAACATTAACTCTTTATTATAAAAACAAAAAATCATCGTTTTTAAAATATTCTATTTTTTTATCCGAACGAATTTTAGGAGGGGTGGATTTCTGATTTTCGGTGTTCGGTTTTTTGTGGAACCGAACCGAAATTTCGGTTCTTTGGGTAACCGAACACCGTTTAATCGGTGTTCGGTCCGGTCTTCGGTCCAGTGTTGTTTTGGTGATCGGTGTTCGGGTAACCCGAAACCGAACATGCAAAAACCGAAAAACCGAATATAATTATAAAAAATTAAAAATATATATTAATAGTATATTTTATTCTTTCAATTAACTAAATAATTCTAAGATTTTTTTTTCGTTTTCTCGCTTTTCAGTTCTCAAACCTAACCCTAAACTTAAAAAGGTTGGATATAATCTCCATCGAACACGAATCCATTCAAAGGCAAGAAATATGAGCAATATGAAATTTCCGATTGAAGAAATAAGCCATCGGAAAAATAGAAAACAAATGAGGAAATAATCCTTCAATTGACGGGGCTGTATAATTGGGGCACTGGTCTCCTGAGTGCACTTTGTCAACATACAAGTCTATTAGATTCTTCTTCTATTATGGACACGTGTCCTCTTGGACGAAGCAGGTTTTGTGTTGCCCACACTAGATTGTATCTAGAAACAGCCATAAAGTTAATTTCAAGCTCAAAGAAATATGAAAACTTAGAGGGGGAAACATTTGTGATTTGATCATTAATCACCTTATTCAACTTCTCCCTCACCAAGTGAACTGTTCGATTCATAGATTCCAAGGGGAAATATTCCTGAAACCATTCATAAACAAAAGGGCTTTCTTTACTGATAAAGAACGAAAAAAAAAAATGCATTTAGCAAGAAAGTATTACTCTAAACAATAGTCGTAGTACACAAACCTGATTATGATTAGAAGGCAATATGTTGGAAGATGTTTGTCGAGTTGCGGCAATTTCTGGCTCCTTCAACTGCCTACAAGTCAGAAAAGGCAATTCGCTAAAGGTAAGAAAAAAGAACAAGTTGGATTTCCTAAATAATTTAGACAAACACGCGTGTAATATTACTGTGCAACTGAAGGTGTGGGAACTGAAGAAGGTTCATTCGGAGAATCTGAAGGGCCTTTCGATCTTCTAGCTGAAATAAATTGTTCGCAGCCAATACAAAAATATGCATAAATCAGCCTTTCTTGAAGATAGCACATTTGTAGATTTCAAAGATAGTTGGGATTATTGTAACTAAACTAGAATACAATGATAATTTTTTTTAATTATTAATTAACCCTTTCTTAATGTCGACTTACGGTTTAGTCGTGCCAGAACTTCCTTCCTCCTCCCATCTAACATCTCTTTTGTATCAGAGAGGCTCTCATATTCAGGTGCATATGATACACGTATTCTATTTCCGAGAAATAAAGACTCGTCTAACTTTCTCTTAGCAAACCTATCAATATAAATACTTAGCTTCAAGCTTTAATCATAAACGCATATACAATAAATGAGTTTACATTTATGGACACAGTGAACATACGTAAAAAAATATTTTTTTAAAAAAAGAGGCAAGAAATAATTACCTGGCATTGCTAACCTGATGAAACTTGATCCAGTAAACATCAGTATACATCTCACATTCTTCTGCGTCCATAGGCTTGCATCTAAACAAAACATAGGAACACATTAATAGAAGTAGAGATCGAATTTTAATTTACTACATGTAGAAATTGGAAGTGTAAGCTATTTCTTTTTTATTTTCATCTTTATCAGGGTAATGCAATGTATACATATACAACTAACCTATATAACAATCATCTTAACTTAAATGAATCTCGTATCAATTGTTATAATGATTAATAATAATTACCACCTAATATTGATCACGTTTTATATTTCAATTAATCAATAAAGTGGATTATGCTATTGAAATTTTCATCTAATTTGAAAAATATGATATTCCATTTCATCTTTTTATAATATGATTGGCAATTTTAAAAATCAAACACAATTTATTATTCAATTATTATAATGATTAATAATAATTATCTACCAAATATTGATCACGTTTTATATTTCAATTCAATAAAGTGAATTATGCCATTGAAATTTTCATCAAATAAATTGAATAAGTATTGTGTAATTGAAAATATTAAAAATCAAACACAAATTTATTTAACTTTTTTAAGAATAACCTTTTCCATCTTTTTTGTGTTTATTTTTGATTTTTTTACTTTTCAAATGTCGTTTTACAAAAATGACATATAAAAAATATCAAAACGATATATAAAAAAGATTGACAAGAAGTATTTTTTTATACAAATATTTTTTAACTAAAAAAATTAATTTGCTATTACATCTTTTTATCTCAACTTATAACAAAACAAATCATTTTTTAATTATAAATATTGAATTAAAAAAAATTTAATAAATATATTAAGAAGCGGTGCATAATTTGTTAGTTGTGAATCATCATTTCTTAAAAGGTAATATGTTAGTTATGTTCCCGAAAAATGATAAAACTTCTATTTATAATCTATAATCTATTAAAACAAAAAATTCGTGCTTAAAACGATCTTATTTAAAATAGCTTATAAGATATTATGTCTTATAAATTGTTTTAAGAGTTGATAAGTGTTATGTATTATTTAATAAATAAGTTGTTAAACTGTTTGGATAAAATAAATATATAAATTTATAAGATTTTAATTTGTTTGGTAATTTATGATCTTTTATATAGATAAAATTACCAAAAATAAATTATTATATATGCAAAAAATAATTAAATTAACTAAATAAAGAATTTGAATTTTTTTATATATATGAAAGGTAATAATTTTAAGGGTATTTCTGTCTTTTCTTGTTTAAGTTACGAGATCTTATAAACTGTTTAAACATGTATTTTTACATTTTTTAAGATCTTTCAAACAGCTTATAAGTTGTATAAAAATTAATTAATAGTAACAAAATATTAATTATATTTAAGATAATTTTTTTAAAATCAAAATATATTAAAAAAAATTAACTATTTTAATAACTTCATTAAGATAAAATATTAATTATGATTTAGATAATTTTTGTTGGATTCGAATATATTTAAAATAATTAAATTATTTAATTTATTCAATCTACATTTACATTTTAATATCAATATTCATTAATTATTTAATTTCATAAAAAATATTTAGTTTTAAAAGGCAATCATATACTATTTTCATATACGTTTGAAAATAAATTTAAATAATTACTATTATCATTTATTGATATATTTTAAATGTTTATTATTTTACCACTTACATATTATTTGATAAATAATTTCAAACTCAATTTATTTTTATTTTAGTTTTTTCTCAAATCAAAATTTTCAATTAAAATATCAAATTCAAAAATTTATAATTATTTAACTTCTTTTGTCTTTTCAAATTAAAATTATAAAGTACTCCTATATGTTTTTTCATCTTAAGTTTAATTAATATTAATATATTTTTTACTATTAGACGAAGAGAATATTTAGTTATTTGTAATTTATAAAGTAAGTATGATAATTTTTTTACAATAAAAAAACAATAACAAATGACTAAAAAGAGTAAAAGATTGAAAGACAATCTACATTTCTACTTCGAGTTGGCTGATCAAGATAAAGACGCTGATGAAAGGCATTCGAGAAACTCCAAGAACATAAAGTGAAGAGGAACATACTATCTCCAATCCGATCTCATTTTGAGAAATGCTTCATATACGCACGAATGGAGACAAAATACATTTGAAAAGATATAGTGAGACCATAATATAATTCTCGTCGATCATAAGAATCAGAGCTACAAATGGTATCAGAGCGGGTATCGATTGAAATTGCATAACATAATTGTGGAGTCAAGTGATCCACTCAAAATTGGTGAGTACTCATACTGTAATTCTACACTAATGAGTCCTTGAAAATTAAGACTCACAATTAGTTCGTAATTAAGTAGGATAATTGTAACGACTCAGAAAATGAAAGTTTTTAAAAGAAAATACTATGTTACTCGTATTAACAAGATTCATTTTTTTTTTTTACATTCTTTTTATAAAAGCTTCAAAATTAAAGTGTTTGGTTTGTAACAATTATGATATGAGTGATCCACTACAAAATATGTCAAATGCGGACAAATTAAGTTAGAAAAGAGAGTTAACATCCATAATGTTACTTTACAAAATAGTAACCGAGTCAACCGATAAAAGTCGAGCTTTAACCAAATTGAGTTAGAAAATACACGAATTGCTACACAAAATATAAGTAATTGTACAAAACAATCATTCGTAATCGAGCTTACCTATATTTATTTGGAAAAAATAATAATTAATTGAAAAAAAAATATTAATCGTTTAAATACATATTTTTCACTTAATTTTGGGTGGCCGCCGACGTGCAGCATTTAAATAAAATCTGAAAAAAAAGGACGTTTTATATTGATTTATCTCCTCTTCTGCCCTATTTGCAACCCTACCCTCTCACTCCAGTCGCCGGCCACCTCTCTCACCGCCGCTTCATCAACCGGATTCGTGAGAAAATTTTACATCTGCAGTGTCGTCCTCAGCTTCTCTCGATTTTTAAATTTCAATCAATTTAATCGATTAATTTAATTCCTGCAGGTCCGTTTCACCCTTTTCCCTTTCAACAATCATGGCTACAAGTAAGTACCTCGTGTGTATAATTAACGAATGATTATGATTATATTGTTTGGATACAAAGATATCACTGATGTTCGATCGTTTCGATAGGATTGCAGTACGAGAATAACTGTGAGATTGGGGTTTTTTCCAAGCTCACCAATGCGTATTGTCTTGTTGCAATCGGCGGTTCTGAGAACTTCTATAGGTACTGTATCATTTTTATTTATTTTGTTACTTCTCTTATAGAATTCGTCACCCTGTACTTAATTGTTTAAGCCTTGATGTTTCGGTGGCAGCACGTATGAAGCGGAGTTGGCTGATGTGATCCCGGTGGTCAAAACCTCAATTGCTGGAACTAGAATCATTGGACGCCTCTGTGCCGGTGAGGCTTTGTTTTATTATCGTATCCGATTCTATATTTCACGTGCTGGTATGTGCCTTGGAATGTTTTTAGGCTGATGATCTTTCCCTCCCTTGTTTGGCAGGAAATAAAAATGGGTTGCTTTTGCCTCACAATACTACTGATCAAGGTATGATTTCTTCGTACTTGCTCGATCTATAACTCAACTTTCTGTCTGCTGTGATGTTTTGCTATCAGATATTATTGATCATGTAAACTCGGATGGGTGATTTACTGTAGTCGGGGTGAAAGATTAGAACTGGTGTAGGTTGCTTTCAATTGTAATAACTGAGAAGCTGAATATGTTCCTAGTCTAATTAGGTGTAACGTACTTTCTGGTTTGATTGTTAATGTGTATGGTCATGTATGTCCAAGAGTAGTGATTAATTCAAATGACTTCCTAGTGATAATAAGCTTAGAGACTTCGCATCTTTTGAATTTTTTGACGAAGAATGTACTTACATAGTTGACATTTTCCCTTAAAATCTTGACTGATATGTTTTGTTTGATATCGTATTTTTGTATACTGCTACTACTATAGAGCTTCAACATTTGAGGAACAGCCTACCTGATTCAGTGGTTGTTCAGCGTATTGAGGAGAGGTTATCTGCTCTAGGGAACTGCATTTCATGCAATGATCATGTTGCTCTTACCCATCCTGATCTTGACAAGGTAAGCATTGAATATTTATTTGCCACCTCACTTGTCACCTTTATTACTCCTTCAGTGAATATTTCATATGGTTAGCAAAAATTGTGTTTTGTGTGATTTATATGTTAAATTTATAGTACAGTATCTCGGTCTTGAGTTGTAAAAGTTATGAATCTCCAATTTTTTGTTTTGTTTTTATAGGAAACCGAGGAGTTGATTGCTGATGTTCTTGGAGTGGAAGTTTTCAGGCAGACTGTTGCTGGTAATATACTCATTGGAAGTTACTGTGCATTTTCCAACAGAGGTGGCTTGGTAAGACGTCTGTAATTTACAACTTTTTAAAAAAATATATATATAACAATGAAATCATTGTTTCACCGTAAAAACCAAAATGCAGGTCCATCCTCACACTTCTATAGAGGATCTAGATGAACTCTCGACCCTTCTTCAAGTCCCTTTGGTGGCAGGGACTGTAAACCGTGGCAGTGAAGTCATTGGTGCTGGTCTTGTGGTCAATGATTGGACTGCTTTTTGTGGGTCGGACACCACCGCCACCGAGTTGTCTGTCATCGAGAGTGTTTTCAAGCTGAGAGAAGCTCAGCCGGGTGCTCTTGTTGATGAGATGAGGAAATCCTTGATCGACACCTACGTTTAATTGATGTTTCTCGATCATTACGGGTAGATGAATTCTGTGGATTTTATGGTTTTACGGAGAGAGAGAAAATCGTACTTTGTTTGTTACTCCGGCAGCACAGAAATGTGTGTGTTTTGGCAGAATGAATTGTAACTTTGATTTGGGTGAGTAGTTTTCTTACTTCTTCCATTTTTACTAGTTACGAGCCCAATAACTCAAGTGAGTACAGCGTTTCACCCGAGTACAATACGAACAAATGTGATGTCGACCAATTTACAAAGATGGGCGAAATTTCTAATAACCTCAAAGGCTCATACTATATATGGCTTAAGGCTAGTGATCATAATTTAATAGAATACATGATATAAAACACTAAAAACAAATATAAATGACCTAAATACTATTTTTCTATATTGAATTCGCCTTTCTACATCCATTAGAGAAAAACAAAATGAAGGGGGATCACCTACCCTTGAATGATGTGTAGAGGAGAGAGGTATATACCAAAATTCCTTAACAGCAAATAATTTTTTCCGAGCCTTTTATTCAGTCTGTCGACACGAATTTCTTCTCAGCGTAATATTTCTTCTCGCTTACTTCTTTCTTCGCATTTCGTTTCTGGGAAAATGGACAAAAAATCATGTCACGAAATTCTACTATTATAAAAGAACTACTGTAGTATTATGGAATGATAGTTCTAACGAAGAATACCAAATAAACATCATGATTGGCAATAATCCTCTGAGCTATGGAAGTGGTAGTGATAACTTCCGGGCTCTCAAGCATTTGGAAGATTCCCATACTTCTTGGGACTGCATAGGGCTCCGACTTGCCCTGCATGATGTAATAAACATTTTTAGCAAATACTTTCCACATAAATCAGATTCTTGAAAAGCCAAAAATATGAAATGGATCGACTTACATTCAAGAAAGGGTTGTTCTCGGAAACTGACCCGTGTACAACCAAAGATATGTTGAAGGTCGTAATCTTTTGCAGGCCAAACATTAGAAATACAACAAGAACAAATAAAACATCAGAACTAAAAAAATTATGGGAATATAGACAACAACAACACACACACACACACACACACACACGTAGTGCTTACCATGTCTTTAGTAACTTCCCAAGGTGCACCGATAATGACCTCATCAACATATCTACATGCCAACACACTCAGGCTACGTTCATGGAGATTCATAAGTGGGAAATGATTCCCTCGGAGATCACTGCAAAAGGTAAAACATAAATAAATAATAAATAAGAGTCAGATTTCTTCCACGCATCAGCTAGTGCTGCTAATATTAACTTTGCGAAGACTTACCAAAAGTACCCTTGAGGTTTGTCTTAAATACAGAGAAAAAGAAAACAAAAGGAACTGCTCACTTTCAAATTTGCAACAATGCCCCTGAATTTTAATTTTGTCTTACAATTACCCCCTTCATAAGCAAGACATTTCGAAAACCCCTTCTCATTAATAAAAATATTATGATTAGCTCCGTAATTGAAGGGACGGTCCCTTAAAACTAAATCAAACTCTAGATGTATTTTTTGTTTGAAAGCTAGATGGCTTTTTTGTAATTAGTTCAAAACTCGAGGGTACTTTTGCAACCATTCCTTTTGCTAATAGCCTAATACTCTAAGGAAAGTTACATGGACGAGCCATACCTAACAATATGGTCAGCATAAATACCAACAAGAAGAAAATCTCCAAGCTGTCTGGCCTTCTTTAGAATCTGTACTTACAAAGAACAATTTAATCATATCAACCCAAAGGGACTATAAATATATCATCACATGGCAATTTCATAAACTGAAGATATGGACAATATAAAGAAAAAAATAGAGCATAAAACAATTGGTCATGCATTAGATTTTTTTTTTCTGTTGTTCAATACTTCAATTATTTCGATAAATATAGAAAAGAACAAAGGTAATGTCATCTGGTTTAGAAAGAAAAACAAGCGGGAAAAACTTGTTCCAAGGTATAATACCTCAACATGTCCAGCATGAAAAAGATCAAAGGCCCCATCAATGTACACAACACGAGAATTTGGTCCGGGTCCCTGAAATAAATCAAACAAATATAACCCGAGTTAAATTTCATACGTCTCCCTCACTTAAAAAAATCAATAAACATGGCATATGAGCAAGAGCTTATGATTATTTGACCAAAATATATCAGACACAATTTCAAAATAATGAAATATAAAATTATTTCTTGGATTTTTGAGTATCAATCTATTTATATTCATTAACATGACTATTTACAAACCTTTCCATTCGAGAATTGCACAATTCTTCTTGAAGTGGGTAGGAAATGAGATATATGACCGCCATTAGCAAAAGATTTGCTACTCTTTGAGCTGTTAAGTTCACCAGCATCTGATAAATCCGAGCATACTTTGTCAGCTTTAACCTCATCCTTAATACCGGAAAGTATCCGTCCTGCATACATTAACATTAATGCTCAAAATTCTAATTATGGATCACGATCAAGTACTTTATACAATTTTTAACAGTACAACTCTCAACTTAGCTTAAGTATAGCTTTGGGTCAGCTATAAATAATGTTAAAATAGATAGAGAATAAGTGGAATACAGTACCTACAATATCCGTGCTGGAGACACCTTCAGTGCGTTTTATTTGCTTATAGCGACCGACCTTTTTAGCTAAAGCATAAGCATCAGTGCCGTCAGGAAGAAGGCAAGGATCATCGCCATGTATAATATAGTCAATCTTATGTTCTTTGAAAAGCCTATGCATAAACTCTTCGGTTATTTCGTAGGGAGCATTAGGAATGACCTCATCCACCCACTTCAGCCCACTAACAAGGGCCAACCTAAGGGGGCAAAAAGGACATAAATATGAATGTAGAACCTCAAAGGCGACGACCATCATCAACTCTGTAAGAATTATACATGTGCCAATTTCTAATTAATAAAAATAAATAAAGAAAGGAGAAACCTTCTCTAAGATCGATCACGCCACTTACAGTTGAAACAAACAGACCAAAAGGACAAAAAAAAAATCAGAAAAATAGCAGTCATAAAGCTTAACTATTTATACTTATTTACCCCTCCAATCAATCTTATTAAATAAAAGGAGAAATTAACTAGAGCACAACTGCACAAGCTAGTTCCAATCAGATCACAAACACGCACGAAGAAAAAAAAATACGATCATTTTCATTAATCATCGAAATCAAGACCTATAAAACTCAATTCACTAAACGAAGAACATTAATGTGCAATTTACGCATATGTACCTCTCTTGCATAGATAAAACCGGCGGGCCTTTATTAGCTACGATCTCCTCATCGCTAACAACCCCAACAATCAATTCATCTCCCAATGCTTTTGCTTGCCGCAAAGCATTCGCATGCCCATAGTGCATAAGATCGAAACAACCGTCCATATACACACGGACGCGTTTCTTGGCAGATTTCTGCTTCTGGAAAACCCCAAGATGAGGCATCGTGGGCACACTAAGCATACCGCCAAAGTAGCTGGTGGAGAAACTTAGAAGTGCACAAGTTATCATTATACCACCAAAGAGATGGGGGTAGAAATAAACCCCATCTTTGATCCAGCTATTGCTCTCGAGCTCCATTTATCGAGCTTATTCCTCAAAAGGGTCTTCTTCTATTGGATACAGGAGGAGACACAGACCCTGAATTTCAAATATAAAAATCAAAATTCAAAACCCCACAAAAAAAAAAACAAATCTTGGAGAACCCATAAGTCTGTATTGACAGATTCAAATCAAGCACGGAATTTCTAAGCAACTGAGATAAAAGATCTGCGTACACTCAGATTCAAATCGATTCAGACAACATCCTAAATCTAACAACAAATCCATCGCGTGAAAAAGGAAAAAGAAGACAACTTTTCTGAAATTGTGGAAAGGGAAAAGACGTATAAACGAACCTGAGGCTAAGTCGAAGATGGGTTGTCGAAAATTTTTCAAGAAAAATGATGAAAAATAAATTGCATCGTGAAAAACTAATGAGACCCACCTTTATCGTTTTCGCATGATTTTAAATACAATAAATTGGAAATTACACTATAAAGGTAAAGCCTTTAACAGAAATCTGGATTCTGCAAGAAAAATGAGCTGTCAGGTCAGATGAGAATCTTTACCTTTATAATTATTTATTTATTTTCTGCGTCTCTCTTTTTTTTTCTGTTTTTTTTGTTTCTCTGGAGGAATGAAGGTGTCAAAAACACCAACTCTTTTTGGCTGGATATTTTTATTTATTTGCTCCAAGAATAAACATTTTACTTAGTTTTTAGTACTATTACTTTGTGGCTTTGGTTTTGACCACACTTGTCATTTAGACATGGCGGTTTGTGGAATCTGTTTGAAGCTGACTTTTATAAGAGTGTTGATTGGTGTTCTACAGAACTGATTTTTTTATACTGTAATCTAATTATTTATTTTGGGTTTTATTTAACTCTTAACATTAGTATTTCATTAATTTACAGTAGTAGGAGTTAATGTATCTTTTTAACCTTAATACAATATTCTCTATTTTCTATAATTGTTTGCGAATTATTTCCAACAATTGATTATTTAACACTTCTAACAAAAAAGCCTTTTTCTTAATTGTACAGTTATAGGATTATTTTTTCAATTATTATAAATAACCAGTGAACAATTAGGAAATCACTTAGATTTTAAAATTATTATTTATACCATATTAATTCATTATTTTGTATATGACAATTTATAAGTAGTCTAAACTTTATATTAATTGCAAGTCAAACATAGTAAATATAATCCAAATAACTTGGAAATTTAAAATTTTATATCATTTTCTTATTTATGTATCTTTAATATTTATTCGATTTCTCTCTCAAACTTAAAATTTATCATAACACAATTTATTTTATTCGATTAGTCAAGATTTCTATCAAATTCACTTTTTTCTAAGTTTGTTTCGCATGAGTAGTCAAAGACGAATTTTATTATGCAAATCAAGACGAGTTTATACTAAACGTATGAGGCTGATACCCTACGGCTACACGGATTGACTATTTCTTAAATTTAGAACAGGTTGAAGGAGATAAAAGTCTGGATTGTGACATTGTGAAGGTCATGCAAAAATACTCTTAAGAGGGGCATGCATAATAATTAAGAATATAAAATTAATCTCGGATTCTTCATTTTCTTTGTACATTTAAGTGTTTTAAGGTTAAAGCAAGTTCAAAATTCCAACACAAATTGAGATTATCAACCTGCAAAACTAACCCCAAAACAGTGGGACAATCTTTCAAATCACGTTTTCATTCATTAAAATTAATTTTCTATTTATATAAATTGTACTCCATTCGTTTCATAATTAAAGGATCATGTTCTTTGTATTTTGAAAAGAAAATGTCTTGTTATGAAATTGTGAGAGTACTATTCCCTTCGTCTCAAAAATTTTTGTCAAATTTTTTGTAAATTTACAAAAAAAACTTGTCAAACACTAGCGGGACAAAAGATTATTGGATGCCTCTCTCTCATAAAAGTTGAGAAATTTTTCTGAGCACAAATATTTAAAAAAAAAAATTGTTGTGTTACAAAAAAATAACGGGTGAAAATGTATTTTTAAATTCAAAAAAATTTAAAATTAAGTAGTTGTAAGTGAAATTTAAATAGTACTTTCTTCCTTTCACAATACATGCATTACTTTCCTTTTTGGGGTGTCCAATAGTAATTGATAAATTCACCCCAAAAAAAGAAATAAACATTCCTACACATTTGAAAATACAATTTTACCCCTACTTTTGGTCAAAAAGTAAAAAATAACATTTTTCTTAATCTCCGTGCCAAAAAAAGTATTGCATGTATTATGGGAGGGAGGGAGTATATGAATAAAATAGAAGTAAAATAGTATTTTAAAGTGAAAAAGTTAGAATATTTATTTTTTTGTTTGAAGTGTATTCACTATTGTGGACACCCAAAATAATAAAGTGTTACAACTATTATGAGATCGAAAGTACTATTATGAGATCGAAAGTGATGAAGGTATTTAAAAAAAAAATGAGGTTGCGGTGGGTCTGGGTTTGGCCCGCGTGAGATAAAAAAATTGCAACACTTCATTTGTAAGTTATTATTTATATAATAAATGTATTTTTCATTTGAATAAATTAAGGTAAAAACTAAAAATATTGTAAAATTTTGTAAATTTACGTGGATTCGGGTATATATATGATGATTCAATTGAGGAATAATCTTGTAGATTTATGTGGATTCCAGTTCGTAATTTCAAAAAACAAAATGAATACTGAGAAACTAATCGGTAAGTAAATAAGTCAGTAGTTACTTATTGGCAAAAATTGATCGATATTTACCAACTAATCTTTTTCAGTAAGTAAAACAAGTAGCATTTGAAAGTTTTTTTTTAGTGATGTAGTAGTATGTTACTCTCTCCATCAATTAAAACAGTGCATATTTCATTTGTAAATTACAAAAGAACTATGCACTGTTTTAAAGAATCCAAGTAGTATTATTTTTTGTTGAGAATTCACACAAGATCAAACACTCGATCTAACTAACCACCCGCTCAAAAACTCACTATCAATAGCTTCAATCTCCAACAATAACGAAATTTGAAAAATATGTTGATCTATCGATTACCCAATCTTAAAAGTATACACGAACTTGTAAGGAACACAAAGCATCAAAATTATAAAAAAAGAACAAGAGTTTTATGTATTTCGATCAACTAAAAGTTTGATCTAGCTACATGCACTACTGGGAGGGAGACAATGTGATCAAATGATCATATTCACTCTCACAAAGCGATCGAAAAAAAAGTATGATTATGGAAGTTCTACGTCCTACGATCTACTAAAATTGAGCGAATCTGATTCATTCATTTTTGTCAGAAATTGGACTTCACATACAAAACGTGATCTGATGAGTATCTAGAAGCATTTAAAATATCCAAAATCCATTGAGAAACATGTGAGAATTCATCGATCAAAATTGTTGCGTGATTTTTAAAGAACACTACCACGTCATTAATTTTATGATTGACATCAATTTTAAACTTATGAGAAATTGCATTTTTGCCTCTAAAGTTCAAAACACTTCTAAACTCTAAATTTTGTGTCCACCCATGACCCATCATTTTCCGTCTGTTTTGTGTTGTTATGTGTTAAAATATACACGAAAAATCATCTCCGGACGCAAAATCGACAAAATGCACTTCAGGGGCAAATTGGTAATTTTGCCAGAATTTGAATTTCGCGGATGAAGAAACGACGTCGTTTCGGCTCTGAACTGGCAGCATGGTGCATGGTCTAGGGCGAGCGATTTCTCAGCGGATTCTTCACCTCATTGCATGATTCTTACGCAGCTGTGGTCCCCGCCATCTCATCTACTTGATGCACAAGGAATTGGGTCGATTGATCAAACGGCTGAGATTTGCGAGGTTGTTGCAGGTCGACGGTTTGGATGAAGAAATTGATTTTGTGCATTTTCGTTTTAGTATATAATCGCGCCTGTTAGCGATGGATATAAAACAAGTGAGCTAGAGAGAACATTGTGTAATCGTTCATTTGCTTCATATAATCCCAGAACACCCCTCCCCTCCACCGTGCACGTAGATTACCTTTCCGGTGATCGAAGCACGTAAAATCGTTTGTTGTGTGATTGTTTCTCTTCGTGTTTGTGTTCGATTAACCATATACAAACTTTGTGCGCCGTGAGTTTGAGTGATAATCGACGTGTGTGTGTTTTTAGCGTTCAGTTCAGTGGTTCAGTGTTAAAATCCATTGTTCAGTGTTTTTGCGCTGTTCAGTGTTATTGTGAGGGATTCAGTGTCAACAGAGCTCGCGTTTGTTTCTGTTGTCTTGGCTGTCTTTTTCTCAACAATTGGCGCCGTCTGTGGGAAGGAGAATCACTGGAGATGAAAGCTGGATCCGCCAAATTCGAGGTTGAGAAATTCACTGGAAAAAATGATTTCAGTTTATGGAGGATCAAGGTGCGGGCTGTGTTGGTTCAACAGGGTTTGATTTCAGCTCTCACACCTCCAGAAATTGTTGCTGAGAGAAGGGAGAGGGCCAGAGAAGGTTCAACTTCTGGATCCATTGAGGATGATGCAGATCTGGAGGATATTTCCATGAGGGCACACAGTGTCATCATTCTCAGCCTTGGTGATAAGGTTTTGAGAGAGGTATGTAAGGAACCTACTGCATATAGTTTATGGAAGAAGTTGGAGTCATTGTATATGACAAAATCTCTGGCAAATAGATTATACATGAAGCAGAAACTCTACTCATTTAAGATGGTGACTGATAGACCAGTGTTGGATCAAATGGATGAGTTTATAAAGATTCTAGATGACTTGGAGAATATAGATAAAAAGCTTGATGATGAGGACCAAGCACTGCTGTTGCTGAGTTCACTGCCATCAGTTTTTGATCAATTCAGGGATGCCATGATTTATGGCAGGGAGCATGCCTTGACCCTTGATGAAGTTCAAATAGCATTGAGGACCAAAGAGCTGCATAAGAAGGAATCATCTAAGAAGGATCACTCAAACTCACCTGAAGGTTTGATTATCACTGGGAAGAAGCATCACAAGAAAAAGCCATCACAGGGGAAGCCAAATGCAGGTGGAGGTGGAGCTTCTACTTCTGGAGAAAGTAGGAAATGCTACCACTGCAAGAAGGCAGGCCACCTCAAGAAAAACTGTTATGCATGGAAGAAAATGCAGGAGAATCAAACTACCCCACAACAAGCTGATGTCATAGTTGGAAATGAAGACTGTGAGGATGCTGAAGTGTTGAATGTGACTTTGAGTGGGAAAGACACTGAATGGATCCTTGATTCAGGGTGTACTTTTCATATGAGTCCAAAGAGGGAGTGGTTTGAGCAGTTTGAGGACACTGATGGTGGATGTGTGGTATTGGGAAATAATGTCACATGCAGAGTTCAAGGTATTGGCTCTGTGAGGTTAAAACTTCATGATGGATCAACTAAGCTTCTCACTAAAGTCAGATACATCCCTGAGCTAAAGAGAAACCTCATTTCACTTGGTATGTTGGATAGTTTGGGTTTCAGTTTTGGTTCACATGGTGGATGTCTGCAGGTGAAGAGGGGAACTGTAGTTGTTCTTGAAGGGTTCAAGAGAAATGATCTTTACTATCTCAAAGGATCTGCTGTGACTGGTGAGGTGTCTCAGGTCACAGGAGTTGAGAGAGTTGAGGTTTGGCATCAGAGAATGGGCCACCTCAGTGAGAAAGGTCTGAATGAGCTCTCCAAACAAGGGTTGTTTCCAAAAGACAAGTTGACTAAACTGAAATTCTGTCAAACTTGTGCATTGGGGAAAGCTGTGAGAGCTGCCTTTGGTACTGGGAGACACACTACTAAGGGTATTCTTGATTATGTTCATTCTGACCTGTGGGGGCCAGCTAGAACAAATACCAAAAGTGGTGGGAGGTTTTTCATGTCAATCATTGATGATTTTAGCAGGAAAGTGTGGGTGATCATACTTAAAGCTAAATCTGAAGCTTTTGAAAAGTTCAGAGAATGGTTGATTGAAGTTGAGAAACAATCTGGAAAGGAGTTGAAGAATCTGAGAACTGACAATGGCTTGGAATTTGTTTCTGAGGAGTTCAATGAACTGTGTAGAAGCAAGGGTATTGCTAGGCACAGGACAGTGGCATCTACTCCACAACAAAATGGAGTAGCAGAAAGAATGAATAGAACTTTGCTTGAGAGAGTGAGGTGTATGCTGTTGAGTTCTGGACTTCACAAGTCTTTCTGGGGTGAAGCTGTGAGTTGTGCTGCTTATTTGATAAATAGGAGCCCTGCAGCTGCTTTGAGTATGAAGACTCCTCAAGAAATTTGGACTGGAGTTGCTCCAAATTTGGATAACTTGAGGATATTTGGCAGCCTATGTTTTGCTCATAATAAAGGGGATAAACTGGAAGCTAGATCTCTGAGATGTGTGTTTCTGGGATACCCAAAAGGAGTAAAAGGATATAGGTTGTGGTGTATTGAACCTGGAATGCATAAGTGTGTCATTAGTAGGGATGTTACTTTTGATGAAAACACTATGCCTATGCTCACTGAGAAGAATCTGGAGAATAATGAGTTATTTGAGGTGGATTTGAATGGCAGAGAAGATGTAAGTCATGAAGAAAATGAGGTTGAAGATGATTTTGAGATTCCTGATGTTGATGACCACAGTGGATATCAACTTGCTAGAGACAGAGAAAGGAGAGTGATTCACCCACCTCAGAGATATGCACATGCTGATGTGGTTTCATATGCTCTGTTGGTGGCTGACTTTGTGGATTCTGCTGAGCCAAGCACATATTCAGAAGCAATATCAGGTTTTGAGAAAGAAAAGTGGATGGTTGCAGTTCAAGAAGAATTGCTATCACTTGAGAAAAATCAAACCTGGTCCATTGTCACTAAGCCACCATCTCAGAGGGTTGTTGGTTGTAAATGGATTTTCAAGAAAAAACTTGAGGGAACTGATGTTAAGGATGTGAGGTTCAAGGCTAGACTGGTTGCAAAAGGCTTTACTCAGAGAGAAGGTGTGGACTATAATGAGATATTCTCACCTGTGGTTAAGCACTGTACAATCAGGATCTTGTTGTCCATTGTAGCTCAAAAGGATCTTGAGTTGCATCAGATGGATGTAAAAACAGCTTTCTTACATGGGGAACTTGAGGAGAAAATTTATATGAAAATTCCAGAAGGGGTGGAAGGTGCTTACAGTGAAAATAAGGTGTGTCTGCTCAAGAAATCTTTATATGGACTGAGGCAGAGCCCTAGACAATGGTATAAGAAGTTTGATAATTATATGATGCACATTGGTTTTGTCAGATGCAACTATGATTGTTGTGTTTATCTGAAAATGAAGTCTGGGAAGGTGATCACATACCTGCTTCTCTATGTTGATGATATGCTCATTGCAAGTTGTTCAAAAGTTGAGGTGGAGTCTCTCAAGAAATTACTGAGGTCAGAATTTGAAATGAAAGATCTAGGTGTGGCTAGAAGGATCTTGGGGATGGATATTTACAGAAACAGGAGTATTGGGATTCTGAGTTTATCTCAAACTTCTTATCTGGAAAAGGTTCTCAAAAGGTTTCATATGCATGAGGCTAAGATCTCTCAAACTCCTTTGGCTCAACACATTAAACTCTCTGTGGATCAAAGTCCAACAACTCAGTCAGAAATCAACTCTATGAGTGGTGTTCCCTATGCTTCTGCAGTTGGGAGTATTATGTATTCAATGGTGTGTAGCAGACCTGATCTGGCTTATCCTATGAGTACAGTGTCAAGGTTCATGTCAAATCCTGGTAGGATTCACTGGGATGCTGTCAGGTGGCTTCTAAGGTATATTAAAGGTACCTTGAATCATGGTTTGATGTTTAAAAGAAGTGATCTCAGAGGAGATGCTTTGATTGGATATGTTGATTCTGACTTTGCAAGTAATGTGGATACTAGAAAGTCTATTTCTGGTTATGTTTTCACTTTATTTGGTACTGCTGTGGTTTGGAAAGCCTCTCAACAGGGTGTAGTTGCTTTGAGCACTACTGAGAGTGAGTATATGGCTATGACTGAAGCTATCAAGGAAGCACTATGGTTGAAAGGGATTCTAAATGAACTTGGAGTTGAGCAAGAAACAGTTTCAGTGAACTGTGATAGCCAAAGTGCTTTGCATCTGGTAAAACACCAAGTGTTTCATGAGAGATCCAAACATATTGATGTGAGACTGCATTTTGTTAGAGATGTGGTTGATAAGAAGATAGTGAAGGTTGAGAAAATTGCCACTGAAGGCAATCCAGCAGATAGCTTCACCAAGGTTTTACCTGTGGAGAAGTTTAAGTTGTGTCAGGATTTGGTCCAACTGGTGGACCTTTCACAATCTCAGTAATGTTGTGGTTCTATTGACTGCAGTTGAGGTGGGAGATCAGCTGTAGTTGAAGAGTTATGCAACAGAATACTCAAACTGGCAGCTTTGAGAATTTTGAAGTATGATTCTGTGGTTTTCTTGCTCAGTTGTGTTTCTGAGTGGTTTGATTGTGGCCAGAGGTTCATAGTCATGTTTATGAACTGTGTGGATTGTGTTTTCTGCATGGTTGTTAAGGATTCTTAAAGTCAATGGTTTGATTGACTGGACAGTGTCTGTTCTTGAATTACTTGTGTAGTGATTCTGTGTTGGAGGATGGTTTGTGGTGGATGAAATGTGCTGTGGAGTCACATTTCAGTGTACAAACCTAATGGAGGTGTTTTGAAGTCATTTGGTTCAAAATTGAAGAAGTTGAGTACATGAGTTTTTCAACTAAATCAGTTTTGAGTGACTTAGTCGCATTTGGGATTTTCTGGAGCTATAATGAATCATATGATGAGTTCTTGGTATGGACTTGAAGCTAAGGAATCAAGGATCATGATGGGACTGATTGGATATCCTAATTACAGCTGTGGAGAACAGGATTTGGATTTGAAGTTGGTTCAGAAATCTGATTCAGGTCAGTTCTTGAACTGAATCTTGATCAGTGCCTTTATGGGGTGATCAGTGTTGAACACTGTGATGCTGTTGTGCTATGGAGTGTTTGCTGGGAGTTGATTTGTTGTGTAAGGTGGAGATTTGTTAAAATATACACGAAAAATCATCTCCGGACGCAAAATCGACAAAATGCACTTCAGGGGCAAATTGGTAATTTTGCCAGAATTTGAATTTCGCGGATGAAGAAACGACGTCGTTTCGGCTCTGAACTGGCAGCATGGTGCATGGTCTAGGGCGAGCGATTTCTCAGCGGATTCTTCACCTCATTGCATGATTCTTACGCAGCTGTGGTTCCCGCCATCTCATCTACTTGATGCACAAGGAATTGGGTCGATTGATCAAACGGCTGAGATTTGCGAGGTTGTTGCAGGTCGACGGTTTGGATGAAGAAATTGATTTTGTGCATTTTCGTTTTAGTATATAATCGCGCCTGTTAGCGATGGATATAAAACAAGTGAGCTAGAGAGAACATTGTGTAATCGTTCATTTGCTTCATATAATCCCAGAACACCCCTCCCCTCCACCGTGCACGTAGATTACCTTTCCGGTGATCGAAGCACGTAAAATCGTTTGTTGTGTGATTGTTTCTCTTCGTGTTTGTGTTCGATTAACCATATACAAACTTTGTGCGCCGTGAGTTTGAGTGATAATCGACGTGTGTGTGTTTTTAGCGTTCAGTTCAGTGGTTCAGTGTTAAAATCCATTGTTCAGTGTTTTTGCGCTGTTCAGTGTTATTGTGAGGGATTCAGTGTCAACAGAGCTCGCGTTTGTTTCTGTTGTCTTGGCTGTCTTTTTCTCAACATTATGAATATAAATATTTGAGAATTTTATGTGTTCAATTAATTATTTTTGAATTAAATATTGGTTTATTTTGAAGTATGATAGTCAATAGATAATTAAGTAGGTTGACAGAGAGTAAGACGGTGAATATATATGTCCACATAAATTTACACAAGTTTTTCTCCAAGTTGTATGCAAATGCATATAAGTATAGTTTATATCTATGCGAACGAGAATCGCATGTGCGAATGTAATTAAGGGGATCGTATCGCATGGGCTGCGTTTTATATACTATTGTATTTGTATATTTATGCTCACTACCTTTCCTCGTGCCCCAACTCGGTGCATGCATTCAACTTCAAACACTAGCCTTCTTATGATGTCGATGTACACTTGAAAAGTGTTAAAGCCAACAAACACATATATTTAAAAAAATTATTTTTTTAACTAAAAAGTAAGAGATTAAAATATATTTTTTAAGTTAAAAATAAATAGTTTGAAATCATATTTAAAAAATAGCGTAAAATTGTATTTTAAATAAAAAAAAATTATGTAGATTTTTTTTTTTAAAATATATATTTATATTATATCGGGTAAAAAAAAATGTAAGAGTATGTAGTTTGATGTTTTAAAGTAGAAAAATAATTAAAAATTGGAAAATATTTATAATTGTATTTTGAAGTGAAAATAATTATAAATTATTTGGTTTTCAAAAGTTAAAAACATACCCTTAAACAACATAAAAATAGTTTGGAGAGAGATGGTGTACTTAAATACCAAAAATGTGAAACACGAAATCTTACTAATTATGTCAAATTATAAAGAAAGTAGGATCATATTCTCCTCGATCTCTCTAGCTCGTCTCACAAATCACAATTGTTTTGTATAAATAAGAAAGCCCCCATATTCATTTTGTGTACTTAGAATCTACAAATTACATCTCTCTCTATAGCTCAAATGTTGGCCGATATGATTGGCAAGCGCCTACTCCGTTCCATCGAGGATCATGATCATGACGATCATCACATAATCATCCTCAACTTGTTCCAACAACTTTACCATCTCCAGCAAGGCCGACACACCCCCACCACCGCCTATCTCCACCGCGCCAGCCACCTCGCCGACCAGCTGGATGCCGCCGGCCGCCCCGTCACCCTCTCGGAGTTCAACATCTTCGTCCTCAAGGGCCTTCGGCCCGAGTTCAAGGACATCGCCGTGACTCTTGCGGCCCGCCCGGGCCCGCTTTCTTTTCCGGAGCTTCACAGTTTCCTCATGAGCCACGAGTTCATCCACGGCGACAACCATTTTCCCGGTTCATCGTCGACAAACTACCTTTACCGACCACCCAACGATGTTGTTGTTCCTTATCCGGCCGCACGCTGCCAGTTGTGCTCGGCTCAAGGCCATACTGCGAAATCTTGTCACCGTCTTCTTCTGAAGGAGAAGCACGGTCATGTTCCTAGGGTTCGTGATAGCGAGGAGCGTGTTGAGGATGATGATCGTATCAAGTATCGTGATCTCAAAGCTGAAAACGGGTCCATGGTGATAAGTCGTGAGGATTTTCCACAAGATTTTGTATTTGGAGTCGGCACATCTTCTTATCAGGTTATATTTCTCAACATTATAACATGCATGTTCTTTAGGACTTAAACTGGGTGAACTTAACATAATTGAAATGAATCTGAAACTGAACTGAACTGAACTGAACTGAACTGATTATTTTGAAATAATAATAATAATAATAATAATAATAATAATAATAAATAAATAAAAATTAAATGACTGAACTGAAACTTAATGAATTTGAATTGAACTGAACTTAATGAGTATGAACTGAAATTGAACTTACTAGCCCTATCCCAAAGATATATATAACTTACTATTTATGTTCTGAATTATATATAATAACATTTGATAGAGTAAATATAATTTACAATCTGTCCTCGTGCAGTTTGAAGGAGCAGCTGCACAAGGTGGGAGGGGCTTAGGCGTATGGGATATATTCTCCGTTGAGACACCAGATCGAATCTTCGACGGGACCAATGGAAATGTTGCCGTTGATATGTACAATAGATACAAGGTAAGTTTCGGTTTCTTTCTTGATGGGTGTCGTCGATCTGACCAATCACATATATATTATTGCAGGAGGATATTGATATGATGAGGAAAATGGGTTTCGAGGCATGTCGAATTTCAATATCATGGCCAAGAATATTGCCTGGTATATATGGTCAGACATATGTACAACATATAATTAAGACTTTGGTAAATCAATTGACTGAAACGTTAATTTGTTTGTTTGTTCTCTATTGTGTTGTTGTGAATAATTAAGGTGGAAGACGAACAGCCGGAATCAACAAACAAGGAATAGATTTTTACAACGACCTTATCAACACTTTGCTAGCCCATGGTACATATATACAATACACAGCTGATATCGAATATTTTAATTTAATTTTTACGTGTGCATAACACTTTGATGATCAATATCCGATGCTGCAGGCATCGAGCCGTATGTAACTCTTTTCCACTGGGATCTTCCTTACTGTCTGGAACAAGAATATGGAGGCTTCTTGAGCAAACAAATTGTGTAAACTAGCTACTCTGTTATATATTTCTCTAGAGTAATATTTTCTCAAATTCTGTTAGATTATAATATTATACAACAGGAACGACTTTCGCGAGTTCGCAGAATTGTGCTTCTGGGAGTTTGGTGACCGTGTGAAATCATGGATGACCTTAAACGAACCGTGGACGTACACCACTTCCGGATACGTATCCGGAAAGTTCCCGCCTAGTAAGCCTGCTGCTACGGCTGATCAAATAGGAAACAGCCTCACCACTTATCGAGCTATTCACGACCCGAAACTAAACGTACAACCGCCGCCTAACTACCACAGCCGCTCCAACGACGCATACACTGTGGCTAGAAATCTGCTACTCGCTCATTCGGCAGCGGTTCATTCTTACAGAACCAAATTCCAGGTTAGTTCGTATTTCGTAATTACAAAACTAACCCTGATCATATATATCTAATATATATGGAACTAGCTATATACAACCTTAATGATCAGCAGGAACTTCAAGAGGGCAAAATAGGAATTGTGCTATGCTGCCAATGGTACGAGCCTTTGGATGAAAACTGCGACGAAGATGTAGCAGCCTCCAAAAGAGCCATGGATTTTATGTTGGGATGGTACTATTAACTTTTCGTATTGATTTATCGGTTCCTCGTCACTTGTATATTTATAACACATTAATTATGTATTTGTACACTTT
The DNA here is from genome assembly GCA_954870475.1 of Euphrasia confusa. Taxonomy (NCBI): domain Eukaryota; kingdom Viridiplantae; phylum Streptophyta; class Magnoliopsida; order Lamiales; family Orobanchaceae; genus Euphrasia; species Euphrasia confusa. The sequence continues at coordinate 30,256,467 of OX940960.1, forward strand.
AATATATATAGGTTTTTGGAGCCAGTGTTGAGTGGTAAATACCCGGAGAGTATGACAAAGTTTGTTCCTGAGGATAGCTTGGCACAATTTTCGGAAGAAGAATCCGAAATGCTAAAGGGATCGGTCGATTTTATGGGGTTGAACTACTACACGGCTAATTATGTAGCCAACGACAACCGGCCCAACACCGAGAAAGCCTATTACAAAGATCAACATGTTGCATTTCACAGTAAGTAATTAATTAATTGTCAGTATTTTTCATTTTTTAACTTTTAATTGACAACAATTAATTAATTAATTAGTTCTTGATTGATCTTTGGTAGGTGAGAGAGATGGGAAGCTAATTGGGCCATTGGTAAGATCTAAGCTATATTCTATACTTACTATCTCTGTCGTTCGAAAGGATCGACGAGTGTTTAACTCAAGTTTGCTGCAGGCTGGTTCAACATGGTTGTATATAGTTCCATGGGGAATCTACAAGCTCTTGAAGCATATAAAATCTACATATCAAGACATGCCTCCAATATACATTACCGAAAATGGTATAAATCTATTTAATATTATGTACTTTATACCCGATTGATTGATACGAACTGAACTGAACTGAACTGAACTAACGAACATTTATATTATTTTAACATATATAGGTGTGGATGAAAAATACGACTTCAAGCTTACAACTTATGATGTTTGTGCCGACACAACGAGGGTTAAGTATCACCAAGACCATCTCGCCTACATTCACAAAGCCATGGAGTATGTCTAGAACTCTAGCTAGCTAGCTAGGCTACAAATTACAATAGAGCTAGCACGAGTACTCTCTATATTCACTAAAAATAGGCACAATTGGTCAACGTTGATTTTTTTTTATCCGTCCAATACATATGATAAATAATATACAAAAATTATGAAAAAATAACTAAAAGATTTAGTGGATATCGAAGATTTATTATTAATTGAATTTGGTAATTGCAGTGATGAGGATGTGAACGTGAAGGGTTACTTTGTATGGTCCTACTGCGACAATTTCGAATGGTACGAAGGGTTCACGGTTAGATTCGGGCTCATCTACATAGACTTCATGAATAATCTCACAAGGTATCCAAAGACTTCCGCCTTGTGGTTCACAAAATTCTTGAAGAAAAGAAGGCACACCAAAGCAGAAAATAATAACAAGACTAGTGCTCATTGCATAAAAAATCAAAGAAAAATAGAACATTTGTAAACTTTTTATATCTCGAGTTTAGCACTTGGAATCAGTTGGATGCATTGACCTATAAATGTTTTCTGCGGTCGACAAGAAAGTGTTCTTATAGGACGTCGTTTCAGTCATCTTCTTAGAATTACAGCGCCGTCTAAGCTTAACATTTTACACCACACCATTGTAGAGCTAGATCTTTAGAGAGAAGTACAGAAAGACTTGAGTTAGGGTTAAAATTCTGAGGAATTTTGTAAACTCTTACGAGCTCAATTGTATTTCTAGTTCTTCTTGTTGGGTGGGTGAGAGTGTGAGTATCCTAGAGAAGCTCTATTTTTAGGTGAACCACTATAAATCTCGCGTCATGCTTTAAATTAATTGTTTTTATCTTGTTTTAACCTTATCTTTATCACAATAGCATTATTACTCAATGTTAGATGAAATGGAGAGCTGCAATTCTAATTTCGTCTTTATACTGTACTCATGTTTTAATAATTCAATCATAAATCATATCTACCAATACTTTGGGTAAGTTGAGATGACAATTTATACCTTGTACTCCCGAGAGTATACTTCCGAGAGTATGGTATAAGTATTAAGTTGAGATGAAATTTTTTAACATAGAAAATATTATTTAATTGATCATTTAATAATATATTTCGGTATCTTGATTGATGAGTCGTCAACCAATCACGGTTTGACATTTCACGTAACTTCAAAAATAAAAAAATACATGAAAATCTTTATTATTTTTAACTCCAATTAAATGATAAATAACTTAATATTTTTAGCTCTGCCAATTAAATAAGGGTTAATTACATTTTCCAACATGAGGTTTAAGTATTTTTACACTTTGCAATCTAACCGAAAAATTGTTGCAGTTTACACTTTTACATTTTACAACCCACCAGAAATCGGAATAGAATATTCCGATGAATATTCCCTACATGTGCAAATCATGCGACTAATTGATAGTATTTTACCAATTTACCCTTCAACTACAATTAATAAATGAAAAACAAAAAAAAATAAAAACATCATCTTTTTCTAAAATCATTCGTTCCACATTCAAATCTTCATCTTCAAAAATTCATCCAAAAACATATATTCCTTACTGCTTAAAATAATAATTAATCAATAAAATCAGAATAACATAATTAATAATTATTTGTTTCAAAACAGATCTATATCACAGATTTATAAACACTAATCTACATCATTGAAATTCAGATCTACATCATAGATCTGGAATATATCAGATCTGCATATCATCGATAACCAAGAGCGTCTCTTCCTCTTTGAACCAGTCGTTTGTTGTCAAAACTCCTTCGACAACCGCTACTGGTATCATCGACTTCCTCATGACCCCAGATTTCGCTGAGTAGCTAACGCGTTGAGAAATCGAGGCGTGTATGATTTCCGCTGACAGTCATGAGGAACTTTTGGTAAACCTTTCGCATGAGAATCAGCGGGCTCAAAGTTGAAAGCGCTCTTGACCAAAATTTGATTGGTCGCTACCATTGTTTCTGCAGATCCTTGAGCCCTCCTTGAATCAAATTAGTTTTGACTAACAATTTTTGTTTAAAATGGAAAATAAATATGGAAGACAAGAGTCGATCGAAGACGATGAAATTGTTTTTTCTTAATGAAAAAATTAAAGAATGAATATGTGTGAAAATACAAATTTACCCTTCGAAGAGTCACATGATTTGCACATGCAGAAAATATTTCTTGGAATATTCTATTCCGATTTCCGATGGATTGCAAAATGTAAAACGGTAAAACCTTAGGTAGTAAACTACAACAATTTTCCAGTTAAGTTGCAAAAGTGTAAAAACACCTAAACCTCATTTTGGAAAATGTTATTAACCCATTAAATAATGAATAACATAAATTAAAAATAAAAATAAATTAAACACACTAGAAACTTATGAAGTCGGTTAAGTATTCAAGGGCCCGCGAGGATAGCACCGGCGAGGCTGAGTCGACAACCGCACCCGAGGGTCCGGGGAGGTTCGTGTTCGCCTGTATCTTTCGACTATCGGCATTCTCAGGTGACGCACGGAATCGGCGGTGGAAACGCGTGGTGACGGTGGTGGGGAAAGGGAAAATCGATTGAGCCTCCGTCTTAGGGCGTGGGAAAAAAACTAGTCGAGGGAAATTGATTTTCATTTATTCTTTCTTTCTCCCTTCGTCTTTCAATTGGGATTTTACCCAATTTGATTTCTTTTGATTCGCGAAATTGGATCTGAGTTTTTTTGCAGGGGTTTTGTTGTATTGTATAAACGGCAATGGCGTAATCGTAAGTATTGCGCAAGGGTGAGGGCTTTTTTGCAACTGCCTTTTTGCGGTGCTATTTTCTGAGTTTCGGGTTTCGGTGTGATTACGTGTTCTGACAAATGAATGAAGGTGGAGCGGTCGCAATCGACATGAGTGGGAGAGAGTACCGGATGAATCTGTCCGAGCGGCGGGAGAGAGAGGTGTCGGTGATAATCCTCAACGCGCACCACCTGGCCGGTTTAGAACCGCCATCGACTCTGCCTCGCCGGCGCCATCGGGCCTGAATTTTTAGCTTCAAATTTTGGGGATGATTTCATGCGTTTAGGTGTTTTTAATTTATTTTTATTTTTATTTTTATTTAGGTTATTTATCATTTAATTGGAGTTAAAAATACTAAAGATTTTCATGTATTTTTATTTTTTATTTTTGATGTTTATATGAAATGTTAAACCGTGATTGGTTGAGTACATAAAATAATTCCTCCCTCTTATCGAGGAATTATTATTAACTAGTGATGACAAGTATCCTTAATGATCCTTAGGAGTAGTAAACATAAGAAACACGAGAAGTAAAACTTGTGCGTATAAGTTCATTGATAATTAAAGACAGCATTTTTTGGGGCAATGACGACGGCATATCGTAGGTGCTGAATCGCATGTCTTAAGCTTGCACGCACTAATAACCGGACCAATCCTAGCATAGCTCTCCTGAGATTAATTGTGCAAACATTAATAATAACTAATAATATTTGTAAAAATAAATTTACTCACTTTCATCTGTAGCATGAAAACAGCCATCAACGCAACAACTAGAACGCCAAGAAAATTGATCATCGTTTTCATTGTTTTAGTTTTCTCTTTATGGTTTGTGAATGCTCAATTAAAACGTGTGGACGATTATAAATAGATACTAGATAGAACAAGCTATCATTCAACTAAAATAGAGTTACTGTGTCCAAATGTATGTATAATACTTTAAATATATAAAAGAGAAAATGTAATACTTTAAATATATAAAAGAGAAAATGTAATATTCTTCGACAAAATAATCGGGATTATATATTACTTTATCTTTTAAAACATGTGCATAAATCATTTGTAATTTACAAATAAACTATTCACTGTTTTTAAGGGATGGAGATATTACCTATTATCTGATATTTTGACTTAACCAATTGATTTACTAAATACTAAGAGTATGTTTGAATGAGCTTATAAGCTTCTTAAAACAGCTTATAAATTGTTTAAGAGCTTATAAGTTTCTCAAATTTGTTTGTTAAACATTTAAAAAAATCTTAAAAAACTTAAAAATAAGCTTTTAACAGCTTATAAATTGTTTAAAAAAAAGAGTAAGGGGAGGTATTTTTGTTTAAACATCTTATAAATTCTTATAACTTAAACAATAAAAGACTAAAATACCTTTAAAATTATTACCTTTTATATATATACAAAAAATAAAAGAGAAAAAGTAATATTCTTCAGCAAAAAAATCGGGATTATATAACCTCTATCTCTTAAAACACGTGCATAGTTCATTTGTAATTTACAAAAAGAACTATTCACTGCTTTTAAGGGACAATACTTTAAAAAACTAAAAGAGAAAAAGTAATATTCTCTAGCAAAAAAATCCGGATTATATAACTTCTATCCCTTAAAACACGCACATAGTTAGCTCGCTGATGCGGTAGGATTGTTTTTCTATGCGATGTACTGTATCTTCAAACTCTTTCACTTTTTCTTTATATGATATTAACTGTTAATAAAAAAAATTACAAAAAAAAAAACTATTCACTGTTTTTATTTTTAATTTTTCTATACAACTTATTTTTTTAAATTAGATTGAAATTTTAAATATAATTCTATTGTGTCCAAGTCATCTGTCAGTTGACTCAAGTCAACTATAGTGGGGACTTCAATTCGAAAAATGCTTGTTAAAATATGAATCGAATTCGTAAAATTTTTGTTCTTTTATTTAGAAAAATTAGAATTATATTAGGTATAAGTTTATTCCTTATTTATTGGGATTGTAAAGTTATATTAGGCTTAAGATTTATTTTCTATTCCTATTTGTTACTTAGTTTATGAATTTTCTACACCTATAAATAGGGATCTTCATAGACACAATTAAACGTGAACACCAAGAGAGACACCAGCATATTAGAGAGCTATGTCACATATTGAGAGAGATTATAGAGGGTTGAGAGTGGATATCTATCCTTTGTAATATTTATTGTGATATTATAGTGACGGTTCTCGTCGTTCCTCCCGTAATTTTTCCCGATTTGGGTTTTCACGTAAATTCTTTGTCTTCTTTACTTGTCTCATTCTCTTTTATTGTTGAGTTACTTTTCGGGGTTCCGCATTATTATTCGTACAATACATCGTCGATTTGCAACAATTAGTATCTAGTAACACCGATTTTGATCGTGTGGCGTTCAGAACATTACCCAAAAAGCTAACAAGTGGTATCAGAGTTTTGCCGGTCGCGATCAAGTGGCATCAAGAGCTTTGTCCAAAAGCTAACATCGCTGAAATTCCTAATGAATGTTTCAAATAATTATATTTATAATTAAACAAAAAATATGTAAAACTATTGTATATTAGGGTGTTATTGAAAGATGTAGAAACTTGAATTAATATTGAATCGGGTAGTATTCTTTCTTTAAAAAAGTATTTCGACCATATAAGCCTGAGTATCACGAAATCTGTCGCAGAATAAGACAATATCTACATTCGAGTCTTAGACTTTAAACACGAATAACTTATGAAATTTTATGTTTTATGATCCATGAAGAGAATTCAATCCCAGCTATACACCTTAATCACCCACATTTACTTATATTATTATTTATGATCTTGAATCGATATATATTTGTGTTTTTCTTATTTCAAAGAATTATTATACACATTAGAAAATTGATCATCGTTTTCATTGTTTTAGTTTTTTCTTTATGGTTTGTGAATGCTCAATTAAAATGTGTGGACCATCATAAATAGATACTTAGATATAACAAGCTATCATTCAACTAAAATAGAGTTACTGTAACCTGTTAAAATATAACTCGAATCAATAGAAATTTTATTTCTTTATTTAGGAAAATTAGAATTATACTTAGATATAATTCTATTCCTTATTTATTGGGATTCTGAAGTTATGTTAGGCTTAGAATTTATTTCATTTTCCTATTTGTTACCTAATTTATAAGTTTTCTACACCTATAAATAGGGATCTTCATAGACCTAATTAGATGTGTGTTAAACACCAAGAGAGACACCATTAGAGAGGTATATCACATATTGAGAGAGATTATAAAGGGTTGAGAGTGGATATCTATCATTTGTAATTATTGTGATATTATAGTATGTTTCTCGTCGTTCCTCCCGTGGTTTTTCCCAATTGGGTTTCCATGTAAATTCATTGTCTTCTCTCTTTTATTGTTCAGTTATTTTCGGGGTTCCGCATTATTATTCGTACTATACATTGTCGATCTGCAACAAGTAGTATCTAGTGGCACCATTCAAGATCGTGTGGCGTTCAGAGCTTTGTCCTAAAAGCTAACAAGTGGTATCAGAGCCAGGCAACGATCCCGTGACCTTTCATAGCCAGACTACGATCCTACTACCTTCAGGAGCAAGGTTTCGATGACGAGCGTGAGGTACGATCTACCGAACTTAAGTCTCAAGCATCACTTGAAGAGAAGTCTCTACTTCCTCAAGATGACGGAGGGGTCGTCGATTCAAGACCATGTAGCGAGATTCAAGGAGCGTGTAGATGACCTTGGGAAAATTGGCATGAAGATCGAAGATGATGATCTTGCGTTTTGGTTTCTATGCTCGCTACCACCCTCGATGGCGGCTTTTCGGGACACGCTTCTCTATTCACAAGATAGCCTCACGTTTAAAGACGTAACTTCGGCTCTCTCGTCAAGAGAAAACGTACTAAGGACGGAGTCCAACAAGGATGGTGTGCCCGATGTGGGTGAAGGACTTAACGTCCAAAAGAAGTACCGTGATAAAGGGACCCTACGTCCAAATTTTACGTGTGCGTATATCACTTGCTTTGATCTGATGATGGCTGCAGGCATCGAGCCCTATGTAACTCTTTTCCACTGGGATCTTCCTTACTGTCTGGAACAAGAATACAGAGGCTTATTGAGAAAACAAATTGTGTAAGTTAGTATTCTGTAATATATATATATATATATATATATATATATATATATATATATATATATATATATATATATTTCTCTAAAGTGTTTTTTATTCTTTTCTCAAAAGATTAATATTCTATTCGATTATATATACAGGAACGACTTTCGCGAGTTCGCAGAGTTATGCTTCTGGGAGTTTGGCGACCGTGTGAAATCTTGGATGACCATAAACGGGCCGTGGACGTACACCACTTCCGGATATGTATCCGGAAAGTTCCCGCCTAGTAAGCCCGCTGCCTCGGCTGACCAAATAGGCAACAACCTCACCACTTATCGAACAGTACACGACCCGAAGCTAAACGTACAACCGCCGCCTAACCACAGTCGCTCCAACTCTGATCCGTCCAAGGACACATACACAGTGGCTAGAAATCTTCTACTCGCTCATTCGGCAGTGGTCCATTCTTATAGATTCAAATTCCAGGTTAGTTTGTTTTTCGTAAAATTACAAAATTAACCCTGATCATATCTTAATATATATATATATATATATATATATATATATACGTGTTAGCTTTTAGGACAAAGCTCTGAACGCCACACGATCAAGACTGGTGCCACTAGATACTACTTGTTGCAGATCGACGATGTATAGTACGAATAATAATGCGGATCCCCGAAAATAACTCAACAATAAAAGAGAAGGAGACAAGTAAAGAAGACAATGAATTTACGTGGAAACCCAAATCGGGAAAAACCACGGGAGGAACGACGAGAACTTTCACTATAATATTGATCACGATTACAAGGATTGATATCCACTCTAAAATCCTCTAATCTCACACAATATTATCTCTCTAATTGATGGTGTCTACTCGTGTTGTTTCTGTCCATGGAGAATCTCTCTTTATATAGGAGGGAGTCCTAAATAATGTATTGAAACAATATTTCACGCCCATAAAGAGTCCCAAGAGAAGTAGGAAACAAATCCTATTTAAAATAGGAAAGGAAAAAAATTCACGATTGCTGAATCTGGGGACCTAGCGCGGCGCTAGGATCCTAGCGAGGCGCTACCTTCCTGGCATGTACGTGCCGAGCCCGCAGAAGGTGTACCAAAACTGGCACGTTCTCTCCTTGCGGGGCGCTAGGAACGTAGCTGGTCACTAGCTTCACGTTTCCTTCTTTTTCTCGGTTTTGTGTCACCAAATCTCTGTGTCACCAATTCCAACAATCTCCACCTTGACACCAAACTGCGAAATACCATCGCACATGTGAAATCCCATCACATATAACACCAAGCCGCGAAATCTCATCGCGCATGCGAAATCCCATCGCACATCAAACCTTTAAAGCGAAATTACATCGCTCATGCGATATCACATCGCATTTCATAGTCTCGTCCCTCGTCTTCCTCCACACGCCCCAATGGGCCTAGTTCCTAAGAGATTGGACCTTCAAAGGTCCCCATGAATAGGAACGTACATACCCCAGTGTCTTCTTTGAATTGTGAGCCCAATTCGAGATATACCCTTTCGACCGCTTTCCAAGCACACATGGCTCACCAAGTTTAGAAAAACTCCATTGATCGAGAAACACTCGATCCTTCAAATCGACTTCCTCACATGCCCAAGCCGCACATGGTCTAGTCGTGTAGACTCTTCATTCGAGAGCCTAGTTTTTCCCACGGTTACTTCGTTCACCGCTTCATCTTTATTAAGGTTGGTCACTCCGGCCTTACTTGGTTGCGCGCCTCTATGCCGGATAGACTCTTCTACCAAGAGTCGAGTTTCGGCCCCGGTTACTTCCTTCACCGCGCCTTCTTGGAGGACATAAGGTCGCTCTGCCTTGTCGTCTTCTCCCAACACTACCAAAGCCTCTTCGGTAGTCTCAGAAACTCCACCTTCTCCGGTGTAGCCAGAATTGACCTCGGTTACTTCTTTCGCCGAGCTTCCATCGAGGACATAAAGACGACTCGTCTTTCTCTTTCCCCGCAATATTACCAAACCACTTTTGGTAACTCTTAAAACTCCACCTTTACAAGTGAGTTTATAGCTCTTCATATCAAGGGTACTCAAGAAAATCAAATTCCCCTTCAAGTCAGAGACATATCTTACATCGCTTAACGTGCGCACCGTGCCATCGAACATCTTCAAGCGGATATTCCTAATCCCTTCGACCTTGCACGAGGTGTTATTAGCCATAAACACCACACCACACTCCAAAGATTCATATGTCTCGAACAACGTCCGGTCCGGACACATATGAAATGAGCAACCCGAGTCTAAGATTCGATCATCACAAAAGTAGGAGTTCTCGCCTAGAGCAAGATCATCATCTTCGATCTTCACGCCAATTTTCCCAAGGTAAGGTACACACTCCTTGAATCTCGCTACATGGTCTTGAACCGACGACCCTGACGACGACGTATGTTTGTCGTGGAACAAACGCCGGTCAAAATAAATTTATAAGTATCCTAGACCTTTCACCAACACAAGTATTAGTGGAAAGTATAGGGTCGATCCCACGAGGAGTTTATTGTTACTTTCTCCCGGCTTTGCCCAAAGGGTTGTCACGTTTAAAAAGGGTTTTGTGTTCGCTGTGGGCACAGCGGTTCCGTGATCTCCTTTCTACCTTGACTGAAATAAAACAAAATAAAAACGAATTAAAAACATTTGGGCAAGTCGTTACCTTGATCACACTGGTCAAGTGTTTACTGTTCACTGGCACATATATCATTTTGCTAACAGCTTCATCTTCCGGTTATAGGCTCCAAATATTAACATCCCTATAATGTCACGCATATTAATACCCCTGACCCTCATTCGCTCTTATGTTTAAAGTCCTATTAGATCTCTCTCAATAGGTCTCCTGACATTGACCAATTCGACACTATGTGACCGCATGAGTCTAAGTTGATCAAGCCGCTTTCATCCTCCAAGAAAACCTAGAATGGCCAATAGCATGCCTGGACAGACCCAAGTCATACGACCACATCTCCAGCAACATGTTGTACTTCGCGGACGCCCAGTCTCCCGGTCGCGTTGATCTACGTACTTGTGTGTTAGGCAAGTCGGGGTTCCCACTGGTCATTGTAGGATTTCCCAAGTCCCTAACATCCTCGATATACTACCCTGTTGAATCGGGAACAAAGCTAAGCTAGTTTCTGTCATCAAGAAGCCTCACAGTATTTTACACAGCAGCCTGATCAGGATCAAAACTTGACCAAACGATGTTAATTCAACAATACATAATTAAAATAAATAACGAAAGCAAAAACGAAATTAAATAAATGAAGTAAAAGGAAAATAAATTAAAGAAAACATAATACACAATTTCGCCCAAACGGGCTGCCCAAAAGGGCGGTGTTCCTCCTCACTCGACTCTCAAAACAAATACATATAATCTCTCATATATTTTGTGTTGTTTTGTGGAGCTCTAGTTGTGTGTTGTTGCGTTCGTTACTCTCTTTTTCGTGTGGCTCTCGTGTTCTTCACGTCCTCATATATTTATAGATGATAGGAGTCTTGCGGAGCAAGTAAAATCGCTGATCTTGATTGGATAAGGATTCTCTTGAAGATTCCTAGATTTTCAGGATTCTGGACAGCTGCCTTCCCGTGCTCACGTCTTGACAGACTCGTGTGTATATAGGACTCCGATATGATGTAGAGACGTGTTGGACAATGACTCTTTAGTTGAATAGAGTCCATCATTGATATTTCTCTGAATCTGGTCGCCTTTGAAGACTCCATAATTCACAGGACTCTTCGTACACTGCTTGCTCAACGTCCATCTTTGGTCAACTCTGATCTTTGTCCAACTTCAATCATCAGGCGGTACTTGGTCAAGCTTCGGTCTTGGTCCACTTTCCGACTCTGTCCCAACTTGCTCAAAGGGACCTGGATGTTCCAGTCAGACCAGCTTGCTCAACCTGCACCCTTGACCACGAAGGTGATTTCCTTGGCTCTTTTACGCCTCGGTCTTTTCTTTGCCTTGGTTAAGTCATGGATCACGTGTGAGACTTTGAAAGTTGGGAATCTCCGCAAAGTGCCTTCGCCCATAATGGTTGCTTGCCCAAGTAGGCCCAAGTGTTTGAGTCACTGTTGCTTTGATTCCTCGATTTTGGTCCAAGGGACTGGTTCCCTTCATGCATGCGGTGTATGCCCATAGTGGTTGCTCGCTCAACTGTCGGTGATCAATCGAGAATGAGTGTTTTGCCACAGTGGGTGATCAGGCCAAAGTAGGTGTTATGCCCAAACCGCCAGCTTCTGCTGCCTTTTGCCTAAATGGTAAAACTTCTTCATCTTTCACGTAATTCACTCCTATTATGCCCAAGGTGTCACCTGCTATGTCCTGCATCACTCTTACTCCAAATGTGTCCTCCCAGACACTCTTACTCCAAATGTGTCCTCCCAGACATAAAAAAATAATAAAAAGAATATAAAGACTCGATTACTTGACTCAAAAGAACTAAAAATGAGCCAAAAATATGGCTCATCAGACCCCTCCGCCATCTTGAGGAAGTAGAGACTTCTCTTCAAGTGATGCTTGCTGGACACCGTTTTCTCCACGCACATCGATTCCAACAACTCCCATAATTCCTTTGTGGTCTTCGCCTCCGTCGTTTCCTCAGTCAAAGAATCCGAAACATGAAGCCCTATGGTCGCCATATCCATCTGATCGAGCTCCACCCACTCGTCATGTTTCATGTCTTTCGGCTTGTTTTCAATACCAAGTAAAACATTCTCTTTCTTAAGAGATCGGAGGACTAACCTCATCTTGTATTGCCAAATAGAAAACCTCGTGTTGAGACTTAAGTTCGGTAGATCGTACCTCACGCTCGATCGTCATCGAAACCTTGCTCCGGAAGGTAGTAGGATCGTAGTCTGGCTCTAGAAGGTCACGGGATCGTTGCCTGGCTCTGATATCACTTGTTACAGGATCGTAACCTGGATCTGATACCGCTTGATAGCTTTTAAGACAAAGCTCTGAACGCCACACGATCAAGACCGGTGCCACTGGATACTACTTGTTGCAGATCGACGATGTATAGTACGAATAATAATGCGGAATCCCGAAAATAATTCAACAATAAAAGAGAATGAGACAAGTAAAGAAGACAAGAAATTTACGTGGAAACTCAAATCAGGAAAAACCACGAGAGGAACGACGAGAACTTTTACTATAATTTTGCTTACGATTACAAGTATTGATATCCACTCTAAAACTCTCTAATCTCACACAATATTATCTCTCTAATTGATGGTGTTAACTCGTGTTTGCTCAACTCATCTAGGTCAATGGAGCAACTCTCTTTATATAGGAAGAAGTCTTAATTATTGTATTGAAACAATAATTCACGCCCATAAAAAAATCTAAGAAAATTAACAAACAAATCTATTAAAATATGATGAATTAATTAATTCACTTTCTAGGAGCTTCTAGAGTGAGTGAGCAAGTTCAAAATATTTCAGGAATCCTCCACTTCATTCTTGATATGTCGGTGGAAATAAGGTTTTATCTATGCTACACCAGGTGGAGTACACCATGCATTTAATAACCGTTGATTTAATATTATTTTATACAAGTACACACACAATCACACACACCGACGTGTATGGTGTATGCATCTACGGTTAAGATGCTACAAAGTAATACACCAGGTGTAGCATTTAATAGACCGTGAAAATAAGGAGAATTAATAAATTAATTACTAGAATCATCCACTAGGTTCTCTACACACCTACTAAAAATTAAGTCGTTCATTATTTAATTAGTAGCTAGAATCTTTTTATGTTATTAGGATTATACTATAAGGGTAAATGGATATTTATAAACCTTTTTATGGTCTATGAGATGCTACTCCTGGAGCATTACTCCTAGTGGCATCTTAACTGTAAATCCATACATCATACACGTCGAGTATGAGTAATTGCGTGTGTATTTAATATAATATTATTAAATTTACGGTTAAGATGTACATGGTGTACTCCACCTATTTATAAATGAATTAATCTTTCTTACACCTCACTATAATTTATGTACTTATATACACTTAAATAAGGATGAGTGGACTCAAATACCCTCAATTAAAACTCATCACCATACACCTCTTCTACCCGTCATAATCGGTTACCATCTTTAATGGTACGCAACCGGCAACTCAACTTTTTGGGATTTATGACCCATTTAATTAACTTTAGTGATTTATTAAATTACAATTCGGAATTCAAATCCAATTAAAATTGATTAAGAAATTCATAGAATAATTTTGATGTTTGATTAAATTAAACATAAATTCAATCTATTAAATTATTCAAAACACTTCATTTCTGAAAAAAGTTGAGAGCGTGTCGAATTGATCAAAAAACTTCACTATTACAATCTATTAATGTAGAATAATTGATCAATCGTGTCGCAAGAATTTTCATCTATGAAAAAAGGTGTAAACGTTAAAAAACTAAAAAATGTTTACATATATGGACAACTTGTGAGAAACCGGGGCCTTGAATCGGAACTCGTGACTTCATCAAAATGTATAGAAAATATTGCTTTGATTTTATAGTTGATTTTGTAATGGGCAGAAGGAAGAAGATAACTCATTATTTTAAATAAATTAATAATATTTCAATTGATGAAAGGATAGTTTTGTAAATTAGTGTATAAAAGTTATTTTTTTATTACAAGTTATAGAAAAGATGATCTCTGTTAAATTTGTGATAGAGAGAAAAATAAGAGAGAAATCAAAAATAAAATATGTGTTTATTGAATATGATAATGGATCAGTTCTGGGTACATCGTGGGGCATATATATGCATCAAAACATAAAACCCTAGTCCTAATACAATTAGGAATCTAGAATCCTATACTAAATAAACACATCAACAAATAATATAAAGATCCTATTCCTATATGGAAATAGAATCGTATATGCATAATGGTATGCATGCGTATAAGGCTTGTTGCATGTATGTGCGTGAATCTGGGGACCTAGCGCTAGGATCCTAGCGAGGCGCTAACTTCCTGGCATGTCTGTGCCGAGCCCGCAGAAGGTGTACCCAAACTGGCACGAGCTGTCCTAGCTAAGCGCTAGGTACGTAGCGGGTTGCTAGCTTCACTTTTTTTTTTCTCAGTTTTGTGTCACCAAATCTTTGTGTCACCAATTCCAATAATACGGAACTATATACAACCTTTGATCAGGAACTTCAGGAGGGAAAAATAGGAATCGTGCTATGCTGCCAATCGTACGAGCCTTTGGATGAAAACTGCGACGAAGATGTGGCAGCCTCGAAAAGAGCCATGGATTTTATGTTGGGATGGTACTATTAACTTTTCACGTTAATTTATGGGTTGCTGGTCGATCACTTGTATATTTATAACACATTATGTATTTGTACTTAACGGGTTGCTGGTCGATCACTTGTATATTTATAACACATTATGTATTTGTACGTTTTATTATAGGTTTTTGGAGCCGGTGTTGAGTGGTAAATACCCGGAGAGTACGTATGACAAAGTTTGTTCCTGAGGATAGCGCGCCTTGCGCAATTTTCGGAAGAAGAATCTGAAATGCTGAAGGGATCCATCGATTTTCTGGGGTTGAACTACTACACGGCTAATTATGTAGCCAACGACAACCGGCCCAACACCGAGAAAGTCTATTACAGAGATCAACATGTTGCATTCACAGTAATATACTTAATTGATTAATTAATTATCAGTGTATTTTTCATTTTTAACTTTTATTTAACAACAATTAAGTTCTTAATTAATTGATGGATATCTTTTATATATAGGTGAGAAAGATGAGAAGCTAATTGGGCCATTGGTAAGATTTAATCTATACATTCTATGTGTCATTCGAAAGGTTCGACTCCTGTTTAACTTATGTTTGCAGGCTGGTTCAACGTGGCTGTACATAATTCCTTGGGGAATTTACAAGCTCTTGAAGCATATAAAAGCCGCATATCAAGACATGCCTCCAATATACATTACTGAAAACGGTATATATCTATTTATTATTATGTAATTGATACCCGATTGATTGATATGAACTGTGACGATCATTTATATTGTTTTTATAGGTGTGGATGAAAAATACGACTTCAAGCTTACAACTTATGATGTTTGTGCCGACACAATGAGGCCATGAGGGTTAAGTATTGTTAGTACCTTTGTGTAGGGTTGTGTGTATCCATTAGAGGAAGATGGAAGAAATGAAAAATCGAATAAATCGAGGCTCGTGTTCAACACGATTTCCTTAAAACAAATTCGTCCTCTACGGGTACGATTGTTTCCCAGGATACAACGATTTCAAAGCAAAACATTTGCTTACGGCGAACTGAGATGTTGCCTAAGAAATATCAACGGAAGATCAAGAAACGGGCTAAGAAAAAGAAAGACGAGAGCGATTGCTCGGAAGATGTCTGTATATTCTCTTGTTCATATTCAATTATTCTCGACGTTTCAAGTCGTATTTTCTCGTGTATTTTTGCAGCCCACTCGACTGCTCTTATATAGAGATAGTTGGAGTCGAAAGTTCATTGAACTTGGACCGTTTG
Source organism: Euphrasia confusa (assembly GCA_954870475.1). NCBI lineage: Eukaryota > Viridiplantae > Streptophyta > Magnoliopsida > Lamiales > Orobanchaceae > Euphrasia > Euphrasia confusa. The sequence continues at coordinate 30,272,656 of OX940960.1, forward strand.
ACCACAAAACGTAACGTCCATCATTCAATTCACCTAATAAGTATGAATTAATACAATTAATTCAATTTAAAATTCAAATTGTAACTTATCACAATAATAATAATAATACAATATTATTATTATATTATTTTTTTTTATCAATAATTGATAAATAATACTTAATACTTATGAAAATAAAATAACAAAATGTGTATAATAGGGTACTCCCCTATATTTTCTACTACAATTTGTACTTTTTCACTGAGTACATAATTCTCTTTGGAATTCTCTTCCAATTAGTTACAATTTTGAAAATTAATTTTTCATTCACACTACTCGAAATTGAGCGTATGAGATATCAAACCGAAGCTCTCTACGAGATGCTCATTTTCCAACAATCCCCCACATGAATGAAAATTATACAAACACCATAAAAAAGTTTGGTGATATAACTCAACGTTAGAAACGTGCATAGAATAGGTAGGTGTTACCCTTTGAACCTTTCCTTGTGAAAGCATACTTATTTTACTAGTTAAATAGTAGACACGATGTCTTTGAACTATTCACCATTTGTGTAAACAATGGTATACTCCACTCACGTTCTTTCTAACAACTCTCAGTTCTCATAGTTATGTTCATTTTGGCCCTGAACATTTGCCTGGTTCTGTAAGAGTGTTTAAGAATATGCCTTACTATATTCTCTTCGAAGCGGCCCCACTTCTCTCTTACATAGGTGATTTCATTTGAATCATTAATAGCCATATGCTAATCCTCACAACATATCACTGTAACATCTCTTAGGCAATGGACTTTCATGGAAATTAAATTCCCCCACATAACAGTGATAACGGAGTTAGACAATTAGGTTGTCCTTTTGAACCTAGTTCTTGGGATCTCCAGTCATATAGGTAAGGTTTTCCTTCATCTTACTCACTTTCTTTAAGGCTTTTAGTCCAATCATTTAGATGTCGACCTTACTAACTCTCGATTTAACCATTTCTTTGGTTGATTGACTGCGATATTATCTTTAGATCTTATATTGTCTATTGAGATAACTCCAGTAGAGAGTAGTTGTCATACATTGTGTTCTTCCAATTGCAAATTGACAATTACAATTAATACTAATTGGATACACATGTTTCGTCTACTTCGGATTTTTTTTTTTTTTTAACTTCCGTTTTTTTTTTGTACAAATAATTCATATTTCAATATGAATTTCAAAAGTCTCATATTTACTTTTCATTAAATAAATATTAATTGTGAGAATAAATTATTATTACCTCATTCATATCATTATATGAATTTCAATAATTCATTTACTTCTTTTCAACAAATTTTTTATATCACATTCATAACTCTATGAATTTCAAAAGTATTATTCAATTAATAATAATATAATAAATTTCACTATTTATTATATTCAAACAATACTTATATAATAAATTTCATTATTTATTATATTTTAATGGTAGCAATAAGTTTTTACTTATTTTCCCATTTCAAAGGTTAATATAATAAATTTCAATATTTATTATATTCAACCAATTATAATATAATAAATCTAACTATTTATTATATTTTAATAGTAATAATAAGTTTTACTTATTTTACCACCATAATTATAGAATAATGATTCATCATTATCACATAAATAATAATAATCACCATATTATTATTTTATCAAATAAAATAATAAAATATGCATAAAATGCAAATTCTTATTATTTAATTATTTCAAAAGATATTTACATCAATATCTAAGTAATTTCACGTTTAGATCAAACTATTACGCAACATTTTCAATAATGTTAGTTTGAAATAATTAGTTCACCATTGAACATTTCTTATATATCACTACATGTGACAATTTTATTTTTTCCCGACTTCAACCAAGTCGTTTTTTTTTTCCTTTGGTTTATCACGATGATTAACCAAAATATCATCTAGTGTGGCGCACCAGCACTAGGTCCCGAAGGATACATGTTCGTTCGTTCACTCCGATCAATCAATCGAGTTTGAACCATCTCCGATCGTAAGCACAAATATTCATTTCAACCATCAAACTAATTTTGTTTTAAGTTTGTTAGTACCTTTGTGTAGGGTTGTGTGTATCCATTAGAGGAAGATGGAAGAAATGAAAAATCGAATAAATCGAGGCTCGTGTTCAACACGATTTCCTTAAAACAAATTCGTCCTCTACGGGTACGATTGTTTCCCAGGATACAACGATTTCAAAGCAAAACATTTGCTTACGGCGAACTGAGATGTTGCCTAAGAAATATCACCGGAGGATCAAGAAACGGGCTAAGAAAAAGAAAGACGAGAGCGATTGCTCGGAAGATGTCTGTATATTCTCTTGTTCATATTCAATTATTCTCGACGTTTCAAGTCGTATTTTCTCGTGTATTTTTGCAGCCCACTCGACTGCTCTTATATAGAGATAGTTGGAGTCGAAGGTTCATTGAACTTGGACCGTTTGACCACAAAACGTAACGTCCATCATTCAATTCACCTAATAAGTATGAATTAATACAATTAATTCAATTTAAAATTCAAATTGTAACTTATCACAATAATAATAATAATAATACAATATTATTATTATATTATTTTTTTTATCAATAATTGATAAATAATACTTAATACTTATGAAAATAAAATAACAAAATGTGTATAATAGGGTACTCCCCTATATTTTCTACTACAATTTGTATTTTCTTTTTTCACTGAGTACATAATTCTCTTTGGAATTCTCTTCCAATTAGTTACAATTTTGAAAATTAATTTTTCATTCACACTACTCGAAATTGAGCGTATGAGATATCAAACCGAAACTCTCTACGAGATGCTCATTTTCCAACAAGTATCACCAAAACCATCTTGCCTACATTCGCAAAGCCATGGAGTATGTTGTTGGAGTCGAAATTAATTAATTTAATTAAGTTTGACTTTGACTAATTTTGACTTTCTTTGGTGGAATATTTATTTTGAGAATATTTAATTATTGAGAGGAGAATCCAAGATAAAGAGGAAAAGATATTCAAGATTTACAAGATAAGGTACAAGATCTTTTAGTTATGGAAGGAGTCTTTTTACCATAGAAGACTTATTACTTGGAGGAGAAGACTTGTGTCTTATAAATTGGTGGAATATTTATTTTGGGAATATTTAATTATTGAGAGGAGAATCCAAGATAAAGAGGAAAAGATATTCAAGATTTACAAGATAAGGTACAAGATCTTCTAGTTATGGAAGAAGTCTTTTTACCATAGAAGACTTATTACTTGGAGGAGAAGACTTGTGTCTTATAAATAGAAGACTCACGTGGATTGAAGATTAAGAAGCTGGAGCGCCATATTTTTAGAGAGAAAAATATTTTCAGCTCACGTTTTATTTATTTTTTATTTATTTACCCGAGTATTAACTATTCAATCTCGTGATTGTTTAGTCTTTATTTATTTTTCTCGGATTATTTTGTATTCACGATTATAGTGAAAGTTTATTGCTTTTGAAGCAGCTTGGTAGGTTGTATTGATTAATACAACTTACGAAGATTATATCCTTGTTCTTTACATTTTTCAGTTGTTGTACCTTTTACTATTTCCGCTGCATAACTGAATCTGCTGTTCTGTGACAGCAGTACTCAATCTGTTGTTCTCTGGACAGCAGAACTTAAATTCGTTACAGTGACTGACTTTTCTGTTTTCAGCACGTGGACTGCGAGTCGACCTCTTTTTCAATTGGAATCAGAGCAGGTCACTTGACATACGAAGTGAGATCCGTCCAGTCGACTCAACACGGATTCAAGCTACTTGATTCGTACTATTGTGCTTGATGGAACCAACTACTCCCACTGGAAGGTACGTACTCGTTCCAAAATTAAATCTATTGACACACGTGCGTGGGATGCAGTTGAAGACGGATGAGAAAATCCGATGCATGATGACCGTGGAGATCTAGTTCACAAGCCCTCGAAGCTATGGACGAAGGATGAACGAGAAGCTGCTTCTGCAAACGAAAAGGCGTTGACGGAACTCTACGGTTCTGTCGACACAAATATGTTCAGACTAATCAAGAACTCAAAATCAGCAAAGGAGGCTTGGGACACGTTGCAGATCCACTGTGAAGGAAACAAGTCTGTGAGGGAGTCTCGACTGAGGGTTCTCGCAACTAAGTTCGAGAACATGAGGATGAGAGAAGATGAAACCGCAACAAGCTACTTCAATGCGTTGTATGACATTGCCAACGAATGTGCAGAACTCGGAGAGCCCATGCTAAACAAAACACTCGTATCTAAAGCCTTGAGAACACTGGCCTCTAAATTTCTCATCAAGGTAACGGCTATTGAAACGGCAAAAGTTGCAGGTGACATCGAATTTTCAGAATTAATGAACGATATCAAGACGTATGAGATGACGATGCTTGAGCGAGATCAGCGTGGTTCCAGTACTCTGAACGTCACAGCACTCTGGTCAAAAGGAGACCAAACAGGCGGTACACCATAATCTAGCAGTTCCAGACCTCTGTCCAGTCAACAGACTGAAGATGGTGATGAAGAGGCTGATCTGATGGAACTCCTGAATGCTAGTACTGAGGACAAGGTAGCCCTGTTGACCAGACAAATGAAGCATCTGTATAAGAGGCGTTTTAGTCAGGAGACCAGGAACTAAAACTCTGAAGGACAGTTTCAGCAAGGTACCGATACTGGGAGTAACAGCAACCAGCTGAACACTCCACAAAGACCTGGAAGACATACTGATAGTCCTCCGACTAGCCAAAGACGTGCTTATTCTGAAAACACGATATCGAAGAATCTGTCAACTATTCAATGTCACGAATGTAAGGGGTTCAGACACATTGCCAATGAGTGTGCAAACACGCTACGGAGATTGGGAAGAAAAGTCACCTATGTTGCTTTAGATGATGACAACTTGAGTGAAGACGAAGGTGACATGAGTACCCCAACACATGATCAAAGTGCCTTGTTCGCAGACATTGATGAGGGGACCCTTTCAGACTATGAGTTCGACAACTCAACAAATTCTGATGTTATGAAAACAAGGTATGACACTGAGTACTCTACATTATTTTGTCTAAACTCTGTTGCGTATGATTCAGATGGTGAACACGAGTATGCATCTGAGGAAGATCCTATGAAGCTATTCTTTCAACTCAAATCGTTGTATGACATCCTTAATGTCAAGTACAAAGACCAGTGCAGTATAGTACAACAACAGCAGATTGAGAACAAGTCTCATAAAGCTGATTTGACACGACTTGAAAGGATGCTGACTAAGAAGGACGTTGAACTGAACAAGACTAAAAACAAGTTGGAGGAAGCAAACGCAACATTCAAGAAGATGAACCAAGGTAAAATTACTCTTGATGAATTGTTAGTTATGGGACATAATGATAAATGTGGTTTAGGTTTTCAAAATAATGATGATGAAGTACAAGACTAGAAAAACTCAAATGCTGTTTTCTCAAAAGTTATTTCAGCAAATGGAAAATCTTTTGTAAAATCTGGTACTAGTACTTCATCTGACATAACTAGTCCTAGTACTTCTGAACTTGTCACTGAACACCAAATTGTTACTGTTGTCTCAGCAAATGAAAAATCTTTTGTAAAATCTGGTACTGGTACTTTGACTGACATAACTAGTTCCAGTACTTCGGAACTTGTTACTGAACTTCAAGTTGTTACTGAAAAACAACAAATTGGTACTAAACAAACCATAAAGAAAAAGAAGTATATTTGTCATTATTGTTTTGTACCAGGACATATTAAGCTTTTTTGCAGGATAAGAATGAGAGACAGTAGAAAAGGAATTTTGAACAATTCTGGTTCAGGTACTAAGACTGAGATTAGTAGAGGACATGACAACATAACCTCAAGTTCTGTTCAGAGACCAAAGACTGTTTGGGTACCAAAGTCCCAAATACTGTGTAATGTTGTTCTCACTGTCTCTAAATCAAAGTTTGCAGGTGCATGGTACTTTGACAGTGGATGTTCCAGTCACATGACAGGTAACAAAAACTTCTTAGTTAACTACATTCCTTTCACTGGAGGTAGTGTTACTTATGGCAGTGGTACTCAAGGTAAAATCGTCGGAAAAGGTACTTTAAATGTTGATGGTCTACCTAAACTAACAAACGTGTTGCATGTTGAAGGATTAAAGGCCAATCTAATTAGCATTAGTCAACTTTGTGATGATAATTTGCATGTGAAGTTTAACAAAGAATCTTGTGAAGTGTTTGACAATAATTCAAAGTGTGTCATGAAAGGTGATAGGTCTCGAAACAATTGTTATTCGACGGAAAATGTTGCTTGTAATTTTGTACAGGTTGACGACACAACTCTGTGGCATAACAAGCTTGGACACACAAACTTCAGGAATCTTCAAAAACTTCAGATGTATGATGCTGTTGTTGGACTGCCAAAGATAAGCAATATTGACAAGAGAGTCTGTGGTGAGTGCTTCAAAGGAAAACAAGTACGTGCTTCACACACTGGAGGTGACTCAACTTACATGAACACTACTGAATGCTTTGAATTGCTTCATATGGATCTTATGGGTCCAATCGAAGCGGCAAGTCTCGGTGGTAAAAGGTTCTCTTTGGTTATTGTAGATGATTTCTCTAGGTACACATGGATAAAATTTTTAAGTACTAAGACTGAAACTTTTGATGCTTTCAAAGAAGTATATACTCGTATTCGTACACTTTTTCAAGGAAAAGTAAGAAGAATACGGACTGATCATGGAAAGGAGTTCGAGAATTCTTTTTTTGCAGATTTTTGTACCAAGAGAGGGATACACCATGAGTACTCAGCACCAAAGACACCTCAACAGAATGGTGTGGCAGAACGGAAGAATCGCACTCTACAGGAAATGGCACGAGTACTGCTTAGTTCCAAGCAATTGTCAAAAGGGTTTTGGGCTGAAGCTCTCAACACAGCCTGTCACATAACCAACAGAGTGAATCTGAGACCAGGGACTTCGATGACATCCTATGAGATTCTAAATGGAAGAAAACCTAACGTTAAATACTTTCATGTTTTTGGTTGTTTGTGTTTTGTGTTGAATGACAGGGACACTCTCTCGAAGTTCGACTCAAAATATGACAAGGGGATTTTTGTTGGATACTCAACAAATAGTAAAGCATACAGGGTGTACAATCTACGTACTAGAACTGTCCAAGAGACAGTCAATGTGAAGTTTGATGACCTGAAAGATGCCACTGGAAAACAAATGGAAGATGACCTACAAGGACTTGTGCAAATCAAACATGTTCCATAACCCACTGATTCAGATGCAATTCCAGTACACATCACAGAACCAGGTTCAAAACCAGTCACAGAACCAGGTTCAGAACCAGTTACAGAACCAGTCCAGGAACTTGCAGATGAGTCAGAGTCATCTGATGATGAGTCCTCAGAACGAGTCAGTGCTGAGACTGAGATTGATGATGTTCAACGAACCACAAGAAGAGATGCACCTGGACATATTCGGAAAATTCATCCATCATCTCAAGTCATTGGAGGTATGCATGATAAGCTCAGAACGCGAGGTAAACCTAAACTTAATTATAGAGATATGATTAATGCAGCATGTATGTCCTCCACTTTTAACAATATCAGAATAGTTTCTTTCTTGTCTGAAATTGAACCCAAAAATTTTAAAGTTGCACTTGATGATGAGTTTTGGGTAAATGCCATGCAAGAAGAACTAAATGAGTTTGTTCGAAACAAAGTTTGGACTTTAGTCCCCAGACCCCCCAACGTAAATGTTATAGGTACGAAGTGGATTTTTAAGAATAAAACTGATGAATTCGGACAAATAGTTCGAAACAAAGCTCGTCTTGTTGCACAGGGATACACACAGGTTGAAGGCATTGATTTCGACGAAACGTTTGCACCAGTCGCGAGACTGGAGTCAATCCGACTTTTGATTGCCATTGCATGTTTACTCAACATTCGACTTCATCAAATGGACGTCAAAGCCGCCTTTCTAAATGGAGTCATCGAAGAGGAAGCGTTTGTTGAACAACCAAAAGGGTTCGAGGACCCAGAACATCCTGATTATGTGTACTACCTACACAAAGCACTGTACGGTTTGAAACAGGCTCCACGTGCTTGGTACAGCTGCTTAACTGACTTCTTGCTGTCATTTGGATTTGCTCGAGGTACGTCTGATAACACTTTGTTTTTGAAAAGGAGTAAGACTGACTTGTTGATTGCACAGATTTATGTTGATGACATTGTGTTTGGTTCTACAAATTCTATCATGCTTGATGACTTTACAAAAGCCATGTCTACTAACTTTCAAATGAGTATGGTTGGAGAACTTTCAAATTTCTTAGGCTTGCAGGTCAAACAAAAGGATGATGGCATTTTCATATGTCAAAACAAGTACGCCAAAAATCTGGTCAAAAGATTTGGTCTTGAAGGTGCAAAGACTACCAAAACGCCCATGAGTACTACTGAAAAACTGTCTAGTCAGGAGACTGGAGTTGATGTTGACTCAACTACATACAGATCAATGATTGGTAGTTTACTGTACTTAACTTCAACTCGTCCTGACATTATGTTTAGTGTCTGTACTTGTACTAGGTACCAGTCCAGACCCAAGGAAGTTCATCTCACTGCTGTGAAGAGAATAATCAAGTACGTCAACTCGACGGAAGACTTTGGAATCTGGTACACCAAGGATACAAATTCAAATCTTTTTGGGTACAGTGACGCTGATTGGGCTGGAGACACAGACGACCGTAAGAGTACAAGTGGAGGATGTTGCTTCTTGGGCAACAACATTGTGTCTTGGCACAGTAAGAAGCAGAACTGCATTGCGTTGTCCACAGTCGAGTCCGAGTATGTTGCTGCAGGAAGTACTTGTACTCAGCTGCTTTGGTTGAAACAGATGTTACAGGACTATGGCCTGAAATCAGAACCTCTCATCATGTACTGTGACAACAACAGTGCTATCAGCATCAGTCACAATCCAGTTCAGCACCAGCGTACTAAACACATCGACATCCGTCATCACTTCATTAGGAATCTTGTTGAGAAAAAGGTAATCAAATTAGAATATGTCAATACAGAAAAACAACTTGCTGATATTCTAACAAAACCTTTAAGTTTTGAGAGGTTTTCGACACTAAGGAAATCTCTTTATCTTTGCACCGCATGAAGTGATCGAGGAGGTTGAGTCAACATGAGTACTGACTGGTATGTATTCTGGTCTAGTGACTAATCAATTTTTATGTTCAGTTCAGTTGAGAATTCGAGGTCTTAAAAATTTCGCAAAGAGATGAAAGTGTTATTATTTCACTCTTGATGTATAACTTGCTTGCATATCATATTTCTACACCGTTCGGTACCAGAGACAAAAAAAAATGTCTCTGAAAAACCGAGTGTAGAATTAAATTTATGTATTGATAAGCATCGGAGTTGATTTTCTCGCTTATTGGACTATTCACCATTCAATGTACTGAACTCGGCATAACTATTGTTTAGTTGCTGAACTAGTATCATTTGGTTTTCGGCCATTGTTGACTCGACATGGAATGTGGTGAGTTGTGTGTGCACTGATAACTGAGTTCTCTCTAAGTGTTTAAAACTCTTGATCTTCTTGATTGCCACGTTAGTTGTCTTCAATTTTATTTCTGTTTGGTATATTTGATATTTGATTATTCGATTTCTCTTCATTATCTCCTAACCCATGTTTGCGTGAAGTGTGGTTCTTGTACGTGTTCGACCAGTCTCACATCAAGGGGGAGTTTGTTTTCATGAGTTTTGTGACTGGTTTCCCAGTTCCTGTTTTTCATGTGTTGTGCGACTGGTCTGCCACCAGTTCCTGTTCTGACTCACCTAATGAGAGCACTGTTCCTGTTTAGTACACCTTGTGTATTTTTCCCGTTGAGTACAGAGACCGCAGTTCGTACAGAGTTCCCAGTTCAAGTACTCAGTTCCCAGTTCCCCAGTTCAAGACCTGCTGCAAGAGTTCCCAGTTCCCGAGTACCAGTACTTAGTACGACGCCAGCTTTGCAGGGGGAGTTTTACGACTTCACATGAAGTTTATTCTCGTAGGGGGAGCAGAGTTGATTACATTTTCCAAGAGAGTTCATATCTGTAGGAGGAGTCGTCTCGACAGTACTTCAAGAGGAGAATTGACATCGAAGAATTGACGACACCTTCAGAAAGACAAAAAGGGGGAGTTTGTTGGAGTCGAAATTAATTAATTTAATTAAGTTTGACTTTGACTAATTTTGACTTTCTTTGGTGGAATATTTATTTTGGGAATATTTAATTATTGGGAGGAGAATCCAAGATAAAAAGGAAAAGATATTCAAGATTTACAAGATAAGGTACAAGATCTTCTAGTTATGGAAGGAGTCTTTTTACCATAGAAGACTTATTACTTGGAGGAGAAGACTTGTGTCTTATAAATAGAAGACTCACGTGGATTGAAGATTAAGAAGCTGGAGCGCCATATTTTTAGAGAGAAAAATATTTTCAGCTCACGTTTTATTTTTATTTATTTATTTATCCGAGTATTAACTATTCAATCTCGTGATTGTTTAGTCTTTATTTATTTTTCTCGGATTATTTTATATTCACGATTATAGTGAAAGTTTATTGCTTTTGAAGCAACTTGGTAGGTTGTATTGATTAATACAACTTACGAAGATTATATCCTTATTCTTTACGTTTTTCAGTTGCTTTACGTTTTACTATTTCCGCTGCATAACTGAATCTGCTGTTCTGTGACAGCAGTACTCAATCTGTTGTTCTCTGGACAGCAGAACTTAAATTCGTTACAGTGACTGACTTTTCTGTTTTCAGCACGTGAACTGCGAGTCGACCTCTTTTTCATATGTCTTGAACTCTAGCATGAGTATTTATTTACTTTTGATTATCGGATAATTATTAATTAATTGATTTTGGTAATTGCAGTGATGAGGATGTGAACGTGAAGGGTTACTTTGTATGGTCATACTGCGACAATTTCAAATGGTACGAAGGGTTCACGGTTAGATTCGGGCTCGTCTACATAGACTTCATGAATAATCTCACAAGGTATCCAAAGACTTCCGCCTTGTGGTTCACAAAATTCTTGAAGAAAAGAAGGCACACCAAAGCAGAAAAATATTATAATAAGACTAGAGTGATTAATGCAAGATGATTATTGGTGGAAACATCAAAGAAATATTGACGAATGAGTTAAAAATGGCCTCCTAACAAAATTTTTGTATCCGTCAATAAATAAATAAATATATATATATATATATATATATATATATATATATATATATATGTCATTATTCGACGCCGTGTTAGTGTGTAGTTCTTCCTAGTTCAACATAGAACCATGTTGTTCTTGTTGAACTACGTTGAACTATCCACTATTGTTTTGTAGTAACTTCATGTGTATTGTTTGTTTGTTTTAATTGATTAAATTCACACAAGTCTGCTAGGTATGAGTAGTGCTAACTGGGAATTACAAGTGGCCCTTCCTGGAGCCACGATATGCAAAGCGTACTCAGTGTTGGATTAGCGGACTTGGCGATACAAACAACATGGAGTTCTCCGAGTGCATAACTGTGAATGACCCACGTGGTTCTATGTATACTAGTGTGGTCCTCGAATTCACTGTTGCACCACCAACAAGAGAGTTCAAGTTCTAACGTATGAAGATCTTGAATCAGTGCCAACACATTGATGGACACGGAGCAAGCACAGATAGACATGGAGCTGGGGGAATGACTGCTAAGGAATGAAACCAGCTACGGGTGCGACGAGAAGACTTCGCTAGAAGAATTCAAGTCCAAGAAGAAAATACCAAGTATACTAGCTGTGCATGCGACAAGCTCGAAGCGTGAACACATGCTAATGTGACAGCGGGTAGAGCTACGTTCATCAAGTACGGAACGATGGAATATTCGTTGAAGATTCCTTGGGCTCGTTTGTTCCATTGGGCCGTCATGGGCTTAGCCCATTAAGCGTGAATTCCGGAAACCCTATTTACGATGCCTATAAATAGTGGGTTGTTGGAATTCATTCATTACTTTTTCGATTAGACATATTCTAGAGAGAGAATTATTGTAGACCGAGAGACTTCGCTAGAAAGCTCCGGTCATACCCTCTGTTTAGTCGTGGTAGTACTCATCGCTAGATTAGTTCTACCTAGACTTAGTTTTTGGTCGTGTGACCTTTCTACATGATTCGCTAGCATTGTGTAGATGTTTTTGTAAAGAGGTTCCACCTATTACAGATCAATACTAGTTTACTTTATAGAATCTCAAATTGTGTTAAGTAATTGTACTCTACCCTTCACTACAACTCTATAGGTAGATCACAGTACAATATACACAATTTCAATTGGTATCAGAGCAAGTTCACCCCTTTCGGTGTGATCCTAGGAAGAGATTCTACAATGGAGTCATTTACCGTCCTAAAACCCGTCATTCTCAACTCAACAAACTACTCCTACTGGAAGAGCAAGACAAGGCTGAAGTTGAAGAACGTAGACTCAAGAGTATGGGCTGCTGTTCTACACGGGTGGAGTCCGCCAACCTACACCGATGAAGATGGTGATGTGCGCATCAAGGAAGAAATTACGTGGACTACTGCCGAGCATGAAGCTGCAACTTTCAATTCGAAGGCTATACACATTATCACCGATCTCATCGACGTCCACATGTTTTCACTCGTGAGGCACCTTGTATCAGCTAAGCATGTGTGGGACACATTGGAAAGAATGTGCGAAGGAAGTGAAAGTATCAAAAGGTCTAAGCTAAGAGGACTTACTACTACCTTCCACAAACTTGAAATGAAGGAAGATGAGGACCTTGACTCGTTCTTTAACAAAATTATGGCTATTGTCAGCGAATGCCAAGAACTTGGAGATCCCATACCTCCACCACTCATTTGTACTAAAGTTCTTCGAGGTGTAACAGAGAAGTTCTCTATCAAAGTGACAACTATGGAAGATACTAAGCTTGGTCTCTCTGGGGACTACAACGAGATTATGAGTCACTTAAAGAACTATGAGTTGAATCTGAAGTTGAAGGACAAGTCGTACTCTATGACTCCATTTGAAAATTCAATGAAGGCACTTGCTATCACTCAGAGTGGCTCCAGCTCTACCTCTAACAACACAGGAGCTACACATCTCTCTCAGTCTACCGATCAGAATGCTTTTCTTGCAGAGGACTCCGACGATGAGAGTGAAGCTCTTTCTCTTCTCAACTCTCCCAATCCCGATAAGTTTGCTGCTCTTCAAGATTCGGTTAGCTACTTGGTCCGCCAAGACATCAAGAGGAAGAGAAGGTTCAAACAATTCCGTAACCAAAGGAGCCCTGGAAATTCCTACTCTACTCCACCTGCTGCTGGTTCTAAAGGGTATAGCCCCAACCGTAGGTTTGTAGCAAGCACCCCCGGCAAGGACATGTCTAAGATCAAGTGCTTTGAGTGCAAGGGTATGGGGCATGTGAAGAATGAGTGCCCAAATCTACACCGGAAAAACAATATGGATGTTAGCTATTTGGTGTTTGATGGAGATGACTCTTTGTATTCGTCTGAGGAAGAGCAGGGAAAGATGGTGGAGACAAATAATGTGAATGCACTCTTAAGTGCTATTGATAGTGAGAGTGATGAAGAGTATGAGGTAGACCAAGCTGACTTGGCCACCCATGAAAATATTTTTTGCTATACCTCTGTGATTGCAGGTATGACTGGGAAGAATGTCATCTCTACCTCCTCTGCTGAGAAGGTAAACAAGAAGGATTTTGATGTCGTGATGTTGGAGCTGGAGAGAGCGTTGAAGAAAGTGAAGGAGCTGGAGGCGATTGTCAACAAGGAAGACTCCGAGAAAGACTTTCTCAGAGATTCTCTGGCCAAGATGGAGGAAGGCTATGCTATGCGCACCAAGGAGCTTTATCAAGCAAAGGACAAATTGGATGTTGCAAATTGTCTGTTTAAAAAGCTTAACACTGGCACTTCTAAGCTTGACTCCATGTTGAACTGTGTTAACACCAAGCATTTTGGTCTTGGCTTTAAGGAAACCTTTGATTCCGTTTACTCCGATTCTCTTAATGCTTGTCCTAAATTTGTGTGTGGTAATGAAAAAACTATCATTGAATCTAATATGGCTAAGCCGGAGGATGCTCGAACATCCAAAGGAAACTTGGCCTCTACCTCGAACGTGAAAATTCTCAAACACATTACTACGAATCCTCAAACCCAAAATGCTTCTATGTCCATGATGACACCTACTACTATCTCTGGGTCTACCTACAACAAGAAAAATTTCACGCGAAATGTCTCGAATCGATCTAAGACATCTAACCTTGCTTCTACTTCTTCCATTAAAGCTTGATCGTTCGGGTCTACCTCTGCTCCCAAACCTGATGTGAGCATAACCACTCAAAGGAAGAAAAATGCCCCTGTTCATTATAAGAAAGTCTACGTGTGTGACTATTGTGGGAAGAAGGGACATATTAAACCGTTTTGCTACAAGCGTATTGATGACTTGAACGTGCACGGTGTGAGGATGAGACAAGTTTGGAGACCCATTTTGAAACCTATCCAAAGTCAAGCTAAACAAGTATGGAAAGTCAAAGCAGCTCTTCCCACACCAGTGATAATGATGAATAAACAAGTTTGGAGAAGGAAGGAAGAAGAAGTAAAATGCAATGTTGCATTCACTGTGGCTAAGGGCACTACAAAAGAGACATGGTATTTTGATAGTGGGTGCTCCCGACACATGACCGACACCAAAGACTCTCTTATTGATTTTGTTCCACACTCTGGTGGTCCCGTTACCTATGGAGGGGGAGCAAAGGGAAGTATAGTGGGCAGTGGTACCCTAAATGTAAAAGGTCTACCCGCATTAAAGAACGTTTTACTTGTAGATGGTCTTTGTGCCAACCTTATCAGCATAAGCCAATTGTGTGATGATGAACTAAATGTGAAGTTCAACAAGGAAAGTTGTGAAGTGTACAACGCAAAAGGGGAATGCATACTCACTGCTGCCAGAGCAAAGAACAACTGCTATGCCATCAGTGAATCTTGTCTAAATGTCTCTACCCATGATGAAATAGATATCTGGCATCAAAGGCTTGGACATACTAGCCTTCGAAATCTTGAAAAGTTAATTCAAATAAAAGCAGTGAGAGGCATAGAGAGCTTGCCCAAGTTTGATAAAAGAGTTTGTGGAGACTGCCTCATGGGAAAGCAAACAAGGTCCCAACACCCTGCTCTCTCTACCCTCACGCGCACAACTGAGTGTTTCGAGCTACTAAATATGGATCTTATGGGTCCTATGGAGGTTCAAAGTCTTGGGAACAAGTGGTACACACTTGTTATTGTGGATGATTACTCTAGGTTTACTTGGGTAAATTTTCTTGGTACTAAGGATGAGGCATTTGAAAACTTCTGATCTCTTGCTCGGAAAATTCGTACTACCTATGCCAAGAGAATCCAACGAATTCGAAGTGACCATGGTGGAGAGTTTCAAAATAGTGTATTTGTTGAGTATTGCACCCGCAAGGGAATTCATCATGAATTCTCTGCCCCCAAGACGCCTCAACAAAATGGTGTTGTGGAGAGGAAGAACAGGACTTTGCAAGAGATGGCAAGGGTGATGTTGGTGTCTGCGGGTATGGAAAAAGGGTTTTGGGCTGAAGCACTTAGCGCTGCTTGCTATGTGATTAATAGGATTAGCATTCGTGCTGGAACCCAATGCACGGCATATGAGTTGTTAACTTCCAAGAAACCGAATGTCGCTCATCTTCGGGTGTATGGGTGCATTTGCTACATCTTGAATGATCGTGATGCCTTGAGAAAGTTTGATCCTAAGTCTGACAAAGCTATCTTTGTTGGCTATGCCCTCAACAGCCATGCCTATCGTGTGTTCAACCTACGAACTAAGACTGTGCAAGAATCCACAAACATCAAGTTTGATGAACATCATTTTCATGAACACCCCTCCAAATCTACCATGAAACAAAACACCTCACATCCTGTTCTATCTTCGATGGATGTTTTGGTTGAGGGGGAGGTAGACCAAGGCGAAGGAGTGGTCCTACCAACTCATGAACACTCTATCTCTCACAACTCTGGTGACTCTACCTCCTCCGGTAATAGTGATGAGGATTCTGCTCAATCTACTTCTACTCCTGATCTGGGTACAACTGGAGCATCTACTTCCACCGGAGTCCCTAACTCGGGTCCACCCGCATACATTCGAAAGAGACATCCGGATCAACAAATGATAGGAGATCTAAATCAACGGGTTACTCGATCTACTCACTCTACCACCACCTTGCCCGCCACCTATCCTAACACTCTTTCAAATTTGGCATTTTTGTCTCCTGATGTGGGTATTATGAGTTTTGTCTCTGAAATTGAACCCAAAAATATTAAGGAAGCCATCAATGATGAATTTTGGATTGCGGCGATGCAAGAAGAGCTACATGAGTTTGAACGAAACAAAGTATGGTCACTGGTTCCTAGACCCAATAATGTGAATGTGATTGGCACTAAGTGGATCTATAAGAACAAAACCAATGAATTCAATCAAATAGTGCGCAACAAGGCACGCTTAGTTGCTCAAGGGTACACCCAAGTAGAGGGAATTGATTTTGAAGAAACATTTGCCCCTGTGGCACGCATAGAGTCAATCAGACTCCTTATTGCGGTGGCTTGCTACAAAAATATTCCGCTACGGCAGATGGACGTCAAGGCAGCCTTTCTAACTGGAGTATTGGATGAAGAGGCCTATGTAGAACAACCTAAAGGTTTTGTGGATCCCCACAAACCAGACCATGTCTACCTACTCCACAAGGCACTCTATGGGTTGAAGCAAGCACCTCGTGCTTGGTATAGCTGCTTGACGGAATTTCTGCTGAATTTTGGTTTCACTCGTGGTAATGCCGACACTACACTCTTCATAAAGATTGTCAAGACCGAGATGCTCATTGCTCAAATCTATGTGGACGACATTGTGTTTGGTGCCACCCATGACCGTTTGGTCATAGAGTTCACTGAAGCAATGGCCTCATCTTTTCAAATGAGCATGGAGGGAGAACCAAGTCACTGACGACGACGTATGTTTGTCGTGGAAAAAACGCCGGTCAAAATAAATTTGTAAGAGGAGAGATCAGCAAGGTAACTTTGCCCAGTGTGGGCATTGTGTGCAGGCAATACCTCTGGTCTCATTCAAGGCCCTTCCCAAAATCTTTAATTGTTTGACTTCAGCTGGCTTGTCCATACGATTCTATCTTTTCTGGTCATGGCAGTTGCCCAAGGTCTCTGTTCTTGCTCAACGCGCTTCTTCCTCCTCCAGATTTGGCTCCTTGCCCATGATCTGCAACACGAAACACACTACCTTTCGAGGAGAACACTGCTCAAGGCTTATTTATTGAATAAAAAAAATAAAAAGGGAAAAGATACTACCAGGTTGCCTCCTGGCTAGCGCCTAAGTTATCGTCATGGGCATGACGTTGGGTTGCACGTGCAGTTTGCCTTGATCTCCCTGTTCTGCCTTCAATTGCCCCGTATGGTCAAGCTAAAGCAAAACAAAAATCACAAGTCAAATAGCACGGAGAAAGTAACTGGAATTTAAACTCCCCGGCAACGGCGCCAATTTTGACGACGACGTATGTTTGTCGTGGAACAAACGCCGGTCAAAATAAATTTGTAAGTTTCCTAGACCTTTCACCAACACAAGTATTAGTGGCAAGTATAGGGTCGATCCCACGAGTAGTTTATTGTTACTTTCCCCCGGCTTTGCCCAAGGGGTTGTCACGTTTAAAAGGGATTTTCGTGTTCGCTGTGGGCACAGCGGTTCCGTGATCACCTTACTACCTTGACTGAAAATAAAACAAAAACAAAATAAAAATGAATTAAAAACATTTGGGCAAGTCGTCACCTTGATCACACTGGTCAAGTGTATACTGTTCACTGGTACAAAAGATTTTGCTAACAGCTTCGTCAATTGGTTATAGGTTGTCCAATTAAAGTATAAACGCCCCTATAATGTCACGCACGCAAATACCCCAACCCTTATTCGCTCTTTTGGTTTAAAGTTCTACAAGTTACTTTATGCAGAACTTCTAGTATTGATCAATTCGACACTATGTAGCCGCATGAGTCTACGTTGACCAAACCGCATTAATATCTAAGCGAACCCAAAATGGCCAATAGCATGCCCGGGACACCCGAGTCATACGACCACAACTCCAACAACATGTGATACTATGTGGATGCAAGTTACTTTATGCATTGACCCACGTATATGTGTGTTGAGTGAAAAGGGGTTCCTACTGGCTACTATAGGTTGCCCAAGTCCTCAACATCCTGGTAATACTACCCTGCTGTATCGGGAACGAGACTAAGTTAGTTGCTTTGTCTCAAGAAGCCTCACAGTATTTTACGCAGCAGACTGACCAGGATCAGAACTTGACCAAACGATAATAATTCATTAACACATAATTAAAATAAATAATGAAAGGAAAAACGAAATTAAATAACTGAAATAAAAGGAAAATAAATTAAAGAAAAAAACATAATATACAATTTCGCCCAAACGGGCTGCCCAAAAGGGCGGTGTTCCTCCTCAGTCGACTCTCAAAACAAATACATATAATCTCTCATAAATTTTGTGTTGTTTTGTGGAGCTCGGGTTGTGTGTTGTTGCGTCCGGTCCTCTATTTTTCGTGGCTTTTTTTTGTTCTTCACGTCCTCATATATTTATAGATGATAGGAGTCTTGGGGAGCAAGTAAAATCGCTGATCTTGATTGGATAAGGATTCTCTTGAAGACTCCTAGATTTTCAGGATTCTTGACAGCTGCCTGCCCGTGCTGACGTCTTGACAGACTCGTGTGTATATAGGACTCTGATTTGATAGAGACGTGTTGGACAATGACTCTAAGGTTGGATGAGAGTCCTTCATTGATACTTCTCTGAATCTGGTCGCCTTTGAGGACTCCATGATTCCCCAGACTCTTCGTACACTGATTGCTCAACGTCCGTCTCTGATCAATTGTCGCTCTTGCCCAATTGCTTTATCTCCGATAGCCTTCTTCATTTACGAGGTGGAAGATCATGCGCGGTACTTGGTCGTGCGTCAGTATTGCTCCACTTTCTGACTCTGTCCCAACTTGCTCAACGGGACCTGGATGTTCCAGTCAGACCAGCTTGCTCAACCTGCACCCTTGACCACGAAGGTGATTTCCTTGCCACTTTTACGCCTCGGTATTTTCTTTGCCTTGGTTAAGTCATGGATCACGTGTGAGACTTTGGAAGTTGGGAATCTTCACAAAGTGCCTTCGCCCATAATGGTTGCTTGCTCAACTGTCGGTGATCAGTCGAGAGTGAGTGTTTTGCCACAGTGGGTGATCAGGCCAAAGTAAGTGTTATGCCCAAACCGCCAGCTTCTGCTGCCTTTTGCCTAAATGGCAAAACTTCTTCATTTTTCACGTAATTCACTCCTATTATGCCCAAGGTGTCACCTGCTATGCCCTGCATCACTCTTACTCCAAATGTGCCCTCCCAGACATAATAAAATAATAAAAAGAAAATAAAGACTCGATTACTTGACTCAAAAGAACTAAAAATGAGCCAAAAAATATGGCTCATCACACGCACACACTTTACTACGCTTGTCCTCAAGCGTGCGGTATGACTTGCCTGCTCAATTAGAAATCAAAGGGAGGTAGAGATAGAAAAAATAACAGAAGACTCAAGCATGCTTATCAAAATACAGAAGTTGATCAAGTGAACAGACAGTCAAAATCATAGTCAATGTAATGCATAAAAAACGGTCAAGAGTTTGCAACAGGATTTTGGGATTCTTACTAAGTGTTTCTCTCTATGTAGTGGATGGGTAGTGTTTCGCTCAATGCTGTTTTTAAAAGAAGCTCTGCTTTGGGCTTGACCAAGTTCTATCCTGTGAAATTTTCAATTGAGTTGGGCAATATCTTTAGGGCTTTCTGGGGTTGACTGTATAGGCTATCTTGGGCAATGCCCATAATTGATCTCAGGTAGGGTTGCGTTTTACTTAGCAACTTTTCCTCCTAATCTTTTCTTTTTCTTACATGCCTTAGCACACCCTTTTATTCGTGGATCTTTTTTTTCTCTTTTTTTTTTTTTTTTTTTTTGCTTTTTTTTTTTTTAGAGAAGTCTTTACCCTGACCTGCCCATTTGATGGACTTGGGCGGTTTTGCAGGTTGGCCAGGGCAGTGGGAGTTTTCCCTAGGTGTTCAAGAAAATAAGCTCGGCTCAAGGGGCTAACAAGGGTCTTCTTTTTATTTATAGTACAGAACAAAATGCCTAAATCATTTACTACCTTAACTCAATTTCAATTATCACAATGGTCAGAACTTGGGCAAGCTTCAGCATCACAAACTTTTTAAACAGCTACGCTCAAGAAAGAAATATCACACAAATGTAGGCTCAAATCCTCACAGCTTACCTAGTTGCAATTCCATCGTCCCTAATATTTTTCATGCACAGACTATTAATTTTGAAAACTGTTCAAGTTGGTCAAGTATTTATCAAGCATGCGACTCGATCAGACTATGGGGTTGCTCTTGCCGTTCCCCCACTCACACACTTTGCCTCCGGCAAAGTGTGCAAATAGTAATAAGTTGGGCAAGCATCTCCCCTGACTCCGACTCCAAACGATGTTGGCGCACCTTCCCACATACACACTTTGCCTTAGGCAAAGTGTGCAAATAAGGAGGTCGACCCCATCAATCAAGGTCTTCAGACTCAAATAAAAATATGTCAATGGGAGGAACGCATTCAAGAGGAGAGATCAGCAAGGTAACTTTGCCCAGTGTGGGCATTGTGTGCAGGCAATACCCCTGGTCTCATTCAAGGCCCTTCCCAAAATCTTTAATTGTTTGACTTCAGCTGGCTTGTCCATACGATTCTATCTTTTCTGGTCATGGCAGTTGCCCAAGGTCTCTGTTCTTGCTCAACGCGCTTCTTCCTCCTCCAGATTTGGCTCCTTGCCCATGATCTGCAACACGAAACACACTACCTTTCGAGGAGAACACTGCTCAAGGCTTATTTATTGAATAAAAAAAATAAAAAGGGAAAAGATACTACCAGGTTACCTCCTGGCTAGCGCCTAAGTTATCGTCATGGGCATGACGTTGGGTTGCACGTGCAGTTTGCCTTGATCTCCCTGTTCTGCCTTCAATTGCCCCGTATGGTCAAGCTAAAGCAAAACAAAAATCACAAGTCAAATAGCACGGAGAAAGTAACTGGAATTTAAACTCCCCGGCAACGGCGCCAATTTTGACGACGACGTATGTTTGTCGTGGAACAAACGCCGGTCAAAATAAATTTGTAAGTTTCCTAGACCTTTCACCAACACAAGTATTAGTGGCAAGTATAGGGTCGATCCCACGAGTAGTTTATTGTTACTTTCCCCCGGCTTTGCCCAAGGGGTTGTCACGTTTAAAAGGGATTTTCGTGTTCGCTGTGGGCACAGCGGTTCCGTGATCACCTTACTACCTTGACTGAAAATAAAACAAAAACAAAATAAAAATGAATTAAAAACATTTGGGCAAGTCGTCACCTTGATCACACTGGTCAAGTGTATACTGTTCACTGGTACAAAAGATTTTGCTAACAGCTTCGTCAATTGGTTATAGGTTGTCCAATTAAAGTATAAACGCCCCTATAATGTCACGCACGCAAATACCCCAACCCTTATTCGCTCTTTTGGTTTAAAGTTCTACAAGTTACTTTATGCAGAACTTCTAGTATTGATCAATTCAACACTATGTAGCCGCATGAGTCTACGTTGACCAAACCGCATTAATATCTAAGCGAACCCAAAATGGCCAATAGCATGCCCGGGACACCCGAGTCATACGACCACAACTCCAACAACATGTGATACTATGTGGATGCAAGTTACTTTATGCATTGACCCACGTATATGTGTGTTGAGTGAAAAGGGGTTCCTACTGGCTACTATAGGTTGCCCAAGTCCTCAACATCCTGGTAATACTACCCTGCTGTATCGGGAACGAGACTAAGTTAGTTGCTTTGTCTCAAGAAGCCTCACAGTATTTTACGCAGCAGACTGACCAGGATCAGAACTTGACCAAACGATAATAATTCATTAACACATAATTAAAATAAATAATGAAAGGAAAAACGAAATTAAATAACTGAAATAAAAGGAAAATAAATTAAATAAAAAAACATAATATACAATTTCGCCCAAACGGGCTGCCCAAAAGGGCGGTGTTCCTCCTCAGTCGACTCTCAAAACAAATACATATAATCTCTCATAAATTTTGTGTTGTTTTGTGGAGCTCGGGTTGTGTGTTGTTGCGTCCGGTCCTCTATTTTTCGTGGCTTTTTTTTGTTCTTCACGTCCTCATATATTTATAGATGATAGGAGTCTTGGGGAGCAAGTAAAATCGCTGATCTTGATTGGATAAGGATTCTCTTGAAGACTCCTAGATTTTCAGGATTCTTGACAGCTGCCTGCCCGTGCTGACGTCTTGACAGACTCGTGTGTATATAGGACTCTGATTTGATAGAGACGTGTTGGACAATGACTCTAAGGTTGGATGAGAGTCCTTCATTGATACTTCTCTGAATCTGGTCGCCTTTGAGGACTCCATGATTCCCCAGACTCTTCGTACACTGATTGCTCAACGTCCGTCTCTGATCAATTGTCGCTCTTGCCCAATTGCTTTATCTCCGATAGCCTTCTTCATTTACGAGGTGGAAGATCATGCGCGGTACTTGGTCGTGCGTCAGTATTGCTCCACTTTCTGACTCTGTCCCAACTTGCTCAACGGGACCTGGATGTTCCAGTCAGACCAGCTTGCTCAACCTGCACCCTTGACCACGAAGGTGATTTCCTTGCCACTTTTACGCCTCGGTATTTTCTTTGCCTTGGTTAAGTCATGGATCACGTGTGAGACTTTGGAAGTTGGGAATCTTCACAAAGTGCCTTCGCCCATAATGGTTGCTTGCTCAACTGTCGGTGATCAGTCGAGAGTGAGTGTTTTGCCACAGTGGGTGATCAGGCCAAAGTAAGTGTTATGCCCAAACCGCCAGCTTCTGCTGCCTTTTGCCTAAATGGCAAAACTTCTTCATCTTTCACGTAATTCACTCCTATTATGCACAAGGTGTCACCTGCTATGCCCTGCATCACTCTTACTCCAAATGTGCCCTCCCAGACATAATAAAATAATAAAAAGAAAATAAAGACTCGATTACTTGACTCAAAAGAACTAAAAATGAGCCAAAAAATATGGCTCATCAGTCACTTTCTGTTGGAGTTGTGTACTTAATGTCTAGATTTAAGTAACGGTAAACTCTCGATCATAGTATTTAATCTATTAAATTAATAAACAATTGTTTTGCGTTTAATTATTAATAATTAAATATATGCAAACTATAGTCCTGGATTTTATACGTTGAAGTTAGTATGGTGCAAGCATGGGCGCACAGAAGATCATACTATCGGTTACTCGTATTTAATCAAACAGTTGCTCACGACCTAGATGGACACGGACCAATCCATCGGTATAGTCGTTGTGTGAGAGAGAAAATAATTTATCTTAATTATTTTATCACACTTGTACACTTGGTGTATTGAGCGGATCGTCGAGATTCATCGATTAGGATTGCCGGCGATAATCGATTCGAGTCTCAGTGTATTTTATTCTTAATCCCCGATATTATTGCGGGTGTGTATATTTAATATAAGTGACTTTGATTTACCAAAGGAATTAACCGATTTTATTATTGGGTTAATTTCCGGTTAAGTTGGGTCACTATATTTTATATATGACATGCCGTGAATAATTGACCGGACAGTGTATCCCGTAAGGGTTGATAATATCCCCGAGATGAGTTCATAAGGAATTATTGTGTAAACCTCATGAGTGGATTCGTTCCGCACAATAATTAATGTTGAATGGTACTAGTCTCGGATTAAAGAGATGAATAAATTAATTAGCAATAAATTAATTTTATTCATGGATATTTAAATCTTAAATACACGGAATAAATAAATACTACCGGAGAAATATTATTTGATATAATATGGTTTAATATTGGGAGTGCAATTAATTTATATAGTGGAAAATAAATTAATTAATATTGATAAGGATTAATGGACTTGGGCAGTGGGCTCAATTTAATCTTCAATATTGGAAGCCCAATATTCCACCTCCTTTAGATCCCCTACGTAGCCTATAAAAGCACTACATGGCCTTCATAAATCATAAGACAAGATTATCATACTTGATATTCTAGAGAGTTGAAGGAGATCCATAGGAGTTCGATAGATCGTCGCCCACCCGACGTTCGAACGAAGTGCAAGGAATACGTGGGAAGATCCAAGGGTCTTCAACTTGATTTCGTTTCTCCGCACAACGAATCAAAAGGTACAATCATAAACTCCTTCGTGTGAATTTATGTGATTTAATTGTGATACATGCATGAACACAAGATCCGGAAAAACAACGAACCCGGGGACAAGGATAGACCGCGCGGTGGTGGTTGTGAACCACCGGACCGCCGGCGGTCTAGGGATCCCCGCCGGGATCGAGGAAAGCCCTCGGCTGGGAGCCGAGGGGGTGGGCGGTCGAGCCTAGGGCTTCGACCGCCGGCAGCGACCGCACGAGGGGAGCCCCGGCTGGACGCCGGGGCGAGCGATTGACCCTAGGTCGATCGCTGGGGGCTGCCGTGGCTTCGCGCCGCGGCTGGGCGCTCCCTCCCCGGACGGCGGTGGCGGTGAGTCGCCGGACTCACCGCCGGGGGCTGCTGGGCAGCCCCACGCGATCAATCGATCGCGAGCCCCAGCGGGGGCTCGGCTAGGGTTCAGCCGCGGGTTCATCCCGCGGCGATGCTCTTGTCGAGCCCGGTTCTTCGCGTGTGGTTCGCGTTGGTGATTTCGACTCGCGGGAGACTTCGACTGGGGGCGGGCTGCGTGTCTTCGGGCGCGTAGTCTCCAAAGGTCGGACTCCTGCGGATGAGTCGGTATCCGTGATCGGTTTCCGGCGACGGGATTTCATTCGGGGTTATCGGTTCCGCAATTTTTGATACCCCGGGATATCGAATCCCAGCAATTGGTATCAGAGCGTTTGGTTTCGTGTTCATGTATGTATTCAATTGTGTTCTACCTTGCAGGGATTCCGACTATCATGGTTTAATTAATTGTTAATTATTCGTTTAATTAATTGCTATTTAATTTACCATGATTGTTCGTTTATTAAACTCTCGGACATGTCGAGATTCGTTTTGTGTGGATGAATGCTTGTAATAGTAAAAATTCGGGGGTTGACCGAATTTAGATTTATTATTATTGTTCTATGTTTTCCGGAAAATGTATAAGGTCGATTTCATGTATAGAATCGATACCGGAATTGTAAATTTATTTCTTGTAATTTATTTACGTTGGATCGATGCCGAGATGACCGCCGGAGAACGCATGTGACGAAGAAGACGAAGAGGACAAACGACGGGGATCGATCAACCCCTTGATCGACCCCAATCGATCGCCCAAAGGGTGGGGGCGTCGCGCCCCTTCGGCCGTGGGCTGTCGCCGGCGTCGGTGGCGGCTGGCCGGCTGGAGTGGCGGCGACGGGTGCTCCCTCCCGGTGGTGGTCGGCCGATATTGATGGGGTGGTGCGGGAACTCCCATCCCGTGCTACTCCTACCTAGATTCGCTTTCCTAATTGATTCGTTTTTCCTATTTGAGTTTTTCCTATTTTTGGGAATTCTCATGGATTAGGAAAAGAATTAATTAGAATTAATTTTATTCCTTGTTCTATTATGGAAGTCTTCTAGAGTATTCCGAGTTCTACTTGGAATAGGATCCTAGAGATTTAATAGAATAGGAAAGGAATAATAATTAATTTAGGATTGATTTATTTCCTAATTGATTATTCCTATTTTATGGGAATTTTCATAGTAATGGAAATTAATTAATCTTGGAAAGTAGAAGAGTCCTAATTTATTTTATTTCCTTATTCTATTATAGAAGTCTTCTAGAATATTCCAAGTTTGACTTGGATAGATTATTCTAGAGATTTAATAGAATTAGATAGGAAAATAAATAAATGAAAAATATTAATAATATTTAATTTTATTTTTGATTTATTCGATTGACTTAATTTTCGAATTGAGTATCTTTTGGATTTATTAAAAAATAAATAGATTTAAATATTGGGATTAATATTCTCGTCACATGGAGCATTCAAGAACGAAGACTGAAGACTAGAAGAAGCATACGGAGATGGAATAAAGCCATAATAGTCGGAAAATAATTTTTCTAGCATTATTTTGACTATGTGCTATATGCTTTATTGCTTGTATGCATGCTTATGTGTTTAATTATGCATTAGATAGCGTATCCCTTTGTTATAAAAAGCTAAGTGGGAGAGGGGATGGAAACATTCCCATGGTCTCCATTACTGTTCTCTTGGTGACTCTTATGGACTTTTGAAGTTCGTATAGATGTGTCATTGTAGGAGAATTCTTGTAATTCCTTTTACAAGAAACATTGATTAAGTTTATCAAACAATGCCTAATTTGTCTTTCTGAAACTGACTTCAAGTCGACTCATTCTCACCCCGGGGAGTGGAATGGAGCCAGAGCCACTTGGTCATGTGGATGACACAAATTAGAGACATTCGTACCATCTTCTTAAGGTGGATCGATTGTCTGCTCGGCTCCCTCATCTAATGAGAGATAGGGTTGTTCGCATGGTGAATCACTGGTTAGAAACTTCGAGTTTCACTTATGATTCCCCGCGTCTTGATTTACAAAATCGAATGCTTCAAGTAATTGGATGTCAATTGTATAAATCTTTTGGTGTAGTAAACGTCCACACTATCGTGGCTTGCTGCATTGAATGGGATTTTAGAACGATTGATGTAGACAGTTATAGAAGAAAGTAAGGATCGTGTGTTAACGTAAACGTCCACACTATCGTGGCTTGCGGTGATATGCGAGTCCCAAAAATCTTCTTAGATACTGAGTAATGGTTTACACTTAGGTACGCTCTATAGTATTCTTCCCATCGAAGTAACGCTATAGTGATGTACGACCGAAGCAAATCTAATTGCTAAATCATTTGGATGGGTAAACGTCCACACTATCGTGGCTTGCCTTATCTGATGGGATTTTAGATGTAATTAGTGATTTAATGATATTATTAAAGGGAGATAATATCGAATATTAAATTAATTGTTTGTTTAAATGTGCTTATAGGTTTAGAGAATAGCTATGAACCCACTTTCTATGATACTCAAGGAGCATAAGCTCACTGGCACCAACTATATTGATTGGAAGAGAAATTTAGACATTGTCCTGACTTCGGAGGAGTACAAGTTTGTACTCTCTGATAAATGCCCTGCTGAGCCCACGGCTGCCTCAACTGATGAGGAAAAGGCAACATATCGGAAGTGGAAAAAGGCTGATTAAATGGCTAGGTGCTATATTTTGGCTTCCATGTCAAATGTACTCCAAACCCAACATGAGTCGATGGACACTGCCCGGGATATGATGACTAACCTCAAGGAGATGTTTGGGGAGCAGGATCGTGCGGCAAGGCAAGAAGCCATGAGAGTCCTCATGTCGACTACTCAGTCTGAAGGAACGCCCGTCGGGGAGCACGTTCTCAAGATGATGAGTTTGTTGAATGAACTTGAGGTCCTAGGAGCTTCTATTGATGATGAGACGCAAGTCTCTGACCCCTAAGTTTGAGCAGTTTCGTATGAGCTATAATATGGGTAAACTATCTTATACTCTTGCGCAACTCCTGACTGAACTGAAGGCGGCAGAGGGGATCTACAAGAAGGGCAAGTCTCAAGCGCTTGTAGCTACCAAGTCCAAAGGCTTTAAGCCTGGTGGAGGTAGGGGCAAGAGAAGGAAGCAAGCCGGGAAACCCAGTGGTGTCAAGAAGACTGTACCACGAGTGGGGGCTGCAAAGCCAAGGGGCAAGTGCTTCCGATGCAACAAGTCTGGACACTGGAAGTCTGAATGTCCTCTCAGAGGTACGAATTTTTCTTTAGTCGTAAAAACATAGTCAGCGGTATTATCTACCAGAATTCTGGTGTGTAGATATGGAACCACTGACGGTATGTGCATTTTTGAATGCAGGGGTTCCAGAAAACTTGACGACTTAGAGAAGAAGAGTTCGAGTCTACACGGGCAAAAGCTGTAGAGGAGGCGGCTGTTGCGGTGGAAGACATTTATCTGCTTTAGTAGTTAAATAGGATTTCATTTCAAGATTATTGCATTATGTACCCTTTATTTTAGAAAGAACGTTTTGTTCTGGATTTCTATTATTTATGAATGGATATTTTATTTCTTTAATCATTGGATGATTTTGATAAGAAATGATGGCATTATCTATTCTGGTACATTAGAAAGCAATATATGAATGATAGATCCTAAGTCTACCACGATGCAACAAACCGTTCTATAACTTGTTTTACTTGATTAGATATTTCTTTATTAAATCATTATACTTGTGAATTCTTATACTTAGTGGTATTTTCAAATAAGATTCAAAAGGTCGAAATTGATTTGATCAATTATTGTTGGACCTTCCGACCTGAGAATTGAATTTGGAGGATAATACATCTAAGCAAACCTTTCTTCATAAAGGATAGAATTCGGACTAGTATTAGAAATGATTAGATATGCAGACACATGTGTGAATTAGAAAGGCATGAGTAGTTCTTTCAAGAATACTCAATGATGGATTAGAGTACTTAAATGTACCATAAAAGCAAAGTGTTTTGACTAGTCAATGGACACAAAGCTATTATGGGGAACCATTAAAGTATATCCATTAGAAGCCTGCGACTCAGTCGCGGAGGCCATCGCCTATCTAAATAACACATAGGTGTCATATCCTGGGTTACTTGCACCGTCCGATCAGGGTTACTTGCCCCGACCATTCTCGGTAGTCGTCCTGGGCTTCGGGTGCTCACCGATATTACAGGTCCCAAGCTCGGGATTTTGTTTGTAAAGTTTCTTTAAGTCATTTGGAATTCTTGTTTCCTTTTTCACCGTGTTCGTCCGGCGTTAAATTGCATTTTAGCTTTAAGTTTATTTTAATATTTTCATTTTGTGTTAGTTCGATATATCAAACATAAGAGAAATACAACAAACATAACTTAATAATTAAAAGATCGCCCTGCACCGTGCAATCTGCCCCGGTGGGGATCAGTAACTTAAAAGATCGCCCTGCACCGTGAAATCTGCCCCGGTGGGGATCAGTACGTAATTTGATACAAGAGTATTAAGGCGAGGCCACCGGCTCAAAGGCTTTCATAAATGGCCTGCCCAAAAGAGTGTTACAACGCTTATATTGTAGCATTTATTTTGGCCGGTGGAGTTAAGAATTGCCCGGGATTCATCCGTAGATTTACCCTGGCTAACTGCAAAATCCCTCTGGCCATTTGCAAAATAGTTGTTGCACTCTGTCCGTAATTTGGTTTGCATGAGTTGAATTTCTGGTTGCATGGGCGCATGCTCGACCATTGGGTCCAGGGGCTCTCTTCGATAACCGGTCGGTGTCGGCAAGATCTGACTTTCATTCACTCTTTTCTCTATATCCGAGAATCGGTGGAACAAATCTGCTATCACCGGGTTATCACCTAGGGCTGCTGAAGCTCTTCCCGGTGAAAGGCCTCCCGGGCGCCCGTGCATGTCATTTTGGTTGTCTCGGCTTTGTCTCCCCGACGGAATGGCAACATATTCTGCTTTTTCGTTATGATCAAAAGCGAACTTCTGCCAAAGATCTCATCTAGGAGTGCGGCTAGACTTCCATGGGCCCCGGTTGTACTACCCCCGGGAAATAGAGTTTCCCGGGCCCTCAATAGAGTTTCCCGAGGCCTCACTGGAATTTCCCAGGGCCTCTTTCAGAGGCTCTCCCGGGCAGTCTTTTGAGCGTGTATGCATGCTAATTGCATGTCTAACAAGATTAGTCAACATATACTTTCTAATATAAAAAAGGTACATGCACCAAAATTATCAACGATGATAGATCTCTCTATGCATGAGAATGCCTACTATGGCATTTATAATGAGGATGAAGGGCTGCATGTCTTACCTCAATATCATTTTTTTTCGATCTATGGGTGCATGGTGGCCTTCCTCCTTTCCCGTGGAATCTGCTGGCAACCTTTCTGGGACAATCTGCCGGCAACTTTCCCGGGGCGATCAGCTGGTCTCTTTTCATCAACCATTGTTTCTTTAGAAGCTTTTCTGCAACTCGATTCTTGATGTTCCGTTCCTCTAGCGCCAAATGTTTTGGGTTGTTTTATGCTTTGTCGGTAATATCTGCTTTGACGGTGAAATTCGCTGGTATCGGAGGGTTAGCAAACAACACAAAAACTAATATGATATGATATAGAAACAAACAGATCGAGTTATACGCAGAAATCATAAGTAATGGAAATGGAAGCTCAAAGCTCCTCTTCATTCATATATCCATACTTAGACATTTTAGAAATATATTTATGCTTCTTTGGTAATTTAAGAAATGAAGGTTAATAAAAACGATAACGAAAATGACACGATCACTAGGCATCAATGCCCCCTTTTCAGGTTTTTATTTCTCTTATAAAGTATTTAGGCCATAGCCATTTTAGGAAGTGAATTCCTTTTACAAGTGGTTTTCTCTCTCTTTCCTTTCTCCACCCTTTTTTACATATGAAGAGCATCTATTTATAGGCATTCATGCATGTGATGCTTCTCTATTCTTATGACACCTATCAGCCACATATTTAGCTTTATTGACAACTATTTAGCATGCATTTGACATGTGTAAAACATGTAGTGCCATACACTCATGTTTAGAGATGGTGCGCTGAAAATAAGAAATGGAAATCTAAAAGTAAAGGAGAACAAGTTGTTCGGAACTACCTATGTTCTATGGGTGTTTCTAGAGACAATAGCACATTCTGTGTAATTGTAGGATATCCTAGGTGAACGAAGTATTGTGTGTTCTATAGTACTATGAACCAGAAGAACTTTCGTTCGGTTCATAGAGGAAGACTATTAGATGAACCACAAAGCCTGAACTGAATTAATACCTTGGAATGAGGAAAAGGACAAAAGACTGAAAACCAGCCAAACCGAGTAGAAGTACACCACACACTGCACCTATTGTTATTACTGTTATACACCGGGACGCCATTGCAGTGGGAGGTTGTTAAACAACCGGAGATATTCATAAGACTAGAGGAGTTCGGACTCTAGATCTAGTAAACATGAAATCGATCCCTAGCTCTGCATAAGGGCAGTACTGAATCGTGGAACTTGCGAATTGATGAGATAATCCATTCGATGGATTCATCAAAAGGCAGAGACGATAGGTGTATTGGATACGTAATGGAAACAAGGTGGTGTTTCTCGGAATTTTATGTAGATAATATTTTATCATTGGCGACGATGTAAAGATATTATCAGGCATAAAATAATGGTTGTCTAAATGAATCGGGATATAAGATTAAGTAGAAGTTAGAGCATGTTCTTGAGATCTTATGATCTAGGGATAAGAACATTGTACTTCTCCTGGATATCTTATACGATTATGATTTGTTTTAACATGCATAATTCTGAGAAAGGTCGTTGCCCTTCAGAGACATAATATGTATATCTATCTAAGGTCATGTGTTTCGAACACATTAAGAAGATAGATGATAACTAAGCAGTTTCCTACACCTCGTATGGAAAGCTTAAATGCAATGTTAGAAAACAAGAACCTGATATCAACTATGCGGTTAGCGTAGTGGGAGGATATCAAAGTAATCTGGATAAGAGATATTCGAATGCTGTAAGAGTACTTGGATGTACTGGATTACTAAGCAATACGAAATCTTCTTAGATTACAGTTTCTCAGATCCCAAATCAGAAAAAGGACCAGTGTAAGTCGATATCAGGCTAAGCAGGATGTACTTTTGGAAAAGGTGGAACCTTTAATATGTAAAGAGTGATAAGCAGGATGCTTCTCAGGCTCTTTCATAACCGAATAGCAGCCTCAGAGGCAGCGGAAGTTTTGGTTAGGTTCCGGGATAACCTCTAAGACTTGGAAATGACTCTTAGTATATCAAAGGCTATTTTATAGCGGTGCATGATAAACTGGAAGAAGTCATAAGTCTAAAAAGTGATGATAACACATAGTGCAAGTACCACCTGATACGAATCATCGTCAGGGAGACGACGTAGTAGTCACCAAGATAACTTCAGAGCGGCAACCTAGAGTGCTCAATCACATAGTACTTCTTGGAAGTACACCTTAAGCACGTGATGAGTATGGGAACCGGGAGTTTGGAGGAAATGACTAGACCTTAGTACAAGTGGGAGATTGTTGGAGTTGTGTACTTAATGTCTAGATTTAAGTAACGGTAAACTCGCGATCATAGTATTTAATCTATTAAATTAATAAACAATTGTTTTGCGTTTAATTATTAATAATTAAATATATGCAAACTATAGTCCTGGATTTTATACGTTGAAGTTAGTATGGTGCAAGCATGGGCGCACAGAAGATCATACTATCGGTTACTCGTATTTAATCAAACAGTTGCTCACGACCTAGATGGACACGGACCAATCCATCGGTATAGTCGTTGTGTGAGAGAGAAAATAATTTATCTTAATTATTTTATCACACTTGTACACTTGGTGTATTGAGCGGATCGTCGAGATTCATCGATTAGGATTACCGGCGATAATCGATTCGAGTCTCAGTGTATTTTATTCTTAATCCCCGATATTATTGCGGGTGTGTATATTTAATATAAGTAACTTTGATTTACCAAAGGAATTAACCGATTTTATTATTGGGTTAATTTCCGGTTAAGTTGGGTCACTATATTTTATATATGACATGCCGTGAATAATTGACCGGACAGTGTATCCCGTAAGGGTTGATAATATCCCCGAGATGAGTTCATAAGGAATTATTGTGTAAACCTCATGAGTGGATTCGTTCCGCACAATAATTAAGGTTGAATGGTACTAGTCTCGGATTAAAGAGATGAATAAATTAATTAGCAATAAATTAATTTTATTCATGGATATTTAAATCTTAAATACACGGAATAAATAAATACTACCGGAGAAATATTATTTGATATAATATGGTTTAATATTGGGAGTGCAATTAATTTATATAGTGGAAAATAAATTAATTAATATTGATAAGGATTAATGGACTTGGGCAGTGGGCTCAATTTAATCTTCAATATTGGAAGCCCAATATTCCACCTCCTTTAGATCCCCTACGTAGCCTATAAAAGCACTACATGGCCTTCATAAATCATAAGACAAGATTATCATACTTGATATTCTAGAGAGTTGAAGGAGATCCATAGGAGTTCGATAGATCGTCGCCCACCCGACGTTCGAACGAAGTGCAAGGAATACGTGGGAAGATCCAAGGGTCTTCAACTTGATTTCGTTTCTCCGCACAACGAATCAAAAGGTACAATCATAAACTCCTTCGTGTGAATTTATGTGATTTAATTGTGATACATGCATGAACACAAGATTCGGAAAAACAACGAACCCGGGGACGAGGATAGACCGCGCGGTGGTGGTTGTGAACCACCGGACCGCCGGCGGTCTAGGGATCCCCGCCGGGATCGAGGAAAGCCCTCGGCTGGGAGCCGAGGGGGTGGGCGGTCGAGCCTAGGGCTTCGACCGCCGGCAGCGACCGCACGAGGGGAGCCCCGGCTGGACGCCGGGGCGAGCGATTGACCCTAGGTCGATCGCTGGGGGCTGCCGTGGCTTCGCGCCGCGGCTGGGCGCTCCCTCCCCGGACGGCGGTGGCGGTGAGTCGCCGGACTCACCGCCGGGGGCTGCTGGGCAGCCCCACGCGATCAATCGATCGCGAGCCCCAGCGGGGGCTCGGCTAGGGTTCAGCCGCGGGTTCATCCCGCGGCGATGCTCTTGTCGAGCCCGGTTCTTCGCGTGTGGTTCGCGTTGGTGATTTCGACTCGCGGGAGACTTCGACTGGGGGCGGGCTGCGTGTCTTCGGGCGCGTAGTCTCCAAAGGTCGGACTCCTGCGGATGAGTCGGTATCCGTGATCGGTTTCCGGCGACGGGATTTCATTCGGGGTTATCGGTTCCGCAATTTTTGATACCCCGGGATATCGAATCCCAGCACTTTCTTGGTCTTCAGATCTCGCAACGACACAATGGCATCTTCATCTCTCAGACTAAGTATGCTATCAACATGTTTAAGAAATTTGATATGGTGGATGCTAAACATATGAAGACTCCTATGGCTACCACTGACAAGCTAAGCAAGGCAGAGAATGGCAAGGATGTTAATATCTCCACCTACAGATCTCTCATTGGAAGCTTACTCTACCTCACAGCCACCCGGCCAGATATTATGTATAGTGTGTGCCTCTGTGCCCGCTACCAAGCACAACCCAAGGAAGAACATCTTGCTGCCGTAAAGCGTATCCTTAGATATGTTGCCGGGTCTACTAACCTTGGCTTATGGTATACTAAAGAAACTTCTTCTTATCTTGTTGGTTTTGCAGATGCTGATTGGGGGGGTGACAATGATGAAAGAAAGAGCACTAGTGGTGGGTGCTGCCTATTGGGAAACAACTTGGTCTCATGGCATAGCAAGAAACAAAATTGCATTGCTCTCTCTACCGCGGAGTCGGAGTATGTGGCTGCGGGTAGCTGCTGCACCCAGCTGTTGTGGCTACAACAAATGCTTGCAGACTATCAAATTGAGAGCACACCACTAACCTTGTTTTGTGACAACGAAAGTGCTATAAAGATAAGTCAGAATCCAGTACAACACTCAAAGACCAAACACATTGACATCCGACATCATTTCATTCGAAACTTGGTTGAACGGGGTAAGGTTGTAATGGAACATGTTCCTACCGAGAAACAACTCTCAGACTTCTTCACCAAACCACTTGCTTCGGAAAGATTTTTGTTCTTAAGGAAGTCTCTCTGCATGGCTGCTTTTTGAAGGGTCGTAGGCCGCAAATGGCTACCTCCACCCACAGCCGTTTATTTTGTCAATGGATCCATGAGGTAGAGCAAAGTGAGGTTTGTAGTTGACAGTTGCAAAGTGACGTAGTATTTGGACGTACTGTTCTTTAAATAATTACATAAGCAATTCGATGGAATGGACTTTGTCCGTTCTTCGTCTAGCAGGAAAAGTCGGCCTAAAAGATTTCCTCGATGGACTCGAGTCTTGAATGACTAGGTCTTCGGGCAATTGCAAAAGACATGGCCTTATACATATAATGATGAAAACACAAAAAATATATATGGAAACATCATTTATAACACCACTTTGTTTGGGTCCTAATAAGCCTGTTACACGCTTGAAAAAGCAAGTGACATGGTCGTGGTTACACGCTGAACCTCCAATATTTGAACCGTCCATAAAGCACTGTCACTCTACCTCCAATATCTTTACTTAATGTTCTTTCCAGCGATTTTGATTCACTGTGTGGTGGAACGTATGTCCACCTTGTGTGTGCTTATTATGCCTTTAACTGAATTTCATTTTTATTTGCAGAGTTCCTCTGATCACCGAAGTATGCTTGTTCTACCTTGAAGCGCTTCTTTAGGCTTTGTTGGTTCAGAAAATTTTGTGAATTTTGAAATCTGGGTATTTCTATGTAGGTCTATGTGTAATTACACCTGCTCTACGTGTATGACTTTGAGTTCTCATGATACACTGTCTGTCTCACGTGCTACTCTTTGTGTTTTGTACTCTTTGCTGATTTTGCACTTAGTTGTGTTGTCCTACCCACAAGGAACGGTGGTGTGCGTGCTTCGGTTTGTCAATAATGCCTGTGCAGATGTGCAGAATCGAATGAAGCCTCCCTGCTCAACGCCCTGTCGATTGTTCAACTGCGTCTCTTCACGTTTGGCCATCCCTTATGAACGGTCTTCGCAATTACATTTTTTTTATATATCTCTTCTTGATATTCCCTAATCCACTACTGCTATTCGTGTTTCCGTTTGAGTTTCCCTTTACAGGTCTACGATTTACCCTGCTATACCTCTCCTATCACTATTTATTCATCTCCCCGTATAACTACTTGGGCCACGGCCCACACAGTGGATTTTGTCTGCCCCCTCGACGCTGATCACCATCACTTACACGTGGCTTCACCTGGGCCACAGAATTTGAACCGCTACAGTTCCCCTATAAATACCCCCTCACACCCAACACATAGTACACCTTTCACTACATGTTTTTCGAGAGCAAATCCCTACCTTCACGCTGTTCTTATTCTCTACGCATAGATTCATATTGTCTACCCAGAATTTTACTCTTCTCCCTACGCAAACCCCCATCCACCACACGCATCACTCATTATGTCTACCTTTGAAACCCCTGAGTTTTACGCTTCACAAATTGTTGAACTCAACGCTCAGCTGGCCGTACTTGAAAAACAATTTGACGACGAAGAAGATTTCTCCAAGGCAGAACCAATTGGGGTTCAAATATCTGATCTACGCAAGATCATCACTGAACATAAAAGAAATAAGTTTCTGGCTGAAAAGGAAATCGCGCGTATAGCCCAGGAGAAAAAGGCAGAGGAAGAAAGACTTGAGGCTCTACGGTTAGAAAAATTGAAACAAGAGGAGGAAGAACGTAGAGCCAAGGAAGAACAAAGAAAGAGAGATGAGGAGGCACGCATAGCAGAGGAAGAACGAAAAAGGAAAGAACAAGAGGAGGCTGAACGTATTGCCAATGAGCAGAAAAAGAAGGCAGAGGAGGATGCTCAACGCATACGTGAGGAACAGGAGCAAATTGACAAGGCAGCGGCTGAACATAGAGCCCGCATGGAACAGAAACGGCTTGATGAAGCCAACGCACTTGTAGCTCACGCTCTTTCACCGCAGACTCAGGTGATTGAACACCCCGCTGCCCGCACCCCCACTCCTGATAGCCCTGCTGTTACTGTCTCTCCCACCGTGTCCCCCGTCCAACTAACCACTGATACTACTGTGGCTGTACGTGACTCTACGCCGCCATTCGTTGAGGAGGAACGCAAGGTTGCCTCGAATTTAATTGTAAGAGCCTCGCCAACACGGGTTGTTGGGCCTGGATTCTCTGATAATTTCCACACAGAACTGGCGTCCATACGGTATGAGTTTTTGCATGCACAGGATGTAAACTCTGAACGCTACTATGGGCAGAGTAAGTGGGTCAAACGTGGACTGGAGGCCTTCATGCGTGAGATGCATTTGGCCGATTCTATTAATTTCGACGTGGACTACAGCTTGTTTGTCCACCGAGTATTTTTCGCCCACGTAGATCGGGCGTTTGGAACCCCTGGCTCTGGGTCCTACGGGAAGGTGGTTCTCCGTGGAACTGAATATGACTTTAGCCCCCGCACTATCAACAAACTCTTCCGCCGTTCGCGGATCCAGGCTACGTGGGAGGAGCCCTCTACGAGCCACCCCGACAGTATGATGATGGGATTTATTCTCACCGGTGGTCTTGTCTCTACGGACCAGCCGCCCATTTCAAAACTCACACATTTTTTCTCTCACCTCAACCGTGTTGTTGCAAACAACTGGATCCCCACGTCCAACACCGGTGTGCTACACGCAGACGCCCTTCACCTCATGTATAAACTCAGTCGTGGCATCCAGGTGGACCTTGGACAGGTTGTCTTCAATAAAATCAAGTCATACGGTGAAATGACTGATACCCAAATTCAAAGTGCCAAGCTGCCGTGCCCACACCTCATCAGTACTATTCTGCAAAGTCAGGGTTTCAGGTATAGAAAGACTGATGCTCCGCTGACCAAGATTATTGGCTTCCGTTTTGATTGTGCGTATGAGCACAAAAGCAAGGTGAAGGATCTACCCTGGCGTAGACTTGGAAACATTGAAGCAGATCGTGCTTTGTTCAACGCTGGCCCGGCGCTTACTCTGCACCCGCAACAAAGCCAAAAACGTGGTAACTCCAAGTCCTCCCGTTGTACGCAGCGCCTATTACAAAAAGAACTTGACTCTTCGTCGGATGAGGCTGATTCTTAGGAGGACGAGCTCTATTTGTGCCAGCCGAGCACGCTTCTACGTGACTTTGAACGGTTCAATTATATTATTGATATGAGTTCGGGGCTGTGTGGTCACATGCACAACAAAGCACGTAGAGCGGCCCGTCTAGGGGGAGATGGGTCGTCCTACGAAGATCTAGGACCACTAAAAGTGTTACGTGCACGCTTGGCCGCTGTGAATGAACTTATTGAGGAGCAGATGGAGGCCTCAAGGAATGCTGCTGATCGTCCAGCCATCAAGAAAGAAAAGAAAGATCTAAAAAGAAAAGTTGAAGTGGTGGACGTTGATCAGGATGATGATGAACCATTGTCTGAGGAAGAGGTGTTACGCGCGGAGCGTAAGAGAAGGAGAACAGAAGCTGCCCTTGGGCACAGTGATTTGGTAAAAGAGGATGATGGTACAGTGAGGGAAGATGATGAAGTAAAGAAAAAGGAAAAGGCAAAGGGAGCTGGCTCTTCGGGCTCTGGGGCTGTTGCAAAGCCAAAAATGGGTGGGTCTACGGGGATCCTTAAATCTGGCACTGCGAAATCCAAAGTGACTGATCCTACGTTTCCCAAAGTCACTTTTGTTAACTCTGGTGCTCCCAAGACAGTGATGAAGCGTGGACCTGGAGCTGGTAAATCTGCACTTGCTCTTGATCCTGTGAACTACTGTAAAGAGAGGCAAGAGTATTGTGACCGGCCATTAAGGCTCTCACCTATCAAACAAAAGAAAAAGGCAACAGGTCAACGCAGGAAGCAATTAGCCACCAAGACGCCAATCAAATCCAAAAGGAGGATTATTGACGAGCCAATCGACGACGAGGAAGAGCAGGAGTACGAAGAGGACGAGTTCTCTGATCCTGACAACACTCGTGATCTACGTCAACACACGCCTCCCCAAGACTCTGACGAGGAAGGAGCAAATGAAGATTAAATTTTTCATATCAAGTGTTTGCTATCCCTACTCTACCCATGAACAATATTTATTTTTCTGTTGTTTTTCATAACTCTGATCTACCTTGTCTTGATACTCTTGCTATTCTGTTTTTGCTCAGTTTGAGTTATTTTGCTATCTCTGCCTCTTATTCGCATGAATGGTTATTTTCTATGTTTCACTGCTCGCATGATTAATTATATGCATGATTGTCATACGTTTACTTTTTTAGTATGATACTAGTTTGAGGGGGAGTTGATCTACGAACCCCGCCTATGAAGTTGACTCAAAAAGGGGGAGATTGTTAGTGTGTAGTTCTTCCTAGTTCAACATAGAACCATGTTGTTCTTGTTGAACTACGTTGAACTATCCACTATTGTTTTGTAGTAACTTCATGTGTATTGTTTGTTTGTTTTAATTGATTAAATTCACACAAGTCTGCTAGGTATGAGTAGTGCTAACTGGGAATTACAAGTGGCCCTTCCTGGAGCCACGATATGCAAAGCGTACTCAGTGTTGGATTAGCGGACTTGGCGATACAAACAACATGGAGTTCTCCGAGTGCATAACTGTGAATGACCCACGTGGTTTCTATGCGCATTTTTGTACTATTACATTTTTTCTTTTTTATGAAATTGACCTTTACCAAAAAAAAAAACAATAGCATTATTACTCAATGTTAGATGAAATGGAGAGCAATTCTAATTTAGTTTCATTCTTTTTATGGATTACTGTATGTTTTAATAATTCAATCACAAATATTCATATCACCATACTTTGGCTAAGATGATGGAATTCTTTTTAACATAGAAAATATTATTTCATTGATAATATATTATCATTATTTGTATTATTATTATTATTATTATTATTAAGGAGTGATCACAAGTATCCTTAATGATCCTTAGTAGTAGTAAACATAAGAAACACAAGAGAAGTAAAACTTGTGCGTATAAGTTCATTGATAAGGAATTAAGCAGGACAGCATATTCTGGAGCAATGGCGACGGCATAATGTAGGTGCTGAGGTATCGCAGCCTTTACAATCATGACCAACATGACCAATAACCGGACCAATCCTAGCATAGTTCTCCTGAGATTAATTGTACAAACATTAATTAATAATTAATCTATAATACATATTTGTAAAAATACTGTATAAAATTACATGTGTATTTACTCTCATTCATCTGTAGCAGGAACACAACCATAATTGCAACAACTAGAATGCCAAGAAAATTGAAAATATTCATTTTTTTTAATATTGTTTTAATTTTTAATGTTGAACATCACACACATATATATATCATTAAGGTTATTTCGGACCGCACATTTTTCTTTATACATATTATAAATTTATAATAGGCCTACTATATCTGTAAATCTCGATCAGATTCTTGGTCGGCCAAGGATACTGTCTACATGTAAAAAATAATGTATACTATATTGTAGTACATAATAAGTGATGACAGGGCCGTCTTGGAAGTTTCAGTGGCCCCGAAATGTTAATATGAAGTCCTAGTTAGTGTCGTAGTACGTAAACAAATACAAAATAATAAACGATATTTCTTAAATATTTTTTTGGGCATGAATTAAACAATTTTTTTTAATTTCCTATATTATGTTAAGACGATGTATTTTTGCGCGTTCGAGATTGAAGACAATAGGTAGTATACAATTCTCCGGCGGCGATCGGTGCTCTGGCGAAACCAGCCAGCCCTGGATTGAATCGGCAAATTCGCGTTCTGGGCTCAGTCGAATTTGGGAAGTAGATAATGCTAATTAAAATGGTTATAAAATTAAATAAAAATATTAACATAATAATTTTTTATTATAAAATAAAATAATAATGGTTATCCCGAACGAATTTTAGGCGGCGAAAGGCCCAACCAAATTCGGAACAGATGAATCCACTGGATGAATTATATCGCTGAATTTCATGGACGGTTTTCTTTAGAAGACGAAGCCCGATAAACGAACATGGGCAAATATGTTTGAGGACAAATAAATAGTACTCCGTACTCCTGCGAGCCCGTAGTTTAATCGTTAAATTAAAAAAATCATGCTAAAATTTCAACAAAAATAATATCACGATAGAGGTAATATATTGCTAAGATCTCTTTCTTAAAAACCGAGTTATCAATATCAACTTATTAAGGTTAAATAGACAATTTCACCCTCAAACAAAAAGAAACAAAATAAAAAAAACACTCAGATGCGATTGGTAGTGGGTGAATGATGAAAGAAACTTTTCATCATTATTTCCCTTGTGACGAGGGTATAATCGTTGAATCAGAAAAGCACAAGT
The DNA here is from genome assembly GCA_954870475.1 of Euphrasia confusa. Lineage (NCBI taxonomy): Eukaryota > Viridiplantae > Streptophyta > Magnoliopsida > Lamiales > Orobanchaceae > Euphrasia > Euphrasia confusa. The sequence continues at coordinate 30,313,941 of OX940960.1, forward strand.
TTTTATATAACTTCCCAACTCGTTCCATTCATATCTCTTTCTCATCGGCCCGACCCAACACAATGAAGATAATATTACCTTCTCTTCTTTTCGCCACCCTCTTCCTCACGGCCGCCGCCGCCATCGCCCCCTCCCCCGCCCCCGCCTCCACCGATTCAATGTGATTCCATCGGTGAGTGTGGACTCATAAGGGCATGTCATAGAAATTATTCAATGTGATTTAATTTTTTTCTTTAAAAAATATTTTTTTCTCTTAAATTTTGATTAAAAAATAATATTGTTCTTATTGTGTCTCTATCCCATTGCATTTGCATAAGTCTACGAGATGATTAAGCCCTTAAACTTTTCAAACAGGTCATATAAGTCCTCGTACTTGTATGTTATAATTACTCTGCTATTCTTTTTATCTTAAAAATGTATAAATTCTTGTTTAGTAATTTAAAATCAAGTGATAGTAGTAAGTTTTTTAAGAGATGTATGGGGAATAATATGTTTTGGAGAAAAATATAACAAATTTCACAATTTAAAAATAAATCATACATGAGTTTAAAATAAACCAACTTGGTTTAACCAAACGTACAAGTTCCATACAAGCTATTTATCGATTCAAAGTTTAAACTAAATTTCATTAACATGATTTTGTTATTCAATAAATCAATGAAATTATATAATTAAATTAAATATAAAAATCTTATTTGGTGTGCTACTTACCGAATAATATATTAATTTTATAATTAAGATCATATATTAAGTTTTAGTACTTGGATAAAATAAATTATACTTAATTATTTATAAAATTATTTACATAATAAGATTAAGTATCTAAACAATGTTTTAACTATAAATATCTATGAATATAGTTATATTAATTTATTTATATTAATTGACTTCTCGTTAAATTAATAGCTTCATTTTTATAATAAGAAAATATATTCGTTCTTCTCTCGCATAGCCGTATGTACGTAATTGATGTATCAGACACTAATAACATTATCAAAACTTGTTAAATTCTTGTTAATTGTGTAATTATTTAGTTTTTTTTTTTGTTCTAGTGAGTTCATATATTTGTGATAGACGGTGAGATGTTAGTCATTACCAAAAGCAGCAGCTGCCAGCCACAACTCAACAGATTTTTAAATTCCACGTATTTATAATCACATCTTGATATCACCTTCTTCCATCTAAATTCAGTTAATTTCTTCATAAAAATAATCACTCTTTAACGAATTTCTCTTCAAACTTTCTCCACAGGTCAACATGTGTATTAGGCGAAAAACTCATAACTCGTCTAACCGTTTGGCACGTGAGTCGCCAATCAACTCAACCCGATGATTGATCAGTTGACCGATCGAGCCTCTCAATGTGGGCACAAAATTAAATATATTTATTAATCAAAATTAATTGATATTAATTTTAAAATAATATATAGTATTACTAATTTAATCAAACATTTAATTAACATATATTCAAAATTATATGTTTAATATAATTAAAAATATATTAATTATGTGTTGTAATATAATTTTGCATTTACCGAATAACACAAAATTAATATATAATTATAAAAAAACTATTTCACTTAATTAACATAAAAAACAACAAAAAAATAAATTATGTTTCATTTAATTTAGTATTACGTATGTTTCAACTTAATATTAATACTTTACAAATAATTTTTTATTTTATTTTTTACTTCAAAATAAATTTTTACTACTAAAAATTAAAAGGTGGATCATGTCTTGCCCATCCCGAGAGGATACTGAGGAGGATAACTCACTCCCCGGATGAATCATCTCTTTTGGGTACCGGGCAGATCATGTCTTGCCCATCCCGAGAGGGTACTGAGGAGAATAATTTTATGTAAACAATCTTATGTCATGCTATAATATTTTTGTTTTATAATTTTCAATAATATATTAATGTATAAAACTTGTATATTATTATAAAAAAATCAGTTTATTTCCGTTCAAGTCATTCACTTTACTTCAATTCTTATAAGTAATTTAATTTAAAAGAAGATAGTCAACGACTCTAAGTAAATAAGGTTAGTTTATGTCAATTATATTTTGGTACGTGGTGCTGGATTTGTAGTTTTATATTAACTACAATATAATTATACCATAATATAATTAAATTATAAATTATTAACATGTTTATACCCGTATTTGTAGCTTCACGCAAGGCCTCAAGCAGTGGGTCGAACATGGGGTTGAATGCCATAGTAAATGCACAATCCACAATATGCCCTACAAAGCAGTGGGTAAATTACTCACATGGGAATTCACAATAACTTATAAACAATCATAATATATTAAGTAATTCATAACGTAAAATACTACGCTTGAAGAGATGATTCTGATTTATTAGGTTATCAATATACAAAAAAATATACAAAATTTTCATGTCAGGTCAATTACCATGAAGACTTGTGTTTAGAAAATTACTTTTAATAAACATTAATTAATAATTAATCTATAATACATATTTGTAAAAATACTGTATAAAATTACATGTGTATTTACTCTCATTCATCTGTAGCAGGAACACAACCATAATTGCAACAACTAGAATGCCAAGAAAATTGAAAATATTCATTTTTTTTAATATTGTTTTAATTTTTAATGCTGAACATCACACACATATATATATCATTAAGGTTATTTCGGACCGCACATTTTTCTTTATACATATTATAAATTTATAATAGGCCTACTATATCTGTAAATCTCGATCAGATTCTTGGTCGGCCAAGGATACTGTCTACATGTTGTTGTGCCATGAAAATCCGCCACCTACACGTGTCAAGAAGACCGGTGCCACATCATCAAAGAAAGAGTCAAAGAAGACCAGTCAAAGCCAAAGCAAGAATTATTATCCAGAGAATACAAGAAATCGGACAGGAAAGATCGCACGGGGGAAGTAAGACTTTTTCCCAAGGCAGAACTGAGAGAAGAGCTAAAGAGTTACCAGGCAGCAAACAGTGATTTCCCGGTGCGATTACCAGTAGAGTAACAAACAAAGATAGTGGTTTAGTTGGTCACTCCTGAACGGACGGTGCAACTAAGCCTGATCGGATGGTGCACGTACTCCTGATCGGCCGGGGCAAGTAACCCTGATCGGACGGTGCAAGTACTCCTGATCGGCCGGGGCAGGTAACCCTGATCGGACGGTGCAAGTACTCCTGATCGGCCGGGGCAGGTAACCCTGATCGGACGGTGCAAGTACTCCGAAACGGACGGTGCAATTAAGCCCGATCGGACGGTGCAAGTACTCCTGATCGGCCGGGGCAGGTAACCCTGATCGGACGGTGCAAGTACTCCGAAACGGACGGTGCAATTAAGCCTGATCGGACGGTGCAAGTACTCCTGATCGGCCGGGGCAAGTAACCCAGAAAGGTCAATGTGAGTACCTCAGAAAGGCCTATAGCTGGAGTAACCGAGCAAGAACAAACTCCGGTGATTGGAGAAAATATCACGAACATAAGACTCTTGTGTAGATGTAGTCTCTACCAATCGGTCGGGAAAAGGCTGGGGCCGATGCCCGGGGATGAATACCTAGATCTAAAGGTTAAGACCCGGGTGAAACATAAAGTTGTGATCGAGGCCTTTAAGAGCCAAACTAACATTTCTTGATAGGATACCATCAAATCCTGGTGCACCTAGGCGACATCGAGCAAACTTCATTCTACACGAAGTAGATAGTTGGGTACATATTACAAATGCTTTGTGGAGTCGTAAATATTGGTGCCACAAATCAAAGGTTAGTAAATACTACTTTTTGAAAATTACATTGGTAAAACTATAGAAGTTAACATTGCCAATATTATCGTAATAACTAAAAAAGAATATTATCATGTGAAAAAACCTAATTGAAATCTTTGAGATTCTTGAGCATTGAAATATGATATTAATTTCGAAATATGTAATTTTAGAAAATAAAGGAATGTTCATAGGATAAATCCCACACATCATACACGTGAAAATACTATGTTTATAAAGGACAAACAAAATTTCCTTATCTATTAGCGTACTTGGAGAATCAAACATGTTTCTTATGTGCTTTAAGTAAATTATTCTTATCATGTATAAACATATTTCTTATCTCGAAATCTAATTGAGTCTTACATATTTCGAAATGTTTTATACAAAAGAAAATATGTTTGTAAATAGCAACACAACTTATAAAAATTATCTAAGGCTTGGTTCCACGAAAATCTACCACAAAACCTCTCGGGACGGGCAAAGACATGATCTGCCCGGTATCCCAAAGAGATGATTCTTACGGGGAGTGAGTTATACTCCCCAGTACCTTTTTGGACGGGCGAGACATGATCTGCCCGGTATCCCAAAGAGATGATTCTTACGGGGAGTGAGTTATCCTCCCCAGTACCTCTCGGGACGGGCCAGACATGATCTGCCCGGTACCCTAAAGAGATGATTCCTCCGGGGAGTGAGTTATACTCCCCAGTACCTTTTTGGACGGGCAAGACATGATCTGCCCGGTATCCCAAAGAGATGATTCCTCCGGGGAGTGAGTTATCCTCCTCGGTACCCTTTTTGGACGGGCAAGACATGATCTGCCCGGTATCCCAAAGAGATGATTCTTACGGGGAGTGAGTTATCCTCCCCAGTACCCTTTTTGGACGGGCAAGACATGATCTGCCCGGTATCCCAAAGAGATGATTCCTCCGGGGAGTGAGTTATCCTCCTTGGTACCCTTTTTGGACGGGTAAGACATGATCTGCCCGGTATCCCAAAGAGATGATTCTTACGGGGAGTGAGTTATCCTCCCCAGTACCTCTCGGGACGGGCCAGACATGATCTGCCCGGTACCCAAAAGAGATGATTCCTCCGGGGAGTGAGTTATCCTCCCCAGTACCCTTTTTGGACGGGCAAGACATGATCTGCCCGGTACCCTAAAGAGATGATTCCTCCGGGGAGTGAGTTATACTCCCCAGTACCTCTCGGGACGGGCCAGACATGATCTGCCCGGTACCCTAAAGAGATGATTCCTCCGGGGAGTGAGTTATACTCCCCAGTACCTTTTTGGACGGGCGAGACATGATCTGCCCGGTATCCCAAAGAGATGATTCCTCCGGGGAGTGAGTTATCCTCCTCCGACGCCTCTCGGAACGAGAAGACGTGTTATGCTTGGTGTTTTTAGAGATGATTCTTCCGGGGAGTGAGTTATCCTCCCTTGTCGCCTCTCGGGACGAGATGACATGTTCTGCACGGTACCTCGATGAATGATTCCTACGGGGTTTGAGTTATACTCTCCCGGAACTCTCGGGACCGGCACAACAAGCTCTACTCAATACCTTGGAGAGACGATTATATTGGAGTCTGATTTATCCTCCTTCGAAACCTCTTTAAACCGGCACGACGTGATCCACTCTGTTCCTTGAAGAGATGTTTTCGGAGTTAACCTCCTTCGAAGCCTCTCGGGACGGGCATGAGTTTTTCAGCCCGGTACCTTGACGAGTTGATGATTCCCAAAGCTTCATGTGCGATTAGCACCCTCTGCTTAGAGTCGAAGGCTGGACATCCGAAGCTTTCCCTGTGCATGGCAACAGACCTTCCCAGTGCGAAATCCTTGGGTTCCAGATTCCTCAGTACCCAGGAGAAATTAAAATCTCTTGGAAGAATAAAGGTTAAAATCTTACTTTAAATTTTATAGCCTTTTATGGCAAAATTCTTATGTTATAAAAACAAAAACTTTATAGCCTTTTATGGCAAAATTCTTATGTTATAAAAACAAAATCTTATAATCTTTTATGATAAATTTCTTATGTTTTAATAAACAAAACCTTTAAGCTTACAAGCTAAAGTTATAAGAAACAACTTTTGTAAATCTTTAAAGCCTACGAGATAAAGTTATTTTGATTTCCTGTAAGGATCAACTTATGTAAGCCTTTACCTTTGAAAAATATGCGTTTATGCAGTTTTTAAATAAAAAGTATTCCTATCCTTTAAAAAAAAAATATATATTGGTTTTTACATCTTTTGTCTGTAAATCAGAAATATATTACCCCGAGAAATCATATGAGTTTCCCGGTGCAATAAAAGTATTTGAGTATTCTTGAGTAAGAAAGAATACTAAGGTTCGGTAAAGACCCAAAAAATCTGTAGATTATGGGGCCGAACACTTCTTTCAGCGTACGAATTCAAAAGAGTAAAAGAAACTCAAGAATCACGCGGGAGGAAGATATTGGTCCGAAGATAATCCTAAGAGGTATTCATAAAGAACAAACCACAGGATCGGTCAGTCTTTGTAAAAGGAGAGATGGAGGAGAAAATGTTACTTAGAATCAGAGAGAATTCCGAGAGGTAACTAAATCCAAAAATCACTTTTGCAGGACAAAGAACTCACAAAGAGTCCCAACAAAGTTTTAAAATAAAACTTGGGTGTGAGCCAAATGTTATCTATTCACAAGAATTACGATTCACCAAACAAGCTAAAACTGACTTGTAAAGTGATAGATAATAGTGGTGAAAAGAAACCTAAACAAAACGGTGGAAGGGCCATGAGTAAGACCCAAAGGATAATATCCAAAAATAACTTACTAAGTTATTACACACCAGCAAAATATTAAAACTTGTCCCAGGCAAAAACTGCCTTTGAAATCCAAACAGGAATACCAAACATTGTCTTATGGCCTAAGCCCAAATCTTAAACACAATACACCGTTTCATCGGTTCAATCTTAAACATTAGACACCGTTTCATCGGTGCAATCTTAAACGTTAGACACCGTTTCATCGGTGCAATCTTAATCATAATACACCGTTTCGCCGGTGTAATCTTAATCATAATTCACCGTTTCGCCGGTGTAATCTTAATCATAATTCACCGTTTCATCGGTGTAATCTTATTCATAATTCACCGTTTCATCGGTGCAAACTTAAACATAATACACCGTTTCATCGGTGTAAACTTAAACATAATTCACCGTTTCATCGGTGTAATCTTAATCATAATTCACCGTTTCATCGGTGCAAACTTAAACATAATACACCGTTTCATCGGTGTAAACTTAAACATAATTCACCGTTTCATCGGTGTAATCTTAATCATAATTCACCGTTTCATCGGTGTAATCTTAATCATAATTCACCGTTTCATCGGTGCAAACTTAAACATAATTCACCGTTTCATCGGTGCAAACTTAAACATAATTCACCGTTTCGCCGGTGTAATCTTAATCATAATTCACCGTTTCATCGGTGCAAACTTAAACATAATACACCGTTTCATCGGTGTAAACTTAAACGTTAGACACCGTTTCGTCGGTGCAATCAAATCATAATACACCGTTTCATCGGTGTAATCTTAAACATAATTCACCGTTTCATCGGTGTAATCTTAATCATAATTCACCGTTTCATCGGTGCAAACTTAAACATAATACACCGTTTCATCGGTGTAAACTTAAACGTTAGACACCGTTTCATCGGTGCAATCTTAATCATAATACACCGTTTCGCCGGTGTAATCTTAATCATAATTCACCGTTTCATCGGTGCAAACTTAAACATAATACACCGTTTTATCGGTGTAAACTTAAAAGTTAGACACCGTTTCATCGGTGCAATCTTAATCATAATACACCGTTTCGCCGGTGTAATCTTAATCATAATTCACCGTTTCATCGGTGCAAACTTAAACATAATACACCGTTTCATCGGTGTAAACTTAAACGTTAGACACCGTTTCATCGGTGCAATCTTAATCATAATACACCGTTTCGCCGGTGTAATCTTAATCATAATTCACCGTTTCATCGGTGTAATCTTAATCATAATTCACCGTTTCATCGGTGCAAACTTAAACATAATACACCGTTTCATCGGTGTAAACTTAAACGTTAGACACCGTTTCATCGGTGCAATCTTAATCATAATACACCGTTTCGCCGGTGTAATCTTAATCATAATTCACCGTTTCATCGGTGTAATCTTAATCATAATTCACCATTTCATCGGTGCAAACTTAAACATAATACACCGTTTCATCGGTGTAAACTTAAACGTTAGACACCGTTTCATCGGTGCAATCTTAATCATAATACACCGTTTCGCCGGTGTAATCTTAATCATAATTCACCGTTTCATCGGTGTAATCTTAATCATAATTCACCGTTTCATCGGTGCAAACTTAAACATAATACACCGTTTCATCGGTGTAAACTTAAACGTTAGACACCGTTTCATCGGTGCAATCTTAATCATAATACACCGTTTCGCCGGTGTAATCTTAATCATAATTCACCGTTTCATTGGTGCAAACTTAAACATAATACACCGTTTCATCGGTGTAAACTTAAACGTTAGACACCGTTTCATCGGTGCAATCTTAATCATAATACACCGTTTCGCCGGTGTAATCTTAATCATAATTCACCGTTTCATCGGTGTAATCTTAATCATAATTCACCGTTTCATCGGTGTAATCTTAATCATAATTCACCGTTTCATCGGTGCAATCTTAAACATAATACACCGTTTCATCGGTGCAATCTTAAACATTAGACACCGTTTCATCGGTGCAATTTTAAACATAATTCACCGTTTCATCGGTGCAATCTTAAACTTAATATACCGTCTCGTTAGTGCAATCTTAAACATAAAGACATCGCCTCGGTGATGCAATCTTTAAACACCGCGTCGACGGTATGATCTTAAAAACAGGAAGGGAAACTCCCCGTTGAGGAGTTGTATACCCAGGGGCCATCCAAAGAAATGGCTTACAAGACCATAAAGCTTTTTATGCTAATTGGCACACTCAATCTTAACCTGCAGCAGAGTCGAGGATCCAGTAGGAATTTTCCCACTGATTAGAGCCGATTCAGACATCACAACATTAGAGGAGATGACCGAGCTCTTTATAAAAGTCCACACCATCTTGACCCCCAGTGGGACGCCCTGGGTGGAGAAGATGTGGGACCTTGTGCGGAATGCGGGAGTGCCAGTCACCCCGCCCCGAGTTCTTACGGAGCCTTTTCCTCTTCTGGTTGATGAGCTTGTCTTGGATATGCGTGTTCTAGAAAGAGTCGACGGTCCGATGAGATCGAGGCACTGGAACTCTCTGGTATTCTCAGACGTATCGCTAGGTTTTACTTTGAACATTGTAGGATAATAATCTGCACAGAGCAAGTTTATATCATTACACCGGGCAAATTGATAATTTGCCCTGGGAAGTATAATGAGAACAAATAATTTTACCTAAGTAGGGATGACCTAAGGAAGGCAAAACTGTCCTGCTACATTTTTAATAATATCTTCGTTCCGGAAAACAAGCAATTTTTAAACAACAAAGACACCATCTCTTCGGTGCAAGCAAAAAGACACCATTTAGCCGGTGCAAAACTCAAATAAAGGAGACACGTGGTGATTAGACCTATCTCGACTATGAAAATAATTCCAACCAAGACCTAATAAGGCACTGAATAAACACAGTCCATGAGACTTGATATATTAGATGAAACGCCCGCAGGCAATTACATTTATTCCCGGAGCATCCAAGTTAAGGACCCGGAGAAATATAAAAATCCCTCACAGGGAAAAAATAAGAAGAGACTCAAAAGTCAATCTTTATTCCCCAGGGAGTATACAAGATGAAAACGCATCTATAAAAAATCCAAAAACTTTGGTATAGATCTACTAGTCTCAGGGGAATCTTTTAAGACTCCATGGATCTAACACCAGAGAAGGAGACTGATAAAATATTGCACGGGGAAATCCTGAAATAAAGTCCCCAAGAAATACAAAATAAAATTAACAAAACTTTCAGAAGTCCAAAAAGGACTAAGTAAGTCCAACATATTACAGTAATATCTAACAGGAAAAATATTCCAAGATTTTTATCTTATGCAGGTAAAAGACTCGAGTCAAAGTCAATCGAGCAAACAAACAAGATCAACTTCAAACTACAGGAAAATCGATGTTATAATCCATCAAATTTCCTGGGGGCCTATGTTGTGCCATGAAAATCCGCCACCTACACGTGTCAAGAAGACCGGTGCCACATCATCAAAGAAAGAGTCAAAGAAGACCAGTCAAAGCCAAAGCAAGAATTATTATCCAGAGAATACAAGAAATCGGACAGGAAAGATCGCACGGGGGAAGTAAGACTTTTTCCCAAGGCAGAACTGAGAGAAGAGCTAAAGAGTTACCAGGCAGCAAACAGTGATTTCCCGGTGCGATTACCAGTAGAGTAACAAACAAAGATAGTGGTTTAGTTGGTCCACTACATGTTTTACACATGTCAAATGCATGCTAAATAGTTGTCAATAAAGCTAAATATGTGGCTGATAGGTGTCATAAGAATAGAGAAGCATCACATGCATGAATGCCTATAAATAGATGCTCTTTATATGTAAAAAAGGGTGGAGAAAGGAAAGAGAGAGAAAACCACTTGTAAAAGGAATTCACTTCCTAAAATGGCTATGGCCTAAATACTTTATAAGAGAAATAAAAACCTGAAAAGGGGGCATTGATGCCTAGTGATCGTGTCATTTTCGTTATCGTTTTTATTAACCTTCATTTCTTAAATTACCAAAGAAGCATAAATATATTTCTAAAATGTCTAAGTATGGATATATGAATGAAGAGGAGCTTTGAGCTTCCATTTCCATTACTTATGATTTCTGCGTATAACTCGATCTGTTTGTTTCTATATCATATCATATTAGTTTTTGTGTTGTTTGCTAACCCTCCGATACCAGCGAATTTCACCGTCAAAGCAGATATTACCGACAAAGCATAAAACAACCCAAAACACATGTAAAAAATAATGTATACTATATTGTAGTACATAATAAGTGATGACAGGGCCGTCTTGGAAGTTTCAGTGGCCCCGAAATGTTAATATGAAGTCCTAGTTAGTGCCGTAGTACGTAAACAAATACAAAATAATAAACGATATTTCTTAAATATTTTTTTGGGCATGAATTAAACAATTTTTTTTAATTTCCTATATTATGTTAAGACGATGTATTTTTGCGCGTTCGAGATTGAAGACAATAGGTAGTATACAATTCTCCGGCGGCGATCGGTGCTCTGGCGAAACCAGCCAGCCCTGGATTGAATCGGCAAATTCGCGTTCTGGGCTCAGTCGAATTTGGGAAGTAGATAATGCTAATTAAAATGGTTATAAAATTAAATAAAAATATTAACATAATAATTTTTTATTATAAAATAAAATAATAATGGTTATCCCGAACGAATTTTAGGCGGCGAAAGGCCCAACCAAATTCGGAACAGATGAATCCACTGGATGAATTATATCGCTGAATTTCATGGACGGTTTTCTTTAGAAGACGAAGCCCGATAAACGAACATGGGCAAATATGTTTGAGGACAAATAAATAGTACTCCGTACTCCTGCGAGCCCGTAGTTTAATCGTTAAATTAAAAAAATCATGCTAAAATTTCAACAAAAATAATATCACGATAGAGGTAATATATTGCTAAGATCTCTTTCTTAAAAACCGAGTTATCAATATCAACTTATTAAGGTTAAATAGACAATTTCACCCTCAAACAAAAAGAAACAAAATAAAAAAAACACTCAGATGCGATTGGTAGTGGGTGAATGATGAAAGAAACTTTTCATCATTATTTCCCTTGTGACGAGGGTATAATCGTCAAATCAGAAAAGCACAAGTTTTTATATAACTTCCCAACTCGTTCCATTCATATCTCTTTCTCATCGGCCCGACCCAACACAATGAAGATAATATTACCTTCTCTTCTTTTCGCCACCCTCTTCCTCACGGCCGCCGCCGCCATCGCCCCCTCCCCCGCCCCCGCCTCCACCGATTCAATGTGATTCCATCGGTGAGTGTGGACTCATAAGGGCATGTCATAGAAATTATTCAATGTGATTTAATTTTTTTCTTTAAAAAATATTTTTTTCTCTTAAATTTTGATTAAAAAATAATATTGTTCTTATTGTGTCTCTATCCCATTGCATTTGCATAAGTCTACGAGATGATTAAGCCCTTAAACTTTTCAAACAGGTCATATAAGTCCTCGTACTTGTATGTTATAATTACTCTGCTATTCTTTTTATCTTAAAAATATATAAATTCTTGTTTAGTAATTTAAAATCAAGTGATAGTAGTAAGTTTTTTAAGAGATGTATGGGGAATAATATGTTTTGGAGAAAAATATAACAAATTTCACAATTTAAAAATAAATCATACATGAGTTTAAAATAAACCAACTTGGTTTAACCAAACGTACAAGTTCCATACAAGCTATTTATCGATTCAAAGTTTAAACTAAATTTCATTAACATGATTTTGTTATTCAATAAATCAATGAAATTATATAATTAAATTAAATATAACAATCTTATTTGGTGTGCTACTTACCGAATAATATATTAATTTTATAATTAAGATCATATATTAAGTTTTAGTACTTGGATAAAATAAATTATACTTAATTATTTATAAAATTATTTACATAATAAGATTAAGTATCTAAACAATGTTTTAACTATAAATATCTATGAATATAGTTATATTAATTTATTTATATTAATTGACTTCTCGTTAAATTAATAGCTTCATTTTTATAATAAGAAAATATATTCGTTCTTCTCTCGCATAGCCGTATGTACGTAATTGATGTATCAGACACTAATAACATTATCAAAACTTGTTAAATTCTTGTTAATTGTGTAATTATTTAGTTTTTTTTTTGTTCTAGTGAGTTCATATATTTGTGATAGACGGTGAGATGTTAGTCATTACCAAAAGCAGCAGCTGCCAGCCACAACTCAACAGATTTTTAAATTCCACGTATTTATAATCACATCTTGATATCACCTTCTTCCATCTAAATTCAGTTAATTTCTTCATAAAAATAATCACTCTTTAACGAATTTCTCTTCAAACTTTCTCCACAGGTCAACATGTGTATTAGGCGAAAAACTCATGACTCGTCTAACCGTTTGGCACGTGAGTCGCCAATCAACTCAACCCGATGATTGATCAGTTGACCGATCGAGCCTCTCAATGTGGGCACAAAATTAAATATATTTATTAATCAAAATTAATTGATATTAATTTTAAAATAATATATAGTATTACTAATTTAATCAAACATTTAATTAACATATATTCAAAATTATATGTTTAATATAATTAAAAATATATTAATTATGTGTTGTAATATAATTTTGCATTTACCGAATAACACAAAATTAATATATAATTATAAAAAAACTATTTCACTTAATTAACATAAAAAACAACAAAAAAATAAATTATGTTTCATTTAATTTAGTATTACGTATGTTTCAACTTAATGTTAATACTTTACAAATAATTTTTTATTTTATTTTTTACTTCAAAATAAATTTTTACTACTAAAAATTAAAAGGTGGGCAGATCATGTCTTGCCCATCCCGAGAGGATACTGAGGAGGATAACTCACTCCCCGGAGGAATCATCTCTTTTGGGTACCGGACAGATCATGTCTTGCCCATCCCGAGAGGGTACTGAGGAGAATAATTTTATGTAAACAATCTTATGTCATGCCATAATATTTTTGTTTTATAATTTTCAATAATATATTAATGTATAAAACTTGTATATTATTATAAAAAAATCAGTTTATTTCCGTTCAAGTCATTCACTTTACTTCAATTCTTATAAGTAATTTAATTTAAAAGAAGATAGTCAACGACTCTAAGTAAATAAGGTTAGTTTATGTCAATTATATTTTGGTACGTGGTGCTGGATTTGTAGTTTTATATTAACTACAATATAATTATACCATAATATAATTAAATTATAAATTATTAACATGTTTATACCCGTATTTGTAGCTTCACGCAAGGCCTCAAGCAGTGGGTCGAACATGGGGTTGAATGCCATAGTAAATGCACAATCCACAATATGCCCTACAAAGCAGTGGGTAAATTACTCACATGGGAATTCACAATAACTTATAAACAATCATAATATATTAAGTAATTCATAACGTAAAATACTACGCTTGAAGAGATGATTCTGATTTATTAGGTTATCAATATACAAAAAAATATACAAAATTTTCATGTCAGGTCAATTACCATGAAGACTTGTGTTTAGAAAATTACTTTTAATAAACATTAATTAATAATTAATCTATAATACATATTTGTAAAAATACTGTATAAAATTACATGTGTATTTACTCTCATTCATCTGTAGCAGGAACACAACCATAATTGCAACAACTAGAATGCCAAGAAAATTGAAAATATTCATTTTTTTTAATATTGTTTTAATTTTTAATGCTGAACATCACACACATATATATATCATTAAGGTTATTTCGGACCGCACATTTTTCTTTATACATATTATAAATTTATAATAGGCCTACTATATCTGTAAATCTCGATCAGATTCTTGGTCGGCCAAGGATACTGTCTACATGTAAAAAATAATGTATACTATATTGTAGTACATAATAAGTGATGACAGGGCCGTCTTGGAAGTTTCAGTGGCCCCGAAATGTTAATATGAAGTCCTAGTTAGTGCCGTAGTACGTAAACAAATACAAAATAATAAACGATATTTCTTAAATATTTTTTTGGCATGAATTAAACAATTTTTTTTAATTTCCTATATTATGTTAAGACGATGTATTTTTGCGCGTTCGAGATTGAAGACAATAGGTAGTATACAATTCTCCGGCGGCGATCGGTGCTCTGGCGAAACCAGCCAGCCCTGGATTGAATCGGCAAATTCGCGTTCTGGGCTCAGTCGAATTTGGGAAGTAGATAATGCTAATTAAAATGGTTATAAAATTAAATAAAAATATTAACATAATAATTTTTTATTATAAAATAAAATAATAATGGTTATCCCGAACGAATTTTAGGCGGCGAAAGGCCCAACCAAATTCGGAACAGATGAATCCACTGGATGAATTATATCGCTGAATTTCATGGACGGTTTTCTTTAGAAGACGAAGCCCGATAAACGAACATGGGCAAATATGTTTGAGGACAAATAAATAGTACTCCGTACTCCTGCGAGCCCGTAGTTTAATCGTTAAATTAAAAAAATCATGCTAAAATTTCAACAAAAATAATATCACGATAGAGGTAATATATTGCTAAGATCTCTTTCTTAAAAACCGAGTTATCAATATCAACTTATTAAGGTTAAATAGACAATTTCACCCTCAAACAAAAAGAAACAAAATAAAAAAAACACTCAGATGCGATTGGTAGTGGGTGAATGATGAAAGAAACTTTTTATCATTATTTCCCTTGTGACGAGGGTATAATCGTCAAATCAGAAAAGCACAAGTTTTTATATAACTTCCCAACTCGTTCCATTCATATCTCTTTCTCATCGGCCCGACCCAACACAATGAAGATAATATTACCTTCTCTTCTTTTCGCCACCCTCTTCCTCACGGCCGCCGCCGCCATCGCCCCCTCCCCCGCCCCCGCCTCCACCGATTCAATGTGATTCCATCGGTGAGTGTGGACTCATAAGGGCATGTCATAGAAATTATTCAATGTGATTTAATTTTTTTCTTTAAAAAATATTTTTTTCTCTTAAATTTTGATTAAAAAATAATATTGTTCTTATTGTGTCTCTATCCCATTGCATTTGCATAAGTCTACGAGATGATTAAGCCCTTAAACTTTTCAAACAGGTCATATAAGTCCTCGTACTTGTATGTTATAATTACTCTGCTATTCTTTTTATCTTAAAAATATATAAATTCTTGTTTAGTAATTTAAAATCAAGTGATAGTAGTAAGTTTTTTAAGAGATGTATGGGGAATAATATGTTTTGGAGAAAAATATAACAAATTTCACAATTTAAAAATAAATCATACATGAGTTTAAAATAAACCAACTTGGTTTAACCAAACGTACAAGTTCCATACAAGCTATTTATCGATTCAAAGTTTAAACTAAATTTCATTAACATGATTTTGTTATTCAATAAATCAATGAAATTATATAATTAAATTAAATATAACAATCTTATTTGGTGTGCTACTTACCGAATAATATATTAATTTTATAATTAAGATCATATATTAAGTTTTAGTACTTGGATAAAATAAATTATACTTAATTATTTATAAAATTATTTACATAATAAGATTAAGTATCTAAACAATGTTTTAACTATAAATATCTATGAATATAGTTATATTAATTTATTTATATTAATTGACTTCTCGTTAAATTAATAGCTTCATTTTTATAATAAGAAAATATATTCGTTCTTCTCTCGCATAGCCGTATGTACGTAATTGATGTATCAGACACTAATAACATTATCAAAACTTGTTAAATTCTTGTTAATTGTGTAATTATTTAGTTTTTTTTTTGTTCTAGTGAGTTCATATATTTGTGATAGACGGTGAGATGTTAGTCATTACCAAAAGCAGCAGCTGCCAGCCACAACTCAACAGATTTTTAAATTCCACGTATTTATAATCACATCTTGATATCACCTTCTTCCATCTAAATTCAGTTAATTTCTTCATAAAAATAATCACTCTTTAACGAATTTCTCTTCAAACTTTCTCCACAGGTCAACATGTGTATTAGGCGAAAAACTCATGACTCGTCTAACCGTTTGGCACGTGAGTCGCCAATCAACTCAACCCGATGATTGATCAGTTGACCGATCGAGCCTCTCAATGTGGGCACAAAATTAAATATATTTATTAATCAAAATTAATTGATATTAATTTTAAAATAATATATAGTATTACTAATTTAATCAAACATTTAATTAACATATATTCAAAATTATATGTTTAATATAATTAAAAATATATTAATTATGTGTTGTAATATAATTTTGCATTTACCGAATAACACAAAATTAATATATAATTATAAAAAAACTATTTCACTTAATTAACATAAAAAACAACAAAAAAATAAATTATGTTTCATTTAATTTAGTATTACGTATGTTTCAACTTAATATTAATACTTTACAAATAATTTTTTATTTTATTTTTTACTTCAAAATAAATTTTTACTACTAAAAATTAAAAGGTGGGCAGATCATGTCTTGCCCATCCAGAGAGGATACTGAGGAGGATAACTCACTCCCCGGAGGAATCATCTCTTTTGGGTACCGGGCAGATCATGTCTTGCCCATCCCGAGAGGGTACTGAGGAGAATAATTTTATGTAAACAATCTTATGTCATGCTATAATATTTTTGTTTTATAATTTTCAATAATATATTAATGTATAAAACTTGTATATTATTATAAAAAAATCAGTTTATTTCCGTTCAAGTCATTCACTTTACTTCAATTCTTATAAGTAATTTAATTTAAAAGAAGATAGTCAACGACTCTAAGTAAATAAGGTTAGTTTATGTCAATTATATTTTGGTACGTGGTGCTGGATTTGTAGTTTTATATTATCTACAATATAATTATACCATAATATAATTAAATTATAAATTATTAACATGTTTATACCCGTATTTGTAGCTTCACGCAAGGCCTCAAGCAGTGGGTCGAACATGGGGTTGAATGCCATAGTAAATGCACAATCCACAATATGCCCTACAAAGCAGTGGGTAAATTACTCACATGGGAATTCACAATAACTTATAAACAATCATAATATATTAAGTAATTCATAACGTAAAATACTACGCTTGAAGAGATGATTCTGATTTATTAGGTTATCAATATACAAAAAAATATACAAAATTTTCATGTCAGGTCAATTACCATGAAGACTTGTGTTTAGAAAATTACTTTTAATAAACATTAATTAATAATTAATCTATAATACATATTTGTAAAAATACTGTATAAAATTACATGTGTATTTACTCTCATTCATCTGTAGCAGGAACACAACCATAATTGCAACAACTAGAATGCCAAGAAAATTGAAAATATTCATTTTTTTTAATATTGTTTTAATTTTTAATGCTGAACATCACACACATATATATATCATTAAGGTTATTTCGGACCGCACATTTTTCTTTATACATATTATAAATTTATAATAGGCCTACTATATCTGTAAATCTCGATCAGATTCTTGGTCGGCCAAGGATACTGTCTACATGTAAAAAATAATGTATACTATATTGTAGTACATAATAAGTGATGACAGGGTCGTCTTGGAAGTTTCAGTGGCCCCGAAATGTTAATATGAAGTCCTAGTTAGTGCCGTAGTACGTAAACAAATACAAAATAATAAACGATATTTCTTAAATATTTTTTTGGGCATGAATTAAACAATTTTTTTTAATTTCCTATATTATGTTAAGACGATGTATTTTTGCGCGTTCGAGATTGAAGACAATAGGTAGTATACAATTCTCCGGCGGCGATCGGTGCTCTGGCGAAACCAGCCAGCCCTGGATTGAATCGGCAAATTCGCGTTCTGGGCTCAGTCGAATTTGGGAAGTAGATAATGCTAATTAAAATGGTTATAAAATTAAATAAAAATATTAACATAATAATTTTTTATTATAAAATAAAATAATAATGGTTATCCCGAACGAATTTTAGGCGGCGAAAGGCCCAACCAAATTCGGAACAGATGAATCCACTGGATGAATTATATCGCTGAATTTCATGGACGGTTTTCTTTAGAAGACGAAGCCCGATAAACGAACATGGGCAAATATGTTTGAGGACAAATAAATAGTACTCCGTACTCCTGCGAGCCCGTAGTTTAATCGTTAAATTAAAAAAATCATGCTAAAATTTCAACAAAAATAATATCACGATAGAGGTAATATATTGCTAAGATCTCTTTCTTAAAAACCGAGTTATCAATATCAACTTATTAAGGTTAAATAGACAATTTCACCCTCAAACAAAAAGAAACAAAATAAAAAAAACACTCAGATGCGATTGGTAGTGGGTGAATGATGAAAGAAACTTTTCATCATTATTTCCCTTGTGACGAGGGTATAATCGTCAAATCAGAAAAGCACAAGTTTTTATATAACTTCCCAACTCGTTCCATTCATATCTCTTTCTCATCGGCCCGACCCAACACAATGAAGATAATATTACCTTCTCTTCTTTTCGCCACCCTCTTCCTCACGGCCGCCGCCGCCATCGCCCCCTCCCCCGCCCCCGCCTCCACCGATTCAATGTGATTCCATCGGTGAGTGTGGACTCATAAGGGCATGTCATAGAAATTATTCAATGTGATTTAATTTTTTTCTTTAAAAAATATTTTTTTCTCTTAAATTTTGATTAAAAAATAATATTGTTCTTATTGTGTCTCTATCCCATTGCATTTGCATAAGTCTACGAGATGATTAAGCCCTTAAACTTTTCAAACAGGTCATATAAGTCCTCGTACTTGTATGTTATAATTACTCTGCTATTCTTTTTATCTTAAAAATATATAAATTCTTGTTTAGTAATTTAAAATCAAGTGATAGTAGTAAGTTTTTTAAGAGATGTATGGGGAATAATATGTTTTGGAGAAAAATATAACAAATTTCACAATTTAAAAATAAATCATACATGAGTTTAAAATAAACCAACTTGGTTTAACCAAACGTACAAGTTCCATACAAGCTATTTATCGATTCAAAGTTTAAACTAAATTTCATTAACATGATTTTGTTATTCAATAAATCAATGAAATTATATAATTAAATTAAATATAACAATCTTATTTGGTGTGCTACTTACCGAATAATATATTAATTTTATAATTAAGATCATATATTAAGTTTTAGTACTTGGATAAAATAAATTATACTTAATTATTTATAAAATTATTTACATAATAAGATTAAGTATCTAAACAATGTTTTAACTATAAATATCTATGAATATAGTTATATTAATTTATTTATATTAATTGACTTCTCGTTAAATTAATAGCTTCATTTTTATAATAAGAAAATATATTCGTTCTTCTCTCGCATAGCCGTATGTACGTAATTGATGTATCAGACACTAATAACATTATCAAAACTTGTTAAATTCTTGTTAATTGTGTAATTATTTAGTTTTTTTTTTGTTCTAGTGAGTTCATATATTTGTGATAGACGGTGAGATGTTAGTCATTACCAAAAGCAGCAGCTGCCAGCCACAACTCAACAGATTTTTAAATTCCACGTATTTATAATCACATCTTGATATCACCTTCTTCCATCTAAATTCAGTTAATTTCTTCATAAAAATAATCACTCTTTAACGAATTTCTCTTCAAACTTTCTCCACAGGTCAACATGTGTATTAGGTGAAAAACTCATGACTCGTCTAACCGTTTGGCACGTGAGTCGCCAATCAACTCAACCCGATGATTGATCAGTTGACCGATCGAGCCTCTCAATGTGGGCACAAAATTAAATATATTTATTAATCAAAATTAATTGATATTAATTTTAAAATAATATATAGTATTACTAATTTAATCAAACATTTAATTAACATATATTCAAAATTATATGTTTAATATAATTAAAAATATATTAATTATGTGTTGTAATATAATTTTGCATTTACCGAATAACACAAAATTAATATATAATTATAAAAAAACTATTTCACTTAATTAACATAAAAAACAACAAAAAAATAAATTATGTTTCATTTAATTTAGTATTACGTATGTTTCAACTTAATATTAATACTTTACAAATAATTTTTTATTTTATTTTTTACTTCAAAATAAATTTTTACTACTAAAAATTAAAAGGTGGGCAGATCATGTCTTGCCCATCCCGAGAGGATACTGAGGAGGATAACTCACTCCCCGGAGGAATCATCTCTTTTGGGTACCGGACAGATCATGTCTTGCCCATCCCGAGAGGGTACTGAGGAGAATAATTTTATGTAAACAATCTTATGTCATGCTATAATATTTTTGTTTTATAATTTTCAATAATATATTAATGTATAAAACTTGTATATTATTATAAAAAAATCAGTTTATTTCCGTTCAAGTCATTCACTTTACTTCAATTCTTATAAGTAATTTAATTTAAAAGAAGATAGTCAACGACTCTAAGTAAATAAGGTTAGTTTATGTCAATTATATTTTGGTACGTGGTGCTGGATTTGTAGTTTTATATTATCTACAATATAATTATACCATAATATAATTAAATTATAAATTATTAACATGTTTATACCCGTATTTGTAGCTTCACGCGAGGCCTCAAGCAGTGGGTCGAACATGGGGTTGAATGCCATAGTAAATGCACAATCCACAACATGCCCTACAAAGCAGTGGGTAAATTACTCACATGGGAATTCACAATAACTTATAAACAATCATAATATATTAAGTAATTCATAACGTAAAATACTACGCTTGAAGAGATGATTCTGATTTATTAGGTTATCAATATACAAAAAAACATACAAAATTCTCATGTCACGTCAATTACCATGAAGACTTGTGTTTAGAAAATTACTTTTAATAAACATTAATTAATAATTAATCTATAATACATATTTGTAAAAATACTGTATAAAATTACATGTGTATTTACTCTCATTCATCTGTAGCAGGAACACAACCATAATTGCAACAACTAGAATGCCAAGAAAATTGAAAATATTCATTTTTTTTAATATTGTTTTAATTTTTAATGCTGAACATCACACACATATATATATCATTAAGGTTATTTCGGACCGCACATTTTTCTTTATACATATTATAAATTTATAATAGGCCTACTATATCTGTAAATCTCGATCAGATTCTTGGTCGGCCAAGGATACTGTCTACATGTAAAAAATAATGTATACTATATTGTAGTACATAATAAGTGATGACAGGGCCGTCTTGGAAGTTTCAGTGGCCCCGAAATGTTAATATGAAGTCCTAGTTAGTGCCGTAGTACGTAAACAAATACAAAATAATAAACGATATTTCTTAAATATTTTTTTGGGCATGAATTAAACAATTTTTTTTAATTTCCTATATTATGTTAAGACGATGTATTTTTGCGCGTTCGAGATTGAAGACAATAGGTAGTATACAATTCTCCGGCGGCGATCGGTGCTCTGGCGAAACCAGCCAGCCCTGGATTGAATCGGCAAATTCGCGTTCTGGGCTCAGTCGAATTTGGGAAGTAGATAATGCTAATTAAAATGGTTATAAAATTAAATAAAAATATTAACATAATAATTTTTTATTATAAAATAAAATAATAATGGTTATCCCGAACGAATTTTAGGCGGCGAAAGGCCCAACCAAATTCGGAACAGATGAATCCACTGGATGAATTATATCGCTGAATTTCATGGACGGTTTTCTTTAGAAGACGAAGCCCGATAAACGAACATGGGCAAATATGTTTGAGGACAAATAAATAATACTCCGTACTCCTGCGAGCCCGTAGTTTAATCGTTAAATTAAAAAAATCATGCTAAAATTTCAACAAAAATAATATCACGATAGAGGTAATATATTGCTAAGATCTCTTTCTTAAAAACCGAGTTATCAATATCAACTTATTAAGGTTAAATAGACAATTTCACCCTCAAACAAAAAGAAACAAAATAAAAAAAAAACACTCAGATGCGATTGGTAGTGGGTGAATGATGAAAGAAACTTTTCATCATTATTTCCCTTGTGACGAGGGTATAATCGTCAAATCAGAAAAGCACAAGTTTTTATATAACTTCCCAACTCGTTCCATTCATATCTCTTTCTCATCGGCCCGACCCAACACAATGAAGATAATATTACCTTCTCTTCTTTTCGCCACCCTCTTCCTCACGGCCGCCGCCGCCATCGCCCCCTCCCCCGCCCCCGCCTCCACCGATTCAATGTGATTCCATCGGTGAGTGTGGACTCATAAGGGCATGTCATAGAAATTATTCAATGTGATTTAATTTTTTTCTTTAAAAAATATTTTTTTCTCTTAAATTTTGATTAAAAAATAATATTGTTCTTATTGTGTCTCTATCCCATTGCATTTGCATAAGTCTACGAGATGATTAAGCCCTTAAACTTTTCAAACAGGTCATATAAGTCCTCGTACTTGTATGTTATAATTACTCTGCTATTCTTTTTATCTTAAAAATGTATAAATTCTTGTTTAGTAATTTAAAATCAAGTGATAGTAGTAAGTTTTTTAAGAGATGTATGGGGAATAATATGTTTTGAATAAAAATATAACAAATTTCACAATTTAAAAATAAATCATACATGAGTTTAAAATAAACCAAATTGGTTTAACCAAACGTACAAGTTCCATACAAACTATTTATCGATTCAAAGTTTAAACTAAATTTCATTAACATGATTTAGTTATTCAATAAATCAATGAAATTATATAATTAAATTAAATATAACAATCTTATTTGGTGTGCTACTTACCGAATAATATATTAATTTTATAATTAAGATCATATATTAAGTTTTAGTACTTGGATAAAATAAATTATACTTAATTATTTATAAAATTATTTACATAATAAGATTAAGTATCTAAACAATGTTTTAACTATAAATATCTATGAATATAGTTATATTAATTTATTTATATTAATTGACTTCTCGTTAAATTAATAGCTTCATTTTTATAATAAGAAAATATATTCGTTCTTCTCTCGCATAGCCGTATGTACGTAATTGATGTATCAGACACTAATAACATTATCAAAACTTGTTAAATTCTTGTTAATTGTGTAATTATTTAGTTTTTTTTTGTTCTAGTGAGTTCATATATTTGTGATAGACGGTGAGATGTTAGTCATTACCAAAAGCAGCAGCTGCCAGCCACAACTCAACAGATTTTTAAATTCCACGTATTTATAATCACATCTTGATATCACCTTCTTCCATCTAAATTCAGTTAATTTCTTCATAAAAATAATCACTCTTTAACGAATTTCTCTTCAAACTTTCTCCACAGGTCAACATGTGTATTAGGCGAAAAACTCATGACTCGTCTAACCGTTTGGCACGTGAGTCGCCAATCAACTCAACCCGATGATTGATCAGTTGACCGATCGAGCCTCTCAATGTGGGCACAAAATTAAATATATTTATTAATCAAAATTAATTGATATTAATTTTAAAATAATATATAGTATTACTAATTTAATCAAACATTTAATTAACATATATTCAAAATTATATGTTTAATATAATTAAAAATATATTAATTATGTGTTGTAATATAATTTTGCATTTACCGAATAACACAAAATTAATATATAATTATAAAAAAACTATTTCACTTAATTAACATAAAAAACAACAAAAAAATAAATTATGTTTCATTTAATTTAGTATTACGTATGTTTCAACTTAATATTAATACTTTACAAATAATTTTTTATTTTATTTTTTACTTCAAAATAAATATTTACTACTAAAAATTAAAAGGTGGGCAGATCATGTCTTGCCCATCCCGAGAGGGTACTGAGGAGGATAACTCACTCCCCGGAGGAATCATCTCTTTTGGGTACCGGGCAGATCATGTCTTGCCCATCCCGAGAGGGTACTGAGGAGAATAATTTTATGTAAACAATCTTATGTCATGCTATAATATTTTTGTTTTATAATTTTCAATAATATATTAATGTATAAAACTTGTATATTATTATAAAAAAATCAGTTTATTTCCGTTCAAGTCATTCACTTTACTTCAATTCTTATAAGTAATTTAATTTAAAAGAAGATAGTCAACGACTCTAAGTAAATAAGGTTAATTTATGTCAATTATATTTTGGTACGTGGTGCTGGATTTGTAGTTTTATATTATCTACAATATAATTATACCATAATATAATTAAATTATAAATTATTAACATGTTTATACCCGTATTTGTAGCTTCACGCGAGGCCTCAAGCAGTGGGTCGAACATGGGGTTGAATGCCATAGTAAATGCACAATCCACAATATGCCCTACAAAGCAGTGGGTAAATTACTGACATGGGAATTCACAATAACTTATAAACAATCATAATATATTAAGTAATTCATAACGTAAAATACTACGCTTGAAGAGATGATTCTGATTTATTAGGTTATCAATATACAAAAAAACATACAAAATTTTCGTGTCAGGTCAATTACCATGAAGACTTGTGTTTAGAAAATTACTTTTAATAAACATTAATTAATAATTAATCTATAATACATATTTGTAAAAATACTGTATAAAATTACATGTGTATTTACTCTCATTCATCTGTAGCAGGAACACAACCATAATTGCAACAACTAGAATTCCAAGAAAATTGAAAATATTCATTTTTTTTAATATTGTTTTAATTTTTAATGCTGAACATCACACACATATATATATTATTAAGGTTATTTCGGACTGCACATTTTTCTTTATACATATTATAAATTTATAATAGGCCTACATCTGTAAATCTCGATCAGATTCTTGGTCGGCCAAGGATATTGTCTACATGTAAAAAATAATGTATACTATATTGTAGTACATAATAAGTGATGACAGGGCCGTCTTGGAAGTTTCAGTGGCCCCGAAATGTTAATATGAAGTCCTAGCTAGTGCCGTAGTACGTAAACAAATACAAAATAATAAAGGATATTTCTTAAATATTTTTTTGGGCATGAATTCTTAAAAAAAATTATATCAATGTATAAATGTATTTCCATCTAACTTCTTAATATTCAGATTTTTTTTATTAAAGATAAAATAAATTATATTTTTTAAACAATTGTTTTAAAACATAAACAAAGATTAAGCACTTAAATATTTTTTATATATTTTTTATCATAATTAAACGACGATCAAACAAGACAACAGTTGATTAACATCGCAAAGAAGACTTAAATAATTTTTATATATTTTTTATCATAAATAATCGACAATCAAACAAAAGAACAATTCACCTGCAAACCGTCGTTGACGGAGAGAGTATTATTCGGCAAAAAACTGGGGATTATATAAACCATATCTTTACTTAACCAATTGATTTATAAATAATTATTTGTCTTTTTTTATGGTCAGTCTTGAAATAATAACGTGTCTCTAAACTATCACGAGTGTGCCAAATGACACCAAAAAGCTCACATGAAATTTCAGAAAGGAACAACAGTTAATTTCCTGCCACATAACCTATAAAAATTAATTTTATTTTTAATTTTTCAAACCAACTGTTCTGCCTTTTACTCTATGAATTTTAAAATATTAATTTGTCATTTAATTTGTGTTAAATTTTTAACGAATACTATATAATACTCCTATTCTTAGAAAATTATACACTCAGAGCATAATTTTAGGACATATTATAAATACTAAATACAAATAACTAATGAATTATTTTATTAAATTACTTTACAAAAAATAATTTATAAATACGCAAATTTTAAATATATAAACACTACTACAAATATTGGCTTTAAAGACGCTTACAAGTTACAAGTATCATTGAAACGTACCTTTTAGTGACACTTTGCTCAAGTTTCAGTCACGCATCACATGATTCGACGATTCTACATATTTTTTTCGTGATGCTACTAAAGTGTAACCCTGGATGATAATTGTGACTATAAATAGTACTTCCTCCATCTCGCGACTGTTTGCCAACCTGGTCAACGGTTCTCTTGTTTGACCGTCGATTACTTATAATAAAAAATATATAAAAATTATAAAAAAAATACTAAAATAAAATTGATATGATAAAATTTATTTTAATATTTTTTTTTATAATTTTTATATATTCTTTATTATAAGTAATCGACGGTCAAACAAGAGAACCGTTGACAAAGTTGGCAAACAGTCGCGGGACGGAGGGAGTATATAATTGTGACACTAGTATAAATGGGGAGAATTTTTTATTTGGTCCCATATAGTTGGCCCAGTTTCGATTTAGTCCCACGTAGTTACACATTTTCAATTTAGTCCCATATAGCTCGAAATTTTGTCCGATTTAGTCCTTTTTGGCCGGAATCTTCAATTTTGACCGGTCAAACGATGACGTGGCAGCCCGGAAGTCGATCGGCGATTTGCTTGGACAAGTGTCATCTCCTGATTGGCTCCTGCAATCAATTTTCAAAAAAAAAAAAAAAAAAGCCACGTCAGCTAACTAATTAATAAATTAAAAAAGAAAATCGAAAAATCCTTTTTATAAAACCGCGACGGGCTCCAACCGGTGAAACAGAAACAAAAAATCGATTTCTCCCCAATTTCTATACGAACCCTAATTCTCTAATCTCCTAAATTTCTCCCCAATTATCCAAGAACCCTAATCCTATATCGAACTGAATCAACAGAAAATCACGTCTTCTTCGTTCTCTATTCCCACCAAACATCAAAGTATCGATTTCTCTATTCCTCTCCCCAATGTCTCAGTCAAGTGGAAGACATAATTCAAAGTTCTGTTATTGCT
This sequence comes from Euphrasia confusa, assembly GCA_954870475.1. Lineage (NCBI taxonomy): Eukaryota > Viridiplantae > Streptophyta > Magnoliopsida > Lamiales > Orobanchaceae > Euphrasia > Euphrasia confusa. The sequence continues at coordinate 30,341,275 of OX940960.1, forward strand.
CGAAGATAGCTATGACTGCAACCTCATGGAAGAATGAAAATCCAGGGCGACGATTTCTTGGTTGCGGGAATTACCCGGTTTGCAACAAGCTTCTGTGTAATTGGGTTGGGAATTAGGGTTCATATGAATTTGGGAATTAGGGTTGAGAATTTACGGGGCAGTAGAAGTGAGAAGTGAAAAGTGATTTTTCATTAAGTGTTTTCACCGGTTAAGCCCTTTCCTAATTTTTAAATTCCATTTTTCATTTTCTTTTTTTATTTTTTAATTAAGTATCGATGATTTGGCATTTTTGCATTTTTTTTTTTCTGAAAATGGTTTACAGGAGCGAATGAGGAGACGACGCGTGTCCAAGCAAATCGGCGATCGTATCTCCGCCTGCCACGTCATCAGTTGACCGGTCAAAATTGAAGATTCCGGCCAAAAAGGACTAAATCGGACACAATTTCGAGCTATATGGGACTAAATTGAAAATGTGTAACTACATGGGACTAAATCGAAACTGGGCCAACTTTATGGGACCAAGAAAAAAATTCTCCCGTATAAATGCGACAGAACAATGTTTTTTCAAGAGTCACCATAGAATATAATTGTCACAATATTGTGCGTCCTAGCAGAGAAGTGCTATATGCACATTACCCGACTCGACTTGACTGAAGCTTTTCAAATTTTTTTATTTTTTTTATTATTTAATTAAAAAAACGTTTTTTCAATAAAATTAATTAAAATTCATTTTTACGAAACGTAAATATTTTTACATTTTTTAAATCTACAAAATACGCAAGTAATATAAACATCAATTTTAAATACCAATTAATTCATGCGTTTCTACTTATTTGTACACGCAATTAAATTCGTTCCGAATTTCAAAAAATACTTCGTTTTGTTTTGAAAATTGTGAAATAAATATAAACAAATACGACAAAACTTTTAAAGTATAAAATGCGATCGAAAATCATAAAAACATTGAAAAACCTTTTTATAAAATTGCGATCGAAAATAAAAAAAAAACACTTTTTTTGAAAATATTAATTAAAATTCGTTTTTTATTAAAACGTGTTTTTAATTAAATAATAAAAAAAATAAAAAAAAATTAAAAAGCACAAGTCAAGTCGAGTTCGGTAATGTGCATATAGCACTTCTCGTTCTAGCAATATTTTGTAGTGACACTTGCGGATGTCACACTAACTACTATAAACACTTAATGAAACTTTTGCTGTCATACAACAGTATTTTGTGGACGCTAATAACATCACAATACTTTGCTTTAGAGATGCTTTCTCACTTCACAAAAAAAGAAATTAACAATATAAAATATCTATCACTTCAAAAATATCAAAAAAATTAGAATATCTTGTGTTGACGATCAGGACGATATATAGTATGAGAATATCGAGAATACCGAAGAAAAGAAATCACTAAGAAAAATAGAGAAGACAGGAATTTACGTGGAAATCAAAATCGTGAAAAACCACGGGAGGAACGACGAACAAATCACTATAATATTGTTTCACGATTACAAGGATAATATACGCTCTAAACCCTCGAATCTCACACAATAGTTATAGCTAGAATAATAGGTGTGTTTATGCCCATAGAGAAGCTCTATTTATATAGAGAGAGATCCTAATTATTGTATGGAAACAATAATTCTCGCCCATAGTATGTCTAGTATGTTTTAGCACGTTTTAGTCGGGTAGTATAATATGGGGCTGGGCTGTGTATAGAGGGTTTGAAACGATACTAATACATGTAAATTTATATTTTGGAGTAGGGGTTGAGCTAGATCTGGAAAAGAACAGAAGTTTTGAGCTTTGAAGCTTCTTCTGAAGAATTTCTATTATCCACTCTTTTAATATCGAGTATATTCACTAATTAGTGCCGCCCTTTAATCTGAAGAGATAAGCCCCCTATTTATAGGGAATTATGAAATGATTACATTCAGACTACGTACTACATCTATAGCATTAAATGAAGCTAGTAACGACCCGGGGCCCGTGATCCGGCGTGTAGATGAGGCATGTGGGCTCACGTGGGAGATGTCTCCGTTCTTCCTGGGATGAGCCCTCCCTCAGATAATGATTGCGTGGCTCGGGCTGCGGGCTGGATTTTGAGCCTTCGTCGTCCCTACGCATGGGTTGCATGGCGAGCTTCGTGTAGCTGATCAAGAGCGTGACCCGAGTCCGATACCCCTGCATGGCTCGCATGACGACATCGTGACCCGGGCCTTGGGATGAGCATGCATCTCGCGTCATATCCTCGCGTGGCTCGCTTGACTGATCCGTGACCCGAGTCGCGGACGTGCCCCGAGTCACTTCCTCGTGCGGATTGCCCAGAAGATCCGTGACCCGTGATCCGAGCCGTGACGCGTCCCACGCGCCGTCTCTCCGCATGGCATGCTTCTGGCTGGCCCTTACCCGCGTGCCACGTGATCCGAGCCGCGAGCCGAGCTTGATTCAGGTGCTTCCCTTCGCGTGGTTAGCTTCGGGTGGGCCCTTGCCCACGTGTCCCATCCTTGGATATACGTTTTCGTATTTGATTTTTCCTCCCCCAATATAGTAGGAGAAGGAATCCAAAACGGACTAAAAATAGGATTTTCCATAAAAACTCCACGCTGGAGAAAACGGCGGGCGCCATTTCTCACCCGCGGTCGCGGGACACCAAACAGCGACCGCTGTTTGGCCCCGGTGGGCGCGGAATTGGCCAAATCCTTGATCGTAGCTTCGATCGTCAAACCGACGGAATCGGCCACCGCTGCTCCAAAGCGGTCGCAGAATGCCCTCCAGCGGGCGCTGATCTCCTTCGGCGGGCTCTAAACTTTGATCGAACCTTCGATCCTTCAGGTGATGCAAACGACAACCGTTGTCGCCTGTCCCGCGGGCGCGGGACCTCACCGGCGACCGTTGTTTGAGTTCAGCGGTCGCGGAACATGTTCAACGCGTTTCAATCTCAGTTTCGTGACAAAACTCAACCAATATCCACTTTGGCACTAAACCGCGAACTTCCTTCGCCTTATCGTCTTCCTCCAAAAGACCCTAAGGGCTTAATTGTTGGAGTTGTGTACTTAATGTCTAGATTTAAGTAACGCAAACTCACGATCCATTGTCATTAATCTATTAAATTAAATAAACAATTATTTGCATTTAATTATTTATAATTATATATATGCAAATCATAGTCCTGGATTTTATACGTTGTAGTTAGTATGGTGCAAGCATGGGCGCACAGAAGATCATACTATCGGTTACTCGTATTTAATCGAACAGTAGCTCACGACCTAGATGGACACGGACCAATCCATCGGTATAGTCGTTGTGTGAGAGAGAAAATAATTTATCTTAATTATTTTATCACACTTGTACACTTGGTGTATTGAGCGGATCGTTGAGATTCATCGATTAGGATTGCCGGCGATAATCGATTCGAGTCTCAGTGTATTTTATTCTTAATCCCCGATATTATTGCGGGTGTGTATATTTAATATAAGTGACTTTGATTTACCAAAGGAATTAACCGATTTAATTATTAGGTTGATTACCGGTTAAGTTGGGTCACTATATTTCATATATGGCATGCCGTGAATAATTGACCGGACAGTGTATCCCGGAAGGGTTGATAATATCCCCGAGATGAGTTCATAAGGAATTATTATGTAAACCCTGCAGGTGGATTCGTTCCGCATAATAATTAAGGTTGAATGGTACTAGTCTCGGATATAAGAGATGAATAAATTAATTAGCAATAAATTAATTTTATTCATGGATATTTATATCTTAAATACACGGAATAAATAATACTACCGGAGAAATATTATTTGATATAATATGGTTTAATATTGGGAGTGCAATTAATTTATATAGTGGAAAATAAATTAATTAATATTGATAAGGATTAATGGACTTGAGCATTGGGCTCAATTTAATCTTCAATATTAGAAGCCCAATATTCCACCTCCTTAAGATCCCCTACGTAGCCTATAAAAGCACTACATGGTCTTCTCTATTCTCATAACTTGAAGATCACAATTCTAGAGAGAGAAAGGAGAGAAGGAGATCCATAGTGTTCGGAGGATCGTCGCCCACCCGACGTTCGAACAAGTGCAAGGAATACGTGGGAAGATCTCAAGGTCATCATAAGATCTCGTTTCTCCGCACAACGAATCGAAAGGTGAATTAAATTTCCGCAATTTAATTCTAGTTTATTGATCGATTATCGAAAAACAAGATCCAAGGGTCGAACCCGGAGTAGACGGACGATCGCGTGGTGGTGGCGAAGCCACCGGACCACGCCAATCGCCCGCTAGGGTTTCGGCGGGGGCGAGAGGGTCGAACCCTCGGCTGGAGCCGAGGGGATGCGATCGATCGCTTGGATCGATCGCGGAGGGCGCGGGCTGGTGCCGCCCTCCCCACCGTGAAGGTGGCTGACCTCCAGGCGGCGGCGAGTCGCCGGACTCGCCGCGGGGGCTGCATGGGCAGCCCCACCCGATCGATCACATGAGCCCCGCGTGCGGGGGCTCGGGCTGGGCGTGCGCGCGGCTTCGGCCGTGTCGTGCGTTCGGCTCGTGCTCCGGCTCGTACGCGGCGTTCGTGTTATCTCCGGCGAAGGGTTTGATCGGGTTATTGGTTTCCGCAAATTTAAATAACCCGGGATATCGAATTCCAACAATTGGTATCAGAGCGTACGGTTACGTTTTTCGTTAATTGTTTCGATAATCGATTATCGTTGTTTATAGCCATAGATTAATTTAAATTGTTAAATTATTGTGCTATATTGTTCTACGTACTTGTTTTATCTCTCGTATGAATTGTGTTTGTCGGAAAAATTAAATATTAAAAATCGAGTTTTTTTCGGAAATATCGAACCTTGTCGATCGACCGTGGGCTCAGGAGAAGGTTGTGTGTGTTGCTGGACGTGAGCAGGGGCATGGCTAGGCGCGCCGGCGTGTGCCACCAGTGATGGTGGTTCGCCGGCAGCCGGCGGTTGTGCTTGGCAGCCACGTTGGCGGCAACACGAACGCATCTCCGGATTCGAGCTCGGACGGATGGGAGCGGGCTGTCCTGATGGACGGGCTGTATGGCGGCTGGAGTCGACGGCATCAACCACCCCTGTGGTTGTCGCCGGATGTCGACCGCTGCCAAGAGGCGGTTCAGCCGCTACGCGCGGCGGCTCGTGGGTCGTGGCTTCGGCTTCGTACTCGGACGGGCTGCTGCTGGAGCGAGCTGCTCGTGCGGTGGTGGCGTGGTTCGTCAATGGAGACGCCGTGCCGGAGATCGACCAGTCCGCTGCTGGTGCGCCACTCGTCGAAGAAGACGTTGCTGTGTAATTGCAAATCACAAGGCTTGCGCATGTGGGTGCATGGCTTTCTCCACTTGCGAGAATTAATTCTTGGATGCATGTGGGTGCATGGCTTAGTCTACATGCGTGGGTAATTTTGATGCATGGCATGGCATGGTGCTGTGTATGATACACGGGCATGCATGTTCTTGGTTCGATTTTGGGATGACCGGAATTTTCGTTTTTCGGTTCGTCTCGGAAAATCCGATCTTTCCGGAAATAATTTAATCTTTCTAATTTTATTTAATTTAATTTTGGAATTAATTCAAATTCTATTTGGATTAGATTTCTTAATTATGGAATTAAATAATGGAATTAGATGGAGAGTTAAATTAGGAAAGAAAATCCTAGTTTCTCTAGATATCCTATACCTACTTGGATTAGAAGTCTTGAGAAGAATCAAAATTCGATTTTGATTAGGATTCTTGAGATCTAATTTAAATAGGATTGAGAAATTATTAAAATATTGATTTTATTTAATTTAAGTATTTTATTTAAAATCATTAGATTAATTCAAAATTTATTTTGGATTGGATAATCTTGGATTTTATTTAGAATAGAATTAAATATGGAAATCAATGGATTTTAATAATATTGATTTTATTTAATTTAAGTATTTTATTTAAAATCATTAGATTAATTCAAAATTTATTTTGGATTGGATAATCTTGGATTTTATTTAGAATAGAATTAAATATGGAAATCAATGGATTTTAATAATATTGATTTTATTTAATTTAAGTATTTTATTTAAAATCATTAGATTAATTCAAAATTTATTTTGGATTGGATAATCTTGGATTTTATTTAGAATAGAATTAAATATGGAAATCAATGGATTTTAATAATATTGATTTTATTTAATTTAAGTATTTTATTTAAAGTCATTAGATTAATTCAAAATTTATTTTGGATTGGAAAATCTTGGATTTTATTTAAAATAGAATTAAATATGGAAATCAATGGAATTGATTTTATTTAATTGGTAAGATTAAATATGAGAATCAAAGAATTTTTTCGTCGCTCGGCAAAGTATTCAAGACGTAGAATGAAGACTCAAGGAAAGCATGCTGGAATTCATCAAGGTACGAATAGTCGAGAAATAATTTTTACTTGAGCAATTATTTGATTATTTGTGTACGTACTTGCATGAAATGTATGTTTGTTATTATGCTTATGTGTATTTAATTATGCATTAGATAGCGTATCCCTTTGTTATAAAAAGCTAAGTGGGAGAGGGTATGGAAACATATCCATGGTCTCCATTGCTGTTCTCTTGGTGACTTTTATGGACTTTTGAAGTTCGTATAGACAAGTCATTGGAGGAGAATTCTTGTAATTCCTTTTACGAGAAACATTGATTAAGTTTATCAAACAATGCCTAATTTGTCTTTCTGAAACTGATTTCAAGTCGACTCATTCTCACCCCGGGGAGTGGAATGGAGCCAAAGCCACTTGGTCATGTCGAGGACACAAATTAGAGACCTTCGTACCATCCTTTTGAAGGTGGATCGATTGTCTGCTCGGCTCCCTCATTTATGAGAGATAGGGTCGTTCGCATGGTGAATCACTGGTTAGAAACTTCGAGTTTCACTTATGATTCTCCGCGTCTTGATTTACAAGATTAAATGATTCATGTAATTGGGAGTCAATTGTAAAAGTCTTTTGGTGTAGTAAACGTCCACACTATCGTGGCTTGCTGCATTGAATGGGATTTTGGAACGATTGATGTAGACAGTTATAGAAGGGAGTAAAGGAGCGTATGTTAACGTAAACGTCCACACTATCGTGGCTTGCGGTGAATATGCGTGTCCCAAAATCTTCTTAGATACTGAGTAATGGTTTACACTTAGGTACGCTTATTAGTATTCTTCCCATCGAAGTAACGCTAATGATGATGTACGACCGAAGGAAATCTAATTGCTAAATCATTTGGATAGGTAAACGTCCACACTATCGTGGCTTGCCATATCTGATGGGATTTTAGATGCAATTAGTGGTTTAATGATATTATTCGAGGGAGATAATATCGGAGATTAAATCGATTGTTTGTTGTTATATGTGCTCATAGATTAGGATATGGCTTTGAACCCACTTTATGTGATACGTAAGGATTTTAAACTCATTGGTCCCTAAATGTAATGATTGGAATAGAGATCTAGACATTACCCAAACTGTTAAAGAGTGCAAGGTTGTGCTCAGTGAGCTTTGTCCTCCCGAGCCTATTGACATAGGCGGCTAGACAAGAAGCGATGAGGATACTCATAAAGGCCAGTCACTTCGAGGAAACGCTTAAAAACGTTTTTGAGATGATTGACCTTTTAGACGAGTTGAGACGGAAATCGCAAGCTCTTGTAGCCAATGCCAAAGGTTTCGAACCTAAAGGCATGAATCGGAGGAAAGGACAAGAAAGCAAAGAAACCCAGTGGTTCCTTTTGGACCACGAGATGGGACGAGAAAGCCAATAGGCAAGTGTTCTCGATGCAAACAGTCTGGGTACTGGAAGTCTGATTATCCTCTCAAAGAAGGTACGAAATTTCTTTAGTCGTAAAACATAGTCAGTGGTATTATCTACCGGAACCTGGTGTGTAGATATGGAACCACTGGCGGTATGTGCATTCTAAATGCAAGGGTTCCAGGAAACCCGACGACTTAGAAAAGAAAAGATCGTAGTCTACATGGGCAATGCTGTGAGGAGGCAGCTGTTGCAGTGGAGGACATTTTATAGGATTTCATTTTGAGTTATTGCTTTTATGTACCTTTCATATTAGAAAGAACTTTGTTCTGGATTTCTAATGAATGGATATTTTATTTCTTTTAATCATTTGATGGTTATAAGAAGAAATAATGATATTATCTATTTTGGTACATTAGCTAGCAATATATAAATGATGAATCCTGAGTCTACCACGATGCGACGAACCGTTTTATACGTCTCGTTTTACTAATAAGAGATTTCTTTATTAAATCATTTATACTTGTGGAATCTTATGCTAAGTCATATTTATTCAAATAAGAAGTTCAAAGGTCGAAAATTGATTGTATGATCAATTAAGTTGAAGGAGTGGACCTTCCGACCTAAGAATCTAATTTGGAAGATAATACGACTAAGCAATCCTTTATGGATATAAGATATAAGATCCGGACAAGTATTAGAATTGATTGACTCTGATTTATGATCAGAGCTTGGGATTGGATCCCAAGTGACTACACCATACAGTCCTCTGTAAGATTGGTGTGTCGGAAATAAGAAATGGAACTCTTATAGAAATAGTAGAAGCGCGAGTTAAACGGAACTACCTATGTTCTATGGATATGTCTTGGAAACAACGGCGCATTCAAATGCGGTTGTAGAAAATCCTAGAAGAACAAAAGATGTGTGTTCAATAGTACTATGAACCAGAGAGACGTTATAAGTTCTAACGCCCGGTTCTTAGAGGAAGACTATTAGATGAACCACAAGCCCAAAATGACGTGATACTTCTGAAAAGAGAGAAAACGATTAAGACTTAGAACCAGCCGAACCGAGTAGCGGTACACCACTAACTGCACCTACTGTTATTACTGTTTATACATCGGAACGCCATTGTAGTGGGAGGTTGTATAACAACCGGAGATATTCATAAAACTAGGTGAGTCTTCGGACTCTGGACCTAGTATACGTGAAATCGATCCCTAGATCTACATGAAGGCAGTACTAGATCTAAATGTGCCTTCTTGGAGAGCAATAAGGTTTATTGCTAAGAGGCGAGATCATTTAGAGTACAAGCTTAGTTGATCCATTTATGGATTGAAACAAAGCATTGAGTTCGTGGTACTTGCGAATTGATGAGATAGTCCATTTGATGGATTCATCAAAAGGCATTGACGAATCATGTGTATGGGAAACGTGATAGAAACAAAGTGGTGTTTCTCGGAGGTTTAATGTAGATAACATTTTATCATTGGTAACAATGTAAAGATGTTGTCAGACATAAAATGATGGTTGTCTAGAAAAATCGATATATGAGATAAAGAAGAAGTTAGAGCATGTTCTTAAGATCTGGGATCTCAATAAAAACATTGTACTTCTCCTGGGCATCTTACATATATATGATTATGGTTCGTTTTAACATGCAAGATTCCGAGAAAGGTTCGTTACCTTTCAGAGACGGAATGCATCTATCTAAGGATATGTGTTTTGGAACACAAAAGGGGATAGAAGCAATGAGAGCGGTTTCCTACACTTGGAGTGTGGAAAGCTTGATAAATGCAATGTTGAAAACGAGAACCTGATATCGGCTATGCAGTGAGCATAGTGGGAGGATATCAAGGTAATCCTGGAAAGGAATATTCGACTGCTGTAAAAGTACTTTCGAAGTACTGTTCTAGACTACGAAGCAGACGAGTTTTTCCTTTGGATTACATTCTCTTAGATTTCTAATCAAATGAGGACCGGTGTAAGTCGATATCAGGCTATGTGTTTCACTGTTGAAGGAGAAGGAGTTTTAACATGGATGAGTGATAAGCACGATGCTTTTCGGACTCTTCCATGGGTAACCAAATAGCGGCCTCAGAGGCAGCGGAAGTTTTGGTATAACTCCGGGATAATCTCTGGGACTTAGAGGTGATTCTTAATTTGCCAAAAGGCTATGTATATAGCGGTGCGATGGCAAATGGTAAGAAATCACAAGTCCATAAGTGTAAGATAACACATAGTGCAAGTACCACCTGATACGAATCATCGTCGAGGGAGACGACGCTGTAGTCACCAAGATAACTTCAGAGCGGCAACCTAGAGTGCTCATTCACATAGTACTTCTTGGAAGTACAACTTAAGCACGTGATGAGTATGGGAGTCGGGAGTTTGGAGGAAATGACTAGACCTTAGTACAAGTGGGAGATTGTTGGAGTTGTGTACTTAATGTCTAGATTTAAGTAACGCAAACTCACGATCCATTGTCATTAATCTATTTAATTAAATAAACAATTATTTGCATTTAATTATTTATAATTATATATATGCAAATCATAGTCCTGGATTTTATACGTTGTAGTTAGTATGGTGCAAGCATGGGCGCACAGAAGATCATACTATCGGTTACTCGTATTTAATCGAACAGTAGCTCACGACCTAGATGGACACGGACCAATCCATCGGTATAGTCGTTGTGTGAGAGAGAAAATAATTTATCTTAATTATTTTATCATACTTGTACACTTGGTGTATTGAGCGGATCGTTGAGATTCATCGATTAGGATTGCCGGCGATAATCGATTCGAGTCTCAGTGTATTTTATTCTTAATCCCCGATATTATTGCGGGTGTGTATATTTAATATAAGTGACTTTGATTTACCAAAGGAATTAACCGATTTAATTATTAGGTTGATTACCGGTTAAGTTGGGTCACTATATTTCATATATGGCATGCCGTGAATAATTGACCGGACAGTGTATCCCGGAAGGGTTAATAATATCCCGAGATGAGTTCATAAGGAATTATTATGTAAACCCTGCAGGTGGATTCGTTCCGCATAATAATTAAGGTTGAATGGTACTAGTCTCGGATATAAGAGATGAATAAATTAATTAGCAATAAATTAATTTTATTCATGGATATTTATATCTTAAATACACGGAATAAATAATACTATCGGAGAAATATTATTTGATATAATATGGTTTAATATTGGGAGTGCAATTAATTTATATAGTGGAAAATAAATTAATTAATATTGATAAGGATTAATGGACTTGAGCATTGGGCTCAATTTAATCTTCAATATTAGAAGCCCAATATTCCACCTCCTTAAGATCCCCTACGTAGCCTATAAAAGCACTACATGGTCTTCTCTATTCTCATAACTTGAAGATCACAATTCTAGAGAGAGAAAGGAGAGAAGGAGATCCATAGTGTTCGGAGGATCGTCGCCCACCCGACGTTCGAACAAGTGCAAGGAATACGTGGGAAGATCTCAAGGTCATCATAAGATCTCGTTTCTCCGCACAACGAATCGAAAGGTGAATTAAATTTCCGCAATTTAATTCTAGTTTATTGATCGATTATCGAAAAACAAGATCCAAGGGTCGAACCCGGAGTAGACGGACGATCGCGTGGTGGTGGCGAAGCCACCGGACCACGCCAATCGCCCGCTAGGGTTTCGGCGGGGGCGAGAGGGTCGAACCCTCGGCTGGAGCCGAGGGGATGCGATCGATCGCTTGGATCGATCGCGGAGGGCGCGGGCTGGTGCCGCCCTCCCCACCGTGAAGGTGGCTGACCTCCAGGCGGCGGCGAGTCGCCGGACTCGCCGCGGGGGCTGCATGGGCAGCCCCACCCGATCGATCACATGAGCCCCGCGTGCGGGGGCTCGGGCTGGGCGTGCGCGCGGCTTCGGCCGTGTCGTGCGTTCGGCTCGTGCTCCGGCTCGTACGCGGCGTTCGTGTTATCTCCGGCGAAGGGTTTGATCGGGTTATTGGTTTCCGCAAATTTAAATAACCCGGGATATCGAATTCCAACATTAATATCTCGATTGAAGTCCAACCAAGCTCAAACAAAGCTCAAACTTGGTTGTGGGTAAACTCTTCGTCAACATATCCGCCGGATTATCGTGAGTACTAATCTTACACACTTTGACATCGCCTCGAGCGATCACCTCACGGACAAAGTGATAACGAATTTCTATGTGCCTTGTTCTCTCATGGAACACTTGATCTTTTGTGAGGCAAATATCACTTTGACTATCACAAAAGATTGTCGTCGTCTCCGAACTCTCCAAGAGTTCTCCAATCCAACCTCTCAACCATAAAACCTCTTCGCAAGCCTCGGTGACCGCCATATACTCCGCCTCGGTAGTCGATAATGCCGACGTACTGATAATTCGTGTTTATAGCGGCGAAATCAATTAAATTTATAGTCGAACTAGTTGTCGAAACAACTCGCCCGAGTCGGTCTCGAGGAACACTACAATCGACGTGTTAGAGTGTTTATTTATTTGCAACGAGGGAAAGAACGTGAAATAGCATAATGCGATTTTGATTTGGTTTGTTTTTAATGATCTAATTTTTAAAACTAATAAATGAAAACAATGAAAGTAAAAGCAATGGAAAATAATATGTCATAACAAGTGAAGATATTATATATATCCCCAAATTGACTCAGAAACCATGTCGTATTGAAGACCTAATTTGATTAAGGATTCTGCCTCCAGACGACGTCGTATTATTTGCCCCCTTTTATCCCTTTTTGGGCTTTTACTCTTTTACCCCCTTTTATGCATGTTTTGTGATTTCCCGTTTTAGGGTTTTACATTGAGATGTATAAATACGGTCTCTGCCTATGAGAGCCGCAATCCCAAGAACTCCCATGAATATGGAATGAGAAATACTTCATTTATTTTCTTCATTTAATTCATTATGGTATCAGAGCTTTCAGGTTATTTTTGTTAAAGATTCAAGCGGATCTTTACTCGGTTTTAATGGCAGAATATACAAGGGGAAGTCACAGCTCAAATGGAGCTTAACTACAGCAGTTGAATCATCAACAAATCTCTATCAAACTCACAGATGAGAACTTCCTCATATGGAAGCAACAGGTGTTGATAGCTGTGAAAGGACATGGTCTGGAGGGATTCTTGGATGGCTCAGAACAGCCACCAACCAGATTCATGCCTGCTGGAGAAAATGGTATCTTGAAACTGAACCCAGTTTTTGTGTTTGGGCAGAGACAGGAACAGCTTTTGGCATCTTGGATCCTCTCTTCTCTTTCTGAAACCATTCTGATATCCGTAGTGGGATTCAATACTTCTTTTGAAATATGGAAAAATCTGGAATCTACCTTCTCCAGTCAATCCACTGCAAGGAGGATGCAGTATAAGATTCAGCTGCAAAGCCTCAAGAAAGGGTCACTGAGTATGAGAGATTACCTAAACAAGATGAAATCCTTGTGCGATGCACTTGCAAGCACTGGTGAAAGGATGAAAGAGGAGGACCAAATACTATATATACTAAGTGGTTTGGGTAATGAATATGATGCTATAGTTGTGACTGTTACTGCAAAGGGAGATAGTTATGGGCTCAAAGATCTTACCTCTCTGTTATTGAGCTATGAAAGCAGGTTAGAAACCACTAGTATCTTGGAGAAAAGCTTCCCCAGTGCTAATTATGCACAAGGAAACAGAGGTGGAGGTAATCAAAGGGGAAGGGGAGGAAATTCAAGAGGTAGAGGTGGTGTTTCTAATAGAGGAAGGGGAGGAAGGTCAGGCCAGAACCCTAACATGACAAAAATCCAATGTCAGATATGTGGTTATAACAATCACACGGCTGACAAGTGTTATCACAGGTTTGACAGTGATTTTACTCCTAAGCAACAGCAGTAAAACAATAACAGTGATTCTGGAAAGTCTAAAGTGAATCAAGGAGGTTTCAGTGGGATTCAAAGTGGTTTTCATGGGTCTGCAATGTACTCATCTGCTGAAAATCAGTCCGAGGGGAGTTGGTACCCTGACTCAGGAGCATCACACCATATTACTAATGATTTTTCAAATCTGAGCATTGCCTCATATTATGATGGACAAAACAAATTACAGATTGGTAATGGCTCTAACTTGAATATTGAACATGTTGGTAAAGCATTGGTTACTTTCAATGATGGCTCTGCAAAACCTCATGTTTTCAAATTAAATAACCTCTTGCATGTTCTTGAAATCACTAAAAATCTTCTTAGTGTATCTCAGTTTGCTAAGGACAACCATGTATTCTTTGAGTTTCACCCTTCTCTTTGTTTTGTCAAGGATCAAACAACAAAGGTTGTTCTCCTCACAGGGACCCTTAACCATGGCTTGTACCAGTTCAAGTCACCACAAGTCAGTACTTCCCAGAGTCATCCCTTTTTCAAGTTTCCAAGAGCTGCTTCAACTTTATCTACTGCAGAGAATAAATGTTCTTCTTTTTCTTCTGTAGTTAAGAATTTGAGATGTTTTGAACAATGGCATAAGAGATTAGGCCATCCATCTCTTGATGTTACTAGAAAAGCCTTAAAAACTTTGTAACATCACTTATGATAATGACAGCTCTTTCTCTTTTTGTTTTATTTGTGTGCAATCTAAATCTCATCAGTTGCCTTTCACACATACACACACCAGATCCACCACACCTCTTGCACTCATACACACTGACTTGTGGGGCCTTCACCCACAAAATACATACATGGAAATAGCTATTATGTTTATTTTATTGATGACTACAGCAGGTATACATGGATTTATTTTCTTGCTGCCAAATCTGACACTCTTGCTGCCTTTACTCACTTCAAGAACATGGTGGAAAATCAGTTTAATCACAAAATAAAGGTTGTCCACAGTGATGGTGGTACTGAGTTCAAGCCTTTGGGCAATCTGTTTTCCAGTTCTGGCATAATACATCATCTATCATGTCCCTATACCCCTCAGCAGAATGGTGCTGCTGAGAGGAACCATAGACATCTTGTAGAGTCTGGACTCAGTATGTTGTGTCATTCAAGTCTCTCAAAGGGCTATTGGGAGGATGCTTTTGGGACAGCTGTCCATTTGATCAATAGAATTCCTCAGAGTTCTATTAATTTCAAAATTCCTTTTGAGATATTACATGGTGTCAAACCTGATTACCAAGCTCTCAAAATTTTTGGTTGTGAAGCTTTTCCTCACATGAAAGCTTACAACCATGATAAACTTGACTTAAAGTCAACTCCAGGTATTTTTCTTGGCTACCATCCTCAGTATAAAGGATATAAAATCCAGCTTCCATCCAATAAGATTATCATCACAAGACATGTTGTCTTTAATGAGTTGGTTTTTCCTGCTATTACCAAACCACCTGCACAAAATCCCTCACCACAACTATCTGTTTTGATCCCACCTCTCTCTATTCCCAGTACAAATATTGATACATGTCACACATCTCCACAGTCCAGCTCATCCTCTAGCTCTACTAAACTCCATACACCACCCTCATCACCCTCTGTTTCTCTCCCATCTTCAGTTCCTTCACCTACTGGAATTCCTATTGATAATAATATTGCTAATTCTTTACCCTCTATTACTGATCCACCCCCACTTCCACCATCTCTCACTCATCCCATGGTGACTAGATCTAAATTGGGTATTTTTTAACCCAAAATATATACAGTTGTTGTGGCTGCAAATTCAGAGCCTGCTAACTATAAACCGTGTTGGAATTCGATATCCCGAGTTATTTAAATTTGCGGAAACCAATAACCCAATCAAACCCTTCGCCGGAGATCACACGAACACGACACACGTGCCGGGATACGGCCGAAGCGCACAGCGAGGCCCGAAGGCCGCGCACGCCACAGCCGCACCCCCACGGGTGCGCGCTTGCGATCGATTGGGGTGGGGCTGCCCAGCAGCCCCCTCGGCGAGTCCGGCGACTCGCCGCCGCCTGGAGGTCGATCACCTTCACGGTGGGGAGGGGCGGCACCAGCCCGCGCCCTCCGCGATCGATCATGAGGATCGATCGCACGCCCTCGGCTCCAGCCGAGGGTTCGACCCTCTCGCCCCTCCGAAACCCTAGGCGGCGATCCCGCGGTCCGGTGGCTTCGCCACCACCGCGTGATCGTTCGTCTAATCCGGGTTCGACTTTCGGATCTTGTTTTTCGATAATTGATCAATAAACTAGAATTAAATTGCGGAAATTTAATTCACCTTTCGATTCGTTGTGCGGAGAAACGAGATCGTATGATGACCTTGAGATCTTCCCACGTATTCCTTGCACTAGCCCGGACGTCGTGTGGGCGACGATCTACCGAACTCCATGGATCTCCTTCTCTCCTTTCTCTCTCTAGAATTGTGATCTTCAAGTTATGAGAATAGAGAAGACCATGTAGTGCTTTTATAGGCTACGTAGGGGATCTTAAGGAGGTGGAATATTGGGCTTCCAATATTAATGATTAAATTGAGCCCAAGCCCAAATCTATTAATCCATTAACATTAATTAATTCTATTTTCCACTATATAAAATTAATTGCACTCCCAATATTAAACCATATTATATCAAATAATATTTCTCCGGTAGTATTTATTTATTCCGTGTATTTAAGATATAAATATCCATGAATAAAATTAATTTATTGCTAATTAATTTATTCATCTCTTATATCCGAGACTAGTACCATTCAACCTTAATTATTATGCGGAACAAATCCACCTGCAGGGTTTACATAATAATTCCTTATGAACTCATCTCGGGGATATTATCAACCCTTCCAGGATACACTTTCCCGTCAAGTATTCACGGCATGTCATATATAAAATATAGCGACCCAACTTAACCGGTAATTAACCCAATAATTAAATCGGTTAATTCCTTTGGTAAATCAAAGTCACTTATATTAAATATACACACCCGCAATAGTTTCGGGGATTAAGAATAAAATACACTGAGACTTAAATCGATTATCGCCGGCAATCCTAATCGATAAATCTCAAACGATCCGCCCAATACACCAAGTGTACAAGTGTGATAAAATAATTAAGATAAATTATTTTCTCTCTCACACAACGACTATACCGATGGATTGGTCTGTGTCCATCTAGGTCGTGAGCTACTGTTCGATTAAATACGAGTAACCGATAGTATGATCTTCTGTGCGCCCATGCAGCACCATACTAACTACAACGTATAAAATCCAGGACTATGATTTGCATATATTTAATTATAAATAATTAAACGCAAATAATTGTTTATTTAATTAAATAGATTAGTGGCAATGGATCGTGAGTTTCCGTTACTTAAATCTAGACATTAAGTACACAACTCCAACAATCTCCCACTTGTACTAAGGTCTAGTCATTTCCTCCAAACTCCCGACTCCCATACTCAACACGTGCTTAAGTTGTACTTCCAAGAAGTACTATGTGAATGAGCAATCTAGGTTGCCGCTCTGAAGTTATCTTGGTGACTACAGCGTCGTCTCCCTTGACGATGACTCGTATCAGGTGGTACTTGCACTATGTGTTATCTTACACTTATGGACTAGTGATTTCTTACCATCTGCCATTGCACCGCTATTTACATAGCCTTTGGCAAACTAAGAATCACATCTAAGTCCCAGAGATTATCCCGGAGTTATACCAAAACTTCCGCTGCCTCTGAGGCCGCTATTTGGTTACCCATGGCAGAGTCCGAAAAGCATCGTGCTTATCACTCTTCCATGTAAAACTCCTTCTCCTTCAATAGTGAAACACATAGCCTGATATCGACTTACACCGGTCCTCATTCGATTAGAAATCTAAGAGAATGTAATCCAAAGGAAATGTTTGTCTGCTCCGTAATCCAGAACATAGTTTCCAGTACTTCGAAAGTACTTAAAATGTTCATTACAGCAGTCAAGTATTCCTTTCCAGGATTACCTTGATATCCTCCCACTATGCTAACCGCATAGCCGATATCAGGTTCTCGTTTTCAACATTGCATTTATCAAGCTTTCCACACTCCAAGTGTAGGAAACCGATTTTTATTGCTTCTATCTCCTTTTGTGTTTTCAAAACACATATCCTTAGATAGATGCATTCCGTCTCTGAAAGGTAACGAACCTTTCTCGGAATCTTGCATGTTAAAACGAACCATAATCGTATAAGATATCTAGAGAAGTACAATGTTCTTTTCTTGAGATACTAGATCTTAAGAACATGCTCTAACTTCTTCTTTATCTCATATATCGATTTTTCTAGACAACCATCATTTTATGTCTGACAACATCTCTACATTGTTACCAATGATAAAATGCTATCTACATAAAACCTCCGAGAAACACCACCTTGTTTTCCATTACGTTTCCAATACACACAATTCGTCTATGCTTTGATGAATCCATAAAATGGACTATCTCATCAATTTGCAAGTACCACGAACTCAATGCTTTGTTCCAATCCATAAATGGATCAACTAAGCTTGTACTCTAAATGATCTTGCCTCTTAGCAATAATCTTATTGCTTTCCAAGAAGGCACATTTAGATCTTGTACTGCCTCTATGTAGATCCAGGGATCGATTTCATGTATACTAGGTCCAGAGTCCGAAAACTCTCATAGTGTTATGAATATCTCCGGTTGTCAAACAACCTCCCACTACAACGGCATTCCGGTGTATAAACAGTAATAACAGTAGGTGCAGTTAGTGGTGTACCGCTACTCGGTTCGGCTGGTTCTAAGTCTTTATCGTTTTCTCTCTTTCAAAAGGTATTACGTCACTTTGGGCTTGTGGTTCATCTAATAGTCTTCCTCTAAGAACCGGGCGTTAGAACTTATAACGTCCTTCTGGTTCATAGTACTATTCGAACACACACCTTTTGTTCTTCTAGGATATTCTAAGACATATCCATAGAACATAGGTAGTTCCGTTTAACTCATCTTTTACTATTTCTATAAGAGTTCCATTTCTTATTTCCGACACACCAATCCTACAGAAGACTGTATGGTGTAGTCATTTGGGATCCAATCCCAAGCTCTGATCATAAATCAGAGTTAATCAATTCTAATACTTGTCCGGATCTTATATCTTATATCCATAAAGGATTGCTTAGTCGTATTATCTTCCAAATTAGATTCTTAGGTCGGAAGGTCCACTCCTTCAACTTAATTGATCTTACAATCAATTTTCGACCTTTGAACTTCTTATTTGAATAAATATGACTTAGCATAAGAATCCACAAGTATAAATGATTTAATAAAGAAATCTCTTATTAGTAAAACGAGTTATGCAAAACGGTTCGTCGCATCGTGGTGGACTCAGAATTCATCATTTATATATTGCTAGCTAATGTACCACAATAGATAATATCATTATTTCTTCTTATAACCATCAAATGATTAAAAGAAATAAAATATCCATTTATCAGAAATCCAGAACAAAGTTCTTTCTAATTTGAAAGGTACATAAAAGCAATAACCCAAAATGAAATCCTATAAAATGTCCTCCACTGCAACTGCTGCCTCCTCTACAGCATTGCCCATGTAGACTACGATTTCTTCTTTTCTAAGTCGTCGGGTTTCCTGGAACCCTTGCATTTAGAATGCACATACCGCCAGTGGTTCCATATCTACACACCAGGTTCCGGCAGATAATACCACTGACTATGTTTTACGACTAAAGAAGATTTCGTACTTTCTTTGAGAGGATAATCAGACTTCCAGTACCCAGACTGTTTGCAACGAGAATTCTTGCCTCAAGGCTTTCTCGTCCCATCTCGTGGTTCAAAAGGAACCACTGGGTTTCTTTGCTTTCTTTTCCTTTCCCCCGATTCATGCCTTTAGGTTCGAAACCTTTGGCATTGGCTACAAAAGCTTGCGATTTCCGTTTCAACTCGTCTAAAAGGTCAATCATCTCAAAAACGTGTTTAAGCGTTTCCTCGAATCGATAGCCCTTTATGAGTATCCACATCGCCTCTTGTCTAGCCGCCTATATCAATAGGCTCGGAAGGACAAAGCTTATTGAGTACAACCTTGTACTCTTCAACAGTTTGGGTAATGTCTAGATTTCTATTCCAATCATTACATTTAGGGACCAGTGAGTTAAAATCCTTACGTATCACATAAAGTGGGTTCAAGGCCATTTCCTAATCTATGAGCACATATAACAACAAACAATCGATTTAATCTCCGATATTATCTCCCTCAAATAATATCATTAAACCACTAATCACATCTAAAATCCCATCAGGTAAGGCAAGCCACGTGGTGTGGACGTTTACCCACCCAAATGATTTAGCAATTAGATTTGCTTCGGTCATACATCACTTATAGCGGAACCTCGTGGGGAGGAATACTATAATGCGTATCTAAGTGTAAACCATTACTCAGTACCAAAGTAAATTACTTGGAATTGCTACATCACCGCAAGCCACGTGGTGTGGACGTTTACGATAACTTCACAACTCTTCATAATTACTTACAACTGTCTACATCAATTAATCCAAAGTCCGTCAGCATAGCAAGCCACGTGGTGTGGACGTTTACTATACTAAGAGACTTTTATAATTGACTCCCAATTACTTGATCCATTTAATCTTGTAAATCAAGACGTGGAGAATCATAAGTGAAACTCGAAGTTTCTAACCAGTGATTCGCCATGCGAACGACCCTATCTCTCATAAATGAGGGAGCCAAGCAGACAAGCGACCCATCTATCAAAGAATGGCACGGAAGTCTCTAATTTGTGTCCTCTACATGACCAAGTGGCTCTGGCTCCATTCCACTCCCCGGGGTGAGAATGAGTCGACTTGAAGTCAGCTTTGGAAAGACAAATTAGGCATTGTTTGATAAACTTAATCAATGTTTCTTGTAAGAGGAATTACAAGAATTCTCCTCCAATGGCTTATCTATATGAACTTCGAAAGTTCATAAAAGTCACCAAGAGAACAGCAATGGAGACCATGGATATGTTTCCATACCCTCTCCCACTTAGCTTTTTATAACAAAGGGATACGCTATCTAATGCATAATTAAATACACATAAGCATAATAATAAGCATACATTTCATGCAAGTACGTACACAAAATAATCAAATAATTACTCAAGTAAAATTATTTCTCGACTATTCGTACCTTGATGAATTCCAGCATGCTTTCCTTGAGTCTTCATTCTACGTCTTGAATACTTTGTCAAGTGACGGAAAAATTCTTTGATTCTCATATTTAATTTATTTTAAATAAAATCCAAGATTCCAATTCAAAATAAATTTGAATCAATCTAATGATTTTAAATAAAATACTCCAATTAAATAAAATCAATTCCATTGATTTCCATATTTAATTCTATTCTAAATAAAATCCAAGATTATCCAATCCAAAATAAATTTTGAATTAATCTAATGATTTTAAATAAAATACTTAAATTAAATAAAATCAATATTATTAAAATCCATTGATCTCCATATTTAATTCTATTCTAAATAAAATCCAAGATTATCCAATCCAAAATAAATTTTGAATTAATCTAATGATTTTAAATAAAATACTTAAATTAAATAAAATCAATATTATTAAAATCCATTGATTTCCATATTTAATTCTATTCTAAATAAAATCCAAGATTATCCAATCCAAAATAAATTTTGAATTAATCTAATGATTTTAAATAAAATACTTAAATTAAATAAAATCAATATTTTAATAATTTCTCAATCCTATTTAAATTAGATCTCAAGAATCCTAATCAAAATCGAATTTTGATTCTTCTCAAGACTTCTAATCCAAGTAGGTATAGGATATCTAGAGAAACTAGGATTTTCTTTCCTAATTTAACTCTCCATCTAATTCCATTATTTAATTCCATAATTAAGAAATCTAATCCAAATAGAATTTGAATTAACTCCAAAATTAAATTAAATAAAATTAGAAAGATTAAATTATTTTCGGAAAGATCGGATTACCGGGACGAACCGAAAATCGAATTTCCGGTCGACCCAACATCGAACCCCGCGTGCTTGGCCGTGTATCCCACCATGCAAAACGCATGGCTACACAACATCTTAGCCACGCCATGCCATGCACAAAGACATGCACACATGCAATATGCACATGCAATATGCACATCGT
The DNA here is from genome assembly GCA_954870475.1 of Euphrasia confusa. Classification (NCBI taxonomy): domain Eukaryota; kingdom Viridiplantae; phylum Streptophyta; class Magnoliopsida; order Lamiales; family Orobanchaceae; genus Euphrasia; species Euphrasia confusa. Next base: position 30,363,175 of record OX940960.1, read on the forward strand.
GAATGAATAATTCATTCAGCGGGAGAGAAAAAAAATTCACCTGCCGCCGCATCTTCGATCGTCTTCTCCGATGGCGAGGAGCGTACAAGCAGCGTCTTTGGTCAATATCCGGCATGGCGTCTCCCTTGACGAACCACGCCATCGACCCGCTGCCACCACCGCACAGCAGCCCGCTCCGAGCACGAAGCCGAAGCCGCGACTCGCGAGCCGCCGCGCGTAGCGGCTGGACCTCCACTTGGCAGCTGTCGACATCCGGCGACCACCACGGACGGTGGTTGATGCCTTCGACTCCAGCCACCATACAGCTCCGAGCCTTGGCGCACCAGCAGCCCACGATCCGAAGCCGAAGCCACGAACCGAAGCCGATGCCGCGAACCTAACGCTGCCGCCGGCTGCCGGCGAACCACCACCACTGGTGGCACACGCCGACACGCCCAGCTGCGTTCAGCCCGCTTCCAACAGCCCGCATAGCCCGTGCTACCAGCCACCTCCCCGGCAGCCCGCACCGAGCCCACGAACGATCGATTCGGTTCGATTTCCGAAAACCCTCGATTTTTAATAATTAATTTTTCCGACAATCACAATTCATACGAGAGATAAAACAAGTACGTAGAACAATATAGCACAATAATTTAACAATTTAAATTAATCTATGGCTATAAACAACGACAATCGATTATCGAAACAATTAACGAAAAACGTAACCGTACGCTCTGATACCAATTGTTGGAATTCGATATCCCGGGTTATTTAAATTTGCGGAAACCAATAACCCAATCAAACCCTTCGCCGGAGATCACACGAACACGACACACGTGCCGGGATACGGCCGAAGCGCACAGCGAGGCCCGAAGGCCGCGAACGCCACAGCCGCACCCCCACGGGTGCGCGCTTGCGATCGATTGGGGTGGGGCTGCCCAGCAGCCCCCTCGGCGAGTCCGGCGACTCGCCGCCGCCTGGAGGTCGATCACCTTCACGGTGGGGAGGGGCGGCACCAGCCCGCGCCCTCCGCGATCGATCATGAGGATCGATCGCACGCCCTCGGCTCCAGCCGAGGGTTCGACCCTCTCGCCCCTCCGAAACCCTAGGCGGCGATCCCGCGGTCCGGTGGCTTCGCCACCACCGCGTGATCGTTCGTCTAATCCGGGTTCGACTTTCGGATCTTGTTTTTCGATAATTGATCAATAAACTAGAATTAAATTGCGGAAATTTAATTCACCTTTCGATTCGTTGTGCGGAGAAACGAGATCGTATGATGACCTTGAGATCTTCCCACGTATTCCTTGCACTAGCCCGGACGCGTGTGGGCGACGATCTACCGAACTCCATGGATCTCCTTCTCTCCTTTCTCTCTCTAGAATTGTGATCTTCAAGTTATGAGAATAGAGAAGACCATGTAGTGCTTTTATAGGCTACGTAGGGGATCTTAAGGAGGTGGAATATTGGGCTTCCAATATTAATGATTAAATTGAGCCCAAGCCCAAATCTATTAATCCATTAATATTAATTAATTCTATTTTCCACTATATAAAATTAATTGCACTCCCAATATTAAACCATATTATATCAAATAATATTTCTCCGGTAATATTTATTTATTCCGTGTATTTAAGATATAAATATCCATGAATAAAATTAATTTATTGCTAATTAATTTATTCATCTTTTATATCCGAGACTAGTACCATTCAACCTTAATTATTATGCGGAACAAATCCACCTGCAGGGTTTACATAATAATTCCTTATGAACTCATCTCGGGGATATTATCAACCCTTCCGGGATACACTTTCCCGTCAAGTATTCACGGCATGTCATATATAAAATATAGCGACCCAACTTAACCGGTAATTAACCCAATAATTAAATCGGTTAATTCCTTTGGTAAATCAAAGTCACTTATATTAAATATACACACCCGCAATAGTTTCGGGGATTAAGAATAAAATACACTGAGACTTAAATCGATTATCGCCGGCAATCCTAATCGATAAATCTCAAACGATCCGCCCAGTACACCAAGTGTACAAGTGTGATAAAATAATTAAGATAAATTATTTTCTCTCTCACACAACGACTATACCGATGGATTGGTCCGTGTCCATCTAGGTCGTGAGCTACTGTTCGATTAAATACGAGTAACCGATAGTATGATCTTCTGTGCGCCCATGCAGCACCATACTAACTACAACGTATAAAATCCAGGACTATGATTTGCATATATTTAATTATAAATAATTAAACGCAAATAATTGTTTATTTAATTAAATAGATTAGTGGCAATGGATCGTGAGTTTCCGTTACTTAAATCTAGACATTAAGTACACAACTCCAACAAACCGGCCCTTCTCCTTCCTTCATGGAAATCTGCAATGAAGTCAGAATATGATGCTCTCTTAAGAAATTCCACCTGGACCCTTGTACTTGCACCACCTCATCAGAATATCATTGGTTCAAGGTGGGTTTATAAACTTAAACAAAATTCAGATGGCTCTATTCAGAAGCACAAGGCCAGGCTTGTTGCTCAGGGTTTCACTCAGGTTGCAGGCATTGATTACACTGATGTTTTCAGCCCGGTTATTAAACCAACTACCATAAGATTGATTCTTACCATTGCTCTCTCAAAAGGATGGAATATAAGGCAGGTAGATGTTGACAATGCCTTCTTAAATAGTATTTTGGATACTGATAAACCTATTTATATGAAACACCCACCTGGCTTCATACAACCTGGTCAAGAAGCTTTGGGTTGCAAATTTCACAAAGCCATTTATGGCCTCAAACAAGCTTCAAAAGCTTGGTTTGATAAACTCAGATCTGTTCTTCTTTCTTTGGGTTTCACAAGCTCAAAAGCAGATTCTTCCTTATACATTAAACATTCCCACACATCCACCTTACTGGTTCTTGTTTATGTTGATGATATCATCATCACATGCAGTTCCACTACTTCCATTAATCACGTCATTTCTCAGTTGGCCACATTTTTCCCTTTGAAAGATCTTGGTCAATTACATTATTTTCTGGGAGTGCAGATCACCTATAATAACTTGGGAATTCATTTGTCTCAACACAAATACATTTGTGACCTTCTTATTAAAGCTGGTTTACAGACAGCTAAAGGTGTTCCTACACCCATGGTCAGCTCCAAATCACTATCTAAATATGATGGGGATCCTTATCCAGACCCCTCCCATTATAGAAAGTTGATAGGGAGCCTTAAATACCTTACTCTCACTCGGCCAGACATTAACTTTGAAGTCAACAAACTCAGCCAGTTTATGCAATCTCCAACCATCACCCACTACATTGCTGTCAAAAGATTATTAAGATATCTTTCTGGATCTTCCACCAAAGGACTTCAGCTCATCAAATCTTCTAATTTAAATCTCACATGTTATTCTGATGCGGACTGGGCTTCAGATCAAGATGATAGGCGCTCCACCTCTGGTCAATGCATTTTTCTTGGCTCTAGTCTCATTTCATGGAGTTCCAAGAAACAGAATACAGTGTCTCGTTCAAGTGCAGAGGCTGAGTATCGAAGTCTGGGAAATGCAATGGTAGAAATGCTTTGGGTGCGTTCTCTGCTTCAAGAACTTCATCTTCAACCATCTCTCCCACCTTTCATTTGGGTTGACAACATTAGTGCCGTTTACATGTCCACGCACGTTGTCGTTCAAGCTCGAACCAAACACGTAGAACTGGACCTACATTTCATTCGTGACAAGGTACGCAACAAATATTTCTTTGTTTGTCACATTCCAGCTCAAGATCAATTGGCCGATATCTTCACGAAGGCTTTGCCATTTCAATCTTTCTCGCGGCTGACTGGAAATCTCCATCTCACCAACGCTCAAGATTGCGGGGGGGGGGGGGGGGGGGGGGGGGGGGGGGGTATTAGATGTATCCCCAAATTGACTCAGAAACGATGTCGTATTGAAGACCTAATTTGATTAGGGATTCTGCCTCCAGACGACGTCGTATTATTTGCCCCCTTTTATCCCTTTTTGGGCTTTTACTCTTTTACCCCCTTTTAGGCATGTTTTGTGATTTCCCGTCTTAGGTTTTTACATTGAGATGTATAAATACGGTCTCTGCCTATGAGAGCCGCAATCCCAAGAACTCCCATGAATATGGAATGAGAAATACTTCATTTATTTTCTTCATTTAATTCATTAGAAGAAAATACTAGGGTTTCGGGATCGTCAATTCTCTAGTTTGGGAGTATAATTTATATATCGCTCAATAACAAACTAAGATGCCAGTTTCCGGTTGATCCTAGTGTTGCTTGATAAATAGATCACACGTAATCGCCCAAGAGCCTCTTACGTGTGTATTAACAATTGGCCAATCGTTATTTTGAAATAAACATTTTATCGAACACCTTATATGCGATTCGTAAATTTAAACCCAAGTTCAAGAATTGCTTCACCCTAACCCTAGAAATATGTTTAGCTATTCATGGATGTAATCTCGATGCAATTATAATTTAAAGAATTTATATGTATGCAATTTGAGATGAAGAAATATTAAACGAGAAAACTTAAGAACAAACAATAAAAGAAAAACTTACTTCAATAATATTCAAACTCAATCTTTGATGAACAATTATGAAAAAGCAAAGTAAGGTCTTGATTCGTGTTTTCCAATCCCCGAAGCATGAAAAACATGTATGAAAAAAAAATCCCGAAGTGTCTACGTACGTCTCTAAGTCTCCAAGAAGAAAATATATAGTTCCCCCGTCAAAACGAGGTCAAACGCGAAATTAATTGGGCCCAGCGGGACCCTAGCGCCTCGCTAGGGAGGCTAGCGACTCGCTAGGGACAAATCTCACAAAATCCAGAATCCTGGCCAACTCCCGTTAGGCCCAGCGTGTGTGCTAGCGAGTCTTTAGGCCTCTAGCTAGGCGCTAGATCCCGAGCTAGGCTCTAGGTGTTTCCAGCACAGCGCAACTTCCGAAAACTCATCATCTCGACATCGTTAACCGTCGGATCGTCTCGAAATTTAAACTGTATGTCCCCGACTCCATCCTCTTCGACGTGAACGGTCAGAATTTGGTGATAAGGCCTCATGTAAAAGTCATTAGCTTCCGAACGTGGCAGGAACTTATAGGTTGACATCTTTCGTTCTTCTCGATTCTGTTCATCGCTTGCCTCGACTTTCATGCTCTATTCTCTCTTAAGGTCGATTTGATTGAAAGAGGCCTCGTTATTTGATCGATCAACCTACAAAACACCACAACTACAAAAGCAAAACCTCGACAAACACAAACGATAAATATAAAACAAACTAAAGAAAAAGCACCTAATTAACGACTCAAAACTAAACAAAGACACCAAGGAAATACGAACAAAGCCTCTTTGTAAGCCTCGGTGACCGCCATATACTCCGCCTCGGTAGTCGATAATGTCACCGTAATTTGCAAGATAGTTTTCCAACTTATGACAAATCCTCCAATGGTAAACACATACCCGGTAAGTACTCTTATCTTCTGTTGGGTTCTTCGGTCTTGAATCTGGATTGGAGACTTGGATAGATAATTGAATCACGTTGAACACGTTTTCCTTAAAGAGTATTTCGACCCTATAAGCCTGGGTATCACGAAATCCCTCGCAGGATAAGACAATATCGACACTCGAGTCTTAGGCTTAGAACACGAGCAACTTATGGAATATTCCGCTTTATTTGTTGCTTCAAAGCTTCTTATGTTTGTAGGTATTTTCAAGTGTGTTCAAGTGTATTCAACAAATGAATTTTCACTTCCTTATATAGGTATTAGATACCCTTTCATTTGGACTTAAGCACCCCTTGGTCGAATAGTTACCTTTTGGAAAAGGTACCTTTTCATTTTGCACCTATTCATGTATAGGTACCTTTTAGTGAAGACACTCTTTCACTTTGACACCTATTCATGTTGTCTTGCATGGCAATCCATGCAATTTCGAATTTATATCATATTAATGATGTAATATCATCATCTAGCCATGCAACCATGCAACCACGAGATCACACTCGACATGCATTATTATGCTTATCCAAATACTTAAATCGTATCAATTTTATATAACCGTGTACTCCACACTTCTCAAAAGTTATATTATATTGACTAGATTTAATCCGAAGCCTTGAATGATTCCAATTACATTAAATGGACAGCGATTTCACTTAAATCACCAACAATCCTCCCCCATTTAAGTGCAATCCTTGAATCATACAAATTCAACAAATAAAACCAAACTCGTGCTTAAGATGTGATTAGACGTTTTTGGTGCGTCTCTCGTCAAAATCCGAGGTCAGTTTTAGTTTGACTCGGTATCAATCCAAGGAAACGGAAGAGTAATATTCAAGTGAATGTTCGTGTTAGAAGCATATGACATAATTCTAAATCCTAAATTCAAGTTGTTCGACAAATAAAAATAGCAAAAATGAAAATACAAATATGAGAAAACGACTTGGACGATGACAATCAAAACATTAAAGATAATTTCACAAACACTCAATTAAATCAATTCAATCAACACACGAAAGTCAAGCTCCCGGTCGGGTTACTTCACTCGTCGTCACACGTTTAATCCACTTAGAGGTTCGCTCCCGATCGGGTTACGATTCTAAGATTATGTTGACGTATTGAGATCAATCAAGTAATTGCTAGTTATTCTCGTTCATTCATCATATCATCATCCAAGATGAAAATTTAGTTCAACATCTTGACAAAATATTTAACAACGATAATCAAAAGAGACATGATCAAGAATTAAAATAAGATAAAGCATTAATAAAAATAACATCAAAGCAATTAGAAATCTAGATGTTTATTACAAGAAGTTAAAAGCATGAAAAGAAGCTAAGAAAACTAAAACACATAATCGAAATCAAGTTTAAAGTTCAAACTAGTAAAAGTAGTGGCCGTAGAACTTCGATCGTGGTTCTCGACTTGTGAACGTTGCCGTTGTCAATGGCTTCGTCCCCAATCTTTTCCCCAAGTTCAGAAGGCGGAAGTTAGCTTTCCAATGCAAAAAGAATCACTTAAATCGGACTTCAAACGCCCAAGAAACTGCCCCGTAACCGCCGATGTCGCATCTGTCCAGCATCGTCCGGCGACCGCTGATGAATTTCGGCGACCGCCGTTTCGTCAAAAAAACTTGGCTGGACGGCTGCCTCTTTTTGGCCCTTTCGGCGGTCGCCATTCTGTCTCCGGCGACCGCCATTCGCATCTTGCGACCGTCGTTTCCATTTTGGCGCTCTCCATTTATAGTTTCTTCGGTTCCTTCTCGTTTCTTCGACTTTCTTCAACTTTTGACCTACAAAACGAACTCAAACCACTCCAACACACCCCGTGAGATCCAACACACACAAAAACATCAAACACAACAAAAAAGACACGAAACTAAACAACACAACATACACTCGACACTAAAAACACAACCGAAAAACGCACAAATACTATATAAATCACCCCCCCACGCTCAAATCCTTGCTAGTCCCGAGCAAGGTAAAATCATCCAACAACGTATTTGCACAAATCACCTACTTGAACTCACTACGAACCACAATCCAACCACTTGCCATAAACGAGAAAAATGAGAGAAATGATACATGTCACACAAGCTCACCTATCTCTCCAAATATATCCCTCGAAAATATAAAATGGTCATCACTCACAAGTACATCGAGAATATAAAAATCAACACATCACAAGAAAATCCGCATACTTTGACAAAGAAGAACAAGAATCGGAATGAGATTGCAATTTAGGTGGGCTCGGTTTATAGGTAGGAATCGAAATAATAATAATACAAGTAAAATCGCTCTCGACACCCTCCTCCACCAAATGTACTCACAATCACCCTCCTACTCCAAATGTAAATCATTCAACCCCCCTTATAACTTCAATACACATTATAAACTACATGTTCTCGATAGGCTAATATTATTTAATACTCCCGCTTTTTACTTTTTTTTACTTTTTTTTTTCTTTCTTTTCTCATTTTTTTTCTACTTTTTTACTTTTATTTTTATTTTTTATTCTTCATTCCTAATCAATTGTTTTCACAATCGAATAGTATTCATTTTTTTTTTAGGGAGTAAGCTTTTTCTTTTATAGTATGCCTTTATACGAGAAAACATGTTCAATACATCACAATATCCCTTATCAACCCTTACTATCAAACTTGTAACACCCTCACAACCTCAATTCGCTCGTGGAACTCTCGGTTACAAGAAAAATGCACCATGAAAGCACAAAGGGTTAACTAGGGAGTCCCTCGACGGGCACGGTCATTTTGGGGAATTTTTAAATGTAGAGTTAAATCCTAGCAATCTCATACGTCATATTCTCATTCTTAACAATGGCAAAGTAACTTCCTATTCATGCAATGTCACAACAAAGTCCAATCATCCATTCTCGAAACCAATCCAAAGAAATCTCATGTTCAACACTCAAGGAATATCATAACTACTCTCCAAAGAAAATAGGCTCAAAAGCTCACATGTATATATAGCAAGGAAAAACTCATGTTATCAAATACTCATTTCCTCAACACTTAACAAGTGGTACATCCTACAAACCAAGTGAGTTCAAGCAACAACTTGACCATATCCACATGCAAACACACCACATTCGGGACAAATCAAAATTTTGAGCATAGAAAAGCAATTCACATAAATCAAACAAACTAACAATGAAAAGAAACATAACTAAACCACACAAAACAATAAAGCACCACACATATGTACAAAGACATAAAAAGAAAAGAAAAACGTACCAAGGTCGTACCTAGCACGACCTCTCTCACATGTCGGGTGGTGGGAAGTTTTGGTTCGTCGGCTGCCAAGTATTTCTTGAAACACGATCTCGTTCCTAGCCTTTATTCTTGCTCAATTTTATGTCGAGAGCTTGACTTATTTCTCTTCTCACATCAGCCCTTCTTCTTATCAAGTCGCCAATTCTTGTCGTCTTCTACATGCGACTTACTTTCGAAGCCTCTGTTCTTCTTCTTCTCTTCTTCCTTGCCTACTCTTTTCTTTGGAATCAAATGAATCGGAGGCACCCAATCATCCTCCGTTGCTCCCACTTTCGGTCCGCTTCCATATAATAGGATGTTCTCCGCTTTGACTACATCCTTAAAATAAACTTATGCCCACAAATTATACATGTGCTGAAAATGTTGGTCTTGCTTCTTGCTTAAAAGGTTGCTTGGAAACTGAAAAGGCGGATGATATAACTTTTCAAACTCGTGCAACCAGCCCTTTTTCGTTTCATCTTCTGAAACTCTCCTCCTCTTCTTCTTCTTCTCATCCTCTACCTCCTCAACTTCACTCTCCTCGTTTTTCTCCTCTTTAGCAAGGTTATCATCTTCCCTGTCTTCCGGTATTTGCACTTTGTTATCCTCAACTTTCTCTGCTCTTAAAACCGTAAGAGCCTTAGCATGTGATGGTTTATTTGGAAAGATTTCGACCTCATCTTTTGCTTGTAGCTTCCCAAGTGTCGTAGCCATTTGCCCAAGTTTTGTACTAATGTCTTCCAACACCGCATCAAAGCTTCCAATTTTCACTTCAAGGTTATTCATCCTCAAATCATTTTTTTCCACATACTTCATCATCCATTCTTCGAATTGAGAACTCGAATCATGAGATTGGTATTGTTGCTCACCCATCATTTGCTGCTCTTCAACCCTTAATGGGGCGTTCATTTGAGGATTCCATACATATTCATCGTATTGCATTCCATACCCTCCTTGCAACATCGTATTTGACATCATGAATTTCCCTTGTGGTTGACCTACTCCATGTACACCTTGTTGTTGGAAAGAATGTCCAAATGGTTGAGGATGCATCATTTGATCTTGAGCATAATGATTCATAATCGGTGAATACATCTTTTACGTAGTTTGCGTTGATAGAGCTCTTCAAATGCCTTGCTTATTGTGTTAACCATGCACGCTCAAGTAAATGGTTAGAAAATAACAAGACAATTACACTAACTAAACTAAACGAAATATGAAACTAATACTAACAAACACTTAAACAAAACTATCCGTTTCCCCGGCAACGGCGCCAATTTTGATTAGACGTTTTTGGTGCGTCTCTCGTCAAAATCCGAGGTCAGTTGTAGTTTGACTCGGTATCAATCCAAGGAAACGGAAGAGTAATATTCAAGTGAATGTTCGTGTTAGAAGCATATGACATAATTCTAAATCCTAAATTCAAGTTGTTCGACAAATAAAAATAGCAAAAATGAAAATACAAATATGAGAAAACGACTTGGACGATGACAATCAAAACATTAAAGATAATTTCACAAACACTCAATTAAATCAATTCAATCAACACACGAAAGTCAAGCTCCCGGTCGGGTTACTTCACTCGTCGTCACACGTTTAATCCACTTAGAGGTTCGCTCCCGATCGGGTTACGATTCTAAGATTATGTTGACGTATTGAGATCAATCAAGTAATTGCTAGTTATTCTCGTTCGTTCATCATATCATCATCCAAGATGAAAATTTAGTTCAACATCTTGACAAAATATTTAACAACGATAATCAAAAGAGACATGATCAAGAATTAAAATAAGATAAAGCATTAATAAAAATAACATCAAAGCAATTAGAAATCTAGATGTTTATTACAAGAAGTTAAAAGCATGAAAAGAAGCTAAGAAAACTAAAACACATAATCGAAATCAAGTTTAAAGTTCAAACTAGTAAAAGTAGTGGCCGTAGAACTTCGATCGTGGTTCTCGACTTGTGAACGTTGCCGTTGTCAATGGCTTCGTCCCCAATCTTTTCCCCAAGTTCAGAAGGCGGAAGTTAGCTTTCCAATGCAAAAAGAATCACTTAAATCGGACTTCAAACGCCCAAAAAACTGCCCCGTAACCGCCGATGTCGCATCTGTCCAGCATCGTCCGGCGACCGCTGATGAATTTCGGCGACCGCCGATTCATTTCGGCGACCGCCGTTTACAAAACGGCGACCGCCGTTTCGTCAAAAAAACTTGGCTGGACGGCTGCCTCTTTTTGGCCCTTTCGGCGGTCGCCATTCTGTCTCCGGCGACCGCCATTCGCATCCTGCGACCGTCGTTTCCATTTTGGCGCTCTCCATTTATAGTTTCTTCGGTTCCTTCTCGTTTCTTCGACTTTCTTCAACTTTTGACCTACAAAACGAACTCAAACCACTCCAACACACCCCGTGAGATCCAACACACACAAAAACATCAAACACAACAAAAAAGACACGAAACTAAACAACACAACATACACTCGACACTAAAAACACAACCGAAAAACGCACAAATACTATATAAATCAAGATGAAAATGTCTTAAAGATTGAATTTTCATCGTAGTGAATTATACTTAACATATATTCGAGAATCACGGTGTCTTAAAGATTGAACCGTTCAACCCATCTGAATACATGAAGATAAAACACACACATGTTTAATACAATTCCATAAGGAAATCCGACACAAAATAGGCCATGTGTCCTTATCCATTCGTGAGTGCATATAAAGCTTAGCCACAGCTCCGAAGTTGCCACACTTCGCACTCATATAGGTAAATCCTTTTATCGTGCCCTGCAATTGCACTTTTTCAAAAGATTTATTAAGATAAACTTCAACCTATGACATGCAGGTTCAAACACAAACTTTTGGGACATATACTTGTGTTTCAATTTCAAATATAGGCTTTCCACATTGAATTCATGTTCTAATATCATTAGAAGTGAATTGGGTATCCCATATTTGAATATTAAAGTTGGCTTTAAACTCATCCCAATAACTGACTTTACAACCAAGTCACTAACTAATCACCTCGTCAAGTAATTAGTTAAATTCTTTTTAATCGTCTCATCAAATCTATAAAGATTTCTCCATGAGTGATCAGTTCATGAACCACGTTTAATTATAACGTCAAAGTACTTTGACTTTTCATGACTATATACTTTAGTCAAAGTCATTACACTGTTAAACATAAAACAAATGAGATCGCATGCCTATGTGCATCCTCGAGTCGCAATGCCCCTGCGATTCACGAGTTATCCGAGACACTTGTCTCAACCAGTCAATATGCCTCGTTTACAAGGTTCCATATTATTGATTTCTTCCGAGTACACCCTATTACAAGGTACGCCTCGATCTCTCATTCATGAGACATAATTATGTTGCACATAATATCCATAGTATAACCACTATGTCCAAATCATTCGAGTCAAGTCGCAGATATTCGTTTCATCTCAATTGCATTGCACAACGGACACCAACCAGTCTAGACTCTTTAGCGTTTCATGCTTGAAATATGCACCTCACTTTGACCTTTGAGACACCTTGGTGTTCCTTAACCGAAACACACACCGCGCTCTTTACCGGCCAAAATTACTTGGCGTTTTCTTTCCAGAACGCACCTTAGTCTTGACTAGTCGAGACTCGTTGCAATTTATGCCCAGAACACAACCGCGCCCCGACTGATCGAGATTACTTGAAATTTCATACATAATTAATACATTGAAAATGTGTTACCTTTTTCACGAGCGTTAGCACTTGTTCTTTTAAGTACCGCACCTTGCTCTCTATTTACTCGCGCCTTTAAGCCATTATGGTTTTGCCCCGCACACTCTCTTATCTTCATGCATTACTCAATCGAAATTGATCAAGCCATCATATTTAAGCATTCTCCATATTTCCAGAAAATGAAAATACTCTTTAAGATTGTTGGGTTCTTCGGTCTTGAATCTGGATTGGAGACTTGGATAGATAATTGAATCACGTTGAACACGTTTTCCTTAAAGAGTATTTCGACCCTATAAGCCTGGGTATCACGAAATCCCTCGCAGGATAAGACAATATCGACACTCGAGTCTTAGGCTTAGAACACGAGCAACTTATGGAATATTCCGCTTTATTTGTTGCTTCAAAGCTTCTTATGTTTGTAGGTATTTTCAAGTGTATTCAACAAATGAATTTTCACTTCCTTATATAGGTATTAGATACCCTTTCATTTGGACTTAAGCACCCCTTGGTCGAATAGTTACCTTTTGGAAAAGGTACCTTTTCATTTTGCACCTATTCATGTATAGGTACCTTTTAGTGAAGACACCCTTTCACTTTGACACCTATTCATGTTGTCTTGCATGGCAATCCATGCAATTTCGAATTTATATCATATTAATGATGTAATATCATCATCTAGCCATGCAACCATGCAACCACGAGATCACACTCGACATGCATTATTATGCTTATCCAAATACTTAAATCGTATCAATTTTATATAACCGTGTACTCCACACTTCTCAAAAGTTATATTATATTGACTAGATTTAATCCGAAGCCTTGAATGATTCCAATTACATTAAATGGACAGCGATTTCACTTAAATCACCAACATCTTCTTTCCTAGATCACCGCCATAGTCGGAATCCACAAACCCTCTAATATTTTCTTGATTACTCCCGAACACTAATGTCAAGTGAGACGTACCTCTCAAATAGCGCAACACCCATTGCACCGCCTTCCAATGCTCTCTTCCGGGATTCGCCATATACCGACTCACGGCACTCACGGCGTGTGCTAGATCCGGACGTGTACACACCATGGCGTACATAAGAGAACCAACGATATTGGAATATGGGACTCGATTCATATCCTGATGGAGTTGTATACTTAATGTCTAGATTTAAGTGATATAAACTCTCTGTATATTTCCATTTAATTTATTTAATTAATAAATAATTATTTGCCTTTAATTATGTTTAATTAAATATATGCAAAATATAGTCTTAGATTATATACGTTGTAGTTAGTATGATGTGCGACGTCACACGGAAGATCATACTATCGGTCACTCGTATATAATTAAACAGACGCTCACGACTTAGATGGACAGGGACCAATCCATCGGTATAGTCGTTGTATAGTTGAGAAAATAATTTGTCTTAATTATTTTATTATACTTGTACACTTGGTGTATTGAGCGGACCGCTTGAGATTAACCGATTAGGATTGTCTTGAATAATCGATTTATATCTCTGTGTATTATATTCTTACTCCCTAATATTATTGCAGGTGTGTGCATTTAATATTAGTGCATTTGACTCTACAATGGAATTGACTAATATGCTTATTGGACAATTACCGGTAAAATTTGGTCACAGTATTTTATGTATGACATGCTGTGAATTCTTGACGGGAATATGTGTCCCTAAGGGTTGATAATGCCCCCTTGATGAGCTCATAAAAAATTATTATGTAAACCTCATTAGTGGATTTGTTCAGCATAATAATTAATAATTAAAGTTGAGTGGTACTAAGAGATTAATAGATTTAATTAACAATAAATAAAATTTATTTATGGACACTTCTATTTTAAACACATGTAATAAAATAATACTACGGAAAATATTATTTGATATAATATAGTTTAATATTGGGAGTTGCAATTATATTTATTTAGTAAAATTAAATATAATTAATGAATTAATTAATAGACTTGAGTTTGTGCTCAATTTAATTAAGTACATTAAGAGGCCAATATTCCACCTCCTTAAGATAACCTATAAATACAATATATGGTCTTCTCTATTTTACTAAGACTAGATAAACATACTTGATTATTCTAGATAGAATGATATTCATAGAGCTTGGAGGATCGTCGCCTACCCCGACTTTCAAGCTAGTGCAAGGAATACATGGGAAGATCTCAAGGTTATCGATAGATCTCAATTTTCTGGCAAACGAGAACAAGGTAAAATCATGAAAACCCCCTCGATAATTTTAATTTTTTTATCGTAAAATACCGACGAACAATGATCCGAGAGACGAACCCCGAACAGGGATCGACCGCGCGGTGGTGGTCGAGGATCACCGGACCGCCGGCGGTCGAGGATCCCCATGGGGATCTCGCGCGGGAACCCTCGGTTGGGAGCCGAGGGATCGATCGAGTCCGTAGGCTCGATCGCTGGGAGTTGCGGGGTTACCCGTAGCGACTCGTAGCGAGCTGCGGGGTTTCCCGCAGCGGCTCGCGTGAGTGAGCCCAGCCGGTGAGCATCCCCAGCGATCGCGAGCCCTCTCGTGGGGCCTCGGCTGGCATCCGCGGATTCATCCCGCGGCGGTGTTCGGTCGGGCCTCGGTCCACATGGCGGCATCGCAGTTTCTCTGGCAATCGGGATTTCGGTCGGGGTTGTCTTTTCCGCGTTTTCCGACGACCCCGGGATGCTGATTTCCAACAATTGGTATCATAGCGTGGTTTTCGTTCAGGGTATTTTCGATAAAATTGTTCTACCTTTCAGGGTTTCCGACTATTATTGCTAGATTTAATTTTCGTTAATTAATGTCATGATATTGTTTTGATTATAAAACTCTCGGACATGTCGAGATTCATTTTTTCTGTGGTGAATGCTTGTAAGTAAATGTTGTGTCACTATTTTTCTTGTTGTTATTTGTTATCATTATTGCCTTGTCCGGCCGATAGAGAAGATCGCAACCCGGTCATCGGCAGGGAGAGGTGCCCTGCGTCCGAGGAGAACTCGTCACGTCAGCTCACCGAGGAGGTCCGAGGTATCAAGCCCGGCCATGATGTCTACGAGCCCCCGCCGAGCAGACCAGCTATGAACCTCCTAGGATGTCCCATACCCGGGGTAGATAGCTTTGAAGAATACCGAGGATGAAATCTGCCCATAAAGGTCCGTCGGGTCACAAACAAGGATAATCCAGCTGAAGATCTCCTCCGCTAGGTGTTCGGTGTGCCCGGCTAGAGAGGCGGCGGAAATGTGGACCGGCCCATGTAACAGGCCCATGTAATAATTTCTGTTAAAGCCCATTAGGTCTAAAAAGGGAAAAACCCTAACTGTACCTCTATAAATAGACTGTAAAACTTACCTAATGAGGCAGATTGGCAGCCCCCAAAAGTAGTGTATTTTCCTTTTCCAGCTAAAAAAACTTTATTTTCCATTTCCGGTTAGCTCAATCCTCAAAAGAAATCTCTCGTGTTCTCGTACGATTTAAGCCGTGTCTGCCCGGTTTTTTATCGGCGTTAACAATTGGCGCTAGAAGGAGGGGGAATCCTCGAGCGTTGAGCTGACCATATTTCGATTGTGTTTCCATGGAAATCGCAGGTGTTTCAGGTGCCACCGCTGCAGATCGCGGAGAGGAAACTCCCCAGCACACAGGGGCCTCGGGCAAAGCTTGCATGCCGCTGAACAACCCCGGAACGACGACCCCCGTCGTCGCGGACGAGATCGCTCGCCAGCTGGCGTGGATCGAGACTTTGCGAGCGGAAGAAGCCGAGGCCAGGGAAAGGCAGAAGTTCCTCCACGAGCAGGTCCTTGAGGCGGAGAAGTTAATGCCGACGACCGGCGCGGAGGAGCCAGATCTGGACTTGAGGCAAGTCACTACGCCCGAACAGATCAAGAAGACTATACAAAAACTGCAGGCCCGATCCCGTTTCTTGGAGAAGAGGCCAGTCACCGAGAAACAAAACCCTGAGGCCCGCCACTTGGAAGAAGAATTCGAGGCTGAAGCCCGCGAGGAGACCACTCATGCAACGGCGCAGAGGAGACAAGCGACCAGTCCTATCCACGTTGCAACGAGTCCGAAGACAGTCGTCGTAGCCGACCCTGGACTCGCAAGACGCCTGGAGGAGGTCGAACGAAGGCTGGCCGAACAGGGTGGTGACCCGAAGAAGAGATCTGCTCTCGCCGAACCCCTGACCCTAAGAATCGAGCAGGCCAGGTCGCAACCCGACGTCACCCCGTTGCTGACTTTTATCTATGACGGAGCGTCCGACCCCGACGTCCATTTGAACAAATATAATACATACATGGTCGGACGAGGAGCGTCAGACGCCACGAAGTGCCGCTTATTCCCTCTGACTCTCGGCGACATCGCTCACCGGTGGTATACAAGCCTCCCGCCGAGGTCGATAGATAGCTTCGGGGAGTTAAGAGACGAGTTCGTGTCCTACTTCGCGTCCAAGGTGAGCTACTCGGAGGGCCGCCAACGTCTGATGGGGGTCAAGCAGGGCAAGGACGAATCCGATGAGATGTATATAGACCGAGTGGAGCGGATTGCTAAGCAGGGAGACCGGGTGAGTGACGAGATCCTCGTTCACTCCGTACTGGGCGGTTTGCGACCGACGTCCAGCCTATTCAAACCGATGATGAAGGATTACCCGAAGTCGTATACCGAGTTCCGCAGGAGGGCAGGCGAGGAGATAGCCCAACAGCGAATATACGACGAACGGATGAAAGAGTTGGAGCCCGAGGAGGGAGCAAGGTCACTCGCCGAGAAGAAGCCGTCGGGCCCGGCAACGGTTGATTACTGGACGGAGCCGCCCCCGACGGTTAAATACCATGAAAGTGGAAAGAAGAAGACCAACTACAAAGTCTACCAGGGAGCTCCTCAGGCGCCGCGGAGAGTCGAGATCGTCAACGAAGACGCCGAGGAAGGAACGTTCTTGGGGCGAACCCCTACCCAGATTCTGCAAGTTTTCTACGAGCGGGATATCAATATCCTGACTCCCCCTCAGGCCATGAGAAGCCGCCCCGACGAGAGAAACCCGCGCAAATGGTGTTCTTTCCACCAGGAAAACGGGCACAGAACCGACGAGTGTCGCGATCTGATCGCTCAACTTCGCCAGCTCTACGAGGACGGAAGTTTGGCCGATCTCCTACGGGCACCGAAGCGCGGTCGCCCAGCCGCCGGACGTGGAGGCGGCGGGCGTGGGGGCAGTGGCCGCGGAAGAGGGGGAAGAGGGCGAGGCCGGGGATATCAAGATGATCAGAACCACCGACCTAATCAGCAGCAGAGACGCGAACCTGATCATCCCGGGCCAAATCAGTTAGTTCTACCCCCACCTCCAGCGTTGATACCTGAAGACGAAGACCCGCCAGTTCGCGGGGGAGCACGGGTCAACATGATCGGCGGGTTGACGCCGATCATCCACAAATCGAAGAGACAAAAGAAAGAGGAGTTGCGCGAGTTTGAAGGCGTAAATGTGATAATCCCCCAGGCGGAGTCCACCATCGCCCGCGGGATAACCATAACTTTTTCCGAGAAGGACAGGGAGGGGATAAAATATCCCAAGGAAGATGCTCTGGTGGTCACTGCGAGGATCCTCGGGGTCGAGGTGGCCAGGATTTTAGTGGACAACGGGGCCCATTGCAACCTCATCTTCAAGTCGGCGTTGGACCAGCTCGGTGACCTCTCCAGCTATGTCCGCCCGTATGATGGTGTTCTGAAAGGTTTCGGTGATGTGGTAGTGCGCCCCCGGGGACGCATAAGGATGGCAGTGGAGCTGAAGGACCACCAAGACCCGAGCATAAATATGACTCGCTTGATAAATTTTGTTATCGTTGATGCAGACAATATCTATAATGCTTTTTTCGGGAGGCCGTTCCTCGATGCCTTTGAGGCCGTGGCGTCCTCCCACTACTACTGTATTAAGTTTCCCACTTTGAGTGGCGTGGTCGGCACCCTTCGAGGTGACCAGTATATGGCGAGGAAATGTTTTAATTATCTTTCGTGTTCGGACACAAACATACCCTCAAATTATAACGATACTGATACTGGGGCATTTGGGGGCGATAACCCCCAAATAATCTCCCAAGAATCCACCTCGGGGGGCGGGGACCCACAGGAAGAGGAGTTTGAGAACGATACAACGGAGTGTCGGGAGATAGACCCTACGGAGGAAATGGATATAGACGAGCAGGAATATTTAGCGGTCCTATGGGATAATGGCGTCCCCGGGAACCCCGGATTTTTCGATAGAGAGCCCGCCAAGATTAACGATCCCGCGAAGGAAATTCCTGAGCTCGAAGCACAATTCCTGCACATACTCATCGACGAGATGCCCATCCCGCAAAACACAAAGCCCCAGCCGGGAACGCGGACCTTGGAGTCAGAAGACCTCGACCCGAGGATCGGTTTTGAGCCGAGCGACATACCCGATCCCCGAGGGCCGTCGATGTGTACGGCGGTCGACGAAGTGGAAAGGGTGAATCTAGATCCGAACAGGCCAGAGTTAGAGGTTTTTATCGGAAAAAAGATCCCGGAGCGGCTGAGAAACGAGTTGATCGGTTTCTTAAGCCAGAACACAGACGCTTTTGCGTGGTCCCACAAAGATATGGTCGGTATCGATCCCAAACATGCCTGCCACCATCTGAAGATCGATCCGGAGAAGAAACCCATCGCCCAGAAGAGAAGAAAGATGGGACCAGAGAAGTATGCGGCTTTGGCGGTGGAAGTCAAGAAGTTAGTCGATAACGACCTCGTTCGAGAGGCCGAGGAGGAGCCCCAATGGATCGCTAATGTCGTGCTCGTAAAAAAGGCGAATAATGCTTGGCGCCTCTGCATAGACTTCACCGACCTAAACAGGGCTTGCCCGAAAGACCATTTCCCCCTACCCCATATCGACCATCTGGTGGACAGCGTCGCCGGGCACGCCATATTCTCTAACTGTGATTGTTTTGCAGGGTATCATCAGATCCCTATGGCCGAGGAGGATATAGAGCACACTTCGTTCTATTCGGACAAGGGGGTGCTGTGTTGGAAGAGGATGCCATTCGGTCTGAAAAACGCGGGGGCAACCTACCAGCGATTGGTAAACAAAATGTTTGCCGACCAAATCGGAGATACCATGGAAGTATACGTGGACGACATAATCATAAAGAGTAAGTCCGAAGAGGACCACGTGAAAGACCTGAGGGTCGCTTTCGAGATTTTGAAATTCTACAACATGAAGCTCAACCCGAGGAAGTGTCATTTCGGAGTATATGCCACAAAATTCCTTGGGCACATCGTCAGTCTTAGGGGCATCGAGGTGAACCCAGAAAAGATCAGGGCCATCCAGAACCTGAGGGAACCCCGAAGTCTGAAGGACGTGCAAAAATTAACAGGCTGCCTGGCCGCCCTCAGCCGTTTCATTCCTCGGCTCGGAGACAAAAGCCGTCCGTTCTTCAAATCAATAAAGGACCAGAAATTCAAATGGGGAAAGGAGAGCCAGGAAGCTTTTTTACGACTGAAAGAGCACCTCGGGAACCCCACCGTACTCTCTAAGCCGCTTGCCGGGGAGAAACTCTTTCTATATTTAGCCGCGTCCGAACATGCGATGAGCTCGGTCCTTGTCCGAGCAGAGGGGCAGCTGCACAAACCTATTTATTTTGTCAGCCAGGTCCTGCACGACGCCGAAACACGATATACGCCCCTGGAAAAGCTGGCATACGCCCTCGTAATGAGTGTGCGAAAGTTAAGATCCTACTTTTTCGATCACCCAGTGGAAGTCCTGACGACCATGCCGTTGCGACAAGTTTTGCAGAGACCGGACACCAATGGTCGATTGCTAAAGTGGAGTCTGGAGGTAGGACAGTACGACATCACGTACGCCCCGAGGACGGCGATTAAAGGGCAAGCTTTAGCAGATTTCATAGTGGAGTTGACGTTCCCCGATTCCACCCCGTCCTCCTCGATCCCGCCATGGAAGCTGTACGTGGATGGATCCTCTAACTCCTCCCACGCCGGGGCTGGAATAGTGTTGGTCGGACCAGGTGGACAGTCGTTTGCGCACGCTGTGAAGTTCGAATTCGAAGCGACGAACAACGAGGCGGAATACGAGGCATTGATCGCCGGGCTGAACCTCGCCCTAGCAGTCGGCGCAGAACATTTACAAATCTTTATGGATTCACTCTTGGTGGTAAATCAAATTAAGGGAAGTTACGAAACCAGATGCGACCGGATGGCTAAATATTACGAACACGTGATCTCATTGTGTGAAAAGATACCGAGGACATTCATCGAGCAGATTCCAAGGGAGTTGAATTCTCAGGCAGACGCCCTGTCCAAACTAGCTTCCTCGGAGGGAATCGCCGACCTGACAAATGTGATGCTGACATGCCAGGCTCGGTCTGCCATCTCAGCGGCAGAAGGATTAATCACACTCGTAGATCGTGGCGAGACCTGGATGGACCCGATCAGGTCTTACTTGGTGGACGGCGTCCTACCCGCGGACAGAATCGAAGCTAAGCAGCTTAGGATCCGAGCAGCCAGATATACTATGATCGGGGATGTTTTATACCGAAGGAGCTTATATTTGCCTCTACTGAAATGCATCACCCCGCAGGAAGGAAACGTAGTGTTTGGTGAGATCCACGATGGTGTGTGCGGAAATCACGCAGGAGGGCAGTCTTTGGCCCATAAGACAGTCCGGCAGGGTTATTACTGGCCTACGCTAAGGAAGGACGCCATAAATTATGCTCGGAAGTGCCACCGCTGCCAGATAACCGCTCCGATCATCCGAACCGCACCTGAGTATCTAAACTCTATTTACAGTCCCTGGCCTTTCGCCTCCTGGGGGATTGATCTGATCGGACCGCTACCCACCGGGCCAGGTGGAGTGAAGTACGCGGTCGTAGCTGTGGATTATTTCACCAAATGGGCCGAGGCTGAGCCTATGAAGGTCATCGACCAGAAGGCGATCATCAGATTTATTTGGAAAAATATCATATGTCGGTTCGGAATCCCTCATACCATCACCTCGGACAATGGGAAACAGTTCGACGGGCAAGATATCATGAATTTCTTTGATAAATGGAAGATTAAGAAGGCATTTTCCACCCCTTACAACCCCCAGACCAACGGGCAGGTAGAGGCTGTCAATAAGATTCTAAAACACACAATTAAGGCTAAGCTCGAGGAGCGACAAGGGCGATGGGCGGCCGAACTACCCGACGTTTTGTGGTCGTACAGGACGACGAGCAAGGCCGCCATCGGGGAAACCCCTTTTGCCTTGGCCTTCGGAGCTGAAGCTGTGATACCCTCTGAGATAGAGGTCACCAGTCACCGGACGTCCCAAGATTTGAATGAGAATAACGACAAGGCGCTGCGTTTGGAGCTGGATTT
Organism: Euphrasia confusa; assembly: GCA_954870475.1. Taxonomy (NCBI): domain Eukaryota; kingdom Viridiplantae; phylum Streptophyta; class Magnoliopsida; order Lamiales; family Orobanchaceae; genus Euphrasia; species Euphrasia confusa. The sequence goes on from OX940960.1 coordinate 30,385,064, forward strand.
CCTAGAAGAGCGGAGGCTGAACTCGGTTTTCCAGAACGCAGCTGCAAAACAAAGAGCCGAGCGCTTTTACAATTCCAAGGCTAAGATTCGAAAGTTTCAGACCGGGGATTTGGTGCTGAAGCGTGTGCTCGGGCCAAACACTGGGGCATTGGGCCCGAACTGGGAGGGGCCAATGCGAGTAAGGAAGCACGTAGAGAAGGGATCGTACGAGCTAGAGCACCTCGACGGGGTAGCCGATCAGTACTATTGGAATGCCCTCCACCTGAAGAAATATTATCAGTAATATCTTTGTACCCGAACGTTTCTTGTTGCGACGGAATAAAAACTTATCTTTCCTCAAGCACTAATATCGAAAACAAGACCGGGGACCGGACAAGTCCCGTCCTCGGCCATGGGTCTTTCGATCCGTCGAAGCCCATGATGGATTTACCGGGGAAGAGTCCGCTCTCCCCGGGCCTGAGATGAGCTGAGCGATCCGTCGCCCAGCCGATCGAACAGGAAATATCGAAAATAAGACCGGGGACCGGACAAGTCCCGTCCTCGGCCATGGGTCTCTCGATCCGTCGAAGCCCATGATGGATTTACCGGGGAAGAGTCCGCTCTCCCCGAGCCTGAGATGAGCTGAGCGATCCGTCGCCCAGCCGATCGAACAGGAAATATCGAAAATAAGACCGGGGACCGGACAAGTCCCGTCCTCGGCCAGGGGTCCTTCGATCCGTCGAGGCCCATGATGGGTCCTCGGACATGGCATTTCACCCAGAACGCGAACAAACTTACATAAATAGACAAATAAACTCAAACACTTATTAAGGGAAAGAAAATCCCGAATCCCACGAATATACTAGCGACCAAGTTACAGCAAAAACAACAACAAATCAAGAACATCAACGGAGGGGACGCCCCCAACGGTCGTGTGTGGGCCGGGGAGGCCACGAGCTTATCCTCGATCCGCGAGTTCCACGCTGGCAAGACCAAGGATGATCACGAACCGGGCACGCCATCGAGTCGCGGTTGTGGTCGAAGACATCGATCGAGAAGCCTTCGACGGCAGCCCAAGTGATCCTAATTATCCAACCTTCCCGTATCCCAAACCCACCGACGAGTCGCTCCCATTCGGCTCCGGAGATGGCAACTTGATTTCGAAAACGAGAGAGGGAGAAACTCCATTCACGATCCCAGGGATCCGTCAAGGAGATCTCATCCGTCATCCTGTCGCTGATCGGTCGCAGGAAGGCCGCGGGGATGGGAAACACTTCTCTATGCCAGGAGCCATTGAACACACGCTCGAACGAATGCGAGTCGTCGGAGAACTCGAGATAGGTCGACATCGAGCACAAAACGACGATTTCACATACAGATTTGATAACAGGAAGGCCCCTTTTTATAGGGGCCAGCACGAATCGAGGAACAATAAATGCTAATGTTGACCGCATTAAAGGCGAAAATTTATTTATAGAAGAGCGGTTACAGTCAAACCCCATAAAGGGCGCTTATTAAAACTAGGGTGATAAAACCCAGGAAACGTCAATCTAGGTATGGAAGACCTAGGGAGTCAGCCAACCCGCGCGCACGGGCCTGAGGAGGGAACGACACATTGAGACGTTCCAGGTCGAAAAGGCTGACCCGAAACCCGAACCCTGGTTTCCATATCAGCCACACCTCCCAGCCCGCTTGAATTCCCGCGTGCTGAACAAAGTCGACCCACCCCGGACCACCGAAGGCCACCTGCCGCCTGAGTTTGGTTTTCGTCGCAACCCAGGCCTGCTCGTTGGAGTCATGGAATGGAATCTCCTCGCCCAGGAACTTCTCTAATGGCTGCACGAACGCATTGGGAAGAGGAAAGTTGTTGCGATGCCATTTCCCATCGAACCTTTGGCGCAAACGGCGCCAGCCGTCGGAGTGGACGGCGACGTCATAGTAGCCGTCCGCGTACTCCGGCGCTTCCTGAGCAACTTGCTTTCCCTTGCCGGAATTTTTCTTCTGACTCGAACTCATTTTTCTTCTCTAAAGTCACACCCATGTCGAGTCTATTTATAAGGGTGGAATCCCTAGTTGTTTCCCGCCTAAAGGACCCCTTTTTTGGCGGAATTTCCCCTTCATAAAAAGGAAAGTCGAATACATCCGGTGGGAAGATTTCCCGCCATAAAAGTAAACCCAAAAGAACGAAAAGGTTTAAAGATAAGGCGAGCAGATGAAATAAGACATCCGATCAAAACATTTGTTCTGAAAATCCTAGGGAAACAGGGCAAAATATTGTTTAAGGCCGCGGACGGGCCAATACAAAAACCAAGAGTTTGAAACAAAAAGTTAAACAAAGATAAAAAGTTGAAAAAGAGAGTTATAAACAGGGCCATAGACCCTCAGCCATCCTGAACGGGGACCTCCCCGTCACCAATCAGAGAGTTGGCGAACTTCGCATCTGCATCGTCCTCGGTCTCGTCGGCTTTATCCTCGGCATCATCCGTTTCATCCCCGTCCGATTCCAAATCCTTGGGATCGAAGAGCTGATCCTTTTTCGGCCACCAGCCGAGGTCTATCTTATGCACGGTTTCCAAATCCAGAATGGATAGTTTCATCTCCGGATGAAGAACATTCGTGGAGGCATACTTCTGGATAACCGACATCATGGCATCCACGGGTTGGCCAGCTGCAATCAGACCTCGGACACCATCGAAGAAGGCACAGTAATAGGAATAATTACTGAACTCCTTCAAATTTTCCCAAGGGTCGGCAAGCCGAGCAGCCTCATCTTTCTGAATTCTCTTCAAGCTCTCGTTGGCCTGCTCCAAGTCAAGTTTCTGTTTGGCCATTGCGCTTTTCATCTCTTTGAGTTGCAAGCCGGCTGCCTCCACGGTCTCGCGGGCCTGTTTCTCGGACTCGACGGTGCGATTCGCCATCTCGGCCACCCTGGTCGACAACTTGGCCACGTCCGAGGTCTGCTCAAACATAGCGGTCTCACAATCTTTCAACCCTTTTTTGTATTCCTCCACCTCTTTCAACAGTTTTTCATGCTCGTCCGCCAGCGACTCCCGAGCAGCAAGTTTCTTTTTTAAGCCCTCCACCTCGGCCTCCAGGGACAGTTTCAAACCAACCTCGAGATCATACTTACTCTGCAGCTCGGAGAGGCGTTTCCGAAGACCCTCGTCTTCGGTCGAGGGGGCCGAAGGGGTGGCGACACCTTTACCTTTGCGGTCCTCTAAAAGACGACCGAGCTGATTGATCATCACGGGGACCCGGGCAGCTTGGACTTTGAGCATGGTCAGCATGTGTTCGGGCTCAGCAGTATAACTCTCCATCCGGTGAGACCACGCCCCGAGGATGTTATCCACAGCCTCCTGGACATGCAAAGGGATCACGTCATCCTCGTAAGGGGGGAGAGCAGCTTTTAGATAAGCAGCAGCGATGGGGATCTCCGAATCCGCCTCGTGAATGCTGGAACTGAGTAAGGATCAGAAAGGGGACCGAGTCTTTTAAACAAAAAATCCCAAAACGAAAATCCAAGTCAAAATAAAATACCTCTGAATCTTCCCCGCGTCCACGCCAAAGATAGGCTCGCTCATACTCACCTCGCTCGGACTTTTCTCCTTCGCGGGACGAGGGCCTTTTGTCCTCCTAGGACGAACGTTTCGTGATTCCAAAATCACGTTAGTGATGGGAGCGCTAAACTCCGCTTCTGGATCGCCCGAGGCCGGGATTTCCTCGTCACGTGATCTCTTCCCTCCAAGAACCATCGTCCCGGGTGCGTTCTCCGGGCCCTCGGGAATGACCTGTTCCTCCTCCGGAATCTTGGGGAGAACCTGGTCTAGAGGCAAAGGAGAGGGAAACCCCAAGGGAAGGGCCTCCGGGGGCGGGGCCAAGGCCACGGTCACGTCGCCTTGTTTCCCGCGGCTCGTCTTCTTCCGTTTCTTAGGATCTGAAGCGAGTTTCGCCATTTTCTCCCTCTCCCTCCTAGCTTTCTCATGAGGGCTCTCCATCTCCGAACTCTTGATAGGACGCATGATCCTAGGATAGCGATGAGCTGGAAACAAAATAAAAAGTTAAGTCAGAAAATAACATAAACTCGCAACAAATGGCGTAATCATCAGGAAGACTCACGCGGGTAAATATTTTCTACGTCACGAGGAATCGTAAAAAAGCGAGCCCGAATTCGCCTGGCGTCAGTCAGCCAAAGTTTATATTTACATTCATCACCGGGAAGGGATTTTATCTTCTCCCAGATCGTTAAAAAGTCCCATCCTAACCCGTCCTCGGCTGGAGCTTTAAAGCCTAAAAGGATAGACAGACAAGGTCAGGAAACACAAAGCCAGCCGAACCCCGTTAAAAAGATAAAAGAAGGAAGTCTAGGTAAAGGCCGAGAAGACTAACGATTTTCTGTTAGCCGATACTCCCCGTCAATATGGAAGTCTTTCGAGTTCCACTCCCCCGCCACAAAAAACCATTTCTCTGACCATTCTGGTTGTTTGCTCGGCAACTCTTTTATGACCGAGTGCCGCTGTTTCAAGTAATAATCTCCTCCGCTGGTGGCGCTCATGTAGAGGAGGTAGATAAGCTCAAAACCCGTCGGTCCCCGGTACAACCCATAGAATCCAAACATGATACAATAAACGTATATCATCACCCAGCCGTTCGGGGTGATCTGCATAGGAGCAATCTCCTGCAGATGTAGGAAGTGTGCTACCGAGGAGTGTAAGGGAAAACGAAGTCCGCTCTCCATCATCGCATAATTAACCGCCAACATGCCCGGAGGAGGGGAATTAGCGAATTCATCCACCTGCGGAGCATACAAGTGGACGTCGTTCGGGATCTGCCATCTCTCCCTCATCGCTTGCAGATCCACCTCGTTCACAGTACTTTTCTTCCAGCTCGCGTCGAAAGGCGTGTCACGACGCTCTTTGACAGAATGAAATCGCCTCCGCGGGGTAAATACATATGGTCTCTCAACAGAGTACCGGGAATAATTAAAAGAGGAAGGGGGACCACGGGAGCCAGCGAGGATATCATACAAGCGGCGATAATCCTTGCTTACTTGACCACTCAGCATATCGCCCGCCTCCTCCTCGGTGAAGGGAAATTTAGACACCGCCCATTTCACTGGGGATGGGGATTCGGGACTAGCTCTTGGCCTCCCCGAAGTAGAGGCCAAACCAGAAGCCCCAACATCGCGTGGCGGCCCCAAGGACTGAGAGGGGGGAGATCGATCGTTACTCATTTCCGATTACGGCAGAAGGAGAAAAGGCTGGGAATCTTAGTCTAAAAAGTCCTATATCCCCCAGAAAAAACCCTATCGACGGAGCTTAGACCAGGGCCGCCGCCGGAAATTGAAAAGCCTAACCGAGTTTCTCGAAGAAGAAACCCTATCAGGTAACTGAACCACGACGTAATGAAAAACGAGGAGAGGATTCGATTTCCGCGTACCTGTGAACCGAAGAAAACAAAAGAAGATGGCCGGAAGTTGTCGCGCCGCCGGGAGTTTTTCTTTCTGTCGCCTGCACCCAATTTCTCTCTGAAAAACAGTTTTGGCTGAAAAGTGATTTTTGGGGCGGTTACTCAGAGGTATATATACGTAGGATCTGAAAAGGCGGGCGTGCGTTTCTGAAATTTGAAAAAGTGTCCTATATTTAATTTGAAAAGACACGTGGGTCCCTACAGAAGTCCCATCAAGCCCACTGGGTTTAATGATGACAGGAAGATTGTCCGAGGATGCAGCCAATAGATAAAAATAGTTCTCATCTCGGTCGGGAGGGGCCTGTTCGCCCACAACCGATCACACCCCTCCCGAGGGGCATTTGTTGTGTCACTATTTTTCTTGTTGTTATTTGTTATCATTATTGCCTTGTCCGGCCGATAGAGAAGATCGCAACCCGGTCATCGGCAGGGAGAGGTGCCCTGCGTCCGAGGAGAACTCGTCACGTCAGCTCACCGAGGAGGTCCGAGGTATCAAGCCCGGCCATGATGTCTACGAGCCCCCGCCGAGCAGACCAGCTATGAACCTCCTAGGATGTCCCATACCCGGGGTAGATAGCTTTGAAGAATACCGAGGATGAAATCTGCCCATAAAGGTCCGTCGGGTCACAAACAAGGATAATCCAGCTGAAGATCTCCTCCGCTAGGTGTTCGGTGTGCCCGGCTAGAGAGGCGGCGGAAATGTGGACCGGCCCATGTAACAGGCCCATGTAATAATTTCTGTTAAAGCCCATTAGGTCTAAAAAGGGAAAAACCCTAACTGTACCTCTATAAATAGACTGTAAAACTTACCTAATGAGGCAGATTGGCAGCCCCCAAAAGTAGTGTATTTTCCTTTTCCAGCTAAAAAAACTTTATTTTCCATTTCCGGTTAGCTCAATCCTCAAAAGAAATCTCTCGTGTTCTCGTACGATTTAAGCCGTGTCTGCCCGGTTTTTTATCGGCGTTAACAGTAAAAACGAGGGTTGACCCGTTTAGGATTTATTATTAGTGTTCTTATTTTTTCGGAAATTGTATAGGGTCGATTTCATGTATAGAATCGATACTGGATAGTGTAGAAATAATTTTGTAATTTATTTCACGTTAGATCGAGTACGAAACGACGACCGGAAAGATGTGACGGAGGAGACGACGAGAGGGAGGGCTCGATCGGCCATCCCCATGGCCGATCCCATGAGGATCGATCGACCCCGTGGGGTGGCTCACCGGCGACGGTGGGCGGCTCCTCTAGGGCGGCGGTCGATGGGGGGGCGCGGGGTACTCGTGATCTCGCGCTCTCCCGGTCAAGAACCACTTTCCTTATTGAATTCGTTTTCCTAATTTAATTATTCTTTTATATAGAATTTTTAATGGATTAGGAAAAAAATTGATTTTGATAGTTTTAAAGTCTTAAATTATTTTATTTCCTTTTTCCATCTAGGAATACTCTAGAATATTTCAAGTGGTTTATAGATATGATTTTAGAGTTTTGATGGAAATAGATTAGGAAAATAAAATAAATAAAAATATTAATTAATACTTTTAATATTATTTTTTATTTATTCGATTGACTTAATTTTTTAATTAAGTAACTTTTGAATTTATTAAAAATAATGGAAATTAAATATTGGAATTAATATTCCCGTCACATGGAAGCATTCAAGAACGAAGACTGAAGACTAGAAGACGCAGACGGGATGTAATAAAGCCATAATAATCGGAAAATAATATTCCAGTATTATTTTGATTATGTGATAATATTTTATGTGCTTTATTTCATAGTATGCATGCTTATGTGTATTTAATTTATGCATTAGATAGTGTATCCCTTGTTGTTGTAAAATAATAAGTGAGATAGGGATTGAAAACATTGACATGGTCTCCATTACTGTTCTCTTGGTGACTTTTATAAACTTTCGAAGTTTATATAGATAAGTCATTGGATAAGAATTCTTTTAAATTCCTCTTATGAGATCCATTGATCAAGTTTATCAAACAATGCTTAATTTGTGTTTCTGAAACTAATTTCAAGTCGACTCATTAATTCTTATCCCGGGGAGTGGAATTGGTTATGTCGAAGACACAAATTAGAGACTTTCGAGTCATTTTATGACTAGAACGATCGTCTTGTCGGCTCCCTCATTCTATGAGAGATAGAAACCTCGAGTTTTCATTTATGATTCGCCGCGTCTTGATTAATGAGATTGTATGATTATTCAAGTAATTGGATTACAATTAATAAAAATATTTTGGTGTAGTATGCCCTGCATGTGAAAGTTGATGGTAAAGTAACATGTTGATTGTATGTTTGTACGTGGATGACCTTATTTTCACAGGAAATAAGAGGAGTGGTTTGATGAATTCAAACAAGAGATGACCAAAGAATATGAGATGACGGACATTGGCCTAATGTCGTATTATCTCGGAATTGAGGTGCAACAACAGAGTGGTGAGATATTCATTTCCCAAGAAAGCTATGCAAAGGGAATTTTAAAGAAATTTAAGATGGAGAATTGCGTGGCGACCAATATTCCGATCGATGTTGGGACCAAACTTTCGAAGGACATAAATGGAGATCGTTTTGATCCAACTTCGTTTAAAAGCTTGGTTGGAAGCTTGCGATATTTGACGTGCACGAGGCCCGATTTTCTTTATGTGGTCGGTCTCATTAGTCGCTATATGGAGAATCCGACTAAGTATCATTTCAAGGTGGCTAAACAGATACTCCAATATGTCAAAGGTACGATCAATTTTGGTTTGTTTTATCCAGAAAATGGAGAAATGAAATTGTTCGAATATAGCGATAGCGAATGGACCGGAGATTCCGGCGATCGAAAGAGCACGAGTGAGTTTGTATTTTATTTTGGAGGATGTGCATTTACATGGTCGTCGAAGAAGCAACCGATAATTACTCTTTAGACATGTGAAGCGGAGTACGTTGCGGCTACGTCAAGTGTTTGTCATGCAGTGTGGTTAAGGAGTTTGCTTAAAGAACTTCACTTTGGTGAGTTGGAAACAATTGAATACATATACTAAGCTTACAGTAGTGTTTCATGTGAATTCGACTCAGACGACTTGCTTGGACAATTAGTTCGATATAAGTTATGCACTGATTGATTTTTTTATGGCTAATTGAATTATTTAGTAAATAAAAAATAAAGAATACCGATTTAAATTTATTAAATAAATAAATTATTATTGATAATAAAATTAAGTTTTGGCCATTTAAGCAACTGCATTATAAATTATAATACAGTACATTAATACTACACAATATCATCAAATCAATTATATGAACTCTATGCCTTGGACGGGCCCCGGCCCAGTGCCCAGTTATAGCCCTCCGACCCCAAAGCACCATTCGTAATCAAATTCTGCGGCAATCCGTACACGTCAGCAACGACGTCAACACTATGGTGGGCCCCCCTCCCCCTCCCGTTCTGAAACTGCTGACTCCCGGCCTCGTCGACCTCGTCCAGCGGCAGCCGATCGAACGTGGCGTTCATGAACGTGGCCGCCATGATCACCACCGGCCCCGCCGCGACCAGCGCCCCCACCACGCTCCCGCCCACCACCTGCCCCTGCGGCCCGGCCAGGTACACCGCCAGCCCCCCCACCCCGGGCGGCGCCGGCGGCGGCAGCACCGACCCCACCAGGGACAGTATCTCGAACCGCCCGTGGAGGGTCACGACGGACCCCGCCGGCGCCGGCTGCCGGAGGGCCACGCTCGTCACACAGCCCGCCGCGCTGAGCACGCAGAGCCCGCGCTGCCTCCGCCGGGCCCACCCCGCCAGCCCCTCGCAGATGTCGCAGCCGGGCCCCACCTCCATCGCGTGGGCCTTGAGGGCGTTCACGCTGTCCCGAGCGATGATGATCGGAGGCTTCGGCTTGTTCTTCGAGCCCGCGGGCCGCCCGCGGGGCCGCCGGTTGATGATCGTCTCTGAACCGCCGCCGTCGACGGCTTTGGAGTCGGCTTGCGGGCCGTGGATGAGGTTGTTCGGGCTTTCTGATTTTCCGGCCATTTGGATTGATCGAGGTTGATTAGACTGTTTAGCTCGGAGTGTACGTGTGTGGGTTTATATAATGTGAATGATTTGTTTAAAAAAGTAATTAAAAAGGTGGATGTAAGATTAATTAATTAGGATGTAATTAGAGGCGGAGTTTTGTTCCTAACTTTTAACTGCTTTAATCATTCATGTCAATTGCCTTTCTCAACAACAAAAATTAAATTTAAAAATTAATTTATTGGTTAAAGGTCCAAAAATATAATCTAACACCAAGATTTTGTTTTATTATTTACAGCAAATGAAAAACATAAAAGGAATTAAGTAGAAACTAAAGGACAAAGGTAAAGAACTTTATCAAACATTACATTTTTTTACGTCCGATAATAGTTAAGACTTTTTGACAAATTATATATTACTACTATATATACTAAGTATTGTACACATATAGTAAAATTATAATGATGATTGAATGATTATTTAATGAAAATTTTAATTTTATTAAATAAATATTTATTTTTTGTATTTATATTTAAAAATTATTATTTATTTTTATAATAAATATTTCCTCGGTACCATAGTTATAGTCACAGGTAATCAACGCTGACTTTTTTTTACCGTTCAATACGTATGATAAACAATATACAAAAATTATGAAAAAATAACTAAAATAAAATTTAACTATTAAATTTTATTTTAGTTATTTTTTCATAATTTTTGTATATCGTTTATTATACTTGGACGGTAAAAAAATTGACCACCTGTGACTATAGCTGTGGGACAGAGAGATTATATAATATACATATGTGTACGATATATGTATTAAAACTTTTTGATTAAAAATGTTAAAAATAATTATTAAAATAATTGTAAGAAAAATTAAAATATTGGTTCAAAAGTAGTATTGAAAAAGTAATTTGTTTTCTTTATTACGCGGACAAAATTAAAAAAAAAACTATTTTTACAATAATATGATAACTATTTTTAAATAGAAAAAAATAAATACTCTTATTTAAAATATAATTTTATTTTTAATTTTCAACTTACTTTTTAACTTTACTCACAATTGATTTATTTTTTAACTTTAAAATATATTTATATATTTAATTTTTTATTTTTTAACTTTAAAATATATTTATATATTTAATTTTTTGTCAAAAATTAAAAAATAACATATTTTTTTTATCTCCAAAATATTAAAAATAACATATTTCTTAAAATCCATATTGAAAAATTGGTTTTATATTTAAGAAACGTCATATTACTAAGAGTAATTTATAAAAATATACTTTGTTTGCGCACTTTCTTTTTTTTATTGTCCTACAGTAAAAAATTTCTTACTTTATTATCATAATACAATTTTATTTACTCATATACTACTAGTTTTTCAACTAATTTTTTTATTTAATTATAAATCAATATCCATTATACCCTTATTTTATACTCTCTTCGTCTCATAAAAGTTGTTATACATTCTTTTTTAGGTAATTTCATACTAATTGTCCGCACTTAAAAAAAGAAATTATTTTTACACTTTATACATTTAAAACAACAAAATATTTTTAAAATACTATCATATTTACCCACAAAAATTTATTTCTCACTAAAAAAAACCATAATACCTACTTCCTCCATCCCTTATTATAGTGGAGAAAAAACCATAATACCTTACTTTGATTATCAACAATATAATTATTATTATTTCTTAATCTATTTAAATAAAAAAAGTTGCACAAAAGAACAAAACGAACAACTCACCTGACCTGACAAGTGACACCATGTAACTGTGTAAGTGGAAACGCCAATCGCCAAGCAGCATCTCTCCCCACGCGCTTTACGCTGCGCGTGCTAAGAAGCGTCATAAATATTAATTATCGCCGGCTGTTAATGCTAAGTTTCTTCCCCAGAAAACACACTAAAACACACACACAGACACTTCGAATCCTTCTTCATCGTCTACAAAATCCATTATGATCACACACCCATAATCATCACATCTCCGTACATTTCACTTTCTATGTGATTCATTCAGTTGCGCGATGTGCCCTAGATCTCACGCAGGCACACTATAGTTTTGTGTACGGACGTACATATACAGAGGCATACGGATCTTTCTGCGATTTTCCGGCTTAACTCCGTCCGATCTCATTTTACAGCTCCCTACTGTTGATTCAATCAGGTAATATTCACTCGTTCCGACCGGTGGGTGTAGGGGTGGGGGTGATTGGGTGATGAGTGATTCGTCCAATGCTGCTATGTAGGCCACGTTATTTTGCGTGCGCTTGATTTCTCTTTTCATGCTTGTTTCGTTGTACTTGTATTTGATTTGAGATGTAGAGATATTCCCAGAAAACAGTGTATTATGGATTCGATTAAGGGACTTGCTCGGTTGATTTTCTATTCGAGGCTTTTGTTTCAGTTTTACTTATTTCTGGAATCGAAATTATTTATGGGGTTTGGATTATTGTTGGGTTGCCTTGGGAATTCGAATATTTCCGAAAATGATGTTCAATCTGAAAATTGGATTTGCGTCTAGTTAACTTAGAGATGAGGATCTGAAATTCTGCCTCACATTTGAGCTATACTAATCTGTTTTTTTGTATAGTTTTTGTCGTTAAATATCAATCTATTTGAAATAGAACTCCATCTTCTCTGTATTAATGTATGTAATTATTGATCCTTATGCAGTTGGACATCTGTATACCATCCTTCTTTTGCCCTGAACGTTCAGATTCTTATTAAAGTGTTACTTCGGAGTTCGGGGTATTTTGGATGTGAGGCGAGTTGTGGAACAAGATCAAACGTTTTTTGGAATTGACTTGTGATGCCTCATTAGTAGATGAAATCAGCTCAGGTTTCGCGCCTAGGAATGAAAAACCCACACCTATTTCCAATGCCCCGCCAGCGTAGTCACGTGAAGAGGCCAACATGGATTATCGTATTAGTTTCATTAGTCAGCCTGTTCTTAGTCTTTGCGTATGTTTATCCTCCTCAGAGTTCCGCTGCATGTTATGTGTTCTCATCTAATGGTTGCAAGTCATTCGAAAATTGGCTTCCTCCTGCGCCCGCCAGAGAACTAACGGATGATGAAATCGCTTCCCGTGTTGTAATTAGAGATATATTGACAACGCCGCCAGTTATTTCCACACGTCCCAAAGTAGCCTTCTTGTTTTTGACACCAGGTGCTTTGCCATTTGAGAAACTATGGGATAAATTTTTTCAGGTTTTTTTCTCTCTCTCTCTCTTTTTAAATGCTGAAAGCCTGAAACAATAGATGTAACTTAACACTTTTTTTTTGGCTAGAGTAACAAATTATTTTTTTGCTATGAGGTCTTATTATAATTTTGTCTTAGATATAGAAATTCTGGTAGAAACATTTCCTAACTCGCTGATGTGGGGTGTAGCCTTATTTGGGGTGGTGCAGAGACTATCAATTCAACTTGTTAATTGTTATCATAACCAAGATGTTCAAAATACATGCATACATGTATATATATTTGGAATGACGTTACTAACTAAAGCAAAATATTGTGCAAGTTTTTCTGAAGTATGTGTAACATAATTTTCTTTGGATGCACTTATATGTAAAATCATTTGCTTCTATATTCTGTCTGACCAACAGAGAATAATGACACAATTAATTTGTGATTTGTTTGATGGAACACTCTCCTGTTTAATTTACGAACATGTTTAAGTTCCACTTTGTATGTTCAAGGTTTGGCATGACAACCTTTTGGTATATAGCATGGACCAATATTTTCTCAGAATTTCCCTATATTGGCAGGGCAATGAAGGTAGGTTTTCTGTATATGTACATGCATCCAAGGATAAACCTTTGCATTTCAGCCGCTTTTTTATCAATCGGGAAATTCGTAGCGATGAGGTTCGTTCCTTCTCTTTCTTTTAGTTGGAAAATGATTATTCATCTCCTGTATGTGCTTTTTGTAATGTAACATCATTGAAGCGATTGAACTTTCACACACGAGTTTATATAAATTGTTTGAACGTGTTCTTTGTATTTTGGATATCTATCTTATCTTACGACTTACTTACGATGATTTTTTTCTGCATGGATGGGTTGGCTCCATTATTTATGGAAAAGTGCAAAATGTAGAAGTTGTATGACTAATGTGCATTGTAGGCTGCCACACTACATCTTTTTTTCTTAAAAGAACTAAATATGTCCAAAACATCTTTTATGATCTATAATCATCATTATGAAAACACATTTCTAAAGTTCAAAGAATATTACACTCAGTTTTTTAATGTCTGATTCTATTTGATGCAATGTAAGTGTTTTTGTTTTGTTTCGTACAGAATCATATATTTTCCTATTTAAGTAAAATTTTGATGGTCTGTTTAATTTTAGTATTTCCTTCAGTGTCACCCAATGTTATGAATGTTTTGTCAAACTATATTAAATAGTCAACAATATAAGTTTATATGAATGATTTACCAATGAAGGTAACATGGGGGAGAATCTCAATGGTTAATGCTGAAAGACGGCTTTTAGGTAATGCACTCAAAGATCCAGACAACCAGCATTTTGTTCTACTTTCTGACAGGTTCTTATAAACTAAGTTTTCTCGTGTTCCATTTTTCATTTTTTTCTGAATTCATGCGAACATTCAAGATACTAATCACATTTCGACTGCAGTTGTGTTCCTCTTCGTGGTTTTGATTATGTGTACAACTATCTCATGTACACGAATGTTAGCTTTATAGATTGGTAAGTATGATTTGAATTCATTTCGTACTGTTTTCTAGTTCATGGCTTATAATTTGCAGCCATAATCCTGTTGGGTCCTGTGTTTGTTATAATCAGCGAATAGCTTATAAATGTACAAGATGAATACCAAAACAACTTTGATACGGAAATGAAGCTTAAATTTAAGTGTTGAGTGCGATACATGCCTATTCATTTCATGTTACTTTACTTCTAATTGAATTGTATCTATTACAGTGGTACAACGTAATATGACAAAAACTCAGCGAATGTTTCATTTAAAACAATGAAATAAGAATAGAAAACTTGGACAAAATGAATGACTGAGAATTTAATAATGCACCATTTATTTAACTAGCATTGTTATTTAATATTTCCTGTGGTTATACATAAAATATGGCATCGGTCCTGTTTTCTGCAGTTTTGAGGATCCTGGCCCACATGGAACTGGGAGGTACGTTGAGCATATGTTACCTGAAGTCGAGATGAAAGACTTCCGAAAGGGTTCACAGGTATGTTTCATATGTTAACAATGCGCAGAAAAACTTGCAGATTAGAAATTGATCACAAGCTTCTAAAGTAATAATAATAGGTAACACCCACAAAAAAAAGGGAATAAGCAGTTCTATTATTATAATAGACATTTTATCTTGCTACTAATTTTCAAGAGAGGAAGAAGTACTAGTTGATCACCAAGTTGTCTTTACTGGATCTTAGAAGTTGACAATTTGAAATTAATATTAATATATTGCTGCTTGATCAATCATTACTCTATTATATGTATTTTATTTATCAGCCATGTTGTAAAACTCCTTATTTTGAATGCAGTGGTTTACTATGAAGCGGCAACATGCTATTATAATCATGGCTGACAGTCTCTACTACTCAAAGTTCAGGGACCATTGCAGGGTAATCAGAGTTTAATCTATAATTTAAATGAAGTATTTACTTGACCTATAATACAGTTTTATGGCCTCAAAGTTCTTTATAGAAAAACATCATTTGCCTTTGACTAAGTTACAGCCATGTCAGTTTGATGCTACTTTATTTCCTTCAATGAATATTATGTTTGATTAAAAGAAACATCTTGTTTAACTTAATTTTTACACTATGCTTCTGGATAAAGTAGTGAGGATGCATATCAAACCAAAACAAAAAAAAAAGTATCATAATGTGTCTTCTACTTGAGCTGAGTTGATACTTAGCTTTTTAAGTACCTAAATGAGTAAGAAAAACTGTAATTGAAGGTGTTTTTTAAGCTTAACTATGAAAATTTGAGTTGCTTTCTCTTCTAGCTTTCGATGTCCCACTTAAAATTCTGGCCATCGTTCCTTTATTTAAAGGGTTTGTGTTTTTCTTGATTTTCCCAAGTCTTATAGGCCTCAGTGGCTGCTACTCTTCTATTTCTTTGATTGCTATTGCTGTTTAATTTTTCATAATACACTGAAGCACTATTGCCAATTTGCCATGTATATTTTTGATTGAACAGCCAGGCATGGGGAATATCAACTGCTACTCTGATGAACATTATCTTCCCACATTTTTCTATGTGAGAATTTCTGTATACTGAATCTGAATTATTAAGACGCCATTTTTCCTTCCCTAAATTATTAATATTATTTGATATTTTTTTATCTTTATTGTTGTTCATGGCCTTTTCAGATGCTTGACCCGGCTGGAATAGCCAACTGGTCTGTAACGCATGTTGATTGGTCTGAAATGAAGTGGCATCCAAAATCATACAGAGCAAAGGATGTTCACCTAAGGCTGATGAAAAATATTACAGTACGTCATGTTCTTGTGCAAATGCAATTTATGGAAACATTTCAATTATCTTACAAGTTACAAATATATCACTGAAAAGAGACGTGTTATGGACTTACGGTGTAAAAACTTTAACCGCAATTTTTGTTTCTAATGTGATACTGCAAAATTATATGGATTTTATAGGCTATGGAGTATTAACAGTCTCTTTCAACTATTTTTGCAGTCTATTACGGAGAGTTTGCATGTTACGAGCGATGAAAAGGTTAGTATAATTGTGTCTTGCTCTGTTAAATTTTTTAAAATGTCTTTATTAATATTCTCATGAAAAATGTTTTTCGTCACTTGATTGTAGAGAGAAACTCAGATTAGACCTTGCATGTGGAATGGAAGAGAACGACCATGTTTTTTATTTGGCAGGAAATTTTTACCCGAGACTCTAGATACTCTATTACATCTTTACCCCAATTACACATCTATTTGAGCATGGCTTTTTAGCGCCTGCGTTGATTCTTTGGTCGATTCAAGTATTGCAGTCGACCCCATTTGTCGCCATTATATAGTGGTAGCTTGTAAGCGCATCTTGGTTATATAGGATTCGGAAGCTTTCCCAAGATGGCTTCTGTTTAGTGCAAAGGCAACCAAATGAATGAAGGTGAAGAAATGGCCATTGTTGCATCCTTCAGACAATCATTTGAACTATTTTTTGTTTCACAAAATCCTATATGGGACTTGGGACAACAGAATTGTGGCTGACATTTTTTTTGTAGAAAAAAGTCGTGATTATTGAAAGTACTTCCGCAATTTCTCGTTACATAAATCGATACCATTGGCCGCTGCACACACTACCTATCTGTGAAATTTACAAGAAAAGTTTTTGCTACTTTCTTTCTTACACACAATAATCATGTTACAGAGTGTAGATTTTTTATTGATAACACACAGGTATGTTCAATAAAATTGTTGAGAGTTAAGTTGCAATCTAGCCAGCAGCATATACTTCTAAATCTCGGTTTAAAAGATCATCATATAGCCCTTAACAAAATCCAAGAACATGGCTTATTCTTACAGCTCTCATGTTGCTTTAACACATCTCACCATTCACCTTCTCGTTATCTGCAGTTCCTTCACAAACACAGCGAGTCGTTCAAAGCTCGCCCTCAGGCTCATCCACCGCTACTCCATTTTCTCCCCTTCCTACACTTCAAAACTCGTCGAACATGACGACATCAGAGCTCCCGTTGTTCCAGCAGAAGACGGCACCGTTTTCCTGGTCAACATTTCCATCGGCTCCCCTCCGGTCCCACAGCTCATGGCCATGGACACCGGCAGTCAGCTGATATGGGTCCACTGCACCACCTGCGCCGGATGCAAAAACATATTCAACCCTCAAAAGTCGTCCACCTACAAAAAGCTATCCGGCGATTCCCCTCGGTGCCTCGATTTCATGCACACCAATCACCAATCCCTCGAGTGCTCCTACACAATACGATACCAGGACCTATCTTCAAGCAAAGGCGTTTTGGCCATGGAGAAATTCACTTTCCTCACGTCCTCCGACGGGACAGTCGAGGTCCCGGACTTCGTCTTCGGCTGCGCCCAAAAAACGAGCGGGCTCATCCGAGACCTCAACGGGGTCTTCGGGCTCGAATCTCCTAAAACGGGCAATAAATTCTCCTACTGCATAGGTAACATAAGCGACACCGGTTACGCGTACAACCGGCTCGTACTAGGCGAGGGGGCCGTGATCCAGGGGGACTCGACCCCCATGCGGATCAAAGATCGAGAATACTACGTAACGCTCGAAGGCATAAGCGTGGGGGAGAAAAGAATTACGGTTGAGCCACTGGAGTTTTTTTACAACGTGGCCATCGACTCAGGGAGCACGGTGACCGAGCTCGTGAGGAGCGCTTACGAGCCGTTGATTTCGGAAGTGATGAATCTGACGGACGGATTGTTGGAGAGGGTTCGTGTGAGGAATGCGGAGGATCAGGTTTGTTACTCGGGGGATTTGGAGAGGGACCTCAGAGGATTTCCGATTGTGACGTTGCATCTGGCGGAAGGGGTCGACGTGGACTTGGATGTCGAGGCTATGTTTCACAGGACGAGAGATGGGTCGGCGTTTTGTGCGGCTGTGATCGAGTCGGAGGTCAATATGATTGGAGTGAGGGCTCAGCAGTACTATAATGTGGGGTTCGATTTGGATGCGAAGAGGGTTAGTTTTCAAAGAATCGATTGTCAACTACTCGAGGACTATTAAATACGTAGTAGTATAATGTGTTTGTATAATGTGTTTGTTAGTTAGTCGTCATAACAGAAACACAAATTAAACAATCCTAATTATAAACCTACAAATGGCTTCTTCACAATTTCCTCATTAACGCACCTTCATAGTTTATGTTTATTAGGAATTTAGGATAATTAACAATTTAGTTTTCAAAAATATAAAATGAGCATCTATAAGACTATAATCTATGTCAGGGTTGTTAGCTCAGTTGGTTGAGCGCTCGAATTGAAGATCAAAGATCCTAGTTCGAACCCAAAACATTGTAATTGACCTATACCAAAAAAAAAAAAAAGACTATAATCTATAACTTATTCATAAATATTCATTTTTGTATTTAAATCAATCTATTTGCTATTGAAATTTGAAATGTTATATATTATTATGGTAATGTTAAAAATATATAATTTATCATATAAGTAATATATTGCATATAAAGTAAATTTATATTAAAAATTAAAAATTATTTATTTAATTAACATTTTAATTTTTTTAATTTAAAATATTACGCATTAAATTAATATCATATTAATAAATAAACAATTTGTTATATTTGCAATAATATAATATAT
Organism: Euphrasia confusa; assembly: GCA_954870475.1. Taxonomy (NCBI): domain Eukaryota; kingdom Viridiplantae; phylum Streptophyta; class Magnoliopsida; order Lamiales; family Orobanchaceae; genus Euphrasia; species Euphrasia confusa. The sequence goes on from OX940960.1 coordinate 30,403,856, forward strand.
GAAACAATACATTGAGCGATGAAAATTACAACTCACACATATAAATTTATCTTTTATTTTTTTTAAATAATTTAGTATAATTTTTCAAGAATTAAATTTATGGCTGAATTTTTTACTCAAAATTAAATTAGTTATAATTTATTGAGCTTTTTGCAATCTTGATAAAATAACAATAATGTTTTTTTTATAAAGGTCAATTACATATAAAAAACAGAGTGCGCATAGGAAGAGAACCCCACAACCCAGAGCTTAAACCACCAAAACTAGACATATAACACTAAAAAATACAAAAAACAATCACATGATATATGTCAAAAACACAAAGCTTAAACCAACCAAACTAGACATATAACACTAAAAAATACAAAAAACAATCACATGATATATGTCAAACTCTCTTCAGTGCTCGTGCCCGTATGATAGAGATCGCATGAGAAGCCACCACTCCAGACGGCACCGACCGTGTCTCAAAGATTCTCGTGTTCCTCTCGAGCCATATATAATAGATCAGAGCAGCTAGAAGTCCACAATACGCACAAAGAAATTATTATACTTAAATATTTTTAAATATAAATAAATCTTATAAAAATTTTAATTTAATATTTTTTATAATTAAACTAATTAGTAGTATTATTTTTATATTTCAAGCTTGGAATTTCAAGGCTTAGTTCAGCCCAAGACGGGCTACTGCCTACCTGGCAAAAATGACCAGATATTTTTAATTAATTAATTATTAAATAATACGGAGTATTATTGTTTACATTTTTAACATAGTTTAATTATAAAACTTATTAAAAACATAAAATAAATGTATAATAATTCCTTATGATAATAAATATAATTAAATTTGTACAAAAATAACTATAATATTAGTCAAAATTAGTAATAATTTTTTTATGAAATTAATAAATTAATAAATATGTGTCAAAAATATATTAAAAAATCTGGTCAACTCAGCTTATCAAACCAAAATCTAGTCTAACCCATTTGCTTGTTGAGCCGGGCCAAAAATTAATATATTTCATTTAAAAATATTATTTATACTAATAGTCACACTTCCACACTTCCTTTTGTATTTTGTGAAAAAAATAGGACTATTAATGTGGAGGAGAGGGAGTACTACTTTTGTTTCTGATCAGTCACACTTCATTTGTTATTGGATAAATTACATTTTCCTACCTGAGGTTTACTACTTTTTACATTTTCCTACCTGATTTGAAAAACGTTCCATGTAACTACATGAAGTTTAAAAAATTTACACAAACCTACCCCCACTCGCCGAAATCGAATATTCCGATGAATATTCCGATTTGAAGATCAAAATAATAATTTCTACTTATATTTTTAGTTAATTACCAATATACCCTTAATCTGGTCAACATTATTTAAATAATAAAATATATAAATAATCAAATATTAAATAAAAATATAAAAATCGCATCTTCAAATCCTCAATTCTTCCCTATTTGAAAAACCTAAAATTATTAATTTCCTTCACAATTTATACATAGTCTAATTAATTCCCCTTACCAAAAACAATAAATCAAAACATCATCATCATTGTTTATATAGAAATGAAAAACAAAAAAAATGGAATTATCACACTCAATGATGAGTCTTAATTTGCATCTATTTATTCGAACAATGAGAGAGTGAGGAGAGATCGACGACGGATGAGAAGGCGAGGGCAGCGACCTTCGAATGGGGAGTGCTCAATCGACGAAGGGAGGCCGACTTTCGGCCATACGCGGCGTGGTCGTTTTCTAGATCTGATTTCCACCTCCAACTGATGTCTCCACCTCCGATTGATTATTTAGATCTGGGTCTGTTTATTTCATGAGGAGATAGAAAAGAAGACGGGCATGAGGAAAGAGGAAGGGTGATTTGTGCAGTGGATGTTGCCGCTGAAGATGGCGATGTCTTTATTTTCTCGTGCATCTGATTATGTTTGAAGATTCAATTCATTTGTTTTTTTTTCTGTAAATTATTATTTTTGACAATTATTTTAACGTTTTAATTTTCTGCAAATACTGTAATATTTTTGAAGATAATCTGTGTCCATAATTTCCTATTTGCTTAATTAATTTATTACTAAAATATGAAATTACAATAATATCCCTCCCACTTCCGTACAATTATAATGAGCACTCACAAATATGGAGCGTGGAATTCACTTCCCGGAATATTCTTCCGAATATTCTATTTTTACGGGTTGCGGGTAAGTTTTTGTAAATTTGTTAAATTTCAGGTAGTAACATGCAACGATTTTCCGGTTAGGTAGAAAAGTGTAAAAAGTAGTAAACTTCAGGTAGAAAACTGTAATTTACCCTTTGTTATTTACAAAGGAAATGCGTTAACTAAGAGCATCCTCAATGGTAGGTACAATTCCTACATGACATGGAATTGTAACTAGGTACACCATTGGGGACTTGGGTACAAATAGGAGAAAGAATTTTGGAGTATCTATTATTAGATACTAGGTACAAATTGAAATTGTGTTTTATGGGTCCCACATTCAAAGAAGATGAATATTTGTACCTCAAACCATTGGGATGTTGAGGTATAAATTCATATATACAAATTATTGATGATGTGTCAAATGAATTGTACTATGTTTATGTACACCATTGGAGATGCTCTAAGAGCATCTCCATTTGTATACCTCAATATAGGTACAATTTAGTTGCCACATCATAAAATTATTTGTACCTATCAATTTGTACCTAAACATTACAATGGTTAGAGGTACAATTCTTCTTCTTTTTCCATGTGGGACCCACAATATAAGACACAAACCAATTTGTACCTAGTATCAAATATTTGATACTCAATTTTATCTCTCCTAATTTGTACCTCCATCCCCAATGGTGTACCTAGGTACAAATTGTTGCCACATTGGATTTGTACCTACCATTGGGGATGCTCTAATACTCCCTATAGTTTACTAAAGATCCAATACTTTTGTGCACGAAAATTAAGAAAATATTAATTTTTGATTTTTTTATATTTCAGTAAAGAGTAAAAATGGATTTTTAAGTTTAAAAATAAAGTAAATGTGAGTGGAGTTTAAAAAGTAGGTAGATAAAGTATTAGTAAAATAGTATTCTAAAGTGAAAATTTTAGACTATTTATTTCTTTTTTGGGGCATCAACTATTATGGGACATTTCAAAAAAAGAAAGTATTGTAATTTTTGTAGGAGAAAGGGAGTACAAAATACTACACATAGGAAGTATTTAAAAATTCAGTTCATCTTATACTCATTCAATTCTATATGTACTCTTGATTATAATAATTATTAACCCCACAATCCATTTTTCTACTTTATTTATAAATAATAATACTATACTCAATGCACACATAACATGTCATTTTTTCAATTTCAATACTCAAAAGAAACGTAAATTAATTCAACGAAAAAATACAGAAAGTAACACGGAGAAAAATTATTTTAATTTTCGTTTTTCCTACTTAGATTTTGTTTCATTTTTACTGAATTCGACAACTGAACTAAATATGTTTGAATTTGACCACCCAAAATTATGTAGTAACTTTTGTATTTAGATGTGTGTATCCATCCATTAGAGGAAGATGGAAGAAATGAAAAAAATATGAATAAATCGAGGCTCGTGTTCAACACGATTTTTTTAAAACAAATTCGTCATCTACGCGTACGATTGTTTCCCAAGATACAACGATTCTTAAGCAAACACATGCTTACGGCGAACTGAGATGTTGCTTAAGAAATATCACCGGAGGGTCAAGAAACGGGCTAAGAAAAAGAAAGACGAGAGCGATTGCTCGGAAGATGTCTTTAAATTCTCTTGTTCATCTTCGATTATTCTCGACGTTTCAAGTCATATTTTTGTGCAGCCCACTCGACTGCTCTTATATAGAGATGGTTGGAGTCGAAGGTTCGTTGAATGTGGACGGTCAAACCACCTTTTGTAACGTCTCAACATTCAAAACCATACTAATGGTCACTTAAATACCATTATTCAAATATTAAAATTCAATTATGTAACTTATTATTATAATAATAATAATAATAATAATAATAATAATATCATATTATTATTATATTCATAATAAAATATTATAAAGAAAAATAGCAACAAGTGTGCATAATAAGGTACTCCCCTTTATATATTTACTACACTTTGCATGTTTTTTTATTTAAAATATTTTATTCTCTTTGGAATACTCTTCCGATTAGTTACATTTTTTTGATAATTAATTTATCATTCATACTACTCGTAATTGAGCGTATGAGATATCAAATCGAATCTCTCTACGAGATGCTCATTTTCCAACAATTCCCCACATGAATGAAAATTATACAGACACCATAAAAAAGTTTGGTGATATAACTCAACGTTAGAAACGTGCATAGAATAGTTAGGTGTTATTCTTTGAACCTTTCCTTATGAAAGCATACTTATTTTACTAGTTAAATAGTAGACACGATATCTTTGAACTATTCACCATTTGTGTAAACAATGGTATACTCCCCTCACGTTCTTTCTAACAACTCTCGGTTCTCATAGTTATGTTCATTTTGGCCCTGAACATCTGCCTGTAAGATTGTTTAAGAATATGTATTACTATATTCTCTTCGAAGTGGCCCCACTTCTCTCTTACATAGGTGATTTCCTTTGAATCATTAATAGTCATATGCTAATCCTCACAACATATCACTGTAACATCTCTTAGGCAATGGACTTTCATGGAAATTAAATTCCCCCACATAACAGTGATAACGAAGTTAGACAATTAGGTTGTCCTTTTGAACCTAGTTCTTGGGATCTCCAGTCATATAGGTAAAGTTTTCAATCGTCTCAACTCATTTTCTTTAAGGCTTTAAGTCCAATCCTTTAGATGACGACAATACTAACTCTCGATTTAACCATTTCTTTGGTTAATTGACTGCGATATTATCTTTAGATCTTATATAGTCTATTGAGATAACTCCAGTTGAGAGTAGTTGTCATACATTGTGTTCTTCCAATTGTAAATTGACAACACAATTAATACTAATTGGATACACATGTTTCGTCTACTTCGGATGTTCTTTTTAACTTCCAAATTTTTATTGTACAAATAATTCATATTTCAATATGAATTTCAAAAGTCTAATATTTACTTCTCATTAAGTAAATATTACTTTTATTGATAAAAATCAACCAATAATAATTTTGACTTTTCTCTTTTATTTACTTCTCATTAAGTAAATAATATTAATTGTGAGAATAAATTATTATTACCTCATTCATATTATTATATGAATTTCAATAATTCATTTAATTCTCTTCAATTTATACCACATTCATAACTCTTTATTATATGAATTTCAATAATTTATTTAATTCTCTTCAATTTATACCACAATTCATAACTTTTTATGAATTTCAAAAGTTTTATTTCAATAAATAATAATATAATAAATTTCACTATTTATTATATTCAACCAATAGTTATATAATAAATTTCACTTTTTATTATATTTGAATGGTATAAATTAGTTTAACTTATTTTCCTCACCATAATTATACAATAATGATTTTATCATTATCACATTAATAATAATAATCAGCATATTATTATATCACATAAATTAATAAAATATACTTAAAATGCAAAATTTTATTATTCAATTATATCATAAGATATATACATCAACCCTTAGTGATTTCACATTTAATCACTTATTTTTACGATAAATTAGATCAATCAATTACACAATATTCTCAATAATGTTAGCTTGAACTAATTTTTTTTTCTTAAAAAAATTGTATATCACTACGTGTGACAACAACAATTTTTTTCTCGACTTCAACAAAGTCGTTGAATTTTTCCTTGGTTTATCACAATGATTAACCAAAATATCATCTAGTGTGGCGCACCATCACTAGGTCTCGAAGGATACATGTTCGTTCATTCAAACAATGATGAACCATCTCCGGTCGTACGAGCACAAATATCAATTCAACCATCAAAACACAAAAAAATGAATAATCGAGGCTCGTGTTCAACACGATTTCCTTAAAACAAATTCGTCTTCTACGGGTACGATTGTTTCCTAGGATACAACGATTATTAAGCAAAACATTTGCTTACGGCGAACTGAAATGTTGCCTAAGAAATATCACTGGAGGGTCAAGAAACGGGCTAAGAAAAAGAAAGACGAAAGCGATTGCTCGGAATGCGTCTACATATTTTTCAAACAATTTCATTCTTTCTCGTTTCTTTTCGAGTATTCTCGACGTTTTCAAGTCGTGTTTTTGTGCAGCCCACTCGACTGCTCTTATATAGAGATGGTTGGAGTCGAAGGTTCGTTGAATGTGGACGGTCAAACCACCTTTTGTAACGTCTCAACATTCAAAACCACACTAATGGTCACTTAAATACCATTATTTAAATATTAAAAAATTCAATTATGTAACTTATTATTATAATAATAATAATATCATATTATTATATTTATAATAAAATATTATGAAGAAAAATAGCAACAAGTGCGCATAATAGGGTACTCCCCCTTATATATTTACTACACTTTTTACATATTTTTCTATTTGAAATATTTTATTCTCTTTGGAATACTCTTCCAAATTCCAATTAATTACATTTTTTGAAATTTAATTTATCATTCATATTACTTGTAATTGAGCGTATAAGATATCAAATCGAATCTCTCTACGATATGTTCATTTTCCAACAAATTATACTTTCTCCATTTTGGTGCAAGTTGACTATTTATGTATAAATTAAAAAAATGTGTAATCTAATTAGAGTTTATGTAATATTTAATTGTTATTTTATAAATAAATTGTATTAATAAAGTAGAATGATGTATAATACTCTCTTAGTTCTAATTATCTATGCACAAATTTTTATAATTAAAAAAAAATGTGTATAAAATAGTTGGAAAAAAATATATTATAATAACATTTAATATTAATTTTTTTCATTTAAAAATATTTTATTCACAATGTAATAACCTAAAATAATATATGATCACTTTTAAACCAAACTACTATTGTGTCAAAGTGGCAAACATTAAAAATACTAAGAAAAATTGCAAATGAATACAAGACAAGCCGTGCATTAAAATACAACTCCGGGCGGCTCCTACTTTTCAACATTGTGTGGACCTAACAAAATAGTTTGGAATATTGTTTGGTCTTAAATCAACGGTCGGTTTTATTTTTTTATGTTTTATAAAGTCTGAAGGCAATTTAAAAACAAATGAATTTGAGGTATTTCCAAATAAATTTGATAAAACTTAAAATTATGAATTATAATATACATATAAGGCGCTTTCAAACATACCGTACATACCTAACTTAATTATTTTTTTATAATTAAATTTTTTTAATTCATTCTATTTAATACCCTCGCTTTTTAAATTAGAAAAAAAGAAAAAGGTAAGTTGATCGATTATTACCAATTATTATGTAAATTTATTTGGTTTGGTAACACACGTAATATGCTCTACGAAAGAGATTTTGAATAGTTGAAGCAAAAGACTCCACGCAATAATTAATCGCTTGTCTTTATTTCTTCTAAGTTTAGATGCATTGTCTACTATAATAATTTACAAATGATCTATGTAATGATTTATGTTCAATATTGGTTCGGGACAAAAGACATATACTTTGGAAAATGTGATGATCAATGTTTTGGGACCGCTTGTAAAATATGATTATGTGTTAAATGTTACTCATAATCGCGCTTATAGTTGGATCAAATAACACTTTTGTTGAGGAAATTCTGATCAAATAGAAATAAACGCGAGCTCTGTCGACACTGAATCCCTCACAATAACATTGATCGACTGTCAGCTACACTGAACCAACGCACAGCAACACTGAACCACTTGATCGAACACTAAAATCACACACACGTCGAAAACAGTCAACACTCACCGCGCCGAAAGTTTGTATGTATATCGAACTCAAACACGAAGAGAAACAATCACACAACAAACGATCTTACGTGCTTCGATCACCGGAAGGTGATCTACGTGCACGGTGAAGGAGAGGGGTTTTCTGGTATTATATTGATGCAGCCCCAGAGTCGTCGTTCATACAAGACCCGGTGCGAGTTCCAGCTGGACCAGTTACGCGCTCGAGAGCCAAGAAGTTCAAGGCAAGTTTGATGGCGATGATCCAAGAAGTCTGGGAGCAAGAGCTAATGAAGAAACCCATTGGTGAAGTGGAGAAGCCAAGCCTCATCAATCTGATTGCGTACGAGGAGGCCGAACCAACAGAAGACGAAGCTGGAACCATGAAGACGAAGCCAGAACAGCTTGTGTCGGACGACATGGAAAGCTGTCGGCCGACAAGTGGTTTGTCGGACGACACCTCTTGGCTGTCGTACGACATGTAGTGTAAAAGGCGAGGACGGTACAGACGGGATTCGCAGGTTGAACCTGCGAACGACGAAGATTTGTCGGACGACAGGATTTCCTGTCGGACGACAAGAGGATGTCGGACGACACATATTCCTGTCGTACGACATGAGCCCTGATTCTTTATGGAAATCGCGTTTTCGCGATTTCAAGACTTTATTGCGTATTTTCCTTTTGTTTTGTGACTTTTTAGGTCAGCCTATATAAAGGCTATGAACCTAATTGTTTTAGGACACAATTTGAAGACTAATAATATATTTCGTGAGTTTATTCTCTCTCTCTTTTCGTTCTCTTTTCGATTGTGCCAAAAGAGATCAACCCGACGAATCAACGAAGCATACATACTTCGTTCGTGTGTCATACATCGATTTCCGAGTTGCTGCATCGATCTCGTGTTGGGGGTTAGGGTTCCGTCCTTAATTGATTTCACGATTTCAGGTTCATAGGTTTGGGATCATCCGCCAGGTATCCAATTTTATCGTTTTCTTCTTCTTCCGCTCAATCTATCAACGAGGTACGTATCATCTGGTATCAGAGCCCAGGCTAGGGTTTCTAATTTCTGATTACGTGACCTCGATTCTTCTTTCTTTCCGTATTTCTTTTCTTCTTGCTGAATCGGATCTCTTTCATCCGTAAGCACAAAAAAAACAAAAAATTCTATAAAAATTATTTCCACTCCGTTTTGCGCGAAATTTTTTTTTTGGGAGTCTCGTTCCTGGTAGTAAGTCGAATACTCAGCCATAAAAAAAAAAAGAGTATTTTGGCGGGAAAAATTTTCTTCGACCAATTTTTTGTGTGTGATTTCTGAGTTTTCCGGCATCGTTTTGAGCCAATTTGGTGTTATCGTATTTTTCGTTCCAATATTTTCCGATTTTTGTTTCTTGCTACGTCGTATTGTGTGTTTTTGGGGATTTTGTCGGTTCTGATCTCGTCTGGTAGATCGCGGAGTTCGATATATTGAGGGAGAATTTGAGTGGTAAAGGCAGAGTGTGTGAGAATATTAGAGTGAAAAAAGCCATACCTGAGTGAAACACGAGTGCTGAGTGAATCCCATCTTGAGTGTGATACACGAGCGTTTGTGAGGTGGTGAGGTTTCCTTTACTTTTATTGCTTTTATTACTAACGTTTTCTGTGCAGGTATGTCTGGAGAACCGAAAAATAAGGAGATAGCTGAGGGGTCTATTAACAACGACCAATTACAGTCCATCTTGGATGTGGTAGATAAGCGAATGGCAAAGAGCGAGGAGCGACTGGCAAAGATCCTCTCATCGGAGATGGATGTGGTACATGACCGACTCCTTGCCCTAGAGGATAATTCTCGTCGAGAGAATGTAGAGACTCGGAGAGTCGCAATGCGCAACGTCGGGCGAGATAACCAGCATCGTCGTAATGGGCGACACAGGAATGCCAACCCCGAAGACGATGAGGCTGAAGAGATGGATAACAACTTGAGCACCATCAAGATGACTGTTCCCACATTCATGGGAAAGAACGATCCAGAGTTGTACATCGAATGGGAGAGAAAGGTTGAGATGATGTTTGACTGCCACAACTATTCCGAGCTCAAGAAGGTGAAATTGGCGGCTATCGAAATTTCTGACTATGCCTTGGTTTGGTGGGATCAGCTGGTTGCCAGTAGGAGGAGAAACTATGAGCAACCTATTGAAACATGGGCCGAGATGAAGTCTGTGATGCGAAAGAGATTTGTTCCTTCTCACTATTACCGAGAGTTATACAACAAGCTGCAGAATCTACGACAGGGGACGAAGAGCGTAGATGAATATTTTAAGGAGATGGAGGTGGCAATGATTCGGGCCAACATTGAAGAGGATCGAGAAGCTACCATGGCTCGGTTCTTGGCTGGACTGAATTGGGAGATTCGTAATGCAGTAGAGTTGCAACCGTACGTCGAAGTGGAGGACATGGTTCACATGGCGATCAAGATTGAGAACCAGCACAAGAGGAGGGGTAGTTCTAGCAGTGCAAAGCCGACTCAGTCTTCTTGGAGATCACCCCAAGGTCCGAGTGGTTCTACACCTAAAGGGAACCAATGGAAGAAAGAGGTTCCACCTCGAGATGAGAAGAAGACCTACTTTAAGGGTCGTTCGGAGGGTGCAAGTTCAGCAACTCAGGTCAGCCCTTCAAATCCTGATAGTCGCAACCGAGACAAGAAGTGCTTCAAGTGTCAGGGATTCGGGCACATTATGAGTGAGTGTCCTAACCGACGACTCATGATCTTGAGAGACGACGGAGAAGTCGTGACTGATGGTGAAGGTGAGGAACCGACACCTACGGCTACAGCAGATTCCGAGGATGAGGAGGAGATCTTAGCCATCGAGGGTAACCTGTTTGTAGCTAGGAGAGTCTTGAGTGCACATACACAGCCCGAGGAAAGGGAGCAGCGGGAGAACCTTTTCCACACGAGATGCCATGTGAGGGATAAGGTGTGTAGTGTGATCATTGATGGTGGGAGTTGTACGAACGTGGTAAGTACAAACATGGTTCAGAGATTGGAGTTACCGGAGGTGAAGCATCCAAAGCCATACCGTCTGCAGTGGTTGAATGATTGCGGTATCATCAGGGTGACCAAACAAGTGAAGGTACCTTTCCGCATTGGAAAGTACGAGGATGAGGTGCTGTGTGACGTCATCCCTATGCAAGCGAGTCACATCTTGTTGGGACGACCGTGGCAGTTCGATAGGAGAGCCATACACGACGGCTTCACCAACAAGTACTCGTTTGAGTATAACGGTAAAAAGGTATCACTTGTTCCTCTCACTCCTAAACAAGTTTATGAGGACCAAGTGCAGCTACAAAGGGAGGCAGACAAGGCATCTACCAAGGAGCAGCAATTACAGACAAAGGAGAATGCCTTGCTTCACAGAGCCTACCTTGCAAAGGCTAGTGATGTGAAAGAAGCAGTGAATGAGAAGAGGCAGATGTTCGTGCTGTTGTGGAAGGGGAACTTGGTTATTACTAACGATCTACCCCCTCTACCCCCTTCTATTCAGTTTGTTTTGCAGGAGTTCGATGATGTTTTCCCGGAGGATACACCACCAGGTCTACCACCCATCCGAGGGATAGAGCATCAGATCGACTTTGTGCCCGGAGCTGTGCTACCAAATCGCCCGGCTTACCGCACCAACCCGGAGGAAACAAAGGAGTTGGAGAAGCAGATTGGCGAGTTGTTGACCAAAGGGCACGTGAAGGAGAGCCTAAGTCCTTGTGCGGTACCTGTACTTTTAGTACCCAAGAAGGATGGATCGATGAGGATGTGTTGCGACTGCCGAGCTATCAATAACATCACGGTAAAGTATCGACATCCCATACCTAGGCTAGATGATATGCTTGATGAGTTATGTGGTTCCTGCATGTTTTCCAAAATTGATTTACGCAGTGGGTACCATCAAATTAGGATTAAAGAAGGAGATGAATGGAAAACTGCTTTCAAAACAAATTTGGATTATATGAGTGGTTAGTTATGCCTTTTGGACTTACTAATGCACCTAGTACTTTTATGCGATTAATGAATCATGTCTTGCGTGCGTTTATTGGGAAATTTGTTGTTGTGTACTTTGATGATATCTTAGTATATAGCAAAAATCATGATGAGCATGTGGTTCATTTGAGGTTGGTTTTGATTGCACTTAGGCAGGAGAAATTATATGCTAACCGTAAGAAGTGCGTCTTTAGCACGGATAGAGTCGTTTTCCTTGGTTTTGTTGTTAGTGCACAGGGTGTACAGGTTGACGAGGAAAAGATACGAGCTATCCAAGAGTGGCCAACGCCAAAGAATATTGGAGACGTGCGGAGTTTCCATGGTCTGGCCAGCTTTTATCGACGCTCTGTGCCTAACTTCAGCAGGATGGCGGCGCCTTTAACCGCCGTGATCAAGAAGAACGTGGAGTTCAAGTGGGGAAAGGCACAAGACGAAGCCTTTCAGAATTTGAAGGACAAGCTGACACACGCCCCGGTATTATCTCTTCCTAACTTTTCTAAATCTTTTGAGATTGAATGTGATGCTTCTGGAATTGGTATTGGTGCAGTGTTGATGCAAGAACGTCGTCCGATAGCCTACTTCAGCGAGAAGCTAAACGGAGCTACGTTGAACTATCCGACGTATGACAAGGAGTTGTATGCCCTGGTGAGAGCTCTTCAGACGTGGCAGCACTATCTCTGGCCTCGGGAGTTCATCATTCACACCGACCATGAGTCGTTGAAGCACCTCAAAGGTCAGAACAAGCTGAACAAGCGCCACGCGAGATGGATGGAGTTTATTGAGACGTTTCCATACGTCATCAAATACAAGCAAGGTAAGGAGAATGTGGTGGCTGATGCCCTTTCTCGGAGGTATGCTCTAATTTCGACTTTAGATGCTAAATTACTTGGTTTTGAGCATATTAAGGGTCTATATGAGCATGATGATGATTTTGGTGAGGTTTATAAAGCATGTGACCAAACTGCTAGTGGAGATTACTTTAGGCATAATGATTTTCTCTTTAGGAAAAATACACTGTGTGTGCCTAAATGTTCTTTACGTGATCTGTTGTTGCTTGAATCTCATGGTGGGGGATTAATGAGACATTTTGGTATTGCTAAGACTTTATATGTTCTGCATGAGCATTTCTTTTGGCCTCATATGAAACGTGATGTTGATAGAATATGTGGTCGTTGTCTTACTTGTAAACAGGCTAAGTCTAGAGTTAGTGCCCATGGATTGTACACGCCTTTGCCTATTCCTGCATCACCTTGGATTGATATCTCTATGGATTTTGTGATGGGTTTACCTAGGACTAGGCAAGGTAGTGATTCTATTTTTGTGGTAGTTGATCGTTTCTCTAAGATGGCACATTTTATTCCATGTCATAAAACTGATGATGCATCTCATGTGGCTGGATTATTCTTTAGAGAAATTGTTAGATTGCATGGTATGCCTAGGACTATTGTGTCTGACAGGGATTCTAAGTTTCTTAGTTATTTTTGGAAGACATTGTGGTGTAAGCTAGGTACGAAATTGCTATTTTCTACTACTTGTCATCCCCAGACTGATGGTCAAACTGAGGTAGTAAATAGGATTTTGTCTACTTTACTACGTGCTATTATACAGAAAAACATTAAGTCTTGGGAAGAATGTTTACCTCATGTTGAGTTTGCTTATAATAGATGTGTTCATTCTGCTACTAAGTTTTCGCCATTTGAAATTGTGTATGGTTTTAATCCTTTGACGCCTTTGGATTTAGCTCCTTTACCTGTGCATGAGCATACTGACCTTGATGGCCAGAAAAGGGCTGATTTTGTGAAACAGATACACAAAATGGCGAGGATGAACATAGAGAGGCGAACCAAGCAATATGCCGAACAAGCGAACAAGGGACGTCGCAAAGTAGTATTTGAGCCTGGTGATTGGGTGTGGTTGCATATGCGCAAGGAGAGGTTTCCATTGCAGCGCCGGTCGAAGTTACTTCCTCGTGGCGATGGACCATTCCAAGTGTTGGAGCGTATCAACGACAACGCCTACAAGTTGGACCTCCCAGGTGAGTATAATGTTAGTGCTACTTTCAATGTTACTGACTTGAGTTTGTTCGATGCAGGTGACGACTTGGATTTGAGGACAAATCCTTTTCAAGAGGAGGGGAATGATGCAGCCCCAGAGTCGTCGTTCATACAAGACCCGGTGCGAGTTCCAGCTGGACCAGTTACGCGCTCGAGAGCCAAGAAGTTCAAGGCAAGTTTGATGGCGATGATCCAAGAAGTCTGGGAGCAAGAGCTAATGAAGAAACCCATTGGTGAAGTGGAGAAGCCTAGCCTCATCAATCTGATTGCGTACGAGGAGGCCGAACCAACAGAAGACGAAGCTGGAACCATGAAGACGAAGCCAGAACAGCTTGTGTCGGACGACATGGAAAGCTGTCGGGCGACAAGTGGTTTGTCGGACGACACCTCTTGGCTGTCGTACGACATGTAGTGTAAAAGGCGAGGACGGTACAGACGGGATTCGCAGGTTGAACCTGCGAACGACGAAGATTTGTCGGACGACAGGATTTCCTGTCGGACGACAAGAGGATGTCGGACGACACATATTCCTGTCGTACGACATGAGCCCTGATTCTTTATGGAAATCGCGTTTTCGCGATTTCAAGACTTTATTGCGTATTTTCCTTTTGTATTGTGACTTTTTAGGTCAGCCTATATAAAGGCTATGAACCTAATTGTTTTAGGACACAATTTGAAGACTAATAATATATTTCGTGAGTTTATTCTCTCTCTCTTTTCATTCTCTTTTCGATTGTGCCAAAAGAGATCAACCCGACGAATCAACGAAGCATACATACTTCGTTCGTGTGTCATTGATGAGCCATTTTATTTGCTCATCTTGAGCCCCTTTTAGAGTCAGTTTGAGTCTATTTTATGTGTCTGGGAGGGCACAGTAGAGTGTTTGGTCAGGGTATGCAGGCAAACAGGTAACAGGTGGCGCACTGGGCAAAAGAGGCAAGGAAAACCCCTTCTTTGGGCAAACAGCGATTTGGAGTGTGTAGTGACTGAGCAAAGATGGCCTAACAGGCAAGTCAAACCACTTGGGGTTGAGTCATGAAGCAGAAGACCCAAATCGACTACTAAGTACCGTGCCTGGTCCGTTCACCTGTGGAGGAGAAGAATACCTGAAGAGAGTTTGGGAAGCGGGTTGCCAGCGGGCAAAGTAAAAGGCGGCTGGAGCTAAAGATGGAAAGTACTTAGCGGCGCCTGGAAAAGGAAGCCCATGCAGCGGCCCATGCAACTGCGATTCCGCAACCCTAATTCACGCCTATATAAGGAAAAGAAGCTGGAGAAGAAGAGGACACACAATTCCGACCCCGTTCACAAAGCAGCCGCCGGCGATTGAAGCTTGGAGATTTCCGGCCAAGTTGTTTTTGTTTTTGAAGTTGATCGAGCCTTCGGGCATTGAAACTATTTATTGCTTTATGTTTTTAGTGCTTTGTTTTTGCTATTCCAGTTGAACTACTTCAGATTTTAGTTAATATGAATTTCAGTTTCGATTTCCAAATTATTTCTTGTTTTATTTCTTTGAGTATGAGTAGCTAAACTTGCAGGGCGACTGGGCAAAGGCGGATCAACGGGGACTCTGGGCTAAGATAGAACCGTGAGGTTGATAGGGCTTAGTTAACTGCCTGGGGTTTGTTCCCGATTACACAGTTGAGGAATAACTTTATTCTTGCAGGTTTGGGCGGACTAATTTGGTCGTTAGGAAACCCTTACGCTTTGAGATACTGGCGATTGATCAAACCGAGTAATAGTATTAGGTTGTACTACGGGCATAGCGCTAGAACGTGTTGGAGTAGCGGTCGTATGATTCGGATTTCCGGACATGCTATTGGCCGAATTGGGTTCGTCGAGAGAGTAATGCGAGTTTGGGCAAACTAGATCCATGCGACCACATAGGTATCGAATTGTCTAGGCTCAGGGGATTAGGCATAAGTATACCTTGCCTTTCTTTACCCAGTAAGGACGGATTGGGGTGGGGTGACTGTAGGCGTGACTTAATAGGACTGCTTTCACTTTGTTAGACATCCTATAACCGATTGACAAACCATCAGTTAAAACCATAAGTGCCAGGGATCGGTAGTTTGCCCAGAGAACCCAGAGAGAAGCCAAAGCCCGGAAGCCTACTTTCTCCTATTTTAATTCAGTTTGATTAATTGTTTTCTGTTCCAGTTTGGTCAAAGTGATAGTTTATTATTTCTGCATGTTAGTTTGGGTTAATTAGTTTAATTGTTTCTGTTAGTTAGTAGTTTGATAAAACGCTGTGACTCAGCAACCAAACTTAAAACCTTTTTTTGTGACACTATTTGGGCAAAGCCGAGATTAACTAAATTGCAAATGCTTCCTCGTGGGATCGACCCTATACTTATCACTTGCTATCTTGTGTTGAGTTTAGGAACTTTATAAATTTATTTTGCGCGCGTTAGCTTCCACGACAAAGTTTTCGCGTCGTCAAAATTGGCGCCGTTGCCGGGGAGGCAATATTCCAGCTTTTTAGTTTTTCTGTGCTAACCGTGTTGTTTTACTTCTTTGACTAGGTATCATAAACGCGGTGGAAGGCGACACGGGATTACTCTTTGATCCTGAGATCGAGAAAACTGCCAAGAGACTAAGAAAAGAAGCGAAGAACAAGGCATTAGCACGTGCATCCCAAGGAGAAAATTCTGCCAAAGTACGTAAGGCAGAAAAGGCAAAGAACAAAGAGATCATACCAGTTGACAACTCCAGTCGACCAATACCGGAAGAGATAGAAGAGATGGGAGCAGAAGCGCCACGGACTTTGAGGGACATGATGTTCCCGTCAGAGATGAACTTGAGGCCACTGGGCATCACTTTGCCCACCATTCCTACCCCCTGGGAGATGAAACACAACTTCATACAAATTCTGCCAAAGTTCAGTGATATGCCCGGAGAAGATCCACAGAGGCACTTACAGGACTTTGAGCTAGCATGCGGGACGATTCAGGCAACCGGGGTACTAGCGCAATATATACGACTCCTGGCCTTTCCCTTCTCTTTGACTGATGGGGCCAGAGAGTGGCTGTATACTATTCCGCAAGGCGAAGTGACCAACTGGGCACAACTACAAAAGAGGTTCTTGGAAAAATATTTCCCAGCGGCACGAATCCAACAAATGCGTAAGAAAATCAATAGCATAAGGATGGGAACCAACAGAATTTTCAAGACTACTGGGCAAGATTCAAGCAACTACTAACTAAATGCCCCCAGCACCAGATCCCGGACCACGACCTCATCCAATACTTTGTGTCCGGATTGAGACATCATGAGAAAACTCTACTCCTAGCTGCCAGTGGAGGGTCTCTACTCAACAAAAGTGCGGCCGAGGCATTCAAACTGTTCAAAGAGATGGCAGAGGAATTAG
Source organism: Euphrasia confusa (assembly GCA_954870475.1). Classification (NCBI taxonomy): domain Eukaryota; kingdom Viridiplantae; phylum Streptophyta; class Magnoliopsida; order Lamiales; family Orobanchaceae; genus Euphrasia; species Euphrasia confusa. The sequence continues at coordinate 30,421,187 of OX940960.1, forward strand.
GCGAAGACACCGATATGCCCAAACAAAACTTGCTGGTACAATCCCCCTCTGACTCAAAAATCGACAAGCTGTGCAGTGCCATGGAAAAATTCATGACCAGTATGGCGGGAGGACCAAAGAAGGCAGTCAAAGCGTGTCAGATCTGTCAAGAGGTAGAGCACGCCACTGACGAGTGCCCATCTTTATTCGATGAGGAGCTCAAAGCAATGGGACAATCTAATGGAAACGGTCAAGGTAGAGGGAGGCCGAACTTTGACCCATACTCAAATACCTACAACCCAGGATGGAGGTACCATGAGAACTTCAGGTATGGGAATAATAACAACCAAGGAGAAGGATATCAAGGCAACCCGAACCAGAACCGTTACAACCATCAGCAACAAGGGAATTCCCAGCAGAATCAGGGCAAAGGGGCATCACTATCGGACATGATGGAGACTTTGGTCAGAGAGAACGTAAAGTTCCAGCAAGAAAACATGAAAGCCATGCAAGAAAACGAAAAGTTCAAGCAGGAAACTAGAGGGCAACTGAACAACCTGGGAGCTCAAATGGCCCACTTGAATCAGGTCGTGGCAAAGCTGGAACAGAGGAACGGAAACTTACCACCACAAGTCGAAGTGAAGAGTGCCCACTGTAATGCCATCCAATTGAAGAGTGGGAGAATCTTGCCAGAAGTCAAAACGCCAACTCAGGGCAAACACCCTCAAGAGACAGAACCCATAGAGATAGAGGACATAACTATTGAAGATGAAAGAGAGAAGGAAGAAGGAGTAGTCCTTGGACACGTAGTGTCAGCCAAAGGCATAGAAGTCGACAAAGCAAAAATAGAAGTCATTGCCAAACTGCCATATCCAAGGAATATCAAGCAAGTAAGGGGATTCCTTGGCCACGCAGGATTCTACAGGCGATTTGTGAAGGACTTTGCCAGTATCGCCCAACCGATGACGCGACTGCTACAGAACGACGTAGAATGGGACTTTGACGATGACTGCCAAAGAGCCTTCAACCACCTAAAGGAGAGACTAGTGACAGCACCCATTATTCAACCCCCAGAGTGGGGGATGCCTTTTGAGCTAATGTGTGACGCAAGTGGATATGCGGTAGGGGCAGTGCTTGGGCAACTTAAGGGCAAAGAGAGGCATGTGATATACTATGCTTCGAAGACACTTAATGTTGGGATATGTCCTTCGATCCTACGTGTGCAATCGATAAAGTCATAAGGTCGTCTATGGATGTTAAATGATTATTTGATAATATTAATTGTTGGGAACAATATAATATTGATCAATTAAATCATACCTACAGGGTCACACATGAACTCGAAGATAATGTACGATGCTTGATATATATATTGATTTAGAATCAATATTTACGTGGAATTAATATACATGCATGGCTTGCATGGATGCATGTCACATAGTGTGACATGGCATGCCACACAAGCAAGTGGGACCACATACAATGCATAGTGGCATGTGTATGTGGCATGACCTTTCACCTCCTTTGTAACCTCTTTTGTGTGTTAATGGTGCATCTTTATGCACATTAAGATGGAGGTTACATAGAGGAGTAAAGGGATGAATAATGGTGTGTTTTATATAGATGAAAATCAGATTTTCATCACACCTAATCAACACCCACGAAATTCACAAGAGAAAGAGATAAAAGAGATTGTTCTTGGAGAATCAACTCGATCAAGCAAGCAAGTCATCATCCGGGTTCGTGTGCAACACGTAGAGGCCGGGCCATTTGTGCGGCTTCAACATCCGGGCGATCCAAAGGCGTGACGAGGTCATTCCAAAGGTGAACATTTAGAGGCTGATCCATTTGAGGTGGTTCAATCGACTGAACACCACCTCAACGACATCAACGAATCACTTTGTCACCAAAAGTAAGATCTCGTTGATATCTATATATATATATATATATATTGGATGTATATATATATAAATATATGTGTGTCTATACATATTTGTGTGCACTAAGATCATAGCATAGTAGATCTATTGCTTTACACGCTTCCGCACACACACGGTATATCGATCGGATCGGTATATCGGTACCTACAATTGGTATCAGAGCCTAGGGCTCGTGCACACTTTTGTGTTGGACACGAAGGTTAAATCAACATAATTGGATTATTTGTTTAATTGTGATTGTGTGATTAGATGTAAGGCCGGCCACCGTTAGTGGTCGGGTGAATGATTTCGTCGTTTTTTGCGTTTCGATTGGCCGTAGTATTTGAGGGCTGCGTCCCTTGGAATCATTTGTAATAGATAGGTTTTTCTATTATATTTGTATTGTACTACTTGTAAGCGATGGACTTGGTCCATGGTTCGATGGAGGATCTCGGCTCTCCGGTGAAAACGAGAAGAAACCAAGCAAAACGAAGCAAAACGAAGCAAACCGGGGCTGCTGGAGCCAAACGGCGGGCGCCGTTTTGATTCGGCGGGCGCCGTTTTGGAAACGGCGACCGCCGAAAGCCCTGTTTTTGGGCAGATTTTTTCCGAACCATTTCGGAGGGCGCCGTTTTGGAAACGGCGACCGCCGGTGGTGTTCGGCGACCGCTGATTGTGAAACGGCGGGCGCCGTTCGTGGTTTTTTGGGTACGGAATAGATTTGACCAAAATCGGAGGGCACGGAACTGAAATGGCGGGCGAGGAGCAGTCCAGAAGATGTAAAGACTTTTGTTGTTACATTAATTCTTTTCTTTTGAGAGTTGTGAGGTTCTAGGGGCCTTTCGATTTCGTATTTATTTGCTTTGCTAGTTATAGGTTGTTTTATGTTATAAATGTTCAACTTACATATAAACAAACCTATGCATGCAAGTTCCCAAAATAATGAGTATAATGTCTTGTCCAAAACATCACACCCATAAAGCCCTCGATCATAAGTTGGTAGGTCCGCCTCAGCGGGGTACTACTTGTTATCTTGGGATAAGTGGGAGTAAGGGTTAGACCCTTACAAGTGAGTTTGGTTTTCTCATCGATAGATCCACTGCAGGCGTGGCTATCGAGACATGAGATGAGAATGGGACTCTCATCGACCGAGAGTGACATTGGATGTCATTGACATGGGATGTCTACCTATCTTGGAGTTCTTAAGTGCGGACTCAGTCGGCTTAAGGATTCGCAAGATGAGGGTCTTGGGATCGTTTTGTTCTAATTTATTAAAATGTCAAAAACCAATGCCTAATCTGTTTTTCAAAGACTAAGTTCAACTCGACTCATTCTCACCCCGGGAAGTGGAATGGAGCCAAAGCGCTTGCTTATGTCGATGACACATATTAGAGACATTCGAGCCATTGGATGGCGTGAATCGATTGTCTGGTTGGCTCCCTCATTTTAATGAGAGATAGGGCTTCAATTGCATGATAAGATCGCTGGTTAGAAAACCTCGAGTTTTCACTTACGATTTATCACGGTTTTGATATTAAGATAATTGGGAACGACGATATTGGATATCGAATGAACAAAATGAAACAAATAAAGTAGTTATGCAAGACAACCTTATTTGTTTAAACGCTTTGTGGATGTTTACTTACTTAATTTATCTTTCTTCTGTAGTTTAATATTTCTGTATCAACTCAATTCAAGTTCAGCTCTATCTTGGATAGAGAAAAGTTGAACAACACCAATTTCCTTGATTGGCAACGTAACTTGAGGATAGTCCTCAAATACGAAGAAAAGGAAAGTGTGTTGGACAAACCCCTTCCCGTGCTTCCCGCTGATGGGGGCACGGATGCCCTTGCTAAGAAAGCCTCGAATGAGGTGACATGTTTGATGTTGGCATCCATGGTACCCGAGTTGCAAAAACAATTCGAGTTCATGGAAGCCTATGACATCATAGAAGAGCTCAAGAGCATGTTCGGGGAACAGGCTAGGATTGAGCGCTTCGGTGTCACCCGGGCTATAGCAACAGCTAGACTGGAAAAGGGTAAACCCGTGGGACCACATGTGCAGCAAATGATTGGATTATTTGCTTCAAGTGCTCGCCTCGGTTTTGCATATGATGACGAGTTGGCTACCGATTTCATTCTTCATTCTCTTCATGATGGATATGACGCCTTTAGGCTGAATTTCCACATGAATGGACTGAAGAAATCGCTTCATGAGCTCCATGGGATGCTTAAGGCTGCTGAGCCGGCGATTAAGAAGGACCCTAGGAGGGAAGTTCTTATGATTCGGGAAGGAGGTACCAAAAAGTTCAAGGGGATTAAGAAACCAGAAGTGAAAGGCAAAGGGAAAGGGAAAGTTGTGGCAACTCCTTCCAAAAGGTTCTTGAAAGCTTCTAAGGTTCCTGGGGAATCTGAGTGTTTCTACTGCAAGCGTGTTGGACACTACAAGCGGGATTGCCCCAAGTTCCAGGAGGATGTAAAGAACGGTGTCGTTCCTTCATCTTCAGGTATATATGTCATAAACATAAACTTTACAAATTCTTCTTCTTGGGTATTGGATACCGGATGCGGTGCTCACATTGTTTCACATGTGCAGGGACTGCAAAGAAGTAGAAGTTTGGTAAAGGGAGATGTCGATCTGCGGGTTGGAAATGGAGCGAGGGTCGCTGCATTAGCCGTAGGATCTTATGATTTGTGTTTGCCTTCGGGCCTTGTTTTAGTATTGAATAATGTTTATTTCGTTACAAGTATTACCAAGAACATCATTTCTATTTCAGTATTGGATACTGAAGGATTTTCCTTCACTATAATAAATGGTTTATTTACTATTTCAAAAAAGTGGAGTGTTCTATGGTTCGGCACGATTAGAACATGGTTTATATATACTTCAACTTGACAATCATATATATAACATTGATACCAAAAAGGCCAAATCGAATGAATTCAATGAAACATACCTTTGGCATTGTCGATTAGGCCACGTCAACATTAAACGTGTAGAGAAACTTCTTAAAGAAGGCATTCTCAAATCTTTTGACTTGGAGTCATTTGATACATGTGAAGGATGTTTGATGGGCAAAAATGACAAAGTCACCTTTTCTAGGAAAAGGAGAACGTGCAAGTGACCTATTGGGTTTTATCCATACTGATGTATGTGGTCCAATGAGCTCACAAGCACGTGGAGGTTATTTCTACTTCATAACTTTTACCGATGACTTAAGTAGATATGGTTATGTCTATTTAATGAGGCATAAGTCGGAAGCCTTTGAAAAGTTCAAAGAATTCCAAAATGAAGTTGAGAATCAATTTGGTAAGAAGATAAAATCCATTCGATCGGATCGAGGTGGTGAATATCTTAGCCAAGAATTCGATGATCATCTTATGAGTTGTGGTATTTTATATCAACTCACTCCACCTGGAACACCCCAGATGAATGGTGTTTCCGAAAGGAGGAATAGAACCTTATTGGATATGGTTCGATCGATGATGAGCCTTAGTGAACTACCGAAATCTTTTTGGGGACACGCACTTTTAACAGCGGCCTATACACTGAATAGGACACCGTCAAAAGCTGTTGATAAGACACCATACGAGTTATGGAAAGGGAAGGTCCTTAACTTGTCTTATATCAAGGTTTGGGGATGTGAAGCTTATGTGAAGAGAAATATCTCTACAAAGCTTGAACCCAAATCGGATAAATGTTTCTTTGTGGGTTATCCAAAAGAAACACGAGGGTACCACTTTTACAACCAATCTGAGAACAAAGTCTTTGTTGCTCGAGATGGTGTATTTCTTGAAAATGAATATCTTTCCAAGAAAGTAAGTGGGAGCTCAGTTGAATTGAACGAAGTTCAAGAAAACTTGAACGAGGTTCAAGAAGATCAAACTGAGATGGACACTCAAGACCAAGTCGAGAGTACTCCAGTGGTTTTGGAAACCACACCTAACCCTCGAAGGTCCGGAAGGATTAGATCTCAACCTGACAGATACCTAGGTATTCTGACAAACGAGAGCTATGAAGTCATGCTTTTAAAAAGCAATGAACCTTCGACCTATATCCAAGCTATGACGAGTCCAGATTCCGAGATATGGCAGGGTGCCATGAAATCCGAAATGGAATCAATGTCTGAAAATCAAGTTTGGAACTTGGTCGATTTGCCTAAAGGGGCTAGGCCCATTGGATGCAAATGGATTTACAAAATAAAACAGACATGAATGGAAAACCTAGAGTTTTCAAAGCAAGGTTGGTGACCAAAGGATATAAACAAATTCACGAGGTGGATTATGATGAAACCTTTTCACCAGTTGCTATGATTAAATCCATTCGGATTCTCTTAGCCATTGCTGCTCATTATGATTATGAGATATGGCAAATGGACGTTAAAACCGCCTTCTTGAATGGGATTCTAGTAAAGGAAGTGTTTATGACACAACCAGAGGGTTTTATCGATCCTAATCAGGCTGAGAGAGTATGCAAGCTTAATAGATCCATTTATGGATTAAAGCAAGCATCTCGGAGCTGGAATCTTCAATTCAATGAATCCATACAAGAGTTTGGATTTCAAATGAACACAAAAGAATCTTGTTTTACAAGAAGATCAGTGGGAGTTACGTTGTTTGATTATCACCCAAAGTATCGTATGCTTTGAGCATGACAAATTGGTTTCAAGGAAAATATGGTGAGGCACATTGGATGTGGCCAAAACAATTCTAAAGTGTCGTTTACGGACTAAAGAATATTATCTTGTCTTTGGAGGACAAGATGAGTTGATATTAACAATCTATTTGAATGCATACTTCAAAACAGACTAAGATAATTTCCGATTTTAATCTGGTTATATCTTTTGTCTGTTTAAAGGTAAAATGTGCTGGAATAGTTCCATGCAATACAATAGTTGATTAAACTACAGAAGTTGAGTACAACACTGCATTGGATGTAGTGATGTTGGCAGTTCAGATTTGAAAGTTCTTCGATGAACTAGGTGGCGTAACTAGTTAGGCCCATCCGATAGTTCTCAATTTATAGTAGAGCTATCGCGCAAGCCAATGAGCTAGGGAGCATCACAAGTCTAAAACTGGTGCTCAGGAAGTTCCACATTATCTGGGAGATAGTTTTGTGGAGACATCGAGATAATAAAGTTGCAACTTTTGGTAAGGTTGCAAACCCCCTTTCTAAACCTCTCCAGCAGTTTTAGCTTGAGGCTTTCACGACTGCAATAGAGATCAAACATCTTAGAGATGGGTTGTGATTTCTATTACTGTATTAGATACTTTTGGAGATTTGGTAAACATTCACTCATATGTATAATACATATTTCTTCATATAAATATGGTTTAATTTATATGAATTGTCCAAATGATTAAGTGATATCAATTGGGTTATGAGGTCGACTTACCGCATAATGAAGTCCCAATGGTTGAACTGATATACTTGAATCATATAGTTGTTCCTGGTTCGTATAATCGAGTACGGACAAACCGATAATACAATGAACTAGATTGTAATGTGTACTATAGCTCCGCTTCATGGGCTAGTGATGTGGGACATCAAGTACAATTACATAGATATTAGCTGGGAGCTAATGATCGAACAGACCCGACTGGAATAGTATTTAAGATTTCGAGTCATAATACTATTTCATTGACTGTCGAGCAATTTCCTCTGACCTGAGTAGTCCAGAGTGATTCTATTGTGAAATGGTGTACTTTGATACAAGTAAACGCCTTTCGTAAAAGGAGGTTATAAAACTTGTTATTGGGTATATCAGGAAGCAAGTGGGAGAGCTTGGATTGACAAGATGGGATTGTCCTCCATTCTATAATGGGATACATGTCTTACCGGCCACTTGGAGAGTCGAGACTGTGGAAAATACGTGGCCACGTCCAGATTCGTATCATAGTGATAAATCTGGTTTTACAGTCTGTCTCAAAGTCCAAGAAAGGTTTGAACCGATTGAGGATGACTCGAGTCTTGCCTCAAGTTCAAATTAAGACATAAAGTGACAACAGGAAATTGGCAGCACACTGGCTCTGAAGGCCAAGTGGGAGATTGTTGGGATATGTCCTTCGATCCTACGTGTGCAATCGATAAAGTCATAAGGTCGTCTATGGATGTTAAATGATTATTTGATAATATTAATTGTTTGGAATAATATAATATTGATCAATTAAATCATACCTACAGGGTCACACATGAACTCGAAGATAATGTACGATGCTTGATATATATATTGATTTAGAATCAATATTTACGTGGAATTAATATACATGCATGGGATGCATGGCTTGCATGGATGCATGTCACATAGTGTGACATGGCATGCCACACAAGCAAGTGGGACCACATACAATGCATAGTGGCATGTGTATGTGGCATGACCTTTCACCTCCTTTGTAACCTCTTTTGTGTGTTAATGGTGCATCTTTATGCACATTAAGATGGAGGTTACATAGAGGAGTAAAGGGATGAATAATGGTGTGTTTTATATAGATGAAAATCAGATTTTCATCACACCTAATCAACACCCACGAAATTCACAAGAGAAAGAGAGAAAAGAGATTGTTCTTGGAGAATCAACTCGATCAAGCAAGCAAGTCATCATCCGGGTTCGTGTGCAACACGTAGAGGCCGGGTCATTTGTGCGGCTTCAACATCCGGGCGATCCAAAGGCGTGACGAGGTCATTCCAAAGGTGAACATTTAGAGGCTGATCCATTTGAGGTGGTTCAATCGACTCAACACCACCTCAACGACATCAACGAATCACTTCGTCACCAAAAGTAAGATCTCGTTGATATCTATATATATATATATATATTGGATGTATATATATATATATATATAAATATATGTGTGTCTATACATATTTGTGTGCACTAAGATCATAGCATAGTAGATCTATTGCTTTACACGCTTCCGCACACACACGGTATATCGATCGGATCGGTATATCGGTACCTACACTTAATGCCGCCCAAAGCAACTATGCAACAACTGAGAAGGAGCTGCTAGCCATAGTGTTCGCTTTTGAGAAATTCAGGTCGTACTTATTGGGGAGCAAGACTATAGTGTATACTGATCACGCTGCACTCAAGTACCTGATGGCTAAGAAAGAAACCAAACCAAGGCTAATTAGATGGATCCTGCTGCTACAGGAGTTTGACATCGAGATTAGGGACAAGGCTGGTAATCAGAACTTAGTGGCAGATCATCTCAGCCGGATTTTACAAAAAGAAGAAGACATGCCCATAACTTAGACGTTCCCGGACGAACACTTATACTCTATCTATGCCATGAACGAAGAACCATGGTACGCTGACCTAGTAAATTAACTACATAGTGGGAGGAGAGTTCAGGGACCAAGCCACCCTCTACGAAAGGAACAAGATGAAACGAGAGGCAAGGAGCTACATATGGGATGAGCCGTATCTATGGAAAAGATGTGAGGACCAAGTGTTAAGAAGGTGCGTCGCTGAATCAGAGCAACAGGCTATAATGAGGCATTGCCATGAGAAGCCATGTGGAGGCCACTTTGGGCACAGGCGTACTGCCAGAAAGATTTTAGATTGCGGTTTCTTCTGGAAGACTTTGACTAAGGATTGCATTGCCTGGTGTAAGGGATGTGATCAGTGTCAAAGGGAGGGAAACATGACAAAAAGAGACGAGATGCCTTCTGTGCCCATACTACCAGTGGAGATATTCGATGTATGGGGTATAGACTTCATGGGTCCACTCCCAAACTCCAAGGGCAAAGAGTATATATTGCTAGCAGTTGACTATGTATCTAAGTGGGTCGAAGCCAAAGCGACAACCACCAATGACTCTCGGGTAGTAGCAGAATTCTTAAAAGCAAATATCTTCAGTCGTTTCGGTGTACCCAGAGCGTTGATAAGTGATCAAGGTACACACTTCTGCAACGCGGTGATAAAAAAGCTACTTCATAGGTACGGGGTGACACGTCGAATTTCCACAGCATATCACCCCCAGGCAAATGGGCAAGCTGAATTATCCAATCGAATCATCAAGACTATTCTAAGGAAGACAGTTAGACCCGAGGGCAAAGACTGGTCTGACAAATTAGATGATGCACTTTGGGCATACCGCACTGCTTTCAAGACCCCCTTTGGGATATCCCCATATAGGATGATATTCGGGAAAGCATGTCATTTACCCGTAGAGATTGAACATAAAGCACATTGGGCAGTGAATAAAGTTAACTTCGATTGGGACCTTGCAGGGAACGAGCGCAAATTGGACCTTGTGGAATTGGAGCAACTGAGAATTGAAGCATATGACCATGCAGCCCACTACAAGGAACGAACCAAGAGAGCCCATGACAAGATAATCAAAGGCAAGCAAATACAAGCGGGACAATGGGTTTTACTCCATCAAACAAAGAATTTGTTTCGGAAGGGCAAACTGTTTTCAAAGTGGGAAGGTCTGTATACTGTACACCACATTTGCCCTAATGGATCAGTTGAGCTGAAGGATAACAAGGATCCGAATCGCATTCTCAAAGTAAATGGACAACAAGTTAAACCGTACTTTGGGCAAGAGGGACTGGAAGGGCAAATTGCCTTCATCGATCTCTAGCCAAAGTCAGCAGCAAGGTCATGCCTAGGACCTAAAATAGGGCGCTGGCCAGGAGGCAACCTGGTATGTTTTTTTTATGCTTTATTTCCTATTTAGTTTTTGCTTTTTTATTTTTTAGGTTTAATAAAAAAGATCACTTCATACCAAAATTAACGAGGCCGGAAGAAAGGGTGTATTGTATTTTTGATTTTGCAGGGACAGGAGTTTGGGCAAAGGGCGTCAATTAAGGGCTTACCATAACTGATAGATGGAAAGTGCGAATTTTGAGGGAGAAACATCCCATCATTAGGACTCTGCAAATTCAACTTTCCATAACTCCCCCCCACGAAAACCGACAACTACCCAATCAACTCCCCTTCCAAATTCAAAAATCCCTATAACCCTAACCGCCGTCGTCCATGGTAAGCACTCGACCGAAAAATAAATTGAGAGGAATCCCGGACGGAACCCATATCGATCTTACTACACCACCACCAACCACCACAACAGCAAAATCAAAGCGCAAGAAGATGACGGAGCCAAAGAACGACGCCGCCATGGAAGCAAACAAAGAAGAGGAACTGCCCGCCGCCACCAGTGAGACAACTGGAGAAGCTTCCTCCGCCGTGCCGCTCGTGATAATACTGCCAACATCCACCACGCCAAACAGCCCGCCGCCGGTCGACCAGAATTTGATAGCGCAACTCAGCGCTGAGCTCGACGTGCCCCAGCTTTCCGAGCAGAAGGACTTGGAGACTCTGGCCGAAGCAGCGGAGGGGTCTGAACAGCCTACCGGCGACGTGATCGAAAGCCCACGAAGGAAGAAGCCCAGATCTGACGTTAAGGGTAAGGGTATAAAATTGTCTGATGCAGGTTCGAGCGACGAGAAGGAGGAGGAGAATTCGACGGCCGCCGGCGGCGATGAGGAAGAAGACGAACCAGAAATCGAAGTCACCCACAACCTTCCAAAGACACCAAACACCAGAGCTTCGACCAAGAAGCGCAAAGCTCCGGCTCCGGCGACTACCAGCGTTCCCCCTCGCAAAATCGTGGTGCCCAAAACTGTGTGCTTTGACACACTGAAGCTGATGGGGGTGGAGGCCAAAGTGAGGGAGTACTTTGCGAACATTGGGTGGAGCCAGTTTTTGGAGTGGTCTGGGCAAATAAGCGATAAGGTGGTGAGAGAGTTTTTCAGGACTTTGGTGATTAAAGAGGACAAGGAAGGAGTTACTGGCATCCAGTTTGAGATACAAGGAAGCAAGGTCAAAGCAAGTTGCACCGAACTGGACCTCAGTTTGGGGATGGTAACTTTTGAGGAGTGGAAGTCAAAGGAGTACCAGGGGGCACTGAAGGCTTTGCCCGAGCGAACCAAGAGTGAGTTGAATGAGCTCTGGAAGGTGTTAGGCAAAGGGGGAACGTTCATTGCATAAACCACTAAGGGGCATCAGTTGAAGGATGATGCGATGAGGGTTTGCCACAGGATCCTGGCTGTCAATTTCTTTGGCAAACAGGACACAAGCAATGCGATCTCCCAAATCGAGTTGGGGATGCTGTGGTGCATGGAGAAGAAGACCAGGCTCCACTTTGGGTCTTTTCTCTGTGCACAGATGAAGTGGTTGATCACCCACCCCATGCAGCGCCACTCCTTTGCCCAGTTCCCTATGGTGTATGCTGCGAAGATGGATTTGCTGGTAGGGAAGAAGGTGAACCTGATGAGCGAGGAGAAGTTTGGCAAGGCCTGTTTCAAGAGGATGCATGATATCAAGGAGAGCAGTGATGGAGTCATAGTATTTGATGACAACAAACCAGTGAAAGCAGAGAAGGTTGTGCCAGTTAGGGCAAAGGTTAAGAAGGAAGAGTTGAAGGAAGATGGCGCTGTGGAGAAGCGCCTAGAGAGGATTGAGCAGAAGCTGGAAGAGCTTACCGGGATGATGAAGGCGTACTTTGACCGCGACGGATTCAGGTACCCACCTGGACCCAACTCTTAACTGACCCTCCCTTTTTATTTTTAGTTTTTTTTATTATTTTTTTTATTTTATTTTTTTGTTTTTTTTTTGTGTTTACTGTTTGAGTCAAATAACTCGGGCGACGGGGTCGACCTCCCTGCTGACACACTTTGCATACGCAAAGTGTGTGAGGGGGTAGGTGCGCCAACGTTAATTTAGAGTTATTGTTTGGTCGAGGCAGCCCCTACCGATCTTATTACTTTCACCCACTTTGCCTACGCAAAGTGTGTGAGGGGGGAAAGGGAAAGGGCAAACCTCTGTGTCTTATCGAGTCAGCATGATTATGTGAATACTTAGGGCAATCAGAAGCATTTTATTTATACAGCAGGTCAAAATTTGTAGTTAAAAGCATGAAAATAGGGACGATGGAACTATACTAGGCAAACTGTGAGGTTTGAGCCATACATTGAATTGAAATTTCTTTCTTGAGAGAATCTGTTGTGATATTTATGATGCCTGACTTTGCCTATTTGCTGTGATAAGTAGTTTTGTTGAGTGGGGGTTATTGTGTGATTAGGGCATTTTCTTTCAGTTTGACCATGTGAACATTAATCTCTTGCTAGCCCCTTTGAGCCTGTTGAATTTTCTTTGTATACCAGTTTGGGACTTTGCCAATGAGCAACCAGACAGATAAGGAGGGGTGGAGAGGTTGGTGTTGAAAAAAAAAAAAAAAAAAAAGAAAAAACAAAAAAAAGAGAAAAAAAAAGAAAAAGAAAAAAAAAGAGTAATAAGTTGGTTGTGTGCTAAGGCCCGTAAGAAAAGGGGCAAAGTGGTAGAGAATAGGCTAGTAACTGAGCCCTCTACCCAAACTGTACCTACTCCTCAAAATCCACCCAAAGAGCCTACATTACAACCCAATAAAAGCCCCTTTGATGAGACCCCCCACTTAGTCAGAATAACTTGATCAGCAAACTGTCAAATTTGGGCAAAGTAGATTCACAACAGAAAAAGAGTGACATTATACCCATCCACTGAAAAGAGAGATACACTTGTGAGGGTGTGACCCCAAGCCCTAGTATAGACTCTTGACCGAATTTTTATGTTTCTAACTTGAATTTTGACTTGCCTGTATTTGCTTTGCCTATTTTATATTCTGTAATCATGCTAAAGTCCTTTGAGTCTTTGTTATTCTGTTTCCCCCTCTATCTTGATTTCTTTTTACTTTGGTCTTGAGTCCGGTGAGTCAAACCCCACGCTTGAGGACAAGCGTATTGCAAGTGTGTGCGGTTTGATGAGCCATTTTATTTGCTCATCTTGAGCCCCTTTTAGAGTCAGTTTGAGTCTATTTTATGTGTCTGCGAGGGCACGGTAGAGTGTTTGGTCAGGGTATGCAGGCAAACAGGTAACAGGTGGCGCACTGGGCAAAAGAGGCAAGGAAAACCCCTTCTTTGGGCAAACAGCGATTTGGAGTGTGTAGTGACTGAGCAAAGATGGCCTAACAGGCAAGTCAAACCACTTGGGGTTGAGTCATGAAGCAGAAGACCCAAATCGACTACTAAGTACCGTGCCTGGTCCGTTCACCTGTGGAGGAGAAGAATACCTGAAGAGAGTTTGGGAAGCGGGTTGCCAGCGGGCAAAGTAAAAGGCGGCTGGAGCTAAAGATGGAAAGTACTTAGCGGCGCCTGGAAAAGGAAGCCCATGCAGCGGCCCATGCAACTGCGATTCCGCAACCCTAATTCACGCCTATATAAGGAAAAGAAGCTGGAGAAGAAGAGGACACACAATTCCGACCCCGTTCATAAAGCAGCCGCCGGCGATTGAAGCTTGGAGATTTCCGGCCAAGTTGTTTTTGTTTTTGAAGTTGATCGAGCCTTCGGGCATTGAAACTATTTATTGCTTTATGTTTTTAGTGCTTTGTTTTTGCTATTCCAGTTGAACTACTTCAGATTTTAGTTAATATGAATTTCAGTTTCGATTTCCAAATTATTTCTTGTTTTATTTCTTTGAGTATGAGTAGCTAAACTTGCAGGGCGACTGGGCAAAGGCGGATCAACGGGGACTCTGGGCTAAGATAGAACCGTGAGGTTGATAGGGCTTAGTTAACTGCCTGGGGTTTGTTCCCGATTACACAGTTGAGGAATAACTTTATTCTTGCAGGTTTGGGCGGACTAATTTGGTCGTTAGGAAACCCTTACGCTTTGAGATACTGGCGATTGATCAAACCGAGTAATAGTATCTTGTTGTACTACGGGCATAGCGCTAGAACGTGTTGGAGTAGCGGTCGTATGATTCGGATTTCCGGACATGCTATTGGCCGAATTAGGTTCGTCGAGAGAGTAATGCGAGTTTGGGCAAACTAGATCCATGCGACCACATAGGTATCGAATTTTCTAGGCTCAGGGGATTAGGCATAAGTATACCTTGCCTTTCTTTACCCAGTAAGGACGGATTGGGGTGGGGTGACTGTAGGCGTGACTTAATAGGACTGCTTTCACTTTGTTAGACATCCTATAACCGATTGACAAACCATCAGTTAAAACCATAAGTGCCAGGGATCGGTAGTTTGCCCAGAGAACCCAGAGAGAAGCCAAAGCCCGGAAGCCTACTTTCTCCTATTTTAATTCAGTTTGATTAATTGTTTTCTGTTCCCGTTTGGTCAAAGTGATAGTTTATTATTTCTGCATGTTAGTTTGGGTTAATTAGTTTAATTGTTTCTGTTAGTTAGTAGTTTGATAAAACGCTGTGACTCAGCAACCAAACTTAAAACCTTTTTTTGTGACACTATTTGGGGAAAGCCGAGATTAACTAAATTGCAACTGCTTCCTCGTGGGATCGACCCTATACTTATCACTTGCTATCTTGTGTTGAGTTTAGGAACTTTATAAATTTATTTTGCGCGCGTTAGCTTCCACGACAAAGTTTTCGCGTCGTCAGTCATACATCGATTTCCGAGTTGCTGCATCGATCTCGTGTTGGGGGTTAGGGTTCCGTCCTTAATTGATTTCACGATTTCAGGTTCAGAGGTTTGGGATCATCCGCCAGGTATCCAATTTTATCGTTTTCTTCTTCTTCCGCTCAATCCATCAACGAGGTACGTATCATATATGAAGCTAAAAAACAATTGTTCAAAGCTCTCTCTAGCTCAATACTTGCATATCAATCACAAACACGAGTGATTATATGGTAAAACTGAAATGCACAAAATCGATGAACACATCCTAGCCATCGAGCCATAACAACCTCGCAAATCTCGACCGTGCGATGAAGCGTAGCACTTCCATGTGTGTTTCGTAGATGAGCTGACAAGGATCACGTAGCATCAAGAATCATCTCGAATGGTGAAGAATCAGCTGAGAAATCGCCCGCTCGAGACGACGTCGTTTCGATCTTGCGGGAATTTCAAATCCTGGCAAAATTACGGTTTTGCCCCTGCAGTGCATTTTGTCGATTTTGCGTCCGGAGATGATTTTTTGTGTACATTTTAACAACTTTAAAATGTTTTGTTAAAATGATAATATGTTTGTCCAACTTATACGTGAGCTCAAAGTTCTTATTCCAATCGATGTGGAATATATATCTAAATGTTCAATGTTGCAACCATAGTCGATTTTTTGGATCATTTGTAAACAACGACAAAAAGTTTGGAATCGTTAGAGCAAGTGGAGTCGGCAGCTGTACTGAAGGTTGAATGTAGCGGCGGTGAGTGATGCGATTTTCAGAATCTTGTCAGGCTGATGAATTTTGTGAGAAATCTCTTATTTACAAGAAATTGTTTTCAATTTATTTTGAAACGGAATCTGATACCAATGAAAAGAGTGGTTAATTTTCAATAAAACAGAACCACACCACACTATATATGTTGGGAGATGGAGTCGAATCGAGTCGAAAGAAGACGATCGGAGAAGACGATCGGAGAAGACGATCGGGGGAAGTCGGTCAAAGAAGAGGGGTAGCGGTCGCTACCCCCAGGGCAGCGAGCGCTGCCCTTGTCCAGCCGAAATCAGCAAGGGAGCAGCGACCGAGCAGCGGGCAAGGAAGCGCTTGGGGTAGCGCTGGGGTAGCGGTCGCTACCCCCCTTTTTTCTGCCAGCGGGATTTTGACTTGTGCGCCAAGTTTCGCGGATTTTGTGTCCTTTTCGGCGTGGACTCCTACCTAAATTGGGATTAGGGTTTCTCATGTATTTAGGCCTATAAAAGGGAGTCTCCAACAATGTAATTTGTATGATGATATGATGAGAGCATCATCGAGAGAGAATACTAGAGAGATAGAATAGACGAGAGTGAGAATACTGTGATACGTGTGTGTGCGTTTGTAAACTCCCGGAGTCGTCTATTATTATTCTAGTGAAAGATCTGCAGCGGCGAGAGTGGACGTAGCCTATTTGGGTGAACCACTATAAATTCTTGTGTTCCTTTATTCTCGTTTATTTTTCGTTCGTGTTTGTTTATCGTTTCTTGTAGACGGAATTGGGCGCAAATCCCAACAACTGGTATCAGAGCTTTGGTTGGAAAAGCTGGGCAATCGTAGAAACGATGGGAGACATCACGACCTTTGGAGTTACGAGATTTGATGGCTTGGGTTTCGCATCTTGGAGGATGGAAATCGTGAACTATTTGGACGAGAACAATATTCATCACTCGTTGGAAGGCGCGAAGCCGGAGGAGACGAGCGAGGCGGATTGGGCTATCCTTGATCGACAAGTACTCGGAATTATCCATTTGACGTTGTCGGAAAACATCGCGAAGAAGGTGATGAAGGAGAAGACAACCGCGGGGATGATGAAGATGTTGTCCGAGCTGTATGAGAAGCCATCGGTGACGAACAAAGTGGCCTTGCTGCAGAGGTTGTTCCATTTGAAGATGGAAGACGATGGTGTGGCTGCGACTCATGTGAACGAGTTCAACTCGATTGTCAAAGAAGTGGCTTCGTTTGAGATCGAGGTTGATGATGAAGTTCTGGCCCTGACCTTATTGGCATCGCTACCGATTAGCTGGGAACCAATAAGAGAGGCGTTGGGTGACTCCATGGGAGGTGGGAAGTTGAAGCTTGAAGATGTGAGGGACCGCGTCCTTGCCGAGGGAGTTCGGAGGAGGGATTCCGGGGAAGCATCTAGTTCAACTACGTCGGCTATGTCTATGAGCCGATGTGAGCATCGCTATGGGGATTCTAAACGCAGCGGAAGGGTGAGTTCGAGCAACCGAAAGAAGAAGCAATTCATGTGCTGGAATTGCAGAAAAATTGGTCACTTAAAGAGGCATTTTGGAGAGCTTTCGGGGATCGGAGGCGGGACAAATGCGGTGACGGAAAAAGACGAGAGTGGAGATGTCTTGCTAACATCTTCTGAGCCTCTCGGAGACTCTTGGGTGCTTGACTCGGGAGCATCGTTTCACACAACGACGAGACGTGAAGGCATGGAGGATTTCGTTGCCGGAGATCACGGTAAGGTTCATCTCGGGGATGGAAAGACCTTGGGCGTCGTGGGTGTTGGTAACGTGAGATTAAAAACGTCGTTTGGGCAGACGTTGAAGCTGTCGAATGTAAGGTGTGTGCCGAAGCTGTGGAGGAATTTGATCTCGGTTAGCCAGCTTGAGAGGGGCGGACACAAAGTTACGTTCGAGAATGGGTCTTGGAAGGTGTCAAAGGGTGCGATGGTTATTGCTCGTGGTCGAAGGACGGGTACCCTTTACACTACGACTTGTGGTCGTGATATTGGTGTGGCCGACGACACCAATGAGCCTGAGCATTGTGGGCTGGGTCATATGAGCGAAAGAAGGTTGCAACCAAAAGTGAGTTCGGAGGAACCTCATATGGATCGGAGTCCGTGTCTCGAGAAGCAGAGAAGAGTACGATTCTCGGTAGCCGAGAGAGAATCGGAAGATGGAGAGCTGAGATATGATTTGGGAGATGTTCCGGTAGATGTGGCCCATGTAGACCAACCGGATGAGGTCTCGATGTTCAATCATATGCTTTCAAAGCGAGACGACGTAGCAATATTGGCTGAAAATTCGAGCAATAGGACAATGAGAAACGAGATGAGTTCGTTATTGTCAAGGTGTGACTCGTCGGTAAGAGACGAGGTAATGCATTCGGGTAATTCTTCTTGTGACTCTGCTGAAGAAGGACTTATGAAAAGTTCGAAGTGCATTGATGAGAAGTCCGACATTTCCCATGCGGTGGGAGTTGTTAGACGATTTGAATGCAGCTCTGGGGATCGTTTTGGAGAGAGTCCGGTGATGAGGATTCTGGAAACGAAGAGGAGTATGCAAGGGAATCGTGAAACTAGCAATGAGAATGTTAGAGGATTTCGAAAAGGGTCGTCGGGGATAGACGACGGGCATGTGAATGCCGACGTTGTCCATACAGTGGGAGTTAGCCGGTTCACAAGCAATTCGGGGAAGCGACGTTTGGGAGCTTTGAGAAGCTTGGTTTCAATGTTGCGGTTTCGGAGGTCCGAAAGGGAGTTGCGAGGTGATGAGAAGGTTAACGGGGAAGACAATGTGATGAAGGCCTGGAAGAACCTGAGAAGTCGTGGTGCGTCGAAGTTGGTGGAAACTTCGACTGGGCGACGTTGGTAATGACCGGGGATGCCGCTGCAGTGGGAGGTGATCGGGATTCGCCTCCAAGTGGGAGATTGTTGGGAGATGGAGTCGAATCGAGTCGAAAGAAGACGATCGGAGAAGACGATAGGGGGAAGTCGGTCAAAGAAGAGGGGTAGCGGTCGCTACCCCCAGGGCAGCGAGCGCTGCCCTTGTCCAGCCGAAATCAGCAAGGGAGCAGCGACCGAGCAGCGGGCAAGGAAGCTCTTGGGGTAGCGCTGGGGTAGCGGTCGCTACCCCGGGGGTAGCGGTCGCTACCCCCCTTTTTTCTGCCAGCGGGATTTTGACTTGTGCGCCAAGTTTCGCGGATTTTGTGTCCTTTTCGGCGTGGACTTCTACCTAAATTGGGATTAGGGTTTCTCATGTATTTAGGCCTATAAAAGGGAGTCTCCAACAATGTAATTTGTATGATGATATGATGAGAGCATCATCGAGAGAGAATACTAGAGAGATAGAATAGACGAGAGCGAGAATACTGTGATACGTGTGTGTGCGTTTGTAAACTCCCGGAGTCGTCTATTATTATTCTAGTGAAAGATCTGCAGCGGCGAGAGTGGACGTAGCCTATTTGGGTGAACCACTATAAATTCTTGTGTTCCTTTATTCTCGTTTATTTTTCGTTCGTGTTTGTTTATCGTTTCTTGTATACGGAATTGGGCGCAAATCCCAACAATATATTGAGAGAATTATATTGTTTTACATTTAAATTATTCTGTCGTTTCTTTTCACCATTTTTCTTATTTTCACTTTTCACGTAATTTTTGTGTCTTTTACTTGATTTCTATTGGTAGATCATTGTATTGGTAACATCAAATTACAACCTGTACGCCATAGTAGTATTGTTTTAGTTGAAGCGATCGTATGGTAGTGGTATGTTATTGGGTCTCAACATTTTGATGATATAAATGCAGTATATTGTTGGATGTGTATATAATTGGATGTGTGACTAACTCCATTATTGAGCCCTTTGAATTTTGATATCTAACTGCATTCTGCATACATATCATGCGCACCGACAACAGCCCATCACTCTACAAATTGTGGTTATCGTGGTTTTTTCTATGTTACTCTAATGGAATAATGATATAATTCACACAATGATAAAGAAAAATTTCAACCAATGAAATAAAGAAAAATTAAAATATTTACACATGTAATATGTGTTAATGAAACTAAAATAGTGATGGCTAGCATAGAATTAACTAGAATAATAGAATAATATGTTGCAACAATTACCAAACCTAAAATTATAGAGAAAAAACATATATAATTACATATAAAGTATGCACATATATAATAATATACTAGTAGTATTCTGTCACACTGTTGATTGTTTCCATAACTTCAACTTTCTTAGGTAATCATTTTCTAGGCTCAAGTGAGCTCCGTTTTTTCTAGTTATTCATTACTCTATTGATTTCGATCGCATTACAACAAATATCCCTCTAAACATGATTCTTAACACTATGTGTCATATGGTTTGAAAAACATTTTGAGTCACTGACCCAATTAGCCATCAAATTAACATTAGATACTCTTAATATTCTTGTAATAGCCCGTTAATTAGGGCCCTTAACAACATAAATTTATTATGTTTGATTCACGAACTTAGCTAAAAAAAAACAAAAACAGAAAAAAAAACAAAAAAAAAACAATTCATTTGCATAATTAATTTCATTGTGTATTTCCATTTTCGCACCCCAATATAGCCCTCTCAAAACTATCCAATTTTGGCACTGTTCCGGCCCATTTTTCGCCGGAACAGTAGCCAAAGGACCAAATCGGATAAAAAAAAAAGTTATTGTCCGTTTATGAAAATGGTATTTCTCGGAAGGACTAAATATGATTCTATCCCCTCAAAACTCTATACATTTGCTAGTTCTTCACAAGTAATCATTGCATATCCTAGCTTGATCTCTTTAAGACCCCACCGAGTTAAAAATACGAGATAGAATCATATTACGTCCTTCCGAGAATGCCTATTTTCATAAACGGCCATCAACTTTTTTTTTTCTCAGGTATCGTTCTTTTGCTACTGTTTCCAGCCAAAAAGCCACGTAAAAGGACGATATCTGAGAAAAAAAAGTCTCAGATATCGTCCTTTTTGGCCGGAAACAATAGCAAAAGGACGATATATGAGAAAAAAAAATGTTAATGACCGTTTATGAAAATGGGCATTCTCGGAAGGACGTAATATAATTCTAACCCTAAAAATACTACACCTACTAACCTTAGTATCCAAGAGACCAAGACAATGAGACATGACATTAGAAGCATGCATACACAAATTATATTGAGTATGGTCTTGACTCTTGAAGTATCCAACTCGAAAGATGAAGCTCGATTATCTACGTACTCCGCGTTTCGGTTTTTTGATTTTCTTTCTCTTTTGACTTGATTATGTTTGCTATATTGTACATATAACTAATAGCGAATTTTCAAGATCTAAATGTTCATGTCCTGGATAACTCCGTTTTGAATTTTATGTATCAAAATGTGTGTTTCGATAATATCTTATTAAATATATCATACATGTCATTTCCAGAAAAATCGAATCACGAAAATAATCATCTGAGTCATTACTTAACTTTATACCAATTGTTGTAAAAAATAATCCCCTCTCGACAACTCTCAAATACTCCTCTCCCAAACTAATAGTCACACTTCTTTCAAAAAATACAAAGGAGGTTTGACTATTGGTCTGGTTGGAAGAGAGTATAAGGTAACAATCTTAAACTGAGGAAAGCTAGGAGTAAAAAGAAGAAGATAATTTTAGTATATGGATCGAGGTTATCATTATCAATCTTAATTGTAGGAAATTGTAGGAAACATAAAAAAATAATACTCTTTATGTTCGGGATAATTACAGTATACACTGAGTTTATATAAATTACAAAAGGATCATGTAATAATTTTTCGGCAAAAATGTTATCCAACTAATGTATAATTAGTTGAGAGAGATGTAAATATTATCATACCAAATAACAATGATTATACCATTAATCAAACTTAGGAGTTAGGAGTGGGCCGATTCAATTCATTAATTAATCAATTTATTACACAAAATGATAGGTTAGTTTGGTCACTACCTAGTGTTAGGTGCTAACAAGGTACATCTCTCCAATCATATACAGTAAAACCTCTATAAATTAATACTCGATTGATTAATAACCTCTCTAAATTAATAGAATCATTTGGTCCCGACTTGGTCTTTTAAATGAAAAAAAATACTCGATAAATTAATAACCTCTCTAAATTAATAAAATTTCACGGTCCCAAAGCTATTAATTTATAGAGATTTTACTGTAATTTATATTTCTCGTCCGCAACACTTTACATAAAAGTGACATGAATGTGTATTAACAAAATAAAATTGTAAAATTAAAATAAAATTGTAAAAATAAACGAGCAGAGAAACTTTCAAGAGAAAAAAAAAACGTAAGCAAAATTTTAAAAAATGAGAAAGAATTGTACTTTGAATATTGAATTAGTGATGCTGATTTCTCATTGTAATTGATGTTACCAATTGCAATAATAGTACTAAATTATTTTTCTTAATTTTAAAATATTTATTGGATTAGGCCATAAAATATATAAGTTTTAATAAAGTAGAGTTGGTAAAAATGTTTTTTTTTCTTATCCAATTAAATTACTCAATAAAAAACATAGGTAAGTAGTATAATTGATTGTTGAGGGCCTGAGAGCATGAGCATTGGCATTCTTAAAATATTTAAGGGTGGGATAAGGGGCTGAGTTGGCATTCTTAAAGAGGCATTGACGGGTAGAAAATGGGAAGAGGTGAGAATAGCTTCCTTCTGTAGAATCTGACATCGGGGGAATATGTGGGGTAGGACTAGTGGATAGAGATAGAGTAGTTGAGTTTTTTATTTTATTTTTCAATTATAATTTATTTAATTATGTATTTATTTTATTATGTTTTTCTTTAAATTATAAAATAATAATATATTATTAATATAACTATTAAAAAAAATCAATTTTTTTTATATAATTATTAAATAAATCAGTATATTTAATCACGTGTCTATCAATTATTAGAATATATAATTTTTAAATAAAAATCAAATTTATTAATTAAAATCATATTTTTTACTATTTATGTATTACAAATATAAATGAATTAATGTATAAAATTATATTGTAATAAATTTATTTTTATCAATTATTGAAATATATATTTTTTAAATAAAAATCAAATTTGTTAATTAAAATAATATATTTTAATATTTATGTATTATAAATATATTAATGAATTAATGTATAAAATTATATTGTAATAAATTTATTTGAAATTTAATTTAAAAATAAAAAAAATATGTGGGATATCATAAAGTAAAAAAGTGAGTGAATTGTGTGACCCATTAATGTGGGTGATTTTTTGATATAAAGATGGGTGAATGAAACATGATGTGGAGGAGTGAGAAACATGACGTGGAGGGGAGAGAAGAAGATGGGTACATCCGCTGATGCACATGCTCTGAGGCTACCAATAATAATAAAAAGTAAAAATTGTGCAAATATCACCCCCCACACACTATGATTGGATTGGAGGTGACACGCATTTTCCACGTCACAATGAATATGCTCCTTGTATTTTCAATCTTCTTCCTTTCTCCTCTGACCTCGATTAGGGCTTAGGTTTTTAGGTTTATGTTTAAGTCTAACTTCATATTTTAGGAGCTTTGTAACATGAATGAATACTTGTAGGCATCCGATCCGAATCATAATAAACAATTCTATGTAAAACATTCAATATTCAACACTAAATATATTTGATCTCAATTAAATTATCGAATACGCGCATTGCCATAATTGTTGACGAGTATATTTACATTCAAATTTTCAACTTTGTAAAGAAATGAATAGTACATAATATCAGAACCATTGTTTGATTATGATAATTGCATTCGAAAAACCGACACATACATCACGAGCGATTCGATCATCGTCCCAAATCAAATCGACCATAATTGAAATACACCTAAGTAGTCAAAGGAAATAGCAAAATCAATGATGCCCTGATGAAAAGATTGACCTCATAAAATATAGATCTATACTGTACTCATTTCATTTAATGTAATTTAATTTAATTTAATTGCAATGCTTCATTCATGAGCAAGAAAAGAAGATAAGCACAGCTCATCTTTGTAACAACTTACTACTAAAACACAACAAAAAAACATGCCAAATCTCTCTCTCCCCATTCCACAACTTAGCAACTTTTTTTACCCAATAAAAACAAACTTATTATTCTCTTTTTCCCTTTTAACACACAAACACTAACAAAATTATTTCAGAAATAAACATGTCATCAGGCTAATTTTCTTCTCATCCTATTTTTAGTTGTCTTCTTCACCTCCCTCTCTCCATCTCTCTAGATTTCTGCATATCTAAAAAAAATGGAAATTTTGTAAACCCTTTCTCTCTCTTCCCTTACATGCCCTCTGTGCCTCTGATTCTTGAGTTGCGAAAGTTTTTTTTTTCTTTTTTTAAGCTTCATTTCAAAAGGGTCTGCATAAATTGCAAGCATCGACAATCTTGATGGGTTTCGGGCAACTGGGTTTTTGCAGATTTTAGCAATTGGATTTTTCTTCACTCGGTTTTAAGAAGAAAAAAAGCAATCTTTTCTGGTGTAAAGAGAGAGATAATCTTGGCGGCTTTTAACTACGAGAAAATTCTCAAGCTAATTTTGAGGAAGAAAAACAGGGGGAAAAGAAGATAATACCAACAACACATGTCAACGGTTATAGCAAATGCTGAGAAGCTTGAAACGGCGTCGTGTTCGCGTCCCTACGGAGATCTCAGAGGGGTTCGATGGCGCATAGATTTAGGGATTTTACCATCTTGCCCTTCTGCCTCCGTTGACGATCTTCGCCGGGTCACTGCCAATTCTAGGAGAAGGTAATTTTAATTTATTAATTTTTTCCTCTTTTTGTTTTTAGGTCAAGAATCGAGTTTTAACAAATTTTTCCCCAAATTCATGATTTGTACTTGTGAAGTATTGATCTTTTAGTAGATTTCATGTTTTCCATTTATTTTGTGGGTGTTTTGGTTTGACTTTGTTTTAGCTTAATTTCGTGTCAATTTTAGGTTGAGTAGATCGTTCTTTCGTCGAAATGTAGTCGGTTCTTGTATTATTGGAATAATCTCTCTATAAATTGCCAAATGAAAAAGCGATTTCTGATTTGAAAACAGATATGCTGCTCTGAGGAGACAGCTTCTAGTCGACCCTCATGTCCCGAAAGACGGAAGTAGCTCTCCTGATCTTGTCATTGACAATCCATTGTCCCAAAGCCCGGGTACAGTTTACTTACTCGTTAGCGCTCATCGTTTTTTATAGGATTCAGTACTTCTGTATGAAACCCAAGTTACCAACTATTAATGCTGAGTTTTTTCTTAAGTTATCTTTCATTACTCTTTTTTCTCCACAGACAGCATATGGGGCCGGTTCTTCAGAAATGCTGAGCTGGAGAGAATGGTTGATCAAGACTTGACACGCTTGTACCCTGAAAGATCATGTGGCTATTTCCAGACAAATAGATGCCAAGGCATGTTGAGACGTATTTTGTTGCTCTGGTGCCTTCGACACCCCGAGTATGGGTATCGACAAGGTATACTTATAGGTTAAATTTTATTTCTTTTACCGTATTTTATCGTACACAAATTTATAAAAATTCAAAAGACAAAGCCTTAGACCTTAAATGTTGCCGTCTCCAGATGGTCAAAAGACAAGGAGCATAAATTGTATTAGCAATACTCATTAATATTTACATTATTTATATTTTTTTACAGGTATGCATGAACTTTTGGCTCCCTTATTATATGTTCTCCATATCGACGTCGAACGCCTCTCGGAAGTGAGAAAAAATTACGAGGACCAATTTGCAGACAAATTCGATGGCTTTTCATTTCACGAGAATGACCTGTCTTACAAGTTCGATTTCAAGAAAATCTCGGAAGCCATCCGTGAAGATAACCGATCCGAAAATAATCCTGCCCAAGCTAGCAGTAGTGGCCCCACCGATCTCGATTCAGAGATACAAACAATCATTTTACTAAGTGACGCCTACGGGGCAGAGGGCGAACTCGGCATTGTCCTCTCCGAGAAATTCATGGAACATGACGCCTACTGCATGTTCGATTCCTTAATGAGTGGGCCCACCAGTGGGGCCTTTGCCATGTCAGACTTTTTCCTATCTCCTCTGCATTCTGGATTACCGCCCGTGATTGAAGCTTCCGCTGCCCTCTACCATCTCCTCTCCAATATCGACACTTCTCTCTACACCCATCTTGTGGAACTAGGAGTCGAGCCCCAGTATTTCGGGCTCCGTTGGCTTCGTTTATTATTCGGGCGCGAATTTTCTTTAGAGGATATTTTAGTCATATGGGATGAGATTTTCTCGTATGAAAATACGAGATCTAACAAGTCCGTTGGAGATACCGAGTCTGGATTTGGGATTCTCGAGTCGCCTAGAGGGGCTTTCATTTGCGCGTTCGGAGTTTCCATGATACTTAATCTGAGGTCTTCATTGCTGGCAACTGAAAATGCCACTGCTTGTCTTCAGAGGTTGTTGAATTTCCCGGGTGGCGTGAAGATTCAGAAGCTGCTATCGAAGGCAAAGTCCTTGCATGCGTTGGCTTTAGAAGCGAACAACTTGATTCCGTTACCGATCGAATTCGGGTCGTACGGTGAGAGGAAATCAACGATGGTCACAAGGGGTCATACTCATAGCCTTTCTTTTGATTCGACTTCCCCGAAAACACCTCTAAATATTGTGGCCAATAGCTATTGGGAAGAGAAGTGGAGAGTTTTGCACGAGGAAAAGGAAGAGAATAAGGAAAGGGAACATATTCCGAACCGTAGAAAGGGTTGGTCCGAAAGAGTAAGACATCGCCTGTCGAGAACCGAGTCCGATCCGACCTCGTCGAAGAAGAAAAACGAAAAGGGGAAAATCCCGAAGCCGTCTGTTAGGAGGAGTTTGTTGAATGATCTAGCAAGGCAGCTCGGATCAGACGAGGATAGTGAAATTATTAAAGGGTGTGATGAAGAAATTATTGACCACCACAAGTCGACGGAGGTTAACGGCCAAGTGGAGGATGCAACGGATGACAAGAGTTCTGAAAATTCGTCTGGGAGTGAAGAGATTAATAACCCTCCAGATTTCTCGGAACCCACGGGTCATATTAATGGAAATAACAGCGGGAATGAGAAAGGCTCAGAAAGAAGTAGTGTTGCGTCTAACTCGTTGAGTGACGAAAATGACCTTGAGCCGAGTGAGGATGATGATTCGAAGGGCTCAATTCTTCAGGTCTCTGATCCACCTGATGGTCTGTCTTCAAAGAGTACGCAAAATGAGAGTTCGTTGGAGAAAATAGGGACGGGCACGAAGGAAAGAAAGCTTCTAACTGCCAAATTTCAATGGTTATGGAAGTTTGGAAGGAATAGTAATAATAACAATAATGCTAACCAGGGCACTTCGGAGGGAATAAGTGCTCCTGAAGATGCAAAAGCTTATGATGGGGAAACTGAAAATGATCATGACAATGTATTGAGTGTCGACGGGTGTGATAGCTTGAGCAAGGGAGAGACGGTTGACCAGAATCCGATGGTTAGCTTGAAGAAAATTGGCCAGTCCATGCTTGAGAACATTCAGGTCTGATTGCAATGCATTTCATTAATTCGCAAAAACTGCCCCTGAAGTTTAGTCTAATTGCAAATTAGAGTTCAAATCTTTCAAAATTTAAAAAAAAAAAATTGCAACTTTAAATTGTTTATTTTGACGGTGCAGGTGATCGAGAATGTATTTCAGCAGGATCGTGGTCAAACGGAATTGGTAGAGAACGTGTCAAAGAACAGCCTCGTTGGGAAAGGACAAGTCACAGCAGTGGCTGCGCTGAAAGAGCTCAGAAAGATCAGCAATCTTCTATCTGAGATGTGATCGTTGGCACATAGTATGTACTCGTATATTCGTTCAATTATTTATCTACCTTCGTTACAGAATAAATGGACCTCCTCCCCCCGGCTTTTCTTGCATTGAGTCAAGTTTTGGTCATTATATTATATAGCTGTCATTGTGAATACGGTTTTTGGTTAAATAATTCGAGTAATATTCGTTACAGAGCTATCATTAGAGATAAGTTATGTATTGTATTTATTTCAGTACATCAAAGTATATATATAATTACTCTTCTCAAAGAACCTGCTTGATCCAACTATTGCCTTTCACTTTGAAACTCTAATCCAAGTTATCAAAGCCCGGGAGGAGCGAAGTAATGAAAGCAGAGACGATAAGTCGAATCTCTTCTGCGATTCCCCACCACCTGTTTCCAGCTTGGCCTTGCTCAGGTTCACCAACATGCTCGATTTCAGGAGCTGTGTTGTCATCGTTCACTTGCTGATTCTCATTCACTCCAACAGGTTGTGCCCCTAACAAGGCAAGTCATAAATTGTGTGCATATATGTGGGAGCAATAAAAATAAAATGATCCTTACCGGCCAAGTCAACATTTTCATTTCCGAATTGTGCGTTGGCGGGGGCGGGTAAATTGCCTGCTCGTCGGGCTCTTTGTGAAAGCCATCCTATTAGTGGTGCAAGAGCTCCAGTTTGTTGTCTGCATTGTTAGTTGTTACGCAACAGCAGAATACGATTCGCAGTTGTTTTAACAAGAAAATAATCAAAAAAATGAACGTGGTTCGGCTCAACTTACAGGTAAACGAGCGTAGCCAGAAGCACAAGGAGGGCAAGCCTCTGTTTGGAGCCATGATTAAACATGAAAATAACACCAGCAAGTTTTAAGATTAGCAACACATCAAGATGGACCAGAAATTGAAATATCCAAGCAAAAACTGGTCTGTGAGGTCTGCCGCCTTCTCCTTGTTGCTCAACGCCCACATCTCCGGCCCCTGATACACTGATGAAACCCACAAAATTAACAACTAAAAAAACTGGGTTTTATCGTCAACGAAGTTTACCCTTTCCGAAAATAAATAAATATACGATTCAAAATAGTCCCAGTAATTCACTAAACATAGTATAGAACCTCATCTCAAAAGCGAAAACCATACAATACAAAGTTTTACGAATGAGGATAGCTTACGTAGTTGACATGTTGTAGGTGAAAGGGATGAGCTTATCAGACGAAATCCCAGAAATAGGTTGCCCGAATGGAGGAACCGGGACAGCATATATGCCCGGGCGACGCCTCATCTGATCCTGGTCCAGCTGGGGAGGGATTAAACCGTCAGACATAGGCACCTGTAAGTAGCAACGAATTACACAAGAATAGTTGGGACTATTACTAGGAACTCATGATACATTTCAAGTCTCGTGTTTTGTAGATACACATGAAAGACAAACATGTGATTGGTCCTTGAGTGAGTGCTGAGAAGAAGATTGATCTGAGCCGGAGGATGGGGTTTCCACCATTGTTAATTCCTCTGCATATCATTTGTTTCTTTTTGGCTTACATATTTTGGTCAAGTCGTCGGATTTAGAGAGTCAGCTCTAAGTGTCATTTTATTTGAAATTGTCCAATAGGATACTTCCACCTAAGCTAAGCTTGGAAAAAGTGAACATAACAGATACTGTAATTGACTAATTGCACAACCCTGAATACAGTAGCACAATAATAATAATATAAAAAGGACTAGTAAATTTTGGCATTTATTTTAATTATGTTTACACCATACAACACAGCTTTTGGCTAAAACAACACAGGTACTTGAGAGAATATACATGCTCTAAACCACGCACAAATATAAAGTAGCCAAAGATCCATTAATCTGCTTGCTCTTTTCCACCATCACACTTCGTTTCTTCTTCTTTCACCATTGATGAGCTCTGGATATCTACAATGGCCACAAAGCCTGCAAGATGAAACATATCAGAGGGTAAATAAGGAAAGTATCAGCTTTTTAGTGATCATCATTTTCAAGTAAATCTTTTTTAGAATCCCCCAAACTCATCACAATATCGCCTGAAACCCCCAACTTGTCCTCGATCACCGAGGGAGCGGCAAGGCAATATGTTCGGGTTTTGGGGGTAAAGATTTGGCTCGATTATTTAACAACAAGCAAGTATGTTGTCCCAAAAAACATAATTAGGATATAAATTTAAGCAAAGTTGAGAATGTAGAAAGGAAAAACTTCTTTTTTTCCGGAAGGCCCTTAAGCAACACGTTTATAAACATGAAAATGCTGAAAATTCGTTAACAAGATTACTTACGCGCAAACATTTTATCAGAAAGTTATCAAGGTTTTCATCCTTCCTCGTCCTCGGAACTACCTTCTTCAACATGAATTTCCATCTGCACTTGAATGACTGGAATAGGATCTGCGGGTAAAGTGCCTACGGGTGCAAAGATCACACACACATCAATAAATACTTACAACCGGAGCAGCTAGAAGCATTATATTTTTCTGGGGAAGTTAGGAAGAAATTGAGCACACATTCATATAGGTAGTGAGTGTTATCTCAAGAATCCCAATTTCGTAGTCTAATTGCAATTCATCAAACGATAAAGGAAAACAGAATTTATTTATTTTAAAAAAAAAATCAAAATCAAAATTGAAGCAGTGCAAATTCCAGATCTGAAACACGACCTAATGCACAATTTCTTCAATCTGAGTAATTCGATTACCTTCTATGAAAACTGCGGAGGACGGCCAACCCTTGGACGACGAAAGCGACATCTGCTCGTCCTCCGACATCAACTCCTCCTGAAACCCTCGATTCATCGCCGCACCCTGGGAAGCCAATTTCCCGATGACGTCGATCATGTTGCACGACGAGTGGCTGCGCACGGACGTCGCGCGCTGCGGGACCCAGTAGGAGTGGCCGGGAAGGAACGGGAGCCAATCGGGGGCGGCGCGGCGCACGATTATGCTGTGGATTGCCTCCTCGAGCCTCCTGATGCCGGCGGTGATCATCTCCGCCGCGGCCTCCGGCGAATCGGGCTGCGAAGAGGAAGACGATTCTAGGTCTAGCTCGATTAGCTGGCCCTCGCGGGCCTTGTCGGAGAAGTGGCGGCGGTGGCCGATTA
This sequence comes from Euphrasia confusa, assembly GCA_954870475.1. Classification (NCBI taxonomy): domain Eukaryota; kingdom Viridiplantae; phylum Streptophyta; class Magnoliopsida; order Lamiales; family Orobanchaceae; genus Euphrasia; species Euphrasia confusa. Next base: position 30,452,256 of record OX940960.1, read on the forward strand.
CGGCGGTTTGGGGTCGGAGAAAAGCGTGGGTTAGGTGCTGGGAGAGAGTTCGAGATACGATAGCCATTATAGATATGAGACAGAAACAAAAGCGCCCGGCGAGAAAATGATTTCGAGAGAGAGCAAAGAGTCTTTCTGTGGGCATAGCATACCGATTTGTAACTTGGTATATACGACAAGTTTGAAGTTTAGCTCGGCTCGGCTCGGCTGGACTACTAATATCAAAGCTCTTTACATAATCTCTTACGAAAAATCAAAGCCCAACAACAACAACACAATGAAGCTCCACACACAGAATCACAAAATACAAAACAACAAAAACATGAAAACTAACTTAAATCAACGCGTTGTTCCCGTGAGGCGGCTGCGGATACCCGAACGGGTCGGCAAACGGGTTCGCCGGCCCAATTTGCGGCACCACCGGCTGGGTAGTAAAATGGGCCGTGTACGGATTGTGGGCCCCCATCATCATCATATTCATCCCCTGCTGCTGCTGCATCATCAAATGCTCTTGCTGTGACATCATCGACATCTGCACATTAGTCGGAGGGGCGATGCTGTTAGACACGGCGAACGGGTCGATCTGTTGGCTCTGCTCGAACGTGGGCCCCTGCGCTGACGTGTCATATCCGTAGGACGCGTTGTATCCGGCGCTGTGCAGCTGCAGCGTTCTCCTTGCGGAGGAGTCTTCGTACAAGCTGTCGAGCAGCAGCTTATCGAAGCCGCCTGCCTGATATATACATACACGTTTCAAGTCAAAGTCAAATTCTTTTGTTGTGAATGCGAAGAATTGAATTTAACGAACCATATCCGTATCGATATTGGATTGGGGTCTGCTGGAGTTGCTCGGGGTCGTGACGAGCGCCAGCTCCCAACCGGAAGTTTTCCCGATCTCGACAAGCGCGTTGTAATTACTCGACTGAGTCGACTCATCGGGTTGCAGAATCGCCAGGGCTAAAGCGTTGCTTTCCTCTAACTTCAAGGCCTCTGGATTCACTTCATAATTGAAGCCCTGCGAAAAGGGGCGTCGATTATTGTAAAATGAATTCGTAAATCGCGATGTTTATAGAAATGTAAAAAGACTTACAAGCAGATCAGTAGGCTCTTGAGGATCTTCTGGATGTTCTTCCTCTTTTACCGGAGACTCTGCTGGCTCCTCCTCCTCTGCTTCGATCACCTCGTCTGTTCTTTCGACTTCTTCCTCGATTGGGTTTTCATTTTCCTCTAGAGGTGACTCGGGTTCTGGTTCTGTCTCTCGATACTCCTACGATGCATTATAACCAGCAATCAGCATGAAAGTCGAGAGTATTGTTTTAGTCGAGAATCGAGATCTCACCAGTCTCTTGTTTGATAACGAGCCCACCTGGGGTGCTTCCTTAACGTAATCCTCCATCGTCGCTAGAAACGTCGGGGGAGGCTTTAAAGAAAAATATCACTCCATCAAATATCGTTTCTTTAGAGTCAAAAAAGTCGTGAAACGAAAGGTGATTTAGAAACAAACCTGTCTCAGCGTAGGGAAATGAAAAGTTTGAGCGAGTTCCAACGTTCTGCAGAAGCCGTAAAAATCAGCTAGATGCTCTGCCTAGACACACAACAAACGAGCATTTATATATATACCAAGTGAAGATGTCGTCGTATATATAATAATAATATGGACCTGTCTTCCGGCCTTTCTGTAGATATCAAGAGCCCTGACCGCGTCGTGTTTAGGCATTTCAAAAAACTGCCCAAAACATACAGAGAAACAAAAGTATATATATCGTATTTTCATCGAGTAAAGTATCTATTGTATACCGACCGTGTCCACAAGATTAATGATTCCATCGTTGATCGAACAATATATCTTGAAGCTCTCTTTTAGAACCAAAGCCAAGGCATATTGAATGAGAAAGTTGTGGCATGCTCCTCCTTCAGGCTATAAAACAAAAAAGAAAAAAACACGTAAACAAACAAAAGTCCTGAATCGTAAACTCTTTGTATTTTATCGATTACCTGGCAACAGATGAGACGGTACAGAAGCTGCTGCAATGCAGGTAGCTGGTGCAACAGTTCTTCCGAACTCAACAGCCGTGTTTTACTATACGCCTTTGACATTCCTGGAGCTGTTTTCGGTGCTTTCTCTGCCTCTATATCATAATTCAATGTCCTGAAACACTCGAGTCTTTCCTCTAGAAAGAGCGCGTATGTACGAACCCAAGCCGAGCAATCCCAAGCTAAAGGGCTTGAGTCGTCTTTGAAATTGGATATTTGAAACAGTTTCCCTCTGTGCGCGTAGTGTAGAATTTCTTCTCTGAACGTAGGGTCGCCTTCTCTTAGCGTACGATGAATAACTATCAATGCCTTTATCGCAACCTATAACAACTCACTCGTATTAATTCGAGTTCCAATTCGATATATATATCAATCAGAACTTACAATCCAATTGCGGGTTTTTGTTAATCTACGCGACAATGCGTGAATGCAGTAGGCGACGTCTGCTCTTGGACGGTTTATAGACACCGCTGCAAATAACTCTAACAGAACACAAACATAAAAACTAAGCCTTGAAATCAATAGAAGAAAAAAAGAAAAACTGCACTCACTTCTTATATGTCTTTCTTTGGGAGGAATTTCGTCGTGGTTGGTGGCCTTTACAACCGCAATGTCCAAATCCTTCGGATAAACGGGCAATGTAATTTGCGGAAATCAATAAAAACAATGCATCCGGAGAATCGAAAAATGAGAAATATGAATGAATGAATCTTGGTATATATACCTTGAACTCACTATTGAGATTGGCTAAGCCAACTTTTGTTGTGTCCTTGAGAGCCCCGTAGGCTTTTCGAAAGCTATCCATTTATAGAAATGTTCTTGATGTTATTGTACCGAGAATCTAATGACAAATTCTTTTTCTGATGATCAAACAGAGAATGTGCAGAGTTTTCGAAAGCTTTCCGAATTGAATGAGAAATTGTGATGATCAAACATGCATGGAATTGAATGATCAAATGTGAAAAGATCTGAGAATGAGAGGAGGGTTTGACGTATTCTTCTTCTTGTTCCTCTCTGTCTCCTATTATTGCAGTATATGATTAAATGTAAAAATATGAACATTATGGGAAGGATGTACTTAGTTGAGGAGGTTAATTAATGCTAACAATTAGATTAGCTTTAGCAATCATTGGTTGCCGGCTTCGAAAAATGATTTAGAATTTATATATATATTGCTGATTAAATAATCAAAATGTATTAAATTAGTAGTGTTGTAGTTTCATAAACTTTTTAACTATGGATTTTATAACATAATTCACACTAACTAAAAGAAAAATTCATGATAAATAAATATTATTCTATTAGTCTTGTAAAAAAAAATGTGACAACTACTATTGAATTGAGAGTACATAAAATCTATAAAAATTATTCACTAAATATTTTACATTTGAATTAATTCATTTTCAATCCAACTTTCAAGTGCGATATATATAATATATAGAGCCTTGAGTAGAGATCGTCCTCTTTGAAGGTCGCGGTACAGTTCTATATATAATATATAGAGCCTTGAGTAGAGATCGTCCTCTTTGAAGGTCGCGGTACAGTTCGCGTGTCGAAAAAATAAATAAACTATCATTGTTCGATATGTTATAAATAAACTATCATTGTTCGATAGGTTATAAAAATAAATAAATTATCATTGTTCGATATGTTATAAAAAATTAAAAAATAATAATTTTCAAAACTATCATTGTTCGATATGTTATAAATAAACTATCAATGTTCGATATGTTATAAAATAAATCAATCTAAGTTCAAAATATTATTTAAAAAAAAAAGAGATATAGGAGTATTTCTTATTTAACAACTTTTTAAAAAAATACAATATTAATATTATTTTACTCTTATAACATTGTAAATTTGTGTCACATATTTTAAAAGGATAGGTCAAAATATAATGAACTTTTATTTTAAAAGTGGTCAGAAATATGCCCAATATTTTCATTAGATTTATGTTATGTTACTCTTTTCATTTAGAAGGGATAACAAAAATTAGAAAGGCAAAATTTATATTTTTCAAATTGAAAAATTAGATTACAAGTAACAAGAAAGGAAGACGAATAAGCAAACACAATAATTGTGCATCGAGAACAAACGCACCCATTGAAAAGTCGGATTGTTGGTTGGCCGCCACCGAGAAGAACCGCCACCGCCGGCGAGTTGCTCCGCCGCACGAAAATCCATCTGCGAAAAAAAAATAAGATTCCGACTTCAAATTTGAGCAAAAAACAGTGTCAATTCTCATCAACCAATCAATTCAACATTTTCCCTCCACAGAAAATGCACAATTCGTCCGGAATTCATGCTACATGAGGCGCTTCTCTTCTCTGCAGATCTCCCATTATTCTCTCTCTCACTAAGGTGACCCCTTTTGACCCTTTTAGTTGAACATCGTTGTTCAGTTGTCTTAACTACTTTCCTGTGAAAATCTTTTCAAGATCGAACGTGTTTTTGGTTTCGTTTAATTTGAACCGAATGTGTTTGATCAAATGTCTTTACTTTTAGGGTTTTCGTCATTTAATGAATTGGGAGCAATGTTAATTTTGTTTTTAGGTTAATGCTTAGTTGAATCGTATGCTCAATTATGCCTGGAGCAACCAAGGAAAGAAATCGTAAGAAAATCCGTAGAGAAGACGACGAAAGAACTTTATCAAGCTTGAAACAAGAATTGAAACCCCATAATCCGAATAAAAAAGTCGCTAGGTGCTTAAACAAAAGCAATGGGGATGCGAACTCGAAGAGGAAGAAGATTGTCAAAAAGGCTATTCTGCATAAATCCAAAACCTCCAAGAAGAAGCAACAGTCTTTGAGCGGTTCAAAACATAAACCTCCCGCAGTTAGCACAAAGGAGAATGAGAAAAAGAATGAGGGAGATGGAAAAAGGCATGGAAGGAGTAGAAAGAAGAGAAAAATTAAGGCCGAGCTTGATGAAGCTTCTCGGTTACAAAGGAGGACGAGATACCTATTAGTCAAAATTAAGATGGATCAGAATCTCATTGATGCTTATTCTGCAGAAGGCTGGAAAGGTCAGAGGTACACAATCCCACACTACTATGATGAACCGAATAGTTGTTCCCTTAAAAAACTGGCATTTTGTGTTGCGTTCTTTGGATAATGTAACTTCTTTTTTCTTCAGCCGGGAAAAGATTAGACCGGAAAAGGAACTACAAAGAGCCATGAAACAAATACTGATGTCCAAACTAGGGATACGCGAAGCCCTTCACCAATTGGATTTGCTTAGTTCTGAGGGATGCTTAAATGATTCCGTAGTTGCTTCTGATGGATCTGTTCACCATGAGCATGTAAGACATTTTTCTTTTTTTCATTCTCGGATTTAGATTATTTTATGTATGTGTGCTTTTGGAACTAAAAGCCATTTGTAGAGGATATCATATATGCAGTGCCTTTTCTAATCAGCTCCAACTTTTTTGTTTAAACTTGATGTGTACTAATCTTCATTGTGTTTATTCTTTGGGTTAATTGCCATTTAGTCCACTACCTAAATTCGTAGTAAAATATCCATTAATCCTCACCAAATTAAGCATGATTAATTTTGACTTTTTATCTTATAACAATTAAAAAAGTGGTTGAATAATTTGTCATATAATTGCCATTTTCATTTTTGCGAAGATCCTTTTTTTCTACTTGAGTAGGGAATTTTCATGATTTTCTAATTTAACTTTCAGATTTTCTGTGCCAAATGTCGGTTGCGCGAAGCTTTCCCGGATAATGACATCATACTTTGTGATGGGTCATGTAACTGTGCTTTTCACCAGAAGTGTCTTGATCCTCCACTGTCAACAGAAAATAGTGAGGTTTCTTACACTTCTATTTGCTTCTTGTATAGCACGTCTATGGGTTTTCTTGGTTTCTAGCCTTAGCGGTGTATATCATAATATGTTAAATTATCTGTACATATGGTGATTTCCCCAGTCCCCCCTGGAGATGAAGGGTGGTTTTGCAAATTCTGTAAGAAGAAGATGGAAATACTAGAAGCAACAAACGCTCACCTCGGGACCCATTTTACTCTGGACTGTAATTGGCAGGTAGGTTAGAAACCTGCTAATAAGTGTTCGGCCTAATTGGAAAAAAATCCAAACTATAAATATACACCCACCCCCCCCCCCCCCCCCCCCTCCCCCCCTTGATCAAATCGATTTAACACTTGATCAAACATCATGGATATTTTTGTAATTATTGCCAATACAACTATTGTTCTGTTAATTTATACTGTGTGGCAACATCTGTGGAATTGGGACAGGAGGTTTTCAAAGAAGAGGCTAATTTACCCGATGATGGGAATTCTATGTTATGCCTGGAAGAAGAATGGCCGTCCGAAGATTCTGAAGATGATGACTATGATCCAGATAGAATCCAAACCATTGGTAGTGATAGCATGTCTTCGTCTGAGTGTGTATCTTTAGATTGTAGTTCCAGTTTTCTGGGGTCACTTGAGGATGAGACTGGAATAGTTGAAGGAGAAAGAAGAAATGGATCTTTCGATAATAACTTTCTTGATCTAGTTGGAGTAGATTCCGAGGATGATGAACTTCTGTGTCGTCCGAGACAGAGAGCAAATGTTGACTATATCAAGTTATATGATGTAAGCCATCTAGATTCGTTTGAAAAATATTTTATCTGTCAAGAAAACTGTCTTCTTAGTGAGTGCATGGACATTGGAAACATGGATAATTACAAAATTACCCATGAAGTTTGTGGTATTTAGGAAAAAAACAGTTAACTTTGAAATTTCAAAAACCATCCTTGATGTTACACTTGTCTTGCATTTTGTGTACCTGCCGTTACTGGACCAAACTGAATTTTATGATGCCATTAGATATTTTACAATGATCTCCTCAACTTTTTGTTATATTAGTAGCCCAACTTGGGCATTATTGGGAAAGTAAATCTAAAATGTAGTGCAAAAATTTTGGACTAATTGTACTGTGTAGGAAAAATTAAGGATGTAATTGTACAAATATCTGATACAGCCAACAATTTCACTTTTCTCCACCGGCGGCGGGTGCAAATCTGATGTAGCCTTAAGGATTGATTATAATTTTCTAAGTTACCATTTTTTCCTTTGTCTTAATTCTGCCAAACCTCAAGGGTAGTTTTCCCCTTTAATTTTAAAAAACTTACCATACATTTTTTGTGGCAGAATACACTATAATAATTGCAGTGTGGTGTGGGCGTGTAATTTTCCTTTAGAGTAATAGAAAATTGGAGGTGGTAGATTTTAGTCTTTTTATTTGGTTCTTTGGGATAAGAGCTTTATTTGTTCCAACTGAACTGTATATGTATCTTTGTAATCAAAATAATGAGTAACTAGCTGAGTGAAAAAAGATACTACTAATTTCCCGTTATCATGTAATTACCTGAAGAGCCATCATTGCATTGTACATTTTGAAACTTGAAAGAGAATTATCGTATGATTGTCATGTTGTTCTTAGGAGATGTTTGGTAAGAATGCTACCGAATATGAGCAAATCAGTGATGATGAGGACTGGGGCCCACGAACAAGGAAGCGGAAAGTGAAGGAAACTGATGCTGCTGCCAGTACTCTTATGACTCTTGGGGAACCTGAGAAAAAGAATTCTGAAGAAATGCCATCAGAAACGAAAGAGACCAAAAAACCAATTTTCAGACTCCCGTGTAATGCAGTTGAGGTATTATAGCTTAATGTTTTAGTTTATTTATTTACTTATATTCATCTTTTAATGTATGTTCTCTGTTTTTGTTTATTTTTCTGTTTCAGAAACTTAAACTTGTCTTTGCTGATAATGAACTTCCAGAGAGAGCTTTGAGACTTAGTCTTTCAAAGCAGATCGGATTAGAATTTAGCAAGGTAATCTATGGTTAATTTGAAAATAAGTTTTTCTAGTGCATATTTGCTGATATGTTGTGAAGCACAACCAAATTTAAAACGGACTGTTATTATTATTATTATGCAATAATGGATTTTTTGATACATTTTTTCCATTTGTAGGTCAACAAATGGTTCAAGAACGCGCGCTACTTAGCTTTAAAAGCAAGAAAGCAAGTCAGTACCTGATTTAAAATTTCAATTTTTTATTTTTATTTTTATTGAATGTATCCACTGTCAACGGCTCCATGATAATATAGCAGCCATTTTACCTTCTGTTTTTTGTTCATTAATATAAAATAATTTATTAATAATTTATTATTCTCTATTCACAGGTTTGCGTCAAATATACTTCAATAAAGTTTTAGTTATTCAATTAAGCTGGAGTTTGAAGTAATTAACCCTGTTTGCTTTTTTAAACAGGCAGGAAGAGCACAAGAGGATGTTGTTGTTAGTCCCTGTATTCAAAACGAACCATTATCAGAAACTGCGAAGGATGATCATCCTGAACAAACGGCGCCAGATAGCCCTAAGAATTTGAAAAGGACTGTCAAAAGAAAGAAAACCCATTTTTCGTCGAATTCTTATAAGATAAAGCATCAGAGGAAACCACTGTTACATACGGCAAACCTTGACCAGGTACTATTGTGTTAGAGTCCCTCAATTTTAACTGATATGCATATCTACTAAGAGTCCTAAGTTAGTGAAGAAAATGGTTTCATGACGACTACCCCTGAGGTTTTAAAAGTATTAAAAAACATTCGTAAATTATGGAAACAACCCTTGAGGTTTGGTTCCATTTACACTTTGGCCCAACTGTGACGGGATTTATTGATGTCATTAATTATTTTACCATTGCACCCCTCAACTGCCCAGTCCTGGCCCTTCTTTTGTAGGCTATCCACATTTCCCTAATACAAAATTCAATCATTTTGGTTAATCTAGAATAGAAAGTCCAATACTTTACTTACAAGATCGGTGCGTTCTTTGTACTCTGATAGTTTGTCACAACGGTCATTACAGATATAGCCCTTATCTTAAAAATTTTATAAACATCGAAGGATGTCAATGTAATATGCATTTTTGAGAAAGTATGGTTATTTGTGATGTTTATGAAAGTCAAGGGGTTTAAGTGTAGATATATGATGATGTCAGAAATTCATGTTTTACCTCCACTAATGGCGCATGTAACATGAAGGGTGATTTTTGTAATTTTCAATTTTTTGTAATTTGGCCAAGCCCCAAAGTAGAGTTTTTTGTAATTATCCATGAGAAACGTGTATGACCTTGTTTTCGGGTATCTTCGTCTCAGATGTTAAATAAAATATTTTGTATTTGATGCTCTGTGAATGACGGAGATTGAAGGGAAGATCAAGTTGGTAATAATATCTTTTCACTTTATTATTGAGCTGCATTATGTAAAGCTAACATAAGTAGCTTGTAGTTTCAGTGATGTGGACTCTGTTCATATCATGTTTAATAAATAGAATTTTTTTTAAACTAATGTTTTTATTCATCGTGATTGCAGATGACCATGGATCTTGGTGATGATGTGAGCCTGAAACACTTAAGAGAGAAAGCCAAAGAAGATAAGAAGAAATCGAACTGCAAAAGCAGAGAAGCAGAGCTGGAAGCAGAGGCCGAGATGGAAAGACTCTGTGAAATCAAGAGCAGAGTCGAGAAATTGCAGCAAGTTCTACTTCGATTTCCGGGCAGCAGATTCGGCAAATCCAATAGTATTAAATCAAACGAGCCATCTGTTATTTTCGTACCGGTAGCAGAACTAAGGGAGAAAGGGTGATTTTTTCTATTGAACATGATTTTATTTTTTGTGTTTTGCTCTAATTAAATGTGGTTTTGTTTCTCAGAAAATCTGAGAAACAGAAGTTCATTTCTTGTATGATTAGGGGGGATCTCAATTGTTACTGTGTATTGATTGTTATATGAAAACGAAAACAAAGGGCCTGTATTAATGGATAAAACGAACATGTTATATAGTGTATGAAAATAGTTGGTTGTTCATCAATATCACTAGTTTTTTCGATCAACAACCTGATGTACGTTAAATTTTGACTGAATTCCTGATATCTAAGTACTCATCTTAAGTTCTCCCTTTCAAACTTGTTTTGTAGAAGTAATTACAATACTTGTGATTATAGGAAAACACAAGAAAATTAAATGAAATTTAAAAAATACTTCCACCCACACGCGTTTGAGAGCGCGTGCCTCTCTCAAGGAGAGGGGTTTGTAATAGTAAATTTGTATGCTTCCTCTGAGGGGGCAATACGCAATTAAGTCATTTATATAGGTCACGATTAAATTTATAATTTTTGTACTGTATATGGTTTCAACCATATGAAAATTACTATTGTATTACTATAATAATAAAAAATAAACTGATTCGATGACATGATTTACTATTGATTTCTATATAAATGAAAATGTGAATTTATTTATAAAAAGAAAGAGAGAGATTGATAAAAGTGTAACTGCCAAACATGGCTCTATGCTCCAAAAATATTCCATCCAGCTTCAACGATTGACCTTCATGATGAAGACTTGGTAGATCTTCAGCCATCAGAGTAGTTTGAATTTTGAGTTCTCACGAATCGTCCCTGTACAACCCAAAGTAATCAGTAGTTTTACATAAAAAGTAATTGTTGCTCTTGTTACATGCAAAGGGAGCTAAGCTAGTACCTTCATTCTGGGCCGTCGGTCAGCGTTGACTTTACGAACTTGATATCGAATTTTCTTGGAGAAGAGTCGATTTCGCCTCTTCTCCTTGTAGCGTAGTACGCTAGCCTCTCGCATTCCTCCAAACAGGTCTATCTGCGCCAACCTCGCCTGATCGATCATATATATATAAATCAACACAAGTCAAATAAATATTTATTAAAAAATAAACAAAAATAAAAATTGACAAAGTTTTAAGTGAGGTCAACTGGAGATGCTCTAAATAAAACCAAGAGGCACTCAATTACAGTATATATATACCTGGACATCACTCCCGCCGACCGTGACGTCGTCGGAGAACGGCGAAGCCTTATTCGTCCACGCCTCCAAAACGGCGTCGTGATTCAGCTTCAGCAGCAGCTCCGCATTCAATCGAGGCACCACAAACTCCTCCTCCTCCGCCTTCTTCTTCCTCCTCTTCTCCGCCGCCGAATCGATGGCGCTGACGGTGGGGAAGCTCCACCAGTCACCTTCCTCGTCGCCGTTCCTAATCGCCCTCATCGTCTCCTTCCTCATCCCGATTTCCCCAATTTGAAACCCTAACCCTACCGGATACCCGTAGCAAAAACCACCCTGCATTTCCATTTCGATTTCCACGTTGCCATTGCTACCGTCGCCGCCGTCGTGGTGGCGGTGGTGATTGGCGGTGAAATGATTCCCCATGATGCAATCGATCCCCTCTCCCATAAGCTCCTCCCCGTCGAGGATAATCGACTCCGCGTCGAAATCCAATTCGGGCTGGGCCTTCTCGCAGAGGTTATTGGGCCCGGAGCAATTGGGCCTGTGCAGTAAAAATCCGTGGGCCGAGGAGGAGGGCTCGAATGAGAAAGGTGGTTCGGTGAAGTAGTTGTTGATCGGTGGGGAGAAGATCTTGGGATAAGCGGTGGCGAGCAGGGCCGCCGCCTCGTTGTAGGTCTGGTTGGGCCGCTTCCGACGGGTCCGAGGCTTCCGGGTGGAGACCACGGCAACTGGGCTGCCGGATTCTGTTGAGCTGGTTGTTGTTGAAGATGGCGACTTTATACTCTCAAGGTCCAATGACTCTAAACAAGATGACATTTTTATTATTTAAATAACAAATAAATTGTGTCTCACCAATGAAGAACCCTTCCCTAAACCCTGAAATTTTATCAGGGCTGACTGTGATACTAAGAGAAAGTAGCTATGGCAGTAGCAGAGGCCTATGGGAAAAGTAGAGTCCAATCTTTGTTGCATGAAACATATATGGAGTTTCCCAAAAGATTGAAATCCCAGAAAACAGAGGTTTTGTTGCAGAAAGAAAGTATGATTGTTGTCTAAAAGGAGGTTGATATTGATAGAAAATAAGAAAATGAGAAACACATGAAATGCTGTCTCTGTATTTATATTTACAAATTTAGACAGATAAAGAGAGAGAGCATGTTGGGCACGGTGAGTCACGGGAGAATAAAAAAAAACACGCACTACATACATACAAAGTGTGTGTGTGTGTGTGTTTTGTTTTGAAGAAATTACAGTGGAGATCATGGACCGCTGTCTACCTGTTTTTTTGTTGCACTTTTACGTTTTAAGCGGTTCATATCATCTTATCTCAACTCATCCTGCCCAAAATACCCTTACCTTTGCAAGTCCCACATTTTTTTTCTCAATTTAATTAATGCCCATTTGACCTTAATAGTAAGTACGTACTCCTTGTTTAATATGCACTTTACATTTGCATTTATATTTTAGATGTTAGATATCTCTATGGATTGAACGAAGAATTGTGAACTCAAATATAAATTGAATAAATAAAACTTTTTATAGTGTTATTAGTCTAAATTTGACAATTTTGAGTAATTCGATTAATTCAAACCAATCGAATATGATTTGATTTTTCACTTCACCATCTTCCATTATGTTAGTGTGTAGTTCTTCCTAGTTCAACATAGAACCACGTTGTTCTTGCTTGAACTACGTTGAACTATACACTTTGTTTTGTAGTAACTTCATGTTTCATGTTTGTATGTTTTCCATTCATTAATTCATACAAGTCTGCTAGGTCTACATAGAACGAGCTGGTTATACTGTGGAATTAACAAGTGGCTCAACGCGTGACCACGGTTCATCAGCATGGAGCAAGCAGACTTGGGCATTACAAACAACATGGAGTTGCATCAGTGCGTAAGCATAGAACAAGCTATTCTATCAACATGGTTCAACGTTAGGGGTGGGAACGAGCCGAGCCGAGCCGGGCTTTGGTGAAATAGGCCTGGGCCTGATGTTGAATTTTTAGGCTCAAGCCTGGCCTTTCACCTGATATAGGCTTTTTTAAGGGTCTCGGCCTGAGCCTTTTTAGTAAATAGGCCTGGCCTGAAAGCTTTTTATAAGCCTTTTTAAAATCATTTTGAACTTCAACTCGGTTCAACGAATAATTTAAGATTTTAATTTAAAATATTTTAATTAAATTTAAATATATTTAATAAATATTATAAAATTGTTTCTAAACAATTAATAGTAAAAAATATAAGTAAGCAACATTACCTAAATAATTCAAAAAAAAAATCTCCAATCAATTTAAAATAATCAAATTTCACATTTCAATTATAATTATTTTCTTTTAACACTTTATTAATATATATGCATCATAATTTATACACTTATTAAATATATATATATATATATATATATATATATATATATATATATATATATATATATATATATATAAATAGGCCGGCCTGTTAGGCTTAAAAGGCTTAGAAATAAGCTCAAGCCTGGCCTATATATATAAACGAGCTTTTAAAAAAGCTTGAGCCTGACTCGTTTATTAAACGAGCTGAGCCGAGCCGAGCTTTTGTAGGCCGAGCCATAGGCCCCTGTCGGGTAGCCTGGCTCATTCCCACCCCTATTCAACGTGGATCAGAGAGAATTGCGAGTTTATCAACGCACTACAAATCAGAGAATTCAAGTCTTACCGTGAAGACATTGAATCAGAATTAACACCTTAACGGACGCGGTGCAAGCATAGCTATACATACAGCTGGACGAATGACTGCTAAGGAATGAAGCCAGCCATGGGTATGACTAGAAGACTTCGCTAGAAGAATTGTAGTCCAACGAAATACGTCAAGTATTCCAGCTATGCCCGCCACAAGCTTGAAGCACGAAGACACGCTAGTGTGGTAGTGCGTAGAACTGGGTTCGTCAAGCACGAAATAATGGAATCTCGAATATTCCATGAAGATGCTTTGGGCTCGGCCCATTAAGCGTGAATTCCGGAAACCCTATTTCTCGACACCTATAAATAGCGGGTAGTTGGAATTCATTACTAACGAATTGATTAGACATTTTCTAGAGAGAGAAAATTTGTAGACCGAGAGACTTCGCTAGAAAGCTCCGGTTCTATTGTCAGTTTAGTCTTGGTAGTACGAGTCGCTAGATTAGTTCTACATAGACTTAGTTTTTGGTCGTGTTGACCTTTCTACAAGATTCGCTAGAATTTTGTAGATGTGTTTGTAAGTGGTTACCCTTTACAAGTAATACAAAAGAGTTTTCTTTAGAATCTCCAAATTGTGTTAAGTTTTTGTACTCTACCCTTTACTATCTTGTTCTAGGTAGAACCAAGTACAAAATACACAATTTCACATTATATATGAAGTATATGAACTTATAAGAACAAAAAAAATACACTACAAAAAAACTGCGGATCCCCTACGGGGATTCTCTACGGCATTCCCTACGGGAATTATATTCAGAGTTCCCCTACGGCCCCAGCCGTATGGGTGACTTCCGTAGGGGATTCCCGTAGGGGACTATACATTCCCTCCAAGAGACCTACGGGATCCCCTACGGCTAGCCGTAGGGGAGTATTTTTTTTTTAAATCCTTGTAGGGGAATAATAAATCCCCTACGGGTATTATTTGCCGTAGGGAAGCATTTTTTTTTTTTTTAATTATACACAGTTAAATAAATACCCCACGGGAATTTTTCCCGTAGTGGTCCCGTACGGCGTATGCCGTAGGGAGTATTTATTTTTTTAAAAAATATTAATTTATATATTAGTAAATTAATTAAATATTATTATAAAATTAAGCTAAATTATTTTAAACCATTAATTTACTAAATAATAAAATTACTATTTAAGTTTTTCTAACTGTTTACGCAACTACGCAATTATAATTTTATAAAAATAATTAATTAAAATTAGGCAAAAAATTACGCAATTTTATAAAAATAATTAATTAAAAAAAATATTGCAATTACGCAATAAATAATAAAAAGGTATTATAGTCTAAACAAATTTCAAAAATTACTACTAAATAATATTTAAATCTACGTAAAATTTGTAAAGCAAAAAAGTTAAAAAATAAAAAACTTTAAAAATTAATAAAAAAATACTGAGAGTTCTATTTAATTAAATGTATTTAAATTCCCTTTTATTTAAAATTACTTTTTTTTAAACCAATATATATATATATATATTGTATTTTATATTATACTTATATAATAAATATAAGTTAATGATACATATATATTATCTTTTAAAAATTGGACATATAACTCCGATAGCCTAGTGGTTATCATCCTCGTTCAAACCTTGGACTATGCAATATACATGAATAATTATTACAAAGCCCTCAATTGAGGGCTGGGCTTGTGTCGGGCCTTGTAATGGTGGGGGTGTTGTCGGGCCTCGAATCGTGGGTTGGGCTGGTGGCTCGGGCCGCTCGGGGCACCCGTTTTAATTAAAACTTATTCCCTACGGGGATCCCCTACGGGAAAGGACGGGCGAGCAATTCCCCTACGGCCAGCCCGTAGGGATCTCCCCTACGGCTCTAAAAATCCCGTAGGGGATCTGTTCCCTACGAGGCAAGCCCTTACGGCGTGATTGCCGTAGAGAACACTGTTCCCTACGGATTTTTGCGAACTGCGAATTTTTTGTATATATATACAAAAGCAATTTTTTATTACGACATTTAGTAGTGCATGTCACGACGGTTACCTACTGATATAATCTCACATTTAGGAGGGTGTATTCAATTCGGATTTTAAAGGATTTTTTTGGACTTTTAAAAGTCCGTGGATTTTTATTGATTTCTTAAATCCACGGAGTCTATAAAGAGTTTGACTGACTTTTGGTATTGATTTTCATGGATTTTCATAGAGTTTGTGAAATATATTTTTAATTATTAACATTAATTTTCATAGACTTGTATTTATAAAAAATAATAAATTGTTTTAAAAAAAATCTAAATTATTTAGAAAATAAAAAACGAAAAATTCATTAATTCAAAATTTTAAAATAAATAAATTATTATCAATCACTATTATTAATCTTCATTTACATCATTTCATTTACATCATTTCTTATACGTTAATCTCATTTCTCACATTATTATTTTCATTTTCATTTATATCATTATTATACAACGACCTAAATATACGTATATATAAAATATACGTATTGTTTAACTCCCTCGTCCTATTTAAAAAAAAATCTTCATTGGTGTCGAGACGAGTGAATTTTTATCATATTTTATCAAATATTAAACAATACACCATGGTAAATAAAAGATCATAAATAATTTTTTAAATAAATTGAATAATAATAATATTAAGGGATAATATAAATTTATTATATTTGGATTGTTATTGAGAAAATATATTATTGTATATAATAAATACAAAATAATTTATTATTAATATGATATATAAATAATTAATTTTAAATAAAATATGATAAGATCAATTTTTTCAAATAAAAATTTGATTATTTTATATAGATAGATTTGTGTAATATTCTTGTTAAATGATGATTGTTTTTTTTAAGTTTCCATGTTAGAATTTCCGGTGTCGTAAAGAAGTCCGTCGAAATCTCTCATAATTATGAGAGATTTTGAAAAGTCAAGTTTAGTTATATTTTTTAAAGAGAATCCATTAAAATCCATGAATTATTAAAATCCATTAAAATCCATAGACATTTGAATACCTATGGATTTTTAAAGACTTTTTAAAATCCTAATTGAATACCTCCGGATTTTAATGGACTTCTAAAAATCCGAATTGAATACCTCCGGATTTTAAAAGTCCATTAAAATCCTACAGACTCTAGAACCAATACACCCCCTTAATCTCGGAAAAAAATACCTTAGCTTCTTGACACGAATCCATTTTTTATGGATGTTCAAGAGTTTTTATTATGAAATAAATATGCTTCTTGTCTAATTCCAATAATTTTGTTGCTTTTTAAATCACCAAAATCCAACAAGATGTGAGAAATATATTAGTCTTACTGACTTTTCAAAATCACGCAAATTCAGACAGATTCTGCTCCATATTAGAAAATCGTCAATTGAGTAACTACTATTGCACTAACTGCATTCGACGCCCACAAAATTATTTACCATGATCACATGGTAGACATTGCCGTATATACTGTCATATAATTTGTACATATTTTAATAATTAGAATTTTAAAAAATGTTTAAAATGACTTAGTGTTATTGTAATTATTTGTTGAATAATAAATGAAGTGGAGTATATATATAACTCTTTCAATAAGACAATAATTAAAATTGATATTACTAATTAAATACTGTATTTAACTCTTCAAATGAACAACAAAAAATTAACCATTTATTAGACATTAATGCATGCATGTATATATATTAGATTGACATTGTATTATGTACAAATTTTATTATCATAGCATATATCTTAGTGTATTAATTTCGATTCAAGATGTTATGTACATATTTATTTTTTAAAATTATTAAATAAAGTGCATGTGGATAGTATCTTGAGACAAATGAAGTCATAAAATAATATTTTCTGTCTAATGTGTCTTGTTAGAAGAGAGTTTCAAATTCACAATCACACATATAAAATAAATCTTTTATTTTTATTTTTGTATAAAAAATAAATATTCTCGGAGATATTATCATTTATAAATATAATACAGTAGTAAATTACGCCTGCTGTGTAGTTAGCAGTTGTAGTTACTAATGTAATCCAAGTCGTAATCATGGATGATATGTATATTTTCTTATTGAGAATTTGTTTTTGCATTTAATTATTTTAATTTTTCTCTATATATCTGTCAATCAAATCCTTTTCTTACCCCATTCCCAAATTTACAGGGGATGAAAAAATCTGCTGACGTGGCTCAAGTCCATTGGTCGAGCAGATTTTGTGGGGGTGACGTGGAGTGCCCTTTCACGTGGTCCCCACCTCTCACTCACGGAAGAAAAAGGATGCAATGATTTGCCTTTGGTGTGTGCGGCATCAAGGAGACACACGTTAGCCTATTTTTCATCAGTGATTTAAATAAGCGAAGCTTTAAAATATTGCAAGAGAGTCCCCCGTTCTTTTATATTTGCAAAATCCTTTTTTTGTTTTTTTCATTATAATGATTTGTTAGAATTGTTGTGATGTTATTGGAATATTGTTGGGAAGTGCTAGAGACAATAATTATAGTAGTTTATAGCAATCTTATTTCAAATTTTACCAAATCATTGTCAAATCTAATTCATTCAGTTTAATCGGTCTTTTTTCCCACTTATTTAGGATATTAATTAGATAATTACAATTAATTATTAATAATTACAAATTTACAATTATACCGTTAGCAACTCTTTTAAATTATTAAACAAAAAATGAGACTAAATAGTATATGTATGGAGTACTACACTATAAAAATATACTACTCCCTCCTATCTATTCTAAAATGTCGATCATCCTAAACTCCTGCACAATTTTTAATAATTATTATAATTTTCTAAATTAATCTTATTTAATTTTATTAATTATTTTTATATTAATCAATTAAAGAGTAATTAATGAAGGACAAGAAATTGAAAAAAATACTAGAAAAACAAATAAAAAACTAAAAATCATAAAAGTCAAAACGTCAATTATATAAAACGAATTGAAGGGAGTATGTAAAAGAAAATTTTGAGAAATATTGTGGCCAAAATTAATACCCAAAAGATAATCTTTTAAATTCTTGCGTTTGGTACACATGACATGGGCGAGTTTTGAATTTTGTCAGGGTTTAAGGTTCTTTTGTCTAACGATATTTTTGTAAATTTCTCAAATTCTCAGCACACAACTTTTAAAATACGAGTATTATATTGTATGCTGATTATAATAGCCTTTGTAGTAGTATTATCCAACCACAAATTCAAGAAATAATTTTAATGGTAATTAATAGTACCAAATTATTTACCACCTATCTCCCGTTCATTAATAATTTTATGTTCTACTACTACTGCTACTATATTTTAAACATGAGGTTAAGAAAAAACTATAAAATGGGTTTTGGTGTGCATACTTATTCAATGGAATTATTAAGTATTTATTGTTAATTTATATGCCTTAATTAATTATGTGAGATTTGGGGATTCAAAATAGCAATTGAAACTAAACAAAAAAATATTTGTGCATGACAATTGACATACATATTGTAATTTTTTTTTGTCTCAACTATTTATAAACTATATTTTTATAATTTACAAAAAAGCATTGTATAAATAGTTGTAATAGGAGTACTATATATACATTTTTTTATAAATATTTATCGTTTATTACTTATGTACGTTTATTACTCATGTACGTATATTAATTTATTGTATGTATATACGTGATGATATTGTAAATTATTTATTGACAATTATGCTTTATGTATTTCATTGCATCATTTATCGACCAACCATCCTGACTAGAGTGGCAAATTATGCTTATATTTATCAAACGTCACTAGCTTATATATTTATCAGAATACACTAACCGTACACACTAGATGAAAGATATACTAACTCGAAAAAATGAAGTTAAAGTAGAAAAAAAAAGATAGGGTTTTAGGATTGAAGAGTAAACATCAAGAGTTGGGTGTATATTATCCGGATGTAATCTTGGCCACAGAAGTTGTTGTCCCGTAGATTTGTTTGTTTGCATTGCTCTTATCTAAAGTAGAAAAATGGGGTTAAAAACACCCCTTGATTTTGGATAACCCTAATTGTAGAACCTTCGTTTGAAATTTGAATCACATAATAATAATAATATCGCTTATTGCGGCTATCATAGCAAAGTCAAAATGAAATTTGAAAATAAAGATAGATGAACCATTTACATACTCGACATCAACTATTTTGGTGATACAAATATTTTAATAGTATCTTTCACAACATATTATATAATATAGAAAAGTTATAGCTAGGATACATTTTATTTACCATACTTATGTATCTACACAATTTTTTACTTAATCTAATAACTATCAATTTATTTATTCAATATAATGATTAATATTTCATACATGTATGATGGTACCTATGTATATGTACCATTATTTTGTATAAGTTTTTTGATTCATGATATTTATCAAATCAAAGTATAAAAATTGACATCGATTTGTCAAATCAAAGTAAAAAGATCAAAAATTTTAAGATCAAACTTCGTTTTAAATAAATATACTTGAAATTTTTACATTAGATCATATCTCGTCCAAATAATATATCTCTGTTTAATAATCTCTCTGTTTTAAAAAATAATGCAGAGAAAGTGAAACAAAATTTAAGAGAAAATGATTTTTTTGTATTTAATAATATAAAATAAAAATATAGATATTAGTGTATAAGTAATCAAATACTTAGTTAAAAAGTAATGAAATAATATAAAAATTTTACATGAGTAGACAAAGTTGTAGTTTTTTTTATATTACAAGTATGCAAAGTTTTTAAGGAAAATAAAAAGTATACAAAGTTTTAAAAGATAAAAAAAAAGTAATTTTTTATGATAATGATTTTTTCCTAATACTATATAAAATTTGACATTATTTTTGTTGCAATGTGACCCATTCAAGTGTTTGATTTTTTTTTTATCTAACAATCAACTTTTATGACATTAATACAAATAAAATAGTGTATTTTGAAAAAAAAGATAATATTAATAATTTGAAAGTGCCCTACTACTATAAGAGGGTGTAATGTAATTATGAGGTGTAAGTATGGCATTTTTCTTTTGTATAATGATTTTTCACTTAATCAACTCAATCAAATAGGTCATATTAGTAAATAAGTACTACATTGATTCTGGAGAGTTTTCACACTTATTTTGTAAATAAAAAAAAAGTGTGTATACGCTTCAAAATCGGAAGAAGTATATCATATGTTAATCAATTAAACATTTGAATACCAAATACATCTTTGGACTAAATTCCTTTTCATCTGTTCGCACATGTCATTTGTAATTTAAAAAAAAAAAAATTAAAAAAAATCTGCAAAGAGATGGAATACAAAGCTAATACTATAATAAAGTGATAATAAGAAGAAAGAAATGCAAAAATCCAAAAATTAAAAAAGCCAAAGTTTTTTGAAACATTTGGATATTCAAGGGATGGCCCCATACTTTTAAGGGATGGTTTCATCTGCAACGCACGTCTATTTTTTTTTTTTTAAATAAACTTATAAAACAAATATAGATTTTGGGACCATATATATATGCCCCCATTCTGATTGTGGGCACGATCAATGATGGAAATCTTGTTCAGGTCTTTGATCTCAAGGCCCTCAGTTTAAATTTAAAGTGAGAAATTACAAATTCAGAAATAATAAATTATCCTTACTAAATTTAAATTAACTTTTGACACTTCAAAAGTTACAATTTCAGAATTGTATTAACTTTTGACACTTCCAAAGTTACAAAATCAAAATTCATAATCCAGATTGGACTAACTTGAAATAACATTCTAAGACCAGCTTTGCATTCTGACTAATGAATAACGATGAGAGACGGACGAGTATATACAAGTTTTTGTCTTACTTAGACAACTTAAACTCGTAAAAAAAAAGTCATATTTCTATGGAACAAAGAAATTACTTGTATTTTTGACAAGAAATCACAAAATTGAATCACCTGTAAGAAACACATTACAGGTTTTGGCAATGAGAATAAAATCGAATTAAAAAATAACACGGATGGATGTTCGGGTTTGGACACAGAAAGAAAGCCGCAAGGAAAAGAGTAACCTCATAAGTACAAATAAGAAGCAATAAAATAAATACTACAAAACCTTCTTCAGTATTGTGGTTTATTTTATTCAGACACCGTGAACCTCTTGGCGAGTTCAACTCAGGTGGCTGTTAAGTATATATATTTTAGAAGGCAAGCGTTTTTCATACGTCCAAAAGTAACCTACGAGGATCCTCCACCACATCTTTGATCCTTCTCAAAAAGAAGACAGCCTCTCTCCCGTCAATCAGCCGATGGTCATATGTCAGTGCAATGTACATCATTGGCCTTGCCACAATGTTGCCACCCACCACCATCGGACGGCTCACAATCGAGTGCATCCCCAGGATAGCAGACTATAATATAAACAATTCCAAGTCAAGTCAGATAATGGCGTAAGAGTGTAAATGTAAATAATAAATTGAGTAGAGGAAATAATACGAGCAAAAGAGGATGAGAAAAACTAACCTGGGGAGGATTGATGATTGGAGTACTTAGAAGACTTCCATAGACACCACCGTTGGATATGGTAAAAGTTCCCCCAGCCATTTCATCAATCGAAATAGTGCCTTCAGTGGCCTTCTTAGCGAGATTGTTGATCTCCTTTTCAACCTCAGCAAAATTCATCCTTTCAGCATTGCGGAGCACTGGAACAACAAGACCCTGATGGAAAAGAAAATATAAATGAAATGTTTAGGAATAAAAAAATGAGGATTTTGTTTATTTATTTTTTTAGTACTCTCAAATGGATACCCAGAAAAATATTAAGTTTTTGATCATAGTTCCACATAACAAAGCTATTTTTCACAACCTTTACATCCAACTTCAAATGTACATCAAAAAAACTAGAGCTTTTAAAAATGATATTCATAGGGGATCTAGTGCAAAAAAGAACCATGTTCAACTCAATCAATAAGCAACATTGGGAATAATGCAAAATGGAAATATAGTGCACATCTTGCCTTTGGGGTACCAACAGCTATGCTAATATCAACATAGTCTCTGTAAATGATGTCGTCGCCATCAATAACAGCGTTCACTATTGGCTGCTTCTGTAAAGCACTGATAGCCGCCTGGAACTCAGAGAGGAGTAAGTTCAGGTAACAACATTAAGCATGCATAAAAGGTGAAAAAGGTTCAAGTCTTCGTAGTTTGTACACAACATCATACCTTCACAAATCCAGACATTAGTCCCAGCTTCACTCCATGTTTTTCAGCAAATGTATCCTTGTAGTCAGAGCGAAGTTTCATCAAGTTAGTCCTGCATATTAAGCAAATAAGAATTTTCACCCATTAGAATTTTGTTGCACAGAGTATTCAAGTTAAATGGTCACAAGCAGCTCATATTAGATGTTTTAACACTCAGTGAGCCTTAGTAAGTACAAAGTCCCAAGTAAACAGAAATGAGAGGCATATACTCATTATGTATAGCTTGCACACATGCCAGAAACGACAGAGAAACAAACGAAAGCGTTATTGAGGAGCGAAATAGGCTACCTCAACTATGAACGCACTCCAGAAAAATGATTTCCAATTAATATTTTAACTGACATAGTTACTCAACTAACTCCGCCTAAGATAATAGTAACACTCAATCACAAGAACCAGGCTGAAATTTTTAGGTACATCCATCGACCTCTTAAAGCAAAGCAAAACCACAATTAAAGTAACAAACTTACATGTCAACTTCATTAAATGTTGTCAGCAATGCAAATGTGTTTTGAGAATCCTTCAATCGTGTGGCAACTCTTTTCCTAAGCCTTGTCATAGGCACCTGTTACAGAAGCAGATTCTATTGTTAAAACGACATCATTGATATGAAAACTCAAAACTCAAGATCATCAAAGCAATTTATGAAAAATATTGGACTCACCCGTCTTTCCCTTTCTTTAGGGGGCAGCTGGGGCTCTGTAGCTGAGGGTTTTGAGGGAGGAGGAGCACTTACTTTAGGCTTCTCAACGACAGAAGTTTTTTCATCTTTAGGCACTGGTTTCTCTTTTTTTTCTTCAGATGGTGGAGGTGTTTTTTCAGATGGTTTCTCATCAGAAGGTGCAACATGAGTTACACCTTCAGATTTTGATATGATAGCAACTTTGGTGCCAGGCCCTACAGTATCTCCTTCCTTAGCTATAAACTATGAAATGTGACATGTGATTAAACAATATTAGCCATAAGCATTAGTCTAATTCGTGAAATTGTGGAAGAAATGCAAAAGTAACACAAGCATTATTCTAATTAGTGAAATTGCACCTCCTGGATCACTCCTGCTTCAGGACTATTGACATCAATGGTGACCTGATACGACGAACAAACCCAAGAGTCAACATATTATGTATTTTGGATAATGATTTGATATCAAATATTACTTCTGTTAGCATTCATTTTTAAACAGCGTATAAAGTTGTACTGAAGTATCACCCAACAATTCTTGTTCATTAATGGCAGAGGAGCATAATATAATGATTATATGTATTTGATAGAAAAGGCGATAAACTATATTCCGATTCATTTGCTGTTAAAATTGAGTACCTTGTCTGTTTCAACCTGAGCAATCGCCTCATCAACTTCAACTCTATCTCCAGGTTCTGCTCAGAAAAGCATGACGTGAAAAACAAAATCAAGGGATTAAGCTTTATGTTATGATTACTGAACTATATAAGGGAGAGGTCACAATATCTAAAAACATACTTTTCAAGAATGTCGCTAATGTGCCATCACTTATAGATTCACCCATAAATGGGACAACAGCTTCAAAAGTTTCACCTTCTGCCATGTGTCAATAATACAGGAAAAGTTACAAGATAAGAAATACCAAATGATTAAAAAGAACTCTTCTATGCACATAAATATATCTCTAAGCATTCCATATATAGTACTCATTATAAATGATTAAATGTGGCAATCATGAGTTGGTCAATATCAGCAATCAAACTAAAGTGGAAGAATCAATCGCACATAATAAAATCAAATATCTAAAATACAACTACTCCCAATTTTACTCATATAGTCATATGCAACGATTTCATCAATCAATGCATTCATTCTTGAAGCAGAAACTCCAGCACCAGTCACAGACTCACCACTAACTGAATATAACCCAAATACATTAAAGGTGTGTCCACAAGGATGAAGATAAAAACTATTATACAAAGACAATTTCATGGATCTAACTATTCTATTTACTGACAAGGATTGATTAATATTGTGACTTAAGTAATAATAGTAAGTATGTTCAATTTTATTCACGCTAAAATTGTAGAGGCCCATAGCGAATTTGAAATGTACAACAAAATATGATACCGCAAAATTATTTTGGAAATAAATGATTTTATCTATATACTGCTCAAGGGAACCCCATACCAGAACTGGAACTAAATGGCCTAGTCCAAATCTGCAGGTTGAAGTTTTGTTGAAGTTGATGCATCAATTTCCTGTAAATAATACAAACAAGCATATCCGTATCAGGTGAAATTTTCCCAAAGAGTCAGCACCACAACTTTCACCAGGATCTCTTAGTAGGAACTATTAAGTCAAGTGGTATTTTACGGCCAATAAGAAATGACGTTTGAAAAGAATTCACACGAGATTCTATAGTAAAGCATTAAAGTCATCAGACACTCTTGATGATACCATCGACAAGTTGGTTTATGTTTCAAAATAAATTATACTAGTTTACTAAAGTTTCAGGACACAACCATTTGTGTTCATAAGTTCGGTCAACAAATCTCAATATCCTAGGTGCCATCACCAGTACCACTCACTATTTCAATAACAGAATTCAGATTAGCCGATCCACTAAACCAGAGTTTAAACCTCTGAACACTGAACTTGTTTTACTCAAGAAAATTTCTCAAACTTTTCATCTCCTCATAGAAATATCCATCGTTAAATATTGACTTTGCAAACCATGTGATAAGAACCCAAAAGAGTTGTATAAATTCACTATGGATCACTGACCTCTTAGGGGCGAAAGACATTGCTCGTCCTGTAACAAAATAATAGTATACATATTATCATTGATGCAAAGTGCAAATAAATGTAAGAGTAGCCAAATTAAAAATTCAAGAACCATACCAGCCAAAGGAGCATCACACAAAGTACGAACATTGCCACAATCAGTCGTGTAATGTATGACCTGTTCCGCAGAGTTCAATCAAATATTTCATTCGAATGCAAGACATAATCAGATTGCCGAAATATGAATTATACATCACCCCTAACGCCACACATTACCTCCCCTTGCACGGCAGAGCACGCTCGTGGGGTAGATGACTTATACAACGATTTCCCGTAAACCTAATCAATGAAAGGAGCATAATTTCAACACACACGTCTCAGCTCGTTTATAATAAGTATTTGCATACACATGCTCATAATGCGTTAGCAAACCAAGGTAATAAAATCATTAGAAATAAGGAAATAACCGAAGCAGATGAGGCGCCGGCGGCCGCTTTCTGTCTTAAAACACCCAGCATCGCGTTCTATGATCTTTTATCACTGCCAGAATGAAAACAAACAATTAATCCATCGCAAAACTGTTATAAGACAACCAGAAAGGGAAAAAAATTAAAGCCCGGCGAATGATAAAGTGAAGATCAATCTAAACGAACGAGGGGGGAGGGCATCGGAACAGATCTCAGTGAATGTAATTGCAGAAAACGGTGAAATAAAACACGGGCGAAATTGAGACGAAGAACCGAATCGGACCTAGATGAGCTTGGTTCTAGGGTTGCAAATGCGAGCGGAAGAGTCTGAACGTGAGAAGAAAAAGTAGCAATTTTACTTTCTACAATTAACTGGTCAGATGGAGATGGAACGTACGCTTCACGACATCAAGTAATATCATTAATATTCAAAAATTATATTAGTAGTATTAATATGAGAGAAATTTTTAAATGGTAACAAATATAAAACACATACACATTTTAAAGTGGGAATACCGGATTCAGGACCACCTCATAAAATAAATAAGTTCTGAGGCCCTGTCCATAAAAGTAGAAGTTTATTAGGCAATTGGCTTGGAAAAGTCTACACTGCCATCGCTGTTTAAGAAATGAATATAAATTGAATATGTAATTTAAATAGAATTTCTGTTTTAAAAATTAATAATAAAACTCCAATACAATTTCAGACCATCCACGGTTAAAGTACGCCGTTAGACTATGCACGATAATAAGACACCGTGACTTCATTCACGATTATCGTACGCCGTGAGTTCATCCACGATGAATAGACACCGTGAGACCATCCACGATAAATGGACACCGTGAGACCATCCACGATAAATGGACACCGTGAGACCATCCACGATAATCCAAAGCCGTGAGAAGTACATCATAACTGGACACCGTGAGAAAATCCACGATAATCGCACGCCGTGAGACAGTACATGATAACTGGACACTGTGTGCTCATCCACAATAGTCGCACGCCATGAGACAAATCTCGATAAATGGACACCGTGATACAATATACGATACTAAGACAACGTGACACCATTCACGATAATCGTACGCAGTGAATTCAATAACGATAAATAGACACCGTGAAAAAATACACGATAACTGGACACCGTGATCCCAACCATGATAATCCTACGCCGTGAGTTTATTAACGATAAATAGACACCGTGTGAACACCCACAATAAATTTACACCGTGAAACCATATACGATAAGTGGACATCGTGAGCTAATCCACGATAATCGCACGTCGTGTGACCATCCATGAATACCGTAAGACAAAATGATAATCATACGCCGTGAGACCAGACACAATAAATGGACACCGTAGTACCATACACGATAATTAAAAGCGACTGTGTGATAAATTTGAACGAGAATCTCAAAAAGATAAACCCTAAAACTTGAGAAAAATTGACGGATCAAAACTCTAAACCCTAAACACTATCGGTCAGCGGTATACAAAAAAGCTGAATGAAAAAAAAAATAACATCACATCAGTGAATCTCCTCTTTGGACATCTGGTCAGCAACAAAGGTTTTTGAGACTCGACCAGACTGGTGATTTCAACGGAGACAAGGAGATTAGGCTACATGCACACTCCGAATCGAATGTGAAGAAGGTGACCGATATATATACGGAGGTTTTGGAAACTCGTGTATCTCGTCAGGTTTTCAACAGGAATGCAAAGAAGGTTACTGACCAATACCACTCGATACTGTAATGCAACTGTGAAATTCGAAAAAGTGAGGTGATAACTGATCCATGTAGGCTGTAGCCTAAGGAGCTTAGGCTACATGCACTCCGAATCATATGTGAAGAAAATGATCCAGGCAAATGATGGTTTTATTTTTGAGGCTCGTGTATGACGATTCACGATACAGTAATGCAACTAATCGTATTTATAGGCTTAATATTGGGATCTAATTTAAGTCATCCAACAACCCGGATTTCAATTGTTCCACGAAACGATTCAACTGCCAACTACGCTTATTAATTACTCGTATTAATAAAATTAATAGTAAATCAACCCATCCAACGCTCCATATCCATTAATATGATATGACCATTCAATTCAGGGAATTGATGCATCTCTGTTCTGAGTCAAACCACCGCCGGACTTCAATCGTTGCACGAAACGTCTCATAAACAGATCAACTCCCAACCACTACCATTAAACACAATGCGCTTATTAAATTAGGAAAATAAATAAAACCCTAGAACTGTGTCGCCGTGGGGTTCCCTCAGTGGATTGTAACACCGTGCAACTGTATTAGGTAGAAAAACTTTAAACCTAATGGGTAGTCGTGGTTAGATCACGGTGGATTGTGTCACCGTGGAATGAAATAAATTGCAATTTTGCCGTGGATATTTCACGATGAGAGAATAAATACACAGTGAAATATTATTAAACCGTGCAATAAATTACGGAGCTATATCTCCTTATACCAATGCACGGTTACACACACCCGTATTCAATACGAATTTGGTTGATCCCGATAGAATTTGGGTTTCAATACGAATGAGAAACGTGTGAGCATTATTAATAAATGACGGTGATATTATAATATTTTAATGATATATTAAGGAAAAAGTACAGTAAAGATCGATGGTTCAAAACCATAAACCCTAAACCCTAAAACCTATTGTGAAAAATTGATGGATCAAAACCCTGAACACTATCAATCGAAAAGTAGCAACATCTTGAGGAAACTCTACTGGACGGTGAAAAGAAAATAAAATTAAAATTTCACAACATGAAAATCTCCTCTCGATACAACTAGAAGATTAGTACTTGAGCCGCTTGAGCCTGGACCAGGAATCGTTAGGAAGCCATTCGAAGTCGGACGACATAACGGAAAGAGATCCCGACCAACCCCATATCGAGCTGCCCAGGAAGAAGACTACAAGCTGCCAAAAAAATAGGGTCTGGGCAGGATATATCAAAAAGGGATTTCTTCCGTTGGCCGATAAGAAGATGGTAAATGGCCGATAAGAAGATGGTGGTGAATGATGGTTTTCTTTTGGAAACTCGAGTATCTCGATACAGTAATGCATCTGTGAATTTCAAAATTGTGAGATGATAACTGATACATGATAAGACAAACAAAAAGGAGTATCAATGGGTATAGAAAAATGGAGTTTTTCCGTTCGTATTTATAAGCTTAATATCTTGATCTAATTTAAGTCATCGCAGCACTCGGATTTCAATCTCTTCCACGAAACGATTCAACTGCCAACTACGCTTATTAATTATTCGTATTAATAAAATTAATAGTAAATCACCCCATCCAACGCTCCAAATCCATTAATATGATATGACCATTCAATTAAGGGAATCGATGCGTCTCTGTTCCGCCGGATTTCAATCGTTTCACTAAACGACTCAACTCCCAACCACGCCCATTAAACACATTGCGATTAATTAATTAAGAAAATAAATAAAACCCTAGAACTGTGTCTCCGTGGGTTCCCTCGGTGGATTGTAACACCGTGCAACGGTATTAGGTAGGTAGAAAACCCTAAAACCTAATGTATCGCCGTGGTTGGAACACGGTGGATTGTAACACCGTGTAAGGCTCATAAATGAGAAATTAAAGCCATAGAACAGGGTCGCCGCGGGGTTCCCTCGTTGGATTGTGACACCGTGCAACAGTATTAGGTGTAAAACCCTTAACATAATGTGTCGCTGTGGTTTGAGCACGGTGGATTATAACACCGTGGAAGGCTCATAAATGAGATATAAAACACAGAACAGTGTCGACGTCAGTTCCTCGTTGTAGAATACACCGTGAATTAATTCCACAACGTGAAATAAGGGGGTGAAATAATTAACCCAGCTTACAACGTTACACGGTTTTACAAACATGTATTCAACACAATAAAAATACACAGTAGACTATGATTCGTTTATCAAGGAATGCAGTAGGGTGTGGAAGACGGATCGAAATAAATGAAAATACAGTCGAAGTGTGTTCATTACAAAATTTACAATGGAAACCATAAAGAAAATTATTAAACAATTTAAACTTAACAAAAGTAGTCTTATTACAATTGATGGATCAAAACCCTATTGAGAATTACAATTGATGGATCAAAACACTACTGAGAATTACAATTGATTGATCAAAACCCTACTGGGAATTACAATTGATGGATCAAAACCCTACTGGGAATTACAATTGATGGATCAAAACCCTAAACCCAGAACCATACTTGGTTAAACAAAGAAAAAAAAAGAAATCCAACCCGCCTCAGAATCTACTCTCTGGATGGGAAGAAATTCGAAGACCTTCTTTTTCTTTTTCCTCAATCATAGCCTGTTATGATCTCAACATATGGCCAGATTCACCGCTACGGAGAAAGTGGCTCTTGAACAGATCAATATCTAACAAAGATACTCGAGATGTTTTGGAAACTCGAGTACCTCGTTATTGATGATCTAGGGAAAAGAAGGTTTTCTTTTGGAAACTCGAGTATCTCGATACAGGGCTGCAACTATGAATTTGAAAGATGCGTGGTGAAAACCGCTCCATAAGAAAAAAAACAACGCAGAAAACATGGAGAAAAAATTGGGTATAGAAAAAAAAATGGTTTTTTCGTTCGTATTTATAGGCTCAATTTTCTGACCTAATAAAGTGATCCCGCCGCCGGCTTTCAATCGACTCACGAAACGACTGACCTTTAAACTACGCCCATTAAAAACCTAGAACTGTGCCTCCGTGGGTATTTCACGGTTGATTAAATCACCGTGTCGCGGTCACTGTGACTTTGGTAACGTGACTACACCTCTGAATGGGTCGTCGTGATGTTAGCACGGTGCATTCTAACACCGTGTACGTACATGTTATAGGTGACATAAAAAAACCTAATCCTCCGTCATCGTTGGTATCCCACGGTGCGTAAGCCGTGGTATTTTCATATATGACATAGAAAACTTAACCCCCCATCCACCACGATATCCATTAATTAGATATGACCGTGAAATTCAAAGAATTTATGATGTGTGTCTGTTCTGATCCTCCTCCCACGACCCAACCCAACTTCCAACTACGCTCATTGATGGTCCAGATATGATATGATATGACCATTCAATTCAGGGAATTGATGAGTATCTGTTCTCACGTCATCGCCGGATTTAAATCGTTTCACGAAATCACTCAATTCCCAACCACCCCCATTAAACACATTGCGCCGTGGGTTTATTACAGTGGATTTCCTCACCGTGTAACGGTTACTGTGACGGTCTATGTGACACTGATAACCCTTGATAAAAACCCTTACCCACCGTTGCCGTTGATATCTCACGGTGTATTGTGAAACCTTTATTAGTTTATTAACCCCTCAACTACCCACTTTTGGCGTGTATACATAAGCACCGTAACACGCTGAAAACCCTAATTTTTATAAAATCAAATTTCATATTCAATGGCCACCCCAATCCCGATTTGTAGATTCTTCAAAGTTCTGGACACCATTGATTTCCGTGATGTTTTGGGTCGTTTTATGCTTTGTCGGTAACTATCCACTTTGACGGTGATATTCGCTGGTATCGGAGGGTTAGCAAACAACACAAAAACTAATATGATATGATATAGAAACAAACAGATCGAGTTATAAGCAGAAATCATAAGTAATGGAAATGGAAGCTCAAAGCTCCTCTTCATTCATATATCCATACTTAGACAATTTAGAAATATAGTTATGCATCT
This sequence comes from Euphrasia confusa, assembly GCA_954870475.1. Taxonomy (NCBI): domain Eukaryota; kingdom Viridiplantae; phylum Streptophyta; class Magnoliopsida; order Lamiales; family Orobanchaceae; genus Euphrasia; species Euphrasia confusa. The sequence goes on from OX940960.1 coordinate 30,484,027, forward strand.
TTGGTAATTTAATAAATAAAAGTTAATAAAAACGATAACGAAAATGACACGATCACTAGGCATCAATGCCCCCTTTTCAGGTTTTTATTTCTCTTATAGAGTATTTAGGCCATAGCCATTTTAGGAAGTGAATTCCTTTTACAAGTGGTTTTCTCTCTCTTTCCTTTCCCCCCCCCCCTTTTTTTACATATGAAGAGCATCTATTTATAGGCATTCATGCATGTGATGCTTCTCTATTCTTATGACACCTATCAGCCACATATTCAGCTTTATTGACAACTATTTAGCATGCATTTGACATGTGTAAAACATGTAGTGGACCAACTAAACCACTATCTTTGTTTGTTACTCTACTGGTAATCGCACCGGGAAATCACTGTTTGCTGCCTGGTAACTCATTAGCTCTTCTCTCAGTTCTGCCCTGGGAAAAAGTCTCACTTCCCCCGTGCGATCTTTCCTGTCCGATTTCTTGTATTCTTTGGATAATTCTTGCTTTGGTTTTGACTGGTCTTCTTTGACTCTTTCTTTGATGATGTGGCACCGGTCTTCTTGACACGTGTAGGTGGCGGATTTTCATGGCACAACATAGGCCCCCAGGAAAAGCGATGGATTATAACATCGATTTCCCTGAAGTTGGAAGTTGATTTTGTTTGTTTGCTCGATTAGATATGTCTCGAGTCTTTTACCTGCATGAGATAAAAATCTTGGAATATTTTTCCTGTTAGATTCTACTGTAATATATTGGACTTACTTAGTCCTTTTTAGATTTCTGAAATTTTTGTTAATTTGATTCTGTATTTCTCGGTGACTTATTTGCAGGATTTCCCCGGGTAATATCTTATCAGTCTCCTGGGACATAGATATATCGAGTTATGTCTCACAGAGTCAATAAATTGGTGCCAATTAAACTGGTCTTTATTTAATAAATAACATTAATATTGGAATTTGTTCGAAAGATTGCTCATCTAATTCCGAAATTAGGGAATCACCTTCTCTGGTGTTAGATCCGGGGAGTCTTTAAAAGATCCCCTTTGATTAGTAGAACTATACCAAAGTTTTTAGATTTTTCATAGATGTATTTTCATCTTTTATTCTCCATGGAAAATAAAGATTGACTTTTGAGTCTCTTCTCATTTTTTCCATGTGAGGAAATTTTACATTTTCCCGGGTCCTTAATTAGGATGCCCCGGTGTGTATCAATGTAATCGCCTATAGGCGTTTTATTTAATGTGCCATGTCTCATGGACTGTGTTCATTCCATGCCTTATTAGGTCTTTTGTTGTAATTATTTTCATAGTCGAGATAGGTATAATCACCACGAATCTCCTTTATTTGAGTTTTGCACCGGCTAAATGGTGTCTTTTTGCTTGCACCGAAGAGATGGTGTCTTTGTTGTTTAAAGATTGCTTGTTTTTCGGAACGAAGATATTATTAAAAATGTAGCAGGACTGTTTTGCCTTCCTTAGGTCATCCCTACTTAGGTAAAATTATTTGTTCTCATTATACTTGCCAGGGCAAATTATCAATTTGCCCGGTGTAATGATATAAACTTGCTCTGTGCAGATTATTATCCTACAATGTTCAAAGTAAAACCTAGCGATATGTCTGAGAATACCAGAGAGTTCCAGTGCCTCGATCTCATCGGACCGTCGAATCTTTCTAGAACACGCATATCCAAGACAAGCTCACCAACCAGAAGAGGAAAAGGCTCCGTAAGAACTCGGGGCGGGGTGACTGGCACTCCCGCATTCCGCACAAGGTCCCACATCTTCTCCACCCAGGGCGTCCCACTGGGGGTCAAGATGGTGTGGACTTTTATAAAGAGCTCGGTCATCTCCTCTAATGTTGTGATGTCTGAATCGGTTCTAATCAGTCGGAAAATTTCCTACTGGATCCTCGACCCTGGTGCAGGTTAAGATTGAGTGTGCCAATTAGCATAAAAAGCTTTATGGTCTTGTAAGCCATTTCTTTGGATGGCCCCTGGGTATACAACTCCTCAACGGGGAGTTTCCCTTTATGTTTTTAAGATCATAAACCGGCGAGGCGGTTGTTATACCCGATAAAACGGTCACCGACACGTGTCAACAATGAGGTAGCCACGTCATCAGATGTGCAAGTCAGAATTAATCTATGGAAAAAGACCTAGAAAGGCAACCAGCAGAAGTCAGAAAAGAGCTTGGACGGGAATGACCGCTCGGTAGTGTCAGACTTATTACACGGGAATATCCGTGGGGGAGGTGTCAGAGTCAACAGGTGGTCAAAAGACATTTGACGAGAGCAGAGGATAAAGTCTTTGTTTAGAGTTAAGTGGGTTTTTAATGCAGGATATTAGTGGAGTTGTGGTCCAATCAGGAGCTGATAAGTGGGCATTAGGTGGCATAATCTAGCCATGCATGGGTTAGTATAAATATAGGGTGTTAAAGGAGAGAAGGGACATGCAAAACCTTGTATTTTAATATGATTTCTAAGTATGAATATATGAATTAAGAGGTGCCTTGAGCATCCATGTTCTACTTATGATTTCTGCATTTTAACTCAAACCTCTTGCTTTCTTACCTATAACATATTTATATTTTGTGTTGTTTATCAAAACCCTCAATTACCAGCAAATACTACCGACAAGTACAAAAACAACCAAAACATTTGGTGCTAGAAGGATCGAGCATCAGGTATTGAAGTTGCAGAAAAGCTCGATTAAAATCAAAAATGGTGAATGAAAATGAAGACACCACGGTGTCAGGTACGTCTGGTACAAGTGGTCGTTGGCGGGCGGTGATGGGTAAGGCTGTGATGGTGGAACCCGAGGTTCCATCTCCACCTAAAAACCCAGAACCTGAAAATAAGGAGCCGCCGCCGCTTACCCAGATCAGCTCTGATGAGCAGAATAGCAAACATGCAGGGGCCGATGAGCCCACAGACAGTCAGGCTGATATACGACGACGTCGACTTCGGTCACAACGTCGGAATCGCCGTCTGCACCCCTATGATCTCGGAGGGCCGTCGACGCCGAAAGGCCCGCCTCCGATTAGATTTGGAAGTCTTGATACTCCACAAAAAATAGATGAAGCAGTTGCAGAACTTATGACGATGAAATACGTCATGACGACTCCTGTGATCCCGGTAAAGGGCACGCATGCAGCCACCGGGGCAAATCTGAATCTAGCTCCCGAGCAAACTGGCCGCATTCCCAGAAAGAATCGCAGAATGCGCCGAGCGTTAGATCTGAACAAAAGAGCCGAATCTATGGCTACTTCTACTGATCCTTATCGACAAGCAAGTAAAAGTGACATGCACGGGCAACGTGTGAACTTTTCACCGGCGAGGGCCCACAGAGCCCCCGGTGCTGATCTTGAACTGGCCGATTTAAGGCAGAAGTACTCTGAGCTGGAAAGGCGATTGAACGAAAATCAGATTCTCGCCGCCCCGGCAGGTCGTCATAACGATCCCTTGGCTCCCGAGGTTGAACAAGCTCCCATGCAACTGGAAATTCAGCCCATGCAAACCACTTTGTATAACGGCAAGACTGATCCAGAAGCACATTTGAGCAGATTTAGGACATATATGTCCGGCCGGGGAGCCACAGATGCTACCCGGTGCAAATTGTTCCCACTCACCCTGGGCGATACTCCTCACCAATGGTACGTCAGCTTACCTGCACATTCTATTAAGTGTTTTGACGACTTGGTACAAAGGTTTGTATCGTATTTTGCATCCAAAGCTTCCTATATGGAGTATAGTCAGAAGCTACTTGGAGTCAAACAGGGTGAGAACGAAACTGACGAATCTTATGTGGATTGCGTGGGGGAATTGCTGTTGGCGGGCGGAGAAGAGATTCCCGATAGCCTCAAACTCCACACCGTATTGGGAGGTATGAGAAGAAACTCTAAAGTATTTAAATCTGCAATGCTAAACTATCCCCGATCGTATGAGGATTTTAAGAGGAAAGCTGGGGCCCAGGTGGCGTACCAGCGTCTCATTGCTGGTGGGGGACACTCCCCCGAGCAAAAGAGAAAACTTCCCTTTTCCTCCGATCGAAGGCCAAACTATATTGGCAAGAAACCAGGCCCTAGGCCAATTGATCCACGAGTGGATGAAATCTGTGAGTTGGAAGGGAAACTCACTGCTCAGACTGGTCATACACCAGCAGATATTTTGAATATCATGATCATGCAAAAAACTGATTTGTTGGTAAAACCACCACCAATCTTAACTCCCCCGGACAAATTGGATCCCAACAAATGGTGTGCCTTTCATGAAAAGATTGGTCACAACACCAGCCAGTGCAGGCAACTGGTAAAACTGTTGTGGAAACTTTTTCAGGATGGGAAGCTGTGGCAGTTCTTGCCCAGGCCAGGTGCTGGGGGAAATCCGCAGGGGCCTCCTCCCCGGGAAGTACCCGCACCAGCTCAACCACCGCCTCCTGTAGCTCCAGACCCACCGAGAGTGGGCCAGATCATGATGATCGGCGGTTTGAGGCCAGTGAATGAGGAAAGCCACCGAAAGAGGAAAAGAGACTTCCAGATGTGGGAAGTTTGGTATGAAACTGCCCCGTCAAAAGAAGCAACAATTAGTGAAACGGCGGTGATAACTTTCACCCCGGAAGATCGAGCCGAGACAAAGTTCCCAAAGGATGTGCCTTTAGTGATAAAAGCAAGAATCCTCGGCCTGGACGTGTCTCGCACGCTGGTAGACAATGGCGCGCATCTCAATATTCTGTATAAGAAGACCCTAGATCTGATGGGGAAGCTAGCGCGCTATGTCAACCCGTGTGATATGGTGTTAAAAGGTTTTGGTGACGATGTAGTCATTCCCTACGGAGAAATCATTCTCCCGGTAGAAATGAGGGACGCGAAGAACCCAGAAGTCATGATGGTTAGGAATCTTAAGTTTGTAATAGTAGATAAGGTTAGTGGCTATAATGCTTTGTTAGGCAGGCCCTTTCTGGACGCTTTTGAAGCAGTCGCCTCGTCCTATTACTACTGTATCAAGTTTCCAACACCCTCCGGTGCAGTTGGCACCGTTAAGGGGGATCTAGTAATGGCTAAGAAGACTTTAATGTATTTCCGCGATCTTGATAAAACTAAAATCAGAGAAAAAGCTAACATTCCCCAAATCAATTTGGAGGATAGCAATATAAAACAAATTCATCATATAAAAGATATCATTAAAATACCCGAGGAAGGAATGAGCTCTCCCGGGAAAAACCCGCGGGGAGAAGTTCTTCAGATCCCCTCGGATGACATAAATAAATCCCCCAAAGAAAAACCCAGTGAGAACTTAGCATCTCCTGGGGAAGAACAGCCTAAGCCCAAAGCGAACTTTGAGGATTGGGGCTCAAGGGGAGGATATCAACACAAAAAAGCACCCGTTGTGGAAATGGTTGAAACTCTGGACTCTATAATCGTAGATCCAGAGCAAGCTGAAAAGCAAATACTTGTGGGATCTCACATGGAATCAAATACCCGGATCGGGATTATAAATTTCCTTAAAGAGAACATCTCTACTTTCTCATGGTCCAGTGCCGATTTAGGAAAGATAGACCCTAAACATGCCTGCCACCGATTGAAAATAGATCCCTGCAAGAAACCAATCGCGCAAAAGCGCAGAAAAATGGGCCCCGAGAAGTGCCAGGCACTCGCCGGGGAAGTAGATAAATTAATTGAAAATAAACTGGTCAGGAAAGCTTCGAGTGATGTCACTTGGCTATCCAATGCGGTAATGGTGACAAAAACGGCCGGGGCATGGCGTTTGTGTATAGATTTCACAGATCTAAATAATGCTTGCCCGAAAGACCTTTTTCCCATGCCGCATATCGACCATGTGGTTGATAACTTGACAGGTCATGCGATATTCTCAACACTGGACGCCAAGGCCGGATACCACCAAATTCCTATGCATCCGGAGGACGTTGAACATACGGCTTTCTACTCAGAAAAAGGGATCTATTGCTGGGAAAGAATGCCGTTTGGCCTGAAGAACGCTGGGGCCACCTATCAAAGGTTGGTAAATCAAATGTTTTCTGAATTAATTGGGAGAACAATGGAAGTGTACATTGATGATATTATTGTCAAAAGTAAAAACGAATCAGATCATGTCAAAGACCTCGAAGAAGTTTTCAAAATTCTGGGGCAATATAATATGAAATTGAACCCCAAGAAATGTAATTTCGGAATCAAAAAAGGGATGATCCTGGGGCATGTGGTTAGCGAGAAAGGCATTGAGCCCAACCCTACCAAAGTCCAAGCTATCTTGGACATGCAAGAGCCCCGGGACGTAAAAGGCGTACAACGACTCACGGGTCGTCTCGCCGCCCTGAACAAATACATTTCTTGCCTGGGAGATAAAACTCGACCGTTCTTTGCTTCCATCAAAGGACAGGAATTCCACTGGAAGAAAGAGGCCCAACAAGCTTTTGTACGGATAAAGGAATACTTATCCCATCCGAAAGTAGTTGTGGCACCTAAACCAGGAGAAAAATTGTATTTATACCTGGCCGCCTCAGAGCATGCCATCAGTGCGGTCTTGGCAAGAGCGGAAGGAATCCAACACTTTCCGATTTATTTCGTGAGTCAAGTATTACATGAGGCAGAAATTAAATACACTCCACTGGAGAAATTAACATTTGCTTTAATAGTGTCAATAAGAAAACTCCGGGCGTACTTATTTGAGCACCCCGTCGAAGTTTTGACTGCTATGCCTTTAAGGCAAGTATTGCACCGGTCAGATATCTCCGGGAGACTCCTGCGTTGGGCGTTAGAAATTAGTCAATATGACATAACTTTCGCCCCGAGGACAGCAATTAAAGCACAAGCCCTGGCAGATTTTATTGTGGAATTAACTTTCCCTGAGAAATCCCAGAATCAAGCACGCGCCTGGCAGCTGTTCGTAGATGGATCATCTACCACCGCGTGCTCGGGGGCAGGGGTGGTATTACTCAGTCCTGATGGGGACTCAGTAACCCATGCGGTAAAGTTTGAATTCCCCACATCGAACAATGAGGCAGAGTACGAAGCCCTCATTTCTGGGTTGGAATTAGCTATAGCCGTCGGGGCCAGGAAACTCCATGTGTTTATGGACTCTCAGCTGGTAGTAAACCATGTAAGTGGGGACTACGAGGCCAGAGGGGAACAAATGATAAAGTACCTAAAATTGGTATGGGAACTTTGTGAAAAAATCCCTGAAGTTCTAATCGAACAAATCCCACGGGAACACAATTCACAAGCAGACGCCCTGTCAAAATTAGCATCAGCTGAAGGATCAGCAGACTTCTCTAATATTGTGTTGACAAAATTAATGTCCCCATCAATAGAACAGAGAGAAATGCAAATGCAAATACTCGCTGGGGCCGGAGAAGACTGGCGGATTCCCATTCAACGGTACATAGATACCGGGGAAGTACCAGCAGATAAAACTGAAGCAAAACAACTTCGCTCCCGAGCGGCAAAATATACTTTAATAGATACACAACTTTACCGAAGAAGTTATTCCCTTCCACTACTGAAGTGTGTGTCGAAGGAAGAAGGATTTAAAATCCTGGAAGAAATACACGAGGGAGTGTGTGGAAACCATGTGGGGGGAAGATCCCTAGCACACAAAACAATGGGGCAAGGATTTTACTGGCCAAGCCTGAGAAAGGACGCAGTCGGATACGCACGTAAATGTGTCAAATGCCAGACGCATGGGCCTAACATCCGTATTTCCCCAGAAGCCCTGAAATCCATTTACAGCCCGTGGCCATTTGCTCGGTGGGGTATCGATCTGATCGGACCACTGGCAACCGCACGGGGCGGAGTAAAATATGCTATTGTAGCAGTCGACTATTTTACTAAGTGGGTCGAAGCAGAACCATTGAACAAAATTGATCAACCGCAGGTTATCAAGTTCATATGGAAAAACATTATATGTCGATTTGGTTTGCCCGAGACAATCATCTCCGACAACGGAAAACAATTCGATGGGGCTGAGGTGGAAGAATTCTGTGAAAAATGGAAAATTAGAAGGCTATTCTCTACTCCTTACCACCCCCAGACGAATGGTCAGGTTGAAGCAGTAAATAAAATATTAAAACATACCATCAAATCAAAATTGGAAAGTCGCAAAGGAAAGTGGGCGGATGAACTTCCAGAGGTTCTGTGGTCATATCGTACCACAGCTAGAAATGCCACTGGAGAAACCCCCTACTCTTTGGCTTTTGGAACGGAAGCAGTAATCCCAGCGGAAATAACGGTGTTATCACACCGGACCGCTCAGGAGATTTCCCCGGAAAATGAACTAACCATCCGGAAAGAGTTGGATCTTCTTGAAGAAAGAAGGTTAGCTTCTGATTCTCTAAATGCTATGAATAAACAAAGAATTGCAAAATTATTCAATTCAAAAGTAAAGGCACGAGAATTCCAAGAAGGAGACTTGGTGCTGAAGAAAATCTTAGGAACGCACCAAGGAGCACTGGGGCCGAACTGGGAGGGACCGTTTAGAGTAAGCCACTGCCTCCAGAACGGAGCGTACGAGTTAGAGCTTCTCGACGGGACCAAAGATCAGTATCGGTGGAATGCGTTGCACCTAAAGAAATTCTATCATTAAAAGGTTAATCTTTGGGTTTTTTGTAAAGATACTATTTTTGTAAAAACCCTTTTATCACTTTTATAATGTTTCTCAGTATTCACCGAAAATACTTATATGGGTTCTAAAAAGTTATACTTTGTCTAGTACAAAGGAAAAATATTACCCCGGGAAAGAAATAAATTTCCCGGTAAAAGTAAGAAATATTGAGTATTCATAAGAATACTAAGGTTCGGTAAAGACCCAAAAATCTATAGATTATGGGGCCGAACACTTCTTTCTGCGTACGGATTCAACAGAGTAAGAGAAACTCAAGAATCACTCGGGGAGAAGAAATAGGTCCGAAGAAAATCCTAAGAGGTATTCATAAAGAACAAACCACAGGATCGGTCAGTCTTTGTAAAAGGAGAGATGGAGGAGAAAAATGTTACTTAGAATCAGAGAGAATTCCAAGAGGTAACTAAAATCCGAAAATCACTTTTGCAAAGACAAAGAACTCACAAAGACTCCCAACAAAGTTTTAGATAAAAACTTGGGTGTGAGCCAAAAGTTATCTATTTTACAAAGAATTACGATTCACCAAACAAGCTAAAACTGACTTGTCAAAATTATAGATAATTATGGTAAAAAGAAACCTGAATAAAACGGTGGAAGGGCCATGAGTAAGACCCAAAGGATAATATCCAAAATAACATACTAAGTTATTACACACCAGCAAAATATAAATACTTGTTCCAGGAAAAAACTGCCTGTATAATCCAAATGCGAAATAAGCAAATATTGTTTTTGGCAATTAAGCCCAAACTGAACAGAAAATAAAGATTAAAATCCCTGAGCTTTTTACACTCAGGGTAGTCATCAAATTTTTGCAGACTCCTGAGCAATTATACTCAGGAGGTAGAACCACCATCACCTGGGGGAATTGTGAGGGAATCTTTTGGCTTGCCATCAGGCCCGACACCAAGAGTATCCATCTCCTCCCCTTCATCCACACCTTCATCATCAGACGCTTCCACAGGGGCTTTAGCAGGCTCACCAGGCATGGAGAGAAGACTGTATGTGGGCCACCATTTCATATCTATGCCGTGGACAACTTCCAGATCCATAAAGGGCTGTGGAACTCTGGAATCCAGAGTACACCCTTGCATGTGAGCTTTGAGGAGTTGAACACCATAGTTTCTGGCCCCATCATTCTTCTCCTTTGCTGCAGACCTGATGAGATCAGCATAAGCAGTGACATAGAGTAGGTCAGCCAATACCCGGGGATTGTGAGCAGGAGAATCTAACAGGGCTTCAAGCTCTGAGACCCTCTCCATGGACTGTCCAAAGTCATCTTTGGCCTGTTTCAGCTCCCTGGTAACTTTGGCCGCCTCCTCCTTGAGCTCTTTCTTCTCCCTGGTAAAGCTGTCCTGGGCATCCTCAATCTCTTCTTCTTTTTCTTTTATGGTCTTCAAAGCCTCTTGCATCTCAGACTTCAGCTTCCCTACCTCGGCCCGTGCAATATCGGCAGCCTTCTTCCACCTATCCCTGTCCCCTGCAGTGGCAGTATATGCCGCTTTGAGCTCCTGTACCTGTGCCTCTTGTTTGCTGCTGGTAGTTTTGAGCTTGGACACTTCAGCTCTGATCTTTTCAGCCATGTTGTGAGCCCCAGAAATGGCAACTGCACTTTGACTGGCCAATTTTAGGGCCAGGGAAAAGGCATGCTCCTCATGGTCCATCATATCATTGAGCTCTGAAGTCCAGCACCTACCAACAGCATCAATAGAGTCACCTACTGGATTGCCCAGGGTAGTGACAGGGTCAATGGGGCCTTTTCCAGAGAAGAAGGGAAGCAGAGCTGAGGGGAGATTCTCCTGGGAAAACCTACCAAGAAATAAAACCGAAGAGTTAACTGAGTGAACCATGTAAAATGATAAGTGTGTAAATGAACAAAAACTTACTTGGTGAAAAGTATTTTTTCAACTCCAAAAACTGACTGATTTTTGTCAGCACGAGGGGGGGAATCTGTCACCTCAATAATACCCTCATCAATCTTTTTCCTTTTCTTGTCGCCCTCGAGCTTAACCTGCAGAAGAGTTGATGACCCAGAAGGGGGTAAGCTATGACTTGGAGTAGCATCAGTCATCACCGCGTCTGATGGCTGGGAGCTCTCCTTATACGAATCCACAACATCCATAATCCCCAGAGGATCTGTCTCACCGCCCTGAGCCGAAACCGTGTGGGATCTGGTACGGGAAGCCGGAGCACCAGGTGTGCCGCCCCGAGTTTTTGCAGATCCCCGTCCACCGACACTGGTGGAACTAGTTTTGGCCCTGCGAGCCTTGGCGGCCAGGGCTGGGTTTGGGAGTCCCAGGCGATCAAATAGTTTGTTGTCTGCCATCTCGGTAGGTTTCAATTCAAAAACAGTAGAGAAAAACTCTGCACGGGAAAAGTAATACAGTTACTCCCGACAAAAATATTATAATTTCCCCGGGAAAAATACTCCCAGGAAATAAAATAAATCTATAAAAAATAGAGGAAAAATACCAAAACAGGGTTGATCCTCAACGAACGGAGGGCAAAACAAGCCTGCTGCGTCACGAATGCTATCGTCGTTCAGATAATCTGAATCTCTTTCTTCGGCCGGAATACACTGTGCCAAAAGATTTGCAGTCTCCAAATCCCACGGGAAGGAGCAGGTCGCCCGCTTAAGCCGCGCACCTACAAAATACCAACGAGTTTAGATCAGTTAAACTGTAAAATATTAAAGTTTTAAATGCTTACTTTCTTCCTTAACACCATAAGTAAGGGGGATGGCGATCTCCCCTTCTCGGGTCTGAGTCCTCCACCTCCCCGAAACAAAAAACCATCTATCCCAACAAGTCGGATCTTTCTCCTCAGGCTCTCGAATTTTTAACATATATTTCCTGTGGCGGACGGTATAGTCTCCCAGCGAATTCTTGTTGAAGTTGACTGGACTGAAGAAAAGATGGAACTCATCCCCAGAAATGGGTCGAGAGAGTCCCACCTGCCCCAATACAGTCAAAACTCCATAGATCTGTGCCCATCCATTCGGATGAATCTGATGCGGAGCCAAACCCCACCGGTTCAATAAGCCTGAAACCGAAGGATGTAGGGGAAACCGCAACCCTTGATCCATTGCGTCGACGCCGATGGCCACCATGCCCGGAGGTGGACAACAGGCGGATTCACCCTCTTCTGGCGCATGCAAATGCACGTTGTAGGGAATCCGCCAATCGTCCCTCCAGTCAGCTAGTTGCGCCGCCGTCACCGTGCTTTCTCGGCCGTGTGCACCCCACTCCTGGTGGTTCGGGTCTGGTTGAACCGCTGTGACGACCCTCTCGACAGGTACGTAAGGGTGGGCCTCCTCCAATTCATCTAAACGGAACGCCGGCAGCGCCGGCGCGGCCTCTTCCATAAATTTTTTGTATTGGCGTGCGAGGAGAACTTCCGGTGCTTCAACTTTCGGTCGAACGACTTTTGAGATTTTCGGCATATTGTCGGGTTGGTAAAAAAGGATTTACACAGTAAATAAACAAAGAAAAATTACAGAGAAAGAAAGAAAGTTCTTACCTAATTCTGGATCTGAAAGGTCAAAAACTTGGAGTGAATTTCAAAATTCTCAACTCCTATATGTTTATTGATTTCGAAAATCAAATTTCTGCCGTTTTTCCATCCAACGGTGAGGATTGAAGGATAGCAGTTACCGAGGAAAAACGCACTCAAGTACGTCTCCACTACCCATCAAACCCTAAAAATACTTGGCCAGGATAATGCCACGTGGCAATCGTCTCCTGACAAGGTAAGTTGAAAAAGTTACCCTATTTTTCAAATTTATTATTATTTTATTGCGGTTATTAATGGATAAGTATCAGAATACTTATCTCATCCATATGAATACGTAGAATCCTTTAAGGATCGAAACTCTGATATATTTCACCGGGAAAAATCCCAAGAAAAGAAACCTGGGTGATAAACCCAGGAAAGGTAATCTTACATAAGAAAATGCCAAAAATACTTCTCGAATAGATTTCACGGGGAAAAGAAATCCCAATTATCTTTTGCAGGAGAATTTTCCAGCTCGGAATTGATAGAGCTATCTTCAGAATCAGTTCCCAGATCAATGATCTCCTCTCCATCCTTTCCAAATACACCAATGCTGAAAAACTTTTGCCCACGCAACTCCAGAAAGATGATTCCGCTCACTGAAACCAACCGACGCTCGCAAAACTTACTCCAACCGTCAGTCAGTACCAGCCGCCGACCATCCTTCTCCACTTTCACCGTCCAGATTCTTTCAAAAGCATCTACCAAAGCGACATCCTGTCCAGCAAGCTCCGGAAACTTCTGTGATAAAGATAAAGACAAAGGCAGCTTAGCCTTCATCAACCGATTTCTGATCCGGAAGGAGAAACTCGTGATATTATTCGGGTACACTTCTCTATTCCAAGTAAAAGCCATGATATGAATGCGTAATACTACATGAAGAGCCTTTAAAGGCGTAAAAACAACATTAAATGAAGAGTCAACCGCCGACAGAAAGTCAGAATGCAGATTCCAAGGCGTGCAGACCGAGGTATTCAAACACAATCTTCAGGGAAATCGAAGTTGAAAAATCCAATTTTCCTGGGGGCCTATGTTATACCCGATAAAACGGTCACCGACACGTGTCAACAATGAGGTAGCCACGTCATCAGATGTGCAAGTCAGAATTAATCTATGGAAAAAGACCTAGAAAGGCAACCAGCAGAAGTCAGAAAAGAGCTTGGACGGGAATGACCGCTCGGTAGTGTCAGACTTATTACACGGGAATATCCGTGGGGGAGGTGTCAGAGTCAACAGGTGGTCAAAAGACATTTGACGGGAGCAGAGGATAAAGTCTTTGTTTAGAGTTAAGTGGGTTTTTAATGCAGGATATTAGTGGAGTTGTGGTCCAATCAGGAGCTGATAAGTGGGCATTAGGTGGCATAATCTAGCCATGCATGGGTTAGTATAAATATAGGGTGTTAAAGGAGAGAAGGGACATGCAAAACCTTGTATTTTAATATGATTTCTAAGTATGAATATATGAATTAAGAGGTGCCTTGAGCATCCATGTTCTACTTATGATTTCTGCATTTTAACTCAAACCTCTTGCTTTCTTACCTATAACATATTTATATTTTGTGTTGTTTATCAAAACCCTCAATTACCAGCAAATATTACCGACAAGTACAAAAACAACCAAAACAGCGGTGTTTAAAGATTTGCATCGCCGAGGCGATGTCTTTATGTTTAAGATTATATTAATGAGAAGGTTTCTTTATGTTTAAGTTTGCACCGATGAAACGGTGTCTTATGTTTAAGTTTGCACCGATGAAACGGTGTCTTATTATTCAGATTGCACCGATGAAACGGTGTATTATGTTAAAGATTGCACCGATGAAACGGTGTCTGATGCTTAAAGATTATACCGACGAGGCGGTGTATTATATTTAAGTTTACACCGATGAAACGATGTATTATGTTTAAGATTGCACCGATGAACGGTGTCTGATGTTTAAAGATTATACCGACGAGGCGGTGTATTATGTTTAAGTTTGCACCGATGAAACGGTGTCTCATGTTTAAGATTGCACCGATGAACGGTGTCTGATGTTTAAAGATTATACCGACGAGGCGGTGTATTATGTTTAAGTTTGCACCGATGAAACGGTGTCTTATGTTTAAGATTGCACCGATGAACGGTGTCTGATGTTTAAAGATTATACCGACGAGGCGGTGTATTATGTTTAAGTTTGCACCGATGAAACGGTGTCTTATGTTTAAAGATTATACCGACGAGGCGGTGTATTATATTTAAGATTGCACCGATGAAACGGTGTCCGATGTTTAAGATTGAACCGAGAGGCTTCGAAGAAGGTTAACTCCAAATTCTGTGTAAACATCTCTTCAAGGAACAGAGTGGATCACGTCGTGCCGGTTTTAAAGAGGTTTCGAAGGAGGATAAATCAGACTCCAATATAATCGTCTCTCCAAGGTATTGAGTAGAGCTTGTTGTGCCGGTCCCGAGAGTTCCGGGAGAGTATAACTCAAACCCCGTAGAAATCATTCATCGAGGTACCGTGCAGAACATGTCATCTCGTCCCGAGAGGCGCCAAGGGAGGATAACTCACTCCCCGGAAGAATCATCTCTAAAGTCACCAGGCATAACACGTCTTCTCGTTCCGAGAGACGCCGGGGGAGGATAACTCACTCCCCGGAATAATCATCTCTTATGGGTACTGGGCAGATCATGTCTTGCCCGTCCAAAGAGGTACTGTGGAGTATAACTCACTCCCCGGAAGAATCATCTCGTATGGGTACCGGGCAGATCATGTCTTGCCTGTACCGATGAAACGGTGTATTATGTTTATGATTGAACCGATAAAACGGTGTATAATGTTTAAATTTATACCGATGAAACGGTGTATAATGTTTAAGATTGAATCGATGAAGCGGTGTATTATGTTTAAGTTTATACCGATGAAACGGTGTATAACGTTTATGATTGAACCGATGAAACGGTGTATAATGTTTAAGTTTATACCGATGAAACGGTGTATAATGTTTATGATTGAACCGATGAAACGGTGTATAATGTTTAAGTTTATACCGATGAAACGGTGTATTATGTTTAAGATTGAACCGATGAAACGGTGTATTATGTTTAAGATTGAACCGATGAAACGGTGCATAATGTTTAAGATTTAACCGATGAAACGGTGTATAATGTTTAAGATTTAACCGATGAAACGGTGTATAATGTTTAAGTTTATACCGATGAAACGGTGTATAATGTTTAAGATTTAACCGATGAAACGGTGTATAATGTTTAAGTTTATACCGATGAAACGGTGTATAATGTTTAAGTTTATACCGATGAAACGGTGTATAATGTTTAAGATTTAACCGATGAAACGGTGTATAATGTTTAAGTTTATACCGATGAAACGGTGTATAAACTTAAGATTTAACCGATGAAACGGTGTATAATGTTTAAGATTTAACCGATGAAACGGTGTATAATGTTTAAGATTTAACCGATGAAACGGTGTATAATGTTTAAGTTTATACCGATAAAACGGTGTATAATGTTTAAGATTTAACCGATGAAACAGTGTATAATGTTTAAGTTTATACCGATGAAACGGTGTATTATGTTTAAGATTGAACCGATGAAACGGTGCATAATGTTTAAGATTTAACCGATGAAACGGTGTATAATGTTTAAGTTTATACCGATGAAACGGTGTATAATGTTTAAGATTTAACCGATGAAACGGTGTATAATGTTTAAGTTTATACCGATGAAACGGTGTATAATGTTTAAGATTTAACCGATGAAACGGTGTATAATGTTTAAGTTTATACCGATGAAACGATGTATAATGTTTAAGATTTAACCGATGAAACGGTGTATAATGTTTAAGTTTTAACCGATGAAACGGTGTATAATGTTTAAGTTTATACCGATGAAACGGTGTATAATGTTTAAGATTTAACCGATGAAACGGTGTATAATGTTTAAGTTTATACCGATGAAACGGTGTATAATGTTTAAGATTTAACCGATGAAACGGTGTATAATGTTTAAGATTTAACCGATGAAACGGTGTATAATGTTTAAGTTTATACCGATGAAACGGTGTATAATGTTTAAGATTTAACCGATGAAACGGTGTATAATGTTTAAGTTTATACCGATGAAACGGTGTCTGATGTTATTTTGGATATTTTGTTTTAGGTCTGGGCTTAGGCCATAAGACAATGTTTGGTATTCCTGTTTTGGATTTTACAGGCAATTTTGCCTGGGACAAGTTTTAATATTTTGCTGGTGTGTAATAACTTAGTAAGTTATTTTTGGATATTATCCTTTGGGTCTTACTCATGGCCCTTCCACCGTTTTATTTAGGTTTCTTTTTACCATAATTATCTATTATTTTGACAAGTCAGCTTTAGCTTGTTTGGTGAATCGTAATTCTTTGTAAAATAGATAACTTTTGGCTCACACCCAAGTTTTATTTAAAACTTTGTTGGGAGTCTTTGTGAGTTCTTTGTCTTGCAAAAGTGATTTTCGGATTTTAGTTACCTCTTGGAATTCTCTCTGATTCTAAGTAACATTTTTCTCCTCCATCTCTCCTTTTACTAAGACTGACCGATCCTGTGGTTTATTCTTTATGAATACCTCTTAGGATTTTCTTCGGACCTATATCTTCTCCCCGCGCGATTCTTGAGTTTCTTTTACTCTGTTGAATCCGTACGCAGAAAGAAGTGTTCGGCCCCTGATCAATAGATCTCATGGGTATCTACCGAACCTTAGTATTCTTTCTTTTCTCAAGAATAACTCAATACTTTTATTGCACCGGCAAACTCATATGATTTCCCGGGGCAATATATTTCTGTTAAACAGACAAGAATGTAAAAACCAATATATATATTTTTTTTAAAGGATAGGAATACTTTTTATTTAAAAACTGCATAAACGCATATTTTTCAAAGTTAAAGGCTTATATAAGTTGATCCTTACAGGAAATCAAAACAACTTTAGCACGTAGGCTTTAAAGATTTACAAAAGTTGTTTCTTATAACTTTAGCTCGTAAGCTTAAAGGTTTTGTTTATTAAAACATAAGAATTTTGCCATAAAAGGCTATAAAATTTAAAGTAAGATTTTAACCTTTATTCTTCCAAGAGATTTTAATTTCTCCTGGTTACTGAGGAATCTGGAAGCCAAGGATTTCGCACTGGGAAGGTCTGGTGCCTCGCACAGGGAAAGCCTCGGATGTCCAACCTTCGACTCTAAGTAGAGGGTGCTAACGCACATGAAGCTTTTGTTGGAAATCGACTACCCGGGACTTGTCCGTTCGACTACTCGAACATCCGAACACTCCCAGTCGACCTCCGGAAGCGTTGCTCCGTTCACGTAACAGCCCGTGTGCCAAATCACGCCCAGCCATCGCCCCGGAGGACAACCGCGTGACAAGCCCGCTGATCTGTCTCGGGCAGCGGGCGCTGCCCTTAACCAGCGGTCGCTGGAAAGGCGGAGGCAGCGGGCGCTGCCAGCCTTCCAGCGGGCGCTGTTCGTCCGCGAACAGCAGCGCATTCTGCTGTTCCGGGCTCGTTTCCGGTCCGTTTTTCCTCTTCCGACTACCGATCCGAAGGTCCTTGAACCCCCAGTAGTCGAGGAACACGATCCACGACACCCGAAACCCGATCTTAGATCCGATGTATTTTCAACGAAATAAGAGATCGAAAAACGCGGAATTAGGTTCGATCTCATACCTTTGTCGCGTGATTCGGAGGAGCCGAATTGTTGAGACCTTAGACGTTTCTAGCGTATGCCTCTTCCCCGACTCCAACCGTTGTGTGGGCAACGATCCGTTGGGTCTGCCTTTTCGGCTCTCTCTTCTCAAAACCAGCGCAAGAATAATTTTTCTTTCTCAAAATTTAATTGCGCTAAGCAATTAATTTCATCAGAAAAAAATAACTGCCTTAACTCTTTTATTTAAACAGAGAAAAATATAATTGCGCTAAGCATTTTAATTTTTCTGCTGAAATAATAGTTGCGGCGTTTCTTAGGTTTAAGAGAGGGCAAGGGGGGGTTTAAATAGAGTTACACTAGGGACCTCTTAGGTAAATAAATCCCGGGCTAAATTGCAATTTAATTAAACCGGCGTCCTTATTAGAAAACCTTTAATTAAATTTCACAATTTTAATTATAATTAATTCCACTATAAAATTATAATTGAATTTCCGAAATTAATTTAATATTATATCAACAATAATATTTCCACCGAAATTACATATACCACTTTCCCCGTGTTTAAGATATCGAACGTCCACGAATTTATTTAATTACTAATAATTAAATTAATTCGTTTCTTATTATCCGAGACTAGTACCACTCATCCTTATTATCATGTGGAACGAATCCACCTGCAGGGTTTACATGATAAACTTTATGAGCTCATCTCGGGGACGTCATCAACCCGATAAACGGGACACGGTTTCCTGTCTATAATCTATAGCATGCCGTGCGTACAATTACGATCCCCAATTTACCGAGAATCTCGACCAATCATTTAGTCTCACTCATTGGCATATTAAAGAACCGAGAATTGGACACACGCACCTATAATTATATAGGGATTAAGAATTCGTATATCCGTAATTTCTGAGGTCTAGTTCGATTACTGCGATTAGTATAAATCGAACGCCCTCCCGTGGTCCTGCTCAATACACCAAGTGTACGAGTGTAACATGATAGTCAAGACCGACTATCTACCAGTCACACTACGACGTACCGATGGATTGTCCCTGTCCATCTAAGTCGTGAGCTACTGTTCGATAGTATACGAGTAACCGACAGTATGATCTTCCGCGTGTCTCCTCACGCCATACTGTCTACAACGTATACATCAAGGACTATTGCATTAAATGCAACCATGCTTGAATCATATCTCGAATTAAGGTATAGATAAGGAGTTCCGTATTTGCTCTAAACTAGACATTTAGAATACAACTCCATCAATCTCCCACTTATACTAAAAGTCTAGTCGCCCTCTCCCAAACATCAGATTCCCATAACCTCATCACGCCTACCCAACGCTTTCGCTGGAAGTGCCTCTGTGAACGGGTTTTACCAGGCAATCCTCTCGATGCTATCTAGGTGACAACTGCATCGTCTTACTAGACGATCTCTCGAATCAGGTGGTACTTGCGCTCTACATGTTATCTCCCACTGTGGACTCGTGGCATTTCAAGTTTTCCAATACCGCTATTCAAAATAGCTTTGGGTGAACTAGAAACCACATCTAAGTCCCTTAGGAAGTTCTGGAGCCACACTGACCTTTTAACTGCCTCACAGGCCGTTATCCTTTCAGTTTCCATGGTAAAGTCCGTAATGCATCGCTGCTTTACATTCTTCCATGTGACTGCTCCACTTCACAGTGAGAACACATAGCCTGACTTCGACTTTCGACTGTCCCTGTTTGATTTGGAAATCCAATTCTATGTAATCCAAAGGAAACAACTTGACTGCTTTGTAACTCAGAACATAATTCCTGGTCCTCTGTAGGAGCCTAAACATGTTCTTTACATCAGTCGAGTGATCCTTTCCAGGATTACTATGATATCTTACCACCATGCCCACGGCATAGTAGAAATCAGTCTCGTGCATAGCATTACATACATTAAGCTTCCCACCATTAAGGTGTAGGGAACTGCTTAATCTTCATCTAAAAGGTGAAGACCTTTCTTGGAATTCTGTATGCTGCAACGAGTAAGAATTGTATTTATGTATGAGGCTCGAGATAAGTTCTATGTTCTTTTCTGGCGATCATTTAATACTTTGATCCCAAGAACATTCCTGACTTCTCCTAAGTCTCTTACATTAAATTACTCGGACAACCATCCCTTTATGTCCGATAACATCTTTCATATTGTTGCCAATTTAGAAGGATGTCGTCTACATAAAGAATGAGAAAACACCACATCTTTTCTGTCACTTCTTTATTACACACAGGACCTAAACATGCCTTGAATGAATCCATGAAATGGGTTTTCTCATAGGTCCGCATGTGTCCAAGATCTTGAAGCTTCCTTCAATCCTAAGATTGATTAAGCTTGCTTACCGAATGCTCTTGGCTCTTTTCGATGAATCCCTCTGATTGTCCCACATAGATGGTCCCGTCAAGACTTCGATTTAGAAATCCGTCTTGACTTCCATCTTCCATGTGAAGACAAAAGAATCTGGATCGACTTTAGCATAGCTACCGGCGAGAAAGTTTACTCATAATCGATCCCTTTCTTTCTGAGTGCACCCTCTCGCAACAAGCCTAGCCTTGAAGGTTTACACCTTCCCGTCAGACCCTCTTTTCCTCTTGTACACCTACTTGCAACCAATGGCTTTTACACCTTTTGTAGGTGCTACAAGATCCCAGACATGATTTGAATCCATAGATTCAATCTCAGATATCATCGTCTTTTGCCAAGACTGAGCATCTTGATCTTCCAGCGTCTCGTCATAGATCTAGGGATCAGCTTCATGTTCTCCAGGTAACAAGTCCGAAGACTCTCCTATAAACATGAACCTGTCGGGTTGTCTAACAACCCTCCCACTACGACGACGCTCCGGTGTATCTTTAGTGACTAAAGATTACAGTAGTAAACTACTCAGTTAGGCTGGTTCTAAGTCTTGATCAGTCCCTCTAAGCACAGTAAGTATTACCCTACTCTTGGGCTTGTGATATTGCATATATATATAGTCCATGTCTAAGAACCGAACATTGATGCAATCAACGAACATCTGGTCCTTTGGACTATATTACATATCTCAATTCGTTTTCTTAGGGTATCCTATAAACAGCCGAATATCTGTACAAGTTTCCAAAGGAATCAAGTTCAGAATAAACGCCGCTGTTTCCAAGCCATATCCCAAAAACGAATTAGGTAACTCCGAATAACTCATTGTCTACTTTCCCATATCTATAAGAGTCCTATTCCTTCTTTACAACACATTATTTTGCCGAGGCATAAATGGTGTATTCTGTCGGGAGTTAATCTCATTTTCTGATAAGTATGCCTTACTCCTCAAAGAGGTCTGCATATATCAGAGCGAATCAACTCTAGTACTTTCTTGGATCTTTTCCCTTTAACCGTAAAGGGTTGCTCGGTCATTAAAACTTCCAAGTATGATTCGAAGGTTGGAAGGTCCTTTCCTTCAACCTGGCTGAGTGGTCCATCAGCTTTCACCCTTTGAATCGTACTCAAGTTAAAATGATCTAGCCTAAGATTCCATAAGTACATTTGATTTATCCTAGAAGGATCATTACTCTTATTTGGGGTTCGACATTGTGTTATTAGCTTCGGTCTGTTGCATCGTGGAAGAATACGGATTTATTATTAAATTGTCTATCAATATACCAGAATAGATAATATCCCCATTTCCTAAAGAAACGGAATATCTATTCTAAGCCAACTTAGAAATCCGAAATGAAATTTTTTTCTAAATGCCGGCACATAAAGACAATTTATTAGAACTAAAATCCTACCGTTAAAACATTTAACATCTCCCACTGCAACGGCTGTTACCTTAACATTATTGCCCATGTAGGTTACTACTTCTTCCTTTCTAAGTCTCCGGGTTTTCTGGAACCCCCGCATTTAAATGCAGACATGATTAGTGGTTTCCGTATCCACACACCAGGTACTGGTAGATAACACCACTAAACATGTTTCGGTGACTAAGGAGAAGTTAACTTCTAGTTGCTTTGAGAGGACAATCAAACTCCCAGTATCCAAACTGCTTACAACGGAAGCACTTACCCCTTGGGCTTGCTTTTCCCATTCCGTGGTCCAGATATATTAGGCCCACTGGGTTTCCATATTTTCTTCTTCTTCCTTTTGCCGCCCGAAGGCCTTGGAAGAGCCAATTTCTCAGCCACAAGTGTTTTGAGAGCCATTAAAGATTCCCTCAGCCGCTTGAAGTTCAACCAGGAGCTCCGCCATTGAATAAGACCTCTTATCCATGTTATATTTTAGGCGGAACTGCTCAAAACTTCTCGGCAGAGACTGGAGCACAAAATCAACCTGGGTTACCCCATTGATAATTGTTCCTAGAATCTCTATCTCATTAAGATAGCCCATCATTCTAAGAACGTGATCCCTCACGGGCGTTCTTTCCGACATGATGGTCGTCATGAGTTGCCTCATTTCACTTTGTCTGGCTGTCCTGTCCTGATAACCAAAAACTTCTTGAGGTTAAGCATCATATCATAGGTAATAGTCATGGCATGATCCTGATGTCGCATCACATTTGACATGAAAGTCATAATGTTGCTCCGCGTCATCTCATAGCCTTGATCCATTTCAAATGAGCTTCCTTTCCTCAGTAGTGGAAGCATCATTTGGTTCAGCAGGTCAATTGACTTGGAGTACATATTTGTACTCCTCTGCAGTTAGGACAATGTCCAAGTTTCTTTTCAAATCTATAAAATCAGGTTCAGTGAGTTTGTTGACTTTTAATGGGAATAATACCATATAAAACAAACAATGAGTTTAATTCGATATCATTTCCCTCAAGTGATATCATTAAACTACCAATCATTTCCAAAATCCCATCAGACATAGCAAGCCACGTTCTTGTGGACGTTTACCAGTCCAAATGATTTTATGATTGGATTTCACTTCGGTCGTACATCATCATAGCAGTGACTCCGATGGGGAGGATACTATAAAGCGTACCTAAGTGTATACCATTTCTCAGTACTAAGTCCACCGCTCGGGAACTACATGTCCACCGCAAGCCACGTTCTTGTGGACGTTTACGTTGACATGCGGTCCTCCACGACTTTCTATAACTGTCGAGCCTCAATTAATCCCAAAGTTCCGTTTCCATTTAGCAAGCCACGTTCTTGTGGACGTTTACTAAAACAAACAACTTTATTAATTGAATCTCACTTATTTAAATTTCATAGAATCTTAATTAACCCAAAGTACCGTTTCCATTTAGCAAGCCACGATAGTGTGGACGTTTACTAAAACAAACAACTTTGTTAATTGACTCTTACATTTATTAAATTTCACAATTTTATTAATCAAAGCTTGATATCTCGTAAGTGAAACTCGAAGTTTCTAACCAGCGATCAATCATGCAATTGAGCCCTATCTCTCACAAAGTGAGGGAGCCAATTAGACAATCGATCTAGTCATCGAATGACTAGAAAGTCTCTAATCTGTGTCATCGACATAACCAAGCGCTTTGGCTCCATTCCACTCCCCGGGGTGAGAATGAGTCGAGTTGAAATTAGTCTTTGAATGACAGATTAGGCATTGCTTTTGAGAAATATAATTGTTCAATTTTATAAGTGGATTTTAAATTCGAATTTTGATCCAGTGATATCCGTGTATCGACTTTATCCGATAGGGAGGATGACACTAAAGCCAACTCGTAAGTCAATACACATCACATTCAAAACAGAGAATGGAGACCGCGGGATTGTTTCCAATCCCTCTCCCACTTAGTATTTTACGATAAGGGATAACATGCATAAATAATTTAAGCATAATAATAAACACGTAAATCACATAAAAAGCAATTAACGTGGCCCCGATTATTATGGCCTTAAATATTTTCCAATGCACGTCTCTTGGAACTTCATCTCGTTGCTCGTCTCGATCTCGGTCCACCACCGACTCGCTCGAGGGTCAAGAGACGAACTCCTCCCACTGGAGCCTCGTCTCGAGCCTCGTTGAGTCGTCCGTGGGGTCGAACGAACCGCAGCCCCGCTGCTGCCCGTCGCGAACACGGGGTGTGTTCGATGGCTGCCCGTTGCCGGTTCGCTCTCCTCGATCCTCGTTTCTCCGGGTTTTGATCTCGTCTCGATCCACCAAAATTAGTAAGAAAAATTACAAGAATAAACTTACTAAATCCGGCATCGATCCTATACAAGGTGATCGACCCTATACATGTCCCGAATACAACGAAAAATAAATAAACCTAACGACTCAACCCGTCGTTTTTATCTATTACAAACAAGCATCGTTTTTCCAAAACAAAAACAATCTCGACAAGCCCGAGAGTTTAATCAAAACCACAAATTAAAGCACAACATGCAATAACAACGTTGGCCATAATAACCGGGTTCGAACCTGCAAAACAAATCTCGCAAAAATACAACGAATCGAAAAAACCGGCTCTGATACCAATTGTTGGAAATCGACTACCCGGGACTTGTCCGTTCGACTACTCGAACATCCGAACACTCCCAGTCGACCTCCGGAAGCGTTGCTCCGTTCACGTAACAGCCCGTGTGCCAAATCACGCCCAGCCATCGCCCCGGAGGACAACCGCGTGACAAGCCCGCTGATCTGTCTCGGGCAGCGGGCGCTGCCCTTAACCAGCGGTCGCTGGAAAGGCGGAGGCAGCGGGCGCTGCCAGCCTTCCAGCGGGCGCTGTTCGTCCGCGAACACCAGCGCATTCTGCTGTTCCGGGCTCGTTTCCGGTCCGTTTTTCCTCTTCCGACTACCGATCCGAAGGTCCTTGAACCCCCAGTAGTCGAGGAACACGATCCACGACACCCGAAACCCGATCTTAGATCCGATGTATTTTCAACGAAATAAGAGATCGAAAAACGCGGAATTAGGTTCGATCTCATACCTTTGTCGCGTGATTCGGAGGAGCCGAATTGTTGAGACCTTAGACGTTTCTAGCGTATGCCTCTTCCCCGACTCCAACCGTTGTGTGGGCAACGATCCGTTGGGTCTGCCTTTTCGGCTCTCTCTTCTCAAAACCAGCGCAAGAATAATTTTTCTTTCTCAAAATTTAATTGCGCTAAGCAATTAATTTCATCAGAAAAAAATAACTGCGTTAACTCTTTTATTTAAACAGAGAAAAATATAATTGCGCTAAGCATTTTAATTTCTCTGCTGAAATAATAGTTGCGGCGTTTCTTAGGTTTAAGAGAGGGCAAGGGGGGGTTTAAATAGAGTTACACTAGGGACCTCTTAGGTAAATAAATCCCGGGCTAAATTGCAATTTAATTAAACCGGCGTCCTTATTAGAAAACCTTTAATTAAATTCCACAATTTTAATTATAATTAATTCCACTATAAAATTATAATTGAATTCCCGAAATTAATTTAATATTATATCAACAATAATATTTCCACCGAAATTACATATACCACTTTCCCCGTGTTTAAGATATCGAACGTCCACGAATTTATTTAATTACTAATAATTAAATTAATTCGTTTCTTATTATCCGAGACTAGTACCACTCATCCTTATTATCATGTGGAACGAATCCACCTGCAGGGTTTACATGATAAACTTTATGAGCTCATCTCGGGGACGTCATCAACCCGATAAACGGGACACGGTTTCCTGTCTATAATCTATAGCATGCCGTGCGTACAATTACGATCCCCAATTTACCGAGAATCTCGACCAATCATTTAGTCTCACTCATTGGCATATTAAAGAACCGAGAATTGGACACACGCACCTATAATTATATAGGGATTAAGAATTCGTATATCCGTAATTTCTGAGGTCTAGTTCGATTACTGCGATTAGTATAAATCGAACGCCCTCCCGTGGTCCTGCTCAATACACCAAGTGTACGAGTGTAACATGATAGTCAAGACCGACTATCTACCAGTCACACTACGACGTACCGATGGATTGTCCCTGTCCATCTAAGTCGTGAGCTACTGTTCGATAGTATACGAGTAACCGACAGTATGATCTTCCGCGTGTCTCCTCACGCCATACTGTCTACAACGTATACATCAAGGACTATTGCATTAAATGCAACCATGCTTGAATCATATCTCGAATTAAGGTATAGATAAGGAGTTCCGTATTTGCACTAAACTAGACATTTAGAATACAACTCCATCAGCTTTGGGAATCATCAACTCGTCAAGGTACCGGGCTGAAAAACTCATGCCCGTCCCGAGAGGGTACTGGGGAGGATAACTCACTCCCCGTAAGAATCATCTCTTTGGGATACCGGGCAGATCATGTCTTGCCCGTCCAAAAGGGGTACTGGGGAGGATAACTCACTCCCCGTAAGAATCATCTCTTTGGGATACCAGGCAGATCATGTCTTGCCCGTCCAAAAAGGGTACTGGGGAGGATAACTCACTCCCCGGAGGAATCATCTCTTTGGGATACCGGGCAGATCATGTCTTGCCCGTCCAACAAGGGTACTGGGGAGGATAACTCACTCCCCGTAAGAATCATCTCTTTGGGATACCGGGCAGATCATGTCTTGCCCGTCCAAAACGGTACTGGGGAGGATAACTCACTCCCCGGAGGAATCATCTCTTTGGGATACCGGGCAGATCAGGCCTTGCCCGTCCAAAAAGGGTACTGGGGAGGATAACTCACTCCCCGTAAGAATCATCTCTTTGGGATACCAGGCAGATCATGTCTTGCCCGTCCAAAAAGGGTACTGGGGAGGATAACTCACTCCCCGGAGGAATCATCTCTTTGGGATACCGGGCAGATCATGTCTTGCCCATCCCGAGAGGTTTTGTGGAAGATTTTCGTGGAATCAAGCCTTAGATAATTTTCATAAGTTGTGTTGCTATTTGCAAGCACATTTTCTTTTGTATAAAATACTTCGCAATATGTAAGACTCAATTAGATTTCGAAATAAGAAATATGTTTATTCACGATAAGAATAATTTACTTAAAGCACATAGAAAACATGTTTGATTCTTCAAGCATGCTAATAGATAAGGAAATTTTGTTTGACCTTTATAAACATAGTATTTTCACGTGTATTGTTGGAAATCGACTATCCGGGACACACCGTTCGATCACTCGAACATCCAGACGTGCCCAATCGACTCCAGGAGTTCACCTCCGAACAGCCATGGCCACCCGCCAAGCAGATCGCGCATCCGCCACAGCCAAAGCCGCGGCTCGCAATCTGCCCGGAGCAAGCGGCCGCCTGCCCACCAGGCGAGCGCTCGCGCAGCACCGCAAGCGAGCGCTTGCTGCCCAGGCGCGATGCTGCTGTTCCGGGCCGTTTCCGATCCGTGTTTCTCCGTCCAGCCACCGATCCGGCGGTTCTCAACCGCCCAGAGGCTGGAGAAAAACTATCCTTAACCCCGATTACCAATCGATGGTCCGATGTATAATTACGTACGAGATCGAATCGAAACAATGCGGAAGAGGGTTTCGATTCCATACCTTTGTCGCGTGATTCGGAGAAGCCGAATTGACAGAGACCTCGAGACTTCTAGCCTATGTCCTAGCCCTCTTACTCCAGCCGATGTGTGGGCATCGATCCGCTTGGAGCTCCCCGTCTCTTCCCTTCTCAACCACCGTGAATATATTTCTCTGTCTCAGAAATATATTTGCGCTAACAAATTAATTTCCACAGAGAATTTCTGTCTCAGAAATATAATTGCGCAAGCAATTAATTTCTACAGAATGTTTCTTGCGCTAATCTGAATTAATTAGGCAGAAAAGATAATTGCGCTAACAATTAATTTTCTCTGCAGAATTAATAATAGCGGCGAAACTTAGGTTACAGAGAGAGGGGGGAGGGATTTATATAGGCTACACTAGAGGACCTCTAGGCAATTAATTAATTAGGCTTAAATTGTAATTTAATTAACTTGGTGTCCCAAAAGGAAAACCTTAATTAAATTCCACAATTTTATTTATAATTAATTCCACTATAAAATTATAAATGATTTCCCAATTAATTAATTCAAATTATTCCGTCAATAATTTTTCCACCGTATTACATATGTGACATTTCCCCGTGTTTAAGATATCGCATGTCCACGAATTAATTTTAATTACTAATAATTAAATTAATTCATTTCTTATGATCCGAGATTAGTACCACTCATCCTTATTATCATGTGGAACGAATCCACCTGCAGGGTTTACATGATAAACTTTATGAGCTCATCTCGGGGACATCATCAACCCAGTAAATGGGACACGGTTTCCTGTCTATAATCTACAGCATGCCGTGTGTACAATTCCGATTCCCAATATACCGAGGATCTCGACTAATCAATTAGTCTCACTCATTGGCACATCAAAGAACCGAGCATTGGACACACGCACCTATAATTATATAGGGATTAAGAACTCACATATCCGTAATATCTGAGGTCTAGTTCGATTACTCCGATTAGTATAAATCGAACGCCCTCCCGTGGTCCTGCTCAATACACCAAGTGTACGAGTGTAACATGATAGTCAAGACCGACTATCTACCAGTCACACTACGACGTACCGATGGATTGTCCCTGTCCATCTAAGTCGTGAGCTACTGTTCGATAGTATACGAGTAACCGATAGTATGATATTCCGCGTGTCTCCTCACGCCATACTATCTACAACGTATATATCTAGGACTGTTGCATTAAATGCAATCATGCTTGAATCATACATAGATTAAGGCATAGATAAGGAGTTCCGTATTTGCACTAAACTAGACATTTAGAATACAACTCCATCAATCTCCCACTTATACTAAAAGTCTAGTCGCCCTCTCCCAAACATCAGATTCCCATAACCACATCACGCCTATCCAACGCTTTCGCTGGAAGAGCCTCTGTGAACGGGTTTTACCAGGCAATCCTCTCGATGCTATCTAGGTGACAACTGCATCGTCTTACTAGACGATCTCTCGAATCAGGTGGTACTTGCGCTCTACGTGTTATCTCCCACTGTGGACTTGTGGCATTTCAAGTTTGCCAATACCGCTATTCAAAATAGCTTTGGGTGAACTAGAAACCACATCTAAGTCCCTTAGGAAGTTCTGGAGCCACACTGACCTTTTAACTGCCTCAGAGGCCGTTATCCTTTCAGTTTCCATGGTAGAGTCCGTAATGCATTGCTGCTTTACATTCTTCCATGTGACTGCTCCACTTCACAGTGAGAACACATAGCCTGACTTCGACTTTCGACTGTCCCTGTTTGATTTGGAAATCCAATTCTATGTAATCCAAAGGAAACAACTTGACTGCTTTGTAACTCAGAACATAAATCATGGTCCTCTGCAGGAGCCTAAACATGTTCTTTACATCAGTCGAGTGATCCTTTCCAGGATTACTATGATATCTCACCACCATGCCCACGGCATAGCAGATATCAGTCTCGTGCATAGCATTACATACATTAAGCTTCCCACCATTAAGGTGCAGGGAACTGCTTACTCTTCATCTATCTCCTTTATTGTGTCAGACACAAAACTTTAGATAGATGAATTCCACATCTAAAAGGTGAAGACCTTTCTTGGAATTCTGTATGTTGCAACGAGTAAGAATTGTGTTTACGTATGAGACTCGAGATAAGTTCTATGTTCTTTTCTGGCGATCATTTATAACTTTGATCCCAAGAACATTCCCGACATCTCCTAAGTCTCTTACATTGAATTACTCGGACAACCATCCCTTTATGTCCGATAACATCTTTCATATTGTTGCCAATTTAGAAGGATGTCGTCTACATAAAGAATGAGAAAACACCACATCTTTTCTGTCACTTCTTTATTACACACAGGACCTAAACATGCCTTGAATGAATCCATGAAATGGATTTTCTCATAGGTCCGCATGTGTCCAAGATCTTGAAGCTTCCTTCAATCCAAAGATCGATTAAGCTTTCTTTACAAAATGCTCTCGGCTCTCTTTGATGAATCCCTCTGATTGTCCCATACAGATGGTCCCGTCAAGACTTCCATTTAGGAAATCCGTCTTGACTTCCATCTTTGAATCCAAAGATTCAATCTCAGATTTCATCGCCTTTGCCAAGACTGAGCATCTTGATCTTTCAGCGTCTCGTCATAGGTCCAGGGTTCGGCTTCATGTCCTCCAGGTAATAAGTCCGAAGGCTCACCTATAAACATGAACCTGTCGGGTTGTCTAACAACCCTCCCACTACGACGACGCTCCGGTGTATCTTTAGTGACTAAAGATTATAGTAGTGAACTACTCAGTTAGGCTGGTTCTAAGTCTTTATCAGTCCCTCTAAGCACATTAAGTATTACTCTACTCTTGGGCTTGTGATCTTGTGTATATATAATCCATGTCTAAGAACCGAACGTTGATTCAATCAACGAACATCTGGTCCTTTGGACTATATTACATATCTCAATTCGTTTTCTTAGGGTATCCTATAACCAGCCGAATATCTGTACAAGTTTCCAAAGGAATCAAGTTCAGGATAAACGCCGCTGTTTCCAAGCCATATCCCAAAAACGAATTAGGTAACTCCGAATAACTTATTGTCTACTTTCCCATATTTATAAGAGTCCTATTCCTTCTTTACAACACATTATTTTGCCGAGGCATAAATAGTGTAGTCTGTTGGGAGTTAATCCAATTTCTTGATAAGTATGCCTTACTCCTCAAAGAGGTCTGCATATATCAGAGCGAATCAACTCTAGTACTTTCTTGGATCTTTTCCCTTTAACCGTAAAGGATTGCTCGGTCATTAAAACTTCCAAGTATGATTCGAAGGTTGGAAAGTCCTTTCCTTCAACCTAGCTGAGTAGTCCATCAGCTTTCACCCTTTGAATCGTACTCAAGTTAAAATGATCTAGCCTAAGATTCCATAAGTACATTTGATTCATCCTAGAAGGATCTTTACTCTTATTGGGGTTCGACAATGTGTTATTAGCTCCGGTGTGTTGCATCGTGGAAGAACACGGATTCAGTATTAAATTGTCTATCAATGTACCAGAATAGATAATATCCCCGTTTCCTACTCTTCTAGGTATAAAACTATCAGAAGAAACGGAATATCCATTCTAAGCCAATTTAGAAATCCGAAATGAAAATTCTTTCTAAATACCGGCACATAAAGACAATTTATTAGAACTAAAATCCTACCGTTAAAACATTTTAACATCTCCCACTGCAATGGCTGTTACTTTAACAGTATTGCCCATGTAGATTATAATTTCTTCCTTTCTAAGTCTCCGGGTTTCCTGGAACCCCCGCATTTAGGTGCAGACATGATTAGTGGTTTCCGTATCCACACACCAGGTACTGGTAGATAACACCACTAAGCATGTTTCGGTGACTAAGGAGAAGTTAACTTCTAGTTGCTTTGAGAGGACAATTAAAACTTCCAGTATCCAAACTGCTTACAACGGAAGCACTTGCCCCTTGGGCTTGCTTGTCCCGTTCCGTGGTCCAGATATATTAGGCCCACTGGGTTTCCGTATTTGCTTCTTCTTCCTTTTGCCGCCCGAAGGCCTAGGAAGAGTCAATTTCTCAGCCACAAGTGCATAAGAGCCCTTAAAAATTCCCTCAGCCGCTTGAAGTTCAATCAGGAGTTCCGCCAATGAGTAAGACCCCTTATTCATGTTATAGTTCAGGCGGAACTACTCAAAACTTCTCGGCAGAGACTGGAGCACAATATCGACTTGGGTTACCCCATCGATAACTGATCCTAGAATCTCTATCTCATTCAGATAGCACATCATCCTAAGAACGTGATTCCCCACGGGCGTTCCTTCGGATGCGATGGCCGTCATGAGTTGCCTCATTGCATTTTGCCCGGCTGTCCTGTCCTGATAACCAAAACTTCTTGAGGTTAAGCGTCATATCATAGGTAATGGTCATGACATGATGTCGCAGCACATTTGACATGAAAGTCACAATGTTACTCCGCGTCATCTCATAGCCTTGATCCATTTCCAATGAGCTTCCTTTCCTCAGTAGTGGAAGCATCATTTGGTTCAGCAGGTCAATTGACTTGGAGTACATATTTGTACTCCTCTGCAGTTAGGACAATGTCCAAGTTTCTTCTTTAATCCATACAAACAGGTTCAGTGAGTTTGTTGACTTTTAATGGGAATAATACCATATAAAACAAACAATGAGTTTAATTCGATATCATTTCCCTCAAGTGATATCATTAAACTACCAATCATTTCTAAAATCCCATCAGACATAGCAAGCCACGTTCTTGTGGACGTTTACCAGTCCAAATGATTTTATGATTGGATTTCACTTCGGTCGTACATCATTATAGCAGTGACTCCGATGGGGAGGATACTATAAAGCGTACCTAAGTGTGTACCATTTCTCAGTACTAAGTCCGCCGCTCGGGAACTACACGCCCACCGCAAGCCACGTTAGTGTGGACGTTTACGTTGACATGCGGTCCCTTTACGATTTCCTATAACTGTCGAGCCTCAATTAACCCAAAGTTCCGTTTCCATTTAGCAAGCCACGTTCTTGTGGACGTTTACTAAAACAAACAACTTTGTTAATTGAATCTTACATTTATTAAATTTCACAATTTTATTAATCAAAGCTTGATATCTCGTAAGTGAAACTCGAAGTTTCTAACCAGCGATCAATCATGCAATTGAGCCCTATCTCTCACTAAGTGAGGGAGCCAACCAGACAATCGATCTAGTCATCGAATGACTCGAATGTCTCTAATCTGTGTCATCGACATAACCAAGCGCTTTGGCTCCATTCCACTCCCCGGGGTGAGAATGAGTCGAGTTGAAATTAGTCTTTGAATGACAGATTAGGCATTGCTTTTGAGAAATATAATTGTTCAATTTTATAAGTGGATTTTAAATTCGAATTTTGATCCAGTGATATCTGTGTGTCGACTTTATCCGATAGGGAGGATGACACTAAAGCCAACTCGTAAGTGACACACATCACTATCAAAACAGAGAATGGAGACCGCGAGATTGTTTCCAATCCCTCTCCCACTTAGTATTTTACGATAAGGGATAACATGCATAAACACTTAAGCATAATAATAAAGCACGTAAAACAAGCAAAAAGCAATTAACGTGGTCCCGATTATTATGGCCTTAAGTGTTCTCCAATGCACGTCTCTTGGAACTCGTTGCTCGTCTCGGTCTCGGTCCACCACCGACTCGCTCGAGGGTCAAGAGACGAACTCCTCCCACTGGAGCCTCGTCTCGAGCCTCGTTAAGTCGCTCGTGGGGTCGAACGAACCCCAACCCCGCTGCTGCCCGTCGCGAACACGGGGTGTGTTCGATGGCTGCCCGGTGCCGGTTCGTTTCCTCGACTCTCGTTTCTCCGGGTTTCGATCTCGTCTCGATCCACCAAAAATAGCAAGAAAAATTACAAGAATAAATCTACTAAATCCGGCATCGATCCTATACAGGGTGATCGATCCTATACATGCCCGGAAAAACAACGGAAATAAATAAACCTAACGACTCAACCCGTCGTTTTTATCTATTACAAACAAGCAACATTTCCAAAACAAAACAATCTCGACAAGCCCGAGAGTTTAATCAAACCACAAAATTAAAGCACAACATCCATCACAACATTGGCCATAATAATCGGGTTCAACCTGCAAGGTAAATCGTACGAACTATACAACAAACCGATAAACCGGCTCTGATACCAATTGTTGGAAATCGACTATCCGGGACACACCGTTCGATCACTCGAACATCCAGACGTGCCCAATCGACTCCAGGAGTTCACCTCCGAACAGCCATGGCCACCCGCCAAGCAGATCGCGCATCCGCCACAGCCAAAGCCGCGGCTCGCAATCTGCCCGGAGCAAGCGGCCGCCTGCCCACCAGGCGAGCGCTCGCTCAGCACCGCAAGCGAGCGCTTGCTGCCCAGGCGCGATGCTGCTGTTCCGGGCCGTTTCCGATCCGTTTTTCTCCGTCCAGCCACCGATCCGGCGGTTCTCAACCGCCCAGAGGCTGGAGAAAAACTATCCTTAACCCCGATTACCAATCGATGGTCCGATGTATAATTACGTACGAGATCGAATCGAAACAATGCGGAAGAGGGTTTCGATTCCATACCTTTGTCGCGTGATTCGGAGAAGCCGAATTGACAGAGACCTCGAGACTTCTAGCCTATGTCCTAGCCCTCTTACTCCAGCCGATGTGTGGGCATCGATCCGCTTGGAGCTCCCCGTCTCTTCCCTTCTCAACCACCGTGAATATATTTCTCTGTCTCAGAAATATATTTGCGCTAACAAATTAATTTCCACAGAGAATTTCTGTCTCAGAAATATAATTGCGCAAGCAATTAATTTCTACAGAATGTTTCTTGCGCTAATCTGAATTAATTAGGCAGAAAAGATAATTGCGCTAACAATTAATTTTCTCTGCAGAATTAATAATAGCGGCGAAACTTAGGTTACAGAGAGAGGGGGGAGGGATTTATATAGGCTACACTAGAGGACCTCTAGGCAATTAATTAATTAGGCTTAAATTGTAATTTAATTAACTTGGTGTCCCAAAAGGAAAACCTTAATTAAATTCCACAATTTTATTTATAATTAATTCCACTATAAAATTATAAATGATTTCCCAATTAATTAATTCAAATTATTCCGTCAATAATTTTTCCACCGTATTACATATGTGACATTTCCCCGTGTTTAAGATATCGCATGTCCACGAATTAATTTTAATTACTAATAATTAAATTAATTCATTTCTTATGATCCGAGATTAGTACCACTCATCCTTATTATCATGTGGAACGAATCCACCTGCATGGTTTACATGATAAACTTTATGAGCTCATCTCGGGGACATCATCAACCCAGTAAATGGGACACGGTTTCCTGTCTATAATCTACAGCATGCCGTGTGTACAATTCCGATTCCCAATATACCGAGGATCTCGACTAATCAATTAGTCTCACTCATTGGCACATCAAAGAACCGAGCATTGGACACACGCACCTATAATTATATAGGGATTAAGAACTCACATATCCGTAATATCTGAGGTCTAGTTCGATTACTCCGATTAGTATAAATCGAACGCCCTCCCGTGGTCCTGCTCAATACACCAAGTGTACGAGTGTAACATGATAGTCAAGACCGACTATCTACCAGTCACACTACGACGTACCGATGGATTGTCCCTGTCCATCTAAGTCGTGAGCTACTGTTCGATAGTATACGAGTAACCGATAGTATGATCTTCCGCGTGTCTCCTCACGCCATACTATCTACAACGTATATATCTAGGACTGTTGCATTAAATGCAATCATGCTTGAATCATACATAGATTAAGGCATAGATAAGGAGTTCCGTATTTGCACTAAACTAGACATTTAGAATACAACTCCATCATGTATGATGTGTGAGATTTATGAAAATTCCTTTATATTCTAAAATTACATATTTCGAAATTAATATCATATTTCAATGCTCAAGAATCTCAAAGATTTCAATTAGGTTTTTTCACATGATAATATTCTTTTTTAGTTATTACGATAATATTGGAAATGTGAACTTCTATAGTTTTACCAATATAATTTCCAAAAATAGTATTTACTAACCTTTGAATTGTAGCACCAGTATTTTTGAGTCCAAAAAGCATTCGTGACCTGCATCCAATCATCTACTTCGTGTAGAATGAAGTTTGCTCGATGTCGCCTAGGTGCTCCAGGATTTTGATGGTATCCTATCAAGAAATGTTAGTTTGGATCTCAAAGGCCTCTGTTTATTTCGATCACAACTTTATGTTTCACCCGGGTCTTAACCTTTAGATCTAGGTATTCATCCCCGGGCATCGGCCCCAGCCTTTTCCCGACCGATTGGTAGAGACTACATCTACACAAGAGTCTTATGTCCGTGAGATTGTCTCCAATCACCGGAGTTTGTTCTTGTTCGGTTACTCCAGCTATAGGCCTTTCTGAGGTACTCACATTGACCTTTCTGGGTTACTTGCCCCGGCCGATCAGGAGTACTTGCACCATCCGATCAGGCTTAGTTGCATCGTCCGCTCAGGAGTACTTGCACCGTCCGATCAGGGTTACTTGCCCCGACCGATCAGGAGTACTTGCACCGTCCGATCGGGGTTACTTGCCCCGGCCGATCAGGAGTACTTGCAACGTCCGATCAGGGTTACTTGCCCCGACCGTTCTCGGTAGTCGCCCTGGGCTTCGGGTGCTCACCGATATTACGGGCCCCAAGCTCGGGGTTTTGTTTGTAAAGTTTCTTTAAGTCATTTGGAATTCTTGTTTCCTTTTACACCGTGTTCGTCCGGCGTGAAATTGCATTTTAGCTTTAAGTTTATTTTAATATTTTCATTTTGTGTTAGTTCGATATATCAATCAAAAGAGAAATACAACAAACATAACTTAATAATTAAAAGATCGCCCTGCACCGTGCAATCTGCCCCGGTGGGGATCAGTAACTTAAAAGATCACCTTGCACCGTGCAATCTGCCCCGGTGGGGATCAGTACGTAATTTGATACAAGAGTATTAAGGCGAGGCCACCGGCTCAAAGGCTTTCATAAATGGCCTGCCCAAAAGAGTGTTACAACGCTTATATTGTAGCATTTATTTTGGCCGATGGAGTTAAGAATTGTCCGGGATTCATCCGTAGATTTACCCCGGCCAACTGCAAAATCCCTCTGGCCATTTGAAAAATAGTTGTTGCACTCTGTCCGTAATTTGGTTTGCATGAGTTGAATTTCTGGTTGCATGGGCGCATGCTCGACCATTGGGTCCAGGGGCTCTCTTCGATAACCGGTCGGTGTCGGCAAGATCTGACTTTCATTCACTCTTTTCTCTATATCCGAGAATCGGTGGAACAAATCTGCTATCACCGGGTTATCACCTAGGGCTGCTGAAGCTCTTCCCGGTGAAAGGCCTCCCGGGCGCCCGTGCATGTCATTTTGGTTGTCTCGGCTTTGTCTCCCCGACGGAATGGCAACATATTCTGCTTTTTCGTTATGATCAAAAGCGAACTTCTTCCAAAGATCTCATCTAGGAGTGCGGCTAGACTTCCATGGGCCCGGGTTGTACTACCCCGGGAAATATCTGGACTTTCCCGGGCCCTCAATAGAGTTTCCCGAGGCCTCACTGGAATTTCCCAGGGCCTCTTTCAGAGGCTCTCCCGGGCAGTCTTTTGAGCGTGTATGCATGCTAATTGCATGTCTAACAAGATTAGTCAACATATACTTTCTAATATAAAAAAGGTACATGCACCAAAATTATCAACGATGATAGATCTCTCTATGCATGAGAATGCCTATTTTGGCATTTATAATGAGGATGAAGGGCTGCATGTCTTACCTCAATATCGTTTTTTCGATCTATGGGTGCATGGTGGCCTTCCTCCTTTCCCGTGGAATCTGCTGGCAACCTTTCTGGGACAATCTGCCAGCAACTTTCCCGGGGCGATCAGCTGGTCTTTTTTCATCAACCATTGTTTCTTTAGAAGCTTTTCTGCAACTCGATTCTTGATGCTCCGTCCTTCTAGCGCCAAATGTTTTGGGTCGTTTTATGCTTTGTCGGTAACTATCCACTTTGACGGTGATATTCGCTGGTATCGGAGGGTTAGCAAACAACACAAAAACTAATATGATATGATATAGAAACAAACAGATCGAGTTATAAGCAGAAATCATAAGTAATGGAAATGGAAGCTCAAAGCTCCTCTTCATTCATATATCCATACTTAGACAATTTAGAAATATAGTTATGCATCTTTGGTAATTTAATAAATAAAAGTTAATAAAAACGATAACGAAAATGACACGATCACTAGGCATCAATGCCCCCTTTTCAGGTTTTTATTTCTCTTATAGAGTATTTAGGCCATAGCCATTTTAGGAAGTGAATTCCTTTTACAAGTGGTTTTCTCTCTCTTTCCTTTTTCCCCCCTTTTTTACATATGAAGAGCATCTATTTATAGGCATTCATGCATGTGATGCTTCTCTATTCTTATGACACCTATCAGCCACATATTCAGCTTTATTGACAACTATTTAGCATGCATTTGACATGTGTAAAACATGTAGTGGACCAACTAAACCACTATCTTTGTTTGTTACTCTACTGGTAATCGCACCGGGAAATCACTGTTTGCTGCCTGGTAACTCATTAGCTCTTCTCTCAGTTCTGCCCTGGGAAAAAGTCTCACTTCCCCCGTGCGATCTTTCCTGTCCGATTTCTTGTATTCTTTGGATAATTCTTGCTTTGGTTTTGACTGGTCTTCTTTGACTCTTTCTTTGATGATGTGGCACCGGTCTTCTTGACACGTGTAGGTGGCGGATTTTCATGGCACAACACGTGAAGTTTGTCGTTTACCTTCTGATTTTGCTCATGAACATGAGTATCTGGCAGGCAGGGCTACTTTGCTTGGAGATTGTGAGACACTCGCCTCATTTGCCACCGCTCGTGCCCCGTGGTCCGTGGAAATCTCTTGGGTCAACGGTTACGTGTGCTTTCGTCGTGGCTGGACCGATTTCTGCACGGCTCATCATCTTAAATTCGGTTATTTTTTGGTTTTTCACTACGCCAAGAAATTGGGTCCTTTCTTTGTCAATGTCTACAATAAAGATGGTCTCGAGATTCGGAACTTTTCCGATCCTAAAGCACCTGGAGACCCCCTTCTGCCGACCATATCTAAGGTTGTAGAAGAGATCCTGTTTGAGAAGGTGGTGGAAGTGGTGGAGCTCTCGGACGATGAGGACGATATGGACGATGAAGCAGACGATAAGGACGAAACGACTGATTTTGGCGATGACGCAGATGGCGAGGATGATGAACCATGAATGCAAAGAATGTTTCTTTCTGCGTTTTGTTTATGAACCGTATGTTTTTATTTTTGCTTTTACAGTATGTTTTTCTGGTTTCGTAGCTACTACACTACGTAGTCTACGTTATAATACTGTACTAGTGCTTGTTTTTCTTTGTTAATATATTTCGACCTTCTCCCACCGTACACGAGTAACCGTGTGACTTTAGCGTTTGAAGATATTACCGTGCGCCAAGGGTCGTGTGATTGAACCGTGGCAAAAGGCAACGGTCCTCTTTTTTTTTTTTTTGGTTTTTGGGAATCCCGGTAATTTAATTTATTAAATATTAAAAGATGAATAAAAAGGTTGAATAAACCTGCGGCTTCAAAAGCTGTTCTGTTCACTGACAAAACCCTGCCACGTACATTGATTTGACCGTCGCACGGTACTTACTCACGGTGAGGTCTCACGACATTACCGTGTAAGTATGAACAATGACGTTTTCACGTGATTCTTGCACAATCGCGATAATCTTTTTGGCAAAATGCTTAAGCAAAGTTACTTTCCTATGGAATTGATTATATTGAACCTAAAAAATTCCACAATAATCCATCAAACGATTAAATTTGACATACCATGTGCAATATGATCACACTTGAGAGTAAATTGTTACCAATGAACTACACATCTCTTGAATTTGAGACATGCACTACTGCAAATCGCATCGTACGTCTTCAATTTCAAATACCATACGTCTCCTAGCCTGAAACATGACCCCGTTGATGGTAACGACGCCTTAAAAGTGTATACAAACGATTGACGATCGTTTTTTTGCGGGTTGAACAAGCCACGGTGTAGATGTATTGATGACCAACGTAACGCCGTGCAGATACAACCGTGAAACTAAATGACCGTGCGAAACGGCTTCCATCCTCTCATTTATTTTCCGGTGTTTTAACTCGAATTTTAAATAAAAGAATAAAGGATGACTATACCCGCCTGCAAAAGCTGTCCTGATAACTGACACCACTAATATTTCGCGTGCATCGGTTATCCCGCTCCAATACGAAAATACGCCATCTAAAAAAAGAACTCGTTCAATTTCAAAAATGTTTAAAATTGATTTGATAACCACACGGTGTTGTATCACGGTGACGTCTCGTGAGGTCACCGTATGAGCATGAACACTCACGTTTTCGTGTGATTCTTGCACAATCGCAATAATCTTTTTGGCTAAATGCCTAAGCAATGTTAATTTCCTATGGAAATGATTATATTTAACCTAAAAAATCCACAATAGTCCATCAAACGATTAAATTTGACATACCATGTGCAATATGATCACACTTGAGACTACTCCAGATTGTTACCAATTTTAAGTTTTAACTAAACATCTCTTGAATTTGAGACATGCATTAATACAGATCACATCGTACGTCTTTAATTTCAAATACCGTACGTCTCAATGCCTGAAATATGAACCCGTAGATGCTAACGACGCCTTAAAAGTGTATACAAACGATTGTCAATCGTTTTTTTCGGGTTGAACAAGCCACGGTGAAGATGTATTGATGACCATGTATCACCGTGCGTATACAACCGTGAAACTAAATGACTGTGCACAATATACGTTTTACTGAGCCGTGCGTAAAACGGCTTCCCCCTCTCATTTATTTTCCGATGTTTTAATTTTAATTTTAAATAAAAGAATAAAAGATGAATACCCGCCTGCAAAAGCTGTCCCGATAACTGACACCACTAATATTTAATTTCAAATATTTTTAGAATGGATTTGATAACCACACGGTGTTGTATCACGGTGACGTCTCGTGAGATCACCGTGTGAGAGTGAAGACGTCTTAAAATTCAAATACAATAACCGTCGCCGTTGGTATATCACGGTATATTGTAAAACCGTGCCACGGGGCATTGGTATACCGTGAAATGTTTATAGATGACATTATTAAAACAGTGTCGTGAATCGTGAACATACACGACCGAAAGTACACACGGTAAATTTACACCGTGAGATATATCACAGTCGTGGTTCGTGCTGATACAAGACCGTAAGTGCACACGGTGATCAACAATTTTTTTTAGATACAGTCATTGATAGTTTTGCACACGGCGCTGATCCACCACACGGTGATAAACACACGGTTATACATACAACGGCATACAGTATATGAAAAGTTTACTCTCTTGCAAACCAAAACGAAACCAACTGTTATCCATCCCTTAATCAAAAAGGGAGTTCAATGTCTTTGCAGGACATCCAAAATATCTTCAGTGCTATGTTTTTTCTGACAGCTTTGATATCGATGTCGTCCGCGTTACGATACAATGATGGGTCGGTGAGCAATCGTTCCAAATACATTGTGCAGAAAGGACCGCAAGAGTGGTTGTCATCTTGGGCAAATTGGTCTTCGGCTGGCATGACCTTGAGCTTGAAGTCTTCCGTTTTCACAGGTAATCTTTTTCTTTCCCAGTAACCTGTTTCCTCCAACATTCGAGGTAAGACCTTCAACAAACACTCGAACTCAGGGGCGCGAGGGTTCACACCAGGCTCATAGTTATGAGCTAACGAGTCATACAGCTCGACAGTCCAATCATCAAAACAAATTCGAACTACGACCCAATGTCCCGGAAGATGACAAACCATGACGGCCTTCA
The DNA here is from genome assembly GCA_954870475.1 of Euphrasia confusa. NCBI lineage: Eukaryota > Viridiplantae > Streptophyta > Magnoliopsida > Lamiales > Orobanchaceae > Euphrasia > Euphrasia confusa. The sequence goes on from OX940960.1 coordinate 30,525,287, forward strand.
CATAAAATAAGTAAACGATATCATGAGTGCTTAATTAGTGTTCAGAGTTTGTGATTTAGGGTATATGATTGTAGTACTTACGTGGGAATATCTGAACCATTCGAAATCGTCTCTTAAACTGCCTGGGAGTTCCCCATTTGGAATGTTCAATGAGTTGTAAGCATGTTTGAAGGTCATCTGAAGACGTGCAACGAAAATATATAAGGTCATAAGTGAGCTAGATTTTATTGAGTTCATACCACGGAGTTTATGAAAACTTACAAAATAGTTTGGGGGTAAAATTACGAAGGATTCCCTAGGCCACTTTTCCTTTTCCATTTTTAACTCCATGTAACTGCAGAAGATAGTTATCACCTGATATAAAAATACTAGTTGGTAAGTATATAAAATTTATTTCTGAATTATACTACTATATACCTTAAATTTGCAATGGTTACCTCTTCGTCGAAGTCCCAGTCCACGTTTTCAATGTCAAGAAACGTTTTCCGTTTCACGGTAATTTGCGTGCCACGGAAATGTACACAATCGACAGAAGATTTGGTCCGTTTGGATTGTCTCAGAAACGACCGATATGCTTTTACAACGGCTTCAAGTCCTTCACTGGGAGAAAGTGGTGTCTTACCGTGAGTTTGGGGAGCATTTTTCGCCGCTTCAGGCTTACGAGTTCTCAGCCTACGGGGAGAAACAATTGGCCTACCAACATTTTCGCACGCATATGTGGGATTCACTGTGAGCTGATCGGTGGGATCAGCTGCGTTTGATGAACTGTCGAGATCAACCGCCGCCAAGTGATCAGCCACAGCGGTTGTCGAGGCTACGACACTGGCCACATCAGCAACCATCCCGGTATCAACTGTTGGCGATAGCTCAATGTTTTCTTCGACTTCTCCGGCAGGGAGTGTCGGTTCTAGGACACTGGCTTCATCTGCTGAAAGTTGTCCAACAATAGACATCACTAAGTCGTTGGGATCAGTGGTTTGGCCGACTTCGACGGTATCAGAAACAGGGACTGTGAATATTTGGCCGACTTCGACTTCTCCGGCAGCAACTGTCTGATTTTGGACGTCGGCTTCTCCGGCAGCCTCACTTGTTGTATTATTGTCTGATATGATCGGCGATACAGGTCGGCACAGATCTCCCGGCGAATCATGCTGAGACGCGCTCTCATGAAGTTGTTGTGGAGTGATGCCTTTAATCCGCTCAAAGATATATCCAGCAAAATCTGCAATCAATCCCTCATCAGACAAAATCCGTTCATGCTCGGCTCTCAATTTGGCCCTCAAAAGCCCAGTCAGTCGTCTGTCCAACTCAGAAGCATCTTCATGCGGGCAACAAAGTGTACGCCAACAGCACACAGGCCTACAACACACATGCCCACTTGGACCAGGAGTACTCTGCTCAGAAGCACGTCGTCTGCGTGATCTAGAAACGGGCATTTCAATATCCGTGGCTGCAGCACGCTTTTTCGAAGAAGGCTTCTTGGTTTGTGTAATTTTCTTCTCCGGATTTTGTTTGGCTATGATTGCATTACCACCATTGCGTACTGGGCGATTGTACTCAACATGAAATGGTCTGTCATGTACAGAAAGGTAACACGGCTCATTTTTCTCTTCATCAGTAGGAATCAAGGTTTCATGAACAACTTCAATCTGAAACTTATCAACACAGAGTATTAATATTCCACCGCGTGAAACAAATACTATTACTAGCAAAATATAAGTAGGAGTAGATGGTTACGTACCTCTCCTTGGAAGAAAAGATCATCGCAATCAGTCTTTGTTGTAGATGTACTCCACATCAAACAACGTGGCACTTTCATATTCGGATCACGTTGACCACATAACTGACCGATATTCGGAACGGACTCGAACATCCAAATTATAAAAGCCCAACTGGGGCCATAGAGGTGGTACGAAGTTTTTTCTGCTAATTCAGGGTCCATCGCTGTTGTTTCGAGGTAGTAGCTCAGAGCCTGGTAGGAATAAGCGCCCCATGGAAAACTCTGCCACTTTTCCGGCTCATCCACTAATGCCCATGCCCAGTTCTCGACATACATTTCAGTGGATCGACAAAGAAAGAAGGAATAGTAGACGATGAGATTGGCGACTTTAATGTAATCCTCCAACGAGGCAGGTTGTTCGCCATCGAAGAGTTGTTTGGCCGCAAATAACTTGCGTAGATCATTGCTTCTTACACGCTTCCCACCGAATAGCCGCTTATTTAAGCTACCTGGAGCAGACTGGGGTGTGGCATGGATGTCAAATTCATCGTAGATGCCGAAATTCAGTCCCGTTACAATGGCATAAGCGGCGGGTGTGAGTTTCGCAGTCTTACCACCGACGTAGAACCAATGCTCCTTCTCCGGTATTGACGGACCTGACAACTCTCGACATACGAGGTGGTGCAAAAAATTAGTGCTTGATTTGGCAGTAAATCTTATTCCCAGAACACTTTTCATGTAAGGCAGCGCAAAAAAATCGCGAACTGCGACGGCATCACCCCCGATATCTTTTATTGTCTCCGTGATCAGTTTCGGAACTTTGTAGCGAGTATACAAATTGAGACTTAAAGTGACCGACTGCAGATTGGTTGGTCTCTTCCATTCAAATCCAGACTGAAATATGAAATAAATAAATAAGAATTAAAGGATAAAAAATGAGAAATATAACGACACGGTGAAATTACACCGTAAGAAAAAAAACCATAGAATATCAAGGTGTAAATTCACCGTGAAAATACAAAACGGTGTTTTACCACGGTGCACATTACACACGACCTTGAACATATGGTGAATATGTTTTTCCACGTGGATCGTGCTCGTACAAGACCGTAAGTACACATACACCGTGAAATAAAACACTGTCGTGGATCGTGCTCCTACAAGACCGTAAGTACACATACACCGTGAAATAAAACACTGTTGTGGATCGTGCACGTACAAGATCGTAAGTACACATACACCGTGAAATAAAACACTGTTGTGGATCGTGCACGTACAAGATCGTAAGTACACATACACCGTGAAATAAAACACTGTCGTGGACCGTGCTCGTACAAGACCGTAAGTACACATACACCGTGAAATAAAACACTGTTGTGGATCGTGCACGTACAAGATCGTAAGTAATAAAACACTGTCGTGGATCGTGCTCGTACAAGACCGTAAGTACACATACACCGTGAAATAAAACACTGTCGTGGACCGTGCTCGTACAAGACCGTAAGTACACATACACCGTGAAATAAAACACTTTCGTGGACCGTGCTCGTACAAGACCGTAAGTACACACGGTAAATGTACACCGTTAGATGAATCATAGTCGTAAATCGACAAGACCATAAGTAGACACGGTGTATGTCACCCGTGAGATATATCACCGTCTTAAACTCTACCGTGATAATACACGGTGATAAAACTCACGGTTGAACCGTCGTCTACTAGAACTGACACACAAACGCATGCGAAAAAATTGCAGAGAGCAATAAACCATTAACCATTTTAAAATGTCGGAAACAAAAACCCTATCTTGAAAGGATATACCAATATCAAATTACAATCGAATGATTTACAAGCATCAAAGCTCGAATAATCGAAAGTTCGAAAGCTAGGGTTATGGACTTACCGGAGGTTGGGCGCGATTGTCTGGGTTGTCCATGTTGTCACTGCTTGCCATAATGATGATCGTCGGAGACGGAGTTGAATAGTTGATACGATAACGGTCGGGGCTGGTGTTTCACCGTGGCGGCGCTCGTCGTGCGTGTGAATTTCAAACGTCGAAAATTGATTTTGTGGGGCAACTTTATTTTTCTGATATTCTTTTTGTTATTTTGTAATATTCGATTTGTTTTTTTTGAGAAAAGATAACTTTTGAGGGCACTTAAGTCTTTTCATTCAAATTGGCTTACTTAACTTCCATTTTTATGGACGGGGCTTCAGAACTTGTATACTCTTATGCTTTGGCCTTTAAATGCCTCCCCCCCCATTTTAAATTCTCAAATAAAAACACACCTAAACTACACATTTTGTATTGGAAAATACCTATTTACTCTCCCATTTTTCAAAATACAACAAAATTAATTAAAAAAAAAAAGAGAAAAAGACAAAAATAGAAATTGGTTCTCCCCAAATATCATCCCGTCGGTTCCCACCCAACACCAAGCCACCGCCGCCAATTTCGTGAATTTCGGCCGCCCCGATGTCGGAAAACGAGCACCAAGACGAGCACGAAGCCGACGAGCACGAAGAAGACCAACAATGGCCGCTCCAAGCTCCGGTATGTTAGGTTTTCGATTTCGATTTTTTTTCTATAATTTCTTCGATTTAAGGCATGAATCGTTATCCTTTGAGTGTATTTGAGTTCTTTGATGTGTTTAGAGTAAAAATTAAGTGTTGAATTGCCCAGAAATCGTGTGAAAATTTCCGGATCTTTGGCACTCGGCCGCCCCCCTCGGTCGACCCCTCGGCTGCGGGGAAGAAGACGCTCGGCCGAGTGACCGATCAAGTCCCATAGATTGGGTCTTCGGGACGACGACACGATATTAGGTCTAAGCCACGACATACGTACAATGTTACTTCTGGGGGAACAAACCGGATCACGTCGTGCAGAGCTCTCAACAGCGGAACGAGCACGAGTCGTCCTCGGACGTCCAGCCTGGCTAACCACTATTGGAGGAAGAACTACGTACGATGCCACATCCGGCGGGACCACCCAATCATCATAATGTGGCAACGGCACAATAGGCGTCGCGTACATCTCGACATGACTGCTCATCTTGAAATAGGGGCTCACGAAATCGTACGATGAAAATCCAGCTCGTCTATATAAAAACAACAAACAAGTTAGTGGAATCAACAGTTTAAAATTAAATTTAAAGGTAAAATGATATCATACCTAATAGCGGCCAAAGCATGACGACACGGTATTAGGTCTAAGTTGAACTCCCGACATTCACACGGCCGAGTGACCGATCAAGTCCCATAGATTGGGTCTTCGGGACGACGACACGATATTAGGTCTAAGCCACGACATACGTACAATGTTACTTCTGGGGGAACAAACCGGATCACGTCGTGCAGAGCTCTCAACAGCGGAACGAGCACGAGTCGTCCTCGGACGTCCAGCCTGGCTAACCACTATTGGAGGAAGAACTACGTACGATGCCACATCCGGCGGGACCACCCAATCATCATAATGTGGCAACGACACAATAGGCGTCGCGTACATCTCGACATGACTGCTCATCTTGAAATAGGGGCTCACGAAATCGTACGATGAAAATCCAGCTCGTCTACATAAAAACAACAAACAAGTTAGTGGAATCAACAGTTTAAAATTAAATTTAAAGGTAAAATGATATCATACCTAATAGCGGCCAAAGCATGACGACACGGTATTAGGTCTAAGTTGAACTCCCGACATTCACACGTGCGATTCGCGATATTCACAAGATAAGACCTGTCATCCTCCTTAACTCTGTACTGGGCATTCGCATTGACCTCCCGAACGGTGAAATAACGGCTCAACATATCCTGATTAGACAACTTGGCCAATGCCTCCTCGGTCAGCTCATGCTGCTCATTCTGTCTCTCATTAGCTTTCCTTCGTTTCTCGTCAAACCATTTCTCAATCATCGCACGAATCGCCTCGAGCATCGCACAGACTGGTAATCTCCGTGGCCATTTGATAGCATTGTTGAAGACTTCAGCCGCATTCGATGTCATGAAACCATATCGTCGTGCAGCACACTTTGACCTTGTCCAGGTCTCAACCCCGATTTCAATAAGGCGCCCATAAGCACTGCCACTGAGTCTCTCCACATCCGATAGATGTTTTTCAAACTCATCCACCCGATAACAATAAGCAGCACTGTATGCAGCTCCGATCTGCTTCTGGCCGTACCGGGCTAGATTCTTCGAGAGGTGGTGATAGCACAACGCACGGGTCGCGTGGGGATAGACACTCCGAATAGCATTTGCGATGCTCTTATGCTGGTCGGACAGAATGAGCAGATCATCGGTCCCATCGTAGCAATCTCTGAGGTGCTGGAGAAACCACGTCCACTCCTCGTCATTCCCTATCGGACCGATACCAAACGCAAGCGGGAAAATATTCTCATTCCCGTCTTTTGTGCAGGCGACAAACAACACACCAGTTTTTCTCTCTTTCAAATGGGTGGCGTCGACTACTATCACCGGTCGCAGATTGTGCTGAAATGCATGAATGCACTGCCCGAGCGCAACAAACATGTGGCAAAACACGCCATCACTGGTCGTCTGCATATCATACTGAGTCCCGGGATTAAGTTCTTTCAGCATGTACAAATATGACGGGAGCCTCTGATACGATCCATGATAGTCGCCGTACGCTATTTCAAGCGCCAGATTCCTCGTTCGCAGGGCGAAGTTGTAGTTGATGTGAACTCCGTACAATCTCCTCAAATCATCAACCATATCTTTCGGCTTCAGTTCCCGATTGCCGACTAACTGGCGTGCAAAGAAAGTAGCCGCAACCCTGCTCGACACTTGTCGATCCGCAGTCCGCCCCAAATTGTTACGACACTCGTGATTCAAGTTTAGCCTCGTAATCCTCCAAAAGGTGTCATCGGAACCCGTGAAACACAATTTGAACGGACATTTCTCACGCCCAAGCTTGCAAACGTACGTCACCCGATCAGTGCCCGAGCGAGCAGTTTTGCACTCCACGTTATTCTCCATGTGATACATCCCCACCATCACCTTCAGATCCTGTTTCTTTCGGAACGTGGCACCGACTACCATCTAACCATAAATCGGTTGGGATTCGACAGAACGCAACGGAACAACGGGGTCAAACGTCGGCAGTGGAATGATCCAATTGCGCAGTGGATTATTCTGTGCATTCTGAAAAGCTTCGGCTTGCTCGCCGCCTCCCGCAGTAGAACTCGAGGACATATTACGGCGCGACATAATCTTTTTAACCACGCTCGGCTGCCTAATCCACTCGATCCACTCCGTGGTCAAAGAATCTAAGAGATCGGACTGACGGGCTTCTTCCTCGTCCTCGAAAGTGTGTACCTCCTTGTTCTCGTTCTCGTTCTCTGACGGTGCGCCCCGATCACGATTTTCTTCTCCGATATTCACCTCCGGCGCAGCTTGTTGTCCCTCTACTTCGACGACGAACACAAAGCACTCAGCCCTTTGCTCGTCTAACATGCGGGACACATCCTCGTCGCATAGCATAGGAGCTCGCACGCTCCTCATGTCATAGCCTCGGGTATAACAATACAACAAATACTCGACATTGGGCGGAGGGCGCAAAACCGCACGAATCCGGCTCACGAGAGTGTCGAGTGTAATTTCTTCCCTACGAAATAAGAGACACATATCTACACCGTCAACGTAGCCCTCTCGATCCCAACGACCACCGTAACGTACCGTGATTCGTTGATTCGACATCTACAATTACAAATAACAATTGAATTAAATTAGGAAATAAAAAATATGCATCCAAACAATCTTATAAAACAAGCCATTAATATACAAATTAAAAAAAAAAAATCAGTTTCTGCACTTAGTCAAAATGACTGAGTGCACTCAGTCGACCAAGTGACCGAGTACTATCCGGTCACTTGGCCGAGCGCTCGGTCACCGAGTGCCGAGTACTGCTCGGTCACTTGCTCGGTCACTTGGTCGGTTGACCAAGTGCACTTGGCCATTTTTTCGACCGAGTGCCCAAGAACCCAGCAGCACTCGGTCGAGCACTCAGTCATATTTTTGACTGAGTGCTTCGACTGAGTGCCGATTTTTCAGTCCGAAAAAAAAAAAAAAAACGACGGAGGCATGGTCCCGTGCAACGTACCTTTTTCCCGTCGAAATCTAGCTCTTTCCACGCATATTCCGACCTAGCTTTTTTTGAGAAAAGTTTTTTTTTTAAATGGGTTTGAGTTATGGAGGTTAAAGGTGGTAGAGGAGATATGCATTCATGCATGCATTTACACCCCACCAACTAGGGGTGGATATCGGTTCGGTTCCGGTTTAACCGAACCGAAATTTTGATTAACCGAAACCAAAAACGTAGAATTTTAAGAACCAAAACCGGATTTTTTTTGGTTTTTTTCGGTTCTTAAAAAATAGAAAAGACCGAAAAAGGAGCCAAAAAATGAAATCCTGCCAAAAAAATTTGTTGTTCCTGACTTCCTGTAATTCAACCTGGGTAGTAACTTGTGCATTTTTTTCAAAAAAATAATGGAAAGAAGTAAAAACAGTTTGTTCATAATCAAATCCAACATAAATAAAATCAAGCAAATACGACTTGTATTCACTTCTGTTGGTTTCAAAATCAAATCAACCGAAATAAATGTTCAAACCATCAAAACAACAAAATAAATCTACGATGAATCGATCATCATTGAAGTTTTCACTATTCCAACTTGTTTATCCCAATTGTCGTCTTTCGCTAAATCATCCATCTCTAATTAAATTATCAAAACAAAACACTGTAAGTGACTTTACAATATTAAAAAAAACTATAAATTTCAAATCGTAAAAAATAAAATACTTACCAACTCATCATAACTCAACCAAAGTAAAAGAAACTCCGATCGTCAATCATTTTTCGAACTCCACACTACAAATTATAAGCACATAAATTTATTATGAATCAAGAAATTAAATTTTAAATTTTAGAATTAAGAATACTTACTTTCTTCAAATTCTTTTTCTTGTTCTTCTTCGGGTTCACCTTCTTCATCTTCTTTCATTTTCAAGTTGTAGCTAGATAACAACCAATCTTCGACGCAAATCAATGCTTCAACAGTACTAGGACTCAACGAGCGTCTAAATTTATCTAAAACACGACCACCCGTGCTAAATGCGGATTCCGAAGGAACAATAGATATAGGAATAGCCAACAAATCCTTTGCCATCTCCGACAAAATAGGGTAGCGCAAATCATGTTTCGACCACCAAACAAGAATATCAAATTCAAATGCACTTTCTTTCTTGTACTTTTCAGCAAGGTAAATAGTTAGTTCCGAAGAATCTGAAGTGTCGTCATCATCGTCACTACAGTCCAGTAGTCCACTATATGAATCTCGAGGATGTGAGCGTCTTTCGAGAGAAGTAGTCGAAGAAAGAGACTGGGTTGTACTCAACATAGTCTTGTAATGGTCAAACATCTCAAACACCAAGTTTTTCACATGTGTCACCAATTCGTTTGCTCGAACATCACCATACAACTTTTTAAAGCATCTTTCAACAACCTTGATCTTTTGTCGTGGATCAAGAACGTCTGCTATGTACAAAATTGGGTTCATTTTTGGATTTAGAGCATCGTCTTCCAACCAATACTTTGCAACCTTCGCCCTCATCTTGCTTGCTTGCCATGAGAGCGATTTCTACATTGTACTTTGCTCCAACTCGGTTATAATATTGTCAAGGTCGCACATTTCCAATAAAAATAAATGGGATGCAGCATAAGTATGGCCAGAAACGCAAAAAGTCATGTCATAGAACCTTTTCAAGTACCTGATCATTTTTCGAACATTAATCCAATCCTCTTCTCCAGGCCCTTCCGCTGCAAACGTACTACCATTCACTGATAGATACATTTTGATTGCGTCTGCAATTGGCTCGGCTGCCTCTAGCATCAAATTAGTCGAATTCCACCTTGTCGGCACATCAAGATAGAGAAATTTCTTCGACTCAATTGAGCACATTTTCACACAAATATTAAACTGATCAATTCTCGCGGACGATCCCTTAATCCATTTCACAACCTCTCTAACTCTTCTCACCGACTGACCGATTTCTTGTAAGCCGTCAGACACTACCAAGTTAATGATATGTGCAACACAACGCAAGTGGAGATACTTGCCATCCAAAATGGTTCTCTTTCGATTATTTAGAAAACCTCGAAGATAATCAACAACTTTATCATTAGCAGACGAATTATCCATCGTACAACAAATTAATGTCTTTAGCTCCCACTCATCCAAAGATTCAAGGACCGAATGAGCAATGTCTTCTCCCTTGTGGCCGGAAATCTTCTGAAACCTAATAATTTTTTTCTGCAACTTCCAGTCACCTCTGATAAAATGTAAGGTAACACAAATAAAGCTTGTGTCGTTTGACGTCCAACAATCAGTTGTGATTGACACTCTTCCCATGCCTTCTTTAGAAAAACTAGACTTCAATACATTTTTGCCCCCTTTGAATAATCGAACACAATCTGATTTTATCGCCTTTCTACCGGGAACTACGAATTGAGGACATGCCCGCGCAAATAACCTTTTGAACGCCTTATGCTCAACAAATCGGAATGACAACTCTTGAAGAATGACCATCTCGGATACCAACATCCGAATCTCCTTCTGATCAAACTTCCAAGTTGTTAATGTTCCAGTTCCATCACTACTTGGAGTTTCTTGCAAATTCAAAACACCTTTATTCTTATTTTGTGCTTGGCGGCGGCGACAAACTAAAGTGTGCTTTTTCAAAGCACTCGTGCCATTCTTGTTCCTGGTGGCTTTAATTAAGGTCTTGCACGTTTTGCATTCGCCTTTGAGAATTTCAACTGGAGGATCTCCTTCTGTAATAATTAAAGGTTCATAGTTCTTCCAATATTCAGACCTGCACTTGAACTCGATTGCTGGTTTTTTACGCTTTTGTTGATTTGAAGTCTCGACACCCGTTTGGTCTTCGGATTCTACTTCTGGCATATCAATATCTTCAGTTACCGGTATATTGCTTGCTACTCCTTGAGATATTTCCATCTGCAAATTAAAATGCTTTCAAAATTAAAAAACAAGCAAATATTCCAGTTCGGCAGTTCCCACAATCCCACTGAACACATTCTTAAAAAAATTGCTTCCAAAACCAAGACCATGCCACCAAAAAAAAATTCAGTTCCTCGAATCCCACTAAACACAAAATTGGAAAATCAAATAATATTTACGGATTAGTGGGTTACGGCTTCCCAATTCCCGCAATCCCACTCATTGAAAAGGAAAACAAAAATTAAATGTTTGAGAAAGTATACTAACGGAAGAAAAATTAGAAAATCAAATAATACTCACGGTAGAAAGTATACTTACAATATTTGGATGAGTGTGATGAGTGATGACAGAGGAGCAGATGGTAGTCGATCGGAGAGAGACAGAGACTTGAGAGTTTAGGGTTAGGTTTGAGAACTGAAAAGCGAGAAAACGAAAAAAAAATCTTAGAATTATTTAGTTAATTGAAAGAATAAAATATACTATTAATATATATTTTAAATTTTTTATAATTATATTCGGTTTTTCGGTTTTTGCATGTTCGGTTTCGGGTTACCCGAACACCGATCACCAAAACAACACTGGACCGAAGACCGGACCGAAGACCGATTAATCGGTGTTCGGTTACCCAAAGAACCGAAATTTCGGTTTGGTTCCACAAAAAACCGAACACCGAAAATCAGAAATCCACCCCTACTAAAATTCGTTCGGATAAAAAAATAGAATATTTTAAAAACGATGATTTTTTGTTTTTATAATAAAGAGTTAATGTTAAAATGTTTATTTAATTTTATAACCATTTTAATTAGCATTATCTACTTCCCAAATTCGACTGAGCCCAGAACGCGAATTTGCCGATTCAATCCAGGGCTGACTGGTTTCGCCAGACCACCGATCGCCGCCGGAGAATTGTATACTACCTATTCTCTTCAATCTCGAACGCGCAAAAATACATCGTCTTACTATTCTTTGGGACTCTTAAGACTATTCGACAATTATTTTCAGGTATCCCCAATGCGCTTTCTCGTCGATGTGTTTTTCGGACACTGATTAGATTTCATATTTGTTTATCGTGTTCTTGATTTGGAATTTTGGTGACAATAATGGAAATGTATAAATTTAGGAATTACTGTGAGAATAGAGTAGTGTGTGTTGGTGTGTTTTTCTCTGTTCAACAATATCATGAAAAAGCCCCAAACTCTAATCAGATTTTTTCAAATACAGTAGTAGCAGGTGATTTGATTGGGATTCAGTACTTAAATCACGCAAATTCCCAAGTACAAGGACGAAGCAACTGTAGTTCGCGTTTATACAGTTTGCGATCCCTAGTGTGGTGTGCGTGATGTGCTCCTCCTCCGACGACAAAGGCTCGACGGAATCTGTATTCACCTCGGCATGCTCCCACTCCTTCAACCTCCGCGGCCTTGCCCTGAAAGGCTTTTACGACGGAGGCTACCTCTGCCCTACCTGCGGTTCTAAGCTCACCAATCTCCCCAAGCCCAAGGTCGTTTCCACTGTCGTCCCCCTCAAACCCTTACCACCCCTTCCAGCCCCCATCCCCTTTTCTGACGACGAGCCCCTGCCCCCCTTTCCCACTTACGCCGCTGATGTCATTGCTCAAGCCGATGATGTCATTCCCCCCTCCGATGATGATGTTCCCGATTCCAACTCAGCCGCTCAATCCCATGATGATGATGATGTCACTTCCAGCTCAGCTATTGCCGTCGTCGGCTTACAGAACGTCACCATCAGGGCTGTCCCGGAGCACGACGCCGTCGCCGCCTCCGAATCCGTTCCCAACTTCTCGGTACTCGTCGGGCTGAGGGCCCCACCTCTCTCCGGCCCTCGGACCCCCATCGACCTCGTCTTGGTTCTCGACGTCAGCCGCATCATGCACTTCGGGTCGAAGCTCCTCCTCGTCAAGCAGGTCGCCGCCTTCGTCGTCGACAACCTCGGCCCCCCCGATCGGCTCTCGTTGGTGGTCTTTTCAAACTGCGCCAACAGAGTCTTCGGCCTGAAAAGGATGACGGAGCAGGGGAGGGCCCACGCCAAGTCAGCAATCGACTCGCTCACCGCTTGCGGGACCCAAACCAACATCCTCATGGCCCTCGACTACGCCGTGCGCGTCCTCGACGAGCGGGCCCACCGCAACCAGGTGTCGAGCGTCATGTTCCTCTCCGACGGGAACGTCACCTGGAACACGAGACAACCTTCGTCTTATCTCCCCGCTTCCATGAATTGAGAAAAGATTCCCGTCCACGCGTTCGGTTTCGGGGCGGACCACGACCCGATCCTGATGCACGCCATCTCCGACTCCTCGGGCGGGACTTTCTCGTTCGTCGAGGTCCACGAGACGGTGAGCGACGCTTTCGCTCGTTGCATCGGCGGCCTCCTGAGCGTGGTGGTGCGCGACCTCGCCTTGACTCTGAAGTCGGCCTCGAGCGGGGTCGTCATCAAGTCGATCCCTTCCGGGACCCACGCCTCCGAGATATCCGAAACCCGAGCCTCGCTTAAAGTCGGAAGTATAATGTAAATCTTAATTAGCTAGTGTGTTGTCAACAATGTGTGGTGGTTTGACATGAGGACATGTAGGGGTGGATATCAGTTCGGTTCCGGTTTAACCGAACCGAAATTTCGGTTAACCGAAACCAAAAACGTAGAATTTTAAGAACCGAAACCGGATTTTTTTGGTTTTCGGTTCTTGAAGAACCGAACCGAACCGAAATATTTCGGTTCGGTTCTTAAAAAACCGAAAAGACCGAACAAGGAGCCAAAAAATGAAATCCTGCCAAAAAAATTTGTTGTTCCTAACTTCCCGTAATTCAACCTGGGCAGTAACTTGTGCATTTTTTTCAAAAAAATAATGGAAAGAAGTAACAACAGTTTGTTCATAATCAAATCCAACATAAATAAAATCAAGCAAATACGACTTGTATCCACTTCTGTTGGTTTCAAAATCAAATCAACCGAAATAAATGTTCAAACCATCAAAACAACAAAATAAATCTAAAATGAATCGATCATCATTACAGTTTCCACTATTCCAACTTGTTTATCCCAATTGTCGTCTTTCGCCAAATCATCCATCTCTAATTAAATTTTCAAAAGAAAACACTGTAAGTGACTTTACAATATTGAAAAAAAAACTATAAATTTCAAATCGTAAAAAATAAAATACTTACCAACTCATCATAACTCAACCAAAGTAAAAGAAACTCCGATCGTCAATCATTTTTCGAACTCCACACTACAAATTATAAGCACAGAAATTAATTATGAATCAAGAAATTAAATTTTAAATTTTAGAATTAAGAATAATTACTTTCTTCAAATTCTTTTTCTTGTTCTTTTTCAGGTTCATCTTCTTCATCTTCTTTCATTTTCAAGTTGTAGCTAGATAACAACCAATATTCGACGCAAATCAATGCTTCAACCGTACTAGGACTCAACGAGCTTCTAAATTTATCTAAAACACGACCACCCGTGCTAAATGCGGATTCCGAAGGAACAATAGATATAGGAATAGCCAACAAATCCTTCGCCATCTCCGACAAAATAGGGTAGCGCAAATCATGTTTCGACCACCAAACAAGAATATCAAATTCAAAATGCACTTTCTTTCTTGTACTTTTCAGCAAGGTAAATAGTTAGTTCCGAAGAATCTGAAGTGTCGTCATCATCGTCACTACAGTCCAGTAGTCCACTATATGAATCTCGAGGATGTGAGCGTCTTTCGAGAGAAGTAGTCGAAGAAAGAGACGGGGTTGTACTGAACATAGTCTTGTAATTGTCAAACATCTCAAACACCAAGTTTTTCACATGTGTTGATAAGTCATTTTCGTACGGTTTAAATCAATTAAATTTGTATCGAACTAGTTGTCGAAACAACTCGCCCGAGTCGGTCTCGAGGAACACTACTATCGGCGCGTACACGTGTTTATTTGTTTGCAACGGAGGAAACGAAAGTGAAATAGCATAATGCGTACTTTGATTTGGGGTTTTGTTTTTAATCTAAAAATTATCTAAGTAATGAAAAGACAAGAGAACGATAAAAATCTATCTAACGTGAACTAGGGTTTCAGAATTCATCATTTTAATCGTAGCACAATTAGATCTAAGGAACACAAAATCCATGAAAGCGATTTTGAAAGTAAGAAACGAAACAATGAATCGAACACGGAATTTAAAGGCGAACAAATTGAAATAAGAATAAAACTTACTAGATCAACATTCGAATCCCAAACCAAGGTACCTATCGGCGGAATCCCCGACTTTTACCGAGTCGCTTACAATCCAAGATCAAGAAAAACTGAAATCGAAAAAAACTAATTACGAGTTCCCAAGAGCTCTCCAAAGTCGCCAATCAATATCCTCTAATTGCGTGAAAAAGAACAGAGAATGAAAAGTGTTTTCCAATAGGGTAAAACCCTACTCAAGTACAAATCGCGTCGGTCAACGGAAGTCAAAAGCTTCATAAAACGGGGGACCAAGCGGCCGCTTGGGGGGTCAAGCGGCCGCTTGCCCCAACATGCAGAACCCATCTGCCATCCAGCGAGGCGGCCGCCTGGGGGGTCAGGCGGCCGCGTGAGGCCTCCTCCAGCCTGTTCTGCCAGAAGTACCAGGCGGGCGCCTGGGGGGTCAAGCGGCCGCCTGCTTGGTGGTCAGCTTGGCCCTTTGCCCTTTGTCCACTCGTCGCCTCGTCGCCTTGTCGTCTCGTCCACTCCATAATACCTCCAAAAGTCGATAATAGCACCAATTGTTCCTACACACTACACAAACACATAAACTGCACCAAGCCAAGAGAAATAATCAAGAAACGACACGAATCTACACACGACGACACACGGAAAACATACGAAAAAGCACACAAAAACAAACACGTCAACTCCCCCACACTTAGTTTCTTGCTTGTCCTCAAGCAAACGATAACGAGAGCACAACACGAATCAAACAATATGCCAATTAACTATTCAATCCCTCAAAAGTTACGAATAAACCCCCGGTGCGTACGGAAAAAGTAAACATGAATAAAAATTTGACCCGAAATAACTAGAAGCACAAAGATCAAAAGAGAGTCCTCACAAGTCACCACTCACCTTCCCTCGCTAAGATTCACTCTATTCTTTTACTCTCGAGAAGGGGCTCTACTCAAAATCGTACACAAGTGAAAGATATACAATCAATGAACAACTTGTGCACTCAAGAAAGAAAATAAGCATAAATGGAACAAAGGACGAGCTTCAAATAACATCATGTGTGCCTAAGAACATCAACTAAACACGTACTCAAATCGTACTCTCCACTAATCAAAGTATGCCATCTCAAGAATCAAGGGAAGTCGATAAATCGGGTGTAACGGGGCTCGGCTAAGGGTATTCGGAAATATTTGGGATAAAGTGGACTAATCTTTTACAATCACGCGTCTCCTCCACACCAAACATCCGTCAAATTACACAACATCCCCTACACCTCCAACAATGAAACGTGCACCAACATTCTACAAATCAACCCGAGCAAACGACTATACAAATTATTTGCTTCTACTACTAATAAAACTCTGGTTTTTTTTTTGGAGACTAAAACATGTCTCAATTTTCTATTTTTTTTGGAGACTTATAACTCGTCTCATTTTTTCTTTGAGACTTATAACATGTCTCGAATTTATTACAAAAGCAAAAATCACAATAAGCACGAAATCAACACCCTCCAAGCTCATACCCCAACCAAAAGAATCCTTCGTCTCCCTCCTTCACGGTAAATAGGACAAGAAGAAAAAGGCTAAACGTAGGCTCAACGGGGCTACTAGGGTGTCCCACGACGGGCTCCGGGTCAACAAGGAGAGGCTAAAAAGGTTATCCTAAACGATCCTATCCCAATCACTTTCAAGATCAAGCAAGTTATGACATAAAGTCTCAAATAGCAATCTAAGCACGGTTTAGTTATCTCTAGTCCACACGGGCACACATGACATAGAACAAAGAAAGTAAGAAGCTCGAGAAATACAACGAAAGATATCACACGAAGAACAAAGCTAATACGACTCAAAATCTCACAAGGTTATTCGGAAAGTGACATAGCAACATGCAATTATCTCGATTTACTTCACAATGATTAGTCACGGGGTCAAAATTATTCATGTACCGACCTCTAGCACCAAACATCCATCATAACTCCAAGGAACGAAATAAAGTAATCGGCATATAAATCATCTATCGCATGCTCACATGAAAATCATAGCACATAAAATGGGGAGGAGTGTACACGACATCAACCACAAAAGAGACAATCACACAAAAGGCACAAAGAAGGGAAAATAAAGCTAGAGATAAGAAAGCAAACCCCCCCACACTTGGGCTAATCCGTGTCCTCATGGATAGAGAGCTCCGGTGTGAACCCCACAGAGTAGTCCGAAAGTGTCGAAGAGGGAGAACCTGCACACATGAAGAGAACAACCACACAAGGCAAAACAAAGAAGGAACGAAAGTAAAAAGAGAAAACACGACACAAAAGAAAAGGAAAGACAATATATACATACCGCGACCGTACAGAAATACGGTCGATCCTCATGGCTCGGGAGGCGGCGGGTATTGGCCTCGGAACATCGATGTGAGGTTGGCGAGGCTAGAAGTCAAGGCGTCGTACCGTTCGTCGTGGTAGCGCTTGGTGCGTTCCTCATAGTCGTTGAGACGGGCGTCGACCATGCTAGAAATGGCGGCGAGGTCATCCGGATGCATGCGGCCATAAGCGGGGCGAGGAGCCGGAGGAGCATCAGATTCTTGGTTAGTAGCCGAGTCTTCGAGTTCGGGAATCTCGTGCTCCGGTACGGTTCTCTCAAAACGATCATTGTATGTCTTGATAGTGTTGTTGTCCGTGATGTATCTCTTGAGAATCTTTGCATTTATAGTCGCGGGCTTCCGAGTGAAAAACAAGTGGTCGGGGACAGGGCCCGTGAAATCGACGAGCTTCTTGTAAGATGCCAAGACCGTGGCGATATGGAAGAATGCGGGAAGGCACACGTCACGGCCCTTCAGAGCTTTGATTTGGTTCCAAATGTAGGGAACCGGGGAATAACGCTTTCCTCGAGCTGCTTGGCTAAGAAAATATAGCTCGGTTGTGTTGACCTTGCTTCCCTCCTTCTTCCCCGAGATATTAAAAGAGAGGAAACGGTGAGCGACAATCATGGCAAAGTCAACTAGGTAGACTTCTGGCGAACCCCCAGCAGCCCAAGAAGCACCCCCCGCATATTTTTCCCATGTCGAATGTGCATTAAAGCTCTCGGTTATAGCTCGAGTAACCTTGGAAGAAGGGAAACCGAAGGCCTCTTCCATATCGGTAATAGTGAATGAGCACTCTTTTCCCATCAACCGGCAAGTCATTATCTTTTCATCCACTACTTCGACCGTACACAACATCTCGAGCCCTAGTGTCTCGGAGTAGCCAAAGTCCATTTTTGCGTATTTCTTCAACCCCAATCGGTCCAAGATCACCTCGAGGTGTGTTTTGAAGTCATCCCCCAATAAATCGACCATTCTCCAATCAATCGGGCGAGGCAAAATCGCCTTGTTCAGTTGTTCTTTGAAACGGAGAAAGAGGTCTCCTTCATTGATGTCGAAAATGGGGAAATTGGCCCCATAATCCATACTAAGGTCGACATCCTGGAACTCGGGTTCGGGAGCCGGACCAGAAGACGAAGCTTCTCCGGTACGGGGACGTTTCGGTGCGCCTCGTTTCGGAGCCATAACAATACGAGAAAGTATACGAATATTACCGGCAAGAGTTGAGGTTGTACGTAGCTACTCACGGGACTGCCGTGAGGGTGGAGACGGAGCTACTGAGCTGTGGACCGAGGTGGACGATGGGCTGCCGGAGTTTCAGAATAGAAGACGGAGGCAGACGAGGTAAGCGGTCACGGGGTATGGCCGGGGCTCGACTGAGAGAGAAATTGGTTGGGTCGGGGTGGTTGAACCTGGACGGACGGCGGAGGTGAATGGCCGGAGTTGCAGAGATGAAGGCGGATGGAGTTGCGGGCTGTAGTTGATTCGAACGGGCGGAGGAGACGGAGGCGAACTCGGGTTGCGGTTGCAGCGGGACTCGAACGGTGGCCTGTTCGGACTCGCACCGTTGACGGGGCGATGGTCTGGAGGTGCGCGGTTTGAGATGATGGTGGTGATCAGGGGACTGGAATCGGACAGGGACGACGCGGCCTTCGGACGGCGGAGTCGACGGCGGCTCGACCGTGAGAACAAGTAAGTGGCCGGAGCGGAACGGGTTTCAGAGATGGAGGCGGCCGGAGATGAAAGATGGTGGTGGTCGGAGTTAGGGTTTTGAATTTGGGAGTAATTTCAGATTTCGTTTTGGTTGAAGGAGAAAGAGTAAAAGGGAGGCGGGTGTTGTTATTTAGGTTTGGCCTTCCCCTCATTCAAAAACCAAACAAAAACAAAAACTCTTTTTTTTTTTTTTTAAACCTTCAGCGAAGCGGCCGCCTGGGGGGGTCAGGCGGCCGCGTGAGACGCGTACCAGGAAGGGCTGCTCAAATCACCAAGCGGACGCGTGGGGGGAGTAGCGTCCGCGTGACCCTGGCATCAGAGAATTCTGGAGAGACCCCCAAGCGGGCGCCTGGGTAAGGAAACGGCCGCGTGCCCTGGAATTCAGAGCCTGCTGGAAATACCCCCAAGCGGCCGCTTGGGGGGTGTAGCGGGTGCTTGCCCCAGTGTTCAGAAACGGCTGGAAAGACCCCTAAGCGGCCGCTTGGGGGGTGTAGTGGACGCTTCGCTGTAGCTCCAGCCACTAAAATTTAATTCTTGTTCCATTCTTTCCTTGGCTCAATTTCTAGCAACTCCAATAATAAAACTCAGGTGCTCAGACTATAATATTGCTCATTTAACGTCGTGAGCTTGACAATTCGTGGGTAGGCCTCCACGGGGCGCTCATTTTGGGAACCGAAAGAGCATTACGGTCCGTGGACTAGTCTCCACGCGACGCTCGTTTATCGTCTCGAGCTCGACCAATAATCTCTTTACTCATAGGAGGCGTCCTCGAGTAGAATCGACTCTACTCCAATTTTTTGTGAGTCTCCCTCCATATAGGGCTGATATACGGCTTCACTCGGTGACCATTAACTTGTATCGTCTCTTTTGTATGCTCGTTGTAGAGCTTGACGACACCGTATGGAAATACTTCAATCACTTCATGTGGTCCACTCCAACGAGACTTGAGTTTACCGGGAAAGAGCCGGAGGCGTGAATTGTAGAGAAGAACTTTCATCCCGGCCTTAAGCTCTTTGTTTTTGATACGTTTATCATGGAACTCTTTCACCTTGTCTTTATATATTCGGGAGTTCTCATATGCCTCGTTCCTCAATTCCTCTAACTCGGACAATGTTAAAGCTCGATTTTCTCCTCCTTGCATAAGATCCATATTCGTTGCTTTAATTGCCCAATAGGCTCGATGTTCCACTTCAACCGGCAAGTGGCAATATTTCCCGAACACAATCCTATAAGGACTCATCCCAATTACTGTCTTGTACGCGGTTCGGTATGCCCATAGTGCCGAGTTGAGTTTGTCGGACCAATCTTTACGTGAGGGTCGAACGGTCTTCTCGAGAATGGCTTTGATTTGACGGTTGCTAGTCTCGGCTTGGCCCGATGTCTGAGGGTGGTAAGGAGTCGATATCTTGTGGTTGATCCCATTCTTGACCATGAGTTTCTCGAAAAGCTTGTTGCAAAAGTGCTTTCCACCATCACTAATAATGGCCTTGGGAAATCCAAACCTACACAAAATATTCTCCTGCACAAACTTGAGAACAACCTTAGTATCACAAGTCTTAGTGGGGATTGCTTCGACCCACTTCGACAAATAATCCACACCAAGCAAAATGTATTCAAAGCCATTAGAATTAGGGAACGGTCCCATGAAGTCTATGCCCCAAACATCAAAAATATCAACGGCAAGATTAATATTCATAGGCATCTCATCTTTTTTACTAATATTACCCATTCTTGGACACCTATCACATGATTTACAATACTTATTTGCGTCACGAAAAAGAGATGGCCAATACAAACCTGACTGGAGGATTTTGAAGGCGGTTTTCTATCCTCCATAATGCCCCCCACTCTCATCGTGATGGCAACACTTAAGTACATGTGGTTGCTCGTCCTCCGGAAGGCATCGTCGTATAACTTCATCTTTTCCAAACTTGTAAAGGTACGGGTCATTCCAAAAATAATTTTGGGAGAGATGCTCGAATCGATTTCTCTCTTGAGTAGTCATGTCCGTCCTTATTGCCCCTGTAACCAAATAATTCACAATATCCGCATACCAAGGTACGGGGGTGATGGCCATCGCCGTTTCATAAAGAAAAACGTCAGGGATAACATCTAAAGCATGATCGTTAACGAATTCGGTATGATGCTCCATCCTAGACAAATGGTCCGCTACAGCATTCTCACATCCCTTCCTATCCCTAATCTCGACATCAAACTCTTGGAGAAGTAGAATCCACCTAATCAACCTAGGTTTAGCTTCGGTCTTAGCCAAAAGGTATCTAAGGGCTTGGTGGTCGGAGTGAACAATAACCTTAGAGCCTATGATGTAGGATCTAAATTTATCTAAGGAGAATACTACGGCTATCAACTCCTTCTCGGTGGTCGTATAATTAGCTTGGGCACTATTCAAGGTGTGGCTAGCATAGTAGATGACCCTAAGCAACTTATCGACTCTTTGTCCTAGGACGGCTCCTACGGCGAAGTTAGAGGCATCACACATTATTTCGAACGGCTCTTCCCAATTTGGTTCAACTACTATAGGGGCGGTGACAAGCTTGTTCTTAAGGGTGTTGAAAGCATCTAGACACTTCCCATCGAAATTGAACTCTACATCTTGACTCAAACGTCGACATAGGGGTTGACTAATTTTTGAAAAATCCTTTATGAACCTCCGGTAGAAACCGGCATGCCCTAGAAAACTACGAATCCCCTTAATGTTTATAGGCGGAGGTAATTTTTCTATGGCTTCTATCTTAGCCTTATCGACCTCGATACCCTTCTCGGACACGACATGCCCAAGGACGATCCCACTAGGCACCATAAAGTGGCTCTTCTCCCAACTCAAGGTCAAGTCGGAGTCAATGCACCTATTCAAAACATTGTCAATCTTGTCCAAACAATCATAAAATGAGTTACCGAAAACGGAAAAATCATCCATGAATACCTCGAGGTAGTTGCCGATCATCTCGGAGAAAATAGACATCTTGCACCTCTGGAATGTGCCGGGTGCATTGCATAACCCGAACGGCATCCTCCTCCAAGCAAAAGTGCAGAAAGGCGTGGTGAACGTCGTCTTCTCCTGATCCTCCGGTGCGATAGCAACCTGATAATATCCAGATAAACCGTCAAGAAAACAATAAAATTTATGTCCAGCGAGTTTATCTAACATCTGATCAATGAACGGAAGAGGAAAATGGTCTTTGCGAGTCGCGGTATTGAGCTTCCGGTAATCAATGCACATGCGCCACCCGGTGGTGACTCTCGTCGGTATCAACTCGCCTTTGGCATTTTCCACGACCGTGATCCCTCCCTTCTTCGGTACTACATGGACCAACAAAGACAAACAAACAATCAAACGCACCTGCTCAAGTAAAATAAATAAAAAGAAAAAAATATAAAAAAAAGAAAATGTTGCAAACACCTAAACACTAATACTAGTGCCTAAAGTGCTCCCCGGCAACGGCGCCAAATTGATAAGTCGTTTTCGTAAGGTTTAAATCAATTAAATTTGTATCGAACTAGTTGTCGAAACAACTCGCCCGAGTCGGTATCGAGGAACACTACTATCGGCGCGTACACGTGTTTATTTGTTTGCAACGGAGGAAACGAAAGTGAAATTGCATAATGCGTACTTTGATTTGGGGTTTTGTTTTTAATCTAAAAATTATCTAAGTAATGAAAAGACAAGAGAACGATAAAAATCTATCTAACGTGAACTAGGGTTTCGGAATTCATCATTTTAATCGTAGCACAATTAGATCTAAGGTACACAAAATTCATGAAAGCGATTTTGAAAGTAAGAAACGAAACAATGAATCGAAAACGGAATTTAAAGGCGAACAAATCGAAATAAGAATAAAACTTACTAGATCAACATTCGAATCCCAAACCAAGGTACCCGTCGGCGGAATCCCCGACTTTTACCGAGTCGCTTACAATCCAAGATCAAGAAAAACTGAAATCGAAAAAAACTAATTACGAGTTTCCAAGAGCTCTCCAAAGTCGCCAATCAATATCCTCTAATTGCGTGAAAAAGAACAGAGAATGAAAAGTGTTTTCCAATAGGGTAAAACCCTACTCAAGTACAAATCGCGTCGGTCAACGGAAGTCAAAAGCTTCATAAAACGGGGGACCAAGCGGCCGCTTGGGGGGTCAAGCGGCCGCTTGCCCCAACATGCAGAACCCATCTGCCATCCAGCGAGGCGGCCGCCTGGGGGGTCAGGCGGCCGCGTGAGGCCTCCTACAGCCTGTTCTGCCAGAAGTACCAGGCGGGCGCCTGGGGGGTCAAGCGGCCGCCTGCCTGGTGCTCAGCTTGGCCCTTTGCCCTTTGTCCACTCGTCGCCTCGTCGCCTCGTCGCCTTGTCGTCTCGTCGCCTTGTCGTCTCGTCCACTCCATAATACCTCCAAAAGTCGATAATAGCACCAATTGTTCCTACACACTACACAAACACATAAAATGCACCAAGCCAAGAGAAATAATCAAGAAACGACACGAATCTACACAAAAACAAACACATCATGTGTCACCAATTCGTTTGCTCGAACATCACCATACAACTTTTTAAAGCATCTTTCAACAACCTTGATCTTTTGTCGTGGATCAAGAACGGCTGCTATGTACAAAATTAGGTTCATTTTTGGATTTAGAGCATCGTCTTCCAACCAATACTTTGCAACCTTCGACCTCATCTTGCTTGCCATGAGAGCGATTTCTACATCTGTACTTTGCTCCAACTCGGTTATAATATTGTCAAGGTCGCACATTTCCAATAAAAATAAATGGGATGCAGCATAAGCATGGCCAGAAACGCAACAAGTCATGTCATAGAACCTTTTCAAGTACCTGATCATTTTTCGAACATTAATCCAATCCTCTTCTCCAGGCCCTTCCGCTGCAAACGTACTACCATTCACTGATAGATACATTTTGATTGCGTCTGCAATTGGCTCGGCTGCCTCTAGCATCAAATTAGTCGAATTCCACCTTGTCGGCACATCAAGATAGAGAAATTTCTTCGACTCAATTGAGCACATTTTCACACAAATATTAAACTGATCAATTCTCGCGGACGAGCCCTTAATCCATTTCACAACCTCTCTAACTCTTCTCACCGACTGACCGATTTCTTGTAAGCCGTCAGACACTACCAAGTTAATGTTATGTGCAACACAATGCAAGTGGAGATACTTGCCATCCAAAATGGTTCTCTTTCGATTATTTAGAAAACCTCGAAGATAGTCAACAACTTTATCATTAGCAGACGCATTATCCATCGTACAACAAATTAATGTCTTTAGCTCCCACTCATCCAAAGATTCAAGGACCGAATGAGCAATGTCTTCTCCCTTGTGGCCGGAAATCTTCTGAAACCTAATAATTTTTTTCTGCAACTTCCAGTCACCTCTGATAAAATGTAAGGTAACACAAATAAAGCTTGTGTCGTTTGACGTCCAACAATCAGTTGTGACTGACACTCTTCCCATGCATTCTTTAGCAAAACTAGACTTCAATACATTTTTTCCCTCTTTGAATAATCGAACACAATCTGATTTTATCGCCTTTCTACCGGGAACTACGAATTGAGGACATGCCCGCGCAAATAACCTTTTGAACGCCTTATGCTCAACAAATCGGAATGTCAGCTCTTGAAGAATGACCATCTCGGATACCAACATCCGAATCTCCTTCTGAAAAAACTTTCAAGTTGTTAATGTTCCAGTTCCATCACTACTTGGAGTTGCTTGCAAATTCAAAACACCTTGATTCTTATTCTGTGCTTGGCGGCGGCGACAAACTAAAGTGTTCTTTTTAAAAGCACTCGTGCCATTCTTGTTCCTGGTGGCTTTAATTAAGGTCTTGCATGTTTTGCATTCGCCTTTGAGAATTTCAACTGGAGGATCTCCTTCTGTAATAATTAAAGGTTCATAGTTCTTCCAATATTCAGACCTGCACTTGAACTCGGTTGCTGGTTTTTTACGCTTTTGTTGATTTGAAGTCTCGACACCCGTTTGGTCTTCGGATTCTACTTCTGGCATATTAATATCTTCAGTTACCGGTATATTGCTTGCTACTCCTTGAGATATTTCCATCTGCAAATTAAAATGCTTTCAAAATTAAAAAACAAGCAAATATTCCAGTTCGGCAGTTCCCACAATCCCACTGAACACATTCTTAAAAAAATTGCTTCTAAAACCAAGACCATGCCACCCAAAAAAATTTAGTTCCTCGAATCCCACTAAGCACAAAATTGGAAAATCAAATAATATTTACGGATTAGTGGGTTACGGCTTCCCAATTCCCGCAATCCCACTTATTGAAAAGGAAAACAAAAATTAAATGTTTGAGAAAGTATACTAACGGAAGAAAAATTAGAAAATCAAATAATACTCACGGTAGAAAGTATACTTACAATATTTGGATGAGTGTGACGAGTGATGACGGAGGAGCAGATGGTAGTCGATCGGAGAGAGACAGAGACTTGAGAGTTTAGGGTTAGGTTTGAGAACTGAAAAGCGAGAAAACGAAAAAAAAATCTTAGAATTATTTAGTTAATTGAAAGAATAAAATATACTATTAATATATATTTTTAATTTTTTATAATTATATTCGGTTTTTCGGTTTTTGCATGTTCGGTTTCTGGTTACCCGAACACCGATCACCAAAACAACACTGGACCGAAGACCGGACCGAACACCGATTAATCGGTGTTCGGTTACCCAAAGAACCGAAATTTCGGTTCGGTTCCACAAAAAACCGAACACCGAAAATCAGAAATCCACCCCTACTAAAATTCGTTCGGATAAAAAAATAGAATATTTTAAAAACGATGATTTTTTGTTTTATAATAAAGAGTTAATGTTAAAATGTTTATTTAATTTTATAACCATTTTAATTAGCATTATCTACTTCCCAAATTCGACTGAGCCCAGAACGCGAATTTGCCGATTCAATCCAGGGCTGACTGGTTTCGCCAGACCACCGATCGCCGCCGGAGAATTGTATACTACCTATTCTCTTCAATCTCGAACGCGCAAAAATACATCGTCTTACTATTCTTTGGGACTCTTAAGACTATTCGAAAATTATTTTCAGGTATCCCTAATGCGCTTTCTCGTCGATGTGTTTTTCGGACACTGATTAGATTTCATATTTGTTTATCGTGTTCTTGATTTGGAATTTTGGTGAAAATAATGGAAATGTATAAATTTAGGAATTACTGTGAGAATAGAGTAGTGTGTGTTGGTGTGTTTTTCTCTGTTCAACAATATCATGAAAAAGCCCCAAACTCTAATCAGATTTTTTCAAATACAGTAGTAGCAGGTGATTTGATTGGGATTCGGTACTTAAATCACGCAAATGCCCAAGTACAAGGACGAAGCAACTGCAGTTCGCGTTTATACAGTTTGCGATGAATCCAAGTGTGTAATCATCTTCTTTTCAATTTCTCCACACTCATTCTTTATTCGACTTACTGCTGATGAATTGTTTTATTTAAGCAGATACCTGATTGTGAGAAACGTTCCCTCTCTAGGGTGTGGCGGTGAGTTGCTGAAAGTGTTCTCTACATATGGGCAAATTGAAGAGTAAGTGATTGTGTATTCATAGTTATGTTACGCGTTTATATCTTGATTATGTTGTGTTAAAATTGTATCGTTACGTGCAATTGTGTGTTTTCCCACACATTTTATTCACATGGAAATGGAGCCCGGCGTACAAGCCTACGGAGCATTTCCTCCTAAGCCGGTTACTAATGACTGCCGTCGGGAGTGATATCCTGGCCCTACTGTACCAATACTTGTCTTTTCCAGCGTACTTTGTCCTCACTCGTGCGCACCCGGGAGACTTCCCAAGGGGTCACCCATCCTAAATTTACTCCAGAGCCAGCACGCTTAACTTTGGAGTTCTTATAGGAGGATGCCCAGAAAACAAGATGCATCTGTTGGTATGAGTAGCATATTCAGTCCTTTTAAGCCTTTGAATTTTCTGGGGCGTTACAATCACCCCACCTTTTTTCTGCGCAACGTCCTCGTTGCGTGCCTTACTTGCCTTACTTGCCCATGACCTACCATCCGTGCACGAATGCCCCTTGCAGGTACTCTCACCAACTTCTGGGTGGAGCACTTGGCCCCGCAAGACACTTAGTTCCCACAATTCCGGTCGGCACCTGCTCTGATACCATTTGTAACGCCCCGGCCTGTTGAGGGGTCGAGGCCCGACCCTAATGGGCCGGCTCGGTTACCAATGACTGCCGTCGAGAGTGATATCCTGGCCCCACTGTACCAACACTTGTCTTTTCCAGCGCACTTTGTCCTCACTCGTGCGCACCCGGGAGACTTCCCAGGGGGTCACCCATCCTAGAATTACTCCAGAGCCAGCACGCTTAACTTTGGAGTTCTTATAGGAGGATGCCCAGAAAAGAAGATGCATCTGTTGGTATGAGTACCATATTCAGTCCTTTTAAGCCTTTGAATTTTCTGGGGCGTTACAAGATAAAAGTCAAAATCCCGCACAACTTTAGCACGCTAGTTGAGTATGTTGAAGGTCTATTGGATTTGATCCAAACAGAGATGTGTGATCCACTAATGTGTTAGTGTTGGGGGTGGTTTTCAACTACATAATGTACTTATGAAGTACACGTATTTAATTTTGAAATGTTCAATAAATTTAGACATCAAAGTAGGAAACCAACTTGGTTGCTATATTTAGAAATTACGATATGATCGTGGTAATAAATATTTAAGCACCAAGCTTATTGACTATCTAAAAGAGAATATGATTCTCTGGCAATGGACTCCGTCTGGAACTCCTTAATTGTATTGA
This sequence comes from Euphrasia confusa, assembly GCA_954870475.1. Taxonomy (NCBI): domain Eukaryota; kingdom Viridiplantae; phylum Streptophyta; class Magnoliopsida; order Lamiales; family Orobanchaceae; genus Euphrasia; species Euphrasia confusa. Next base: position 30,553,127 of record OX940960.1, read on the forward strand.
GTGTCCGAATGTTGGAATCAAACTTTGTTGGACATGGTTCGATCCACAAAGGGGTTCACCAAATTGTCGACGAAACTGTAAAAGTCCTGCACTTTTGACAGTCGTCCATTTGCTGAATAATGTTAACACCAAAGTAGTTAAAACCACACCATATGAACTTGGGCACTCCCGTATCCTGTTTGCGTGAAGCGGCTAGTGGGAGATAAGTTGGATAGTAGATCCGGCTTATGCCATTTTGTGGGGTATCCTGAACATTCACAAGGATACCTGTTCTACTATATTTCTAAAACAAAATGTTTGTCTAAAGAAATGTTGCCTTCTTAGCGAAGAATTTTCTATTAGATAGAAAAGGCAATATAGTAAATCTCGAAATAGTTCGAGAATATGAACCACACTATAAAGTTCAAACACAAGTACTTGGAAATGAACCAATTCAACAAACCACTAATATACCTCTTCATCTATCTGTTCGTAAATCCGAAAGTGTTCGGAAGGTACCTGGTAGACGGTTCCAACTTGATAATGATCAAGATAAAGTTGACGATGGATATGATCCAATAACCTTCAACTGATTCGTATTGGATACGAATATGGGACATTGGCTTATTGCCATGAAATTCATAATGGACTGTATGTACTCCAACAAGGTTTGACCTTGGTAGATCCACCAAAGGGAATCGTTCCCAAAGGCTGCATATTGATCTATTAATTATGACGTTGGAGTATATATATAGAAAGGTGTGACCTTTAAAGCAATGATGATGGCGAAAGAAGTTACTCAAAGACAATGTGTTATTTATGAGGTAATCTTTCCATCAGTCGCTATGCTTAAGTCCATTACAATTTTGCTGGCCATTTCTGCATAGTACGACTATGAGATATGGAAAATAGATATGAAGTCTACTTTCCTTGAATGTGATATTATGGAAGAGTTTTAGCGCAGCCGGAAGGCTTCACATTTTCTGGAAAGGAGCAAAAGGTTTGCATACTCCAGCGATCCATTTATGGATTGAAACGAGCATCCCTAAAATGGAACATGTGTTTTAAATACAATAGTCAAAGCGTTGACTTGGTATAAAACTTGAAGGAACCTTGTATTCAAAAAGGTAAGTGGGAGCGCAGTGAAATTTAAGTGTTGTACGTTGATGACATACTAATCACAGAGATGATTGAGTGATGTTGCAGTCAACGAAAGCACGGTTATCCACACGTTTCTCGAATAAAGGATTTGAGGAGAGGCATCCTACGTATTGTGATACGTCACTATAGATATAGATCTAGAAGGATGCAAAATCTTCTCAATCCTTGTACATAGAAACTGTTTCTGAAATGGTTTAGCATGGAAGAATCCTGAAGAGATTCTTGCCAATGTCCCATGGGGTTCATCTCTCGTAATTCGTGTGACTGTAATGTTGATGGAATTCGAGGAGATGAAATGGACAACACATATATCTCCGCACTAGGGAGCATTATGTATGGCATGCTGCGTACTAGACGTGATATTATAAATGTTGTGAGTGTCACAAGTGAATATGAGTCGAACCCAAGACCGGCTTATTTGAAGTCGTGAAGGACGAAATCCTTTAGCACTAGCAATCAAAAGCATTAAGAACTTGTTCTTAGTCTGTGGGAGGTCCGAGTTGAATTTAGAGGTACTTACGAACTCTAGTTTTCAATCGGATGTGGATGACTAAAAGTCGATATCAGGATTCATATTCGAGTTTAGAGGTGATGTCGTATACTGGAATGGTTCCTGCAAACGAATAATGATTCTACCACGAGTACCTGAATATGTTGCAGCATCTAAAGCTGTAAAAGAGACTGTTTTGGACACGGAACTTTATCCAAATGTTGGTTATAATTCCGGACACAAATAATCAAGTAACTTGTACTGTGATTATACGGTGTCCTGTAGCGAATGCTAAGGAACCGAGATCTCATCAGAAGTCCAAACATGTACTTGAGAGAATATCATGTGATCCAAGAAATCAATGACAGAGGTGACGTCTGAGTCGAGAGTGTCACTTCGGAAAATAACTTTGTAGATCCCTGTACCAGGCCTTTATCTGAATATGTCCGCGAGAAACATCGAGAGTCGATGGGAATAAGATTAATGGATAGTTGGCTCTAGGTCAAGTGGGAGATTGTTGGAATAGGTTATGTTGGGTTGTGTCCTTCAAATCCTACGTGTGCAATCGATTAAGTCATATGGTCATCTCCGGATGTTAAATGATGTATCAATAATATTATATATTACATAGAGTAATATTATATTGATTGGTAACCATACCTACAGGGTCACACACGAACGAGAAGCTGAATGAGATAATTGCTGAATATTTATATTGATTTTAGAAATCAATAAATATATAAACTTGGTTTATATATATGTGTAATTAAAGAAATTGACATGTCACATGGTGTGACATGTCATGCCACATGGAATAATTACTTGGAGTCATTAGTGCACATTTGGCAATGATGTGGCATGGAGTTAGTGGGTGGGAGTTACATTTTGACCATTAACTCTCACCATAATCACACCTTAGTGGGGAGGTTATTTTGACATAATGATGGTGCATTATTGTGAAGATAGAGGAGTGAAAATCTGATTTTCTCTCATTCCAACACTTGAATTTCGAGATTACACCAAGAGAGAAAGAGAGAACATAGTGTTCTTCCCATTTTTCTAAAGAACAATCAGCAATTTTCAGCACTCGTCTTCCGTTCGTGTGCAACACGTAGAGGCCGGGCCATTTGTGCGGCTACACATCCGGGAAGACCAGAAGCAAGACAAGAGGCTTGGGAAGATTTTCTCTTCAAGGTTCGCTGCGAGAAGATCGGATCTTCATCAACGAACAGCCATCGACAACAACGAGGCACGCGTCAACCAATGTAAGATTCGTTGACCTTTATATATATATATTGGATATGTGTATATATATAAATATAAATGTGTTTATACACTCTTGTGTGCACTAAGATCCAAGCATGGTAGATCTATATGTTTTACACGCTTCCGCACACGCGGTATATCGATCGGATCGGTATACCGATACCTTAAATTGGTATCAGAGCCTAGGGCTCGTGCACACTTTTGTGTTGGACACAATATGTTTAAAATCTACATAATCGCTTAATTGTTTTATGTGATTATGTGATTACGTGATTAGATGTAAGGCCGACCACCGTTAGTGGTCGGGTGAATGAAATTGTCGTTTTTTACGTACGATTGGCCATAGTTTTGGAGGGCTGCGTCCCTTGGAATCATTTGTAATAGATAGGTTTTCTATTTCAATATGTATTGTTCAATGTGTAAGAAATGGATTGAATCCATGGATCGACATTGGATATCGGATCTCCGGCGAAAACGAGAAGAAACGAAGCAAAACGGGCGAAAACCGGGCTGCTGGAGCAAAACGGCGGGCACCGTTTGTGCTCCGGCGGGCGCCGTTTGTGCTTCGGCGGGCGCCGTTTTGGTTCGGCGGGCGCCGTTTTGGAAACGGCGACCGCCGAAAGGCTGTTTTTAGGTCAGCCCCGTTTTATACCCTTTTGGCGACCGCCGTTTTGGAAACGGCGACCGCCAGTGGTGTTCAACGACCGCTGTTTGTGAAACGGCGGGCGCTGTTCGTGGTTTTTTGGGTATGGAATAGGTTTGACCAAAATCGGTGGGCGCGGAACCTAAACGGCAGGAGCGGACCAGTCCAGAAGATGTTCAAGGCCTGTTTTGTTGTTTTAATCTTTTCTTTTGAGAGTTGTGAGGTTCTAGGGGCCTTTCAATTACGTATTTAATTGCTTTGCTAGTTATAGGATGTTTTATGTTATAAATGTTCAACTTACATATAAACACCTATGCATGCAAGTTCCCAAAATAATGAGTATAATGTCTTGTCCAAAACATCACACTCATGAAGCTCTCGATCATAAGTTGGTAGGTCCGCCTCAGCGGGGTACTACTTGTTATCTTGGGATAAGTGAGAGTAAGGGTTAGACCTTACACGTGAATTTGGTTTTCTCATCGATAGATCCACTGCAGGCGTGGCTATCGAGACATGAGATGAGAATGAGATTCTCATCGACCGAGAGTGATATTAGATATCATTGACATGGGTATGTCTACCTATCTAGAAATACTTAAGTGCGGACTCAGTCGGCTTAAAGATTTGCAAGATGAGGATCTCGGGATCGTTTTGTTCTAAGGGACAATGATATTGGATATCAATTGAACAAAATGAAATAAATAAGTACAATTGTTAGACAACCTTATTTGTTTACTGCTTTGTGGATGTTTACATACTTTAGTTATCTTTCTTTTATAGTTTATCATGTCAAATATCAACTCAATTCAAGTTTGGTTCAATTCTTGATTATGAAAAATTGAACAAATTTTCTTGATTCACAACGTAATTTGAGGATGGTCCTCAAATACGAAGACAAGGAAAATGTGTTAGATAACCACATCCTAAGATATCATTGAACAACTCAATAGCATGTTCGGGGAATATGCTAAGATTGAGCAGTTCTGAATGACCAGGGTCATCGCTTCAGCTAGGCTGAATAAGAGAAACCTATAGGGACCACATGTGCAACAAATGATTGGATTATTTGCTTTAAGTGATCTCCTAATTTTTTTAAGATGATGAGTCGTGAATTAAAAAGGGACCCTGAGAGGTATATGTTGGGATATGTCCTTCGATCCTACGTGTGCAATCGATAAAGTCATAAGGTCGTCTATGGATGTTAAATGATTATTTGATAATATTAATTGTTGGGAACAATATAATATTGATCAATTAAATCATACCTACAGGGTCACACACGAGCTCGATATTGATATACATTGCTTGATAAATATATTGATTTAGAATCAATATTTACGTGGATTTAATACACATGCATGGGATGCATGACTTGCATGGATGCATGTCACATAGTGTGACATGGCATGCCACACAAGCAAGTGGGACCACATACAATGCATAGTGGCATGTGTATGTGGCATGACCTTTCACCTCCTTTGTAACCCCTTTTGCATGTTAATGGTGCATTATGATGCCCATTATGTTGTAGGTTACAAAGGGGAGTAATGTGGTGAATAATAAGGATATAATATGGATGAAAATCAGATTTTCATCATACATTACCTTTACCCACGAAATTCACACCAAAGAGAGAGAGGAGAAAGTGTTCTTGGAGAACCGACTCGATCAAGCAAAGTGTTCGTCATCCGGGTTCGTGTGCAACACGTAGAGGCCAGGCCATTTGTGCGGCTTCAACATCCGGGCGATCCAAAGGCGTGACGGGGTCATTCCAAAGGTGTACAATTTGTGGCTGATCCATTAAGGTGGTTCAATTGACTCAACACCACCTTAACCAATTTCAACGATCACCAAAAGTAAGTAATCGTTGATCCTTATATATATATATTGGATGTGTATATATATATGATTATATGTGTTCTTATACACATTAAGTGTGCACTAAGATCATGGCATAGTAGATCTATCGCTTTACACGCTTCCGCACACACGGTATATCGATCGGATCGGTATATCGAAAACCATCAGTATATTCTTATAAGGGATGAGGTATTCAAAAGATCATGGGCAAGAAGGCTACTAGGGTTCCTAGGGAATCTGAATGCATCTACTGCAAAAGGTGTTGGACACTAAATGCAAATATGTAGAAGATCATATTTTATTCAATTTCAAAACAAATGCCTAATTTGTCTTTCATATGATGGATTCTAAAGTTAGGATTATTTTCACCTCGGGGAGTGATCTAATCCAAAACACTTAGTTCATTAATGACACAAATTAGAGACTTTCGAGCCATGGGATGGCGTGATTCGATTGTCTGGTTGGCTCCCTCATATTTTATGAGAGATAGGGCTTCAATTGCATGATAATATCGCTGGTTAGAAAAGTTCGACTTTTCACTTACGATTTATCACGTTTTGATATTGGGATAATTTTGAATGGGAAGTCGAATATAGATCAATTATTGGGAATAATTGAACTTGCCCAAAGTTCAAAGAAGATGTGAAGAACGGGGTTGCTTCATCTTCAGGTTTTAATGTTATAGACATTAACTTTCGCAAATTTTACTTCGTGGGTATTGGATGCCAATTTGTGGTTCTCGCAATTGTAAGTGAAGGAACTACACAGAAGTAGGAGTTTGGAAATTAAAAATGTCGATCTACGGGCTGGAAAAGGAGCGAAGGTCGCTGCACTAGCCGTATGATCATATGATGTTGTTTTGCCTTAGGGCCTTGTTTTAAGTATTATAACTATGTATTTTTCGTACCTTCAATAAACAATGAATATTGGTTCAGTATTGGATACTGATGGATTAGTTTTTCACTATTTAAATAGTTTGATAACTATTTTAATTGTGAACTATTCTTTGTTTTGGTACGATTATTAAATTATTTATGTATACTTTAAACTCAACAAATCATATATAACATTAACACCAAAGGCCGAATCGAATAAGTCTCAATGAGACATAACTGTAACATTGTTGATTAGATCAAAATCTAAACATGTAAAATCTTCTTTTAGAAGGCATTCTAGAATCATTTGACTTGGAGTCATTTGATACATGTGAATGATGTTTAATGGACAAAGATAACAATGTCATCTTTCTTGGAGAAAGGAGAACATGTGAGTGATTAATTAGGGATGATCCATACTGATGTATGTGGAACCTATCAGTTCACAAGCACATGAAGGTTATGTTTCGGAAAAGCGAAAACAAACTATATTAGAAATAGTTCGACCATTCGATGAGAGGTCTAAATGAACTACTGGTTTCTTTTGGGAACACACAATTCTTGACTTCAACTTATACACTGAATAGGACGCTGTCAAAAGCTGTTGATAAGACACCATACTAGGTATGGAAAGGGAGGGTCCCTAAATTTTTTTCATCAAAATTTGAGGTTCTAAAAGCTTCTCTGACAAGATTTATCTCTATAGAGCTTGAACTCAAATGGGATAAAAGTTTCTTTATGGTATCCATAAGAAACTCGAGGGTACAACTTCTACGATCTATCTGAGAACAATATTTTGTTGCTCGAGATAGTGATTTTCTTGAAAAGATTTATCTTTCCTAGAAATTCAGTGGGAGCTCGGTTGTCTTGAATGAGGTTCAAGTGAAACAACCAATGATGAATACTCAAGACTGGGTTGAGAGTATTCTTATGGTTTTGGAAGTCATACCAACCCTCGTAGGTCCGGAAGGCATAGATCTATCTCTATTATTCAAATACTTAGAATTTGTGACCAATGAGAGATATGAATCCATGCTTTTGGAAAGCGATGAACCTTCGAACTAATTCCAAGCTATGACGAGTCCAGCTACTGAAAATTGGCATGTTGCCATGAAATCTGAAATGATATCAATATAATCAAGTTTGGAACTTGATATATTTGCATCACGGGGTTAGACCAAATGATTGCTAATAGATCTTTAAGATCTAAACAGACAAATGGAAAAACTAGGGTTTTCAAAGCAAGGTTGATGATAAAAGTTTTATTCACGAGGTGGATTATGGAAAAACTTTCACCAGTTGCTTTGATTAAATCATTCAGATTATCTTAGCCATTGCTACTCATCTTGATAATGAGTTATGGTAATATTGGATGTTAAAACTAACTTCTTGAATTGGATTCTAGAAGAGAATGTGTTTTGACACAGCCAAAGAGTTTTATCGATCCTAATAAGGCTGAGAAATTATGCAATCTTATAATTCCATTTATGGAATAAAGCAAAGCATATCGGAGTAGCAATCTTCAGTTCAATGAATCCATACTGGGTTTTGGATTTCAGAGGAACTCGGAAGAGTCTTGTTTTACAAGAAGAACAGTGGGAGTTACGTTGTATACATTGTGTTGTATGTCGATGACATACTCCTTATTGGAAACAATGTTTCTATGCTTAATTCTATTAAAGAATGGCTTGGAAATTGTTTTTCAATAAAGGATCTTGGAGAAGCACGGTACATATTGGGCATCAAGATCTATCGGAACAGATCGAAAAGGATGTTTGGACTTAGTAAAGCGACCTATTTTGAAAAGGTGCTTGATAAGTTCAGAATGAAAGACGCCAGAAAGGGTCGCATTCCAATAACTTATGGCACATCTCTTAGCAAGATGCAATGTCCTACGGGACCTGATGAGCAAAAGAAGATGGAAAACATTCCTTATGCTTCGGCAATAGGATCTATAATGTATGCCATGATATGTACACAACTGGACGTATCGTATACTTTGAGCATGACGATTCGGTTCAAGGAAACCCATGTGAGGCGCATTAGACTGCGGCCAAGAATATTCTTATATACCTTAGATGGACTAAAGAATATTTTGTTGTCTTTGGAAGACAAAAAGAGTTGATATTAACAAGCTGTTTGAATGCTAACTTCAAAACAGACTAAGATAATTTCCAATTTTAATCTGGTTATATCTTTTGTCTGGTTAGAGGTGAAATTTGCTGGAATAGTTCCATGCAATGCAATATAGCTGATTAAACTACAAAAGCTGAGTACAATATTGCATTGGATGCAGTAATGTTGGCAGTTAAGATTTGAAAGTTCTTGAATGAACTAGGTGGCGTAACTAGCTCAGCCCATCCGATAGTTCTCTATTTATAGTAGAGTTATCGCGCAAGCCAATGAGCTAGGAAGCACCACAAGTCTAAAACTGGTGCTCAGGAAGTTCCACATTATCTGGGAGATAGTTTTGTGGAGACATCGAGATAATAAAGTTGCAACTTTTGGTAAGGTTACAAACCCGCTTTCTAAACCTCTCCAGCAGTTTAAGCTTGAGGCTTTCACGACTGCAATAGAGATCAGACATCTTAGAGATGGGTTGTGATTTCTATTACTGTATTAGATACTTTTGGAGATTTGGTAAACATTCACTCATATGTATAATACATATTTCTTCATATAAATATGGTTTAATTTATATGAATTATCCAAATGATTAAGTGATATCAATTGGGTTATGAGGTCGACTTACCGCATAATGAAGTCCCAATTGTTGAACTGATATACTTGAATCATATATGTTCCTGGTTCGTATAATCGAGTACGGACAAACTGATAATACAATGAACTAGTTTGTAATGTGTATTATAGCACCCCTTCATGGGCTAGTGATGTGGGTCATCAAGTACAATTACATAGATATTAGCTGGGAGCTAATGATCGAACAGACCCGACTGGAATAGTATTTAAGATTTCGGGTCATAATACTATTTCATTGACTGTCGAGCAATTTCCTCTGACCTGAGTAGTCCAGAGTGATTCCATGGTGAAATGATATACTTTGATACAAGTAAACACCTTTCGTAAAAGTAGGTTATAAAACTTGTTATTGGGTATATCAGGAAGCAAGTGAGAGAGCTTGGATTGACAAGATGGGATTGTCCTCCATTTATAATGGAATACATGTCTTACCGGCCACTTGGAGAGTCGAGACTGTGGAAAATACGTGGCCACGTCCAGATTCGTATCATAGTGATAAATCTGGTTTTGCAGTCTGTCTCATAGTCCAAGAAAGGTTTGAACCGATTGAGGATGACTCGAGTCTTACCTCAAGTTCAAACTTAGACATAAAGTGACAACAGGAAGTTGGCAGCACACTGGCTCTGAAGGCCAAGTGGGAGATTGTTGGGTTGTGTCCTTCAAATCCTACGTGTGCAATCGATTAAGTCATATGGTCATCTTCGGATGTTAAATGATGTATCAATAATATTATATATTACATAGAGTAATATTATATTGATTGATAATCATACCTACAGGGTCACACACGAACGAGAAGCTGAATAAGATAATTGCTGAATATTTATATTGATTTTAGAAATCAATAAATATATAAACTTGGTTTATATATATGTGTAATTAAAGAAATTGACATGTCACATGGTGTGACATGTCATGCCACATGGAATAATGACTTGGAGTCATTAGTGCACATTTGACAATGATGTGGCATGGAGTTAGTGGGTGGGAGTTACATTTTGACCATTAACTCTCACCAATCACACCTTAGTGGGGAGGTTATTTTGACATAATGATGGTGCATTATTGTGAAGATAAAGGAGTGAAAATCTTATTTTATCTCATTCCAAGAATTTCGAGATTACACCAAGAGAGAAATAGAGAACATAGTGTTCTTCCCATTTTTCTAAAGAACAATCAGCAATTTTCAGCACTCGTCTTCCGTTCGTGTGCAACACATAGAGGCCAGGCCATTTGTGCGGCTACACATCCGGGAAGACCAGAAGCAAGAAAAGAGGCTTGGGAAGATTTTCTCTTCAAGGTTCGCTGTGAGAAGATCGGATCTTCATCCACGAACAGCCATCGACATCAACGAGGCAAGCGTCAACCAATGTAAGATTCGTTGACCTTTATATATATATATTGGATATGTGTATATATATAAATATAAATGTGTTTATACACTCCTGTGTGCACTAAGATCCAAGCATGGTAGATATATATGTTTTACACGCTTCCGCACACGCGGTATATCGATCGGATCGGTATACCGATACCTTCAGGTGACCGGCGAGCCAACGGTTGGCCGAACGGTTAACCGTATTCCGTTATATAACAGTTTATTTCGTTAATTAATGAAACCTATATTAATGGCATATACTATATCTACTCCCAATGTTGAATCATAGATATAGTCCTGTACAGTTACACATGTTGTATGAATTCAGTTTTGTGGAAACGGAGAGATAATTTTGTTAACGCAACGTGACTGGTCAAACTCAGTTCCTAGTCGATGGGTTACGCCAATAACAAGGATACCCGGCCTTTCCCCCTTGAGACTAGCACTTAGTGTATGTGGGCTAATATCGAGCCTCGGTGTTGGGACATCGACATACTTGAGTGGGTGCTCACTGTTGATGAGTTCACTGAACCCCCTCTCCCTGGAATCTCTAAGTGGTTATCACTGATCGAGTAGAGAATTCCATAATATAGTTGTACACAATTAATCCTTAAGACCCAGACATCACCGTGACTTCATCAGAGGACTATCTGTATCGTGACATGTCTCTGATTCCCTGGAAAGGGAGTAAGTCGAAAAAGGAGACAATGTTCGTGCAGTTCGAAATCTGATGTGAAGTCTGTGCATGGTAGTAGGGGATCTGATCGCTTGATATAGATCATGGATGTCTTGTGTGTTCTGATGGTTCGTAGTCCCGGAATCTCTGGCCAGAGTTGAATAGTGAGGTGATTAGAGAAATGTGTTTCTCTGAATCAATCACGACTGGATTTTACGAAACCTAGAACGTACGCACAGTTATCAAACTCAACAAGAGATCTCGATTAACCAATATCTCTAGTTTGATCGGGACATATGTATTGGAGGGATCGTACTGTACGCTAACTATATTACAAGGTTCTTGCAGGCACTTCATTTGTATCTAGGGAATTAGTGAAGCGTTGCTTCTAGACGCTCGTCACTGATTCGTTGGGCACCGACTTGTTCGGAGATTAAATAATATGATTATTAATATAAAACTCTTGGGAGTAGTTGAAATAAGAACAATATGTTGTTCGAATCACAATATGTTGTGAGCCCACGGCTAGTTATACACCTGAACCATTGAGGGTCACATTCTCGTGTAAACCGATCCTTGAATACGATCATGTATTAATTAACTGTTAATTAAGTACATATAGTCGGAGGTCAATGTGATTGAATCCGAGATTCATAATTATGATTATGAGTTGGAAATAATACTGAGCTAAAGAAAACGAACACGGTGGTGTACACTTTCTATTTTGGGAAATTTCCCGATTTAGCAGTACCCCTGAAATGGGCTTTCCGAATTTGTGAAATTGGATATTTTTATTATTATCTCATATTGATGAGAAAATTAAAACGAGAAAGAAAATATAATCGTTATATTTTTCGGAGTTGAAATTGATTGTCAATTTTGGAGAAACATAATTACGGCTAATGTATTGGGCCGGTTAGGGTTAATGGATCCGATCCATTAGGGTTTGAGCCCAACAAGGTCTTTTCCTCACCTATAAAAGGAGCCTCTTGGCTAGAAGAAAGACACACTAAGTGAAGAGCTCAAAACCCTAGCCTCACTTTCTCTCCTCTCCTCTCTCCCTCTCGTCCGCCCCCTCGGTCGCCTCCCTCGGAGGACCGCCGACAACCGGAGCCGCCGCCCGCCGCCGCCTAGTGCCACCGCCGGCAGCCGCCTCCCCTCGCCGGAATTCGATTCCGGCACTATTTTTTCGGCTCGTCTTTCCCGTCGTATACTCGTATTCTCCCTTACGTATTTCTAGTGCAATACGTAAGTTGGATTACCTATACGAGGTGAAACCTGATTAGACGAGAGACGCCGAAGGAACGCCGAGCACAGCCCGAGTCGCGCCCGTGCGCTCCAGGCGTGACACACGAGTCCAGCCGAGAGCCCCGCCACTCGCTCGACTCTCTCCGCACACGACCCGTGCCGTCCCCGCGTCGCATCCGCGCGACTTCCGACGAACCTCGTTTCGTCCGATGAATTCCTAAGGTACTTACGATTGAATTTAGATTTAATTGTTTGGGCTAAGTGTACAATTAAATTTGATTTAATTGTTTGCGTTAAATATTTGCGCTGTGTACTAGGATTTTTAATTGATAAAGAAAAATTAATTGAGATTAATTTATCTGTCAATTAAATTCAAATTGGTTCGAATTAAATAATATGATTATCTTAATTTGTGTACTGAGATTTTTAATTGATAAAGAAAAATTAATTGAGATTAATTTATCTGTCAATTAAATTCAAATTGATTCGAATTAAATAATATGATTATCTTAATTGTCAATTTGACGCAAACTTGATTATGTGCACATGTTTACGTAATTAATTATAGGGATAATTATTGTTTAGTGGCTGAACTATAGGCACTTTCAGACTTTGGTGGCTCATCTTTTTTTTTTGGTGGTTTAGTACCTGAACTAAGGCTTAATTAGACTTTAGTACCTGAAACGGCGGATCCCGGCGACACGTGCATAACACGTGACTTTTTTAAATACAGCTGCGGGTTCTGGAGGGCATTATGGACATTTCCATACATTATTAATGAATAAGAATTGAATACCGTATTACTACACATTGAATACAAGGAATTAAATACTGTATTACTACACATTGAATACAAGGAATCTCCACTCCTCTCTTTTATTACATAACAAAAAACGATTCATCACATTTCCTTGCACATTTCTGAAAAACCCGTAACTCTATCCCCAATTCTCTAAGAGCAAGAACCCTAGAATTTGTTATCGTCCCCAATTCGAAAATCATTGAAACCCAAACCTAATTCCTGAATCGTCGTTGATTCTGCTCTTCCAGAAACCCAATTCGAATTCGATTTATCAATTTCCCAAAAAACCCTAATTTACAGTGAAGGTCAAATCTTGAACAATGCCGTGGAAATTGAGGAGCGAAACTGAAAAAATACCCGACGGCAAGCTCGTTCCCGACTATGGAGGTCGCAAAGATGTTAGCACACTGATTTTCCACCACTCAGGGGAGTTTGCGCAAAAATACGGTAAGAGGTGTTACGTAGGTGGGAGAGTGTGTTATATAGATTTTGTGGAAGGTGATAAACTGAGAGTTTTAGATTTATATATGATGGCTGCGACTGTGGGTTTAGAGGGCTCTATGAAATTTTATTTTAGTATGGATGGATATGATGAGTGTAATCATATTGAGCATGCAAATACTGACTACAACGCCACTATGATTGGTGCGTGTGTTAGTATTGATTCCACAGTTTCAGTATATGTTGATCATGAAGATTTGGCTCCTGAAGAGGTTTTTAATGTTAAGAATTTGAATGAAGTTGATGATGAAGAGGGCAGTGAGGCTGATACTGAGGATGAGGAAAATGGCAGTGAGGCTGATAATAAGGATGAAGAAAAGGGCAGTGAGGCTAATACTGAGGATGAGGAAGAGGGCAGTGAACCTGATAATGTGGATGAGCAGGAAGAGCAGAAAGAAGAGGTTGGAGAGGCAGAGTCAGAAGATATTTTGAGAGCAAGTTTAGACAAATTGGTTGATCATGGGGTTGAGGAAATGGATAGTGATCCTGATATATCAGTGGGTGAAGATTCAGAAATGTCTGATTATCTACTTGACAGTGAGGATGAGTATGCTGTTGATAATGAGGATTTCAAGAAGTTTGATGATTCAGATGAAGAATGTGGAGATGATGAAGAAGCTAGCAATCCAGTTGCAAAGAAGCTAAAAAGATATAAGGTTTTCAATGAGAAGACTGATATGGTGAATGTCAAGTTTTTTGTTGGATTATGTTTTAAAGACATACCTACCTTTAGAGCAGCTTTGAATCAATATGCAATTGAAAACTACAGCAATGCGCAAATTCACCTCTACACACTACTTGTTAAAAACAAACATCACAGCTACCAGAATACCAAGAACTACAGCAATGCGCAAATTCAGAAGTTTTTTTTCCAGCACAACACATTTCTTCTCAATCATCTCAAACTCTTCAACCTTTGAGTTTATGTTCCTTAAGAGGCCTGGTATGATCTGAGAACACCTTCCACATGCAGGTGGGTCGGTCCAAGAGAAATCATTACAACCCCCAAATTTCTGGAAAACAAAATTAGGGTTAATACGTATGAAATCAGAATTTGGGTTCCTTAGGTTTATATGTATGAAATCAGAAATTGGGGTTGATATGTATGAAATTAGGGTTTATATATAGGGAATTAGGGTTTATATATAGGAAATCAGAAATTAGGGTTTATACAGTGAAATCGATGCTTACCCGAAATTCTCCGCAGGCCATGAATCGTCTACCTGGGTTCGCGTCTGTCCAAGAGGTTTTCATCACCAAAGGTTTCCCGCATCTGCATAGGTCCTCCATGAAGATTTGCTCTTCAATTGATTTCTGGAAAATCGCAATTAGGGTATAGAGATGAATTTGGGAATTCTGAGAAGACCCGTAACTCTTATAGAAATGGGATATACGTATTCTGTTAATGAATACGTATCCTAAACATGAAATACGTATAATATGTTTTATAAATATAAATGATAAATAATGAAAAGGGTACAACCGTAACTTCTCATCTTCAGCCATTGTAGTTGTGACACTTGTCAACTGAAGGCACGTGTTATGCACGTGTCGCCGGGATCCGCCGTTTCAGGTACTAAAGTCTAATTAAGCCTTAGTTCAGGTACTAAACCACCAAAAAAAAAAAGATGAGCCACCAAAGTCTGAAAGTGCCTATAGTTCAGCCACTAAACAATAATTATCCCTTAATTATATATGTGTAATTAATTAATTTGATTAATTGAATTGCACAATTCAAGTTGATTGGAATTAAATAATATGATTATGTTAATTGTCAATTTGACGCAAATTAATTATGCGAATGTTTACGTAATTAATTGTTTAGTGTAATATATTAATATGATTAATATAATTGCCCTAATATGATTATTTTAATTGTCAATTTGACGCAAATTAATTATGCGAATGTTTACGTAATTAATTGTTTAGTGTAATATATTAATATGATTAATATAATTGGGCTAGAAGTAATTAATTTATATGATAAATATAATTGCTTAATTTATTTGATATTTTAATTGTCAATTTGACGCAAATTAATTATGCGAATGTTTACGTAATTAATTGTTTAGTGTAATATATTAATATGATTAATATAATTGCGCTAGAAGTAATTAATTTATATGATAAATATAATTGCTTAATTTATTTGATAAATTTAATTGCGCTAGATTTAATTTTCTTTACGTAATTAATTGTTTAGTGTAATATATTAATATGATTAATATAATTGCGCTAGAAGTAATTAATTTATATGATAAATATAATTGCTAGAAGTAATTAATTTATTTGATAAATTTAATTGCGCTAGAAGTAATTAATTTATTTGATAAATTTAATTGCGCTAGATTTAATTTATGTAGTATGGGATGCATGAATTAAATATTTAATTATTTGATAATTAAATTAAATGGTGGATTATTTATTTTAATAGATTTGAATTAAATCAATTAATGCATGTAATATTGAAAATATGATTTTCAATAAAATAAAATAAATATAATGTAAAATGTTTAAACGGTTTTTCATAAAATTTTTGTTTTCCGCTGCGTATACATGCACGATCCCCAACAATTTTCTGTTGACAAATGTGTTGTGCAGTATTCACACAATTCCACAGTGATTGGGATAGCTTAAGAGATTGGAGGCCTATATCTTTTTGAAGCAGTTGAAGTTGCTGAGAAGAATAGTATGGTAGCTCCTATATCTTTTTGAAGCAGTTGAAGTTGCTGAGAAGAATAGTATGGTAGCTAGTAGTGTTTCTATTCATGTTTGGCATAAAAGATCGGGACATCCCTCTGTAACCCGTATGGTTTTGCTGAATAAAATGAATAAACATTTTCCTTCTGTTACTAAAGACTTTGGTGTCTGTGATGTGTGCCATAAATCTAAGAAAACAAGACTACCATTTCCCACTCACATTGAGACTCACATTGAGAAAACACTGGTGCATTTTCAGTTGATCCATGCTGATATTTGGGGACCCTTATCAGTAAGCACTCATAATGGACACAGATATTTTCTAACAATAGTAGAGCATAAAAGCAGATTCACATGGATTTTCTTGATGCATTCTAAGTCCCAAGCAAGAGGGCTGCTACAAGATTTTGTGAGGCTTGTTAAAACACAGTTCAAAACAACTGTTATGAAAATAAGAACTGATCAAGGTAGAAAGTTTGAGATGAGTGATTTCTATCAAGGAAATGGGATTTAACATGAGATGAGTTGTGTATATACACCTCAACAAAACTCTGTTGTGGAAAGAAAGCACATACACATCCTTGAAGTGGCCAGATCTCTCAAGTTTCAATCAAATGTCCCTATGGATCTCTGGGGTGAATGTATACTCACTGCTACATACCTCAT
The DNA here is from genome assembly GCA_954870475.1 of Euphrasia confusa. Taxonomy (NCBI): domain Eukaryota; kingdom Viridiplantae; phylum Streptophyta; class Magnoliopsida; order Lamiales; family Orobanchaceae; genus Euphrasia; species Euphrasia confusa. The sequence goes on from OX940960.1 coordinate 30,570,132, forward strand.
CAACAGAACTCCCTCTAAGATCATTGATAATCATACTCCTTATTCTATATTGTATGGAAAAGATCCAAATTTGTCCATTCTCAGGACTTTTGGCTGTCTATGTTTTGCTACAAATCTGGATCCTAAAAGAGACATGTTCAGCTCCAGAGCTCATAAGTGCATTTTTGTTGGTTATCCTAAAGGGATAAAAGGGTACATATTGTATGATCTTGATAGTCATAGCATCTTCACAGCAAGAGATGTTGTTTTCTATGAAGAGAGTTTTCCTTTTCATGAAAACTCAGGTGAATCATCCAATGAACTCATCACAGCTCTACCTGACATCTTTGATTATCCTAGAGACACCACTGACCCTCCAAACCAAGCTGCAGGTACTGATCTTGAAGAAATAGAAGAAACAAATGTCAATCCAATTTCAGAAGCTGAGTCAGAGCCAACCAATAACACTCATCATCTGAGTGATACATCTGTTTCATCTGAACCTCATTTATCGATGACATCCTATGAGATTCTAAATGGAAGAAAACCTAACGTTAAATACTTTCATGTTTTTGGTTGTTTGTGTTTTGTGTTGAATGACAGGGACACTCTCTCGAAGTTCGACTCAAAATCTGACAAGGGGATTTTTGTTGGATACTCAACAAACAGTAAAGCATACAGGGTGTACAATCTACGTACTAGAACTGTCCAAGAGACAGTCAATGTGAAGTTTGATGACCTGAAAGATGCCACTGGAAAACAAATGGAAGATGACCTACAAGGACTTCTGCAAATCAAACATGTTCCACAACCTACTGATTCAGATGCAGTTCCAGTACACATCACAGAACCAGGTTCAGAACCAGTCACAGAACAAGGTTCAGAACCAGTTACAGAACCAGCCCAGGAACATGCAGATGAGTCAGAGTCATCTGATGATGAGTCCTCAGAACGAGTCAGTACAGAGACTGAGATTGATGATGTTCAACGAACCACAAGAAGAGATGCACCTGGACATATTCGGAAAAGTCATCCATCATCTCAAGTCATTGGAGGTATGCATGATAAGCTCAGAACGCGAGATAAACCGAAACTTAATTATAGAGATATGATTAATGCAGCATGTATGTCCTCCACTTTTAACAATATCAAAATAGTTTCCTTCTTGTCTGAAATTGAACCCAAAATTTTTAAAGTTGCACTTGATGATGAGTTTTGGGTAAATGTCATGCAAGAAGAACTAAATGAGTTTGTTCGAAACAAAGTTTGGACTTTAGTCCCCAGACCCCCCAACGTAAATGTTATAGCTACGAAGTGGATTTTTAAGAATAAAACTGATGAATTCGGACAAATAGTTCGAAACAAAGCTCGTCTTGTTGCACAGGGATACACACAGGTTGAAGGCATCGATTTCGACGAAACGTTTGCACCAGTCGCGAGACTGGAGTCAATCCGACTTTTGATTGCCATTGCATGTTTACTCAACATTCGACTTCATCAAATGGACGTCAAAGCTGCCTTTCTAAATGGAGTCATCGAAGAGGAAGTGTTTGTTGAACAACCAAAAGGGTTCGAGGACCCAGAACATCCTGATTATGTGTACTACCTACACAAAGCAATGTACGGTTTGAAACAGGCTCCACGTGCTTGGTACAGCTGCTTAACTGACTTCTTGTTGTCATTTGGATTTATTCGAGGTACGTCTGATAACACTTTGTTTTTGAAAAGGAGTAAGACTGACTTGTTGATTGCACAGATTTATGTTGATGACATTGTGTTTGGTTCTACAAATCCTATCATGCTTGATGACTTTACAAAAGCCATGTCTACTAACTTTCAAATGAGTATGGTTGGAGAACTTTCAAATTTCTTAGGCTTGCAGGTCGAACAAAAGGATAATGGCATTTTCATATGTCAAAGCAAGTACGCCAAAAATCTGGTCAAAAGATTTGGTCTTGAAGGTGCAAAGACTACCACAACGCCCATGAGTACTACTGAAAAACTGTCTAGTCAGGAGACTGGAGTTGATGTTGACCCAACTACATACAGATCAATGATTGGTAGTTTACTATACTTAACTTCAACCCGTCCTGACATTATGTTTAGTGTCTGTACTTGTGCTAGGTACCTGTCCAGACCCAAGGAAGTTCATCTCACTGCTGTGAAGAGAATAATCAAGTACGTCAACTCGACGGCTGACTTTGGAATCTGGTACACCAAGGATACAAATTCAAATCTTTTTGGGTACAGTGACGCTGATTGGGCTGGAGACACAGACGACTGTAAGAGTACAAGTGGAGGATGTTGCTTCTTGGGCAACAACATTGTGTCTTGGCACAGTAAGAAGCAGAACTGCATTGCGTTGTCCACAGCCGAGTCCGAGTATGTTGCTGCAGGAAGTACTTGTACTCAGCTGCTTTGGTTGAAACAGATGTTACAGGACTATGGCCTGAAATCAGAACCTCTCATCATGTACTGTGACAACAACAGTGCTATCAGCATCAGTCACAATCCAATTCAGCACCAGCGTACTAAACACACCGACATCCGTCATCACTTCATTAGGGATCTTGTTGAGAAAAAGGTAATCAAATTAGAATATGTCAATACAGAAAAACAACTTGCTGATATTCTAACAAAACCTTTAAGTTTTGAGAGGTTTTCGACACTAAGGAAATCTCTTTATCTTTGCACCGCATGAAGTGATCGAGGAGGTTGAGTCAACATGAGTACTGACTGGTATGTATTCTGGTCTAGTGACTAATCAATTTTTATGTTCAGTTCAGTTGAGAATTCGAGGTCTTAAAAATTTCGCAAAGAGATGAAAGTGTTATTATTTCACTCTTGATGTATAACTTGCTTGCATATCATATTTCTACACCGTTCGGTACCAGAGACAAAAAAAAAATCAAAAAAAAAAAAATGTCTCTGAAAAACCGAGTGTAGAATTAAATTTATGTATTGATGAGCATCGGAGTTGATTTTCTCGCTTATTGGACTATTCACCATTCAATATGCTGAACTCGGCATTACTATTGTTTAGTTGCTGAACTAGTATCATTTGGTTTTCGGCCATTGTTGACTCGACATGGAATGTGGTGAGTTGTGTGTGCACTGATAACTGAGTTCTCTCTAAGTGTTTAAAACTCTTGATCTTCTTGATTGCCACGTTAGTTGTCTTCAGTTTTATTTCTGTTTGGTATATTTGATATTTGATTATTTGATTTCTCTTCATTATCTCCTAACCCATGTTTTGTGAAGTGTGGTTCTTGTACGTGTTCGACCAGTCTCACATCAAGGGGGAGTTTGTTTTCATGAGTTTTGTGACTGGTTTCCCAGTTCCTGTTTTTCATGTGTTGTGCGACTGGTCTGCCACCAGTTCCTGTTCTGACTCACCTGATGAGAGCACTGTTCCTGTTTAGTACACTTTGTGTATTTTTCCCGTTTAGTACAGAGACCGAAGTTCGTACAGAGTTCCCAGTTCCAGTACTCAGTTCCCAGTTCCCAGTTCAAGACCTGCTGCAAGAGTTCCCAGTTCCGAGTACCAGTACTTAGTACGACGCCAGCTTTGCAGGGGGAGTTTTACGACTTCACATGAAGTTTATTCTCGTAGGGGGAGCGAAGTTGATCACATTTGCCAAGAGAGTTCATATCTGTAGGGGGAGTCGTCTCGACAGTACTTCAAGAGGAGAATTAACATCGAAGAATTGACGACACCTTCAGAAAGACAAAAAGGGGGAGTTTGTTGGAGTCGAAATTAATTAATTTAATTAATTTTGACTTTGACTAATTTTGACTTTCTTTGGTGGAATATTTATTTTGGGAATATTTATTATTGGGAGGAGAATCCAAGATAAAGAGAGAAAGGATATTCAAGATCTACAAGATAAGGTACAAGATCTTCTAGTTATGGAAGGAGTCTTTTTACCATAGAAGACTTATTACTTGGAGGAGAAGACTTGTCTCTTATAAATAGAAGACTCACGTGGATTGAAGATTAAGAAGCTGGAGCGCCATATTTTTGAGAGAAAAATATTTTCAGCACACATTTTATTTTTTACTTATTTATCCGAGTATTAACTATTCAATCTCGTGATTGTTTAGTCTTTATTTATTTTTCTCGGATTATTTTGTATTCACGATTATAGTGAAAGTTTATTGCTTTTGAAGCAGCTTGGTAGGTTGTATTGATTAATACAACTTACGAAGATTATATCTTTGTTCTTTACGTTTTCCAGTTGCTGTACTTTTTACTATTTCCGCTGCATAACTGAATCTGCTGTTCTGTGACAGCAGTACTCAATCTGTTGTTCTCTGGACAACAGAACTTAAACTCGTTACAGTGATTGACTTTTCTGTTTCAGTGCGTGAACTGCGAGTCGACCTCTTTTTCATAAGTATAAATGGAATCAAAGCATTAATTAGGCAATTTATTAGGTGGTACTAGTACCATACGATTCCATCTGGTACCTTTTTTTGTCTATTTAAACTTATTATTATTTTTCCACTAATTTTTTTGTTTCTTTTTTTTTCTTCCTTTCTCCTCTCCTCTCTCTTTCCTTTTGTCTTCCTCGTCTCTCTCTTTCCTCTCACCGAAATCGTCTCCCAATAGAACGGTCTCCAGCCTCTGCGGCAAAAGGAGCGAGCGGGAGGACAACGACGGCGAGAGGGCGTCTACTTCGCTCGAGATCGACGACGACAACGGCGGTAACGCCGCGACAAGGAAGAAGCTCCGCCTCTCCGACGAGCCGAAGTCGGTGCTTAATTGTCGATTCATAATAAGGTAAGATTCAACCTTGTAGTGTTTAATTGTCGATTAAATAAAGGTTTGAGGGTCGATTGTGGTAATTAAACTAATTAGGGTTTGATGTTGTTGGTGTTCTGAATTCCAGCCGGTTTGTGTGTTTGATTTAGATAGGTTTTGTTCTTCCAAATTCTTGGATTTGAATTTCTGGAGAATCCTTATTGAGTCTAGATTCTCTATGTGAAATTTGGTAATTGTTGGACAAGTATGAAATTAATTATGTTTTTTCTTATAAACTGTGTCAGCCCGGGAAATTGTAGGTTTGATTGAACAAGGTGGGATGTTTGAATCATATTTTGTAAAACCTTGACCCAAATTGAAATTGGTTTAATATTTTGAAAACTAGATAGATAGGGCTTTCTTTAATGACTGTTTTGATATTGTAAAATGTTCGTAAAGAATTCAGTTGGGGCGACGAAAACTAGGTTTGTGTGCTGAAATGTGAAAAACGGGAATTTTGATAAGTGTTTCGGAATAGTTTTGGATCTCTTTCACTAAACGAATAAATCTTTTAAAAATATAAAGGTGTATATAATGAGGTCAGTGAGTTGCTTTTTTATTTTCAAAGATATTTATTGGGTATGAAAATTATTAAAAATCTTTGAAATTTGTTGTTTCAGCTAAGGTGTTATTAACAGATTTGAGCAGTTTTAAGAAAACAGATCTAACTTGAAACTCTTTGATCCGATTCTTCTTTCAGTAGTTTTAAAATTCAATAAACTGTTTTAGCTACAGATTGTATGTAGGAACCTTTGTCCAGTTGTGAGTGGTGTAACCTCGGTGAGCCTAGGAAGTTGACTGGTGGACTAAGAGTATGGTTGTACGGGCAGTTCTAGGATTATTGTTATATCTCCTAATCGGTTGATCGAAACTTCATTTTATTTGATGGAGTCAGAAATTAACTGAAGTATCTTCATCTTCTTAGTTGCATCAGAACACAAAATTAAAATATTTAGTCCTCTCAAAGCCTTTGAAACAGACTGAAATAATGTACGAATATCCTAGAATGTTAAGCGTGCGTAGTTTTATTAAATTGAGCATAACTCCTAAACCATACATTGAAATTGGAGTTCGTTTGGCAGAAATATTAGACATTTGAATAAGATATAATTACTACGTTGTAACTAATTATATATGAAGTATGATTTAGGCGTACGGGGAGTCCGAAAATAAAGACGTGATCCGTTGTCGAGTGAAATACACGAGGTACATGAAAGGGACGAGAGATAGTTTTTCGAGACCTTGAATGTGACGTACACATGTGGGTAAAAGTACAACCTAAACTATTGGTTTAGTTATATGATTTTGTGTGAGTCAAGTATATAATTGTTTTTTTTTTGGTAAATGTCAATTTCATAAATAAAAAGTGTAACCGAACAACAAAAGCGCGTAAGAAAAATCTTACAGTTCCACACGAGATAACAGACTATCTCTCCAAATAACCAAATGCAACATATAACAATACTAATAATAACTAATTAAAAATTTACCAAGCTATATGCCAAACTCTCTTCAGTGCCGGTGCTTGAAGAGAGTTCGGGAGTCGTAACGTGATGATCCAGTCACGAACTATGGTAATTGTGGAAGAAGAGGCCTTACTAGCTATGACATGCTGGGATTCGATGTCCCGGGCTATCAAAAAATTATGCGGAACCGATAACCCGACCGAAAACCCTAGATCGCCGGAAGACCCGAACGCGAACCACCTCACGAGCTGGGGCCCGACCGAATGCCCAGCGAGGTCCGAGGACCGCGTGTACCCAGCCGAGCCCCCGCGAGGGTCTCGCGATCGTCCGCCGACGATCGCTGGGATTGCTACGAGCGATCCCCGGGCTGCTCGCGGCAGCCCCGCAGCGAGTCGATGACTCGCTGCCCCAGCGCACGGGGTCACCCCGTGCGAGCCGCTACGGGCGAACTCGTAGCACGCACCGGGTCGCTTCGAGTCGCCCCGCAGCTGACCCGCGATCGATCCGAGGATCGATCGCATCCCTCGGCTTCGGCCGAGGGTTCCCCGTAGCCGCGCCGGCGGCGATGAGGGCGGGGGGATCCGCCATGGCACCAGCCCACGGCATCCCCGGCGATCGACCGAAGTCGATCGCATGCCCCGGCGTCCAGCCGGGGCTTCCCCTTGTCGCGCGTCGCGGCGGTCCGAACCCTAGGGTTCGACCGCCACTTCGATCCTCGCCGGGGATCTCGAATCCCCGTCCCCGAGGTTCGTCGTTTTCCCGGATCATGCGTTCATGTATATATCACAATTAACACGCACATAAATCATAAAAGGGGGTTTATGATTTTACCTTCGATTCGTTGTACGGAGAAACGAAATCGGATTGATGACCTTGCGATCTTCCTACGTATTCCTTGCACCTCGTCCGAACGTCGTGTGGGCGACGATCTATCGAACTCCTATGGATCTCCTTCACTCTTCAAGACTTTATGATTGGCGTATCTTAGGTTAATGAATTGTGAAGACCATGTAGTGCTTTTATAGGCTACGTAGGGGATCATAAGGAGATGAAATATTGGGCTTCTAATATTGAAGATTAAATTGGGTCCAACCCAAATCCATTAATCCTTATTAATATTAATTTTATTTATTTTCTGTTGGAATTCGCTATCCCGGGTTATCAAAATTGCGGAACCGATAACCCGAACGAACCCTTCGCCGGAGATCATACGAACACCGACTCATCCGCCGAAGTCCGGGCTTTGGAGACCACGCACCCGAGGGCACGTAATCCGCCCCCACCCAAACTCCCGCGAGCCGAGGTTCATACAATCGAAACTCAATCGCCGGAGAAACCACGAGCCCGCGCGATCCGGGACCCGACCGAACGCGTCGCGCGCACGAGGCGCGCGGACGCCCAGCCGAGTCCCCGCGAGGGGACTCGCGATCGCTACGGGCGATCGCTGGGTTGCTACGAGCAACCCCGCAGCGGATCCGGCGATCCGCTGCTACGCGGCTAGGGCTCGCGTCCAGCGAGCCGCTGCGGGGAAACCCGCAGCTCGCTACGAGCTGCTACGGGTCATCCCCGTAGCCCTAGCGATCAGCCCCGTAGGGCTCGATCGACCCTCGGCGTCCAGCCGAGGGTTCGCGCACTCGATCCCCGCGAGGGATCCACGAGCCGCCGGCGGTCCGGTGGCTTCGCCACCACCGCCCGGCTCGACCCTCGGTCCGGGGTTCGATCCTCGGATCTTCGTCCTACGGTATTTTCAATAAAACACAAATCGAACAATTAACAAGTGCGTTGAGAATTGTACCTACGATTCGTTGTTCGGAGAAACGAAATCGATGATGACCTCGTGACCTTCCCGCGTATTCCTTGCACTCCGTTCGAACGTCGGGTGGGCGACGAGCTATCGAACTTATGGATCCTCTTCACTCTCGAACTTTATTGTTGGCGTTACGTAGGTTAAGAAGTGAAGACCATGTAGTGCTTTTATAGGCTACGAAGGGGATCAAAAGGAGAATAAATATTGGGCTTTAATATTGAAAATTAAATTGGGTCCAACCCAAATCCATTAATTCTTATCAATATTAATTTTATTTATTTTCCACTATATAAATAAAATTGACCTCCCAATATTATTCCATATTATACCAAATAATATTTCTCCAACTTAGTATTATTTATTCCGTGTATTTAAGATTTAAATATCCATGAATAAAATTTATTTATTGCTTAATAAATTTATTCATCTCTTTTATCCGAGACTAGTACCACTCAACCTTATTTATTGTGCGGAACAAATCCACTCGCGAGGTTTACACAATAAATCCTTATGAGCTCATCTCGGGGATATTATCAACCCTTACGGGATACACTGCCCCTTCAAGAATTCACGGCATGCCATATATAAAATATAGTGACCCAACTTAACCGGTAATCAACCCAATAATTAAACCGGTTAATTCCTTTGGTAAATCAAAGTCACTTATATTAAATATACACACCCGCAATTGTTTCAGGGATTAAGAATAAAATACTCCGAGCCTCAAATCAATTATCGCCGAGCAATCCTAATTGATGAGTCTCAATCGATCCGCTCAATACACCAAGTGTACAAGTGTGATAAGATAATCAAGACAAATTATCTTCTCTCTCACACAACGACTATACCGATGGATTGGTCCGTGTCCATCTAGGTCGTGAGCAACTGTTTGATTAAATACGAGTAACCGATAGTATGATCTTCTGTGCGGGCCCGACACACCATACTAACTACAACGTATAAAATCCAGGACTATGATTTGCATGTATTTAATTAACAATAATTAAAAGCAAATGAATGTCTGTAATAGATAGATAAATGAAAGTGCATACAGAGTTCAGAATACTCAAATCTAGACATTAAGTATACTACTCCATCAATCTCCCACTTATACTAAGGTCTAGTCTTATCCTCCAAACTTCTGACTCCCAAACCCTCCAAGTGCTTGTAGTATACTTCCTTAGGAAGTATCTTGGTGAAAGGGTCCGCTAGGTTGTCTTCCGAAGCTATCTTGGTGACTATCGCATCGCCCCTCTTGACGATGTCTCGAATCAGGTGGTACTTGCTCTATGTGTTATCTTACACTTATGGACTTGTGATTTCTTACCATTTGCCATCGCACCGCTATTGACATAGCCTTTGGCAAATTAAGAATCACATCTAAGTCCCAGAGATTATCCCGGAGCTATACCAAAACTTCCGCTGCCTCTGAGGCCGCTTATTTGGTTACCCATGGCAGAGTCCGAAAAGCATCGTGCTTATCACTCTTCCATGTTAAAACTCCTTCTCCTTTAATAGTGAAACACATAGCCTGATATCGACTTACACCGGTCCTTATTCGATTAGAAATCTAAGAGAATGTAATCCAAAGGAAATGTTTGTCTGCTCCGTAATCCAGAACATAGTTTCCAGTACTTCGAAAGTACTTAAAATGTTCATTACAGCAGTCAAGTATTCCTTTCCAGGATTACCTTGATATCCTCCCACTATGCTAACCGCATAGCCGATATCAGGTTCTTGTTTTCAACAATGCATTCATCGAGCTTTCCACACTTAAAGTGTAGGAAACTGCTTTCATTGCTTCTATCTCCTTCTGTGTTCCAAAACACATATCCTTAGATAGATGCATTCCGTATCTGAAAGGTAACGAACCTTTCTGGGAATCTTGCATGTTAAAACGAACCACAATCATATATATGTAAGATGTCCAGGAGAAGTACAATGTTCTCTCCTAGAGATCCAAGATCTCAAGAACAGGTCCAACTTCTTCCTTTATCTTTCATAATGATTTATCCAGACAACCATCATTTCATGTCTGATTACATCTTTACATTGTTGCCAATGAAAAAATGTTATCTACATAATACCCGAGAAACACCACCTTGTTTCCATCACGTTTCCATACACACGATTCGTCTATGCTTTGATGAATCCATAAAATGGACTATCTCATCAATTTGCAAGTACCACGAACTCGAGGCTTGTTTCAATCCATAAATGGATCGATTAAGCTTGCACACTAGATGATCTCGCCCCTTAGCAATGAATCCTTCTGGTTGTTTGTCTCGTCAAGACTTCCATTAAGGAAAGCTGTCTTGACATCCATTTGCCACACCTCATAATCCATATGAGCTGCTATGGATAAGAGAATCCGGATCGACTTTATCTTGGCTACCGGCGAGAAGGTCTCCTCATAATCGATTCCCTCTTTCTGAGTATATCCTTTCGCAACAAGCCTAGCTTTAAAGGTTTCAACCTTTCCGTCAGATCCTCTCTTTCTCTTGTAGACCCATTTACACCCAATTGGCTTTACGCCGCTTGGTGGTTCTACAAGATCCCAGACTTTATTAGAATCCATAGATTCTATTTCGGATTTCATCGCTTTCTTCCAAGAAGGCGCATCTATATCTTGTACCGCCTCATCATAGGTCCAGGGATCGACTTCATGAACTCCGGGTGCCGAGTCCGAAGACTCACCCAGTCCAATCCATCTGTCCGGTTGTTTGACAACCCTCCCACTACGACGGCGTTCCGGTGTATTAACAGTGACAGTATTAGGTGCAGGTTCTAGTGGTGTATCTATACTTGGTTCGGCTGTATCCAGTCCTTATCGTTCTCTCTCATTCAAAGTATTACGTCACTTTGGGCTTGTGGTTCATCTAATAGTCTTCCTCTAAGAACCGGGCGTTAGAACTTATAACGTCCTTCTGGTTCATAGTACTATTTGAACACACATCTTTTGTTCTTCTAGGACATTCTACAACCGCATTTGAATGCGCCGTTGTTTCCAGACATATCCATAGAACATAGGTAGTTCCGTATAACTCATGCCTTTACTATTTCTATAAGAGTTCCATTTCTTAATTTCCGACACACCATTCCTACACAAGAGTGTATGGTGTAGTCATTTGGGATCAAATCCCAATCTCTGATCAGTATGCCATGCATTCCTCAGACAGGCACTTTCCTCCGCGATTAGATCGCAGGCTTTCAATGGATATACCATGATGGTTCCCCACAATAGCTTTGTGTCCATTGACTTGTCAAAACACTTTGCTTTTGTGGCACATCAGGTATGCTAATCCATTTTTCGAGTAATCATAAAATGAAGTACTCGTATTTTATTGTCTGAGTAGACAAAGGTCTGCATACATCAGAGTTAATCAATTCTAATACTTGTCCGGATCTTATACCTTATATCCATAAAGGATTGCTTTGTCGTATTATCTTCCAAATTAGATTCTTAGGTCGGAAGGTCCACTCCTTCAACTTAATTGATCTTACAATCAATTTTCGACCCTTGAACTTCTCATTTGAATAAATATGACTTAGCATAAGAATCCACAAGTATAAATGATTAAATAAAGAAATCTCTTATTAGTAAAACGAGTTATATATAGAACGGTTCGTTGCATCGTGGTGGACTCAGGATTCATCATTTATATATTGCTAGCTAATGTACCAAAATAGATAATACCATTATTTCTCCTTATAACCATCAAATGATTAAAAGAAATAAAATATCCATTTATTAGAAATCCAGAACAAAGTTCTTTCTAATTTGAAAGGTACATAAAAGCAATAACCCAAAATGAAATCCTATAAAATGTCCTCCACTGCAACTGCTGCCTCCTCTACAGCATTGCCCATGTAGACTACGATTTCTTCTTTTCTAAGTCGTCGGGTTTCCTGGAACCCTTGCATTTAGAATGCACATACCGTCAGTGGTTCTATATCTACACACCAGGTTCCGGCAGATAATACCACTGACTATGTTTTATGACTAAAGAAGATTTCGTACTTTCTTTGAGAGGATAATCAGACTTCCAGTACCCAGACTGCTTGCATCGAAAGCACTTGCCCAAAGGCTTGCCTTTCCCAATCCGTGGCTTTGAGCCACTGGGTTTCTTTGCATGCTTTTCCTCTAGCCTTGCCACAAAAGCTTGTGATTTTCTCAACCTACGCACAAACTCCGCTTTCGCCGAATCCTTTTTAAGAGACTCATTGAGAGAGAACTCTGTGAGTATGTTAATCACCTCTTGTCCGGCTTCCACGCTATGTCTCAACATCATCCTGAGGTCATTTCGAATGTCCTCATCAGTTGGGACAACAGTGGATTCGGAAAGCTCAACAGTCTGAACAATGTCCAGATTTCGTTCCCAATCATCACCATATGGAACCGGTGAGTTTACATCCTTAAGTATATCACAAAGTGGGGTCACAGTCATTCTTAACCTATAAGCACATAAAACAGACAAACAATTTAATATCCGATATTATCTCCCTCAAATAATATCATTAAATCACTAATCACATCTAAAATCCCATCAGGTAAGGCAAGCCACGTGGTGTGGACGTTTACCCACCCAAATGATTTAGCAATTAGATTTTCTTCGGTCATACATCAATTATAGCGTAACCTCGTGGGGAGGAATACTACAACGCGTATCTAAGTGTAAACCATTACTCAGTACCAAAGTAAATTACTTGGAATTGCTAAATCACCGCAAGCCACGTGGTGTGGACGTTTACGATAACTTCACAACTCTTCATAATTACTTACAACTGTCTACATCAATTAATCCAAAATCCGTCAGCATAGCAAGCCACGTGGTGTGGACGTTTACTACACTAAGAGACTTTTATAATTGACTCCCAATTACTCGATCCATTTGATCTCGTAAATCAAGACGTGGAGAATCATAAGTGAAACTCGAAGTTTCTAACCAGTGATTCACCATGCGAACGACCCTATCTCTCATAAATGAGGGAGCCGAGCAGACAAACGACCCACCTATCAAAGAATGGCACGAAAGTCTCTAATTTGTGTCCTCTACATGACCAAGTGGCTCTGGCTCCATTCCACTCCCCGGGGTGAGAATGAGTCGACTTGAAATCAGCTTTGGAAAGACAAATTAGGCATTGTTTGATAAACTTAATCAATGTTTCTTGTAAGAGGAATTACAAGAACTCTCCTCCAATGACTTATCTATATATACCTCAAAGGTATATAAAAGTCACCAAGAGAGCAGCAATGGAGACCATGGGTATGTTTCCATACCCTCTCCCACTTAGCTTTTTACAATAAAGGGATATGCTATCTAGTGCATAAAATAAACACATATAGCATGCATACATGTAATAAAGCACATAGTATTATCACATAGTCAAAATAATTACTAGAATATTATTTTCCGACTATTATGGCTTCATCACATCCCCGTACGCATCTTCTAGTCTTCAGTCTTCGTTTCTTGAATGCCCCATGTGACGAGAATATTAATGTCCAATATTTAAATCCATTTATTTTCAATTAATCCAAAAGTTACTTAATTCGAAAATTAAGTCAATTGAATATATTAAAAATAAAATTAAATATTATTAATATTTTTTATTTATTTTATTTTCTTTTTCCACTTCATTAAATCACTAGAATAATCTATCCAAGATACACTTGGAATATTCTAAATGATATCCATAATGAAATAAAGAAATAAAATAGTTAGTACTTTTATACTTTTCTAAATTTATTTTTATTCCTAATCCATGAATATTCCCATGAGTAGGAATAATCAAATAGGAAAAATAAATTTAGTACTAAATTAATTCCTTTTCTATTTTTCTAGAATATTCCATAAAGAAATATTCAAAATAGGAAACTATGAATTAATTAGGAAAGTATATTTCCGGTAGGAGTAGTCCGGGTTGGGAGACCCCGAACCACCCCAACCTTCGATCGACCGGCCACCCACGGGGAGGAGCGCCGCCGCCCAGCCAAGCCGACAACCACCGAGGTGGTGGCAGCCGCGGCTAGGGCAACAGCCCCCATGCCCATAGCCATCGATCGGGCATCACGGGGATCGATCCAATCGATCCCTAGCCCTTCGTCCCTCTCGTCACTTCGTCTTCTCCGGCGGTCTTCGATACGTCGATCCAATCGCAAAATAAATTTACAAAAATCTAAATTACAATTCCGGTATCGATTCTATACACGAAATCGACCCTATACATTTTCCGGAAAAACAACGAACATAATAATAAATCCTAAATTCGGTCAACCCCCGAATTTTTACTATTACAAGCATTCACCACCAAAAAACGAATCTCGACATGTCCGAGAGTTTAATAAAACCAACAATCACATGACAAAATAATTAAACGAATAATCATCAAGCCATAATAGTCGGAACCCTGCAAGGTAGAACAATTTTATCGAAAATACCGCGAACGTAAACCACGCTCTGATACCAATTGTTGGAATTCGCTATCCCGGGTTATCAAAATTGCGGAACCGATAACCCGAACGAACCCTTCGCCGGAGATCATACGAACACCGACTCATCCGCCGAAGTCCGGGCTTTGGAGACCACGCACCCGAGGGCACGTAATCCGCCCCCACCCAAACTCCCGCGAGCCGAGGTTCATACAATCGAAACTCAATCGCCGGAGAAACCACGAGCCCGCGCGATCCGGGACCCGACCGAACGCGTCGCGCGCACGAGGCGCGCGGACGCCCAGCCGAGTCCCCGCGAGGGGACTCGCGATCGCTACGGGCGATCGCTGGGTTGCTACGAGCAACCCCGCAGCGGATCCGGCGATCCGCTGCTACGCGGCTAGGGCTCGCGTCCAGCGAGCCGCTGCGGGGAAACCCGCAGCTCGCTACGAGCTGCTACGGGTCATCCCCGTAGCCCTAGCGATCAGCCCCGTAGGGCTCGATCGACCCTCGGCGTCCAGCCGAGGGTTCGCGCACTCGATCCCCGCGAGGGATCCACGAGCCGCCGGCGGTCCGGTGGCTTCGCCACCACCGCCCGGCTCGACCCTCGGTCCGGGGTTCGATCCTCGGATCTTCGTCCTACGGTATTTTCAATAAAACACAAATCGAACAATTAACAAGTGCGTTGAGAATTGTACCTACGATTCGTTGTTCGGAGAAACGAAATCGATGATGACCTCGTGACCTTCCCGCGTATTCCTTGCACTCCGTTCGAACGTCGGGTGGGCGACGAGCTATCGAACTTATGGATCCTCTTCACTCTCGAACTTTATTGTTGGCGTTACGTAGGTTAAGAAGTGAAGACCATGTAGTGCTTTTATAGGCTACGAAGGGGATCAAAAGGAGAATAAATATTGGGCTTTAATATTGAAAATTAAATTGGGTCCAACCCAAATCCATTAATTCTTATCAATATTAATTTTATTTATTTTCCACTATATAAATAAAATTGACCTCCCAATATTATTCCATATTATACCAAATAATATTTCTCCAACTTAGTATTATTTATTCCGTGTATTTAAGATTTAAATATCCATGAATAAAATTTATTTATTGCTTAATAAATTTATTCATCTCTTTTATCCGAGACTAGTACCACTCAACCTTATTTATTGTGCGGAACAAATCCACTCGCGAGGTTTACACAATAAATCCTTATGAGCTCATCTCGGGGATATTATCAACCCTTACGGGATACACTGCCCCTTCAAGAATTCACGGCATGCCATATATAAAATATAGTGACCCAACTTAACCGGTAATCAACCCAATAATTAAACCGGTTAATTCCTTTGGTAAATCAAAGTCACTTATATTAAATATACACACCCGCAATTGTTTCAGGGATTAAGAATAAAATACTCCGAGCCTCAAATCAATTATCGCCGAGCAATCCTAATTGATGAGTCTCAATCGATCCGCTCAATACACCAAGTGTACAAGTGTGATAAGATAATCAAGACAAATTATCTTCTCTCTCACACAACGACTATACCGATGGATTGGTCCGTGTCCATCTAGGTCGTGAGCAACTGTTTGATTAAATACGAGTAACCGATAGTATGATCTTCTGTGCGGGCCCGACACACCATACTAACTACAACGTATAAAATCCAGGACTATGATTTGCATGTATTTAATTAACAATAATTAAAAGCAAATGAATGTCTGTAATAGATAGATAAATGAAAGTGCATACAGAGTTCAGAATACTCAAATCTAGACATTAAGTATACTACTCCATCATTTTCCACTATATAAATAAAATTGCACTCCCAATATTTATCCATATTATATCAAATAATATTTTTCCGGTTAGTATTATTTATTCCGTGTATTTAAGATTTAAATATCCATAAATAAATTTATTTATTGCACAATAAATAATATTCATCTCTTATATCCGAGACTAGTACCGTTCAACCTTTATTATTGTGCGGAACAAATCCACTCATGAGGTTTACACAATAATTCCTTATGAACTCATCTCGGGGATATTATCAACCCTTCCGGGATACACTTTCCCGTCAAGTATTCACGGCATGTCATATATAAAATATAGCGACCCAATTTTACCGGTAATTAACCCAATAATTAAATCGGTTAATTCCTTTGGAAAATCAAAGTCTCTAATATTAAATATACACACCCGCAATAATTTCAAGGATTAAGAATAAAATACTCTGAGATTTAAATTGATTATCCAAGGCAATCCTAATCAATAAATCTCAAGCGATCCGCCCAATACACTAGGTGTACAAGTGTGATAAAATAATTAAGATAAATTATTTTCTCTCTCACACAACGACTATACCGATGGATTGGTCCGTGTCCATCTAGGTCGTGAGCAACCGTTCGATTAAATACGAGTAACCGATAGTATGATCTTCTGTGTGCCCATGCACACCATACTAACTACAACGTATAAAATCCAGGACTATATTTTGCATAAATAATTAAATGCAAATAATTGCTTATTAATTAAATAGGTTAAATGCTATGACCGGGAGTTTACCGATACTTAAATCTAGACATTAAGTACACAACTCCAACAATCTCCCACTTGTACTAAGGTCTAGTCATTTCCTCCAAACTCCCGACTCCCATACTCATCACGTGCTTAAGTTATACTTCCCAGAAGTATTATGTGAATGAGCAATCTAGGTTGCCGCTCTGAAGTTATCTTGGTGACTACTGCGTCGTCTCCCTAGACGATGACTCGAATCAGGTGGTACTTGCTCTATGTGTTACCATCATTTTTTGAACTTATGACTTCTTCCAGTTTACCATGCACCGCTATGTACATAGCCTTTGGTGAACCAAGAATCATATCCAAGTTCAGAGGTCATTCCGGAAACCTAACCAAAACTTCCGCTGCCTCTGAGGCTGCTATTCGGTTTATGATAGAGTCCGATAAGCATCACACTTATCACTCTTTCATCCTTAGGTTCCACCTCTTCTAAAATGAACACATAGCCTGATATCGACTTACACTGGTCTTTCTCTGATTTTGGATCTGAGAAACTGTAATCTAAGAAGATTTCGTCTTGCTTAGTAATCCAATACCTCCAAGTACTTTTACAGCATTCGAATATCTCTTATCCAGATTACTTTGATATCCTCCCACTACGCTAACCGCATGGTTGATATAAGGTTCTTGTTTTACAACATTGCATCTACAAAGCTTCTCCACACTCGAAGTGTAGGTAACTGCTTTGTTTATATCTATCTCCTTTATGTGTTCAAGACACATACCTTTAGATAGATGCATTCTGTTCTCGAAAGGCAATAACCCTTCTCAGAATTATGCATGTTTAAAACAAACCATAATCGCATAAGATATCTTAAGAGAAGTACAAATGTTCTTATCTAGAGATCGAGAGATTCCAAGAACATGATCCAACTTACTCTTAATCTTATATCTTGATTCATTTAGACAACCTCTATTTTATGTCTGACAACACTTTTACATTGTTGCCAACGATGAAGTGTTATCTACACAAAATTCCGAGAAACACCATCTTGTTTCCATTACGTCTCCAATACACCTTCCTCATCCAAGCTTGTACTTCTAAATGATCTTGCCTCTTAACAATAACTTATTGTTATCCAAGTAGGCACATTTAGATTAGTACTGCCCCTATGCAGAACTAGGGATCGATTTCATGTCTACTAGATCCAGAGTTCAAAACTCCTCCAGTCTTATGAACATCTCTGGTTGCTTAACAACCTCCCACTGCAATGGCGTTTCGGTGTATAACAGTAATAACATTAGGTGCAGTTAGTGGTGTACTACTACTCGGTCAGGCTGGTTCTTAGTCTTTCCCTTTCCTCATTTTAAAGCACTTTGTCAGTTAGGGCATTGTAGTTCATCTAATAGTCTTCCTCTAAGAACCGGGCGAGGACACCCCTCTGGTTCGTAGTACTATCGAAAATACAATTACTTGTTCTTCTAGGATATTCTACAACCACATTGAATGTGCCGTTGTATCCAGAAATATCCATAGAACATAGGTAGTTCCGAACAAACTTGTCCTTTTACTATTAGAATTCCACTTCTTATTCCTGACACACCATGTCTATACATCAGTGTATGGTGTAGTCGTTTGAGACTTAATCTCAATCTTTGATTTATGCTATGTGTTATTCAGATAGGTGATAGCCTCCGCGAACAAGTCGCAGGCTTTTTAATGAATATACTTTGAAGGTTCCCCATAATAGCTTCGTGTCTACGGATAGACACTTCGCTTTTATGGCACATCAAGTATTCTAATCCATCTTCGAGTATTCTTTGAAAGAACGACTCGTACCTTTCTAATCACACATGTTACCGCATTAATCATAAATCATTCTCAATACTTGTCCGAATTCCATCCTTTATCCAGAAAGGTTAACTTAGTTGTATCATCTTGCTAAATTAGATTCTTAGGTCAGGAGGTCCATTCCTCCAACTATAATTGATCAAATCAACTTCGACCTTTTGAATCCCTTTTTGAATAGATACTACTAAGTTCAAGAATTCACAAGTATAATGATTGATAAGAAAATACATCTAATAAGTAAAACAAGTTATACATAACGGTTTGTTGCATCGTGGTAGACTAAGGATTCATCATTCATATATTGCTATCTAATGTACCAGAATAGATAACACCATTATTTCTTATCTAAATCATTCAATGATTAAAGAAATAAATATCCATTCATTAATAAAGAAAACCAGAACAAAAGTTCTTTTTCAAAATAAAGGGGTACATAAAGCAATAACTTTGAAATGAAATCCTAAAACAGATAAATGTCTTCCACTGCAACTTCTGCTACCCCAACAGCTTCGCCCATGTAGACTCGAACTCTTCTTCTCTAAGTCGCCGGGTTTTCTGGAACCCCTGCATTTAAAACAATGCACATACCGTCAGTGGTTCCATATCTACACACCAGAATTCTGGTAGATATTACCGCTGACTATGTTTTTACGACTAAAGAAAAATTCGTACCTCTGAGAGGACATTCAGACTTCCAGTGTCCAGACTTGTTGCATTGGAAGCACTTGCCCCTTGGCTTACTAGCCCCCACTCGTGGTCCATTCCTCTTGGCACCACTGGGTTTTAAGGCTTGCTTCCTTTTCTTGCCCCTACCTCCAACAGCTTTCAAGCTTTTGGACTTGGTAGCTACAAGCGCTTGAGACTTGCCCTTCTTGTAGATCCCCTCTGCCGCCTTCAGTTCAGTCAGGAGTTGCGCAAGAGTATAAGATAGTTTACCCATATTATAGCTCATACGAAACTGCTCAAAACTAGGGGTCAGAGACTGGAGTATGATGTCGACTTGCGTCTCACCATCAATCATAGCTCCTAGGTACTCCAATTCATTCAACAGACTCATCATCTTGAGAACGTGCTCCTCAACGGGCGTTCCTTCAGACTGAGTAGTCGACATGAGGACTCTCATGGCTTCTTGCCTACCCGCACGGTCATGATGCCCAAACATCTCCTTGAGGTTAAATAACATATCCTCGGCAGTGTTCATCGACTGATGCTGGGTTTGGAGTACATTTGACATAGAAGCCAAAATATAGCACCTAGCAATTTCATCAGCCTTTTTCCACTTCCGATATGCTTCTTTTTCCTCATCAGTTGAGGCAGCCGTGGGTTCAGCAGGGCATTGCTCATAGAGTACAAACTTGTACTCTTCAGCAGTCAGGACAATGTCTAAATTTCTCTTCCAATCAATGTAGTTTTGACCAGTGAGTTTTTGTTCCTTGAGTATCATAGAAAGTGGATTCATAGCTATTCTATAAACCTATAAGCACACATAAACAAACAATCAATTTAATGTCCGATATTATCTCCCTCAAATAATATCATTAAATTACTAATTGCGTCTAAAATCCCATCAGGTAAGGCAAGCCACGTTCGTGTGGACGTTTACCCACCCAAATGATTTAGCAACTAGTTTTGCTTTGGTCGTACATCATTATAGCGTTACTTCGTTGGGAAGAATACTACAAAGCGTACCTAAGTGTAAACCATCACTCAGTACTAAGGAGAATCGTTTAGAATTGTTACGTCACCGCAAGCCACGTTCGTGTGGACGTTTACGACAACTTGCAACTCTTCACAATTCCCTATAACTGTCTACATCAATTAATCTAAAATCCCATTCAGTGTAGCAAGCCACGTTCGTGTGGACGTTTACTACACCAAAAGATTTATATAATTGAAATCCAATTACTTGAACCATTCGATTTCCGCAAATCAAGACTTGGAGAATCATAAGTGAAACTCGAAGTTTCTAACCAGTGATTCACCATGCGAACGACCCTATCTCTCATAAATGAGGGAGCCGAGCAGACAATCGATCCATCTATCAAAGAATGGTACGAAGGTCTCTAATTTGTGTCATCCACATGACCAAGTGGCTTTGGCTCCATTCCACTCCCCGGGGTGAGAATGAGTCGACTTGAAGTCAGTTTCAGAAAGACAAATTAGGCATTGTTTGATAAACTTGATCAATGTTTCTTGTAAAAGGAATTACAAGAATTCTCCTCTAATGACTCGTCTATACGAACTAAGAAAGTCCATAAGAGTCACCAAGAGAACAGTGATGGAGACCATGGGAATGTTTCCATCCCCTCTCCCACTCAGCTTTTTACAATAAAGGGATACGCTATCTAGTGCATAAAGTAAACACATATAGCATGCATATAAGCAATAAAGCACATAGATCACATAGTCAAAATAATGCTAGAAAATTATTTTCCCGACTATCATGGCTTTATACCATCTTCATATGCATCTTCTAGTCTTCAGTCTTCGTTTCTTGAATGCTCCATGTGACGAGAATATTAATCTCTAATATTTAAATCTATTTATTTTCAATTAATCCAAAAGATACTTAATTCGAAAATTAAGTCAATTGAATATATCAAAAATAAAATTAAATATTATTAATATTTTTATTTACTTATTTTCCTATCTAATTCTATTAAATCTCTAGAATAATCTATCCAAGTAAAACTTGGAATATTCTAGAAGACATCTATAATAGAACAAGGAAATAAAATAAATTAGGACTCTACTACTTTCCATTTTTAATTAATTTCCATCTAATGAAAATTCCCAAGAATAGGAATAATCAAATAAGAAATAAATTAATACCAAATCAATTGGATTCCTAATCCATGAATATCTCCATAAAGGAAATAAATCAATAGGAATAAAATTATTTCCAATTAATTCTTTTCCTAATCCATGAGAGTTTCCTAAAAGGAAAACACTCAAATAGGAAAAACGAATTAATTTAGGAAAATGAATATTGGTAGAAGTGGCATGGGTTGGGAGATCCCCATACCACCACCACCATCGACCGCCGCCACCACCGGAAAAGGAAACCGCCGCCGCCACCCCAGCTGGCCGGCCACCACCGCCGGCGGCAGCCCCAGCCGAGGGGCGATCGACCCCTCCCCATGGCTTCGGTCGTGGGGTCGATCATGGGGTTGATCGACTCCCCGGTTTTTCGTCCCCTTCGTCTTCGTCACTCGTCTTCGTCTTCCGGCGATCGTTCCAACATCGAACCAACGTAAATAAATTACAAGAATTTAAATTACACTATCCGGTATCGATTCTATACATGAAATCGACCCTATACATTTTCCGGAAAATAAAGAACGTAATAATAAATCCTAAATTCGGTCAACCCCCAAATTTTTACTATTACAAACATTCAACCACACAAAACGAATCTCGACATGTCCGAGAGTTTAATAAACGAATAATCATGATAATTAATTAACGCAATAATTAAATCCAACCATGATAGCCGGAAATCCCAGCAAGGTAGAACAATAATCGAACATATACATGAACACGAAACCAAACGCTCTGATACCAGTTGTTGGGATTCGATGTCCCGGGCTATCAAAAAATTATGCAGAACCGATAACTCGACCGAAAACCCTAGATCGCCGGAAGACCCGAACGCGAACCACCTCACGAGCCGGGGCCCGACCGAATGCCCAGCGAGGTCCGAGGACTCCGTGCACCCAGCCGAGCCCCCGCGAGGGTCTCGCGATCGTCTGCGGACGATCGCTGGGATTGCTACGAGCGATCCCCGGGCTGCTCGCGGCAGCCCCGCAGCGAGTCGATGACTCGCTGCCCCAGCGCACGGGGTCACCCCGTGCGAGCCGCTACGGGCGAACCCGTAGCACGCACGGGGTCGCTGCGAGTCACCCCGCAGCTGACCCGCGATCGATCCGAGGATCGATCGCATCCCTCGGCTTCGGCCGAGGGTTCCCCGTAGCCGCGCCGGCGGCGATGAGGGCGGGGGGATCCGCCGTGGCACCAGCCCACGGCATCCCCGGCGATCGACCGAAGTCGATCGCATGCCCCGGCGTCCAGCCGGGGCTTCCCCTTGTCGCGCGTCGCGGCGGTCCGAACCCTAGGGTTCGACCGCCACTTCGATCCTCGCCGGGGATCTCGAATCCCCGTCCCCGAGGTTCGTCGTTTTCCCGGATCATGCGTTCATGTATATATCACAATTAACACGCACATAAATCATAAAAGGGGGTTTATGATTTTACCTTCGATTCGTTGTACGGAGAAACGAAATCGGATTGATGACCTTGCGATCTTCCTACGTATTCCTTGCACCTCGTCCGAACGTCGTGTGGGCGACGATCTATCGAACTCCTATGGATCTCCTTCACTCTTCAAGACTTTATGATTGGCGTATCTTAGGTTAATGAATTGTGAAGACCATGTAGTGCTTTTATAGGCTACGTAGGGGATCATAAGGAGATGAAATATTGGGCTTCTAATATTGAAGATTAAATTTAGTCCAACCCAAATCCATTAATCCTTATCAATATTAATTTTATTTATTTTCCACTATATAAATAAAATTGCACTCCCAATATTTATCCATATTATATCAAATAATATTTTTCCGGTTAGTATTATTTATTCCGTGTATTTAAGATTTAAATATCCATGAATAAATTTATTTATTGCACAATAAATAATATTCATCTCTTATATCCGAGACTAGTACCGTTCAACCTTTATTATTGTGCGGAACAAATCCACTCATGAGGTTTACACAATAATTCCTTATGAACTCATCTCGGGGATATTATCAACCCTTCCGGGATACACTTTCCCGTCAAGTATTCACGGCATGTCATATATAAAATATAGCGACCCAATTTTACCGGTAATTAACCCAATAATTAAATCGGTTAATTCTTTTGGAAAATCAAAGTCTCTAATATTAAATATACACACCCGCAATAATTTCAGGGATTAAGAATAAAATACTCTGAGATTTAAATTGATTATCCAAGGCAATCCTAATCAATAAATCTCAAGCGATCCGCCCAATACACTAGGTGTACAAGTGTGATAAAATAATTAAGATAAATTATTTTCTCTCTCACACAACGACTATACCGATGGATTGGTCCGTGTCCATCTAGGTCGTGAGCAACCGTTCGATTAAATACGAGTAACCGATAGTATGATCTTCTGTGTGCCCATGCACACCATACTAACTACAACGTATAAAATCCAGGACTATATTTTGCATAAATAATTAAATGCAAATAATTGCTTATTAATTAAATAGGTTAAATGCTATGACCGGGAGTTTACCGATACTTAAATCTAGACATTAAGTACACAACTCCAACATGACATGTGTCTCCAGTAAAGCAACCATACTAACCGCATGCTCATGAATAAGATTCCGGAATACCCGCTGATGGTACGGCTTATTCAGCCCCCGTGCATTCCAGCAAAGCGTATTAAACATGAGCAGGAGTAAGAAAGGTTGCTTTAGGACCCTGCTCGACCACAACTATATCTCCGTGCATACTCTCATTCTCATCATCCGTCTAAGTCAGATCATCAATTTCTTCTAACATCTCATTCGAACCCATGCAAATGTCCTTCCCTGAACCTGTCCCCGGATGTCCAGCAGAACCATGGTTCTTGTCTCCGGCAAGAGGCCTCCCATGCACTTCTGTACGTGTACCAGGCAATCCATTTTTCCTCGTCGCTTGCTCTCCCAAATCTCGTAACACACCAAATGAATTGGAGCACGTACCTGTTTTCACCTGAACAGGTGCGTCAACCATTTTTCGATCAGAATTCGATGGAGTAGGAGGTACAGCTCCATTGTGAGGCTGGTGTAGCTCCTGGGAAATCACATTACCATCACGAGCAGCCACCGGTGAAGGATTACGCCCCTTTTTTCCCTGTTTCTTCTTACCAATTATTGTCCATTCATCTCCCGTTTTTATTTGCACATTCTTGCTCGTAATAGTAGTCGGGGCAGCACGCTTAGGCTCGTACCTTTGAATGGGCAGCGTAGCAGTTGGTGTAACCGCCCGAGGGCACTTAGAGGTATGATGTCCGAAAGAATCACACGACGTACACGTTGGCAGTCTCCATTCATACTCAATATCGATACGGCAACTACCTTTGTACTCACCAGCAATTACCGTAGGTTTTAAAAGTATAACATGGTCCTTAAAATCTCCCTCCACTTTCTTCATCACACAAACCCTAGCATAGTCGAGCCGAGCCATGGATGAAGTATAAATATCCGGGTATAACGGTACCCCAACTGCACTAGCAACAATGCTCAAGCCTTCAAGACTCCAGTATTCAAGTGGTAAATTACGCAATTTAATCCAAATCGGCACCTCTCTATGGACCTTTTTCTCCAAGTTCATGCCTTCCCGCCACCGCTGTAAGAACATGGGTTTCCCAGCAAAAATCCATGGTCCTCCCTCGACCACCGTTAGTAAATCTGACTCCGACTTGAAGGAAAAGAAGAAAAAACCATTCTCCTTAGCCTTCACTTCCACCAGGCCCTTCCAAATCGGCATAACAATTTTTTTCGTAGCTTGGAACCCTAAGATAGCTCCCAGAAAATAGCCGACAAGCGTATACTCCCAACGTTTCATCCCTTCTTGCACAATTCTCCATGACGGTCGAACAAACACCATCCCGTTATTAGTTTCTGGAGCTACAAATTTCAGAGAAACCCTAGAAGGCTTGAGTTGCGGGGCACCGTGCTCTGAACCCTGTGGTGTGTTGAGTTGAATGCTCCCCACGAACAGGTTCGAAACTAAATCCTCCTCCCGTACCTGTGTTGACGCTGTTGGTTTAAGATTCTTAGTAAGTGTTTGGGCTGCAGTGTCCAAGTTCAGTTGAGGCCCAGTAGTTAGGAGCGGACCATTTGCTGAAAAACAATTTGAATTTCCAAATAAATTTTTATTCAAATTTAATCCCATATCAGAAATAATATTCGCATCCTTATCTCCCTCCTCAACATTGGAATTTGACGATTTCTTACTCTCAAATCTCCCCTTAAGACTCGACTCAATAACAGGTAAGTCCCCTTCTTTAGCTGCGTAATTATGGGACGGGTCAACGCTGGATTTTGAATTCAAAATTCTAGGCTGCGTTTGGCTAGCTGATAACACAGAATTTCCCAACTTCAAACCACTTATACTGTCACTCGGAAAACCTTGAAGAACAACATGGCTCCCAATCCAAGAATCTGCTTCAATACTAATTGCATCCCTTTGAATCATCGGATCACCATCTGCGTCGTTGATTTCATGAACCTGTATCTGACAACAAATCCCCTCTTGATCTTTTCCGGTATGAATATGGCCCATATCTGGACTGGAAAAACCCATGTGTTGTAATCCTTGTTGCGCTATATTCTCAAACAGAATCGCTCCATCTCCCCTACCGTCCACTGTGTTTCCTGAAACTGCAAGAACCCTTGTCTCCGCCGGCGTTCCCAGATCTGTGACAGCAGTCACCCCAACCCTATCATCTCTACCATCTACCCGATCCTTCAGATTGTTAAATTCCGTCACGTCAAACGCAAACTGTGGGTATTTTTTAGTAATCATATTCACCAGATCGTCCAAGGACTGCTTTACCGGAATATTTACAACATTATCCCGGGTCACAGGAGACGCGTTCGCCTCACCAGGCACGGGTGTCTTAACTGCTCGTGCTCGGAGTGCGTACCGCCTATTTTGGAACCAGTTCAGTACTTGTTTGAATGTAATTTCCACTTTTCCAGCCCGTTCAGCTCCAGTACTGAATATAATTGTTATAATTGTTATATTGTTAAGTTATGCTATGTGCTGTGATACCATGTGATACGAGTTGATATGTGATACAAGTTGATATGATGCAGTGTGATATTTTGTGAATTTTTCAGGTTCGATTTATTGATATGTACATGAACAAGACGACGACGAATCACATGAGGAAACTTACATGGAGTCCCATTTCGATGCAGATGCAGATGCATTTTTTTTTGCATCTGAGGACTTGTGTGTTTCTTAGGTTTACTTAACACTATGTTATACTCTGTTTATAAATTGAGTTTTACATTTTTTTATACTGGGTTCTACTATGTTTGCTACTACATTCTACTCTATTTTTATAATGAGTTCTCTATTTTGACTATGAGACTGAATTTTTGATTTTTTTTCTTTAATTCTCACTTTTTTTGTATTAAAACTGCAAGGGAGACAATTGATAAAGATGTTTATAATTTGGTTGGTGTTTATGCTATGTCAGAAAATGAAGCTTTCGACTTATACAATGAGTATGCTTTATGATGTATTCTACTGTTTTAAATAATGTTATCTACTCTGTTTTATACTGATATGTACTCTGTTTTTAATACTTATTTGTTGTGTTTTTTTAGGATTGCGAAGGTACGTAGTTACGTTGTGCACTCTGGTTCTGAAGATCGAAGGCTAGAAGTTGTTGCTCAGAATACAATTTTCAGATTTCCGCAATGTTATATATTCATTTCTCATGTTTTTTTTTTGTTTTGTGGCAACATTGTGTTGATGATACTGATTTTATTTAGTGCTGATGATACTAATTTTTATTCATGTACTAGATGTCGTGTATTTTATATGTAGAATATTTTAGTTACAAATCGAGTAGAATATAGTAAAGAATACTGTAGAATTCATTAATCAATGGAGTAGACAGAGTTAAATATAGTAATAAATACAGTAGCAAACGGTGTTTACGTTGTGCACCCTGTTTTTGGAGGTCAAAGTTTAGAAGTTCTTTCACCGAATAAAAGTTTCAGATTTCCCGCAGTCTTATATGATTATGTCCCTTGATTGTTTTTTATATTTTGGAAATGATTGTTGATCACATTGATTTTTTTATTGTTGATGATGTTGTGTTGATGACATTCTATTGTTGGATTTTACTTTTTTGTCCTGTTGAACATTATTTTTATTACAATAATAATTATGTTTAATTTTTTTTTTCATGTATTAGATGTTGTGTACTAATATAGTAGAATTCATGATAAAATGGAATAGAATATGACCATAAAGAGAGTAGAATACACTACTCATTGCAGTAGAACTCATTAGATCATGGTGTCGCCCTCGATTCAAGTTTGCCTCCCCCGATTATAGATCGCCTCCCTCGATCGTTCACCGCCGAAGGCGGCCCCGATTATTGTTCGCCTACCTCGATTATTGTTCACCTTCTTCAATTAATGTTCGCCTCCCTCAATTATTGTTCCCACTTCGATACAAGACCTTTCGATACAAGACATTTCGATACAAGACCCCCCCTTTATCCATTTATTAAAATTCAGAGCCACCGAAGGTGGCCGTAATCATTCACCTCCATCGATTATTGTCCGCCTCCCTCGATTATTGTTGCAATTTCAATACAAGATATTTCGATACAAGACCCCCCCTTTATCCCTTTATTAAAATTTTTGAGCCACCGAAGGTGGCCGTAATCATTCACCTCCCTCGATTAGTGTTCGCCTCCCTCGATTATTGTTTGCCTACCTCGATTATTGTTGCCACTTAGATTATTGTAGCCACTTCGATACAAGACCTTTCGATACAAGACCCCCTTTTATCCCTTTATTAAAATTCTTAGCCACCGAAGGTGGCCGTAATCATTCTCCTCCTTCGATTATTGTTCGCCTCCTTCGATTATTGTTTGCCTCCTTCGATTATTGTTCGTCTACCTCGATTATTATAGAATTCATCAATAAATGGAGTAGAATATGATACGAAATAGAGCAGACTACACTACTAAATGCAGTAGAACTCATTAGAACAAGGTAATGTCCTCGATTATTGTTCGCCTCCCTCGATTATTGTTGCCACTCGATACAAGACCTTTCGATACAAGACCCCCTTTTATCCCTTTATTAAAATTCTGAAGTCGCCGAAGGTGGCCGTAATCATTGTTTGCCTCCCTCGATTATTGTTGGCTCCCTCGATTATTGTTGCCACTTCGATTATTGTTACCACTTCGATACAAGACCTTTCGATACAAGACCCCCCTTTATCCCTTTATTAAAATTCTGAAGCCGCCGAAGGTGGCCGTAATCATTGTTTGCCTCCCTCGATTATTGTTGTAGAATGCATCAATATATGGAGTAGAATATGATACAGAAAAGAGTAGAATAGACTACTAATTGCAGTATACCTCATTACAACAAGATAATGACCTCGATTATTGTTTGCCTCCCTCGATTATTGTTGCCACTTCGATACAAGACCTTTCGATACAAGACCCCCCCCCCCCTTTATCCCTTTATTAAAATTCTGAAGTCGCCGAAGGTGGCCGTAATCATTGTTTGCCTCCCTCGATAATTGTTGCCTCCCTCGATAATTGATGCCTCCCTCGATTATTGTTGCCACTTCGATTATTGTTGCCACTTCGATACAAGACCTTTCGATACAAGACCCCCCCCCCCCCTTTATCCCTTTATTAAAATTCTGAAGCCGCCGAAGGTGGCCGTAATCATTGTTCGCCTCCCTCGATTATTGTTTGCCTCCCTCGATTATTGTTGTAGAATGCATCAATATATGGAGTAGAATATGATACAGAATAGAGTAGAATAGACTACTAATTGGAGTAGACCTCATTACAACAACATAATGACCTCGATTATTGTTGACACTTCGATTATTGTTGTCACTTCGATACAAGACCTTTCGATACAAGACCCCCCCTTATCCCTTTATTAAAATTCTGAAGCCGCCGAAGGTGGCCGTAATCATTGCTTGCCTCCCTCGATTATTGTTGCCTCCCTCGATTATTGTTGCCACTTCGATTATTGTTGCCACTTCGATACAAGACCCCCCCTTTATCCCTTTATTAAAATTCTGAAGCCGCCGAAGGTGGTCATAATCATTGTTTGCCTCCCTCGATTAGAGGTTTAGGTATAAATGTAGTAGTATATACTAATAAAAAGAGTAGAATTCACTAACCAATGAAGTAGAACTTATTAATAAATGTAGTAGATGTTTGGAATATAGAGAGTAAAAAAGAGTATTGAAAAGAATGTACAATAAATAGAAATAAATAGAGTAAAATTCATAAGAGATTTAGTAGAATTTCATTTCAATTTGAGTAGAAATCATAAAAGCAACGAGTTATCAATCTAGATTATATTTTAGAATACAACTAATTCATCAATATAAATATTACAATCAACAAAAGTTTTTCCAAATCTGCAAACCGACTTTAACAATTTCCTTATCCACAACTAATTCATCAATATAAATATTACAATCAACAAAAGCCTTTCACAATCTGCAAACCGGCTTTCACAATTTCATTATCCACAAGTGCATTTTCTCTGGCTTTTCTTATTACTTCTTTCTGCACCTCATTCTTCTGCATCATTATAATTGTCGAACAATATTTGATACAAAGCACATTGAAGAACTCATCATCCTGTTCAAAATTAAAACACAAAACAGTATTTTTACAACCCATACTATGTACAAAGTTCCATAATAACATACCAAACTGAGTAGAATTGATCACAAGTCATAGTAGATTTTATCATATAACTGAATCACTTTCTGATCATAATCTCTTGTTTTTTTTAATTGTTTTAAACTCGATTCATACATATTACAAAGTCCAAAACAACAAATAAAATAGAGTAGAATTGATTACAAGTCATAGTGGATTCTATCTTATAACTGTGATGAATGACTTTTGAATAGAACACACAAAACATAAAAATAATTCTAATAAAAAAAAATCTAAATGAACAAAAAAATCACATAATAATGCATCAAACATAAATACTCATCAAACATAAGGATTGTCGGGATTCAACGACGTGGCGGGTGCAGGACTCGGTTGGGGAGAGACAAACGACGGCGTCGACGACGCTGGGGATAGAGGCGACGATGAAGCGAAGATGGAGGCACCTTCATCATAGACTTTTCGCATAGATCAAGTTGGTTCGAACTTCTTATCGGCAAGGCACAAATACAGATCAAAATGCTAATATTCAAGAACATGTGTTAAATAAAACTGAAAAACGATTAGATGTACGTACATTACATTTTTACGATTAATCGTCATGTATATATCAGATCACTCTTCAGAAATAAAGACTCAAAATACGCTTTAGATCATAGATACACAACCAATAATAAATATTTAGTGATAAATCCGGTATGATAGATCATAGATAGACACAACCAATAATAAAAATTTAGTAAAACTATTATGAGATGAAGATTGAAACAACATCAAACATGGGTCTCAATAATATAATGTTGAAAAGCATAGTCCTCTTCAAAAAAATGCACAATTAGTAAACCAATTTCCAGTCAGATTAGTGCTTATATCAAATTGTAAAAATAGGTTGTTTGTTCAACATGCAAACCGAGAAGAAATTGAAATTTGAAAAAAATAGGATTTCTAGTTACCTTATATCAAATTACCAAATTAGCAGACCAAATACAAAAGAATTCAACCCAAGATTATGTAGATTCTAGTCAACAACTGTGATGATTCACTTTTTATCTAAAATTTAATTTTTGTTTATTGTTTTCACTAAAAAATAACTTCACCTTATTATCAGTTCTAAGTCCTGATCTTACAAGCCACATTTTCCTCCATGAACCATGATACTCCAATTGTAAGATACTATAATTTTCCACCTATCCAGTAAACTACAGTGCAATACTATAAAATAAGAATGAAAAAAAGAAAAAGTATAAATCAATAATGAGTAGACATTTGATACCGTAAAATTTTGTCAGATACACAAATCACAAGAGATTGGAGAGAGAGGCAGCATCAAAGAAAAGAACCAGAACCAAGTTACTATTCCAACAATTTTCTAACACACACACATGAACACACAAACGACACACACACAACGCCACACAATAACACAAACATCACACACACAAACAAACACGGAACACACAAACCAATTTTTTTTTTATCAAACCTAAATTCAATTACACAAATTTCACGTATAAAAAACAATTAAAAAGAAACTAAAAAAGTAATAAAAGGGGGCTAGACTTACCTTGTCGGCTTACGGAGGTGAACGGAGGAGGCGGGGGCTCGTCGGAGCAGGTGGTGTTGCGCGGTGGATTGAGGGCTCATCGGCGCTGCTGTTGTTCGAAGTTCTTCAGCTGGGAGCAGCGTCACGCGGTGCAAGTACTCCTCTGTTGCATAGTCGGCGGCGACTATGCGGTGCTTCGTCGACGGCGACAGAGGAGTGGTGGTTCGTGGACGCTGCTGCTACTCACGGATTTACGGCGTGACTCTGGTACGTAGGTCGGCGGTGGCAGTGCGGTGGATTTCGCCGACGGCAATAGCACGATGGTCATCGATGGCGTCGTATGTGGTGGTGGCGGATTGTTGAAGTGAGATTGGGGTTATTAGGGTTAGTATGTTTTGATACGTTGGAGAACATAGGATGATGTTGAAATTGGGCTTTTTCGTTTTGTTTACGGGCCGATACCATACTGTTCATATGGTACCGGTAACCATGTAATAGGCCCTCATTAATTAACCTTAAGCATCAATTAAACATTAACATGCATGTGATGGGTTTGATTTATATTATAATATTGGTTGGACCTTCATTTAATTTAGATGATAGAGTAACATTTAGAATTGATATATACAGTATATAATTGATTAAAGTAGTTACTCTACTAAAACATGTGTGTTAATTAGACTCGTGATACGGGGGCACGAGAATCAATTATTCTTATGTCAAGTCAATTCTTACATTATGGCACACCTTAATTAATTAATCATATTCATTAATTAACTATGAAATATACTGTATATATATAAAATAATTAATTAATATATAGATCAGTTAAATTAAGCAATTATTATAATTGTTGTAATAATTATTTGGGAAGCCTTGTTAATTTGTACGATAAACTATGATGATCGACTAATGATTATGCGAGCTAGTAATCATGTAGTACGTTTTAAGGATGCATGTTAGAATTATAAATTCTCTGTTGGTACATATATATAATATAGTCTTTATATATAATTAGCTATATATAGTTAGTTGAGCTGTGATATCTTTGTGGTAGGGCTAGCTACATATATATAGCTTCAATTTAATTTGATTGCAAGATTTCGGAATCTTTCTGATCGATATATATGAGATATGATCTTCCTATAATATATAATGTATATATAACTACTCTTAGATCTCCTGAAATATTATGTGTCTTGCAATTATTCATCACACTCAATTAACGTGGCCGCCATGAACACCATACATTGTTTCTAAATGCAAATACACAGCCACGGAAGCCCGAAATTTTGGTACGTTTTTTCTTCGAAAAATAAATTTATTGATAACATAAATGACGTTAACGACGTGGAATTTTCACAAACATTATATTCGTGACAACTGACAACATCTTTGAGGCGATTTTATTCAACAAAAAAGAGAATATATATGTGATTTTATCTTTTAATTAATTAAATTTGTAGAAAAGGAAGTTAGACAACATTAAATATAAGAGCTAGTTAACCACGTACACCATTCAACCACCATATCATGATGATATATTTGCAGTGGGATCTCGTGGAGATTGAGATGTACGCAGTTTTGATGAACATATTGACACGATCAAACAGTTGTCACCATTCGTGAATAATACCCTCCATCAACTTTATTTTTCTTTCCTATCTACAGTAAAACTTCTATAAATTAATACTCGGTAATAATAACCTCTTTAAAATAATAAAATTTTCCGGTCCCGACTTAGACTTTTGTAAAAAATGAGTGAATTCAATAAGATAATATAATAATAATTTTTTGAAAAAATCTTTTATAAATATGAGGTCTCATCAAAATTTTAAATTAATAATTTGTAAATATTACAATTATAAATATTAATTCTCACCAATACTCTCAAAGTTGGGTAATCACGTGATCTATTTAGATGATCTATTTAGGTTGTTTGATAATTTACCTCGACTAACATTCAAAGAATATTTTTCATCATGTAATATTTTTAGTGCATGATGGTCTCTTTTATATTAACATAATATTTTGTGCATTTGATCATTTATTGATGATTTTGTGATGCATTTTAGATGATGAGAAAACATAATTTTGTATTATAAATTAGTTTATTTTTATGAATATAATAGTTAACATTATACATTGAATCTTTATTTTAAATAAATATATTTAAATTTATTGAATTTGATTTTTTTTAATTAATAAAATATTAATTTAGTGATATATTAATACCTCTTTAAATTGATAAATTTTTACTGTCCCGAGAGTATTAATTTATCGAGGTTTTACTGTATTTTAGATCATGGTTGTAAATTTTGTTGAGACGGTTATATAATTGTTTGAGTTTTATACATGTTATCGTATTTACATACTTTTAAATTTGAATTGATAATATAATGTTAAAGTTGATGATTTGATTTGAATTGCATATATACTACTGGAAAACTTGTCTCGTATTGAATTTGTCATG
The DNA here is from genome assembly GCA_954870475.1 of Euphrasia confusa. Classification (NCBI taxonomy): domain Eukaryota; kingdom Viridiplantae; phylum Streptophyta; class Magnoliopsida; order Lamiales; family Orobanchaceae; genus Euphrasia; species Euphrasia confusa. Next base: position 30,604,515 of record OX940960.1, read on the forward strand.
TGAGAATTCAATAAAAATCAGAATAATATTTGTATTTTGTGAATGAAGTAACACTTGAGAAATATAAAAATCGACGAGAGAATCGATTTGATATCTTATTTGCTCAATTCGAAGTAGACATAAATGAAAAATTATGATTAAAGTATAATTATTAAGCTATTTGATTTTTCCCCAATTCTCACTCCATACGACGCCGTTCGGCAGCCCTAATTGCTTCCTCAAATCAGACTCCATACGACGCCGTTTGTGTCTCAATTAGGTTTCTGATTTAATCGTCAATACGACGTCGTTTTGTTTAATTATTTTATTCAGCTGAATGTAATTAATATGCCTCCTTTGTACGGACATCAGCTAGGGTTTAGGTTGTGGTATTTAAGTCCCATCAAGGGAGCCGCAATCCCCATGCGCCGCAAATACAAAACTCGTCTTCTCCTTTTTTCGTTTCTCCATAAAACTATGAAACTCAATATGGTATCAGAGAGCAGGAATTAATTTGGGAAAGCTTCAAACGGAGTTTCTAAAAATGGAAAGCGAGAGAAGTGAAAGTACCTTCGTGAACAAGCAAGGCTTGATTCAACTCAGCCACCATCAAGTATCTGTGAAGCTCACAGACGAGAACTTCTTGGTTTGGAGGCAGCAGGTTCTCATTGCTAGGGTTGGAAACGAGTCGAGCAGCTCGCGAGCTGCTCGAGTCAACGCTCGACTCGAGCTCGAGCTGCTCAGTATTTCACTCGAGTCGAGCTCGAGCCATTTAATGAAGAAACGAGCCGCTCACGAGCGGCTAGTATATATGTTCTAAAATATCATTTTTAATATATATATATATATATATATATATATATAAAGATATTATAATATAAACCAAAACCCTAATTGAAGTAGGAATTTTAACGCCGCCCCCAGGTTTCCTCTTTCCTTCATTTTTCTTCACCCGTCTCCTTCTCTATTGCCACTCGTCACCAATTTTTTTATTTTCTTTTCATTTATTTTTGCCGCAAGTGGGTATGTATATAAAAGTAGACAATGTAAAGATAATTATATATATATATATGTGTGTTGTAGCAGATTGCTTACCGTCGTTTCCTTCTCTGCCTCGCCGCTGAAGCCTTAGAACCAGACCAGATCTGGACTTCTTAATCGAGTCGAGCCGAGCTCGAGCTCGAGCATGAGTGTATATTGACGAGCCGAGCTCGAGCACTCTAGAGTACAGCTCGTCGAGCTCGAGCTCGAGCTCGAGCTCGAGCCTATTAAAAAAACAGCCGAGCCGCTCGATAAGCTTAAAGTTCGATTCGGCTCGGCTCGTTTCCAGCCCTACTCATTGCTGTTAAAGGTCATGGTTTAGATGATTTTCTGGATGGCACTTCAGCTGCACCTCCCAGATTTATTGCTTCTGGGGATGAAGGGGTTTTGGTTCCCAACCCAGAACATATGCTTTGGCAAAGACAAGACCAACTACTTCCCTCGTGGATTTTATCTACACTCTTTGAGTCGATCTTGATTTCTGTGGTAGGTTTCAATTCGTCTTATGAGATTTGGCAGAACTTGCAGGGTTCTTTTTCTAGCATCTCTACTGCAAGAAAGATGCAGTATAAATTACAACTTCAAAACCTCAAGAAAGGGGCTCTCACCATGAGGGAGTATCTGAACAAAATGAAAGGTCTATGTGATGCCCTAGCCAGCACAGGTGAAAGGATGAAAGAGGAGGATCAGATTCTATATGTGCTCAGTGGCTTAGGCAATGAATATGATGCTGTAGTGGTCACTGTGACTACCAAAGGAGTGTTGGGATATGTCCTTCGATCCTACGTGTGCAATCGATAAAGTCATAAGGTCGTCTATGGATGTTAAATGATTATTTGATAATATTAAATTGTTGGGAACAATATAATATTGATCGATAAATCATACCTACAGGGTCACACACGGATTCAAAGATGATGTACGATGCTTGATATATATATTGATTTAGAATCAATATTTATGTGGATTTAATTCACATGCATGGGATGCATGGCTTGCATGGATGCATGTCACATAGTGTGACATGGCATGCCACACAAGCAAGTGGGACCACATACAATGCATAGTGGCATGTGTATGTGGCATGACCTTTCACCTCCTTTGTAACCCCTTTTTCATGTTAATGGTGCATTATGATGCCCATTATATTGTAGGTTACAAAGGGGAGTAATATGGTGAATAATGAGGTTATAATATGGATGAAAATCAGATTTTCATGACACATAACCTTTACCCACGAAATTCACACCAAAGAGAGAGAGGAGGAAGTGTTCTTGGAGAACCGACTCGATCAAGCAAAGTGTTCGTCATTCGGGTTCGTGTGCAACACGTAGAGGCCGGGCCATTTGTGCGGCTTCAACATCCGGGCGATCCAAAGGCGTGACGAGGTCATTCCAAAGGTGAACATTTCGAGGCTGATCCATTTGAGGTGGTTCAATCGACTCAACACCACCTCAACGACATCAACGAACCACTTCGTCACCAAAAGTAAGATCTCGTTGATATCTCTCTCTATATATATATATTGGATGTATATATATATATATATATATATATAAATATATGTGTGTCTATACATATTTGTGTGCACTAAGATCATGGCATAGTAGATCTATCGCTTTACACGCTTCCGTACACACGGTATATCGATCGGATCGGTATATCGTAACCATCAATTGGTATCAGAGCCTAGGGCTCGTGCACATGTTTTGTGTTGGACACAATATGTTTAAATCAACATAATTGGCTTAATTGTTTTATGTGATTATGTGATTATGTGTTTAGATATAAGGCCGGCCACCGTTAGTGGTCGGGTGAATGAAATTGTCGTTTTTTACGTACGATTGGCCATAGTTTTGGAGGGCTGCGTCCCTTGGAATCTTTTGTAATAGATAGGTTTTTTCTATTCAAAAATGTATTGTTCAATGTGTAAGCAATGGATTGAATCCATGGATCGACATTGGATATCGGCTCTCCGGCGAAAACGAGAAGAAACGAAGCAATACGAAGCAAAACGGGCGAAATCCGGGCTGCTGGAGCAAAACGGCGGGCGCCGTTTGTGCTCCCGCGGGCGCCGAATGGATTCGGCGGGCGCCGTTTTGGAAACGGCGACCGCCGAAAGGCTGTTTTTGGGTCAGCCCCGTTTTATACCCTTTTGGCGACCGCCGTTTTGGAAACGGCGATCGCCGGTGGTGTTCGGCGACCGCCGCTTGTGAAACGGCGGTCGCCGTTCGTGGTTTTTGGGGTACGGACTAAGGTTGACCTAAATCGGCGGGCGCGGAACTGAAACGGCGGGCGTGGACCAGTCCAGAAGATGTTCAAGGCCTATTTTAATGCTTTTAATCTTTTCGTTTGAGAGTTTTGAGGTTCTAGGGGCCTTTCGATTACGTATTTAATTATTTTGCTAGTTATAGGATGTTTTATGTTATAAATGTTCAACTTACATATAAACACCTATGCATGCAAGTTCCCAAAATAATGAGTATAATGTCTTGTCCAAAAACATCACACTCATGAAGCCCTCGATCATAAGTTGGTAGGTCCGCCTCAGCGGGGTACTACTTGTTATCTTGGGATAAGTGGGAGTAAAGGTTAGACCTTTACACGTGAGTTTGGTTTTCTCATCGATAGATCCACTGCAGGCGTGGCTATCGAGACATGAGATGAGAATGGGACTCTCATCGACCGAGAGTGACATTAGATGTCAATGACATAGGATGTCTACCAATCTTGGACTTCTTAAGTGCGGACTCAGTCGGCTTAAGAATTTGCAAGATGAGGGTCTTGGGATTGTTTTGTTCAAGGGAACAAAGATATTAGATATCGATTGAACAAAATGGAATAAATAAGTAGCTTGTTAGACAACCTTATTTGTTTACCGCTTTGTGAATGTTTACATACTTTAGTTATCTTTCTTTTGTAGTTTATCATGTTAATTTCAACTCGACTCAAGTTTGGTTCAATTCTTGATTATGAAAAATTGAACAACATAAATTTTCTTGATTCACAACGTAATTTGAGGATAGTCCTCAAATACGAAGACAATGAAAATGTGTTAAATAACCACATCCTAAGATATCATTGAACAACTCAATAGCATGTTCGGGGAATATGCTAAGATTGAGCGGTTCGGTATGACCAGGGTCATCGCTTCAGCTAGGCTGGAAAAATGGAAATCTATGGAATCACACGTGCAACAAATGATTGGATTATTTGCTTCAAGTGACCGCCTAGATTTTTCCTATGATGATTATTTGGCAACCGATTTCATACTTCAATCTCATGATGGTTATAATGCCTTTAGGCTAAAATTTCCACATGAATGGTTTGAAGAAATCGCTTCATGAGCTCCACGGGATGCTCAAGGCTGCTGAGCCGGCGATAGATAAGGACCCTAAGAGGGAAATTCTTATGATATGGGATAGAGTATTCAAAAGAGCATGGGCAAGAAGACTACTAGGGTTCCTAGGGAATCTCAATGCGTCTACTGCAAAAGTGTTGGACACTACTTGCAAACATATAAAAAATTCATATTTTATTCAATTTCAAAACAAATGCCTAATTTGTCTTTCATTTGATGAATTATAAGGTTAGGATTATTTACACCTCGGGGAGTGATTTAATCCAAAACACTTAAGTTCATCAATGACACAAATTAGAGACTTTCGAGCCATTGGATGGCGTGAAACGATTGTCTGGTTGGCTCCCTCATATTTTATGAGAGATAGGGCTTCAATTGCATGATAATATCGCTGGTTAGAAAAATTTCATTTTTCACTTACGATTTATCACGTTTTGACATTGTATTAATTTTGAATGGGAAATTTGAATGAGACTCAATTATTGGGAATAATTGAATTTGCCCAAAGTTCAAAGAAGATGTGAAGAACGGGGTTTCTTCATCTTAAAGTATTAATGATATAGACATTAAACTTCACAAATTCTAATTCTTGGGTATTGGATGCCAAATGTGGTTCTCACATTTTTATGTGGAGGAACTACATAGAAGTATAAGTTTGGTGAATAGAGATGTCGATCTACGGGCAAGAAATAGAGCGATGGTCGCTGTATTAGCCGTATGATCATATGATGTTGTTTTGCCTTAGGGCCTTGTTTTAGTATTATAACTATGTAATTTCGTACCTTCAATAAACAATGAATATTGGTTCAGTATTAGATACTGATGGATTAGTTTTTTCACTATTAGATAGTTTGATAACTATTTTAATTGTGAATTATTCTTTGTTTTGGTACGATTATTATATTGTTTATGTATACTTTAAACTTGACAAATCATATATATCATTAAGACCAAAGGCCAAATCGAATAAGTATCGATGAGACATAACTGAAACATTGTTGATTAGATCAAATCAAAATCTAAACATGTAACGAAGCTTCTTTTAGAAGGAATTTTAGAATCATTTGACTTGGAGTCATTTGATACATGTGAATGATGTGTGATTGAAAAGATAACAATGTCATCTTTCTTGGAGAAAGGAGAGCATGTGAGTAATTAGGGATGATCCATACTGATGTATGTGGAACCTATTAGTTCACAAGCACATGAAGGTTATGTTTCGGAAAAAAGAAAACAAACTATCTTAGATATAGTTCGACCATTCGATGAGAGGTCTAAATGAACTACTGGTCTCTTTTGGGAACACACAATTCTAGACTTCAACTTATACACTGAATAGGACGCTGTCAAAAGCTGTTGATAAGACACCATACTAGGTATGGAAAGGGAAGGTCCCTAAATTGTTTTCATCAAGATTTGAGGTTCTAAAAGCTTCTCTGACGAGATTTATCTCTATAGAGCTTGAACTCAAATGGGATAAAAGTTTCCTTATGGTATGTCCATAAGAAACTCGAGGGTACAACTTCTACGATCTATTTGAGAACAATATTTTGTTGCTCGAGATAGTGATTTTCTTGAAAAGAGTTATCTTTCCTAGAAATTCAGTGGGAGCTCGGTTGTCTTGAACGAGGTTCAAGTGAAACAACCAATGATGAATACTCAAGACTGGGTTGAGAGTATTCTTATGGTTTTGGAAGCCATACCAGCCCTCGTAGGTCCGAAAGGCATAAATCTATCTCTATTATTCAAATACTTAGATATTGTGACCAATGAGAGATATGAATTCATGCTTTTGGAAAGCGGTGAACCTTCGACCTAATTCCAAGCTATGACGAGTCCAGCTACTGAAAATTGGCATGGTGCCATGAAATCTGAGATGATATCAATATCTGATAATCAAGTTTGGAACTTGATATATTTACATCACGGGGTTAAACCCAATGAATGCTAATAGATCTTTAAGATCTAAACAGACAGATGGAAAACCTAGGGTTTTCAAAGCAAGATTGATGGTAAAAGTTTTATTCACGAGGTGGATTATGGAAAAACTTTCACCTGTTGCTTTGATTAAATCATTCAGATCATCATAGCCATTGCTACTCATCTTGATAATGAGGTATGGTAATATTGGATGTTAAAACTAACTTCTTGAATTGGATTTTAGAAGAGAATGTGTTTTGACACAGCCAAAGAGTTTTATCGATCCTAATAAGGCTGAGAAATTATGCAATCTTATAATTTCATTTATGGAATAAAGCAAAGCATATCGGAGTAGCAGTCTTCAGTTCAATGAATCCATACTGGGTTTTGGATTTCAGAGGAACTCGTAAGAATCTTGTTTTACAAGAAGAACAGTGGGAGTTACGTTGTATACATTGTGTTGTATGTCGATGACATACTCCTTATTGGAAACAATGTTTCTATGCTTAATTCTATTAAAGAATGGCTTGGAAATTGTTTTCAATAAAGGATCTTGGAGAAGCACAGTACATATTGGGCATCAAGATCTGTCGGAACAGATCGAAAATGATGTTTGGACTTAGTCAAGTGACCTATATTGATAAGGTACTTGATAAGTTCAGAATGAAAGACGCCAAAAAGGGTCTCATTCCAATGAGTCATGGCACATCTCTTAGCAAGATGCAAGGCCCTACGGGACTTGATGAGCAAAAGAGGATGGAAAACATTCCTTATGCTTCGGCAATAGGGTCTTTAATGTACGCCATGATATGTACACGACTGGACGTATCGTATGCTTTGAGCGTGACGATTCGGTTTCAAGGAAACCCAGGTGAGGCGCATTAGACTGCGGCTAATAATATTCTTATGTACCTTAGATGGACAAAAGAATATTTTGTTGTCTTTGGAAGACAAAAAGAGTTGATATTAACAAGCTGTTTGAATGCTAACTTCAAAACAGACTAAGATAATTTCCGATTTTAATCTGGTTATATCTTTTGTCTGGTTAGAGGTGATATTTGATGGAATAGTTCCATGCAATGCAATATAGCTGATTAAACTACAGAAGTTGAGCACAGTATTGCATTGGATGCAGTAATGTTGGCAGTTAGGATTTGAAAGTTCTTGAATGAACTAGGTGGCGTAACTAGCTCAGCCCATCCGATAGTTCTCTATTTATAGTAGAGTTATCGCGCAAGCCTATGAGCTAGGAAGCACCACAAGTCTAAAACTGGTGCTCAGGAAGTTTCACATTATTTGGGAGATAGTTTTGTGGAGACATCGAGATAATAAAGTTGCAACTTTTGGTAAGGTTGCAAACCCGCTTTCTAAACCTCTCCAGCAGTTTAAGCTTGAGGCTTTCACGACTGCAATAGATATCAGACATCTTAGAGATGGGTTGTGATTTCTATTACTGTATTAGATACTTTTGGAGATTTGGTAAACATTCACTCATATGTATAATACATAATTCTTCATATAAATATGGTTTAATTTATATGAATTGTCCAAATGATTAAGTGATGTCAATTGGGTTATGAGGTCGACTTACCGCATAATGAAGTCCCAATGGTTGAACTGATATACTTGAATCATATGCTTCTTCCTAGTTCGTATAATCGAGTACGGACAAACCGATAATACAATGAACTAGATTGTAATGTGTACTATAGCGCCGCTTCATGGGCTAGTGATGTGGGACATCAAGTACAATTACATAGATATTAGCTGGGAGCTAATGATCGAACAGACCCGACTGGAATAGTATTTAAGATTTCGAGTCATAATACTATTTCATTGACTGTCGAGCAATTTCCTCTGACCTGAGTAGTCCAGAGTAATTCCATTGTGAAATGGTGTACTTTGATACAAGTAAACGCTTTTCGTAAAAGGAGGTTATAAAACTTGTTATTGGGTATATCAGGAAGCAAGTGGGAGAGCTTGGATTGACAAGATGGGATTGTCCTCCATTTTATAATGGGATACATGTCTTACCGGCCACTTGGAGAGTCGAGACTGTGGAAAATACGTGGCCACGTCCAGATTCGTATCATAGTGATAAATCTGGTTTTACAGTCTGTCTCAAAGTCCAAGAAAGGTTTGAACCGATTGAGGATGACTCGAGTCTTGCCTCAAGTTCAAATTTAGACATAAAGTGACAACAGGAAATTGGCAGCACACTGGCTCTGAAGGCCAAGTGGGAGATTGTTGGGATATGTCCTTCGATCCTACGTGCGCAATAGATAAAGTCATAAGGTCGTCTATGGATGTTAAATGATTATTTGATAATATTAAATTGTTGGGAACAATATAATATTGATCGATAAATCATACCTACAGGGTCACACACGGATTCAAAGATGATGTACGATGCTTGATATATATATTGATTTAGAATCAATATTTACGTGGATTTATTTTACATGCATGGGATGCATGGCTTGCATGGATGCATGTCACATAGTGTGACATGGCATGCCACACAAGCAAGTGGGACCACATACAATGCATAGTGGCATGTGTATGTGGCATGACCTTTCACCTCATTTGTAACCCCTTTTTCATGTTAATGGTGCATTATGATGCCCATTATATTGTAGGTTACAAAGGGGAGTAATATGGTGAATAATGAGGTTATAATATGGATGAAAATCAGATTTTCATGACACATAACCTTTACCCACGAAATTCACACCAAAGAGAGAGAGGAGGAAGTGTTCTTGGAGAACCGACTCGATCAAGCAAAGTGTTCGTCATTCGGGTTCGTGTGCAACACGTAGAGGCCGGGCCATTTGTGCGGCTTCAACATCCGGGCGATCCAAAGGCGTGACGAGGTCATTCCAAAGGTGAACATTTCGAGGCTGATCCATTTGAGGTGGTTCAATCGACTCAACACCACCTCAACGACATCAACGAACCACTTCGTCACCAAAAGTAAGATCTCGTTGATATCTCTCTCTATATATATATATTGGATGTATATATATATAAATATATGTGTGTCTATACATATTTGTGTGCACTAAGATCATGGCATAGTAGATCTATCGCTTTACACGCTTCCGTACACACGGTATATCGATCGGATCGGTATATCGTAACCATCAAGGAGAAGGCTATGGCATGAAAGAATTGACATCACTTCTTCTGAGTTATGAAAGTAGAGTGGAGAGCTTGATCAATGCAGATAATAATTTGCTAATGCTAATCAGAGAGGTAGAGGTGCACCTTCTGGAAATAGGGGAAGGGGAAACCCTAACTACAGGGGCAGAGGCAGCAACAACAGAGGCAGAGGGGGTAGATTCAATGGTGGTACCCCAAGAATTCAGTGTCAGATATGTGGTTACTCTAACCACACAGCAGACAAATGCCACCACAGGTTTAATTCTAATTTTGTTCCTAATCAGAATTCTAAGGCAGGAAATTCTGAGGGATATAGAGGTGGTAATCAACAAGGTGGCTACCAAGGATCCTATCAAGGCTCTGCCAACTACTGTTCTACTGAAAGTGGCTCAGAATCAGGCTGGTATCCAGACTCTGGTGCATCCCACTACATCACAAATGACTTATCCAACCTCAGCTTGGCCAGTGAATATGAGGGTTCTAACAAGTTACAAATTGGGAATGGTATGAATCTGGATATCTCCCATGTTGGTAAGACATTTGTAAAACCCACCCACCCTTCCCATGATTCTGCAAACTTTACACTCAATAATCTCTTGCATGTGCCTGCCATTACCAAGAATCTTTTGAGTGTATCTCAGTTTGCTAGGGATAATAATGTGTTCTTTGAATTTCACCCTCAATTTTGTGTTGTTAAGGACAAGCTCACAAGGGAGGTCCTTCTCACAGGGATGCTTAGCAATGGCTTGTACCAGTTCCAGCTCTCCAAGGTTCCATCTCCCTCACACTCACCTTCAGCTGGCAGATCCACTGTTAAGTCACCTATTTCTGTATCTTCCTTTTCTTCTGTTGTTAAGGCTTCCAGATGTTTGGAATTATGGCATAGAAGGCTTGGCCATCCTTCTTTAGATACTACTAGGAAAGCTTTGACTTTATTAAACATCCCTTATGTTGATGGTAACAAATTCAGTTTTTGTATTAACTGTGCTCAGTCAAAGGCTCATAGGCAGCCCTTTTCTTATTCTCATGTTTGGGCTTCTAAGCCTTTGGAACTGGTTCATACTGATCTATGGGGTCCTGCACCCTTAAGGTCAGTCCATGGTAACCTTTATTATTTATCCATTGTTGATGATTTTAGTAGGTTTACATGGATTTATTTTCTGTCATCAAAATCTGCAACCACAGAGGCTTTTACTCATTTTAAACTGCAAGTTGAAAATCAATTTAACAGCAAAATTAAAGTGGGTCAGTCTGATAATGGTAGTGAATTCTTTCCATTATCCAAACTCTTTGCTTCTTCTGGTATAATTCATCAGAAGTCCTGTTCATACACTCCACAGCAAAATGGTGATGTGGAGAGAAAGCATAGACATATTATTGAATCTGGCCTCAGCTTGCTTTCTCATTCTGGCCTTGCTAAACAATATTGGGAGGATGCCTTTGGCTCTGCTGTCCATCTTCTCAATAGAGTCCTTCATAAATCCATGAACCATAAAATCCCTTTCACTCTTCTCACTGGCTTACAACCTGACTATTCTCATTTTAAAGTCTTTGGTTGTCAAGCCTTCCCCTTTCTCAAGCCTTATAACCATGATAAACTTGATCTGAAATCCCTACCATCCATTTTTCTTGGTTATCATCCTTTCTATAAAGGATATAAGATCCAATTACCTTCCAACAAAATCATTTTTACAAGGAATGTCACCTTTAATGAATCTGTTTTTCCAGCTGTTACCTCCACTCCTATACATCCTGACATTCCTATTGATACCTTTATCTTACCTCATTTGATTCCTCATATACCTCCACCTGAGTCTATTATTAATACCAATCCTCCACCACCCAATAATCCTGCCCCTCTCCATAGCCTAGAAAGACAACATACACCACCACCTGTTGATGTTCCACCTTCTCCACAACATCAACAACCTGACCAAAATATTCCACCACCAATATCTGGAGATGCTCAACCAGCAGCTCAGAATATTCCACCATCTCCATCTGATATTGCTCAAACATCACCTCAACATAATTTACATCCCATGCTCACAAGAGCTAAAAGAGGAATCCATAAACCCAAAGTTTATCTTTCTGAATCATCTTCAACTTCTGAACCTTCCACTGTCTCTGAGGCCCTTTCTCAACCCTCATGGAAAAAGGCCATGGATTCTGAATATCAGGCCTTATTGAAGAATCATGCATGGTCCCTTGTTCAACCTCCTCCTCACAGGAATATTATAGGTTGCAGGTGGGTTTTTAAACTCAAGAAAAATGCCTCTGGTACCCTTTGCAAACACAAGGCCAGAATTGTGGCAAAGGGCTTTACTCAGCTTCCTGGAATTGATTTTCAGGATGTTTTTAGCCCAGTAATCAAACCTACCACAATTAGGTTGATTCTGACCCTTGCTGCTTCTAAAGGTTGGCACATTAAACAAATTGATGTTGATAATGCATTTCTGCATGGAACCCTTGATTCTGGACATGATATTTACATGGCCCAACCTCCAGGTTTTGAGGTTAAGGGTCAAGAACACCTTGTTTGCAAGCTCCATAAAGCTCTTTATGGCTTAAAACAAGCCTTTAGAGCATGGTTTCATAGGTTGCCTGGTGCTCTCTCTCAGCTAGGTTTCTCTAGCTTAAAGGCTGATACTTCTCTTTTCATTAAACACACACCTTCCCTCAGCCTTTTTGTATTGGTTTATGTTGATGACATTATTGTCACTGGTACATCTACTACTGCCATCAACCAGCTCATTCAAGATCTCTCCAAATATTTTTCTCTCAAAGACCTTGGCCCTTTGCACTATTTTCTGGGAATTCATGTCACTTACAATTCTGATGGCATCCATTTATCTCAACACCTGTATGTGAAATTACGTCTTCGACGTAAGATACCAACTTTTCGCGAAGTCGGTCTTAAATCAGTCTTCAGCAACTAAGGTTCACACACACTTCGTTCGTACACACTCAACTGTCACTTAATCCAGTTGGAGCACGGTTCGTGTTATGTATGTATGTTCGCACTCAGTGAATGTAAAGTAGTGAAGACAAAGTTATGTAATAGTTTTCATTTCATTGAATCAACAAAACTAAACTATTACACTTTGAAGAGAAAGGTAGACGGAATGATCAAAGGTCGTATCCCAAGTGACGTAGCACTCCAACGAAACAGAGACCTAGTACTACTACACCTAGAGCTAAATCACATAACCCTACTAGTGGTGCACAACACAAAGCAACTACCAAAACCCTAAGGCTCAGCGCCTAACAAACAACGATAGCGATACTCGAATATCAGATTTCGTTCTCTCAAAATCGTCAAAATCGTTAAATGAAGTCTTGGAACTCCATGGGTATATATAGTAGTCCCGCACATGTGAAGCCTTGAAATAGAGCCATCTGATTGGCCACATGCTTGGCCTACATCACGATTCCATGGATGACATCACTTTTGGAATCTTCGATTCTTCAATCTTGGAATCTTGAATCTTCGATTCTTGAATCTTCGAATCTTGAATCTTCGATTTTTCTAACTTCAGACTTCAACACATCTTGACTCCGTCGATCTCAATACTTCATCTTCAACTCCATTGTGGTGAACACTCGTCGTTGAACATTCAGCATTTCATCGTCTTCATGGTCGTCGATAGTTGAAGTAGTAAATAGCACATCCATACATCTTCAACACTTGAACTAATATAGACATCTCATTCACTTGTTGACGTTGAAGATAGGATGTAACACACCATGCATTAGTTGATGCATAAGGTGACATGGGTCGTGGCGTGCGACTCTAGTTGCACGGTATGGAGAGGCGAGCTTATGCGACTCCTGTCGCATGATTCGGAGAAGTCAAGTTGTACGACTCAAGTTGCAAGAAGCAGGGAATGCAGGCCGTGCGACTCCAGTCGCACACAGTGGAAGGTGCAGTGTGCGCGACTCCTGTCGCATGCGACTCTAGTCGCATGATATTGGTTCTTTGTAGTTCTTGAAGTGTGGATTCCATAGCATTTTGAATCAAGTCAATCAGAGCTCGTACGAAGGAGATATGGCCAAAATCGACAGACTGCACATCCAGTGGCAAGTTGTGCGACTCCAGTCGCACACAGTAGAAGGTGCAGTGTGTGCGACTGCTGTCGCATGGTTTTGACATTACTTATCATATATGTATACTTAGATCTTGAAGTGTGGAATCCATAGCATTTTGAATCAAGTCAATCAGAGCTCGTATGAAGGAGATATGGCCAAAATCGACGGACTGCACATCCAATGGCAAGTTGTGCGACTCCAGTCGCACACAGTGGAAGGTGCAGTGTGTGCGACTCCTGTCGCATGGTGAGGGGTGAGATGCACAAGACAAGGTGTGCGACTCCTGTCGCACGCATATCATGCGACTCCTGTCGCATGAGACGGTGATGCAAGAACCGTGCGACTCCAGTCGCACGAAGTGAGTATGCAGGGCTGTGCGACTCCCGTCGCATGAACTTGATGACGATGTTACACATTCCATCATCATCAACACTTGAAAGTGGATATACATCCCTTGTACTTGACGATGATGATAGGACGTTACACATACATCATCAGATGATGAAGCGGACCTTGCGCCGATAAGATCAGGTGTTGTGAAGCAGACCTTGCGCTGGTAAGATCAGGTGTTGTGAAGCAGACCTTGCGCTGGTAAGATCAGGTGTTGTGAAGCAGACCTTGCGCTGATAAGATCAGGTGTTGTGAAGCAGACCTTGCGCTGATAAGATCAGATGTTGTGAAGCGGACACTTGACCAGTAAGCTCAGGTGTTGTGAAGCGGACACTTGATGCATTGACTTCACTCATTCCATTTTCACCAAGTTATAAGTCTTGCATCCATTCACTTCAACACCTGAAAACAAAAACAAACAACAAACACATGTTGTTGACAAAACTAACATCTACAATCTCCCCCTTTTTGTCACAACTCATGTGAACAAGAGTTAGCATAAGGAGATACAAAGAATCTCAAAAACCAGGCAACCAAAACATATGTTGTTGCCAAAAACCAACATCTTCAATCTCCCCCTTTTTGGCACAACTCATGTGACCAAAGGTTAGCATAAGGAGATACAAGACAATCTACCCCTCAAGAGATACACATCAAAATGTGACTAAGTAAAATTAAAACATCCATGATGATAAATATCAAGTCTTATGCATGCAAGAGATAAATATGAAAAAAAAACGAATATAGTTCAAGAGTTATTCAAACCATAGAATCATGCATCACAGAGATGTAAACTCTGATGTCTTCGGCGAGGCAGTAGGAGTTGGCGAGCGCCTAGGAGTAGTAGATGGTGAGCGCCTAGGAGTTGGAACATAAAGGTATCACGCAAGCCTTTGCCAGATGAACCACCATCACCTAACCCTCCCCCTTGATGGGTCACCTGGTGAAGGTAGGCGAAAGCATTCTTTGAAAATCAACGTGATGATCCAACTTAGCATGTGCAGCGCCAGACGTGAGTAGTTGAGTTACCCCAGGTGTTACTACACTCGTTTCCTGCCTTAAAGATTGAACTCCACGAGATGTTGAATATGAACTACAAGAGTACCAAATCAAAACAACACATCCCGAGTTAGTATTCAAGCGTTCAACACACTGCAAACATTCAAACACATTTTAGTGGAGATTTAAGCGGTGATACGAGGCAGTGAAGAGCAAATATTTTCCCAAAAAAAAAATTTCACTTATCATCAATCTCCAAATCAAAAATATCACACAAGGTGAATAAAACTTTGAGGTATAATGAAATAACTCTCGAATTAAAAACCGGTGAAATGGACCGAAGTATGTTGAAATAAGTTTAACTTGTCCTTCGTCGCAATCACAAGAATACAATCGTGTTTCATCGGAACATATATGGTGAGTTAACACCGCACAAGAGATTTTAATTCATGAGTGCAAGGTGAACTTTTAGGGCACTCCACTTGGGACTAGCGTTACTACAATCAGAGGGGAGCCGGCGGATTAATGATCCGGCGTCCTCCAGACGAGTTTTAGCTTTATATGATTATGCAACAGATGCTCATTACAGCAGTCAGAGGGGAGCAAGGATCATCCTGCATCTCCGAAGTGTGATGGTTGAGCATCTTAAATTAGAGCGTCCATGTGCTACCTTTCGAAGAGGGGAGCCGGCGGACAAATGATCTGGCGTCCTCCGTTACTTGGTATTATGGATCTATGCAAATGAGCTTATGGGAGTTATATGCCAAGTTCACATGTTTGCACTCAGAGGAATAAATGCACTTGGGTCCGAAGACTAAAGCGGCCTCGAATCCATGTTCATCTTATTAGATTAATCCACGACGATTCATAGTGCGTATTCAGAAGTAAAGAAAACAATCTTTCAGACTTCAAAATTTTTCGTGAACTCTTATAGAGAACACATGCAGAGAGAATTTCTTAGAGTTAGAAAACTCTCAAAGTCAAGAGGTTTGGTAAAGATGTCAGCGAACTGTTTTTCTGTTGAAATATGCTGTAGACTGACTATATCACGAACAACCAAATCTCTAATGAAATGATGTTGAATGTCGATGTGTTTAGTGCGAGAATGCTGGACAGGATTTTCGCTGATTTTGATAGCACTTTGACTATCACTGAACAGCACCAAGGGAGCACTCTCGATAAGATAATCATTCAACATCTGCTTTACCCAAAGCAATTGAGTGCAGCAACTCCCGGATGCAACATACTCAGACTCAGCCGTTGACAACGCAATGCAGCTCTGCTTCCGACTATGCCATGAAACAATATTATTGTCAATGAAGCAACAACATCCGGAAGTACTATTTCTTTCCTCTGTATTACTTGCCCAATACACATCGGTGAAGCCGACGAGATTTGATGAAGTATTCCGCGTATACCAAAGTCTCAAACCTGATGTTCCCGAGATGTAGCGAGGAATTCGTTTGACAGCTCGTGGGTCTGCTTGATACCTAGCACACACGAAAAGACTAAACATTATATCAGGGCGAGTAGCAGTTAAATATTGTAAACTTCCAATCATGGAACGAAAGAGTGTTTGATCAACACTTTGACTTTTAGTCGATTTTGATAACCGTTTAGTGGTTGCCATATGGGTCGTTGTTGATTCAAATTCATGCTTGTCAAACTTCTCTTCCATATTTTCCGCGACCTTTTGAGATACAAAGATAGGAGAACTTTCATAAGTACGAATCTCAAGAGTTAGCTTAGGAGAAGAAGTCTTCGAAGTAACCGCCAAGTCTTTAGGCGAGTCAGGTGTAGCTTCATAGATTTTGAGCGTCGGAGCCTTAGATAGTACTGCCTGCACAAGAGTGTATGTGATGGAATCCAAAGTTTCTCTCACAGTTGAGTCCTCTGATTCTTGTTTGACGTTTTCACAGTTGCCATAGACGTAGCAATTGTTCTTAGCACGAGGACACTTCAAAATGCGATTCGCTTTATCATCAAAGACATTACAAGAATCTTTGTCAAAACTGACATTGAGCTGGTCATCACAAAGTTGGCTTATACTTATTAGATTGGCCACAAGTCCTTCAACATGGAAAACATTCTTGATTGGTGGCAATCCTTTGAGATGAAGAGTTCCTTTGCCCAACCCGATACCTTTTGCTCCCCCTCCAAACATGACGGGGTTGTCAGTCACAAGTTCGTAATTTTTCAAAAATTTCTTAGTCCCGGTCATATGACGCGAGCAACCGCTGTCAAAATACCAAATTCCTTTGGAGCCGGTCTCAGAGGCATTGAGTGCAACATTGCAGAAAATAAGTTCTCTGGGTTGCCAAACATGTTTGGAGGTAGATTTAAGTTCAACTTTACTCTCTTGAGGTTTAGGCACCCATTGAGTAGTGCTCTTAATTTTTGGTTTCCAAATTTTTCGATTTTTCTCTTTAGGCACCCATTTCTTCTTTACTTGCTTCGTAGAGCCATTCTTCTTTTTCACAGTCACCAAGCCACGATTCACATCATCCTTCATTTTGTAACAATATGGCCTAATATGCCCAGGCTTGTTGCAATAGTGGCAAACATTCTTTTTCTTGTGCTTTACTTCCTTTTATTTGAGGTTTTCAACATTAGTAGAGATAGGAGCAAGAATTTTGGGTGTCGACCTTGAAGATGAGGACTCCGTCAAATTTTTCATCGAAGCATCTTCATGAAACGGAGTTTGAAGTCGGACTCTCTTGGAATATACGTTCATTTTCTCAGTCACTATCCCTCGGTTCACATCATCTCTCAACTTGTAGCAATAAGGTTTGATGTGTCCGGGTTTGTTACAGTAGTGACAAACATACTTCTTCTTGAGCTTAGCTTCCTTTAGCTTTGGCTTTTCAATCTTAGTAGAAGTAGAAGTGGACCTTTCTTTCATAGAGACACTTGGAGCCAATTTCTTTAGCTTATTCATGAAGGCGTCCTCATAAGATAGAGTGTTTCTAGGTTTCTTCATGATAGTCTTTGGAGGCTGATATAACTTGGCATTGAAACATTTTGAGGAGCTAGCTTCAGGAATCTCAACCTTGGACTCTGAAGTCATAATTTTCTTTCCCTCTGCAATCTCCTTTCGCTTAGATGTTTCATTTTCGATTTTTCCATCAGTCTCAACTTTGGAATGTTCATCAGAGGAAGCCTTGACAAACTTCATTTGCTTATTCTCAGGAGTTGAGTATATGGAGTTGAATACTTTTTGGAATCCTAGACCATATCGATTTGGATTCACTAAGGAGGTAGCATTATCAAAAACTGAAGAATTTGTGTTCATCTTCTTCAATAGCTCATCTGTCATGTGCAATTTTGCTTTCAGATTGAAACAATCTTTGACACTCATAGCAAGATCCGTTTGAGTCTGTATCAAAGTCGATTTCAGTTCATCATTCTCGGCGTCGGAATTTTTGAACAAACTTCGAAGCATCTTCACTTCGGCAATTTCCTTTTTTAAGGATGTTTTCAACTTAGAGTTTTCAGAGTTCGACTTCTCAAATGATTCTCTCAGTTTGACAACTTCTTTGTAGTATTTATGTTTCTCTTCGAAGAGACCATCAAATTTGATTTTCATAATTGTCAAAGAATTATTCAACTTCTTCTTCTCACTTTCCGTCTCCTCAACCGAGTTTTTCAAACCAACAGCCTCATCATACATCTTGCGTTTCTCATTCGAGAGTTCATTAAAAGATTCTGTCAGAAACATCAGAGACACTTCGATTACAACACTCTCAATGATAGCCAAGTCATACAAAGTTTGAAGTTCAGAATGACTCTCTCTTCGAGTGAGTAGCTCATCACACGCAACTTCAGTTTGAGACACTACAGATGTCATCTCTATCTCTTCAGCTTCAGACACAGGATCAGACTCGCAATTTGAGAAAATTTCGTCATCACAAACTTCTCTATCTTTGGAGGCCATGCAGTTGACAGACGATGTGTCCTCCAGACTTTCATCAATTTTGTGATCATCATCAAATGATCCTTCCAATATTTTGTGATATACTTGAAGTGCTCTTTTCCCAGTATTTGCTGTTTCAAGCTCCCTTTGGAATATAGTAATGCTTTCTTTCAAGTCCAACATTTTCGTAGACTCAACTTCAGCTTGAGGTGTTTTAGGAGCATTTTCTGTTGATTCTGATTCACACTCAGAATCGGCGTTTGAAGTAGATTCATCATTATAAAGATGTTGAAGCTTTGGAAAAACTTCCTTTAGATTCACAATTTCTTTTGTGACGACTTTTGCATGAGACGTTATAGGAGTAGCCTCTGTCGATTCCGATTCATACTCAGATTCACGATCTGAGGAAAGTCTGCCAGAATGTGTTTCACTATTTTTGTCATCATCATGCTCTCCCATCTGAGGTTTGTGAACTAGAGTAGTGAGAGTGCAACTCTTAGATTGGTTGACATTTTTGTGTCCACAAGTTCTCTGGAGAGTTTCCCAAGCTTCTTTGGCTGAGGTACAATTTTTGACAAGTTGATACATGTTGAGCTCCAACCATTCACAAATGAAACGTAAAGCTTTGTTGTTGGCAGTAGAAGCTTCACGCTCTTCATTAGACCAATGTCGTTCAAGTTTGAGAATCTTGTTGCCTTTAGCATCAATAGTAAATGGGCGTTCCCAGCCTTCCAACACAGCCATCCAAGCACGAGAGTCGTTCCCTTTAATTCTAGCCGAGACTTTGGCTTTCCAGTTGGAATAATTTTGATGGGTGAGCATGATAGGTTTCTGAACAAACATAGGCGACTCCATTGTAGCGGAAAGTATGGAGTCAACAAAAGGATCACGTCTTATACGTATGACGTCCCGCTCTGATACCAATTGAAATTACGTCTTCGACGTAAGATACCAACTTTTCGCGAAGTCGGTCTTAAATCAGTCTTCAGCAACTAAGGTTCACACACACTTCGTTCGTACACACTCAACTGTCACTTAATCCAGTTGGAGCACGGTTCGTGTTATGTATGTATGTTCGCACTCAGTGAATGTAAAGTAGTGAAGACAAAGTTATGTAATAGTTTTCATTTCATTGAATCAACAAAACTAAACTATTACACTTTGAAGAGAAAGGTAGACGGAATGATCAAAGGTCGTATCCCAAGTGACGTAGCACTCCAACGAACCAGAGACCTAGTACTACTACACCTAGAGCTAAATCACATAACCCTACTAGTGGTGCACAGCACAAAGCAACTACCAAAACTCTAAGGCTCAGCGCCTAACAAACAACGATAGCGATACTCGAATATCAGATTTCGTTCTCTCAAAATCGTCAAAATCGTTAAATGAAGTCTTGGAACTCCATGGGTATATATAGTAGTCCCGCACATGTGAAGCCTTGAAATAGAGCCATCTGATTGGCCACATGCTTGGCCTACATCACGATTCCATGGATGACATCACTTTTGGAATCTTCGATTCTTCAATCTTGGAATCTTGAATCTTCGATTCTTGAATCTTCGAATCTTGAATCTTCGATTTTTCTAACTTCAGACTTCAACACATCTTGACTCCGTCGATCTCAATACTTCATCTTCAACTCCATTGTGGTAAACACTCGTCGTTGAACATTCAGCATTTCATCGTCTTCATGGTCGTCGATAGTTGAAGTAGTAAATAGCACATCCATACATCTTCAACACTTGAACTAATATAGACATCTCATTCACTTGTTGACGTTGAAGATAGGATGTAACACACCATGCATTAGTTGATGCATAAGGTGACATGGGTCGTGGAGTGCGACTCTAGTCGCACGGTATGGAGAGGCGAGCTTATGCGACTCCTGTCGCATGATTCGGAGAAGTCAAGTTGTACGACTCAAGTTGCAAGAAGCAGGGAATGCAGGCCGTGCGACTCCAGTCGCACACAGTGGAAGGTGCAGTGTGCGCGACTCCTGTCGCATGCGACTCTAGTCGCATGATATTGGTTCTTTGTAGTTCTTGAAGTGTGGATTCCATAGCATTTTGAATCAAGTCAATCAGAGCTCGTACGAAGGAGATATGGCCAAAATCGACAGACTGCACATCCAGTGGCAAGTTGTGCGACTCCAGTCGCACACAGTGGAAGGTGCAGTGTGTGCGACTGCTGTCGCATGGTTTTGACATTACTTATCATATATGTATACTTAGCTCTTGAAGTGTGGAATCCATAGCATTTTGAATCAAGTCAATCAGAGCTCGTATGAAGGAGATATGGCCAAAATCGACGGACTGCACATCCAATGGCAAGTTGTGCGACTCCAGTCGCACACAGTGGAAGGTGCAGTGTGTGCGACTCCTGTCGCATGGTGAGGGGTGAGATGCACAAGACAATGTGTGCGACTCCTGTCGCACGCATATCATGCGACTCCTGTCGCATGAGACGGTGATGCAAGAACCGTGCGACTCCAGTCGCACGAAGTGAGTATGCAGGGCTGTGCGACTCCCGTCGCATGAACTTGATGACGATGTTACACTTTCCATCATCATCAACACTTGAAAGTGGATATACATCCCTCGTACTTGACGTTGATGATAGGACGTTACACATACATCATCAGATGATGAAGCAGACCTTGCGCCGATAAGATCAGGTGTTGTGAAGCAGACCTTGCGCTGGTAAGATCAGGTGTTGTGAAGCAGACCTTGCGCTGATAAGATCAGGTGTTGTGAAGCAGACCTTGCGCTGATAAGATCAGATGTTGTGAAGCGGACACTTGACCAGTAAGCTCAGGTGTTGTGAAGCGGACACTTGATGCATTGACTTCACTCATTCCATTTTCACCAAGTTATAAGTCTTGCATCCATTCACTTCAACACCTGAAAACAAAAACAAACAACAAACACATGTTGTTGACAAAACTAACATCTACAGTATGCCCTAGAGCTTCTCAAAAAATCTGGTTTCTCTCAAGCTAATGGGGTCCCAACACCTATGGTCAGTTCTAATACCTTATCAAAATTTTCAGGTACTCCATATTCTAATCCCTCACACTATCGAATGCTCATTGGTAGCCTTCAATATCTCACTATAACCCGTCCTGACATCACCTTCACTGTGAATAAACTGAGCCAATACATGCAAGCCCCCATAGATGTCCATTTTCGATCTGTAAAACGGCTTCTTCGATATATCTCCGCTACCAATTCTCATGGTCTGCAGCTCTATAAAACTCCCCACCTTTCTCTCACAGTTTATGCAGATTCTGATTGGGCTTCGGATCCAGATGACCGGCGATCTACCTCCGGCCACTGTGTTTTCTTTGGCAATAGCCTCATTGAATGGAGCTGCAAGAAACAACATACTGTTTCTCGTTCAAGTACAGAGGCTGAGTACCGTAGCCTCGCTAATGCAATCTCAGAAGTCATGTGGATTAAATCTTGTTGGTGTATGTCCTTCGATCCCATGTGTGCAATCGATTAAGTCATAAGGTCGTCTCCGGATGTTAATTGATGTATTGATAATGTTATTTCTTAGAGTAATAATATATTTATCAATAATCAAACCTACAGGGTCACACATGAATCGGATTAAGGACTGAAATTAGTTGATTATATATATTGATTTTAGAAATCAACATATATATGTATTAATATAAACTTGGTTTATATTAAATTGATTGAATTTATATTGATTTTAGAAATCAATGTATGTATATTAATACTAACTAAGTTTTATATTATTATACATGCATTAATATAAACTAGGTTTATATTTAATATGTATAGATATTAATATATAAACTAGAGTTGTATTAACGAGTGATTTAATATGTGTACATGTCACTTGGAGTGACATGTCATGCCACTTATACATGTCTCTTGGAGAACATTTGAGCATATGTGGCATAAGAGAACATGGTGTCTCTTCACATGCCCACTAATGAGGCATTATGGTCTCATAATAATGTGGCATTATTATGGACATAATGAGGCACATTATGGGATGATATAGGTGATGAAAATCAGATTTTCATCTAAGCTAATTCACATAATTTCGAAATCACCAAAAGGAGAGCAAGAACATAGTGTTCTTCGTCTCAAAGTTCATCCGGCAATTTCAGAAACTTATCCGGGTTCGTGTGCAACACGTAGAGGCCGGGCCATTTGTGCGGCTTCAACATCCGGGCGATCTAGACAAGAAGAGTGACGAGGTCATTCACAAGTAGAGCATCTAGGGACTGATCAATGAAGGTGGTTCAATCGACTCAACACCACCTTCATTAACATCAACGAGGCACGCTACACCGGTTGTAAGTGTTCTCGTTAATCTCTCTCTCTATATATATATTGGATGTATATATATAACGTGTCTATACATATAATGTGTGCCTAGATCTTCATGTTGTTCGTGTACTATCGTTTTATACGCTTCCGCACACACGAACAAGGTAATCGAGCGATTGGATCGGCGTCGAAAACCTTCAATTGGTATCAGAGCTTAGGGCTCGTGCACACTTTTGTGTTGGACACAATATGTTTAAATCAACATAATTGGCTTAATTGTTTTATGTGATTATGTGTTTAGATATAAGGCCGGCCACCGTTAGTGGTCGGGTGAATGGAATTGTCGTTTTTTACATACGATTGGCCATAGTTTTGGAGGGCTGCGTCCCTTGGAATCTTTTGTAATAGATAGGTTTTTTCTATTCAAAAATGTATTGTTCAATGTGTAAGCAATGGATTGAATCCATGGATCGACGTTGGATATCGGCTCTCCGGCGAAAACGAGAAGAAACGAAGCAAAACGAAGCCAAACGGGCGAAATCCGGGATGCTGGAGCAAAACGGTGGGCGCCGTTTGTGCTCCGGCGGGCGCCGTTTTGGAAACGGCGACCGCCGAAAGGCTGTTTTTGGGTCAGCCCCGTTTTATACCCTTTTGGCGACCGCCGTTTTGGAAACGGCGACCGCCGGTGGTGTTCGGCGACCGCCGTTTGTAAAATGGCGGGCGCCGTTCGTGGTTTTTGGGGTACGGACTAAGGTTGACCTAAATCGGAGGGCACGGAACTGAAACGGCGGGCGAGGACCGGTCCAAAAGATGTTCAAGGCCTATTTTGTTGCTTTTAATCTTTTCATTTGAGAGTTGTGAGGTTCTAGGGGCCTTTCGATTACGTATTTAATTGCTTTGCTAGTTATAGGATGTTTTATGTTATAAATGTTCAACTTACATATAAACACCTATGCATGCAAGTTCCCAAAATAATGAGTATAATGTCTTGTCCAAAAACAACACACTCATGAAGCCCTCGATCATAAGTTGGTAGGTCCGCCTCAGCGGGGTACTACTTGTTATCTTGGGATAAGTGGGAGTAAAGGTTAGACCTTTACACGTGAGTTTGGTTTTCTCATCGATAGATCCACTGCAGGCGTGGCTATCGAGACATGAGATGAGAATGAGATTCTCATCGACCGAGAGTGATATTAGATATCATTGACATGGGTATGTCTACCTATCTTGAAATACTTAAGTGCGGACTCACTCGGCTTAAAGATTTGCAAGATGAGGATCTCGGGATCGTTTTGTTCTAAGGGACAATGATATTGAATATCAATTGAACAAAATGAAATAAATAAGTACAATTGTTAGACAACCTTATTTGTTTACCGCTTTGTGGATGTTTACATACTTTAGTTATCTTTCTTTTATAGTTTATCATGTCAACTCAATTCAAGTTTGGTTCAATTCTTGATTATGAAAAATTGAACAAATTTTCTTCATTCACAACGTAATTTGAGGATGGTCCTCAAACACGAAGACAAGGAAAATGTGTTAGATAACCACATCCTAAGATATCATTGAACAACTCAATAGCATGTTCGGGGAATATGCTAAGATTGAGCAGTTCTGAATGACCAGGGTCATCACTTCAGCTAGGCTGAATAAGAAAAATCTATAAGGACCACATGTACAGCAAATGATTGGATTATTTGCTTTAAGTGATCTCCTAAATTTTTCTAAGATGATGAGTCGTCAATTAAAAATGGACCCTAAGAGGGATATTCTTGTTATAAAGGATGAGGTAATCAAAAGAGCATGGGCAAGAAGGCTACTAGGGTTCCTAGGGAATCTGAATGCGTCTACTGCAAAGGTGTTGGACACTGCTTCAAATATATAGAAGTTCATATTTTATTCAAATTCAAAACAAATGCCTAATTTGTCTTTCATATGATGGATTCTAAAGTTAGGATTATTTTCACCTCGGGGAGTGATTTAATCCAAAACACTTAGTTCATAAATGACACAAATTAGAGACTTTCGAGCCATGGGATGGCGTTAGTCGATTGTCTGGTTGGCTCCCTCATATTTTATGAGAGATAGGTCTTCAATTGCATGATATTATCGCTAGTTAGAAAACTTCTAGTTTTCACTTACGATTTATCACGTTTTGATATTGGGATAATTTTGAATGAGAAATTTGAATGAGACTCAATTATTGGGAATAATTGAATTTGCCCAAAGTTCAAAGAAGATGTGAAGAACGGGGTTGCTTCATCTTCAGATATTAATGTTATAGACATTAAACTTCACAAATTTAACTTATTGGGTATTGGATGCCAAATGTGGTTCTCACATTTGTATGTGGAGGAACTACATAGAAGTATAAGTTTGGTGAGTAGAGATGTCGATCTACGGGCGAGAAATAGAGCGAAGGGCGCTGCATTAGCCGTATGATCATATGATGTTATTTTGCCTTAGGGCCTTGTTTTAGTATTATAACCATGTAATTTCGTACCTTCAATAAACAATGAATATTGGTTCAGTATTGGATACTGATGGATTAGATTTCACTATTAAATAGTTTGGCAACTATTTTAATTGTGAATTATTCTTTGTTTTGGTACGATTATTATATTGTTTATGTATACTCTAACTTGACAAATCATATATAACATTAAACACCAAAGGCCAAATCGAATAAGTCTCAATGAGACATAACTGAAACATTGTTGATTAGATCAAATCAAAATCTAAACATGTAACGAAGCTTCTTTTAGAATGCATTCTAATATCATTTGACTTGGAGTCATTTGATACATGTATATGATATGTGACGGACAAGATAACAATGTCATCTTTCTTGGAGAAAGGAGAACATGTGAGTGATTAATTAGGGATGATCCATACTGATGTATGTGGAACCTATCAGTTCACAAGCACATGAAGGTTATGTTTCGGAAAAGAGAAAAAAAACTATATTAGATATAGTTCGACTATTCGATTAGAGGTCTAAATGAACTACTAGTCTCTTTTGGGAACACACAATTCGTGACTTCAACTTATACACTGAATAGGACGCTGTCAAAAGCTGTTGATAAGACACCATACTAGGTATGGAAAGGGAGGGTCCCTAAACTGTTTTCATCAAAATTTGAGGTTCTAAAAGCTTCTCTGACGAGATTTATCTCTATAGAGCTTGAACTCAAATGGGATAAAAGTTTCTTTATGGTATTCATAAGAAACTCGAGGGTACAACTTCTACGATCTATCTGAGAACAATATTTTGTTGCTCGAGATAGTGATTTTCTTTAAAAGAGTAGTCTTTCCTAGAAAGTCAGTGGGAGCTCGGTTGTCTTGAACGAGGTTCAAGTGGAACAACTAATGATGAATTTCAAGACTGGGTTGAGAGTATTCTTATGGTTTTGGAAACCATACCAGCCCTCGTAGGTCCAGAAATGCATAGATCTCTATTATTCAAATACTTAGATATTGTGATCAATGAGAGATATGAATTCATGCTTTTGGAAAGCGATGAACCTTCGACCTATATTCAAGCTATGACGAGTCCAGCTACTTAAAATTGGCATGGTGCCATGAAATCTGAGATGATATCAATATCTGATAATCAAGTTTGGAACTTGATATATTTGCATCACGGGGTTAGACCCAATGAATGCTAATAGATATTTAAGATCTAAACAGACAGATGGAAAACCTAGGGTTTTCAAAGCAAGGTTGATGGTAAAAGTTTTATTCACGAGGTGGATTATGGAAAAACTTTCACCAGTTGCTTTGATTAAATCATTCAGAATATCTTAGCCATTGCTACTCATCTTGATAATGAGTTATGGTAATATTGGATGTTAAAACTAACTTCTTGAATTGGATTCTAGAAGAGAATGTGTTTTGACACAGCCAAAGAGTTTTATCGATCCTAATAAGGCTGAGAAATTATGCAATCTTATAATTCCATTTATGGAATAAAGCAAAGCATATCGAAGTAGCAATCTTCAGTTCAATGAATCCATACTGGGTTTTGGATTTCAGAGGAACTCGGAAGAGTCTTGTTTTACAAGAAGAACAGTGGGAGTTACGTTGTATACATTGTGTTGTATGTCGATGACATACTCCTTATTGGAAACAATGTTTCTATGCTTAATTCTATTAAAGAATTGGCTTGGAAATTGTTTTTCAATAAAGGATCTTGGAGAAGCACAGTACATATTGGGCATCAAGATCTGTCGGAACAGATCGAAAAGGATGTTTGGACTTAGTCAAGCCACCTATATTGATAAGGTGCTTGACAGGTTCAGAATGAAAGACGCCAAGAAGGGTCTCATTCCAATGACTCATGGTACATCTCTGAGCAAGAGGCAGTGCCCTTCGGGACCTGATGAGCAAAGGAAGATGGAAAACATTCCTTATGCTTCTGCAATAGGGTCTATAATGTACGCCATGATATGTACACGACTGGATGTATCGTATGCTTTGAGCATGACGATTCGGTTTCAAGGAAAAACCCAGGTGAGGCGCATTAGACTGCGGCCAAGAATATTCTTATGTACCTTAGATGGACTAAAGAATATTTTGTTGTCTTTGGAAGACAAAAAGAGTTGATATTAACAAGCTGTTTGAATGATAACTTCAAAACAGACTAAGATAATTTCCGATTTTAATCTGGTTATATCTTTTGTCTAGTTAGAGGTAAAATTTGCTGGAATAGTTCCATGCAATGCAATATAGCTGATTAAACTACAGAAGCTGAGCACAGTATTGCATTGGATGCAGTAATGTTGGCAGTTAAGATTTGAAAGTTCTTAAATGAACTAGGTGGCGTAACTAGCTCAGCCCATCCGATAGTTCTCTATTTATAGTAGAGTTATCGCGCAAGCCAATGAGCTAGGAAGCACCACAAGTCTAAAACTGGTGCTCAGGAAGTTCCACATTATCTGGGAGATAGTTTTGTGGAGACATCAAGATAATAAAGTTGCAACTTTTGGTAAGGTTGCAAACCCGCTTTCTAAACCTCTCCACCAGTCTAAACTTGAGGTTTTCACGACTGTAATAGAGATCAGACATCTTAGAGATGGGTTGTGATTTCTATTACTGTATTATATACTTTTGGAGATCTTATAAACATTCACTCATATGTATAATACATATTTCTTCATATAAATATGGTTTAATTTATATGAATTGTCCAAATGATTAAGTAATATCAATTGGGTTATGAGGTCGACTTACCGCATAATGAAGTCCCAATGGTTGAACTGATATACTTGAATCATATAGTTGTTCCTGGTTCGTATAATCGAGTACGGACAAACCGATAATACAATGAACTAGATTGTAATGTGTACTATAGCTCCGCTTCATGGGCTAGTGATGTGGGACATCAAGTACAATTACATAGATATTAGGTTGGATCTAATGATCGAACAGACCCGACTGGAATAGTATTTAAGATTTCGAGTCATAATACTATTTCATTGACTGTCGAGCAATTTCCTCTGACCTGAGTAGTCCAGAGTGACTCCATTGTGAAATGGTATACTTTGATACAAGTAAACGCCTTTCGTAAAAGGAGGTTATAAAACTTGTTATTGGGTATATCAGGAAGCAAGTGGGAGAGCTTGGATTGACAAGATGGGATTGTCCTCCATTTTTATAATGGGATATATGTCTTACCGGCCACTTGGAGAGTCGAGACTGTGGAAAATACGTGGCCACGTCCAGATTCGTATCATAGTGATAAATCTGGTTTTACAGTCTGTCTCAAAGTCCAAGAAAGGTTTGAACCGATTGAGGATGACTCGAGTCTTGGCTCAAGTTCAAACTTAGATATAAAGTGACAACAGGAAATTGGCAGCACACTGGCTCTGAAGGCCAAGTGGGAGATTGTTGGTGTATGTCATTCGATCCCATGTGTGCAATCGATTAAGTCATAAGGTCGTCTCCGGATGTTAATTGATGTATTGATAATGTTATTTCTTAGAGTGATAATATATTTATCAATAATCAAACCTACAGGGTCACACATGAATCGGATTAAGGACTGAAATTAGTTGATTATATATATTGATTTTAGAAATCAACATATATATGTATTAATATAAACTTGGTTTATATTAAATTGGTTGAATTTATATTGATTTTAGAAATCAATGTAGGTATATTAATACTAACTAAGTTTTATATTATTATACATGCATTAATATAAACTAGGTTTATATTTAATATGTATAGATATTAATATATAAACTAGAGTTGTATTAATGAGTGATTTAATATGTGTACATGTCACTTGGAGTGACATGTCATGCCACTTATACATGTCTCTTGTAGAACATTTGAGCATATGTGGCATAAGAGAACATGGTGTCTCTTCACATGCCCACTAATGAGGCATTATGGTCTCATAATAATGTGGCATTATTATGGACATAATGAGGCACATTATGGGATGATATAGGTGATGAAAATCAGATTTTCATCTAAGCTAATTCACATAATTTCGAAATCACCAAAAGGAGAGCAAGAACATAGTGTTCTTCGTCTCAAAGTTCATCCGGCAATTTCAGAAACTTATCCGGGTTCGTGTGCAACACGTAGAGGCCGGGCCATTTGTGCGGCTTCAACATCCGGGCGATCTAGACAAGAAGAGTGACGAGGTCATTCACAAGGAGAGCATCTAGGGACTGATCCATGAAGGTGGTTCAATCGACTCAACACCACTTTCATCAACATCAACGAGGCACGCTACACCGGTTGTAAGTGTTCTCGTTAATCTCTCTCTATATATATATTGGATGTATATATATAACGTGTCTATACATATAATGTGTGCCTAGATCTTCATGTTGTTCGTGTACTATTGTTTTATACGCTTCCGCACACACGAACAAGGTAATCGAGCGATTGGATCGGCGTCGAAAACCTTCAAATCTCTCCTCCTCGAACTGCGCGCCTTACCCGTCAACCCTCCGGTGATCTGGGTTGACAACATTAGCGCCGTATACATGTCGACTCATGCCACAATTCAGGCTCGAACCAAACACATCGAAATCGACCTCCATTTTATTCGAGACAAGATTCAATCAAAGGTCATTTCTGTTCATCACATTCCCGCTCATTCTCAACTCGCGGACATCTTCACCAAGGCCTTGCCAGAACAATCGTTCGCGCGCCTCCGCACCTCCTTGCACGTCATCCGCGCTCCGATTGCGGGGGTGGGGGGGGGGGGGTGGGGGGAGGGTGGGGGGGTATTAAGCTATTTGATTTTTCCCCAATTCTCACTCCATATGACGCCGTTCGGCAGCCCTAATTGCTTCCCCAAATCAGACTCCATACGACGCCGTTTGTGTCTCAATTAGGTTTCTGATTTAATCGTCAATACGACGTCGTTTTGTTTAATTATTTTATTCAGCTGAATGTAATTAATCTGCCACCTTTGTACGGACATCAGCTAGGGTTTAGGTTGTGGTATTTAAGTCCCATCAAGGGAGCCGCAATCCCCATGCGCCGCAAATACAAAACTCGTCTTCTCCTTTTTTCGTTTCTCCATAAAACTATGAAACTCAATAATAATCAAAATTGAAAAAAAAAAAAATTAAAAGAGATAAGTAATTCCACATTGAAAAAAGACTAAAGGTTAAGTGAGTATATACGATGTTCGTCCTTTAGTAGTTTATGAATGAATTGCTACATTATTGTTTCACCTAGGGATGGGAATTTTGGTTTTGGTTATCGGTTAAAACCGAAATCGACCCGAAAATTTCGATTTTTGGTTAACCAAATATAAAAAAATCGGTTTTCAGTTCGGTTATCGGTAAGAATTTTTTTATATATTCGGTTATCGGTTAACCCGATAACCGATTGTTAAAAACCGAATAACCGAAATATATTATATATATTACATATTATATATATTTTTAATGACGATTGTATGACAACACTCCCTTACTTATTTCGGATTTTTGGTATTTTGTTGGATTTATGCATGTTAGGTTGAATAAGTTGGATTTTAGTTTAGATTTGTTTATATTTTAATTTTTTTTCTTTTTTTCAACGATATTCTTTTTAAAATTAGCTTACTTTTTTTCTAATCGGTTTTTTGGTTAACCGATAATCGAACCGAAAAAATCGGTTCGATTATTGGTTATCCAATAAATTATTCGGTTCGGTTTTGGTTAGTCATTTTCGTCATTTTTCGGTTCGGTTAACTGGTCATTCGGTTCGGTTCAGTTTTGGTTAACCGAACTTCCAGCCCTAGTTCCACCTCTTACTTGCGCGCAATGGTTCAAATTTCGTGCGTGAAGCTTCGGCTCCCAAATTTCCTATTATAATAACTAGCTCATATTTTTTTTCGATTTTTTTTTTTCATTGAACTTTCGATGTTTTTCTTTTTTTGCCACTTTTTTTTTATTATCTTTTTTTTCTTAACCTTCCGATGTTTTTCCTATAATCCCACGTATATATAATTTTGTTTCTGATAGAAAAGAAGAAAATAATACACAATGAAAAATTCTACTCTCATTGAATGAGTGATATTCATAAAGAGGAATTATTCTTTGTACCCTTAATAAATGTTTAAATTGACCAAAGAATTGCAGTACCATATATTAATATTAAATTAAATTCCAGTTTACAAATGAATATTTTTCCGTAAAAATTAATTAATCAGATCTGTGACCTCAAAAGCATTATGTACATAAACAATGATTGACACTTTTTGCATTAATTATTTATGAGGATATTATATTATTATTTTCCAGTAAGCTATTTGTGCTGGGCAAAATTTTAGTATAAAAATGGGTGAGACTTGCACAACACCTTCATTCAATTCACACAAAATCAATAGGAACAACGTATAAATAAATATATACATATAATACAAATAATGGGGATTAGTTTAGATGATGATAATGAGCAAATGAGAAATTCAAGCCGTGTCGGCTTATCAAGAGTCGCAGACTCGCAGTTTTGGATACTCACGGCGAGGACTCCCCGTATTTCGCTGGCCGGAAGGTGTTGGAAAAAATGTAACAAACGGGTTAGTCAAACCGGAATAAAACAAAGATAAGAACGGAAAGTAAAACGGCAGGTTGCTGGGCGAGGCGTTTGCACTTTCCGCAAATCAGTAAAGCCCCGTGTATGCTACGGTTACAGGCTCTGTGATCCCAAAGATACAACGGCAGCGGGGCTCGAACGATTTGCACACTGAATCGAACCCTCGGTTGAACGGAAACAGTGAAAACTGAGCACTCGATGCAAATGATATGATGATATGAATGTATGATTTTCCGTCTGATTTCTCGTGCGTGAAATGATGCATGTACAAGTCTATATGTAGACATCACTCGAGGAGTTACACACCACTCACAGCAGTTGGCGGTTCAGGGCAGTTCGGCAGTTCCAGCCGAGTGGAGTTTGACCACTCCATCTCTAACTGCCCACGTTCAGCAATTATCAATAATTAATTAATTACGAAATTAATTAATATTTATTATCTTTCAGTTGGGCCGAGCCCAAAGACTTAATATGTGTTCAACTATTGAGTCGATCAAGACGAGCCCAAATACTTCAATCGGGCCGTGTCCAAAAGATATAGACCGGTCTGCCCAAACTGGCTCAATTGGCCCAGTGGGCCCCGGGAAGCCCAGGTCCAGCCCAGAGTCCAATTGACCAAATCACCAAGGAGCCAGGACCAAGCCCGAGTCCGAGTCCGAGCCCGAGCCCGGGACGGGACGGGACGGGACGGGACGGGACGGGACGGGTCGGGTCGGGGCGAAGCGGGGCGCGCGCGTGTGGCCTTTGCCATGTACCGCTAAGGGTGCATGGACTTAGTCAACTTGTTGAACACTAATACTCTCTTATCACATTTAAAGAGATATGACTTTTTGTATTCTTCCAATGTGGGATAACATTTATCCCAATACAATAATAATTGCTTCATTCACCAAAGTAGTATTTATGGCAATCTTTAAACATTTATTTCTCACTCACCGATTAACGGATTTTGACGAAATAAAATACCACAATTACCTCGTAACACGGAGATAATAATTGTAACGATTAAACTCGAAATCGAATACATTTTTATTGCCATAAAAATTACACAACTTTGATCAAAATACATGAATTATTTAAAATAATTCCAACAATCCCCCACATGAGTGAAATCAATGCAAATGTCATGAATGCAGACTCTTGTGCTCGGTTGTCGGAAGGATCTATTGCTTCTGGGAAGGTAGCTTGTGGCTTTGAACCTCCCTTAGTGAAAATCATCGGATGTACTGGCGGGCTAGTGGACGCTATGCCTTGAACTATTCCTCCGTAGTGTACACCGAGTCAATGATAGTCACACAACAAATCCCTATCAGTTTCCATTTCTCTGTTGTGTCCGTTTTAGGCCCTGGACAACTCTTTGGATTCATAAATGTTTACATTTGAAGCGGCCTACACTTCACATTTATATAGGTGACCTCCCAGCATGAGTACCCTGAAATACTCCACCTTTTCGAGGTGTGGGATTCATTAAAAGTCTCAACGACTTAACCTTTACCACATTTTAGGTTCTAGCAATTATTTGCCCATAGGGATGGAAACGGAAATCTTTATTTCCAAGTGCTTAACTGAACTAGCATGACTTAGTTTTCCCTTTGAACCAAGTTTGTGGGATCTCCACTCAGCATGGTAGGGTTACCGCCATGGTCATTCTTTAGTTGTGGTTTTTCAAACCCATTCCCTTTAGCAATACACTTAATTGATCTCTAGTCATCCCTTTGGTCAAAGGGTCTGCTAAGTATTCTTGTAACTTAACATAGTCTAAGGAAATCACTCCATTTGTGATCAATTGCCTAACGGTGTTATGTCTTCGACGTATGTGTCGAGACTTTCCGTTATACATATTGCTCTGTGCCCTCGCTATGGCCGATTGGCTATCACAGTGCATCATCACTGGAGACACAGGCTTTTTCCAACATGGAATATCTTCTAAGAAGTTTCGAAGCCATTCAGCTTCTTCACCGGCTTTGTCCAAAGCGATGAACTCAGATTCCATAGTTGATCTGACTATACAAGTTTGTTTCGTGGATTTCCACGAGACTGCTCCTCCTCCTATACAGAAGACATAACCACTAGTGGAATGGGAATCCTTTGAGTCCGAGATCCAACTAGCATCACAATATCCTTCAAGTACACTAGGATATCTTGTGTAGTATAGTCCATAGTCTCGAGTGTGTTTCAAGTACTTTAACACTATTTTCAAAGCATCCCAATGTTCATTACTTGGATTGCTCGTGTACCGACTCAGTTTGCTCACAGAATAAGCTAAGTCTGGACGAGTACAATTTGTTAGGTACATCAGACTACCTATTACTCGAGAGTAATCCAATTGAGCTACCGATTTGCCCAAATTGACTGTTAAGTTGACACTTCGGTCAATCGGAGTCCTACATTCAGGATAGTGTACTCAGAATCGGTATGCCATACTAGTCAAAGCATATCCAATGAAGATACAATCGACCGTTTTAGGTCCTATCTTCATTCGTTTTGGCTCAGGAACCGACACTTTGGCCAAACACCCCCACACTTTAAGGTAATTGTAAGATGGCTTACGATCTTTCCAAAGTTCGTGCGGAGTTTCATTTTTTCCCTTTAAGAGGAATCTTATTCAGTAGGTGGTTTGCCGCCAGGACGGCTTCCCCCCACATGTTCTGGGGTAACCCAGAATTGATCAACATGGCGTTCATCATTTCTTTTAATGTTCAGTTCTTTCGTTCAGCAACGCCATTTGACTGAGGTGAATACGGGGCGGTTGTTTGATGTATTATTCCATCTTCAGAACATAATTGTTCAAACGGAGCTACATACTCTCCACCTCGGTCACTACGGACTATCTTAATCCGTTTATCAAGTTGATTTTCAACTTCGGTTTTGTACTTAGTGAATGCCTCTAGGGCTTCGTCTTTGCTATTTAATAAGTACAAATAACAGAACCTCGTACAATCATTAATAAAAGTGATGAAGTATTTCTTACCACCTCTTGTCGGTGCAAACTTTAAATCACATATGTCGGTGTTAATAAGTCCAAAAGGTTCGGCACAACGATCGACTGATCGAAACGGTAATTTAGCCAGTTTGGCTTCAACACAAACTTCACACTTATGTTGTGAATTTATTTTAGAAGTTGGAATTAATTCCAAATTCATAAGTCTTTTTATTGCATTTTGATTTACATGTCCTAAACGAAAATTCCATAAATCATAACACTCGATCAAGTAAGAGGAAACAACTTTTTCATTATTGCTCTGGGCAAAGGGGGGGCGAACAGCCATTACAGACATTTTAAACAAACCTTGATCAAGATAACCCCTACCTAGGAACAGTCCAAATTTAGAAAGTACAAATTTCTTAGCATCAAATACAAGTTTGAAGCCATGCTCCACAAGAACAGAACCGGAAACCAGGTTCTTTCAGATGTCTGGGACATGCAGCACATCAGTCAACTTGAGCTCTTTTCCAGAAGACAGTTTGAGGACAATGTTCCCAACTCCAGCAACTTCAGACGATGCGGAGTTACCAATGTGGAGTTTGCGACCGGTACAAGGAGCATACGAGGCAAAGGCATCCTTGTCAGAGCATACATGTCGTGTGGCTCCGGTATCAATGAACCACTGCTTGTTATTGCTAACCAGATTGGCCTCGTAGACCACAGCAGTCATATCAGCACATTTCAGCTCGTGTTGAACCACGTTGGCAGTTGGTCGCTTTTTCTTCTGCCCGTTTGGCCTCTTTGGCTTGTTGCAGTCTCTGGCCATGTGGTTCGGTTTGCCACAGTTATGGCAAATCCCAGTGAACTTCCAGACTTTGGCTGGCTCTTTGCCCTTAGAAGTGTTCTTCCTTTTGGCAAAATGTGGCTCAGTCAAGTTCACCCGAGCCTCCATAGGAACTCTCCCCGGTTTGACCTCTCGATCACGGTTGTCTTCTTCTATCCGAAGTTTGACAATGAGTTCCTCAAGGCTCATCTCCTTTCGCTTATGCTTAAGGTAGTTCTTGAAGTCCTTCCACCCGGGAGGGAGCTTCTCGATGGCAGCCGCCACCTGAAAGGACTCACTGATCTTCATCCCTTCAGAGGCGATGTCATACAAGATCAGTTGATACTCCTGGACTTGGGAGATCACAGACTTTGAGTCGACCATCTTGTAGTCCAGGAACTTGCCGACGACGTACTTCTTAGTACCAGCGTCCCCGATCTTATACTTCTTCTCCAAGGCATCCCAAAGGGACTTGGCAGATTTGTACATGCTGTACACATTGTACAACTCATTGCACAGCCCGTTCAAGACGGTGTGCCGACAGAGATAATCACTCTGCCCTCAGGCCTCAAAGGCAAAGCGCCTCTCATCAGTGTCTTTGTCAGTTATGGTCATAGGGTCATCTGTCAAATGCTTCTGCAGGCCAAGGGTGGTCTGGTAGAACATCATTTTGGACTACCACCTTTTGAAGTCGACGCCGGTGAACTTCTCGGGTTTCTCGGCGTTCGGGATGGTTTGGGTGTGGATGGGCAAAGCAACTGGAATCTTCCCGATGAGAGCTTCTTTGTTGTTGACTGGTTGTTCGACGTTGATGATTGGAACTTCGTTGTTCTGGGCATCTTTGTTGTTACCTCCTCCAGTAGACATCTTTTACTGATTTGCGATTGTTGGAAAAAATGTAACAAACGGGTTAGTCAAACCGGAATAAAACAAAGATAAGAACAGAAAGTAAAACGGCAGGTTGCTGGCCGAGGCGTTTGCACTTTCCGCAAATCAGTAAAGCCCCGTGTATGCTACGGTTACAGGCTCTCTGATCCCAAAGATACAACGGCAGCGGGGCTCGAACGATTTGCACACTGAATCGAACCCTCGGTTGAACGGAAACAGTGAAAACTGAGCACTCGATGCAAATGATATGATGATATGAATGTATGATTTTCCGTCTGATTTCTCGTGTGTGAAATGATGCATGTACAGGTCTATATGTAGACATCACTCGGGGAGTTACACACCACTCACAGCAGTTGGCGGTTCAGGGCAGTTCGACAGTTCCAGCCGAGTGGAGTTTGACCACTCCATCTCTAACTGCCCACGTTCAGCAATTATCAATAATTAATTAATTACGAAATTAATTAATATCCATTATCTTTCAGTTGGGCCGAGCCCAAAGACTTAATATGTGTTCAATATGTGTTCAACTATTGGGTCGATCAAGACGAGCCCAAATACTTCAATCGGGCCGTGTCCAAAAGATATAGACTGGTCTGCCCAAACTGGCTCAATTGGCCCCGGGAAGCCCAGGTCCAGCCCAGAGTCCAATTGACCAAATCACCAAGGAGCCAGGACCAAGCCCGAGCCCGAGCCCGAGCCCGGGACGGGACTGTTGGAGTTGTGTACTTAATGTCTAGATTTAAGTAACGGAAACTCCCGATCCATTGCCATTAATCTATTTAATTAAATAAACAATTATTTGCGTTTAATTATTTATAATTAAATATATGCAAATTATAGTCCTGGATTTCATACGTTGTAGTTAGTATGGTGTGCATGGGCACACAGAAGATCATACTATCGGTTACTCGTATTTAATCGAACAGTTGCTCACGACCTAGATGGACACGGACCAATCCATCGGTATAGTCGTTGTGTGAGAGAGAAAATAATTTATCTTAATTATTTTATCACACTTGTACACTTGGTGTATTGGGCGGATCGCTTGAGATTTATCGATTAGGATTGCCTTGGATAATCGATTTAAATCTCAGAGTATTTTATTCTTAATCCCCGATACTATTGCGGGTGTGTATATTTAATATAAGTGACTTTGATTTTCCAAAGGAATTGACCGGTTTAATTACTGGGTCAATTACCGGTTAAGTTGGGTCACTATATTTTATATATGACATGCCGTGAATACTTGACGGGAAAGTGTATCCCGTAAGGGTTGATAATATCCCCGAGATGAGTTCATAAGGAATTATTATTTAAACCCTGCAGGTGGATTTGTTCCGCATAATAATTAAGGTTGAATGGTACTAGTCTCGGATATAAGAGATGAATAAATTAATTAGCAATAAATTAATTTTATTCATGGATATTTATATCTTAAATACACGGAATAAATAATACTACCGGAGAAATATTATTTGATATAATATGGTTTAATATTGGGAGTGCAATTAATTTTATATAGTGGAAAATAGAATTAATTAATATTAATGGATTAATAGATTTGGGCTTGGGCTCAATTTAATCATTAATATTGGAAGCCCAATATTCCACCTCCTTAAGATCCCCTACGTAGCCTATAAAAGCACTACATGGTCTTCTCTATTCTCATAACTTGAAGATCACAATTCAAGAGAGAGAAAGGAGAGAAGGAGATCCATAGTGTTCGGAGGATCGTCGCCCACCCGACGTTCGAACAAGTGCAAGGAATACGTGGGAAGATCTCAAGGTCATCATAAGATCTCGTTTCTCCGCACAACGAATCGAAAGGTGAATTAAATATTTCTGCTATTTAATTCATGTATATTGAAATCAATTATCGGAAAAACAAGATCCAAGAGTCGAACTCGGATTAGACGAACGATCACGCAGTGGTGGCGAAGCCACCGGACCGCGGGATCGCCCGCTAGGGTTTGGCGGCGCGCGGTGGAAAGGAACCCTCGGCTGGGCCGAGGGCTCGCGATCGATCACGGGGATCGATCGCCGGGGGCGCGGGCTGGTGCCGCACCCAACCCGCCGTGAAGGCGGGGCTCCTCCAGGCGGCGGCGAGTCGCCGGACTCGCCGCGGGGGGCTGCTGGGCAGCCCCATCGATCGTGAAGATCGAACGCGATTTCGATCGCGTGAACCCCGTCTCGCGGGGGTTCGGCTGGGGGCGGGCTGCGTGCCTTCGGGTGCGTGGTCTCCAAAGGCCGGACTCCGGCGGATGAGTCGGCGTTCATGTGATCTCCGGCGAAGGGTTTGATCGGGTTATTGGTTTCCGCAAATTTAAATAACCCGGGATATCGAATTCCAACAATTGGTATCAGAGCGTATGGTTACGTTTTTCGTTAATTGTTTCGATAATCGATTATCGTTGTTTATAGCCATAGATTAATTTAAATTGTTAAATTATTTTGCTATATTGTTCTACGTACTTGTTTTATCTCTCGTATGAATTGTGTTTGTCGGAAAAATTAATTATTAAAAATCGAGGGTTTTTCGGAAATCGAACCGGATCGAACGTGCGCTCAGTGCGGGCTGCCGGGAAGGTAGCTGGAGGCACGAGCTGTGCGGGCTGCTGGACGTGGGCTGAACACGGCTGGGCGTGTCGGCGTGTGCCACCAGTGGCGGTGGTTCGCCGGCAGCCGGCGGTTGTGCTCGGTGCTCGCGGACAGCTTCATGCTCGGACATCGAAGGCAGCGGCTGGACGTACGGGCTCGTCGACTTGGCGTTCACCATCGTGGGATGGTTCGCCGGAAGTCGACGGAAGTCCAGAGAGTCGCAGCTGCTCCGGCGAAGCTCCAGACGGGCGCCGGCGCGATCGATCGAACGGCGCGCTTCGCTCGACTTGATCGCGGGCTGCTCGTGCGTGGCTGCACCATGGGTCG
This sequence comes from Euphrasia confusa, assembly GCA_954870475.1. NCBI lineage: Eukaryota > Viridiplantae > Streptophyta > Magnoliopsida > Lamiales > Orobanchaceae > Euphrasia > Euphrasia confusa. The sequence goes on from OX940960.1 coordinate 30,644,304, forward strand.
ATGGCACGTGTCGTCAGTGGAGACGTCGTGCCGGAAATCGACCAGGGCTGGTGCAAAATTTCGCCGAAGAAGACGACGCTGAAGAAGACGATCTAATTTTTTTTAAAATAAACAGTGTCGGCCGACATGTTTTTTGTCAGAGGCCGACACCATGCGATTTTCTTATGCACGTGTGTGCGTGGTCTTTGCATGTGGGCTGAATGATTTGAATGCATGGCATGGCTTGTGTGTTGCATGTCCGCATGCATGAAACTAAAGCCATGGTTTCGATTGGTCCATGTTCATGGTTCGATTTTGGGTCGACCGGAAATTCTTTTTTCGATTCGTTCCGGTAAATCCGATCTTTTCGGAAATAATTTAATCATTCTAATTTTATTTAATTTAATTTTGGAATTAATTCAAATTCTATTTGGATTATATTTCTTAATTATGGAATTAAATAATGGAATTAGATGGAGAGTTAAATTAAGAAAGAAAAATCCTAGTTTCTCTAGATATCCTATACCTACTTGGATTAGAAGTCTTAAGAAGAATCAAAATTCAATTTTGATTAGGATTCTTGAGATCTAATCTAAATAGGATTGAGAAATTATTAAAATATTGATTTTATTTAATTTAAGTATTTTATTTAAAATCATTAGATTAATTCAAAATTTATTTTGGATTGGAAAATCTTGGATTTTATTTAGAATAGAATTAAATATGGAAATCAATGGATTTTAATAATATTGATTTTATTTAATTTAAGTATTTTATTTAAAATCATTAGATTAATTCAAAATTTATTTTGGATTGGAAAATCTTGGATTTTATTTAGAATAGAATTAAATATGGAAATCAATGGATTTTAATAATATTGATTTTATTTAATTTAAGTATTTTATTTAAAATCATTAGATTAATTCAAAAAAAAATTTGGATTGGAAAATCTTGGAGTTTATTTAGAATAGAATTAAATATGGAAATCAATGGATTTTAATAATATTGATTTTATTTAATTTAAGTATTTTATTTAAAATCATTAGATTAATTCAAAATTTATTTTGGATTGGAAAATCTTGGATTTTATTTAAAATAGAATTAAATATGGAAATCAATGGAATTGATTTTATTTAATTGGAGTAAAATTAAATATGAGAATCAAAGAATTTTTCCGTCGCTCGGCAAAGTATTCAAGACGTAGAATGAAGACTCAAGACAAGCATGCTGGAATTCATCAAGGTACGAATAGTCGAGAAATAATTTTACTTGAGCAATTATTTGATTATTTGTGTACGTACTTGCATGAAATGTATGTTTATTATTATGCTTATGTGTATTTAATTATGCATTAGATAGCGTATCCCTTTGTTATAAAAAGCTAAGTGGGAGAGGGAATGGAAACATTGCCATGGTCTCCATTACTGTTCTCTTGGTGACTTTTATGGACTTTTGAAGTTCGTATAGACAAGTCATTGGAGGAGAATTCTTGTAATTCCTCTTACGAGAAACATTGATTAAGTTTATCAAACAATGCCTGATTTGTCTTTCCAAAACTGATTTCAAGTCGACTCATTCTCACCCCGGGGAGTGGAATGGAGCCAAAGCCACTTGGTCATGTCGAGGACACAAATTAGAGACTTTCGTGTCATTTGATGACTAGATCGATTGTCTGCTCGGCTCCCTCATTCTATGAGAGATAGGGTTGTTCGCATGGTGAATCACTGGTAAGAAACTTCGAGTTTCACTTATGATTCTCCGCGTCTTGATTTACAAGATTGAATGAATCGAGTAATTGGGAGTCAATTATAAAAGTCTCTTGGTGTAGTAAACGTCCACACCACGTGGCTTGCTATACTAACGGATTTTGGATTAATTGATGTAGTCAGTTATAAGAAATTGTGAAGAGTTGTGAAGTTGTCGTAAACGTCCACACCACGTGGCTTGCGGTGATGTAGCGGTTCCAAACGATTTACTTTAGTACTGAGTAATGGTTTACACTTAGATACGCATTATAGTATTCCTCCCCACGAGGTTACGCTATAAGTGATGTATGACCGAAGAAAATCTAATTGCTAAATCATTTGGGTGGGTAAACGTCCACACCACGTGGCTTGCCTTATCTGATGGGATTTTAGATGCGATTAGTGGTTTAATGATATTATTTTAGGGAGATAATATCGGAGATTAAATCGATTGTTTGTTGTTATATGTGCTCATAGATTAGGAAATGGCCTTGAACCCACTTTATGTGATACGTAAGGATTTTAACTCACTGGTCCCTAAATGTAATGATTGGAATAGAGATCTAGACATTACCCAAACTGTTAAAGAGTGCAAGGTTGCACTCAGTGAGCTTTGTCCTCCCGAGCCTATTGACATAGGCGGCTAGACAAGAAGCGATGAGGATACTCATAAAGGCCAGTCACTTCGAGGAAACGCTTAAAAACGTTTTTGAGATGATTGACCTTTTAGACGAGTTGAGACGGAAATCGCAAGCTCTTGTAGCCAATGCCAAAGGTTTCGAACCTAAAGGCATGAATCGGGGGAAAGGACAAGAAAGCAAAGAAACCCAGTGGTTCCTTTTGGACCACGAGATGGGACGAGAAAGTCAATAGGCAAGTGTTCTCGATGCAAACAGTCTGGGTACTGGAAGTCTGATTATCCTCTCAAAGAAAGTACGAATCTTTCTTTAGTCGTAAAACATAGTCAGTGGTATTATCTACCGGAACCTGGTGTGTAGATATGGAACCACTGACGGTATGTGCATTCTAAATGCAAGGGTTCCAGGAAACCCGACGACTTAGAAAAGAAGAGATCGTAGTCTACATGGGCAATGCTGTAGAGGATGCAGCAGTTGCAGTGGAGGACATTTTATAGGATTTCATTTTAAGTTATTGCTTTTATGTACCCTTCATATTAGAAAGAACTTTGTTCTGGATTTCTAATGAATGGATATTTTATCTCTTTTAATCATTTGATGGTTATAAGAAGAAATAATGATATTATCTATTTTGGTACATTAGCTAGCAATATATAAATGATGAATCCTGAGTCCACCACGATGCAACGAACCGTTATACATAACTCGTTTTACTAATAAGAGATTTCTTTATTAAATCATTTATACTTGTGGATTCTTATGCTAAGTCATATTTATTCAAATAAGAAGTTCAAAGGTCGAAAATTGATTGTAAGATCAATTAAGTTGAAGGAGTGGACCTTCCGACCTAAGAATCTAATTTGGAAGATAATACGACTAAGCAATCCTTTATGGATATAAGATATAAGATCCGGACAAGTATTAGAATTGATTGACTCTGATGTATGATCAGAGCTTGGGATTGGATCCCAAGTGACTACACCATACAGTCCTCTGTAGAAATGGTGTGTCGGAAATAAGAAATGGAACTCTTATAGAAATATTAAAAGCATGAGTTAAACGGAACTACCTATGTTCTATGGATATGTCTTGGAAACAACGGCACATTCAAATGTGGTTGTAGAATATCCTAGAAGAACAAAAGGTGTGTGTTCGATAGTACTATGAACCAGAAGGACGTTATAAGTTCTAACGCCCGGTTCTTAGAGGAAGACTATTAGATGAACCACATGTTGGAATTCGCTATCCCGGGTTATCAAAATTGCGGAACCGATAACCCGAACGAACCCTTCGCCGGAGATTGTACGTACACCGACTCATCCGCCGAAGTCCGGGCTTTGGAGACCACGCACCCGAAGGTACGTAATCCGCCCCCACCCGAAAACCCGCGAGCCGAGGTTCATACAATCGACAACCTCAATCGCCGGAGAAATCACGAGCCCACGCGAACCGGGACCCGACCGAACGCGTCGCGTGCACGAGGCACGCGGACGCCCAGCCGAGTCCCCGCGAGGGGACTCGCGATCGCTCGCAGCGATCGCACGGGATGCCCGCGGCATCCCCGCAGCGGATCCGGCGATCCGCTGCTCGCGGCTAGGGCTCGCGTCCAGCGAGCCGCTGCGGGTAAACCCGCAGCTCGCTACGAGCTGCTACGGGTGAAACCCGTAGCCCTAGCGATCGGCCCCGTAGGGCTCGATCGACCCTCGGCGTCCAGCCGAGGGTTCGCGCACTCGATCCCCGCGAGGGATCCACGAGCCGCCGGCGGTCCGGTGGCTTCGCCACCACCGCCCGGCTCGACCCTCGGTCCGGGGTTCGATCCTCGGATCTTCGTCCTACGGTATTTTCAATAAAACACAAATCGAACAATTAACAAGTGCGTTGAGAATTGTACCTACGATTCGTTGTTCGGAGAAACGAAATCGATGATGACCTCGTGACCTTCCCGCGTATTCCTTGCACTCCGTTCGAACGTCGGGTGGGCGACGAGCTATCGAACTTATGGATCCTCTTCACTCTCGAACTTTATTGTTGGCGTTACGTAGGTTAAGAAGTGAAGACCATGTAGTGCTTTTATAGGCTACGAAGGGGATCAAAAGGAGAATAAATATTGGGCTTTAATATTGAAAATTAAATTGGGTCCAACCCAAATCCATTAATTCTTATCAATATTAATTTTATTTATTTTCCACTATATAAATAAAATTGACCTCCCAATATTATTCCATATTATACCAAATAATATTTCTCCAACTTAGTATTATTTATTCCGTGTATTTAAGATTTAAATATCCATGAATAAAATTTATTTATTGCTTAATAAATTTATTCATCTCTTTTATCCGAGACTAGTACCACTCAACCTTATTTATTGTGCGGAACAAATCCACTCGCGAGGTTTACACAATAAATCCTTATGAGCTCATCTCGGGGATATTATCAACCCTTACGGGATACACTGCCCCTTCAAGAATTCACGGCATGCCATATATAAAATATAGTGACCCAACTTAACCGGTAATCAACCCAATAATTAAACCGGTTAATTCCTTTGGTAAATCAAAGTCACTTATATTAAATATACACACCCGCAATTGTTTCAGGGATTAAGAATAAAATACTCCGAGCCTCAAATCAATTATCGCCGAGCAATCCTAATTGATGAGTCTCAATCGATCCGCTCAATACACCAAGTGTACAAGTGTGATAAGATAATCAAGACAAATTATCTTCTCTCTCACACAACGACTATACCGATGGATTGGTCCGTGTCCATCTAGGTCGTGAGCAACTGTTTGATTAAATACGAGTAACCGATAGTATGATCTTCTGTGCGGGCCCGACACACCATACTAACTACAACGTATAAAATCTAGGACTATGATTTGCATGTATTTAATTAACAATAATTAAAAGCAAATGAATGTCTGTAATAGATAGGTAAATGAAAGTGCATACAGAGTTCAGAATACTCAAATCTAGACATTAAGTATACTACTCCATCAATCTCCCACTTATACTAAGGTCTAGTCATATCCTCCAAACTTCTGACTCCCAAACCCTCCAAGTGCTTGTAGTATACTTCCTTAGGAAGTATCTTGGTGAAAGGGTCCGCTAGGTTGTCTTCCGAAGCTATCTTGGTGACTATCGCATCGCCCCTCTTGACGATGTCTCGAATCAGGTGGTACTTGCGCTCTATGTGTTTTGTAGCACTATGGGACCGTGGTTCCTTACTGTTTGCCACTGCACCGCTATTATCACAATAAATTGTCATAGCTTTAGGCAAACTCGGAATCACATCTAAGTCCTGGAGGAAATTAAGGAACCACACTGATTCTTTCGCTGCCTCTGAGGCTGCAACATATTCAGCTTCCATGGTAGAGTCCGAAATGCACTTCTGCTTAACACTCTTCCATGATACGGCTCCACCTCCCAAAGTGTACACATAGCCTGATGTCGACTTACGCCGGTCCTTATCAGCTTGGAAATCCGAATCTGTGTAACCCAAAGGAATCAGATTGTCTGCACTGTATCTGAGAACATAATCCTTAGTATTTCGCAAATACTTGAAAATGCTCTTCACGGCAGTCCAATGAGCCTTTCCAGGGTTACTCTGATATCTCGCTACTATGCCAACGGCATAACAGATATCAGGCCTCGTGCATAACATTGCATACATTAAGCTTCCCACAGCCGAAGCGTAGGGAATCGCTTTCATGTCATCTTTCTCCTTTTGTGTCTGAGGACACATATCCTTAGAAAGATAAGTTCCTTTACTGAAGGGTAGATCACCCTTCTTGGAATCTTGCATGTTAAAACGAGCTAGAATCGTGTCTATGTAAGATTGCTGGGAAAGACACAATGTTCTATTCCGGCGATCCCTTATAACTTTGATCCCTAGAACATGTCCGACTTCTCCCAAATCTTTCATATCGAATTGTCTAGACAACCATCCCTTTATGTCTGATAACATCTTCACACTGTTGCCAATGAGAAGTATGTCGTCTACATAAAGCACGAGGAACACCACCTTCTTTCCATCACGTTTCCAATACACACACGATTCGTCCATGCTTTGAATGAATCCAAAAGATTGGACTACTTCATCAAACCGCAGGTTCCACGATCGCGAGGCTTGTTTCAATCCATAAATGGATCGATTAAGCTTGCACACTAGATGATCTCGCCCCTTAGCAATGAATCCTTCTGGTTGTTTCATATAAATCGTCTCGTCAAGACTTCCATTAAGGAAAGCTGTCTTGACATCCATTTGCCACACCTCATAATCCATATGAGCTGCTATGGATAAGAGAATCCGGATCGACTTTATCTTAGCTACCGGCGAGAAGGTCTCCTCATAATCGATTCCCTCTTTCTGAGTATATCCTTTCGCAACAAGCCGAGCTTTAAAGGTTTCAACCTTTCCGTCAGATCCTCTCTTTCTCTTGTAGACCCATTTACACCCAATTGGCTTTACGCCGCTTGGTGGTTCTACAAGATCCCAGACTTTATTAGAATCCATAGATTCTATTTCGGATTTCATCGCTTTCTTCCAAGAAGGCGCATCTATATCTTGTACCGCCTCATCATAGGTCCAGGGATCGACTTCATGAACTCCGGGTGCCGAGTCCGAAGACTCACCCAGTCCAATCCATCTGTCCGGTTGTTTGACAACCCTCCCACTACGACGGCGTTCCGGTGTATTAACAGTGACAGTATTAGGTGCAGGTTCTAGTGGTGTATCTACACTCGGTTCGGCTGTATCCAGGTCTTCCTCGTTACCTCTCAACTCATCAAGTATTATGTCACTTTTGGGCTTGTGGTCCATGACATAGTCTTCCTCTAAGAACCGAGCGTTAGTACTTATAACGATCTTCTGGTCCGTAGGACTATAGAACATGCCACCCTTAGTTCCTTTCGGGTATCCTACAAACAGCCGTATTTCTGATCTAGGTTCTAACTTATCGGCGCCTTGTCGCAACACATGTGCTGGACATCCCCAGATCCGAATGTGTCCCAAGTTAGGCTTACGCCCACTCCACAATTCCATGGGTGTAGTTGGTACCGTTTTGGTCGGAACCCTGTTCAGAATATACGCCGCTGTTTCCAAGGCATGTCCCCAGAACATAACAGGTAAATCCGAGTAACTCATCATCGATCGCACCATTTCCATAAGAGTCCTATTCCTTCTTTCTGACACACCATTCTGCTGAGGAGTATATGGTGAAGTCAGCTGGGATTCAATCCCATTCTCTGCCAAGTATGCCTTGAATTCTCCAGACAGGTACTCGCCTCCGCGATCAGATCGCAGGCATTTTATGGATTTACCACGAAGGTTCTCCACAAGAGCCTTGAATTCCTTGAACTTGTCAAAAGAATCACTCTTGTGGCGCATCAGGTAAATATATCCATACCTTGAGTAATCATCAGTAAAGGTGATGAAATACTCGTACCCTCCCCTTGCCTGAGTAGACATAGGTCCGCATACATCAGAGTGAATCAAATCCAATACTTGTTCAGCTCTACGTCCTTTACCAGAAAAAGAACGCTTGGTCATTTTACCCTCCAAACAGGATTCGCAGGTTGGAAGGTCCTCTCCTTCTATGCCGCTAATGAGACCATCAGCTTTCAACCTTTGAATTCTATTCGAATTAATATGACCTAGCCTTAGATGCCACAAGTATAATTGATTCATCTTAGAAGGTTCCTTTCTCTTATTGGTGTTCGTAGATGTGTTATTACTCTCGGTTAGTTGCATCGTGTTAGACTCAGGATTCAGAATATACAAATCGTCCACCAATGTACCAGAACAGACAATCTCACTATTTCTTCTTATGACCACAGAGTGATCAAAAGAAACAGCATGTCCATTCAGAATTAACTTAGAAACCGAAATTAAATTCTTTCTAAAATTCGGTACATAAAGACAATTTTGTAAAACTAAAACCCTATCACTACTAAAGCGTAAGTGAACGTCTCCCACTGCAACAGCCGCCACCCTCGCGGCATTGCCCATGTAGACTACGATCTCTCCCTCTCTAAGTCTCCGGGTTTCCTGGAACCCCTGCAATGAATTGCAGACATGGTCAGTGGCGCCCGTATCTACACACCAGGTGCTGGTAGATATCACCGCTGACAATGTTTCAGTGACTAAGGAAAATTTCGTACCTTTGATGAGAGGACAATCAGACCTCCAGTGCCCAAACTGCTTGCATCGAAAGCACTTGCCAGAAGGCTTGCCTTTCCCAATCCGTGGCTTTGAGCCACTGGGTTTCTTTGCACGCTCTTCCTCTAGCCTTGCCACAAAAGCTTGTGATTCTCTTAACTTACGCACAAACTCCGCTCTCGTTGATTCCTTTTTAAGGGACTCATTGAGAGAGAATTCTGTGAGTATGTTAATCACCTCTTGCCCGGCTTCCACGCTATGTCTCAACATCATCCTGAGGTCATTTCGAATGTCCTCATCAGTTGGGACAACAGTGGATTCGGAAAGCTCAACAGTCTGGACAATGTCCAGATTTCGTTCCCAATCATCACCATATGGAACCGGTGAGTTTACATCCTTAAGTATATCACAAAGTGGGGTCACAGTCATTCTTAACCTATAAGCACATAAAACAGACAAACAATTTAATATCCGATATTATCTCCCTCAAATAATATCATTAAATCACTAATCACATCTAAAATCCCATCAGGTAAGGCAAGCCACGTGGTGTGGACGTTTACCCACCCAAATGATTTAGCAATTAGATTTTCTTCGGTCATACATCAATTATAGCGTAACCTCGTGGGGAGGAATACTATAACGCGTATCTAAGTGTAAACCATTACTCAGTACCAAAATAAATTACTTGGAATTGCTACATCACCGCAAGCCACGTGGTGTGGACGTTTACGATAACTTCACAACTCTTCATAATTACTTACAACTGTCTACATCAATTAATCCAAAGTCCGTCAGCATAGCAAGCCACGTGGTGTGGACGTTTACTACACTAAGAGACTTTTATAATTGACTCCCAATTACTTGATCCATTTGATCTCGTAAATCAAGACGTGGAGAATCATAAGTGAAACTCGAAGTTTCTAACCAGTGATTCACCATGCGAACGACCCTATCTCTCATAAATGAGGGAGCCGAGCAGACAAAAGACCCACCTATCAAAGAATGGCACGAAAGTCTCTAATTTGTGTCCTCTACATGACCAAGTGGCTCTGGCTCCATTCCACTCCCCGGGGTGAGAATGAGTCGACTTGAAATCAGCTTTGGAAAGACAAATTAGGCATTGTTTGATAAACTTAATCAATGTTTCTTGTAAGAGGAATTACAAGAACTCTCCTCCAATGACTTATCTATATATACCTCAAAGGTATATAAAAGTCACCAAGAGAGCAGCAATGGAGACCATGGGTATGTTTCCATACCCTCTCCCACTTAGCTTTTTACAATAAAGGGATACGCTATCTAGTGCATAAAATAAACACATATAGCATGCATACATGTAATAAAGCACATAGTATTATCACATAGTCAAAATAATTACTAGAATATTATTTTCCGACTATTATGGCTTCATCACATCCCCGTACGCATCTTCTAGTCTTCAGTCTTCGTTTCTTGAATGCCCCATGTGACGAGAATATTAATGTCCAATATTTAAATCCATTTATTTTCAATTAATCCAAAAGTTACTTAATTCGAAAATTAAGTCAATTGAATATATTAAAAATAAAATTAAATATTATTAATATTTTTTATTTATTTTATTTTCTTTTTCCACTTCATTAAATCACTAGAATAATCTATCCAAGATACACTTGGAATATTCTAAATGATATCCATAATGAAATAAAGAAATAAAATAGTTAGTACTTTTATACTTTTCTAAATTTATTTTTATTCCTAATCCATGAATATTCCCATGAGTAGGAATAATCAAATAGGAAAAATAAATTTAGTACTAAATTAATTCCTTTTCTATTTTTCTAGAATATTCCATAAAGAAATATTCAAAATAGGAAACTATGAATTAATTAGGAAAGTATATTTCCGGTAGGAGTAGTCCGGGTTGGGAGACCCCGAACCACCCCAACCTTCGATCGACCGGCCACCCACGGGGAGGAGCGCCGCCGCCCAGCCAAGCCGACAACCACCGAGGTGGTGGCAGCCGCGGCTAGGGCAACAGCCCCCACGCCCATAGCCATCGATCGGGCATCACGGGGATCGATCCAATCGATCCCTAGCCCTTCGTCCCTCTCGTCACTTCGTCTTCTCCGGCGGTCTTCGATACGTCGATCCAATCGCAAAATAAATTTACAAAAATCTAAATTACAATTCCGGTATCGATTCTATACACGAAATCGACCCTATACATTTTCCGGAAAAACAACGAACATAATAATAAATCCTAAATTCGGTCAACCCCCGAATTTTTACTATTACAAGCATTCACCACCAAAAACGAATCTCGACATGTCCGAGAGTTTAATAAAACCAACAATCACATGACAAAATAATTAAACGAATAATCATCAAGCCATAATAGTCGGAACCCTGCAAGGTAGAACAATTTTATCGAAAATACCGCGAACGTAAACCACGCTCTGATACCAATTGTTGGAATTCGCTATCCCGGGTTATCAAAATTGCGGAACCGATAACCCGAACGAACCCTTCGCCGGAGATTGTACGTACACCGACTCATCCGCCGAAGTCCGGGCTTTGGAGACCACGCACCCGAAGGTACGTAATCCGCCCCCACCCGAAAACCCGCGAGCCGAGGTTCATACAATCGACAACCTCAATCGCCGGAGAAATCACGAGCCCACGCGAACCGGGACCCGACCGAACGCGTCGCGTGCACGAGGCACGCGGACGCCCAGCCGAGTCCCCGCGAGGGGACTCGCGATCGCTCGCAGCGATCGCACGGGATGCCCGCGGCATCCCCGCAGCGGATCCGGCGATCCGCTGCTCGCGGCTAGGGCTCGCGTCCAGCGAGCCGCTGCGGGTAAACCCGCAGCTCGCTACGAGCTGCTACGGGTGAAACCCGTAGCCCTAGCGATCGGCCCCGTAGGGCTCGATCGACCCTCGGCGTCCAGCCGAGGGTTCGCGCACTCGATCCCCGCGAGGGATCCACGAGCCGCCGGCGGTCCGGTGGCTTCGCCACCACCGCCCGGCTCGACCCTCGGTCCGGGGTTCGATCCTCGGATCTTCGTCCTACGGTATTTTCAATAAAACACAAATCGAACAATTAACAAGTGCGTTGAGAATTGTACCTACGATTCGTTGTTCGGAGAAACGAAATCGATGATGACCTCGTGACCTTCCCGCGTATTCCTTGCACTCCGTTCGAACGTCGGGTGGGCGACGAGCTATCGAACTTATGGATCCTCTTCACTCTCGAACTTTATTGTTGGCGTTACGTAGGTTAAGAAGTGAAGACCATGTAGTGCTTTTATAGGCTACGAAGGGGATCAAAAGGAGAATAAATATTGGGCTTTAATATTGAAAATTAAATTGGGTCCAACCCAAATCCATTAATTCTTATCAATATTAATTTTATTTATTTTCCACTATATAAATAAAATTGACCTCCCAATATTATTCCATATTATACCAAATAATATTTCTCCAACTTAGTATTATTTATTCCGTGTATTTAAGATTTAAATATCCATGAATAAAATTTATTTATTGCTTAATAAATTTATTCATCTCTTTTATCCGAGACTAGTACCACTCAACCTTATTTATTGTGCGGAACAAATCCACTCGCGAGGTTTACACAATAAATCCTTATGAGCTCATCTCGGGGATATTATCAACCCTTACGGGATACACTGCCCCTTCAAGAATTCACGGCATGCCATATATAAAATATAGTGACCCAACTTAACCGGTAATCAACCCAATAATTAAACCGGTTAATTCCTTTGGTAAATCAAAGTCACTTATATTAAATATACACACCCGCAATTGTTTCAGGGATTAAGAATAAAATACTCCGAGCCTCAAATCAATTATCGCCGAGCAATCCTAATTGATGAGTCTCAATCGATCCGCTCAATACACCAAGTGTACAAGTGTGATAAGATAATCAAGACAAATTATCTTCTCTCTCACACAACGACTATACCGATGGATTGGTCCGTGTCCATCTAGGTCGTGAGCAACTGTTTGATTAAATACGAGTAACCGATAGTATGATCTTCTGTGCGGGCCCGACACACCATACTAACTACAACGTATAAAATCTAGGACTATGATTTGCATGTATTTAATTAACAATAATTAAAAGCAAATGAATGTCTGTAATAGATAGGTAAATGAAAGTGCATACAGAGTTCAGAATACTCAAATCTAGACATTAAGTATACTACTCCATCACCACAAGCCCAAAATGACATGATACTTCTGAAGAGAGAGAAAACGATAAAAACTTAGAACCAGCCGAACCGAGTAGCGGTACACCACTAACTGAACCAACTGTTATTACTGTTTATACACCGGAATGCCGTTGTAGTGGGAGGTTGTGTGACAACCGGAGATATTCATAAGACTAGGAGTGTTTTGAACTCTGGACCTAGTATACATGAAATCAATCCCTAGATCTACATAGAGGCGGTACTAGATCTAAATGTGCCTTCTTGAAGAGCAATAAAGATTATTGCTAAGAGGCAAGATCATTTAGAGTACAAGCTTAGTTGATCCATTTATGGATTGGAACAAAGCATTGAGTTCGTGGTACTTGCAAATTGATGAGATAGTCCATTTTATGGATTCATCAAAGGATAGACGAATCGAGTGTATGGGAAACGTGATGGAAACAAGGTGGTGTTTCTCGGAGGTTTTATGTAGATAGCATTTTATCATTGGTAACAATGTAAAGATGTTGTCAGACATAAAATGATGGTTGTCTAGAAAAATCGATATATGAGATAAAGAAGAAGTTAGAGCATGTTCTTAAGATCTAGGATCTCAAGAAAAGAACATTGTACTTCTCTAGATATCTTATACGATTATGGTTCGTTTTAACATGCGAGATTCCGAGAAAGGTTCGTTACCTTTCAGAGACGGAATGCATCTATCTAAGGATATGTGTTTTGGAACACAAAAGGAGATAGAAGCAATGAAAGCGGATTCCTACACTTATAGTGAGGAAAGCTTAATAAATGCATTGTTGAAAATAAAAACCTGATATCGGCTATGCGGTTAGCATAGTGGGAGGATATCAAGGTAATCCTGGAAAGGAATACTTGACTGCTGTAATGAACATTTTAAGTACTTTCGAAGTACTGGAAACTATGTTCTGGATTACGGAGCAGACAAACATTTCCTTTGGATTACATTCTCTTAGATTTCTAATCGAATGAGGACCGGTGTAAGTCGATATCAGGCTATGTGTTTCACTATTGAAGGAGAAGGAGTTTTTAACATGGAAGAGTGATAAGCACGATGCTTTTCGGACTCTGCCATGGGTAACCAAATAGCGGCCTCAGAGGCAGCGGAAGTTTTGGTATAGCTCCGGGATAATCTTTGGGACTTAGAGTTGATTCTTAATTTGCCAAAGGCTATGTGAATAGCGGTGCGATGGCAAATGGTAAGAAATCACAAGTCCATAAGTGTAAGATAACACATAGTGCAAGTACCACCTGATACGAGTCATCGTCGAGGGAGACGATGCTGTAGTCACCAAGATAACTTTAGAGCGGCAACCTAGAATGCTCATTCACATAGTACTTCTTGGAAGTACAACTTAAGCACGTGATGAGTATGGGAGTCAGAAGTTTGGAGGAAATGACTAGACCTTAGTACAAGTGGGAGATTGTTGGAGTTGTGTACTTAATGTCTAGATTTAAGTAACGGAAACTCCCGATCCATTGCCATTAATCTATTTAATTAAATAAACAATTATTTGCGTTTAATTATTTATAATTAAATATATGCAAATTATAGTCCTGGATTTCATACGTTGTAGTTAGTATGGTGTGCATGGGCACACAGAAGATCATACTATCGGTTACTCGTATTTAATCGAACAGTTGCTCACGACCTAGATGGACACGGACCAATCCATCGGTATAGTCGTTGTGTGAGAGAGAAAATAATTTATCTTAATTATTTTATAACACTTGTACACTTGGTGTATTGGGCGGATCGCTTGAGATTTATCGATTAGGATTGCCTTGGATAATCGATTTAAATCTCAGAGTATTTTATTCTTAATCCCCGATACTATTGCGGGTGTGTATATTTAATATAAGTGACTTTGATTTTCCAAAGGAATTGACCGGTTTAATTACTGGGTCAATTACCGGTTAAGTTGGGTCACTATATTTTATATATGACATGCCGTGAATACTTGACGGGAAAGTGTATCCCGTAAGGGTTGATAATATCCCCGAGATGAGTTCATAAGGAATTATTATTTAAACCCTGCAGGTGGATTTGTTCCGCATAATAATTAAGGTTGAATGGTACTAGTCTCGGATATAAGAGATGAATAAATTAATTAGCAATAAATTAATTTTATTCATGGATATTTATATCTTAAATACACGGAATAAATAATACTACCGGAGAAATATTATTTGATATAATATGGTTTAATATTGGGAGTGCAATTAATTTTATATAGTGGAAAATAGAATTAATTAATATTAATGGATTAATAGATTTGGGCTTGGGCTCAATTTAATCATTAATATTGGAAGCCCAATATTCCACCTCCTTAAGATCCCCTACGTAGCCTATAAAAGCACTACATGGTCTTCTCTATTCTCATAACTTGAAGATCACAATTCAAGAGAGAGAAAGGAGAGAAGGAGATCCATAGTGTTCGGAGGATCGTCGCCCACCCGACGTTCGAACAAGTGCAAGGAATACGTGGGAAGATCTCAAGGTCATCATAAGATCTCGTTTCTCCGCACAACGAATCGAAAGGTGAATTAAATATTTCTGCTATTTAATTCATGTATATTGAAATCAATTATCGGAAAAACAAGATCCAAGAGTCGAACCCGGATTAGACGAACGATCACGCAGTGGTGGCGAAGCCACCGGACCGCCGGATCGCCCGCTAGGGTTTGGCGGCGCGCGGTGGAAAGGAACCCTCAGCTGGGCCGAGGGCTCGCGATCGATCACGGGGATCGATCGCCGGGGGCGCGGGCTGGTGCCGCACCCCACCCGCCGTGAAGGCGGGGCTCCTCCAGGCGGCGGCGAGTCGCCGGACTCGCCGCGGGGGGCTGCTGGGCAGCCCCATCGATCGTGAAGATCGAACGCGATTTCGATCGCGTGAACCCCGTCTCGCGGGGGTTCGGCTGGGGGCGGGCTGCGTGCCTTCGGGTGCGTGGTCTCCAAAGGCCGGACTCCGGCGGATGAGTCGGCGTTCATGTGATCTCCGGCGAAGGGTTTGATCGGGTTATTGGTTTCCGCAAATTTAAATAACCCGGGATATCGAATTCCAACAGGGACGGGACGGGACGGGTCGGGTCGGGTCGGGGCGGGGCGGGGCGCGCGCGTGTGGCCTTTGCCATGTACCGCTAAGGGTGCATGGACTTAGTCAACTTCTTGAACACTCATATTCTCTTATCACATTTAAAGAGATATGACTTTTGGTATTCTTCCAATGTGGGATAACATTTATCCCAATACAATAATAATTACTTCATTCACCAAAATAGTATTTATGGCAATCTTTAAACATTTATTTCTCACTTACCGATTAACGGATTTTTACGAAATAAAATACCACGATTACCTCGTAACACGGAGATAATAATTGTAACGATTAAACTCGAAATCGAATACATTTTTATTGCTATAAAAATTACACAACTTTGATCAAAATACATGAATTATTTAAAATAATTCCAACAGAAGGCGTATGACGAAAACCCATACGACGAGTTGTCCAATCCCGACGGAGTCATACAGATGGGACTTGCTGAAAACCAAGTAATACTTAGTAATACAGATGAGTATTTGATTTGGTAGAGCAATACTTAGAAAAACACGCAGACGAAATCAACACCAACAGTAATACTTAGTAATACAGATGAGTATTTAAATTAAGGATTAAAGGTCGTAGGTTCGAACTCAAGACATTGCAATTGACATATACCAAAAAAGAGTGAGTCAAATATATTCTCCAATAAACATCAATTTTTCAATTTTTCCTGTAGATTCGATCAAGACCTTCGATGGAGAACGGGGGTCAACATCGTCCCGGTCCACTGCGAAAGCTCGAACAACTTCGAGATCACTCCACAAGCCCTAGAATCGGCCTACAACGAAGCCACTTCCAACAACATCCGAGTACGAGGCATCCTCATCACCAACCCGTCGAACCCCCTCGGGTCCACGGTCCGGCAGGCGGTCCTCGAGAAGGTCCTCGACTTCGCGGTAGCGAAAAACATCCACCTCGTCTCCGACGAGATCTACTCAGGGTCCGCCTTCTCCTCTGACGAGTTCGTCAGCATCGCCGAGGTCCTCGAGGGCCGAGTCCACGTGGACTCGGAGAAGGAGAGGGTCCACATTCTGTACAACCTCTCCAAGGACCTCGGCCTCCCGGGGTTTCGAGTTGGGATGATATACTCGTACAACGACAGGGTGGTGACTTTTGGAATTATTTTAATAATTCATGTATTTTGACCAAAGTTGTGTAATTTTTATGGCAATAAAAATGTATTCGATTTCGAGTTTAATCGTTACAATTATTATCTCCGTGTTGCGAGGTAATCGTGGTATTTTATTTCGTCAAAATCCGTTAATCGGTGAGTGAGAAATAAATGTTTGAAGATTGCCATAAATACTACTTTGGTAAATGAAGCAATTATTATTTTATTAGGATAAATGTTAACCCACATTGGAAGAATACCAAAAGTCATATCTCTTTAAATGTGATAAAAGAGTATGAGTGTTCAACAAGTTGACTAAGTCCATGCACCCCTAGCGGTACATGGCAAGGGCCACACGCGCGTGCCCCGACCCGTCCCGACCCGACCCGGTCCCGGGCCCGGGCTCGGACTCGGGCTTGGTGCTGACTCCTTGGTGATTTGGTCAATTGGACCTGGGCTTCCCGGGGCCCACTGGGACAATTGAGCCAATTGGGCTGGCTGTCTATATCTTTTTGGACACAGTCCGATTGAAGTATTTGGGCTCGTCTTGATCGACCCAAGAGTTGAACACGTTGGTTAAGCCTTTGGGCTCGGCCCAACTTAAAGGTTATGAATATTAATTAATTTCATAATTAATTAATTGGGTTGAGTGGTGTGTAACTCCCCGGGTGATGTCTATATATAGACCTGTACATGCACCATTTCACGCACGAAAAAAGAGACGAATAAATGAACAAAAATAGAGACGAAAAAACATATCATCATATCATTTGCATCGAGTGCTCAGTTATCACTGTTTCCGTTCAACCGAGGGTTCGATTCAGTGTGCAAATCGTTCGAGCCCCGCTGCCGTTGTATCTTTTGGATCAGAGAGCCTGTAACCGTAGCATACACGGGGCTTTACTGATTTGTGGAAAGTGCAAACGCCTCGGCCAGCAATCTGTCGTTTTACTTTCTGTTCTTATCTTTGTTTTATTCCGGTTTGACTAACCCGTTTGTTACATTTTTCCCAACAATCCCAAATCAGTAAAGATGTCTACTGGAGGAGGTAACAACAAAGATGTCCAGAACAACAACGATGTTCCTGTCATCAACGTCGAACAACCAGTCAACAACAAAGAAGCTCTCATCGGGAAGATTCCAGTGGCTTTGCCCATCCACACCCAGACCATCCCGAATGCCGAGAAACCCGAGAAATTCACCGGCGTCGACTTCAAAAGGTGGCAGTCCAAAATGATGTTCTACTAGACCTCCCTTGGCCTGCAGAAGCATCTGACTGGTGAACCTATGACCATAACTGACAAAGACACTAATGAGAGGCGCTATGCCTTTGAGGCATGGGGGCAGAGTGATTATCTCTGTCGGCACACCGTCTTGAACGGGCTGTGCAACGAGTTGTACAATGTGTACATCATGTACAAGTCTGCCAAGTCCCTTTGGGATGCCTTGGAGATGAAGTATAAGACCGAGGACGCTGGTACTAAGAAGTACGTCGTCGGCAAGTTCCTGGACTACAAGATGGTCGACTCAAAGTCTGTGATCTCTCAAGTCAAGGAGTATCAACTGATCTTGCATGACATCGCCTCTGAAGGGATGAAGATCAGTGAGTCCTTTCAGGTGGCGGCTGCCATCGAGAAGCTGCCTCCCGGGTGGAAGGATTTCAAGAACTACCTTAAGCATAAGCGAAAGGAGATGAGCCTTGAAGACCTCATTGTCAAACTTCGGATCGAAGAAGACAACCGTGATCGAGAGGTCAAACCTGGGAAAGTTCCTATGGAGGCTCTGGTGAACTTGACTGAGCCACATTATGCCAAAAGGAAGAACACTTCTAAGGACAAAGAGCCAGCCAAAGTCTGGAAGTTCACTGGGATTTGCCACAACTGTGGCAAACCGAACCACATGGCCAGAGACTGCAACAAGCCAAAGAGGCCAAACGGGCAGAAAAAGAAGCGACCAAGTGCCAACGTGGTTCAACACGAGCTGACATGTGCTGATATGACTGCTGTGGTCTACGAGGCCAATCTGGTTAGCAACAACAAGCAGTGGTTCATTGATACCGGAGCCACACGACATGTATGCTCTGACAAGGATGCCTTTACCTCGTACGAAGTTGCTGGAGTTGGGAACATTGTCCTCAAACTGTCTTCTGGAAAAGAGCTAAAGTTGACTGATGTGCTGCATGTCCCAGACATCCGAAAGAACCTGGTTTCCGGTTCTGTTCTTGTGGAGCATGGCTTCAAACTTGTATTTGATGCTAAGAAATTTGTACTTTCTAAATTTGGACTGTTCCTAGGTAGGGGTTATCTTGATCAAAGTCTGTTTAAAATGTCTGTAATGGCTGTTCGCCCCCCCTTTGCCCAGAGCAATAATGAAAAAGTTGTTTCCTCTTACTTGATCGAGTGTTATGATTTATGGCATTTTCGTTTAGGACATGTAAATCAAAATGCAATAAAAAGACTTATGAATTTGGAATTAATTCCAACTTCTAAAATAAATTCACAACATAAGTGTGAAGTTTGTGTTGAAGCCAAACTGGCTAAATTACCGTTTCGATCAGTCGATCGTTGTACCGAACCTTTTGGACTTATTAACACCGACATATGTGATTTAAAGTTTGCACCGACAAGAGGTGGTAAGAAATACTTCATCACTTTTATTGATGATTGTACGAGGTTTTGTTATTTGTACTTATTAAATAGCAAAGACGAAGCCCTAGAGGCATTCACTAAGTACAAAACCGAAGTTGAAACTCAACTTGATAAACGGATTAAGATAGTCCGTAGTGACCGAGGTGGAGAGTACGTAGCTCCGTTTGAACAATTATGTTCTGAAAATGGAATAATACATCAAACAACCGCCCCGTATTCACCTCAGTCAAATGGCGTTGCTGAACGAAAGAACCGAACATTAAAAGAAATGATGAACGCCATGTTGATCAATTCTGGGTTACCCCAGAACATGTGGGGGGAAGCCGTCCTGACGGCAAACCACCTACTGAATAAGATTCCTCTTAAAGGGAAAAATGAAACTCCGCACGAACTTTGGAAAGGTCGTAAGCCATCTTACAATTACTTTAAAGTGTGGGGGTGTTTGGCCAAAGTGTCGGTTCCTGAGCCAAAACGAATGAAGATAGGACCTAAAACGGTCGATTGTATCTTCATTGGATATGCTTTGACTAGCATGGCATAGTGAGATTGTGAGTACACTATTCTGAAAATCCAGAAGTGACTAAAGGTACGACCATTGTGCCGAGAAAGTGCTCAAAAAGTTCAATGCCCTTGATGGTCCTGAATGTAGGACTCCGTTTGGCCGAAGTGTCAACTTAACAGTCAATTTGGGCAAACCGATAGCTCAATTGGATTACTCCCGAGTAATAGGTAGTCTGATGTACCTAACGAATTGTACTCGTCCAGACTTAGCCTATTCTGTGAGCAAACTGAGCCGGTACACGAGCAATCCAAGTCATGAACATTGGGATGCTTTGAAAAGAGTGTTAAAGTACTTGAAACACACTCGAGATTATGGACTATACTACACAAGATATCCTAGTGTACTTGAAGGATATTGTGATGCTAGTTGGATCTCGGAATCAAAGGATTCTCATTCCACTAGCGGTTATGTCTTCTGTATAGGAGGCGGAGCAGTCTCGTGGAAATCCAAGAAACAAACTTGTATAGCCAGATCAACTATGGAATCTGAGTTCATCGCTTTGGACAAAGCCGGTGAAGAAGCTGAATGGCTTCGAAACTTCTTAGAAGATATTCCATGTTGGAAAAAGCCTGTGTCTCCAGTGATGATGCACTGTGATAGCCAATCGGCCATAGCGAGGGCACAAAGCAATATGTATAACGGAAAGTCTCGACACATACGTCGAAGACATAACACCGTTAGGAAATTGATCACAAATGGAGTGATTTCCTTAGACTATGTTAAGTCACAGAAAAACTTAGCCGACCCTTTTACGAAAGGGCACAAAGCAATATGTATAACGGAAAGTCTCGACACATACGTCGAAGACATAACACCGTTAGGAAATTGATCACAAATGGAGTGATTTCCTCAGACTATGTTAAGTCACAGAAAAACTTAGCCGACCCTTTTACGAAAGGGATGACTAGAGATCAATTAAGTGTGTTGCTAAAGGGAATGGGTTTGAAAAACCACAACTAAAGAATGACCATGGCGGTAACCCTACCATGCTGAGTGGAGATCCCACAAACTTGGTTCAAAGGGAAAACTAAGTCATGCTAGTTCAGTTAAGCACTTGGAAATAAAGATTTCCGTTTCCATCCATATGAGCAAATAAGTGCTAGAACCTGAAATGTGGTAAAGGTTAAGTCGTTGAGACTTTTAATGAATCCCACACCTCGGAAAGGTGGAGTATTTCAGGGTACTCATGCTGGGAGGTCACCTATATAAATGTGAAGTGTAGGCCGCTTCAAAATGTAAACATTTATGAATCCAAAGAGTTGTCCAGGGCCTAAAACGGACACAACAGAGAAATGGAAACTGATAGGGATTTATTGTGTGACTATCATTGACTCGGTGTACACTTCGGAGGAATAGTTCAAGGCATAGCGTCCACTAGCCCGCCAGTACATCCGATGATTTTGATGGAGTAGTATACTTAATGTCTAGATTTGAGTATTCTAAACTCTGTATGCACTTTCATTTACCTATCTATTACAGACATTCATTTGCTTTTAATTATTGTTAATTAAATACATGCAAATCATAGTCCTGGATTTTATACGTTGTAGTTAGTATGGTGTGTCGGGCCCGCACAGAAGATCATACTATCGGTTACTCGTATTTAATCAAACAGTTGCTCACGACCTAGATGGACACGGACCAATCCATCGGTATAGTCGTTGTGTGAGAGAGAAGATAATTTGTCTTGATTATCTTATCACACTTGTACACTTGGTGTATTGAGCGGATCGATTGAGACTCATCAATTAGGATTGCTCGGCGATAATTGATTTGAGACTCGGAGTATTTTATTCTTAATCCCTGAAACAATTGCGGGTGTGTATATTTAATATAAGTGACTTTGATTTGCCAAAGGAATTAACCGGTTTAATTATTGGGTTGATTACCGGTTAAGTTGGGTCACTATATTTTATATATGGCATGCCGTGAATTCTTGAAGGGGCAGTGTATCCCGTAAGGGTTGATAATATCCCCGAGATGAGCTCATAAGGATTTATTGTGTAAACCTCGCGAGTGGATTTGTTCCGCACAATAAATAAGGTTGAGTGGTACTAGTCTCGGATAAAAGAGATGAATAAATTTATTAAGCAATAAATAAATTTTATTCATGGATATTTAAATCTTAAATACACGGAATAAATAATACTAAGTTGGAGAAATATTATTTGGTATAATATGGAATAATATTGGGAGGTCAATTTTATTTATATAGTGGAAAATAAATAAAATTAATATTGATAAGAATTAATGGATTTGGGTTGGACCCAATTTAATTTTCAATATTAAAGCCCAATATTTATTCTCCTTTTGATCCCCTTCGTAGCCTATAAAAGCACTACATGGTCTTCACTTCTTAACCTACGTAACGCCAACAATAAAGTTCGAGAGTGAAGAGGATCCATAAGTTCGATAGCTCGTCGCCCACCCGACGTTCGAACGGAGTGCAAGGAATACGCGGGAAGGTCACGAGGTCATCATCGATTTCGTTTCTCCGAACAACGAATTGTAGGTACAATTCTCAACGCACTTGTTAATTGTTCGATTTGTGTTTTATTGAAAATACCGTAGGACGAAGATCCGAGGATCGAACCCCGGACCGAGGGTCGAGCCGGGCGGTGGTGGCGAAGCCACCGGACCGCCGGCGGCTCGTGGATCCCTCGCGGGGATCGAGTGCGCGAACCCTCGGCTGGACGCCGAGGGTCGATCGAGCCCTACGGGGCCGATCGCTAGGGCTACGGGTTTCACCCGTAGCAGCTCGTAGCGAGCTGCGGGTTTACCCGCAGCGGCTCGCTGGACGCGAGCCCTAGCCGCGAGCAGCGGATCGCCGGATCCGCTGCGGGGATGCCACGGGCATCCCGTGCGATCGCTGCGAGCGATCGCGAGTCCCCTCGCGGGGACTCGGCTGGGCGTCCGCGTGCCTCGTGCACGCGACGCGTTCGGTCGGGTCCCGGTTCGCGTGGGCTCGTGATTTCTCCGGCGATTGAGGTTGTCGATTGTATGAACCTCGGCTCGCGGGTTTTCGGGTGGGGGCGGATTACGTGCCTTCGGGTGCGTGGTCTCCAAAGCCCGGACTCCGGCGGATGAGTCGGTGTACGTACGATCTCCGGCGAAGGGTTCGTTCGGGTTATCGGTTCCGCAATTTTGATAACCCGGGATAGCGAATTCCAACAATTGGTATCAGAGCGTGGTTTACGTTTGCGGTATTTTCGATAAAATTGTTCTACCTTGCAGGGTTCCGACTATTATGGCTTGATGATTATTCGTTTAATTATTTTGTCATGTGATTGTTGGTTTTATTAAACTCTCGGACATGTCGAGATTCGTTTTTTGGTGGTGAATGCTTGTAATAGTAAAAATTCGGGGGTTGACCGAATTTAGGATTTATTATTATGTTCGTTGTTTTTCCGGAAAATGTATAGGGTCGATTTCGTGTATAGAATCGATACCGGAATTGTAATTTAGATTTTTGTAAATTTATTTTGCGATTGGATCGACGTATCGAAGACCGCCGGAGAAGACGAAGTGACGAGAGGGACGAGGGGCTAGGGATCGATTGGATCGATCCCCGTGATGCCCGATCGATGGCTATGGGCGTGGGGGCTGTTGCCCTAGCCGCGGCTGCCACCACCTCGGTGGTTGTCGGCTTGGCTGGGCGGCGGCGCTCCTCCCCGTGGGTGGCCGGTCGATCGATGGTGGGGGTGGTTCGGGGTCTCCCAACCCGGACTACTCCTACCGGAAATATACTTTCCTAATTAATTCATATTTCCTATTTTGAGTATTTCTTTATGGAATATTCTAGATAAATAGAAAAAGAATTAATTTAGTACTAAATTTATTTTTCCTATTTGATTATTCCTACTCATGGGAATATTCATGGATTAGGAATAAAATAAATTTGGAGAAGTATAATAGTCCTAATTATTTTATTTCTTTATTTCATTATGGACATCGTCTAGAATATTCCGAGGATTTCTTGGATAGATTATTCTAGTGATTTAATGAAGTGGAAAAAGAAAATAAAATAAATAAAAATATTAATAATATTTAATTTTATTTTTGATATATTCAATTGACTTAATTTTCGAATTAAGTAACTTTTGGATTAATTGAAAATAAATAGATTTAAATATTGGATATTAATATTCGTCACATGGAGCATTCAAGAAACGAAGACTGAAGACTAGAAGATGCGTACGGGGATGTGATAAAGCCATAATAGTCGGAAAATAATATTCTAGTAATTATTTTGACTATGTGATAATACTATGTGCTTTATTACATGTATGCATGCTATATGTGTTTATTTTATGCACTAGATAGCGTATCCCTTTATTGTAAAAAGCTAAGTGGGAGAGGGTATGGAAACATACCCATGGTCTCCATTGCTGCTCTCTTGGTGACTTTTATATACCTTTGAGGTATATATAGATAAGTCATTGTAGGGGAGTTCTTGTAATTTCTCTTACAAGAAACATTGATTAAGTTTATCAAACAATGCCTAATTTGTCTTTCCAAAGCTGATTTCAAGTCGACTCATTCTCACCCCGGGGAGTGGAATGGAGCCAAAGCCACTTGGTCATGTAGAGGACACAAATTAGAGACTTTCGTGCCATTCTTTGATAGATGGGTCGTTTGTCTGCTCGGCTCCCTCATTTATGAGAGATAGGGTTGTTCGCATGGTGAATCACTGGTTAGAAACTTCGAGTTTCACTTATGATTCTCCACGTCTTGATTTACGAGATTAAATGGATCGAGTAATTGGGAGTCAATTATAAAAGTCTCTTAGTGTAGTAAACGTCCACACCACGTGGCTTGCTATGCTGACGGATTTTGGATTAATTGATGTAGACAGTTGTAAGTAATTATGAAGAGTTGTGAAGTTATCGTAAACGTCCACACCACGTGGCTTGCGGTGATGTAGCAGTTCCAAGTAATTTACTTTGGTACTGAGTAATGGTTTACACTTAGATACGCGTTGTAGTATTCCTCCCCACGAGGTTACGCTATAATTGATGTATGACCGAAGAAAATCTAATTGCTAAATCATTTGGGTGGGTAAACGTCCACACCACGTGGCTTGCCTTACCTGATGGGATTTTAGATGTGATTAGTGATTTAATGATATTATTTGAGGGAGATAATATCGGATATTAAATTGTTTGTCTGTTTTATGTGCTTATAGGTTAAGAATGACTGTGACCCCACTTTGTGATATACTTAAGGATGAAAACTCACCGGTTCCATATGGTGATGATTGGGAACGAAATCTGGACATTGTCCAAACTGTTGAGCTTTCCGAATCCACTGTTGTCCCAACTGATGAGGACATTCGAAATGACCTCAGGATGATGTTGAGACATAGCGTGGAAGCCGGGCAAGGGGTGATTAACATACTCACAGAATTCTCTCTCAATGAGTCCCTTAAAAAGGAATCAACGAGAGCGGAGTTTGTGCGTAGGTTAAGAGAATCACAAGCTTTTGTGGCAAGGCTAGAGGAAAAGCATGCAAAGAAACCCAGTGGCTCAGAGCCACGGATTGGGAAAAGCAAGCCTTCTGGCAAGTGCTTTCGATGCAAGCAGTTTGGGCACTGGAAGTCTGATTATCCTCTCAAAGAAAGTACGAAATCTTCTTTAGTCGTAAAACATAGTCAGTGGTATTATCTACCGGAACCTGGTGTGTAGATATGGAACCATTGACGGTATGCGCATTCTAAATGCGAGGGTTCCAGGAAACCCGACGACTTAGAAAAGAAGAAATCGTAGTCTACATGGGCAATGCTGTAGAGGAGGCAGCAGTTGCAGTGGAGGACATTCTATAGGATTTCATTTTGAGTTATTGCTTTTATGTACCTTTTAGAAAGAACTTTGTTCTGGATTTCTAATTAATGGATATTTTATTTCTTTTAATCATTTGATGGTTATAAGAAGAAATAAGGATATTATCTATTCTGGTACATTAGCTAGCAATATATAAATGATGAATCCTGAGTCCACCACGATGCAACGAACCGTAGTATGTAGCTCATTTTACTTTTAAGAGATATTTCTGTAATGAATCATTTATACTTGTGGATTCTTATGCTAAGTCATGTTTATTCAAATAAGAAGTTCAAAGGTCGAAAATTGATATTTTGATCAATTAAGTTGAAGGAGTGGACCTTCCGACCCAAGAATCTAATTTGGAAGATAACATAACTAAGCAATCCTTGATGGATATAAGGTATAAAGATCCGGACAAGTATTAGAGTTGGTTCACTCTGATGTATGCAGACCTTCGTTTACTCAGACAATAAGGTACGAGTACTTCATTTTATGATTACTCGATAAATGGATTAGCATACCTGATGTGCCACAAAAGCAAAGTGTTTTGACAAGTCAATGGACACAAAGCTATTGTGGGGAACCTTCAAGGTATATCCATTTATAGCCTGCGATTTGATCGCAGAGGCAAGTGCCTGTCTGAGGAATGCATGGCATAGTGATCAGAGATTGGGATTTGATCCCAAATGACTACACCATACACTTTTGTGTAGAAATGGTGTGTCGTAAACAAGAAATGGAACTCTTATAGAAATAGTAAAGGCATGAGTTATACGGAACTACCTATGTTCTATGGATATGTCTGGAAACAACGGCGCATTCAAATGCGGTTGTAGAATATCCTAGAAGAACAAAAGATGTGTGTTCAAATAGTACTATGAACCAGAAGGACGTTATAAGTTCTAACGCCCGGTTCTTAGAGGAAGACTATTAGATGAACCACAAGCCCAAAGTGACGTAATACTTTGAATGAGAGAGAACGATAAGGACTGGATACAGCCGAACCGAGTATAGATACACCACTAGAACCTGCACCTAATACTATCACTGTTGATACACCGGAACGCCGTCGTAGTGGGAGGGTTGTTAAACAACCGGACAGATGGATTGGACTGGGTGAGTCTTCGGACTCGGCACCCGGAGTTCATGAAGTCGATCCCTGGACCTATGATGAGGCGGTACAAGACATAGATGCGCCTTCTTGGAAGAAAGCGATGAAATCCGAAATAGAATCTATGGATTCTAATAAAGTCTGGGATCTTGTAGAACCACCAAGCGGCGTAAAGCCAATTGGGTAAATGGGTCTACAAGAGAAAGAGAGGATCTGACGGAAAGGTTGAAACCTTTAAAGCTCGGCTTGTTGCGAAAGGATATACTCAGAAAGAGATAATCGATTATGAGGAGACCTTCTCGCCGGTAGCCAAGATAAAGTCGATCCGGATTCTCTTATCCATAGCAGCTCATATGGATTATGAGGTGTGGCAAATGGATGTCAAGACAGCTTTCCTTAATGGAAGTCTTGACGAGACACACAACCAGAAGGATTCATTGCTAAGGAGCGAGATCATCTAGTGTGCAAGCTTAATCGATCCATTTATGGATTGAAACAAGCCTCGAGTTCGTGGTACTTGCAAATTGATGAGATATTCCATTTTATGGATTCATCAAAGCATAGACGAATCGTGTGTATGGGAAACGTGATGGAAACAAGGTGGTGTTTCTCGGGTTTTACGTAGATAACATTTTATCATTGGCAACAATGTAAAGATGTAATCAGACATGAAATGATGGTTGTCTGGATAAATCATTATGAAAGATATAGGAAGAAGTTGGACCTGTTCTTGAGATCTTGGATCTCTAGGAGAGAACATTGTACTTCTCCTGGACATCTTACATATATGATTGTGGTTCGTTTTAACATGCAAGATTCCCAGAAAGGTTCGTTACCTTTCAGATACGGAATGCATCTATCTAAGGATATGTGTTTTGGAACACAAAAGGAGATAGAAGCAATGAAAGCAGTTTCCTACACTTTAAGTGTGGAAAGCTCGATGAATGCATTGTTGAAAACAAGAACCTGATATCGGCTATGCGGTTAGCATAGTGGGAGGATATCAAAGTAATCCTGGAAAGGAATACTTGACTGCTGTAATGAACATTTTAAGTACTTTCGAAGTATTGGAAACTATGTTCTGGATTACGGAGCAGACAAACATTTCCTTTGGATTACATTCTCTTAGATTTCTAATCGAATAAGGGCCGGTGTAAGTCGATATCAGGCTATGTGTTTCACTATTAAAGGAGAAGGAGTTTTAACATGGAAGAGTGATAAGCACGATGCTTTTCGGACTCTGCCATGGGTAACCAAATAAGCGGCCTCAGAGGCAGCGGAAGTTTTGGTATAACTCCGGGATAATCTCTGGGACTTAGATGTGATTCTAAATTTGCCAAAGGCTATGTAAATAGCGGTGCAATGGCAAATGGTTAGAAATCACTAGTCCATAAGTGTAAGATAACACATAGTGCAAGTACCACCTGATACGAGCCATCGTCAGAGGGACGATGCAGTAGTCACCAAGATAGCTTCAGAGCGGCAACCTAGATTGCTCATTCACATGGTACTTCTTGGAAGTACAGCTTAAGCACGTGATGAGTATGGGAGTCGGGAGTTTGGAAGATAAGACTAGACCTTAGTATAAGTGGGAGATTGATGGAGTAGTATACTTAATGTCTAGATTTGAGTATTCTAAACTCTGTATGCACTTTCATTTACCTATCTATTACAGACATTCATTTGCTTTTAATTATTGTTAATTAAATACATGCAAATCATAGTCCTGGATTTTATACGTTGTAGTTAGTATGGTGTGTCGGGCCCGCACAGAAGATCATACTATCGGTTACTCGTATTTAATCAAACAGTTGCTCACGACCTAGATGGACACGGACCAATCCATCGGTATAGTCGTTGTGTGAGAGAGAAGATAATTTGTCTTGATTATCTTATCACACTTGTACACTTGGTGTATTGAGCGGATCGATTGAGACTCATCAATTAGGATTGCTCGGCGATAATTGATTTGAGACTCGGAGTATTTTATTCTTAATCCCTGAAACAATTGCGGGTGTGTATATTTAATATAAGTGACTTTGATTTGCCAAAGGAATTAACCGGTTTAATTATTGGGTTGATTACCGGTTAAGTTGGGTCACTATATTTTATATATGGCATGCCGTGAATTCTTGAAGGGGCAGTGTATCCCGTAAGGGTTGATAATATCCCCGAGATGAGCTCATAAGGATTTATTGTGTAAACCTCGCGAGTGGATTTGTTCCGCACAATAAATAAGGTTGAGTGGTACTAGTCTCGGATAAAAGAGATGAATAAATTTATTAAGCAATAAATAAATTTTATTCATGGATATTTAAATCTTAAATACACGGAATAAATAATACTAAGTTGGAGAAATATTATTTGGTATAATATGGAATAATATTGGGAGGTCAATTTTATTTATATAGTGGAAAATAAATAAAATTAATATTGATAAGAATTAATGGATTTGGGTTGGACCCAATTTAATTTTCAATATTAAAGCCCAATATTTATTCTCCTTTTGATCCCCTTCGTAGCCTATAAAAGCACTACATGGTCTTCACTTCTTAACCTACGTAACGCCAACAATAAAGTTCGAGAGTGAAGAGGATCCATAAGTTCGATAGCTCGTCGCCCACCCGACGTTCGAACGGAGTGCAAGGAATACGCGGGAAGGTCACGAGGTCATCATCGATTTCGTTTCTCCGAACAACGAATTGTAGGTACAATTCTCAACGCACTTGTTAATTGTTCGATTTGTGTTTTATTGAAAATACCGTAGGACGAAGATCCGAGGATCGAACCCCGGACCGAGGGTCGAGCCGGGCGGTGGTGGCGAAGCCACCGGACCGCCGGCGGCTCGTGGATCCCTCGCGGGGATCGAGTGCGCGAACCCTCGGCTGGACGCCGAGGGTCGATCGAGCCCTACGGGGCCGATCGCTAGGGCTACGGGTTTCACCCGTAGCAGCTCGTAGCGAGCTGCGGGTTTACCCGCAGCGGCTCGCTGGACGCGAGCCCTAGCCGCGAGCAGCGGATCGCCGGATCCGCTGCGGGGATGCCACGGGCATCCCGTGCGATCGCTGCGAGCGATCGCGAGTCCCCTCGCGGGGACTCGGCTGGGCGTCCGCGTGCCTCGTGCACGCGACGCGTTCGGTCGGGTCCCGGTTCGCGTGGGCTCGTGATTTCTCCGGCGATTGAGGTTGTCGATTGTATGAACCTCGGCTCGCGGGTTTTCGGGTGGGGGCGGATTACGTGCCTTCGGGTGCGTGGTCTCCAAAGCCCGGACTCCGGCGGATGAGTCGGTGTACGTACGATCTCCGGCGAAGGGTTCGTTCGGGTTATCGGTTCCGCAATTTTGATAACCCGGGATAGCGAATTCCAACAGATTTTCACTAAGGGAGGTTCAAGGCCACAAACTATATTTCCAGAAGCAATAGATCCTTCCGAGAACCGAGCACAAGAGTCTGCATTCATGGCATTTGCATTGATTTCAATCATGTGGGGGATTGTTGGAATTATTTTAATAATTCATGTATTTTGACTAAAGTTGTGTAATTTTTATGGCAATAAAAATGTATTCGATTTCGAGTTTAATCGTTACAATTATTATCTTCGTGTTACGAGGTAATCGTGGTATTTTATTTCGTCAAAATCCGTTAATCGGTGAGTGAGAAATAAATGTTTGAAGATTGCCATAAATACTACTTTGGTAAATGAAGCAATTATTATTTTATTGGGATAAATGTTAACCCACATTGGAAGAATACCAAAAGTCATAACTCTTTAAATGTGATAAGAGAGTATGAGTGTTCAACAAGTTGACTAAGTCCATGCACCCCTAGCGGTACATGGCAAGGGCCACACGCGCGCGCCCCGCCCCGCCCCGACCCGACCCGACCCGTCCCGTCCCGTCCCGACCCGGGCCCGGGCCCGGGCTCGGGCTCGGGCTCGGGCTCGGGCTCGGACTCGGGCTCGGGCTTGGTCCTGGCTCCTTGGTGATTTGGTCAATTGGACTCTGGGCTGGACCTGGGCTTCCCGGGGCCCACTGGGCCAATTGAGCCAATTGAGCCAATTGAGCTGGCTGTCTATATCTTTTTGGACACAGTCCGATTGAAGTATTTGGGCTCGTCTTGATCGACCCAAGAGTTGAACACGTTGGTTAAGCCTTTGGGCTCGGCCCAACTTAAAGGTTATGAATATTAATTAATTTTGTAATTAATTAATTTGGTTAATTGCTGGAGTGGGCGGTTAGAGATGGAGTGGTCAAACTCCACTCGGCTGGAACTACCTGGAACTGCCCTGAACCGCCACCTGCATGTGAGTGGTGTGTAACTCCCCGGGTGATGTCTATATATATACCTGTACATGCATCATTTCACGCACGAAAAAAGAGACGAAAAAACGAACGAAAATAGAGACGAAAAAACATATCATCATATCATTTGCATCGAGTGCTCAGTTATCACTGTTTCCGTTCAAACGAGGGTTTGATTCAGTGTGCAAATCGTTCGAGCGGCCGGGTGATGTCTATATATAGACCTGTACATGCATCATTTCACGCACGAAAAAAGAGACGAAAAAACGAATGAAAATAGAGACAAAAAAACATATCATCATATCATTTGCATCGAGTGCTCAGTTATCACTGTTTCCGTTCAACCGAGGGTTCGATTCAGTGTGCAAATCGTTCGAGCCCCGCTGCCGTTGTATCTTTGGGATCAGATGATGGAGTAGTATACTTAATGTCTAGATTTGAGTATTCTGAACTCTGTATGCACTTTCATTTACCTATTAATTACAGACATTCATTTGCTTTTAATTATTGTTAATTAAATACATGCAAATTATAGTCCTGGATTTTATACGTTGTAGTTAGTATGGTGTTGCATGGGCACACAGAAGATCATACTATCGGTTACTCGTATTTAATCGAACAGTTGCTCACGACCTAAATGGACACGGACCAATTCATCGGTATAGTCGTTGTGTGAGAGAGAAAATAATTTATCTTAATTATTTTATCACACTTGTACACTTGGTGTATTGAGCGGATCGCTTGAGACTTATCAATTAGGATTGCTCTGTGATAATTGATTTAAGTCTCGGAGTATTTTATTCTTAATCCCTGAAACAATTGCGGGTGTGTATATTTAATATAAGTGACTTTGATTTTCCAAAGGAATTAACCGATTTAATTATTGGGTTAATTACCGGTTAAGTTGGGTCACTGTATTTTATATATGGCATGCCGTGAATTCTTGAAGGGACAGTGTATCCCGGAAGGGTTGATAATATCCCCGAGATGAGCTCATAAGGATTTATTATGTAAACCTCGCGAGTGGATTTGTTCCGCATAATAAATAAGGTTGAGTGGTACTATTCTCGGATATAAGAGATGAATAAATTTATTAAGCAATAAATAAATTTTATTCATGGATATTTAAATCTTAAATACACGGAATAAATAATACTAAGTTGGAGAAATATTATTTGATATAATATGGATAAATATTGGGAGTGCAATTTTATTTATATAGTGGAAAATAAATAAAATTAATATTGATAAGAATTAATGGATTTGGGTTGGACCCAATTTAATTTTCAATATTAGAAGCCCAATATTTAATCTCCTTTTGATCCCCTACGTAGCCTATAAAAGCACTACATGGTCTTCACTTTTCACAACCTAAGATACGCCAATCATAAAGTCTTGAAGAGTGAAGAGGATCCATAGGAGTTCGATAGATCGTCGCCCACCCGACGTTCGAACGGAGTGCAAGGAATACGCGGGAAGATCACGAGGTCATCGATTTCGTTTCTCCGAACAACGAATCGTAGGTACAATATCTAAACCCCCTTGATAATTGTTCGATTTTGTTTATCGAGAATACCGTAGGACGAAGATCCGGAAAAGTAGAACCCGGATTAGACGAACGATCACGCGGTGGTGGCGAAGCCACCGGACCGCGGGATCGCCGCCTAGGGTTTCGGCGGTGGGCGCATGGGACGATCCCCGGCTGGACGCCGGGGCGCAATCGATCACATGATCGATCGCGGGCAGCTGCTGGGCACGACGGCCCAGCTGGAGGCGGGCCACCCCAGGCGGCGGCGAGTCGCCGGACTCGCCGCGGGGGCTGCTGGGCAGCCCCAACCCCGATCGATCGCCTTGTGCGATCGGTCCTCTCGATCGCGCGGTGGCGCGATCCTTCGATCATATGGACCCCGACTCGCGGGGGTTCGGGTGGGGGCGGATTGCGCGCCTTCGGGCGCGTGGTCTCCAAAGCCCGGACTCCGGCGGATGAGTCGGCGTTCGTGTGATCTCCGGCGAAGGGTTCGTTCGGGTTATCGGTTCCGCAATTTTGATAACCCGGGATATCGAATTCCAACAATTGGTATCAGAGCGTGGTTTACGTTCGCGGTATTTTCGATAAAATTGTTCTACCTTGCAGGGTTCCGACTATTATGGCTTGATTAATTATTCGTTTAATTTATTTTGTCATGATTGTTGGTTTTATTAAACTCTCGGACTTGTCGAGATTCGTTTTTGGTGGTGAATGCTTGTAATAGTAAAAATTCGGGGATTGACCGAATTTAGGATTTATTATTATGTTCTTTGTTTTTCCGGAAAATGTATAGGGTCGATTTCGTGTATAGAATCGATACCGGAATTGTAATTTAGATTATTGTAATTTATTTTGCGATTGGATCGACGAATCGATGACCGCCGGAGAAGACGAAGTGACGAGGAGACGAAGGACCGGGATCGATCAATCCCCATGATCGATCCCGAGGGGATCGATCGACCCGCGGCCCTAGGCGGGCTGTCCGTGGGAGTCTCGGCCACGCCGGCCACCAGTGGTGGTGGCGCGTGGGCTGGGCGGCGGCGGCGTGCCCTAGGCGGCGGTCGGACGTGGTGGGGGTTGATGGAGTAGTATACTTAATGTCTAGATTTGAGTATTCTGAACTCTGTATGCACTTTCATTTACCTATCTATTACAGACATTCATTTGCTTTTAATTATTGTTAATTAAATACATGCAAATTATAGTCCTGGATTTTATACGTTGTAGTTAGTATGGTGTTGCATGGGCACACAGAAGATCATACTATCGGTTACTCGTATTTGATCGAACAGTTGCTCACGGCCTAGATGGACACGGACCAATCCATCGGTATAGTCGTTGTGTGAGAGAGAAAATAATTTATCTTAATTATTTTATCACACTTGTACACTTGGTGTATTGAGCGGATCGATTGAGACTCATCAATTAGGATTGCTCGGCGATAATTGATTTGAGACTCGGAGTATTTTATTCTTAATCCCTGAAACAATTGCGGGTGTGTATATTTAATATAAGTGACTTTGATTTGCCAAAGGAATTAACCGGTTTAATTATTGGGTTGATTACCGGTTAAGTTGGGTCACTATATTTTATATATGGCATGCCGTGAATTCTTGAAGGGGCAGTGTATCCCGGAAGGGTTGATAATATCCCCGAGATGAGCTCATAAGGATTTATTATGTAAACCTCGCGAGTGGATTTGTTCCGCATAATAAATAAGGTTGAGTGGTACTAGTCTCGGATATAAGAGATGAATAAATTTATTAAGCAATAAATAAATTTTATTCATGGATATTTAAATCTTAAATACACGGAATAAATAATACTAAGTTGGAGAAATATTATTTGGTATAATATGGAATAATATTGGGAGTTCAATTTTATTTATATAGTGGAAAA
This sequence comes from Euphrasia confusa, assembly GCA_954870475.1. Taxonomy (NCBI): domain Eukaryota; kingdom Viridiplantae; phylum Streptophyta; class Magnoliopsida; order Lamiales; family Orobanchaceae; genus Euphrasia; species Euphrasia confusa. The sequence goes on from OX940960.1 coordinate 30,679,155, forward strand.
TAAATAAAATTAATATTGATAAGAATTAATGGATTTGGGTTGGACCCAATTTAATTTTCAATATTAAAGCCCAATATTTATTCTCCTTTTGATCCCCTTCGTAGCCTATAAAAGCACTACATGGTCTTCACTTCTCAACCTACGTTACGCCAACAATAAAGTTCTGAGAGTGAAGAGGATCCATAAGTTCGATAGCTCGTCGCCCACCTGACGTTCGAACGGAGTGCAAGGAATACGCGGGAAGATCACGAGGTCATCGATTTCGTTTCTCCGAACAACGAATCGTAGGTACAATTCTCAACGCACTTGTTAATTGTTCGATTTGTTTTATTGAGAATACCGTAGGACGAAAATCCGAGGATCGAAGCCCGGAATAGTCGGACGAACGCGCGGTGGTGGCGAAGCCACCGGACCGCGGCGTGCGCCCGCTAGGGTTTCGGCGTGGGGGGCGATGGGGGCCGAACCCTCGGCTGGGCCGAGGGTGTGCGATCGACCCGAGGGGATCGATCGCTGGGCACGGGCTGGTGCCGTGCCCTACCCCGCCGTGAAGGCGGGGGCCTCCTGGTGGTGGCGGGTCGCCGGACCCGCCGCGGGCGGCTGCTGGGCAGTCCACCCCGATCGATCGCCGCGTGCGATCGATCACTTGATTGGACGAACCCCGACTCGCGGGGGTTCGGGTGGGGGCGGGATGTGCGTCTTCGGATGCATGGTCTCCAAAGCCTGGACTCCGGCGGATGAGTCGGTGTACGTACGATCTCCGGCGAAGGGTTCGTTCGGGTTATCGGTTCCGCAAATTTTGATAACCCGGGATAGCGAATTCCAACAATTGGTATCAGAGCGTGGTTTACGTTCGCGGTATTTTCGATAAAATTGTTCTACCTTGCAGGGTTCCGACTATTATGGCTTGATGATTATTCGTTTAATTATTTTGTCATGTGATTGTTGGTTTTATTAAACTCTCGGACATGTCGAGATTCGTTTTTGGTGGTGAATGCTTGTAATAGTAAAAATTCGGGGGTTGACCGAATTTAGGATTTATTATTATGTTCGTTGTTTTTCCGGATTTCGTGTATAGAATCGATACCGGAATTGTAATTTAGATTTTGTAAATTTATTTTGCGATTGGATCGACGTATCGAAGACCGCCGGAGAAGACGAAGTGACGAGAGGGACGAAGGGCTAGGGATCGATTGGATCGATCCCCATGATGCCCGATCGATGGCTATGGGCGTGGGGGCTGTTGCCCTAGCCGCGGCTGCCACCGGCTTCGGTGGTTGGCGGCGTGGCCGGGCGGCGGCGCTCCTCCCCGTGGCTGGCCGGTCGATCGAAGGTGGGGGTGGTTCGGGGTCTCCCAACCCGGGCTACTCCTACCGGAAATATACTTTCCTAATTAATTCATTATTTCCTATTTTGAGTATTTCTTTATGGAATATTCTAGAAAAATAGAAAAGGAATTAATTTAGTACTAAATTTATTTTTCCTATTTGATTATTCCTACTCATGGGAATATTCATGGATTAGGAATAAAAAATAAATTTTGAAAAGTATAATAGTCCTAATTATTTTATTTCTTTATTTCATTATGGATATCATCTAGAATATTCCAAGAATATCTTGGATAGATTATTCTAGTGATTTAATGAAGTGGAAAAAGAAAATAAAATAAATAAAAATATTAATAATATTTAATTTTATTTTTGATATATTCAATTGACTTAATTTTCGAATTAAGTAACTTTTGGATTAATTGAAAATAAATAGATTTAAATATTGGATATTAATATTCTCGTCACATGGAGCATTCGAGAAACGAAGACTGAAGACTAGAAGATGCGTACGGGGATGTGATAAAGCCATAATAGTCGGAAAATAATATTCTAGTAATTATTTTGACTATGTGATAATACTATGTGCTTTATTACATGTATGCATGCTATATGTGTTCATTTTATGCACTAGATAGCGTATCCCTTTATTGTAAAAAATTAAGTGGGAGAGGGTATGGAAACATACCCATGGTCTCCATTGCTGCTCTCTTGGTGACTTTTATAAACTCTTGAAGTTTATATAGATAAGTCATTGTAGGAGAGTTCTTGTAATTCCTCTTACGAGAAACATTGATTGAGTTTATCAAACAATGCCTAATTTGTCTTTCCAAAGCTGATTTCAAGTCGACTCATTCTCACCCCGGGGAGTGGAATGGAGCCAGAGCCACTTGGTCATGTAGAGGACACAAATTAGAGACTTTCGTGCCATTCTTTGATAGATGGGTCGTTTGTCTGCTCGGCTCCCTCATTTATGAGAGATAGGGTTTTTCGCATGGTGAATCACTGGTTAGAAACTTCGAGTTTCACTTATGATTCTCCACGTCTTGATTTACGAGATTAAATGGATCAAGTAATTGGGAGTCAATTATAAAAGTCTCTTAGTGTAGTAAATGTCCACACCACGTGGCTTGCTATGCTGACGGACTTTGGATTAATTGATGTAGACAGTTGTAAGTAATTATGAAGAGTTGTGAAGTTATCGTAAACGTCCACACCACGTGGCTTGCGGTAATGTAGCGATTCCAAGTAATTTACTTTGGTACTGAGTAATGGTTTACACTTAGATACGCGTTATAGTATTCCTCCCCACGAGGTTACGCTATAATTGATGTATGACCGAAGAAAATCTAATTGCTAAATCATTTGGGTGGGTAAACGTCCACACCACGTGGCTTGCCTTACCTGATGGGATTTTAGATGTGATTAGTGATTTAATGATATTATTTAAGGGAGATAATATCGGATATTAAAATTGTTTGTTTGTTTTATGTGCTTATAGGTTAAGAATGACTGTGACCCCACTTTGTGATATACTTAAGGATGAAAACTCACCGGTTCCATATGGTGATGATTGGGAACGAAATCTGGACATTGTCCAGACTGTTGAGCTTTCCGAATCCACTGTTGTCCCAACTGATGAGGACATTCGAAATGACCTCAGGATGATGTTGAGACATAGCGTGGAAGCCGGGCAAGAGGTGATTAACATACTCACATAATTCTCTCTCAATGAGTCCCTTAAAAAGGAATCAACGAGAGCGGAGTTTGTGCGTAGGTTAAGAGAATCACAAGCTTTTGTGGCAAGGCTGGAGGAAAAGCGTGCAAAGAAACCCAGTGGCTCAAAGCCACGGATTGGGAAAAGCAAGCCTTCTGGCAAGTGCTTTCGATGCAAGCAGTCTGGGCACTGGAGGTCTGATTGTCCTCTCATCAAAGGTACGAAATTTTCCTTAGTCACTGAAACATTGTCAGCGGTGATATCTACCAGCACCTGGTGTGTAGATACGGGCGCCACTGACCATGTCTGCAATTCATTGCAGGGGTTCCAGGAAACCCGGAGACTTAGAGAGGGAGAGATCGTGGTCTACATGGGCAATGCCGCGAAGGTGGCGGTTGTTGCAGTGGGAGACGTTCACTTACGCTTTAGTAGTGATAGGGTTTTAGTTTTACAAAATTGTCTTTATGTACCGAATTTTAGAAAGAATTTAATTTCAGTTTCTAAGTTAATTCTGAATGGATATGCTGTTTCTTTTGATCACTCTGTGGTCATAAGAAGAAATAGTGAGATTGTCTGTTCTGGTACATTGGTGGACGATTTGTATATTCTAAATCCTGAGTCTAACACGATGCAACTAACCGAGAGTAATAACACATCTACGAACACCAATAAGAGAAAGGAACCTTCTAAGATGAATCAATTATACTTGTGGCATCTAAGGCTAGGTCATATTAATTCGAATAGAATTCAAAGGTTGAAAGCTGATGGTCTCATTAGCGGCATAGAAGGAGAGGACCTTCCAACCTGCGAATCCTGTTTGGAGGGTAAAATGACCAAGCGTTCTTTTTCTGGTAAAGGACGTAGAGCTGAACAAGTATTGGATTTGATTCACTCTGATGTATGCGGACCTATGTCTACTCAGGCAAGGGGAGGGTACGAGTATTTCATCACCTTCACTGATGATTACTCAAGGTATGGATATATTTACCTGATGCGCCACAAGAGTGATTCTTTTGACAAATTCAAGGAATTCAAGGCTCTTGTGGAGAACCTTCGTGGTAAATCTATAAAATGCCTGCGATCTGATCGCGGAGGCGAGTACCTGTCTGGAGAATTCAAGGCATACTTGGCAGAGAATGGGATTGAATCCCAACTGACTTCACCATATACTCCTCAGCAGAATGGTGTGTCAGAAAGAAGGAATAGGAATCTTATGGAGATGGTGCGATCGATGATGAGTTACTCGGATTTACCTGTTATGTTCTGGGGACTTGCCTTGGAAACAGCGGCGTATATTCTGAACAGGGTTCCGACCAAAACGGTACCAACTACACCCATGGAATTGTGGAGTGGGCGTAAGCCTAACTTGGGACACATTCGGATCTGGGGATGTCCAGCACATGTGTTGCGACAAGGCGCCGATAAGTTAGAACCTAGATCAGAAATACGGCTGTTTGTAGGATACCCGAAAGGAACTAATGGTGGCATGTTCTATAGTCCTACGGACCATAAGATCGTTATAAGTACTAACGCTCGGTTCTTAGAGGAAGACTATGTCATGGACCACAAGCCCAAAAGTGACGTAATACTTGATGAGTTGAGAGGTAACGAGGAAGACCTGGATACAGCCGAACCGAGTGTAGATACACCACTAGAACCTGCACCTAAAACTGTCACTGTTAATACACCGGAACGCCGTCGTAGTGGGAGGGTTGTCAAACAACCGGACAGATGGATTGGACTGGGTGAGTCTTCAGACTCAGCACCCGGAGTTCATGAAGTCGATCCCTGAACCTATGATGAGGCGGTACAAGATATAGATGCGCCTTCTTGGAAGAAAGCGATGAAATCCGAAATAGAATCTATGGATTCTAATAAAGTTTGGGATCTTGTAGAACCACCAAGCGGCGTAAAGCCAATTGGGTGTAAATGGGTTTACAAGAGAAAGAGAGGATCTGACGGAAAGGTTGAAACCTTTAAAGCTCGGCTTGTTGCGAAAGGATATACTCAGAAAGAGGGAATCGATTATGAGGAGACCTTCTCGCCGGTAGCCAAGATAAAGTCGATCCGGATTCTCTTATCCATAGCAGCTCATATGGATTATGAGGTGTGGCAAATGGACGTCAAGACAGCTTTCCTTAATGGAAGTCTTGACGAGACGATTTATATGAAACAACCAGAAGGATTCATTGCTAAGGGGCGAGATCATCTAGTGTGCAAGCTTAATCGATCCATTTATGGATTGAAACAAGCCTCGAGATCGTGGAACCTGCGGTTTGATGAAGTAGTCCAATCTTTTGGGTTCATTCAAAGCATGGACGAATCGTGTGTGTATTGGAAACGTGATGGAAAGAAGGTGGTGTTCCTCGTGCTTTATGTAGACGACATACTTCTCATTGGCAACAGTGTAAAGATGTTATCAGACATAAAGGGATGGTTGTCTAGACAATTCGATATGAAAGATTTGGGAGAAGTCGGACATGTTCTAGGGATCAAAGTTATAAGGGATCGCCGGAATAGAACATTGTGTCTTTCCCAGCAATCTTACATAGACACGATTCTAGCTCGTTTTAACATGCAAGATTCCAAGAAGGGTGATCTGCCCTTCAGTAAAGGAACTTATCTTTCTAAGGAAATGTGTCCTCAGACACAGAAGGAGAAAGATAACATGAAAGCGGTTCCCTACGCTTCGGCTGTGGGAAGCTTAATGTATGCAATGTTATGCACGAGGCCTGATATCTGCTATGCCGTTGGTATAGTAGCAAGATATCAGAGTAACCCTGGAAAGGCTCATTGGACTGCCGTAAAGAGCATTTTCAAGTATTTGCGAAATACTAAGGATTATGTTCTGAGATACAGTGCAGACAATCTGATTCCTTTGGGTTACACAGATTCGGATTTCCAAGCTGATAAGGACCGGCGTAAGTCGACATCAGGCTATGTGTACACTTTGGGAGGTGGAGTCGTATCATGGAAGAGTGTTAAGCAAAAGTGCATTTCGGACTCTACCATGGAAGCTGAATATGTTGCAGCCTCAGAGGCAGCGAAAGAATCAGTGTGGTTCCTTAATTTCCTCCAGGACTTAGATATGGTTCCGAGTTTGCCTAAGGCTATGACAATTTATTGTGACAATAGCGGTGCAGTGGCAAACAGTAAGGAACCACGGTCCCATAGTGCTACAAAACACATAGAGCGCAAGTACCACCTGATTCGAGACATCGTCAAGAGGGGCGATGCGATAGTCACCAAGATAGCTTCGGAAGACAACCTAGCGGACCCTTTCACCAAGATACTTCCTAAGGAAGTATACTACAAGCACTTGGAGGGTTTGGGAGTCAGAAGTTTGGAAGATAAGACTAGACCTTAGTATAAGTGGGAGATTGATGGAGTAGTATACTTAATGTCTAGATTTGAGTATTCTGAACTCTGTATGCACTTTCATTTACCTATCTATTACAGACATTCATTTGCTTTTAATTATTGTTAATTAAATACATGCAAATTATAGTCCTGGATTTTATACGTTGTAGTTAGTATGGTGTTGCATGGGCACACAGAAGATCATACTATCGGTTACTCGTATTTGATCGAACAGTTGCTCACGGCCTAGATGGACACGGACCAATCCATCGGTATAGTCGTTGTGTGAGAGAGAAAATAATTTATCTTAATTATTTTATCACACTTGTACACTTGGTGTATTGAGCGGATCGATTGAGACTCATCAATTAGGATTGCTCGGCGATAATTGATTTGAGACTCGGAGTATTTTATTCTTAATCCCTGAAACAATTGCGGGTGTGTATATTTAATATAAGTGACTTTGATTTGCCAAAGGAATTAACCGGTTTAATTATTGGGTTGATTATCGGTTAAGTTGGGTCACTATATTTTATATATGGCATGCCGTGAATTCTTGAAGGGGCAGTGTATCCCGGAAGGGTTGATAATATCCCCGAGATGAGCTCATAAGGATTTATTATGTAAACCTCGCGAGTGGATTTGTTCCGCATAATAAATAAGGTTGAGTGGTACTAGTCTCGGATATAAGAGATGAATAAATTTATTAAGCAATAAATAAATTTTATTCATGGATATTTAAATCTTAAATACACGGAATAAATAATACTAAGTTGGAGAAATATTATTTGGTATAATATGGAATAATATTGGGAGTTCAATTTTATTTATATAATGGAAAATAAATAAAATTAATATTGATAAGAATTAATGGATTTGGGTTGGACCCAATTTAATTTTCAATATTAAAGCCCAATATTTATTCTCCTTTTGATCCCCTTCGTAGCCTATAAAAGCACTACATGGTCTTCACTTCTCAACCTACGTTACGCCAACAATAAAGTTCTGAGAGTGAAGAGGATCCATAAGTTCGATAGCTCGTCGCCCACCCGACGTTCGAACGGAGTGCAAGGAATACGCGGGAAGATCACGAAGTCATCGATTTCGTTTCTCCGAACAACGAATCGTAGGTACAATTCTCAACGCACTTGTTAATTGTTCGATTTGTTTTATTGAGAATACCGTAGGACGAAGATCCGAGGATCGAAGCCCGGAATAGTCGGACGAACGCGCGGTGGTGGCGAAGCCACCGGACCGCGGCGTGCGCCCGCTAGGGTTTCGGCGTGGGGGGCGATGGGGGCCGAACCCTCGGCTGGGCCGAGGGTGTGCGATCGACCCGAGGGGATCGATCGCTGGGCACGGGCTGGTGCCGTGCCCTACCCCGCCGTGAAGGCGGGGGCCTCCTGGTGGTGGCGGGTCGCCGGACCCGCCGCGGGCGGCTGCTGGGCAGTCCACCCCGATCGATCGCCGCGTGCGATCGATCACTTGATTGGACGAACCCCGACTCGCGGGGGTTCGGGTGGGGGCGGGCTGTGCGTCTTCGGATGCATGGTCTCCAAAGCCCGGACTCCGGCGGATGAGTCGGTGTACGTTCGATCTCCGGCGAAGGGTTCGTTCGGGTTATCGGTTCCGCAAATTTTGATAACCCGGGATAGCGAATTCCAACAGGGGTGGCTTGGGGTCTCCCAACCCGGGCTACTCCTACCGGAAATATACTTTCCTATTTAATTCGTTATTTCCTATTTTGATTATTTCTTTATGGAATATTCAAGAAATAGAAAAAGAATTAATTTAGTACTAAATTTATTTTTCCTATTTGATTATTCCTACTCATGGGAATATTCATGAATTAGGAATAAAATAAAATTGGAAAAGTATAATAGTCTTAATTATTTTATTTCTTTATTTCATTATGGATATCATCTAGAATATTCCAAGAATATCTTGGATAGATTATTCTAGAGATTTAATGAAGTGGAAAAAGAAAATAAAATAAATAAATATTAATAATATTTAATTTTATTTTTGATATATTCAATTGACTTAATTTTTCGAATTAAGTAACTTTTGGATTAATTGAAAATAAATAGATTTAAATATTGGAAATTAATATTCTCGTCACATGAAGCATTCAAGAAACGAAGACTGAAGACTAGAAGATGCGTACGGGGATGTGATGAAGCCATAATAGTCGGAAAATAATATTCTAGTATTATTTTGACTATGTGATAATACTATGTGCTTTATTACATGTATGCATGCTATATGTGTTTATTTTATGCACTAGATAGCGTATCCCTTTATTGTAAAAAGCTAAGTGGGAGAGGGTATGGAAACATACCCATGGTCTCCATTGCTGCTCTCTTGGTGACTTTTATAAACTTTTGAAGTTTATATAGATAAGTCATTAGAGGAGAGTTCTTGTAATTCCTTTTACGAGAAACATTGATTAAGTTTATCAAACAATGCCTAATTTGTCTTTCCAAAGCTGATTTCAAGTCGACTCATTCTCACCCCGGGGAGTGGAATGGAGCCAGAGCCACTTGGTCATGTAGAGGACACAAATTAGAGACTTTCGTACCATTCTTTGATAGATGGGTCGTTTGTCTGCTCGGCTCCCTCATTTATGAGAGATAGGGTTGTTCGCATGGTGAATCACTGGTTAGAAACTTCGAGTTTCACTTATGATTCTCCACGTCTTGATTTACAAGATTAAATGGATCAAGTAATTGGGAGTCAATTATAAAAGTCTCTTAGTGTAGTAAACGTCCACACCACGTGGCTTGCTATGCTGACGGACTTTGGATTAATTGATGTAGACAGTTGTAAGTAATTATGAAGAGTTGTGAAGTTATCGTAAACGTCCACACCACGTGGCTTGCGGTGATGTAGCGATTCCAAGTAATTTACTTTGGTACTGAGTAATGGTTTACACTTAGATACGCGTTATAGTATTCCTCCCCACGAGGTCACGCTATAATTGATGTATGACCAAAGAAAATCTAATTGCTAAATCATTTGGGTGGGTAAACGTCCACACCACGTGGCTTGCCTTACCTGATGGGATTTTAGATGTGATTAGTGATTTAATGATATTATTTGAGGGAGATAATATCGGATATTAAATTGTTTGTTTGTTTTATGTGCTTATAGGTTAAGAATGACTGTGACCCCACTTTGTGATATACTTAAGGATGAAAACTCACCGGTTCCATAAGGTGATGATTGGGAACGAAATCTGGACATTGTCCAGACTGTTGAGCTTTCCGAATCCACTGTTGTCCCAACTGATGAGGACATTCGAAATGACCTCAGAATGATGTTGAGACATAGCGTGGAAGCCGGACAAGAGGTGATTAACATACTCACAGAATTCTCTCTCAATGAGTCCCTTAAAAAGGATTCGACGAGAGCGGAGTTTGTGCGTAAGTTAAGAGAATCACAAGCTTTTGTGGCAAGGCTAGGGGAAAAGTGATAGAGTAGGTGACCAACAAGCCAACCTGTGGCTGTGGTCGAACCTAATTTATTATTTAATTAATAAATATTATCAATTTATTTCGAAATTATGAAAGATTATTAATTATGATTAATTAAGGCATATGCTATATCTACTCCCCATGTTGAATCATAGATATAGTCCTGTACAGTTACACATGTTGTATGAATTCGGTTTTGTGGAAATCGAGAGATAATTCTGTTAAAGCAACGTAACTGGTCAAACTTAGTTCCTAGTCGATGGGTTACGCCAATAACAAGGATACCCGGCCTTTCCCCCTTGAGACTAGCACTTAGTGTATGTGGGCTAATCTCGAGCCTCGGTGTTGGGACATCGACATACATGAGTGGGTGCTCACTGTTGATGAGTTCACTGAACCCCCTCTCCCTGGAATCTCTAAGTGGTTATCACTGATCGAGTAGAGAATTCCATAATATAGTTGTACACAATTAATCCTTAAGACCCAGACATCACCGTGACTTCATCAGAGGACTAGCTGTATCGTAACGTGCTTCCGATTCCCTGGAAAGGGAGTAAGTCGAAAAAGGAGACAATGTTCGTGCAGTTCGAAATCTGATGTGAAGTCTGTGCATGGTAGTAGGGGATCTGATCGCTTGATATAGATCATGGATGTCCTATGTGGTTCGTAGTCCCGGAATCTCTGGCCAGAGTTGAATAGTGAGGTGATTAGAGAAATGTGTTTCTCTAGATCAATCACGACTGGATTATACGAAGCCTAGAACGTTCGCAAAGTTATCAAACACAACAAGAGATCTCGATTGACCAATATCTCTAGTTTGATAAGGACATATGAATCGGAGGGATCGTACTGTACGCTAACTATATTACAAGGTTCTTGCAGGCACTTCATTTGTATCTAGGGAATTAGTGAAGCGTGGTTGCTAGACGCTCGTCACTGATTCGTTGGGCACCGAATTGTTCGGAGATTAAATAATATGATTATTAATCTGAAACTCTCGGGAGTAGTTGATATAAGAACAATATGTTGTTCGAATCACAATGTGTTGTGAGCCCACGGCTAGTTATACACCTGAACCATTGAGGGTCACATTCTCGTGTAAACCAATCCTTGAATACGATCATGTATTAATTAACTGTTAATTAAGTACATATAGTCGGAGGTCAATATGATTGAATCCGAGATTCATAATTGTGATTATGAGTTGGAAATATTAATGAGCTAAAGAAAACGGACACGATGGTGTACACTTTCTATTTTGGGAAATTTCCCGATTTAGCAGTACCCCTGAAATGGGCTTTCCGATTTTGTGAAATTGGAAATTTTTATTATTATCTCATATCGATGAGAAAATTAAAACGAGAAAGAAAATATAATCGTTATATTTTTCGGAGATCGAATTGATTGTCAATTTGGGAGAAACGTAATGACGGCTAATGAATTGGGCCGGCTAGGGTTAATGGATCCGATCCATTAGGGTTTAAGCCCAAGAAGCTCTTTTCTTCACCTATAAAAGGAGCTCCATAGGCATAAACTCAAACACACCAAAACCTAGAGAGCTCTAGCCCTAGTCTCTCTCTCTCCCTCTCCCTCTCTCGCCGCCGCCCCAGCGCCGCCTCCCTCGGAGGACCGCCGCCCGGAGCCGCCGCCCGCCGCCGCCCAGCGCCGCCGCCGGCAGCCGCCCGCCTCGCCGGAATCCGATTCCGGCGCCGTTTTTCTGGCCCGTTTTTCCCGTCGTATTCTCCCTCTCGTATTTCTAGTGCAATACGCGAGTGGGATTACCTATACGAGGTGAAACCTGATTTGACGAGAGACGCCGGAGGTTTGAACGAGCAACGCCCGAGCACGACGAGCCAAGCCCGCCCGCGCCCGAGCGCCGCCGCCGCGACCAGCCGAGAGCCGCCCCGGCTCTCCCCGTGATCAGCCCGCACGCCCCGCGTGCATCCCCGCGTCGCATCCGCGCGACTTCCGACGAACTTAGCTTCGTCCGACGAATCCCTAAGGTACTCACGATTAAACTTGGATTTAATTGTTTGCGTTAATTGTTTGCGCTAAAGTACTGGGATTATAATTGACAAATAAAATTAATAGAGATTAATTTAATTGTTAATTAAAATCAATTTGATTTGAATTATATAATTGTGATTATGTTAATTGTCAAATTGACGCAATTAATTATGTGTGCATGTTTGCGTAATTAATTAGTAGTGTAATTATTTTATATGATAAATATAATTGCGCTATAAGTAATTAATTTATTTGATAAATTTAATTGCGCTAGATTTAATTTATGTAGTATGGGATGCATGAATTAAATGTTTAATTATTTGATAATTAAATTATATGGTGGATTATTTATTTAATAGATTTGAATTAAATCAATTAATGCATGTAATATTGAAAATAGGATTTTCAATAAAATAAAATAAAATAAAATTTTTTGTTTTCCGCTGCGTATACATGCACGATCCCCAACAGTGGTATCAGAGCGTAGGTTCTGAAATTGATTAATTGTCTATGAATATAATCACCTTCAAGCATGCTGTTTGTTGAATTGATTGATTTAATGTTATTTGATTGGGACTTAGTTGTTTCTATTAAGATATTTATTTTTATCTAATAGTTCAAACAATGCCTAATTTGTTGTTAAGTAACAATTCAACGTCAAACGTGAATTCACCTCGGGGAGTGATTCATCTAGACTTGTTTTTGTTAAAACAAATTAGAGATCTTCGAGTCATATGATGACATAAAATCGATGATCTGCTCGGCTCCCCCATTTATGGGAGATAGGGTCGTTTGCATGATGAATCGCTGGTTAGAAGCTTCGAGTCTTCACTTACGAGACATCACGTTTGAATATTGGGATATCAATAAATTGAAATAGAAAAGAAGTATCAATATTTAATTTAGTGAAATTATTTATTGACCAATTAAATAATTGATTTAAATATTCGATCAACAAGGTGATAGATTAATTATTTGATTTAATTGTTAAATCAAGTTAATTAATAGAGCACCAATTTAATTTACATACCTCGTTTTAATTGTGATTAAATGCTATGTGAATTATATGACTTTTGTGAGATATATATATTGTGATATATATTATGATCGTATGTGCTCCATTAGGATGGCCTATAGAGAACATAGTTGTTAGGAATCAACAATCGATCGCTCACTCAATTTGATGAGATAAATAATCCTGTAGTCCTCCATTCTCTCCCGAGAATGTATATCAAGCCATAAAGAAGAACCGATGTGTCGTTCTTTCTTCTTTCCTTCTGCCGACGGTAAATCATGAGAAAGCCACTTGCAAGTAGTATGGTATGCCGTGTTAGCGGGGAGTACTGCTTGTAAGTCAAGCTGTGATTTACTGACATATGATGGAGACGTGTTGGCCACGATTCCTTTTAGACTTGTGCAGTCGGATAGATTAACTATGGGCTGTGCACGTTTATTGGAATCCAACTTTCACTTCTCATATCGGTGGGTCGGTCTTGACACATGGTTGACTTTGAAGGGTACGATTAACGTAGTTCATTGTCATGGTGAGGAAAAGCTAACTTTAGGATCACATAGAGATGTGATTGAAAAATAGTTTTCTACCATTGGGTAAACATGACTGGGCTAGATTAACTACGAGTTATGGTTTACGCCTTTGGACCTAAAGCCCATCTAAGGAAAATTGGATTTTCCCGTCTGTTCACTAGAGGATAGTGGAATTCGAAAAATTTAGTGGGAGGCAATTAAAAATTCTTTAAAGTCCTTACAAATTTAATTGCAATCATAATTCGAACTATCACTAATTAATCTTCTTAAAATTTTCTCAGTAATCATGTCTAAAAATCCCCTAGCATCGATCCTCGACCAAAACAAACTCACTGGCCCAAACTATCTTGATTGGCTACGCAATCTCAAACTTGTGCTGCAACTTGATCACCTTACTTATGTCTTGGATGATAAGTTTGACTTTGACCCAGACCTCGATCATACTGACGAGGAGAAGAAAGACATGGAGATATGGAAAGAGGACAATATTACTGTCCGATGCTATATGATAGCTGCGATGTCTCCTGAGCTTGCTAGGAAATATGAATCATATGAATGGGCTCATGATATCAAGATTCATCTTGATGGCCTGTACAGTGAGAATATTAGGACCGCGAGATTCACTGCTACGAAGGAGCTGACCACTATGAAACTGCGCGAAGGGGCTTCGGTCCACGAGCATGGTATCAAAATGATCGGTCTCATTGAGAAGTTAGTGAATTTCAAGGTTGTCCTACCTGAAGAGCTCTCGGTGGATTTGATCCTCCTGTCTCTCCCAAGTTCGTATGAACCGTTCATAGTGAACTTCAACATGAACAAACTAGCACCACCTCTCGAGGAGCTGCTTAACATGTTGGTCAGTTTTGAAACGACTATCAAAAAGGAGAAATCTGTTCTCATTGCTTCGACTTCTGAGAGGAAGCGTTCCTATCCGAAGAAAAGGAAAGAAAATGTTTCTTCCTCAAGCAAGATGGTCTATAAAAGGAAGAAAGGTGGATCTAAGGACAAAGTCGTCAAATCTGTTGATGACGTTTGTCACCATTGTGGAAAGAAAGGCCATTGGCGCCGTAACTGCAAGGAGTACCTTGACCAGAAACGTTCTGGGAATGGTACGTTTTACATAGAAGTAAATTTATCCTTAAATTCTTCTTCATGGGTATTGGATACCGGTTGTGGCTCACATCTCTGTAATGATTTGCAGCTCATGACAAGAAGTAAGAAGCTCAAGGAAGGTGAGACCTTCTTGAGGATGGGAAACGGAGCAAGAGTTGCTGCTGAAGCCATCGGGACTATTTACTTAGATGTTTCTGATTCTCGTTTTAAATTAGTTTTGAACAATTGTCTTTACGTTCCATCACTTATTCGGAACCTTATTTCTATTCCTGTTTTGGATAATGAAGGTTATTCTTTTGTTTTTGGAAATTCGATTTGCCTTATACAAAAGGACGATAAAGTGATATGTAAGGGACGTCTATCGAACAATTTATATGAACTTAACTTAAACGAGATCCCTGTTAATGTGCTAACAGCAAAACGAAAAGAAATTAGTCTTAACCCCGCACAACTTTGGCATGCCCGACTAGGACATGTTTCCCTGAGACGATTGAATGAGTTCCTAAAGGAAGGGCTGTTCACACTTGATGATGTGAAATCGCTCCAAGCTTGTGAAGCTTGCCTAAAAGGGAAAATGACCAAGTCTCCCTACAAAGGGACAATGGCACGTGCTGAAGGTCTACTGGATCTGATCCATACTGACGTGTGTGGTCCACTAAGTGTTAGTGCGAGGGGTGGATTCAACTACTTCGTAACCTTTACCGATGATTATTCAAGGTATGGTTACGTGTACTTAATGAAGCACAAATCGGAGACTTTTGAAAAGTTCAAAGACTTCCGAAATGAAGTAGAGAATCAACTTGGGCTTCGTATTAAGCAACTACGATCCGATCGTGGTGGCGAATACTTAAGCGCTGAGTTTATAGACTATCTAAAAGAGAATGGGATTCTCTCTCAGTGGACTCCTCCTGGAACACCCCAGTTGAACGGAGTGTCCGAGCGTCGTAACCGAACCCTGTTGGACATGGTTCGATCTATGATGAGTGTCACTGAGTTACCGGCGTACTTGTGGGGTCACGCACTCTTGACAGCCGCCTATTTGCTAAATAGACTTAACACTAAAGCAGTTAAATCCACACCTTATGAACTTTGGCATTCCCGACAGCCCACGTTCAAACATATAAAGATATGGGGTTGCCCCGCTTACGTGAAGCGGCTAGTGGGAGATAAGTTGGATAGTAAATCCGACTTATGCTACTTTGTGGGATATCCCGTGGATTCCATGGGATATGTTTCTGAGGCAAAAGTGTTTGTCTCGAGAAATGCTGTGTTCCTTGAGAAGGAATTCCTAGCAGATGGAAAAGGCAGCATAGTAGATCTCGAAGAGGTTCGAGATGACGACCCACAAACTGAAGTTCATGCACCAGTCCCTGAACCAGAGCCAATTCAACAAACCACTGATACACCTCCACGACCGACAGTCCGTAAATCCGAAAGAGTTCAGAGGTTGCCTGATCGGTTGTTCCTCGTTGATAGTGATCACGAAATCATTGATGATGGATCTGATCCTAGAACCTTCAATGAAGCCGTATTGGATACGAACAAGGGACATTGGCTTACTGCCATGAAATCCGAAATGGACTCCATGTATTCCAACAACGTATGGACGTTGGTAGACCCACCTAAAGGAATCGTTCCCATAGGCTGCAAGTGGATCTATAAAAGGAAAGTTGGAGCTGATGGAAAGGTTGCGACCTTTAAAGCTAGGTTGGTGGCAAAAGGATATACTCAAAAGCAAGGTGTTGACTATGAGGAAACCTTTTCACCAGTCGCGATGCTTAAATCCATTAGGATTTTGCTGGCCATCTCTGCGTGGTACGACTACGAGATATGGAAAATGGATGTGAAGACCGCGTTTCTCAATGGTGACATTGAGGAGGAAATTTATATGGCGCAGCCGGAAGGCTTCATATCTCCTGGAGAAGAGCAAAAAGTTTGCCGACTCTAGCGATCCATTTATGGATTGAAACAAGCATCCCGAAGTTGGAACAAACGTTTTGACAACACAATCAAAGAGTTTGATTTTGTCAAGAACCCGGAGGAACCTTGTATATACAAGAAGGTTAGTGGGAGCGCCGTGACGTTTTTAGTGCTATACGTTGATGACATACTACTCATTGGGAATGATGTAGGTATGCTGCAGGCAACGAAAGCATGGTTGTCCACACGTTTCTCGATGAAGGATTTGGGCGAGGCATCTTACGTATTGGGAATACGAATCTATAGAGATAGATCTAGAAAGATGATCGGCCTATCACAATCCTTGTACATAGAAACCATTTTAAAACGGTTTAACATGGAAAACTCCAAGAGGGGGTATTTGCCAATGTGTCATGGAATTCGTCTCTCAAAAACCATGTGTCCAGCAACGGAACTGGAAATCGAGCGGATGAATCGAACACCATACGCATCCGCTATTGGAAGCGTGATGTATGGCATGCTATGTACTAGACCTGATATTGCTCATGCTGTGGGTATCACGAGCAAGTATCAGTCTAATCCTGGACCGGCTCATTGGAAAGCCGTGAAGGACATTCTTAAGTATTTACGAAATACCAAAGAGATGTTCTTAGTCTATGGAGGTCACGATTTGAAAATAGAGGCGTTTACGGACTCTAGTTTTCAATCTGACGTGGACGACTTTAAGTCGATATCGGGATTCATATTCAAGCTGAACGGAGGTGCCGTCTGTTGGAAAAGTTCCAAGCAGAAAACCACGGCTGATTCCACCACCGAAGCTGAATATGTTGCGGCAAGTGAAGCTGCAAAAGAGGCTGTTTGGATACGGAACTTCATCCAAGAGTTGGAAGTCGTTCCGAACGCAAGTGATCCAGTAACGTTGTACTGTGATAACACGGGGGCCGTAGCACAAGCTAAGGAACCGAGATCTCATCAGAAATCCAAACATGTACTGAGGAAATATCATCTGATCCGCGAGATCGTTGAGAGAGGTGACGTCTTGGTCGAAAGAGTCACTTCGGGAGATAATATAGCTGATCCCTTTACCAAGCCTTTGTCTAGATCAGTCCACGAGAAACATCGAGAGTCGATGGGACTTAGATACGAGAGCAGTTGGCTTTAGGTCAAGTGGGAGATTGATAGAGTAGGTGACCAACAAGCCAACCTGTGGCTGTGGTCGAACCTAATTTATTATTTAATTAATAAATATTATCAATTTATTTCGAAATTATGAAAGATTATTAATTATGATTAATTAAGGCATATGCTATATCTACTCCCCATGTTGAATCATAGATATAGTCCTGTACAGTTACACATGTTGTATGAATTCGGTTTTGTGGAAATCGAGAGATAATTCTGTTAAAGCAACGTAACTGGTCAAACTTAGTTCCTAGTCGATGGGTTACGCCAATAACAAGGATACCCGGCCTTTCCCCCTTGAGACTAGCACTTAGTGTATGTGGGCTAATCTCGAGCCTCGGTGTTGGGACATCGACATACATGAGTGGGTGCTCACTGTTGATGAGTTCACTGAACCCCCTCTCCCTGGAATCTCTAAGTGGTTATCACTGATCGAGTAGAGAATTCCATAATATAGTTGTACACAATTAATCCTTAAGACCCAGACATCACCGTGACTTCATCAGAGGACTAGCTGTATCGTAACGTGCTTCCGATTCCCTGGAAAGGGAGTAAGTCGAAAAAGGAGACAATGTTCGTGCAGTTCGAAATCTGATGTGAAGTCTGTGCATGGTAGTAGGGGATCTGATCGCTTGATATAGATCATGGATGTCCTATGTGGTTCGTAGTCCCGGAATCTCTGGCCAGAGTTGAATAGTGAGGTGATTAGAGAAATGTGTTTCTCTAGATCAATCACGACTGGATTATACGAAGCCTAGAACGTTCGCAAAGTTATCAAACACAACAAGAGATCTCGATTGACCAATATCTCTAGTTTGATAAGGACATATGAATTGGAGGGATCGTACTGTACGCTAACTATATTACAAGGTTCTTGCAGGCACTTCATTTGTATCTAGGGAATTAGTGAAGCGTGGTTGCTAGACGCTCGTCACTGATTCGTTGGGCACCGAATTGTTCGGAGATTAAATAATATGATTATTAATCTGAAACTCTCGGGAGTAGTTGATATAAGAACAATATGTTGTTCGAATCACAATGTGTTGTGAGCCCACGGCTAGTTATACACCTGAACCATTGAGGGTCACATTCTCGTGTAAACCAATCCTTGAATACGATCATGTATTAATTAACTGTTAATTAAGTACATATAGTCGGAGGTCAATATGATTGAATCCGAGATTCATAATTGTGATTATGAGTTGGAAATATTAATGAGCTAAAGAAAACGGACACGATGGTGTACACTTTCTATTTTGGGAAATTTCCCGATTTAGCAGTACCCCTGAAATGGGCTTTCCGATTTTGTGAAATTGGAAATTTTTATTATTATCTCATATCGATGAGAAAATTAAAACGAGAAAGAAAATATAATCGTTATATTTTTCGGAGATCGAATTGATTGTCAATTTGGGAGAAACGTAATGACGGCTAATGAATTGGGCCGGCTAGGGTTAATGGATCCGATCCATTAGGGTTTAAGCCCAAGAAGCTCTTTTCTTCACCTATAAAAGGAGCTCCATAGGCATAAACTCAAACACACCAAAACCTAGAGAGCTCTAGCCCTAGTCTCTCTCTCTCCCTCTCCCTCTCTCGCCGCCGCCCCAGCGCCGCCTCCCTCGGAGGACCGCCGCCCGGAGCCGCCGCCCGCCGCCGCCCAGCGCCGCCGCCGGCAGCCGCCCGCCTCGCCGGAATCCGATTCCGGCGCCGTTTTTCTGGCCCGTTTTTCCCGTCGTATTCTCCCTCTCGTATTTCTAGTGCAATACGCGAGTGGGATTACCTATACGAGGTGAAACCTGATTTGACGAGAGACGCCGGAGGTTTGAACGAGCAACGCCCGAGCACGACGAGCCAAGCCCGCCCGCGCCCGAGCGCCGCCGCCGCGACCAGCCGAGAGCCGCCCCGGCTCTCCCCGTGATCAGCCCGCACGCCCCGCGTGCATCCCCGCGTCGCATCCGCGCGACTTCCGACGAACTTAGCTTCGTCCGACGAATCCCTAAGGTACTCACGATTAAACTTGGATTTAATTGTTTGCGTTAATTGTTTGCGCTAAAGTACTGGGATTATAATTGACAAATAAAATTAATAGAGATTAATTTAATTGTTAATTAAAATCAATTTGATTTGAATTATATAATTGTGATTATGTTAATTGTCAAATTGACGCAATTAATTATGTGTGCATGTTTGCGTAATTAATTAGTAGTGTAATTATTTTATATGATAAATATAATTGCGCTATAAGTAATTAATTTATTTGATAAATTTAATTGCGCTAGATTTAATTTATGTAGTATGGGATGCATGAATTAAATGTTTAATTATTTGATAATTAAATTATATGGTGGATTATTTATTTAATAGATTTGAATTAAATCAATTAATGCATGTAATATTGAAAATAGGATTTTCAATAAAATAAAATAAAATAAAATTTTTTGTTTTCCGCTGCGTATACATGCACGATCCCCAACAAAAAGCGTGCAGAGAAACCCAGTGGCTTAAAGCCACGGATTGGGAAAGGCAAGCCTTTGGGCAAGTGCTTTCGATGCAAGCAGTTTGGGCACTGGAGGTCTGATTGTCCTCTCATCAAAGGTACGAAATTTTCCTTAGTCACTGAAACATTGTCAGTAGTGATATCTACCAGCACCTCGTGTGTAGATACGGGTGCCACTGACCATGTCTGCAATTCATTGCAGGGGTTCCAGGAAACCCGGAGACTTAGAGAGGGAGAGATCGTGGTCTACATGGGCAATGCCGCGAAGGTGGCGGCTGTTGCAGTGGGAGACGTTCACTTACGCTTTAGTAGTAATAGGGTTTTAGTTTTACAAAATTGTTTTATGTACCGAATTTTAGAAAGAATTTAATTTCAGTTTCTAAGTTAATTCTGAATGGATATTCTGTTTCTTTTGATCACTCTGTGGTCATAAGAAGAAATAGTGAGATTGTCTGTTCTGGTACATTGGTAGACGATTTGTATATTCTGAATCCTGAGTCTAACACGGTGCAACTAACCGAGAGTAATAACACATCTACGAACACCAATAAGAGAAAGGAACCTTCTAAAATGAATCAATTATACTTGTGGCATCTAAGGCTAGGTCATATTAATTCGAATAGAATTCAAAGGTTGAAAGCTGATGGTCTCATTAGCGGCATAGAAGGAGAGGACCTTCCAACCTGCGAATCCTGTTTGGAGGGTAAAATGACCAAGCGTTCTTTTTCTGGTAAAGGACGTAGAGCTGAACAAGTATTGGATTTGATTCACTCTGATGTATGCGGACCTATGTCTACTCAGGCAAGGGGAGGGTACGAGTATTTCATCACCTTTACTGATGATTACTCAAGGTATGGATATATTTACCTGATGCGCCACAAGAGTGATTCTTTTGACAAGTTCAAGGAATTCAAGGCTCTTGTGGAGAACCTTCGTGGTAAATCCATAAAATGCCTGCGATCTGATCGCGGAGGCGAGTACCTGTCTGGAGAATTCAAGGCATACTTGGCAGAGAATGGGATTGAATCCCAGCTGACCTCACCATATACTCCTCAGCAGAATGGTGTGTCAGAAAGAAGGAATAGGACTCTTATGGAGATGGTGCGATCGATGATGAGTTACTCGGATTTACCTGTTATGTTCTGGGGACTTGCCTTGGAAATAGCGGCGTACATTCTGAATAGGGTTCCGACAAAAACGGTACAAACTACACCCATGGAATTGTGGAGTGGGCGTAAGCCTAACTTGAAACACATTCGGATCTGGGGATGTCCAGCACATGTGTTGCGACAAGGCGCCGATAAGTTAGAACCTAGATCAGAAATACGGCTGTTTGTAGGATACCCGAAAGGAACTAAGGGTGGCATGTTCTATAGTCCTACGGACCAGAAGATCGTAATTAGTACTAACGCTCGGTTCTTAGAGGAAGACTATGTCATGGACCACAAGCCCAAAAGTGACATAATGCTTGATGAGTTGAGAGGTAACGAGGAAGACCTGTTAATACACCGGAACGCCGTCGTAGTGGGAGGGTTGTTAAACAACCGGACAGATGGATTGGACTGGGTGAGTCTTCGGACTCGGCACCCGGAGTTCATGAAGTCGATCCCTGGACCTATGATGAGGCGGTACAAGATATAGATGCGCATTCTTGGAAGAAAGCGATGAAATCCGAAATAGAATCTATGGATTCTAATAAAGTCTGGGATCTTGTAGAACCACCAAACGGCGTAAAGCCAATTGGGTGTAAATGGGTCTACAAGAGAAAGAGAGGATCTGACGGAAAGGTTGAAACCTTTAAAGCTCGGCTTGTTGCGAAAGGATATACTCAGAAAGAGGGAATCGATTATGAGGAGACCTTCTCGCCGGTAGCCAAGATAAAGTCAATCCGGATTCTCTTATCCATAGCAGCTCATATGGATTATGAGGTGTGGCAAATGGATGTCAAGACAGCTTTCCTTAATGGAAGTCTTGACGAGACGATTTATATGAAACAACCAGAAGGATTCATTGCTAAGGGGCGAGATCATCTAGTGTGCAAGCTTAATCGATCCATTTATGGATTGAAACAAGCCTCGAGATCGTGGAACCTGCGGTTTGATGAAGTAGTCCAATCTTTTGGATTCATTCAAAGCATGGACGAATCGTGTGTGTATTGGAAACGTGATGGAAAGAAGGTGGTGTTTCTCGTGCTTTATGTAGATGACATACTTCTCATTGGCAACAGTGTAAAGATGTTATCAGACATAAAGGGATGGTTGTCTAGACAATTCGATATGAAAGATTTGGGAGAAGTTGGACATGTTCTAGGGATCAAAGTTATAAGGGATCGCCGGAGTAGAACATTGTGTCTTTCCCAGCAATCTTACATAGACACAATTCTAGCTCGTTTTAACATGCAAGATTCCAAGAAGGGTGATCTGCCCTTCAGTAAAGGAACTTATCTTTCTAAGGAAATGTGTCCTCAGACACAGAAGGAGAAAGATGACATGAAAGCGGTTCCCTACGCTTCGGCTGTGGGAAGCTTAATGTATGCAATGTTATGCACGAGGCCTGATATCTGTTATGCCGTTGGCATAGTAGCGAGATATCAGAGTAACCCTGGAAAGGCTCATTGGACTGCCGTAAAGAGCATTTTCAAGTATTTGCGAAATACTAAGGATTATGTTCTGAGATACAGTGCAGACAATCTGATTCCTTTGGGTTACACAGATTCGGATTTCCAAGCTGATAAGGACCGGCGTAAGTCGACATCAGGCTATGTGTACACTTTGGGAGGTGGAGCCGTATCATGGAATAGTGTTAAGCAAAAATGCATTTCGGACTCTACCATGGAAGCTGAATATGTTGCAGCCTCAGAGGCAGCGAAAGAGTCAGTGTGGTTCCTTAATTTCCTCCAGGACTTAGATGTGATTCCGAGTTTGCCCAAGGCTATGACAATTTATTGTGACAATAGCGGTGCAGTGGCAAACAGTAAGGAACCACGGTCCCATAGTGCTACAAAACACATAGAGCGCAAGTACCACCTGATTCGAGACATCGTCAAGAGGGGCGATGCGATAGTCACCAAGATAGCTTCGGAAGACAACCTAGCGGACCCTTTCACCAAGATACTTCTTAAGGAAGTATATTACAAGCACTTGGAGGGTTTGGGAGTCAGAAGTTTGGAGGATAAGACTAGACCTTAGTATAAGTGGGAGATTGATGGAGTAGTATACTTAATGTCTAGATTTGAGTATTCTGAACTCTGTATGCACTTTCATTTACCTATTAATTACAGACATTCATTTGCTTTTAATTATTGTTAATTAAATACATGCAAATTATAGTCCTGGATTTTATACGTTGTAGTTAGTATGGTGTTGCATGGGCACACAGAAGATCATACTATCGGTTACTCGTATTTAATCGAACAGTTGCTCACGACCTAGATGGACACGGACCAATTCATCGGTATAGTCGTTGTGTGAGAGAGAAAATAATTTATCTTAATTATTTGATCACACTTGTACACTTGGTGTATTGAGCGGATCGCTTGAGACTTATCAATTATGATTGCTCTGTGATAATTGATTTAAGTCTCGGAGTATTTTATTCTTAATCCCTGAAACAATTGCGGGTGTGTATATTTAATATAAGTGACTTTGATTTTCCAAAGGAATTAACCGATTTAATTATTGGGTTAATTACCGGTGAAGTTGGGTCACTGTATTTTATATATGGCATGCCGTGAATTCTTGAAGGGACAGTGTATCCCGGAAGGGTTGATAATATCCCCGAGATGAGCTCATAAGGATTTATTATGTAAACCTCGCGAGTGGATTTGTTCCGCATAATAAATAAGGTTGAGTGGTACTATTCTCGGATATAAGAGATGAATAAATTTATTAAGCAATAAATAAATTTTATTCATGGATATTTAAATCTTAAATACACGGAATAAATAATACTAAGTTGGAGAAATATTATTTGATATAATATGGATAAATATTGGGAGTGCAATTTTATTTATATAGTGGAAAATAAATAAAATTAATATTGATAAGAATTAATGGATTTGGGTTGGACCCAATTTAATTTTCAATATTAGAAGTCCAATATTTAATCTCCTTTTGATCCCCTACGTAGCCTATAAAAGCACTACATGGTCTTCACTTTTCACAACCTAAGATACGTCAATCATAAAGTCTTGACGAGTGAAGAGGATCCATAGGAGTTCGATAGATCGTCGCCCACCCGACGTTCGAACGGAGTGCAAGGAATACGCGGGAAGATCACGAGGTCATCGATTTCGTTTCTCTGAACAACGAATCGTAGGTACAATATCTAAACCCCCTTGATAATTGTTCGATTTTGTTTATCGAGAATACCGTAGGACGAAGATCCGGAAAAGTCGAACCCGGATTAGACGAACGATCACGCGGTGGTGGCGAAGCCACCGGACCGCGGGATCGCCGCCTAGGGTTTCGGCGGTGGGCGCATGGGACGATCCCCGGCTGGACGCCGGGGCGCGATCGATCACATGATCGATCGCGGGCAGCTGTTGGGCACGACGGCCCAGCTGGAGGCGGGCCACCCCAGGCGGCGGCGAGTCGCCGGACTCGCCGCGGGGGCTGCTGGGCAGCCCCAACCCCGATCGATCGCCTTGTGCGATCGGTCCTCTCGATCCCGCGGTGGCGCGATCCTTCGATCATATGGACCCCGGCTCGCGGGGGTTCGGGTGGGGGCGGATTGCGCGCCTTCGGGCGCGTGGTCTCCAAAGCCCGGACTCCGGCGGATGAGTCGGCGTTCGTGTGATCTCCGGCGAAGGGTTCGTTCGGGTTATCGGTTCCGCAATTTTGATAACCCGGGATATCGAATTTCAACATCAGAGAGCCTGTAACTGTAGCATACACGGGGCTTTACTGATTTGCGGAAAGTGCAAACGCCTCGGCCAGCAATCTGTCGTTTTACTTTCCGTTCTTATCTTTGTTTTATTCCGGTTTGACTAACCCGTTTGTTACATTTTTCCCAACAGTGACGACGGCGAGGAGGATGTCGAGCTTCACGTTGATCTCGTCGCAAACGCAACAACTCTTGGCATCCATGCTTTCGGATAGGGAGTTCACTCGGAGTTATATTAGTGTTAACCATGAGAGGCTGAGGAGGAGGTATCGGGCCATCGTGGATGGGCTGGGCCGGGTCGGGATACGTGTTTGGGAGGGAATGCGGGCTTGTTTTGCTGGATGGACTTGAGCGGGTTGTTGGGCCGGGAGCCCACGAAGGAAGGTGAACTCGCTTTGTGGGAGTCTATTCTCGATGAGGCGAGGCTTAATATATCCCCCAGGTCGTCGTGCCATTGCTCGGAGCCGGGGTGGTTTAGGGTTTGCATCGCGAATATGAGCGAGAGGACGCTCGAAGTGGCTCTCGGGAGAATACGAGACTTCATTGAAAGAATATCTTCCTTGCTATTCTTATTATCAAAAGACTGTATATATACAGTTTACAACGTACCAATCACTAGCACTAATTTAGGATCTATGCAATCAAATACTTATCCTAAGTATGGAAAAGATAAGAATACTAAATATAAAATACAATCAAATATATCTAATATATTAACAAATATTATCTAATATTCTAACACTTTCCCTCAGTCGAAACGGGAGGAAGACGGACGTTTAGGCTGGAACGAAAATCATCAAAAAGTATCAACGGAAGACCTTTAGTAAATATGTCCGCAATTTGGTGTCACGACGGAATATGTAGCACGCGTACCTCCCCGCGAGAAACTCGTTCTCGTACAAAATGAATGTCCATTTCAACGTGTTTAGTTCGTTGGTGTTGAACCGGGTTTCCTGACAAGTATATTGCACTGATGTTGTCGCAATAAACTAAGGCAGCCTTGGGAATGGAACAATGGAGCTCAAGTAATAAATTACGAAGCCAACAAGATTCCGAGACTACGTTAGCAACACCTCGATATTCTGCCTCGGCACTGGAACAAGAGAGAGTTGCTTGTCGTTTAGCAAACCAAGTTATTAAATTGTCCCCAAGAAATACACAATATCACGAGGTTGAACGTCGTGTGTCTGGGCATCCGCCCCAATCAACGTCTGTGAAAGACCGAAGGGTGTCAATCGAGGATGGACTAAGGTGGAGACCGTGGGTGAGGGTTCCACTAATATAGCGTAAAATACGCTTGAGGGCTGCCATATGCTCTTCAGTAGGGGAATGCATAAACAAGCACACTTGTTGAACTGCGTAAGTAATATCTGGCCGAGTGAAAGTGAGATATTGGAGAGCCCCCGCGAGGCTACGGTATAAGGTCACATCTTCAAATGGATTGCTACCAAGAGCGCTAAGTTTAGACTTTGTGTCCACCGGTGTTAGAGAAGGCTTGCAAGTATCCATGCCGGCTCGATGGAGAATTTCCTTAGCATATTTATGTTGTGATAAAAATAAGCCACCACTGTGATGTTGAACTGCTATACCCAAGAAATAATGTAAGGGACCAAGATCCTTCATGGCAAACTCCGAGCCAAGAAGAAAGATGATAGAAGTCTGGATATAGTCAGAGGACGATGTTAATATAATGTCGTCGACATATAATAACAAATAAGCAACTTCCGTCCCTTTCTTGTAAATAAATAGTGAATTATCCGACACACTATGTGACGACGCGAAAACTTTGTCCTGGAAGCTAACGCGGCCAAAATAAATTTATAAAGTTCCTAAACTCAACACAATATAGCAAGTGATAAGTATAGGGTCGATCCCACGAGGAAGCAATTGCAATTTAGTTAATCTCGGCTTTGCCCAAATAGTGTCACAATAAAAAGGTTTTGAATTTGGTTGCTGAGTCACAGCGTTTTATCAAACTACCGACTAACAGAAATAAGTAAACTAATTAACCCAAACTAACATGCAGAAATATTAAACTAAACACTTTGACCAAACTGGAAACAGAAAACAATTAATCAAACTGAAATCAAATAAAGAAAAGTAGGCTCATGGGCTTTGGCTTCTCTCTGGGTTCTCTGGGCAAACTACCATCCCTGGCACTAATGATTTTAACTGATGGTTTGTCAATCGGTTATAGGATGTCGAACAAAGTAAAAGCAGTCCTATTAAGTCACGCCTACAGTTACCCCACCTCAGTCCGTCCTTACTGTGTAAAGAAAAGGCAAGGTACACTTATGCCTAATCCCCTGAGCCTAGACAATTCGATACCTATGTGGTCGCATGGATCTAGTTTGCCCAAACTCGTATAGATCTCTAGACGAACCCAATTCGGCCAATAGCATGTCCGGAAATCCGAATCATACGACCGCAAAGCTCCAACACGTTCTAGCGCTATGCCCGTAGTACAACTAGATACTATTATTCGGTTTGATCAATCGCTGGTATCTCAAAGTGTAAGGGTTTCCTAACGACCAAATTAGTCTGCCCAAACCTGCAAGAATGTGGTTAAACCTCAACTGTGTATCGGGAACAAACCTCCAAGCAGTTAACTAATACCTATCAACCTCACGGTTCTAACTTAGCCCAGAGTCCCCTTCGATCTGCCTTTGCCCAGTCGCCCTGCAAGTTTAGCTACTCATATGCGAAGAAATAAAACAAGAAATAATTTGGAAAACGAAACTGAAATTCATACTATTAAAATCTGAAATTGTTCAAACTGAAATAGCAGAACAAAATAATAAAAACATAAAGCAATAAATTGTTTTAATGCTTGAAGGCTCGATCAACTTCAAAAACAAAAAGAACTTGGCCGGAAATCTCCAAGCTCCAATCGCCGGCGGCTGCTTCGTGAACGGGGTCGGAATTGTGTGTCCTTACTTCTCCAGCTTCTCTTCCTTATATAGGCTCGAATTAGGGTTGCGGAATCGCAGTTGCATGGGCCGCTGCATGGGCTTCCTTTTCCAGGCGCCGCTAAGTACTTTCCATCTTTAGCTCCAGCCGCCTTTGACTTTGCCCGCTGGCAATCCGCTTCCCAAACTCTCTACAGGTATTCTTCTCCTCCACAGGTGATCGTACCAGGCACGGTACTTAGTAGTCGATTTGGGTCTTCTGCTTCATGACTCAACCCAAAGTGGTTTGGTTTGCCTGTCGAGGCCAAGCTTGCTCAGTCACTACACACTCCAGATCGCTATTTGCCCAAAGAAAGGGTTTTCCTTGCCTCTTTTGCCCAGTGCGCCACCTATTACCTGTTTGCCTGCATACCCTGACCAAACACTCTACTGTGCCCTCCCAGACACATAAAATAGACTCAAACTGACTCAAAAAGGGGCTCAAGATGAGCAAATAAAATGGCTCATCAAACCGCACACACTTGCAATACGCTTGTCCTCAAGCGTGGGGTTTGACTTACCGGACTCAAGACCAAAGTGAAAAAGAAATCAAGATAGAGGGGGAAACAAATAAACAGAGGCTCAAGGGACTTTAGCATGATTACAGAATATAAAAATAGGCAAAGCAAATACAGGCAAGTAAAAATTCAAGTTAGAAGCATAAAAATTCGGTCAAGAGCCTATACTAGGGCTTGGGGTCACACCCTGACAAGTGTATCTCTCTTTTCAGTGGATGGGTATAATGTCACTCATTCTCTGTTGTGAATCTACTTTGCCCAAATTTGACTGTTTGCTGATCAAGTTATTCTGACTAAGTGAGGGGTCTCATCAAAGGGGCTTTTATTGGGTTGTAATGTAGGCTCTTTGGGTGGATTTTGAGGAGTAGGCACAGTTTGGGCAGAGGGCTCTTTTTCGGAATTAGCCTTTCTCTACCACTTTGCCCCTTTCTTACGGGCCTCAGCACACAACCACTTATTGTTTCTCTTTTTTTTCTTTTTTTTTCTTCTTTTTTTTCTTTTTTTTCTTCTTTTTTTCAACATCAATCTCTCCAACCCTTATTATCTGTCTGGCTGCCAATTGGTAAAGTGCCAGACTGATGTACAAGATAATTCAACAGGCTCAAAGGGGCTAGCAAGGGATTAATGTTATTTATGGTCAAACTGAAAGAAATGCCCTAATCATATAATAACCCCCACTCAGCAAAACTACTTATCACAGCAAAAAAGGCAAAGGAAGGCATCATAAATATAACAGACTCTCAAGAAAGAAATTTCAATTCAGTGTATGGCTCAAATCTCACAGTTTGCCTAGTATAGTTCCACCGTCCAAATTTTCATGCTTTTAACTACAAATTTTGAACTGCTGTATAAATGAAATGCTTCTCTGATTGCCCTAAGTATTCACATAATCATGCTGACTCGATAAGACACAGAGGTTTGTCCTTTCCCTTTCCCCCCTCACACACTTTGCGTAGACTAAGTGAGTGAAAGTAATAAGATCAGTAGGGGCTGCCTCGACCAAACAATAACTCTAAATTAACGTTGGCGCACTACCCCCTCACACACTTTGCGTAGGCAAAGTGTGTGAGCAGGGAGATCGACCCCGTCGCTCGAGTTATTTGACTCAAACAATAAACACAGAAAACAACAAAATAAAAAAAAATAAAAAATAAAATAAAAAAATAAATAAAAAAAACTAAAAACAAAAGGGAGGGTCAGTTAAGAGCTGAG
The DNA here is from genome assembly GCA_954870475.1 of Euphrasia confusa. Taxonomy (NCBI): domain Eukaryota; kingdom Viridiplantae; phylum Streptophyta; class Magnoliopsida; order Lamiales; family Orobanchaceae; genus Euphrasia; species Euphrasia confusa. Next base: position 30,708,859 of record OX940960.1, read on the forward strand.
TCCAGGTGGGTACCTTAATCCGTCGTTGTCAAAGTACGCCTTCATCATCCCGGTAAGCTCTTCCAGCTTCTGCTCAATCCTCTCAAGGCGCTCCTCCATAGCGCCATCTTCCTTCACTTCTTCCTTCTTAACCTTTGCCTTTACTGGCACAGCTTTCTGTACCTTCACCGGCTTGTTGTCATCAAACACTATGACTCCATTACTGCTCTCCTTGATATCATGCATCCTCTTGAAACAGGCCTTGTCAAACTTCTCCTCGCTCATCAGGTTCACTTTCTTCCCTACCAGCAGATCCATCTTCGCAGCGTACACCATAGAGAACTGGGCAAAGGAGTGGCGCTGCAAGGGGTGGGTGATCAACCACTTCATCTGTGCACAGAAAAAAAAACCCAAAGTGGAGCCTGATTATCTTCTCCATGCACCACAGCATACCCAACTCGATTTGGGAGATCGCATTGCTTGTGTCCTGTTTGCCAAAGAAGTTTACAGCCAGAATCCTGTGGCAAACCCTCATCGCATCATCCTTCAACTGATGCCCCTTGGTGGTTTGTGCAATGAACGTCCCCCCTTTGCCTAACACCTTCCAGATCTCGTTCAGCTCACTCTTAGTTCGCTCAGGCAAAGCCTTCAGTGCCCCCTGGTACTCCTTTGACTTCCACTCCTCGAAAGTCACCATCCCCAAACTGAGGTCCAGTTCGGTGCAGCTCGCTTTGACCTTGCTTCCCGGTATCTCAAACTGGATGCCAGTAACTCCTTCCTTTTTGTCCTCTTTGACCACCAATGTCCTGAAAAACTCTCTCACCATCTTATCACTTATTTGCCCAGACCACTCCAAAAACTGGCTCCACCCAATATTCGCAAAGTACTCCCTCACTTTGTCCTCCACCCCCATAAGCTTCAGTGTGTCAAAGCACACAGTTTTGGGCACCACGATTTTGCGAGGGGGGCCGCTGGTAGTCGCCGGAGTCGGAGCTTTGCGCTTCTTGGTCGAAGCTCCGGTGTTCGGTGTCTTTGGAACGTTGTGGGTGACTTCAATTTATGGTTCTTCTTCTTCCTCATCATCGCCGCCGGCAGCCCTCGAGTTCTCCTCCTCCTTCTTCTCATCGGCGCTTGAACCTGCATCAGACAATTTCAAACCCTTACCCTTGACGTCAAATCTAGATTTCTTCTTCGGCGGGCTCTCGATCACGTCGCTGGTTGGTTGTTCAGACCCCTCCGCTGCGTCGGCCAGAATTTCTAAATCCTTCTGCTCGGAAAGCTGGGGTACATCGAGCTCAGCGCTAAGTTGCGCTATCAAATTCTGGTCGACCGGTGGCGGGCTGTTCGGCATAGTGGATGTGGCCGGTATGGTGACGAGCGGAACGGCGGTGGAAGCGTCTCCGGTTGTCTCAGTGGTGGCGGCGGCCGGCGCTTCCTCCTTGTTTTCTTCTACGACGGTGGTGTTCTTGGGCTTCGTCATCTTTTTGCGCTTCGATTTGGTTGATGTAGTGGGTGGTGGTGGTGTGGTAAGATCGATATGGGTTCCGTCCGGGATTCCTCTCAATTTATTTTTCGGTCAAGTGCTCACCATTGACGACGGCAGTTAGGGTTATAGGGATTTTTGAATTTTGGAAGGGGAGTTGATGTGGGTAGTTATCGGGTTTCGTGGGGTGAATTATGGAAAGTGGGGATTTGCAGAGTCCTAATGATGGGATGTTTCTCCCTCAATTTTCGCACCCCCATCTGCCCAGTTATGGTAAGCCCAAACTGGTGTCCTTTGCCCAAACCCTGTCCTTGCAAAATAAAAAATACAATACACCCTTTCTTCCTGCCTTGTTAATTTTGGTATGAATTGATCGTTTTATTAAACCTAAAAATAGAAAAACAAAAACTAAATAATAAATAAAACATAAAAACATACCAGGTTGCCTCCTGGCCAGCGCCCTATTTTAGGTCCTAGGCATGACCTTGTTGCTGACTTTGATTAACGACCACTGGGGGCAATCTGGAACTCCAATTCCACTTGCCCAAAGTAAGGCTTAACTCGCTGTCCATTGACCTTGAAAATGTAGTCCTTACCCTTAGCTGTCTTACTTTTCAGATCCACTGATCCATTAGGGCAAACCTGGTGTACGATATATGGGCCTTCCCACTTTGAAAACAGTTTGCCCTTCCGGAATAGATTCCTCGTTTGATGTAAAAGGACCAACGTTCCTTCCTTAATCTGTTTATCTTTGATTATCTTGTCATGGGCTCTCTTTGTCCTTTCCTTATAGTGAGCTGCATGATCATATGCCTCGATCCTCAACTGCTCTAACTCCACAAGGTCCAATTTTCGTTCGTTACCTGCGAGGTCCCAATCGAAGTTGACTTTGTTTACTGCCCAATGTGCTTTGTGCTCGATTTCTACGGGCAAATGGCATGCCTTCCCGAATATCATCCTGTACGGGGATATTCCAAAGGGTGTCTTGAAAGCAGTACGGTATGCCCAAAGTGCATCATCCAATTTGTCAGACCAGTCTTTGCCCTCGGGTCTAACTGTCTTCCTTAGAATAGTCTTGATGATTCGATTGGACAATTCAGCTTGCCCATTTGCCTGGGGGTGATATGCTGTTGAAACCCGATGTGTCACCCCATACTTCTGAAGTAGCTTCTTTATCACCGCGTTGCAGAAGTGCGTACCTTGATCACTTATCAACGCTCTGGGTACACTGAACTGACTGAAAATATTTGCTTTTAAAAATTCTGCCACTACTCGAGAATCATTGGTGGCTGTCGCTTTGGCTTCGACCCACTTAGACACGTAGTCCACTACCAGCAGTATGTACTCTTTGCCCTTGAAGTTTGGGAGTGGTCCCATGAAGTCTATACCCCATACATCGAATATCTCCACTGGTAGTATGGGTATCGAAGGCATCTCGTCTCTCTTAGTCATATTACCTTCCCTTTGACATTGATCACACCCCTTACACCAGGCAATGCAGTCCTTAGCCAAAGTCTTCCAGTAGAAACCGCACTCCAGAATTTTCCTGGCAGTTCGCTTGTGCCCAAAGTGGCATCCACATGGTTTCTCATGACAGTGCCTCATGATGTCCTACTGTTCTGATTCGGCTACACACCTTCTCAGTACCTGATCTTCACATCTCTTCCATAGGTACGGCTCATCCCATATATAGCTCTTTGCCTCTCGTTTCATTTTATTCCTTTCATAGATAGAAGCTTCGTCTCTGAACTCTCCTCCTACTATGTAGTTGACCAGGTCAGCATACCAGGGCTCTTCGTGCATAGCACAAATTGAGTACAAGTGCTCGTCTGGAAATGTCTCAGTTATGGGCATGTCTTCTTCTTTTTGTAGAATTCGGCTGAGATGATCTGCCACCAAGTTCTGGTTGCCAGCCTTGTCCCTAATTTCGATGTCAAACTCCTGGAGCAGTAGGATCCATCGAATTAGCCTCGGTTTGGTTTCTTTCTTTGCCATTAAGTACTTGAGTGCAGCGTGATCGGTATACACTATGGTCTTGCTTCCCAACAAGTACGACCTAAATTTCTCAAAAGCGAACACTATGGCCAACAACTCCTTCTCGGTGGTTGCATAATTGCTTTGGGCGACATTAAGTGTCTTCGAGGCATAGTATATCACGTGCCTCTCTTTGCCCTTCAGTTGCCCAAGTACTGCCCCCACTGCATATCCACTAGCGTCACACATTAGCTCAAAAGGCATCCCCCACTCTAGGGGTTGGATGATGGGAGCTGTCACTAGTCTCTCCTTCAGATGTTTGAAGGCTCTTTGGCAGTCATCGTCAAAGTCCCACTCCACGTCATTCTGTAGCAGTCTTGTCATTGGTTGGGCGATACTGGCAAAGTCCTTCACAAAACGCCTATAGAATCCTGCGTGTCCAAGGAATCCTCTCACTTGCTTGATATTCCTCGGATATGGCAGTTTGGCAATGACTTCTATCTTTGCTTTGTCGACTTCTATGCCTTTGGCTGACACAACATGTCCAAGGACTACTCCTTCTTCCACCATGAAGTGACACTTTTCATAGTTGAACACCAAACTTTTCTCTACACACCGCTGCAGTGTTAGCTCCAAGTTTGCCAGGCATAGGTCAAAGATGTTACCATAAACCGTGAAGTCGTCCATAAATACTTCAATTCCGTTTTCTAGTAAGTCGGAGAATATACTCATCATACAACGCTGGAAGGTCCCTGGTACGTTACACAGCCCAAAGGGCATGCGTCTATAGGCAAAGGTACCAAAGGGACACGTGAACGTTGTTTTGTCTTGATCTTCTTCAGCTACCCAGATCTGCATATACCCCGAATACCCATCTAAGAAGCAGAAGTGCTTCTTCTCGGCCAATCGTTCCAACATCTCATCGATGAAGGGCAAAGGGAAATGGTCTTTGCGGGTCACTTTGTTCAGCTTACGGTAGTCTATACATACTCTCCATCCTGTCTGTAGCCTGGTAGCGATTTGCTCTTTCTTTTCATTCTCTACGACCTGGATCCCTGACTTCTTTGGTACGACGTGTACAGGGCTAACCCACTTACTATCTGAGACTGGGTAAATTATCCCCACACTGAGGAGCTTCTTTATCTCTTTGAGTACCACCTCCTTCATGGCAGGATTGAGCTTCCTTTGGGGATCTTGCACGGGTGTAGATTCATCTTCTAGGAGTATATGGTGTTGGCAAATCGTTGGGCTTATACCTCTTATATCAGCCAAAGTCCATCCTATGGCCAGTTTGTATCGCCCCAGCACCTTTTTGAGTTTAACTTTCTCCTCCTCCGAGAGGGATGAATTGATGATTACGGGCAAAGTGTCATGCTCTCCTAAGTACATGTACTTTAGATGCTTTGGCAAATTCTTCAACTCCAGTAATGGGGCTCTCTCCAAAGATGGCTTCATGATTGTTTCCTCCAGAATTGGCAGTTTGCCCGGATCTCCTTTGTAATTTTCTAGTGCCCCCAACTGCTTAATTGACTCTTGTATTCCCTCCGGTTCGTCTTCTAGTTCATCGTGTAGCATTCCTTCTTGGATTACTACTTCTATTTCGCCGTACTTGCCGCTTTGCAACACTTTGCCTTCTACTGCTTTGTCGATCTGATCGATCATATGAACTTCCTCAGTATCGGCTGGGTGCTTCATGGACTTGTAAAGGTCAAAGGTGATTGTTTCTCCCTCGAACTTGATGGAGTTATATTCTAAATGTCTAGTTTAGTGACAATATGGAACTCCTTATCTGTGTTTTATTATCTATTAATCAAATTGTCGGCATTTTGTCTTTCATGTACTTTATGCAATAGTCCTAGATATATACGTTGTAGACAGTATGGCGTGAGGAGACACGCGGAAGATCATACTGTCGGTTACTCGTATATTATCGAACAGTAGCTCACGACTTAGATGGACAGGGACAATCCATCGGTACGTCGTTGTGTGACTGGTAGATAGTCGGTCTTGACTATCATGTTACACTCGTACACTTGGTGTATTGAGCAGGACCACGGGAGGGCGTTCGATTTATACTAATCGCAGTAATCGAACTAGACCTCAGATATTACGGATATACGAATTCCTAATCCCTATATAATTATAGGTGCGTGTGTCCAATTCTCGGTTCTTTAACTTGCCAATGAGTGAGACTAATTGATTAGTCGAGATCCTCGGTAAATTGGGAATCGTAATTGTACGCACGGCATGCTGTAGATTATAGACAGGAAACCGTGTCCCGTTTATTGGGTTGATTACGTCCCCGAGATGAGCTCATAAAGTTTATCATGTAAACCCTGCAGGTGGATTTGTTCCACATGATAATAAGGATGAGTGGTACTAGTCTCGGATAATAAGAAACGAATTAATTTAATTATTAGTAATTAAATAAATTCGTGGACGTTCGATATCTTAAACACGGGGAAAATCGTATATGTAATTTCGGCGGAAATATTATGGTTGAAATAATATTAAAATTAATTTCGGGGATTCAATTATTATTTTTTAGTGGAGTGAATAATAATTAAAATTGAAATCGATTAATTAAGGAATTGCGTTTACGTATTCCAAGATAATTAATATTTCAATTTAGCCCTTAATTAATTTAACCTAAGGTCCCTAACGTAACTCTATATAAACCCCCCCTTGCCCTCTCCTAAAACCTACATTTCGCCGCAACAATTATTTTCATCAGAGAAAGAATTAATTGCTTAGCGCAATAAAAACTGTTCTCTGTTAAAAATAAAGTTAACGCAAATATATTTTTATTCTCACATAGAGAATAATTATAACGCTGGTTTTGAGAAAGAAGAGAGTAGACAAGGAATTTCCAGCGGATCGTTGCCCACACAACGGCTGGAGTCGGGAAGAGTCATACGTTAGAAGCTCTAAGGTCTCAACCATCGACCGATAAGGTATGAGATCGGATCTCTATTCCGCTTTTATCGATCTCATATTTCGTTGATTATATTTTGAACGTACGATCGGGTTCCGGACATCGTGGATTGTATTCCTCGATTACTGGGGGTTCTAGGACCTCCGGATCGGTAGTCGGAAGAGGAAAAACGATCCGGAAACGAGCCCGGAACAGCAGGTCGCGCTGCTGTCCGCGCTGCTGAAGGACAAACGGCGACCGCCGTTTCTTAAACGGCGACCGCCGTTTTGCTCTTTTTCGGGCAGCCCGCTCCGGCTCGCGCGGTTGTCCTCCGGGGCAACGGCTGGGCGTGAATCGGGGCACAGGCTGGGCACGTGGACGGAGTAGCGGATCTGGAAGTCGACTGGGATCGTTCGGATGTTCGAGCGATCGAACGAACGCATCCCGGGTAGTCGATTTCCAACAGAACTTACATGTCAGTTTGCCTGTCTCGCAGTCTATGTGTGTTCTTGCGGTTTTAAGGAACGGTCTGCCCAGAATCATGATTGGCTCTTTGCTTGATCTCCCCATGTCTAGTACGTAGAAATCTGCTGGGAAGATTAGATCCTCCACTTTGACCAATACGTCCTCCAGTATGCCCTCAGGGTAGACATTGGATCTGTCAGTCAGTTGGATCACCACTCTTGTGGGTTTGAGAACCCCTATGCCCAAGTCCTCGTACATTGTTTTGGGCATTACATTGATTGATGCCCCTAGATCCAACATTGCCTTCTCGATTCTCATCCTTCCTATGATGCATGGTATGTAAAACATGCCTGGGTCTCCACACTTAGTAGGTACGCTCTTTTGGAGTACTGTCGAGACGTTTTCACCCACCTCGAATTTTGCATCGTGTTGATATTTTACTTTCTTTGTGCATAGCTCCTTGAGGACCTTGGCACACCGAGGCATAGTATTCAGTATAGTCTCCTGCTTGAATTTTTCGTTTTCTTGCATGGCTTTCATGTTCTCTTGCTGGAACTTCACGTTCTCTCTGACCAAAGTCTCCATCATGTCCGACAGTGATGCCCCTTTGCCCTGATTCTGCTGGGAATTCCCTTGCTGCTGTTGGTTGTACCGGTTTTGGTTCGGGTTGCCTTGATATCCTTCTCCTTGATTATTATTATTCCCATACCTGAAGTTCTCGTGGTGCCTCCATCCTTGGTTATAGGTATTTGAGTATGGGTCAAAGTGCGGCCTCCCTCTCCCTTGACCGTTGCCATTAGATTGTCCCATCGCTTTGAGCTCCTCATCGAATAAAGAAGGACATTCATCAGTGGCGTGTTCTACCTCTTGGAAAATCTGGCACGCTTTGACTGCCTTCTTTGGTCCTCCCGCCATATTGGTCATGAACTTTTCCATGGCACTGCACAGCTTGTCAATTTTTGAGTCAGATGGGGATTGTACCAGCAGACTTGGTTTGGGCATATCGGTATCTTCACCTAATTCCTCCGCCATCTCTTTGAACAGTTTGAATGCCTCGGCAACACTTTTGTTGAGTAAAGACCCTCCACTGGCAGCGAGGAGTAGAGTCTTCTCATGATGTCTTAATCCGGACACAAAATATTGGATAAGGTCGTGATCCGAGATCTGATGTTGGGCGCATTTAGTTAACAGTTGCTTGAATCTTGCCCAATAGTCTTGAAAGTTCTCGTTGGTTCCCATCCTTATGCTATTGATTTTCTTGCGCATTTGTTGGATTCGTGCCGCTGGGAAATACTTTTCCAGGAACCTCTTCTATAGTTGCGCCCATGTAGTTACTTCGCCTTGCGGAATGGTATACAGCCACTCTCTGGCCCCATCAGTCAAAGAGAAGGGAAAGGCCAGGAGTCGTATATATTGCGCTAGTACCCTGGTTGCCTGAATCGTCCCGCATGCTAGCTCAAAGTCCAGTAGATGCCTCTGTGGGTCCTCTCCTGGCATATCACTGAACTTTGGCAGGATTTGTATGAAGTTGTGTTTTATCTCCCAGGGGGTAGGAATGGTGGGCAAAGTGATGCCCAATGGCCTCAAGTTCATCTCTGACGGGAACATCATGTCCCTCAAAGTCTATGGTGCTTCTGCTCCCATCTCTTCTGGTATTGGTCGACTGGGATTATCAACTGGTATGATCTCCTTGTTCTTTGCCTTTTCTGCCTTAGGTGTTGATGCAACCCAAAGACCAACAATTCCAAATTTATGATATTTTATTTCCTTTTGTTCGTGACTTATTTTCCAAGTTATTTCATTTGCTTTATTTTTAGGTTTTGCCTATTTAAAGGCCCCAAAGACATTGTTTTAATTATGATTTGATAAATAAAAATTATGTTTCGTGAGTTTTATTAAAATCTCTCTTGGGTTCGAATTCTACCCGATTATCCAAAGAATTCAACCGACGAATCAACGAAGCGATCCACCCTTCGTTCGTGTGTCTTCACCATCCCCGAGTTGCTGCGTCGATCACGTGTTGGGGTCTAGGGTTTCGTCCTTAGATTATTTCACGATTCAGATTCAGAGGGTTTTGGGACCTTTCCACCGGTATCATCTATCTTTTTTGTTCTTCTTTCTTCTTTTATCCATCAATCCTCAAACGAGGTTCGTATCATTTGGTATCAGAGCCCAGGTTAGGGTTCAATTTTTCAATTACGTAACCTCGTTTTTCTTTCGTTTTTTTTATTCTTTCTTCGTTTCTTCTTCTTCCTTTAAAAAAAATTATTTTTTTTAAAAAAAAAATACTGTTCATCGAACAGTAAATTACTGTTCATAAGTAAAAAAAAAATTTAAAAAAAATTAAAAAAAAAAATCCTATACCAAAATTTTGTGAGTGATTCTTTAACTTCCAGGCATCGTTGTGAGCCAATTTGATTCTAGCGATTTTTTCGTGCCAATTTTATCATCCTTCCGACCTTATTTTGGATTCGTGGATTTTGTTGGAGTTGAATTCTACCGGTAGATTGGGATTGTTCGATTCTTTGAGAGAGAAGTTGAGAGAAAACACGAGTGCTGTGAGGATTCAAAAACTTGAGTGATACACGAGAGTGGTGAGGATTTCTCTATTTTGTTTCTAACACTTTTGCAGGATGACTGAGTTGGATGACTCACAGGCTAAGTTCATGATGGAGACCTTGCGTTTTGAAATGAGGGAATTCATTAAGTCGGAGCATGAGCGAATTACCACCCTGGAGGAGAGACCTCATCGAGATAATGCATGGTATCGCAGAGGTGGCGGCGGATACCGAGGAGTTCAGAATGGCCATCATCGAGCCCGTGATCGTAGTCGGGAGTTTCGTGTTGAGAAGGATAAAGCCTCTGACATTGATAAGAGGAGGTCCCGAGCTGAGATCCAGAGTGAGAGATGGAGCAACATTGATCGTCTGTTAGAGGAGTGGGTACATGCGTCCATGGCTGCTGGGAAAGTAGCGACTGATGAAGAAGGCGAAAAGTTAGAAATGTCAGCTTCAGTAGAGCCCGAGGAGGCTTCAGTAGAGCCCGAGGAGGAGGCTTTGGTAGAGTCCAAGGAGGAGGCTTCGGTGGAGTCCGAGGAGGAAGCTTCTGTAGAGCCCGAGGGGGAGGAGCAGCCGACCTTGGTGATGTTGGGCAAGGAGAAGTTGTTCCTCACTAACGGTCTATCTTCTCTACCCAATTCCGTTCTTTTTGTGTTGCAGGAACTTGATGATGTTTTCTCTGAGGATACACGTCCTTATTTATCACCGATTCGAGGGATTGAGCATCAGATTGACGTAGTTCCGAGTGTGTTCGTTAGAGTGGTGTTCGAGCCTGGCATAGACTTGGATTTGAGGACAAATCCACTTGAAGAGGAGGGGAATGATGCAACCCAAAGACCAACAATTCCAAATTTATGATATTTTATTTCCTTTTGTTCGTGACTTATTTTCCAAGTTATTTCCTTTGCTTTATTTTTAGGTTTTGCCTATTTAAAGGCCCCAAAGACATTGTTTTAATTATGATTTGATAAATAAAAATTATGTTTCGTGAGTTTTATTAAAATCTCTCTTGGGTTCGAATTCTACCCGATTATCCAAAGAATTCAACCGACGAATCAACGAAGCGATCCACCCTTCGTTCGTGTGTCTTCACCATCCCCGAGTTGCTGCGTCGATCACGTGTTGGGGTCTAGGGTTTCGTCCTTAGATTATTTCACGATTCAGATTCAGAGGTTTTGGGACCTTTCCACCGGTATCATCTATCTTTTCTGTTCTTCTTTCTTCTTCTATCCATCAATCCTCAAACAAGGTTCGTATCATCTTGGCAGAATTCTCTCCTTAGGTTGCACGTGCTAACGCCTTGCTCTTCGCTTCTTTTCTTAGTCTCTTGGCGGTTTTCTCGATCTCAGGATCAAAGAGTAATCCCGTGTCGCCTTCCACCGCGTTTATAGTACCTAGTCAAAGAAGTAAAACAAAACGGTCAGCACAGAAAAACTAAAAAGCTGGAATATTGCCTCCCCGGCAACGGCGCCAATTTTGACGACGCGAAAACTTTGTCGTGGAAGCTAACGCGGCCAAAATAAATTTATAAAGTTCCTAAACTCAACACAATATAGCAAGTGATAAGTATAGGGTCGATCCCACGAGGAAGCAATTGCAATTTAGTTAATCTCGGCTTTGCCCAAATAGTGTCACAATAAAAAGGTTTTGAATTTGGTTGCTGAGTCACAGCGTTTTATCAAACTACCGACTAACAGAAATAAGTAAACTAATTAACCCAAACTAACATGCAGAAATATTAAACTAAACACTTTGACCAAACTGGAAACAGAAAACAATTAATCAAACTGAAATCAAATAAAGAAAAGTAGGCTCATGGGCTTTGGCTTCTCTTTGGGTTCTCTGGGCAAACTACCATCCCTGGCACTAATGATTTTAACTGATGGTTTGTCAATCGGTTATAGGATGTCGAACAAAGTAAAAGCAGTCCTATTAAGTCACGCCTACAGTTACCCCACCCCAGTCCGTCCTTACTGTGTAAAGAAAAGGCAAGGTACACTTATGCCTAATCCCCTGAACCTAGACAATTCGATACCTATGTGGTCGCATGGATCTAGTTTGCCCAAACTCATATAGATCTCTAGACGAACCCAATTCGGCCAATAGCATGTCCGGAAATCCGAATCATACGACCGCAAAGCTCCAACACGTTCTAGCGCTATGCCCGTAGTACAACTAGATACTATTATTCGGTTTGATCAATCGCTTGTATCTCAAAGTTTAAGGGTTTCCTAACAACCAAATTAGTCTGCCCAAACCTGCAAGAATGTGGTTAAACCTCAACTGTGTATCGGGAACAAACCTCCAAGCAGTTAACTAATACCTATCAACCTCACGGTTCTAACTGTTGGGAATCGACTACCCGGGACATGTCCGTTCGACTACTCGAACATCCGGACAAGCCCAGTCTACCCTTGGCGTCCCTACTGACCTCAACGCAAAGCCCCAGACCCGAAACACGCCCAGCCATTGCACCGGAGGTACAACCGTGCGTTTCGAGGGCTTCTGCCCTGTCTGTCGGCCGACGCCGTAAGGCTGTCGCCCGACAGGGCTGTGTCGGCCGACACATATAGCTGTCGGCCGACAGCGTCGCGATTCCAGCAGCGGATCGCGCCCGTTCAGCCCTTTCCGACGCGTTTTTCTCGATCCGACCACCGTGCTGGAAGTCAGAAACTTCCCAGCGGTCCGAGGAACACGAATCCAGGCCACGGAAACCAATCGATGATTTGTTGTGCAATTACGTAGAAAGTAGAAACGAAACGAAGCGGAATTGAGGTTTCGATTCTATACCTTTGTTGCGTGATTCGGAGAAGCCGAATAGGCGAACACCCTGAGATCTTCTAGTGTGTATCCTAGCCCTTGACGCCGGACGTTGTGTGGGCAACGATCCACCGGAGTCTTCTCTTCTTCTTCTCTCTCAAACCCTCTTTCTCACGTTTTATTTTCTCAAGTGAAGAAAAATAAAAGCTGCGTAAGTTAGGTTAGGAGAAGGGAGAATAAGGGGTTTATATAGGCCACACTAGGGACCTTAGGATAATTAATTAATTAGGCTAAATTGTAATTTAATTAAACCGGTGTCCTTAAAAGAAAACCTTTAATTAAATCCAATTTTAATTATAATTAATTCCACTATAAAATTATAATTGAATTCCCAATTAATTAATCTATATATTATTTTACCAATAATATTTCCGCCGAAATTACATATATGATTTTCCCCGTGTTTAAGATATCGCATGTCCATGAATTAATTAACTACTAATAATTAAATTAATTCATTTCTTATTATCCGAGACTAGTACCACTCATCCTTATTATCATGTGGAACAAATCCACCTGCAGGGTTTACATGATAAACTTTATGAGCTCATCTCGGGGACATCATCAACCCAATAAATGGGGCACGGTTTCCTGTCTATAATCTATAGCATGCCGTGTGTACAATTCCGATTCCCAATATACCGAGGATATTGACTAATCAATCAGTCTCACTCATTGGCACATTAAAGAACCGAGCATTGGACACACGCACCTATAATTATATAGGGATTAGGAACTCATATATCCATAATGTCTGAGGTCTAGTTCGATTACTCCGATTAGTACAAATCGAACGCCCTCCCGTGGTCCTGCTCAATACACCAAGTGTACGAGTGTAACATAATAGTCAAGACCGACTATCTACCAGTCACACAACGACGTACCGATGGATTGTCCCTGTCCATCTAAGTCGTGAGCCACTGTTCGATAATATACGAGTAACCGACAGTATGATCTTCTGCGTGTCTCCTCACGCCATACTGTCTACAACGTATATATCTAGGACTATAGAGCACAGAGTTATAATAAACAAAAATGCAGACTGTTTGATTAATAGATAATAAAACACAGATAAGGAGTTCCATATTGTCACTAAACTAGACATTTAGAATATAACTCCATCAATCTCCCACTTATACTAAAAGTCTAGTTGCCCTCTCCCATACATCCGATACCCATCCCCTTCACGTGTCTCTTGAACGCTTCCGCTGGAAGTGCCTTCGTAAAGGGGTCTGCCAGGTTATCCGCTGATGCAATCTTGGTGACAACTGCATCGCCTCTCTTGACGATGTCTCTAATCAGGTGGTACTTGCGATCTATGTGTTTACTCGCATTGTGGGCTCGTGGTTCCTTCGCATTTGCCACTGCACCGCTATTGTCACAATAAATTGTGATAGCTCTAGGCAAATCAGGAATCACATCCAAGTCCATTATGAATTTCCGGAGCCACACCGATTCTTTAGCTGCCTCAGAGGCTGCTACATATTCGGCTTCCATGGTGGAGTCCGAAATGCATTTCTGCTTAACACTCCTCCATGAGACTGCTCCACCTCCCAATGTGAACACATAGCCTGATGTAGACTTTCGCTGTTCCTTATCAGATTGGAAATCCGAGTCTGTGTGACCAATAGGAATCAGCTCGGACGCTTTGTAACTCAGAACATAATTCCTAGTCCTTCGCAGGTACTTAAGTATGTTCTTTACAGCAGTCCAGTGACCCTGTCCAGGGTTACTCTGATATCTAGCTACCATGCCCACGGCATAGCAGATATCAGGTCTCGTGCACAACATGGCATACATTAGACTTCCCACTGCCGAAGCATAAGGAACTGTCTTCATGTAATCTATCTCCTTTTGTGTCTTGGGACACATATTCTTAGATAGATGAATTCCATGGCAGAAAGGTTGAGAACCTCTCTTGGAATTCTGCATGTTGAAACGAGCTAGAATCGTATCAATGTATGAAGCCTGGGACAAGCTCAATGTTCTTTTCTGGCGATCTCGTATAACCTTGATCCCAAGAACATGCCCTACTTGTCCTAAGTCTTTCATATCGAATTGCTTGGACAACCATCCCTTTATGTCCGACAACATCTTCACATTGTTGCCAATTAGAAGAATGTCGTCTACATAAAGCACGAGAAACGCCACGCTGTTTCCGTCACTTCTCCGGTATACACACGACTCGTCCATGCTTTGAATGAATCCATACGACTGGATAACCTCATCAAACCGCATGTTCCAAGATCTAGAAGCTTGCTTCAATCCATAAATGGATCGCTTTAGCTTACACACTAGATGCTCTTGGCCTTTCTCGATGAAACCCTCTGGCTGTCTCATATAAATGGTCTCGTCAAGATTCCCATTCAAGAATGCTGTCTTGACGTCCATTTGCCACACCTCATAATCCATATGAGATGCTATAGACAAAAGAATCCGGATCAACTTTAGCATAGCTACCGGCGAAAAGGTTTCCTCATAATCGATCCCTTCTTTCTGAGTGTACCCTTTCGCAACAAGCCTAGCCTTGAAGGTTTCCACCTTCCCGTCAGACCCTCTTTTTCTCTTGTACACCCACTTGCAACCAATGGCTTTTACACCTTTGGGCGGTGCTACAAGATCCCAGACCTGATTTGAATCCATAGATTCAATCTCAGATTTCATCGCCTTTTGCCAAGACTGAGCATCTTGATCTTTAAGCGCCTCGTCGTAGGTCCAGGGATCGGCTTCATGTTCTCCAGGTAACAAGTCCGAAGACTCACCTATAAACATGAACCTGTCAGGTTGTCGAACAACCCTCCCACTACGACGACGCTCCGGTGTAACCTCAGTAACTACAGGTGCAGACTGTGGTGGCGTATCACCCGGTTGGGTTGGATCTAAGCCTTGATCGTTCCCTCTCAGTTCGTTGAGTATTATCTCACTATTGGGCTTGTGGTCCATTACATAATCCTCTTCCAAGAACCGAGCGTTGGTGCTAACAACGATCTTCTGGTCCTTAGGACTATAAAATAGACCACCTTTCGTTCCTCTAGGATACCCTATAAACAACCGAATATCTGAACGTGACTCCAACTTATCAGCTCCGTGCTTCAGCACATGTGCTGGACAACCCCAGATCCGAATGTGTTTCAAGTTTGGCTTACGCCCGGTCCACAATTCCGAGGGTGTCTTAGGGACTGATTTGGAAGGAACTAAGTTCAAGATATAAGCCGCTGTTTCCAAGGCATATCCCCAGAACGAAACTGGTAGTTCTGAGTAACTCATCATAGATCTTACCATTTCCATAAGAGTCCTATTCCTTCTTTCTGCTACACCATTCTGCTGGGGCGTGTATGGTGCAGTCATCTGGGAATCAATCCCATTCTCTAATAAGTACGCCTTAAACTCTCCCGAGAGGTACTCTCCTCCACGATCAGATCGTAGAGTCTTTATGGTCTTACCATGAAGGTTCTCCACAAGAGCTTTGTACTCCTTGAACTTGTCAAAGCACTCGCTCTTGCGGCGCATCAGGTATATAAAACCATACCTTGAGTAATCATCAGTGAAGGTTACAAAATATTCGTAACCTCCTCTCGCTTGGACAGATAAAGGCCCGCACAAATCAGAGTGAATCAATTCCAGTACTTCCTTGGATCTATACCCCTTATCACTAAAGGGTCGCTTGGTCATTTTTCCTTCCAGGCATGATTCGCAGGTTGGAAAGTCCTCATCTTTCACATCACTGAGTATTCCATCAGTTATCAACCTTTGAATTCTGCCCAAGTTAATATGACCTAGCCTAAGATGCCATAAGAACTTTTGATTCATTCTAGAAGGCTCCTTTCTCTTATTGGTACTAGATGTGTTATAAGACTCTACTCGTTGCATCGTGGAATAATTAGGATTCAGTATATATAAGTTTCCTATCAATGTACCAGAACAGATATAATCACCATTCTTCTTGACAATAACAGAGTTATCAAAAGAAACTGAATATCCATTCAAAACCAACTTAGAAACCGAAACAAGGTTCTTTCTAAAATTCGGTACATAAAGACAATTATTCAATACCAAAACTTTATTATTAAAAGATAAATGAACATCTCCCACTGCAACCGCCGCCACTTTCGTAGCGTTGCCCATGTAGATGGTGATCTCTCCCTCTCTAAGCCGCCGGGTTTCCTGGAACCCCTGCAAAGAATTGCAGACATGATCAGTGGCTCCCGTATCCACACACCAGGTACCGGTGGATAACACCGCTAAACATGTTTCAGTGACTAAGGAAAAGTTCATACCTCCTTGTCTGAGAGGACAATTAGACTTCCAATGCCCAGACTGCTTGCAACGGAAACACTTGCCCTTAGGCCTGTTCACTCCATTCTGTGGTCCACCAACTCTGGGCCCACTGGGTTTCCGTCCTTGCTTTTTCTTCTTCTTCATCCCCGAAGGGCGAGGAAGAGTCGATTTCACAGCCACAAGTGCTTGAGAGTTCCTAAAGATACCCTCTGCCGCCTGGAGTTCAGTCAGGAGTTCCGCCAACGTATATAACCTCTTGTTCATGTTATAGTTCAGGCGGAACTGCTCAAAACTCCTAGGCAGAGACTGGAGCACTATATCGATCTGGGTTTCCCCATCGATAGCACCTCCCATAATCTCTATCTCATTCAGATAGCCTATCATCCTAAGAACGTGATCCCTCACGGGCGTTCCTTCGGACATAGTGGCCGTCATGAGTTTCCTCATAGCATCTTGTCTGGCTGCCCTGTCCTGACTACCAAACATCTCCTTGAGGTTAAGCATCATATCATAGGCAGTGTCCATGGCTTCATGCTGATGTTGCAGCACATTTGACATAGATGCCAAAATGTAACACCGCGCCATCTGATCAGCCTTGACCCACTTCCGATGAGCTTCCTTTTCCTCAGGAGTGGATGTATCAATGGGTTCAGCAGGACAAACGACCTGGAGTACATACTTGTACTCCTCAGCAGTTAGGACAATGTCCAAGTTTCGTTTCCAATCAACATAATTTGGACCAGTGAGTTTGTTTTCTTTTAGTATCACAGACAGCGGGTTGAGTGCCATATCTATAAAAGAGACAAATCAAACCGTCAAATTTAATTCGATATTAACTCCCTTAATTAATATCATTAAATTTACCAATCAATCCTAAAATCCCATCAGACCAGCATGCCACGTTCATGTGGACGTATACTAGTCCAAACGATTTTATAATTGGACTTTTACTTTGGTCGTACATCATTACAGCAGTGACTCCGATGGGGAGGATACTGTAAAGCGTACCTAAGTGTATACCATTTCTCAGTACTAAGTTAACCGCTCGGGAACTACATATCCACCGCAAGCCACGTTAGTGTGGACGTTTACGTTGACATGCGGTCCCTTTACGATTTCCTATAACTGTCGAGCCTCAATTAACCCAAAGTTCCGTTTCCGTCTAGTAAGCCACGATAGTGTGGACGTTTACTAAACAAACAACTTTGTTAATTGAATTCCATTTAATAAATTTCACAATTTCGTTAATCAAAGCTTGATATCTCGTAAGTGAAACTCGAAGTTTCTAACCAGCGATCAATCATGCAATTGAGCCCTATCTCTCACAAAGTGAGGGAGCCAACCAGACAATCGATCTAGTCATCAAATGACTCGAATGTCTCTAATCTGTGTCATCGACATAAGCAAGCGCTTTGGCTCCATTCCACTCCCCGGGGTGAGAATGAGTCGAGTTGAACTTAGTCTTTGAAAAACAGATTAGGCATTTGCTTTGAAAAACTTAAGTGTTCAATTCTATAAATGGAATTGAATTCGAATTTCGATCAAAGTGATTTCCGTGTATCGACTTTATCCGATAGGGAGGATGACACTAAAGCCAACTCGTAAGTCAATACACATCACTCTCGAAACAGAGAATGGAGACCGCGGGATTGTTTCCAATCCCTCTCCCACTTAGTATTTTACGATAAGGGATAACATGCATAAACAATTAAGCACAATAATAAAGCACGTAAAACAAGCAAAAAGCAATTAACGTGGTCCCGATTATTATGGCCTTAAGTGTTCTCCAATGCACGTCTCTTGGATCTCGTTGCTCGTTTCGATCTCGGTCCACCACTAACTCAGTCGAGGATCAAGAGACGAACTCCTCCCAGTGGAGCCTCGTCTCGAGTCTCGTTGAGTCGTCCGTGGGGTCGAACGAATCCCAGCCCCGCTGCTGCCCGTCGCGAACACGGGGTGTGTTCGATGGCTGCCCGTCGCCGATTCGTCTCCTCGACTCTCGTTTCTCCGCGTTTTGGTCTCGTCTCGATCCACCAAAAATAGTAAGAAAAATTACATGAATAAATCTACTAAGTCCGGCATCGATCCTATACAAGGTGATCGACCCTATACATGCCCGGAAAAACAACGGAAATAAATAAATAAACCTAACGACTCAACCCGTCGTTTTTATCTATTACAAACAAGCAACGTTTTCCAAAACAAAACAATCTCGACAAGCCCGAGAGTTTAACAAACCATAACAAAATTATCATACAACATCCCATAATGTTGGCCATAATAATCGGGTCGAACCTGCAAGCAATTCGTACGAACAACACAACAAACCGAATAACCGGCTCTGATACCAATTGTTGGGAATCGACTACCCGGGACATGTCCGTTCGACTACTCGAACATCCGGACAAGCCCAGTCTACCCTTGGCGTCCCTACTGACCTCAACGCAAAGCCCCAGACCCGAAACACGCCCAGCCATTGCACCGGAGGTACAACCGCGCGTTTCGAGGGCTTCTGCCCTGTCTGTCGGCCGACGCCGTAAGGCTGTCGCCCGACAGGGCTGTGTCGGCCGACACATATAGCTGTCGGCCGACAGCGTCGCGATTCCAGCAGCGGATCGCGCCCGTTCAGCCCTTTCCGACGCGTTTTTCTCGATCCGACCACCGTGCTGGAAGTCAGAAACTTCCCAGCGGTCCGAGGAACACGAATCCAGGCCACGGAAACCAATCGATGATTTGTTGTGCAATTACGTAGAAAGTAGAAACGAAACGAAGCGGAATTGAGGTTTCGATTCTATACCTTTGTTGCGTGATTCGGAGAAGCCGAATAGGCGAACACCCTGAGATCTTCTAGTGTGTATCCTAGCCCTTGACGCCGGACGTTGTGTGGGCAACGATCCACCGGAGTCTTCTCTTCTTCTTCTCTCTCAAACCCTCTTTCTCACGTTTTATTTTCTCAAGTGAAGAAAAATAAAAGCTGCGTAAGTTAGGTTAGGAGAAGGGAGAATAAGGGGTTTATATAGGCCACACTAGGGACCTTAGGATAATTAATTAATTAGGCTAAATTGTAATTTAATTAAACCGGTGTCCTTAAAAGAAAACCTTTAATTAAATCCAATTTTAATTATAATTAATTCCACTATAAAATTATAATTGAATTCCCAATTAATTAATCTATATATTATTTTACCAATAATATTTCCGCCGAAATTACATATATGATTTTCCCCGTGTTTAAGATATCGCATGTCCATGAATTAATTAACTACTAATAATTAAATTAATTCATTTCTTATTATCCGAGACTAGTACCACTCATCCTTATTATCATGTGGAACAAATCCACCTGCAGGGTTTACATGATAAACTTTATGAGCTCATCTCGGGGACATCATCAACCCAATAAATGGGGCACGGTTTCCTGTCTATAATCTATAGCATGCCGTGTGTACAATTCCGATTCCCAATATACCGAGGATATTGACTAATCAATCAGTCTCACTCATTGGCACATTAAAGAACCGAGCATTGGACACACGCACCTATAATTATATAGGGATTAGGAACTCATATATCCATAATGTCTGAGGTCTAGTTCGATTACTCCGATTAGTACAAATCGAACGCCCTCCCGTGGTCCTGCTCAATACACCAAGTGTACGAGTGTAACATAATAGTCAAGACCGACTATCTACCAGTCACACAACGACGTACCGATGGATTGTCCCTGTCCATCTAAGTCGTGAGCCACTGTTCGATAATATACGAGTAACCGACAGTATGATCTTCTGCGTGTCTCCTCACGCCATACTGTCTACAACGTATATATCTAGGACTATAGAGCACAGAGTTATAATAAACAAAAATGCAG
This sequence comes from Euphrasia confusa, assembly GCA_954870475.1. NCBI lineage: Eukaryota > Viridiplantae > Streptophyta > Magnoliopsida > Lamiales > Orobanchaceae > Euphrasia > Euphrasia confusa. Next base: position 30,729,198 of record OX940960.1, read on the forward strand.
ACTGTTTGATTAATAGATAATAAAACACAGATAAGGAGTTCCATATTGTCACTAAACTAGACATTTAGAATATAACTCCATCACTAACTTAGCCCAGAGTCCCCTTCGATCTGCCTTTACCCAGTCGCCCTGCAAGTTTAGCTACTCATATGCGAAGAAATAAAACAAGAAATAATTTGGAAAACGAAACTGAAATTCATACTATTAAAATCTGAAATTGTTCAAACTGAAATAGCAAAATAAAATAATAAAAACATAAAGCAATAAATTGTTTTAATGCCCGAAGGCTCGATCAACTTCAAAAACAAAAAGAACTTGGCCGGAAATCTCCAAGCTCCAATCGCCGGCGGCTGCTTCGTGAACGGGGTCGGAATTGTGTGTCCTTACTTCTCCAGCTTCTCTTCCTTATATAGGCTCGAATTAGGGTTGCGGAATCGCAGTTGCATGGGCCGCTGCATGGGCTTCCTTTTCCAGGCGCCGCTAAGTACTTTCCATCTTTAGCTCCAGCCGCCTTTGACTTTGCCCGCTGGCAATCCGCTTCCCAAACTCTCTACAGGTATTCTTCTCCTCCACAGGTGATCGGACCAGGCACGGTACTTAGTAGTCGATTTGGGTCTTCTGCTTCATGACTCAACCCAAAGTGGTTTGGTTTGCCTGTCGAGGCCAAGCTTGCTCAGTCACTACACACTCCAGATCGCTATTTGCCCAAAGAAGGAGTTTTCCTTGCCTCTTTTGCCCAGTGCGCCACCTGTTACCTGTTTGCCTGCATACCCTGACCAAACACTCTACTGTGCCCTCCCAGACACATAAAACAGACTCAAACTGACTCAAAAAGGGGCTCAAGATGAGCAAATAAAATGGCTCATCACTATGTTTGAAACTATGAGACGTAACAAAATCAGCGAACCTTTTGTACCATGCTCGCAGAGCTTGCTTATGTCCGTAAAGAGATTTCTTCAACATACATACGTGATCAGGATAAGTGCGGCTCCGAAACCCCAATGGTTGATGCATGTACACTGTTTCTACAAGGTCCCCACGTAAAAATGCGTTTTTAACATCAAGTTGGTGTTGGAATTCGATATCCCGGGTTATTTAAATTTGCGGAAACCAATAACCCGATCAAACCCTTCGCCGGAGATAACACGAACGCCTCGTACGAGCCGGAGCACGAGCCGAACGCACGACACGACCGAAGCCGCGCGCACGCCCAGCCCGAGCCCCCGTCCGCGGGGCTCATGTGATCGATCGGGTGGGGCTGCCCATGCAGCCCCCGCGGCGAGTCCGGCGACTCGCCGCCGCCTGGAGGTCAGCCACCTTCACGGTGGGGAGGGGCGGCACCAGCCTGCGCCCTCCGCGATCGATCCAAGCGATCGATCGCATCCCCTCGGCTCCAGCCGAGGGTTCGACCCTCTCGCCCCCGCCGAAACCCTAGCGGGCGATTGGCGTGGTCCGGTGGCTTCGCCACCACCACGCGATCGTCCGTCTACTCCGGGTTCGACCCTTGGATCTTGTTTTTCGATAATTGATTTCAATAAGAATTAAATAGCGGAAATATTTAATTCACCTTTCGATTCGTTGTGCGGAGAAACGAGATCTTATGATGACCTTGAGATCTTCCCACGTATTCCTTGCACTAGCCCGGACGTCGTGTGGGCGACGATCTACCGAACTCCATGGATCCTCCTCTCTACTTTCTCTCTCTAGAATTGTGATCTTCAAGTTATGAGAATAGAGAAGACCATGTAGTGCTTTTATAGGCTACGTAGGGGATCTTAAGGAGGTGGAATATTGGGCTTCCAATATTAATGATTAAATTGAGCCCAAGCCCAAATCTATTAATCCATTAATATTAATTAATTCTATTTTCCACTATATAAAATTAATTGCACTCCCAATATTAAACCATATTATATCAAATAATATTTCTCCGATAGTATTATTTATTCCGTGTATTTAAGATATAAATATCCATGAATAAAATTAATTTATTGCTAATTAATTTATTCATCTCTTATATCCGAGACTAGTACCATTCAACCTTAATTATTATGCGGAACAAATCCACCTGCAGGGTTTACATAATAATTCCTTATGAACTCATCTCGGGGATATTATCAACCCTTACGGGATACACTTTCCCGTCAAGTATTCACGGCATGTCATATATAAAATATAGTGCCCAACTTAACCGGTAATTGACCCAGTAATTAAACCGGTCAATTCCTTTGGTAAATCAAAGTCACTTATATTAAATATACACACCCGCAATAGTTTCGGGGATTAAGAATAAAATACACTGAGACTCGAATCGATTATCGCCGGCAATCCTAATCGATGAATCTCAAGCAGATCCGCTCAATACACCAAGTGTACAAGTGTGATAAAATAATTAAGATAAATTATTTTCTCTCTCACACAACGACTATACCGATGGATTGGTCCGTGTCCATCTAGGTCGTGAGCAACTGTTTGATTAAATACGAGTAACCGATAGTATGATCTTCTGTGTGCCCATGCAACACCATACTAACTACAACGTATAAAATCCAGGACTATAATTTGCATATATTTAATTATAAATAATTAAACGCAAATAATTGTTTATTTAATTAAATAGATTAATGGCAATGGATCGTGAGTTTTCGTTACTTAAATCTAGACATTAAGTACACAACTCCAACAATCTCCCACTTGTACTAAGGTCTAGTCATTTCCTCCAAACTCCCGACTCCCATACTCATCACGTGCTTAAGTTGTACTTCCAAGAAGTACTATGTGAATGAGCAATCTAGGTTGCCGCTCTGAAGTTATCTTGGTGACTACAGCGTCGTCTCCCTCGACGATGACTCGTATCAGGTGGTACTTGCACTATGTGTTATCTTACACTTATGGACTTGTGATTTCTTACCATTTGCCATCGCACCGCTATTTACATAGCCTTTGGCAATATTAAGAATCACATCTAAGTCCCAGAGATTATCCCAGAGTTATACCAAAACTTCCGCTGCCTCTGAGGCCGCTTGTTTGGTTACCCATGGTAGAGTCCGAAAAGCATCGTGCTTATCACTCTTCCATGTTAAAACTCCTTCTCCTTCAATAGTGAAACACATAGCCTGATATCGACTTACACCGGTCCTCATTCGATTAGAAATCTAAGAGAATGTAATCCAAAGGAAATGTTTGTCTGCTGCGTAATCCAGAACATAGTTTCCAGTACTTCGAAAGTACTTAAAATGTTCATTACAGCAGTCAAGTATTCCTTTCCAGGATTACCTTGATATCCTCCCACTATGCTAACCGCATAGCCGATATCAGGTTCTTGTTTTTAACAATGCATTTATTAAGCTTTCCTCACTGAAAGTGTAGGAATCCGCTTTCATTGCTTCTATCTCCTTTTGTGTTCCAAAACACATATCCTTAGATAGATGCATTCCGTCTCTGAAAGGTAACGAACCTTTCTCGGAATTTTGCATGTTAAAACGAACCATAATCGTATAAGATATCTAGAGAAGTACAATGTTCTTTTCTTGAGATCCTAGATCTTAAGAACATGCTCTAACTTCTTCTTTATCTCATATATCGATTTTTCTAGACAACCATCATTTTATGTCTGACAACATCTTTACATTGTTGCCAATGATAAAATGTTATCTACATAAAACCCGAGAAACACCACCTTGTTTTCCATCACGTTTCCAATACACACAATTCGTCTATGCTTTGATGAATCCATAAAATGGACTATCTCATCAATTTGCAAGTACCACGAACTCAATGCTTTGTTCCAATCCATAAATGAATCAACTAAGCTTGTACTCTAAATGATCTTGCCTCTTAGCAATAATACTTAATGCTTTCCAAGAAGGCACATTTAGATCTAGTACCGCCTTCATGTAGATCCAGGGATTGATTTCATGTATACTAGGTCCAGAGTTCAAAACTCTCCTAGTCTTATGAATATCTCCGGTTGTCAAACAACCTCCCACTACAATGGCATTCCGGTGTATAAACAGTAATAACAGTAGGTGCAGTTAGTGGTGTACCGCTACTCGGTTCGGCTGGTTCTAAGTCTTAATCGTTTTCTCTCTCTTCAGAAGTATCATGTCATTTTGGGCTTGTGGTTCATCTAATAGTCTTCCTCTAAGAACCGGGCGTTAGAACTTATAACGTCCTTCTGGTTCATAGTACTATCGAACACACACCTTTTGTTCTTCTAGGATATTCTACAACCACATTTGAATGTGCCGTTGTTTCCAGACATATCCATAGAACACAGGTAGTTCCGTATAACTCATGCTTTTACTATTTCTATAAGAGTTCCATTTCTTATTTCCGACGCACCATTTCCACACAAGAGTGTATGGTGTAGTCATTTGGGATCAAATCCCAATCTCTGATCATAAATCAGAGTTAATCAATTCTAATACTTGTCCGGATCTTATATCTTATATCCATAAAGGATTGCTTAGTCGTATTATCTTCCAAATTAGATTCTTAGGTTGGAAGGTCCACTCCTTCAACTTAATTGATCTTACAATCAATTTTCGACCTTTGAACTTCTTATTTGAATAAATATGACTTAGCATAAGAATCCACAAGTATAAATGATTTAATAAAGAAATCTCTTATTAGTAAAACGAGTTATGTATAACGGTTCGTTGCATCGTGGTGGAATCAGGATTCATCATTTATATATTGCTAGCTAATGTACCAAAATAGATAATATCATTATTTCTTCTTATAACCATCAAATGATTAAAAGAAATAAAATATCCATTTATTAGAAATCCAGAACAAAGTTCTTTCTAATTTGAAAGGTACATAAAAGCAATAACCAAAAACGAAATCCTATAATGTCCTCCACTGCAACTGCTGCCTCCTCCACAGCATTGCCCATGTAGACTACGATTTCTTCTTTTCTAAGTCGTCGGGTTTCCTGGAACCCTTGCATTTAAAATGCACATACCGTCAGTGGTTCCATATCTACACACCAGGTTCCGGTAGATAATACCACCGACTATGTTTCACGACTAAAGAAGATTTCGTACTTTCTTTGAGAGGATAATCAGACTTCCAGTACCCAGACTGTTTGCAACGAGAATTCTTGCCTCTTGGCTTTCTCGTCCCATCTCGTGGTCCAAAAGGAACCACTGGGTTTCTTTGCTTTCTTGTCCTTTCCCCCGATTCATGCCTTTAGGTTCGAAACCTTTGGCATTTGCTACAAGAGCTTGCGATTTCCGTCTCAACTCGTCTAAAAGGTCAATCATCTTAAAAACGTTTTAAAGCGTTTCCTCGAAGTGACTGGCCTTTATGAGTATCCTCATCGCTTCTTGTTTAGCCGCCTATGTCAATAGGCTCGGGAGGACAAAGCTCACTGAGTACAAACTTGTACTCTTCAACAGTCTGGGCAATGTCCAGATCTTTATTCCAATCAATACATTCAGGGACCAATGAGTTTAAAATCCTTACGTATCACATAAAGTGGGTTCAAAGCCATATCCTAATCTATGAGCACATATAACAACAAACAATTATCTCGGGGATATTATCAACCCTTACGGGATACACTTTCCCGTCAAGTATTCACGGCATGTCATATATAAAATATAGTGATCCAACTTAACCGGTAATTGACCCAGTAATTAAACCGGTCAATTCCTTTGGTAAATCAAAGTCACTTATATTAAATATACACACCCGCAATAGTTTCGGGGATTAAGAATAAAATACACTGAGACTCGAATCGATTATCGCCGGCAATCCTAATCGATGAATCTCAAGCAGATCCGCTCAATACACCAAGTGTACAAGTGTGATAAAATAATTAAGATAATTATTTTCTCTCTCACACAACGACTATACCGATGGATTGGTCCGTGTCCATCTAGGTCGTGAGCAACTGTTTGATTAAATACGAGTAACCGATAGTATGATCTTCTGTGTGCCCATGCAACACCATACTAACTACAACGTATAAAATCCAGGACTATAATTTGCATATATTTAATTATAAATAATTAAACGCAAATAATTGTTTATTTAATTAAATAGATTAATGGCAATGGATCGTGAGTTTCCGTTACTTAAATCTAGACATTAAGTACACAACTCCAACAGTTGGTGCATCGACCATTTTTTAGAAAGTGCCAAACTCAACACAGTCCGTATCGTAGCCGGCTTGACAACCGGGGAGAACGTATCACCACAATCCACCCCAACCTGCTGTGTTTTACCATCACAAACGAGTCGAGCTTTATGTCGCTCAAACGAGCCATCCGACCTGTGCTTATGAGTGAAAATCCACAAAGAACGAATAATATTAGTTCCAGGTGGACGGGGAACTAACTCCCACGTCCTATTGCTAATAAGAGCATCAAATTCATCGTTCATAGCCATTTTCCAATTTGGATCATGAAGAGCCGAGATGGGATTACGAGGTAATGGAGACTCAGTAGAAGACGCATGGAGATTAAATATTTGTTTAGGTTTAAAAATTCCATGTTGACTACGAGTAACAGGTCTTTGAGTAGGAGCTGAAGGTGACGAACGTGAATTAACGATCGGTGATGTATTGTGTGAAGTTTGGACAGAAGGTGGAGAATTGAGGTTGTGTGGAGGAGGAGTGCATGGGCCTGTTTGTTCCTAAAAAATAGGCCGAGAAGGACTTGCAAGATGCTGTCCAGGAGCTTCATTAGATGAATTAAGGAAATGGGCTATCAAAAAAGGATTGGGCCCATCATCTAAAAAGGAATATGTATGAGAGTTAGGTGTTTGGAGAGATGAAAACGGGAATTGTTTTTCATAAAAAAGGACATGACGATTAACAATAATTTTCCGAGAATACAAATCATAACACTTAAACCCCCTATGATTGAGTGGGTAACCCAAGAACACACATGGAGTCGACCTTGGTTGAAGTTTATTTATTGTGGTGGATGGAAAGAGGGGGTAACAAAGGCATCCGAACACTTTAAGATGTGAGTAGGAAGGTTCCTTATGATAGAGAATTTTAAGAGGAGATTGATAGGAAAGTAGTTTGCTGGGAATGATATTAAGTAGATAAGTAGCCATTTGGAGTGCATGATGCCAAAATGGGGAGGAAGTGAAGCTTGTGTCATTATTGTCCGAATGATATTGTTAATGGAACGAATTTTTCGTTCCGCCTTTCCATTTTGAGAGGAAGTGTGAGGACAAGAAAGACGAAATGAAAGGCCATTTATTTTACAAAACTCCAAAAATTTCCCATTATCAAATTCTTTCCCATTGTCGCATTGAAGATTTTTGATATTACGTTCAAATTGGGTATGGATATATGCTTTAAATGAAAGAAAAGTAGGATAAACATCCGATTTCTTAGATAAAGGAAAAGTCTAAAGAAAATTAGAATAATCATCTAACAAAAGCATATAATATCGATGGCCTGAAGAACTTAAAACGGGCGATGTCCATAAATCACAATGCAAAATATCAAAAGGCAACGAAGTACTGGAATTTGAATCAACAAACGGTAACCGAATATGTTTTCCTAAAGCACAAGAATGACAAATGTTTGACACAGTAGAAGGACTATACTGTATCATTTTATTTTTCCTCTAAGTTTCTCTATCACAAGTGGCCCGGGTGTCCCAAACGTTGATGCCATAAAGACGGAGAGATGGCAGCAAAAGTGGAGAATTGTGTTTTATTTGTGTTCTCATGGGTGGTGACAGGATAAAGCTTGCCCCGACTTTCACATCGCATGAGACACTCCCCCGTCCGGAAGTCCTTTACAGAAAAACCGAAAGGGTCAAACTCAACGGATACAGAGTTATCTTTTGTGAATTTACGGACAGAGATTAAATTTTTAATAAGACGGGGGGCATGAAGAACATTATTTAACACAAATGTTGGGTGAGGAGACGGAATCATAGTAGTACCACTACCGTGAACTGGAATAGAATGGCCACTACCAACGAGAATATTACGACTATTTCTCATATTAGAATAGGACGAGAGAATACCTGACTCTGACGTCATATGATTAGTGGCACCCGTATCCATGTGCCACGGAGTAGTCGGTGGTGGGGTGAGGCCCAAAGTATACATAGCTGCTTCTATGTCTGTCGGGCTAGAAGTAGAAGCCATGTGGGCTTGGGCTGGCCTTGATCCTAGAACACCGGCATGTGGTTGAGGTGGGTTGAAGTTGGGTCTGCTCCAAGGGGCTGGAGATGTGGGTTGAGGGGTGTTGCCCGATTGCCACTGCCGCTGAGGCCACATCGCAGGAGTAGGAGCACCGTCACGAACAACCGAGCCACCAGACCACTGACTACCTGAGCCGTTGGATCCCTGGTTGCCTTTGCCGCCTCCTTTCCCACTGTTTTTGCCACGGTCAGAAGCATTACCACTAGAGCCATTCCCACCGCGATTTTTCCCAGAATTGCGGTTATTCTTTTGATTTCCACCGGACTGCCCACTTGACTGAGATCGATCCACAACCTCTCGTGCCACCATTGCCGACGCCATGGAAGCCTTTTTATTCAGGCCAGACTCTTCTAATGCAAGCATCGATCGAGCCTGATTGAAAGTGGGTAACGGATCCTTTTGACGAATTACCGTCGCCACTCCATTGTAGGCCTCTGTCAGTCCGGCCACCATTTGCAAAACCAATCGATCATTTTTCACTGGAGCCCTACGTTCTTCAGTTGATCGGCTAGTTGCTTTAAGTGTTGACAATAGGCCGACTTGGTAGGAAAATCTTCCATGAGAGTACGAGAAAAATCTTGCTCAAGGGTCACAGCTCTTGAGTTCTTGTTATCTTGGAAGATATCCCGGAGACTATTCCAAGCCTCCATAGCCGTGCTATCCGGTACGAGGATCGTATTCAGCAAGTCGGTAGAAATTGTGGAATAGATCCACCCTAGGACAGTAGAATCGAGAAGCTCCCACATCTCGATTTCATCGTCCGTTTTCGGCACTTTTTCTTTGCCCAAGGGCGGAGGAATATTATGATGAATGACCAAATGTGATTTGGAGTGTACTTTGAACAGTTCCGCCCATGTAGCGTACTGCACATTCTCCAATTCGAGGGTCATTGAAATATGATTCTTAATGTTTGAAACAGCAAGAGCCGGGTGGTAGGAGAAGCGAGGTTGAGAAGTAGTCATTTTGGAGGAAGATGGTATAGAAAATAAGCGCAGCGGAAAAGACGAGATTAAGAAAAGAAAATACGCAAGGGCTCTGATACCATGAAAGAATATCTTCCTTGCTATTCTTATTATCAAAAGACTGTATATATACAGTTTACAACGTACCAATCACTAGGACTAATTTAGGATCTATGCAATCAAATACTTATCCTAAGTATAGAAAAGATAAGAATATTAAATATAAAATACAATCAAATATATCTAATATATTAACAAATATTATCTAATATTCTAACATTCATGGAAACGAGGAAAGTTATAAACAAGTGAAATCGATGACTTAATTCCGACAACGGTATGAGATTTTTTTGTAGTGTAATTAATGTCTCCTTAGAAGTTTTTTTACACGTTTTGGATCACGTCAAAATGTGTTTTTTTTTCGGCGATCTTAGTCCGATCAGAATGTAATTTAAGCGGTTTCGGACGAAGAAAGTCGATAGTTTGCTTCTAGGGGGACATTTTTGTACTCGATTTTTAAGTATTGGGACTGGAATTACTAAATGTGACGAGAATGTGAAGGTTGGAATGAATGAATTTTGATATCTTATTTTAATTTAAATATAAATTTAAGTATATATTGTTGTGTGAATATGGGGCAACTTATAACTTGCACCCGGGAGTAAAAGGAGAATTGTTTACCCACTTTCTCCTGTTGTAAATTATAATGATGATTTTAGTGTTACTTAATAAATATTTTTTTTAAATGTTTTGTAATGATGATTTTAGTGTTACTAATGAATATTTTCTTGAAATGTTTTTGATGATGATTTATTTATTTTTGATGATGTTTTTGTATGTTTATAATAAAGATTTGGACTAGGTGCACAATAGATCATACACCTGCATGATATAGGTATAGTTGTGACTTTGGGCTCGACCCGATGGGCCGGCCCGACCGGCCCGACCAATGGGCCAGGCTTGGCCACAAAATTCTTGATCCAAAAAAATCCGGGCCTTTTTGGCCCGGCCCGATGGACCGACGGGCCAAATGGGTCAAGCCTAGGTTTTGGCCCGATGGGCTGGGCCGGTCCGAAATAATTTTTATTTTTTATTTTATTTTTATATTTTTTATTTTTAATATATTTTTTATTAATTTAAAATTGTTTTTATTAATAATTTTAATTAATATTATAGTTATTTTTATCATTTTTATACAAATTTATTTATATTGTATCAAACTAAAAATTTATTATACATTTATTTTATATATTTAATAAGTTTAATAATTAAAATATAATAAAGGCCCGAATTTATTGGGCCGGACCGGGCTGGGCCCAAATAATTGAAATGGCCTGATGGGCTTGGCCGGGCTGGCCCGGCCCGGCCCAAGTCACAGCTCGAGATATAGGTACTGTGAATATGGTTCATTTAAATTTCAAACAATGTGCTGTGAATTTGGAATATTAGAATAACATAATCCGTAATTGTATATGTTTCATTGTTGATCAGAGTATCATGTTTCTTGGAAATGTCACAACAGAATTCAGTCAATTATTCAATTCAAATTCAATCATGCTTTTATTTATGAGTTTGACCCTCAACACTTTTATAATTTAATAAAGTTCACATACATATTTAAATGATCGAGTTGTAATTTAATTAATGATATGATAGTAAATGTGTATTTTAAGTGTGAACAAGTTGTGTTCCATTTTATTGAGTGGCAATATATGGGACATAACATAAAATGGGATGGCTACACTTGGTACCAGGATTCTAAAAGGCGCTAGGCGCTAGTCGGGCAGTGACTAGGGGCCTAGCGCCTAGAGGGATTAATCGGGGACTAGGCGGAGATTAATCGTTTTATATTTTTATATTTAATTAATTAATATTATATTTTAAAAATATTTTTAAGCATAATAAATCAATATTTTGAACAAAATAATGAATAAATAATCTAAATATAGTATTAATTACAAGTTTAACACAGTAAAATAATAAAAATAGTTTGTAAATTTAAAATTTTAGATCATTTTCATTATATATTTAATATTGTTTTTTAAATTTTGGTCTCGTAACTCAAAATTTATCATAACATCATTTATTTTATTTGATTTATCAAGATTTTCATCTAATCGATAACCGTCTAAGTAAAGACGAAATTAATTGAACTTAAGCGGTCCAAAGTGGGTTTAGGCGGGTTTGAGCGGATTTAGGCGGCGCTTATGCGGGTTAGGGGCCTAGAGCTTAAAATCGAGACGGTCGAGTACAGCCTGGGGCCTAGGGGGGGATTAATCGAAGCTAGGTGGAGATTTTTAGAACAGTGCTTGGTACACGTCAATGCCGTGTTTTGTTCCACCAAATTCATCTCTGGCTTATTTGAACTATATTCATGAGTTAGGTACTACTCCATCGTGCTGCAACTTCCCATAAAATGCTTAAGTAATTAAATATGTTATTTATATTATAAAATGTTAAGTGAATATTGTACTTATACCGATAAACACATCTTATTTTTTTGGATATAATCTCATAAGAATTTTAAAATTAAATCTGCTTAGTATAAAGTAATTATAGAAATTATAGGATAAGTGATCTTTTGAAAAATGTTTCGGAGTCTGCTCGAGTGATGACAAATCACTACAAAATAAATAAATTTTCATGTGATTATACACGGTACGGGCTCATGATATCACTCTCAAAGCCGTTATTAGTAACCGATCTCATAAAAGTGATTTTCGATTGGAAAAAAAGTTGATCATTCCTAATTTACAAATTAGTCATGTCACACTTATAAGGACCTGTTCTTTTGGACATAATTTCAATCCCGTTCAGTTCAGATCGCTTCAGATCAGTTCAGTTCAGTTCAGATCAGATCGCTTCAGTTCAGTTCAGTTCAGTTCGTTTCAAAATAAATTAAAATAAAATAAACGAAAAATAATTTCAACTTATAATTTTAAATATAAAATCTAGTTACTTTCATAATATTATTAATATTTTTAAAAAATAATTTATAATTTATAAAAATTATTATTATTTTTATAAAAAAATCAATTCAGTTCAGTTCAGGTCGGTTAAGTTCAGTTCAATTCAGTTCAGATCGCTTAAGTTAGTTCAGTTCAGTTCAGCCGATTTCAGTCCAAATGATCTCTATTTTTTGTTATTAAAAAACAATCATTAATATTGAAATAATTTTCCAATTCAAATTTCAATTTCAAGCTAAGGTCTAGTTGAATAGTAGTACTTTATAATTCTTCAAATTGGATTGAAATGATCAATATTACATCACTTTTAAAAATTCAATATTTTATATCACTTTATATATATATATATATATATATATATATATATATATATATATATATATATATATATATATATATATATATATATATATATATATATATATATATATTAGAAACTCCGTACATTTATATTATTGAGACCGGGAAAAAATATTATTATAGAGAGTTATTCGGTAATTTATTAAATGGACCCCTACCCATGCTATTGTACGTGTACCCCCTTTTCAATATTTAACCATTTCATTTTTTCAACCCTATTTTTTTTCCTTTTTTTTTTCTCCCCTTTCACTTACGCGTTCTCTCTACCTCACACAATCGAGAATTCACGACTCCATCGAAGGCGGCGAATTCGACGAGGATAATTTGAAGATCGATGGTGACGCATCCAAAACTCCGGCGACGGTGTAGCTGATGAGCCATTTTATTTGCTCATCTTAGAGCACTTTTACACCCTTTATTGAGTCAGTTTGAGTCGTTAACGTGTCTGGGAGGGCACAATTAGGTGTTTGGGCAGAGTGTGTGTTGATGCAGGTAACAGGTGGCGCACTGGGCAAAAGAGGCAAGGAAATCCCCTTCTTTGGGCAAAGAAGTATTCTGGAGTGGGTAGTGACAAGCAACAGTTTGACCTTCGTGGGCAAATGGGTAAAGTCATGAAGCAGAAGACCCAGAATTCTTACCAAGTACCGTGCCTAGTCCGACCATCTGTGGAGGAGAAGAAATACCTGCGGATTTCAGTTTGGGCAGAAGACGCTGTTGACAGGAGATTCGCTGCGGGCAAGCTGGCAGCATACCAGAATCCCTGATTTCGGGGGATCTGACTTATCCCCCAGCCCATTGACCAAGGAAGCCTATTCCTAAGGGGCGAGAAACAACCGCGATCTGAAATTCAAAATTCGAAGTCTTTAAAAGAGCGGGGCGCGACGGGCAGCAAGGACACTATACGACGCATCGAGAAATCGAGAGAGCCGCCGGTCCCGAAGTCCGCCGCCGCCGTCGAAGGAGTCGCCGGAGAAGGAAGCGGAGCTGTTCGTCCGAGTTCCTTTTGTTTAATTGCAGTAGATCCGACCTTCGGGCCGAGAAACAATTTCTTATGTTTTGTTTTTAAGTTTTTAATTCCGTATTTCAATTCCTTCAAAAACATTTTTACGATTTGAAGCTATGATTAATATAGTTTGTTTTCCCTTATTTATTTCGTCTTTTAATTTCTGTATGAGTAGCTAAATTGATTGTGCATCTGGGCAGGGACGGATCGAAGGTGATTTAGGGTTTTAGTTAGGCCGCGAGGTTGAAGGGGCTAAAGTAGCCGGTTGGGCGTTTGTTCCCGAGACAAAGTTGGTTGAGGTTTATTTCTGGGGAGTTTGGGCGAACTAGGACGACCACTAGTGAACCTTTACAAACTGGGATACTGGTGATTGGCAAACCGCATAGATGTACCTTGTAGTATTGTTGCGGGCATAGCACTAGAACTTGCAGGAGATGCGGTCGTATGTTTCGAGCATGCTATTGGCCGAGCGGGTCTGTCTAGAGGGTAATGCGGGTTTGGGCAAACTAGATCCATGTTTGGTCGCATAGGTTATCGAATTGTTCAGATCCAAGGGTTTAGGTATAGTTATTAGCTAGCCTTTTCTTTACACAGTAAGGATAGATGAGGGGTGGGGCAATTGCTGGGCGTGACGCAATAGGACCACTTTTGTTTTTGCACCCTATAACTGCTGACAAACCGCTGGTAGAAATCCTTAGTGCCGATGACCGGTAGTTTGCCCTAATGATCCTGAGTGAAGTTTTCTGCCCGGATGCCTTGTTTATTATTTGATTTAAGTTTCCTTTTTAGTATTCTGTTAGAGCTGAGTGTTTGCTTTGTTTACTTTTAGATTTATTTATTTGCATGCTATTTCTGTTAGCCGTAGTTAGATCGAAGTGTTTGAAACGATTGCAAAACCGCTGTGCCCACAGCAACCAAAACCAAAATCTTTTTGTGACAACCCCTTGGGCAAAGCCGAGATCACCTACTGTAATTGCCTCCTTGTGGGACCGACCCCACGTACTTGCCATTATCTACGTTGTGTAGTTATAAGAGTACTGGCTAAATACAAATTTCATTTTGACAGCGTGTTTGCTCCACGACAAGTATTCGCGCTCGTCAAAATTGGCGCCGTTGCCGGGGAGGCAAATTTCCAACAGTAAGTCGTCTGTGCTAACAGTTTGACTTGTTTTGTTTATGCAGGATTCTGTTTCTGGCAAAGAGATTGTAACCTGGTACGATCCTGAGATCGAAAAGACCGCAAAGCGAATCCGGAAAGAAACAAGGCTAGCCAAAGCATTAGCACGTGCCGCCCAAGAAGCTGCCCATACACCAAGGGCAGAAAATCCGCGAAGGGCAAGAAGAGGTGACCCAATTACCCCACCAAGACCTTCACCGGAACCAGCCATAATGGCAAACCAAACCCTCAGGGAAATGATGTTCCCTGCCAATCTGAACCTCCGACCATCAGGCATCACTTTGCCCACCATCAACGAGAACTGGGAGATGAAACACAATTTCATCCAAATACTGCCTAAGTTCAGCGATATGCCCATGGAAGACCCACAGAGGCATCTTCAAGACTTCGAGTTAGCCTGCGGAACCATAAGGGGAGGACCCCCTTTGAGTGAATACATCCGACTGCTGGCTTTTCCCTTCTCACTTGGGGATGGAGCACGAGAGTGGCTCTACACTCTGCCCGAAGGACAAATCACTACTTGGGCACAGCTCCAACAGAAGTTCTTGGAAAAGTACTTCCCTGCCGCCCGAATCCAACACATGCGAAGAAACATCAGTAGCATTAAGATGGGGGCAGGCGAAGAATTCCCCGCATATTGGGCACGATTTAAACAGATGTTGGCAAAGTGTCCTCAGCACCAGATCCCGGACCACGATTTGATCCAATACTTTGTGTCTGGGCTAAGGATGCACGAGAGAACCCTCCTACACGCTGCCAGTGGAAGGTCCATCCTGAATAAAAGTGCTGAGGAGGCATTTAAACTCTTCAAGGAAATGGCAGAGGAGTTCAGGGATGATGGAAGTGAGTTGCCCAGGACCAATTTGGGGACAACCACCGCTGCAGATTTAAAAAATCGACAAAATGTGCAGCGCAATGGAGAAGTTTATGAACTCTATGGCCACCGGGCCAAAGAGAGGAGTGAAAGCTTGTCAGATCTGTCAGGGCACAGAGCATGCCACTGATGAGTGCCCCACGCTGTATGACGAGGAGGTCAAAGCAATGGGGCAGAGCAACGGTAACGGGCAAGGAAGGGGGAAACCGTACTATGATAATAGGTACGGAAACAACAACAACTACAATGAGGGGTACAATGGTAACCAAAATTTCCAGCGCTACAATCAACAGGGGCATTACCAACAGCAAGGCCCCGGGATGTACCACCAGCCTGCTCAGACCAAAGGACCTACCTTGTCTGAAATGATGGAAACTTTGGTCAAAGAAAACATCAAGTTCCAGCAAGAGAACGCTAAAGCCCACCAAGAGAATGAGAAATTCAAGCAAGAGACTAGAGGGCAGTTCCAAATTCTAGGAGCCCAAGTCTCCCATCTTACTCAAGTAGTGGCAAAGCTGGAACAGAAAGGAGGTACTTTGCCCCCGAAAGTTGAAGTAAACAATGCCCACGTTAATGTCGTCCAGCTCAGAAGTGGCAAACCACTTACCATAGTGGAAAAGTCTGCAGTAAAGGGCAAAGAGCCTGTGTTAAATGATCCCCCAGTCATTGAGGAAGATCTTGGGACAGATAATGAGCAAGAAGAGGTGATAGTCAGGGCAAAGAGGGACAAGTCCCCACCACCAAAAATCAGGCCACCCTTCCCGGGCAGATTGAGTAAAAACCGTGAGAGGGAAGAAACTCAAGAGATGTTCAAGATGTTCAAGAAGGTGGAAATCAATATGCCCCTTCTGACCATACTGAACGCTATGCCCAGATGTGCTAAGTTCTTGAAGGAGCTTTGCACAAAGAAGGTCAAATATCAGGATGATGCGAAGTTTGAAGTGGGGGAGAATGTCTCTGCCGTGATAAAAAAGACTGGACCTACAAAGTGTGGAGACCCAGGCATTATCTACATACCGTGCATCATAGGGCATATGAAGATAGAGAAGGCAATGCTCGATCTTGTAGCATCAATCAACGTTATGCCCAAAACGATGTACGAAGACTTGGAAATAGGACAATTGAAGCCCACTCGAGTTGTGATTCAACTGGGTGATAGATCGAACGTTTATCCTGAGGGCATACTGGAAGATGTCCTGGTCAAAGTGGAAGAGTTGATATTCCCTGCTGATTTCTATGTGCTCGATATGGGAAGATCAAGTAAAGCCCCAGTGATGATATTGGGCAGACCGTTCTTGAAAACAGCAAGGACCCACATCGACTGCGAAACCGGCAGGCTGACGTGCAAATTCGAGGGAGAGACGGTCACCTTTGACCTCTACAAGTCCATGAAGCACCCAGCTGACACCGAGGAGATCCACTACATTGACCAAATTGAGAAGGCAGTGGAGGCAAAGGCGCTCCAATGTGGCAAGTATGACCATACTGAGATAGCCATTCAACAAGGGCTTACAGAGTTTGACATGGAGGACGAGCCGGAAGAATTGCAAGAGGCAATTGAGCAGTTAGGTTCTCTGGAGAGTTTCAAAGGCAGTCCGGGCAAACCGATAGAGATTGAAGAAATGATCATGGTGCCCTCCCTTGAGAAGCCACCAATGCTGGAATTGAAAAAGCTGCCTAAACACCTCAAGTACCTATATTTGGGAGACAATGACACTTTGCCCGTCATCATAAGTGCCTATTTGCAAGAGGCAGAGGAGGCAAAGTTGAGGTATGTGCTGGGGCAGTACAAACAGGCCATAGGGTGGACTTTGGCTGACATCAGAGGGATAAGTCCAAGCATCTGCCAACACCACATTCTTCTGGAAGATGACTCTGTGCCCGTACGTGATCCTCAAAGGAAGCTCAATCCAGCAATGAAGGAAGTTGTGCTCAAAGAGATCAAGAAGCTTCTCAGTGTGGGCATAATCTACCCAGTGTCAGATAGCAAGTGGGTTAGCCCAGTGCATGTGGTGCCAAAAAAGTCTGGAGTTCAAGTCATAGAGAACGAAAGAAACGAGCAGATTGCCACCCGACTACAAACTGGGTGGAGAGTTTGCATTGACTACCGCAAACTGAACAAGGTAACCCGCAAGGATCACTTCCCTTTGCCTTTCATTGATGAAATGTTGGAAAGATTGGCTGGGAAGAAGCACTTTTGCTTTCAGGATGGCTACTCAGGGTATATGCAGATATGGGTTGCTCAAGAGGATCAGGACAAAACCACCTTCACCTGTCCTTTTGGCACCTTTGCCTACAGAAGAATGCCCTTTGGTCTCTGCAATGCACCAGGAACTTTTCAAAGGTGCATGATGAGTATCTTCGCTGACCTGCTCGAGAATGGAATTGAAGTGTTCATGGACGATTTCACCGTGTATGGCAACTCCTTTGACTCCTGCCTGGAACAATTATAGATGGTGCTCAAAAGGTGTGTGGAGAAGAGCCTTGTTCTGAACTACGAAAAATGCCACTTTATGGTCGAAGAGGGAATTGTCCTTGGGCATGTGATTTCAGCTAAGGGCATAGAGGTGGATAAAGCCAAGATCGAAGTTATCTCTAAGCTACCATACCCGAGGAATGTGAAGCAAGTCAGGGGGTTCTTAGGGCATGCTGGCTTTTACAGACGCTTTGTGAAGGACTTTGCCCAAATTGCTCGCCCTTTGACCAGACTGCTTCAGAATGATGTAGAGTAGGACTTTGATGAGGACTGCAAGGCTGCCTTCAACCATTTGAAGGAAAGATTGGTCACATCGCCTATTATTCAGCCACCATAATGGGGCATGCCATTCGAGCTGATGTGTGATGCAAGTGGATATGCAGTGGGAGCTGTGTTAGGCAAATGAAAGGGAAAGAAAGGCATGTGATCTACTATGCCTCGAAGACCTTTAATGCTGCCCAAAGTAACTATGCCACGACTGAGAAGGAGCTTTTGGCCATTGTCTTTGCCTTTGAGAAGTTTAGGTCTTATCTGCTGGGCAGTAAGACCATAGTGTATACAGACCACGCTGCACTGAAGTACCTCATGGCAAAGAAGGAGACTAAACCAAGGCTTATTCGATGGATCCTGTTACTTCAGGAGTTTGACATCGAAATTCGAGACAAGTCTGGCAATCAGAACCTCGTTGCAGATCATCTAAGTAGGATTCTCCAGAAAGAAGAGGATATGCCTATCACCGAGACGTTCCCTGATGAGCATCTGTATTCTATAACCACTTTGGGCGAAGAGCCATGGTTCGCTGACCTTGTAAACTTCATGGTTACTGGTATTTTCAGGGACGGCATGACCTACTACGAGAAAAACAAAATGAAGCGTGAGGCAAGGAGCTATGTCTGGGATGAACCCAATTTGTGGAAGAGATGTGAAGACCAAGTCCTTAGAAGATGCATTCCTGAGTCCGAGCAGCAGGGCATAGTGGATTACTGCCACAAGCAACCCTGTGGAGGCCACTTTGGGCCAAGGCGTACAACAAGAAAGATTCTGGATTGCGGATTCTACTGGAACACTTTGGTTCGAGACTGCTATGAGCTATGCAAGAGATGTGATGAGTGCCAGAAAGAAGGCAACTTGATCAAGCGCAATGAAATGCCCTCTGTGCCCATACTGCCAGTAGAAATCTTTGATGTCTGGGGCATAGACTTCATGGGGCCATTTCCAAATTCGCAAGGTAAGGAATATATACTCCTAGCAGTTGATTATGTCTCAAAATGGGTCGAGGCAAAGGCAACTCCCACCAACGATTCGCGCATTGTGGCTGAATTCCTCAAAGGGAATATTTTCACTCGGTTCGGTGTGCCCAGAGCACTAATAAGCGACCAGGGGACCCACTTTTGCAACGCTGTAATAGAAAGGATGTTGAGGAAATATGGAGTCACTCATCGAATCACTTGTGCCTATCACCCCCAGGCAAACGGCCAAGTAGAGCTCTCTAACAGGATTATCAAAGCTATTCTGAGGAAGACAGTTAGGCCAGAGGGGAAGGATTGGGCAGGCAAACTGGATGATGCACTGTGGGCATACCGCACTGCATTCAAGACTCCGTTTGGTATCTCCCCTTATCGAATGATATTTGGGAAAGCTTGCCATTTGCCCGTGGAGATAGAGCACAAGGCACACTGGGCGGTGAATAAAGTCAACTTTGATTGGGATCTGGCTGGGAACGAGCGTAAACTTGACTTGGTCGAATTAGAGCAGCTTCGCATTGAGGTGTATGACCATGCTGCCCACTACAAAGAGCGGACCAAGAGGGCTCATGACAAACTGATCAAGAGGAAAAAGATTGAGGCTGGACAGTTGGTTTTACTGTACCAAACCAGAAATCAGTTCCGTTCGGGCAAACTGTCCTCTAAGTGGGAAGGACCTTACTTTGTTCACCATGTCAGCCCAAATGGATCTGTGGAGTTGAAAAGCAAAAAAGATGATGATTATATTTTCAAGGTGAATGGCCATAGAGTGAAGCCCTACTTTGGGCAAGAGAATCTGGAAGGGCAGCTTGCCCTGATTGAGTGAACGAATAAAGCAATTGGGTCCTGCCCGGGACTATAAATAGGGCGCTGGCCAGGAGGCAACCTGGTATGTTTGTATAATTTTGTTATTTCATTTTTTTCTAGATTAGGAATAAACTACTAGCAGCAAGGGACTTTGACTATGCCGTGAGAAAGGGTATTGTTTGTTTTTTATTTTGGAGGAGGACTTTGGGCAGACCAAGACTTTGGGGAAATAGGGACGCAAGTGGGCAGTTGCGATTTTCAAGGGCTGAAAACCGTCCCATCAGGGACTCTGCAACTCCACCATCATCACGCCTCTATCCCTATCCGCCCGCAAATCCCGATAACTACCATTAATCCCCTATTTTCAAAATTCAAAAACACATTATATATCTTTTATTTCTCTCTCCATATGGTATCAACGAGAGCAAAAAACAAGTTAAGAAAAATCCCTCACGGAACCTTAATTGATCTTACTATAGGTACCGCCGCATCCAAACTGAAAAAGATGGTGTCTCCAAAAAGATCGAGTCCGGCAAAGCCCAAATCCCCCGCCGCCGAAGAAGTCATCCACGCCGTCCCATTGGTCACCATTCCGCCGAGTCCAGCCACGACGGAAACTGACAACACCACTATCGACGATTTGGCCAAGGAGATTGACGAATCCAAAACCACCGGCGAAAAGGAAGATCTGGAAACCCTAGCCACCGCCGCTCAGAAGGAGGAGGGCAAAACCACCGCTGAGAGCCCCTCGAAAAAGAAGCAAAAGAAGGTGGCAGGCAAAGGCAAGAAGAAGGTTACTCCCACCCCCACTGCCGGATCCACCTCCGACGACAAGGAAAAGGAAGATTCGACGGCCGCCGGTAAAACCCCGATAGAAGAAGAAGAAGAGGAGGAGGTTATAAAAAGCCCATCCCCCAAAAGCAGAACCCATGCATCCACGAGGAAGAGGAAGGCGGTTGACACCACGGCGCGCGAAATCGCGGCCCCAAAAACGGTGTGCTTCGAATCGCTCAAACTGATGGGTGTGGAGAAGGAGGTTCGAGGCTATTTCAAGGCCATAGGGTGGGAGCCATTTCTTGAGTGGTTTGGGCAAATCAATGAAGGCATCGTGAGAGAATTCTTTGGGTCTCTGGGTATCAAAGAGACCAAGGATGAGGGAGTTATAGGGATTCAATTTGAGTTGTTTGATCGTGGTGTCTCTATTGGTGGTAATGAATTGGATTTGTGTTTGGATATGGCAGGTATTGCAGATCTGAAGTCAAAGGCCTACCAGGAGTCACTGAGGGCTTTGCCAGAGTACACAAAGAAGGAGCTGCAAAAGATCTGGAAGCAGTTGGGCAAAGGAGGCGAGTTCGTGGGGCAAAGCACCAAGTCAATCCAGTTGAAGAGCCATGCACTCAGGGTTTGCCACAGGATCCTGGCCATCAATTTCTTTGGCAAGACGGACACCAGCAGTGCCGTTTCCCATCTGGAACTGGGCATACTGTGGTGCATGCATCAGAAGATCAGGCTGCATTTCAGTGCCTGCCTCTGTGCCCAAATGAAGTGGCTGCAAACGCACCCCCTCCAGCGCCTATCATTGGCCCATTTTCCGATGGTGTACGCGGCCAAGATGAACCTGATCAAGAAGGGCAAAGAGTTGGAGATGATGGTGGAGGGCAAGTTTGACATCCAGTGCTTCAAGCGCATGCAGGATATTGTGCCTATGGGTGATGGCAGTGTGAAATTTTTGGAGGAGAAACCAGTGAAGGTAGAGGTGAAGGATTCGGTTGCTGAGGCTAAGGCCAAAGAGGAAGTTGCAGAGAGACAGGGAGCCATCGAGGCTCAATTGGATAAGATCGAGAAGGTGTTCGAGGAAGTGAAGGCGATGATGATCGCATACTTTGACCACAGTGGATTCAGGTACGCACGCACCTGCCTCCACCTCCTAATTTGTACCCTCACTTGTTTTTAGTAGTTGTTAGTTTTTATTTATTTTTTCTTTTATTTTTTCTGTTTTTGTTAAGGTCACCCCCAAGTCACTTTGGTTCGGGGGAGACTAGGTTGATCTCCCTGCTGACACACTTTGCCCAAGCAAAGTGTGTGAGGGGGCAGGTGCGCCAACTTTTTGAGTCATAGTCTGGTCGTGGTTAGCCCCTACTGATCTTATTACTTTTGCACACTTTGCCCAGGCAAAGTGTGTGAGGGGGGAAAGGGAAAGGGCAAACCACTGTTTCTAATCGAGTCAGCATGATTATGTGTCACCTTGGGCAAACATACATACAGTAACTCAAACTTTATAGTTAAGATGCATGAAATAGGGATGATGGAACTGTTCTAGGAAAACTGTGAGAATTGAGCCAACATTGATATATGATTTCTTTCTTTGAGAGTCTGATGTGATCTTTACAATGCTTGTCTTTGCCTGTTTGCTGAATTGAGTAGTTTGACTGAGTAGGGTTGTTAAATGATTAGGGCATTTTCTTGTTTCAGTTTGCTTGAATAAATAACACTACCCCTTGCTAGCCCTTTCAGCCTGATTAATTTTCTTTGTGAACCCATTCTGATATTATGCCCACATTACATAGGCAGCCAGAGAGAAGAGAGGGAGTTAGGGCATAGTGTTCAAAAAAAAAGAAAAAAAATGAATAAAAAAGTTGTTGTGCTAAGGCCCGTAAGAAATGGGCAAAGTGGCAGAGAAAAGGCTAACATCAAAAAGCCCTCTGCCCACATAGATCCTACTCCTAGAAAAATCTACCCTTATGAGCCCAACACTACAACCCAATAAAAGCCCCTTTGATAACCCCCATGCTTAGTTAAAACAAACTCAGATTAGCAATAAGGCAAATTTAGGCAAAGTGGAGTCACAGCAGAAAATGAGTGTCATTGAACCCATACACTGAAAAGAGAGAAACACTGTGAGGGAGTGAACCCAAAGACCTAGAACAGACTCTTGACTTATTTTTATCTTTACTTGAATTTTGTGTTATCTGTATGTATTATGCCCTTTACTGATCATGCTAAAGTCCTTTGCTTTATTTCTTCCTATTTCTTTCAAATCTGTTTTCACTTTGGTCTTGAGTCAGGCAAATCAGAGCCCACGCTTGGGGACAAGCGTATCCAAGTGTGTGCGGTTCTGATGAGCCATTTTATTTGCTCATCTTAGAGCACTTTTACACCCTTTATTGAGTCAGTTTGAGTCGTTAACGTGTCTGGGAGGGCACAATTAGGTGTTTGGGCAGAGTGTGTGTTGATGCAGGTAACAGGTGGCGCACTGGGCAAAAGAGGCAAGGAAATCCCCTTCTTTGGGCAAAGAAGTATTCTGGAGTGGGTAGTGACAAGCAACAGTTTGACCTTCGTGGGCAAATGGGTAAAGTCATGAAGCAGAAGACCCAGAATTCTTACCAAGTACCGTGCCTGGTCCGACCATCTGTAGAGGAGAAGAAACACCTGCGGATTTCAGTTCGGGCAGAAGACGCTGTTGACAGGAGATTCGCTGCGGGCAAGCTGGCAGCATACCAGAATCCCTGATTTCGGGGGATCTGACTTATCCCCCAGCCCATTGACCAAGGAAGCCTATTCCTAAGGGGCGAGAAACAACCGCGATCTGAAATTCAAAATTCGAAGTCTTTAAAAGAGCGGGGCGCGACGGGCAGCAAGGACACCAATACGACGCATCGAGAAATCGAGAGAGCCGCCGGTCCCGAAGTCCGCCGCCGGCGTCGAAGGAGTCGCCGGAGAAGGAAGCGGAGCTGTTCGTCCGAGTTCCTTTTATTTAATTGCAGTAGATCCGACCTTCGGGTCGAGAAACAATTTCTTATGTTTTGTTTTTAAGTTTTTAATTCCGTATTTCAATTCCTTCAAAAACATTTTTACAATTTGAAGCTATGATTAATATAGTTTGTTTTCCCTTATTTATTTCGTCTTTTAATTTCTGTATGAGTAGCTAAATTGATTGTGCATCTGGGCAGGGACGGATCGAAGGTGATTTAGGGTTTTAGTTAGGCCGCGAGGTTGAAGGGGCTAAAGTAGCCGGTTGGGCGTTTGTTCCCGAGGCAAAGTTGGTTGAGGTTTATTTCTGGGGAGTTTGGGCGAACTAGGACGACCACTAGTGAACCTTTACAAACTGGGATACTGGTGATTGGCAAACCGCATAGATGTACCTTGTAGTATTGTTGCGGGCATAGCACTAGAACTTGCAGGAGATGCGGTCGTATGTTTCGAGCATGCTATTGGCCGAGCGGGTCTGTCTAGAGGGTAATGCGGGTTTGGGCAAACTAGATCCATGTTTGGTCGCATAGGTTATCGAATTGTTCAGATCCAAGGGTTTAGGTATAGTTATTAGCTAGCCTTTTCTTTACACTGTAAGGATAGATGAGGGGTGGGGCAATTGCTGGGCGTGACGCAATAGGACCACTTTTGTTTTTGCACCCTATAACTGCTGACAAACCGCTGGTAGAAATCCTTAGTGCCGATGACCGGTAGTTTGCCCTAATGATCCTGAGTGAAGTTGTCTGCCCGGATGCCTTGTTTATTATTTGATTTAAGTTTCCTTTTTAGTATTCTGTTAGAGCTGAGTGTTTGCTTTGTTTACTTTTAGATTTATTTATTTGCATGCTATTTCTGTTAGCCGTAGTTAGATCGAAGTGTTTGAAACGATTGCAAAACCGCTGTGCCCACAGCAACCAAAACCAAAATCTTTTTGTGACAACCCCTTGGGCAAAGCCGAGATCACCTACTGTAATTGCCTCCTTGTGGGACCGACCCCACGTACTTGCCATTATCTACGTTTTGTAGTTATAAGAGTACTGGCTAAATACAAATTTCATTTTGACATCGTGTTTGCTCCACGACAAGTATTCGCGCTCGTCAGTAGCTCTCCAATGGTTCGCCCAATTTCTTCTTCTCCAAAGCACTGACCTAAATTCACATTATCTTCTTCTTCCTTCTCATAAACAGAGTTCAGTCGTTGGTGAGTGAACGGCGGATCTCCGAGGTTCACAAATTATCTCCGAGGCTCGTCGACAGCGCACGGAGACAATACTTGGTTCTCGTAGGAGCGACGCCAGCAGTGGATCTGGAACGTGGATTGAGTGGATGATTCCGACTAGCGACGATGGTTATTGGCATCGTCTCCTCCAGCGAGTAGCGGCGAGGTGAGCGATTTTCAGCAGCGACGGCGAGGCAGCGACGACATGAGGTAGCGGCGGCGAGGCAGGGACGACACGAGGCAGCGTAGAGGTATTTCAACCTAAACTCTTTCTCTAGTTGCGATTTTTTTCGATTTAGGGTTTGAATATTATTTATTTTCGATTCAACCCTCTAATATTTCTTCTTGACCGTCGACTTCTCTGGCCTTGAGTTTCAGGTTCCATCCGACCGAGGAGGAGCTGGTGCAGTACTATTTGAGGGGGAAAGCTTGCGCGAAGCTTTTCCGATTTCAAGCCGTCACCGAAATCGTTTAGGCATTCTTCATGGAATCTGTAGAAGAAGTCCCAGGACAAGCTGATGGAATCGAAGGACGAGAGGATGAAGTCGACGACCAAGGTTTGTAATTTTTAATTTAGAAGCATGAAGATCCTGAAGCTCTCAGCATATTTTTCTATCCATATGTAGAAAATGAAGAGATAATGTCTGTTTATTCAATCCTCATTGTCGATGGAGAGCCCAACGGGGTCGAGCTAGCCCTCCGAGATTGCAGTTGATTTTCCACACAAAAAGGTTACTTTGGTTCATCGAGGATCGAGGTTACTCGAGTTCATTGGACTTCATCTGCACGGGGAAGCCATTAGGGTCGGCGTGGTTAAAGGATAATGTTTTTCAGGGTACCGTGGATACCAATCGCCTTCTGCGCCGCCAGTAAATCTTAGAGATCAGATCAGGACCGCTTCTCCGACGGAAGATTGACACCATGGGTATGTTCAGATTTGTTCTCTGTTAGTTGATGTGGTATTATACCAACTCTTTTTTTGTGAGTTTTGTTTGATTGAATAGTTCCATATAGATTGTTGCGTGTGTGTGTTTTCTTAAGATCTGATCATGTTGGAGGAAAAGTAACTTTGGATTTTTCAATTTACTATGACTTCTTTAAGATTAAATTGTGTGAGGATCGATGTATAATCGATTTTCGGATCATTGGGAGGAAATGTAACTTTGGGTTGGTGTATAAAACATGAGTTGGCATACATCATTTCCCTTTTAAAACTCCTTTTGTTTGAATGTGGGTTTGTATTTTAATTAAGTACAGTATTATATATTGATGGTGAGGAAGAAGTATTAAATCTCAATGACTCAAAACAAGAACGGTGGGAATTTGTTGGTGATGACTCAGTTTTAGATGGGGGTATTCAACTTGTTGATTCTTGTTAAGGCTGCTGTCTTCATTTTTTTAAATTGGTATTTTTCTCCATTTTCAAATTAATTCTTCTCTATTTCTTTGTTTAATTCTTCTTTATTTTGTCTTCATTTTTTTAAATTGGTATTCTTCTCCATTTTCAAATTAATTCTTCTCTATTTCTTTGTTTAATGCTTCTTTATTTTCTTGTTTAATTCTCTGCACCGTGATGAAATGCCAAGTATGCAAATGTTTTTCTAATACGAATATTGGCACGCTTGCCCAGTGGATGACCTAGGTATATGACCTTGTTGAGCAAGACGCTTGTAAACATTTTGCCCCAACCAGCCAACACCGCCAACAAAGAGCAAATTTCGAATGTTTTCTCCTTATGCGAGTGGAAAATCACATATATGTACATAAATATTGTAATACTTATTATTTTAATATAAATTTTAATAATAAAATGAGTTCTACTGTGTTTTATAAAGGGTTCTACTCTGTTTGATACTACATTTACTCTATTTTTATAATGAGTTCTCTATTTTGACTAAGACTTGGATTCTTTATCTTTTGTTTTATTATTTTTTTATTATTAAACTGCAGAGGAGACATTTTATAAATATATTTATGATCCGGTTGTTGTTTATGATCAGTCGCGAAATGTAGATTTCGACTTATACAATGATTATGCTTTATTATCTATTCTACTGTTTTTAATGCTGAGTTTTACTTTGTTTTAAATTTAGTTCTACTTTGTTTTTAATACTTTTTTGCTGTGTTTTTTTAGGATGACTATTCTACTGTTTTTAATGCTGAGTTTTACTTTGTTTTAAATTTAGTTCTACTTTGTTTTTAATACTTTTTTGCTGTGTTTTTTTAGGATGACGAGGTTAGTTTCAATGTGCACCTTGTTTTTGAAGATCAAAGATTAAAAATGTTTCTCCAAATACGAGTAACAGATTTCCCCCAGTGTTATAGGATTTTGTTCCCTTTTTTTGTGTGGAAATGTTGTGTTGATGACATTGGTTTTTTAGTTTTGATCAGTGTTATAGGATTTTGTTCCCTTTTTTTGTGTGGAAATGTTGTGTTGATGACATTGTTTTTTTAGTTTTGATGACGTTGTGTTGATTACATTCGATTGTTGGTTTTTATTTTTTTTTATTCAGTTGAACATAATTTTTATTACGTCGAAATTACGTTTATTATAACATGGAGAATTATGTATTGGTATTTTCTTTATTCATGTAATAGATGTTGTGTACATATATAGTAGAATTTATAAATAAATGGAGTAGTATATGCAAATAAAGAAAGTTGAATGCACTACTAAAGCAGTAGAACTCATTAGAACATGGCGCCACCCTCGATTCTAGTTCGCCTCCCTCGATCGTTCACCGCCGAAGGCGGCCCCGATCCTTCGCTTACCTGGATTAGTGTTCGCCTCCCTCGATTATTGTTCGCCTCCCTCGATTAGTGTCCGACTTCCTCGATTATTGTAGAACTCATTAATAAATGGAGTAGAATATGATACGCAATAGAGCAGACTGCACTACTAAATGCAATAGAACTCATTAGAACAAGGTATTGCCCTCGATTATTGTTCGTCTACCTCGATTATTGTTGCCACTTCGATACAAGACCTTTCGATACAAGACCCCTCCTTTATCATTTTATTAAAATTCTTGAGCCACCGAAGGTGGCCGTAATCATTCACCTCCCTCGATTACTGTTTGCCTCCCTCGATTATTGTTGTCACTTCTATACAAGACCTTTCGATACAAGACCCCCCTTTATCCCTTTATTAAAATTCTTGAGCCACCGAAGATGGCCGTAATCATTCTCCTCCATCGATTAGTGTTCTCCTACCTCGATTATTGTTCGCCTCCTTCGATTATTGTTGCCACTTCGATACAAGACCTTTCGATACAAGACCCCCCCTTTATCCCTTTATTAAAATTCTTGAGCCGCCGAAGGTGGCCGTAATCATTCTCCTCCATCGATTAGTGTTCTCATACCTCGATTATTGTTCGCCTCCCTCGATTATTGTTGCCACTTCGATACAAGACCTTTCGATACAAGACCCCCCCCTTTATCCTTTTATTAAAAATTTTGAGCCACCGAAGGTGGCCGTAATCATTCACCTCCCTCGATTATTGTTCACCTCCCTCGATTATTAATGTTCGCGTCCCTCGATTATTGTTGCCACTTCGATACAAGACCTTTCGATACAAGACCCCCCTTTTATCCTTTTATTAAAATTCTTGAGCCACCGAAGGTAGCCGTAATCATTCACCTCCCTCGATTATTGTTCGCCTCCCTCAATTAGTGTTCGCCTCCCTCGATTATTGTTGCCACTTCGATACAAGACCATTCGATACAAGACCCCCCCTTTATCCTTTTATTAAAATTCTTGAGCCACCGAAGGTGGACGTAATCATTCACCTCCATCGATTATTGTTCGCCTCCCTCAATTATTGTTGCCACTTCGATACAAGACCTTTCGATACATGACCCCCCCCCCTTTTATTAAAATTCTTGAGCCACCGAAGGTGGCCGTAATCATTCACCTCCATCGATTATTGTTCGCCTCCCTCGATTAGTGTTCGCCTCCCTCGATTATTTTTCGCCTACCTCGATTAGTGTAGAACACATTAATAAATGGAGTAGAATATGACAGTAAATAGAGCAGACTGCACTACTAAATGCAGTAGAACTCATTAGAACAAGATATTGTCCTCGATTATTGTTCACCTCCCTCGATTATTGTTGCCACTTCGATACAAGACCTTTTGATACAAGACCCCCTTTATCCTTTTATTAAAATTCTTGAGCCACCGAAGGTGGCCGTAATCATTCACCTCCTCGATTATTGTTCGCCTCC
Source organism: Euphrasia confusa (assembly GCA_954870475.1). Taxonomy (NCBI): domain Eukaryota; kingdom Viridiplantae; phylum Streptophyta; class Magnoliopsida; order Lamiales; family Orobanchaceae; genus Euphrasia; species Euphrasia confusa. Next base: position 30,758,448 of record OX940960.1, read on the forward strand.
CTCGATTACTGTTCGCCTCCCTCGATTATTGTTGTCACTTCGATACAAGACCTTTCGATACAAGACCGTTCGATACAAGAACCCCCCTTTATTCTTTTATTAAAATTCTTGAGTCACCGAAGGTGGCGGTAATCATTCACCTCCCTCGATTATTGTTCGCCTCACTCGATTAGTGTTCGCCTCCCTCGATTATTGTTGCCACTTCGATACAAGACCTTTCGATACAAAACCTTTCGATACAAGACCCCCCATTTATCCTTTTATTAAAATTCTTGAGCCACCGAAGGTGGCCGTAATCATTTACCTCCCTCGATTATTGTTCGTCTCCCTCGATTAGTGTTCGCCTCCTTCGATTATTTTTCGCCGCCCTCGATTAGTGTAGAACTCATTAATAAATGGAGTAGAATATGACAAGAAATAGAGCAGACTGCACTACTAAATGCAGTAGAACTCATTAGAACAAGGTATTGCCCTTGATTATTGTTCACCTCCCTCGATTATTGTTGTCACTTGATACAAGACCTTTTGATACAAAACATTTTGATACACGACCCCCCTTTATCCTTTTATTAAAATTCTTGAGCCACCGAAGGTGGCCGTAATCATTTACCTCCATCGATTATTGTTCGCCTCTCTCGATTAGTGTTCGCCTTCCTCGATTATTTTTCGCCTCCCTCGATTAGTGTAGAACTCATTAATAAATGGAGTAGATTATGACAAGAAATAAAGCAGACTGCACTACTAAATGCAGTAGAACTCATTAGAACAAGGTATTGTCCTCGATTATTGTTCATCTCCCTGGATTATTGTTGCCACTTAGATACAAGACCTTTCGATACAAGACCTTTTGATACAAGACCCCCCTTTATTCTTTTATTAAAATTCTTGAGCCCCTGAAGGTGGCCCTAATCATTCACCTCCCTCGATTATTGTTCGCCTCCCTCGATTACTATTCGCCTCCCTCGATTATTGATGCCACTTCTATACAAGACCTTTCGATACAAGACCCCCCCTTTTATCCCTTCCTCGATATAAACCCCTGAGGGTTTAGGGTTTATTTTTAGGGTTTATGGATTATTTTAGGGTTCAGGTTTTAGGGTTTATGGTAGATTATATTATTCACTACAGTAGAATTCATTATTAAACAAAGTACAATGTAATTTATAAATAGAGTACTAATCAAAATTGAGAATATTGTGTTTATAAATAGTGTAGAATACATTAGTAAATGGTGTAGAATGTATAAAGATAGTACAATCAACAAATCCATTTTTCAAATTCCAATCCCACTTGAACAAAGTCATATTAAGAGACTGAAATGAGTATTGATTAGTCGTTTTTATAGCGGCTAAAATCAAATAAAAATATTATGAACTAGTTGCCGAAGCAACTCGTCCAAGTCGGTCTTTCGAGGAACACTACTATCGGTACTGGTATTAATATTCAAGTGGTTGCAAAAGAAAAGAGAATAGAAGGTATATCATAATGTATGGTTTGGGTTTGGTTTTATTTTAAACTAAATTATCTAGAAATAAAAAAATTAAAAATAATTAAGAAACAATTAACTAAATTAATCTATCTAATTATTAACGGGATGTAAATAATATGGAGAAAATACTAGGGTTCAAGTTCATCAAACATGAATTATGGCTTGTCGATTTACGAGAAACAAATCTAAAGTAGAACGTCCGGTAGATTCTAACGTGTTCAATTAATTCTAGTCATGTAATCGCTCCTAGGCCTCTTTTCACTCTTATGAAATTCAAATTAGTAATTAATCGAACATCTAGCTTGTACGCGTTAAATTCCAACTTTAATTCATGTATGAATCCCTCTCTCCCTAGTTAAATAATTATTTACTCATGATTTTAGGCGAAGAAGTAGATTCGAAAATTGGAGAAATCATAATCACGAATTCAAAGAAGCAAATAAAAAGATTAACCAAAGAGACATGAAAGAAATAATTAAAATTATAAAAGCTTAATTGGGTTGAAAACTTCAATTGAGTCACGAGTCTTTTAATCCAAAAATTCCCAACAAACCAAATCAAAGTTACAGTGAAGTATGCGAATCCACTAATCCTAAGCAATTGAGAAAATGTTAGAGAGCAGAATATGAGTCGGGAACGGGCTTAGGCCTATTAATAGGCATACTGGATACTTGGCAATATTTTATTAGTATTATTATTGTTTATTATTATTCTAGATATTTAGTATCTTTTTAGTATTTAGAGTTATTTATTTTTGGTATTACTTATAGTCTTAGACTATTATATAAGTTGTTAATTAGGGTTTAAGGTTATGGATTATTGAGATTATTTATTGGAAAAGCTGGTGCTTTTTGGGCAAACGGTTCTGCCGTTTGATTGTGTTTATCTGCTCCTAACAATTGGTCCGATCTGCCGGATCCCGTTCCCACCGACATGACGAGATCTGCAACAGAGACGACGGAGAGACTGGACAAGATTGAGAAAGAACAAGAGGTGATGATGATCGTGCTGAATTCACATAGTCAGCGGCTGGGGGAGATTTCCAAAACCTTAGCGGAATTGAGCAAGTTGCTGAAACGACCGGATGACACAGACCTATCGTCTGTCAACAAAAAAAGTGAAAAAGACACAACAGCAGACAGCGACACAACATCGAGGCGCATAACGGGTCAGATGGTGCAATTGCCGTCATTTGAGGGCTCTGATCCTATCGGTTGGTTAGCCCCCGAATCGAAGGTTCCAATGGCAGTAATGGCGATGGAGTTGGCTAGGGATGTGGAGGATAACTTGGCAGTGCAGTCCGGTGGGCTTTCGAACAAGGTATTTTCGTCGGCCCCAAGTACAACCCCGTTTTCGAGGCTGACTTTCTCGACCAGGCCCAACAACACTCAAAACTTCGATCACCAGGGTAGTTCCGCCACAGGGCAGCCCGCCAGGGGCATCGACAAACCCCAGTCCACAGAATCAGGTATGTCGGGGCAGTCCACAGCCCAGACCAGGTTTGCGCGTCGTTCGCCACATGAGCTCGTTGAACTTCGTGAGAAGGGGCTTTGTTTTCGCTGCAAGAAACCATACACTCCAAATCATGAATGTCCTTTGAAGCAATTAAGAGTTATGGTCGCCGAAGAATGGGATGATTTGAGATTGAATCAATTGGAGTTTCTAGAGTCTGATTATAAGGAAGGGACTAAGCCACATACAGAAGAAGACACTGACAGGGATGGGGCGCTTTCGATTTTCTCGATGGCCGGATTGTCACGGCCGCGAACTATGCGGATGAAAAGGTTAGGAGATGGAAGACGACAAGAGTCGGAGGGCGTGTGCCGCGAGCTTACTATCACCATACCGAGTTGTGAAGTTGTGGCAGATTGTTACGTGTTTGATTTGGGAGGCGTTGATGTTATACTTGGAGTAGCATGGCTGGCGACGCTAGAAGATGTCCGAACCAACTGGGACACCATGATGATGTCCTTCGTCTGGAAGGGAAGTACAGTGGTTCTAAAGGGAGACCCGACGTTGTGCAGGGGACTAATGGAGTTTGAGGTGGGCGAGTTTGAACCAAAAACGGTGCTGGATAGTTGGATTTCGTCTGAAGGTGGCAACGAGGTACAACAAGTGTTGATCAAATGGTTGGTTCAATCGCCGGATGATGCGACATGGGTGGTCATTGTTCCGTTTCAGAAGCAATTTTCAAGTTTCAACCTTGAGGACAAGGTTGTTTTGAAGGGGGATGGAGTTGTTAGAGAGCAGAATATGAGTCGGGAACGAGCTTAGGCCTATTAATAGGCATACTGGATACTTGGCAATATTTTATTAGTATTATTATTATTTATTATTATTCTAGATATTTAGTATCTTTTTAGTATTTAGAGTTATTTATTTTTGGTATTACTTATAGTTTTAGACTATTATATAAGTTGTTAATTATGGATTATTGAGATTATTTATTGGAAAAGCTGGTGCTTTTTGGGCAAACGGTTCTGCCGTTTGATTGTGTTTTTCTGCTCCTAACAGAAAATGATGTTGAAAACCTCTTTAATCAAGTTTAGAGAGCTCCCAAAAGTATGCGTCTAAGAAAAATGAGAAGTAAAAAAAAAAAAAGCGTCTCTAAACCTAGGGTGAAAACCCCTTTTACATAGTTCAGAAAATCCAAAGTCAAATCGCGGTCAACGGCTGAAAATTCCCGTCGGCGGGCGCCTGGTACGGGGCGGGCGCCTGGCAAAAATCTGAGGTTCTGAAGTTGGAGCAGGCGGGCGCCTGGTACGCTGGCGCGGCTCGATACGTGTGCAGCTGCTCGACTTTCGTCATATCTTCTTCGTCCGAACTCCGATTGCCTTGATTCAAAATTCTCCGGAATCTAGACTTCAAGAGCTTCGCGTCCATATATATTACTACCTATGATTCCCAGTCAGCAATAGCAGATTTTGACGTGAAGTTACTGCACTTTTCCGATTAGCTTTGACACTTCGTTTTAGCTCAATCGTGATCGTTTCTTCGACCTTTTTAGCTCATAAATGCTCGAATACCTGCATACTCAACATAACATCAAACCTACCTTAGCCATGAAGAAAACACACACAGATGACTCAAAACGACACAACTCACACACAAATGATCTAAAAGAAATGACACGTATAAATTAAGTATCAAAAATAGTACTACTTGCAAACCATATTGAGAAGTGTAATACTGACATTCGAGATTAGCCAAACAAATATACAGATACGAAAGAAAAACGTATCGAGAAAATGAAATTTTATCTTTCTGCACATCGAAAACAAAATCGAAAATCATGAAACCATATAGAGAAGAGCCCAAAACCAGATTCACAATTTTTTCAAAAATTAATTGACACACAGCGATATACTGATTATCTAAGCACACATTCAAACGAAAGAGACGTACCGGGTGCGGGCGGAGAGGCGGCGGAAGTCGACCCGAACCATAACACCACCGTAGTCCTCCACTGATCCGTTCGATTCGAGTCCTCGGAGATGTACGACCACGTGCTGCTCTCTTCCGACGCGAACCTGACCCCACCGATCAACACCGACGACTACTCAATCGGAGGGTGTCAAGGACTCACTTGGGGAAAAGAGGCGGCGGACGCAGGACTCGATTGGGCAGAGACGAACGGCGGTGTCGACGGTGCAGGAAATAGAGGCGGCGCTCCCGACGATGAATCGGATGGAGGTTGCGACGGTGCGTCGGAGGGAGATTTCGCCGCGGCGGAGACGAACAGTCCTACGGCTAGGGTTGAATGAAGATATACAAAGGATGAATTCTCAAATTTTACAAAGCTAGGGTTGCGTCGATGTGCGATTGTTGCGGCGGTGAGCAAGACGGCGATTTCGTGCGTTGCGGCGGTGCAAGCTAGGGTTAGACTGTGTTTGTAAGTTAGAAATTTGGAAACGCCGTATAGCAGGACTCACAAATGGGCTAATTCGATGCTAAAGTTGTGGGTTGTGCACACAGCCCCTTGGATGCTTGACAAGTGTCCCTCCACTCCACTATTCCATTTTAATATATTTTATGTTATGTGTTTATTTATTCTTATTATAGATATAATAATTTTACCGTGAATAAATTTATAATTATTCACTTATTAAAAATGATTTTATATTTATTTATTTAAAGTAAATAATTATGTAAATATTATTTATTCATAAAAATTTAAAATTTAAACTTAATATGGATACTTTTATAAAATAAAATAATTATTTTAGTTTTTCTTTTTAAAATATAATTTTAACATATTTTATAAATTTTACACGCGAATAATTTTTTTTTATAATTTTAAAATATTTTTATATCTTTTATTTTTTATCAAATAACTAAAAAGTAATATTTTTTCATAATATATTAATTCTTTGTTTTAGTGCACATATATTTGGTACGAGAGAGTAGATTAATAATGTTATGATTATTGTGTTAGTGTACATTTAAGTATGTTTTCTTTACAATTTTTAAAATTAATATTTCCCAAAATTCCTAGTCAGCTTCAGGTGTGGACTTGCCAAATATGTTGCTAAATATTTTTTTTATTCGGTATCATTTTTTAAATTTATTTTATAATTATAATAATTATTTTTTCCTTCGGTAAAGTTTGCTACTGACCAATGGACCATTCTTTCTGAAGGATCACTCCTCCTAACAAGAGAGAAGAGATACGCACGAGAAAAATATGAGCCTCCGAAGCGAGGGAAGAGTACTCTCTCCTAACCAGCCAGAATTAGCAGCTCAGCCGAGGAGAATGAACCAATCAGCCATGGGAGAGGAAAATGACCTCTCGAATGGATATATAAGAAAGATTCGCCAAGAGAAAATTTCACATTGATTAAGAATAAGCTGTGTGTTTTATGTATTAAACAATATAACGTAGAAGTATAATTGGTATTTTTGAATAATTAATGAATTAGTTAGGTTATAAAATAATAATATTAATATAAATAAACGAGTATTTGAAAAATAAAATTGTGAAAAAAATTGTGAGTAAATTTTTAAGATATAACTAAGGAAAAGTATTTACATAAAATTATAATATATATATATATATATATATATATATATATATATATATATATATATATATAATCAAAATAAATAAACGTAAAGTGAAATAATAAACATAAAATATAGGAGCACTACTATTAAAACACGGAGTATATTTCGACTCAAGTAAGTAAATCCTATTTCAACATAGTGTAGTGGGAATGGAAAGGTAAGAAATAAACATAAAATATATAAAAAATAAAATAGTGGGGTGAGAGACACTTGTCAAGTATCCAAGGGGGTTTAGGCACAACCCACGCCCGCAGCGTCGAATTAGCCCAAATGGGCCTCGTTGTTTTGTTTAGCAGTGGGGATCATATAGAACCCTACCCCCATGGTATACCCATGGTACAGGCTCCCGACTTATTTTTATACAGAGTTTTACAAAATAAAAATAATTTTTTCTATAAAAAATAATATAAATATAAAAATAATATACATATAATATTATTTATCTTTAAATTCAAAAAATCAATTTAATAGTTTTTAATAATAAAATTTGACAATATAAGTATGTAAAAATTGTGTTTAACATATTAATTGAATAAAATATTAATAAATCTAAGCACTATAAACTTTGATCATATAATATATGTTATTGATTTTGATAAATATTTCAACTTATCTTAAACATGTTATTGAATTTAATAAACTAGTAACAACTCCCTGTGCGATGCACAGTAATATTCAATGTAAATTTTTTTATTAGAAAAAAAAGTAAATTTAATATAAATAATGTTAATCATATTATTTTTCATTCTTCTGGTATGTGAAAGGCATGTGAAAGAGAGACGGTTCAAATGGCTAATGGTTCGAGGAATCGGGTAGTCGGGGAAGGGATCGTCGAGTTTCGGTTGTCGGGTGGAAGGAGCGTCACGATTGCGGGAGTAAAACACGTGCCAAGCATAAGAAAGAATTTGCTTGCTCTCGGGAGGCTAGACGAGAGGGGTGCAAGTTCGAGGCCGAGTGCGGGAAAATTAAGGTGTTGAAGAATAACCGGGAGGTTCTGCGTGGAAGAAATGTTGGCGGCTTGTATAGGCTCGAGGGTAGTGTGGTGACACGAGCACTAAAAAAAATTCGCGGATTCCCTACGGCCATTCCCGTAGGGAAATCCGCAAAAATCCGTAGGGAACAGGGTTCCCTACGGCATCCCCTACGGGAATCACGCCGTAGGGAGGATGAGGAGCCCCTTGGGAAACTCGTATCCGCCTCCCCTTTTCCCCGTAGGGGTATTCCCTACGGCTAAGCAATAGGGAATACGTTTTTATCCAAAAACTTGGCCCATATGTTACTCGCGCCATCGGCCCAACCCACAACCCATGGCCCGACCCAAACCCAGCCCTCTTCGTATTAATTAATAATGTGTATTGCATAGCCCATTAATTAATAATGTGTATTGCATAGCCCAAGGTTTGATCCCTGGACCTCAAGGGTGAAGAAGAGGAAGATAACCGCTGAGCTATCTGAGTTATATATACAATTTTTAAAAGATAATATATATGTATTCATTAATCTATATTAGTTATGTAGTATAATGTAATAATAAGATAAAATACAATATATATATATATATATATATATATATATATATATATATATATATATATATATATATATATATATATATAGTGATTTAACAAAAGCTAATTTTAAATAAAACACCATTTAAATATATTAAATTCCGAAATTTTTGTAATTGATTATTTTTATAAAATTGCGTAAATTTTTGGGTAATTGTATAATTTTTGTTATTAATTATTTTTATAAAATTGCGTAATTTTTTGCGTAATTGTATAATTTTTGTAATTAATTATTTTTATAAAATTATAATTGCGTAGTTGTATAACTTAAAAAAAACTTGTTGAACCAACATTGTATAATTTTTGTTATTAATTACTTTTATAAAATTGCGTAATTTTTAGCGTAATTGTATAATTTAAATGAATATTAAAAAAAAAAACAATTCTCCTACGGCAAATGCCTTAGGGAATATTTTTAAATTATCCCCTACGGGAAATAGCCGTAGGGGACCCATACGGGGAAAATTCCCGTAGGGGATTTATTATTCCCCTACGGGCTGTGTCGTAGGAACAATGGAGGGAAGCTATGCGCGCGCATTCGCGCGCAGTTCTCTACAGGAATCCCCTACGGGAGTCACCCCTACGGCTGAGGCCGTAGGGAATGCCGTAGGGGAACTCTGAATATGATTCCCGTAGGGAATGCCGTAGGGAATCCCTACGGGAAAATTGCCGTAGGGAATCTCCGTAGGGATTCCCTGGTTTTTTTGTAGTGGAGGAACTGGTGTCGGACATGGGTCAAATAATACAAAGAAGACTGGACGGGATTTCAACCGTTGTCGAACACATGGGCATGAGGAGCGGGCCGGCTCCAACAGGGCAAGGGTGATCGGGATGCAATGGAAGAAGGTTCAGCGGGAAGTTCAGAAAACTGAGATGAGGGTCGAGACGCGCACGACATCATCTCCTAATCTTGCTAGCTGTTGAAGGGTGACGTCCCGATGGGGGCGTTGGAGGCATTATTGCATTTGGAGGATGCATGGGATGCCTCGTTGGTCGTATTCATGGAGCTTGGATACGAGACACTCGTTGAGGGGGTGGGTTGACATGTTGGACTGTTTGAAGACTCATATTTCGGTGGTGTCGAGATGCCGGTAATCAACTTGGGCGTTGGTGGAATAATTGCTCACTCGGGTTGGAGGGGGTGATTGTTGGGAGTCCAACCCTCGTTCGGATTAAAGCATCGGGGAGATGTGAAGAGGTGGATCCAAGCTAATCGGAAAAAACGGGACGAGTCGGGACGAAGAGCTGCAGCAGGCGCCAGGCGGGCGCCTGGGGACCAAGCGGTCGCTTGGTCCCATCTTCAGAGAGCTGTTGCTCGTCGCGGGCGGGCGCCTCGTAGGCAGGCGGGCGCCTGGTCTTCAGTGGAAAGTTTGACCGCGTTTTTTACTCGGTTTCTTGGGGATTAAGTTAGGATTTTGATCTCCTATCTATATAAAGACCTCCTCCCCTATTTTATGTAATCAAGTAGAGAAAACCTAGAGCACGAAATAGAGAGTCGAAAAGAGATCTATCGAGATCCGGTCCTGTACACAAGAATATTATTATCGAATAATATTGGGTGTGGTGTCCGTGGAAGTAGGCATTCTTGGCCGAACCACGTAATTCTTGTCTTCCTTCTTTTTATTCCGCTTTATTTATTAAATCGAACATACCCTTTGACGATCGACGGGGATATATCGGCCTAAGAAGCGTATATTCCCCAACACCAAGGGAAACAAAAGGAAAATACAACAAAGTAGTGTAAAAAATATATAAAAACTAACAAAAGGAAAATAAAACAAAGTATTATAAAAATATATATATAAACTAAATGAGGATTTGTTTAAAATATGATAAACACAATAATACAATTTATAAACATACTTACATTGGTAGCGGTAAATGATAAAAACAAAAGAAATTATAAAAAATTATACAATGCATAAATGGATCGGTAATGAATTGATATACTTACATTGAGTATTACAATGAGTAAAAACAAAATTGTTAGATTCATGAAAAATAACAAATAAAAACAATAATAGAATAAAATAATTAGAATTCGTTAACCTAAAAAATATATAGTATTAGTAATCCAAAATCGTATAAACATATTTAAAAGAAAACATATAACCAAATAAAAATGGTTACATTGAAATCTGAAAAAATAAAAACGACAAAAAATAATTTAGTTATGAATCGAAATAAAAATATGAACAATAAATTAATACTTACGTAGAGTTTCCTACAAAAAAAACACATTATGAGCATAATCAATGAATAATCATAAAATAAATGCAATAAACAAATAAATTAATTCCTACAAAGGAAAAAATGAAAAGGGAGAGGTAGAGAATGAGAATGAGAATGATCGAATGAGTGAAAATCACCTTTTATAGCATTTGAGTAGAATTAAGGTTATTTAATTATTATTGTATATAATAAATTAATAATAAGTGAATTAAAGAATAAGTAAATTTGTATGCGCATTTATTGTTAATATTTTTGTTAATAAAAACAATTTTAATATGGTAGGAAAAGATTTAGTGATTTAAATAAAATATTTTATAAATAGAACGGATTTAATGGAGAGAATCAAGGAAAACGTGTGAAGAAAAATTTATAAAACAATTTAAAAAATAATGATATATTATGAATTTATTCAAGTAAATCATTACTATAATTACAGTGTTTATAAATAATGATATATTATGAATTTATTCAAGTAACTCATTACTATAATTACAGAGTTTATAAACGTAAAAAAATAAATTCAAATCGTATCAATTAAATACTTATTTGGAAAAAAATATTGTGTAGTTATTATAGTAGAATATATAGTATTAAATTACTATTTTTAATTATAATTATTATTTACTACTATTTAGAAAAATGGATTTGTATTATGGAGAGTGAGGTAATTATGGAACTTTAATTTATGGACAGCTAATTTTGTATTTTAGATTTATTTATTATGTATTATTTAGATTATTAGGTGTAAAAAGATATAAAATTGAATAATCACATATAATTAATTCTCGTAATTTACGTCTACGAATTTAATAAGTTGATAAATAAATATATATATATATATATATATATATATATATATATTAGGAAATAAATGTAATTAGTATATTTAATTATTATTTAACGTTCAATCATATCATTATTATAGCTAATTAATAGGTAATGATGTAAATTACCGATTTTAATCATAAATAATTTAATTACAATAGTTAATTAAAAGCCACATAATATTAATTATTGGTAAAAAAAGCCACATCATAAAATTGAAAACATATGTATGGTGACGTAGTGTGAACATACTCATTTTTTATAATGTATTTTTTTGTGTTCACACTGGTCACGTAGGATCAGTAAAGTTTGGATTTATATATTACTAGTACTACTTCCCGTGCGATGCACGTGATTTATTTGTTTGAAATAATCTAAAATTTTATTTAATCTCTAATGTATTTTGTCATATATTTATTAATGGATTAACAAATTATTTTATTTAATAATCGAACTCTCACTTAAATTTGTAAACTCGTATTAATCTCATTATTAACCGATATCTTAATTATGAAATTTCTATTATTTTCAAAGATTACGCATGTTTGACATGTTTGATGTAATTTATAGTATGTAAGTTTTTTGGGACATAGCCGAGTGGTAAGGTATGTGGTGATGTTGGTGTAATATCTCGAATATGACAATTTTTCATTGAAATATTACGAAGTTAGTTAGTGATGAGACATATTGTCTCTCTCCCACATGTGTCTGCTACTGGAGCACCTCCCTCGATTTACATCATACCCGATTGAGGAGCCTTTGATCTGGTGGGAGAGGAGTTTCTTGTCTCTGCATTCCGTTTATCGTCTCTACAGAGTTTCATCCAACAAATACTTAAAACCGGTGAGGGAAAATCAAAATAAATAGAAAATAAAAATTATAAAGCTAGAAAATAAATAAAAATATAAAAAAAAATTGACTTTACTTGGTGAACATGGTATAGATGGCACAAACGCAATTATATTAATATAATGTTTATTAACTTGCAAAACAAATTTTACAGAACTGAATTAAGGATAACCTAAATTTTTTTAAAAAAATCTAGTCGAACATAATTAATAAATCGACAATTTAATTATGTAATATGCGAAAAAATCATAATTAATATATAAAATTAAAAAAATCGAGGAAAAAATAAATAAATAGAGGAACGTATACATGTAAATCGATTTAATGTTCAGAAAAGTAAAAAAAAAAAGACATACGAAGCTAGATTACAATAAGAGAAAATAATATACCTCCAAAGTTTGTTCAATTTTTTTTTAAACTCATGTGAATTAGGGAATAGGAGGAGATCGATTTTTATGAGATACGATTAATTGGAATTAAATTAATATTGATGGAATAAAAAAGAATTTTGAGAAGAGAAATAAAAATGTATATATTTAAGATGATAATTAATTATTATTAGTAAAAAATATATAATTTCAAATTACTATTTAAAATTTATACATAATTTAAATATGGTTAATAATATTACTATTTAGAATTTATAATTTTTTATTTATAATTTATAGTGTGAACACAACATTATTATTGGTTTGTGATTGGTCCACGTGGCATTAGTGGATCCTGAAATTATATATGTACTAGTAAACACTGCCCGCGCCATGCGCGTAATAAAATATATTTTTTAGTAAAACATAAATATAATTTATCTTAATTTATCTTTTTTTCATTAAATATATATAAAAAATTTATAATAATTTTAGTAATCATTATTATCATTTACAATTTTTAGCTTTAATTCATAATAAATTATGATCATATGTTACATGTTATAATATAAGAATTTTTATAAACTTGTGTTATATTTTTTTTTAATAAAATGAGAATTAAAAAGATAATTTTTTTTCTAATTGCTTATTTAAAAAAAGGACATGACAATTTAATATTTACAAAATTTAAAATAAAACAAAAATTATAAATATATATTAATTAATCATTCTAAATTATGAAACACTTTTTTTTAAATACATTTATGGTTTTATTTTAGAATTCTTCATTCTCATTGAAACACAATAACTTTAAATCAAATGTATTAGTGACTCTTGAAATTGCAACTGTCAACTTCCCATGAGTAAATATCGATTTCTTCAAAAATATTTCTGCGCGCGACAAAGATTGACATTGACCCTTGTTAATGGTCATAGCATAAGATACCATCACGGGAAATTGACAATGCTTAAATCGAAACGGAATTCTGTAATCGGATGGACTGAGCGTCCACCTTAGAATATACTTATCTTCTGAATTTTTTCCTTCTAGGACTTTAGCTCCAATAACATAAGTTTCAAACTTCGCTATCATCAACCGAGTCTCGTTACATAAATCGGCCGTGTGATCAATATTTCGTAACAACATTATCGACACTTGAAAAACAACACGAAAAATGTAAAAAAAAAAATAAAAAAAAAAATGAAGCAAGCTTAACTTATAAAATATAGAATTTAAACTTAAAAAAAACACTTAAGTTGATTTAATAGTGGCGTTGTCTAACTTTTAACTTCAATTGATGGTTGGACATTCTTGAATACTTGATGGTGTTTCAAAATTTTACAGAATGCTTTTGATCAAACATATTATTGATGCTTCTTTGGTTTTTTCCAATAGAAACTGAGATGAGATATATAAATCCTCTCTTCTGTAGAATGCATCGAAATCATATACTCCCTCGTACCCAAAGTAATTGTCACATTTTCTTTATAATTTGTAAAAGAAACGTGACTATTCATTTGGGAGGGAGTGAGTAATCATTAATTGCCTCCACTTCTTCAATTTCAAAGTTGGCGTCAAAATTGTCCGTTGTTGCAGAAAATTCACGTTTTCAATATGATTATGGAAAGAATGATAAATTTCTTCGACAATCGAACCTATATAATCATTATTACTTTGAGTGAGAAAATTAGAAGTATTTCAGCAATTTCTCCATCATTGTCGTCCTTCCAAGGATACGTCTGATGAAATCCAATTTGAAAGGTAAACTCGAATACACTCGAAGAGATTTAACTCATTTTTCTGCATAAGATATTCGATTTTACGCAAACACAAATTTTGTAATTGTTCATTGCTTAACGTCAAATCCGCATGGAAAAGATGAAATTTTACCTTGTCAACATACATATTATAAATTAATTTATATTTATAATGATAATAAATAAATGAATGAATAAATATATTTTGTAAGAATTTTTCAATAATAATTTTATAGGTCATTTGAAAATAAATTGTGTGAAGTATAAAAGATAAATGATTATAAAGTTAATAAAATTAAATATTTATTTTTATTTTTGTGCTTCAACTATATATCATTCTCAATTTATTTTATTAATTTAATTGTATTAAAAAAAAGTCAAGAGAGAATTGTCCAATAATATTTTTTTTTTACCATTTTTATCGATTTATCAAAACATATAATTAGTGTGAAGTATATAGGTCAATGATTGTATAGTTAATAGAATTAAATGGTTGAATAATAATTAATTTGAATTTCAACTATTTTTCTTCTCAATTTTATTTATTAATTTATTTGTATCTATAATTACATAAAATAAATGTCTTGAAATTGTTTTTCAAAAGTTATTTTCAACATTTTCATTGGTATCTTGAAGTATGTAAATGGTGAATGGTTGTTTAGGTAATTAAATTTAGATGGTCGATCCATGGTTTTGTTTGCGTTTCTATTACCTCTTTATGCAATGAGATATTTTAATTTTATTATTGATAATGATAAGGGAAAAAAAATCTTAAAGGTATTTTTCAATAATATTTTTTCAGCATTTGCATTAGTCTCTTGAAATATATAATCTTTTGAATTATAAATAATGAAGGATTGAATTGTTAATAACAGTATTTTTTTAATAATTGTTTTTTTGTATTTAAAAATAATCTCTTCTCAACCTGTTTTATTAATATATTTGTATTAATAACCATACATAATATTAAAAAAATATTTCTTTTAAATGCCTGAAAATATATCTTTTAAATAATGCAATGTTGCTGAAAATTATTGAAAAATATTTAAAAGAGATTGATTATTTATAGAATTGTATCAATTAATATCATACATTTAAAAGAGATTGATTATTTATGTAATTGTATCAATTAATATAATATTATTTTGAATTATCTATACTGTTATATTCTACTCTAATACTTACCAAATGTATTAAGTCTCTCCAAATAAAATAAGTATTTCAATTAGTTTTTTATTAATAAATAGTAAAGTAAAGTCAAAAAATTAATAAATCATTCATTAGTGATTTTTTTCCTTAATTCTCTCCTCACCCTAAATTCGAATAATAATTGTTGTTCATCCTTTTTTTTCTTCCAATATATGAGTAATAAACTTTTAGTCCATATTTTAAAAAATATATATATTAATATTGAAAATATATAATATATTATTTTGGATAAAAGAGTACTCTATATTTATGGATAAACTATATTATTCATATTATTAAATATTAATAATTGATGAACTTATAAACTGATAAGTCTATCATCCAAAAAAATAATGAGATTAAAAAAATATATTATTCCCTTAATATTGAAGCTGAAAAATATTGTTAATTTATTAATTCATATTATACACGAAATTATGACAACGAAAAACGTAAAAAAATCATCTGCAAAAAATGAGACACAAATTAATAGATTGATGCATAAAATTAAGATAATAACAGGCTAGAAAACATAAAATTGATAATAAAATAAAATGATTAAATAAATAAATTATGAGATAACAACGAAAAAATAAAAAATCATATAAATGAAAAAATTATGTAATCAAATCAAATTTTATAAGAATAACTATACATTAGTAATAAACACACAAAAATATTCGAATAGAAAATTAAATAAAAATAAAATTAATTACTTTTTAATCTTAATAAAAAAAATTGATGTTAATGATTATCAATTTAAATCATACTTAAGATAAAGTGCTATCGTCATTTTTATCAAATTTCTGTACATGAAAAAATTGATGTTAGCAACAAAAATAACAAATAGAATAATTCACTATATATTATAGTAAAAAATGAAAATATATAAATAAAATTAAAAAAATTGATTAATTTTGAATCTATAAAAACAAACAGATTAGTAGATACAAAATTAAGATAATAATAGGTTAGAGAAAATAATGTTTCGAATACAGACCACCATAAATAAATAATGAGATCACAACGAAACGAAAAAAATGCACAAATTATCTAATTAAATCAAATCTTATAAGAAGATTTATACATTAAAAATAAAAAACAAATAACAAATAACAAAATTTATTATATGTAAAGAATTATTTTTTAA
Source organism: Euphrasia confusa (assembly GCA_954870475.1). Taxonomy (NCBI): domain Eukaryota; kingdom Viridiplantae; phylum Streptophyta; class Magnoliopsida; order Lamiales; family Orobanchaceae; genus Euphrasia; species Euphrasia confusa. The sequence goes on from OX940960.1 coordinate 30,774,939, forward strand.
TATAAGATGTAAATGATTATCAAATTTTATCATACCTCTTTTAATAGCTGCTATCGTCTTCTTTAATAATTTTCTGCACATGAAAAAATGATGTTAGCAACAAAATAACAAATAGAATAATTTAATACTACATGAAAAAATATATATATATAAAATGTTTACTACACCCGCACACAAAAACAAATCAAAAATAATGCTAGCAACGAAATAACAAAATAGAATAATTTAATACTACAGGATAAAACGAAAATATATATTAAAAAAAAGTTTAGTACACATGCACATAAAAAACAAATCGTGAGTAAAAGAGCAAATGAAAGATAAAGTGAGTTATATATACTGTAGTTTTTAAATTGCCATATATAACCCAAAATTATGTTCAAAATTTAAAAATCTTTTTAATAATTATAATTAATATATGAATGAATTATGGAACCGTGTTATTATATACTAAAAATAATTAATAATCTTTATATAAGTTACGGCATACCATATATACTTTTTATATAATTAATAATTTAATTGTAAAGTGTTATTATATTAATGAATAATTTGATTCACTTCCTAAATATATTATAGATTTCTTGAGATTTGGGAGATAATTAAGGAACAAAAACTTATGGAAAATTTAAATTAGTTGACAGATTTAATACAATATTTTATAAATTTGTTGATGTGTTATTGAAACATCCATATTTTACATTATAATTAAAAAATAAATAGTATTAAAAAGTCCATGTAATAAAATTAGAGATAATTAAAATAATTAAATAAATAGTTGATAGATTAATAATTAAATTAATATTATTATTTATATTATATAAAAAATATTAATTATGATTATAATTAATTCAATTCTTGCAGAATTACGGTATAATTTAATGATTTAATGATTTAATGAGAGATAATATAAACTTTATTTTGTTACTTAAAAAATTATAAATTAATAATTCAATTAATATTATTATTTATATTATATCATAAGTCAACTAATTGTAAATAAACTAAATTCTCCATAATTAGAGATGGAAATAGTGAAATAGAAATTAATCTTAAGTTATGGAAACCAAAATTAATTGAATGGTATAATAGAAATTAATTGAATGGAAAGCAAAATTAATAATTAATAATAGTAATAGTTATTACGGAAATAAAAACTATATTTAACATTTTAATTAAAAAATAAATGGTATAAAAAAATCCACGTAGTGTGAACATGCTCATTTTTTCAAGTGATTCTATTGGTACACGCGGACGAAGAAAGCCTGGATTTATATATTGATAGATAGATAGATATAGATAAAAACATTATTAATAAATATTTTTATTATATATTAATTATTTATTCCTATATAGAGGTATAAATTTTTAAGCCTATTTATAACTGGTCCAAGTTGTTTATTTTGTACTTTCTCTATGGTATTAATTGTTAATATGGAAAATCTAACACATTTGAAATTTCATAGAAATACATTTTTCTTTATATTGTTGAGTGTTGACTTGTAGTATTCTTATGCATGATGATGTCTACACTATAAGGAGTTATTAATAAAGATTATAACTAGTTCTCAATGCATGTGTTCACATTCAAGAGATATGAACTAATTGTGATTGAAGCGATAAATAATTGATAATTATTTGCATGACCGGAAATGAATCCAACTAAATTGTTTTTTTTTAAAGGTCAATCACATATAAAAGAAAAAGTGTGAAACATAATAGCGCATAAGGGATGTGGCCCCCACCGCAACACCGAGCTAACAGACTAGCTCACCAACCAACCAAGCTAACATATGGCAGTAAAAAAAAAAAAAACACATTCACCAGGCTATATGCCATACCCTCTTCAGTGCACGTGCCTGAAGAGAGTCCGGAAGTCGTAACGAGCGGATCCTCTCCTGTATGATAGAAATCGCCTGAGAGGCCACCACTCTAGGGGACATCGAACGAGCCTCATGAATCCTCGTATTCCTCTCGAGCCAGATAAAGTAGATCAAAGCATCGAGAAGTCCACGATACGCACAAGATATTAAGTGCTTTCCACGCCATCGACTAAAGCACGTAAAACAGCACTATGCCAACTACCACGGGGCCATAGAAATTTCACCTCCACCTTCAGTCTCCGCAAGCACTCCCGTGAGAAGGGGCAATCAAAGAAGAGGTGAGAGTGTGTCTCCGCGCTCTCCCCACCACATAGTACGCATGAATCATCCCCTCGACCAATCCAATGCTTATCTTTAGTCGGCAGCCGACCTCGGATAGCCAACCAACTAAATTGTTTAGAAGGGTTCATTTGCTTGTATATAAACATTTTGAAAGTTAAATCTACAAAAGCTTCTACGATTGAATGAATTAACTAAAACTTTCTGGCATGATTTGGATGGGATCAGTACTGTTGTAGAATACATTTAGTGGCATTCTTCATTTTTAAGTTGGGAACTATAGATCTATTGTCTATCAGCTTAAAATCTCAACAGGGTGTATGAGTTGTAGTCTTGTAGTTCTCATGGGAAAGGAATCGATTGCACAGCTTACATATTAATATAATTTTATCAAACATTAGTTGTGAATAATGGCCGTGAATTTATCCTTCTAATCAAGTACAATATCCCTTTGTATTGGTTTCTCTTGTTCCATTGTAGCATTCCGAGCCGTACGGAGACACTCCGGAATGAACTTGATTATGTGAAGAACATGTGGAAGCACAGGCAGGAGCTGAAGGTCGAGGATGCTGGCATTGCTGCTTTGTTTGGGCTCGATCGAATGCTTTGCGTGGTATTGCGCTGGTGAGATTGTAGGAAGGGGATTTACATTTACTGGTTACTACCCCTGATTCCCTGAAACATCCGACTCAACCTGGCTGTTCATAATAATACTCAAGTCTCCGAATCTTGAGATTCCTTCTCGCGTCCGTATACTGAGATTCTTGCATGCCCGATATTTGTGTTACTGCAAAAGGTATTATGAAGCTGAGAAACCACTAGCAATTACTTGTCTCTTTGAGCTATATTTTTTAGTACTTATTTGAATAGCTATTACAACATAAAAACCAATACGAGTAATTAACAATTGTGGGACAATCCTTGTTTAATTTCTCTTAAGATCCTGAGAAATCTCAGAATGTCTGTCCTTCATTGCATTTTATTTTGCATCCTATATTTTCTCATAAAACCAAGGTAAAATTCTTGTATGGAATAATTCCTGGAGTATGAGAAATATGATAACTGGCATATGAAATTATTATGGTGCATTTCCAAGTAATGAATGATGCATGAAACAAATTTTAAGGCAAAACTGGTCGAAGAACAGGTCTCATGAAACTGCTGAACAGAGCCTCTTCTAGTCATGAGCCTTTGAGGGAAGGTCAACCAATTTGTGGATATGTGACCGATTGATTTTTCCAAACTTGAAGGTCGGCAGTTGCCAGCAAACGGTGGATCTCACGGCTCTGATATCAACTAACAGTGAATTTGTTTCAGCGTGAACAAGTGGGTGCACGCTAACCGTGTTGTTGAACGGACGTGAATACCATAATGTACATGCACATGTCTTGTCTCCCAAGTTAACGGAAAGCAAATCTCACAATTAGAAAAAATGCAAATTACAGTAATTTGCTTGTACACATCTAGAATGTTGATTTTTCCCAGTTAAAAGAAATGTATTTTTTATGGTAATTAAAAGATGGGGCATTTGTAAAAAAGTAAAGTCTTAGGTATTAGACTATCTACAATGGTTAAACCATTCAACACCCTACTTTATTACTCCACATCATCTTCTCTCTCTTCCACCTCATCATTAACATCCATTCAACTTTTACACCCTACAATAGTTTATTTAATAAAATTCAACACTCTACTCCACCACTTTTATTTCATCTTTTTATTTTCTTTTATAATTTTATTTTTATTAAATTCAATAAACAAATAAAAATATCAATTAATAATAAAAGAAATTGTATATTATATTTTTATTAATTAATTATTTTAATTAAAATAATTAATAATAAAATAAAGTATATAAATATTTTATTTTTTTTAAGTAATAAAGACGGAAAAAATAAGAATAGTCACGTTATTAAGACTAATTACAAAATACTTATAATGAAATATAATATAGTAAGCACACGACACAACTTTAATAAAACATACATAACTTAATTAATAACTTAATTAGTACAAGATTTGGAACGGGTGTTTTATCGAATAATTATCAAAGTTCAGATGATGAACCAACACACTTATTAGTTGTCTCCAGTCTTCCTTTGAGCACCCAATTATCATGCTCCAACTTATCAATTTGTGCTTTCAATCTTGCTACAATACCATTTTGAAGTTTGGCTAGTTCACCGTCAACCAGGCGGAAAAATTCACAATCATCGTACTAAAAAACAATTTACATCAGTCATCATAGCATCAACGGGTTAGAATAAAAAAAATACAAATGTATTTGTGATTTAAATTACAAATTACCTCATGAACGCCACAACGCAGATATCTTGTTGTTGTAGTTAGTAGTTCGACCTCTAAACCGTGGTGACAATTCACAGGAGGTCCATCTGGAGAAGATGAATAAAAGGTATACCCGTCTCTGCCGGGTGACTCGGGAGCGGGTTTCATTTCTTATATTTATTGCTATCGTATTTTTTTGGTGTACAAATCAAATGAAACTAACTTCTATTTATAGATAAAAAAATGATAAATTTTCGAATAAAAATAAAAATTAAAAAATAAATTTATTATAAAATAATTAATTTAAAAAGATAAGATAAGATAAGATAAAAATCTAAAAAATTAAAACGAACAAATGAAAAAAAAAACATGTGGCAAAAATGATAGATAAAGAGTGGATAAAATAATTCAATCCGTATAATTTTATACATCCAATTACGTGTGGACAAGTGGTTGCGGGTCCCACATTTTTTAATTTTCACACCCGTTGAATACTTTCAACATGCGGTTGCCCCTTTGGATTCAACACCCATTTTCAACTCCTTATTGGACCCGTTCAACTGTTGAAAAGCCCATTTCAACAGCCCCATTGTACATGGTCTTATACTACATTTTAGAACCTTTCTTTTGTCTAATTGTAAAAAGACATATCGTTCCCAATATAACCCTCTTCGTGTGTTTTTAACATTAAATTTGAATATATAAAGAAAACTAATAACTTACCATAAAAAAAAAAAACTTTGTCAAAACACGCCACTTCTTCCTTATTACAAACACAAATCTCAATCAAATTTGTGCATTTTCTGAGACAACCCTCACTCCATGATTCCCACCCGAAAATTTCTAGCCCGTTCCGTTTCGACTTTCTGGGTTTTGTTCGATCGACGTTTTTTCTGCAAGGATATCATACTGGAATCGCGCGACTTCGACGGATACGGGCGGCGAACCCTTCTTCAAGTTTTAAGGTAATGTTCAGAAAAATTGTTTTGATTACACGATGGGGTTTTTGTTGGGTTTTGACAGAAATCGAACAAATGCACTGATTTCCCCTAATCGTCCGACTTTAACTTTGTTAATTGGGATTACTGTGTGTTCTACCTATTTGTGTTTTTTGTGTGTTTTGTACGGTGATTTCACCTAAAACTAAAAACATCATGTTTTGTTAGTTTTTTAGTTCTTTCAGTTTTTTCTATGTTTTTCAGTTCTTAAATTTTTCTATGCTTGATTTATACATGGACGAAGGCAAACGAATCTCGAGGAGTTGTAGAGAGACATCGTTGGAAATTTTTGTTAGTTCCTGTGCTTGTTTAGGTAGATTTTATACCCATCAAGTTTTTTTGATAGTTCCAGTGCTTGTTGTTGGTTTCGGCACATTGTTTATGTTGAATTATGACTCGAATCAAAACGCAAAAAGAGGTCAAAATCACCGGAGAGGGAACCGCGCTCGCAGAAGGGTTTTCTGCTCCCGTCGAAAAGGTCAAAAATGGGTTTGGAAGTTTTTCGGCTTTTCGGCGCCCGCCAAAGTTTTTCCGCGACTGCAGAATGGAAATGGCGGTCGCCAGTTTCTGTCCCAGCGGGATTTCTACGCATGTTTGCGCTGAGTCTTTTTTGCGTGACCTTTTTGCACTGGGATTTTTTGCGTGGGTTTATTTAATTAGGGAATTAGAATTATATGAATTATAATTCTATTCCTTATTAATTTAGGAGTCGTAAATTAGGAAAATGATTTATTCCTAATTCTAATGGTTTTCAATTTGATAGGTTTGGTACACCTATAAATTGGGGTTCTCCGGTAGACGAAAATCATAGAGTGCAATAGATCATAGAGTGGATTATTGTAAGTCTCAACGACGTAGTGGATTTCTTTCTTCCCGTGGTTTTTTCCCGTGTTTTGGGTTTCCACGTAAATTTGTGTGTTCGTTCTTTTCGTTTATCTTTTCTTCGCATCTCATATATATTTCGAGAGCCGTGAGAGATTTAGTGTTTCAATATCGCAACAAGTGGTGTCAGGGCATCGTAAAAGGGCACAACAAGTGGTATCAGAGTTAGGTTACGATCCTGTGACCTGTTATCAGGAGCTTTCGTTGGGGATCCCGGACGCGGAATCCATACGAGGCGGGCGTTGCGGATATTGGTGTTTCTAGATCCAGGTGGAGCTCGAGAATATTTTTGGAGATGGCGACGATGGTTGATATTCGGTGTTAGATCGGAACACGTGGTTCTCTTCATGGCGATTCAAGGTGGAGTTGGTTCAGTGGTTCTAACCAACATGGAACTTGATGATGCGTTGCTGGAGCATGGACGATGCCAAGCGCGATGGAGCCATAAGAGAAGGTATGGAAGAATAGAAAGGTAAGAGGTATAATTGCACTCTATCCCTCCGGTGATTTGTGTCATGCGGTTGCGACTTTGCGATCGAGGGAGACAATGAAGGAGGTTTCAAGTAGTGAAAACCCGAGGGAATATTTTGATGTCCATGGTTGGGCAAAGATGATGAAATTCCAGGGGGTTGTCATTACTACAAGAAAAGAGAAGTGGTGAAAATCTAGGTGAATTTCTTAATGTCCAAGGTGGAGCATGGAAGAAATTCTAGGTGATTTGTCACTACTGCAAGGAAAAGAGCCACGTGAAGGGGGAATGTCAGGCCCTGAAGAATCGGAGAAAGGAATCGAAGGTGGCCGATTCCGGAGAAGGAGGTTTCACTGATGGGGAACTCCTAGTTGTCTCTGATTTGGGGAATGTGTGAGGGGTGGATCTTGGATTCTGGATGTTCGTATCATATGTGTCGAAACATGGATTTGTTTGACAGGTTTGATGAGAGTGTCGGTGGAACGGTGGTCATGGGGCATGGCACATCGTGTGAGATACGCGACACGCGAACTGTGAGAATCAAAATGGTCGATGGGCATATTCGAACCCTCGGTACTGCAAGGTACGTTCCGGTCCTGAATGGTAATCTTATCTCTCATAGACCTTAGATCCGAATGGGTACCTATTTCGGTAAAGGTGGAGTGTTGAAAGTAAGTCGGGGCGACTTATTTTGCGAGGCGAGAGAAAGATTTGGTGGATTGTATGAGCTATGCGGCAACACAATTACCAAGTGGGCAACTGCCTCTGCCCAAGGAAGGCATTCGCTGGAAGGTGAGTCGGGATCACCTTGTTTTAAAAGTCATGCGCATGTGTGTTGGTGTCGGGGACACCGGGAATACTAACCCGAATAGTATTCAAAATTTGGATAATCGAGTCTAGGCGTACTATGGATAGCACTGGATGATTAGCGAATGCAGGTAGTGCTGATAGTAGTGGGAAGGCGAGATTTGAGAATGGAGATTGCGTGGAGGTCATAGAGCTTGGTGGTACCCAAGGACGATCGGTGCAACTTTGCATTCTTGTACTAAGTTTGGTGCGGTTCAAACTTAGGTTGCTCATGTTTTGAGTGAGTCCTGCGGGGCTGGGTGGAAGAAAGAAAAATTGGTTTATGATCGTTGGAGGATGGTGCGGCTTGGAATCGCGGGGATTCTCGTCAAGGTGGAGATTTGTTGAATTATGACTCGAATCAAGACGCAAAAAGAGGTCAAAATCGCCGGAGAGGGAACCGCGCTCGCGGAAGGGTTTTCCGCGCCCGCCGAAAAGGTCAAAAACGGGTCTGGAAGTTTTTCGGCTTTTCGGCGCCCGCCGAATGTGCTTCGGCGCCCGTCAAAGTTTTTCCGCGACCGCAGAATGGAAATGGCGGTCGCCATTTTCCGTCCCAGCGGGATTTCTGCGCATGTTTGCGCTGAGTCTTTTTTGCGTGACCTTTTTGCACTGAGATTTTTGCGTGGGTTTATTTAATTAGGTAATTAGAATTATAAGAATTATAATTCTATTCTTTATTATTTTAGGAGTCATAAATTAGGAAAAGGATTTATTCCTAATTCTAATGGTTTCCAATTTGATAGGTTTGCTACACCTATAAATTGGGGTTCTCCGGTAGACGAAAATCATAGAGTGCAATACATTATAGAGTGGATTATTGTAAGCCTCAACGATGTAGTGGATTTCTTTCTTCCCTTGGTTTTTCCCCGTGTTTTGGGTTTCCACGTAAATTTGTGTGTTCGTTCTTTTCGTTTATCTTTTCTTCGCATTTCATATATATTTCGAGAGCCGTGAGAGATTTAGTGTTTCAATATCGCAACAAGTGGTGTCAAGGCATCGTAAAAGGGCACAACAGTTTATGTGGGTGTTTCAGATTATTTTTCCTTTTTCCAAGGGATACTGCAATCTTGCAGAGATAGTGAAGAACAAAATAAATTATTTAAACCATTTGCATGTGGTGCTGACTGGAATAAAAACAGGGATTGACAGGGGAATATCATTATAATCAACACCAGTATTTTTCTGGATCAAAATGTTAACATCCATAATAAAATTCAATTCAAAGACAAAGAATATGTAATTGTTTCAACAAATACTCATTGTTCATATTTAACCTAGGTTAAAAAAAGAGAAATATGTTGTTTTATGTCGAAACTAAACAAATCAAGACATGAAAAAACCGAACTGATCATGAAAATTAGTAAACATGTCTCGAGGCTAAACCAATGACCAAACACTAAATTACTTCTGTACACGTTGAGCTCGTTTCTGTTATGGGTGGAGCTAGTTCCTATACCTGTGTCTGATGGATCAGCCCCTTCCTTGCAGGTGAAAATATTTAATAGAGTATAGTCCGCAAGTATATGTTAATAAACATGTCTCGCTAGTAATCATAACTTATTTTTTCGACTTTCTTTGGTTTAGTCTCCAATAATATTGTGTTGATAAGCATGTCTCGCTTGTACTCGTAAATTGTTTTTTTCGATTTTTTTTGTTTAGTGTTCAATAATATTATTGTGTTAATAAACATGTTTCGCTGATATTGCTTGCTTCAGTAATCACTGGGCGAGTGGCGTGGTTGATCCTCGCCTTCATGTGTAAGCTTGATGACGAGAAGTTAGTCGAGCTGCCAGAGAACTTAGCCGAGCTCCCGTTAAATTTGAAGACGAGAAGTTAGTCGAGCTGCCGGAGATTTTCTGATCATTCCTTTCCTTCCACAGGTGATACACCTACGTTCTTTCATTCAATCAAGAGAACAAAGAAAGCACGACAGAAACAACGACGGCAACGTCACGAAGCTCGAGATGGGATCCCTCCTGCGCTGCTTCATATTGAAACCAAGCCCCGATCACTAAGACTTTGAAGAACATCAGTAGAGATACCTGATTTCGTTTCTAAATATAGACCAACACCATGTTTCTTTAGCAATCTGCTTCTACATTTTGCCTTTTGTAGTTTATCTATCATTACAAAGCAAGCAATGTGAAAGATGATATTCTTATTGAACATGGTGATAAGATCTGTTTTGATATTTTTATTGAACATGGTGATAAGATCTGTTTTGATCATAGTTAATGTGTGTTCGAAATTTTGATTTTGTATGATACGAAACTAGCAACAAAACTAGAACTGTCAAACGGCATATTATTAAGAAACTAATTGGTAATTGTATTATACTACACAAAACTAACAACAAAATTAGAACTTTACATCACACAAAACTAGTTGTTAATTGTATTACATTACATTAAAATTGGTAACGAAACTAGTTGGAACTATCCAAATTACTAAGAACAAAACTAACTGATAATTATATTACATTACATAATATTAGAAACGAAACTAGCTAAAATTCATAAAACAAAGAACGAAATTAGCTTGTAATTGTATTACACTACATCATAAAAATACGAGATTTCAAAAAAATAAACACCCTAAACGGGTCCTTCAAATCGTATTTTTGCGCCCTGTCGCTATTTCGAGCGGGCCGATTTCACTGTAGTGTTGTGACTCTGCCCAGATGATCCACCATCTTACTCAACGCCCCCCCAAAATAACTCGTGAGTAAATTAAATTGCTGCTTCTGGCCGTGGGATACATGTGGAGTCAAATAGGGCCAGCGATCAAATTCAAGGGTTGCATTGCGGAGGGCCACAACATAGCCCGTGCTCGAACTAAGGAAGAACTAGAAGAGGGAGCGGGGCAGGTCCACAGCCTGTCCTTGCTGCAAACACACTTGTTGGACTCGGAGTTGGAGTTTGATGAGTCCAGGAGTAAAGCCTCATACTATGTGACGATAGGGAATAGCCTTAGGCATATAGATGAGGTCGTGCGTTGATGGTCTATACATATAAATGCGAACAGGATGATATCTCTTTCAAAGAAAAATTGAGATGACCTGATTGTGAGGGCCGCCGCGTTGAGTATCTGTTGCACGTGCGAGTGCGATGGAGAAGGAGCGCTACTCGTAGAGGCGAAGCGGTGGCCGTAAGATTCAGATCTCTCGTTCGGGCTCTCTCAAAGATCTCAACGTGGCTGAGTCGATCGATGAGCTAGACGAGCAGAAACTTGATCTCAACGTGGAAGATTCGGATATGGAAATGTCTGGTGGGCTGCCAGCGAGCTGTTTTGAGGAGACTCCCTCCGGCAGAGATGCTATAGGCGGCTAGAGTGTGGAAGGGGTAGAGGGAGACTGTTCTTTTTTTTTTTTTTAGTTTGATTTTAATTCGGCCAATCTTTGTCCAAAATATATGAGATTAACAAAAGGTTTATTCCTTGTTAAATTAGACATAAATAACTCTCCAAGGTTATTTATGACATTTTGAATTTGAAAAAGATACTTCAATTATAATTATTAGTCTTTAAATTACTTAAACTAGTATCACTACCCGTGCGATGCACGTGATTTATTGGTTTGAAATAATCTAAAATTATATTTAATTTCTAACTATTTCAGTCAAAAATTTATTAATGGATTAACAAATTGTTTTATTTAATAATCGAACTCTCACTTAAATTTGTAAATTTGTATTAATCTCATTATTAACCATTATCTCAATTATAAAAATTTTATTATTTTCAAAGACTACGCATGTTTGATGTAATTTATAGTATTAAGCTTCTTGGAGCATAGCCGAGTGGTAAGGCCTGTGGTGATGTTGGTGTAATTCTCCGACGCAGAGTTCGAATCTCGGATATGACAAATTTTCATTGAAATATTATGAAGTTAGTCCTTAGATGAGACCTATTAACTATGACTAATTTTTATTGAAATATTATGAAGTTAGTTTTTGGATGAGAAATATTGACTCTCTCCCACATGTGTTTGCTACTCGGGCGCATCCCTCGATTTACATCCTACCCGATCGAATAGTCTCTGATCTGGTGGAAGAGGAGTTTCTCGTCTCATCCTACCCGATCGAGAAGCCTCTGATCTGGTGGAAGATGAGTTTCTCTTCTCTAAATCCTACCCGATCGAATAGTCTCTGATCTGGTGGAAGAGGAGTTTCTCATCTCATCCTACCCGATCGAGAAGCCTCTGATCTGGTGGAAGATGAGTTTCTCTTCTCTGCATTGATCTTACATCCTACCCGATCAAGGAGCCTTTGATCTGGTGGAAGATGAGTTTCTCGTCTCATCCTACTCGATCGAGAAGCCTCTGATATGGTGGAAGAGGAGTTTCTCTTCTCTGCATTGATCTGGTGGAAGAGGAGTATTTTTCTCTGCATTTCTCGAGTGTCAAACCCATCCAACAAATACCTAAAACTGCTGGGGAAATCCAAATAAATGGAAAATAAAAATTATAATGTTGGAAAATAAATAGAAATATAAAAAAAAATGAATTTACTTGGTGAACATGAGATGAGATGGTAGAAATGCAATTATATTAATATAACGTATGTTAACCTGCAAAACAAATTTAACATAATGGAATCAGGGATAAACTAAAAAAAAATCTAGTCGAACATAATTAATAACCCGATTCAATGTTCAAAAAAATAAAAAAGGACATACGAAACCAGATTATATCAAGAGAAAATAATATACTTAAAAAATTTGATTAATTTTTTTTAACTCAAATGGATTAAAGAACCGAAAGAGATTGATTTTTATGAGATATAATGAATTAAAATTAAATTAATATTAATGGAATAAAAAAGAATTTTGAGAAAAAAAATAAAAATATATATATATTTAAGATAATAATTAATTATTATTACCAAAAATATATAATATCTAATTACTATTTAAAATTTATATATAATAATTTAAATATGATTAATAATATTACTAATTATAATTTATAATTTTTTTATTTATAATTTATAGTGTGAACACAATATTATTATTGTTTTTCTATTGGTCCACGTGACATTAGTAGATCCTGAAATTATATATGTATAGATTGAAGTAAAAAGTAATATAATATACATTACTTACCATGATTCCAAACTATAGTATTTTATTATAGTATCAATACTTAGGCTCTGTTCTTTTGGACTGAAACTAACTGAACCTTACTGAACTGAACTGAACTGAACTGAATAGATCTGAACTGAACTGAAGTTCAAAATAAATAATAATATAAGATTATTTTTTAATAATATTAATTGTTATATTTTTTTAAAAATAAATAAATAAATTCATAAATGGTGTTTTTTATTTAAATTTTTTTTATTTATCAAATATAATTTTTTTATTAACTAAAATTTCACTATATATTAATTATTAATATATAATTTAATTACAATATAACAAAATAATCTAAAATTAATAAAAAATTATATATTTTTTAATTTATAAAATATTTATTTACTTAAAAATAATAATGTTTCATATTTACTTAATAAATTTAAAATTTATAAATATAAAAATTAAATTAAATTATTATTTTATATTTAATTTATTTAACTTTTAAATTAATCTGGTTTTATCCGGTCCAAAACCGGACCAGACCCGAATTTACCGGTCCGGTTTGGTTCGGACCGGTATTATTTCGGTCCAGTTTCCGGGTCATGCTTTTTCATGATTCCGGTTCCGGTCCTATTCGGTTTCGGTCCGGTTCGGTCCGGTTTTGGACCGATGAACACCCCTACATGGACCACCTAGAGTTATTTCATAACATTTCAATTACCGACATTCTTCATTAAGAATGAAAGTTGAATGTGTTTTTGGTCAGTTGAAAAAAAGGTGGAAGGTGTTGAAAATTATGCCTCAAATAACACAAAAGTATCAAATGTCAATTATTGTTTCTTGTTTCACACTTCATAATTTCATACGAATGCACGAGAGTGGTATTCCAATTGTACATCATGATGTTGCCAGTGGGAGAACATATTCAAACTTGGATGACAAAAATCGAATGAAGCTCATGTCTAAGGTAAGGATGGATATAGCTGAAGCTATTTGGAAAGATAACAACACCGAAGAGCATGACGATAAAGTACAACAAAATGATAAGGAGTTAGATCATATGAAGTAATTGATCGATTATTTAAATTTTATAATTTTTGTAATTTTTTTTCAATATTACAAACATTTAATATTTATTGACATTAATTTTTATTTTATTATTATTATTTTTATTATAATAATAATAATCATTATTATAATAATAATAATTATTATTATTATTGTTGTTGTTATTATTATTATTATTAAAAACTGAACTGAAACTGAATTGAACTGAACTGAACGGACCTGAACTGAACTGAATAGAACTGAACTGAACTGAACTGAAATGAAATGAACGGAAATTAAGTCCAAAAGAACAGGGCCTTAAAGTATTTTTTTCTCTAAAATTCTCTTAAAAGATGAATTGAAATTGTGTTAAAAAAAAGCAACTTTCACGCGGTATTTTAAAGACTACCTTATTCAGTGGTTTGTTAATTTTCACACTATATAGTATATATTCCCTCCGACCATTAATAGATGTCATAGTTTGTTGGATACGGAGTTTAAGAAAATTGTTATTTTTTAATTTTTTAATTAAAAAGTAAAGAGTAAAAATATATTTTAAAAGTGAAAAATAAAGTAGGTGTGAGTAAAGGTTAAAAAGTAGATGGGGTAAAGTAGAATAAAATTGTATATTAAAATGAAAAAGTTAAAATAATTATTTCCTTTTTTGGGGTGTGTCAACTATTGTTGGACACTCCTAAAAGGAAAGTATGTCAAGTGTCTTTGGACCGATGGAGTACCTCTTAATTCATGTTCACGTTTTGAAATAATAATCGAAACATTTATCAAGTCAAAGGTTGCATCGTTCCTTCTATTACAATTCACCACCGATCAACGATGCATCTCATCTTAGTCCGATGTAACCTAGAGCTAGCTAGCTAGATTTGTAACTAAATTCATTTGGGTTGCTATTTTAATTGGTCAAAGGATGTAAATTGTAATGTATAATTGAGTAGGTTCCAAACACTAGTAAATAAGTTCAAACTTTTCATATTTGTTTATTTATTTTGATTTATTTTATTATAATTATATACCAATATTTAAATAAATATCCTAATAAAAATACCTTTTCCTTTGGAATCAATACTTCATCAACGACCCGGACGCCCATTTCTTTTCCTACCCGACGCGTTTTTTTGCATCAATACAAAAATCCTTTCATTCTTTCTTCCCCAACACATTCAGTTCTAATCAAAACCTTACCAAACGATAATCCCAACCATTTTTCTTCTTCTGTAGATTCATATTCTGTTTCCAGAATCAACATAATCCGTGGGCGAAAAATCAACATCAGTAATCGCAATTTTCAGAAGATGAAGAAATCGAGGCTTCTGCATAACCCCAAGGACTTGCTTTCTAGGAGCTTTAATCCTGCTAAATGGTACAGTTTTTTCCCCAATTACATCAGACATTCAGAACTGCCATTATAATCTGTAAATTAATTATATGGAAAGTTATGGCGTTGTAATATTACTAATTTCTGTGTTTTCTGTTAATATATATTTTTTAATTTTCGATTGTATTAATTTATTGAGGTTTGATGCAGCAAAACATCGTTGAGGCTGGCTGGATCAAGGCTGAAGCTATTGAGGAACAAGAAGGAGGTGCAATTGAAGCAGATGAATCGGGAAATAGCACAGTTGCTCGAGTCTGGCCAGGATCAGACGGCTCGAATTCGGGTGTGTTTTTAACCGGGCATATTACGATGAATGGGTTTTAAATCGTTTATTTAGAATATTCTGATCTTGCTTGTGTTTGAAATGTACTTGTTAAAACAGAAGCACATACGATTCAATGCATTTTCGAACATCTGCTGCCGATTTTGCTTAGAGATATTGAGCTGCAGATGTATTCGTTGAATCGAATGATATGCTGCCAATTTAACTAACAATTTGTATCCTGACAATGACATAAACTCACTTCGTCTGTCCCTATCTTATAAAAATTCAGGTTGAACATGTGATTAGGGAAGAGAAGATGATGGCTGCATATGATCTCCTTGAGATATACTGTGAACTTGCTGTAGCACGTCTTCCAATAATCGAGTCACAAAAGTATGTATACTATGCACTCTGAACTTTTCATAAATTTCTGTTATATTACAAACTCTACAGGTGAGCCGACGCAACATGAATAATGGAAGTGGATGTTAAGTACTTAAGCAAAGTGGATATTTAGGCCTCAAATTGTTTCTAAGGCATCATATCTTAACTGTACTCCGATATTATCTCTTTGTAGGAACTGCCCCATTGACCTGAAGGAAGCCATTGCAAGCTTAGTGTTTGCAGCACCAGGTTGCGTAGATGTTCCTGAACTTCTTGATGTGAGGAAGCAGATTACATCAAAATACGGAAAGGACTTCACCACGGCAGCCACTGAACTTCGCCCACAGTGTGGTGTGGGCCGCATGGTATATAGAGAAGTTAATTTTATTTCGCAACTTAAAATTAACATGCAAGTGATAATAGTATAAGTTTTAATTGTCTACTGTTACGCACTGCAGTTAATTGAGAAATTATCTGCCACGGCTCCCAATGGACAGACCAAACTTAAATTCTTGAGTGCAATAGCTGAGGGGCACAATGTTAAATGGGACCCCAAGTCATTTGGAGACAAAGACTACGTATCCCAAAATGACCCGCAGGTAGGGTTTTGTTGCATCACACTATTAATATCCTAGAGGTGGAAGAAATATTTAAAAGTATTTCGAGTCATGTTTTCCTTTGCTCATTTTAATTATTTTCATTATCAGGGCGAACCAAGTTCCTTGACCAAGGAGAGTGAACAGTATGCCAAACCTCCTCATTTTGAAGCTGCACAAGGCCAAGCTCGCCCAAACAACAACAATGTGATGATGCAGACTTCGCCATCGAACTTTTCACTACAGGATGATAGAACCTCAGTGGCCCCAGAAAAGCTCGTTTCTGCCCTAACTGCAGTTCGCGTTTATACAGTTTGCGATGAATCCAAGTGTGTAATCATCTTCTTTTCTATTTCTCCACACTCATTCGTTATTCGACTTACTGCTGATGAATTGTTTTATTTAAGCAGATACCTGATTGTGAGAAACGTTCCCTCTCTAGGGTGTGGCGGTGAGTTGCTGAAAGTGTTCTCTACATATGGGCAAATTGAAGAGTAAGTGATTGTGTATTTATAGTTATGTTACGCGTTTATATCTTGATTATGCTGTGTTAAAATTGTATTGTTACGTGCAATTGTGTGTTGTCCCACACATTTTATTCACATGGAAATGGAGCCCGGCGTACAAGCCTACGGAGCATTTCCTCCTATTACCAATTGGTTTTTGGATGAAACATCCCTAGTTGACTAAGGGTTCCCTTTCCCGTTTTGTACTTTTTTCGTTTATTGTTGCTGTACATTTTCGGGCATGATAGAATAGGTTAGTTGTATATGTATACATTGCATTACCCTGATAAAGATGAAAATAAAAAAGAAATAACTTACACTTCCAATTTCTACATGTAGTAAATTAAAATTCGATCTCTACTTCTACTAATGTGTTCCTATGTTTTGTTTAGATGCAAGCCTATGGACGCAGAAGAATGTGAGATGTATACTGATGTTTACTGGATCAAGTTTCATCAGGTTAGCAATGCCAGGTAATTATTTCTTGCCTCTTTTTTTTAAAAAATATTTTTTTACGTATGTTCACTGTGTCCATAAATGTAAACTCATTTATTGTATATGCGTTTATGATTAAAGCTTGAAGCTAAGTATTTATATTGATAGGTTTGCTAAGAGAAAGTTAGACGAGTCTGTATTTCTCGGAAATAGAATACGTGTATCATATGCACCTGAATATGAGAGCCTCTCTGATACAAAAGAGAAGTTAGATGGGAGGAGGAAGGAAGTTCTGGCACGACTAAACCGTAAGTCGACATTAAGAAAGGGTTAATTAATAATTAAAAAAAGTTACCATTGTATTCTAGTTTAGTTACAATAATCCCAACTATCTTTGAAATCTACAAATGTGCTATCTTCTAGAAAGGCTGATTTATGCATATTTTTGTATTGGCTGCGAACAATTTATTTCAGCTAGAAGATCGAAAGGCCCTTCAGATTCTCCGAATGAACCTTCTTCAGTTCCTACACCTTCAGTTGCACAGTAATATTACACGCGTGTTTGTCTAAATTATTTAGGAAATCCAACTTGTTCTTTTTTCTTACCTTTAGCGAATTGCCTTTTCTGACTTGTAGGCAGTTGAAGGAGCCAGAAATTGCCGCAACTCGACAAACATCTTCCAACATATTACCTTCTAATCATAATCAGGTTTGTGTACTACGATTATTGTTTAGAGTAATACTTTCTTGCTAAATGCATTTTTTTTTTTTCGTTCTTTATCAGTAAAGAAAGCCCTTTTGTTTATGAATGGTTTCAGGAATATTTCCCCTTGGAATCTATGAATCGAACAGTTCACTTGGTGAGGGAGAAGTTGAATAAGGTGATTAATGATCAAATCACAAATGTTTCCCTCTCTAAGTTTTCATATTTCTTTGAGCTTGGAATTAACTTTATGGCTGTTTCTAGATACAATATAGTGTGGGCAACACAGAACCTGCTTCGTCCAAGAGGATATGTGTCCATAATAGAAGAAGAATCTAATAGACTTGTATGTTGACAAAGTGGACTCAGGAGACCAGTGCCCCAATTATACAGCCCCGTCAATTGAAGGATTATTTCCTCATTTGTTTTCTATTTTTCCGATGGCTTATTTCTTCAATCGGAAATTTCATATGGCTAATCTTTCTTGCCTTTGAATGGATTCGTGTTCGATGGAGATTATATCCAACCTTTTTAAGTTCGTATTAAGAATAATGTATTTCAGTGTATAAACTACGTTTGCCTGATTGTAATTATTTGACCTAATTATTGGAGTGAATCAGTGATCGTAAATGAAATTTACAAATTGTCGGCCAAATCAAATCATTAATACTACTATAAATTCAAAATAGGGGTACATAAACAAGGGTAGGGTTAATTAAACAAGAATAAGAGTATACGTACTTCTTTCAGACTAATGGTCATGAGTCGTTTATTGTTCTAAACTAATTGTCACGTTTGGAAAATTACAACTAAAACTAATGGTCACGTTTGGAAAATTACAACTAAAACTAATGGTCACGTTTGGAAAATTAAATAAAGTAATAATGGTCACGTTTGGAAAATAAAAAAAGACGCGTGACCATTATTTTGGGGTCGATCTTCATTCCATAAAAAGCCCATTTGGGCCCACAGATTACACATCTATAATCCTATTCAAACCTTTCACCGCGGTAAAACGATAGAATTGAAAACCCTAACAGTAACAGAGCATACACTGACTGATACGATGGCCGGTAGAAAGAAGAAGAAGACCGCGAACGCGAAGAAGACCTCGAACGCCGCCTCCGCTGCCGGTCGCCAACGTGGCACCAAGGTTCGGAAAACCCTATTTTTTTGTTTAATTGGATATTGATGAATGTTGTTGGTACTAATATACTTGGTGTATTTTAAATGTTTTTGTTATGTGAATTAATCTGACAGTGTGAACTAATAATTTAAATATATATTACTAATAGAAATTATATTGTTTGATTCAAGGCATATTTTGTTCTTCATAAATTTTGTGTATTTATACATATTGCTATTGATTTTTGTTGGTTAACAATGTTGGTATGGTGTGTTTTTGCGTTCGATTATATGGATCTGATTTGATCTGATCAATTTCATACTCGTATTGATCTGTGTATTTCGATTATGACGATGAATTTAATTTGTTGATGTTTTCCTCAGAAGGTGGAAGCGATCCCTAGTGTGGTGTGCGTGATGTGCTCCTCCTCCGACGACAAAGGCTCGGCGGAATCTGTATTCACCTCCGCGGCCTTGCCCTGATAGGCTTTTACGACGACGGCTACCTCTGCCCTACCAATCTCCTCAAACCCTTACCACCCCTTCCAGCCCCCACCCCCTTTTCCGACAACGAGCCCCTGCCCCCCTTTCCCACTTTCCGATGATGTCATTCCCCCCTCCGATGATGATGTTCCCGATTCCAACTCAGCCGCTCAATCCCATGATGATGATGATGTCACTTCCAGCTCAGCTATTGCCGTCGTTGGCTTACAGAACGTCACCATCAGGGCTGTCCCGGAGCACGACGCCGTCGCCGCCTCCGAATCCGTTCCCAACTTCTCGGTCCTCGTCGGGCTGAGGGCCCCACCTCTCTCCGGCCCTCGGACCTCCATCGACCTCGTCATGGTTCTCGACGTCAGCCGCAGCATGCACTTCGAGGTCGAAGCTCCTCCTCGTCAAGCAGGCCGCCGCCTTCGTCGTCGACGACCTCGGCCCCTCCGATCGGCTCTCGCTGGTCGTCTTTTCAAACTGCGCCAACAGAGTCTTCGGCCTGAAAAGGATGACGGAGCAGAGGAGGGCCCACGCCAAGTCAGCCATCGACTCGCTCACCGCTTGCGGGACCCAAACCAACATCCTCATGGCCCTCCACTACGATGCGCGCGTCCTCGACGAGCGGGCCCACCGCAACCAAGTGTCGAGCGTCATGTTCCTCTCCGACGGGAACGACACCTGGAACACGAGACAACCTTCGTCTTATCTCCTCGCTTCCATCAATCGAGAAAAGATTCCCGTCCATGCGTTCGGTTTCGGGGCGGACCACGACCCAATCCTGATGCACGCCTGTAACGACCCGTTTTTAATTATTTTAATTTTCCGAAAAATCTTTTAAATAAATTTTAGCTTAGCCTAAATTAAATCTCATCCCACTTGAATTTTAGCCCAATTTCATTTCATTATACAATACCAACAACCCAATAGATATAATCCGATTATTCCATCCGTAAAGTCCAACCCATACATTTTGCAATGAAAATTAAAACTCTTGATTCTCATCCGATAAGTGATTCCATTCCTATCATCTCTCAACAAACCTACTTCTAAAACATCTCCTTAACACAACCCTAAATCTACCTATAAAAAACCTATCACATATTCCGCCCGTAGCATACCAAAAACATACACCATATATCCATATACAATGCAAATCCTTCTCAAATCTTAATCCGAATATCAAATCGAGAATTTTTCCTTAACCCATCATATCAAGTTCTTCATCCGACCATTACATCCGCCGTTGGAAACCGGAGCAGTCGAAAGCCCCATCAGGACAGGCCAAGAACTTACTTTCGGAGACCTCTCGATCGAACCCCGATCACGTAGAGAATACTGATGCTAAACCTCTATCTTGTGTTGGGTTTGATGGAGCCAAACCAAAACCGGAAGACGACGAGCCAAAGCCGAAGACGGAACGAGGCGAAAACGGAGTGTTTTCACCTCAGGCACCAGGCGGGCGCCAGGGGACCAAGCGGGCGTTTGGTCCCATCTTCAGAATGCCCCAGCCCCGAGCAAGCGAGCGCTCGAGGGCCAGGCGGGCGCCCGCGACCTTGAGCAGGCGGGCGCCTGGGGACCAAGCGGGCGCTTGGTCCCAACTTCAGAGAGCTCCATTCTGGAGCAAGCGAGCGCTTCGGGTGGGAGCGGGCGCCTGGTCCCAGGCGGGATTTCTTGACCGCGTTTGACTCGTTTTTGGGGGGGCCTTTGACTTGGTCTTGACTTGGACAACCTATAAATACTTCCTCCCCCACCCCTTGTGAACCATGCTTGACATTTCTTAGCCACCGAAAGTAGATCTACATCTAGATCTTGAAGAGAGAAGAGAGAAAGAGAGTTAGGGTTAGAATTTGGGGAAAATTTTTGTAAGCTCTTGGAAGCTCGATTGTATTTCTTAATCTTCTCGTTGGGTGGGCTAGAGTGTAAGTATCCTAGAGAGAGTCGAGAGAGTTAGGATTCGAGTGAGAATTCTTGTAAAGCTCGGTGTATCGATTCGGTTTATCTAGTGAAAGAAAACGTGGCGGCAAAGTGGACGTAGCCCATTTGGGTGAACCACTATAATCCTTGGTGTCGTTTTCTTGTTTGTTTTTCTCGTTTCGTTTCTCGTATTGTGTTGATTGCTTCGATTGTGGTTTGCTCCTATATCGCTTTATATATATATTGTTGCTTGGGTGCTCGGAGTATATATATTGTGTTGCGATTGGTTGTTGTTGTTGGTTGGTCGGGAATTCGGTACACTCGGGTTGAGTGGATTCCCGACAACGGTTGGAAGTCGTTTGTTCTCGGGATTGGTGATCGAGTACGGGGTGGATTCGTTTGAGATCGATTGGAGTTTCCGTCACGCATCGGGCGTGTCCGGTCGATCGGGTATCGACGAGTCAAGGAAAAATTCCCTAGTGCTCTCGAGGAGCGGGTCCCGGTGGTCCGACGTGTAGTCGGTGGTCTCGTTGACGTAAAGCACCGCCCGCCTTCCTTGGTAGCGTATATCGACCCCCATCATCTTGGCCGGAAATCGAACATCGTTCGTGAGTCGAGAAGGCGTAGCCCTCTCCTGAAATCAGATGCCGTCGTGCTCTGTCCGAGGGACGAACCGCCGCTGAACACCTCCAGACCCATTGAAGCCATGCCCAACACCATCGTCGTTAGCCAAATCAGGATGGTCGAACCTCTGCCCGTAATTGAAAATCAAAGCTATAGCAGGGCTTTCAACTCCCGTCGCCGCTGCCCCTTCTCCAGCCGACGCCAAGTCGATCAACACCAGTCGTCATCGCCATGGCGTTTCATCCCGGTCGTCGATGTTGCTGCTGCCCGTGAATTGATCGAACACCGTGCTGCTCTTCAAAGAAGTCGTATAAGATGAATCCCCACGAACACGACTTCACCGGACGACGCCTTAGCTACTGCCCTTTCTCACGCCGATCTCTCTGCAAATAGAAAAGGAAAAACAAAAAGGGGTAAATAAATTCTAAATCCCTAACTTCCGTCAACATATCCTAATAATATGTGTTAATTGCAATAAGGTCCTTGTACATTGATTTATTATGGGCTAGGCTACCTTTAAACCAACAAATTAATTATGGAGTCCAATGAAGTTTCAAATATTATATTCTCAACCCCTCAAGTCCTGGAAGTTGCTAGTACAGTCCTTAAATCGTTAGACGTGCATTCTACTCCACCATTTCATGCCACGAAAAATTGAGGTAGGTACAAGTTGTTGGGTTGCTTCGTTGATTTCATGACTTGTTATATATGTGTATTTAATGTGTGCATTATATAGTTTAAATAAGTATACGAATAATCGTTATTACCTAAGATCGGGGAAAAGGGTCGAGGGGATTAACGCAGTTCATTCCATCGTTGTAACCGGAGACCGGGGAAAAGGGTCGACGGGGAGACGCAATAGTTGGCCCAACTCGCAGTATTCACGATAACAAGTTTATCGCAGTTCACGATAACAAGTTTATCGCAGTATTCACGATAACAAGTTTATCGCAGTATTCACGATAACACGATTATCGCAGTTCACGATAACACGTTTATCGCAGTTCACGATAACAAGTTTATCGCAGTTCACGATAACAAGTTTATCGCAGTATTTTCGATAACTAGTTTATCGCACTGTATTATTATTCATTCTATGTGGTGTTCATATGGTTTGTGCATATATTCGATTCATGGGTTAAACGAGTAATTGTCCTGCTGAGCTTTAAGCTCACACCTTCAACGCCATTTTTTTTTCAGGTACTAACGAGGATGCCGAGCGAGAAGAGTGACGATGGAATTTCCTAATTTATTTCAATAAAATTCTTCTCAAACAGGTTTTCAATTTTATATAACTTTGTTTCCGCTATTCAAGTTTGAATTTGGGATATTTCTTTTTCATGAATAAATGTTGCTACTTGTTATTTTTCTTAAGTTGGTTTGTCAAGTTTTTCTAAAGCGAATTTTCAAAGTTCAATTTCGTAGCGCCCGCGTTTAAATAAAATTATTTTCTTCCGCTGTATTTAATTTAATAAAAATAACGGGGCGTTACAACGCCATCTCCGACTCCTCGGGCGGGACTTTCTCGTTCGTCGAGGTCCACGAGACGGTGAGCGACGCTTTCGCTCGTTGCATCGGCGGCCTCTTGAGCGTGGTGGTGCGCGACCTCGTCTTGACTCTGAAGTCAGCCTCGAGCGGGGTCGTCATCAAGTCGATCCCTTCCGGGACCCACGCCTCCGAGATATCTGAAACCCGAGCCTCGGTTTAAGTCGGAAGTATAATGTAATCTTAATTAGCTAGTGTGTTGTCAACAATGTGTGGTGGTTTGACATGAGGACATGTAGGGGTGGATATCGGTTCGGTTCCGGTTTAACCGAACCGAAATTTCGGTTAACCGAAACAAAAAACGTAGAATTTTAAGAACCGAAATCGGATTTTTTTGGTTTTCGGTTCTTGAAGAACCGAACCGAAATATTTCGGTTCGGTTCTTAAAAAACCGAAAAGACCGAACAAGGAGCCAAAAAATGAAATCCTGCCAAAAAAATTTGTTGTTCCTGACTTCCTGTAATTCAACCTGGGCAGTAACTTGTGCATTTTTTTCAAAAAAATAATGGGAAGAAGTAACAACAGTTTGTTCATAATCAAATCCAACATAAATAAAATCTACCAAATACGACTTGTATCCACTTCTGTTGGTTTCAAAATCAAATCAACCGAAATAAATGGTCAAACCATCAAAACAACAAAATAAATCTACGATGAATCGATCATCATTGAAGTTTCCACTATTCCAACTTGTTCATCCCAATTGTCGTCTTTCGCCAAACCATCCATCTCTAATTAAATTATCAAAACAAAACACTGTAAGTGACTTTACAATATTAAAAAAAAACTATAAATTTCAAATTGTAAAAAATAAAATACTTACCAGCTCATCATAACTCAACCAAAGTAAAAGAAACTCCGATCGTCAATCATTTTTCGAACTCCACACTACAAATTATAAGCACAAAAATTAATTATGAATCAAGAAATTAAATTTTAAATTTTAGAATTAAGAATACATACTTTCTTCAAATTCTGTTTCTTGTTCTTTTTCGGGTTCATTTTCTTCATCTTCTTTCATTTTCAAGTTGTAGCTAGATAACAACCAATCTTCGACGCAAATCAATGCTTCAACCGTACTAGGACTCAACGAGCTTCTAAATTTATCTAAAACACGACCACCCGTGCTAAATGCGGATTCCGAAGGAACAGTAGATATAGGAATAGCCAACAAATCCTTCGCCATCTCCGACAAAATAGGGTAGCGCAAATCATGTTTCGACCACCAAACAAGAATATCAAATTCAAATGCACTTTCTTTCTTGTACTTTTCAGCAACGTAAATAGTTAGTTCCGAAGAATCTAAAGTGTCGTCATCATCGTCACTACAGTCCAGTATTCCACTATATGAATCTCGAGGATGTGAGCGTCTTTCGAGAGAAGTAGTCGAAGAAAGAGACGGGGTTGTACTCAACATAGTCTTGTAATGGTCAAACATCTCAAACACCAAGTTTTTCACATGTGTCACCAATTCGTTTGCTCGAACATCACCATACAACTTTTTAAAGCATCTTTCAACAACCTTGATCTTTTGTCGTGGATCAAGAACGGCTGCTATGTACAAAATTGGGTTCATTTTTGGATTTAGAGTATCGTCTTCCAACCAATACTTTGCAACCTTCGCCCTCATCTTGCTTGCCATGAGAGCGATTTCTACATTTGTACTTTGCTCCAACTCGGTTATAATATTGTCAAGGTCGCACATTTCCAATAAAAATAAATGGGATGCAGCATAAGTATGGCCAGAAACGCAACAATTCATGTTATAGAACCTTTTCAAGTACCTGATCATTTTTCGAACATTAATCCAATCCTCTTCTCCAGGCCCTTCCGCTGCAAACGTACTACCATTCACTGATAGATACATTTTGATTGCGTCTACAAATGGCTCGGCTGCCTCTAGCATCAAATAAGTCGAATTCCACCTTGTCGGCACATCAAGACAGAGAAATTTCTTCGACTCAATTGAGCACATTTTCACACAAATATTAAACTGATCAATTCTCGCGGACGAGCCCTTAATCTATTTCACAACCTCTCTAACTCTTCTCACCGACTGACCGATTTCTTGTAAGCCATCAGACACTACCAAGTTAATGATATGTGCAACACAATGCAAGTGGAGATACTTGCCATCCAAAATGGTTCTCTTTCGATTATTTAGAAAACCTCGAAGATAGTCAACAGCTTTATCATTAGCAGACGCATTATCCATCGTACAACAAATTAATGTCTTTAGCTCCCACTCATCCAAAGATTCAAGGACCGAATGAGCAATGTCTTCTCCCTTGTGGCCGGAAATCTTCTGAAACCTAATAATTTTTTTCTGCAACTTCCAGTCACCTCTGATAAAATGTAAGGTAACACAAATAAAGCTTGTGCCGTTTGACGTCCAACAATCAGTTGTGATTGACACTCTTCCCATGCCTTCTTTAGCAAAACTAGACTTCAATACATTTTTTCCCTCTTTGAATAATCGAACACAATCTGATTTTATCGCCTTTCTACCGGGAACTACGAATTGAGGACATGCCCGCGCAAATAACCTTTTGAACGCCTTATGCTCAACAAATCGGAATGTCAGCTCTTGAAGAATGACCATCTCGGATACCAACATCCGAATCTCCTTCTGATCAAACTTCCAAGTTGTTAATGTTCCAGTTCCATCACTACTTGGAGTTGCTTGCAAATTCAAAACACCTTGATTCTTATTCTGTGCTTGGCGGCGGCGACAAACTAAAGTGTGCTTTTTCAAAGCACTCGTGCCATTCTTGTTCCTGGTGGCTTTAATTAAGGTCTTGCACGTTTTGCATTCGCCTTTGAGAATTTCAACTGGAGGATCTACTTCTGTAATAATTAAAGGTTCATTGTTCTTCCAATATTCAGACCTGCACTTGAACTCGGTTGCTGGTTTTTTACGCTTTTGTTGATTTGAAGTCTCGACACCCGTTTGGTCTTCGGATTCTACTTCTGGCATATCAATATCTTCAGTTACCGGTATATTGCTTGCTACTCCTTGAGATATTTCCATCTGCAAATTAAAATGCTTTCAAAATTAAAAAACAAGCAAATATTCCAGCTCGGCAGTTCCCACAATCCCACTGAACACATTCTTAAAAAAATTGCTTCCAAAACCAAGACCATGCCACCCAAAAAAAATTCAGTTCCTCGAATCCCACTAAACACAAAATTGGAAAATCAAATAATATTTACGGATTAGTGGGTTACGGCTTCCCAATTCCCACAATCCCACTTATTGAAAAGGAAAACAAAAATTAAATGTTTGAGAAAGTATACTCACGGAAGAAAAATTAGAAAATCAAATAATACTCACGGTAGAAAGTATGCTTACAATATTTAGATGAGTGTGATGAGTGATGACGGAGGAGCAGATGGTAGTCGATCGGAGAGAGACAGAGACTTGAGAGTTTAGGGTTAGGTTTGAGAACTGAAAATCGAGAAAACGAAAAAAAATCTTAGAATTATTTAGTTAATTGAAAGAATAAAATATACTATTAATATATATTTTTAATTTTTTATAATTATATTCGGTTTTTCGGTTTTTGCATGTTCGGTTTCGGGTTACCCGAACACCGATCACCAAAACAACACCGGACCGAACACCGATTAATCGGTGTTCGGTTACCCAAAGAACCGAAATTTCGGTTCGGTTCCACAAAAAACCGAACACCGAAAATCATAAATCCACCCCTACTAAAATTCGTTCGGATAAAAAAATAGAATATTTTAAAAACGATGTTTTTTTGTTTTTATAATAAAGAGTTAATGTTAAAATGTTTATTTAATTTTATAACCATTTTAATTAGCATTATCTACTTCCCAAATTCGACTGAGCCCAGAACGCGAATTTGCCGATTCAATCCAGGGCTGACTGGTTTCGCCAGACCACCGATCGCCGCCGGAGAATTGTATACTACCTATTCTCTTCAATCTCGAACGCGCAAAAATACATCGTCTTACTATTGTTTGGGACTCTTAAGACTATTTGACAATTATTTTCAGGTATCCCCAATGCGCTTTCTCATCGATGTGTTTTTGGGACACTGATTAGATTTCATATTTGTTTATCGTGTTCTTGATTTGGAATTTTGGAAACGATAATGGAAATGTATAAATTTAGGAATTACTGTGAGAATAGAGTAGTGTGGTGACGACGCACGAATGTTTGTCGTTGGGAACAAACGCGCTGCCAAAATAATATTTATATTTAGCCAGTACCCCTTTAACTACAAAACGTAGATAATGGTAAGTACGTGGGGTCGGTCCCACAAGGAGGCAATTACAGTAGGTGATCTCGGCTTTGCCCAAGGGGTTGTCACAAAAAGTTTTGAGTTTGGTTGCTGTGGGCACAGCGGTTTTGCAATCGTTCAAATACTCAGATCCAATTACGGCAAACAGAAATAACATGCAAATAAATAAAACCAAAAGCAAACAAAGCAAACACTCAGATCTAATAGCAGACGAAAGAGAAAACTTAAATCAATAAATAAACAAGGCATCCGGGCAGACAACTTCACTCAGGATCATCAGGGCAAACTACCGTTCATTGGCACTAAGGATTTTTACCAGCGGTTTGTCAGCAGTTATAGGGTGCAAAAACAAAAGTGGTCCTATTGCGTCACGCCCAGCAATTGCCCCACCCCTTATCTATCCTTACTGTATAAAAGAAAAGGCTTGGTTAACACTATGCCTAATCTCCCTGGATCTGAACAATTCGATAACCTATGCGACCAAACATGGATCTAGTTTGCCCAAACCCGCATTACCCTCTAGACAGACCCGCTCGGCCAATAGCATGCTCGAAACATACGACCGCATCTCCTGCAAGTTCTAGTGCTATGCCCGCAACAATACTACAAGTTACATCTATGCGGTTTGCCAATCACCAGTATCCCAGTTTGTAAAGGTTCACTAGTGGTCGTCCTAGTTTACCCAAACTCCCCAGAAATAAACCTCAAACAACTTTGCCTCGGGAACAAACGCCCAACCGGTTAGTTCAGCCCCTCCAACCTCGCGGCCTAACTAAACCCTAAATCACCTTCGATCCGTCCCTGCCCAGATGCACAAACAATTTAGCTACTCATACAGAAATTAAAAGACGAAATAAATAAAGGAAAGCAAACTATATTAATCATAACTTCAAATCGAAGAATCGTTTTTGAAGAAAATCAAAATACGGAATTAAAGGAAATTAAAACTGAAAACATGAAATTGTTTCTCGACCCGAAGGTCGGTTCTACTGCAATTAAACAAAAGGAACTCGGACGAACAGCTCCGCTTCCTTCTCCGGCGACTCCTCCGGCGACGGTGAACTTCGGGACCGGCGGCTCTCTCGATTTCTCGATGCGTAATGTGTGTTGTCTTTGCTGCCCGTCGCGCCCCTTTAGTAGACTTCGAATTTGAATTTGAATTCCCGGCTGTTGCTCGCCCCTTAGGAATAGGCATCCTTGGTCAATGGGCTGGGGGATAAGTCAGATCCCCCGAATCCAGGGATTCTGGTACGCTGCCAGCTTGCCCGCAGCGAATCTCCTGTCAACAGCCGCTCTCTGCCCAAATCGAAGTCTGCAGGTATTTCTTCTCCTCCACAGGTGGTCGGACCAGGCACGGTACTTTGTAGGAATTCTGGGTCTTCTGCTTCATGACCTTACCCATTTGCCCGATGTGGTCAAACTGTTGCTTGTCACTACCGCTCCAGAATCTGATTTGCCCAAAGAAGGGGATTTCCTTGCCTCTTTTGCCCAGTGCGCCACCTGTTACCTGCATCACCACACACTCTGCCCAAACACCTAATTGTGCCCTCCCAGACACGTAACCGACTCAAAACGACTCAATAAAGGGTGTAAAAATGCTCTAAGATGAGCAAATAAAATGGCTCATCAGAACCGCACACACTTGGATACGCTTGTCCCCAAGCGTGGGCTCTGATTTGCCTGACTCAAGACCAAAGTGAAAATAGAAATGAAAGAAATAGGAAGAAATAAAGCAAAGGACTTTAGCATGATCAGTAAAGGGCATAGTACATACAGATAACACAAAATTCAAGTAAAGATAAAAAATAAGTCAAGAGTCTGTTCTAGGTCTTTGGGTTCACTCCCTCACAGTGTTTCTCTCTTTTTAGTGTTTGGGTTCAATGACACTCATTTTCTGCTGTGACTCCACTTTGCCTAAATTTGCCTGATTGCTAATCTGAGTTTGTTTTAACTAAGTAGGGGGGTTATCAAAGGGGCTTTTATTGGGTTGTAGTGTTGGGCTCATAAGGGTAGATTTTTCTGGGAGTAGGCTCTATTTGGGCAGAGGGCTTTTTTGATGTTAGCCTTTTCTCTGCCACTTTGCCCCTTTTCTTACGGGCCTTAGCACAACAACTTTTTATTCATCTTTTTTTTCTTTTCTGATTTTTTTCTTTTTTTTTTTTCTTTTTTTTTTCTCTTTTTTTTTTCTTTTTTTTTTGAACACTATGCCCTAACTCCCTTTTTCTCTCTGGCTGCCTATGTAACTTGGGCATAATACCAGATGGGTTCACAAAGAATATTCAATAAGGCTCAAAGGGGCTAGCAAGGGATAATGTTATTTATTCTGGGGAAATAAAACAAGGAAATGCCCTAATCATTTAACAACCCTACTCAGTCAAACTACTCAATTCAGCAAACAGGCAAAGACAAGCATTGTAAAGATCACAGCAGACTCTCAAAGAAAGAAATCATTAATCAATGTAGGCTCAATTCTCACAGTTTGCCTAGAACAGTTCCATCATCCCTATTTCATGCATTTTAACTATAAATTTTGAGTTACTGTATGTATGTTTGCCCAAAGTGACACATAATCATGCTGACTCGATTAGAAACAGGGGTTTGCCCTTTCCCTTTCCCCCCTCACACACTTTGCCTGGGCAAAGTGTGCAAAAGTAATAAGATCAGTAGGGGCTAACCACGACCAGACTATGACTCAAAAAGTTTGGCGCACCTGCCCCCTCACACACTTTGCCTGGGCAAAGTGTGTCAGCAGGGAGATCAACCTAGTCTCCCCCGAACCAGAGTGACTCGGGGGTGACCTTAACAAAAAACAGAAAAAATAAAAGAAAATAAAACCTAACTACTACTAAAAACAAGGGAGGGTACAAATTAGGAGGTGGAAGCAGGTGTGTACCTGAATCCATTGTGGTCAAAGTATGCGACCATCATCGCCTTCACTTCCTCGAACGCCTTCTCGATCTTGTCCAAACGCGCCTCGATCGCGCCTTGCCTCTCTGCAACTTCCTCTTTGGCCTTAGCCTCAGCAACAGAATCCTTCACCTCAACCTTCACTGGTTTCTCTTCCAAAAACTTCACACCGCCGTCACTCAATGGCACAATGTCCTGCATGCGCTTGAAGCACTGGATGTCAAACTTGCCTTCCACCATCATCTCCAGCTCTTTGCCCTTCTTGATCAGGTTCATCTTCGAAGCATACATCATTGGGAAGTGGGCCAGTGAGAGACGCTGGAGAGGGTGAGTGTGCAGCCACTTCATTTGGGCACAGAGGCAGGCACTGAAATGTAGCCTGACCTTCTGATGCATGCACCACAGTATGCCCAGTTCCAGATGGGAAACGGCACTGCTGGTGTCTGTCTTGCCAAAGAAATTGACGGCCAGGATCCGGTGGCAAACCCTGAGTGCGTGGCTCTTCAACTGGATCGACTTGGTGCTTTGCCCCACGAACTCGCCTCCTTTGCCCAACTGCTTCCAGATCTTCTGCAGCTCCTTCTTTGTGTACTCTGGCAAAGCCCTCAGTGACTCCTGGTAGGCCTTTGACTTCAGATCTGCAATACCTGCCATATCCAAACACAAATCCAATTCATTACCACCAATAGAAACAGTTCGATCAAGTAACTCAAACTGAATCCCTATAACTCCCTCATCCTTGGTCTCTTTGATACCCAGAGACCCAAAGAACTCTCTCACAATGCCTTCGTTAATTTGCCCAGACCACTCCAGAAACGGCTCCCACCCTATGGCCTTGAAATAGCCCCGAACCTCCTTCTCCACACCCATCAGTTTGAGTGATTCGAAGCACACGGTTTTGGGGGCCGCGATTTCGCGCGCCGTGGTGTCAACCGCCTTCCTCTTCTTGGTGGATGCGCGGGTCCTGCTTTTGGGGGCTGGGCTTTTTATCACCTCCTCTTCTTCTTCCTCTTCCACCGGAGTTTTACCGGCGGCCGTCGAATCTTCCTTCTCCTTGTCGTCGGAGGTGGATCCGGCAGTGGGGGTGGGAGTAACTTTTTCTTGCCTTTGCCCGCCGACTTTTTCTGCTTCTTTTTCGGGGGGCTGTCAACGGCGGCTTTGCCCTCCTCCTTCTGAGCGGCGGTGGCTAGGGTTTCTAGATCTTCTTTGTCGCTGGCGGTTTTGGATTCATCAATCTCTCTGGCCAAGTCGTCAATAGGGGTGTTGTCAGTCTCCGTCGTGGCGGGGCTCGGTGGAATGGTGACCAAGGGGACGGCGTGGATCACTTCTTCGGTGGTGGGGGACTTGGGCTTTGCCGGACTCGATTTCTTGGGAGACACCATCTTTTTCAGTTTGGATGCGGCGGTTCCAATGGTTAGATCAATTAGGGTTCCGGTGGGAATTTTTCTGAGTTTGTTTTTTGCACGGGTAGATACCATATGGAGAGAGAGAGAAAAAATATATAATGTGTTTTTTGAATTTTGAAAATAGAGGAGTTATTGGCAGTTATCGGGAATCGTGGGTGGATAGAGGCGTGATGATGGTGGATTTGCAGAGTCCCTGATGGGACGGTTTCAGCCCCTTGAAAATCGCAACTGCCCACTTGCGTCCCTGTTTGCCCAAAGTCTCGGTCTGCCCAAAAGTCCTCCTGCAAAATCAAAAACAAACAATACCCTTTCTCACGGCGTAGTCAAAGTCCCTTGTTGCTAGTAGTTTATTCCTAATCTAAAAAATTGAAATAACAAAATTATACAAACATACCAGGTTGCCTCCTGGCCAGCGCCCTATTTATAGTCCCGGGCAGGACCTAACTGCTTCATTTGTTCACTCGATCAGGGCAAGCTGCCCTTCCAGATTCTCTTGCCCAAAGTAGGGCTTCACTCTATGGCCATTCACTTTGAAAATATAGTCATCATCTTTTCTGCTTTTCAACTCCACAGATCCATTTGGGCTGACATGGTGAACAAAATACGGTCCTTCCCATTTGGAAGACAGTTTGCCCGAACGGAACTGATTTCTAGTTTGGTACAGTAACACCAACTGCCCGGCCTCAATCTTTTTTCTCTTGATCAGTTTGTCATGAGCCCTCTTGGTCCGCTCTTTGTAGTGGGCAGCATGGTCATATGCCTCAATGCGAAGCTGCTCTAATTCGACCAAATCAAGTTTGCGCTCGTTCCCAGCTAGATCCCAATCAAAGTTGACTTTATTCACTGCCCAATGCGCCTTGTGCTCTATCTCTACGGGCAAATGGCAAGCTTTCCCAAATATCATCCGGTAAGGGGAGATACCAAATGGAGTCTTGAATGCAGTGCGGTATGCCCACAGCGCATCATCCAGTTTGCCTGCCCAATCCTTCCCCTCTGGCCTAACTGTCTTCCTCAGAATAGCTTTGATAATCCTGTTGGAGAGCTCTGCTTGGCCGTTTGCTTGGGGGTGATAGGCACAAGTGATTCGATGAGTGACTCCATATTTCCGCAACATCCTCTCAATTACAGCGTTGCAAAAGTGGGTCCCCTGGTCGCTTATGAGTGCTCTGGGCACACCGAACCGAGTGAAAATATTCCCTTTGAGGAATTCAGCCACAATGCGCGAATCGTTTGTGGGGGTCGCCTTTGCCTCGACCCATTTTGAGACATAATCAACTGCTAGGAGTATATATTCCTTACCTTGTGAATTTGGAAATGGCCCCATGAAGTATATGCCCCAAACATCGAAGATCTCTACTGGCAGTATGGGCACAGAGGGCATTTCATTGCGCTTGGTCAGATTGCCTTCCTTCTGGCACTCATCACATCTCTTGCATAGCTCATAGCAGTCTCGAACCAAAGTGTTCCAGTAGAATCCGCAATCCAGAATCTTTCTTGCTGTACGCCTTGGCCCAAAGTGGCCTCCACAGGGTTGTTTGTGGCAGTGATCCACTATGCCCTGCTGCTCGGACTCAGGAATGCATCTTCTAAGGACTTGGTCTTCACATCTTTTCCACAAATAGGGTTCATCCCAGACATAGCTCCTTGCCTCACGCTTCATTTTGTTTTTCTCATAGTAGCTCATGCCGTCCCTGAAAATTCCAGTAACCATGAAGTTCACAAGGTCAGCGAACCATGGCTCTTCGCCCAAAGTGGATATAGAATACAAATGCTCATCAGGGAACGTCTCGGTTATGGGCATATCCTCTTCCTTCTGGAGAATCCTACTTAGATGATCTGCAACGAGGTTCTGATTGCCAGACTTGTCTCGAATTTCGATGTCAAACTCCTGAAGTAACAGGATCCATCGAATAAGCCTTGGCTTAGTCTCCTTCTTTGCCATTAGGTACTTCAGTGCAGCGTGGTCTGTATACACTATGGTCTTACTGCCCAGCAGATAAGACCTAAACTTCTCAAAGGCAAAGACAATGGCCAAAAGCTCCTTTTCAGTCGTGGCATAGTTACTTTGGGCAGCATTAAGGGTCTTCGAGGCATAGTAGATCACATGCCTTTCTTTCCCTTTCATTTGCCCTAACACAGCTCCCACTGCATATCCACTTGCATCACACATCAGCTCGAATGGCATGCCCCATTCTGGTGGTTGAATAATAGGTGCTGTGACCAACCTCTCCTTCAAGTGATTGAAGGCAGCCTTGCAGTTCTCATCAAAGTCCCACTCTACATCATTCTGAAGCAGTCTGGTCAAAGGGCGACCAATATGGGCAAAGTCCTTCACAAAACGTCTGTAGAAGCCAGCATGCCCTAAGAACCCCCTGATTTGCTTCACATTTCTCGGATATGGCAGCTTGGAGATTACTTCGATCTTGGCTTTATCCACCTCTATGCCCTTAGCTGAAATCACGTGTCCAAGGACAATTCCCTCTTCGACCATGAAATGGCATTTTTCGTAGTTCAGGACAAGGCTCTTCTCCACACACCTTTTGAGCACCATCTCTAAGTGTTCCAGGCAGGAGTCAAAGGAGTTGCCATACACGGTGAAATCGTCCATGAATACTTCAATTCCATTCTCGAGCAGGTCAGCGAAGATACTCATCATGCACCTTTGAAAAGTTCCTGGTGCATTGCAGAGGCCAAAGGGCATTCTCCTATAGGCAAAGGTGCCAAAAGGACAGGTAAAGGTGGTTTTGTCCTGATCCTCTTGAGCAACCCATGTCTGCATGTACCCTGAGTAGCCATCCAGAAAGCAAAAGTGCTTCTTCCCAGCCAATCTTTCCAACATTTCATCAATGAAAGGCAAAGGGAAGTGATCCTTGCGAGTTACCTTGTTCAGTTTGCGGTAGTCAATGCAAACTCTCCACCCAGTTTGTAGTCGGGTGGCAATCTGCTCATTTCTTTCGTTCTCTATGACTTGAACTCCAGATTTCTTTGGCACCACATGCACTGGGCTAACCCACTTGCTATCTGACACTGGGTAGATTATGCCCACACTGAGGAGTTTCTTGATCTCTTTGAGCACGACTTCCTTCATTGCTGGATTGAGCTTCCTTTGAGGATCACGTACGGGCACAGAGTCATCTTCCAGAAGAATGTGGTGTTGGCAGATGCTTGGACTTATCCCTCTGATGTCAGCCAAAGTCCACCCTATGGCCTGTTTGTACTGCCCCAGCACATATCTCAACTTTGCCTCCTCTGCTTCTTGTAAGTAAGCACTTATGATGACGGGCAAAGTGTCATTGTCTCCTAGATATAGGTACTTCAGGTGTTTGGGCAGCTTTTTCAATTCCAGCATTGGTGGCTTTCGAGGGAAGGCACCATGATCATTTCTTCAATCTCTATCGGTTTGCCCGGATTGCCTTTGAAACTCTCCAAAGAATCTAACTGCTCAATTGCCTCTTGCAATTCTTCCGGTTCGTCTTCCATGTCAAACTCTGTAAGCCCTTGTTGAATGGCTATCTCAGTATGATCATACTTGCCACATTGAAGCGCCTTTGCCTCAACTGCCTTCTCAATTTGGTCAATGTAGTGGATCTCCTCGGTGTCAGCTGGGTGCTTCATGGATTTGTAGAGGTCAAAGGTGACTGTCTCTCCCTCGAATTTGCACGTCAGCCTACCGGTTTCACAGTCGATGTGGGTCCTTGCTGTTTTTAAGAACGGTCTGCCCAATATCATCACCGGGGCTTTACTTGATCTGCCCATATCGAGCACATAGAAATCAGCAGGAAATATCAACTCTTCCACTTTGACCAGGACATCTTCCAGTATGCCCTCAGGATAAACGTTCGATCTATCAGCCAGTTGGATCACAACGCGAGTGGGCTTCAGTTGCCCTATTTCCAAGTCTTCGTACATCGTTTTGGGCATAACGTTGATTGATGCTCCAAGATCGAGCATTGCCTTCTCTATCTTCATATGCCCTATGATGCACGGAATGTAGAACATGCCTGGGTCTCCACACTTTGTAGGTCCAGTCTTTTTAATAACGGCAGAGACATTCTCCCCCACCTCAAACTTCGCATCGTCCTGGTATTTCACCTTCTTTGTGCAAAGCTCCTTCAAGAACTTAGCACATCTGGGCATAGCGTTCAGTATGGTCAGAAGGGGCATATTGATCTCCACCTTCTTAAACATCTTGAACATCTCTTGAGTTTCTTCCCTCTCACGGTTTTTATTCAATCTGCCCGGGAAGGGTGGCCTGATTTTCGGTGGTGGGGATTTGTCCCTCTTTGCCTTGACTATCACCTCTTCTTGCTCAACATCTGTCCCAGGGTCTTCCTCAATGACTGGGGGATCATCTAACACAGGCTCTTTGCCTTTTACTGCAGAATTTTCCACTATAGTAAGTGGTTTGCCACTTCTGAGCTGGACGGCATTAACATGGGCATTGTTTACTTCGACTTTCGGGGGCAAAGTACCTCCTTTCTGTTCTAACTTTGCCACCACTTGAGTGAGATGTGAGACTTGGGCTCCTAGATTTTGAAACTGCCCTCTGGTCTCTTGTTTGAATTTCTCATTCTCTTGGTGGGCTTTGGCATTCTCTTGCTGGAACTTGATGTTCTCTTTGACCAAAGTTTCCATCATTTCAGACAGGGTAGGCCCTTTGGTCTGAGCGGGCTGGTGGTACATCCCGGGGCCTTGCTGTTGGTACTGCCCCTGTTGGTTGTAGCGCTGGAAATTTTGGTTTCCATTATACCCCTCATTGTAGTTGTTGTTATTCCCATACCTATTATCATAGTATGGTTTCCCCCTTCCTTGCCCGTTACCGTTGCTTTGCCCCATCGCTTTGACTTCCTCGTCATACAGTGAGGGGCACTCATCAGTGGCATGCTCTGTGCCCTGACAGATCTGGCAAGCTTTCACACCTCTCTTTGGCCCGGTGGCCATAGAGTTCATGAACTTTTCCATAGCACTGCACAGTTTGTCGATCTTTAAATCTGCAGCGGTGGTTGTCCCCAAATTGGTCCTGGGCAACTCACTTCCATCATCCCTGAACTCCTCTGCCATCTCCTTGAAGAGCTTGAATGCCTCCTCAGCACTTTTATTCAGGATGGACCCTCCACTGGCAGCGTGCAGGAGGGTTCTCTCGTGCATCCTTAGCCCAGACACAAAGTACTGGATCAAATCGTGGTCAGGGATCTGGTGCTGAGGACACTTTGCCAACATCTGTTTAAACCGTGCCCAATAGGCGGGAAACTCTTCGCCTGCCCCCATCTTAATGCTACTGATGTTCCTTCGCATGTGTTGGATTCGAGCGGCAGGGAAGTATTTTTCCAAGAACTTCTGTTGGAGCTGTGCCCAAGTAGTGATTTGTCCTTCGGGCAGAGTGTAGAGCCACTCTCGTGCTCCATCCCCAAGTGAGAAGGGAAAAGCCAGCAGTCGGATGTATTCACTCAAAGGGGGCCCTCCCCTTATAGTTCCGCAGGCTAACTCAAAGTCTTGAAGATGCCTCTGTGGGTCTTCCATGGGCATATCGCTGAACTTAGGCAGTATTTGGATGAAATTGTGTTTCATCTCCCAGTTCTCGTTGATGGTGGGCAAAGTGATGCCTGATGGTCGGAGGTTCAGATTGGCAGGGAACATCATTTCCCTGAGGGTTTGGTTTGCCATGATGGCTGGTTCCGGTGAAGGTCTTGGTGGGGTAATTGGGTCACCTCTCCTTGCCCTTCGCGGATTTTCTGCCCTTGGTGTATGGGCAGCTTCTTGGGCGGCACGTGCTAACGCTTTGGCTAGCCTTGTTTCTTTCCGGATTCGCTTTGCGGTCTTTTCGATCTCTGGATCGTACCAGGTTACAATCTCTTTGCCAGCAACAGAATCCTGCATAAACAAAACAAGTCAAACTGTTAGCACAGACGACTTACTGTTGGAATTTTGCCTCCCCGGCAACGGCGCCAATTTTGACGACGCACGAA
Source organism: Euphrasia confusa (assembly GCA_954870475.1). Taxonomy (NCBI): domain Eukaryota; kingdom Viridiplantae; phylum Streptophyta; class Magnoliopsida; order Lamiales; family Orobanchaceae; genus Euphrasia; species Euphrasia confusa. The sequence goes on from OX940960.1 coordinate 30,813,234, forward strand.
TGTTTGTCGTTGGGAACAAACGCGCTGCCAAAATAATATTTATATTTAGCCAGTACCCCTTTAACTACAAAACGTAGATAATGGTAAGTACGTGGGGTCGGTCCCACAAGGAGGCAATTACAGTAGGTGATCTCGGCTTTGCCCAAGGGGTTGTCACAAAAAGTTTTGAGTTTGGTTGCTGTGGGCACAGCGGTTTTGCAATCGTTCAAATACTCAGATCCAATTACGGCAAACAGAAATAACATGCAAATAAATAAAACCAAAAGCAAACAAAGCAAACACTCAGATCTAATAGCAGACGAAAGAGAAAACTTAAATCAATAAATAAACAAGGCATCCGGGCAGACAACTTCACTCAGGATCATCAGAGCAAACTACCGTTCATTGGCACTAAGGATTTTTACCAGCGGTTTGTCAGCAGTTATAGGGTGCAAAAACAAAAGTGGTCCTATTGCGTCACGCCCAGCAATTGCCCCACCCCTTATCTATCCTTACTGTATAAAAGAAAAGGATTGGTTAACACTATGCCTAATCTCCCTGGATCTGAACAATTCGATAACCTATGCGACCAAACATGGATCTACTTTGCCCAAACCCGCATTACCCTCTAGACAGACCCGCTCGGCCAATAGCATGCTCGAAACATACGACCGCATCTCCTGCAAGTTCTAGTGCTATGCCCGCAACAATACTACAAGGTACATCTATGCGGTTTGCCAATCACCAGTATCCCAGTTTGTAAAGGTTCACTAGTGGTCGTCCTAGTTTACCCAAACTCCCCAGAAATAAACCTCAAACAACTTTGCCTCGGGAACAAACGCCCAACCGGTTAGTTCAGCCCCTCCAACCTCGCGGCCTAACTAAACCCTAAATCACCTTCGATCCGTCCCTGCCCAGATGCACAAACAATTTAGCTACTCATACAGAAATTAAAAGACGAAATAAATAAAGGAAAGCAAACTATATTAATCATAACTTCAAATCGAAGAATCGTTTTTGAAGAAAATCAAAATACGGAATTAAAGGAAATTAAAACTGAAAACATGAAATTGTTTCTCGACCCGAAGGTCGGTTCTACTACAATTAAACAAAAGGAACTCGGACGAACAGCTCCGCTTCCTTCTCCGGCGACTCCTCCGGCGACGGTGAACTTCGGGACCGGCGGCTCTCTCGATTTCTCGATGCGTAATGTGTGTTGTCTTTGCTGCCCGTCGCGCCCCTTTAGTAGACTTCGAATTTGAATTTGAATTCCCGGCTGTTGCTCGCCCCTTAGGAATAGGCATCCTTGGTCAATGGGCTGGGGGATAAGTCAGATCCCCCGAATCCAGGGATTCTGGTACGCTGCCAGCTTGCCCGCAGCGAATCTCCTGTCAACATCCGCTCTCTGCCCAAATCGAAGTCTGCAGGTATTTCTTCTCCTCCACAGGTGGTCGGACCAGGCACGGTACTTTGTAGGAATTCTGGGTCTTCTGCTTCATGACCTTACCCATTTGCCCGATGTGGTCAAACTGTTGCTTGTCACTACCGCTCCAGAATCTGATTTGCCCAAAGAAGGGGATTTCCTTGCCTCTTTTGCCCAGTGCGCCACCTGTTACCTGCATCACCACACACTCTGCCCAAACACCTAATTGTGCCCTCCCAGACACGTAACCGACTCAAAACGACTCAATAAAGGGTGTAAAAATGCTCTAAGATGAGCAAATAAAATGGCTCATCATGTGGGTTGGTGTGTTTTTCTCTGTTCAACAATATCATGAAAAAGCACCAAACTCTAATCAGATTTTTTCAAATACAGTAGTAGTAGGTGATTTGATTGGGATTCAGTACTTAAATCACGCAAATGCCCAATTACAAGGACGAAGCAACTGCAGTTCGCGTTTATACAGTTTGCGATGAATCCAAGTGTGTAATCATCTTCTTTTCTATTTCTCCACACTCATTCGTTATTCGACTTACTGCTGATGAATTGTTTTATTTAAGCAGATACCTGATTGTGAGAAACGTTCCCTCTCTAGGGTGTGGCGGTGAGTTGCTGAAAGTGTTCTCTACATATGGGCAAATTGAAGAGTAAGTGATTGTGTATTCATAGTTATGTTACGCGTTTATATCTTGATTATGCTGTGTTAAAATTGTATCGTTACGTGCAATTGTGTGTTGTCCCACACATTTTATTCACATGGAACTGGAACCCGGCGTACAAGCCTACGGAGCATTTCCTCCTATTACCAATTGGTTTTTGGATGAAACATCCCTAGTTGACGAAGGGTTCCTTTTCCCGTTTTGTACTTTTTTCGTTTATTGTTGATGTACATTTTCGGGCATGATAGAATAGGTTAGTTGTATATGTATACATTGCATTACCTTGATAAAGATGAAAATAAAAAAGAAATTGCTTACACTTCCAATTTCTACATGTAGTAAATTAAAATTCGATCTCTACTTCTACTAATGTGTTCCTATGGTTTGTTTAGATGCAAGCCTATGGACGCAGAAGAATGTGAGATGTATACTGATGTTTATTGGATTAAGTTTCATCAGGTTAGCAATGCCAGGTAATTATTTCTTGCCTCTTTTTTTAAAAAAATATTTTTTTTACGTATGTTCACTGTGTCCATAAATGTAAACTCATTTATTGTATATGAGTTTATGATTAAAGCTTGAAGCTAAGTATTTATATTGATAGGTTTGCTAAGAGAAAGTTAGACGAGTCTGTATTTCTCGGAAATAGAATACGTGTATCATATGCACCTGAATATGAGAGTCTCTCTGATACAAAAGAGAAGTTAGATGGGAGGGGGAAGGAAGTTCTGGCACGACTAAACCGTAAGTCGACATTAAGAAAGGGTTAATTAATAATTAAAAAAAGTTACCATTGCATTCTAGTTTAGTTACAATAATCCCAACTATCTTTGAAATCTACAAATGTGCTATCTTCAAGAAAGGTTGATTTATGCATATTTTTGTATTGGCTGCGAACAATTTATTTCAGCTAGAAGATCGAAAGGCCCTTCAGATTCTCCGAATGAACCTTCTTCAGTTCCCACACCTTCAGTTGCACAGTAATATTACACGCGTGTTTGTCTAAATTATTTAGGAAATCCAACTTGTTCTTTTTTCTTACCTTTAGCGAATTGCCTTTTCTGACTTGTAGGCAGTTGAAGGAGCTAGAAATTGCCGCAACTCGACAAACATCTTCCAACATATTGCCTTCTAATCATAATCAGGTTTGTGTACTACGACTATTGTTTAGAGTAATACTTTCTTGCTAAATGCATTTTTTTTCGTTCTTTATCAGTAAAGAAAGCCCTTTTGTTTATGAATGGTTTCAGGAATATTTCCCCTTGGAATCTATAAATCGAACAGTTCACTTGGTGAGGGAGAAGTTGAATAAGGTGATTAATGATTAAATCACAAATGTTTCCCCTCTAAGTTTTCATATTTCTTTGAGCTTGAAATTAAATTTATGGCTGTTTCTTGATACAATCTAGTGTGGGCAACACAAAACCTGCTTCGTCCAAGAGGACACGTGTCTATATTAGAAGAAGAATCTAATAGACTTGTATGTTGACAAAGTGGACTTAGGAGACCAGTGCCCCAATTATACAGCCCCGTCAATTGAAGGATTATTTCCTCATTTGTTTTCTATTTTTCCGATGGCTTATTTCTTCAATCGGAAATTTCATATGGCTCATCTTTCTTGTCTTTGAATGGATTCGTGTTCGATGGATATTATATCCAACCTTTTTAAGTTCGTATTAAGAATAATGTATTTCAGTGTATAAAGTACGTTTGCCTGATTGTAATTATTTGACCTAATTATTGGAGTGAATCAGTGATCGTAAATGAAATTTACAAATTGTCGGCCAAATCAAATCCTTAATACTACTATAAATTCAAAATAGGGGTACATAAACAAGTGTAGGGGTTCATGCTCGTATTGATCTGTGTATTTCGATTATGATGATGAATTTAATTTGTTGATGTTTTCCTCAGAAGGTGGAAGCGATCCCTGGTGTGGTGTGCATGATGTGCTCCTCCTTCGACGACAAAGGCTCGGCGGAATCTGTATTCACCTCGGGCATGCTCCCACTCCTTCCACCTCCGCGGCTTTTACGACGGCGGCTACATCTGCCCTACCTGCGGTTCTAAGCTCACCAATCTCCCCAACCTTGAGCCCTACTACCCTGTCTACCCCAAGCCCAAGGTCATTTCCACTGTCTTCCCCCTCAAACCCTTACCACCCCTTCCAGCCCCCATCCCCTTTTCCGACGACGAACCCCTGCCCCCCTTTCCCACTTACGTCGCTGATGTCATTGCTCAAGCCGATGATGTCATTCCCACCTCCGATGATGATGTTCCCGATTCCAACTCAGCCGCTCAATCCCATGATGATGATGATGTCACTTCCAGCTCAGCTATTGCCGTCGTCGGCTTACAGAACGTCACCATCAGGGCTGTCCCGGAGCACAACGCCGTCGCCGCCTCCGAATCCGTTCCCAACTTCTCGGTCCTCGTCGGGCTGAGGGCCCCACCTCTCTCCGGCCCTCGGACCCCCATCGACCTCGTCATGGTTCTCGACGTCAGCCGCAACATGCACTTCGGGTCGAAGCTCCTCCTCGTCAAGCAGGCCGCCGCCTTCGTCGTCGACAACCTCGGCCCCTCCGATCGGCTCTCGCTGGTCGTCTTTTCAAACTGCGCCAACAGAGTCTTCGGCCTGAAAAGGATGACGGAGCATGGGAGGGCCCACGCCAAGTCAGCAATCGACTCGCTCACCGTTTGCGGGACCCAAACCAACATCCTCATGGCCCTCGACTACGCCGCGCGCGTCCTCGACGAGCGGGCCCACCGCAACCAGGTGTCGAGCGTCATGTTCCTCTCCGACGGGAACGACACCTGGAACACGAGACAGCCTTCGTCTTATCTCCCCGCTTCCATCAATCGAGAAAAGATTCTCGTCCACGCGTTCGGTTTCGGGGCGGACCACGACCCGATCTTGATGCACGCCATCTCCGACTCCTCGGGCGGGACTTTCTCGTTCGTCGAGGTCCACGAGACGGTGAGCGACGCTTTCGCTCGTTGCATCGGCGGCCTCTTGAGCGTGGTGGTGCGCGACCTCGTCTTGACTCTGAAGTCGGCCTCGAGCGGGGTCGTCATCAAGTCGGTCCCTTCCGGGACCCACGCCTCCGAGATATCCGAAACCCGAGTCTCGGTTAAAGTCGGAAGTATAATGTAAATCTTAATTGGCTAGTGTGTTGTCAACAATGTGTGGTGGTTTGACATGAGGACATGTAGGGGTGGATATCGGTTCGGTTCCGGTTTAACCGAACGGAAATTTCGGTTAACCGAAACCAAAAACGTAGAATTTTAAGAACCGAAACCGGATTTTTTTGGTTTTCGGTTCTTAAAAAACCGAAAAGACCGAACAAGGAGCCAAAAAATGAAATCCTGCCAAAAAAATTTGTTGTTCATGACTTCCTGTAATTCAACCTGGGCAGTAACTTGTGCATTTTTTTCAAAAAAATAATGGAAAGAAGTAACAACAGTTTGTTCATAATCAAATCCAACATAAATAAAATCAAGCAAATACGACTTGTATCCACTTCTGTTGGTTTCAAAATCAAATCAACCGAAATAAATGTTCAAACCATCAAAACAACAAAATAAATCTACGATGAATCGATCATCATTGAAGTTTCCACTATTCCAACTTGTTTATCCCAATTGTCGTCTTTCGCCAAATCATCCATCTCTAATTAAATTATCAAAACAAAACACTGTAAGTAACTTTACAATATTAAAAAAAAAACTATAAATTTCAAATCGTAAAAAATAAAATACTTACCAACTCATCATAACTCAACCAAAGTAAAAGAAACTCCGATCGTCAATCATTTTTCGAACTCCACACTACAAATTATAAGCAGAGAAATTAATTATGAATCAAGAAATTAAATTTTAAATTTTAGAATTAAGAATACTTACTTTCTTCAAATTCTTTTTCTTGTTCTTCTTCGGGTTCATCTTCTTCATCTTCTTTCATTTTCAAGTTGTAGCTAGATAACAACCAATCTTCGACGCAAATCAATGCTTCAACCGTACTAGGACTCAACGAGCTTCTAAATTTATCTAAAACACGACCACCTGTGCTAAATGCGGATTCCGAAGGAACAGTAGATATAGGAATAGCCAACAAATCCTTCGCCATCTCCGACAAAATAGGGTAGCGCAAATCATGTTTCGACCACCAAACAAGAATATCAAATTCAAATGCACTTTCTTTCTTGTACTTTTCAGCAACGTAAATAGTTAGTTCCGAAGAATCTGAAGTGTCGTCATCATCGTCACTACAGTCCAGTAGTCCACTATATGAATCTCGAGGATGTGAGCGTCTTTCGAGAGAAGTAGTCGAAGAAAGAGACGGGGTTGTACTCAACATAGTCTTGTAATGGTCAAACATCTCAAACACCAAGTTTTTCACATGTGTCACCAATTCGTTTGCTCGAACATCACCATACAACTTTTTAAAGCATCTTTCAACAACCTTGATCTTTTTTCGTGGATCAAGAACGGCTGCTATGTACAAAATTGGGTTCATTTTTGGATTTAGAGCATCGTCTTCCAACCAATACTTTGCAACCTTCGCCCTCATCTTGCTTGCCATGAGAGCGATTTCTACATCTGTACTTTGCTCCAACTCGGTTATAATATTGTCAAGGTCGCACATTTCCAATAAAAATAAATGGGATGCAGCATAAGTATGGCCAGAAACGCAACAAGTCATGTTATAGAACCTTTTCAAGTACCTGATCATTTTTCGAACATTAATCCAATCCTCTTCTCCAGGCCCTTCCGCTGCAAACGTACTACCATTCACTGATATATACATTTTGATTGCGTCTACAAATGGCTCGGCTGCCTCTAGCATCAAATAAGTCGAATTCCACCTTGTCGGCACATCAAGACAGAGAAATTTCTTCGACTCAATTGAGCACATTTTCACACAAATATTAAACTGATCAATTCTCGCGGACGAGCCCTTAATCCATTTCACAACCTCTCTAACTCAGCTCACCGACTGACCGATTTCTTGTAAGCCGTCAGACACTACCAAGTTAATGATATGTGCAACACAACTCAAGTGGAGATACTTGCCATCCAAAATGGTTCTCTTTCGATTATTTAGAAAACCTCGAAGATAGTCAACAACTTTATCATTAGCAGACGCATTATCCATCGTACAACAAATTAATGTCTTTAGCTCCCACTCATCCAAAGATTCAAGAACCGAATGAGCAATGTCTTCTCCCTTGTGGCCGGAAATCTTCTGAAACCTAATAATTTTTTTCTGCAACTTCCAGTCACCTCTGATAAAATGTAAGGTAACACAAATAAATCTTGTGTCGTTTGACGTCCAACAATCAGTTGTGATTGACACTCTTCCCATGCCTTCTTTAGCAAAACTAGACTTCAATACATTTTTGCTCTCTTTGAATAATCGAACACAATAAGATTTTATCGCCTTTCTACCGGGAACTACGAATTGAGGACATGCCCGCGCAAATAACCTTTTGAACGCCTTATGCTCAACAATTCGGAATGTCAGCTCTTGAAGAATGACCATCTCGGATACCAACATCCGAATCTCCTTCTGATCAAACTTCCAAGTTGTTAATGTTCCAGTTCCATCACTACTTGGAGTTGCTTGCAAATTCAAAACACCTTGATTCTTATTCTGTGCTTGGCGGCGGAGACAAACTAAAGTGTGCTTTTTCAAAGCACTCGTGCCATTCTTGTTCCTGGTGGCTTTAATTAAGGTCTTGCACGTTTTGCATTCGCCTTTGAGAATTTCAACTGGAGGATCTCCTTCTGTAATAATTAAAGGTTCATAGTTCTTCCAATATTCAGACCTGCACTTGAACTCGGTTGCTGGTTTTTTACGCTTTTGTTGATTTGAAGTCTCGACACCCGTTTGGTCTTCGGATTCTACTTCTTGCATATCAATATCTTCAGTTACCGGTATATTGCTTGCTACTCCTTGAGATATTTCCATCTGCAAATTAAAATGCTTTCAAAATTAAAAAACAAGCAAATATTCCAGTTCGGCAGTTCCCACAATCCCACTGAACACATTCTTAAAAAAATTGCTTCCAAAACCAAGACCATGCCACCCAAAAAAAATTCAGTTCATCGAATCCCACTAAACACAAAATTGGAAAATCAAATAATATTTACGGATTAGTAGGTTACGGCTTCCCAATTCCCACAATCCCACTTATTGAAAAGGAAAACAAAAATTAAATGTTTGAGAAAGTATACTCACGGAAGAAAAATTAGAAAATCAAATAATACTCACGGTAGAAAGTATACTTACAATATTTGGATGAGTGTGATGAGTGATGACGGAGGAGCAGATGGTAGTCGATCTAAGAGAGACTAATAGACTTTGAGTCGAAAATAAAAATAAATAAAGCTGAAAGCTTTCCAGAAATAAACTTGGATTTTTATATATCTCGATTCATGATAATTAATACATTGCGGCTGAACATTTATGATATGCTATTTATAGCAGAAACCTAAACCCTAGCTACGTAGAAGACGACAATGCATGTGTACTGTAGGAGGAGCTGGCGCAATCCTATTCGCGCGAATCCGACGCTTGAGAATGGCTTGACACAGGACACGTGGCGAGAATCGATCGTCTCTATCAGAATAAGTAGCGGGGTATAAAGGTCATTTCCTGAAGGAGCAAATTGGGGAAAATCGATCGTCTCTATCAGAATAAGTAGCGGGGTATAAAGGTCATTTCCTGAAGGAGCAAATTGGGGAAAATCGGAAATGAAATTAGGGCCAAATAGAATTAGGGCATAGAGAACCCAATTAGAGTTATCTATTTGGGGATTTTGCAGATATGTTACTACCCCCCCCCCCCCCCCCCCCCCCCCAAACCGTACGAGGATGAAGCTGATATATGGAGCAGGTTCTTCAGACGAGTAAAGGGTTGAATTGGTAGAGATTTTGTGAATATATCTGCGAGCTGATTGTGAGCTGGGACATGAAATATTTCCACCTGCTTGGACTGAACCTTGTCCCGAATGAAGTGAAGATCAATCTCTATGTGCTTGGTGCGAGCTTGAACCACAACATGGTTAGACATATGGACCGCACTTTGATTATCCACCCATAAAGTTGGAGGTCGGAGCAGCTTCAAACCAAGTTCAGTGATGAGAGATTTAATCCATGAAATTTCAACCAAGGCAAGTCCAATGCTTCTATACTCTGCCTCTGCACTTGAACGGGAAACCGTGGTTTGCTTCTTAGAGCTCCAAGAAATCAGATTTGGACCAAGAAATACACAGTATCCAGAAGTGGATTTTCTGTCATCCGGGTCTGAAGTCACTACTAAAAAAATAGCCATAGAAATCGGGTAATACCCGATGTAAATGTCTTGTGCGACTGATGTGTATGGAGGCGATGTCTATACTCGCCATATTTCAGACATCGGTTAATAACCGATGTCTGTCTTAACATTTAAATCGGTGTTAACTAAAAAAACGATATAATTGTGAACTTAAGAAATCGAGTATTAACCGATTTCGTTACGAGCACAAAAACCCGATGTCTGAAATAAACCGAGTATAAATATAGCGTCTCATACACATCGGTTGAACATAGCAGTTAAATCGGTTATTACTCGATTTAAAATTGATTTATGTACTCCACGTAGTGATTTCTTTAATAATTGTATATTTCATTTAATTAATAAAAAATGATGTCTTTTAAAGTTTGATACATTCTTCTACTCTTTTACAAGTGATGTCCTTGACACTAAAATCACACCCAATATATAAATATATTAATAAACACATCAATACCATAATATTTGCTTCAATAACATCCTAAACATTGTCAATGGTAACCAATATCCAAGACATTCGATCAAACACTGATAAATCAATATATTAACCAATATCAAAGACATTCGATCAAACTTCCAAACAATCTCCATGAGCAATTCTTTTATAAGATGTAAGTTTAGTCAAGGCAGCAACATCCTCTTTACGCTCAGACCATATGGAAGCTTTCTGTAATACACATAACCAAATCACGATAAGCAAGCATTACAATCATTAAATAAACTCAGAAAAATACAACTATGACACTATCAATTAGGAGGTTCCAAGTTACATCCTGAGTATGGACTAACTGTAAATATATAAGTAAATATATAGATCCTTTATCGCTCCTTCCCAAAATCCAGACTTCTTTAAAGGTGTCAAATATATCAACTGGATCAACCCTATCAACAAGTTACATTTTATATAGCAATACATATACAACTTTGAAGAAACAAACTTTCAAAATCCAACAATTTGATTCTAAATTGAGGCGTATGGATTCATTGATTGCTTATTTAAAAATGTACAACTATAAACATAATACATCAAGAAATGGATGTTGAAATAAGTTAAAAAAACATACAGTACATTATTAAAATAAGTTTCAAAAACATTTAGTAAATCAAAATTTCCAACACAAATGCGTAAAGTATGAAAATGGAGTTCTTTAATTATTCCAATAAGTTCATTAACTAAACACCATGATTCAAAATGACTTTACTACAAATATAACTAATGATCAAATGGGATAATTAAATTCAGCCACAGCAATAATGATCAGGATCAAATATTGTAGTTAAGCAGAAAAATATGTTCCAATAGTCCATTTAGCGAAAGCTACGAGTTTTCTTACATACTGGTCCCGTCATTTACCAGGTCACTTAATATATATCTACAACTATGCAACTAAGAGGATAAAGAACGAACATGTAAAATTCTTCAAGGTAGCATTTACGTAGCATTTACAATAAGGTTAATAAAATCATCATTTGTTAAAAGAAGCCGGGGTCACGTACTAACCATATGCGGGCTATCTTGTTCATTTGCATTCCGTCTTCTGTCTTGCAGATTTCGCAAGCCCCTTAATCACTTGCAACTCATCCATTCTCTACGCAAACAGAATACAAATGAGGGATCAGAGAAAAAAAACATAAATTCCAAGTGTACAAATGAGGAATCTGAGCTGAACATGTATAGATAAACCAATGCCATAGAAAATACCTAAGATGTTCCACGGTACATGTTCGAATTCCAGGTCACCGTCATCTTCGTTCCCTGTGGGAGCTTCGAGCACGCTTAGCGCATTCCTTTGAAGCTTTACCTCAATCCCATTCGTGAGAATCTGTGTGTATTCCAGTAAACATTAAAATCATAATGGAATTCGGCAGTAAACATTAAACATTTACCTTCGGAAGCCGGCAAATAACTAAACAAGCAAGCACACTGATTCTTAGAAACAATTAAATCAAAAACAAAAAACATAACAAATTAAAAAATTAAAATAAGCTGAGATTCAATTCCAAGAAATCGAATCGAGATAAAAAAAGAAAAAGAACAAAAGAGGTACTTATAATTCCTCAAAACCCTAACGAAGATCTGTGATTAGATCGCATATGCCTAAATGAAAATTCGAGCAAAGTGAAATTGGGGAAACTTACCTCGACTTGGAGAGATACAGATCCCTAGAGCGTCTTCAGCTCGAGCATGCTGTAGCGGCGTCTGAGAAAAAAGAGAAGGAAAATCAACGACCATGAATGAAAATAAATCAGATCTAACGCAAGAATCAACCTAAAGTTCTCACCAAATTTACGGAGCCGCGGGTCCATAGGATCCAAACTGGAGTCGCAAACCTCGGGGTGGGGGTTAGATGTTGTAGGCGGTGGTCGTGGTGTTCGTGGTGGCTGCCGGTGCCAGAGTGAGGGTTGGGGTCGAAGGCGAGAGTGAGCTTGGATTTCGACGGGGAAGCTTTGACGGGGGAGCCTCCTTCGACGGAGAATCCTTCCTCGCCACCGGTGGTGGTAAGTACTCTTGCTTCGGTGACGTCGCACCTGCGGTGGAGTTTCGAAGGGGGCCAAAGCGGCTGATAGGGTTTTTGTGTGTGAGAAAAGAGAAATGAATTACTCAAGTGAATAGAGGGAATTGGGAGGGGTGACCCTCCTTCCATTTTCTATTTTTTTTTTTTATTAAAATTTAATAAAAATAAGACAAAAATCAGAAAATAAGTTTTAGAAATTACAAATTAACCTATGAATGTTTCACAATTGCACTTTAGTCCTTTTTAATCACAAAACCCTAACCCCGCCCGCTACCCCTCTTTTCTCTCTTTTCTCTCTTACCAGAAACACAAAAGAAGACGAACTCCACTCCGGCGAACAAACTAACTCCGACGACCGGCGAAGAAACGAACTCCGGTAAGTACCCCTCCCAATTCTCTCTGCCCCGCACCTCTCTCTCTCTCTCAGTTCAATTTAAAGTTTTGAAATAAAAAATGAAAATGCAGAATTCCAGTTCAATTTCCGGCAATGTCGACCGCGTCAACTTCCGCGAACAGGGCAGGGAAAAGGCCTCGTCGGCCATCCCCGTCCCCAACTGCTCAGAGCAACCCGGCGGATGAAGCCCGTTCGAAGTCGATGCACGACCGCGACGACGATCGTTTCCTCGGGTTGCCGGAAACACAGGCCCAAATGAATTATCAGGTACCACTCTACTTCCCTGGCTCGAATGCAATTCAATTAACTGTCGTAGCTTTAATTTTGGGTCGAGATTAAGTTTTTTGAAAATTCGGAAATTCTGTGTTCTCTGTTCTTAAGTGAGGTGCGCAGGCCGTGGCTTGCGTCAGGTTTGACGCTGCGTCAGGTTTGACGCCGTGCGGAGGCCGAGGCAGGCGTCAAAACTGACGCCGTGCGCAGGCCGTGCGCAGGCCGAGGCCTGCGTCAAACCGTGTGCAGGTTGAGGCCTGCGCACCTGCGCACCTGCAGATTCCAGTTTTGACAAAGTTTTGTTTTTTTCTGTGTTTTTCAGGAGGATTATCGCCCTGTGATGGCAGTCGATATCGGTGAGTTACCCCCACGCAAATACGGCGATGTGGTCAAGAATGGGAAGTTAACCACGCGCCACGGGTACAAGGACATTCCCGACATAGCCGGACCACTGTTGAGAGCCTTCCCACATGTCGTGGATGATTACCCTCAGTTGGGGAAGTTCTTACTATTGGACGAGGAAGGGAACGTGCCAAATGCGGCCATCCATCAGTTGATGGCTCGAGTGTGCAGTTGGCCTGACCCGAAGAAGGTCCGATGTAGGTTGTTCGAGGTGAACAACATGATAGTTCGCCTCAGCCCCGTGGAGTTCAGTATGATCACCGGGTTGCACTTTCAGGACCTTCGCACCGATGAGGACAAGGATAAGGATGAAGACCTGAAAGAAATAGCATTTCCGGACTATGAGGAGTCCAAAAAACAGGTTCTATTTTTATAACAATACTTCGTTGTCAAAAAATATATATTGTGTGTGTAGTGTTTTAATTATTTTTTCATTTTTAAACAGGTTCCGAACGACTTGCTGCTTAAAAAAATCAAAAAACTTTTGAGCAAAAATAATCCGGAGAGGTACCCATTTGTAATCAACCTAACGTTTGTTTGGTTGATTACAAATCTGTTAGACATACCTAACAGACAATTAAATGTCCCTGATGAGTTTTTCAAGGTAATACGCGAATTAAATTTTCTTTTTATTGTTTATTGAAATAATTTATTTCTTTTTTTAATTTTTGTGTTTATTACAGCTTTGCAGTAATCTCGATGCATGCCAGAACTATCCATGGGGGATAAAGGCGTGGGACTCTATCGTAGATGATTGCTTCACTAGAATAGGGGAAATCGAGGGGCCCGGCCGAACGCGCGCATGGAATGCCTATGGGTTCATTCATTTTTATGCGGTATGTTTTAAACTAGTTTTGTTGATAATTGAATAGTTGTTGTAGTGTTTAATAATATAAACTTGTTTTGGTTTTAGTTTTGGATGCTTGAGGCTTTGGAGGGTGCGGATGTACAATTGGACGCAACCCGGAGGAGAGACTACAGGCATTCGTACCCCAGGATGCTGCGATGGTCTCTGAGTAATAACTCACCCAAGAACGAAGATTTCAAGAAGTTCTTGGTGAACGATGTGCAGGTAAATGTTTGAACAATTTTATTGTATGAATTTAAATTATTAAAACTTATAGAATTTTAAAAACAAACATGCAGGTTGTGTATCTGCGCTTGAAGCCGGACGTTGTCGAGTTGCGGTCTTCGTATTTTCATGGCACCCTGTGCTGGTTCGAGCGGAGATATTTTGCCAGACGCGCAGACGCTCTACGGTTGAACGACGACGACATCTTCTGCGACGACTACGTGTCGTTCATTGCTGCACCTCCAGCTCCAGCTCCATCCCCATCCCCACCTCGACGACAGAGGACACTCTCACCTGCACACCACACGACGTACTCCGCATTTCCTGAGTCTTTTCAGGATGCAGGTCAGTCGCACTTTCAGGCTGCAGGTCAGTCGTCAGATCAGGCTGCAGGTCTACCTTCGTGGTGGGGAGATTTGCAGCAGATGAACACTGAGATGAGGGCAGAGATGAGGGCCCAGAGGGAGTTGATATCTGATCAGAGTAGACAGATCGCCGTGCAGACTACTCAGATCGCCGAGCAGAATGCGATGATGACCCGGTACGGTACGCAGCTCGACGGGTATGGGGATCAGTTGACCCGGTACGGTACGCAGCTCGACGGGTACGGTGTGCAGTTGACTGAGTATGGTGTTCTGCTGAGAGGGCACGGTGATCAGATCACCTCACTCCAGGAGAGCTTTAGGGAGAGTTGCAACTTAGGAGATAGGCAGAACGAGGTTCCGTAGTTTTATTGTTTTTTGTTGTTTTGAACAAGAAAAAATTATATTACTATTAATATTTTTTGAAAAAATTATATTAGTTTCTTTGTTTTGTTTGTTTCTTTGTGTATTTTTTTAAAATATGAATTTTTAAAAATATATTACTATTAATATATTTCAAAAATTAGTATGACCTATTATTTGAACTCATTTTGTTTGTTTGTTCAGTTTCCTCCAATGGAGTATTACTCTGCTCCAACTTGGGATAGTCCACAACCAAAACCGCAAGCGATGATCGAGTATTATCCTTCTCCTGTGCCACTCTCGCGCGAGGTTGAGGATTTTCAAACTCCATTCCAACCTCCGCGATTCCAGTCGAATGTAGTGAACGAAGCTTCGTCGTCGAGCGTGGACAGGACAAGAATGCGAGACGTACGTATTCGTCGTCCTTCACACTTCGTGAGATCACCGTACAACGCGCTCCCCAGGAAGGGGCTACCTGGAAGGCCAGCGGTGGACAGGTTTAGAGATTATTTGGCGGACAGGAATGACAAAACGCTGTTAGTTCTCTATCCTTTTAAGTTTGGCAATGTTTTCTACCAGTAGCGTCTTATTAATCCACATTATGCAGGCGCGATGTTGGTTTGGAATGGCCGGTGGATCGGGATTGGTTCGAGGGGATGAGTGCAGGAGACTCCGATATGGATATTTACGTAAGTATTGTCAAAAATATTATGTTGCATAGTTACAGACTAATTATTTACGTGCCCAATTTTTTTTTTTTTTTTGCAGCACATTAATGCAGTTCTTGGAATTTATCACAACGACTTCGAGTACATATCAAGAATGACATGTGACCGAATGAAGAACAATTACACTATCGTGCCTTGCTCATTCTTTGTAAGTAGTGAAAAATTTAAATTTAAAATTTAATGTAAATTTAGATATTTATACTAAATTTTTAACCTTAATTTACAGCAAACTTTGCAATACGTGTGGGAAGCTGGGGATTATAATCTTCAGTATTACGAACCTGTCCCGTTGGATGAGTTGCAATCATGCATTGAATGCATGGCCAAAGGTGCGCATGGATGGAAACCGAAGCCGTGGGCTGGCCTCAAATATGTAAGTTCATTTACAAGTCAATTTTCACTCTTAACTTTGAACTAGAATAAGTATGACCTATTATTTGTTTTCAGGTTCTCCTCATTGCGAATGTTGGAATGCAGTGGATGACAGTGCGATTGGACCTTGAGAGGGCAATTATTAAGCTGTATGAGACGCAGATAAATGCTCACACAGACATTGTAAGAAATCAGAGAAGGGCTGCATTACTTCCACTGCAGTATTGGATGCACGAAATGTGCGTCCAAGCTGGACTGCCGAGCGCCCGTTCAGTTTGGGAAATTGCCTTTGCGAGGCCGAATGATTGTTACAAACAAGAGTTTCCACGTCGATCCGGTAATTACGCGCTGATTCAGATGACAGCCATTATCACTGAACAAGTTTACAGGGACGACTGGAAAATTAAGAACAAAGTAGATGAGTTCAGATGGAGATGTGCGTGCCAGGTTTGGGACTTGAGTGCTGTTTACGATGGTCCGCCTCCCAGATGCGAAATCTGTTCCACAGAGGGTCACGAAGGGGTTGACTGCCCGGTTTTAGGCGATTAGAATTCGTATTTGAGACTTTTAAACTTTGTATTTGTGTTGTACTTTATTTTTCATGTTGGAAGTGCTGGAATTGTGTGTAAATGTGGTCTGAACAGGTTGGAATTACAAAAAAAACAGCCAAAGTCATGTCTGGCTTCTGTTGTGCGCAGGCTGGCGCAGGCTTCAGCCTGCGTCAAACTTGACGCAGTGCGCAGGCTTCAGCCTGCGTCACATTTGTTGCTGTGCGTAGGTCTCAGCCTGCGCCACATTTGTTGCAGTGCGCAGGCTTCAGCCTGCGCCAGTTTGTAATCAGGCTGCAGGCCAAAGCCTGCGTCAGATTGTGTCTTGATGGGGTTTTCGCTATTTTTCGACTACCTCGTGAATAATCGATGTAATTTGAACCGTTGGATCATCTTAAGATGTAGTTTTACGTGTCCCGTGCAATTTTCGTGAAAAAATAATCTCCGGAAGGGCTCGATCTGATAGTGTCGAGAAAATCGACAAATTCTCGACGTTATCGATCCGAGCACTTCCGGACATTATTTTTTCACGAAAATTGGACGGGACACGTAAAATTGCATTTTAAGATCATCCAACGGTTCAAATTTACTAAATCACAGTTTAATGTTTTGTCATACCTTGAATATCATAAACTCAACTCAAACTATAACATTTATAATTAAACCTTAGAAGTAATAAGTGACCAAAACACTAAATACTTATACCCGTGGATAATTAATGTGATTTAAACCGTTGGATGATCTTAAAATGTTGTTTTACGCGTCTCGCCCAATTTTCGTCAAAAAATAATGTCCGGAAGTGCTCGGATCGATAACGTCGAGAATTTGTCGATTTTCTCGAAACTATCAGATCGAGCAATTCCGGATAATATTTTTTCACGAAAATTGCACGGGACATGTAAAACTACATTTTAAGATGATCCAACGGTTCAAATTACATCAATTATCCACGAGGTAGTCGAAAAATAGCGAAAACTCCATCGAGACCCAATCTGACGCAGGCTTTGGCCTGCAGCCTGATTCCAAACTGACGCAGGCTAAAGCCTGCGCACAGCAACAAATGTGGCGCAGGCTGAGGCCTGCGCACGGCGTCAAATGTGACGCAGGCTGCGGCCTGCGCACCCGGCGCCTTTGACAGGTGCGTCTCGATGCGGTTTTCGTTAGTTCTTGGATAATCGATGTAATTTGAACCGTTGGATCATCTTAAAATGTAGTTTTACATGTCCCGTGCAATTTTCGTGAAAAAATATTATCCGGAATTGCTCGATCTGATAGTGTCGAGAAAATCGACAAATTCTCGACGTTATCGATCCGAGCACTTCCGGACATTATTTTTTCACGAAAATTGGGCGAGACGCGTAAAACAACATTTTAAGATCATCCAACGGTTTAAATCACATTAATTATCCACGGGTATAAGTATTTAGTGTTTTGGTCACTTATTACTTCTAAGGTTTAATTATAAATGTTATAGTTTGAGTTGAGTTTATGATATTCAAGGTATGACAAAACATTAAACTGTGATTTAGTAAATTTGAACCGTTGGATGATCTTAAAATGCAATTTTACGTGTCCCGTCCAATTTTCGTGAAAAAATAATGTCCGGAAGTGCTCGGATCGATAACGTCGAGAATTTGTCGATTTTCTCGACACTATCAGATCGAGCCCTTCCGGAGATTATTTTTTCACGAAAATTGCACGGGACATGTAAAACTACATTTTAAGATGATCCAACGGTTCAAATTATATCAATTATCCACAAAGTAGTCGAAAAATAGCGAAAACTACATCGAGACCCAATCTGACGCAGGCTTTGGCCTGCAGCCTGATTCCAAACTGACGCAGGCTAAAGCCTGCGCACAGCAACAATTGTGGCGCAGGCTGAGGCCTGCGCATGGCGTCAAATGTGACGCAGGCTGAGGCCTGCGTCAGCCTGCGCCAGCCTGCGCTCACCAGAAGCCAGAACATGACTTTGGCCGTTTTTTGGTAATTCCAAACCTGTTCAGACCACATTTTCACACAAATTGAGCACTTCCAACATAAAAATAAAGTACAACACAAATATAAGGTCTCAAATACGAAGTCTCGATACATAATAGTCTCAAAACACAAAATTAAATCCAAAGCGTCTTCTTCTTCGATACACCGGCCTTCTACAACTTCCTCCTCTTCACTTCACAATCTGCATAGTAAATGTTTCACAAGTCAATTTACACAAAAATATATATGAAAACACACACAACTACATAAAATTTCAACAGTGTTTACTCTGGCGGAATCGGACAAGTCTGTGCATTGTGACCCTCTCCTTGACATTTGCCACAACGATATTTTTTCTTCGAAAACCTCTCAATTCGGCTCGTGAAACGGTCCATTCTCGGCCGCCCTGGAGCTCGTTTCACCGGTGGTGGCAGCACTATCATGCTTTGGACATGTTCGGGAATATCCGTCCATTGATCTTCTGAAGGAACAGGTATAATGTTCTCCTTATATGCTTGCATGAAATACTCACGGGTGAAATAAGGAGAAGTCAGCTCATAAGCATATTGTCCTGCCCGACTCGGGTCCTTGGCGCACGCTGCGGCTATGGCATGCTCACACGGCATCATGTCAATCTGAAACACACCACATTCACACGTCATTGCCTCCAAATCCACAACCCCACACCATCTAGTCGACTCCACAGTGTACATCTAAGTACTTATTTTTCTGGTAACCCATTTAGGAGCACGGTCATAACGCTCACGCAACGTTGTTTCCCTTCTCGGTGTCAATACACCGTTGAACGCCCAAGCTTCTTCACGATGTTTGCAAAACCATTCAACCATCTTATCCACAATAAACTTGATCAAGGAACATATGGGGAGGTCTTTAGCGTCTTTCATCACAGAATTTATCACTTCCACAGCGTTAGACGTCATCACCTCGTATCTATTCACACGGTGGTGGACTCTTGACCATTTCTCAAACGTGATGTCTTCTAACCACTTCGCACATTTTTCGCTCGCTGCTCTAAGCTCTGAAAAATTGAGATTGAACTCGGATAAAGTGTACGAGCACGCAGCCTTCTTAAAATGACCAACCAAGTCTTTTCTTTTGTTGTACTTGGACTTGATGTTTTGCATGATGTGCCAATAACAGTGTCCATGTTCCGCATTAGGGTAAACAGCAGCTACAACATTTATAATTGGCTGACCTCTATCAGACACGATTACCAGATCAGATCTATCTGGAATCAAAAACTGCAAGCACTCAAGGAACCAAATCCAGCAACTGGTGTCCTCTGCATCACCCACACCCCAAGCAAGTGGGTAACTGTGATGCTCACTGTCAGTAGCAGAAGCAATAAGAAGCGTTCCCTTGTATCTATTGGTCATGAACGATGCATCAATGACGATAACGTCCTTCATGTACTGAAATCCCCGAATACACGCTCCGATAGCCATGAAGAAGTACTGAAATTCATCATTGACATCTGTCTGAATACGGGTGAACGTACCTGGTGAAAGTACCGATATACCGATCCGATCGATATACCGTGTGTGCGGAAACGTGTAAAGCAATAGATCTACTATGCCATGATCTTAGTGCACACTTAATGTGTATAAGAACACATATTAACATATATATATACACATCCAATATATATATATAAGGTTCAACGATTACTTACTTGTTGTGATCGTTGATTTCGGTTAAGGTGGTGTTGAGTCGATTGAACCACCTTAATAGATCAGCAACTCAAAGATCTCCTTGTGAATGAACTCTTCACTCCTTTGGATCGTCCGGATGTTGAAGCCGCACAAATGGCCCGGCCTCTACGTGTTGCACACGAACCCGGATAATGACTTGCTTGCTTGATCGAGTTGATTCTCCAAGAACAATCTCTTTTCTCTCTTTCTCTTGTGAATTTCGTGGGTTGTCTTTTTGTGTGATGAAAATCTGATTTTCATCCATATAATAGCCTCATTATTCATGCCATAACACCCCATTGTAACCTCCTACATAATGGGCATCATTATGCACCATTAACATGCAAAAGGAGTTACAAAGGAGGTGAAAGGTCATGCCACATACACATGCCACTATGCATTGTATGTGGTCCCACTTGCTTGTGTGGAATGCCATGTCACACTATGTGACATGCATCCATGCAAGCCATGCATCCCATGCATGTGAATTAAATCCACGTAAATATTGATTCTAAATCAATATATATATCAAGCATCGTACATTATCTTCGAGTTCATGTGTGACCCTGTAGGTATGATTTAATTGATCAATATTATATTGTTCCCAACAATTAATATTATCAAATAATCATTTAACATCCATAGACGACCTTATGACTTTATCGATTGCACACGTAGGATCGAAGGACACATCCCAACAATCTCCCACTTGGCCTTCAGAGCCAGTGTGCTGCCAACTTCCTGTTGTCACTTTATGTCTAAGTTTGAACTTGAGTCAAGACTCGAGTCATCCTCAATCGGTTCAAACCTTTCTTGGACTTTGAGACAGACTGTAAAACCAGATTTATCACTATGATACGAATCTGGACGTGGCCACGTATTTTCCACAGTCTCGACTCTCCAAGTGGCCGGTAAGACATGTATCCCATTTATAAAATGGAGGACAATCCCATCTTGTCAATCCAAGCTCTCCCACTTGCTTCCTGATATACCCAATAACAAGTTTTATAACCTCCTTTTACGAAAGGCGTCTACTTGTATCAAAGTACACCATTTCACAATGGAATCACTCTGGACTACTCAGGTCAGAGGAAATTGCTCGACAGTCAATGAAATAGTATTATGACTCGAAATCTTAAATACTATTCCAGTCGGGTCTGTTCGATCATTAGCTCCCAGCTAATATCTATGTAATTGTACTTGATGTCCCACATCACTAGCCCATGAAGCGGCGCTATAGTACACATTACAATCTAGTTCTTTGTATCGTCAGTTTGTCCATACTTGATGATACGAACTAGGAACAATTTATGACTTAATTATATTAGTTCAACAATTGGGACTTCATTATGTGGTAAATCGACCTCATAACCCAATTAATATAATTTAATCATTTGGACAATTCATACAATTTAAACCACAATTATATGAAGAAATTATTGAATATCATAAAAGATAAGTGAATGTTTACATAAACTCCAAAAGTAGACAATACAATAATAGGAATCACAATCCATCTCTAAGATATCGTATCCCTATTGCAGTCGTATGAGCATCATGCTTTGACTGCTGGAGTGGTTTAGTTAACGGGTCTGCAACATTATCATCAGTTGCAACTTTATTTATCTCGATGTCTCCACGACTAACTATCTCCCTGAGAATGTGGAACTTCCTGAGCACATGTTTGGATTTGTGGTGCTCCCTAGGCTCCTTGGCTTGCGCGATAGCTCCACTATTATCACAATAGAGAGATATCGGATGGGCCGAACTAGGTACGACACCAAGCTCATCTAAGAACTTTCTTATCCAAACGGCCTCCTTTGCTGCTTCAGATGCAGCAATGTACTCAGCCTCTGTAGTAGAATCAGCTACGGTGGGTTGCTTGGAACTCTTCCAGCTCACCGCACCTCCATTCAGACAAATGACAAAACCGGACTGAGACCGGAGATCATCTCTGTCTGTTTGGAAGCTTGCATCCGTATAGCCTGTCATAACCAACTCTTCTTGTCCTCCAAAGACAAGAAAATAATCTTTAGTCCTTCTAAGGTACTTAAGAATATTCTTGGCCGCAGTCCAATGCGCCTCACCTGGGTTTCCTTGAAACCGACTCGTCATGCTCAAGGCATACGATACATCCGGTCGTGTACATATCATGGCGTACATAATAGACCCTATTGCTGAAGCATAAGGAATATTTGCCATCCTCATTTGCTCATCAGGTCCCGAAGGGCACTGCCTCTTGCTCAGAGATGTCCCATGAGTCATTGGAATGAGACCCTTCTTTGCGTCTTTCATTCTGAACCTGTCAAGCACCTTATCAATATAGGTTGCTTGACTAAGTCCAAGCATCCTTTGATGGAGTAGTATACTTAATGTCTAGATTTGAGTATTCTGAACTCTGTATGCACTTTCATTTATCTATCTATTACAGACATTCATTTGCTTTTAATTATTGTTAATTAAATACATGCAAATCATAGTCCTAGATTTTATACGTTGTAGTTAGTATGGTGTGTCGGGCCCGCACAGAAGATCATACTATCGGTTACTCGTATTTAATCAAACAGTTGCTCACGACCTAGATGGACACGGACCAATCCATCGGTATAGTCGTTGTGTGAGAGAGAAGATAATTTGTCTTGATTATCTTATCACACTTGTACACTTGGTGTATTGAGCGGATCGATTGAGACTCATCAATTAGGATTGCTCGGCGATAATTGATTTGAGACTCAGAGTATTTTATTCTTAATCCCTGAAACAATTGCGGGTGTGTATATTTAATATAAGTGACTTTGATTTGCCAAAGGAATTAACCGGTTTAATTATTGGGTTGATTACCGGTTAAGTTGGGTCACTATATTTTATATATGGCATGCCGTGAATTCTTGAAGGGGCAGTGTATCCCGTAAGGGTTGATAATATCCCCGAGATGAGCTCATAAGGATTTATTGTGTAAACCTCGCGAGTGGATTTGTTCCGCACAATAAATAAGGTTGAGTGGTACTAGTCTCGGATAAAAGAGATGAATAAATTTATTAAGCAATAAATAAATTTTATTCATGGATATTTAAATCTTAAATACACGGAATAAATAATACTAAGTTGGAGAAATATTATTTGGTATAATATGGAATAATATTGGGAGGTCAATTTTATTTATATAGTGGAAAATAAATAAAATTAATATTGATAAGAATTAATGGATTTGGGTTGGACCCAATTTAATTTTCAATATTAAAGCCCAATATTTATTCTCCTTTTGATCCCCTTCGTAGCCTATAAAAGCACTACATGGTCTTCACTTCTTAACCTACGTTACGCCAACAATAAAGTTCGAGAGTGAAGAGGATCCATAAGTTCGATAGCTCGTCGCCCACCCGACGTTCGAACGGAGTGCAAGGAATACGCGGGAAGATCACGAGGTCATCGATTTCGTTTCTCCGAACAACGAATCGTAGGTACAATTCTCAACTAACTTGATTATTGTTCGATTTGTTTTTATCGAGAATACCGTAGGACGAAGATCCGAAGATCGAGACCCGGAGTAGACGGACGAACGCGCGGTGGTGGCGAAGCCACCGGACCGCGGCGCACGCCCGCCTAGGGTTTCGGCGTGGGGGCGATGGGGGCCGAACCCTCGGCTGAGCCGAGGGTGTGCGATCGACCCGAGGGGATCGATCGCTGGGCACGGGCTGGTGCCGTGCCCTACCCCGCCGTGAAGGCGGGGGCCTCCTGGTGGCGGCGGGTCGCCGGACCCGCCGCGGGCGGCTGCTGGGCAGTCCACCCCGATCGATCGCCGCGTGCGATCGATCACTTGATTGGACGAACCCCGACTCGCGGGGGTTCGGGTGGGTGCGGGCTGTGCGTCTTCGGATGCATGGTCTCCAAAGCCCGGACTCCGGCGGATGAGTCGGTGTACGTACGATCTCCGGCGAAAGGTTCGTTCGGGTTATCGGTTCCGCAATTTTGATAACCCGGGATAGCGAATTCCAACAATTGGTATCAGAGAGTGGTTTACGTTCGCGGTATTTTCGATAAAATTGTTCTACCTTGCAGGGTTCCGACTATTATGGCTTAATGATTATTCGTTTAATTATTTTGTCATGTGATTGTTGGTTTTATTAAACTCTCGGACATGTCGAGATTCGTTTTTGGTGGTGAATGCTTGTAATAGTAAAAATTCGGGGGTTGACCGAATTTAGGATTTATTATTATGTTCGTTGTTTTTCCGGAAAATGTATAGGGTCGATTTCGTGTATAGAATCGATACCGGAATTGTAATTTAGATTTTTGTAAATTTATTTTGCGATTGGATCGACGTATCGAAGACCGCCGGAGAAGACGAAGTGACGAGAGGGACGAAGGGCTAGGGATCGATTGGATCGATCCCCGTGATGCCCGATCGATGGCTATGGGCGTGGGGGCTGTTGCCCTAGCCGCGGCTGCCACCACCTCGGTGGTTGTCGGCTTGGCTGGGCGGCGGCGCTCCTCCCCGTGGGTGGCCGGTCGATCGAAGGTTGGGGTGGTTCGGGGTCTCCCAACCCGGACTACTCCTACCGGAAATATACTTTCCTAATTAATTCATAGTTTCCTATTTTGAATATTTCTTTATGGAATATTCTAGAAAAATAGAAAAGGAATTAATTTAGTACTAAATTTATTTTTCCTATTTGATTATTCCTACTCATGGGAATATTCATGGATTAGGAATAAAAATAAATTTAGAAAAGTATAAAAGTACTAACTATTTTATTTCTTTATTTCATTATGAATATCATTTAGAATATTCCAAGTGTATCTTGGATAGATTATTCTAGTGATTTAATGAAGTGGAAAAAGAAAATAAAATAAATAAAAAATATTAATAATATTTAATTTTATTTTTAATATATTCAATTGACTTAATTTTCGAATTAAGTAACTTTTGGATTAATTAAAAATAAATGGATTTAAATATTGGACATTAATATTCTCGTCACATGGGGCATTCAAGAAACGAAGACTGAAGACTAGAAGATGCGTACGGGGATGTGATAAAGCCATAATAGTCGGAAAATAATATTCTAGTAATTATTTTGACTATGTGGTAATACTATGTGCTTTATTACATGTATGCATGCTATATGTGTTTATTTTATGCACTAGATAGCGTATCCCTTTATTGTAAAAAGCTAAGTGGGAGAGGGTATGGAAACATACCCATGGTCTCCATTGCTGCTCTCTTGGTGACTTTTATATACCTTTGAGGTATATATAGATAAGTCATTGGAGGAGAGTTCTTGTAATTCCTCTTACAAGAAACATTGATTAAGTTTATCAAACAATGCCTAATTTGTCTTTCCAAAGCTGATTTCAAGTCGACTCATTCTCACCCCGGGGAGTGGAATGGAGCCAGAGCCACTTGGTCATGTAGAGGACACAAATTAGAGACTTTCGTGCCATTCTTTGATAGGTGGGTCGTTTGTCTGCTCGGCTCCCTCATTTATGAGAGATAGGGTCGTTCGCATGGTGAATCACTGGTTAGAAACTTCGAGTTTCACTTATGATTCTCCACGTCTTGATTTACGAGATCAAATGGATCAAGTAATTGGGAGTCAATTATAAAAGTCTCTTAGTGTAGTAAACGTCCACACCACGTGGCTTGCTATGCTGACGGACTTTGGATTAATTGATGTAGACAGTTGTAAGTAATTATGAAGAGTTGTGAAGTTATCGTAAACGTCCACACCACGTGGCTTGCGGTGATGTAGCAATTCCAAGTAATTTACTTTGGTACTGAGTAATGGTTTACACTTAGATACGCGTTATAGTATTCCTCCCCACGAGGTTACGCTATAATTGATGTATGACCGAAGAAAATCTAATTGCTAAATCATTTGGGTGGGTAAACGTCCACACCACGTGGCTTGCCTTACCTGATGGGATTTTAGATGTGATTAGTGATTTAATGATATTATTTGAGGGAGATAATATCGGATATTAAATTGTTTGTCTGTTTTATGTGCTTATAGGTTAAGAATGACTGTGACCCCACTTTGTGATATACTTAAGGATGAAAACTCACCGGTTCCATATGGTGATGATTGGGAACGAAATCTGGACATTGTCCAGACTGTTGAGCTTTCCGAATCCACTGTTGTCCCAACCGATGAGGACATTCGAAATGACCTCAGGATGATGTTGAGACATAGCGTGGAAGCCGGGCAAGAGGTGATTAACATACTCACAGAATTCTCTCTCAATGAGTCCCTTAAAAAGGAATCAACGAGAGCGGAGTTTGTGCGTAAGTTAAGAGAATCACAAGCTTTTGTGACAAGGCTAGAGGAAGAGCGTGCAAAGAAACCCAGTGGCTCAAAGCCACGGATTGGGAAAGGCAAGCCTTCTGGCAAGTGCTTTCGATGCAAGCAGTTTGGGCACTGGAGGTCTGATTGTCCTCTCATCAAAGGTACGAAATTTTCCTTAGTCACTGAAACATTGTCAGCGGTGATATCTACCAGCACCTGGTGTGTAGATACGGGCGCCACTGACCATGTCTGCAATTCATTGCAGGGGTTCCAGGAAACCCGGAGACTTAGAGAGGGAGAGATCGTAGTCTACATGGGCAATGCCGCGAGGGTGGCGGCTGTTGTAGTGGGAGACGTTCACTTACGCTTTAGTAGTGATAGGGTTTTAGTTTTACAAAATTGTCTTTATGTACCGAATTTTAGAAAGAATTTAATTTCAGTTTCTAAGTTAATTCTGAATGGATATGCTGTTTCTTTTGATCACTCTGTGGTCATAAGAAGAAATAGTGAGATTGTCTGTTCTGGTACATTGGTGGACGATTTGTATATTCTGAATCCTGAGTCTAACACGATGCAACTAACCGAGAGTAATAACACATCTACGAACACCAATAAGAGAAAGGAACCTTCTAAGATGAATCAATTATACTTGTGGCATCTAAGGCTAGGTCATATTAATTCGAATAGAATTCAAAGGTTGAAAGCTGATGGTCTCATTAGCGGCATAGAAGGAGAGGACCTTCCAACCTGCGAATCCTGTTTGGAGGGTAAAATGACCAAGCGTTCTTTTTCTGGTAAAGGACGTAGAGCTGAACAAGTATTGGAATTGATTCACTCTGATGTATGCGGACCTATGTCTACTCAGGCAAGGGGAGGGTACGAGTATTTCATCACCTTTACTGATGATTACTCAAGGTATGGATATATTTACCTGATGCGCCACAAGAGTGATTCTTTTGACAAGTTCAAGGAATTCAAGGCTCTTGTGGAGAACCTTCGTGGTAAATCCATAAAATGCCTGCGATCTGATCGCGGAGGCGAGTACCTGTCTGGAGAATTCAAGGCATACTTGGCAGAGAATGGGATTGAATCCCAGCTGACTTCACCATATACTCCTCAGCAGAATGGTGTGTCAGAAAGAAGGAATAGGACTCTTATGGAAATGGTGCGATCGATGATGAGTTACTCGGATTTACCTGTTATGTTCTGGGGACATGCCTTGGAAACAGCGGCGTATATTCTGAACAGGGTTCCGACCAAAACGGTACCAACTACACCCATGGAATTGTGGAGTGGGCGTAAGCCTAACTTGGGACACATTCGGATCTGGGGATGTCCAGCACATGTGTTGCGACAAGGCGCCGATAAGTTAGAACCTAGATCAGAAATACGGCTGTTTGTAGGATACCCGAAAGGAACTAAAGGTGGCATGTTCTATAGTCCTACGGACCAGAAGATCGTTATAAGTACTAACGCTCGGTTCTTAGAGGAAGACTATGTCATGGACCACAAGCCCAAAAGTGACATAATACTTGATGAGTTGAGAGGTAACGAGGAAGACCTGGATACAGCCGAACCGAGTGTAGATACACCACTAGAACCTGCACCTAATACTGTCACTGTTAATACACCGGAACGCCGTCGTAGTGGGAGGGTTGTCAAACAACCGGACAGATGGATTGGACTGGGTGAGTCTTCGGACTCGGCACCCGGAGTTCATGAAGTCGATCCCTGGACCTATGATGAGGCGGTACAAGATATAGATGCGCCTTCTTGGAAGAAAGCGATGAAATCCGAAATAGAATCTATGGATTCTAATAAAGTCTGGGATCTTGTAGAACCACCAAGCGGCGTTAAGCCAATTGGGTGTAAATGGGTCTACAAGAGAAAGAGAGGATCTGACGGAAAGGTTGAAACCTTTAAAGCTCGGCTTGTTGCGAAAGGATATACTCAGAAAGAGGGAATCGATTATGAGGAGACCTTCTCGCCGGTAGCCAAGATAAAGTCGATCCGGATTCTCTTATCCATAGCAGCTCATATGGATTATGAGGTGTGGCAAATGGATGTCAAGACAGCTTTCCTTAATGGAAGTCTTGACGAGACGATTTATATGAAACAACCAGAAGGATTCATTGCTAAGGGGCGAGATCATCTAGTGTGCAAGCTTAATCGATCCATTTATGGATTGAAACAAGCCTCGCGATCGTGGAACCTGCGGTTTGATGAAGTAGTCCAATCTTTTGGATTCATTCAAAGCATGGACGAATCGTGTGTGTATTGGAAACGTGATGGAAAGAAGGTGGTGTTCCTCGTGCTTTATGTAGACGACATACTTCTCATTGGCAACAGTGTGAAGATGTTATCAGACATAAAGGGATGGTTGTCTAGACAATTCGATATGAAAGATTTGGGAGAAGTCGGACATGTTCTAGGGATCAAAGTTATAAGGGATCGCCGGAATAGAACATTGTGTCTTTCCCAGCAATCTTACATAGACACGATTCTAGCTCGTTTTAACATGCAAGATTCCAAGAAGGGTGATCTACCCTTCAGTAAAGGAACTTATCTTTCTAAGGATATGTGTCCTCAGACACAGAAGGAGAAAGATGACATGAAAGCGATTCCCTACGCTTCGGCTGTGGGAAGCTTAATGTATGCAATGTTATGCACGAGGCCTGATATCTGTTATGCCGTTGGCATAGTAGCGAGATATCAGAGTAACCCTGGAAAGGCTCATTGGACTGCCGTGAAGAGCATTTTCAAGTATTTGCGAAATACTAAGGATTATGTTCTCAGATACAGTGCAGACAATCTGATTCCTTTGGGTTACACAGATTCGGATTTCCAAGCTGATAAGGACCGGCGTAAGTCGACATCAGGCTATGTGTACACTTTGGGAGGTGGAGCCGTATCATGGAAGAGTGTTAAGCAGAAGTGCATTTCGGACTCTACCATGGAAGCTGAATATGTTGCAGCCTCAGAGGCAGCGAAAGAATCAGTGTGGTTCCTTAATTTCCTCCAGGACTTAGATGTGATTCCGAGTTTGCCTAAGGCTATGACAATTTATTGTGACAATAGCGGTGCAGTGGCAAACAGTAAGGAACCACGGTCCCATAGTGCTACAAAACACATAGAGCGCAAGTACCACCTGATTCGAGACATCGTCAAGAGGGGCGATGCGATAGTCACCAAGATAGCTTCGGAAGACAACCTAGCGGACCCTTTCACCAAGATACTTCCTAAGGAAGTATACTACAAGCACTTGGAGGGTTTGGGAGTCAGAAGTTTGGAGGATAAGACTAGACCTTAGTATAAGTGGGAGATTGATGGAGTAGTATACTTAATGTCTAGATTTGAGTATTCTGAACTCTGTATGCACTTTCATTTATCTATCTATTACAGACATTCATTTGCTTTTAATTATTGTTAATTAAATACATGCAAATCATAGTCCTAGATTTTATACGTTGTAGTTAGTATGGTGTGTCGGGCCCGCACAGAAGATCATACTATCGGTTACTCGTATTTAATCAAACAGTTGCTCACGACCTAGATGGACACGGACCAATCCATCGGTATAGTCGTTGTGTGAGAGAGAAGATAATTTGTCTTGATTATCTTATCACACTTGTACACTTGGTGTATTGAGCGGATCGATTGAGACTCATCAATTAGGATTGCTCGGCGATAATTGATTTGAGACTCAGAGTATTTTATTCTTAATCCCTGAAACAATTGCGGGTGTGTATATTTAATATAAGTGACTTTGATTTGCCAAAGGAATTAACCGGTTTAATTATTGGGTTGATTACCGGTTAAGTTGGGTCACTATATTTTATATATGGCATGCCGTGAATTCTTGAAGGGGCAGTGTATCCCGTAAGGGTTGATAATATCCCCGAGATGAGCTCATAAGGATTTATTGTGTAAACCTCGCGAGTGGATTTGTTCCGCACAATAAATAAGGTTGAGTGGTACTAGTCTCGGATAAAAGAGATGAATAAATTTATTAAGCAATAAATAAATTTTATTCATGGATATTTAAATCTTAAATACACGGAATAAATAATACTAAGTTGGAGAAATATTATTTGGTATAATATGGAATAATATTGGGAGGTCAATTTTATTTATATAGTGGAAAATAAATAAAATTAATATTGATAAGAATTAATGGATTTGGGTTGGACCCAATTTAATTTTCAATATTAAAGCCCAATATTTATTCTCCTTTTGATCCCCTTCGTAGCCTATAAAAGCACTACATGGTCTTCACTTCTTAACCTACGTTACGCCAACAATAAAGTTCGAGAGTGAAGAGGATCCATAAGTTCGATAGCTCGTCGCCCACCCGACGTTCGAACGGAGTGCAAGGAATACGCGGGAAGATCACGAGGTCATCGATTTCGTTTCTCCGAACAACGAATCGTAGGTACAATTCTCAACTAACTTGATTATTGTTCGATTTGTTTTTATCGAGAATACCGTAGGACGAAGATCCGAAGATCGAGACCCGGAGTAGACGGACGAACGCGCGGTGGTGGCGAAGCCACCGGACCGCGGCGCACGCCCGCCTAGGGTTTCGGCGTGGGGGCGATGGGGGCCGAACCCTCGGCTGAGCCGAGGGTGTGCGATCGACCCGAGGGGATCGATCGCTGGGCACGGGCTGGTGCCGTGCCCTACCCCGCCGTGAAGGCGGGGGCCTCCTGGTGGCGGCGGGTCGCCGGACCCGCCGCGGGCGGCTGCTGGGCAGTCCACCCCGATCGATCGCCGCGTGCGATCGATCACTTGATTGGACGAACCCCGACTCGCGGGGGTTCGGGTGGGGGCGGGCTGTGCGTCTTCGGATGCATGGTCTCCAAAGCCCGGACTCCGGCGGATGAGTCGGTGTACGTACGATCTCCGGCGAAAGGTTCGTTCGGGTTATCGGTTCCGCAATTTTGATAACCCGGGATAGCGAATTCCAACATCCTTTGTGATCTGTTCCGACAGATCTTGATGCCCAATATGTACTGTGCTTCTCCAAGATCCTTCATTGAAAACCATCTTCCCAGCCATTCTTTAACAGAATTAAGCATAGGAATATTGTTTCCAATGAGGAGTATGTCATCGACATACAACACAATGAATACAACGTAACTCCCACTGACTTTCTTGTAAACACAAGAGTCTTCCATGTTCTTTTGAAATCCAAACTCTTGTATGGATTCATCGAACCGAAGATTCCAGCTCCGAGATGCTTGCTTTAATCCATAAATGGATCTATTAAGCTTGCATACTCTCTCAGCCTGATTAGGATCGATAAAACCCTCTGGTTGTGTCATAAACACTTCCTCTACTAGAATCCCATTCAAGAAGGCGGTTTTAACGTCCATTTGCCATATCTCATAATCATAATGAGCAGCAATGGCTAAGAGAATCCGAATGGATTTAATCATAGCAACTGGTGAAAAGGTTTCATCATAATCCACCCCGTGAATTTGTTTATATCCTTTTGCCACCAACCTTGCTTTGAAAACACTAGGTTTTCCATTCATGTCTGTTTTTATTTTATAAATCCATTTGCATCCAATGGGCCTAGCCCCTTTAGGCAAATCGACCAAGTTCCAAACTTGATTTTCAGACATTGATTCCATTTCGGATTTCATGGCACCCTGCCATTTCTCGGCATCTGGACTCGTCATAGCTTGGATATAGGTCGAAGGTTCATTGCTTTCTAAAAGCATGACTTCATAGCTCTCGTTTGTCAGAATACCTAGGTATCTGTCAGGTTGAGATCTAATCCTTCCGGACCTTCGAGGGTTTGGTGTGGTTTCCAAAACCAATGGAGTACTCTCGACTTGGTCTTGAGTGTCCATCTCAGTTTGATCTTCTTGAACCTCGTTCAATTCAACTGAGCTCCCACTTACTTTCTTGGAAAGATATTCCTTTTCAAGAAATACACCATCTCGAGCAACAAAAACTTTGTTCTCAGATTGGTTGTAAAAGTGGTACCCTCGTGTTTCTTTTGGATAACCCACAAAGAAACATTTATCCGATTTGGGTTCAAGCTTTGTAGAGATATTTCTCTTCACATAAGCTTCACATCCCCAAATCTTGATATAAGACAAGTTAGGGACCTTCCCTTTCCATAACTCGTATGGTGTCTTATCAACAGCTTTTGACGGTGTCCTATTCAGTGTATAGGCCGCTGTTAAAAGTGCGTGTCCCCAAAAAGATTTCGGTAGTTCACTAAGGCTCATCATCGATCGAACCATATCCAATAAGGTTCTATTCCTCCTTTCGGAAACACCATTCATCTGGGGTGTTCCAGGTGGAGTGAGTTGATATAAAATACCACAACTCATAAGATGATCATCGAATTCTTGGCTAAGATATTCACCACCTCGATCCGATCGAATGGCTTTTATCTTCTTACCAAGTTGATTCTCAACTTCATTTTGGAATTCTTTGAACTTTTCAAAGGCTTCCGACTTATGCCTCATTAAATAGACATAACCATATCTACTTAAGTCATCGGTAAAAGTTATGAAGTAGAAATAACCTCCACGTGCTTGTGAGCTCATTGGACCACATACATCAGTATGGATTAAACCCAATAGGTCACTTGCACGTTTTCCTTTTCCTAGAAAAGGTGACTTTGTCATTTTGCCCATCAAACATCCTTCACATGTATCAAATGACTCCAAGTCAAAAGATTTGAGAATGCCTTCTTTAAGAAGTTTCTCTACACGTTTAATGTTGACGTGGCCTAATCGACAATGCCAAAGGTATGTTTCATTGAATTCATTCGATTTGGCCTTTTTGGTATCAATGTTATATATATGATTGTCAAGTTGAAGTATATATAAACCATGTTCTAATCGTGCCGAACCATAGAACACTCCACTTTTTGAAATAGTAAATAAACCATTTATTATAGTGAAGGAAAATCCTTCAGTATCCAATACTGAAATAGAAATGATGTTCTTGGTAATACTTGGAACGAAATAAACATTATTCAATACTAAAACAAGGCCCGAAGGCAAACACAAATCATAAGATCCTACGGCTAATGCAGCGACCCTCGCTCCATTTCCAACCCGCAGATCGACATCTCCCTTTACCAAACTTCTACTTCTTTGCAGTCCCTGCACATGTGAAACAATGTGAGCACCGCATCCGGTATCCAATACCCAAGAAGAAGAATTTGTAAAGTTTATGTCTATGACATAAATACCTGAAGATGAAGGAACGACACCGTTCTTTACATCCTCCTGGAACTTGGGGCAATCCCGCTTGTAGTGTCCAACACGCTTGCAGTAGAAACACTCAGATTCCCCAGGAACCTTAGAAGCTTTCAAGAACCTTTTGGAAGGAGTTGCTACAACTTTCCCTTTCCCTTTGCCTTTCACTTCCGGTTTCTTAATCCCCTTGAACTTTTTGGTACCTCCTTCCCGAATCATAAGAACTTCCCTCCTAGGGTCCTTCTTAATCGCCGGCTCAGCAGCCTTAAGCATCCCATGGAGCTCATGAAGCGATTTCTTCAGTCCATTCATGTGGAAATTCAGCCTAAAGGCGTCATATCCATCATGAAGAGAATGAAGAATGAAATCGGTAGCCAACTCGTCATCATATGCAAAACCGAGGCGAGCACTTGAAGCAAATAATCCAATCATTTGCTGCACATGTGGTCCCACGGGTTTACCCTTTTCCAGCCTAGTTGTTGCTATAGCCCGGGTGACACCGAAGCGCTCAATCCTAGCCTGTTCCCCGAACATGCTCTTGAGCTCTTCTATGATGTCATAGGCTTCCATGAACTCGAATTGTTTTTGCAACTCGGGTACCATGGATGCCAACATCAAACATGTCACCTCATTCGAGGCTTTCTTAGCAAGGGCATATGATGCCTTTTGGGCATCCGTGCCCCCATCAGCGGGAAGCACGGGAAGGGGTTTGTCCAACACACTTTCCTTTTCTTCGTATTTGAGGACTATCCTCAAGTTACGTTGCCAATCAAGGAAATTGGTGTTGTTCAACTTTTCTCTATCCAAGATAGAGCTGAACTTGAATTGAGTTGATATAGACATATTAAACTACAGAAGAAAGATAAATTAAGTAAGTAAACATCCACAAAGCGTTTAAACAAATAAGGTTGTCTCGCATAACTACTTTATTTGTTTCATTTTGTTCATTCGATATCCAATATCGTCGTTCCCAATTATCTTAATATCAAAACCGTGATAAATCGTAAGTGAAAACTCGAGGTTTTCTAACCAGCGATCTTATCATGCAATTGAAGCCCTATCTCTCATTAAAATGAGGGAGCCAACCAGACAATCGATTCACGCCATCCAATGGCTCGAATGTCTCTAATCTGTGTCATCGACATAAGCAAGCGCTTTGGCTCCATTCCACTCCCCGAGGTGAGAATGAGTCGAGTTGAACTTAGTCTTTGAAAAACAGATTAGGCATTGGTTTTTGACATTTTAATAAATTAGAACAAAACGATCCCAAGACCCTCATCTTGCGAATCCTTAAGCCGACTGAGTCCGCACTTTAGAACTCCAAGATAGGTAGACATCCCATGTCAATGACATCCAATGTCACTCTCGGTCGATGAGATTCCCATTCTCATCTCATGTCTCGATAGCCACGCCTGCAGTGGATCTATCGATGAGAAAACCAAACTCACTTGTAAGGGTCTAACCCTTACTCCCACTTATCCCAAGATAACAAGTAGTACCCCGCTGAGGCGGACCTACCAACTTATGATCGAGGGCTTTATGGGTGCGATGTTTTGGACAAGACATTATACTCATTATTTTGGGAACTTGCATGCATAGGTTTGTTTATATGTAAGTTGAACATTTATAACATAAAACAACCTATAACTAGCAAAGCAAATAAATACGAAATCGAAAGGCCCCTAGAACCTCACAACTCTCAAAAGAAAAGAATTAAAGTAACAACAAAAGCCTTGAACATCTTCTGGACTGCTCCTCGCCCGCCATTTCAGTTCCGTGCCCTCCGATTTTGGTCAAATCTATTCCGTACCCAAAAAACCTCGAACGGCGCCCGCCGTTTCACAATCAGCGGTCGCCGAACACCACCGGCGGTCGCCGTTTCCAAAACGGCGCCCGCCGAAAGGGTTCGGAAAAATCTGACCCAAAAACAGGGCTTTCGGCGGTCGCCGTTTCCAAAACGGCGCCCGCCGAATCAAAACGGCGCCCGTCGGAGCTAAAACGGCGCCCGCCGTTTGGCTCCAGCAGCCCCGGTTTGCTTCGTTTTGCTTCGTTTTGATTCGTTTTGCTTCGTTTCTTCTCGTTTTTTGCCGGAGAGCCGAGATCCTCTATCGAACCATGGACCAAGTCCATCGCTTACAAGTAGTACAATACAAATATAATAGAAAAACCTATCTATTACAAATGATTCCAAGGGACGCAGCCCTCAAATACTACGGCCAATCGAAACGCAAAAAACGACGAAATCATTCACCCGACCACTAACGGTGGCCGGCCTTACATCTAATCACACAATCACAATTAAACAAATAATCCAATTATGTTGATTTAACCTTCGTGTCCAACACAAAAGTGTGCACGAGCCCCAGCTCTGATACCAATTGAAAGTACCGATATACCGATCCGATCGATATACCGTGTGTGCGGAAACGTGTAAAGCAATAGATCTACTATGCCATGATCTTAGTGCACACTTAATGTGTATAAGAACACATATTAACATATATATATACACATCCAATATATATATATATAAGGTTCAACGATTACTTACTTGTTGTGATCGTTGATTTCGGTTAAGGTGGTGTTGAGTCGATTGAACCACCTTAATAGATCAGCAACTCAAAGATCTCCTTGTGAATGAACTCTTCACTCCTTTGGATCGTCCGGATGTTGAAGCCGCACAAATGGCCCGGCCTCTACGTGTTGCACACGAACCCGGATAATGACTTGCTTGCTTGATCGAGTTGATTCTCCAAGAACAATCTCTTTTCTCTCTTTTCTTGTGAATTTCGTGGGTTGTCTTTTTGTGTGATGAAAATCTGATTTTCATCCATATAATAGCCTCATTATTCATGCCATAACACCCCATTGTAACCTCCTACATAATGGGCATCATTATGCACCATTAACATGCAAAAGGAGTTACAAAGGAGGTGAAAGGTCATGCCACATACACATGCCACTATGCATTGTATGTGGTCCCACTTGCTTGTGTGGCATGCCATGTCACACTATGTGACATGCATCCATGCAAGCCATGCATCCCATGCATGTGAATTAAATCCACGTAAATATTGATTCTAAATCAATATATATATCAAGCATCGTACATTATCTTCGAGTTCATGTGTGACCCTGTAGGTATGATTTAATTGATCAATATTATATTGTTCCCAACAATTAATATTATCAAATAATCATTTAACATCCATAGACGACCTTATGACTTTATCGATTGCACACGTAGGATCGAAGGACACATCCCAACACCTGGATTCCTTTTTTCAAGCATGTAACAATACGAAGGAAGCTTCGAGAAATTATCTTCATAGGATCCGCGAACATTTTCCAGGGCTTTCTGCTGCGCTCTCCATGCTTTGTCGTAACTGACAGTAATATTTTCCTCAGTACGCATAAACTGCTGAATTGCAGCCGGTGTCAGAGGTTTCTTTGCGTTCAAGAACTGGTCCTGGAGTCGATTGCCGATAAGACTGCTAGAGGCCTGCCTGTGCACACCGCTTCTATCAATCAATGAACAAGTGTGGATATTGGTGTAGGTTTTAATCACAAACTCATCGGTCGCCTTCTTCCTCGTTGCACGAATTTTCCATTTGCAATTTTTTTCAACACATTTCACCACCTTTCGATTGTGATCAGATTTGTGCACAACGTATTCAAACTTGCCCTGCAATGCTACCCGACCGACAACATAGCTGAAATCGTCTTTGTTCTTGAAAGTCTGACCAACTACCAAATCGGAACCATCATACCGACCACCTCCGTCTCGATCACAAAGTCTAAAAGCAGGAACAACAGGCTCGTCCACAACAGGATTATTATAATAAGAACTACCGCCCTCATTATAACCGTCGTCACCACCATCATTACCATCGTCATCAACAACATCATCGTCGTTATCATCGACTTCGACACCATCAACACCATCATCATAATCACCGCCCGCACCACCATCATAATCATAACCATCATAATTATTGCATAAATCAATGCTATCCCAAATAGATACAGACGGATCATAAGTAGATGGCACTATTACTTGACTGTAATATTCAGATGTTTCACCTGAAGTTCGTCGAGTTGGAAGTTTTTCTGGGCGAATTGGACTTTGACGTGCAGGACTTTCACGTGCAGGACTTTCACGGGCAGGACTTTCACGGGCAGGACTTCTCGGTACAGAGGGACTGTAGGTCACAAACAACTCCATTTCATCTTCGTTTCTATGAAGCCATAAAGTCGTGGCCCAACTTTCTTCATCATTAATATATTTAGGAGGACACTTTTCCTTTGGGAATCGAGAGATCGCAACTTCATTACATGATGGATCGATGACGATTTTTCCACACACTTTCTCAATAAGTGCATTAAACGAAATGCTCCTATCAATCAATATTGTTTTCGAGTGCTTCAAATCGCTCATTATCCATCTCCAATATCCCTCGAAGAGCTTCCACTCTCCACTATAATGTATTGTGATTGATATCTTATCCATGCTCTTATCCATGCCTGTAATTACAATAAAACGGGAAGAATCAGATTTAAAAACTGGACTGTTAAGTGCGCAGGCCACTGCCTGCGCACAGAGTCAAGCTGTGCGCAGGCTGTGCGCAGGCTGAAGACTGCATCAAAGTTGACGCCGTGCGCAGGCCTCAACTTGCGCCAACTTTGACGCCGTGCGCAGGCTAAGGGCTGCGTCAGTTTTGTTGTTGTGCGCAGGCTTCAGCCTGCGTCAAATTTGACGCTGTGCGCAGGCTGAGGCCTGCGCACCTGCGTCAGTCTGCGATTTTCATTTTTTTTCTTGTTTCGAAAAGCTTTGAAAACGCAAAATTAAAACTTGAAATTGAAAACAACACACACACAAGACATGTAGAAGTGAATGCTAACCTTTTTACGTCGAATTGTTGGTGGAAAATTGACAATGTCGGAGCTTTTTTTTGGGCGATTTAGGTTACGGGAGAGCAAAAATGGGGGAGAAGAAGAAATGAAAGGAGGGGTTATTGTGTAAATATTTTTAGGGGTTATTGTGTAAATATTTTTATTTTTGTTTCTTTTACATTTAATTTAATGGAGGGAGGGGTAGATGTCCAATATTTATTTTGTAAGGGTTAAACTTCTTGTACTTACTATTTGGAGGGGCATTTTTCTCGGGGTGGGGGTTAGATGTTGTAGGCGGTGGTCGTGGTGTTCGTGGTGGCTGCCGGTGCCAGAGTGAGGGTTGGGGTCGAAGGCGAGAGTGAGCTTGGATTTCGACGGGGGAGCCTCCTTCGACGGAGAATCCTTCCTCGCCACCGGTGGTGGTAAGTACTCTTGCTTCGGTGACGTCGCACCGGCGGTGGAGTTTCGAAGGGGGCCAAAGCGGCTGATAGGGTTTTTGTGTGTGAGAAAAGAGAAATGAATTACTCAAGTGAATATATCGATTCTACTCCCCTTCAATATTTAGTAAGAATTTTTTTTAAAATATAAATTAAATCGCTTATACAATACAAGAGATTTAATTGTTTTTTAAAATGACCTCATTTAAATCGATTTCATTTAAAAATGATATTGTTATTCAGATTTAAATCAGTTGATTTTTAACAGATTTAAATATATACACTAACATCGAGCGCATTTGGAGATGATTTAAATGAAGTGATGTCTATGACTCTGTTTTTAGTAGTGAGTCCAATCAGAATCTGAGTAAGAGGTTAACTGTAGGTGTGGTGATTTTCTGAGAAAGAGGCCATGGTGAGATGTTCCAGCAAGATGTCTTAATATCCTTTTTACAGCTTTAAGATGTGTCTCAGTGGGTTGTTGCATGAATTGGCTCAGTTTATTGACTGAAAAACAAATGTCAGGTCTGGTTATTGTGAGGTATTGAAGGGAGCCAATTAATTGTCTGTAGATGGTTGGATTTTCAAGAAGGTAACCATCAAATTTGGAGATGGTGGTGGAACTAACCATGGGTGTGGGAGCTGAATTAGCAGTGGCCATAGAAGCTTTAAGAAGAAGGCCAGTGGTATATTTTTGTTGGGATAAGAAGATACCAGTGGGAGAATGAAGAACCCCAATACCAAGAAAGTAATTTAGGGTACCAAGGTCTTTGAGTGAGAAGGATTTGGAGATTTTAGATATAAGGGATGAAATTGCAGAAGAAGAACTCCCTGTAATTATTATATCATCTACATAAACAAGAACATAAAGCTGTGAGGTGGGAAAGTTACCAATATATAAAGAGGAGTCTGTTTTGGAGCTTTTGAAACCAAGAGAATGAAGAACAGTTTTGAGCTTGTCAAACCAAGCCTTAGAAGCCTGCTTCAATCCATACAAAGCCTTGTAAAGTTTACAAACAACCCCTTTATGAGCATCAACTTCAAATCCAGGGGGTTGAGTCATGAAAATAGGTGTACTAGAATCCAGTGTGCCATTGAGAAAGGCATTGTCCACATCAACCTGCCTGAGATCCCAACCTTTTGACAGAGCCAAAGTGAGGATTATCCTGATAGTAGTAGGCTTAACAACCGGGCTAAACACCTCTGTATAATCTATACCATGCTCCTGAGTATAGCCTTTGGCTACAAGCATAGCCTTGAACTTCATTATTTTACCAGTTTGATCCCTTTTCAATTTGAACACCCATCTGCAACCTACAATGTTTCTGTCAGAGGGAGGAGAGACAATATCCCATATATGGTTTTTGAGCAATGCTTGATACTCAGATTCCATAGCTGCCCTCCAAGAAGGGTGAGAAAGAGCCTCATGCACAGTATGAGGTTCTGTATTAGTAAAATCTGTAGGAGCCTTGCTGGTAAGAAGTGCAGATAGGTAAGTGTTCGCTCTGAAAATTCCATGTTGGGATCTAGTGGTCATATTATGGGGCATGGGTGGTGGTATGGGAGGTTTATTAGAGCCACTAGAAGAACTAGAACTAGGGGAAGACACATGTGGAGTAGAATCAGAATCAGAAGAAGATTCTGAAGCTGTGTTGTTATGATTTTCAAATTGTGATGAGGAGGATGATGGGGATGAGGGGGGTGTGGGAAATTGAGCAACTGGAATGGGATCATCAGAGGGTATAAATATTGGTGGAGAAGGTAAAATAATAGATGGATTGGATGGAGGTGATGGAACTGTGTTAACATGTAATTTAAATGGAAACACAGATTCATTAAAGATGACATGTCTGGAAAGAATGACTTTACCAGAGGGCATGAGGATTTTATATCCTTTATGGTGGGAACTATAACCAATGAAGGTGCCAGGTTGTGATCTGAGGTCCAGCTTATCAGAATTGTATGGTTTTAAAAGTGGAAAAGCCTGACAGCCAAAAAATTTTAGGAAGGTATAATCAGGAGGTTTATTATATAATTTGTGATGTGGGGTAGAAAATTTAATAGGACTCTGAGGTGTTTGATTAATGAGAAAGACAGCAGATCTAAAAGCTTCTTGCCAAAAGGATTTGGGAACTCCAGAGGTGGATAAAAGGCTTAAGGCAGTTTCAATGATGTGTCGATGTTTTCTTTCAATGGCTCCATTTTGTTGAGGGGTATATGGACAAGAAATTTGGTGATGAATTCCAGATGCAAGAAGAAGGTTGGATAGAGATTTGAACTAAGTGCCACAATCACTTTGAAGCTTTTTAATTTTGAGGTTTAATTGATTTTCAACAAGGGTTTTAAACTTGATAAAGGCATTCAAGGTTTCAGATTTCTGTTTAAGGAAATAAATCCATACATGCTTTGAAAAATCATCTAGAAAGGAGACATAGTAATAGGAACCAGTGGTGGATGGTAGTAGTGTTGGACCCCATAAATCTGTATGGATAAGTTGAAGTGGGGCAG
Source organism: Euphrasia confusa (assembly GCA_954870475.1). NCBI lineage: Eukaryota > Viridiplantae > Streptophyta > Magnoliopsida > Lamiales > Orobanchaceae > Euphrasia > Euphrasia confusa. Next base: position 30,854,719 of record OX940960.1, read on the forward strand.
TAGTAACAGTGTTACTATGAGGAAAAGGTAACTTATGAGACTTGGCATTAACACAATCATCACAGAAATGAAAAAGAGGTTTATTAATGTATTTAATATTACATAGGTTCAAAGCTTTCCTAGTAACATCAATATTAGGGTGCCCTAATCTCCTATGCCATAGCTCTAAGCTAGATGGCTTTATTACAGAAAAGAAACTATTGCAGGGAACTTTCTTGTGGATAGCAGGAGGGGAAGGCTTCATGGTAGGTGATCTGGTGGGGCTGGACACAAACAACTTGAACTGGTAAAGGCCATCTTTGAGAACTCCCCTAAGAAGAGCTTGTCTTGTGGTTTGATCCTTAACAACACAAAATGAAGGGTGAAACTCAAAGAATACATGATTGTCTCTAGAAAATTGGGCTACACTTAAAAGGTTTTTGGTTATTTCTGGAACATGAAGCAAGTTATTAAGTTTAAATTGGTAGGAATCAGAAGTGACTAGAGCTTTACCTAGATGGGAAATTTCCAGACCAGAGCCATTACCTATTTGCAGCCTGTTACCACCTCCATATTCAGAGGAAACACTCAAGTTGGATAGATCATTGGTAACATGATGTGAGGCACCTGAATCAGGGTACCAATTCACTTCACTATTGCCATCAACTGAGGAAAAGTGGGTTGAGCTTTGCTGATTATAGTTCCTGTTGTTGTTGTTGTTGTTTCCATCAGCTGACCTTTGTTGTTGTTGTTGATTGGGAACAAAACCAGAGTTGAACATGTGATGGCACCTATCAGCAGAGTGGTTAGTGTATCCATAGATTTGACATGACACTCTACCTCCACTGTTATTGTTTCTACCACCCCTTCCTCTGTAAGTGCCCCTTCCTCTATTTCCAGTACCACCTCTTCCTCTGTTGCCATGAGATTGAGCACTTTTCTTATCCTTATATGCAACATTAGCATTGGGAAGAAGCTTTTCCAGATCAGCCATAGCTTAAAGCCTAGTTTCAAAACTGAGAAGGAGAGCAGTGAGATCTTTCACTGTATAAATATCACTTCTGGCAGTCACAGTGACAACAACCGAATCATATTCTGAACCTAACCTACTGAGCACATACATGAGCTGGTCCTCATCCCTCATTCTCTCACCTGCACTACATAGAGAATCACAGAGGGATTTCACCTTGTTCAAATATTCTCTCATTTTCATTGTGCCCTTTTTGAGGTTTTGAAGTTGCATCTTGTATTGCATCTTTCTAGCAACTGACTGACTTGAGAAGCTTGTCTCTAATGCCTCCCAGATTTCATTTGATGTGTTGAGTCCCACTGTGGAGATGAAAATAGTTTCAGAGAGGGAAGACATCAACCATGATGCAAGAAGTTGGTCTTGTCTCTGCCATTTGATGAATCTGGGATTGATTCGTATTCTTCATCTTCGGTTTGTGGCAGATATTTAGATGGTATGGGCTCTGATCCGTCAAGGTAGCTTTCCAACCCATAACCACGAACTGCTGCCATCACTTGTTGTTTCCAAACAAGATAATTTTCATCGGTGAGTTTGACCGATATGAGCTGGTGCTGTAGCTGCACTGCTCCTCCTTGGATTGTTGTTGCAGATGACTCACTTGTCTCTACCATTGATAACAGTGAATGAAAAAGACTCAAGGATTGTGAATCCCGAGCTCTGATACCATAATAGACTTTGAGTCGAAAATAAAAATAAATAAAGCTGAAAGCTTACCAGAAATAAACTTGGATTTTTATATATCTCGATTCATGATAATTAATACATTGCGGCTGAACATTTATGATATGTTATTTATAGCAGAAACCTAAACCCTAGCTACGTAGAAGACGACAATGCATGTGTACTGTAGGAGGAGCTGGCGCAATCCTATTCGCGCGAATCCGACGCTTGAGAATGGCTTGACACAGGACACGTGGCGAGAATTGATCGTCTCTATCAGAATAAGTAGCGGGGTATAAAGGTCATTTCCTGAAGGAGCAAATTGGGGAAAATCGGAAATGAAATTAGGGCCAAATAGAATTAGGGCATAGAGAACCCAATTAGGGTTATCTATTTGGGGATTTTGCAGATATGTTATTAGAGACAGAGACTTGAGAGTTTAGGGTTAGGTTTGATAACTGAAAAGCGAGAAAACGAAAAAAAAATCTTAGAATTATTTAGTTAATTGAAAGAATAAAATATACTATTAATATATATTTTTAATTTTTTATAATTATATTCGGTTTTTCGGTTTTTGCATGTTCGGTTTCGGGTTACCCGAACACCGATCACCAAAACAACACTGGACCGAAGACCGGACCGAACACCGATTAATCGGTGTTCGGTTACCCAAAGAACCGAAATTTCGGTTCGGTTCCACAAAAAAACGAACACAGAAATTCAGAAATCCACCCCTACTAAAATTCGTTCGGATAAAAAAATAGAATATTTTAAAAACGATGATTTTTTGTTTTTATAATAAAGAGTTAATGTTAAAATGTTTATTTAATTTTATAACCATTTTAATTAGCATTATCTACTTCCCAAATTCGACTGAGCCCAGAACGCGAATTTGCCGATTCAATCCAGGGCTGACTGGTTTCGCCAGACCACCGATCGCCGCCGGAGAATTGTATACTACCTATTCTCTTCAATCTCGAACGCGCAAAAATACATCGTCTTACTATTCTTTGGGACTCTTAAGACTATTCGACAATTATTTTCAGGTATCCCCAATGCGCTTTCTCGTCGATGTGTTTTTCGGACACTGATTAGATTTCATATTTGTTTATCGTGTTCTTGATTTGGAATTTTGTTTATCTTGATTATGTTGTGTTAAAATTGTATCGTTACGTGCAATTGTGTGTTGTCCCACACATTTTATTCACATGGAAATGGAGCCCGGCGTACAAGCCTACGGAGCATTTCCTCCTATTACCAATTGGTTTTTGGATGAAACATCCCTAGTTGACTAAGGGTTCCCTTTCCCGTTTTGTACTTTTTTCGTTTATTGTTGATGTACATTTTCGGGCATGATAGAATAGGTTAGTTGTATATGTATACATTGCATTACCATGATACAGATGAAAATAAAAAAGAAATAGCTTACACTTCCAATTTCTACATGTAGTAAATTAAAATTCGATCTCTACTTCTACTAATGTGTTCCTATGTTTTGTTTAGATGCAAGCCTATGGACGCAGAAGAATGTGAGATGTATACTGATGTTTACTGGATCAAGTTTCATCTGGTTAGCAATGCCAGGTAATTATTTCTTGCCTATTTTTTTTAAAAAATATTTTTTTTTACGTATGTTCACTGTGTCCATAAATGTAAACTCATTTATTGTATATGCGTTTATGATTAAAGCTTGAAGCTAAGTATTTATATTGATAGGTTTGCTAAGAGAAAGTTAGACGAGTCTGTATTTCTCGGAAATAGAATACGTGTATCATATGCACCTGAATATGAGAGCCTCTCTGATACAAAAGAGAAGTTAGATGGGAGGAGGAAGGAAGTTCTGGCACGACTAAACCGTAAGTCGACATTAAGAAAGGGTTAATTAATAATTAAAAAAAGTTACCATTGTATTCTAGTTTAGTTACAATAATCCCAACTTTCTTTGAAATCTACAAATGTGCTATCTTCAAGAAAGGCTGATTTTTCCATATTTTTGTATTGGCTGCGAACAATTTATTTCAGCTAGAAGATCGAAAGGCCCTTCAGATTCTCCGAATGAACCTTCTTCAGTTCCCACACCTTCAGTTGCACAGTAATATTACACGCGTGTTTGTCTAAATTATTTAGGAAATCCAACTTGTTCTTTTTTCTTACCTTTAGCGAATTGCCTTTTCTGACTTGTAGGCAGTTGAAGGAGCCAGAAATTGCCGCAACTCGACAAACATCTTCCAACATATTGCCTTCTAATCATAATCAGGTTTGTGTACTACGACTATTGTTTAGAGTAATACTTTCTTGCTAAATGCATTTTTTTTCGTTCTTTATCAGTAAAGAAAGCCCTTTTGTTTATGAATGGTTTCAGGAATATTTCCCCTTGGAATCTATGAATCAAACAGTTCACTTGGTGAGGGAGAAGTTGAATAAGGTGATTAATGATCAAATCACAAATGTTTCCCCCTCTAAGTTTTCATATTTCTTTGAGCTTGAAATTAACTTTATGGCTGTTTCTAGATACAATCTAGTGTGGGCAACACAGAACCTGCTTCGTCCAAGAGGACACGTGTCCATAATAGAAGAAGAATCTAATAGACTTGTATGTTGACAAAGTGCACTCAGGAGACCAGTGCCCCAATTATACAGCCCCGTCAATTGAAGGATTATTTCCTCATTTGTTTTCTATTTTTCCGATGGCTTATTTCTTCAATCGGAAATTTCATATGGCTCATATTTCTTGCCTTTGAATGGATTCGTGTTCGATGGAGATTATATCCAACCTTTTTAAGTTTAGGGTTAGGTTTGAGAACTGAAAAGCGAGAAAACGAAAAAAAATCTTAGAATTATTTAGTTAATTGAAAGAATAAAATATACTATTAATATATATTTTTAATTTTTTATAATTATATTCGGTTTTTCGGTTTTTGCATGTTCGGTTTCGGGTTACCCGAACACCGATCACCAAAACAACACTGGACCGAACACCGATTAATCGGTGTTCGGTTACCCAAAGAACCGAAATTTCGGTTCGGTTCCACAAAAAATCGAACACCGAAAATCAGAAATCCACCCCTACTAAAATTCGTTCGGATAAAATTATAGAATATTTTAAAAACGATGATTTTTTGTTTTTATAATAAAGAGTTAATGTTAAAATGTTTATTTAATTTTATAACCATTTTAATTAGCATTTTCTACTTCCCAAATTCGACTGAGCCCAGAACGCGAATTTGCCGATTCAATCCAGGGCTGACTGGTTTCGCCAGACCACCGATCGCCGCCGGAGAATTGTATACTACCTATTCTCTTCAATCTCGAACACGCAAAAATACATCGTCTTACTATTCTTTGGGACTCTTAAGACTTTTCGGCAATTATTTTCAGGTATCCCCAATGCGCTTTCTCGTCGATGTGTTTTTCGGACACTGATTAGATTTCATATTTGTTTATCGTGTTCTTGATTTGGAATTTTGGTGACGATAATGGAAATGTATAAATTTAGGAATTACTGTGAGAATAGAGTAGTGTGTGTTGGTGTGTTTTTCTCTGTTCAACAATATCATGAAAAAGCCCCAAACTCTAATCAGATTTTTTCAAATACAGTAGTAGCAGGTGATTTGATTGGGATTCAGTACTTAAATCACGCAAATGCCCAAGTACAAGGATGAAGCAACTGCAGTTCGTGTTTATACAGTTTGCGATGAATCCAAGTGTGTAATCATCTTCTTTTCTATTTCTCCACACTCATTCGTTATTCGACTTACTGCTGATGAATTGTTTTATTTAAGCAGATACCTGATTGTGAGAAACGTTCCCTCTCTAGGGTGTGGCGGTGAGTTGCTGAAAGTGTTCTCTACATATGGGCAAATTGAAGAGTAAGTGATTGTGTATTCATAGTTATGTTACGCGTTTATATCTTGATTATGCTGTGTTAAAATTGTATCGTTACGTGCAATTGTGTGTTGTCCCACACATTTTATTCACATGGAAATGGAGCCCGGCCTACAAGCCTACAGAGCATTTCCTCCTATTACCAATTGGTTTTTGGAGGAAACATCCCTAGTTGACTAAGGGTTCCCTTTCCCGTTTTGTACTTCTTTCGTTTATTGTTGCTGTACATTTTCGGGCATGATAGAATAGGTTAGTTGTATATGTATACATTGCATTACCATGATAAAAATGAAAATAAAAAAGAAATAGCTTACACTTCCTATTTCTACATGTAGTAAATTAAAATTCGATCTCTACTTCTACTAATGTGTTCCTATGTTTTGTTTAGATGCAAGCCTATGGACGCAGAAGAATGTGAGATGTATACTGATGTTTATTGGATTAAGTTTCATCAGGTTAGCAATGCCAGGTAATTATTTCTTGCCTCTTTTTTTAAAAAAATATTTTTTTACGTATGTTCACTGTGTCCATAAATGTAAACTCATTTATTGTATATGTGTTTATGATTAAAGCTTGAAGCTAAGTATTTATATTGATAGGTTTGCTAAGAGAAAGTTAGACGAGTCTGTATTTCTCGAAAATAGAATACGTGTATCATATGCACCTGAATATGAGAGCCTCTCTGATACAAAAGAGAAGTTAGATGGGAGGAGGAAGGAAGTTCTGGCATGACTAAACCGTAAGTCGACATTAAGAAAGGGTTAATTAATAATTAAAAAAAGTTACCATTGTATTCTAGTTTAGTTACAATAATCCCAACTATCTTTGAAATCTACAAATGTGCTATCTTCAAGAAAGGCTGATTTATGCATATTTTTGTATTGGCTGCGAACAATTTATTTCAGCTAGAAGATCGAAAGGCCCTTCAGATTCTCCGAATGAACCTTCTTCAGTTCCCACACCTTCAGTTGCACTGTAATATTACACGCGTGTTTGTCTAAATTATTTAGGAAATCCAACTTGTTCTTTTTTCTTACCTTTAGCGAATTGCCTTTTCTGACTTGTAGGCAGTTGAAGGAGCCAGAAATTGCCGCAACTCGACAAACATCTTCCAACATATTGCCTTCTAATCATAATCAGGTTTGTGTACTACGACTATTGTTTAGAGAAATACTTTCTTGCTAAATGCATTTTTTTTCGTTCTTTATCAGTAAAGAAAGCCCTTTTGTTTATGAATGGTTTCAGGAATATTTCCCCTTGGAATCTATGAATCGAACAGTTCACTTGGTGAGGGAGAAGTTGAATAAGGTGATTAATGATCAAATCACAAATGTTTCCCCCTCTAAGTTTTCATATTTCTTTGAGCTTGAAATTAACTTTATGGCTGTTTCTAGATACAATCTAGTGTGGGCAACACAGAACCTGCTTCGTCCAAGAGGACACGTGTCCATAATAGAAGAAGAATCTAATAGACTTGTATGTTGACAAAGTGCACTCAGGAGACCAGTGCCCCAATTATACAGCCCCGTCAATTGAAGGATTATTTCCTCATTTGTTTTCTATTTTTCCGATGGCTTATTTCTTCAATCGGAAATTTCATATGGCTCATATTTCTTGCCTTTGAATGGATTCGTGTTCGATGGAGATTGTATCCAACCTTTTTAAGTTTAGGGTTAGGTTTGAGAACTGAAAAGCGAGAAAACGAAAAAAAAATCTTAGAATTATTTAGTTAATTGAAAGAATAAAATATACTATTAATATATATTTTTAATTTTTTATAATTATATTTGGTTTTTCGGTTTTTGCATGTTCGGTTTCGGGTTACCCGAACACCGATCACCAAAACAACACTGGACCGAAGACCGGACCGAACACCGATTAATCGGTGTTCGGTTACCCAAAGAACCGAAATTTCGGTTCGGTTCCACAAAAAACCGAACACCGAAAATCAGAAATCCACCCCTACTAAAATTCGTTCGGATAAAATTATAGAATATTTTAAAAACGATGATTTTTTGTTTTTATAATAAAGAGTTAATGTTAAAATGTTTATTTAATTTTATAACCATTTTAATTAGCATTTTCTACTTCCCAAATTCGACTGAGCCCAGAACGCGAATTTGCCGATTCAATCCAGGGCTGACTGGTTTCGCCAGACCACCGATCGCCGCCGGAGAATTGTATACTACCTATTCTCTTCAATCTCGAACGCGCAAAAATACATCGTCTTACTATTCTTTGGGACTCTTAAGACTTTTCGGCAATTATTTTCAGGTATCCCCAATGCGCTTTCTCGTCGATGTGTTTTTCGGACACTGATTAGACTTCATATTTGTTTATCGTGTTCTTGATTTGGAATTTTGGTGACGATAATGGAAATGTATAAATTTAGGAATTACTGTGAGAATAGAGTAGTGTGTGTTGGTGTGTTTTTCTCTGTTCAACAATATCATGAAAAAGCCCCAAACTCTAATCAGATTTTTTCAAATACAGTAGTAGCAGGTGATTTGATTGGGATTCAGTATTTAAATCACGCAAATGCCCAAGTACAAGGACGAAGCAACTGCAGTTCGCGTTTATACAGTTTGCGATGAATCCAAGTGTGTAATCATCTTCTTTTCTATTTCTCCACACTCATTCGTTATTCGACTTACTGCTGATGAATTGTTTTATTTAAGCAGATACCTGATTGTGAGAAATGTTCCCTCTCTAGGGTGTGGCGGTGAGTTGCTGAAAGTGTTCTCTACATATGGGAAAATTGAAGAGTAAGTGATTGTGTATTCATAGTTATGTTACGCGTTTATATCTTGATTATGCTGAAATTGTATCGTTACGTGCAATTGTGTGTTGTCCCACACATTTTATTCACATGGAAATGGAGCCCGGCGTACAAGCCTACGGAGCATTTCCTCCTATTACCAATTGGTTTTTTGGATGAAACATCCCTAGTTGACTAAGGGTTCCCTTTCCCGTTTTGTAATTTTTTTGTTTATTGTTGTTGTACATTTTTGGGCATGATAGAATAGGTTAGTTGTATATGTATACATTGCATTACCCTGATAAAGATGAAAATAAAAAAGAAATAGCTTACACTTCCAATTTCTACATGTAGTAAATTAAAATTCGATCTCTACTTCTACTAATGTGTTCCTATGTTTTGTTTAGATGCAAGCCTATGGACGCAGAAGAATGTGAGATGTATACTGATGTTTACTGGATCAAGTTTCATCAGGTTAGCAATGCCAGGTAATTATTTCTTGCCTCTTTTTTTTAAAAAATATTTCTTTACGTATGTTCACTGTGTCCATAAATGTAAACTCATTTATTGTATATGCGTTTATGATTAAAGCTTGAAGCTAAGTATTTATATTGATAGGTTTGCTAAGAGAAAGTTAGACGAGTCTGTATTTCTCGGAAATAGAATACGTGTATCATATGCACCTGAATATGAGAGCCTCTCTGATACAAAAGAGAAGTTAGATGGGAGGAGGAAGGAAGTTCTGGCACGACTAAACCGTAAGTCGACATTAAGAAAGGGTTAATTAATAATTAAAAAAAGTTACCATTGTATTCTAGTTTAGTTACAATAATCCCAACTATCTTTGAAATCTACAAATGTGCTATCTTCAAGAAAGGCTGATTTTTCCATATTTTTGTATTGGCTGCGAACAATTTATTTCAGCTAGAAGATCGAAAGGCCCTTCAGATTCTCCGAATGAACCTTCTTCAGTTCCCACACCTTCAGTTGCACAGTAATATTACACGCGTGTTTGTCTAAATTATTTAGGAAATCCAACTTGTTCTTTTTTCTTACCTTTAGCGAATTGCCTTTTCTGACTTGTAGGCAGTTGAAGGAGCCAGAAATTGCCGCAACTCGACAAACATCTTCCAACATATTGCCTTCTAATCATAATCAGGTTTGTGTACTACGACTATTGTTTAGAGTAATACTTTCTTGCTAAATGCATTTTTTTTCGTTCTTTATCAGTAAAGAAAGCCCTTTTGTTTATGAATGGTTTCAGGAATATTTCCCCTTGGAATCTATGAATCAAACAGTTCACTTGGTGAGGGAGAAGTTGAATAAGGTGATTAATGATCAAATCACAAATGTTTCCCCCTCTAAGTTTTCATATTTCTTTGAGCTTGAAATTAACTTTATGGCTGTTTCTAGATACAATCTAGTGTGGGCAACACAGAACCTGCTTCGTCCAAGAGGACACGTGTCCATAATAGAAGAAGAATCTAATAGACTTGTATGTTGACAAAGTGCACTCAGGAGACCAGTGCCCCAATTATACAGCCCCGTCAATTGAAGGATTATTTCCTCATTTGTTTTCTATTTTTCCGATGGCTTATTTCTTCAATCGGAAATTTCATATGGCTCATATTTCTTGCCTTTGAATGGATTCGTGTTCGATGGAGATTATATCCAACCTTTTTAAGTTTAGGGTTAGGTTTGAGAACTGAAAAGCGAGAAAACGAAAAAAAAATCTTAGAATTATTTAGTTAATTGAAAGAATAAAATATACTATTAATATATATTTTTAATTTTTTATAATTATATTCGGTTTTTCGGTTTTTGCATGTTCGGTTTCGGGTTACCCGAACACCGATCACCAAAACAACACTGGACCGAACACCGATTAATCGGTGTTCGGTTACCCAAAGAACCGAAATTTCGGTTCGGTTCCACAAAAAATTGAACACCGAAAATCAGAAATCCACCCCTACTAAAATTCGTTCGGATAAAATTATAGAATATTTTAAAAACGATGATTTTTTGTTTTTATAATAAAGAGTTAATGTTAAAATGTTTATTTAATTTTATAACCATTTTAATTAGCATTTTCTACTTCCCAAATTCGACTGAGCCCAGAACGCGAATTTGCCGATTCAATCCAGGGCTGACTGGTTTCGCCAGACCACCGATCGCCGCCGGAGAATTGTATACTACCTATTCTCTTCAATCTCGAACACGCAAAAATACATCGTCTTACTATTCTTTGGGACTCTTAAGACTTTTCGGCAATTATTTTCAGGTATCCCCAATGCGCTTTCTCGTCGATGTGTTTTTCGGACACTGATTAGATTTCATATTTGTTTATCGTGTTCTTGATTTGGAATTTTGGTGACGATAATGGAAATGTATAAATTTAGGAATTACTGTGAGAATAGAGTAGTGTGTGTTGGTGTGTTTTTCTCTGTTCAACAATATCATGAAAAAGCCCCAAACTCTAATCAGATTTTTTCAAATACAGTAGTAGCAGGTGATTTGATTGGGATTCAGTACTTAAATCACGCAAATGCCCAAGTACAAGGATGAAGCAACTGCAGTTCGTGTTTATACAGTTTGCGATGAATCCAAGTGTGTAATCATCTTCTTTTCTATTTCTCCACACTCATTCGTTATTCGACTTACTGCTGATGAATTGTTTTATTTAAGCAGATACCTAATTGTGAGAAACGTTCCCTCTCTAGGGTGTGGCGGTGAGTTGCTGAAAGTGTTCTCTACATATGGGCAAATTGAAGAGTAAGTGATTGTGTATTCATAGTTATGTTACGCGTTTATATCTTGATTATGCTGTGTTAAAATTGTATCGTTACGTGCAATTGTGTGTTGTCCCACACATTTTATTCACATGGAAATGGAGCCCGGCCTACAAGCCTACAGAGCATTTCCTCCTATTACCAATTGGTTTTTGGAGGAAACATCCCTAGTTGACTAAGGGTTCCCTTTCCCGTTTTGTATTTTTTTCGTTTATTGTTGCTGTACATTTTCGGGCATGATAGAATAGGTTAGTTGTATATGTATACATTGCATTACCATGATAAAGATGAAAATAAAAAAGAAATAGCTTACACTTCCAATTTCTACATGTAGTAAATTAAAATTCGATCTCTACTTCTACTAATGTGTTCCTATGTTTTGTTTAGATGCAAGCCTATGGACGCAGAAGAATGTGAGATGTATACTGATGTTTATTGGATTAAGTTTCATCAGGTTAGCAATGCCAGGTAATTATTTCTTGCCTCTTTTTTTAAAAAAATATTTTTTTACGTATGTTCACTGTGTCCATAAATGTAAACTCATTTATTGTATATGTGTTTATGATTAAAGCTTGAAGCTAAGTATTTATATTGATAGGTTTGCTAAGAGAAAGTTAGACGAGTCTGTATTTCTCGAAAATAGAATACGTGTATCATATGCACCTGAATATGAGAGCCTCTCTGATACAAAATAGAAGTTAGATGGGAGGAGGAAGGAAGTTCTGGCATGACTAAACCGTAAGTCGACATTAAGAAAGGGTTAATTAATAATTAAAAAAAGTTACCATTGTATTCTAGTTTAGTTACAATAATCCCAACTATCTTTGAAATCTACAAATGTGCTATCTTCAAGAAAGGCTGATTTATGCATATTTTTGTATTGGCTGCGAACAATTTATTTCAGCTAGAAGATCGAAAGGCCCTTCAGATTCTCCGAATGAACCTTCTTCAGTTCCCACACCTTCAGTTGCACTGTAATATTACACGCGTGTTTGTCTAAATTATTTAGGAAATCCAACTTGTTCTTTTTTCTTACCTTTAGCGAATTGCCTTTTCTGACTTGTAGGCAGTTGAAGGAGCCAGAAATTGCCGCAACTCGACAAACATCTTCCAACATATTGCCTTCTAATCATAATCAGGTTTGTGTACTACGACTATTGTTTAGAGAAATACTTTCTTGCTAAATGCATTTTTTTTCGTTCTTTATCAGTAAAGAAAGCCCTTTTGTTTATGAATGGTTTCAGGAATATTTCCCCTTGGAATCTATGAATCGAACAGTTCACTTGGTGAGGGAGAAGTTGAATAAGGTGATTAATGATCAAATCACAAATGTTTCCCCCTCTAAGTTTTCATATTTCTTTGAGCTTGAAATTAACTTTATGGCTGTTTCTAGATACAATCTAGTGTGGGCAACACAGAACCTGCTTCTTCCAAGAGGACACGTGTCCATAATAGAAGAAGAATCTAATAGACTTGTATGTTGACAAAGTGCACTCAGGAGACCAGTGCCCCAATTATACAGCCCCGTCAATTGAAGGATTATTTCCTCATTTGTTTTCTATTTTTCCGATGGCTTATTTCTTCAATCGGAAATTTCATATGGCTCATATTTCTTGCCTTTGAATGGATTCGTGTTCGATGGAGATTGTATCCAACCTTTTTAAGTTTAGGGTTAGGTTTGAGAACTGAAAAGCGAGAAAACGAAAAAAAAATCTTAGAATTATTTAGTTAATTGAAAGAATAAAATATACTATTAATATATATTTTTAATTTTTTATAATTATATTTGGTTTTTCGGTTTTTGCATGTTCGGTTTCGGGTTACCCGAACACCGATCACCAAAACAACACTGGACCGAAGACCGGACCGAACACCGATTAATCGGTGTTCGGTTACCCAAAGAACCGAAATTTCGGTTCGGTTCCACAAAAAACCGAACACCGAAAATCAGAAATCCACCCCTACTAAAATTCGTTCGGATAAAATTATAGAATATTTTAAAAACGATGATTTTTTGTTTTTATAATAAAGAGTTAATGTGAAAATGTTTATTTAATTTTATAACCATTTTAATTAGCATTTTCTACTTCCCAAATTCGACTGAGCCCAGAACGCGAATTTGCCGATTCAATCCAGGGCTGACTGGTTTCGCCAGACCACCGATCGCCGCCGGAGAATTGTATACTACCTATTCTCTTCAATCTCGAACGCGCAAAAATACATCGTCTTACTATTCTTTGGGACTCTTAAGACTTTTCGGCAATTATTTTCAGGTATCCCCAATGCGCTTTCTCGTCGATGTGTTTTTCGGACACTGATTAGACTTCATATTTGTTTATCGTGTTCTTGATTTGGAATTTTGGTGACGATAATGGAAATGTATAAATTTAGGAATTACTGTGAGAATAGAGTAGTGTGTGTTGGTGTGTTTTTCTCTGTTCAACAATATCATGAAAAAGCCCCAAACTCTAATCAGATTTTTTCAAATACAGTAGTAGCAGGTGATTTGATTGGGATTCAGTATTTAAATCACGCAAATGCCCAAGTACAAGGACGAAGCAACTGCAGTTCGCGTTTATACAGTTTGCGATGAATCCAAGTGTGTAATCATCTTCTTTTCTATTTCTCCACACTCATTCGTTATTCGACTTACTGCTGATGAATTGTTTTATTTAAGCAGATACCTGATTGTGAGAAATGTTCCCTCTCTAGGGTGTGGCGGTGAGTTGCTGAAAGTGTTCTCTACATATGGGAAAATTGAAGAGTAAGTGATTGTGTATTCATAGTTATGTTACGCGTTTATATCTTGATTATGCTGTGTTAAAATTGTATCGTTACGTGCAATTGTGTGTTGTCCCACACATTTTATTCACATGGAAATGGAGCCCGGCGTACAAGCCTACGGAGCATTTCCTCCTATTACCAATTGGTTTTTTGGATGAAACATCCCTAGTTGACTAAGGGTTCCCTTTCCCGTTTTGTACTTTTTTTGTTTATTGTTGTTGTACATTTTTGGGCATGATAGAATAGGTTAGTTGTATATGTATACATTGCATTACCCTGATAAAGATGAAAATAAAAAAGAAATAGCTTACACTTCCAATTTCTACATGTAGTAAATTAAAATTCGATCTCTACTTCTACTAATGTGTTCCTATGTTTTGTTTAGATGCAAGCCTATGGACGCAGAAGAATGTGAGATGTATACTGATGTTTACTGGATCAAGTTTCATCAGGTTAGCAATGCCAGGTAATTATTTCTTGCCTCTTTTTTTTAAAAAATATTTCTTTACGTATGTTCACTGTGTCCATAAATGTAAACTCATTTATTGTATATGCGTTTATGATTAAAGCTTGAAGCTAAGTATTTATATTGATAGGTTTGCTAAGAGAAAGTTAGACGAGTCTGTATTTCTCGGAAATAGAATACGTGTATCATATGCACCTGAATATGAGAGCCTCTCTGATACAAAAGAGAAGTTAGATGGGAGGAGGAAGGAAGTTCTGGCACGACTAAACCGTAAGTCGACATTAAGAAAGGGTTAATTAATAATTAAAAAAAGTTACCATTGTATTCTAGTTTAGTTACAATAATCCCAACTATCTTTGAAATCTACAAATGTGCTATCTTCAAGAAAGGCTGATTTTTCCATATTTTTGTATTGGCTGCGAACAATTTATTTCAGCTAGAAGATCGAAAGGCCCTTCAGATTCTCCGAATGAACCTTCTTCAGTTCCCACACCTTCAGTTGCACAGTAATATTACACGCGTGTTTGTCTAAATTATTTAGGAAATCCAACTTGTTCTTTTTTCTTACCTTTAGCGAATTGCCTTTTCTGACTTGTAGGCAGTTGAAGGAGCCAGAAATTGCCGCAACTCGACAAACATCTTCCAACATATTGCCTTCTAATCATAATCAGGTTTGTGTACTACGACTATTGTTTAGAGTAATACTTTCTTGCTAAATGCATTTTTTTTCGTTCTTTATCAGTAAAGAAAGCCCTTTTGTTTATGAATGGTTTCAGGAATATTTCCCCTTGGAATCTATGAATCGAACAGTTCACTTGGTGAGGGAGAAGTTGAATAAGGTGATTAATGATCAAATCACAAATGTTTCCCCCTCTAAGTTTTCATATTTCTTTGAGCTTGAAATTAACTTTATGGCTGTTTCTAGATACAATTTAGTGTGGGCAACACAAAACCTGCTTCGTCCAAGAGGACACGTGTCCATAATAGAAGAAGAATCTAATAGACTTGTATGTTGACAAAGTGCACTCAGGAGACCAGTGCCCCAATTATACAGCCCCGTCAATTGAAGGATTATTTCCTCATTTGTTTTCTATTTTTCCGATGGCTTATTTCTTCAATCGGAAATTTCATATGGCTCATATTTCTTGCCTTTGAATGGATTCGTGTTCGATGGAGATTATATCCAACCTTTTTAAGTTTAGGGTTAGGTTTGAGAACTGAAAAGCGAGAAAACGAAAAAAAAATCTTAGAATTATTTAGTTAATTGAAAGAATAAAATATACTATTAATATATATTTTTTATTTTTTATAATTATATTCGGTTTTTCGGTTTTTGCATGTTCAGTTTCGGGTTACCCGAACACCGATCACCAAAACAACACTGGACCGAAGACCGGAGCGAACACTGATTAATCGGTGTTCGGTTACCCAAAGAACCGAAATTTCGGTTCGGTTCCACAATACACCGAACACCGAAAATC
This sequence comes from Euphrasia confusa, assembly GCA_954870475.1. Classification (NCBI taxonomy): domain Eukaryota; kingdom Viridiplantae; phylum Streptophyta; class Magnoliopsida; order Lamiales; family Orobanchaceae; genus Euphrasia; species Euphrasia confusa. Next base: position 30,870,551 of record OX940960.1, read on the forward strand.
AGAAATCCACCCCTACTAAAATTCGTTCGGATAAAAAAATAGAATATTTTAAAAAAGATGATTTTTTGTTTTTATAATAAAGAGTTAATGTTAAAATGTTTATTTAATTTTATAACCATTTTAATTAGCATTATCTACTTCCCAAATTCGACTGAGCCCAGAACGCGAATTTGCCGATTCAATCCAGGGCTGACTGGTTTCGCCAGACCACCGATCGCCGCCGGAGAATTGTATACTACCTATTCTCTTCAATCTCGAACGCGCAAAAATACAGCGTCTTACTATTCTTTGGGACTCTTAAGACTATTCGGCAATTATTTTCAGGTATCCCCAATGCGCTTTCTCGTCGATGTGTTTTTCGGACACTGATTAGATTTCATATTTGTTTATCGTGTTCTTGATTTGGAATTTTGGTGACGATAATGGAAATGTATAAATTTAGGAATTAATGTGAGAATAGAGTAGTGTGTGTTGGTGTGTTTTTCTCTGTTCAACAATATCATGAAAAAGCCCCAAACTTTAATCAAATTTTTTCAAATACAGTAGTAGCAGGTGATTTGATTGGGATTCAGTACTTAAATCACGCAAATGCCCAATTACAAGGACGAAGCAACTGCAGTTCGCGTTTATACAGTTTGCGATGAATCCAAGTGTGTAATCATCTTCTTTTCTATTTCTCCACACTCATTCGTTATTCGACTTACTGCTGATAAATTGTTTTATTTAAGCAGATACCTGATTGTGAGAAATGTTCCCTCTCTAGGGTGTGGCGGTGAGTTGCTGAAAGTGTTCTCTACATATGGGAAAATTGAAGAGTAAGTGATTGTGTATTCATAGTTATGTTACGCGTTTATATCTTGATTATGCTGTGTTAAAATTGTATCGTTACGTGCAATTGTGTGTTGTCCCACACATTTTATTCTCATGCAAATGGAGCCCGGCGTACAAGCCTACAGAGCATTTCCTCCTATTACCAATTGGTTTTTGGATGAAACATCCCTAGTTGACTAAGTGTTCCCTTTTCCGTTTTGTACTTTTTTCGTTTATTGTTGCTGTACATTTTTGGGCATGATAGAATAGGTTAGTTGTATATGTATACATTGCATTACCCTGATAAAGATGAAAATAAAAAAGAAATAGCTTACACTTCCAATTTCTACATGTAGTAAATTAAAATTCGATCTCTACTTCTACTAATGTGTTCCTATGTTTTGTTTAGATGCAAGCCTATGGACGCAGAAGAATGTGAGATGTATACTGATGTTTACTGGATCAAGTTTCATCAGGTTAGCAATGCCAGGTAATTATTTCTTGCCTCTTTTTTTAAAAAAATATTTTTTTACGTATGTTCACTGTGTCCATAAATGTAAACTCATTTATTGTATATGCGTTTATGATTAAAGCTTGAAGCTAAGTATTTATATTGATAGGTTTGCTAAGAGAAATTTAGACGAGTCTGTATTTCTCGGAAATAGAATACGTGTATCATATGCACCTGAATATGAGAGCCTCTCTGATACAAAAGAGATGTTAGATGGGAGGAGGAAGGAAGTTCTGGCACGACTAAACCGTAAGTCGACATTAAGAAAGGGTTAATTAATAATTAAAAAAAGTTATCATTGTATTCTAGTTTAGTTACAATAATCCCAACTATCTTTGAAATCTACAAATGTGCTATCTTCAAGAAAGGCTGGTTTATGCATATTTTTGTATTGGCTGCGAACAATTTATTTCAGCTAGAAGATCGAAAGGCCCTTCAGATTCTCCGAATGAACCTTCTTCAGTTCCCACACCTTCAGTTGCACAGTAATATTACACGCGTGTTTGTCTAAATTATTTAGGAAATCCAACTTGTTCTTTTTTCTTACCTTTAGCGAATTGCCTTTTCTGACTTGTAGGCAGTTGAAGGAGCCAGAAATTGCCGCAACTCGACAAACATCTTCCAACATATTGCCTTCTAATCATAATCAGGTTTGTGTACTACGACTATTGTTTAGAGTAATACTTTCTTGCTAAATGTATGTATTTTTTTTTTTCGTTCTTTATCAGTAAAGAAAGCCCTTTTGTTTATGAATGGTTTCAGGAATATTTCCCCTTGGAATCTATGAATCGAACAGTTCACTTGGTGAGGGAGAAGTTGAATAAGGTGATTAATGATCAAATCACAAATGTTTCCCCCTCTAAGTTTTCATATTTCTTTGAGCTTGAAATTAACTTTATGGTTGTTTCTAGATACAATCTAGTTAATCTAGTTTGGGAAACACAAAACCTGCTTCGTCCAAGAGGACACGTGTCCATAATAGAAGAAGAATCTAATAGACTTGTATGTTGACAAAGTGCACTCAGGAGACCAGTGCCCCAATTATACAGCCCCGTCAATTGAAGGATTATTTCCTCATTTGTTTTCTATTTTTCCGATGGCTTATTTCTTCAATCGGAAATTTCATATGGCTCATATTTCTTGCCTTTGAATGGATTCGTGTTCGATGGAACATAACTAACATATTACCTTTTAAGAAATGATGATTCACAACTAACAAATTATGCACCGCTTCTTAATATATTTATGAAACTTTTTTTAATTCAATATTTATAATTAAAAAATGATTTGTTTTGTTATAAGTTGAGATAAAAAGATGTAATAGCAAATTAATTTTTTTAGTTAAAAAATATTTGTATAAAAAAATACTTCTTGTCAATCTTTTTTATATATCGTTTTGATATTTTTTATATGTCATTTTTGTAAAACGACATTTGAAAAGTAAAAAAATCAAAAATAAACACAAAAAAGATGGAAAAAGTTATTCTTAAAAAAGTTAAATAAATTTGTGTTTGATTTTTAATATTTTCAATTACACAATACTTATTCAATTTATTTGATGAAAATTTCAATGGCATAATTCACTTTATTGAATTGAAATATAAAACGTGATCAATATTTGGTAGATAATTATTATTAATCATTATAATAATTGATTAATAAATTGTGTTTGATTTTTAAAATTGCCAATCATATTATAAAAAGATGAAATGGAATATCATATTTTTCAAATTAGATGAAAATTTCAATAGCATAATCCACTTTATTGATTAATTGAAATATAAAACGTGATCAATATTAGGTGGTAATTATTAGTAATCATTATAACAATTGATACGAGATTCATTTAAGTTAAGATGATTGTTATATAAACTTAGTGAACTATTTGTAAGATCCAAAGAAAACTAAATCCAATTCTTGAGAAAAAAATATTAACACGTACTATGTCGAATATTTTGATCAGTGTAATTCTTTTGCAAGCAATTCTTGTGTCAACATTTGTTCCTTGTGATCAAAAGTTTGCTTTCAGAAAAATGCTGAGAAGTGTCCCAACACAAGACGTCCCGAGCTCTAAAAATTCGATATCGGTATTAAACGTGACTGTGATTCCATCGACACATTTCAACGACGAAAAACCTAGAGGTGCTGTTCCTCCTTCCGGACCCTCCGGACCCGGCCATAATTAAGCCTTAGTCAACAGATTGTAATTACGTCTTCGACGTAGGATACCAACTTTTCGTGAGGTCGGTCTTAAACACTGTCACTTCAGCAACTTCGTTCTCACACACACAGCTCTGCTTGCTATGTATGTTGTTCGGTGTATGTGGTGTGTTCGAACTCAACAAGAGTAAAGTAAAGTGCTGAAGACAAGGTTGTATAATAGTTTCATTTCATTGAAGAACAAAACTAACTATTACACTTGTGGAGAAAGGTAGACGGTATGATCAAGAGTCGTATCCCAAGTGACGCAGCACTCCAACGAACTAATGATCTAGTACTATATCACCTAGAGCTAAATCGCATAACTCTACTATCGGTGCACAGCACAAAACAACTACCAAAACTCATAAAGCTATAAGCCGTAAACAACGAACGTTGATACTCAGATATCGGATTTCATTCTCTCAAAATCGTCAAAGGATGTCATCCAACTCCATGGGTATATATAGTAGTCTCGCACATGTGAAGCCTTGAGATAGTGCAATCTGATTGGTCACATGCTTGGCCTACATCACAATTCCATGGATGACATCACTTTTAGAATCTTCGATTCTTGAATCTTGGAATCTTGAATCTTCGATTCTTGAATCTTCGAATCTTGAATCTTCGATTCTTTAACTTCAGACTTCAACACATCTTGACTCCGTCGATCTCAATACTTCATCTTCAACTTCATCGTGGTGAACACTCGTCGTTGAACATTTCATATTTCATCGTCTTCATTGTCGTCAATAGAGTTGAAGTAGTAAACAACACAACATGTATCAGTTGACACATGAAGTGAAAAGAGTCACGGCATGCGACTCCAGTCGCATGGAATGAAGACAACATGTCATGCGACTCCTGTCGCACAACATAGACGTGCGACGCCAGTCGCACGGTTTGGCAGGGTGAGTTCATGCGACTCCTGTCGCACATGTTGGACTGCGCTGGACGTGCGACTCCTGTCGCATGCGACGCCAGTCGCACGAATTGGAGATACAAGGTCATGCGACGCCTGTCGCATGAATTGGAGAAACAGCAGCGTGCGACTCCTGTCGCACGGGATGAAGAAGTGGCGTCATGCGACTCCAGTCGCATAAGATGGACACACGGAGCGTGCGACTCCTGTCGCACACACTGGAAGGTGTACTGTGTGCGACTCCTGTCGCATGGAATGAAGATGCAAGGTCGTGCGACTCAAGTCGCATGATCTTGAGAGATGAACATCAAGTTGAACATCTTGCATTCACTCAACCTACACCTGAAATCAAAGACATAAACAACAAACACATATGTTGTCGCCAAAACTAACAACTACAATCTCCCCCTTTTTGGCACAACTCATGTGACCAAAGGTTAGTACCAGAGATACACAAACACTCCCCCTCAAGCAAGGCATATCGAAACAACTAAGTAAAATGAACATCAAATAAACATTCAACAACTAAGCATCATCAAAGGTAGAAATGAGAAAGAAAAAAAAAACTTAGTACGAATCCATCATCAAAACATCCAAACATCAAAACCAAAAGATTCATCAAAACAATTATGAAAAACATGCATGATGGGAAATATCAAGTCTTATGCATGCAATAGATAGAATGTAAACCAAAAACTTAAATTGTTCAAGAGTTATTAAAACATAAAGCAGCAGCATCAAGACTTCGGCGAACCAGCAGGAGATGGTGAGCGCACTGGAGTGGTATGTGGTGAAGCTTCACCAGACTTCATCTCTTCATCATCGACTCCAGCTTCATCACCTAAGTCTTCCTCTGCTTCGTCTCCATCAGTTTCGAAGTCTTCATCACGGTTGCCATAGACTTCATACTCACCGAACTCATCTTCACCAAGTTTGATTCTCTCTTCATCATCATCATCAACGTCATGACCAAGATCTTCGACGTCAACATCTTCATCCCTCAAACCGTCAGACGGCATCGCACGCGACGCCTCTGGATGTGTAGTATCTTCACCATCTGTTTCATCAACTTTTCCCTTACCTTTTCTCAACATCTCAAATACCTCACCCGCCATCATCTCGCGAACACCCTCATCACCTTCGTCTTCGCTCTCAACTACCACATGCTTTGACTTGGCTAGATCAGCCATTGCTTCCTTGATACCGTCTTTGATCAGCTGAAAGATGAAGGTATCACTTAAGCCTTGGCCAGATGACCCAGCACGAGATACTCCACCCAATCCTCCCCCTTGATGGGTTAGCTGGTGAAGGTAAGTGAAAGCGGCTTTCTGGTCTTTCTGAGCATCCAACATCTCAGCAAGGGCAATGGCATGAGCGGCTTGTTTACGCTCAAGGCGCTTAGTAGTAGTGAAGCAGTGATGTATAGCAGCCGAAGGAACAACAGACCTGTAGTTATGCATTGGGTGATGGGGGTTCTCATGCGGAGGAATAGCAGATCGAGGACCATACTTTTGGGGCGCAACCTTCTCGCTCTTCAATTCCTTAACATCATCATCATCCTTCTCAACCTCTTCAATGTTTGAAATTTTTATCACCTCTGGCTTGCGACGCTTAGGTGTCGACGATTCAAGTTTCGCAGCAGCAGATCGTTTCTTTGTCTTCACCGGCGACAGAGGAGGAGTGATAGGATCCTTGACATCTTCCCTTTTTGTGAGCTTCGTCCACGGCAAATCATACGTGCGATTCTTAAGGAAAGTAGGAGTCATGTTGATATGTGAGCTCTTTTTCACTTTCCTCTCAGTCTCCGTCATCGGAGTGAACTTCTGTTCTATCAGCATCCCGTATATCAGGCAGGGATGAGTCAGATGCATGCGTCTATTCTCCTCAACCTCTGATTGCTGAATAAGTAAGGAGTTAGGGGCCTTGGCTATTCTGCAAATATCCGCGAAGATCATCTCGCCGAGGTCCACCTGTTCACCGCATCCGAAGCGGAAAATCGTATGCATCAACTTGGGAGATAGATACTCCTCATCAGGATGAGCAGCCCAGTTTGTCACCCCCAACCTATGCAGAGTGCCGTAGAAGGCAGATAGCTTGATAGGAGGAGGTAAAGGTGACTTAACCTTCCCTTGGGTTAAGAATGAACCAACCTTTGTTGCGTTCATTCGATCATCATCAGATGGAGTAATCCAAGTACCATCAACCTCGACCCTCTTAAGGAAGATGTTAATGTTCAAAGGTCGGAGGGTGTACAGCTTACTACGAAACACAAAACGCCCATACATCGGGCTAGAGGGATCAGCGAACTCAGGCGTTAGATTAGCATAGAACTTCTGAACGATCGGAATGGAGTAGCGATAGGTGGCAGTGACTGATTCCAACAACTTCATATCATCGAGAAATTTGGTAATGCCGTACTCCGCATAGTCCTGAGGACGAATAGTACGATCAGCAAGTATCGGCAAATTCTCAATCAACCCAAGACGACGCTCGGCCGCGGGATAGAAGAAATCGGGTTTGTAGTGCTTCCCGCACTCTTCAACAGTCTGATAATATACAACTTCAGCAGTGGCTCCAGTTGAGCCAGAAGTAGTAGGAGCACGAGGTGGCTTCCTAGAATCATGAGACAACGACTTCTCTCCCTCAACGGAGCCAGAAGACTTTTTCTGTGAACCTCCAGCAGAGGCAGTGGGAGTTGAAGAAAGAACTTTCTTCGAAGCAGTCTCAGCAGTAGAGATAGAAGGGATAACCTTCTTATGATCAGCAGAGGCGGAGATCGAGGGTTTTGACTTCTTAGGATCAACCGTAGCAGTAGTAAGCGAGGGTTTGGTCTTCTGTAGACCAGCAGCAACAACTTTCTTTTCACCTGCAACAACACCAGCAGGAGATGGAAGTTTAACGATCTTCTTCCCATCATCGGTCATGACCCCATCATCAACCAGTTTCTTGTACTCAGTAGGGGATACAAGACCCTTATAGCAACGAAGGAAGTTAGATGGATACTTCTTCAGCTGTTGATCAGACTTAGTACTCGGGCCTCCACTCTTCGACACTGAGTGGGCAGGTTTAGCATGTTTCGATAGGTCGACAGACGGTGACTTGCCACCACGATTATCCATCTTATCCATGTGTTTCTGGAGGGCGTGAAGTGATTTCTTCTTCGAGTCGGGCGAGGGGGCCTCTCGCCAAGTCTTAGTTAGTTCAGCGAGAACTTCTTTGTCAATCTCATCAAACACATTACCAGCAGAAGACGACATACTGATAGTAGCGAGAGTTAGCACGATCGAGGATCTAAGAACCTAAGTGAATCATTGGTGCCTAATGCACGAAGTAAGAGAATGATAATCGAATGTCGAACGTCGAACGCCGGATGCGTGAAGCTAGAGATCAACACTCAACCACGAACGCAAGAGACGACAATACTTAGGAAATTTTGAAATGCAAGTAACCCTAATCCTTGATTTCAATGGCCTATATATAGGAAAAATTTGGGCCTGCTCGTCTTTGGACAAAAAGACCTGCGAAAAAGCCCACTTAACAGTACAAAATTGGCCCATCAGTACAAAAATCGAATAAAATATAATAAAATAATAATCTGAAAAACATGAGAAAAATTCTAAGTAAAAAAAAAATTCAAAAATTTCAAAAAATTTCGAAAATGTTCGTCGACGAGCATGTTGTAGCAATGACGTTCATCGTCGGATATGAGGTTGGCGGAGGTCAAGTGCGTAGCATGTCAGTTGAGAAGCGAGAGTGAAATGCTGTTGAGAGTAGCGAAGATGGAGTGAGACCATGCGACAAGCGTCGCATGCGACTGGTGTCGCACAAACCCGACTGTGCGACCAGCGTCGCATGAGTGGCGTGCGACCAGCGTCGCATGAGCGGTGTGCGACCAGCGTCGCATGAGTGGTGTGTGACTAGCGTTGCATGAGTCTTGCATGATCAACTGCGCATGAGGAGTTATGCACTGGAAGCTGCTACACTCATCTTTCGCCTTAAGGATTGTACTCCACGAGATACTGAACATGAGTTATAAGAATATCAAAACAACACATCCCGAGTTAGTATTCAAGCGTTCAACACACTGCAAACATTCAAAAACATTTTAGTGGAGATTCAATCGGTGATACCAGGCAGTGAAGAGCAAATATTTTCCCAAAAAAATTTTTCACTTTTCATCAATCTCCAAATCAAAAATATCACACAAGGTGAATAAAAACTTTGAGGTATAGTGAAATGTCTCTCGAAGTAAAAACCGGTGAAACGGACCGAAGTATGTTGAAATAAGTTTGACTTGTCCTTCGTCGCAATCACCAGAATGCAATCGTGTTTCATCGGAACATAAATGGTGAGTTAACACCGCACAAGAGATTTTAATTCATGAGTGTAAGGTGAACTCTTAAGGCACTCCACTTGGGACAAGCGTTACTACAATCAGAGGGGAGCAAGGTTCGACCTGCGTCCTCCAGACGAGTTTTAGCTTTTAAAATGAAATGCAACAGATGCTCATTACAGCAATCAGAGGGGAGCAAGGTTCATCCTGCATCTCCGAAGTGTGATGGTTGAGCATCTTAAATTATAGCGTCTATGTGCTACCTTTCGAAGAGGGGAGCCGGCGGACAAAGTGATCCGGCGTCCTCCGTTACTCAGTATTATAGATCAATGCAAATGAGCTTATGGGAGTTATATGCCAAGTTCACATGTTTACACTCAGAGGAATAAATGCACTTGGGTCCGAAGACTAAAGCGGTCTCGATCCATGTTCATCTGATTAGATTAATCCACGACGATCCATAGTGCGTATTCAGAAGTAAAGAAAACAATCTTTCAGACTTCAAAATTTTCGTGAACTTTTAGAGAGAACACATGCAGAGAGAATTTCTTAAACTTTTGAATCTCTCAAAGTCAAGAGGTTTGGTGAAGATGTCAGCAATTTGTTTTTCTGTTGAAATATGCTGTAGACTGACTATATCACGATCAACCAAATCTCTAATGAAATGATGTCGAATGTCGATGTGTTTAGTGCGAGAATGCTGAACAGGATTTTCGCTGATTTTGATAGCACTTTGGTTATCACAGTACAGCACCAAGGGAGCACTCTCGATAAGATAATCATCCAACATCTGCTTTAGCCAAAGCAATTGAGTGCAGCAACTCCCAGCTGCAACATACTCAGACTCAGCGGTTGATAGAGCGATGCAATTTTGCTTCCGACTATGCCATGACACTATGTTATTGCCAAGGAAGCAGCAGCATCCAGAAGTGCTCTTTCGTTCATCATTGTCACTCGCCCAATCCGCATCGGAGAAACCGACAAGATTTGCTGTAGTGTCACACGCATACCAAAGACCGAGATCAGACGTTCCAGAGATGTAGCGGAGTATCCGTTTCACAGCTCGTAGATGGTCCTCCTTAGGATCAGCTTGGTACCTGGCACACATACAAACACTAAACATTATATCAGGGCGAGTAGCAGTTAAATAAAGTAAACTCCCAATCATAGAGCGATAGAGAGTTTGATCAACACTTCGACTCTTAGTCGACATAGATAGCCGATCAGTTGTTGCCATGGGAGTGTTGGCATGCTTGGCATGGTGCATTTCAAACTTCTCAACCATATTCTTCGCATATTTGCTTTGTGAGACGAAGATCCCATTTGGTCGTTGAGATATCTGAAGACCCAAAAATTGATGTAGCTCGCCTTCAAGACTCATCTGAAATGTAGAAGACATAGAATCCGTGAATGCTTTCACGAGCTTAGAGCAAGTAGCACCGAAGACAATGTCGTCGACGTAAATCTGGGCAACGATCATGTGTTTCCCATCACGTTTGATAAAGAGAGTCTTGTCCACTGAGCCGCGTTCAAAACCAAACTTCAGAAGGTAGTCTGTCAAACACCCATACCAAGCACGAGGAGCTTGCTTCAACCCATATAAAGCTTTATGAAGCTTATAGACATGATTAGGCTTCTTAGGATCCTCAAATCCTTTCGGTTGAGCAACATACACCTCTTCTTCAAGTACTCCATTTAGGAATGCAGCTTTAACATCCATTTGTCTAAGTTTGATGCCAAGATGACATGCAATAGCGATTAAGAGACGAATAGACTCAATGCGTGCAACTGGAGCAAATGTTTCATCAAAATCTATCCCTTCAACTTGGGCATAGCCTTGTGCAACGAGACGAGCTTTGTTTCGAACGACTTGGTTATGCTCATCCGTTTTGTTCTTAAAGATCCATTTGGTCCCAACAACATTGATGTTTGAAGTACGGGGAACCAAAGACCAAACATTGTTTCTTGTGAACTCGTTAAGTTCTTCTTGCATAGCCATTATCCAGAAGTCATCCTTCATCGCTTCCTTGTAATTTTTCGGTTCCGTTTCAGATAGGAAGCAAGAGACACCGATTTCATGGCACACAGCAGAAGTGCAAATGTTATAGAGTTCATCAGGAGAAGGAATTTGTTTCTTCGAGCGTGTAGTTCGCTCGTTCATATTTCCAATCATCTGAGTCGGAGGATGACGTTTTTGAATGTACCCAGGTGCTTCTCTAGGAGCGTCAGCTGGGTTGTCAACTTGTTCATTTTCTTCATCATCAGACGATGAAGTGTCATTGTTTCTCTGACTAGTCTCTCCAACTTCAGATGAAGTGTTAGGAGTAGGAATGTCTGGCATCTCAGTAGTGGGAGTAGATGGAAATGTACGATACTCCAGAATCCCTTCCTTAACCCAATTTTCGTTGGCATCCTTTCCGAGAAAGTCTTGTTCATCAAAGTTGATGTTAACAGTTTCAAGAACTTTCTTAGTACGGAGGTTGTAAGCACGATAAGCATGACTATTCTGACTATAGCCAACGAAGATACCACGATCAGCTTTGGCTTCAAACTTCTTTAGAGGATCACGATCCTTCAAGATATAGCACGTGCAGCCAAAGACACGAAAGTGAGATACAGATGGCTTCTTGCCATTCACAAGTTCATATGCTGTTGTGCCGGATCGAATGCTAATACGATTCAGAATATATCCAGCGGTAGAGACGGCTTCCGCCCAAAAGGTACGAGCAAGATTTTTCGAGATTAGCATGACACGAGCCATCTCTTGCAACGTACGGTTCTTCCGTTCGGCGATCCCATTCTGTTGGGGTGTCTTAGGAGCCGAGTATTCATGATGAATTCCCTTCATCAGACAATATTCATTGAAGCTAGAGTTCTCAAACTCAGTTCCATGATCACTCCTGATCCTTTTTACCTTAGCTTCATGATTTGTTCGAATCCATTTCACAATACCTTTGAAGGCATTGAAAGTCTCATCCTTAGTGGCCAAAAATCTTGTCCAGGTATAGCGTGAGAAGTCATCCACAACCACCAGCACATACTCTTTCTTCGCAATACTCTTCACTTCCATTGGACCCATGAGATCCATGTGAAGTAGTTCAAAAGGAGCAGAAGTGCTCATCAGTGTTGGTAGTGCAGGGTGGGGAGTTCTTGTCAGCTTACCCTTCTGACAATCACCACACACTCTTTTCTCAATTTTGGGGAGTTGAGAGATTCCTCGAACTATCTCCCCCTTAACCAGTTTACTCAAGTTTCGAGTGCTAGTGTGTCCAAGGCGTTGATGCCACAAATCGACTTCATCAGGAACGGTCACAGAGAAACAACTATACTCAGTTGTATAACAATTATTCTTCGCACGTGGACCTTCCATGATGCACTTCCCTTCAACATCAAAGACCTTGCAAGAGTCTCTATCAAAGCTAACATTCAGCCCTTCGTCACACAGTTGGCTGATGCTGATGAGATTTGCCACGAGTCCCTTCACATGAACAACATTTCGGATGGGTGGCAATCCCTTGATATGCAGCGTTCCCTTACCCATGACGACGCCTTTAGCTCCCCCTCCAAACACTACGGGAGAACCAGTCATAGGCTCGTATTCCTTCAGAAATTTCTTGGTTCCGGTCATATGACGGGAACAACCACTATCAAAATACCAAATGCCTTTGTTTCCAGAGTCGGAGGCATTCAGTGCAACATTGCAAAAGATGAGCTCTCTAGGTCTCCATGCAGTTGAAGTGGTGGAGTTAAGCTTAACTTCACTCTTTCGGGACTTAGGCACCCACTTCTTTTTCACAACAAAATTTCGAGACTTAGTCTCTGTGGCTGGTTTCAAAGTTTTCTCAACTCTTGAGATAGGAGTAATGTGTTTCTTCATACTCTTAACAGCCTCAATCTTCTTCTTTTCAGTCACCAACTCCCGGTTTATGTCATCTCTCAGCTTAAAGCATAAAGGTCTAATATGTCCAGGTTCATTGCAGTAGTGACACACATATTTTCTCTTATGACGAGCTTCGACCTTCTTCGAAGTCTTAATCATGTCAGGTTTTGAGCGAGAGAGTTTATCATTTAGTTTTACGTTCTGAGATTTACTCAACTTCTTCAGCAACGTCTTCTCGTATGGCAAGATACCACGAGGATGTTTCACAATGGACTTAGGAAATTGATATGTCTCCATCTTCAAGTTAGTAGTCGAGATCGACTTTTGAGTTTCAGTTTTCGGAGATGTAGCAACCTTCTTTCCTTCAGCAATTTCCTTTCGTTTCAAACTTTTAGAATCATCTATTTTCATACTCTCAGTAGAGTCAGTAGAAGCTTTGACAAAAGTCACTTCTTTCTTTTCAGGTGCAGTATAGATAGATTCAAAGACTTTCTGAAAACCAAGTCCAACACGACCTGGGTTCATGTACGATGCAGCATTGTCAAACACTGAAGAGTTAGTATTCATCTTTCTCAACAGTTCATCAGTCATCTGAAGCTTCTCCTTTAGAACATAACGTTCCTTGTCACACATAGCTAGATCAGTTTGAGCTTTCATCAAGGATGACTTCAGCTCATCATTCTCAGCGTCGGTGTTCTTGAAGAGAGTTTGGAGTTTCTTCACTTCAGATGTTTCCTTCTTCAGTGATGCCTTCAGTTTCGAGTTTTCAGAATCTAACTTCTCAACCAGCTCTCTTAGTTCAACAACTTCTTTGTGATATTTATGTTTTTCCTCGAAGAGAGCATCAAATTTATTTTTTAGAATTGTTAGAGAATTATTCAACCTCTTCTTCTCATCTTCCGTCTTCTCAACCGAGTTTCTCAAACCAATAACCTCATCACTCATGTTGTGTTTCTCATTCGAGAGTTCAGTAATAGATTCTGTCAGAACCTTCAAAGACACTTCGAGTGTATTATTCTTCGTGATAGCTAAGTCATGTAAGCTTATCAATTCAGCATGATTCTCTCTCAGAGTGAGTAGCTCATCACACACAACTTCAGCTTGACACACTCCAGGTGTCATCTCTATCTCTTCAGTTTCAGACTCAGATTCACCATCTGAGAAAATATCGTCATCACAAAAATTTCGATTTTCTGAGGCCAGACGGAAAATGTTATCTGCAGTAGCAGTATCCTTCAGAAAGGCATCAAGTTGAAAGTTTTCAACTTCAAAATTAGCAAGGTCAAAACCTTCATCAAATGTGACAACGAGAGCGTTGTCCTCATCTTCATCTGAGTTATCATCATCAGACCCATTGTTCTCAGATAACACATCTTCATCATCGATCACCACATAGCTCACTGGTAGCTTCTTCTTTCGATGCAAGTTAGGACACTCATTCTTGACGTGTCCATATCCCTTACATTCATAGCATTGCATCTTAGATACATCTTTACTAGTGGAAGTGTATGGTGATAGCTTTGTGCCTTTAAACTTCTTGTCAGATGAAGACCCCTGATTCCGATTGTCTGGAGTGTTCGGATATGAGTTAGAACTTTTCTGAAATTTTCGGAAATTTCGAGCTCGGTTCTTCCTCTTAAAATCTTGTTTCACAAGATAGGTGACTATGTCAGTCAAAACAGCAAGCTTGTCCGGATTGTTAGAGTTCATCAATCGTTCAATGTCCTCTGCTTCCTCATCATCGGACTCATTCAAATCAGCTGAAAAGCTACTTTCACACTTCTCATTTTTCAAACGAGATTGTTGAGATTTTGTGCTTCTTGAACTCTTTCCCTTCTCAGATATCTTCAGTGCGGTCATTGGTTCATAGACGAGTGACATATCTGGGTTGCTTCGTACCTTGAGAGTTAAGTCGTAGTTTCTCAAGTCAGCCATCAAGTCAGCATAATCCCAGTTTTGGTTTCCATCGTTGCGTGCTTCAATGGTTAGCACTTTGCTCTCGAACCTAGAGCTAACACTTGATAGAACCTTCTCGTAGACCATGATTGCAGGAAAGACTTCTCCCAGTTCAAATGCCTCATTGACATATCTCATAACCTTGTCCAGGTAGTCATTTATGTCCTCATCTTCTCTCATGCGGAGTTGATGAAACTGAGCAGTTATGGTTCGGATTTTAGAACGCTTAACAGCGTGACTACCCTCACACGTTCTCTGTAGTGTCTCCCATGCATCTCTGGCTGATGTGCAATTCTTGACCAACTGATACATACTGAGATCCAGCCATTCACATATAAGTAGAAGAGCTTTGCTATTCGCAGTAGACAAGTCATGCTCTTCTCTAGTCCAACTACGTTCAGGCTTGGGAGTTCTAAGACCATCAGCATCTTCAGTGTAAGGACGCTCCCATCCTTCCAGCACAGCCATCCAAGCTCTCGAATCAAAGCCCTTGATTCTCGCAGATACTTTCGCTTTCCAGTTAGAGTAGTTCTGATGAGTAAGCATGATAGGTTTCTGAACAAACATAGACGACTCCATTGTAGCGGAATTATGGAGTCAAGTAACGGATCACGTCTTATACGTATGACGTCCCGCTCTGATACCAATTGTAATTACGTCTTCGACGTAGGATACCAACTTTTCGTGAGGTCGGTCTTAAACACTGTCACTTCAGCAACTTCGTTCTCACACACACAGCTCTGCTTGCTATGTATGTTGTTCGGTGTATGTGGTGTGTTCGAACTCAACAAGAGTAAAGTAAAGTGCTGAAGACAAGGTTGTATAATAGTTTCATTTCATTGAAGAACAAAACTAACTATTACACTTGTGGAGAAAGGTAGACGGTATGATCAAGAGTCGTATCCCAAGTGACGCAGCACTCCAACGAACTAATGATCTAGTACTATATCACCTAGAGCTAAATCGCATAACTCTACTATCGGTGCACAGCACAAAACAACTACCAAAACTCATAAAGCTATAAGCCGTAAACAACGAACGTTGATACTCAGATATCGGATTTCATTCTCTCAAAATCGTCAAAGGATGTCATCCAACTCCATGGGTATATATAGTAGTCTCGCACATGTGAAGCCTTGAGATAGTGCAATCTGATTGGTCACATGCTTGACCTACATCACAATTCCATGGATGACATCACTTTTAGAATCTTCGATTCTTGAATCTTGGAATCTTGAATCTTCGATTCTTGAATCTTCGAATCTTGAATCTTCGATTCTTTAACTTCAGACTTCAACACATCTTGACTCCGTCGATCTCAATACTTCATCTTCAACTTCATCGTGGTGAACACTCGTCGTTGAACATTTCATATTTCATCGTCTTCATTGTCGTCAATAGAGTTGAAGTAGTAAACAACACAACATGTATCAGTTGACACATGAAGTGAAAAGAGGCACGGCATGCGACTCCAGTCGCATGGAATGAAGACAACATGTCATGCGACTCCTGTCGCACAACATAGACGTGCGACGCCAGTCGCACGGTTTGGCAGGGTGAGTTCATGCGACTCCTGTCGCACATGTTGGACTGCGCTGGACGTGCGACTCCTGTCGCATGCGACGCCAGTCGCACGAATTGGAGATACAAGGTCATGCGACGCCTGTCGCATGAATTGGAGAAACAGCAGCGTGCGACTCCTGTCGCACGGGATGAAGAAGTGGCGTCATGCGACTCCAGTCGCATAAGATGGACACACGGAGCGTGCGACTCCTGTCGCACACACTGGAAGGTGTACTGTGTGCGACTCCTGTCGCATGGAATGAAGATGCAAGGTCGTGCGACTCAAGTCGCATGATCTTGAGAGATGAACATCAAGTTGAACATCTTGCATTCACTCAACCTACACCTGAAATCAAAGACATAAACAACAAACACATATGTTGTCGCCAAAACTAACAACTACAAAAACACTGGATACTGCAGCACTCATTCTCAGGTGATCGATGATCTCTATCACAATCAACCATGAACTCCTATCATGCAAGTTTGTTTTGTCCTTCTAATTAATAATGTTATTTGATTTTTATGAGTGAATGGTCAGTGAACTTATCTTTGGTGGTCTGCGTAATTTAATTTAATACTTTCCTTTTTTATTTTTAAACATTAATTAAAATTGATTAAATTATAATTACAAAATAAAATAAAAATTATAAAATATTGATAAATTTAAAGTGCAAGTTAATCAAAATATATTTAAAATTTTAAACAAAATTTGTATCAAAAAATTTAGATTTTTTAATACATGAATTTATAAATTTAAAATCTAAAAATATTTATAATATTATACAAAAATTATTTTTATATTTTAAAATATAATATAAATTAGCTCATTAATAAGACTCAATATATATATATATATATATTAAATTCAATATATCAAAAGAAACATTATCTATATTTCTATGTCTTTAATTTAAATATAATCAAATAAAAAAATCATAAGAAACAAATAGTGAAATGATAATATTTAATTTAATTAAATATATAAAAAAAATCAAAGAAGAAAATAAAATATTTTAATTATCTACATAAAAATATTGATTTTTTTCACATGTTAGTATATATATCTTAAATCAAGCTCACTATTCCCCTCACTCAATTATTTAATTTAATATAATATGTATATACATGTATTAAATATTGTGGAATGACATAGCTTGAAAAATCTCAAAATTTGAGGGTGAACCTATTATTTCCGACTAAAATCCTAAACCTGCGGAGGACTAGAGTTCGTAGCCTATATGGATATTGTAATCAACGGCCTAGCTTTTTGTCACATATTCGAGTTCTTCATGCTTGTGTCACTATAAAAAAATGGTTATTTACATATTTAATCAATTCTACACCAATTTTACATGTTAATTGAAACCAATGTTATAGCAGACTTCAATGTTGTGCTCTTTTAAATTAACAGATATATGTTTTAGTCAGAAAATATCAATCCTCGTTTGAATGTTCATTTTGACATCGAGCTGTATAAAAATAAGTATGAATTAAAAAAAATATACCGTACAAATTAATTTATCTTATTTTTAATTAGAATCATATTCATTTTTAGTTTATGTCGAGCAGTTGCATCGTGCATGACTTATCGTTGTTAGAATTAATATTCATCTCGACAACCGACTCGTGTAAAAGATAGTACGATCTCTCTATCCCGACAATGTTTGTTAATGGACAAGGGCGGATCCAGAATCAAAATAGAGAGAGTGCTAAACATTTTAAGTAAATTAATTTTCAACTTGTTTACTAAAAATAATTGTAAAATATAAGTAATGTTATAATTTTTATTTATTTTTCAAAAGCACACAATATTCAAAAGCGAGTAGAATGAAAAACATGAAGAAAAAAAATTGAGAATAAGTGAAACAAAATGAAAAAAAATATGAAAAAAATTGAAAAGAATAGAAGTAAAATGAAAAGGAAAATTTGTAAATACAAAACCAAGTAAAATGAAAAATATATTTTTTTTTTAAATAAGAGATAAAAAATGAAAAGAAAAATATTGAAAATTTTAACTTGTTTACTAAAAATAATAGTAAAATATAAGTGATAATATATTTTATTTATTTTTTAAAAGCACACAATATTCAAAAGCAAGTAGAATGAAAAATATGAGAAAAAAAAAACAAATAAGAGAAACAAAGTGAAAAAAAATATAAAAAAAATTGAAAAGAAGAGAAACAAAATGAAAATAAAAATTTGTAAATACAAAAGCATGTAAAATGAAAAATCTAAAAATAATAGTAAAATATAAGTGATAATATAATTTTTATTTGTTTTTTAAAACCACACAATATTCAAAAGCAAGTAGAATAAAAAATATGAAAAAAAATTAAAATAAGAGAAACAAAATTTTAAAAAATATGAAAAAATTGAAAAGAAGAGAAACAAATGAAAAGAAAAATTTGTAAATACAAAATCAAGTAAAACATAAATGATGATATAATTTTTATTTATTTTTGAAAAGTACACAATATTAAAAAAGCAAGTAGAATGAAAAATATAAAGAAAAAAAAAAGAGTTTAAGGGTCCAACTCCAGGCCTTTCTCTTTGAGTGGAGGTTTGAAAAGTGAGCTAGCCACTTGAACCACCAATACATTAAACACATTTACTATAAAACACTAAATTAGGGCGGGCTATAGCCTGCCCAGCCCCTTATTAAATTTGCCTTGTCAATAGAAGTTTTTCTTTAGTTTAAGAAAAAATATTTTTTTTTAAATAATATAAAGTAAATGTATAATGAGTATTTATTTGTAATTAAATAACAATGTTAGTTGAAAAAGTAGTAGATAGTGTATGCATAAATAAAAATGTATTTTAAGAATAATTAAAGTTAAAGAAAAACATTTATTTTAAGGTATGCAAATAATTGTTGGACAACCATAAAAAGTGAAATGTGGAATTGAGAGAGTATGAATTAAGATTATAGTTAAGATATGGGCTAAATACATTTTGCCACCCCAGGATATGAGGTTTTTACACTTTGCAACCTAGTCGGAAAACTTTACCGATCAGTACCACAGGATAAGCAATATTACAATTTGCAACCTGCCGGCTGCCGGATCGAAATATTCCGTGGAATATTCAGGAAATTTGAGTTTTACGCTCCAATTAAGCGGTTAAGAGTACAATTAATTTTAGAGGTGAAGGGTATTTCAGTATTTACACAACATTAATTAAAAAAAATTAAAAAAAATTGTAAAGGTGAGAGTACAATTCATTAACCCAATTCATTACACAAAATACATTCCAAAATCCCCAATCTCTCAACCAAACCCTAAATTCCTTATGCATTGAAAACCAAATTGAATGAAATCGGAATCACATCACTATTCGTTCAGATGAGCTCACGATACCCCAGCCCGTCAAATCCACTTGCTCGAGGACATCATCGACGCCCAGCGACAACCAGCGCCTCGCCCTCCTCCACGACAACCAGCGCCTCGCCGCCGCCCACGTTCTGCTCAAGCAGGACGCCGTCGCCGCCGCCACATTTTGAGAGAGAAATTGAGCGTTTGAGGGAGGAGTACGAGCCCGTAGAGATTCTCCCAGAGAAGCTTGACGAGACAAACGAGGAAGGAGAAAAAAAACTTTTTTTCCAGAAATTTAGAACTTGAAAATTAGGGTTGAATTGTTTAGAAAATGGGTAAAATAATTAAGGTTTTTTTAATGAGTTTGTATTTACGTTTTTCATTTTTAATTTTAGTAGAAATGAAATGAATTATTCAATAAATAAGAGAGAAGGGCAAATGCGTAATCAGCCTTTTTTTTGTTTGAAATTTACCAAAACACCCTAAAAAAACGGAATATTCCACAGAATATTCCGATCCGACAGCCGGCAGGTTGCAAAGTGTAATATTGTTTATCCTGTGGTACTGATCGGCAAAAATTTTCCGACTAGGTTGCAAAGTGTAAAAACCCCATATACTGGGGTGACAAAGTGTATTTAGGCCATCTCCAATCGAACACTAAAGTTTAAACTCAAAAATAAGTTTAATTTTAAGTTTACAATAATTTGACTCCAACCGACACCAATACTTAAATTTAAAATAATATTTTCGAAATATTCTTTTTATATCACTTTTTATACTATTTTTATAAATAACCAATATTTTTACAAATTTACAATTTAACCTCATAACTTTTGATATTAAAAAATTTAATAAATATTATTTTCAATTTAAAATTTTAAACATAATAAATATAATAAAACATTAAATTAAATATTAATTAAATATATTTTTATTAAAATTTTATATAAATATTTTAATTTCATTATTAAAAATATTTTTATTAAATTTTATTTTAATTATTAATAATATTATTTTAAAAAATATTACATTACAAAAAAAAATTAAATAAGAAACTAAAAAAAATAAAAATTAATTTGATAAGTCAGTTTGATTAATTTGTAAAATAAAAAGACTCTTTTATAAATAAATAATAGTTATTTGTTTGTGTTTGAGGTAAACGTAAATTTACGTGTATTTTTTGTGTAGGTCCCACACAAAAACCAATAATAGGTTTGTGTTTTAGTATCGGTTGAAGCATCTCTCCTACTCCAAAATGAATTTTTGGTATCGGTTTGAGATGCTCTTAGCCCTTAGAGGATATTTAAACTCGTTGCATCATGTATGATCTATTGTGATGTCATGAAATTTAAATATTCATAATGTAATTTAAATATCAACGGTATTAATAATAACATAGTACGTAATTGCTTAAAATTGAAATATCACGATTTACTTTTCGCCGTCGATCTTTGAACGGATTTTTCCATCTACAAAATTGAAAATCCACATTAACTTTTTTTTTATGCTAAAGAAAAACTTCCATTGACAAGGCACTATAGTGTTGTCTCCTATTATAAAGTGTTGTCTTGTTCGTGAGAAAGAAATACATATACTCGGAAAATATAATGGTGATCAAAATATCAAACATTCTGATCTTTATAATTATTTTGCAGGCTGCTATAGCTAATAATGTCGTCTCTAGCTGCAGCGATCATTTTCCGAAGAGAAGCCCAAAAATCATCCTGTTTCTCCCTCTGGTCCATCCACATCGAGTAGTGCAGGAAGGCCTCCAAAAGCGACCCCTTGAAGTTGTCACTGATGTGTCGGTTTTTTAGGTATGGTCATATCAACACTCAGTTATACTACTATGTAATAATAAGACTCTTGTGAGTAAATTAAAAAAAAAAAAAAACCATTGAAGAAGTATTTTTCTAAATTAAGTGTAATATCACAAAGTACTGTAATTTCGACTTTGAGAGTCGATTGAGAGATATAGCCTAATAATTCCTTCGCCTTTTGATCATTCTTATCTATTTTCTAGTTGAAAACCAAGTGTTCCTATCAAACATCGAATTATATATCTTATTTCATACTCTTTATTTTCCGAAATATACTCAAACATATCAAATGAAAATTCAAGTCGCGAACTCTGGCTTTGAGATACCACTTTTTAGAATTTTAAGAATGGATCGAATCATTACTTAAAAAAACATCAAATCGCGACCTGAGTTTTAATATCACTTGCTATTAAGTCTGAAACCCCTCTACAAAAACTTCAAATATTAAATTAACGACACAACAAATGAATTATAATTTATAAAAAACAGAAGAAACTCGTAAAAGAATGTATAGTGAACTATAATATATATCATTAATATCACTAACATGGGTTACAAATTTACAATATTATAAGTAGATCTCTATAAATGCGTCACACAAAAAAATTCACCAAAAGAACTCTATATTTTTCAAATCTTGTTCACTGATCAACATTCTTTCATTTTCCAAGGTTTGATAAAAAATGTTTTTGCGTTTGCACTTAATAAGCCGCAATGTTAGTAGAGGCTCAAAAGTGATGCTACAACAACGTCTACGCCGCCTTGCTGCCTCCCCACAGAGAAAAAGAAGAGTACATCCTTCTTCTCCAAACAAGAAAGGGCATATCATGGACCACCGGAAATAAACTAAGTCGTGCACTGATAATGAAAAACAACACCAATTATAATAATAATAATAATAATAATAATAATAATAATAATAATAATAATAATATCATCCAATACCTTTTTTTTTCTATAATACATGTGTTTTTAATTTACTTGGTGCGTAAAATTGAACACAAAATAAATAGGAACAAAATTGAGAAACTTATTGGAGAAATTATTATTTTGCTTGTTTATGTTTCTCTGTGCATTTTTTCTTTCTCACGCAAACATATATTTATATATATAAAGAGAAAAAGGGACGCAATTTGTTTAAGATTATACACAATTATTATACGCAACGTTTCACGTTATATTTTAGCGTTAATTTTTATCTATTTTATTAATTATTAACTTATATTAAATGATATAATTAATCTATTTACGTAAAATATTATATCTTTCAACATATACAATTTATTTTATTTACATAAAATAACATATACAAATTACTAACATGTACTAGTACTATCTATATATACAATATGGTTCTTTTACCAAATATAGTTGAAAATCGATTTATTACATATTTCATTAGGTTTATACACCTAGGAACAAGGGTTGAAGATTGTTGATATATAGGTCGATGGGATCTCGTTTTATTAGGTTTATAATCCTAGGAATAAGGGTTCAAGATTGTTGATTTGTCATACATAGGTCAAGGTAATTATCAAGCCACAAAATAACCTTCAGGGAGGTAAACAATGACCATTATCAAAGTTGTTCAAATAATTCTATGATCAAGCCACAATTCAACCTTCAAGGAGGTTAAAAATGACCATTATCAATTGCAAAGTTGTTCCGAGCAATTTCAAATTGAATAATAAATAGTTACTACGCTAGAAACTCTATATAGTAATACTCTATAAATTCTTTATAGTAATAAAAAATTCAATTCCCAACTTGAAACCAAGTTATAAATAGGAATAAACTCCACATTGTAATAATTAATACATTTTTTAAGTCTCGTCTTAAAATATTTATTAACAATGTTTTTATTTATTAAAATCAATAACATGTTTAAGATAACTTAAAATATTTATCAAAATCATAGTATATGATCAAAGTTTATAATCCTTAGATTCATTAATATTTTATTTTAAACACAATTTTTACACATATATGACCATATTGTATGTATATTATTTTTATATTTATATTATTTTTCATTAATATTTTATTCAATTAGTATGTTAAACACAATTTTTACACATATATGGCCATATTATATGTATATTATTTTTATATTTATATTATTTTTCATAAAAAAAATATTTTTATTTTTTAAAACTTTCTATTGTAATTTTTACACATATATGATTATAATATGTATATTATTTTTATATTTATTATTTTTCATAAAAAAAATTACATATTGTATGTATATTATTTTTATATTTATATTATTTTTCATAAAAAAAATATTTTTATATTTTAAAACTCTTCGTAGCAATATTTTTTTACTACTGTACCAGAGTGGGCGATACACAAATTTCATTTGGCGTAAACTTAGTTATTTACATGACCGAATTCTGATGTCTTACATGCAGGGGTGGGAACGAGCCGAGCCGAGCCGGGCTTTGCTCAAATAGGCCTAGACCTGATGTGAAATTTTTGGGCTCAAGCCTGGCCTATAGCTTATCATAGGCTTTTTTAAGAGGCTGGGCCTGAGCTTTTTTATTAAATAGACCCGGCCTGAAAGGCTTTTATAAGCCTTTTTCACCACAACTAGAACATCAGCTCGATTTAATGGATAAATCTCAAAATTTAATTAAAAATATTAATTTTAAATTTTAAATGTTATTTTTAACTTTTAAGTGAACAACATATTATAAATACAAAATTATTTAAAATATATTCTTCAATCAATAAGAATAACATATTTCATTATTTCACTCTTTAACTATAATTATTTTTTTACCAAGGATGTAGGATAACATTTGTTAATAAGTACATACAAAAATTAAAACTAAAAACAAATGTATTTTTCCATATAAATTTAAATATGAAATACACTTTATGAATAATATATATATATATATATATATATATATATATATATATATATATTAAATAG
This sequence comes from Euphrasia confusa, assembly GCA_954870475.1. NCBI lineage: Eukaryota > Viridiplantae > Streptophyta > Magnoliopsida > Lamiales > Orobanchaceae > Euphrasia > Euphrasia confusa. The sequence goes on from OX940960.1 coordinate 30,894,800, forward strand.
GCCCGGCCTGATAGGCCTAGAAGGCTTAAAATAAAGCTTAAGCCTGATCTTTTTATATAAACAAGCTTTTAGAAAAGCTCGAGCCTAGCTTGTTTATTAAACGAGCCGAGCCGAGCTTTTGTAGGCCGAGCCATAGGCCTCTGTCGGGTCGGGTAGCCTGGCTCATTCCCACCCCTACTTACATGCTTAGTTATTTACATGACCTGACCGAATTCTGATGTCTTACATGACCGAATTCTGATGTCAATGCAAATTCAACGACACATGTTCAGAGTTATCAAGGACTCCAGAATTTTTTCAAATTTTAACATAGAAAGTTAGAAACATATCATCACAAAGTTGACTTGTGAATATGAGAGTTTGCCATTAGAACTAGAGTTTCGGCAAAACCTTCAACATTTGTGCTACTTAACCAAGAAACATATATAATCAGAAGCCAAACAATCATATGTGACATCGTGAAAAGTCTCAGACCCGTCTATTTTGAGTTGGTGAAACATTTAAGTTGATTTTGCATGTTTCCAGATAAGAAAAAACAAAACATGTAGGCTTGTTTCTGAGAGGCATAACCTACAGGCTCATACTTGCACCTCATGTTTTAGGCTTCTTGTTAAAAGCATCATCTCCAGGCTCAGACTTGCGCTTGATATTCAAGAAGAGCTCAACCTAGCAATACAAAAAATAATAAATTACGAGCATATAAAAAAACAAGCTAAAGGCGTACATTTCTGTACACACAACATTCATAGTTATCAACGCACTAGGTGACAAAAGACAATTGCAAGGACACAACTGAAAGTCTTGTTATATAGAGTAATAATACATTCTAAATATCAACCAAATTAAGAAACTATAAAACAACAATGTCACATTGGCAACGATCAAGTAAAAACCAGTTCCTAACAGAAGAAAGAAAAACAAAGATACGCTTCGTGAAAACAAGAGCACATCATATTTAAGTCAACGCTGTTCTAACCTTTTTATCACCAAGCATGGGGGTCAAGCTTCCAGCAAAATCCTTCTCTACAGTAGCAAAACCACTTCTGGGATCACTGCTTTGCCTGAAACATAAAGTGATGAAACCAATTCAAATTTAATTGAAAACAAGATCATATTCCAACTAATGAATTAAAAATATAGTAAAGAAAAAGAAAATAGTGAGAGAGGGTCCAGGACATATTTCCTATCAAAGTTGTGGACAAATATCAATATTTCAAAAATAACAGGTGGTGGATCCTTCTTTTTCCAATTTTTGGGAACTCAACAAGTATAGAGGCATGCGTATGGTGATAGGCATCAACAGTTAAATACCATGGATCCCCGTCAAATCATCATATCCAATTATTTATTGTGAAGAACTAGCATTATCTGATTATAAATATTAGATTTACAAAATGGCAAATTAAACGCCACGATATATCAAAGCAAGGTAAAGACGTATTCTAAATTTGCATGCCTACTGGCTACTATCATGATGCGAGTATTTTTATGCCTAAGCATGCTCTGATCCGGATTTTCAATTACAGATATTATGCAATACAAATGTTTATGGAAGAGGAAAAGTATCATACCCTGGCTTAACATTGCCGCTCAAAACAAGATATGGCGTTTGTAGTTTAGCTTGAGCTTCCCTCATTCTTGCCACTGATAGTGAAGGCGTATCTGAATTTTTCATCTGTTTTACCTTCAATTCCTCCTGATATTGCCGCATTCGTTTTTCTTGTTTTGTTTTTCCTGGCCCCTTTCCATGGAACTTGTGTGAAAGCTGTCGAAAGGCTTCTTTCGGAGTCAACTGTTGCAGAGGATAAACTTAGATCAATGTGCTGCAAATCTTGCTTTAATATACCTCAAGTTCATTCCAGGAAAGAGGGTTAGTCTAACAGATTCGTTCTTACAATGAAATGGAGCAGAAATTGAATGTTTTTTACAATCCTAACCACTTCAGGCTCAGGGTTAAACTAATACAAACTATAATTCTCAAAACAGGGTAGGTCATGCATAGCTCGATCATGTAAACTAACGAGGGTGAATAATCAGTAATGAAGTCCCTCGAATATATAATTAGTAACTAGGTATTCAGTTATCTGAACCCAATTTAACATCAAACAGAAAGAAAAAAAGTATCAGTAGTACCTGAAGTTTTTGCAAAATCATGATAAAAAAAAATGCAAAATAAATGAAACTAAAGAATTTATTGGGCGCATAACAAAGAAAGCAAGTAACAAATGAAACAAGGTACATATACAATTTAAGATGCATGAAGTCAAACGAAATCAAGGAAAAGGACCACTTACAATTCTTCCATACTCATCTGTCCTATCAATGTTGATTTCCTTTTCTGCATCGTTGTCATGAATGCCAACAAGTTTGCTTTTCTTCTTGTCCATGTTCCGGCCACCCCATTCGACAGTTTCCTTGAGTGTTCCACGATCTTTCAGAAGTTTCAGAGCACCAGCTAAGCCTTTACCAACAGCGGCTTCGTGAATTGTTTCATCAGGGATGGCATCCTTGTCTTCCTCTTTTGCAGGGGCCTCGTCTTCAATGGTTTCTTTTACATCGGCCCAGCCACCATCTTCATCCTTCATTTCCTGATCAGAGATGCTGCTTGGCGCCACATCTTCCTCCATAAAAACATCTTCACTCTCGGGGTTTTTCTCTTCTGAGTACAGGAAATATACAATGTGATTAAGCATTTGGTCAAACAGAAAGTGATGCATAACCAAAGGGAAAAAAGCTCCTAAACAATAACAGAAAAATATGTAACAGGGACAACTACTGACAGGTGCAGCATAAAATGATGCCAGAAACAATGAAAAAGGGAAAAAAGATGCAGGGCAAAGACAAAGAGATTAACAGTTGAATTTTCTAGTTCTAAAGATAACTGAAAGGATTCACGTCAGGGTTTTCATATTGATTCCAACAACTGGCATAAAAATTAAAAAACGAAGGTTTGATAAGAAAATTCCAGGGAAAAAAATCAACCAAATGAAATCGAAAAAAATTATTTTTTGCAACCTACTTGAGAATTACCCAACATGAGTTGAGATTTTTTTGAGTATCCAATGTAATGAACAGAAAATCTGTTGATTCTATCCTTAGTAGTTCAACTTCGACTGTAGGTGAAACACTGTACTTTAGACGAGTAGGAGAGAGACCTACTCACAACTCACAATAAAATAACTCAAAGTAAGCCAGTGGGACTGATTTTGTTAATACATGTAAGACACATGTCAAAAAAAAAACAAGGAATAATAAATAAATATCGTATTTTCCCTATTCAGAGATTAGGAAAAAAACAACACCCAGAAACAAAAGAACTACAGTTCTAGTATATTAAAAAGATCTCATACCTTCATCAAGTTGCAGACCCCAGACAAATTCTTCCATCTCAGTGAAGACAACCTTGTTCTCTGATTGATCTCCAGAGCCCATATTTGGATTGTCCTTAGTTGAATCATTGGCAGTGGAAGAAGCGATAAGAGTTACCGTCTTTGGACCAGATTTTTCTTCGTTGTCTCTTTTATTCAAGGCTACTTTTCTTGCCCTAGCCAATGATTTACGGAGATCGTCATCATCATCACCAAAAACAGGAGAGTCATCATCTTCCTTCTGCATCCTCGGCGCTTGCTCTTGCCGGAGCGCTTTAGATGCCTCTTCTGCTTTATTATATGCTGACTGGTAAGCACTGGCTCTCATTTCAGCCTCAATCCTCTCTTGTTCCTCCTTAAGATTCTGCCTTCTCCCATCATTTCGGGAACCAAGATCAGTAGAGCCCAATCCAGCAGATATAGCCTCAGCCTCAAGGGCATCTATGTCCAGCTTCTCCTTCTTTCTCAAAGACTTCTTTTTCTTTGGTTTTTTAAACTTTGTCATTTCTTCTGGCATTAAATAATCTGATGATATCTTCCTAACTGAATTAAGATCTTCACCATAAGTGTTTCCAGACACCCCCTGAATTCTTTTTCGAAGCTGCCATTAAATTACAACAGTGAATTTATCAGAAAAATGGGGACAATTCAAAACATTAATAATTTAATACAAATAAACTTACCTCCTCCAACTTCCTCTCGGCTTCACCAGTGAAACGTCCACTTGAATCAAGAGTTACACCCTGTAACAAAAATCAAGAATGGAAACATATTAAGAGTCAAAATCAATCTAATTGAATTTGATAGCAAGTAATGCATCAATTTTGTGATAGTGTGATAACATATTTCGTATAAACTGCTATAAGTGGTTTCTTTCGATAATTTTGTTCACATCATTCACATATAACTAATTATATATAGGTGATACTGATATACTGTAATGCTGAATATAAGAGATATAAGATGTATAGATTTTCAAGCATTTTATACGTGGATATAGGCCTAACCGTGTTATCTCTTAATTGCTTCTTTCCCTCTTTAAAATCACAAAGTATACATACACATGCATGCATGACCAGAAAAACAGGAAAAGGAAAATCAACTTAAAAGATTAGAATCAACCTCGTCAGCAATCGGATCATCATATTGTGGAAGCATCTTTCTCTCAGCACCAGGGTCTTCAATGAACCTAATACAAAAGGTTGAAAAGGCAGATCGAGTCATACAGATTTCATAATAGGTTAAGTAAGATCAAATTTTTAGCTCATACTTACTTATCATCATAAACACCCGTTTTCTTTTTTGCAGCTTTATAAGCCTCGTCCCTACGCTTCTGCTCCCCAATCTCCACATTTTCAAGCATATCAACCTCTGGTATATACAATTTAACATCACCTTAGGATATCTGAGTTCAGAAAAATACCCCAAAGGATGAACAAACCAGAGAAAATGATAATAATGACCACGTAGAAAGGTTGATACTTAATAGTTTACCTTCATTTATGTCCCCATTGGCAAGTATGCTTTGATCTTTGAGTGTCAAAACCACTGCCCCACCTTCAAGTACTTTGTCGATCCCATGAAGAACTTTAACCCCACCCAGGTCATCTGTCAATATATGATAAAAGATAATATTAGGATATATCACAATTCACGACAAAGACAGTGAGATTGTAGCTGAGTAGATCCTTCAGGAATCCACCAAACAGCACTGACTTCCCAATCTTTCCATAAGAGTTTCTCAACCTTTTTTTGGCGTATTAAAGAGTGGTTATTTATTCAGAACATTAATCACAAAGGAACCCAAATGGGATTTATAAATATTTACCAGTCAAAATAAAACATGAGCAAAAAGTAAATGACTGCAAGTTTATGCAGAAACTTAAGTGACATTCTTAATAATAAAATTTCCACATGACTTGAGGTAACTTACGAGTTATATGTTGATTTTTTGCCTCATCGTCACTTTCTTCATCAATCATGTTATCCTGTTACACAGAGAAAAGTAATATGTAAAACAATCATTTCAATGATTTCATACCCTTCACAGAATGCAAAAATGAACAAACAGTGGTTAAGCCAAATAACCTGCTCCTCAAAAACTTTAGAAAGCTGCAAAGCCATCTCCTTTTCAAGCTTTCTGCTCCTACCTACCCAGGCTAAAACGTCAGAAGTCCCTTCAGATGACTTCAACCTTTCTTCCCGGAACCTGAAATCAAAAAAGGTTATCAAGATTAATAATTGCCTCAGATTCAAAACAAATCAGAGGATCATATTCACAGTGAAACGCAGAGAAAAGGGAATCAACAAGAAATACACCAATTGCGGAAGTTGATTCAGCTTTAAATATTGTTTGTATTACTATCCAAATCTAATTTGTATTCAGATAAAACTTATCCAACACAATCAGCAAGTTCAATTTTACAGGGAAAAATAAAATATATAACAAATCAGCAAATACAAAAGAGTCTTCCGGTGTTTAATATGCTGGCACACGAGCCCTACAATATTTATTTTCTCAATAAGATCTCATATTGTATTTGTTTCCTTTTAAATCAATTTCTCAGTAGTGCTCTCATAATCCATAATCACTTACTCCCTCTGGATGTCTTTCTTATCCACATTTCATCCCTTTAACATTCTAGTTAGTGTAACCCTTACACTAGCCATGAAGTGAAACATGTGCTATTTACAAGTTTTTTGTAATATTAAACACATAGGCACAAAATACTTCCAAGTTCCACATATATACTTTCCAGAACAACTAAATATGTGTGCAGCCAAAAATTCCTAGTGTTTTCATATTCTTAATGATAAAAAGGAAAAAATGATATATACTCTAGGATGATCGTAATATCAAGCAGTAGAAATTTACTCACTTTGAAATGCGCTTCTCCAATTCTGATGCTGATTGATGGTTCCCACCATCTGCTACCTTAGCCTTTTCTTGCTGCTTGTTGGATACATTCTCATAATCTGACTTGTCCAATCTTGAGTGACCATCCTTCTCCAAATCCTTGCCCTTATCATGACTCTCATCCTTCTGCTTACGACTACTTCTATCTCTATCTCTATCTCTTGTCCTGTCCTTCTCTTGATCTGCTTGCTTTTCTTTGACCTTATGTTTGTCATTCTCTCGCTCCCTCTCATTGTCTCTGTGCTTCTCTCTCTCCCTATCTTTAGCTCTATCCTTTTCCTTATCCCTGTCTTTATCCTTATCTTTGCTCTTCTCTTTTCCTCTCTCTTTCTCTCTACCTCTCTCACTGCCCTTCTCTGGCTCTTTCTCCTTCTCCCTTTCTCGGTACTTTTCCTTTAATCGATCCTTCCTTTCTGTATCTTTTTGTTTTTCCCTATGCCTCTCACGATCATTATCTTTCTCCCGGACCTTATAATTTTCTCTCTCATCCCTGTCCTCATTCCTCCTATCCCTAACAGGCAGTGGGTCTTTATCAGAATCTTTATTCTCTCTCTCTCTTTGCTTCAAACCATCAAGTGCCTTTGACCTTTCTCGATCCCTACTCCTGTGCTCTTTCTCATCACTTCGCCCGGTGCTTTTACCTTTATCCTTGTTATGATGCTTCCTCGAGTCCAGTACTTCATCAGATTCATTTTCTGCCAAATCATCATGTTCACCATTCCACCTCTCCCTCATAGGCATGTCCGGAACCTAATCTCTGTTTCTTCAAAATATCTAAAAGGAGTAGACATAGATGAAGGAATTTAGATAATTGGCGAAATCAACATCAATGTGTGAATAAGTACAAGTGCACGCCTAACATGAAAAACAATGACATAAGAAATAATATCTCAAACAAAATCATTCACAAAATAAAACCAAATCTAACATTTTCATTAAAAAAAACCTAAACAACTCTCACACATACACGCACGGTTTCCATAAACACCCAACCACAGCTCGTTTTCAAAAGATCGAATCAGTTACTTTCTCAGCGAATTCGCAGGAAATTTCAGATAAATTTTCGAGAGCGGGTCGCGCCCTTACTACCCTCCGATGCCCAATATCCAAATCAAATTCGAAAAATAAACAGGAAAAACAAACAAATTAACTAACTAACTAACTCACCAAATAGGGAGGTCTCGTGGCTGTGGCTGTGGCTGTGGCTGAGACGGTGGTTGTTCTGCAAATTGAATTGACGGTTTCTACTTGAGCCGCCTTACGACGCAACGAATAAACCTCGACCGCCGGAGAAGAGCCCGCCTCAGATCACAGCAAGCTTCGAGTTTCTAATTTTCGTTGTTCGACCCTGGCGTTACCTCCGTGTAGCCGCCGTCCTCGATATCTATCGTTTTCAGCCTCTCTTTCTCCGCCTCGGTTAATTCTGTGATGTAGTTAGGGTACGCTTTGTCTCTCTTTTCTCCGTTTCTTATTTATTTCATTTTTATATTTCACGTTTATTTTTTCATTCTTTTTTAAATCATTATCATTATCTATCAATATATAAATCCAGGCTTTCTTTAGCCAAGTGTGCCAATAGGATTGCAAGAAAAAATGAGCATGTTCACACTACTGGATTTTAGAAACCAATTTTAATTAAAAAATAATTATATAAATTGCATAATAATAAATTTTATCTTTCCAAAATTCGTGTATAATTAATTACTTTCATTCATTCTCTTACCATCTTCTTATTCCATATATGATAAGTAGTATAAATATGGTCAATATTTTCATTAATCTCAATTAAGAATTATAAATAAATAGTAGAGTATATTGCATATAATAAAAAATTTTATCAAATAAAAAAATCGTAATTTCACCTTATTTTCGTGTTTCAAAATTTATAAAAATTAAAATTATATATTTTTAATTATTATAATATTGATAAATGATAGAAAAATTATTTTAAATAATCCATTTTTTAAATTTATTCATTCACAATTAATATTAATGTAAAAATCTATTAAATATTGACTTTCTTATTGACCGGTAAAAATCAATCAATTAATATTAATTTAAGATATTTAATTTCCTTAAATCTCGCTAAATAATTGCCTTCCTATATAATCTATTAAATAAGAATGGTAATTTTTAAATTAAATTCAAATTAAAACTATTTTATATGGAAGATAAATTTTTACTTAATACTAAAAATTTATATATGGAAATTTAATATTTAATTTTTTTAGAAATGAAATAAATCAAGAGTTATTTTGGTTTCCAATTTAGTCTTTCGATCAATTAATTATTCTTCTCAATAAAAGGTAATTTTAATGATTTTATATATTTTTAATATTTTTTATTATATTTCTATAATGTAAAGATCAAATTCACATCCTATTTATATCATCTATTTGCCTCATTCAATTTATCTCTCCCTCAATCATACATTCATTTTGTTCCATTTTTTAATGTTGATATTTGTTTTTGTATTTCTTTATAATATAATTTTGTTTTTATATGTGCAGATCATTGACCGGGTGTTTAGCTTTTCAGGTAATTATTATAAACTTTTCATTATTAACTCTTAATATTTTTCACTTCAATTGTTTTTTTATATAATTTTTTTTCTGTGTGTTTTAACTATTTTAAAATTTTAAAATTTGTTTTGTTTGTCGAAGCCACACACCAAAACTGGCAAGAGCGAGTGTTGTATGTACTACTTTTTATATGTTGTAAGATCATTTGTTTTTGTGTTTATTGATTCATTTGGAAACGATTAAGATTATTTAATTTGTTTGTGACTCATTTTTTTTAAGGTGCGATCAATGTGAGATCACAAAAAAAAAAAAGGAAAAGGAGTTGGATATTTAAATCTGGATTCATTCTTATCATTTTAATAATTAGATCATTCATAATTTATATTATGTGTTAAATATTTTGTATTACGTAAATGTATTTATAATTAATATTTTTTTCATATAAGTTTAAATGAAGAAAAATTTAAATTTATTTACTACATTTCAAAATTTATTTAATTTTATTAAATATTTGAGATTCAATTTTATTAATTACAATACATATTTTTATTGCAACGGTTAATATGAAATATGCATCCGTTAATATGGAAAATTAATTTCGTAATGATTGATTATTTCCATATATTAACAATTGGTTAATTAGTTGGTTTATGCTGATTTGTATAATAATAACGATTTAATCAGCCGATTTGAATAATTTAACAAAAAATGTTTCTTAATTCGGTTAATTTCGTAATGATTGATTATTTCCATATATTAATAATTGGTTAATAACTTGGTTTATGCTGATTTGTATAATAATAACGATTTAATCAGCCAATTTGAATAATTTAACAAAAAATGTTCCTTAATTCGGGCAAGTCTATGCGCAACTAATGATAAAGAATATGTATATAAGAATCGGCCGATTGATATATTAATGAATTATCATATAATATAAATTAGCCACTTAATTTAAGCAAAAAAAATAATTGATATTATTTCTTAATAGTATTTTTTTAATTATGCATAATTTTAAATTAATTACCGTATTTTATATTCTGCTGATCCAATTTTTAAAATATTCGGATATATGTAGAATTTTATATTAATATTTTATTTAAAAGATTAACAAACTTGCCTAACTCAAAAGCCTAACTCAAAATTTATGTTATAAAAGGTTCATCATATTTCGTGTGTTATGCTTTCCTTCATATTGTGTTTAAATTTTACATTTTATTTTCATTAGCGTTAATGGTTAAGTATTTAATTAAACAATAAACACGATATCAAAATCCAATTTCCAAATGTGATTTATTTAATTAAACAGATATGGTAAGTTTAATTCTATTTAAAACAATTTATATATAGTAAATTTAATATTAAGTAAAAAAATTCAAAACAAATTATATATGGTAAATTTAATACTATTTATATGTTAAATTATAATTCACACTTTATAACAAATTCTTTGGACACAAATAATTAATAAATTTAATACTATTTAAAATAAATTTTAAAAAAAAAAATCTTAATTTCAATAGTCTTTTTCGTATGAACATTAATTTTGTTAGTTATATATTAAATGAGTTATATGTTACAAGAGATTAATACAAATAATCATAATTATTTTTGAAAAATACGTTCAACCCAATTTTTTAATTTTCTAATATTAATGATCAATTAAATAATAATAAAAATTGAGAAAAGATATAATTGAAACTCAAATAAAATAATTACTCAATAATTTAGTTTTATTAGCTTTAAAATTTTTACAATTCACTGGGTTATATGTTATAAAAAAAATCAATTAAATCTATGATAGTTATATTTGAAAAACTCTTTAATTGACAAAAATAAATAAATTATACAACAATTTAATTTTATAAGCTACACAACTATTCACATTTTATAATTTACACGAGTTATATGTTACAAAAAAAATCAATAAAAACGATGATAATTAACAATTTAATTTTATAAATTATGCAATCATTCAAAATTTATAATTTACACGGGTTATATTTTAAAACAAATCAATGAAAAAGATGATAAATACTTTTGAAAAACAGTTTCAACGCAATTTATTTATTTTCTTTTTCACAAATATAATAAAAGTAAATTAACAAAAGAATTGAGAAGAAAAACAATTGAAACACAAACGAAATATTTATTTAATAATTTATTTTTATTAATTATATAACCATTCGTTCGGGTTATATGATTCAATAACTACTATAAATGCTAAAACATATTATTGAAAAACACTTTAATATATCGACCACGCAGTTGTTTTTTGTAACGAAACTATATTTATAAATTAGGTTATTAAGACAAAAGTTTTAGGAGGAAAATATTCTCAAGAGATAAATCTTTCTTTAAGAATGATTATCTATTTTTTGAACTTATTTCCAATTTAGTTCAATTTATACTTATTCGGTTAAGTTCACTTCAGACTAATTAAGTTCATTTAAGATTAATTGAGTTCAATTCATTTATTATTATTATTATTATTATTATTATTATTATTATTATTATTATTATTATTATTATATAAACATTAATTTTTTTATAAAAATATTTATATTACAATAAATATTGAAATATTTGATTAATCTTTTATTATTTTAAAATTTAATTATATTGAACTTAATTTCAGTTCAGTTCAGACTCATTCAATTCAATTAATTTCACATCAGCCAAAGAAGTCCTCAATAATAATAATAATAATAATTCAGTTTATTTCAGATCAGTTCAACTAAGTTTAGTCCGTTCAAAGGAACAGATCTTTAGTCCATTTGATTCTATAATTTTGTTTTGATTTCAAAGTAATCAATTCTCATTGATGATATCTTATGTTATGACCATTAACAAGAATCAATGTCATTTTTTGTGTCAATTTTGTCATCACTAAAAGTCGAAAAAAAAATTAAATATTATTTCTAACTTACTAAAAAAATATAGTTTTGTTCCGTGCATCGCACGGGCAGTGTTTACTAGTAATATTAATTTGTTGCCTTATTAACTATTATTATATACATAGGTATGGAGGTTATAATAATCATTATTAATTTTAAAAATTACCATAAAATGTAGATAAAAATATTTTTGTATCAATTTTTTTAAAATAATATAAAAATATAAGTGAAAAAAGTATAAAATTTTTATAATAATAAAAATTAATATTGTATATTTGTAATTTTGTATACCATATTTCTTAATATGTAATACCTATTTTAATAATCCTATTTTATAAGGTGTAATTTATAAATTCATAAATCAATTCCCTCATCTCTAAAAATTCATGAAGTTTTTTTTCTTTATTTCTATAATTAAAATCTCAAAACTGATATTGGACCATCATTTCTATAATTAAAATCCCAAAACTGAGTTTGAACCGTCTATGATAATTTGTGTTCATTTAAAAACGATGAAACTTGCTCTATATTTTTTTGTTATATATATTATTAGTTTAATTAAATCCTTACAATATCAAATGGTTGATGTTTCTTATTAAGATCTAAATTTATCATGGAGTGCAAGTTTCGTTTTAATAACATTTTGTTTCGAATTTTCAATTACATATCATAAAACTCAAAATACTCAAAATCGAGTCGATTTCATACTTTAATGGAAGTAAACTCATCTTGGATTTGCTGCTGCATTCATTCATATATTTCTTCATTTTCCTTTGAGAAAATTATCAAATTAGTCCCATAAAGATGACATGTTTTCTTTTTGATACCACAGAGTCACACTTTCTCAAATTAATCCACTAAAGCTTAAAATTGAGTCGATTTCATCCAATTTTCGCCTGAAAATTCAAATCTCGCCGGAATTTCAGCGCGTCACTCGCACGCGCCTGAAGAATTGGGGCTTCCCGGTGACCTAATCCACATGGCAACACGGTATTGGATGGAGGTGTTTTAAAAAACAAAAAAAGAAAAAAGAAATTCCACGTGGCATGACACGTGGATATTCAATGAATAAACAAAAAAAAATTGAAAATAGGATTTAGCGGGAATGGGGAGCGGGTTATATCATTTCCCCCCCAAATTGCAATTCATAACTCAGAAACCCTAATTCCCCAACTTTTCTCCCCAAAATCGAACTCAAACTCAAACTCTCGCAAATTCATCACCACACTCAAACTCACTCAAACTGAATAGATGGTTTTCAGGCGACGAAAAAAGAAAGGGGCGGCACTAAGTGGTTTGCCAACATACGGTGAGATGAATCGATTTTTCAAGATTTCAGTTTTTTTTCTTTGTACTTTTTCTCCACCTGAATCGATTTTTCAAGATTTATTTTTTATTTTCATACTCGAAGAGCAAAGAGCTAACAATTGTTCTGCATGTTGGAGGTACATTCACAAATAATTCTGAGTATGTTGGGGTTCAGACTCTACATTTAGATTGGTGTACTGCGGATAAGATAAGTATCTCTGTTCTTAAAAGTTTTGCTGTGGAGGTTGGGGTGTTAGGGAACCTTAGATTTCATTTAAAGTTGAAAGATGGGTCTTTGAAATTGATTCTTGATGATGATGACCTCAGAAAATGGGCTACAGAATTCTTGAATATTAGGGAAATGTATGTTTATGGGGAGGAGTTAGTTGATGATGAGGATGAAGAAGATATCAATTTTATTGTCCCAGATGATAACACCTTGTTGGAGGACTGTTTGTTGGATGACATTTTGTTTGATGAAGTAGTTGAGAACATAGAAGAGGATTATGATGAAATTGATGCTTCAAACATCATTATTGAGGGTGCTGAACCAGAAATGCAGATGAGAGCTCATGTTGGTAATCATGCAGAGGCTGATGATGAAGGAGAGCTACCAGCTAGGGGAGACAGTGATTATGACTCATTTGATGATTTAGACTACTCAATAGGAAATGAAGTTACTGATGATGAGGATGAAAACATCTATGAGGAAGAGGTTGAGAGGGTGCAAGGTGAATTTGAAACTGTGGATCCCAGAAATATCATCCCATAAGGTCAGAATAATGAAGTGCAAGAAAGTGAGGAGGATAGTGGCAGTGAGGAGGATGCTGTTGATGCTACTGAACACTTTGATGAGGGTAGAGTCTCTGATGAAGACTTTGAAGATGCTGACCAAGGTCCAAGTTTCAATCCAGAAGAGAAATACAGGCCTGAGTTTGTATTAAAGCAAGTCTTTGCCACCAAGAAGATTTTCAAATTTGCTGTACAGTCACATGCTATCAACAACAGGAGAAATATCAAATTCATGAGAAATGACAACAGAAGGGTTTATGCAAAGTGTCTGGACAGTGAGTGCAAGTGGATGATCACTGCCTTGAGGATGAAAAATGACACTTCTTTTCAAGTTAGGAAGTTGCTGGATAATCACACTTGTGCCCCATCTCACAAGGTAAAGAGTATGACTTCTTCTTGGCTTAGTGAAAGGTTCTTGCAGAGATTTCAGAGTGATAGTGGCAGGTCTGTGAGGGGATTTATGATTGATGCTATGCATGACACAAGAGTTGAGATTTCAAAGACCCAAGCTTATAAGGCAAAAAAGCAGGCTCTGGCTAAGATAGAGGGTGACCCTGATGCTCAGTATGCAAAACTGTGGTCTTATGCAGATGAATTGAGGAAGACAAACCCTGGTTCAACTATTCTTGTGGGAACAGAAGTCAATAATGGCATTACTAGCTTTTCATCTTTCTATTGTTGCTTCAATGCTTTGAGGGTTGGTTTTCTGACAGGTTGTAGAAAAATTCTTGGGATAGATGGCTGCTTTTTGAAGGGTAAATATGGTGGAGTGTTGTTAACAGCTGTGGGTGTGGATGCTAATAATAATCCATTCCCTGTTGCATATGCTGTAGTAGAGAAAGAGAGCCAAAACTGGTGGGAATGGTTCTTACACATTCTGAAGCAAGATCTTCAAATTGATGCCAGTGAGTTCACTTTTATTTCAGACAAGCAAAAGGGATTAATTGGAGCAATGGAGGCTATATTTCCTGGAGTGTGCCATAGGTTCTGTGTTACACACCTACTAAATAACCTTAGGGCAGCAAGCTTCAGAGGTCTTGATTACAAGAATGCAATGCTAAAGGCTGCAAATTCAACCACTGAGGGTGCTTTTAAGGCTGCAATGGGTGAAATGAAGGTTCTGAGTGCAGGTGCTTGGGAGTGGTTTCAAAACAAACCTCCTCACCAGTGGTTAAAGGCTTATTTCACTGAAAATGCCAAGTGTGACATGTTATTGAATAATGTGTGTGAGACCTTCAATGCCAATATACTTGAAGCCAGAGACAAGTCAATCATAACTATGCTTGAATGGATTAGGGAGAGTTTGATGGTCAGGCTCCAAAAGAACAGAGACAGGGCTCTATCTAAGTGGAAAGGAGTATTGTGTCCAAAAATTCAGAAAATCCTTGACAAGAATACTGAGAGGGTTGTTGACTGTCTAGCATTGAAGGCATCTGATACAGCTTATCAAGTGTCCAGCTTTGATAATAGGCAATTCACAGTGGACTTGAAAAACCAAGAGTGTTCATGCAGGGCTTGGCAGCTTACTAAAATTCCTTGCACTCATGCCATTATATCACTACTGAGGCAGAATCTTGACCCTGTGGATTTTGTGGATGCTTGCTACCATGTTCAAACATACAACTTGACTTATGAGCTCCCAATATATGGCATCAGTTATGACCTTCTTTGGGGTGAGTCACTGTATATCCCTCCATTACCTCCCAACTTTGGAATAAGGGCAAAAAGAGGAAGAAAACCAATGCAAAGAAGGAAGGGAGCATTTGAAAAGGATGATAAGAAGAACAAGAGCAAACTTCAGAAGATGAAAAGGCAAACATTGGGCTACAAATGCAAAAAATGTGGTGTAGAGGGGCATAATAGCATTACTTGTGGTAGGAAGAAACAAAAGACCACACCTACTGTGACTAGAGAGAAAAGCAATGAAAGGGTTGAAACTTCAAAGACCAAACAAGGCAGCAGCAGTGAGATGAACCATGTAAGTTTCAGTGTTTTTTTCATGTTCTACTAAAATATACTTTATACTAAAATTTTGTAATATTTGCAGATTGCTCCCCCAAAGAAATCAACAAATCAATCTCAAGGCAGTGAGGTCAATGATTCAGGAATGGGAGTTGAAACTCAAGGCAGCCAAATTTCATTTCAAGCTCCAGTGGTAGCTCCTGTGGTTGGCCCTACTGTCCACCAGCAAATGCAGTTGACAAAGAGGACTCAGAACAAGAATTGAAGACATTTGTGGATTTTGCGCGCACTTTTTTTAGTTTTTATTTTGGATTTGTGTAACAAGAGCACTATTTAAACCTGACTTTTGTTAGCTCTTGTCACTGATGGAATTGTTTTTGTGCAACCTGGTTGCTTTTATGCAATTTGGATGCAATTTGGATGCTTTTTGTGCTCTGGTTCAAATTTATGCAATTCTGATGGTTTTGTTTTTTTTTTCTGATGCTTTTGTGCAATTTTGATGGTTTTTTCAGAGGTTCTAATATCAGAAACAGTGGATACCAGTTCACAAATGACATCAAAATCAATAATCAAAATCTTAGATGCTTTTGTACAACTCAAAATCAATATAACACAACATTTGTTCATAACCAACATCAAAAACAACAAAACCAGTTCACAATGACATCAAAATAACAGAAATTTGATCATCTAAGAATACCAAATTGCATACATTACAGAAATTGCAATAACCAACAACAAGATCATTTTCTTAATTCTAGCTGTCAACATTTTGTTCTTTTCAGTCAACTTCTTGTTCAATTCAGTCATCTTCATGATCTTTTCCTGCAATCTTTTATTCTCATTCTTCAGGAGGTGGTTCTCAACATGAAGCACTTCATTTGCATTGGAGTTTTTTTCATTCAATCTTCTCAATAATCCCGAAATTATTTGTTTCGACCTCTCACATATAGCTGGATCTATCCATCGAAAAAAATTGCAGTAGCCTTGATTCTGTCCAGAATTTATAAGAAATAAAATTAAAATAAAAATATCAGAAAAAGAGAGTGCGAGTGAGAGATACATACGGGATATCTTCCACAGCCCAGAAATCGACGACCTGGGTTTTCATTCTTCAAAGAGGTTGCAGTTTGTGCAATTTCACCACAAAAACAGAAGCTTGCTTTCGAATTCTCACTCGACTGAGACATTTTTTAATGGAGAAAATTGAAATAGAGATCGAGCAAATGATTGATTGAGGATGGTCGATCAATTTAATATGGGTAATTGAGAGAATTAAAGTGGTAGAAAATTAGGGTTCTTAGAAGGGGAGAGTAATTTGGGGGTTAGGGTTTTCTGGAAATCCAATTGGGGATGAATGAATGAACGACCCCTCCCGCTTTTTAAATCCTATTTTCATTTTTTTTTTATTCATTGAATATCCACGTGTTATGCCACGTGGAATTTCTTTTTTTTTTTTTTTTTTTTAAAACACCTCCAGCCAATACTGTGTTGCCATGTGGATTAGGTCACCGAGAAGCCCAATTCTTCAGGCGCGTGCGAGTGACGCGCTGAAAAATTCCGGCGAGATTTGAATTTTCAGGCGAAAATTAGATGAAATCGACTCAATTTTAAGCTTTAGTGGATTAATTTGAGAAAGTGGGACTCTGTGGTACCAAAAAGAAAACAGACCATCTTTATGGGACTAATTTAGTAATTTTCTCTTTTCCTTTTTAACCCATCCTGCAAAAATAAGAATTTATTACTTATGGATAGAAGAAGATATATCCCCGTGATGTGACGAGGGTAGTAAAGGCCCCGTGATACCCACACCAGGAAGCTCGTTGGATTTAAGCCGCTCGAATGACACCAAGCTGCCCACAAAGTCATGAGCAGATAAAATACGAACATATTTCAGATTGGAGTCTTGTACTATTGGCCTTTGACACTTGAGCCAATCCGAACCACCTTTCCTATCCTCGCCATCGTCCATATGTCATAAATATGGATCACCAGAGAATCTATTTCGTAGCAAAACAAAATTTCCATTCCAACTTGCACAAAACAAGCGAGTAAAAACATCTCTTTCAAACCTCAAATCATACAACTCACTCTGCATACATTTATCAAGATGTCTTGAATCATCATCCCACCAAAAGGCGAGATTAACCGATCATAACCTAGGTGTGTGTGTGATTTATTGTAAATCGGCCAAATTTTATATAAAAGCCCCTTACAAATCTTCATCACAACAATAAATAAACATCACTGAGAAATAAAAACCAGATCATGGATAAAGAAGCTTTTATTTGATCATAAACTAAATCAGCCAAAATTGATAATTTCACAGCAATCCCAGAAATTCGAGCATTCTCTTCCATCCGGCCTTGCAATTGAAGGTGATGTATCCCGGTGAATGTGAGGGTTCCGGGTAGTCGGCGTTGATACCATGATGGAACTCTTCGTCTGACGTGTCGCCAAACAAGTCGGCGTTGATACCATGATGGACCTCCACCTCGCGTACAGCTTCCACAATTTATCTTCCGTCTCCATCTCCGACTCATAACCAATTTGATTGTAAACATATGAAACTCCACAATTTTTCTTCCGTCTCGATCTCCGTCTCGTCAAAATCGAAACTCGATCGGCCGAGTCCGATCATTAGAACCAGAGAGACAATAAGCAAGATGGATTTGTTCATGGAACCTAATCTCTGCATGTATCTTCAAAAGATCTAAAAGGGATAATAAACAAAGATGAACTAATTTAGATAATTGCCGAAATCAACATCAATGTGTGTGAACAAGTACAAGTGCACGTTACGGCCCTAAGTTAAACCTTATATCAGACACGGCTAATATGGACACGACACATGATGACACGCTCAACACGGCTAAGACGATCTGTCTAGCCTTTGACCTTTTCTAGTAGCGCGGTAATATAATTGGAGTATTTCTAGGGTTAATAAAATTGTTAATTTACATTTTTAACCTAGCTAATAAATTTAACTGTGATTATGTGAATATTTTCTTTCTCAAATTATAATTCATTCATAATATTAATAAATTTAAAAGGTAATACACTAAAAGTTATAATCAAATGCAACTTATAATCAATATAATCGTACCAATATATTACTACATGACACAATCGCACAAGTTATAATGAAAATTATGGAGCTAATTTATAAAAAATAGTATAATGAAATGCGACTCATAACCAATTTGATTGTAAACATATGAATTTTATAGACGTGAGTTGTTATGAACCATAACGACGATTTTGGATTTCAACCATTGTTTGTAAATCAAGAATTTCATTGGATTTCATTGTTTGAATCCGACTTTAATAACTAACTAATGAACTATGTATGCTACTTTTCTTTTTCTTCATGTCTCGATTCTTCCCTTTGATCACCATATCAGACTGTATTTGTATTACCAGATACACACAAACAACACTAGGCATTCACAATTAATCCTCTTCGCCATCATTTAGAAAGTCTAACAACCCGTCAGCCATCTCCTCACACATACCTGGTCCCATATCGTTTTCCGGTTCAGTTGAGATGTTTGGAATTATAAGTCAGTTGAAGCTCTCCAGATGAGTACATCTCAGCAAAGAAATCCGGCTTTAGGGCTCGCCCCATAAATTTCACGTGGCCCAAACTGCAAGTGGACAAAAATGGAATTAGAGAATATTTAAGAGAATCATTTGTGGTACTAAAACTGCAATTATCTTGCTGGAACTCAAACAAGCTTCTGAAGATTTCATAAACATGATGTTCGAGAAGTTTCCTTCGATTTTCAAGATTCACACCTACTTCCAAGATATATAAATGGCCAAAAACATGACACTGTATTAACGGAGGCAAGGCTTACCGTATATAGAACAGTCCATCTACATTTTTTTGAGCCCTCCCAAGAAGCTCAATCTGACAGGTTCTGGCAGCTTGAACGTTTGCACATGTGAATCCTGTATAGAATAAGAACAAATATTCAAAATATATTTTCCTTATTTTTTTCTTTACGATGAAAACTGAACGGTAAATGAACCCCAAATCGTAAATACCAAACAAATTCCCACCCTCTTGAGGAAACCAAGGTGAATGTCAAGGGTATTAGTAATGTTGAAATATAACTAATTTTTGGTATAGTTTAAGATAGGGAGAAAAATTTTGTTCGTCCTGTAAAAGTACTCGAGTCTCGATTTAGTCCTTCAAAATAACTCGGCTTCAATTTAGTCCCTCAAAACATCGAAAAATAGTCAATTTCATCCAAATCAGCCGGAAAATTCAAAATCCAGCCGGAAAAAAGCACGTGATAGTCACGTGCGTTTCAATTTGGGGCTTTCCGGTGGGGCTTGCTGACTGGGACGACACATGTCACGACTTGATTCGCTGAAGGCAAATAACAAAAAAAAAAAAAAAAAAAACGTGGATATTACTGCCACGTGTCTATTTGAAATAAAAAAAAATCTAAAACATGAATTTCAGAATTAAAACGGGGTGAAGTTTTTCTCCCACATTTACTTCTCACTGTAATAAACTTCGGTAAAAATTCTTCATCTCCCGTAAGAACCCTAACCCCCAAATCATATACACTCGATCCTTAATCCCAGAATTCCAGTTGAATGAAGCAATCAAGTAACTGAAATCAAGTCTCCTCAACTCGTCTTAATCAGTTCGTCGCGAGCAAGGGGGAAACCCTAATTTCGACATGGTTTTCCAAAGAAAGCAAAAAAAAGGTGCAAAGGAGTTCGAGACGCCAAATTACGGTATGTTTACAGTCATGCAATTCTATAAAAAATCCCTAATTTAATAACCCTAATTTCTGTTCCTAATGTCTGTAAACCTAATTTTTTTTTCAGACCCTAAGGACAAATAACCCTAATAAGAGAGTGTATGCTAGGTGTCATTCCAAAGACTGTAAATGGATGATCAATGCTCTGAAAATGAAGAATGACACAGCATTTCAGATCAGAAAGATTTTAGACAAGCACACTTGTGCACCCTCTAACAAAGTGAAGAGCATGACCTCAACTTGGCTCAGTGAAAGATTCCAGCAAAGATTTAGGAGTGATGGTGGAAGATCAGTGAGGGGTTTCATGGTTGATGCTATGCATGACACAAGGTTGGAAATTTCAAAGACTCAAGCTTATAAGGCCAAGAAAAAAGCATTGTCACAGATAGAAGGGGATACTGATGCCCAGTACTCTAAGTTGTGGGCCTATGCTGATGAGTTGAGGAAGACAAATCCAGGTTCCACCATATTGTTGGGCACAGAGGTGAATAATGGTGTTACCAGGTTCAGAGAGTTTTATGTTTGTTTCAATGCACTGAAGCAGGGGTTTTTGAAGGGATGTAGGAAGCTCATTGGAGTGGATGGGTGCTTTTTGAAAGGAAAACATGGAGGAATGCTACTGAGTGCTGTTGGAGTAGATGGGAACAACAATCCATTTCCAGTGGCTTATGCTGTTGTTGAGAGGGAGAATCAAGACATTTGGGAGTGGTTTTTATGCATTCTGAAAACAGACCTAGAGATTAAGGTTGATGAGATAACTTTCATGTCAGATAAGCAGAAAGGACTCATAGGTGCCATGGAGACTATCTTTCCAGGAGTGGATCACAGGTTCTGTGTGAGACACTTGATCAACAACTTCAAGGTGGCTGGGTTCAGAGGTAATGACTACACACAGAGGTTGTGGTATGCAGCAATTAGTACAACTGAGGGACAGTTTAATGCAGCTATGGATGATCTGAAAAAGTATTCTGAGGGAGCCTGGAAATGGTTGCAGAATAAACCTCCTCATCAGTGGTCTAAAGCATTGGCCAAATGGAAGGGAAAACTATGTCCTAAGATTCAGAAAATAATGCAGAGGAACATGGATGGAGTTAATGATTGTACATCATTGAAGGCCTCTGACACTCACTATCAAGTTACATGCTTCAGTGGAGGGCAATACACTGTTGATTTAAAGAATCTGACTTGTTCATGTAGGAGCTGGCAGTTGACAGGGATCCCATGCACACATTCTATATGTGCAATGTTGAGGCAGAGGATGGATCCCATGGACTTTGTGAATGACTGTTATTCAGTGAATGCATATAACACAGCTTATGAACTTCCCATTTATGGAATCAGTCATGAATTGCTGTGGGGTAACTCAATGTTCATACCCCCAATACCTCCAAATTTTGGGCAGAGAGCTAAAAGAGGCAGAAAACCATCCCAAAAGAGGAGGATGCAACCCTTTGAAGCTGAGGAAAAGAAAGGGAAAATGAAATTGCAGAAAATGAAGAGGCAGTGCAATCCCTACAAATGCAAAAGGTGTGGTGAATCAGGACATAACATTCTGAGCTGTGGCAAGGAGAAAAGAAAAGAAGTGGAGAAAAGACAACAAATGGAGAAAAGAAGATTCAGGCAGGCAGATTCATCCCAAGTTGGGCAGGCAGGACCATCACAAGTTGTAGATCAAGCTATTGGTCATGTAAGATTCAACTTTGTTTTTGTTTTTATGATGAACTTAAATACTAATGATTTAATATTTTGCAGATGGCCCCACCTATGCAAAGGACAGTTGAAGAAAGGCACATTGAAGATGAAGGTGTGAGCTCTCAACAAAGCCATATTACAGCCTCTCAAACACTGATGGAAGGACCTAGCATGCACCAGCAGCTTCAAATGGGCAAGCAGAAGAAATGATGTTCAGTTTTAGGGAACTTTGTCTTTTGGGAACTTTGTATTTTGGGAGTTTTGTAGTTTGCAGATGTTGGACAAATTTGATTGTTTATGTTGGTCTTTTGGTGCTTCTGTTGTTAGAAGTTTCAAGCACTTGGTGGATGTTGGTTTTGGGTAATATTTTGCTAGATGTTTGACAATGTGGATGTTTGAAGGAATTGATTGTTAATGTCATTTGCTATTCCTATTTCATGTTTTGTATTTTGTTTCATGTTTGACATTTTGGTGCAGAGGATGTTTGTTATTCATGTTTGCCTAAATACAATAACACAAACACATAAATCATGTAACAAAGAAGATGAAAAATCTGATTCAACCAAATTCAAACAACATTTCAGTCAAATTACAACAACATATTTCTCATAACCGTAACCTAATGCAACCAATATGTCACCAAATGAGCAATCACCAATACAAAAATAATTTTATAAAGTCTATGAGTAAAGTTCTTATTGCTCTGCTTCATCTTCTTCATCTTTTCTTTCAATCTCAGAACTTCTTGTTTCAGCTCATCATTGTCAATGGCCAGAAAATCTTGGCTCGGCTTAGCAGCTCGTTCATCTAGGCGTCTCAGCAATCCTGGTATGATTTGTTTAGCCCTCTCACAAATAGGTGGATCAATCCATCTAAAGAATTTGCAATGCCCAGGATTCTCATAAAAAAAAGAAAAAAAAAATCAAGAACAGTTCTTTAAAAACATAAATTTTAGGTTAGTAAAATTCTTACTGGAAATTTGACACAACCAACGTAACGCCGTCCAGGATTCTCCTTCTTCCATGTGGTGCCTTGCACAACAATTTCTCCACAATGGCAGATTATTGGCGTCGATGACTGACTTGATTGAGACATGTTTGGTTTCCGGAGTGATTATGGGATTAGGGTTTCAGGAATTACTGAATGTGTACTATTCTTCGATGGAGAGGAATTAGAGATTAAGGGAGAACAATTTAATTAGGGTTCTTGAAAGAGGAAAATTGATTTGGGAATTTAGGGTTCGTAGATGAAATTGAGAGAGAAAGAATGGGCAGCGAGACTTCACCCCGTTTTTAATACTGAAATCATGTTTTAGATTTTTTTTTTATTTCAAATAGCCACGTGGCAGTAATATCCACGTGGTTTTTTTTTTTTTTTTTGTTATTTGCCTTTAGCGAATCAAGTCGTGACATGTGTCGTCCCAGTCAGCAAGCCCCACCAGAAAGCCTCAAATTGAAACGCACGTGACTATCGCGTGTTTTTTTCCGGCTGGATTTTGAATTTTCCGGCTGATTTGGATGAAATTGACTACTTTTCCATGTTTTGAAGGACTAAATTGAAGCTGAGTCCTTTTGAGGGACTAAATCGAGACTCGAGTACTTTTACAGGACGAACAAAATTTTTCTCCCTTTAAGATATGCTTCAGGGGGTAGTTTGGTAAGTAACAGTCAAGCTAAGATCAGAATGTACCAATTAGATTTTGACTGCAAAATGTAGGCTTAAGAAAGTACATTTGGCATAAATATGAATCTAATTTTACAAGACGATATAGAAAACATACATGAATTGGCAAGCCTCACAAACACACATAATACTCCCTCCCATTCTATTGACTTGGCGTTTTGAGATTTACGTCTTTTCAGTTTTCACTTGACGATTTTGTGTATTTCTTACTTTTTGACCCCTTATTAATTACACTTTCATTGATTATAAGTAATTAAATTTTGTTTTTTATTCTATAAATTAACAAGATTGACAGAGATTAAAAGTTAAAATTACCTTAAAATAATTTACTAGTATTAAATAAGGTTAAATGAGGAAATTATAATTTTAGGAGGGAGTATTTATGTTTATGTATATGTTAAAACACATATCATAGGGCCAAAGAGAAGCCAAAGAAGAAGGAATCTGCGTAGCATGTTATAAATTATAACTACCTGTGTCATAGGAAACGATGGTGAAGTATACGTTCACTCATACTTGTCAAGACAAGGTTCCTGAATCATACATATATCTATCGTAACATCATCGAAAGATTTTGGATGACCCATATGAAACCGTACCGCTTTCGGTGAGTAAACGGGATGATCAGCCTCCCAAATTGCTGAAAGACAACAAAAAAGAGATTTAGTTTCATTTACATTTTGGGACAACTCGTTTGTTAAGAAGATGGAGTTCATGAAAATACACTGAATTTATCCGTTTAACTCGCAACCCCAACATTCTATAAGTGTAATATTTATAATGGCGAGACGTAAGGTATAAAAAATGCAGAATCAGAAGTTGAGGGTTATTTGTAATATTTAGAAAACCATGGGACGTAGTATTCATTTTTGTCAAAGTTCTTTTTTGTAATATCGGAAATGCTACCAAGTACCTGGGAGACACCGGCTTCCCAAAATACTCGAGTACCACAGAAAATATTGTATGCTCCCTCTCAAGAGTTATCCAGATGGCAGCATTCTGAGACGTGACGTCTAGTATTTTAGCGACATTTTGAATTCCATAGGAGACGTAACTCACATACGTAAACTGAGGAATCTTTCTCAGACAGAGTGTTTTGCAAAAGCCATTTGAAATCACTGCCCAAAGAAAACGGTAAAAAGAAAAGAAAAAAAAACACAATTATTTTTCATTTCGATGTATTTTTAATTCGATTGATCAAATCAGCTCACCAAAATGGCGCCAAGTGCGCGAGACGGCGCTGGATCTAACAATGTCAAGCGGATCGTCGAGAAACGCAAGGATCTTCAACGACAGATCCCCGTGGAAGACACCTACGAAACTTGAGCCGTCTTTCATTTGAGGGTACCCTGCCAAATCCACAACGTCCGATTTCTTGATATCACTAAAAAGAGACAGATAATATTAAACCTTAAAATGGGCAAAATCTTAGCCGGGGTTTTAAGGGAATCGAAAAAATGAATCGAACCCGAACACACAGAGGATGAAAACGATGAATTCAATGCTGAATTTTCGAATTACAAAAACAAGTATATGTATACGCACACGCGCAGATCTATTCAAGATTTATAGTACTAAAAGATTAATAAATAAATTGCCCAACTAACTACCGAACTCCAAAATCGGTAATAAGCCAACTATCTGGTTTTAGCTTGTACACCAACGTCTCAGGCACTAACAACATCTTCATCCGGAAAATGATACTAACAACATCTTTCAGGCACCTCCTCTCCTGCACAATTACTTTTGTGATCGCCCAGTGTAGGGATGCATAAACCGTGTGGTCCCTCCCGAGAATCTACCGTTCTCCCTCCCGAGAATCTACCGTTCAGAGGCATTATCTAATCAAGTTTCAACCGAACCCTTTTGTGATCACTGAAAATTAAATGATGATGTTAGATTAAATATTTTGTCTACTTATAAAAGATTTTATTTGAAACGAATATACTATGATATAATAATAACTACGCAAAAACTGCACATTTAAAATACCTTGGTATTTTAGAGAGGGGGGGGGGAGTTTCCTGGAAAGGCGAGTGACGGGGTTGAATATAAATATGTCGTCGGGCGTAAGAGAATTGCGAGATGAGCCCGTTGACGGAGCCAACGATGAGCAAACACCGAGTTTTGAATTGAAGCAGGCAATAGAAGGTTGTCGGCTGACAATGGTTTCGGGTTCTTTCACAAATTATTCATTTCTCCGGAATCAATTTTCGTACATTTGGCCTGAAATCTACATGAAATTACACTTAAAACGCACCAAAACGCAAACACTGCAGTTTTTTTTTTTGCAATAATTGATATCCAACATGGCCTAACTGAGCATGTCAAAGTATATGACTGACATTTTGGACTTGTTTTTCAAATATAAGCAGTGCAGATAGAATCTATAAAGAATTTGTTATTGTATTTTTTCAACTAAAAATCACATATAGCTAGTGTAGTGTATGGTATGAAAACTCAACATTAGCGAGTCTCTAATCCCAAACGTCTTTGTGTCGATCTGTTGATTTCTTCATATTTCACATATGTATACATTTTCCTTTTTAACCCATCCTGCAAAAATAAGAATTTATTACTTATGGATCGACGACTATATATATATAAGTAGAATAGTAAAGAAGACGTGACCAGAGGGTATACATACCCGAAGCACCATAATAAGGGGAAGGCCAAGTGATACCCACAGCAGGAAGCTCGTTGTATTCAAACCCCTCGATCGACACCAAGCTTCCCACAAAGTCATGAGCAGATAAAATACGAACATATTTCAGACTGTAATCTTGTACTAATCTGGTCCTCCTTCCGGTCGTCATATCGTACATGACTAAGATATCATTTACACCTCTCAGTATTAATTTCCCATTTATACTCCCCGCGCAACCCAAGAAACGAAAACCCAAGCGGATTCCCCTTCGACGCTTGACCCAATCCGGACCACCACCTTTCCTCTCCATCATCCACATGTCATACATACGATCACCAGAGAATCTATTTCTTAGCAAAACAAATTTTCCATTCCAGCTTGCGCCAAACAAGTGAGTATAAACGTCTCCTTCGGCCCTCCAAGCATACAACTCACTCTGCGTACACATTTGTTGTGCTGATAGCGGAACGAACTTCACTCCCAGGGTTTTCAAGTCAAGTGATAGTACGAAAAAATACCCTCGAGGGTTTTGGACCATCCAATAAGCAGCATCTCCTTCGATAAGGGCATCACAAGGACGGAGCAAGTCAAGAGTAGCCCAATAATTAAAATCGAAATCTAAAGTATTAATATGAGTCCATTTATCAGGATGTCCTGAAGTCCAAACCTCCAGCACGCATTGACCATCGGGTGTAGGTACAATTTTCGCCACCTTGTAAACACCATCACAACCGCCAGTAGTTGAATCTGAATCATTGCGATCCCACCAAAAGGCAAGATTAACCGATAAAGTATCAGGGGTAATGCGAGATACAGAGGGGGAAGGGAGTTTCCTTGAAAGGCGAGTGACGGGGTTCAATATAAATATGTCGTCGGGCGTCAGAGAATGGGAGGAGTCCCCGTCCCCGGCAAAACAGATCAACCCGTTGACCGAGCCAACGATGACCATACGCTGAGATGTGCAGCAGAGAATAGAATCGATGGGACCTAGTGGAAGCACTTTGGTTTCATAATACAAACAGTCGCGCAAGAGGACATAGTGGGTCGAGGGATCAGATTTGAAGAGTTTGAGGTGGGCAGAGACAAACCGTGGGGACGAGATTATGGGCTGAAGCTTCTTGTGGCGGACGAGCTCCATCGCAGGTAGTCGGAGTAGAAGCAACTCCGTTATTTCTTCTTGTAGGCTGCGTTCGATATCGGAATCAACAAGACTGATCCCATTTGATCGTCCACCTAATTTCTTGTTTGGTTTGGGCATTATACGATTATTAGCTCGACCCCCAGACAACAAGGGACCTTTACTTGGAGTATAACACGACGATGAAGCACGATGATGCGGATTCGTACGTCGATTAATTGAACTGATAGAATGACGCACAAAGGAGTGATCATCTTTAAGCTGTAATTTCATTCAAAAGAGGGATTATATATCTTGTTACAACACACAAAATACAAGTAGTACTGATCGAGATTATATATACAAACAAACCTCTTTTTTCTTGTCTGCTTTGCTCTTGATCACCTCATCTAAACAATTGTAAAAAAACAAATATAAATACTCCATATATTAGATACGTTATACCTAGTTCAACGAATTATTAAGTAAAAAAACAAAAAAAACAAAAAAAAACCTAGAATCATCTTCGGCGCGGCGGCGTGGACGTTGGTGTCAAAAGTAGATGCCCTAAGAGCATCAGAAACCTCAACTATCTTCTTCTTGTTCTTCGACATCCTTACAGAGAAAAGCCCTATCTCTCTTTACACTAATTTGCGCCCTAATTACACTTATTAATACTTCTTTCTTGTGAAAATGTTAAAAAATACCCTTAAGTAGATAGTAAAACAGCTTATTTGCACTAGCATATAAAAACTATGCTTTTCTACACAAAAGGACTAAAATACCCTTAATTAAAAATACCGGTGTTTCCCTTTATTTGACTTAGACAAGTTTTTTATATGGAATCTAGTCGAATGGAGTTATATTTGATTTGTCGAATGCAAACCTTTGTGTGAAACCTTTTGATTTTATTATCGAATGGATGTCTAAATCATTTTATAAATTATTGTCGAACCCTTGGGTTTTTATATCGAATGCATATATTTGTCCAATGAAGAACTGCACAATATTGAATGAAATTACAAGCGAATGAAATTATTGACAAAATTAACAATATCAAATGAAATTACCAAACAAAATTAAAATAACATAGGATTTGATCTCCACAAATTAAATATTCGATTAATTATTATTTTATATTTGATATTCTTCTTTTACAGAGGAGTGAGAGTGAGAAAGGTGGATGGGCTTTTTTGTTTTTCTTCTTTGACGGACGAGACTGCGGCCGAGAAGACAATGACAACTGGAGACGACGGTCTCGTCGGGGCTCGGCTTCTTCTCCGGCTGATGTGGATAAATAATTAGGGTTGCGGTTTGCGGTGGGGACGGCTGGACTCGGATGTGCTCAGGCGGAGGCGATCTGATGGAGGTAGGCTTTGTCGTCGTCTTTGGCAGAAGCTTTGACGGACGGCGTACCTGCTATCAAGCGGGCCTCGAATGCGCACTTCGTTGAAGCTTCCTCGGACAGGGTGGCTGGGGCGACAGCGGCAGCGACGAATTTGACGAGTTTTTGGTGTAGATCTGGTAGGTCGTGCGTAGATCTGGTAGTGAGCGGAAGTGTACATTGGAAATTTTGAAATCGGGCGGAAAAGATGAACGGTGAAAAATTTTAGATCTGGAATTTCTTTTTCTTTGGTTTTAGTTTTGAAATGAGACAAAAAAAACTATTTATACTAAAATAAATTAGGTCAAATTTTAGTATTTTTGGAATAAAAAATGTTTGTCGAATAAGAAATATTTATCGAATATGTTTATCGAATAAAAAATGTTTGTCGAATATGTTTGTCCAATAACAAATATTTATCGAATATGTTTATCGAATAAAAAATGTGTGTCGAATATGTTTGTCGAATAAGAAATATTTATCGAATATGTTTATCGAATAAAAAAAGTTTGTCGAATATGTTTGTCGAATGGTAAATTGTTTGTCGAATATGTTTATCGAATGGTAAAATGTGTGTCGAATATGTTTGTCGAATAAGAAATATTTATCGAATATGTTTATCGAATAAAAAAAGTTTGTCGAATATGTTTGTCGAATGGTAAATTGTTTGTCGAATGTGTTTATCGAATAAAAAAAGTTTATCGAATATGTTTGTCGAATGGTAAATTGTTTGTCGAATGTGTTTGTCGAATGCGTGTCGAATACATTCATTCTACAAACATGCATTCTACAAAAGCAAAAGGTAAGGGTAATTTAGGGCATTCACCACTTTTTGGTGTAAATTAGCATACTTTTTATATGCTAGTGTAAAAAAGATGTACCGCTATCCCATATAGTGCACTTTAATTTTTTTCCCTTCTTTCTTTATAGTGTAAAAGTCTAAAATATCCCTAGGTGCCAAGTAGCGAGACTGGCGAATGGCGATCTTCGGTAAATAAAACCCGAGGCGTTCCTCAGTTCTTCGGTTTTGAGAACCGGTTAGGCGATCAAGTGGAGTATTATGATTAAATTCAACTTATAGCAAAAAAGAATGTAGTAAGATTGCGTTTGGGAACCAACAATTCATTTCAAATACTTGATTTAGAATTAAGATTTTGAAATTAAAATGAAGAAAACTCAAATTCGTATTACAAATCCAAAATTAATGTTTGAAAATAATTATGAGTTGGTGAATTGGTGAGTTGAGTAAGTGGGTGTGGGTGGGCTGTGGATTTACAAATGAAGGTGTAAATGGTGGAATTCTAAATGAGCTCTTTTTGGTAAGGCGGAAATTTCCTGAGATTTGGGCCAAATACCAAATTCAAATCCGTGTATTTGCCAAACAACTAATTTAACTCTAATCGGAATTGTCAAATAAAATTGCGCCATCCAAACAGACCATAAAAGAAAAAAAAAAAGATAAATAAATAAGTTGTAGTAGTATTTAATTTTAACTTATACTGTAATATTATGATTAAATTGTGTACATGCTACATTGCTACTGCCCTCAATTCCAAAAAAGTGCAACTTCTTTGAAACGAAGAGAATCAAAATTCACTAATAATCTTAATTACTTATCTCGAGTTGAGACCGGGTCTCGATTACTCTGTTTTTTTTTTTGTTTTTTTTTTGCTTGAACCAATGATTGAACTCGGCTGTGTTTTTTTTTTGGTATAGGTCAATTATGATGTCTTGAGGTTCGAACCTAAGACTTTTGATCCTCAATTCGAAGGCTCAACCAACTGAGCTAACAACCCTTGACGAACTCGGCTGTGTTGTCATCGAATATTTGTAAACTCTCGTTTGTGTTATAATCGAATATTTGTACACTCATATTTTGTAGATTTTGTGTTCAATATTATTTTTAAATATTTTTGATATATTACACAATATTTTTAACTCATCAAAAGTTCAAAATAACATTCATAGTAAAAAAAAAAAAAAAAAAAAATCAACAATTCATTTTTGTACATTAAGATGAATAATCAAATTTTTGAGTACTCAGATTTATACAATCTGCTTAATGCGTAATTAAAATTCACATAGTATTCAAAGTAGTGTTAAGATTTTGTTTATTTTTCTCAAAATTTCCATGTAACAAGCAAAATATATCTCATGATTTCATAATGAGAGCATAAAGCCCCTTTAAAATCTTCAAACAAGTAGTAGCAGTTATTGTCATAAGCCAAATTGAAACAAAGAGAGTGATAAAAACATATCAAATATACACGAGGGTATTGACAAACTCGAAAACAACGCTGATTGGTCCAGAAGAAAAACATTGCCTTCATGTTTGCCACGTTTATTAGGGCCAACTAGCGAAAATGCCTTACGACATCCAGAACTTCCGATGTGGCCTCCCTGCATCCTCATCTTGCATGTGCTGCCACAAACAATTACAACACGACGAGCATTAAAAAAAATGAAAAACGTCCCCAAGCACTTACTCTCTTAACGTGATCAAATTCAACACGCAAGCCACTCGTACATTTCGGAGGACAGCCAGAGATGTTACTTTAAGGAAACTACATGCACAATTACACAATGATCAAAAACAAATGTAAACCATATGGTTAACAATAAAAAACCTTTGAACTCGGAAATCGCAACGAGCAGTTCACCCTGAAGCTACAAACACTTACAATGTTACTATAAGGTTTAATGCAATCATAAGAGGATACAAGGGCACAAGCAAACTTTACAGATCCAGAAAACTAAAGCGAAGATAATGTTGAAAGAAGGAGACTATAAAATTAAAATCGAGGATAATCAATTGATCATTGCTACACACTAATAAACACACAAGGCGACGGCAGTAGCTTATTCATGGCAAGGATGAACTCGAACCACTCCCCAAAGCACTATATCATATTCAGCTATCAGCCAAGCTCACAGATTCATCATAACATTGGCATTCCCAAATTTCTAATAATAAAATTTTAAAAATAGGTTTTTTTTAATCAGCGCAAAAGATCTACCAACGGCAATCCAATTAGGGCCAAATACCCCCTTTACCGAAATCGAGAAACAAAAATCGAAAAGCTAATCTGATAACAATCTCAAAAACTAACGAATTCTTTGACGATCCCTTTGTAGACGAGGATGGGGACGGCTATGCCGAAGATTCCGACGAGGGCAAAATTGCGGCGGGTCCACCGGAAGTTGAACTCCAGATTCTCTCTGGACGTTGACCAGTCCTCGATCCAACGGTTTTTGTTAGCTTCCATTCCTCCACCCATCTTTCTTTCTCTCTCTAGCTTCAGGTTCAAGTGTGAATTTTGTTTACGGAGTGGTGTGGGTGGGATCTCACGGTGGCCGATGGCTGCGAATGGCTGTTTTGTTAATGTTCTATGAAATGACAATGATAACCTTATTGAAAAATATTTCTCAAAATGTAAATTTATCAAAGTCCACGTGTTACAAAGCAATCTTAAGTATATTTCAAAAATGTAAATTTATCAAAATATTTCTAAAAAATGTAACATTATCAAATTCTTACCTAAAAACGGTTTTATCTATCCTACTCTAGTGGAGTACACCATGTATATCTTAACCGTAGATTTAATATTATTATATTAAATACACACGTAATCACTTACGCCCGACGTGTATGGTGTATGTATCTACGGTTAAGATGCCACCAAGAGTAATGCTCCAGGAGTAGCATCTCATAGACCCCTAAAAACGAACAAATCGTCGATCTTACTTATTGTCTCACTGGCCCTAATGTTCGGACTCGGCCGATCGAGTTTTGATTTTGATGAGTCGGAGCTCGAGACATGAAAATTTGTTGAAATTGTACGTGACATGCCAAACGATGAGTTCCGGAGGTACTATCTCAATTTTTTTGTTGGGTATTTTGCGATATTCTTGGTGACATAGTACCTCCACCTCGTGTATAAGTTCCACAAAAAATTTTCTGTCTCGACTTTAGACTCGTCAAATTCGAAACTCGATCTGCCGAGTCAGATATCATTAAAACCAAAGAGACAATAAGTAAGATCCATATGCTCATTTTTAACGAGAAAGAAGAATAATCAATTAATGTGTTTGGAATTTGTTGACAAGTATGAGGAATTTAGAGGACTCGATGAGTTATATAGAGGGTCCTATGATACCAAAATATGGGAATGATCGATTAAATTACAAACACAACTTTTTGATGCGCACAAGAAAATAGGTGTATAGGTGAGTAGCGCGTAAAGTGCCAAACATAAAAATAGGGAGTACATGTTTAATAATTTTAATATTGATATCATAATGTGTCGTAAATAAATGAGGCAAACAAGTGTGAGGCGCACTAATGTTTATATATTTTGTTAAGATGTCCCATATTATTATCTTAACAAGATTTTTTTAACATGTTATTAATTCATTTTCAATATAGTATCAAAGCAAGCTCAAGACAAAAATGGGTGCGCTGATCCATAAAATTTTTGACTTGCGCAAAGAGAAAACATTTGTCAACGATTAGAGCCGACAAAATCGAGTCTATTCGTGAGGGAGCGTGTTAAGATATCGCACATCACTTGGACGTAGATCCTTAAGCTCAAATCTCAACTTTCCAAAACAAACACTCGTGAAGACATTTCTCAATGAGTAGAGCCGACAAAACCGAGCATACTCGTAAAGACCGTGTTAAGAAGTCACACATCACTTGGAGATCGATAGATACTTAAGCTCAAATCTCAAATTCGATATATCTCATAAAGTTTTGTGGATATATTTCATAAGTTTTGTGTTATGTTGAGTAACCGGTCCGGTTGGGAAGACTTTTGGTTCGTCAATCGTCAGCCCACCCAAAAATATGTTCACATACTCCACCAATACACATCAAAAAATTCAAGACCAAAATAAAACATGTTCACATACTCCACCAATACTCATCTAAAAACTCAAGACCAAAATAAAAATTAAAATAAAACAATACTCAAACATCCAAACGCGGTCTCTAATCATGGACAAAAATTCACGCACTCTATTAATCAATAAAAATATCGAGCTTCCCTTCCTTAGAAACAACATCTCAGTCATTAATGTTTCATGACCCTTAATATAGAAAACATCATCCAACCGGCCATCGACATATCCATACATGGCCCTCAATGCAAAGAAATCCAAGGGACTTTCATCCAAACTGGAAATATCATCAATAAACTTAACGACATCGGCATCGCGACGTGGCCTCCCTGCATCCTTGATCAGAAATAAAAAACCTTTGAACTCAGAAATCGCAACGAGCAGTTCACCCTGCAGCTACAAACACTTAACACAGCCGAAGAAAACTAAAAACGAAAATAATGCATTAATAATCTCACCTCGTCTTGGTCTTTGCTGCTGCATTGATCATGCATCTATTTCTTCATTTTCCTTTTTAACCCATCCTGCTAATACATCGAACAATTATTAATTATGGATCAGTGACAGCACAGCCACACCAGTAAGCTCGTTGGATTCAAACCCATCGATCGACACCAAGCTGCCCACAAAGTCATGAGCAAATCAATACTAAAAAAACAAGTTCCTATTACATTATATATACATTGGATTTTTGCACTAAATTTTTGTTGTTAAATAAAAATAGATCCATATTTTAACAAATTATAATAATATTTATAATTTTATATTTATGAATAATATTTAAACACAATATATTTATAAAATGTTTTCCAAAAAATTATTATCTATTCAATTTATTGAGTATTAATTAACTTATATAGATTTTATGTATAATTTAATAGAATTTCAAGATCCTTTTTATCTTAAAATTATCTCCTAATTAAAAAACTAATAGTATTTCATTTAGATGGTTTAAATTATAAGAACAAAAAATGAATAAAAAGTGAAACCAGGAAAAAATTGAAAAGAAAACGCTCTCATATCATAAAATCAGCCGGCTGGTATTAAAGCTCAAAATCTAAAATAGCACATGCCATGAAATTACTACTAGTTGCATGTTTAGACATGTTTAGACATGTGAAAAGTACTTTTGATCTCAATCACATAATTTATTTTTAACATTTTAATAAAGCCACATGGCAATCATCCATGGATTAGGGTACTACCCCATAAGGGTAGCATGGAAAAAACCCTAGTTGCATACACTAAGGAATTTGAAATTTAAAATAGTAAATTAAGTTACAGAAATACATTATTCTCCCTATATAACCACTACCTTCACAACACGACTGTCTTTGTTGATGCTTCATCATCAAGTATTTCTTACATTTTCCTGATTAAGCCATCCTGCAAAAACAAGAATTACTAATAAATACTCCATACACAAATTATGGATCAGACTATTTCATCCTGTAAATTAAAAGCATGCAAAGTAGTAAAGAAGATGAGGGTATACTATACATACCCGAAACATCAAAATAAGGGTAAGGCCAAGTGAGAGCCACACCAGGAAGCTCATTGGATTCAAACCCATCGATCGACACCAAGCTGGGCACAAAGTCATGACCAGAATCAATACTAACATATTCCATATTGGGATCTTGTATTACTCTCGTCCTCCTTCCGGTCTTCATATCAAACATGGCTAAGCTATCATCTCTAGCTCTCAGTACTAATTTCCCATTTATTCTCCCTAAGCTTTGAATGAAAGGAAAATCCAAGCGAATTCCCCTTCGACTCTTAATCCAACCTGCTGAACCTCCAGCACCACCTTTCCTCACCATCGTCCACATGTCATACATACGATCGCCAGAGAAGCGACATTTTAGCAAAACAAATCTTTTATTCATGTTTATACCAAACATGTACTCATTATCAATACCTCCACCGACGCTCCAAACATAACTCGGCACATGCGTTTGTTCTTTGGATATGGGAATTAACTCCATTGCTAGGGTATTCAAACAAAGTGACAGTACAGAATAATTCATACTAAGGTCGAGGACAATCCAATAAGCAGCAACTCCTTTGATGAGGACATCACAAGGATGGGGCAAGTAAGAATTAGGCCCGTAAAAATCGAACTTGAAAACAGCCTTCTCATCCCATTTATCAGGATGTTTTGAATCCCAAACCTCCAGCATGGATTGAGCACCGGGTATATGTACCATTTTTGCCACCTTGTAAACACCACCACCGCCAGTAGTCGAACCTGAATCATCCTCCCACCAAAAGGCAAGTTTAACCGATCTAGCACAACTGGTGATACGAGATTCAGAGGGGGAAGGGAGTTTTTTGGAAAGTCGAGTGACGGGGTTGAATATGAATATGTCGTCAGCTGTTAGAGAATGGCGAGAGTCTCCGGCAAAACAGATCAACCCATTGACCGAGCCAACGATGACCATATACTCAGATGTGCAGCAGAGAATATTAGAATCAAGGGGGCCTGGAGGTAGTCTTTCAAAAAAAATCACCAGTCGGTCACGAACAAGGATGTAGTGGCTCGAGGGATCAGATTTCAAGTGTTTGAGGTGGGCAGAGACAAAACGTGGGGACGAGATTATGGGATGCAACTTGCTGTGGCGGATGAGCTCCATGGCAGTTAGCCTAAGTAGAACCAGCTCTGTTATTTGGTCTTGTAGGGTCTTTTCGATATCCGAATCAAGAAGATTAGTAGTCGAATTCAATCGTCCTCCTAATTTCTTGTTTGGTTTGGGCATTATACGATTATTAGCGCGCGGCTCCAACAACAAGGAACCTTTAATTCCAGCAGAGGCATTTGATCCTTTCTTGGTTGGTTTGCCCATAATACCACACGCACGATTAGAGCTGCTGATGGTAGGACGCAGGAAGGAGTGATCATCTTTAAGCTGTAATTTTATTCAAAAAAAGGGATACAATATTTTGTTAACAACAGTTAATTTACTCCAAATATTATCACAAAATATATACAGAGAGTAACAAACAAACCTCTTTTTTCTTGTCTCTTTTGCTCTTCACCTCACCTTAACAATTGTAAAAAAACTATTAGATACAACATAGTTTAACGGATTATTAAGGAAAAGAACAAACAAGCGCTTCTTCAATTTTCTTAGCCATAAAAAAAAACCTGGTATCATCTTCGGCACGCCGTCGTTGTGGAGTTCGAAAGTGTATGCCCTAAGAGCAGCAGACACCTCAGCCTCGGCAGCGCAGCTTAACTATCTTCTTCTTCGTCGACGTCAAATTCTAAAGATTAGATTTTGGGAATATATGGCTTTCTTTTTCTCTCTCTCTATATATAGGAGGAGTATCTTCTTCTGTTCGTTAAAACCTAAACCTATACGGAATCGAATATAGAATAGGGAAGATCATACAGTTACACAAGGTACACAAGGTACACAAGGTGTACCGTGTACACCACCAATCATAATATGACATGTTCAGAATATGACACGTGACATTAATGTATTAATTAATTAAATAAATAGTATTTTAATTATTATTAAATTTATTTATTAATTAGGAAAATAGATTACGTAAAACATTAATGTATTAATTAATTAAATAAATAGTATTTTAATTATTATTAAATTTATTTATTAATTAGGAAAATAGATTATGTAAATCTTCTAAAATATTAAAAAATAAAATTAATATAATCTTTCCAAATATTGAATATTCTACAATCTATTAGATTTTCTTTCTTTAAGATATAGATAAAAATAAAAATATATTAATATATATATATATATATATATATATATATATATATATATATATTAAATCGTAAAAAAGTAAATAAAAAACACAAAATAATTAAAAAAATGTAAGTAAAAGATTAAAAAATAAATTTCATTTTTGTAAAGTATAATTAGTAAAAAAACAATGTATAAATTATTTAATTTAATTATAAAAATTATATAATCAAGGTGAATAAAGATTAATCAATTAAGTTTTTTGAAAAAAAAACGAA
The DNA here is from genome assembly GCA_954870475.1 of Euphrasia confusa. Classification (NCBI taxonomy): domain Eukaryota; kingdom Viridiplantae; phylum Streptophyta; class Magnoliopsida; order Lamiales; family Orobanchaceae; genus Euphrasia; species Euphrasia confusa. The sequence continues at coordinate 30,932,763 of OX940960.1, forward strand.
CTCATCTAAACAACAATTTTTATTCTATTATTGAAATGATGAACAAAAATTAATAATATACAATTTTTATTCCATTATTGAAATTGTAAACAAAAATGAAAATTATATTTTTATTAAGAAGTATTTTTTTTAGTTGATCAATTCAATCAATTAAATTATAAACTTAAACTTAATCAAAAAATTTATTTCTTAAAAGGATTTAATCCTTTACCTCGCAATCGTAATTTATCAAAAAAACTAATAGTATTTCATTTAGATGGTTTAAATTATAAGAACAAAAAATGAATAAAAAGTGAAACAAGGAAAAAATCGAAAAGAAAACGCTCTCATATCATAAAATCAGCCGGCTGGTATCAAAGCTCAAAATCTAAAATAGCACATGCCATGAAATTACTACTAGTTGCATACACAGAGGAATTTGAAATTTAAAATAGTACATTAAGTTACATAAATACATTATTCTCCCTAACCACTACCTTCACAAGCTCTCTTTGTTAATGCTTCATCATCAAGTATTTCTTACATTTTCCTGATTAAGCCATCCTGCAAAAATAAGAATTACTAATAATTACTCCATACACAAATTATGGATCAGACTCTATTTCATCCTGTAAAAGCATGCAAAGCAGTAAAGAAGATGAGGGTATACATACCCGAAGCATCATCAAAATAAGGGTAAGGCCAAGTGAGAGCCACACCAGGAAGCTCGTTGGATTCAAACCCATCGATCGACACCAAGCTGGGCACAAAGTCATGACCAGAATCAATACTAACATATTTCATATTGGGATCTCGTATTACTCTCGTCCTCCTTCCGGTCTTCATATCAAACATGGCTAAGCTATCACCTCTAGCTCTCAGTACTAATTTCCCATTTATTCTCCCTAAGCTTTGAATGAAAGGAAATTCCAAGCGAATTCCCCTTCGAGACTTAATCCAACCTGCTGAACCTCCATCACCGCCTTTCCTCACCATCGTCCACATGTCATACGTACGATCGCCAGAGAAGCGACATTTTAGCAAAACAAATCTTTTATTCATGTTTGCACCAAACATGTACTCATTATCAATACCTCCGCCGACGCTCCAAACATAACTCGGCACACGCGTTTGTTCTTTGGATATGGGAATTAACTCCATTGCTAGGGTTTTCAAACAGAGTGACAGTACAGAATAATTCATACTAAGGTCGAGGACAATCCAATAAGCAGCAACTCCTTTGATGAGGACATCACAAGGATGGGGCAAGTAATCATTAGGCCCGTAAAAATCGAACTTGAAAACAGCAACATCAGTCCATTTATCAGGATGTTTCGAATCCCAAAGCTCCAGCACGGATCGAGCACCGGGTATATGTACCATTTTCGCCACCTTGTAAACACCGCCAGTAGTCGAAGAACCTGAATCATCATCATCATCATCATCCTCCCACCAAAAGGCAAGTTTAACCGATCTAGCACAACTGGTGATGCGAGATTCAGAAGGGGAAGGGAGTTTCTTGGAAAGGCGAGTGACGGGGTTGAATATGAATATGTCGTCAGCTGTCAGAGAATGGCGAGAGTCTCCGGCAAAACAGATTAACCCGTTGACCGAGCCAACGATGAGCATATACTCAGATGTGCAGCAGACAATATTAGAATCGAGGGGGCCTGGAGGTAGTCCTTTGAAAAAAACCTTCACACGGTCACGAACAAGGATGTAGTGGGTCGAGGGATCAGATTTGGAGTGTTTGAGGTGGGCAGAGACAAAACGTGGGGACGAGATTATAGGATGCAACTTGCTGTGGCGGATGAGCTCCATGGCAGGTAGCCTAAGTAGGACGAGCTCTGTTATTTGGTCTTGTAGGATCTTTTCGATATCGGAATCAAGAAGACGAGTCGAATTTATTGATCGTCCTCCTAATTTCTTGTTTGGTTTGGGCATTATACGATTATTAGCGCGCGGATCCAACAACAAGGAACCTTTAATTCCAGCAGAGGCATTTGATCCTTTCTTAGTTGGTTTGCCCATAATACCACACGCACGATTAGAGCTGCTGATAGTAGGACGCAGGAAGGAGTACGTGATCATCTTTAAGCTGTAATTTTATTCAAAAAAAGGGATACAATATTTTGTTAACAATAGTTAATTTAGTCCAAATATTATCACAAAACATATACAGAGAGTAACAAACAACCCTCTTTTTTCTTGTCTCTTTTGCTCTTCACCTCACCTTAACAATTGTAAAAAAACAAATATAAATACTATATTAGATACAACATAGTTTAACGGATTATTAAGTAAAAGAACTAAGAAGCGCTTCTTCAATTTTCTTAGCCATAAAAAAAACCTGGTATCATCTTCGGCACGCCGTCGTTGTGGAGTTCGAAAGTGTATGCCCTAAGAGCAGCAGACACCTCAGCCTCGACAGCGCAGCTTAACTATCTTCTTCTTCATGGACGTCAAATTCTAAAGTTTAGATTTTGGGAATATATGGCTTTCTTTCTCTCTCTCTATATATAGGAGGAGTATCTTCTTCTGTTCGTACTTAAAACCTAAACCTATACCGAATCGAATATGGAAATAGGGATTCTCCAGTCTCTTCCGTCTTTTGAATTAATTTCGATCGGTAGGCGATTGAAATTAGGGTACTACCGGTAGCATGGAATAAACGGGATTGATACTATATTATTATTAATATTAATTCAATTAAATTAGCTAGTTTGCCTCTAACCTTATTTAAATTCAATTAAATCGTTTTCTTTAAACAAAACTATTTTAATCAAACCATTTATCGATAATTATTGTAATCTATTAATCTATAAATCCCGAATCAACTAATATCACGAAAACCAATAAAAACTCTCAATTTCGCCACGTAGGATTAATTGACCAATAGAAATGTTTAATTTTAGTTGCGTTCACACCATTGTCAATCTTTTCTACCTATTATATTATATTATTTAATTTAATTTAAAAAGATAATTTGCAGTCAACTCTTTATTATCGGTATTTAATTCTTTACCAATTTCCAAATTTCGCAGTCTTTATTTTGGAAAGGATTCATTATATTCTCATCCCCTATTTTTATTCCATTCAAATCAGTTCATCTTCCCCATCATCTCCTGTTCAAAAAAATTATTACCCCGCATGTTTCAGAAAAAAATTCATGATAGCCAAGGTTTATTCTTATCTCCGGTTGTAATCTTGATGCGTATTTAAATTCTCCAACATCGCCGATCTTCTTCTCCAAAATTGGTGAGTGTTTATATATTTTATCTTTGGTTTATCTTCTAATTCCGACTTCAAAATTGTTGATTTTATGTTTATTTTAGCTTTGTTGTTTAAATTTCAAATTTAGGGTTTTTATCATAGTGCCATTTTTTTTGGAGAAATGGGTGTGTGTGCTTCTAAACCCAAATCCTCCCGAGTATCCAATTCTCATTCCTCCGACGAAATAAAGAATAATGAGAACCCAATTTCTCCATGTACAGGTTTTCTTCTCCCTTTTTTCTCCATCTCACACTTTCTGCGATTCACTTAAACCCTAATATTCCTCCTGTCTCACTCGATTTTACTAATTTGTGCTAATTCTTTTTTCAGATTGAGGTATGTCTTATGTATTAATTCGATTGAGTATGACGTATGTATTAATTAGATTGCTGTTGTTTTGAATTCTTGGTTTCCTTTTTTTTTTTAAGTTTCAAATTTGTGTTTTTTAATTTATTGTAATTTGATTGAATCAGCACCGATGTAATTTGTGATTTCAACCGATCCTCTCATCTTCCAATGAACAAATCGGCAGAGGATCGATGGATCTTGACATTTACGAGCGCATCCATTTCTTCCTCACCTTCGGCGCCTACGATTATTTCGGGTATTTTTGTATTAAATATTTTTATTCACATTTAGTGAATTTCAGTATTAGTCCTGTTTTGGGTCGTTTTTGTCGGGGATTATTATATATTATATGCGCTCGGTAGGGTTTGGAGACGACGCAAAAAACAGGGATATTTGTATGTAGAAAGGGAACTGAAATGAAATCACACCGAGACTAGGCTTGAATGCCCGAGATTAATATCTCTATTTATTTACTGGTATTTTATCTTGTTCTTCCTTGAGAACTATTACAGTGGGTTTCTTCCTCTGTTCCCCTTTCCGTTGTCCCGGATCGCCCCTATTTATAGGAGAATTAAGTAGACTACACACCTGTTTATTATCGACACGTAACCTACGCATGCAAAGATAAGAACGTATTCTATTTGTCCACTTCTAGATGGTGTAGGTCTTATCTGCGTGTTGCTCGGGGTACGGTCCCGGAGTCCGGGGCCCATCATCCTCATCTTTGTGCACGGCGGGTTGTCGGCACCCGTGCATGGTGCTCGGGAGCGGTTCTTGGTCTCGGACTCCCGTCGTCCCGCATGTAGCTCGAGTGCGGCCTTCATTTGTCGTGCTTGGTGCTCGGGGGCTCGAAGCTCGTCGTCCCGCATATACGGTTGTGGTCGCCCGTGCCGGGTGCTCGCGGCGCGGTCCTTGTGTATGCTGGGTTGTCATTCTCCTTGCTCGGTGCTCGGGCGTGGTCCTGGGTCTCGGAGCCCCATCGTCCCGCATGTATGGTCGTGGTTGCCCGTGCCGAGTGCTCGGGCGCGGTCTTGGGTCTCGGAGCTCCGTCGTCCCGCATGTAAGCTTGGCGTCGTCCGTGCTTGGTGCTCGAACGCGGTCCTGGGTCTCGGAGCCCCGTCGTCCCGCATGTATGGTCAGGGTTGCCCGTGCCGGGTGCTGGGGCGCGATCCGGGGTACGTTCCCGGGACCCGCATGCATGGTCTTCTTCGTCCGTGCTCGAAGCCCGTGGTGAGGTCCGGGGTACGGTCTCGGGATATGGTCCCGGGTCCCGTTATTTCATGTGCTTGGCCCCGGGTATGGTAGAAGTCTTCTAAGGATAATCTCTTTCCGACGCGGGCTGCACCTGTGCTCCGTTAAGGGTGGTCATTTCGCTCGACCCGACTTCTCGTAGAAGTGAACTGGTAGGTGGGCCCATGACACCTGTCTGTGGGAGATTTTTGTGGCTCAACATTGGCCCCCAGAGAAGTCCGTGGAGGAACTCCGCTGATTTCTCTGTAGGTTGAGTTGGTTCTGGTCTTTGGTTCATGGACTTTTCGCTTGTTTTCTTTAATGGAATGGTTGGGCGTGACTAAGTGTCGCCTTTCGTTGACGATCGTGGCAGCAGCTCGGGCGTGTGTGTGTCGCGGCTGATACGGGCTGTAGCGGCTTGTCGCGGTGGATGGCGTTCCATGGCTCGATCGACTATGGTTCGGCCGAGCTTCGTCTCGTCTCACTCTTCGTTTGTCGTATGCCTGGCCACAACATATATACTGTATATATATACATGGGTGAAGTCAAAATAATTTATTTACTTTGTTTTGATCTTTCACCGACAACCGGCTCCCGGTTTCTGGCTCCCGGCCCCAAGTATAATTCTCATGCACACATTTTGTATTTATTCTTCCTGGGCCCCGGGCTCAAGTTTATATACACAAGTTTATATACACATACCATCACACATGCAATTTCTTTGTGTTTTTTCTCTTCCCGGGCCACGGGTTAAACTTTTCACACCAAAGTATATGCATATGCATGTGCTGCATACAGTAACACCTTTCCACTATATTTAATATCAATATAGTAAGTAATCTATATATGCATTAATATACTACTAGTATTTATACACTACACATATATATTACACAGTATATTGTATTTTATTTTCTTGGGCCCCAGGTGTAATTCTAGGAAATAAATTTTCGCTTCCCCCTTTCTTCCTTCCCGAGACCCGAGTTCAAGATATAATATAAGTTTCTTTCACTTGGGCTTTCAACGATGTCAAATATATATATATATATATATATATATATATATATATATATATATATATATATATTATAAAAATATATGTGAATACCGTTATTACAGGTGTGCGTGGCCCGGGACCCAGGTCTCCCGAGCTCCGAGTACGTTTTCACATAGGGAGCCGCACGTCATCCCGTTTGTCTCGAGGTGCTTACGCTGGCCCGAGGAGACTGCCATTGGTGTTGCCTGCTTGTTTAGCTCGCACGTCGGCTAAATCGAGGTGGGTTAATATCTGCGAGACGGGGCGTGGGCCCCTGTCGGGACCGCGGCAACCCTCAGGTCATGCAGCGTGATAAATAAATCTGCAAGGCTGGGCGCGGGCTCCACGAAAGCCTATAAGTCATTCGTTACGGCGAGACCGAGCCCGGGATCCTTTCGGAGCCGCGAAACCCTACAAGTCGTTCGTTACGGCGAGACCGAGCCCGGGATCCTTTCGGAGCCGCGAAAGCCACGGTTCGTTTCTCACGGCGAGACCGGGCCCGGGATCCTTTCGGAGCCGCGAAAGCCTACGAGTCTTTTCTTACGGCGAGACCGGGCCCGGGATCCTTTCGGAGCCGCGAAAGCCTACGAGTCTTTTCTTACGGCGAGACCGGGCCCGGGATCCTTTCGGAGCCGCGAAAGCCTACGGGTCTTTTCTTACGACGAGACCGGGCCCGGGATCCTTTCGGAGCCGCGAAAGCCTACGAGTCTTTTCTTACGGCGAGACCGGGCCCGGGATCCTTTCGGAGCCGCGAAAGCCTACGAGTCTTTTCTTACGCCGAGACCGGGCCCGGGATCCTTTCGGAGCCGCGAAAGCCTACGAGTCTTTTCTTACGGCGAGACCGGGCCCGGGATCCTTTCGGAGCCGCGAAAGCCTACGAGTCTTTTCTTACGCCGAGACCGGGCCCGGGATCCTTTCGGAGCCGCGAAAGCCTACGAGTCTTTTCTTACGGCGAGACCGGGCCCGGGATCCTTTCGGAGCCGCGAAAGCCTACGAGTCTTTTCTTACGCCGAGACCGGGCCCGGGATCCTTTCGGAGCCGCGAAAGCCTACGGGTCTTTTCTTACGACGAGACCGGGCCCGGGATCCTTTCGGAGCCGCGAAAGCCTACAGGTCGTTTCCTTGTGCTTCCCCAGTTTAGTCGATATTGAGCTTACGGGGTCTGCAAAAACATTTTCAACATAGGAGTACAAGTATGACAAAATACTGATTAGTCTCTTATTGGTTTCCCCTAACCGTGCACCGTGCGTCGGTAGGGGTTAGATATTTTAATATAGTGGCCCGGGGTGGCCGAAGCTAACTGTCCCGGTCCCCGGGATGGGTTATTAGACCCCGTGGCTCTCCTTCTTCGGAGCATGCGAGGAGGGCTCATCACTTCTCATAAGGCGTTGATAACGACATTGAGCCCCGGCTTTGACTTCGAAATCTTCGTAGCTTTGGGGACAACTCAGCATAAGGTGTTTGAAAAGTTCCGAGTTTCTCCTGAGGCCGGACATCGCGACGTGCAATTTTAATGAGTCGTTGACCTCTTCTCCTTCGAGCAAAATATCCCCTACTCGGTCCACGTAGACCTCATCTGTTTCTCCGATCTTTTGTTGGATGCCGATCAACCTCTGGCTCTGCTTCAGCTGGTTGGTCTTGGACGCAAAGTGTGCAAGGAAACGGTGTACAAGTTCATCAAAATTATGTATGGAATTTGACGATAAACATGTGTACCATTTAAAGGCCATGTCCCCCAGCGTGAGCGGGAAAAGACGGCAACGCGTGGCGTCGGTGGCTCCTCCAGCGGACATGCGCGTTCGGAACCGACTCAAGTGAGTCTCCGGGTCCGTCTTCCCATCGTAGAGAGGGGTCTGGAGTGGGTGGACCTCATCCTGGAAGTATGCCTCTACTATCTCCGGAGCCAAAGGCTCTTTATGGAAATTTGTAAGTGTGGGCTGGACCTGGGTCTCGGCTAGCCTTTGCTCCATCCCCGCTATTCTATCGCATAAGTCTGAGAGACCAGGATCGGGACCCGGGGTTGGTCGGTGGGGCTCGGGCCCCGGGACCAGTATGTCTGAGAGACCGGGATCGGGCCCCGGGGATTTTGGGTTTGCCTCCGAGGTCCGGCGTTGCGCACCCGGACGTGCTTGAATGTTGTATGAGTCCGCGAGACCGGGACCGGGCTCCGGGACAAGTGGGTCGGCATCCGGGGTCCGGTATTGCGCCTTCGGTCGCGCGGACCTGCTACCTGCGTGATTAAGCGGTGTAGTGAACACGTACCTGCGACGTTGAAGTTCATCCGCGCCTTCGGTACCCGGGTCCGAAGTCAACGGTGGTGGCGGACCTTGCCCAGCACGCGCCCAGCGTTGTCGACGATTGGGCCGTGGGCGGCGCATAACTCGCGCAACCAAGGCATCGTCCCTTCGGTTCTCGGTTGTAAGGTACCCCGTTCGGCCTTCTTCTCGAACATCTTCCTCCATCTCCGTTAGATCTTGCTCTAGATCTGAGATCGGGACGGCGTCTTCATCTTCTCCGGCCAGCATCCTTCCCCGTTCCAGCTTCCGTCTCTCGAGAAACGGTGAGGGTTCTGACACCGTGGCTCGTCCTTCTTCACTGCTCCACATCTCGTAGCCGGATCTCGGATGGTTAGATTTCTCAGTTCCCTACCTGGCGCGCCAACTGTTTTGGGTCGTTTTTGTCGGGGATTATTATATATTATATGCGCTCGGTAGGGTTTGGAGACGACGCAAAAAACAGGGATATTTGTATGTAGAAAGGGAACTGAAATGAAATCACACCGAGACTAGGCTTGAATGCCCGAGATTAATATCTCTATTTATTTACTGGTATTTTATCTTGTTCTTCCTTGAGAACTATTACAGTGGGTTTCTTCCTCTGTTCCCCTTTCCGTTGTCCCGGATCGCCCCTATTTATAGGAGAATTAAGTAGACTACACACCTGTTTATTATCGACACGTAACCTACGCATGCAAAGATAAGAACGTATTCTATTTGTCCACTTCTAGATGGTGTAGGTCTTATCTGCGTGTTGCTCGGGGTACGGTCCCGGAGTCCGGGGCCCATCATCCTCATCTTTGTGCACGGCGGGTTGTCGGCACCCGTGCATGGTGCTCGGGAGCGGTTCTTGGTCTCGGACTCCCGTCGTCCCGCATGTAGCTCGAGTGCGGCCTTCATTTGTCGTGTTTGGTGCTCGGGGGCTCGAAGCTCGTCGTCCCGCATATACGGTTGTGGTCGCCCGTGCCGGGTGCTCGCGGCGCGGTCCTTGTGTATGCTGGGTTGTCATTCTCCTTGCTCGGTGCTCGGGCGTGGTCCTGGGTCTCGGAGCCCCATCGTTCCGCATGTATGGTCGTGGTTGCCCGTGCCGAGTGCTCGGGCGCGGTCTTGGGTCTCGGAGCTCCGTCGTCCCGCATGTAAGCTTGGCGTCGTCCGTGCTTGGTGCTCGAACGCGGTCCTGGGTCTCGGAGCCCCGTCGTCCCGCATGTATGGTCAGGGTTGCCCGTGCCGGGTGCTGGGGCGCGATCCGGGGTACGTTCCCGGGACCCGCATGCATGGTCTTCTTCGTCCGTGCTCGAAGCCCGTGGTGAGGTCTGGGGTACGGTCTCGGGATATGGTCCCGGGTCCCGTTATTTCATGTGCTTGGCCCCGGGTATGGTAGAAGTCTTCTAAGGATAATCTCTTTCCGACGCGGGCTGCACCTGTGCTCCGTTAAGGGTGGTCATTTCGCTCGACCCGACTTCTCGTAGAAGTGAACTGGTAGGTGGGCCCATGACACCTGTCTGTGGGAGATTTTTGTGGCTCAACAAGTCCTAACCTAATCTGATAAATTAGTGGTGATGGTGCAGGCGATTTGTTCATTTTTCATGCGGATCGAGAGGAACGAAAGCCCTTCTCTCCGTTGAGTACTATTGTTGCGACCGACCCAACCCAATTATACAGGTTTTTTTTTTTGGTAAACATTGGATTTTATAATTCCATGATAATATTTTTATGGGTAACTGTTTTTTGTATGTGTTTTTTCTTAGGTATTAGACTGAATACACCCTGCATTTATTTGAAATAGTAGTTAATGGGATTTTTGTGAATAATATATGACCTCAGTCGTTGTGGAGTATGTAATTTTGTTTCATTAGCTAGCAACGAGCTCTATTGAGTCTTGATTAATTACTGACGCAGGCGGAAGCGTTAAAACACACGATATTAAATCTCGTTGATTCTAAGAATACCCGAGAATTAAAACATCAAGACTTTCGTTGATTCCTAAGAATACCGAAATCTGATAAAACCTCAACTGAGGAACGAACTTTATTTTATCTCAATAATCAACTATTGCATAAATGAAAATACTCAAACATATAAATAGTACTAAAACCCTAGTAAAATAAATAAATAAAACAATAAAACTAGATTGGGCAACAAGACACGATCTTTGCCTATTATATCTGCATCATTCTCTCCCTCTTGGAGAAGGTTCGACCGCGAACCTGAAAATCGAACACGATGATGCCGGGATCAAACACCAATCGTCGGCAAACCAGAGGGCACGGTGAAAGCGCAGCGACACGTTGAAGTGGCGCAAGGGTAGTGGCTGAAAGAACCGACGCAGGGGTAGCAACAACAGGGAGAGTCGACTCATGGGTAGTGGATTGATAAAGTGGCTCGAAGTCCCAAATCAGCTCAACGGGCTTGGCGTCCCAGATCAGCTTGACGGGCATGGCGTCCCAGATCAGCTCGACGGGCATGGCGTCCCACATCGGCTCAACGGGCTCGGCGTCCCACATCGGCTCGACTAGCTCGGCAGGCTCGGCATCCCAGATTGGCTTATCGGGCTCGGCATGCTCGGCATCCCAGATTGGCTCAGCAGGCTCGGTAGGCTCGGTGTCCCAGATTGGCTCAGCGGGCTCGGTAGGCTCGGTGTCCCAGATTGGCTCGACATCCCAAATTGGCTCGTCATCCCATATCGGGGTTGATTCGTCTTCCAAATCATCATATGTATCGAGTTCATCAACAAGGGTGCGCTCACGCGCGGGGATCGGTCGACGTGGAGGTGACGATAGCTTGTTGGAAACAGCAAGGCGGAGCTCCTCGAGATCGACGGCGAGGGCTGCGATTTGGCGACTTAAGGCGGCGACGTCGGCGTCGCGACGGGCTGCGGCCTCAACGACGGATTCGCGAGCAGGCCGGGGACGGGAAGGCATCGCTCGGCTCTGATACCAACTGATGCAGGCGGAAGCGTAAACAAAGAATTAAGACTTAACGCTTCCAACTGATTCTATTGAATACCGAAACTTAATAAAACTCAAGAAAACCTTGAGAGAGTAATAACTCTTTATTTCATCATAAACAACTACGTAAATAAATGAAAAAAGTAGAATATAAATAGTACTAAAACCCTAACAGAATAAATTAAAATAATAAATAAAAATAATACTAAACTTGGACAGAAAGAAACAATCTTTTCTTTCTATGTATCTGCATCATTCTCCCCCTCTAAGAGAAGGTTCGACCGCGAACCTGAAAATCGAGCACAAAAATGCCGGGATCAAACACCAATCGTCGGTAACCTTGAGGGCACAACGCAAGGGCAGCGACACGTTGACATGGCGCAGGGACAATGGCAAGAAGAACCATCGCAGGGGCATCAACTTGAACAAGCGACGCAAGGGCAGCGGCAACGACATCGGGATGAAGCGCAAGGACAATAGCATGCAGATGTGGTGCAGGGGTAGGATCATCTCCTTTCATCGCAAGAGCAACAACATGTTGATGTGGTGCAGAAGCAACGACATCAGGATTCAGCCCAAGTGCCACGGGGATTTCTGAAAAGAGCTCTTCGGCAAATTTAGGAGGACCATCATACGCAGAGATCTCCGAGCCAGGCAGCGGGGACAAAAGAGGTATATTGTTCCGGAGGTGGTAGAGTAGGTCACCCACGCCTCCGAACATGTGCTCTTCGGGCATGGCCAAGGGATCAACTTCATCAAAACGAGGAGGACCATCGTAATCAAAACGAGGCGAGTCGTCGTAAGAAGATGACGAGGGCAGCAGGGACACCGGTAGTCTGTTGGTGATAACAAGGCGAAGTTCCTCGAGTTCGACGGCAAGGGTTGCGATCTGGCGGCTTAAGGCGGCGATGTCGGCATCGTGACGGGTTGCGGCCTCAACGACGGTTTCGCAAGCATACTGGCGACGGGGAGGCATCGTTTCGGCTCTGATACCAACTGACGCAGGGAAGCAATAAAACACACGATTAAAACTCGTTGATTCTATTGAATACCGAAACTTAATAAAACTCAAGAAAACCTTGAGAGAGTAATAACTCTTTATTTCATCATAAACAACTACGTAAATAAATGAAAAAAGTAGAATATAAATAGTACTAAAACCCTAACAGAATAAATTAAAATAATAAATAAAAATAATACTAAACTTGGACAGAAAGAAACAATCTTTTCTTTCTATGTATCTGCATCAATTACGAAGCAAAACAAAAGCGTAAACGTCCGAGAGTAGGTTTGAAAAGTATTATCCTTGATTGATAGATGATTAAAGTGTTCATTTAAATTAGGAGATTAATTTTTTATTATTCAAAAGAATGTTGTTCTATATTATCTGATTGTTGTTACAATAGTTAGTTGTGTCCTTATCATTGACGACTTTTAAAGATTTAAGTTCCCCCAAACCATTTCCTCAATCAATAACCAAACACTATTTTTATAATTTCAAAAACTTCTCTTAATCACACTTAAATAAGTTTAATGTTCTTTTCTGACAGAATACCAACAAGAAGAGATCTACCCTTTCTAAAGTCAAGCATAAAAAAAATCATCATTTTTGTTCATCGCTAATTATTGCTGACCTCATTTTACCAACTTCTTATTAGCATATTTGGGATTTTACTTTGGATATAAATCTTGCATTTTTTACTTAGTCGAAATATGTTCCCTTAACTTAACTATTTATGTTTCATCTTCATGCCGTTGATATATTTATTAATAGTGGTAGGGACTTATTACTTAATTAAAACATCATCCTTCAGCTACATTCCAGGATATTACATAAGGTCTTCTTTATCTGATATTACAGTAAAAGCTGTTGGACATCTTTGTCGTCAATTCCTTCGGGTCTGGATTTCAGGTAACCATCATTTAGCAAACATTAATCACATTTGAATAATCATCAGTGTTCTTCATCTTAATCCTTTTTTAACATTTGCACATTAGACTTCTGAATGCACGCGTCTCAAGTTTTTTTTTGTCTACTTGCAGGCACTATTTGTACTCCTCTTTTTGCCTCTTTTGTCAAACTTGAAGGGTATACCATTATCTGAGCTCCCCTCATACTTGGAAAATGGTGATGCGTGCTTCCTTAATATTGGGGACAATACAACAGGTTACACTTCGAGCTCTATGTGTTTGAAAGTTGAAATTCTCGAATAGAAATAATATTATCTTGAAATATATTGAGTTTGTTAGCATGTTAGAGATGATTCTCCGTGTTCCAATTCTTATATTCTAATTAGGTTTAACTCACTTTTTGTACTTGCAACTGAGAGTATCTTGGATGTATGTATGCTTGCAAATTCTTTTCGAGAATTAAAATGGGCCACATGTTTGTGGTTCTAGAAGTCAAGGTGATTGTACCACTTTTTTTCCAGCTATGCTTATGATCTCATTTTTATGCTGATGGTGTTGGTTCAATTTTACAAAACTATAGCCTAATGCTTACCTGGAGATGTTATTTGTTGTCCAGACAGAAATTTATATATCAAACCGGTGTGAAGGTGGTTGTTGCTTATGGAGTTGTTGCTTATGGAGTGCACCTATAAATCTACAGGTCTCATTCTTTCTCTTGGTTGCTTGAGTTGCATTGTTCATGAAGATAAGTATATTTCTGTATTTTAGTATGTTTTGTATCATGAACTTAAATATTTGATTCATGTATGCAATTTATTTTTTTATTCATCAAATATCTGAGGTTTGATTTGTTATTTCATCTCATAAAAGTTTGTTTGATCCTATTTTTTTCCTGATTCAGGTATATAAATTTTGGTTCTGTACCTTAATATTTGATTCATGTATATAATTTATTTCTCTATTTTTCAAATCTCCTAAGTTTCATTTCATATTTTTTCCGCTAATGTTTGTTTGAGTTTTTCTATATTAAATCGATTGTCAAATTTATGAACTCTATTTTTTTTTTGGCAGAGATTCAGGTATGTGATTTACTTAAATCGTGTGTTTATTTTAATTGGGGATACTTGAGCATGCTTATCAACCGCCTTTTTCCGGTGTGCATATCCATGATAAACTCGGGTAAGTTATTCTTAAGTACTTTATTTTTGGTCTTTCCATTCTTCCTTTGAACCGTTGCTGCTTTTTGTTGAAGTGTTGTTATCAAGATTGTGAGAAGTACAATCATCACATTGCCTTTATTCCTTTTATGTATTTATGTTACTGCTTTATTTTGGAGGACATTTTAGTTTTTATAATTATGATTATACAGTAAACAGTATACTTAATTGATAATTTTTCGCGGTAAATTCAATTGTCTTTTTCCATTGCTTTGCCCTCTCTTTCTCTTCTTATGATTCGTTTTCGATTTCTAAATTCTACACTTTTGAGTATCAAGTGTATACAAGAAAAATCTATCAGTAAATTCAATTGTCTTTTTCCATTGCTTTGCCCTCTCTTTCTCTTCTTATGATTCGTTTTCGATTTCTAAATTCTACACTTTTGAGTATCAAGTGTATACAAGAAAAATCTATCGAGGCGAAAAGTGGGTGGGCTCTATGTGTACGGAGAAGACATTGAATACAAAGTAGAAGCTGAAACGATAAATTTTTCTTTGTGAATTGTCAAACGTTGCCTGAAGTGTTTCTCGCAAATTGGAGAATAACTCCTAAATCCATTTGTTTAATTTGATTCCTTTAATTTTAAAGTCTCTAAATTTTCCTTCATAGATGTATATAAATATTCTCTCTAATAATTATTGAAATTTTGGATTTATAAACTTCCTAAGTATAAGTTCCAAACTATATAATATAGTATTATTTAATAAAAATATTTTGTTTATTCGTATTATAAATAAAGTCAGATATCATATTCAAAATTTCATGGCCCAATTTAGTTAGTAATCAAAAATAATAATTGTATTATATTATTTTTATATCATAATTTCAATTAAATAATAAAATTATATTTGTCTATATTAAAAGTAAGAATAAGAAAATAAATTAATGGTTCAATTAATAAATAATTGAATCCGTAATTCTCTCTAATCAATTAATTGATTATTGATTTCATAATATACATTTCCAAACTTTAATCATACTAGCATTCAAAAATATTTTAAAATTTAAATTGAATTCATAATTTTAGTACATAAATAAAATCAATATTATCTCAAATCAAATATCTATTCCTTAATTATAGTAACATTCCTTAAAACAAAGTACGGAGTAATATATATTCAAATATGTATCCTTAAATTTAGAAAGGAACATGGTTGAATCACAAAGACAAATTATTAATTTTGAAAATTAATTATTGTAAACAATGTCAAGTAATTTTGTTTTTTCTGTAACGTTATAAATACAATATAATTTCATAAATCTATTTTCTATACCATTATAAATTTATTAGAAAACACTTCAAGATTTTTTTTTATTTTCTATACAATTATAAAGGCAAATAAATTAATAAAACAAAGTAAAATGGAAGATAATTGAATGACAAAATTTAGAAAAATCAACAATTCAACTATTTAATTTTATTAATTATAAAATAATTTAATTTTAATAATTCGAATGAGTTATATATTTCAAATGAACAATAAAAATGTTGTTTAATTTATTTAAAAACAATTTCAATAAATCTTTGTTTGATTTTTAATATCATTATTAATGCAAATAAATTAATAAATCAATTCTATTGAGAATTGAGATAATTGTTTTAATTCGTGTTTTTCTTTGTTCGCTAATATTTTTCCTGTTTCGTAGAGTTCCTATCTATTTTATTTTCCTGTTTTTCAAGCTTAATTAATTTATCTCAATCTTCCTGTTTATTTAAAATTTCAATTGTTCTTTATTTATAAATTTTTAACAATATGTTATATAATCTACAATGTTTATTTTTACATGTCTAAATGTAAGTTTTATATTTATAGATTAGTTCTCTAGCAATAAATTTTCTTCTTATTTTTTGTAGGTTGAATAGAATGTTTCTATAACTTAAGTTAAAGTTCTATGCTTTATTTATTTTGCAGGTACACTAATTTTTTAATCTTTTAGTTGTGGTTTAATCTTTTAGTTGTGGTTTTGTGTGTGATGTCCCCTTCTTACTTTTTGTAAGATGAATAATAAGTATTTATATAATTTTTCTTCTTACTTTTTGGAAGGTGTACTAATTGAGTTGTAATAATCTTTTGTTATCATATGTACTTGCAAGATGTATAGTGACATCACAAGGAAGTCATCAGCTACATCAATATTCCAAATTTTTTATCATATATACTTGAGGAGGAAGTTTTTCTCCATCCCATCGCCCGCCACAATCCTTCCCACATTCCAGATTTTCCGGTCAAATCCATGGGATTTACCCGAATAGTTTTTTTTTTTTTTTAATATTGTTTTTTGTTTAGGGTTTTAGGTTCGTCTAAGTTTTGGGTGTTGATTAGAAGGTGAGCTGAAGGAGACGAGATCTTCTTCAGCGAGAGAAAGGTGAATTTGACGGGGAAATGTGATTTGAGCAGCGGCTGCGGGTACTGGAGATGGGCCGACCGGAGGACCGGCAGATTTGGGCTCCGAGAAGTGGTGTTTTGATTGGGCTGAAGAGAATGTACCGAATTTGAGAATCGACCTCGCCGGCCGCTGCTGAATTTGTTTTATTTAGTTATTCAATTGTGATTGATGAATTGTGATACGTTATTCAATTGTGATTGATGAATTGTGATGTTCATATATTTTTATCAATTTTGTTTGATTAATTGTTCAAATTTATTTGAAGTGTTTTTTGTTTGATTCATGTAATTTTGTTAATACAAAGTGGTTGATAATTAATTTTTATTTATTACTGTAGATCTATTATATAAAAAAATTAACTTTTTTTTTCATATTTTTTTTCAAATGGAAAAAAGGTAAATTGGTAATCAACTATTAAAAATAATAAAAAATTATAGTTAACGGAATATTCTACTATAAATTTTGTTCCGTAAAAAAATAGTAGGTTAGTGTAAATCGGAGAAAAGTTTGGGTAGTCGGGTGTCACGTTTTTCTATTCGAGTAAGTTAGTGGCAAAAACTCGAAACCCTGGCCAAGTTTCTGTAATAATCCTTAAGTTAAATAAAACAGCTAAATCTTCAGAGAATATCGTGCATCGCACTGGCCGAATAATTCTCATTACTTTAAATTTAAATAGTATTTAACAGGTCCTTATAATTCTCATTTTATATTATTCATACACATTGATATATAATAAGAGAACCTGTTTTCTTTCCAACTTCAATTTAAATTATGTTCATACTTACAATTGTTGAATTTAATTTATGGTTTTATATAATATGTTTCTCATTTTTTGTAGGTTGAGGTTCCAATTATGTTGTTACGAAACATCGATCACACGATTAGATTATATAATGACACTCGATTGGTAATAACAAAATTGGATACCTACATTATTGAGGCGAAGGTCTTAGGAGGCGAAAACAAAGATGAAATTGTTTACATTCCAAGGTTACCACTAACGCCGTCTGATTCAAAATTTTTATTTCGCTTTCAACGTCGACAATTCTTAATTATAATATCATATGCTATAACAATTAACAAAAGTCAAGAGCAATTTTTGTCAAAAGTGGGAATTCTGTTGAAAAGACAAATATTCATGTACGGGTAGTTGTATGTTGCAATTTCAAGGATCAATAATAGAGCAGATTTAAAATTTTTATGCTGTGATCATTTACGTAAGTTAATGTTTTCTGTTTATTAATATTAATGTAAGTTAATGTTTTCCGGGATAATGAAGTACTTTTTTTCGAAAGAAGTCATTTCATGTTTTAAAAAAATAATAATATTGAATTGTATATGTCAAGGAGATGAAATTCTACATATCTATTACTACAGTATATAATTCTTATACGTATATCAGTGTATATATATAATTCCAAAAAATATATTTATAAAAAAATTCATAAATACAGGAATAAACTACAGTTAATCATCCCGGTGCAACGCACGGGCCGAATCAACTAGTTTTATAAATATGACCATTGAATTAGATATAAAATTTAGGTTACACAAATAATGTTTATCTTAAAAAATTTTAATATAATATAATGTTTAAATTATATATTAGCATTTAACCTGGATGAAATATAATATAATGTTTAAATTAATATATTAGCATTTAACCTGGATGGATTGACCAGACTAAGATTCATAGTAAAAAATCAAATCAATTGCAACACGATGTTAATTGCAACAATTCAATATCTGCTTAATGCTGCGTAGTTAAAATTCAGATTGTATTCAAAATTCAAAGGATTGCGATGTTATTTGTAACTATATTCTATCTCCAAGTAAGCAAAATACGGTATATTTCATGATATCATTATGAGAGCATGCAAGCCCCTTTCATATCTTTAAACAATTAGTAGTACCAATTATTGTCATAAGTCAAATTGAAACAAAGAGAGTGATAAAAACAGATCAAAGGGGGATTGAAAAACTCATCTTGCATGTGCTGCCACAAACAATTACAACACGATGAGCATTAGAAAAGAAAAACGTGCCCAAACACTTGCTCTCTTAACGACGTGATCAAAATCAACATGCAGCACGCAGGTCACTCGTACTTTTCTTAGGACACCCATAAATGTTAGTAATAGGAACTACATGCACACATAATTACAGTACACAAATGTGGTTTTATCATGAGAGCCAATATCAACAACAAATGTAAACCAGATGGGTAACAATAAAAAAAAATTAAACGTGGAGAAAATGATTGAAATGTCAAATGTTGGCTTAGAGAAATTAAAACAGATGGTTGATAAAGTAGTTTTTATTTCATAAATTAAATGAGCCAGAATTCATTGGAAGGATAATTTGTAAAGATGGGTTTTCATAGCAATCCCAGAAATTCGAGCGTTTTCTTCCATCCCGCCTTGCAATTGAAGGTGATATGATGCGTCCCCGTGACTGTGATGGAATCGGTTACTCGGCGTTGTAACCAAGATAGTACTTCCGGAACTCTTCGTCTGAAGCTGGTATGAATGCTTCTCCTTGTTGAATTTGTTCATGTAGCTAGCGAGAGCCTTTTGCGTGAACGTAATGTGCGTGAAGACCTTGAAGCGCTCACACCTCTCGTTGATGCTTCTGGTTATGTTGTGGTGGGACTTCCACCTCGCGTACAGCTTCCACAATTTATATCCGACTCATCAAACTCGAAACTCGATCGGCCGACTCCGATCATTAGGACCAGAGAGACAATAAGTAAGATCGATTTCTTCATGGAACCTAATCTCTGTATCTTCAAAAGATCTAAAAGGGATAATAAACAAAGATGAATTAATTTAGATAATTGCCGAAATCAACATCAATTTGTGTGAATAAGTAAAATTGCACGACTAACATGAAAAACAATGGAACTTAGAAATTAATATCTCAAACAAAATCATCCACGAAATAAAACCAAATCTGAACAACTCTCACACATACACGCACGGTTTTCATAAACACACAACCATATCTCTTTTTCGAAAGATCAAATCAGTTTGTTTCGATCTCAGCAAATTCGCAGGAAATTTCAAACCATGCAAATTCGAAAAATAAACAGGGAAAACAAACAAACTAACTAACTCACCAAATAGAGAGCCGCCTTACGACGCAACGTCGACCGCCGGAGAAGAGCCCGCCTCAGATCACAGCCAAGCTTCGTGTGTTCGACTCTGGCGTTGCCTCCGTGCTCGATATCTCTCTCGTTTTCAAGGAATATTGTTTGATTTAGGGTAAAACGATGTTAACCTTTCCAAGAGCACGCAAATATAACATGAATAATTTATTTTTAAAAATTAATCTACGATATATGGAGTATATTTTAATGCTATTTTAGAGAAAAAAAATACTTTGGTGCTATTTTTAGAGAAAAAAATACTTTGGTTTAAGATACTATAAAAAAATACTATTCTTTAAATTTAAGAAAATTTAATATTTAAGTATCATAATTTTAGGTAGTTAAAAGTTTTCGAATTATATTTTGAGTAACTTTTTCAAATTTAAAATGTCTTTAATAACCTTTATATTTTGATAATTATACATAATTTATTATGTAAATAAATTCTTTTAGTATTTTTTAATTTGATCGAGAAAGATATTAATAATCTTTCAGCTTTTCCTTTTGATGTTGCCTCCCTGCATCCTCGTTCAAATATAAAAAACCTTTGAACTTAGAAATCGCAACGAGCAGTTCAATGATACTATAAGGTTCAATGCAATGTTACTATAAGGTTCAGTTCAATGCAATCATAAGAGGATACCAGGACACAAATAAACTTTACACATCTCCAAACACGGCCCAAGAAAACTAAAACGAAAGAGAAGGCATTAATCGATCTCACCTCGTCTTTGTCTTTGCTGCTTCATTCATTAATCTATTTCTTCATTTTCCTTTTTAACACATCCTGCAAATACACACAATTACTATTACTTATGGATCGACTATCCCATACGTTCTGTAAGAGCATGCAAACTAGTAAAGAAGATGATGAGAAGATCGAGTGTACGTAATAGGTAGTCGGAGTAGAACCAACTCTGTTATTTCGTCTCGTAGGTTCCTTTCGATATCGGAATCAAGAACATTAGTACTCGAATTTGATTTGGGCATACGATTATTAGCGCGCGGCCCTGGAGTCATCTCCTCAGCCTCGGCCGCGGAGTTAACTATCATCTTCTTCCTCGACATCGACATCAAATTCTAAAGTTTAGATTTTGGGAATGGCTTTCTTTCTCTTTCCCTCTCGGAGTATCTTCGATAAAACCAATACGGAATCGAATATGGAATAGGAATTCTCCAGTCTTGAATTTCGATCGGTAGACGATTGAAATTGAAATTAGGGCATGGATTAGGGACTTAGGTACTAGTATTACGGTAGCATGGAATAAACCGGCGATTGAGTATAATATTATTATTAATAATATAATAATTTAATTAGTTTGCCTCTTACCTTAATTAAATTCTATTAAATCGTTTTCTTTAAATAAACTATCTACCGATAATTATTGTAATTTTATAAACTAGTATCACTTCCCGTGCACGTGATTTATTTATTTGTTTGAAATAATCTAAAATTTTATTTAATCTCCAATATATTTTGCCAAAAATTTATTAATGGATTAAGAAATTATTTTATTTAATAATTGAATTCTCACTTAAATTTGTAAACTCGTATTAATTTCATTATTAACCGTTATCTCAATTAGAATTTTTTTACTGTTTTCAAAGATTACGCCTGTTTGATGTAATTTATAGTATGTAAGCTTTTAAGGGCATAGCCGAGTAGTAAGGTCTGTGGTGATGTTGGTGTAATTCTCCAGCAGCGCAGAGTTCGAATCTCGGATATGACAAATTTTCATTGAAATATTATGAAGTTAGTCTTAGGATGAGACATATTGACTCTCTCCCACATGTGTCTGCTACAGTGCTACTCGGGTACATCCCTCGATTTACATTCTACCCGATCGAAGAGGCTCTGATCTGGTGGGAGATGAGTTTTTCGTCTCTGCATTACGTTTCTCGTCTCTGCATTTCTCGCGTGTCAAACGTATCCAACAAATACCTAAAACCGATGGAGAAAAAAAAATCAAAATAAATAGAAATAAAAATTATAAAGCTGGAAACTAAATAGAAATATAAAAAATTGAATTTATATTAATATAACGTACCATTAATCTGCAAAACAAATTTTATAGAACTGAATTAGGGATAAACTAAAAATTAAAAAAAATCTAGTCGAACATAATTAATACCTCGATAATTTGATTCTGGAATCTGCGAAAAATTATAATTAATACATAAAATTAAAAAAATCGAGGAAAAAATGAATGAATAGAAGAACGTATACCTGCAAATCGATTCAATGTTCAGAAAAATAAAAAATGACATACGAAGCCAGATTAGAGCAAGAGAAAATAATATACCTAAAAAGTTTGATCAATTTTTTTTAACTCCGGTGGATTAAGAAATATGAGAAGATCTATTTTTATGAGATACGATTAATTCAAAATTAAATTAATATTAATGAAATAAAAGATAATTTTGAGAAGAAAAAATGTATTATTTTTACCAAAAAAATATAATTTCAAATTACTATTTAGAATTTATATACAATTTAAATATGTTTAATAATATTATTATTTAGAATTTATAATTTTTTATTTATAATTTATAGTGTGAACACAATTGGTTTTCTATTGGTCCACGTGGCATTAGTGGATCCTGAAATTATATATGTATAGATAGATGACCATTGAATTAGATATAAAATTAGGTTACAAAATTAATGTTTATTTTAAAAAAATAAAAATAAAATATAGAGATTTATTTTTGGATTTACTAATTTATACACACACAAAATAGATGTAAATATTAGTCATCATAATTTTTGTTAGACAATTTTCCCTGATGGCTTTAGGAGTTGTTAGACAATTTTGATGCAACTTCGAAGACGGACTGTTTTGTAGAGAGTCCAATGATATATAAAGATTCTAAAAACGAAAAAAAGTATGCAAATAAATCGTAGAGCTAACAAATGTGAGAATGTCCAAGGTTATCGAAAAGAGTCGATAGACAACAATCTGGAAAGACGACATTTGAGAGTTTTAAAAAGCTTGTTTTCAATGTTACCATTTCGAATTAATGGTTCCTTTCTTTTTACTACTTTGATAATTACACATCTTTGTAAATACCTAATTTATCCTTATTAAAAAACAAAATACTTTACTCTATTCACATCTCAGTCTCACCCTTCTTCCTCCTACTCCACATGACCACATCTAATGTCACCCTTCTTTTTTCATTCTATTTTTTCGATTTGTCAAAAGTCTCTTATTATTAACATTATGTTCAACCATCGTGAAGTAACAAATTTCACATCAAAATCCGTAAGACTTTAAAAAAAGGGGAGTAAACTCATCAAGTATTTTTCTTAATCATAACGAAATACCTTACGAGTTACGACAATCTAGAATTTTCGATGTGGCCTCCCTGCATCCTCGATCATATATCAAAAACCTTTGAACTAAGAAATCGCAACGAGCAGTTCACCGTGCCACAAACAATAAGTAAGATTGATTTCTTCATTAATGTGTTCGGAATTTAGAGGATGAATGGACCATGTTTTATTGATTGTATTATTTATTATAAAAAATTATATGATATCTATAATTATTAAAAAGAATCAAACTAAAATCTTGTTTAGTTTTTATTCCATTATTATATTAATGAACAATATTTTAGTTATTATAGATTTGGATGTAAAAAAAATTAATTAAGATAATTTTTTAATTTAATTTTTTAGCAAAAAATAAATTAAATTGATTAATTAATTCTTTAAAACATAATTACATCCTTAATATCAATGCTGTGTATTAATTTGTAACATGTACGAAGTTAAAATAAGTTACAGAAATACATTATTCTCCACAACGACTACAAACATTAGTTCACAACACGGCTGTCTTTGTTGATGCTTCATCATCAAGTATTTCAACATTTTCCTGACTAAGCCATCCTGCAAAAATAAGAATTACAGTACTAATAATTACTCCATACATAAATTATATATGGATCAGACTATTTCATCCTGTAAAAGCATGCAAAGTAGTAAAGAAGATGAGGGTATACATACCCGAAGCATCAAAATAAGGGTAAGGCCAAGTGAGAGCCACACCAGGAAGCTCGTTGGATTCAAAGAGCCACACCATCAAAATTCGAAATTGCATGAATAGCCACGAAAAACAACATGAATAGGTGCTTAGTGAAAGGGTGTGTTCACTAAAAGGTACCTATTCAACTAAAGGGTGTTTATGTTCAAAGGAAGGGGTGTACAAAACCTATATAAGGGAGTGTAATTCATTTTCTGAATACACACAACATCACCTACGAATTTGAGAGCTCTGAAGCAACAAATATTACATAAAGTTCCATAAGTTGCTCGTGTTCTAAGCCTAAGACTCGAGTGTCGTTATTGTCTTATCCTACGAGGGATTTCGTGATACCCAGGCTAAATAGGGTCGAAATACTCTTTAAGGAAAGCGTGCTACGCTATTCAATAAATATCCAAGCCTCTCTTCTTTCAGTTAACCCAAAAAATACAACAATCTTAAAGAGTATTTCCATATACTGAAAGATGGAAGCGGTTCGAGAGATGACCAGCAAGTTTGGAAAGTTGGAGAAATTTGAAGGCGTAGATTTTAGAAGGTGGCAAAAGAAGATGCATTTTATGCTAACAACGTTGAAGGTGGTGTACGTGCTAAGCACTCCACAACCAGAAGCAAAGGACAACGAAACGCCGGAGGAAACTCGGAAACGGTGCAAGTGGGAGAACGACGATTATATATGTCGTGGGCATATATTAAACGGTATGTCTGACTCACTCTTTGACATCTATCAAAACTTTGAATCTGCTAAAGAACTATGGGATAGTCTTGAATCCAAGTACATTGACGAGGACGCTTCTAGTAAGAAGTTCCTGGTTGGTAATTTTATGAATTAAATGTGCGACGAAAGGCCGGTAATGGAGCAATATAATGAATTGCTGCGGATATTGGGTCAATTTACCCAACATAATATGAAGATGGATGAGTCCATCTCGGTGTCTAGTATTATAGACAAATTACCGCCGTCGTGGAAAGACTTCAAACACACCCTGAAGCATAAAAAGGAAGAGTTGTCTTTAGTACAACTCGGTAGTCACTTGCGCATAGAGGAATCTCTAAGGGCGCAAGAGGGTGAAAAACCCAAGGACAAGGAAACTATAAGGTCTGCAACTATCAATATGATGGAAGCAGGGGATAGTTCGTATAAGAACCGAGGGACAAAGCGTCCCTACAACAACAACAACAGCAATAATGCTGGGAGTAAGAAGCCTAAGGGCGCTTGCTGGATATGCGAACAAGCGGGTCACTTTAAAAGTGATTGTCGTGCAAACAAGAACAAGAAGGGAACGATGAACAATCGCTCGGGACAAAGGTCTAATGACCAGGGTTCGAACACCAATCAAGGTGAGACTAAGACTCATAATTTAGTTGTTGATATAAATTATGTGCCTATAGTTTCTGAAGCATTTTATATGCAGGATGATTCGGTGGCATGGTGGATTGACTCGGGTGCAACCAAACATGTATGCAAAGATCGTCATTGGTTTCAGAAGTATGAACCGGTTAAAGATGGATCGGTGCTTTACATGGGAAACGAGTCAACTGCCCCTATTCTTGGTCGCGGAGAAGTGTTGTTGGAATTTAGTTCCGGAAAGTCCTTAGTATTATTAGATGTATTACATGTACCCGAAATAAGGAAAAACCTTGTATCCGGTAGTGTTTTATCCAAGTACGGATATAAACAAGTGTATGAATCTAATAAATATGTATTGACTAAGAAAGGTGTGTTTGTCGACTTTGGATATCAATGTAATGGGATGTTCATGCTTAATATTATAAATAAAAATACTGATTCAGTGCTTATGATTTCTTCTAATGTTAATGATTCATTACTATGGCATGCTAGACTAGGACATGTTCATTATAAGCGTATGATTGAAATGTCTAAACTTGATCTAATTCCTGCCATGAACTTAGAAGAAGATAAGTGTAATACATGCATGCTAACTAAAATTGTTAGGCAGCCTTTTAAAGATGTTCAACGTGAATCTTATATGCTTGAACTTGTGCATAGCGACTTATGTGATTTCCATGCTACACCTTCGTTGGGGAATAAGAAATACTTAGTAACTTTCATAGATGATTATTCTAGATTTTGCTATGTATTTCTGCTAAGTACTAAAGATGAAGCGCTAGAAAAGTTTAAAGTATTTAAAACTGAAGTTGAACTACAACAAGAGTGCATGATTAAAAAGTTGAGAACCGATAGTGGAGGTGAATATTATGATCCTGTTTTGTTTGAATCATGTGGTATTATTCATGAAATAACTGCGCCCTATACTCCTCAACAAAACGGTATATCCGAAAGGAAGAATCGTGTACTAAAGGAAATGGTGAATTCCATGTTATCCTATTCGGGTTTGAATAGTGGATTCTGGGGAGAAGCCGTGTTAACGGCTTGCTATTTATTAAATAGGGTTCCTAACAAAAGGAACAAGGTTACTCCCTATGAACTTTGGTACAAAAAGAAGCCTAACCTGAATTATCTTAAGGTTTGGGGCTGTCGGGCTGTCGTAAGACTACCGGATCCCAAAAAGAAAACTTTGGGAGAAAGAGACATTGATTGCATCTTTGTTGGATATGCGGTGCATTCCAAGGCGTATCGATTCTACGTGATTGAACCAAATGAGTCAGTGGCGATTCATTCTATCATAGAATCGAGGGACGCAATATTTGATGAAACTCGATTTACATCAATGGTTAGGCCCAAGGATCTGGTGCCTAAGGTGGATGAAAATTCGGATTTAACCGTGCCCCAGCCTGAGTTGCTTGAACCTCGTCGAGGCACGAGGGTAAGGACTAAGAAATCGTTCGGTCTCGATTTCCAGACCTTTTTGGTTGAAGGATCAAGTGACGAAGTTGACTTCCAATACTCGTATTGTTATCATGTTGATGATGAGCCTAAAACATACGATGAAGTCATGAAATCGCAAGATGTTGCATTTTGGAAAGAAGCCATCAATGATGAGATGGATTCCATTATGGGAAACAACACTTGGGTTCTTGCTGATTTACCTAACGGTTGTAAACCATTAGGATGCAAGTGGATCTTCAAAAAGAAGATGAAAGTCGATGGTTCAATCGACAAGTATAAAGCCCGATTGGTCATTCAAGGCTTTAGGCAAAAGGAAGGCATTGATTATTTCGATACTTATGCCCCTGTTGCGAGAATAACTACGATTAGATTATTGATAGCTTTGGCTGCAATAAATAATCTAGTGATCCATCAAATGGATGTAAAAACGGCATTCCTTAACGGTGAGTTAGAGGAAGAGATTTACATGAAACAACCCGAAGGGTTCGTTATGCCTGGTAATGAGCATAAAGTATGTAAACTCGTTAAATCCTTGTATGGATTGAAACAAGCACCTAAGCAGTGGCATCAAAAATTTGATGAAGTAATCTTGTCGAATGGATTTAAATTAAATCAATCGGACAAGTGTGTGTATAGCAAATTCGATGACTTTGGTAAAGGAGTCATTATTTGTCTATATGTTGATGATATGCTTATCTTTGGTACTGACCAAAGATAAGTGGACCTTACTAAGGCATTTCTATCATCAAGCTTTGACATGAAGGACATGGGGGAGGCGGATGTGATTTTGGGAATAAAAATCAAACGTGAGAACAATGCTATTACTTTAACACAATCTCATTACATTGAGAAAGTGTTGAAGAAATTTCATTGCGATAACTATTCTCCGGTTAGCACCCCTTATGATCCAAGTGTGAAACTTATGCCTAATACGGGTGTTGCGGTGTCCCAGTTGGAATACTCCAAGGTAATTGGATGTCTTATGTATGCTATGACTAGCACAAGACCGGACATTGCATTTGCAGTGGGCAAACTAAGTAGATACACAAGTAATCCTAGCACGCATCATTGGCAGGCTGTTAGGCGTGTATTGAAATATTTAAAGGGAACCAAAGACCTTGGTTTGACGTATGTCGGATATCCTTCGGTACTAGAAGGGTATTCTGATGCGAGTTGGATAACCAATATAGAGGATCATTCCTCTACTACTGGTTGGGTTTTCTTACTCGAAGGCGGTGCTATAAGTTGGGCTTCAAAGAAGCAAACTTGTATTACGAGTTCTACTATGGAATCGGAATTTATAGCACTCGCGGCAGCTGGTAAAGAAGCTGAATGGCTAAGGAATTTGGTGTATGAAATTCCTTTGTGGCCGAAGCCTATTTCGGCATTTTCTATTCATTGTGACAGTGCAGCCACTTTGGCTAAGGCGTACAGTCAAGTATACAATGGCAAGTCAAGGCACTTGGGCGTTAGACATAGCGCGATCCGTGAGCTGATCACTCATGGAGTAATCTCAATAGATTTTGTGAGATCTCAACATAATCTCGCTGATCATTTGACCAAGGGATTAGCGAGGGACTTGGTAGCAAAGTCGGTAATTGGGATGGGTCTTAAGCCTCTCTGAATCTTCAAATATGGGATACCAAATTCATTTCTAATTGTATTAGAACCAGAATTCAATTGGGAAGCTTATATTTGAGATTGAAACACATGGAAATTATCCCAAAGGTATGTGTTTGAACCTGCATGTTAAGGTTGAATTTAATTCTTAATGAGTCTTTTGACAAAGTGCATTGTGCAGGTGCACGAAGAAAAGATTCACCTATATGAGTGGGAAGTGTGGCAACTTCAAGAGTCGTGGCTAAGCTCTATATACGCTCAAGAATGGATAGGGACACAAGGCCTAATTTTGTGTCGGTTTTCCTTATGGAATTGTAATAAACTTGTGTGTGTTTTGTCTTCATGTATTCAGATGGGTTGAACGGTTCAATCTTTAAGACACCGTGATTCTCGAATATTTGTAAAGTATAATTCACTAAGATGAAAATTCAATCTTCAAGACATTTTCATTTTATGCACTAGTTTGGTTTTATTTGTTGAATTTGTATGATTCAAGGATTACACTTAAATGGGGGAGGAATGTTGATGATTTAAGTGAAATCATTGTCCGTTTAATGTAGTTGGAATCATTCAAGACTTCGGATTAATCCTAGTCAATAGAATATGAATTTGGAGAAGTGTGGAGTACACGTTCATATAAAATTGATACGGATTAATACTTTGAATAAGCATGTTGATGCATGTCGAGATTAATCTCGTAGTTGCATGGTTTGCATGGCTAAGTAATGATTTAATATCATATATTGTATGCAAATTCGAAATTGCATGAATAGCCATGAAAAACAACATGAATAGGTGCTTAGTGAAAGGGTGTGTTCACTAAAAGGTACCTATTCAACTAAAGGGTGCTTATGTTCAAAGGAAGGGGTGTCTAAAACCTATATAAGGGAGTGGAATTCATTTTCTGAATACACACAACATCACCTACGAATTTGAGAGCTTTGAAGCAACAAATATTACATAAAGTTCCATAAGTTGCTCGTGTTCTAAGCCTAAGACTCGAGTGTCGTTATTGTCTTATCCTGCGAGGGATTTCGTGATACTCAAGCTAAATAGGGTCGAAATACTCTTTAAGGAAAGCGTGCTACGCGATTCAATAAATATCCAAGCCTCTCTTCTTTCAGTTAACCCAAAAAATACAACAATTCTCGTTGAGAAAGTTCCTCCGGAACTCTTCGTCTGGCATGTCGTCAAAAAAGTTGAGTTCAAGACTGTGTGAATGGTTCTCCTTGTTGAATTCGTTGATGTCGAGTGATCAAGACCTTGAAGCGCTCGCGCCTCTCGTCGACGCTTCTGGTTATGTTGTAGAACGACCTCCACCTCGCGTACAAGTTCCACAATTTTTCTCGACCTTTGACTCGTCAAATTTGAAATTCGATCTGCCGAGTTTGATCACTAGGACCAGGAAGAGACAGTATCAAGATATAAAAATAATCTTGTGTTTGGAATTTGTTGACAAATGTGAAGAATTTAGAAGACCATGTTGTGTTTTTATATAGAGTGCTTTTATTTAGAGCTATAAAGTCCAATGATACCATGCACAATGCACAATGCACTTACGATATACTGTAATTTGTTAGAAAAGCTACCTACCATTTATCTACTTCCTCTCATTCATATTACATCGATCTCTAACTACCTTTTTTGTTAATTATATTAATAAATACAAATTAATTAACTTAAAAAAATAATAATACTGTATCTAAATTCAAATAATTGATTTTACTGAAATTATTAAAATAATAATTCATGTTTAAAGGGTCAAATATTATTGCTACTTTACAACTAATTTTTTATAAAACATTTTAGATAATATTTATCAAAATATTTTTGATGTCATTATATTCAATCCGATAATTGATGAATTAATTGAAAACAAACACAACTTCTTCGTATGCAAGAAAAAAAGGTAAGGAGCATGAAGCATAAAGTGCCAAACATAAAAGATACATGTTCAATAATTTTAATACTAATATCATAATGTGTCGTAAATAAATAAATAAAAGTGTGAGGTGTAACTGGTGCAGCGAGCGGTGCTTAGGCCATCTTAGCGGTGCTTAGGCCATCTCCAACCGAGAAATCAAAAATTAATCTCAAAATAAGTTTAAGTTTAAGTTTACAGTAATTTGACTCCAACCGAAAAACCAATATTCAAACTTAAAAGAATTTTCTTTAAATATTCTTTTTATACAATTATTTATACTATTTTTATAAATAACCAACATCCTTGTAAATTTACTATTTAACCACATAACTTTTGACATCAAAAAAATTTAATAAATATTATTTTCAATTTACCTGCTTATCGATCAATTTTGTTGTTGTGATTCATAATTTATTTATTTTTGTAATTCGTAGCATTTTATTTTAAGTATATTATTTTATTTTATTTTTATTATCAATTAAATATTTAATATTTAATTATATTTTATATTGTGATATTTATTTTTTTATAAAATAATTTGTTTTAATTATTAATGATCTGATTATTTAAAAACATTACGTTATAAAAAATATTAAATAAAAAACAAAAAAGATTAATGAGTTATTTTTATTAATTTATAAAAAAACGTAAGTATTTTTTTGGTAAGTCCCACCATAAAACCTATAATAGGTTTATGTTTTGGTATCGGTTGAAGCATCTATCCTACTCCAAAATAGGTTTATGCTCTTATATTTTGTTAAGATGTCCCATTACTCCCATATCGCCCTTCAAGATCTTTAACATCAAATATAAGTTAAATTATATTATTATCTTAAAAAATAATTAATGTGTTATTGACTTATTTTCAATATAATATCAAAACAAGCTCGCCAATAAAAATTTTACTTACCCAAAGAGGGACACATTTATCAACGAGTAGAGCCCTACTCATGAGAAAGCGTCTTAAAATTTTGTTGATTTTTCTCGAAACTTGACTTTATTGTATGTTGATTGTCATGTTATTTGTACCTATATTCTATCTCATGATATCATTATGAGAGCAGCAAGCCCGTTTCAAATCTTCAAACAACTAGTAGCAATTATTGTCATAAGCCAAATTGAACAAAGAGAGTGATAAAAACATTTTTTTTTATACTCGAGGGGATTGACAAACTCGGAAACGACGCTGATTGGTCCAGAAGAAAAACATCGCCTTCATGTTTTGCCACGTTTATTAGGGCCAACTAACGAAAATGCCTTACGACATCCAGAATTTCCGATGTGGCCTCCCTGCATCCTCATCTTGCATGTGCTGCCAGAACAAATCATTACAAAATGATGAACATTAGAAAAGAAAAGAAAAACGCCCCAGCACTCTTGCTCTCTTAACGTGATCAAAATCAACACACAAGTCACTCGTACTTTTCGAAGGATAGCCAGAGATATTACTATAAGGAACTACATGCACATTTACACAATGATCTATCCTACTATAGTTAAGGAAGGTGAAGACAAATGTGGTTTTATAATGCGTGTCAATATCAAACAAATGTTAACTGGATGGGTAACAATCAAAAACCTTTGAACTCGGAAATTGCAACGAGCAGTTCACCAGCTACAAACACTTACAATGTTACTATAAGCTGGTTTAATTAATGCAATCCATAAGAGGATAAGAGGACACAAGCAAACTTTACAGATCCAGAGAACTAAAACGAAAATAATGTTGAAAGAACGAGACTATAAAATTAAAATCGAAGATAATCAATTGATCCTTGGTACACACTAATAAACATACAAGGCAAACCACTCCACAACGCACTATCATATTCAGATATCGGCCAAGCTCACAGATTCATCATATCTTTGTCATTCCCAAATTCTAATAAAAAAAAAATTAATTTTATTTATTTATTTCACTTTGAGCAATAATTAAATTTTTAATCAGTGCAAAAGATCTACCAATTAGGGCAAAAGACCCCCTTTACCGAAATCGAAACACAAAAATCGAAAAGCAATATAATCTCAAAAACTAACGAATTCTTTGACGATCCCTTTGTAGACGAGGATGGGGACGGCTATGCCGAAGATTCCGACGAGGGCAAAATTGCGGCGGGTCCACCGGAAGTTGAACTCCAGATTCTCTCTGGACGTTGACCAGTCCTCGATCCAACGGTTCTTGTTAGCTTCCATTCCTCCACCCATCTTTCTTTCTCTCTCTAGCTTCAGGTTCAAGTGTGAATTTTGTTTACGGAGTGGTGGTGTGGGTGGGTTCTCACGGTGGCCTGCGGATGGGTGTTTTGTTTATGTCCTATGAAATGACAATTATAACCTTATCAAAAATTGAATATAAACCCGGTCCACAACTTAAATACCACGCAAATGACTCGATCTAGAAATACCCACAAATCAAAGTCCATCTCTCCTGTTTCATTTGCGCTGTGAATGTTGTTTTAAGAAACTACTCAATAATTACTTGGTTCTGAATTTATTTTCTTATTATACTCTCCTTCATCATCATCTTCTTCTTCTTGCTTAAGGTGAATTTAAGCATTGATTTTATGATTTATGTTTGCATTTTTTTGCAACTATAAGCAACCACAAACTGTTTGATGAAATGCCTGAATGAACTCATTGCATTTCTATTTATTTGTATTTTTTGCAGTAAGGGAATGGCAAAAGGTTTGATATGGGCTACCGCAGAGGACATTGCTAGGAACAGAGGCAGGGTTCTATCTCTATACCGTCAGATATTGAGGAGCCTTAACTCGCCTCGTCTGCCGCTCAACTTAGCGGCAAGGCTAGCCAAGAAGGCCGAGGCCAGAGCCGCTTTTATGTTGGGCTCCGAGGAAACATCGCTTCACAACATTGAAGACCTTATCGACACTGGGGAACATGCTCTCTCAGCTTTAAGGAAAGGCGAAATCCCCAAGTATGCACTTATATGAATCCCTGATTCGGTACGCACTCTTAGTTGCATGATCGATAATATATCGAGCCTTTTCTTGTTCCTTGGATTTCATGTGAAATATAGCTGTGTTTGTTGTTGGGAATTGGTTTTGGTGTTGGTATTTAAATTTTATTACATGTCCATCCCCGGAAAAAGATTGTTTTTGTGAAGTGAATAATTTCTCTGATTCAATAAAGTATTTACTAGCGAATCATGAACAAATCACATTGAGCTCTTTACGAGGGCACTGTGCACTTTATTCCTCGATCATGGCTCGGGGTAGTGACATACGGGTTCAATTGGCTTGATGCTATGGTACTACATGTACATGTGTCCGATGGTGACCAAAGGGTTACTTACATGTGAGTGACACTATACACAATTCAACCCCTTCCACTCCAGTCTTCAATCTTCATGTCATCCGATATTAATCTGCAAAGTGTAAAGCAGTAAATTTGACATTAATCCCATGTCAAAGGCTTTTTCTCTTCATCACCATCAAACTCCATTTCTAGGAGAAGAAAACATCTACAACAGCAACACATAAAATGCATGCAGATTTCAGCTGATTTATATTTGTAATTCTCTTTCTACTGGGTTTTTCAATTATGCATGTGTGTGTGTTTGTTGAGTTAATTCTGTGTCTTGAGTGAGTTCTTGTTGGGGTTTGTGTATTCGTGCTCTGCACATGCTGATCTTTTGGTGCTTTGTCTCATGGTTTTTTTTAATAGGGTTAATTATATTTTGCAACTTTCATGTTTGGTGGATTTTACACTTTTTTACCTTGCCGGAACTCTTTATGAGGGCTCCTAACCTCTGGAACGATGGATGCTTTCCCAAGGGCTTTGTGCCCAACACCTCGAAACCGCTCGCGCTCTCGTCGACGCTTCGGGTAACATTATAGTGGGATGTTTTCGATCGACTAACTTACTCGTATACTACACTAGTAAAGATCAATTAAATCTCATACTACATTACTTAGAGATTACTTCAAATTGAGATGATTATTGTTGATGTTAATGTATATTATTTAAAAATCATCATTTGATAACGTTCAATTTGAAAACATATAACAACGTTATGTAATTCTTACTATTACAATTTTAGAAATAGTTGATCGACAACATAAATTTTCAATTATATCAAAGATTAGTAATCCAATTATACGTATTTTATTCATTGTGTTGATGATCATGGATAAAAATTCGCTCATTAATTCAACAAAATCGAAACAAAAGTGCATAAATCGTGAATTTGTTCATAATTTTAGCATAGGCTCGTCTCTGCCAATTTCCTGTCTATCGAATATGCTTTTCTCATCGGCCTCCGCTAAAGTCTCGTCTCGCCTATCGACTCTGGTTGTTGCCTCGCTGTCTCTTATCCGTTGAAAGATCCGCTGAAATCTTCATCGACGGTTGTTGTTGAAATCTTTTTCGATCTGATCTGATGTAATCTTCATCGACCGCTGCTGATTAGTTGTTGACCCGAAAAGAAAAATTAGTATTGACCACATAACAGTTACCAAAAAAATTTACATGAAACATCAAAAATCCTAAATTACATTAAACTAACGAAAAACTTATATGGTGAAATTGAAAAGTAAATATAAAAATAATATAAATGGGTCATATTGTAGTTAATGATGATGGTGGTCAACGGTGAACCCCTTTTGAAATAGTGTGACAGTGGTGAATGGTGATGATGAGAACCGGTTTTTTCAGGTCCTAATCATGATCCTTCTCGGCCGAACGAGTTTTGATTTTGAAGAGTCGGAGCTCGAGACGGAAGAAAATTTGTGGAACCGCGGTTCAAGGTCTGAATGGTTCTTCTCGTTGAATTTGTTGATGTATGGAGCCTTGTGCTTGAACACCTTGAACTGCTCGCACCACTCGTTGATGCTTCTGGTAACATTATAGTGGGACCTCCACCTCACGTACAAACAAGTTCCATAATCTTTCTTCCGTTTCGATCGTCAAAATCGAAACTAGATCGGTCGAGTCGGATCATTTGGATGAGAGACAATAAGTAATTAGATCCATTTTTTTCATATTTATCAGGAACGAAGAATAATCAATTAATGTCTTAGACTATCTACAATAGCGTGTCAAATTTGACACTTTTATTTTACCACGTCAGCTTGACACAAAGCTGACACAATCAATTAACACCTTATTCATCAGTCAACAGAGTGTTATTCAGACTATCCACAACAATCAATTCAATTGCAATTCAATTGTCAAATGTGTATCAAGTTATCCAGCAGAAGTTGTTAAAAGTGTCAAATTTAACACCTTGTGGGCCCAGTGTCAAAATTTGATCCCAAACCAACTCAAATTTGACACCTTCAACGGCCCCACCCATTCTTTGTGTAATTAAATAAATAGAAATTGAGCCAATTAAATAATGACACTTGTTTTTATAATTAATTTTTTTCACCTAATTTTTTAAATTAATTTTTAAACAATAATAATTAAAAATAAAAATAAAATAAAAATACTATTATTTTTTATTATTTATTCTCTATAAATAGAGTGTAGGTTTGTTTCATTTGGACAGTAAAAAAAATTCACAATTTTTACTCTAATTTTTCATTTTTTTGTGTTTGTATTAAATAAATAATATTATTTATTCTATTAAAATATTATAGATTTTCCAAAATTATTTTTTGTTAAATTTACTTAATTTTCAGGTTTGGTAAATTATTTATGTAGTAATTTTATTATAATAATTATATATAAGAAATTAATAAAGAGAAATAAATAATATGATAAAGTATAAAATAGAGTGATATACCGTAGAAACTCTATATAGTAATACTCTATATAAGAATAAACTCTCTATAGTAATAAAAAATGCAAGTCCCAACTTGGGACCAGTTATAAATAGAAATAAACTCCACATTGTCATAAGTCATACATTTTTTAAGTCTCATCTTAAGGATTTATACCTCTATATAAGAATAAATAATTACTATATAATAAAAATATTTATTAATAATGTTTTTATTTATGAAAATCAATAACATGTTTAAGATGACTTGAAATATTTATGAAAATCAATATGATCAAAGTTTATAGTATTAATATTTTATTTAATTTGTATGTTAAACACAATTTTTACACATATATAGTCAAAATTTATTATTTAAAACTATTAAATTAATTTTGTGAATTTAAAGATAGATAATATTGTATATATATTATTTTTATTTTTATATTATTTTTCTAAAACCCTATATAAGAATAACTCTCTATAGTAATATTTTTTTTCGTCTCAACGATATGACTGTACGGAATTTCTACTGTAAAAGAAAGAGAAAATAATTGACAGCATGATGTACCTTTATATAGATATTCCATAGTACGGTCCCCCGATGATACCATGCACAATGAACTAATATAATTATGATATAATTTGTTACCTACCCATCTATCTATAATTTATCAATTTATAATATATGAGAAGTGAATCTCTCGTAACTCAATAATAAATCTTGGATTAATTTGACACATTTATCTAAGGGATGATAATATTCTAAATAATTTACGTTCACACAATATAATTCATTTTTTTAATTAATATTTGATATATATTATTTTCAAATAATTAATAAAAATATATAACTAATTACAATATAATTTAATATTTTTCTTTTATATCATTATATTTACATTCTTAATATTTTATTTCATTAGTTTTGAAATTATACTTTAATTGTGTGAATATATATATATATATATATATATATATATATATATAAATTTTGTATACTTTATACAAAAAAATATTACTTTAAAGAGTAGTTGTGGGGTTTTCTTTATAAATAACAAAGGAGGTGTCACAACTAGTACGGAACATATGAAGTATAAAATAATGTTTTGATATTGGGGTATTGTTTGTTGGAGTTGTGTACTTAATGTCTAGATTTAAGTATCGGTAAACTCCCGGTCATAGCATTTAATCTATTTAATTAATAAACAATTATTTGCATTAATTATTATTAATTATGCAAAATATAGTCCTGGATTTTATACGTTGTAGTTAGTATGATGTGTCTGGCCCACACGGAAGATCATACTATCGGTTACTCGTATTTAATCGAACAGTTGCTCACGACCTAGATGGACACGGACCAATCCATCGGTATAGTCGTTGTGTGAGAGAGAAAATAATTTGTCTTAATTATTTTATCACACTTGTACACTTGGTGTATTGGGCGGATCAGCTTGAGATTTATTGATTAGGATTGCCTTGGATAATCAATTTAAATCTCAGAGTATTTTATTCTCAATCCCTGAAATAATTGCGGGTGTGTATATTTAATATTAGTGACTTTGATTTTCCAAAGGAATTAACCGATTTAATTATTGGGTTAATTACCGGTTAAGTTGGGTCACTGTATTTTATATATGGCATGCCGTGAATTCTTGAAGGGACAGTGTATCCCGTAAGGGTTGATAATATCCCCGAGATGAGTTCATAAGGAATTATTATGTAAACCCTGCAGGTGGATTTAATCCGCATAATAATTAAAGTTGAACGGTACTAGTCTCGGATATAAGAAATGAATAATATTTATTGAGCAATAAATAAATTTATTCATGGATATTTAAATCTTAAATACACGGAATAAATAATACTAATATAAGAAATGAATAATATTTATTGAGCAATAAATAAATTTATTCATGGATATTTAAATCTTAAATACACGGAATAAATAATACTAAGATGAAGAAATATTATTTGATATAATATGGAATAATATTGGGAGTGCAATTTTATTTATATAGTGGAAAATAAATAAAATTAATATTGATAAGAATTAATGGATTTGGGTTGGACCCAATTTAATTTTCAATATTGAAGCCCAATATTTATTCTCCTTATGATCCCCTACGTAGCCTATAAAAGCACTACATGGTCTTCACTTTTCATAACTAAGAGAACCTAAGTTACGCCAACTAAAAAGTTTTGAAGAGTGAGGAAGATCCATAAGGTGTTCGATAGATCGTCGCCCACACGACGTTCGGACAAGGTGCAAGGAATACGTGGGAAGATCGCAAGGTCATCAACGTGTTTGATTTCGTTTCTCCGTACAACGAATCTAAGGTAAAATCATAAACCCTCTTCTATGATTTTGTGTGATTAATTGTAGTATGTACATGAACACACGATCCGGTAAACGTACGAACTTCGGGGACGGGGATTCGAGATCCCCGGCGAAGATCGAAAGGGGCGGCCGAAACCTAGGGTTTCGACCGCCGGTAACCGCGCCAAGGAGGAGCCCCGGCTGGACGCCGGGGCACGCGATCGACCAAGGGTCGATCGCTGGGGAAGCCGCCGTGGGCTGGAGCCACGGCAGATGCCCCCCCCCCCCCCCCGACCTCCCTGGACGGCGGCGTGCGCGCGGGGAAGCTCCGGCCGAAGCCGGAGCGGGCGATCGACCGAAGTCGATCGCGGAGGGCAGCCGCGGGCTGGTGCCGCGGCTGGGGGCCCTCCACCCCGTGAGGTGGTGGCGGTGAGTCGCCGGACTCACCGCCGGCGGGTGCTGATCGGATCAGCCCCGCGGGGATGCCGTGCATCCGCGGCGATCGTCATGCACGGCGATCGCGAACCCTAGCGGGGTTCGGCTAGGGTTTCTAGCCGCGGGTTCATCCCGCGACGGTGTTACTCTCGTCGAGCCCGGTTCGTTGGTGTTCGCGTTCATGGATCCGACTCGTGGGAGAAAATCGGCTGGGGGCGGGCTGCGTGTCTTCGGACGCGTAGTCTCCAAAGGTCGGACTCCTGCGGATGAGTCGGGCATCCGATTATTCCGGCGATGAAGGATTTCGTTCGGGTTATTGTTTTCCGCAAATTTTAATAGCCCGGGATATCGATTTCCAACAACTGGTATCAGAGCGTTTGGTTTCGTGTTCATGTATATGCTCGATTATTGTTCTACCTTGCAGGATTTCCGGCTATCATGGTTATTTAATTATTGTTAATTTTATTATCATGATTATTAAACTCTCGGACATGTCGAGATTCGTTTTATGTGGTTGAATGTTTGTAATAGTAAAAATTCGGGGGTTGACCGAATTTAGGATTTATTATTATTACGCACTTTATTTTTCCGGAAAATGTATAGGGTCGATTTCATGCATAGAATCGATACCGGATATTGTAATTTAATTCTTGTAATTTTATTACGTTGGTTCGATGTTGAGACGATCACCGGAAGACGAAGAAGGTGTGACGAAGAAGACGATGGACGAGAGGGACGATCAACCCCATGATCGAACCTCACGATCGACCGCGAGGAAGGGGGCCAATCGCCCCTCGGCCGTGGGCTGCCGCCGGCGTTGGTGGTGGCTGGCCGGCTGGAGTGGCGGGCGGCGGTATCCCCTCCGGTGGCCGGTCGATCATGGTGATGGGGGTGGTGCGGGGACTCCCAACCCGTGCTACTCCTACCATAACCCAACTTTCCAAATTAATTCAGGTTTCCTATTTGAGTACTTTCCTTTTAGGAAACTCTCATGGATTTGGAAAAGAATTAATTTAAATTAATTTTATTTCTATTGATTTAATTCCTTCATGGAATTTTTCATAGATTAGAAATTTAATTAATTTAGTACTAAATTTATTTTTCCTATTTGATTATTCCTACTCATGGGAATATTCATGGATTAGGAATAAAAATAAATTTGGAAAGTAGTGAGTCCTAATTCATTTATTTCCTTATTCTATTATAGGAGTCTTTTAGAATATTCCGAGTTTAACTTGGATAGATTATTCTAGAGATTTAATAGAATTAGATAGGAAAATAAATAAATAAAAATATTAATAATATTTAATTTTATTTTTGATATATTCAATTGACTTAATTCTTAGAATTGAGTAACTTTTGGATTAATTGAAAATAAATGGATTTAAATATTGGAGATTAATATTCTCGTCACATGGAGCATTCAAGAAACGAAGACTGAAGACTAGAGGATGCATATGAAGATAAAGCCATGATAGTCGGGAAAATAATTTCTCTAGCATTATTTTGACTATGTGATCTATGTGCTTTATTGCTTTCATGCATGCTATATGTGTTTATTTTATGCACTAGATAGCGTATCCCTTTGTCATAAAAAGCTAAGTGGGAGAGGGGATGGAAACATTCCCATGGTCTCCATTGCTGTTCTCTTGGTGACTCTTATGGACTTTCGAAGTTCGTATAGACGAGTCATTGGAGGAGAATTCTTATAATTCCTTTTATAAGAAACATTGATCAAGTTTATCAAACAATGCCTAATTTGTCTTTCTGAAACTGATTTCAAGTCGACTCATTCTCACCCCGGGGAGTGGAATGGAGCCAAAGCCACTTGGTCATGTGGATGACACAAATTAGAGACCTTCGTACCATTCTTTGATAGATGGATCGATTGTCTGCTCGGCTCCCTCATTTATGAGAGATAGGGTCGTTCGCATGGTGAATCACTGGTTAGAAACTTCGAGTTTCACTTATGATTCTCCGCGTCTTGATTTACGAGATCATATGGA
The DNA here is from genome assembly GCA_954870475.1 of Euphrasia confusa. Classification (NCBI taxonomy): domain Eukaryota; kingdom Viridiplantae; phylum Streptophyta; class Magnoliopsida; order Lamiales; family Orobanchaceae; genus Euphrasia; species Euphrasia confusa. The sequence goes on from OX940960.1 coordinate 30,973,401, forward strand.
TCAAATAATTGGATTTCAATTATATAAATCTTTTTGGTATGGTAAACGTCCACACGAACGTGGCTTGCTATACTGAATGGGATTTTAGAATAATTGATGTAGACAGTTATAGGAAATTGTGAGGGATTGCGAGTTATCGTAAACGTCCACACGAACGTGGCTTGCGGTGACATAACAATTCTAAACGATTCACCTTAGTACTGAGTAATGGTTTACACTTAGGTACGCTTTATAGTATTCTTCCCAACGAAGTAACGCTATAATGATGTACGACCAAAGCAAATCTAATTGCTAAATCATTTGGGTGGGTAAACGTCCACACGAACGTGGCTTGCCTTACCTGATGGGATTTTAGATGTGATTAGTGATTTAATGATATTATTCCAGGGAAATAATGTCGGATATTAAATTAATTGTTTGTTTAAATGTGCTTATAGGTTTAGAAAATGTCTATGAGTCCACTTGAGATGATACTTGAGGAATTTGACGCACTGGTTCCACACTGTGTTGAATGGAAAGAAGAGTTAGACATTGCTCAGACTGCAAAGGAGTACAAAGACGTACTCAGTGAAACTTGTCCTCCTGGACTCACCATTAACTCAACTGAGGATGAGTTTTTTGACTTTGAAAAATGGGAGAGTGCTCGTTCACTAGCCATTAATCATGATGTCATGCTCAAACTCAAGTTGCTGTTTGGACATGATGGGGAGGCTAGAAAAGAGGCGATGAGGATACTCGTAAAGATCTGTTACTTCGATGAAACACTTGACCATGTTTTTGAGATGATGGATCTTTTGGAAGAGTTGAAACAATCGCAAGCTCTTATAGCCAAAGCCAAAGGTTTCGGACCTAAAGGCAAAGGAAAGGAGAAGAAGACAAGTAGGTCCGGTGGTCCTAAGGGACTTGGACCAAAGGGTGGGATAAAGAAGCCTTCTGGCAAAAATCCCCAAGGGAAGCAGTCTGAGTACTGGGGGTCTACATCTTGTCCTCTCAAAGGTACGAATTTTTCTTTAGTCGTAAAACATAGTCAGCGGTATTATCTACCAGAATTCTGGTGTGTAGATATGGAACCACTGACGGTATGTGCATTCTAAATGCAGGGGTTCCAGAAAACCCAGCGACTTAGATAAGAAGAGTTCGAGTCCACATGGGCGAAGCTGTTGAGGAAGCAGCGGTTGCAGTGGAAGACGTTTATCTTTTTGATAATTATAGGATTTCATTTCAAGTTTATTGCTTTGTACCTTTTAGAAAGAACCTTTTGTTCTGGATTTCTATGGATATTTTATTTCTTTAATCATTTGATGGTTTAGATAAGAAATAATGGCGATATCTATTCTGGTACATTAGATAGCAATATATGAATGATGAATCCTTAGTCTACCACGATGCAACAAACCGTTAGATATGAACTTGTTTTACTTATTAGATGTATTTCTTTATCAATCATTATACTTGTGAATTCTTTAACTTGGTAGTATCTATTCAAAAGGGATTCAAAAGGTCGAAATTGATTCGATCAATTATAGTTGGAGGAATGGACCTCCCGACCTGAGAATCGATCTTGATAGATGATATGACTAAGTTAACCTTTCTGGATAAAGGATGGAATTCGGACAAGTATAGAAAATGATTAGTGATTAATGCGGTATGTGTAATTAGAGAAGGAACGAGTCATTCCTAGAATACTCGAGGATGGATTAGACTACTTGTTGTGCCATAAAGGCGGAGTGTTTTCAACACAATGCTAATATGGGGATCCTTCAAAGTATATCCATTGGAAGCCTGCGACTTGTTCGCGGAGGCTATCACCTATCTAACACATAGCATAAATCAAAGGTTGAGATTAAGTCTCAAACGACTACACCATACACTGATGTGTAGACATGGTGTGTCAGAAGTAAGAGATGAAATTCTAATAGTAAAAGAACAAGTTCGTTCGGAACTACCTATGTTCTATGGATATCTCTAGAATATCCTAGAAGAACAAGTAATTGTATGTTTAATAGTACTACGAACCAGATGGGTGTCCTCTCCCGGTTCTTAGAGGAAGACTATTAGATAAACTACAATGCCCTAACTGACAATGTACTTCAAATGAGGAAAAGGATAGACTAAGAACCAGCCTAACCGAGTGGCGATACACCACTAACTGCACCTAATGTTATTACTGTTATACACCGGAACGCCATTGCAGTGGGAGGTTGTTAAGCAACCGGAGATGTTCATAAAGACTGGAGGAGTTTTAACTCTGGATCTAGTTGACATGAAATCGATCCCTAGTTCTGCAAAGAGGCAGTACTAATCTAAATGTGCCTACTTGGATAGCAATAATTTATTATTGTTAAAGAGGCAAGATCATTTAGAGGTACAAGCTTAGTAAGTCCATTTTGGATTATCACAAAGCTGAAACTTATGGAACTTGCAAATTGATGAGGTAGTCCATTTTATGGATTCATCAAGAAGCATAGACAAGATTGGTGTATTAGAGACGTAATAGAAACAAGGTGGTGTTTCTCGGAATTTTATGTAGATAACACTTTATCGTTGGTAACAATGTAAAAGCGTTGTCAGACATAAAATAGAGGTTGTCTAAATAAATCAAGATATAAGATTAAGATGAAATTGTATCATGTTCTTAGAAATCTTTCGATCTCTGGATAAGAACACTTGCACTTCTCTTAAGATATCTTATACGATTATGGTTTGTTTTAAACATGCACAATTCTGAGAAAGGTTATTGCCCTTCGAGAACAGAATACATCTATCTAAGGTATGTGTCTTGCACACATAAAGGAGATAGATATAGACAAAGCGGTTTCCTACACTTCGAGTGTGGAGAGCTTTGTGGATGCAATGTTGAAAAACAAGAACCTGATATCAACTATGCGGTTAGCGTAGTGGGAGGATATCAAAGTAATCTGGATAAGAAATATTCGAATGCTGTAAAGTACTTGGAAGTGCTGGATTACTAGCAATACGAAATCTTCTTAGATTACAGTTTCTCAGATCCAAAATCAGAGAAGGACCAGTGTAAGTCGATATCAGGCTATGTGTTCACTTTTAGAAGAGGTGGAACCTAAGGAAGAAAGAGTGATAAGCGTGAAGCTTCTCGGACTCTATCATAAACCGAATAGCAGCCTCAGAGGCAGCGGAAGTTTTGGTTAGGTTCCGGAATGACCTCTGAACTTGGATATGACTCTTGGTTCACCAAAGGCTATGTACGTAGCGGTGCATGGAGAACTGGAAGAAGTCATAAGTTCAAAAGGGTGATGATAACACATAGAGCCAGTACCACCTGATACGAGTCATCGTCAGAGGGACGATGCAGTAGTCACCAAGATAACTTCAGAGCGGCAACCTAGATTGCTCACTCACATAATACTTCTGGGAAGTATAACTTAAGCACGTGATGAGTATGGGAGTCGGGAGTTTGGAGGAAATGACTAGACCTTAGTACAAGTGGGAGATTGTTGGAGTTGTGTACTTAATGTCTAGATTTAAGTATCGGTAAACTCCCGGTCATAGCATTTAATCTATTTAATTAATAAACAATTATTTGCATTAATTATTATTAATTATGCAAAATATAGTCCTGGATTTTATACGTTGTAGTTAGTATGGTGTGTCTGGCCCACACGGAAGATCATACTATCGGTTACTCGTATTTAATCGAACAGTTGCTCACGACCTAGATGGACACGGACCAATCCATCGGTATAGTCGTTGTGTGAGAGAGAAAATAATTTGTCTTAATTATTTTATCACACTTGTACACTTGGTGTATTGGGCGGATCAGCTTGAGATTTATTGATTAGGATTGCCTTGGATAATCAATTTAAATCTCAGAGTATTTTATTCTCAATCCCTGAAATAATTGCGGGTGTGTATATTTAATATTAGTGACTTTGATTTTCCAAAGGAATTAACCGATTTAATTATTGGGTTAATTACCGGTTAAGTTGGGTCACTGTATTTTATATATGGCATGCCGTGAATTCTTGAAGGGACAGTGTATCCCGTAAGGGTTGATAATATCCCCGAGATGAGTTCATAAGGAATTATTATGTAAACCCTGCAGGTGGATTTAATCCGCATAATAATTAAAGTTGAACGGTACTAGTCTCGGATATAAGAAATGAATAATATTTATTGAGCAATAAATAAATTTATTCATGGATATTTAAATCTTAAATACACGGAATAAATAATACTAAGATGGAGAAATATTATTTGATATAATATGGAATAATATTGGGAGTGCAATTTTATTTATATAGTGGAAAATAAATAAAATTAATATTGATAAGAATTAATGGATTTGGGTTGGACCCAATTTAATTTTCAATATTGAAGCCCAATATTTATTCTCCTTATGATCCCCTACGTAGCCTATAAAAGCACTACATGGTCTTCACTTTTCATAACTAAGAGAACCTAAGTTACGCCAACTAAAAAGTTTTGAAGAGTGAGGAAGATCCATAAGGTGTTCGATAGATCGTCGCCCACACGACGTTCGGACAAGGTGCAAGGAATACGTGGGAAGATCGCAAGGTCATCAACGTGTTTGATTTCGTTTCTCCGTACAACGAATCTAAGGTAAAATCATAAACCCTCTTCTATGATTTTGTGTGATTAATTGTAGTATGTACATGAACACACGATCCGGTAAACGTACGAACTTCGGGGACGGGGATTCGAGATCCCCGGCGAAGATCGAAAGGGGCGGCCGAAACCTAGGGTTTCGACCGCCGGTAACCGCGCCAAGGAGGAGCCCCGGCTGGACGCCGGGGCACGCGATCGACCAAGGGTCGATCGCTGGGGAAGCCGCCGTGGGCTGGAGCCACGGCAGATGGCCCCCCCCGACCTCCCTGGACGGCGGCGTGCGCGCGGGGAAGCTCCGGCCGAAGCCGGAGCGGGCGATCGACCGAAGTCGATCGCGGAGGGCAGCCGCGGGCTGGTGCCGCGGCTGGGGGCCCTCCACCCCGTGAGGTGGTGGCGGTGAGTCGCCGGACTCACCGCCGGCGGGTGCTGATCGGATCAGCCCCGCGGGGATGCCGTGCATCCCCGGCGATCGCCATGCACGGCGATCGTGAACCCTAGCGGGGTTCGGCTAGGGTTTCTAGCCGCGGGTTCATCCCGCGACGGTGTTACTCTCGTCGAGCCCGGTTCGTTGGTGTTCGCGTTCATGGATCCGACTCGTGGGAGAAAATCGGCTGGGGGCGGGCTGCGTGTCTTCGGACGCGTAGTCTCCAAAGGTCGGACTCCTGCGAATGAGTCGGGCATCCGATTATTCCGGCGATGAAGGATTTCGTTCGGGTTATTGTTTTCCGCAAATTTTAATAGCCCGGGATATCGATTTCCAACATTGTTCACATAAAAAGTGATACTCTATATAGTAATAGTAGTTTTTTTGTTTTTTTAAATTTAATATTTTTTCAATTATAAATTTATTTTTCTTAAATAAAGTTTGTATTTAATATTTTAATATATTATCTTGAATTTCTTATTGATATTAATAAATACAAATTAATTAAATTAAAAAAAATCTAAATTCAAATAATTGATTTTACTAAAATTATTAATATAATAATTCATGTTTATAGGGTCATATATTATTGTTACTTTACCACTAATTTTTTTTTTATAAAAGATTTAAGATAATATTTATCAAAATATTTTTGTTATCATTATATTTAATTTAAAAAATATTAAAATAAATATTTTATAAAAATAATTACACGTTTAAATATTTTTTTATGAAATTGATAAATAAATTGAGAATAAACACAATGAAAAAACACGTCTCATTAATTTTTTTATGAAATTGATATATAACTTGATAATAAACACAATGCTGGAAAATGATGAGTATGTTAAAAGCGTAACATAAAAAATACTATTAAATTTTTTTTAGTTTTAATTTTTTTTTAGAAATTGTTATAATATATATTTAGATGAATTTTAATGAAATGAATATATTAGGGGTGTTATTGTTGTTGAACAAGGATAATACATGATATCCAACCATGGTAATATATTACACGAATGAACATTCTAATAAAATCTATTATATTTTATAAATTTATATATTTTTTAAATATTATAAATTTTGTAGCATTATCACGAGATTAATCAAATATAAAAAATAATTTGAATAACTAATAATAATATTCTATAATTAACTAGATTATATACTTAAAATTATTGATTCAATTTTTTTTTTATTTTAATTTATTTTGAATCGAATTTAATCAGCTGCATAACTAAAACATCTGATATGAAATGAACTGAAATTAAGTCCAAAATTTAATTTATTTTGAAACAAATTTAATTGAGCTTAACTGATCTGAAATGAACTGAATTGAAATTAAGTCCAAAATTTAATTTATTTTGAAACAAATTTAATTGAGCTTAACTGAAACCATCTGATCTAAACGAAAATGAAATTAAGTTCAAAACAACTAAATTATCTCCAATCATTAAACTCAATTTTTTACTTAAATAAATAAAATTTTAATTAGTTTTAATACAAATTTTTTATAAAATTACATATAAATTAAATTAAAAAAATTACAATACAAAATTAAATAATAAAATATTATATTAATAATTAAAAACATAAATATTATTACAACAAATACAATACACGAGTATAAATTATGGAATCCATTACTCTTCAATAACTCTTGAAACTCCTTCAAACTCTTTTTGAGAATATTTTGAAATATAGGAGGTTCACAAAGTGTTATACCTAATTATTATTAATGTTCTAGTATTTATATTGAATTTTATAATTTGTATTTTTTTTTGTATTATGTATTTTATTTTATATTTTATGTTTGTGACATTTATGTTTAATTTTATATTGTATTATTTAATATAATTTATAATATGTATATTTTGCTTGAAATTTTACTTCAATTTATATTTTAATTAAAATTATAAATATTAATCACAAAATTAAAATTAAACAATATAAAATAATAAGTTAGTATAAACATAAAGAAAAAAAACACAATTTAAAAAAATTATTAATTTTAGAAATATAACTAAAACTTATAAAATAATCATAAATTTAAAAGTTATATAAGAATAATATTTTATATACTTTGTAAGAAATATTGTAATGTTAAATTAATTAATTTTAATAATTTATAAATTAAAAAATGTAGGGAGTTGATTTGGAAGTAAATTTAAGTTATATTATTCATTATCTTCAAATTGAGATAGGATTCAGTAAAAATCTATTACATTGGATTAAGGGATTTGGGATACGAGTCTGCAGCAATTCGGTGTTAGCGTGATTTTCTCGGTGACGTTGGTTGAAGCCTTGAAGGCGATTCAAGGTATGAATGATACTTAGCCCTGACAATCACGACAGTGCGGTTTCTAGGGTTTTGATTTTGCATGTGTATGATTATGAGATTGGGTGTAGAAATGCAGTTCGTGATGTTGATTAGAAGAGATTCCCTCTAGATTTTTCACAATTGATTAAACGCAATTTCATTTTTCAACCCAAAAAGGGCTTCCAGTATTCGCTATAGGAGTGACAATTGTTCTTATTAATTGTTAATCAGTTTCGGTTTAGTATCTACCGTAGTACTTGATCTATGATTTGTTTTGATTCTCTTTATTGGTACCGGCTGTTCCTCATGACTGACATACCAACAGTTTTTTCTGTTGATAAAAAACAGCGATTTGAAGTTATAATAATGTTGCTATAATGTAACATGGATCCTCGATGCGGGACGTATTCTGTGTAACAAATTTCAATCGATCAAGTCGATACCATCATTCCATATGTATGGGACTCTTTATGCGAGTATTGTTTCACATTTTGAGACAATGTAAATGTACATGTTATACAATGGAAAGTTTGATGATTAGCTTTATGATGATTTAAATTTTGATTTAAACTCAATGGAAATTTGTATACATATATATATATATATATATATATATATATATATATATATATATATATATTGCAGAGTTAAAAATCATGGTTTCGAAGAGTACCCGAGATGCAGCGACCAGTAACTAGAAGTAGTAAAAAACCAGATCATCATAGCTTTATGACTAGGGACGATATATCAAGAATGATATATAGTAGTATATTGTTTTGCGGCCAACTCTTTAGAGAAGAGGATGCTATAAAGAAAAAAGAGGAAAAACAACAGAAAATTCAAGATGGTACCGTTTCTTTTTTAAAGCGTCGCAAATCAGGTCAATTGATCCTGGTACACAGTAATAAACACACACAAGGCGACGGCAGTCGCTAATTCATGGCACAGCTGAACTCAAACCACTCCACAAAGCATTATATCATAATCATCCATTATTAATTTAGTGAAAGTGAATTAGCTGGATGAATTATTTTTTGTCCATCTCTTCTGTTTCGTTTGCCCTGTGAAAATTGTTTAAGAAACTACTCAATAATTAGTTTGTTCTGAATCTATTTTCTTCCAACGCTTTTATACTCTCCTTCATCATCATCTTCCTCTTCTTGTTCAAGATAAATATAAGCATTGATTTTACCATCTTTTTTTGTATTTTTTTCGCATCTATAAGCAACCACAAACTGTTTGATGAAATGCCTGAATTAACTCATTGCATTTCTATTTATTTATATTTTTTGCAGTAAGGGAATGGAAAAAGGTTTGATATGGGCTACCGCAGAGGACATTGCTAGGAACAGAGGCAGTGTTCTATCTCTATACCGTCAGATATTGAGGAGCCTTAACTCCTCTCGTCTGCCGCTGAACTTAGCGGCAAGGCTAGACAAGAAAGCCGAGGCCAGAGCCGCTTTTATGTTGGGCTTCGAGGAAACATCCCTCACAATATTGAAGACCTTATCGACACTGGGGAACATGCTCTCTCAGCTTTAAGGAAAGGCCAAATCCCCAAGTATGCACTTATATGAATCCCCTCTTCGGTACACACTCTTAGTTGCCTGATCGATAATATATCGAGCCTTTTCTTGTTCCTTGGATTCATATGAAATATAGCTGTGTTTGTTGTTGGAATTGGTTTTAGTGTTTAAATTTATTACATGTTCATCACCAAAAAAAGATTGTTTTTGTGAAATGAATAAATTCTCTGATTCAATAAAGTATTTACTAGCGAATGGAGGGGTGGAATTGAAAAACATTGAAAAGTTGTGGATCATTTTGCTACTTTGAATTCATATCATACCAAATATTTCCGTTATTTAAATCCGAATGCGAAAAACACAACAGCAAGATCTCAAGTAAGAGAGAGAAATGAATTGAAAAAGAAAAACGACGAAACATATGCTATACAACACGAAACATGAACAAATCACATTGAGCTCTTTACTAGAGCACTGTGCACTTTATTCCTCGATCATTGCTCGGGGTCGCTGCAGGGTAGTGATACGGGGTCAAGTGGCTGATGCCGTAATTACTACATGGATATGTCCAATGGTGACCAAAGGGCTACATGTGAGTGACACTAAACAGTAAACACAATTCAAAACCCCTACTCCAGTCTTCGTATCATTCCATATTAATCTGTAAAGGGTAAAGAGGTAAATTCGACATTAATCCCGTGAAAAAGGTATTTTCTCTTCATCACCCTCAAACTCCATTTCTCACTCCCCGAGAAGAAGAAAACATCTACTACAGCAACACATAAAATGAAGGCAGGTGTCAGCTGATTTAACATATTTGTAAGTCTCTTTCAACTGGCATTCTCAATTATGCCTGTGCGTGTGTGTTTGTAGAGTTAATTCTGTGTCTTGAGTGAGTGCATTTAGTTTTCTTCGTTGGGCTTTATGTATTCGTGTTGTGCATATGCTGATCTTTTGGTGCTTTGTCTCATGATTTTCTTTTTAATATTATATATGGGTCTTATTTAGCTTATTGTATATTATGTGTTGTCATGATAAACTAAATTTTTTGTAGAAAATGTCAGTTTTGTAGATTTTGATGGAAACCCATTATTTGTTTATTTATATGTTCTCTTTTGAAAGAGATTTTGAACGACATTTTTGGTTCAGACTTTTCTCTTTGTAATTTAAAGATAATATTCTAAAGAAATGTACTAGTATTTTTCTGTACTAATTCTTCATATGTGGATGGACATATCTTTTCAAGTCTGCTTGCTCAATTTTCTAGTTCTGCTCTTAGCAGTCAAAGAAGACAAGATTGATTATGAGATTATCCATGGTTTTCGACATTTTCCCGCATTGCATTGATTATGTTATGTGGCTGAATGATTATTTAATTTTTACCTTTTTGTATTGTTGTCTGCAATCAGTGTTGTACTGTTAGTTGCTTCTATGAGCGTACTTTTTTGCTATACACTTAAACTGTGCAGTTAAGATTCATATTTCAATTTTTTTGAGAAAATGTTACTCCTTGTGTACCCCTACTGTTTCCTGATAAGTAAGATTGTCTCGCAAGAGCTTAGAACCAACAAAGAAGGAATTGCCAATAATCTGACTAATAATATGTATTCCAACTTGTAACTTATTTCGTATTCCAAACTTCTAAATCGCAGACATTTTGTAGACAATTGCAACCACCAAGTATTACTCTCAATGCCCCTTAACTTTGAAAAACTTATGATGTGCATCCATTTCATTAATTTGAAAGGCATATGAAGAGTAAATATGAATGTGAACGCAGCCAAGAAAACCATCTGAGTTATAATTCATCGTTCAATAGATGAAAGATATGATACTTCAGTATTCCATCTTATAAAGCAGCACCCTTGTTTTAAGTTATTTAGGGATTTCGAATTATTCTACCTCTTGGGTTGTGTGTTAATCTTCTAACATAATGTTCTATGTTCTTCTATTCTGGAATGCTTTCATGGTTAAATCCCTGATGTCAGATTAAATTGCATCGGATGTCATTTCCAATGAATTATCTGGTAAGGCTATTCATTTCGTTTTTATAATTGGTTTGCCGTGTGTGTGTGTAAGAGAGAGCTTAGATGATGGAAACAGCTAAACCTCCGTTATAAGTAACAATGTAACATTCAAAATCTAAAAGTAATTACGATATTAGCAATTCCCCGACTACTTCAGCTAACCATCTGTATAGTATAATATTGTTGAAGAAATACCCAATGACATCAATAGTCCTAATCGAGCATATTTTAGTTCCACTCTCAGGATAGAAAATCACAGCAAAGAAGACGAAGGAACCCCGTGTGCTGAAGATTCCCAGTATCATTTGGGGCTATACAACCCGGCCATGTCAATGGTAGCAGTGATGAGCCTGAGCTCATTATCCATCAGCCTCCTTATCGATGGCCAAAACCATTTTCCGATCACACCCAGAGGACTCTGTCACCAGTATGGGCTTTCACAGTTCAATGCGCCAACTGTTTAAAATGCAGGCTGATTCCGATCAAAGAGAAGTATGAAGAAATACTGAAACATAGTACAGATCAGCTCTTCTCAACCCCCGCCCGGTGGCAAAGGATTATGAGGATCAGGGGTGTAAGAAGCACCAAATTTGCAGATGAGTATGTCTCCTATTTCTCTTGTAGTGGTGCTTTACGTTTTCCTCCACACTCAGATGATATTTTTCTTATATTGTTTTGTTAATCCAATTTCATTGACGAACCCCGTGTGTTAATATATTTACTTTCATAAATCGAAAATGTTTTGTCACTAAAGTTACCACAATTGAGTGGATGCGTCTTGTATGTATCTCAATGCTTGCTTACTCGGCCCTTGTTTGCCATATAAATCACAGAACATTTTAGACGTCAAATCCATCATCCTTTGTTATTTAGATGTAATAGTCATGCTCCTTTATTCATTTTTGTAGGTGTCCTCATTTCGACTCCCTACTAATTAGCCTATACATCTACATAGAGAATTAAAGGACAAACATTCTTCGTAATAGTAACAAAGAGACTGAACCACCAATTCATTTCCTCATGCCATGCATCATCCTCAAAGGTACTGTGCTGCGCCAACATGCTTGAGACTTAGTTCTAGGTGGAAAAATAAAAGCAAAGTCTCTTTGTTATCCCTGTGAATTTTTCTTTTGCTTACATTTTATAGTGGTGGATCATTGCTTGTGCTTTTTGGGGCTTTTGTGATTCTTCACTTAAATTTAAAGTTTAATGAGCTGAACCAAACCTCGGAAATGAGTTACTATTATTAGTTGCCTGATAGATGGACTGTGATGATTTCACTTTTTGGGATGCCGTCTTGAACAGTAAATTACAAAAACTACCTTGGGGGTTTGTTTGGTAACAAGATAAAATTTAAATTATACGAGTAATTTTCTTTATAACAGTACATTTGAGGTTTGACCTAATTATAAATACATGCTCAGCTAACTTTCATAACTTTGATTCATTGTTTACACAAGGGGCTAATTTAATCTTTTTATAAACGTGAAGAGGGGTTTTGACTTGTTCTTTTTTTTTGGCTTTTGAAGGGGTTAATGTAATATACTACTGTATTAAAAATACCCTGGAAAGCTCCTTGCTACACAAGTTGCGGCTTTGACTCAATGTTACAATAATAATCTCGTATTTATGTCATGATGGTATGGTGTTGGAGATGCTACTCCTGGAGCAATGATTCAGGTGGTATATCAACCGTTGAATGCATACACAATACACAGGGGTGTGTCATGTGTGATTGACAGTGTGTGTGCAAATATATTAATTTATTTTAAATATATTTTAAGTACATAAAGTATTACTCCGGGTGTAGCATAGATAAAACCTTGATGGTAGATATACTTCATGATGTGAGATAAAAATTAGGAATTAATTTATGTAATAGAGTTGATCCACTTAAAATCTTTTGCAGCGGTGCAGTATTAGATCCATATATAGATAGTTTGATTTCGTCCATCCATTAATAATTTGATCATTTTTAGATAACACTAGATGGAAATAACGCTTGTAAGGAGTCCTATATAGGCTATATTGTTGATGATTTAAGTGAAATCATTGTCCATTTAATGTAATTGGATTCATACAAAGTTTCGGTTATAATCCTAAGGCACTATAATGTGATTAAGGAGGTGCGGAGTGCACGATCATGTAAAAGTGATAAAGGATTATGTGTTGGATAAGTGGTAGTATATATGCTGAAATTAATACTTGATTTTAGTATGTATATGATGTTAATTTCGTGGTTGCATGTTTAGACATGCAAATCACGAAATTGCATGCATAGAAAATATTTGAATTATTTTCCAAAAGGTGTGACCATTATGAAATGGTGCAACTCTTTCCAAAGGGTGCAGCCCTTCATGAAAGGGCATTTTCACTATCCAAAGGAGTGTTTCAACACCTATATAAGGGTGTTGAAAATCAGATTCTAAGACCCACGAAAATTAAGAGCTTTGTGTTAACGAAGTATAGCGAATAAACATTCTATAGTATACTTGTTTCTACGCCAAAGAACAAGTGCGGTATTGTCTTATCCTAGAAGAAGTTTCGTGATACCTTGGCTGTTATAGGGTCGAAATATTCTTTAAGGAAAACGTGTAAACGTGATTCAATATTTTCCAAAGCCTCCACATTCAGAAACACACAAAAGAAACAACAATCTTAAAGAATATTTCCTATTCTGAACGATGGAGTCGGTTCGTGAGATGAACAGCAAATTCGGAAAATTGGAGAAGTTCGAAGGCGTAGACTTTCGAAGGTGGCAAAAGAAGATGCATTTCTTACTAACAACATTGAAGGTGGTGTACGTTCTAAGTACTCCACAACCGGAAGCAGCGGACAACGAAACGCCGGAGGAAACTCGGAAACGCTGCAAATGGGAAAATGACGACTATATATGTCGTGGGCATATATTAAACGGTATGTCTGACTCTCTCTTCGATATATATCAAAATGTGGAATCTGCTAAGGCCCTTTGGGATAGTCTTGAATCCAAGTACATTGACGAGGACGCTTCTAGTAAGAAGTTCCTAGTTGGTAATTTTATGAATTACAAGATGTGCGACGGAAGGCCGGTAATGGAGCAATATAATGAATTGCTCCGGATATTGGGTCAATTTACCCAACATAATATGAAGATGGACGAGTCCATCTCGGTGTCTAGTATTATAGACAAATTACCGCCGTCGTGGAAAGACTTCAAACACACCTTGAAACATAAAAAGGAAGAGTTGTCTTTAGTACAACTCGGTAGTCACTTGCGCATAGAGGAATCTCTAAGGGCGCAAGAGGGTGAAAAACCCAAGGACAAGGAACCGATAAGGTCTGCAACTATCAATATGATGGAAGCAGGGGAGAGTTCGTATAAGAACCGAGGGACAAAGCGTCCCTACAACAACAACAACGGCAACAATGCTGGGAGTAAGAAGCCTAAGGGCGCTTGCTGGATATGCGGAAAAGCGGGTCACTTTAAAAGTGATTGTCGTGCGAACAAGAATAAAAAGGGAACGATGAATAATCGCTCGGGACAAAGGTCTAATAACCAGGGTCCGGACACCAATCAAGGTGAGACTACTATACATAATTTAGATGTAAATTTAAATTATGTCCCTATAGTTTCTGAAGCATTTTATGTGCAGGATGATTCGGTGGCGTGGTGGATTGACTCGGGTGCTACTAAGCATGTTTGCAAGGATCGTCATTGGTTTCAAAAGTATGAACCAGTTGTAGATGGATCAGTGCTTTACATGGGAAACGAGTCAACAGACCCTATTCTTGGTCGAGGCGAAGTGTTGTTGGAATTCAGTTCCGGAAAGTCCTTAGTATTATTAGATGTATTACATGTACCTGGAATAAGGAAAAATCTTGTATCCGGTAGTGTTTTATCCAAGTATGGATATAAACAAGTATACGAATCTAATAAATATGTATTGACTAAGAACGGTGTGTTTGTCGGTTTTGGATACCAATGTAATGGGATGTTTATGCTTAATATTATGAATAAAGTTGATGATTCTGTTCTTATGGTTTCTTCTAAAGTGAATGATTCATTATTGTGGCATGCTAGACTAGGACATGTTCATTATAAGCGCATGATTGATATGTCCAAACTTGAATTAATTCCTGCTATGAACATAGAAGAAGATAAGTGTAATACATGCATGCTAACTAAAATCGTTAGGCAGCCTTTTAAAGATGTTCAACGTGAATCTTGTATGCTTGAACTTGTGCATAGCGACTTATGTGATTTCCATGCTACACCTTCGTTGGGGAATAAGAAATACTTAGTAACTTTCATAGATGATTATTCTAGATTTTGCTATGTATTTCTGCTAAGTACTAAAGATGAAGCGCTAGAAAAGTTTAAAGTATTTAAAACTGAAGTTGAACTACAACAAGAGTGCATGATTAAAAAGTTGAGAACCGATAGGGGTGGTGAATATTACGATCCTGTTTTATTTGAATCGTGTGGTATTATACATGAAATTACTGCTCCTTATACTCCTCAACAAAACGGTATATCCGAAAGGAAAAACCGGGTACTAAAGGAAATGGTGAATTCCATGTTGTCTTATTCGGGTCTGAATAATGGATTTTGGGGAGAAGCCGTGTTAACGGCTTGCTATTTATTAAATAGGGTTCCTAACAAAAGGAACAAAGTTACCCCCTACGAACATTGGTACAAAAAGAAGCCGAACCTTAATTATCTTAAGGTTTGGGGCTGTCGGGCTGTCGTAAGACTACCGGATCCCAAAAGAAAAACTTTGGGAGAAAGAGGCATTGATTGCATCTTTGTTGGATATGCTGTGCATTCCAAGGCATATCGATTCTACGTGATTGAGCCGAATGATTCAGTAGCGATTCATTCTATCATAGAATCGAGGGACGCCATATTTGATGAAACTAGATTTTCATCAATGGTTAGGACCAAGGATCTGGTACCTAAGGTGGTTGAAAGCAAGGAATTATCCTTGCCCGAACTTGAGTCGCTTGAACCTCGTCGAGGCACGAGGATAAGGACTAAGAAATCGTTCGGTCCTGATTTCCAGACCTTTCTGGTTGAAGGATCAAGGGACGAAGTTGGATTTCAATACTCGTATAGCTATCATGTTGATGATGGGCCTAAAACATACGAGGAAGTTTTGAAATCGCAAGATGTTGCATTTTGGAAAGAAGCCATCAATGATGAGATGGATTCCATTATGGGAAACAACACTTGGGTGCTTGCTGATTTACCTAACGGTTGTAAACCATTAGGATGCAAGTGGATCTTTAAGAAAAAGATAAAAGTCGATGGTTCAATTGACAAGTATAAAGCCCGATTAGTCATTCAAGGCTTTAGGCAAAAGGAAGGTATTGATTACTTCGATACCTATGCTCCTGTTGCGCGAATAACTACGATTAGATTATTGATAGCTTTGGCTGCAATAAATAATCTAGTGATCCATCAAATGGATGTAAAAACAGCATTCCTTAACGGTGAGTTAGAGGAGGAAATATACATGAAACAACCCGAAGGGTTCGTTATGCCTGGTAATGAGCATAAGGTATGTAAACTTGTTAAATCCTTGTATGGATTAAAACAAGCACCTAAGCAGTGGCATCAGAAATTTGATGAAGTAATTTTATCGAATGGTTTTAAGTTAAACCAATCGGATAAATGTGTGTATAGCAAATTCGATGACTTTGGTAAAGGAGTCATCATTTGTCTATATGTTGATGATATGCTTATCTTTGGTACTGACCAAAGACAAGTGGATTTGACTAAGTCATTTTTATCATCAAACTTCGATATGAAGGATATGGGGGAGGCGGATGTGATTTTGGGAATTAAAATCATTCGTGAAAATAATGCTATTACTTTAACTCAATCTCATTACATTGAGAAAGTGTTAAAGAAATTTCATTGTGATGACTATTCTACGGTTAGTACTCCATATGACTCGAGTGTAAAACTCATGCCCAATACGGGTGTTGCTGTGTCCCAGTTGGAATACTCCAAGGTAATTGGGTGCCTTATGTATGCTATGACTAGCACAAGGCCAGACATTGCATTTGCGGTAGGCAAACTAAGTAGATACACAAGTAATCCTAGCACGCATCATTGGCAGGCTGTTAGGCGTGTATTAAAATACTTAAAGGGAACCAAAGACTTTGGTTTGACATATGTCGGATATCCTTCGGTATTAGAAGGGTATTCTGATGCGAGTTGGATAACCAATATAGAGGATCATTCCTCTACTTCTGGTTGGGTTTTCCTACTCGGAGGCGGTGCTATAAGTTGGGCTTTAAAGAAGCAAACTTGTATTAAAGGACAAACGTTCTTCGTAATAGTAACAAAGAGACTGAACCACCAATTCATTTCCTCATGCCATGCATCATCCTCAAAGGTACTGTGCTGCGCCAACATGCTTGAGACTTAGTTCTAGGTGGAAAAATAAAAGTAAAGTCTCTTTGTTATCCCTGTGAATTTTTCTTTTGCTTACATTTTATAGTGGTGGATCATTGCTTGTGCTTTTTGGGGCTTTTGTGATTCTTCACTTAAATTTAAAGTTTAATGAGCTGAACCAAACCTCGGAAATGAGTTACTATTATTAGTTGCCTGATAGATGGACTGTGATGATTTCACTTTTTGGGATGCCGTCTTGAACAGTAAATTACAAAAACTACCTTGGGGGTTTGTTTGGTAACAAGATAAAATTTAAATTATACGAGTAATTTTCTTTATAACAGTACATTTGAGGTTTGACCTAATTATAAATACATGCTCAGCTAACTTTCATAACTTTGATTCATTGTTTACACAAGGGGCTAATTTAATCTTTTTATAAACGTGAAGAGGGGTTTTGACTTGTTCTTTTTTTTTGGCTTTTGAAGGGGTTAATGTAATATACTACTGTATTAAAAATACCCTGGAAAGCTCCTTGCTACACAAGTTGCGGCTTTGACTCAATGTTACAATAATAATCTCGTATTTATGTCATGATGGTATGGTGTTGGAGATGCTACTCCTGGAGCAATGATTCAGGTGGTATATCAACCGTTGAATGCATACACAATACATAGGGGTGTGTCATGTGTGATTGACAGTGTGTGTGCAAATATATTAATTTATTTTAAATATATTTTAAGTACATAAAGTATTACTCCGGGTGTAGCATAGATAAAACCTTGATGGTAGATATACTTCATGATGTGAGATAAAAATTAGGAATTAATTTATGTAATAGAGTTGATCCACTTAAAATCTTTTGCACGGTGCAGTATTAGATCCATATATAGATAGTTTGATTTCGTCCATCCATTAATAATTTGATCATTTTTAGATAACACTAGATGGAAATAACGCTTGTAAGGAGTCCTATATAGGCTATATTACAACAAAGGAATAGCCATCCATACTAGAATAACTAGAGTTTTCCGAAAAAAACTGCTAATAGATCAGACATTTTTGTTTATAGACTTATTTAAGAGGGATGTTTTTTTTTCAAGTTAATGTTCTTTTTTTTTTTATAATAATTTTTTAAAGCTCGAGGTAAATTTTGCGATTAACCTTTTACAATTTGTGCTAAGAAACCTATTTATATGCATCTTTAATATATTGTGTAGATTATTGGTTACTTGAATTGTTTTGTTTATGAACTATTGGTTCTTTTTGTATGACAGAATCAGCAAATAACACGATCTTTTTATTAGTTGCAGCTATGTGGTCCAATGCTTTCTAACGTCTATTTCGAGTCTCCTAGCTCAAACCCTGAAAGCCAAACGACAGGAAAGAAACGTTGAAGCATTGGTGATTTCAGTTTATGGTCCATCCCTATGGAAGTTCCATGTTACTTTCCATATGTCTTCATTCCACATCATTAAAATGGTCCATCCTCATGGAAGTTCCATGTTGCTTTCCATGTCTTCATCTCACATTATCATTGACTTTAAGTTAAGAATTTTGCACTACTTAATTCACATATAGTTTCAAACCAAAATCTTTATGACAAAGGTTTCATGATATCTTAGACTTGGTTTTCTATTAATAAAATCTAACCGTGTTGATTTTTTGCTTTCAGTCGAGACTCGATCTGAATCTCGACCTTAGGCGTAACCTAACCAGTGATAGGTAAAGGGAAATCAAGTCAACTTTATTATAAAATGAATGAAAATAATGATCAAATGTGTTGGGAACAATCCATTTCATGAGGGACAACTAACTGAGTAATTAGTTTTTGTTCATAGTATAAAATGGCAAAATTGTCCTTTTCACAACCCCTAAATCCCTAATTCGAACATTAATTTGTTAGTTTATAATGTCCTAATCAAGTGACTCAGTGAGGGGTATCCCTATTAATTACTTTGTATGGACTTGTCTATTTTTTAGCTGGCTGATTTGTAAGATCCCATAAAGATAATAAAAACATTGTGTTCGAAGTGATTTTGCATTTAATAAAATTTAGTTGAGGGTTGTTAGCTTAGTTGGTTGAGCACTTGAATTGAGGACTTAAGGTCCTTGGTTCGAATCCCAAGACACTGCAATTGACATAGACCAAATTTGTCTTATCCGAAAAAACAAATTTGGCAATCCATTTTAATTCAAAGCTAATAATTTAATTTAGTGATAATTAAAAGGAAAAAAATGTTTTAGAAATTATAAAAAAGAACACAAGATGGGTTTTTTTTTTTTCAAAATGCCCCTTTAATTTATTTGTCTTTCAAGAGTTATTTATCATTTGTAAAATTAAAATTTGACCCAGATTACAAATTGATGTGAAAAATCGCACGTGCAGCGGAATAAAAGAAACGAAGTACCGTTCTAAAATATATAAAATTTTGTGACTTTCCTTTTAAGAATCTTGTCGTCGTCGCGTAAGATACCACTTGTAAGAACAAATCACATCTTTGTTATTTTGTGTGTACGTATATATATATATACACAATATTAGTTGAACCTTTCGTTTTGTGCACCGTGAGGACAAATTATTCAAAGTAATTTTGGTACGGTTTTGATTTGTCACGGGGCACTAATTAATTATTGTCAAACGATATTTTGATAACCTTGGAACAATTTGATTCTCTTAAGAGTGGGTGTTCGATTGGTGTGTGCTTGGTGGATTTTTGATATGACTTTAATGATGATTCACCCATTTTACCCCTACAAAAATCTAGCACTAGACTTTTAATTATCTTTCAAATACTAATATTTTTCAAATTTATAAATAATTGATTGAAAATGAACAAAATTTATGTTTAATTGTTCACACCAAATTTAATCATTTTTTTATTGTGTTATACTGGATCTACAATCACATAATGAAGGAGAACAAGTTCTCGCTAAATGGTTAATGTGGACTCGGAATTTATAAATACGGAGTATTTCTTTTTGCATGTGCTTACGACTCATAAAATCCCAAGTAAAAGAAATTAGCCTTTTTTCTCAATAAATTGAGATATATAAAAAGATGAGATCTCCATGGGCCAACCCTAAGATTGTGGTGTCGGCCAGAATAATTGAATCGACCTATCAATATATATTTCGAGTGGTAGCTAGTTTAATTTAAGGGTAATTCCGTGTGGGCAGATTCTGCCCATGGGCAGAACGCTTGATTTTATTTATTTTTTTTATTTTTTATTTTTATATGACTTAAAATATAATCATTATAATATATATGTAAAAATATAATTTTTATTTGTTATTATTATAGGTTAAAATATATTTTTTCTATTTAATTGATTTTTTTAATATAAATATAAGAATATGCATTATTTTTAACAAATTATTTTTTTATTTAATTTTTTTGTGCAATATATATTTTATATAGTATAATTAATTATATTACATGTAAAAAATTTAATTAAAATATTATTAGATTTTATAAAATAAATTTTTAAGTAGTTTCTGCCCATGGGCAGATTCTGCCCATTTAGCACTGTCCTTAATTTAATTTATAAGATTTAGGATTATGCTAAATGGCCAGATTCTGCCTATAGGCAGAATTTTTTTAAAATTTTGTTTAAAAATTATTATAATATTTTTATTATTATTTTATCATATATTATAATTAAGTACACTCTATTAAATATATATTGCGCAAAAAAAAAATGTTTAGATAAAGATAATGAATATTTTTCTATTTATACTAAAATAATCAATTGATTAGAAAAAAATTATTTGAATATATAAAAATGAAAGATAAAAATTTTATTTTAATAGATTTATTAAGCTAATTATATTTATAATCATATAAAAATAAAAAACATAAAAATTAATAATTTTGAGCAGTTCTGCCCATGGGCAGAATCTGCCCACAAAGAATTATCGTAAGATTTAATTACTTATAGGCGATCAATGGTTTAATTCTCGATCAGGCAAATTATTTTTTTGTAAGATTACGTAAAAATAATTTTAATAGATTAACATGTACGTCTTGTGCCCCGATCGACTTTGAACGTACATAAAGCTCTAACTGAAAAATAATTGAATTGAACTTCAAATAATTTTAAAAAATTACTAGCATTTTAAATTATTTTTTGCTTAATTATGTAAATGTATACATATATTTTATAAAAAATATAAAAAATAAAATATTAAAAGGGAGTGGCGATAATAATAAAAGTAATCAAAAGTAGAACTAAATTAAATTGAAATTAATTAAATTAAAAAAATCTAAATTATTAAGTTCGATGCGAACTTAAACCTAAAATTAAACGGCTGTCCAAAAAGACAGCGTGGCCCATTGTGGTGAAGACACGTCAAATGTAATAGATCCCAGAGATCATGAAACTTGAATCCTAGGACTACATATACGAGTGTGATTCTCTAAATATTTTAAGGAAACATTATTTTGATGAGTCTCGTATATTTATATAAATTAATTATTTTAATAAAATTTGTTTAGACCGATTTGAATTGAAATAAAAATTAAAAATTTATAATAATTATAATGTTTTTTTATAAAAAATTATAATAATTATAATGTTTTTTTATAAAAAATTATAATAATTATAATGTTTTTTCTATAAATTAATACTATATTATTATTAAAAGCTACAAACAACATTACAATTTTAATTTGCACCTCTCAATTTTTTTTTTATAATAAGGTGTTGAATATTGCCCTTGAGCTAAAAATTGTCGTGGAATGTTTAGTACATGTTCTTTTGGACTTATTCTCAATTTACTTAAATTTAGTTCAAATTTATTAAGGTAAATGTTAAGTTAGTTTAGACTTATTAAGTTCAGTTCAAATCTATTAAACAGTTGAGTTTAATTATTTAATTTTTTTAATTATTATTATTTCAATATTTTAAAATTAAATTTAATTTAATTAACTTAATTTCACTTTCAAACCTATTAAATTAAGTTTAATTCACATATATTTAGTTCAATCAGTTTCAATTCAAAAGAACAAGTCATTATATATGTTAGTATTGTTTAATTCACATATATTTAGTTCAATCAGTTTCAATTCAAAAGAACATGTCATTATATATGTTAGTATTGTTAGAAACCGCTTCATCTAAAAGCTCGAACTGTTAGAGAAGTTGGGCAACTAGACATTTATAGTGGGGCGAATATATTTTCCAATAAGTATTTCTTTCTTTCTTTTTTTCAAAATTAATTTGTTCGAAAATCAGATTGAATAAAAAAAAATTGATGTGAAGATTCGATTTTCGAATTAAAATTTTACCATAAATCCAATTTTGTTCTCGGTTTTAGTTTTGTGACTTTGTTTTTCCTTCTAGTTTGTGTGATAACCCCTTGGACTAATAGTTACTCTTACAAGTTTCATTCCCAAATAAACCCCTAAATATTTACCTATTAAGCTTAATAAAGCACAAGGAGTCATGAACTCAGATTTAAGCATAGACATCCCCTGAAATTACCAATGGTTTAATAAAGCTTAATTAAAAAATACATAAATCATTACACTCCATACTTACAAACTTACTGTACGAAATAAAATATTATATTTATTAAATATCATAATAAAAAAAGTATATATATATATATATATTGATTTAAAAGTCATGATAATATTATAATTTTACAAAAAAAAAATCAAATGTTTTCTCAACTCTCTATTCACACACGCCACAAATAAATTTCAAATGTTTTCTCAACTCTATTCACACACGCCACACATATACTCGTGT
Organism: Euphrasia confusa; assembly: GCA_954870475.1. Taxonomy (NCBI): domain Eukaryota; kingdom Viridiplantae; phylum Streptophyta; class Magnoliopsida; order Lamiales; family Orobanchaceae; genus Euphrasia; species Euphrasia confusa. The sequence goes on from OX940960.1 coordinate 30,996,441, forward strand.
ACATTTTTTATTTTGAACTTGATTATTAGTAATTAATATCTTCGAATTGAAGGTGAATCAACAAACATTCGGGTGCAATAAATTATGTGTAATGCATACTAGTATATTATTAATTTGGGTTCAACTGATATATATGCACATGCATGGTGATTGGTGAGTAATATTTTAATTAATTAATTATATATATACAAATCAAAATCTACCTGAACCACGTTGTATAGTACTTCCCTCAATATTAGAAATATATAATCATTTTGACTGATACAAACATTAAAAAAAATGTTACTCCATCCGATTAATAAATATAAGACCTTTTCTCTTGTCACGAAAATTAATAAAAATATTACTTTTAGATAAAAAAAGTAAAAAATATAAATGTATTTTTAAGTTAAAAAATAAAATAGTTGTAAGTGAAATTAAAAAAGTAGGTGAATAAATTGTTGGTTATTTTTGTACAAAATGTCTAAATCTGAAACATAAAATAAAATAAAATCTGGACTAGAACAGTACTACTGATCTTTACAATTCCAGAATAAACTTAAATAAAATAATTAAATAAATTAACCTTTATCGGGCTTCGAACAGAACCTTGTTGCGGGTAGTCGAGGCGCTTTCGCTATCCGCAAGACTAAAACGCCCCGTGTATGCTACGGTTTTGCGACGTTAGTCCCCAAAGATACAACGACTTTCAATCGTCTTCTAGTCTGAGGCACACCAGCTAGAAGCTCCGGCGAACGAGGAAAGAGCGAGAACCGAGCATATGCAAATGCAAGGAACTAATATTGTCTACACAATATTCCAACACTAGAATGTTTATGAACTTAGAGAGAAGAGATTCTGATGTGGGATATGTTCAATGGGATGAATAACTCTCAACTAAGATGCTCTATTTATACAACTCATAGGGGAGTACCAAAAGACAAAAGGCAATTCAAAAGTCTTAACCAACTCAAAGGTCACAATCATTATGAGGATTTATTTATATATTTTATTAAATATATAAATAAAATTCTGATGACTATTCAAGTCATTGGGCCGTCTATTCAAATTCAGTACAACCCATATTGGGCTAACTATTAAAATTCCGTACAACCCATTTAGGCTAGCCCAACAGCTTAAGCCAACTAAAAGTTTCAACTAATTTTACTCAGCCCAAAGGCTGGTTGGTAAGCCCAAGCCATAATAACCTTACTTGTTATTATTTTACATGTCCACTACAAATACAATTTGTACTTGTTAGACTTTTATAAGCCCAAGAAAATCTCGAAGGCCCAAAGTCTAAATCATATTCCAATTAACCGAGAATAATAATTCAAAGTTAATTGACTTACTCAATGTTGAAACATTTCACTACTCCTCATATAAAATCACAAGAGTATTGATTTTCTCGCCACATTCAATGTGGGATTGTGACTTTTCACATTCTCAACAATCAATACACAAGACCTTTTATAATAGTTCTCACAAACTCATTATCTCCCACATTCCGATGTGGGATGAGATTTAATTATCTCATTCAATATAATGCCTTTTCACTTGACTAATTCATTATTTATTTCTCACTCACCGAAAAATCGGATCTTGACGAAATAAAATATTATAATTAACTACTCAACACCGTAGAAAATTATCAACAAATTAATTCCAACTTGAATTAATATTTAGCCATAAAAAATCAGTCAAATATTGGTCAAACCAAATATTTTATTCTAATTTTTCCAACATAAATTATGGATAAAATTATATTTTAAAGTAAAAAAAAAGAGTATTTATTTTATTTTGGGGAGAGTCCGTGAAATGTCTATTTAAGAAAAGTAGTCATGTTATTATGAATCGGAATGAGTATTTTTTAACTAAAAGTATAAAAGTATAAATATAATTTTAAGTTAAAAAATGTAAAGCGTTTCTAAATAAAAGTAAATAAATTAAAAAGTAGAAATAAAATTATATTTTAAAATAAAAAAAATAAATTTTTTTCGAAAGAGTCCTTTTATTAATGTTTGAATGGTTTTCAAATTCTTCGCTTAAGTGATTATAATTTTTTTTTGTTTAAGTCAATTAAATTGTTTTGGCTTTAAACTTAAGATTTTTTGTCATTAAATTAAGTACTCAACCAATTAAGTATGTGAGACATCATTGAAATTACGTCTTCGACGTATGATATCAACTTTTCGCGAAGTTGGACTTAAACGCACAAACAACAGCTTCAGACGTAGTAACACTCACACAAGTTCGTAGAATGAAAGACTGAAGACAAAGTTATGTAATATGTTTCATTCCATTGAAAAACGAAACTAAACTATTACACTGAGTATGGTAGACAAAACGATTACAAGAAGTTTCCCGAGTGTCGCAACAACTCCCACTAACTTGCAATCTAACACACGATTACCTAGAGCTAAATCTCCTAACTCTAATTTTGGCACAAGGCGCAAAAGCTACTACACAAACTCGAAGCTCGAAGCTGTCGGTTACGATTCTAAAAATCAGATTTCGTTCTCTCAAAATCGTCAAATGGTGAAATCGAAATCCATGGGTGTATATAGGCAGCCCGCACATGTGAGGTGATGACATGGCACGTTCTGATTGGTCACATGCTTGGCTGATGTCACTTTTCCATGGATGACATCACTATTGTAGAACTTGGATTCTTGAATCTTGGAATCTTGAATCTTTGATTCTTGAATCTTCGAATCTTGAATCTTCAGTTTCAAAATCAGACTTCAATTCAATCTTGACTCCATCGATCTCAATTCTTCATCTTCAATTTCTCGTGAAAATCTCTAAGTGTTGAAGCCTCGAATTTCATCGTCTTCATGGTCGTCGATATCATTGAAGTAGTAAACACTGGAACCATTCTTCATTTCTTGATTTGTGTACTTGGTGAAAGGAATCACGTTGAAAGTACTTAGGTGAATATCGTTGTTGAAGAATGTCAAAGTCGCTGGAACCATGCCTTGAGGACAAGCGTCGCCGAAACCGTGCCAGTGCCAAAACCGGCGACACCAGTCGCCGATTCCATGTCATTCTTCACTTGTTACACAAACGGCGACTCTGGTCGCCGTTCCATGGATCGCCAAAAACGGCGACGCCAGTCGCCGTTTCCCATGTAGTCCAAAACCGGAGACTTCTGTCTCCTTTCCACGCCATGCACCTGGAACGGCGACGCCAGTCGCCGTTTTCGTCTCTCTCCATTTTCGGCGACTCCAGTCGCCGAAACCGTGCACAATCCATAGTTCCAAAAACGGAGACTCTAGTCTCCTTTTTCCATGCATTGAGTTCTTGACATCGAACTTAAAACCTGTTAGACCTGAAATCAACCGAAACAAACACAAGTACGTTGTCGCCAAAATCAACATTTACAATCTCCCCCTTTTTGGCACAACCCATAGAAACAAAGTTAAGTAAAAACGAGATACAAGTATCTCCCTCTCAACCAAACAAACCATCAAAAATAACTAAGTAAAAAGATGGAAAAACATCAATCATTCAATCAATGAAAAACCATAAAAATACTTAGACAAATATCAAACCAACAATAAAAACTTAGATAAAAACTCAAGTCAAACAATTATCCAAGAGATAGAGAATTATGAAAAACCAATGCATGAACGAATGAGTTTAGAGTTGTATGCATGCAAAACCAAAAAACGAAATACGTGTTCAAGAGTTATGAAAAACGGAAATAAAAAAACTTGTAATAAAAACTTGAACTTGGAAACTGGAACTTAAGATCTTGACTCTTCATTCCTTTGGCGAAGCTGCTGGAGTAGGATCACGTTCAGGACTCTCAAGCACTTCTTCCTCGTCCTCGCCATAGTCGAAACCATCATCAGAACTTGAGTCTTCTTTCTCGTCCTCATCAGTCTCGTCACCTAACCCAAAATTTCAAACTCCCCGAGATCGTTCCCACCATCATCTTCAACATCCAGAATGTTGACATCGTCATCATCATCTTGATCTCTGAGTCCATCTGACGGCATCGCTCTCGAGGTTTCGCCAACCTTCGCTTTTCCCTTATCCCGGAAATTCATCGCTCCTTCAAAAATATCGTCATCCGTCTTCTCTCCATCATCAACCCCTCGATCCACTTGTTCGACAGCTATGTTATTACCTTTGGCTAGCTGCACATGTGCCTCTTGGATCGCGTCCCTAACCATCTTCAGGATAAACGTATCCTTCAAACTTGCATCGGGGGCTCCAACATCACCGAGTCCTCCCCCTTGTTGGATCTCACGCTGAAGTTTGTCAAAAGATGACTTCTGTTTTTTCTGCGCGTCAATCATCCTGTTGTAAGCCAATGCATGTTCTTCCTGACGCTTTTCCAAGGCAAGAGTGTCAGCATAGAATTCCTTGACACAAGCTGATGGAACCACAACACGATGACTGTGGATAGGATGATAAGGATTTCGATAAGACGGAACGTTAGAGTTTGGACCAAAGCCGCGAGGAACGACTCTTGGTTGTTTTTCAGAATGAATTTCTGGTTCAGCAGCGGCAGCAGAGGATTCATTTTTCTGTCTCTTGGCCGGGGGAGACTTAGTTTTCTTTGCAACTGATTTTCGCTTTTTCTGTGGAGATGGCGGAGGAGTTAGAATCTCTGGGAGCGCATTCCTGTCAACCGTATCCACCCAAGGAAGATCGATAACACGTTTGTTTGGATTCAAGTACGTGCCAGTGATCTTGACAGCGCCGTTCTTCTTCAACTTTTTCTCAAAGTCTGTATCAGGAGTAAAACCTTGGGCATGGAGCATGCCATAGATCAAACACGGATGAGTTAGTTGAATTCGTTTCTCCTCAGGTAAGTCAGCCTGCCGCATGATAGTTTCATCCGTCGTCCTTGCAATTTTGCACAAGTCATTAAAAATAATTTTGCCAAGGTTGACTTGCTCGCCGCAGCCAAGGCGAAAAATGATATGCATCAAGTCCGGATTCAGCACGGATTTGTCTTTGTAAGCTGTCCAGTTGGACATCCCGAGTCGTTGCAAAATGCTGTAGAAGGCTGACAGTTTGGCCGGCGGCGGCAATTCAGACTTAACCTTCTTTTGAGTAATGAAGGTTCCGATTTTCAGGTCGTCAGCTCATTCATCAGCTGATGGTGAAGTCCAATTTGAGTCCACTTCCAACCTCTCTAGGAATTTGTTTATGGGGAACGGACGAAATTTGTATAACTTGCTGCGAAAGATAAAGCAACCATACAACTGACTCCTTGGATCCGCAAACTCGGGGGACAAGCTAGCATAGAACTTGTAGAGAATAGGAATTGAGTATCGGTAAGTAAGATTTACAGATTTTAGCATGTGCATCTTGCTAAGAAAATCTATGATGCCGTGTCGTTCATAGTCTTCTTTCAGAATTGTTCGATCAGTAAGGATCGGTAGAGTTTGGATAAGTTTGTGGCGACGTTCAGCAGTCGTAGTGAAGAAAATCACGAGAGTGAGGTTTCGGACACTCGGAAAATTCCGAGATGTACTTAAAGCCGGCAGTCGACTTCTGGGATCCAGCTGATCCGGAGGAAAGTGGTGGTTTCTGTGAGCTATGACTTTTCGACTTTGCAATCGACCCAGTGGAATGTTTTAGAGTACCAGCAGCACTGGCAGTGGATTTCTTGCCTTCGGCACTCCCAGCTGGAGTCGTCGTTTTCTTACCCGAGCCAGACGGCTTTGCAAGTTTTGGGTCAGTGGCAGCAGTCACAGTCGCTGTTTTCACAATCTTATTTCCATCCTTCTCCATAACCCCATCCTTAACAAGTTTAGTCCATTCGGATGGCGAGACAACGCCTTTGAAGCAACGCATGAAACCCTTTTTGTACTTAGAATTTTTCTGAGAACCTGACAGTGTTGGAGTAGCGGATTTTTTCAGGTCAGTCAACGGTTCAGTAGAAGCAGTCATGGCGGAGCGTCGCTCAATTTTATCCAAGTGAGCTTTAAGTTCTTCATACGCCGCTTTCTTGGACGTGGGCGAAGGAGCTTTCTCAAACTGCTCGTTCAAGTAGACAGTCATGTCAGCCATCATATCGTCTAAGTTCTTAGTCGCCATTTCGAAGAAAAGTTTCAACACTTGGAAAAATTCCAACACTTGGAAAAATTTTCAGCCACGGAATCTCGGTCAGGGCGCCGGATGCGCAAAGCTAGAGTTGCCGGATGCAACGGAAAAGGAAAAACTAAGAACCTAGGAATGTCGGACTTGCAGTTAGCAGCTGAGAGTCGAGAGTTCGAGAATTCCAAAGTTCGATGAAAGCGTACCAAGGTAGGTTCACCCCAGGGGCTATATATAGGAAAATTTTGGGCCGCCCGTTCGGATATAAAATACACAGCTCAAGACCTGTAAAAAGCCCATCTCAAGAAGAAAATTTGAGCTCATTAGACGAACAAAATTTTATTAATTTGAAATTATTATTAAAATAATGATTTTCAAAAAATACTAAATAAAAATAAATAAATAAAAATTTTCAAAAACGAAAGATCAAACCGAGGGTTGGAAAGACGAAGTTGAGTGCCATCGGTTTGAGTTCCGAAGTTCGAGTAGCGGAATTAGGACGAGGTGCTGGTTCAGGAACCAAGGCTTTGAGTCGCCGAATCCAGAGACTCTGGTCGCCGCTTTTTCGGCGACAGGCATGTCCGGATTTTCGTGAGTCGCCGGTTTTGGGAGTCTCCATTTCTGTGGAATGAGAATCTCCGTTTTTGTGTCTCCGGTTTTGGCAGTTTGGCCATGCCAACTAAACTGGAAGAATTTAGTCTCCGGTTTTTGGGTTTCCAATTTCGCCAACAGTTGAACTTTGTCGTCGCTGCACTCAATGTTTAGACTTCCGAGATGGTAAACCACATAGTCCTGGATATGAACTACAGAAATGCCAAAACAAAAACAACACATCCCGAGTTAGTCATTCAAGAGTTCAACAAACGCAAACATTCAAACACATTTTAGTGGAGATTCGAGGGGTGATATTAGGCAATGAAGAGCAAATATTTTCCCAGAAAAGAGACACTTTCATCATTTTCCAAAACAAAAATTTCACACGAGGTGAATAGAACTTTGAGTTAATGAAAAATCTCTCATATTAAAAATCGGTGAGATGGACCGAAGTATGTTGATAGACATGTTTACTTGTCCTTCGTCACAGTCACAAAGAATCAGTCGTGTTTCGTCGAAACATATTGGCAGAGTTTGCACCGCACAAGAGATTTTAATTCATGAATGCAAGGTGAACTCTTAAGGCACTCCACTTGGGACTAGCTTTGCTACATCAGAGGGGAGCCGGCGGACATTGTGACCCGGCGTCCTCCAGATGAGTTTTGGCTTTAAATGAAATGCAACAGATGCTCATTACAGCAGTCAGAGGGGAGCGAGGATCATCCCGCATCTCCGAAGTGTGATGGTTGAGCATCTTAAATTTGAGCGTCCATGTGCTACCTTTCGAAGAGGGGAGCCGGCGGACAAAGTGATCTGGCGTCCTCCGTTACTCGGTATTATGGATCTATGCAGATGATAGCTTATGGGAGTTTAATGCCAAGTTCACATGTTTGCATTCAGCGGAATAAATACACTTGGGTCCGAAGACTAAAGCGACCTCGAATCCATGTTTGTCTGACTAGACTAATCCACGACCATTCCGAGTGCGTATTCAGAAGTAAAGAAACTACTCTTTCAGACTTCAAAATTTTTCGTGAACTCTTAGAGAGAACACATGCAGAGAGAATTTCTTAGAGTTTTGAATCTCTCAAAGTCAAGAGGTTTGGTAAAGATGTCAGCAAACTGTTTTTCCGTTGAAATATGCTATAGACTGACTATATCACGATCAACCAAATCTCTAATGAAATGATGTCGAATGTCGATGTGTTTAGTTCTTAAATGCTGGACAGGGTTTTCGCTGATTTTGATAGCACTCTGGTTATCACAATACAGCACTAATGGAGCACTCTCAAGAAGATATTCATTCAACATTTGTTTCAACCAAAGTAGTTGGGTGCAGCAACTTCCAGCTGCAACATACTTCGACTCCGCAGTTGACAGTGCGATACAATTTTGCTTTCGACTATGCCAAGATACGATATTATTGCCAAGGAAGCAACAACATCCGGAAGTACTCTTTCTTTCGTCCGTGTCCGTCGCCCAGTCGGCATCCGAAAAACCGACAAGGTTGGATGAAGTGTCGCGCGCATACCACAAACCTAGCTGAGAAGTCCCAGAGATGAATCGGAGGATCCGTTTCACAGCTCGTAGATGGTCTTCCTTCGGATCAGCTTGGTACCTGGCACACATACAAACACTAAACATAATGTCAGGACGAGTGGCAGTTAAATAAAGTAAACTCCCAATCATAGAACGATAAAGAGTTTGGTTTACACCCCGACTTTTCGTCGACGTAGACAAGCGTTCCGTAGTTGCCATAGGAGTGTTTGCTGGCTTGGCATGATGCATCTCAAACCTCTCAACCATGTTTTTAGCATACTTACTTTGAGACACAAATATCCCATCTGGTCGTTGAGAAATCTGAAGGCCATGAAATTGATGCAACTCTCCCTCAAGGCTCATCTGAAAAGTTGAGGACATAGCTTCTGTGAATGCAGTCACGAGTTTAGAACACGTAGCTCCGAAGACAATGTCGTCAACGTAAATTTGGGCAACAATCATGTGTTTGCCATCTCGCTTGATGAACAAAGTTTTGTCCACCGATCCACGCTCAAAGCCGAAATTCAGAAGAAAATCCGTGAGACATCCATGCCAGGCGCGAGGCGCTTGTTTCAAGCCATACAGAGCTTTGTGAAGCTTGTATACATGGTTTGGCTTTTTCGGATCCTCAAACCCCTTAGGTTGGGCAACATAGACTTCTTCTTCCAGCACACCGTTCAAGAAAGCAGCTTTGACGTCCATATGTCTGAGTTTGATGCCGAGATGGCATGCAATAGCAATCAAGAGCCTGATGGACTCAATTCGTGCGACCGGAGCAAAAGTTTTATCAAAATCTATGCCTTCCACTTGGGCATATCCTTGGGCAACAAGACGAGCTTTGTTTCGGACAACTTGGTTATGCTCATCTGTTTTATTCTTGAAAATCCATTTAATTCCAAAAACGGAGACTCTAGTCTCCTTTTTCCATGCATTGAATTCTTGACATCGAACTTAAAACCTGTTAGACCTGAAATCAACCGAAACAAACACAAGTACATTGTCGCCAAAATCAACATTTACAATCATGACTAATGAGTGGCATTTTTTTTATTTAATAATATAGCCTAGTATAAAATTAATCAATGATAATAATTTCAAACTCGTAATCTATCTATTATGTACGTAGAACATGATTTACTTACTTTTTTTTAATTAAGTATAAGCTTGAGTCATGTCCAATTAAAAATAAATTATATAATACGGATTATATATTATTAATTTTACTTGATATATAAATTATGAGGAGTGAGTAACAAATTAGAGGGAAAAAAGAGTATAATTCTTTGATATTTAGACATAATTTGAAATGTGGACCAATTTGACATGTTATTATTTTTCTATAAATTATTTTTAACATATATGTTTGTAAATAAAATAGATTTGTGTATAATGGTTAGACTTAATTACATAAGTACAATTACAGAAGTAAAATTGCACTCCCTCTGTCCCAAAGCTATAGTCATTTGTGGTCAACGCTGACTTTTTTTGACCGTCCAATACGTATGATAAACGGTACACAAAAATTATGAAAAAATAACTAAAATAAAATTTAACTATTAAATTTTATTTTAGTTATTTTTTCATAATTTTTGTGTACCGTTTATCATACGTATTGGACGGTCAAAAAAAGTCAGCGTTGACCACCTGTGACTATAGCTCTGGGACAGAGGGAGTGCAATTTTACTTCTGTAATTGTACTTATGTAATTAAGTCTAACCATTATACACAAATCTATTTTATTTACAAACATATATGTTAAAAATAATTTATAGAAAAATAATAACATGTCAAATTGGTCCACATTTCAAATTATGTCTAAATATCAAAGAATTATACTCTTTTTTCCCTCTAATTTGTTACTCACTCCTCATAATTTATATATCAAGTACAAATTAATTAGTGAAAGAAGGAATGATGTTCATAGTAATCATATCATACACCCTTTTATAATCTTAAAAATATTACTAAAACATTTTCAATATCTACTTAATAATCACATCTTACACCCTACTTTAATATAATTTATAAGAGTGTAACGTTTTCAGTATACTTATGTTTAAAATGGAATTATTGTCGCCCCATTAATTATCATAGCAAAAATAAACAATACTTTATTTATTATTATTTACTATTTACAACACATTTGTATGATTATAATTTTTAAGTATTTTTAAATGTTTAAATTAATAAGAAATAAAAATTTAAATAAACAAATTTTGATTTAAAACTCTTTATACGTTATTTTTAACTTTTAAGAAAGTGCAGCTCGCAAAATTAACATAGTTTCAATATTAAGTAACACATATATTCTAGAGGACTAAGAGGAGTATATCAACTTTTACACAAAATACAAAATAGATTTATTTATTTATCTGAGACCGACAAATATCAACTACGAAGTACAAAGTATACTATTAATGAATTGTATACATTTTTCTCTCTTTTATATTATAATCACTTATTAATTATCAGTGTACATAACACAACTGATATAAAATATTACACTATTAATACATCTCACACGTAAATAATTTTTTTTAATAAAAATATCAAATTCCAAATGAGATGAAAAAAACATTATTTAAATATTTTTGTGTCTGAAACCGCTTAATCGTCGTCCAGGCCACTTAAGATCGATTATTCCCCGCATAGGCTGCTTAGATCCGCCTGGAGCCGCGCAAAATGCAAACTTCGGGCGGTTCACCTCCTAGGTGCCTAGAACATTTATGAGAGTAATAATGTACTCGATCACTCCGCTCCAAGAATATTTGTCAAGCAATTTTATTTTGGAATAATATAAACTAAATGTATGGTGGGTATTAATTTATAATTAAATAAATATATACTACTCTGTCCCACACTAACGGTCGCAGTTGATCAACGTTGATTTTTTTTGTCCGTCCCATACATATGATAAATAATGTACAAAAATTATAAAAAAATAACTAAAATAAAATTCAATAAGTTAAATTTTATTTTAGTTATTTTTTCATAATTTTTGTACAATATTTATCATATTTATTGGATGGACAAAAAAAGTCAACGTTGACCACCTACGATAGTGTGGGACAGAGAGAGTATACTTGAAAAATAGTAGTGATATATGTGTAAATAAATATATATATATATTGTAAGGATAGAATTATGAAAAAAAAAATCTATTTTAAAGTGTGTAAACAATTATTGGATAACAAAAAAGGAAAATGGTGAAGTGTTGTTTGTTCAGTTGGTTGAACACTTAATTAAAAAAGATTCAAAGTTCGAACTCGAGACATGTGTAGAAATATTTAAAAAACATTCAATTAACTAATTCCTTAGTAAAAAAAAAGTGCACAAACAATTGTGAGACTGAGAGATAATACTAATATATCCAATATTCAAATATTTAAAAATATTTATAATAATCAAATAAAATATGGAGTACAATCGATTGACGATGGGTCAATAGATGGTCAACACCCGATAGTTTGTTGCTGCATGTTATTTGGACCCACCACCCTTACCCTCATTTATTTTTCAGAAAGTATATACTCTCCTTCAAAACACAGAAATTAAGAAATTAAATTAGTTAATATAGTACTACTTTAAAGAAAAAATAATTATTAGAAATACAAGTAAAATTATTTTTTAAAATAAGAATATAAAAATAATTAAAAAATTGACAATAATAATTATTTTTTATTTGAAAATATTGTTTTTTAATTTTTGATCAAAAAGTAAAATGTAAATATATATTTTTAAGTTAAAAAATAAAATAATTGCAAGTAGAGTTTATAAAGTACGTGGATAAAATATTATTATAAAATTGTATTTTATTTCATTTTTTTGAGTTGTATCAACTATTATTGGACACGGTTTATTCCATTCTACCCAACATGGATAGTAACATAATCCATACACACTGGCCATTAGAAAATATTTTAACGAATCACATAAATGAAAAAATTCAAATATTTACACATGTAAATGTATGTATAAAATTAGGGTAGTGCACTTGGGTGACATAAAATTAACCAATGAGACACTCCAAAAAAGAAAAATAATGTATTTATTGTGTGTGTGAGAGAGAGAGTACTATTTTATTAATTTCTCAATTCCACAAAAGTTGCAAACTTTCTATTTTGAGTTGTCCACAATAGTTTTTTTTTTTTGATAAGGAGGAGAGACGAGAAACTCAATCCCCACTCGATCGGAAGCCCCTCGATCGAGTAAGATGTAAATCGAGGAATGTGCCCGAGTAGCAGACACCTGTGCGAGAGAGCCAACAGGTCGAACCCCAAGACAAACCTTCATATAATAGTTGTCCACAATAGTTGATACTATAATACGTATACTATGCTCCCATGAGCATAATTTGTTGTTGTGCTATTGCCCATTAATCAATAAAACCTAAAATCAATATACTTATCATTTAAATATTTATTGTCTAAAAACAAGAAAATTATCATATAAATCATCATTTTTAGTAGTTAAAATTTTCATCTTCAGGCTCTAGAATCATCATCTTGAGGTTATAAAATCATCATATTGAAGATGCTTTTATCACACTAATAAAAATCACTAACTTAAGCACAACAAAATCACTAACTTAAGCACAACAACATGAAATCAGAGTATTCCAAACTAAAAACTTCATCACATGTACTAAGTTAGGGGCCGTTTGGTAGTATAGATAACAACCGGATAGTTATGTTAACTTGGATATTTGATGTTTGGTTGGAGTTGTTGGGCCCGTGCAAGATTAAGAAGCCCGCTACAATTTACTGTGCTCCTTCGTATTATTTATCTTTCCAAGTGGGAGAGATATATTATCCTGTCTCAATAGCGATTAGTTTGAATTATCTAATGATACTTTATCTTACCTACCAAACAAGCACTTTGAGATTTATAAATTGCCCACCCCTAGTACCTTCAGTCCCATAGATATAGACACGTTGACTTTTTAAACTATACTCATAATTACTTTATTTTTTAATTTAAAAATATATTTTTTTTTATTCTTTACATTTTAATCAAAAAGTTAAAAATTAATATTTTTTTATTTCTTGTGCCGACAAAAGTCTCTAAACTTTTGTGGATAAAAAGAGTACAACGTTAATTATTTGATACTTAGATATAATACTTAAATATAATTTTAAATAATACAAATGAAATCTAATTTATCATTTTTTTGAATTTTGAATTATTTTATTTTTAATATATTATAAATATATGTAAATAAAAAAAAAATTATGATAATTAAACTTAAAAAGTAGTAATATTATATTTTACACTACATTCTTTAGAAATATAAGAATATATTCCATTGTTAGGTCATTTACTACTAACACTAACATTTAAACAAATAAGTTTAGTTTTAAATTTACAATCATTGGCTCCAACCGAGATTATAATACTCAAATTTAAAAGAATATTTTCAAAATATTTTTTTAATACCATTTTTTATACAATTTTTTATAAATAATAAATATATTTACAAATTTACAATTTAAACTCATAACTTTTAACAATAAAAAATTTAATAATTATTATTTTTAATTTAAAATTTTAAACATAATAAAAAATATTGTGAGATCTCAACTTTGTATTGTGCTATTTTATTTATAATGTTAATTAAATAATTTAATTATATTTAATATTATTATATTTATGTTTATTTTATTATTAAAAATATATTTATTAAAATTTACTTTAATTATTAATGATTATAATTATTAAAAAAAATTAAATTATAAAAAAATATTAAATAAAAAACTATAAAAAAGATTGATAAATTATTTTTATTAATGGGAAAAATGGCAATAAGGCCAATTTTCAACATTTTTTGTCCAATAAGACTTTTGAGAAATTACGTGTGTCAATTAGGCCCCCTAAATTGTGCAAAGACCACCTTACCCTTCCATTTATACAAATCTCCTCCCCAAATTCCCCAAATTCGACTCTTTCAATTCTTCGAACCTCCATCGGATGGGCACCACCACCATCGATCGCACCACCATCTCTCCGCTCCGCTCCGCTCCACCGCAGTCAGAACCGCGACGCCCCCGCACCCAGCTCTCCACCACTGTCGGACCACCGCCGACAGCCACCCGTCGGATGGGCACTCTCATCGATCGATTCGACGAACAAGACGGAGCAATTCGGGGCGTTCATTTTCACAAATTGAAAGCCGCTTTTCATCTCCAGAGGTATGGATTTAGGGTATCTTGCTTTGATTTCTAATTTTTGTCGAGTTTTTTATTGCGATGTTTTATCTCCCTGGTCTACTGTGAATTTATGATTTGGATCTGCTTGATTCTGTGCAATGTGCGGTGGTGTGTGATTGTTGAATCTCCGGCGAATTGGCCGGCCGCAGGCGTGATGGTTTGAAGAATTTGCTTTACGGTGTTGATTTATGTGATCCGTGCGTGGTGGTGGTGTTGGCGGCGCTCCAGTTCCTGTTCCCGGAAGCGAATCTGGGGGTGGAGCTCGGTGGGGCCCGGTTCGACTAGGTGTGGGTCCAGTCGTAGACGACGAATCTGTGGGTCCTTCTGCTACTGCTAAAGGTTCGTATCGAACTATTTCTTGTGTATGATTTACTCGTTTTTTCTTTGTTGGTTTGTGACACGAGAAATTCCCTGATATGCAAATTGGGAGCGTGAGAGAGGTGAACGTCAAATCGGGGCTGCCGGCGAGGACGAGCAAGGAGAGGCTGGAGCTCCTGGACGACGAGGATAAAATTTTGGGCATGCGGATCGTCGGAGGGGATCAATGCCTCAAGGTAAAAACCGGCTTCATTTATTTAAATTTTAAGTTGAAATTAGTTTGATGAAAATGTAGACTCCGAATCCAAGTTCTTAGCCAAATATTATGTTGTGAATTGATTTTTTATTTTATTTTTGTTATTTATTTGAACTTGTTTGAATTTTAGCAAATGAAGAACAGGACTTTTCACTTTTGTTCCTATTATTTATGTTTTTGTGATGAACTTGGTGCTATTGAGCATGACCATTTTTTTTTCAAAATTATCAGTGATGCGATCGACACTTACAAGAGGCTCGGTGACTCTCACAGACAGAATCGAGGGCTCGACTCGCTTGGCATCTAAGCGACTGCTTCCAACAGCACACGGGCCGAGACTCCTTTCCTCGATGCGATCCCAAATCTAAGATGAAGAAGTGCTTGAAGAATTTGGACAGAGAGGCTCACAAGGTTTACCTCGAGTATTTTCTCGAGACAAACACCATTTGCCACCAATTGCAGTGAGTACATACATACATGTCTTCTTCTTTTTTTTCCGTTTCGAACCTCGTTTTACGAACGTTTTTTTTTCTAATTTTCCAGGATCGACGCATTCAAGCATCAAACTGAGAGTTTAGTGAACGAACTAAAGAGCTATGTCGAGTACGCGGAGATGAAGTTGGAAATATAGAAGAAAACGGGGAGCTTCCGGAATGGATATTCATGTAGGTTGTTTATTGTTTTCCTCTCTACAGTGGTTGTTTTGTTGCTGCTAGTGCGTATGAAGACCAATTGAATATTTTCTCTCTTTCAATCTCTACAGTGGTTGTTTTGTTGCTGCTAGTGCGTATGAAGACCAATTGACTATTTTCTCTCTTTCAATCTCTACAGTGGTTGCTTTGTTGCTGCTAGTGCTTCCGGAATGGATATTGATGTAGATTGAGCCTAACATGGTTTAGTCATCTTCTTCTTGTCATTTGTTATTCAGAAATCTGTTGAACGGTCAAATGCAGGTGCACGGTAATGAGAACATCATCAAAGAGAGTGACCAGGATTTTTATTGGAAGGATTCATTGTATTTTTTTATTTTTATTTTTATTTTTGAAATATTTATTTCATTTTCAGTGTTTTTTTACGATGTTCAGTGTTTTTTTACAACGTTTTAGTGCTTTTATTTTTATTTTTATTTTTGAGATATTTATTTTATTTTCAGTGTTTTTACGACGTTCAGTGTTTTTTTACGACGTTCAGTGTTTTTTTATGAAATTCAGTGTTTTAATGACATTCAGTGTTTTTTTATGAGATTCAGTGTTTGTAATGACATTCAGTGTGTTTATAATATTCTATGTAAAAAATCTGAAATTCAGTGTTTTTTAATGACATTCAGTGTTTGGGATGATGTTCAGTGTAAAAATCTGACATTCAGTGTCTTTTTAATGTCATTCAGTGTTCTTATAATATTCAGTGTAAAAATTTGACGTTCATGTCTTTTTATGGTATTCAGTGTCTGACATTCATTGGGGTGGGGTGAGTCGAGTAGAAGAAAAAATCTGGCGTTCAGTGTATTTTCATGGTATTCAGTGTTCATATAATATTCAGTGTAAAAATCTGACATTCAGTGTTTTTTAATAACATTCAGTGTCTTTTAATGGTATTCAGTGTCTGAGGTGACGTTCAGTGTCTTTTAATGTTATTCAGTGTCTTTTAATGGTATTCAGTGTCTTTTAATGTTATTCAGTGACTTTTAATGTTATTCAGTGTCTTTTAACAGTGTCTTTCAGTGTTATTCAGTGTTATTCAGTGTCTTTTAATGTTATTCAATTTTATTCAGTGTTATTCAGTGTCTTTTAATGTTATTCAGTGTTATTCAGTGTCTTTTAATGTTATTCAGTGTTATTCAGTGTTATTCAGTGTCTTTTAATGTTATTTAGTGTTATTCAGTGTCTTTTATTGTTATTCAGTGTCTTTCAGTGTTTCAGTGTTATTCAGTGTCTTTTAATTTTATTCAGTGTCTTTTCATGGTATTCAGTGTCTGACATTCAGTGTCTGTGGTGGGGTGAGGTGGGTTGAGTAGAAAAAAAAATCTGACGTTCAGTGTTTTTTCATGGTATTCAGTGTCTGGGCAGGGGTGGGGTGGGGTAGGTGTGGGGTGGGTTGAGTAGAAATAGAGTAAGGGTATTTTCGTCATTCCATATACGTTTTTTTGACCTAATTGGAACAAAAAGGCCTAATTGACACATAAATTGCAACTTGGCCTTATTGGTAAAAAAATGTTGAAAATTGGCCTTATTGCCATTTTTCCCATTATTAATTTGTAAGAAAATAATCATTTTAAAAATAATAATAATTTTTTATTTAAATTTAAAGTAAATATAAATTTAAAAATAGATTTTTAATATCAATTGAAAATACTTTTAAAAAAATATTAAAGAGAGTATTGAGTATAAGTATAAATTACGGAGTAAAATTATTAGGATAAGTCTACCTGTTATTTGATCATTATATTTTATTAAATTGACCATATAAGTTTCAGAAGAAAGAGAAAACACCTCGGAAGAAGAGAGAGTGTGTGTGTGAAAGAGAGAAAGTTATTCAACCCAAAAAAAAGTGAAAATTTGAGCTTGCAAAAAGGCTTTGAGAACAACAACACAACAGGAAGAAGAAGAAAAAAGGAAGTCTGATTGTATTTGTAAGTGTGTGTGGCAAAGGGGGCAATTCAAAGTTCAAATGCAGAGATTTGTCTAATTGTATTTCTCTCTCCACCGAGTGCCGGAAAAATATTCTCTTCGGCGCCGGCAATATTCCTCCCTTTTTGCTCCATTGGTGTCAACTGTTTGATCGCTTCAAAAGTTCAAACTTAGATTTCGTACTCCCTCTGTAATTAATTAATCCTTTTTTTTCACCGATTTGTAATTTTGTATTCCCCGGCGAGATGCGACTCCGCCCAATTTTTTTGAGCTGGAATTAGAAAAAGGGAAAGTTTAATCCCCCGATTCCCACCGGATAAAATACAGAATAGAAAAATGAAGACGACCGCAGCCGGAGCCGGAGCTCAGCAGGCGAACGCATCCGCCCCCGTCCCCGAAGGTCTAATTCCCGGCGAGATATTTTTTTTAAATCTGAATTTTATTTATTTATTTAATTACCCGTTGTTAAATTTCTCGATTTTGTGCAGTGGAGAAGAAGAAGAGTATAAACGGCGAGCTATGGCAAGCGTGCGCCGGGCCTCTGGTAAACCTCCCGGCGGCTGGGACCCACGTCGTCTACTTTCCGCAGGGCCACAGCGAACAGGTTTTCTGTGCGTGTGTGTATCTATTGTGTGTCAGTGTGTGCGCGTGGACTGTTCTTTTCATTGGCTGTGCCGCTGCTGCTAACGTGCGCGGTTAAGCTTAACCTTCGCACACCCGCTTAGTCAGTGGCTGACGTGCACAATAATATTGGCACATGCAAGGATTCCGTGATTTCTTATCATCAATTATAATTAATTAATTAATTAATTGAATTGTTTGGCCGAATCAATCTTTGCTATCGTGAGCTGGGTGTGCTTAGAATAATTAATTGGGTGTATTGAGTGCGAAACTGGGTTAAGAAATAGAGCTAAAAAATAGTCCGGTCACTGGTGGGCCATGCTAATGTGCGCAGTATGGGTTAGTGGATGGGGATTTATTTATTTATTTATTTTTCAATCATCATCTTTCTTGATTGTTACGATTTTGGTAAAGTATATAAAATGGAGTAATTGTCTAATTGATACACAGTTCCTTTGTTATTTTATGAGAAGGGAGGATTAATTTTAAATATTGATTTTCAGTAACAATTGTAATAAATATAAAGAAAATATATGTTTTATTTGGGACTTAGGGAGTATCATTTTTCTTATGAAAACTTTTTGTGTATTAAAATTTCGGTACGATTTTAGTACGCGATCAATAATCGATATAGTATTCGGACGTTTTCGACCTTGAAACACCAGAATCATTGTACACCGTTTTTGTGTTCAGGTTGCTGCGTCTATGAAAAAAGATGCGGATGCTCAAATCCCGAACTACCCAAATCTTCCATCAAAACTATTATGCCTTCTTCACAGTGTCACTCTGCAAGTACGTAACCATGGTTGAAAACACGACGAGAGCCGAATGTGAACAATCAATCATCGTATTATTTATTTTTTCTTGTGTGCATGTATGAATTAGGCCGATCCAGAGACGGATGAAGTGTACGCCCAGATGACCCTCCAACCGGTGCCTTCTGTACGTTCGAATCAACTCAACATTACAGCTTGAAGATATTAGATATAGACTAGGTACTAAAAACGTGTTATTTGCAGTTTGACAAGGATGCTCTATTGAGGTCGGATTTATCGATGAAAGCGCATAAACCCCAAACAGAGTTTTTCTGTAAAACCTTGACAGCAAGTGATACCAGCACTCATGGTGGTTTTTCAGTGCCTCGTCGGGCTGCGGAAAAGATTTTTCCTCCTCTGGTTAGAAAATAATTACAAAATTTATCTACGTTCGATTTTTATGTCTTTATAATGAGACTGGTCGTATTTGTTCTAGGATTTCTCAATGCAACCACCTGCACAAGAGCTTGTGGCCAGAGATTTGCACGACAGCTCTTGGACATTTCGTCATATATATCGGGGTATGTTCATTAGGAACCTAGACGATGCTTCTGCTTGTATTTTTTTTTTTTTTGGGTAATCCGACTTTAAACCACTCTCAACGGTTGCGATTTCAGGGCAACCAAAGCGACACTTGCTTACGACCGGCTGGAGCCTTTTTGTAAGTGGAAAGAGGCTGTTTGCAGGTGACTCGGTCTTATTCATCAGGTAACGATGCAAAACAACTCAAATCGTTACTTTCAAATGTATTAGAACAGGGAGAAAAAACCGTTGTGGAATTCGTGATAAAATCATTATGCTCTTGCAAACAGGGATGAAAAGCAGCAGCTCCTTTTGGGCATAAGACGGGCCCAGAGGCAACCGGCCAACTTATCTTCTTCCGTGCTTTCGAGTGACAGCATGCACATCGGAATCCTAGCTGCAGCTGCTCATGCCGCTGCAAACAATAGCCCTTTCACCGTGTTTTACAATCCAAGGTCGTTGACTTGTTTTTTCCGATGCTACTAAAATCTATTATTGAATTATTATCTAGTGCATCCATTTTTTTTAACTTTGTTGTAGTTAAATATATATTGTGAAATTTATTCAGGGCTAGCCCGTCAGAGTTCGTCATCCCCTTAGCCAAGTACTATAAAGCTGCTTGCAGTAACCAAATATCGCTCGGCATGAGGTTCCGCATGATGTTTGAAACCGAAGAATCAGGGACAAGAAGGTAATATTGTATAATAATGTATTGTCTTGTTTTACAATACCTACCATTTTATACGTGCGCTAATTTTACGTGTATGGTTCAGATACATGGGTACGATAACAGGAATCAGCGACTTGGATCCAGTCCGATGGAAGAACTCCCAATGGCGCAACTTACAGGTAACAAATAACATCACGAAATACACTCTGAATAATTAGTAGCTCACTTCTATTCTATGATTAGGTCGGTTGGGACGAGTCAACTGCTGACGAAAGGCGTAACCGTGTCTCCATTTGGGAGATTGAGCCTGTGACCGCTCCGTTTTTCATCTGCCCTACCCCACCTTTCTACCGCCCTAAGCGCCCGAGACAACCAGGAATGCCAGGTGAAAAAAAAGTACTATATATGTTTGAGATGATTCTACAACTTATATGAAAATATGGCCCGGCAAAATGTTTCTTACACATCGTTTGCTTATTATTTCTGCCAAAATTTAACTAAACTGAAGACATGAGACATAAGTGTTGTGTTTTTGCTTGTAGATGAGGACCCTTCTGATCTCGACAATATATTAAGACGGGCAATGCCGTGGATTGGCGATGACTTTGGCCTTAAAGATCCCCAAGCTCTTCCGGGCCTCAGCCTAGTCCAGTGGATGAACATGCAACAGAACCCGTCTATAGCTAACTCCATGCAGCCAAACTACGTGAGTTCATTGTCCGGTAGTACTGATATTTCACGTCAATTGGGATTGCCGGCAACTCAAATGCCAACTCAGCAGAACAGCTTACAGTTCAATACTCAAATGACACATCAGCAGAACAACTTACAGTTCAGCTCTCAAATGTCAACCCAACAAGCCCTGCACTTGCCAACGCCCACTATGAACCCTTTAGGCTCGATCGTGCAGCCTCAACAGCAGTTGACGACCGATATTAGTCAGTCAAGACAGAACTTAATCGGCCAAGGTCATGCTTTACCAACCAGCCAAGCCTCGTCCCAGATTCTGCCTATCCAACAACCGCAATCTCTTGTAAACCATCAGCAGCTTCAAAGAAATCATTCTCAACAGCAGAATCTAATGCTGTCCGATCAAACAGGCCCACGATCACACGTTCTTGAAAATCAAATACAGATGCAACTTTTTCAGAAGCTCCAGCAGCAGCAGCAGCAGCAGCACTCACTTTTAGCCCAACAATCGCCCATGCAACAGCACAATACCATTACCCAACTGACTCAGCTCCAAGATTATCCTCAAAAGCAGCAGCTTTTAGATATCCCGTCGAGCTTCTCCAGGCCCATGCCGACTAACCAAACAATGGATGAGTCTCATTTTCACGTCAATTCCCAGCAGATGACGAGAACTAACAGCCAGAGTCATCTTCCCCGGTTCCCCCAGCCACCACATCAGCACCACGTGGGCCCCTCTCATTATAACAATCATCTCTCTGCTATTACCGATGATGTCCCGTCTTGTTCGACCTCTCCATCCACAAACAACTGCCCGAATGGAATCAATGTTCAGTCTTCTGTTCCTTTATTGAGCCCGAGCGGTTTAGAGACTACTGCCGTGCCTAATCATCCTGGCAGCGACTTGGTCAGTGAGTTGAACCGGAAAGCCGAAGTTAAGCCCTCGATGAACGTGTCCCAAAACCAGAATCCGGGTTTCCTGGCATCTCAGGCATACCTTAATAATAATGCTAGCGGGACCCACATAGATTATTTGGACAGCTCGTCCTCGGCAACGTCAATTCTTTCCCAGAATGATGTCAAAGTACACCCACCGACCAACAACAACAACTCCATGTCTTTCAACTCTCATTCAATGATGTTTAGAGAGGCCAGCCATGACGGGGAGGTTCATGGTGATCCAAGAGTCAACATTCCTTTTGGAGCGAGTAACACTAATATGGATATCGGTCATTTGGGGATGGCCGATAATGTGATTGCGAGAAATGTGGTGGGACCCGGTAAGGACTTTCCGGCCGATCTCTCGTCTGGAGGAGGAGGAGGTGTGCTTTCCGGGTACGAGAACCACAAAGAAGCTCAAGCTGAGCTCTCTTCGTCGATGGTTTCACATTCGTTTGGGGTTCCGGATATGACATTCAATTCGATAGACTCGACTATAAATGACGATGGATTAATGAATAGAGGCGCTTGGGCCCCACCTCAATTACCAAGGATGAGAACATATACCAAGGTTTGTTAATCAGCTGGGATTTCATTATTATGAAAACCACATATACAAAAACCATTATTCTAACTTGCCTTGTTTAATTTTCTCTTCTTGAAGGTGTACAAACGAGGAGCTGTAGGTAGATCAATCGACATTGCCCGTTACTCTGGCTATGATGAGCTGAAGCAGGATTTGGCCCGTAGATTTGGCATAGAGGGGCAACTTGAGGACCGGCAGAGAGTGGGATGGAAACTTGTGTACGTGGATCACGAGAATGACGTCTTGTTAGTTGGCGATGATCCTTGGGAGTATGTTCTTTTACTCCTAACTAATAAACACAGAGACATACATGTCATATTTGTGAGATGCTGACATTTATTTCTTATAATGTTGCGAGTAGGGAATTCGTGAACTGCGTTCGTTGCATAAAGATACTCTCTCCACAAGAGGTCCAGCAAATGAGTTTGGACGGCGATTTTGGAAGTAGTGTCCTTCCAAACCAAGCTTGTAGTAGCTCTGACAATGGACTCAATTAGTGTCTTGGATGTATAATACTACTAGCTAACTTTTTAACCGATTCTTGTTCCACAAAATTACAACCTTTTAAAAATATATATGTGCTACAAGTTGTAATTGTATGTGTAAATGGTTTATTTGGTTTTTTCGCAGGCATAGGCGACCGGGTATTTTAGGACAAAGCGGATAATTCTAGAAATAGATCTATATACATATAGATGCTATTATATATTTGTATAGGTGTCTGGACACACTACATTTCACCTTGTTAACAGAAATTGATGAGCGTGTTAGAAATTTGTTTGTGGTACCTGCATGCAAATGTTCGAATCGGTGGCCTGTATAGAAATTTTCGAAGAGAAGGTTAGCCGTTATAAGATAATAACTCACACTCCAACTGACTTCTTATAATTACACATGAATATTTATACATGTCACTCTGAATCTTCAATTAAAACATTATCGGGAATATAATCGTTCTCTATCTTGATTTTTTCTCACAAATCATCCAAAACTTGATTTACCGGCCAAAAAAGTCACGTGAAAAGCACAAGACTGATTAGTGGCGCCGGAAAATTGACGTGACCATTGATAAATGACGCGATTCAGAAGTTCGCTGCCACGTCAGATTGCCGTGGGTAAATGAAACATGTCGCGATTGATGTAGCTCCCGCTACTTAAAAAGATCAATTTTTTTAAGATTTTGAAAAGTTTTTAAGTTGTAATTGGCATAAATTTTGTTTTTGAAAATTAATGTGAACAAAAGAAAGTTAAATAAAAATTGGACTTATAGTTTAATTTTGAGTGTGGGTAGTGGAGTGGGTACTGATCATTCGTCAGACGATGTTGTTAGGTATTTGATATGCGGAATAAAAATATTAAGGAAGAAAAGAAAGTGTTTATTATGGAGTTTTTAGTTTTAATTTGTTGTTATTGGATTATCAATAAACATGATCATGAGTACAATTTTTATAGAAGAGAAATGGATACAAAGAGACACTTCATTTCAAGTCCCAAGTTCTTAAGAAATGTAAAGAGTAGTCAAAGAATACTCTTAGCCTTCTACATGTTGGAATGATGTTCAAACTTATTATTGAAAATATGAATTATTATTTTCAACACCCCTTCTTAATTCATAATTTTCAGCATATTCTTGAACTTCTCAAACTTATCAATCGTCACGGCTTTTGTAAGAAAATCAGCAGCTTGATCATTGGTGTTGACGAACTCCATGGAAATTTCTCCTTCGTTGACGAGATCACGAATGTAGTGATGACGAAGCTCGATATGCTTGGACCTTGCATGAAAAATTGGATTTTTAGTCATTGCAATTGTTGACATGTTGTCACAAAAGATGGTAGTAGCTCCAGCTTGTTTTTCTTGCAAATCCGAGAGTATTCTCCTAAGCCAAACGGCTTCACAAGCGGTATCCGTCGCTGCGATATACTCGGCTTCACTTGAAGATAAAGCAACCGTCTTTTGCTTTTTAGAACTCCATGCAACCACCTTAGTACAAAGAGAAAAAACATACCCCGAAGTACTTTTTCGATCGTCCAACGAACCTGCCCAGTCACTATCCGTGAAGCCAATCAAGGAATTATTTTCTTCTTTTTCATATTTCAAACCTTGATTTTTTGTTCCATGAAGGTACCGTAGGATCCTCTTTGCGACTGCATAATGAAGCTTGCTTGGATCACTCATAAACCTCGAAACATAGCAAACGGAGTGCACTATGTCGGGTCTAGTATTTGTGAGATAGATCACCGAACCAACAAGGCTTCTATATATTTTTGAATCCATTTTTTCAGCACCATCGTCTTGTAGCAACTTCTCATTTACCGCCAAAGGTGTTGCCACGGGCTTGCAATTTTCCACGTGGAATTTTTTACGCAAGTCGACCACATATTTTTCTTGAGATATAAAAATTTCGCCTTCATTTTGTTTCACTTGAATCCCAAGAAAATATTTCATGAGACCCAAATCGGACATCTCAAATTCTTGCATCATATTTTTCTTGAATTCCTTCACCATTTTTTCGTTAGTACCAAGATAAATAAGATCATCGACGTAGAGACAAATGATCAAAAAATCTTGAGTACCTTCTTCCTTTTTTACGTACAGTGAGGGCTCACTTGGACTCTTGTGAAATCCAGTTTTGTTGAAATATCCATCAATTTTGCTATTCCAAGCACAAGACGCTTGTTTTAATCCGTAGAGAGCTTTCTTCTAACGGTAGACTTTTTCCTCCTTTTCGTAAACTTCAAAGCCTTGAGGTTGATGAACGTAGACTTCCTCTTCAAGCTCTCCATTTAGGAATGTGGATTTAACATCAAGTTGATAGATATTCAGCCTCAATTGATCTCCAATCGCAAGTACACACCGAATTGTTTCCATTCGAGCTACCGGTGCGAACGTCTCGTTGAAGTCTATCCCGGGCTGCTGTGAATAGCCTTTTGCAACGAGTCTCGCCTTGTGCTTTTGGACAGAACCATATTCATTGAGTTTGGTTTTGAACACCCACTTCAAGCCGATCAAATCTTTCCTTTGTGGCAAGTCCACAAGCTCCCAAGTTTTATTTTTTTCAATTGTTTCAATTTCGGCTTCCATGGCTTTTTTCCAAACTTCTTCTTGCTTTGCTTCTTCATCATTCTGAGGTTCACAACCAAAGAAAGCAACATCACAATGCTCATAGATCTCTCTCAAAGATCGGTATTTTAATGGAGGCGATTCGGAATCCGAACTCGATGATCTTGAGGGACTTCTTTGAGGTGTTCTTTGAGGACTTGTTTGAGGTGTTTCATCCTCATGTTTTTGCTGCCCATTTGGAGTATTAGGTGATTCCACATAATCATTTAACACCAAATTGTTTGGTGAAATTTTTTCCTCCTTTTTCTATTTGGCCATTTCATCGAAAATCACGTCTCTTGAGACGATGAGTTTTTTATTTTCCGGGTTATAAAGTTGATAACCCTTCGACTCATCGCTGTAGCCAACATGAATTAATTTTTCACCTTTTTTATCGTATTTGTCTCGGTTTGGAGTTGAGACATGAGAATAAGCAATGCTTCCAACAACTCTCAAATGATCAACCGTTGGCTTCTTTCCATGACAAGTTTCGTACGATGTTTTATCAAGGTCCGCCTTTGTCGGAGATCGGTGTTTTATCAAGGACCGCCTGTGTGTACAGCTTCAGCCCAAAATTGTTTTTCCAAGTTTTTCTCTTGTAGCATGCTCCTCGCCATCTCGACAATGGTTCTATTTTTTCTTTCTGCGACACCGCTTTGTTGTGGACTTCAACGAATAGTGAGTTGCCTTTGGATCCCATTTTTATTGCAATACTCCATGAATGGTTTGTAGAAAAACTCACCACCTCGATCCCTCCGCAACGACTTAATTTTTAATCCACTTTGATTTTCTACAAGAGCTTTGAATTGTAGAAAAGTTGAGAAGTTCACTCAAAAAATATATCCACATCATTCTTGAAAAGTCCTCGACAAAAAGAATGAAGTATCTTTTGTTACCGAGAGATGGAGTCCTCGTAGGACCACAAATATCCGAATGGACCAGCTCCAAAGGACATTTGATTCTCCAAGAAGTTTTAGGAAAAGATAGCCTGTGCATTTTTCCAAAAATGCACCCTTCACAAACTTGCTCCTTTCTTTCGATGGATGGAAGACCAACAACCATATTTTTATTCTTCAAAAATTCCAGCCCCTTGTTGTTAAGATGTCCATATCTCAAATGCCACGGATGGAATTTATCGATGCTTTCTCCTTTGAAGGCCACTTCGTTTTTCGACGGCATGACGAAGGGAAACACCTTGTATGATGTTATTTGGATCGTCATCACATGATTTTTATTTTTCTTATCAAAGATGCTGCACTTGTCATCATCAAAGGATAACCGATATCCCTTTTGCATGAGTTGGCCAACGCTCAATAAATTTTGAGAGATGTTCGGGACGAAAAGAACATCACTAATGAGCTTTTAGTTACCTCCTTTCTTGTTGACAACAATGACGCCTTTTCCATTTGCTTCGAGAATACTTCCGTCTCCAAGTTTTATTTTGGAAGTGTGACTAGTATCCATCTCCACAAAGATACTACGATCACTACACATGTGATTGCTACATGCGCTATCGACATACCACACGTTCTCAAATTCTTTTTGCTCGTTCATGTAAGAAAAGAGTTGGTCTTCTTGTTGCTTAGATAAGTTGGCTTCGTCTTTCTCGTTATTGCTCTTTTTTGGACACTTAGAATACGAGTGGTCCGCATCCTTACAGCTCTTGCATCTAAAGAAACAAGCTTTCGTTTCATGGTTCGATTTTTTGCAAATTTTCAGCTTGTTGTTGTTTTCCTCCTTTAAAGAATTTTCCTTGTTTTTTTTCCTTTGTTGTTGAAGTCGCCTTTTCCAGCTTCCCAACTTGATTTGTTCTTGCCCGAAATATGAATTTTCGATTGGAACGCTTGATCAACGGGTTGATTTGATGATCGATTCAACATTTCCTTATGAACTTGAAGAGAGCTCATAAGTTCATTAAAAGTGTAAGTGGAAAGATTCTTAGATTCTTCTATGGCTGCAACAACATGATCGAATTTCGACGGAAGACTTCGTAGTATTTTTAAGACAATTTTACGTTCTTCGATAACGTCATCGAGACTTCGAATTTGGTTTACGATTTCAGCAACTTTCAAAAGAAATGATTGCATTCCATCGCCTTCTTTCATTGCCATGTTATCGAAATCTCACCAAAGAGATTGTAACTTCAAGGGAGGTGACTTTCTCATCTCCTTTGTAACTTTGTTGAAGAATTTCCCAAGCTTCTTTCGCATTTTTCGCTCCGAAAATTCTCGAAAAGATGGTTTTACTTACGCCTTGTTGGAGATATCTCAAGGCACTTGCATCTCTCCGAATATTCTCTTTGTAGAGCTTTTGTTGATCTTCACTCCATGTTGTACTCGTAGCTTGTTTCGGTGGCTCGGCGTATGTATTTTCCACAATATCCCAAAGATCCAATGAGATATATAGAGTTTGAATTTGACTACTCCAATAGTCGTAGTGTTCTCCATCAAAGATGGGTACTTGGTTGGGGGTAAGTGCAAACATGGTGGATTTTTATTTTTAGTGTACGAGATTAGCCAAGAAAACTAACTAGACTCTGATACCAAATTTGTTGGGTATTTGATATGCGGAATAAAAATATTAAGGGAGAAGAGAGAGTTTTTACTATGGAGTTTTTAGTTTTTATTTGTTGTTATTGGATTATCAATAAACATGATCATGAGTACAATTTATAGGAGAGAAATGGATACAAAGAGACACTCCATTTCAAGTCCTAAGTTCTTAAGAAATATAAAGAGTAGTCAAAGAATACTCTTAGCCTTCTACATGTTGGAATGATGTTCCAACTTATTATTGAAAATATGAATTATTATTTTCAACAGATGTGTCATCTTCTTGGAATTGTTCATTGGGGGTCCTCTCGTCGGATATTCCTTGGGTACGTGTCTCGACCTTCACACAATCGTTCATGAGAAGTTGATACTCCAAGTTTTGAGGGAGTAATGTTGCTCGTCGATCATCCAATATGTACCCTGCCGTGTTAAATGCTCGCTCAACCGAAACCGTAGAAACTAGAACCGCCAAAACCTCCTTTGCAATCCTGAAAGTTTGGGGAAAATATTTGTCATTCCAAACCAAAACTTGACAAGATCGTTAATTAGTAGCACCGTCACTCCTTTTTACATTTTCTTTTAACGTCCTCCATCATTTGGTGATATAAGTCGAGTGAGCTCTTACCACTACTACTACTTTGGACGGGGGAGGGGACATATTATCATCAACATTATCATGACGTTTTCGGGGTCTAGAATTTTTGCAAATAGATAAACATCGGGATATAATGAAAGTGTTTGAGCCAATTGTCGAGCATCAAACGATTAAGCGGACCTAATGAAGGGGACTCAAATAAACTTTCTAAAGGTGACATCGTTAAAACTTTCTAAGGGTGATTAATAAACACCGAAAAAAGTAAAGGTGACATTATTAGAAGTTTCTAAAAGTTCCATCAAATTTACACATTTATCTCACGTATTAGGGTACAAATAGATATCAACACTCATTATCCAAAAATGAACACAATGCGTCTTTATATTCAAAAGGATCGTTTAGTAGTTTATAATTAAGTAGAGTTTCCAGGATGATTGGTACAATATTTAAAAATTTCTTGGGATGCAAACTAAGGTTGGAGTAATATACATTATCGCATCTTTAATCGGAGTTATTTTAAGATTTAAACTTTTGTAACTATCTTGATCACAACACAAATTAAGAATATGACATACACATCTAACATGAAAGAACTACGACCACAAATAAGTAGATAAACAGCTTAAATATCATCTAAACTAGCCCTATTAGACGAGACATTGTCAAAAGCTAGAGAGTAATTTTTTTTTATGTCAAATGCCATTCATTCAAAATAGATTTTATTTTGTATGAAGTTTTACAATAGCAATGTATTGATGAAATAAACTGTATATTATTGAGTGAATAATACATTACAAAGAGAACAATTATATACTAATCCTATGATCTAATATACCTTAAATAAGTTAACCTAATGTACCTAAAATATAATAATGGAGGCCCAATGGATTATATGTTAGAAAAAATAATACTCTTTGATGTAGAAAAACTAAATATTTCTTCATATTATTTCAATAATCAGTACAAGTATTTATAGGTGTAGGAACACCTTTCACATTCCTTATTATGGTGTATCTCTAACGTCACAAACACCAACCTTTTATTTCATAAATAAATATGATGAAGTCTAAAAGACATCAAATTATTATTTCAACACTCCCCCTTAATTTGACATTTCTTTCTCCACTCCCAGCATAGCTCTAAGCATTCGAAAAACTTCAAAGTTTAGCGGCTTTGTGAGAATATCGGCAATCTGATCTTGAGATTTCACAAAGTTCAACTCCACTTCATTCTTCGCAATGCACTCTCTAATAAAATGATACCTCGTATCAATGTGTTTGCTCCGATCATGAAATACCGGATTCCTTGCAAGTGCTTGGGCAGATTTATTGTCGGTACAAATCCTTGTAGCTTCCTCTTGAGGGAAATTAAGTTCTTTTAACATCTTTCTCAACCAAATAGCATGACATGTACATGCACTTGCAGCGACATATTCAGCCTCACATGTCGATAACGTGACAATAGGTTGCTTCTTTGAGCTCCATGAAACAACACTATTTCCCAGAAAAAATACAAAGCCTGTGGTACTCTTTCTATCGTCGATGTCGCCCGCGTGATCACTATCACAATATCCGCTAAGCACAAAATCATTAGAAGGGGCATAAAGAATACCAAAGTCCAATGTACCTTTAATATATCGGAGTATTCTCTTGGCAGACTTCATATGAATTGATGTGGGATTCTCCATGAAACGACTTATCACTCCAACAGCATAAAGAATATCGGGCCTTGTGTTCGTCAGGTATCGCAAACTTCCGACGAGACTTTTGAACAAGCTGGGATCTTCTTTCTCCTCATTACCAAATTTTGATAATTTTATTTCAGCCTCCATTGGTGTGTTGACAGGATTGCAATCAAGCATCTTAAACTTTTTCAAGACCTCAGTTGCAAATCTTTTTTGAGACAAAAAAATGCCTTCCTCCATTTGCTTCACTTCTAGGCCCAAGTAGAAAGACATGAGCCCCAGATCAGTCATTTCAAACTCTGCAAACATTGCTCTCTTGAACTGATCAACCAAAATGAGATTATTACTCGTGAAAATGAGATCGTCGACATAAATACACACAAACATCATGTCTCCATTGTCATCGATCTTCGAGTATAGCGCATATTCATTAAGACAACGAACAAATCCGTTATCTTGGAAATACTTGTTGATGCGACTATTCCACGCTCGTGGCGCTTGCTTCAAACCGTATAACGATTTTTTCAATTTTAACACTTTTCCTTCATGGCCGTCAACTTCGTAACCCAAAGGTTGCTGGACATAGATATCTTCTTCAATGAACCCATTCAAAAACGCCGTCTTGACGTCCATTTGATAAAGTTTCCACTTCTTTTGGGCGGCGATTGAAATAAGCAATCGAATAGTTTCCATACGAGCTACCGGTGCAAAAACTTCATCGTAATCAATTCCATGTTTTTGTTTGTAGCCTTTGACTACAAGTCTTGCTTTGTACTTCTCCACTTCTCCTTTAGAATTTTTCTTTAACTTGTACACCCACTTCACTCCGATGGATTCATGGCCATTTGGAAGCAAGGTTAACTCCCAAGTATTATTTTTCTCAATGGACTTGATCTCGTCGTCCATCGCGTCTCGCCATTTTGCATCTTGCACAGCTTCTTGAAAATTCAAAGGCTCATAATCAACAAAGAGACAAAGCATATCAAGATTAACTACCTCAGTAGTTGCATAGATATCTGACAAATCTCTCATTTTTTGTGTTCCTTCGTCATCGGAAATTTCATTTTCCGTAGAAGGTACTGGTTCATCAACATGAGGTTCTTCAACATGAGCATCTTCTCCATCCTCTGTATCATCAAAATAGGGAAGAAAATGATAAGAATTTTCCTCCTGTTGTTCTTCCCAACACCACGAATCTCCTTCATCAAAGTGAACATCTCGACTTATCACGACCTTATTATTTATTGGATTAAACAATCTGTAGCCTTTAGATTGATAATCATAACCAATAAATACATATTTCGCACTTCGATCGTCAAGCTTAGATCTTTCTTGTTGGGGAACTTGAGCATACGCAATGCTCCCGAAAACTCGCAAATGATTGACATTTGGCTTTCTTCCATTCCACGCCTCTTGCGGAGTCCGATCTTTAACACTTACAGTTGGAGAGCGATTAGACAAATATACCGCACACGAAATGGCTTCTGCCCAAAAACAATTCGGCATATTTTTAGCTTTCAACATGGACCTCGCCATATTAAGAATCGTTCGATTTTTCCTCTCCGACACGCCATTTTCTTGAGGAGATCTTGCAACGGTGAGAGGACGACGAATTCCGTGAGATTCACAAAATTCATTGAACTCATTAGATGTAAATTCACCTCCTCGATCAGACCGTAAAGCTTTAATATAATAGCCACTTTCCTTTTCAACAAGCAACTTAAATTTTTTAAAGGTAGCAAAAGCCTCTGATTTTTGCTTGAGAAAATAGACCCACGTTTTCCGGCTAAAATCGTCGATGAAGAGTATAAAATATTTACTCTTACCGAAAGAGGGTGGATTGATAGGACCACAAATGTCGGTGTGCACGAGCTCGAGCGGTTTGGAAGTATTTGAAGTTGCTTGTTTCGGAAAACTTTTCCGCGCATGTTTTCCCAGAAGACATGCTTCACATAACTGATTTGGATGATTAATTGAAGGCATCCCTTTCACCATACTTTTATCTCCCATCAGTTTCAATGCTTCAAAGTTTAAATGCCCGAACCTCATGTGCCAACACCATGCTTCATTATTCACTTTTGCTGCAAAACACTTTGCATCTACAGTGTTGATGTTCAACATGAACATCCTGTTCTTGGACATATTTATTTTGGCAATCAACTTCTCACTTCTATCTCTAAGCCAAAGACAATTCTCTTTCATCAAAACTTCATACCCATTCTCAACAAATTGACCGAGACTAAGAATATTACTTCTTAGTTTGGGCACGTAGTAGACATTAGAAATCATTTTATGGCCACCGTCTTTTGTAGAGATTAAAATTGTACCTATCCCTTCGATTTGAATTTTTGATGAATCTCCAAAAGACACACTTCCATTCACCTTGTTGTTGAGCTGCATAAATTTTTCCTTGTACCCACACATATGATTGCTAGCGCCGTTGTCTAGGTACCACATATTTTCAACATCTTTTTCTCCTTCTTTTATCGTCAACAAGAGAGTGGATTCTTCAGCTTCTTTTTTCTCCTTAATGAGATTGGCTATTTCTTGATTTTTATTGTCACGACACTCCCATGCAAAATTACCAAGTTTATGACAACAGTAACACTCAATTTTGGACTTGTCATACCTCTTTTCATTTGAATTTTGATGATAACCACGTCCTCGACCTCGATATCCTCCTCGGCCTCTTGTGGATGGAGAACTTTTATCATCACCATTAGATGTCTCGCCTTTGCTTTTTTCTTGTTGCCATGGACGTCCTCTTCCTCGTCCTCGTCCTCGGCTTCCCCCCTCATAATTTTTCAATGTGACGTTTGATTTTAGAGCTTGCTCCGATGGCCCTTCTTGTCTCCTCTTTAGTTTCTCTTCTTGCGCTTGTAGTGAACCTTCGAGTTCTTCAACAACCATCGAGTCAAGATCTTTCGTTTCTTCAATAACACAAACAATGTTATCAAATTTAGGTGTCAACGAGCGAAGAATTTTTTCGACCACTTTGACGTCTTCAATTTTTTCTCCATATCTCTTCAATTGATTCACGATCGCTTTTACGCGTGAACAATAATCTGAAATTGATTCAGATTCATTCATGTTCAAGGCTTCAAAATCACTCCTTAGCGATTGGAGTTTCACTTTTTTCACCCTTTCAACACCTTGAAAAGATTTAGCCAGGATCTCCCAAGCTTCTTTCGCGGTTTCCGCATCGGCCACTTTTTCAAACATCATATCATCCAAACATTGATGAATGAGGGTAAGAGCTTGCTGATCCTTTTTCTTTGTCTTTGACAAAGCATCTTTCTCCGTCGCCGATAGCGCCGACTCGTCTGGAGGTTTAGTATAACCAACTTCTACGATCTCCCACCCGTCTTGAGATCCAAGCAAAGCTTTCATCCGCAAACACCACTTTTCATAATTTTCTTTTGTGAGACGAGGAAATTGGAACGATGTCATTCCATTGTTAGCCATTTTGTCTCTGATACCACTTTGTTAGAAAAAATAATACTCTTTGATGTAGAAAAACTAAATATTTCTTCATATTATTTCAATAATCAGTACAAGTATTTATAGGTGTAGGAACACCTTTCACATTCCTTATTATGGTGTATCTCTAACGTCACAAACACCAACCTTTTATTTCATAAATAAATATGATGAAGTCTAAAAGAAATCAAATTATTATTTCAACATTATAAGCCCATATAAACAAGAAGACCTTTATAATATGCGCGTAATAATAAAATGTCCGTAATAATAATAATATGCGTCTAAGTGACATCGTGGGCTTTATTATTTTGTGTGCAATATTTTGTGCGGTGTGCCGATGTGTGTCGTATCAATACATGACGCTCATAATTCCTATATAATTATTATACTTGAAACTATAATAAACCTTGCAGACACTTTGGGAATTAGGGCTTGATTTCCCTAATTATCTTACCTAATTTCTGCCCCAAATTCCAAATACCTAATTTGTGGAGAAACGGTGTCGTTTGGTATAGCTATATGGAATTGTCCTGAATACCCTTATGAAGCATGTGGGTTGCACGTGTTCGAGCTGCATGTTTTATTTCCAGAAAATAGGATTTATATTTTCTGTATTTTTGTCTTTAATATCGCAGTTAGGGTTTTAGGGTTTCAGTGTTGCTATAAATAGCTGTATCGGTATCGCCGCTTTTGGCATCTTGATAATCAATGAAAGATCAATATTGAGAAACACATGCAGTCTTCTTTTACGTTTCATTTTTATGTCTTTCTCATTATGGTATCAGAGCATTAAAAAGTTTGTGTATTGACAGATCCTGGCCAAGCTTTCACGGGCATCAATGGCGGAAAGGGAATCTCAAAGCTCGCTGTCTCCGATACAGCTCAGTCACCAACTGGTATCTGTTTTGACCGTTTTTTGTCGGGGATTATTATATATTAAATACGCTTGGTAGGGTTTGGAGACGGTGCAAAAACACGTATATTTGTATGTGGAAAGAGAGCTGAAATGAAATCACACCGAGACTAGGCTTGAATGCCCGAGATGATATCTCTGTTTATTCTCTGGTATTTCCAGGTAATATTATATATGTCGGTGGGTATCAGATCACTCGTCCGGGATCTTCCTCCCCGAGCGTCCGTCAGTCTTACGACCTCTCCTCTCTCCTTTCTCTCGTCCGGATCTAGTCTATTTATAGATGGATTACGCAGAATCCATCTGTCCATTATTGACACGTGTATTTACATGCATAGATAGAGACGTCTTTGGCTCGTGCACTTCTGCCTGGTGCAGGTCGCATCTGTGTGGCGTCAGCGGCCCAAGGTACGTTCCCGGGACACGATGCCCGGGATTGAGTATGGCCTCTCTCCGTCTTCGGGCGCTCCTTCCGTCGCGTGTTTATTCATGTGGTGGTCTCCCGTGATTTGGGGCTCGGGGTTGGTTCGCCCATCGTCCTCGTCATCGCGTGCGCCGGGTTGTTAATGTCCGTGTCCCGTGCCGGGGCGTGATCCCGGGTGGTCTGTCCTCCCACAAGTCGAGTCGTTGGCGCCCGTGTCGGGTGCTCGCGGCGCGGTCCCTGGTCTCGGAACCCCGTCATCCCTCTGCATACGGGTCGTTGGCGCTCGATCGTGATGCTCGGGGTCGGGGTATTGCATGCGGAGCATGTCCTGATCCTCTCGATGGTGGGTTGGCACGTGGGCCCACGCCACCAGTTGGTGGGGGAACTGATCTTCGGCGTCCGTGCGGGATGTGCTGGTGCGATCCGGGGGCTCGGCAATCGTCCCACTGCATGCGGGTCGTTGGTCGCCTCGGCTTCGTGTTGGGCCGCGTTCCGGGACCATCTGACCCGTCGTCCCATATGTCGGGTTATTGTCGCCCGTTGCGGTTGGCCGGGCCGCGTTCCGGGACCATTTGACCCGTCGTCCCGTATGTCGGGTTATTGTCGCCCGAGCTTCGTGCTGGGCCGCGTTCCGGGACCATTTGACCCGTCGTCCCGTATGTCGGGTTATTGTCGCCCGAGCTTCGTACTGGGCCGCGTTCCGGGACCATTTGACCCGTCGTCCCGTATGTCGGGTTATTGTCGCCCGAGCTTCGTGTTGGGCCGTGTTCCGGGTACGGTATGCGTGGGCATTATCTGATTCTTGTGATGGCGAGTTGGCGTGGGGGCCCATGGTACTAGTAGGAGCTTTATCCGGGCCTTTTTATCCGGTGTCGGTTGTCGGCCCATTCCACGTGTCGGTGGGGGATTTTTGTGGCACAACACTGGCCCCCAGAGAAGTCCGTGGAGGGACTCCGCTGATTTCTCTGAATGTTGTGTTTGGTCTGGTCCGCAACTTCCATAAATCCGTTTGCTTGTCTTGATTGACGCTTTGAAAAGTCTTTTATCCGTGAAGGGTGGTAGGTGATCGTTGCTTTGAGGAAGGCTCTGTCCTCGTTGTCTGGTGTCTGTGATTGTGCTATCGTTGATCTTTCGCTTGGGGGTTTTGTATTTCTCGCGGTGGTGAACCAAAGCGGAGACCGGGGCCCGGGGCGAAACCTTCGCCTGACGGGTCATCGACGCCGAGTCGTGATTGTCCGAGTTGGCGGGGGCTGATCATCGGTGTGTGCGGACTCCACTCGGGACATTGCTTCATGAACTTCCTCTGCTTCCGGGGTCCGGCCCCGTCGCCCGGTGACTCGGCCCCGTGGGTGTAGCTCTCTTCCCTTTATTATCAACCATCTTCCCTTGCTTTGGGCCCCGCGTCCGAGCGTGTGACTACTTTGTTTCCATCCCAAATGGCCCGCGTTTGGGCGACCACTCGCGTTGTATTTTTCTTGGGTTTGCTTTCTCCGCTCGGCGCGGCGCGGGGGAGTTGGTTCACAGATACCTGCGATTATATTCTCAATGGAGAGCATTAATATAGAAAAACATCGATTAGTTTTATTTACTTGTTCTCGGCCCAGGGGTTCGGTCGTTCTGACGCTCCCCGGGATGCCGTTTTTAATGTTCACGACCCCGGGGTTCGGTCGTTTTGACGTTCTCCGGGATGCCGATTTTAATGTTCACGGCCCCGGGGTTCGGTCGTTTTGATGTTCTCCGGGATGCCGAGTTTTATGTTCACGGCCCCGGGGTTCGGTCGTTTTGACGTTCTCCGGGATGCCGATTTTAATGTTCACGGCCCCGGGGTTCTCGGTCGTTTTGACGTTCTCCGGGATGCCGAGTTTTATGTTCACGGCCCCGGGGTTCGGTCGTTTTGACGTTCTCCGGGATGCCGATTTTAATGTTCACGGCCCCGGGGTTCGGTCGTTGTGACGCTCCCCGGGATGCCGTTTTTATGGGTTTGGTGTCTTTCCGGGACCTCGTTTGGACTTTGGAATTATTATTTATTTTGTGTGCCCTTACCTCCTCATACCGAGACCCCTTGAGGCCGTTTTGGGTATTGGGATTCACGGTTCTTTGTGGGCCTTTGTTATGTGTGTCCTTACCTCCTCATACCGAGACCCCTTGAGGCCGTTTTGGGTATGGGGATTCACGGTTCTTTGTGGGCTTTTGTTATGTGTGCCCTTACCTCCTTATACCAAGACCCCTTGAGGCCTTTTTGGGTATGGGATTTGTGGGTTTTATATATGTATTACCCGCACCTCCGCGACCCGGGACCCGTTGGGGCCGTAAGGGTTTAGGGATTTGTGGTTTTGGGGTTTTTGTTTTTGTGCACCCGCGCCTCCTCGTACCGAGACCCGTTGAGGTCGTATGGGTTTAGGTATTCGTGAGTTTGGGGTTTTATGTAACGCGAGGGCGTAGAGAGTCTCTCCGGTTGCGTTTTTTGGCCGTGGTTCGAAACGACCACGGTAGTTCTTCGGTTGCGTTTTTTGGCCGTGGTTCGAAGCGACCACGGTACCTCTTTGGTTGCGTTTTTTGGACGTGGTTCGAAACGACCACGGTACTTCATCGGTTGCGTTTTTTGGCCGTGGTTCGAAACGACCACGGTATCTCTTCGGTTGCGTTTTTTGGCCGTGGTTCGAAACGACCACGGTATCTCTTCGGTTACGTTTTTTGGCCGTGGTTCGAAACGACCACGGTACTTCGGTAGCTATTCGGCCCACTTCTCTTAAGCTCCCCGTGCGCCGCGGTGAGAATGTTGGGCCCCATGATCCGGCACTGGAGGCACTTCCTAACGAATCTCACCGCATCCCGGCGTAGGTTTGGCCATTAGTATCCTTGGCCCATCGTCTCTGGACATTCACTTTAACAAAAGCATTGAAAGTTCTTGCGATAAAGTTGAGAAACCGAAACAGAGTACCTTGCAGCTTGCATTCAGAGCTGTTTTGTCTCGATCCTATCCGGGGGCAGGGCCCCAGACCTGATGAAATTCTTGATTGGGTCCCGCCAATTGGCCGCAGACTCTGGGGCTGCCGGGAGGGTTTCTCCCCGGGACGGGTCCGCGGATTTTCGGACGGGACTAGCTAGGATAGCTGGTTGGCATGCGAGTTCTGCTCCCGGTGATTTGCTCGGTCTGGATGCCGGGTAAAGGAGTAATGTCTCCCCCGCCTTGTGGCCCAGGTAGGCGTTCCTCGAGTCTGGGACGTGGTGTCGAACTGTGAGGTGGAGATCGTGCCTTTAATGGGATCCCCTCGGCCGCGTTTGCAACGCACTTTGGGTTGGGTCCCGCGACCCGTGACGCGGCGAGACTGAGCCTGGTCACCTTTTGACGATGCGAACGCCCATAGGTCATGCCGCATGATGAAACAATTTTGCGCGAGTCTGTGCTGAGAATCTGCGATAATACTTTCAACACAGAAATACAAACATAGCAAAATATCAATTGATTTTACTTATCTGATCCTCCTGGACCGTGCGAACTGCACGCCGTCCCACGAGAGAGGGGGCTCGGGACCCGTGATCAGTGTTGTTGCCCGAACATCGGTATGCAAAGGTTGGAATTGGGTCATCCCTAGTCTCTGCTCCAACTCCATGATTCTATTGAATAAGTCTGAGAGATCGGGATCGTGCCCCGGGACCGGTAGGTCTGGGAGACGGGACTCAGGCCCCGGCCCCGGTTGGTCCGAGAGGCGGGGCTCGGGCCCCGGGACCGGTGGGTCTTCATCTGGGCTCGTTGTTGCGCCATTGGTCGCGTAGATCTCGCCTCGCTTGTGTTAAACGCTGTCGTTGGTTCGGCCACGCTCGGCGAGTCAGTCGCGTAGTCCTTCTCTTTGGATCTGGGTTGTCTGGGACCCCGCTGGGTCTGACGCCATGTCCCGTCCTTCTTCGTGCGGGATGCGGTCGACGGTGTCGACGGTCTGACCGCGGTCAGCGTAGAGCTCGGTGGATCCTGCTCCTCGGGCTCTGGATCTGACACTGGGACGAGGTCATCGTCTTCTACGCCCATGACTTCTTCCACCGGCGCCCTCGTTCCTCGGGGAACGGTGTGGGTTCTGACGCCGTGGCCAAGCTTCGTCATTGCTTGGCATCTCGTCGCCGGATCTTCGGGTGGTTAGATTTCTCAGCTCCCTACCTGGCGTGCAAAATGTTTTGACCATTTTTTGTCGGGGATTATTATATATTAAATACGCTTGGTAGGGTTTGGAGACGGTGCAAAAACACGTATATTTGTATGTGGAAAGAGAGCTGAAATGAAATCACACCGAGACTAGGTTTGAATGCCCGAGATGATATCTCTGTTTATTCTCTGGTATTTCCAGGTAATATTATATATGTCGGTGGGTATCAGATCACTCGTCCGGGATCTTCCTCCCCGAGCGTCCGTCAGTCTTACGACCTCTCCTCTCTCCTTTCTCTCGTCCGGATCTAGTCTATTTATAGATGGATTACGCAGAATCCATATGTCCATTATTGACACGTGTATTTACATGCATAGATAGAGACGTCTTTGGCTCGTGCACTTCTGCCTGGTGCAGGTCGCATCTGTGTGGCGTCAGCGGCCCAAGGTACGTTCCCGGGACACGATGCCCGGGATTGAGTATGGCCTCTCTACGTCTTCGGGCGCTCCTTCCGTCGCGTGTTTATTCATGTGGTGGTCTCCCGTGATTTGGGGCTCGGGGTTGGTTCGCCCATCGTCCTCGTCATCGCGTGCGCCGGGTTGTTAATGTCCGTGTCCCGTGCCGGGGCGTGATCCCGGGTGGTCTGTCCTCCCACAAGTCGAGTCGTTGGCGCCCGTGTCGGGTGCTCGCGGCGCGGTCCCTGGTCTCGGAACCCCGTCATCCCTCTGCATACGGGTCGTTGGCGCTCGATCGTGATGCTCGGGGTCGGGGTATTGCATGCGGAGCATGTCCTGATCCTCTCGATGGTGGGTTGGCACGTGGGCCCACGCCACCAGTTGGTGGGGGAACTGATCTTCGGCGTTTGTGCGGGATGTGCTGGTGCGATCCGGGGGCTCGGCAATCGTCCCACTGCATGCGGGTCGTTGGTCGCCTCGGCTTCGTGTTGGGCCGCGTTCCGGGACCATCTGACCCGTCGTCCCATATGTCGGGTTATTGTCGCCCGTTGCGGTTGGCCGGGCCGCGTTCCGGGACCATTTGACCCGTCGTCCCGTATGTCGGGTTATTGTCGCCCGAGCTTCGTGCTGGGCCGCGTTCCGGGACCATTTGACCCGTCGTCCCGTATGTCGGGTTATTGTCGCCCGAGATTCGTGCTGGGCCGCGTTCCGGGGCCATTTGACCCGTCGTCCCGTATGTCGGGTTATTGTCGCCCGAGCTTCGTGTTGGGCCGTGTTCCGGGTACGGTATGCGTGGGCATTATCTGATTCTTGTGATGGCGAGTTGGCGTGGGGGCCCATGGTACTAGTAGGAGCTTTATCCGGGCCTTTTTATCCGGTGTCGGTTGTCGGCCCATTCCACGTGTCGGTGGGGGATTTTTGTGGCACAACAGTATCCATAAAACTTAATGATAGTAATTTTCTTATCTGGAAGCAGCAGATTCTTGCAGCTATCAAAGGTCACGGGTTAGAGTCGTTCATCAATGGCTCAAGAAAAGAACCCAAAAAGTACCTTCCCGGAGATAATGAAGAAGGGTTCATCTTCAACCCTGAGTATGCTTTCTGGCAAAGGCAAGATCAGCTCCTCACAAGCTGGATTCTTTCTTCCCTTTCTGAGCCAATACTCATCTCTGTAGTAGGTTTAAACACCACTCAAGAAATCTGGGAAACCCTAGAAACCAGTTTCTCAAGCCAGACCACTGCGAGGAAGATGCAGTATAGGTTGGAGCTTCAAAACCTCAAGAAAAGAGGAATGACCATGAGAGATTATCTAAACCGTCTCAAGGCCTGTTGTGATGCTTTGACAAGTGCTGGAGAAAATATGTCGGAACTGGATCAAGTGATGTATGTGCTTGGAGGTCTGGGAGTGAGTATGATACAATGGTCATCACTATGACTGCTAAGGGTGATAGCTTCACTATGAAGGACATAACTTCTCTTTTACTCACTTATGAAAGCAGGCTGGAGGCAAGCAATGCAACCGCAAATCTTCCCAATGCCAATTTGGGCTATCAGAAAGGAAGGAGAAGCTCTGATGGTTCTCAGGCTAATAGAGGTAGAGGAAACTCAAGTGGCAGGGGAAGAGGATCTAATAGAGGAAGAGGTGGAAGGAGTAACACAAGAAATGCTAGAGCTTATTGCCAAATTTGTGGTTATTCTAACCATTCTGTTGAAAAGTGTTATCACAGGTACAATCCAGATTTTGTGAGGAATCCACCTGCTCAGAATGACAATCAAGGAGGCTCTAATGGTGGTGGTTCATCACATCAGTCATCTGCTCACTATACCTCTGTGGATAACACTTCAGAGGCTTCTTGGTACCCAGATTCTGTGGCCACTCATCATGTGACAAATGACATGAATAATCTGAACCTAGGCTCTGAGTATGGAGGCCCTAACAAGTTGACTGTGGGGAATGGAGTTGGCCTTGATATCAATCACACTGGTAAGGCATTAGTTACTGCCCATAAGAGAAATTCTAACCACATTTCCCACACTTTTCACCTCAAAAATCTGTTGCTTGTACCTGCTATAACCAAAAATTTACTTAGTGTGAGTCAATTTGCACAGGATAATAAAGTGTTTTTTGAATTTCACCCTACCTTTTGTGTTGTCAAGGATCTCACCACAGGGCAGGTCCTTCTGGAAGGGATGCTTGACCATGGTCTCTACACCTTCCAGCTTTCCAAAGTCCACCCAAATCAAAGTATCCATCAGCACAAGCCTTCTGTTTCCAGTGCTTCTGTTTCAAGTGTTTCTTGTAGTTCTTTTGCTTCTGTTGTTAAATCATCTAAGAGTTTGGAACTCTGGCATAGGAGATTAGGCCATCCATCTTTGGATAATACTAA
Source organism: Euphrasia confusa (assembly GCA_954870475.1). Taxonomy (NCBI): domain Eukaryota; kingdom Viridiplantae; phylum Streptophyta; class Magnoliopsida; order Lamiales; family Orobanchaceae; genus Euphrasia; species Euphrasia confusa. The sequence goes on from OX940960.1 coordinate 31,038,597, forward strand.
AAGGGCCCTGAATTATTGTAATATTCCCTATGTCAATAAAGATGTTTTTAATTTTTGTTCAAATTGTCAAGAAGCAAAGTCTCATAAATTGCCTTTTCTTGTCAGCACTTCAAAATCTCATGAACCTTTAAACTTGATACACACTGACCTATGGGGTCCCTCACCTATTACCTCTAGTAGTGGCAGTAACTATTATGTCACCTTTGTTGATGATTATAGCAAGTTTGTTTGGATTTATTTCTTGAAACACAAATCTAAAACTCAGAATGTTTTTATGAATTTTAAATGTCTTGTTGAGAATCAGTTTAACAGGAAAATAAAAGCAGTTCAGAGTGATGGAGGCACAGAGTACAAACCTCTTATTGATTGTTTTGCTTCTAATGGCATAAAACATCAAATTTCATGTCCATACACTCCTGAACAAAATGGGACAGCAGAGAGAAAGCACAGGCATATTGTAGAGTCTGGTCTTAGCCTTCTCTCTCACTGTGGTCTTGGCAAAGAATTTTGGGAGGATGCTTTTGCCACTGCAGTCCACTTGATTAACAGGGTACCTCAAAGCACTATTCAGTTCAAAACTCCATATTTTCTTCTCCATGACAAAAAACCAGATTATCTTTATTTAAAAGTTTTTGGCTGTCTTGCTTATCCACATTTGAGGCCCTATAACTCTAATAAATTAGAGTTCAGATCACAACCTTGTATCTTCCTAGGATATAGCAATCAATACAAAGGATACAAGCTCTTACTTCCTGATGGGAAGGTAATATACAATAGGCATGTTGTTTTTAATGAGCTTGTTTTTCTTGCTAAACAGTCACCTGTTTCTTCTATTGCTTCTGAGCCAAATCATCTTCATTCTCATCCATTATCATGTCCCTTTTCACATGTTATTCCCCCAGATATCCATCATACCCTCCAGTTGAACCAAATACCCCAGTTTCAGATCACACTATACAATCACCTTCACCTATTAATCAACCTACTGACACTGGATCACCTGTTCAATCCCCTTCTTGTGACCATGGTAATCAACCTGATCAACCATCTATTGCTCCTCAAACTTCTGTTCCATCTAATTCTGGGAACCAACATCACATGGTCACTAGAGAAAAAGATGGGATTTTTAAACCCAAATCCTATCTTTCTGCACTGCTATCAGAAACAAAAGTTCCTGATCTTTCTTTTACTGAACCAAAAACTTACAAACAAGCTCTTCAACATGCCAAATGGAATTCTGCTATGTCAACTGAGTATAAAGCTCTTCTCTCCAACCATACTTGGGATCTGGTTCCTCAAAATTCTCATCAACATCTCATTGGTTCAAAATGGGTTTTCAAGTTAAAGAAAAACTCTGATGGTTCTATTTTAAAATACAAGGCTAGGTTGGTTGCACAGGGCTTCAGCCAACTAGCTGGTATTGACTACCAGGAGGTCTTTAGCCCAGTGGTTAAACCCAAAACCATAAGGTTAATTCTATCTATTGCTTTATCCAGGGGTTGGCCTTTGAGGCAACTGGATATAGACAATGCATTTCTTCATGGTAAACTTGATCCAAAAACCCCCCCATTTATATGTCACAGCCTCCAGGATTTGAGGATCCTTCAAAACCACAACATGTTTGTAAGCTGAATAAAGTTATATATGGACTCAAACAAGCTTCAAAAGCCTGGTTTGATACCCTCAAAATCACCCTTCATAAGATGGGTTTTCATGGCTCCAAAGCTGACTCAAGTTTGTATATAAAATCATCTGCTCAGGCTACCATTTTTCTTTTGGTTTATGTTGATGATATCATACTTACTGGGAGCTCTTCTACTGCTATTTCTGAGGTCATTCACAACCTCTCTCTCACCTTTTCACTAAAAGATCTTGGACAGCTTCACTACTTCTTGGGTATTGAAGTGTCATATGTTTCTGATGGTTTGCTTCTCACACAAACCAGCTATATTAAAGAGCTTCTTCACAGAGCTGGCCTTACCAATGCAAAATCAACCCTCACACCTATGGTCAGCTCCACCACTCTCTCTAAGCTTGATGGATCTCCCATGTCTGAGCCCACTGTCTATAGACAGCTGATTGGAGGGTTGCAATACCTCACTTTCACAAGGCCAGACATTCAGTTTGCTGTGAATAAATTAAGCCAATACATGCAAGCTCCAACTGATATTCATTTCAGGGCTGTGAAGGGATTGTTGAGGTATGTTTCTGGTACCTCTAATCAAGGTATCTTCTTTTCAAAATCACTTTCCCTGTCCCTCCATGCTTTCTCTGATGCTGACTGGGCATCAGATCCTGATGACAGAAGATCTACTTCTGGTTTTTGTGTCTTTCTTGGCCCAAACCTTCTCAGCTGGAGCTCTAAAAAGCAGCACACGGTTTCTAGATCAAGTGCTGAATCAGAATACCGTGGCATCGCTTTAGCCATTGTTGAACTTTCTTGGATTAAATCTCTGCTCAAAGAACTCATGGTGCCTCTGAAATTCCATCCTCGGTTATGGGTTGATAATACCAGTGCTATACACATGTCTCATCATGTTGTCGTTCAAGCACGCACCAAACATATAGAGATTGATCTTCACTTTATCAGAGAAAAAGTTCAGTCGAATCAAGTTCATATTCAACACATTCCAGCCATTGATCAGGCCGCCGATATCTTTACAAAGGCACTCTCTCAACAATCCTTCCTCCGTCTGAAGCGAAAGCTCACTCTCACTTCCCTCCCGGAGCTCGGATTGCGGGGGGGTAATAAACCTTGCAGACAATTTGGGAATTAGGGCTTGATTTCCCTAATTATCTTACCTAATTTCTGCCCCAAATTCCAGATACCTAATTTGTGGAGAAACGGCGTCGTTTGGTATAGCTATATGGAATTGTCCTGAATACCCTTATGAAGCATGTGGGTTGCACGTGTTCGAGCTGCATGTTTTATTTCCAGAAAATAGGATTTATATTTTTTGTATTTTTGTCTTTAATATCGCAGCTAGAGTTTTAGGGTTTCAGTGTTGCTATAAATAGCTGTATCGGTATCGCCGCTTTTGACATCTTGATAATCAATGAAAGATCAATATTGAGAAAACACATTCAGTCTTCTTTTACGTTTCATTTTTATGTCTTTCTCATTAAACTATCACTCCAAATATCAACACAAATAGACACACAATGTTGCAAATCATCAAATTCAAAAAAAAAACTGTATAATAAATTCGAGAGGATTGTGGCGTGATTAAAAGAAAAACTGGCAATAATAAATTTATTAAGATAGAGTTTATTTTGTTGTTCGGAATATCTGGTCTCCTCTCGACTCAACCCCAGAATCTCTTTCAAACGTCGTCTTCAAAGAGCGTCGTCAAGGCCAAGACGCTCTGCGCCATCACCGCCAATAGCCGAACCAACCCATTCGAAAACTCCGATGTGAAGAAATGTATTTTTCGTTAAAAATAAAATAATTTTATTTACATAGTAAATTAATTGTAAGTAAAATTAATTTTTTGTAACCATTTTCATTTGTTGTTTTCATAAGATCTAACATATCAAATCAACAAGTCGAATTGTTCATTTATATTCTGCATTGGACATTATTATTATTATTATTATTATTATTATTATTATTAGACATATATATTTGTCTTTAATTTATTTTTCTTTTTCGCAGCAAGCAGTAAGATCAACAACAACCGTGGTTTATGCAACCACCCGTTCCGCGGCATGTCTTCCCTTGGGGCAAATTCCAGCACTTGTTTGTACAAAATTTATCACCAGGCTTAACAGCCGGCCCAAGAGCATAGCTCTCCTGAAATTAAATTAATTAATTTGAACAAACATTAATTAATTTAATTTATACTATTTCTAAAAATAAAATTGCAATTAAACAAATTAACGCACGCTACTCACGTGCATCAGCGTGAAAACTACTGCAGCAACAACAAGAATTCGGAGAAAAATTATCATCATCATTTTCATTTTATTATGTTTCTATATAATATATAGTTTTATACGAGTATTATTTTATGCTGAACAATGAACATCACATACACAGACATATATAGAAGCTTTTATAAGGGCATTAAGGTCAATGCACCCTTTTCTTTATTGTATTCCATGTACGAACGTATCACATAAAGTGCAAATCTCGGATTATTGGTCGGCCAGGCCAATCTATACACGTAATAAGTAGCGAAAGCCTAGTACTAGCTAGTACTGTTGTGTATTTTTATATATATATAGGAGACGGAAATTGAAAAAACCTTGAGGCGTGTTGATCACTATCCGAAAACAATATTTCCACTATGTAGAAATTTGTTTACAGGATACAACAAGGCACAAAATTCATTTGAGAAACTTATAAGAGACTTCTGTACTTTTCTTGTACTGTACTTATTCTGTGTTGGTTTGTGTTACTCTGTTTTTGTACTATTACTGTGTCTCTTTATTTCTTTGCGTAAACACATATTTATACACAAAACACAACTTTAGAGGAGGGATGTAATGTTTCAGATTTTACATGTTTCATCGTTAACTTTGTTGGACACAATTTGTTACGCAAACAGCGTTAACTTTATTGGACACAACTTTATTGGACACAACCTTTAAAAGCTTGTAACGTTAACTTTTGCGTTAATATTATACGCAACTATTATATGTAATTATTATACACAACGTTTATAATAACGTTAACTTGCGTTAATATTAAACTTTATCTGAAAATTAATATATCTGTTTTTATGAATTATTAATTTATATCTTTTAAACTGATATAATTAATTTATTTACGTAAAATATTATATCTATTTTAAACATATATAATTTATTTTATTTACGTAAACTAACAGATACAAATTACTAACAATCCCCACTAATTTTGTATATTCTCCACTTTAAACATATTATGAATACAAGAAGGTATCTTTCGATTTGAACCTTCAATTAGTGTATATACTTTAAAGTTTAACGAAATTATAGGTATCTTTAAGATTTGAACCTTAATCTCTTAAATGTTAAACCGAAAATATAACACACATAATATATTTATTATTATATTTCTCAAAAGATTTTAACTAACCTTAGCACTATTATATATGGTCATGTGCTAATCCTGTCACTTTTCGTAAACATTAATAGAATATCACAAATTCTAATCGAAGCGGCACCACTTCTGTGTTTACTTAGGTAAAGTCTTTAATTTGTCCCAATTGCTTTAGACTTAAGACTTTATTAACAACAATATGTTCATCCTCTTCTTCTGGCAATTGTCACCACTAGTTATAATTGTATTGTTTTGAAATACGCTAGTGCTATCAAACACATTACTATGACTTGTTATTACCCATTGAACTTTATCATTAGTGGTTACTAATTCAAAGTTGGGTTCCCATCATAGGTGCTTATTTTTTTATTTTTTATTTTTTTTTTATTATTTTTTTTTTAAAGCCAATAATTTTGGTCGAATTACTCACTAATTTCTTTAATGAGATGATGAGCGCAGATCTTATATAAATAATTATAATTACACTTTTTGTAATTAAATCTCTTACATATTAGTCTTTTAAACTAATATGTTTATTATATACTCTAATTACACACTTTGTAATTAAATTATATATGGCTATATGCTCTTTAATTTTAATTACACACTTTGTAATTAAATCTCTTACATATCAGTGTTTTAAACCAATATGTTTATTATATATATATATCGACATTGTAGCGTTACATATCAGTGTTTTAAACCAATATGTTTATTATATATATATATCGACATTGTAGCGCAACTGTCACGGTATAAAGAAATAGCAGGGTTGTGGCCACAACTTCTTGCTCACGCAAGGCTATAACCATTTTATTGTGCAATATACTTTTATTGCTTAAGAGTATAAACTCAGATTTTATTGTGCAATATATTTTATTGCTCACGCACGCAAGGCTTTAAACTCAGTCAGACTTTATTGTGCAATATAATATGCAAGTTTATTTATTGGGCGACCAACTTATAGTCTCTCCTTATATTACAAATATTCATTAAGAGATATATTTTTCTCTAAACTTGCATCCATTAACTTTCTATTACATTTGAAAGTTATTATTATTTTAGTCTTTCTAAGATAACCAAGATTCATTGCCATTACTTTCCAATGATCTATGTATAAGCTCATAATTTGAACCTTTCTCTAGAAGCTTTTACTAGAAAATTATTTAATACACTGAAATAAAAACAGGACGAAAGTCTAGTCCTTTTCTTTTCTTACTCATAGACTTTTTCTGGATATACACTTAAATCTTTTCACGTTTTTTTCTGTTTGCCATGATTATTTGATTTATTTGTGTTACCATAATTTAATTTCTCTGGCCTTTTTATCTTCTATGATAGGCTCAACGATATAAGAATATATCTTCAAAAATTCTACTTGGATTCACTATTATATTAGATTGTAACTATAACAATCTTCATGCTTCAGAATTTTTTTTTTTTAGCAATTTCAAAAATTCCACTTAAATGGATTCACTATTAGATTGTAACTCTAACAATCTTATACAACGTATCAAACTTTTAATGTCCCTTAAATCTAACTTGGATTTATTAGGAACAACAAGTTTATAATAATCTATACAACGTATCAAACTTTTAATGTCCCTTAAATCTAACTTGGATTTATTAGGAACAACAAGTTTATAATAATTTATACAACGTATCAAAGAGAGTATAGATGTCACCTTATATAGTTTGTGCCATATGGAATCCTTCTCCTTGAATTGCATCTTCTTGTTGATTTCTGGAATTGCACCTTCTTGATGATTTCTTCCGTCTCCATTAGTGGAAATATTGTTTTCGATTGTTGTGTATTTTTATATATATATAGGAGACGGAAATTGAAAAAACCTTGAGGCGTGTTGATCACTATCCGAAAACAATATTTCCACTATGTAGAAATTTGTTTACAGGATACAACAAGGCACAAAATTCATTTGAGAAACTTATAAGAGACTTCTGTACTTTTCTTGTACTGTACTTATTCTGTGTTGGTTTGTGTTACTCTGTTTTTGTACTATTACTGTTTATTTCTTTGCGTAAACACATATTTATACACAAAACACAACTTTAGAGGAGGGATGTAATGTTTCAGATTTTACATGTTTCATCGTTAACTTTGTTGGACACAATTTGTTACGCAAATTAACTTTATTGGACACAACTTTATTGGACACAACCTTTGAAAGCTTGTAACGTTAACTTTTGCGTTAATATTATACGCAACTATTATATGTAATTATTATACACAACGTTTATAATAACGTTAACTTGCGTTAATATTAAACTTTATCTTAAAATTAATATATCTGTTTTTATGAATTATTAATTTATATCTTTTAAACTGATATAATTAATTTATTTACGTAAAATATTATATCTATTTTAAACAGATATAATTTATTTTATTTACGTAAACTAACAGATACAAATTACTAACAAGTACTGCAGTACATACATATTTCATACAGTATCTGCTTGCAAATTTATCAATATTTCTCCTCTTCATTTTATTGTTAAAGTTTTAAATATTCATTCTATTCCTTGTAATTTCATCTTAAAATATGAAGTGGAATATTTTATTAATTGTTAAATTTTTTATTTTTTTTCAATAATTATTAAATATTGAAACATGAAAACTTATATATAAATACAAAATAGTAATAGTAATAAGTTTTAAATAATTATGGTTATCGCAATTAATATACAGTAAAATCTCTATAAATTAATAGCCTCGGGACCGTGAAATTTTATTAATTTAAAGAAGTTATTAATTTATCGAGTATTTTTTTTTCATTTAAAAGGCTAAATCCGGACTGAAAGATTCTATTAATTTAAAGAAGTTATTAAGCAATCGAGTATTAATTTATAGAGTTTTAACTGTATAATGGAGAAAATTATGGGTTTTGGTATGTATTCCATGTCATTGTTCTAAATGGCAGGTTAGTCAAGTTGGCATTGCTGCCCAAAAATACCAGGCGGCTACAAAAAATAAATCACCCGGTCCCTTTGTTTACGATCTTCAAAACAACTGCAATATGTGACTTCAGTTACATCCTCTTACAATTTGTTTTACTCGGTTTTACTTGAAATGTGCTCTTAACAATTTTTTAGTGCCCCAAAAATCTATCTAAGTGAGAATATATAATTTTGGAATAATAAAATTTTACTTCACAATCAATTGCATAAACTAACATAAAAGTTTACCGATTTATATTTTACATTATAGTAGTATTACTAGGTTGATGAGATTTATGGGTCCCCCGATTGGCACGTTCGACATTGTAAGTTTGATGTTGTATGTATTATAGTATTATTAATAATTATAAGGAGTATTATTTTTTATTATTTTTTTAATTTTTGAAGCCCAAATTGTAAGTTTAATGTGCATTTTTTTTAAATGTTTTAACGTTGTTTGGTTAAGTTTTTTTATTAATGTTTCTTATAGATATATTGTGTAGCATGATTATTTGAGTTTCTAATTTACTATTTCTTTTTTATTTGTTGTGATAGAGTGATTTCAAATTGAAATGAGATTATGATATCAAAAAGTAACCTTCATCGGTTCGACTATAACATTCCCGATTTTAACAATGTAAGGTGAAACGTTCCTTTCCCATTTTTTAATATTTTATAAAATATCATTTCCTATTGCTATTGTGTGTGTTCTTTTGTTTTCAGAATCGAAACTACAAAAAGGAATACGGAGGTCAACTTTTGTGGCCAACAATTGATAAAGTTACTATAAGGAACTGAATAATTGCTGCATAAATCCTTTTATTTGTTAAACTTTTTGTGATTCTTTTACTTTTGATCACAATAGATTAATTTCAAGTTGTAATAGTTAATATGTTAAACTATTTTATTAATGATTTCATTTTTTTTTTTTTGGTCTATCAATTGCAGTGTTTTGGGATTCGAACCAAAGACCTCAATTCCTCAATTCAAGTGCTAAAAACCAATAAGAATGATTTCATTCTTATTGGTTTTTGTTTTGTAATATTTTCTTCTTAATTTTTTCATACACTTTCAATTTTTTTTTTATAATTATTAATACAAATAAGTTAAATAACAAAAATCTATAGTTAGTTATACAATTCATACTTTTTTTATTTACTATACAAATATGAAAAAAATTGATATCCAAACACTATACAAATATAAAATTCATACTTTTTTTATCTACTATTAAATTTATACTTTTTCTCTCATTTAAATCAATTATATTAAACTAAAATAAAATAAAATAAAATATTACTTTATGAAAAAAATATATATACTTTCAATATTTTGTTATTATATTTATTTATCATTATTAATACAAGTAAATTATTAAAATAAATTAAGAATGAGAGATAAAATAAAATCAAGTTCAATATAAATTCGGGCGAAGCTTTGAGTTGTACTCCCGGAGCAACCCCAGTCTAGATGGATCTACTTATTATTAATTAGATAACTAATAGTACGATTAAAAAAAGCAATTACTAAAATTTGTACACTGTATGTGCACACATACAATTATTTATAAATTTTAGTTAAAGTGTGTTTTCGATTAGTCGTCTAATTAATTAATTTTGTGAATCGAGCATGAAATGTCAAAACGAGGTCTTGAATCGCCACATTACGACTTTACCCCTTTATGTTTTGAAGCAATATTGTAAGAGTAACATTTATAGAAAAATAGTTGATGTGGGAAACATAAATGCGGACTATATTTATAAGTATTGTTTTGAGGGTATTTATTGTAGCGGAGCTGCGGAAGTTATAAACACAAGGATTCATCTCAAGAGGTGTTCCAGAATAACTCTCTAATTTATTTCATGTAAAAAATGACTACTCAACCGAATAACAAGAACGAAATATAAATAATTCTAATTAAAACCCTAAACATATTAGTTTTATTTAAAAAAAATCTAATTAAATATAACAGTATCCATATCATTCTCCCCTCTAAAAAGTGTATATATAGAAAAAAAAATGTTTTTATGTGATATATTAAAAAAGTACTAGTGTTTTTTTGAAATGTGTATTTATTATGCATTTGTCCCTAATTTAGATGTAATGCATATTAAAAAAGAATAGATGTGTCACATTATATTAGGAACTTTAATGAATATAGATCTGAAAACAATAGATACAATCAAAGCAATACAATATTTAGAAGACCTGAAAATTGACAAAGAGTTGCATTTGAATTTTGTATTTTGAAATTTCTTGTCATTAATTGATTAGATTTAGAAAAAAAATGCATTTATTCCAAATTTGCGGTCCACGAAGTCAATAGGGCATCATCCAAACTTTTATTTTAAGCTATTTTTATGTTAATTTTATTCTCCCTCTTTCATATTAGTTGTCAGATTTCATTTGTAAATAACAAAAGAAGTGCAACAAATCGCAGCAACTGCTTTGAGACGGAGAGAATATATAATATTATAAAAATCGTTTGAATATTAAAATAAATTATAATTTATTATTATTAATTTTTATTAGTTTTATATATTAATAAACTTTTTGTTTATTTTAATATTAATAATTTTTTTTTGTATTTTTTTATATATTTAATAAATATTAAACTTGTGGAAGAGAGAATGAGATTGTATTTTTATTTAAGAAATAAATATAGAGTTTATTCCATGCAACTCACATCAGTTATTACTACTAATATTAACAATAAAATTATTAATTTATATTTTATTTTAAAATAAAATTTTACTTTATTTTTAAAATTTTATTCAAAAGTATTTTACATTTTAACTTAAAATCCATTTTTATTACTTTTTGATAAAGAAAAGTTTAAAAAAATAATATTTTTATAACTTTATTATGAAAATTAAATGTTAAAAAATAATATTTTTTTATTCTCAATATCAAATTAATTTAAGACGGTGATAATATTGTATTTTTCTTATCAAATTTGCACTCTATAACTAAAATTTCTAATTACGGTCACTAAAGCACACGTCATAAGTTTCATACCTGCGAAAGCATATAATACTAAATACAAATTGTAATAAGTTTTGAATAATTAAAATTAAAATTATATAATTATACGTGCATAATTCATCCATATTAGTGTTGTCTAAATTAAATGTGTCACTTCATGTTTAATAAATCCTTCAAAAATGTTGCATTAATTAAAATGAGGACGCATTTCCATTTGATGAGACTATAGCCTCTACTGATGCGGAAGCCGTTAGCCCCAACAACATAGCTCTCCTCAGGGGCAATTTCTATCGTGCAACTATGTGTACGGAGTATTGTACACATAATACTAAATATAAATATAAATATAAATATAAATTTATTTGTTTATTTGACTTTTTTTTTCTATATCTCTTTTCCTTATTTTTCTCTTTATTTGTTTATTTGACTTTTTTTTCTATATCTCTTTTCCTTATTTTTCTCCTGAATATTTTTTTGGCGTAATATAAAAATTAATTAATTTATTTAATTTATTTGTTTGCGTAATATTTTTTTGTAATATAAAAATTAATTAATTAATTCAATTTATTTGTTTGCGTAATATTTTTTTTGCGCCGTAATAAAAAAATTATTTTTTCAATAATATAAAAATAATTTATTTTTCAATTTTTTTTATTGCGTAATATAAGAATTATTTTTCATATTTTTTTAATGTTGAAAATTATACTATAATGAAGATTTTATATACGATGAATGAAGATTGTTGTATAAGTTATAAAAATTTGATTGTTGTATTAGTTTTTTTTCTAATATTTTTTATGCGTATTTTTTTTCACGTTGAAAATTGTAAGATAATAAAGATTTGATTTATGCTGAATGAAGATTCATTCCTTACGTGATGAATATTTAATTTTATTGAATAAATATAAAATTATTGATATAGATTTAATGTAAAATGATGTTGAAAATTGTAAGATAATGAAGATTTGATTTATGCTAAATGAATATTCATTCTTTACGTGATGAATATTTGATTTTATTGAATAAATATAAGATTATTGATATAGATTTAATGTAAAATGATGAAAATGCAATTTAGTAAATGAAGATTAATTTATTAATGTGATGTATATTTGATTTTATAATGAATATTAATAATATTAATATAAAATAAATAAATGATTTTTTATTAGATAGAGATTAAATAAGCATTTTAAATTTATATTTTTGTATCGAATAAAGTTTATTTTATTAGTATTTTTTATTTACTATTAAAAGAATTTAACGCTAAATTAAATTTAAATTTAAATTTTTATTATTATATGAGCTGTATATACCATGTATTGTACACCTAGTTGCACGGTAGAGGTACTCCTCCTCAGGCTGCAAGAGATTACACAAACAATATTAATAATTAATTACTTGTAAATATAAAATTATACAATAATTAAATTAATTAATTATACACGCTACTCACATGAATCGGTAGAATGAAACACAAATAAGTGCAACAATTAGAATTCGAAGGAGAGTAATCATTTTCATTTTTTTATATTATTTTTAGTGTTGAACATCATGTAAAGGGAATAAAGGTAAATTTCGGATCACATGCACCTTTTTTGGATCACATGCACCTTTTTTTATACTACCTCTGTCCCAACACAATGGTCACACTTCCTTTGTAATTTACAAAGGAAGTATGACCATTGTGTTGGGACAGAGGTAGTACATTATAGTATGATTGAAGTCTGAAGAATATCAAATAGTGCAAATCTCGTATTTTTCGTCCGCCAAGTCAATAACGTACGTAACTATCAACAATATTTCACGTCATGAGCTTCATAGGTTACGATTTACGAAAGCAAATATTTTCAATACCCCACTTCAATTTTTTGCTTAAACTTTTTAATCTTAATTGTATTTTTTGTCATTTCACATTTTAAAAGTAATTAAATGCAGTGTTTTATTATTAACTTTGTAATATATATACGGATTAAATCTCAGATTTTCGGTCGGTCAAGTCAATAGCTCACCTACCAAGTACCAATAGGCAACTATACATCACGTCATAAGTTTCATACGAAAGCATATACTACAGTTTAAATCTAACACAGAACTTTTTAATACTAATTTTTCTATTTTTTAATTGAATGGAGTATTTTATTGCTAACGTTTTAATATTATTTTTCTACAAATTGTAATAAAGTTTTTAATATTTAAATTTAAAATTATATAATTATATGAGCATAATATAAATATATATTAATTGTCTAAATTAAATGTGCCCCATTATGTTTAAATTCTTAAAAAATATTGTAATAATTAAAATGATATTATTATTATTATTATTATTATTATTATTATTATTATTCAAAAATTCATGTTATCTGGATATTTTCTCCGTGTGCATTGAAGGAAATATATTTATTTGGAAAAAGAAAATAATTATAATAAAAATTAAACTTACAAAATATAAATTAAATTGTAATAATAAAATAAAATAATTTTTCAAATAATATTATTGTGATAAAAAAAACTATATATGCTAAATAATTAGTTTATGTGCAAGAAAAAAAGATAGTAGAATTTTTTTGTAAATTTGAAAATATATTTTTATTTCTTACTTTTGGTCAAAACGTCTAAAGTAACACTTTACTTAATTTTGTGTCCATCAAAATGTATTAATATTTGATGACATAATGATATAGAACTAATAGAAGGAAGAATATGATTTTTCCATTTGGAGAAAGAACTTTGACTAAGGTCTTTGCATAAGTGTATAATTGACAATAAGGTTGTTTAATTTGAATATAAATAAAGAAATTTAAATGTTCAATTGACAACTAAATCAAAATAAAAATAAAAATAGCAATCTACAACTAAAATAAAGTACTTTTTGGTTGATTCTTGGCTACCCCATGGGTAGTAACCTCACCCATGCCTCACCCATGGGGATCTTGACATGCCGTATTTTTTGAATAAATTATGTAGTTATAATTATTGTGTAACTATTTAGATAATTATGTAGGTAACTATATACTCATATTTCAAGCTAGTCCTAAATTTATGCATACAGGTCTCCTACAAATATTAGCCTATCTATCAATGATAAATTCAAGTTCTACCAAATGAATAGCTATTAGTGGACGAAGAGAGCAAATCATCTCCGAAGAAGTACAGCATCCTCTCCACCGCCCAGCTGGCCGGCTGAGGCTGTGCCGCCACGTTCAAAGTGTTTACGGCGACCAACGAGGCCCGGCAGAGAGGGCACGTAATCCGGTCATCATAAGCCAGCCACTTCTCAAGGCAGTGTTTGTGGAACATGTGGCAGCAGTTGCCCAGCTCCCACACCTGGTTGTCCTTCCTCAGCCTGTTCAAGCAGACAGCGCAAGACGAGTCGTGAGATTCCGGCAGCCGGTGCCTGATTTTGCCGAGCGTCGTCAGGGAGAGGCTCTCTCTCACTAACCTCAAATTGGTCGAGCTACGAGAGGAGGAGGTCTGTGTGAGAGAAGTAGTCAAGAGATCGAGTGCAAATGACAACAGCCACCTGGTGACTGCGAATATAAGAGCTGCTTTACACAGCACAAATTGATCACTCACAACCATTGGAACAAGAAAAGAAAAAAAGATGTGTATATCTGTATAAATGTTTTGGGGGAAGTTTACAATAGCCAGAAGAAGCATATTTATACTAAGTAGGATCTGAAATACTACTAACTAACTTAACTTTACAAGGTGGGTGACGTATTTCCTTTCTTTTTCTTTGTTGTTTGTTGGTTTGCTTTTTGAATACTGACACTTTACAGCCAAAGCTTTAGAACATGGAATATGTGCTAATGCTGAAAATATTGTGTTTTTACACATCAGATCTACTTCACACTTCCACCTTTCGGAAAAGAGGCCACTTTACACGACAGGAAAGGAAGGTAACGCGCAAAGAAAGGGAGAGGGGAAAGGTACCTGTAATTTGATTTGGGAATAGCTGACATGTTACAAGAATCTGTATCCAGCTTTGCTGTGTATGTTTGAGAACCCCCAGCACTTTATTGTTGAATTGAGTGTCATCAACGCCCTAGAAAAGAACAAGAAGGTAGCCTTTTAGGATTGTATATCCAAGAGACTTTCCGCTTCTAAATCAAGCTCATAAGCACATGAGAATCAATCCCCAAAAAGTAACAATGAGTAAACGATGATTTTGCATGAATTTACCCAAATAATCTCTTTTCCATACTGCTGGTTTCCCAATACATTATCACGTTGGGGATGGGACTATTACACAGCAGTTACAATAACACCCAAATGACAATTGACATTATTGAGTTTGCATTTGTTTGAAAACTGATGACAGATAATCCAGCAATAACTTGAACCGAGAAAGACCAAGAGAAGCGAGAAATGTAGAAACATCATGAAATCAGGCAACGGTCCATCTTCAAGCGCATGTTCTTATCCATTTTTACATGGATTGCATAGTAAATTTACAGGAAAAAAATACAATATTAAGAAAGGTCAAAGCCTCATTGAGCGTTCTCTTTCGTCTTCACACCACACCATAACAGGTGAACCCCAGCCAAAATTGGAACTAGACCCACCAATTGCACGAAAGGAAAGATGCCATTTTTCATGAGCCATGTGATTGCACATCCTCTTGTATCTTCATTTTCATCTTGTATTGCAAAGTAGCAGGAGCACAGTCAAGAGGTGTTTCACCTGTATAACAGTATACATGACACCAAACAAAGTCAGCAAACCACTTAATACTACTCCGTAACTTGTTTGAAACAATATTTATTTTTTAGGGTCGAATTGGGGCAAAATGAATTATACAGATCTCCAATAGGAACCATCTGATAGAATTACCTAAGTCCAGCAGAAACTTTTATCAGTTCCAGATTGGATAAAACAAAGGAGTTCAAAGTAAAACTCCAAATTTTGGAATTCGTAGACCAAATTTTTTGTCATCGCCATTTAGTCCAAATTAAAGAAATAAAAATCAAATTTATTCTTGCATAATCAGACGAGGATTAAATAAACAGATGAGAAACTTGTATTATAAGGTGATGATTAAGGAATATTTTTTAGTCAGCAAAAAAGGGGTTTAGTATAATCGGGTAAGAAAAATGACCAAGGACTTCTTTTTTTGTTGGACTTTGAGGCTGATAATATTACAAGTGAACTTTTTAACAATTTTCCTATGGAAGAAAATAGACAACCAGATCAATATGTGTATAGTGTAAGTAGTATAACACTATGACCCCATATTACCCTTACTTTTCTTCTAGAAAAATCAATGTGTTCTTTGGTCCCAATACAAATTATTTTCATGGGAAAAAACAGCATGATCGGAAATCATTAACCTTGTGAATTCTTGCTGTCTAGACGTGCTCCATGGTCAATGAGGGAAAATGCTATCTCAGTTTGATTAAAAACTGCTGCCTGCATTATTATACAAGTCGAGTGAGGTAAATTAGATGTTCTTGCATTTTCATTTAATACAAAAAGTAGGTGTTTAGAGAGTACCAAATGCAATAGAGACGACCCTTGCTTGTCACGATAATTTGCATCAACCCCCTACAATATTTATAATTTTTTATATTATCAACAGAAAAAAATAAGGATGGTGTACTATTCAGAACTATTGAGAAAATGAGAACAAATTACCTGACTCAAAAGCTTCCTAGCAGCAGCTGCATCACCATTTTTTATTGCTTCTCTTAAACCCTAAGCATTAAGCAAAAGATATAAATTGTGTATGTACCAGTCCAATAAAATCATGGTTTGTTAATTCTAGACTCTAGTAGAATCAACATGCTAAGTTTTACCTCTCCACTGACTTCATAACTGATGGATGATATATCCACAGAACTGGTGGCAGCATGACCGGGATTGAAAAGAGTACTGCAGAATTTTGTTTACTTTAGCAACAAAAGGATACAGACTGTTTCAAAATTACAGAAGAATCTCCAAATAAATGTTTGGGCTGATTTTACCAATACATGGGGTAAACACAAGACTAAAATTATCCAACTATGCAATTGCATTATTCAATCATATTGTATTGAATGTTTTCCTCATTATTAAATACATTTGATGTTTAATATAGAGATCCAATTGCTCATTACATAGCTTTTTAACTTTTCGTGTAATTACACGAGGACTGAAACGGAGATGTGCCTTGTTTTCATTTTTTGGTTATTATATTTTCAGGTACCTTTCAGAACCCCTAAAACTACGGCTATTATTTCATCTTGGTGTATTAACTTATTTGCAACCAGCCAACCACATGTGTCTAACTATCCAATACCTCCTAGCATATGGGTGTTCTTACTACATATCAAGTAATACCTTTGCGAACTGGTTGATGTCGAACCTCTACTCTTTGGGGTTGGCTCTGTCTTTTTCACTTTTGGGATTGAATGAGGTGTGGGATTTGAGGTAATGGTTAATTGCTGTAATAGAATGGAACGTGTAAGGACTATGAAGTTTACTAAGGACAAATTGGTAGGCACAGAACTGTAATCTTGCCTGTGGCGCAGTAGATTCTTTTGGAGGTGCTGATGCTTCACAAATGCACAAAGGCATCCCACACTTGCATTCTGAAATCCCAGGGAAAGAAGATTTTTCTGTGCTGGCTTTAGGTTTAGTATCTGAATCTTTACTGATATCTAATCTTGAAATTGAATCTCCTACAGCATTAACTTCATCTGGAGTAGCTGCCTTGATATCCTTGTTCAATCTACAATAAGAAAATCCCCAAAAAGAAAAAGATGGAATATGATATGTGAGTTAGAAAAGATAGGAATAAGGACACAGAACCTCACAAACTCCAAGTCAACCCACAATAATATAACTGGCTGGTGAAGAATGACCAGAAAGTTATTTATTAATGGCAGAGTTCCAGTTTCAAACACACACAGAGAGACAAAGAGAGTGGTGGGTCAGTAAAGATACGAGAATGAAAAACTATGCGAGTTCTAATTAAACTAAGGAGGTATCCTTCATGATTATGCCCATATAAATACAAAATCACTATAATACTTCCTACAATAGCCATAGTTTCGAGAGTCGAGAGCCAAGACAGCCAGCCAACAAAACAATGCAGAAAAATAAATGAAAAGATAAGGAAAAGGTAACACAAAAGAAACAGGTTATAATCTATAATTAACAAAGGAAGTGGGTTACCTAGAGGCATCATTAAAACATTCAGCGCAAACGCGCACGTTTGAGTGAATACCAAACTGTGGCAAGGCCTGGATAAGGTAAAAAAGTCAAGGATTTCAAACTTTTAGACAAGCCTAACTGTGTTTGTATATTTGCATACCATTTGATCTGATGAATGTTCTGAGCATAAAGTTCGACCACAACATCGGCAATGATGCTGCAAACATAAATTGGGTTGTAACACAATACAATGTCAACAAAACAGTTAGATGGATGTGAAATCAAATTGCAAACAATTAGATTCCTAATTAAGATAGATTTTGAGGATAAATTAAACGGCATAACCTGGCTTTTAAAAGTCAAGAATCAAAAACTAAAATTCACACAAACCACTGCATATTACATTTCAGGAAACATCACAAGCCTCATTTTAACTGATAATCATGCAAATTCATCCCCCAAATTAATCTGTACTTTTGGGGTTGAAGATCTGGCGCCTTGTTCGAAACCATAAATATAAAACAGATACATTCATTATTCAGATATAGATTGATCCGACTAATCATCAATCAACTACTTCCGCAACATACACAATCAACAGATTTTGAAACCGAAAATCCGATCAAATCAGTCAATACACCATGCAATCAACCTAATTAGCATAGGAAAAACTCAAAATTGAAGTCACTCAAATCATTACAGGTAATCGTCACTACTTCAATCACTGGATCAGAATCCGACTCCACTCGATAATAAATTTTCATTTATGAAAAAAAAACGATCTATTCGCCCTGAATAAGTTAACTCGAACTAAAAAAAAAAAACTGGCATCGGGATTCCGAAAATTACCCGGCGGCGAAAGGTGGAGAAGCTGCATTTGCAGACATCGCAGCGAGGGGCTTCCTGAAAAGGCGGGGGCTCGATCGTCGCCATTACCGATGATACTTTACAACACTCTTTCCTCACTTGACTTCGATTTTTGTTTGATGAAATTGGATTTTTGGTTAGATTTTTTCATATTTTACAAGTATTTTCTTCATAAATGAAACTTGTAATTTTTTTTGCTTTCCTACCTGGCCCGTTGATTATACATCATCAAAATCCAATTTCAACCGTACACGTGGCAGTGATTATTCATTCAAATGTATTTGATTGATTATTCCAACTAGTGTAACACCCGAGCGATGCACGGGATATGACGTTCCGTCATATCATTCAGGTAGGTTTCGTCTAGTCCTCTTGCCCGTGCGATGCACGTGATACGACGTTCTACTTGATGGAAAAATGTGCTCTTGATCTTGCGGTGCTCGTGATTTTACGCACATAGCTCTCTACAATATCGTTTAAAATAATTTATTTTCGTTTAAAACATAAATTACAATCGTAAAGTACATGTTTGAATTTCATTTATATTCTCTAAAGGAAACATTAAAAGGTAAAATTCAAAACTTTTATTACAAATTTTCAAAGACCTCTTTAAAAACCACATTAATTGTTTTGTTTGTAAGTTTACCATTCTCGTCACAACACAAAATTTTTAACTCACTTCTATTCGCCACCCTTGAAACAACAACGTACAGTTGCCTATGAGTGAAAACCGGCTTCTTCAAAAACACACGAACATCTGTCAACGATTGACCTTGGCTTTTATTGATCGTCATTGCATACGATAATATCAACGGGAATTGTCTTCGTTGAAATCTAAATGGAATCCTCGAATCAGAAGGACTAAGCGTCATCCTGGGAATATACACAATTTCATTCGCGTTTTTGCCTCCCAAGACTCGCGCCTCTATAACATAAGTCCCAAGTTTGGTTACCACCAATCGAGTTCCATTACACAGTCCTGCCGAGTGATCCATGTTTCGTATCAACATCACCGGAACACCAACCTAAACAAAGAAATAAACAGTATACATCAATAACTAAACATCATGTTCATATGCATCAAGCATAAACAATAAATAAAATAATCTACATTTTCATTTTATGAAGAAAATACCATTTAATATAAACATTAAGCAGCATAACATCCATTTATATTTTATATTACGAACAAACATTAAAACTTTACAAATAAGATAGAAATAACCTTTAACTTCAACTCATGATTCGGCAACCTTGAGCATTTGATGGTATTCAAGAATTCAACGGAGTGCATGGTTGCAAACATATTCTCTGCACCCTCAGACTTTTCAATCGAATCAGCACTAAGATATATTCTTTCATCCGTAGAGTGCATCGAAACCATATAATCATTAATAGAATTAACTTCTTCCAAAGTCGAGGCCAAAATGGCCCTACCTTGTAAGAATTCCACATCTCCAATATGATTTGAGAAATCCGGATATATTGCACGAACCATTGAACCGATGAAATCATCGGAAGAGGTTATGAGAAGATCATTGGGAATTTCTAGAACCGCAACCCCATCATTGTCGTCTCCTATAGTTCCATCCCCAATCGAAGACATCCAATTAGAGAATTCACTTAAAGTAATTAAATCATTTTCGTCCACAAAATTCTGCAATCTCGTATTAGTCGTCAACCTCAAGACTTTGCATTCTCTCCAAATGTTGGAGGAATTAATCGTCGCATGAACAATATCCTGTCTCGTACCTTTAGCAATTACCGGCAAAATTTGACAGAAATCCCCTCCAAATACAATAACCTTTCCCCCAAAGGGCCTTTCATCAGCTCGCGGATCAGAACTTCGCATAATATCACGCATTGTTCGATCAAGTGCTTCAAAACAATGCCTACAAAATTATACAAAAACAACTTCAGTTAGATAATTTCCAGCAAAAGAAAATACAAACACTGTGAAATATGAAACCTGAGAATGAGAGGCGTTTTATTACCTATGCGTCATGGGAACTTCGTCCCATATAATCATTTTAGCTTGCTGAATCAACTCTGCGAGTTCGGTTCTCTTGTTTATATTGCAGATTGACTCATCGGTTAAGTTCAAAGGAATTGCAAATTTTGAATGAGCTGTCCTGCCTCCGGGTAACAGAAGAGAAGCTATTCCGCTAGAAGCAACATTCAACACAATATGTCCCATTGAACGAACAGCGGCAGAGAGAGTATTCCAAACAAATGTCTTGCCGAGTCCTCCATAACCATATAGAAAGAAAATTTGTCCTTTGTTTTCGTGCAAAGCAGACATTATCGATTCATATGCTTGGCTTTGATCCTGATTGAGCATTCCGACCAGCCTGATGTGCTCTTCTGTAAGTTTTTTTCGATCGTAATTCATCTCTTCCGCTATAAGGCGATTTCTACCGATAGCTTCATCGTGCTGCGGATACGGCATCTTGGGATAATCTAAAAGGGTTTTCCCTTTTCTTTGCATTACATCTTCAATTTCCTTCAAGCACAAATTTTTAATTTGATCGTCGCTGAGAATCAAATCTGTAAAAAAAGAGAAGAAAAAAAAATCATATTAAGGACTCTTAGACCCGGTGTATAGTGCATTTATGTCGTCGACACGGGAACAAACTGTAAAGAATGATTTGAAGATGTCAATGATTATACCATGGCGTTCCAAACGAATACGATATTTATTTAAGAAGTCTGGTGCGAGGAGATGGTTGCAACTTTCCCAAAGAAACTCTGGCCGACTGACGGAATCAGAAGTTATCAAATTCACAAATAAAGATCGAAGCATTGTTTCTGAACCCCAAACTGCAGCTTCTTCCATGGCTTTAACAAATTCTTTATCGTCATCAATCAAACCATGGTCGAAACAGGTTTATCTAAAGGTTTCATATCATATCCCATTATAAAGATAAATGTCATCATACGATTCACAACCTTGAAAACATTCAGCAGAAGTCGCATATAATAAACCTCCCCCCTAATGCACATAGTTCAATCTTCCGAGAGCAAATCCTCTCTTCCTTGGCCTCCAAGCACTTTGCTTCTCATCCTAATCGATTTTTTTAGGAAACTCACCGTAAGTTATCTCTTTTGCTCCTTGAAATTTACTGTTTGCAATTATACAGGTTGTAAACATAGTCTCTTTTCTCGCTGCTCTGGACACAACATTCGTAACAGACGACCCTTCCTTAAATACAACAATCTGCTCGTCAGGCATATGAAATTTCAATCTCACAATGTTAGACTGGTTGAAATGAATTTCATATCCATATAACTGCCACACTGCTTCCGACGCCGATACGTATCTGCAATCTAAATATTGCTTTATTTCATCAACAATTTTATTTCCATCAGCGTCATTGTGAGACTGATAAAAACCGGCAGTTGCTCGATCGTGTCCTTTGTGAACGTATTTGAACAAATATTTAATAGATCGCGAACGATTGCACCACTCCACGTTAATATGCGCTCTATATTTTTTCAGGAGATAAGGGTTATGGGGAATTTACTATAATTATTAAATTGAATGAAATATGATAAATCTCAATTTTATATTTTTAAATGATTTGATAAAAAAATTCAATAATAATTGAAAACATTTTCATTATTCTCTTTAATCATATATCTAAGTGTGAATTATAATGGTTGAATCGTTGTATTGCTAATAAAATTTAATTTTTAAATAATTGTTTCATTTATGTTTTAACTATCTTCCTAACAATTTTTATTTTATAATATTACACAAAATTAATAAAAAAATACTTTGAAAATATGCATCGCATTATAGTAGTATTATATATTTAAATATTTCAAATATTAATTTATTATGAAATAAATTCATATTTATCGTATAGAGAATTTTAAATTCAAATATTATTCAAAAGTTAAAGATTATTATTATCAATGTTTAATCATTTGATAAAGTTAGACCAAACATAAAACATGGATAATTGTAAAAGTTAATTACAAAAATTGTCTTAAACTTAAAAGAATTATTTATATATTTAAAAAAATATAGAGCCATGATAAAAACCGCCTTCAGCTAAAACTACTAAGAAATGGGCCCAAAGAATTCCCACTGCAAACTTCCGATTGCCTGAAAATAAAAAAATTTATTATACTAACCCTGCATCGTCGTAAAGAACCAAAGACCGCATATACAATTGAAGAGTCTAATATCATATTTAATTTATCTTTCACAAACATTAAGCGACAAATTGATCGTTCTCATAACACCGAGAAAAATCACACCCGCATAACATCAATAAAAGCCTTTTTAGCTATTACTAAAAATATTTGATATTTTAAACATTTCTTATATGTTTTATTATTCTTATTATTTTAAAAACCATTTAATTTATTTATTTTTGCTTAAGAAATAAAAAATTGAAATCTACTAAATGAAGGAATAGTTTTATATTCTAATTTTAAAAAACATATTAATTAATATATAATAATATAAAAAATAGAAAGAATACATAATTTTTTACATTAATTAAAATTTAGAATATTTTCAATTTTTAAAATAATTTTAAAAGATAATGTCATATAGTGTTTTATGTATTTAATATTAGTAATAAAGGAATTTTAAAGAATAATTTAAGATTATTATTAAAATATTTTATGTGTAATATTATTTGGTATCATTAATATTTTCATTTATAAATAAATAAGTGTTCAATTAATCTATTAATGTCTATTAAGAGTATTAAAAAGAATAAAATCAATAACAAAGCAAAAAATAAATATATACTTAAAAAGAAGGTTTTTTGTGAAACATAACAAACCAAAAAATAATTATATTACTTTTAAAATGTTTTTTTTTCTTCAAACATATATCTCTTTTGGACTAATAATGTTGAATGATTGTATAGGTAATAAAATTAAATTATTGAATATATATTTTGTTTATATATCAATTATCTCTTTTTTCAATAACAATGTTTTATTAATTAATTTGTATTTCTAAACATAGAAAAAAAAATGACTTGAAAGTATTGCATTAAAAATAATTCTAATTGTTTTCATTGGCCGCTTGATTCAAAGAACCCGTATAAATTATAAAAGTGTATGATTAAATAGTTAATAAAATTCAATTTTTAAATAATTATTGTGCTTATATTTCAATAATGTTTAAGTGCAAAATTTGTGATACAATTTTTTTAATAAAATAATAATAATAATATTAAATCTTTTTTAGTAATGGTTGTATGAAATAATTAATTAATTTTAATATTTTTTCCTCTCTTTGAAATATATCATTGACTGAAAAACATAAAATTTAGAAAACAAAATAAAAAATAAAATGTAAAACAATTTTTTTGCAAATTTATTAATACCTAATTATAAACTACATTAGTGGTCCTATTTGTGTTTTTTTTATTCTCATCACAACATAACAATTTCAATCCCGAACGATGAACCGGGTTATTTTCCGAAGAGTTACCCGTTAGATATAATTATTAAGTTATTTGTATTAATAATTATAAGAAAAATAAAAAAATAGTCAAAGTGTGAAAAAATTAAGAAGAAAATGTTATAAAACAAAAACAAATAAGAATGAAATTATTAATAAAATAAATTATAACTAATACTATAGAATAAAAAGTTAATATTGAAGAACTAATTGTGACTCAAAGATCGAAGTGCATTTTAATATGACTTAATATATATTAAAATGAAAGAGCTCTTCTCGTTTAAAGTAGATCATGGTCTAAAAAATATACACAAAATAATTAGCTAACGAAGTTAAGAATAATTAGCTAATGAAATGAAATTATGGATATTGAATAGTCATATAGCTAATAAAGTTAAATTGTTGAATAATTAGTTTGTTTGTATTTCAACGATCTCAATTCTCAATATATATGTTTTATAGTAATTATTTATATGATTGGAGATAAATAATAAGTGGTAGTTTGGGCGAGTAATGTAAAAGAAGAGTGAGAAGTTGGGGCGTGTATCTTTCTCGGTTTCTCCTACATCTGCCAGTTATTAGGTTCAGAATTGGACTTTGTTTGATTTTACTATTAATATTGTTGAATCAAAAATAACTTTGGCAATGATGGAAAATTATTTTTTTAATATATGACATTTTATTAAATAAAAGTAAAATGATTGTGGTCGTTTGAGGCCATTAGTTGTTATGTAAAAAGTAGTGTGAAAAGGAGAGTACATGTATTGAATTATTTTTAGAATGAATACAGATATTGAGTGCATCAAAAAATGTTGAATAACAATTATGAAACCATTATTTTACTTTTAGTATTTGGTATCATGACCGATGATCTTTGATTTTGTTCAACAATACCCTCGGGTAGCAATATGGTTATCAATTGATGCACTTCAGCGTATGGTGTTAGAAATCGTAAATGAACCTCCGCCGTGTGAGAAGCAAAAGTGTTGGTCGAATGCATGTCATGGGAAGGATGGCTTGCTTCCGAACATTCTGAACTCGGATTAAAATGACTATCCGAGCAGATAATAATTAATAAAATTAATTAGTTATACGCAATTAACAAATACTAACTCCAAAATCAACAAATACTATACGATATCTTGAAGTCGAGAATGAAAACCACAAGTGCACGAATTTTTACCATGGCTCAATATATCTTGATAACTTGATTTATGGCTCAATAGCATTAATAAATGAATCTTCCAAAAAAATGCAAATAATAAAAACAAAGAGGTCAAACTAAACTAACATAAAATTCAAAAATGGAAAACACATAATTTATGGAGACAATGCTGAATTATATAAAAAAAAATCTAAAATATAAAAATAAATTAGAAAATAAATTAAGATACCAAAAATTTAGGCTGCAAAAAGAATTCTTCGACACAGCAGCGTGGTTAGATGATCCCTAGCACTTAAGTGCCCTTATTGCACCATTTGGTAAGTGCAATATAATTATTACTCCAAATAAAGTTGTAAAAGAAGCTTAAATAATCGATAAATGGGTATTTCTTAAATGATTTTTCGTAGAACAAAGAGATGAAAATATCTACAAAAAACGGTCAAAAAAATTATATTATTATAAAATACATAAAATCAAAATTATAAACAATAAAGTAAAGTAACCTGCAAAAATAGAAGTCAAATAATAATAATATTACATAAAACTTCATAAGTATATCATTAAACTCATATGAATGACTACTCTTATCAATAAATATTGTGAATTGAATTTTTATGAAAACCATAAAAACTTAAGAATGATAAATTAAAAATGTTATAACTAAATCAATTCTTAATAATAAAAAAAATTGTTACAGCAAGATCACAAAAGATAATTTGCGACGAAAGAAACCAACAATACACTAAAAAAAGAAGAAAAATGAATAAAAATGAATATTAAATCCAGTTATAGAGATTTGAAAAAACTTACTTGCAAAAAAAAAAAAGTGAATCCAAGAAATGGAGGGGTTAAAATTGAGAATGTTAAACCAACCATAGAAGAAAATAAATAATACAGTAGCATATAACATTGAGACTATAAAAAATACTGAGATATGAATTTAGTTATAAATGTAAAAAAGCAACTACAAAAAAAATGTCAGAATTAATACTTAAATCATACAATTTAATTGTAACATCAAGGAACTGTTTGGACATCAAGATCGTACTTAGTCTATATATAATGTAACGTCGACTTAATTTGATATTTTCTTGGTGCTATAACACATACTCTGATACACAGGCTAAACATTTGTTTCAGTCATTTGTCATTCACAAATTTATGGTAGAATACTCTTTATTAATGAATAAAGTATATCCAACGAAAAATGGTTGAACATTTTATGTAATTGTCAAGTATGCAACATCCGAAATTATTCTTAGAGAAGATTTGGAGTATGGCTGAAAGTATTTATCTTTTGGAGACGCAATACTTGGAAACGAAGAACAAATTACATAAACAAATATCTATGTGTCGTGCAAAAGCACAGGCTTGCACAATTTTGTTTTCTTAAATAGTCATCATCATTTGTGATCACAACGCAAATAATGATGATAATCTTGTACACATGATCACACAAAAATGGCCTCTCATAACGTGTATAAGAAATAGTAGTAAATAGAGCCGAATGTGTAGTCACTCTCATATTATAGAAAACTATCTTAACAAAGGCATGCAAATACTGATTACTGAGCATTGAGCAACTAAAAAAAAGTGTTGGGTAGGCAGTTTGTGGTAGGGAGAAAAATAATGTTCTGCCTATATTTAAATCAAACCTATAGGATTTTACTTATTATTATCTCAATATAATAATTAAAACTCAAATCTATTAAAAAATATTAAGCATCCAGTCAGCACAGCACCATCGACTTAAGCATGAAAGCAACCTAATTTATCATATCAAAACGTGGATGATAATTATTAGCTCCTCTAGCATAAATGTGTATATCAGTGATCACTACTATCCAAATAATGAAGTGTATAATTTATAATCTTAAGTACTTTGAGATTTTCAATATCAGTTGTCTGGCATAAGACCTCGATATCCCTCAACGTCGCAAAGTAGAAGTCACCGATGACCTTTTGATGGGCTGAGATCAGTGTAGTATAATTAACACATTTTACATCATAATATACTGCTTAGAAAAATACTTAATACACATATATAATCATTTATCTATAAAAATCCAATCTTTCAAAATTGAAGTACAGAGCTTAAAGCAGGATTTAAGAATTCGAAACATCTAGCGGGTTAATGCCAAAGTTGACATAGCCACATCCGAGCGAGGGTCGGGTAGTTAAATCCCTGCAACACTAATCGAGACCAAATCCCCCACCTGAAAGAACAGGTCGTAGAGATGTGAGTCTGTAACTTGTAAACATAGAATCAATTAATGGATGAGATGAAAAGTCGTGAAATGTACCACTGACCTTTGAACCATCAAAAACAACACATTCATCATCCAAATCAACGTCTTCGGTTTCAAGAAGCCTGACAGGATCATATGTTTTTTGAAACCACTCGTCACTTCTAATCTCTTCCATTCTTTTGCGCTGAAAAAAAAATAACAGTGACATGAATGGCCACATTCAAGTGCCTAAAATCACATCAACCATAGTCACAAAAGCTAAGTTGTATATCAAATTATTTTAGAAATAAGGCAAGATACATACTACTCTTAAACAATCATGATTTCTTTTCAAGACACAGATGCATTTTAATGATACTCTAAAGCATTGGGCCGATGCACGTGATCCTACCTTGCCCGTGATCTTGCGGTGCCCGTGATCTTACGTACATAGTTATCTACAATATCGTTTTAAATAATTTATTTTCGTTTAAAACATAAATTACAATAGTACAGTATATGTTTGAAGTTCATTTATATTCTCTAAAAGAAAGCAAAATTCTAAACTTTTATTACAAATTTTGAAAGACCTCCTTAAAAACCACATTATTTGTTTTGTTTGTAATTTTTCCATTCTCGTCACAACACGTTTTCCCAGTTTGTTATCTCTTGCCATATCACAACTTCAATAATTTCCGTAGAAAACGGTTCGGAATATAAGAACTCAATTAAACAAAAAGTGTTTATCAACATGACATAGTTATTGTATGTAATACATATATTTTTATGGTATAATAAAACTTCGATTATTTTTATGGTATAATAAAACTTTGATTATTTTTATGGTATAATAATACTTCGATTATTGCATGAATAAATATTTTGAACGAACACGTTTTTTGAATGAAATGATACATCTTCTGAACCGACATATCTTTTGAAAATAATATTTAAAGATATATTTTCTAATTACATATTAAATAAGTATAACAAAAATAATTTGTAAAATGTTAATTATTGTGTATACGTTGGATAAATATATTAGTATAACAAAAATAATTTGTAAAATGTTAATTATTGTGTATACGTTGGATAAATATATTATTTATTAAAGTATTCAAGAAAGAGTAAGAAATACTCATGTTCCAAAAAAACTTGCCCAAATCAATCTCTAAAAAATACTAAGAGTAAGAAATCATTAAAATTATTTTTAATTAATAATAATATTTATTAAAAATTAAAGGTACAAACCTGAATTAATAAAAGTGTACTTAAATCGCTGCAAAAAATCGGTGGAGAGGAGTTTCTCGTCTCTCGTCCTTATAAAAACATAAAAATCAAATACAATATTGATAGAAACAATTGTACTAATTGAAAGAATAGGAAAAATAAACAGCTACTTACATAAATACAAAGAAAGAGTAAGAAATACTCATGTTCCAAAAAAAACTTGCCCAAATCAATCTCTAAAAAAATAATAGTAAGAAATCATTAAAATTATTTTTAATTAATAACAATATTTATTAAAAATTAAAGGTACAAACCTGAAAAAATAAACAAATTATACATAACAAATTAGATTAATAAAAAAAATAAAGAATACTTACCATTAAATCTGCAAAACAAATTGTTTATAAGAAATCATTAAAATTATTTTTTATTAATAATAATATTTATTAAAAATTAAACGTACAAACTTGCAAAACAAAAACAAATTATAAGATAACATATTAGATTAAAAAAACTTACAATTAAATCTGCAAAACAAAACAAATTAATCAACGAAAACATAATATAAAAAACAAAATCGTACCTAAAAAACAAATTATACGAATGATATAACATTATAAAAAATATATATATAAAAAGACTTACAATTAAAATCAGCAAAACAATGTGAAAACAAAATATAAGAAATCATTAAAATAATTTTTTATATAGTTTAATTTTTAAAATTATTTTTAATTAATAATAATATTTATTAAAAATTAAAGGTACAAACCTGAAAAAAAAATTATACATAACAAATTAGATTAATAAAAAAAATAAAGAATACTTACCAGCAAATGTCAAAACAAAGTATAAGAAATCATTAAAATTATTTTTTATTAATAATAATATTTATTAAAAATTAAACGTACAAACCTGCAAAAAAAAAATTATACAATAATATATTGGATTAATAAAAAATTATAATTAAATCTGCAAAACAAAACAAAATAATAAACGCAAAAATAATATAAAAAACAAAATCGATAATAAGACAAAAAAAAACAAATTATAGGAATGATATAATATTATAAAAAATTAGATAAAGAACAGAAGAATCAATTTTAAAAAATTTACCTAACATGTTAAAAATACAGCAAAAAAAACAAAATATATGATAACATATTAGATTAAAAAAAACTTACAATTAAATCGGGAAAACAAAACAAATTAATCAACGAAAAAATATAAAAAAACAAAATCAATAATAAAACAAAAATGTATCCGAAAAAACAAATTATAGGAATGATATAATATTATAAAAAAACAAAGATAAAGAAGATTTACAATAAAATCTGCAAAACAAAAGAAATTTATTGGTATAAAATAATAAAAATAATAATTGATTGTTATATGAAATTATAACATAATAATCGATTTTAAAAATTTTACCTAATGTAACAAAAGAAATTTATTGGTAATAAAAAAATAAAAATAATAATTGATTGTTATATGAAATTATAACATAATAATCAATTTTAAAAAATTTACCTGATGTTTTAATGGCGGACGAACAATAAAAAAGAAAAAAAATCCCGCCAATATAGAATCTGAATTATGTTAACCGCTTCACAGCGTCGCATCGGAGTCGATGGTCTTCGTTGATGGAGTAGGAGAAACATTCCACCGGCGACGGAGAAGAGCAAGAGTTGATGGAAATAAGATGATGAAAAAAAAAAGAACAAAAAAATGGGTTATTGAAAATATGAAAATATTTTGAGGTGAAAGAGCTTTTATAGGGATGAAAAGGGGTGGAAAACTTTTATTGTGATAAGAAAAATAGGAAATTGAAAGCTCAATAGTGAAGTAAAAATAGTCAATCTTTTGAAAATTGCTTGTAGAAAATATATTGAGTGTAAACTCTTGCAAAATTAATTTCTCATTATATAAATTTTTATATATAAATAATCGAATGTAAATTAGAATGAATAACATTAAATTGAAACATTTAACTCAAATTTAAAAATATATAAAGAGTTATTTTCAAAATTACATTGATTAAATTAGAGAATGAATCACAATAAATAAGGAAATAGCAATAAATTTGTAATTTATTATTTAAAACTAATTTGCATCATTAATTTACTGAATTAAAAAGCAAAAATACATAGTTATTGATAGCATGCAAAAATATATTGCGTGTAGAAATTTATTTTTTATTTTTTTATTATTTATAGAATTAAAAAACAAAAATACATTTCGTGTAGAATTTTTTTTTTATTTACATAATAAAAACATTAAATTGAAACATTTAAGGCAAATTTAAAAATAGTTATTTATTTACCGAATAAAAACATTAAATTGAAACATTTAACACAAATTTAAAAATATAAAGAGGGTTATTTTCAAAATTTGCAGATCAATCACAATAAATAAAGAAATAGCAATATAATTTATTATTTAAAAATAATTTTCATCATTAATTTACAGAATAAAAAAACAAAAATACATTTGGTGTAGAATTTTTTTTATTTAAATAATAAAAACATTAAATTGAAACCTTTAACGCAAATTTAAAAATATATAGAGGATTATTTTTAAAATTGCATTGATTTAATTGGAAAATTTAAATATGTATCAATCATAATAAATAAGTAAATTGCAATAAATTTGTAATTTATTATTTAAAATTAATTTGTAGAGAATTAAAAAGGAAAAATAAATTGCGTGTAGGAATTGATAGCTTGCAAAAATACCATTGTGTGTAGAAAATTATTTTTCATTTTTTATTATTTACAGAATTAAAAAACAAAAATACATTTGTGTAGATTTTTTTTATATAATAAAAATATTAAATTGAAAAATTTAACGCAAATTTAAAAATATATATAGGGTTATTTTCAAAATTGCATTGATTTGATTGGAGGATTAGTTGCATTTAAATAATGATCAATCACAATAAATAAGGAAATAACAATAAATTTGTAATTTATTATTTAAAATTAATTTGCACGTAGAAAATTAAAAGGCAAAAATAAATTGTGTGTATAAATTGATAGCTTGCAAAAATATTATTTTTCATTTTTAATTATTTACCGAATTAAAAAAAGTGACTTGAATCTAATTAGAATATACAAACATTATAATTGGAACACATATAATCATCTAACATACTAACAACAAACTTTATCTGAGAATTGGAACACATATAATCATCTAACATACTAACAACAAACTTTATCTGAGACTAAAGCAGTATGGAATTCATCACAATTGCCATCAGTCTGGTTACAATTGGAGTATCATGTCCCATGAATGAGAATTAAGAAACATGAATGATTAAAAAACTGAAACTAAACTTGACACGCAACAATAGTCACTAATACAAAAGCAATAACATTAATATGATGTCAATATATATATTATTTGCTTTCTTGCTAGCTTTTATTAAGAAGATAGTGTGCTAGTATATACCAAGTGTTTATATATTTTCCTATGCTAACACACAGATGTTTCTTATCCATCTGGTTCAATATGAATTAACATTTTGGGAAGAATTCACGCGTATTAAGGAGCAATGTTTTCAGAAAAGCTTAAATGTAATACCAGAAATTGTTAGACGTCACCTATAAACGACATATTCATGGAACCGAAAGGAGTACTGCTCATAAAAAAACATTATGAAGATAAACAGATTTAAAAACTTAGGGAATTGAGAATGAAGGGTTCATTAGAATGTAAATAGATGATGAAACAAACACCAAAAAT
Organism: Euphrasia confusa; assembly: GCA_954870475.1. Lineage (NCBI taxonomy): Eukaryota > Viridiplantae > Streptophyta > Magnoliopsida > Lamiales > Orobanchaceae > Euphrasia > Euphrasia confusa. The sequence goes on from OX940960.1 coordinate 31,071,374, forward strand.
AACAAAATATAATGCATTGATTTGGAAGTAGGCCTGTAATCCATGAATTTAACCCAAAACAAATAGTTAAAATCCGGTAGATGTAACCCACACATCTCCACATAAGAAGTTGCGTACACCGACAACTATAGTCACCTAAAGAAAAAGAACAGTATTCAAGGTCAGGAAAAGACGAAAGATGTAAAACATTCAAGTTGCAAGAATGAGAATCTTGCGAAAATAATATCTCTACACCAACTTGGCACGCTATTTAAACTTCTTTGGCAATCAGTGTGACCAACTACCAAAATATGTAAGATAAAATGGAATCTATTTATACCATATTCTTAAATTTAAATCAATGGTGCATGTGTAGTTCTTGTTCGAATCAAGACAAAAAGGTAAATATGTATTAACTTATCCAGTGAACACCAATGGTGCATGTGCATATGTAAATATGCAGCTCAACTAATTTTGAACACAAATCTTCGCCACATAACTATTAGTCGGTGTTAATTTGACCACATGAACTATTAGTCGGTGTTTCCAAGATCAAACTTTGGAAATATTAGCTCTTCCTGGATGCAAAACATCAATAGCCTACAACACAGATACCGAAAACGATGATGGACCACTTTTTACAAACACTAAAGTATAATTTTATTATTTTTTCTCAATATTAATCTTAAATATATATGGGATCGAAATACACCATATTTTAAAAATTAACTGGTGATTAACACAATGCTAAAAACTTGTATGTTAATTTCAATTGATACTAATAGATACAAAAAAGCCTTACCAAAATAGTCTGCTAAAAGACTTCAGATGTTGAATTTTGAATTAGAAGCACTGCTAGCTTGACCATTCGTTAAGATGAAACTAACATCTCCAGGTGCAACCACCGCCGTCGCAGCCATTTAAGAAGTAGCAGTTACATACCTGAAATTGAAAAAAAAAATTGAATTATGATGACGAAAAATAAAAATAAACAGGCATTAAAAGATTTACAATAAAATGACATACATGTTACGGAGGACTTGAAAATTACGAAATAGAGAGAAGATTAAGAAAAAATTATTAATCTAAGAACTCAAATTTATTAAACTCAGAACAAGGACATTAATCGAATTACAAAATAAAATAAAACAAAGATCGCATATTTGACATTGAGAAACAAACCTCTGGGATTAGATGAAAGTAGATAATTAAACCACGTATAATTTATAAAATAAAGACATGAACATGCTTTAACCTGCAAAAAAATACATACCTTCTTTCCATTTTCTTAGGACAAAATCCTTACATAGTTGTTCCGTATTGGTCTGCCGAAGGCCCGAAGAGCAGCCAACTAAAAGAATGAATGGGAAAGAGGCCCGGTCTATATTGCTAGAGTTAGCTTGACTTCCCCCCTCTCAAACTCAGTCCTCACCCGAAAGAGAAGATGTCATAGCTTATTAGTAGTGTCTGAAATTGGCCTATGAATAAGGAGCTGCTTCTCTCTGTCTTTCTGTCCCTTCCTTCTAAGAGTATGACAGTCCTGTCCTTTTTGGAATTAAGGAGGAATAGAACAAAAAAATACATACCTTAACCTGCAAAATGAAGACATGAACATAAAAATGATTAAAACATGTATAATTTAGAAAATAAAGAAAAATATAATAAAAAAAATGCATACCTTAAACCTGCCAAATCAACGCATGAACACAAAACGGCAAAAAATAATTAAAACATGTATAATTAATAAAATAAACAGATAAATAGAAAAAAATACATACCTCAAACTTGCAAAAAAATATTAAAAACAGAAAAATGATTAAACCACGTATAATTTATAAAATAAAGAGGAATATAACAAAAAAATACATACATTAACATGCAAAATTAAACACAAAATGGCTAAAAATGATTAAAACATGTATAATTAATAAAATAAACAGAAATATAGAAAAAAATACATACCTTAAACCTATTAAAACATGTATAACTTATAAAATAAAGAGAAATATAATTAAAAAATGCATACCTTAAACCTGCAAAATGAAGACATGAACATGAAATGACTAAAAATGATTAAAACATGTACAATTTAGAAAATAAAGAGAAATATAATAAAAAAAAATGCATACCTTAACCTGCCAAATCAACGCATGACCACGGCAAAAAATGATTAAAACATGTATAATTTAAATAGAAAAAAATACATACCTAAAAAAAATATTAAAAACAGAAAAATGATTAAACCACGTATAATTTATAAAATAAAGAAGAATATAACAAAAAAATACATACCTTAAACTGCAAAATTAAACACAAAATGTCTACAAATGATTAAAACATGTATAATTAATAAAATAAACAGAAATATAGAAAAAAATACATACCTTAAACTTGCAATTAAAACATGTACTCCATCCGGCCATTAATAGATGTCATACTTTGCTGGACACGGAGTTTAAGAAAATTGTTATTTTTTAATGTAAAAATATATTTTAAAAGTGAAAAGTAAAGTAGTTGTGAGTAAGTTTAAAAAGTAAGTGGGGTAAAGTAGAATAAAATTGTATATTAAAATGAAAAAGTTAGAATAATTATTTCCTTTTTTTGGGTGTCAACTATTGTTGGACACCCCAAAAAGGAAAGTATGACAACTGTCTTTGGACCGAGGGAGTATAACTTATAAAATAAAGAGAAATATAATTAAAAAATGCATACCTTAAACCTGCCAAATCAATGGCAAAAAATGATTAAAAATGTATAATTAATAAAATAAACAGAAAAATAGAAAAAAATACAAAAAATTATTAAAAACAGAAAAATGATTAAACCATGTATAAATTATTAAAAACAGAAAAATGATTAAACCATGTATAATTTATAAAATAAAGAGGAATATAGCAAAAAATACATACCTTAACCTGCAAAATTAAACACAAAAGGGATAAAAATGATTAAAACATGTATAATTAATAAAATAAACAGAAATATAGAAAAAAAATACATACCTTAAACCTTCAAAAAATGATTAAAACATGTATAATTTATAAAATAAACAGAAATATAGTAAAACATGCATACCTCAAACCTGCAAAATAAAAATAATTAAGAACAGACAGAAAGTAAAAATTAGTAAAAAATTATTCTCTAAAGAAGCAACCTAAATTACAAATGGAATTAATAAATAAAATCCAATAGAAAAAATACCATGAAATTTCATCCCTTGATTAAACCTGACGACCTCAAATTTCTTCGTGGAAGAAAACTTCAAGAACAGGAAGTTGAATCGCTTTTCGACGATTATCCGGTCGGAGAAATCGATCATAAAGATCGGAAAATACTGGGAAAAAAACATGCATATTCAAATATACCTCACGGCCTCAAATTCGCGATGGAGGCATCCTTCGAGAAAAGGAAATTCAAAAGCTTCTTGACGACTATCCACACGGAGAAATCGCACACAAAGATCCGAATAATTTGAAAAAATATAACATGCATATTCATATAAACCTCACGGCATCAAATTCGGGATGGAAGAGTCCTTCGATCAATCGTCAAGATCTGAAAAATATGAAGAAAAAAAAACACGCAAATTCATATACATACCTAACGACCTCGAATTCGCGATGGAAGCCTCCTCGGAGAACAGAGAATTCGATCGCTTCCCGACGATTATCAATTCGAAGGAATCGATCATAAAAGAGGCGACATCATAGGAGGAGCGGTTGAGGTCCTGGTCGGAAAACAAATCGGGGGTTTGGATGAGTTTCTCCGCCTCTGATTGGAGGCAGCGAAGTTTGCAAGAAAAAAAAAATAAGCATACCTCAATAAGAATACGAAGAAGAAGATTGGAGGAGTAATCGGAGTGCGGCGGAGAGCAATCGGTCTGCACATGATGATCGAGGATGGGGGAAGACGATGAAGGGGGAAGATTATGCAGAAAAGAGAGAGAGAGAAAGAGAAAAATTATGTATCGGAAATATGAAAAGAATTTTGAAGGGAGACTTTTTATTGCATCTGAAAATGGTGAAAAAAGACAGTTGTTTTGTGCATTGCTGTAGTGTGAACGCATTCTGGGTATGCTATTGGTCACATTGGGAGGCAAAACTTCTCATTTTATATATGTATAGATTGATACTTGAAGTTGAATCAAATACTTCGGTTCATTCATGTACAGACTACAGCTTTATAATTTAAATTAGAGTAATTTAACTCTAAGACCATGGTTCACAAAAAAAATAATAATAATAATATAATAATAAAAAAGTTCACACCCTCTTCACGACCTGGTTTCTTTCACACCCCAAGAGCATCAATTTTTTTTTTGTTGCCACATGTCATCAAGACATAGGGGAATTTATTTAAATATATGTGCTATATACAATTTTATTTATATAATATTATATATAATGTTATATATTTATAATTATATAAGTGAGAATATGACTTTTCATGCACAAATATAAAAGACATCAATTTTGAACCCATATTACACTATAAATTTATAATTTTTTATTTTCTATAAAATGAAATTCATATTAATATAGTTTCACTAACAATTAAATATAATTTTTTATTTTTTATTTTATTTAACAATTATTTATTGAAAAATTTTAACAATTTAATGAATACATTTTATACATTTTAAATATAAATTAAAATAAAAAACATTAAGTATTGATAAATTGAATTGAGTGATAGGTTGTGAATAAATTATGAAAAAATGAAAAGTTTAATTAAATGTTAAGTTGATGGTGTGGAAGAAAGTGAAAATATTTTTTTATTAAAAAGGTAAGTGGTGAGAAGTTGTGTCTATTGTTGACTTTCAATTATCATTAAAATCTTCAAATTGTTATGAAATTTAAAACAGTCATCTTCAATCATTAAACTCAAATATTAAATTAAATAATTAAAACTTTAATTATTTTTATTACAAATTTTATTTTTATATAAAATATATTTTTATTATATAAATATAAATTAAATTAAAAAATTATAATACAAAATTATATAATAAAATACCATATTTAAAATTAAAAACACACAAATTATTTATAATGAATTTTATAATTTGTGTTTTTTTATGTTTAATTTTAGGTTATCTTGTATGTTATAATATATATGTTTTGTTTATTATTGAATTTTTTTACATCAATTTATATTTTAATTTACATTATAAATATTAATCACAAATTTTAAATTAAAGAGTATAAAATAATAATTTATATAAATTTTAGTACAAAAACACAATTTATAAAAATTATCACTTTTAGAGATATTGCTAAAATTTACAAAATATTCATAAATTTAAAAATTAAACAGTTATAATTTTTTGTAATTTTTAAGAAATATTTTGGTGTTAAATTAATTAAATTTTAATAATTTGTTAATTTAAAACAAATAGAAAATGTATATAGTGTTTAAGTAGAGATAGTTTGAGACAACTCCTATTTAGATTTTCAATTAAAATCCCCAATAAAAAAAAAGTTTTTTCAATCAACCAAAATACCAGAATTTTACAAAATATATTTTCGTAAAAATTCATTATTTGTCTAATAAAATGAGATAGATGTATAATCTTACAAAATACAATGATAAAATTGTGAAAAAATAAATAATAATGTACTAGAAAACATATTTTTATATATATAGTAATTAGTGTGTAATAGTTTACTATGTAGTAATAATAATTTAGTTTAAGAGAAGTTGAAAAATGTGATATTTATGGCATAGGGTGAAAAAATAAATAATAATGTACTTAGACAATATATTTTTATATTTATAGTAATTAGTGTGTAATAGTTTACTATGTAGTAATAATAATTTAGTTTAAGAGAAGTTGAAAAATGTGATATTTATGGCATACTAATTTGGGAGGGTGAAAAAATAAATAATAATGTACTTAGACAATATATTTTTATATTTATAGTAATTAGTGTGTAATAGTTTACTATGTAGTAATAATAATTTAGTTTAAGAGAAGTTGAAAAATGTGATATTTATGGCATACTCACTAATTTGGGAGAGATAGTATTTTTTTTACTTAATTTCAATTTATTTTTTTTAATTTTAATTTATTTCAGATTTATTGAATTTAGTTTAGTTAATTTTAGTTTAAAAGAACAATAAGTCAAATATTTTTTTTAAATAAATTTTAAAAATAATAAGTCAAATATATTTTTTAATAAATTTAAAAAATAATCAGTAAGTCAAATTTAAAAAATAATGAATAAACAATTACTCAATTAACTTAAAATTCTACTAGTATTAAACTTTCCATGAATCTTCTAGAAATTACAGTTCAGACGAAACCCTCCCACTTCAGTGTTCTCAATGTAAAGGAAGAGATGTGTGTTGACTTTTTGTGAAGAAGTAGTAATTGATTACATAAACTGTTTTTCAGTGTTAATTTTACATATGATTATTCAGTACGGTAGTTATGGAGAGAACACTCAAGGTAAATCGCAAACTTAATTATTCCGCATATAATCGCTCATAACTTTTGTTGTGCAAATATTCACTTCACTTATGTCTGATTTTTTATTTTTTATTTTACTTCATTTTTTCTGCTGAGAGTAATCTTTACCATACCACATGTTAAATCTATTGTTTACAGTTATATATTCATCATCCCACATGATTGATTTGAAGTTTATTTTAAGGTATAGAGTTAGTTTTGATTTTGTCCCTCATTTTTATTTGGGATTTGTAGAAGTTAAGCTGCTTGTTTAGATGGATCTTGGTCGGATCCCGGAAAAGGAAAGAGTAAGTTCAAGTCATCTTGGATCACGAATAAGCTGTGCCACGTGTTCAACTTGGTCGAGGGTTCTTGGTTTGTTTGTGATTTTTCAAATTGTTTGTTTAATTTCATTTTTCGTTTGGCAGGTGATGAGTAACCAAGAGGCAGTCGATATATCATGCATTGCCATACGCTTCGAATGAAGCCACAAGAAAAAGACAGGTATATTTAACATAAAAACAAAACTACCAAGTAATTCTTCAACACATGTCTCGCATTTGAGGTTTGCTCCTCTAAATAATTCGACTTGTTTGTAAGAAAAAATATCTCGAAATGATTGAAGTAGTTTAAAGATTCATTGGGGCGTCGATAATTACTGTATGGTATTTGTAGAGTATGAGAAACTCATGTGAATAGAGATTTTTTTCTTGAGTTTGATGTGAACGGGCGACTTGGGATAAAATGCAATCTATTTCGTGTAATTGTGTGTGCAACTATTGAGTTATATGTGTACTTAGTTCCAGAATTGTATCTTAAGCATTTGGTATAAAAATTGCTTCAGCAAACTTATCTTTTATCTTGTGCATTTGAACAGAAATGCAAGGGTGATACTTGTTGCGGCACAAACTATTCGATTTGTTTACTCAGTTCCTAATAGCATTTTCTTGCCCAAATTAGAAACCAATGTTTTAATGTTTGATCAGGTGTACCGCATTAGACGTTGAAGACTATGATCTAGGTCTAGGATAGATACAAAGGTTCACTATGTAAATCATATGCCAAGGTTGAGGGCTTCTTTTGCTGTACAAATCATTCCGTTTTTAGAGACAAAATTCGTGTCTTGGTTGTATTTATAGGCCCAAATTAAGTTGTCTTGTTTTTAAGAGGAATTTTTTCAAAAAGCTACCTCCCCTGTTTCTCCAGTTACAGCTACTACTGAATTGAAATTAGTTCATCTTCAACTTCACAAGCAAAATACAGCAAGGCAAAATCCAGTACACATTAAAAATCAGAAATATAGAAAGAGCAAGAAAACACATGTTCCTGAAGAAATGGAACATTGGAGTTGTACATAATAAAAACCGATTTCATAAACATCAGAGATCGCCATCATCCCCACCATTCTCTTCAATACACAATAATACAAAAAAAAAACAGCAATATAATAATTTGAATAAAAAAAAGAAAGAAATCCAGGAATTGAATAGAAAAATTAATGAAACTAAGAACTATACTAGTTGTTGGAGCAGCTCCAGAAAATGAAACATCATTTATCATTACAAGAGACTTTCCTTGTGATGTTTGTGATGATGTATAGCAGTGGAGTTTAGAAGGGTATTTTAACTTGGGATAGCGTGAGAGCAGTATAGGAAAGATCAGTAATATGGGATGAGAGGGGGTGGTGGGGATGCGTAGGAAACTCCGATTACCGGAGGCAGCGGTATGTGTTGAGGAGGCGGCGGTGGTGGAGATGTGTATTTGTAAGGTGGGGGTAGGAGTGGGGAGGGAGGTGGTGGGGATGAATATTTATGAGGTGGTGGCGGTGATGAGTATTTGTATGGAGGCGGTGGGGATGAATATTTATGAGGTGGCGGTGGAGAAGGTGAACATTTAGAAGTGGGTGGCGGTGGTGGAGGAGGTGATGAATAAATGTAGGTTGGAGTTGGAGGCGGTGATGGTAAGGGTGGAGTTGGAGGTGGTGAGGAATATACATAAGGTGGTGGTGGTGAGGGTGGTGGCGGAGGTGGAGATGTATTGACGTATGGAGGTGATGGCGAAGGTGGAGGTGGTGATGAATATACATATGGTGGTGGTGGTGGAGATGAATAGACGTATGGTGGTGGAGGTGATGGTGAAGGTGGAGGAGGTGATGAATAACTGTAGGGTGGAGTCACGGATGGTGTGGGTGGAGGTGGAGGTGGTGATGAATACACGTAAGGAGGTGATGACGAAGGTGGAGGAGGTGATGTATAGACGTACGGCGAAGGCGGAGATGAGTAAGTGTATGGCGGGGAAGGAGATGGTGAAGGTGATGTATATACGTAAGGCGGCGGTGGAGATGGAGAAGGTGGAGGCGGAGGTGGTGGCGACGAGTATATGTATGGAGGCGGAGGTGACGGCGAAGGTGGTGGTGGCGATGAGTATATGTATGGAGGTAAAGGTGATGGCGATGGTGGAGGAGGTGATGGTGAAGGTGGAGGAGGCGGTGGAGACGGAGAATGTGGTGGAGGCGGACTCTTGGGCACATAAGGTAGTGGAGGTGGTGGTGACTTATGATGAGTTGTGGATGATGACTTATGCTCTGGCGGTGGCGGTGGTTTGTTGTGTGTTGTGGGTGATGACTTATGCTGAGGTGGCGGAGGTGGTGATGACTTTTGCTTGGTTGGTGACGGAGGCGGAGATCGAGGTCTCGTAGTCGGAGAAGACTTTGACCAAGGTGGGGGAGGAGGACCCTCTTGTATTCCTGGCCCAGCCGATGGAGATCCACTTCCTCCACACTTAGAAGACTTGCTACAATCAAAAGGCTTAGCTTCCTCGGAAGAGCATTCCCTATCCGACCTCTGATCACTCTTATTCGGGATGCAATTCTCACTCCCACCAAATCTACTACACTGAGGCGCCTCGCCCCTGAAATAGTTATACGAGTAGGTGAAATTCTGCAGCTGCGGAAGCTGGCAGATGGCCGCCGGCACCACCCCCGTCAGCCGATTGTGCGCCACGTCCAGCTGCTCCAGGCTCCTCATACGGCCAATCTCAACGGGCAGTGGACCCTGCAGATTATTGAAGCTGATGTCGAAAACGGTCAGCTCCTTGAGCATCCCAATCTGAGGGGGCAGGCACCCGGTCAGGTTGTCGTTCATTAAGATCAGCTCGTTCAGGGTCCGGCCCATCTTCCCTATGCTGGCCGGAATACAGCCCCCGAGATCGTTGTTGGCCAGGACCAGCACCGACACCGGCGAGTTGCCGAGATTCTCGGGAATCCCGAACCTGAATCTGTTGTCGTTGAGGAATACGGCGTCCAGGTCCTTGTCGAAAACCCGGGAGGGCACGCCGCCCTCGAACTCGTTGAACCGGAGGTCGAGGAACTTGAGGGACGGGAGGTCGAGGACCACCGCCGGGAACCCGCCGACGAACCTGTTGTTGCTCAGATCGAGCTCGAACAGGAGCTTCAGCTTCTTGAAGGTCTCGGGGACGATGCCGCAGAATCTGTTGGAGTTGATGTGGAAGAGGGCCAGATCCGTGAGGAGGCCCAGCTCGGAGGGGAGGTACCCGGCGATGTCGGCGTGATTGAGGTCGATTCCGGCCACCACGCGGAGGGAGGAGTTGGCCGGCGAGGGGGCGCAGAAAACGCCGGCGTAGGAGCAGACGTTGGGGCCGTTCCAGTTGGCGGTGAAGTTGAATGGATCGGAGAAAATGGCCTTCTTCCAGGCGTGCAGGGCAATGTAGGCCCGCCGGAGGCTGGGGTTTTCGAAGGCTAGGTCGGTGGTGGCGGCGGCGGCATTGGGGAGGTGGGAGAGGAAGAGAGGGAGGAGGAGGAGGAGATAAAGATGTAATGAGGGGCGCCGCCGCGGAGGAGGCGGAGAGGTGGTAGTCATGTGAATGAAGGAGGGTTAGGAAAGAGAAAAATGGGAATGGGTTGAAAACATTAAAATGGGAGAGAGAGAGAGAGAGGTGTGTGTGTGTGTTTACAGCTGACAAAAAATAATGTGATGGTTGTTGTCGCCTTTCTTTAGTTGCTCTGTACAATATGATGAATGAAAGTGAAACAGAGAAAGAGAGAGAGAGGGAGGGCATACTTTATTTCTGACATTTATTTAAATAAAAGAAATAAATGTATTTTACATTTATGGAGTCTACCTATCTTATTAAATCGTGGGGAAATGGAAAGCACTAAGGTGGGCATCGAAGTTAAGTTACTTGCTCTACTCAATACTCCCTCCTTCCCTTAAAACAGTGCACAGTTCCTTTGTAATTTACAAAGGAATTGTGCACTGTTTTAAGGGATAGAGTAGTAATAAATACTACAATACGACTCTGGAGTATATGAAAGTTTATTTTTGTTTAATTAATCTGGAAATAGAGAAAAGCTTTGTATAAAAGGAAAAGAGAGAAATGAGAGCATATACTAGTTGCTACATGATGACAAGGCAGCACGTTGCAAATTCAGAGTAGCTAGGAAGGAACGAGTATTTGTTATTGTTGGACACCAGCTATCATTTCTAATATTCTTCACTCTCCGCGTTCTTATCTAATACTAGTACTACTACTACAATATTTTTTTGTTTTCAATGCATTTTACATAACAACTACATTGTCAAATTGCATCACAATACACATATGTAGATGTAATATTCATGAATTGGAACCAAACATAAACTATCAAGAGGATAAGTATGTATATAACGGATGACAAAAAAAAAATTAGAAATACATGGTGTAGTGAGCATCTTGAAACGATACCGTTTTGGGTATACTATTATATCTGTAAAAGGAAGTGACGGTAAACAAGAGACAATTCAAATACTATCTTATAGCGTATTGAAATGCTTGTTTATCTCTTAATATTTGGTGCGTTTCCATGAATTTATATTCATCCAAATTAACTCATCCGCAAGATATATAGAATTGGATCTAGCTATCATCTTTATCAAGGTTTAACTCTTGAGGAACAAAATAATCAAGATGAATGTCATAGTTAATAGTACTACTAGTATTTGCAGGACAAACGAGCTGAGCTAGCTCATCATCCAAAACCAGTCAAACTCAGACACGTGATTCATATCCAAAGTAAAACCGCAAAATGGGATTGCCGCCTTGCGATATCATAATCATCTTGAAATCTCTCCCATTGACACCGTGTATAGTAATAGTACACATCCATGGCCTTATGAAGCATTGCACTAATTATTTGGGCTTAAACCCCTATATATTTTATTAAAATAAATTACTATACCATTTGTAAAGTTAGTACTCATATAACTCGTGGTCGCAAATTTTATTGAAAAACTTTAATTGAATTGAGTTTCCTCTAATATCACGTAGAGTGAATATGAAATTACATTTGACGGTGTACTCATTTATACAAGATTACAACCTAACGTTTCTGTAAACTACAAAAACATAATCTAAAAGATACATAATACTCATTTCATACCTTAACACAATGTATAAAAAAATGGCAAATATATGAAGAAATAGTCACTTTTTCACATAAAGTAAATTTATAACAGGTATTTGATGTTTAAAGTAATAAAATAATTTGTTGAAAAAATAATAGAATAAGGATAAATAAATTTGCGTTGAAAAAATAAAATTGTGAAATACATTCTATTTCTAAATGTAAAATGTTTTAAGAAAAAAAATATACATTGTTTTATAAGATAAAAACAATATATTATATTTAAATATAAATAGAGATTGTCAAATCTTTCCCTTTAACAAATTAGTACTCGATAGTCCATACACAATGACGCACGGAAGCTATTACACTAATATTAAAACTAGTTGATTTATGAATACTCGAGAATTAATGGATCAAATCAAAGTTCGTTGCTTTCTCAGAATACCGAAAATTGATAAACGTCAAAAAAACTTTAAAGACGAGAAAACTTTCTTTTTATTTTATCATAAACAACTACGTAAATAAATAACAAAAGCAGAATATAAATAGTACTAAAACCCTAACAGAATAACAAGTTATTGTTTTCTTTCTATGTACCTGCATCACACAACATTATTGTTTGATTTCTAGATTGAAAGAAGTACTATTGGTTTTAATTAAGAAAAACTTATCATCTTAATTAACATGATATTTTTAAAATATATATTGGACCAACTTGACAATTATTAATAAATGTATAATAATAATAATAATAATAACAAGTTAGGACCTGACGCGATTATTCTAAATATATAATACAAACAGATAAAACTATCGTTATCGCTTGATCATATACTCCATACAGAAAAAGTGAATGCGAGAGAGGGAAAATTCGAAATCAAAGTCGAAGAGCAACACACAATGCGTTCAAGTTTGTGCCAGAGCATAAGAGGGACCCACCACTTCACTATCTTACACGTTGTCCCATTCACACTTTTCTCGCTTTATATATAGAACGAAAAAAAAAGAACCTTTTACACGCCACAAGAATCTCTCCCGCCGTGCCCGTCGCCTTCGCCCGTCAGCTTCTCTCGTAAGGAAAATTCGAAGCGCGTCTTTTGGTAATGTATGTATGCATGTGGAATATGGCCTATGGGCACACATCACCATTATTGATTGTAGAAGAACATATGCCGAAAATGACATAGCATGCAAATGCAACGTACTTCTAACCCTTCAAATATTAGACGTTAAGAGGGAATACAACTATGTACGATTCCGCGAAAATAGCAATGATGGTGTTTCAACTTTATAAGAACAATTCCGAAAGTCTATGCTCTGATACCATGTTATAAGAAACCGTTTCATATAAAAGGTTGAACTGGTAAAAAGGTTGGACAACTTTCCATTTATATTAATGAGCTGAATATATTCTTCAATAGAAAATCTCACTAAAATTAGTAATAGACTCCAAGAAGTTTGCAAAGCATTTGAGGTGTACTTCTCTCGATCTATTGAAAAACACACGATCACAATAGTAGTTCATGGAAAAGCTCAAAATTTAGGTTGAAGAACCAACAATGGCGAATTTTGATTCGAACGTGGAACTTGCAATTAATTGATCTTAAAAGTATATATCTCTGAATTATAAAAAAACTCAAAACAAAATATTAAAATAACAGAAAACTTGCTAAAATTAATTAAAACTATCAGTCTACATATACCGATATACGGGGAGGGAGCCATTGATACGGTATTATTGACGCTCTCAAATCGGTTCAACATAATCTAAAAGCAACACATTACATCACTCGTATAAAAACACCCAAATCTAAGTTCATAATTACCATTCGATCAATTGTATTTGACATCTTTTAATTGTCAGATCAAAATAAATATTGAACATGTCGCGAGAGCTGGCAAAGATTATGATACACTTGGATTAACAAAATTTGGTTGAAAAACACGTGATCAATCCTAGCCGCGATACAATTTTGCAGAAGAAAACTGGAACGGGGTTGTGTTGGTCGAAACGATGTCATTTTATGATTAACGACAAGGGCGGATCCAGAATCAAAATCGAGGGAGGGCTAAGCGTTTTAAGTAAATTAATTTTTAACATGTTTACTAAAAATAATAGTAAAATATAAGTAATGATAAATTTTTTATTTATTTTTCAAAAGCACACAATATTTAAAAGCAAGTAAAATGAAAAATATAAAACAAATTTAAAAATAATAGAAACAAAATGAAAAAAAATATATGAAAAAATTTGAAAATAAGAGAAACAAAAAAAAAATTGTAAATAAAAAAGCAAGTAAAATGACAAATATTAAAAAAAACTAAAAATAATAGATACAAAATAAAAAGAAAAATATTGAAAATAAGAGAAACAAAATAAAATGAAAAAATTGTAAAAAAAAAGGGAAACAAAATGAGAAGAAAAAATTGTCAAAAAAAGGTTAAAATGTAAAAATAAAAAGAAACAAAATTTGAAGCAATATTTAAAAGCAAGAAAAATGAAAAATATAAAAAAAATTAAAAATAATAGAAACAAAATAAAATATATATATATGAAAAAATTGAAAATAAGAGAAACAAAATGAAAAGAAAAATTTGTAAATAAAAAAGCAAATAAAATGAAAAATATTAAAAAAAAACTGAAAATAATAGATACAAAATGAAAAGAAAAATATTGAAAATAAGAGAAACAAAATGAAATGAAAAAATTGTAAAAAAAAAAGAAAAAATTGTAAAAAAAAAAAAAAGAAAATGAGAAGAAGAAGTGATTCTGGGAGGATCGATCTCCTGACTTTCATGGTAGATTCTAAGGGGCGGGCTAGCCACTTGAGCTACAAAACATACAATAACATATTTACTATAAACAGATATATTACGGTGGGCTATAGCCCGGCCCAGCCCCTAAATAGATCCGCCCTTGATTAACGACATATTTTAATTCCTAAATAGATCCGCCCTTGATTAACCCCTAAATAGATCCGCCCTTGATTAACGACATATTTTAATTCCTAAATAGATCCGCCCTTGATTAACGACATATTTTAATTCTTGCGAAATGAGTATTATGCACGAAATATACTTAAATGTCTCCAAAACAACCCTAAATCTTCTTATATATTGGGAAATAGATTATGCACAGTACTTTAAACGCTGATGGAATCATTGCAAGATGGTTTCCCCATAACGACGATTCTAGCTCCTCGTTGAATTTGACCGTTGGAAACCCCACTATTTTGATTCATCTCTTATTTCCTGAATGTGATTTTTCTGCCTCTTTCACATGATGTATTTGTCTTAAACGCTTTTTTATGTGTTTTGGAAGTCATTTCCGATTCTTAACATTTCAAGTGTTTTGGAAGTCAATCCAACCCGAACCCCGAAGGCGAAGATTCGAAACACCCTAGCTCCTTTTAATCACTTGTTCACACTCTCACTTTTAAATGACAAATTTATGAGTTGGCCTCCGGAACGCTCTTAGAACGATTGTCTCCGAGCATGTGGCCTAAATTTGCCCAAAAATAGGACTTAAGATTAAAAATATATATAGAGTCAAAATAGAAAGTGAGGAGTTAATTACGGAGTACTATAAATAAAGAATTAGGAAAGAATATATAGATCGGCGGTCGGTAAAAAATACTAGTACAGTATATGTGAGTTGATTTTGGTGTACATATAAAAATGTCAAGATTCAGCCTTGAGATCGACTTTGTATTCACACTCTGTGTATCTTCTGATCTAGTGTAGGAGTAATGGAGTATTGATAACCCTCAATTTTTGTGTTGGTTATAATTCTGCTAATCAAGCATTTGTCTTATAACTACTTTCCCACAAATCACAATCCAAACAAAGCCTCAAAATGCATGATATGATATAAGCCCGATGACATACTTAAGAAGCAAGCAGCAGGATGATTAAAAGCTGCAGCTTGTAGGTAGAGTTCATACACACATTGATGATAAAATAAAAACCTGAAAACCAAAGAGGCCGATCTGAACACCGAGTATCTGTATCTATAATTGTAAAGTTGTCACCAATAAACTCTTAGAGAAGTAAAACAAAAGTGAATTGAAAATGAAACGATTAAAATCTAATAAGACTATACTGAATTGATTGGGCGGCGGCAGGTCCCCGAAATATGAAACACATTGTATCAACATATGCATGTAACATCCACTTTATTTCTCTGTATTTTATCTTCTGTTTTTCTGATGAGTATTAGCGTTGAGATCTAAGAGAGGTATATGATGAGTATGAGAATATTTCAGGGAGATGGTGTAGGGACGGGTGATTGGGATTGTGGCGGTGGGGATGAAAATGGGGAAGGTGAGGATTGTGGCGGTGGTGATGGTGAAGGAGCTTGGGGAGGGGGAGGTGATGTACAAAGGAATGGTGGTGGTGGTGGTGGTGGAGGGAAGCCGAACGATAACGAAGGGGAAGGTGAAGGTGAAGGAAATGGTGAAAATGGGGATGGAGCTTCTGCTGCTGGTGGTGGAGGTGGAGGTGTGCAGCCAAATGATGGAGGGTTTGAAGGCAACGATGATGGTGGAGGCTTAGCCGACGGTGGAGCTGTTGCCGGTGGTGGTGGTGGTGGAGCTCTTGGCGGCGGAGGTGGAGGTGGAGGAGGTAATTGGGACGGCGGAGCCGGAGGAGTCACGATATTCGGCCCCCCGCCCCCACACTTAGACCACTTGGATTCATCACTACAATCAAACTTCTTTGTATCGTCCGAAGAGCACTCCTTAGCCGTTCTCTGATCACTCCGATTCCCGATACAATTCTCCCGTCCGTCCTCGTTGGCCCTAATTCCACACCCGAGCCCCACTCCCGTGAAATAATTATACGAATACGTGAAGTTGTCCATCTTCGGCATCTGGCAAACCGCCCCCGGCACCACCCCCGTCAACCGGTTGTGGGCCACGTTCAGCTCCTCCAGGCTGCTCATGTTGGCGATCCACGTCGGCAGTGGGCCCCGCAAGCCGTTGCCGCTCACGTCGAGCACAGTCAGGTTGCTCAAATCCCCGATCCGCGGGTTCAAGCACCCCGTCAGGCCCGCGTTCATCATGATGAGCTCGTTGAGAGTCCCCGACATCTTCCCCACGCTCCCCGGGACGCACCCGCCCCCGCCGAACCGGTTGTTGGCCAGCACCAGAACCGACACCGGCGAGTTCCCCATGTTCGACGGGATGCCCCCCTCGAACCGGTTGTCGTTCAGGAATAGCGCGTCGAGTTTCATGTCGAAAACGGCTTTCGGGATTCGGCCTTCGAACTCGTTGAACCGGAGGTCGAGGAATACGAGCGATTTCATCGCCAGCACGACCTTTGGGAAGCGGCCGGGGAATCGGTTGTTGCTGAGGTCGAGCTCGTAGAGGAGGGTCAGGTTGCGGAATGAGTGAGGGATGCGGCCGCAGAATCTGTTGGAGTTGATGTGGAAGAAGGCCAGATCAGAGAGGAGGCCCAGCTCGGAAGGGAGGGTTCCGGCGAGGTCGGCTCCGTTCAGGTCGATTCCGGCGACTGTCGTGGTGGAGGGGATGGCCGGGGAGGGGGCGCAGATGACGCCGTTGTACAAGCACACGTTTGGGATGTTCGGGTTCCAGTTGGAGAGTGTGTTGTTCGGGTCGGAGTTTATCGAATTTTTCCATTTGTGAAGGGCAATGTAGGCTAGCTTGATTTGGGGGTTTGGAAAATTGAGAGAATCGGGATCTACGACGGCGGCGGCGTTGGGAATCGAGGCGGAGAGAGAGACGACAAGGAGGAGGAGGAAGGAGCCTGAGATAGAGGCCATGAGAAGTGGTATGGAATGGAATAGAGAGATGAAATTGAGAATTTTAAAAATAGGGAGTGAGGGAAAACGGCGTGGGGAGAAACAGATACTAACAACAACATAATAGTTGGGTAATTAGTGTTTCTATATTCATAATTCTTCCTTTTGATTTCGGTCACACTTTTCATTACTATTCCCTATATGATTTTGTCACTTATTCCATCAATAATTATACTACTATTTTGTTTAACAAGAAAATAAGTTCAAAATAAAGTTTGAAAGCTTTTATAAAATTTATAAAATCGGTCACGAGTAATTTTGTCGGGCATGATTTAAGTAATTAACTATTTAGGCATTTACTAATCCATTCCACGCAAAACTGACCAAAGTGATCAATATTTAAATTAAAAAATGAAAAAACATAACTCCTTCTCGTCTAGCACTAGAATAACACATTAAAATTAATTTAAAAACAACGAGGCATTAAACTAGTAGTACGAATTACTATACATTTTACAGAGTTTATACTACTATAAGAAAAAGAATGAAGATACAACATACTTCCTCCATTTGTAAAAATAATCACATTTTTTTTAATTACAAAAGAAATATATAACCATTTATGTGAGATAAAAATGTTATATAATTAACACATTAAGAAGTCAGGTACATTTTTTCATGTTCACACTGTATTAAATTAGTTAATGCACCATAATTGTTTTTTATTTACTTTTCTCAATTTCCTGACTACAAATTTATATTGAGAAGTAAGAACAAATAAATAATCAGAAATCAATTTTTTTAACAACAAAAATATATTAATGAAAGTCTTTTTTTTTTCTTTTAACTTTTTATTAAAAGTTAAAGACTTACATTCACCGAATAAACGCGGTTTGAATTTCGATTAGATTAGATGGCGGTGAAAAAAAGTCTGATAGTGTGTGGGTCCTTTCTCTCTCTCTTAAGACTATGACCAAGTAAATCAATAAATATTTTTTTTTTTTATACATATGTTTCTAAAGCATTTATCTAAGTTTCGATTTTTGAAAAATAGTAGAATATAAAAAAATACCAATTGAAAGAATAAATTCGATTGGAAGTTTTTGATTAATCTATCGTTATAAACGGCACCAACAAAGATAAAGTGACATGCATATAAACGAAACCACTAGATCATTTCTAACATCTAGCCATCTCCGATACACTCTAATAAAACTGGTTAAAAGTACTGTAAGTAGGAGTAATTAATTATAAATGATAGCAGTATAAATAAATTTTATCATGACCTGTCACTGATTCGAACATGAATAGATTCGCTCTGAAAATTACAAATAAATCGCAATTAATAAGTACAGTACATTTTTACAAAACGTGTAATAAAAAGTGGTCCATAATTCCTTAAAGACCAGAAAACGTAACCAAAGAAAATACTGTAATAATAATAATAATACTAATTATAATAAAATCATAAGAGTGCTCTTGAACAGAAACGTGACATTGATACTTTGATTGAGTTTTAAATTGTAAAATGGTCGTTAATGTTTTTCTATTTTCCTTGAGAAAAATTATTACTCGAATTATTCAACTAATGTTTTGTAGGATGTAGCTAGCTCAATAATTCATTCTCTAATGTATTTTTAAGTTTTAAGTAAAATAGTAAGTTGATAAAGTAAATGTAAAATTGTATTTTTTTTATTTATATCAAAGAGTTTTTTATCCTTAAAAAAAGTGTGATTGTTAGTTTGAGAATTGAAATTTCATGTTGTACTTTTACACAATAAAATAAAATTGAACGTTAATCTAATTGACAATGAAGCTCCATAGAGTTTGTATTTGTACAAGTATTTCAATGGTATGGTTTTCAAAGTATACTTTGGGAAATATTGTCAAGAAAATGATCTTATAAAATGTTTGGAATATTGAGTCAAAACATAATAACATGGTGTCACATTTTGTTTTTTGAGAAATAGCATTTTTTGAAACTTAACTTTACAAGTTTATTCTTAAAATAAAATACATCTTCCCTCATTTTGAAAGAGTTTGTTAAATACTTTTCTTTATTAAAGATAATATTTTTATTTATAATGAATAAAATGATAAATAAAATTGCTAATTCAAACAAACGAAGTGAACCCAAAGAAATTAAGGGGTTGTAACTCTTTAACCAAAAATAACTGCAAATAAAATGATCAAACACCTTCAAGTACTAGAAATGTCCAACATCAATTGTCAATAAATAGAGTACAAAGTAAATGTCGACGAAATTCATCGACCACCACCAGATGAACTGAATATGCAAACCCTACCTAAATTTCAGTTCCTCCTCAAATTGAAGCAGTTTCTCCCGAAGGGGCTGCAAAAATAATTTCAAATCCTGGCAAACACGGTGCTTGTCCTGTGAAGAGACATCCTTAACCTCACCAAGCTTTACGTTAATCTGCGAAACAAATGAGTGTACACCGAACAAAAAACGTGCTTCAGAGAATTTGTTAATGCAACATTTAATGCTCGACGTTTTCAATAGTTAACGTACCAAGGACTCAAGAGTCAAAACTACTACATAAGTCCACAAAAATCTAACTCCTATTTTATACTCTTGTTTTCATTTTATAGTTATATGCATTACATATTACCTCCAAGTCATCCAGCTCACCAAAAGAAAACTCTAGTACATCTATGTCGCCTTTCATCTTTTTTTTCTCCTCTCCAATTTGCCATTCCCCTAATTTTCCATATTAAAGAGCATATGCAAAGAGTTGATATAAATAACAAAGCAAAAGAAAAACAAATTCTCAAAAGTTATTGAGAACAATGGATAGTGTTACCTTTCACTTTTAATGTCAATTCATAAGTATACCCAACCCGTTTTTTGTTCCGAACAGTGACCAAGAATGCCTGCAAAAATATGCAAAGAAATTCAAACATTATTTGATTTTTCTTTTATTTACGTGTTATAGTGAGTCGGGGGAGAAAAACAATCAATATTTTTGGGTAAAATTAAGATGTTTGGCACATAAAATATTGAAGAAATTTATACTAATAATCAATCACTACCCATTGAGGTAGAGGAGATCCCCTATAGATACCAAGATCACACCTCCCACTCCCACTCCCCACTTCCCCCTTCCACCCCGAAAGTTTATGTATTTCGCGGGAAACATGAGATAGACTACAAAAGGAATGGGTATCGAATCTCATATTGTAAATTTAAATGCAGTTTAGAAGATGTAAGATCGGAAACTTATATATCGTAGTAATTCATATCTAACTCTTTACAAGGACTCACATCTCCAGAGCATCTAGTGACTTCCGATATTTCTGCTTTACCACCGGAGAACTCCAGAGTTCCCATTGAGACAAGCAACTCCTGCAACGAAAACCACAACCATGAATGACGAAAATAGGCAATCTTCATGTCAAATTCCATTGCATAATGTATCAAAACCCGACAGACGCTCAATAAAATAATCTGATACGATGTATCAGTTTTTCGACTTAAAAGGAGTGTCCAAATCAACAATGCAGGTAAAAGAAGAAGAAAATCAGAATCAAACATCCACAACACCTTAATCCTATCAGTTGCCCATTTATTTACATTTTTCTCTTCCCAAGTTCCAGCCTGCAAAGAGGAAATCCAGGTCAGTAAAAACTAATATTGCAAAATAAAATAAAATAAATTAACTAAACATTACTACTCCATAAAATTCCCAGATCTATTTAAACAGCAAATTATCCAGAAAGAAATGCGAGTCTTTAAAAAAACAAAATTAAAAAAGAGAGCTTTAATTTTCTTTCTATATGAATACCTGATTCCAGGCAGAGCCGAGATGGGTTTGGGTAGGTTGATTGGAGAGGTCGACCGGGTCGATCTTCTTGGGCACGGGTAAAGGCGCCGCATCGCGACTCGCCCCTCGGACCCAGTAAGTGTACGAAGATGATTCCGCCGCAGATTTATCCGCCGGCACAGCCGCACCACCCTCCATCTCTGTGCAATTATCGGGAAAATACACAAGGGGGAAAACTGGGAATTTAGGGCAAAATTGACGACTATAAATAAATACGGTACTTTTGATGGGTAATTAATGGTTAATTGGGATAGGTTAGATTCGCGAAAGTTCTTGGTGGGCGTGGGCCCGGACCGGCTACGATCCCAGAACCTTGTGGTTTGATTTTGATGTAGAGTTGTATATTTACAAGTACATAGTCTACTAGTATGAATTAAAAAAACACTAATAATTTATTAATTATAAATATAATACTAGAAATTTCAAAAAAATTATGGTTAATATTTCTATTTTTTGTCAATTTAGAAATTATTAAAATAATAAAAAAATCTTTGCCGGATTAATTTTTTTTTAAATTAATATAATTAATTACTATAGTTTTTATAAACTAATATAATTACCTCAAAATCATTAAAATTTCTTTGCAATTATTGTTCTTTATCTATGTCCAAAAAGTAAAAATCTTACTTTATTAATCTTACTTTTTTTTTCTCTCTTTTTATCTACTTAGTATATAATACTCTGTATAGTATTTCCCACTATCCTTTTTTTAGTATATAATACTCTGTATAGTATTTCTCACCATCTTTTTTTTTTTTTATCTTTTTATAATTTTTTTTATCTATGTAAGTATATAATACAGTATTTCTCACCATCTTTTTTTTTCTCTTTTTATAATTTTTACATGGAATATGATATAAAACTATTTCCATTCTTATTTGATTGAAATATTAGAAGATAAAAGAATATTATAATTCTTGTGTAATCAAAATCATTTCTTTATATTTTAATATTTTTTAATAATAATTATTTAATATTTTAATCATTTTTTATTATTATTTTTATTTGATTTTGTTTATATTTTTGTTTTATATTAATTATTATTTAATATTTTAATCATTTTTTATTATTATTTTTATTTGATTTTTTTTTTATATTTTTGTTTTATATTAATATTTTTGTTTTATATTAATGTTGTTTTATATTTAATATTTTTTAATAAACATAATATTTGGTCCGTTATATATAATATAGGGTAATTTTGGATGAAGGGAAGTTTTTAAAATTTTGTTACAATTAAATAACCCATTTTTTCCCAATTAGTAATAAGAGTAGATTACATAATATTATTTTAATTTTCTTAATTACATGGCGATTATTAATTTTACACGGGCAATTATTAATTATAATAGTTACGCAGTTATTACTCTGTTTTACAATTATAATTTTAAACTACTCTAATAAATAAAAAAATTTAAAAAATGAAACATTAAATTGTAAAACTAAAAATATATTAAACTATATTACCCTTTAACCTAAATAGTTCTATAATATATTTCTCATACTTATTTCATTGACACATTATACGAGAACAATATAATAGACGTGTAATAGTTTATCTAATACTACATGATATAAATGTTACATAATCAAACTTTCAAGCAAAATTTTATTTCTGAAGTTTCATTATATATATAAAAAAAAAGAATTACTTAAATAAGATATGATTTACAACTTTCAAAAAATACTTTAACGAAAAATTAGTATAATTGATGCGTAATTTTTATAATAATATTTATTAAGGAAATAGAGAAGATTTTATAATATTTTTGTATGATTATTGTATATGATAATAGTAAAAAGATATTAAAATTATAAATTTTGATAAATGTTCAAGATATTTTCAACCGAAAAGAATTCATAATAATAAATAAATAATTCATGTATTCATGTATTAAATAATTCATATATATATATATATATGGAAAAATGGCAATAAAGCTAATTTTCAATATTTTTTCGATAATAAGCCTTTCGAGAAATTACGCGTGTCAATTAATTTGCTTAAAATTTGCAAATACCATATTACCCTTTTCATTCATTTTGGTACTGTGAGCGTGAGAAGATCGAATCGGATGAGAGGAGCAGCTCTCCCCGTTCCTGATCCTACGCCGATGCACGACCACACCGCCGCTTCTCTGCCGAGAACCAACGCCGACAACCACGCCGCGGCCGAGCCCGACTCCGTCCAACTTCGATTTCGCGCCCGCGCTCACCGTTCCCGATCCGACGCACAACCACACCGCCGCCTCGACGTCACCACTGTGTCGAATCTCGACGAGCCAAAACAGCTCTGCGCCGAACCGTCGTTGCAACCGTGAAATCGGTACGTTGAATCAATTAGCTCGATTCTGTGTGTCAATTTATGATTCATTGATGTTTATTTGATTTTATAAATGATAAAAGAAATGGGGGGGGGGGGGGGGGGGGGGGGGGGTCATTGTAATTTTGAAACATGGCTCAGGTCTTGTGGAATCTCGAGTCGACGCGAAGAAAGAGGCCGTGATCGAAACCGTCTTCAACGCGAAAGTCGCGGTCGCTTATTCCGCCCAAGAAAGAGGCCGCGATCGAAACCGTCTTCCACGCGAAAGTCGCGGTCGCTTATTCCACCCACCAAGTGTTCGACAAAATGCTCGACTCGAATCTGAAGTTTGTTCCTTGTATGCTTATTTATACATGCTTTAGTGGTCAGATGTTCATGAGAAAATTGAGTGTTCTGCACTTAACTGATGTCAGGATAGGAACAATGCAGCTAAATGAGCTTAATTAATGTTTAAATATGAGAAAAGCAACAAATGTTTGATCTGGCCGTAGATATTCAGTATAATTTGTAAATCATTATTTCAGTCAGTAATGAGTTTAAATATTCTATATAAAATGAGGCGGAGAGCTCCTCGAGGGAGGAGCAGTTGTCGAGGAGCGCGCTCATGCCCCTGGCGCCGAACGTTACAGTGTACGAGTCTCTCGTCTTCTCAGCTTGGCTGAGGTTGCCTCGCGATATTGATACGAACACGAGAAAGGTACTATTGTTGTTCTTTCGTTTTTATTTGTAGTTTCCGTTTTGAGAATTCATGCGAACTTGTTTACTAGCAGATGTTTCGTTGAGGAAGTAATGGAGCTCGTAGAGCTTACCTCGCTGAAAGGAGCATTGGTCGACTATCGAGGTTGCTTATTTCCATTACTTGATTTTCAATATATTTATTCTGTCCATTCATGTTCATTATTTTCATAGCCATTGCCTGGTACAAAAATGTAAAGTTTATATCGTAAGTTGGTGTTTTAATTTATGGCAGGAAGTCGAGAGAAACCCGCAATCGGAGGTGAAGAGTATGGAACCTGTGGAACATTGAATCTCGAATAACCGAATAAATGCATTTGTATGTATTATATTTCATGTATGAAAGTTTTATTTGCTGCAATGTTTTGTAATTGAAATTGTCATGTGATACATTTTGTTAAATATGTTTGAAAGGGTCGAAGTATTGATTTTTTTTGGAATAATATTTATTTTATTTTCAGTGTGTTTTTATGACGTTCAGTGTTTTTTATGACATTCAGTGTTTTGGCCATTCAACATGAAACAAGTTAATGAGAGTCAACACACTGAATAAGACTTAAATGCACTGAATATGACTTAAACACACTGAATATGACTGAAATGCACTTAGTAAACTGTTTGATTCAAAAATACACTGAGTGCGACTGAAAGACACTGAATAGGAATTAAAAACACTGAATGTCACATTAATACATAAGGGTGAGCAGAGTTCGGTTATAACCAAAATATGCATTTTGGTTCGGTTATTTGATTATCGGTTTGGATATGGTTTTAAAATTTAGAAATATTGGTTTTCGGTTTGGTTCGGTTATTTTGCGGATATAACCGATTAAATAACCAAAAACCGATATATTATATATATTAATATTATATATATATATATATATATATATATATATATATATATATATATATATATATATATATATATATATATATATATATATATATATATATATATATATATATATATATATATATATAATCCAATTATATAAATATAAATGTTTGTGTGTACATTACATTACTTGAAGCTTCATTCAATTTTCCATTAATTTCTATTATTATTAATATTATAATAAAAAGTATTATTATTAATCTAATCTAAAAAGTAGAATTTATTTTTTCATATCCCCATTGTTTTGCTTGTAAGTTGTGTAATTAGCATTACAAAATTATTAAGTTACCATTACGGATTTAATTTATATCGATCTGAGACTTGCTCTTCTTCCATCAGATTTTGAAACTTTGAACCTTGACACTGTGAATTCATGACATGTTTTTGCTTTTTTACTTTTATTTTATTTAGTTTTGGTTATTGGTTAATAACCGAAACCGAACCAAAATTTTTGGTTTGGTTTTCTATTAGTTTTAATATAATTTAATCAGTTTGGTGACCGACCGAATTAGTTTAGTTTTTAAATTGGTTAAGGTAATTTGATTCGGTCGGTGACCAAACCGACCAATGCTCACCCCTATTAATACACTGTTTGATTAAAAAATACACTGAGTGCGACTGAAAGACACTGAATAGGAATGAAAAACACTAAATGTCACACGAATACACAGTTTGATTAAAAAATACACTGAATAGGGCTGAAATACACTGAATAGAAATTAATAACACTGAATGTCACATAAATACACTGTTTGATTAAGAAATACACTGAATAAGACTGAAACACACTGAATGTCATATGAATACACACTGAATGTCATATGAATACACTATTTGATTAAAAAATACACTGAATATCATTAAAACACACTGAATATCATCCACATTTACAATTAAAACACACTTAATATTATCATTCTAAACACCGTCTTCTTCAACACCTGCCTCGCCCAGCTCCAAACCTTCACCATCCAACAAAGCAATACCATGAACCGAAAACTCGGCTCCTTCGAGATCCTGGTTGTGTCCTTGTTTTTTTTTTTGTTTTTTTTTTATGTTATTACCACATCATCAATTCATCACTAATCTAACTTATTACTTTAATATACCACAGGTGACCAACTAGTCCAATTTCCAAATCCTCCAACAATGCACATATTTTCAGCCCTCATTCATGATCACACCCTTCTTCAAGGAGAAGGCCAGTAGCCATCATTTCCTTCTCTTCATTACCATCACAAAACCCAACCCAATAACATCAAGATGAGCGAAGGAACGAAAAAGGGTGGGCATCATGACCGTCTGCTCATTGATCCTCATCGCCATGGTAGTCGCCCTCACCATCGGCATTCGAGAGGAAGAGGAAACCCCTGAAGTCGCCTCCTCCCAAAAAGTCGTCTCCACCATCTGCGAAACCACCGACTACCAAACCACCATTGTCGCCCCGCTCCCGGCGGCCAAGGGCAAGACCACCACCATCACGGTGAAGGCTCAGGATCACTAAAAGCCTGAATTCAATCCCGAGGCCTGTTGGAGTTGTGTACTTAATGTCTAGATTTAAGTATCGGTAAACTCCCGGTCATAGCATTTAACCTATTTAATTAATAAACAATTATTTGCGATTAATTATTATTAATTAATTATGCAAAAAATATAGTCCTAGATTTTATACGTTGTAGTTAGTATGGTGTGCATGGGCGCACAGAAGATCATACTATCGGTTACTCGTATTTAATCGAACAGTTGCTCACGACCTAGATGGACACGGACCAATCCATCAGTATAGTCGTTGTGTGAGAGAGAAAATAATTTATCTTAATTATTTTATCACACTTATACACTTGGTGTATTGGGCGGATCAGCTTGAGATTTATTGATTAGGATTGCCTTGGATAATCAATTTAAATCTCGGAGTATTTTATTCTTAATCCCCGATATTATTGCGGGTGTGTATATTTAATATTAGAGACTTTGATTTTCCAAAGGAATTAACCGATTTAATTATTGGGTTAATTACCGGTAAAATTGGGTCGCTATATTTTATATATGACATGCCGTGAATACTTGACGGGAAAGTGTATCCCGGAAGGGTTGATAATATCCCCGAGATGAGTTCATAAGGAATTATTGTGTAAACCTCATGAGTGGATTCGTTCCGCACAATAATAAAGGTTGAACGGTACTAGTCTCGGATATAAGATATGAATATTATTTATTGAGCAATAAATAAATTTATTCATGGATATTTAAATCTTAAATACACGGAATAAATAATACTAATCGGAGAAATATTATTTGATATAATATGGATTAATATTGGGAGTGCAATTTTATTTATATAGTGGAAAATAAATAAAATTTAATATTGATAAGGATTAATGGATTTGGGTTGGACCCAATTTAATCTTCAATATTTAGAAGCCCAATATTTAGTCTCCTTATGATCCCCTACGTAGCCTATATAAGCACTACATGGTCTTCACTTTTCACAACCTAAGTTACGCCAATCATAAAGTCTTGGAGAGTGAAGGAGATCCATAAGAGTTCGATAGATCGTCGCCCACACGACGTTCGAACGAAGTGCGAGGAATACGTAGGAAGATCGCAAGGTCGTCAATTAGATTCGTTTCTCCGTACAACGAATCGAGGTAATAATCGTAAACCCCCTTTTATGATTATTTGTGCGTATTAATTGTGATATATACATGAACGCACGATCCGGGAAAACGACGAATCTCGGGGACGGGGATTCGAGATCCCCGGCGAGGATCGAAGGAGGCGGTCGAACCCTAGGGTTCGGACCGCCCCAACGCGCGACGAAGGGCGAGCCCCGGCTGGACGCCGGGGGCACGCGGTCGACTTCGGTCGAACGCCGGGGTGCCACGGGCTGGTGCCGTGGCGGACCCCAGCCGCCGTCGTCGGAAGCGCGCGCCGCGGGAACCCTCGGCTGGAGCCGAGGGGTGCGATCGATCGCGAGGATCGATCGCGGGCTGCTGCGGGGTCACCCGTAGCCGCCTCGCATGAGCTACGGGTTCGCCCGCAGCGGATCATGCGAGGGCGATGCCCTCGCGGGCAGCGAGTCATCGCGACTCGCTGCGGGGCTGCTACGAGCAGCCCCGGGGATGCCTCGCGCATCCCCAGCGATCGTCCGTAGACGATCGCGAGCCCCTCGCGGGGGCTCGGCTGGGCGCACGCGGCCTTCGGGCCTCGCTGGGCGTTCGGTCGGGCCCCGGCTCGTGAGGTGGTTCGCGTTCGTGGATCCGACTCGTGTGGGACTTCGGCTGGGGGCGGGCTGCGTGTCTTCGGGCGCGTAGTCTCCAAAGGTCGGACTCCTGCGGATGAGTCGGGGATCCAATCTCCGGCGATTTAGGGTTTTGATCGGGTTATCGGTTCCGCATAATTTTTGATAGCCCGGGACATCGAATCCCAGCAAATGGTATCAGAGCGTTTGGTTTCGTGTTCATGTATATGTTCGATTATTGTTCTACCTTGCAGGATTTCCGGCTATCATGGTTAATTTAATTATTGCTTAATTAATTATCATGATTATTTATTAAACTCTCGGACATGTCGAGATTCGTTTTTGTGTGGTTGAATGTTTGTAATAGTAAAAATTCGGGGGTTGACCGAATTTAGGATTTATTACTACGTTCTTTATTTTCCGGAAAATGTATAGGGTCGATTTCATGTATAGAATCGATACCGGATAGTGTAATTTAATTCTTGTAATTTTAATTACGTTGGTTCGATGATGAGACGATCGCCGGAAGACGAAGACGTGTGACGAAGACGTAGAGGACGAACTACCGGGGATCGATCGAACCCCTTGATCGATCCCAAGCAATCGACCCAAAGGAGGGGTCGATCGCCCTCGGCTAGGGCTGCTGCCGGCGACGGTGGTGGCTGGTGGCTGGGCGGCAGCGCTCCTCCCGTGTGGTGGTCGATCATGGTGGGGATGCCGTGGGGTCTCCCAATCCCATGCTATTCCTACAAAAAAATCTACTTTCCTAATTAATTCGGATTTTTTCTATTTGAGTGTTCTCCTTTTGGAAACTCTCATGGATTAGGAAAAGAATTCATTGGAATTAATTTTATTCCTATTGATTTATTTCCTTAATGGAATTATTCATGGATTAGGAATTTAATTAATTTAGTACTAAATTTATTTTTCCTATTTGATTATTCCTACTCATGGGAATATTCATGGATTAGGAATAAAAATAAATGGAAAGTAGTAAGTCCTAATTTATTTTATTTCCTTGTTCTATTATAGATATCTTCTAAAATATTTCAAGTTTTACTTGGATAGATTATTCTAGAGATTTAATAGAATTAGATAGGAAAATAAATAAATAAAAATATTAATAATATTTAATTTTATTTTTGATATATTCAATTGACTTAATTTTCGAATTAAGTAACTTTTGGATTAATTAAAAATAAATAGATTTAAATATTGGAAATTAATATTCTCGTCACATGGAGCATTCAAGAAACGAAGACTGAAGACTAGAAGATGCATATGAAGATAAAGCCATGATAGTCGGGAAAATAATTCTCTAGCATTATTTTGACTATGTGATCTATGTGCTTTATTGCTTACATGCATGCTATATGTGTTTATTTTATGCACTAGATAGCGTATCCCTTTATCATAAAAAGCTAAGTGGGAGAGGGGATGGAAACATTCCCATGGTCTCCATCACTGTTCTCTTAGTGATTTTTATGGACTTTCGAAGTTCATATAGATAAGTCATTGGAGGAGAATTCTTGTAATTCCTCTTACAAGAAACATTGATCAAGTTTATCAAACAATGCCTAATTTGTCTTTCTGAAACTGACTTCAAGTCGACTCATTCTCACCCCGGGGAGTGGAATGGAGCCAGAGCCACTTGGTCATGTGGATGACACAAATTAGAGACCTTCGTACCATTCTTTGATAGGTGGGTCGATTGTCTGCTCGGCTCCCTCATTTATGAGAGATAGGGTCGCTCGCATGGTGAATCACTGGTTAGAAACTTCGAGTTTCACTTATGAGTCTCCAAGTCTTGATCTACGAAATCGAATGGATCTTGTAATTGGGAGTCAATTATAAAAATCTCTTGGTGTAGTAAACGTCCACACCACGTGGCTTGCTATACTAACGGATTTTGGATTAATTGATGTAGACAGTTATAAGTGATTGTGAAGAGTTGTGAAATTGTCGTAAACGTCCACACCACGTGGCTTGCGGTGACGTAGCAATTCCAAGCGATGTACTTTAGTGCTGAGTGATGGTTTACACTTAGATACGCGTTATAGTATTCTTCCCCACGAAGTTACGCTATGATTGATGTATGACCAAAGAAAATCTAATTGCTAAATCATTTGGGTGGGTAAACGTCCACACCACGTGGCTTGCCTTACCTGATGGGATTTTAGACGCAATTAGTAATTTAATGATATTATTTGAGGGAGATAATATCGGACATTAAATTGATTGTTTGTTTACATGTGCTTATAGGTTTAGAGAATAGCTATGAATCCACTTTCTGTGATACTCAAGGAACATAAACTCACTGGTCCCAATTACATTGATTGGAAGAGAAATTTGGACATTGTCCTGACTGCTGAAGAGTACAAGTTTGTACTCTCTGATAAATGCCCTGCTGAGCCCACGGCTGCCTCAACTGATGAGGAAAAGGCAACATATCGGAAGTGGAAAAAGGCTGATGAAATGGCTAGGTGCTATATTTTGGCTTCCATGTCAAATGTACTCCAAACCCAACATGAGCCGATGGACACTGCCCGGGATATGATGACTAACCTCAAGGAGATGTTTGGGGAGCAGGATCGTGCGGCAAGGCAAGAAGCCATGAGAGTCCTTATGTCGACTACTCAGTCTGAAGGAACGCCCGTTGGGGAGCACGTTCTTAAGATGATGAGTTTGTTGAATGAACTTGAGGTCCTAGGAGCTTCCATTGATGATGAGACGCAAGTCGACATCATACTCCAGTCTCTGACCCCTAAGTTTGAGCAGTTTCGTATGAGCTATAATATGGGTAAACTGTCTTATAGCCTTGCGCAGCTCCTGACTGAACTGAAGGCGGCAGAGGGGATCTACAAGAAGGGCAAGTCTCAAGCGCTTGTGGCTACCAAGTCCAAAAGCTTGAAAGCTATTGGAGGTAGGGGCAAGAAAAGGAAGCAAGCCATAAAACCCAGTGGTGCCAAGAGGAATGGACCACGAGTGGAAGCTAGTAAGCCAAGGGGCAAGTGCTTCCGATGCAACAAGTCTGGACACTGGAAGTCTGAATGTCCTCTCAGAGGTACGAATTTTTCTTTAGTCGTAAAAACATAGTCAGCGGTATTATCTACCAGAATTCTGGTGTGTAGATATGGAACCACTGACGGTATGTGCATTATTTTAAATGCAGGGGTTCCAGAAAACCCGGCGACTTAGAGAAGAAGAGTTCGAGTCTACATGGGCGAAGCTGTTGGGGTAGCAGCGGTTGCAGTGGAAGACATTTATGTTTTAGGATTTCATTTCAGTTATTGCTTTATGTACCCCTTTATTTTGAAAAAGAACTTTTGTTCTAGTTTTCTTTATTATTAATGGATATTTTATTTCTTTAATCATTTGATGGTTTGGATAAGAAATAATGGTGTTATCCATTCTGGTACATTAGATAGCAATACATGAATCCTTAGTCTACCACGATGCAACAAACCGTTATGTATAACTTGTTTTACTTAATGAATGTATTTCTTTATCGATCATTATACTTGTGAATTCTTTAACTTGGTAATATCTATTCAAAAGGGATTCAAAAGGTCGAAATTGATTTGATCAATTATAGTTGGAGGAATGGACCTCCCGACCTAAGAATCGATCTTGAAAGATGGTACAACTAAGTCAACCTTTCTGGATAAAGGATGGAATTCGGACAAGTATAGAAAATGATTTATGATTAATGCCGTATGTGTAAATAGAGAAGGTACGAGTCGTTCTTTCAAGAATACTCGAAGATGGATTAGAATACTTGATGTGCCATAAAGGCGGAGTATTTTCAACACAAAGCTATTATGGGGATCCTTCAAAGTATATCCATTAGGAGCCTGCGACTTGTTCGCGGAGGCTATCACCTATCTAAATAACACATAGCATAAATCAAAGGTTGAGATTTAGTCTCAAACGACTACACCATACACTGAAGTGTAGACATGGTGTGTCAGG
The DNA here is from genome assembly GCA_954870475.1 of Euphrasia confusa. Lineage (NCBI taxonomy): Eukaryota > Viridiplantae > Streptophyta > Magnoliopsida > Lamiales > Orobanchaceae > Euphrasia > Euphrasia confusa. The sequence continues at coordinate 31,103,983 of OX940960.1, forward strand.
AATAAGAAATGGAATTCTAATGGTAAAAGAACAAGTTTGTTCGGAACTACCTATGTTCTATGGATATTTCTGGATACAACGGCACATTCTATGTGGTTGTAGAATATCCTAGAAGAACAAGTAATTGTATGATCAATAGTACTACGAACCAGAGGGGTGTACTCGCCCGGTTCTTAGAGGAAGACTGTTGGATGAACTACAATGCCCTAACTGACAAAGTGCTTTAAAATGAGGAAAGGGAAAGACTGAGAACCAGCCTGACCGAGTAGTAGTGCACCACTAACTGCACCTAATGTTATTACTGTTATACACCGGAACGCCATTGCAGTGGGAGGTTGTTAAGCAACCAGAGATGTTCATAAGACTGGAGGAGTTTTGAACTCTGGATCTAGTAGACATGAAATCGATCCCTAGTTCTGCATAGGAATTTGCGAGAGAGGTGTGTTAGAGACGTAATGGAAACAAAGGTGGTGTTTCTCGGAATTTTGTGTAGATAACACTTCATCGTTGGCCACAATGTAAAAGTGTTGTCAGACATAAAATAGAGGTTGTCTAAATAAATCGAGATATAAGATTAAGATGAAGTTGGATCATGTTCTTAGAAATCTTTCGATCTCTAGACAAGAACATTTGTACTTCTCTTAAGATATCTTAATACGATTATAGTTTGTTTTAAACATGCACAATTCTGAGAAAGGTTATTACCTTTCTAGAACAGAATACATCTATCTAAAGGTATGTGTTTCGAACACATGAAGGAGATGGATATGGACAAAGCAGTTACCTACACTTCGAGTGTAGAGAGCTTTGTAGATGCAATGTTGAAAAACAAGAACCTAATATCAACTATGCGGTTAGCGTAGTGGGAGGATATCAAAGTGATCTGGACAAGAAATATTCGAATGCTGTAAAGTACTTGGAAGTACTAGATTACTAGCAATACGAAATCTTCTTAGATTACAGTTTCTCAGATCCAAAATCAGAGAAAGACCAGTGTAAGTCGATATCAGGCTATGTGTTCACTTTTAGAAGAGGTGGAACCTAAGGATGAAAGAGTGATAAGCGTAATGCTTCTCGGACTCTATCATAAACCGAATAGCAGCCTCAGAGGCAGCGGAAGTTTTGGTTAGGTTCTGGAATGACCTCTGAACTTGGATATGATTCTTGGTTCACCAAAGGCTATGTACATAGCGGTGCATGGAGAACTGGAAGAAGTCATAAGTTCAAAAGGTGATGATAACACATAGAGCCAGTACCACCTGATACGAATCATCGTCAGAGAGACGACGCAGTAGTCACCAAGATAACTTCAGATCGGCGACCTAGATTGCTCGTTCACATAATACTTCTGGAAAAGTATAACTTAAGCACGTGATGAGTATGAGAGTCGGGAGTTTGGAGGAAATGACTAGACCTTAGTACAAGTGGGAGATTGTTGGAGTTGTGTACTTAATGTCTAGATTTAAGTATCGGTAAACTCCCGGTCATAGCATTTAACCTATTTAATTAATAAACAATTATTTGCGATTAATTATTATTAATTAATTATGCAAAAAATATAGTCCTAGATTTTATACGTTGTAGTTAGTATGGTGTGCATGGGCGCACAGAAGATCATACTATCGGTTACTCGTATTTAATCGAACAGTTGCTCACGACCTAGATGGACACGGACCAATCCATCGGTATAGTCGTTGTGTGAGAGAGAAAATAATTTATCTTAATTATTTTATCACACTTGTACACTTGGTGTATTGGGCGGATCAGCTTGAGATTTATTGATTAGGATTGCCTTGGATAATCAATTTAAATCTCGGAGTATTTTATTCTTAATCCCCGATATTATTGCGGGTGTGTATATTTAATATTAGAGACTTTGATTTTCCAAAGGAATTAACCGATTTAATTATTGGGTTAATTACCGGTAAAATTGGGTCGCTATATTTTATATATGACATGCCGTGAATACTTGACGGGAAAGTGTATCCCGGAAGGGTTGATAATATCCCCGAGATGAGTTCATAAGGAATTATTGTGTAAACCTCATGAGTGGATTCGTTCCGCACAATAATAAAGGTTGAACGGTACTAGTCTCGGATATAAGATATGAATATTATTTATTGAGCAATAAATAAATTTATTCATGGATATTTAAATCTTAAATACACGGAATAAATAATACTAATCGGAGAAATATTATTTGATATAATATGGATTAATATTGGGAGTGCAATTTTATTTATATAGTGGAAAATAAATAAAATTTAATATTGATAAGGATTAATGGATTTGGGTTGGACCCAATTTAATCTTCAATATTTAGTCTCCTTATGATCCCCTACGTAGCCTATATAAGCACTACATGGTCTTCACTTTTCACAACCTAAGTTACGCCAATCATAAAGTCTTGGAGAGTGAAGGAGATCCATAAGAGTTCGATAGATCGTCGCCCACACGACGTTCGAACGAAGTGCGAGGAATACGTAGGAAGATCGCAAGGTCGTCAATTAGATTCGTTTCTCCGTACAACGAATCGAGGTAATAATCGTAAACCCCCTTTTATGATTATTTGTGCGTATTAATTGTGATATATACATGAACGCACGATCCGGGAAAACGACGAATCTCGGGGACGGGGATTCGAGATCCCCGGCGAGGATCGAAGGAGGCGGTCGAACCCTAGGGTTCGGACCGCCCCAACGCGCGACGAAGGGCGAGCCCCGGCTGGACGCCGGGGGCACGCGGTCGACTTCGGTCGAACGCCGGGGTGCCACGGGCTGGTGCCGTGGCGGACCCCAGCCGCCGTCGTCGGAAGCGCGCGCCGCGGGAACCCTCGGCTGGAGCCGAGGGGTGCGATCGATCGCGAGGATCGATCGCGGGCTGCTGCGGGGTCACCCGTAGCCGCCTCGCATGAGCTACGGGTTCGCCCGCAGCGGATCATGCGAGGGCGATGCCCTCGCGGGCAGCGAGTCATCGCGACTCGCTGCGGGGCTGCTACGAGCAGCCCCGGGGATGCCTCGCGCATCCCCAGCGATCGTCCGTAGACGATCGCGAGCCCCTCGCGGGGGCTCGGCTGGGCGCACGCGGCCTTCGGGCCTCGCTGGGCGTTCGGTCGGGCCCCGGCTCGTGAGGTGGTTCGCGTTCGTGGATCCGACTCGTGGGGGACTTCGGCTGGGGGCGGGCTGCGTGTCTTCGGGCGCGTAGTCTCCAAAGGTCGGACTCCTGCGGATGAGTCGGGGATCCAATCTCCGGCGATTTAGGGTTTTGATCGGGTTATCGGTTCCGCATAATTTTTGATAGCCCGGGACATCGAATCCCAGCAAGGCCCACCTCCAAAACCCCCAAATCGCGTACGCGAAAATCATCTTCGTCTCGGGCCCCGCCTCCTTGTTCCACGACAAGCTCCGGAAATATATGTCGCCGTCGGACATCCAGCAGAAACTCGTCGTGGTCAGACGGAGCCACTTCACCAGCATCGTCAAGCTCCTCGGCGTCTCGATCTCCGGCGCGGATCCGAAGCCATCGAGCTTCAGCCTCCCCCGCGAATCGAAGAGGACATTGTCGGGCTTGATGTCCCTGTGAGCGACGTCGAGGCGGTGGCAGCAGGCGACGGTTGTCATCAAATGCTTGAGGACGACGGCGGCGTCGGGTGCGGAGAATCCCGATTGAATCTGAATTTGCGTCTGTGTGTTTTGGGGCCAAGTGGGGTGGGTCATGGGTGGGGTGGGTAGGATAGAGTGAGGGGGTAGTTTCGTTTTTTCAGATACATTTTTTTGGCCTAATTGGAAAATTTTGGCCTAATTGACACGAAAATTGAAAATTGCTCTTATTAATCAAAAAATATTGAAAATTGACTTTATTGCCATTTTTCCCATTTATATATATATATATATATATCTTTAGTTTTTTTTGGTGTAAATCTAATTACATCAAAACCATGAACAATTCTCGCATTTGTTTTTCTTTATCCAAATCCTAATAAGTAAATAAAAAAAATCTTACTTTATCCTTTTTCTCCCTTTTTATCAATGTAAAAATAAATATTTTCAACATAAAAAACAATTCAAATTAACTTGGTTCTTAGTTAAGTTTATGCTTTTAAAAATATTTTTTATCATAATTTTTTTATTGGTGAATTTAAATTTATAACTTTAAAAATATGTACAATTTCTTCAATAATATTCTAATTCTAAGAAATTTATTGGTGTATTTAAATATAAATTTTAAAATACGTATAATTTGTTCTATAATATTCTATGTGTATAATTTTTAAAAAATCTTCTACTATAATTTTATATTAAGATAGACAATCATAGGATTAAAAAAATAATCATAAAATTTGTTTAAAAAGTTATTATAAAATTAAATAATTAACACAAAACCCTAAATCTACCATAAATATTTTTATTCACTTACTTATTATTGTTAATTCCAGATTTCCAATATTCATTTCAACAAGTTATTATAAAATTAAATAATAACACAAAATCCTAACTCTCTGCTACTTCAAATTTCAACAAACCGAAAGATTTAATAAAATGTTTAATCATAATTTTGATAAAAGTTACAATTTATTAAAAAATTATATTTTAATGTTTAAAATATTGATTTTATTTTAATAAAAAAATATATTTCACCTAAAAAAATCACAAATAAATAAAAAAATCAATTAAAAAATACAATATTTAAAAAATAATTATTTTATGATATTTAAAATTTTGAATTTTATAAATTATTTAAAATATATTTTTTACATTAATTATAGATTTTTAATAATATAAATTAAAATAAAACTTTAAAAATAAATAAAAATAAAATTATAATTTTAAAAATAAAACAATGATATGATATTAGTATGAATTTCAAATTAAATATTATTTAACCGAAAATTATAGTTTTAAATTTAAAATTTAAAAATATTTTATTTAAAATTAGAATTTGTATTATTAAATAATATTTCCATTTTTTAAATATTATTTTAATTCGTATTATCAAAATAATTAAATAAATTATAAGTTATATTATTAATAAAAAAATAAAAATTATAATAATAAAATAAAAATATCAGTAAAAATATATATATAATATTCGATAATAGATTTTTATTTATTCATGATTTTACATTTATTTTACTAAATAAATTAAAATTTTAAATATTAAAATAATATAATTTAGGAAAAGTCCAAGGTAAAACCGTAAAACTAGTTTATCAATGTTTTGGGGAAACCAAAAAGTACTACTCACCCGTTTCATAATAACATAACAATTTATTTCACTATAATAAGACCCTAAAAAAATTATTTTTACTTTTTAACTTAAAAGTATATTTATACTTTTTATTTACCTATTTCTCAACTTTATTCACAAATATTTTATTTTTTAACTTAAAAGTATATTTATACTTTTTATTTTTTTGGTCAAAAGTTAATATTTTTTTTAATTTAAAATTCCAATATAACCATATTGATGAAATAGAAATATATAGTATTTTTATGAAAGCGTAGTTTAATGTTTTTTACCTTATTATTAATATACATGATCTAAAAAGAAAAAAAAAATCGTAAAAATGTAATATTTCACTTTAAATTTTCATATAATAGTACACTTAATAATTCACCTTATTTCAGTTTAAAATTTCATATAATAATACACTAAAATATATATTAAAAATTCACCTTAATTGTAGTCAAATATTTAAATTTTACATAAGAATAAGAAATAATCTTAAAAAAATAGTCAAAAATCATAATAAAATATATAGTATCTTCCTGTCACATGAATATTTTCATACTTTGATGAATTTGTAGATGAATAAAAAATATTGCTTAGTTTGGTAAAAAAAAGTAACATTAATTTTATATTTAAAGTAAAAAAGGTAAAGCTAATTGTCTTTAAAAGTAAAAAAAAATAAGTGAAAAATTAAGAGTATACTGTATTTGTATTTTAAAGTGAAGATATAAAGAGAAAACTTTTGTGAGTCCCGAAATCAATTCAATTTGGTCTATTTTGCTCGACTGATTTAAATTTTTATGTTTGATATATTAATTATGTAGTAATTTTAAATTTAATAATTATATAAATGAAATAAATAAAGAGAAGTTGAAAGAGCTAGTTCTGTGAATAACAAAATAATTGACACATAAATAAGATTTTGTTGTAGTAGTTGATAAATAGAGTGTGTTATTTGAAGGGTTAATCTAACGTGCCAAGAGAGAATTGTAAAAATTGACACTAGCTTTTATATACATATAGTGTAAGCGGTATCTTAATTTTCAATATAGTAATTCTCAAAATTATTCAAATTCTTAATTTTCACCAAATTTCAACTCGGGACAACAATATCACAAATTCTCTCACCAATTTGTTTATATATACTGATAGAAAAGTTACTTGGGAGTAAAAGAAAATAATAGTCTTAGGATATGTTTTTTTGGATCGAAATCGACTAAACTGAATTGAACTGAATAGATCTAAATTGTACTGAATTGAAACGATCTGAACTAAACTGAAATGAAGTGAAATTAAGTACAAAAGAACATGTTCTTGATCGTGTCTTTGTTTTTTATTGTCTAATGTGAAACAACTCAAACAAGTGACAAATCAAAAGTGTGGCTCATTCTCTGGACTCTGGACGTCCATAAAAATATAGGAACATCATCCCAATGAGATTTTAGTGAAATAAATATTCTTACAATCGAGGAAAGGTCGTTAATTTTAATCGATTTAATGAAAACATGATATGTCATGCTAATTTTTTAGGGTACGAGTATATATATAATCTCTGTTCTTCCCTAAATAATCTATGCTCTTAGACAGCCCGCTATCTATATTATCTAGTTATAACTGTCGGTTTTCAGTTCAGTTATTGTCAAAGTTGGGTCATAACACCTTAAAAAGCCTTGTTAAGGTGATAAGGTTGTCCAACTTATATGTGAGCCCGAGGTTCTTTATCCAACCGATGTGAGATATTCTAACACTCCCCTTCACGAGTAAGCCGGAAATTTCATCGGAATTACTCGTGGCCGGAAATTTCATCGGCAGGGGTACCCACAGTCGGAAATTTCATCGACCGGGGCCCCACATCGTGTTGGGCCTGCTCTGATACCATGTCAAAGTTGGGTCATAACACCTTAAAAGGCCTTGGTATCAGAGCAGGCCCAACACGATGATGGAGCCCCGGTCGATGGAATTTTCGACTGTGGGCACCCCTGCCGATGAAATTTCCGGCCACGAGTAAATCCGATGGAATTTCCAGCTTACTCGTGAGGGGGATTGTTAAGATATCCCACATCGGTTGGATAAAGAACCTCGGGCTCACATATAAGTTGGACAACCTTATCACCTTAACAAGACCTTTTAAGGTGTTATGGCCCAACTTTGACAGTTATCATGCATTTCTTTAGAGCCACTCTGAACTGAAACATCAGTTAATTGTGGTGTTACTCATCTTACTGTTGTAGGGGCCTTATGGATTTTATTATAATCTTATTTGGGTAATAATAATTCTCCAATGAATCGAGAACAGGCTATGTTTATAATAAATATATATGGATGACCAATGGTCCGTTCATGGATTTCGTACGTGGGAGCCCGGCCCCACCCCGTTTCCGCCCAAAGAGGAGGAGAAGGTGATTGATTGTGTGCCGCATCCGTTTTGTTTTTTTCCTTTTGGCATGAATTTACATGTGACTTGGATACAGACACACTCATGAATATATCATTATTTCTAATTAATTAATTAAGTAAAAAAAACGAAGCTAATCAACATGTTTTGAGGCCCCCCATTTAGGTATTAAATGTGCTACTCCCTTTTCGTGCATTATTTATATCTGAGTTATAAAACGTGGCACAAAAAACCTAAATTCTACGTACTATACGAGTGTGTATTCGAAATCCAACTGATTAGAGTGTAGAGTTTAGATTTTTGATTGATTCTCTTTCTCGTTACTCGGGCAAACTATTATATGGTACTACTATACGAGTGTGTATTCGAAATCCAACTGATTAGAGTGTAGAGTTTAGATTTTTGATTGATTCTCTTTCTCGTTACTCGGGCAAACCATTATATGGTACGAGGGTGAAACTTGGGTTCATATATATGATAAAGGAATGCTCGGGCCCCTTAGCTCATCGTGCACTGTTACATTATATTTGTGGAAGATCTTACCCCAAAAGAAAATGAACTTGGTCAATCAATATTCATAACTCTTGTATCTTGAAAAATCGAAAAATGAAAGTTAGGTCATTCATTTAGAATTCGTATTTAGCAGCTACTCATTTGACTTTGATGCTCGATCAATTAAATCTAGAAGCTTAGAATTATTAGAGAATGTAGATGACAGCTACTACTCAATCTCAATGCCTAAGGTCGCCTAATTAGGTGTATAAACATTAGTCAACAAAAATATGTGTGTGTTGTCGTCCTCATATTTGATATAGCACATCCCCTAATTGCTTCATTTATACACCACTTTAACCTGTATTAAATTCAACGGGTGCACATTATTTCTTAAACATAAAATACATTCCTTCATTAGTCAATAAGAATATACCTAAATCCATTGCCATACATTCTTAGGTGATATACTGCTCTCTTTTCATTATTTGAAATATATAGTTAATTTTTTTAAATGATTATTGTCAGGGTGAGTGTTGTAAGTGATCATAATTATTTATTTAAAAAAATTAATTAATTCAAAAAGACGCTCAAAATGACAAGTGAAACTAATTCAATGGAACGAGAAAAAAGTAATACAATATAGTATAAATAATATTTACTCCTCTCGGTAAAGTAATACCACTACAAGCTCAACTCATACGATTTAGGTATATATCAAAAGATAATCGATCAATGGGCCGGGTTTAACCTTCTAAAGAATATTCAACTATCACAATTCGGAAAATATTTTCATAACATGAAAGAATATTGTAGTAATAAATATAGCATCACTCGTGAAATGCTCGATATTTTGTTTCACCATTGAACATAAAAAATAGCTCGAATTAAGTCATTCATAATTTGATTAGACATTTAATTTATAGTTGAGTGAGGGTTGTGAAAAAATAAGATAGTTGTTGCTAGTTTGCCACAACCCACAAATAAATATTTGATCTAATAAACATTAATTGAAATGCCTCAATCAATGATTAGATGTTGCAGTGTCTTAAAAAATCAATTAAATTTGTATCAAACTCGTTGCCGAATCAATTCGCTCGAGTCGGTCTCTCGAGAAACACTGCTATCGATTTAATAAAAATATTCAATTGTTTACAACGAGAAAAAGAAAAGAAATAACATAATGCTCCAGTTAATTTGTTTTGGTTTTAATAATCTAATTTCTAAGTTAACAACAAGGTTCAATAAATAAGAGAACGAACTAAAGACTGAATTCATCAATTTTCAATATCGGAGTTAAATACGTACGTGTTCCATAATCTATATATCACAAGATCGCCTAAAAACACACAAACGCACACACAAGCAAAAGAAAAACATCACAAAAGCTAACACGTCAATCAACTATTTATTCATGTGATCAAATGGTTCAATTACTCAATCGATAAGAACATATGATCATGTGAAACCTTGATTAGTCATAGGTGTTTACACTCAGAATTTTCTTTGAGAAACATTATCTCGATCGACTCTCGGTTTCAATATAAATTCGGGAAACTTATCCCGACTATATATGCCTAATATAAATTTCTTAATTGATGAAGCTATGATTACTGAATCCCTAAAATATAAATTGATCTACACATGTTCAAATTGCAATACTCACCTCCAATAAATTTCATAGAACAAAGAAATTGAGTAGAGAATAGAAACTATTATCACTAGATAAGAAATGATCATGAATGAGTAGTGAAGAAAGAATCCATGGTCTAGAGAGAGTAGGGAGAAGGAAAGAAATTCTAATTTAATTTAATTTGCTTTGCCAAAAAAATACTATACACTGTTGAGTAGTTCAAGGTAAATTAAATATGTACAGTTGAGCAATGAAAGAGAAAAAAAAGGGTGAGTATTTTGTTTTTAGTAAATTAAAGGTGCATGTTATTTGTTGCCAGTGAATTCACTTCACTATACCCTACACTTCAGTAGAGATATTCATAAGCCTCCTTCTTCATCTGTCAACATTTCTGAATGTTCAATTATATATATATAATATATAGCTGTTGACACAGTGATATGACTCATAAGCCCCTGCTCAATGGATCATTTTCTGCTATTCTGGAATGGGTCATAAGTGCAAAAAAGGACAACTTCAGAGAGATAAACTGCAAGGAGGGATGGTTACAAAAACATCCCTAAGGTTTTGAGGAATTTCAAAAGGACCCAAAAAAGTTTCAAAAACAAACATCTTGGTTTTTGGCACAGCTTGATGACATTATTCGAGAGCACGTGGCGCAACGTATTCTGTCTCAGCCGAAGTAGAAATGTTAGACTCCACTCCACATGGGCTGAGCCTGACACATCGAACCAATTCCATCAAAACTGTACTGTTTAAGGCCAACGCCTTAAGGCCGTCCGTCGTTCCAAGCTCTAAAAATAACTGGTTATCAGCTTCTAATTCTAGAAACAAAAAAAAGAAATTGTACTTGAGGACTTAAAGTTGGGTCTTAATTCCAAACTTGTACGAAGAAAAAGAAAGCCGAGAATCGTCACAACAATTTTAACCGATTGTTTGGAGTCCACGTAGCAGCTGCCTATATGCTACTGTCCTAACTCCTATGCCCGGGGGAAGCAGTGTATGTATGTAGGCTGTTTTATTAGAGGGAGCAATAAGTCAGTTTGCCACCCACCCTACTTTTTTCGTATTCTATTCTATAGGAAGATCAAATTTCCCTTCGACCAAATTATATTAACTCCTCTGTCCTTTGATGGAGAGGAATAGATCAGTAAGCAGCAGCAGCAAGCCTTGTGATTTCTCGACGATGACCGGCTTGAGGCTCGGGAGGCGGAAGGAGCAATCCAGCTGCTTTCCGGCGAAGAGATCGAGGCCGTCGAATCAGAACACGTGCTGCCAGGTGGAGGGCTGCGATCTCGACCTCAAGTCGGCCAAAGACTACCACCGGCGCCACAGGATCTGCGAGAGCCACTCCAAGAGCCCCAGGGTCGTCGTCTCCGGGATGGAACGTCGCTTTTGCCAGCAATGCAGCAGGTACGAATGAAGACGATTCTACCCCTAAGCTTTCGCTTAATTACGTTAAAAACGGAATTTTTGAGATCAGGTTCCACGATTTGTCTGAGTTTGACGATAACAAGAGAAGCTGCAGAAGGCGACTCTCGGACCACAATGCCAGGCGGCGGAGGGTGCAGCCGGAGTCGTCGGTTCGACTTCTACCAAACGGATTCTCTTCCTCTGCATTATACGGTGTGTTCTGTTTTTATCTCGAGAAATTCGTAAAATTATTTCCTTTTTTTTCATGATGTGTGCAACTGATCAACAGATCAGAGACGACAGCAGAACTTACTGTTGAACGGACTCCCGAACTCGAGGTGGGAAGATGCCAACACTTACATGTTAAGACAGGGCCTTATTAGGCCTTCCAAACTACGTATGGATTTGGATAAGCTGTGCCCCATCCAGAGCTCGAATCAACGTGTTCTCGATCAATGTTAGTTATTCGAATTTTATTTTTTCAACTTCTAAATCCTCAAACACTATATATTATTTCACCTCTGAGTGCATGCAGGTTTACAAATCCCGTCGACGAATGTCATCCCGGATCTGATAAATGCTCGCTCTCTTCTGTCATCGAACCCGTGGAGTTTGAACGAGGGCCAATCGACCTCCGCGTGTGGTGGAGGTCTTGTGCACGGAAACTATAATAGTAATAATAACAATAATGTATTGTTAATGAGGAAATCAAACTCAGAGCCAGCATTTCAATCTCACAGCATTATTTACAATCCAGTGGAACAAGGTCCAGCAGCTGTTACCATGGTCCATTCTGTGAATGAAGGCATCTCACATCAGCAGGAATATCAGTTATTGAAGGCAGATGCACATGACTCTACCGGATTTTGTTCCGGTAGAAGGGCTTTGTGATTTGTGATTTGGATCGATTTTACTAATATTATTCATGCTTTTGCCTCTAAATTTTGTTGCAGTCTCAATAAATCTTTCGATTTCTATTTTGTGTTTATAATTTCTTATTCTTGTTTTATTTGTAGCTTGTAGGGTGATAAACCAGTTCCACTCTTCATGAACAAATTGCAAATTCTAAGTGTACTAGTGATAATGAATGAAAAACATCAAATTTTGATCATTCAATGTGAATTTAAGTGTTACTACTTCGTGTGTAATGTGTATATGATCAATTCAGTATTCAGTTAATCGAACTGCTTGACCAAAATTTGAATATGCTCGAACTCATAAAGCTGAAAAATTAGGCATTCAACTTTGGTTGGCCCAAAAATGGAACGCTAGAGTGTTAATTTGGGCGAGCCAAAGTCGAGCTTCTAATTTTCAGTTCGATGAGCTCGAGCATATTGAAATTTTGGTCGAACCTGCTCGATTAACTCAATACTCAATACTTGACTCGACTCTGACATATGCAAACTAAATAGTCATTTTGTAGTATAATTTAGGTATACTTTGACTTTTTTATAGTTGAATTAAAAAAATATCATTTTATAAAAACTTTTAAATAATAATTATATAATACAGTATAGTATTTTTGTTTTTATTAATTTGACATTGCCAAATCAAACCTTTCACCAAAGCTAATGAATTTATACTTCCTCACACTCACTAATAGGGGCAGGGTGTTTGGGTCCGAAAACTCGAAAGCCCGAAAACCCGAAAAAAATTCATCGCGAGCAAGCCCATTTTTCTGGGATCGGCCCGTCAAGGGCCCGGACCGAAAAATAAAAAATTGGCCCGGGCTCGGGTCCAAAAAAATTGGGACCGAAAGCCCGGACCGGTCTCTTTTTTTAGTTTTTATATTTGTTTTTAATAAATATTATATAATTTTTAATATTTTAATTAATAATTCAACTTTAAAAACTTAAATTATAAATATAGTATAAAATAGTAGTATTATTTAAAATTTAAAATTTTATTCTTTTATAAAAAATATTAATAAAAAATTATTTTTAATAATTTAAAAAATCGGGTTCGAAAAACCCAAAAATCCGGTTCGAACCACCGGGTTCGGTCCCAAGCTGGGTCTTCACTTCAAAAACTCGACCCGGTTCGGACCGATAAAATCGGGTTTTGATCCTGGTTTTGAAAATTTTAGGATTGGCCCGGCCTGCGCCCAGCCGTGCGCCCATAACTTATGTTTGGAATTAATTTACAAAGTCTTGACAAACACAAAAAGATAAAAAGGATTAATAAATATATAAAAATGAGAAGGAAAGGATAATAATTAATTTTTTGAATTTGTAAATCAAATGCAGATTGATTTGGCCTTAAAAAAAAGGGCAAAAGGTATTTGAAATCCAAATTATCTCTACACAAGAGTATCAAAATTCTTTTGTTCAATTCAGTATAAAAGTGGTGCATTTAAACACTTAAATTACACGCACACAATGAAAAAAAGGAAAATAAAAATAAATATAAAAAATAATAAAATCTTATAAATCAAGAATAAGATTTTGAAATAATTATGATTACATCCAAACAATTATATGCATGCATAATTGCAGATATTATATGAATATTGTATGTATATATATATGTAAATACGTCGTCTCCCTAAAACCCTTTCCCCGTCTGTTATTTTTTTTGTTTTGTTTTCAAACACCCTCCCCCGCGAACCCGTTCTGCGTTTCAAGATTCCGAGCACAAACTTGTACAAAATTACCAATGGTTTAAGAGGGCTTTTCCGGCACACAGGCTCGAGTATCGTTTAATTGGATCCTTCGATTGGGTAATAGCTCCAGCGGATCTGGTTTTTCAGTTGCTTCCCCTTTTTCGGCTTTCAATTTTCTGTTGGATTTGTAAGTTGATTTCACTCAGTTCAATGGAAGACGTGAAACCACAGAACCTCGATCCGTTCACCCCTATCCAATCTACTGGTTCGTTCTCATCTTTGGATTTACTGTTCCTTTCTTCTTCTTTTCAATTGCGATTATCGGCTGATTATACTCGACTGTGATTGCGATTTCGTGTGTTGGGAGTATGATGTTTGAATATTAGCTGTACATTAATGATGATTTTTTTTCTCCAATTTTTTTTTTCAATTTTGGGGGTTTCCATTTTGTGTGTCTGGAAAAAGTGAATTTGATTTGAATTTCATTTCTCATGCATTTTTTTCAAGAATTAATTGTAATTCAAGCTAAGCGTTTGTTATTTTCTTGTGGAATATGGCTTTCTGCCCCTCAAATCCCTGCTCTTGAAATTTAGCGTTTAGGGTTTGTCAAAGAAAGATTTTTAACTATACATTTTTGACGAACTGTGATTAATTGAATTCCTTAGAAAAACAAATGTGGTTACTAGGTTTGAATTGAAAATTGTTGGATTTGATTTTCATGCTAAATATGAGGCGACAGGATTTTTCCTAGCTCTTGTTCTTATATTTGTGTATACTCTTGTGCCCCATTTCTGATCCATAATATCAGAAAGAAGTGCAGCCCTAGCATTCCATTTGGAACTCGTTCGTCCAAAAGTTTTGACATGCATCACCCTATACCAAACCTCAAGTTAATAGTGCTTTATGTATTCCTCAAGTTTATTTTTATTTCAAGAACCTTTTAAACTAGTTTCCTTTTTCTTGTTTTCCCCAGTCACCATCATCATATCATCTTCCATTAGATGATCTTGTCCGATGACATAGTTTTCTGTAATACCATAGGTAACAAGAATCTGTTTGTTGAATGCTATTTGTTCAATGTTTTATCATACTTTGTCCCAAAATTGTGGATTAAATGTTACCAGTATTATTTTATTGAAAATATTTGGATTTTTTTGTGAGTGCAGGAGACAGAGCTGTCGAGCTGCATAATTTAACTGAAGAGGTGTGTCATCTGGAGTCCTTTCTTTTCTATGTTTGTGCCTTTTGATCCATAATTTTTTAACTACCGTAGCTGATGCGTCATTTGTATCTCTTTGCATCTATCATTAGCTGTCTTCACCAAAAGATGAAAGGGTTGTTTCTACAAATCCTACTCCAGATGCAATCATCACAGGGGCTTCAAAGAATGCTAAAAACCAGCATGTGACGGCAGAAACTACTGGCGCTCTGCCCACTATGCATCAATTCAACACATATGCCCCTCAAGAACAAGGTTATTATTATACAGGTAATTCTTAGTAGTATAAACCAGCTGGTTAAATTTTCTAGCAGAACAATATTTAGACACTGAGAATCTTAACATACAGAATTGATATTTTTTTCTTCTCTTGGTGGCTGTTTTATTCTTAATAACATCATTTTCCATATTTTAATGCCATATGGGATATGTTCCATACCTCTCTCTGCTTTACTCGAGGTTACCGGAAAAAACTCCCCAGGATTAATCTTTTTATCTGAGCTATTAGCATCGCTACTAATATGAAATCTATTGTGCATTTGAACCTTTCAATCCATGAACATCTATGATTAGCAGGTCATACTACAACGGTTCCAGTCATGTTGTCTGCCTTGCTATTGAGCATATTCTCTTGTGATGTCAGACTAGATCATGGAATCCTAAGTTTATAGTTTCTTACGTATCGATAACTTACTGTGGTGCCATTTTTTGGGTAGTGTTAGTTCCATATTTCATTTACCTCTAACACCCCGATTACATCTTGGTACCTGCTCATGCCAATAAAAAATGGTTGAAAAGAAACAAAGGGGTAAGTTTTGAGTAGAGAGATAAGAGCAGTAAAGCAGATACCATAAGTAGCCACTAATAACTCAGAAAACAACCTATTAGTATCTTGAAGTGCAGATGAAGGTCATTTATGATACCCCTCTTTTCTGTTTAAGGTTTGAACATTATAATATGTAAATATTGAGATTAGAGGGTTAAAAGGATGGAGCAACAGAATTCCAGTCAATTGGGTGTTATGTAATACAACAGTCATGCCCAGTTCTTTTGTTTGTGATGTTTATTCATCCTCTTACTTAGTGCATTAATCCTTATCTTGTTTTGCTCCAGGTTATGAAAATGGTAGTGGTAACTGGAATGAACATTCAAACTATGTTAATGCCAACAACTTGAATGTTATACCTCCGGTGAGCGAAAATACTATGTTTTCTGTTCATGAGTTTATGGAGTGAAGCCTTACAGATGCTAAATTGTGTGTTTTAATTTTGTTAAAGGCAATGTACAATGATAATTCTTCGCTCTTCTTCCCTCCGGGCTATGGCTTTGACTCCCAGATGGCATATGGACAATATTCCCCGCTTGCCAGCCCTCTTTCTCCAATTATGATTGATGGTCAACTGTTTTCTCCTCATCAAATGCCTGTGACTCCACCTTACTATCAACCACCTATCTCACCAGGCCCACCGCATGTTACTTCAGCACGTCCAGCTTCACAGAATGAACTAATGGCATCAGGAAGTAGCAACCAAGAAAACCTTGGGGACAATGCATATTTCGGGTCAGGCTCAGCTTACTATTTACCGTTTGGGTCTTTCGGTGGAGGCGACTTTTCGGGAAATAGTGGCCATGGCCCGTACAAATTCCCCGGGGAATTTGGGTCCAACGAACCATTGTCAAGTCGTTCGAATTCTTTGGATACTAGCGGGTTCATATCTCCGTTGAGTTCTGGAACTGTATACCATCAACCTATTGGCATACTTGGATCATACGAGCAAAATGTTGCGCAGGTTTGTTATATGTTTTTGACAAATTTTACACCATGTGCCAAAATTGATACAACCTTGCACATTCACCCACATACACTGATGCAGAGAAAAGACGGTGAGAGGAATATGGATAAGGAGAATATTCTTATTTGATACATAACTTGTTTACCACCTAATATATATCTAGCTCAGTCTGGAATAATATTCCGGTAAATTAGGAATAATAATTGATAATAATTAGGAATACCGATATAACAAAAATGTAAATGATTTAATACTAAAAGTTATTCCTTTTAACAAAAAAACTAAATCTAATATTCTAAATCTTCAAGCTAGGTTGTATTATGTTAATATGTTGTACAAACCAAGCTTGAAATTCAACTCATCAATTCTGACCATCGGATGAGCCTTAATTTGAACATCAACCTTATTTGTTAGGATATAGCTGAGTTGAAAAATCTCATTGTTAACCTTCTCTGAAATGAAGTGTCAATCAAACCCAAAGTGTTTTCTTCTGTCATGGTCTATAATATTTTTTGGATACTAATAGTTTGCTGTTAGTGATCATCGTAGCTAAGTCCCGCACCTCGGTTCCCTCAACATTCTTGTAGCCACATTGCTTCACACATTCCTAGTGGAAAAAATGCACAATATATTGACTCTGCACTACTTCGTGAGACTGCAACTTGCATTTTGCTACTCCAGGGAACAAGATTGCCCCGAAACATAGGATAGGAGCAATAACCATTGGTTGATCTTCGTTCAGTTTGTGCTCCGATTCAACTCACATCAATGTATACCCTTAACGATTTGTAGACTTTTTAAATTGTAGACCACGTCCCAGATTCATCTTTAAGTACCTCAAAATTCTGTTTTAGAACCTTGAAATGCTCTAAATCTCAAATCTGGATTGTTCATGTACAGTTGTCTTTGATACCTCCTCATTTGTACAATATTGGATTTGAGAAAGAAATTTTGATTTTCAAGGTAAGGAATATCCATAGAATTGTACAATATCTAGTGATAAGTGAGTAACACTCGCAACCTTTTAGATGACTTATCAAGGAAAATGCACTTGAGTGACTTGGGATCAAGTTTTATGTTTTGACTGTGGTGGTTATGAACAAAGGACAAATTAAGTCGGGTAAGAAATGAGAGGGTATGAGGATATGAAGCAATTACAACCGGACAAGGTGGCTGAAATTTAAAGGCTCAATCTGTTGATATAGGTGAAACTTCCCCCCAAAATGTTTAGGGAGATTATTGGTTCGTTAAGGAGGTAACTATTATGTTACCTCAGGCCAAGATCAAACTAATGAATTCCCTCTCAAAACTCATCCTTCAATACCTCTTTTTCTGCATGGTCATAGCAATGTTAATGATTGAATCAAAGCCAATACGCACTCTGTTACTTTAGTGTTTTGCCATTTAGTTGTATTACTTAAGTTACCACTTACCAACCAATTCCATCATATCCTTCATATAAAAGTAAACCATTGATATCACTGTGAATAGTATCTGCTAACATTGTGTCCTGTGTTATCTTTTGTTACTGCTCTTGATTTCGCTTGTTTTTCCTTTTATTTCTTTTATTACTTTGATGATGCATTATGTTCCAACATGGGCATTGTATTGACTATTGATTTATGGAGCATATTGTCTTTAAACTAGATGGAGGCACTCACTACTAAGTCCTCACTCTTTGTTATTACTAAATATGACAGGCACCATATCAGGGTTTTGGGTTGGCGGCAAACTCCTCAACTAGGCATTTTTCCCAGGGCGGTTCTTATCAAAACACTATTGGCGCTAGTTCTAACCGCTTTCGGTTAGCCAGTGACAAAGGTGGAAGACGTGAAAGGGATCGGGACACTTTTAACTTGTCTACAGATACACCTGGTATATCAAGTGACCGGAACCGAGGACCAAGAGCTTCGAAGCCCAAAAACATGAGTAGTCCTGAAGAGGGTTCATCAGCTGGCAAAAAAGATGTTGAATCTATTTCTAGGTTTCATGTCGATCACATTAACTCCCCAGATTTCATAACCGATTATGAACGTGCAAAATTCTTTGTTATTAAGTCTTTCAGCGAAGACAATATCCATAAAAGTATAAAATACAGTGTTTGGGCCAGCACTCCACTGGGAAACCGAAAACTGGATGCTGCCTATCGTGAGTCGAAAGACATGGAAGGCATTTGTCCAGTGTTCCTCCTTTTCTCGGTAATATTCATGTTTTCTTCTCAATTTTTCCTAGATCTCTTCAAGAAGCAGACTATGTATGTATGTATGTGTGAAACTTTTAAGTTTTAACTGAATACTTTATCACAGTCTCCTTGTTGTAATCCTCTCAAGGAGAATCTTCGGGTCTAGAACATAACTAAAAACCTGATATTGTGTTGAATAATTGCACGTCCACTAAGCATAGTAGTGAAAAGTAATCTGGGTCATTTGAAGTAATTACAATAAGTTTTGCGTTGGCTAATCTCATATTTGTTAAAAAGATATTTAGCACCGTTGCCTGTTGTAGAAGGATGGCTAGATGAATACCTAGATACCCATGTTCAAGGAGCAGTTTGTCAACTTGTGATGTTAAAATTTGCTTCACTTCTTTTTCACCTTTCCTTTTTTTTTTTTTTTTGTGGTATTTGGTATGATATTTGGCTGATGAACTTGATTATTGTCCTGCTAGGCGTGTTTCTTGAGATTGAGCTACCCTCCTAAAGTAATTATGCGAGAGACATCACTTGTCATAATTCTCTAAGGGCCATTGAAATTGGTTGATTGCTTGCATCATTATGGATGATGCCATAGTCACATTTCTCATGTAGTCATTTAGTATGTTGGATTTAACGTTGTGGTAGCTGATTAAGATTTTCCCCGAACACTTTTTCACAAGACATTTAACTAGTAATTTTGTGGTGTTCCCTAGTTGTCAGTTGAAACTTGCAAAACTTTGCTTTTTAATTGCCGATTGGTATATTCATTCTATTGATGACAAGTGTTCTATGACATTCAGGTTAATGCTAGTGGACAATTCTGTGGGGTAGCTGAGATGATTGGGCCTGTTGACTTCGAGAATGATGCTGATTACTGGCAGCAGGATAGGTGGAGTGGTCAGTTTCCTGTGAAATGGGATATTATCAAAGATGTACCCAACAGTCGCTTTCGCCACATACTTCTTGAAAATAATGACAACAAGCCTGTCACGCACAGTCGAGATTCACAAGAGGTATGATTATCCTTTAGCCAAGTAATCATCGAATCCAGTTTGTTAAAAAGACCTGTGATATCAGGTTTTATCTGTCCAAAATGTGCTTAAATTGCAAAAGGTTTAAAAAGCATGAAAAAATAATTATTCTTGCGGTATATATTATATACTTAGAAAGGACAGAAGATTTCTACGAATAAAATTTCCTCCATTATTATGAAAAAAAAAAACTGAACCTAGCCCTTAGCCCCTGTTAGGAAAAGTTCTAAGGGAGGTCCGCAGGAGAGTCAAAGAACAGTCTTTTCCAATTCCATAGAAGGGAATTTTTCAATTTTCAGTTTTCAAATTCCAAATTCCAAATTCCAATGGGATTTGCCTTGGTATCATTTTCATACTGTTTTACTGAATTATCCCTCTTTACAGCCATTTGAACAACTACTAGAATAAAGGTCACTATTATAAAAATCCCCTACTAACCCCAGATTAGTCTTCGCTCCGGCGCTAGGCCCCCTTTAGTTGCTTACGCAGTGCTTAATCCTATATATACCTTGCCTAATCCTGCTCACAGATTGTTTGGGGGTGGGGGTGAGAGAATGTATACTATGGACCCGTGTCCATGCTCATGTTATACATTAATGAAGACTGCAGTTATACATTAATGAAAATAATAATTATTTGAGTTAAAAATACAATTGTAGAAGGATGAAAATTAAGATTATTTAAGTTAATGAAAATTACACTTTTACAATTATGTTTCAGGTGAAATTGGAACATGGAGTTGAAATGCTAAAGATCTTCAAGAGTCATGATCCCGATACATCCCTGCTTGATGACTTCACCTTTTATGACGAGCGTGAGAAAACCTCACTGGAGAGGAAGGCTAAACACCGAGCCAACTTGACGACAGATACAAGTGCAAACACAGCAGCCGCTGATTCAATAAACCAACTGTCGGATAATTTGGTTGACACTCTTCGGTTAGACGGTGTTTCCAAGAAGGATTTGGAGTGAGCCGTGGATCTCTTCAGTCAGAGAGTCAGCATAAGGAGTTGATGCTGACTGGGAACATTGAGGTGACATTTTAGTTAATGTCATGCTTGCTATCGTTGCTCGGGACTCCTTGGCTCCATCTGTCCTCTTCATTTAATATAGTTTTCTGTGTGCATGGCTACTGGGTTGTTATTTGGATTTCTTAGGTAAAACAACATAAGGCTGAAATCTGGGACAGTCAGTTATACATCTTTCAATTTGCTTCTTTTTCTTTCGGCTTTTCATTATTCGCTTGTCATGATAGGTGGTGTTAGGCATAAGAGAAACGAGGAACTCAGGACATGCCTGATACTTGCTGGTTGTACTCTAGCTTTTTCGTTGTTTTAGTTAAGGACGACTATTTTTAATTGGCTATGTAGTAGCGATATGTATTATCCTCTACAATTGAAAAAAAATGCAGCTGCATGAATGAATACATAAATTAAACGAGTAGTTGTACTGTTGCTTTGGTTAAAATATTCTCTTGATCAACTTGCACATTCTTTGGCCAACTTATTAGCGTGCTTAAGCTGAAGATTTCATTTCATTGATCTCTCGTACTTAAGCTGAAGATTTTATTTCATTGATCTCTCGCCCTTACGGAGTTGTAAACATCAATGTACTTCCCTGCCGTGTTCATCCAGCTATTGTCCATCTCCATCACCTTCTTTACTATACCACGCCATTCATCGGGTTCTGCACAAAAACAAACCGACCAATACAGCTTAATTCATGGCATTTAGAAAACATGGCAGAGACCGACTGACAGCTACTATCTACTTACTTTCACAGTAGTAAGAAAACGCACGATCGAGAGCCCAGTTCAAAGACCCTTCATCAATCCCTTCGAATACAAAGCTGGATAACATAAATGAAAAGCAAAGATCTTATTTGAGTAAACTGTGTTCATCTTAAATATAACAAATGTTACAGTATTAAAATTCATCACATTACCCGTTTGCCATCTCAGGGTGCAACTTATCATCCATGTCGAAAACTGTGTCGGCAAGACCGCCGGTCTTTCTCACCACAGGCACCTGGTATTAGTTTTTAATGGTTATGTTTTTGTTTAGTATTTTCTCAGTCTCTTTAAATAGCAAGTACTCAAAGTGTACACTAAATGGATGGCATAGTCGTAGAGTAAGCAATTATATATACCGCTCCATAACGCATTCCAATCATTTGAGCAAGTCCACATGGCTCGTATATTGAAGGAACCAACACAATGTCGCCAGCCGCATATAGCATGTGTGATAACTCCTCACTACATGCACCACAAAACAAAATTCAGTACATATATTATAAAGATACACATAATATATTGGGTTAGATGTAACTTGCATTCCAAACTGTAGAGCCTTTTTCGCATTTTGCACACTGAAAAAAAGTGTTTTAAGAACATAGATAGATGCCTTGATAAGGTTTTGGAAGTATATGTACCTATACATTAGAAGAATTCGTATGCTAGAACCCTGGTTATGCTACACAAAGAGGTGAAGTCAGTTAAATGTAATAGGTTGTAAACAAGTTTTCTTTGCCAACCAAAAAAAAAGGTAATAATAAAAAAAATCATTACCAACTGAGCAAGACCTTCAAACTCTCTTCCGACCCTTGCATCCGGAGCTGTGCCCAATATGACCATTTGCCCGCCCTATAAACAGATCCCAATCAACACATGTTATAAGTGGACGCTAACTCTTGATCATCCAAATTACTACACATAAAACTATAGCAATTAAAAAGAGGGATTCCTAACATATTAATTATTATACAAAACAAAAATGGAGGAAGAGATGCTTACAAGTGATTCTACATGTCTGATTGCATTGGTAATCAAGTGAAGTCCTTTCTGAGCAACTAATCGAGTAATGCATACAACAAGAGGGCCCTTATCAGAAACATCCAAACCAACCCCTCTTTGAACATAAAGTTTGCATATCTTCTTCCCATCGACTTTGTTAGCTGCCAAATAACAAAGCATCACAAAAAGAGATAGACTCAATTTCGAACATAAAACAATCCTTCTATAGCTCGGAGTTAATTGCATGTCCTTGAAAGTAAAATTGAACTATAAATATCAAGGTGAAAGAATATAAGTCCTCGGCGTTTGAAAGGATAATTGTGATATTTCTACAAAAGTGAAGGGGTGTTTTGAAAAACAATGGCGTGTAAAAGGAGGGTGGGTTTGATTTTAATACGGAACTAAACCTCAGGGCTAGTTTTTGCAGTTAACCTAAACATCAGGGTAATTTTTACAATCAACCCAAAAAAATTACTCGTAATATAATTACCAGAAAATTTATCAGGCAAGAATGCATCTGTTGCAGGATTCCATATCTCAGTATCTATTCCATTCAAAATACCAAAGTACCTGTGAACAATATCTTCCAGGTCAAACCCAAAAAGCAAGAAAAAGACAAAAAAACTATCATGTAAAATTTTGAAAGTGATACGTAATCAGGTGCTCACTTGTCACGGTGTCTTATCAGTGTACCAGCAAGCCACCCGGAGCAAAGTGTTTCCTTTAGATATGTAGGAGAAACTGTACTGGAGATCACAAAAAAGATTAGAAGCTGTAAAATTAATTTTCCCTGCCGTAAAATGCATGTAAAATGCATTTCTCATTTTCACAAAAAACTTACACTACTGCATTGCTGTAGACAATGCCTCCTTTCAGTAAACTTAATCTCTCAGGGTTATGCCCTATAGTTCGTTCGTCCACAGCCTGCCAGAATTTGAAACACAGAAAGCGGTGACAAATTAATGGTAACTCGGAGATAAAGATCCAGTTAGAATGTTTAATCTCTCCTGTGTTTCGTCTGGAGAATCAAAAATAAAATACATGCTAAAAAAGACTGGTTTAAACTCACTTTTTCTTCAGTCGCATATATGGATCCGTTGAGACCAAACTTGCTAAGCTCCTCTTGCCTTCCAAAGAACCAAAAGATAAGACGTCACAAACACTTCTTGGATTGTTATTTTTCAACTGAAAACTTCATAGGTACACAGTACTTCTTGTTATTATACCTGCATTCCCCATAGTGCTCCATATTGTGGATCGTCAACACAATCCTCGGTTTCTACATAAGATAAGACGCCACAAAATCATATTATAAGTAATAATAAACAATCATCGTAAACCACTGCAAAAATATATATTACTACTATTTTTTAACCTTAAGCGAGAGATAATGATACATATCCCAGTACATCAATGGCACACCACTCGTCTGCCACTCGTGAACATGAATGATATCAGGCTGGGTTCCAGAAACCTGCAGTGATATAATACTACAGACTTAACTCGGACTCGTTTACAATTAATATACAGCTAATACTATAATTTCCCAACCTGTAACCATTCAAGGCATGCACGGCTAAGGAACAAATATGCCTCCAGCTCATCATACGAGCCTCCGTACACACTCTTTCCCTTGAAAAAGTGATTCAAAGGCTCGATAAACATCACAGAGATTCCCAGGACCACGCCCCGATACACATTCGTCGGGACCCACCTTCCTTCACAAAACGAGTCGTACGTACCGGTCAACGCCAGTCCCTTGACTTGCCCTCTGTTGATGCACTCGTAGAAAGGCAGGAAGATGTCCACTTTATGTCCACGGGCCGAACACGCGCGGGCCAACCCGGTGATGACATCACCGAGCCCACCGACCTTGGCTATGGGTGCCATCTCTGCTGCAACGTGAACAATGTGCATTGGGTCAGGGTCCTTTGGGGCATCGACAGGGCAGTCCTCGGTTTGGGTATCCGTGAGAGGGAACTCCCTCTTCCAAAACGGGATTTGATCACCCGGGGAAGGCCACACGAGGTCCCCATGTTCCGACTTTGTTGTTGGGGCGTGATCGAGCTGCGGAACTTGATATCAGAACGGAAAATGAGACCAAAAAAAACAAAAACAAGTCTCATAGTTAAACCCAGTTAGTCCATTTGCCCTTTTCCATCCCCCTACGAGAATGACAATGTCTACATTTTCTTGAAAGGGGGAAATCACCACAATCTCTCAAATGAACCCGTCCTTAAATTTGGTTCTATAATCCCCCACAAACAACGAACAACGCACCCATCGAATTGAAATAATACATAAATTAATCACAAAGAGCATACATGAAATTATTATTTATTACAGGAAAACAAAACAAAAAGAAACGGTACCTGAGCAGCTCCAGTTTCAAGAACCGGAAAC
The DNA here is from genome assembly GCA_954870475.1 of Euphrasia confusa. Classification (NCBI taxonomy): domain Eukaryota; kingdom Viridiplantae; phylum Streptophyta; class Magnoliopsida; order Lamiales; family Orobanchaceae; genus Euphrasia; species Euphrasia confusa. Next base: position 31,129,178 of record OX940960.1, read on the forward strand.
TTGAATTTGGGTGAAGATGAATCGAAACGATTATTCGCGTTGATGATTATGTGTATGGGCGGCCGTGGCCGTGGGCTCCTCCTCTTTGAATCGTGAAAATGGAAATTTCGCAGCGGCGGCGACTGCGAGAATGAGGCCGCCATCGTCAGTACAGAGCAACGCGAATTGAAAATATCTGAATTTCGGATTTTGGAATTGTGTGTTTTATCATATTTTTTGGCTACATAATAAATCCATGCGAATATAGTCAGTATATGCGATGTGCATGACACAAGGGTCGAGTTTTAGTATCACGAGTCACGACCTCGGCTTACTTAACTGGGGCCCACCTACATCACTTATTTATTTATTTAGTGAATCCCCAACAAATACAATACTCTCTCGTTGGAATTCACGATATTCTTAGATACAATTTCATGGACATTTGTCTAATCAATTTATACTTGAAGTTAGATCATTGTTTAGGGAATTAAAAGGTTAATTCTAGCATAAGGGGTTCATTCTATGCTAACATACATGTGTAAGTACCTTAAAACCATAAACACAATGACATGTGTAAATCACTTTTATTTTTATTCACATCTTTTATTTTGAACATTTTTAAAAATACACATGGCCTAACATCAATGGAATAGAGTACTACCCCATTTAGTGGGACTTATGTAATACTCCCTCCCATCATTATTATTTGTCGAAATAATATTATTTTTCTAACACTACTATATAGTGTATTGTACTCTCTTTGTTTCATATTAGTTGTCGCATTTTTTTTGTAATATACTATATTGTACTCTCTTTGTCTCATATTAGTTGTGACACTTTTTTTTAAATAAAAGAAGTGATCAACTGTAATTTAATTTTTTGAGCTGAAAAAAAAATCATACATTTAGTGGGACTTATGTAATACTAACACCCATCATTATTATTTGTCCGTTCTACACATTTTTTTAATTTTCCTTTTTGACATTCTCTTCTTCATATACCTCATTAATTGATACAAAACAATTTTTTCTTTAATTCCCATTATTTATGGATTTTTTATTCTTTGTTTTTTATACCTTCAATTTTCATATTGTGAAGATAGAAAAAATGTAAATTCAGTATTTTTTTTCTCATATTATAAAATTTTAATTTATTTTTTTGTCGTTAATTTTTTTTCAACATCTTGATTTTTGACTATCTTTTTATAAAATTTTTAAAATTAAGCGTGTTTATTTTGAAACAATTATACAATGTGTGGTTTTCTAAAAACGATTTTAAGTGTGCACGAAAAAGAAGAATTTCGTTGGTAAAGACAAAAAACAATTATACGATAGGTGGTTCTCTAAAAACTGTTTTATGTGTGCACGAGAGAGAAGAACGTGCATAGGGAAAGACAAGTCGATCGGAGTGAGATGTAAATCGAGAGATGTGTTCGAGTGACAGACACGTGTGAGAGAGAGCAAATTAATAAACAAGATTTTCGCCTCATGACAAACTTCAAAATGTTTTAATGAAAAAATTGTCACACCAAAGATTGAACTTGCGTCGCCAGGAATTTTGTACCCACACCACCACAAACCAAAGTCTTAAAACATTAAAAGTGTGTGTGATTGTAAGGATCTAGAAATTGTTTAAAATAAATAAATATGACACACAACTAATTAACAAGTTGCATTTTTTTACATCCTAAGAAGTGTTTTAAGTACCACTAGAAGTATGTGTGGTACTCACGAGTGAAATGTACTTTTTATGGGTGAACAATGTTGTACTTCTTATGGGTGAACTCGCGTAAAATGGTTTCAAATACTCGTGAATGAGAAAAAATAAAATAAAAACGACGTGTTTATTTGTAAGAGTATAAATATCACTTATTAAATTAATTATTGATAATTGTTTTTACTCAAAATAATTGTCTACACAAAATAATCAAAATGACTAATTTATGCTCCTTACATCTTAAAATAAATATTTAAAAAAAGATAATTAAACAAACAAAATGACTAATTAATGCTCTTTACATTTTAAAAATAAATATTTAAAAAAAGAGATGTTTTATAGTACATAGTTACACCACTACTTTCATAAATAATTTCTCAGTAAAACTATCTTAAAAATTAAACATTTTATTATATCTTTTTTTTATAATTTCAAATATCAAATTACTTTTTTTCCTAAATACTCCTTCAGAACAATGAACAATATTATTTGTATGTTATTTAATGTGAATATCATAACATTGATAACACATAAAAAGAAATATGCCACCGTTAAAATTATTTAAATCAATCAAATGAAGAAAAAAATTTAAATAATACTACCAAATATACTATTAATGTTTGTGATAAATTAATTAAGATAATGCAAGTATCATAGAATAATAATAATAAAAAGTTCGATTCCAAACAAAATTCTTGTCATACTAATAACACGTTCAATAATACGGACAAAGCTATAATAATGGGTGTGGAGTAATTTACATTTTAGTATTTTAGTAGTATTAAATTAAATTCGAGGTACCATCAAAATCAAAATATTGACATTCAATATGAAATTCCAACGTAGACAGTAATCACTTCATTCACTTGTACGAGTACTAATTTTTGAGTATCAAATTTGATTAGTGAGTGACAGAGGATTAATTCCGGCGTGGGTCCCACCAGCTCCATGATTAGTCACAGTCGATTAAATCGACGGCTCCACTTGAACCATTCTGCCACGTGGGTCCCATCGACACCACTAGCACGCCAACAGTGTGTGCGACCGGACATTCCATCTTAATCGTTAGTTTTTTGTTTTTTATTTTTATTTCTTTTCTTAAATAAATAAATAGAAAAAAAAAGAGACGAAAATTCTGCTTGCTTCTTCTCTGCAGATACTTTCCATTCATTTTCATCGGGTTTCTCTCTCTTGCCAGCTGCTGCTACTTTCTCTCACTAGACTCAAGACGTCGTCGTTTTCACTCTACCTTCGCTTGTCCAACAGTGGAAGAGGCTTGTGCAGAGATGGGGAAGAGGAGGGTTAGGGATGTAAATTCACTGAGCTCCAGTAGAGTGACGTCTGATTTATCTGTAGCAGTCGAACAACTATAAGTCGAGCGCTCTCGATCGAGGTATTTTTATATTTTATTTATATATATTTTTCTTAAGGTATCACTGATTTTATTTTTGCCAGGTTAGGGTTTATGATTTTTTTTTTGTACCGTGTGTTAGATTTTTACGGTTATTTTTTTTGGGGAAGTTTTAAGTGCCGGAAGATTCTTGATGGGGGTTGTTATTGGTTAAAGTTTTTATTTTTATTTTTACATTTTTGTTAAAATTCAATTCGAGCTCAGAGTATGAATGGTTTCTAAAGCAAATGAAGTAGGTGGTCGTTTATCTTATTGTTAGTAAATACTGTAATTTGGATAATAAACGATGTAGAAGCAAACGTAGTCGGAGAAATTGATGCGATCTTTCTTTTTTCCTCGTCTTTTTTTAGGTATTGGTCAATTAGCTTGAGCTTGGAAATACTTATGCAGTAGATATAATAAGGCAGTCAAGGTTCTGTGCTGCTTCAGTTTAGAGCAAAACAAAATGTTGGAGGATCCAAAATATAATGGACTCGTAGGCCTAAACAATAATCACGACAATTACGATGTTTCGCAAAATTTCTATCGCAAGCTCAATGAGGGTTCGACTATGTCAATCGAAAGTTACGGAAGCTTGCAGATGAGCAGTGGCGGAGGCTCTGTTGCCATGTCAGTGGACAACAGCAGTGTCGGATCAAATGACTCCCGAACTCTCTTGGGACACAGGGGCCTCAATCATGCCATTAACTATTCCGTTGCTGCTAGTGTCAACCATGGTAGAGTCTCTCAAGGACTGAGTGATGATGCCCTGGCACAAGCTTTGGTAGACCCTCGGTACCCTACCGAAGGACTTGGTAACTACGATGACTGGACGATTGACTTGAGGAAACTCAACATGGGCCCCGCTTTCGCTCAGGGGGCCTTTGGAAAGCTGTACAGAGGCACCTATAATGGTGATGACGTTGCAATTAAGCTTTTGGAGAAGCCAGAGAATAACCTGGAAAGGGCCCAGCTGATGGAGCAGCAGTTCCAACAGGAGGTAATTATGCTTGCTACATTGAAGCACCAAAATATTGTGCGGTTTATAGGTGCATGCCGCAAACCTATGGTTTGGTGTATTGTGACTGAATATGCCAAAGGTGGGTCTGTGCGCCAGTTCCTGACAAGACGTCAGAACCGTGCTGTGCCCCTCAAAGTGGCTGTGAATCAGGCATTGGATGTAGCGAGGGGGATGGAGTATGTGCATGAGTTGAATTTGATTCACCGGGACTTGAAGTCAGACAATCTTCTAATTTCTGCCGACAAATCCATAAAGATTGCAGATTTTGGAGTGGCTCGTATTGAGGTACAGACGGAGGGGATGACACCAGAGACAGGGACGTACCGATGGATGGCTCCGTAAGTATTGTTATTATTTCGTTGTATTGCCACACTCTTCCGTGTTTGTGGTTTTCTTATGATTCGTGGCTCATTGGTTAGTGATACTTCTCGGCTTCCTTGTCTTACCATTCATTCTATTTAGAAAGTTTCTGTTTTTTCTTTTAGTCTTCCTAGTCCATTGTATCCCGTCTCTCTTTTGATTTCAATATTTTTAGGAGGGGTGCTGAATGCAGTGTTATTATGTTGACAATTTGACTTGCGGACATTTTTTGATGTTGTTGTTGACTTGTTGTCTAGAGTAGTCTGAAACAACTACCTTTAGCCTCTCCCATATATTCCTGAGAAAATCACTCTTCTAAGATTCTCTCTCAGATTATCTAGAGATAAAGATATATCAATGGTGATTGGATAACAATGATCATGTCTTTTCTTTTCAGAAGAGGCGTGTGGTGATATGTAGTGAAAGATGAAACTTTGGTTTACTGATGATGCACTGATTGACATTTTTTAATGGGATCTCATCACATGAATTGTGAAAGTCTTGTAGTTAGTCTAGGTTGTTTGGTGTGATTCTTTTAGTTTATTATGAAAATCTTTTAGTTATTCTTTTAGTTCACTTTATCTGTTTTGATCATTGATGCTGAGCAATCAAAAACATCATTATATTTGGATAAGTTGCTTGCAATGTTATTGATAATATCTTTCATACGATCATTTTTACCTTGGCCATTAATATCTGTCATGAAATGCTTCCTGTGGAGCTCTATTTGCATCGTACATGTCTTATTTCACCATTAATACTTCGTAAAGTGTTATAGCCTTGTAGCATATATAAAAGTCCATGCATACTAAGTAGTATGCATTCACATTTGTGGTTAAAGTGTTCCTTTAATTTTCCAAGAGAAATATTTAGAAAAATTTTATTTTGTTTGTCCAAGGCTGGGATGAATATTTTTTGAGCTATCACTCACTATCGTTACTCTGACTTTTGTCGTATTCCATTTCTGCTGCCTTACATGACGGATTGAAAGTTTGACACTGGTATTTTAGAAAGATGTAATTTAGGATATCCCTGTTCTGTTGAGGATAGGACTTAGGAGAAAAGTGCGATGGATTGCATGATATAGTAAAAGAAAATATTGAATATTTTCCTAGACGCGTAATAAGATTTATTCGGATAATGCATGGTACAGTAAGATGATCTATCTGATCATTTCCTTTTAAAATTCCAGTTATACTTTATAGGTGAAAAAGTAGTGATGGGTTTATAACACACCACCTTATTTTTCCTTCACCAGAATCTTAACGTTCATAATGTAGCTGAAATAACTTCTCAAACATATTTCACGAGATGTGCAAATTGATGCCTTGCAGGGAAATGATCCAGCATAGGCCTTACAACCAGAAAGTGGATGTATATAGCTTTGGTATTGTACTGTGGGAGCTAATCACAGGGATGCTCCCTTTCCAGAACATGACTGCGGTGCAGGCGGCATTTGCTGTTGTCAACAAAGGCGTTCGTCCGCCCATCCCCAGCGACTGTCTTCCTGCTCTCAGTCAGATCATGACCCTTTGCTGGGATGCTAATCCTGATGTTAGGCCTTCCTTTAAAGAGGTTGTCGGGATGCTCGAGACTGCAGAGACCGAAATTATGACCACCGTCAGAAAGGCTCGTTTCAGGTGCTGCATCCATCCCATGACTGCAGAGTAAAGGAATTGGAAATGGAGGCTATGTATGTATCACACTTAATTCTCCTTCGTCTCATAGATAACAAGGAGGAGAAAATTATGATAATATTGTTTTCAATTATATAATATTTAAGATACTGAAGTAGAGGTTATAGGGGGTACCTGATGTGTATTGTATGCATTTTCTCAGTTTGTATCTAAATCTCCCCTCTTTAGTAGTGTCGTCGATATCATTATACCGTAGCAGGTACTTGAGCAGTCTGGAGACCCGAGCCATTTATCTGGGACCGAGCTTTGAGTAGCTGAATTGTGCAGTCGATTGTAATTCTTGGTAGGGACACTCTATTGAGTTGCTCTATTATGCAATTGTTATCTGCTTCTCATATAACCCTTTCATAGTGCATATTTATGTTTGATGCTTTGATCGATATTTATTTAACGAAGATTGTATGAAAGATAACTATTAAGGTTCTTTACTGACTACTAGTTGCTCACAAACGCTTGCGAGCTGCTCGAGTCAAGATAGTACAAACCCAAGTTCAAATCTAGCTTGAACAACTCGTTACCGTAAACAAGCTTTGTGTGAACACCGTTTTACAATAATTTTATTTTTTAAAATTAAATACGAAGTAATAATTAATTAATAAAAATAATTTAGAAATCAATTCGATCTCGAGTCAAGCTCGAGCCTTTCATTTAATTTTTATCTTTTTTGCCGTTCTCGTTTAAATTTTAGTCAATATCGCTCTATAGGTTCTTGCTCGAAAATTTTAGTCAATATCGCTCTATAGGTTCTTGCTCGACTCGTAACAATTCATTTGCAGCCCTTCCCTTAGCTCTAAAAAGAAATTATGGAAGAGGACTGAGGAGTTTGCAATCCATGCCCGTGGAACAGAACTCAAGGCTCTCGCTAGTGATTATATAATCGCCTGTACAGCTAAGGGTAGGGTACCGGTAGTCGGTAGAGAAGGGAGAATGAGATTGAAATGTCGGGGAGGGAAAGGAGAGAGAGACGTAGAATGATTCCATTGCCGAGTAAATGGTACTAGTACAAAAGGCAGGGTATGCGCGCAGCGACGGAACCAGGATTTTTGTCGAGGGGGGCCCAAATATTAAAATATGTAATTTCAAAAAAATAAATTATAAAATAGCAAATATCACGAAGATAGTTTGGAAAAAAAATCAAATAAACTTCACTTGATACTATTTGAAAAACATTGAAAATGGATGAAGCTTTTGTTGGAAAATATTACTTCCGTCCTAACTATATATGAATATTTTTCTTGTGTGTATGTTCTAACTAATTATACCTAAAAAAAATTAATTATTTAACTTTTTCACTTAAAATACTATTTTACCTCTATTTTTTTACCTATTTTTCAAACTTTACTTCTAATTACTTTGCTTTTTAACTTGAAAATACAATTCTACTCACAATTTTTCAATTTTTTTGGTCAAAAAGTAAAAAAAAAAACAAAATATTTTTCTTAATCTAGGTGCTGATAAACCAGTAAAAATATTGTTAGAAAGGAGATAGTAAAATATGATAGTGATAGAATTTTTTTTAATTAATTTATATGCACAATATAATGTTTTAAATAGTATTCTAACATAGAATCATACAAATACTATGCATACAAAATTTATATACGTAAATTTAAATTTATGAAAGAATAAAAATGACCTTTAATTAAATAAAGAGAATTTGGAGAAATTATCACAAATAAATTGATTCAATTTTGAAAATTTTAAATTATCTTTGGAAATAATTGAATAAAAAATAGAATAAATGAAAGTTAAAAATCACAATTTTTTTTTATTTTTATTGATAAATACACATAAAAATAAATGAGTTTTAAAAAATGAGCTTTCACTAGTAGTGATGGGCCATAAAGAGCCCAACAATACTTCACCAATATATTAAGAGCCCAACAATTTATTATCATTATTATTTATTTTTTTATTTAAATAAAATAAATGTTAAATTACTAAAATACCCCTCTCTTTTTTCAAAATTTCAGGGGGGCCCAGTGCCCCCCCTGGCCCCATTGTGGCTCCGCCCCTGTATGCGCGAGCATGAATATTGCACGTAATAACTCAATGACTTTTTCAGATGATATTTATTAGCTTTTCATTTAAAATTCAAATAGATGCTAATAAATATTTTTGACGACACAGGAGACAGGGTTAAACCATGAACCATCTATATTGACACAGAACTGATTCAAATTTGAGCTACAACATGAAAAGATAATAAAACTATTAAGAAAAAACGGCTAACCCCAAAACTGCCGCAATGTTTTGCTTATTTCGGTAAGGCGTTTTCTGTCTGCAGGATCATAAGCATCTGTATTGGCAACTTCCTGGATAGCATATAAGAGATCTCGTTTTGCTTTCGCAGAGAGCATGAGATAAGCCGGTCCATGGATTTTATAGAGGTCCACAAGCTGTAGGTAACAACATAATTAGTAATGCTTCAAGAAATTATAATGACGAGACAATGATTATGAACTTGCCTGGTGCAACCAAGGGATTGTAGAGTTCACAAATCTTTGCTCCATTAAGTACTTAGACAAGATGCTTAGCAGTTCACTGGCAGTCTCGTTGGATAACTTCTCCAGAGCAGGGCCCGTTCTATCCAGAAGATCGAACAAAAGAAGTTCATTTCTCGAACACAGAGCTTCAACATATGCCGAGTCCAGATCCCCATCACATATATAGTCTTTCATAACTTTCCAGTGGCTATTCGGGGTCTCCAGTTTATTCAGCCTTGCCTTTGTCGGAGAAATAAGATTCAAAACATCATTTTTACTCAGTCGATCTACACAGGTCTCGGGGCATAAGCTGGTTGGACGTCCCTTTCCTAAAGAACTTTGGCTTGGTCTAAGAGATGCATCAGTCCGCATGTCACGGTTTTGTTTCCCAAAGCCGTTTGATCTACTACTAGTAACTCTATTTTCCCAAAGTCCCGCGTGTTTATTTGGCAGTAAAAGAGGTTGTTTGTTGCTCTCCACAGACACCCTTGGAGTGCAAGTAGAAATTCTTGGGGAAATAATACTTGGACTTCTCTTCAGATAATTGGGTGCGGACACATCTGAATGTCTTTCCCGATGAACAAGCTCTTGGGCCATTTTATCAACCACTGATTCAAGATTTGAAACCTTCATCTGCACCGTTGATACACTATGCATTACTGAAGTTGTGAATACCTGAAAAAACTAGTCTCCGTCAGAATCTCGTTTTACTCTCTAGAATAGGCATTCCAGAATCCAGATATTGTCTTAAGTTCATTATCTCAAATAATTAAATTTTAAAATTACAAATAGCTCCTTGACATTAATTTGGATAAGTTGCTTGCAATGTTATTGATAATCTTCAATAATAGCCTTAAATTTTGAAAAAAACTATAAAGAACAGTAAGTGGTTAAGAAACCAATGCAGTTACCTTTAGCATATCCATCAAACTAGATTGCTTATTTTCAATCTCCGATAGGTGCTGTCTGATTAACACCATATCCTTTTCTGTTTGTGAACAACACTCTCTCACAGTTCGAGAAGCTGATTCCGTAATGGTTGAATCTAAGCTTCTTCGATCATGCACTGTAGCCAGGTATCTTTGCTCTTCAATACTAACTTCGTCCTCTGCAAACCTTCGACTGGTTCCAGTTGACTTCATAAAACTAGCCTCGTCAGAACCATCGCAATGCGCCGTTACAGCCTTTGGTTTAATGCTAGCAGTGAAAAGATTTGAAACAGACGAGCATTCATGCTTGTCATCCACTTCTACATAATTATATCCAATACGACTACTACTTCGGGCATCAGAATTTGTCATTTCACATCTATTGATAGCAGAACTAGCATTAGATTCATCATTCGGATTGTCTGCAACTAGAATGTTACGATTCTTCGGAACCGCGATTTCAACTTTCCAGTCATTTGTGCCAGATTGCTGAGACTTCTCGACAAAAGTTCTTCCAGGTTTTCTAGAAGAAAGCGGAAACCTTCTCTTAGCGAATTCGCTACCAAATTTCATCAGTGCATGTCCCTCTAATGTTGATTCACTTGCACTGTTAATATCACCATAGTCGTCTCTATAGGATGTTTCTGCAGCAATAAAATAACTTTGAAATAAATCATAAAAGCATGTTGTTGCAAAAATGCCAGAAATAGAAAAGAAACAGCACGAAGATACCGAAATCACGTCTTATAACAAATTTTGTGAGATCACACGATAAACGGATGATTACACCACATTGTAACATTAAATGTAATTAACTTTTCTAATTATTCTTACAGCTGATCACTGATAATACCAATTTGTCGGAATTGTCCTTTATTTCGTTTTTTTATTTTATTTGAAAGGCTGGGGAGTTGGAGTGAGACACATAAATTCAACGAGCATTATTTTGGAATAGAGATAATGAATGAACTGTATAGATTAAATTCGATATGTGCTTCTTACAGTTTCTACCACATCAAAAATCAAGGCCGGATTACCTTTAACAGAAGATCCAGCTTCGGAAGGTTCTGGCGAATTGGTCCCAGGAAGACTCCTCCAGAGCTGCAAGGCCTGCAAAGCTGTGTCCCTCACCGGTTTCACCTATTTAAGAACATAACGGAATGTCCAAATTAAGCATATACGAAACAAAACTTCAACAGTAACAACTAAAGAAAATGTTAAATACACAACTAATAACCTTGTCAAAGCGGCACGACTCAATACAGCGGATACAAGACGTGCGAAACGAGGCTAGGCACGCGGCACCGCAAGAAGCAATATCTCCTAATGCTGCACAACCAGCTTTCCGTGTTGCCCAGTCACTGCTCTTCAGCGCTTCCTGAATGCTTGTCATTGCAGAATTTAAGGAACTTTGCGTCGGAGTACCACCTGCCTGAGTTTAATAAGCATGATGTAAGTGATAAGTATATGTTCACAAAGATAGTAAAAATTGATTTTCGACTATTGCTCGATTATCACACAAAAATGTACACTTATTAACTACTCCTATGAACATATACTGACCAGAATGATACTCTTGTTCAGCTGGACGACTGCTGGCTTTGCCATGTAATGTGGATTCTTGAGCAACTTAACAGTTCTTGCCAGCATCTTCTGCAACACCAAAGGAGGAGGATCGTGAATACAGTCAACGACCTGCGACAAACACAATGCGGAGCCGCACTGGACTTGCTTGTTCTGCTCTCCCAGGGCTTCAAAGAGCGGCCTCACTAGCACGGCAAAGAGCCCGTCCGTCTCACTCCTGCTACGACTCAATCTGGTAGCCAAAACACCAACTGTTTCCACACACGCGTCCCTCACGACAGAATCGGAGTCCTTGAGCCGCTTGACAATGCTAGCCACCATCCTTCCGAGATGAGGCCCAACGAGACCAATGTGGGAAGTGGCGATTGTGCCGATGAGGCGGATGCATTCTTTACGAACCGCGCTCTTCTTCTCGGAATCTGTATCTAATATGCAAGACATGAAGGGAGCGATGCCATCGGGCGTGAGACATTCGACTGTTTTGTCCAGATCGTCTACCCCGAGCTGGTGAGTGTCCCTGTCGGCGAGCTTGTTGAGAGCCAGAAGCACGCGCTGCTTCAGCTCGAAAGCTGCTTGCTGGTTTCCCACCCTCGGAGCTGCGTGCCCTTTCACCGTATTCAAATGCGTCCTCATTTTCGTTGGAGATTTACACAATTACACAGAGATCGGACGCTGCGCATTTCAAAAAAACATCAGTGAAAGTTAATCGAGCACGGTCCATAGAATTCATTCATTCATTCGCAATTTCCACAAAAAATCAGAAGAAGAAAACTTACATCTGAAGAATAGCTGAGTTGCATCGAGATTGAAGACGATGCAAAAGTAAGTAGCTAGATTATACTTATATTGAATCTCCTCAGCCTCATGGGGGGTTTGAATTTTGAAATTCAAAAATATAATAATGAAAAGAAAAGTGGAAGACAAGGAAAGGAATCTAAACGGAGTTCGAGAGAGAGAAGCTGCAGTACTCACACTTTTCGGATTTGGCGTTTATTAGTCGGTGGGACCAGGACCGGGACCGGAATCGGGACCTTCCTCTTTTGTTATCGGCAATCGGCAGGATGACCAGTTCACTCTACGAGAAAATTACCCAATGTATCACTACCTTCTTTTGGTGATAATCAATTAAATTATCTTCAACAAAGGTTTTCCATTCATCAATTTTTTTTAATTAATTGATAAAGTACTTGATCTTTTATGTTAATGTATTTCAAATCTATTTCGCTTCATTAAGTTTTTTTATAAAAAAAATAATTAAAACAAAATTTTCAAATATATAATCTACTTTATTTTTTAATATTAGTCATAATATTTTTTAAATATTTAATAATGTATAAATATTATTTTGTTTTTATAAAAAAATAATTTAAGTAAAGCTAATTGTATTAAGTGTAATACTGTATTTTCAAATTTGTATTGATACAAATATTTCACAAAAATAATTATACATTACATCCAGGGGCGGAGCCACAATGGGGCCAGGGGCACTGGGCCCCCTGAAATTTTGAAAAAAGAGAGGGGTATTTTAGTAATTTAACATTTATTTTATTTAAATAAAAAAATAAATAATAATGATAATAAATTGTTGGGCTCTTAATATATTGGTGAAGTATTGTTGGGCTCTTTATGGCCCATCACTACTAGTGAAAGCTCATTTTTTAAAATTCATTTATTTTTATGTGTATTTATCAATAAAAATAAAAAAAATTGTGATTTTTAACTTTCATTTATTCTATTTTTTTATTCAATTATTTCCAAAGATAATTTAAAATTTTCAAAATTGAATCAATTTATTTGTGATAATTTCTCCAAATTCTCTCTATTTAATTAAAGGTCATTTTTATTCTTTCATAAATTTAAATTTACGTATATAAATTTTGTATGCATAATATTTGTGTGATTCTATGTTAGAATACTATTTAAAACATTATATTGTGCATATAAATTAATTAAAAAAAATTCTATCACTATCATATTTTACTATCTCCTTTCTAACAATATTTTTACTGGTTTATCAGCACCTAGATTAAGAAAAATATTTTGTTTTTTTTTTTACTTTTTGACCAAAAAAATTGAAAAATTGTGAGTAGAATTGTATTTTCAAGTTAAAAAGCAAAGTAATTAGAAGTAAAGTTTGAAAAATAGGTAAAAAAAATAGAGGTAAAATAGTATTTTAAGTGAAAAAGTTAAATAATTAATTTTTTTTAAGTATAATTAGTTAGAACATACACACAAGAAAACTATTCATATATAGTTAGAACGGAAGTAATATTTTCCAACAAAAGCTTCATCCATTTTCAATGTTTTTCAAATAGTATCAAGTGAAGTTTATTTGATTTTTTTTCCAAACTATCTTCATGATATTTGCTATTTTATAATTTATTTTTTTGAAATTACATATTCTAATATTTGAGCCCCTCTCGACAAAAATCCTGGTTCCGTCGCTGATTACATCTATATGATAAGAATTGTCACATTTCTTTAGTAGATTAAAAAAAAGCATGATCGTTCTTATAAAATTGCGAGTATAATTTGTGACATGTGACGAAAAAAATAATCATATAAGATAAAATGTGGCGTTCTTATAAAATTGCGAGAGTATAATTTGTGACATGTGACGAAAAAAATAATCATATAAGATAAAATGTGACAGAATCTTACTGAGTACATAATTTTGTAATGATATTAGTTATCAATATATTAGATGTTTAATTTTGCAAAACTTTACACGTGCATTAAGTACTAACATAGTGTGAGTACTCAACATAGTTGGCATAATACATTTTGTAGTGATTAATTATCAACATAGTGTGAGTTTTTCAAATTTGCAGAACTTTACAATAGTGAGAAATTTTATCATACGTTTAACATTACTGTCATCTTTGTCGTATTACATGTAATAATACATTCCTCTTCTTATTAATACTTTATGTGATTTTACAAAATCAAAACAAATCATACAATATTAAGGGACTCGGTTTTAGAGTATTATCAGTGCTCTAGCCTATTTTTCACTTTATCTGGACCTCAGTGCAAACTTCTAGAATCTATCCAATCATGCAAAAATAAATAAAGCTAAACTAAACATAAATTGGATTATGGGCATAAAATGAACTTATCCTCCACTAAAACCAAGTGCACATCACGGAAGATACATAAAATAAATATGTTCTTAAAACCAACTTCAAGATTCATTCATCCCTAGTTGTTTAAAATTTCATTCCGTTTGTAGAACACGAGCCCGATATTCTCCAAGAGCCCAAATAGGGAATATGTTTCGGTATGCAGCATACGTGATCATGCAGTTTCTGTTGAAGACACCCATTATCTCCTATAAGAACCGATCATGTTAGGCAGTAACAATGGAGTCTTAAAACAATTTCTCAACTAACAAAGATACTGGCATATCGTATAAGGGTGCACGTCGAAATTCTAGACAGCGACATAATTACCTGTTGCGGAAAATCTCCATTTTCACACTGGGAGTTTATTAGGACTTTTGCTGCACGGTGCAATGGCAAGGGGTCTCTCTCAGCCTGCATGGCAACAATGGAACAAAACAAAACACTCGAGTTGGTTCCCTCATTTCATAATTATTGTAATTGGTTTGAATAAAATTCAGTATTTTTAACATCTACTAGTGGTATTTATGGTAAGAGATTGTATTTTTCTCACGGTCAATAGTTCAAAAGCATAAACTGTTCGAGTAAATCAGTAACACAAAAAAGAGATACTGAAGTCCAATGCAAGCAGTTATTTCCGAAATTTGATTACCTGCCCAGCACTAATGAGACTCAGCAAAGCCCATCCCGTATTTACCACATGAGACCTGTTTCCTTCTAGATTACTATAAACCTGAGTAAATGGAGCGTTTATTTTAGTATTGATAAACCGTCTATAAACAGAGTAAGCAATAAGCAGTAAGCAATTGGATCATCATGTTTTACAGAAGGCCTTACTTACTGATGGATAAACATAATTCACTCGGAAATTTTAATCAGCGAGTTTTAATTGAAAAATTAAGAATAAAAAAACTGTGTTTTCTGAAACACTCGAATATCTATGAATATATTATCTAAGTAAAGTTAAATCACAGTATATAAATATTTACATCAAACAGGACAATTCAATTGGAGTATTGGTCTCAGAACTTAGTTATGCAATTTTATTCACAAGTATGACTTGTCAAGAATAACAAATGTTCTAGCTTTGCGTGAATTTCACGTAGACTGATTACAAGGGATATAATCAAACCATGTATCTTGTCTGTTGATAGACTCTATACACTAGAGTTTACAGGGTTCTGAAACATCTTGGACATTCATAACATACTATCAAATGACTTTCTCCCAAAATGAGCCCATAAGAGTGTCAAAAAAGAATAATATCGGAGTATAAAACTTTCACAATTATATCTCAATATTTGCAGTTGGCATCTACAATCACAACATATGATCAGTCCAGGGCCTTGTGGTTAATTAATTTCTAGATTACACAATTACTCAACACCCGATATAACCATTTTGTTCCTAGCATAGTAGCATATAGACATTTTCTTAAATATTGAGTTCCAACAAATCTATATCATCAGATAACAGAATGACAAACAACCTATATATAAATTCTTAACCTTGTTTTGACATGAAAGATAACTCTCTCCCCAACCACCACATGGAAGCTGTTTAGACAGCAAGAAATCACAAGCCTTGCGAATAGCAGAGTAATTACTGAAACTCCTACCGGCTGCCACCAGGCCATTGACCCCGAACCATGTTCCGTAAGTAAAGCAAACTGCCCAAGAACCATACCTGTCATAATTGATTCAAAATAGAAATTAGAAATCAAAGCCAAACCATGTGAAGAACTTAAGATAAAAAAGCTAATCAATAAAGTGACAATAAGAAAACTGACCAGGAGCCATCTGCTTCTTGAATTTTTTCAAGAAATTTAGCAGCTTTTTCTATGCAACGTTCAATTTCCACTTTGCGGTGCCCAGGATATAATTTCTTAAATGCTGTTAATGCTTGAATAGCAGCTGAAGTGCACTCGACATAGCTGTAAAGTGCAGTTCAAATGGATTAAATGAACAACGGAAGGTAATTCCCTTTACCAAATCTATTGAGATTCTATATCCGAATGGTAGGAGGCTAGGAGCTATACATTATATAATTTCTATTCGTCTAGTCTCACGTGTGGTTTCACAGAATTTTATGCATTACAGAAAAATAGAATATTCAAGCTAGAGAGAGACAATATAGGATATCAAATCCACGTCTGATATCTATTAGTGATTTAAGAGTACCGACATAAAAACATTTAAAGGTTGTTGCTTATAGAAGTACAGCAGAAAAGGTATCTTACGGATAATCAATGACGATGTCACCAAAAGTTTCGGCAGGGTTTATTAGCTGTTAGTAAGACAGACAAGATCATGTCAAAGTTAACATAACAGATAAAGATAGCAAAGGGGAATTCATCACCTTTGAATTCAATGTACACCGGGTGACAGAAACATTTAGCATGAATAAATACCTTCCAGATCGCAATCAATAAGATAAGACACCTAAGGTAAGACTTGGATGACCAAATCACACCATAGAAATTAACCTAAGCATGCTTAATATAATTCATAAATGATCTCAAAGAGTAATGTAAGAGCGTCTCAAAGAATGAAAAGGCAAAGGCATATCAATGGTTCACAATGTAATCAAGAACGGTCCAGGCCATAGATAGACCGTGCGGCGTCATCACTCATCACTCAGGCAATAATAAAAAAATTACCCAAATCGAATCAGGTTCAATCATCATTCATCAGCATTCAAAAATTAAATTCAACATGTAGCTGCAACAGTTTCGTTAATATGGTATGCATGCACAATTGCACATGTAAGCACTTACCTCCAACCAACTATAGGATCTTGTCAGTTCATAAGTTGCAAAGCCTCCATCTGCATTCTGAAAAAATATGTAACAGAAATTAATGAAGCGGGAAGGATGCATAAAAACTACAACTCACATCACCAAAGAAGGAATTTCTGATCTAAGCTTAAATTTCTTAATTTACTGCTACTTACTATTGATCAAACTTTTTAATTTTACTGATAATTTGGATTTTGGTTTGATTGTTATATTTCTAAATCCTCAAAATTTAAAATTTAAGCAACTGTCAACATTTGAGAAAGTGTCAGTTTGTCATAGTAGTAGCATGGGAAAAAACCTTATTTGAATCTTTCCTATGAATAAAGCAAAATAATAGAAATTTCATATGTTATAGCTTGCACCAAAGCTGAGTTATTTGAATTGGTATACTGACATATCCGAAGACCACATATAATTTTACGTTATATAATCCTTCTACTTGAGCAGCCAAACTCAAAACAACTTTGAATTAATCAAACACTTCTCTTTCTACATTCAAAATATTGCAAGTGAAGTCCACACAGTCATTTAGAATACGGCTTATTATATCATACAATCATCCATTCATAATGAGACTTCTTATGCCTTAGAGACTAGTACAGTCCTTATCTCGATGGTAGAAGGTTCAAGCTGC
The DNA here is from genome assembly GCA_954870475.1 of Euphrasia confusa. NCBI lineage: Eukaryota > Viridiplantae > Streptophyta > Magnoliopsida > Lamiales > Orobanchaceae > Euphrasia > Euphrasia confusa. The sequence continues at coordinate 31,146,896 of OX940960.1, forward strand.
TTCAATTGATATATGTGAGGCATTGCAAGAGACATTAATCATAATACGTCAATGAGAATGACACACACACAAACATCGTAACATACTATTTCACACAACTATTAGACCGTGCAGACTTGTTATTGCCTGCTAAATCCATAGGATTACGGTCTATATAAACGAATCATATACAGCGAAGTTGAAGGATTTGATTACAATGAAACCAAGTTTACCTCCAATTTTTGTGACAATTTATTTTCAATTTTTCATAAACATAGTACCTGTAGTGAAAGAATAACATTTGTAGCATCATATAACCGCTTTGCATCAAGTGATTCGCCGACTGTTTCAACTGGTAGCTTTGAAAGTAACAGAACAGCCTGAAATGAGAGGTATTGGTTACCAGGATTATTATACTATATTAGAAAGCATTGAGGATATGGTATAAAAACTCTTCAGATTAAAATTGTTACTTTCAGTCCCTCAGCAGTGCAATCCGAAATAGGCCAACCATGGTCTGCAGTTGAAAATGGCCAAGCACCTTTGGAAATGTGGCGATACCAAATATTTAGATTGCCGGGGCAGTCATCCAAGACCTTTAAAACCAAAGATAAAATGAAATTATAATATAATCAACAGAAATAAGTAACTAGTTATCATAAATGAATTAATGGCAAATTCAAGGGTAACCTGTGAATTCTTTATGAATGTATGTGCTCTTCTTAAAGTTTGGCTAAATTCGTCAACCAGATTCGTTGAAAGTATAGCTTGAACAGCAAACGCAGTGTCCCATAACTGACTTCCATTGTATCCCTGATACGTAATATGTTGCTTAGTAATAGAATAGAAAGAAAGGAAAAAAACTTAAAAAGTAAAACATTTCAGTGCTATATATAAATAAACTGAACCTGCATTTTCATCCCATCCTCTGCAAGCCACAGGTAATCATAGAGTCTTGGAAGATGTAACTTAAAAGCTTCAGAATTTGGATCTTCCACCCAACAGCAAAGCATATTTAGTACCTGAAAGTATCATTAAGAAAATACACGTGAGATGTATTTTGACTGCACCATTAAGTTTTCATTAAAGTAAAATCAACTTAAGAAACTAGCAAGAACAAACATAAGGGGTATCTACAGAGAAAAAGACAATGACCATCAAAATGAGGACAGATCATCGAGAAAAAATCAGCGCAACATGTCGATATATTGAGATAGAAACACTTTCAGGACGGAATTATTCCCAGTTATTAGTGTAAAATCATCAAGTATGTTACAAGAGTACTAATGATAAATGTCTAAAGTATACCTTGTTTACAGGGCCTATGCATATGTAACGAGTGTTCTCATCTTCATAATGTATATGCTCCATAACAGAAACAAGAGATCTCTCTCTCAACTTCTTCCCAGGCCAATGCATCAACACAGGTTCCACGAACTTGTGTAGAGAAGCCCAAAGTATATCCTGTACAACAGGGTGCGGGTAGTATAGATCTTCCTGGAGAGAGGAGATACAAAGATGATATAAAGAATAACTCACAAGCACTCATATATAATCTGCGAGACTGGAAAGATTAAACATCGTTTCGCAACCTATAATTATGATTATGATGCTGATTACAGGAAGCTATATAACTCGTACGAACCTTTGCACATTCATTGCGAGCACTATTCCAGTTTATTTCATGGTATGGAACTGTATAGAGTTCCTTTCTTAGAGAAAGAATTGTGGGTGTGATCGGGCCAACAAACCTTTTCCCATACAAATAGGACATGGGGAGATAAACCATTCGGCAATGACACCACATCCTTCCTGCAAAATGGATGACAGGAAAAACAAGCTTCTCAGGCAAAATAAAGTCAGAACACATGCAACAAAATACTCTCCCTTCTCAGGCAAAATAAAGTCAGAACACATGCAACAAAATACTCTCCGTTGGATCACGTATTCCGCAAAAGGATTTGGCATTATGAAAAGGACACATAAATAGATTAATTATGCTCAACATAAAATGTGCTTCCTCCAGACGACAATGAGGCCTTATGAGAAATGTTATTGGAAAACAGAGCTCATAGATTTCAATAGACAACTGATGGGTGTGCAGAGAATGCATGAGGTAAATCTTTGGGAAATTGTTGCAACTATAATTAAATGTAATTGACTTCTAAATTTAATGAGAAGGCTTTAAATACTCTTCCATTATCTCTCCCCACCTCAGAATCTCAAGTCCAAACACTTTCGCAATAAGATGTCAAAATCTGTATCATATGAGAATTTATCCAACCAACAGCAGGGTACTGAGTAGTCTACCAAAGTAAAGATCAAAGTCAAACATTCATAAACCAAAACATCCTTCACCATATTAAGTATAGTATGTGTTACACTGTTACCCATAAATGAAAAGGGAAAAGACAAGTTTTGACATCACTTGCAACACAAACAGAAGAAAACGATGGGGAAAAAAGTAAACTCTAGTACACATTACCTGGATGAAAAGGAACAATATAGGAAAGAAGCCATATCTCAGGCGGCAGCGGATTATTTCCAGACCATTCAAAGGCCCCAAGCACCTAGGCATATAAGAAAACAAGACAAAAACAGAGAATTAAGTTGAAATACACAGATCCAATTAGAGAAAATTGCATGGACAATGAGGTGATGGAAGAGTTCCAAACCGAAAGCCACATCTTTCCCCAAGATGTTATTGCAGTGGCCCCACCATGACACAGAACCCAGTCTCGACCTTTCTCCATGGCTCCATCTCGATCGTTTGCTCCTTCACCAAGCAATCTCAAAGTCACGTAGGTTAGAACAGAACCAAACATGGTGCTTGGCCCCTCAATGTGCAGACCCCATCCACCATCCCTGTTCTGTTAAATTGCATAATTGTGAACACATGTTGCTCCTCAAATGCATAGGAAATAACTAAATACAAGATAACTTCTGGCACAAGTTGTTCTTCAAATGTACAAGAGATAACAAAATAATAGTTATTTTATGACACTCTAGAAGCAAGACATCATCCATTAAATATTCTACAATCTCACCTGATGGTTGTAAAGATAGCGGCAAATCTCACGCTTGTGCTCCTTCGACAATATTGCATTTAACGCCCCAGTAATTGAAAGTGTAATAACCTGTTTCATACAATGATAAATAAAGGAGGAAGACTGAGATTGAAAAACAATGACTAATGCAAGACAAATTAAGATGGCAATTCAATTTGCAAAATTCTAAATAAATAATTTAAGTTCCTAAGAAAGCATGAACACCAAAATCCATCACGCACCAGGCCAGGCAAAAGAAACATTGGACCTCCATAGTCCCCTGGCCAATGGCCATCGTGAGCCTGCAGAGTTGAATGGAAACTGATGGCCCTCTTCAATGTATTGACTACCTTATCCTCTGTAACATCTTCTGAATCTTTCACTTTGACTTGAGGCAAATTCACAGTGGTTGGGTTATCCTTGGAAAACTAATATTCAAAACGGAAAGTTAATCACATGATATTACTTAACAAGTTTTATGTTACAATTCAACCATCATTTAACACTTGGGAGATTATAGAGACAAGTACTAAAATGTTATGCTAGTGCTCTCCTAATTCCGTCGGTAGGACATCCTCTACATTACTAAGAATAACCCTTAACATGCTACAGAAGAAAATAGTTTACAATTTTTCAGAAGAAAATTATACTGTACTACTTTATACTATGCTGTTTACAGTCAAACTAGTAGTAGTACTTAATCAACTAATAAAATTTAACTTTAACCCATTACTGTAGTTAAAAAATTTCAAAGTCAAATATTAATCATATTACCATAGAATTCTCACGAAGCAACACAAGCGGAAATCCACAGTCAACATCATGTTTATATGAATCATAATAAGAATATTCAACAGTTGATGTGCCAGTCGCTCATGCATTTCTAGACGTCTTTCCGAAATAATTATCAAGATTACCTTTCGATGCAAATTGATTTGATGCTAGGAGCGAAAAAATTATGATCAACCTATTTCCATTGGGGAAATTCATCAAACACTTTAGCTACATGAACTAGCTATAGTCCACAGTTCAGCCTACTTGAAATAGAAACGTGGGTGACAATCAAACTAATAGAGAGTATTACTTAATCAACTAATAAAATTTAACTAAAATTTTAAAAGACAAATATGAATTGAATCGAATCTCACTAAGCAGCAACACAAGCGGAAATCCACAGTCAACACATTTCAGTCATCTTGCTAATAAATTGCAGAAAAATCACAGGCGAAATGTGCGTAGCTGAATAACCTGAAGTCTCATGAGAAGATCCGAAGAATGCTTATTCTCGAAACGATGATTGTGATAGTGGTCTCGGAGCTTCTCGATTTCAGCGAGCTCTTCGGGAGAGCCGAGATCCGGATGGAACTCCCACGTTTGCCGGCCGACGTGTCCATTTACAGAACGCAGCCATGGGCTTGATCCTTCGCCAACTTTCAACTTCCACATTCTAAGATTCTCCTTCTCAACTCTACGGCTCTACTCTCTCTCTCTCTCTCCCTCTCGGATTTTACAATTTTCTCGCTTTGTGACTTGTGAGATTGGATGATTTGTCTCCGTTTTTTCTCTTTTAAAGTAACAAACTAATTATAATTTTAAATTTTAATAAGTACACCCATTGGCCATTAATATTACAAACATACTGTAGTATACCTTTTCACCATAAAAAATACACTTTATAAAAGTAATAAGAGTAAAAAAACAATATAAAAGACTTCGACCCTAAAAAATAGTCACAGGTGATCAATATTGAATTTTTTCGTTGATTTAATACATATGATAAACAGTGTACAAAAATTATGAAAAAAATACTAGAATACAATTTAATAGTTAAATTTTATTTTAGTATTTTTTTCATAATTATTTAACACTTTTTATCTTATGTATTGGACGGATAAAAAAAATTAACGTTGTCCACTTGTGACTATTTTTTAGGGTCGGAGGGTATTATACTAGAAAAAATAAAAATAAAAAATAAAAAGATCTTAAGGTGGTTACGTTGCTCTTTTTAACATGTGATTTCCCCCCTAATTAATTATATAATTCAGCGGGGTAATTGTATTAGATCTAGGTAATAAGTAATAACAACCTCTGATTATTATTTTATAATTGATTATATTTTTCAAGGTTAACATACATGAAAAAAGAGTTTTTTTTTATATAAATCAGAACCCATGGCAAATTAAGGTGGCGGCGATAATGACGTTCATAGAACTTGAAAATGCAAAGGAATAGAAAGAAGAGAGTGATAATAATCGTGTTATAGATTTAGGTAATGGCTTTTTTTATTTAATGATATTTTATTTTAATTAATAATGAATTACTAGTATATTTTTAAAATTTGAATATAAATGACATGTTTTTTACATGGCATTTAAAATTAATTTTGCATTTTTCAAAAAAGTCAAATCAATTTAAAGACAACATGTGAAGTCTAGTGAATGTAGGTTATCAGTTATTGGTTTCATCAAGTTGATTTTTGAATTTTTGATCAAAACAAACAAAATTATTGGCATTTTTACTTGTACAGAACTCAATTGAAAATGAGTAGTACAGTATAAATTATAAACAAGTATTCCTTCGCTGGTTATTTGCAACGTGATTCTCTAGAACGGAAGGAGTACACTGAATCAATCATTTATGTCTAAAAAAAGTGCCCCAATCAACACATGAGCTATGTGTAATGAATGTAGTATAAGAAAGCAGGTGAGAATGATTAATGTTTGGACTTTGGTACATCATTTGCAACCACATCACATATTTAGATTTACTACATACTTCTAGGCTGCCAAACTTTTGACCATAAACATTAAAGTTTAAACTTTTAATTAATTCTAAAGTCTAAGCGTATTTATTTAACTAAACTAAAATAAGAAATAATTTAAATCCATCTGGAAAATGTGAATTCCAAAGAAAGAGATTGTAAACAATTTTGCATGGTCTTAATTAAAGAGAACCCCATGTTTTAAGGAGGGAGGGTTTGAGGCCTTGTAATAAAAACATGCAACCTCATAACAAAATAAAAAAAAATAAAAAATGGGAATTGATTGATTAATTAGGTTTTTCATTTCATTTCCAGGTTCAATCATCAATGGAGAGGATACAGATCCATAATCCTCACCATTGATGATTATTGAACAAATATTCAACTGGAAGAAAAAAAGTGGATTTTAATACTTCTCATCAAAGGAAAAAAAAATACAAAACATTGAGCCAGAGAGGGATGTCGATGAACGGCGAAAAAAATACAAAGCTGCACCAAGAAACGGTTGCGGTGGCGATAGACAAAGACAAAGGGAGCCAAGCAGCTTTGAAATGGGCAGTTGATAATCTGTTGGGGAAGGGCAAAAATGTAACTCTCCTCCATGTCAAACTCAAGGCATCTTCTGCTCCTACTCCATGTATGTATCCGTCTGCATTATTTGCTGGAAAAATATATATACAATAAATTGTTGTCTGAAATTGCTGCCTTGACATGAAAAATCATTCTTACGAGAATCTCCGTCTAGCTTTGATCCCCCTTTGAGCGCCATGCATGTGCATCCTCTGAGATCAGATGCTGTACATATGTTTTTCTTTTAATGTCTGTCATAATTTGCAGCCGACAGCCAAGCAAAGGAACTCTTTCTTCCTTTCCGTTGCTTTTGCACCCGCAAGGACGTAAGACACAGTTAGTTAAGCCATCACATTTATAATCAAACAAATTTTTTTTTTTTTTACACAAGACAATCTCTATACTGTAGATACAAGTGAATGAAGTTGTACTGGAAGATACAGACGTAGCACGAGCCATTTGCGACTACGTAAAGAACAGCATGATCAAGAGCTTGGTGGTGGGCTCCACAGTCAAGAGTGGAGGATTCGCTAGGTAAGAAAACTCGGCTTGTTTGAGTGTTGTGTGTTTGTCATTTTGTATAGAATTATTTTGCATTTGTACACATGTTAGTTATATACCTAATTACAAATTACGGGGCACTTACAAATCTTTGGGCACAGAAGATTCAAAACTGTCGATATCCCGGGAAGCATTACCAAAGGGGCGCCTGATTTTTGCACAGTGCACGTAATTTCGAAAGGGAGAGTGTCATCAGTCAGACCCGCCTTCACTTCGCAGTTGAGAGAAAGTTCTCGGTCAATGCAGAATGCGAGTAATCCTCACAAGGGCGACTCGCCCTTTGGACAAGGCTACGGAACACGAGGTCTGTGTTTTTCTACAATCCTTTTTTTTTTTAATTTCAGTTTCTGTAAGAGAGTTAATTACAAAACAAAATAATTAAAAACTTTTTCAAAAATAAAGGAAAAATAAAACACTGAAGTTTGATTAATGTGAATGGTGTTTAGAAATGGACAGGGTAAATGTAAGACAGTAAAAAACATTTTTTTAAGTGAAAGTTTGCCCTTTTTTCAATCAGGTAAAACCTCAAGAATTACCTTTTATAATTTACCCTTTTCCACGAGTTTTTCACCAACTAATGAGATATTAGTATTACTGTTCCCATGTCGGCAGGAATACCTGCGCAGCCGTTTGCAGCTAATACCATCCCATCACATGACATGGATTCAATCAGGTAAGCTTGACTTATGATGATGATCTTATAAGATCGTATCCGAAACCTTGCCCCCTGACATTGCGATAAAAGAAACTCCAGTTATCTACAAAATTCCAAAGCGGAAAAACGATATTACAACAAAAAAACTCTGAAATTCGTATTTATAGTCATGTATCTCTACTCTCCTGAAGGAGCAATATGAGACACAAATAAATGTCAAGGGGGTATAGTAATTTTAAAAAAGCACTATTCTTCAAGTCCAAATGCATGAAAAAACAAGAAATAGACATTGGGGTTTGGGACCTATTAAAACACCGTCTCTGCACAGGTCACCGTTCACTAGAGAATGCAAAGCTCCCAATCGATCATATGGAGATCTCATGATGCCTGATAACTGCGACATATCATTCGTGAGCTCAGAGAGGCCAAGCAACGAACGAATGAATCAATACTTCGATCAGGATATGATGATGGCCCCACGTCTTTCAAATAGCTCGGACATGGAATGCCGGCTGAGCTTAGAGTCTCCAATCTCCAATGCCCGGTCATCCGATGCGAGTAACAGTTTCGGGGTCTACTCATCCAGCTCACAGGAAAGTGGAAACACTTCATGGACAGGATCCCAAAACATGGTATGCCAAAAAAAAGGAGGCCTTAAATTATTTAACTTTTGCTCTTAGAGGGAAAATATATAGAAGCTATTTCAGGAATAAAACTTGACATTTAACACGCCACACGCACACGCACACGAAAATGAATCAGAACAAGGAATTGTGTTTGTTTGCAAACTGTACTACTATATATTATGGACCACTTGGACGAACATTCTCTGATATTAAATATGCAGGAAGACGTGGAAGCAGAGATGAGAAGGCTCAAACAGGAGCTCAAGCAAACAATGGACATGTACAGCACAGCCTGCAAAGAAGCACTCACAGCAAAACAGAAAGTATTATTATTTTTATAATTTTTTAAATAATAGTATTCGATAACCATATTCATATTTTCCACGTCTTTCTAGGCACTGGAGCTTCACCGGTGGAAAGTCGGAGAACAACAGAAACTTGAGGTGGCCCGTCAAGCTGAGGAAGTCGCACTAGCAGTTGCAGAGAATGAAAAGCAGAAATGCAGAGCTGCCATTCTGAAAGCCGAAGAAGCGAAGAAACTAGCTGAACTCGAGTCACAGAAAAGATTAAGTGCCGAAAAGAAAGCGCTTAAAGAATCAGAGGAGAAGGATAACGTGCTTCATAAGTTGGCTCAGGGGGATGTAAGATATCGTAAGTACTCAATAGAGGAAATCGAAACAGCTACAGAGTACTTTTCCGAAAATCGTAAGGTTGGGGAAGGCGGGTATGGGCCGGTTTACAAGTGCTACCTGGACCACACACAGGTGGCGGTAAAGGTTCTTCGTCCAGATGCTGCCCAAGGAAAGTCACAGTTTCAGCAAGAGGTGAGATCCTTTTTGCCAGGAATTAATGTTATCTAATCTTTGAAGTCTCAATATGTAGAAAATTGAGAACATATAATCTAAAAAGTAAATTAGATAAGCAAGCATAACTAGCTATGAGATCGTAAACTAAAATCTTGATCAAAAAATGGCAAAATAGACCTGCACAAACCCAACGGGAACCGGCCAACCGCTCTGAAAACCGCTGTCAACAGGTAGTCAACCAGTTGAAAATTGTAATCGGCAACCAGCGGGTCGATTGCGGTTGGCTGGTTGACGGTTCAACCGACTATTTTCAAACATTTTTTATTTATTTTTATAAAAATGAAATGGAAAAACAGGGTTCAGGTGGTCCTGGTGCGGTGGAGGAGATTTCTCCATTCTCTAACCGTCAGTTGATCAACTGGCGGTTTAGGCAAAACCCCTCTTTTTATTTGATTGCTAAAATTGCAAACTCGATTCTGCAAAATGTAATGTATGCAAAGTACTAATATAACTATACAAAGTTGAACCACTTGCCCAATTTCAGGTGAATTACAACCTATTGAGATTAAGCCATTAAGGTATAAGATACTTAGCTATTTTGCAAAATGGGCCATTTTTGCGAAATTGAGCATTTACTTTTTCAGGACTAACAATTCCGTGATTCTGCCTAGTATATGTATATACATACCTTTCCGTGATATTTATTCCTTTTCTCCCCCGCAACATTCCACCATACGATCTAGGTTGAGGTCCTGTGCCGCATTCGCCATCCCAACATGGTTCTCCTCCTCGGAGCCTGCCCTGAGTACGGATGCCTTGTCTACGAATACATGGCCAACGGAAGCCTCGACGACCTCCTCTTTCATCGCGGCAACACTCCAATCCTATCCTGGCAGCTCCGGTTCCGCATAGCTGCCGAGATCGGGACAGGTCTTCTCTTTCTCCACCAGACAAAGCCTGAGCCACTGGTTCACAGAGACCTCAAGCCCGGAAACATCCTTCTCGACCGCAATTTCGTGAGCAAGATCAGCGATGTTGGCCTGGCCAGGCTCGTCCCTCCTTCTGTGGCTGACACTGTCACCCAGTACCACATGACCTCTGCAGCTGGAACCTTCTGCTACATAGACCCGGAGTACCAGCAGACGGGCATGCTCAGCATCAAGTCCGACGTCTATTCGCTCGGGGTAATGCTGCTGCAGATCATAACAGCTAAGCCACCCATGGGTCTGGCCCATCACGTAGAAAGATCTATCAAGAAGGGGACGTTTTCCGAGATGCTCGACCCTCAGGTTCACGATTGGCCAGTCGAGGAGGCACTGTCCTTTGCCAAGATGGCACTCAAGTGCACGGAGTTGAGGAAGAAAGATAGGCCTGACCTTGGGAATGAGGTTCTGCCCGAGCTCAACAGATTACGGGAGCTTGCGGAGGAGTCGATGCCCACCTTTTCAATGAATCTGAGTCCAAGGAAGTCAGCAGTTAACAGCAATTTTCATTCACATGTGAGTCTGACCGAAACTCTTTGACCAAGGAAGAAGTCTAATATCTGGGATGCACATGAATGCATGGCCTTTCTTACTGTTTATGTAACAGAATGTTGATTGAATTTTTGGCGCAGGTCATTGAATCCAAGAAGATATACTCTGACATTGACGGTGCAAAGGGACATTCGGTGAATGGATACATCCAGGAAAGGAAGGAGGAGACGAAGACTTAATGTTTTCAGTTTTTTAGTGTTTGTGCGAAGAATAAATACCAACTTCTTTCCATCCGACTCTGATTTGAACTCATACGTATATTTTGGTTAAAGAAGTCTAAGAACTAAAAATTGCTTCCCAGAAAGATTCTGAATAATGTGTAGGAAAGGTTGGCAGTTGTAATAACACCAAGCCCACACCATATGATCACTCACTTCAGTAATTCCAAAAGACTTGGTTACTTCGGAATTTCTTCTTAAGGTACACCGAAATCAACATCTTGTAGGTCCAATCCTTTCCCTTTGCGTACTCCAACACTACTTCCGAGCTCGAATGAAAGTCGCCTTTCCCTATTGCATCGAAAACCAGTGGATCTGTCATTATCATAACAGAATCATCCGAATCGAATTTGTTCAAGACGAACTCCAAATTCTTCCCCAGCCTCCTATCCAAGTACGCATCCACAATACAGCCGTAAGTCACGAGATCAGGAATCACACCTTCGTGCTTCATGTGTTCAAGGCTCAAATGCAGGTCCCACATTAAAGACATTCTCGAGAAAGCGAGTGCTCTGATGTTGAACGTGTTCAAGTCAGGACGAAACCCTTCCTCGACCATCCGAACGAACACCCTCTGCAAGCTCTTCATTTTAAAATTCGCAGCGTAAGATAATAGCAAAAGGTTCCAAAGAAGGTTGCCACTAGTTTTCCTACCGAGGCCCACATCGTGCAAGAAACGACCCAAATCGTAAAACTTATTCTCCTTGATATATGCGAACGAAACTGCTCTAATTGCTTCTTCTTCGATAAGAATCCTAGACCTCTTGAGACGACCATATGCGGTTTCCATGTCAGTCAAAGAACCAAACTTGCTGTAATACAATACATAAGAATTCCCGGTAGTGGAATCTACGGAATATCCCATGGAGCCCATTTTCTTGACCATCGCTTCCATGCAGTCGAGGTGCCCCCTCCTGCCAAAACAAGATATGGACCGATTGAAAATGCCGTGCAGCAGTCGGGAATCTTTCAGTTGCATTTGGCGAAGGATTGTGTCGACTGTGTCGAAATCGTGCATTGCACCGTAGATGAATATAAGTTCGGAAACTAAATCGGGATCGGGCACGACCGAACTGTTGAGAATTTCATCCCAGATTCCAAGTGCTTCAGGGAACATATTATTCCAGGCATAGTACAATAACAGAGATGATAAGGTATAATCGTCGGGAAATGGATCGTTCGATTTCTTCTCGATTAAATTATCAGGAAGTGCTGATGATCTTTCTCCACTTAGGTGATTATTTATAAGTGAATTACAACTCCAAGAATCATGTTTATTCACATAATCTTCGCATTTCCCCTGCTGCAAACTAAATGCATAAGAGAAGCCGAGAACGGATCGAAGGGAATCTAGGGCTCTTGAAACCCACCAAAAACATTGAACTGGATTAATTGAATCATTAACATGAAGATAAAAATTCATATTTAGTTTCGAGGAAATCATACACGTAATCTAACAGAACTAAGTACAAGAAAAAGATAAATTATGAGAAAAATGACTACTCACTCTGAGACCGAAAGAGTGATTGGGTTGTTTCCGAGTGTTTGAGAAAAACAGAGGAAAATTTGGTGCAACCGATAGCAGCAAAGCATCCACCATTTTGTGGTTAAGCAAGATGACGATAGAGAGATTGGGTAGGGTAAATCCAGGAGAGAATTGGGGGAGGGGTGACCTCTGAAAACAGCATTTCAGAAAAATACCCTTCTCCCTTATTTTCCTTTTTTTTAATTAAAACATAATAAAATTAAATCAAAAATCAAAAATAAGTTTTCAAAATTACTAATTAACTTTAACATTTTATCTTATTTGCAAATTGACCCTCAAACATAAAAAAACCCTACCCCAAATCGTGTTCCCCGCTCCTCCATCTCCCCGTTCGAATTACAGAAAAAAGAAAGAAAAACTCACCTGGCGACTCCGTCCAACTGAAATCAAACAATATCCGCCGCCGCGTCCTCATCCACTGCAAGGGGCTCGAAAAGGCTTCGTCGGCCGTCCCCTTCCCCGTCCCAAAACCACTCCCCCAACCAACTTGAAAAGAGGTCGAAGTCGCTGCACAACCGTCCCCATCACGGAGGCTTGACGGAATCAGAAGCCAATAATGCTTATCAGGTGCGTACACACGTCCTTCTGCCGATTTCATTGTTGTAGCGTAGAATTGGTGTAGTTAGGAATTGTTCTTAGTCGACTGCAGTTGAGATAGTTCGAGTTTGCAGGTAGTGGGCGCAGTCAAATTTTGTTGTGTATGTGATGTGGGCGCAGGCGCAGCCTTCAGCTTGCGCCCTGCATCAAATGTTGTGTGGAGACTGAGATTGACGCAGGGGCAGCCTTCAGCTTGCGCCCTTCGTCAAATGTTGTGTAGATGTTGTGATTGACGCAGGGCGCCGCCTTCAGCTTGCGCCCTGCGCCTTAGGCAGTCCAAATTTTTTTTTTTTAATTTTTGTTTTTGTTCTGTGTTTTTCAGAAAGAGTATCGCGACATCGGAAATCCGAGATGTCATGCCACAGCGCACATTCAGTGATAATGTGGTGAATGAGAAAATAATCTCTCGGCAAGGTTTCAAGAGCCTCCCCGGAATAGCTCATCAACTGTTGTCGGTCTTCCCGTATTGTGCAAAGGAGTACAATTCATGCATTACTTCTAGTGTAATTATATTTAATTCATGTAATTTATCAAATAGACCATGTAATTTAATTATCAAATAAATTAATTACGCGAGGAGTACAATTCATGTATTACTTCTAGCGCAATTATATTTAATTCATAATTTATCAAATAAATTATGTAATTTAATTATCAAATAAATTAATTATTTTTAGCACAATTATATTGATCATATTAATAAATTACTTCTAGCGCAATTATATTAATCACATTAATAATAAGTTTAAGTACGCATATAATTAATTTTCTTAGCGCAATCTATACATATATAATTTCTGTATTCACACTATAAATTATAAATAAAAATAATATAAATTATAAATAGTAATATTATTAAGCATATTTAAATTATTATATATAAATTTTAAATATTAATTTAAAATTATATATTTTTGGTAATAATAATTAATTATCATCTTAAATATATAAAAAAAATTATTTTCTCAAAATTATTTTTTATTCCATTAATATTAATTTAATTTCAATTAATCATATCTCATAAAAATCAATTTTTTCCTATTCTCTAATACATTTTCAATCTCTTCCTATTCTCTAATACATTTTAGTTAAAAAAAATTGATAAAACTTTTTAAGTATATTAATTTTCAATCTCTTCCTATTCTCTAATACATTTTAATTTAAAAAAAATTGATAAAACTTTTTAAGTATATTATTTTCTCTTGCTGGCTTCATAGGTCCTTTTTTATTTTTCTGAACAATGAATCGATTTACATGTATACGATCTTCTATTCATTCATTTTTTTCCTCGATTTTTTTAATTTTATATATTAATTATGATTTCTTCTCAGATTCCAGTATCAAATTGTCGAGTTATTTATTATGTTCGACTAGATACATATATAATTTCAGGATCCACTAATATCACGTGGACCAAGCAATAATAATATTGTGTTCACACTATAAATTATAAATAAAAATAATATAAATTATAAATAGTAATAATATTAAGCATATTTAAATTATTATATATAAATTTTAAATATTAATTTAAAATTATATAATTTTGGTAATAATAATTAATTATCATCTTAAATATATAAAAAAAATTATTTTCTCAAAATTCTTTTTATTCCATTAATATTAATTTAATTTCAATTAATCATATCTCATAAAAATCAATCTCTTCCTATTCTCTAATACATTTTCAATCTCTTCCTATTCTCTAATATATTTGAGTTAAAAAAAAAATTGATAAAACTTTTTAAGTATATTATTTTCTCTTGCTGGCTTCATAGGTCCTTTTTTATTTTTCTGAACATTGAATCGATTTACATGTATACGTTCTTCTATTCATTCATTTTTTTCCTCGATTTTTTTAATTTTATGTATTAATTATGATTTCTTCGCAGATTCCAGTATCAAATTGTCGAGTTATTTATTATGTTCGACTAGATACATATATAATTTCAGGATTCACTAATGTCACGTGGACCAATAGGAAAGCAATAATAATATTGTGTTCACACTATAAATTATAAATAAAAATAATATAAATTATAAATAGTAATATTATTAAGCATATTTAAATTATTATATATAAATTTTAAATATTAATTTAAAATTATATATTTTTGGTAATAATAATTAATTATCATCTTAAATATATAAAAAAAAATTATTTTCTCAAAATTCTTTTTTATTCCATTAATATTAATTTAATTTCAATTAATCATATCTCATAAAAATCAATCTCTTCCTATTTTCTAATACATTTTCAATCTCTTCCTATTCTCTAATATATTTGAGTTAAAAAAAAATTGATAAAACTTTTTAAGTATATTATTTTCTCTTGCTGGCTTCATAGGTCCTTTTTTATTTTTCTGAACATTGAATCGATTTACATGTATACGTTCTTCTATTCATTCATTTTTTTTCCTCGATTTTTTTAATTTTATTTATTAATTATGATTTCTTCGCAGATTCCTGTATCAAATTGTCGAGTTATTTATTATGTTCGACTAGATTTTTTTTTTTTTTAGTTTATCCCTAATTCAGTTATTGTTAAATTTTGTAGGTTAACATACGTTATATTTTAATATAAATGCATTTCCCCATCTCATCTCCTTCATGTTCACCAATTAAATTCAATTTTTTTATATTTCTATTTATTTTTCAACTTTATAATTTTTATTTTCCATTTATTTGGATTTTTCTCCAGCGGTTTTAGGTATTTGTTGAATGCGTTTGACACTAGAGGAATGCAGAGACGAGAAACTCCTCTTCCACCAATGACACTAGAGGAATGCAGAGACGAGAAACTCCTCTTCCACCAAATCAGAGGCTCCTCGATCGGGTAGGATGAGACGAGGAACTCCTCTTCCACCAGATCAGAGGATGCGCCCGAGTAGCAGACACATGTGAGAGAAAGCCAATATGTCTCATCCAAGAACTAACTTCATAATATTTCAATGAAAATTTGTCATATCCGAGATTCGAACTCTGCGTCATCGGGGAATTACACCAACATCACCACAAACCTTACCACTCTGCTATGCTCCAAGAAGCTAATATACTATAAATTACATCAAACATACGTAGTCTTTGAAAATAATAAAATTTTCATAATTGAGATAACGGTTAATAATGAGATTAATATGAATTTACAAATTTAAGTGAGAGCTCAATTATTAAATAAAATAATTTGTTAGTCCATTAATAATTTTTTGGTCGAAATACGTTGGAGATTAAATAAAATTTTAGATTATTTTAAATAAATAAATCACGTGCATCGCACGGGGGCAGTGGTACTAGTTATATTTAATTCATGTAATTTATCAAATAAACCATGTAATTTAATTATCAAATAAATTAATTAATTCTAGGGTAATTATATTAATCATATTAATAAATTACTTCTAGCGCGCAAACATTTAAAGCAAACAATTAAATTTAAATTTAATCATAAACTTAGCGCAAACAATTAACGCAAACAATTAAATCTAAATTCAACCCTAAGTACCTTAGGAATTCGTCGGACGAAACGAGTAAGTCGAGAATTAAATTTAATCCGTTGGATGATCAATGAAATGTAGTTTTACTTGTCCCGTCCAATTTTCGTCCAATTTTTCGTGAATTAATAATGTAGGGAAGTGCTCGATCTGATAATGTCGAGAATTTGTCGATTTTTGCGTCATTAGTGGATCGAGCACTTCCGGGCATAATTTTTTCACGAAAATTGGACGGGGCACTTAAAACAACATTTGTAAGATCATCCAACGGTTCAGATTAACTAAATTACATTTTAATGTTTGGTCATACCTTAAATATCCTAAAGTTCAACTCAAACTATAACATTTAAACTTAAACCTTATATAACAAGTGACTAAAACACTAAATACTTCTAACCGTGCTTAATTTAGTTAATTTGAACCGTTAGATGATCTTAAAATGTAATTTTAAGTGCCCCGTCTAATTTTCGTGAAAAAATAATATCCGAAAATGCTCAATCCACTAATGACGCAAAAATCGTCAAATTCTCGACATTATCGGATCGAGCACTTCCCGACATTATTTTTTCACGAAAATTGTACGGGACACGTAAAACTACATTTTAAGAACATCCAACGGTTTAGATTACATTAATTATCCACGAGTAAGTCGAGAAATTGCGAAAATAGTGTGAAACCGGATCTGTGAAGGGCGCAGACAGTGGGCTGCACCTGCGCCCATGTGGGCGCAGGGCGCAAGCCACTACCTACGTCCTGCGCCCAATTTCACACCACACATCAATTTGGGCGCTGGGCGCATGTCACTACCTGCGCCTTGCGCCCATCTGCGAACAGAAAAAAAAAACCAGCAATTTTTTTTGTTTTGAAAAGCTTTGAAAACGCAAAATTCAAGCTCGATATTGAAAACAACACACACAAGTCATGTAAAAGTGAATGCTAACTTTTTTACGTTGAATTGTTGGTGGAAAATCCACGATGTCGGAGTCGTGTTTGGAGGGCGATTTAGGTTACGTGGGAGAAAAAAAAGGGGGAAGAAGAAATGAAAGGAGGGGTAAAGTGCAATTATTTAGTTGGGTCATTGTGTAAATATGTTTTATTTTAATTTCTTTTACATTTATTTTTATAAAGGAGTGGTAAAAATCCAATTCTTTTTTTTAAGGGTTATTTAACTCTTACTTACTATTTGTAAGGGCAAAAATCCGAAGGACTCTGGATTATAAATTTTATAATATAAAATACTCCAAGTATATTTTAAGTAATAATTATTTTATGTATAATTAATTTTTTTAAATTAAATTTACATAAATAATTATTTTAAATATAATGAATCGTACAATATAAATGATGTAAAAAACATTAATAAAAAAATAAATTGTACATAATTTGATACTTTAGATAAAAAAAACATTAAAAAAATAATGAAAATTATTTTCATCTAATTAATACTTTAGTTGGAATATGCAAATTGTATAATTTGATTTATTTGTTTTTATGTAAAAATTTAAAATCTTAATAATTAATATATAGTTTAGATAATTTAGATTCAATTTAAAAATAATATTTTAACTTATTAACTCATATCATATTAAAGTCTTATAATTAACTTGGATTATAAATATAATTAAAATTTTAATTTTTAATTAATTATTATAATTGATTATTTTAATTTAAATTATAATTTTAATTAATATTTAATTGATATGTACGAACTTTATTAATTAAATTTACTTATTAATCAAATTGATAAATTTTATTTTTTAATTAATCAATTAAAATAATTTATTTTTAAAATTTTAGTAACTAAAATATTTTTACTAAATTAAATAATGGAAATAAATTAAACAAAATTTAATTTGATTTTTATTACAAAATTTATAGATGTCATATCAAAACTAATAATAAATACTTTAATCAATAATGTTAGATGTAAAAATTTTATTAGTGGTGGTGTAGAGAGTCATTTCTACTCTTGGTGTTATTGTAGTGTCTTCCCTAAAAAAATGTTATATATGATATATCAAGAAGATAATATTTTTTGCTAAATATGGAGAGTGAGCTATGGTTTTATCTATGCTACTCCCGGTGTAGTACACTATATAGATCTTAACGGTTGATTTAATATTATTATATTCAATACACACACAATCACACACACTCGACGTATATTGTGTATGCATTCACAGTTAATATATCACCAAGTTTATTGCACCTGGAGTAGTATCTCCTAGACCAGTGAACTATGGTATATTATTAATTAAAAGTCTTTTCCAATAAATTATATAGTAAGTGCATTGTGGTATTATCCCTATATAAAGGTCCATCATAATAATTATTTTTATATAAACATTAAACCAACTAAAAAGGCATCTATAAGTTTAAATAAATTAAAAAAAAATCCAAAGAGTTTAAAAAATATTAAAACAACATTTAATGTTCAATGGAACTAGACACAACTATTTATGTCTTCAATCTTCTTCATGCCATTTCATTTTTTTAGGTTTGAGTTTTTAAGAAATTCAATTAATAATTTAATATAAATTCAATTAATAATTTAATATAAAGTATTAATATATTATATTATATAATAATTTAATATTTTTTTCAATCGGGACAATCGGTACAGAACGGGACAAAAATATTTGGACCTTGTAGTGGTATTACTTCAATCAGAACGGGATCGGGATCAGAACAATAAATAGTGTATTCGAACGAATATGCTATTTTTCGGAACAGAACCATATCGATTCGGAACGGTTCGGGAAAAATCGGGATATTCGTCCACCCCTAAAGGAAAGTATGTCAACTGTTTTTGGACCGAAAAAGCATTATTTTTATGCTCCACACATTAAGACTAAAGTTTTTACTGCATAACTCTGTACTTATATATTTCGCATCCATTGTGATTTAATCTTTCGATCATAATAATAATAAACCCTAATTAGGTTCCTTGCAAAACCCTAATTCCCTTTTTACTAGCTTTTGTAATTTCTTTATGTATTATTTTTAAACTATCTTTAATAAAAACAAATATTTTATTTCTTAATTTAATTTTCACATAATTTATTTTTTGTTTCATATATAATTTATTTAAACTCTCACTAGTTCCAGATTCTTTAGTGAGTGTTGTTCTCACTCGTTCGAGATTTTTTTAGTGAGTGTTGTTGAATCCCTAAATTATATTCTCACCACGAGTTATTTTTTTCTCTCGGAACAATATCTAGTTGGAGTTGTTTTTTTTTTTTCTCGGAACAAATTCTAGTTGGCGCTAGTACTACAAAGGGGGATTAATATGATTTCACGTTCATCATGAGTATAGGCTTTTCCCTAAAGAAGAAGAGTACTCATGCACGTATAGTTATATAATACACATCCAAATATAGTAAAAAAATCGTAGTAAAAATGATAACAAAAGAAATTACAATATTTTTTCTGTCGGTGAATCTTGTCTTGTCGACAAAAACATAGATGCCGCTTTTGCAGCCTTATTTCTCTTAACTCCATATTCCATAACTCTCTGCATTGTTTAAATTGTGAGATAAATTTTTATTAACACATTTTTACACTAACAATGGTAAGTTTTTACATGTAAATGATTTCTAACACCCCGAATAATTAAATTGGATAACATGATTCACATGGTTGCTTCTCACAGACTCACAGTGCCATCATAGTTGAGCATCAAATCAAGAACATTAGTTTCCGGGAAACATCCGCACTGTCACGGGTCGTTAGCAAATGAATAAAACTCTCCATTGGGTTCAACCCCGTCAAGAAGGATCTACCGAACATTGAAGCTCATTTTAAATTTGTTGATACACAAAATTAGAAAGAATTAACCTTCGATTTCAAGTTTCATGAACAAAACTTGAAGAGAGAGAGAGAGAGAGAGAGAGAGAGAGAGAGAGAGAGAGAGAGAGAGAGAGAGAGAGAGAGAGAGAGAGAGAGAGAGAGAGAGAGAGAGAAGGGTACAAGAGGCGCGAGTTTCATTAAGTTAGAAAGAATACCTTCTCGTGAAGACAAGGGATTTCTTCATTTTCTCTAGAGAGATTTCTTCATTATTTTCTCTAAAACTTAATTAATTTATAATAAAATGCACAATTAAACTAAATCTAAATCTAAAACAAAAATTTCACTAAAAAAACACAAACTAAGTAAACTAAACTTAATTTATAATAAAATGCACTAAATCTAAAAATAAGTAATTTTGTATATAACTATTATATTATATTAAAATGAATTTATAATAAAATGCACAAACTAAACTAAACTAAATCTAAAACACAAATTTCACTAAAAAACACGAACTAAGTAAATTAAATTTAATTTATAATAAAATGCACTAAATCTAAAAATAAGTAATTTTGTATATAATTATTATATTATATTAAAATAAATGTAAATTGCACAAATAAATTAATTATATCAAAATGCACATAAATTATATATATCAAAATGCACGTAAATTATATTAGTATTAAATTTTGAAAGATGTTTAACAAACATCTTAGTATATACATTATACTCTCTCTC
Organism: Euphrasia confusa; assembly: GCA_954870475.1. NCBI lineage: Eukaryota > Viridiplantae > Streptophyta > Magnoliopsida > Lamiales > Orobanchaceae > Euphrasia > Euphrasia confusa. Next base: position 31,167,818 of record OX940960.1, read on the forward strand.
CTCCAAACTAATAGTTACACTTTCTTCACAAAATACAAAGGAATTGTGACTATTTCTAAGGTTGGGAGGGAGTACAATATATATAGGTGCATTTTAGAATAAATTTTGGTTTCTTTGCTAAACATCTTTCAAAATTTACAGTACATTATTATATACCAAACTGAGATCAAAAAAGTCAACATTTGGATTGTTGGATTGTCCCAAATGAATTCATTAGACTATCTACAATGGTGTGTTGAATTTATACTTTTCAACTGTTTAATGAATGCAGTGGGTGTTGAAAAAGGGCGTTGAATCCAACTGGATTAATTGGTGTTGAATTCTTTCAACACGTTGAATGCAAAGAGAGTGGGGCCACTTCGACAAATGGCAAACAAAGAGGAAGAGTGAGTTATCCATGAGGAGACACGTGGAATTATTTGATTGGTCTATTTTAATTTTCAGATTGTTATCTTATATTATCGGTTTAACTCAATTATTTCATTACAATTTTTTTTTAATACTAAAATTCATCATTTTTTTTAATCTATAAATAAAAGTTTGTTTCATTTGATTTGGAAAAAACACGATTTTTTCATTATAATTTTTAGTGAAATAGATCCCAACAATTACCCATTTCATTATCAATCTTCCAACCAACAACACACTCAAAATACTTCAAATTATGGTTTTTTCCGTTTTTACTATTAAAAAAATTTAAAACATTTATATACTTTATTTTATTATTAATTATTTTAATTAAAATAATTAATAATTAAAAATATAATTAATATATTTTTTTATTAATTGATATTTTTATTTATTTATTGAATTGTAATAAAAATAAAATTATGAAAGAAAATAAAAAAGTAAAATAAAAGTGGTGGGGTAGAGTGTTGAATTTTATTAAATAAAACTATTGTAGGGTGTAAAAGTTGAATGGGTGTTAAGATTAGGTGGAAGAGAGAGAAAATGACATATAGTAATAAAGTATGGTGTTGGATATCAGAGAAAATGATGTGTTGAATATCACACATCGATTGGATATAGATCCTAAAGCTCAAATATAAGTTGGACAACCTTATCACCTTAACAAGGCCTTTTAAGGTGTTACTGGTCCAACTTTGACATGGTATCAGAGCAGGCCCAATACGATGATGGGTGCCCCAGCCGATGAAATTTCCGGCTTGCCCAAAGATGGCACTATGTCCACGAGTAGAGCCGACAAAACTGAGCTTACTCGTGAGGGGGCGTGTTGAATATCACACATCGGTTAGATATAGATCCTAAAGCTCAAATATAAGTTGGACAACCTTATCACCTTAACAAGGTCTTTTAAGGTGTTACTGAAATATTGAAATTATTGTAGATAGTTTTATGCATAATTCTCGTTATTCATTTCAGTAATTCAAATAGACTTTGGTTACTTCGGAACTTCCTCTTAAGGTACGTACACCGAAATCAACATCTTGTAGGTCCAATATTATACTTCCGGGCTCTAATGAAAGTTTCGTTATGCCTTGGCTCAGGTACGTAGTTTACAATATTATACAAGGTAAAAAGCTTTAAACTCTCAAGTTTTCGTAAAAGTTTTGTTTACCTCAAAAGTTTTGATAAAATACGTAAACACTTAAACATAAAAATTTCACTTTGCTTGAATGTCATTATTTTAATGTTTAAAATATTAAAAAAAATTAGTAAAAATGTGATTTACCTAAAAAAATCATAAATAAATAACAATTAATTTTCAAAAAATACAACATTTTTTTACATTTTTTATTTTATTATATTTTAATTTTTGAACTGATTTTATAAATAATTTAGTTTATAATTTTTTACAACCATTGTTTAATTTTAATAATATAAATTCAAATAAAACTTCTTAAAAATAAAAAAATATAAAATTATAATTTAAAAAATAAAAATGATGATATGATATTATAAGTATTAATTTCAAATTTTAAATTAAATATTATTTAAGAAAAAAAATTACTTTAAAATTTAAAAAATTAAAATATTTAATTTAAATTTAAATTTGTAATAATAAATAATATTGTCATTTTTATTTAGTTTTTTATTTTTTTGAAAATATTGTTTTAATCCATATTATTAAAATAAATAAATTATAAATAATTAAATTATTAATAGGAAGATATATAAATTACTATAATATAGTACAATAAAAATATCAAAACAATTTTTTTATTTGAAAGTAAATTTTTATTTATTTATCACTTTTTAGAAGTAAAATACATTTTTTTACAAAAGAATTTAACATTTTAAACATCAATATAATAAAATATGTGTAAAGTGCAATTTTATGTTTGAGTACTTAATGCATTTTATCAAAGATTTGGAGGTTAAGTACAAATTTTACAAAAATTTTAAAAGTGAAATGCTTTTTATCCTAATACTATATATACTCCATTGTATATTGCAACAGACTAATGATCAATTGCCCATTATTTTTTGAATTGATTGTAAAATGTTCATTATAATTAATTAATGTACATGACCAAGTATATTTAAGAAGGATTTTTTCAATCGATATAGTTATCAATTCAACGAAATCTACTACCTAATGAAACAAGCCTACTCCGATCCACATCACACATGGGTTGAGAGTTCAAATGTTGAAAAAAATATTCCACAAAATATAAAAAGTTGAGAGCAACTGAGCAAGTGGATAGAAGAAGTGAAGAATTTTTTTGGATCATTGTCGACTACCACCACCCTTTTTGTAAGCTGAACCTTATAATATTAATACATAGTAGTACATTCATACCCCATTTGCCATCTTCCAAACTAACTTGTGTTCACGGGTCTCTCAATCTCAAAATAATACTCGTATAATATAGTACTCCGTATTAATTTGATTTTAATTTTGAATCCAAAAAATACAATTATTTAATAATCATATAAAGTACTTTTTCTTTGGATGTGATATTGAGAAATCGACAAAGAACAATGTATTCATAGAGCTAAATCTTCATTTTCGCACTATATTTAATTTTGGAATTCCATGATAAGCTAGTCGAAATTAGATAGATGATCGTATAAATTTCTACCTTTGCTCATCTTGGGAGAGAATAACTTTGCTTCAGATGAAACTTGTTTGTGTTAAGCTCTTTAGCCCATAAGTCCTCCAACATCAACCATGCACATACTTTTCACTTTTATCACCTATCCCACCTTGATTGAAATTCGAAAGACTTATGGTTCTCATGGCTTTTTGATCATTCGCATCTTTTTCCCTCTGTTTTCATGTTGCTCATTAATATATATATCGATTACAACCCATATATTTTTAACATCTTCAAGCCCCATATGAGTCAACACCATCTTCATTTTGCATTACCATATAATTAAAGTGAATCGTGTATTGCGATTCAATATAACAACGTACTACTTCGTTTCATGATCACACTTTCTTTTTAGTTCGTAAAAGAAGTGTAATTATTAGTTTAAAATAAAATGAGTAGTACGTTAGAAATCGAATGAAAAATACACACACACAAAGAAATTTACCTCCGACATTAATTTTGTATTTTGTGGTAGCAAAAGGAAAAGTATAATTAATTAATACTACTACTATTCCATTATTGCACCGTCTGGCTCTATATACCTTTCCATACCAATATATTGTGGACCATTGTAGTAGAGTATCATAAATCAATCTGAAGACATTGGATTTTGGAATGCACAACTTCATGCAGCGTGCTTTTCAATAATGCATCACTATATGATCATGAGTCACGGTTTTATATTATCTTCACCTTAATTTATTTACTACAGTATTTGTTTATAATTTTGAAAACCTTTATTAATTTGATCTCTTGTAACTCGATTCGATCGGTTCTTACCCGATCTCGATCTCTGTAATTTAATAATTGTATTCGACAACCGATCCATTTGACTCCGAGTGATCAATCGATATGATAAACGTTCGTATATATAATGGTTGAAAATTGACATTATATATTATCGATCCATTACTAATTACATACACAATTAAATACAGTACCTGCTACTCTATCTATCCCCGTATCTAAGACGGCATCATTTGCTCGGACACATGCAAACACATTAAATACACCCATCAGTACTTGAGACAAACAATTTCCACTGCCCTGAATATATATGCAATTTACAATTCGCGAGCAGCTTGCATGTTATCGAGTCAAGGTTCAACTCTCGCCTTCAAATCGAGCTCAATCTATTCGAAGAAGCATATATTTCTTAGTAAACTTATGCAACCAAGAATCCAAAATTTTAAATTTTGGATGTTTCACTCAACTCAACTCGTTTAATTTGCTTTTCGTCCCATAGTCACAACACCTTCAATGACTAGTTCAAAAACCTTTCACTGATCTACAAAATCCCTCTCATCAGCTGATTCCCATTCCGCCAGGGTCATGGCCTCCTCCTCTTCCACCACCACCATCATCTTACTGATCAGCTTTTTCTTCCTCTCAACACAAAGTAGTCATGTTCGTCGTCTCAGCAACTCATCATCTTCTCCAAATTCAAATTCAAAATCCCACTTACACTCACTCTGTTTAACAACCCCATACCCAGCCCCCTGCTTCCGCACCCTCAAGTTCTTCCTCCCAATCAACATCCCTCCCACCGATATTCTCGCATTCCTCCTCCAAACCCTCAAATCCGCCTTCTCCCAGGGCCTCACCCTCGCCGACATCCTCTCCACCGCCGCCGCCGCCGCCGGAAACCTCCCCGAGAAACAGCGCGGCGCCGTCCTCGACTGCACGGAACTCCACCAGATCACGCTCTCGGCGCTCCGGAAATCCATGTCGCGAATCGACTCGGGGAAGGGCTTCCCCGACGCCAGGGCTTTCCTCAGCGCCGCCCTCACCAACAGAGCCACGTGCCTCGAGGGCCTCCAATCGGCCGCCGGACCGCTCAAGCCCTCGCTGCTCGAGTCCCTCGCCGCCGCCTACGCACACGTCAGCAACTCCCTCTCGATGATGTCCGGGCCGGGTTTCCCGGCCGGCGGGAGGCGCCGCCTGCTCGGATCGTACCCGGGGTGGATGTCGGCGGGCGCGCGGAGGGCGCTGCAGATCCAAGGGGAGGATTACGGCGGCGTGACGGTGGCGGCGGACGGGGGAGGGAATTTCACGACGGTGAGCGAGGCGATCGATTTCGCGGCGAATAACAGCGCGGAGAGGGTGATTATATACGTGAGGGCAGGGGTGTATCGGGAAAACGTGGAGATTCCGAGCTGGAAGACTAACATTGTGTTGATCGGAGAAGGGAGTGACGTCACCGTCATCACGGGGAATAGGAGTGTTGCTGATGGATGGACTACTTTCAGATCTGCCACACTCGGTAATTAATTAATTAATTAATTGATAATAATAATAATTATTATTATATTATTATTTGTCGATCTCAGCTGTGTCTGGGGATGGATTTCTGGCCCGAGACCTGACCTTGGAGAACACGGCGGGCCCGGAGAAGCACCAGGCAGTGGCCCTTCGGATCAACGCGGACCTAGCAGCCGTCTACCGGTGCACCATCACGGGGTATCAGGACACCCTGTACACGCACTCGTTCCGCCAGTTCTATCGAGAGTGCGAAATCTACGGAACAATAGACTTCATTTTCGGGAATGCAGCAGTTGTCTTCCAGGGATGCAACATCGTATCGAGAATGCCGATGCCAGGTCAGGGCACGGTCATCACGGCCCAATCCCGAGACAACCCGGATATGGTCACAGGGATTTCCTTGCAGAACTGCTCGATTTTGGCCACGGATGAGTTGTACTCGAATTCAAGCAACGTGAAGAATTTCTTGGGCAGGCCGTGGAGAAATTATTCCAGGACGGTGGTCTTGGAGTCGTTCGTTGATGATTTTATCGAGCCTGAGGGGTGGAGTGGCTGGGTTGGGGATCAGGGGCTGGACACTTTGTATTACGGGGAGTACGAGAATTACGGGCCTGGATCGAGCACGGATGGTCGCGTTTCTTGGGAGGGTTACCATGTGATGGACTATTATGATGCGTCTAATTTTACGGTTTCTGAGTTTATTGCTGGGGAGGAATGGCTGGATTCAACTTCATTTCCTTACGACGATTGGGTGTGACCGTGTGAATCATGTGATAGGAATACTTGCATCATTCGATGAAATGGTCGAAACCTGAGTTGTAAAAGATACGTTGAAATTTCAGAGTACGTAATTATTAAAGAAAACCTATGCACAAACATTTTGAGCACAACTGCATTAATCTTATGGAGATGAGTTATATACACATCTTATGCCACCACACTTCTAACCAAAAGAAGTACCAAAAGGGTATTGTTATATTTACCATCAACATAATCTTATCAAGGGGGGCCTAATAATAATAATAATAATAATCACAGTTCAGCAGAATCGTAGCTTGGAGTAAAGTTCTCCGAGAGCAGCATACAATGGATCAGCAGCCTTGGGCCGGTCCACAGTCCCAAGCAGAATATCAGCCGTAGTTAGATAAGGGTCCCCATAGAAACGAAGATTTGTATCCATTCTCGTGGCAACAATGTTTCCCTCAAGTGAGACTCCAACAAACGCACCTGGGATTATGATATCAACAATAAAAATGCATCATGGTTAACTCAACTAACTATTCTCGTATATAAGTTTATTAGTGAACTTAAAACAGTGTTATAAGTTATAACGAATAATTCGATTTATTTTTCTCCAACACCAAGCATCTGCTTACTTACAGAAATTTCAAGAAATCGCAATATTTTTTTCTAGGTTAATGGGTTATTAACAACTAAGCAATACCTACTATTTTGGGGTTTTAGATAATGCATGAACATTGTCAAAATCATACCTTTGCTGCAACTGTAAGTGTAACACATGCCAGAACCTTTTTCTCCGGCTCTCAAATCTGCCTCTACGACTCTCCCAACGGGTCCAGCTGCAGCACTGCAACCTGCACCAAGAGAAAAATGCATGCGACTGGAAAATGTTTTCACGGCATTGGAATCATGCAGCACGATTATGAAATCCATGAATTCACCTCCAACCTATAAGAGAAAAGGTTCATGCAGATGAAGATAAAAGGGTGTTAGCAGGCCAGTTAATAACAATAGTCAATAATAATAATACTCCATCCGACCCACACAATGTGTTTTGTTTATGTTCGGCTCGGTGATTAATGAAAATAATACTTATGTTTGTCGTGGGTTTGTGTGGTGTTAATTATTTAACTAACTTTTAACATAACCAAAAAATATAAAGTGAGACGCTTTCAGTGGGATGCCCAATGGTAAGTGGATGGAGGGAGTAATAAGGCACAGACCGAAGCATCTGCATTTCCAGCTGTTATCTTCCAAAACAAAACAACATAATCCTACAAAAAGTTCATAAGACCCTAACAACTCATCTACCTCTAGTTCTTCTCTGTGTTATGTTTTTTTTTTTCATTTTTTCCAATAATGTCTTATTGATAGTTTCATATGCACATTTGTTACTCGATACATATTAGCAAATCGGAAGGATTAAAATATATTTGCATTAGTTCCTAGTTTGCAAATTATATACTAACCTGTAAAATAAAAGAAGTGAAATAAATTCTAGCCCTGAGAAAAATTAATCCATACCTGGGCTCCCCATCCCAACCCAAACGAGAGTATGGCAGAAGGCGCAGACCACGATCCATCTGATCTTCGGGAAACAACCAATCCAGTCCCAACTTTGTACGCGAGCAACACACCAGCTTTGACAACAGTCAGGATCGCTAAACCTTGGGCTCCTTTCAAAACAGCAGCAGGGATAGACTTCTCAGGGTTCAACCTAGACACCTGTGCATTATACTCTTTAAATGTCACTTTTTCATTTTCATATTTTACCCAGATTTGTTATTGTTTTTAAAGAAAATAAGAAAGCATACTATCATTTATTCTCTTCTCGATCACATCTACAGTTCTACACACTTTTCAAATAAGAACCAAATCATAACTGCACATTTCCATACAGATTTTACAAATCACTCACTTATTCCTGACTGCCATTAACTTTTTTATCATTATTTAATTAACTCGCGTCAACTATCATCTTATATTTTCGCACTGCAGTTGGTCACCCGAAATTCATTTATTACTTTTGATATAAAAAGACACAATTTTTCATGAGCGAAAGGAAAGACAAGCACCTGGCAATAGCTCCTCAAAGTATTCGAAGACTTGTAGATCTCATGCTCCATTGAAAAACCCACAGGAAGATTCAACCACCCTCTCGAGCTAGTCCAATCCATCACATCATGCTTCGCAACTTGCGTAGCATTACTAATAGTATTGATCAACACACCCTGCAGCGGATCAAGCCTATCGTAACAGGTGTCGCACACCCTCTGCGGGTTCCTCTCCCTAAACTTAACAGGCAACAAGCACCTCCCTTCCGAGCACGCCCTACAAAATATCCCTCCACAAAAGCGGCAATGGTGTCTTCCGCGGGTGAAAGCCGTAAATAGAGAATTGCACTGCATGCAAGCTGTTGTGGAACTATCCGGAAGCCACTCGGGTGGTTCAGCTTCCAACACCTCCTTGTACGCGTTGCAATTAAACGGGTTTGGCTCAAGAAGAGGCGGAGCACTCGGTGTGTAAACCGAAGAGTGAACAAAGGTGTCACCGTTTTTTTCAGATCCAAGAAACGAAACGTTCGAGCTCTGCAACTGTGGGAGCCCAGGAGGGCCTTTGTTACGCCCGGTGAGAATTGCGAATATGCCACCCAAGACATTTTTCAAGTTCACCTCAGGAGGGCCAGTTCTTGGCAGGGAGGTGTAAGGGCCATCGTCCCCAGAGTCGTACCCTCCATCGGCAAAGTCTTCAGGGTCGAGAGGGAATGGATAGGATACTTTCTGATTCGAAAGCTCCGAGTGATGACCTTCTTCGGGAGTCCAATCAAAGTCATCTACGTATGGTAACTTGGTATTATCTTTTTCGAGACTGGAAAGTGAAGCGTATGATACTTTTCCTTCTGGTGCCGCCATAGATCATGACCTACTCAGTAGATTGTTTACAAGGAAGACGACAGCAACAAGAAGAAGAAAAAACCTAGACAAAACAACAGTGAATAATTTAATGTAACAAACTAAATAAACACAGATACGAAAGAATGAATCTTTATGTTTGATTATTGATTATTAGTTGGATTTGAAATTTAAAAGACAACATAATCAGAGCTTCTTACCGGGGAGCGCGTTCTAGGGTTACGGAGACGGGGCGATAAATTAAATCAAATCAATCGTGATGATATAAGACGTGAATCGAATTGTGATTATCCGGGTGGGGTGATTTGATTATCCCTTGATATTGGGGATTGGAAAATTAGGGGAGGATTTTTATGTGTACGTTTGAGAAGAGAAAAGGATAAAGAATAGAGGAGAAGATGAAGGGGTACAAGAAAAGGAACCCTATTACAACACGTTTTACGTTTATTTTTTTTATTTTTTAATATTCAGAAATAGTATTCATTATTGGAATCATTTCGTCACACTAAAATTATACAGTAATTATTCTGTTAATTGAAATTTTGTTACTTCAATTTTATTTTTGGGATTCTACTCTTAAAACAATTTTGCAAAATCATTAAAATCATTTTTTTCTAAATTTCAATCACTTTTTTAGGCATTGTTTTTTGAAAGATTAAAATAAATATTATATTTGTTTTATATTCATAATATAATAATAGGAGTATATTTTATCCATCCCAAAAAACTTCTCGAGTATTTCTTTTGTAATTTTAAAAAAAGTATGAGATTAGTATTTATTTATTTTTAATTTTTTCTTATTTAATCACACAGAAAGTTCTAAAAGTACATTATATTTATATTAAATCGTAATCATAGTTAAACAATCACTATCACATGCAAAATTCAAAATTCAATGATCAAACATAAAAAATACATTATGTAATATCCATATTTATCTTTAGTTGATCGCCTCAAAAAAGGTACAGTAAATAGAATCAAATTAGGTAAAGCCAACATTTAAAATGGTACAGATGGTGTAAACTCACATCACAAGTAAATCCATCATATATATCATATCCTTAGTTTCTTTCCAGGATGTGGTGACTCGTCATCATAAACCTTACCATCCTCGTTTTTCTCACCACTCTCGCCCTTTTTCTTCGCAAGTATTTTATTTATCTTGTGCAGGTCGTTGGTGAGTTTCTGATCTCTATTCTGTTTGCGGGTCTTGCGACCGTCTTGCATCTTCACACCAAACTGGAATGCGGCTTTCGGCATTGCTTCCTTCTGCTCATTGTACGTAGCCCATTCCTCCTCCGTCTCAAAGTCCCACCGGTGAAGACGTCCCTTTGCCTGTAAAATAATGCAATATTTCTTGCGGGTTACAATTACAAGTTACCCTTGAAGTTTGTGGTATTACATAAGAATTAGAGTAATATATTTTGACCCAAAACCTGACTGTAAAAAATGTCATCAAATATATTACACAACTATACAACTCTAATTTTCCACTTTTTGACCTTTCCGTAATATTCCAATTTTAGGCCCGACTATTTGTTGTAATTGTAAAGATTTCCGTGGTGGAACTCAAGTGCAAACACAGAATGGAACATGTTTTTGTAACTTTCAATTTAGCTCCTTTGTTAGAATTTAGCCAAACCTCAAAGGGCAATTTTGTAATTACAAATCATCCCTAGTTTGGGTGATAAAATAGTCATGGTATAGTATCTATCTTAGCATCTAGAAAAGAATTTTTTATAGCAAAAAGCAAGACATAATTTATGTTGTGCTTATTTCATTAATATTTTGAAATGAAAAACAAACTCACCCGTCCACCCATATCCATTTTAGTCAAGTCGCCTTCATCATCACTGTCGACAACCTCACGGTTATATTCTTGGTAACCAGGATAGCATTCAGAGTAGCTCTCGGATATAAAATTAGGGTCTTTTTCACGAGCATCCTTTTCCCTTAGTTGTTGAAGCCTCTCATCATCCCTTTTAAACACAGATCCTAAGCCCCTATCCTTCTCTTCTTGTGTCATACATTGTGGGTCCAGCAGGACTTCTGAGCCAGGTTGCATATCATAAGCCTGCATGTCTTGCTGTATGTATTGCTCCGGGTAAGCCATTTGTTCAGCATATTGGTAGTTCTGCCACTCCCCCTGGTAACCACTAGCCAACGCTTGTGCTTGCAACGCATCATATCCGTTCTGAATTATTAAACAAATATAATAGCACATAGAAAACACGGAGCAATCAAAACGGGTAGAAAAATCAGTGGCATAGCAAAGCAAGGTTAGTGGAGTAGTAATTAGAAAAAATGGGGATTTTTAAAAGAAACTAGCCCTGAATTTAGCCTGATTATGAAAAACTCCAATTATATTTCAAATTAAATATACCTCATAAAGTGCTATCAACACAAATTTGAGGTTTGTATGATCAACGAATACCCTATCTTGGGGATGCAATTTATAAAAGAGAATGAAATGTAGAAGGTATTCGTAATTTTGACACATAATTGGGATTATTACAATTAGACTAAACCTCCCAAAGGGTAGTTTTTGTAATAAGCCCAACATATATTTGCAATCTAATGGAGTAAATAAATTATGTCTGAAGCAAAGAAGTAAAAATATGCACTGACCCCTTCTTGCCAACCATGTGACAGCTCTGTGGGTGGAACTGGGCCATAGGCGGGCTCAGCAAAGTAGGAATTTTTCTCTTTATTTCGAGGAGACTCTTCCATGTCCTCTGAAATCGGACTTTGGCTCATATCTTTACTAGGAATAGAGTAATCTATACCTTCACCCACAAAAATATCATCTTCCTCTTTCCTAATAGCAGTTGTTTCTTGTTTCTCATTTGGGTCAGGGAAATTCTTATTGGGAAGAGGGGGAGGTGGTGGTAGGATTTCTCTTCCATTCTGATTCTTCAGAGTATCAGATTTCAATACTCTCTCATCTTCCTCATATCCATTAGAAACTGATATAGTCTTTCCTGTTTTAATGTCATATTAGAACAGGCAATTTAACACAAAGGAAACAAATACTGAGGCAAATAAGAGAACACATTGTTGATTCCTAAAACCAGCCTAGGCACCTTTTTCTCTGAATAAACCGCCAGTTTAACGTTCAGCAATTTTTACAGCATTGGTCCTACCTCTTTTAGCAAGCATTCTCGTAAACAGATTTTAGTATATCTGAGTGTTTAATTAGCACCTTAATGTCTAGAACATTTTAAGAATGAAAAATCAGTAGCAAACTTAAAGGATCATTTGCACTAGAAGATTGCATGTAGCAGAACTCAGAGAACAGAAAAAATAGTTTCAAACTGTACTCTTCACCTTTTGGATCTCTGTCTTTCTTCTTCTTTTTCATAACTTTTCCCGATGAACCAAGGCGAAGATATGTCATAATCTTAGCAATTCGGTCTAAAACTGAACCATCAACACTCACAGTAACCATTTCCTGGAAGGATCGAAAAAGATAGAATTTCCAAAATAACCATCATCAATCAACAATGAATATTGGCACTAAGAGAATTGTCATGAAGAATGAAGTGGGAAACTGTTTCACCTCAGGTATAGGACAATCAGCTTTACTTCTATGGACTGTGGTTGGAATATCATGAGAGAACCCATTTTCCTGGAATACATGCAAAGTAGACTTTTTTGGTTAGACATAGCTCATAGAGCAACTTTTGTGCAAAAAGAAAAGGAAACCCTTTTAAGCTCTTGAAAAACATTAGCATTGGCCCTTACACCCATACTCAGGAAAGTAGTTAAGTTAAAAAGTTGCTAAATTAAGGTCGTACTTCGTACACTTGACTAAATTACAAGTAGGCTGAATGATCAAGCACAAGAAAAATGCAAAGAGGGAAAAGAAAAGGAAGTTTACAAGGTTTCATTTCATTAGGCGTTTTCACTTTATTTAAACTCAAAATGCAGCACTTATCACTTTTGGGTGTTAAATGAAGTTTTGAGGAAGAGTTATGTTCCTCTTTATCTCTTATAAAATATATATAGTTCATCTAATAATGAGAGATTTTAAATAAAATTTTGAAAATTTTATAATTTACTGTTATACAAAGCAAGCTACAAAATGACTACATGTCTAAAGCACAGAAAAATAGATTATCTCACCATGTTATAAATAAAAGCCATTCGCCCAGGGAGGAACATTTCATTTGTTTTGATGACAGTTGATGGTTTGACTATCCACTGATAAATCGACTGTTACAAGAATATTACGTCACTGAGATAACAAAATCAAAATCAGAATCAAGTGCCATACTCAAACTACCTTGGAAGAAATAATACCTTTGCTGATGCAGTGCGGAAAGCTACTGGCAGGTCATCCTTTGGTCCTCTGTAAGAGAAGTGATGTTTTTCAATGCACAAGATCAAGGAAAATGAAGATTATCAAGGCTATATATATGGACATATAACATGTCATTTTTATGCATCGATATTTAAGAAATAATGTCAGTTGGCAACACATCAGATAACTGTTCTTGGGCTTCTGCAAAGTGGTCAAAATCTCAAACATGGTGACTGTTCACATATCAGATACGTGTTTGCTTGGCTTTTGCAAACTGGTCACCATCTCAAACAATGTAAGTGTGCATCCACTGTTACATCTTCTTTAGCACAAAAAAACAAATGCAACAGTTTGTAAGCTATCGGAATGCTTATAGTAAGCAGGTTGCCTCACAAACCAGCAAGGAGAAAACAAATCCAAGAACGTATACAAACCAGGTCTCTATACAACTACATAAAGCAAGGTTACATACTTAGACTTCCCATCATTCTCTTCTCCAGGCTCAGGCTTCTTGTCTATTTCACTTCTCACTTTATGTAGCAAAGCGAAATCCAGTCCTTTCACCAAATGCGTGTGCTCAACATCACCTGAACGGCATAATCAGGCCCCCATAAGTAAATTGACACTGGGAAAATAACGAGCGAAACTCAAGACTCGGTAATCGTATCATTAATCATCCATGTCAACAGACTTATGTTAACCATTTTCAAAATAATGATTTAGCCATTAAATATAAACAATGGCCAAAATAATGAAACCGGATATGCTGAAACTACAAGTTAAATTATTTGTATTCAAACGCATGATTGCGCATAAGAGATGCAGGTTTGAAAAAAATGGTTGTCGATAATACTGAGAACTAGTCGGAGTAAGAAATAGTTAAATGGCTACCAATAATCATTTATGTTACTCCTATTTAAGATGGTCATGCTGGAATTAAAAAAATACGAGTGTTAATGTGCCATATCATATGCACACTTGACCTTCTTGTTTAGTTAACTACCATCTCGAGAAATCAAAGAGTATCCTAAGAAGAATGTATGTCACCCCATAACATACAAGATATTTGCTAGCATCCCTTCTAGGTGATAATACTAATTACTAGCTAACAGTTGCAATGTAAGAACTCATACCTCCAAGATATTTGCTCTTCTCGATAGATAACTTGTGCGCATCAGCAGCCCTGTTTATCACCGGAATAAGTTTTTGTAATTAGACGCAGAAACATAAAAATGTACTACATGTTACCGAAATATGTATTGACCAGTGGAAGAAATATCTCACAATAGGTCAACATTTCCAGGCGGAGCAACAGCGTGAAAGGAAGTCAACTCGGTAATCTCATAATCAGGATTCTGATCTTCTCTCCGTTCTTTTGCTCGGTCCCGGTATTTTGGCAGCTCCGGCTCTTCCGGTTTCTCCTCTTTGCTGAGAATTTAAATCAGCACCCTCAGAAAACTAGTAGTGTCACGCAAATATATACATACAGAACCGGTAAAAAGGAGAAAAAAAAAGCTTCTCCCCTCATTCTGATAGAAATTACTAACATCAACTAACCCAAGTAAAACACGGAAAACATTAACAAAATTTAATAAGAAAAAATGATTACTCCATCAGACCTATGACTGGAGAACTAGAAAATTCGAGCTTCATGAGCATTTGAAATATACATACATACAACATACATATATTTATATTTAAATATATAAATTGGACGTACTGGGGGCGGCGAACGGTCTTTTCCTTGTGATTGCGCTTCGAAGACATCTTTAAACTTGAACGCAGATTCAATTGATCGAGAACGGAGTGAATTTGTGAGTTTAATTTGATAATAGCTTTCGCGGTTAGGTTAGGGCTTTTGATGGGAAATTCTCTCTACTGAAATCGTTAGAGGTGGAGGAGAGAAAGATGACTCGACGAGGTTGGTCGTTGGCTTGGGTCCTTGAATTTACGTATATACCCTTATTTTACTTCTTACAAACATTTTTCATATACTATTTGTTGTGAATTTTAAATTAATAAAGTACTAGGCTACTAAGTATAATTTTTCATTTTTATTTATTATATTTAAAATTTTCAATTCATCGTATTAATAATTTATTATTAATAATTTAAGGGAAAAATACTGATTAGCCTTTTTTTCAACATTTTTTTACCAAAACAAGTTCCAATTTATGTACCAATTAGACTTTTTTGTTCCAATTAGGCCGAAAAATGTAGCTGGAAGGACGAAAACATGTTATTAATATTGAATTTTAAAATTAAAATTAAAAATTAGTTGAAAAAAAACATTTTAAATGTGAATTGTACTATTTTTTTTTATATACGTATCATTAACTTAAATCATCATTTTTTATTTTTTAAATTATTAATTGTATGAAATATCACTTTATTTATTATTACTAAAATACTGCATTAAAAAAAAAAAAAAAAAAAAGCAAACATCTATGTATAGATCCGTTCATATTATAGTCAGTGACAGTGAGTTGGATAACGGCTAATACCTTTGGTTGGAGAAGTCCTTTCTCCAACCAATTTTGGACCAATACGATGTAATTATAAATCATAAATTTTGGACCAATACGAATATAAATCGAAATTTAATATTTGAACGAATACGAATACTTATATATATTTATGAATACGAATCGAATCAAAATTTAATATTTGAACGATACAAATACTTGAATATATTTATGAATACGAATCGAATAGTGAGATATTCGACTGGATTCAATTACATGCCTCATGATGTAACTTAGTTATCTTACTTTGGCTGCTTACTTTTTGTTTGGCTGCTTTTTGGCTCTTTTAAGATTGTCGTATTTTGTATTTCTTGTGCGCTTGCAACTCTTTATTTTCTATTGGATATATTCCTATTGTTCATTTCATTTTTTTTATTTGGTTTTGTTGATGTTATTTTGAGAGTTTTGTAATGGCTGGATTTTTTGTTGTCTCCATGCATTGTAAGCATTAGTCTCATCCTTCTTTCCTGCAGTTATTACACTTCTCCAATGCTTATATAGGGAGCAATTCCCTAAATTGCAAAATGTCAGATACATCAAACATGAAAATCCAGATGCAATTGACTGCTCAAATTTTGTTGACTTAGCATGTTCATGTTAACAGCCATGGAAAGTTTATAGTACTCCTTTAGGTGCAATTTGGATAAAGAACATTTGCCTCCCGATCATTTTTCTCTCGTTCTCTCAACAGAGAAAATCTATTTGCAATCTCATGAAAAAGTTCATTCGATTAAGTCATGAAATTACCCATGCAGAGATTAGTCAAGAAAAGGGAGGATTACGGAAATCTGCTCCAGTACAATTCCATCTGCCCTACTTTTCTTAAGCTCGGGATGGTTGAATTCATTATGGGGGAGGATGATAAACTGACCCTTGTTCTCATTCTTCTCAACAGCCCAACCAGAGTTCTCTACATGCTTGTCGATGAACTTGTCTAGAGACGGGCCTTCAATGTTGATGGCCTGTGAAACAATCATCTTAAGGCCCGTAAAGAAAAACAAGCACTTTGGCTAGGTACCTCAACAGGCACTAGCATGAAGGAACTTCCCAGAGAAGAATACATACCTCAGCAAGAACAGATCTTGGGACTTTTCGGTAAGTTAGGGAGAGGATATGAATAACATAAGCTTGAATTGCTTGCTCAAAACCTGATACAACCAGCTATGAATGTTGGATCAATGAAAATATGTGCAATGACAGTAGCAAGTAGCAACTGAAGGAAGAAAAGTAGGAACAGTGACTAATCCCACTTTACCTGGTATAACGTCTAATATGTGATGGTTCTTAGCAGCTTCATCCCAAAACTGACGGAATCTGGCAGTCTGCATTATCATAGGGCCACAATGAAATTCATTCTTTCAAAATGATTTCCAATATTAGTATGAAGCCCAAAGGGACTATATTTCATAACATCAAGTAAATAGAGAATACGCTAAACTAAACTTACCTCCAAGTAGTGAGAGAGAACAATAAGTGTCTTGAATTGCTCTTCCATTTGCTGACATTTGTCATGACAGAAAAGTCAACCCATAAAGAGTGGTAAGATCAGGAAGTCAAAGTTATCAGCAATATATCCAAACCCAAATTAAAAGTAACGCGATGAAAAGCCCATAAGACTGTAAAGCTGAAATGGAAAAAGATCCTCGTTTCTTACATTGACTGAACAATAAATTTAATGTAAACAAAAGTATATAAATACACGCATATCTTCTAAACAGCAAACTAAAGAAGATCAAGTACTTAATTTCCATCGATAACACTAATCAAAAGCACAAAAGATCCAGAAAACATTTCACTTATATCATGTATGTAATCTACTCTCATTTCGTAACTGTACAGTTTAAGCAAAAAGCGACAGGCATTAAAAAGGGTGTCGTAAAATACCACTCTTTCAGGAATTAGAAAGAGGCACAGGCTAAAATCAGGTGCCGGCATTGCCATCAGAGCCTGCAAAAAAAAGTAACAATACACAAACACTATGGCATAAAAACCTCTTGGGAAATAAGGAAAAGAGGATCCGTTTTTAGCTTGAGTCCCCACTTACCTTGATCAAAATCCGAGCAACAATTTGAGTACTAATTCTCTCCGGCTCAAACTGCATTTTATTATTTTTGTCAAAAAAACAATAACTAGGAATCAAAATTCCAGTAACAAAGAATAAATATTACAAACGGGGAAGGTGCAGAACCTGGTAGAGACGGAGAAGGCACAGGTTTGCATTCACACTGTAGGTTTTTGACGAGACCTGCAATTAAATTAAAATAAATTAAATGAAAACCAGAAAAATTAGATGAAACAAAAATAAGATTAAGAAAAACACAATTTGAAATAAAATAAAAAGAGGCATATGAATCCGCAATACTTGTTCGTTGACGTAGTTTTCAAGGTCGGGTAGGATGTCGGGGTTGTAAGGATTGACGGCGACTAGCTGCTCCACCGTGTACGATATCTTCTGATCCGACGTCGTATTGCTCATCTCTCGTCCCATTGCTTCACTGCTTCTCAGAATTCAGAAACATTAATATTTTGAATTTTCATTGAACAAAAAGAAGTGGGGATACCGTTCAGTTAGGGTTTTGAGTTCGCTGGACTGCACATTATGTTAAAGTACTACTTTGCCCTCTCAAACATATTCATCCATCCCAGCTAATTTCACCTTTAAAAAACAATACAGTAGTTATTATAATTACACACGTGACATATGTAAAAATATTACTATTTTTTTATTTTTTGATCCAAAAATAAGGGAAAATGTATTTTTATGTTACAAAGTACTAATTATAATAAATAAAGTTTAAGAAATAAGTGAAAAAAAAAGTAAAACTAAAATTTTATTTTAAAATTAAAAACTAAAATAATTTTTTTTGAAAAGTATGTATAATTAGTTGAGACATTTAAAAAAATGTTCATAAATAATTGAGACAAATGTACTATTATATTTATAAAGTAAATTTTTTATATTTTAATATTATTTTAATGCTTAAAATATTAATGTAATTTTTAGTAAAAAAATGTATTTCTCTTCAAAAAAGAATCATAAATAAATAAAAAATAATTTTCACAAAAATAAAACTTGTTTTTACATTTCTATTTGATGATATTTGAATCAGTGTAAGGCCGAGTGGTAATGCCTGTGATGGTGATGATGTGGGTGTAATTCCTCGACGACGCAGGGTTCGAATCTCGGGTGAGACAAATTTTCATTGAAATATTATGAAGGTTTGTCTTGGGGTTCGACCTGTTGGCTCTCTCGCACAGGTGTCTGCTACTCGGGCACATTCCTCGATTTACATCTTACTCGATCGGGTAGGAGTGGAGTTTCTCGTCTCTCCTCCTTATAAAAAAAAATATATATATATATATATATATTTGAATCAGGGTAGTTTTGGATACGGTTTTCTTTATTTAATCAAGGTGATAGTATTAATTGGGCATCAATCAACGGCGCGGATTGAGGTTTAACTTTTCTGATTAATTAATTATTAATATTAATAAAAATAATAATGAATAGATTGGAAACAGTGGTAAAGATAATTAAAATAAGTTTAATTAATTGTGTATCGTTAAACTATGTCCCGCAAACGGCTAACCCGTCCGTTGTATTCATTCTTAAATGGAGTATTATTGGATATTTTTACTGCTACTTAGAGTCTTAGACATGTTTTTTTTTTACTTAATTTCAATTTTGTTCAGTTTAAGTTTAGTTGATCGCTTAAGTTCACTTCAAAATAAATTAAAATAAAATAAATAAAAAATAATTACAACCTATAATTTTAAATATACAATCTAATTACTGTCATAATATTATTAATATTTTAAAAAAAGTATTTCAAATTTTATAAAAATTATTATTATTTTTATAAAAAAATCAATTCAGTTCAATTTAGATCGCTTCAGTTATAGCTTAAATTCAGTTCAATTTAGTTCAACCGATTTCAGTTCAAAAGAACAGATTCTTAGATTATTTAGAGCATTTGATTAGTCATACATTCACTAAGAACATCTCCAATGGAGAAGTAGAAGTTTACGTGTACTTCTACCTCTCATCCAAAAATGCGGTAAAAGCCATTGGAGATGCGGTGTGAAAATTAGGAGTTCCTAAAACATCTGGGGTAGAAGAACTTCTACCCGGATAGAGGTAAATTATATTATTATTTTATTATTATTATTTACCATTATTAATTTATTATTATTATTTAGATTATTAATTAACAAAATTAATACGGTCATTGTAATTTTTAACGTAACGAATTATTATTTATTTTATATAAAAATTATTTAAAATTAAGATTTTTGAAATAGATTAAATTTTAACTTATTTTTTATTTTAACGAATTATTCTATTTTATATAAAAATTAATACAAAATAAAAAATTTCAAATAGTTAAATTTTTAGCGTTAAAAATTACTTATATAAAAATTAATTAAAAATAAGAATTTTTAATATATAAAAATTATTTAAAATTAAGAATATTGAAATAGATTAAATTTTATTATTTTTTTTTTTTTTTGGTAAATGTCAATCACATAAAAAAATAAAAGGTATAATACATTACGGCGCATAGTGAATGAAGCCCCCACCGCATCACAGAGCTAATAGACTAGCTCTCCAACCATCACAGAGCTAATAGACTAGCTCTCCAACCATCCAAACTAAAAAATATAGAACTAAAAGTACAAACACATCACCAGGCTATATGCCATACCCTCTGCAGTGCTCGTGCCTGAAGAGAATCAGGGAGTCGTAACGAGAGTATCCTCTCCCGTATGATAGAAATCGCCTGAGAAGCCACCAGTCCAGACGATATCGACCGAGCCTCAAATATCCTTGTGTTCCTCTCGAGCCAAATATAATAGATCAGAGCAGCGAGAAGTCCACGATATGCACAAGATATCAAGTGTCTCCCACGCCATCGACTAGCAGCCCGTAGTACAGCACTATGCCAACCTCCACGTGGCCATAGAAAACCCACCTCCATCTGTAATCTCTGCAGACAATCCTGTGAGAACGGACACTCAAAGAAAAGGTGGGAGTGTGTCTCAACGCTCTCACCACCACATAGTACACACGAGTCATCCCCCCGACCAATCCAACGCTTATCCCGAGTCGGCAGCCGACCTCGAATAGCCATCCAAAGAATGAAGCAATGACGTGGTATACGTCCTGGTCCAGTCAAAAGGGCCGCCCACGGCACCTTGGGACCCTCCGGGCAAAAAAGAGTATATGCCGAATCGGAGGTATAAGTCCCTGACCGATGCAATGTCCACCGCATTGTATCTGTCCTCACATCAATACTCGGCAAGTCATCCATAAGATCAACGAACTCCGTCGCAAAGTCAGCTGGCCATCTCCACACCCCATCAACTATGACCATACTCAACGACGTAGCCCTAGGGAGCCTCCTAAGCCACGGTCCCAACTGACACACCTCCTCCAGTCGACCACGGGGATGCCACGGGTCCCTCCAAAGGTAAAAATGCGATCCATCCCCGACCTGCAACTGAATAGCTGGTAAAACAGCCGAACGTAGCTTAAGAAGTTGTCGCCAGCTCCAAGAGCATGCCCTCGGCACCTTAGCACTCCAAAAAGAGTGTCTTCTCAGTCGATTCTCCTGTATCCAACTGACCCACACAGATTCCGGGTCCGGACTCAGAATAGCCCAGATGTGTCTAGTCATAAGGGCCCGATTCTGGGCAGTGAGATCCCGGATACCTAGACCACCCTCTCTGGCAGGCCGGCAAATGTCAATCCATCGGACTTTGGCATACCCCTTGTTGCCCAATCCAAACCAAAGAAATCTCCTCAGCCGTTTCTCGATCTCCTCGATAATCCCCTGGGGAAGAATGAAAACACTAGCCCAGTAGATATGTAGAGTACCAAGAACTGATCGGATCAGCTGTAATCGCCCTGCATAAGATAGAGTACGAGAGGTCCACGAGCCCAGTCTAGCATCAATCCTCTGTAGCAGGGGGGTACAATCTCTCAGACGCAACTGACCAGAGATCAGAGGAACACCTAGATAACGCACCGGAAGAGTCCCGACCGTGAAATCAAAGACAAGCTGGAGTATCGACACATCATCCTGCGCCTGGATGGAGAGATAGATATTACTATTATCTACATTCACATGTAGCCCCGAGTAAGTCGAGAAAAGTTGTACTCCCCGTTTAAGTGTAGTGATAGACACAGGGTCGGCATGACAGGCAAGAAGTAGGTCATCAGCAAAACTCAGCATATAGGTCTGGGTCCTCTCACATCTCCAATGATATTGGAACTCCGGCTCAGCCTGAATATGCCACTCCAAGATCCCATGCAAGACTTCCATCACTAGGACAAACAAAAAGGGTGACATCGGGTCCCCCTGCCTCAATCCCCGAGCACCTCTGAAATAACCCTCAGCCGACCCATTGATGTTTACCGAGTAGGCAGGAGTAGTGAGGCACTCCATAATCCAACCGATGAACACCTGATGGAATCCCATAGTCTCCAGCGTCGCCCGCACAAAGCTCCACTCAACAGTATCATAAGCCTTCATCAGATCGACTTTCAGCACGCATCTGGCCGGGAGTCGCCTTTGTCTGTACCCCTGCAGTAACTCCTGGGCAAGGAGGATATTATCCCCAATGCGTCTGCCAGGGACGAAGGCCGTCTGAGACCGATCAACCAATAAAGCCATACTGGCACTCATACGATTCAAAATAATTTTCGCTATCACCTTGTACAACACATTGCAGCACGAGATGGGCCGAAAGTCCTTAGGATGCTTTGGGGCAGCAACCTTCGGAATAAGCGAAAGAATCGTTGAGTTAACCTCCCTAACAAGCTTCCCAGTGCGGAAGAAATCTGAAATAGCCGTGAGACTCTCAGATTTAATAACCGGCCAAGCGTGTTTGAAGAACGCTGATGAGTATCCATCAGGACCTGGGGCTCTATCGTCATCGAAGGCAAATAGAACGCTCTGAATCTCCGCTGCTGTCACCGGCCTGATCATGTGCTCTGCCATCTCCTCTGTCAATCTCCTAGTCACGAAAGGTCGTAAATCTCCTACCACGGGATGCGTAGACGTGCCCAACAGACCCTGAAAGAACGACACAATCGTGCTGCTAATCTGAGAAGAGTCATGGACAAGCTCCCCCGTAGCCGTCTCAACCTGTAGTATACGCGACCGAGCCCGTCGGGCCGCTATACTCCTGAAGAAGAAGGACGTACACTGATCACCATCGCGTAACCATGATGTCTTCGCCCTCTGGCGTAAGTAGACCTGCTCTGAGTCGATTGCCCGTGCGTACAATCGTCGGCAGATGCCGTCCAACACCAGTAACGGCTCAAAAGTGGGGTCAGTACTCAAACAAGTCTGGACGGTCGAGCAAAATAAAATTTTGAATAGTTAAATTTTTTGCGTTAAAAATTATTTATATAAAAATTAATTAAAAATAAGAATTTGAAATAGTTTAATTTTTAGCGTTAGAAATTATTTTTTATTTTATATAAAATTTAATTAAAAATGAAAATTTTGAAATAGTTAAAATTTTAAAATCAGTATATCCTTTATTATTTCTATAAATATTAAATAAAAAATAAAAAAATAAGTTAGTGGTGAGACTTTTGTAGGTAGAACTATTGGACGAGGTATAAAAATTAATTAAAAATAAGAATTTGAAATAGTTAAATTTTTAGCGTTAGAAATTATTTTTTATTTTATATAAAATTTAATTAAAAATGAAAATTTTGAAATAGTTAAAATTTTAAAATCAGTATATCCTTTATTATTTCTATAAATATTAAATAAAAAATAAAAAAATAAGTTAGTGGTGAGACTTTTGTAGGTAGAACTATTGGACTAGGTATAAGTTTTTTTTAGGTAGAAGTAGAAAAAGTATGAGTTGGTGTGGTCTACTTCTCACCCAAAAGTTGAAACTACTATTGAAGATGCTCTAATAAATAATTCTCTATCTCCTACTAATCCGCACACGAAAAATGCTATATTTACATTAGGTGTATAAAAATCTCTATACATCGTCCATAAAATTTCACACGTTAATGTATTACTAGTGGACGAAAAGAAAAGTGTGTTTATAATTATTGGAGAAATGAGTATATAATTCAATTATCTACAACACTACAACCGATTAGGTAAGTAATTTATAATAGAAAATAATTTAATCAATTTTTTAATATTAAATATAAAATTGAAATTTAGAATATTAATCCAAATATAATTAGATTCATATAAACTTAATATTTTAATTGATATTTATCAAATTTAATTATAGTAAGTAAAGTATTATTAAGATTTTTAAATCAATCCTTCTATCGTACATATATGTGTATGATACATTCTATACCAAATTTTAGTTAAAATATAAAAGATATTCATTATAAAAATAATTAATTATTTGAACAATAAAAAATTTTCATTCTTAAAATCATCAATGCATAAAATATAAAGTATCATATACTAAAATATTCATTATATATAAAAAAATATTTATTAAGAATAAACTATAATGAGTATTATATGTACAATACTCTGTACAGTAGCACGGTAAAAATTGCCTTTTTAAACATTTAGTATATGATTTTTATTTAAACTTAATATAATATATATAATACATTAAAAATTCATGTATTTTTAAATAAATATAATATAATATATATAGTAATTTAGATGTTCGACCTTATATGTACTAAAAGAGTTGATAAGGATTACAAAAAGGAAAGAGCCATGTACTGTATAATAGAATCATAGAAATCTCACATACGAATCAAATTCCGATACACTATTTTTTTTTTTCTTTTATGCTTTTCAGTTTTCATCCAAATGTTCGAATATTATTTTTTTTACCTGATTTTAGGATATACGCCATTCGATAAATGGACGCATTGAATATGCTTTCCGGATATGCGGACGTTCTATTCACATTGTAACATGTCCACCGGTAGTAATCCACCAAATTTTAATTATTAAAATGAAATATTAAAATTTTAAAATATAATTATTTTTATTTTTTAATTTCAATACAATTTAGATGTGTTTAATCTTACTATGATAATTCTTAGGGGGAGTAGAGATAGTATTTATTTATTTATTTTACTCTAAATTATATTGTATACCGTGAGAAAATATGAAAAATGTATTTAAATATTACTATAAGTTATTCTTATTTTAAGAAGTTTATAAACTTTTTAAAACATCATCTAAATTTTAAAATAATTCATAATCTAATTAATTAAAAAACTTTATAATAATTTATTGAATAATAACAATGAAAAATAAAAAACGTAGATTTGAGCGTTTGAGTACGGTGTCATAGGAAAGTAGGATAGGATAACGTTGAAAATAGTAAAAGCTTTGACCTTCAAATCAAAATGTCGGAAAGATAAAGAATTAGTTATATATACACCACCATGGTCCATGAATAAATAAATGTATTACTGTTAAAATAAATAGGATTATCCACTGCGCTTTCAACAACAAAACAGGGGACTCGCTAATCCTCCCTCTGTTAATGGTCGACTGGTTTTTCTTTTTTTAAATAGCTAGAGCGGTATTGTTACTTTTCACAAAACAAAGAAAGACGAACGGAACTTTCGTTACTTACCGCTCTCCTCTGAATTCCCAAAACCACCAAACTGCCAAACCCGCTAGCGGTTTCGGGGAATGCATATATAAACCGCGGCTAGCTTCTCGGTTCATTTCATTATTCCCCACATCATTTCCAATTCCAACAGAACCCCCCAAATTCGTTTCGTTAGTTTGTTAGTTTGTTATCAGAATCGATCAGTCGCCAATGGCGGATCGCGTTCTCACTCGCGCCCACAGCCTCCGCGATCGCGTGGACGCCACTCTCTCTTCCCATCGCAACGACATCTTTCTCTTTCTGTCCAGGTAGGTTAAAAAAAAAACACAACTCCGTAGTAAATAATTTTTACTGCGACGTTTAATTTAATTTAATTTACTTTGATTCAGGATTGAAGCCCACGGAAAAGGGATCCTGAAGCCCCACCAGCTCCTCGCCGAGTTCGAAGCCATCGACAATGCGAACGCTTTCAAAGAGCTTCTCCAGTTCACCCAGGAGGCGATCGTGCTGCCGCCGTGGGTGGCGCTCGCCGTCCGCCACCGCCCCGGCGTCTGGGAGTACGTTCGGGTCAATGTCAACGCCCTAGTCGTCGAGGACCTCACCGTGTCTCAGTACCTTCAATTCAAAGAAGAGCTCGTCGGATCGTAATGTTCCGATCCATTCAACTACTTCACTACTCCTTTCCGATTTTCTTTCGTTTATACTTATAACTGTTTTTGTTGTTGTTTTTGGCAGTGTGGGTGACAACTTTGTCCTCGAGCTCGATTTCGAACCGTTCACGTCGTCTTTTCCCAAGCCGACCCTCACCAAGTCCATCGGCAACGGGGTCGAGTTTCTCAACCGCCACTTGTCAGCCAAAATGTTCCACGACAAGGAAAGCATGGCCCCACTCCTCGACTTCCTCCGCGTGCACCACTACAAGGGCAAGGTTCGAAATCGAATCCTTCAAACATTGTTATTGTTAAAAGTAGTATCATCTAAAAGTTCGAACTGTTAAAGAAATTTGATAACTTGACATTTATATTAATGAGTCGAATATATTCTTCAATACTATGTGGACTGATTTCAACTTATTTGAGAAAGCTCAACAACTGGATAATTAAATTCAGGTGAAGTTGCTTCTGGCAGGAGTTGAACACACTCTGATACCATGTTAGAAGTGGCATTATTTAAAAGTTCGAATTATTAAAGATGTTGGTTAACTTGACATATACTCCCTCTTTCCCTTAAAACAGTGCACACTTTCCTTTTATATACTCCCTCTTTCCCTTAAAACAGTGCACACTTTCCTTTTTGGTTCATCCCTTAAGACAATGCACATTCCATAAATGGAATTACTTTTCACAACTTTATCTTCCCAATACACATTTATTTACCCTTATACCACTACTTTTTCAACTAACTACTTTATTACTTACACATCAATACCTATTATACCCCTACTTTATATTATTAAACACATAAAAAATCACTTTTTCTTAATCTACGTGACATTTTCTCTATGCACTATACTAAGGGATGGAAGGAGTACTATATATCAGTATAGACTAGACAGTAGGTGGAATATATTCTCTAATAGTTATATTGTTATATTTTTGTTATTCAGGATTATACTCCTCTGTTCCAGAGAAATATGAATCTTTTGTATTGTGTATTTTGTGAAGATATTTCTCTAATAAGACAGAATTAGACCTTTAAGAGTAATTCATTTGACTTTGATTTGTGCACAGACTATGATGCTCAACGACAGGATTCGGAACCTTGGTTCCCTGCAATCTGTCCTGAGGAAGGCAGAGGAGTTTCTCTCTACGCTCCCACCCGAGACGATCTACTCGGACTTCGAGTACAAGTTTCAGGAGATCGGGCTGGAGAGGGGGTGGGGCGATACTTCCGCTCGAGTCTCGGAGATGATTTCCATGCTCTTGGACCTCCTCGAAGCTCCCGACTCGTGCACGCTCGAGAGATTCCTCGGAAAGATTCCGATGGTCTTCAATGTGGTTATTCTCTCGCCCCACGGTTATTTTGCGCAGGAGAACGTCTTGGGATTCCCCGACACCGGCGGCCAGGTCGTCTACATTTTGGATCAAGTCCCCGCTTTAGAGCGCGAGATGCTCAAACGAATCAAGGAGCAAGGGCTCGACATTACCCCGCGCATTCTCATTGTATGTTCTTCTCAAGGGCCTTTATAATGAAATGTTATTATAGTAATGTTTGACTCGATTGTGTTGTGTGTGTATAGGTGACTCGGTTGTTACCGGATGCGGTTGGAACGACTTGCGGTCAGCGGCTTGAGAAGGTTTTTGGAACAGAGCATTCGCATATTCTCCGAGTTCCGTTCAGAACCGAAAAGGGCATTCTTCGAAAATGGATTTCACGGTTTGAGGTTTGGCCGTACATGGAGACTTTCACTGAGGTAAAAAAAAACTTACTACTGCTTACGACTTTGTAGTCACACGACCTTGTTATGTATATATGATCGTTTATCGTGTCGTTTTCTTAGGATGTTGCGAAAGAAATTACTGCAGAGTTGCAGGCCAAGCCTGATTTGATCATCGGAAATTATAGTGAGGGAAACCTTGCTGCTTCCTTGTTGGCTCACAAGTTAGGAGTCACACAGGTATGTAAAATTATGGAATATGGAATCGAACTGTGTTACCTTACTTTGTGAAATTATTTCATTTTCTTACATATAACTCAAGTACTAGTTTGCAACATTTTTTTGCAGTGTACAATAGCTCACGCATTGGAGAAGACGAAATACCCCGACTCCGATATCTACCTGAAGGAATTCGACGAGAAGTATCATTTTTCATGCCAGTTCACCGCCGATCTGTACGCAATGAACCACACCGACTTCATAATCACAAGCACGCTCCAAGAGATTGCCGGAAGGTTGTGATCATTTTTTTCTCGATTTAACCTCTATACCACCGGTAAATTCTAAAATTTACTTTTCATGTTTATTGTAATTTATCAATGATTAGCAAGGACACCGTCGGGCAATACGAGAGCCACATGGCGTTCACTATGCCCGGACTGTATCGTGTCGTCTACGGAATCGACGTGTTCGACCCCAAGTTCAACATCGTCTCCCCCGGAGCCGACACCAACGTCTACTTCCCTTACACGGACACCGAGAAGCGTCTCACCTCACTCCA
Source organism: Euphrasia confusa (assembly GCA_954870475.1). Taxonomy (NCBI): domain Eukaryota; kingdom Viridiplantae; phylum Streptophyta; class Magnoliopsida; order Lamiales; family Orobanchaceae; genus Euphrasia; species Euphrasia confusa. Next base: position 31,196,363 of record OX940960.1, read on the forward strand.
CCCTGAAATCGAGGAGCTTCTGTTCAGCAACATCGAGAACGCCGAACACATGTGTGTTATAAAAGACAAGAAAAAGCCGATCATATTCACCATGGCCCGTCTGGACCGCGTGAAGAACCTCACGGGCCTCGTCGAGCTCTACGCCAAGAGCCCGAAGCTGAGGGAGCTGGCGAACTTAGTTGTGGTGGGCGGGGACAGGAGGAAGGAGTCCAAGGACTTGGAAGAGCAGGCCGAGATGAAGAAGATGTACGACCTGATCGAGGCCCATAATCTCGACGGGCAGTTCCGGTGGATCTCGTCTCAGATGAACCGAGTCAGGAACGGGGAGCTGTACCGTTGTGTGGCTGATACGAAAGGGGCTTTCGTGCAGCCCGCTTTTTACGAGGCGTTTGGGCTCACGGTGGTCGAGGCCATGACTTGCGGGCTGCCCACTTTCGCGACTCTGCACGGCGGGCCCGCTGAGATTATTGTGGACGGGAAGTCAGGGTTTCATATTGACCCGTATTGCGGGGAACAGGTGGCAGAGACTCTGGTGAGGTTCTTTGAGGAGAGTGAGAAAGATCCGTCTCACTGGGAGGCGATTTCGACGGGCGGGCTCAAACGGATTCAAGAGAAGTAAGTTAGTTTACTATTTTTAAGTATAATAATTCGTCGACTGGTCTCATATGTGTAGTATTGTTTGTGCAGATACACTTGGCAGATATATTCGGAGAGGCTGTTGACGTTAGCGGGGGTTTACGGGTTCTGGAAGTACGTATCGAAGCTTGATCGTCGGGAGATAAGGAGGTACCTTGAGATGTTCTATACCCTCAAGTTTCGCAAGTTGGTGAGTTTGTGTATATGTTCTTTTGAAGTGAAACAATATATTTGGTTACATTGTAAATTCGTGATGAGAAAAATATGGTTTGTGATTTGGTTTGTTTGTGTTCTGCAGGCTGAAGCTGTACCATTGGCTGAGGAGTAATACTGTGAGCTGAGGAGTTTTTGAAGTTAATTTGCTACTTAAAACTTATTAAATAAAATTTGGCATTGGCTGCAGATGCTGCTTTCTTGTAATTCCAATTTAATGTATGATGGTCTATGTGACCCTATTTCAAATATCTTTTTTAACTTTTCTATGATTTTTGTTTGTCAAAACTTCTGTGTACGTTATTTTTGTAAGTCTGTGTGACCCATAAGGACATGATTTCTCTAAGCGAAACTGGACCGTGTCCAATTAATGCTCAAACTTAGTCACGATTAAACTATTTATCAACAAGTTCACAAATTTACCTTTGTACTTGCTTTAATTTACACATCAAAATGACGTTTTGAGTGATCACATTACATCAAAATTATACTTTCAGGTGTATATATGTTTCCTTCTCGCACGAAACATTTGCTATTTTGCAAGTAAAATTATACTTTTGACTATCACAAAAGATTGTGACAGCATTAGAGCTGTCAATGGCTCTTTAAATCACCCTTCTAACCACATTTCTATTCCTCCCAAAAATCAAAGACTATACATCCTATGATCAACTCATGAGTTTGGACGAATTTCATCCCTCTGATCTGATTATGATCAACTCAAAGACTACGTGCACAATCATGCATCAACCGAAGTCGCTCTACAATTCTAAAGAGAAACGACGTCGTTCTATATATGTTGCGCCACTGGATTGAATTTATGTCACTTGACCATTTTACCCCTAATGTCCAAAACAAACTCAAACACCAATTAAATTTTGTAGACGTTTCTAACAGATACAATAGTCGATCTAGTTTGAAATAAAAGATGCTTATTAGCATCATAATTAAATTGCCAAAACTACCAAGTCAACCATGAATGAAAGAAATTAAAATAAAATCAATCAAACAATTACCGCACAAAATAAATAAAATCAATATTACATATTAACCTTCAACATTGCTCGGAATCGGATCATCATCATCATCATCATCATCATCGCATTGCTCCTTCCTGTTATTTTCTATACACTGCACCACATACTCGAACGTCTCGATCTCACACGGGATCGTCAATCCTCCACTACGGTCGAACCCGAACTCCTCCTCCGCTTTTTCCAGCAGAACTTTAAATAGAGGGTCCATAAGATATCCAGTCGGGATGATGAATCTCCGGAGCTCGGGCCCCACGTACACAGCCAGGTATCCTCTGGGGACATCTGGCGGCGGCTCTGGGCTCGGACAACTTTCATCGTCCGAGTCGGAGTACACGTTGGAACTCTTGAGCCGCATGCTAACCGCCGGCGATATGCCTGCCGATCGAGGGCTGTTGCCGGGGCTGCCGGAGACGTTTTGCCATTTCTGGATGATCCCTTTTAGACGTACCATTTGGCCGATGCCTGTCACCTTGGTTCCAGATCCATTATCATGATCCATTGTTGTGCGTAATTAATACTATATATGTTGTTAAGAGAGAATATATAATGAATACAGTGTAGTAATTATATAGTACTGTACTACAGTCTAATTAATTAGATCATATCGGAACAGGATCGTTGGAAAAGATTTGAATCGTCGTGAGATTCCTTATAGTTATGCGTGTTGATAATTGATCGATTGTGAAACCTTGAATGATTAACAATCACGTGGGGTGCGGGAATATTTGGTTGGAGATCTGATTAATCACGCCATGCAAAACAAGAAATATTGTACATGCATGCCATATGCCATATTGCTAATTAATTAACCCATCTTCGAAACAGTGGCGGTGGCAAGCAATGGCGACGGGAGTAGGGTACGTGGTGATTGTCAATTATTAATCAAATGACAACAAAATAAATAAAAAATACTAACTGGCTGTGTATCCATCAATACCTATTAAATCATCCCAGCATACAATGGTAGGTACAAATTCTAGTTAACACTAATTTGTACCTTAATATAAAAATGGAAACTGAAGTACATATTGTAAGTGTGGGATTACGTAAATGGCAAAGAACATAAATAAGACGAGGCTCGTGTTAAACACGATCTCATTAAAACAAATTTCGACTTCTACTGATATGTGTCTGTATAAACTAGGGAACATAAACAAAAAGAGAAGCAAAAGGTGCTGAAATGTGTTTGTATAAACTCTCCATGCGCGTACGTAAGAAGCGTAGCATAATCATTATAGACATTCAAATTGTTAGTAGAAAACTCCCCTTTATACACTTACTTCATTTTGCATATTTTTTTCAACAGGGATACTCATTATCCCTTTAAAGTTGTCTTTCAATTCACAATTTTGGTTAAGTTTGAAAATTAATTTTTCATTCATTTCTACTCCGATTTGAGCAATGAGATATCGAATCGAAACTCACTTCGATCTCTATATTTTCACAAAAGAAAAAAATGAGTATCAATTAACGTTGGCTTATTTTGATATATTTTCATTTTTTATATTATTTATTTTAGTAAATACTGTGTGTAAATAAAATAAAATTATGTATAGTAGTTAGACCTAAAAAAGTAAATTTGTATCTGTGCATTGTTGAGAGATGCATATATAAATTGATAAATATAAATTATTTGTGATGTGTAAAGTGATGTGTCACTAAATTGGAGTAGTATCTAAACACTATTGAAGGGTTATTTCTTGACTATCTTAAGGGTACAAAATGCCCAACACAAAAACATGTGGTGTGTGTTTCATATAATTTTTTTTTATAATATAAAAATAAAATATAAACATGTTTATAAGATTATTTTAAACATAAAAACTATTTTTTTTTTCTTAAAATTTATACTTCTATTTTATAACTCTAAGCAAACTTTTTGGAATAGTATAAATCATGTTGTACTCGGTAGTCGACTAGTCGGTACCATTTATACTAACCAAACACAACGCCTAGAATGGTGGGTCAACATTTGTCCACGCGAAGCTCATACATTCATCCTCTCTTTTTGTGCCTTATCTTCTCCCGTATAATATGCACACTAACTTCACTCCGACCGACGCACAACCCACTCTTCTTCTTCTCCATTTGTCAATTCAATGGCTTCTTCAATTTCCTCTCTCCACACAACACCCTCTCTCAGTCTCCTCCACGCCCAAACTCCTAAACCCGCATTTTCCCACCTCTCGCTTTCATCAAGATCTTCTTCACAGTCTCAGTTTCATGGCGTCAAGCTCTCTAACCCCTCTGTCCTTTCACCCCCTGTTTCTCGGAAACCTACCATTGTTGCTGCCAAGGTAAGATATTTCTGAAATTAACCGATCAATTTGACCTAATTCTTGAACTGTTTTGTATACCTTTTAAATCACCATGGATTCGTGTACATTATTGAAAAGTAAGGAACCCCCTTTGCAATGAACAGAAGAAGAACAAAAAAAAATCAAATCTAGTTCTTACTTTTGAATTTTCAGAAATTTAACCAGCCTATTTGGCATAATGTGTGACAACCCACTTCTTGAATTGTTTTGTAAAGTATTTAAATCGCCATGGATTTATTTGTGTACATTATGATATAGCAAGTAAGCCCTCTTGGAGGTGCTGGAAAAGAAGAATAAAAAAAACAAATCTTTAGTTCTTAATTTTGATTTTTGATTTGTTTTTAATTGTACTTGTGAAGGTGACGGAAGGGACTATGCCACCTGCATTTACATTGAGAGATCAAAATGGGAAGACTGTGAGCCTCTCCAAATTCAAGGGGAAGCCTGTTGTTGTTTATTTCTACCCTGCCGACGAGACCCCCGGTTGCACCAAGCAGGTAACAAACAATGTGCTATATCAACTTTATTTTCTCAATTGCAGAATTAGTTTAGAGAGTGCGGTTTCGAAGGTACATCAGTAGTTGGAGATCTTGTTGAATCCCAAAGGGAGTTAGAGTTAATTGGATGTGATATATTTCCAAGGGAAAAACATGGACAAACAAATCCAGGTCTTTTTTCGATTGACTTCAGAGGCTTAGGAACGATTTTTACGATTACCCACGTCTGTGAGATTGAAGTTGTTTTTTGGTTTATTATCACTGAAAAAATGAAGAGAAACTTGAGGGATATTGGGTGTAAATGTGTAATATATACTAGCTTAAGTAGGTCTAACTGGTTTTGTGACGACACGTCTTTTGGGATGTCCAAGACACACACTTTGTTATATATAAGCAATAATGTACTTTCGTAGAGAACTCTAATTTTGGGGGATGAAATGAAACTTGAAATGGAGGGTCCTCCTGAGCTTATATGACCTTAATATATGTTTGGTACTAGTATTTTTGTATTTTGTTTAAAAGCTTATTTGATCCGAGCGGCGAGCATAACCAAATTGAATATTTTTGGTAAATAATGTTGTCATAATGTTTACAGGCATGTGCCTTCAGGGACTCTTACGAGAAGTTCAAGAAAGCAGGAGCGGAGGTTGTCGGGATCAGCGGGGATGGTTCTGCATCCCACAAGGTACCATCAGAGTTTTACATCAGTGTTCCCCACCTCTTTTTAGAAAATAAATGAATAATTTACAAGCAGAGTGAGGTTTGACCAAATTACAAAACATAAAATATAAAAATGAACTGTGAAAATTACTAAAACTGACCTCGAGGTTTTCTACTGCTGTGTACTACATAAATTGACGACATCATCGAATATTGTTGCAACATGTAAGAGGTTGTGAGTGCTTATCAATCTTCACTTTGTCTACCTTCTTCGTTGCTTGTCAGTTGTCATATGCCATGTTTAGCAATATCTAAAAGTGTATGTATGTATAATTATCTACAGTATATATATGTATGTATGTTTCTTATCACACTTGTTTGTCGTTTAACCAGACAAAATTTAATCTTAGCTCGTGGTTTACCTTGAATGAATGCTACATCCTCTATAAACCATAGTCTATCTAGTTTAAAATGTTTCCATTTTGCGTACGGCACCCTCGAGAAAGAAATAATTACTAAAACCCTCAAAAGTAGACATGTAAATGGAGCGGATTTTATCCAGATCCGCTCCAGATCCGTGGCTTTTTAACGGGTTTGGATCGTAATATTTGATCTGTTTACCCGTTTTACGATTCGACCCGTTTACCCGTTTTATAAATGGATCGAATAAGGATCAAGGCCGACCCGATCCGTTAATGACCCGACCCTCTAATATTAATTATATATATTAATTAACGTTATATATATATATTAATAAATTAATTATATTTTTATAATCTAAACAATTAAGAGTATGTTTGGTTTCCCAATTTTTATAAAGTCAATGTAATACTTATCAATACATTATAAAGCCAATTTTTATAACTTAAACAATTAAAAGGACATTAGGTTATAATATATTTTTATAACTTAAACAATGAATTTTTTTACCCTCTAAAGATTTGATTTTTTAGTATTTTAGTTCGTTGTTAAGAAGGATATTGAACAATTAAAATTTCCTTTGTTATGAACTTATAAATCATGGACGAATTTATATTATTTTGTAATTAAGATGTTATTAAAAAAATATTACTATGATTTTAAAACGGGTCGAAAAAACTCGTTGGATACCCTATGATCCGTCGAATACGGATTTGGATCGTGTTTTCGATGATCCAGCGGGTCGCGGAGCGAGTACGGATCTAAAATTTAAATTATTAAACGGGTACGGATTAGTGTCGATCCGCTCCGAATCCGCCCCATTTACAGGTCTACTCAAAAGGGTGTTTGCAAGACCAAAGCTTGTATTTTATTTTTTAATTTGTGGGAATTTACTGGAGCTGTTTAAATGTTATACAGGCATTTGCTGAGAAATACAAACTTCCATACACCCTGCTCAGCGACGAGGGAAACAAGGTTAGAAAAGATTGGGGGGTCCCATCGGACCTTTTTGGTGCGCTGCCCGGGAGGCAGACTTACGTTCTCGACAAGAATGGAGTTTGCCGCCTCATTTACAATAATCAGTTCCAACCCGAAAAGCATATTGACGAGACCTTGAAGTTTCTTAAAAGTGTTTGAAAACAACCCATCTAACTTCAGCTTTAATTTTCGCCATTATTTTCGTTATTCTTGTTGTGAGATATATAACCCCGGGTGTACAATATGTTTCCGAGGAAGGATGTGGCCTTTTGCTGTACACTATATATGTTTTGTATGTAAACAGTCACTTTGAGGGTGAGAAATGCCATATTTGTCCTCCTTCTGGGGGTGCAATGGGCAATATATATAATGTAATCGAGGGCGCATTTTTGCCAATTGCCCAGTTTTATATACGTGTCCTTGCTGTACTTTTAGGTTTTTCATCAGTTTGACATATTATTCAACCCAAACCCCTCCCATTTGTGATTTTACGATAATAACCCCAGCAGTTGTACATCAGCACACACCAAAAAGTTGGATGGTTGGACATGGAAGTAGCATTAGCTTCTCCTGGAATAAACAGGACTTCATTACATGTCTGTAGAATAGAAATAATGCTGATGCCATTTGCGAGTCTCGAACAAATATTGAGTCATTGGATGTAATTATGCTAATTAAACTAAACTCCATGGGATAGTTTCTACAATATGCACATGCTCGTCAGGGATTGTTAGCTCAGATGGTTGAGCACTTCAATTGAAGACTGTAAGGTCGAAGGTTCGAACCCGTGTGTGAGCATTTAAATTTCTGCAAAAAAAAAAAGTCTGTTGAACTGTTGAAATTTGAATGTTGTCAATGAGACTCTTTAAGGTACACATTACTTGTGATCTTTGTTTGTGAATTTGTGTGATTAATTGTATATCATTCCTCGGATTAAGTAATGATATTGATATATATTTTGACACATCAAATTACAAAAATTGATAACAAATGGAGTATTTTACATTATCAAAATGTTTATTGACAATTCCATTTTATAAGCAACAATTATTGATAACGTTGAATATGACCTAATGAATTCGTGAAGGAAAACGAGTAACCAAGCGAACGAAGAAATCGAGTAGACTGCGCTGATGTCCGCTTCTCAGAAGACGATGCGGAGCTAGCCAGATTTGTCTGAATTGCTGGAGTTAGAGTAGTGTCACTGTGTCAGTTTGAAATATTCACTTTTGAGTTGACTCACATTGAATTTGTGTGAAAATTCGTCGAGTCATAAACGCATAAAACAATTATATATCAAAAATATTATTTAATGCATAAATACAATTTTCATTCTTTTGCCCTTGATTGTTCTCTAGTTTAAGTTGTTACATTATATCGTTTGTTTATTTTATTTTGTCGTCAATTTTTATCACAAATGATATTTGAAGATTTAAAATTAACAAGTTATATTAGAGGGAATAGTAAAACTCCAATTGTTTTGATAGTGAAAGACAATTATAAACATATTACAATCAATCAAATTAACCAAATGTAAATGGTTTCCCTAGTTAAGGTGGCGCAGGTGTGACCGGAGTGTCCTATTTTTGGATGGGTGCATTAATGGTAGCTGCACCAAAGAAACGGGTGGCCATATGCCCATGCATGTCTTCATTGGAATTCACACATCTCACGAGAAAGAAGAAAATAGAAGCAATAAAGTCAAGTTCCATCTACCTATTGGTCGACATTTAATGTCTTAAATTCAATTTTTTTTCTCTCTAAAATTTAGTATATAGTACGTAGAAAATCAATATGAATAATTTGTTCCACAAATAAAAAAAAATACTTCTAGGTTGTTTGGTTGAAGACATAATTGAACACTCGTACAAAATGATAGATGAGGTATAAAACAATAGCACATTAATTTAGAGTTGCATTTGTGATGTTTCAAATTGTTGACACACTCTGAAAAAAATCAAAAATTTAATTTTAAAATACAAATTTAAATTTAATTCATTTATGTATTTTTTAAATTTTACTCAAATTTATTGTACTTTTCAACTTAAAAGTATATATTTACTTTTTGGTTAAAAAATCAAAAGTAATTTCTTAATTTCAATTCCAAGCATAAAGAAGTGTGTACTTTTTTTAAACCAAGAAGTTGCACGATTTTTCTTACTCATTAGCCTTATATAGTGTAGAGATGGCAATCGAGTTAGCCCACTCGATTTCGGTCCAATCCATTCGACTTGTCGAGATATTTTGATTCGGTTGGTTCGTATTGAATTTTTTTGAATTGTAAATAAGTAGTCCTAACTCTAAATTATTCGGTTTCAGAGTAGCCAGTCGAGCCGAGAAAATAATACTATTATTATTTAAAAAAATAATGCAAATTTAAGTATAATATTAATAAAATATTAATATTTAATAATAATAATTATTAGTATTATAATATTTAAATTGCTTGAAACTTCAAATATTAATCATATACTAATATTTAAAATTCCAATTTGAGTAGACAATTTTTTTTTATTTAGTAAAAAATATTTGTATCAATACTTAAAATAAATTACTCGTATAATGCTGTGAAATAAATTGGGTTATCGGGTTGTTCTACAGTTTGTGATGCTCTTTCGATTCAAGCGGATTCAATTTAAATTTTTTTCGAGCTCAAAATATTTGATCTTAACCATACATTTTTTCGGACCGACTCGAATCAAATTACAAATTCGAGTTGAATTGACATACTTAATTTTTTTTGTGAGGTTGAAAATTTTAAATTTTATTTTCATTTTGAATTGTGCAAAAATAACAACAAACAAAATAAAAATAATAATTTTGCAAACTTTTATAATATGAAAAAGAGTATTAATAAACAATGAGAAATAAAAATATTGTAACTTGCAAGTGCGTTGTTCTTTAAAAAAATGTTTTTTTATTATTTAAATAATTATTAAAAAATCATAATTACACAAATTTATTTTACACATAAAATACATATATTTTTTTATTTTCTCTGAAAAAATTAAATATTACCAAGAGGAGGAATAGAGTTTATTACTGTACAAAATTTCATGTCATTATACAAATGGGTTTTAACAAAAAAATCACGCATACTTTAGCTGATAAAATAAATAAGACCACTTTTGTCACAAAATACACAAAAAATAGTTTTATTTTTTTCAAAACTAATGCAATACAAGTTCTAAAAAATATACAAAAAAAATAAAAAAAATGCTACTGGTATTTTTTAGACTCACAGAATAACAAATATGGTAGTCCACCTAATATGATTTACAACATTATTATATGCTTGAAATGCAGTCCATAACATTTATATTCCCCCCTATAAAAACATATAATTGCACTTTCCCCCTCTTTCACAATGATTTAATTCACTGCCCTAACTAATTCATAGGCCACCCAAGTTCACACTCACACACAACCCGCCGCCGCCAGCACCGGAAACCACCGCATAACATGGCCCTCCATTCTCTCCTCCTTGCCATTCTCCTAATCGTATCCGCCACCACCGGCGCCGCCGCGAAATCATCAGCAAACCGCGACCTGGTCCGGAAATCCTGCGCCAACGCGAGCTACCCGGACGTCTGCCTCCGCACGCTATCCTCCTACGGCGGCGCCGCCCCCAGCACCCCCCGCGAAGTCGCGCAGGTCGCCGTGAGGGTCAGCCTCGCCCACGCGCGGAGGGCCTCGGATTTCCTCTCCGATCTGAAGGGGCGCGGGCGGAGGGAGCGGAGCGCGCTCGGCGACTGCGTGGAGGAGATGGGGGACTCCGTCGACTACCTGAGGAAGACGGTGGCGGCGCTGAAGCACCTCCGGCGCGGCGCGGATTTCCGGTGGCAGATGAGCAATGCGGAGACGTGGGTGAGCGCCGCCCTGACGAACGAGGACACGTGTCTCGACGGATTTAAGGAGATCGGCGGCAAGGTCCGGTCGGACGTCCAGCGGAGAATCACGGATGTTGCGAGGGTCACGAGTAATGCGCTTTATCTGATCAACCTACTCGACCACTAATATTAGTATTATTGTTAAATATTCTCTCTCCTATCTGCTTCGTAATTAATTAATTAATTAATTTAGTTATAATCTAAAATTTTGCAATAAAATTCCCAACTTTTGTTTCATTAATCAAACATTTATTAATATTTGTAGTTAACCGATTTACCCGGTTCGTGGAGTCCAAAGTTTACGCTGAAAGCAATCGATGAGTAGGGCTTCCTCTCATAAATTTTTTTGTAATTAAATGTACTCTTACTATATTATTTGTCTGGGGTTCCCCTTTCATACAAAAAGAAGTATGATTTGCAATTTAATGTTTTCAATGATAATTTATAGTATTGTTTTTTTTTACAAATTACCTTTGCAATTATTATTATTTCAATGTTAATGATAATTACAAATATATGTAAAATTACTTATATTTAAATTACCCTGTAGTCCTAACCCTCCTTTATTTACAATAAATGAATCGAGCCACTTCAGACTTTTCAATATTGAACTTATCTGAGAATGTTTGATAAAAATTTAAATGAGTTCGTGCTCAAGCTGAATATTTTCTTGTTCAAGCTTGGCTCGTGAAAAAAAAAAACCATTCGTTGGGAGGTTATATAATTACAATATATTTTTTTAATAAAATAATTTTAAAAAATTAATTAAATATTTTTTAATTTAGAACGAATCTCGAGTCGAACAAATAGCGAACCGCTCATCTCGTTTGCAGCCCTACGACCACTACCCTTGCTCTCTTAGACCCATGTTTCCTTAGTTCATTTACCAACACACCCAACTCACAAGAATTGATAGAGGTGAGCGCGTGACGAGTTGAGCCAAAAAGATTATTGCAACATACTCATAACCAAGACTCATAACCATTACTCTTTCGTCTGAGTAGAGTTAGACTTTCGATTTTATAGATCTAATTGAATTGGGAAATTCCAAACTATATTTTTATGTTTTTTGAGCTCTTTAATTTTTATTTTTTTTATTTTTTATTTTTTTACTTACAACATTGTCAACCATTGCCTTACCTCACCGTTGCCCTACCTCACCGTCTCCGCGGCTCCGCCTACCAGTACTAGAGCTGACACATTCACTCTGGCCCGATCAATATGTCGGATTGGGCCAATGAATTACAGGTTCAAAACAATTTAGGTTTTTTTTTGCCCCGTCCGAAATGTCAAATAAGCTAGACTCAATTTTGCCAGGCTTTTTAACCTTAATCTTTATTTTAATATTTATATATTTGAACATATTTTTTTGTTGATTTATTACTAATTTTAGCAAATACTATTATAATTATTTTTATTACTAAGTATAGGACATAGAGAATATTTTTTTTTCGTCTCAATTAACTATGCATAAACTCTTGAAAAAAATATATAATTATTTTAATTTTTACTTTAAAAATGTAAAATTTATCAAATATTTTCTTTAAATACGTTTAAAATTCTAACCATGTTATATCATTCTATCGAAGTGTATATATTACATTTCTATCAAAGTGTCAAACTACTATGCTTTTTTATTTCTTTTTTTATTTTTCGTTTATTGTTTGTCGAAGTGTATATATTACATTTCTATCAAAGTGTCAAACTACTATGCTTTTTTATTTCTTTTTTTATTTTTCGTTTATTGTTTGTCGAACGTGAATTCCCAACACACGATTGAGTCTCTCATCCACATCATTAGCAGTTTCCTCAAACTATGTGGTGTGGTCGTGACTGATGAGTGTCTCTTTAGGACTTTTGTGGTGCTACCGAACTAGTTACCAAAACACGTTGTGAACAAAACTGGGGGAGAGAGATGTAATCACTGTTGGTGATTTAAGTGAAATCGCTGTCCATTTAATGTAATTGGAATCATTCAAGGCTTCAGATTAAATCTAGTCAATATAATATAACTTTGGAGAAGTGTGGAATACACGGTTATATAAAATTGATACGATTTAAGTATTTGGATAAGCATAATAATGCATGTCGAGTGTGATCTCGTGGTTGCATGGTTGCATGACTAGATGATGATATTACATCATTAAGATGATGCAAATTCGAAATTGCATGGCTTGCCATGCAAGACAACATGAATAGGTGCCAAAGTAAAAGGGTGTCTTCACTAAAAAGTACCTATACATGAATAGGTGCAAAATGAAAAGGTACCTTTTCCAAAATGTACCTATTCGACCAAGAGGTGCTTATATTCAAATGAAATGATGTCTACTACCTATATAAGGAAGTAAAATTCATTTGTTGAATATACTTGAACACACAATTTCACCTACGAAATTAAGAAGCTTTGAAGCAAACAAATAAAGCGGAATATTCCATAAGTTGCTCGTGTTCTAAGCCTAAGACTCGAGTGTTGATATTGTCTTATCCTGCAAGGGATTTCGTGATACCCAGGCTTATAGGGTCGAAATACTCTTTAAGGAAAACGTGTTCAACGTGATTCAATTATCTATCCAAGTCTCCAATCCAGATTCAAGACCGAAGAACCCAACAATCTTAAAGAGTATTTTCATTTTCTGGAAATACGGAGAATGCTTAGATATGATGGCTTGAACAATTTCGATTGAGTAATGAAGACAAGAGAGTGTGCGGGGCAAAACCATAATGGCTTAAGGGCGCGAGTAAATAGAGAGCAAGGTGCGGTACTTAAAAGAACAATTGCAAACGCTCGTAAAAAAAGGTAACACATTTTCATTGTATTAATTACGTAGGAAATTCCAAGTAATCTCGATCAGTCGGGGCGCGGTTGTGTTCTGGGCATAAATTGCAACGAGTCTCGACTAGTCAAGACTAAGGTGCGTTCTAGAAAGGAAACGCCGAGTAATTGTGACCAGGAAAGAGCGCGGTGTGTGTTTCGGTTAAGGAACACCAAGGTGTCTCAAAGGTCAGAGCGAGGTGCGTATTTCAAGCATGAAACGCTAAAGAGTCTGGACTGGTTAGTGTCTGTTGTGCAATGAATATTGAGGTGAAACGAATATACGCGAGTTGAATCGAATGATTTGGACATAGTAGTTATACTATGGATATTATGTGCAACATAATTATGTCTTATGAATGATACATCGAGGCGTACCTTGTAATAGGGTGTACTCGGAGGAAATCAATAATATGGAACCTTGTAAATGAGGCATATTGACTGGTTGAGACAAGTTTCTCGGATAACTCGTGAATCGCAGGGGCATTGCGACTCGAGGATGTACATAGGCATGCGACCTATGGTGATTTCATCTGTTTTATGTTTAACAGTGTAATGACTTTTGACTAAAGTATATAGTCATGAAAAGTCAAAGAACTTTGACGTTATAATTAAACGTGGTTCATGAACTGATCACTCATGGAATAATCTTTATAGATTTGATGAGATTAAAAGGAATTTAACTAATCATTTGACGAAGTGATTAGTTAGTAACTTGGTTGTAAAGTCAGTCATTGGGATGAGTTTAAAGCCAATTTTAATATTCAAATATGGGATACCCAATTCACTTCTAATTGTATTAGAACATGAATTCAATGTGGAAAGCCTATATTTGAAATTGAAACACAAGTATATGTCCAAAAAGTTTGTGTTTGAACCTGCATGTCATAGGTTGAAGTTTATCTTAATAAATCTTTTGAAAAAGTGCAATTGCAGGGCACGATAAAAGGATTTACCTATATGAGTGCGAAGTATGGAAACTTCGGAGCTGTGGCTAAGCTTTATATGCACTCACGAATGGATAAGGACACATGGCCTATTTTGTGTCGGATTTTCTTATGGAATTGTATTAAACATGTGTGTGTTTTATCTTCATGTATTCAGATGGGTTGAACGGTTCAATCTTTAAGACACCGTGATTCTTGAATATATGTTAAGTATAATTCACTACGATGAAAATTCAATCTTTAAGACATTTTCATCTTAAACACGAGTTTGGTTTTATTTGTTGAATTTGTATGATTCAAGGATTGCACTTAAATGGGGGAGGATTGTTGGTGATTTAAGTGAAATCTCTGTCCATTTAATGTAATTGGAATCATTCAAGGCTTCAGATTAAATCTAGTCAATATAATATAACTTTGGAGAAGTGTGGAATACACGGTTATATAAAATTGATACGATTTAAGTATTTGGATAAGCATAATAATGCATGTCGAGTGTGATTTCGTGGTTGCATGGTTGCATGGCTAGATGATGATATTACATCATTAAGATGATGCAAATTCGAAATTGCATGGCTTGCCATGCAAGATAACATGAATAGGTGCCAAAGTGAAAGGGTGTCTTCACTAAAAGGTACCTATACATGAATAGGTGCAAAATGAAAAGGTACCTTTTCCAAAATGTACCTATTCGACCAAGAGGTGCTTATATTCAAATGAAATGATGTCTACTACCTATATAAGGAAGTAAAATTCATTTGTTGAAATTGAACACACAATTTCACCTACGAAATTAAGAAGCTTTGAAGCAAACAAATAAAGCGGAATATTCCATAAGTTGCTCGTGTTCTAAGCCTAAGACTCGAGTGTTGATATTGTCTTATCCTGCGAGGGATTTCGTGATACCCAGGCTTATAGGGTCGAAATACTCTTTAAGGAAAACGTGTTCAACGTGATTCAATTATCTATCAAAGTCTCCAATCCAGATTCAAGACCGAAGAACCCAACAATCACAACAACGAAAAGAATAGAGTATTTTTAAACAATCATGAGTTGTTTTCTCAACAACTCTTAAATAAATTTACGGTCAAAAACTTTATTAAAACACTCACATGTACATCTCGTGAGTTTAACTTCTCAACTAAGCAAAACCACTCAAACAAAAATTTCCCAATGTGGGAAAAGCTACAAAGACTGAGTGAGCAACCTCCCACTAGAGATCGCTTCACTCAGTAAACTACACTACTTCTCAAACGAAGCAGCCGCAAAAACATGAGTAGTGATCTTACAATGAAGATCACAATAACCTCCTTAGAAAACAACCTAACTTCTCGACGAAAGAAGACACAAAGAAGAGAGAGAATATGCAATGTAAGCTTCTCAAATAATATATCTCTATCTAAAACAAAATATTCTCCCCAAAAATTAAATGAACACACAAGATGTATAAATAATATATCAAATTGCTTCTTGTGTAATCTTCATGGTTGGTGGCTGCACAGTCCTTTGGTCTTCTTACCTTTTAGCCACCATCATACTTTCTGTAGTAACGATGAAGTGCACCATGGGAGTTGTTTGTTGTCAGCTGCAGTCTGCAGCATGTCAATTTGTGTCATCCCTTTGTTGCTAAAAATCTGCAGAATGCCAATCCAAGTCATACCTTAGTTGTTGAAAGTCTACTGCAACATGTCAATCCAATGCACCTAACCTGCATGTTAGGATTTATTGTGTGTTGGCCCAAATTCTGGTGCCGACCCAAATATCCATTTAGGCAGCCGAGCCCCTCGTGAGTAGCAGCCCACTTGTGTCTCTTGTTGGTCCTATTTTGGTGCAGCCCACTTGAATAATATGTTGTGACATTATTTGGGCATTGACCAATATCCACCGTTGATGTTTGTGTCGACAGAATCATGGCCCTTCACCTTTCTCCCTTTTGAGTTCTCTCACCCACCGTATACAACCACTCCACTCAATACAGAAGCCTTAGATCTAGTGTGTGCGATTTCACATACTACTGTGTGCGATCTTAGTTGTCTGGTTCTATTAAAATATGATGCATTAATAAAATCATCCTCCAGAAGTTGCTAGAGTGTCCGATCATATTCATAGGAATTCATGAATCCTCTTTTCATCTTGATATGTCGGTGGTGGAGTAAATTAGATGTAATTAATTAATTACTAGAACCCTCCACTAAGTTCTCTAGGCCCCTAGTAATTTTAAGTCGGTGGATTATTTTAGTGATAGCTAGAAACTTCTCTAGTTAGGATGCTCTAAGTATAAATAACATACTACCCCAATCTTTGTACTCATCCAAAAATTGTACTCAAAACACTTCTAATAAAAATTCTATTTTTCTAAATACTACTCTTCTAAATAATTTGGAGATACGTACTCCGAATTCTAAATTATTTCTAACAAGTGGTATCAGAGCCCCGTTCGATCATAAAAGGCGATATGGCATCATCCAACATCTCAGTCACTACTCCGATATTCAATGGAGAGAACTACGATTTTTGGTGCTTCCGTATGAAGACTTGTCTGGAGTCCTACGACCTTTGGGATATCATCGAAGAAGGGGTTACATGCCGGAGGGAGAAACCGACAAAGCATCTTCGTCCGAGGTACGTAAGCAGTTAAAACAACAAAATGCCAAAGCTCTCTACCTCCTCCAACAATCCGTTAGCGATTCTATAATGTCAAGAATTATTCAAGCTACTACTGCCAAAGAAGCTTGGAACATCCTTAAAGAGGAGTTTCAAGGAAGTGCTAAAGTTCGAACCATTAAACTACAAAGTTTAAGGCGCGAGCTTGAAAATCTAAAAATGAAGGATTCTGAGGCGGCTAAAGATTATTTCTCGAGAGTCATAGAAATAATCAATCAAATGAGATCCTATGGAGAAAAAGTCTCAGACGAGAGAATCATCCAGAAGTTCTTAATAAGCCTCACCGAAAAATACGATTCGGTAGTAGCGGCGATCGAAGAATCGAAGGATCTATCAACCATGTCTGTGGCAGAGTTGATGGGTTCTCTGGAGGCACACGAGCAACGGCTAAACAGACGGCAAGAAAGTTCACTCGAGAGCGCCTTCCAGTCCAAGCTCAACGTCAAAGGAAACAAGTCCAGAAATGGTGGAAACTACAAACACAGAAGCTCCGACAACAAACAAAGGGCGAATTTTTCACCATGCGGGATTTGCAAGAGGACGAATCACTTGGAGAAGGACTGCTACCATAGAGGAAAGCCGCAATGCAAAAATTGCAAAAGGTTCGGGCATGCAGAAAAAGATTGCAGAGATAGAAAGAACCATCAGGCCAACTATTCTGAAGACCAGAAGGAGAAAGATAACATGTTCTACGCATGTCACTCGACAACGGAAGCAAAAGAAGAAGAATGGTTCATCGACAGCGGATGCAGCAACCACATGACATCCAACGAGGCCATCTTCCGTGAGCTAGACGACTCCGTCCGAACGAAGGTCAAGATGGGCAACGGAGAACTAGTGGAGACAAAAGGAAAAGGTACCATCGCTATTGAAACGAAAAAAGGTACGCGCTTCATTAAAAATGTTCTCCTAGTCCCACGCCTTGCTACAAATCTACTAAGTGTCGGCCAAATGATGGAAAATGGATATGCCCTCCACTTTGAGAAGAATTATTGTCGGATCTACGACAAGAAAAATAATCAAGAAATTGTCGAAATAAAAATGGGAAGTAACAGAAATTTTCCCATCCAATGGCAATATCCACAAAAGGCCCTGGTAGCTCAACTCAACGATACGAGTTTGTGGCACCGAAGATTTGGGCATTTCAATCTCAATGCCCTAAGGCTACTCCATCAGAAAAATATGATGAGAGATATCCCACTTCTAAATGAAAAGGAAGGAGTATGCGAAGGATGCATGACCGGGAAGCAACACAGGCAACCATTTCCAACAGAAAAGACATGGCGAGCCAAGAAGATTCTAGAACTTGTCCACACTGACGTCTGCGGTCCAATGCGCACGCCTACCGTAAATCAAAACAGGTACTTCATCCTCTTTATCGATGACTACTCTAGAATGACATGGGTTTATTTTCTCAAGGAAAAGTCGGAAGTCTTTAGAATCTTCCAGAGATTCAAAAACTTCGTGGAGAAACAGAGTGGTCAGAAAATAAAGAAGTTAAGAAGTGATCGAGGTACTGAGTACAACTGAAAGGATTTCAACAAATTCTGCGAAGACGAAGGCGTAGAGCATCAACTAACCGTGGCCTACACTTCTCAACAAAATGGAGTATCAGAAAGAAAGAACCGGACAGTCATGGAAATGGCGAGATCTATGCTAGCGGAAAAAGGATTGCCGAAGAAATTCTGGGCAGAAGCAGTCTACACCTCGGTCTACCTACTAAACAGGTGTCCAACCAAGGCGGTTCTAAACAAGACTCCAATAGAAGCATGGTCGGGACAAAAGCCTTCAGCCAAACACTTGAGGGTTTTCGGAAGTATCTGCTACATTCACGTCCCCTCGGTAAAAAGACACAAACTAGAGGAGAAGACGGAGAAGGGCATCTTCCTCGGCTACAGTACAATATCTAAAGGATATCGTATCTACAATCTCGAGACCAAAAAGCTGGTAACAAGTCGGGATGTAGAGATTGACGAACAAGCATTCTGGAACTGGGAGACCGACACCGTCGAGAGAAAGACGACTACTACACAAATCCAGGAAATTCCAGAATAGGAAGAACAAGATCAACAAAGTCCGACTTCAACGCCAAGAGCCTCTTCAGAAGTCGATATTGCCAACGAATTTGACTCCTCGCCAGAATCTCCACCTCTTCGAGTAAGAACTCTAACCGATCTATATGATTCCACTAATATCATCGAAACATGCAACTTCTGTTCTTTGGAGCCACACGACTACGAAGAAGCTTCAAAAGAAAAAGTCTGGATTAAAGCAATGGAGGAGGAGATCAAGATGATAGAAAAGAACGAGACTTGGGAGCTGGTGAATCCTCCAAGTAACAAAGACGTTATAGGAGTCAAATGGGTCTACAAGACAAAATTAAATCCTGACGGATCAATCCAGAAGCATAAAGCGAGGCTCGTCGCAAAGGGGTATGCACAAATACCAGGAGTCGACTACACAGAGACTTTCGCTCCAGTCGCTCGGATGGACACAATTAGAGCACTCATAGCTCTAGCAGCTCAGAAGAAATGGAAAATATATCAACTCGATGTCAAGTCAGCCTTTCTAAATGGAGAGCTGAAAGACGAGATATATGTAGAGCAACCAGAAGGCTTTCTGCAAGAAGAAGGCAAGGTCCTACGACTAAAGAAAGCATTGTACGAGCTTAAACAAGCGCCTAAAGCATGGTAAACCAAGATTGATGGGTACTTCACTCATCAAGGATTCAGGAGGAGCATAAGCGAGCCCACTCTCTACATCAAATCCCAAGGTAACAACATTATAGTCGTCTCTCTTTATGTTGATGACTTAATCGTCACGGGAAACAATACAAGCCTGATCGAAGAATTCAAGAGAGACATGATGGATACTTTTGAGATGAGCGACTTGGGATTGATGCACTACTTTCTCGGAATGGAGATAAAACAAGAAGAAGAGGGCATCTTCATATCTCAGAAAAAGTATACCGAAGATATGCTGAAGAAGTTCAGGATGCAAGACTGCAAGCCTGTCGTCACTCCTCTTATTCAAAACGAGAAACTAAAGAAAGAAGACGGGACGAAGCCGGCAAATGTTACAAACTATCGAAGCCTTATCGGGAGTCTGCTCTACCTAACGGCAACAAGACCAGACATCATGTATGCTACAAGTCTGCTATCGAGATTTATGGAAAGTCCAAGCGAGACTCACTACGGATCAGCAAAGAGACTCCTCAAATATCTACAAGGAACGATAAACTACGGCATTTGGTACAAACCAAGCCCCGAATCACATATCGTCGGATATACAGATAGCGATTGGGCTGGATCGCAAGATGATATGAAAAGCACCTCAGGATATGCTTTTACGCTCGGTTCTGGAGTTTTCTCATGGGGATCGAAAAAGCAAGACTCGGTTGCACTCTCGTCAGCGGAAGCAGAGTACGTCGCAGCAGCCGGTGCAGCTTGCCAAGCTATATGGCTCAAAAGAATATTAGCAGACATGGGAGAACCACAAGACTCGGTGACAGAAATCTATTGCGACAACAAGTCAGCTATCGCGATGGCCAGAAACCCAGTCCAACACAATCGAACCAAGCACATCGACATCAAATATCATTTTCTAAGGGACGTCCAAGCAAAGGAGCTTATAGAAATGAAGTACTGCCCAACAGAAGAACAAATGGCGGATATCTTCACCAAAGCCCTTCCAAGAGACAGATTCCAGTTTCTACGCACGATGCTTGGAGTTACCGATTAATGCATCAAGGAGGAGTATTAAAATATGACGCATTAATAAAATCATCCTCCAGAAGTTTCTAGAGTGTCCGAACATATTCATAGGAATTCATGAATCCTCTTTTCATCTTGATATGTCGGTGGTGGAGTAAATTAGATGTAATTAATTAATTACTAGAACCCTCCACTAAGTTCTCTAGGCCCCTAGTAATTTTAAGTCGGTGGATTATTTTAGTGATAGCTAGAAACTTCTCTAGTTAGGATGCTCTAAGTATAAATAGCATACTACCCCAATCTTTGTACTCATCCAAAAATTGTACTCAAAACACTTCTAATAAAAATTCTATTTTTCTAAATACTACTCTTCTAAATAATTTGGAGATACGTACTCCGAATTCTAAATTATTTCTAACAGGTTCTCTCCCGTTCACTCCTACGCGGTAAGCTCCACTTGATCTCAGTGATAAGAATCCTCGCGGATTCGTTTTATCTGAAGAGATCGACTGTAGCTTCAGTGTCTAGCGAGCTTTGATCCTTGTGTGGGTCTTGTGAGAACGAGATGTTCGAGTGAGAGCGAGAGAGGGTTCGAGCGAGAGTCGAGAGTGGGCTGACCTCCTAGGGGTCAACGACGTGGTCTTTGTGACTGTCCGTCCTTCGTTCGACCACCACCAGCTCTTTGCGGTGACGACGATGTTGGAAATCGATATCCCGGGGTTAAAGGAATTGCGGAAACATAACCCCGATCAAAATCCCGTCGCCGGAAACCACCGCGAACCACCGCGCGAGCCGAAGCTCGACCCGAGCATCGCCGCGGGATGAACCCGCGGCTAAACCCTAGCCGAGCCCCCGCGAGGGGCTCGCGATCGCACGCGATCTATGGGGCTGCTTGCAGCAGCCCCCGGCGGTGAGTCCGGCGACTCACCGCCACCGCCGAGGAGGGCGGTGCGTCCAGCGCACCCGCCGCGGCTCCAGCCGCGGCTGCCCGGCGATCGAGCCCAGCTCGATCGCATGCCCCGGCGTCCAGCCGGGGCTCCTCCTCCACGCGCCGCTGGGAGCGGAGGGGTTCCGCCACGGCACCAGCCTGTGGCACCCCGCGATCGACGTGAAGTCGATCGCCTGCCCCGGCGTTCAGCCGGGGCTTCTCCCTTGCGCGCCGGTGATCGAACCCTAGGGTTTCGATCACCACCCTCGGCCCAGCCGAGGGCTTTGCATGCGTGCATGCGCACGACCCCACGGGGATCCGAACCGCCGCGGTCCGGTGGTCTTCGACCACCACCGCCGGTTCATCCTCGTTCCGGGGTTCGTTCGTTCCTCGGATCTTCGTTCACATGCATATACGAATTAATTAATTAAAATCATCGAGGGGTTTCGTGATTTTACCCTTGTTCTCGTTGTACGGAGAAACGAGATCTTATGAAGACCTTGAGACCTTCCCACGTATTCCTTGCACTTCGTTCGAACGTTGTGTGGGCGACGATCCTCCGAACTCTTATGGATCTCCTTCTCTCCTTTCTCTCTCTAGAATTGTGATCTTCAAGTTATGAGAATAGAGAAGACCATGTAGTGCTTTTATAGGCTACGTAGGGGATCTAAAGGAGGTGGAATATTGGGCTTCCAATATTAATGATTAAATTGAGCCCAAGCCCAAATCTATTAATCACATTAATATTAATTAATTTATTTTCCACTATATAAATTAATTGCACTCCCAATATTAAACTATATTATATCAAATAATATTTCTCCGGTAGTATTATTTATTCTGTGTATTTAAAATATAAATATCCATGAATAAAATTAATTTATTGCTAATTAATTTATTCATCTCTTATATTCGAGAATAGTACTATTCAACCTTAATTATTATGCGGAACAAATCCACCTGCAGGGTTTACATAATAATTCCTTATGAACTCATCTCGGGGATATTATCAACCCTTACGGGATACACTTTCCCGTCAAGTATTCACGGCATGTCATATATAAAATATAGCGACCCAACTTAACCGGTAATTGACCCAATAATTAAACCGGTCAATTCCTTTGGAAAATCAAAGTCACTTATATTAAATATACACACCCGCAATAGTATCGGGGATTAAGAATAAAATACACTGAGATTTAAATCGATTATCCAAGGCAATCCTAATCGATAATCTCAAGCGATCCGCCCAATACACCAAGTGTACAAGTATGATAAAATAATCAAGACAAATTATTTTCTCCCTCATACAACGACTATACCGATGGATTGGTCCGTGTCCATCTAGGTCGTGAGCAACTGTTTGATTAAATACGAGTAACCGATAGTATGATCTTCTGTGTGGGCCCGCACACCATACTAACTACAACGTATATAATCTAGGACTATAATTTGCATATATTTAATTATAAATAATTAAACGCAAATAATTATTTATTTAATTAAATAGATTAATGGCAATGGATCGGGAGTTTCCGTTACTTAAATCTAGACATTAAGTACACAACTCCAACAATCTCCCACTTGTACTAAGGTCTAGTCATTTCCTCCAAACTCCCGACTCCCATACTCATCACGTGCTTAAACTGTACTTCCAAGAAGTACCATGTGAATGAGCAATCTAGGTTGCCGCTCTGAAGTTAACTTGGTGACTACAGCGTCGTCTTCCCTGA
This sequence comes from Euphrasia confusa, assembly GCA_954870475.1. Lineage (NCBI taxonomy): Eukaryota > Viridiplantae > Streptophyta > Magnoliopsida > Lamiales > Orobanchaceae > Euphrasia > Euphrasia confusa. The sequence goes on from OX940960.1 coordinate 31,219,806, forward strand.
CGATGATTCGTATCAGGTGGTACTTGCTCTATGTGTTATCTTACACTTATGGACTTGTGATTTCTTACCATTTGCCATCGCACCGCTATTTACATAGCCTTTGGCAAATTAAGAATCACATCTAAGTCCCAGAGATTATCCCGGAGCTATACCAAAACTTCCGCTGCCTCTGAGGCCACTATTTGGTTACCCATGGCAGAGTCCGAAATGCATCGTGCTTATCACTCTTCCATGTTAAAACTCCTTCTCCTTCAATAGTGAAACACATAGCCTGATATCGACTTACACCGGTCCTCATTCGATTAGAAATCTAAGAGAATGTAATCCAAAGAAAATGCTCGTCTGCTCCGTAATCCAGAACATAGTTTCTAGTACTTCGAAAGTACTTAAAATGTTCATTACAGCAGTCGAGTATTCCTTTCCAGGATTACCTTGATATCCTCCCACTATACTAGCCGCATAGCAGATATCAGGTTCTTGTTTTCAACATCGCATTTATCAAGCTTTCCACACTCGAAGTGTAGGAAACCGCTTTCATTGCTTCTATCTCCTTTTGTGTTCCAAAACACATGTCCTTAGATAGATGCATTCCGTCTCTGAAAGGTAACAAACCTTTCTCGGAATCTTGCATGTTAAAACGAACCATAATCATATATATGTAAGATGTCCAGGAGAAGTACAATGTTCTTTCCTAGAGATCCAAGATCTCAAGAACATGTCTAACTTCTTCCTATATCTTTCATAATGATTTATCCAGACAACCATCATTTCATGTCTGATTACATCTTTACATTGTTGCTAATGATAAAATGTTATCTACATAAAACCCGAGAAACACCACCTTGTTTCCATCACGTTTCCAATACACACTATTCGTCTATGCATTGATGAATCCATAAAATGGACTATCTCATCAATTCGCAAGTACCACGAACTCAATGCTTTGTTTCAATCCATAAATGGATCAACTAAGCTTGTACTCTAAATGATCTCGCCTCTTAGCAATAATCCTTATTGCTTTCCAAGAAGGCACATTTAGATCTAGTAATGCCTTCATGTAGATCCAGGGATCGATTTCATGTATACTAGGTCCAGAGTCTGAAAACTCTCCTAGCCTTATGAACATCTCTGGTTTTCATACAACCTCCCACTACAACGGCATTCCGGTGCATTAACAGTAATAACAGTAGGTACAGTTAGTGGTGTATCGCTACTCGGTTCGGCTGGTTCTAAGTCATAATCTTTCTCTCTCATTTCAAAGTATTACGTCACTTTGGGCTTGTGGTTCATCTAATAGTTTTTCCTCTATGAACCGGGCGTTAGAAATTATAACGTCCTTCTGGTTCACAGTACTATTGAACACACGACTTTTGTTCTTCCAGGATATTCTACAACCGCATTGAATGCGCCGTTGTTTTCAAGACATATCCATAGAACATAGGTAGTTCCGTATATCTCATGCTTTTACTATTTCTATAAGAGTTTCATTTCTTATTTCCGACACACCATTTCTACACAAGAGTGTATGGTGTAGTCATTTGGGATCAAATCCCAATCTCTGATCAGTATGCCATGCATTCCTCAGACAGGCACTTGCCTCCGCGATTAGATCGCAGGCTTTCAATGGATATACCATGATGGTTCCCCACAATAGCTTTGTGTCCATTGACTCGTCAAAACACTTTGCTTTTGTGGCACATCAGGTATGCTAATCCATTTTTCGAGCAATCATAAAATGAAGTACTCGTACCTTATTGTCTGAGTAGACATAGGTCTGCATACATCAGAGTTAATCAATTCCAATACTTGTCCGGATCTTATATCCTTTCCTAAGGATTGCTTAGTTACGTTATCTTCCAAATTAGATCTTAGGTCGGAAGGTCCACTCCTTCAACTTAATTGATTAAAATATCAATTTTCGACCTTTGAACTTCTTATTTGAATAAACATGACTTAGCATAAGAATCCACAAGTATAAATGATTCATTTCAGAAATATCTCTTAAAAGTAAAACGAGTTATATACTACAGTTCGTTGCATCGTGGTGGACTCAGGATTCATCATTTATATATTGCTAGCTAATATTACTAGAATAGGTCGGGAGGTCCATTCCTCCAACTATAATTGATCAAATCAATTTCGACCTTTTGAATCCTTTTGAATAGATACTACTAAGTTCAAGAATTCACAAGTATAATGATTAATAAAGAAATACATCTAATAAGTAAAACAAGTTATACATAACGGTTCGTTGCATCGTGGTAGACTAAGGATTCATCATTCATATATTGCTATCTAATGTACCAGAATAGATAACACCATTATTTCTTATCTAAATCACCGAATGATTAAAGAAATAAATATCCATTAATTAATAGAAAATCCAGAACAAAAGTTCTTTTCAAAATTAAAGGGGTACATAAAGCAATAATCCTGAAATGAAATCCTAAAACTACTAAAAGCAGATAAATGTCTTCCACTGCAACCGCTGCTACCCCAACAGCTTCGCCCATGTAGACTCGAATTCTTCTTCTCTAAGTCGCCGGGTTTTCTGGAACCCCTGCATTCAAAATAATGCACATACCGTCAGTTGTTCCATATCTACACACCAGAATTCTGGTAGATAATACCGCTGACTATGTTTTTACGACTAAAGAAAAATTCGTACCTTTGAGAGGACATTCAGACTTCCAGTGTCCAGACTTGTTGCACCGGAAGCACTTGCCCCTTGGCTTACTAGCCCCCACTCGTGGTCCATTCCTCTTGGCACCACTGGGTTTCCAGGCTTGCTTCCTTTTCTTGCCCCTACCTCCAACAGCTTTCAAGCTTTTGGACTTGGTAGTAACAAGCGCTTGAGACTTGCCCTTCTTGTAGATCCCCTCTGCCGCCTTTAGTTCAGTCAGGAGTTGCGCAAGAGTATAAGATAGTTTACCCATATTATAGCTCATACGAAACTGCTCAAAACTAGGGGTCAGAGACTGGAGTATGATATCGACTTGCGTCTCACCATCAATCATAGCTCCTAGGACCTCCAATTCATTCAACAAACTCATCATCTTAAGAACGTGTTCCCCGACGGGCGTTCCTTCAGACTGAGTAGTCGACATGAGGACTCTCATGGCTTCTTTCGTACCCGCACGGTCTTGATGCCCAAACATCTCCTTGAGGTTGAACAACATATCCTCGGCAGTGTTCATCGACTGATGTTGGGTTTGGAGTACATTTGACATAGAAGCCAAAATATAGCACCTAGCCATTTCATCAGCCTTTTTCCACTTCCGATATGTTTCCTTCTCCTCATCAGTAGAGGCAGCCGTGGGTTCAGCAGGGCAGTGCTCATAGAGTACAAACTTGTACTCTTCAGCAGTCAGGACAATGTCCAAATTTATCTTCCAATCAATGTAATTGGGACCAGTGAGTTTATTCTCCTTGAGTATCACAGAAAGTGGATTCATAACTATTCTCTAAACATATAAGCACATATATACAAACAATCAATTTAATATCCGATATTATCTCCCTCAAATAATATCATTAAATTACTAATCACATCTAAAATCCCATCAGGTAAGGCAAGCCACGTGGTGTGGACTTTTACCCACCCAAATGATTTAGCAATTAGATTTTCTTTGGTCATACATCGATTATAGCGTAACTTCGTGGGGAAGGATACTATAACGCGTATCTAAGTGTAAACCATTACTCAGCACTAAAGTAAATCGTTTGGAATTGCTACATCACCGCAAGCCACGTGGTGTGGACGTTTACGACAACTTCAAAATTCTTCACAATTCCTTATAACTGTCTACATCAATTAATCCAAAATCCGTTAGTATAGCAAGCCACGTGGTGTGGACGTTTACTACACCAAGAGACTTTTATAATTGACTCCCAATTACAAGATCCATTCGATTTTTGTAAATCAAGACGCGGAGAATCATAAGTGAAACTCGAAGTTTCTTACCAGTGATTCACCATGCGAACAACCCTATCTCTCATAAATGAGGGAGCCGAGCAGACAATCGATCCACCTTCAAAAGATGGTACGAAGGTCTCTAATTTGTGTCATCCACATGACCAAGTGGCTTTGGCTCCATTCCACTCCCCGGGGTGAGAATGAGTCGACTTGAAGTCAGCTTCAGAAGGACAAATTAGGCATTGTTTGATAAACTTGATCAATGTTTCTCGTAAAAGGAATTACAAGAATTCTCCTCCAATGACTCGTCTATACGAACTTCGGAAGTCCATAAGAGTCACCAAGAGAACAACAATGGAGACCATGGGAATGTTTCCATCCCCTCTCCCACTTAGCTTTTTATAATAAAGGGATACGCTATCTAGTGCATAAAGTAAACACATATAGCATGCATACAAGTAATAAAGTACATAGTATCACATAGTCAAAATAATGCTAGAAAATTATTTTTCGACTATCATGGCTTTATTCCATCTCCATATGCATCTTCTAGTCTTCAGTCTTCGTTCTTGAATGCTCCATGTGACGAGAATGTTAATCCCAATACTTAAATCTATTTATTTTTAATTAATCCAAAAGTTACTTAATTCGAAAATTAAGTCAATCGAATATATCAAAAATAAAATTAAATATTATTAATATTTTATTTATTTATTTTCCCATCTAATTCCATTAAATCTCTAGAATCCTATCCAAGTAAAACTTGAATATTCTAGAAGACTTCTATAATGGAATAAGAAAATAAAATAAATTAGGACTCTTCTACTTTCCAATAATTAATTAATTTCCATCTAATGAAAATTCCATGGATAGGAATAATCAAATAGGAAATAAATTAATTCCAATTAATTCTTTTCCTAATCCATGAGAGTTCCCATAAAAGAGAATACTCAATAAGGAATAAAATTAATTCCAATTAATTCTTTTCCTAATCCATGAGAGTTTCCAAAAGGAAGAACACTCAAATAGGAAAACCGAATTAATTTAGGAAAGTGAATCTTGGTAGGAGTAGCATGGGATTGGGAGACCCCAAGCCACCCCCACCGTCGACCACCAAGAGGAGGGCTGCCGCCGCCACCACCCCAGCCGGCCAGCCACCACCCACCGGCGGCAGCCCACGGCCAAGGGAGGCGTCGCCCCCTCCCACCTTGATCGATGCAAGGGTCGATCATGGGGATGATCGGCCCTTCGGTCCTTCGTCTTCTTCGTCACATCTTCGTCTTCCGGTGATCGTCTCAATATCGAACCAACGTAAATAAATTACAAGAAATAAATTTACAATTCCGGTATCGATTCTATACATGAAATCGACCCTATACATTTTCCGGAAAACATAGAACGTAATAATAAATCCTAAATTCGGTCAACCCCCGAATTTTTACTATTACAAACATTCATCCACAAAAAACGAATCTCGACATGTCCGAGAGTTTAATAAACGAATAATCATGATAATTAATTAACGAAAAATTAAACCATGATAGCCGGAAATCCCTCCAAGGTAGAACAATAATAGAACATATACATGAACACGAAACCAAACGCTCTGATACCATTTGCTGGGAATCGATATCCCGGATTACCAAAATATGCGGAAACCGATAATCCGATCAAAATCCCGTCGCCGGAAACCACGAACACGAGCATCACGATGTCCGGAGCTCGACCCGAGCATCGCCGCGGGATGAACTCGCGGCCGAAACCCTAGCCAAGCCCCACCGCGGGCTCGCGATCGCGTGGGCTGCTCCGGCAGCCCCGGGCGGTGAGTCCGGCGACTCACCGCCATCACAGGAGGCGGGGGGAGCCACCAGCCCGCGGCAGTCCCCCCCGGCGATCGAGCGAGGGCTCGATCGCCCCCCAGCCGCGGGGTCCAGCCGCGGCTTCTCTCCGTGCGCACGCCACCGGGCGAGGGTGGCCGGGGGGGTTCGTCCGCCGTGGCACCAGCCCACGGCTGAACCCCCAGCGATCGACTTCACGTCGATCGCTTGCCCCGGCGTCCAGCCGGGGCTTCCCCTTCGCCCGCGCGCCGGCGGTCGAAGCCCTAGGGCTCGACCGCCACCCTCGATCCCGTCGAGGGCTTCTCGACCTTCGCCGGGGATCTCGAATCCCCGTCCCCGAAGTTCGTCGTTTTCCCGGATCGTGCGTTCATGTATATATCACAATTATATGCACATAAAATCATAGAAGGAGGTTTATGATTTTATACCTCGATTCGTTGTGCGGAGAAACGAATTAAACGCGTTGAAAACCTTCGAATCTTCCTACGTATTCCTTGCACCTCGTCCGAACGTCGTGTGGGCGACGATCTATCGAACTCCTATGGATCTCCTTCAACTCTCAAGACTTATGATGTATGTAAATTATGAAGGCCATGTAGTGCTTTTATAGGCTACGTAGGGGATCAAAAGGAGGTGGAATATTGGGCTTCCAATATTGAAGATTAAATTGAGCCCAGCCCAAATCTATTAATCCTTATCAATATTAATTAATTTATTTTCCACTATATAAATTAATTGCACTCCCAATATTAAACCATATTATATCAAATAATATTTCTCCGGTAGTATTATTTATTCCGTGTATTTAAGATTTAAATATCCATGAATAAAATTAATTTATTGCTAATTAATTTATTCATCTCTTATATCCGAGAATAGTACCATTCAACCTTAATTATTGTGCGGAACAAATCCACTCATGAGGTTTACACAATAATTCCTTATGAACTCATCTCGGGGATATTATCAACCCTTCCGGGATACACTTTCCCGTCAAGTATTCACGGCATGTCATATATAAAATATAGCGACCCAATTTTACCGGTAATTAACCCAATAATAAAATCGGTTAATTCCTTTGGAAAATCAAAGTCTCTTATATTAAATATACACACCCGCAATAGTATCGGGGATTAAGAATAAAATACTCTGAGATTTAAATCGATTATCCAAGGCAATCCTAATCAATAAATCTCAAGCGATCCGCCCAATACACCAAGTGTACAAGTGTGATAAAATAATTAAGATAAATTATTTTCTCTCTCACACAACGACTATACCGATGGATTGGTCCGTGTCCATCTAGGTCGTGAGCAACTGTTCGATTAAATACGAGTAACCGATAGTATGATCTTCTGTGTGGGCCCGACACACCATACTAACTACAACGTATAAAATCCAGGACTATATTTTGCATAATTAAATAATAATTAAATGCAAATAATTGTTTATTATTTAACCAGGTTAAATGCTATGACCGGGAGTTTACCGATACTTAAATCTAGACATTAAGTACACAACTCCAACATTCTCGTCCCATCTCGTGATCCAAGAAACTTAGGACCACTGGGTTTCTTTGCTTGCTTTTCCTATCCCCCGGTTTTGCCCTCAGGTTCGAAACCTTTGACATTGGCTACAAGAGCTTGCGATTTCCGTCTCAACTCGTCCAAAAGGTCCATCATCTCAAAAACGTGTTCAAGCGTTTCCTCGAATCGAATGGCCTTTATGAGTATCCTCATCGCTTCTTGTCTAGCCGCTACGTCATGTCTAAAACATCTCCTTGAGTTTGAACATGATATCAAAATCAGTCCTTTCCTCATCAGTTAAGACATTGGTAGGCTCGGGAGGACAAAGCTCACTTGAGTACAAACTTGTACTCTTTAACAGTCTGGGCAATGTCCAGACCTCTATTCCAATCAATACATTCAGGGACCAGTGAGTTAAATTCCTTAAGTATCACAGAAAGTGGGTTCAAAGCCATATCATAATCTATGAGCACATATAACAACAAACAATTGATTTAATCTCCGATATTATCTCCCTCAAATAATATCATTAAATCACTAATCACATCTAAAATCCCATCAGATATGGCAAGCCACGTGGTGTGGACGTTTACCTACCCAAACGATTTAGCAATTAGATTTGCTTCGGTCATACATCACTTATAGCGTAATTTCGTGGGGAAGAATACTATAATGCGTATCTAAGTGTAAACCATTACTCAGTACTAAAGTAAATTTTTTGGAACCGCTACATCACCGCAAGCCACGTGGTGTGGACGTTTACGATGATTTCACAATTCTTCACAATTCCTTATAACTGTCTACATCAATTAATCCAAAATCCGTTAGTATAGCAAGCCACGTGGTGTGGACGTTTACTACACCAAGAGACTTTTATAATTGACTCCCAATTACTTGATCCATTCGATTTTTGTAAATCAGGACGCGGAGAATCATAAGTGAAACTCGAAGTTTCTTACCAGTGATTCACCATGCGAACAACCCTATCTCTCATAAATGAGGGAGCCGAGCAGACAATCGATCCACTTCAAAAAATGGTACGAAAGTCTCTAATTTGTGTCATCCACATGACCAAGTGGCTTTGGCTCCATTCCACTCCCCGGGGTGAGAATGAGTCGACTTGAAATCAGTTTCAGAAAGACAAATTAGGCATTGTTTGATAAACTCAATCAATGTTTCTCGTAAAAGGAATTACAAGAATTCTCCTCCAATGACTCGTCTATACGAACTTCGAAAGCTCATAAGAGTCACCAAGAGAACAGCAATGGAGACCATGGGATTGTTTTCAATCCCTCTCCCACTTAGCTTTTTATAACAAAAGGATACGCTATCTAATGCATAATTAAATACACATAAGCATGCATACATGAAATAAAGCACATAGAATATTATCACATAGTCAAAATAATACTAGAATATTATTTTCCGACTATTATGGTTTTATCGCATCCCCGTACGCATCTTCTAGTCTTCAGTCTTCGTTCTTGAATGCTCCATGTGACGAGAATATTAATCCCAATATTTAAATCTATTTATTTTTAATTAATTCAAAAGTTACTTAATTCGAAAATTAAGTCAATCGAATATATCAAAAATAAAATTAAATATTATTAATATTTTTATTTATTTTTATTTTCCTTTCTAATTCTATTAAATCTTTAGAATCCCATCCAAGCCAGACTTGGAACATTCTAGAAGACTTCTATAATAGAATAAGGAAATAAAATAAATTAGGACTCCTAATCCTTCCAAATTAATTCCTTTCCTAATCTATTAAAAATTCCATAAAGGAATAATTAAATAGGAAAAATTAATTAAGGACTTTCAAAACTTTCCAAATTAATTATTTTTCTAATCCATTAAAAATTTCATAAATGAATAATTAAATAGGAAGAATAAATTAATTCTAAATTTATTAGTTTTCTAGTCCATGAAAATTTCCAAAATAGGAATAATCAATAAGGAAAAATAAATTTATTTCAATTTAATTCTTTTCCTATTCCATGAGAGTTCCCAAACTTAGGAATACTCAAAATAGGAAAAACGAATTAAAATAGGAAAGTGAATCTTGGTTAGGAGTAGCACGGGTTGGGAGTCCCCGCGCCACCCCCACCATCGTCCGCCGCCACCGGAGAGGAGCACCGCGGCCCAGCCGGCCGGCCAGCCACCACCATGACCGGCGACAGCCCCAGCCGAGGGTGATCGAGCCCCTTCCCCGCGGTTGACCTTGAGGGTCGATCATGGGGATGATCGTCCCTCTCGTCCTTCGTCTTCTTCGTCACACGTCTTCTTCTCCGACGGTCGTTTCGGCATCGATCCAACGTAATTAAAATTACAAGAATTAAATTACAATTATCCGGTATCGATTCTATACATGAAATCGACCCTATACATTTTCCGGAAAAAGTAGAACATAATAATAAACCTAAATTCGGTCAACCCCCGAATTTTTACTATTACAAGCATTCACCACACATAAAACGAATCTCGACATGTCCGAGAGTTTAATAAAATTATGACAATAATTAACGAAGAATTATATCTAGCCATAATAGTCGGAAACCCTGCAAGGTAGAACAATTTATCGCATATACACATGAACTAGAACCAACGCTCTGATACCAATTGTTGGAAATCGATATCCCGGGGTTAAAGGAATTGCGGAAACATAACCCCGATCAAAATCCCGTCGCCGAAAACCACCGCGAACCACCGCGCGAGCTGAAGCTCGACCCGAGCATCGCTGCGGGATGAACCCGCGGCTAAACCCTAGCCGAGCCCCCGTGAGGGGCTCGCGATCGCACGCAATCGATGGGGCTGCTTGCAGCAGCCCCCGGCGGTGAGTCCGGCGACTCACCGCCACCGCCGAGGAGGGCGGTGCGTCCAGCGCACCCGCCGCGCTCCAGCCGCGGCTGCCCGGCGATCGAGCCCAGCTCGATCGCATGCCCCGGCGTCCAGCCGGGGCTCCTCCTCCACGCGCCGCTGGGAGCGGAGGGGTTCCGCCACGGCACCAGCCCGTGGCACCCCGCGATCGACGTGAAGTCGATCGCCTGCCCCGGCGTTCAGCCGGGGCTTCTCCCTTGCGCGCCGGTGATCGAACCCTAGGGTTTCGATCACCACCCTCGGCCCAGGCGAGGGCTTTGCATGCGTGCATGCGCACGACCCCACAGGGATCCGAACCGCCGCGGTCCGGTGGTCTTCGACCACCACCGTCGGTTCATCCTCGTTCCGGGGTTCGTTCGTTCCTCGGATCTTCGTTCACATGCATATACGAATTAATTAATTAAAATCATCGAGGGGTTTCGTGATTTTACCTTTGTTCTCGTTGTACGGAGAAACGAGATCTTATGAAGACCTTGAGACCTTCCCACGTATTCCTTGCACTTCGTTCGAACGTCGTGTGGGCGACGATACTCCGAACTCTTATGGATCTCCTTCTCTCCTTTCTCTCTCTAGAATTGTGATCTTCAAGTTATGAGAATAGAGAAGACCATGTAGTGCTTTTATAGGCTACGTAGGGGATCTAAAGGAGGTGGAATATTGGGCTTCCAATATTAATGATTAAATTGAGCCCAAGCCCAAATCTATTAATCACATTAATATTAATTAATTTATTTTCCACTATATAAATTAATTGCACTCCCAATATTAAACCATATTATATCAAATAATATTTCTCCGGTAGTATTATTTATTCCGTGTATTTAAGATATAAATATCCATGAATAAAATTAATTTATTGCTAATTAATTTATTCATCTCTTATATCCGAGAATAGTACCATTCAACCTTAATTATTATGCGGAACAAATCCACCTGCAGGGTTTACATAATAATTCCTTATGAACTCATCTCGGGGATATTATCAACCCTTACGGGATACACTTTCCCGTCAAGTATTCACGGCATGTCATATATAAAATATAGCGACCCAACTTAACCGGTAATTGACCCAATAATTAAACCGGTCAATTCCTTTGGAAAATCAAAGTCACTTATATTAAATATACACACCCGCAATAGTATCGGGGATTAAGAATAAAATACATTGAGATTTAAATCGATTATCCAAGGCAATCCTAATCGATAATCTCAAGCGATCCGCCCAATACACCAAGTGTACAGTATGATAAAATAATCAAGACAAATTATTTTCTCCCTCATACAACGACTATACCGATGGATTGGTCCGTGTCCATCTAGGTCGTGAGCAACTGTTTGATTAAATACGAGTAACCGATAGTATGATCTTCTGTGTGGGCCCGCACACCATACTAACTACAACGTATATAATCTAAGACTATAATTTGCATATATTTAATTATAAATAATTAAACGCAAATAATTGTTTATTTAATTAAATAGATTAATGGCAATGGATCGGGAGTTTCCGTTACTTAAATCTAGACATTATGTACACAACTCCAACAGACGAAACATCGATCTGAGCCAAACTCTATCCTTAAACCTTTGTGGTTTTCTATATGTATAAATATATAGTCCGCTGCGTTTTTTCGGTTGCTTTGATAAGTTCAGATTGAAACCTTGGGTTTCTCGGTCTGAGCTCTTGCTACTGATTTTTGTTTGTGCTTTTCTGATCTTGCAGGTGCTCGGAGCTCCCCGTGGAAGCACTGCCGCCTCCCTACACTGCACCAACTCATGCTTCAACATTTTGTTGGAAAATGAGCGTCTCGCTGAGAGCTCCAGTTTGATATCTTATACGCTCAATTTCGAGTAGTATGAATGAAAAATTAATTTTAAAAAAATGTAACTAGAGAATTCCAAAGAGAATTATGTACTAAGTGAAAAAAAAAATGCAAATTGGAGTAGATAATTATAGGAGAGTACCCATGTCCCCATTATACACATTTTGTTGTTTTATTTTCATAAGTATTATTTGTCAATTATTGACAAAAATAATATAATAATAATATTATATTATTATTTTTGTGATAAATTACAATTTGAATTTCAAAAATTGAATAATGGTTTAAGTAACCATTAGTGTGTTGTTATGAATGGTCTCACAGTTATAAATTTCGATTTGACCGTCCACATTCAACGAATTACCTTCTCCAACGATCTCTATATAAAGTGCAATCGACTTTGCATAGAAAACACACGACTTGAGAAGTACTACGAAAATAATCGAAGATGAATAAGAGAATATACAAACATCTTTCGAGCAATCGCTCTCGTTTTCTTTAGTTTACGTACCTTGTTTTTTTGACATTCCGATGATATTTTTCAAGCACCATTCCGATTTGTCTTAAGAAAATCGTGAATACACAAGCCACGATTATTTATTTATTTCGTTTTTTCCATCTTCCTCTCAAAATTTCAATACAAAAGATACTACACATTTCACTTCCATTTACCTGTTTACAAAACTAAACACAAACAACAAGTTAGTCCTTGGACATGTTGGTAGTAAAAGAACCGGTCCAACACTACCTCAATTTCCTTTTTGCTTTTTCCACATTTTTTTTAACCAAAACAAAAGAACCTAATATCCTAAAATGGATTTGAAGTTGTGATCATGTTGTTAGAAGTTTGGATTGAATTTTTTTGTTAGTTTTGTGTTGATTGTGAACTTTATGTTTTTTTTAATTACTTGATTAATAGGTTAATCGAATAATCGAATGGAGTTTTCAATTAACCAAATAATTGATTGGTTATTCCATTAACCGAAATTGTGTATTAATCGAATGGAGTTTTCAATTAACCAAATAATTGATTGGTTATTCCATTAATCGAAATTGTGTATTAGTGCAATAATAAACTGTAATAACTTTGGTTGAAATGAATTAAAGAATATAATTATTCCGTCGGTTATACTGAATAGTAATCTATACATATATAATTTCAGGATCCACGTGGACCAATAGGAAAACAATAATAATGTTGTGTTCACACTATAAATTATAAATAAAAATAATATAAATTATATATATTAGTATTATTAAACATATATAAATTATTATATATAAATTTTAAATAATAATTTGAAATTATATATTTTTGGTAATGATAATTAATCATCATCTTAAATATATAAATTTTTATTTTTTTTCAAAATTCTTTTTTATTCCATTAATATTAATTTAATTTCAATTAATCGTATTTTATTTCCTCAAAATTCTTTTTTATTTCATTAATATTAATTTAATTTCAATTAATCGTATCTTATTTTCTCTTGCTATAATTTGGGTTCATAGGTTCTTTTTTATTTTTCTGAACATTGAATCGATTTACATGTATACGTCCTTCTATTCATTCATTTTTTTCCTCGATTTTTTTTAATTTTATGTATTAATTATGATTTCTTCGCAGATTCAAAAATCAAATTGTTGAGTTATTAATTATGTTGGACTAGATTTTTTTTAATTTTTAGTTTATCCTTAATTCAGTTATGTTAAATTTTACAGGTTATCATATGTTATATTAATATAATTGCATTTCTCCCATCTCATCTCCTTCATGTTCACCAAGTAAATTCAATTTTTTTATATTTCTATTTATTTTTCAACTTTATAATTTTTATTTTCCATTTATTTGGATTTTCTGCCACCGGTTTTAGGTATTTGTTGGATGCGTTTGACACTAGAGAAATGCAGAGACGAGAAACTCATATTCCACCAGATCAGAGGCTCCTCGAACGGGTAGAATGAGACGAGAAACTCCTCTTCCACCAGATCAGAGACTCCTCGATCGGGTAGAATGTAAATCGAGGGATGCGCCCGAGTAGCAGACACATGTGGGAGAGAGATCGGGTAGGATGAGACGAGAAACTCCTCTTCCACCGGATCAGAGGCTCCTCGATCGGGTAGGATGTAAATCAAGAGATACGCCCGAGTAGCAGACACATGTGGGAGAGAGATCAGGTAGGATGAGACGAGAAACTCCTCTTCCACCGGATCAGATGCTCCTCGATCGGGTATGATGTAAATCAAGAGATGCGCCCGAGTAGCAGACACATGTGAGAGAGAGATCGGGTAGGATGAGACGAGAAACTCTTCTTCCATCAGATCAGAGGCTCATCGATCGGGTAGGATGTAAATCGAAGGATGCGTCCGAGTAGCAGACACATGTGAGAGATAGCCAATAGGTCTCATCCAAGGACTAATTTCATAATATTTCAATGAAAATTTGTCATATCCGAGATTAGAACTCTGCGTTATCGAAGAATTACACCAACATCACGACAGAACTTACCAATCGGCTATGCCTCAAGAAGCTTACATACTATAAATTATATCAAACATCCGTAGTCTTTGAAAATAATAAAATTTTAATACGAATTTACAAATTTTAGTAATAGATCGATTATTAAATAAAATAATTTGTTAGTCCATTAATAATTTTTTGGCCGAAATACGTTGGAGATTAAATAAAATTTTAGATTATTTCAAACAAATAAATCACGTGCATCGCACGGGCGGTGGTACTTAGTTTACACAATTTTAAGATATTTAAAAATAAAATGAAAAAAATGTTTTTTTTAAATTAATAAATCGAGAAAAAGAACTTTTTTTGGTGCAAAAATATTTCTCCCTGATTCTTTAAATTGATTTGACAATTCTGCCCGAGAACTATTATCCCAACTCCAACAACCTCTTCCCCGTAACCTACAAAACCCAAAACCCTAGCCACCACCTCTCACTGCTTTTTCCGCAATCATGGAAGGCGTCGTAATGGAGACGGCGCCGCCGGCACAACACCCTAACGAGGACATCTGCTCCATCGTCCTCTCTAAGTTCAGCAAATCAAACGACGAGCACCACCACCGCATCTGCGACGACATTGGCATCATAGCGCAGGGAATGATCGACGAAAACCGACCTCTCACTCCCGTATCCTACTTGTGCGCTACGTGCGACTCTCTCAACCTCCTCTTGTCGAGCCCCGACCCACCGGGCCACCACCTCGATTCCTTCCTCGCTATCCTGTCCCTCGTCTTCGACAGAATACCCCCTGCGGTTCTCCGACAGAGTTACGATCGCCTATCGGAGATTCTAATTCGGGCTCTTGGGGCGAAATCTGTTGGATTTAACGGCGTTGTGCCTGGGATTAAGTGTGTCTCGCGGCTGCTGATCGTGAGGGAGAAAGTGGTGTGGGCAGACGTGGCGCAGTTGTACGGCGTTGTAATCGGTTATGTAACTGATGATCAGCCCCAGGTCATGATTTTTTTTGTTAGTTGTTTTATTAATCTGAGTTTTTTTCAATCCCTGCCTGTTGTGTAGAAAAACTTTCAGCTCATTATATTTTTATTACTTTAAAGGATATATTAAGTTCTAACAAAAACTGAGCATGAAGAAATTATCCAAAAATGAGTTGATTAATAAGTTTTCTTCGCGGACAAGCTGTAGAATAGGTTCTTTTGTGTATGGATTGTTGAATAATCCATGAGTGGTCAAATGTGGGCATTTTTATATGCCCAAGTTTTACGTGCTCCCTTTAAATCATATCGTTGGCGAAACAGGTAAGAAGACAGTCTCATTTATGTCTTCGCGAAGTTCTGGAGCGCTTTCAGTTTGCACCGACACTTGCACATCTGCTGTCACCTGCCAGTGAAGCCATCACTAATGTCCTTGAAAGGTTCCTTCTTATTGCTGATGGTTCGAACCCAACTGTTTCCGATGTACCCAAACCAGCACAGGAGATCATTTACATCCTGGATGCTTTTAAAAATTGCCTTCCTTACATGTCATCAAAATCCTCCACATATATCTTGAAGCTTTTCAAACCCCTCTTGGAAGCGAAGGAACCAATTGTCACCAGACGTATAGCTGACGCACTGAATGCTCTGTGTCTTCATTCTGTTGGAGAGATCTCGGCTGAAGCCTTACTTGAGTTGTTATGCTCCTTAACTAACTCGATCTCTTTGGATGAATCATCTGCCGATAGCATGACTTTCACTGCACGCTTGCTGGACACTGGAATGAAGAAAGTTTATTCAATCAACAGGCAGATTTGTGTGATCAAGCTTCCTGTTGTTTTCAATGCATTAAAAGGTTAACTGTTCTTAGTACTGTGCACTCACTTCGACCCTACTTTTGGTTGATATATAAAAAAAAGTTCCCTCTAGATTGAGTTCATACTGAAAAACATCTCACTTTCAAAATTACAAAAGCACTTAGATTGAAATTAAAAACAAGGGGCTCTATGAAATGCTCTAGAAATGTGAAGTTATTTTTTTATTAATGAAGTGGCACATGTAAGTAAAAAAATCTTGTTTTTTTCATTTTAAATTGAAAAGTACTTCACTTTTTTGTGATTAGGTCAAAACGTTTTTGCAATTAACCCTTTTCCTGGACCTAAGTTATCATTTGGAAAATTCTAACTTTTATGTTTAATTTATCCACCTTTTTCTTCTTTTGGTTTATGGGCTCAATTTAAACTTCTTGTTTCATTCAGAGATTCTGTCTGCTGACCACGATGGGGCTTCAGTAGCTGCACTGGCAGCATTTAAGAGCTTAATAAATTCATGTATCGATGAGAGCTTGATCAAACAGGGTGTTGACCAGATTACAGTCAATGCTAATGCTACCACAAGGAAAACCGGCCCAACTGTCATAGAAAAAGTCTGTGCGACTATTGGAAGCCTGCTTGATTATCATTGTGAACCAGTGTGGGATATGTCTTTTCAAATTGCTTCAACCTTGTTTGAAAAACTAGGTAATTATAATGTTTTATCTTTTTATTTCAACCATGCTAGAAAAACTATAAGAGGAATATGTTATTTTTGATGCGTTATAATAGGTTTAACCAAAATAAAAATCAAACCTTTATGGTTCAATTTCTGAATTTGAATTCCTGTATTAAAATTCAATTCCAGAATTAAGAATAAGACTCATAATAAGATAATTTTTCAAATTCATATATTATCTGGATACGAATATTGAATATCATAATAATCAATTTGAGTATTTTTCGAGTAATTGAAGTGGTGTATGTGTGTGTATGTATATAAAGTATATATATATATTCTACACACTCCTTATTACTCAAATTACAAATATTCTTTCAACTACTCTAACCTTATTAGATACTATAAAAGAAATTGTAATTCAAATATTTGAGTATTCTAAAGAATATTCGATTTTCTAATAAGTATATGTATACGATTTAGTATTTGAATATTAAAAGAATAAGAATAATGATATTCTCAAGTTAAAGAAATACGAGTAGGTTATCGTGATATTCTAATTGTTTGGTTCATTTATACTCCTAAATAAATTATTCCATTTTACTTGAACCCTATCTCTTATATAAATATGATGCGGATATGGAATACTTTTATATTGAGAATCCTTTTCTCATGGCATTACAGGAAAATATTCTTCTTACTTTTTGAAAGAAACACTAAAGAGTTTAGCTGATATTCAGAAGTATCCAGATGATGACTTTGCTTTGAGGAAACAGGTAATATGCGAAGGAAATTTGAACTTTGGTTCAGAAGTTCACTGTCTCTAACTTTTTTCTTTCTTCAACTGAGCTATATTTTCTGCTGTTGCAATCTTTTCTATTATCTGTTTTAAATGTTATCCCTCTCGGCTCATGCTAGAATGCTTGAAAAATGATATTCTACTGTAACTATCATGGAAATCATTCTACCCTTGGGTTTTAATGTTGAACTCAAGCTAGGCAGGGCTACTTCAGTAATTTAATGCAAAATGAAAAACTACTTAACAATATAAGGCAACTATCTATTAAGGAGAAAACTACTTTGAATGTTGGTTTTACAAGAATATGGTGAAAAAAGAATAAAAGATAGTTCCAATAATTGTTTTCTATTCATTCTTATTTTTTTTTTCCTCTGCAAAATTTTAAATAATCAAACCTTCTCTCATTGAAAACCATACATTCCATTTTTTTCTAATTAATATCAGGTCTTATATCATCCCTTAAATTTTGGCAGTTGCACAAATGCATTGGAACAGCTGTAGGCGCTATGGGACCCGAAACTTTCTTGAGCTATCTACCTCTTAATCTGGGAGCTAAAGATATTTCTGAGAGCAATAATTGGCTTTTCCCAATACTTAAACAGTACACTGTCGGTGCTCATTTGGAATTCTTTACCAAGTCAATCTTACCCATGATTGGTGAAATGAAGAGAGAGTCTTCAATGGTATAAAATCCTAAATAGTCATAATAATAGTCATTTTTATGGTGTACTAAATAGTCATTTTTATGGTATCCAGCTTGAGCGAAAAGGGAATATACATTCTGCAAGAACCGCCAATGGAATTGTCTACTCCTTGTGGTCATTGCTTCCATCATTTTGCAACTATCCACTTGATACTGCTGAAAGTTTCAAGGGTCTAGAGAGAGCTTTATGTACTGCCCTTCAAGAAGAACCCGAAGTCCGTGGTTTAATATGCACTGGCTTACAGATTCTTATCCAGCAGAATAGAAGAGTACTGGAAGGGCAGCAGAACAGTCTGAATATTGAATTAGGAACGGCAGAAGAACGGGCTATTGCCCTATATACTAAACACGTTGCTACCTCTAACTTGGCTACATTGAAAGCTTCTGCTCGTGAGTTCTTGACCGTTCTTACTGGGATCTACTCTAAATCTTCTAAAGAAACTGGTGGCATTTTGAAGGTAATCCTAGTACCCCTAATCTTATCCTAGAAGATATGAAATGAATTATTGGATTATTGTGTAGTTATAGAATATAGATGCTTATTTTCCCCTTAAATGACCATCAAGTAAGATGCAAACCTCGATTATCTATCTCTTGAATAACGCCGAAGTAATTCTTATTGTACAAAAGTTGGAACTAAGAATTTTTAGATGATTTGCTTGAACTCCGAGGAGTATGAGGAAATAAGATTTAAATAGAGGAGCCCAATGCTGATGTTATCAAAACCACCAACATTGGCAGCACATGCATGATAACATCCTTATGTAATACTAGCATACATCAATTATAGTCCTTGAACATTCTTTTAGATGTTTTTTTGTTACACCTGAAAACACTAACATACATTGCGTTATTTTAAGTAGTTATACTTACCTTAAATAATCGTCCCTCGATAATAGTCACACCTAAAAAAATAATTTACTTTTTTACTTTAAAATACTCCGTATCATTTTTCTTCCAACTATTTTACCTTTTCAACTTATAAAGACATTTTCACCACTTTTTAATCAAAAAGTAAAAAAATCAACTCTTATCTGAGTCGGAGGGAGTAACTTTTTGAACTCCTATTTGACAAAAAAGGATAGTCAAAAAGTAGGTAGACAGAGGCTATCACCCCTAGAGCTAGAATACTGACTTTTACTGCAAAGTGAGTAAAATGAAGAAAAACTTATCGGCACCTGATGTTAATTGGTTAATTTAACTTTGTTAAATGACTTAAATAACCTGATAATATATTATGAACGAGAGTCAACCCGAGAAAACTTGATCTTCATCACAATAGATTTTGGTTACTGTATCAAAACTAACTCTATTTAAACACCCATCAGAGCCATCGTTAACCATTGGTTCTTAAGTCGTATTCTCGAAATTCCTATACTGCAGTCTACAATTGGTGAGCTTGCTTCAATATCAGATAGGGAAGTGGTCACTCGATTTTTCTCAAAAACCATGCACAAGCTTCTGAAGGTCACTCAGGAGGCTGGGAAACAAAGGAACAACAAAGATTCCAATTCAATGGAGGTTGACAACTTATCTAATGAAGTTTCACTCTCAACTGCCAGGTGAGCTGTTTGGTGTGTTTGTGTCATTCTGTTTTTGCATGGACTTAGAAATTTGATATTTGGTTACAGGGCTCAGTTATTTGACCTTGCAATTTCCCTTTTACCTGGCCTGGAATCCAAGGAAATTGATGTTCTGCATACTGCCTTAACACCTGCATTGAAGGTTAAAAGTTAAAACATATTCTTCTTTGTCAATTAGTCCATTGTTGTTTTGCTGAAATATAAGAAGCTTTCAACTAATCTTCTCTAGTTTCTGTG
This sequence comes from Euphrasia confusa, assembly GCA_954870475.1. Taxonomy (NCBI): domain Eukaryota; kingdom Viridiplantae; phylum Streptophyta; class Magnoliopsida; order Lamiales; family Orobanchaceae; genus Euphrasia; species Euphrasia confusa. The sequence goes on from OX940960.1 coordinate 31,240,057, forward strand.
TTCCAGGATGTTGATGGCGTGATCCAGAAAAAGGCGTACAGAGCTTTATCTTTGATACTTCAGGTGTGCCTCAAATTATCCCACTTATAAAAAATATAAAAGGAGAAGTCTGTTTAATATTGATTTTTGAGGGTTGGACACAATAGCTTGAGTGAATTCAATCTTATTGAAGTTGCTGTGGAGGCTTCTTTCTTACATTTATCATTTCAGTTGATGAAAAGATAATACGCCCTCCGTCCCACCACAATCTTAATTTTATTTCCTGTCTGTCCCACTACAATATGCGCATACGTCCCAATATGAAAATAACTTTTTAACACAGTCATCCTCACAATACACTTATTTGCACCTCATGCCCTTTTTCCAACAACCCATACAACCTCTCCTTATCATAAAGTTGATTTACTAATTTTTCTTTTCATCTTATTTATTTAAAAAAAAACAAATATTCCATTTTTATTAACTTGCGTACCAAAGATGCTCTGCATATTGATGAGGGACGGATTGAGTAGCACTGTTGGACGAAAATAGTGATGTCACTGATTGATCTGAGTACTGGGCATAGTACTATTATTTAAATCATAATATTTTATTGTTGATATTATTTCTGTTAATTTCATAACGACTTCAGTATATTGGCTGAAAGAAGAAAACTACTTTTGCTTCTTAGTGTATTATCTTTGAGAGAACAGAACTGCTTTAGATTCTTAGTTTATTAAACTTCTAGGATTATATATATTCATATGCAATCTAATGTATATGATCCCCTAATTCTTTGAATTCGTGTCCTGATAAACTCGTGGTCTCTTTTTTGATGATTACCACATACCATTATTATTATTAGTAGTATGTGTCTGTGATGGACATCATAAAGCATCCAAAATTATATCCTAGAATTATAGATAATACTGAGCTACACGGGAATTATACTTATTAATTCGTTTATTTATTTCCGACAATTTTCTCCCATCAATAATTGAACACACTACTACACTAAGTAGACCTTGTCTCAACGGGGGGAACAGTGTATTGGTGGTGTGGTTAAATAATTATTGATATTTTACTTTCTTTTTTCATATTTGATTTGATAACCTAAATGACCATGTAATGTACAGGACTGTGATGACTTTATTTCAAGAAAACTCGAGGAGGTGCTCAATTTGATGATTGAAGTAATGCCCTCATGTCATTTTTCTGCTAAACATCACAGACTTGACTGTCTTTACTTCTTAATCATCCATGTTATAAAGGTAAAACATTTAACATTCATATTCTGCTCTCGCTAAAGCTTGAACATGTCCTACTATTGTAAGTGTTATTTCTCTCTCAAGTATAAAACACACTTTGATTGACGCTATTTTTCCTACCTATCTGTGCCTGCAGGAAGGATCAGAAAAAAGTAGGCATGACATCACTGCCTCTTTCCTTACTGAAATTGTATTATCCCTTAAAGAGGTATGGTTTGTCATCTTAATCATTAATCATTTTTTTTTGTTCCTATTCATTTAAAAAAACATCATTTAGGGTCTGCAGTGTTCTTATTTTTTTTTTTGCTAGGCTAACAAGAAAGCAAGAAATCGAGCCTATGATATTCTTGTTTCGATCGGTCATGCATGTGAAGATGAGGAAACTGGTGGAGAGGAGAAATTACGCCAATTTTTTAACATGGTACTTAAATCTTAAGCTCATGGCATACACATTCTGGTCCATATTTGTCATTCATTTATTTTATCTATATATAGGTTGCAGGAGGCCTGGCGGGTGAGACTCCTCATATGATCAGTGCTGCAATGACAGGCTTAGCTCGCTTGGCTTATGAGTTCTCGGATCTTGTTTCTTCTGCTTACAATGTTCTTCCATCTACATTTCTTCTCCTTCAGAGAAAGAACAAAGAAATAATTAAGGTGCAGTTGAAATTGAACGGCGATTTTCAGTTATTTTTGGAATCTTCATCTCCTTGTCTGACTCTTTTGGGTCTATATATTGTTTACTTTTGTTACAGGCTAATTTAGGTCTGCTTAAGGTACTGGTTGCCAAATCACCAGCCGAAGGGCTTCAGACACATTTGCGCAGTATGGTGGAAGGGTTGCTCAACTGGCAAGCTGGCACCAAAAACCATTTCAAAGCAAAAGTAAGGCCTTGTTTGTTTTTACATGCAAAGGGCTATTTTCATTTTTCCAACTTTTCATAAAAATGAAACATTGTTTATTTAGAGATCTTTTCATGGGGAAATCATTATTTTCAATTTCCATTTTCCGCATAAAATCATTGCAAAATCTATCAACCACATATCACCTTTTATGACATGGAAGCATAACAATACATACAAAGCATTAAAGCTTTTGTCATTGGGTTGTGTTGTAATTCGACTTATTTAGCTCAGATCTAGGCTCCTGCCTCCTGGAAAGAAACGCTTACCATCTATTCTATGCTATGATTGTTTCCTTCGTGCCTTGGAGTTGTAAAATTTCTTTGCATTTCTTTAGGTGAAACTGCTTCTTGAGATGCTCGTGAAGAAATGTGGTTTGGATGCTGTTAAGCAAGTCATGCCTGAAGAGCATATGAGACTCCTTACTAATATAAGAAAGGTTTTGTACTGTTTCAAGCAAATTTTTTCTTTATTTTTCAAAACACTACTTCCTCCATCCTAATAAAGTTTAATACTTTTTTTTAGCACGGATATTAAGAAAAAAATATTCTTTATATTATGTTGGTAAAAAAAGGTAAGGGTAATTTGATATTTAAAGTGAAAAAGAAAACGTAGTTGCTTAAAAATATAAAGTAGGTAAAAATATAAAGTAAGTGAAAAAGGGTGTAATTGTATGATAATGTCAAAAAGTAATTACTATTATTTCCTTTTGGGGGCTGTGAAAATATAGGTTAGACAACCCAAAAAAGAAAGTGTTCACATATATTTGAGATAGAGGAGTATAATTTATTGGCTCATCCTTTGTTCTACTAAATGCAGCTCAATGACCGGAAAGAGAAGAAACATGCCATGAAATCTGAAGATGGGATGTCCGTTCGAACAAAAGCAACTGCATCCAGGTATTTTATTTTTCTGTAATGCACATAGACAATTGATAGCAGGGATTACAAACCTAAATGCTTCTGGTTTTTTCTCACTTGGCGGTTACCTTTATTGTCTACAACATGCATGAACATTTCCTCTTGGCAGAATTAACTTGTTTGTACCATCTATTGATGACTACATGCTTTTGGCTTACCTTAGATTTTCCCCTTTAGTAGCTGTTGATTTTTTTCCCAATGAGTTGCTGCCACTGAATACAACTACTACCTATGTTTCTAAGATAAATGCACTTTCTTTCTAGGGACGTCTCACAATGAGACAATAATATGCACTCTAAAAGAAATACTGAATTACTTTACTTTTCTACTTTAAAATACACAGTACAATTTAACCCTACTTTTTCATTTACTTTTTTAAACTTTACTCACTACCTATTTATTTTTAACTTAAAAATACATATTTACCGCTTACTTTTTGATGGTCTAAAAATCAAAAACTTATTTTTCGTAGCGAAGAAAGTGTTCATAATTTGTAGGATGGAGGAATTACTGACATCTTGTCTGAAAATATCTCAATTTTTTTGCACAAAACAGACTATTAGGAGCTTTTTGATAGAGAAATGTAACATTCCGGAACACTTTCTCTACGCGGTCTTTCTTATTGTGTGAGAGACTTTCTACTTTCAAGCTTGCAACCTCTCCTTTATGAATAAAATTCGAGTTTGATCAATAATAACTGTTGTACTGTAACCTGCGTGGTTAATAATTTAATTAAATTTGAAGCCTGGCGCGCGAGTGATTTTCCATTCATCTGTTTTTTTAGGATGAGCCGATGGAACCATACAAAAATATTTTCTGAATTCGATGACGAGGCAACGTTGAATAGCGATGGTGAATCTACTTACAGAAAGAGTATATCCAGTCGGCACAGCAAATATTCTTTGGCATTACAATCTAAAGCAACTTTACTACGGTTAGCACAACTTTAAAATCAATTTTATATGAAATGCATACAAATATGGAATGTGTGGGTATATAATTTCCTTAACTAACAATATCTGCACAACACAATCAGATCCAAGAAGAGCCGAAAGACGGCAAAGAGTCTCCAAGAAGACTCGTTCGACCAATTAGACGATGAGCCTCTCGACTTACTCGACAACCAGAAGACTCGATCTGCCCTCCGATCATCCCATCCATTGAAGCGGAAAGCCGACGAATCTGACGATGAACAACCCTTCATAGATTCCGAAGGCCGTCTAATTATTAACGAGGATGGTAAGACCAAAAGGGCCGACGGAAAAAAGAAACGTAATCAACCTTCGGAGGCCGAGGAGTTTGAAGGTAAAAGTGATGCTGGGAGTCACTTATCGGCAAACTCAAGAAAAAGCCAACTAAAACGGAGGAAGACATCTTCGGAGAGTGGCGGGTGGGCCTACACGGGCGATGAGTATGCTAGCAAGAAGGCGGGTGGTGATTTGAAGAGGAAAGACAAGCTCGAGCCCTACGCATATTGGCCGCTCGATCGGAAGATGATGAGCCGTAGGCCTGAGCATCGGGCGGCTGCTAGGAAAGGCATGGCAAGTGTGGTGAAGCTGACGAAGAGGCTGGAAGGGAGAAGCGTGTCCAGTGCCCTTTCTGTGAGAGGGGTAGTGTCTAAAAAGGGCAAAAAGAAGCATCACAAGAAAACATAAGGGAACCTTTTCGGTTGGAGAAAACGGTGTAGTTAGTGTCTTTTGTTTTGATCATATGGAGTTGAGTGGTGAAAACATGGTGTGACGTTTTGATTTATTTCTTGTATTACTCTATTGTTTTTTTTACAGTGCATGCCTTGAAATGTTTTTGGTCGTGCCAGCATGAATACCTTGTGAGGTGAATTGACATACATTACTTAAAATATTAATGAGAAATGTTTCGATCTACTATTAGTTATGTTTTGAAACTCTTGTTCTAAAATCCTTGATCGTTGTTTGCCCAAATTTCGTTTAGATGTTCAGCCTTTTCATTGCTTTCTAGGGTTTATGATTCCGGGATTGATTTGACATCTCGCATTTTCCTCAGCAATAACAACACCATGTGTGACTCCACACAACACTCTTAATGTGCATCTCCTTCTGCAAGGACTTTGCACCTAGTTATATATGTTCTAGCATGAACATGTCAATATTGAACAGAGTTCAAGGGAGTGTAGACTTCAGGGTTCAGGAATGGAAACCTAATAAAGATGCTATAACTTTTTTATTTTTTATTTTTTATTTTTGCTTACAGAAATTTAAATTTGAAAAGTCCCAACATTTAAATACATTGAAGCAGCGGCCAAAAAACGATGTATTCAAGCCCAAACTACAGCGATGTCCTCTGTTTATAGCCTTTTCCAGGTGCCCATACTAAGAGAGAACAGCCATCACATCTGATGCACGTAGTGCTATGTAGTCGGAGCCATCGATGCCCTTAAAATCATTGCCAGCATATTTTGAATACAACACTGTATTTCCCGGAACAATCGATAAAGGCTTTCTCTTGCCTTCCTCATCGAAAGTACCGGGCCCAACTGCAACAACCTGTATACAGATCAAGAATTGCAACCATTGAGGGCACATTTACTTCATTCAATATGATGTCGATTCGTTGGCTGGTTAAATACATAATGTTGACCGTGTGAATGATAAGTTGGTATAAATTTGTTTCATATCAAACATTTACACTGATCGATTAATTATTGGTCAGACACATCACACTCTATGTCTCTATTTGAACGGCATGTAATAAACAAGAAAGGTAACTAACCGTGCCGATTGAAGGCTTATCCTTGCTTGCATCTGTTAAGAACAAACCACCAGCAGTTTTTTCCTCGGCCACAGCGACCTGAAGAGAACTATTAGTGTCCCATTACAACATCCCATAAATAAAAACCCACTCAATATCTTTGCTACGAAAAATAAAAATAATTACATAAAATACAAATTGAAAATCAAAATCTGACCTTTATGAGAACTCTGTCATTTAGGGGCTTCATGTCTTTAACGTCATCAGTATTAAGAATGCCGACAATATCATCCTCTTTCAAAATGAGATGATTTTCTCCGTTGAAGTCTACTTCTGTACCCGCGTACTTTGAGTACACAACTTGGGTACCCGTCTATGTAGAACACATCATCTCATGAGCCATACAAAACTAATCACCACTATAAATGCAAAGCCGAAGAAAATAAACGGATAGCAGGACAATACATGATGAGAAATTACCTCAACACTAATGTCCACCTTATTTTTCCCGATTGTTCGACCTTCTCCTACCGCAACCACCTCACCGCCTTGTGATTTCGATTGGGCGGTTGTGGGTAGTAAGATGCCACCCGAGGTCTTCTCCTCGGCTGTTTTAACCTTCACCAACAGCCTATCGCCCAATGGCTTGAGAGATGTGTACTGTCGGAAAAAAACAATTCACTCAATCTATCGACCAGAGGAAGTAGACAGACCATGTATTCGATAAAAGCTCGGATGCTATTAAAATCAAATACTACTAAATTGAAAGGATAAGAAGTTCATATTTTTTTTTGTGATGCCTATATAAAGATCAAATTCAAGATTCGACTAGAATACAGCAACCAAACAATTCGATAAGTAATAAAATGAACCCACAAATTTATCATACCTTAGGAGCTACGGTTGTTGCGGCCGTGACGACGAGTCCTCGAAATGAGCCGTTCTGATTCAGCCGCGAAAAAGATGAGACGTTGGCAGCTTTCGAAGCCCGAAGCCCTTCAAATGAAACAAACCCTTTCGTGGAAATTGAGGAAGCAGCCCAAGTCAATTGTGCGGCAGCCATTTCTTATTTTCAGAATAAAAAAAATGTAAATCTAATTAATTGTTAAAAAAAAACACAGAGGAATGAATTAGAATAGTATCTTGAGAGAGAAATTGAAATAGCTACGAGAGCAAAAATGGTTGAGTTGGTTCACACTAAGAGAAGAGGATAAAGTAATGGAGTAATAGAAACCGACCTAGAAAGTTCCAGAGGATAGACAAGGTTCTAGAAATTTTGGTACTCCCTCCTCTTTTTTATATAGGACGTTTTACCTTTTTTTTTTATTTGCTTTATATTTGACGTTTTGATATGTATTAACTTTAAACGCTATTATTAATCATCTTATCATTAATAGTAAACAATTAATTTTATTATTATAATAATAATCTTAACAAAAGATTACAAAAGTTTAGGAGTTTTATATAAAAAAAAAGTCTTCAAAAAGTTATTTAATATTAATTTATAGCTTTGAGCGAAGTATAAATTTGGATAAATAATGTATAATTTTGTTTTCTTAATCTGTGTGTAAAAGGCTAAAACGTCTTATATAAAAAAGAGGAGGAAGTATATTGTTGGAAGGGTAGTGGGCTTGTGCAGTCCCGGCCCATACTCCCACTTCTTGTATTTCTTGGTGGGCTAAGCCCATTTTCAATTTGGGCTTTTTACTGTGTGTAGTCAATAGAGTTATGGATCTCTTTTTTCTATGTTCAAGTCTTTGTTTTTTTATTTACAACTTTCATGTTCATGTTTTTCAACCTGGACACATGTCAAGATCCCTATGGGTGAGGTTACTAGCCAAGAATCAACCGTAGTACCCACTACCCACACATTTAAACATGTGGTGTGTGTTTAATGTGTTAAATGTTTTATTATATTTTTAATTTATAAACACATTGATCACACACCACATGTTTGGTGTGTGAGTACTACCATTTAACACATCGATCTATCAGTGTCGAAATATGTGGAACTCTAGTTCAAATTTTTCATTCATTTTCAGGGTTTATTCTTAGCTACACTTTGGGACTACCTTCATCCATAAGGATTATGCAATGTGTAAAACACAATACTCATGATCAATGATGTTTATTTAAATCACGTGTTAGTGTTTTACACGTGACATAATCTCCATGGGTTAGGGTAGTGACAATGGAGTAGCATACAATTAACTCATTTTCAGTTCGATTTTTATAAGATTTTCTCAAAATAGATATACAATGATCAAGAATGATGCAAACTAACTAAAATATACTCTATCCGTCCCACGATTGTTTGCCAAGCTAGTCAACTGTTCTCTTATTTGACCGTCAATTACTTATGATAAAAAATATATAAAAATTATTTAAAAAATACTAAAATAAAATTTATAGTATTTTTTATACTATAAAAATTTATATTATAAATTTTATTTTAGTATTTTTTAAATAATTTTTATATATTTTTTATCATAAATAATCGACGGTCAAACAAGAGAACAGTTGACCAGCTCGGCAAACAGTCGTGGGACGGAGGGAGTATCAATGAAGCTAAAAATTCAACAAAACGTTAATGCATATGAAAATTATACTACATCCGTCTTATTTAGTATACACATTTTTTTAGGTGAAGTTATTGAAAAGACTACTATAGACTGAGTTTGAAATGAAAAACTTAGGTAAAAAAAAGAGGAATCTTGGTCTGAATATTGTCAGAAATAGAAATGAAGACTCATTGGCCTTATCTCAGCAAGATAATCTTGTGAATATACGCTCAACATGGAATATGAATTTAAGAGTCTTTCAACTATCTTTGGATAACTTATGAAATTTCATGTTAAATATTGTCTTATAGTACTGCATAGCAGCTATGGAGGTTATACACTTTATACCTTATGCAGTGCAGTGTAAAGTCTCATGTAGACTATGGTAAGTAGGAGACCTGGTATTATTTAGTTAGGCTATCGGCTGAGGTGGTATATCAATTTATGAGAAATCAGAAGGAGTCATAGGAAATAGTAAAGTTGTTGAAGTTATGGTCTCATCTTAAAAAAGATGGAGGTCAATGGTGCTTTAATTTGATATATATGGATGTTGATTTTGGTAGTAATTTTGATACTAGAAATTCAGTAATATGGTATGTGTTTACTTTGTTTGGCTCGAATGTGGCTTGAAAAACAAACAAATTGTTGGGGAATATACGCTTCTGATTAAGTCGTTTTTGGTGTGTCGAAAATCAAATAAAAATATCGAACTTATTGCTAAAGCAACTCGCCCGAGTCGATCTCTCGAGAAACACTACTATCGGCGTAAAAATATTTATTTGTTAGCAATGGGGGAATAAAAAAGAAATAGCATAATTCTCACGTTTGTTTTTGGTTTTTTTGATTAATCTAATATTAACTAAGGAATTTGAAAAGACGAGTAAAAGCGAGTAAAAGCAAGAAAAGTAATTTTTAGATCAAATGAGAAATGAACTAGGGTTTCGGGAATCTCAATTCTATACGTCTGATATGAATTCGATTTTATGAAATAGAACGAATACGTCCGTCACCAGTTGGCATCAATTCAATATCGAAATTCAAATTCAAATCTAGTAGGAAGAATCGATCAACCCTAACCCTAGGCAAGAAATTTTGCTATTCATGATTCTAAACGAAGAACAATTAAATTGTTGAAAAGGAGGATTCATGAAAACGATTTTCGGAAAATAAAAATAACTAAACAATTATCCGAACAAGGAATTGAAGAACGAACAATGAAAAGAAATAAATACTTTCTAAATTACTAACCAATGTCAATCATAGGCACCCGTCGGCGGAATCTCCGACTTTTACCAAATTCAATTACAAGAAAAATCCAAGATGAAAAGCGTGAATCAAAGCTAGGGTTTTTGAGTTCCAAGAAGTCTCCAAGTACCCAAAACAAAATCTGAAAAAGTGCGTACTGAAACCTAGGTTCAAAAGCCTATTCATACGTTGCCAAAAACGAAGTCAACATGCGGTCAAAGATGGAAATAGGAGGAGGCGATCGCCTGAGGAGCAGGCGATCGCCTGGAGATGGTCGCGGGCGACCGCTCATGGAGAGGGCGATCGCCTGCAAGAATATTTCTCCTCCTGTTACTGGGAGCAGGCGATCGCTGGGTCTTCAGCCGGTCGCTTGGTGGCCGCCGCGGGCGATCGCCAAGGGCTTCAGCGGGCGGCTGGTCCTGCCGGGCCCTCTTCTCGACTTCACTCCAACGAGCTCGATTCTTCGATCTTTTCCACATAATCACTCTCGAGGACCTTCACACTCAACAAAACATCACACATACCACAACCACGAAGAATACACAAACAAACGACTCAAAACATAACAACTCACGCACAAATGAACAAAGAAAAAACAACACAAATACGAGCACGTCAGCTTCTTAGGCCGATATATCCCCGTCGATCGTCAAAGGGTAGGTTCGATTTGTGAATAAAGCGGAATAAAAAGGAAGACAAGAAATTACGTGGTTCGGCCAATAATGCCTACTTCCACGGACACCACACCCAATATTATTCGATAATAATAATCCTGTGTACAAGATCGGATCTCGATAGATCTCTTTTCGACTCACTATTTCGTGTTCTATGTGTTCTCTAGGTTATACATAAAATAGGGGAGGAGGTCCTTTTATAGATAGGAAGAAAAAACCCTAACCCAATCCCCAAGAAACCCGAGTCAAACTCGCGGTCAAACAGCCGCTGGAGACGAAGTGCCCGCCTGGAGACGAAGCTACCGCCCGCGCCATATTTCAGCTCTATGAATGGGACCAAGTGACCGCTTGGTCCCCTGGCGTCCGCCCGCGATGGCTTGCTAGCGCTCGCCTGCCCCCCAGGCGCCCACCTGGCGCCTGCTGCGGCTACTCCGTCTCGACTCGTCCCGTTTCCTCCGATTGGCTTGATTCCATCTCTTCACTCCTCCGATGCTATAATCCAAAGAATGGTTGGACTCCCAACACCAACAGGCTGTGGTTGTGTTATCAAATACGTAGATCGAGTATATTATCAAGGATGCAGTGTGGCTGAAGGTTATAGTTCAAGATTTTGAGGTATCACAAGAGGCGATCTCTGTTCACTGTGATATATAGTCAGAGACTCAGAGTGCAATGCACTCTGAAAAACATCAAGTGTTTCATGAGAGGATAAAATATATTGATGTGAAGCTACATTTTGTAAGAAATTTGTAAGAAAAAAGAGATTTTAAGGTGGAAAAAATTGCTAGTAAGATTAATCGAGCAGACGATTTCACTAAGTTGCTACTTGTATAAAAGTTCAGTTTATGTTAGCAACTTGTGTAATTGCTAGACATTTCTCAAGCTTGAGAAGTTGAAAAGGGATTACTTAGGTACTACATTGCTGCCTTAGTGGTCAAGTTGGACAGTACACTGCTGAATAAGAGTGTTAATTTGGTCTGAATCAAATCCGAACTATTTGAACTTTATTTTTATAAATCGAAATCAAAACGTTTTGAAAATAGTTTTGGTCGATTTTAACCAAATTATTTCGGTTTGATTTGGTTTTAACCAAATTTTAATTTTAAAAAATTAGAATAATTTTTTTATTAAAATAATTAAAACAAAATATAAAAATTATTTTTAATTAAAAATAAAATTTTAATTATTAAAATAAAAAATATTATTATTTACATTTAATATATATATATATATATATATATATATATAATTTTTTATATTCTGTTTGGTTATAATCGGTTAAAAATGAAAAATCAAACCGAAAACCATACCAAATTATTTTGATTTGATTTGGTTTAATAGAATAATTTAGTTTTGATTTGGTTCGGTCGACTAACCAAATCGTTTGACACCTCTAGTAATGAGTATGAGAATATATGCTAGTTGGAGTGAATGACTTGTCTGTTTCTTGCTCTGAAGGTTTCAGAAGGTGAAGAAAGTGTGGATTGATATCTACTTTCATTGTAATGACTGTCATATTAGGATTCTTGAAGTGACGTGATCGGTGTTTGCTTTGAAGGAATTTGGTGTGTAGTGCTTATGGTAAGCACTATGGTGGTCTTAAATAAGATGACTTTGTCGAAGTTTAATACTAGAAGAAGTGTGATTTGGGTTGACCATAGTGAAATTGAAGTTGGATGATATAGTTTAAATGTGTTATGGCGTGTTTAGAAATTTGACAAAGGTGGAGAGTTGAGGAGATATGTTCAAATTCTTAAACTGGAGAGGCTACACTGGTTGCAGAAGAAAAAACTTACGGTAGATGCTACAATAATGTCGATTAACAGATTTCTACAAGAATCAGAAGCGCGTTATTTTTAGAAGGATATCTAAAATCGAATATTTCTCTCAGTAATTATTTGATACTCTCTCAGTCCAATAATATATGTCATATGTCCTTTGTAATTACAAATGACATATGACATCTGTTATTGAAGCGAAGAGTATGATTGATTAAAAAAATAATTGATTTCCGAGAGAATAAACTACTTATTTCGACCATGAATCTCAGTTTTGATAGAAATTTATTTTGTGCCGTTCATATTGATTTGTATTCAATATATATACAGAGTTCCTAAAGCAATCAATCTTATGATTATGGGATACACATTCCTAATAAGGTGGGAATGACATCAATCCTATCGCTAATAGATAGTATAAAATTATACAAAATACGCGTAAATATATATATATATATATATATATATATATATATATATATATATATATATATATATATATACGTAAATAACTTATTCTAACACTCCCTCATAGTCGAAACGGGAGGAACACAGACGTTTAGGCTGGTTCGAAACTCATCAAATAATATTAGTGGTAGGCCCTTAGTAAATATGTCTACAATCTGAAAACGAGACAAAACGTGTAATACTCGAACTTGGCCACGAGCCACTTTTTCACGAACAAAATGGATATCCATCTCTATGTGTTTAGTTCGTTGATGTTGAACTGGATTACCCGACAGATATATGACACTCACATTGTCACAATACACTAGTGTAGCTTTGTGAATGGGACAATGAAGCTCCAACAGTAAGTTATGAAGATGTAAGTTATGAGACAATACATTTTGTGAAGATGTATACAGACACGATAATCGAAAAGACAACCCATTCTTGCTACAAAAATTCGTAAAATACTTGTTGTTAAATTCACACTCATTCTCACATTTTAAAGTGAGTTTGAACGTAAGCGCCAAAATGAAGAAAAGTGGCATAACCTTGAGATTTATGAGATAAAGGAAAAGTCCACATAAAATTAGAAAAATCATCAAATATTATAAGATAATATCGATGTCCCAATGAATTGAGGACGGGAGATGTCCATAAATCATAATACAAAATATCGAATGACTTGACAGTGACCGAAGTCAAACTATAAAAGGGCAATTTTATTTGTTTCCCATGAACACAAGATGGACAAACATGAGAATTGTCCAATTTATTACAATTAATAGAATTGTGAGTTCTAAGAAAAGTAAAAATGGGAGCCCCAGGGCGACCTAAACGGTCATGCCATAAATTAGAACTCGTTGCCACAAACGAAGAAGGAGAAGAACTGAAAGATGAAAACGCGGATGTGACTGGATAGAGATCCCCTTGACTATTACATTTCAGAATAAGACTCCCTGTCCGGAAATCCTTCACAAAAAAACCAAAGGGGTCAAATTCAACAGTAACAGAATTATCACTTGTAAATTTGCGAACGGAGATGAGATTTTTAACAATATTGGGAGTATAAAGGACATTTTTTAAAAGTGGGGGAAAAGACGAAGAAGGTAAAAAAAGTATGACCTATGCCCTTAATTGGAATCTGACTACCATTGCCAACAGTGACACCATTATTTTTAATGATCGTATTAAAATAAGACTTAAGCGTACCTTGCTCCGAAGTCATATGATTCGTAGCACCGGTGTCCATAAGCCAACTAGCATAGGGTGGATTCAGGGACATTATATGCATCGCCGAATCAATATTTGTGGGAATACCAGTTGATTAGGCAACATATACATGTGGCGCACGGTTGCTAGGGATTGGTCGAGGATCGAGAAGACCCAGGTGAAATTGAGACAAAGGGCCTTGCTGTAGAGAGGGTGGCCTGGCCCAATTAGTTGTAGGGTATGGACACGGTGGCATTGCCCATGGCCATTGCTGTAACCAATTCTGTTGTGGCCAACCATAGTAAAATGGTTTATTGTTGATGATGCGCGCAACCAAAATTGTTTCGGCCACCACTGTTGACATTAGCATTCGATCGAGCCTCATTAAGTTGCTCTTCCGGAGTACCTTTACCACTGCCCCATTTTTTTGATTTCCTTTTTCCTTTCTTGTTGCCTCTAGACCCACGACCATGCCAGAACTTTAGGAAGAGACTGGAATATTTCTGGTTGTTTTGAGTGAGTTGAGAGCATTGCCGAATGGCTGGATGTGGCAGCCTTCTTAGCAAGGCTCGACTCCTCCAAGATCAACATATATCGAGCTTGAGAAAAAGAAGGAAGAGGATCTCGTTGCCTAATAAGAGTCCCTACGCCATTGTAGGCTTCGATGAGGCCGACAACCAACTGTAAAACCATTCTACTATCAGAGATGGCGCCTACGTTCTTGAGTTGATCACCCAATGATTACGGGATTAACGAATTCCTCCATTGTGGTGGAAGAGAATTCTTGCTTGAGAGAGGTACAACCCGAGAATTTTTATCGTCCTAAAAAATATCTCGCAATCTATCACAATTTGCCATTGCAGTAGCGTCGGGAACAAGAATTGTTTGAAGAAGATCATTCGAAATGGTAGAATAAATCCACTTCAAAACTATTGCATCCAGAGTATCCCATAGATCTTGTTCCTCATCATTAGTAGGAGCCTTAATCTTTTCATTTGGGATTATATGATGTAATACCCTGCAAGACTTGACATGATTGCGAAAGAGCTCCGCCCAAGTCGAGTATTGTACGTTCTCTAACTCGAGAACCACGGGAACATCATTCGGAATATTAGACACAACAAAAGCGGGATGAAAGCCTGATTTGCTGGATGACAAAGCGGCAGTGGAGAGAGGGGGAAAAAAATAGAAGAAGAACCTTGCTAGAAATAGACGAAGTAAAAGAAAGAGATGATGCGGAAGCGAGATATTTTAAGCTACTCTGATACCATGATAGAAATATACTTCATGTCTTTCACATTGATTTGTATTCAATATATATACACAGTTCCTAAAGCAATCAGTCCTATGATTACGGGATACACATTCCTAATAAGGTTAGAATGATATCAATCCTATCAGTAATAAATAATATACAATTATACAAAACTAGAATCTTTCAACCCGGGCGATGCACCGGGATTATCTTTCAGAAGCTTCTCCGGTCAGTATTTTAATATAAGCATATTAATAAAAAAGATTTAAAATAAATGTAAATAAAAATTTCAAATAAAGAGGACAATGATTGGAGAAAATAACCTTACCTCATAATAGATTTTAAAAAATAATAGCAAATTTTGGAAGATTAATTCACATTTCTAAACACCTCATTGTAAACCAAATTTGTAGCCTTATTCCAGAGTTCCCCATTCGAAACAAAAATTAAGAATTTCAATCCTGCTCGATTAGTGACTCTAGAAACTGCAACATATAATTGTCCGTGTGTGATAAAAAAATTAAGAATTTCAATCATGCTCGATTAGTGACTCTAGAAATTGCAACATATAATTGTCCGTGTGTGAACACCGGCCTTCTCAACAGCTATTTTTATTGAAAATTTGATATAGAAAATAAAAAATTTGTTGATGTGTTTTAACATAATGGAGAAATTTCTTCCAATCACTTAAATCATAATGTGAATAATAAAGGATGAATGATTATATAATTAATAAAAATAAATGGTTAAATAATTATTTTTGTTTTTATTTGCATTATCTCACTTTTCAATTTTTTTTATTAAGTTAAGTTATTTGTGTTAATAATTTTAAGGAATATAAAAATAAAATAAAAAGTGTATGTAAACGGTGAATTATATAATTTATTAGTTGTGTATTTAATAAAATAAAATTGTTAAATATTTAATTTGTTTCTATTTTAACTATCTCAAATAAAAGTTTAAATTGTTATATATTTTATCAGTTATATTATTTGTTTTATCATTCATTAATATACATTGACATAAACAATTATATTTTTAAAATTAAACATTCACAACAATTAACTTATGGAGTTAAATTGTGGGTATTGAATGATCACGTAGGTAATGAAGTTAAATAGTTGAATAATTAAGTGAAGTTAAGTTATTTCAGATTCACTAACTTTAGTTTAGTCATTTTAATTTTTTTTATTCATATTCAATATTTTAAGTTAAATAATTAATTTGTTTATATGATTGGAGATAAATAATAAGCGGTAGTTTGAGCGAGTAATGTAAAGGAATAGGGTGAATGAAAAGAAAGTTACATTGGTTCAGAATACGAATATTCTCGTTTAAGAATAGCTTGGATCTCTCTCGGTTTCTCCTATCTCTGCCAGTTATTAGGTTCAGAATAAGAGTAAAATGATTGTGGAAGTTGGGCCATTAGTTGTTACGTAAAGAGTAGTCTGAAAAAGAAAGTACATGTATTGAATTATTTTTAGAATGATTACAGATATTGAGTGCATCAAAAAATGTTGAATAACAATTATGAAACAATTATTTTACTTTTAGTATTTGGTATCATGACCGATCTTTGATTTTGTTCAATAATACCCTCGTGTAGCAATATGGTTATCAATTGATGCACTTCAACGTATGTCATTAGAAATCGTAAATGAACCTCCGCCGTGTGAGAAATGCGCTGGTCGAATGCATGTCATGGTAAGGGTGGCTTGCTTCCGAACAATCAGTTATACGCAATTAACGTACTCCAAAATCACTATCCCTTTCAGAACAATGAGAGTAGATAATAATTAATGAAAAATAATTAGTTATACGCAATTAACTTACTCCAAAATCAACAAATACTATACTATATATTGAAGTCGAGAATGAAACCATAAGTGCACAAATTTGTACCATGACTCAATATATACGTGCTCTTGATAACCTGATTTATGACTCAATAGCATGAATAAATGAACCTTCAAAAAAAAAAACGCAAATAATAAAAACAAAGAGATCAAACAAAACTAACATAAAATTAAAAAATGGAAAACAAATAATTTATGGAGACAATGGTGAATTATATATAAAGATCTAAAATATAAAAAAAAATATCCCGGTGCATCGCACGGTCAGTATTGACAAAGAGCATCCAACCATCCATTATACTTGTCGAGAGAGAGAGAAAAAAAATAAAACTTTGGGGAAAATAAATTACCAATTAGTGAAATGAAAAATAATATCAAAAGAAACACTTGTCTTGTATTTCTGAAATTAAGACTAAGTACTTTGCGAAAATGTGATTTCCATATTAAGCATGAAGGTAAAATTTAAAAAAGTGTTCATACCTAGTGCATGTCCCTTGTACTTGCAATCTCGTTTTCACAACATCCAGTGTAGTGAGATACGCACTCAGACCTTGGAGAGAGAATATATAAGAATATAAAACATACCACGCTTTGAGGCACGCCTCCTTGAGGAGGCAGTGACAAATTTATTGGGGGAGGGCCACGAAGGTGAGATCTTTTGTCGAATCTCCATTCTCCAATCTTACCATAAGTTAATTCTCCCTGTTCATTTCTCACTTAACATCTTTATTTAGGGGAAAAAGTGAAAAATAGAATGAACATAAATTTCAAAAAAATCATTTTACCTTCATGTTGTAATCGCATCCCTATGTATAGTGAATAACACAAAGATGAACAATCAAATTGGTGAATTAAGATTTTACCGTAATAAGAAATAAAGTGATTTTCAAGTTTCAACAACGCAAAGCGCGCAGACCTGTAGCATGAAGTCATCACGGAGAATATGCTTTGCAGATCTGTAGCATGAAGTCATCACGGAGAATATGCCGCACTCCATGCAAAGCAGATGCAACTGCAACTGCATAGCCATACCTACAACACGAAAAAAAAAAAATGAGAACCAAAATTTTTTTAAAATGCGTAAAACCAGTTTTTAACCCCCCTCGTACATTTCTAGAACCCAGCCGAAAGCTGTATCTGTCTCTGGATCATATTTCATCTGCAAGGAAATGTTCATCCACGTAGGTGCGATTTTCTCCAAAATTTACTGCGCCAATAAGATTTATAAATTATACCACAATGTTAACGTAAAAACAGGCTGGCGTAGTGAAACTTGGAAGAGTTCGGACACTGATAATAGAGAAAATTGTATATATTCTAAGATTTCACCAAGCCCATTAATTTTAACACAGGATCGATCCTCATGGTTAAACCTCAATGGTACTTTTTGAAATCATCCCAACAACGTAATTTTGTACCTTTTTGATGATCACTGAAGAGTTCCCAATCGGATCAACATTTGTCACCGTACCTAACTCTTCAGGACAATATTTCCTTACAGTATTCTCATGATCAGCTGGTTTTATATAGAAAAAAGGGAATGCGGCCGGGTTATCTCCATGAGCAAAATTTGACAACAGATTAACAAATATATGATCAGGTTCAGCCATTAGAATGTACCTGCATCCAGAAGTTGTATGACCAATATATTTATTTAGATCATACAATATACAGAGAGAGGGAGTTTTTCAATCTTAAGAAGGAGAACAAACATACTCTTCCTCAATTACTGCTTTCTCCAACCACTGCACGAATGCCCAGGGACTGTTTAATACAATGTAACCCTGTGGCAATGTTTAAACACATCAAACGGAAATTAATAAAAATGGAATATAAATAATTAAGGGTAAAATAAATCCAGATTAAATGGTGACAAAACAAAAACGTTCAAATCATTGAATATAATAAGAAACGAATGCAAAAATATGAGAATTCAAATTCATAAAAGAGCAAAAAGTTTAGTGCGAAGACAACTGCGCGTATGGACGATTAAAGTTAATAAATGAAACTGTAAATCTATCAATTTACGGTACCTTACCAACTGAGAAGATGAGTAACGATGCTGCATAAATCAAAAACAAAAAAAATCCAGATTAAATGGAGACGAAACAAAAACGTTCAAATCCCAGAATATAATAAGAAACGAATGCAAAAATATGAGAATGCAAATTCAGAAAAGAGCAAGAAGTTCAGTGGGAAGACAACTGTGCGTATGGACGATTAAATTTAATACATGAAAAGGGAAGAATTATGAATAAATGAAATTGAACAATGAAGAACATGACCATAAATTTACGGTACCTTACCAACTGAGAAGATGAGTAAGGATGCTGCAAAAATCAAAAAACAAAACAAATCCAGATTAAATGGAGACGAAACAAAAACGTTCAAATTCCAGAATCGAATAAGAACAGATTGAGAAAAAATATGAGGATGTAAAATCATAAAAGAGCAAGAAGTTCAGTGCGAAGACAACTGCGCGTATGGACGATTAAAGTTAATACATGAAACCTTCAGAATTATGAATACACAAATTGAACAAAGAAGAAAATGAGCATAAATTTACGGTACCTTACCAACTGAGAAGAAGAGTAAGGATGCTGCAAAAATCAAAAAACAAAAAAAATCGAGATTAAATAGATACAAAACAAAAACGTTCAAATTCCAGAATCTAATAAGAACAGATTCAGAAATAATATGAGAATGCAAAATCATAAAAGAGCAAGAAATTCCATGCGAAGACAACTGCTCGTATGGACGATTAAAGTTAATACATGAAACGGGAAGAATTATGAATAAACGAAATTGAACAAAAAATAACATGACAATAAATTTACGGTACCTTACCAACTGAGAAGAAGAGTAAGGTTGCTGCAAAAATCAAAAAACAAAAAAAAAATCGAGATTAAATGGATACGAAACAAAAACGTTCAAATCCCAGAATCTAATAAGAACAGATTCAAAAATAATATGAGAATGCAAAATCATAAAAGAGAAAGAAGTTCAGTGCGAAGACAACTGCGCGTATGGACGATTAAAGTTAATACATGAAACCGTAAATCTATAAATTTACGGAACCTTACCAACTGAGAAGATGAGTAACGATGCTGCAAAAATCAAAAACAAAATAAATCCAGATTAAATGGTGACAAAACAAAAACGTTCAAATCATTGAATATAATAAGAAACGAATGTAAAAATATGAGAATGCAAATTCATAAAAGAGCAAGAAGTTCAGTGCGAAGACAACTGCGCGTATGGACGATTAAAGTTAATAAATGAAACTGTAAATCTATCAATTTACGGTACTCGATCTTCTCAGATACTATGTCTGAAGAGGAGGAAAATGGAAGAAGACATTGGAAATTCTCTGTACCGTATAATAAAATCGGAAATCAATCGTATCCATATTTCTCCGATACTCGATCTGCAAAAACAAAAAAAAAAAACAATATTGAAAATCGCATATTCCACGTCGTGAACTGATTTTACAATAAAACAAAAATCCCCAAAAAACATTCACATTCAAAACCCCCAAAAAAAATTCGAATTCCATTTCCAGATCTGATTTGGGAGGAGCGAAGAACTTTCATTGAGATTTTATATATAAAAAACAAAATTGAAGAAATAAAAAATGAAAATAAAATAGGGGGAAATGAATTGAGCATCGACCTTGAACGCCGGAGTGATAGACGCCGAGGCCGATCCACGCTTACACTTAACTTTGATTTTTTGGCATAGCAGCATCTCTCTCTTCAAGATTTCTTCTTATGCAGAAAACAGAGAAATAAAAAATAAAATAAAAATGAAGGAGAGCAGAAAACAGAGAAATAAAAAATAAAATAAAAATGGAGGAGGTTGAACGGAGAAATAAAAAATAAAAAAATAAAATAAAATAAAATAAAATAACCTCTTTCTCCAGCACCATTCACGTTATCTTCGTCCTCGAAAAAAACTACTTCTTTTTCATCTCTTCGTCAATCACAATATCCGCCTTGCTCCTTTTCAGATCCAGAGGCATCTGAGAAGCGATCCTACTCTTGGCCTCTTCAACTGTTGATCCGTCTCTCGCCATAAGGCGCTGAAGTTGAGTCTCGGGGTCAGCCACACCATGATAACGGGTTTAGTCCACCGACCTATCTTGGCTTCGAAAAACAGGGGCACGGTAAGAACGATTATTTTGCAACCCCTGAGCCATAGCCTGAACACTTCCAGGAAAATCTCAGACGATATATAAGGCGCCAATAACCTGAAGGACAATAAAATAGCATGAAACCCCAATTATTCGAAATACCATTTGAAATGAACTTATAGATATAATCCAGTTTAGATATGTCAAAATTTCAGCTTAATTATCACAATTTTACTCAATTATTCATTGAAACAATCTAAATATTACCTGTTGCAATTGAGAGAGATGACAGTCCTGACAATCCCATCGAGCCTCAACTTCAATTTACTTCCAGTAACATCGACGGAGATCAAAACAGGAGTCCCGTCGGGATAATCCTTCACGGGCCCCACCACACGCAAGCCCATCTTCGAGTCCTGAGATCTGGACAGCTCCGAAGACACCTTCTGCAACTCCAAATGCGACAGTGGCGGAGCTAGAGAAATCACGAAGGGGGTCCAAATTTTTTTATAACTATAATAAAATTCAAAGCTACAAAAGTATACGATAAACTACAAAAGTATACAATAATCTCGCCATTGTATTATTTATGGATGTAAAAGAGGCAAGTCCAATCTCCGAGTTCTCATATTCTGAAAATGTTGGATAATAATTTCATTATCAATACTTCTGAAGACGTCTTTCTCGATATAACAAACCAAAGACGTCTTTCAACAAAGACGTCTTTCAACATTTCCATCAACAGTTGAATACTCAACATTTATATCCATACTCGAAGATTCAACAATCCTCTCAACAGTAGAAGATTCAACATTCGGAGATTCGATAGGAAAAACTGTACTCGAGTTCGGTAACTTTTTAATTCGAATAACAAACTTATCCATGAATCTGCATAAAAATTCAAATAATTGAACCAACAATCTGTCACAAACTTTTTATTGAAAATATTTTTTCTCCACAATTAAATACAAAAAATCAAAACCCTAAATCAATTTAATCATTTAAAATCGAACCATTTTTTCAGAATTCCATTACGAAATCCTTCAAACATCACGAAAATTTTGGGAATTAACAAACTACTTTGCGTGCGCACACAAAACCAAACAAAAATCGAGCCTTCAACTGAAAAAAAAAAACAATTGAACCGAGAAGAAGAAGAAAATCACCTTTTGATGAATACTGCACCTTCGGAACAAAGACTGTGTTTTCGAAATAATTTGGGATGCGCAATTAACTTGACGAGATTGCGTATGTTTTGTTTAGAGACTGTGTGTGTTTTGTTTAAAAAAATATTGCGTGTGTTTTGTTTAAAAAAATAAAGGATGAAAACAGGTGAAAAAACTTTGTTTTTACTTTTTTATTTTATTTTAATTAAAAAAAATTAATTAATTTTTTTTTTAAAAAAATTATTGGGAAAGGGGGGTCCACTGACCCCCTTGACCCCCCATTCCCTCCGCCTCTGAAATGCGACACTGCGGCGTTTCTTCTGTATGTAATCGCGCCTTCCCAGGGGCAGCCCTCGTCGCCATCTCCCCCAATTTCTTCTTCCCGAAATACCCGGTCATTGTTGATGGAGAATTGGGAATAGCTTTCGTTGCCGTTGTGGATTTCAGAGAAGATGACCGATAATCATCGCCATTGCAATTCTTTGATTCTGAAACTGCCAAAAATAAAATTGATAAGAGCCCTAATTATGATATAGCAGTGAATAGAAAAAAAAATGGTACAAAAATAAACAATAATTAAAAAAAAAATGGATGGATCGAAAAGAATCATAAAAACTCAAAAACGTAATATAGAAAAAAAATTGCAAATAAGAATCAGTAAAACAATTATATAAAAATACCTGAGGATGTAAAAGATGGATCCTGCAAAAACATTTTCAGAAAAAACGATTTATAAATTAGATGAATTATAATAGAGTACAAAATCAGAATAAACCAAGAACTTTAGTGGGAATAAAACTGGGGGCGTATGGACGAAAATTATACAAACCCTACAAAATCAATACCTACTCGAGGAAGATGAGATTAGAATGAGATTTGAAAGTCTTTCTCGAGAAAAGATGAATGAGAAGATGAAGAAACGGAAATAATAAATGGAATATGGAATATGAAAATTTGACTGAATTAAATAATTTCTATAGAAAATTGGGGATGAGTAAATTGTGCATTTTGATTGGACAATAGAAATCTAGTTGGCAAAATTGAAGCATTTAATTGGCAATTGAAATGCAATAGAGAAAAAGAGAAAAGATTGGGGATGGGTAAATTGAGCATTCTGATTGGACAATAGAAATCTAATTGGCAAAATTGAAGCATTTCATTGGCTATTCAACAAAATTGAAATTCAGGAATTATATATTAATATATATATATATATATATATATATATATATATATATATATACACGTAAATATCTTATTCTAACAAGTTTAATATGTAATTTTTTCATTAGATTAAGTATAAGATAGATTAAATCTCTAATTCCTACAAATACAAATGAGAGATTTGAAATAATTACTTGATATATATATATATATATATATATATATATATATATATATATATATATATATATATATATATATATATATATATATATTTGTAAATAAATACAAATGAGAGATTTGAAATAATTACTTGATATATATATATATATATATATATATATATATTTGTAATATTTAGATAATGTGAAGTTGAATTATTATTTCATTGATTATTCATATCAACATTACCAAACCTTTATATTATTATCTCAACTACTTTTCCCGTCTCCTAAAATTTTGGCTCCTTTTTACAAATTAAAACAAATTAAAAAGAAAGTATCAAACCAAGTGTCAAATCAAGTGTCAAACTTTTATATTATTATCTCAACTATTCTTTCAGTCTTCTAAAATGTAAAAAAAAAAAAAAAAAATTATAATTGTTTGGACATACCCAATCATTGATGAACTTACATTTTTCATAAAAGTGAATTAAAAAAAAATACAGACTGAATCAACATTTCACTATTAGACTATTATTGATACATCATCCTTCCACAAACAAAAAATAAAAGCATATGATCCCAAACTATATGCAAATTGGCAATTCATTATCCCTAAAAAATTAGTAGTAATACACTACTAGTTTAGGAATAATCATATAACTAAGATCGGCAGATCGCTAATGATGTTCAAACAACTCGCAATAGCCTCAAGGCCACAAATTTTCTCATTGATAATTACAGAATTCGCTCAAAGATTAAGACTACACAAAATCGTAGTACTTAACCGAAAGTATTGCTCACAAAAGATAAAGAAAAATACAAATGCTCTTCACTCGAGTTTTCTATTTTTCTTCTAAGTATTCCTCAGTGTAAGCCGTAAGTGATGAAGTCACTTGATCTACTCTTTATACTGCTTCATCACTTCGATTGTAGTGGGCTTCAACTTCATTGCGCCATCATCCCATGACTCAGCCCACTAACTCCACTTCCCAACCATCAACAACAGCCAATAAGTCCATCTTGGACCAGCTCGATTTCCTTGTTTGTCCAGGCCCAACAGACTTGTCAGTCCAAGCATTTTCGATATCCAGCATGAGTCCAGTCCATTTCTTGAAATACACAACCAAGTAAAAATGATAAGAACTTGATTTCAAGTAGGCTGGTAAAACATTTCCAACATCATGTTTTTTCTATTATTTATAATTCTTTTTA
Source organism: Euphrasia confusa (assembly GCA_954870475.1). NCBI lineage: Eukaryota > Viridiplantae > Streptophyta > Magnoliopsida > Lamiales > Orobanchaceae > Euphrasia > Euphrasia confusa. Next base: position 31,264,719 of record OX940960.1, read on the forward strand.
TTACACAAACCAATTCATCAATGGGCTAGACCGGGCTATAGCTAGCCCTTATATATATGTTTGTATAGTACTCCACGACTGTTTTCATAGTTGGTCAACTGCTCTCTTGTTTGTATTATAACTTGTTTGTTTTCATAGTTGGTCAACTGTTCTCTTGTTTTCATATATGTTTGTATAGTACTCCACGACTTTTTTCATAGTTGGTCAACAACTTATGATAAAAAATATATAAAAATTATAAAAAAATACTAAAATGAAATTTATATTATAAATTTTATTTTAGTATTTTTTTTTATAATTTTTATATATTTTTTATTTTAAGTAATCGACGGTCAAACAAGAGAGTAATTGACCATGAAAACAGTCGTGAGACGATGGAATTTTTATCAATAGTTTACATTAGTTCACTTTGTTTGCCCACCATTGTATTCCCCTCAAAATTAAGAATACTGGAGTTCGGATCCCCATATGAGTCTCATATTATATTACATTTTTTTCTTTCATTTATTATTCTTTTGTTCTTTCATGCCTTATTTTTCATTTTTCTTGTTTTTTTTAAAACAAAAAACTTACATTTTTCTTATTTTATTTACTTTTTTTAATTCCATTTTTCATTTTTTTTTTTGTTTTTCTTTCATTTTGCATGCTTAATTTTTCATTTTTCTTGCTTTTTTTCTTTCATTTTTCTTATTTTCTTTATTTTTTTTTCTTTTATTTTTCTTGTGTTTTTTTATTCATTTTTTTCATTTTGTGTCTTCTATGCTTTAGAATTCATTCATTCTGCATGCCTTATTTTTCATTTTTCTTGTTTTTTTTTTCATTTTTTTCTCATTTTGTGTCTTGTATACTTTAGAAAAATAAATAAAAACTTATGCCATTTTATTTACTTACTTTTTTTCATTTTTCTTATATTTTTTTACATTTTTTTTTCATTTTTTTTTTTCATTTTATGTCTTTTGTGCTTTTGAACTAGTCGAAAATTTTATTTACTCAAATGCTTTTAGGCCTCCTTCAATTTTGATCCTAAATCCGCCCTTGTTTTTATGATTTTATGACCACCTTGCTTTTGGGGCATCTTTTAATTAAATCAATAGGGACTAGTCCAAGCATTGTGGTCACAATAATATAGTACAGTACTACTCTTATATACGGAGTATTACTCTATTAGTATATAAGAGAAACAAGGAATACTTATCCATGGTTAAGACAATGCAAAATCACTTACTAACAATTTCAGATATTGCAGCAGCTTGTGTGCTTGCAATTTGCTTTACAAGTCGTATTTTTCTCTTCGTCGTCTTTTACTTTCCGAATTCGCCTGCCATCAAACGGAAAATTACAGGTGATCGATCGATCACTTTTTTTTTTTGTTTTTTGTTTTTCTAGTGTGTAAAAATTTATAATTAAAACTCTGTTTATATAGGAAGTGATCAAACTAGGAGAAGGCCTTCTAAAGCAACCGGAGGATCTTGCTGTAGATAAGAACGGAGTCATTTACACAGCCACACGACTGCACGAGATTGCTATATTAAGAACTAAGAAGCTGCACGAAAACGGAACATGAGAGGACTTGTGGGCTGTGGCATATCGACAGTGACGGTTTATTAGGACTAACCACGTACAACGGCCACCGGTGAAATAATCGTGTGCGACGCAAATAAGGTACTCGTAACTAATCAATTAGTTTCAATTATTCCTTTTGTATGAATCCCGGGACGACTGATAGATTAGCTCCTCAGGGTTTGCTTAAGGTTGCTGAAGATGGCGTGACGGTTCTTGCATCGCACGGGTGAGATTGGTCGATGTCACAAATTAAATGGATGATGTTTTTTTAAATAACTAATTAGTTTTGCATACCGATTCTGAAAGGTTCGCAGATGCTGTGATCGGGACGTCGGATGGCACATTGTACTTCAGCGTGGCGAGCACGAAATTCGGCCTCCACAATTGGCCCCAAGACATTCTGGAGGCCTACCCGCACAGGCAGCTTCTGAAATACGACCCTTCATCCGATCCGACGTGTAAGGATAAATACGTTTGGACATTACAATGCCTTAAAGGATCTAGGCAGAAGTTGTTTTGCTAACATATTTATTTGTTTTCTTTTTTCTTCACAATTTAACTATTGTAATCACTTGTTATAATTGGTGATTTGATTTAGCATAGTTCATTAGTTGGAACGTGCTTGAAAAACAATCAACATAGAAGATTTCTGCCGCAGCACAGCCAGACAGAGTTATGCCGCAAGCAGTGCAAGGCTTGGACAAGAGGTCGAGTTAAGAGAATCAAGCGAAGCATGATATAAGGGCAAGAGAATGCTGAAGTCCAGATAGTATGGAAGGCAGTGCAGTGTGGCAGTGAATTCCAGAAGAACTTCAGAAGGCATCCTGCGGCAGCAGTCAAAGCAGCCTGCCCTGGAATCTCTCAACCGATTGTTGACCTAGCATTTCAAGGAATTCAGTTGGGAATATCCTCCTATAAATAGAGGACGACCCCAACACTATTCAGTAACTTTCATACAACACAATTACACCTTATACACTTCCATTTCCATTCTAGTTCGATCGATCAGCTTTAGAGCCGAAGACTTCAACCGTGAAGTTCTTCGTGCCGTGTACCTCTCATCTCTGGGAGTGTTCTTTGTTCATGCTGATGATCGTAGGCTTAGAATAGGTGTAATACAGTAGTTGTTAGGTTTTGTTGTTGATTGTTCATACTCTTCGGATACGATTAATACGAAGGCATACATGTGTATAGCCTTTGGTAAATATCATTGTAAATCCAAGAGTATCATTTTGTAAAGACTCGTTCTTAATAAAGTTTCTGGCCGTAAGGCCGTTTCGTATGTGTATAATTTAAATACACATACAAAGATTTAAATTCCGTGTTCTTTACTTTACGTACGTGTGTGTGAGTTCGTTTTTGAAGTAATTTATTTTTAATTAATTCCGCTGCAACGATATACATATATCACATATATTAATCTTAAACTGAAACATTAAGACACAATCTAAAATATATAAATTACGAAAAACGAACATTTTCTGTACAAGGCATCGTGCTGCGGCATACGCTGTTCTGCCGCAGAACACTGTCTTGTCTAGGCAGTGTTGGAGTTGTGTACTTAATGTCTAGATTTAAGTATCGGTAAACTCCCGGTCATAGCATTTAATCTATTTAATTAATAAACAATTGTTTGCATTTAATTATTGATAATTAAATATATGCATAACATAGTCCTGGATTCTATACGTTGTAGTTAGTATGGTGTGCGACGTCACACAGAAGATCATACTATCGGTTACTCGTATTTAATCGAACGGTTGCTCACGACCTAGATGGACACGGACCAATCCATCGGTATAGTCGTTGTGTGAGAGAGAAAATAATTTGTCTTAATTATTTTATCACAGTTGTACACTTGGTGTATTGGGCGGATCGCTTGAGATTTATCAATTAGGATTGTCGTTGATAATTGATTTAAGTCTCAGAGTATTTTATTCTTAATCCCCGATACTATTGCGGGTGTGTATATTTAATATAAGTGACTTTGATTTTCCAAAGGAATTAACCGATTTAATTATTGGGTTAATTACCGGTAAAGTTGGGTCACTATATTTTATATATGACACGCCGTGAATACTTGACGGGAAAGTGTATCCCGTAAGGGTTGATAATATCCCCGAGATGAGTTCATAAGGAATTATTGTGTAAACCTCATGAGTGGATTTGTTCCGCACAATAATTAAGGTTGAATGATACTATTTTCGGATATAAGAGATGAATAAATTTATTAAACAATAAATAAATTTTATTCATGGATATTTAAATCTTAAATACACGGAATAAATAATACTACCGGAGAAATATTATTTGATATAATATGGTTTAATATTGGGAGTGCAATTAATTTATATAGTGGAAAATAAATTAATTAATATTGATGGGATTAATAGATTTGGGCTTGGGCTCAATTTAATCATCAATATTGGAAGCCCAATATTCCACCTCCTCTAGATCCCCTACGTAGCTTATAAAAGCATTACATGGTCTTCACAAATAATAAGACAAGATTATCATACTTGATATTCTAGAGAGTTCGTGAAGGAGATCCATAAGCTTGGAGGATCGTCGCCCACCCGACGTTCAAGCTAGTGCAAGGAATACGTGGGAAGATCCAAAGGTCTTCAACTTGATTTCGTTTCTCCGCACAACGAATCGAAGGTAATATCATAAAACCCTTGTGTGATTTTATGTGATATTAATTGTAACATATACATGAACGCACGATCCGGGAAAACGACGAACCTCGGGGACGGGGATTCGAGATCCCCAACGAGGATCGAGAAGGGCGGCCGAACCCTAGGGTTCGACCGCCGCATACGCGCGACGAGGGGAGCTCCGGCTGGACGCCGGGGCACGCGATCGACCAAGGGTCGATCGCCGGGGGTTCGCCGTGGGCTGGTGCCACGGCGGGTGGACCCCCCAGCCACCCTCGCCGGCGGCGCGTGGCGCGAGGAGCCCTCGGGTCCAGCCTAGGGGTGCGATCGATCACGAGGATCGATCGTGAGGTGCTGCGGGGTCACCCGTAGCCGCCTCGCATGAGCTACGGGTTCGCCCGCAGCGGTCGTGCGAGGGCGACGCCCTCGCTAGGGCAGCGAGTCAGCGACTCGCTGCGGGGCTGCTACGAGCAGCCCCGGGGATGCCTCGCGCATCCCCAGCGATCGTCCGTAGACGATCGCGAGCCCCTCGTGGGGGCTCGGCTGGCGCACGCGGTCCTCGGACCTCGCTGGGCGTTCGGTCGGGCCCCGGCTCGTGAGGTGGTTCGCGGTTAGGTCTTCGGCGATCGAGGATTTCGGTCGGGTTATCGGTTCCGCAATTTTTTTAATAGCCCGGGACATCGATTTCCAACAACTGGTATCAGAGCGTTTGGTTTTGTGTTCATGTATGTGTTCAATTATCGTTCTACCTTGCAGGGATTTCCGGCTATCATGGTTTAATTATTTTGTTAATTAATTATCATGATTATTCGTTTATTAAACTCTCGGACATGTCGAGATTCGTTTTGTGTGGATGAATGCTTGTAATAATAAAAATTCGGGGGTTGACCGAATTTAGGATTTATTATTATTGTTCTATGTTTTCCGGAAAATGTATAGGGTCGATTTCATGTATAGAATCGATACCGGAATTGTAATTTAAATTATTGTAATTTATTTACGTTGGTTCGATGATGAGACGATCGCTGGAAGACGAAGACGTGTGACGAAGAAGACGAAGAGGACCGGGGATCGATCAACCCCATGATCGATCCCATCGATCGAGTGGGAGGGGACGTCGCGCCCTCGGCCGTGGGCTGCCGCCGGTGGTGGTGGCTGGCCGGCTGGGGTGGCGGCGGCGGCTCTCCTTGGCCGGTCGATGGTGGGGGTGGTATGGGGTCTCCCAACCCATGCTACTCCTACCAAGATTCACTTTCCTAAATTAATTCAGTTTTTCTATTTGAGTGTTCTTACTTTTAGGAACTCTCATGGATTAGGAAAAGAATTAATTGGAATTAATTTTATTCCTTATTGAGTATTCTCTTTTATGGGAACTCTCATGGATTAGAAAAAGAATTAATTAGGAATTAATTTATTTCCTATTTGATTATTCCTATTCTTGGAAATTTTCATTAGATGGAAATTAATTAATCATGGAAAGTAGAAGAGTCCTAATTTTATTTTATTTCCTTATTCTATTATAGAAGTCTTCTAGAATATTCAAGTTTCACTTGGATATGATTCTAGAGATTTAATAGAATTAGATAGGAAAATAAATAAATAAAATATTAATAATATTTAATTTTATTTTTGATAGATTCGATTGACTTAATTTTCGAATTAAGTAACTTTTGGATTAATTAAAAATAAATAGATTTAAATATTGGGATTAATACTCTCGTCACATGGAGCATTCAAGAACGAAGACTGAAGACTAGAAGATGCATATGAAGATGGAATAAAGCCATGATAGTCGGGAAAATAATTTTTCTAGCATTATTTTGACTATATGATACTACGTGCTTTATTACTTGTATGCATGCTATATGTGTTTATTTTATGCACTAGATAGCGTATCCCTTTATTGTAAAAAGCTAAGTGGGAGAGGGGATGGAAACATTCCCATGGTCTCCATTACTGTTCTCTTGGTGACTCTTATGAACTTTCGAAGTTCGTATAGACGAGTCATTGGAGGAGAATTCTTGTAATTCCTTTTACGAGAAACATTGATCAAGTTTATCAAACAATGCCTAATTTGTCTTTCTGAAGCTGACTTCAAGTCGACTCATTCTCACCCCGGGGAGTGGAATGGAGCCAAAGCCACTTGGTCATGTGGATGACACAAATTAGAGACCTTCGTACCATCTTTTTTTTAAGGTGGATCGATTGTCTGCTCGGCTCCCTCATTTATGAGAGATAGGGTTGTTCGCATGGTGAATCACTGGTTAGAAACTTCGAGTTTCACTTATGATTCTCCGCGTCTTGATTTGCGAGAATTCAATGGATCAAGTAATAGGATGTCAATTGTAAAAATCTTTTGGTGTAGTAAACGTCCACACTATCGTGGCTTGCTACACTGAATGGGATTTTGGAACGATTGATGTAGACAGTTATAGAAGGGAGTTAAGGATCCATGCGTCAACGTAAACGTCCACACTATCGTGGCTTGCGGTGATGTGCGAGTCCCAAACGAACTTCTTAGTACTGAGTAATGGTTTACACTTAGGTACGCTTCATAGTATTCTTCCCATCGAAGTAACGCTATTGATGATGTACGACCGAAGCAAATCTAATTACGAAATCATTTGGGTGGGTAAACGTCCACACTATCGTGGCTTGCCTTACCTGATGGGATTTTGGATGTGATTAGTAATTTAATGATATTATTTGAGGGAGATAATATCGAAGATTAAATTGATTGTTTGTTTATATGTGCTTATAGGTTTAGAGAATAGCTATGAATCCACTTTCTGTGATACTCAAGGAGAATAAACTCACTGGTCCCAATTACATTGATTGGAAGAGAAATTTGGACATTGTCCTGACTGCTGAAGAGTACAAGTTTGTACCCTATGAAGCATGCCCAGCTGAGCCCACGGCTGCCTCAACTGATGAGGAAAGAGCAGCATATAGGAAGTGGACAAAGGCTAATGAAATGGCTAGGTGCTATATTTTGGCTTCTATGTCAATGTACTCCAAACCCAACATGAGTCGATGGACACTGCCGAGGATATGTTGTTCAACCTCAAGGAGATGTTTGGGCATCAAGACCGTGCGGCTAGGCAAGAAGCTATGAGAGTCCTCATGTCGACTACTTAGTCTGAAAGAACGCCCGTTGGGGAGCACGTTCTTAAGATGATGAGTCTGTTGAATGAATTGGAGGTCCTAGGAGCTCAGATTGATGGTGAGACGCAAGTCGACATCATACTCCAGTCTCTGACCCCTAGTTTTGAGCAGTTCCGTATGAGTTATAATATGGGTAAACTATCTTATACTCTTGCGCAACTCCTGACTGAACTGAAGGCGGCAGAGGGGATCTACAAGAAGGGCAAGTCTCAAGCGCTTGTAGCTACCAAGTCCAAAAGCTTGAAAGCTGTTGGAGGTAGGGGCAAGAAAAGGAAGTAAGCCTGGAAACCCAGTGGTGCCAAGAGGAATGGACCACGAGTGGGGGCTAACAAGCCAAGAGGCAAGTGCTTCCGATGCAACAAGTCTGGACACTGGAAGTCTGAATGTCCTCTCAAAGGTACGAATTTTTCTTTAGTCGTAAAAACATAGTCAGCGGTATTATCTACCAGAATTCTGGTGTGTAGATATGGAACCACTGACGGTATGTGCATTTTAAATGCAGGGGTTCCAGAAAACCCGGCGACTTAGAGAAGAAGAGTTCGAGTCTACATGGGCAAAGCTGTAGAGGAGGCAGCGGTTGCAGTGGAAGACATTTATCTGCTTTTAGTAGTTATAGGATTTCATTTCAAAGTTATTGCTTAATGTACCCTTTATTTTAGAAAGAACTTTTGTTCTGGTTTTCTATCATTAATGAATGGATATTTTATTTCTTTAATCATTTGATGGTTTGGACAAGAAATAATGGTGTTATCTATTCTGGTACATTAGATAGAAATATATGAATGATGAATCCTTAGTCTACCACGATGCAACAAACCGTCATATAACTTGTTTTACTAATTAGATATATTTCTTTGTTAAATCATTATACTTGTGAATTCTTATACTTAGTACTATTTATTCAAATAGTATTTATTCTTATAGTTGAAGGAATGGACCTTCCGACCTAAGAATTGAGTTTGGAAGAGAATACAACTAAGCATTCCTTTCTGGATAAAGGATGAAATTCGGACAAGTATTGAAATTGATTTATAATTGATAGATGCGGAGATATGTGTAATTAGAAAGGTATGAGTATTTTTTTTCAAGAATACTCAAAGATGGATTAGAATACTTGATGTGCCATAAAAGCAAAGTGATTTTGACTAGTCAATGGACACAAAGCTATTATGGGGAACCTTCAAAGTATATCCATCAGAAGCCTGTGACTTGTTCACGGAGGCTACCACCTATCTAAATAACACATAGCATAAATCAAAGATTGGTATTAAGTCTCAAAGGACTACACCATACACTCACGTGTAGAAATGGCGTGTCGGAAATAAGAAATGGAATTCTAATAGTAAAAAGGACAAGTTTGTTCGGAACTACCTATGTTCTATGGATATTCCTGGATACAACGGCACATTCAATATGGTTGTAGGATATCCTAGAAGAACAAGTGATTGTATGCTCAATAGTACTATGAACCAGAAGGACGTTATCGCCCGGTTCTTAGAGGAAGACTATTAGATGAACTACAATGCCCTAACTGACAAGGTACTTTGTAATGAGGAAAAGAAAAGACTGAGAACCAGCCTAACCGAGTAGTAGCACACCACAAACTGCACCTAATGTTATTACTGTTATACACCGGAATGCCATTGCAGTGGGAGGTTGTTAGGCGACCAGAGATGTTCATAAGACTAGAGGAGTTTTGAACTCTGGATCTAGTAGAGATGAAATCGATCCCTAGCTCTGCATAAGGGCAGTACTGAATCTAAATGTGTCTACTTAGAAAGCAATAAATATTATTGTTAAGAGGCAAGATCATTTAGAGTACAAGCTTAGTAGATCCATTTATGGATTGTTACAAAGCCATAAATCGTGGAACTTGCGAATTGATGAGATAGTCCATGTGATGGATTCATCAAAGGGCATAGACGAAGAAGGTGTATTAGAAACGTAATGGAAACAAAGTGGTGTTTCTCGGAATTTTATGAAGATAACACTTTATCATTGGCAACAATGTAAGAAGTGTTGTCAGACATAAAATATTGGTTGTCTAAATAAATCGAGATATAAGATTGAGTAGAAGTTAGATCATGTTCTTAGGATCTTTTTGATCTTAAGATAAGAACATTGTACTTCACCTAGATATCTTATACGATTATGGTGTGTTTTAAACATGCATAATTCTGAGAAAGGTCTTGGACACATAAGAGGAGATAGATAAAGCGTTTTCCTATATCTTGATGTATGGAAAGCTTAATGAATGCAATGTTGAAAAACAAGAACTTGATATCAACTATGCGGCTAGTATAGTGGGAGGATATCAAAGTAATCTCATTTTCTCAGATCCCAAATCAGAAAAGGACCAATGTAAGTCGATATCAGGCTATGTGTTCACCTTTTGAAAAAGGGTGGATCCTTAAAATGAAAGAGTGATAAGCATGATGCTTCTCGGACTCTATCATAAACCGAATGGAAGCCTCAGAGGCAGCGGAAGTTTTGGTTAGGTTCCGGAATAACCTCTGGACTTGGATATGATTCTTAGTTCACCAAAGGCTATGTATATAGCGGTGCATGGTAAACTGGAAGAAGTCATAAGTCCAAAAAGGTGATGATAACACATAGAGCAAGTGCCACCTGATTCGAGTCATCGTCTAGGGAGACGACGCTGTAGTCACCAAGATAACTTCAGAGCGGCAACCTAGATTACTCATTCACACAGTACTTCTGGGAAGTACAATTTAAGCACGTGATGAGTATGGGAGTCGGGAGTTTGGAGGAAATGACTAGACCTTAGTACAAATGGGAGATTGTTGGAGTTGTGTACTTAATGTCTAGATTTAAGTATCGGTAAACTCCCGGTCATAGCATTTAATCTATTTAATTAATAAACAATTGTTTGCATTTAATTATTGATAATTAAATATATGCATAACATAGTCCTGGATTCTATACGTTGTAGTTAGTATGGTGTGCGACGTCACACATAAGATCATACTATCGGTTACTCGTATTTAATCGAACGGTTGCTCACGACCTAGATGGACACAGACCAATCCATCGGTATAGTCGTTGTGTGAGAGAGAAAATAATTTGTCTTAATTATTTTATCACACTTGTACACTTGGTGTATTGGGCGGATCGCTTGAGATTTATCAATTAGGATTGTCGTTGATAATTGATTTAAGTCTCAGAGTATTTTATTCTTAATCCCCGATACTATTGCGGGTGTGTATATTTAATATAAGTGACTTTGATTTTCCAAAGGAATTAACCGATTTAATTATTGGGTTAATTACCGGTAAAGTTGGGTCACTATATTTTATATATGACACGCCGTGAATACTTGACGGGAAAGTGTATCCCGTAAGGGTTGATAATATCCTCGAGATGAGTTCATAAGTAATTATTGTTTAAACCTCATGAGTGGATTTGTTCCGCACAATAATTAAGGTTGAATGGTACTATTCTCGGATATAATAGATGAATAAATTTATTAAGCAATAAATAAATTTTATTCATGGATATTTAAATCTTAAATACACGGAATAAATAATACTACCGGAGAAATATTATTTGATATAATATGGTTTAATATTGGGAGTGCAATTAATTTATATAGTGGAAAATAAATTAATTAATATTGATGAGATTAATAGATTTGGGCTTGGGCTCAATTTAATCATCAATATTGGAAGCCCAATATTCCACCTCCTTTAGATCCCCTACGTAGCCTATAAAAGCACTACATGGTCTTCACAAATAATAAGACAAGATTATCATACTTGATATTCTAGAGAGTTCGTGAAGGAGATCCATAAGCTTGGAGGATTGTCGCCCACCCGACGTTCAAGCTAGTGCAAGGAATACGTGGGAAGATCCAAAGGTCTTCAACATGATTTCGTTTCTCCGCACAACGAATCGAAGGTAATATCATAAAACCCTTGTGTGATTTTATGTGATATTAATTGTAACATATACATGAACGCACGATCCGGGAAAACGACGAACCTCGGGAACGGGGATTCGAGATCCCCGGCGAGGATCGAGAGGGGCGGCCGAACCCTAGGGTTCGACCGCCGCATACGCGCGACGAGGGGAGCCCCGGCTGGACGCCAGGGCACGCGATCGACCAAGGGTCGATCGCCGGGGGTTCGCCGTGGGCTGGTGCCACGGCGGGTGGACCCCCCAGCCACCCTCGCCGGCGGCGCATGGCGCGAGGAGCCCTCAGTTCCAGCCGAGGGGTGCGATCGTTCACGAGGATCGATCGCGAGGTGCTGCGGGGTCACCCGTAGCCACCTCGTATGAGCTACGGGTTCGCCCGCAGCGGTCGTGCGAGGGCGACGCCCTCGCTAGGGCAGCGAGTCAGCGACTCGCTGCGGGGCTGCTACGAGCAGCCCCGGGGATGCCTCGCGCATCCCCAACGATCGTCCGTAGATGATCGCGAGCCCCTCGTGGGGGCTCGGCTGGCGCACGCGGTCCTCGGACCTCACTGGGCGTTCGGTCGGGCCCCGGCTCGTGAGGTGGTTCGCGGTTAGGTCTCCGGCGATCGAGGATTTCGGTCGGGTTATCGGTTCCGCAATTTTTTTAATAGCCCGGGACATCGATTTCCAACAGGCAGCGCATTTCACTGCGTTTTATTTACTGCCTACGACTTTCAAGTGGTATCAGAGCGGGCACTAGACTTACTTAGTGTTTAAGGTCCGTCTGATCACGCACACTTACAATGGCAGATCCATCTTTTTACATCGTACGAACACCGGTTGTTCTTGACGGTACAAATTATGGATTTTGGAAAACCCGCATTGAAGCAAGGATCAAATCAATTGATCGCAATGCGTGGCTGTCCGTACTTCGAGGATGGAAACCACCTTAGGAGGAAATCCCTGAAGGCGGCAAGCTTGAAAAAGCTCCGGAGTAGTGATCTACCGAAGAGGCTGCCGCAGCTACTGCCAACGATAGGGCAAGGTGCGCCATCCTTGAATCCATCGATTGCAATATGTACATAATTGTCAAACAATGTACTACTGCCAAACAAGTGTGGGATTTGCTTGCTCTTCATTGTGCAGGTAACGACATGGTGAAGAAAACCAAGGTCCGTATGCTTATGTCTCGTTTCGAGAACTTGCGTATGAACGAGAACGAGACATGCCTTCAGTACTTTGGAGGATTAATGTCCATTGTTACTGAATGTGCTGACCTTGGTTCACCCATTAGCAACCCGGCAGTGTGTAGTAAGATAATGCGATCGATGAGCAAAAAGTTTCTGCCGAAGGTCACTGCCATAGAAGACAGCTCCATGTCGGAGGAAGACTATGTTTCATTAATGGCAATCTTCAAGAACTATGAGCTAAACCATGAAGATCGTGAGACTCACGGAAAATCACGTTCACGAAGCGACGAGAAGAATCTTGCCTACACCGTGACAGAACCCTGCGGCAGGGAATCAGGCCACAGCTCTCAAGGCAGCAGTCCTCCCACCGCAAATGACTTGACCGATGAAGAGATCTATGAGTTGCTTGGATCTGATGGTGGAGAAGACAAGTTTGCATTCCTTTCACAAAAATTGGATGCAGTACTTGTCCGCTCGTTGAAGAAGCCGTACGATCCCCGACGCAGGAAGTTCCCATCGAGGTCAACAAAGAATCAAGAAAGAAGGATCGTTGTACGCCACCCAAGCACATGATCAAATTCAAACTCAAGTCCAAGAGATTGGTCAAAAATCAAGTGTCACGTGTGTGAAGGAATTGGACATTTCTCAACCGAATGCCCTTCGAAAGATCGAGGCATTGGAATTTTAAACTCCATGGTTGTGCAAGAGGATATGGAACAATACTGTTTTGAAGACTCCACCACTTCGCTTGCTGCTCGCTTTGATGGTATTTCCCTATCCGATGCAGAAGATGACGGTCCATTCCAGGCCCCTCCACGACGGCATGTTGCTTTTCTTGCCTCTTCCGCAGACCAGACAGTCACGCCTGCCGCAGAGAACTGCCTATGTTTCACTGCCTCAGCCAATGGCTATGAATCTGAAGAGGAGACCATTCCCATTGTTCTTTTCATCGAGCTCAAGGAAAATTTCGGTGAGCTACGCATGAACTTTGCCCGGCAGACCAAGATGATGAAGATGCTTGCTTCAACCAAAGCCGGACACGAAGAAAAATAAAAAAGCAGGCCATGGCTATTGAACAAATGCTCGTGGAGAAGAAAACTTTTGAAGAACGATTGAAGAAACTTGATGTCCAACTCACAAAAAAGGACATGGAGGCTGATAAACTAAAAAATGACTTTAATCGTGTAAATGGAAAACTCGAAGTTGCTAACAATACTTTTGTAAAACTTAACACGGCAACATCAAAATTAGATGCTGTAATGAGTATTTCACACGTTGAAAGGGAAGGTCTCGGACATCAAAAGATTGTAGATGCCATCTTTCCAAAGAAAAATTCAATGGACATTGCATTTGTAAAGGCATCGAATGACGAATCAACACAATCCACAACGTCTCTATCTCCACAAGAGCATGCACCAAAGGCCGCTGCCCCAGCAAGAGACTGCCGCAGGAGGCCGAAGCAAAGGCAGGCACCATCAGGCAGGATGAAGACAAGGAAGCCCCTGCCTAAGCAACATTTTAAATCAAAGAGACGATATGTGTGCCACTACTGCCTTGTACCTGGTCATATTCGACCTTTTTGTTGGAGACGCGAAGAGGATCAAGCAAGAGGATATTACTTTCACTCCAACACTGGACCACGGCATCCCAAATACTTCTTGCATTCTCTGCCTTCACGACACCCTATCAAAAAGAAGGCAACAACTATACGCAAATGGGTGCCCAAAACTAAACTCTCTACTAATGTTTATTTTACAGATCCTTCCAAAGATTCCTCGGCCGCATCCAACGCCATCCAAAGTGCTGAAACGTGCAATGTCATTTTCAATGCCCTCAAAGCTACCAAGGATGATAAATGGTACTTCGATAGTGGATGCTCGCGGCACATGACCGGAAATAGTGATCACCTCATCAACTACAAAGTTTTTCACGGAGGAGAAGTCACCTTTGGAGGAGGTTCCAGTGGCTCAATAATTGGCCGAGGCACATTAAATGTGAAAGGGCTGCCGAAGCTACATCAAGTGCTTCATGTTGAAGGCCTCATCACGAATCTCATAAGCATAAGTCAACTATGCGATGAAGGCATGAATGTAAAGTTTACTCACCAAATGTGTGAAGTATTTGATAATGCAGGGAACCCACTCATCCAAGGGGAGCGTTCCAAGGCAAACAATTGCTATTCCATTGGAGAAACATGCCTCTCTGCACAAGTCAAAAATGACATAGACCTATGGCATCAAAAACTTGGACACACAAGTCTTGGGAATTTAGAGCGTCTAATCAAGCTAAATGCTGTTCGTGGACTTTCAGCCCTCCCAAAAATCCATAAGACTACATGTGGACATTGCAAACAAGGAAAAATGACTCGTGCAAGTCATCCAGCAATACCTGCCGCAGGACAGACTGATGCCTCTGCCGCAGGACCTGCCAATTCCAAGGCAGGGCTGTATCAAAAGCAAACCAAATGCTTTGATCTCCTCCACATGGATTTAATGGGACCAATCGAGACAAGGAGCCACTCTGGAAAACGCTACGTACTCGTCGTAGTAGATGATTTCTCAAGATACACTTGGGTGCGTTTTCTCCAAGACAAAAGTGAGACGTGTGATGAGGTGTCCAAGCTCATTAGGTGGATGAAGACCAACCATGAAGCCTCAGTAAAGAGAATAAGAAGTGACCATGGCACCGAGTTCGAAAACCAACGGCTTTCTCGATTTTGTGATGCGCATGGCATTGCTCAAGAGTTTTCTGCCCCCATAACACCGCAACAAAACGGCGTGGCTGAAAGGAAGAACCGAACCCTCAAGGAAATGGCGTGTACCATGCTGATCGCCAAGGGCCTAAGCAAGCAATTTTGGGCAGAAGCATTCAATGCCGCATGTCATATCCTGAACCGCATCAGCATACGTTCAGGAACAACAAAAACGGCATATGAAATTTTGAACAATAGAAAGCCTAATTTGAAATACTTTCATGTTTTTTGCTCTGTTTGTTATGTTCTAAATGATAGGGAACCTAGATCGAAACTTGATCCAAAATCACTTAAAGGATTATTTGTTGGATACTCTAGGAATAGTCATGCCTATCGTATTTTTATCATACAAACTAGAACCATCATTGAATCTGTGAATGTTGATTTTGATGATCTTAGTCGACTCAGGAAACCTAAAGAAGAAGATGTGAAAGGTTTGCTCGAACCTGCCGCAGTAGCAGAAGTTGAAGGCAGTATCACACCTGCGCAGCCTACTGTCGCACCTACTGGCTCGAATGATGATGCTTAACCTTCTACAGCATCTCCTGAGCAATCAAACGATGATAGCACCCCACATCAATCAGATTCATCAGATGGTGAAGAAGAATCAAACCAACGACGAAGGGATCCCCCAAGGCATGTTGTCCGAAACCACCCTTCGAGTCAAATGTTGGCCAGACGCATGAGAGTTCATCCGTACATCAACTACCGCAACATGACCAAGAACATAAGCATGTCTGCCACATGCATTGAAATAGGCATTACCTCGTATCTCTTAACGATCGAACCGAAGAATGCCAAAGAAGCTTTGGCCGATGAATTTTGGTTTATGGCAATGCAAGAAGAGATGAACGAGTTTGAAAGAAACAAAGTTTGGAAGCTCATTCCTCGTCCCAAAAACAAGAATATCATCGGGACAAAGTGGATATTCAAGAATAAGTCGAATGAGCACGGGCAGGTTGTACGCAATAAGGCAAGGCTAGTGGCGCAAGGCTATACGCAAGTTGAAGGCATCGATTTCGATGAAACTTTTGCCCCCGTAGCACGGATGGAATCCATTCGTCTACTCATTGCCATTGCATGCCACCTCAACATCACCTTACATCAAATGGATGTAAAGGCAGCATTCCTCAACGGTATACTTGAAGAGGAGGCATACGTTGCACAACCAAAGGGCTTCGAAGATCCGAAACATCCTGACCATGTGTGTCAACTGCACAAGGCATTGTACGGCCTAAAACAAGCTCCTAGAGCTTGGTATGGCTGCCTAACTGATTTTCTACTCAGTTTTGGATTCACCCGAGGCACTGCCGACAAGACCCTGTTTGTTAAATTCAATTCTTCCAAAATTTTAATAGCTCAAATTTATGTAGATGATATTGTTTTTGGATCCACATGTGAGAACATGCTTAAGTCATTTACCTCCGCCATGGCATCAAAATTTGAGATGAGCATGGTAGGAGAACTAACTCATTTTTTAGGGCTCCATATCAAGCAATCATCAACTGGAACTTTCATCTCACAAGCTTCATATGCTAAGAATCTCATCAAAAGATTCCAACTTGAAGGATCCAAGCCCATGAAAACACCTATGGGCTCAACGGACAAAATCTCCCGAGACACTGATACTGCCGCAGTGGATCAGACACTTTACCGATCCATGATAGGGAGTTTACTTTATCTTACGGCAACTAGACCAGATATCATGTATAGCGTTTGTTTGTGTGCCAGGTTTCAAGCTGATCCAAGGGAAGAACACTTGAAGGCAGTCAAACGCATCATACGCTACGTTGCCGCATCAGTCGAGTTAGGCATATGGTATACCAAAGATACCACCACCGACTTGGTTGGATTTTCAGATGCCGACTGGGCATGAGACACGGATGAGCGCAGGAGTACAAGCGGAGGATGTTGCTTTCTTGGAAACAACATCATTTCATGGCAAAGCCGCAAGCAAAACTGCATTTCTCTATCCACTGCCGAATCAGAATATATTGCCGCAGGGAGTTGCTGTACTCAACTGATTTGGTTAAAGCACATGCTTGATGACTACCACCTGGATAGCAATGTTCTTACACTCTACTGCGACAATACGAGTGCCATAAATATCAGTCATAATCCAGTGCAGCACTCAAGAACCAAACACATCAGCATAAGACATCATTTCATCCGAGATTTGGTGGAGAAACGACTCTTGAGGATTGATCACATCCCAACAGAAAATCAAATAGCTGATATCTTCACCAAGCCACTGAACTCAGATCGATTCATTGCTTTAAGAAAGTCTTTGTGTATGTGCACCATGCCTTAGATGTTGATCTGCATCATGCTGCCGCATTGTCATGCCTACTGAACCTCTGCCACAACATTCTGCCTTAGTCAATTTATGAGATTAAAATTTTCCGAAGGAAGAGAAAATACCCAAACCACCTTAGGCAACATGGTCAAACCCATATACATGTAATTAATACTCTATGGGTTGAGATACTATGTACTAGGTGAACTAAGTATTTAATAATTTCATTTTTTACATGGCATTATGCCCAACTAAGTACTTATGATGCAGCATGATGCTTCATTAGGAGTAGATGGTATTATTCTTTTCCTAATTTTGCTTTGTAAGCCTTGATTTTTCACACCACCAAAAATATTTTACTTATTTTTTTCAAAAAAAAAAAGAAAAATGAAAAATAGAAAAAGAAAATATTCTAAAAACAGAAAAAGAGAATATTAAAAATAGAAAAAGAAAATATATTAAAAACAAAAAGAGAATATATTACAAACAAAAAAAAGGGATTTTTGTGTTTCAATTTTTTTTTGGCAACGACCTGCCGCAGAGCAATGCCCCACTTGACCGTTGGGCAGCACTCGAGTGTGCGGCAGGCGACGGTTCAGCTTCAGAAAAGTAACCGTTGCCCATCCCATCAACTGCCATCCGTTTCCTTCTTGACATAAAACTCTTTCAAATTTTATTTTTAATATTTACTGAAAATCAAAAGTCCTAATCCCATTCCAACTCTATCTCTATTCCAAATCCGATCAAGAGTTTGATTTTCACTTGAATTCTCAAAACCCTAAACTCTCTTCGAACGCACAATATAAATTACCCATCTCTTGCGTCGATTGTGTTTGTGCTCTGTCTTTTTTTTCTTGAACCCTAATCTTCTTTTTCTCTTCACGAACTAAGAAATCAATGGCTGGTTCATCTCCAATCCCTAATCCGTTCACCCGCTACTTCGAGGACCCTCGATTTTTGGAGCTGCTCAGGGAGGTTCGCCCCAACGCAACGATGGAGGACCTTGACAAAGGTGAGTCGATGCAAGCTATCAACCGTCTCAAGGCTCTCAACGCCGCCGCCGCCACTGCTGCCGCGTCGCAACAGCCATCTCTCTCCCCAGAATCGTCGGCGCTCGATGTCGGTGAAGGGTCAGGTAAGGCTTCTCCCATGAACATCTCCCCGGATCATGATGCAGGGGGAGAAACTGCCGCAGACGAAGACCCTGCCGCAGTTGATGAGCCAATTCCCCTCCAGATCATACTTCCTGGCTACAGCAACTCTGAGCCATCTCAAACTTCACGATCACCGGTGATTATTACCGGAGTTGATGATGTGCTTGAATACGAGGCCGCCCAGAATGAACGGTCCCTCAACACATCGGATTTCAAAGGGCTGTTCACACCTGAGCCCTCTGTCACTGCCGCATCCTCTGCCTTACCACAGGCAGACACTGAAGTGCAGCAGCAAGGCAAGAGCATGCCTTACAACAGGAGGGATGATGCTGATGATTTCGACTACAGTGAACTCTATGACAACTACCCTTCTCAGAAAAAGACCAAGGATCGCAAGCCGACCCCTTATCCATCTGCAAATCCACCTTCTGACGAGGAAGATTCTGGCCACTCCAGTCAGCAGCAGCATGATGCCGCAGATGCATCTGACACGGAATCAGACCCACTGCTGCAGGATCTTGCCTCCAGGAAGCGCAAGAAGAAGCAGGTGCCCCTTCCTCCTCGCCGGCCGTCCACCAGATCTGCCACTGCAAAAGGCAAAGGCTCGGCTATGCCCCCAACCTCAATGGAAAATCCCATTGATGTCGAGACCACCGCCGCCAAAAAGTCCCGCAAGGGAAAGAGTGTGGCTGTCGCTTCAAAAACTGACAGCTCACACAGTGGTGATGCCGCAGCACATCCTGCTGCGAAGAAGGGTGGCAAGGCACCAAAAATTGATGCCCCCAAGGAGGACTCAGATTCTAACATGAAATCCGGCAAGGGATACTCGAGGCGGTTCTGGTCGGAACGTCGTTCAGTGATTGGGCCCCAGTTCTACTCCAGCAAGCCTATTCAACCGGACCGTGGTGGTGACTTGTCAACATGTGCCAAACACAAAGTTGACAGGTTCTTGAAAAAGATGAAGTTGGTCAAGGCAGTATCCTACGCAGCACCCTACTGCGAGGATTTGGTGCGCGATTTTTATGCTAACTTGCGTCCCTGCTTTGGTGATGATGGATCCAGAGGCTATGGCAAGGTGTATATGCGTGAGAAGATCTTTAACTTCACCCCTGTTGCCATTAATGCCTTCATGGAGCGCTCTGACGTCGAGTACCCTGCCGCAATTTCTGATCCCACCATTGCCGCAGTGTCTCACCGCTTGACCAGATCACCACCGGATTCTGCCAACAACATTCCTTGCTCAAAACTCTCTTCTTTTTACTACTTTATGTTCACTGTTGCCAGGCACAACTGGATTCCCACAACAAATGTGCATTTTGTGCATACCCAAATGGGGGTAGTCCTGTTTCACCTTGGTGCAGGTAGGCAGGTGAACTTGGGAGAGCTCATTTTTGAGAAGATTGCTTCACAGGCAGAAAACATTACCCAGACGCAGAGCCTTGCGTTCCCATCACTGATCTGGGAAATGTTGAAGATCCAAGGGCTCAATTACAATAGTGCTGATCTCCTGACTGCTGTGCCACATCCATACAAGCTGTCTGTTCGGGAGTACAATGACTTGCCCTGGACTGGTTTCCATGCCACTGCAGCAGTGCCTCCCACTCCAGCTCAAAAGAAGACACCCAAGCTGCCGCAAACTGCTGCCCCAAGCTCATCTGCCTCACAGCCTAATATTCATGCTCGTGTTCAGGCATTTGCAGAACAAATTGCTGCAAATCATATGGTCATTATGCAGGATTACATGGCCAAGGCACTTGTGGATGCTATCACCTTCTTCCTTGAAGAAGAGGGCATTTCTCCACAAAAAGGGGGAGTACCAGCAGCAGAGGCCAAAGTGGTGAGGAGCACTGTTTTAAAGATGTTGAAGAAGCACATTCATGAGGACATCAAGGAGGTTGAAGCTGAAGAAGCTGCAGAGATGGAAGCTGCCGCAGCAGAGAAGGTTGCCGCAGACACTGCAACAGAGATTGATGGAGAGGAGCGTGGATCGTCACCTGAGCATGATGATTGAAGAATGGAAGGATTGCAGTTCTGAAGACCCGAAGAAAAATTATTTCTTCTCTTGCTTTAATTTTTATTTTACTCTGAACAATTTATTTTATTTCTGCTTATTTGTTTTTTGAACAATTTGGTTTTAAGTTTTTATTTGGTTTGAACAATTTTGAATTCAAGTAGTTATTTCCTTTTTAAATAAAATTGGTGTGTTATTTAAAGCTTACTTACTTAAACTTGTTTTTGTTTTATTAGTTAGTTAGTTATCAAATAAATTCTTTGTTCTACTTAGGAAGTATCAACTAAGGGGGAGTTTCATTGCCTTAGTTGTTTGTCAAGATAAATCTCATATACTTCTAAGTCAGATGTATTTCATTGAGGGGGAGTGCTCCTTTGCGCTGCTGCTTCATGGTTTTGTGAAGAAAGATAAAAAGGGGGAGTTTGTAAGGATAAATATGTTTGGGCATTACAATGCCTTAAAGGATCTAGGCAGAAGTTGTTTTGCTAACATATTTATTTGTTTTCTTCTTTCTTCACAATTTAACTGTTGTAATCACTTGTCATAATTGGTGATTTGATTTAGCATAGTTCATTAGTTGGAACGTGCTTGAAAAACAATCAACATAAAAGATTACTGCCGCAGCACAGCCAGGCAGAGTTATACCGCAAGCAGTGCAAGACTTGGACAAGAGGTTGAGTTAAGAGAATCAAGCGAAGCATGATATAAGGGCAAGGGAATGCTGAAGTCCAGATAGTATGGAAGGCAGTGCAGTGTGGCAGTGAATTCCAGAAGAACTTCAGAAGGCATCCTGCGGCAACAGTCAAAGCAGCCTGCCCTGGAATCTCTCAACCGATTGTTGACCTAGCATTTCAAGGAATTCAGTTGGGAATCTCCTCCTATAAATATAGGACGACCCCAACACTATTCAGTAACTTTCATACAACACAATTACACCTTATACACTTCCATTTCCATTCTAGTTCGATCGATCAGCTTTAGAGCCGAAGACTTCAACCGTGAAGTTCTTCGTGCCGTGTACCTCTCATCTCTGGGAGTGTTCTTTGTTCATGCTGATGATCGTAGGCTTAGAATAGGTGTAATACAGTAGTTGCTAGGTTTTGTTGTTGATTGTTCATACTCTTCGGATACGATTAATACGAAGGCATACATGTGTATAGCCTTTGGTAAATATCATTGTAAATCCAAGAGTATCATTTTGTAAAGACTCGTTCTTAATAAAGTTTCTGGCCGTAAGGCCGTTTCGTATGTGTATAATTTAAATACACATACAAAGATTTAAATTCCGTGTTCTTTACTTTACGTACGTGTGTGTGAGTTCGTTTTTGAAGTAATTTATTTTTAATTAATTCCGCTGCAACGATATACATATATCACATATATTAATCTTAAACTGAAACATTAAGACACAATCTAAAATATATAAATTACGAAAAACGAACATTTTCTGTACAAGGCATCGTGCTGCGGCATACGCTGTTCTGCCGCAGAACACTGCCTTGTCTAGGCAGCGCATTTCACTGCGTTTTATTTACTGTCTACGACTTTCACGACGTTTCATCTATCGTTCTTGACGATCTTGCGTTCGCAAACGGCATTGCCCTGCCCCCCGACCAAGATTACTTGAGCAAATGCTTACGGATAGAGTTGTTTGGAAATTCGTAAGCGAATGCTTACGACAATCGTAAGCACAAATGCTTACGGACAGATCTGTAAAGAAATTCGTAAGAATTTTTTTTTTTTTTGTATTTGTTTTAATATATATTTTTGTACCTAATTTAATCGATTTCAATTAATAAATAACAATATTAAGGGTTAATTACATTTTGCCATTTCATGTTTAGGGGTTTTAACACTTTGCAATCTAATCGAATTTTTTTTCCGTTTAGTACCCCACGATTATGAAAATTACACTTTCCAACATGTTGTCTCCGAAACAAAATATTCTTTAGAAAATTTGGAGAGTGTAATTCAAGCTCCTATCTTTG
Source organism: Euphrasia confusa (assembly GCA_954870475.1). Lineage (NCBI taxonomy): Eukaryota > Viridiplantae > Streptophyta > Magnoliopsida > Lamiales > Orobanchaceae > Euphrasia > Euphrasia confusa. The sequence goes on from OX940960.1 coordinate 31,287,409, forward strand.
CGTGGTTGTCATTTAGTATTGAAACTTATAGAGTATTATTCTATTTACACAACATTAATTATCTTCTTTAATTAAAATTAAAAAAAATTCAAAAATTGAATTATTTCTTATTATCACATTGACGAGCCCGCATGCTTGTCGTTTGAGCACACGCGCTGCCAAAATAAATTTATAGTTCTGCCAGTACCCTTATAACTACAAAACGTAGATAATGGTAAGTACGTGGGGTCGGTCCCACAAGGAGGCAATTACAGTAGGTGATCTCGGCTTTGCCCAAGGGGTTGTCACAAAAAGATTTTGATTTGGGGTGCTGTGGGCACAACGGTTTTGCAAACGTTTCAAACACTTTGATCTAACTACGGCTAACAGAAATAGCATGCAAATAAACGAATCTAAAAGTAAACCAAGCAAATACTCAGATCCAACAGATTACTAAAAAGGAAAACTAAAATCAAATAGGAAACAAGCATCCGGGCAGACGACTTCACTCAGGATCATTAGGGCAAACTACCGGTCACAGGCACTAAGGATTTCTACCAGCGGTTTGTCAGCAGTTATAGGGTGCTTTAAAAAAGACAACAGTGGTCCTATTGCGTCACGCCCAACAATTGCCCCACCCCTTATCTATCCTTTCAGTTTAAAGAGAAGGCAAACTAACGTTATGCCTAAACCCCTAGATCTGAACAATTCGATAACCTATGCAGCCATACATGGATCTAGTTTGCCCAAACCCGCATTACCCTCTAGACAGACCCGCTCGGCCAATAGCATGCCCGGAACTCCGAGTCATACGAACGCAATCTCCACCAAGTTCTAGTGCTATGCCCGCAACAATACTACAAGGTACATCTATGCGGTTTGCCAATCACCAGTATCCCAGTTCGCAAGGGTTCACTAGTGGCTGTTCTAGTTTGCCCAAACTCCCCAGAAATAATCCTCAACCAACTTTACTTCGGGAACAAACCCTCAACCGGCTACTCTAGCCCCATCAACCTCGCGGCTTAACTAAACCCTAATTTCACCTTCGATCCGCCCCTGCCCAGATGCAAAACAACTTAGCTACTCATGCTGAAAATAAAAGACAAAATAAATAAGGGAAATAGAACTATATTATTCATGCCTTCAAATCGAAAATGTTTTTGAAGGAAATCGAAATACGGAATTAAAACTTAAAAACAAAAAATGAAAAGGAAATTGTTTCAAAGCCCGAGGGCTGGTGCTACTCAAAACAAATAAAAGAGACTCGGACGAACAGCTCCGATCTCTCTCCGGCGACTCCTCCGGCGACTTGCTACGGGACCGACGGTTCTCTCGATTTCTCGATGCGTAGTGTTGTGTACATCTGCTGCCCACCGCGCCCCGTTCTTTTAAAGGCTTCGATTTTGAATTTCAAATCTGCGGCTGTTTCTCCTCCCTAAGGAATAGGAGTCAGCGGTCAATGACTTGGGGATAAGTCAGATCCCCCAAATCCAGGGATTCTGGTTCGCTGACACCTTGCCCACAGGAAATCTTCTGTCTTCAGCCGTTCTCTGCCCAAATCGAAGTCTGCAGGTATTTCTTCTCCTCCACAGGTGGTCGGACCAAGCACGGTACTTGATAAGGATTCTGGTTCTTCTGCTTCATGACTTTACCCATTTGCCCGACGTGGTCAAACTGTTGCAGTCACTACCCACTCCAGAATACTTCTTTGCCCAAAGAAGGGGATTTCCTTGCCTCTTTTGCCCAGTGCGCCACCTGTTACCTGCATCAACACACACTTTGCCCAAACACCTAATTGTGCCCTCCCAGACACGTTAACGACTCAAACTGACTCAATAAAGGGTGTAAAAGTGCTCTAAGATGAGCAAATAAAATGGCTCATCACACATGCTGGTCCATTAAATCGAAAAACAAAAACTCCAAATCGGAAATTTCTCTCGGCAATAACCAAAGCTCAAAATCCCTACTAATTTCTCAGGAAGACGAGATTTTGAGATTTCTCGTGTTCAATTATAAGAAAAAAAACAATTATTTTCCACAAATAGAACCTAGCAAATTTTCTCGAGCTCAAATTAGGGTTCATCCCGACATCCCGAAATCCCCATAATTGAAGAACTTGATAATCATAATCGAACAAGAGTTCACGCAGAATAATCATACTACTCATAATCGAACAGGAGTTTCGCGAAGCTGGCCTTAAACTCAAACGTCAACAGCTTCTGTCGATGAATCTCACAAAGTAAAGATAGAGTTTATGAAGACAAAGTTTATGTAATATATTTCATTTCATTGAAAAATAAAACGAAACTATTACAAGGAGTATGGTAGGAAAAGTGATTACAAGAAGTTTCCCGAGTGTCGCAACACTCCCACTTACTAGTAATCTAGCACTAGTGCACATAGAGTTATATCTCCTAACTATAATCTTGGCGTACAGCGCAAACGCAATTACACAAACTCACAGCTGAAATCTATAGGATACGATTCTAAAAATCAGATTTCGTTCTCTCAAAATCGTCGTATGATGAAACGGAAATCCATGGGTATATATAGGCAAGCCGCACATGTGAAGCTATGACGTGGCACGTTTTGATTGGTCACATGCTTGGCTGATGTCACTTCTCCATGGATTGCATCACTCTTGAAAATTCGATTCTTGAATCTTGGAATATTGAATCTTTTGATTCTTGAATCTTTGAATCTTGAATCTTCAATTTCTTCAATTTCATACTTCAATTAAAATCTTGACTCCATCGATCTTAATTCTTCATCTTCAATTTCTTGTGAAAAACTCTAAGTGTTGAAGCTTCGGAATTTCATCGTCTTCATGGCCGTCGATATCATTGAAGTGGTAAACACCGGACCCAATCTTCATTAACTTCAATTTCAAGTACTTGGGTGAAAGATATTACGTTGATAGACACTGTTGCCGAATCCATGACATGAAGACTCAGTTGCCCGTGTCGTCAGTCGTGCGTGTCGCCAGTCGCCAGCGTCGACAGTCACCGGTTTCATGGACACGAGTCGCCAGTCGCCGGTTTCATGTTAATGAAGACATGAGTCGCCAGTCGCCAGTTTCATGGACACGAGTCGCCAGTCGCTGGTTTCATTGGACGCGAGTCGCCGGTTTCATGTCAACGAAGACGTGAGTCGCCAGTCGTCGGTTTCATGGGTTCGACAGTCGCCAGTCGCTGGGTTCGACAGTCGCCAGTCGTTGGATTTGACAGTCGCCAGTCGCTGGGTTCGCCAGTCGCCAGTCGCTGGGTTCGACAGTCGCCAGTTTTTGAGTCTCTGGAATTGAGTCTCCGGATTTGAGTCTCCGGATTTGAGCAGTTGGAGTCTCCGGATTTTGGCAGTTGGAGTCTCCAGATTTTGGCAGATGGAGTCTCCGGTTTTTAGCAGTTGGAGTCTCCAGATTTTGGCAGTTGGAGTCTCCGGATTTTGGCAGATGGAGTCTTCGGTTTTTTGCAGTTGGAGTCTCCGGATTTTGGCAGATGGAGTCTCCGGTTTTTTGCAGTTGGAGTCTCCGGATTTTGGCAGATGGAGTCTCCGGTTTTTGGCAGTTGGAGTCTCCGGATTTTTGCTCATCCAAAAACGGCGACTCCAGCTTTAGTCTTTTGACACTTAGACTTCAATCCCGAAATAAAAAAACAGAACCACAAAAACGTTGTCGCCAAAACCAACATTTACAATCTCCCCCTTTTTAGCACAACTCATATACAAAATGATTAGCATAAAGAGATACACAAAATCTCTCCTTCAAGAGATACATAACAAAATATGACTAAGTAAAAAAGGAAAAACATCAATCAAGCAATCAATGAAAAACCAAAACATTTAGACAAATATGGAAAATCAAACCATCAAATATTTTTGCGTCAGGCACCGAACTATATCCCTCCAGTTGCTGTCTCCGGATCCGTGGTAGCCTATTGGTAGCGCTGGATCCGGATCCATTAAGTGTTGTCGCTAGATCCGGATGTTGAATTTGTTGGCGCCAGATCCGAGTTTGAGAGCAAGGTTGCGCCGGATTTGCATCCACATGATGTTGACGCCGGATCCAAATAAAAGCTCTTGAAGTGTAGATTCCATAGAATTTAGAATCAAGTCAATCAGAGCTCTTACGGAAGAGATATGACAATAGTCGACGGACAGCGCAAGGAACACACAAAGTTGATGCCAAAAACTTGCATTTACATTCTCCCCCTTTTTTGTACAACTCTTGTGAAACACTTTAAGCTTAGATGTTGTCGCCAAAAACATGCATCACAATCTCCCCTTTTTTGGCACAACACTTATGAAAAACATTAAGCACAAGTTAACTGAAAGATATCGCAACCAAACATTACTTGATTTCTCTCTCAGTGCCTTGTGGCGCCATTTCATCATCAAAATTTCCATCAGCAATTTTAGTTTGTTCCAACGAGTCTCTTTCACATGCGCCGCCGCTATCTCCAATTTCTCCCCCTTGCTGGATCGCCTGGTGAAGACAAGTGTTGAAGGCGCTGAACCAGGAGAGACAGCACCATAATACGAGCATTGTGAATGGGGCGTACATATCGGCCAAAGGCTTCAACGCCGATTGGCACTGTTTTTTGTTGATTTTTAATTTTCACGAAAACAGAGTGTCGTAAGTGAAGCTGCTGCACTCGTTTTTGTTAATCCAGTGACAGAGATCCACGAAGTGTTGAATACGAACTACAAAAATGCATAATCAAAACAACACATTCCGAGTTAGAATTCAAGCGTTCAACAACAATCAAAACATTCAAAACACATTTTAGTGGAGATTCGAGGGGTGATATAAGGCAGTGAAGAACAAATATTTTCCCAGAAAAAGTTTCCACATGTCATCAATTTCCAAAACAAAAATTTTCACACTAGGTGATAGCAACTTTGAGGTATAATGAAAATTCTCCAAAATTAAAAACCGGTGGAATGGACCGAAGTATATTGATAGAAATTTTACTTGTCCTTCGTCACAATCACAAGAATGCTGTCGTGTTTCGTCGAAACATATGTGATGAGTTATCATCGCACAAGAAATTTTAATTCATGAGTACATGGTGAACAAACAAGGCACTCCATTTGGGTCTTAGCTTTACTGCAATCAGAGGGGAGCCGGGGGAACCGGAGTCCTCCAGACGAGTTTTTAGCCTTTTAGATGAAATGCAACAGATGCTCATTACATCACTCAGAGGGGAGCAAGGTTCACTTGCGTCCTCCGAAGTGTGTTGGGAGAGCATCTTAAACTTTAGCGTCCATGTGTGACCTTTCGAAGAGGGGAGCCGGGGGAACCGGCGTCTTCCGTTACTTGGCATTATGTATCTATGCAAATGAAGCGATAGAAGTTATAAGCCATGTTCACATATTTGCACTCAGAGGAATAAATACTCTTGGGTCCGAAGACTAAAGCGACCTCGAATCCATGTTCAACCGATTAGACTAGTCCACGACGATTCCGAGTGCATATTCAGAAGTAAAGAAAATAATCTTTCAGACTTCAAAATTTTTGTGAACTCTTAAAAAGAACACATGCAGAGAGAATTTCTTAGAGTTTGAAATCTCTCAAAGTCAAGAGGTTTGGTAAAGATGTCAGCGAGCTGTTTTTCTGTTGAAATATGTTGTAGACTGACTATATCACGATCAACCAAATCTCTAATGAAATGATGTCGAATGTCGATGTGTTTAGTGCGAGAATGCTGGACAGGATTTTCGCTGATTTTGATAGCACTTTGATTATCACAATACAACACCAAGGGAGCACTCTCGATAAGGTAATCATCCAACATCTGCTTTAGCCAAAGCAATTGAGTGCAGCAACTCCCAGCTGCAACATACTCAGACTCGGCCGTTGACAACGCAATGCAGTTCTGCTTCTGACTATGCCATGAAACAATATTATTTCCAAGGAAGCAACAACATCTAGAAGTACTCTTTCTTTCATCTGTATAGTTTGCCCAATACACATCGGTGAAGCCGACAAGATTTGATGAAGTATCACGCGTATACCAAAGTCCTAGTTCAGAAGTCCCAGAGATGTAGCGGAGAATCCGTTTGACAGCTTGTAGATGGTCTTCCTTTGGATCAGCTTGGTACCTAGCACACATACAAACACTAAACATAATGTCAGGGCGAGTAGCGGTTAGATAAAGTAAACTTCCAATCATAGAGCGATAGAGAGTTTGATCAACGCTCCAACTCTTAGTCGATTTAGACAGTCGTTCAGTCGTCGCCATATAGGTCGTTGTCGATTCAGATTCATGCTTGTCAAACTTCTCTTCCATATTTTCCGCGGCCTTTTGAGATACAATGATAGAAGTAGAATTTTCATAGATAATAATCTCAAGGTTTAGCTTAGGAGAAGAAGTCTTCGAAGTAAATGCCAAGTCTTTAGGCGAGTCAGATGTAGCTTCAGTGATTTTGGGCGTCGGAGCCTCAAGTAGTACTGCCTGCACAAGAGTGTCCGTGGTGGAATCCAAAGTTTCTCTCTCAGTTGAGTCCTTTGATTTTTGTTTGACATTTTGACAGTTGCCATAGACGTATCAATTGTTCTTAGCACGAGGACACTTCAAAATGCACTTCCCTTCACTATTAAAGACTTTGCAAGAAACTTTGTCAAAACTGACATTCAGCTGGTCATCACAAAGTTGGCTTATACTTATTAGATTTGCCACAAGTCCTTCAACATGGATAACATTCTTGATTGGTGGCAATCCTTTGAGATGAAGAGTTCCTTTGCCCAACATGATACCTTTTGCTCCCCCTCCAAACATGACGGGGGCGTCAGTCACAGGTTCGTAGTTTTTCAGAAATTTCTTTGTTCCAGCCATGTGTTGGGAACAACCACTATCAAGGTACCACACTCCTTGCGAGTCTTGCTCAAAAGCGTTTAGCACAACAATGCAGAGAATCAGTTGTCTTGGTAACCAAATTTTTCTTGGAGTGGAGTCAGAAGTAACTTCACTCTTCTTCACTTTTGGCACCCATTTCTTCTTGATTTCATGATTTTGAGTAGTGCTCTTAATTTTTGGTTTCCAGAATTTTTGATTTTTCACTTTTGGCACCCATTGCTTCTTCACTTGCTTCGCTGAGCCATTCTTCTTTTTCATAGCCACCAAGCCACGATTCACATCATCCTTCATTTTGTAACAATATGGCCTAATATGTCCAGGTTTGTTGCAATAGTGGCAAACATTCTTTTTCTAGTGCTTTACTTCCTTTCATTTGATGTTTTCAACATTAGTAAAGATAGGAGCAAGCATTTTGGGTGTTGACCTTGTAGATGAGGATTCCGTCAAATTTATCATCGAAGCATGTTCATGAAACGGAGTTTGAAGTCGGACTCTCTTGGAATATACGTTCCTTTTCTCAGTCACTATCCCCAGGTTCACATCATCTTTCAACTTGTAGCAATAAGGTTTGATGTGTCCGGGTTTGTTACAGTAGTGACAAACATACTTCTTCTTGGGTTTAGCTTCCTTTAGCTTTGACTTTTCAATCTTAGTAGAAGAAGAACTGGACCTTTCTTTCAGAGAGACACTTGGAGCCAATTTCTTTAGTCTATTCATGAAGGCATCCTCATAAGATAGAGTGTTTCTATATTTCTTCATGATAGTCTTTGGAGGCTGATATAACTTGACATTGAAACATTTTGAGGAGCTAGCTTCTGGATTCTCAACCTTGGACTCTGAAGTCACAATTTTCTTTCCCTCTGCAATCTCCTTTCGCTTAGATGTTTCATTTTCGATTCTCTCATCAGTCTCAGTTTTAGAATTTTCATCAGAAGAAGAAGCCTTGACAAACTTTATTTGCTTATTCTCAGGAGTTGAGTATATAGAGTTGAACACTTTTTGGAATCCTAGCCCATATCGATGTGGATTCACCAAGGAGGTAGCATTATCAAAAACTGAAGAATTTGTGTTCATCTTCTTTAAAAGCTCATCTGTCATGTGCAATTTAGCTTTCAGATTGAAACAATCTTTGACACTCATAGCAAGATCCGTTTGAGTTTGTGTCAAAGTCGTTTTTAATTCATCATTCTCAGCATCGGAAGTTTTGAACAAATTTTGAAGCATTTTGACTTTGGCAATTTCCTTTTTCAAGGATGTTTTCAAATTAGAATTTTCAGCATTAGACTTTTCGAATGCAGATCTCAACTCAACTGCTTCCTTGAAGAATTTGTACTTCTCTTCAAAGAGATCATCAAACTTTTGTTCCAAATTTTTACGAGAAGCTTTCAACTTTAAATTTTCAGAGTTAGACTCTTCAACCAAGTTTCTCAACTCAATAGCTTCTTCAGAGAATTTTTGCTTTAGAGAATTCAGCAACGCGTTCTTTCATACATTTCAGGGACACTTCAAGTATTCCTTTCTCAGTGATAGCTGCTTCATAAAGTTTTTGGAGTTCAAAGATATTCTCCTTCAACACAAGCAATTCATCAGACACATCTTCATTTTGAGACACAAATGGCGTTGCCTTTTCCATTTCAGATTCAGACTCAGATCCACAATCCGAGAAATTTTCTTCATCACAAAATTCTCCATTTTTGGAGGCCATGCAGTTGACAGACGGTGTGTCCTTCAGACTTTCATCAATTTTGTGATCATCATCAAATGATCCTTCCAATATTTTGTGATACACATGAAGTGCTCCTTTTTCAGTATTAGCTGTTTCAAGCTCCCTTTGGAGTGCTATGATACTTTCTTTCAAGTCTAACATTTTTGTAGACTCAACTTCAGCTTGAGGTGTTTTAGGAGCATTCTCTGTAGATTCTGATCCATACCCAGATTCCATATCAAAGGAAATTATGCCAGAATGTATTTCACTCTTTTTGTCATCTTCATGCTCTCCCATCTGAAGTTTAAGAACTATAGTAGTGAGAGCGCAACTATTAGATTGGTTGACGTGTTTGTGTCCTCCACAAGTTCTCTGGAGAGTTTCCCAAGCTTCTTTGGCTGAGGTACAATTTTTGACAAGTTGATACATGTTGAGCTCCAGCCATTCACAAATGAAACGTAAAGCTTTGTTGTTGGCAGTAGAAGCTTCATACTCTTCTTTAGACCAGTGTCGTTCAAGTTTGAGAATTTTGTTGCCTTTAGCATCAATAGTAAATGGGCGTTCCCAGCCTTCTAACACTGATCTCCAAGCATTGTAGTCGTAGCGTTTAATTCTGATAGTAATTTTCGCCTTCCAATTAGAATCATTCTGATGTGTGAGCATTATCGGTTGTTGAACAAACATTGTAGACTCCATTGTAGCGGAAAATATGAAGTCAAGTTACGGATCACGTCGTATACGTATGACGTCCCGCTATGATACCAATTGAAATTACGTCTTCGACGTAGGATACCAACTTTTCGCGAAGCTGGCCTTAAACTCAAACGTCAACAGCTTCTGTCGATGAATCTCACAAAGTAAAGATAGAGTTTATGAAGACAAAGTTTATGTAATATATTTCATTTCATTGAAAAATAAAACGAAACTATTACAAGGAGTATGGTAGGAAAAGTGATTACAAGAAGTTTCCCGAGTGTCGCAACACTCCCACTTACTAGTAATCTAGCACTAGTGCACATAGAGTTATATCTCCTAACTATAATCTTGGCGTACAGCGCAAACGCAATTACACAAACTCACAGCTGAAATCTATAGGATACGATTCTAAAAATCAGATTTCGTTCTCTCAAAATCGTCGTATGATGAAACGGAAATCCATGGGTATATATAGGCAAGCCGCACATGTGAAGCTATGACGTGGCACGTTTTGATTGGTCACATGCTTGGCTGATGTCACTTCTCCATGGATTGCATCACTCTTGAAAATTCGATTCTTGAATCTTGGAATATTGAATCTTTTGATTCTTGAATCTTTGAATCTTGAATCTTCAATTTCTTCAATTTCATACTTCAATTAAAATCTTGACTCCATCGATCTTAATTCTTCATCTTCAATTTCTTGTGAAAAACTCTAAGTGTTGAAGCTTCGAAATTTCATCGTCTTCATGGCCGTCGATATCATTAAAGTGGTAAACACCGGACCCAATCTTCATTAACTTCAATTTCAAGTACTTGGGTGAAAGATATTACGTTGATAGACACTGTCGCCGAATCCATGACATGAAGACTCAGTTGCCCGTGTCGTCAGTCGTGCGTGTCGCCAGTCGCCAGTCGCCAGGTGTGTGGTGCTTGTCGCCAGTCGCCGGTTTCATGGACACGAGTTGCCAGTCGCCGGTTTCATGTCAATGAAGACATGAGTCGCCAGTCGTCGGTTTCATGGACACGAGTCGCCAGTCGATGGTTTCATTAGACGCGAGTCGCCAGTCGCCGGTTTCATGTCAACGAAGACGTGAGTCGCCAGTCGCCGGTTTCATGGGTTCGACAGTCGCCAGTCGCTGGGTTCGACAGTCGCCAGTCGCTAGGTTTGACAGTAGCCAGTTTTTGAGTCTCCGGATTTGAGTCTCCGGATTTGATTCTCCGGAATTGAGTCTCCGGATTTGAGCAGTTGGAGTCTCCGGATTTTGGCACTTGGAGTCTCCAGATTTTGGCAGATGGAGTCTCCGGTTTTTGGCAGTTGGATTCTCCAAATTTTGGCAGTTGGAGTCTCCAGATTTTGGCTGATGGTGTCTCCGGTTTTTTGCAGTTGGAGTCTCCGGATTTTGGCAGATGGAGTCTCCGGTTTTTGGCAGTTGGAGTCTCCGGATTTTTGCTCATCCAAAAACGGCGACTCCAACTTTAGTCTTTTGACACTTAGACTTCAATCCTGAAATAAAAAAACACAATCACAAAAACGTTGTCGCCAAAACCAACATTTACAGGTGCATTAGTAATTAGACACATATTTGTGTTGTTATTTTCAAATATAGCCTTTCAGACAGAATATTCTATTCCGGCTCTTTAAATATGAGTACTAAATGGCAAAATAAATTCATAAGGTTGTAAAATGTAAAAATCGCCAAACCTGGAGTGACAAAATTTAATTTTATTTACATGCATATATTTAAAAAAACATTATAAATTGAACCCACAAGTAAAATGGTAATAACAATATTTGATACTCAATTTATTTCTCCAATGATATATACTTAAATATAATTTCATGTTATGTAAAAATGGTACGGTACCATCAGAATGCTCTACTATTATTTGTTAATCACGTATACGATATTAGTACTCTTCATATTATTTTTGTTGGAATAATTAGTTAGTAGTGTTAATTATAAGTAGGGTTAATTATAATCTGCAATTTTATGTTTGGGGGATTTTTACACTTTATAATTTAATCGGGGTTTTTTTACACTTTATAATTTAATCGGAATTTGTCGTTTAGTACCTCACGTTTAACGAAATTACAATTTTCAACCTGATGGTCACCGAAAAGAAATATTCTTACAATGTGAGTTTCACGTGGCATAATCAAGGGCAAATTTGTCTTTTTATTTTTTTTAGTTTTTATTAATTAACTTAATAAAAAATGAATATTTTATTAATAAAAACTTAAAAATAAAAATAAAACAATCTAGATCTATTAAACTTTCCTCTTTTTTCTTGCGAAACTGCAAAAAAAAAAAAAAAAAAGGAGTCTCAAATCTGTAGAATAAATATGAACAATGGTGTTTGAGGGTTCTTCAATTGATTTCTTTCGATGGTTAAGGGTTCCAGATCTCATATCTGATTCGACACGGCGGCGGCAACGAGGATGACAAGCAGTAGTAGATCCATATAGGGGGCGACTGCTGGTGTATGTCCTTCGATCTTACGTGTGCAATCGATTAAGTCATATGGTCATCTCCGGATGTTAAATGATGTATCAATAATATATGTATATTACTTGAAGTAATATCATATTGATTGATAATCATACTTACGGGGTCACACACGAACGAGAAATCAAATAAGATAATTGCTTGATATTTATATTGATTTTAGAAGTTAATAAATATATAAACTAAGTTTATATATGTGTGTAATTATTTAAATTGATATGTCACATGGTGTGACATGTCATGCCACATGGACTAATGACTTGGAGTCAATAGAGCACATGTGGCAATGATGTGGCATGAAGTTAGTGGATGAGAGTTACATTTTGACCGCTAACTCTCACCATAATCACACCTTAATGTGGGAGGTTATGTTATCACAAAACTATGGTGAATTATGTGATGAATAAAAGAGAGAAAATCAGATTTTCTTTAGGGTGACATCTCATTTTCGAAATTACACAACCAGAGAGAAAGAAAACATAGTGTTCTTCATCTTTTCTCAAGAACATTAAGCAATTTTCATCACTTGTTTTTTGTTCGAATGCAACACGTAGAGGATGGGTCATTTGTGCGGTTACACATCCGGGAAGACCAGAAAAGAAGTTTGTCAAGGTATTTTCTTCAAGGTTCGTCGCCAGAAGATCGGATCTTCATCACCGAACAGCCATCGACATCAACGAGCCACGCGTCAACCAATGTAAGATTCGTTAACCTTTATACAGTATATATATATGTATATATATATATATATATATATATATATATATATATATATATATATATATATATATATATATATATATATATATATATATATATATATGTATTGGATATGTGTATATATATAAATATAAATGTGTTTATACATTCTTGTGTGCACTAAGATCCAAGCATGGTAGATCTATTTGTTTTACAAGCTTCCGCACACACGTCTTATCGATTGGATCGGTAAAACGAAACCAACAACGACTTGTACTTGCGACTTACAACACGATGATGGCAAATCTCAGGGAAGCGACCTTGACGTCAAACGTTGAATGACAACGCAACGACGTCACATTGTGGTCCTGATGCAATCCAAGGCCTGTCGATTAGTCAAGGTGTTCGAATTCAGGCCGGAACGATGAAGGAGACGCCGAAACGGGAGTCGGGAGTGTGTCGAGAAGGCTCTGCGAAGTTCGGTCGAACTTCTAGCTTGGTGTCGGCCAACACCAAGGCCTGTCGGCCGACAAAGGGGCTAAAATCCGAATTCTGTGGAACACGAGGTGAAACCCGCGATCAAACCCGAAGTGCGAGTTGGGTGTCGGACGACACCGAAATCCTGTCGGCCGACAGTCTTCACAAAATCAGCAGCGGCGGCGATTTTCAGGATTTTAGCGTTTTAAATTGCTTTCTTTCATTTTCTTTATGTTTTAGGGTAAACCTATATAAAGGTCCCAATACTATTGTTTAAGGACAACCATTATTGTTTAAGGACAACCATTATTTTCGTGAGTTTTTTTTAATTCTTTCTTGGTTCGAATTCTACCCGGTCATACTAAAAGAATTCAACCAACGAATCAATGAAGCGATCACCCTTCGTTCGTGTGTCATCATCATCCCCGAGTTGCTGCGACAACTACGCGTTGGGGTTTAGATCATCGAATATAAATTATTTCGTGGGTTCGATACAAAGGTTTTGAGACCTTCTGTCGGTATATTTCTCAATTTCCGTTCTTCGTTCTTCTATCTTTCATCTCCAATGAGGTTCGTATCAGATCCAAGGAGAGAGCGAGCAATCGGAGTCTGGTTCTCCGCGCAATGGGTCCCCGTCTTCCCTGGCAGCAGAGGAGCGTGGCTCTCCTTTAAATCATGTTAATTTTTTATTTAATATAAAATCTTGTTAATTTTTTATTTAATTAAAAAAAAATGAATATTTTCAATGTATAAATTAAGACGATCTTGTTTATTGTGGTATATACTATTACAATATTTTTCCAATTTATTTTGTGTATATACAATATTTTTGTTCAAAACTTTTTGTGTATATACAATATTTTTGTTTGTGTCTTCTGTTTTTTTGTTAAAGTTGATCTTAAATCCATTTTTATTTTTATTTAATTTAATTTTTTTTATTTGAAGGTGTTTAATTTTTTCAGGAAAGTCTTTGAAAAAAAATATTAATTTTTTTTATAAAATCAAAATTAAATATCAATAATTGATTGAGGGCTAAAATAGTAATCAAACAGTTAATCTTTACGAAAAAAACCTTTAAAACTCTAATATTCTCATCCCACAATACTTAGATTGCAATGTGTAAAAGTCTCATATACTAATGAAGTACTAAACGCCAACAAAATTCCGATTAAGTTATAAAGTGTAAAAAAATAGCAAACATGGGGTTGCAAACCACTACTATACGAATTAAGTTGTAAAGTGTAAAAAAAAACCCAAAACATGGGATTGCAAACTACTACTATAATTAATCCTAAAAATCACGTGGCATTTGTATTTTCATTCCTTCTCGTACCTATCTTTCCTCTTCTCCAGAAACCGGGCCAAAGAGTTTTTCCTCGCAATTGGTAGGTCTGCAAACCAAAATAAATAAACAAATAAATAAATTAGAAATAAATAAAAAATTGGATGAACTTGACAACATTTAGGCTAGCATCATCTCACCGGAATCGAGAGGCGGAATGCCGGAACTGATGGCGGACGCCGACGGGCTCTGGGCGGCGCACGCCTTGCTACTGGCTAGATTGATGACATCCTTGGCCTTGTCAGCCGGAAAGTCGTCGAAGACCATGACCTGGCCGCCGTAGAATATGGTCATCTGCGCAGTTTCAGAAGGCGACGCGACGTCGTTTCGGGGGACTAACCTGGTAAGGGGGTTTTTCTTCGCGTCATCCCTGCCGGCGGCGAGTATGTTAGGGTTCCCGGATCCCAAACCCTGACCCGAATTCTCAATCAACGGAAACAAATTCATCGTCTCTGATTACGCAGATTAGGAGGGAGGAAGAAAAATTAGATTATGAAAAACACAAAAAAGAAATCCAGCAAAATTAGAAACGAGATCCAATATATTGAATTTAATAAATACCTTTGGGTTCCGAGCCAAGTTGAAGGTCCCCAAAGCTGCCCCTCTCCTTGAGGTACTGACTCAAGAGGGTACACATCTGTGAGAAATTAGACCTCCCGCCGGAGAACCTACCGGAGTTCGAAACCTCGCCGGAGCTCATTTTTTGTGTTCAAATCTCGAGATGAAATAAATTATGGTATTGTACGGTGTATAATTATTTTTGGTTGCAACTTGAAATATATAAGTAAAAAAATTAATTAAAAATAAAATAGGGGCACGAGGAATATGTGCTGGTATTGAATTGCAAGTGCATCTAGAAGAAGTATATGTGCAACGACTTTTATGTCATTTTGGGGATTTTCCATTTTATTTTTTATATATTTAATACAGTATAATAATAATTTTTATTCCGACTAATTCATACTGTACTTTTTTTGTTTTCAATTTAAAAATGATTGCTGCAACCATTTCAAAAACGTGTTCGTTTGCTGAGCTATTAAAGAAGCATAATCATACCCATTTGAGAATTCAACTGCTGTTTTTCAAACACCGATTGACGCCGTTTGTTCCTTTCCTTGTGACCTCACCCTCCGGCGTTATTATCTTTTGCGATTTTAAAAGCATCAAACTCAATATTTAATTTAAATAAATAATTTTTTTTAAGTATATTTTATAAAAAAAAAAAAAAAGAGCTGTGGATTTTTGGTTACTTTTATAAGAAAGATGAGTATTTTAACACACCTCAAAAAAACATAAGTATTTCATACACTTTGTACTTGGAATGTCTAAGTTACCCTCACCTTTTTAAAAAACAAAACAAAAGAATTAAAACACAAGAAAAAGACAAAAAAAAACATCGATCCCCACATAATATTTTTCTCACTCTCGTCATCCCCCCCACCCAAAACACCAAAAAACGCCGCCGAAAATCGAGAATCAAAGTAGTGTAATTCCGGCATCAATTCCGGCGAATCGCAATGGCAAACAACGAAGCACAGCAGGACGAGCCACAATGGCCGATTCAAGCCCCGGTAAGTGCCGAAACCCTACTTTTTATATTTCGAAAATTTGATTTTTTTCGATAATGTGTTAAATTGGATGTGTTAATTGCTAGGATTTGAGTGTATTTGAGTTCCTTATTGCGTTTTAGTTGATTTAGAATCGAAATTCTTTGTTAAATTGCTCGTAAAAAATCTGAAATTTCTGGGTTTGGGTCGATGTTCAACGCTACACGGTGGCGATTTTCTCGGTCACCGTGTTGCTTGCCTACCGTGTTATCGGGCAGTGACCCAGAAAATCTAGGTAACACGGTGGGCTTTTATCCGGTAACACGGTCCCGGTTGTCCGGTAACACGGTGACCGTGTTAACGGACAGAATGATTTATTTTTTTTTTTTTGAATTTTGAGTTTTCTTATTTAATTGAATGTCATATTTATTTATTTTAACTTCATTTTTGCAGGAGGGCTTCCATTGGAAGAGGCCAGAGTTCATACACAAGTCGAAGAACCTCAATTTGTACGATCGGTACGAATTGCTAAAGGAAATTAGAGACACGCTGGCGTTCGTCGACCCTACCGAAGCAACTTTACAGACATTTAAGAAAAGTTGTTTCGGTTATTTGCTCTATATTAAGAGGGACAGAAGGTCCAATATGGCGATGCAGCACCTTCTAGCTCGGGAGATCGTGAGTCCGACGATACCTCCATTCGAGCATTGGTTTTTCGTCGGGGGCCAGACTATTCGCTTTCGAGCACAGGAGTATGCCCTGATTACCGGACTTCGATTTGGTGGTCACGCATTTGATCCTTCGGCCACCACGCACACAGTTTCTGAGGACTCTGTTTACTACAGATACTTCAGACAGACGACGATCCTTAAAGATCTTCGTACGAAATTCACCTCTCTGAGTATGGGTCAGGACCCGGCCGACTACTTGAAGGTGGCCAACTTGTTGATGTACTATGTTTTATTGTTGGGCCGAGACGATGCCAAGATCGACACTTGGGCTTGGGCTTTTGTGGAGGACGTTGCCGGATGGGATTCGTTTCCTTGGGGATCCTACTCCTGGCAGATCATGTCGCACTACATCTCCAAAGCTGCGACGATGCCCGGTCAGGTTAACTCGAGGGGATACCACGTTTACGGCCCAATTTGGGCCTTTCAGCTATGGTCGTACGAGGCTATACCGAGCCTGGGCAGTGTGTGCGGAGTGCGAAACGAGAAAACAAGGAGGCCTCGGTTTTTGAACTGGAGATCGGTTGGATGCAACCTCGATTTCACTCATTTCTTCGAGGACGATGAGGTAAATTTTGTGAAATTAATGTTTTAAATTATTTATTTCCTTTAATTAATGCTTAATAAATTAATTTTCATTTGTTTTCAGCTTGTGGTCCTCTCGACTCTAGAGCCGACACGCAGGGAGGCGAGGAGTGAGTACTACACTTCGTTCCTTAACAGAGGAGCAGACGAAGTGAGGTACGTTGCTCCTGCTAGGATTGGACATGCTCCGAGAGGAGCACAGGCTGCAGAACCGGTGAAGAAGAAGAAGCCGAACTTGATGGCACGCGTGGTCAAGGCGGTCGACAAGATGACGGGCGGTGACTCTCAGACTGGTCGACGCACGCGTGATACCATCACACCCGATTCATCTACCGAGCGGCGTGCATCTCAGCGTGGATCTCACCGAGCCCGACGAGAGTCCTCTCCTGCAGCTGAGACACCTGAGGCACCTGAGGCTTCAGATGACAGTACTGATCGGCGCATTGATCGACGGCTCCACAAAATCCTCAACGATGAGTCTGAGACGGGATTTATGGGCCGATTGACTGCCCGGATGAGGAGGGTACAGAAGGAGGGCAACGACGGTCTTATGGAACAGTTTCGGGAGTTTTTCGGTCGCAGACGACACTCTCGGAGTCGCCCCTGTCCTTCTGATGCATCTCAGGGCGGTTTTCCGGCTGCTCGACATTCTATCAGCGCGCCTCCTCGCTTTCAGGACTCGGAGCCCGAAGAGTTAGTTGATGTTGATGTCAAGGTTTCGTGTGGGGACTGGGCACACGATTTTGATCGTTATCGCAGGTCGCCACTTGTCGAGCCGACCCATGCCGAGTCTTTCCATGCCGAGTCGACCCACGTCGAGCAGCAGCCTCAGGTCGAGCAGCAGCCCCTGTACGAGCAGCAGCCCCAGTACGAGCAGCAGATCGTTGGCGATAGCTATCGCACACTGACCCAGATATTCTCGACCGTTGGAGATAGCGGTCAGTTTTCGCCACCGAGGGGGCTGCGTGATTTTCAGGCTGTCTTCGCTCCCTTCCCACCGATTCACACCGACAGCATCTTCGGTCCGACTCCTATTTATCGGCCAGAGTATGATCGGCCAGAGAATGATCCTGGTTTTATTATACCGAGGGGGGCTGATGAACCGCAGGTTATCATTGATGCAGAGAGTTTTTTTCCGACTGCGTCACAAGTCGAGTTGTTCAAGATGACATCTCCCGTGGAAAATGAACACGAAAAAGAGATTGCATTGTCGGAAGAGGAGAAAGAACTTGGGGCTGATGAGGAGGAGGAGGATGATGTCGCCGAGAGTAGTCTCGGACCCCGTGTGAGGAGGCCCTCGGCAGCTCTTCGGAGCCCGTACGTCGCGCAGTTCGCACGGTCTGGCAGCAAGAAGGTTAGGGGGCTCTATTCGATGTTCCGTCGTGAGGGGCATGGATTGAGTGTCTATATCCCTTTCAACGGAGTCACTCTGGACCAGAAGTACTTCGACCTGATTGAGTCACTACATCATTGGTACTCGAACATGGTAAGTTAATTTGTAGTTAAACTTTGAAATTTATATTGTTTATTAAATTGTGCTTAACTGTGATATGTATATTTTTCAGGAGATTGACATGTACATTACGTACCTGCGGGACAACATAAAGCAGAACGAGGGTTTAAAAGATGAAGTCACTCCAAAGAAGACTATACTCTTGTGTACCGAGTTCTTCGTAAGATCCAATCATCCTATCAAATACACGTTTTTTTTTATCATTTTTCTAATACTAATCGTTTAAATTTATTTTTAATTAACATGACGCTATGAGGACCCAGTACGCTAGGATTAAGGTGCCGACAACACATTCAAGGAGAAAGATCTTGGAGAAGAAATATGAGTCTTGGGCACCGCCGGACTACATGCTGAAATACATCACGGGGGATGATAGGCACGAGAGTTGGGAACACGCACGAGAGGTAATTTAAATAACCGTACATTTTTATTTTTTTAATTCAATTTAATATTTTAATTTAATTTTAAATAACGTTTTATTTTATTTTTTATTTTTTTAGGTGATAACGGTCTGTAATACCGGGAATCATTGGGTCGTGATACGGATTGACCTGGACCTCTGGACTATACAGTTGTACGACTCGTTGTGGTGGCGTTCTCCGGATCTAACTGCCAAGTCTCGTGTACTAACTCCGGTGTTGGAGTTGTTGCCTCGTCTCTTGGTAGCTGCAGGATTTTGGGAGGGTACAAACTTGTTTCATCGAACCCACAAGAAGACTCCTATGCAGGTCGAAGCCCCGACGGAGCAGTTTGTCCAAGTCAACAACAACAACTGCGGCCCGTACGTGTGCATGTATCTGGATCGTCTCGTCAACAAGTACCTCACTCACCGTGGTAAAGAACTCGACGACGCGTACTTGATGAAGTATCGCCGATATGTCGCTCGAAAAATCTTCAGTTTGAGTCATCGAGTCAATTGATTTGTATTTTGGATGATTTTAGACTTTTTCGTGTGCATGTGTTTGGATTGATTGGTATGTGTATTGAGATTGATTTGCAGGTTTAGCTTTGATATTAACTAAATAAATCCCGTCAAATTTTTTTAAAATTATTTATAATATATTAACTTATTAATTTAATAAAATTTGTAAAAAAATAAATTATTTTATGTGTGTTTTGATTGATTTTGGTGAAATAAGTGTGTTTTGATTGATTTTGGTGAAATAGGTGTTTGTTTTGATTGAATTAGGTGAAAAGCAGGTGAAAAAACGGGTTCTGCCTACTGCTACACGGTGGTACCGGTAACACGGTCATGTGTACCGGTAACACGGTCACGGTAAGACTGACCGTGTAGTCAAGAACTATCCGTTAAGTTTTCTGGGCAATTAGCCGGTAACACGGTGTTACCCGGTTACACGATTGTGACCGTGTAGTTTGGTGAAAATTTAGGTTTTTCATTGATTTTAAGGCATTTTTGGATTGTTAACTTGTTCTTGTAGTATAAAACATCATTTTAATAATCAAAGTGATTCAAAAAACATGACCAACTATTGAATTTGACGAATTAAGTGATTACGCATGAACAACTTATTACCTACGTAGATAAGATTGTGACAATATTAGTAGAAAGTTCGAAAAACGGTCAACATTCCAAGCATCTCATATTTGTAGTCCTATATTTGTTGTTTTATGATGTTTATTGGATGAATCTTGTGTTTAAAATGATGTTTCATGCTTAACGTAACAACAAAAATGCTCGAGAAATGCTTCAAATTCATAAAAAACCAAATATTTTCTAAGCTACACGGTGGGCTACACGGTGATAGGTCATACACGGTAGAAGGCAATTGCTCGGTTTATTGAAAAAAATTACGCGGTAACACGGCTAATACCGGTAACACGACTGACTGGGTAACCGGTATAATTATTTTGTGCAAAAACAAAATAAAATGGGGCTCATAGAATTTGAACCCCTGACCTGTTGCTTTCAACCCAATTTTCCAAAGTTGGCTCACCACTTGATCTAGAACTCTTCACTGATTATAATTAGATGAAGTTTATATATTAACCTCAAAAATATTCTATACACTTAACCTAAACCCTTTTTCAAAACACAATAAAATGTAAAAAAAACCAAAATAAAAATTTTCTCTATCTCTCTTCGACGCCACCCCAACCGCCGCCCATTTTTGAGAATCAAGAAAATCCGGCCACTTCAATTCCGGCGAATCGCAATGGCAGACAACAACGAACAACAAGAAGAGCAACAATGGCCGATTCAAGCTCCGGTTAGTGCCGAAACCTAGTTTTTCAATTTCGAAAATTTGATTTTTTTTTTCAATAATGTGTTCAATTTGATGCGTTAATTGCTAAGATTTGAGTGTATTAGAGTTCCTTATTGTGTTTTAGTTGATTTAGAATCGAAATTCAGTGTTAAATTGCTCGTGAAAATTCTGAAAAATCCATGTTTGGGTCGCTGTTCCTGGCAACACGGTGGCGCTACACGGTGGTGATTTTCTCGGTTACCGTGTTGCTTGCCTACCGTGTTACCGGTCAGCGACCTAGAAATTCTCGGTAACATGGTGGTCTTTATCCGGTAACACGGTCCCGGTTATCCGGTAACACGGTGACCGTGTTACCGGACAGAATGATTTTTTTTTTTTTATTTAATTGAATGTAATATTTATTTATTTAACTTCATTTTTGCAGGAGGGCTTCAAGTGGAGAAAAATAAACATGGATATGCTAAGCGGATTACCAGATGAGATCCTGCATCATGTCCTCTCTTTCCTGCCGACGAACCTCTCCGTGCGCACCAGCGTTCTCGCGAGACGATGGAGGTTTCTGTGGGCCCTCATCCCAAATTTAGAGTTTCGCCGCTCTACGCAGTTGGACATCATAGACAGGGTTGTATCGATGCACGAAGCGAAACCCCTGAATACTTTTAGCCTCTCCAATGTGGAGGGCAACTCGTATCGACTGGAGACATTGATTATCCACGCCCTCAAGCGCAGCGTCCGAAATATGTACCTTGATTTCGGTGATATAGACTACAAGGAGTATATCGCGTGTGGTTTGCCAAGAATTCTCTTCATGTGCAAGACTCTCGTCGACTTGAAGCTCAATAACTGTGGAGTGATCCCCTCTAGTGGGGAGGTGCTTTTGCCTTGTCTCAAGAAGCTTGATCTCAGTAATGTCGATTATGAGGATAAGGATTCCCTCCCTCACTTACTTTCTGGTTGTCCTGTGATTGAGGAACTGATCATCGTTGATGTCTATAGGGAGGAAGAAACGAACTTGGGTTGCTTTATTTTATCTTCACCCACAATAAAAATGCTGAACATTGATTTCTCCTCGAGTCGCGAACTATACTATGATGATGAGATGTTGATAATAAATCTTCCCGCCCTCGTATATCTTACGGTGAATGGTTGTTATTTGGAGTATGCCAAAAGTTCGAGGAAGACCATGTCCTCCTTAATTGAAGCGGATATTAAGTTGAATGGACATTGGCATGATTGTCACATCGATTGCATCGAGCATGACTGTTCGAGAGCATTTCTTAGTTCTCTTTGCCATGTGAGGTACCTAAACATCTCAAGCTATTCTCAAGATAAGGTACGTTCTGATTTTTGAATTGTTCTAATTTTTTTTTTTCATACTTAATTGTACCCTGTTTGTGGTTTTAAATATGATTATTTTTTTTGCAGCTGGTTGACATTGTAGGAACGAGTTCAATGCCAAAGTTTGTTAATTTAACCAAACTCGTACTTAATATGAACGCTCAGTGGCATTTTATTGCTAAGTTCCTCGAAGTTGCTGATAATCTTGAAGATCTTGTTGTGAGTGGAGTTAGGTTTTGCAATTTATCTTTTTACATATTCTGCAAATCTATATGTTTTTTATTTGCATCCTTGTTTTTTTCATCAGCTTCGCTCAACCTTGATGCCTTATAGAGAGCCGGAACGAGTGCCTTTGTGCATCTTATTTCATCTAAGAACTGTTAGAATTGAAAAATTCGGTTTGCGTGATGATAGCGGTTTTGACATGATGAGATATATTTTGAGGAATGCTCAAGTACTTCAAAGGATGGACATAGATGGATTCCCCCGTTATAGTTTCTCTGAGCAGGAAAAGCTTGATGCGCACCAAAGAATCTCATTGTTTGAGCGAGGATCCAAGTCATGCCAGATTTCCTTCAACTAGTAGACCTTTGATTTGTATTTTGATTGATTTTGTACGTTTTTGGATTGATTTGGTATCTTTTCGGATTGATTTGGTTTCTATTTGACTTGATTTATGTGTGTTTTGATTGATTTTGGTGAAAAGTGGTTAATTGGTGTGTGTTTTGATTGATTTAGGCGAAAAGCAGGTGAAAAAACGGGTTCTGCCTTCTGCTACACGGTGGTACCGGTAACACGGTCACGTGTACCGGTAACACGGTCACGGTAACATTGACCGTGTAGCTCGATTTATTGAGAAAAAAAAATATCGGTAACACGGCTTATACCGGTAACACAGTTATCCGGTATCATCCGTGTTACCGGGTAAAAAAATAAAATAAAACGGGGCCCCTAAGATTCGAGCCCCTGACCTGCTACTTTAAACACGGTTTTTCAAATGGGGCACACCAATTGAACTAGAACTCTACACTGAACTTATTTAGCAAAATGTTATATATTTACCTTACGAATAACTTATAAAATCGACCCGCCCTTCCCCGAGAACCTATTTCCAACCTGTTTTTTCACATATTTCACATTCACAAGATAAACAAACTCTAAAAACAAGTACAATAATCTAAAACAAGCACAAAAACCTAAAACACACCAAATATCCAAAATTCAACGAGAGTAGACGAAAATAAAACAACCCAAGTCTCAAATAATTTTAAAACACCGATAAATCAACCAAACCCAATTTAGATCTCTGCCTCCGTGCTCATTGGACATTTTGTTCTCGTGTGTCCCTCGTTTCTGCAGATGCTGCACTTCTTCTTCTGTCTTCTTCGGCTCGACTCTTCTGCAGGGACATTTAAATCAACAGCCCCCCCCAGGTGGGATAAAGACCGTGCACTTCCGTCTGTTGTGACCCACGCCCTGACATCTCGAACACACCTGCACACGACGACACAATATTAGAGGTTTAAGCCACGACATACGTACGATGTTCCTTCTGGATGAACAAACCTGATCACGTCGTGCAGAGCTCTCAACTGCGGAACGAGCACGACTCATCCTCGGACGTCCAGCCTGGCTAACCGCTACTGGAGGATAAAATACGTACGATGCTACATCCGGCGGGACCACCCAATCATCATAATGTGGCACCGGCACAATAGGCGTCGCATACATCTCGACATGGCTGCTCGTCTTGAAATAGGGGCTCACAAAATCGTACGCTGAAAATCTGGCTTGTCTACATAATAACAACAAACAAGTTAGTGGAATGAGCACTTTAAAATTAATTTTAAAGGCAAAATGATATCTTACCTTAAAGCGGCACAAGCATGACGACACGATATTAGGTCCAAGTCGAACTCCCGACAATCACACGTGCGATTCGCGATATCCACAAGATAAGATCTGTTGTCCTCCTCAACTCTGTATAGGGTATTCGCACTGACCTCCCGAACGGTAAAATAACGGCTCAACATATCTTGATTAGACAACTTGAGGACTGCCTCCTCGGTCAGCTCATGGTCATTCTGTCTCTCGTTAGCTTTCCTTCGTTTCTCGTCAAACCATCTCTCAATCATCGCACGAATGGCCTCGAGCATCGCACAGACAGGTAATCGCCGTGGCCATTTGATAGCACCGTTGAAGACTTCGACCGCATTCGATGTCATGAAACCGTATCGTCGTGCAGCACACTTTGACCTCGCCCAGTGCTCAACCCCGATATTAGTAAGGCACCTATAAGCACCCTCTCTACTAAGAGTCTCCACATTCGAAAAATGCCTTTCAAACTCATCCACCCGATAACTATAGGCAGCACAGTATACAGCTTCGACCACCTTCTGGCCGTACGGTGCTAGATTCTTCGAGAGGTGGTGATAGCACAACGCACGGGTCGCGTGGGGATAAACACTCCGAATAGCATTTGCGATGCTCTTATGCTGGTAGGACACAATGAGGAGATCCTCGTCGTCTGTATCGTAGCATTGCCTGAGGTTCTGTAGAAACCACAACCACTCCTCGTCATTCTCTATCGGACCGATACCAAGCGCAAGCGGAAAAATATTCTCATTCCCATCTTTTGTGACGGCGACAAACATCACACCAGTGTTTTTCCCTTTCAAATGGGTGGCGTCGACTACTATCACAGGCCTCAGAGTGCGCTGCTGAAATGCACTAATGCACTGCCCAAGTGCAACAAACATGTGGCAAAACACGCCATCGCTAGTCGTCTGCATATCATACCAAGTCCCGGGATTGCATTCTTTCAGCATGTACAGATATGACGGGAGCCTCTGATACGATTCATGATAGTTCCCGTATGCTATCTCAAGCGCCAGGTTCCTCGTCCGTAGGGCGAAGCTGTAGTCGATGTGAACTCCGTACAATCTCCTCAAATCCTCAACCATATCTTTCGGCTTCAGTTCCCGATTGCCGACTAACTGGCGTGCAAATAAAGTAGCTGCCACCTTGCTAGACACCTGTCGATCAGCAGTCCGCCCCAAATTGTTATGACACTCGTGATTCAAGTTCAGCTTCGTAATCTTCCAAAAGGTGTCATCGGAACCCGTGGAACACAATTTGAACGGGCATTTTTCACTCCCCTGCTTGCACACGTACGTCACCCGACCAGAGCTAGACCGAGCAGTTTTGCACTCCACCCCATTCTCCATGTGATACATCCCCACCGACACCTTCAAATCCGATTTCTTTCGGAACGTGGCCCCGACTACCATCTGACCATAAATCGGTTGGGGTTCGACGGAACGCAACAGAACAGCGGGATCAAAGCTCGGCAGTGGAATGATCCAATTGCGTAGCGGATGATTCTGTGCATTCTGAGCGCCTTCAGTTTGCTCGCCTCCGCCCGCATTAGAACTCGATGACATATTACGGCGTGACATAATATTTCTAACCACGCCCGGCTGTCTAATCCATTCGGTCCACTCCGGGGTCAGCGAAGCCAAGAGATCGGTGTGACGGGCTTCTTCTTCGTCCTCGGAAGTCTCGACTGCCTCGTGGTCTGACGGTACACCTTGATCCCGATTTTCTGCTCCAATATTCACCTCCGGCGCAGCTTGTTTTGCCTCTGTTTTGACGACGAACACAAAGCACTCGTGTATTTGCTCGTCTAACATGCGGGATACATCTTCGTCGCGAATCAAAGGAGCCCGCACGCTTCTCGCGTCAATGCCTCGTGTGAAGAAAGACAACATGTACTCGATATTGGGCGGAGGGCGTAAAGCGGTACGAATCCGGCTCACAAGAGTGTCGAGCGTAATTTCATCCCTATTAAAGAAGAGGCACATATCTACTCCATCGACGTAGCCCGCTCGATCCCAACGACCACCGTAACTTACCGTGATTCGTCGATCCGACATCTACGATAAATAAACACGATTGAATTAAGTTAGGGAACCCAAAATATCCATCCAAACGTGTAAAAACAATCCATGATTCGAAAATTTAAAAAAAAAAAAAAACTGGTCACTGTACACGGTCACTACACGGTCACCTGACCGTGTAGTGTGTCACCGTGTTACCGAGACACACTTCTCGGAACACGGTGACCGGGATAACCGTGTAGTGCCCTGTTATGTTACCGGGCAGTGACCGGATAATCTTCATAGCTACACGGTGGCTACACGGTGGAAGCTGCCCACCGTGTAGCCACCATGTAGCTATGAACTCGAACAGAAAATCGAAAAAATAAAAAAAAAACGGCGATTTTCGACGTACCTTTCGGCCGGCGAACCCAGCTCTTCCAACGTAGATTCGGACGGAGCTTTCTTGTAGAAGTGTGTTGTGTGAGAATTTTAGAGAATTTGGGTTTTTGTGTTTTGAAAAAGAGGTAGGGTTTGAGGGTTTGAGAAGATGATATGCATGAGTTAATGCATGGATTTACTTCTTCACCAACCAAAAAATCAGATTTTTTGTTAGACGTGGGCCCCACTTATTTTTTATTTATGTTTTGTGATTTATTTTCTATTTTTATTGAATTGTTTGTGTGGAAATAAAAAGTAAAGGTAATTAAGAGATTTCAAGTGAATTTGTATAAAATACTCATGTTTTTATGGGATTGGTCAAAATACTCATCCTTTTTATTTTTGTGCATGAAAAATCATATTTCCATAAAAAAAAAATTATAATAATACATATAAATTAAATTAAAACATTACAATACAAAATTACAAAATACAATTCGATATATAAACCTCCTATGTAATTTATAATTTATATAGTACTTGGGATATAAAAGTGATAGTACAAAATTATTAAATTACTATTTTTAAATGACATCACAACATAATAGTAACCATTTAGAACATGGGAAAATATCACAAATGGTCCTGTACGGATGTCATTTTCCGTAAGTAGTCCTGTATTTTCAAAAGTTATCACGGTTGGTCCTTTTGCCCGGGAAAGTGACGCGTTATTGTCACGCGCCGCCAAAAACATGACATGGCAATCGGAAATTACATCCGTACAGGACCATTTGTGATAACTTTTGAAGATACAGGACTACTTTTGGCGGCGCGTGACAGTAACGCGTCACTTTCCCGGGCAAAAGGACCAACCCTGATAACTTTTGAAAATACAGGACTACTTACGGAAAATGACATCCGTACAGGACCATTTGTGATATTTTCCCTTTAGAACATTTGTCCAATATAGCCCATTTGTTATTGTAAATTATCAGTACTATTTTGAATTTTCCTCTCAACTAAATAACATCATCTCATTTTTTTTAAGTATTACGACATTTTGAGATAGGCTACATATTTACCTATGTTTTACATTATTATATACATAATTACACAATAATTATATACATAATTACACATTATAATTATCACAATATCTATATATCTTGTGCTGATTTTAATATTTTCGAAAACCAAATTGTCCATAGGAGTATATATTCTTATCAAAATGTTAAAGTGAATACTCTTAACTTTCAATCCTTAGTAATACTACTGATAACTATAGAAAAGGGCATCTCAAACTGTTCACCAAATGGTTGCTTATACGCACAATGTATAGTTTCCAAATAAGTATACCAGCTGAAATTTATTGTATATATAGAAATGCGTTACACAATCTCTACAACAAGAAAAGGGTTCTGAACAATAGAACACAAAGTAACAGATCAATCTCAAACAT
The DNA here is from genome assembly GCA_954870475.1 of Euphrasia confusa. NCBI lineage: Eukaryota > Viridiplantae > Streptophyta > Magnoliopsida > Lamiales > Orobanchaceae > Euphrasia > Euphrasia confusa. The sequence continues at coordinate 31,315,325 of OX940960.1, forward strand.
CATAATCGATATCCGAGTTATTCCACGACAAAGACCGTCTTACCAAGTTCCCCAACTCATCATACAAATCGAGGTTTTCGCAAGGCGCAGGGAAAACAGTCCCCACAACTCGCCCCCGGACGTACGCACACTGGAACACGTTGCTCTTCTTGTTAGTCACACTCACACCCACCGACATATCCCGAATGGTGACGTTGGTCACCGGGATCTCATCACTCCCCTGAATACGAACTGGCACACGGACCCCTTCCCCGTGTATCGTTGTGTAACTTATATCCGTAAGTATCGGGAAGGCCTTGGGGTCGAACCCCCCGTCCGGATGCTCGTTGTAATCCGTCTTGATGACGATCCCGACTCGGACGTTTTCGAATGTCAGGTTCCGGAACTTGATGTTGCGAACGTATCCACCCCGTCCGACAGCTGTCTTAATGCGGACGGCTCGCCTCGAGCCCCAAATGAGGATGTTCTCTATGGTGATGTTGGACACTCCACCCGACATCTCGCTGCCTATTGATATGCCGGCGCTGTCGTGAAGAAGATAATTGCCTATTATCGACTATTTGTCCTTTCCATATTCATAGATAAATTCTAGTAATACAGAATAATACTATGTATAGCACCTGACATTGGAGCGAACAACGAGGTTTCTAATGAGTATATTCTTCGACGGGCGTCCATAAGCAGTGCCGTATTGATCCCAGCCGCTCTTTATTGCGACACAGTCATCTCCCACGCTTATGTAACAGTCTTCAATCACCATATCTTGACACGAATCTGTTTATCACCGTTCGTTATAATCCATGATAAAAATAAAACGACGTAACGGAGCTCACCAGGATCAATGCCATCAGTATTCGGAGCATGGAAAACAGGTGCAAGGATGGTTAGATTCTTCAGGGTCACATTCTTGCAGTTGTACGGGTGAAGGGTCCAAAAAGGAGAGTCGCGCAGAGTTATGTTGGATATCACAATGTCGGTGGACCACATAATCTGCACGAGTGGTCCCCTCGTGTGGTTGAGAAGCTTCTGTTTGTATTTCTTCCACCAAGTGTAGCCCTGGCCATTGATGGTGCCATTATGCCCTGTTATCATCAACTTGAAGATTTACTATACAACTTTGAAGTAGTTTTCGATTATGGATTTAGGTACAAAAATATGACCCCTCATGTTCGTCCTAAGGTACAAAATACGAGATTTGAAATTCAGAATTTCAAACCAGCACTGAAAATTTATAGTTAAGGAAAACATCTTTATACCCAACTGTAATGTGAAGCTATTAAACATGGTGCCATACAAGACACACTCTTAACAGGCAATGCGGAAATTTCTATAACATTAGGCCACGGCTCGACTAGTCCAGGGGAATATGGCCCATACACATGCATGCAAGGAATAATATCCTCTAACAAAACAAAATATTCCATTGAGACTAACTAAAAATATATACTATTGCTTCGATTTTCTGCATGAGAAAGATCCCCAAAACACCCGGTTTAAAAATGCTAACCTGTAATTACAATATCTTTGAGATGTTGACCATGGATTAAACTACCATATCTTGGGCCCTGACGCTCTCTACCATGTCCATAAGAGGGCAATGGAGCCAAGAGTGGCCAATGTTTTTCATCCTAAATAACATAAAAATAAAAGAAAACACATACATATATATGGCTCATTTGACTTTAACAATATGTTAGAAAAGAAAAAGTTAAATGCAAATGCAAACGCAAACATACAATGAAAACAACACCAAACAGAAAATAATAACAGGTAGACAAATGATCCATGTGAAAACAAAAAACTTATCAAGCTATATTAGTATACAAGGGCATGAGTCGCATGGCATATCCTTTGATAATCTCGTCAGGGTAACTAATCAAGTTAGAATTATCTATGAAAAATTTCTACAGAATAATACACAGAAGTTCACCGTAATATATAAAGATTATATTCCCAAGTGTAAAATTGTATAATATGAAGTTATTCGCCATATTGAACCCAAAACAATGTTTAACAATACAATATTTTCACTAAAAATACACGTTATTCACTACATTTTACACTTGCAGATGACACATTCATTTTATATGAAGTTGTTCGCGATGTTGAATCGAAAACAATGTAACCCATCTATGCACTAAAATGATGAGCTAGTGCATACAAATGTAACATTTTCAAGAATGATAGTCGATTCCACCCATAGACAAACCCGCAAATAATCTACGATTCGTAAAAAACTAGCAACATTTCATATCCCAACCGAAACCGTAAGATCAATTACATCACACAATAAAACAGAACTAAAATTGCGATTCCCATAAGTAAAAGAAGCGCTCACATCGCTGCCGAGAATCACAGCTCCCTCAGCAAGGAATAGAGTCATGTGACTGGTTAGATTAAACGGCGCCGTGAGCCAATTTCCAGGCGGCACATTCAGCTGTCCTCCGCCCTTTTTCCCAAGCTTTGAAATCGCCACCACCGCCGTCTCAAACGCCCCCGTGTTGAGAGTGACTCCGTCGCCCACCCCTCCGAATTCCGTCAAGTTAAACGACACCGGCCGCAGCTTGGGGATCTGGCGCGACGGTAAATCCATCCGATTAGTAAACAGCACGGCGGGGGCGGCGTGCCCGTGCCAGTGGAAGAAGGTGAAGAATAGGACGAGGCAGATGGCAGTGAAGAGGGTTCTGTGGGTCGAAAAGAAATTGTCGTCCGGGGACGGGATCCAACGGCGGTGATGGTTTAGGGCGTACGGCGAGGCCCACCGCCGCCAATTGCACGATGGGCTCGATGTGGGCGTCGACGACTCCAGCATCTGTGATGGGATAGTGCAGCATACGATACCGATGGGGATCGAGAAAAATTGGTACGTGAAACTACACAGAGGATTTCTGGTGGGGGAAAGATGAAGGCCTATCAGAATAATTTTGATTTACGAGTTGTAGATTGTATTGATTCAGTATTATTTCATATTTTCAATTAGTTCAAAGTTTCCTCTCTTTTTTTGTCTTTAATTAAGCATGTCATGCATGATGCATTGTACTGTACTATGGATAAATATCTTAGCTAAATGTTCTTATATTTTTATATCTATTTTGCTTTATTTTCAGAATAAAATATTATTTTTAATCTTACTGAAAATGTGTGACATATATTGAAAATATTAAGTATGCATACAATTTAAAATATATACAAATTTGTATTCGAAATGTATGGCAGTATGGGACATAGGTATGTAAACGTACAATTTAAAATAGAAATATTTTAAAAAATGGGTAGTTTGGTTTATTAATTTACATTTCAAACTTCATAAATTATACTACCTAATTTCAAATTAAGGATAGTTTGTTTTTGTCTTTTTTATTATTTAGGGTAATATTATTTTTATAATTATAAAAAAGAGTACTATAATTACTATAGTTTGTTAATAAATAACCACACACCTATGTTAAAATAAAAATGGTATTTTTGGAAATTTACTCATATTTATAATTAAGAAAAACTAATTCAATAAATTATAGTCAATTATTTAAATTTACCTTTATTCAAAAACCACTCTTTAAAATATATACTACTTCTCTCACAACTAAATATGCACGTCTAGGATTGTTAACTCAGTTGGTTGATCATTTCAATTGAAAGCTTTGTGTTCAAAGATTCGAACCCGAGATATTGCAATTTAACTAGACAAAAAAAAATATGCACTCGTCACACATAAATTAACAAAAATAATACTTTAACAAAAATATTATTTTTTGATTTTTTATCAAAAAGTAAAGAGTAAAAATGTATTTTTAAGTTACAAAGTAAAATAGTTGTAAGTAAAAATCAACACATAGATTAAAAAAATTACATTTTGAGTTTTTTACCAAATAGTAAGAGATAAAAATGTATTTTTAAGTTAAAAAGTAAAATGATTGTTAGTAAAATTTGAAAAGTAAGTGGGAAAAATATGAAGTGAAATAGTATTTTAAAGTGGAAAGAGTAATTTTAATTTTAAGAGTTTGCAGAATTAGTTGAGACAATAAAAAAAGTGAGCATAAATATTTAGAACGGACTTAGAACAAATACTGGGGCAGGTACAATATTGAAAATACGTGGTAAAAAGTATACTTTCTCTCAAGATAGTTGTTATAGGTACAAAATAAAAAATATTACTATTGCTAAAGTGCAGAGTTAAATTTATTTGGTTGGTGCCACTACGTGTGACATGGTCCATGAGGAGAAAGCTGTTTGGATTCATATAATTGAACAAGGATTAAAGGAAAGGAAAAAATAAACGTAAAAAACTTGTGGTATTAGAACAAAATAAGAGAAATGCTTTATATAGCCAAAACACAAAGTAAACCATAATCCTATAAATATAATAACTAATATATAAATATATTCTAACAAATAACAAAAGCAAGCTTCTTGTTAATGAATGAATAAATACAATTCCTTGGATGGTCCTTTCAACCAAAGAATTAAAAGCTATTTGTCCTATTAAAGTTTATTTATTCCTTGGATGTTAATTTACATTTTTAAATTTATTTCATCACAATCGTAGAATCTTTCAAATATGTTAATGAAAAATGTAGAAATACCTAACTTGTAGAATTTTCTACCCAACCAATGTATTATGAAATTCATAGTATTTTTTTTTATATTTTGGTAAATATCCAAATCGAAGTATCGTCAATGTACTCTAGATTTTACAATTTGTATGGTTTTATGATCACCCTTGCGTTTGGGGCATCTTTTAATTGAATCAATCAAAATAGGGACTAGTCCAAGCATTGTGGTCACAATAATATACTACTCCTATATATTATCCGTTGGCATCGAAGAGAAACAAGCAAAATACTTATCCATGGCTAAGGCAAACTTACTAACAATTTCAGGTATTGCAGCAGCTTGTGTGCTTGCAATTACTTTCCAAGTCGTCTTTTTCTCTCCGTCGCTTTTTTCTTTCCGAACTCGCCTGCCATCAAACGGAAAATTACAGGTGATCGATCGATCACTTTGTGTTTTTGTTTTTGTTTTTCTCGTGTGTAAGAATTTATAATTAAAACTCTGTTTATATAGGGAGTGATCAAACTAGGAGAAGGCCTTCTAAAGCAACCGGAGGATCTTGCTGTAGATAAGAACGGAGTCGTTTACACAGCCACGCGAGATGGCTATATTAAGAAGCTGCACGAAAACGGAACATGGGAGGACTTATGGCATATCGACAGTGACGGTTTATTAGGACTAACCACAACGGCCACCGGTGAAATAATCGTGTGCGACGCAAATAAGGTACTCATAACTAATCAATTAGTTTCGATTATTCCTTTTGTATGAATCCCGGGATGACTAATCGATTAGTTCCTCAGGGTTTGCTTAAGGCTGGTGAAGATGGCGTGACACTTCTTGCATCGCACGGGTGAGATTGATCTATCCATGTCACAAATTAAATTGATTTTTTTTTTAAATAGTAACTAATGAGTTTTGCATACCGATTCTCAAAGGTTCACAGATGCAGTGATCGGGGCGTCGGATGGCACATTATACTTCAGCGTCGCGAGCACGAAATTCGGCCTCCACAATTGGCCCCTAGACATGCTGGAGGCGGACCCGCACGGGCAGCTTCTAAAATACGACCCTTCATCCGACATTTCATCTATTGTTCTTGACGATCTCGCGTTCGCAAACGGTGTTGCCCTGTCCCCTGACCAAGATTACTTGGTCGTATGCGAAACATGGAAGTAAGAACAAGTTTCGAAATTCGGAAAAATTACAAAAAAAGAACAACTTGAGTCAATTTTTTTTTTTTTTTGTTCTTAATCAATCAGATATAGATGCCTCAAGTATTGGCTGAGAGGAGAAGGTGCAGGACAAACAGAGATCTTCGTCGATAATTTACCCGGATTCCCCGACAACATAAATCTTGCTCCAGATGGTTCATTTTGGATTGCCTTGGGAGAGGTACAAATGAAGTTGCAATTTAGTAAAAACAAAAACAATGAAGAAGATATAAGTAAATTTGATGCTTATATGTATCTTCTGCAGTTGAATCTTAGCATGCCAGGATTCATACGCACTTCAAAATTATTCAAATACTTGTACTGGGCTTATCCTAAATTGGGCAAGTGGCTGATCGACGTGAAGAAGAAAGCATTGGTCGTGAATGTAGGAAGCGACGGCAAGATAATACGGAGTTTCGATGACCCGACCGGAGAAGTGGTGGAATTTGTAACATCTGTAGTAGAGTTTGATGGGCATTTGTACTTGGGAAGTCTTCGCAACGAGTTCCTCGGGAAATTACCACTGACAAGTTAACTTCATGGATGTATCCATCCGAATAAACTACATAGTCACAGTGTAAAAATAAAATTGATGTTGTTGGTTGAAATATGTGAAACTATACTTTGTGATATTTAGAAGATAATTGATGTTGTATAATAAAGGGGATAAATTAAGAAACATGTTAATTTTTTGATATACTGAATAGTGAATATATGTTGTATATAGTAAGAGAAATTAATAAGACATTTTCAGTGAGACAAATATATACGCATGGAAATTGAACTCTGCCATTGTTATAAGAGGAAACACATACAGAACAGTAGGTATATTTGTAATATGAGCTTTATACATCAACAGAAAAATACAATAAGAGTGAGCTGTGCCATATATGGACAGATTACACCATATGCAGCTCGATCTCTTGAGCTATATAGAAGATAAGGATCAAAGTAATTAATGACATTATGTAAGATACAGAAAAGACAAAATATAGAACATGTAGCGCTATTGACGATGAACATCAACAATTAAACCTAATTTTCATATATTCTTTTCTTACTATATATCTGTCTCACAAATATCTTCAAATACTTTTACTTTTATTTTAAAATTGTAATTTAACTTTATTCATAGTTATCTTACATGTTTCACTTAAACTATACAACTGCACTTTTATTTTATTTTTCTTGGTTAAAAGTTTTAAACCCTACAAACTTGGTAAAAATTGAATTTTATTTCAAAAGTTTTCATAAAATGCACTTACCAATTTTTCTTGGGTTAAAAGTTTTAAACTCTAAAAAATTTGGTAAAAATTGAATTTTGTTTCAAAAGTTTTCATAAAATCCACTAACCAATCAAAGCTTTGAGAAAAAATGCACTTGAGTCAAATTTTAAATTTCAAAATTCAAAAATATTTGATACAAAAATAAGTATTTTATCCTATAAATATTTATAAATAAATAAAATTAATTTTCAATTGAATATAATTTTATTTTAATTTATTTTAATTTTTAATAAATTTTATAAATAACTAGATTATAATTTTTTTTAGTATAATGAAATAAAATGACTGGTCAAATATAAATAATAAAATTATAAAAAATCATTATTACTCTAATAAAAAAATAAAATTATATTTTACATCACGAAATATTTAATTTTAATTTTAGAATTAATATAAATAATAAAATAACATAGTGGTTTTAATTTTTAAAAAATTATTACCATAATATTATTATTAATTTTTAATATATTATTTAATTGTTATCAATAAAAAAAATTATTAAAAAAATTATTAATTTAAATAAATAAAATGAAAATGAAAAAATCTAATACCTTTCGATTTTTTTTTTTTGAAATGCTTTTTATCACTAAAGATTTTGAAATTAAAAATTAAAAATGTAATATACCTTTTTTTCCTTAAAGATATTGTCAATGAGCTATAATGAAGCGTGGTTCAAAAGAACTGAAATAAACCAAACGCATGAATGTACTCTTTTGGTCTCAAATAAACAATATCAATTTTTTTACAAAATACAAAGAGGAGTCTCTTTTTCTCCAAAACCAAGAGAGTATATAATATACCTTTGTAATTATGAAATAATGTGAATTCTTTTTCTTTTAATATATACAATTTGTTTTGTTTTTGTTAGATATCTCACATGATTGATGGTTGGAAATATATCATAAAATTCAAATATAAATTAGACAAATTTATTATTTTAACAAAAATTTTTAAGGTGTTATTGGTCCAACTTTAACATTGTATCAGAACAAACACGACCATGGTTACCGGTGAAATTTTTTCCTTTACCAAAGATGGCATTAAGTCCACGAGTAGAGCCGACAAAACTAAGCCTACTCGTGAGAAATTGTGTTAGATATCTCATATTGATTGAAAAAGTATCATAAAACTCAAATATAAGTTGAGTATAGCCGACAAACTTAGCTTACTCGTAAGGAACCATGTTAGATATCTCACATCAGTTAAAGATATAAATGTAATATACTTTTTTTTACTTAAAAATATTGTCAATGAGCTGTAATGAAGCGTGGTTCAAAAGAATTGAAAAAAACCAAACGCATGAATATACTCTTTTGGTCTCAAATAAACAATATCAATTTCTTCACAAAATACAAAGAGGAGTCCTCTTTTTCTCTAAAACCAAGAGAGTATTATATAATATACCTTTGTAATTATGAATTAAAGTGAATTCTTTTTCTTTTAATATACAATTTGTTTTGTTTTTGTTAGATATCTCACATGGTTGATGGTTGGAAATATATCATAAAATTCAAATATAAATTAGACAAATTTATTACTTTAACAATGTTTTTTAAGGTGTTATTGGTTCAACTTTAACATTGTATCAGAGCAAACACGACCATGGGTACCGGTGAAATTTTTTACTTTCCCAAAGATGACAGTACATCCACAAGTAGAACCGACAAAACTAAGTCTACTCGTGAGAAGTCGTGTTAGATATCTCATATCGATTGGAAAAATATCCTAAAACTCAAATATAAGTTGAGTAGAGCCTACAAAACCTAGCCTACTCGTGAGGAACCGGGTTAGATATCCCACATCAGTTGAAAATATATCCTAAAGCTCAAATTTAAGTTAGACAACCTAAAATGTCTGACTCGAGTCTCAATCCTTCAATGACCGGAAGATGAGCTCGGATGTTCCAGAGCGATGGGGCGGCAAGTGCGAGTTTCCTAATAGCAGGTGCAACAAGAAGTTAATAGGTGCCCGAAACTTTGTCGCGCAACATAAGTCCCCCCGCGACGAACTTGGACATGTGATGATGTGATGCATACGGCTAGCACTGCCGCGGGTGCGGAGGTGACGAATGCCAACTTCCTAGGCGGCTACGCCGATGGAACGGCTCGAGGCATGGCATCTCGAGCCCGATTGGCGGTTTATAAATTAATTAATACTCTATATTTTTATATATATTAATATTATAATAATCACGAAGTTGAATAAGGCCATTGATACTTATATTTTATTTTTGTTATTTTTTTATATGCTTTCATATCAATTGTTGTGATATCCAACCCAAGAACTTCAAAGACCTTCATACCACTTTTTTGCGATATTGAAACTAATTGTCAACGACTCTAGAAATATATATGAGATACGAAGAAAAAGATAAACAAAAGAACGAACACACAAATTTACGTGGAAACTCAAAATACAATAAAAATCGAGAAGAACGAGAAATCCACTACACTACATGCTTACAATAATTCACTTTATACACTTTATAATTTTCGTTTACAGAAAACCCTAATTTATAAGTGTAGCAAACTTATTAAATTAGAAACAATTAATTTTAAAAATAAATCTTTTTTCCTATCCCTCTAAATCTATTAATTATACTATTCCTAAATCAATAAACTAACAAAAAAATCACACTAAACCGTCAACTGGTCCATGACCACACGCCACTTTATTTCTCACAGCATGAAGTCATCGCATGACATCACTTCCACAAATAATTAGTAAAGTCATCCGCTCTGACTCAAGCATGAATTTTTACAATTTTACTCATATATACATTGAAATTTTAGTATTTTATTTGCATTTATTTACAGTTAAAAAACATTTTTGACCATGTAATTTTCCTCGTTGTGAACTTAAAAAACATAATTTAATTTTAATTGTTTTACCCTCTCTAATGAGATGTTATAAAAAAATTCTACTTATATTATAATATTCATCTTAATTATTTAAGCACTGTTTCTCTCCTCTTTTTCAATGGATGGATATGTAAATTAAGAAAAATATGAATTTTAATTTCGATTAAATAATAAAAAGTGGAGATCAAAATGTAATTTAAATTAAAAAATAAATCAATTGTAAGTAATATTTAAAAAGTATATGAATAAAGTATAGATAAAATTGTATTTTAAAATTAAAAAACAAATAAATAATTTTTTTAAGTGTGTTAATATTAATAAATTGGACATAAAAAAAATGTACATAATTTATTGAGTCAATAGAGTATAATTTATTTATGTATTTTTTTTGGTGAAATAATGTTTTGAAATTAAAATATTTTTTCAAAGCATTGAGTGTGTAGGACATTTTATAAAAAAATTGGAGGTAAAGTATTATCAAAATTTTTGAAGTTTAAAGTTTTTAACCTCTTTTTTGTTTGTTTAAATAAATAATTATTCTTATTTTTTCACTCAAAAAACATGTAAATATATTTTTACTTTTTCATTTGTTTCTTTAAACATAATTATATTTTTATTTTTAATTTTTTGATAAAAAACTAACAAAACAATATTTTCTTAATTTTTATATCCGAACAAGGAGATTGCTGGGACACGGAATTGTCAATGAACACTATTATGAAGTGGAGCGGTTCAAAAGACTTGAAAAAAAAATTGTGCATATCCTTGTAATTATGAATTAAAGTGATTTTTTTGATTTGATTTTGATTTTGATGCAATACCATGTCACCAAGACTATTTAGAGTGACATCACTTGAGTGACATATATAATTATATTATATGATACGTATGATATACTCCTTTTATCGGTGTGATCACTTGTAAGAGATTAGGTTAGTACTCCTACTAGTCTACTACTTTCTTCGTCCGCGAATGTTTGCCAACTTGGTCAACTATTCTCTTGTTTGACCTTTGATTACTTATAATAAAAAATATATAAAAATTATAAAAAAATATTAAAATATAATTTATATGATAAATTTTATTTTAGTATTTTTTTTATAATTTTTATATATTTTTTATCAATAAGTAATCGACAGTCAAACAAGAGAACAGATGACCAAGTTGGTAAACATTCGCGGGACAGAGGGAGTACTATATATGAGTGTGTGCTCTATGTAGGAGTATTAATTAATTAAGCATATATCTATCTATCTAAAAATAAAATGGTACTACGTACTGGTGCTGCGCTGCGTGATCATCATGTGGGTGTGCGCCGTACATGTTGTAGCCGCTGCTGCTGATTCCTTGAAAACATACATTGTGCATATGGATCACTACGCTAAGCCCACCACATTCGACACCCACGCCGACTGGTACTCCCACCTCTTCCACTCTCTCGCGTTTTCGTCAACCACCGGCAGGACCGTTTTGGAATTTTCGGTGGCCCTGTGCGAAATATTAATATAGGACCATAGCTAGTGCCTAAACAAATACAAAATACTAGTAATAAACTATATTTCTTAACTATTTTTTGTGCGAAATATCAACATGGGGCGTAGTAATAAACTATATTTCTTAACTATTTTTTGTGCGAAATATCAACATGAGGCCGTAGCTAGTGCCTAAACAAATACAAAATAATAAACTATATTTCTTAACTATTTTTTTAGCATGAATTCTTTAAAATATTTAAGATCAATGTATAAATGTATTTTCATCAACTCCTGTTATACTTAATGAATTTATTCATGATTAGCGCTAAAACAATTTTTTTTATTAGGTCTAAAACAAAAATTTTATTAAAGCTAATACAAATTTTTTTTATTAGGTCTAAAACAAATTATTTTTTTTAAATAATTTTTTTTAATAAAATAAACAAAGATTAATGCCAACAAGATTTGAGAAATGTTAATATGAGGCTCTAAGTGCCTAAACAAATACAAAATAATAAATGATATTTTTTAATTTTATTTTTTTCATATATTCTTTAAAAATATTCAGATCAATGTGTAAATTCATTTTTATCTAACTCCTTGTTATTCTCAACGAATTAATTAACGCTATTGATTTTATTAACACTGATTTTTGTATTAAACAAATTATTGTTTTTAAAACAATTTTTTTTTAATTTAAACAAAGATCCGCAATTTTTTTTTTTAATAAACAGGTGTAAAAAAAATTGGGCCCTAAAATTGTGCAAGCGCGCACAATAGTCGGCCCTGACCACCGGTACCGACCAACGTACTCAAAATGATTCTCCTGTCATACTACATACCTACCAAGCTGCCTACGAAGGCTTCGCTGCCTCCATGCGGCCCAAGACAGCCGAGACCCTCCTCCGTGCTCAATGTCTAGGATCCGTCGCATGGGCTTAGTGTGTGTACTTGCCTACTACTTACCGCTCACTAATTGCTATTGCTATTGCTACTGCTTTGCTATATTGCTATTATTATTATCATAATACTGTACTATCTTTTGGAAAATAAATACTATACTATACTCGTATCAAATAAATAAATATTCCTTGTTTACCCTAATATTTTTATATTTTCTTGGTCTGAAATTGGTAAAATTAATTAATTATATAATGTCACATTTTTTTTTAGTGTTTCACCATAATTTATGCTTTAAGTGGGTGCCATATTAAATTGGATATAAAAAAAAAGTAATTTATTGAATAAATAAATAGAGTATAATTTGAAAAAAAAATCGAGTCAGAGGAGGGATAAATTTCAATTACTAAGCAGAGATCAAGGTTAGTCCGCTCCAAACCCGCACTACTTACCGATTACCTTCAAGATTTGTCGGGACAGCTTCAATTACTTGTACCTTTTGGGACAATAATCTTCTTCCCTCTTCAAAAATACAAATGTGACGTACAACTCATTTAGCAATCAAACAGGTGGGGACCACCGTTCCAACGGCCATATGATATCCTTCCCCAAAGCTTCGTCTGATAAACGCCATGCCATATTTAAACCCTAAAAATCGTGGGACTTGAGGCGAAATTATCTGCTCCGCAACGATCACATTTACCGACAATTCCTGGTCCCATTTCCATCCCCGTTAGCTTTCCCCTCTCCCTCTATGGCGGACGCTTTCGAGGCCGCGGTGGAGGATGGTGTGCATCTCGCCAAGAGGGTGTACTTCGGCAAGGACAGGGCGGTCGCGCCGCCGAAGCCTCTGACGGCCATGGAGAGAGACGCCGGCCACTCATTCATCCCCAAATCCCCAATGGTATATGCCGTCATCGCGGACCCGGCCATCGTCGACAATCCGGATATGCCGAGCTACCAGCCGCACGTGCACGGGAGCTGCGACCCCCCTGCCTTGATCCCGCTGCAGATGAACGGGGTCACCCTCGAGGTCAATTGCTTTCTCGACACGGCCTTCGTCACGTTGAGCGGCACGTGGCGAGTGCACTGCGTCAAGGGTAATCGCAGCTGCGATTGCCGCATCGCGGTTCCCATTGGAGAAGAGGTAACTTCAAGTGATTGCTTTAGTTTAACAATATGTGTGCTTTTTCTCTGTTGATTAATCTGTTTTACTTTTCTTATGTTATTTCGTTCTTATGTGTACGTTCAAGTGAAATGGAAATGCATTCTATTCTATTGTTGTTGATTTTAATAAATAAGTAATTGGCGAATGCATTAGGTTCTTACATGCGTGTGAATTGTGTTGAGTCTACTCATAGTTTATATTCTTTTGTTTTGATATTGGGGAGTTTTCATTTCAATACGCTGGATATGTGTTTAATTTGTGTTGAGGTATGCTCATAATGTTTGTTAACAGCTCACGGGCTTGCTTCACATAAGTACGAGAGCAGTTTTTTTCATCATGACTTGGGTAGTTGGGTTTAGTCAATTTCATAGAAGCTGTATGATTGGCCTACAACATTTGTGGCTCTCTTCATGAGAATGTGTCGGCGAAGTTTATATTAACATTTCTGTGGAGAATGACTCCAATAATGTTATTTATGGATACTCACATTTTAATATGGTGGTGTTGTACTCTCACTATATTGTTTGTTTCCATACTACAATTTTCATTGCTCCATAAGAGTGACTTGATTATTTTTTGGTTCTCAAGAGGTATATTATTTGGCTAACAGGGTTCAATTCTAGGTGTGGAGGTTGAAGTTCCCAGGAAATCTTATAGTACTCAACTAGTTTCCGTGGACGATGAAAAAGGTATAGAAAAGGTTGCAACGATGGAAGATGGAGGCTTCTTGAAGCCTCATATATATACTCTTATAATCCCAAAGGCAAGCTCTCAACTCCTTCCTTTTTATCCTTATATTTATAGCCTTTTGGTGTACTTGTGGAGAAACATATGTCAGACCTTGTGAAATATTGCAACTATCATTTCAGATTGATGGAGGAACCAATATATCTGTTAAAATTAGATGGTCTCAAAAGTTACTGTATCATGATGGCGAATTTACCTTGAACGTTCCTTTTAGTTTTCCTGAGTATGTAACACCAGCTGCAAAGAAGATCTCAAAACGGGAAAAGATACAATTGAATGTTAATGCTGGTCCTGGAACAGAAGTTACGTACAAAACAACTACTCATCCTTTAAAGGTATCCCCATTTTTTCAGCACTCATGGCTATCGCAGATTATGTAATTCTTTTTTTTTTTACAACTCCCTTTTTTGTTTCGAGATTCTAGGAGGGAATTAAAGAAGCAGGAAAGCTATGTTTCTTATATGAGTCTGATGTTCTTTCATGGTCAAGCAGTGATTTTGGTTTTACATACAATGTAAGCTTTCTTTTGCATAATTCTCTATAATCTGATGAACGCTGCTACATTAACAAAGAAAAAATTATACAAAGGAAACACAGTATGAATCATCTGGAATTTGATTATTGTAGTTGCATGTTTGTTTATTGGAAATACATTTCTGGTTTTTCCCTGAAGTACACCTATTTCCTCTGCAAATTTATGTGATTCCAGGTATCTTCAAGTAATACTATTGGCGGTGTACTTTTGAATCCTCCATTGGAGCATGATGTAGATCGTAGAGATATGTTCTGTTGCTATGTTTTCCCAGGAAAGCTGCAGTGTCAAAAGGTAACATAAGAATCCATTCGGCTAATTATTATTACTTTTTTCTGAAAGTTTCTGTAGATGTAGCTACCATATTGCAATCTGAGCGCTCAAAATGATCGATCATCAGAAACAATCCATCATCTGATTTGGTTTAAAATTGGCTAAATTATGTTTATATACGTGTGAAGGTTTTCAAGAAGGAAGTGGTGTTTGTTGTTGATATAAGTGGAAGCATGAGGGGAAAAACACTCGAAGACACCAAAAATGCCCTGTTTGCCGCACTTGCCAAGCTTGATTCCGAAGATTTGTTTAATGTTATTGCATTCAATGGTGAAACTTACCTATTTTCCTCATCTATGGAACCAGCAACTGCAAAATCTATTGAAAATGTCACTCAGTGGATTAATATGAATTTCGTGGCTGGTGGTGGTACGAATATTTTGCTTCCTCTAAATCAGGTACCTTTTGTTCTTCTGAAAATATTCCTCGTTTCATTTATTATTTCACCCACTATCAAAGGCACTTGAGCTTAACTTCTGGATCGGTCAGATTTCATAGTATTGTTGTCCCTTCGATCTAATCTTCCTTAGATTTTTCCTCTCTCTGTTTGTAATGATACCCTGAACATTATTTTTTTGGCAACTCTAACTGAAACTCTTATTACTTTTCAGGCCATTAAGATGTTTTCTGATAGTTGCAACTCAATTCCTGTTGTTTTCCTCATCACTGATGGGGCTGTGGAAGATGAGAGACATATTTGTGATACTGTGAAAAGCCTGTTAACAAGCCACCAAAATGTTTGTCCAAGAATATACACACTGGGCATAGGTATGCATGCTATGTACTTGTATCATATTTCATATTTTATCATCCACGTAGTTAATAATGGTGGGACGGGAAGTTCATAATTAAGGCACTGGGTATAGGTATGCAGCATCTGGAAAATTAATATGAACTTGATCCCTCTTGTCATTCATTGTTTACGTTTTTTAACAAGATATTTAAATATTATAGGTACATTATGTAATCATTATTTTCTAAGGATGCTTGCAGCAATTGGTCGAGGTCATCACGATGTGGCTACTGATGTGGGTAAGTCCTTTTGTGTCAATCTCTATTCAGGTCTTCCATAATACTCTTGTGCATGGATTTTTTTTACTTCAAGTAGTAAATTTCATTTTGGATAATTTATGAGGCAGATAAATTAGTTATCTTGATGGAAAGTAGTCTATAAACTATAATCAGAAGTATCAATGTGTTAACATTAAAAGGTGCTTCAGAAGCTGCTATCAACTCCATTATCATGGTTAAAGATGCATGATGTTGATTTCTTAACTTGTTTTAAGGGTATATTTCATTATTTTGTATATTCAATATGCACAAGAAATTACTAAAGCAACATCTAGAACTGCTAATACTCTTTCTTACTGTGGTGATAGTCACATAGGCAACTAACTCTTGTCCCTTATCTATTGTGTTTCTGTGATTTGACAGATTCTATTGACGTTCGAATAGGAGAACTTTTCGCTAGAGCATCATCTATATTTCTTGCAAATATCGCCTTTGAGAATCTTGATTGTCTCGATGATCTTGAGGTATCTCTAATTGTCAACATATATATATATTTAATCTTACTTAACATGAAACTCCACTCCCTCTCTTGTGTCTTTCTAATTCTTGCTGCGGGAAGTGGTAAATTATAAGTGAAGTTCATATTCTTACTGTTTCCTCGATATATGTTTTCTTGATTGGATAACAGTATAAGATGTTGTAGTGTCTCATATCAGCCTTCTGACTTCTTTTTTACGGTGTTTGGAAATCATTTAAATTTGTGTTACTACTTGCCACTCATGTTTTCTTTTTTGTTTCTGATAATGTTGTTTATTTCAGTCAATTCTTTTTCTTGAATCTTTGTGTGACTACTCCCCATTAGTGTTTCTTACGCAGTTATCAATATTGCACACTTATTTTTTAATAACAAAATAGGTGTTTCCTTTTTTGTGGCTTGTTCATGATAGGTGTTTCCTTCTCAAATTCCAGACTTTTCATCTGAAAGCCCCTTGATTGTGTCAGGCAGATACCGTGGAACATTTCCAGAGACGCTTAAAGTTAATGGTATCCTTGCAGATATGAACAATTTTCCTATAGACCTGATGGTGGAAGAGGCAAAAGATATACCAATTGGCAAGGTGAGGGTTATTTTGTGAATAAATGTGATTATTGATATGAATATATTCTCTCTTACAAGCACAATAATATAATCACCGTGAATCTCTTTGCTTATTCTGTATTGATACTTGACGGTCATGCAATGTTGTTGCTATCTATTTGTGGGATAAAGTGTAATAAATAAGTCTTGACAATATCTCTGTTGATACTTGATGGTCATGCAATGTTTTTGCTATCTATTTGTGGGATAAAGTGCAATAAATAAGTCTTTACAATGTACTACAGTATATGTTATACGTAGTTCATCCTTCTTCCATGATAGAAATATATTGATTTTCCTCAAACACCAATTACTTTTGCTTAGAATCTTCCTCTTAAGTTTTCAAGCGTTTCCAATGTTTATGCACGTGTGTCTCATGATTTTTCTCGCTGATTAGCATGCCCTTTAACATTGTTGAAATATTTGTCAGTCTGACTAAAAATGTATACCAAGGTAAAAATCATGAATAGTATATTCAAGAATAAAGAGCTTATGATGTGGTTGAGAGCCATGATGATAGAACTCGAGGTGGATCAAGGAAATTGTATGAAGTTGTTGTGCGAAGTGCGATAACAAGTCAGTGATTAGCATAGCCAACAATCCCGTGCAACACGATACATCTAAGAATGTGTAGATTCATAGATTTTACATCAAGGAAAAACTTAAATATAGTAGATTTGGGAGTTGGGACATGTAACTACTAGGGAGCAGGCTTTTTATTCTTGAATATACTATCCATGATTTAAGCCTTCTATCACTCAATCTCTAACTTTGCTGCCCACCCGAAAATAGCCTTGTTCACAAGGCTAGTGTTACGCAACTGAGTCTGGAGATCAGCCATGTTATCTATAACCTCATCTTCATCCTCTCTATCAATTATTGACATTAGAGGTTTGTAAGGGAAACATGTAAAGAACATAGGGCTGCTGAGCGATGACGATGAACACAAAAACTTATCATTGGTAAAGCAAACTACTCATGGGGAGAATACTGCTTTATAAATCATTAAATAATAATAATCAAATGGTTTTTGCATGCGAGATAAAGTACTACTAATTTTTATCCCCTTTCAAGTTAACATTTTATTTCCCTGCAGTTATATGTATGATTATCGATTTTCATTTGGCTGATTTCTTCTTGTCACACAGATAGTACCCAAGCATCAGATTGAATTTCTTACATCTGAGGCCTGGTACTCACAAAATGAGGAGCTCGAGGAAAAGGTAATATTCTTATCATCTGGATTTTTTTTCCTTTTTGATGAATCTTAACAAATAGAGATCTTAGGCATGCACATATAGTCTTCAGACATTTTTGCTTTAAGGAAGTATTGATTTCTGACATATATATTGTGTTGGGTACATACACACACACACACACACACACACAGACACACACACACACACACATATATATATATATATATATATATATATATATATATATATATATATTGTATTTGCGATTTGATTTGTGCTTGGGTGCTTTCTATTATTGTTGTTGGTTGTTATCATCTTTGCTAACGTAGGAAATTGGGACGATCGAGTTGATTGGATTCCCAACAAGACTATCTCAAATAACTTGTTGTAGGAGATCTAGAGATCATTATATGAAATAGAAATGTATCTTATTTTCATCCACTATTTGTGCAGTTTTAGTGATTATGTCTCAGTTCATGTTAACCAGTGTCTTTCTGATTAGTTTCATCTACTAGTTAACTTGTATCACATTTTTCAAATTTCATATTTGAAACATGATTTCCCTCCCTTAGTTGACTGGTATTAGGAGTGAAAAATGTGTTAAAACAAATGTTGCTACGTAGATTGTAGACATTGATGAGCTTTGTTTCTTTATTGACAGATTGCAAAAATGAGTGTTCAACATGCCATTGTTTCTGAATATACTAGCATGGTTTTGCTCGAGACCCAGAAAGGGAAAATAAATGCAGACTCAACTGCAAAGAAGAAGGTTCGTATCTTACCGTAACATTTGATGTGAAAGTGCAAAATTATTGTTACGAGTAAGCAAACTTGTAGTATTATTTATTTACCTTCAACGTTTGATAAAACTATAAGAGAAGAATCCCTGCTTTTTGTGAACTTTCTATTCTTATCAAAAGTATGCCTGGTGGTACTTTTTCCTTTGAGAATAATAAAAATTGAGGACTTTGAAAATTACTTGGAAACCTGTTGAATTCAAAAATATCATAATATATCAGAGACAAATAAAGGAGTTAATAATCAAATCAAATTTTGAAAAATATTTGATTGCAAATACTTTGTTACAATAAATTCTTAAGGAAGTGACATTTATTATTTTCTTTAAAAACTAAAACTGTTCTTTGACAATGTAAACATGTATCAGTATTTTTAAATTATATGGAGTACAAATTTATTTTGGTGAATCCGGACAACACAAATAATTATCATTTTGATGTAGGATTAAGAAAATCTGAAGTTAATTATTCTGACATAGAACACTGATCCAATATCAGAGAGAAAATCTCAAATTAGCACCAAATATCATCATTTTAGTAAAGCGTGATTTTTTTACCCAGATTTTTTTGGCACCATTGCGTATTGTGGTCATACATTGGTAACTTGCAACTCATTGGGGTTTTGAGGATTCTATTTACTTGGCTGTTCATGCCATTTTATTTTCTTGGGTTTTAACAGAATCATCATGGTTGTAGGTTTCCAGAAAAGTCAATGCTCATAAGGTGGAAGATCCTAAACCTCAAACGATACTAACGCTACGCGACCTGGGACTCGGTTTTGGAAATTTAAGTGCCACAGTCGAAAACATACGTCCGGGGTCTGGCGACGTTAAAGGCCCTGATGCTGCAGAGGCGTTTGCACGAGCGCCTTCAGGCTGCTGCGGAAGGTTTTTCAACAGATGTTGCTGCGGAATGGGTTGTGACAACTGCTGCTGCATGTGCTGTATCCAGGCATGCTCGCGGATAAACGATCAGTGTGCAATCGCACTCACTCAGTTGTGTGGCGCCTTGACTTGTTTAAGTTGTTTTGTCTGCTGCGACGGAAACGAATGATGAGAATGTGTATACAAATTATATTCATGCGATGATATATATATATATATATATATATATATATATATATAAATTTATGGTACATAGGTATGGTAGGTATAATGTATCTTAGAGTTTTCCAAAATACTATGTTATTATTGTATTTAAAATGTGTTTTACTTATTTATTTTTCAATCTATAGTGTTAAATTTATGATATACTCCCTCCTAACCAGACTAATAGTCACACTAGGTGTGACTATTAGTCTGGTTAGGAGGGAGTATATTGTAAGGGATTGATTTACCGTATGGACTATGGACATAATATTTGAAGACTTGAAAACATTCATACTCCATACCCCTCTCTGGATCTCTTGAACAATTTTTCTTAGTGTTTTGGGAAATTTTGATTTGGAAAAACTGTAAATTACAAGCCAGAAATTTGTACAAAGGTTGTGCACCAAAGAAGATTTTTTTGTGCGATTTTAAGAAAATAAAGTCATTACTTTTCCACGTTGTCTGTCTTGTCCCTGCTTCGCCTTCAGGCCTGCTCTATGTTTAAACAGTTATTTTATGAACCAAAACTTTATTTATCACATTTAGACATACTTAGCCCAGAAGCATTGCCATTTTTATACACACCCTGTCCTTCAGAGGAAAAGTAAATACTCCATCTACCAACAAAAGGAAAATACTAGTAAAGACAAAAAGGGGAACAACAGTACAATTCTCATCCTTCAAAAACAATTCAACCCTTGAAAAAGTTCTTCACAAACCCTTGCACAGAACCTCCCATCCCAGCTCCGACTGTGTCAACCAAATACTTCGCCTGAAAGAAGAATAAAATCCACAGTATGGTGGAAAAGTAAGTCTCTGGAATTTGGATGCAGTTTGCAACATCTTTTGATCTAGACCACATTTGGAAAATAAATTAACTCATTTCATATCAAGAGTAAGGATAAATATCAACCTACATTGAGAAAGCTAATACTCAATGTATTAGAATTCAGATCTCAGAGTTCTGAAACAGACCTACATTCTACCTGTCTGACTCCGTAGCAGAAAAAATGATTGCCAAATTCACAAATTTCAGATACAGATTTTTGGTTAAACAGAATATGATTTCACTTGTATGCACACACACATACACATATTGTATACTTTAATAATGTTGTATCTTATGGAGTTAAGACCTTTTGCACAGAACTTTTCCCTTTTCAGATTATAACGATTCTGAGCTATCATACACACACGAATCCTGAATTGATGAGATACCATGATATTTTAAACTACAGGTTATATATTAGAATGACAATATGATACTCGTTTATACACCAAGTGGAAATAAATATAATTAACTAGAAACAGTGTCTTGGGGTGAAAAACAGTGGCAAATAGAAGAATCACGTAAAAAATAGGAATCCTTCAAAATTATGAAATTACCTCTTGAACTGTCTTTTTCAAATCAAATGATTCTTTAACTCGTCCTTCCATGAATGCCCACGTATCCTGAAAATCTGTCAACAGAAACCATGCCAAATGAACAAATCCTTTACGGGAAACGAAAACAATAGCCTATGAAAATTATCTCAGCCAATGCAGTGGTATGGAGGACTAGGAGGCTGTAAAATATGTGCATTTCTCTCTTAACGGAACAAATAAATTCAAAATTTTCAGACTACTGCTTATAAATGCAGTCATAGGAAAGAAAAATTCTAGTATAAAATTAAATACACATCTTTGAGGTGATAAATACTCTACTTAACCAAAAAATGAAATCCCTGCTTAAAAATCATATGAACTACGAAAAAATTGCAGTCTGTCTACAGTTGGGAGGGGAAAGGTTGAGGTGTGATTTTTCCCAAGCAGAAGACAGCCTAAATCCATCAGCAGAATGCAATGGCTATAAGGTGCCAGATGATAATGAAATGAAACAGGAATATGGTACAAGGTACAAAAAAGATAAATTAAAAAAAATAAAAATAAATACTACTAACCTGGAGTATTGTCAGTTAACATGTATAGCTCAGTTGCAGAGTATATCCCGCCAAGGATTGTACGCTTAACATACCAGTCAATATCAGTTGTCTCATCACCAGCAGCATGCCAAATCTCATCAACAAGCATTGCTCTCTGCTTGAAGCTTGTGGAAATATTCGAAGGATGTGCCTACATTTCGACTTATTTTATAAGCTTCCTTCGAGTAAGAAACCTGGTAACATTATTAAACCCACAAGTGATGAGAAGTTACCTGTATGCTAAGTGCTTGAGGCCACTTTGAAATGTAGGGAGCCTGCATTTCTAACCGAAGTCTAACAAGATTGGCCACACGGTTGCTAGGGATTAAGGATTTAAAATCCTCTTTCAAGTCAATCACCTCAATTAACCTTTGCAGACAATCATCCATGAAAAACTGAACCCCGCTTGAAAAAAAAAAAAAAATCAATGTACGTACTACGTAGTGTTGCAAACTTATTGATATGCATACTTTCTTAAACTGAATTTCAACATTTAGGTCCCTAGTATTTTAAACATGATTAATAAATAGTCTTCAACCAAATATGTTATTGATTAGATTTATCTGGAAAATCTATACCTCCACAAGAGCAGCTTCTTTCCAAGGAAAAGAGCCAACGATCGAAGGAGACACACCGACCTCCCTTGCTCCAGCAATCATGGATGCATCACTCCATCCTAATGTATTCTGCCCAATGAAAATCCAGTGAGCCATCTCCGAAATTCGATGATGCAATAGTTGCTAACTCACAAGAAGTAAAAATGAGAAAGTTGCAGATGAAGTAAAAAATGGTTTTCCATCAAATTAAATTAGAAAGTCTAAATCCACAGACTCAACAATCAATTCTGCAGAATAATAAAAAAATACTATCGAGTATCGACAACCAGAATCCATAGCTAAAATGCTCAAGTATTCAGTGCAAAATATGCAACAGGCAAAAAGGAAAAAAATAGACGAAATTAGGGGGAAATGCCGAACCACGTGGCGAAGGGAGGCCTGAAGAACACGCGCATGTTCTTCCTGCCAGTGAGCATTGGGGCGATCCGAGACCCTGGGTTCATCCGACGGTGGTGAGTTGGGGAATTCGAAATTATTAGGGCTACGATGTCGAGCGTTTCCCGAGGCCGCAGCTGCCGAAAACGCCGCCGCCGGATGTGTCATTCGAAGACTGTATGCTTGGCATCGAATGTTACCAGATCGCCGACATAACGCCGGAAGCAGAAGTCTCCCCGCCGATCGGTACATAGTTGATAGATTATTTGGTCAATTGAATTTTTTTAAATGAGGTAAAGAAAGAGAGAGAACACATTTTATTTCATCCAAGTATAGTATTTTGGTAATACTACTAGAGGAGTAGTACATGTTTTTTTGAAAGCATTACAAATACTCATTTTGTTAACTCGTTACGAGAGAGGAGTGCACGACTCTATTGACGATCATGGTGATCGTTTAAAACCCAGTCGATGTGATGGAAACTGGGCTAGTAACTCGATTCTTCTCGTTCGACCAAGTAATGGACCCGAACCCCATGAATCCAACAACGCCTTTCTTCAACGTGAATGTAGCCATATACCTTTGCTTATCTCCCGCCTTTCCGAAAACAAGCCGCGATGGCTGCACATCGACGCTCAATTCTGGAGGCGCCTCGACGGAAACTAGATAAGTGGAATCCGCATCCCCCACATTGGTCAGTTCTCGAGTGTACTTTACAACATCCGTAGACCTCCCGAAAACCACAGAGAAGGATGGGTAGTTGAGCTGTCCTGGAGCCACGATTTTGCTATAATCAGCGCAACTGATGTTTTTCATCGCGACCCCTTGTATCTTGTCCATGGTGTAGTTGATGGAGCAGAGGAACGCGGTGTAATCTTCAGGTGTGGCGTCGTATACGAGCCCAGGCGCTAGGGCATCGTGGAGCTTGACGTGGCCCGCTCCGTGGGCCCATGGGTTGGAGAGAGTATTGTTAGCCGAGTCACCGAGTGGAGAATTGGTGTTGTCGAGGGTGTAGGCCGTGGTCATCAATGCCGATTTGATAGCGCTCGGGCTCCATTCTGGATGAGCCGCCTTGAGCAATGCCGCAAGCCCGCTTACGTGTGGGCAGGACATAGACGTGCCGGATATAATGTGGAATTTGGTCCTCCTTTTATCCTCTGCGAGGCCGGTGGGGGATACGCCCCCTGACCATGCTGCAAGGATAAGCATCCCTGGGGCGATCACGTCCGGCTTCAGTATATCCGGCGTCACCATGTTTGGGCCCCTTGAACTGAATGCTGTAACAATCGGCGACGGCTTCACGTTCAGCTCGGTCCCGCCGAAGCTCAACACCGCGGTTGCCTTCTCGCCCATCTCCTGCATGTACTTCTTAATCTCTTCCCCGGCTTTGTTCCCCACTGCCGACGCCGGCAACAGGTGGCTGTCCCCGAGGAGT
Source organism: Euphrasia confusa (assembly GCA_954870475.1). Taxonomy (NCBI): domain Eukaryota; kingdom Viridiplantae; phylum Streptophyta; class Magnoliopsida; order Lamiales; family Orobanchaceae; genus Euphrasia; species Euphrasia confusa. The sequence goes on from OX940960.1 coordinate 31,340,013, forward strand.
TCCTCCCCTCCGGCCTGCTGCGAATTGGCAAGAATCATCCCGACCCCACCGGCTTTCCTCACCTCCAGACCCTTGGCTGCCCTACCCACCCCTCTGTCGCAGACCACCACTTTCCCGCGCACGATTTTCGGGTCGAGCGAGCCTTCTAAGCACAACTTGCTAGCCGTGATATTTGGACCTCCCGCGTACACCAATCCCACCAGCCCACTCCCAATGCCTTTATCAGTGTACAGCGACACCCCGGTGTACTTTTCCCCATTCCCCAGGGTCACATAGGCAGGGAATCCCCTGTCTATCGTACTCGCACCCACAGTCATTATCCACGGAGCAACGTTCGACACCGTACCTTCGTCTGGCCCGTCGTTCCCCGCCGAGCACGACACGAAGATCCCTCTCTGCATCGCGGCGTAAGCCCCGACGGCTATGGGATCTTGATCGTAGCTGTAATCGGCTGTCATAGGACTGCCCAGAGACAGAGACATGACATCGACTCCGTCGTGAATCGCGGCTTCCATTCCGGCGTATATGTCGGACGAAAAGCACGACTCCTCTCCACACACTTTGTAAATAGACAATCGCGAGCGGTGGGCCACTCCCCGAGCGGTCCCCGCGCCGAGGCCGAACAGGCTGACGTTCTTCACTTCCGTCCCGGCGGCGGTGCTGGCCGTGTGAGTGCCGTGTCCGATGAAGTCGCGTGGGGGTTCGGATTCATTCGATTTCCCCATAGAATGTTGGTACCCCTTGAGAAAGGTTTGTGCACCTATTAACTTTTTATTGCAGTAAGTTTTGAAATCAGAGTCGCACGTTCCGTTCCACCGCGTCGGGAGTACTTGTGACATGCCGTCGTCAAGGAAGGATTCGGATTCGGGCCAGATGCCGGTGTCCAGAACGCCGATGATGACGTCTTGGGAGGCCTTGTCTAGGTCTTCGAGGATGTGTCCGGGCCACAGGTCGGGCTCATCGAGGCCCAGAAACTGAGGGGTGCGAGTGGTGTGGAGGAAGTATTGTCTGTCCTCATAGACTCGGACCACGGAGTTGGATTGACGGAGGGACTGGGCCTCCTCGGCTGACATGGCGACGGCAAAGCCGTGGTAGGAGATATCGTACGTGTATAGGATGTTATCTACGGGAGAGGAAGTTGATTGATCATCGGTGAGAGACTGGGCGACAACATCGATGTACCACTTTCTGTGAGTGTCGTAGGAGTCGGGTTTTTCGAGGGGGTTCATCTGGACAATGTAGGATTTCTTATTAGGAGCAGCTGCTTCAGCTTCAGCTGAGTAGAAGAGAAGTAAGGCAGCGGTTATGGCACACACAAAGAACAACAACCCCATTGTATGTATTGTATGTATGTATGTATGTTTGTTGTGTGTGTGAATTGTTTTTGGTTCGCAAGGGATTTTATAGGGAGAGAGTTCTCTTACGTATAACGTAAAAGGGCTTCATGTTTGATCTTATTACAAGCATGCCATTAGGACCGACATTACGTGCCATCATTTCAATTGCAAATAGTACTATATAATTTGACATTTTTTGGGAATTTTATTGTGCTTTTGATTTTGGGTTGGGGAAAATCAATGAAGAACTCCATTGATTTAGGAAAATATTCCGAAACTAAATTCGAAATTGTATCATTCAATAAGCATATGTTGAAATTATACTAGTATTATAGACTAGTATATGCATGTGGGTTGAAATTATTTGTGATATTTAACCATGTTTTTTTTTTCAAATTGAATTTTTGTTACGGAAAAATGAGTTGTCATGATTTAAAAGTCTTTTCACACGTGATTTTTTTACTAGTACATATTTATTTTTTTAAAAATGGAATCTCTTAATTCTCTATACATTATACCACATATTATTTTTTTATAAATTAATGGAATCTCTTAATCAATTTATTCTGCTTCCTCAAAATATAGGTTAAAAAATCGCAGCTTCTTTCTGAAGGTCGTCCCACGACATGATATGCAATTTAGAACTTTTCAATACCCAGAAATACTAGTGAGGAGGTGCGAATTTAAAAAAAAATTACTCTCTCCATTTCATAAATATAAGACCCTTTTCTGCATATTAAGAAAAATATTATTTTTTGATTTTTTGAGCAAAAAGTGAAAAGTATAAATGTATTTTTTAAGTTAAAAAGTAAATTTATTGTTAATAAAAATAAGAAAAAGTAAGGGATAAAAATTAAGAAAAAATTTACTTTTTTATTTTTTAGCAAAAATGAAGAGTATAACTTTATTTTTTATGTTAAAAAATAAATTAATTGTGAATAAATTTGAAAAAGTATGAGATAAGTTAGAGGTAAATTTGTATTTTAAAATTAGAAAATAAGAATATTTGTAAAGATTTAGATATAAATATCAAATTAAAGGAAAACTTTTGAGAGAGAACCGTGGAAATTGTAAAATTAAAGATAATTTTATTGACTTAATTTTAATCATAAAATAAGCTAATTGATCGATATTTTAATTTTTTTTAAAGCTTGAAAAATTACTATGTGGTGTTTTATTAATATGTGGCGTTAATAATTGATCAGTATTTAATTTTTTTAAAGCGTGATAAATTAGTATTTTAGAAGTAATAATTTATTATCTTTTTTAATAAGGCATGTCAATATTTTAACAAAATCTCAATTAAATTCTAATTAATTTTAATTAAATTATAATTATTTACATTAATATATAAAAATTAGGGTATAAAAATATATTTAAAAAGTTGAGGGGTGCCATCGCACCCTTCGAGACCAAGTGGGTACGCCCCTGCTTTCCAACCCCGACCATAAACAACAGGTTTTTCGTCCTTCGGTTTTCGATCAACTTGACTCAATCTGAAATCAAACATGACTCAACGAAACCCTTAAACCAAACAAAGATCGCAGCGCGCACCGTTTTTCTATCAATTTTGGTCGTCGGAGTTTCGACTCAAACTTCAATTTTATTTTATTTTTTAGAAATCGAGCTACGCTGGGTGAAGAAGGAGGTTTGAACTTTGGCTCTGCGCGCAGCATGCAATAAACAAACTAAAAAATTCCACTAATTCAAACTGAATGACTCACCTACAAAAATAATTAATTTTATTCTCGGTACTTTCGGAGGATATCTAAAACTGAGGCTTCTTCAACGACTTGAAGATCACTTCTTCAATTCCGTTGCTTCTTCAATTCCGTCGCTACAAGAAACGAATACGAACATGAAAACTTTACGAGAAAATAAACGAACACAAGAACAATAGTGGTTCACCCATTAACGAGGTTTATGTCCACTTGTCGCTGCAGATTTCATTAAAATACTCAATAATCGATTTCGAAGAGTTTACAAACGCAATTGCGCATCTCAATATTCTCACGCTGTCGACTATTTTATGACTCTAGTATTCTCACGATGATGTTCAAGATTCAATTATATTGTTGGTGACTTATATTTATAAACTAAACCTATAAAAAACTATAATCCTAATTTAGGTAGGAGTTAATATTGTCGAATATATTCGACCTACTATAAATATCTATTTGTCTAACTTCTCTAACAGTTCGAGCTTTTAGATGAAGCGGTTTCTAACATGGTATCAGAGCCTAGCCTTGTGGCAGGTCCTGGGTTCGACTCCCGTCATGTGCGCTTCCACCCGAATTAATTATCCACTTGTTGGGCCTTCCCCTGAGGTTGAAATCGGTCCACAAATGAGGGGGAGTATTGTCGAATATATTCGACCCACTATAAATGTCTAGTTGCCCAACTTCTCTAACAGTTCGAGCTTGGAATAAAATACGGATTAGAAATAAAACCCACTATAAATGTCTAGTTGCCCAATTTCTCTAACAGTTCGAGCTTAGAATAAAATACGGATTAGAAATAAAACGAAAGAAATAAAAGACACAAGAGACGATAAAATACGGATTAGAAATAAAACTCTCGCTGCTGCAAATCTTTCACTAGAATAATAATAGACGACTCCGGGAAATTACAAACGCATACACATGTATTCTCACTATTCTCTCTCTCGTTGCTCTTAGTATTCTAATACTCACGATGATACAATTAACATTGTTGGGGTCTCTTTATATAGACTAGACTTATATAAATCCCTAATAGCAATTAAGGTAAAAGTCCACACTGAAAAATGACACAAATACGCACATTGTTGGGGTCTCTTTATATAGACTAGACTTATATAAATCTTAATAGCAATTAAGGTAAAAGTCCACACTGAAAAATGACACAAATAGGCGTAACTTTCCGCCCAAAAAACCCGCTGACCATATTCAGAGGGTTCATGTTGATTTGGGTGGAACGACCGCAAAAGAGCTGGGTAAATGAGATGACTATAATAACGTGGGTTAAATGCTTCATTTAATTTGATCGCAAAAGAGCTAGTAAATAAGATGAATGTAATAACGTGGGTTAAATGCTTCATTTAATTTATCTTTTTTATTTATTCTTTATTAAGTGTATTTAGAATATATTTAGGTGTTTTGTTCTTTTTTTTTAATTGTGGGTATTAATGACGTGGCACATATTTCTTGTATTTTGATATATTTTTGTTCAAAAATAGTTGTTGGCCAATGCAGCAATGACAAGTGGAGCTGAATCAGCAATGACCACTAACTTTGAGATCACGTGAAATTTGAATTTTAAATTCAAAAACAACTAAATTGAAACCCAATTCAACTAATCTAAGGACTAAATTGAAAAAATGAATGTATGTAACACTAAATTGAATAAGAGCTACATTTATAACTAAAAAAAAGTTCTCTCAAAAAAGAATTGTCTTTGTAAAACTTGTAGATAATTATTAGTTGTTAATCCCAATTGACACACAAATGCCTAATTGGCACATTAATTAGAACTTAGCATCCTGGGGTCGTTTGAAAACCCGAAACAATCCTGACCGAAATCCCGATAACCTAGAACTGAATGCTGTAACCATGGGCGACGGCTTCACGTTCAACACCGTCCCCCCGCCAAAGCTCAACACCGCAGTTGCATTATTACCCATCTCCCACATGTACTTCCTAATCTTTTCCCCTACTCCATTCCCCACTCCCAACGCCGACAACAGGTGGCTGTCCCCGAGGAGTTCCTCGCCTCCGTTCCACCTTGTGTTGGCGATAATCATCCCAACCCCACCGGCTCTCCTCACCTCCACTCCCTTAGCCGGCCTATCCGCCCCTTTGTCACAGAGAACCACTTTCCCACGCACAAGATTCGGGTCGAGTGAGCCCTGTAAGCACAACTTGCTAGCCCTAGTATTATTATCGTACACCAATCCCACTTGCTCACTCCCCATGCCTTTATCAGTGTACAGCGACACCCCAGTATACTTTTCACCGTTTCCAAGGGTCATATAGGCAGGGAATCCCCTGTCTATCGTACTCGCACCGACAGTCATTATCCACGGAGCAACGTTCGACACCGTACCTTCGTCTGGTCCGTCATTCCCCGCCGAGCACGACACAAAGATCCCTCTCTCCATCGCGGCGAAAGCCCCGACGGCTACGAGATCTTCTGAAATTGTGTTTGAAGCAATACAGTGTTAAGAACTGCAGTACTTGGTAGACCCGTAGTGTAAACCGCGTTGGGTCTATGTACTTTGAAAATAAGTCAACACAATAAAGAGGTTCTTGAAAGACAGCTTTGTATTAATCACTTCAATTAAACATCTATAAGTCCTTACGAACTTATAGAAGGGTCACACGACAAAAAACAACGTCTAATAGTTCAAAGTACTAGCGTCCTATGAACCACAGACTAAACAGATACACTATGAACTCCTTCTAGTGAACTCGTTCTAAGTGTACTACAGTAGAGTGAACCGGAGCTTTCTAGCGAATACTCTCGGATTACAATATTTCTCTCTCTAGGAAATTCCAGATAAAAGTGTTAAAAATCTACAAATGATCTAGCGACTATTTACAGACCTCGTGGATGAAACCCTAATGGGCTTCCGGGTTTTACGCTTGATGGGCCGAGCCCAAAGCATCTTCTATGGAATCTCGAATATTCCAACACTGACTTGTTCTCAGTCCTTTGTCTCTGACGAGCCTTCGAACTTCGAACGGGGAGTGCGTAGAGCTACTTGATGTTTTACTTCAGCGAGTTCGAATTCCCTTAGCAGGGCCTTCTCACTCTTCGCGCTTCTGGCTTCATAGCCCTAGCAGGATGAACTCCAGAGCCATCAGCTTCTACAACACTCCTTTGATAGGTCAGTGAACAGAGGAGTTCGAACCCTTGGCAACTTCGAACTCCAGGACCTTAGCAGCACCAGTGCTTCCAAGGCTCACAGTGCAATTTGCACTTGCATATGGCTAAGTCTTCCAAGCACTAGCATACTTAGAATTACTTAACCTGTACAAATTACAAAATCACATTAGAATGAAGTTCATTCAAAAACCAAAGTGTGAAGTTCAAGCTAGTTCACAGGAGTCCGAAGACTCCATGTGAACGAGAGCGAACTTTCACACTAACAATCTCCCCCTTTTTGAGTCAACTTCATGATCGGGGATTCGAAGTGAATTTCCCCCTCAAATAAGTATCACACTCAAAAAGTTGAAAAGATAAACACATGTGCACAACGTGAAAGTAAAAGATCATAGATATAGGCACAGAAGTTCGAACATCAAAAACACTTATAATTAAATAAGATAAACCGAGTTCAAACAGAAACCAAAACAGAAATAAACAGTTAAATAAGTTCGAACGATCAGATAGAAAAATAGGTAATCAAAGTAGATTAATTAATCAGATCCTGTGGCTGAATCATCGATCGGCCATCTAAATCTTCGATGATCCGTGTCATCTAAATCTTCATCATCGCTGAATGTGACATCAATGTCTTCATCATCAGTTTTCTGTTCTTCTTCTTCGTCCTCTTCCTCTTCTTCATCTTCGTTCTCCTCTTCTTCGGACGCAGGAGTTGGGGAAGGCAGCTTGACAGATTTCTTCTTCGTAGCTCCCTTGTTTGCTAATTGCTTTCTAGGAACCTTTTTCACTGATACACCTGTTCTCTGATTTACAACGAGCTTCACAGAGTCTTTTGTCTTCGAACCTGCAAAAGGTTTGTCAGTAGGATTTATCGATCCTTTTTCAGTTCCTTCAGCAGGGACAGAGCTCGAAGACTTGAGGCTAGACTTCGATCCAGGAGTGTCTTCTGAACAAGGAAGCCCTTCAGCGTCATACTTAGTGAATTTAGTCTTCGCTCTCTTGGCAAGTGGGATCTCGTCCACATCCAATTCCTGTACCTCGTCATCATCCTTCACATTCTCATCAAACTGGACTTTTCTCTTCTTCCCTTTTGACTTCGAAGCCCTGGACTCTTCAACAGCAGCAGCATCTGCCTTTTCTTTTTCAATTCTTATAGTCTCTGCTACTTCGAGAATCTGCTTGTACATTTTTCCCAGTCGTTCGGAGTCCTTGGAAGATGACCCGTCTCCCCCTCGACGACTAGCTCTTCGAACCTTTCGCTCCATATGTCTATTGATATCTAATGCAAGTTTAATATAATACCTTTCATTTCGGATATCACGGAGAAGAGTAGTCGGCGCAGCTAAATACAATCCATCATCCGAGGAGTCCGAATCAGTAGAGTCAGATGGAGATAGTTGAGGTTTGCGCTTCGAAGAGCTCTTGGGATGAGACAGCTGCGAGGCAGCCGTGATGACTTTAATTTTTGTTTTTCCAAACATCTTTACGTCCATGCTTCGATCCCCAAAATTTTCCCATGGAAGATCTTTCACTCTCCTGTTGCTTAAGTACGAACCATTCCATACAAAATTTAAAACCTTCTGGGGAACACCATCCGAAGGCAGGGGGCTGAAACCTTGTTGATACATCATTGCAGCCACCAGATGAGGAAAAGGGAGTCTCTCAGCAGCTATTGAATTGTCAGTCTTCGAAGCGTAGGAGCACATCTTTTCAAAGACAACCTGTCCTAAATCAACTTGAATGCCCCGGCTCAGTCTGTAAATGAGATGGAGCGAACCAGAATTGACTTGAGCTGTGCTTGTTGTAGGAATCCAGTTACTTAACACCATTTTGTGCAACACACAAAAGAACTGTGTAAGTTTCGGAAATGCAGGCTGGGCTGAAGGATCACGCCCACCAGTAAGCACGAAGCCAAGCATCTCGGAGTCAGGATGAGTGGTCTTCGGAGAGTCCCATGAGGCTTCAATCCTATCCCTTTTGAAAAATTTGTTAATAGCAGGAGGAGTAAAGTTGTAGATTTTGCCGTGAAGAACAAATTTTCCATAGAAGACTGAGGTGGGGTCTGCGAAGTCCTTAGTGACATGAGCAAAGAAAATCTTGTGCACCTTCGAATAGCAAGGGTAGTCATAATTGAGTGCACAGTTCAGCTCCATTCGCACCAGGAAATCAATGATCCCAAGTTTCTTCAGTCTTGAGTTGTACATTTTCTCATAGGTAAAAAGTGTGTTGGCCATGGCATTGAAACGAGTCTCCGCAGCCTCAGTATAGAAATCATCAGAGTAACCCACCAGAGGCAGTGTGGGAGAGCGAACTACCATAGTGGTTTTGACATCGGGTGCTTCAGAGCCCTCGCCCTGTGAGGTACCAGTGATAATAGGCGAATCTGGAGATTCAGAGAATACTTCATTAGTAATAAAATTTGAAGTGCGAGCAAGAGATCCTGCGAACTCGGGAGAGCATTTCTGAGAAGCGTCTGTAATATTCTCCAGTGAGGCTTTGAGTTTTTCTTCTGCTGCAACCTGTTTCAATTTTAATGTACGAAGTTCAAGAGTTGAGAGGTTCGAACCTAGAGAGAGAGTAGGACTTGGTAAAAACTTCGGTCCCACAGTAGTGACAGCACTAGGAATCTCAACAGACAGTGTCTTCGATCCATGCTTTTTGGTGGCTAGTGGTTTCTTCGAAGCATTGGTAGAGAGTTTCTGTTGTGCAATCTTTGCATCTTCAGATTGCTTTTTCTTAAGAGCCTCATCAGACTTGGCCTTCGCAGCCTCCTCATCAGCCTTCTTTTCTTTTCATTTTCAATACGAACCCTTTCAGCCTCCTCATCCTCTTTTTGTTTCTTAAGATTCTCAGTGCGAACCCTTTCAGCCTCCTCGTCCTCCTTTCTCTTTTTCTCTTCTTCAGCAATTCGAAGTCTCTCAGCCTCTTCGAATTTCTCCTTTTCAATCCTTAGTCTTTCTTGTTCAGCCCTTCGGTCTTCCTCTTCTTTTTCTTTCTTCACAATCTCCTTTTCTGCTGTCTCTTTTTGTGATTTAAGTTCAAACAGAGTTTTCTTTAGAGAATTTAGTTCTATCAGGATGGCATCAGTGTCATCCATCGCAGCCTCAGCATACCTCATAGAGCAGGCTTTGGCGACGGCAGTTTGGTCTACTATTTGGTTTGTGAGAAGGACTACTTGGGCCTGGAGTTCGGAGATAGTCATTTCGGCAAAATAGGTATTCATCGTGAGAGTAGTACGAACTGGTAGGAGTAAATAAGATAAAGTGGTAGAGCAGTGAGTTCGAACTTTCTAGTGAGAGAAAATTTGGCAAGTGTTTAGCTCCGAAAACACACAGTGAAAATGTAAACTATGTGTTTCGTGGAGGGGGTATTTATAGAGGTCAGTGGAACCGCTTCATATTCAACCGCTAGGATTGTGCCACGTGTAATACCAGTCATAGTAAGTTCGAAGAATTCATTGAGTATGCACAGCGTAGGATCGAACTCAAGCCAGTGTAAGTACAAGTAAAAAGTTCGATGTCCTAGTGATGGAGAGAAGATAGAAACTTCGAACCCCTGTTAAGACTAATCACAGCAAGTACGTACGATAATGCAATAGAGAGCATAAACAATTCAAAACAAGTTCGAAGTCGTGGTCAGTAAAAACGTAATAATCATGAGAAGATGAGTGATAGAAACATAGGCAAGGAAAAATACAGTTCTCAGAGATCGAAACAAGATATAAAATAAAGTTTCCAAGTTCGAAGTCTCAGAGAGAGACAACTACTATTGTTAACATGGAGCTTCGAAGGCGTGAAATGCAATAGACATTAAATAGAGAGGAAAAAGGAGTACGAACCTCCACACTTCTGTGTGTCCCATTGTTAATGCTCCCACAAAGTAGAGAAAGAGAGACATCGAACTCTTAGAGCCATGGGAAATGAGTGAATTCGAACCAACAGGCAAGCAAGTATGAATATGTGGTATTACAATGAATCGTCTTTGAAAGAAATTTACTTTTCAATCGTCACAATCACAAAGTTGAGTTCGTGTTTCGTCGGAACAAATTGATGAGTTAGTACCGCACAAGAGATTTTAATTCATGAGTGCGAGGTGAACTTTTAAGGCACTCCACTTGGGACTAGCAATACTACAATCAGAGAGGAGCCGGCGGACAATTGATCCGGCGTTCTCCAGATGAGTTCATAGCTTTAAATGATATGCAACAAATGCTCATTACAGCAGTCAGAGGGGAGCAAGGATCATCCTGCATCTCCGAAGTGTGATAGGAGAGCATTTTAAACTAGAGCGTCCATGTGCTACCTTTCGAAGAGGGGAGCCGGCGGACAACTGATCCGGCGTCCTCCGTTACTTGGTATTATGGATCTATGCAAATGATAGCTTATGGGAGTTATATGCCAAGTTCACATGTTCACACTCAGAGGAATAAATGCACTTGGGTCCGAAGACTAAAACGGCCTCGAATCCATGTTCAACTGACAAGACTAATCCACGAAAAGTTCAAAGTGCATATTCAGAGAGTAAGAAAATGAACTTTCAAATTTATCATAGTTATATGTATAGGAAGTATATGTATAATGCAAATACCAATGTTCAAGCATTTTCAACATCCAAGCAAAGTGAGTCATACTCTCTTGTCAATCTACCTGTGGGGCTTCCTGCAAAGTGACACACAAAAGACAGAAGCCGTAGCCTGTGTCTCTCCAACTAATTCATAGAGCACACATGCATAAGGATTTTCTGAGAGAAATGAATCTCTCCGAAGCCAATGGTTTAGTAAAGAAATCTGAGAGTTGTTTTTCAGTAGGAACATGTTCCATGATAACATCACCTTTTTCAACTAAATCACGAATAAAATGGTGTCGAATTCCAATATGTTTAGTTTTAGAATGTTGTACCGGATTTTGACTGATTTTTATGGCACTTTCATTATCACAAAGAAGGGTTAGAGGAGTACTTGTGATTTGGTAGTCTGCCATCATTTGTTGAAGCCAAAGGAGTTGAGTGCAACAGCTACCTGCGGCTACATACTCCGATTCAGCAGTTGAGAGAGCTATGCAATTTTGTTTCTTACTATGCCAAGAGACCAAGTTATTCCCGAGAAAACAACATCCTCCACTAGTGCTCTTCCTATCATCGGCATCACCAGCCCAATCAGCGTCCGCATACCCAACAAGAGAGGCGGTGGTGTCTTTGGTATACCATAGCCCCAACTCAGTAGTCCCAGCAATATAGCGAAGGATTCGCTTAACAGCTGTAAGATGTTCTTCCTTTGGTTGAGCTTGATAACGGGCACATAGGCAAACACTAAACATGATGTCGGGCCTAGTAGCAGTAAGATACAACAAACTTCCTATGAGAGAGCGATAGTTGGTAATGTCTGTGTCCTTACTCTTGGAAGCTCGAGAGAGTTTATCAGTAGTGGCCATGGGAGTCTTCATAGGCTTAGCCTCTGCCATACCAAATTTTTGTAGCATATTCAAAGCATACTTGGTTTGTGAAACAAAAATTCCATCTTTTCGTTGAGAAATTTGGAGTCCAAGAAAATAATTTAGTTCTCCCTCAAGGCTCATTTGGAAAGAGGATGACATAGCCGTAGAGAATTCTTTTACCAACTTCGGATTGGTGGCACCAAATACGATGTCATCGACGTATATTTGTGCAATGAGCATATCTTTGCCAACCATCTTAATAAAGAGCGTAGTGTCAGCATTTCCTCTGATGAACCCATAAGCAATCAAGAACTCTTTCAGACAAGAGTACCAAGCCCGGGGTGCCTGCTTTAGACCATAGAGAGCTTTATGAAGACGGTAGACATGGTCTGGTCTTTTTGGGTCTATGAACCCTTTTGGCTGTTCAACGTAGGCTTCTTCATCCAACACACCATTCAAGAATGCAGCCTTAACATCCATTTGTCTTAATGGGATATTCCTATAGCAAGCTATGGCAATAAGAAGACGTATAAACTCAATTCGAGCTACAGGTGCGAAGGTCTCATCAAAGTCCACACCCTCAACTTGAGTGTACCCTTGAGCTACAAGGCGAGCCTTGTTTCTAACAATTTGATTGTGCTCATTTGTTTTGTTTTTATAGATCCATTTTGTTCCAATAATGTTGACATTTTTAGGTCGGGGTACCAAGGACCAAACTTTATTTCGTTCAAATTCGTTTAACTCCTCATGCACAGCAGCAACCCAGAATTCATCCAAAATGGCCTCCTTTATATTCTTCGGTTCAATTTCTGAGACAAAACTCATAATTCCAATGCCTGGAGACATGAAGGCCAAGTTTGTAGTCTCAGTCCAAGGGTTCGAAGGCCTGGTTGAGCGAGTTGTTCTTTGATCCAAAGTTCCAATGATGAGTTGGGTAGGATGACGTTTCCTTATGTGTGCTGGAGGTCCTGAGTTCGGAACGTCAATGGGCTTCGAAGCATCAGAGACATTATTGTCAAGGGAAGGAAGGTTCGAAGTTCCTGTAGGGGACTCATCATCTGAGGATTCAGTGCTAAAGCCAGAGTTCGAAGCTTCAGCCGTAGATTGTGAGTTTTCAACTTCATTTGAATTTGAAGTACGTGGGGTTCCATCCTTCGCATCCGAATTTTGAACTTGTGTCACAACCTCAGTGGTCTTTCCTTTGAAGTCATGCTCATCAAACTTTATGTTTGTGGACTCTTGAACTGTACGAGTACGAAGATTGAAAACACGATATGCATGGCTGTTAAGAGTGTGGGTCCCGTGCCCATCGTAGTCGCGTGGCGATTCGGATTCATTCGATTTCCCCATAGCATTTTCGTATCCCTTGAGAAAGGATCGGGCGCCTATTAACTTTTTATTGCAGTAGTGCTCGAATCCGGACGCGCACGTTCCGTTCCACCGGGTCGGGACTTCTGACATGCCGTCGTCCAGGAAGGAGTCGGATTCGGGCCAGACGCCGGTGTCCAGAACGCCGATGATGATGTTCTGAGAGGCCTCGTCTAGGTCTTCGAGGGTGTGGCCCGGCCACAGGTCTTGCTCCTCAAGGCCTAGAAACTGAGAGGTGTGAGTGGTGTGGAGAAAGTATTGTTTGTCCTCGTAGACTTGGACTACGGAGTTGGACTGACGGAGGGATTTGGCCTCCTGGGGTGACATGGCGACGGCGAAGCCGTGGTAGGAGGTATCGTACGTGTATAGAATGTTAACTTGGGGAGACAAGGACGATTGATCGGTGATCAGAGATTGGCCAACAACATCCGTGTACCACTCGGCGTGAGTGTCGTAGGAGTCGGGTTTTTCGTGGGGGTTCATCTGGACAATGTAAGATTTCTTATTAGGAGCAGCTTCAGCTGAGTACAAGAGAAGTAAAGCAGCGGTTATGGCACACACAAAGAACAACAACCCCATTGTATGTATGTATGTTTGTGTTTGTGTGTGTGAATTGCTTTTGGTTTGCAAGGGATTTTATTGGGAGAGAGGTCACTACGTATTAAGTAAAAGGGCTTCATGTTTGATTTTATTACAAGCATGCCATTAGGACCTACATTACGTGCCATCATTTCAATTGCAATATATAATTTTGACATTTTGAGGGATTTTATTCTGCTTTTGATTTTTGGTTGGGGAAAATCTATGAAAATAACCCCATTGATTTAGGAAAATAGGAAAATATGTCCGAAACTAAATTCGATATCGAAATTGAATAACTAATTCACGAGCATCTGTTGAAATTATATTATACGCGCGTGGGATGAAATTATTTTTTATACGAGTACCTTTTTATTTTTTATAAAAATGGCATCATTCTTATATTAATCAGACTATTCTAAGTTTTTAGTTTGAAATTATTCTAATTTTTTAGTTTTATACTACGGATTATAAATATTTATTCTAACAATTAACATTAATGTTATGAATATTATTAATTAGTGAATGACTAGTTTACCCTTTCTTGGTGAATAAGACAGAAACCCTACTTTGTATCCTTGTCTCCCCATATAAATGAAGATAACAATTCATAACAATTCGATTCTCCTCTTATTGTCTGTCTTTATACTCTATTATTCTTTCTCAATTTCTCTTGAGTTTATAACACGTTATCAGCACGAAAGCTCAACCGCGTTCTTCATCGAAGTTCTACTCATCCAAGATCCGAACTCAAAGGCAAGAATTTATATTTATATTTATATTCATTAATAATTATAAATATATCTACTTCTCCTCCCTTCTCCTTAAATTCATATGTTCTCGAAGAACATTATAATTTGATATTCCTAAAGTAATATCATATGTTCTCGAAAACATTATAATCTGATATTCCTGAAGTGATATCCTATGTTCCCGAAAAACATTATAATTTGATATTCTGAAGTAATATCAAATTAATTATCCCTAGTAAATCAATTAAATTTTTAATGTTCATGATGAACATCGTGATATGATATTCCTGTAGAAATATCAATATCAAATTGATTATGAGTATATACTAATAATCTCGAATAATATCTTTAAAAATTGACCGTGAAAGATCAAGTAGCTTTGTGAAAAGATTTAAAAGAAATATACGATCACCCGAAGTTGGTCGTACTACCATCCAATAGCTTTGTGGAAAGATTTAAAAGAAATATACGATCACCCTAAGTTGATCGTACTACCAAGATTGACTCCACATTGGATTACGAGATTTTAATTAATATGGTGAGACATACAATAAAGCTATCTATCATGAGAAACATTATAATTTGATAATCTTGAAGCAATATCAAATCAATTATTCTTAATTATCAATTAAATTGAATGTTCCTGAAGAACATATACTCTGGTTTAAAGATTATATTGATCGTTCTGGAAGAACATCATGATTTGATATTATTCGATAAATATCAAATTAAATTGTTCCCGTAGTAGCAATAAGTTTGAAAATATCAAATTAAATTGCTCCCGTAGTAGCAATAAGTTTTAAATGTTCCTGAAGAACATTATGATATGATATTCATGAATAAAAATTAAATTTTAAATGTTTTTTAAGAACATAGGATATTCCCGCAGAAATATCAAATCAAATTGCTTGTAGCAATTAAATTTTAAATATTTTAAATTGACATTTATAAGAAATAATACAAAATATTCTTGGAAGAATATTTTTATTGACATGCTCCTGAAGAAGCAAAGTTCAAAGATTATATGTTTTGAATAAAGTTACATCATGATAGTCATACAACTCCATCAATAGTGAAACGCCAAATTCGATTATTCTCGTCATATGAATTATCCCTGAAGGATATCTATTGAAAATCGAAAACAAATGTATTATGTGGGTACTCATGGAATATCGAAAAACTCGATTCCAATTAAATGTAATTTCTGAGAAAATTATATATTGAAATTTATTTTGATCCCCGAAGGATCATTGGTAAAGATATTGTATCCCCGAAGGATGATTGGTAAAGATACTGTATCCCCGAAGGATTATTGGTAAAAATACTGTTATGCAAATGATGTTATATTAAGAGTGAGCTCCGGAAGAGTTTTACTAATTATCTCCATGAGTACTATAAATGTACTTAAACATGAAGATGATGCATATCATGATTGTGCGTGGAAATCAATCAAACATTTCCCATCTGCGAATTAATTTAAAATATGCAACTTATATTCATATCACCACTAAAGTGTATTTTTTTATGAACGGGCATAATATCTCGAGCCCACGATCCAGAAGATCACGATCCAGAAGATCGGTTTATAACAATTACGATGGTTTGCATATTTAAGGAAAATTATTTCCCGGCATTAGGGGGAGATAAGAATATAATAGTTATAAATGCCGAGAAATTTCATGGAATGAAAACGATCTTCAATTCTAGATCCACGCACCAATCAATTGAACCCGAAGTTCATGAAAATAAGTGACTTGCAATATTCAGCAAGTAATCTGCCAAATTCATTTACATATTATTGAAGTTGTGACAAAATCACATATATTTGTGATAAATGAACTATAAGAGTTCAAATACCAAAGAGATCAACTCAAATGTTGATTCTAATATACGCCTGAAGCGTAGTAGATCGATCTTAAGATATAAAATAAATCCGCGGAAAAACAAAGAAATTAAGTCACCCTCAAAATCTCCTGAAGAGAGTTAGATGAAAATCCCATTAAAAAAAAGTATGCGCACATGATAATAGAAAATTGTGGGATTGCGGAACAACCAAATTAAATATTTTGGAAAATGATGAAAGATTTGATTAATAGAATGAATTGTCATCAACATGGAAAAAATAGAAAGTCGTCAACGACATATTTGCCTCAAGAGTTGCTCTAGAAAAACTGTATCCAAAACTTAAATCAACGATAGAGTGCCAGCAACACTCAAAGAAATAGAAACGAGCAATTGAGGTTGAGCATGACTCGCTGAATAAAGATATATTTTGAATCTATAATACACAACTCAAAATATTATCCCAGAAGGATAAACATGGGTGTTCGTAAGAAAAACGAATAATGATGTGGTGAGATATAAAAGCGAGATTAGTTGCTCAATAGTTTTTTTGCAGAAACTCGATGTTAATCAAATATTTTTAAGGATGACATTAAGTTCCGTTACTTAATATTTATGGCAGCAACAACGATAAATATAAATATGCATGAATGTATGATTTGACCATGTAAAGTCATTTGAAAGATACATACATGAAAATCCTTGATGGATTTTAAGATTTCTGAAATGAAAGGAAATGAAAATCAGAACATATATAGAGTATCATATTACATATGTCATTATGGACAAAATTGATATTATTTTAAGATTTCTGAAATGAAAGGAAATGAAAATCAGAACATTTATAGAGTATCATATTACATATGTCATTATGGACAAAATTGATATTAAGACAAGGTCCCGAAGACCAGTGATTGCACTCTTTTTCCCTCTACTAAGTTTTTCCCACAAGGTTTTCTTAGTTAAAGGTTTTTAACGAGACAATCACCACAATATAAATGTGAATGCCATGTACTCTTTTCCTCGAGTATTTTTTCCTACAGGGTTTTATAACGAGGTTTTTAACGAGGCATGTACATCACTCGATAATAATTAATGAGGACATCAGAATGTTCCATATGAGTTTATTTTCGAGATAAAGTGAGATATTGAACCTGAAGTTCAAATGATTGTGAATTGAAGTTCACATTATTGTTCATTTGTCAAGAAATGTATATTGAACACTAGACGCATCTAAAATACTCCTGAAGAGTTACCGGCCGGTTATAGCAATTGCGAATGCTCTAGTCAATAGATGTCTGGTAAAGGCATGTCCCAGAAGGACGAAAAATATACAATGGTACAAATGAATGTGAAACTCGACAATTCGAAGGTTGTGTCCTGAAGACAAAAATGTATATTTGAATAACTAAGTTTTTCCTATATGGTTTTATTAGTTACAGGTTTTAATGAGACTGATTGATCACAAAGTCAAAGATCTTCGGTGATTACAATCAGGGGGAGCAGGCTGTACTCTTTTTCCTTCGCTCAGGTTTTGTCCCACTGGGTTTTCCTGGCAAGGTTTTAACGAGGCAGCAATCCTGTAAATAGTCATTCAATGGTGAACAAGACAGAAACCCTACTTTGTATCATATATAAAGGGGTCTCCCCATATGAATGAAGATAACAATTCATAACAATTCGATTCTCCTCTTATTGTCTGTCTTTATACTCTATTATTCTTTCTCAATTTCTCTTGAGTTTATAACAATTAATAAATTTTTGACATAATCTCATTGATTAAATTTAACAATTAACATTAATAAACTTACAAAAATTTATTTTTTTATATTTAATTAAATACTGTAGAGTTATTAACACTAAAATTAAATTAAATAAACGTGTACTATTTATACATTATACAATATTTTTATGTAAGATTTTTTCCATTTATCTTAGGTTTATAATTTACACTATAAAATTATATAATTTATTTTAAAATTTATAAAGATTAAAGAATATTATATAAATTTATTTTAACATAGTAATTAAAATAATAAAATTATCAATCAATACATTTTTCAATCACAATAATCAATCTGATACTTTTTTAATCTAAACACTAAACACTTCACACTCAATATCAAAAACACATCATATATATTAAATGTTAATTGCAATGCATAATTAATATTGTTCATCTTCAATATTGTTCTTCAACTTAAAAAAAAAATAATAATCTTTGTTCAAACAATTTTTGTGAAAGGCTGAAAATAAATTTAATTAATATCTTATATGTTTTAAGTGTATTTTAATAATGGGAAAAATGGCAATAAGGCCAATTTTCAACATTTTTTCGGCAATAAGGCCAAGTTCTAATTTATGTGTCAATTAGGCCTTTTTGTTCCAATTGGGCCAAAAAAATATATATGGAAGGACGAATCTACCCTCCTTCTATCTTACCCCACCCCAACCCACCCCAAACCCTCCTGACCGACCGGGATCCAGAAATATTTTGACGGATCTCCTCCCCCGCCTCCAACCCACCCACCTCGCTCCGCCGCGCCGACGAAGATGATGACCACGAAGAAGACGACGACGCCTCCCTCTCGATTCTGCCCCGATGCCTTCGAACGCCGTCGCCAGCAACTACCTCCGCCCCAGAGACGTCGTGATCCTGCTCCACGTCCGACCGACATCCGTCCTCTACAGCGCCGATTGGGGATCCGCCGACCTCTCCATACTCGACACCGTGGAATTACGTCAGGATATGGTGCTGATGCTGAACAGCGGAGCTCGGACCCAGTAAGTATTTTATAACCTACCACAACTACTTTTAATGATTGCGAGGCCTCCCATTATAATTTTCACGGATGGTGACTGATTATTTTCTTTGATTTTCTCTTTTGGTGAAATCAGGAAGAAATAAGAGTTTATGATCAACAAAATGCTGCTGATACAAGAAATCGATCGATCTCTTGCAAATGAGACCACCTCCCTCCTCCGCCGCCGCCGTCCGATGACTTCCTCCTCCGTCACCGCTCCTACATCGCCTCCCTCTAGGCCACCGACCTCGGCCCCCGCCGCGACCTCGGCGTCTCCGAACGTCTATCCCTCACCCCTTTTTTTATCCCCCGTGAGCGAAATTGATTCCGAACCCGACGACCTCGAGGAGCAGAAGCCCCATGGCAAACAGGTTCCTCCGTCGGTTTGATCCGGTCCGTCGCGCCTGACGCCGCTCCTCGCCGTCTTCCTCAGATTACGATCCAAGCTGCGATGATCGACATGAACTCTCCCCTGCCTTCGATTCCGGAAGAAACTGATTCCAAATTGTCGCATACGATTTGAGAGTTCTGGATGATGTCTTGGAATTCGATGATCGTCGCCGTTTGTCGGGCGGTTTCGAGGATTGGGTTGAGGCGGTTCGATATCTCCGTGTCCACCACCTGTTCGATGAAATTCCTGAGTGACATGGTGTTGAACTCGTGGCTCGAGACCTTGCGTTTGGAATTTCTAGCTGTCACCGTCGGCATTGAAGATGCCGTCCCCGAGGAGGTCTCTGAGGCCTGTTTTGGTTAGGTGTCCTTTGTCGTAGTTGGTCAGGATGTGTTCCACGTTAGCGGGGTTGGCGGTGATGACGGATTTCCGGCCGAACGCGCCTTCGAGACGGAAGGTGAAGTTCGAGGTTGATGTTACGATATTGGGGCCAACCACAGTTGAATTTCGATATATCTGCTTTTGCTCATCTACCGGATGGCCCATGAGAACCTCTGCCGTAGTTAGAACCATGAGTCGATTATTTTCGAGTTTAAATGTGTATATGTAAAAATAGAACATATTCATAGTCCTTTTATGATATTCAGTGTGAAAATGGGATATTCAGTGTCTTTTAGTCATATTCAGTGTGTGTTGGCTTTCATTAACTTGTATTTAAGTCTTATTCAGTGTGTTTCAGTCCTGTTCAGTGTATTTTTAATCAAACAGTGTATTCATGTGACATTCAGTGTTTTTCATTCTTATTCAGTGTGTTAAAATATGATATTCAGCATGTTCAGTGTTAAAATATGACATTCAGTGTTAAAATATGTCATTCAGTGTTAAAATATGACATTCAGTGTGTTAAAATATGACATTCAGTATGTTCAGTGTTAAAATATGACATTCAGTGTTAAAATATGTCATTCAGTGTGTTAAAATATGACATTCAGTATGTTCAGTGTTAAAATATAACATTCAGTGTTAAAATATGTCATTCAATGTTAAAATATGACATTCAGTATGTTCAGTGTTAAAATATGTCATTCAGTGTTAAAATATGACATTCAGTATGTTCAGTGTTAAAATATGTCATTCAGTGTTAAAATATGACATTCACTGTTAAAATATGACATTCAGTATGTTCAGTGTTAAAATATGTCTTTCACTGTTATTATGCTTAAGTGTAAAAATGGGGCATTCAGTGTTAAACTATGACATACTATCGACCCCTCCCTCGCCTTCTCCGACTTCACATACTGCTGCACTATGAGCAACGAAAACGCAGACTCGAACTACGACGTGACCAAGAGATCCCCGATGGGCCCCAGCTCGGGGCAGTCGCACCAGTCGCCCAATCCAGACGTGAGCGACGACACCATACACATAATCACACATAATGGCACTGAATGACACATATCATTAAAAAAAAAAAACAGTGAAAGTCATAAAAATACATTGAAAGTAAAAACTTTTTTTATTAATTCATTTTCAATATTTTTTACACACATAAACTAGGCCACAACAACTAATACAACGTGGGATTTTGCTATATTCCATGCGCGCACCCCATATCTTTCCGTGTGTTTCAGTATAGTGATACCAAGTTCAGACTCAGCCTTCTGCTTGTCGAGCACCCATGCGTACTTGAATGACCTCTTGTTCATCTCAACAGCTTCCTTCAAAATGGAGTTCATATATACGTCGAGATGTAATAACGTTCCACACGGACCTTGTCGATCAACATATTGATTTTCCTTAGCTGTGCAGTCAGCAAGTCTTTATCAAGAGACTACAAAGAGTATGAAACAAGGTCAGTATCCAAGGTTACATAAATTAGAAACTAAGAGTCATTTCTATATTGAGCTCAAAGTTAATCAGTTGCTAGTAAAATGACGACAAAATTGATCCACACCTGTACCAAGTTATCGAGCAGAGAGCATGACAGTAGACATGAATACACTGAATGCACATATAAGTACACTGAATGACATATAAAAACACTGAATGTACTACTCTAGTCATCTAACCAAAGTACCAAACACGAATTTAAAATCAGCTCACTCAACTCAATCAAACAGAACCTAAAATCACGAAAAAAACTTCGTCAAGTCCATCAAGTTCATACTTCATACAATACCACTACACATCTTTAACTCAATGGTTCATTGTTCAATATTACATAAAATTTGCAATCAATTAAAGTGTAAGTTCGACTTTTAACAATGATAACTATGAGAAGTCAACAACCAAACCAAGAATGATTTCACACGGAATATCAAGAAGACAAGAAAAAGTGAAGCACTATACAATACCTTCCTAGAATCTGATTTTTTTTTGCTTCGGTCGATTCCCATTGATCACAATAAAAGGGGCATCAAGTACATCATTTAATTTCGATAATTGCAGAAGCTTCAAATCCGCGACGCGCTTGATCGCCTCGTTCTCCGAATCTCTGCTCGTCATTTCATCGAACACCTTGCGAGCACTCCAGAAACACCCGCCCCTTGGGCATTTCGTCGAGGCGCAGATCCTCGAGTCCCTGGCCAAGGTCGTAGATCTCGATTACGACCTCGTCAATGGCGGGCAGGATGAGTGGCGCAGAGGCGGCACCCGCGCGCGGCTTGATCTGCATCAGGAGTTCGACGAGGGACTGGAGCTTTTGGAAGAGGAGGAGCGCGCGGGCGATGTTGAGGTCGTCGTCGTCGGGACCCGCGGCGGCGGCGTGTTGAAATCGACCGGGAGAGATGAGTACGGAGTGTCGATATGAGGACGGATCGAACGTGAAGAGACGGATCGAACGTGAAGAGAGGAGAAGGTATAAAAGAAAGGGTAATACGGTCTTTGCACATTTTAGGCGGCCTAATTGACACGCGTAATTTCTCGAAAGCCTTATTGCCGAAAAATGTTGAAAATTGGCCTTATTGCCATTTTTCCCTTTAATATATAAAAAGTTAAACCGTTTGTATTTGTTGGTGCCTTGGTGGCATTGATATTATAATAAATATAAATTATAATTAATGGTTAATGTTTGTTTTTCAATTTGTTGGGCATTTTTCAATTTGTTGGGCATAGACGTACAATCTAACTGTTAAGAATGTTTAAGAATAGATAACTAATTATCCCGTGCAAATGAGACAGGATGCCCCTTAATCCCACTCACATATCACAGCACAGACCACATCTATCTAACCGAAGACTAACAAGATTGGCATCGATCACCTCAATTAACCTTTGCAGACAATCATCCATGAAAAATTGAACCCCCACATGAAGAAAAAAAATGAATAATACGTTAGTGTTGCAAACTTAGAGGGATGTATTCGTCTAAAATTCTGTAGGATTTATTTGGACTTTGATAGTCAATGAAAATTCAATTCAAATTTTTAAAAGTACAATTAAAATTTAAAAGTATTCAATACAGATTTTGGTATAATACTATAACAATCTATTAATAATAGTACATGTATATTGAAAGCAAATACAAATACACTAGTGTACTCGTATCCTTAACTCGTAACAAAGACGAGTTTATTGATGATCGTCTAATACCCGGTCGATGTGACGGAAATCGGGCTAGTTACTCGATTCTTCTTGTTCGACCAAGTAATGGATCCGAACCCCTTGTATCCACCAATGCCTTTCTTCAACGTGAATGTAGCTGTATATCGTTGCTTATCTCCCGTCTTTCCGAAAACAAGTCGCGATGGCTGCACACTGACGCTCACTTCTGGAGGCGCCTCGAACGAAACTTTATAAATGGACTGCGCGTCCCCCACATTAGTTAGTTCTCGAGTGTAGGTTACAACGTCCACAGATCTCCCGAAAACTACAGAGAAGGATGGGTAGTTGAGCTGGCCTGGATCCATGATTTTGCTCTTAGGGCAAGTAATGTTTCTCCTCACGACCGCTTGTATCTTTTCGATGGTGTAGTTGGTGGAGCAGAGGAACGTGGTGTAATCTTTGGCCGTGGCATCGTATACGAGCCCAGGTGCGAGGGAATTGTGTAGGTTGACGTGGCCCGATCCTTGAGCCCACGGGGTGGATACGGTACTGTTGTTAGCCAAGTCACCAAGTGGAGAATTGGTGTTGTCGAGGGTGTAGGCCGTGGTCATCAATGCCGATTTGATAGCGCTCGGGCTCCACTTCGGATGCGCCGCCTTGAGCAATGCCGCAAGGCCGCTTACGTGTGGACAGGACATTGATGTGCCGGATATAATGTTGAATTTGGTTCTCCTTTTATCCTCCGGGAGGCCGGTGGGCCCTATGACCCCTGACCATGCTGCCATGATCAGCATCCCTGGAGCGATCACGTCCGACTTTAGGATCTCAGGAGTTGCCGTGTTTGGGCCCCTAGAACTGAATGCCGTAACCATCGGTGACGGCTTCACGTTCAACACCGCCCCCCCGCCAAAGCTCAAAACCGCAGTTGCCTTATTACCCATCTCCCACATGTACTTCCTAATCTTTTCCCCTACTCCATTCCCAACTCCCAACGCCGGCAAAAGGTGGCTGTCCTCGAGCAGTTCCTCTCCTCCGACCCGCTTTGTGTTGGCGATAATCATCCCGACCCCACCAGCTCTCCTCACCTCCACGCCCTTGGCCGCCCGACCCGCCCCTCTGTCGCAGAGCACTACTTTCCCGCGCACAAGATTCGAGTCGAGTGAGCCCTGTAAGCACAACTTGCTAGCCCTAGTATTATTATCGTACACCAATCCCACCAGCCCACTCCCCATGCCTTTATCAGTGTACAGCGACACCCCGGTATAGTTTTCCCCATTCCCCAGGGTCACATAGGCAGGGAATCCCCTGTCTATCGTACTCGCACCCACAGTCATTATCCACGGAGCAACGTTCGACACCGTACCTTCGTCTGGCCCGTCATTCCCCGCCGAGCACGACACGAAGATCCCTTTCTCCATCGCGGCGAAAGCCCCGACGGCTATATCCATACTCTTAACGCAAAAGTAATCTGTCCAGAACTTGAACTAATTTAAAGTAGAAAAACAAAACGATATTGTTTGATAAACCGGCTGCCTACTTATTATTGTTTGGAAAAAAAAAGCATAACTGAACTTCTTGCAAATCCAACACTTTGTTCCTAACTCGCTGCACTCAATTTGGGACAAGATCTTTCTGACCAATCAATTTGAAATTGGTCTTGAAGTTGTTCTTCACCCACTTTATACTCAATATTTCTTGCTCGCTCAAAGCATCCCGGTTCATCTGCAACGCAACATTCGAGCATTCACCATTGTTTAGTTTTTTCCTATAACCTGATTTCAGCATGATGTCTGCTTGTAACGCTACGCCACACATCCACATATTTATCATTTAGACCTAATACCATTATAGAGAAATATCATAATATTATGTTATCGAAATACTACTGCAAAACCACGTATTGTGTATCGAAAATATATCTGAAATGCTAGCATTATAAAACTCTGTGAAGAAAGAGTTGGTTATACCATAATAACTGCCTCTTTTAAGCACTCCTCAGACCTTGATTGTCTTGACGACATGGAGTCATAATGGAAAAAACACTTTGAAAAGGGGTCGAAAGTTAAGAGTGTGTAGTGGAATTTCCGCTAGTGGATCAGCGGAATGAAGATTAAATGCGCGCTCCCCAAGTACTCATACAGCGGCTCAAAAATAAATTGATGCATTGCCATTGCGTCAATATTCTCGATCACGACATGTATTCTATAAAAAAAGAAAAAGTTGGAAAATTTGTTAGAGTCATTCTTATCACAAGACAATCAGCTCACAACCGATTAAATTATTATATGAAGAATAGAACTATAATATACACTGTAAAGTAAGTAGCAGTGTGTGTAATAGAGTTTGAAACATGGTAATTATCTTCCTCAATTTATCCTGTGTCGATAAACTGTTTCTAAATTTCAAGCCGATTTAATAACATGTTTATTATTTTATCATCACATACTCAAGATTTAACGCATAATTGGTAGACAAATATATATATATATATAATGGCGATACTTATATACACAAACTTCAAGCACACGGAACAAATAATAGTTACTTTAAGCTTCTGAATTTCAAGCACACAGAATTATCTATCAGAATTCGGTACACTATTCAGTAACCTATAATCAGATGAATGAAGTCCATATCTTTACTAATTGTGATGTCCATGAACAAATAATAGTTACTTTAGTTAATCACTATAACATAAATGTGGTTCAAAGATATAAGCACTCACAAAAAAATTCATTTGCTGAAAAAATACTATTAAATTGTCTGATTCAACTACTACATTTGTTAAATTTATAACAAATAAAAAATTATTGAATTCTAAACTATAACCTACACTGTGAAAATATATGTGTAGTGTTTGTAAAAGATTAGAAAGAGTTTCTTATACCATAATAGATTTTGATATTTTTCAAAATTGGACACTTGTTCATTAACTAATGTCCTGGCAGTAATATACCTTGTGGTATAATGTATAAATCCTGAGTTCATGGTTAGACTATTTGATTTTGTTTTTGGTATTGTCCATGAACCAATTTGAGTAGTTGCATACACTACCAGAACATATGCAGTGTCTGTAATAGTGTTAGTTCCAACTACAAAGATTACAGTGTACCTGATATGTTTGTTATACACTTGTTAACAGGGATAAAAAACCGGGCAGAGCGGTTCAATCTGCCCTGAAAACACAAAAGAGAGTATTTGAGGATTGAGCGAACTGATTTTCTTGGAAAGAAAATGAAAGTCCTTTTTTTTTTTAGCTAGAAATGGAAATTATATCTTTTTTGGGGGCTGTCCATCCGCCTTTTCTGGTAAGCCTTACAGTGTATTTATAGGGATACAACTAGGGTTTTTCCTCTTTTAACCTAATGGGCTTTAATAAAAGCAGTTTCATGGGCCTGGTATACGGTCCGGCCCACACTTCCGCCGCCTTTCCAGTCGAGCAAAACGGTACGCCCAACGGGGAACCTCCCAGCTTGATCATCCTGTCTATGCTCAGCTCGGCGCGATCCCATGGCTTTGCAGACTCCCTTTGTCCCGGGTGATCTTCGATCCTGTCCACCTCAGATGGGGGGCATCCTAGGAAGATGATGGATGGTCTGCTCGGCGGAGACTTGCAGGTACCTCGACGGGGCTTCGCTCCTCGGACCTCCGGGATGAAATGATACGACGAGTTCTCCTTGATCTCGGACCCGTCCCCGAGCTGGCGACCGGGTTGCGATCCTTTCCATTGGTTAAATAGGATAATAATAATAATAATAATAATGATAAAAATAGTGATATAACAAATGCCCCTCGGGAGAGGTGTGATCGGCTATGGGTGAGCAGGCCTCTCACGACCGAGATGGGAACTATTTTTAAACCGTCAGCTGCCTCCTCGGATAACTTCCCTGCCGCCATAATGGTTAGTGGGCCTGATGGGACTTTTTGCAGGGGCCCACATGTCTTTTCAAATTAAAATAGGGTACGCTTTTTCGAATTTCAAAAACGCACGCCCCCGCCTCTTCACATTCCCTGCATATATACCTTTTGGGAAAACCGTCCCATTACTCACGTTCTTCTCCAGCGGTTTATCAGAAAAAACAAAAGCGAAAAAGGAAAAAGAACTCCGGCGGTCTGAAAATCTTCCGGCGGCCTCCTTACATCTCTCCGTTTCTCAGGTACGTGAACTCCCCGCGACCCTATTTTCGTTTCCTGTATCGCGGTTCGGTCCCCTGATGGGGTTTCTTTTTTCTTTTTGAGAAATCGTTTAGGCTTTTCAATTTCCGGCGGCGGCTCTGGCCTTAAGCTCCGTCGATAGGGTTTTTTGGGAGATATAGAACTCTTTAGGTTAAGATTCCCAAGCCTTTTCCCCTTCTGCTATAAACGGGCATGAATAACGATCGATCTCCCCCCTCTCAGTCCCTGGGACCGCCATGCGATACTGGGACTTCTGGTTTGGCCTCTTCTTCGGGGAGACTAGGGTCTAACCCCGAATCGTCACCTCCTGTGAAATGGACGGTATCTAAATTCCCCTTCACCGAGGAGGAAACGGGTGACATGTTGGGCGGACAGGCGGATAAAGATTATCGTCGCCTTTGTGATATCCTCGCTGGTTCAAGGGGTCCCCCTTCCTCTTTTAATTATTCCCGATACTCCGCCGAGCGGCCTTATAAGTTTGTTCCGCGAAGACGGTTCCATCTCGTCAAGGAGCGCCGCAACACGCCTTTCGACGCGAGCTGGCGGAAAAGCACGGTGAACGAGGAAGAGCTGCAGATGATGAGGGAGAAATGGCAGGTCCCGAATGAAGTCCATTTATACGCTCCCCAGGTAGATGAGTTTGCTGACTCTCCCCCTCCGGGCATGTTGGCCGTAAATTATTCGATGATGGAGAGTGGGCTCCGTTTTCCTTTGCACTCCTCGGTGGCACACTTCTTACATTTGCAGGAGATAGCTCCTATCCAGATAACCCCGAATGGTTGGGTGATGATATACGTTTATTGCATTATGTTCGGATTCTACGGATTGTACCGGGGACCGACGGGTTTCGAGCTTATTTATCTCCTTTATATGAGCGCCACCAGCGGAGGGGACTATTATTTGAAGCAGCGGCACCAGATTATAAAAGAGTTGCCGAGCAAACAACCGGAATGGACCGAGAAATGGTTCTTCGTCGCGGGGGAGTGGAACTCGAAAGACTTCCATATCGACGGGGAATACCGGCTGACAGCGAACCGTTAGTCTCTTCGGCCTTTACTTAGATTTCTATCTTTAATCTTTTAAACGGGGTTCAGCCCATTTTGTGTTTCCTGATCTTGTCTGTCTGCCCTTCTAGGCTTTAAAGCTCCAGCCGAGGACGGGTTAGGATGGGATTTCTTAACGATCTGGGAGAGGATAAAATCTCTTCCCGGAGACGATTGTAAATATAAGCTCTGGTTGACCGACGCCAGACGAATTCGGGCTCGCTTTTTTACGATTCCCCGTGATGTAGAGAGCATTTATCCGCGTGAGTTTCCCGGTGATCGTGTTCCTTGTTGAGAGTTTATGTTATTTTCTGACCCTCAGCTTTTATTTTGTTTTCAGCTCATCGTTATCCTCGGATCATGCGCCCCCTCAAAAGTTCTGACATGGAGAGCCCTCACGAGAAAGCCAGAAGGGAGAGAGAAAAAATGGCGAAACTTGCCTCGGGCCCCAAAAAACCGAAGAAAACGAGCCGCGGAAAACAGAGCGACGTGACGGTGGCTTTGGCTCCGCCTCCGCAGGCTCCTCCTATGGGGTTTCCCTCCCCTTTACCTCTGAACCAAATTCTCCCCGGGAGCCTGGAAGAGAATCTGGTCATTCCTGAAGGCTCGGAGAGGGCGCCGGGGACAGTGACCATCGGGGAAAAGAGGCCGCGCGACGAGGAGACCCCGGCTTCGGACGAGCAGGGAGCGAAGTTTAGCGCTCCCATTACCAATGTTGTCCTGGAGACTCGGATCATTCGTCCTCGGAGGACGAAAGGTCCTCGTCCCGCGAAAGAAAAAAGCCCGAGCGATGTGAGCATGAGTGAGCCCATCTTTGGCGTTGATGCGGGGAAAGTTCAAAGGTATCTCTTTTTCATCCGGGTTTCTTTATTTGTTGCTCGGCTTTCTTTCTGATCCTTACATTGTTTCAGCATTCACGAGGCGGATTCGGAGATCCCCATTGCTGCGGCTTATCTGAAAGCCGCCCTGCCACCCTACGAGGACGACGCGATTCCTCTGCACGTCCAGGAAGCCGTGGACAACATACTGGGAGCCTGGTCGCACCGGATGGAAAGTTACACTTCTGAGCCTGGCCACATGTTGAACATGCTCAAGGTTCAGGCTGCTCGGATCCCGGTAATGGTCAACCAGCTCGGTCGTCTCCTGGAGGATCGAAAGGGGAAAGGTGTCGCCACTCCTTCTGCCTCGTCGGCCGAAGGGGAAAATCTCCGGAAACGCCTTTCCGAGCTGCAGGGCAAGTATGAGCTCGAAGTTGGCCTGAAGCTGTCCTTGGAGACTGAAGTGGGGGATCTAAAAGAGAGACTTGCTGCCCGGGAGTCCTTGGCGGACGAGAATGAAAAATTGTTGAAGGAAATCGAGGGTTATAAGAAAGCATTGAAAGATTGTGAGACAGCGGTGTTCAGGCACGACGCGGACGTGGCCAAGTTGTCCACTAAGATGGCCGAGATGGCGAACCGCACCGTCGAGGCCGAAAAACAAGCCCGGGAGGCGGTGGAGGCCGCTGGCTTGCAACTAAAAGAGATGAAAGCTTCGTTGGCTAAAGAGCGCCTTGACGCGGCGCAAGTCACCGAGGATCTGAAGAAGATGCGGGAAGATGAAACTGCCCGGCTCGCTGACCCTTGGGAGAATTTGAAGGAGTTCAGTAATTATTCGTATTATTGTGCATTCTTTGATGGCGTCCGAGGGCTGATAAAAGCTGGCCAACCCGTAGATGCTCTGATGTCGGTCGTCAAGACGTATGCCTCCTCGAACACCCTTCATCCGGAGATGAAATTGTCCATTCTGGATTTGGAGAATGAGCACAAGATAGATCTCTCCTGGTGGCCGAGTAAGGGTCAGCTCTTCGACCCCAAAGACTTGGAATCGGACGAGGACGAGACGGATGAGGCTGAGGTCGAAGCGGATGAGGTCTTCGCGAATTCTCTGATCAATGATGGGGAGGTCCCAACTCAGGAAAGTTGATGGTTTATAGTCTTGTTCATAACCTTCTATTTCAGTTGTGGTGTTTGGTCGGTTCGCGGCCTTGAACAATGTTTTGTCTTGTTTTCCTAGGATACTCTGAACAATGTTTTGTCTTATTTTTACCTTAAGCGGTTTTGGTTGAATATCACGTTTTATATGCTCGCCCTTTCTCTTAGCTTCCTCGTCTTTTAGGGTTTTTCCTTTGGCGGGAAATCCTCCCGCCGGACGTGTTTGATTTTCCTTTTTAGAAGGAGATTTCCGCCAAAAGGAAGGTCCTTTGGGCGGGAAGATCTGAAATTTTAAGCTCTTATAAATAGGCTTGATTTGGACATATCTTTAAGGAAGAAAAAATGAGTTCGAGCCAGAAGAAAAATTCAAACAAGGGAAAACAGGTTGCCCAGGAGGTGCCGGAGTATGCGGACGGCTATTATGACGTTGCCGTTCATTCCGACGGTTGGCGCCGTTTGCGCCAGAGATTTGATGGCAAATGGCATCGCAACAACTTTCCTCTTCCCAATGCGTTCGTGCAACCTTTGGAAAAGTTCCTGGGCGAGGAGATCCCATTTCACGACTCCAACGAGCAAGCCTGGGTTGCAACGAAAACCAAACTTAGGCGGCAGGTGGCTTTTGGTGGTCCGGGATGGGTCGACTTTGTTCAGCATGCGGGCATTCAAGCGGGCTGGGAGGTGTGGCTGATATGGAAACCGGGGTTCGGGTTTCGGGTCAGCCTTTTTGACCTGGAGCGTCTCAATGTATCGTTCCCCCCTCAGGCCCGTGCGCGCGGGCTGGCTGATTCCCTCGGCCTCCCGTATTTGGATTGATGTTTACCGAGCTTCATCACCTCGTCTTTAAATAAGCGCCCCCTACGGGGTTTGACTGTAGTCACTTATTCAAATATTAATAAATTTTCGTTTCGAAAACACCAAACGCCTTTAATGTGACCAACTGTTCGTATTTATTGCTCCTCGATCCATGTTGGCTTTTATAAAGTGAACTCTTTCTGTTATCACACTCATATGCGAAATCGTTGTTCTAATAGCGATGTCGACCCGTATCGAGTTCTCAAATAATTCGCATTCGTTTGAGCGGGCGTTCAATGGCTCCTGGCATAGGGAGGTATTTCCCATTCCCGCGGCCTTTTTACGTCCGATTAACGACAGGGTGACGGATGAGATCTCCATGACAGATCCTTGGGGTCGCGAGTGGAGTCCTTCCCTCACCCGTTTCCGGAACCAAGTTGCCATTTCTGGAGCCGAATGGGAAAGGCTCGTCGGCGGGTTTGGGATACGGGAAGGCTGGACGGTTCGAATTACTTGGTCTGACGTCGAAGGCTTTTTAATCGATGTATTCGACCACGACCGTAACTCGATGGCGCGTCCGGTTAGGGATCGTCCTTGGTCTTGCCAGCGAGGAACTCGTGGATCAAGGATAAGCTCGTGGCCTCCACGGCCAACCCATGACCGATGGGGGCGTCCCCTTCGTTGATACCCTCGATCGTCGACCTTATTTCCTTTGTCATTTTCGCTATTGTTTTGTGCTTGTATGCTCGCGGAATTTCAAAATTTTCTTTAATAAAAAACAATGTTTTTTCATTTATTCGTTTACGGAGGTTTGTGTGTGCGCGGGGCAAAATGTCATGGCCGAGGATGGGACTTATCCGATCCCCGGTCTTACTTTGGATTTTTCCTGTTCGATCGGCTAGGCGACGGATCGCCCAGCTCATCTCAGGCTCGGGGAGAGCGGACTCGTCCCCGGTAAAATAATCACGGTCCTCGACGTATCGAAGGAGTCGTGGCCGAGGATGGGACTTATCCGATCCCCGGTCTTACTTTGGATTTTTCCTGTTCGATCGGCTAGGCGACGGATCGCCCAAATCATCTCAGGCTCGGGGAGAGCGGACTCGTCCCCTGTAAAATAATCACGGTCCTCGACGTATCGAAGGAGTCATGGCCGAGGATGGGACTTATCCGATCCCCGGTCTTACTTTGGATTTTTCCTGTTCGATCGGCTAGGCGACGGATCGCCCAGCTCATCTCAGGCTCGGGGAGAGCGGACTCGTCCCCGGTAAAATAATCACGGTCCTCGACGTATCGAAGGAGTCGTGGCCGAGGATGGGACTTATCCGATCCCCGGTCTTACTTTGGATTTTTCCTGTTCGATCGGCTAGGCGACGGATCGCCCAGCTCATCTCAGGCTCGGGGAGAGCGGACTCGTCCCCGGTAAAATAATCACGGTCCTCGACGTATCGAAGGAGTCGTGGCCGAGGATGGGACTTATCCGATCCCCGGTCTTACTTTGGATTTTTCCTGTTCGATCGGCTAGGCGACGGATCGCCCAGCTCATCTCAGGCTCGGGGAGAGCGGACTCGTCCCCGGTAAAATAATCACGGTCCTCGACGTATCGAAGGAGTCGTGGCCGAGGATGGGACTTATCCGATCCCCGGTCTTACTTCTGTACTTGAGGAAAGAAAAAACTTTTATTCCGTCATAAGAGAAAACGTTCGGGTATAAAGATATTACTGATAATACTTTTTTAGGTGGAGGGCATTCCAGTAATACTGATCGGCCACCCCGTCGAGATGCTCCAGCTCGTACGAACCCTTTTCCACGTGCTTTCTCACTCGCATTGGGCCCTCCCAGTTCGGGCCCAATGCCCCAGCGTTTGGTCCGAGCACGCGTTTCAAGACCAGATCCCCGGCTTGAAATTTTCTGATCTTAGCCTTGGAGTTATAAAAACGCTCGGCTCTTTGTTTTGCTGCTGCGTTCTGGAAGACTGAGTTTAGCCTCCGCTCTTCTAGGAAATCCAGCTCCAAACGCAGAGCTTTGTCGTTGTTTTCATTTAAGTCCTGCGAAGTTCGATGACTGGTGACCTCTATCTCAGAGGGTATCACTGCTTCGGCTCCGAAAGCCAGGGCAAAAGGCGTCTCCCCGGTGGCGGCTTTGCTCGTCGTCCTATATGACCACAGGACGTCGGGTAGTTCGGCTGCCCATCGCCCTTGTCGCTCTTCAAGTTTAGCCTTGATTGTGTGCTTCAGAATTTTATTAACGGCTTCTACCTGCCCGTTGGTCTGGGGGTGATAGGGAGTAGAAAATGCCTTCTTGATTTTCCATTTATCAAAGAAATTCATGATATCCTGCCCGTCGAACTGTTTCCCATTGTCCTAGGTAATGGTGTGGGGGATCCCGAAACGGCATATGATATTTTTCCAGATAAATTTGATGATCGCCTTTTGGTCGATGACCCTCAGCGGCTCAGCCTCGGCCCACTTGGTGAAATAATCCACGGCGACGACTGCATACTTCACTCCTCCCGGCCCGGTGGGCAAAGGTCTGATCAGATCAATTCCCCAGGAGGCAAAAGGCCATGGGCTGTAAATAGAGTTTAGGTATTCAGGCGCAGTTCGGATGATTGGAGCGGTTATCTGGCAGCGATGGCATTTCCGAGCATAACTTATGGCGTCTTTCCTTAGGGTAGGCCAGTAGTATCCCTGTCGGACTGTTTTGTGGGCCAGAGACTGACCTCCCGCATGGTTTCCGCACACACCATCATGGATCTCGCCAAAAACCCTGTTCCCTTCCTGCGGGGTTATGCATCTGAGCAAGGGTAGGTACAAACTCCTTCGGTACAAAATATCCCCGATCATAGTGTATCTGGCCGCTCAGATTCTGAGCTGCTTAGCCTCGATCCGGTCCGCGGGCAGGATTCCGTCTACCAGGTAAGATCTGATTGGGTCCATCCATGTCTCGCCACGGTCCACGAGGGTGATCAGTTCTTCTGTTGACGAGATGGCGGATCGATTTTGGCGAGTCAACATCACGTTTGCCAGGTCAGCGGTCCCCTCCGAGGAGGCTAGTTTGGATAAGGCGTCTGCCTGGGAGTTCAACTCTCTCGGGATCTGTTCGATGAATGTCCTCGGTATTTTCTCGCACAAAGAGATCACATGCTCGTAATACTTTTCCATCCGGTCGCATCGAGTTTCATAGCTCCCTTTGATTTGGTTTACCACCAAGAGTGAATCCATGAAGATCTGTAAGTTTTCGGCGCCGACTGCCAGAGCGAGATTCAGCCCGGCAATCAATGCTTCATATTCCGCCTCGTTATTCGTCGCTTCAAACTCGAACTTCACCGCATGTGCAAATGATTGTCCACCTGGTCCGACCAATACTATTCCAGCCCCGGCGTGGGAGGAGTTAGAGGAACCATCCACGTACAACTTCCATGGCGGGACCGAGGAGGACGGGGTGGAGTCTGGGAACGTCAATTCCACTATGAAATCTGCCAAAGCCTGCCCTTTTATCGCCGTTCTCGGGGCGTAAGTGATGTCGTATTGCCCTACTTCTAGGCTCCACTTTAGCAATCGACCATTTGTGTCCGGTCTCTGCAAAACCTGTCGTAATGGCATGGTCGTCAGAACTTCCACCGGGTGGTCGAAAAAATAAGACCTCAGCTTCCGCACGCTCATCACGAGGGCGTATGCGAGCTTTTCCAAAGGGGTGTATCGTGTCTCAGCGTCGTGGAGGACCTGGCTGACGAAATAGATAGGCTTGTGTAGCTGTCCCTCCGCCCGGACGAGAACCGAGCTCATGGCGTGTTCAGACGCGGCTAGGTAAAGGAAAAGTTTTTCCCCGGCGACCGGCTTAGAGAGGATGGTGGGGTTTCCGAGGTGTTCTTTCAGTCGTAAGAAAGCTTCCTGACTCTCCTTCCCCCATTTGAATTTCTGGTCCTTTATCGATTTGAAGAATGGACGGCTTTTGTCACCGAGCCGAGGAATAAAACGGCTGAGGGCGGCTAGACAACCTGTTAATTTTTGCACATCCTTCAGAGTGCGGGGTTCCCTCAGATCCTGGATGGCTCTGATCTTTTCTGGGTTCACCTCGATACCCCTGAGACTGACGATGTGCCCGAGGAATTTCGTGGCGTATACCCCGAAATGACACTTCTTAGGGTTGAGCTTCATGTTATAGAACTTCAAAATCTCGAAGGCGACTTTCAAATCTTTCACGTGGTCCTCCTCGGACTTGCTCTTTATGATTATGTCGTCCACGTACACCTCCATAGTATCTCCAATCTGATCGGCAAACATTTTTTTCACCAGTCGTTGGTAGGTGGCCCCCGCGTTCTTCAGGCCAAACGGCATCCTCTTCCAACACAGCACTCCCTTGTCCGAATAGAAAGAAGTGTGTTCTATATCCTCCTCGGCCATAGGAATCTGGTGATAACCTGCGAAACAATCACAGTTAGAAAAAATGGCGTGCCTGGCGACGCTATCAACCAGATGGTCAATATGGGGTAGGGGGAAATGGTCCTTCGGGCACGCTCTGTTCAAATCAGTAAAATCGATGCAAAGACGCCAAGCATCATTGGCCTTTTTGACGAGCACAACATTCGCGATCCATTGGGGCTCCTCTTCGGCCTCTCGCACAAGGTCGTTATCGACTAACTTCTTAACTTCCACCGCCAAAGCTGCGTACTTCTCCGGTCCCATCTTCCTTCTCTTCTGGGCGATGGATTTCTTTTCTGGGTCAATTTTCAGATGGTGACAGGCATGCTTAGGATCGATACCGACCATATCTTTATGGGACCAAGCGAAAGCGTCCGTATTTTGGCTTAAGAAATCGACCAGCTCGTTCCTCAGACGCTCAGGGATTTTCTTTCCGATAAAGACTTCTAAATCTGGTCTGTTCGGGTCCAGACCTATCTTTTCCACCTCGTCGACTGCCGTACACATCGATGGCACCCGGGGGTCGGGTATGTCATTTGGTTCGAAACCGATCCGTGGATCCAGGTCTTCGGGTTCCACGGTTTGCGTGCCCGACCAGGGTTCAGTGTTTTGAGCGATAGGCATCTCGTCGATGAGTATGTGCAAAAATTGTGCCTCGAGCTCGGGAGTCATCTCCGCGGAGTCGCTAACTATGCGGGGCTCTATTTCGAAAAACTTGGGGTCTCCGGGGGCGCCCTCATCCCATAGGGCTGTTAGATAATCCTGGGCATCTACATCCATTTCATCCGTGGGGTCTATCTCTCGGACCTCAGTTATAGTGTCCTCGATTCCATCTCTTCGAGGTTCTTCGCCTTCCGGGGTGGATTTTTGGGAAGTTATTTGGGGGTTAACGCCCCCAAATGCCCCAGTGTTAACACCGTTGTTATTTGGACGTATGTTTGCATCAGAACACGAAAGGTAATTAAAACACTTCCTTGCCATATATTGGTCACCCCGAAGGGTGCCGACCGCACCACTCAAGGTGGGAAACTTAATACAGTAGTAATGGGAGGACGCCACGGCCTCAAAGGCATCGAGAAATGGCCTCCCGAAAAAAGCATTATAGATATTGTCTGCATCGACGATAACAAAATTCAACATTCGAGTCATATTTATGCTCGGGTCTTGGCAGTCCTTCAACTCGACTGCCATCCTTATACGTCCTCGGGGACGCACCACCACATCACCGAATTCCTTCAAGACTCCATCATATGGTCGGACATAACTGGAGAGGTCGCCGAGCTGGTCCAATGCCGACTTGAAAATGAGGTTGCAATGGGCCCCGTTGTCCACCAGGATCCTGGCCACCTCGATCCCGAGGATCCTCGCAGTGACCACCAGAGCGTCTTCCTTGGGATACTTTATCCCCTCCCTATCTTTCTCGGAGAAAGTTATGGTAATCCCGCGGGCGATAGTCGACTCTACCTGGGGGATCACCACATTCACACCCTCAAACTCACGCAACTCCTCTTTCTTCTGCCTCTTTGATTTGTGGATGATCGGCGTTAAGCCGCCGATCATGTTGACACGTGCTCCTCCGCGGATGGGGGGATCTTCATCTTCGGGTATCACCGCTGGCGGTGGGGGCAAAACTAACTGGTTTGGCCCGGGATGATCTGGTTCACGTCTCTGCTGTTGATTAGGTCGACGGTTCTGGTCATCTTGATATCCCCGGCCTCGGCCTCTTCCCCCTCTTCCACGGTCGCCGCCCCCGCGGCCGACGCCTCCACGTCCGGCGGCTGTACGACCGCGCTTCGGTGCCCGGAGGAGATCGGCCAGACTCCCGTCTTCATAGAGCTGGCGAAGTTGAGCGATCAGATCGCGGCATTCATCAGTCCTATGCCCGTTTTCCTGGTGGAAAGAGCACCATTTGCGCGGATTTCTCTCGTCGGGACGGCTCCTCATGGCCTGAGGGGGAGTGAGAATATTAATGTCCCGCTCGTAGAAGATTTGGAGGATCTGGGTAGGGGTTTGCCCTAGGAACGTCCCCTCCTCGGCACACTCGTTGACGATCTCGACCTTCCGCGGTGCTTGGAAGGTTACCTGGTACGGCTTGTAGTTGGGCTTCTTCTTTCCAATTTCATGGTATTTAACCGTTGGAGGTGGCTCCGTCCAGTAACCAACAGTTGCCGGGCTGGCGGGCTTCTTCTCGCCAGAGGGTTTCTCTTCCTTCTCGGGCTCCAGTTCTTTCATCCGCTGGTCGTATATGCGCTGCTGGGCGATCTCCTCGCCAGCTCTTCTGCGGAACTCAGTGTATGACTTTGGGTAGTCCTTCATCATCGGTTTGAACAGGCTGGACGTCGGTCGCAAACCGCCCACTACAGAGTGAACGAGGATCTCGTCGCTCACCCGATCTCCCTGCTTAGCGATCCACTCTACTCGGTCTATGTAAACCTCGTCGGTCTCGTCCTTGCCCTGCTTGACTCCCATCAGACGTTGGCGGCCCTCCGAATATCTTACTTTGGACACAAAGTAAGAAACGAACTCGTCTCCTAACTCTCCGAAACTGTCGATCGACCTCGGCGGTAGGCTGGTATACCAACGGTGGGCCATGTCGCCGAGAGTCAGAGGGAAAAGGCGGCATTTCGTTGCTTCTGTTGCTCCTCGGCCAACCATGTACGTGTTGTATTTGTTTAGATGGACGTCGGGGTCGGACGCTCCGTCATAGATGAAAGTCAGCAACGGGG
Source organism: Euphrasia confusa (assembly GCA_954870475.1). NCBI lineage: Eukaryota > Viridiplantae > Streptophyta > Magnoliopsida > Lamiales > Orobanchaceae > Euphrasia > Euphrasia confusa. Next base: position 31,378,055 of record OX940960.1, read on the forward strand.
CAACGTCGGGTTGTGATCTGGCTTGTTCGATCCTTAGGCTCAACGGCTCAGCGAGAGCGGATCTCTTCTTGGGATCGTTGTCCTGCTCGGCCAACCTTCGTTCTACCTCCTCCAAGCATTTCGCGAGTTCGGGGTCGGTTACGACGACTGTCCTCGGGTTTGCCGCAGCGCGGCTAGGGCTGACCGCCTGTCTTCTCTGCGCCGTTGCCCGAGTAGCTTCCTCGCGGGCCTCGGCCTCGAACTCTTCTTCTAGGTGGCGGGCGTCAGGGTTTTGCTTTTCGATGACCGGCCTTTTCTCCAGGAAACGGGATCGGGCTTCCAGCTTTTGTATGGTTCTCTTGATTTGCTCGGGGGTATTGACTTGCCTCAGGTCCAGATCTGGTTCTCCCTCGTTGGCGGGCGACATCAGCTTTTCCGCCTCTAGCACCTGTTCGTGAAGAATCCTCTGTCTCTCCCTGGCCTCGGCCTCCTCCGCTCGTAAGGTCTCGATCCACGCCAGCTGGCGAGCGATCTCATCAGGGACTATGGGGGTCGTCGTTTCGAGGTCGTTTTGCGACATGCAGGCCTTGCCCGTGCTTGTCGCTTTCTGGGGAGTTTCTTCTCCGCGATCGGCAGCGGCGGTACCTGAAATACCTACGATATCCATTGTCAAGAAATCAAAAAAAGGTTAGCTCAACGCTCGAGGATTCCCCCTCCTTCTAGCGCCAATTGTTAACAGGGATAAAAAACCGGGCAGAGCGGTTCAATCTGCCCTGAAAACACAAAAGAGAGTATTTGAGGATTGAGCGAACTGATTTTCTTGGAAAGAAAATGAAAGTCCTTTTTTTTTTTAGCTAGAAATGGAAATTATATCTTTTTTGGGGGCTGTCCATCCGCCTTTTCTGGTAAGCCTTACAGTGTATTTATAGGGATACAACTAGGGTTTTTCCTCTTTTAACCTAATGGGCTTTAATAAAAGCAGTTTCATGGGCCTGGTATACGGTCCGGCCCACACTTCCGCCGCCTTTCCAGTCGAGCAAAACGGTACGCCCAACGGGGAACCTCCCAGCTTGATCATCCTGTCTATGCTCAGCTCGGCGCGATCCCATGGCTTTGCAGACTCCCTTTGTCCCGGGTGATCTTCGATCCTGTCCACCTCAGATGGGGGGCATCCTAGGAAGATGATGGATGGTCTGCTCGGCGGAGACTTGCAGGTACCTCGACGGGGCTTCGCTCCTCGGACCTCCGGGATGAAATGATACGACGAGTTCTCCTTGATCTCGGACCCGTCCCCGAGCTGGCGACCGGGTTGCGATCCTTTCCATTGGTTAAATAGGATAATAATAATAATAATAATAATGATAAAAATAGTGATATAACAAATGCCCCTCGGGAGAGGTGTGATCGGCTATGGGTGAGCAGGCCTCTCACGACCGAGATGGGAACTATTTTTAAACCGTCAGCTGCCTCCTCGGATAACTTCCCTGCCGCCATAATGGTTAGTGGGCCTGATGGGACTTTTTGCAGGGGCCCACATGTCTTTTCAAATTAAAATAGGGTACGCTTTTTCGAATTTCAAAAACGCACGCCCCCGCCTCTTCACATTCCCTGCATATATACCTTTTGGGAAAACCGTCCCATTACTCACGTTCTTCTCCAGCGGTTTATCAGAAAAAACAAAAGCGAAAAAGGAAAAAGAACTCCGGCGGTCTGAAAATCTTCCGGCGGCCTCCTTACATCTCTCCGTTTCTCAGGTACGTGAACTCCCCGCGACCCTATTTTCGTTTCCTGTATCGCGGTTCGGTCCCCTGATGGGGTTTCTTTTTTCTTTTTGAGAAATCGTTTAGGCTTTTCAATTTCCGGCGGCGGCTCTGGCCTTAAGCTCCGTCGATAGGGTTTTTTGGGAGATATAGAACTCTTTAGGTTAAGATTCCCAAGCCTTTTCCCCTTCTGCTATAAACGGGCATGAATAACGATCGATCTCCCCCCTCTCAGTCCCTGGGACCGCCATGCGATACTGGGACTTCTGGTTTTTTGAAAGCATTACAAATAATCATTTTGTTAACTCGTTACTAAGAGAGGAGTGCACGAGTCTATTGATGATGATGGTGATCGTTTAAAACTCGGTCGATGTGACTGAAACCGGGCTAGTAACTCGATTCTTCTCGTTCGACCAAGTAATGGACCCGAACCCCTTCAATCGACTGACGTCTTTGTTCAATGTGAATGTAGCTGTGTATCGTTGCTTATCTCCTAACTTTCCGAAAACAAGCCGCGATGGCTGCACATTGACGCTCACTTCTGGAGGCTCCTCGACTGAAACTTGATAATCAGAATCCGCGTCCCCCACATTGGTTAGTTCTCGAGTATACGTTACAATGTCCACAGATCTCCCGAAAACTACAGAGAAGGATGGGTAATTGAGCTGTCCTGGATCCATGATTTTGCTATAATCAGTGCAACTGATGTTTCTCCTCACGACCGCTTGTATCTTTTCGATGGTGTAGTTGGTGGAGCAGAGGAACGTGGTGTAATCTTTGGCCGTGGCATCGTATACGAGCCCAGGTGCGAGGGCATTGTGTAGGTTGACGTGGCCCGATCCTTGAGCCCACGGGGTGGATACGGTACTGTTGTTAGCCAAGTCACCAAGTGGAGAATTGGTGTTGTCGAGGGTGTAGGCCGTGGTCATCAATGCCGATTTGATAGCGCTCGGGCTCCACTTCGGATGCGCCGCCTTGAGCAATGCCGCAAGGCCGCTTACGTGTGGACAGGACATTGATGTGCCGGATATAATGTTGAATTTGGTTCTCCTTTTATCCTCCGGGAGGCCGGTGGGCCCTACGACCCCTGACCATGCTGCCATGATCAGCATCCCTGGAGCGATCACGTCCGGCTTTAGGATCTCAGGCGTTGCCGTGTTTGGGCCCCTAGAACTGAATGCCGTAACCATCGGTGACGGCTTCACGTTCAACACCGCCCCCCCGCCAAAGCTCAAAACCGCAGTTGCCTTATTACCCATCTCCCACATGTACTTCCTAATCTTATTCCCCACACCATTCCCAACTCCCAACGCCGGCAAAAGGTGGCTGTCCCCGAGCAGTTCCTCTCCTCCGACCCGCTTTGTGTTGGCGATAATCATCCCGACCCCACCAGCTCTCCTCACCTCTACGCCCTTGGCCGCCCGACCCGCCCCTCTGTCGCAGAGCACCACTTTCCCACGCACAAGATTCGGGTTGAGTGAGCCCTGTAAGCACAACTTGCTAGCCCTAGTATTATTATCGTACACCAATCCCATCAGCCCACTCCCCATGCCTTTATCAGTGTACAGCGACACCCCGGTATAGTTTTCCCCATTCCCCAGGGTCACATAGGCAGGGAATCCCCTGTCTATCGTACTCGCACCCACAGTCATTATCCACGGAGCAACGTTCGACACCGTACCTTCGTCTGGCCCGTCATTCCCCGCCGAGCACGACACGAAGATCCCTTTCTCCATCGCGGCGAAAGCCCCGACGGCTATAGGATCTTGATCGTAGCTGTAACCGGGTTCCATGGAACTACCGATAGACAGAGACATGACATCGACTCCGTCATGAATTGCGGCGTTCATTCCGGCAAGTATGTCGGACGACATGCACGACTCCGATCTGCACACTTTGTAAATAGACAGTCGCGAGCGGTGGGCCACTCCCCGAGCAGTCCCTCTGGCGAGGCCGAACAAGCTGGCATTCCTCGCTTCTGTCCCGGCGGCGGTGCTGGCCGTGTGGGTCCCGTGCCCTTCGTAGTCGCGTGGAGATTCGGATTCTTTCGATTTCCCCATAGCATTTTGGTAACCCTTGAGAAAGGATCGGGCGCCTATTAACTTTTTATTGCAGTGGTTGAATTCGGGTGCGCACTTTCCCCTCCACCGCGTCGGGACTTCAGACATGCTCTCATCCCGGAAGGAGTCAGATTCGGGCCAGACGCCAGTGTCCAAAACGCCAATGATGACGTTCTGAGAGGCCTTGTCTAGGTCTCTGAGGGTGTGGTCGGGCCACAGGTCGTGCTCTTCAAGGCCGAGAAACTTAGGGGTGTGAGTGGTGTGGAGAAAGTATTGTTTGTCCTCGTAGACTTGGACCACGGAGTTGGATTGACGGAGGGACTGGGCCTCCTCGGCTGACATGGCGACGACGAAGCCGTGGTAGGAGGTATCGTACGTGTATAGGATGTTATCTTGGGGAGAGGAGGTCGATTGGCCGACAACATCGGTGTACCACTCGGTGTGAGTGCCGAAGGAGTCGGGTTTTGCCAAGGGGTTCATCTGGACAATGTAGGATTTCTTATTATTAGTAGTAGCTTCAGCTGAGTAGAGAAGTAAGGCGGTGGTTATGACACACACAAAGAACAACCCCATTGTATGTGTGTTTGTGTGAGTGAATTGTTTTTGGTTTGCAAGGGATTTTATAGGGAGAGAGCTCACTTACGTACCTACTTACGTAAGTGGGCATCATGTTTGATCTTATTACAAGCATGCCATTACACCCAACATTACGTGCCATCATTTCAATTGCAAATATTTAATTTTGAATTTTTGCGGGGATTTTATTTTGACTTTTAACTTTGGGTTTGGGAAAATGAATTAACACGACCCCATGCATTGATTTAGAAAAATATGCCGAAATTGTATAATTCATTAACATCTTACGTGGTGTTGAAAACTTGAAATTATATTATACTATGCATGTGGGTTGAAATTATTTGTGATATTTAACCATGGTTTGTTTTTTAATTGAATTCTTACGGAAACATGAATGGTCGGGATTTAAAGGTCTTTCACACGTGATTTTTTTTTACAAGCATTCAAAGATACGAAATATGACATAATGAAATATTAATGATATGTTGTTTGACTTTATTGTTGTCTAATTTCTTTTCTGCCGCGTTTTACTCTAAATTTTACTAGTAGTACATTTTTATTTATTTTTAAAATGGCATCACTGTTAATCAATTTATTCTAAGTTTTTAGTTTTATTACAAAAATAATGTAACTCTAATACCAACAAACTCAAATATATATCAAACTTATTTTAAAAAAATAATACAAGAAGAATTGTAAATTTCATTTGATTTTTTTTTTTTAAATGTCATAAAAGTTTACATTGATTTTTAAAAATACATGTGAATTTCAGTGTTAAGAAAACTACTCCTGCTTTTTTAAATACAAAACAAAGTAAAATAGTTAGTGATAATTAAAAAGATTAGTAAGATGAATTGTTTTTAAGTGTAACTAATATTATGAAATTTTCATTTAAAAAAATATAATTATTATTTTCAATTGATCGTGAGAAAAAAAATTCATAAAAAAAACAATCAAATTCGCAATTCAAAAAAGTTATGCACTAATTACATAAATTAAAGGGTAAAAAGCATAAAATCATCAAAGCTTTTATAAAAATTGTACTTAACTTTTAAAGGTTTGATAAAAATTAAAATACATTAAGGCTATGTTTTTTTTGGACCTAACCGAATTGAATCAAATTGACTGAATATGAACTAACTTGAAGTGAATTGAATGAATTTTCTTATAAAAATATTAATAAATTTTATAAATTGTTATTTTTTCTAAAATATTAATAAATATTTTAACAGTAACTAGGTTGTATATTTAAAAGTATAGATTCAAATTATTTTTTATTTATTTTATTTTAATTTATTTTGAAATAAACTTAATATAGATAAACTGAATTGAATTGAAACGAACTGAATAGAACTGAACTGAAACGATATAAAGTCTAAAATAACATAAGCTAAACACTTTAACCTTTGATAAAAGTTACACTTTACACAAACTTTATTATTTTAATATTAAAAATATTAAATCTGTAAGTAAAACACTCGACCGAACACACCGGAGTCGAGCATGCAGCTCGCTGTCCTTAAAACCCTGGTGGCCTTTTTAAGTTCTTGGTACTTGTACTTGTTGTTAGTGTGTAATTCTTCCTAGTTCAACATAAAGTCACGTTGCTCTTGCTTGAACTCAATTGAACTATACGCTATGTTTTTGTAGTAACTTCATGTTAAGTGTTTTTGTATACTTTGTAGGTTAAATCTACTAAGTTTGTTAGGTCTTGGTAGAGCTAGCAAAGCATATTGTGAAAATACACTTCGCGCCAACGTGGACTCGAGAGTTTGGAGTGCCGTTTTGAATGGTTGGGAGCCCTAGACCTACACAGACGAGGATGGTGATCTACGGGTCAATGAAGAGTTCACCTGGACAAATGCCGAACATGAGGCGGCTACCTTCAACTCCAAGGCTATTCACATCATCACCGATCTCATACACATCCATATGTTTCAAATCGTGAAACATCTCACTTCGGCTAAGCACATATGGAATACCCTTGAGCGAATGTGTGAGGGGAGTGAAAGAATTAAGAATTAATCCAAGATCAGAGGACTTACTACTACCTTCCAGAAGCTTGAAATGAGTGAAGATGAGGATCTCGACGATGAGATGAGAGAAATGAATGTAATTAATCGAGTTCATCAGAAATTATTCTTCTTTAATGTTGCCCTTAAATTGTCCAAAAATTACATTCATTGTGTTTCTTCCTCAAAATTGAGTGGAATGGTGACTTGGATAAACGACTAACCGTAAATCGCCATGTGGACAACTCGTGATCATTCGGTCATAATTGACCGGTAAAGATCACTTTTGATTTTTTCAATAAAAAAAACCAATTGTGAGAAACATATGTTATCGGACCAAATGTGATACTATTTCAATATAAAATAATTTAAATATAAATATAAAGAAAAAATATTATTTTAAATATAATTAAATATATGTCTTTTGAGTAATTTGAGTATTGAATTACTTCATCTATCCCTTAAAATAATGTTCTTTGGTAAATCAAATGAGCTATGCACTGTTTTAAGATATAAAAATAATATTACTTTAAAAAAATAAGATGTAAAATCGTTTTTTGTTGTACGCTCTTCTCTTATTGAATAATTTCATCTATAGTTAGAATCAAATGTAGTGTCTCGAAAATCATTAGAGTGCATTCAATCAATTCTAGGAGGATCACTTCGATTATTGAATTACAAAGTTGAGTTTTAGATTCTGATTTCTTTTAGCATAATTGATATTCTCTAGCTCTCAATATAAAGACACATTTATTTTAAATTAAAAAAAAATGTCTTTGTTTTGTAAGATAAAAAGAATAGGATATATTCCTTCCATCTCAAAGCTATACTCACATTGTATTTGTAATTTACAAACAAAGTGTGATTCTAAATTTATATTTCTACATTAAAAATTAATATAAATTACACGTATATTATAAGGATGATTGAGAAATGAGTAATTTAGAGAAAAAATTAAAATGAGTTTATAATTTATAAATAAGTATTCTAGTTTACCTCCTTAATAAAAAAGGTAATTTATTTTTTGAGTATATATAATTTAATATATTTATGTTAATTGTATTCATAATTAAAGTAAGTTTTTCAAATTTGATTTGTCTAATTTAACTTTTGTATTATACTATTGATATTTTCCATTTATTATATACGTTTTATTTAGTTAATGCTGAAATCTTAATCGTTTGGACACAGATTCTTGAAATCAATCTCAGGACACTTTTTTTGGAAAATAGTTTTTGATTGCGATTCGATTTTTTCAAAATTCAAAAAACATCCCTAGCCGTACTCGCATTCTCATAATACAGTTTGTATGTTCTTGAGATCCACTCGAGGTAAAATATTTTTATTCTGTTCAATTTGTAATCTGGAATTTACGAGGTAGCTTTTCGGTTGATATTAAGACGGTTGTTTACGAGGTAGCCTTTCGGTTGATTTTTGTGCGTTTACTTCTGAAAACACATCAAGTTTATATATCCAGATAGACAATCGATCACACTACCAAGTCTGCTATTTTTAGCTTTTCTGTTTTTTTGAATAGCAGGCGGCTCATAGGTATGACATTATTGATTTTATGGAGTTTTTGTACAGGTCTACTGCGATTAGTTGTAATGGTGTTCAAATTTATGTTCATGTTGTATATTATGAAACGTGTTTTGCTAGCGTAGTGTATGATTCTTTTGTTTCGGGCGTTTCAACTTTTTTGTGTACTCGTATGATAGTTACATAATATTTGTCTAGGTTAAAAAGAACATTTTCGTTGCAGGATCAACAATGGCTACATATGTTGCTAAGCTTGTTTACAGTGGTGAGGGTGCGGCTATATATCGTTTGGCTCCAACTTATTCTACAACGAATTATGTGATAATGTTCGTTACCAATTCCCGGTTTTGACTGACAAGGTTTTACAACTCAAGTTCTCAGTGCTTCCTGACTCGACAATCTATCGGCTACGTAACGAAGTCGACATGTCCATGTTGTTTATGGTACACCATCAACTGAAGTCGTCTTGGGTCGATATTAACGTTTCAACACACAACGAAGCGACTTCTCTGAACAATCAACCTACTGCTCCAGCACCAACGGAGGATAATTTTGCAATGGACGACGCAAACCAATATCTGGGATGCTTTAGAAGGGAGGATGTGAAGTCATATATGACCTCGTCATGGAAGAGTTATATCACGCACAAAGGTCAAATTTTTCAAAAAGGAGCTAAGGACTTTAGGTTGAAGCTGCGAATGTATGCCATCGAGTGAAGTTTTGAGTACTCATACGAAATAAACAAGCCCGATCGTGTTACAGCTGTTTTCAAGAAAAGGGACACCGAAGGGTGCAAATGGCGCGTGAAAGCTTCTCTGAAGAGGTATTTTAGTTTACTTATCTTAGTTATTTATGTAATAAACAACAGTGTGTAATATACATTAAGTCAATCATCACTTGATATGCTTTTGTAAGTTTATAGTTGCTGTAGTTTAGCTTCAATGTCAATTAGAGGTAGTAGTATTGTTATATCTACGATATTATTAGTTACACTTTTGATCTAAACATTCTGTTGTATATTATGATGTAATCTTTGTGTTTCAAAATAAAAAAAAAAAAAGAACATTTTACTACTACACCAGTAGTAGTACTCTGTACATGTTGTAAACACTATTTAACCAAATTTAAAATATTGTAAACAAATATACTAATCATCATAGTGTGCACTATGATGCCTAATGAGCCAGTAATTTTTTATCATGACATGTTGAGTTGTTATAAATATGGATTCCTGTTCAAGTCATTTGCAAACATTGTTCATAGTTGCCTTTGTTGGCATCTTAATTGTACTGTAGGTTATACAATAACCTATACTTATTGTTTAAATCCCAGGCACAATGGATTCTTCTACATATACGAGTTGGACAATGAACACAAGTGTAGATCCGTGGTTCGTCTTTCCAAGAGCAAGATGCTCTCCAGTAATATTGTTAAAGAAGTAATGGTCGACAAGATTCGTGACAACCGAACTCGAAGGCCGTTGATATTCTGAAGGATATGAAGTTGAATTTCGGATTAGATATTCTGAAGGATTTTCAGGTTTATTATTTGTGGGGTATCATATATTTGAACAGAAGCTACTTCAGGAATCTTCAATCGCTATTAAGATGTTTCTGTGACAATGTATATATAGTTTGACATTCATTTCTCACCTTAAACAACACTATTTTACCACAAACATTTGTTTGTGTTGTACTGTAGGGCTGTTATATTTGAGATTCAAATCCATCATGTTACTCATGCTTTTATAATAACAAATGCAAACTGGCCACCTAAAACACTTCAACTACACATAACTGATAGGTCAATCTCCAACAAGTAATATCAAAATAAACAAGCCAATATTTAGAACATAAAAAGTATCTTATCCATACTCTTAACGCAAAAGTAATCTGTCCAGAACTTGAACTAATTTAAAGTAGAAAAACAAAACGATATTGTTTGATAAACCGGCTGCCTACTTATTATTGTTTGGAAAAAAAAAAAGCATAACTGAACTTCTTGCAAATCCAACACTTTGTTCCTAACTCGCTGCACTCAATTTGGGACAAGATCTTTCTGACCAATCAATTTGAAATTGGTCTTGAAGTTGTTCTTCACCCACTTTATACTCAATATTTCTTGCTCGCTCAAAGCATCCCGGTTCATCTGCAACGCAACATTCGAGCATTCACCATTGTTTAGTTTTTTCCTATAACCTGATTTCAGCATGATGTCTGCTTGTAACGCTACGCCACGCATCCACATATTTATCATTTAGACCTAATACCATTATAGAGAAATATCATAATATTATGTTATCGAAATACTACTGCAAAACCACGTATTGTGTATCGAAAATATATCTGAAATGCTAGCATTATAAAACTCTGTGAAGAAAGAGTTGGTTATACCATAATAACTGCCTCTTTTAAGCACTCCTCAGACCTTGATTGTCTTGACGACATGGAGTCATAATGGAAAAAACACTTTGAAAAGGGGTCGAAAGTTAAGAGTGTGTAGTGGAATTTCCGCTGGTGGATCAGCGGAATGAAGATTAAATGCGCGCTCCCCAGGTACTCATACAGCGGCTCAAAAATAAATTGATGCATTGCCATTGCGTCAATATTCTCGATCACGACATGTATTCTATAAAAAAAGAAAAAGTTGGAAAATTTGTTAGAGTCATTCTTATCACAAGACAATCAGCTCACAACCGATTAAATTATTATATGAAGAATAGAACTATAATATACACTGTAAAGTAAGTAGCAGTGTGTGTAATAGAGTTTGAAACATGGTAATTATCTTCCTCAATTTATCCTGTGTCGATAAACTGTTTCTAAATTTCAAGCCGATTTAATAACATGTTTATTATTTTATCATCACATACTCAAGATTTAACGCATAATTGGTAGACAAATATATATATAATGGCGATACTTATATACACAAACTTCAAGCACACGGAACAAATAATAGTTACTTTAAGCTTCTGAATTTCAAGCACACAGAATTATCTATCAGAATTCGGTACACTATTCAGTAACCTATAATCAGATGAATGAAGTCCATATCTTTACTAATTGTGATGTTCATGAACAAATAATAGTTACTTTAGTTAATCACTATAACATAAATGTGGTTCAAAGATATAAGCACTCACAAAAAAATTCATTTGCTGGAAAAATACTATTAAATTGTCTGATTCAACTACTACATTTGTTAAATTTATAACAAATAAAAAATTATTGAATTCTAAACTATAACCTACACTGTGAAAATATATGTGTAGTGTTTGTAACAGATTAGAAAGAGTTTCTTATACCATAATAGATTTTGATATTTTTCAAAATTGGACACTTGTTCATTAACTAATGTCCTGGCAGTAATATACCTTGTGGTATAATGTATAAATCCTGAGTTCATGGTTAGACTATTTGATTTTGTTTTTGGTAGTGTCCATGAACCAATTTGAGTAGTTGCATACACTACCAGAACATAAGCAGTGTCTGTAATAGTGTTAGTTCCAACTACAAAGATTACAGTGTACCTGATATGTTTGTTATACACTATCTCACAATTTAAATGAAAAGCATGTTGGTTATTAACATCTACACATAAAATTCATTACTTGCAAACATGTAAACACAGGTTAATCATATTTTGTTACAACATGGCTTCCAAGTTCCATGGCTTCCAAGTCCCACAGTATATTTTGCATGTGTATAAGGTTAGGGCTTTCAAGTCCTAACTAACAGACTAAGAATATCTTAACCTACGTAATTGACAAAATCACATAAGAATAAAGTTTATTCAAAAACCATAGTGTGAAGTTCAAACTAGTTCACGAGAGTCCGAAGGCTCCACTGTAAACGAGAGCGAACTGCACACTATAACAGTAACCACGTTGAACTCATTACAAGAATGGCATTCGAGAGACTGACTTTATTTTCTTTGGAAAATTACGAATCAAAAGTGGTGTATTAATTAAACATTATTTAAGGTATACGTTTTATTCAAATTAGTTGATTTTGTGTTTTGAAATTAAGTCTCAAATCGATTCAAGAGAAACTTTTCACTCCAACACGTTTTTTTTTTTATTTATTGAACTTGTATAAAAATCTTGATTTTTTTGTTAATTTCACGCGGTTTGTTTGACAAAATTAATCATAATTTGCTATTGTCACATGAAAAAAAATTAGACTATGATTTGTTCTGATGTCATCACGTTAAATATATACTAATTGTAGTAATTTTATTATCACTATAGGTACCACACAAATCGTGAATATTTCTAAAATTTGTGACAATATGCCTCAAAACGCATTTTTTTTTTAAAACTACTATTGAATTTTCAAATATTATTATTTTATTTTGATAGCTTTAATTAATGTAATGATAAAATAAATAAATAAAATTCACAATAAAAATTATATTCATAAAATTTATATATATGTTAAGTTTTTTAAGTTTATGAAAAATCAAATTTCGTTTTAGTTAAATTTCAAACCTATTTAACGATTAAATTTAGTGCATTTTGAACGGTGGTCAAATTTAAAGTGTACTTGATAGCTTACTATAGCTTATGGTCGTGTGTGAAGTTAGTGTCACGAAAACATAACTTTAAAAAACAAAATACATTCAATTTTTCATATTTGTGTGACACTTGCTTTATTGAATAAGTATAAATTAAGTCAAAACACTAGAGTAAATAAACACATAGACTTCGGATACAATTATTTTGAGAAATTTTATTAAAAATTGTTAAATAGAATGAATTGAATTTGATTTTTCATAAATTTAAAAAACTAAAAGTTGAATTCGAGCTTTATTACAAAAATTATATGACTTTTGATATTATCTCTTTTTTACAATTGAATTGTGCAAATGGGCTAAATAAAGAGATAGAACACATTTTATTCCATAGAGTATACTTTAGTAAAATACAATAACAAGAGTAGTACATGTTTTTTGAAAGCATTACAAATAATCATTTTGTTAACTCGTTACTAAGAGAGGAGTGCACGAGTCTATTGATGATGATGGTGATCGTTTAAAACTCGGTCGATGTGACTGAAACCGGGCTAGTAACTCGATTCTTCTCGTTCGACCAAGTAATGGACCCGAACCCCTTCAATCGACTGACGTTTTTGTTCAATGTGAATGTAGCTGTGTATCGTTGCTTATCTCCTAACTTTCCGAAAACAAGCCGCGATGGCTGCACATTGACGCTCACTTCTGGAGGCTCCTCGACTGAAACTTGATAATCAGAATCCGCGTCCCCCACATTGGTTAGTTCTCGAGTATACGTTACAATGTCCACAGATCTCCCGAAAACTACAGAGAAGGATGGGTAATTGAGCTGTCCTGGATCCATGATTTTGCTATAATCAGTGCAACTGATGTTTCTCCTCACGACCGCTTGTATCTTTTCGATGGTGTAGTTGGTGGAGCAGAGGAACGTGGTGTAATCTTTGGCCGTGGCATCGTATACGAGCCCAGGTGCGAGGGCATTGTGTAGGTTGACGTGGCCCGATCCTTGAGCCCACGGGGTGGATACGGTACTGTTGTTAGCCAAGTCACCAAGTGGAGAATTGGTGTTGTCGAGGGTGTAGGCCGTGGTCATCAATGCCGATTTGATAGCGCTCGGGCTCCACTTCGGATGCGCCGCCTTGAGCAATGCCGCAAGGCCGCTTACGTGTGGACAGGACATTGATGTGCCGGATATAATGTTGAATTTGGTTCTCCTTTTATCCTCCGGGAGGCCGGTGGGCCCTACGACCCCTGACCATGCTGCCATGATCAGCATCCCTGGAGCGATCACGTCCGGCTTTAGGATCTCAGGCGTTGCCGTGTTTGGGCCCCTAGAACTGAATGCCGTAACCATCGGTGACGGCTTCACGTTCAACACCGCCCCCCCGCCAAAGCTCAAAACCGCAGTTGCCTTATTACCCATCTCCCACATGTACTTCCTAATCTTATTCCCCACACCATTCCCAACTCCCAACGCCGGCAAAAGGTGGCTGTCCCCGAGCAGTTCCTCTCCTCCGACCCGCTTTGTGTTGGCGATAATCATCCCGACCCCACCAGCTCTCCTCACCTCTACGCCCTTGGCCGCCCGACCCGCCCCTCTGTCGCAGAGCACCACTTTCCCACGCACAAGATTCGGGTTGAGTGAGCCCTGTAAGCACAACTTGCTAGCCCTAGTATTATTATCGTACACCAATCCCATCAGCCCACTCCCCATGCCTTTATCAGTGTACAGCGACACCCCGGTATAGTTTTCCCCATTCCCCAGGGTCACATAGGCAGGGAATCCCCTGTCTATCGTACTCGCACCCACAGTCATTATCCACGGAGCAACGTTCGACACCGTACCTTCGTCTGGCCCGTCATTCCCCGCCGAGCACGACACGAAGATCCCTTTCTCCATCGCGGCGAAAGCCCCGACGGCTATAGGATCTTGATCGTAGCTGTAACCGGGTTCCATGGAACTACCGATAGACAGAGACATGACATCGACTCCGTCATGAATTGCGGCGTTCATTCCGGCAAGTATGTCGGACGACATGCACGACTCCGATCTGCACACTTTGTAAATAGACAGTCGCGAGCGGTGGGCCACTCCCCGAGCAGTCCCTCTGGCGAGGCCGAACAAGCTGGCATTCCTCGCTTCTGTCCCGGCGGCGGTGCTGGCCGTGTGGGTCCCGTGCCCTTCGTAGTCGCGTGGAGATTCGGATTCTTTCGATTTCCCCATAGCATTTTGGTAACCCTTGAGAAAGGATCGGGCGCCTATTAACTTTTTATTGCAGTGGTTGAATTCGGGTGCGCACTTTCCCCTCCACCGCGTCGGGACTTCAGACATGCTCTCATCCCGGAAGGAGTCAGATTCGGGCCAGACGCCAGTGTCCAAAACGCCAATGATGACGTTCTGAGAGGCCTTGTCTAGGTCTCTGAGGGTGTGGTCGGGCCACAGGTCGTGCTCTTCAAGGCCGAGAAACTTAGGGGTGTGAGTGGTGTGGAGAAAGTATTGTTTGTCCTCGTAGACTTGGACCACGGAGTTGGATTGACGGAGGGACTGGGCCTCCTCGGCTGACATGGCGACGACGAAGCCGTGGTAGGAGGTATCGTACGTGTATAGGATGTTATCTTGGGGAGAGGAGGTCGATTGGCCGACAACATCGGTGTACCACTCGGTGTGAGTGCCGAAGGAGTCGGGTTTTGCCAAGGGGTTCATCTGGACAATGTAGGATTTCTTATTATTAGTAGTAGCTTCAGCTGAGTAGAGAAGTAAGGCGGTGGTTATGACACACACAAAGAACAACCCCATTGTATGTGTGTTTGTGTGAGTGAATTGTTTTTGGTTTGCAAGGGATTTTATAGGGAGAGAGCTCACTTACGTACCTACTTACGTAAGTGGGCATCATGTTTGATCTTATTACAAGCATGCCATTACACCCAACATTACGTGCCATCATTTCAATTGCAAATATTTAATTTTGAATTTTTGCGGGGATTTTATTTTGACTTTTAACTTTGGGTTTGGGAAAATGAATTAACACGACCCCATGCATTGATTTAGAAAAATATGCCGAAATTGTATAATTCATTAACATCTTACGTGGTGTTGAAAACTTGAAATTATATTATACTATGCATGTGGGTTGAAATTATTTGTGATATTTAACCATGGTTTGTTTTTTAATTGAATTCTTACGGAAACATGAATGGTCGGGATTTAAAGGTCTTTCACACGTGATTTTTTTTTACAAGCATTCAAAGATACGAAATATGACATAATGAAATATTAATGATATGTTGTTTGACTTTATTGTTGTCTAATTTCTTTTCTGCCGCGTTTTACTCTAAATTTTACTAGTAGTACATTTTTATTTATTTTTAAAATGGCATCACTGTTAATCAATTTATTCTAAGTTTTTAGTTTTATTACAAAAATAATGTAACTCTAATACCAACAAACTCAAATATATATCAAACTTATTTTAAAAAAATAATACAAGAAGAATTGTAAATTTCATTTGATTTTTTTTTTTTAAATGTCATAAAAGTTTACATTGATTTTTAAAAATACATGTGAATTTCAGTGTTAAGAAAACTACTCCTGCTTTTTTAAATACAAAACAAAGTAAAATAGTTAGTGATAATTAAAAAGATTAGTAAGATGAATTGTTTTTAAGTGTAACTAATATTATGAAATTTTCATTTAAAAAAATATAATTATTATTTTCAATTGATCGTGAGAAAAAAAATTCATAAAAAAAACAATCAAATTCGCAATTCAAAAAAGTTATGCACTAATTACATAAATTAAAGGGTAAAAAGCATAAAATCATCAAAGCTTTTATAAAAATTGTACTTAACTTTTAAAGGTTTGATAAAAATTAAAATACATTAAGGCTATGTTTTTTTTGGACCTAACCGAATTGAATCAAATTGACTGAATATGAACTAACTTGAAGTGAATTGAATGAATTTTCTTATAAAAATATTAATAAATTTTATAAATTGTTATTTTTTCTAAAATATTAATAAATATTTTAACAGTAACTAGGTTGTATATTTAAAAGTATAGATTCAAATTATTTTTTATTTATTTTATTTTAATTTATTTTGAAATAAACTTAATAGAGATAAACTGAATTGAATTGAAACGAACTGAATAGAACTGAACTGAAACGATATAAAGTCTAAAATAACATAAGCTAAACACTTTAACCTTTGATAAAAGTTACACTTTACACAAACTTTATTATTTTAACAAGCTGGCATTCCTCGCTTCTGTCCCGGCGGCGGTGCTGGCCGTGTGGGTCCCGTGCCCTTCGTAGTCGCGTGGAGATTCGGATTCTTTCGATTTCCCCATAGCATTTTGGTACCCCTTGAGAAAGGATCGGGCGCCTATTAACTTTTTATTGCAGTGGTTGAATCCGGGTGCGCACTTTCCCCTCCACCGCGTCGGGACTTCAGACATGCTCTCATCCCGGAAGGAGTCAGATTCGGGCCAGACGCCAGTGTCCAAAACGCCAATGATGACGTTCTGAGAGGCCTTGTCTAGGTCTCCGAGGGTGTGGTCGGGCCACAGGTCGTGCTCTTCAAGGCCGAGAAACTTAGGGGTGTGAGTGGTGTGGAGAAAGTATTGTTTGTCCTCGTAGACTTGGACCACGGAGTTGGATTGACGGAGGGACTGGGCCTCCTCGGCTGACATGGCGACGGCAAAGCCGTGGAAGGAGTTATTGTAGGTGTATAGGATATAATTTTCCGCTGCAGACGGGGACGATTGATCGGTGAGAGACTGGCTGACAACATCGGTGTACCACTCGGCGTGAGTGTCGAAGGAGTCGGGTTTCGCGAAGAGGTTCATCAGGACAATGTAGGATTTCTTATTAGCAACAGCTTCAGCTGAGTAGAAGAGAAGTAAGGCAGTGGTTATAACACACACAAAGAGCAACCCCATTGTATGTATGCAGTATGTTTGTGTTTGTGTGTGAATTGTTTTTGGTTTGCAATGGATTTTATAGGGACCGAGCTCACTTACCTATTACGTAAAAGGGCTTCATGGTTGATCTTATTACAAGCATGCCATTAGGGCCAACATTATGTGCCATCATTTCAATTTTGTTTTGTCTACAATCTTAGAAATTTAAATACTCACACACAACTTTTGAATTCGAACTATGGACCTTATTGTCTTCAATTCACACAACTTTTGAATTCGAACTATGGACCTTACTGTCTTCAATTCACACAACTTTTGAATTCGAACTATGAACCTTACTGTCTTCAATTCAAGTGCTCAACCAACTAAACTAATAATTTTTACCCATCATTTCAATTCCAAATATATAATTTGACATTTTTTTGCTTTTATTTTGACTTTTAACTTTGGGTCGGGAAAACGAGTGAACACGACCTCATGCATTGCATTCGGAAAATATGAACTTTGGGTTGGGGAAAAGGAATGAACGCGACCTCATGCATTGCATTCGGAAAATATGTCCAAAACTAAATTCGAAATCGTAAAATTCATGAACATCTTAGGTGGTGTTGAAATTATTTTTGACTTTTAACTTTGGTTTGGGGAAAATGAATGAACATGAATGATGAAGGTTGAAATTATTTGTGATATTTTTTAACCATGGTTTTTTTTAATAACTGAATTCTTACGGAAAATGAATTGCGGGGATTTAGGATTGTTTTTTTGGATTAAACTGAACTTTGGTTTTATACACGATCTATTTAATATTATATATAATATTAAAATATTTTTTTAAAAATATTAATAATATTATAACACTAATTAGATTGTATATTTAAAATTATAGATTGAAATTATTTTTTATTTATTTTATTTTAATTTAATTTGAAACAGACTTAATTTCTGAACTGATTTGAACTGAACTTAAGCGATATGAACTGAACTGAAATACAATGAAATTAAGTCCAAAAGAACATGTCCTAATTTATCTAAAAATAGTCAAATATAATGAATTTTGTTTTTTTCATAAATTAACTTAAAGAACTAAATGTGAAATAATAAATTAACTTAAAAAACTAAATACTTAAATGTGAAATTGAACTATGTTACATGAATATTATATATATATATATATATATATATATATATATATATATATATATATATATATATAATATCACAAATAATTTAAATTCTCATCATTCATGTTCATTCATTTTCCCCAAACCAAAGTTAAAAGTCAAAAATAAATTTTTTAACCATGATTTTTTTTAATAATTGAATTCTTATACAAAAATGAATTGTGGGGATTTAGGAATGTTCTTTTGGACTGAACTTAACTGGAATATAATAATAATTTTTATAAAATTTTAAATATTTTTTTAAAAATATTAATAATATTATCACAATAATTAGATTGTATATTTAAAATTATAAATTAAAATTATTCTCTATTTATTTTATTTTAATTTATTTTGAAATAACTTCTGAACCGATTTGAATTGAACTGAACTTAACTTAAATGATCTGAACTGAACTAAACTAAAATTAAATAAAAAAGAACATGTCCTTAAAGGTCTTTCACACATTATTTTTTTTCAAAAATTCAAAGATACGAAGCAGGGTGAGGAGGGCGGAGCGTGCGCCTCTTGGCGCTTAAGGTGGGGAGGGTGGATCGTGCGCCGCTTGGAGCATATGGAGGAGAGGGCGGAGCAAGCGCCAGATGGCGCTTATGTTGTTCTTGGATGGACCGTGCGCCAATTGGTGCTGATGAGGGGCAAGGATGAGGCGTGCGCCAGTTGGCGCCTATGGTGTTGAACATCATTCCATGCGACAGTTGGCGCTGATGTCATTTGATGCGTTGATCTTCACTGATTTCATATCACCATGTTATGTGACTTGCATCCATTCATTCAACACCTGAAATCAAAAATCAATAACCAAAATATATGTTGTCGCCAAAACCAACATTTACAATCTCCCCCTTTTTGGCACAACTCATATGATCAAAGGTTAGCATAAGGAGATACATAAAATCTCCCCCTCAAGAGAAATATAGCAAAGATATGACTAAGTAAAAACAATAATTAAAAACCAACATCAATGAGATATGAAAACCAAGAACACTTAGTCATAACATCAAAGTCAAAAGAATCAAGTGTTTGCGCCACGCACCGAATAAACCATAATCCAAAAACATAAAACTTAAAAACATGCATGATAGAAAATATCAAGTCTTATGCATGCAAAACAGAATATGAAAAACGAAATTGTTCAAGAGTTATTCAAATCATAAAAAATCATACATCACTGAGATGCAAACTCCGAAGTCTTCGGCGAGCCAGCAGGAGTTGGCGAGCGAACAGGAGTGGTGGGAGGTGAAGCATCACCAGACTTTGCTTCATCATCATCAGTCTTGGCGCCACTTCCATCACCTTTGACTTCATCGACTTCATCATCATCGGAACCGGATTCATAGTCCTTCCGCCCATAAATCTCATACTCCCCGAACTCATCAACACCAACTTCAATCTTCTCATCATCATCATCATCATCAACAACAACAACATCCTCATCAATATCCTTAAGACCGTCAGACGGCATCGCACGCGACACCTCTGGATGTGTGGTATCCCCAACCTTCTCTTTCCCCTTACGGATTGTTTCAAACACTTCACTAGCCAACATCTCCTGAACCCCATCATCATCATCAATCACTCTCTTTGAGTTAGCCAACTCAACAACAGCTTTCTTGATACCATCCTTGATCAGTTGGAACATGAAAGTGTCACGTAGACCCTTGACAGATGATCCAGCATCACCTAATCCTCCCCCTTGATGGGTCATCTGGTGAAGGTAGTCAAATGCATCATTTTGCTCAGCCTGAGTATCTGTCATCTCGTTGTATGCAATTGCATGAGCCTCCTGCTTGCGCTCCATTTTTTGAGTCGTTGTGAAACAACGATGAATGGCAGCAGAGGGAACAATAGCACGATAGTTGTGCATGGGATGAAAGGGATTCTCATGAGGAGGCAAACCAGACCTCGGGCCAAACTCTCTTGGAACAACTTTTTCCACTTTCTGTTCAGCAATTATTTCTGGTTTCGGACGCTTGGCACTCGGAGTTTCAAGTTTCAAAGTTGGCGTACGCTTCTTTGACGACTTAGAAGATGGTGGCGTAGTGATAGGGTCAGGAACATCGTCCCTCTTCGCAAACTTTGTCCAAGGCAGGCCAAACACTCGATTTTTCAAAAACGTTGGAGTAATGTTGACATGAAAATTCTTTTTGGTTTTCTTCTCCGTCTCCGTCATCGGTGAGAATTTTTATTCAAGCAAACATTCCGTAGATCAGGCAAGGGTGACTAAGAGGGATGCGTCTTTCTGTTTCAAGATCAGATTGTTGGGTGAGGGTAGCATCCGTTGCCTTAGCAATTTTGCAAATGTCAGCGAAGATGATTTCTCCAAGATCGACCTGTTCACCGCAACCAAGGCGGAAAAGGATGTGCATTAGTTTAGGAGACAAGTAATTCTCATCCGGATGGACAACCCAATTCGTCATCCCTAGTCGATGAAGGTACCATAGAATGCAGACAGCTTCGGCGGATGAGGTAAGGGAGATTTTGCTTTCCCTTGAGTCAGAAACAATCCAATCTTGAGTGCATTGGATCTATCCTCATCAGTTGGCCCCTTCCATGGGCATTCTATTTCCAAACGCTTAAGAAAGTTTTTGATATTGAGTGGGCGAAACAAGTAAAGTTTATTACAAAAGACAAATCGACCGAACATTTTGTTCGTAGGATCAGCAAACTCCGGAGTCAAGTTGGCATAAAATTTGTTGATTATAGGAATGGAGTATTTGTATGTCAACGACACAGACTCAAAGAGATTCATATCCACCAGAAACTTATCAATTCCTTGTTTCTCACAATCAGCTGGACGGTTATTACGATCCGCGAGAATAGGCAAGGATTCAATCAAAGTAAGGCGACGCT
The DNA here is from genome assembly GCA_954870475.1 of Euphrasia confusa. Taxonomy (NCBI): domain Eukaryota; kingdom Viridiplantae; phylum Streptophyta; class Magnoliopsida; order Lamiales; family Orobanchaceae; genus Euphrasia; species Euphrasia confusa. The sequence goes on from OX940960.1 coordinate 31,399,448, forward strand.
CAGCCTTCGCCGTAAAGAAGTCAGGTTTGTAAGCCTTCCCACAGTCTTCAACTTTCTGATAATAAAATGGTTTAGTAGTGGAACCAGATGAGTGGGGAACAAGTGGGGGCTTAGCGGAGCCATGAGAATGTGATTTTTCACCATCACCAGAGTCAGATGACTTCTGCTTGGGTGTGTTGGCGCCAGCCAGCGCCAGAGAGAGCAGGTTGAGACTTCTTTGGTTCAACTTTAACTCCATAGATTGTGGGTGTTGATTTCTTTGAAGCGGCGCTAGCGCCGGAAACAGACTGTTTGACAACAGCAGCAGTGTTAGGGATTTTAACAATCTTCTTTCCATCCTTCGTTATCTCACCCTCATCAATCATCCGTCTAAACTCCTTCCCAGACACATTGCCCTTGAAGGTATGAAAGAATCCCGATTTCGGATCCTTAGCAGATTTTGGGTTGTTATCAGATTTGATATTCTTGCCAGCACTTTGAGACACAGAGTGCGCTGGTTTCACGATTTTAGTAAGATCAACAGATGGAGAATCGAAAACAGATTTTCCAGAACGACGATCCATCTTATCCATGTGTTTCTGCAAGGCATGAAGTGCCTTTTTCTTGGTTTCAGGTGACGTTGCTTGCTTCCACGCATCACGGAGACTCATAAGGACTTCGTTGTCCATATTAGTAAATAGAGAAGTGGATGAAGACATTGTCGAGAGTCGAAGTAGATGACGAGAATAGGAATTCTAGAAAACCTAAGTATCACGGAACTGGCGCCGGGTGCGCGAGGCTCGAATACAATAACTTCAAACGCCGGATGCGTGAAGTTTGAAATCACAGAAACTGAACTACAGAAACTAGTGTATCTAGTCTCCACTCTTCGGGGCATAGACGAGTGGTAAGACCCGTTCGAACCTCGAGTGAAATATTCATTGAAATATTGTGAAGGTTTGTCCTAGGGTGAGATTTGTTGGCTCACTTCAACAGGTTTCTGCTACTCGGGCACATCCTTCGATTTACATCTTACCTGATCGAGCACCTCCGATGCGGTGGGGAGATTTTATCAAAAAACACATTTTAATGGGAAAAAAATAGTGTAGCTAGGTGTTTATCCTAAAATAGAGAGAGAACACATTTTATTTCATACATTATACTATTTTGATAACTACATATAACATGATTTTTGAAAGCAAATAGAGAGTAGCAATTTTGTTAACTTGTCTGTTGATGTTCATGATGATCGTTTAAATTCCTGTCGATGTGACGGAAACCGGGCTAGTCACTCGATTCTTCTCATTCTTCCATGTAATGGACCCGAAGCCCTGGAATCGGCCGACGCCTTTGTTCAGTGTGAATGTAGTTGTATAGCGTTGCTTATCTCCCGCCTTTCTGAAAACAAGTGGCGATGGCTTCACATTGACACTCACGTCCGGAGGCGCCTCGACGGAAACTGTATAAGTGGAATCCGCGTCGCCCACATTGGTGAGTTCGCGATTGTACTTTACAACGTCCGTAGACCTCTCGAAAACCACAGAGAAAGATGGATAGTTGAGCTGACCCGGATCCTTGAATTTTCTTGTGCCGCAAGTAATGTTTTTCCTCACGACATCTCGTATCATCTCGATGGTGTAGTTGGTGGAGCAGAGGTACGCAATGTAATCTTCGGGTGTGGCATCGTATACGAGCCCAGGCGCGAGGGCTTTATGGAGGTCGACGTGGCCCGCTCCGTAGGCCCATGGGGTGGAAACAGTGTTGTTAGCCGAGTCACCGAGTGTAGAATTGGTGTTGTCGAGCGTGTAAGCAGTTGTCATGAGCGCCGATTTGATGGCGCTAGGGCTCCAATCCGGATGCGCCGCTTTCAGCAATGCCGCAAGGCCACTTACGTGTGGGCAAGACATAGACGTGCCAGAGGCGATGTTGAAATCGGTCCTCCGTTTATCGATCGGGAGGCTCGTAGGGGCCACGGCCCCCGACCACGCTGCCAGTATATTCATCCCGGGCGCGATCACATCGGGCTTCAGGATCTGCGGCGTCACTATGTTCGGGCCCCTCGAACTGAACGCTGTCACCATCGGGGACGGCTTCACGTTCAACTCCATCCCGATAAATCTCAACCCAACCGCTGCCTTGTTTCCCGTTTTCGAAACGTAGTCCCTAATCTTGTCCCCCTCGTCTTTCCCCACCGACAATGCCGGCAGCACGTGCGTGTCCCCCTGCCGATCCTCACCTCCGATATCCTTTGTACTCGCGATAATCATCCCGATCCCACCGGCATCCTTCACCTCCAAGCCCTTAGCCGTCCTATTCGGCCCTCGATCGCATAGCACCACTTTCCCTCGCACGAGGGTAGGGTCGAGCGACCCGGTCAGACACGACTTGCTAGCCGAGCTATTCCGACCTCCCCCGTACACTAATTTAACAATTCCAATGCCTTTCCCAGTGTACAGAGACGCCCCAGTATACTTCTCCCCGTTGCCAAGCGTTACCTGTTAGAATAAGTTATATTTATTTCCGCGTCAATTAGTGATAGGAAATTGATATCATTCCCACCTTATTAGGAATGTGTATCTCGTTAATCATAGGATTGATTGTGTTACGAACTCTGTATATATATATATTGAAAGACACCAAGTATATATATATATATATTTCTATCATTACCGAGGCGCGGAAATCCCGGTCTATCGTCCCCGCCCCAACCGTCATAATCCAGGGAGCAACGTTTACCACCGAGCCTTCACCCGGCCCAAAATTTCCAGCGGAGCACGACACGAAGATCCCTCTCTCCATGGCGGCGAAAGCCCCGATGGCCAAGAAATCTATATCGTATCCGTAATCGGTTTCCAAAGGACTGCCCAAAGACAGAGACATGACATCGACTCCGTCGCGAATCGCGGCATCCATTCCAGCAAGTATGTCGGACCACTTGCACAACTCCCCTCCGCACACTTTGTAAGCAGCCAGCCGCGAGCGGTGGGCCACCCCTCGAGCGGTGCCTCCGGCGAGGCCGAACAAGCTGGCGTTCCTCACTTCCGACCCGGCGGCGGTGCTGGCCGTGTGAGTGCCGTGTCCGGTGAAGTCGCGCGGCGTTTCGGATTCGTTCGATTCCCCCTTAGCTATTTTGTGTCCGTTGAGGAAGGTTTGTGCACCTATTAACTTTTTATTGCAGTGAGTTTTGAAATTGGAGTCGCACGTTCCGTTCCACCGTTTCGGGACTTCTGACATGCCGTCGTCATGGAAGGAGTCGGATTCGGGCCAGACCCCGGAGTCGAAAATGCCAATGATTACGTTCTGAGAGGCCTCGTCTAGGTCTTCGAGGGTGTGACCGGGCCATAGGTAAGGCTCTTCAAGGCCCAGAAACTGAGGGGTGCGGGTAGTGTGGAGGAAGTATTGTTTGTCCTCGTAGACATTGACCACGGCGGAGTTGGATTGAACGAGGGACTGAGCCTCCTCGGGTGACATGGCGGCGGCAAAGCCGTGGTAGGAGTTACTGTAGGTGTATAGGGTAGATGATTTTGTGACGATATCCGAGTACCACTCGTGGTGCGTGTTGTACAACACGGGTTTTTCGTGAGATTTCATCCCAACAATGTAGGTTTTCTTATTAGCAGCTGAGACCTGGAGCAGTAGATGAGAGATGAGAGATAAGGCGGCAGTTATGAAGCAGACACATGATGAGGTAAACCCCATTGTTAATTTGTTATGTTACACAAGGAGAGATGTGATTTATGCTTCTTATTTCTTAATTTTTGGGTTTGGGTTTGGGTTTTATAAAAATTCATGAATTGAATATGAACGAGTATGTAAAAGTCGATCTCATTTCAAGAATGACAGTAGTGACTTGACTTTATGTTGTGTACGTGTAGAATTACGAATCAAATGTGGTATTTATTAAACATTATTTAGGGTTTATTTTATTACAGTTTATTTTACGTGTTTGGAAATTTAAGTCTCAAAAAAGTTGAACACAGACTTTTCACTCACATGCATGAACACGGATTTTAATCTATTGAACTTAAAATCTTGATTTGTACATGTTTCACGTAATTTTGTTTGACCAACAATATTTTGGTTTGATTAATTTAGCATGCTTATAGATTATTTTACGACTAAAAACAAAAATAATTGAAAATGCTATAGTTCTAGTAATTAAATATGCTTACATATTACTACATCTGAGAACTAACGTAGCTATGCTTACATATTACATCATCTCAGAACTAACGTACCCACGTTGAGCTCATTACAAATTTACAAGAATGGCATTCGAGACTTTGACTTTAGTTTCTTTTGTAGAATTACGAATCGATCAACAGTAGTCTATTTATTAAACATTATTTAGGATTAGTTGATTTTGTGTTTTGAAATTAAGTCTCAAACCGATTCAAGAGAAACTTTCACTTTAACACGGTTTTTTGATATATTGAACTTGTATTATAAAAAGCTTGATTTTTGTGTTAATTTCACGCGGTTTGTTTGGCAAAATTAATCATAATTTGTTCTGTGTCCTCACATGAAAAATAAATTCGATCATGATTTGTTCTATAGTATTTATTATCACTATAGCTACCGCACGAAGCAGCAAATATTTCTGCTACAATGTAAAATTTGTGACAATATGCCTCAAAACGCATTTCTTTTTCCAAAAAAAAAATACTATTGAATTTTCGAATATTATTATGTTATTTTGATAGCTTAAAGTAAATTGTAATGATAAAATAAATAAATAAAATTCGCAATAAAAATTATATTCATACAATTTTAAAAAATGTGCGTAATAAACTAAATAAATCATCACCTCGCATAACTTAAAATCCAATTTAAATTATTTTTTAACTCTAGAAGACATTTTTGATTCAAAAATTAATATGGTGTCAACGTTACAAAATTAATGCTTTAAATTAACAATTTGATACATAGTTCCTTATATAAATAGAGATGAATTATGTAGTCAGTCTCGTCGCTTTGGCCGAGTGGTTAAGGCGTGTGCCTGCTAAGTACATGGGGTTTCCCCGCGAGAGTTCGAATCTCTCAGGCGACGACTAAATTTATAGTTTTGCCATTTATTTCATATAATTAAACTCTTCTGGAACATACTATCATTTTCAAAAACTATATTTGCTTTCTATCTTTTACCATTCTTATTTAGCAGTTTTTATAACTCATGTTTTATACTGTATGAATAATCAGGTCACTGATGATTAATTATAAAACATTTTTTTTTCATATTTCACTGTTTCTTCACAAAGGTCAGGAAAATAGATCAATCATCAATATCCAATCATCCATATTATGTAATATTTGAAGTAACAATTGTGGATGAATTCATATTCCAAATGTGCTCCTAAACATGCTCTAACCGATTGCTGGCATTAACATTGAACATAACTAGCAACAATAACGATGCTTAATGATGCAGATGAATGACACGCTAAAACTTCGGGTATAAAGACTTTCAAGGTCTCCAAAATATTTGCCTCGAATAGAAACCATCAGAACACTGTATTACCAACAACAATGGGGTTCTAATCTGCCCCATCTATTTTCTCACAAAAACGAGAATGCCTCTTGAGTCTCTAGTGTCCATACTTCTGAAACTCCCACTCGCTGTTGTCTGCAAAACATCGTGCAAGGGTGATAGTCACAGAATAGTTATGTATACGCATGGTATGATGATAAAAATAGTTATTGAATTGGATGACATGGCAGGACATATACATACCAAGAGGACAAACTTGACGTGTCTTGAGCCATCTGCTGATACAATGGAAATGGAATGCATGGTTGCAAATTCCTGCACAAGTTATTAGGAAAAGATATCATAATGAGGGAAATCTTATGCATTATTATTAAGCACTAGCTGCTCAAATATTTTAAATTCCAAAGACCACTAGACCAATAGTTCCAAAATTTTCCTCATATAGGTATTCGTAATTATTTGAGATCTCATACATACAAATTGCCATTTCTTTCTTCCCTTCACATTTCCGGTCACAAAATACCAATATTCAAGCAAAGTCATAAATTAAAACTTCCAAAGTTACTCAAAAGTGTTTCTAGTCAGTGGCTATTGATTATTGTCATAGAAACGTCACGTTTCTTGATAATTGGTAAAGGGTTGAAAGTATGATGTAACGAACAATATCTAAGACAGAAATCAGACTATAAAGAATCTCGCTAACATTTCTGTAATTATAATGCATTTTGGTGGATGGATTTTAGATTTTATTGACATGTTTTCTGCAGAAGAAATAAATGTCTGCTCAAAAATGGAAGTAAAATAGTGCATGAAAATGCAGAGTCGGTAGTGAAAATGGAGGACACCCCCAAAGGGCCCAAGCAGTTACAAGGAAAATTAGGAATAATAATGAATGCTAATCGTTAACTAAGAAACAAACATGTAAGAAACTGAATCAAGTCTACTACAGAAGAAAGTTATGAAGTAGGAAGCAATAGAAACCTACCAAAAAATTATTGAAAACAGAAAACTGATTTTAAAAAAGGGATATGCTACCTAATGAAAAATAAGCTCTGTAACTGATTGACTCTAAATGAGGCAAAATGCCCACGTCAGTAGTGAAAATGGAGGATGCGCACATCACTCACAGAAAATAAACAGCAGAGAAACTACAATTTTAAATAGAATAACAACTAACAAAGATTATACGACATAGAAAAAACAAACATTAGCAATTTACAACAGCAAGAAGAAGCACGTTGACCTTTCAACATAAGTTAAATCCTCTACCTAGTTGCAGCACCAGCAACAGCAGCTTCCATTCGGAAGCAATGACACTAGTTAGAGGAATTTGGTAGGGTTTTCGGGTTACAATATGAAAGAATCATTTTCATGATTACGATAAATCAATACTACTCCATAAGAGTAACCTACTAGGATAATACTAAATTACTAATCCCAAACGATAAATACAACCAAATCCAATCACATCAAAATCCAAGCACGGAATAATTCATAGGAACCAACTGGAAGTAATCAATCAATGACATTAGGAATACAAAGCAAACATACCCCAAGCAACCGTGCACTCTTCGCTAGTCGCACTAGCTTGATTAGCCTGACACTCAATGCCTAATCACAGGCATCAACGAATTTTAGATAATCGCAAATTGAACGGCAAGAGAGAAATAAAGATGACTCACAGAGATCCATTATATGGTTCCTGCAAATAGCACAATTATCAACCACAATATCTACGCACAGAAATTAGGGTTAAGTTAGTAAAGCAGCAAGAGAAAACGAAAACACCAGGATGTGTAATGTGCGTTTGATTATCAATCAGTGCGCGAAGTAAAGGGGAAATTATACCCCATGCCCAGAGAGAGACGGCGTTCCACTTCTTGATCTCAAATCGCTTAGCTTGCTTGGCGGACTGCGACGGCGCCGGTATCAAATTAGGGTTCGAGGTTCCGGTGGCGGAAGAGCCCTCTCCGCTAATCAACATACTCACGTCGGTGGCGAGGGACGACATATTCGCTCTGGATATTAAGAACAGTTGCAGCTCAAATAATGGATTGGAAGTGGGAACAGTGCAACGGACTTCAATTTCAACAAGTAAGACCATGTTTATCCACAACCTTCTACAACTAACTCTTTAATAAATTATTAATTTCAATCTTTTCCACATCATCACTTTATTATTTTATCAATTTTTCAATTTTTCATAATTTATCCACAAATTTCAACTTATTATTTATTATTATCATTAAATAATTATTTAATATATTTTTATTAAATTTATATTTAAAATATATATTAAATTACTAAAATCTTCCGATCAGTAATTTTAAAATTAAAAAAATCAACAAAAAATTACTAATTACATAATTATAAAATAAGTAAATATATATGAATATTGATCTCTAATTGTAGGGAATAAAAAAATAAATTTTTTGATATAATTATATTTATATATAATTATATATAATATTAGATATATAGTATTATATATAAAAGTATATATAATTTTAACAAATTAAATAATGTGATCAGTAATTTTAAAATTAAAAAAATCAACAAAAAATTACTAATTACACAATTATAAAATAAGTAAAAATATATGAATATTGATCTCTAATTGTAGAGAATAAAAAAATAAAAATTTTGATATAATTATATTTATATATAATTATATATAATATTAGATATATAGTATTATATATAAAAGTATATATAATTTTAACAAATTAAATAATGTGCCCAATTAACTATTGACATTTGTTAATTAAAATAAATAAACAATTTTCCTTGCAAGGCGTAGTAGAAGCCGGTCTGAGAATCTGAGAAATTTTTTATTTTGTTTTTTCTTTTTAATTATTTTTTTTTTGTCTTTTAGTGAAAGGGAGGGCGTCACGCCCTCCCGATAAACATGGTCTAAGAGCTATCAAAATAATCCGAATGAAGTTAATGATTATGGTGGCCCATGAGTAATCGGGCCTTTAATGGCCGGTTAGATGGGCCTACGGGCTTCTGCTGGTCTTGTTCAAAATATTTGGACCCACCGATGTTATATTTTATTTTTAATTTTTTTTATTTAAATAATATTTCTTCTAATCTTGAAAATAATTAATGGCCGGTTAGATGGGCCTACGGGCTTCTGCTGGTCTTGTTCAAAATATTTGGACCCACCAATGTTATATTTTATTTTTAATTTTTTTTATTTAAATAATATTTCTTCTAATCTTGAAAATAATGCACATTTATTTATTTTTATACTACTATTTTTATTACGTATAAATCAATACTTATTATATTCTCACTTTATATTATTAAACACAAAAATACCAATTTTTCTTAACTTACGCTCATCTTTTTTTATGTATTATACTACCTCTATCCCATTTTTATGGTCAAGTTTCATTTGATATTTTGTGAAGAAAATGTGATTATTATTTTGAGAGATATAGAACATGTTCTTTTAGACTTAATTTCATTCTATTTCAATTCAATTCAGATCGATTCAGTTCAATCCAGTTTTCAGTTAGCTTATTAAGTTCGTTTCCAAATAAATTAAAATAAATTAAATAAAAAATAAATTGAATCAATAATTTTAAGTATACATTCTAATTAATATCACAATATTATTAATATTTTTTAAAAAAATATTTAATAATTTGTAATAATTATTATTATTTTTATAAAAAAATCAGTTTAGTTCAGTTCAAATCGCTTAAGTTCAGTGCAGTTCAATTCAGTTCAGTTCAGTTCAGTTCAGTTCAACCGGTTTCAATACAAAAGAACAGATCCGTAGTATAAAAATGTAGGAAGAATTGAACAAAAAATGGTTTGTCATTTGACAGCTCTACTCATAAGTAGTACCGTACTCTCTTTTTTCATATCAACGACCACACTTTATTTAAAAAATTTTTTTTTTTTATTTTTTCATTTAATATATATATATATAGAGAGAGGGAGCTTCATACACGAACGGATTCTTCAAAACTTAAGATAAAATATTATTTTATTTTATTACCTTATTTCTTAGTAATTCTTTTAATATATATTAAATATATATTCTATATAGGGCGAAAAAGCTCAAGGCGCCGTTCACACGCTTTTATTTTTGGGTTAGCTTTTAGATTTGCCAAAAGAATAGAATTGTTTTCTCAAAATGTTTGGTAGCTTAAGTCTGATCAAAATATGGTGTAAAAAAAAACCAGAAAAGAAAAGGTAAACAATTAACAAGAAAGTCACGACTCAGAATTAATCTAAAGAGGAACCCCTATCGCCTTTAAGATTTAATATATAAATTGAAGATTTAATTATTAGTTTCTACTCTCTCTTATGATTTATGAATAAAGAGTAATTTTTTGTAAAATTGTTCTTTTTCTTGTAGGACGTCCCATCCGCACGAATATAATATTTTAATATAATATTTTATTTTAAGTTTTGAAGAATCCGCACGAATTGGTTGTGAAGTCCACTCTTTATATATATATATATATATATATATATATATATATATATATATATATATATATTATTTTTTATTTTTAATTTTTCACTTATTTTCTTAAATACTTTTTAAACTACCTACTTTATTAATTTAAAAACACATTTTTATCCTCAATTTTTTGAACTAAAAATCAATAATACTTTTTTTTTAATTTCTCTTTCCAGTCATTGTGTTTCTGTCAAATTTAAATAAAAATTATAGTAACATTTTTTTATGTCAAAAAAGGTGTGAAAATATTTACGAAATAAATGAATACTACTCCCTCGGTCCAAAAGATACTTGAAATATTTTCCTTTTAGGGGTGTCCAACAATAGTTGACACACCCAAAAAATGAATTAATTATTCTAATTTTTTCATTTTAATATACAATTTTATTCTACTTTACCCCACCTACTTTTTAAACTTTACTCACAACTACTTTACTTTTCACTTTTAAAATATATTTTTACTCTTTACTTTTTATTTAAAAAATTAAAAAATAACAATTTTCTTAAACTCTGTGTCTAGCAAAGTATAACATCTATTAATGACAGGAGGGGAGGGAGTATTATTTATTTATAATTTTTGTAAGTGAAATCTATACTACACATTTTACATAGTATGAATTTAATATTTTAAACATTAAAAACAATTAAATTTCAGTAAAGTGTCGCTTTAATTAACAGTGTGTGTAATACATATTATTAAAACTTTGGGATAAATTACAATTTTTAAAAATTATTGGAGGTTTAAACCTTTTTACCCAATAAATTAATCAAAATATAAAATAAAAAACGATTGATTTCTCGAAAACTATATTTTTTTTCACCTTTTTACAATTATCTTTACCTAAACCGGTGATGAACGTCGGTGAAAAGAAAGTGTCTACTTAGGAGATTGACGACGACCTCTCCTTTTTCCCACCCTCCATCTCACTAGAAGACTCATTGTGCGAGTCGCTATCGGTCGAGACCGCAAACACAAACGTCCCGGTTTGAATATCTTCGAGGTCTTTCAATGGCTCCAAGACTTGAATCACTTCACCCATAGTCGGCCTCAGCTTCGGCCGGTGGCTCAAGCATTGGTAAGCCAGCGTTGCCGCTCTTCGTGCCCCTTGCTCCGAGTACTGCCCTTCGAGCCTTGGGTCCATTATGCGGCTCATGAACTTGTGAGGGCTCTTCAGCATCGGCTTGGCCCACTCCACGACGCTTTGTTCTCTGTGAGGCCGACTTTTGTCTAAAGACTTTCGACCAGTGAGAAGCTCCAAGAGCACGACTCCGAAGCTGTACACGTCGCTTGATGTTGTCAAACGACCTGCGCAAATTAAAATACATCTTATCGATCGATCTAATTTAATAGTACATATATGATCATATATCGTGTAACGGAATTTCGTTGATTGAAAAATTACCGGTCATGACGTATTCAGGCGCGGCGTAACCGTGCGTGCCCATGACTCGAGTGGAGACGTGCGTGTCGTCTCCTTCTGGACCGTCTATGGCTAGTCCGAAGTCCGAGAGCTTGGCATTGTAATCCTAAATACAATATATATAGAGAGTATTGATTAAGATAGTTCATGAGATAAATTGTACTACATGTAAGTACTTAGACAACTTACGGAGTCTAACAAAATGTTGGATGTTTTGAAATCGCGGCATATGACGGGCTTTTGAGCTTCGTGGAGGAAAGCAAGCCCCTTCGCCGCCCCGAGAGCAATCTTCATTCGCGTTGACCATGGAAGCGCAACAGAAAACCCTGTTGATCAAAGAAATCGTGTTTGCGGTGAACACGACTTTAGTAAGACTTGGATTCTTTTGGCAGTTGTCACCTACCAAGAAACTAAGCGTGTTTCCACTCTCATACACTGATAGCTACGTCTAAACAACACACCAAATATTATTCTCTTTTTCGTCTCATTTTTGTTTCAATCAAACTTGACCCTTTCAACACGTTTTTTCCTTTTTTTTTTACTAAAATCAAATTATTATTATTATTAATAAAAATAAAAATTAAACTTACTTCGAAAGAGTTGATTTTCCAGGCTTCCTCTGGGCATGTATTCATACACGAGAAGCCGGTGTTCTTCTTCGCAACAATATCCGATCAGCTTCACCAGATGTTCGTGCCTCAATTGACCGAGAAATATCACTTCTGTCTGTAACAAAAAGGACGTTGTTACGAGTTCGATCATCGGAAATTCCAAAAACTTATAATTAAATTTTACGTACCAGCCACTCCCTATGACCTTGGGACCCATCTAAGTCGAGGAGCTTGACCGCAACGGGCTGAGCCTTCAATCCGGGCCTAAGCCTGTCGTCGATGAACCCCTTGTGGACCGGCCCGAACCCGCCCTCGCCGAGGAAATTACTCGACGAGAAGCTCTGAGTCAACACCTTCAGCTCTTGAAGCGTGAAGACGTGGAGATTGGAGCCTGCGAGGGAGATGGAGAGGTCTTCCCCGAGGGTCGAACTGCTTATGTCCGATATCGAAATCCCCTGAAAGAATGATTGTTTTCGGGCGATGACGGGCTTCTTCTTATTCGGGCTCGGGTTCTCGGGCTTAAAGCATCCCGGGAAAATGCATTCTTGCCATCCCATCTTCTTCTTGACTGCCATTATTATTAGTTACGTAGGTGATATTCAAAATGCCCAACTGCTCTCTCTACGCAACAACTCCTTTAATTTATAAGACTTCGAAATATAGCAAAAGAAATAAATTAATTAAAAATAAATGAAAAAAAAAAAAAGTGGTTACCTACTTACGTTTGGTCCAATTAATCATTGTGAAGATACGTTTCAATATACGCGTGGAATAATAAAATTATATTTTCTACTCTAGAACATAAATTATAGAATAATTCTAATACCAACAATTTTCTAAAATACTCTTGTGATATTGTATTCAATTATTTTAATTAAATTGTTATAGTTTATTCATTTTAATTTATTTAGGTTTTGAAACTGGAAGAATTATAACAATGGATTTGGCGTTGACTCTAGTTTGGTCGAAATGCCGAATTAACCCGGAGGCATTGACCGTTGAATGTCTTAATTTAAAGTTGTCTTTATTTCATCCCTAATCCAAGATTTGATTTATTTAGAAATCTAGGTGTGAATTTAGTTACTCATGATGTTGAAAAAGATTGTCGTGGAATTCATAATTGAATGAAGAAAATAAACATGTACTGAAGAGTTCGGATGGATTTCAGTTCAGTTCAAATCGCTTCATTTATAATCATTTTAGTTCAGCTTCAATTAAGTTTTCAAAAATAAATTAAAATAAAATAAATAAAAATTAATTTGAATGAATAATTTTAAATATACAATCTAGTTAATGTGACAATATTATTAATATTTTTAAAAAATATTTAATAATTTATAATAATTATTTTTATTTTTATAAAAAAATTAATTTAGTTCGATTCAGTTCAATTAATTCACTTTAGTTAATCGGATTTCAGTTCAAAAGAACAGAGAAATAAATAATCTTACTTAATAAATTATAATATATCTTCAACAAATTAAGAACAACGGTGCTTGAAAATATCCAATCCAAGTGTGAGAATCCAAATAACCAATTTAGCTAATTTAAAATAAAACAAAATAATTATATATATGGAGTATTTGAATTAGCCATTTACTTGATGATTTGGCGACTGGTTAGATGGATTAAGATCCGTAAAAATAGTACAGATTAAATTAAAGTACGAATCGAATTTTAAAACTATGTAATTTTATTTTGAATTAATAAAAATATTGTTAAACTCATTACCAAGGATTGAATTAAGCACATTTAAACTGTCAATAAAAATCATGTTTTTAACCGTGGACACTTTATGTTATCAACTTTTATAGGTTAAAAATGAAGTATTTAAAGAAAAAGGTATTTTAATTTTTAACCGTTTTTTATTAATTGAAGTATCATTAATATTATTATTATAAAAAAAATACATTTTAAAAATACTAATTACTATAATACTCTTATTATAACCACTCACTTATTTATAATAATGAAGAGTAATTTTAGAATATTACATAAATTTATAATTAAAAATAATAATATCTTAAATTACGAACTTTTAAAATTACTTTTTTATGAAAATTACCTTTAAAAAATTTGCACTCCATCTATCTACTTATTTATTGTTTCATTCAACAGTTTATTTAAAATGACATAAATAATTACAATGATATAACTTCAATTTACACAATGAAATATCTTAAGTTATACAGTATTTTAATTCTCGTTTCCTATAGAAGACGAATTTATAAGCAAGCCAACACAATCACTTTTTGTATAAATAAAAAAAATGGAGCTCTCAAGAGCATAGTTGATGATAAGACCTTTAGTGATGTAATTGTAATTTTTTAGTGACAAAAAATTTGAGTGAGAAAATTTTTCATTAAGATATTTTCATCGTTCAGAGGATGAATTGCGCAATGAGTATAAAATAGCACCATTTGCAATTTCTATAACCTCTAAAAGAGAGGTCGAGGCAGTAGTACTATTTTGAACTCTTCTAGGAAGTACCAAGTACAGAGCGCGTCAATCTAGAAGTGGAAAAGGTAAGCCAAACAAAGTTGATTGACATGGAAATAACGTAACTACCCCTTCTTGACATTTACACTTCAAAGTTCAAAGAATTGTTTCCAGTTGTCCCAGGAGCATAGCCGAGTGGTAAGGCCTGTGATGATGTGGGTGTAATTCCTCGGCGACGCAGAGTTCGAATCTCGGGTGAGACAAATTTTCATTGAAATATTATGAAGGTTTGTCCTGGGGTTCGACCTGTTGGCTCTCTCGCACAGGTGTCTGCTACTCGGGCACATTTCTCGATTTACATCCTACCCGGTCGAGGGACCTCCGATCGAGTGGGAGTGGAGTTTCTCGTCTCTCCTCCTTATAAAAAAAAAAAAAGAATTGTTTCCAGTTCTCAAACTAGCTCTATATCAAATAAAATAATGCTTACTCTTATGATAGTTGACAGACATTAAAAAAAAATACTTTAAAATAAAATTTTACTTTTATTTTATCAACTATTATCTCCAATTCTTTAATGTTTCTATAGAAATATTTTTACGTAATAAGTACGGAGTACATATTTAAAAATTAATTTTTATTTGTTAAATAAAAAAAATTTGAGATATAAGGTTTTATTGTGTAAGTAATGAGTTATGTGAAAAAGTAATTATATTAACTAGTAATAACTCTTTTTGCGATTCACAGGAATATTTAATGTAAATAATTTCGTTAGAAAAAAAATGTAAATTTAAAGTAAATAATGTAAATTATATTATTTTTCATATAATTCAGTTTGACAAACACATATTATTATTTTGCGCAATTAACATAAAAAGTAATAATTGAATTAAAAAAAGTGTAATTGAATCAAATAAAATAGTAAAAATCATAACTAAAATTAAATATCAATATTTTTTGAAATTATCTGCACATAAATATTATTATTAAATGAAATTATAATGATTATTTAAGGAATTTGCATATTATTAAACATAGAATTATGGAAATGATTACGGATAAAAAAATATATAATTGTTTAATTTGAATTGATCCATAAAATTTGAATTGTACATGTAAATTTATTATAAATAAAGGATGGAAATTTAAATTTATATAGATTTAATTACCATAATAATAATTAAGGAAATAAATTACACTATTATAATTATTGATCATTAATATATGAATAATTACCGAAAATAAAGATTCGTATTTATTTATGATTAAAAAGAAAAATCAATCAATTTGAATTATTTGTTTATACATTATATAAAATCTTTAATTAGTGTAAATTATGTTAATAACATAAATAAAGCGTGTAAATTATCATTACCATAGTTAATTAATAGGTAATGATGTACATTACCTATTTTAAATCATAAATAATTAAATTCAAATAGATTATTTTTCATAGCTAATTAATAGGTAATGATGTACATTACCTATTTTAAATCATAAATAATTAAATTAAATTAAATTATTAAAATTCACATTAGCATTACTTATTGGTAAAAAAACCATAAATGAATGGATTTAAGGAAACTCCCCGTATTAATATGTACTTAAGTCACAAAAATTGATTACTATTATTATTAATATTAATTTTATTATTGATATTATTATTATATAGGTATGATGAGAAAAATAAATCAATAACAGACTTCTTATTAATTTAATATGATAAAGAAATATCAATCTTATAATTCAAAGTATACATAAAATAAATAAATGAGATTTAGTTATGTCAAAAAAATACAAAACATGAATTATATTATAATCAAATGAGTTAAATAAATAAAATACATGTAAAAAAAAAAGCTGTGAATTAGTTACCTGCAAAACAAAACATTAATTATATTATAGAGGTGTGTGCATAAATGGTCAAGTTAGTAAGACTTGTGAGTTTTTTGTGCTCAATTATAAGAGCATGAGTTTTTTACACCAATTTTAATTGAATGGTCAAATATAACCTTCAAACTTATTAAAAAAAGACAAAAAAAGAATAAAATATTGGTCCCCACTTTTTTTCTCTCTCTTCTCCCCTTCTTCTCCCGTAACCTACCGTCCGCCCCCATCTTTTTTTTTTTCGATTTGAACTCACATCACCGGCGCAAGCAATGTCGTCGGCGTCCGAGCATGAGGAGGAGCATGAAAGCGAGGAGGAACAACAACAAGAAGAACCGAGTCTCCAACCTCCGGTAATTCCCGAATCCGTCCCTTTTTTTTTTTTTTTTTTTTGAAATTTTGAGCAATTTGATGGATTATATGGTGTTTCGATGCTTGTTTAAGTTCTTTATTGTGTTATACTTCATTTAGAACTGTAAATGTGAGTTGAATTGTTCTGAAATTTGAGTTTTTGATTTCTGTTCATGACTGCTCGATGGCAGTCGATTAACCCGATCGATTAACCCTATCGACTAACCCCTTCGATTAACCCTTTCGAGTAGTCAGCCCTGTTAATCGAATGGGTTGGTTGATGGGGTTAATCGAATTGGTTGGTCGATGTGGTTAATCGACTAACCATTGACTAACGCCTTCGATTAATCGAATGGGTTGGTTGATGGGGTTAATCGAATTGGTTGGTCGATGTGGTTAATCGACTAACCATCGACTAACGCCTTCGATTAACTTCTTCGAGTAGTCTGATGTTAATCGAAAGGGTTGATTGATGGGGTTAATCGATGGGGTTGGTCACTTGGTCGATGGGGTTACTCGATCGTGTAACAGAATTTTTTTTTACTCACTTTTATAATCTGTTTTTAATTGCTTCTTCTCCATTTGTGCAGGCTGGTTTCCGATGGAGGAGACCGAATTTCGTCGACATTTCGAGAGCGATCAATTGCGGCGATCGATGCGGCGTTTTGAAAAACGTACAAGATACTCTGAGGGAGGTGGGTAGGGACGAGGGCCTCGCGGAGTACGAACAGACGTATCTGTTCAGTCAGTTCCTTCCCATGCCCAGTGCAGACCGATCGAACAAGCCTCTGCACAAGCTGCTATCGAGAGAGATTGTTAGCAAGAGCAGAATACCAGAGTTTGAGCACTGGTTTGCTATCGGGGATCGTATTGTGAAGTTCCGAGCACAAGAATACGCCCTGATCACCGGCCTGCGCTTTGGGGATAGTAACTTCGATCCCACAGACAAAGGTCATGAAGCTCCCAGTACAGGCATCCATCGGAGGTTATTCCGTTGCAGAGTGATGAAGATTGAAGCACTGCTCAGTTCGTTCAAGGATCTGCGGATGGGCAACGACCTAAATGATTATTTCAAGGTTGCCAACATCTTGATTCTCTACTTCGTTTTGATTGGTCGAGAGAAATTGGATGTCGAGAACTGGGTCTGGACACTGGTGGAGGATCACGATGGCTGGGAGTGGTTTCCTTGGGGTTCTTACACGTTCCAGAACTTCTCGCACTACATCAGCATTACTGGGATGGCAGTTGATCAGGCCGACAAAGCGGCTTATCACTTTTACGGTCCAGTTTGGGCCTTCCAGTGTTGGGCCTTCGAGGCCTTTCCTGCTTTAGGGAGACAGTGCGCTACTCGGAGCCGAGAGACGCGAAGGCCCCGGTTTTTGCATTGGACGCAGAGGAAGACTAACTTCGATTTCACGAATTATTTCGAGGATGAGCAGGTAACCGTCAATCTGTTTCGTTAATAATTTTATCGAATATCTAGTAAATATTTTTTTGTTATTGTTTTCTTTTAGCTTGAAGTGCACGAGACCCTCACACCGACACCGGAGGAGGAGGAGGAGATGATGTATTACAGGAGTTTGACGGAGGCCGGTGAGCTGTATGCCGTCCCGTACCAGCCTCCCCTCCGCTTAACTCACGCAGCGGCGCCGGCACGAGCACCGGCACCGAAGAAGCAGATGGAGAAGAAGAAGAAGAAGAAGAAGAAGAAGAAGAAGAAGCTTGTGGATCGTGTGGCCGAAAGCGTGGCCAAGACATTCAAGAAGGCGGCGACAGGTATCCGCACGCGTGACGATGTCACGCCCAGCTCTTCAGCAGAGAGACAAGAGAGACGTAAATCTCGGAAAGCTCGACATAATTCTCCGCCTCCTCGAGTAGCTTCTCCTCCTATTCCTCCTCGAGGTGCTTCTCCTCCTGCTCGAGATGCTACTCCTCCTGAGTCTCGAGCTGCACATGCATCTGAGAGAGTGGTGGACGATGATCCACCTATTTATCGTCGGAGTGACCTCGAGAGGATCTTGTTCGACACGTCCGAGAAGGGATTCACGACTCACATCGTGAAGGCCGTCACGGAGAGCGTGACGAAGAGTGTCACGGAGAGCTTGCTCTCTAAAATGAAGGGCTTCTTCGGTATGAGACGACACTCCCAGCCACGGCCTTATCCCTCGAGGCCAGTGTACGAAGAGCCTTCCTCGCCCCCTCGGAGTTCACCTCCTCGTCATTCCTACCACTGCGAGGACATTGCTGAGACTTCTTTGAGCAGAGCACCAGCTCGATTCTCGACGTCGGCGATGCCTGACCCCCCGCAGTATTCGTTTGGAGATGCTGACGCATGGATGCGTTACCGCATGCAGCCCCAGCTCCAGGTGCCTCCGGTATTTTCATTTGAGTATCCATTCAAGAGTTACCAGATGTCGGGTCCATTCGGTCCATTCCAGGGTCCAGTCTTTCCATTCCAGGGTTATCAGATGCCGCCACTGGCCTATCCATTTGAGTCACCCAGCTACCGCACGCCTCCGTCGATTGTTCCTTTTGATCTGGAGACGTCCAGCACGCCGACGCCACCTATTGTGGTCGATGTCGAGACCCATACTGGGAGGAACTTTGATATCTTCTCAGAGCCATCTGCTGATGACGAGGAGGGTGACGACGAGTATGACGGGGACCTCGGGTGCTTCACTGACGAGGATGACGACGACGACGAGGAGGGTGACGAGTCCGAGCAGGATGACGGGGAGAGCAGCCTCGGACCTCGTGTTGTTCAGCCTTCCAAGTACTTGCGTAGCCCTTTCATCCGACAGTTCACCAAGGCACGCGGTAGAAGAAGCAGGAAGCTGTACGATGTGTACAGAGCATCGGGGCCCGATTCCTGCGTTAGGGTGAGGTGCTGTGATGATTTGATCCTTGATCAGAAATTCTTCGACGATGTCGAAAATGCCTCTGTTTGGTTCAGCTCTCAGGTAATATTTTAAATTATAACCTTGTTAATTTATGTTTAAATATTAACAACATGTCAATATTCAGGTGCTCGACTTGTATATTGCGTTCATGAAAGTAAAAATCAGAACTAGGACAGGGGTGAAGAGGTACGTTCAGGCAAGTGGGCACCAGATCTTCGGTCCCAGCTTCTACGTAAGTGAATGTATTTTATCTATGTTAGTTATATTTTACTTTTATCGTGTTCTTACTGACATAAAATTTAATATTTATGTCATTTTCAAAGAATGATTTCTGCCTCGAATACGGGAAACAGAAGCATACAGGGACTTCGAATGATTTCGAGCAGCGATACAAGAATTGGAAACCACCTCAGCGTATGATAGACATTGTATCGGGTCCGGGTGGTGCTGAGCATAGTTGGTACAATATCAATCAGGTATGTTAACTGAATTTGAACAATCTTTGTTTTCTATGACTTCTTATATTTTCATTGTTTGTATTTTCATTGTTTGTATGTAAGGTGGCCATGATTTGCAACATTGATAACATTGTATCGGGTCCGGGTGGTGCTGAGCATAGTTGGTACAATATCAATCAGGTATGTTAACTGAATTTGAACAATCTTTGTTTTCTATGACTTCTTATATTTTCATTGTTTGTATTTTCATTGTTTGTATGTAAGGTGGCCATGATTTGCAACATTGATAACATTCATTGGATCGTGGCGGTCATTGATTTCGAGAAATGGACTGTCGAAGTGTATGATTCAATGTGCAATATCAGAGCCGCACAACTGAAGCCCCTGACAGATTTGTTGCCTCGATTGTTGAGATGCGCACACTGGTGGGAGCAGCACTCGTACCTGTAAGATTCGTTCATTTCACTGTGTAGTGTATTTTTTTTTCTTATATGATATTGACGTGAGAAGTGTTTCATTCATTTCAATGTTTTATGTTTCAGGGAGCGTAAGAGGTGTGCTTTCAAGTTTAAGCTGATGCCCAAGGCTCAACAAATAATCCAACCCGACGGAAACTCGTGTGGGCCGATTTGTTGCATGTACCTGGATCGCTTGTTCAACAAGAAACAAACTCACGAGAACAAGACTATTCACCTTCCTTACATCGTTAAGTATAGAAAGTATATTGCTAGGATGATTTACTGGTTAGCTCAGGATGCATACACGAATGAAGACATACGAGCTTAGTATTTTTTGGTATTTGTGTTTGATTATACTTGTTTAGGATGATTTATTGTTTAATATTGTTGGTATTTTTGTCTTGGATGTGTTGTATATTGAATGCTTGATTAGAATGTTGCAGGTTTGGGTTTAAAAATGTGTAAAAAAACCATTTTTCATTCTGCCCAGAGGTTACTCGAATGGACTGTTCCATCGAGTAACCATCGAGTAATCAAGAACAGGTCCATCGAGTAACGTAGAATCAGGCCTGAATCTGCAAGAGTACTTTAAAACGGTTACTCAAAATGGTTAATCGAAGGGGTTACTCGAAAGGGTTAAGCGAACGGGTTACTGGAATTAGGTTACTCGAAATAGGTTACATGAAAAGGTTACTCGAATGGACATCATCCTGTAATCATAAATCTCCAAGGTTGGTCGATGGTCTGTTACTCGATCTACCATCGACTAACCATCGAGTAACCATCTAAAATTAGTATTTTTTGGCCTTTTTTTAGATAATTAAGTTGTTATTTGCACTAATAAGTTCAATTTAGAGCCATAAAACATTATTAAAACAGTTTAGATGATCAATCGATTCGTTTAGAGTGAAAACAAGTGAAACGTGGAATATTAGTCATACTTTTCTAAATATCTTAAGTAAGTTTACAACAAACAAACAATGATATTAGTTCAATGTTGACATGTTATGGATTAGAACTCCAAAATTGAACATCAAAACATGTTTAATAAGTGTTTTTTTATCATTAAGATGAAGTTACATACGCAAAAACACAATTAGAAATTAAAGAACGACCTTAAAATTGAAAAAAATGGGTACTGTTCTTAGTTACACGATGGTTACTCGATGGTAACCCTAATGTACTCGATGGAAACCCTAATGTACTCGAAAGGGTTAATCGAATGTAGGGTTACAAGATTTGGTTAATCGAATAGGTTACTCGAATGGGTTAATCGATGAGGTTACAAGATGGGGTTACTCGAATTGGTTACAAGATGGGGTTACTCGAATGGTTATATAAAATAGGTTACTCGAATTGGTTAATCGAATGGGTTACAAGTTTGGGTTAATCGAATGGGTTACAAGATGGGGTTAATCGAAGGGGTTACTCGATTATGTTACTCGAATTGGTTAATCAAACGGGTTACAAGATGGGGTTAATCGAATTGGTTACAAGATGGGGTTACTCGGATTAGGTTAATCGATGAGGTTAATCGAATTAGGTTACTCGATGGAGTACTGAATATGCAGAATGCCCTTTCTGTTTTTTAACATCCTCTGACCTGCAAATCACATAGGTATAACAAAAACCACTGCAAATATCCAAAGAAACACACTGCATATATCCAGAAACAAGATAATAAATCAATCCTAGTCATACGATGTATCGAGAAACACGATAACAAATCAACCAAACACAAGAAGAGCCCTCAATCCACACGCATCGGACATTTTGTTTTTGTGTGGCCCTCGGTTCTGCAAATGCTGCACTTTTTCTTCTGCCTTCTTCGACCCGATTCTTGCGTTCCTGAGGCTTCCGGAGGGACATTCAAATCAACGCCTGCAGGAGGGATGTAAGCCTTGCAGTTGCGTATGTTATGTCCTACGCCCTTACATTTCGTACACACCTGCACACAAAGACGCGGCATTAGGTCTTTACTCAAACTAATGACGACACAATATTAGGTACGAAGAACAAACCTGTACACGACGAGCAGACCCAGATCCCTCAACTGCAGAACGAACCCGACTCAGCCGCGGACGTCCAGCCTGACTAACCACTTCCGGTGGAAGACACACGTACGAAGCTACTTTTGGAGGGACAACCCAATCATCAACGTGTGGTACTGGCACAATAGGAGTCGCATACATCTCTCTCAAGCTTCTTTGCTTGAAATAGGGGCCGACGAAATCGTACAATGAAAATCTAGCCCGTCTACACAAAGTATCAGGTTAGTGGCATTAATTAATTGAATGTTTAAAATTAAAAAGAAGATGTAAGGAAACCGATACCATACCGTATAGCGGCAGCAGCATGACGACACAAAATAAGGTCTAAGTCGAACTCCCGACAGTCACACGTGCGTCTCGCGATATCCACGAGATAGGACCTGCCGTTTTCCTCAACTCTGAACACGGTCCCCGCACTGACCTCCCGAACAGGAAAATGATGACTCAACTGATTCTGATTAGACACCTTTGCGAATGCCTCTTCGGTCAGCTCATCATCTCTCTCATTAGCCTTCTTTCGTTTCTCGTCAAACCATCTCTCAATCATCGCACGAATCGACTCGAGCATAGCACAAACAGGCAATTGTCGTGGCCATTTGATAGCACTGTTGAAGACTTCGGCCGCATTCGATGTCATGAAACCATATCGTCGTGCAGCACATTTCGACCTTGCCCAGGTCTCAACACCGAGTCCAACGAGGCGCCTATAAGCACCGTCTCCACTGGCTTTCTCCAAATCAGATAAATATTTTTCAAACTCATCCACTCGATAACAGTAGGCAGCTTTGTGTACAATTGTGATCACATGAGAGCGGTACATTGCTAGATTCTTCTCGAGGTGGTGACAGCACAACGCACGGGTTGCATGGGGATAGGCACTCCGAATAGCATTCGCGATGCTCTTGTGCTGGTCGGACACAATGAGCAGATCGTCTGTATCGTAGCAAAGCCTGAGGTTCTCTAGAAACCAAGTCCACTCCAGGTCATTCTCAATCGGACCGATACCAAAGGCAAGCGGGAAAATCTGCTCGTTTCCGTCCTTCGTGACGGCAACAAATAACACACCACTGTTTTTCCCCTTCAAATGAGTGGCGTCGACTACTATTACGGGACGCAGAGTGCGCTGCTGAAATGCACTAATGCACTGCCCAAGTGCAACAAACATGTGACAGAACACGCCCTCACTGGTCGTCTGAATCTCATACCGAGTCCCTGGATTGCATTCTTTCAGCACGTGCAGATATGACGGGAGCATCTGATATGAATCCTGATAGTTGCCGTACCTCATTTCAACGGCCAGGTTCCTCGTCCGCAGGGCGAAGCTGTAATCGATCACTACTCCGTACAATCTCCTCAGATCAGAAATCATCGTCTTCGGCCTCAGTGTGATCTCATCGTCGACTAGCTGACGTGCAAAGTAAGTAGCGGCAACCTTGCTCGACACGTGATGATCGGCAGTCCGACCCAAATCATTGACACACTCGTGATTCAAGTTCAGCCTCGTAATCTTCCAGAGTGTTTCGTCATTCCCAGTAGCACACAATTTGAACGGGCACTTCTCAGAACCTCGCTTGCAGACGAACGCTACCCGTTCAGTGGTCGAGCGTTTAGTGGCACACTCCACCATATGCTCCATGTGATACATCCCCACCGCTATCTTCAGATCCGATTTCGTTCGGAATGTCGAGCCGACTGCAATGTGACCATACACCAGTTTGGGAGGCTCGACCGATCGCAATGGAACCGCGGGGTCAAACTCCGGCAGTGGAATGATCCAGTTGCGCAGTGGATTATTCTGAGCATTCTGAGCTGCTTCGGGTTGCTCGCCGGCTCCCACACTAGAACTCGAGGACAGATTACGGCGTGACAGAATATTTGTGATGACCCGCGGCTGTCTAATCCATTCTGTCCATTAAGTGGTCAACGACTGCAACAGATCGGTCTGACGAGCTTCTTCGTCGTCCTCGGAATTCTCAGCATGCCTCTCGCCCTCAGTCGGTATATCCGGATCCACTTTTGGAATATTCACCTCGGGGGCATTTGGTTGTGCCTCCTCTAGCATCTCGGTGACGAAAATGAAACAATCGTCCTTTTGCTCGTCTAGCATGCGGGATACATCGTCGTCGCTAAGCAAAGGACACCGCACGCTCCTAAAATCATTGCCTCGTGTTAAGATGAACAACATGTACTCGATATTCGGCGGAGGGCGCAAAACGGCACGAATCTGGCTCACAAGACCATTGAGGGTAAGTTGATCCCTCCTGAAGAAAAGACACATATCTATCCCGTCGACGTAGACCGCTCGCACCCAACGACCACCGTAACGTATCGTGATTCGTTGACTCGACATCTACAATTACAAAAAACATTATTGAATTAGGTTAACTAATACAACATATCCATATATATCGACGAAACAAACCAAAAATTACGAAAAAATGCATTTTTTGGCAAAAAACAGACCCTGTTACTCGAATGGACTGTTCCATCGAGTAACAGGATGGACAGTTTCATTCGAGTAACAGGATGGACATTCGAGTAACGCAATTCGAGTAACGCAATTCGAGTAACCTCATCAGTTCGAGTAATCTCACATTACTCGAATCAGTGTTCCTAGAATGAGGTTAGTCGAAACATGTTACTGAAATTAGGGTTAATCGAAAAACTACT
Source organism: Euphrasia confusa (assembly GCA_954870475.1). Taxonomy (NCBI): domain Eukaryota; kingdom Viridiplantae; phylum Streptophyta; class Magnoliopsida; order Lamiales; family Orobanchaceae; genus Euphrasia; species Euphrasia confusa. The sequence continues at coordinate 31,424,641 of OX940960.1, forward strand.
CGAAGGCATTTCGGGTAACCTCAGTTCGATTAACCTCAGTTCGAGTAATGTTTCGCTTCATAAATTCTTAGTTACTCGATGGGTTGCTCGATCGAGCGTACGATCGACCAACCCATCGAGTAACAGTCGCAGAAAAAAAATTGCAAAAAAATTGAACACGTACCTCTCGTTTTGGCTCGTCAAGGCACGCGTATAACCGACGGAGTTTTCCAGAATCTAACGAGGCAACATGTAGAGAGTGTTTGAGAGAATTTTTGAAATTTTTTTTGTTTGGTTTTGGTAGGTTTAGATGAATATGGAGGATTGAATGCACAATAAATCCACACCAAACCCTCCAACCAAACAATAAATCTGATCTCGTGGGTCCCACATGTATTTTCTTTTTATTTTTATGTTAATTGATATTTGTTTTTGTATTTTGTTTTTGTTTTTTTTTATTTATTGAAAGAGTAAGGTATAAGAGACTTTTTATGGACAATTGGTGTAAAAAACTCACACTTTTATAAGAGGGGACTTTTAACTCATTTAGTTATCAAATGTGACTAAAAAGTCACATTCCCTCTATATTATAATCAAATGAGATAAATAGATAAAATACATGTAGAAAAACAAAAGTTGAGATTTAGTTACCTGTCTGTCAAAAAAGTTATTAGTGAATAAAAGAATGAATTTGTAAATTTATTATAATAATAATAATTAAAAATAATTATTGTTGAAAAAACAATCCTTTCAAGAAAATAATGTAGCAAATTAATAAAAAAAATGCTGAAATAAATACCGATGCAGCTTGGCAAGAATTTCAAATTGAATCCCATGTCTGAAATTGAATAAAATTAAGTACCAAATAAAACATAAATGAAGAGAGTTAGTCAAAACATTATTATTATTATTATTATAATTTTCAAAATATTAATAAAAAATATAAACGCAACCATTGATATATTATAAGAATGATAAGTAAGATGAAGTAGAAAGTAAGAATTCAAACATATAAAGAATAATTCAATAAAGAAGTAGTTACCGTAATTCCTGCAATAACATAATCAACCGAATATAATTTTATAATTACTCAAAATAAAAATAAAAATAAAAATAAATATTTAAAATCAACCCTAAAGAAGAATCAAACACACAAAATCCCCGGCAACGGCGCCAATTTGACAAGACGTTGTAGTGCGTCAAAAATCAAATAAAAATAACCGAACTAATTGCCAAAGCAACTCGCCCGAGTCGATCTCTCGAGGAACACTACTATCGGCCGTAAAAGAGTTTATTTGTTTGCAACGGAGAAGTAGAAAAGAAATAGCATAATGCTCAAGTTTGTTTTGGTTTTTTATTAAAGCTAAAAAATTAACTAATGAAATAAGAATACGAGAAAGCGAGTAAGAAAGCAAGAGAGAGAGCGTTTTATAAAGTAATTTGGAAAAAGTCTAGGACGTCGGGGATCGCGATTCTCTTCTTTAAGTTTTAATTCGAATTTCATAAAAGGATATTTATGCGTCCGTTTCCGGTTGGCATCGATTCAATACGAGACTCAAACTCTAACCCTAATTAAAGAATCGCTCACCCCTAACCCTAGGAAAATTAATTAGCTACTCATGATCTTTATTGAAAGACTATTGAATGTTTGAAAATTAAAATTCATGAAACGAATTAAGAAAAGTGAAAGCAACGATTAACCCACTAAGAACGAGAATTGAAGAAGAAATTTAAAGCGAAGAAACTTACTAAATTAATTGTCAAAAGCAAACAAAGGCATCCGTCGGTAGCTAACCCAACTTTTTCCGAGATCCGATTACAAGAGCAAGCGATGAAAAACCTAGGTGAAAGCGAGTCCCAATGTATTCTCTCTAATCCCAGAAAATAAGTGAAAAAAGTGTTTTTTAGAACCTAGGTTTAAAAACCAATAAGTAGTCTAAGAATCGGGGGTCAAAACGTGGGTCAATGGCTGGACGAGGAGGCAGGCGATCGCCTGAGGGAGGAGGCGCTCGCCCGCGCTGGCTGGGAGGCGACCGCCTTGCAGGGCAGGCGAGCGCCTGGTCATCGAGCGCTCGCCTAGTGGTGGTCGCGAGCGAGCGCTTGGATGGCTGGGCCATGTAGAGCACTCCAAGGGCTTTCCGTAGAGATATAGATCATCGGTATAGGTGGTCTGAGTTGGGAGACCCAAGCTCTCCAAGTTTGCTGCACATACACCCCGGGGCAGCTGCATACTGGGCTGGAAACCCGTGAATTCCGGCTTTATGACGGGGAACCATGACAACAAACTGGTAGGACCATGTAGAGGATTTCAAGATATTTCCGACCATGTATGGATGGTGTTTTTAGGTTGTCGGAGTTGGGAGAACCAAAGTGGCCAAGTTTGCAGCGCAATCACGATAGGTGGCCGGTCAAATCACTTTACCGTTTTTCAACTCGTTTTTGCTCGTTTTCGCATTGAACATGATAATACACCTACACACTCCACAAAACGTCAAACCTACCGATAATCATGAGAATGATGCACAAGAATGACACAAAATGGCATGAGACGACACAAAACATCATAGGAAAAGTAGCACAAAAACATGTAAATCAACTCCCCCACACTTAGCTCTTTGCTTGTCCTCAAGCAAACAATCACGGTATACAATACGAACAAAGCATCGACTGAGTTCAAGACAAACAATCAACCATAAGAGAATTCAAGACATTCACATTTGAGAAATCAAAATGAACTAACGAGTGTCCCTCAAGTATTCAAATTCCCACAGTTCGAACCATGATTCCACTCCACCAATATCAACAACGAGCACAAGTAAACAAAGCCACCGAAATGTCTAGCCAAGTTAATCAAGTGAGGCAATATTCACTAGGTGTAAACAGTCGAGGGTCACTCGAGTATCCTAGCGTGGTTTCCCATACTCATCGTTCTCGTAGAAGCAGTGTGGCTGCTTTACTAATACTAATATAATACTACTTCTTTTTTTTCTCTTTTTTTTATCTTTTTTTATTTTTTTATTTTTTTATCTCGAAAACGGTATTTTTCGAACCATTTTTTTTTTTAGTTCGGCTGCCGGCCCTTTTTTCACATACGCAACTAGCTTATTCGAACGTCTTCTGTTTTTGCGTTCGGTTGCGAATAATACTTATATATAGCTAAGCCACACTATTAATAAGAGAGACGATCAAAGTAGAATCCTCGTGTATAACCCGACCAAACAATCAATGAACTCGATCTACTTAATACTCATGCCTAACCGATGTCATGAAAAACACAGCTCTCCCTATGTAGCAAATCCTAAGTGTAGGACCCACGATTAATCAACTCGTCATTATCATCCCGATGAAGCCCTGAATTCAATTATGTGTAAACCGAAGCCTATATTGCCTAGAACATGCTTCTAACAACTATACCGCAATTGGGCTAAATGGGGAGGGTGATCAACACGACAAAACATACCAAAAGACACAACATAAGCGACGTTTGAAGACTACTATAACCCCAACAAACCTCGCGAAACAACGGGTTACCCTAAGAACATGCAAAGCTACCCCCCGACACTTGAAATACACATTGTCCTCAATGTAAAACACATAAGCAAGCAAATCTCAGGCAAGGAAGTACAAAACATGTGGAAACGAAAAAGAACAAACTAAAGAAACATAATATACAGAACAAGCTTAAAAAGAGGAAGGGTAAGAAGGTGCAAACAGTGGTGTCGACTCCTTCGGTCTTCTCGATCCAGCCCGTATGAAATCGTGGGAAGGCCCCCACGTGGCGCTCATTTTGGGAACCGAAAGAGCAGTACGGTCCGTGGATTAGCCTCCACGCGGCGCTTGTTTAATGTCTCGAGCTTGACTCATCTTTCATCAATGAGGAGCCTCAATGAGGCTCATCATCTCATGTGTCATCTCTTCTATGTATACGTATTTCCATTGTTTTGATAAGCTCTTACGCTCTAATTGTTGTGGGAGTGGCTTATTTTTGTTTTTAAACTCCAAGAGCACCACCGCACCTATACCAATGTCATCACGAAAGTCTTGTTTTTCCATCTCATCAATATGTAAAAATATAAAACTATGTTTCTGCAAGAAAATCATCTCAGCCAAGGGGTTAGTAGCATCAGTGTAAAAACCATTTTCAGTATACACATCAAACACATTAATACCCTCATTATAATCTACCTTACCAAAAGCTGTTTTATCCCCACCAAAAGCAAAATTAAATTTGAAAATACCTGGATCATGCGGCTTGGGTGGGTCATTAGCACTTATCACATTTGACTCCTCAATATTCATAAGGTCAGTCATCTCTACTGAGGGACGAGGAAGTTCTGATTTTTTATCCCCCAAATCACTATGAGAGAGAGAGAGGGCGATTGGATTATACATGCATGCTCGGGAAACATATCCTCTACCTCCTCCTCGTGACTCGTGGCATATATATTTGAACATTCAGACTCAAGAGTCGTATCTAGCATAGAGAAATCCCCTTCTTCATTATCAACCACTATATTGATGCTCATTCTTTCCTGTTCTAGTTGTCTAGGGGGTGGAATGGACGACTTGTATGGGTCTTCGGCTTTGTGTGATATTGTGGGTGTCATTACCTCTAGCAACATGCTCTCTATCGTCTCTTTTTCGTCATCTTCCTCCAAATGTAATTCATCGATGTACACATGCGCCACTTTGGACTTGACCTCATTTGGTTCAACATCCTCATCTTCGTAGTCACATTGGAGAATCGCGAGTGCATGGACTTCCGTCGGTTGGCGCGTATGATTTTCTTCCTCCTGTTCTGACTCGCGCAATGGGATCGATAACATACATATCTTCTCCTCTAAATCAATGGATCTTTCCTCTGCTTCTTCCCTTTTTGCCATTGCTGCTTCATTTGCTTTCATTGACGCTTCAGTTGATTTCAATATCTGTTGGGCCGATTGCATGAAATCGTGAAAAATTTCATCAAAAGATGGTTTGTACGGCGGCTTCGGTTGCATTGAATATGGTGGAGGGTAGGCCAAATTTTCTTCAACATTTCTGGCCATCGCCACTTCATTCGCTCTCATCGCCGCTTCATTTGATTTTATTATATGATTGGTCGTCTGCATGAAGTCCTGAAAAACGTCATCCAACAAGGCTTGTATGGCGGCTCTGGTTGCATTGAATATTGTGGAGGGTACACCATGTTATGAGGAGGCCATTGTTGTGGAGCCCATTGTTGTTGAGGCGGATCAACATAATAACTCTGATGAGAATGCCACTCCGGATTGTATGCTTGAGACTGAGAACCAAACTTTGGTGTCGTGTCATATTGAGGAGGCTCATAGTATGTCCTCGTCTGAGGGCACGTGAACTCCCAACTGTAATTATGGTGTGTATTCATCCCTGCTTACACAACACTTGACAAAACATTACACGCACCAGTGTGATAATAAAAAAAAAAATTAAAATAAGAAGAAATGTTGCAAACACACAAACACTAATACTAGTGCCTAAAGTGTTCCCCGGCAACGGCGCCAATTTGACAAGACGTTGTAGTGCGTCAAAAATCAAATAAAAATAACCGAACTAATTGTCGAAGCAACTCACTCGAGTCGATCTCTCGAGAAACACTACTATCGGCCGTAAAAGAGTTTATTTGTTTGCAACGGAGAAGTAGAAAAGAAATAGCATAATGCTCAAGTTTGTTTTGGTTTTTTATTAAAGCTAAAAAATTAACTAATGAAATAAGAATACGAGAAAGCGAGTAAGAAAGCAAGAGAGAGAGCGTTTTATAAAGTAATTTGGAAAAAGTCTAGGACGTCGGGGATCGCGATTCTCTTCTTTAAGTTTTAATTCGAATTTCATAAAAGGATATTTATGCGTCTGTTTCCGGTTGGCATCGATTCAATACGAGACTCAAACTCTAACCCTAATTAAAGAATCGCTCACCGCTAACCCTAGGAAAATTAATTAGCTACTCATGATCTTTATTGAAAGACTATTGAATGTTTGAAAATTAAAATTCATGAAACGAATTAAGAAAAGTGAAAGCAACGATTAACCCACTAAGAACGAGAATTGAAGAAGAAATTTAAAGCGAAGAAACTCACTAAATTAATTGTCAAAAGCAAACAAAGGCATCCGTCGGTGGCTAACCCAACTTTTTCCGAGATCCGATTACAAGAGCAAGCGATGAAAAACCTAAGTGAAAGCGAGTCCCAATGTATTCTCTCTAATCCCAGAAAATAAGTGAAAAAAGTGTTTTTTAGAACCTAGGTTTAAAAACCAATAAGTATTCTAAGAATCGGGGGTCAAAACGTGAGTCAATGGCTGGACGAGGAGGCAGGCAATCGCCTGAGGGAGGAGGCGCTCGCCCGCGCTGGCTGGGAGGCGACCGCCTGGCAGGGCAGGCGAGCGCCTGGTCATCGAGCGCTCGCCTAGTGGTGGTCGCGAGCGAGCGTTTGGATGGCTGGGCCATGTAGAACACTCCAAGGGCTTTCCGTAGAGATATAGATCATCGGTATAGGTGGTCTGAGTTGGGAGACCCAAGCTCCGGGCAGCTGCGTACTGGTCTGGAAACTCAAGTACTGTGACTATATCACGGGGATATATGATAATAAAAGTGCAGGGCCTCGTACAACTCTTCGAGAGCTTTCCGACAAGGTATGGACCATGCATGTATGTGGTCGGATCTGGGAGAACCAAGCTCTCCAAGTTTGCTGCACATACACCCCGGGGCAGCTGCATACTGGGCTGGAAACCCGTGAATTCCGGCTTTATGACGGGGAACCATGATAACAAACTGGTAGGATCATGTAGAGGATTTCAAGATATTTCCGACCATGTATGGATGGTGTTTTTAGGTTGTCGGAGTTGGGAGAACCAAAGTGGCCAAGTTTGCAGCGCAATCACGATAGGTGGTCGGTCAAATCACTTTACCGTTTTTCAACTCGTTTTTGCTCGTTTTCGCATTGAACATGATAATACACCTACACACTCCACAAAACGTCAAACCTACCGATAATCATGAGAATAATGCACAAGATTGACACAAAATGGCATGAGACGACACAAAACATCATAGGAAAAGTAGCACAAAAACATGTAAATCAATAAGTAAGATGAAGTAGAAAGTAAAAATACAAACATATATAGAATAATTCAATAAAGAAGTAGTTACCGTAATTCCTGCAATAACATAATCAACCGAATATAATTTTATAATTACTCAAAATAAAAATAAAAATAAAAATAAATATTTAAAATCAACCCTAAAGAAGAATCAAACACACAAATTCGAAAACAACATATAAAAACGTACAAAGCGAAAAATAATTGAAAAGAGAAACGGAACATAGAACACGAATCGAAATACTTACATTGAGTGCTGCAAAAAATATAAACAAAACAAATATGATGAAATTATTATTCAAACAAAAAAGTACAATATAATTATAAATCAAAACAAAATTATAAAATGTAAAAAAATATAATAGTGCAATTATATCGAGATATGGTGATACATAATTTCATGCCAAGAAAAAAGTGAGTGAATGGATAAATGAATGATCTATTGAGTATAAATAGTATTCAAATTACTATATATTTAATATGCTAATTTATTGACAAATTGAGAATTTGAATGAATTTACTAAAAAATATGGTAATGATTATATTTAATATGCTAATTTATTGATAAATTGAGAATTTTAATGAATTTACTAAAAATATGGTAATGATTTCATCAATGATCAATTCGTATTAACTTTTCCATATATAGAATCCGTGTAATATCAAATTTTTACATATTTTAAAATATTCATTACATATTAGGTAGAGATATCAATTACGGGAGATTAATTGATCGGTTATATTGATGTATAATTATTTATTTGGTCAATTAGCTTGCCATTTATTATTATTATTATCATGGTAAGGAATATATATTATCATAGCTAATTAATACTCCCTCCGTCCCAGAACTGTTTACCAACTTGGTCAACTGTTCTCTTGTTTGACCGTCGATTACTTAAGATAAAAAATATATAAAAATTATTTAAAAAATACTAAAATAAAATTTATATTATAAATTTTATTTTAATATTTTTTTAATAATTTATATATATTTTTTATCATAAGTAATCGACGGTCAAAAAAGTATTCAGTTGACCAGGTTGGCAAACAATCCTGGGACGGAGGGAGTATTACTATGTCTATTTAAAAGTAATGATCTATATTATCGAAATTATATATTCATAATCATCATCATATAGCCACGTATTATTTATGTATATATAAAGAAAAGCCACATAATGCCACGTAGACATATGTATGCCACGTAGTGTGAACATACTCATTTTTTGTAGTGTATTTTTTGTGTTCACATTGTCCACGTGTGATTAGCAAAATCTGGATTTATATATTAGATAGATGTAAATAAATAGTATTGGAAAGATAAAGTTGAAAAAAAAAATCCATTTATGGGAAATCTCTCTATCATTTATAATATAAGTGTATCATACATTGTACACCAAAATCTAAATTAAATATAAAAGATATTCATTTTAAAAATCTAAATTAAATATAAAAGATATTCATTTTAAAAATGAATAATTATCATTGAATAATAGAAAATTGCATAAAATATAAATTATCATTTTCAAAAATATTCATTATATATTAAAACAATCTTCATTAAGAATACACTATAATAAATAATATGTGTACAATACTCCCTACACATAGTACGCGGTAGAAATTATCATTCATGGGTGTACAAACTTTTTAAGAATCAACCAAAAATAAAAGTATACAAACTCTTTAAAATCTAATGGAATACATTTTTATTCTTAATTTTTTGATTAATAAGTCAAAAAATAGTACTCTCTGAATACTGACCGTAACGGATGTCAGCTCAATCTAAAGGAAATTATGCGAAAGCTTTACAGAATTATTATGAAGTTATGCGACTGGAAATTGATTCGTATGATCGAAATTATATACTCTATAATATAGGTCTTATTCATACAAGATTCTCCGCTCTAGATGTTCCTTATTTTGAGATTAAAAACTAAAAACAGCAACAACACTCATATGCTATCGTCAAGCTTGGACATGGTACAACAAGAATAGAAGAATTAGAAGAAAGAGAATCTCCAAAAGTTTGTCTACTTTTTTTTATCTTTTAAATGTTTCAATACTTATAAATGAAAAGTTATTTTTATAATTTTATTTTTTTTAATACTCATTTGTAGTATATATTAATCAATGTTCTAAAATGCAGGTTTAGACGGGGCCTAGGCACTAGGCGGAGGTAAATCGCCCAGATTTTCGTGGCTAGGTGGGTTCGGGCGGATTTAAACGGAGATTAATCGGGTCTAGGCGGCCTAAACGGAAATTAATCAGGTCTAGGCGGCTTTGTATATATAAAAAAAATGTTTTTTTCGTCTCGTTTCAAATTTAACGTTTTTATTAGCTACAAAAGTTTAAACAATGATAGTTTTTGTGTGAAAGAGGTTAAGAAAATGATATTTAATTTGATTTGTGAAATATGATAAAAAATTATAAAGTAAAAAAATTTTTATTTTTTCAAAAAATATATATATAATTTATTTTTAAAATATAATAGGGAAAAATGGCAATAAGGCCAATTTTCAACATTTTTTGACCAATAAGGCCAATCTCTAATTTTCGTGTCAATTAGGCCTTTTTGTTCCAATTAGGCCAAAAAAATATATCTGAAAAGACGAAAATACCCTCTATTTCTGGTCAACCTGCCCACCCCCTACCCATGACCCACCCCACCTGCCCCAAATTACACAGCGCAAATTCAAATTCAATCGGGATTCTCCCGCACCCGATGTCGCCGCCGTCCTCAAGGAGTTGATGACGACTGTCGCCTGCCGCCACCGCTTCGACTTCGCTCACAGGGACATAAAGCCCGACAACATCCTCTTCGATTAGCGGGGGAGGATGAAGCCCGACGACTTCGGATCCGCGCCGGAGATCGAGACGCCGAGGAGCTTGACGATGCTGGTGAAGTGGCTCTGGATGACCACAGTGAGTTTCTGATGTACGTCCGACGACGACGTCAATTTTCGGAGCTTGCCGTGGTCTTTCCCTCACTGTGATGGTGGTGGTCTTGCCCTTGGCCGCCGCGAGCGGGGGCGCGGCAATGGTGTACAGTACTTATATAGTACATTTCTTTAGTTTTGCAAATTTCATGTGAAGCTAATGTAGTATGTTGTTTCTGATGATGACTGACCATCAATTTGGAATGAGATTCGTTGAAGTGGACTTTCGGAATATTTGAATCACATGCTCAAAGCTCGTGTATTACTTTCGATTAGAGTCGAGTTTTGATTATCATCATGTGCGCAGGAAATGGAGCTATGTCTTGATGCTTGTTCCAAGCTGGGGAAGCTAATGAGGTCGTGTCTAAAAGAAGCCCTCGGCCCGGAGCGCTTGCGAATGAGTGGGGGCCCGCACGGAGGGGTGTTCGGGTGCAAGAGCGGGTGCGGGGCGTTCGGGACGAACAGCACGATCGGGTCGTGGATTATGTCTGTCCCGATCGACACGCGCATCCTCTCCATCGCCACCAAACCCAGGCTGACGAACCCCGCCCCTGCCCTCTCGACGCCGCTGCTGGGAACCCGGACCACTGCCCGTTAAGGAACTCACGATCGAAGCCACTTCCTCCAGTCGCCCCTGCCCTCTTGAATGGAAATTGAATTATGATTTATGATGAATGACTTTAATTATGTAAAGGAAAATGATTGATTTGGTGAAATTGTAATGGAATGTTGAATCGATGTTTCTATCACGAGTTTTGTGTATTTTTTCATTCGACTTTTATGTATTTTTATTTTACATTCAGTGTGTTTTTATGACATTCAGTGTTAAAATATGACATTCAGTGTGTTTTTATGACATTCAGTGTTAAAATATGACATTCAGTGTGTTTTTATGACATTCAGTGTTATAATATGACATTCAGTGTTAAAATATGACATTCAATGTGTTAAAATATGACATTCAGTATGTTCAGTGTTAAAATATGACATTCAGTATGTTCAGTGTTAAAATATGTCATTCAGTGTGTTAAAATATGACATTCAGTGTGTTCAGTGTTAAAATATGTCATTCAGTGTTAAAATATGACATTCAGTGTGTTAAAATATGACATTCAGTGTGTTCAGTGTTAAAATATGACATTCAGTGTTAAAATATGACATTCATTGTTAAAATATGACATTCAGTGTGTTCAGTGTTAAAATAGGTCATTCAGTGTTAAAATATGACACTCAGTGTGTTCAGTGTTAAAATATGTCATTCAGTGTTAAAATATGACATTTAGTGTTAAAATATGACATTCGGTATGTTCAGTGTAATTTTATAACATTCAGTGTGAAAATCTGACATTCAGTGTTATTATGCTTCAGTGTAAAAATGGGGCATTCAGTGTTTTCGATTTAAATTTCAATTGAAAAAAAATTAAAAAAATATGTTCATACTGTATATTTATACTGATATTCATTCCATTAAACACAAGACCAAAACTAGTTGAACTTTTCCGACTGTAATTCACTCGTCGACTAAAACAAAAGAATAAAACACGACTTCTACGCGATTAAATCAATTTCTCGGACTATTATCGAGCCTCGACATTTCAGCACTAATATTATTTCTTCATGTGTCATCCCTTTTTCTTTTCGCATACGTAGGTTTCAGAATCTTTCTTGTCCCCAACAAGAATAACAGTCAGTCCAGGAACAATCCCGGTAGACTCCTTCATCCTTGATATTTCAATAGCTATTTCATCTCTGATTTGTTTGGCAGTAGATTTTCCATCAATAACCTTTGCAGAGGCCTCAGTGGCTATTGCAACTGAAAGTGATGCACAGTGGAGATTTAGAATGAACTCATAAAGAATTATCAGCGTATAGATAAATGTATAAAATTATCAAAACATTAAATATCACGATCTAACACTAGTACAAGCTCATGAAAATCCCAAGTTCAAACCCAAATGAGGATTGTTGTCAAAAATCGAGTAACATCATTCCTAGCAATTCGAACACAATGTTCTTAGAATCCCTTTCAGCCAATTCCCACACCCGCAATCAGAATAATACATCAACAAATTCACTGTGATAATAAAGATAAAATTCAAACTCTGAATGAAACAAATCAACACTGAATCCATGCTCAAACTAGTAGATTCAGTGTGACACAAGTAGATACAGTGTGTAAGTACACTTAGTTCAGTTCAGTGCACTCTGAATCAAGCAATTAAACACTGAATGAACGCATAATGAAACCAAGGGCATGGTGGATGCACACTGACTGAACCAATTAAACACTGAGTGGCAAGCTCAATGCAACTCACATCAGTGCACTATAAGATGATTTGAACATTTTAGGCGGCCTAATTGACACGCGTAATTTTTCGAAAGCCTTATTGGTCAAAAAATGTTGAAAATTGGCCTTATTGCCATTTTTCCCAATATAATATTAATTAATTAAATATAAAAATGTAAAACAATTAATTTCCGTCTAATTCTCGATTAATCTCTTTAGACGCTAGGAGCATATGCCCCTAGTCATCGCCCGCCTAACACTTAACAACCTTTTAAAACCTTGATATTAATAGCATTATTTTGTACTTAACTCATTAATTACTTACTCAACAATACTTATGTTACTTTTTTACGATATTCTGTACTAATTGTTGGGATATTCACGTTTAATAATCTCAAGAGGTCTGATACAATTTGTTGCGATATTGAAAACTAAATCGCTCACAACTTTCGAAATATATATGAGATGGAAAGAAAAAAAATAAATGAAAGAACGACACACGTAAATTTATGTGAAAACCCAAAACACGAGAAAACCTCGAGAAAAATGAGAAATCCACTAAGGGTGTATTAATTTCGGATTTTGTTGGATTTTTATAAATTTTAAAAAGTCCTTGGATTTTGAAAATCCACGGAGTCTTTGCAGAGTTTGACTGACTTTTGTTATTGATTTATACGGATTTTCATAGACTTTAAAAAATTTTGAAATATGCGTTTTTTTGTATTTACATAAATTTTCATAAACTTTGCGTCATTACTTATTGATACAACTTATATAAAATACATTTTTGTAAAAAAAAAAATTAATTCAAATTATTCAAAAAAATATTAATATAATATTATTTATATCTTTATGTATATCATTAAATTTTTAAATATATCTTTAATTATTTTTATAAAAATTTGTATTTTAATTTTTTGGAAATTTTATTGATAGTTAAACCAAATTTTTTATTTAAATTTTTTTTTCTTCTTCAAAGTATTTTTTTTCTTAAAAACATATCTTTTTCTATTTTGTTTTTTTATTTAATTTTATATAATTTTTTTAAGTTATTATTATTTTTTAAAAATAATTTAGTTGATTAAAAGAAATTCTATTTTTCTTATTTTGTTCTTTTTATTTAATTATATATATATTTTTTTAAGTTTTTATTATTTTTTAAAAATAATTTAGTTGATTAAAAGAAATCCGTAGAAATCTCTCCTAATTATGAGAGATTTTGGAAGTTAAAATTGCTTTGTATTTTTTAAAGAAAATCTTTCAAAATCCATGGACTTTTAAAATTTTTACAAATCCATAAACTATTGAATACCTATAGATTTTAATTGACTTTTTAAAATCCAAGTTGAATACCGCAGGATTTTAATTGACTTTTTAAAATCCGGATTGAATACCTCCCAACTTTAAAAGTCTTAAAAAATCCAACGAAATCCCAAACCAATACACCCTCCTAAATTTTGTTCCGTTTTTCTTAGTCATACTTTAACAATTTATTATACTAGTACCACTTCCCGTGCGATGCACGTGATTTATTTGTTTAAAATAATCTAAAATTTTATTTAATCTCCAAAGTATTTAGCCAAAAAATTATTAATGGATTAAGAAATTATTTTATTTAATAATCGAACTCTCACTTAAATTTGTAAATTGATTAACCGTTATCTTAATTATGAAAATTTTATTATTTTCAAGGATTACGTCTGTTTGATGTAATTTATAGTGTGTAAGCTTCTTGGTGCATAGTCGAGTGGTAAGGTTTGTGGTAATGTTGGTGAAATTCCCCGCTGACGCAGAGTTCAGATCTCGGATATGACAAAATTTCATTGAAATATTATGAAGTTAGTCCTGGGATTAGACCTATTGGCTCTCTCCCACATGTGTCCGCTACTCGGGCACATCCCTCGATTTACATTATACCCGATTGAGACCTATTGGCTCTCTCCCACATATGTCCGCTACTCGGGCACATCCCTCGATTTACATCATACCCGATTGATGAGCCTCTGATCTAGTAGGAGAGGAGTTTCTCGTCTCTGCATTTCTCGAGTGTCAAACGTATCTAACAAATACCTAAAACCAGTGGGAGAAAAATCAAAATAAATGGAAAATAAAAATTATAAAGATGGAAAATAAATAAAAATATAAAAAAAATTGAATTTACTTGGTGAACATGAAGGGGAAGAGATCGATTTTTATGAGATACGATTAATTGAAATTAAATTAATATTAATGAAATAAAAAAGAATAATATAATTAAATAATATACCTAAAAAGTTTGATTAATTTTTTTATTATAAAATAGGAAGAGATCGATTTTTATGAGATACGATTAATTGAAATTAAATTAATATTAATAAAATAAAAAAGAATTTTGAGAAGAAAAATATAAATGTATATATTTAAGATGATTATTAATTATTATTACCAAAAATATATAATTTCAAATTACTATTTATAATTTATATATAATAATTTGAATATGCTTAATAATATTACTATTTATAATTTATAATTTATTTATTTATAATTTATAGTGTGAACATAACATTATTATTGTCTTTTTATTGGTGGCATCCTGAAATTATATATATATAGATTTATACTTTATATGAGTATATTATTAAATACATAAAATATATTTTTTTATTAAACAAACTTTTTATAGAGTATTTTTTTTATAATTTTTATATTTATAATAAATTTTTGAATATTTACTGTGTTCTTGGTGGTGTTTATTGAAACCCTCACGAATTCATATATAATGTATTAAGTAATTTAAAGTATTAAGTACAGTAAACAAAGAATGTTCCATTGTGACCGAAGCTTTCGATTGGTAATATAAATATAAAATGAATACAAGTGCACAGTGATAACTCCAATACTACACATGTTTTCAATAGAAATATATATTAACTAGTAAGTACTCCAAGTATTAAAGTTTTCAATGAAAATATATATTGACTCTCAACGGCAGAAAGATTTAGTTTTTATTTAGATTTAGTTTTTATTTTCAAAACCAGATTAAATAAATATGTGTAGACTGCAATAGACTTGTAGTTGTTGTAGACTTGTAATTGTAATACAAGTACATTTTTCTTTTTTTACAAAAGTGTAAACTTTTGATTAAGACTCTCAATAATGAAAATCCATACATTACTTTTTTTTTTTTTCGAATGGATGGTCATTTATACGATGTATCCAACCACTAACAAAAATATTATTTCATGACTTTTAGAGATTTTTGTTGATAGTCGAAAAATTCGTGTTCTCCAATTTCACAACTAAAAATAGATATTTTGGAGATTGAGTAGTGAACAAGGCAATAATGCTCTTTAGAAATTTTTGGGGAAATATGTAGATGATCTTAATAAAATATTACACCTTCTATTTATAGAGAATACAAATTAGGGTTTCTAAAGTTGGTTAATGGGCCAAGTCCACTAATGCATCCGCCATTAAGCCCATCCTTGAGTCCATCTCCCATCTTCCGGCCCAGAGGTAGGCAGCTTGCATGCTCGGGAAACCTAGCAGGTTGCAGATGGTCGTTGGCTCCTTTCCTTACTCTAAATGTGTTCGTCTGTAGATCCCTACCGAGCACATTCCCTGTTCGCCTCATTCTATATAATGGGGTCGGTAACTGAAAACGACGCCCCCTTTGTTCGTCCCTGGGTACGTGAACGAGCACAAATCATCCTCTTTCATAAGGAGGGTTTCTTATGCTCGGGCTTCCGTCGAAATTTCTCCGCATAACAATTTTTTAATGTATTTTAAAATTAATTAAATAAACGGACATTGGTTAAATTTAAAATAGTAAGTAAAAGTTTAACGATAAATTATTTTTTTTAATTAAATAAGTAAAAATAATTATTTCTTTAAATATGATGCGATTATTAGTTTGTGACAATTGTGACATACAAAAATGAAAACAGTGATTGATTGTTCGGGACAAAAGTAATATTATATTTGTTCCTGGGAAACAATATCATTTTTTACACAAAATATAAAAGAGAATATCCTATTTTTATGAGATAAAAAGAGTATATTTTATGACTATGCAACCTTAGACGAGTTAACTAACCAAATTTATTAAAACATTAAAGTTCACTTTCAAGCATTATGTTATAAAATCCAAATCAAAAAGAATTTTTCTACTTGAGTCGTTTACTTCGTCTTGATTCACCTTACCCCATCGACTTTTTCAACAATTTTTTCAATTGTAGCATTTGGATGCAATTTTGAAGTGCAACATCACTACTAGTTTCAATACATGTTTTCAATGAAAATGTATGTTCGTAAAATCAATAGCAAGCCAGGATTTGAAGTGAGGGTGGGCCAAATTTACAATATTATATAATTAAAAAATATTACTCCTATTTTGTAATTTATATTTAAGTTAAAATGTAAAGTTAATAAAAATAAGGTTTAATGAGTTAGTTAAAAAAATAAAAATAATTTTTTTTTGTAAAAGATAAAATATAAATATTAAATAATATTAAACGTTTCATAGAAAAAAATGAATATCAAAATAACTAAAAATCAATATGATAAAAACAGATGATCAATATATTATAATAAAATAATGTTAGATGCAAATATATATATATATATATATATATATATATATATATATATATATATATATATATATATATATATATATATATATATATATATATATATATATTGAAATTGTATGATATTTAAGAAAAAAAATAAGCAATGCTTATTAGTCAACAAAAATAAATATTGTCGTACTTCAAAAACAATATACAGTATCATCATATCAAACAAATTAGATTGTTAATAATATAATAAAAAGTAAAAAAAAAATATACAGTAGAACTATAGTGTAAAATAAAAAGAAATCAACTCATTTTCATAAGAAATTAAAAATTGTTTTAGTTACTTATTAATTGTAATTTATAATTATAATAATCATACATATCAATTTATTTTATAAATATAAAATCATAAATTGTTGTTATATTGTACTAACAATGCAAGAATTGCATAAAAAATTAAATTGATTAATTTATTAAGTATTTTTTTTTATTTTCATGATTTTCTTTTAATATATGTTAACTCAAGCTAAATTATTTATGATTCTTAATTCACTAAAATTTATTATGTTCTAGTGTCTAAAATTAATTAATGAAAAAAAATGCTAAAATATTTAAATAAAAGGCAATGCGTAGTAGCAGTAATTTTTTTATGGTGTATTTAAAAAACTCATTAAATGTGTGAAATTGTTATAAACTCAAGAGAAATTGAGAGAGAATAATAGAGTATAAAGAGAGACAATGAGAGGAGAATAGAATTGTTATGGATTGTTGTTTCATTCATATGGGGAGACCCCTTTATATAGGATACAAAGTAGGGTTTCTGTCTTGTTCACCAAGAAAGGGTAAACTAGTCATTCACTAATTAATAATATTCATAACACTCCCCCTTGAATGACTATTTACAGGATTGTTGCCTCGTTAAAACCTTGTCAGGAAAACCCAGTGGGACAAAACCTCGACGAAGGAAAAAGAGTACAACTTGCTCCCCCTGATTGTAATCACCGAAAATCTTTGACTACTTGAAAGTAGTTATTTGTGATCAATTAGTCTCATTAAAACACATGTAACTAATAAAACCATATAGGAAAAACTTAGTTATTCAAATATAAATTTTGGTCTTCAGGACCCAACCTTCGAGTTGTTGAGTTTCATATTCATTTGTATTATTGTATATTTTTCGTCCTTCAGGGACATGCCTTTACCAGACATCTATATTGACTAGAGCATTCGCAATTGCTATAACCGGCCGGTAACTCTTCAGGAGTATATTAGATGCGTCTAATGTCGAATATACAATCCTTAACAAATGAATAATGTGAACTTCAATTCACAATCATCTAGAAGATTATATTTTTTCTTCGAACTTCAGGTTCTATCGAAAACAAACTCATATGGAACATTATGATGTCCTCATTAATTATTATCGAGTGATGTACATGCCTCGTTGAAAACCTCATTATAAAATCTTGTAGGAAAAAATACTCGAGGAAAAGAGTACACGACATTCACATTTATATTGTGGTGATTGTCTCGTTAAAAACCTTTAACTAAGAAAACCATGTGGGAAAAACTTAGTAGAGGGAAAAAGAGTGCAATCACTGATCTTCGGGACCAATCACTGGTCTTCGGGACCTTATATTCAATATCATTTTTGTCCATATGTAATATGATATTTTACATGTTCTGATTTTCATTTCCTTTCATATCAGGAATTTTAAAATCCATCAAAGATTTTCATGTATGTATCTTTTAAGTGACTTTTAGATGGTCAGATCATACATTCGATGCTGTTGGGGGAGGAAAAATCAAATACAAAAACGTATATCCAAGGATAAGGCGCGCGGGCAAGGGCCATCCAGAAGCGTGCCAGGCAAAGGGACGACGCGTGGGACGCGTCGCGGCTCGGATCACAGGTCACGGATCTCCTGGGCAGTCCACACGGGGAAATGACTCGGGGCGCGTCCGCGACTCGGGTCACGGATCATTCGAGGCGAGCCATGCAAGGATATGACGCGAGGAACATGCTCGTCCCGGGGCTCGGATCACGTTGTCGTCGTACTGGCCATGCAGGGGTTTCGGACCCGGGTCACGCTCTTGATCTGCTACACGAGCCCATCACGCGTTCCGTGCGAAGAGACGACGAAGGATCACAGACCCAGCCCGCGGCCCGAGCCACGCAATCATTATCTGGGGGAGGGCTCATCCCAGGGAGAACGGAGACATCGCCCACGTGAGCCCATATGCATCACCTATACTCCGGATCACGGGCCCCGGGTCGTTACTAGCTTCATTTAATGCTTTAGACGTAGTACGTGGTCTGAATGTAATCATTCCATAATTCCCTATAAATAGGGGGCTTATCCCTTCAGATGAAAGGGCGGCACTAATCAGTGAATATACTTGATATTAAAAGAGTGGATAATAGAAATCCTTCAGAAGAAGCTTCAAAGCTCAAAACCTCTGTTCTTTTCCAAATCTAGTCCAACCCCTACTCCAGAATATAAATTTACATGTATTAGTATCGTTTCAAACCCTCTATACACAGCCCAGCCCCGTATTATACTACCCGACTAAAATGTGCTAAAACATTTGGCGCTAGAAGGAGGGGGTTGTTATACTAGACCCAGGAAAAGAGAGAAGAGCCGAAGCCATGTCTGATGGAGCCACCGCGTCAGATTCCTCCCGGTCCGCCACGAGGAAGAAACTGGAGAGAGGGAAGATGCCCGCCGTCGAGTCAGACGCCGCCCCGCCACTCTCCCCAAAGATCCCGGGGGAAATCCCCGGGAACGAAGACGCCGTCATCACCGGGGAGCTGGACGGCCACAACACGTCCAACCAATACCACCGCAGCAGCTCCGAGGCCCGACGCCTCAGACGCCGCCAGCAGGCCCACCGCCATGCGCATCGCTTGGATCCCGAGTACCGACGCGGACCACCTCCCCCCGAGACACCGGCCCGGGAATTGCACCTCCTTTTGGACACCCCCGAAAAAATCGACGTAGCCATGTCCGACCTCATACAGCGTAAGCGTACTCTTACCTCCCTCTCTGTTCGTCCAGGTGAGAAGATTGGGAAAGGAAGCGCGTTCGGTCGTCTGGGGCCCGGTCACGCCAGCCACAGCGCGTTCGACCGCCTCGGAGCAGGCCGTGCCGGCTCCAACCGCTACACGATCCCCGCCCGACGACTCATCTTCGATCTCGGCGAGGAGGCCGGCAACCAGTCGGCCCCAGCCGACCGATTCGGGGCGGACGACGAGGAGAAGACTCGTCGCGCCGAGCCGGAGCAGGGCCCCGGGACCCGTGTCCCGCGACCACCGGGACCCGAGGCGGGCCTCCTGGACCTTTACAGCAAGGTGTCCGAGATGGAGAGAAAGCTGGCTGAGGCCCAGGCCCGACCGGAACGGGTCGACTACTGCAAAGAGCCTTTGGCCCTGGAGGTCGAGCATGCGGTCATGCAATACGAGATCCAGCCCCTCCAGACCACCCTGTACGACGGGAAAACGGATCCCGAGATCCACCTCAGCCGCTTCCGTACATACATGTCCGGGAGAGGAGCCAGCGACGCCACGAGGTGCAGGCTTTTTCCCCTCACCCTCAGTGATGTGGCCCACAAATGGTTCGCGGGGATCTCCTCCCGCTCGATCCACTATTTCGACGACCTCGTCCAGCGTTTTGTGGCGCACTTCGCCTACAAGGTGAACCGTCTCGAGCAGAGCCAACGGCTGATTGGCATTCGCCAAAACATGGAGGAAGGCGACGAGCGATACGTGGACCGAGTCGGGGACATCCTGCTCGGCGGAGAGGAGGTCGGCGACGATCTCAAGCTGCACACGGCGATGAACGGGCTCCGGAAGAATTCTGAGCTTTTCAAGCACCTGATGCTCAACTATCCACAGACCTACGAGGATTTCCGCGTAAAGGCCGCGGCACAGTGTTGGTACCAGCGCCTCATGCGCGGGACGGAGACCCCCGGGGACACGAAACGGAAGGATCCCGCTCCCGTGGAGGCGAGACCGGCTCACGTTACCAGGAGAGGCCCTCCCAAGGCCCCGGAACGGGACCGTCCTGCCCCGAGTTACCGCGAGATGGAGGTCCGGCTGGTCGAGGTCATCGGACAGGACACCATGGCCATGATGCACACACTCCAAGCCATGGGGGACGCCCTGACCAAGCCCGAGCCCATGAGGATCTCGCCGGACAAGCTCGACAAGCGCCTATGGTGCGCCTTCCACGAGCAGCATGGGCACGCCACCGGCCAGTGTCGTCAGCTGCTAAAGCAACTATGGAAGTTATTTGAGGAAGGGAAACTCTGGGAGCTCCTCGGCAGACCCGGGGATCGGGGGACCGGCCAGATGGCCAATCCGGACAACGGAAGAAATATGGTCGCGGCCCCGGGTCGCGGAGGGCAGAACCGCGGCCAGTCCCCGGGACACGTCGGGCAGATCTTGATGATTGGCGGGCTACAGCCCATCACGAGCGAGAGCAGAAGGAAGAGGAAACGCGAGGTGGAAATCTGGAGGGTCTATCAGGAGACGAACCCTGTTCCCCCTCGAAGCATCACGGAACGCGCCTTGATCACGTTCTCCCCGGAGGACCGCAAAGGGGTCGACTACCCCAAGAGCGAGGCCTTGGTGATCACTACCGCCATACTCGGAGTGGAAGTTGCGCGGCTTCTGGTCGATAACGGGGCCCACTGCAATATCTTGTACAAGCAGGCCCTCGACCAGATGGACAATATGGCGCAATACATACTCCCCAGTAGCGTGAGAATGAAAGGCGTAGGGAAAGACGTGCTGGTTCCCTACGGAACGGTGGTGCTACCTCTGGAAATGAGAGACGAGAAGAACCCCGAAATAAAGCTATTGAGGAACTTGACCTTCGTAATAGTCGATGAAGTTAGCGGATATAACGCACTTTTGGGGAGGCCCTTTCTAGAAGCTTTTGAAGCTGTGGCCTCCTCGTACTATTACTGTATCAAGTTCCCAGTCTCCTCCGGGGCCATTGGCACCGTCCGAGGAGACCAATTAATGGCAAAAAGATGTTTGTTGTACTCCTTGAGTAAAGAAATCGATGAAATAAATACTCACGAGGAAGTAGTCTCCGCGGACCCGGAACTCGGGATCAATCCCGAAACACCCGGGGCCCGGGATGAAAAATGTGAGAAAAAACTAGTAGAGTCTCTCTTAGCAGTTACAAAGGATGACCCAGACTCCGGATTGGAACATACACCGGACGCGGCAACTGCAGAGCGGGCCTCGGACCCCGTCGAACTCGGGTTGGCATCACGGGACGATATAGCCTCGGACCCAGGGCCGATACCCTATCTAGATAAAGGACCGGCGATCGAACCCACTTCACAGAGTGCGGAACCCTGTGGTCAAATCCGGGACACCCATGACTCGCTTCCGGGGACCCGAAACCGGGACAGCATAGGGGTCGAGGCTCTGGAGAAAACTGTCCCCCTTGAAGTCGGAAGCAACGAGCTTCCGCGTCAGTTGCTCATCGGATCGTCAATGGCGCCCGCAACAAAGGACGAACTCGAGAAATTCCTCCGAGTCAACCTGCCTACATTTGCGTGGACGAGTGGGGAACTCGGCAGGGTTGACCCGGGACGCGCGTGCCACCACCTACGGCTGGATAACAAGCGCCGTGCCGTAGCCCAGAGACGCCGGAAGATGGGCCCCGAGAAAAATGAGGCGCTTAAACCGAGGTAGACAAGCTGCTCCAAGATGGCTTGATCCGACTCGCCCCGCACGACGTGACGTGGGTCTCGAGCACGGTCATGGTGAGGAAAACCTAGGGGAAATGGAGGCTCTGCAATTATTATACCGACCTCAGCAGGGAGCTCACTTTTCCCCCACGGAGCACAGGATCAGCACGCCCCTGGCAGCCTCACGTGGACGGGTCTTCTACCAGCGCGTGCTCGGGGGCCGGGATGGTTCTCCTGGGGCCAGACGGAGATTCGTTCACTCACGCGGTAAAGTTTAATTTTTTCGCAACTTATAACGAGGCCGAGTATGAGGCATTGGTAGCAGGTTTAGAAATGTCCGTGGCGGTCAGCGTTCCCCGCCTCCACAATTTCATGGACTCACAACTAGTGGTGAACCAAGTCACCGGTGATTACGGGGCGAAGGGCGAACAGATGAAGAAATACTTGGACTCAGTATGGTCCCTCGGCGAGAAAATCCCGGACGACCGTATGGAACAGATCCCGTGGGAGCACAACTCGTAGGCCGGCGCCCCGTCCAAACTAGCCTCAGCCGAAGGATCCGCGGATTTGTCCCGGGTCACCTTGACCCAGTTGAAATTCACCATCGATCGCGGCCCGGGCGGAAGTCATGCCGGTTGACCCGATTCCCGGATAAGCACCAGAAGCGACGCCCGGGATGGATTGGCGCGACCCGGTGATGCGGCTCGTCAAGTCCGGGACCCTCCCTTCAGACCGAGTCAAAGCGAAGCAACTCCGCATACGCACCGCGAGGTACACGATCCTAAACTCTCAATTATTCTGCAGGAGTTTCTCGATGCCGCTCTTGAAATGTGTCTCCAGAAAAGACGGGATGCGGGTACTTTCGGAGATCCACGAAGGGCTATGCGGAAACCATACCAGGGGCCGATCTCTCGCCCACAAGACGATGGGCCAGGGGTATTACTGGCCGAGCTTGCGCCGGGACGCGACCAACTTCGCCCGCAAATGCCTCCAGGGCCAGCTAATGGGGCCAAACATCCATGTGGCCCCTGAAGTACTCAAGCCAATATACTCCCCGTGGCCGTTCGCCCGGTGGGGGATTGATGTCATTGGACCTCTAGCCCCCGCGCCGGGAGGAGTCAAGTTCGCGATCGTTGCGGTGGACTACTTCACCAAGTGGGCCGAGGCGGAGGCGGTCCAAAAGATCGATCAAGCCAAAGTGATCAAGTTCATCTGGAGGAACATAATCTACCGTTTCGGTTTGCCCAAGTCCATCATCCGGGACAACAGCAAGCAGTTCGACGGGGCTGTGGTCGCGGAGTTCTGTGAGCAATGGGGGATCCGGAGGACGTTTTCCACCCCCTACCATCCACAGACGAACGGACAAGTTGAGGCAGTGAACAAAATTTTGAAGCATACCCTTAAGGCGAAGCTCGAGTCGCGCGAGGGGAAGTGGGCCGAGGAAGTTACCCGAGGTGCTGTGGTCATTCCGAACCACGACCCGGAACGCCACAGGAGAAACGCCACACGCCCTGGCATTTGGGTCCGAAGCAGTGGTCCCGGCCGAGATCACGTCTCGCTCGCACCAAAACCACTCAGGTCATCACCCCGGAGAGCGAAGCGGTTTTGCATCTAGAGCTAGATCTCCTGGAAGAGCGAAGGCTAAGCTCCGACTCCCTCGACGCGATGAACAAACAGATGATCGCCAAGGCTTATGACACGCGGGTCCGCTTTCGCGGGTTCGAGATGAGGGACATGGTGTTGAAAAAGCTGCTCGGGACGCACTCTGGGGCCCCCGGGCCGACGTGGGATGAGCCGTTTCGGTTTACAAAATGTCTATTGAGCGGAGCATACGAGTTGGTGTTGCCAGGCGGAACCCCGGATCAGTACCGATGGAAAGCGCGACATTTGAAAAGGTTCCACCAGTAAGAAGGAGCCACCGCGGTCCCGGACCAAGGAAAGCGAGTCTGTACTCTTATTCCTAAACGGGGAACATATAAAACCGGATATTTCCGCACAGCTAAATGCCAAAGATCCCGGTAATACTAAAGAGCTCCTAAAAAGACCTCCGGGTCAAGAGTCATAACGTACGGGGGAACATATAAAACCGGATATTTCCGCACAGCTAAATGCCAAAGATCCCGGTAATACTAATGAGCTCCTAAAAAGACCTCCGGGTCAAGAGTCATAACGTACGGGGGAACATATAAAACTGGATATTTCCGCACAGCTAAATGCCAAAGATCCCGGTAATACTAACGAGCTCCTAAAAAGACCTCCGGGTCAAGAGTCATAACGTACGGGGGAACATATAAAACCGGATATTTCCGCACAGCTAAATGCCAAAGATCCCGGTAATACTAATGAGCTCCTAAAAAGACCTCCGGGTCAAGATTCATAACGTACGGGGGAACATAAAAAGACGGATACTTTCTGCAAACAAAGCTACGAGCTATCCCTAGTAAAAAAAATCCGGAACAATCACGGGACCACACCACCCTGATCAAGAGAAGGTGGATCCCGGGATCACGTAAGAAAATCCGCGACGGGACCCCGATACCCGCACCCGAGGCCGCATCCCGAATCCTCAAAAAAAGGGGCCGCAAGGCTGCATCTCGGGTCCACAACCTCCACCCTGGACCCCTAGTCCCGAGACGAATCGACGAGACAGCATCTCGGACCTTTAGAGGTTCCATCCCGAAAAACCATCCCGAGAAATCTCTGGAGAAGGGGTACGAGCCACTTACCAGGTGGATTCGGGGTGGGCCACCAAACATACTAAAAGAAACCAGTGCTACGTTGAAAACTATGCACAGAAACTAGCTAAAAGCACTGAATAAACATCCAAATAAAAAACCAAAGCCAAGCCCCGAGGCTCGACTAAAAATATCCAAAGAGGCAGAGCCTCGTCAAAAACATCCACAAAAAGTACAGAATCCAAAGCAAGGAGAAGAAATTGTCTTGGGCTAAACGCCCTCGGCCACCAACGGCCGCGGAAAGAAAGCAAAAACAAAAAGCATTTTTAAATCAGAGGCCCCTCACAAGGACTATTATCACTCAGAACCACCCGCCTCTTCGGGACATTGGCTATCCGCCTCGGCCATCACCTGATCCTCCTGCCCGGGAACCGGCACCGCGGTAACATCTTCGACATGATCCATACCGGCCATGAAGGCATCAAAAGACTTCTCCGGGAAGCTCGACACCACCTCCTCCATGACCGCCTCCTGGTTGGGATCCGAGTCGCCTTTCCCCTCCGGGGTCGCCTCCGGGACCGCGCCAGCATTCTCCCCCACCACATCCGGGACATGGACGGCATTTTCCGCCGTCGCTTCGGCAGCATCCGAGGTACCGCCCACCGGTCTGGAAGGAGCGGCGTGAGCAGGTGGCGAGCCAGGACGGACCAAGCGGTCATAGGTGGGCCACCACTTCATATCGATGTGGAGGTCCTCCTCTAAATCAAGAAAGGTTTCGACGATCCCGGGATCAAGCTCGCGTCCCGCCATGTACCTCTTCCAATAAGCGAGGACGCGGTCGAGGAGTACCTGGTCATTGACTTGATGAGCGTGCCGGATGAGGTCCGCCATAGAGCGGGAGTAGAAGTGGTCCAAGAGAATCGTGTGGTCGGTCCAGGGACTCTCGAGGTAGGCCTCCAACTCATCCATACGGGCATCAGCCTCTGCCTGCCGTTCCCGGAGAGACGCCACCTCTGCATCCCGGGAGGCGAGAGATTGTTCCAACTGCGCCGCGCGGGCCGTCGCCTCGGGCCTCCGCCGCCGCAGTCCGGGCAACCGCCACCTCCAATTTCTCCCCCCGGAAATCCGCCACGGCGCGCCATTTATCCCGGTCTCCTGACGAAGCGGCGAGGGCCTCGGTGCTCTGCCGGAGAGCCTCCTCGTTCTCCTTAAGCTCGCTGCTCAGCTGCTCGTTCCGAGAAACCACGTCCACATTCATTCGGCCCAGCTCCTCGATCGTCCTTTCCCTCCCATTGGCGAGATCCATCCAGTGCCTGATCTGGCGGGCCTGCCCCTCGAGCCAGTCATGTATCTCGGCCATGGCCACGGTCGCCTGGCTCTGCAGCATGGACGCAAGGAGGAAGGCCTCGTCGGGTCCCCGGTTGAAGGCTTGCAGCACTTGGGTCCAGCAGCGGGCCACCGAATCAATCGCCCGGCCTACGGGAAGTCCAGGGGTGGACACTGGAGGCAGGGGCCCCCGACTCGCGGCATACTGAAGCAGGAGCGGCGCCAGGTGGGGCGCAGAACCCGAGATACTGTCACCATGGACAAACAGCAAGTAAATTGCCAGTCGTGGCAAAAGAAAAGACACGAGGATAAGGGACGAGACACCTACCTCTGGGCGACGCCCGGATCAACCCCGTAAACCGGCGTGCTGCCAACGGGCGGGACATTTCCGAGAGACCCGGTCTGCGGCGGCTCGACAGGGGCCCGGGGGCCGGAGCCTCCACCCTCCGGGTCGGAGGGCGCCTTCCTTTTCCGGGACAGAGAGGGCTCGGGCACCTCCGGGAGATCTTGAGAGAACAGCCCGCCTCGGGGCGAATCAGGAAAGGACCCCATCAACGGCTCCCGCGCGGGAGGCGACTCGTCCGAGACAATGTCCACAGGACCGCCGTCCCGAGACCCGGGAACGCGGCTACCATAGGAAGACGCGTGAATCACGCCTCTCGCGTCCATTATAAAGGGGTCGTGAGGGATCTCGGGCAGTGGCCCTGAGTCCCGGGACTCCACCGCTTCTTGCGATAGCTGCGGCGAGGACGGTCGGGCTCGGTGAACCCGGGAGGCGGACCGGGCCGGGATCACGGGCGGCGGTGCGGCGACCAGACCGCGGGTCCTCGCCCGAGGCGCGGGTCTCCGCGGCGGCGGCGCGGCGGATGGCAACTTCTTATCTGGAACTCCGGGAAACTTGGACATTTTTCCGCGGGGGCGATCTTCAAAAATTATAGTGAACGGGGCTGCAGCGCATTCCCCAACTCCATAAGCAAACGAGGGAGTATCTATAAAATGACCTGTCTATGAAGTTAATGCGAGAACAGGGTGACATTACCTGGGTACGGGTCAAACAGGTGTTTGGGGGGACAGATCAGCCGAGCGTCGTCCCGCGACTCCTCTGTGCACAAATAGTCGGCTCTGCGGCGCCTCGTTGGCAGGGCACCAGCAAACCCCAACGCAACTTGGTAGTCCCAGTTCAACGGCCCCTCTTTGCGAGTGTTCACACCTATGAAAGCACAAGAGGGAGTTAAAATCAGTACGACGGGGAAAACTTATAAACGACTCAAGTCTTACTGGCAATTTTGTCATGGTAGCGAGTGGGGATGTCGATCTCCCCGCTAGGGGTCTGGGTCCGCCAGGCCCCGGCGACGTACACCCACTGCGCCCAGGGGAAGTCCACCTTGGACATTTTCACCTCCACAAGAGGGATCCCGGAGCGCCCCTTGACGGTATAATCGCCGTGGCTCCCCCCAAATCGCGCGATCGTGAACGAACGCCGGATCTCCGAATCAGTGAGGGTCCGATAGAAGTCGACGTTGCCCAGCATCGAAAGGACCCCGATGAGCTGTGACCACCCGTTGGGGTGGATCTGATGCGGGGCCACTTCCCAAAACCGAAGAGCGGCACTGACGTTGGGGTGTAAGGGGAACCGGAGTCCAAATTCTAGAGCCTCCGTCCCGATCGCAACCATCCCGGGAGGCGGGCAGCAAGCAGACTCTCCAGCACGAGGAAGGTAGATGTGGACATCGATCGGGATCCTCCACTCCTCTCGTTTGTCCTTTAACATGGCAGGAGTGACTATACTCGCCCGGCCGTGGGCCCCCCATGCGGGGGCACTACAAGCACGCGGCGAATGGGCAGGGGGTCGTGACGGCGAACCGGGATAGGGATTCTCGCGGAAATAGGAATCCCAAAGAAACACAGCAGGCGGAGGGTATTCCTCGTCCATCAGCGCATCGAACTGTTGGAAAAGGGTATTCATGTCCGGCTCCGTGTCCGACGATGACCCGCCTCGATCTTCTCCTCCCGCCGCGTCCTCGGACGAGGAATCCGACAACATGATTTCTTTCCCCCGGGACGACGACATCGGAACCTGTAAAAGAGGAAATAAGAGAAGGGTGATGAATGACTACCTTGAGCAAACTCTCAGAGATTCTGAATCTGGAGTCCGACAATTTTTAGGGTTCGAGGCAAAATTGCAGGTGAGAAAAGAGAAACCGCTGCGTGATTGGGGGGTTTTTTACAGAAGGAGACTGCACCAAAGAGGGGACAATCAGGAACGGTTATTGATAAAAGCACTCAAGTACTCTCGAAGCCCAACACGCATAAAGGGGCCCAAACGGATATGAACCGTCCACAGAACACGAAGGGCCGTGCACCGGGACACGGGACGAACCCCAAAGAAATGCAAACCGGAACCCGTGTCACGGGACAAAGACGCAATACCGCGTCCCGGGATGACCCAACGTCCACGGACCCGGGATCCGGGAGTCAGCGTCGCGGGCCACAATATTGCATAGCTAAGTGGCCCGCCATCCCGATGTTCCCGCGCGCCGCATCCCCAGCGGCGGCGGAGGAGGAGGAAGGCCGGACAAAAGGTCGTGGCATCTAGTTCCGCGGGCACGATTAATGCAAGCAAAAAGAAATCAAGAACATGGGATTTTCATTAACAAAGCTCCAGGAGGGGGAGAACCCTTTACATCGGAGGGAAGAAACCCGTAGTTACAAAGGAAAAGTCAGAAATTTCCTACAAAAGACTACACAAAAACCGGCCTACCCGCCGTCCTGAAAATGCCCTATCGAGGTCTGGTCTGAGCGACGTCGTGTTCATCGGTCACGCGAATCCGAGATACCCCGTCCGGCGACCAGTTGATCCAGACACGCCACCCTCTCCGAGCTCCCAGGTGGCGGTAGAAGGAACGCCATCCTTTCCCCCGTACCCGGAGCCGGTCACGAAGTCGAGTTAGCTTCATGGGCCAGTTCTGGCCCAAGGCATCTTGTACCATGACCCGACGATCCTCCACGCCGGCGAAGGGAACGGAGAGAGGTGGTGGCAAGGGCAGGCCTTGGCGCCGCCACATCGTTGTCCGAGTCCGCGAGTGCCAGAATTGGGTGGTTTCCACCGTACGCTCGATGGAGAGATGGCTGTCTCCGGCGTCCGGGTCGGAATCCGACGAAATCTCGACCACCTTCGGCGGGGCTCGAAAGAGCTCCTCGTCGGGCTCTACGTCTGAATCAGAGGGGACGTGGATGATCTCCGGTGGGACATAATCGTTGCTGCCAACAGACGAGCTCACCATGGCTTTCAGAAGAAAAAATCGGTAATTACAGATGAAGAAATTTGGGGAAGCCGGGGAAGAAGACTGAGGAGACAGTATCCTTTAAAGATCCCCAGGAGACGTGACGTGCATAAAGCGTCATCATTACCCTGGGGAACCGATGTGGCGTTTCGACTCCCGAGGGACCGAACAGTCCCGCGCGGTAAAAACCCGAGACCCGGGCTCGTAACCCGGGTCCGCGACCCGGCACACGAAAAAATCAATTATAATATTTCTCTCCTTTTTTCAATCATTATTTATTCGAGGAAATTAAAAACCATTACGGGCCCGATGAAGGCAAAGCGAAATCTTCACCTAATTATTACATAAACAGGGGGAGTAGAAAACGAGTCGGCCGGCCCAGCTTAAAGGGGCCATTGGACCGCAACGGGTACAGGGACCAGGGAACCGTCTTCACGGAAAACGGCGATGTTGATCTCCTCCACCGCCGACCAACGCAGCTCCACTCTCCACCCTTCCTGCAGTTGCATATGCTTGACAAAGACGGCCCATCCGATACCCCCGATCCCCAAGCGATTCCCACCGGGGATCAAGTCAAAGACCCACAGGCAGCAGGATGAATCAGTAACCGCGAGCAAAGCGGGCCACACGTGCCCGTACATCTGCAAGAAAGGAGACGGCATCAGAAGCACCTCGCGATGGTATTGAGGGTGAAACTTCCGGGACACGATGAAGCGCTTAACCCCAGACTCCAGAGTGGCCACCAGTGATTCTTCCCCGGGCTCACGTTCCCGGGGGTGAGTGATGGGCCCCACGCCGGAGTTAGCAGTACTCGGAGGAAGGCTCGACATGATTTATCTTTCTGGGGATAGGTAAAACCAAGAACTTAGCGGCCTTATAAAGACCCCGGATTGCGAGGACCAAGGCCACCGTCTAGGCACGATTCCTGGGTGCATTGAATGGCTTTTCAGTGTTACAGCAGCGGGCCAGAAACACTCAGGCGATCACGATTGCCCGAGGCGGGCGGCGAAGTACAGGAAAGGGCCACCTACCAACCCCCACAATTAAAGTCAGACAGTCGCCAGGGGACAGCTGGCCAAAAATCCCCAACGGGCGGAGACATCCCCGAAAATACAAAACCTCCGGCGATCTCTCTGGGGGCCAATGTTGGGGGAGGAAAAATCAAATACAAAAACGTATATCCAAGGATAAGGCGCGCGGGCAAGGGCCATCCAGAAGCGTGCCAGGCAGGGGGACGACGCGTGGGACGCGTCGCGGCTCGGATCACAGGTCACGGATCTCCTGGGCAGTCCACGCGGGGAAATGACTCGGGGCGCGTCCGCGACTCGGGTCACGGATCATTCGAGGCGAGCCATGCAAGGATATGGCGCGAGGAACATGCTCGTCCCGGGGCTCGGATCACGTTGTCGTCGTACTGGCCATGCAGGGGTTTCGGACCCGGGTCACGCTCTTGATCCGCTACACGAGCCCATCACGCGTTCCGTGCGAAGAGACGACGAAGGATCAAAGACCCAGCCCGCGGCCCGAGCCACGCAATCATTATCTGGGGGAGGGCTCATCCCAGGGAGAACGGAGACATCGCCCACGTGAGCCCATATGCATCACCTATACTCCGGATCACGGGCCCCGGGTCGTTACTAGCTTCATTTAATGCTTTAGACGTAGTACGTGGTCTGAATGTAATCATTCCATAATTCCCTATAAATAGGGGGCTTATCCCTTCAGATGAAAGGGCGGCACTAATTAGTGAATATACTTGATATTAAAAGAGTGGATAATAGAAATCCTTCAGAAGAAGCTTCAAAGCTCAAAACCTCTGTTCTTTTCCAGATCTAGTCCAACCCCTACTCTAGAATATAAATTTACATGTATTAGTATCGTTTCAAACCCTCTATACACAGCCCAGCCCCGTATTATACTACCCGACTAAAACGTGCTAAAACAGATGCATATATCTATCGTTGTTGCTGCCATAAATATTAAGTAGCGGAACTTAATGTCATCTTTCAAAATATTTGATTAACATCGAGTTTCTGCGAAAAACTCTTGAACAACTAATCTCGCTTTTATATCTCACCACATCATTACTCGTTTTTCGTACGAACACCCACATATATCCTTCTGAGATAATATTTTGAGATGTGTATTATAGAGTCAAAATATCTCTTTTATTCAGTGAGTTATGCTCAACCTCAATTGCTCGTTTCTTATTTTTCGAATGCTGCTGGCACACTATCATTGATTTAAGTTTTGGATCCAAATTTTCTAGAGCAACTTCTTGAGGCAAATATGTCGTTGGCGACTTTTTCCATGTTGATGACAATTCTATCAACCAAATCTTTCATCATTTCCCAAAATATTTAATTTGGTTGTTCCGCAATCCCACGATTTTCTATTATCATGTGCACATGCTTTTTCAATGGGATTTCCATCTAACTCTCTTCGGGAGATTTTGAGGGTGACTGAATTTCTTTGTTTTTCCGCGGATTTATTTCATATCTTTAGATCGATCTACTACGCTTCTGGCGTATATTAGAATCAACCTTTGAGTTGATCTCTTTAGTATTTGAACTCTTATAGTTCATTTTATCACAAATATATGTGATTTTGTCACACCTTCATTAATTTGGCAGATTACTTGCTGAATATTACAAGTTACTTATTTTCATGAACTTCAGGTTCAATTGATTGGTGCGTGGATCTAGAATTGAAGATCGTTTTCATTCAATGAAATTTCTCGGCATTTATATCTTCTATATTCTTATCTCACCCTAATGCCGGGAAATAATCTTCCTTAAATATGCAAATCAGCGTAATTGCTATAAATCGATCTTCTGGATCGTGGCTCGGGTTTTGTCCGTTCATAAAAATACACTTTAGTGGTGATATTAATATAAGTTGGATATTTCAAATTAATTCGCAGATGGGAAATAACAATTTCCACGCACTTAATAATAATCATGATATGCATCATTTTCAGTACATTTGTAGTACTCGTGAGGATAACTAGTAAAACTCTTCTCGAGCTCACTCTTAACATGTCATCATTTGCATAACAGTATTTACCAATGATCATTCGGGGATACATTATCTTTATCAATGATCCTTCGGGGATATGGTATCTTTACCAATGATCATTCGGGATCAAAATATTAGGTTTTATCAATGATCCTTCGGGGATCAAAATATATCTCAATATATAATTTTCTCAGAAATTACATTTAATTGGAATCGACTTTTTCGATATTCCATGAGTACCCACATAGTACATTTATTCTCGATTTTCAAAATATATCCTTCAGGGATAATTATTTTCAAAAGACATCCTTCAGGGATAATTCATATGTAATCATTGTTTTAACGAGAACAATCGAATTTGGCGTTTCACTATAAGTATCATGAGATGTAACTTTATTCAAAAACATTTAATATTTTGAACTTTGCTTCTTCGGGAGCAATTAATAAAAATATTTTTTCAAAAATATTTTGTATAATATTAATATCATTTAAAATATTTAAAGTTTTATTGCTATAACATAAGCAATTTTATTTGATATTTCTGTTGGAATATCATATGATGATGTTCTTCAAGAACATTTAAAATTTAATTTTGATATTTATTCATGAATATCATATCATAATGTTCTTCGGGAACATTTAAAACTTATTGCAACTACGGGAGCAATTTATTTGGGGATAGAATCATATATGGTCCCTCCGAGAAAAGCCATTTTCATAAACGGACTTTATCTTTTTTTTTTTTATCAGATATGGTCCTTGGGCTACTGTTCCGGCAGAAAAACTCACGTGAATCGCACGTGAGTCGTTAATTTGGCCGGGAAGATGACTTGGCACGTAATTAGAGGTCTAATTTGCCACATCAGTTTTGGCGGATAAAAGAGGAGGGAAAAGGCAATGGCAGTCATGTAATTATCTTGTATCACAAGGCTGAATGTATATTTGCATTAAGAATCGATTTACTTAACAAAAAAAACAGATTTTTCATTTCAAAACTCAATACATTCACCCCCAAATATATGAACCCTAGAAATCTCTGAACCAAATTCTCCCAAAATTTTCAAATTGCATACAAATAAACTGAAATGGTTGCTTCTGGGAGCAGCCCTGGGGGTAGCGGCGCGTCGGAGAGAGTCTCTTCCAGCAGGAGTTATTACACGACGAAGAGTAGGAATCTTTACTCTTTGACGCTGCGTTATGGAGGTACGTATGTTGGGAAGCCTTCTTACATGTATTATGGAGGGAAGAGTGTGGTGGATAGGTTTGTCAACCCTAGGTCAGATGTGACCATGTTCAAATTGAATATGCGCTGTGAGCAATTAGGGTTAACTGAGGCCAAAGCTTACTATGCTATTTTGAACTGCGAGAAGAAGCTGTTAAGTACTGATGAAGATTTACTAAATTGGGTGAAAGAATGTGAGGGTAGTAAGCAACTGGAGCTTTGTGTTGAAATTCCTGAAACTGTTGAACAGAGTGTTGATGTGGAGTATGATGTTGAAGACAAATCCAGTGAGGAGGATGCTGTTGATGAGGATTCTATTGAGGAGAATGTTGATGTGGAGGATGCTTGTGAGGAGAATCCTGCTGTGGGGAGTGAACTAGATGATTGGATTAAAGAACCTGAACTAAATTTCCAGAATGAGGTTGATGTGGAGGATGTTGATGTGGAGGATGTTGATGTGGAGGATGCACTGGATGATTGGGCTAAACAATGTGAGGGTCTGAATGAGGTTGAATTGGACACTGAAGAGAGAGGTGATGATGTATATGTTGGTGATGATGTTGAGTGGCAGAACAATGTGGATGAACATATCAATGAGGTTGAATTGGAGAAGGCTGTTGTGCCAAAGGAAAAAAATGATGTTGAATTGAGGAAAGCTCCTGAGAATGCAGCTTTGGTTGACTTGTCAGATTCTGAAGACAGCAACTTCTCATTGGACACTGAAGAGAGAGGTGATGATGTATATGTTGGTGATGATGTTGAGTGGCAGAACAATGTGGATGACTCAATCAGTGATATTGAGGGGTCAGGAGAGTCTGAGGAGGAGGATATTATTGCTACTGAGGGTCATGAATATCCCCTAGTGTCAGATGAGGAGAATGATGGGGTTCAGGAGGTAATCAAGTTTAATAGGGATGTGGTATTCACTCCTGACTTCAAGTTGGCCATGGAATTTGAGAACAAAGAATTGTTCAAAGAAGCAATTAACTCTCATGCAATCAACACCAGAAGAAGCCTGATTTTTAAGAAAAATGACAAGAAGAGAGTTTATGCAAGATGTAGTGAAGAGGGGTGTGAATGGGCCTGCCATGCAATCAAGACCATAGGGGAGGAGACTTGGGTGATTAGAACATATATCTCAGAGCACACATGTGCCCCAACATTTCATGTGAAAAATATGACAAGCAGTTGGCTAGGAAAGAGACATTTGTCTGAGTTCCAGTGTGATCCTAAAAGGGATGTTAGGGGTTGGAGGAAAGAGGTGATACAGAACTTCAATGTTGATGTTTCCAAGCAAAAAGCATATAGAGGAAGGGCTCATGCAATGAAGATTCTTCATGGAACTCCTGATATTCAATATAGCAAGTTGTGGGACTACTGTCAGAAGCTGAGAAGATCAAACCCTGGTACAACTACAGTTCTTGATATTGATGAGGAGGGAAAATTCAACAAGTTGTATATCTGCTATGATGCTTGCAAGAAGGGCTTCAAGTACAGCAGGCCATTCATAGGTGTTGATGGTTGCTGGTTGAAAGGGCCAAGGGGTGGTATTCTACTGTCTGCTGTGGGAGTTGACCCTAACAATGCGCTTTTCCCAATAGCCTTTGCTGTGGTGTCTATTGAAAACAAAGAAACATGGCAGTGGTTCCTGACAATGCTTAGAAGTGACCTGCAAATTGGAAGAGATATGGCAGTGGTTCTTGACAATACTTAACAGCTTCTTCTCGCAGTTCAAAATAGCATAGTAAGCTTTGGCCTCAGTTAACCCTAATTGCTCACAGCGCATATTCAATTTGAACATGGTCACATCTGACCTAGGGTTGACAAACCTATCCACCACACTCTTCCCTCCATAATACATGTAAGAAGGCTTCCCAACATACGTACCTCCATAACGCAGCGTCAAAGAGTAAAGATTCCTACTCTTCGTCGTGTAATAACTCCTGCTTGAAGAGACCCTGCTGGAAGAGACTCTCTCCGACGCGCCGCTACCCCCAGGGCTGCTCCCAGAAGCAACCATTTCAGTTTATTTGTATGCAATTTGAAAATTTTGGGAGAATTTGGTTCAGAGATTTCTAGGGTTCATATATTTGGGGGTGAATGTATTGAGTTTTGAAATGAAAAATCTGTTTTTTTTGTTAAGTAAATCGATTCTTAATGCAAATATACATTCAGCCTTGTGATACAGGATAATTACATGACTGCCATTGCCTTTTCCCTCCTCTTTTATCCGCCAAAACTGATGTGGCAAATTAGACCTCTAATTACGTGCCAAGTCATCTTCCCGGCCAAATTAACGACTCACGTGCGATTCACGTGAGTTTTTCTGCCGGAACAGTAGCCCAAGGACCATATCTGATAAAAAAAAAAAGATAAAGTCCGTTTATGAAAATGACTTTTTTCGGAGGGACCATATATGATTCTATCCCCAAATAAATTGCTCCCGTAGTTGCAATAAGTTTTAAATGTTCTCAAAGAACATTATGATATGATATTCATGAATAAATATCAAAATTAAATTTTAAATGTTCTTGAAGAACATCATCATATGATATTCCAGCAGAAATATCAAATAAAATTGCTTATGTTATAGCAATAAAACTTTAAATATTTTAAATAATATTAATATTATACAAAATATTTTTGAAAAAATATTTTTATTAATTGCTCCCGAAGAAGCAAAGTTCAAAATATTAAATATTTTTGAATAAAGTTACATCTCATGATACTTATAGTGAAACGCCAAATTCGATTGTTCTCGTTAAAACAATGATTACATATGAATTATCCGTGAAGGATGTCTTTTGAAAATAATTATCCCTGAAGGATATATTTTGAAAATCGAGAATAAATGTACTATGTGGGTACTCATGGAATATCGAAAAAGTCGATTCCAATTAAATGTAATTTCTGAGAAAATTATATATTGAGATATATTTTGATCCCCGAAGGATCATTGATAAAACCTAATATTTTGATCCCGAATGATCATTGGTAAAGATACCATATCCCCGAAGGATCATTGATAAAGATAATGTATCCCCGAATGATCATTGGTAAATACTGTTATGCAAATGATGACATGTTAAGAGTGAGCTCGAGAAGAGTTTTACTAGTTATCCTCACGAGTACTACAAATGTACTGAAAATGATGCATATCATGATTATTATTAAGTGCGTGAAAATTGTTATTTCCCATCTGCCAAAAAATGGCTCTTACCAAATTTTCATGTATATTTGACCAAATATACATGGAAAAATGGCTCTTGCCATTTGTGTCATGTCATCACAATCCTTCATTTCAACCACTCAAAATTCAACCACCATTTTTTAATTATAAAATTGATATAATTACATACCAAAAAGCAATATAATATTATTTAATTTAATAAAATGGCTCTTGATATATTTAAGGTACAATTTAGCAAATATCAATTGGCACTTGCTATTTTTTTGGCAAAGAAGATAGCCCTTCCATTTTAGCAAAACCATTGCTTTGCTCTAAGCAGAAGAAACTTTCAGGAAACAGTGTGGTGGAGATGTCGACGGAGACGGAGAAGAACAATTCAGGCGGCGGTCATCGAGACGAAAGCCCAATCTTTGATCAACTCAACATGGCTTGCGCTTCCTCGGCATACGACTCGCCGGAGAAACCTTCCGCCGACCGGAAGCTGGAAGAGGCGGATACAGATCCGAGTGCTTTAACTTCAGCTTCGTCTTCGTCTTCGATCGGAAAAAACAGCGACGAGGCTTCGGGCGGCGGCAGCGGCTGTGATGGGGAAGAGGTGCAGAGTGGGTATAAAGGAGGGCCGCTGGACAGTTTGGAATCTCTGGAAGAAGTCTTGCCTGTGAAGTACGTCATCTGATTTTTTCGGTTTTGGTTTCTTCAATCCATTTTTATAGCTTAGGGTTTTCCAGTTTGGATTAATTTTAATTGCAATAATCAAGGTAAATGTTTGATTGCTTTACCCGTGGTGTAGTGATTTGAATCTTTTATATTAGGACTCATTACATAATAAATCAATTTAAAATAAATGTTGGAGCTTTTTGGGAGAATAGATCTCTGTGTTAGAAGTGTATGTCTATATCCTATATGACTTTATCCAATATTTTTGTTAGGTTATTACGTGCTTTTATGTTTGTACGGATTAGAGATCGATATTGTTCTTGGATTTTGTTTTTTCTACTGTGATGCGTTGGCTTCTTGTGAAGAATTGCTACCGGCTTCATATTAGACAAGTCATTGGATATAAAAATAATTGTATAAAAAGCATCACTTGAATCCATTGAATGTAATGTGTTATGTGTGTATGAGTTGAGATGCATTGGGATGCGTAATGTAAATGTTTGTTAGTGATTGTGAAATGGAAATGGGAAAAGTTGGATTCTGGGAGAAGCCAAGCAAACATAGGCGTCCTTACTTTAAGAAATCGTCCCCCAAACTTCCACAGAACACCCCCAACAGTCCATTTATCCCCACACAACCATAAAAACTGGAAAAAAACGTGTCTTTGTGGTTAATTTTTTGTTGCCATTCTCACTTCTCTCCGATTAAAGCAAAATGGTTAGTTGCATTAATTGTTTATAAATCTTGGTAAAACTGTGCCTATTACTACTGCTAATACGTTTTAGTTCTTTGGAACTTTGGCGCTAAACTGTGCTTCGTCAAATTGCTTCATGTTTGCAGTATATATTCTAATGGTCTCTTTGCAACATATTCTAGGAAAAGCATATCAAAGTTCTACAATGGTAAATCAAAATCATATACCAGTCTGTACAATGCTGCTTCTGGCTCTATTGAGGAAATTACGAAACCGGAAAACGCATACACAAAGAAACGTAAGAACTTGCTGGCCTTCAATAACTTATGGGACAAGAATCGTAATAGCACTTTGAGGAGTCACAATGGCATGTTGTCAAAAAGATCTACCAATTCTAGAAGTATGCTAGTACTTGCAGCAAATATGAATTGCTACGAGAGTAATAGTGGTGAAACTCCAAACTCGATGTCGTCATCACCTGGTTTATGCCTTCCTCCTTTGCCACCACATGCAACAAGAGTTATAAACATTGAGCTGTCTTCATCACCTCCTGCTGATAAATTCGGTTCGCGGTCCTTTTCCTTGTATGATCTGCGAGGTGCTGTTGCTGCCGAAGATGCTATTCCGACTTCCGAGCATTACTGGCTTATGGAACATGAACAATGACCAATCAAGTAATAGGTTGATATTTGTACTATTTTTTTTTCTTGTGCACATGCTTCTGCCCTCTTAGTTATAGCTTAGGCATCACATGTTCCTGGACATTTTCAGAATGTTATGCCAGAGGGCACAATTCATTTTCTTCTGCTGATGTTGGTTATACATCTGAACAATTTTTCTAAGAGGCGCCAGATAAAACTATATTTGTTTAGTTGCTATGTCAATTCCCCTGAATGTTCCTGAGACAGGTTACTATGTTTGCCTGGGTTAAAGTCTCAAGAATTCCCTAGATATGAATGTGTTTATACTTGAGCTGAAAAATGGCACATTGTTTGCTTTCTTCTATGTGTGTAGAAAATTTGACATCCTCTAGCTAGTATAGTCTGCTTAACATAAGGGAGACTGTTCACCAATTATTTCTTAAATTCCTATATTTTTGTTTCATTGAAACATCTTCTGTTATTTCCCAGTTGATTTTAATATCTTGACCATCTTCAGATTTATGCCGGTTGCTATCAGGATGGCTGTCTTTTGGAAATGCCAATGGCTGCTGGACAGTAGGACATGTTTCCATTAGAAAAAAATGTGAATGGGTGAGGAATAACACAAAATGGTTGAGTCATAATCCTATTGGAAGTTTTCATTCTTCTTGAGGTATATTTTACAGCTTACCTGGTTAGTGATTACCTTTACACAGACATTCGAGTTTGTAAAATGGTTTGGTTTTCAGTAAGACCAGATTTGATATTGCTGTGGACTGCTTGGAAATCATATAGTGTAATCATTTGTGTTGGATAAACATTTAACTCTATTAGTTTTGTGTCTAAAATTTTCATATATATTTTGAATTAGAACTACCATGTCGCCAGTTTTATCATATGAAGCTCAAATTTATATATATATATATATATATATATATATATATATATAACCAATTGTAATGCGTATGATGTTAGATGTCTATTTTAAAGAAATGATATCGTAGGTTCGTAATATCGAACTTGTCATACGACCATTAATTATGCATGACGGACAAAATAATTGCAATAATGCATTGCCATTCATGTATATTTCTCTTTAAAAGTAATTCACTATACTTAAATGATCAGTATAATGACAAACTGCCATGGGGATGACGTGCAGAAGGATCTGTATAGACTGAAATCGGCAAGATCTTAGATACTATGATCAATAGATTTGTGTATGGTTTTTAAATATTTGCATTAATTACCATTATGTTATAATGTTAGACATGTATTGCTAAATAAAAATCTAGCTAGGCGAGAATACTGTTTAATGAAACTGTGATGTCAATGAACAATATTAAGTACCGAATGCCACTTTTCAAACCTTAACATATGTTGGATTCTACAAATACTAAATCTACTGATCTACACAGAAATAGCGATGTAATGTCACACTTTCACCAAATTCTCGAGGTGTCAAAATGTCGGGTTTTACAACCTTGTAGCATTTTCAGTTAATAACTAGGTATCCATATGTAGGGTTCTGGAGCTTCTCGTTAAATAGCATGGTGTTCATATGATGAGTTGTATGACAAAACTTATCTTATTAAACTAAGTCAATAAGTATTTCCAGTTTTTTGAGGTACAAGTTTAAGTTGTGTATGTTGAATTCTTTGACAACTTAACTATTTGATTGAATAATAACCAACCCCAGTTGTTGTCCTAGGTATTTCATGTTGTATCATGATAGCATCATATGCAAATGACTTTTATTCATTTCTTTTTAGTTGTTTCCTGGTATGCTTCTATGCCTCATTGAGGATTCTGATCTTAGTAAAGTGATGTTTTTGGCCACAGCTAGTAATTGAAGGCGCTTTTGATGAAAGTTATAATTCGTTTTGAATGTTATTTGGTTATTTACATATATGCATGTGTCTATATATTTCAAAAAAAAAATCTATCTTGAAGTTTCAAGAATAGTTATAATTATTTACACATACATTTATTTACAATTATTCTTGAAATTGCAGAGATACAAAAAACAAATATTTTGCTTTGTTTTACGACGATTTAAGAACCAGTTAGTAATGAAAAGTAAAGGTTTATTCATTAGAAACATTACTTACTTTCAGTCCTTTTACAATTTATCACTAATTTTGGAGAATTTGATTACATTATATAAAGATATGATTTAAAATTACTAGAATTTCATTGTAAAACAATTTTTGAAATGATATTCTCTTTGTGTTGCACAGAAAAGGGAAAAGGAGACTTGACCTTCGGTGGTTGGTGCGTTTTACAACTTTTGACTTATAATTATGTCATTGTTACTGTAATCTACAACAAATAGACTGAATGAATTCTTTAATTTCATCGCCTTTCATAATTTTTGACGTG
The DNA here is from genome assembly GCA_954870475.1 of Euphrasia confusa. Taxonomy (NCBI): domain Eukaryota; kingdom Viridiplantae; phylum Streptophyta; class Magnoliopsida; order Lamiales; family Orobanchaceae; genus Euphrasia; species Euphrasia confusa. The sequence goes on from OX940960.1 coordinate 31,466,325, forward strand.
TGTTGATTTATTTCTGAGACGCTTTTGACTGAAACGGAAAATTCACGCATTTTCCTAGGCCTTATATCAGTAAACCAAAATCGAAAATATTAATTATTATCTACCAAATATGATTTATCGTGAATCGAGTCCACCTTATCATAATTATTGCTTATGTCTTTTTGTAAAATAGTGATAAGAACGACTTCATTACCTCCTTTAACACGTAGCCTGCATAGCATTTCTACTGGCTATATAATGAGGGTTGTGTTGTAGAGTTTTATTGTAAGTAGAGAGACTCAGTACAAGGCTTTCCCCCGATTAATCTCCTTCAGGTTTTTCATTCCTTTTATTTTTTTTACTGAAATATATTGAAGTGTGCTAATATCTCACTTTACTGTTTTTTTATACAATCACAAATGTGCATCAACTTATTATTTGTGAAATCTTTTCTATAAGCATGGAATGATGATCTATCTATCCCCCAGTTATATGAATGTCATCATACTGAATTATCGCCGGAACTTATTTGTTGTGATAATTGTGTGAACATTGAGTTTCTATTGACCCTTTAATTTGATTTCTTATTTCACTAAAGCTGTTTTATTTTTTGAAGTAATTTTTTTCTCATACACACACAAACATGGACGTGCGTGTGTGTTTGTGTGAGTGAGAGAGAGGCAGTGGTGTATTTGTCCTTAAAAATTACTACGTTGTCTTCTTTTTTTTCCTATGTTTTATCGGGTGGAGAGGTGGTGATGGTGAGAGAGAGAGAGAGATGAAAAATCTGTTTTGTCATTGCTTCATACATACAGCTTGCTATTTTGTGGTTTCTTCATATACTAATATCATCATCTCCAGCATCGTGTAGTATTTTTTTAACCTAATTATATTTTCCCTTTGTAATTATACATAATCTCCATGCATCTCTCGTGCATCAGGTTATCATCTCTCGCCTACGCTTATATCATCATGGACGGCAGGCAAAACTCGTTCTCACTAAGCGATTTCAAGCTCTTCCATGGGATTGACAGAGCACTGTACCGCATCCTCGTGTGGGACCTTCTCCGCAACGATGTTGAGAGCCTCTACATACTGGGACTCTGGCTGTGGCTCGAGCGTCAGGGTTTTTACAGTCTTATCCGTAAAATCCTTCCCCTCCCCCACTTTCTAATCAACGAAATCACTGAAGAGGCCATGACCTGCATCAAGTGCGTGCACCCCCAGTTCCCCTACCCGTCCGAGTTCACCGACATCCCTCTCACCCATAGCCTCGCAAGAAAGGACATCTCCCTCCAGTTTTTTTACGATAGGCATCTCACTGCTTTCAGTGAGATTCAGGAATTGGTCAGGAGTGTCTGCATACCCACCATGTCCGAGTTGATGGAAAGGCCCTCCAGCTATTTTGGCGGAAGCTCGACTCAGAACCTGAGCGTCTCTAGTTTGAGAATTATCAACGGTGGTGATGCAGGCCAGTCAGCTCCAGCGAACGAGAGTTTGCTGAATGATAGGACGTTGTTTGTCACGTTCTCGAAGGGCTATCCCGTTTCCGAAGCTGAGGTCAGGGAGTTTTTCGTGACTCAATTTGGGGACTGCATAGAGTCGTTCCATATGCAGGAGGTGGGGCCCGGGGAGCAGGCCCTCTATGCTAAGATCCTGTTCTTGAGGGCGGCTGTGATCCAGACATTGCTGAATGGAGTGAGAAAGGCGAATTTCACTATCAATGGGAAGCATGTTTGGATGAGGAGATTTGTGCCAGGGGGGCATAACCGGTGTCCAATTCGTGTGTGGGACGACCCATCCATATACTTCCCCCCTTTGAGCGTGTCTTGTATCTTGTGCCGTTGGCGTTAAAAACATTTCGAGTCGTGTCTGTTTTCTTATTGTTCTTATTTCGTAGTGTTGTCGTCTTGTGATAGCCAATAACCACCCGATTCCAGATAGGGATAAGCCTGATCACTTAGTTAATGAAGCACAAGTGTTGCTTTTTAAGTTGTTTTGAAGTTGATGTGGGCGGCATACGCAGGTGTGTATGCTATTATGCTGGTATTGATATGTAAGTTTTATTTCTATACAAATATTATTACAGTTGTAATAAAAATATGTTACTCCATTAATGCTTTAAGCTCAAAATATGTTAGTTTCTGCATACCAACCCACTTCAAAGGGTAGCATAGTTACATTTTATTTATAATTATACAAATAATTACAAATAATCACTTAAAATAGTTATAATCACACAAATACTATATAATAAAATATAAATTAATACATTTCATTTTCAACCAATCAAATTAATACTTACACTTACATCGAGCAATTTGAGTCGAGTCGGGCACAAGCAATTGAATCGAGTGATTTTTCTAAACCACACCCAAATAAATAACGCCGTGAACACCCAGCAAATAATCTTTGAGTGAAAGCATACATTAGTTTGGTAGTGGTTTATTCCTGTGTATTAAGCGTAATAAATAGAGAAGTTTATTTTACTACCGTTGTTCCATTAAATCTTATACAGTAATTGGGTTTTTTTAAGGGTTCAGAGGCGGCTATATATACTCTGTAGTATTTTTTTTCTTATTCTACTGGAATATTTTTAGTTGTGGAAAATGGAAGGGACTTCGAACGGAGATGGAGCTGCTTCATGGGAAGAGCTTTACAACATCAATCTCATGCCATCGGAGATTTTCTTCAAGTTCAGGAAAGAAATTCAGGGGCTTCGTGTTGGGGTTAATTTGGAGGTATTTATCTTTTCTTTCAAATTTTAATTTTCAATTTATATATATATTTTTTTTATTGTGTAAATGGATGGTGAAGAACCTGTCGAATTGTTGTACCAAAAAAGAGATACTGAAGTTTTCTAAAAAATGATTGTGGCTCATATACTTTCATGAATTTAGTAGTTATGGCTTGGATTGACAAATTAGGCTTCAGAATTTGGGGTTTTTTTGCTTTAATGTATTTTTCTTTATCAGCAAGGAAAATGCAGTATATCACTATACGTATAAGTTTCATCAGTTCATTATCTGGAAAATAAGTATGGTTATTATACAAAGTCAATGATATTTCATTAGATGAGTAGTCCTGCAAGTTCATAAAAAAATCACGCATGTAGTTGTTTGTTCTATTCTATTTGGGCTGATTGATTTTTCAGTTCATCTCATTGATAATAAGTTAACAGCAAAGCTCAGAAGCTTGAGGCGTAAAAGGAATTTGGCACTAACATGAGTTATTGTTTGCTGGGATACTCATTTACTAAACGTTTAAGAACTGTGTCGATTTTACACAAAGAACAAGAAGCCATAAATTAGCTTATTTTCCCCACAATGAATTACGCAGCTATGCACATTTGGCACTAACACGAGTATTAGAGTAACCTTATTATTGTACTTTTCATCTTTATTTTGCTCTATGGTCACCTAATGTTTACAGACTCATTCCTTAGTTTTTGCTTCATGGTAGTTGTATAATGCTCCTCTGAATGACTACCATGCAAAATTGGTTTTGAAACCATTAAACAACGAGCGGAAATGGAAGCTATTATACGAGCCATTAGTCCAGGATGTCCAGATTGTATCCAAGAAAATCCCGATAACAAAGTTCCTTAACCTTCAGGTCTGATGATCTTACATAACTCTTTCCCCTGACCGCTCGCATGAAAATCTCACTGAAATAAAACTCTGTCCTTATGTGCAGGTGGGAGTGGGCCATAGCTTTCAGTTGCATGCAACAGGTTGGAAATGGAAGCTTTCAACTTGCTTGGGTGGAGATGGTATTTCTCGGATTAAAAATAAAACATCTCTTGGCCTCTGCCCTGGGGTAGACTTTCGTTTTGGGTGGAAGGCTGATTATGTTCTTCCAGAATTTAATGGGTAAGCGAGCTTGTCGACATCAAATTTAATTATCATCTCTATCGTAATCATTTCCTATATAGTATTTTAGTGGATTTGGTCAGTAGTAGTTTACTGTTCAACCAACTACATTTTCTTTAATTTGTAATTTTCTTATATAATGTGATGTGCTTCTGGTTCTAAAATAGCCCTAATCGTTAGCACTTGTGATCATCTACAGGGGTATGGGCTCTGACCAACCGTTATTCAACATGAATTCTGGATGCTTACAGGCATCACTTGACAGAGTTGAGGCCATTTTTACGAGTTCTGATGCAACATGACTTGGTATTGCTAACGTATAATAATATAATAATCTTGTAAACTGCAATTTTTCATTCAATTTAACCAACAGCATATAAAAATAAAATTCCCGAGTTTCAATTATTTCATTGATGCTAATTTGCTCGATCTATGTTATTATTGATTGTCTTCTAGCCGTGCACACATAGTTTCAGTGAGTTGGGCATTCACTTTTCCAGTTTTCCATAACCTAAAACATTTAGAAATTGTAACAGTAGCCATTTCCATTAGTTTTTTTGCAAAAGGTTATTATTTCCTACCCACATTCAACTCGTTAATTTGCTGTGAAGAAAACAGAGTTATTTATAACTTTCCTTTCAGGCTTCTTGTTACTAGAACTTAGATTTTTGGATGTTAAACTTATTTGAGGCTTGAAGAGGACTTTATCATGTTAAAAAGTATGAAGATACTAAGGGGCTACGCGTATAACTTGCACGACTTTATGATAGCTTACAACGGGTGCCATAATGTATACTCTACTGATTTTATATGATTTGACATTAGGCAATAGGCATTCATCTAGCATGTTTAGTATAAAGTACAAATTATAGACATTGAATTTCTAAGCTCTATTTTTCCGACTCTCTACTCTATAGTTAATACATGTATATGTGTATAGTATGTTTAATGTTATATTCACTTGAGAGCTAGTAAGAATGAGTATACTCTTTTTCCTTTTTCAGGGTGCCATTTTCAAACATCGATTCGTTCTGCAAGCAAAATATCATACACATGAAAATACAACTCGAGCATAGAATCGGAGCAAGATAGTGACTGGGTTTTCCCATCCTTGTAGTTGGTCGAATGGTCGGCGCCTCCCACAAAACTATGAAAGCAGCTACGTACACGTGTAATGTTAGTTTCAGGAGAGCAACACATTGCTATGCCTATGCTTCTCTTGATACTTGACCTAATGCTCCTTGTTTTGGTTTTCCTTTAAAGGGTGTGTAGCTTTGTTTTTGTTAGTGTGATGCTTGCTTTGCCCAACGTTGTCTTCGTGCTCATCTCTCCTGAAAAACTATACAATCAAAACAAATTTACTTGCATCACTTGTGTAGAAAATAGAACAATGTAGGTATATATGGTGATTTACTCTCACTAGCATTAATTTTTTGAATGAGTCTAGGAGAATTATTGCTTTCCTCACAACGGAAGATGAGCAAACAAATCTTCCGACACGATGATATAATTATTGAATTGATATTAAGAGCATAAAATTCTGTGGTGCTATTATTAGCAATGATCGTTCCCAACTATATGTCTGGAAAATGTCATCGACGATCCTCCCCGGCCAAGGCCAACACAACAAGCACGAAGAGGTAAAGGGAGTGAAGTCATAGAACATTCTTCATCGTTGTCAAAAGAAGACTTGAAATTGAACCTCAAGATACTTGACAACTTCGATTGAAAGATAACATATTTTCAACTGTAATTTATATAAAGACTTGGAATAAAGACTTGAAAATTGAAATTGAACCTCAAGATTCTGGACAACATGGATTGAAAGATACCATATTTTCAACTGTAATTTATATAAAGACTTGGAATAAATATTGTTATTTCTAATAATATCAAAATAATTCCTAAAATAAATCATAATTACATATTTTCAAAATATCATTATTATAATTTTGTTGTTTTTTTTAATTTATTTTAATTATGTCTCAAGAAAATAATCATACTTCTTTTAGTCGAATATTAAAAAATATTAATTTTTAAATTTTTATTTATAAAAAAGCAAGGGTTAAAATTTCTTTTTAAATTGATGTTTGACAATTTAGCTTAGAGATAATGGTAAAATAGATTAAAAATTATTATAAAAATATTATTTTTAATGTAATATTAATTAGAAACGTAAATTTTAGAAAAGGTAAATAGAAATACTAATATTATTTTACATAAAAAAAGTAAAAAAAAGGTCAAATTGGATTGAGTATAAATATTGAGAATTTTAGAGAAAAAAAATACTATAGGTATTAATATTATAATAAAATACTATAGTTTTGAATAATTTTAAGTAATGTATATTATACTACACCTTACACCAATTTAAGTACTTTGAAGAATAATAATTATAATTGAAGTATCTTTTTCAAATCCAAAATGTCTTAAATAGCCTTTATGTATTGTTAATTATGTATAATTTAATTTACAAATTAAATCTTTTAGAATCTCATCAGTTTTGCACACGATACTAATTATCTTCCAGCTATGGTAAGAAATGTCTTTTGAATTTTTGATTTATTCAGATTCTTTCAAATCATGCCCGTTGTGAAATTTTGATTTCAACCGATTCGTTTCTGATTTCATATATTCCACACTATCAGTTTTCGGAAAACAAGAACTAAGAAACTAGTCGTTCTCGTTTCAATCGCTGAAAGGCAAGGTAATTCATGTTTTATTTCTGTTTTATGAACATGCCCGATCTCGTGATATCTGTGTATACTTTTTTTTTTCAACCGTTGAATAGAGATCATCAAAAACACCTTTTATTTCTTTTGAATTTCAAACCACTCTCAGTAATTGTAATATTTTCATGTTTCCATTTTCTGTAGATCAAATCATTGATAACTTAATTTCGTTTGTTTTTTCACTTTAAGGTTTTTAACATCAAACTTATTATCACAGGACCTATGTCATATATTGCGAAAATTTTGTATAATGGTGAAGGTGCGTCGATCTCATTTGGGGACGAGTACTCATACACCGAGCTTTGCGAGAATATACGCATACGGTTTCCTGAACTGAAAGACAAATCTTTACGTCTCAAGTACACTGTCCTTCCCGACATCACAATTTTCCAACTTGGTAACGAGGGTGACATGAAAATGATGTTTAGAGTATTGAAGTATCAGGGATCTGACTGGGTTGATATCACCGTTCTGATCCCTTTGGAACCGAGTGGTGCGAACATCCAACAGGCTGCCTACATTATTAACAATGACGAGGGACGATTGGACGAAGCAAATGAATTTCTCGGGTGTTTTAGAAGGGAGGATTCCAAGGCGTATATTTCGCGTTCATGGAAAACTTTCATTAAATGCAAAGGGCAGGAGTTTGAGGGTGGAGTTAAAGAGTTTAGGTTGAAATTGCGCATGTACGCGGTTGAGGTTGGGTTTGAGTATGTATATAAAATTAATAGGCAATGTCGTGTTACGGCTGTTTGTAAAAAAAAAAAGAAACCGAAGATTGCAACTGGTCCGTCAAAGCATCCTTGGTTAGGTAATGAATATTCATGTATCCTATTTCATTCACTTATTTCAGCTTAAGATGTACTCTACTGTATTGTTATCAATACATGTTTACCAACCATGCCTGGCTGAAATTTAATTTAAGAAGATATAGATCCTGGTAGCTGAAATCAGAATCTGTTTCATTCATGAAAAAAATACAACCTTTACACCTTTTTTGTAAATAGATATTCTACTGTTTAATCGTTATTAGAGTTTGTGTTTCATGTATATCCAAGATATTTCCTAATTGTTCAGTTCCTGTTACATTTTCAGGCACAATGGCTTCTTCCACATATATGAGCTAAACAATGTTCACTCATGTCGGTCAGTTGTTCGTCTCTGCAATTCAAACATGCTTTCCAGCAGCATTGTCAAGGAAGTGATGGTTGACAAAGTGCGCGACAATCCTAACTCCAACGCCTCTGAAATACTCAAAGATATGAAGTTATATTATGGATTTGACATTCCGTATCACAAGGCGTGGTATGGGAAAGAACGGGCAAGGGAATCTGTCCTCGGTGTGGAGGCTGATTCTTATCGTCAACTGAGATGGTTTGGAGAGCAGACAACCCTAGCTAATCCAGATTCACGTATAGATGTTCAGTGTCTTCCTTTATCAGAATCTCCGCAAGGCGAATCCCGGTTCCAACGTATGTTTGTGTCTTACTTTGCTTCTCTTAGTGGTTTCCAACATTGCAGACCTGTACTCCATATCGATGCTACATTCATCACAAACAAGTACCGAGGAATGATTTTGGCTGCATGCGCGAAAGATGCTAATTGCGGTACATCTCATCTTTTAACAACTCTTCATATCTAATCCATCTCCTGTGTACCTATATGTAATATGTAAAAAATGAGTCTAAAAATTAGTCTGTTGATATGTCTTTTTTCTAGTGTTAACATAATTCAGTTACTTGAAATAGCAGTTGAAAGACAATTCACAGAGTACGTCCAAAAAATAGCCATTTGATATTATGTTATTAATAGAAAAAATCTAGGTTCCACACTTGCATATGCTTTGTTTCTGGATTCTATGTCGATGTAGAACAACAGAATATTTCAGAATCCGAGTTTTAAGATCTAAAAAGAACTGATGGTAACCCCGACATGCATTGAACTATCCACTCACTGGAATATATTTTAAAGTTAGTTGTTGTCCATTTTGCAAAAAATTTCCGAAAGAACTCGATAGTTCCAAGGAGCAGATTTTACAAGTACACTGCCCAAATTAGTCATATTGATGAAAACATATGTGCCGAATTTTTATTATGCTCTTATCGGATTTAAAGCATCTGCGAATTTTAATCTTAGTCTCTGATTCTGTTTTTCTGTCTTTGAAGGTTTGTACCCTACCATTGTCGACTCTGAAACAGAGAGTAACTGGACTTATTTTTTGGAGAAGCTAAAAGAATCACTATCCAAGTTCAATGAACGGACAGTCACATTTATATCTGATCGCAATATTGGATTAATGAACGCTGTTCAGGTTGTATTTCCGGATAGTCCCATTGGATTTTGTTACCGACATCTACAAACTAACCTTATCAACAAGTTCCCGGCTGCTTCACTGCACGGCAAGAGGATCTCCTACTTATTCATGGTTTGTGCATACTCGCGCACAGAAGAGCTTTTTGACATTAATTTGGCAAAGCTGAAAAAAGTAGGTGGTAATGTAGTTGAAGCATTTTTGAGAGATTTACCAGAGGAAACGTGGGCCTCTTGTAAATTTAACGTTGAACGGTTCAGTGAGATGTCCAACAACCTTGCTGAGTGTTTCAACAGTTGGATTAAGGATTTGAAGGCCTTGCCAATTACTGAATTCAATGAAAAACTACGAATCAAATTGATGGAGCTCATTGCCTATAGAAAGCACAATGGACTTGGGTGGAACTCAGATTTATGCCCTATAATGGAAAAGAAATTAGCTGAAAATTTAGAGCTAGGAGCACACTGGCAGGTCAGTTGGTCAGATACAAATGTGTATGAAGTACACACCACCAAAAAGGGCACAGTGAGTGTGAACTTGGAAAAAATGACATGTTGTTGCGGGGAATGGCAGGTTCACGGGTTCCCTTGCGCACATGCTCTTATTGCAGCCCAAAAGCATGGAAATGATATTTATGATTATGTTCATCCTCTCTTCAAAGTAGTTATAAATTTATAATCATCCGAGAAATGCTTTTATCATATATATTCTAACATTGCTTGTTTTCACAGGTTGACAAATATCGTTCTACCTATTCCTTTACAATCAATCCTGTCCCCACTATCGCCAGAACAGTTGAGATGGTTTCAAGGGCCATTAATATCCAACCTCCAAAAACAAAAAGACCTGCTGGACGTCCCAAAATGCAAAGGTTCAAGCCCAGGAGCGATGTCAAACGCATAATAAAGTGCAGCCGGTGCAACAAACCTAGTGGCCATAACATGAGAACGTGTAAAGCAGTTATTTAGTTTGGTTCATTAGCCTCTATGGCTGATCAGTCCTTTTCATAGGGTGTCGCTTTAAGAACTTATGTCCTGAAAGTCTTTTGTCTTTTCAACCTAGGTTGAAAAAGAACTAGTATTTTCATTTTTAATAAATTAATTTCTCTTTTGGAGTTTATACGAGGGTCATTTGTTTAGTTCAATCTATATTACTAAATATCTATACTGTTGAGTTGTTTTTCATCCTTCTTAATTCTATATTGTTGAGTTATTTTTCATCCTTCTTAATACTAATCCATGTTCAAAAAAAATTTAATTGATTGTGTGTGCAGTTCCCCAATATGTTTCCTGTTTATGTGTTTGGAAGCGTTAGGTGTAGATCAAGACTTATAAGGTGGATTTAATTGTTTGCGTGTGCAGATCCCCCATATGGTTTCTGTAGTTTTGTTTGAAAGATTGCAACAAGAACAAAGTGTTTTAACTGTTATCCCAGTGAATTAGATGCACGCTAAAAACAAAAATTTAGATTGTAAAATGAAAACTTCATCTCATCTGAGCACGTTTGTGATATTTATATCAAAAGAAATATGTGATATGAGTTGTCCAGCAGTTGGAGTATTTAAGTTGTAACTGCTGTCACATACACTTATTACTATGACTTCTTCCTCAGTATTGATTCACAAATGTACATCAAAGCAAACTAATTATAATTGAAGTATGTATGTGCAAAACTTAAATCAATAACACTGTCAAAAAATTAAGTAGTTCTGAAAACCAATAATAGATAAGAAATATAAATATTACTTGGATTTGCAAATCGCAAAGAAAACATATTCAAAAACAGATGTCTATATAGCAAGAGCTATTATGGCATCACGCCCAAAAGTTGTAGTCGCGTAAGCGCGCTCTACAAAGATCCATATCCAGATAAAACTAAAAATAATGCATACCCATTGTTAAATACTAAGTGAATAGTACTGAATTCATTGAAACTACTTTGGTACTCTCCAACTATCCTCTCTAACTGCAAATCTCTTCACAAGGTTGACTCTGAACTTCGTTGCATCAGCGTGTCTAAAAGGTGGAATATTTGGATCTTCTTCAGTTGCGTGGGACTGCATATAATGCATCACGTAGACTCCACACTCCACCCTGTTGAATATATGTGATAACATATCAGTTATATATATGACGTTGTTCCATGATTACTATGATGGTGATTCAAGGAATGCAAAAACTTACGAGGTAGCTGGTTGCTTGGGGTACGGGTGCTTCTCTCGAACAAGCTCGAAATCTTCCTTGTAATTTTCTTGTACCCATTTTATGGTTTCAATTTCTTCCAACGTAAGCGGACGATCTTTTTTCATTACCAATCGACTTGGGGTGCTTCTCTGAACATCGAATTTGTCCCTTACACCATGTTCCATCATCCATTCTGAAACTCTACGGCTCGCATCCAGAAATTAATCATTGTAACCTTCATGTTGGGAAACACCAAAAAAGTCATGTTAAAGTAAAAAAATTGGATGCTGTTACATTAAAACTAGTATTAAAATGCTAGAACACTGATACTTGAAAAAGATATTTGCAATGTACCATTTTTTGAGCATCCTTGAACGATTGTCCCGTGCCAATTCTAGTACGAGGCTGAGAATCCATGTGCCTAAACTGCCCTTTGTTGGTGAAAAATATCAGCAGTGTGAAGTGGGAACCAACATTATGGAAAAGTGGGATCACGATTATTTGTGCAGAACCAATGTATTCATATAGTGGTTCAAAAATATACTCATGCATTCCCTTGTAGTCCAGTTTTTCCGCTGCAAGCTGTTAGTGGCAGAACGAGTTTTAGGTTATTTACGATCACACACAAAGATAAAACAAGATATGTGAAACTTAATGAATTACTGTGTATACACTATTCACACTGGAATCAATAATAGTATGAAGTAAATTACCCAAGCTTGCGTAAACAGAAACTCTACTTTAGGAGCATATTCTTCAGTGCTTTCGCTTAGTTCTCTGGAAAGCAACTTTGAGAAAGCATCAATTATGACGTTCGTGATAGCTTGATCAGACAGTAAGACATCAATCTCATGAGTAGTAACGTCTGTAATCCATTTTCCAGTCCCGTTCCAGAAAGTGTTCCTGCAGTTTCACATAACAATATTAGTATATAATTGATGTGGCTCCACTATTTGATTATTATTGGATGCATTTTTAGGCAATTAGAATCTATGCACTTTACCCTTCTGGGTTGTATTCCTTAAAATCAGCCAACCGTTTCTTGGTCTCTGCATCCAACATGTCCGCTATCTTCGCTTTTCGAGCTTTTACGCGCTTCAGCACTTTAGCTTCCTTGGGGTCTTCCAAGTTCTCCACATCAATTATTTGGGATATGCCATGTTTGATATTCTTGTTTTTACTCAATCGAAGCTTCCTCACCTCTGGATAATAATATATTTTGTCCTGTTTCAGTTTGCGTTCCCTTTTCTCAGGTAGTCTTGTGTAAGAGTAAACTCCTATAGACTTCCTCGTACTGCCTGCTTCCAGCTCATCAATGGGTATTACATTGAATGCACTATCATCCGGAACGACAGTCTGAATAGGAGTTTGCATTTCATCGTCACTGAGCAGATTAAATGTTGGGGGGATCAATGCCACATAATTGTTTCAACTGATCATTTTGAATCTGATTAGGGACACCTCGGTCTGCGTGCTTAACCTCTGATGATCTATATTCAACTGATAAAGGGAAGTAATATCAACTTTTAATAATCTACCTTCATCACGGTCTAATTCAACATTCAAGGAATGAGTCGAAATAAAATTTAATATACAACAATTACCTTCATGCTCGGTCTTTTTTGCAGAAGACAGTTCGAACTCAATTAGTTCTTGCTCACCAAGCAAATCCATTTCCTCTTCTGACATACCTACACAAAAATTGGGAAGCTTTAGATTTATTTCATGAAATTAGTAATTCCATCAAATCTTATAAACATACCAAAATTAAACGCAACTGATCTTTCGACCGTGTCCCTCGACCCCATTTTTGCATCATCTCCACCCAAGATAACAGCCCATTGCTCACGGCTACCTGATATATGAGACATCTTACACATTTATAAAAAATCTAAATCACAGTAGACTGTGGATAGATCTCCACAGTGTACAAAAAACAACGAAAACACATAAATCAAAAAATGACCTAGCAAAAAAACTATTTAATTGAGATACATATTGGTGAATGAAAACCTTTCTTTAAAAATGGCGAACACAAAAATACACGTTACATTTAAAAGGTATAACTCAAAACCAATTAACTATTATGAAGAAATAATAATTGAAAAGGGTCATTTGTTATGGAATGTCGTAGTTATTACATAATTATATTATGAGGATAGAAAACTACCATTGTCAAGCTTCCTGCTATCTCTAGAATAACCTAGATTAGTTGGACTGTAGAAACATGCATCTGTCACAGTTGTCGATGCGCTAGAAGCCCCTACGGATAAAACATATAGAAATAAAATCTACTAAATGTTTATATGTTGCAAAAATTAATACCTTTTAGAATCGGATTGTTTTTATCAACAGTTTTGAAAAATTTCTTATTCCCACTGGACCCAGAGACACTACTTGCACTTCGTTGCATGAAATCCGACGCAACTGCGTTTGCAGTAGATCCCTCTTCTGAGTAAACAAATGAAACATTTATCAAATATTTAAAGAAGTCGAATGTTACAAATAATGAAAAGTTTAGTTCCAAAGATAGATTTTCACATCTAATAAAAGTTTAGTTCCAAAGATATATTTTCACATTAAGATTAGCTCCAAAGAAACAACTACATAATAATAAAGGCAGTATGAATGAAATCTGTTTCATAAGATGTTCCATTTCATGTTTCAAGAAATTTGGACAACCAACTACATAATATATTCATAGGAAATAAACAGTTGGTTAATGGAAAGTTTACTCACTTTGGTATACACAAATCTGCAAATTTCCTTTCTCTGACACTTCATTCATACCACCATTTGCATTAGACTTCGCTCCCATTCCCATTTCTGAAAATTCCTCTTCATTTTTGTTATCTACAAGAATTTAGGATTAGCAATATACTATATAATCTAATAACCAACAATAAAATTCAATTACCTTTGCCAAAACCGTCGTGCACTCCTCCTGATCCATCAGTGTTGAACGTTCTCTTATGAACATATTCATCAATGTATTTTTCCAACTTCTCAATCTTTATATCCTGTGCTCGTGCATTCTCTTTTAACAATAAAATTTCACACTTCGCCTCCTTCACATCTTGTATCAGTTTATCAATGACATCGCTCTGACCTGTTTCAATGTCCTCCTCACCTATGTTCTCACTTCTAAATTTGACCTACATATCAGAACAAAAAATATATTCTAATAACAAATAAACCATTGTAGTCCGTATTTGATTTCAGACACATAAAAAGTTCTACACTTACAAATATCTCTCTCAAAGTCATCTTTTGTAGTAGCTTCTTCAACTCTTTCAAGTCCCATCTCCTGATTAGGTGGGGCTCATCTTCCATACCAGCAATAGGTGGAATGATATTCGTCCTCATACAAAGCCAATACTAGCAGAAACAACCATTAGTTAGTAATCCAATAAAAAAAAATATTATAGTGTGCAATAGTTTGAGTTTCCCTTGCCAGGATGATATATGCGCATCCTCCTGTGTTTTTGGTCGAACAGTCACGAGTCTTGAAGCAAACTAGTTTCTTTCGCAGGCATATCGCGACCTCTTTTGCCCAGGCATAGTTGTGTAGATCCTTGAGGTTTTCAACAGTTCTGACTATTTTAATATGAAGAGTTCCCTTCCCATTCGGGAACAAGAACTTGATAAAAATATCCAAAAGGAGTAGTCTGGACAAGTTCTCATCCCGATCCCTTAGTTGAGACTCTGTCTCAGGCTCGTTAACCAGTTCATTCTTAATTGCGTCTGACACATCACTCCTCTTTATCTCAACAACATTACCAAAAATCCGGTAAAAATAACCTGATAATGGTGTCTCATCCTTGATTATATAATCACCCTCGATGTTCAGACCCAGTATCTCCGAGATGTCCGTCATCGTAATTCTGAACTTCTTGCTCCCAAACACGAAGGCATCGTCTTCATGACTGTACGCTTTCAGAATCATGCCCAGCTGGTTGTTAGACTTTATTGCTTTCACTTTCCCTTCGACGAGCGCCTCAAAAAGTGCCGCGAACGGTGTCTGCGACATGATTTCCTTCACACCCTGAGTGATTGGGTAATTTTCCTCGAGCTTTTCCTTGTCATAAACAGGTAAGGTGCACCTAAATTGTAGTGTCTGCAGAATCAAAGTATATTAAACATTAGATATCAAATAATAATTCGTAATTGAAATAAGTTTAATAGTTTGGCTTAAACCTTCTTCTCAGAAGCCTGTACTTTCTGTACTCTCTTGAATTTCCCCTTGCAAATGCCTATTTTAATTCCAGACTAAAAAACACGATAAAGTTTGAATATTTTAAGTCAGCAATGTGAAAATTATCAAAAACAACTAGAAAAACAATATTAATCAAACTGAAAAAAGAACTAGTTGTTATCTAATATTCTATTTCTAAAATAAGTTATTAATGATTTGTGGATTCAATTGAAAGAAATAAAAATATTTTAAATATATGTTCTATCTTTTACTTACACGTGTGATCTTCGGAGTAGGTCTAGTATTTTCTTCGAAATCACTATCACTATCACTATCTTCAGCAACTTCTGTCCCCTGCATGAAACTCTACTTGTATCAGAATGCTTAGTAGCAAACACATTGTAGTGTCAAAGTAATATAATTAGAGTTACCTTCGCTTTTTTAGTATTCTTAGGAGTGCTTACTGCCTTGTCTTGTCTTTTCCTCTTTTGTGTTTTTCCCAAGCTTACTTTAAACGGATTTTTTAACGTCATTTTGGGAACCTGTTACAGAGTTTTTTTAAGTGTCAGCACTATAATAATGCGAATTAAATCTTAATTGCACTGAAACCTCCAATTACCTTTTTGGCTTTGACCACCGGTGAAACAATTGTGGCCGCAAAATCATTGTCCAACTTCCTCTTTGAAGAACGAGAGCTTTCAGCACGTTCTTCCAACAAAAGTTTCCGAGTCTCGGATCGGGTGGATGGACTCATTTCTTGTTGTACCTAAGATTATCTGTCACTGAGCAGCAATGTTAAGACAATTACTGCCACTTCTTAATTTCTACCACTGAACATATACATTATAGTTACATAAGTTTATATAAACCAAAACTTACTACAACTAAACAAATAAACAAAAAACTATATTTCCAAATCCATAATTAAAGACTCGTCTAATAGATGGAATTACGCAATTTGGTAAAACACACTAAATCTGGTGCTATATACTATATCTTAATCTAAAATTGTTAAGGAACTAAATACACTTCAACATCTAATTATGAATATTCTTTATAGAACATTTGAAAACTAGGTTTCAAACAGAAGAGTACAAGTAAATTACAAGATCTACAGAATTTAGCAAATTTGGAAAATAATTTGAAAATAAATTTCTGTAAATAGACAAACTTCTCAAAAACAGTTTCAAATAAGTATAAAAACATTAATTTGGTAACATTGGAACTATTTAAAAATACCAAATCAGGAACTGTAGATATCTAATTTGGTCACATTGGAACTATTTAAAAATACGAAATCAGGAACTGTATATACAACATAACAACTTCTGGAAATAGTTTTTAAATAAATTTATGTACATAGATAATATTTTCAAAAACAGTTTCAATTCACCATAAAAACATTATTGTTGTATATTGGCACTAAACCTGCTGTGGGAACTACATACCACACCTACACTTCATTATTTAAAAGTCATTAATCAAAAACTAACAAAACAGTTCACTACGACAAAATTAAGTGATAATTTGGATTTTTGTTATCAAGAATCCTACATCCAACTAAAAAACACGTATTGAAACAATTGATAGAACATTGTTGGAAACTACATAAAATATTGGGAACTAGCTTTGCCAAATGATAAGATACATGGAACTAGAATACCTGAATACATAAGCATTTTCTAAAATAGACATCAAAAACAGGTACTCACTCTAGTACACATACACATTTCAGGACGAGACAAAATTCAGTTTCTCAAACAAGCAGGAACAAGCAGTAGAACTATTGTGGAACTATATAAAACACCTAAGAACATTGTGCTACAGGAACATTGTTGGGAACTACGTACATTTAACATAAACTGGTCAATTTTATGACATATGTGACTACACATTTACAAAAAAACAAGCCTTTATCATGACCTGATTTCATGAAATATGATACACAATCAAATAGGCACACACACCTCAATTTTTATACACATCTCATGATCTAGCATTTAATATGACCTAAATTTGTGAACTTTAATGGTCAATCAAAATTCAGTTTCTCAAACAAGACAGAAGCTTCAAAACAATCTAACACAGACCTTCAGTTTCCCAAATCATAAATAAATTTAGTTCCTTGTTCTCAGTTCCATGTTTATGAAAATCCAATTTACAATTTATCAAACCAAAAAACAATTCACCACAAAAAGAACAAACGAAAGTAAATCTCTGTAATTCGAGGTTAGAAGAAACTGAGATACGTAAATACAGTGGAAAAATCCGATAATTCCCCCAAAAAATAGTTCCAATTTTGAAAAATTAAATACTTGCATGTCTCCAAATCTTCGAAAATCGACTCAGATCCAACATAATATGCAAAGATTTCTACAATTAACACAGTAGACGAGAAACTTACATGTTGTTTGGTTGACAGAAAAACACTCCGGCTCTCCTTCAAGCGGGTGATAGAGATTGGGGGTTTCGGGTTATGGAATACCGTTTATCTCACGCAGCAGTAGCAGTATGATATGAATTGGTAAGAGTTCTGCTAGGGTTCGGATTTTGTAATGCAGAACGGAGGAGCTAATTTAGGAGAGGATAGCGAGAATTATTTGGGTATTGGAAATATCAGATTACGTGTATCTTGGATGGAAACCATCTAATTGCAAGATTGTGATTGTTAATTGATAAAAAAAAAAAACACAAAAAGGGTAGTTCGGGCAGTTTTAACTATTTTACAAATACACTAAAGATTAGTATTTACATATAATAAAACTCTAGGTGTTATGAATATTATTATATTATAGTGAATGACTTGTTGGCTAAGTCAGAAACCCTAGATTGTATCCTATATAAAGGGGTCTCCCCATATGAATGAATACAACAATCCATAACAATTCTATTCTCCTCTCATATTGTCTCTCTTTATACTCTATTATTCTCTCTCAATTTCTCTTGAGTTTATAACACGTTATCAGCACGAAAGCTCAACCGCGTTCTTCATCGAAGTTCTACTCATCCAAGATCCGAACTCCAAGGCAAGAATTTATATGTTTGTTTATATTCATTAATAATTATAAATATATCTACTTCTCCTCCCTTCTTCTTAATATCATATATTCCCGAAGAACATTATAACCTGCCTGAAGTAATATCATATGTTCCCGAAGAACATTATAATCTGGTATTCCTGGAGTAATATCAAATTAATAATTATAATCTGATATTCCTGAAGTAATATCATATGTTCCCGAAGAACATTATAATCTAATATTTCTGAAGTAATATTATATGTTTCGAAGAACATTATGATATGATATTCCCGCAGAAATATCAAATCAAATTGGTAATGGTGTAGCAATTAAAATTTAAATATTTTAAATCGATATTGATACTATACAAAATATTCGTGAAAGAATATTTTTATTGATTGCTCCCGAAGAAGCAAAGTTCAAACACTAAATGTTTTTAATAAAGTTACATCATCATACTCATAGTGAAACGCCAATTTCGATTGTTCTTACATATGAATTATCCTGAAGGATATCTTTTGAAAATCGAGAATAAATGTACTATGTGGGTACTCATGGAAGAAAGTCGATTTCAATTAAATGTAATTTCTGAGAAAATTATATTTTGAGATTTATTTTGATCCTTGAAAGATCATTGGTAAAGATAATGTATCTCCGAAGGATCATTGGTAAATACTGTCATGCAAATGATGACATATTAAGAGTGGGCTCCGGAAGAGCTTTACTAATTATCCCCACGAGTACTACAAATGTACTTAAAAATGAAGATGATGCATATCATTATTATTATTAAGTGCGTGGAAATTGTTATTTCTTATCTGCGAATTAATTTTATGAACGGGCATATTAGAAAATAAAGTATATTAAATATCTTGAGCCCGCGATCCAGAAGATCGATTTATAGCAATTACGCTGATTTGCATATTTCACGAAGATCATTTCCCGGCATTAGGGGGAGATAAGAATATAAAATATATAAATGCCGAGAAATTTCAGTGAATGAAAACGATCTTTAGTTTTAGATCCACGCATCAATCAATTGAACCATAAGTTCATTAAAATAAATAACTTGCAATATTCAGCAAGTAATCTGCCAAATTAATGAAGGTGTAACAAAATCACATATATTTGTGATAAAATGAACTATAAGAGTTCAAATACCAAAGAGATCAACTCAAATGTTGATTCTAATATACGCCAGAAGCGTAGTAGATCGATCTTAAGATATAAAATAAATCCGCGGAAAAACAAAGAAATTAAGTCACCCTCAAAATCTCCCGAAGAGAGTTAGATGAAAATCCCATTGAAAAAGCATGTGCACATGATAATAGAAAATCGTGGGATTGCGGAACAACCAAATTAAATATTTTGGGAAATGATGAAAGATTTGGTTGATAGAATTGTCATCAACATGGAAAAAGTCGCCAACGACATATTTGCCTCAAGAAGTTGCTCTAGAAAATTTGGATTCAAAGCTTAAATCAATGATAGTGTGCCAGCAGCACTCGGAAAATAAGAAACGAGCAATTGAGGCTGAGCATGATTCGCTAAATAGAATGAATATTTTGACTCTATAGTACACACCTCAAAATATTATCACAGAAGGATATACGTGGGTGTTCGTAAGAAAAACGAGTAATGATGTGGTGAGATATAAAAGCGAGATTAGTTGCTCAAGAGTTTTTCACAGAAACTCGATGTTAATCAAATATTTTGAAAGATGACATTAAGTTCCGCTACTTCATATTTCTGGCAGCAACAATGATAAATATATGCATCGAATGTATAATTTGACCATGTAGAAGTTAATAGAAAAATACATACATGAAAATTCTGGATGGATTTTAAAATTCCTGATATGAAAGGAAATGAAAATCAGAATATGTACAATATCATATTACTATGTCATTATGGACACAAATGATATTGAAGACAAGGTCCCGAAGACCAGTGATTTTGGTCCCGAAGACCAGTGAATCAGTGATTGCACTCTTTTTCCCTCTACTAAGTTTTTTCCACGGGGTTTTCTTAGTTAAAGGTTTTTAACGAGACAATCAGCACAATATAAATGTAAATGTCGTGTACTCTTTTCCTCGAGTATTTTTTCCTACAAAGTTTTATAACGAGGTTTTTAACGAGACATGTAAATCACTCGATAATAATTAATGGGGACATCAGAATGTTCTATATGAGTATGTTTTCGAGATAAACTGAGGTATTGAACCTGAAGTTCAAATGATTGTGAATTGAAGTTCACATTATTGTTCATTTGTCAAGAAATGTATATTGAACACTAGATGCATTTAATATACTCCAAAAGAGTTACCGGCCGGTTATAGCAATTGTGAATGCTCTAGTCAATATAGATGTCTGGTAAAGGCATGTCCCTGAAGGACGAAAAATATACAATAATACAAATGAATATGAAACTCGACAACTCGAAGGTTGGGTCCTGAAGACCAAAATTTATATTTGAATAACTAAGTTTTTCCTATATGGTTTTATTAGTTACAGGTTTTAATGAGACTGGTTGATCACCAATAACTACGTTCAATAAATCAAAGATCTTCGGTGATTACAATCAGGGGGAGCAAGCTGTACTCTTTTTCCTTCGTTCAGGTTTTGTCCCACTGGATTTTCCTGGCAAGGTTTTAACGAGGCAGCAATTCTGTACATAGTCATTCAAGAAGAAGTGTTATGAATATTATTATATTATAGTGAATGACTTGTTGGCTAAGTCAGAAACCCTAGATTGTATCCTATATAAAGGGGTCTCCCCATATGAATGAATACAACAATCCATAACAATTTTATTCTCCTCTCATATTCTCTCTCTTTATACTCTATTATTCTCTTTCAATTTTTCTTGAGTTTATAACACTAGGGACTTACTCTTTTACTCTTATTGTAAAACCCCATTACACACAAAATCACTCTACCTAATAAAATATTAAAATGAAATAAAGAAAGTAAAGAGTATAATTGGCCAATATATTCTTAAAGAAATTGAATAGTTTGTCCTTATCAATTAAATGAATCTTTTTTGCAATAACTTCAAAATCAAATTTACTTGCACTTAAACTAAGGTAAACTATTAATTTTATAAGTAAAGTAAACGATGTAAATATTGTTTCTTGAATTACATTTCCCTCCGTCTCCATTTATAGCAAGTGCAGTAGTGCAGAAGTCAATCACAGCAACAATTATCGCCTACGAATTCACACACGAACAATCCACCCACATATTTGTCTGTTCCCCTATCTATATATTCCTCGTGTAGCTGTGTTTTTTTACTACAGTAAAAAATGGGTCATCACCACCCCTATGCCACCGACCCTGACGGCGCCGGTAATTTGTCGCAGCGCGTCAGCAGCCCAAGATTCTCCGGCCCAATCACCCGCCGAACACACTCCTTCAAACGGAACAACAACCAGAACACCAGCAGCAGCAGCAGCCATAACCACGATATCGCTGATCTTCCTATCGGCTCTCCCAGATCTGAAGCCCCGGCTTCCGACGATGGGCCCGAGTCCACGAGGCCGGTCCACGTAAGCAGCGTGGCTCAGAGGGTGTATCGGAGAAAGGTTTCTTCGCTGAGTGTGGACTTGGGAGATTTCGGGCTCGAGCTGAAAGGGAAGAGGAAATTGGGGCACTTGATGTTCTTCGTGTTTTGTGGGGTTTGCTTGTTTTTGGGCCTTGTCAAGATTTGTGCTACTGGATGGTTCGGATCTTCCACAGATAGACTTGGAACCAATCAGGTAATTAGTTCACTTCTTGATTTGTTTCTTCGAATTCGATCGGCACTCCAATATGAATGTGGAAAGCAGTTGGCTTTGTACTCTCACATTCTTGAAACATATGATGCATACTTTTAATGTGGTGTGGTTGGGGAAACCGGTTTCAGCTTCGTTTTTTTGGGCATCGGAATGATATCATTAGCTTCGTCTTTTTGGTTTGCTTGAATGTTATTAGAAGGATACTTGGAAAGTTAGATTATAACAAAGGAAAATGAGTGCTTTTGTGGTTGATGGACCTGTCTCTTACAAAAATAGTATGGATCCATAAATGGTTTCTGAGGATGAAATACCGGATATCTTGCTCTTTTTCCGTGTTTGGGTATTATGGCATTCTCAGACCTCATTGATGGGTGGTTATTATGATGATAATTGTTGTTGTTACTTGGCTAAAAAGAATGAACTTTTCGTCAATATTCTTAAATTACAAAGGTTGATTGTAACATTTAACTGATTTATCATGTGGTGAAATTGAAATATTGAATCATCAATGTCTTAGTTGATATTCTCAGGTTTTGTACACTACTCTTCCAATAGCTACTTTTAACATGTGTAATTGCTCGATCTTTTGTCGAAATTGTATTTAAGACTTCACCATATTAATTAACAGGAAGATGCATCTCAACACTTTGGGTTCATAGATTATGGAGATAATAATCACGGGAGGAAAGAGATTGAAGTGGAGCGGAAATTAACAATGGTAAGACACAGATTTAGTTGATGCTCATGCAACTGTGGCGTTGATGCTCATGCAACTGTGGCGCATATAAGTGTTCACTTCTAGTCGTGTCTAATATCTTTGCTATTGGATTGTACAGTAATTGAGTTTTTTTTTTCCAGGATTCAGAGATATGGTCAGATCCGAACAGTGAGAATTTCACTCAGTGCCTTGGTCGACCAAAAAGTCACAAAAGTGAGAGATGTGTCCATCTTTATTGACATTACATCCTTTCATATTATTTTTGCTTAATTTTTTATTTTATTTTAATTTTTTGCCAGAGCTGGATGTGAAAACGAATGGTTACCTTTTGACGAACGCAAATGGAGGCTTGAATCAGATGAGATTTGGGGTCTGGTTATCAATTTCTTGTCTTTTTTAGTTGCCAACAAATCCCTATTAAGCTTAACCTGATGAACAGATAATTTTAGAGTGCAGATATGTGATATGGTTGCTGTTGCTAAAATCATGAAGGCCACACTCGTCCTTCCGTCTCTTGATCACACTTCTTACTGGGCTGACGAGAGGTGCGATCTTCTACTTTTTTGTTTTAGCCGTGTTGATTATGTAAAAAATCAATGCTTTTAGTGCTATTTCTTACATGGCTTCTTCATAACAAATTTTCTTAATTCTGAAAATACCGGTTTCATGGTACAGTGGTTTTAAAGATTTATTTGATTGGCAATACTTCATTGAGTCACTACAAGGCGATGTTCGCATAATTGACTCGTTACCGCCTGAATATGCTGGAATCGTTCCTTTCTCAAAAACACCAATATCTTGGTCCAAGGTATATTATTATCTAAATGTAGTTGTAAAAATGCTTTTGGTTTTGTTCTTTCGATTCTTGACCTGGACGCGTGTGTTTCCTTGAATCAGGCAGGTTACTATAAAACAGAGGTACTTCCACTTTTGAAGCAGCATAAAGTGATGTATTTTACACATACGGATTCCCGACTTGCCAATAATGGACTTTCGAGCTCTATCCAGAAGTTACGATGCCAGGTGAACTACAGAGCATTAAAGTACTCTGCTCCGATTGAAGATCTCGGGAAAACTTTGGTATCAAGAATGAGACAAAATGGCAGCCCGTATCTTGCACTACATTTGAGGTTTTTACCTGGCTCTCCTAAATAAAGAAAAAAAGTAATAGAAAAAATCGCATTTTTTTATAAATACGAAAACAGTATAGCCCCTCGAAAACATGGTCTTGAAAAAAATATTTTCTTCTACAGGTATGAAAAGGACATGCTTGCGTTTACAGGTTGCAGCCACAATTTGACCCGTGAAGAAGAAGACGAGCTCCGCCAGATGCGTCATGCGGTCAGCCATTGGAAGGAGAAAGAAATCGACGGCTCCGAAAAAAGAAAACACGGTGGCTGCCCTTTGACTCCAAGAGAATCTGCCTTATTGCTTAAAGGGCTTGGTTTTCCATCCAGTACCAGGATTTACTTGGTGGCTGGTGAGGCTTATGGAATCGGGAGCATGGAATTTCTTAGGGAAAGTTACCCGAATATCTATACACACTCATCCCTCTCGACGGAGGAAGAACTGAATCCGTTTAGGAATCATCAGAACATGCTGGCTGGCTTGGATTATGCTGTTGCGCTTCAGAGTGATGTTTTTGTTTACACTTACGATGGAAATATGGCGAAGGCGGTACAGGGCCACAGGCGTTTTGAGGGATTTAAGAAAACTATAAATCCTGACAGGTAAGAAATGCCAGACTCCAATATTCTTTTTTTTTCTCTTGCTTTTGTGAGCTCCATTTATTATCATAAATTGGTATATAATTTATTTAGGTTTTATTAGCAAAAGAAGTTCCCTTGAGGTTTGATCCAATTTATAAATACTCCAGAGGCTTTATTTTGTCTTATATAACTTCCCTTCATATTTATAACAATATAGCAGGTAGTCCTTATTTAACATCAAGTCGAACCCAACCTGGTTATCCGTTATCTTTTGTATTGTGAAAGTTGCCTGTTTTTTCCCTCGTCATAGCAGCTCGTCATGTTTTGTTTTACCTTATACTTTGAGCATAATAAAACTCGAATATTTATCCACATTAAATATTAGTCTGTAAAATTATCTATCAGAAAAATCATCGAGTTTTTAAGAAGAAACATAGCATCATTTGTTGCAATAAATCAGTTCTTTTACGTGGAGACTTTTTTTCAATTATATATACAGTTGAATTTCTTTTCATAACTAGACTAATCCTCAAGTGCTCTGTAAATTTGTAAGCTCGTCTGAATTATATTTTTGGTTTTTATCTTCCCTTTCTGTGCAGGATGCATTTTGTAAAACTGATTGATGATTATGAGTTGGGAAAGATTACTTGGAAGAAATTTAGCTCCAAAGTGAGAGAGCTTCACAAGGACCGTGTTGGAGGCCCGTACGCGAGGGAACCAGGCGAGTTTCCGAAGCTGGAAGAGAGTTTTTATGCAAATCCCCTGCCCGGTTGTATTTGTGAGACAAAACCTGAAGACCAAATGTCGAACTAGCTCGGTCTCCCTCTCCTACTTTTGATTCTCTATTCAAGGATCTGTTGTGAAAGCTCGGTCACTACAATCTAGAGTTGCTGGACTGAATTTCAACGCTCATTCTCCTCTAATTTGGGCAGTCGCTCTCGAACGATCCAATATGATATTTTTTTAGCGAGACCCACCAACACTCTCCCTATATATAGAGAGTGCTGCAGAGGCTGGGTTTTACCGACAAGGACTGGGAAGTTATATGTTTAATTTGGATAGTGATCTCTAACAGGGGTACTATACCTTCCATGTATGATGCATATGATGTATGACCGATGTATATTGAATACTTATGTAATACACAGAATCAGATACAATATTGTGAAGCTGTGTTATTTTGTTGCAGTTGAGCTGCTTCGATTCAAGTAGCACAGAATGCAATTGCAGAGAACACTACTTTGAAAAAAAGTCACTTAAAATTAAAATAGATCGGTACAATAAGTCCTTAACACGACACGAACTGATGATATAAAAACGACATCAGAAAGAAAGAAAATAACAGAAAAAGCCTCGGGGGCTCGTTTATTTATTTTACTACTGTCTTTCTCTAGCCACGCCGGATGGAATCAACCATATCCTGAAGAGCCGCAAGCTCGTTCTTTTCAATCAAGCCAAATTCCTGCATTATATACAACCAATTCAAAAACGAGGATATACAAGAGAACATCTAGATAAGACTCGTGTGCTTAGCTTAGTTACTCTACTCACGCATGTGAAGAGCACAAAGTGCTTGAAGCAAGTGTTGAGATGAGGTTCCTCTTTGAGAGTCATGATCTTTGTGAAATGGGAGTGATATATATGCGCATACACACGGAACAGCCGCTTCAGTATGGTTTTCACCACTTCCTGAAAGTTGGGCGGAAATGGTACTCCTGAATGCACCACACGAAACAAAGTATACATGCAATTATTAACAGGATGTCTTTTAAACAATGCGAAATGGATATATAATATCGTATTGCGTACCCAACTTCTGTGGGAAGATGGCCTCGTTATCGAGCTGCCCCTCGACCCAGTCCATCAGATAGTCAACGTACTTTGGAGCAGAGACCACTATCGGTTTCTTTATGGTGACTCCATCAGCCCACCTATACTCATAACTGTACAGAAAAAAGAAACAGTTAATAATATGTTATACTCGGGCCTAATGAAGTCGAGAAATTGGTAATAAAAGTTCCTACTTTGGCCCTGCCGACATTTTTGGACAGGTAGAAGATGTGCAGAACTCGGTGATGGTGGCGTAGAGAACATTTACTTGATTGAAGAAGTCCACAGCTGCATTAAAGTAATAAACGACATGTTACGGATAATCTTGTGTACCTAAGTTAGTAGACGCCATGCTCAAAACCGTCGTTTGGAACCATGGTTAACGACCTGAATTTATGGTAGAAAATGTACTTGGAACCAGTTTGAATTTCTATTTTTTTCAAATGTTAATTTTTATTTATAATAGTTTAAGACAATTGATTCGATCAAATTATAAGTATCATTCATGTATTCAAATACTTTTATATATTATTCAACAAATATAAGAAAAAACTTCCAATTAATTACTCTATAATAACATATACAAAAAATTATAATCTAATTTTTTTAGAGAAATTTATATAATTTGTATTGTAGTATTTTTTTATATAATTTAATAATGAGATTTGATTAAAAAACG
Organism: Euphrasia confusa; assembly: GCA_954870475.1. Lineage (NCBI taxonomy): Eukaryota > Viridiplantae > Streptophyta > Magnoliopsida > Lamiales > Orobanchaceae > Euphrasia > Euphrasia confusa. Next base: position 31,493,329 of record OX940960.1, read on the forward strand.
TAATTTTTGCATTTAAAAAAAATAAAGGGTCAATTTAATTAAATCTTTTTTAATCTGTGTTACCATAAAATTCAATAGAAAGTTGTGTTTGTTTATATGTTTTTTTAATTGTAATATATTTTAATTTATACTATTAAAAAAATTGGATCCTCCAACTCATTTTTGATTTTTTTTCCCATGTCAAATTAAAACACAAAACACAACAAAAAATTTGGTGGTATAATTCTATAAAAAAAAACACAGAAGGGGTTTATGTATATATCTTACTGTTTACGGCCAGCCACTCGTTAAGATCCTCGCCCATCGGAAGTCTGACAGCTTCCCTCAAATTGCCGCTACCCAAGGTCGCATCTATGTGCTTCTTAAGTTGCACACCCTGCACGAGACAGCCATAAATTGTTACTTTGATTTAAATCCAACAAAGAAGTTAGATTAATTCAAGCACACACATGCATTAGTTGAACACACTAAACAAATTATAATGCTTCCATTTTAAATTCATTAGTATGCTAATGGGTCAAAAGCATACTCATGTGTGTGAGTGTGAGTGTGAGTGTCGAATTTTTTCGATCCATAGAAAAATTAATTTTAAGAATATGCATGTATGGGTATGGATAATGATAAATCACACACCTTGCTTCCAGAGGGAGAACCCTTCTTTGCACGAAAAGTCTTATGACTTCGGCTGTAATAGAAGTTAATTAACAGAACTTGAGAAAACTTCACACAAAATCAATTTTTTTTAATTAGAAACACCTCATTTCAACAAATAAAATCATACCTGCTTCCTATTCCAAAAAGACTCATCTTTATGTATTACTTAGGTGAAGACTATGGTATTTTTTTAAAACTTAAATGGTTTGTAATATATATACTCATGTCAATAAATAAATATACATGATGTTTATACATAAAAGCAGTGGGTAAAAACAGACAAGTTATCTGGTAACTGATTTGTCTGTTTTCGTATTTATTTACGTAAGAGGTTAATGATTTAAATTTTAAAATTATATAATATATATTAAGTTTAATACAATTTAAATTTTAAAATTATATAATATATATATTAAGTTTAATACTATGGTATTTTTTTAAAACTTAAATGGTTTGTAATATATATACTCACTCTGTCAATAAATAAACATACATGACGTTTATACATAAAAGCAGTGGGTAAAAACAAACAAGTTATCTGGTAACTGATTTGTCTGTTTTCGTATTTATTTACGCTAATGATTTAAATTTTAAAATTATATAATATATATTAAGTTTAATACAGTACGACGTTAATGATTTAAATTTTAAAATTATATAATATATATTAAGTTTAATACAATTTAAATTTTAAAATTATATAATATATATATTAAGTTTAATACTGAGAATGCTGGATTGAATAATGCTGGATTGAATGTTTGGTTTAAACTTAAAAATAATAATATGTACTCGTAAGTGTTTCTAAAAACGGGATATTTGAGATAGATAAGAATTCAAAAATAAATTAAAATTTTATTTATAAATAAAATTGGCTAACGGATTTGATTTAATGAATAATTATTATTCATATACTAAAATGATCTAACTAATTATCATATATTACGGAGTATTACACTAAATTAATATATAAAAAATACTAAAATAATGAAAATTAATACTACACAAAAACTAGAATAGCATATAATATTAAAAAATGTAAATTAATGCAAATTAAAGTATATAAATAAATAAATAAAATCTTGTGTATATACCTTCAAAAGCAAATTTTATCATGTAATGTTAGTTTCCTACAAAATCATATTGGAAAATTGAGACTCATTTTTTTCCATCTTACTTTTATTAAAAATGAAAGGATCACTAAAGTTTCAATACAACTTTTGGAGAGACCACGGAAGCCGATATCTAGAAATTAAGGTTGTGAAAATTGTTGTAGCATATATACACAGCTGGAGACGAGCCCTTCATTGCCTTCAATGAAAAAGGTGGTCGAATTACTGTGACTGAGGAAGGAGTTTCACAATCAGCCTAGACATTTTTTAGATTAAGGAAAAAAAAAAACCTTGTATTCTTTTCCCGTGAGCATGTGGAACCGCACTTAGGCTTCTAATTTATATACCCTTTTTCATAATAACATTATTATTTTTCTTAAATAAACCTTTCACAATAATAAAACTCTTTCAAAAAAATTATTTTAAAAAATAAAACAGATGTTTTTATTTTTTCAGATTAAAATAAAATTTTACTTCTATTTTATCCATATACTTTTTCAACTTTACTCCTAATTAATTTATCTTTTACTTTTTAAACACAATTAGGTGTGAACTGAATTGAATAAGTTGATCTGAACTTAATAAGTCTAAGAACAAATGAACTAAACTGAATCAACGGAGAGTATCTGTTCTTTTGGATTTAATTTCAATTTTGTTCATTCAGTTCAGCTCGATTAAGTTCGTTTCAAAATAAATTAAAATAAAATAAATAAAAAAGTAATTTCAATCAATAATTTTAAATATACAATCTAGTTACCGTTACAATATTATTAATATTTTAAAGTTACAATATTATTAATATTTAAAAAAAATAATAATTTATAAAAAATAATTATTAAACTGAATCAACGGAGATTATCTATTTTTTTGGACTTAATTTCAATTTAGTTCATTCACTTCAGATCTTTTAGTTCATTAAGTTAATTTCAAAATAAATTAAAATAAAATAAATAAAAAAGTAATTTCAATCAATAATTTTAAATATACAATCTAGTTACCGTTATAATATTATTAATATTTAAAAGTTACAATATTATTAATATTTAAAAAAAAATTAATAATTTATAAAAAATAATTACTAAACTGAATCAACGGAGAGTATATGTTCTTTTGGACTTAATTTCAATTTAGCTCATTCAGTTCAGATCGCTTCAGTTCAGCTCATTAAATTCGTTTCAAAATAAATTAAAATAAAATAAATAAATAAATAATTTCAATCAATAATTTTAAATATACAATCTAGTTATCGTTACAATATTATTAATATTTTAAAAAAAATTAATAATTTATAAAAAATATTATTATTTTTATAAAATAATCGTTCAGTTCAGATCGATTAAGTTCAGTTTAGTAGATCAATTCAATTGTTCATCAATTCAATTGTTCAGTTAAGTGTAAACCGATTTCAATTCAAAAGAACATGTCCTAAATCCAAAAAAAAAAAGTTATTAGTCTATTTTTTATTGTTATTATTATTAAAATTCAGAACAATATTTTAGCTAATTCAGTTAAATTTTTTACATTAAACAAAACAAAACAAAAAATGAATGAACAAGCAAAGCAAGAATTTGCCACAAGTGAACAAACAATAACAGAGACTTGTAAATTGTAATAAATTCACAAATCACAATATATAGGGAAAAAATGTTCATAGCTAGAATCATAACAATTACTCCCTTCCATTCTTTATAAGTGTCGTTTTGCACAATTATTAATGTAATTTTTTTATTCCTATTCTAACCTTATTTATTGATGTTTGATTAAATCTATTTATTTTAGATAATTATCTTTGAACCTCCTCTCTTAATTTTTCTCTTTTTTTTCATAAAATAATAATGCATAAATCAAAAAATAAATCTGAAAATTATAAACAAAATAAATAGTGTCAATCACAAATTTTGTAAGTATGTGGAAAAATAAAAAATGAATTTTAATATAATTAATTTAAATCTAAAAAGTATATATTTTTAATTTTTTCCAAAAAATTAATTTAAAAAAATATAAAATTACACAAAAATTATTAAATGATGACAAAAAAATGATCACTTACGCAAAACAAGCCATATCAAAAAATGAGCAGAATAACTAATAAACAAGTAATAAATAAAGGTATAATAAATAAGGGTATAATAGGCTAAAAATCATAAAACGACACTTAAAATGAAAAAAATTAAAAAGACAGAACGACACTTATAAAGAATGAGAGGAAGTATTAATTAAGGAACAAATAGAAATGGACCGGTGCTAGCTTAATGAAATCGAATGAAAACGAAGATGCATATAAATACGCAATTACTAAAATTATGAAATTATGTAATTATATTGTTATATATTAAGTTTAAGACATGAGATTGTTGCGCTAATTTAAAATTATGTAATATATATTATATATTAAGTTTAAGGCATGAGATTGTTGCAAATTATGTCAAAGTAATTATGTAATATATGTGTGAGATTGTTAATTTCAACAAATGCTAACGATTTCAAGTTTAAAATGAGGTAATACGTAGTATATATATGTGAGTTTGTTGATTTCAACAAATAAAAATATACCTGCTTTTCCAAAAAGACTCGTGTTTAGTTTATTTTATAATAGGTGAATTTTAGCGTTGTTTTGTTAAAACTTAAACGTTTATAATATATATATACTCACCGCAAACAAATTATCTTTTAACTTAGTTGTTATTATCATATAACTATTATTCATATACTAAAATGATCTAACTAATTATCATATATTAGAGTATTAAACTAAATAAATATAAAAAATAAATTTAAAATACTAAAATAATGAAAGTTAATACTGCAAAAAAACTAGAATATCATATAATATTAAAAAATGTAAAAGGAAAATTGAGACTCTCATTTTTTTTCCATAAACTTTTATTAAAAATGAAAGAGTCACTAAAGTTTCAATACTAGTACAACTTTTGGAGAGACCGGAAGTCAATACTTAGAAATCAAGGTTGTGAAAAGTGGTGTAGCAAACGAGCCCTTCATTGCCTTCAATGAAAAGAGTGGTCGAATTAGTGTGATTGAGGAAGGAGTTTCACAAAAAAAAATTAGATTTGGAGTATTAACTTTCGGTGTACTTTATTTTAATTTATTTATTTGAATATTACTTCTCTTTCAGAAAAAATATATCATTCTATTGTAAACATATACACATTATATTGTTCAGTTTTTTAAGGCTCTAAAATTGAATAGTAAAAAAATACTGACATTTAAAATGAAATTAAGTGTACTAGCTATTAAAAAAAATCACTTTAAATTGTACTACTTCGGTTTGAGAGTAATGTCCATTTTCTTCACAAAATACAAAAAATGTGTGATCATTGCTTTGATACAAAAGAACTATCATTAAATTGTCTTATATTACTTGTCATTCTTTGCATGAGCACATATGTGAAACCGCACTTAGGCCTCTAATTTATATATATACTATCTCTGTTTCTTAATAACATGATTATTTTTTTTAAATAGACATTTTATCGCTCTCTCAAAAAATGAAATAAATATTTTTACTTTTTAACTTTAAAATACAATTTATCAATATTTTATTCAATACTTTTTCAACTTTTACAAGTACTTTATCTTTTAACTTAAAAATATACTTTTTGATCAAAATTAAAAAAATAATATTTTTCTTAATTTCCGGTCCTAATCTTATATTTATGAAACGAAGCCATGGAGGGACTACAAAATAAATTAAAATTTTAAATCCACACTTACGCTTGCTAACTGGTCAGAAAATCCTACCGAGCTAACACAGAGATTTTAGGGATTGAGCGGAGCCGACAACGTAGTATGCTCAGTCCGAATTTTTTGGGACCTGATTAAAATATTCAATGTACAGTATCTTCTATTTATAGAGGTACAAATTAAGGTTTACAAAAATATGTATTGGACCAATTATATCATGGGCCTATATTTTATGTTGATACGGCCCATCTGGAGCCCATCGCCGACTTCGGCCATCACCGAGCTCGTCCAAAGCGAGTGTGCTCGGATTATACTCTTCTCTCCGCCACCGAGCTGAGTCCCCTTTTCCTACTAGCTGACATGCTCCTTGGTGGCTAGCTACTTAGTTTCTTCTTCTATACAACTGGTAACATGCTTATCTCATGTTGTGCTCTTTCTTGACCCACCGAGCTGACCCTCCTCGTCCGAAGGTTCCGAGCAGGTATCGATGTGCTGGGCTTTTGGGCTTGAATTCTTAATGGGCCGGATTTTATTTTTTAATGGGCCGAGTGTAAAATGCCCATCAACACTAACAATTAGGTTTTGTTGTTAAGGGTTGTTAGCTGAGTTTGTTGAACACTTAAATTGAGAATTTAAAGTCCAAAGTTTCAACCCAAGACAATGCAATTGACTTAAACAAAAAAAAAAAAAAATTAGGCTTTATTCTTTTAGACTGAAACGATTGAATTAAACCGAACTGAATTTAATAGGTGTAAACTGGTCTGAACATAATAGGTATGGACTCAACTAAATGAAGTAAACTGAATCAACTTAAAATAAAATCAAAAGAACAAATCTATTTTTTATTATATTATTATCAAAATTCTGAACAATATTTTAGCTAATTAAGCATATATTGTTTACATGAAACAAAACAAACCCGAATCGAAAAAAAAGCAAAGCAAGAATTTTGCCACAAGTGAACAAACAATAACAGAGACTTGTAATAAATTCACAAATCACAATATATATATATATATATATATATATATATATATATATATATATGGAAAAAATGTTGATAGCTAGCTAGAATCACAACTATTATATATTAAGGAACAAATAGAAATGGACTGGTGCTAGCTTAACGAAATCGAATGAAAACGAAGATAACATATAAATACGCAATTAATTACTAATTGGTTCCCCCAAGCACAGCCTTGAGCTTCCTGATCTGCGCGACGTCGAGGAAAGTCGTCTTGGCGACGAGCTCGGTCGGGAAGTCGTTCTGGAAGAGCGCAAAGTCAGTGATCTGCAAACCCGGGTTCTGAGTCCCAAAGCTGACAAAGGCGAGCGCCGGAGTCTTCCCGGAGTTAATCTGGAAGTGGAGGAGGCCCTGCGGGAAGACCATGACGTCACCCTTGGCCAGCGTCTTGAGGTAGACGGTGTTGGCGAAGGAGGAGACGAAGCCGGCCTGGATGGTCCCCTCGATGACCACGATGATCTCGGAGCCGCCTGGGTGGGTGTGGAGCGGGATGACCCCGCCCACCGCCAGGTCGAGCCGGGCAGCCGAGATGCCCAGCCCGTTGACCCCCGGGAACTGCCCGTCCAGGGCCGGGGTCACGGCCGCGCTGATGATGTTGGTGGTGTTGCCGGCGGAGGAGAGGCCGTGGAAGGAGAAGTCGGAGGCTGTGACGGAGGAGGCTTTCTTGCAGGGGTAGCCGGAGGGGGTCGGGGGGAGGGAGAGGTCCGCCACGCAGAAGTCCTGGACGAGGCCGTGGGAAGATGAGGCCAAGAAGAGGAGGAGCAATGTTAAGTATGGAAGATACATTTTGTTGTGTGTGTTGTGTAGTGTGGAATGAGAGTAGATTCTTGATAAGGTTTATATATAGAGAGAGTGTGTGTGTGTGTGGATATTTTGTAGGAGATGAAGGATTTAATTAATTGGCTGTGAGAGATTTGTTTCCATGTGTGAAGATATTGTATGAAGAGAGTGAAGAAGATGATGCATGCATGTGACTTTCTTCTATCTTTTTCTGCAGCATATGCATATCAACAAAACAAGACAAAAACTCTCTTTTGTGGAATTGAAACTCTTACTTGGGGGTATATTCTGCAAATATAGAGAAATACTACATTCCATTTCATTGTGAAGGACCACGAGTCAAAAAATATTGGAAGTTGCATGTTACTATAAATTAACTTACATAGTTATATAGTTATATGTAATGTTGGAATGTATACAAGATTTGAATTCTAGAAGTGTTTCTATACATTCTGGACGTTTGGGCAAAGTGACCATCTCATCGCGTTTTGAGTTTGGGCACAGTGGTCATTTCAGCATCTTATTTAAATCTGCCGCCAACAGGGCAAAACGACGCTGTTTCACCTGGGTTCACAGAAATGTTGCGGCGCAGTGGATCGACCCTCTCTCACGTGTTAGTGCATGAACATGCGAGATTCCAAGTGCTCCAAGTTCCTCGCCAGCTCACGCACAGCATGACGTTCACAATTTCTGTTAGAAATGTGTGGCTTGGATTTGCCCAATCTGATTTGATCGTAGGGTTCATACGAGTTTCAGATTTGGGGTTTTTTGTGTGCGTGAGTATAAATGTAATTCACCGTGTGTGTGTGATGTAGAGCTGATACTGAACTCATATTCATAGCCTTGAGAGCTTGAATAATATCAGAGAACCACCTCCCTCCCCGAGCACGTAGATCGATTTTCAATCGATCGAAGCTCGTAAAATCGTGTGTCATTTCGTGTTATTTCTTTTGTGTTGTGTTCCTTGAAGTTTAGAGATACTTCTAGGATCCTTAGATCGTGTGTCTGTCGTCGTATCCCGAATTCACCATTGTTGCTCGAAGCTTCCGGCGCCAAGCTTTTGTGGCAAACCGTAGCTGCGATTGTTTGGTGTTTGTTTGTTCTTGTTCGAATCCTCAACATGTAACATGCTCTTATGCACGACTCCCCCACACCCGTTAGCCCTAGGTTCAAATCTTTCCACTACCCACACTCTCATGACCTAACCCCTCGCCTAGGCTCGATTTTGGGCTGAACTAAACTCAGCCACGGGTTGGACTGCGGGTCTAATTCTCCCGGTGTTGGACATAAAAAAAAATATATGGGCTGAAATATTAAGTGTTAAGATTATCCCACTTGGTTAAGAACTTTGAGCTCAAATATAAGTTGGATAATCTTATCATCTTACCAATGCTTTTTAAGGTGTTATTAACTCAATTTTTGCGATAATTAAATATTTATTGTTATGAATATTATTAATTAGTGAATGACTAGTTTACCATTTCTTGGTGAACAAGACAGAAACCCTACTTTGTATCCTATATAAAGGGGTCTCCCCATATGAATGAATAACAATTCAATTCTCCTCTCATATTGTCTCTCTTTATAGTCTATTATTGCCTCTCAATTCTCTTGAGTTTATAACACGTTATCAGCACGATGCTCTAAGAAAGCTCAACCGCATTCTTCATCGAAGTTCTACTCATCCAAGATCCGAACTACAAGGCAAGAATTTATGTGTTTGTTTATATTCATTAATAATTATAAATATATCTACTTCTCCTCCCTTCTTCTTAAATTCAAATGTTCCCAAAGAACATTATAATTTGATATTCCTGAAGTAATACCATATGTTCCCATATGATATTCTTGAAGAAATATCAAAAGCAAACGTTCCTGAAGAACATATACTCTGGTTTAAATATTATATTGATTTTTTAAGATCATCCTGATTTGATATTATTCGAGAACTAACAAATCAAATTGTCCTTTGGATATTCCTGAAAAAATATTACGATAATATCATCATATGATATTATTGAGAAAATATCAAATTAAATTGCTCCCGTAGTAGCAATAGTTTTGGAAATATCAAGTTAAATTGCTCCGTAATAGCAATTAAATTCTAAATATTTTTAATTGACATTGATATTTAGAAGAAATAATGCAAAATATTCTTGAAAGAATATTTTTATTGATTGCTCCCGAAGAAGCAAAGTTCAAACATTAAATGTTTTGAATAAAGTTATATCTCATGATATTCATAGTGAAACGTCAAATTAGATTGTTCTCGTTGAAACAATGATTACATAAGAATTATCCCTAAAGGATATCTTTTGAAAATCGAGAATAAATGTACTATGTGGGTACTCATGGAATATCGAAAAAGTCGATTCCAATTAAATGTAATCTCGGAGAAAATTATATATTGAGATTTATTTTGAACCCTGAAAGATCATTGGTAAAGATAATGTATCCACGAAGGATCATTGGTAAATACTGTCATGCAAATGATGACATGTTAAGAGTGAGCTCCGGAAGACTTTTACTAATTATCTTCACGAGTACTACAAATGTACTTAAAAATGAAAATGATGCATATCATGATGCGTGGAAATGAATCAAATATTTCCCATCTGCGAATTATTTTTATATATGCAAGTTATATTCACCACTAAAGTGTATTTTTATGAACGAGCATAGTAAAAAATAAGGTATATTAAATATCTTGAGCCCGCGATCCTGAAGATCGGTTTACAGCAATAATGCTGATTTGCATATTTAATGAAGATCATTTCTCGGCATTAGGGGGAGATAAGAATATAAAAGATATAAATGCCGAGAAATTTAATGGAATGAAAACGATATTTAATTTTAGATTCACGCACCAATCAATTGAACCTGAAGTTCATTAAAATAAGTGACTTGCAATATTCAGCAAGTAATCTGCCAAATTAATGAAGGTGTGACAAAATCACATATATTTGTGATAAATGAACTATAAGAGTTCAAATACCAAAGAGATCAACTCTAATGTTGATTCTAATATACGTCTGAAGCGTAGTAGATCGATCTTAAGATATAAAATAAATCCGCGGTAATAAAATATAGTCACACTTAAAATCTCCTGAAGAGAGAGTTAAATGGAAATCACATTGAAAAAGCATGTGCACATGATAATAGAAAATCGTGGGATTGCGGAACAACCAAATTAAATATTTTGGGAAATGATAAAAGATTTGGTTGATAGAATTGTCATTAACACGGAAAAAGTCGTCAACGACATAGTTGCCTCAAGAGTTGCTCTAGAAAAACTGGATCCAAAATTTAAAATCAATGATAGTGTGCCTGCATCACTCGAAAAATAGAAACGAGCAATTGAGGATGAGCATGACTCTCTGAAGAAAAGTGATATTTTGACTCTATAGTACACACCTCAAAATATTATCCCACAAGGATATACGTGGGTGTTCGTAAGAAAAACGAGTAATGATGTGGTGAGATATAAAAGCGAGATTAGTTGCTCAACAATTTTTCGCAGAAACTCGATATTTGTAAGGATGACAATAAGTTCCGCTAACTTATACTTCTGGCAGCAACAACGATAAATATAAATATGAACGAATGTATGATCTGATCATGTAAAATATGGACAAAAATGATATTGAATATAAGATCCCGAAGACCAGTGATTGGTCCCGAAGACCAGTGATTGCACTCTTTTTCCCTCTACTAAGTTTTTCCCACAGGGTTTTCTTAGTTAAAGGTTTTTAACGAGACAATCACCACAATATAAATGTGAATGTCATGTACTCTTTTCCTCCAGTATTTTTTCCTACAAGGTTTTATAACGAGGTTTTTAACGAGGCATGTACATCACTCGATATGAGTTTGTTTTCGAAATAAACTGAGATATTGAACCTGAAGTTCAAAAGAAAAATATAATCTTCTACATGATTTCAAATTGAAGTTCACATTATCCATTTGTCAAGGATTGTATATTCGACATTAGACGCATCTAATATACTCCTGAAGAGTTACCGGTCGGTAATAGCAATTGCGAATGCTCTAGTCAATATAGATGTCTGGTAAAGGCATGTCTCTGAAGGACGAAAAATATACAATAATATAAATGAATATGAAACTCGACAACTCGAAGGTTGGGTCCTGAAGACCAAAATTTATATTTGAATAACTAAGTTTTTCCTATATGGTTTTATTAGTTACAGGTTTTAATGAGACTGGTTGATCACAAATATTTACTTTCAAGAATTCAAAGATCTTCGGTGATTACAATCAGGGGAGCAAGCTGTACTCTTTTTCCTTCGCTCAGGTTTTGTCCCACTGGGTTTTCCTGGCAAGGTTTTAACGAGGCAGCAATACTGTAAATAGTTATTCAAGTGGGAGTGTTATGAATATTATTAATTAGTGAATGACTAGTTTACCATTTCTTGGTGAACAAGACAGAAACCCTACTTTATATTCTATATAAAGGAGGTCTCCCCATATGAATGAATAACAATTTAATTCTCCTCTCATATTGTCTCTCTTTATAGTCTATTATTGCCTCTCAATTCTCTTGAGTTTATAACATTTATAAAATTAATAAACTAATTATAACATTGTATTTGTTGTAATTTCGGCTCCCAAAATTACTCCACACAAAATAGCTTGAAATATAAAATAGATGGGGAAAAGAAAACGATATAAAAGATAGAACACGAATTTTACGTGGAAACCCAAAATAGGGAAAAACCACGGGAGGAGGAGAAAATATCACTATAATCGAATCAACGGGGTTACAAATAAAGATCTCTCAATAGATCTATCTCACGAAAATCTCTCTCTAGAAACGCTCTCTTAAAACGATGTTCTCAATAACACCGTGACTCACGATATTCTCAATAATATCGATCTCTCAAATTAATGCTCTCAATAACATTAATCGAGTTTCTTGATGCTCTCAATAACATCATACTCATAATCAAGTATAGAGATCCCTATTTATAGGTGTAGCAAACCCATAAAATAGGTAACAATAGGATTAAGAATAAAATCCTTTTATTCCTATTCCAAATAAAACTCAAATCTTCCTACCAAATAATATAATTATATCTCCAATATAATTATATTCCTAAATAAAAGAATACTAATATTTGTATCCCTAAACAAATATACCAATCGAACCTCTTCCAAAATAGGTTGAATGCATGCGCACCGAAACACGTGAATACGTGATGGGCTTTGCGGCCTTTGCTTCCAAGTGTGAACCCTCCACACTTACGAAATTCTTCCATCCAATATAATCAGATCGGGAATATGGATAGACGACAACGATCGAACTCTTTTGGTTGCATACTCGTCTCGTTCCGTTTACCCATTTTAACTCTCGTTTCTTTTATTTCGATTGGATTCGAGTCACCATTCAACAAATCTCCACTTTGACGAGAATCTTCTACAACCCCAAAACAAAAAGTCACCTTGACTTCACAATTATAGTGATCTCCACCTTCTCCTCCACCGGCCCCTCGGGCTCCTCAATAACTAAAATTGACTAAGTCCGACCCTCGTCGAAACATAATCCCCAAATGTGATTTTCTCACCCAAATTGCTGTTGGAAAATATAGAGATCGAAAAGAGCTTCGATTCGATATCTCATTTGCTCAAATCGGAGTTAAAATGAATGAGAAATTAATTGTTAAAAATAATCAAAAATAATGAGAAAAAGAGAAGGAAATTAATAAAGGGAGTTGCTATCCCACATCGGAAAAATATGCAAAACCAAGTGGGCATATATAGTGCTTGCACTTTAGTGGCTTATGAATGACTTGCTATAATATTGCTACGCCTCCTACGTGCGCGCAGGGAGGGGGTGCAAATCTCTGCCGAAATAGCCTACGAACCCCCGGACTTGTGTGCGAGCGCGACCTGCGTACACGAATGTCGGTCCGATTTGGGGGCAGTCGACCAAGCTACTTTTTGCAAATTTTCTTTTCGAAACCGTTACAAAGTAACGGTTGGTTGACTCATTAATAATGATTTTATTTATTTAATAAGTAAATAAAATAAAATCAATTTCTGATTATAATTTTTGAATTTCAAAATGACAATTAAGTGGCCTTAATGCTGAGGCATTATTGCATGGCCGTTACATGTTGACTGTCCAGGTTCAATGGATGAATCGTTCAGCTCCCTATGCTCGCCTATAAATACGAGCTTCATGTTTGAGAAGAAACACACCGAAACCACTCCAGCAATCTGCTACTTCTTTATCCTCTTCTTTCATATTCTCTTTGGCCCTCCGGTGAAGTCTTTCAGGCAACTCTCGGTTCGACGTGCAACGTAGTTGCTTAAGACGTTGTATCCTGGGAAACAAACGATCGGTAGAGGTCGAATTTTGTTTTAAGGAGATCGTGTCTAACACGAGCCTCGTCTTGTTTCTGTTCTTCGCCATCTCCATAAATCCCACACCTACAGTCTTAAAACAAAAATCTCTACGAGATGGCTGCTTCTGACTCTCCCATCATCAATGAGAAAGCAACTGACTCCACTGCCCAGAAGGAGACGATCCCTATCACTCCTAACCCTACTATGACTGTGCCTCCTTCGGGACCTGGTGGTGGTGCGCCACACCAAATGGCTTTTCCGGTCGTGAATCATCACGATAAACCGGAGAAGTTCAACGGCTTGAACTTCAAGCGTTGGCAACAGAAGATGTTGTTCTATTTGACAACATTGAATCTGGCGAGGTTCTTGAAAGAAGATCCTCCTCGCCTACCGGAAGATCCGGACGTGCAAGCGGTGAGCGCGCTTGATGCATGGAAGCATTACGACTTCTTGTGCAGGAACTATTTGATGAATAGTCTTACAGATGACTTGTACAATGTGTACATTGGAGTCAAATCTGCTAAAGAGTTGTGGGAGACTCTGGATAAGAAATACAAAACCGAGGATGTCGGTGCCAAGAAATTCATTGTTGGAAAATTTCTTGATTTTAAAATGGTTGATACTAAATCTTTGATGTCTTAGGTGCAGGAGTTCCAAGTCATTATTCATGACATTCATGCCGAGGGGATGGTGATCAGCGAGACTTTTCAAGTGGCTGCTATCATCGAGAAACTTCCCCCCGGGTGGCAAGAATTCAAGAACTATCTGAAGCACAAACGAAAGGAGATGAACGTAGAAGAGCTGATTGTTCGCCTTCGTATCGAAGAGGACAACAAGAAGAATTCCCGTCTCTATGGCCATGAACCTAAAGCAAATGTAGTCGAGGCCAGCTCCAAGCCTACCTACAAAGACAAAGGCAAAATGAAAGTTGACCAGATGCTTGCTCCGAAAAAGGGAGAATTCAAAAAGAAGTTTGCTGGAATTTGTCACAACTGTGACAAACCTGGTCATCGGTCTTCCGAGTGCAGGAAACCTAAAAGAAACAATGCACTTGTTATTGAAAATGATAATAATTTTGCTGCTGTTGTTTCAGAACTGAACATGGTGGGGTCTAACCCCCGTGAGTGGTGGATCGACACAGGTGCTACCCGCCACATCTGCTCATCCAAGGAGCTGTTCCACACTCTTGATGAAAGTGCTACTGGAGAAAATCTCTTTATGGGGAATTCAGCAACTTCTGATGTCAAAGGGAAAGGGAAAATAATGCTGAAGTTTACTTCTGGAAAAGAATTAACTCTGAATAATGTTTTGTATGTGCCTGAGATTCGTAAGAATTTAGTGTCTGGGTCTCTTCTGAATAAGCATGGTTTTCGTATTGTAATCGAGTCGGATAATGTTATAATATCCAAGGGTGGGGTGTATCTGGGCAAGGGGTATGAGAATGATGGGCTGTTCAAGCTCAATGTAATGACTATCAACAAGAACATGAATAAGACTGCTTCTACTTCCGTTTACTTGCTTGAGTCATCAATAACTTGGCATGGCCGTTTAGGACATGTAAACTTTAATTCATTAAGAAAATTAATGAACTTAAAAAGCATACCCACACTCCAAATTGATACAAATCACAAATGCGAAATTTGTGTAGAAGCGAAAATGACTCGATCATCTTTTCGAACTATTGAAAGAAATAGTGAACCCCTCGATTTAATTCACACGGACGTGTGTGATCTAAAAACCGTGCAAACACGTGGTGGAAATAAATATTTTATCACGTTTATTGACGATAGCACAAAATATTGTTATGTATATCTCCTAAAAAGTAAAGACGAAGCTTTCGAAAAGTTTGTACTTTACAAGACAGAAGTTGAAAATCAACTTAATCGAAAAATTAAACGATTAAGAAGTGATCGAGGAGGTGAATATGAGTTTCCGTTTGCTGATTTTTGTGAAAAACATGGAATCATGCATGAAACTACTGCACCTTATTCCCCTCAACAAAACGGTGTTGCCGAACGCAAAAGCCGAACATTGAAAGAAATGTTAAATGCGATGTTGCTTGATTCTGGACTACCTCCGAACATGTGGGGAGAAGCGTTGTTAACCGCAAACTACCTCTTAAATAAGGTGCCCCGAAAGAAAATCGACAAAACTCCATATGAATTATGGTTTGGTCGAGCACCGTCATATAAATACTTGAAAGTATGTGGGTGTTTAGCAAAGGTGGCAATTCCACTACCGAAAAAGGTTAAAATAGGCCCTAAAACTGTTGATTGTGTATTTATCGGATATGCACATAATAGTAGTGCCTATCGATTTCTTGTGTACGAATCAAAAATCGACGATATACACAAAAATACCATAATGGAATCAAGAAATGCTCAATTTTTTGAACATATATTTCCATGGAAGACATGCACGGATAATAGCAATGAAGCTAGTTCCTCGCGCATGCATGCAAACCCAACAATTACAGAAATTGTTGATGACATAAATGTTGAACAAAGACGAAGTAAACGAGCTCGTATAGAAAAATCGTTCGGTCCTGATTTTTTAACGTACATGCTCGAGAGTGAACCTCAAAGCTTTAAAGAAGCTGTAAACTCTTCTGATGGCCCTCAATGGAAAGAGGCAATTCAAAGTGAAATTAATTCTATTTTGCAAAATCATACTTGGGAATTAGCGGACCTTCCTCCGGGAAGTAAACCCCTAGGCTCTAAGTGGATTTTCAAAAAGAAATTGAAAGCCGACGGGACTATCGATAAATACAAGGCAAGACTTGTAATTAAAGGTTATAGACAAAAAGAAGGTCTTGACTATTTTGATACGTATTCTCCTATGACGAGAATTACGTCAATTAGATTAATTATCGCCATAGCAGCGCTAAGAAATCTCGAAATACATCAAATGGATGTAAAAACGGCCTTCTTAAATGGTGATCTAGGTGAAGAAATATATATGGATCAACCAGAAGGATTTTCTGCTCCCGGGCAAGAAACTAAAGTGTGTAAATTGGTGAAATCCTTGTACGGATTAAAACAAGCACCAAAACAATGGCATGAAAAATTTGATTATACTATGTTAGAATATGGCTTTCGAATAAATGAATGTGATAAATGCATTTATATAAAAAATACGGACGATGATTATTTAATCATGTGCTTATATGTTGACGACATACTTATCGTGGGAAGTAACGATAATATGGTCAAATCAGTGAAAAATATGTTAAATTCAAAGTTTGACATGAAAGATATGGGCAATGCTGATGTTGTACTTGGAATTAAAATTAATAGAACATCAGACGGCTTTGCTTTGAGTCAATCTCATTATGTCAACAAAATCTTAGAGAAGTTTAGCAAAGATGATACGGGTCTTGCTAGAACTCCAATAGATACAAGTCAACACCTCGCTAAAAATAGAGGTGAAGGAGTGAGTCAAGTAGAGTACTCAAGAGTGATCGGCAGTCTAATGTACTTAACGAGTTGTACAAGACCAGACATAGCCTATACAGTAAATAAGCTAAGCAGATACACTAGTAATCCAAGTGAAAGCCACTGGAAAGCTATTGTACGGTTACTTAGATATTTACGATATACCCGAGATTATGGGTTGCATTATACTCGATATCCAGCTGTTATTGAAGGTTACACTGACGCAAATTGGATTTCTGACATAAAAGACTCCAAGTCCACAAGTGGATATGTATTCACTCTCGGTGGAGCTGCTATTTCTTGGAAATCATCTAAGCAAACAGTAATTGCTAGATCCACAATGGAATCAGAGTTTATAGCCCTAGATAAATGTGGCGAAGAGGCCGAGTGGCTCAGGAATTTCCTAGAAGATATTCCAAAGTGGACGAAACCTGTGCCTCCAATTCGTATTCATTGTGATAGTCAATCTGCAATTGGACGAGCACAAAGTAATATGTACAATGGTAAGTCTAGACATATACGTCGAAGACATAATACCATTCGACAACTACTCTTGACTGGAGTTATCTCAATAGATTATGTAATATCTAAAGATAATATCGCAGATCCATTAACCAAAGGGTTAAATAGAGATTTAGTAATGTCGTCATCTACAGGAATGGGACTAAAAGCCTTAAAGAAAGAGAGTTGAGACGATGGAAAACCTTACCTATATGACTGGAGATCCCAAGAACTAGGTTCAAAAGGAAAACCTAACCGTCTAAACTCCGTTATCACTGTCCTGGGGGGGGGGAATTTGAATTCCACCAAAAGTCCATTGCCTAAAAGATGTTACAGTGATTGTGTGTGAGGATTAGCAAATGGCTATTAATGATTCAAAAGAGATATTATGAATACTCTTGAAAGAAATCACCTATGTAAGAGAGAAGTGGGGCCGCTTCGAAGAGAATATAGTAAGGCATATTCTTAAACACTCTTACAGAACCAGGCTGATGTTCAGGGCCAAAATGAACATAATCATGAGAACTGAGATTTGTTAGAAAGAACGTGAGTGAAGTATATTATCGTTTACACAAATGGTGAATAGTTCAAAGACATCGTGTCTACTATTTAATCAATAAAGTTGGTATGCTTTCACAAGGGAAGGTTCAAAGGGTAAAACCTACCTATCCTATGCACGTTTCTAACGTTGATTGATTTCACCAAACTACTTTTGGTTTTTGTGTAATTTTCATTCATGGGGGGGACTGTTGGAAAATATAGAGATCGAAAAGAGCTTCGATTCGATATCTCATTTGCTCAAATCGGAGTTAAAATGAATGAGAAATTAATTGTTAAAAATAATCAAAAATAATGAGAAAAAGAGAAGGAAATTAATAAAGGGAGTTGCTATCCCACATCGGAAAAATATGCAAAACCAAGTGGGCATATATAGTGCTTGCACTTTAGTGGCTCATGAATGACATGCTATAATATTGCTACGCCTCCTACGTGCGCGCAGGGGGGGTGCAAATCTCTGCCGAAATAGCCTACGAACCCCCGGACTTGTGTGCGAGCGCGACCTGCGTACACGAATGTCGGTCCGATTTGGGGGCAGTCGACCAAGCTACTTTTTGCAAATTTTCTTTTCGAAACCGTTACAAAGTAACGGTTGGTTGACTCATTAATAATGATTTTATTTATTTAATAAGTAAATAAAATAAAATCAATTTTTGATTATAATTTTTGAATTTCAAAATGACAATTAAGTGGCCTTAATGCTGAGGCATTATTGCATGGCCGTTACATGTTGACTGTCCAGGTTCAATGGATGAATCGTTCAGCTCCCTATGCTCGCCTATAAATACGAGCTTCATGTTTGAGAAGAAACACACCGAAACCACTCCAGCAATCTGCTACTTCTTTATCCTCTTCTTTCATATTCTCTTTGGCCCTCCGGTGAAGTCTTTCAGGCAACTCTCGGTTCGACGTGCAACGTAGTTGCTTAAGACATTGTATCCTGGGAAACAAACGATCGGTAGAGGTTGAAAATTACGTCTTCGACGTAGGATACCAACTTTTCGTGAAGTCGGTCTTAAACACTGTCACTTCATCAACTTCGTTCGCACACACTTAGCTCTGCTTGCTATGGATGTTGTTCGGTGTAAGTTGTGTGTTCGAACTCAACAAGAGTAAAGTAAAGTGTTGAAGACAAGGTTGTATAATAGTTTCATTTTATTGATAAACAAAACTAACTATTACACTTGTGGAGAAAGGTAGACGGTATGATCAAGAGTCGTATCCCAAGTGACGCAGCACTCCAACGAACTAATGATCTAGTACTATATCACCTAGAGCTAAATCGCATAACTCTACTATCGGTGCACAGCACAAAACAACTACCAAAACTCTTAAAGCTATAAGCCGTAAACAACGAACGTTGATACTCAGATATCGGATTTCGTTCTCTCAAAATCGTCAAGTGATGCCATTCAACTCCATGGGTATATATAGATGATCCACACATGTGAGTCGTTGACGTGGCACGATCTGATTCGTCGCATGCTTGGATGATGCAACAATTCCATGGATGACATCACTTTCGGAATCTTCGATTCTTGAATCTTTGATTCTTGAATCTTCGAATCTTGAATCTTCGATTCTTTAACTTCAGACTTCAACACATCTCGACTCCGTCGATCTCAATACTTCATCTTCAACTTCATCGTGGTGAACACTCGTCGTTGAACATTTCATATTTCATCGTCTTCATTGTCGTCAATAGAGTTGAAGTAGTAAACAGCACTTCATGCATCAGATGATACACGAAGTCAAGGAGCATGGCGTGCGACTCCAGTCGCACAAGATGAAGGATGGCATTACGCGACTCCAGTCGCGTGCGACGCTAGTCGCACAACCTGGACACGCGACGCATGTCGCTTGCGACGCCAGTCGCATATGTTGGGAGAGGGATGTCAAGCGACTCCAGTCGCAAATCTTGAAGGGCAGAGTCACGCGACACTGTCGCGTGCGACTCCTGTCGCAAATCTTGGAGGGCAGAGTCACGCGACTCTGTCGCGTGCGACTCCTGTCGCAAATGAAGGAGAGGCCGGTTTGAGCGACGCTTGTCGCATGCGACACCTGTCGCGTGCGACGCCAGTCGCATGGTGTGGTAATGCAATGTCGTGCGACTTCAGTCGCATGAACTTGACATGTTGATTATTTTGCATTCACTCAACCTACACCTGAAATCAAAGACAAAAACAACAAACACATATGTTGTTGCCAAAACTAACATCTACAATCTCCCCCTTTTTGGCACAACTCATGTGACCAAAGGTTAGTAACGGAGATACACATAACTCCCCCTCAATCAAAGCATATGAAAACAAACTAAGTAAAAAGTAAACATTCAACAACCAAGCATCATCAAGAATAGATATTAAAAACCAAAAACTTAGTTATGAGTTCAACATCAAAACAAGGTTCAACACTGCAGATATGAAAAAAAAAATGCATGATGGTAAATATCATTGTCTTATGCATGCATGAGATAGACGAAAAACATAAATTGAAATAGTTCAAGAGTTAAGCAGGAAATGAGAACTTCAAGTCTTCGGAGATTCAACAGGAGATGGCGAGCGCACTGGAGTTGTGTGTGGTGAAGCATCACCAGACTTTGTTTCTTCATCATCATTGCCAGCACCATCGCCCAAGTCTTCCTCCACTTCATCTCCATCAGACTCGAAGTCATCGTCACGGTGGCCATAGATTTCATACTGACCGAACTCATCTTCACCGAGTTTGATCCTCTCTTCATCATCATCATCGTCACCACCGTCAACATTGACATCTTCATCTTCATCCTTCAGACCGTCAGACGGCATCGCACGCGACGCCTCTGGATGTGTAGTATCATCACCCTTAGTATCATCAACCTTCCCTTTACCCTTTCTCAACATCTCAAATACTTCTCCCGCCATCATCTCTCGAACACCCTCATCAGCCTCATCTTCACTCTCAACAACCACATGTTTAGACTTGGCTAGATCAGCCATTGCTTCTTTAATGCTATCTTTGATGAGCTGGAAGATAAAAGTGTCACTTAAGCCTTGCCCAGATGAGCCAGCACTACTAACACCACCCAATCCTCCCCCTTGATGGGTCAGCTGGTAAAGAGAAGTGAAGGCAGCTTTCTGATCGTTCTGAGCCTCGATCATCTCATTGTATGCAATGGCATGGGCAGTCTGTTTACGCTCTAGGCGTTTAGTTGTAGTGAAGCACTTGTGAATAACCGCCGACGGAACAACGGCACGATAGTTGTGCATTGGGTGATAAAGATTATCTTGTGGAAATAGGCCAGAGCGAGGGCCAAACTTCTGAGGCGCAACTTTCTCACGCTTATCTTCCTTTTCAACAACTTCAACACGTTCAACATCTTCACCCTCATCAACATTCTCAATTGTAATCACTTCAGGCTTATGACGCTTAGATGCAGAGGGTTCGAGTTTGGCAGCAGCAGAACGCTTCTTAGTCTTCACCGGCGACGGAGGTGGAGTGATAGGGTCTTTGACATCTTCCCTCTTCACATACTTCGTCCACGGCAGATCAAACACTCTGTTCTTCAAGAAGGTAGGAGTGATGTTAACGTGGGAATTCTTCTTTACCTTCCTTTCTGTCTCCGTCATAGGATTGAACTTCTGTTCAGTCAACATCCCATAGATGAGGCAGGGATGAGTTAAGTGCATACGGCGTTCCTCCTCAACCTCTGACTGTTGAATAAGTAAGGCATCAGAAGCCTTGGCTATCCTACAGATGTCAGCAAAGATGATTTCACCAAGATCGACCTGTTCTCCGCAGCCGAGACGGAAGATGATATGCATTAGTTTGGGCGAGAGATAGTTCTCATCGGGATGAGCAGCCCAGTTAGTCACACCAAACCTATGTAGATTGCCGTAGAAGGCAGATAGCTTGCTAGGATGTGGTAGAGGGGACTTAACTTTCCCTTGGGTCAAGAAAGATCCAATCTTCGTCGCATTCATTCGATCCTCATCCGAGGGTGTAATCCAGGTACTATCGACCTCTATTCTCTTCAGAAAGATGTTGATGTTGAGAGGTCGAAGAGTATACAACTTATTACGAAAAACAAAACGCCCATACATCGGGCTCGAAGGGTCAGCAAACTCAGGAGTAAGGTTGGCGTAGAACTTTTGAATGATGGGGATAGAGTAACAATAGGTAGCAGTGACAGACTCCAGCAACTTCATGTCATCGAGGAACTTTGTTATACCTTGTTTTTCATAATCCGCAGGGCGGATGTGACGGTCATTCAGAATAGGTAGGTTCTCAATCAAGCCTAGCCGACGCTCGGCCTTGGCATAGAAAAAATCAGGTTTGTAGTGCTTCCCGCACTCTTCAACGGTTTGATAGTAAACCACTTCAGCAGTAGCTCCAGTCGAGCCAGAGGTGGTAGGTGCACGAGGCGGCTTCCTTGAATCATGAGATAAAGACTTCTCTCCCTCACCGGAGCCAGAAGACTTTTTCTTTGAACCCCCAGCAGAGGCAGTGGGAGTTGAAGAGATAACTTTCTTTGGAGTAGCCTCAGCAGTAGAGATAGAAGGGATAACCTTCTTAGGATTAGCAGCAGAAGTAATAGAGGGTTTAGACCTCCTCTGTTCAGCAGTGACGTCAGATGACGTCTTCTTAGTAGTGGCACCAGGGCCAGAAGCAGTTTTCTTTTCACCCGCTACAACACCAGCAGGCGACGGAAGCTTAAGTATTTTCTTACCATCATCGGTCATGATCCCATCATCGACCAGCTTCTTATATTCAGTTGGGGACACAAGACCCTTATAGCAGCGAAGGAAGTTAGATGGATACTTCCTCGGCGGTTGTTCAGTCTTCGCACTTGGACCTCCACTCTTCGACACCGAGTGGGCAGCTTTAACAGGTTTTGTCAGATCAACTGACGGGGACTTACCTCCACGGTTGTCCATCTTATCCATATGCTTCTGTAAAGCATGAAGGGCCTTTTTCTTAGAGTTAGGAGAGGCGTCTCTCCACGCAGTTGTAAGTTCAGCGAGAACTTCTTTATCTAACTCTTCAAACATATTCCCAGAAGATGAAGTCATGACTAGAGTAAGCAAGAGTTAGCAAGATCGAAGATCTAAGAACCTAAGTGAATCACTGGTGCCTGATGCACGAAGCTAGCGAAGGAAAAGATAACGTCGATCGCCGGATGCGAGAAGCAAGAGATCAACGATACTCCAACCACGAGAGCTAGTTAACAACGATACTTAGGAAATTCTGATATGCAAGTAACCCTAATTCAAGATTTTGATGGCCTATATATAGGAAAATTTTGGGCCGGCTCGTCTTGGTCAAAAAGACCTGCGAAAAAGCCCACTAAACAGTACAAAATTGGCCCATCAGTACAAAAGTCGAATAAAATATAATAAAATAATAAGCTGAAAAACATGAAAAATATTCTAAGTAAAAAAAAATTTCAAAAATTTTCAAAAAATTTCCAAAAATTTTCGTCGACGAGCATGAGGTAACATTTTCGTTCATCGTCGCTGATTAGGTTTCCAGAGAAGAAGTGTGTTGCATCATTGGTGGTGAACAGCATAGATGAAGATAGTGTGTAGCGCAGAAGGTGCAGGCCAAACGACTTGTGTCGCGTGCGACAGACGTCGCACGAAGTCGCTAGTCATGCGACTTGCGTCGCGTGCGACCAGCGTCGCAAATCCTGGGCATGCGACTGGCGTCGCACAAGGACAACAAGCGACCAGCGTCGCATGATATTGCATAACCAACTCTGCATGAGGAGTTATGCACTGGAAGCTGCTACACTCATATTCCGCCTTAAAGGCTGAACTCCACGAGATGCTGAACATGATTTATAAGAATACATATCAAAACAACACATCCCGAGTTAGTATTCAAGCGTTCAACACACTGCAAAACATTCAAACACATTTTAGTGGAGATTCAATCGGTGATACCAGTCAGTGAAGAGCAAATATTTTCCCAAAAAAAAAATTTCACTTGTCATCAATCTCCAAAACAAAAATATCACACAAGGTGAATAAAACTTCGAGATATAATGAAATAACTCTCGAATTAAAAACCGGTGAAACGGACCGAAGTATGTTGAAATAAGTTTAACTTGTCCTTCGTCGCAATCACAAGAATGCAATCGTGTTTCATCGGAACATATATGGTGAGTTAACACCGCACAAGTGATTATAATTCATGAGTGTAAGGTGAACTTTTAAGGCACTCCACTTGGGACTAGCGTGACTACATCAGAGGGGAGCCGGCGGACAATGTGATCCGGCGTCCTCCAGATGAGTTTTAGCTTTAAATGATTATGCAACAGATGCTCATTACAGTAGTCAGAGGGGAGCAAGGATCATCCTGCATCTCCGAAGTGTGGTGGTTGAGCATCTTAAATTATAGCGTCCATGTGCTACCTTTCGAAGAGGGGAGCCGGCGGACAAAGTGATCTGGCGTCCTCCGTTACTCGGTATTATAGATCAATGCAAATGAGCTTACGGGAGTTTATATGCCAAGTTCACATGTTTACACTCAGAGGAATAAATGCACTTGGGTCCGAAGACTAAAGCGGCCTCGATCCATGTTCATCTTATTAGAT
This sequence comes from Euphrasia confusa, assembly GCA_954870475.1. NCBI lineage: Eukaryota > Viridiplantae > Streptophyta > Magnoliopsida > Lamiales > Orobanchaceae > Euphrasia > Euphrasia confusa. The sequence goes on from OX940960.1 coordinate 31,518,037, forward strand.
TAATCCACGACGATCCATAGTGCGTATTCAGAAGTAAAGAAAACAATCTTTCAGACTTCAAAATTTTCGTGAACTCTTAGAGAGAACACATGCAGAGAGAATTTCTTAATTTTTTAAATCTCTCAAAGTCAAGAGGTTTGGTGAAGATGTCAGCGAGTTGTTTTTCTGTTGAAATATGCTGTAGACTGACTATATCACGATCAACCAAATCTCTAATGAAATGATGTCGAATGTCGATGTGTTTAGTGCGAGAATGCTGAACAGGATTTTCGCTGATTTTGATAGCACTTTGGTTATCACAGTACAGCACCAAGGGAGCACTCTCGATAAGATAATCATTCAACATCTGCTTAAGCCAAAGCAATTGAGTTCAGCAACTCCCAGCTGCAACATACTCGGACTCAGCTGTCGATAGAGCAATGCAATTTTGCTTCCGACTATGCCATGACACTATGTTATTGCCAAGGAAGCAGCAGCATCCAGAAGTGCTCTTTCGTTCATCATTATCACTCGCCCAATCCGCATCGGAGAAACCAACGAGATTTGAAGTAGTGTCACATGCATACCAAAGACCGAGATCCGACGATCCAGAGATGTAGCGGAGTATCCGTTTCACAGCTCGTAGATGGTCCTCCTTTGGATCTGCTTGGTACCTAGCACACATACAAACACTAAACATTATATCAGGGCGAGTAGCAGTTAAATAAAGTAAACTCTCTATCATAGAGCGATAGAGTGTTTGATCAACACTCCGACTCTTAGTAGACATAGAGAGGCGTTCAGTCGTCGCCATGGGAGTTTTTGCTGGCTTAGCATGATGCATCTCAAACTTTTCGACCATATTTTTTGCATATTTGCTTTGTGAGACGAAGATCCCATCCGGTCGTTGAGATATCTGAAGACCCAAAAATTGATGTAGCTCGCCTTCAAGACTCATCTGAAATGAGGAAGACATAGAATCCGTGAATGCTTTCACAAGCTTAGAGCAAGTAGCACCGAAGACAATGTCGTCGACGTAAATCTGGGCAACGATCATGTGTTTCCCATCACGTTTGATAAAGAGAGTCTTGTCCACTGAGCCGCGTTCAAAACCAAACTTCAGAAGGTAGTCCGTCAGACACCCATACCAAGCACGAGGGGCTTGCTTCAACCCATATAAAGCTTTATGAAGCTTATAGACATGATTAGGCTTCTTAGGATCCTCAAATCCTTTCGGTTGAGCAACATACACCTCTTCTTCAAGTACTCCATTTAGGAATGCAGCTTTAACATCCATTTGTCTAAGTTTGATGCCAAGATGACATGCAATAGCAATTAAGAGACGAATAGACTCAATGCGTGCAACTGGAGCGAAGGTTTCATCAAAATCTATCCCTTCAACTTGGGCATAGCCTTGTGCAACGAGACGAGCTTTGTTTCGAACAACTTGGTTATGCTCATCCGTTTTGTTCTTAAAGATCCATTTGGTCCCAACAACATTGATGTTCGAAGTACGGGGAACCAAAGACCAAACTTTGTTTCTCGTGAACTCGTTAAGTTCTTCTTGCATAGCCATTATCCAGAAGTCATCCTTCATAGCTTCCTTGTAATTTTTCGGTTCCGTTTCAGATAGGAAGCAGGAGACTCCGATTTCATGGCACATAGCGGAAGTGCAGATGTTATATAGTTCATCAGGAGAAGAAATTTGTTTCTTTGAGCGTGTAGTTCGCTCGTACATGTTTCCAATCATCTGAGTCGGAGGATGGCATTTTTGAATGTACCCAGGTGCATCTCTTGGAGCGTCAGCTGGGTTGTCAAGTTGTTCATTTTCTTCACCATCAGACGATGAAGTGTCATTGTTTCTCTGACTAGTCTCACCAACTTCAGATGAAGTGTTAGGAGTAGGAGTGTCTGGCATCTCAGTAGTGGGTGTAGATGGAAATGTACGATACTCCAAAATCCCTTCCTTAACCCAATCTTCGTTGGCATCCTTTCCGAGAAAGTCTTGTTCATCAAAGTTGATGTTAACAGTTTCAAGAACTTTCTTAGTTCGGAGGTTGTAAGCACGATAAGCATGACTATTCTGACTGTAGCCAACAAAGATACCACGATCGGCTTTGGCTTCAAACTTCTTCAGAGGATCACGATCCTTCAAAATGTAACACGTACAGCCAAAGACTCGAAAGTGAGAAACAGATGGCTTCTTGCCATTCACAAGCTCATAGGCGGTCGCCGTAGTGCCGGATCGAATGCTTATACGATTAAGAATATAACCAGCAGTAGAGACGGCTTCCGCCCAAAAAGTACGAGCAAGATTCTTTGAAATTAACATGACACGTGCCATCTCTTGCAACGTACGGTTCTTCCGTTCGGCGATCCCATTCTGTTGTGGCGTTTTAGGTGCCGAGTACTCATGATGAATCCCCTTCATCAGACAATATTCAATGAAGCTGGAATTTTCGAATTCAGTCCCGTGATCACTCCTGATCCTCTTCACCTTAGCTTCATGATTCGTTCTAATCCATTTCACAATACCTTTGAAGGCATTGAATGTCTCATCCTTAGTGGCAAGAAATCTCGTCCAAGTATAGCGAGAGAAATCATCAACAACCACCAGCACATATTCTTTCTTAGCAATACTCTTCACCTCCATTGGACCCATGAGATCCATGTGAAGTAGTTCAAAAGGAGCAGAAGTGCTCATCAGTGTTGGTAGTGCAGGATGAGGAGTTCTCGTCAGCTTACCCTTCTGACAGTCACCACACACTCTTTTCTCGATTTTGGGGAGTTTGGAGATTCCTCGAACTATCTCCCCCTTAACCAGTTTACTCAGATTTCGAGTGCTAGTGTGTCCAAGGCGTTGATGCCACAAATCGACTTCATCAGGAACAGTCACAGAGAAGCAACTATACTCAGTTGTATAGCAATTGTTCTTAGCACGCGGACCTTCCATGATGCACTTCCCTTCAGCATCAAAAACCTTGCAAGAGTCTCTATCAAAACTGACATTCAGCCCTTCGTCACACAGTTGGCTGATGCTGATGAGATTTGCCACGAGTCCCTTCACATGAACAACATTTCGGATTGGTGGCAATCCTTTGATATGTAGTGTTCCCTTCCCCATAACGACGCCTTTAGCTCCCCCTCCAAACACCACGGGAGAACCAGTCATAGGCTCGTATTCCTTCAGAAATTTCTTGGTTCCGGTCATATGACGGGAACAACCACTATCAAAATACCAAATCCCTTTGTTTCCAGAGTCTGAGGCATTTAGTGCAACATTGCAGAATATAAGTTCTCTCGCTTTCCATGTAGTCGAAGTGGTGGAGTTAGACTTAACTTCACTCTTTCGGGACTTAGGTACCCACTTCTTCTTCATACTCTTAGCAACTCCAATCTTCTTCTTCTTAGTCATCAGATCCCGGTTGATGTCATCTCTCAGCTTAAAGCAGAAAGGTCTAATGTGTCCGGGTTCATTGCAATAGTGACACACATATCTTCTCTTTTGACAAACTTCAACAGCCGTCGAAGTCTTAACCATGACAGGTTTAGAGCGAGAGAAGTTTATATTCGGTTTTACGTGCTGAGGCTTACTCAACTTCTTCAGCAACGTCTTCTCGTAAGGCAAGATACCTCGAGGATGTTTCACAATGGACTTGGGAAATTGATATGTCTCCGCCTTCAAGCTAGTAGTCGAGATCGACTTTTGAGTTTCAACTTTCGGAGATGTTGCAACTTTCTTTCCATCAGCAATTTCCTTGCGTTTCAGTCTTTCAGAATCATCTATGTTCATACTCTCAGTAGAGTCAGTAGAAGCTTTGACAAAGGTCACTTCTTTCTTCTCAAGTGCAGTATAGATAGATTCAAAAACTTTCTGAAATCCAAGTCCAACACGACCTGGGTTCATGTATGATGCGGCATTGTCAAACACTGAAGAGTTAGTATTCATCTTTCTCAACAGTTCATCAGTCATCTGAAGCTTCTCCTTTAGAACATAACATTCCTTGTCACACATAGCTAGATCAGTTTGAGCTTTCATCAAGGATGACTTTAGCTCATCATTCTCAGCATCGGTGTTCTTGAAGAGAGTTTGGAGTTTCTTCACTTCTGATGTTTCCTTCTTCAGTGATGCCTTTAGTTTCGAGCTTTCAGAACTCGACTTCTCAAATGATTCTCTCAGTTCGACAACTTCTTTGTAATATTTATGTTTCTCTTCGAAGAGAGCATCAAATTTAATTTTCAGAATTGTCAGAGAGTTATTCAGCCTTACCTTCTCATCCTCCGTCTTTTCAACCGAGTTTTTCAACTCAACGGTCTCATCATACATCTTGTGTTTCTCATTCGAGAGTTCAGCAATAGATTCTGTCAGAAACTTTTGCGACACTGCAAGTGTAACGTTCTCAGTGATAGCTAAGTCATTCAAACTTTGAAGTTCAGAGAGATCATCTCTCAGAGTGAGTAGCTCATCACTCACAGCTTCAGTTTGACTCACTTCAGGAGTCATCTCCATCTCTTCAGCTTCAGACTCAGATTCATCATCTGAGAAAATATCGTCATCACAGAAATTTCGATTTTCTGAGGCCAGACGGAAAATGTTGTCTGCAGTAGCAGTATCCTTCAGAAAGGCATCCAGTTGAAAATTTTCAACTTCAAAATTTGCAAGGTCAAAACCTTCATCAAACGTGACAACTAGAGCGTTATCCTCATCATCATCTGAGTTATCATCATCAGACCCATCATTCTCAGAGATCACATCTTCATCATCGATCACCACGTAACTCACTGGTAGCTTCTTCTTTCGATGCAGGTTGGGACATTCATTCTTGACGTGTCCGTATCCCTTGCACTCATAGCACTGCATTTTAGATACATCTTTGCTATTAGAAGTGTATGGTGATAGCTTTGTGCCTTTAAACTTCTTGTCAGATGAAAACCCCTGATTTCGATTGTCTGGAGTGTTCGGATATGAGTTAGAACTTTTCTGAAATTTTCGGAAATTTCGAGCTCGGTTCTTTCTCTTAAAATCTTGTTTCACAAGATATGTGACTATATCAGTCAAAACAGCAAGCTTGTCCGGGTTGTTAGAATTCATCAATCGTTCAATGTCCTCTGCTTCCTCATCGTCGGACTCATTCACATCAGCTGAAAAACTACTTTCACACTTCTCATTTTTCAAACGAGATTGTTGAGATTTTGTGCTCCTTGAACTCTTTCCCTTCTCAGATATCTTCAGTGCGGTCATTGGTTCATAGACGAGTGACATATCTGGGTTGCTTCGTACTTTGAGAGTTAAGTCGTAGTTTCGATGAGTAAGCATAATCGGTTTCTGAACAAACATAGACGACTCCATTATAGCGGAAATATGGAGTCAAGTAACGGATCACGTCTTATACGTATGACGTCCCGCTCTGATACCAATTGAAAATTACGTCTTCGACGTAGGATACCAACTTTTCGTGAAGTCGGTCTTAAACACTGTCACTTCAGCAACTTCGTTCGCACACACTTAGCTCTGCTTGCTATGGATGTTGTTCGGTGTAAGTTGTGTGTTCGAACTCAACAAGAGTAAAGTAAAGTGTTGAAGACAAGGTTGTATAATAGTTTCATTTTATTGATAAACAAAACTAACTATTACACTTGTGGAGAAAGGTAGACGGTATGATCAAGAGTCGTATCCCAAGTGACGCAGCACTCCAACGAACTAATGATCTAGTACTATATCACCTAGAGCTAAATCGCATAACTCTACTATCGGTGCACAGCACAAAACAACTACCAAAACTCTTAAAGCTATAAGCCGTAAACAACGAACGTTGATACTCAGATATCGGATTTCGTTCTCTCAAAATCGTCAAGTGATGCCATTCAACTCCATGGGTATATATAGATGATCCACACATGTGAGTCGTTGACGTGGCACGATCTGATTCGTCGCATGCTTGGATGATGCAACAATTCCATGGATGACATCACTTTCGGAATCTTCGATTCTTTAACTTCAGACTTCAACACATCTCGACTCCGTCGATCTCAATACTTCATCTTCAACTTCATCGTGGTGAACACTCGTCGTTGAACATTTCATATTTCATCGTCTTCATTGTCGTCAATAGAGTTGAAGTAGTAAACAGCACTTCATGCATCAGATGATACACGAAGTCAAGGAGCATGGCGTGCGACTCCAGTCGCACAAGATGAAGGATGGCATTACGCGACTCCAGTCGCGTGCGACGCTAGTCGCACAACCTGGACACGCGACGCATGTCGCTTGCGACGCCAGTCGCATATGTTGGGAGAGGGATGTCAAGCGACTCCAGTCGCAAATCTTGAAGGGCAGAGTCACGCGACACTGTCGCGTGTGACTCCTGTCGCAAATCTTGGAGGGCAGAGTCACGCGACTCTGTCGCGTGCGACTCCTGTCGCAAATGAAGGAGAGGCCGGTTTGAGCGACGCTTGTCGCATGCGACACCTGTCGCGTGCGACGCCAGTCGCATGGTGTGGTAATGCAATGTCGTGCGACTTCAGTCGCATTAACTTGACATGTTGATTATTTTGCATTCACTCAACCTACACCTGAAATCAAAGACAAAAACAACAAACACATATGTTGTTGCCAAAACTAACATCTACAGAGGTCGAATTTTGTTTTAAGGAGATCGTGTCTAACACGAGCCTCGTCTTGTTTCTGTTCTTCGCCATCTCCATAAATCCCACACCTACAATTGCCTTATACCTCTTGCGTGCTCTCTTAGCATCCCCGCAACACAAATCACTACTATTCGACTCCCTCGAGTCGCGAAAACGAGACTCCTCATTTGTACTAATATGAGTGCCCGCACCACCCATCACGAAAGCCATCGATTTATCCTTAGCGAGCATCGCATGCTCAGCTTCCTCAAGACAGCTTGAACCAGCGGGTACGATTACGTCGCTCCGAGTAACCGTAGATCCTTCTAGGACATAAAGTCCTCCGGTCTTTTTCTCTCCTCTTATCACTACACGAGCACGTCTGCTCACCTCTAAAACTCCACCTCCAGCGGAGTAGTGATAACCCTTCTCATCAAGGGCACTGAGAGAAATAAGACTCACCCTCAAGTCAGGAATGTGCCTCACATTGTCAAGTGTTCGAATCACTCCATCGAACATCTTGACCCGGATCCTCCCAATGCCAAGTATCTCACACGGTGCGCCATTCCCCATAGCCACCGTCCCAGTACTGGCCACGACATCATATGTATCAAACCAACCCTTAAAGGGACACATATGATATGAGCATCCGGAATCCAAAATCCACTCATCGCACGCTCGTGATCCCAAATCAGACGCCAAAAGAAGATCTCCATAATATTCTTCCGCAATACCGACCTCCGGTTTGCTGCTCTGATTAACAGAATCGTCCTCACGATTCTTATCCTTCAATCTCGGACAATCTTTCACGATATGACCCTTCTTCTTGCAATAATAACATTCTCGTTCTCCTTTAGACCGAGAATATCCCTTAGACCTTCCGCTCGCCCCACCTTGGGCGTTAAAGCCTTCACCTATTGCATCAGACCTTCCATCAACGAGAAATTTCATCCTCTCTTTAGAATGCAGCGCATCGACTACATCCTGCCTAGTAAGGGTTTCCCGACTATAGAGTAGCGTATCCCTAAAATTTGCATGAGAAGGAGGCAAGGAACACAATAACCACAACGCCAAGTCTTCACTATCGTACTTTATCCCCAAATTCTCGAGATCCGAGACCGTCTCATTAAAAGCAGATAAGTGATCTTGCAAATTACCTCCTTCGGGCATCTTGTGAAGAAATAATTTTTGCTTGAGATGTAGCTTGCTCGCCAAGCTCTTCACCAAGCAAAGCTCCTCGATTTTCTTCCACATTTCTGCCGTCGTCTTCTCATGCATCACCTCTTCCAATATAGAGGTAGAGAGATGTAGCCCAATAACCCCCCTTGCCTTTCGATCCTTCTTCTCTTTCTCCTCCGTCTTCAACGTGCTTGGCATCTTATCGAGCCCCAACAAAGTCTCGTCTAGATCCAATTGCGCCAAGATCGCCTCCATCTTGAATCGCCATGTTGAAAACCGAGTGTTCCTATCCAACATCGGAATATCGTACTTCATCGCCATCTCCGAAAAATATTCTCAAGCTCCACAGGAATCCCAAGTCGCGAACCTCGCTCTGATACCACTTGTTGTAATTTCGGCTCCCAAAATTACTCCACACAAAATAGCTTGAAATATAAAATAGATGGGGAAAAGAAAACGATATAAAAGATAGAACACGAATTTTACGTGGAAACCCAAAATAGGGAAAAACCACGGGAGGAAGAGAAAATATCACTATAATCGAATCAACGGGGTTACAAATATAGATCTCTCAATAGATCTATCTCACGAAAATCTCTCTCTAGAAACGCTCTCTTAAAACGATGTTCTCAATAACACCGTGGCTCACGATATTCTCAATAATATCGATCTCTCAAATTAATGCTCTCAATAACATTAATCGAGTTTCTTGATGCTCTCAATAACATCATATTCATAATCAAGTATGGAGATCCCTATTTATAGGTGTAGCAAACCCATAAAATAGGTAACAATAAGATTAGGAATAAAATCCTTTTATTCCTATTCCAAATAAAACTCAAATCCTCCTACCAAATAATATAATTATATCTCAAATATAATTATATTCCTAAATAAAAGAATAGTAATATTTGTTTCCCTAAACAAATATACCAATCGAACCTCTTCCAAAATAGGTTGAATGCATGCGCACCGAAACACGTGAATACGTGATGGGCTTTGCGGCCTTTGCTTCCAAGTGTGAACCCTCCACACTTACGAAATTCTTCCAGCCAATATAATCAGATCGGTAATATGGATAGACGACAACGATCGAACTCTTTTGGTTGCATACTCGTCTCGTTCCGTTTACCCGTTTTAACTCTCGTTTCTTTTATTTCGATTGGATTTGAGTCACCATTCAACAGTATTAATACTTAAATTTAAGATACAATTAACAACATAGTATTACTTATTTCATCATTCATAATTCAAATTAAGGACACATTTATTCATCATCCAATGTTCCAATGTTTTTTTTCAATAATAATGTAAAATGAACAACATATTACTTATTTCATCATTCATAATTCAAATTAAGGACACATTTATTCCTCATCCAATGTTCTAATGTTTTTTTTTTTAATAATAATGTAAAATGATTAAATATGCGTCATTTTTGTGTGTTACTCTGGATAGTTGAATTGAATGGGATAGGAAGAGTAAAGTAAAGAGAGAGGTTGGATTATATATTAACATAACATGGTGCCGTGTTTTATTTTGTCAACGAAAGTTTTAAAACAATACCATAAATTAAATGAATTAAAATTATATACCTCCCCCTGTTTTCTTACCAAACGCTCTCATCTATTTTTACATACATATATATATATATATATATATATATATATATATATATATATATATATATATATTCAATTAATTAACTTCATTTGACTAACTGGTCAACTGCCCCTGCCAAACAGGGTATGAACCGCGTTTGAGACTGCTATGCTTAAAATTAATACGAATCGGGTGAGTTATAATTCCGAGTGAGTATCTTGAAATTTTTATACAAAAAATAATACTCCGTACTTATTTAATTCAAAATTGATAAATCATTAATTATATTATTTAAAGTAGAAATATATAATCTGATAAACATAATAATTATGTTTCAACTTTCTTTTTTAAAAATAAAGTAATTTTAAAATTTTAAATTACTTTGTTATTTAATTCAAAATTATACTTTTACTTTTTCAATAAAAAATAATTAGAGTGGAAGGAGTGTTTTAATTTTTTTATGGTGGTACAGTATTTATCAAAGTACTAATGTTACAATTTATTGAGTTTTTGTCTTAGTAAAAATAGTTAATCAATGTAAAGCGAAGTATAACGACTATAGATTTCAATTAAAAAATAAATTTCCCATACTTTGATTTTCCAATTTTTGGTTCTTGGGAAACCAACACGAGACGCACTCCTCCTTCTCTCCTCTCTCCTAATGTCCGCCTGAAACTCCCCCAAGTTTCAACCTACACGCGCGTATGCCATGTTCGATTTTCTTTCAAATCGTCTTTTCTCAGAAGATTAATTATTCATGGTAAAGGTGATTTTTTATTTCCATTTTTTCTAATCGTTCGTTTCATTCCGATGTTTTTTTCCTGTTCATTTCGAGATTTTTATAGCATTTAGGTTACGGGTCGGAGTTGATTTTGATCTAATTTTGTTGAAATATAGTTGTGGAAGACTGGATGATTAAGCTCAAATCGCGCACCTGAGGCCGGAAAGCTGCGGCGGTAACGTTCGTCGATTTTCCAGGAATTTAATTTCCACGGTCTAGCTGTTTTTAGCCGAGCTAAAAAAAACAATTATCATAATCTTTGATTCAGGTGATTATCAGTGAATAAAGGGCTTCTGTAGTTTTGCTTTCCAATAGTATATATATCCACGTCGCTTTTGTACTACCTACTTGTCTGATTTCAAAAAAAATGTATTGTATGTTTCCTTTCTTTATGTTTGATGCTTTTTGAGGTTTAGTATGGGGGAAGGAAATTGGGGAAAAAAGTGTGGTATTTTTTCTTAAAACGAAAATACGATTGTCTATCTGTATTTCTAGCTGATGAGACGGTATATGGTGGGGATGAAAACGAGTATCTTTTTTTTGGATCAGTTACAAAGAACTTCGGTCAAAGTTTACCCTCCTTATCAACATGTATTTTGCAGGGACCAGAGATGAAGAAAGATGAGGAAGAGACAGATAGCCCAAGCTGGACCAGTGCGTCTTTTTTCATGCAAACAACTGAAGACGTTGCTAGGGCTGTAGCTGCTGCAGCCGCATCTGTTCGAGCACCACGGCCTTCTGTGGTGTATTCGACCAAAGTTGAAAGTGGTAGCCAGATTCATAAACTCCGGCACCACGTGTCAAGAATATTGAAGGGCATATCTACTCCGCCCGTGATAAGAAGTGGACCTTACAACCCAGAAATACTTACGAGCCAAAAACGCCAGTGGGCTAACTTTCAACTACAGACGCTGGTAGGATTTAATCTCGTTAGTTTTTAATAATTCATTAATATGCATGTGTGTAGTCAGCCAACTCTCAGATTTTTCGGCCATTAGAATTTCGAAGTTATTTTCGAATAGAAAAAAATGCATAAGAAATTAGTCTCACAGGCTTGCATGCTTTGCACTAGAAGTTATATAAAACATACTCCGTATTATAGTTAATTTCGTTCTTTTTTATTACCTAATCAATGCCATATAAAAAGAAAAGTTTATTCTTTGAGGTTTTCGTGTATCATTATGTTGCTAAAGCTTGCAGGATCACAGAGTATGGAAGGAGCCATCAAAGCTGTTTGAGAGCATGGTGGTTGTGGGCCTTCCTCCAAATTCTGATGTTCAAGCACTTAAAAATCTGTACTTTGCCAGAAAGTCTGAAAGTCCGGGAAGATTTAGAAATGCACTTGGTCAGCATCAGTCTCGTATAGAACCTAACCTTGAGCCTCAGGTGGAGCTTTTTCTTAAAATGTTCCCCTCCATAATTTTTGAATGTATTAAGTTTTAAGTTAATAACTTACATATATTATTTGTATTAATTGGGGCATCCTCTCTTCGAGGTTTCAGGTCTTGTTTGTGTACCCTCCAGAAAAACAGCTGCCACTCAAATACAAAGATCTCCTATCTTTCTGCTTTCCTGCCGGAGTTGAGGTTTGTATAAGTTAAATTGCTTATTGCCTCTCCTTACCAATATTCTGACTCTTCTCAACATGCAAATGTGTTTTCTATATCTTCTTCATGGTTAGTTAATAGTCTATATTTTGGTCCGACAAATTTTATTTTATTTTTATGGAAGCTGCTTAACATGTTTTATAAGCGTAAGGAGAGGTTGACGTCAATTTAAGTATTGCATGTTTAGGTGAAAGTGATGCTTTTTTTAGTTAATATTAATCAACTACGGAACTACCTATTCTTCATTTTCACATATTTTAAATTCTTTAAGTATTTTAGAGGGTAACCAATCAGAATCACTGTTTTTTGGTTTTATGAAGTTATCTGAAAGTGTTTTCCTGAGCTACATTGAACAATTGTTCCATGATGAACCTTGTTATAAAGTTATAGTGATTGATTCATTAGCTTGGATTTTTTTTATAATTAAGATTGTGCTTTGTTCTTTGCCATTTTTTCTAGATGCGTAATAAATGTTAGGTCTTTGTAAAATGTTGCTGTTGTAGTGGGTCATTTTTCCATACTATCTTGAAGCATGCAGTTGCGAATCAACTTCGGAACTAGTTAAATATGGGAAAAACAAAAAAAATAAGTTCACTGGCCAAGAGAGTAGAGTGGTCAGTATCTAATAATGTGTTGCTCAACGTTTTATTAATTTGAGTTTATAATTATTAACTCCTGATTGTAGGTGAATGCTGTTGAGAAAACTCCATCAATGAGTGAGTTGAATGAGATTCTCCTTGGACAGGTATTGGTTGACTTCTTTTTCCTTGATTTGTGATGGGCCATATCCGATAATTCTTCAATCAAAACATTGGCGTATCTAAAATATGATAGGTCTTTTTTTAAATGACTCATTTGGGTGTGTTTTCTGGCTTCCTTTTATTTTTTTTTTGTTTTCTTGTGCAAAAATAATACAATAATGGATAGAAAATCCATCTCTTTCTAGTTTTCTCGTCTATAATTTTCACCCGTGCAACCATATTTGACTCGCAGTGCTTTGTTCTTGCAACCGTTGTGATGACATTATATAACATACACTTGAATTATTTTTGTGCTATCGTTTGCAGGAGCATCTCAAACAGAGTGATCTGTCCTTTGTCTTTCGCCTGCAGGTATGCTGAAAAGAATTCTATTGTTTTTGTGGCCTTGTATTTTTGGAAGTTGTAGCTATGGCCTAAGGAATCTTCATTTGTTTCATTATTTTCTTGGAAATCATTTGCGGAAAATACTCTAATTGGTTTGGGCATTTGGCCACATCATTTTGGTTGGAATCTACTTCTATGTGTGTTGACAAATTAGTTTTTTCTTGCCATTCATAGATGTACTTGTACTCTGCACTCTACACAACTGATAAATCCTCATTTAATCCATCTTGCATAGTGGAACTCCATATTTTGTTTATTTGGAGTTTATGTTTTTAACCTTTATCTGTTGAATACAGGTAGCTGATACGTCAACACTTTATGGCTGCTGTGTTTTGGTTGAAGAAATGGTACAAAAGCCATCAAGATTGATTTCCACATTTTCCGATGTGCTCCCATCTTCCTCAGGTCTAAGGCGTCATATGCTAACAACACGCCGTTGTTATTGTATTCTTTCACGGATTCCTTTCTTTGAGCTGCATTTTGGTGTGTTGAATAGGTATGTATGTGTGAATATTTTTTAGCAACTATGCTGAATGTGATCCTTACAATTTAGAAAGTGCGATAATAAGAGGGTATTTGTTTTTTTGTCAAAGATTCTAATATATTTAAGATCCCTTGAGATAGATGGTTTTCTGTGTCGTGAAATGGACTGTTACTTGTATGTTGAGATCCTTCATTTCCATAAGTGTCTTTAATTTCAGTGTGCAACTATGCAGAGCTTTAAAACCCTAAGTATACGTCATGTGATATGTATATATTTTTTCTTGTAGCATATTTATGGAAGAGAGGCTGGAACGACTAACAAATCAGATTAGTAATTTGAATTTTGATGGTATGCTTGAAACATTAGAGGAAGAAACTGGTGGTTCTCCTCCTCTGGTAGATGGATCAGTGGACCTGCAAAATGAAAGCGTCGAAGCTTCTCAATCAAGCACAAGTGATTATATACCGGGAAGTGTGAGTGATGACATCTCTCAGTTTGAGCATCAGAATCTAATCCGAGACAGCTACCCAAACAAAGAACCTAATGACAATGTTGTCCCACCTGATACTGAAGTAAGGAAGCTAGATTCTGGGGAAGAACAAGTAGTTGATTCTCCTGTTATTGACATTTTCACTAATAAGCAATTTCCTGAGAGACCTTCACCAAGTTCTGCTGTACCACCAATTTCACGTTGTCAGCAACCTGAAAGCTCTGAGTCGTCGTCCTCCAGGTAGTTTATCTTTTTTGTTTGATACCTTGATTTCCTTTTTTTTCTTGGGTTAATTAATTGACGTATATACAAAAAAAAAAAGCTAACTTTCCATTAAAATATTAAGTTAGCCCCTTGCTTTTAACATTGAATCAAATCAAACGTCAAGGGTATTTTTATACTCCCTCCGTCCCTCTCCAAATGTTCCACTTCCCATTTTTGTTATCCCTCTCCAAATGTCTCACTTTCTACTTTTGATTATTAAAATAATTATTAAAAGAAAAAAACACAACCACACAATTTTACTTTACACATAAAAATACATTATTTCTTAATTTCTCCCCTCAAAAGAAATGGGACACTTCGAGGGGGATGGAGGGAGTAATTTTGGAACTGAACTAGTTTTTGTTGTAATTTAAACATTGAATCGAGCCTCAATCGTATGTTTGTAATTGTTACTTCTTCGTTTATACTTCTCTTGGACATGTATGCATAGCATACATATCTTTGAAGATTTCATTCTACATTTATTACCATTGTCAGCTGTACTAAAGAATTAAATAAAATCAATATTATCCTTCATCATCAGCTTATTATTTTCTTGATGAATACAGTTAAAATGCTTTAATATGTGACATGTGATTTGTTTATGCAGCGTTCAAGGCTCTTCAAGTGAGGATAGGCATTTCAGAAGTGATCTTTGTAGTGCAGAAACAATAGAGGCATCATCATCTAGTCGATATTGTTCGAGGGATCATAGTGATATCCTTCATTGGGCCAAGGTTGAATTTGAAAACTTAACCTAAGTTTCAATTTAAATCCCTGCCACATGATCTTGTATGCCTCTGTAAGCCTTCAATTTCCTTATCACTACTTTGTTTGCAGGCAAACAATCATGGATCCTTGCAAATAATTTGCGAATATTATCAATTATGTTGCCCAGCACATGGCTCAACTATCAAGTTCCACCCTCTGGATCACTTGCATCCACTTGAATATAACAGACCAGACGAAACAGTTCTACTCATTGCTGGTTCAAGAATTGATTTGAGATCTTGTAACACGAGTTTGGAATTCGCTGAAGTATGTATGCTTGGGCCGGGTGTTATCATTATATTGACCCATCATATCTTAAATGCCGTTGACTTTTTGAATTTGATGGAACCCAATGTTGAAAATCATAAATGTAGTGTTAATAGTATAAATTTTGGTTGTCCTCCATGCATGAATAAACTGTTCCCAACTTTATCTGTTAAATGTTCTTATGAGTTATCAGTAATTAAAGGTCTCCTTTTTAAAATTACACATTTCTTTCTTCTATAGGCCCATAGTGCACTCATGGTAGAGGAGGAGGCGTCTGCTTTATCAGTATGGGCTGTTGCTTGTCTGTGCGGTTCTCTACGATTGGAGCATGTAAGTATATCAACTATTGGAAGCATACAACCTATGTTAGGTTTTCATTTTATTATAATTACTGCGATGTGTATTAGCTTGCATGAACATTTGGTTAGTTAGATATACTATTTGGTTGGGGGTCTGAATAAAAATCCCTAAAAACCTAAAATAATACTCCATCTGTCCCTTATAAATATGTGGGGAATCTTTGGTGGCAAGTTAAAGAAAAAATAGATATATTTGCTTAATGAGTCATCAAAGTGGAGGGTAAAAATTGGTAAATCAACTTTATGCTAATGAGGAAGTAATGGCGAAAGGAGAAATAAGAGATGGGAAAGAAAGTATGCAAGCCAATGAGGGACATAGAGTAATAAAATACAAAAAAAATAAAAAAATTGAGAAACACTTGGAGAAGTTAAAATATAAAAAAACGAAATAAAGTATATTTGGGCTATATGATGTAAAGTAGCTTTTTGATGGAAAGTATCCCATCAGACAATCTAGATCCAAGTCTCCGCCTTTAATTGGAGATTTAGCATGTCCACAACCACATGTATGCTTTTTTGCCTGTCCATGGACTATTGAGTGTGATTGTCTGTTACAGGTGCTCACATTGTTTGCGGGAGCTCTGCTGGAGAAGCAGATTTTAGTGGCTTGTTCAAATTTGGTACGTGTTCCTTTATGTAGTTTTCGTCTAGTCTACTTTGCTTGAATTTGTTGTCTGCCTTCATCCTGAATGTTTCCAAGGATTCGATCATTGATTCATTCTGGAATTTGTTCTATTTCTCTCCATCACATATTTGCTGAATATCATCTCGTCACACAAAAATGTGTGTTTTCTTGATAGAGCTTCGTTTCTAGATAAGCCTTTTCAGTTTTTATTAGTTGCGTCATCTTACTTTCTTTTCACTTTATTTTCTCTTTTGTGCATCATCCTATCCCTTTTTGGTTTCTTGTGCAGGGTGTTCTGTCTGCTATTGTCCTGTCAGTTATTCCCTTGATCAGGCCTTATCAGTGGCAGAGCTTATTAATGCCAGTAATTTCCTGTTACACTTATATACTACATAATTATATGTATTTCATAGTACATTGTTAATTGTAATGTTAATAAATTTTGCAGGTTTTGCCAAATGACATGCTGGATTTTCTGGATGCACCTGTCCCTTATATAGTGAGTTTTTCATCTTTACGGATCATGTTTTCTTGGCGTTGCGTTACAGTTTACACATGATTATCAGCTTTCGATAATTAAAATTTAATGATACGTTATAAGTTGGTGTGTCGTGCCCTTTGATTTGCTTTTGCTTAAACGAATTTTTCATGTCACGTTTTAAAGAATATTGCCTTCCTTAAAAATAAGAGCAAGTCTTGTTTTGCACCTACACTTGTATAATTACTTCTTGTCAAATCTAATGACTGGTGAACAGAAACCACATTTTGGACATGTGAACACCTACCTGCTTATACTCTGTCTTTAAAGCAAATAATTTATGACTTGTGGTTCTCTAAACTAAAAGAATTTCAACTGAGACATTTGTTACTGGCACAAATTGGAGACAGGAACCTTATCAGAAATGAATTGAATTTATTAAAAAATATATTGAAATTACCTTTTACAATATAAAACGATTTCTTAATTTCAAGTGGACAGATCCTCGTGACTTGATTATTTCCAATGACTGGCTGATTCAAATTTACTTTGTTTACATAATATATTCGCTTGTACAATTTTAGTGTTTGGCATTTAAATACCTGTATAATTAATTTTCAATTATTAGTCATTAACCTTTCTTTCCGTATAATGTGTATGGAGGCTGGATTGAATCAGATTGATCTAAATAAAACAAAATAGCAGCACTGTGTTTTTTAACATTCTTTTATTTTATTTTTATGATATCACCCTATTTTCTTTTGAATATTTTTTCAATCAAGGTTTTCTTGATACAGGTAGGCGTAAAGAACAAGTCAACCGAAGTGCAGGCTAAGTTATCAAATGTCATTTTGGTGGATGCAAATAGGAACCAGGTAAAATTATATTGGTATTTAATGATTCTACTCTAGAACTAGACGTGATACAAAGGTTGGTTCGATTTGCCTATGTGATGATGCATTGAAGAAAATCTATAATTTGGAGAATCTGAGCATTTGTTTACATTTACTTGTCGAAAGCAGAACTGTGTACCAAATGAAACGATTACTACTATTACATGCAAATACTGAATGAAGTATTTTACTTTCCTAATCCAAAAATAACAGTATACTAATTGCTAATGCTTTGAGCTTTTGTCCAAGTCTCTTGTCTACCTTCAGTTCCATGTTTTCATCTACGGTTAAGAATACTTTTAATCACTTCAAGTAACACGTGCATACTTTTTGAAGCAATAGTTGACCTGACCTCTAACAGATGCCGTTTTAAACCCTATTCAGTTCATTGCATATGGATTTTCTTAATGTGGTCCAATCACCATGTGGTCAACAGGTTAAATCACCAACAATACCACAGCTACCCCAGCATAAAGAACTGTACTCATGTCTTAGTCCTTACCATGCAAAGATGGTTGAAGAAAGTTTCTTGGGGAAGAAAAGGCCAGTTTATGAATGTACTGATGTGCAGGTAGTCAAGTCAAACTAAACCGCTGTTTTGCAACTTTTTTTTTTCTCCTTTGAGTTTAGGTTGAGTTTGGTTCTAGTAACTGAATAATAACCCTTGCCGTTGGATTGATGATTGTTGAAGACAATACAAATATATTAGATCTCTTGTACTTGTTGCTAATTTTTCATTTAATACAATTTTTTTTGTTACCTTATACATAAATCTTGTGCAATATTTTTGACTTGTGACAAATGTAGGTTGAAGCTGCCAAAGGGTTTCTTAAAGTGTTACGGACTTACTTGGACAATCTCTGTTCTAACCTTCGTGCTCACACAATTACCAATGTCCAATCAAATGACGATAAGGTCTAACCATGTTTCTTGAATATTACAAATATCAAGTTCCTGATGAATATCTTTTCTATTTTTTTCAATTCCAGTACTCATGTTTACCAGGCCTACTTTTTCCGAGCATTATAAATGGCCACACTAATTGATTGCAATTTGTATTATATTCATAACTTCAGTTTTTAAGCTCACTACAAAAACACTAATAATATGTGCATTTATGTATAGGTGTCATTGCTGCTAAAAGAGAGTTTCATCGAGTCCTACCCTAGTCGGGATCGGCCTTTCATGAAGGTACGTCTTACTTTTTTTTCCTTTTCTTTTCAGTCTTTTTTAATATTTTCTATATTGCACAACAGCTTTTCGTGGACACGCAGCTCTTCTCTGTACATACGGATTTTGTACTCTCTTTTTTCCAAAAGGAATAGTGCTATTCAGGCGAAGGTGGATGGCAATGTGAAATGGGAACGCAAGTTCCGTGACTTACAAACTCCATATTATCAATCGATTTTCAGTATGAGACTATAAGGAGCAAGTGTTGTTTGTTCTATCTTCTTACAGAGAAAGATGACAGTATCTTTTAACTTATCTTCTTCCCACAGCCTATATCCATCCATTCCACACGAGTGACTTGGATAATTTAGAACTCGTCAAACTTAGAGCTGAAAAAGGGCTAGGGATGTAAAGTATTATACTAAATGTGAGCATCAACATTATGGGTTTTGGGTGATTTTTTAGCATGTTTTTACGCTACCAAATATTTTATTGTGTTGTAGGTTATGTTCATGTCAATTCATCTGCAAAAACAGATGTTTGATCAAGTTTATAGTTTTATGTTGAGCTTTTCATTTATGCACAATATACTATTCAACTTTACAGTTCCTACAAATACACTTTGTTATATTTCATTTCCGAAAGAGAGATTAAGCAACAAATTTGAACGCAAAATAATTGTTATATATGTACTCCTAACTACTATTTATAATTTCTTAGTATTGCAAAAACAATCAGATTGACTTGTACAAGAAGTATTGTTTTGAGCATAAATTTAATGAATGATTAGTCTACTCTATGAAATATCAACTAATTATGCCTGTAAATGGAATATTTGATTTTACTTCAAAAAAATGTCTGGATAAAAACAATCAAAGTATTTTGTTCAAGGTTTAGAACTCATGCATCTCTACCTCTGCCTCTCAACTTTGTATTAACATTACAGGAAAAAAAACACCAGTGGACTTTTAAATCGGGCCCTGTTCTTTCGGTTGATGAACCATTTCCAGACATTCTTTGGCTCTGTGAACCTTCGACTGGAGATAAAAACTCCCACTTTTCGTATTCCGCTCAAACAAGTTATCATACCTCTGGAAATTGCGCAAGAGGAAAATTCAAGAAAATGAATTAAAAAAGTGGCTATATTTAGAAGAAAACACTATCATTCAGGTTTAACCTAACTACATGAAAGTAAAAATCACAAATCAGAAGTTTTTTTTTTTTTTGAGTTTTTTTTTTTTGTTTTACATTCACCGACTACATAACATAAAACATCTCACAACCACCATTCAAAGTTATGAAAACACGTCGACTAGCCCACTTATTTCAACACTCAAATCAAACTTCAGGAGTATTTTCGATTTTTTAAAGTTGTATTTTTGTAATCAAGTCAAACCACAAGTGCACTCCTTGTAATTATCCCTAAAACAAAACTGACAGATCTAAAAATGACCAAATTTTATATCAGAAGAGAATAACTAAGAAAAAACACCTGCAATATCTCTTCCAACGTCGAATTCTCAGACACACCAAGGATTTGCCTTGCCTCTGCCTCGGTCATCAATTTACCACCTCGCTTAAGATTTTGTACTGCTTCTTGAGCCACACCAGTCTTTGACGCATCTGAAAATATACAGAAAAATGAAAAATAATTTCGTAAAAAGACATTATAGAAAAAAAGAAATCTAAGATCTGTGAACATGACTCGTACTAGTTCTATTTGTTTGGAGAGATATGTCGCACGTTAGTCTACATCTTTCAGAATAAAAAATTATAGGAAAAAAACACAATTTAAAGCAAGACTTACTAGTAAGTGCTTGACGATAAGCTTGAGCAAATGCTCTTAACATTATTCCAGATCCCATAATGATCAAGTTAGCAAGAATCTTTGAAGCCTACAAGAATTAGTGGGGGCAGTAAACATTGATTTGCTATTTAAATTATACATCAAAAAGTATTTCTAGTTGAGCTTGGGAAAGGAACATTGTATAGTATTTATTTTAAGAGCTTGACGCATTAGGCAATGTAGAACAATAATCGGCATACTTCTCAAACTAAGTTTAAATTAAAATATATATATATATATATATTTTTGAAAAAAGTATTTTTGGATCCAGTTATGTTTAAAAAATAAGTTTAACAAAGAACTCAAATAACTCATGGCATGCAATATATGACACATCCTATTAGCCGAAATACTTGAAGTATGTTACTAAGAAACACATAAATATGAAAATATACATATTATTAACGAGTTTAACAGTATTCGATGTCGTTGGTTTAACATCACAAAAGGTCCACACCACTCAATAGAAATATTATTAAAAAATGAACTTATGACATGCAAACACACAAGCAATGAACATATACATGAATCCCCAATTATTCTAGTATATGGGATAGATAAGGACTAGGATCATACCATGGCTTGAGAGACAAAATAATAGAATCACCGACTGATACTAAGACTCCAGGTAACCTACAACAAGGGCAGCAATGAGCAAAATTTCATTAATTAAAATTATAATGGAAGCAACTTATACAGACATTCAACTGAATATCGATGGGTAACATTAAAATCTAAAGTCGGAGACTGGACACAAACTCTGATATATATAAAGCTAATTCGGCTTAAATAGCAATTTTCTTTTTCACACTTTGCCAGTATTTTCAGTGAGAAAATGCAATTTTCAAAATTCTCAAACTTAATTCCAAAACTCCTAATGTTTCTCATACAATAGAGTATACTCATAACTGATACAAAAACAATACCCAGTATCGTTTATTTACGAGAACCCCGAGGGAAATATTTTCAACTCGGAAGATATAGTCAACATCAAACCAGAGTCAGAAAACAGAACCCAACAATGCTCTCTCTAGTTTCAACTCTCAAAAAATCCAATTTGAACCCAGAAAGAACAAGCAGCGTTTATTTCTCTACAAATATATCAAGACAAGAATTATCGAAAAGGAAAAACACCCTAACATTTGCAACACACATCATTAGAGAGTTGTATGTAAAAGATTATATATTCCAAATTAGGGTTCACAACCAACAACAACAAATTCTAATAGGCTACAAAATTCAGCCCCAAAATTTCAGTTTCCCGAAATAGAGATAGAAGTCGGACGAGGATATACCGTGACCGGTAAGGGGACGACGACCTCAAAAAACGGCGACGGTAAGGCGCAGCTGGCAATGAAAAAGGTGAAATTAGAGGAACGCAGATGTTCTCTCGGTAAAACAATTAAAATATCGATTAGGAGTATTTCCTACTTAATAATAATAATAATAATAATAATAATAATAATAATAATAATAATAATAATAATAAATACTAAATAAACTAACTAAATAAAATACGAAATAATACTCCCCGTACTAAATACATCCAGTATTGAAACCGACGCCGCACGATGTTTTTATTGAGGGTCTTTCAGTTTTCAATTATAAAGCTCAAAAACCCTAAAGAAATAAAACCCACTGCAACATTCATATTTCTCCGAAAACCACAAAAACTAAAGGTCAGCATTTTTCTTTTTCTTAGGATTTTAATTATATATATTTGAATTCAAAATTTTGTCTTTTAAAGTTTAATCTAATTATACGAAATTGCGAATTCAAGTTGTAATTCTAATGAATAAGTAATCTTTTATTCTATGATTTTTTTTCTTGGATTTTTGTTTTTGCATTACACGATTTGTGTATATATATTATGTATGTATGTTTGTGGTAGTGTCTATATATTGTTCATATTTGTTTGTTTTTTTCTTTTCCAGATTAGTGTTAGTGTTTTAACATTGTGAGCCTGATGGAACCGAATTTGGTGCCCAAAAAGGAACCGAGGAAGGTATCATTATTACGAGTTTGAATCACGATTGATAGTTCTGATAGTTTATGAAATCAACGATCACGTTATGTGTTTATGAAATCGCCCGATCGCATTATATGTTGATTACACTGTTTGCTTCTTTGGCTTGCCTTAGGTGAAATTTGCACCAAAAGCTCCTCCAAAGAGAGAGAAAAAAGTTGTCCAGCCTAAAGTGTAAACATTTTATTTTATTAATTTGATACTACTATATTCAAATTATTTCGAGCTTTATTATTATTATTTGTTTCGTTTTTTTGTTTCAGTGAGAAAGTTGAAGATGACATCGATCTTGCCAAACAAGAGCTACTTCAACGCCGCTTCAATGTATTCTCCGTTTTTATTATTTTTGAATGGTAGATAGTAAAGTTTTCTGGGTAAAATGCTATTGGTGTTTCTTTCTTAATGACATACATTGCTTTCTTGTAGGAATCGAAGTTGGGAGGAAAGCCAAAATTTGAAAAAAAAGGTAAGCGTCGCCACAAGTAATACATCTACATTGCACTTTCTCATATGCTATTAAACTTAAATTTTTTGCGTTTGCAATCGTGTGAAATTATAATGAATAGTTCTTTGAATGTTTCATTTGAACACTAGTTGAATCATCACGATCATCTTATTTCGGTGGTGTTTGCGATTTCCAGTTGAGCCTGTTCGAGTTTCATTTGGCTATGGAGGGGCATCTTCTACAATCAGGTCATATGGGTACCATAAGGGTATAAAGCAGGGTTCGTCTTCTTACCTCAAGTGCGTTTTTGTTAATATTATCTATTTGCGTTGGGAAAGCTCTAGGCTCAATTTAACAAAACTATTGTATGTGCAGATGGTGAAAACGTGGAGAAAGAATATAAAGAACCATGGGTATTTAACCTTGAATAAACCTCTACTTCTGTGTCCATAAAGTCTTGCATCTTGTACTCAACATTTCTTTGACAACTCGTTTTTTAGGATTATCATCACACCTATTATCCTACATCAGTCCCCTTGAGAAGGCCGTACTCGGGAAATCCAGGTATGCAAGAGTGTTCTCCAGTATCACTACAAAAAAAGAGAATGACGTTAACTACCCCATATATTTAACTTTTGCTTCGACTTTTTACACAAATAAGCACTTGTACACTTATCCACTGAACTACCTCTTATGCGACATTGAAACATTTCATTCAGAGTGATTTTACATTATTTTCTTCCTTGCAGAACTGTGTAATAAGGAAGAATTCGGAGAAGATCACGAAGCATCAGCTTATGATGAATGTGCAACAAATGCTGCTGAAAACCTTGGGTTATTGGTGGGTTATCTCTTAGGATGAATTAGTTAAACAAAAGTACCATTTGATAGAAACAATGCCGAATTTTGAATGGTATTGTTGGCAGGATCCGGAGAACAATCTGTTCTTCTTTCAGTTGCCAAAAAATATGCCATCGACAAATCCGTCGGCTGATGCACAAGCCAATGAAGCTGGAAAAAAGGTTGGGAATCCCGTTAAGGGGGCAGGAGTTTCGCGAAAGTCATGTAACGTGGAATCGCTTCCTCCAGGCCTCATGGGCAAAATGTTGATATATAAGAGTGGTGCTGTAAAATTGAAGCTTGGCGAGACACTGTATGATGTAAGTAAAACAAAATTACCCTAATGCTAACGTTTTTTTCATGTTGACAGGTAATAACGACAAATGAATTCTGTATATAGGTTTCGCCAGGTTTGGATTGTGTGTTTGCTCAAGATGTTGTCGCCATCAATACAGAAGAGAAAACCTTTTGCAATTTGGGGGAGCTAAAAAAACGTGCGGTTGTAACCCCCGACATTGATAGCATGTTAGATTCTATGTTACTATGAGAAATTTTGTTCATTGATTCTTGGAATTTTGCTTGGTCACTATGGGAGATTTAGAAAGGGTTTGGTGCAATAATTGTTCTATGGCCGCTGTGTTTAGCAGTAAGTTTTGACCTTTTTTACTTGGAATTTGATATCATGAAGTTTCTTTCACAATTCATTTTTTTCACCTAATATAAATTGTATTATTTCTTTTGTTGGATGAGATTGTACATGGGATATGTTTTGAAAGATGACAATCCAAAGAATGCCTTGTTTTTCATTATTACTAATTTTTTTATTATTACTTAGACAATGAGTTTTTGTTTTTTATTACAAGGCATAGTAATTGAAATAAAATGATTGCTACTTGGTAAAAACTACTTGGATGTATCAAATAGTATTAACACTTTAAAAATAAATTAAGTTCTTCAATAGTATTATCTAAAAAAATTATTTTAATTTTTCATTTTAAAATAATGTATAATTTTATTTTTACTTTTTCACCATTTTTTAAATTTTACTAAGTATGTACTCCTAGTATTTTATTTTTCAATTTAAATACTACACAATTCTTATATGACTAATGATATGATAGAGAGAGACTAATTTAATTTAGATGTTCTTTCATTCATTTATAAATTATATATAATCACTACACACTTATAAAGTATAATGTTACAATTTCAATTAATGTTAAGAACAATTTTAGAAAAAACATATTTAATTTACATTGAAAATTTAATTGAAATTGAAAATAATTCGAAAATTCAAAACCACAATATAAATTAAATAATCTTATCGAGTAAGTATAATGTTAGTACAATTCCCAAACAGCAAATCTGGTCTCCTTTTTTCGAGTATAAATAGGTGGCAATGAAATGAGACCTGCCCCATTACATATTCCGTGGAAGAACTAACCCAGCGCTTCAAATAATCCACATTTGAAATCCCACCAAAATTTTCCCTGGTAAGTTTGGTTTATTATCCACATTTTACTCCCATTTTTTTCCTGTGCGAGAGTGTTTTTAGATTTGGTGGGTCTGCGCATGTTTTTGTGATCAGAGTCTTCTTATTCAAATTGATGTTGTGAGAGATCTGTGACAATGTGACTAAGTATGATATGATTGAAGCTTGCAGTGCTCTTATTTTCTTGTACAAGATCTGTTTTTCTTTTTACTCGAGATTTGATTTTTATGTTTCACCCCGTTTTCTTTTTTCTTATTTGAATGGGGGAATGGATGATGAATCTGGTTTGAAATTTGTATGTATTTTCAGTGTTGTGTGTGATGTGAAATTTGAAATCTGATTTAGAAGATCTTAGCTCCATTGGTCTGAATGTGATGGTAATTGACGATCTTATTGTTTGTGAAATTCAGAAATCAAAAAGGGATTTTTTTTTTCCAAATGGCTACGGAAGTAGGACAGGGAGATAATAATGTAAGCGTGAAGCCGCCTCCAGAGCCTTCACCGTTGAGAAAAGCCAAATTCTTTCAGGTTCCTTCTTGCATTTCAGAATTCTGCTTTTCTTGTTTTCGATCTTTTTTCTGTTTCCAGAAAAGTGTTTCTTTTCCTTTTTGATGAAGAAACTTGAAAGAAAACAATTAGAAATTGTCCGTTCGTCAAATATTGAATGTTCATCAGGAGCATAGGTCGTTTTCTTTTTATCTAGTTTATGTCGGTTTTATTCTATCATGTTTTTGTGGACTTGTATTTAAGAAATATAATTTTATTCGCATTCCACCCTTTTTGCCAGTTTCTTTTCGATGTTGCTAAATTTGTTATGACACAACACTAATAATATCTTGATTACAGGCAAACATGAGAATACTGATTACCGGTGGAGCTGGATTCATCGGTTCCCACTTAGTTGACAAACTCATGGAAAATGAAAAGAACGAGGTGAAAAAACATGTCATAGTTCATCCACGCTTGAACGTTGTTGTGGACCCCTATGTTTACGTGATTTTTTTTATCCAGGTAATTGTCGTGGACAACTATTTCACCGGTTCAAAGGACAACTTGAAGCAGTGGATTGGTCATCCACGATTTGAGCTTATTCGGCACGGTAGGCTTCCTAATTTTTTTAGTCCATTAGTTATTGTTTTTCTATTGGATGTGACATGTATTCTATATTTGATTTTGAATTTCAATACAATTATTTGAACCGCCTGCAAACAAGATCTTTGTCTGACTATACTATAGCATTGTTGCTTGGATCATTTTTAATATTTTAGCTTTTTTCCAGATGTAACGGAGACATTGCTAATTGAAGTTGATCGAATCTACCATCTTGCTTGCCCTGCTTCACCAATTTTCTACAAACACAACCCTGTGAAGGTCAGTAACTAAGATAATTCAGCACAGTTAAATAAACCTTAATGCGTTTATAATCGAATAATTAATAACCTGTAGTAAAAAAAAACATATATGTTCCCAACTTAGAATTAACATTCCAAGTTATAATTTTTCACTGCCCCAAGACTATTGTTTCATCGATTTCTTTATAATCGTAATGACGTTATTTTTTAATGTTTTCCCCCATCTACTGTTCGTAATGATATTCAACAGACAACAAAGACAAATGTTATTGGGACCCTAAACATGTTAGGGCTTGCCAAGAGAGTAGGAGCAAGGTTTGCTAGTTCCGCCATTTTATAATTTTTCTCTTTATTCCATAACCTTTAGTAATGCCTCCGTTAATTTGAGTATGTGCCCCTTCGAATAGGATTCTGTTGACCTCAACATCGGAGGTTTATGGGGACCCGCTTGTGCATCCTCAGGATGAAAGCTACTGGGGCAATGTGAACCCTATAGGTATTATATCGTGTGCATTAGAATATATTCACAAATAGTACACATTTTACCCAATTTCAGGTTTTTATTTTATTTAATTTTAATTTATTTTTGCATTGTAGGCGTGAGGAGCTGTTATGACGAGGGAAAAAGAGTCGCCGAGACTTTGATGTTTGACTATCACAGGCAGCATGGAATCGGTAATTTATCCGCTAATTCCCTTTATACATTTTGAAGCAGCTGTATATATGTTGGGTCATTTGCCAACTTTGTAATTGCATATTTCGCAACAGAGATAAGGGTCGCGAGGATCTTCAATACTTACGGGCCCCGCATGAATATTGACGACGGCCGTGTTGTCAGTAATTTTATAGCTCAAGCGATACGGTAGTATACTTATGCCACGAGCCATTTTATTTTTTTACGTTTTCCTGTTTTACTTAGACTAACAATATAATATTGTTCGTTATACTTCAGTGGTGAACCTTTGACAATTCAGTTACCTGGAACGCAAACACGAAGTTTTTGTTACGTCTCTGACATGGTATGCACTAAAATTCAAAATTACAAAATATACCCTTGAGACTTCATGGTTTCTTACATGTACTCCCTTCGTAAGCAAAAACCATTTCAAAATCCTACTGAAGCAAACCTCGCGTTTATTTTTGTGATTTCAACATGTTGATGTTGTTTTAACAGTGAAGTCGAGCCTAATGGATGGTACTTTTTTTTGTAATTATTCTTATGTTTGAAGGTCAATGGACTTATTCGACTAATGGAAGGAGACCACACAGGGCCAATTAACATCGGCAATCCAGGTTTGTACCAATTCTCCCCCTCGATTATGATATGTATGTGTTTCCAATTCTTAAATAAAAATAAATGTCGGGGGTATTTGTACTTTTCGAGTTTTTTCTTCTTTTTGGTAATATTAATGATTCTTAGTCACTGTTGGACTGCTTCTCAATCAGGCGAGTTTACGATGACTGAACTTGCTGAGATTGTGAAAGAGGTGAGTTTTCATGTTCTAAATTCTACTGAGTCGAACAAGCAAAAGCTAGGCGTTGATTAAATACATGCATTGCTTGCAGGTGATCAACCCAGACGTGGAAATCATAACGGTAGAGAACACTCCAGATGATCCTCGTCAGCGAAAACCAGTCATAACAAAGGCGAATGAGTTGCTGGGCTGGGAACCAACCATAAAGCTGCGAGATGGCATTCCTCTCATGGAGGAGGATTTCCGACAGAGGCTCGGGATTCCCCGCAAGGCCTGAACTCACGACGAACCCGTTTTGAGACTTTATGCAGTCCATCATTTTTGGTCTAGGTGAAATAATATCACAAGAGTGTGTTTACTTTTACTATTACAAATAAGAATTTCAATTATTTTTTGCTACATGAAAAATAATTAGACTTTGGTAGAATTCAATTATGTGATACTAGTAGATCTAAACTTTGGTTATCATATTTTAACTTTTCTAAATACTGAGTATGTTTTTTTCCAATTACAAGTACTCACCTAACTATTCAATGGTAATTTTGACTTCAACAGTGTCCTAACTCCTAATATTACTATATAAATGGTACAACAAATACTCACCTAATTATTTAATTCTAATTTTGACTTGTTTATACAGAATCTATATATACTACTCCGTAGTAACTATTTTGCCATACACACCACCATATCATTTTTACCAAGATTCCCAAATATTATTAGTGACAATTAAGTATTACTTGCGTAATTTTTGGAATATATCAGCTTAGTATCAATAGTCATACTTTTTTGTTTTGTAAATTACTCTCTCCGTCCCTCATAAGTTACAAAGGTAGTATAAATTAGTGTGTAAATGATTATGATATGTATGTGTTTCCAATTCTTAAAAAAAATGTGAACATGTGTAGTATTAATTTCTTTGTAAATAAAGTTTTATTGCATAAATGTCTCAAAAATAATAAAATATAATGAGAGCATTAAATAAATTATCAACTTAGATTTTATTTTTCAAAGCTTGTTTATTGAGCACTTGAATTAAGAACAATGGTCTAGTTCTAAAAAAATTAAATTTTATTATGTAATAAAAATAACGCACAAGTTTGTTGGCATCTACATAGTTAATCAAATTCATTTAATAAAATAACCTAGAAAGATAAGATAAGGTATATATCCCACGCTAATTCAGTGACCTACCAACATGTGTATATATATTCTCTATCTCCAATATATTGTCACAATTTTTTATCCTTAATTACCAAACTAATTATTTCAAATACAAAAATTCACATTTCAAATTAATTTATTTCAAATCAAGAGTAATCTTTCGTACCGAATTTCTTAAAACCAAAGTCAATGCATAATCTTTAGATCTTATAAAACTTTTACCATGAAATAAAATGGTACTTCATTTCATCTAGATGTTACGGATCATAACATCGATTTCCAAAAATGCAACCATAGTCGAACAATTCCAAATCGTCTCTGATATCAAACACAACCTAAAATGTCATCTAAAGATCGTTTTTTTCGTACTTTTCAACAATAAAAAGAATCTGTCACTTTACATAGAAGACTAAACATGTGGATAAACAAGAACGGACGAGAGTGAACATTATACTATAAAGTAGAATACAACATATTATATAGTTTTGTATTTAGACCTCGGGAGAGTGTAGGTTGAAGTGTGACAATCAAATCCATACTTTCTCTCTCTTCTCTCAGATTCCATTTATCTCTCCTCTATTCCATAATAAATAATGTCTCCAAATTTTCAAGGTACCTATATTCATCTATATATATATGATACATACTTTTTCCTATAACAAAAATACTATTTTTGCCCTGAAAATAATCCTTCTCATGTATAGTACTTCTAGTATGTGTTTTCTTTGTACTTGATTCTTTTTGTTTTGTTATTTCTCCGTGTTTCGGCCGACTTAGGTATCACATAGCCACGACGGAAAAATCGAGGGCGAGGCCGTGAACAAGCAAGCAAATTACACCTGATTCTGATTCGATCGATCGAAATGGATGGAAAGATGGTGCAAAGTTTCCAGAAGAGCTTTGTCCAAGTCCAGACAATACTGGACCAGAACAGGGTGCTGATCAACGAGATCAACCAGAATCAAGAGTCGAAGATTCCCGACAACTTGAGCCGCAACGTAGGCCTCATTCGGGAGCTCAATAACAACATCCGAAGGGTCGTCGATCTCTATGCTCACTTATCCGATTCTTTCACCAAATCGAACGATGATCATGATGATTCGACCGCTTTCAAAAGGCACAGGCCTGCATAATAGCTAAATCAATCAATTAACAATCAAGAATGTATTTTTATTGTCTTTTAATTTGAACATTTTCTGTTTTTTTTTTTTTAATAAAGAAAACGAGTAGTTAATTAATTAAGTGAAGTGGTGGTGGCAGATGTAGAGATATGGGTTTGTGTTTGTTTTATATTCTGATGACAAAATCAAGATTCTGAAATTCCTCACTTTTGCTTTGGAAATATCAGTGTTCAGGATTTGTATGTGGATAATAATTAATTAATTAATTAAAAAAAGAGAAATGGGGGTGTTTTTCTATGTAAAGATGCTCTGAAGAAAAAAAAAGCAGCTTTTAGGTGATATTTTTAGTTCCCAACCAAACACCACCATTGGAGCAGAATCTGAGATAAGGGGATGATTATGGGTCTTTTGACCTTTTTCCTATTTGCTTTGTTTATTTTACTTATCTTTTAGTTCCATGAAATGACAATCTCTTTGATGCCATTGCCAAAAGTGGGGTCATGAATCAACAAATGATAGGAGCTTTTAGACGATTAGATGTCTCGATCGACCCCACCAATGAAACGAAACTCGAAGTGACTTGAACAGAGCAATACAATTGAGTAATTGACCCTAGACATAACTCCTAGTAACTATCGAATATAACTCAATTAAATTGACTGAATGGAACTGAGACGAAATCAAATTAAGTAATTAACCATTATAACTTTTACACTAATCACAATGCTTTAATAATCTTTAGTTGGATCAATCACATTGCTGGTGGGACCCTAAGAGTTTTGATCATTCTATGATACAAATAATTTGTTGTTTCTTTCGTGAGAGAAACCAAACCAAACCTAACCATTTGTGTTGTGTTTCATGGAAGGTACCAATTACCATGTTGTATTAATTGAATGTACTAATGTGTCTCGCCTTATCTCATCTTAGTGTGTGGTGAGTGAGATCATACTTCATTTCTTGAATCAACTTTAGTTGTTGGGGCCCACACATTTATTTATGATTGATAAGTAACTTACCATTATTGTTTTGGAATTAACATGTTATTATTGTTTTGGACTTTTGCCTAATGTACTAAAAGCATATAGAGTATATTTCAATTTTGAATTTTATTATTGATTATCTCAATTAATGAATACTACAAGTTTTTTAAAGATTTGTTGATTATTGATAATATAATTTTAAGTATTATATTTTCTAAATAATATTCTCTTCTATTATTTTTTTATGAATTATTATGGCTTTAATAAATTATTTTTTAATATTATTCTCAACTTGTGTGAAAAATATATATTTTTTATTATAAATTATAATGGCTTTTTCATTATTTTCGTTTAAATTATTCTTTAATATTATTCTCAATTTGTGTGAAAAAATAAAGATGATATTTATATTAAATAAAAACCACACTGACGAAAATTTGGAACGGTCAAAAAAATAAATTTAAATTTGAAGTATAAACATTTATAAATCGATATTTATACTTATCATTCTTGCATAGTAATTTGCATGAGAAGTCTCAAATATAACAAAAACTTTTCACATATCCTATCACATTCTATAACATTTTGCATCGGCATCAAAATGATTGGGCATTCTAGAAAATTTAAGAAACATTTCTAGTGTGTAGTTTCTTCTACGAGTCCACAGTTTCAAGTGTTGAGACTGTTTTTCACATTTTTGTGCGGATTTTTTTTCTTATACGTGAACTCCAAATATTCCTATGAGCTTAAAGCAAAGTGTTGAGTGAGGCTTATTTCACTCAATGCTCCTTCATGGGATTGAGTGATTATGAGAATGCTATGTGGTGAAGTGATCTGCCTCGTTACTAGAAGTGATGTAGTTGAAGCCGTTGGGATAAGTTATTATGAGAAAGTTATTTCGTAAATATATAAGAATAAGTTGAATAACCCAATAAGTTATTATGAGAAAGTTATTAGAAGTGATGTAGTTGAGGCCTTTGGGTAAGTTATTATGAGAAAGTTATTTCATAAATATATAAGAATAACCCAATAACCAAAAATTCTCCGTAATATCGTCCTCCCCATTTTATGCTCCGATTGCCCAAATTCATATAATCTCACCTCGATTCTTGTTCATCAAAATAAGACCTTCTCTCATTATGTGTCATTTCTTCTAAATAAGTTTTATTTGATGTAGGTTCCGAGTAGTGTCTAAATTGACAGACCTAGTGTGGAGTAGTAATCGAGTAAGAGTACTCCTCACCCGCAATGAAGTGAGGGCTCGGCAAGATATGTTCAGGTTGCTCGAATCGAGCCGAGACGCTGCCTAATATATTTAACCGGAGGGCCAAAGAATACATGTAAAAGAAGAAAAAATAAGTAAGATCAATTGCTAGAGGGTGTTTGTATTTTTCCGTCTAAAATATTTTTCCTATTTTGCAGCAGAATTATTCCGAGTGATCTAAAATAGAGAATGTTGGAGGAGGCCTTGCAGATTTATTTTGATACTATTATATTGTCAAGTTACATGATATTTGAACTCCAATTGAGGTGTGTGGATCCTTTTTAATCGTAGTGTGTTAGTATTTTGTTTGGAAAGACAACACACATTCAGTTTTGATTTTCAAACTTTGATAGATACATACACAAACATATTATTGAAGACAGAGGAATTAACTGGTATCAGGCCCGTTTCACAGGGTCGAAATTGGACACGCCTATCACAGCACCAACGATGGCCGTGAGGACTACACCACCAGCCACTATGCTGAGCAGGAAGTTCTTCAGAGAAGGTGAGGCCCCGCTGGCCGCCTCCGCTACGTCGGGGACGATCATGGAGGCGGTCAACGCAGCCGCGGTCAACCCAGTGACCGCCTTCTCCTTCAACGAGGCTTTGACTTGGAACTTTCCAGCTGGCTTCGCCGCCTTGAATGATGGCCGGAGGGGCAGCAGCTTGAAGGAATCATCGCTGCTCTGTATCCTCTTCTGAGGAAGAGGCATAGCCATGGATACTACTGCTGAAGTGAGAGCCATCGATAATCGCCGAGTTTCTTGTTTCGTGTATTCGATGTCAAATGAATATGAGAGAGTTTAAGATATAGTAGTAGTGAATGAGAGGTGTAGAGAAGTTGAGAGGGGGGCTCGCAATTTTCCAACCACTGGATTATTGGGTTGTGGTGGATAAGGTTATCTGTCTATATCCTCTTCACGTATTATCTCCTGAGAAAATATATGACATGTGTAGTAACTCACTACATATAATCCCAAAGATCATAACATCAAATATAATTTCTATAACAAATTCAGATAACTTATTTTCTTGAAATACTACAGCGGTGGTCGTTTGTGATTTCAAAAACCGAGTGTGGCAGCCAACTTTTACAAATACCGACTAGAAGGAAAATGTATACCTTTTTATTTTCGGGATATAGTAATACCTGAGATGCATTCACTACTCTGGAAGACATAAAACATGTACTGTTATTTGCCCTGGCATTCAATCATAATGATTTTGAGATTTTCCAGATTTTAAAATGGAGCCGAGCCGGTAAGAGATTACTTCACAATAGTTCCTTTTCTGCTTGATTCACAAGCAGCAGCAGCTGGAGTAGAGACCACGAGTCCGCATCATCTTCACTGATGTACAAAACAGTGTCTAGAAGACTTTGATTAATTTCTTGTAACTCTTCTTTAACTGCATGGTTTGCCTGCAGATGATGATTAATCACCAAAGGTTATGAGCCAATAGACATTTCGGAGAATAGAAATGGTGTACCAAGTCAGAAACTAAAAGTGCACTGAAATCACTAAATTAGTGAACAGAGAAATGTATAAGCCAGATAATACTTGATGAAAACCATAATAACCCTAAGCATGAGCATTAATTGAGGCCTCACAGTTCTCTTTCACTTTAACGTGATTCACAAAAATTATATGCAATTGCACAGGCAAAAGTTCACGACCTTGTCTTAGTACTGAAAATGGTTCCATTAAAGGAAATTGTCAATTTATGAGGTACCTCAATCCGAGGTCTTTTCACACTTGATGCTCCAGTGAACTCTCTAGCATCTTCACTGCCGTTTAAATGCCTACGACTATCATTCACGCTGCCAGTAGTTGACACAACATTAGATGGCACTGCACTAGTACACTGTCTCATCTTCTTGGTACCACTGGGCCCATCTTGTGTAAAACTAATTCTAGCCTGCAGACGACATTTAGGCATAGCAACATCTTCCCCTACTGCAGCCCATGATCCATTCCCTGGAGCAGATCCAGCAATTCTGTCAACTGAGCTAATGTCACTAACTGGGGGGCTCAAGGCCTTAGGAGACATTGTTTTGATCTGTCAAAAGGAGAGAGAAAAGATACGATCAAGTATAAAATAAAACAGTAATCAATTTTTTTTTTAAATGTGCCACGTATCGGGAAGAAAATACGACTTACCACTTTAGATAATAGTTCAAGTGGCTGCTCAACACCATGTGAACTAATAGCTAGGGATTGATTTTGTATTGATGCAGCAGTGGTGGGATGATGCGCAGAATTTGCAGCATTTAACAGTGAAGAAATACCAGAATTCACTTTCTCAGAATCTCCTGGGGAGTTCATTGGAACCTCCTCTGCATGCATTTGAGAAGTTTGAGACTTTGGCATGGCATCCATTAATGTCTTGGCCATCTGCCCTTGCCGCAACGAAGAAACGGGCTTACAAGGTCTATTTGAATTAAGAATATCCACAATCTGCTTCTCGACTCCAACAATCTTATCCTTGTGATGGATCTGAACTTCGTTCTTGTTAGTGCGTAGAAATATTATAAAACGTTCCAACATAACCTTAAGAAATCTGAGTTTTTCAAGTTGCTCATCCTTCTGTTTTCCAGGAAAAGCATCATGCTGCAACACAGTTAGACATACCCAATTAGATAGAAGTAAAGATTATAAAATGATGCAAGGGTTTTGCTCTACAGGAAAGAAAAGAAAAGAAAAGGGATAGAGAGAAAGTGTGGAAAAGTTGAGATTGAGTTTATTGGTTTTAAGTTACTTGAAGGGATGTATGCAGCAGGCATGGAAAACTGATCACTGGCTAACTTTAGATCAATATTAAGTAACTAAAAACTTTAGTAGAACATAGCTACAAAGAGTGAAAAATAGAGTAACAGTACGAAACTAGCCCACCTCCTGCAACTTCGCCGCCATTCTCTGGTATATTTCGTTCAAGTCAGGAAAATACATCTCATGCATGGACTTGATCTGCATGAGTTACACATTATTAGATGGGAAAACAAATATTAGGACATGGAAAATATGCCTGTAAATGGCAGGTGAAGAATACAGGTTTGAAGAAGGCAACCACTAGACGTAAATATAGACTTTAATTGCTGTGTTGCAAATATTTTTCTAGATGGAAAAATGAAAGATGTCTTGATATAATACCTTTTGATAAATCTCCTCTTGCCAATCCCCTAAACTTGTCTTTCCTGAGGAATCCAATGATGCTACAATTATCATGTATCATCTACGTGTCAGAATCAAGCAAAAATGATATATTTATATTAGAAGGCTCTAGTGTCCATACATGCAATTATTATGACAAAAGGAAGAAAATCACTTTGTTTTAACCAGAATTCTGAACTTATGGATCAATTGTTGTCTTAGCCCTATAAGCCAAAAGTGATTTTATTCATTCATTAATTCAACATTTTTGCATGGTGAATTAGTGATCCACTGGAGTAACTTCAATATTATAGGTTATATAATAGTATACATTTTTTAATGGGGAATAACAAAATAGGTAAGATGCTTTTTGTGCATCAAAAAATGGTGGCTATCAATAGTGCAGATATTTCAAAGAAAAAAAAGAATTGCAAATGCAACATGGACAAGTTACACACAGTAAGAATTAAACAGTTTTGCTGGCAAATACTAAATGATGAGTATCAAAATTGGATTTATTTGCTTCTTACAAAGCTTCAACTACGAACAATCCAATATGTTATGACCAAATTATATTTTTAGTTATTCTTTTCTGCCTTATCAAATTTAGAGTATTTACGAGTTTGATTTGCATACTATGCTCTTAAGAAATTTTTCTTGTCCACGGACAAAGGAAAGCATTAAAGAAGTACAAGAACAATTTATCCAGCAACATATAGCTTAAAAGAATGACTTAATAATTATCTTACAAGAAACTGTGGTCCTAGTGAGCACGTGGTAGAAACTTGCATGCCAAACAACACGTCTACGGAAATGAAAGAACTACCTTGACTTGTCAATTTATTCTGCTGTGAATTCATTGCGGACTCGGAGCCCTGCGTAATCATTGGTTGCATCTGAAAGTTTATTAGACCCTCATTTGCATGCATTTGAGAAATTATAGACTGTTGCATGGCATCCATTGGAGTCTGGGCCATCTGCCCTTCCCGCAACGAAGAAACAGGCTTACAATGTCTATTTGAACTAAGAATATTCACAATCTGCTTCTCGACTCCAACAATCTTATCCTTGTGATGGATCTGAACTTCGCTCTTGTTAGTGCGTAGAAATATTATAAAACGTTCCAACATAACCTTAAGAAATCTGAGTTTTTCAACTTGCTCATCCTTCTGTTTTCCAGGAAAAGCATCATGCTGAAACACAGTTCGGTCATGCTGCAACAAAGTTATAGACATACCCAATTAGATAGAAGTAAACATTATAAAACGATGCAAGGATTTTTCACTACACATGCCTTCAGGCCTTAAGAAGTACCACAGAAAAGAAAAGGGATAGAGAGAAAGTGTGGAAAAGTTGAGATCAAGTTTATTGGTTTTAAGTTACTTGAAGGGACGTATGCAGCAGGCATGAAAAACTGATTACTGGCTAATTTTTTTATCAATATTCAGAAACTAAAAACTTCAGTAGCACATTGCTACCAAGAGAGAAAAATAGTGTAACAGTACGGAACTAGCCCACCTGCTGCAACTTCGCAGCCATTCTCTGGTACATTTCGTTTATGTCAGGAAAATACATCTCATTCATGGACTTTATCTGCATGGGTTACACATTATTAGATGTCAAAACAAATATTAGGACATAGAAAATATGCTGGCAAATGACAGATGAAGAATACAGGTTTGAAGAAGGCAAACACTAGATGTAAAGGGAGAATTTTTTTGTTGGTCCCATAAAGTTGAGTCATTCTCGATTTGATTCCATGTAGTTACACAATATCAATTTAGTCCCATATAGCACAAAATTTTGTCCAATTTAGTCCTTTTTGGGCGGAATCTTCAATTTTGACCAGTCAATGCATTACGTGGCAGCCGGAACGACGATAGTTGATTTTCTATGACACGCGTCCTCATCTTATTGGCTGATGTTCATAATTAAAAAAAATGCCACATCATTAGCTGATTAATTGATTAATAAAAAAGGAAAATCAAATTTTCAAAAGATCACGGGCTTTAACCGGTGGAGGTGAAAGAAAAAAAAATCAATTCAACTCTTATCTCTTACCTGCCCATAAAAACAGAAAACCCTAATGCCCAAATCTTATGAACCCTAATTCCCCAACCCAATTAAAATAGCTAATTAAAAGCAAAAAAATTGTTGCTACTAATAAGTAACTTCTTGATTCTTGGAAGGTGATAATAGGGCCCACACAACCAGAGAGCAGTGATTCGCTTCTCCCATAGGCTGGGCAGCCGCAAACGGCCACCACGACATAGTCAGAGGGCTCCTTCGCATCGACCCCAACCTCCTCATCAACCTCACTTCCCTCCCCAGAATACGCCGCTTCGAAACGTCTGGGGCGACGGCGGAGAGGAGGATTTCCGCGACGTCGCCGCGTGCCGCTCTCGAGTGGCGCGAAAAATCCTCCAGGAATCCTCCCCAGAAGAACGCCCGAAACTCTCTCATCGGGACCGGCTATGGCGGCTGGCTCCTGTACACCGCCGCTTCGACCGGGGACGCGATTTTCGTGGGGGAGCTACTGGTGCGGGATCCACTTTTGGTATTCGAGGGCGAGTGCGGGGTCACGAATATTGGGTAGGTAATTGGATTGGAGAATTAGGGTTCTCTTATGATTTGGGCATTAGGATTTTCTGTTTTTACGGACAAGTTGGAATGGTTTTTTCTTTCTTTCATCTCTACCGGTTAAAGCCATAACCCTTGAAAAATCTTTTTTTTTTTTTTGATTAATTAATTAATCAACTAATGATGTGGCATTTATTATTTTCTTTTTTTAATTATGAATAAGTAGCCAATCAGATGAGAACACGTGTCATAGCAAATCGACAATCAACGTTCCGGGCTGCCACGCAATGCATTGACCGGTCAAAATTGAAGATTCCGGCCAAAAAGGACTAAATCGGACAAAATTTTGAGCTATATGAGACTAAATTGAAAATGTGTAACTACATGGGACTAAATCGAAAATGGTCCAACTTTATGGTACCAAAATTAAAATTCTCCCTAGATGTAAATGTAGACTTTAATTACTGCGTTGTAAATATTTTTTCTAGATGGAAAAATGAAAATGCCTTGATATAAAACCTTTTGATAAGTCTCCTCTTGCCAATCCCCTAAACTTGCATTTCCTGTTTGTCCTGAGGAATCCAATGATGCTACAATTATCATGCATTAGCTACATGTCAGAATCAAGTAAAAAAGATAGGAGTATAATGTATCATTAGAAGGCCATACATGCAATTATTATGACAAAAGGAAGAAAAAAAAACACTAGTGGGACAGAGGAAGTATTAAATGGAGTCGCAAAAACCTAAGAAAGAATAAAGAGTCGCAAAAACCTAAGAAAGAATAAAGAACTGCCACAATCTTCATTATCTTCAAGATCCCACTTTGTAAACTAGAAATATGTAATGAAGTACTAATATACCAGCAAAGAATAAAAAAATTACATGTCAAGAAAACCAAACGGGGCACTCTAAACTGTAAAAATCTTGAATAATTATGTGCTCAAATCATATGTATAAACCTTCGCTTTAGTTTGAAACTACACATAGTCCAATGGAAAAACAAAATCGAGAATCTTCTCAGCAGTAATGTTCCTCTAAGTGCACAAAGCTCCGGGCCATATCAAGTTATGATGTTTAACGAGTACCATATCAAGTTTCACATAATATTGGTATGGTCCATGGAGCTGAATGAGAAATCATTTCATTCCAGCAGTAGTTCAATTACACAGGTAAGCTTCACACAAATTTCCTTCGGAGATTTCTATTCAACGACTCTGTCTATTCGCTTTATATATGTAATACACAACTATAAAATTTACACGTTGAATATAAAGAATTCAATTTGTGGTCCGTTAACCAGACAAATATGAAAACATTAAGTTAAATTGCGGCCCAGAATTCTAATATAATTGACATATATAATGTAAAAAAATTCAGGCCACTTCCAGGCACAATTAAGAAGACTCAGTCTGTTCTATAATTATTCAAAAATATTCACGACAAAGATTAGATTTCATACATCCACGTGAGCATATTCTTAACATTTTTGAAGCTTGCTTGACAATAACAGTTCAAAGTTCATATCAGGAAGAAAAGGTGCAACGTTATACAAAGACAAAGTTCGCATGGATAATCTTCTTTGGTTATTTTGACCAGCGTACCACATAGAATTTTTTACCTGAATCTTGGGGGGTTTCACTATTACTTGCAGCATTAGACTGAAGAGAATTTGCCACAGGGTTTTGGTATTTTGTCAGCATTTTCAAGGATATTTTTCTTAAATAATCTTGCTGCAAGATTAAATTAAAGAGGGAAAAGATCAACAATAACACTAAGCGAGGATATAATTCATAAATGTAAGTTTGGCCTGCACACAGAAAACCAAGAGGAAATCAGTCATGTAACTAAATACCTGACTTGTTGCGGTAGTATAAATCTTTTCTTCAGACTGGACAGCTAATTTTTCTAGTTTCTGTAGTCCCTCAGGTCCAGAGCAAGGAAGGTGCCTCTTCAAAGTTTCCATTCTATGCATTTAATGTTTCATGGTCTTAATATGATGTACATAGCATTTGCACTAAAAAAAATCTAGTAAAGACTACAGCTGATCGTTGGGTGAAATAAGATCGTATAATGGGAAAAAAAAGTCATAAATCAATTAGCCAAAAACAATAGCACATGCTTCACACAAAGGTAAACTGATAAATCATCAGATTTTTTAAGGGAGGCGAAAGAAGAACCGATCCACTCGAGTCTAGATTAATAGATTTAGAATCCAAATGGGGAATGAGACAGCACTGATCCAGAGCTTTTTACAACCAAACATAAGGTTTCCATAACATTTAGAAATGGAAGGTCAAGTGTGAGCATTAGCAAAGGTCACACCAGAGGCCTGCCTGTTTTCATGTGAATTTCGAGCCAGAGCCTTTGTACTCTCAAGCAGAGAGTTACATGCCAATTGGCAACATAAATTGTTCTATGTTCTTCATTAAATCTTTTAATTATGTATAGCTTGACTGCTTGAGTGATCATTTTCTAACGGTATATTTACCTTCTTTGAAAAATATTGAGGGATGCTTTATTTCTATTTTTTAAGCCTTGGTAACTTCTTAACAAGAGTATCAACAAAAGGATAAAATGTATACTTAACATTGCACTGATATTAAACATTTCAACAAACTAAGTAAAATTACCAAAGCACAGCTTTTGAAGTTGAGGATCTCACCTCCAATTTCTAAGTGAAGCTTTCTTAAGTCAGAAGAGGCAATGTCCAAATACGTGACGACGAAAACCCTCAAAGTAATACTACATACTATCACCCCGTTCATCAACAGCTTCATAAACAAGTCCGACTATTTACCCCTCTACCCCATCCGAAAGAAATGGGAATTTGTTGCTAGAAATCGTATTCAAACCAATAATAAGAACAAACAGATTTGAAACCAGGCAAATCAACATGAACCAACAGAAAGGATATCAGCTTAAAATAGGCACACACAAAGAAGGTAAAGTGAGCAATATTTTAGTTTACATCTTGTTTATGATCATCGGTCTAGAATCGGGCTGTGGCGGAGTTCTCTGATCGCCGCCTTCCGCACCCGGATTTTCCACAGCTTTTCCACCCACAACCTGGAGCGGATTTCGGACATGCCCTTCGTCTGCCCCCGAATTACTGCTATCCATCTTTACTTGTGAGAAACCTACAGATAATAATCATGCAATTTGTTTCACTGAAACCCTCAAAATTTCACATTGAAGAAAACGCAAGCGGCTCGCATAGATCATAAAGATATAGGAACTGCAATTATTAAAATATACGTATACGTGACAGTATATTTATTAACAATTGTAGTACGAAAAAAAAAAACAAATTTCTAAACATAAATCACTCACTGCCATTGACATTGGCGTTGCCTTCTTGTGGTGGAACACGATGCATCTCTCGCCGTGAGGATAATTAGTGATGTTTACAGAGCTCTGGCAGAATGAGGATTGAAATAATGGAAGGTCAATGTTTTCTACCAAGGTCACACGTGTTTTTTTTTAATTTATCTAAAAATTTCTACCAGAAATAAAAGGAAAAACACATTATCAATTAAAAGGGTTTTGATCAAGAGGTGAATTGCAACCCAACGTAAGCAAGAAGTAGTAAAATGAGTGAAGTAATCCAGTAAAGAAGAGTCCGTGTAGTAATCGAGTTAGACGTGATTTCCAAAGTTCTCATTTTTTTTTATAAATTAGACTATTAATCAAGATCAACTAAAGATCTCTGAGGCCATCCTTTAGGTACGATCACATCGTTCATGAATGATAGATCGAAGAGGTTCTCAACACGAAACAATGGTATCTCATACTAAAATAGTTTAACCCACTAGTGCCTCAAATAAGATTATTTAACACGATATCACAACAAATGAACTACACACGATTTACAATGTCACATAAAATCACTAAACAAATTATCAACACTACTAAACAACAAGGGTTGTTAGCAGTTGATTGAGCAGTTGAATTGAAAACCAAAGGTCCTAACAAATTATCAACACTAGGAGGTCAATTTAACTAGTACCCTAACTAAATGATTAGTCTATCATCATCATGATCTAATTGAATTTAGAAATTTCATAATAGGATAAGAGCACACGAGATCGTTATATACAAGTCGTTCTTCCAAAATCAAGTTGAACTCCAACTTGTCACCCGAGGGAATCGAATTGATTCGATCAAAATAATTGATCAGCCCGAAAACCTTGAAACCTCGCTCGAAAAAAAAAAGATTATAATACTATATTTTTTAAAAAAAAAAAGATTATAATACTATATTTTTTTTACAGACTGAAAAATTTCAACTAAAATCAACCTGAATCGAAATGACAATTCGAATGGACCAGACAAAAATTGAGTAGGCTAACTCAATTGACATTCCTATAAATTTGAGTATAAAGTTTTGTGTGGAAAAAGAATAACAACTTTTGTCATGCATTATTAACTAGCACACAAATTTCTTTATAAGTCTATAAATTTGAGTATAAAGTTTTGTATGGAAAAAGAATAACAACTTGTCATGCATTATTAACTAGTACACAAATTTGTTCATAAGTTGATTCTTTTCATTATAAAAGTTAAACGACCATACTTAATTGCGTAAATATAATTTTTATAGTTATGTAGCAACCACTTGCATTAATAATTTTCAAAGCTCCGATAACAACGTGGTACCAAGATCACTTTTGTAATTGCATCTGATTCTTCCAAGCCACCGATGATGACATCACAAAGAAATAAAACTTATATTAATTAATTAATTAAATTGAATTATAGACCATTTCTCGATTTATAGATGATAGAGAGAGACATGAATCTTATCTTAATCGGAATTTGGCAATTAAAAATAAATAAATAAATTGGGGTCTTTTCGTAATTACGCTAAACTTGAAAGGCAGTCGGTGTAATTATCCCTTAAAACACCACAACTCAAGTGGATGTGGATGAAATTCTCTCCTCCTCTTCTCCATCAGTTCCCACACTCCCAAATCCCAATCGTAAGAATCAACTTCAAACACCTGCAACTCATTCCTCTCCCAAATTAAATTAAATCCCCATGGGAGATCCCCGGATCCCACACG
Source organism: Euphrasia confusa (assembly GCA_954870475.1). Lineage (NCBI taxonomy): Eukaryota > Viridiplantae > Streptophyta > Magnoliopsida > Lamiales > Orobanchaceae > Euphrasia > Euphrasia confusa. The sequence continues at coordinate 31,561,563 of OX940960.1, forward strand.
CCGCCGCGCCTCCTCCTCCTCCTCCTTCTCCGGCGAGATCGAGCATGCCGATGCTGTACTACGGAATCGTGGTGATAGGAACGGCGGCAATTGTTCTCGCGCTGTACAACCTCATCATAGTGCGATGGTGCGCGGATATCTCCGATCCACGGGCCCGGTGGAGGGCGAGCGGGCGGGCCGGGCCCGGCTCGAGCTGGAGGTTCCACCACCTGAGTATCGCGAGCTCGGTGTCGAGTTTCAAGTACAGGGGAGGAGACGGCGATGAAGAGCAATCGGATTGTGCGGTTTGCCTGTCGGCGTTCGAGGAAGGGGAAGAGGTGAGGCAGCTGCCAAAGTGCAAGCACTGTTTCCATGCTCCGTGTATTGACATGTGGCTCTACTCGCACATGGATTGCCCACTCTGCCGGTGCGCGGTGGAGCTGCCGGAGCAGTCTCGAGAGGGGTGGATGATTCCGGTTGTGACGGTATAGTTATATGTGTGTGTGGTCGGTTAATTTTGAGTTACTACGGTTAATATTGGTGATAGGTGAACAATGATGATAGTCAGTCGTGGTGGTAGAATTATATACGATACAAGTTGTTGGGTGTGTACGGTGATTTCTATATAAATAAATGAAACCGAATCGAGGAGATTTGTTTAGAATATAAAATAGTTATAATTAAAATTTAAAAAATGAGTGAAAAAAGAAAAGTTAATTTGTTATTTTAAAATTAAAAAAAAATCATTTGTAATTAATATTTTTGTTTAAATTTATAGAATTTCAATTGAAAAACAGACAAAATTAGTGTTGATAGTCTAATTTTTAAATACTATAATAAATTTGATATAAAAATAGCTTTATAAACATAAAAAGTTGAAGGTTCGGACCATCTAGTCCCTTGATCAGTCAAATCGATAATCTTTTGCCTATATAATATATGTTGAGAATATGAATTAATTGTAATGCATGCACAGTCGGGATGTTGTAAGCCTCCAATGATATGCGGATACCAATACTCGAGCCCTACGACGTGGATCGCCCCTTTGAACATGGAAGCGGATGCCGACTGCTCTGTTTGGGAAAACGACCCGAGGCAGATGTGCTACGGCTGCGACTCGTGCAAAACTGGCTTGCTCGGGAACCTGAGGCGCGAATGGAGGAAAATAAAAATAATACTAATTGTTGCTGTGGACATGCAAACGAGGGTCTAATCAGGGACGGAGCCAGCTTCTGCAATGAGGGTGAGGCAAACTTTTATACTTAATTTTTTTTAAGAAAATAATCGAAAAAATGATAAATTTAAGCTAAAAAAATGTCGAAAATGTGATGAAGAAAATGTGATGAATTTAAGCTTTGTTCGTTTAGTAATTTTTTTTTCATTTTTTTTTTATAAAAGTGATACAATAACTAAAATAGTTTAGTTCATACTCTTCAAATTAATTACTTTTGTTTCAAAATAAATTAAAATAAAATAAATAAATAAAATTAATTTAGTTCAGATCAATTCGATTCATTCAATTCAGTTGTTTATATTTATTAAATTTAATTAAGTTATTTTCAGTTCAAAATAGCTAGCCATAAAAATATACTCTCTCCCGTCTTTTTTTACTTTTTTTTTTTATAATCAAGAATATTGTATACCTATAAATAAATATTTACAGAGAATACAGTTTATAAATATTTAAAAGATAAATAGTTACGCTACAATTACTTTACGCTAAACAATTATAAAAATATAAATATTATATATATATATATATATATGAAATATTTTTTTCTCGGGTGGGCCAAGGCCACCCTCGTCTAGTACTGGCTCCGCCACTTGGTCTAATGAACTTTCAGATGCAACCAATGAAGAATACGCAGGGCTCCGCAATGAATTCACAGCAGAATAAATTGGCAAGGCAAGGTAGTTCTTTCATTTCCGTAGACGTGTTGTTTGGCATGCAAGTTTCTACCACGTGATCACTAGGACCACAATTTCTTGTAAAATAATTATTAAGTCATTCTTTTAAGCTATATGTTGCTTCACTCATGAAGGCATTAGAAAAATGTGGATAAATTGTTCTTGTACTTCTTTAATGCTTTCCTTTGTCCGTGGACAAGAAAATTTTCTTAAGAACATAGTATGCAATTATGCAAATCAAACTCGTAAATACTCTAAATTTGAAAAGGCAGAAATGAATAACTAAAAATATAATTTGGTCATAACATATTGGATTGTTCGTAGTTGTAGCTTTGTAAGAAGCAAATAAATCCAATTTTGATACTCATCAGTTAGTATTTGCCAGCAAAACTGTTTAATTCTTACTGTGTGTAACTTGTCCATGTTGCATTTTCAATTCTTTTTTTTTCTTTGAAATATCTGCACTGATAGCCACCATTTTTTGATGCGCAAAAAGCATCTTACCTATTTTGTTATTACCCGTTAAGAAATGTATACTATTATAGTATTATATAACCTATAATATTGAAGTTACTCCATTGGATCACTAATTCACCATGCAAGAATGTTGAACTAACTACTAAGGAAGGAATAAAATCACTATTGGCTTATAGGGCTAAGACAACAATTGATCCGTAAGTTCAGAATTCTGGTCAAAACAAAGTGATTTTCTTCCTTTTTTCATAATAATTGCATGCATGGACACTAAGTGTCTTCTAATATAAATATATCATTTTTGCTTGATTCTGACACGTAGATGATACATGATATTCTGAGTGTGTCTTAATATTTAGGTTGAACGATTTCTACTTAATAGGGTTCGAATCCCGTTGATCTCTTATTGAGATCAAACAAGATTCCATGCACAATCAAGTAGAGATTTGGTCGGGATGCAAATGTGCAATTGCACTCCATCAACTTTTTTTTAAAACTATTTTTATACTCTAATTAATTAATTTTTATACTTTAATTTTTATATACTCCTTCCAATCTTTATTATTTGTCGTTCTACATTTTTTTATTTTTTCTATTTTAATTGTCGTTTTGACAATATCTTCCTCATATATCCTTATACTTTAAATACCTCGTTAATTAACACAATTCATTTTTTTCTTTAATTCCCACTATTTATATACTTTAAATACCTTATTAATATACACAATTCATTTTTTTTTTTAATTCCCATTATTTATGGCTCTTTTATTATTTGTTTTAACATAAATTCAAAAAAAAAATCATCTTTAATTTTTTTTTCTTTGTTGAATCAAATTCATTTTATTTTTTTTGAGATTTTTTAATTAAAAAAATCTTTTTTCAAATACTATGAATAAATGAGAAATAAAAAAAATTGTTTACGGTATTATGAATAAATGAGAAATAAAAAAAATTGTTTACGGTATGAAAGAAGGGAGTTGAGACTTGAGAGGAGTTATATGAGTAATAGTTATCTTAAAATAATTCTACAAAGAAAGAAGTAATTTTGGTAAAAAAATATTTATTAAAAATTGTGCAAATGTGTAGAACAACAAATAAAAAAAAAATTGGAGGGAGTATTGTTTTTTCATGCTCCACATATGTCAATGATTAATTAGCGAGATTTTACTTGCGTAGTTTCTTGCGTGGTTTCTTGTTTTTTAATTTGTTTTTTAATGTTCACACCTCCACATATTTTAATGATTAATTATGAGATTTTACTTGCGTGGTTTCTTGTTTTTCATGCTCCAAATATTTAATGATTAATTAGCGAAATGATGCAAATTAAAAAAAATTGGTTTTTGGTTTTTCATGCTACACATATTTAATGATTAATTAACGAGATGATTTCAGTTATCTCCTCCAACTAATCTACCGCTACTATGACGAGAGTTTATCATCACCATGTGAGTATGCAAATGAAGGTTAGGAAAGTTATTAAAAATAGAGCTGGGATTTGAAGAGAAAAAAGAGTGTTTTTTTATAACTGAGCGCTTAGCCCTTAACTTCATTTTATTTGCAATTGCTAGTATAAATACCCGTAAGCTTAGACTATATTAAATATTGCCTATTCAATTTAAGAATTAATTAGCTATGCTACAATTATCTCTGGATTGGAGTGTGAGCCTTAATAAAAAAAACACTAGTGGGACAGAAGTATTAAATCGAGTCGCAAAAACCTAAGAAAGAATAAAGAACTGCCATAATCTTCATTATCTTCAAGATCCCACTTTGTAAACTAGAAATATGTAATGAAGTACTAATATACCACCAAAGAATAAAAAAATTACATGCCAAGAAAACCAAACGGGGCACTCTAAACTGTAAAAATCTTGAATAATTATGTGCTCAAATCATATGTATAAACCTTCGCTTTAGTTTGAAACTACACATAGTCCAATGGAAAAACAAAATCGAGTTTGAAACTACACATAGTCCAATGGAAAAACAAAATCGAGAATCTTCTTAGCAGTAATGTTCCTCTAAGTGCACAAGACTCTGGGCAAGTTCAATTACACAGGTAAGCTTCACACAAATTTCCTTTGGAGATTTCTCTAAGTGCACAAAACTCTGGGCAAGTTCAATTACACAGGTAAGCTTCACACAAATTTCCTTCGGAGATTTCTATTCAACGACTCTGTCTATTCGCTTTATATATGTAATACACAACTATAAAATTACACGTTGAATATAAAGAATTCAATTTGTGGTCTGTTAACTAGACAAATATGAAAACATTAAGTTAAATTGCGGCCCAGAATTCTAATATAATTGATATATATAATGTGAAAAAATTCAGGCCACTTCCAGGCACAATTAAGAAGACTCAGTCTGATCTATAATTATTCAGAAATATTCACGACAAAGATTAAATTTAACTTCATTTACAATTTAATAAAAATTAAATTCTATTTTTTTATATTATTCTCTTCTTCCTCTTTAATTTTTCTTAATTTCATAAAAATTACATTCTATTTTTTTTTATATTACTCTCTTCTTCCTCTTTAATTCTTCTTAATTTAATTTGCATTTTACAAAATATTAAAATCACAATATTTCTTCTTAATTTAATTTGCATTTTACAAAATATTAAAATCACAATATTGAAATTTAGACTTCTCTTTAATTCTTCTTAATTTTATTTGCATTTTACAAAATATTAAAATCACATTTGCCCTTTACAAAATATTATAATGATTAAAATATTAAAATCACAAGATTGAAATTGAGATTAAAAGATTTAAACTTACTTAAAAGATTTATGCCTTGATACCGTATAAAATCTGGAGTTACATAAACTCCATAACCAAAAACTCGAAGACGAAAAAAAATGAAGTGGGAAAAATTTAATTAAATGTCTATGCACCCAAAAATGAAACTACACGTGTTTTGTCTTTAAATAGCTAAAGCAAAGTACAAACATCTATGGAACACTACTTAAGCAGCACAATGTGAAACTTAGTAGGTTCAACATTCAAGCATGGAAGTAATCAATATCTTCGACAGGTAGATAGTCGCATGCTATATGACCTTCAATTGCAATATTATTGACAAATTTAAGCTGTGCATCGTACTGTGTACTTAAGATATTTCATAAATGTTACAAAGCCACATAGTGTTATCTCTAGCCTTCTAGAAACGGTATATATAATACAAATCAGAAGTCGGTTACATCTTCCTCAAGTTGTCTAACCTGGCCTGAAGGTCGCTGTCTATTCCACCGTCATCATTACCCGTTGCAGCAGCTTGTGGGACCTTGTTATTTGCAGCTGGAGCAGCTACAGCCGAGGAAGGTGCATTAAGGAGCTGCAATAAGAGGAAACCATAATTCATTATCAGGCACATAAATATTAAATTTCAGACAATGTACATACATGATTATTGTTAGGAAGAAGATGAGAGGAAAATCAAACACTGATTGGAGAAGGAATCAAAAAATACACTATTCACTAATTCTCATATTATTCTCAATCACACACACTTAAGAAACAAATCATTAGTATACATTTCTCTATCACCCACTCGCATATCTTTTACTAGCAATCATTAGTTTATTATTTTTGTCACATCAAGTATCATCATTATTTTTTCATCTTACTCCCAAAACACATTCCTAATTTTTTTCATAATAGTCTCTCCAAAAATAAAAGTAAAATGAATGAAAGCTCAGCCAGCCACACCCAATAGGGTTAGAATTGTACCTCAGAGTTGATGTCAATGCCGATCTCATCAAGAACCTGGTTCACCAAGTCTTCTGTCTCTTCCTCTTCTTCATCTCCTTCCAATGCATCATCAATGGCATCTGCCATCACCTCACTGGTCAGTTCCATCTTCTCATTCTGCCTTTCGAATTCTTGCATTATCTTCTGCAGTGATGGCAGGTTCATCTGCCTATTCATTTGTCCCATTGCCTTAGTGACGCCTTTCATTGCCTCCCCCATAGCTTGTGTTGATTTTAATGTCTGGAAAAACATAATTTTGATTGTGAGAATACTAATTAAAAATATAAGTTATAAAATTGTAAAGTATCCTCCCTCTCATGAGGTCACCCGCTGCAAACCGAATGATAGATTGTAAGTATAGAACAAATTTTATACCATAATGAAAATCTTAACTCATACAGCATGGGATCAAAGGAAACATTTCATAAATCTAAGAAGTCAATATGCAATAATAAAGCAAACAGCCATTCATCTATGTCATAAAAACTAACAACTGCATGAGGTAAGACGACCTGTATATTCCATCAAGCACCATCGTGTTATCCAGATTGTAAGATCACACACAAACATGCAAAGGACTTTAACGTCTAGAAACCCAAAAGTGTTAACTAATTAACTCATCCGGAAAACTACAAGGTACATTTCATCCACCATACCTATGTAATGTAGGTATGATTCATTAAATGTATCGTAGAACTTCCCCATCCTTATTTACAATTGTAAACCACCTTAAATTCTGAAAGGAAAAAATGATGCGACTATGATTATTTAGTTTTAACATCGGAAGAATACCTGAATTCTGAGGGATACACCTTGAAGTTGAGATTTCAGCTTGTAAAACTTTTCAATCTGATGCCGTGTTCTGATAAGATCTTTGGCCATCACCTTAACAGCTCCCTGTAAAAAATGCACTTGAAATCAAATGATGTTTGCAAGTCAATTGGGTCATGCAACTTGTGTCTGAACTAAGCAATAACAAGGAAAGAAGAATATCAATGCTACATTCTATTTAATTTTCTGTGAACAAAATTAAAAAGCATAATGAAGTGAAAATGGAGCAGATTAACAATTGTATAAAGTTCCTTTTTTTTAGTGGGTGGGGGATCCAAAAATAAATAAAAATCTGTAGGCGTCTAGACTAAAGTTAATAAACAATGTTGAAAGAACATCAATCATTTATGTACAGTTTTATACGAACGGCCTGACATGTGCAAATCACTGCTATATTTATTTTAGCTTAAAAGTAAGCCTTTGGAAAAGAGATGCACATTAAGTTTTAGCATTTTAACTTGGAAGCTGATCTTTCAGATCAATTAATACAGTACATATCATATGTCCACAAATATATTATACATTAGGCCATTATATGTCAAATGAATGTTTACTTCACATGTTCTATGAGGCTATGATATGTTTCCATTCCTTCAGGACATATTTAATTATGATTCAAGCCGCAAAAAACCACAATCCATAAAATGGATGTCTTAGTTTTTGATTCTTTAATTAAATTTGCATTTCGTTTGAATGTGAATTTTAAACCCTGAAATACCATAGTGTTACTGACAAGTGACGATGCATATATTCATGCCAGCCACATGTGCAGCATCTTAGTCAGAAGGAAACCAGACACATGATGATACAAATAGGAAAACATTGCCACCTGTGGGATGCTAATAAATTACGGAAACCAACATACCATCTGCCCTTGCTTGGCGCTTTTCTTTATCTCTACAATAAGTTTTTTCTCTTGTGTTTGCAAACCCTGCCTCTCCCTCTCTATCTCCCGAATCGATTTATCAAGCATTCTCTTATTTTCCCGCAGAAGCTCTGCAAAATACAAAATCATATGCATTCATGGACTGATTTATCAAGCACTCCTGTGTTTCCTCAGCCCAGTTACATCTATTTGCACATCTAGAAATCTCAGTATTTTCAAACATTAGAAAATGGAAACATGTAATGATTTCACCAAATTGTACTTATTGGCTTCATACATTATCTAGAAAATTAAACTAGCTAGTTTTCTTGCCACAAATGGGCTTGTATTCCCACTTCGTTCGCGAAGATGGTTTATAGGGCCAACATATTGAAACACCAAACCCAACAAGATGGGTACCAACAAAAAGTTCCTCTAAGTAAGTTCGGGCACAAAAAGTATGCCACAGACCCACAACCACTTACACGTAACATGTTATATTTTACCGATTTTTTTCGAATCCTACCTGTTAGAAGGCTAACACAACTCAAGCATGGAAAATGCGTACAACATTTGTTACATTGAAAAAGAGACGCATATCGATTTCAACAAATCGAAACGGAACATATCTTGTCCTATGATCAATAGTTGCAACATTTTGATTAATCAGCGTTTCGAAATCCATCCCTCCCCCAACTCCCTGAACTCATCCTGCAGCTAGGATTCTCCAAGTTGAATTATTTTTTCGATCCTCGGCATACAAGAGCATTTTGATCATGCAATAAACTCTCCAACATAAAAAAATAAAAAATAAAAAATCTTTTCACAATTCAATTCATCTTTCAAATATTTACAAAAACCCCTCCTTCACAAAGAGCAACAACTCTCAAACAGAACACGTACATTCGAATCGAAATTAAATTGAATAAAAATACGCCACTAAAATTATAGCCCTAAATGAAACAAAAAGTAAATTAGGTAGGTACCTGCGGGAGTCTTCCTCTTCCCAAAAAGGAAACTCATGGCGATCTACTGATAGAATTAACTCCGGGAAACTAATCGGATCTCCGATTAACAAACAACAAAAAAATATTCACAATTAACACGAGAAAAAAAGAAGAGGGTTTAGAATATTGATGGAACTACTCTTCCTTTTCTCTCTACGAAAATTATACGGGCAAACAAACGAAACGCGGAGTTGATTTTGATTGCCTGTTCTCCTTTTCTGATCTAACGGCTATGCTTGATTATGATGCCGAATCATCACGTGGCGAGATCGCATACAATCGGGTCAGATGGTAAATCCATTTTACGATAGGCTTGACCCAAAAGTGAATCTAGGTTGTGGACTTGACTTGTGGTTACTTCACTCGAAGCAAGGTTCTGAACAAATATAAAATGTCCAAAAAAATACTAGTATACCCGTATTATTTTTAAAAATATTTATATTGATATAAAATACTTTGATAATTATTGAAATAATTGTTACATATTTATATTTAATGAAAAATAACACAAGCAAATTGAGAACAATTTAATACTAACTAGACTTGGAAGACGATTAATGTTTCTTGGTCTCGTCTGAATGAACTTACTCATATATATATATATATATATATATGTATGTATACTGTATACATACTAAGATTCTCCATAATTCACCACAAACTCATGAATATAAAGAAACAAAAACGAAACCCCAAACAGATTACTTTGTTGATCATCACATGAAATTGCATCACAGGCCCGTTCATGAGTCGCAATCACAAGTACTCTTTATGTATCCTTGCGCGATTCTCTTCCCACCATAATTTAGCATGCAGGTCCCCAAATTTATCCCGGCTGAAGTTACCAGAATCAACTTATAAGCGTACGTACAAGTAGTAGTAGCATATATAATTAATAATTTAAAACAGAACACACAATCATTAATCGAACCTGAATCTGACACGTTTGAGCTCTCTTGTACCATCCGGCAGAGCCCTGATGGTAATATAAACACCGGGCTCGTCCTGTTCGACCCATTCAGTTTCCAGGTCACTCGCGTTGCTGATTGATATATCTCTTTCTCGAGAGGAGCTAGTAGTAGTAGTAGTAGTAGTCATGGATATTGATGACTCGGTTTTCGCGGTGCTAATGCTCGAGAGTTTGGGAGTGGATGAATGCATGGACTGCTCTCTGCAGGGTGTGAATAAGGGGCTGCTCTCGACGGAAATATTGCTGCTGCTGCTGCCGTCAAACGAAGGGAGAGGGAAAGCTTGGGGGCTTAGACTCTGCACATTGTGAAGCTCTATGACCTTGTCAGAATTCTCCGTCCACCACCTTTGAGCTTGCCACTTGTTGAATATTTCTCGGCTAATTAAGACTCATCAAATTAATTTAAAATACTCCACCAAAATACAGTACACTGTATTTTCTAAATAAGATGAAATAAAATACACTACTAGTTGTATTTTTTAATTTTATTATAAAAATAAAATACATTATTTTTTTAATTTACTTGATTTGTGACATTGTAGTTTACTTTTAAAGTATTATATATATTGATGTTATAATTTTAAAAGCTAGTTTGCGTGTGAGTATTTTACAAACTATCTTTTCAAAACCCAATAAAGTCGAGACTTTTGAAGGGAACTGAATGCATAAAAACCAAAATAATGAGGTTTAAAAATGACGACTTTTTTCATCAAATAAAGTTGACTTTTAAAACGAAATAAATGTAGTAATAAGTACAATTAAAATTATTTAATATTATTATGATTCATAGAATTATGTATGTTTGCTCTGCTAGTGCATAATCCTCTGGCAAACAGGTAGTTAAAAATGCTCTCTTATGAGCATGCAATTTGTTGGACCTAATTGGGGCCAAACCAATCATATAAGACCAAATGAGTAATGTTGTGAACATTTGACCATTATCAATCATGCTAAACCATCATCTCATCCTCCACCACCTACAATTTATAATTACTCATATTTCAAATTCTTTCTTTTGGAATTGAATGGTGTACACTAGCCAATAGTTAGTGTGACGGTGAGGTGTAAATTTCATGATTATTTTTTTTTGTAATTATTAACAAAGTTATATATTTTATTTTAATTAATTATTCATACTATTGTTATTTTTATATGAAAATAAAAACTCAGTAATCAAATTACCAAAAGGGGCAGACCTGAATCGAATACGCTTGAGATCATTGCCGCCGCGTGGCAGGGACAGAAAGGTAATTAACACACCGGGTTCCACCTGCGCCACCCACTCCTTGGGCTCCCTTTCCTCCTCGAACACCACCGGCCGCCCGCTCGAAATCCCCTTCAGCTCTCTCCTCCCGGCCGCCGTCGAATGGTTCGGGCACGGCGCGCAGTGGCGATACGCACCCGACGCTTTCAGCGCCATGTCCTTGATCTGTATGTAAATCAAACGCCAATTTCAGATTCAACTATTCAAAATTAAATAAAAAATTAGAGAACAATTAATGAATAAATAACCTGAGAAGATAGGGTTTTAATCGGTTGTTTGGTAGGGATGGAATTGTGTTTGTGTTTTTCAGTGTGCTTATGATGACGATGAAGATCGACGGGCGATGATGAGTCTTGATTGTCACGCCCTTGCTTCGAACGTGCTATGCATGTAAGCATTTTTCGTGTAGAAACGACAATTGAAAAAGATGTAGAGAGAAAAAGTAATGGAGCTGAGTGAGGTTTAAGGAAGTGGCTGTGTTGTTTGATTTGTGAAGGGGTAGAGGAGGGATTAAAATGCTAATTAAAATGAGGCAGACACACTCTTTTTAATTCTAATGGCGCTCCTTAATTTAGGCTATATGCTCTTTCATATTTAACACTACCACGCGAGTGAGTAATATTGTTTGCTAAAATTGGGACACGTTTCTTTTAAAAAATATCATGTTGAAAAGTGCATAAATGCTTTTAGCAACTCGCAAGGGCAATGACTTAAATTTGAATTCCACCTCTATCAATAATGTGAAAACAAAAAGCCCCCCAAGGCAGTTGAGCGGTAAGTCTTGTGGTAATGTGACTTCAAATCCCAGGTGACGAGGTTCGATCCCTGCTGAGACAAAATTTTCATTAAAATATTATGAATTTGTCTTTGGTTAAAATTATGTTGACTCTTACCCACAGATGTCTAGGGCCTAGGGGCATATCTCTCGATTTACATTTCACCCGATCGAGGGGCCAACCACCGAGTGTGGGTGACAGGGTGAGTGGAAGATATGTATAATACTCCTTTACTTGTAATATTAAGAATTTGTGGAGAAGGGGAAACATGCCCATTTTCATCCCCAACACTTGCGTAGTTGTGTTCTTTTGTTCCTTCAACTAATTAAAGGCACCACTTCCTACAGGTCTCTCTCTCTCTCTCTCTCCAAGTGTTCTCCAAGTGTTCCGCAGTTTTTGTTTCTTATTCATGTGTTGAGAATGGCTGATAATTGCTACTGTGGTTTGGGACTTTTTTTGTATAATTTTGTAAAGTTGCTGACTTTTTTTTTCTCATTCATGTTGCGTGGTTCTTTTAGTATTTATTATTGGTTCTGGTTTCTGTGTTTTTTTAACGAATATTTGAATGCATTGTTGGATTGGACAAATCTTTATTACTAAAACATTGTTTTTGTTACAAGTGTTCAAAAAATCTCCGCCCGATCGCCCCTAACGTTTTTTAGAATATTGATCATTGTGACCATTTTAAGATTGAGATTTTGTGATCTTCTCTGTGTCTGAAATTTGTTTTTTCGGATTTAATTTCATCGTAAATTAAGTGGTGTTGGAGGGCAATCAAGATTCATTTCCCTTGTAGACTCTTATATATGAAGGCCCATCCATGCTATGGCAAATAGAATGAGAGAGATAGGACCACCATTTTTATGAGTAGCTATGTGATTCATCACTCTCATTATTACACTGCCTAAGTCGCATACACCGCGGCGTGTACTGATAATAACCATGACTAACAATGTACGAGACTTGATATCATTTTACGGCTGCCATTTAAATTAATGTTTGCGCTTCTTATTATTTAATTTTTACTACTTACGGTATTTGCCTTTGAGCAATTAAAGCGTATATATGTGGGGTTCTTTCGCATTGTTTCCATTTCAGTTATGCATTAATTTGAATGCTTAATTCCCCGGCAGAGTTTGCAAGAGCAGTTGTCCAAACATCTCGGTTTAGAAGTTGACTGCTCGTGGGTCAAGAGGATCGGGTCGTGCCGGATACATCTGAAGGAAACAGGACAGCCGGTGATGGTAATTAGCTGCAGCAGCAGCAGGAGGGCAGTAAAATGGCTCTCGATCTCCATGCGGTGGTTTCGTGGATAATGGCAACGTCGATCATCCGGTGAGAGCACTCGTCGGCTATTGGCAATTCATTGTAGATTTATGTGTTGTGGAATTTGTGTATTTGTTTTTTGTTTTTGTTTTTGTTTCTATGGATAAGTTTGTTACTAAAGACTGAGGTCTATACGTTGGTAATACACCACATGTAGCATCTATCCTTTTATCACGTTTTTACTCATTTTTTTGTACTTAATAAAGGAAATGCAACAACTGCTCTAGAAATTTAAAATTTCCTTAAAAAAATATTAAGCACCAAAAAAAAGTAAATATAACGCTCTAAAAAAGAACTGCTCTAGAAATTTGAAATTTTCTTAAAAAATATTAAGCTCCAAAAAAAAGTAAATATAACGCTCTAAAAAAAGTAGTAAGTGCGAGTTGAATGTGGTATTTAGACTGACTATGTTGTCAATTGTCATAAGTTTTTGACATATTTTCATAAGAATTTCAAAATTTAGAGCACTGACTATAGAAAAATTACATAATAGGTGACTCCCTGTAATATGTAATCGAATCGACCTTTTAGAGTCGGATTGACTATGGAGCAATTATAAGATGTTGACTTCTTGTCATCGATTATCAAGTCGGGCCATTAGAGGCGGGTTTCGGCCCGACGTTAAAAAAAAGGATGTTTGAGAGCAAAAGGATGCGAACTCTTAGTTAGGGGCCCGGCCTAAAGGAAATTCACAGCGTGTCCTATCCAATCCACTCCCAAGTCCAAAATACTTCCTCGTTCATTTAAATCCCCAAATTGCCCCCACTAAATCCATAATTTACAGTCATGCCCTCGGCTTCCCCCTTTTTTTTGGTTCTCCCCTGACTTCTCTTTTATATTTTTGAAACCATTACTTACTGCTGCAGGAGAAAACACACACCGCAGCGTTTTTGTGCGTGAGAGGTGTACGGAGGATCTATGGACGGCGGCGCACACAATAATCCTCGCACGGTTGAAGAAGTTTTCAGAGATTTCAAGGGCAGGCGCAATGGCTTGATCAAAGCTCTCACCACCGGTATTTTTTTATTTTTATTTTTATTTATTTATTGTAATTTATTCGTTGGGCTGTGAATTGTAAAATTACTCTCTTCAAGCTCTTAGGGCTTCTGTTTCTTCAAAAGTTTTATGCATTAATTTTACTGAATTTGGGATTTTTATTTTTTTTCCTTTTCAGACGTTGAAGATTTCTTTCAACGGTGCGACCCTGGTGAGTTCTAGGGATTCCGGACTCTTACTCGGCTAATTAATGTTTTTTATTTTTTTCTTGAATTTACAGGAAACTTATTATTGAATTTGTCAGTTATCAATAAATTTCTGAGATGTTTACCTTGCTAATTAATTATTTTATTATTTTAGTTAGCAGGATTGAAAGTTGCCTAATTAGTCGATAAAAGATGCTTCTTTGTGATGTTTGAAAGCATTCGACTGTTTACTCTGATTTCTTGTTTGCAGAGAAGGAAAACCTGTGCCTTTATGGATTTCCCAGTGAGCAGTGGGAAGTGAATTTGCCTGCTGAAGAGGTTCCTCCTGAGCTTCCGGAGCCAGCTTTGGGTATTAACTTTGCCAGAGATGGAATGCTGGAAAAAGACTGGTTGGCTCTCGTTGCTGTCCACAGTGACGCGTGGCTACTTTCTGTTGCTTTCTACTTTGGTGCCAGATTTGGTTTCGACAAAGCTGACAGGTAGAATCCTTTTTTAAAATTACAATAATTGCTTGCGCGACATAATAAAGGTTTCGATTTCACGAATTTAGTGTGTTTATTTCTTTTTATGAATTTCCCACTTTTGTTTATTATAGCTTTTGTAACTGGATTCAGGAAACGCCTATTCAACATGATTAATGATCTCCCTACGATTTTTGAAGTCGTGTCTGGTGCTGCAAAGAAGCAAACGAAGGAGAAATTGGGTGTCACGAACCTTAGTGGCAGCAAACCCAAGTCAAACTCAAAACCGGTATTGAAATAGTCCCTTTTTAAAGTTATTTTATGCATTTGTTGTCATGCCCACATATTCCACATTTTCACTATTCTAATCAAGCTATAAGTCGAGTATATTTACAAGTTGAAATAAAATTGTGGAAATATGAAAATTTCGGTATATTTTGAACATTAACGCAATAAATATTGGAAAGCTCTTTAAAATGAACTCTAAATTGGAGTACCGATTTTGGTAAATAAATGTATTAATTAGGGAATCTTTTCTTGCTTGTGTAAACTGTTTTACTATATTTTTGTCGATTAAGATAAATCCAAAGATACTAATATGCCCACTTTCGGAAAAAAAAATCATAATAATATGGATATATCAAAGGACTTTTTAAAAACATTCACCAGGCATTTAACCATGGGTCCATCTGTGTATGCAAGTTAGTGTAGAGATCTTCACAAATCTCCCGAACGTGCAACATCATGGATTTGCAAATATTTTCTATTCGGTAGTGTGCGCAAAATGAAGTGTCATTGAGGCCACAATCATTGTATAATAAATAATAAGCGCTACGTGGTTACTTGGACTGTCTATCATTTCTGCTGTTTACCTGTATTAGGAAAAATTCACCAAGATGACCCATCAAGCAAAGGACGAGGACGAGGAATTGGATGAAGAAGAGGAAGACGAAGAGGCTGAGGACGAGCATGGTAATACTTTGTGCGGAGCATGTGGTGAGAACTATGCATCAGACGAGTTTTGGATATGCTGCGACATATGTGAGAGATGGTTCCATGGGAAATGTGTCAAGATCACTCCCGCCCGGGCTGAGCACATCAAGCACTACAAATGCCCTTTCTGCAGTAACAAAAGGTCTCGCCCTTGATAATATATAATATGTATGTCCCTTAGCCGCTCCGGTGGTTCTTGTTGAATGTTCGGTAGTCTTATTTATGCAGGATAGTTATGACGTATCTTGTTTTCCGATGTAATTTAATCGCTGCGCAGAGATTTTTGATTTTTAAACTCTTGTAAGATTTGTGTGACTTTCGATTCTGTCCCGTATCTTTTCTTATAATTGTGCTTAGGAAGTTTGCTTGTTGAGAGTCTTGATTAGATTGCTATTATTGATTGATTTTAGCACAATTGTTTAGGGACATATACTCTTGATTTATTTATATCAGCTTCTTTCATTGTTTTCTTTTTTCAGTTCATTACATTATTGTTCTGTTTGTACTGCATATATTCGCTGTTGTTGACTTGACTGCGGACTCGATGATGAAATCAGTCACGGACTCGACATATTTCATGATGTATATTTTTGTTAAAAACATGGGTATAATCGCAATAATTACCATACCATTCAAGACAAACTTGAAACAACGTATTGATTCCTAATCTGTCTCAAAAGATGGGGAAAGATATATATCATTTTCAATCAATCTATTTCCTCTTTCCAGTTATGCTCCACAAAGAATCACCTGAAGATTTTCCGACTAAAGCCTTCGATTTCATTAACGTATTCTTTTTACTATCATTCTTCTTCTTCCCCATCCCATTGGCAAGCAACCAACGGGACCCCGACTGCTGTTGACTCGTGGACCCCCACAACTTCTTTTTACCCTCTTCCGCCTTCAGTCCAGCAACACGCACCTCGGTTATCTTATACTGTGGAATAACAATCGCTTCTTCTTCTTCATGAATAATCTCGTTTTCTTTCAACTTTCCGACAGCATTTTCTTTTTCATCGTCCTTGGAGTAGTCTCTCACCATAGAAACCGTGCCGTAGATTCGTGGCTTAGGCGGAACAAACACTCTCTCCACTTGAATCAGAGCAAGCATCGGCACACCAACCGCCTCGTAGTCACGCTGAGGGTCCCGCAGCTGCACCATCAAGGCCACCGTGAAAT
Organism: Euphrasia confusa; assembly: GCA_954870475.1. Taxonomy (NCBI): domain Eukaryota; kingdom Viridiplantae; phylum Streptophyta; class Magnoliopsida; order Lamiales; family Orobanchaceae; genus Euphrasia; species Euphrasia confusa. The sequence continues at coordinate 31,578,559 of OX940960.1, forward strand.
TGTTACCCAACAAACCGTACTTTTTACTCCTCCCCCGTCTTTTCTCCCCTTTTGATCTCCCTCTGAACACGTCCAGTGAAGTCGCGTGGTGGGCCGCAAGTATTTTGGAGGTCCGTTCACTGACCAGCTCTTCTTCATCAATCTCGCCGGAATCAAGTTTCATCCACTCGTCGAGCGTAAGAGACAAGCCCAGGCCCATCAGCCCATCATTGACATCTTCTTTCCCATCATGATCTTTTATATCTATCAGTTGTAATCCACAAGTGCCATCTAGGCCTATGGACTCACCAGCATCGACGGTTTTTCCCTTCAGAGCTGAAAATTCACCCATAGATTGCGCACTAATATTTGAAGGTGCGCCTTTTTCATCGGACATGCCAGAATGTATTCTCAAGCCCTCGATCGAAAGAGCTTCGATTTTATCCATGGCCAGAGGAGCAAGATCTTCTAAGGACACATATTCTGGGTCACTGCTCATCGGACTTGAATTGGACTTACTTGACTTATTGGGGACATAGGACATATTCCGGGGATTCTCGGGTTCCTGGGGCAGCAGATCTTGCCTGAAATAGGACCAAACATGCCAGGATAACAATTTTAGAATGTACAATATTTTCATTAGAAAATAAATACATGAAAGGGATACAGTAATACAAAAACTAAAATTACACTTTTACCCCCTTTTACGAGCAAATACACTTTAAACACTCCCTTAATTATTATTTTTTTACAAAATTATGCCCTTGAATAAACAATGGAATCAAACCTCAAGCCTTCTTTTGTGTGTATTGGTAATTTTCAAACATAGTTGGGTCTGGTAACTAAGTAGAACCTTGGATAGGTTTCGTAATTATATCTGCATAAAAATGATACGTGTATGGAAATGCTAAAAAATCCGTAGTAAAAGCAACAACTCAAAATGCTAAAATAGTAAAAACATCAACATAAAAGAACTAAAGATAGTAAAAACAACAACGTAAAACAAAATGGTCTAAAAATAGTAGTAAAAACAAGAAAAGGAATGCTAAAAAAAGTAACAGAAACAAACCTTTCTGGTCCGTCTAGACTCTGCACACCACCTTCCCAGGCTATCTGTTGGATTGTCTTCCCAGTCATATCTTCCAACGGCATCAGTTTATTAGCCTGCTTTGACAGCTTCTCAATACCGACAGACGCCAGACCCTGAAGTATGCCCATCACACCCGAACCCATCTCCGCGGGCACCACCACAGGATTTGACACCTGCATTATTAGGCTCCCACCACTTTTGGCTTTTCTAAAGAGCGCGGGATTCATAGACCTCATGAACCCACCGTTTTTGGTCTGCACAAAGGATCCAAAACCCTCCGCAAGTGGGGGCAACGAGTCAGGAAAATCCTCGGGGTTCACGCCAATCGGACTCTCAAAACCATCACTAGAAGAAGGTGAATGTTGGAATGCCTTCTCGTTAATGCCCCACTCGCGCATTAAGGATTCGGTTTCCAAATCCTCCATTATTGAGGCCCTTGTTTTATTATTATTAGTCGTGACTGCATCATCATCAGTCTCTATCTTGGACACATCACCGAAATCATCAATCATTGGCGAGTGTTGGAAATCAATGTCAAACTCAGTTGGATCATAGTCAGTTCCAAAGTTTAGTAACCCTCCGTTAGCAAGGACATCCTTCTCAAATTCCCTCAGTAGGCGCTCTCTTGGAGACTCGGGCTCACTTTCTGAACTCGAGCTAATAATTGTTCTATTATTCCCTTCCATATCCAGCATCTCAAAGAAATCTTGAGCCACGGATTCAGTGACGTCATCCAAGATAAGTGATTTTCCTTTTCTAGGATCTCTGTTGAGGGATTCGACATCATCTAAGTACTTTTCTGTATTTATAACATCAGTCTCATCCTCTTGAGAATCCACTTCATTCACTAATTCTGAGGTACAACTTAGTGCCGCCTCCAGTTCTTTCATTAGTGATTCCATAGAGCACATTTCCTTTCCATGATTATCATTATTTGGACCACTGTTTTTTGATTGGTCATCATTTTGAGAGACATCCGAAGCATTAGGGAAGTCCTCTTCTACACCGTCTCTGGAACCCTGATCTTGGGTACTCACTAATGAATCATCTTCTGTTTTCGAATTTTGATCGTCGAACTCAACTATCCCTTTATCCACAACAGAAAATTCAGTCATTTCACAGTCAGACCCACAAGTATGATCGCCACCGGCATCAGGCAGTGTCAATAACTCCATTCCGTCAGGTTCAATGGCTGAAGATAAGGAAGAATCAGCTGGCACTTTGCTTTCAACTAAAGCATTACTTATCTCTTCATCCAGTTTCTGATAAAGTATGCTCACCGAATCACCCAGTTCCAATTTTGGCATCGGAATAACCTCGTGAAGATCCTTCGCGTGTTCCGCCAGATGGTATGAGGCAGATGATGGCTCTGAAGTAACACTGTTCATTTCTATTGTCCTTTCACTACTCTGCTGCAGGTTCATGATATCAGAAACATTATTCTCAACCACCACATATCCAAAACTGACATTTATTCTCGCCCCTCTTGCTTTACCCGATAACCTGAAACTAGTTGTCCACTTTCCCGACCCCTTCTCCGGTTCCTCGAGTTCCTCCAGTTTTAAAGGAAACAACCTCGTTAAATCAATCCGGTGCTTCCCCAAGTCAAGTTCAGGTGCATTGTAAACAGAAACGTAAAGCTCAAAAAGCTTGGCCTCGTACTTCGCCGAATGGTGGGGCCCACTTCTACTACCATACACAGAACAAGAATGAGTCAGCTGCTCCTCATCAAACTGGACCACCCCTCGGGAAACCCTCATCGGTCTAGTCATCTGCTCGACATCCCGTCTCTTCCAGTGCACCACAAGACAAGCGTCGTTAAGAACAGCTGGCAAGCCCTCAATGGAATGGACCGAAAGGGAGAAGCAGCAATTGAACCTACGGTTCCGGTTTGGGACATTGGTCAAAGCCTTTAGACTTTTCCAGCTCCAAATGGAAGACTTCTTGTCCTTATCGGACGATACTTTAGTGTGGTTCTTGGAGGCAGAGGAAGCAGCAGCATCCTCCGGCTGAGTCAGAGGGAGTTTGCCTTTGACGGATTTGGATCGGCTGCTGGCCGTGGAACTAACAAGCCTGGACAGGGGTTTGTCGGAGTAGAACGCGTTGCTCATAGCTTCAATGTCGCGTATAAATTTTCCATCGCCTGATGCCCCAGTTACCTTCTTTCTGCTGCCTTGTTTCGACAACATCTTTGTATCCTCGCAAACTACATACAATTTACAAACAGAGTTTTATTTATTTCCCCCCTAAATTTTCACCACTTGTAAAACCACGTCTCCAATAGAGCTAACAACCCACTAGGGTTTTCAGAAACTCAAAAAAAAAAATCATTTTTAAAAAAATGTAGAAAAACATTTATCAATCGAAGGTAGAATATCGATATGATGAAGAATCTTACAGCTAAGCATTCGATGTTTGGGCGGGCCGGCCGGCCGGAGCTTCACCTCTCTAGAATCTCTGCGTGTGTGCGTGAAGATTCAAAGTTGTGGAAGAAAGTGCTGACTTAACGTTTTGTCTTCGTACAACTCTCACATTTGCCCCGGAATTAACTCATTGTAGTAATATCATCCTTATTGATTCGATGACTTACTGTATTTGTTTAATTATGCATTTATTGTTGACAGGTTATGAAACACGTTACTTGTATATTTTTTATCATTAATTAATTGATAAATAAGTCTATTATTTTGTGTAAATTCTTTTGCCAAATTAGAATGATCTATATAAGAAATTTATTACAACCCGACCTATATAGGATAAAGGATAAGTGGTAGATTAAATTGGTTGAATATGGAGGGCCTATTGGGTGGTTGCTGGTACCATGTGAATAGTATGGTACCGGCTCATATACAAAACCAAAATAGGCCCAATTAAACACAATTGAAACTTGCGCAGCCCGCACCCGCAATCGATTCTCTCTCTCGACTCTAACCTTCTCTGCAATTTCAGAAAACTCGACGGCCACCGGAGCATTATTCAACCGCGACGACCACCGGAACATTGCTCAACCGCGAAGCCTGTAGTGAAGTTGCTGTAGTCGAAACCATCTTCCGCCGTAGTCGAAGCCTGTAGTCGAAAGCCAGTACTCGAAGTTCAACCGTTCAACAACGACGACCACCGCACCGTTCAACCGCGAAGACCACCTTCTCTGTAGTGATTTCTACTTACGAACATCCAAAATTCGAAGAAGAGGTAATTACAAACCCTAATTTATGAACTGAAATTGCATGTTCAAATAGAAACAATATTTGGGGAAATTTTAACTCTCTGAAACCCTAAAATCCAACAAAGAGGCGTAGAAACCCTATTTTATACGATTTAAAGTTCTCCTCAAATTGCATGATGAATCTGAACACTATTTGGTATAGTTGTTTGATCAAATAGCAATTTACTGTTGCTCCTGTATGATTGTGTGTTCTGTATGTGTGTTTGTTCTATTTGGAACATTTTCAGTAGAATACATTGAAATAAGAATGGAAAGAAAAACTGTGAAATCAACGTTTGATTCATATCTGTTATTCTACTGTATTGTTGGTTCATCTATTTACAATTTTCTATGCATGGTTGAAAATCCAGTGATTAGTGTGTATTTGTCTTCTGTTTGAACTGTTTTTTTCAGAATGTAAAATCAAAGTTTAATTCATCTGAGTTATATGCTAGATTCTACTGTATTTTGTGAACACTTATGCTATCTTACAGTTTTCTGTGCATGGTTCATAATCCAGTGATTTTTGTGTAATTGTTCTCTGTTTGAATTGGTTTTTTTCAAAATTTTAAATCAGTCATATGAATTTGCTACAGAAATATAGTAACAACTAAGTTATATGCAGGAATCTACTCTGAATTGTGAACAATTCTCCTCTGATTGCATGTTGTTTTGGAACATTTTGTCTCTCATTAATTGAGTTAAAAACAATAAACAAAGAAAAATGTGAAATTCATATGGGAAATTCATATGTTGATTTATCACATTTAGTTATTATGGAATAATAACATAATAGAAAACAACTATTAACAAAATTTACTTATTAAAGACAGAATATGGGAAAAGTACCATCAGTCCGTGCTATTATCAATGGTCAACGTGTGAAGTTGGGTATTGCAAGAAAGACACATGTGAAGGTCAACCCTTAACTGAAATTAAGAGGGGGGGAGGATTAATTATGTAGAAAAACTCATTATATTTTATTTATGCTTTTTAGCAAATGGCACCCAAAAAACAAGATATTTTTCATATGAAAGAGAAGAACCAGAACAAAAAACAAGAAGTGAATTCTGCAGATATACTCACAAGAAGTGTGAGTCCAAGGAGGGTGAGTCCAGCCACCCCAGAAGCTGTTATAAGTCAAAGTCCTCTGAAGGTTTGTTTTCCACACTCAATTACTGAATTCTTACTCTATTAATAAATACATCCAGCATTCTTTTTCAAATGAACAGGAACCACAAGCTCCTCAAAAGGAGAAAAAGCCTGAGGCAAATGAACAGAATAAGGAAAAGAAACAATCTAAAAAGGCCAAAATGGAGAATGTCATGCAAACTATCCCAGAAAATGAAACTGAAGCAGTTGAAAAAACTGCAGAAATTACAGAGATGCCTGCTGCAACATCTGTCCAGACTCCAGTTGTAAGTTTGTTCTACTTTCTTTGTTAGTATATTCTACTGAATTGATTAATGAATTCTACTCCATTTATTAATATATTCTAAATCCTAAAATCCTAAAACACTAATACATAATCCTTTTTCAAATCATAATGAACAGAAGAAGCAAAAAAAACAAAACCAACAGGAGCCCCAGATAGTGAGAAGGAGCCCCAGAAGGGAGGCTGCAATCCCAGAGAATGAACCTGCAGAAATTCCTACAAAAACGGTATACTCATCCTTATACATTGTATTATACATTGACTAGTACTATAAAGCAATTTCCTACAAAAACGCAAAATTGTATTATACATTGACTAGTACTATAAAGCAATTTCCTCTGATAATCCAGAATGAATTGACATTAATACTATAATATCTCTTCATGGCAGAAAAAGAAGGACGATAAAAAGAAAGAGATGGAGAAAGAAGCTGCTTTAAAAGAAGTTGAAAAGCAGAAGGTATGAAGAAAATGAATGTTTTATTCTGCTATGTTTGATATGTTCATTTGTGGCTTGTAATTATCACTGTTATTATAATCCACTGTTGTTGATAACTTTTGTTGATTTTACTTACAGGAAATGCAAGAGAAAGAGAAACAGCAGGAGAAAGAGAAACAACAGAAGGAGAAGGAAAAAATTCAGAAACATAAGGAGCAGGAGAAACAGACGGAGCAGGAGAAAGCTCCGAAGAAGAAATCTCAGAAGAAACAAACTCCGAAAAGAACTTGTGACAATGATGAGATAGAGATGAAGGAACAAGTTCAGAAAAAACAGAAGACAGAAGAGAAAGAGATGAAGAAGAATCCTTACATTTCGACTCGGATGACGCCGATCCATGTCTCGAATGTTGTTGAAGCTCTAAATGATCAACAAAGACAAGCGGTCCGAGAAATAGGATTTGGAGGATTACTGAGTCTCAACATCAAAATGAATAGAAATGAATTAACAACATTTCTGATTGAAAATTTTGATATTTGTGAATGTTCAATCATTCTACAAGCTGGAAATATCGAAATCAGTGAAGATGATGTTGTATCGGTATTCGATCTCCCACAAGGCCACCTGCCAGTGCTTGAATCTACTGGTAAGCAACTGAAATTTCATTTTCATTTTACTTGTTGATAATTTCTTAGTTTGAAACACATTTTCACAGTTTGAAACCTATTTTCATAGTGAATTCTACTATGTTTCATAGTGAATTCTACTCTGTTTCATACACAGTTCTACTATGTTTTGTTCTACAAATACACTAACTCAATAATGATGTTCATTAAATGCAGGTTTGAAAACAAAAGATGATGACGAGGGATTCACAGAATTCCTAAAAAACTGGAGGAATTCATGGGGTGGAGGAGGTATGTAAACTATTGAGTCATGTTTGATTCATAAACTGATCTCTCTTACAGTTACTGAATTCTATTGTTTTTTTTCATTAAACAGCGTGGCCCTCTACACAAGCTATGGCAGATGAACTGATACGCACAGATGAAAGTGGAGACACATTCAAGCAGAATTTTGTAGTACTAGTTGTCAGCACCTTGTTGAAAGGGAAGCAAGACAACTATGCTAACTACAAGATACTATACTCTCTGAGGAATGTTGATCAGATACGGGACCTAGACTGGTGCAATTTCACGATGAAGTCGCTTGTTCTTGCTGCAGAGAAATGGAAATTAGGAAAACAATCAACATTCACTGGACCAGTGACCCTACTGTTGGTAAATATTCTTCTAACATTGTAGATAAATTCTGAGAAATATATGCTTTTTTACTAAATCTGTTTATTACTTTACAGCTTTGCTACATGGACAGACTTGTCTTCAAAGCAAGAACAGTTTCGAGGCAATTCCCAATCTGCTCAAATTGGAATTTTGAAAAAATAACAGAAAGATTGAAAGCTGAGAAAGATCATAGCAAAGCCCTAGGCCTAGAATGTAAGTTTGGTTTTGGGAAGATTTGGCCGAGGTTACCTAGGCCAGCTGAAGCTCAACAAGGTCAACAAGGTCAACAAGATGCTCCCCAAGAGAACCCAGTTCATGCGCCCCAAGATGCTGATATCCCCCAAGAGAACCCTGTTCATGCTGCGAATGCCCCCCAAGAAAATCCATCTGCTGCTGCGACTGAAGTAAACAAGGACATTACAGCAGATCTGACAATCGGTCTTGGTCGGATTGCGGATGGAGTTCTGGAGTGCATAACGGCACTGCGAAAGATGGGTAAAGAAGAGCTAATGGCTGGCATTCTTAAAAATGCCCTTGTGAAGATTCTGATGGATGATGAGACAGAGAAAGAAGAAGAGGAAGGAAATAAGCACCCAGAGAAGGGTATGGAGGAGCTGGGAAGTTTGGATGGAAGCCAAAAGGATCCAGTTCAGGCAACGCAAAGCAAAACTTACAACTTGTCTGTAGAACTAGACCCACTGGATGATGCTTTCTTCACTCCTGAGACGCTCGAGGCCATTGACAAAATGGTGTTCGATGTCCTAAATGCCAAAAAGAAAAAGAAAAAGGATCCAAGCTTCCCCAGCTTCAACCTTGGGGTTTCTGATGTTGATTCACAACCTGCTGAAAAGGTTGTGATGACCACAAGAAAAATGGAGGAGCATGAATTCAGAGAGTAAGTTCTAATACTGTTTTTCCAAAAGTAGTATAATATAATAAAACAAGATACATTGATTTTGTTCTTGAAACAGGTTGCTGAATGAGTCGGAAGACGAAACTGAAGATGTTATGATTCGGAAAACAAAAACTCGCAAATTCAGAAATCTTCCAATCAACCTCAGATCACCTTTCTTGAAAGAAGCTAACACAGATGTCAATGTTGTCAGCAAGAAGGAGCAGCTCATTGCCGATTACGCTTTCCTCCCGACAACTGCCAACAGCGAAGGGTAAAATTTCTGTATAACTCTGTTTTTAAATGAATTCTACTCAGTTCTATGGTTTATGTAACTGAAAATTAATATTAAATTAACTGAATTCTACAGAGAGTGCTTATTTAGAGAGAGAGATATGTTTGGTTTCAAAACTGATTTTGAAACACTCCTTCCAAAAACATGGGTTGTGAGCAATATAATTGACATATGGTGCCGGAAGCTCAACTACGACAACATGAGAAGAGCACCTGGCAAACCAAAAAGGATTTTCTTTTCAGTTCTATTAACAGTAAGTACTAAACTTTTCATCAGAAAGTAATAAAAAAATCAAAAACTAAATGTGTTTAAAAATTACAGAGATTGCTTGTCGATTCAAAGGAAGAAAAAGATTTAGTTCGAGGAATTGATTCAGAGCTTCTCCACTTGGACATTGAAGACGTTGATCTGGTAATGAAGGCCACTTTGTGAGAATATTATGTGATAATTGAGCCAATAATATACTAACAGTTTGGGGGTGGAAATGTAGGTATTCTTCCCTATTTTTGATGAAAACCATTATTGGGTGATGTGCTTCAATTTCAAAAATGGGTTGATAGAGGTGATGGACAACAAGCCTCTAATACCAGGATTCTCAGCTATTGATAAGTATGGAGAAATTTCAGAAAATGTGGTAAGTATCAAAATTAATTAACTAATTACTATTTTTATAGTTTGTTCACCTAGATTAATAGCAATTTCTCATGTGTGTGTATCTGTGTATATATGTATTATTACATTGCATAAAACAGAAGTTGAAGTTTGTTCAGTATCTAAAGAAGAAGAATCTGAAAAAGAAGAATGTCGTAGAAAGCTTCAAGCTGAAAATGCTGAAAATGAAATGGCGCAACCGTAAGAACAATACTGATTGCGGCATTTACTGCATGAGGCACATGGAGACGTACCAAGGTGAAGGAGATGACTGGGCTAGTGGATTTGTGAAGGACAAGGTAATTATTTCTTTCAAAAACAGTGGATTCACTATTGTTTGAGTTTTGGTTCTAAATCATTATACACTCTTCAACAGGAAGATGACTTCATGAAGGTCCTTCGTATTAAATATTGTTCAGCGATTCTGATGATGAGGGAAAATGAAGTCAAGAAAGAAGTAGAAAGAAAGGCAGGAGAAAATGCAGTTGTGAATTGTGTATTGTAAATTGTTAAAAATTGGTGAATTGTGAAATCTAAAATGTAGTGTGAATTGTGAAATCTAAAATGTAGTGTGAATTGTGAATTATATTGAAGTTATGTTTAAAATTTGTCCTGAATATGAATTTGTTGTAGTGGGATTGAAATTAGATTTGTTCTTTGTACTATCTTTATGCATTCTACACCATTTAGTAATGTATTCTACACTATTTATAAACACAGTCTCCTAAATTTTGATTAGTACTCTAAAAATAAACCCTAATCCCTAAATATAAGCACATAAAGATTGTATGGGGTAGGGGACCATACCTTCTACATGGACCCCAGCCCAAATATAAAATAAATCAGGCCCAAAAAAATAATTTACCTAATTGAGACCCTATACCATGGGGTAGGGGCCCATGTAGATTTTATGGTCCCCAGCCCAAAGTATAAAAACAATTTCGGCCCAAAAAAATTGGCCCTATACACACGAACACGAAAACGGAAACGGTTTCCTCTCTCTTCCTTCTCACATTCATTCTCTCAGAAAACAATTACAACGAACGTCCGGCGACTACGGAATCGACAACGGCAACGGCAACCACCACTCGACCGCGCCTCCTCCAAAATTAACTCTACCACCGCGCCTCTTCCACAATCGCGCACCGCAGCAGCAATCGAACTTCCGTCTTGCTAACCTGATACAACCACCATCCTTGGCCTCTGCAACTTCACCGGAGTAGGAGAAACAGCATCGCAGCAACTATCGTCCGGTCATCTGAAACCCTAAATTCATATAAGGTAAGTGGAAACCCTATTTTCACCAATATCAATTAATTTTCAGGTTGCATGTTACAAAGCCTTGTCTACTGTGATTTGTATGACTTCTTTAGAATTCAAAATTGATTTATATGCTAGATTGTAGTAGTTTGGAAAAAAAATGATTCAAATTCTGTTCTATGTCTAATTTCATGTGTTAAAAACCTGATACGACTCTGTATTCTATAAGGAAATTCATCTCAGTAAGTAGTGTTGATGTTTTTATCACAATTTGAAACCCTAGATACTTGTATCTTCAGTAATTGGGAATTAATCAACTGAGTACTATGATTGTACTATGAGTTTGAAAAAAAAATCTCATGTCTTAATAGTAGAATGATAATAGTAGCATGATAATAACTAATAATAATAGATTGCTTAAATTGCTTTGTTCAAAACTGATTTAACAGAGTAGACTCTACTGTAACTTCTGAACTTGTGTGTTAGGTTTGATATGTCGTTAGGGTCTACACTAATTTGAAAAATAAATCAATCTCCTCTGTTTGTATGTGGTTTGTCTGTAAATGAAACATGCAATTCAGTGAGGTTTTAAAATCCAAATGTGGTGATTCAAAGTATTACAGAAAATTATTACTATTTGTATCTGTTTGAAAGGTTTTTGGGAGAGTATGTTTGACTGAAAATCAAAAAAGTAAACACTGATATTTTTTTAGACTTGTGTACTTCTGTTATGTTTGGAGTCATAGTGTTTGGTAGTATGACTTCCTCTGTGTTCATTACTATATTCATCTGGATTTGGTAAGTATAAATTTCAGTTTGCATATTAGGAAGCCTTATAGTTGTTCAGTTTAAAGCTGTTCAGTTTTAATATATTCGGTAGTATCTACTCTGATTTGTATGTGACTATGATTGACTGCAAATCAAAAAAACCAGCTACTTGTACTATGATTTTTGACTGTTTTCAAATTTGAGTTGAAAATACAAAGCCTGCTAGTTCTACTATGGTTTTCTGAGACTTCTAATTAGTATGTTTGATTTCTTGTGTTTGATTTGTTCAAAACTGATACAACAGAGTCGACTCTACTGTGACTTTTGAACTTGTGTGTTAGGTTTGATATGTTGTTAGGGTCTACTCTGATTTGTTATGACTTCTACTTTGAAAAGTAAATAATTATTCTGTTTTTTACACTTTTTAGGAAATGAAAAAACAATTAGTTCATAAAAGACGCGGTAAGACGGCAAGAAGCAGCCCGAGGAAGAAACTGGATTTCAGTCCAGAACAAGACAAGGTTGGAGAGGAGCGGGCTCTGGTTATTTTCGTCCCTCAGGATGCCTCACAGATAGAAAAAGAACCCGAACCTGAAGCTCAACCCGAACCTGAAGCTCAACCCGAACCTGAAGCTCAACCCGAACCTGAAGCTCAACCCGAAGCTGAAGCTCAACCCGAACCTAAAGGTTTAAAGATAAGAAGGAGCCCAAGGAGGGAAGCTGTAAATGAGGTTGCAGCAGCTGAACCTAAAAGGAAAAAGGTAAAAACCTAGACTTACTGAATGCATTCTCCTCTGTTGGATTTAGTAAATAGGGTTTAATACTCTGCTCTGATTAATATGGTTTGAGTTGACATTATTTTTTGGCTTGTTTCAATAATAAATGTTTAAATATTCATGGTTCAATAATTTCAGCAAAAGAAGCAAAAGCAACAGCAAGAAGCTGACAAAGAAGCTACTGCAAAGGATAAAGAAGAAGCAGAGAAAGAGGATCTGCATAAGAAGGAGATGGAGAAAAAAGCTGTGAAACAAGCAGCTTTGAAAAAGAAAAAAGAGGAAAAAGAAGTTGCTGAGAAGCAGGAGAATGAAAAGAAGAAGAAGGAGAGAGAAGCAGCACTGAAAGTGGTAAAGGAAAGCATGGAGAAGAGGAAAAAAGCTGCTGAGAAGCAGGAGATGGAAAAAGAAGCTGCTGAGAAGCAAGAGAAGGTACACAGTAATTGAACAGATTCTACACTGAATTGTGTTGTACTCTGCTCTGATTTAATATAGTTTCAGTTGACATTATTTTTTGCTTGTTTCAATAATAAATATTCATTGTTCATAATTGCAGCAAAAGAGGGAAGCTCCCAAAGATATAAAAGAAAAGAAGGAGAAGGATAAAGGAACAGAGAAAAAGAAGATTGAGAAAAAAGCTGTGAAACAAGAAGCTGCTCAGAAGCAGAAAGAAAACAGAGAGAAGGTAATATTATACTTTGACTTATATGTTAATATATCATTATTCATCGTGCATTTTGTATTTAGGATCAATACATGTTATTTTTTTCATTAGGATCAATATAATTCATTCAATCAAGGTTTAATAAGTATGTATTTACTGAATTATAATGTAAAAATGTGAATCTACACTGTAATTGAACAGATTCTACACTGAATTGTGATGTACTCTGCTCTCTGATTCTTATATTATTTTGTGTCATGTAATTAATATGGATTGAGTGAAGTATAATGCAAAAATAAGAACCTACAAAGTAATTGAATAGATTCTACACTGAATTGTGATGCCCTCTCCTCTGATTCTTATATTATTTTGTGTCATGTAATTAATATGGTTTCAGTTGGCATTATTTTTTCTTTGTTTCAATTTATAATTCAAATGTGTTGATTATTCTATTTTTGCAAAAAATACTAAAATATGTCTTGTTTAAAATACTTAGCAGGAAGCTGAGAAAGACAAAAAGAAAGCAGCTGAGAAGGAGGTGGAGAAAGAAGCAGCTTCTGAGAAAGAGGTGGAGAAAGCAGCTAAGAAGAAGAAGGAGAAATTAGCTGTGAAACAAGCAGATCTAAAAAAGAAAGAAAAGAAAGAAGTTGCTGAGAAGGAAGTGGAGAAAGAAGCAGCTGCTGAGGAGCAGAAGAAAACAAAAAGAGGTGCTTCTGAGAAAGATGATCCAGAGCTGCTTCTGGGAAAGAGGAAAAAGGCAAAAATCGACAAGGGAAAAGTGAAAGTTGAGGAGGATGAGGAGGATGAAGCAAAAAAGAAATTCCCTTGTCGTATGTCGCCAAACCATGTATCAAGTTTGGTTAAAGTTATGAATGAAGATCAGAAACAGGCCGTGCGAGATATCGGCTTTGGAGGTTTTCTGAATCTGGAGATCAGTCAAAACAAGTTCAGCTTGTTACATTTTATAATGGAGAGTTTTGACTACCTTACCTGTCGTATCATTCTCCAGAACGGAGACATTGATATTACAGAAGATGATGTGGTATCAATCTTTGATCTTCCAAAAGGAAACAAGCTGGTCGAAGAATCCACAGGTAAGAAATTACTGCACTATAACCTTAATCATATTATTGATATTATTGATATAATTGTAACTGAAAATATACTTTTTATGATGCAGGCCTAAAATGTGATGATATTGATGATGGATTCACAACATTTTTAGAGGATTGGAGGAGAAGATGGGGAACTCCTACTGGTATGAATTATAATTTGTAGTTCCACTACACATTTAATGATTCTAAATTCAATTAACTGATTGAGTTTATGTCAATAACACAGGTGGTCCTTCACCAGCAAAGATGTGTGAACGATTGAAAGGAACTACTGAACATGGAGATGACTTCAAACGCGATTTTGTTGTCTTAGTAGTTAGCACCTTGCTGAAAGGGAAGCAAGATAACTACTCAAACTTCAACGTCTTGCATGCTGTGAGAGACGTTTCAGAAATCAAAAATTTGGATTGGTGTAGCTACACAATTGAATCCCTCGTCACAGCTGCAAGATTGTTCAAAGAGGGTAAAAATCACTACTTCACCGGGCCAGTGACATTTCTGATGGTAAACAAATATGAACACTATAAATTTACTTTCTTTTACATATAATCCTACTTACTTTGTTAATGTAATCTACATTCTTTTTCCAGCTCTGCTATTTGGACCGAATGGTGTTTATGTCGAGGACTGTCCAAAGACAGTTCCCGGTCTGCAGAAGCTGGAATGCCAAAAATATAGCTGCCAGGATCAAGCGGGAAACTGAGACTGAACCAAAGAGGTTTGGGGTTGGGAAAGTAGTGGAGAGGCTGACAAGGCCACGTGAGGTACAAGAAGTTGTTGAACCAGCAGTTGCCCCACAAGATCTCCCTGCTGCTGCTGCTGCAAATAGAGAAAATGCTGCTGCTGCTGATCCATTGGATGCTCCTGATGGCCCTCAAGAAGCTTCCCCACAGGAAAATGCTGCTGTTGTTGAAGAAATCCCTGCAGATATTGCTGCAGCTCAACCGAAACAACCGAAAACTCCTACAGCAGACTTGACTGGGGGTCTTAGGAAGATTGCCGAAGGAGTGACCCAATGCATAACTGTCTTAACAGAGATGGGCAAAGCAGAATTGATGGCAACCATCCTTAAAAATGCCCTGGTCAAGAGCATGATGAAAAGTGATGAAAATGCAGAAGAGCAGCAGGCAGTGGTTGATAAGGATGATGATGGCAAGGAGAAGATGGTTGAACAGGAAAAGGAAGTTGAAAAGGAGAAGAAAGTTGAAAAGGAGAAGGGGATTGAGAAAGAACAGGAAAAGGAAGTTGAAAAGGAGGAAGTTGAAAAGGAAAAGGAGAAGGATCCAATCCAGTCTTCACAGAACAAGACTTTCAATGTTGCCATGGAGCCAACAACTGATGAAGTGTATTTTGATGATGACTTCATTGCTGCTGTCGAAGAAATGGAGAAGGCCTTCATATTGATGAAAGCGAAGAGAAAGGATCCCAGCTGCCCTTCATTCAACCTTGGAATTCCAGGAGTTGATTCTGAAAGCCAAGATGGCGGCCTATTTGTGGGGGATCAAGAAAACACATACATGGTCGTCACAGAAAGGAAAATGAGTGAGACAGAATTCATTCAGTAAGTTCTAATATATTTTACAAAAAATTTTTTGAATATAAACATGATTTACATTAAATAACTGATTTATTGTTTTTACTCTTGAAAACAGGTGCTTGCATGAGTCAGAGGACGATTCCCCAGATGTGATGGTTCGAAAAACAAAGACTCGAATGCACAAGAACCTTCCACTGAAACTGAGGTCTCCGTTCTGGAGGGGTACATTGACTGATGTCAATCGCATAACCAAGAAGGAGCAGTTCATAGCAGACTATGCTTTTCTGCCAATGAACGACAAAACCAAGGGGTATGCATCTCATTCTCTACTGTGAAAAATATGAAAATCATCACCTAAGTCTATTTGATCTTCAACTGAGTTTGTATTTGAAATTAGAAGGCATGACTTGTATAAAATATTTTCTACTTTGATTTCTGAATGATATGCGTAAACAAACAAATAATCACAAGCTGTGTTTTTTACTGTGTTCAAGTCTGAGTTGGCATGTTCAAAACTGATTCAACAGAGTAGACTGAACTCTGTTGCTGTGATTTCTGAACTCTGTTGTTAGGGTCTACTCTGATTTGTTATGAATTCTACATTAAAAAGTAATTAAATTTGCTGTGTTTTTGTGTCTGTGACTTGAACTTGTAACTGTTTGTAACTGATTTAATTATTTTGTTTTTTGCTAGAATAATGTAGATTAATTTATATTCTGTTTGAACTGTTTCATAGGGAGCTCCTATTTAGAGGGAGGAGTCGGTATGCATACCGAAATGATTTTGAAACCCTCCTGCCTGACACATGGGTGGTGAGCAACATAATCGACATCTGGTGCTTGAAGCTTAACCATCAAAATATGAGAAGAGCACAAGGGGAAGTTAAAAGAGTTTTCTTCACTACTGCTGCATCTGTAAGTAAAACTAATATGTATTTTAAATTAAGGAATTCATTGGAGACGCATATCTAATTATATTCACAAAAACAGCAATTGATTGCTCATCCAAAGGACAGTGATGATGAAAACCAAAAGTTTTTTGAAAAAATCATAGATGATGAGCTCAGATGCAACGGGAATCTAGACATTGAAGATGCTGACATGGTAAGTAGACCTTAATACACGTTTTGTACTGCAGTTTGAAACCACATACTAATGTTTTCGAATATTTGATTGTACAGATATTCTTTGCTGTGATAGAGAATGCTCATTTCTGGACCTTGTGCTTCAATTTCCAGAAGGAGATGGTTGAAATTATAGACAACAAGCCACTCCCGGGGAATCTAAAGTGCTTGGATCGTTATGGGGACATCAGCGCAGATCTGGTACAGATTCTACACTTAATTATTGAATGGAATCTACACTGACTTAATTATGATCAATAGAATTTAGTCAAGGTTTAATTAGTATGCATTCAGTGAATTATAATGTAAAAATGTTAATCTACACAGTATTTGAACATATTCTACACTGAATTTTGATGTAGTCTGCTCTGATTCTTATGTCAAAATAGTGGATTGTTATTAATAAGAACTGAATGAATGCTCTGATTGTACAACAATTCAAGTTTGCTTCCTACCTGAACTTGAAAAAAAAGAAGCTGAACAAGAATGTAGTCAACTTCAAGCAAACCAATCTGAAAATGGCATGGCGCTTCAAGGATAACTACAATGACTGTGGTGTTTACTGCATGAGACACATGGAAACATATAAGGGTGATGAGAAGTGGCAATGCGGATTCAAAAAAAGCAAGGTAATCTTCAATCTCATTCACCTCTAATGTGATGCTTGTATCTACATGTAATTTGCAGTGTTTGCTTTGTATCTATGGTCAATACTATTTCTGAAATATTTATTTTATTTTTCAAACAGGATGTTGATATGTTGAAGATCCTTAGAGTGAAATATTGTTCTGCTATCATCATGACAGAGCTGAACGAGGTGAGAAAAGAAGTTGTTAGAAGGGCAAGAGAGAATGCATCTATTGAGCTTGAAGTTCTGAAACAAGGATAGGACATTCATCAATCTGAGCATGGTTTCTGAATATTTGAACATATTTGAACATTAATTGATTGGATTAGGGCATTGAGTTCAGTGTAATGTATTGAATTTGTATTTGAAATTGTGGAATTTGTATTTGATGGAAGTTGTATTTGAAATATCAATTTGTATTTAAAACTGAGCATGGGTGCTGTTGGTTACATCTAAATCTATTCTAAAATATGAATTTGCTGTAGTGGGATTGAAATCTGAAAAATGGATTTGTTCTTTGTACTATCTTTATGCATTCTACACCAGTTAGTAATGTATTCTGCACTATTTATAAACACATTCTCCTCAATTTTTACTTGTACACTATTTATAAATTACATTGTACTTTGTTTAATAATCGATTATACTGTAGTGAATAATATAATCCACCATAAACCCTAAAAATAACCCCTAAACACGAATCCCTAAAAATAAGCCCATAAAGCCTAATCGAGGGAGGCAAACAATAATCGAGGGAGGTGAACAATAATCGAGGGAGTTGAACGATCACGGCCGCCGAAGGCGGCCGTGATCGTTAACCTCCCTCGATTATAAAGGGACACAGTGGGGGGTTAGGGGGTCTATTCTACTCTGTTTTGTATCATATTCTACACCAATAATCGAGGGAGGCAAACAATTATCGTGGTCATTATGTTGTTCTAATGAGGTCTACTGCATTTAGTAGTCTATTCTACTCTGTTATGTATCATATTCTACACCATATATTGATGCATTCTACAACAATAATCGAGGGAGGCAACAATAATCGAGGGAGGCAAACAATGATTACGGCCACCTTCGGCGGCTTCAGAATTTTAATAAAGGGATAAAGGGGGGGTCTTGTATCGAAAGGTCTTGTATCGAAAGGTCTTGTATCGAAGTGGCAACAATAATCGAGGGAGGCAACAATAATCGAGGGAGGCAAACAATGATTACGGCCACCTTCGGCGGCTTCAGAATTTTAATAAAGGGATAAAGGGGGGGTCTTGTATCGAAAGGTCTTGTATCGAAAGGTCTTGTATCGAAGTGGCAACAATAATCGAGGGAGGCAACAATAATCGAGGGAGGCAAACAATGATTACGGCCACCTTCGGCGGCTTCAGAATTTTAATAAAGGGATAAAGGGGGGGTCTTGTATCGAAAGGTCTTGTATCGAAAGGTCTTGTATCGAAAGGTCTTGTATCGAAGTGGCAACAATAATCGAGGGAGGCAACAATAATCGAGGGAGGCAAACAATGATTACGGCCACCTTCGGCGGCTTCAGAATTTTAATAAAGGGATAAAGGGGGGTCTTGTATCGAAAGGTCTTGTATCGAAGTGGCAACAATAATCGAGGGAGGCAACAATAATCGAGGGAGGCAAACAATGATTACGGCCACCTTCGGCGGCTTCAGAATTTTAATAAAGGGATAAAGGGGGGGTCTTGTATCGAAAGGTCTTGTATCGAAGTGGCAACAATAATCGAGGGAGGCAACAATAATCGAGGGAGGCAAACAATGATTACGGCCACCTTCGGCGGCTTCAGAATTTTAATAAAGGGATAAAGGGGGGGTCTTGTATCGAAAGGTCTTGTATCGAAAGGTCTTGTATCGAAGTGGCAACAATAATCGAGGGAGGCATACAATTATCGTGGTCATTATGTTGTTCTAATGAGGTCTACTGCATTTAGTAGTCTATTCTACTCTGTTATGTATCATATTCTACACCATATATTGATGCATTCTACAACAATAATCGAGGGAGGCAACAATAATCGAGGGAGGCAAACAATGATTACGGCCACCTTCGGCGGCTTCAGAATTTTAATAAAGGGATAAATTGGGGGGTCTTGTATCGAAAGGTCTTGTATCGAAAGGTCTTGTATCGAAGTGGCAACAATAATCGAGGGAGGCAACAATAATCGAGAGAGGCAACAATAATCGAGGGAGGCAACAATAATCGAGGGAGGCAAACAATGATTACGGCCACCTTCGGCGGCTTCAGAATTTTAATAAAGGGATAAAGGGGGGGTCTTGTATCGAAAGGTCTTGTATCGAAGTGGCAACAATAATAGAGGGAGGCAAACAATAATCGTGGGAGGCGAACGATCACGGCTGCCCTTCGGCGGCTCACCGCCTTCGGCGGTGAATGATCGAGGGAGGCGATATACAATCATGGGAGATGAACAATAATCTAGGGAGGCAAACAATGATTTCTAAAACACTAAACCCTAAATTCTAAAACCCTAAACCCTAATTTCTAAAACCCTAAACTTGAATGAGTTCTACTACATGTAGTAGTGCATTCTGCTCTATTTATGTTCATATTCTACTCAATTCATTCATGAATTATATTATATTAGTACACAACATCTAATACATTAATAAAAAAAATATCAATACAAATTATACAAATTCTGATCAACGGGAAAATAAAAATAAAAACCAAGCACAGAATGTCATCAACACAACATTGTCAACAATAAAAACACAAATGTCATCAACACATCATTTCCAAATATAGTAAAAACAATCAGGCAACAGAATCATATAACACTGCAGGAAATCTTGAACTTGTATTCGGAGATATAACTTCTAAACGTTGACCTCCAGAAACAGGGTGAACAACGTAACCACCCTCATCATCCTAAAAAAACACAGTAGAAAGGTATTAGAAACAGATTAGAATTCATTGTAACTTGGAATAAAAATCAGAATTAAAAACAATAAAACACAAAATACAAAACTTTTTTACCTCTAAATTCCGAACAGCCATTCTGCTTTTTAACTCGTCAGTTTTTGATTTCTTCTTTCTGCCTCTTACTTTATTCCATATCTTCTCCACTGTAGGCTTCTCCCTGGTTCGTCGCTTATACTTCAAGCTCGTACTCTTGGGATTTTGAACAACATCACTTCTTGAAGATGTTTCATCCAAACACCTATCATCGTCTCCTGACCGAACAGCAAGAATTACATCTTTCTTGATACCCTCAAAACCTGTGTCCCACATCAACCGAGCATCCTTGTTATTTTCACAAGTTGCTATGAAATCCACAGCCTTTCTACTTGCTTGTGTTCTCCACAAAGATGCTGCCACAGAATCTTCATCTAAAGAGGTCAAGGAAGGCACAACATTCTGAATTTCCCGACCCTTAACAACATCTTTACGCCACCTCTTCGATATGTAGCACTCAGGAATGGCAGACACACAATGTATGTTCATGACTCTCAGAGAATGCGAGCACAGGATACCAACTTCACTGAACAAATTGCATGTGCAACTCACACAATTAAGAGTAAACTTATAAGACACAGTGTGCTTCAGTTTTTCACGACCTGCTCGCCACACATGGAATGTAGTCATGATAGAATCAGAACTAACAAGTTTCTGAAAAGAAGAAGTTCCTTTCCTGAATTCATCCTCGAAAATGTCGTAAGCCTTCAGTGTATAAACATCTCTAGCATGCAAAAGCATTGGAGCCTCATCTGGAGACAATGTTCGCTTACCAATAAGACAAGCCAAATCTTGGGCTTTCTCATTGCTCCTCCAATCTGCAACCACACCCCCAAAACAATGATAAAAGTCACAGAGGTCAGAAGTCTTCGAAAGTTTGTTAGAGAGTGCTTGATTAGTGCTTTCACTTCTTTGGGAAGACAATGCACCACCAGAGAAATGATTCTTATTGAAGGCAGGACACCATTTCTCTCTAAGCCCATATAGCCTCAACAACCATTTATTTTGTGCACAGCCATATTTGGACATCACCCTAAAAAACAAACAGAATATTGTAACTACATAGTATGATAAAAGACAGGAGCATGAACAGTGAAACAGAGCAGAATGAAATATAAAACATAGTAGAATGTCAAATTACATCAGAATTCCATGTAATGATAATAATGAAAAGGGAAATTGCATAGTGAAAAAAAAAAAAAAAAAAAAACTTACTCAACCCATTTGTCTTCAAACTCGGCAATGGTATCACAGCACTTCAGCAAGTAGTTGAAGTCGTCCATGAATCCTTTGATGCGCCGAAGTGCACCGATGCGATTCTTTGAATTCTCCCCAATGTGCCATATGCAAAGGCGATGACGAGAAAGTGGAAAGACCTCAGAAATAGCAGCAGCCATAGCAGCACTTTGATCAGTCATTATAGTATCAGGTTGTCTATTGTTCATGGATCTCAAAAAGGTATTGAACAACCACACAAACGACTCAGTAGTCTCATTCATCAAAAACCCACACCCAAACATCACATTCTGTCCATGGTGGTTCATACCGACAAACGGACCACAAATCATATCATATTTGTTTGTTCGGTAAGTGGTGTCATGTACCACCAAGTCACCAAAGAGAATGTAGTCGTCCTTCATACGTTTATCCCTCCAAAAGAAACTACACAACCGAGACTCACCATCAATCTGAAAATCAAAGAAAAAGTCATCTTCAGTAGCCTTCCTTTTCTTAAAAATTTCTATTAACCTGTTGGAGTCCGTCCCATCAAGAGTCTTAGGGTTCGACAATGCATTATAAGCATCTCTAGGAGTAAACCCTAACATCGGTGATCCACCAGACTGATGTTTCAACACCCGAACAGCAGTAGCAACCCCGACTCCACTTTTCTTTAACTCTTCCAAGTATGAAACATGATTCCGGTTAAGCCTTCTATGAGATCTCATAAGGTGACTAGAAGATGGGCAGAGCTCATGGTTATGTTCTTTAACATGCTTCGAAACAACCCATACACCACCTCTGTCAACATGGAATTGTACTCGAGCTTCACAACCAGATCTGACATCAAGCCTGGAATAGGATGGATCAGTGTTGGTATTATTCTCCTTCAAACCAGCCTGAGAGCACACATACAGTTTCATTGATAAGGATCCATCTACTCTACATCTTCCCCTTGACCTCCGAACACTAAAACCCATATTAAAAGCATAATCATTATACATTTCATAAGCCTCCTGTTCAGAATGAGCAACTGTACCAACCAAATCTTTGTCAAAAGTTACTGCTGCAGTGTGAATACAAAAAAGAAAAAAAACATTAAGAAGAGAAGAAAAAAAATTCAGATCCAAGACTCAAACAAAAGAGAGTAAAAATGCATAGAATGTAGAGCAGGAAGCAATATAAAACAGAGTAGAAATCATTGCACAACAGAGTACAACTTAGAAAGTAGAATGAACGACACGTAAATGAAATACAATTATGAAGATGAGAATAAAGTGTTACCTTTTTCAGCATTATTATTAGTAATAACTTCAGAAACTGGAAGATCAACGCCAATGTCTTCGGAAACATCATTTAGAACTACAACAAGAAATGAGGACGATAGCAGATTTCATTAAATGAACAAAAACAGATTTCAAATTAACATAAAAGCATAAAAGTAAAAAGGACAATAAAGATGATTGTTACCTTCTTCAACGTCATCTGTAATAATAACTTCAGAAAGTGGGGGACCATCAATGTTGTCTTCTTCAGAATCAATACGGATTACTTCTACATCATCATTAAAATCAACTGAGAAAATGAATTCAAATACACATTAGAACAGAGAAGAATTAATTGAAACACAGAATTATAATAAAAGAACATCCCTACCATCAAAAGTATAAGCATCCAAATCAATGTCATCCATCGGAATGAACACATCAATTGGAACCTGGATATGATATGTTAATATGAAGAAATGAAAGCTAGTAATAATAACCTCAGTTTATCAACATTATACGGCACATTATGAACAGAGCAATTTACTGCAAATTGAGTGAGAGGTTGATTTGCATATCATTCAACCAAATCGCAACTAAATTACTGCAAATTATGAAACTCAAAACAAGCTACTGGAGATCCTCAAAACTCAATTTATCAACATTATGACCAATTGAATTGGGAACAGAAAAACTCAAAATGTCAGTGAACAGAAAAACCAAATTCAATGAACAAAACCTAATTTGATCTCATTGACAATTCAATCGCGAAACAACTGAAAACCTTATTTGAAATCGAAACCTAATCTGGAAATTGATATCGAAATTGAAATCGAAAATTCACAGAAGAAATACTTACCTCAAAACTACTGGAACGAAGGATTGGCCGTCGAAAGTCGCAGTATCCGTCGAAAGCCGCAGTATCCGTCGAAGGCCGCAGTCGTCGGTTGTGCGCGATCGAATTGGCCGTCGCCGGTTGTACGGGATCGAAACCACCGCGAAGAGACTGAAGGAAAGGAGAAAGTATTCTGATCACCTACGCCACCTTCGAACAAAAATCCATGCCGTCTCCCGTCGATTAATCGCCGCCGGTGCGGTGAGATTGTTGTATTTGTGTTGTGAGACTTTGTTTTTTGTGTTGTGTGTGTTGAGAGTTTGTTTTCTGTGTTGTGGGTGCGTAACAGAAACAGAAAAGAGGAAGGAAAAAAAAAAGAGGAAAAAAATAGGGTTTGAAAAATGAAATGGTTAAATATTAAAATGTGGTACCATGTAAATTGGTATGGTACTAGTACCACCCAATAAATTGCCCTGAATATGTGTATATATTAAAAATGAATTGGTATGTTTTTAACAACAATTGTCAAAAAACATCATTATATGATCTTAAGTAAGTATAATATTTTACAGTTAAATACTCCAAGAAATTTTTTCCAAATTCTTCTTATTACAAATTTTATTGGATTGTTGATGACAATGTTATTATTTTTGCAAAACTTGCATTTTTATTTTTATTATAAATTTCACGAAGTAAAATATATTTTTAGAATAAATTATGATGTTGTAATACTGTTTACTTAATTAGTCTAATTTTTTTACTCCTACAGTATTTATTCAATCACAAGACACTGCTCCTGATTAATGCAACTCAGATTACCCTCTAATTGCAGAATAAATTAAGGTGCATTAATGCATTATTACACCTGATCTACTTGAAGATATGAAGCATCTCATAATTTAAGCAGCAAACTAAAGCTCATCAATCAATCCCACAGATCTTGAAAATACAAAAAAACACTAAAAGATCGAAAGGGTTCCATTCGGAAGAGTATCTTCTTCAAGAGTAGAAGTCGACACTAGCCCACGACGACAACGATCACTTCGACACAGACTCACTAGATTCCAAGTCATCAACCTCACTCACCACCTTCTTCTTCAGCTTCTTCTCATTGTCGTCAAATCCCTCTTCAATAGCACTACTCATGTCACCATCACCACCTTCGACACTTTGCGAACCTGTCAACCGAGCCAAAACCACAAAAGACACCCCGCCCAGAATATTATTCACGCACCTCAAGAACACAACCGAAGTCTTGAAAAGGAACGGCGAAAACCCCTTGGCCAACAAATACTCGGCCCCGTTCAAAGTCTGGTACCTCAAATTGCTGCTCAACCCCATGTGGGCCGCCCACGTCATCGCATTCAAAACCGGGGGCGGCGCCTTATTGGGCGTCTCGAATTCAGGGTCCATTTTCTTCCTCAGCTTGATCAGCCCGTTCGACAGAGCAGTCCCGAACAGGCCCGCTGCAAACCCGACAGCAGCAAACAGAGCTCCTTTGTAGACGAAGGTTCCTAACCTACTCATCAAGCCGTAGTTCCCGGGCTCGAACATGTGACTAACGGGAGAACCAGAGAAAATGGCCGGCAGAGTCTGGACTGAGGACGACATTGTTGGGGCCAGTAAATACATGAGCACGAAATTCATGATTGAGCCGACCACGAGAGTCGAGAACACGAAATCGAGCTCGTTGAGGCCGAAATTGGGGCGAGAAGCCATGTCACCGAGGAGGCACGAGCTGACTCCGACCAGCTCCTCCATCAGGACCTTGAATGGGAATTGGGGATCGGCTGAAACCCTAGATCGCCAGCCGTTGATGAAAGCCCCGATCGGTCCGAACGCATCTGATGACGGAGGGAGCTTGGATTCATCGCCGTCTCCTCCACCACCGCTCCAACCTACGCCTCCGCCATCTCCGTTTCCGCCGCCGCCGCCAGCGCAAGGCGGGTGGGATTTGGATAGAAAACCAGGGTGAGGAATCGTACTCCCGGCGAATTTCAACGAGGGGAGGGGAGTGGTGATCGGGAAAGTGGCGTCGGGGAATATCGGGCCGAATTTTGTGAAGTCGCGGGCCCCACCACCGGACGAGCGGGGAAAGTGACCGGCGAGAGGAGAGTAGCGTAGCTGAGACGTTATTGCCATACTACTTTTTATCTGAGACAACCACAAAAACGACAGAAAGCTGAATTTCAAATCGCCATGGAAAAAAACAGAACAACGGAGAAAAGGGAAAAAGGTGAGGTATAAACAATCTCGATGAAACCAAGAAAAAAAAAATGCAGAAAAATGAGCAAGGAGATCGTCGATTCCGAGGCCTTCAAAACCTTGATTAAACAATGGATCAAAGCCGCATGGATCAAAAAGAAAGAATTAAATTATATACTGTATTTAATATCCTAAAAAAATTGCGATCAAGGTCGATCACAGGAACACACGTAAAAATAAATTAACCTTGGACTACGATTGTTGGAGTCACGGTTGTTGGAGTCTGAGATCCAGCTGCATTTAAATATATATCAGTGACTGTGAGTATACATTACTGTAATATTGGAGTTGAAGCAGAAGAGGAAAGGTGAACGTGAACGTGAATTGTGCGAATTTTCTGTGGGCTGTTTATGTTTAATAGGCCCTGCCTACCTACTTATTTGGGACTTTGGGGCCTTTGGCCTGGCCCACTAATCATCGTACATGTAATGCAGAAGCTAGAACTTGAGCCGAGGAGTGTACAATCGCTATAAAATCAAACTATTACAGTAATGATAATGAATCAATAATCATATTTTATTTTGTGTATTAGTTTGAGATATTTTAATTAGTTTAAAATCGGATGAAGAATGACGATCTTGACACTTATCTTGGGTTGTAGTTCTTAGAATGATCAACTAAGCACTAAGTATTAAACACTTTAATCTTGAGTTAAACACTTGTATCTTGAGTTGTAGTTCTTAGAATGATCAACTAAGCACTAAGTATTAAACACTTTACTTATTAAGCTTTTTAATTATCAAGTATCTATAGGATAAGGCTTTCCATATTTTCATCATTTAATTTAATAAATGTCTTCTTAAACTGAGTAATTTAATCATTTATTTTTCATCAACTGATGGCTAAATTTTGACAAAAATTAAAATCTATAATTATCTAATGCTATAGAAAAATTATTGAAACCAATCCTGGAATTACAAATAAGATAAGTGATGAAAATAGGCTTCTAATTCTGGCATTCACAAGTGAGCTGAGTAAGAAATTAGTCTTTACACACTGTGTAAACCAGTAATCGATTCTTACCTTGACCGCCATGATGAGACATCATCCACAAGGAGATATGAAGCTTCTCCGTTATCATAAACAGACTCAAGTCTGCAAGATAAAATCAACTGAATCCAAATAGTAGGAGACAGTGAAAGCAAAAATGAACATGATTTTATTGAAATATAAATTTATGTACAAGGGGGCATCTTTCGTTTTCTGTATTTGCTAGAACCAAAAAGATCATTACAGTCGACTGTCAACTGTCAACTTGAATGCTAACAAAATATGCAAGTCCGGAAATGTTTCCCCTTGAAATCAACTTGGGCAGGGCTTGACCTAAAGAATATATAACCTAATAATAGTTCGAATAATTGCACGAACTCCATATGACTGGTCCCCGTTCATGGTAGCAGTAGTTCCTTTTTTCTCTTTGTTTCTCTCCTTTTCTTCTGTGATAATGTATAAGGTACATGAATATACAACATTTGCAGTCTCAGACCATCATATTTAAGTCTGACAGGTCATCCATTGGGATTCCAAGGCCACCGATAAAATCATCATGATCATGTAACACATCGTCCTCAATATTCAACCACGACCCAATATCCTCCCCTTGACCGCCTAGATCATCCGGAACACCTAAAACATCCATCCCAGGGAGTTGAAGGCCAGATAAGTCTATTGGTTCCTCTAACATGTCCATGCTATTTTCAACTCTATCCTTGGCAATGTCATTCGACTCGACTGATGGCGAGAACAATCCTTGCGCACGGTCTGCCTTTTTCCGTAAAGGACTATTGGAGGAGGCAGACAAATTGGTGATTTTCTGTTTAGGTTTTGCCTTGGACTTTCTCTCTCCTTTGACAGAGGTGGAGGACAAAGGGCGGCCGATTTTGGCAGTTCCACTTCTAGACAAGACCTCTCTGCTGTTTCCTTTTCCATCTCTTTCCCTCTCACTCCTTTTACCTTTTGCGCTTCCCAAAAGGGGCCCACGCACACCTGGAGCTCGGCTGCTTGTACCACCAACGTCATCAAGTGACAATTCCCTCCTTTTCACTCTATTCCAGCTGTCTTCATTACCATTAACCTGTTCACAACCTAGATCTGCTGATGGGAAGCCTTCAGAATAATATGTATCCTGGTTGTTGAACATAGGGCTCTGCTGTGTGCCCACAGGAGCTGCATATATATTTTTTTAAGTCATAAAAGGTGACATAATCCAAAAGAGAAAAGGCAGAATATTGAAACCTGACGTGTACCTGGAGTTCTAACTTCCGTAGAGCATCCAGACATGCCAAAATGAAGTTTGCTATAGTCATTGTCAGTGCTGGAGTTCAAAGGTTGTCCATCAACGAGACGCGATACTCCAGAGATGAACATGTCCCTGTACAAAGGATCATCAAAGCAGCTCTTTCCTGTCATTTTGAACTCCTGGTACCGTTCCATTGCCCGCTTAACAAAAGCTAAGGCAGCTTGTTTGGCCATTTTACCAGTGGCACTCTTCATCCCATGTGCACTAGGGCCCCAGCAACTCTGCAAGGGCAAAATAAAATTAATTTGATATTTGGTTGAAGCATAAGAACGTTCCAACTTCCAATGGTAGTATACTATTATTATTTTGGAGCCTTTGAGCAGACCAAACCATTACACCTCTCATTAATAAAAGATGGAAAACTTTTTGCCAAACAAAAAAATAGGGAACTTAAGATGAAGGGTAATGTCAATATGATTTGCCTCCATGAACTATAGAAAGAGTAACCAATAACCATGGGCTGGTATTGTTGTCCTCGTTACTACAATGTTTGTTGAATAGTTATAGGGACATTTTCTAGAACACATACCAGAAATACCTTAACAGAATTTCTGAATTACAAAATTAACTTCAGATTGATATTGCACTTTTTTTCCTTATATTGTTCCAAATATTTTACTTCCTATCATTTAGATGTATATGTGAGGGGTGGAGTGGTGGGGAGGGAATTTTGGGAGCTGAACAGAGCAACTGTATCAGGTTAATACATAATCAAGCTTCATAATAAATATAATCCACAATGTTCCAAAAATGCTAGGTGTTGTCAGGTCGGTTACCTGGTGCCTATCCCTAGGCGACCAGGCAGATCTGTGCGTGTTTTAATTAATTCAACTAAATATCATTAATTAAAGAGTAAAAGTACAAATACACATCAGAATAAGTTAAATAGGAAAGTGTAATCATACATTAACCTAATACATCTATAATTGATTTTACTCTTTACCAACTTTTGTTTTGACACACCACCTTTCAAATTTTAGATTTTTTTATGAGACACATATGTGGGGTAAACTGTATGTACACTTATATAATTCTCCCCACATATATATATGGGGTAAGTTGTATATATAAGGCCTTATATATTTATCTCTAATCTAGTAAATATTTATTTAAAGATAACAGTTTATAAAATTTACTTTCCGCTTTAAAGTCGAAACCCCCCAAAACCCTAGAATCTTCTCTCAGATCTATAAATTCCGAGACTTTAATTGGTTCCAAGTGTTCAGATATTGGTGATTGGTTGTATTAGTTGACTCGTATTATTTCCGCCTAGACCCGTCCAGGACCTGCCACCTAGGGTGAATCTGTATGGTAGCCAGCCCCTTAGCGCAGAGGCCGTTTTTTTAGCACTGATAATTCCCAAATAGGTGATACTCAAGAGAAACTTCAAAAATAAGGTAAGAGATATACTCCCTCTGTCCCGTAGAAATAGAACCTTGTCCGTTGTATGTTACAAAGGGCATGGTCTTATTTCTACGGAATGTAGGGAGTATATTTTTGTCTGAAAATAAACCATGTCATAATATAAAGCCAAGTATCCTAATGTCAGTGTCTTGTCTGTTATAGGGAAATCGATATTCATGTATAATGAATACTGATGACATTCAACATCGTGTTCCTCGTGCTAGAAAATAGTCACCTCATGTTTTACAAGGAAGATAGTATATCATTTATTCAATGAAGATGGAAGGTGAAAGCACAAGTGGAGAAAGTGACAGTTACCATGTATTTTTGATAGGCCATTCCCATAAGCTTTTCAAGTGCAAACCCTTCAAACTCCCTACAACATATGAATAATGAAGGTGCTTAAATTGCTATCAGGATGAACAGGCCGTATCCACAGATTTAATATTGACGATTTCATGTGGTACTAAGAATTCCTTACTTTTCTTGA
The DNA here is from genome assembly GCA_954870475.1 of Euphrasia confusa. Taxonomy (NCBI): domain Eukaryota; kingdom Viridiplantae; phylum Streptophyta; class Magnoliopsida; order Lamiales; family Orobanchaceae; genus Euphrasia; species Euphrasia confusa. The sequence goes on from OX940960.1 coordinate 31,608,462, forward strand.
AGTTCCTTAGCTTCAGAAGCAGAATTCAGAAGTTTGCCAAGTAAGCTTTTCTTCCTTGAAACCTGGACATTGACTTAACAATGAGAAAGATTGCTAACAAGACTACAATTCCAGAGTTTTCATGAATAGAATTTGACAACATACTAAAGCATCAAAATTGCAGTTGTAACTCTTAACCAACATCTGAACAAAAAAACGAGCTAAATACAAAAAAAAATTATGATTTCCCAAGATAATCCACTCTAATGAAATCAAATGTTGGTTTGATAATTCTAAAGATACAGTGTATACCACCAACATAATTTCCGATACTCATCTCCATCAAAACATCATGAGCCCCTACTTGAAAGATCTTAATCAACATAGACATGGCATATTCCCCCACAATCCGTTTAAAGTTGTTTGATTGTTTCTCTAGTTATTTTTCTTTGAGTGAGTAGGGAGAGAGGTACAGGCATATATGTTGTTAGGTTATGTTTGTTAAAGGCTTCGACCAAAAGCTAGCAATTCTAGCCCAGGTTACATATTTAATATATAAAGCCACTTATACTACAAGTCTACAATATATATGTGTCTAAGTAGGGGCAAGCAAAATATAAACTAAATAATAAAGGGGGAAAGGAGAACAAAAATATGAAGTTACCATATACAATTTCTAGATCCTAACCTGAACTCAAATTATTACTTTCGTATGCATCTACAATAAAATTGTGTGTTATCTCCACAACTATGGCTGGAATCACATCTTACCTTTTCATGAAACTTCTCGTCCAACCTATTGATATCTCCACTTATTTCTTCCTCTCCACTCTGTGCCAAAACAAATTGATCAAGAGACTATAAACAATAACAATAGTATAACAGAACTTCAGACAACAAGGTGAATGGAAGCAAGCGCTAGACATTCCAGGTAGAATAATGAACATACCACTAAATCTGGGTAGATTCCTATTCTGTGAATCTCCATGAGAAGTTTTTCATTTATTGACAAATTACAATACTGATACTCAGAACATACAGTGCCAGGTATCAATTGGTCTGTATGTAGACCAAATTGTAACTGATCATAGCTTGGAATCCCTGTGACTAGAATGGGCGCATTATTGTGCTCCGTCTCATAGAGCGGTCTTCCATTAGATTTGATATCATAACCATTAGACATAGGATATCCCAAAGGGTCACAACTCAAAGACATCTGAGAGCAGAAAGTACTGGACTCCATATCTTTTTCCATATCAAAGCGAGATCCATAGACATCATACTTAAAGTCCTCTTTCCCATTAAAGGCAAAGCCCTGGTTTCCTTCTTCAGGAATCAACGCAGCAATAAGTCTCTGGTAAAGGGAAATATCATTCGGGGAGTTTGCCCCTGGAGCTAAATGTTCAGGGCTAAGTTCCACACTTCTCGCTTCAATCTCCTCTCTCCAAAATTCATTTGATCCACAGTCATTAGGTACTAAAGTACAACTGCCTGCATCAAGAGGTGCAGGAGCCAGCATATCCCCAACTAAACCAGGATTAACCTAGAATGAAAATAAATGTGTCAGATTGATGCAGCAAACTAGAGAAAAAAATATCATAAACGTAAACTGAGCTTTAGTCATAACTACCAAGTGAGTAAATTTCAGTTTTCATTCAATTGCAATGTCTGTAAATTCACTAAACCGCATCATGTTTTAGTCTGTGTCTGTAAGACCATACTATATAGGAACATAAGGGCAAACAACAAAATACAAACTCATACATTTATATATAATATTTAAACATAAGGTTGCATTAAGCACAGCTTTTTACCGTTACTTTGTAACAAGTAACTTCTTGCTGAACAGAGTAAGCAGATATCTTTAAAAAACAGCTTGTCGGTTTCAGATAGGATCTTCATAACTTATACGACATTGGGCATAGCATATAACAAAACAGAAACATTTCAACAAAATTGATATATCTTCGTAACAAAATTGATATATCTACACCGGACATATAACAATACAGAAACATTTCAACAAATTGATATATCTTCATAACTAATACAACAGATCATACAGTTACAAATGCCTTTAACATAAAGGCAAGCATTAACAACATATTTTATTACTATGGAACAATCCACTTCTTCCTGAATAGGGTTAATAGATGCCTCGTAGTAAATAAAATCCAACCTGGTCTTTCAAATAGGATAAGTCCACATCAGATATAAAACGAAATAGAGGCTCCATCATCCTCCAGAATGGGCTAGAGGGGATTTGAGCTGCATTAAATATTAGGCTGATTAATATAAAAGAACACCATACACTGAGAGCAAAAGAACTAATGATTGTTCATATTCTCAACAATAATAATAATAATAATAATGATGATTCTCAAAGTTTATTTGTTTAACCGAGAAATCCCGCTTATTTTTATTTTTAAAGCTTTCCGGTTAACATTAGTGATTGGAAATGGACATTTAAGATAGGATCCACTACTTTGATGTTATTTAAAATATGATACCAAATTTAGTATGTTTCTTTATATCCATATCAATATCACATTGATGTGTCATAAATGACAAAATCACATCACATAGATTCCCAATCATAATTTTATTTAATAGACAAAGAGTAATAATGAGGCCGACATACTACAATTTTTATATTAAATAATTATTACAAAGAATACATAAAGAATGGAACATATAATTAATAAAAAAAAGGTTTTCACAATTATAATTAATAATGGAACATATTTAGTAAAAAAAAAAAGGTTTTCACAAAGAATACATAAACCATATATATTTTCTATTTAACCTATGTAGTCAACATTTCTTTAAAACTATCCACGACATTTTTATATACATGAAAACATAATGCAAATAATTCCAACTCCAAACACCATGGCAAAAAAAATATAGAGCTTGAACAAAAATATAATACCAGTGTTTGTAACAGCATTTGTGGCAGCCAAGAGCTCTTCAAGACCATCACCAGGACCAACTGTTTACACACACGCACACATATATAATAAGAAATAGCCAATCAATTGTCACTTATTGGGAAAAGCAACTAAATAAGGTAACCACAGAATCAAAGTTATTCATTCCAACATTAATAATGAAAATTACCAACAAAATCTGTTCCAGCACTTATGGTGATATGCTTTTGTCGTGTATAAGCCTTTCTATCTGATAGCTTTCTTGTAGGGGGGCGACCCACTCGGCTGAACATAAGCATGTTAACAAAATTTAAGCTTGCATCACCAAGAGAGGAAAACAGAAAATAAGAAGGCCAGTCAAAAAATAACAATAAAAAATCTTTAAACCTTTCAGCCTTGCCATGACCAAGTCTAGAACTTCTAATTTGTTTAGTTGTTCCCACATTCCCATGCTTTTCAACAGATGAAGGCAAAAGGGACCTAGAGGAAATAAAGCCTCGGCCAGCTTTGCCTTGTCTCCTATTAGCATCTCCATGTTCATCCCCATTCAATGTCTTATTTTTTCGTGGTGGTAGCAGCAGGGTTGACATTTTCTGGACATTCTGATCACTTTTTTCATCATCGTCATAACACTTATTATTCTTGTCTCTAGACTTAATCTCAGTAGCACCTGATTCCTCACTTTCAGATAATGCAGCCGGAGAGAATGTGTCACATTTTATTTTGACTTGCTGGGGAGAGTTGACGGAAAAATGTCTTTCTGCCATCATGTCAGATGCCGTGCCCGCAGCAGGATTCTCATCATTGCCGGGAACAATAGGCAACAAATTAGTTCTTCTTGCCGTTCGAGAAGTCTTTTGTGGCCTTTGAACCCAATTGGCAACAGGAGATGAAGACCGTGCAGAAGGTGTTCGTTTACGACTATTAGCCCCAAGACCACCAGGAATTTTGCTTGTACAATTAGAAACTTCCCAGTCATTAGAGGATGTGGGCGGCTGCACCACTTGACATAACTTGGACACGCCACCAATCGAACCTGGCCGTGAGGCACGACCATTTGCATTCAACTTTGGGCCTGATGTAGGGCTGCCTGAACTAAAATCTTCCCGTGAATTCGTCCTTTGAAGGCCAAGAAAATATGAATGAGATATTATCAAACAACAAATAAAGTTGACAAAACAAGGTATGGTGGACACACAGGTCATGCTTATATATATATATATATATATATATATATATATATATATATATATATATATATATATATATATATATATTGACAAACACACACATACATATATACATGTATATATACGCACACATAAAGACCTAAAGATATAAATTTTGCTTTGCCCAAAATTCAACTCTTTGAATACTTCTACGATTATACAGTTATACTTCATATTTGGTTGTAGTGTTGGCCCTTCAATATCGACAATCGGTCCTACTCTTTACTTTGAATACTTTTTCCCAGGAATAGGAGAAAAATATTTTCTTTTTATTAATCAAAAATATCTCGAGCTGGCTTTCGGGTCTCGAATTTGCTGCAGTTGGTTTGATTTTTCATTTGCCTCCCGTATGGCTAATAAAAAAAATTAAGTAGACCCTTGAAAGCATGGTCTATGGGTAAACATAAGGCTGACACAATATTACCTAATTGAGCATGTTCAACCCATGGATTATTTTCAGCAAGGTCTAAAGAAAGTGATATGAGTCTAAAAACCCTCAAAGGAGCATAGGTAACCAAGATATCACTTTAGTACCTTTTATTCACTCAGTAATTGAACATTTCTTGGGGCTTGAACTCTTAGACTACACTGCATATATGAACAAAAGTTCTTGGATTGATTTAATTACAACTATACTAATATGGTATGCGGACACTTTATTCTGCAATATGTTGATACTAAATATACTAGCAACCAAACCATGATAAAATTTTGCTATTAATATATTTGCATTTCAACATTGAACTGATTTCAGAATTGAAAGGCGTAAATGCATAGCATCTAATTCTCACCAATTTTTGCATTAAAATTGTTAAAAGAACAACCAAAATTTAGTATTCTGAACAGTAGAAGCAACGTGAACCCAAATTTACACATTTATTAGATCAGCATAATCAGGTCTTAGAATATATTCAGAATAAACTGAGAAAAAGGTTGTGTCCGTACTTGTTCACAGCTTTTAGGTTCACTCTTTCTTTCTCTTGACCAATTGGACGCTCTCTCCTCTCATGGAGAACAGATGTGTTATCAGAGTCTGTCCTAGATACAGATGAACGCACGCCTGAGCTAGTCTGTGGAGTGGCTTCAGTTTTTCCTACTTCCTGGCCTCCATTATTAGTGCCAGGTCTAAATCAAGGTGCATATCAAATTAAAGAGTATATAAGTCTAGTGTATTTAATCGCATTAACAGTAATAAAAAGTTTCCACCGTGAACATATAAAATAAAAGGGGACGACATGCACAAAAAGGATGTGTTCAACTTCTTCAGTGTGTGATATGAGAAGATCTTTCATCAAACAAGAAACTATGTATCACTCATTACCGCCAACAGCAAAAGTTCACTGTCCCAAAGTTATTTGTTACAATGTTGACCATAGATGCAATCATATATCCACCAGCAAGACAATAAAATGCCAAAACCTTAGACATATTGAGTCCTAAGAGCAAAACAATCTATTACATAAAATACTAAGTCATATAAGCAAAGGAAATAATACCTAAATCCATGGGAGTCGATTGACCTTGAACGGGCTTCAGTAGGAAGCCGCATATGCATTCCTTGTTTAAGTTCCCTGTAACCCTCAACTGGTTTTGTCATCATTGAATTGGCAGCAGCATCTAGCTTAATGCCAGTTCGCTTTTTCTTCATTTTTGAATTCTCCCAACCATCAACAGCCACTGATAAGGATCGATTTTCACCCTGAACTGCATTACTATTAGAGAGTCTTACCATATCCTTGTCTTTATCCACACTGCTGGATGGTCTTGCAGAGTTATTTGTACGCACATCCATCTAAGTGTAGAGAAATATAGTCAGATAGATCTTCATGGAAAAGGTTTTGTAATGCGTACTTTGAATAAAGCAAGAGTAATCCAACATGATTAACAGGAAACACAACTACGTAGACTATAAAAATGTCAAGTTTTAAGAAAACATCAAATTTGATGGGACTTTACAGCTCATCAAGGAAGTCAACCAAATAACTTCTCTTACAATTCTAAGAACACTAAGCAAGAAAAATGACAAGAACAAACAGACAACTGTAGCATCATATCAATTTTCTACCCATAAGAAAGACAAGCAGAACCTTATACGACATCGGAAGTGAAATATGGAAATAAGTACAATGAAGGAAAGTAAAGACAACAACCATAGAAGTTCGAGTACGCTTGCTCGGGATGGGATTCTTTGTCCTCTCATCCGACTTTTGTTGCTCCAGTTCAAAACCACTTGTACTTGCATGATTCTGCAAACCCATTTTCCCAATGCCCATTCCAGAAGCAGACCGATCTATTGACAACGTATTGGATCGGTCATTAGACAAGGCATCCAGTCGAGATCTTTTCCTCGATGGGATAGTCGGGAAACACTTGTTAATTACTGATAAACAGTCATTGAATATCTTCACACGTTCCCTATTGCCATGCAGCAAAATAAGCGATCATTGTTATAAAAGTAAGAGCAGAAAGAGGTGCAACAGTAAAAACGTAAAACAATTACCTAGCTTTAGTACCACTTTCCCGCACACCAGATTTGAGTCGTCTGAGATCCTCTAGTGAGGGAGTCGACGGTTGTTTTCCTTTTGAAGATGCAGGCAGCGTATCTTCAAGAGGAATGCCGACTGCAGAACCTGCAAGTCGCTTAAATTCTGCTGGTCGATTCAACTTATGCTCTACAACCATAGACTTTGGATCAATACGCACACATTGGAAGAAGTTGAGCATATCTCCTTCAGTTACAGAAGAACTGCCTCTTGACATGTTCGGAAGACTCGATAAAAGAGGGTTCTCAATGTTTTCACGGAAGCTACTGCCTGGTATGTCCACTGTAGAGGCACCATAGGATCCACGATGCTCAGATGCATATAATGGCCTATCTGGGCTACCAGAAGAAAGATCAAATTTGCTAGATGCTGACATGGCATCAGTTTCCACACACTATCTGTGTTGAAATAACAGTTAGCACAATCGTGCATGGCATATTAAATTACTGCAATCTATTCTCATCAAACCTGCTGCTTAAGTGTTGAATATCCAACAGGACAACGATGGGGCCTGCAACTAAAACAGAATTCAGCTTCAACAACAGATGAATATTATTTGACGATTCAACTATAATATGAAACTAATCAAAAATCAATAGCAAGTCCCAAAATAAAAGCAACGAAAAAAAGAAGAAAGCTGGAAAAGCTTCATTATTTATAAAAGAAAAGGAAAGAAAGGAAAAGCTTCATGAGAATAAATGCCTCGGGGGATTTTGCACATAAGGAGATCAAGATTACATAGATATCGCCACAAAATACATAAATATAATTTGTCAACGTGCCAGTTTATTTTGAAGAAACTATTTACGATAAATTTTCTTTCATCGTATAAATTCATGCAGTATAACAGTACAGAGCTCTTTCAAAATCATTTCGTAAACGCTAGTCAAACAGAATAAATTTACAAAAATAAGTCAAATCAAATTTACAACCATTCCTAAATCAATTTAGCCATTTAAATAATTGAAATTTGAAACTTTTTTAATAACTTTCGAAATGTCCAATACCCATAAATACGAGAGACACTAGTAAATATTCAGCTGAATATGTATCATTACTGAATTTCCAAGTTTAAAAGTGAAGTACATTACAGCATTATTCAGCTGACAAACTAGCTCAGCCAAGTCAATTTCCACCGCTCTTCGGCTTCTCTTAGCACAAAAGCTTAATACCGCTTTTAAAAAGTGGTAAATATTATACATAAAAACGCAGATTTATTAGTGAATAATAACAACCCATTTTAACTGCCAACAGAAAACATTAAATTACACCTCTGTGATATAACCAAAACCAGCTAAAATTCAATGAACTAATCATCCAATGATCAGATTCAAAATCAGTAACCGACTTCGTTTAAAGCTAAAATAAAATTTCAAAGCCAGCATCAATCCTCCCCGAACTAATCATCAAAGAAAACGGTAACTACAAACTTAACTTTGAAAGCAATTACGGCTAGAAAAAAATTCTCACCAAGAACGTATGATCTACAAAGCTCTAGCTCATAAACTCAGGCACGATCAACATATGAAATCGTTAGCAATCAATCATCCAAATCTTCAATTAGGGTTTTAAAAAGAAAAAGAAAAATCATTAATTATAACGATTGAATATTACATAAATTACATGTATAATTCAGAAAAAGAGAAAAATTACATAAATATATAAATAAACAAATTTAAAACCATTATTACCCAAAAAATATCTGCCTGCAATATCTCGAGAGAGAAACTTCAAAACTACCGTCGACGGTGAGTCGTTGATCGGTGGGGGAAAAGGTCGGTCCGAGAAAGATAAACGCAGGCGTGATTTTATTTTTGAAAGAAAAACACCTGATTTCGGCCCGGTTTTCAGCCCGAATGATAAAAATAGTTGAAACTGCAGTGCCCCCTAAATACTTGTTGTAATAGAATCTATAAATGGCTTCTAAATATTATTTCATGGAATATGGTAATACTCTATATCTGATCTGGCCCAATTTATTTGACAAATACGGAGTAAATAATTATTGGGCTTTGGGCCTAACAGATAGAAGTAATAACAGTAATACTTAGTTTTTTGCTCTCTTATACTTTATTTTAATTGATTTTAATTTAATTCAACTCTATTCAGTTCATATTATTGAGTTAAAAATAAAATAATCATATATAAAATGAAGTGTAAGAATTTAATTTAATCTATTTTTTGGAATTGAGTATATAGGTGTAAGAATTAATTTAGTGATATTGAAACTCATTTCTTGTATAATTTTAATATGATTTTTTAATTACTTATTTTAGTATCGTAAATTTATAAAAATCATAAATATTATAGAAAGATTTTCTAATAAAATATTTTCGTTTGAATATTGGGTATTTTAATTCTCTCTAGCATGACGGGTCAGTGCTTAAACATTAGGTACGTATATATGTTACATAAACAATGGTGATTTCTAGAGACGTCCTTTCATACATGATCTTAATATGTATAAACAATGTTAGTTTTGATAAATAATTCTAAACTATTTACACAATAAAAATATTATCATTACACGAAAAAATTGATATAAAAAATGATACCTATAATAGTTTGCACACATCGTATAATTATTTGCAAAAGGTATTTTTTATAAACTTTAATCTCACAATAAATTACAATTTATGTCATTATTTTTTTACTAATCTCATAATTAACTTAAAATTTTATTATTATTTTAATAAAAAAATCAATAATTTATATTGTAATTATCTTGAGTAAAATATCACTATTTTATAAGTACTTTTTCATCTCAAATGACGATAACATGTGTTCGAGCACACAGGATTTTAAAAATTATTCTTTCAGCATATTTGTATTTAATTTTTCATTTTTCATCAAATACACTCAAAGAAATTAAATACTTCAATATTATATTTTTAATCATAAATTAAATACATCATTTTTTATTGGACTACAAAACTAATAAAATTATAGAAGAACAAACTTATGATAAGTAATTACCTAAAAGAAATTGAATAGGACAATTTTATTTTTAAAACATAAATTAAATACTTCAAATTTTATTGGGCTATAATAAAAAATAAATTAAACAAGAAAATTATTGAAGGGTAATCTAAAAAACAAAGGTACTGTACTATGTGGTGTAATTAAATACGTCACTTTTATTAGTTTATACCCTCAAAGATTTGAACTTGTCCTAATTATGAGTTGGAACATGAAACAACAGGCCTCAAAGATTTGAACTTGTTCTAATCTTGAAATGGATTAGAACATGCATCAACAAGTGAATGCTCCCTCCATAAATCACTCATGCGGGCTGCAATCGTAACGGCCCAAGTTATTTGATTACAAGTCCAGTTACAAAATCACAATTAACATACAATATTCATTCATGATCCAGGATCACATATCCCAGCCAAGTTAATATGAAATGGAAGTCCAGAAACCACACTCTTGTTTACCAAAAAAAGAAGCAAGAGAGAGTTTATAAACTACTGCTTCCAGAAAGATAATATAATAGGCCAACCTACTTGAGGCTAGTCACCGATTATACAACTCTTAAGAGTTTTATATCTGGACTAGTTATCGGGACTGATGGTTAAAAACACAAACAGAATCCTAAAAGGTCGTCAATATATATGTACTATATAAGGATACATACACAAGGCACAAGGGTAGTAACACTTGATTTTTCACCTGTTACAATAGATGCTTTACGACACACTGGGATATAATTATATGAGCTCCTGAAGTATACTTGAGGACTTTTTGATTCACTTGTGGTGTTCTCAACTGAATAAGCCATAATATATTGGCAAGCTTCAGAGAATCCCATCATTGTTTCCTGTCCACAAGTATGTGAATAGTGGAGGAGAACTAACTCATGGTCAAGTCAGTTGATAAGCGATCAGGAGATGTGCTATTTTTATTGGCTGCATGAATAGAATTTCCATATGAAATTTCATCAGTGGAAAAGGAAGAAAGGACGATGCACAATTTCGATCAGACAAAAAGTGAACAAGAAATAAAGAATCTAGATTTCATATTATGGTAAGAAAAAGTTTAAACAGTTTGGGTGAAAGGCGCAAATTTTAATTCTCTGGTAAATTTGAGTATAAATATTTAGGGCAGTCATGTGAAAAATACAGAGGAACGTGAGACGAACAGCATATCTAACCAAATATATTAGATCTCTTTTTTTAGGGATATGTTTGAGAAGTGAGATAAGTTGCTTGAGGTTCACGGGTCACCTCATAATTCATAAAACTGTCGTAACTAAGACGCTGATTTAATTTTAAGAGTTTCCTGAATAATGAAGCATAGTTAGTGTATAGGCACATGATTATTTTTTTTAACTTTCCTTTCAATGATTTAGCATTTAAGAAGTTGTTTAAGAAGTGAGGTAAGTTGTTTGAGGTTCACGGGTCACCTCATAATTCATAAAACTGTAACTAAGACGCTGATTTAATTTTAAGAGTTTCCTGAATAATGAAGCATAGTTAGTGTATAGACACATGATTTTTTTTAACTTTCCTTTCAATGATTTAGCATTTAAGACGAGAACAGGCTTCGAAATGATAAGTTCTAACCCTTAAGCTAAACAAGTGAGACCAACTTTTACCATGTCATAACGGATACAAAAGTAAGACAAAATACCGGGCAAAATAAGCAGCTTACCAGAAGATTTGGTTAACCCTTTTACGGGCTCAAAATTTCTGTAAGTATAGCCAACAAAACTCAAATCTTTTGGATCACGCAACTGCCATGAATATAATGAACATGGAGATATCAGTAGGTATAAAGAAATCAAAATACGCTAATGAGAAAATTTTCAAGGAGTGAAAATTAAGCTATGTTTTCCATGACTTGCACTATACTGCCACACACCATAGCAGTGGAATTAGTTTTAAATCAATGAAATGTTAAAAGAAGATAATATTGATAAATTAAATCGTTTCATCTCCAACAGAGATGTCTACCAATAGTAACTTCCTGTCTAACTTGGCACGGGAAATAATTAACTGCAAAATCTATCGACGGACTGTCCGTCGGTAAAACATGGAGAGTATTATGTGTGTCTGAAAACATCTATCAATAACATTAAACAGCTTCTATGTAAATTTATATAACTAGCTACGGAACTCCGTCGCTAGTTTTACGACAGAAATATTCCGTCGTCGAAACCTTGCTGGACAACAGTTCCACAGTGCGTATTTACGTGGTTTTCCGTCTTATTGATGGATTCTGACTGTTTAATGATGGATAATCCAGCCATTATTTAAAATTTCATTGTACATTATTTTTTAAGTAATTTAAAAATATATAAACTTATAAAGTAATTTTAAATTTACAATTTTTAGAGGAAACAAGCCATCTCTTAATATTGATTTTAAGATTAAAGGTAACTAACTTGTTACTTGGAAATGTGACAATACTCCGTTTTATGTAATGGGCTTATATTGGTAATATTCATTTAACTAATGCTTTATGTGCTCATAACGCTACAATCTAAATGCAACATTAGGAATTGCATTATTAATAACATGTAAGATTCACATAAGGAGATAAAACACGAATCTTGATCTGTTTACTACACTGTTTAATTCTCTATACACTCATCACCTGATAACACCTTTTAGTTCGTACGATATCATCAATGGGGCCACTACTGTGCAACTTACATTTTTCATGTTTATTGATGTGTGGGTTGAAAAACTTGGGAAATAATAGAGTATAGAATGAAAATTTTCGGAGTACTACTGAACAAATAGAGAGATTTCCCCCTCAACCCCTACTCACATTCAGGAAAACCTGTGACTCGGGGTAATTGAAAGGAAACACAAAACTCAGTGCCCCTAAATATTGGGAAAACTGAAGCCGCTTTCAGGACAATGTATATTCTTGTAGGCATTGTTTGTGGGTTCCCAATTATGATTTAAATTAGATTATTGTCTGATAAATGAGTGCTTAGCATATGTTCACATAGGAATTTCATTAAATGCAAGAAATAGCACATTAAGAAGCTAAATACAAAAATAATCTAGAAATCATTCTTAACAATTAATGAACTGAAAAAACGGACCTTCCTCCATGCCACTGAACTGGATTTTGCTGGCGGGGGATCCACCTACATATATTGATGCAATATGCATCAGAGAGCTAGTAATCAATGCACAAGTTAAAAAACAAAATCATCGAAATATCAAGATCACGTGTGAAAGGACGCCTCCAGATATCACCATCACGGTGGAGAAGAAAAAAACAGTCTAAAATTAATTGTTTGGTGTTTTTACCACTTTAGAGAAAGCAAGTATTTGTTACCCGAGTCATTACTATATTATCAAAATGAGTTTGTGCAAATTCAGTGACGAAATTAATAATTATAAGCTTCAATCATACAATTTACTAAAAAGCTAATAACAATCTGCAATAAAGAAACATATTCTACGACCAAGAATATCAAATTTAATTAGAGAAAAAAAAAGGTAGAAAGTACATAAGAGTCTACCTCATCATATTTCATGAAGTTCTGAGTATCAAGTTGCCCATTCACCTCTGGTTTGTAAGCTGCTTCCATCTCATAAAGCTTGTCCCACTTTATGGCTTTGAACCATGGATGACCCTGAAGATATAGTATAATGGAACGTGAGGAATAAATTATTCAGTAAGTACAAAATTGTGTAAGAAATAACACCTTTATTTCATCTGCACCACGAGAACCTAGCCTATTATCAACATCACAAAGCAATCTACAGATCAGGTCCTTGGCTTCTGAAGACACCCTTGTATCACTTGGAAATTTTAGGTGACTTTTCCAGTGGACAATCTGTTAGACATAACAGAGTAGATTATCCATATGACAAAATAACGAAATGCCATTGCTAGAGGTTCAGATCGTAAAATGTGAATAGGTCTGAAATACATGTGCAAAAATAATTTTACATTCCTTAGATCTCATACGAGACACTAGAACCTCCTGTTAAATGCACACAAAACAGAGTTGATTTGATTATGAATAACACATCAGTCTTGGATATCAGAATATTTGATGGTGTCTAGAATCTAGATTAATATGCGTGATATTATTCCTTTTTTATTTCTTATTCATTCAAAACTCTAATTTATCCATCAACTATCCATATATATGCCAAATAGTCGAACGATGTTATATACTTATATCTTGAGTTTAATAATTCTGATTCATTCAACACCTATGTTCTCTCATGAGTTTACAAACACATAACTGACACTATATCCAAATCTTAAAGTTCTTACTTTAATTTTAATTGAACACAAATGTTTTCCATGTGAAAATAGCTATTTAATAATTTGAAGCTCACCGTATACCTGCACTTGTCAATACTCAAATAGAAATTAGAGTTTTACTTCTCCACGACACTAAAATGAAGAGGATTCACTATTTGCAATTCTTTTCGCTCTCTAAGTCTGGAGTTAAGGTTTAGAATGGCTAAAAATCATGTCCAGGAATTATGAGAAATTCATAAATGGTCACCTTTTTGCATGTGGTTATGGGATCATCAGAGTAGAATGGGGGATAGCCAAAAAGCATCTCATACATAATGGCACCAAGTGACCACCTGCAAGTAGGGTTCTCATAATTAATAACACATTCACAATTTAATTTGTTTTTCCTTCTGTAACATACTGTTTAGAACTACCCTCTTAAAAAAGGTGAGTGAAAAATAAGGTAGATGAGTAAAACAATAGAACCAAAGTTACATATGCAAATAATTGAACCATCGCATTTACTCATATAAAATCAAACTAATACTCAGTGTAAATAAACTAACCAATCACACTCAATCCCATAGCCTTTCTTAAGTAATACTTCTGGAGCAATGTAATCAGGTGTGCCAACAGTCGAAAATGCCTGTGACAAGAAAAGTACATTCTCAGAAACAAGTAGTATAACTTTATCAAGTATGATTAGCCAAGGAATAATCCCTGTGTTTTTGCTAAAAAGGGAAACAAGATCCCTTCACCTGAGTCCTCCTGTTCTTTTGCCAATGCTGCAGTTGCTCGAGGGGACTCTTCCATAGGCTCCCATCGCCTTTATCAGGGAAGCATCCATTCCCATCAACCGTTCCCCTTGACTCCTCTCCACAAATTGACTCCTTACCTTTAATAGAAGATAAACATGTGCAGTCAAGAGGTTTGCAGAGGCCGAAATCAGAGAGCCTCATGTGACCATTTTTATCCAGAAGAAGGTTGTCTGGTTTGATATCCCTGCAGATAAAAGGAGAAAATCATTAACAAGATAAGTAACTAATCGATTCCAAGTCTATCATGCTAATTAATCTGCTAACAAAAGCTTAATAATAAAATGCTGGCCTGTGAATATAGTTGTGCTTGTGGATGGATTCTATTGCAAGAACAGTCTGTGCAATGTAAAATCTAGCCACAGTTTCAGTTAAGGTATCTTCCCTCATCAACAAAGTCATAACATCACCACCAGGCAGGTATTCCATTACTAGGTACAAGTACTCTGCATCTTGAAACGAACAATAAAGTTTCACGATATAGTCGCTGGAAACTTCAGCTAGCAAGTTCCTTTCAGCTTTGACATGTTCAACCTATATATAGCATGAAAAGACATACAACCAAGTAAGAACATTTTTCCAGGACGTGGTATAAACAGAGACTGAATGCAGGAATAATTCTACAAGTTAAAATTTGCTAGTTGAATAGATCTAGGATAAAGAATTAAACCTTAAAAAGAAAATTTGAGTATGTGAATATATGAATTCATATAGTAAAAAGATTTAATCTCACCTGTCCCTTTTTAAGCATTTCTGATTTTTTCAACTTCTTCATTGCATATATATTGCCACTTACTTTCTCCTGGCACAGTCTAACCTGTCCCAGAATTTCATTTATAAACAACATTAATTAAAAACAAATAATTAAACCGTATCTTATAGATAAAAACAAATCCAATTTTGTCATTTAATGTAGAACGGAGATTGGTTGATTACCTAGGCAAAAGTAAAAAAGTCTTTTGGAGATCTTACAACCAGATAAATAATATCAAGATAGCATATGTATGATCCACCCTCACAAAGACATAAGAATGAAGTTCAAGGATAGTATTATGCTGGACACATAAATTTTAGGTGACAGTTTATGAGATGCATGTTGTCAGTTAAGATAAGAATAAATGGAATGTCAGTGGAGGAAAACTATCGATACACATTTTATCATATACTAGGACCAGTACATGTCGAAAAGGCATATACATAAGAGTAAGAAATGAAAACAACGTGCGATATCTTTGAGGAAAATGAAGACAAAAATGCATTTTCAAGGCAATGGCACACAGTGATTATGATCAGGGTTCTGTAACTACGAGGATGTGTCAGCCATACTTATGTTATATATTTTAAAATTTTAACTAGGTAGAACTTCAATAGAAGATATTACAAACTTATTTGAAATTTATGCAATTGAAATAAACAGTATGCCAGAATGCAGTTTATGGAGTGCTTTATGTAAAATCATGGTGTAGCAGCATCAGGATATATAAATATAAAATTCTAGAACCTCTCCAAAGGCTCCTCTTCCTATTATGGTTAAGAGCTCAAAAGCATCAACAGAAATCTTGTTCCGCTTCAATCTCATATATTCTGTCTCTTTGCGCTCCAAATCCTTCAAAAACTCCCCGCGCTCTTCATCTGGTACACTTGAATTAGCCAACATCTTTTCTAGCAGTTGACGCCTGCGATTTTCCACAACATAGTTACTTAGCGCCTGACAATGTCAACTAACACCATCAACTATTTACTTGCTTACGAATATAAAAATAAAAGAATAATTTATTAATGTAAGAAGCGCTGTCAATGATGGATTATGGCTCATTCAAAATACCCTTTCTAGGCATTGGTATAGTCTATAGATCATGTTGGCGTGATTCACGAGTTTCAACAACAGAATGAAGAAAATAATAAATTGTTTCATAAATGCATTCAGCTTGTCATATCCATTATCTACACACTTGTAATTTGAAGAAATAAAATCAACATGGTTTTCTGCAAAAATCCCACCCACAACACAATAAATGTAAAAGGAAAATCATATACAGTGCCATGTGTAATATCAGAAGCACTTGTCATCATAAATCAGCCCAACATAGAATTTAGCATTAAATGAAATTCTTCCCCAAATTTAATAGTCCTGGACGGCGAAGTTTAAATGAAAATTCACACACACAAACCTCCAATTCACAATTTCACAAAATTCACTGGAACCGAGCGATTCCCATTTCTTCTAAGCGCACGATTAATTTCAGAGAATCGGATTAAATTCCTCACATGCATGCATTACGATTGAAATCAATTTCACACACACATACACAGAGAGAGGTATAACCTTTGCCTGCGTTCCTGCATGTTTTTCATGTGGCTTTTGTAGTGATTCTCGATGAATCGCTTGGCCGCGGCGGCTCTCTCGAGGGTCAAACTCGATCCCATCACCTCCTCCGCCTCCGGCGCCTCCTGATCCTCCTCCGCCAATTGTTCCTGCATCTCCTCGTCCTCCTTGACAATCGCCAAAACCCGCTTCCCGTCCGCCGTATCCATCCCGCACTTACACGCGAAGGATACTGTGTGAGTTATATGGGGGTTATTGCTGAGAGGGAAAGGAGACCGGCGAGGGGGACTCCCGGCGGGCCTGGGTCGGGAATGTTGACACGATTTTTGTTCGCCTTTTTTTTCAATCAAAAGGAAGAAGGTACAGCACACGCACATACAATACACGCATATATCAGTATTTCAATTGCGTACGTGGCAGAAATTGAGTGGGTCCCAGCGGGCCCGGTCATACCATGTGTGCTAATTCGACCCTGGCAGGGTGGGTTGTGCCCACACCCCCTTGGATGGCTGACATGTGGCTTCCCATCCCACTTAATTTTTTTTTACTTTATTTTATGTTGTTTTTTCTTTATTTCATGATTATTTATTTTGGCGTAAGTATATAATTTTATTAAATAATTATTATAAATTTAATTTAAATAAATAAATAATTATACGTTTATAATAATTAGAAATATAAATTTATTTATTTAAAGTAAATGATTATGCAAATATTATATATGCATAAAAAAATTGAATTTTTCAACTTAATATTTATACGAAATAAAATAATTATTTTATTTTATTTATTTTAAAATATAATTTTAACTTAATTTGTTAACATAATTTTTTAATTTTATACCCAAATACTTTACTTTTTATTTTTATTTTTTATTTTTATTTTATATTTTAATCAAAAATTAATATTTTTTAGGATATCAATCCTCTTTTTAGTGTATATATATATTTGAGACGAAGAAAAAATACAATATATTTTAAAAAATACTCCTATATTTTTTTGTGTTAGCGTGAATTGATATATGTTTTTTTACTATTTTTAAAATGAATATTTCAAAAATATATTGCTAAATAAATTTTTTAATTTATTTTATACTTACTTTTTTATTTATTATGACTAATTATTTTGTTCATTATTTTTTAAATGGACTTATAAAGATTACGATTAAACAATTAATTTGCTTATTTTTATTCTTTTATATTTTTAATTTATTTTTGTTCAAAACATCAAAATTATTAAACAATTAATTTGCTCATTTTCATTATTTTATATTTTTGTTTAAAACATCAAAATAGTGAACAAGATGATCGTTGAGTAACAAGTGCAATAGCCGCAAGTTGGGATGATGAACATCATGCCTTGCCGTGATTAGTTTCAGAAAAAACAAATAGTGATTTTTTTTTTTGTTTTTTTAATATTTTGAATTTATTTTTTTTCAATTATTTTTGAAATTTTATGAAATTCAATTTATAATTTTTTTTTAAATTTTCATATAAAATATTAATTTTAAAAATAATTTTTTTTAAATAAACTCATTAACCCTCACAAACTTATTAATTTTGCGTAAGTATTGATTTTAAATAAATAAATTTATATTTGTAATTATTATAAATATATAATTATTTTTAAATAATTATTATTTATTTAATAACTTATTTAAGTTAAATTTATAATAATTATTTACATAAAATTATATACCTACACCAAAAAAAATAAACATAAAAAAAATAACAAAATAAATTTAAAGGAGTTAGTTTGGTGGGAGGCTACGTGTCAGCCATCCAAGGGCTGTGGGCACAACCGACCCTCCCAGGGTCGAATTTGCCTGTGTGAGAGAGATAGAAAACGTGGTGGAACTGTGGGTGTGAGAGAGATAGAAAACGTGGTGGAACTGTGGAAGGGATAAAAGCGTGAAGTTCTATAGTATTATTTGTATTTATTTGAACTTTCCTTTTTTTTTTCTTTTTTCTATTCGACCTGCTTTCGGTGTTAAGACCAAATTAGAATTGATTATGTATAAATATGGATCAGTTTCGTAATAAAGTGTGGAAGGGTTTTATTTATGCTACACCGAATACACCATACATTTAATAACCGTAGATTTAATATTATTTTATACAAGTGCACACACAATCACACACACCGTTGTGTATGCATCAACGGTTAAGATGCTACCAGAGTAAAATACACCAGGTGTAGAATCTAATAGACCGTGTGGAAGTAGAAACAAAGCCAAGTCATGTAATAAGATATTTTCGAAATCACGGATAAATTACGTTGGCACCAAAATTTTATATGAATATTGTAATAATATTGTAACTAAAGTACTTTTGGTTAAATTAAAAATAATTATATTATGCACATCAGCACAAATTCATCTTAATATTTATGTTAAGTCATATATTACTCTCTGTCCTCTTAAAATAGATCCTCTCTTCATTCAATAGAAGTGGTCAAACTTTCTTTATAATTTACAAAAGAAGTGCTCTTCCTTCAATATAAGTGGTCAAACTTTCTTTGTATTGGAAGAGAGAAAGTACAAAGGGTTATGGAACGAAAATATTCTATTTTATTATGTTAAAAATATATTTTAAAAGTTTGTGTGGTTGTAATTATTTTTATTTGTGGTAGAAGTGTAATTTTGATAATGACGGGCTTATTTTGATTTTAAATTTTAAATTTTGTAATAACATCATGTTAAAGAAGTTTAATTGATAATATCTCATTTTTAGATGTTCAAATTAAAAAATAATATTAATGTTCAAATTAAAAAATAATATTAATGTATATTATTTTAATAATATTAATAATATATGATTTATTAATTTATTTTAAATTAATAAAAAGTGAAAAGTAAGAGAGACTTGAATATTGAATGATGCATAGCATTTGAAGAATTTAAATTTTTTTATGAGGGGAAGAGATAAGAAACTTCTTCACTCCCTTCATTTGACTTTCGATCGAATATACTATGTACAGGAGGAACTGACACTTATAATTTAGGACAATTTTATAATATTTCAATTAAAAATTTCTCCCTTTCAATTATCTCGCCGGAGAATCGTGTATATTTTACCACTTGACTATGTTCTTGAGTTTGAATTTGAATATTTTTCCAATAAAAAAAAAAAAAAAAGATTGAAGTACACTTACTACGCATGAGAAGTCCTATTTATCCTTTGTACACATCTCACACGTCTACATTTCATGCTAAGTTGCTAACGCATCTCTCTCCACAAAAACTAACAAATATCCCTCTCTTATCTTCATTGCCAAAACCAAACACACCAATCTCAGAAGTAGCAACACTAAAAAAGGACTTGTAGATTTCGAGCATTTAGAGTTTGCACGACCATTTTAATCGAGCATCATTTGCATCGAAATTCTACAATTCGAGGTAGGGATGTTTTAGAACTTTTCATTTTATTTTACAGTTTATTTAACAAGCGTTTTACATCCATGAATAAATATAAAAATATCCATTTTTATTTTTATTTAAAATTATTCACGGTCTTCAGCTCCATTCGAATCTCCATGGCGTCTCTCCTCAGCCCACCTCTGAATTTACCACTGAACAAGGTAACCCAGCCTATTTCTTTAAGGAATTTAATTACCACTGTTCCCCTTGATTTTCGATTGTGGGATGGCCGTAATTTTGAATCCCTCTTCGAACGCTTTATAATTTTGAAAGAAATAAAAGATTGAAAAAAGTGTTTTTCAATTGAGAAGCCTTAGTTTTGATTTCTAAATGGTAGAGGGTAAATGTACTATTTGCTTTCCTTGGTTATTTTATATGTGTTTGGATAACTTACTTGTTCAGCCCTTTCTTTCTTAGGTCAATAATGGAAACGTATTGCCTCTTGGTATTAAGACTCTGTTAAGGAGAGAATACACACTTCGTAGGAGAGATTATACCCAATTTTCCGCGATAAGAAACAAAGCATCACCGGAGGCGGATTTGCTCGATAAGGAGGCGCTGGACAACAAGAATGGTAATCACTTTATTCGCGTTTTCCGCTATTTATATTCAGCCGAGTCTTGAAAGAATTGGATGAATGATTCTTAGAGGAATTACTGATGTTGAGAATAAAGATAATGCAACCTATGGCTTGATAAATTTGATGTCGCAGTTTGTAGAAACTCATGCTTAGTTTCTCGTCTGAAAGGGGTATATATGTCCAGTTATAGTAAACATAGTATAATGACAACGAACAACACACTATGTTTTTTTCACGTCTTTCATCTATATATGATCTTCAGTATAATTTGACCTACATGGTTGTCTTCATAAAGATTTTGGAGCTGTGGGCATTCACCATGTCGGGATCTTGTGCGAGAATCTTGAAAGGTCGATGCACTTCTACCAGAATATTCTCGGTAATAAACATATTCCTTCATGAAAGATGAAAAACACACACATGCCGCCACGTGTAATATTTCTTGTTCTGGAAAATAGGTCTAAGTATAAATGAGGCGCGACCACATGATAAGCTCCCTTACAGAGGTGCTTGGTTATGGGTAGGGTCTGAGATGATACATTTGATGGAGCTTCCAAATCCAGATCCATTAACGGGTCGGCCCGAACACGGTGGTCGAGATCGTCATGCTTGCCTAGCGATTCGTGATGTGTCTAAACTAAAAGACATCCTCGATAAAGCTGGTAATAATTGACCTTACATGTTCACTAATACCTTGTCCATTCGACTTTTTATACTTTTTAGGGGACTTTATTGAGTTTATGATGTGTATTTGCATGTTACATAGGCATTCCTTATACCCTTAGTCGATCAGGGAGGCCAGCGATCTTCACACGAGATCCAGATGCCAATGCACTTGAGTTTACACAAGTGAAATGATGCGTAAGGGGATTATGAAGTTTTATTAGTCCAATCATTAAAAAAAGCTAGTTATCTTTTAAAGAATCAAAGTTACAAATACTCTTTTGATATTAGATTCTCTTTTAGGTTTACTACAAACTTCAACACTGCTAAATGTAAAAGCACATTGTTGTAAGATAATGATTTCGTGTAAAGCGAGCGAGGATATACAAAGTTAACCGAGTTTGGATCTTTCGGGTGATGGAGTAGTTTTAGGTTGAAGTTCTGCATACAGCTTGAATGTCTAGCTAATTAAGACACTTTTCTACGAAATGCCTCCCATGCTCGAGTTAGAATCACTGATTAAAAATAAAAAATGGGCAAGGTGGTAGGAGGAAAGACAATTGAAGCCACACGGCTTGGTTTCTTCCTTCTAGATCAAATATTTCATATAATCTATAATATTATATTATTTTATTTTAAATTATATAATCTATTACACTAATTACAAACATTTATAAAAAAAATTACTTTATTTATATGTATTTAAATACATATGATCAATTTTAATTCTATATTTTAAAAATATAATTATATTATTAAAAACATATCATAAAAATAAGTAAAAATAAAAGATAAT
This sequence comes from Euphrasia confusa, assembly GCA_954870475.1. Lineage (NCBI taxonomy): Eukaryota > Viridiplantae > Streptophyta > Magnoliopsida > Lamiales > Orobanchaceae > Euphrasia > Euphrasia confusa. The sequence goes on from OX940960.1 coordinate 31,630,962, forward strand.
TATAAAAAAAATTAATAAATTATAAATCTAATTATAATTATTACACATTTACACAATTTATTAAATACATTTTTCTAATAAAAAAATACTCATATATTATTAGGTCATGTCCATGACACATGCCGTGAATATTCGTCGAAATAATTCATTCTGATTTTCGGGAGTTTGCAAAGTGTAAATGTTTAAAAATTCGGACTGTAATCGAAACAAATTCTGGCCAAATTGAAAAGTGTAAAAAATTCTAAACATGAAGTTAGAAAATGTAATTAATCCTACAATTTTTATTAATAAATACATAAATTACTAAAATACAATTAATTATATATATATATATATTTAATTATATCATTTTTATTAATTAATAAATTACTCAATGAAAATAACATAATTATAAACTGAAAAATAAAACCTCGAGCATGACGATTATAAAGTACGATTATTGTTTAAAAAAGTGTGAAATATTTGATTTATTTTTTACTTTTACTTATAATCTTGTTTGTTGTTTACACTTTTTATCGTTCACTTTAAACTCTATTTTTCATTTTTTAACATCATTTTTTAAGTTTTATTATTTTTATTAATAATTTAGTTAATTAAAAAAATATATTTTTTAAATATAATTTCCAAAGTTTTATTATTTTTAATAATTTATTTTATTAGAAAAGAAAAAAAGAGTATTATTGTTTTTATATAGTAATTTTTATAAGTTTTATTATTTTTATTAATTTTGATGAGTATTATTGTTTTTATCGAAAATTTTTATAAATTTTATTATTTTTTATTAATGTTTTAATCAAATCTATAGAAATCTCACATAATTATAAGAGATTTTGAATTGTGAAAACTATTTTTATTTTGAAAGGATAATCAATCAAAAACCAATATGATATTAAAATCAATGAACTTTTGAATAACTATGGATTTTTTAAGACATTTTAAAATTCGTAATGAAATTATCTAGATTTGTATGAATTTTTAAAATTTGTAATGAATACCTCCCAACTTTTAAATTCTTTAAACTTTCACTCTAATACACTCCCCTTAATGACAAATAATGTATTAATTAATTATTTTTTGGATGAACTAAATTGAATTGAATATGTCTGAAAAAAATAATTGCTTTTTAAATTGAATTGAATAAAAGATGAACGAAAGTAAAATGAATTTTGTATAATAAAATAATTTTCACTCCTTCTATTTCTTAATACAATAAATAAATAAAATGACACATAAAGAAAGAAAATGTGATTTTATGTGTGTTTAATAATATAAAATTCGAGTATAATATATATGTATTGATGTTCTCAAAGACATAGTCAAGTGATAAGGCTTGTGATGATATGATTGTAAATTCCCAACGACGCAGGGTTGAACCTCGAGTGGGGTGAGACAAATTTTTATTAAAATATTATAAAATTTGTCTTGGGGTGAGACTTGTTGACACTGTCGCACAGGTGTCTACTACTCGAACACATTTCTCGCGATTTACATCTTACTCGATCGAGAGACCTCCAATCGAGTGGGGAGGAGTTTTTCGTATCTGATCTTTATCTAAAAAGAAAGTATTAAAATAATTAAGTGAAAAAGTAATTCTATAAAAGTAAATAAATGTTTATTGAAAAATAAAGTGTGAAAATACATTTTATTTATAAATTTGCAATATTTTAAGAGATAGTAAAAAAATATATATACATAGTTTTGTGAGATAAAAATAATATATATTATTAAATAATTTTAAATAAGTATTAATAATGTTCTTACATATTAATTATTTACCTAAAATTATTCATCTTAAATATTTTTTTTCTTTTTTTAAGATTTTGAATTATTTTTTAAATAAAATCATTAAAACCTAAATTTGTTTACTTAAAAGGAAATTAATTATTATGATTGTTAAAGTAAGAATTTGGTATGAATAATTTCTTAAAACTTTATTTTGGTATGAAAAATTAATTGATTTTTTAAATTAGTTTTTTTAATAAATTTATTAATTAGATTGATAAGAAGAATTTTAAGTATAATATTAATTTTAACCAAAGAGACTAGATATTTAAAAAAACATTTATTTAATTAAACAAAAAGACTAGATATTTTAATTAAGTTTTCCCCTAATTTATGTTTTAATATTCTTAAAAAAAAATTTGTTTCCATATTCATGATAATGAATTTTTCTAATCAAATTTTCCATAATACTGAATATATTTATTTTGTCTTTTCTTTAAATTGGCCATGCACATGGAGTTTAATAATATTGTATTTTATTGTTGTTGTAAAATTGTATGATTATAATTATTGATTGCAATGATTTGTATGAGTGAAATTATTTGTTAATGAATATTTGTAATAAACATTAAATGAAAAAAATATTACATTAAAAAGACGTTTGTATTTGTATGTGAGGCAATTTAATGGGGATAAATAATTATCCATCTGGACGAGCTCCCTCGAAGGCTCGAACTCGATTCATTCGAACTTTTGCAAAAAATCATTTGATATATATTTTGTAATGTCATTAAAGTTTGTGCCTAAAATCTTTAAGATCAAATTATATTTAAGTGAAATTAAAATTTAAAATTTAAGTTTGAAACAAATTAAGGTAGAAAGTATATTATATACTATATACAAAATAATGTCACATGTCAAAATATAATTGTCCATTTATAGAATGCTTTAAATGTAAATTTTTTTAATCATTTTGATTTTTTTGTATAAAAAATATATTAATGATTGAATATGTGAACATTAATTAACTTATTATCACAAGTTCATTATAATGACGAAATAATATACAAATAAAAATAAAAAATAAAAATGGAGAGAATATAAATTGACGTCTCTCGAATATATACTATACCATATATAAATTCGTTGTTGTTTCGCCGTATCTTCTTCCAGAATTCATATTCTTTCATTTATCTGCCCACCGTTTCATGGCGACCCACGAGCCGCCAGGAAGCCTTGACACGACGTCGGCCAGCGCCGACATCGGACACACCACAACCACCACGCGCCGCAGACCAAGTGTTCGCTCCGTTGAGCCTCTGCTGGACTCCGATTCCAACTCTCCCAAGTCAGCGGATGTCGCCGACAGAGATCAAAACGGCGCTAATTTGGCTGGGAGGCTCTGTGCTGGAGGAGTTGAATCCTCGAACGAAAATCGGGAAACGGAATCGACAAGTGAGGGATTGCACCGTGTTAAGGACGACGAGAAGGAGAAAGTGGGGAGAAACGGAGAAAGTGGCGGCGGCGGCGGCAAGGGACTGGATGCTTTTGGTGTCAAATTCGTGTACCGGCCGTCGGCGCCGGCTCACCTCAGATGCAAAGAAAGCCCTCTCAGTTCCGACGCTATTTTTAAACAGGTAGGCTCTGCTGAATTCATAGAATTTGTTCGGAATTGTTTTGTTTCCGATCAAATTTTGTTTGAACTTTGAATTAAGGGCTGTAGATATTGACCTCATGAAATTCTCATCTCTTTATTATTAATATTATTATTTTTGGGTGGGTGTGGGGTTTGGTTTTGGTTTTGGTGTATCATTCATGGACAATGTGATGGCGGTGTTCGACTATATGAATCTTTGGGTAGCATTATCTTCTCTTCTTGGAAAATCAGAACGCTAGATGTAGTTGTAGCATATTCGAACTTCCAAGTAGTATGTTTGATGACTTGATCTTTGCTGGAAATATATTCGGATTAATATATGTCGCAACAGGCACAGCGAGTGTAAATTGTTATAGTAAAAATTTCATGTTCTGTGAGAATTTTTCTGTAACTTATGCATAAGAATTGGAGGAAATATTTTTTATTTCACATTGCTTATAGATGTTAATTTCCGAACTAATTTGCCTAATCACCAGAGAAAAATATGATGTTAAAAAACTAATTGTTTTCTTATAGCAGAGCCATGCAGGTCTCTTCAATCTCTGTATAGTGGTGCTCGTCGCTGTAAATAGCAGGCTTATCATTGAAAATTTGATGAAGGTACGTACGTCTTCTATACCTGAATTGTTCATTGGAATCTTTGTTGTGAATAAGACTACTTTATTTTTAGTGCTCTGGGTATCGTATAGTATTAGCCAGCTGCAAAAAAAATCTCCAAAATTACCCTTGCTTCATGCGTTTTTCTAAAATCTTAACATGCATATTTATTCGCTCTGGTCATTGTTAGCTGTTCACTTTAAGCACGTTAATGATTCACCTTTTAAAGTAAAATATATCTATGGCTATAAAGTACAGGGTATCTAATCTTCTCTTTGGCTTGCAGTATGGCTGGCTGATCAAATCAGATTTTTGGTTTAGTCCGAAATCACTAAGAGATTGGCCACTTTTTATGTGTTGGTAATTGCATCTTGAACCATTTTGTTGTGCAATATTTTTCAGTGTTATCTTTATTTAATGCCTTACATAATATGCCTTTGCAGTCTTAGTCTTCCAATATTCCCACTTGCTTCATTTTTTGTCGAGAAGTCGGTGAAACAGAAGTATATACCTGAATGGGTAAGTAGGAGTAATTTGTTTCCAGTTCTGATGGAAGCAGATGAAACTGAATGTCTTATGTCTTCTTACTTTCCTCTCAGTAATACTTCTTGTAATGTGTTGAAATTCGGTCATGATGATGTTATGTGAATATTAATCCAACTATGTACATTTTTAATGTAAACGGGCATACTACTTTCCGTTTGAATTTTGCATGTGTAGGAGTCCCTCTTTTTCGGCAGATATAGGTCATAACCTTGACAAAATTATATTGAAGTATCAGATGTATTAATTGAGGCCCTAGTTGTTATTCGGTTATCTTTTTCATTAACAACTAGTGACTGATAATCATTGTTAAGGCCCATATGAATAATTTTATATGAAAATACAATTTTAATTCAATTTTGCAGGTCGCAGTCTTTCTTCATGTTGTAATAACGACAACCGAAATCTTGTATCCAGTTGTTGTCATTCTTAGGTATGTCACTTTAAGCTGTTTTCTCGCATTGTCTAATGTTTGTCCTAATCTCCATTTTTTTTTTATGTTTATGGAGAATAATTCTTCAATATGAAGACTTCCATTTTAAGATTTTCAAACCTTATTTCAAAAACCAGACTAATCTCCTTCTGATTTATTATTTAACTACTATCTAGATTTATTTGACTGGTTTGGTTTGGTTTAGTTTTTTAACCGAATAAGTTGTTTGGTTAAGTTAAAAAAGAAGTTCATGTATAGAACTTATTGTCAGTATTATTCAACAAATCAAGTTCAACTAGGAAATGAAAAATCAAGCTCAGAAGTCATACGAGATCACATTTTGATGAATCAAATTAGTGGCACCTTTTTGAAATGACATCGTTACAAAATGGAAATCCCCATAATCTGGGTGAAGAATAGTTCAAAGCTAAATTATTTTCTGTTACATTTTGATGGCATCATGTTTTATTGTTAGCTTGCTGTCTGAAAGAAAAGGAACTAAGTGAATGTTGCACATCTATGTACCTATTGTGCGGTAAATTATATTTCAGAAAAAAGAATACCTTGGGTGCTAACATCATTATGGCAAATCTATATTGAGTTTTCATTAAATCGTGATGTTTTCCTGATATTAAATTGAACAGGTGTGATTCTGCTGTTCTATCGGGTGTGACTTTAATGTTCTTTGCTTGCATTGTGTGGTTGAAGTTGGTTTCTTATGCACATACAAATTATGATTTAAGAGTGCTTTCAAAGTCACATGACAAGGTATTTTTATTTTATCTTGCGGATTGCTAGGATAGGGAGTAGGAGGTATTTCACCATCAAGCCAAACCTTGGGCTTTAATTCCTTAAAGATTGTTTTTTTTTTCCTTCGAGCTGGATTTTCTGGTAGAACATTAATTAGTCTATGTACTTTTTTGTTTCTCAGCAGTCCTTCCCTGACACTATATTTTGTGTTCAAATTAATTAAAAACTTGAACATACACTCTTACATTGGGGATATGTGTGGACTTCTTTGTTTTGCAAAAAATGTTCCCTAGTTCTATATATATTAGGCTATTAGCTGCATTTTTGTAGATATCTTAATTTTTCGCAAATTATTTTTTCTTTTAGTTTCTCCTTTAACATGCAACACACACTGCTGTATGTTTGTTTAACTATTTATATTTATAGTTGTACTGACCCTTAAGAGGTTAAGCCCATTCCACTGTACAGTAACAAGCTTCTTCTATGATGTCAGTGGGAAGCTTTGTCTAGTTATTGGGACATGGACTACTCTTATGATGTTAGCTTCGAGAGTCTGGCATACTTCATGGTTGCTCCTACACTATGCTACCAGGTACAGATGCTTTACTTACCTGTAGAAACATCATATGCAAATTCTTGAATAAGTATGATGTTTATAAAGCATCCATAGGTTCACATATACATATTTTTGAACTTTCATGTTGCTTAGATGGTAAATATAATGACTAGTGAGATTGGAAAGAGATATTTATGCTTTTGTTGAAAGTTTGTTTTCTGCTGTAAGAAACCATTTTGAAAGAAGAAGAACACCTTACTCTCTTCAATTGCAAGATATTGCCAATCGACCAAATTTTAGGCTCCTACTTGTGGAGAACTGTACATTACAATTTGCGACTTTCTGAGATTTCTGCGGACAGTTCTCTTGTATGTGGGTAATTTAGCAAATATATTGTTAATAACCACTAAGTAGTAAATGGCAAAGGAAATAAACTAAGGGAACATTGAGTTGATGGTTTTAGACTTTTAGTCTCCTGTATATTTTCTCATATTCTTTTAGCATTGCATGTTCCATTGTGATAGTTGATACTCACATTATGATGGTGAAGATGCCCTTTCGAATTGTAGAGTGTAGAACTGTTTTAATTGACAAGTGCTTGCATCTATCCAGCACTACAGCAGCTGCTCTTTATTAATTTGAAGGATAAGTTAATAATTATTCAGTGACCATATCTCAGTGTATTTTTTTCTGTTATTTTTTTCTGGATTGTTCTTGACCTAGTGTGTGATGCATTTATTATAACTGCATTTACTAAAATTTTAATTACTTCAGTAATTACTATTTGTAGCCAAGCTATCCCCGTACATCATGTATTCGAAAGGGCTGGGTCGTCCGTCAAATCATCAAATTGATAATATTTACAGGATGCATGGGATTTATTGTTGAACAGGTGACTTTCCACTTCTTCCAAGTTGACATGGCTTTTCCTTTATTTTACTGTTAACTTAGCTTGATATACTTTATGCTTTTATGCAGTATATAAACCCGATAGTGCAAAATTCCCAACATCCTTTGAAAGGAGATCTTTTGTATGCCATGGAAAGAGTCTTGAAGCTTTCGGTTCCAAATTTATATGTGTGGCTCTGCATGTTTTATTGTTTTTTCCACCTTTGGTATGTTCTCTTTCTTAAGTTGATGGAAATATAACTGTTATGTCCATGTTTAACTCTTTTTTATGATTTACTAGTACTTATTATGTATGGTTCCATAGGATTATGGGCTTATGGCACATAAATGCATCTTGTCTGTCCCACTTTTAGACATTGTTCACCTATACATTCTTGTTGGTTATATGAGAGATAGTGTAGATGGTAGGTAGCTTGGTGATTTGAGAACAATTTCTATCATATTTTGAATTCACAGTCTTCCTACAGCAGACAATAAGATAGTATGTACTCTCTAAATAATTGCAGGGCTTCATAAATAATATTTCTAGCATTTTGCTGAATATTTAGTTACTACCACTCCAACCGTTGAAATGATTGTTATTGGCATGATTACATAATAAAAAAAATCTAATACATTCCACCATAAATAAGAAAACTTCAAGGGCAGTGATACTATGAATTTTAGACTATTTAGTGAACAATACCAACCTATGTGATGTGAGATAAAGAGTTCTTCTGAAATTGATTTTCATTCGGCCTGATGGGCATTGACTTTTCTGGGTCTGCTATCAGCAAATTCATTCCATCATAAATAGTAAAATCTCTATAGCTACCAATATTTAAAGTTCATCTATAGCTGTACTTTTAGCTGAATCTGAAAAACTAGACTATGCAGTATGAACTAGAGTGATCTTCTAAATATAAACGGGCCACATGAGGTTCATTTCCATCTCAGGCTGAGATTGGGCGAGGAACTACTTTCTGGTTTTGTTTAACGGCATAAAATCGAGAAGTTGATACAAGTCTGTTCTGAGCACAACGTCTCATTTTTCTAAATAAATTGTCAATAATTTTTGGCAAAATTATTTATGTTTTTTTTGTTCTATCGAAGAGTATTTATGATCAGGAGTAGGGGTTTGCATCTCTAAATATTTTTTGTTCTTGCAACTGCATTGGTTTAATCATATCTGATGTGATATAGGCTAAACATACTTGCTGAACTTCTATGTTTTGGTGATCGTGAGTTCTATAAGGATTGGTGGAATGCAAGGACAGTGGAGGAGGTAAAATACTACCGCTGACATTTTGTGTGTGCTGCGGTGTTTTAGTAATGTAACCAATTTCATGGCTGACTAATTTTTGTGTTCTCATTATATATTGTTGGGACGACTGTCGCTGCTATCATCAGTATTGGAGAATGTGGAATATGGTAAGTCCGATTTTTGCTGAAAAATGAATGAAATAGTCATTGAAGGAACTAAATTCATTTTTAAAGGCTTGAACACTTTATGTGATGAGCATATTCATGTGAGCCTTGTCTTTTAGATCACCTGCATAGGTTCATGGACACTTTGAATTTTGCAAACATTTCAGAGTTATCTGCATTTTCTTCAATTGCCATTTCTACTGTACATTTATTGGAATTTTAATTGTTGCAGCCTGTCCATAAATGGATGATCCGACATATGTACTTCCCTTGCATTCGGAATGGGATACCGAAGGTATTTTCTCATATTTTTCTAACCTTCAGATATAACAAAATTTAACTACTTTGTATGAATAGTTGCTTGGTGAATGATTGGTCGTGGAAAATTGGTGTTTCGTTGTCTTGTGTCGGCCATTTATAGAGCTAATGTGATCTCAGACACTATCTGAACCCTTATTCTTTTTTCTTCTATATTTGCATTGACTCTGTTTGCATGTAAGGTCTTCTTTTGCCTTTTTATTTTCTCCTTAGCAAGCAAATGAAATTTGGCCCTCTATTTTTACATTTTTGGAGGTGAAAACGCTGCCTCCAGCTCTCCCTTCATTTTCTTGTATGTGAAATTTGATAAAGTTGTGATTCTTTGCAGAAACACAATTTGATGTACTACTGGAAATAATTATAAATTCCTAATGTATATGCCATCCTTCTAGGATTTCGATTGTACGACCTCATTAAGAATTGTATTATTAAACAGCTGGAGGCAAATACTTACCGCATATCCCCTATTTTAGCAAGTATTGATGTAATCGGTTTAATCAAATAAGTAAGTTAAATGATGGACTCAGAAGTTTTTGTGTTTGTTTACTCAAATTCCACCATAATAAACAACCAAATAAAGTTTGCTTAGTAATTCGCCTGTTTTCGCTTCCACAAGTTATTGAATATAAGTTTGATTATGGGTTAGACTGTTAGAGTGAATTTTGAGAGACTAGCCAATCTAGTAAGTTAACAAATTAACAAAAACAATATGCCCTGTAATAATATCACAATTAACAAAGCTGCATTGTCTGCTTGAGTCCATAGGTTGCCTGCAGTTTATGTGTAGCATGTCCGAAGTTTTATATTTTTTTGCATCTATATTGCAGCTTGTTTGGTTCTAATTTCTAAATGCCCATTGGATTCTGATGCAGGTGATTGCATATTTGGTTGCCTTCCTCATGTCTGCTATGTTCCACGAGGTATGATTCTATTCCCCTTACTGTTGCCATTGACTCACTGCAGATTCATGGAACTTAGGAACTCTTTACTTTGGGCTAAGAGCTCGATCACTCTAATTTCCTTCTGTTTGTCAAACAGCTGTGTATTGCTGTCCCTTGCCACATGTTCAAGTTGTGGGCATTCACGAGTATTATGCTTCAGGTATGACGATTTCAATGTTACTCCATTTTTTAACATCTTGGAATGTCCGCTAGTAAAATTCCATTTGCAATGAAGAAAATCACGTTGTCAAAAGCGTTGAAATTTGATTGTTATGAAAATGCAAAACTCCTACCTAGACTTTGTGAGTTTCATTGGATGTTATAGAGTGAGCATGAGGTTTGACATAAAGAAGACTATACAATACATCTTTGATTGTCTTTGTTAAATTCGTTATTCACGACATATGAAAAGGTTGACTTCTAAATTGGTCCTTCGCATTTTTGTCTTTGAACAGGTTCCTCTTGTGGTCTTGACTAATTACTTGCAATACAAGTTCCAAAATTCGATGGTAGGTTCTCACCTGACTGCAAATTTTTACGCTTCTCTATTAATCCCATTAATGATTCCATTATTGATCGTTTTTCCTCTAAAAAGATAAGACAACAACAATCTATAAGCTTCACAATCTTATTACCAGGATAAACTCGTTGCTAATCTTATATAAGCTTCACAATCTTATTACCCACATCTTTATAATGCATTGGCGATTTTACTAATGTTCTCAGGTGGGCAATATGGTGTTCTGGTGCGTGTTCTGTATTTTTGGTCAACCCATGTGCCTGCTTCTATATTACCATGACTTGATGAACCGAAAAGCCAGTGCAATGTAGACGAAATATTGGTTCCTTGTCAAAGGCTCCACAGAGTAGAATCCTTGAAGACCAACCGTACCTCCAAATGGAAGGAAAAATATATAAAAAAAAGAGAGAGAATGTGTTTACCAAAAACAAATGAAGGGCGTTGTGCACGTAAAGTGACGCTGCTCTGGATAGTTTCTTCATCAGGCTGCACCGACTGAGTATCTGGGTTTGGGTGATGGCGAAATTTTGGAAAATATTTATTCTGACATTTGTGAGCTCGATATGGGTTGAATTTGTATATCTTCATTGTGGGGGCTGCATGAGCATGACAATGGCCTTGTTGTAAATTTACATTTAGCAGTATAAGTTTATTTACTTGGATGACTATATCCATGAAAGTTTTGGTTGCTACATTAATATTTTAAATATGGAAAAAGAATACTCCCTACATTTTAACATTCGTAAATGAAAGATAAAAATTTAAAATCACTGTGATTGTGATATTATTATTTGGATAAATTATTATACTGTATTTGATTTTCCTTAATAAATACTCCTCCGTATATGATTAAGTAGATATTGGCGCCTTTGCGGTATTAAGTAGATAATAAACCCGGTTCAAAGAGCTGCTTTTCTCATAAACGTCGTCGGTTTATTCCCGAATTCTCTTCTCCTCTGTTACTGCCCCCATTCATGAAAATCCCAATTCCATTAAATAAATAAATTCTCAGATATTAACTCGATGGCTGAATCCAAAGCGAATCCTTCGTTATCAGGTACATGGAAATTTCATTTTGTTTTTCGCAGAGTCTATTTTACACAAGTTCGATTTACGATGTACGATCAAACCTTTTTTTTTTAATTTTTATTTTATTGGAGAAATTGATGCCGCAAATCTCAGATTCGTTCGTTTGTTTGTTTTTCCGCAATTCAATTTTCGTGTGTGCGTGATATGAGAAAAGGGAAGGTGACGATGCTTATGAATCATGGGCGCAGGAAAAGATGTGGAGGGCCCGAACGTGTTCGGGAGGGTAAAAGAAGAGTTGGAGGCAGTTTTGCACAGTGAGGAGCAAAGCCATCCTCACCACCATCACAAGGAAACTCATGGATTGCGTGATGATATTGATGCCACTACCTCGCCGAATGAGGTGAAAGCTCCGAATGTGTTTGAGAGAGCCAAGGAGGAAATTGAAGCCATAGTCGACGCTATTCATCGCAGAAAGGAATCCAAAGATTGCGATTTGCAGTTATGTGGTGAAACCAGGTAGGGATAAAAATTCCGTGGATTCGATTTTGTTAACGAGAAGGTTTAAATGGTGTGTTGCTTGATGCAAATCGGATTATCTGCAGGGACTCTACTACAAAGGACCCTTTGAGTAAGGAGAGGCCCGAGTCGCATCCAGGTTTGGGCTATTTTGGTGTTATATTTTTCCAACAGGATGTATGTTAGAATTATTATATAGAAACTCATATGAGAAATTGATGCTTACGGTTAGAATGAATAATGGAGTTTGGAGTTAGTCAGGCTCTAAGTAGTGATTTAAAGCAAGAAAAAATGTAGAAGGTAATTTGGTTACATCTTATGATGGAAAAAATGAAGTGTTATTGTGCGTCTTCTGCTAAGATAATGAAATACTAAAAGCGTAGTAATAATTACCTTCATTCGTTACACGTCTGATTTAAAGAACTACAGTCAACATTCAAGTTATTTTCAAAGTCTGAATGCCTGGATGGCTGAAAGAGTCTTACTGATTATCCATAGTCAATGTTCAAGATTTCTAGTTCCATTTTTTTTAATTACTAGTAATGGTTTTCGCTCACTCTTTTGGACTTCTCAATCTTCTTGTTTTCTATGCTTCTGAAGGGAAATGAACCGATTGGTTATGGATGAAAATAAATCTGTTTTTGCTGTGTAAATGATTCTTCATATCAATATTCCTTAACTTTGACTGTTTTTAAAGAATCGGTTTTGTTGGCCCTTTTCAACTATCAATTTGTCTGTTCACATTTTTTTATTCCCCAGAAAATATCTGCCATTTTCTCTATATAAGCCATTCTTCGTTTCAGCTACTGAGTTTCATTTTGTTATGACTTGATATGCTCTCTGATTCCTGTGATGAATATTTCATCAAGCTGAACAAAATCTTTTAGTTACCTGTTGTATTTCTGCTATATGTATACCAAAATCTGCATCATTCTCATTTTCAATGCATTTGGGAAAAAATTGATTTCATCTTGTATCTCATTAAAACTTTACGCATATTTTCTTCAGAAAAAAATGATTTTGTCTAGACGTCTCTCCGTCACCCCTTTTTGGTTTATTGCCCTCCCCCAATTTAAATGCTGAAGTCTTTTGGCTAGAAAAATGATGTTGCAACCCAAAACTTGATCCATGGGTCGGGATATCTTCTTATTTTGTGAGAAATGTCAAATAATCATCCTGTCAAGTAATCAATCGATTCTTAGTTGGTTTATACGCGAGCCGTGAGGAATGAAAATAATTTGTTGAATTGGACTAGTTATGTCTTATTGCCTTAGTCTGAGCTTAACCTCAAGTCAATTAATTATTTCTTTTACGATTTATGTTCCAACATTTGCAGTAAAGAATGTCTCAAGCCTTGATGTAAAGGCTAAGGAAGAGAAGGAGTCACTCCGGCAGAAACCACATCATCATAAAGAAACTCACGGGAGGAGTTCTAATTTTGATGAGAACACGCCAATCAGTGAATTCAAAGGCCCCAATGTATTTGTAAGAGCTAAGGAAGAAATCGAAGCCCTTGTTCATACGATTCATCCCAAGAAGGATTCTGGTATTGTGTCTGATACATAGTGAACTTGACCACCGTCAAATAACTATTGACAATTTATGTTCCAACATTTGCAGAAAATAATGTCACAAGCTTTGATTTAAAAGCTAAGGAAGGGAGCGAGTCACTCAAACAGAAACCACAACATCATAAAGAAACTCACGGGAGGAGCTGTGATTTTGATGAGAACACGCCAATAAGTGAATTCAAAGGCCCAAATGTGTTTGAAAGGGCAAAGGAAGAAATTGAAGCCCTTATTCATACAATTCATCCCAAGAAGGATTCTGGTAATGTTGTTTCCTCGCATAAGAAGAAAAGTGGATCTCCAGTATCTATCGATAAGTGATTAGAAAAAAATGTGCTCTTCTCGAGGTCATAACAGGGATTAACTGTGAATGGAGATGTAATTTCCTTTTCTTTTCTTTTATAAATTAATCTTGTACAGAAAGTGTGTTTTTCATGTATTTTTTTCCTTTTAAAGTTTATGCCAGTTTCTATTTGGGAGGGGAAATTTTTAAATTGATCTTGCAATATTCTTGCTTCGGTTACAATTATGAGATCACATGACCTTGCATTCGGGGTGCCAATTCGTGCTCTGTGTCGGCTGCATGTTTTTATTCTATGTTATGAGATCACATGACCTTGCATTTGGGGTGCCAATTCGTGCTGTCACTGTCATGTTTTTATTCTATATAATGGTTGTATTCTTGTTGTCATGTTTGTATTCTCTATAATGTTTTCATTGTTTTATCATGCTGTGTTATTCGTCTAAATAATTCATGTTTGTAATTATGTCGTGTCACCCTTTGCTAACACAACTATCAAGTAGTCCACAGACAACATCAAGTAGTGTAATACTAATAGAAATCCTTTCAACTCGACTCGTGCGATTTCATATGAATATTTACAAACAAAACATCTAAATAACGACAACAACGTAAGAGAGCTATACATCCACTAAAGAAAGAAAGAGAAACAACACCCTCTCTATAGCCAATTCTTGTCTCTGGTAATCCTTACTTCTCCTCTAAACAAAGAAGAAATACACATGCCCGAATCTGTGATAGATGCTTAAACATCCACCTGGTTCCATCGGACCATTCATCTGAACACAGCACGTGCCGGTTTTGGTGAAACCAAATCCTCCAGTTCCGAAACCACATCAGGCTTTTGTTTTTCATCCTCGTAAATCATATCATCCTCCATCAGTTTTTCCCACAGAACAAAACTCTCTGAGCAAGCATCTAAACTATTAGTCTCGTACGGACAATTCACATCCGTCTTCTTCTGTTCCCGAGGACAGCCGGACTCATCACAAGAAACAAACATCGCCTTATCATCATCATAATCATCATCAATAATGCTCTCATTAGCAATCTCATCGCTATCAGTGGCTTCCCTTACTCGTTCGGTGTCGATTCCAGCCAACCTTCTCTTCTTCAAGTTCCTGTCCCTCAGTTTTCCCACTTTCTCAGTGAAGAACTGCATAAACACAGGGTTCTTCAAGAACTTGATAAAGAACAAAGCCATGTGTTTCTGCTTTGTCTCGGCTGTGTGGAGACGGTCTATGGCCGAAGCAAGATGAAGGCGAGTGTTTTCCTGTTGCTGCCTCAGTTGCAAAACCTCAGTTCGTAAAATGCTATGGTCGGTTTCCAGATTCTTGACCTCCGTCTCCATTATTCCGCGACTGTCAGGATTCAGGCAACACTTTGGGGCTGTTGTTACGACCTGGTGCGGAGTGATTTGAGAATTGGGCTTTCGCCTCTTGATGTGATTGAGCAAGTGTTTATTCCCGTGCTTAAACAGTTCGTTGGCGAATTCGAATCTGTCCGAGTCGATCTTCCTGAACCTCTGTGGGTAAAAAAAAATCATCTCCCGAGTTACTACGGTTGGGCATAACATCAAAATCCAAATAACCGAGCAACAATACATCAATCCGAAAACACACATCATCATCATCCAGAGACTCCATACAAAAACAGGACAATATTTACCCATCACCATTTCATGAAATTCATCACACATAAGAAAATCGGAGAAAAAAACACAGTAATTAAAAATGAAAGTCGAATCGAATCGCTCACATAGGTGTTGAGTTGACGAACGAAGCTGGCGAAATTGCTGTGCTTGAAGTGCGTGGGCAGCAAGTCCTTCGAGAATCGGTGAGGGTCCCACACGACGAAGCTGGTTTTGGTGAGATCCCACGAGATTATCGAGTCCGTGCGAGGATCGTCTACCATCTCGTAAGTTTTCTTCAGGAACGGCGGCGGCGCGATCTCTCTCAGCCCTTCGATCGGCCTCGGAAATACAGGATCATCATCGTGCGGCTCTTCTTTAACACTCAACCAAGGTACTGCTGCTTCGTCTTCATCTTCACCGCCCGCCATTTTCAGCTCGTTTTCAGCCATTTTTTGTACGGAGATTTTATTTAGTAATTTTTATGTATTTATCTTGAGGAACAAGTAGCTGAGAAAAAAAGAAAAGAAAAGGTGACCACGTGTACATGAAGCGGCAACGGTGGTGTGACTATGGGGTACGAGTATGCACACAAACTATTCTTTTAATAATAAATAGAGATAATATCAATCCTTAATTAATAGAGATAATATCAAAATTTCACGTACGTACACTCATCTCAAGATTTTTTTTTTATTATTAATACTCAGT
Organism: Euphrasia confusa; assembly: GCA_954870475.1. Lineage (NCBI taxonomy): Eukaryota > Viridiplantae > Streptophyta > Magnoliopsida > Lamiales > Orobanchaceae > Euphrasia > Euphrasia confusa. The sequence continues at coordinate 31,647,070 of OX940960.1, forward strand.
ACAAAAAATCATTTTTTTTTAATTTACATAAATTTTCATCTATGGGAAATTTTCAAAAAAAGTAATTAACTTACTCTATATTATAGATTAATATCAATCTTTACACTATTTATAAAAAAACAAGATTTACCTAATTCACCCTTTTAATTATTTAAAATCTATATTATAGATTAATATCAATCTTTACACTATTTATAAAAAAACAAGATTTACCTAATTCACCCTTTTAATTATTTAAAACTATGTAATATATTTTATTATACAGAATTTATATGATATTTCTTAATTGAATGGATTAAATATACACTTTCCATATAACACAATACACTACAAAAAACAGTAGTAAATCACAATTCTGAGACGTATAATTCACTTCTTACCGGCGATTTGATTCAGAGTTGACGTCGCAGTTTATCTTCCAAAAGCTACAAGTTTTGACATTTTAAGGTAAGTTTCTCAATTCGTTATCACTAATTTTACATGGTGATTAGATTGCATAACTGATTTAGGGTTTTTGGAAACGCCACCACCCTCAAGAAACGTCGCTGTTCCTTATCCTCGCCACCACCACCACCCCATAACGATCCCCTTTTCTCCTGTTTCCTACTGAAATGACGCCGCCAACGATTTTCCGAGGAGAGATGAGAGGTTCCCTCAATGGGGCAACCAGGAAACTAGGGATTTCATCGAAATTAGGGCTCTGTTTGAATCGGAGTCCACCACGACGGCAAAGAGGAGCAGGGTTTTGTGGGAAATGGTGGCTAACCGAATTAGGGAAAAGGGTTACAGGAGGACCCCTGATCAGTGCAAATGCAAATGGGATAATCTTGTTATCAGATATGAGGTAGCAATTGCAAGTACTTTTTTTCCCTAAATCTTTATATGAAATAAAATAAAATAAATGTGATTTTGTTTTCTCTCTTGTTTATGTTTGGTGTTTTACTATGTTTAAGAAATTTGATTACAAAAACTACACATGAATCCACAAGGAAGTGTTTGCAACAGTTTGAGTGATGTTTGTGTAAACTTAAAGATAGATGGGGCTTCTTGCAATTAAATTAAATCTCATGTGTAGTTTCTGTAAATTGTAAATCATACTGAGAATCACAATCCGGAGATGCTGGAAGAAGATCCGTAGTTTTCTACCCATACCCAGTCGAGACGCAAAAGAAGAAAAATGTTGCAAGGCAAAACCTTCGACCTTTCTACCGATAGGTGTTCTCCTTGAATTAGGTATGATTTCACCGTTTGTGGTTTGCGTAGTTTTTTAGTAATTTTTGACATGGAGTGAATTCTCATTTTAAATACAAGTATAATTTGGGTTGTTTGATATGGGTGTATCACATTGTTTATGCCTTTTTTTGCTTTCGAATCCTTGTTTCTACAAGTTCAGTGAATGTTCATAAATACCAGAACTGCAATTGGTATTTCAATTGTTGATGACTTTTGTGTTTTTTCTAACTTCCAATATTTCTTTGATTTTTAAAGTCAGTGGTTCATGATTATAAATTGTAAGAAAAAATTCAAAGCAAAATTATAAACTACTCTAAGAAATTTTACAAATCTCTTATGTTGTGCAATGGACCTTCAAGAGTTTATAATTAGTGCTCCATACACTGCTTCGGCTTCTACACTGTATTTGGTAGTTCAAAAATCATAACTTGTAATAGTAGTTTAAGAAACAAGTATTGTAGTAGTGTGATAGATTAATTTCAGAATCTCTTACAAACACTATACATTCTTTGGGCACATTCTTGGACAGTGTATAATGAAGGTCTAGATTAATTTCAAAATCTCTTACAAACACTATACATTCTTTGGGCACATTCTTGTCAGTGTATAATTAAACCCTCTAACTTTTTTGATAATTTTAAAAAATAATCATGCTTAATTGGTTTGCTCGCTTTATGTAGGTGCCAACAAAAGAGCAAGTGGATGCTTTGTCAGAATCTGTTATATACACTACCCACTTGTACAGTGTAGTTGGTAGTTCAAAATTCATAAATTTGACCATTAGTTTACGAACAAATATTTAGGAGTTTATTGGATAAATTTAAGAATCTATTGCAAATATTGTACCTTTTGCGCATTCTTAACACCTGTAATGGGGAGGAGTTTTACGAAACTGGCGAGAAATGCGCGGCGGTGATTTGATGGAAACGACGTCGTTCGCGTTAAACGCCGTCGTTTGATGGAGTGTAGGATTTTGCGTAACCGACGCTGCGCCGAGGTTTATTTATTCCCAAGATTTGAACTGAATATCGGAATCATTTTGGTCAAGGTAATGCTTCTTCTTCCTTTCTGCCAATGGGGTTTTATTCTTTTTTTTTTTTTTGTAAAGCTCCGACATTTGATTTGCTGCTCCAACTCTGTAAATGAGTAAAAATTTTTTGTTTGCTCATGTGATGAATTATGTTTTACTATATATTACCTTTCTGAGGTTTTTTTTCTATTTTTGGTCTTTTTGATATTTAATTTTTGGTTTTTTTCCTCATCGGTTATCTCTAAATTTGTGTATAGTGTATACTGTATACTGTATCAATGAGGGGTTCTTTGGTTTTTTGTTTGTTCGTTTTTGAATTTGAGCTCTACTTCAGCTTATGGAGTTCCAATCTTGATCGATTAATTTGGTATGGTCCACTCGGAAGAAAATTCTTCTTTGTCTTGTTATAAACAACATACATTCTATATCATCCATTTTAGGGATGAACCGAATGATATTTATCTTGCTTGATATATATATATATATTTCAGGTTTTGCTTGTTTTGGTTCTCTTGGAAGCTGCTTTAGCAACAACCAAAGATTTTCGATTGCAAATGAAAGTGCCCGAGAAAGAAGAGAACTTCATATCACACACTTGCATTCACGACCAGATTATCGAACAAACGCAAAAGAAATCGGTGGCAAAGTGTATTTTGTGTCTTCACAGGTCTATGTTGAACTCGATGGCTCCAAGTTCCTCCAAAGAAGAGGACGGGTGTTGCTCGGAGTTTCCAAATTGCATAATGATGATAAACTACCAATCAAGATTTATTTAAATTATGATGTGGTCGATCATTCTTCTGATAGAGACTGGCTGAATCTATTACATGCACTACTATCCGGTTGTAGTTTAGTAAGTAGTTAAAAATGTGTATAGTGTTTGTTTAGTTTACGAACTAATAGTTTAATAGCATAATAGTTACAGTAATTAAATTTTATTGTAGACATAACACCTATTAGTCTCAATAGTTAAATCTTGTTTACAGAGTTGTCTTTGGTTTGTCAATGATGGTTCAACTGTTTGTCAAAAGTTACTACATACACTAAAGATGCTTGTGCAGTGTAGTTGGTAGTTCAAATACATAACTAGCCATTGTATCTTGGTTTGGCATTCAACGCCCTTAGACCAAGAAGTATATCAATCAAGCCTTCGAAAAGAATTCCAAGGATTTTGTATAGCAGAGGCTTACAGCCCAGCAAATACCTACACAATGAGATTTCAAAATTATTTATAGATACATACTTATATTATAGTTGAATTGAAGAAGTACCTCTGCATGTACAACTACCAAAGTATGAAGTAAGTCAACAGCTGCATCTCAAACAATGGCAATTATAATCGAAGAACACGATTCGCCGAGGCCCCGACTCCGCAAATCCAAACTGAAGCCAATCGAGCCCGAGCACACCTCACCGCCATCACATCCACCGTCCGCCGTCGCCACATCGAATCCATTTCATTGTTTAAACTAGATACTCATTGTTCATATTTAAATAATTTTAATTTATGTGAGACAAATAGCTGGTTCAATTGGAATAGGTATGTATACACCCGTACTTACAATATATATAAGACCTTTTGAAAGATTTCAAAGCTCAATTAACATAACAACTAACTCGATCTATCGCCTACGGCTACCTGTCGCCGCCGCTTTCTACCATCGGCGTTGATTATGATAAACGGAACTCATAAACCAAGCGTGCATTCTGGGGCGTTGTTGCCAGTACAGTGGCTTTGGTGGTCTACTTTATTGTATTATTCACAACGTCGAAGAAAAACAAGTTACCCCGTTTCCAACTAGATTCTGTCTCCGTCGTCAATCATGTCAATATACCACCGCGGTGTGGGACATAGGTTATTGGGTCGACCAGTCGCTCGTGGATCTCAGGGTGTGGGTCCATTACATGGCGCGAGATAACAAAGTTCAGACGGTTGAGAACGCTGGGACGGCGGTGCTGGAGTAGGTGACGTTCAGGTGCAACAACTATAAGCACAACCTGTTGGAGGCCGCGTGCAAGGATGTGATCTTTGCCGGGTTTTCGACTTCGACTCGAGGGGTTATGCAGGGAGGCCCAAGGTTCTAAAAAAAGTGTGATTGATTTCAAAAATCTTTGTCCAAAAACGATTAAAATTTAAACAATAAATACATGAAACATATATAATGAATTAAAAATATAATAAATATAGTACAAAGGTTAGAATAGACAAATCAAATTTTAAAAGCTTACTTTAATTATGAATATATTTAATATCAATACATTAAATTATATATATTCCAAAAATTCATTACCTTTTTTATTAGGAATGTAAACTATCATATTTTTTTTAAAATCATAAAACCATTTTAATTTTTTCTCTAATTTACTCATTAAAAATTTTGTACACTTTATTTTATCTCTTACAAGTTTGCAATTGCACTTATAAATGAAAAAAAATTACAATTTTATTCTTTCATAAGAATTTACATATAGAGTAAGTATTACTCAGTCTTGAAATTTCGTCCCTATATAAACTTGTAACTTAAAAAAAAAACCTGAAAATGTCCCTCTTGTTATGAATATTATTATATTATAGTGAATGACTTGTTGGCTAAGTCAAAAATCCTAGATTGTATCCTATATAAAGGGGTCTCCCCATACAACAATTCATAAGAATTTCATTCTCCTCTTATATTATCTCTCCTTATACTATATTATTCTCTCTCTATTTTTTTGAGTTTATAACACGTTATCAGCACGAAAGCTCAACCGTGTTATTCATCGAAGTGCACGAAAGCTCAATCGCGTTTTTTATCGAAGTTCTACTCATCCAAGATCCGAACTCTAAGGCAAGAATTTATATGTTTGTTTATATTCATTAATAATTATAAATATATCTACTTCTCCTCCATTCTTCTTAAATTCAAATATTCCCGAAGAACATTATAACCTGATATTCCTGAAGTAATATCATATGTTTTCGAAGAACATTATAATCTGATATTCCTGAAGTAATATCAAATTAATTATACTTAATAAATCAATTAAAGTTTTTAATGTTCCTGAAGAACAGTGTGACATGATATTCCCGAAGAAATATCAAAATAGTGTGACATGATATTTCTGAAGAAATATCAAAATTAAATGTTCCGGAAGAACGTGATATGATATTCCTGACGAAATATCAAAATAAAATGTTCCTGAAGAACATCGTGATATGATATTCCTGCAGAAATATCAATATCAAATTGATTATGATTATATACTAATAATCTCGAATAATATCTTTGAAAATTCACCGTGAAAGATCCACTAGCTTAATTTGTGAAAAGATTTAAAAGAAAGATATGATCACCCGAAGTTGGTCGTACTACAAAACGTGGTATGATTGACTCCAATTACAAGATTTTAAATCTGTCGAGACATTGAAATAAATTGGTTGTGGAAAAATCATGAAGTCCGACTCACAAGTTTGAGTCACATTATAATTTGATATTCTTGAAATAATTTCATCAAATCAATTGTTCATAATATATATATATATATATATATATATATATATATATATATATATATAATTGAATGTTCCTGAAGAACATATACTCTGATTTAAATATTATATTGATCGTTCTGGAAGAACATCATGATTTGATATTATTCGATAAATATCGAATTAATTTGCTCTCGTAGTAGCAATTAAGTTTTAAATGTTTCTGAAGAACATCATGATATGATATTCCCGCAGAAATATCAAATCAAATTGCTTATGGTGTAACAATTAAACTTTAAATATTTTAAATCGATATTGATATTATACAAAATATTCTTGAAAGTTATTGATTGCTCCCGAAGAAGCAAAGTTCAAACATTAAATGTTTTGAATAAAGTTACATCATGATACTCATAGTGAAACGCCAAATTTGATTGTTCTCGTTGAAACAATAATTACATATGAATTATCCCCGAAGGATCGATATCTTTTGAAAATCGAGATCAAATGTATATTATTATGTTGGTACTCATGGAATATCGAAATAGTCGATTCCAATTAAATGTAATTTTTGAGAAAATTATATATGAGATATATTTTGATCTCTGAAGGATCATTGGTAAGATACTGTATCCCCGAAGGATCATTGGTAAATGTACTGTATCCCCGAAGGATAATTGGTAAATATACTGTTATGCAAATTATGACATGTTAAGAGTGGGCTCCCGAAGAGCTTTACTAATTATCTCCGGAAGACCTTTACTAATTATCCACACGAGTACTACAAATGTACTTAAAAATGAAAATGATGCATATCATGATTGTGCGTGAAAATGAATCAAACATTCCTCATCTGCGAATTAATATATTAAATATCTCGAGTCCACGATCCAAAATATCACGATCCAGAAGATCGGTTTATAGCAATTATGCTGAGTTGCATATTTAACGAAGATCATTTCCCGGCATTAGGGGGAGATAAAAATATAAAAGATAGAAATGCCGAGAAATTTCATTGAATGAAAAAGATCTTTAATTCTAGATCCACGCACAAATCAATTGAACCCGAAGTTCATTAAAATAAGTCACTTGCAATATTTAACAAGTAATCTGTCAAATTAATAAAGGTGTGACAAAATCACATATATTTGTGATAAATGAACTATAAGAGTTCAAATACCAAAGAGATCAACTCAAATGTTGATTCTAATATACGCCTGAAGCGTAGTAGATCGATCTTAAGATATTAAATAAATTCGCGGTAAGAAAATTTAGTCACCCTCAAAATTTCCTGAAGAGAGTTAGATGAAAATCTCATTGAAAAAGCATGTGCACATGATAATAAAAAATCGTGGGATTGCGGAACAACCAAATTTAATATTTTGGGAAATGATGAAAGATTTGGTTGATAGAATAAATTGTCATCAACATGGAAAAAGTCGCCAATGTCATTTTCCTCAAGAATTGCTCTAAAAAAAATTTTGGATCCAAAACTTAAATAAATGATAGTGTGTCAGCAGCACTCGAAAAATAGAAACGAGCAATTAAGGCTGAGCATGACTCGCTAAATAAATATATATATTTTGACTTTATAGTACACACCTCAAAATATTATCCCAGAAGGATATACGTGGGTGTTCGTAAGAAAAACAAGTAATGATGTGGTGAGATATAAAAGCGAGATTAGTTGCTCAAGAATTTTTCGCAGAAACTCGATATTTTTAAGGATAACATTAAGTTCCGCTACTTAATATTTCTGGCAGCAACAACGATAAATATATGCATCGAAATGTATGATTTGACCATATAGAAGTTATTAGAAAGATACATACATGAAAATCCTGGATGGATTTTAAAATTCCTTATATAAAAGGAAATGAAAATCAGAACATGTACAATATCATATTACATATGTCATTATGAAAAAAAATGATATTGAATATAAGGTCCGAAGACCAATGATTGCACTCTTTTTCCCTCTACTAAGTTTTTCCCACGAGGTTTTCTTAGTTAAAGGTTTTTAACGAGACAATCACCACAATATAAATGTGAATGTCATGTACTCTTTTCCTCGAGTATTTTTTCCTACAGGGTTTTATAACGAGGTTTTTAACGAGACATGTACATCAATCGATAATAATTAATGAGGACATCATAATGTTCCATATGAGTTTGTTTTCGAGAGAACCTGAAGTTCGAAGAAAAATATAATCTTCTAGATGATTGTAAATTGAAGTTCACATTATTCATTTGCCAAGGATTGTATATTCGACATTAGACACATCTAATATACTCCTGAAGAGTTACCGGCCGGTTATAGGAATTGCGAATGCTCTAGTCAATAGATGTCTGGTAAAGGCATGTCCCAGAAGGACGAAAAATATACGATGATACAAATGAACGTGAAACTCGACAATTCGAAGGTTGTGTCCTGAAGACCAAAATGTATACTTGAATAACTAAGTTTTTCCTATATGGTTTTATTAGTTACAGGTTTTAATGAGACTGGTTGATCACCAATAACTACGTTCAATAAATTAAAGATCTTCGGTGATTACAATCAGAGGAGCAAGCTGTACTCTTTTTCCTTCGTTCAGGTTTTGTCCCACTGGGTTTTCCTGGCAAGGTTTTAACGAGGCAGCAATTCTGTACATAGTCATTCAAGGGGGAGTGTTATGAATATTATTATATTATAGTGAATGACTTGTTGGCTAAGTCAGAAACTCTAGATTGTATCATATATAAAGGGGTCTCCTCATATGAATGAATACAACAATTCATAAGAATTTCATTCTCTCTTATATTATCTCTCCTTATACTATATTATTCTCTCTCTATTTCTTTGAGTTTATAACACCTCTAAAAGTATGTAGTTTAACTTCTAATTTTTTTTCCTAAAACATCTCATTTTCTACTTTGAACTATTTCAAAGATAATTAAAAAATTAACATCATACAAATTTACTTATACAAAAAGTAAAAATATATATCATTATCTATCTAAATAAAGATGACACGTTTTTTTTATTAATTGCAAAAAATTTAAAAAATCAAAACTCAAATTAGTTTGTTTCAATTCAATTTTAATCAAATAATTTGATTTCAACACCCCTACATCACAATCTAACAAAAAAATAACAAATGATCATTAAGTGTATCATAAGTCAGTTATTTCAAAAAAGAAATATTCCATTATTCAACATCCGATGCGGCAACGGATAAACAATTTTTTGGTTTTTTGGTTATGTATGTTATTCCCTAGAAAAATAATCCGTTGATCTGAGTATGACTTTCAACCATTGTAATGGTAGATTTTATTGTCTCGGTCATTACGATGGAAAGCAGATTGCCTTGAATCATCCAGTCGGGGCAAAATTGAGAAAATTGATTCCCCGTGGCTTTCTTGGAGCTACTCTATCCGACAAAACCTCAACTGGATTTTTAGCAGTAAGGATTATTTTACAACTATTAACATTAGAAAGAAAGGTGATTCCTTTGGGAGCCTTCCCAGCAGCCATTGGTACGGTGCAGTGCTTGCAGCAAGAAGTTCCGTTTTCTTGCCATGTTCATCTGAAAGCTTGCTAGAGTTTGAGTCGTTTAGTTGGGACGAGAAGTTGAATTCGGGCTTGTTAACATGTGACAATAATCCTCCTTTCTCAGGAACTGAATGCTGTGCAGATGTTGAAGCAGGATAGGGGTCGTTTATACAAACGCTCTGCTTAGCTGACATCTGAGATAAGGCCATTCAAAAACAGTGTAAAACAAAGCGATGGCAAGTGATAATGCTAATAGCACGATAATATCTATTAGAAAATAATTTTACCTCGTGTGAAAACAAACAGTCAGAACCTCTACTGCAGAAACCCTTTGTAGAAAAATTATTGCATGGGTACTTAGAGAGTTGGTGGTCATATGGACAGTCGTCTCCTTTCATGCAAGCGTTGCGAGCGAAATGGTAGCATGCCTGGAAGATAATAACATAGGCAAAATTTAAATGCCGTAGAAACATAGTTCAAACTTGAAAACAACTATGCTTAGGCGAAAGAAAAATGGGGGCGGAGTTTTCTTTTTTATCATTCATTTGAAAACAACTGCTAACACAAGAAATATATGTAGCAAAAATGTATCATGTAACCTTGGACTTTGTCAATGGAACTGTATCATGCGAGAATTTGCACTTCTCACCCTGCAAAATTACAAAAAACAAAACGAAATATAAGAAAAAGTTGTAAACATTTTTGCTCCTCTGTGTGGGTGTGCTCATTACTTTGTATGGGGGAAGATAGAAAAGCTTGCCGTAAGATCTAAGATATCACCCTAACACAGTTAAACTGGCAATAGCATAATGAAAATATCTCAACCTCGTGACATCTTCCAAGCAGATAGTGACGGCAATACGAAACTGGCTTTGGTTTCGAAACTGGTTGTAGTTTTAATCTTTTAACCCCAAGCCGTCTTTTCTTTTCTGCTCTTTTAATTCTATCCTTTTTCTGCAAGGAAACATCATTATCAGAATAAATAAAAAATATATTATCTATTTTATACAACAATACTTTTTAATGAAAGCACACCTATACGTGTAAAACTATTAAACCAACATAAGAAACTGAACAACCTGAATGGTAACATTGGTAAGTGATAATATAATTACTTTATACATATACCTTCTTCCTTGGTCAAAGGACCCTTCTTCCTTTTCTTACTTTTAGCATTGCAATCCTGCATAAATTAATTATTGAGATTAACCAGTCACTTAAGTCAGCTTATAATACAAAATATATGACCTGTATTTAGAATAGTAAAATGAGGCAAAAAAAAAAAACTAACAAAAAGCATGATGTTAGTTTGATAAACAGGTCAGTTAATTTGATACTGACCAAAGTTGAAATTACGAGCAATACTTTTATCATCCATGGCTCTGACCAATCTTACCTTACGGCTATTTCAAACATTAGTTACATAAAATAACATAGTCCTGAAAAAGATAACCAGAGAACGAAATTCAAGATAGCAAATTTTACGTAACATAACACTACAATATGACTGTCTTTTTTGTCCAAATGTGTTGCTATGTCACCGTTTCCACGATCGGGAAATTGGTTGAGATCGATGTTGATGGAACTTGTTGATTAATGAAAAATCGAGTGTAACATCACTAGCTATTTTACGTCAGATCAATAACCAATGATCATTGACAAGATCAGTAATGGTTGCAAAATTGAAATCAAATGATCCAATTGCTACATGTTTTCTATACTATTGTTATATTTTAAAATTTGGTGTACATTATTTGTTGTCAATTGTATTCTTTAGTGAATTGACAAAACTTTAGTAACATTGTTTGTTAGTGGCTTACAAGGGCAAAAGTGTAACTTTAGGGGTTGGCAAAATTAGGTGATTACAAAAGGTTTAAAGTTTCATTGGCAAAATTGATTAGTTATTAGACTACGATTAGACCAGATTTGTTATTTCTAAAAGTTAATTTCCGAGAACCTTCTTGACAATCAAGTACGATACAGATTACTTTATTTGAAATAAATATACAATTCATTTTTTCTCAATTAGTATGTATTTGAGTACTACACTATACTCAACCTAAATAGAGAGATTAATAATAATGTATTTTTATCAGGAAAAACTCTTTCACACGAGCGCTGCATTTCCCATTTTTAGATGTTGGCTATGACATTTTAAGATAATCATAAGCTTTTCTGAAATTGAATTTGGTCTCGTGGAACAAATTAGGTCTCTTTGACATGTTTTTTTTTGTTTAGATTAAAAATTAAAGATTAGATTCGAGGAGGTTCGATGATTAGATTCGAGGAGGTTCGACATAAAGATTTTTTAGAGATATCGTTGAGTTTGAGTGTTTGATGAAATTATGTGCACTAATTTTATTAGTAATTGATATTGTTAGCTCATTTCCAACCGTTAACTTTAAATTGCCATCAAAATCTTCAAATTGCCACTAAATTTGAGTTGAAACAGTAAATCATCTATAATCATTAAACTCAAATTTTAACTCAAATAAATATAACTTTAATTAATTTTATTACAAATCTAATTTTATATAAAATATTTTTTATAATATTACATATAAATTAAATCAAAAAATTACAATACAAAATTAAATAATATAATACTATATTAATAATTAAAACACACATATTATTATAATTAATACAATATATTAATTATAAATTACATATTTTTTGAAAATTTGTCCCAAAAATATTTAATTTTATGATGACATATTGGATGTTCACAAAGTTATCTATCGAATTATTAATGTTGTACGTAGCATTTATATTAAATTTTTATAATTTGTGTTTTTTTTATTATTATGTATTTTATTTTATAATTTATGTTTGTGACATTTATGTTTAATTTTATGTTGTATTGTGCAATATAATTTATAACATGTATATTTTGCTTATTATTGAATTTTTTTATTTAAATCTAAATTATAATAATTCATTATAAAATTAAAATTAAACAATATAAAATAATAAATTATATAAACTTGATTAGGAAAATACTATTTTAAAAATTTATTAATTTTAGAAATATAGCTAAAATTCATTAAATGGTCATAAATTTAAAAAATTACGCAATAATAATTTTTTAAATACTTTTAAAAAATGTTAAATTAATTAAATTTTGATAATTTATAAATTTTAAATAAATAAAAAGTGTATGAATAGTGTTTGAGTATAGATTTGAGTTGGAGGCAAATTTGAGTTATACTATTCATTTGCTTTAATTTCACCAATGATTACATTCTGTCTTGGAATATTATTGTCACGTAAACCTTGTAAATGGAGCGGATGTTGAGCGGATGTGGAGCGGATGTAGATGTAGAGTGCAAGTGCAACCCTTTCTCATTCCATCAGAGCCGATAGTAAATGTAGAGAATTCTGATAGTAATTGGTTCGGAAAACTATCTCAGAGCGATATGGCACATGTAGATTTTTAATCAAGTTAATTTACATATTTTTATTAGAAAAATAAAATGTATGAGATTTTTATCCGTCGATCATCAAGAATTTGAATTTATATGATGAGAGAAATTCAGTCTATACTTTTTCAAAAATGTCACCTACTTACTGCTAAATGCATATGTAAGTATGATAGTTTACAACGGCCTTGCAAAATGTTAGTTACTTGACTGCTAAATGTATATGTAAGTATGATAGTTTACAACGGCCTTGCAAAATGTTAGTTACTTGACTGCTAAATGTATATGTAAGTATGATAGTTTAGATATTGAATATTAAGATACAATAAAAGTCTTGTAAAGTTTACTTATAAATCTTGTTTTGTTATTTTGTAGCCTAGAAGCAGAACGTTTTGAAAGTCTTGAACTGCTGGAGCAGAAGAATATGCCATGGGTCGCTGGTATTGAGTTATTAGGTACAATTCTCGACTACCTAAGATATTCGAGTTAGTTTTGAATGACTGGTATTGAGTTATTAGGTAACTACCTAAGACATTCGAGTTAGTTTTGAATGATTGCGTTAACTTGCTACATTTAACATTTTGTTTAGTACATTAATATGTAGTATTTTGTTTAGTACATTAATATGTAGTAATATTGGTGGTAAGGGGTGTAATCGGATCGAATGATAATGCTCTCTTCATATCTTTAATCATATTTTCATTTAACATTTTGTTTAGTACATTAATATGTAGTATTTTGTTTAGTACATTAATATGTAGTAATATTGGTGGTAAGGGGTGTAATCGGATCGAATCGAATCGGATAATGCTCTCTTCATATCTTTAATCATATTTTTTTGGTGGATATGGAGCGGAGCGCACCGGGGATACTATATGGATTATGAATTCGGATCGGAAACGGAGCGGATTTGGACCGAATAGGGATAAATATTATGGGATAGATAAAATTATTTTTTTATTTCTTTTCGCTAATATAAAAATAATAAAAAAATTAAAAAAAAATAAAAAAAATAATTGTATGTGGAAATAGAACCACATTATATTTATTTTTCATATTTACTTATGAGCAAATAAACTCTTCAAAATATTTTTTTATTATTTAAGATAATGAATTAAAATGTTTTTTATACTTAATTAATTTTTAGTATTTATAATAGTCTAGGAACATACGATGGGATGAAGAGAGTAGCTCTTTTATACTCCCACAATTAAAAATTTTGTACACTTTATTTTATCTTTTACAAGTTTGCAATTGCACTTATAAATGAAAAAAATTACAATATTATTTCAGTCTTTAAATTTCGTCCCTATATAAACTTGTAACTTTAAAAAAAAAAATCTGAAAATGTCCCTCTGAAAATATGTAGTTTAACTTCTAATTTTTTTTTTTCTGAAACATCTCATTTTCTACTTTGAACTATTTCAAAGATAATTAAAAAATTAACATCATACAAATTTCACGTTTTCTTTATTAATTGCAAAAATTTAAAAAATCAAAACTCAAATTAGTTCGTTTCAATTCAATTTTAATCAAATAATTTGATTTCAACACCCCTACATCACAATCTAACAAAAAAATAACAAATGATCATTAAGTGTATATCACAAGTCAGTTATTTCAAAAAAGAAATAATCCATTATTCAACATCCGATGCTGCAATGGATCAAGAATTTTTTGGTTTTTTGGTTATGTATGTTATTCCCTAGAAAAATAATCCGTTGATCTGAGTATGACTTTGAGAATCCCAAAGCAGCCGGCACTTTCAACCATTGTAATGGTAGATTTTATTGTCTCGGTCATTACTATGGAAAGCAGATTGCCTTGAATCATCCAGTCGGGGCAAAATTGAGAAAATTGATTCCCCGTGGCTTTCTTGGAGCTACTCTATCCGACAAAACCTCAACTGGATTTTTAGCAGTAAGGATTGTTTTACAACTATTAACATTAGAAAGAAAGGTGATTCCTTTGGGAGCCTTCCCAGCAGCCATTGGTGCAGTGCTTGCAGCAAGAAGTTCCGTTTTCTTGCCATGTTCATCTGAAGGCTTGCTAAAGTTTGAGTCGTTTAGTTGGGACGAGAAGTTGAATTCGGGCTTGTTAACATGTGACAATAATCCTCCTTTCTCAGGAACTGAATGCTGTGCAGATGTTGAAGCAGGATAGGGGTCGTTTATACAAACGCTCTGCTTAACTGACATCTGAGATAATGCCATTCAAAAACAGTGTAAAACACAGCGATGGCAAGTGATAATGCTAATAGCACGATAATATCTATTAGAAAATAATTTTACCTCGTGTGAAAACAAACAGTCAGAACCTCTACTGCAGAAACCCTTTGTAGAAAAATTATTGCATGGGTACTTGGATAGTTGGTGGTCATATGGACAGTCGTCTCCTTTCATGCAAGCGTTGCGAGCGAAATGGTAGCATGCCTGGAAGATAATAACATAGGCAAAATTTAAATGCCGTAGAAACATAGTTCAAACTTGAAAACAACTATGCTTAGGCGAAAGAAAAATGGGGGCGGAGTTTTCTTTTTTATCATTCATTTGAAAACAACTGCTAACACAAGAAATATATGTAGCAAAAATGTATCATGTAACCTTGGACTTTGTCAATGGAACTGTATCATGCGAGAATTTGCACTTCTCACCCTGCAAAATTACAAAAAAACAAAACGAAATATAAGAAAAAGTTGTAAACATTTTTGCTCCTCTGTGTGGGTGTGCTCATTACTTTGTATGGGGGAAGATAGAAAAGCTTGCCGTAAGATCTAAGATATCACCCTAACACAGTTAAACTGGCAATAGCATAATGAAAATATCTCAACCTCGTGACATCTTCCAAGCAGATAGTGACGGCAATACGAAACTGGCTTTGGTTTCGAAACTGGTTGTAGTTTTAATCTTTTAACCCCAAGCCGTCTGTTCTTTTCTGCTCTTTTAATTCTATCCTTTTTCTGCAAGGAAACATCATTATCAGAATAAATAAAAAATATATTATCTATGCTATACAACAAATTACTTTCTAATGAAAGCACACCTATACGTGTAAAACTATTAAACCAACATAAGAAGCTGAACAACCTGAATGGTAAGTGATAATATAATTACTTTATACATATACCTTTTTCTTAGCTTTTCCTTCCTTGGTCAAAGGACCCTTCTTCCTTTTCTTACTTTTAGCATTGCAATCCTGCATAATTAAATTATTGAGATTAACCAGTCACTTAAGTCAGCTTATAATACAAAATATATGACCTGTATTTAGAATAGTAAATTGAGGCAAAAAAAACTAACAAAAAGCATGATGTTAGTTTGATAAACAGCTCAGTTAATTTGATACTGACCAAAGTTGAAATTACAAGCAATACTTTTATCATCCATGGCTCTGACCAGTCTTACCTTACGGCTATTTCAAACATTAGTTACGTATAATAACATAGTCCTGAAAAAGATAACCAGAGAACGAAATTCAAGATAGCAAATTTTTAACCCCCAATCAATGCATGCACGCATGCCCATATCTGTTTTTCATTTCAGATCATTAATTTTTCTATACACGAGTTTATGTGACTGTGATGTGAATGATATAGAAAAGAGTAATGTAATGTACAAACAAACTTTTCATCTGTGAAACTGTAGAAGCAAAAGTAACATATCTGGAACTCAAAAACATCCCAACTTTATCGATTTACAACAAAATCATCAAGAATTGAATGGAAGTCAAAATATGCTTTTAATTAAATTTGAACCACCATTAAATACGTATAATCACATCTAAAGTGTAAACATAGTATCATTCTTGAAAAAAAATTACACACAGTTTGGCTTCCAAAATATTGAATATTTTATGGAGGGATAGAATATATTTCCATATTGTAGCATAACTCAATCAAACTAGACAAGGGACTCAACCAACAACCACACTATTATATTAAACCATCCAATATGTAGCAGTCAGATTGACAGAAAAATTAGTCTAACCAATATATCAGTTGTCTGAGGAGAACCGCAGTCTCTATTTCAATTAGAATTTGTTTCATAGCATAACCTACAAATGGCACCATAAGTCTCTTTGTCTTAACAACAACAGATTCTAAGGAAATATTAAAAGAAATGCCATAATACACGTTTCATACCTCTTCAAATGCAGCAGACATTGGGTTCTGAGCAGCACGCTCTAAGAGGTTTCTGCCATATAGAGATTGCTTTTCGGAGCAAGGTGCTATAGTGCTACTTCTTTGAGTCTCCATGTGACTATCATGAAAGATAGTCTGAGAATGACAATATTGCCTCTCCCCTACAGTTACCACTTTCACAGAGTTACAGTCACTATTCAACTTGTTGATCACCAAGGCATCAGATATTTGACGTTGCTGGGATCCTCTATCGTCATCATTACACATGAATTCTTCTTTATTAAAATAATCATCAGAATCATGGGACATTTCTCTACTTCTCTCTCCCTGTAATGTCGCGTCTTCCTTTAATGTATCGAAAGACGCGTCATCTTCCCCAGATATTTCCCCTTCTTCAATCTCTTCACCAGCATTTTCACTGTATATGAGCTTCTCTAGTTCCATCTCTTTCAGATGTAGTTCATGCTCAGGCTCAGCCTCCTTAAGTACACTCATAGAGTTACAATCACTATTCACTTTGTTGATAACCGAGGCATCAAATTTTTGGTGTTGCCGGCATCCTCTATCTTCATCATTACACATGAATTCTTCTTTATTACAATAATCATCAGAATCATGAGCCACTTCTCTACTTCTCTCTCCCTGTGATGTCGCGTCTTCATATAATGCATCGAAAGATACATTAGCTTCCCCAGATATCTCCCCTTCTTCAATCTCTTCACCGACATTTTCACTGTATATGAGCTTCTCTAGTTCCATCTCCTTCAGATGCAGTTCATGCTCAGCCTCTTTAAGAACATTCTCCTCCAAAACAGTGTCATTCTCTTTGCTATCATCTACTGTCTTTGATGACTCAATGATAATATCCATGTCAAAACAAGAGTTTAAAACATCTGAATAATCAGCGATAGAGAAATCCTTATCCACTTCGAGATCCTCCAATGTACCTTGGCCAACTGTCTGATTATCAAGAACAGTGTTTGCATTATTTTGCACCTTAGCTACCTGAATAGCGCAATCAACCGTCTGGTTTCCAATAACCAAGAAGTCGGCACTGCTAATACTGTTTGCTGGAGCTCTTTCCGGCCCGCCATCTGTCGCCAAGTTTATGTGATTCAATGTTGGTGATGTTGCGTGGTTACTGTCCAAACCACCATTGTTTTCTTTAACTAGTGTGCCCTCGATCAGCTTGCTATCAGGAAGCGAAACTAATAGAGCTTTTGAATTATCCTTGAGAGAAGTTATCGATCCGTTTTTATCATTCACTGGTCTTGATTGAATGTCACCACCATCAACTTCTTCTAAGGGAAAACAATAATCGAATAACACATTCAATGTTCAAGTTATGCATGTAGAAATCACAACCCTTTCTATACAAGAAAACAAACACACACATTACGCATATATAAACGAAAAATATGTTTTGTGTGATACCATGAATTTGGACTTGGGGAGCGTTGGTATGGCAGTGAGAAAGAATTCCGATCAGAGCACGACAGGTACGGCTGCGAAGTGGCCGACGGCGGTGAGGAGGTAAAGAACATTCGGCTTCCGAAGGATTTAGGGTTAGGGTTTGGAGCAGCGCTGAATCCTCCATTGATGAGGTACCGTTCCCTTCGAGTTATCCGGAGATTTACAGTGGCTGCTAGCCTGCTACGCAAGGAGGGGGCTAGTGACTAGTGAGAAATTCAGACGCCACTGGCGAATTTATCGGTATCGGCGGGGCTATTTAACTAGGATGTAAACAGAGGGATACGTGGAGTACCAAAAATAACAGATCTCGCCCACATAAGAAGCTAACATATTTCAATAAAATTTCGAACCGCTCAACTTATGCTAGCTCGTTTATTTCAAATTCAGCTTGTTCGAGTGACTCGACTCGTATGCTCAAGCTCGACTCGAGTCGAGCTTTTTTCGCGCAATTCGAGTCGAGTTTATATTTATACACATATTAAAGGTATTTAATTAAAAATACATATATTTGATTGGCTCGTGAGCCACTTGATTCTTAAAAAATGGTGCTTGAGCTCGGCTCATATAAAGTAATGTTCGACTCGAGCTTGAGTTTGCCCGGATCTCGAGTCGACTCAAGTTTGCCCGATCTCGAGTCGACCATTGACTCGAGCTGCTCACTTGGATCTTTTGTAGCCCTAGCCTCTAGGCATACACTCACATGTCTTACCATCAAAAAGCAATTGTCACCAATATTAAAAATATATTTGTTTATTGACTTTCAAATCAAAAAATTAAGAATAATAATATAAAAGTAATAATTAAAATTAAAATTAAAAAATAGTTGAAAATGTTGTTTATGTTTTTTTTAATTAAAAATATATAGTGATTTCGTCCCATAATGGATGTGGTACTTTTCTTGTTACTAAAGGTAAGAAAAATGTTAATTTTTGTTTTTCTAACAATAAGGTAAAAAATAAATACTACATTATATATTTTAAAGTGAAAAAGTAAATTAGTTGTGAATAATGTTTAAAAAAATGATCAATTAAATAGAGTAAAATTATATTTTAAAATAAAAAAGTTAAAATAATTTTATTTTATTTTTTAAGATTTATCAACTATCTTGGAATATTTCGAAAAAAAAATATATGTCAACTATCTAAGTCTATATTGGAGTTGAGTGAATATTTACTTGTGGTGTGAATATGAATTTGGGACAACCAAATACATGTATGATCACTAATACGAGACAAAGGAAGTGTAGCTTGTGGACTGAACAGAAATGATTTAGGTAGGGATCGGACTAGCTAGTGAAGTATAGGCTATAAAATTTGGGTGGAATTTATCCAATCTAAACATGATTCGATTTTGAACCGTTTTAATAGATATTTTTTTAGTTCAATTGCACTAATGTTTTTTAAATAAACTTGAGTATTAAATAAGTTACATAATAACTACTAACATATTAAAAATATATATATTTAATATAAATAATTTTAAATAATACTAATATATAATTATTCAAATTGTTTTACATATTGCTTGTAAATATAATATTTAATGTTAAAAATAAAGGAGTATATGATATATATGGATTGAATCAAAATCTCAAAATCGGAAGAAAAAAAAATCATAGATCAAACCGTGTAGTAACCGGTTGTTTCGGATAGATTTTGAATTTTTTTTCGGTCTGATTATTTTTTGCACACTTTTAATTATATCTATCTGTCTCAAAAAAGTTAAGGCATTTTTCTTAATATAGAGATTTTTTTTTCTTTTTGATAAAAGAAAATGAAAAAAAAAATATTATTTTTAAGCTCAAAAACATTTTTTTCACATTTTTAATTATATCTATCTGTCCCAACAAAGTTAAGGCATTTTTCTTAATATAGAGATTTTTTTTTTCTTTTTGATAAAAGAAAATGAAAAAAAAAATTATTTTTAAGCACAAAAACAAATTTGTTATATGTACAATTTAAAAAATACTTTATACTTTATTTGCAAAATAAATCAAACTTTTTTAATATTGCAAAATAAACCACTACTTTTATTATTATTTTAAAATTAATATAAATAATATATTAAATTAAAAAATTTAAATAATTCACAAAAATATATATTTAAATTATTAATTTATCTCATTTTCACCATAGTTTTCATAATTAATTTTTAACATGAGTAATTTATTTATAATTAATATTATGAAAACTATATTACTTTTAATAAATTTAAATTTTTAAAAAAATTACTCTCACAAACACATATATATACAATATAGTCTTGATACATTTTATTTTCAAATCTAAGTTCTTTTTAAATAGTATTATATGATTAAATTTTTTTTAATTAATCAATAATTTACAGTTTTAAAATAATATTTTTATAATTATCATAAATTAAAGTTTTTATATATATATATATATATATATATATATATATATATATATATTAGGAATATAAATATATATATTAGGAATATAAATATTTTTATGAGAATTTGAATCACTTTTTAAAATTTTATTATTAAATAAATTATATTTTATTAATTTAATTTTATATATATATATATATATATATATATATATATATATATATATATATATATATATATATATATATATATTGTCTAAGTCAATTGCAATGTCTCGGGTTTGAGACTAGGATCTCATGATCATTTAATTCAAGTGTTCAACCAACTGAGCTAACAAACTCTTGACAATTTAATTTATAAATAAAAATTAGACTTGAATGTATTTGAAATTTTATTTACAAATTTAAAATTTATTATAATTATAATTTTTTAAGATTTTTTTTAAATTTTTATAATTGTATTAGAGTCAAAATAATTTATGACATGGTGACAATGATATAACTTAATAATTTAAAATACATTTTTGGATTTTTTTAATATTTAAATTTATTTATAATTAATATATTATTTATAATTGATTTTTTAAATAATAATAAAGTAGTGGGTTATTTTGCAATATTAAAAAGGTTTAGTTTTGCAAATGAAAGAAAAGTGAAGACTTTATGTGCTTATTAATCATATTTAAAATGAAAAAATTGCAGTACTCATTATTTTTAAAGATATTAATGAATAATCAGCAAAAGAGTAAATAATTTAAATAATTTTACAAGTGCTAGCTTTTGATGAGTTGTCCCCCTTTTATTTATAAGCTCTCCATTCCCCTTCTTACTCGCACGCACACACGCCTCTATCGCCAACTCTCTCTCGATTAGGGTTTTTCCTTCTCTCTCGATTAGGGTTTTGTCCGGCGGCCATCGCGAGAATGAGCAGCAACAAAAACGACAGCTTGAACGTCGCCGATCTCGGCGCAGGTGAGTTACAAAACCCTATCGCCAAACCCTAATTCTCCACCTGCGACTGTGTTTTGCGTTTAATTGATTGTTTATATTTGTTCAGCGTTGAATGCGGTAGATAAAGCGGAGCTTGTTAATGCTCTGAAGGTTAGTCTCTTGTTTCTCTCTCGCTTAGTCTTACTCGGTAATCGCTGTTTATAGTATTTTTATTGGTGTATTTTGGTTGTCATTTCGAACTGTACAATTTCATTTTGCAGAGTAAACTTCAGGATCTTGGTAGTCGCTCGGATGTGCTTGAGAATCTGTCTCCGACTGTCAGGAAGCGTGTTGACGTGCTGCGGGAGATACAGGCATGGTTTTATGCACTTAGATTTATTCCTTTCAAATCATTTTGTATAACACGTGGTAGGAGTATTTTGTTTGTGCATCTGTTAAAAGTTGTGACTTCTTTTATAGTGGATAAATTTGAATGCAAGTTCTTTTGTGATGGAAGTGTTGGTTACTTTGTGTTCTTTGTCATGAGTTATGTCACCTTATTGATTGTATTATGTTTCTGTCAGCATATGTCCTAATGTTATATGCTCGGCACCTCCTCTGATTCGAGTTTCTTTAATGCGCCCTATCATTTAGGGCTGTTACGTGTAGTTCTTTCTTATCTTTGCTATGTGGCCTGGTTGATGAATTGGGCTTCTTTCCAAAATAAAACTGTTCTCAAATTTGTATTTTGTACAGTCCGAACATGATGCTTTGGAGGCTAAATTTTTTGAGGAGAGAGCAGAACTTGAAGCCAAATACCAGAAGTTGTATCAACCTCATTATACTAAGGTGTGCATATTGATATATTTTTCTCATTTGGGTTTTTCTTAAACTCACATGAGCTTTGTTTTCATCTCATCATTTATTTTTGTTTCACTTGGGCAGAGATATGAAATTGTGAATGGTGTTGAGTCTGGAAAGAGTGCAGAGCCTGAAGGTATGTTTGATATCTCAATGAGTATAATTTGTTCATGATAGATCTGTGTCCATATGCTCCAACATTAAACTGATGCAGATAAGGGGGTTCCTGATTTCTGGCTTACTGCAATGAAAAACAATGAAATACTTGCTGAAGAGGTTTGTTTTAGATTTTCTAGAAATCTATTTTCCTTTCCTTCTACCCTATTTTTTAATCCTGAAATTGTTTTTTTTATATTAATTCTAACCAGATTTCTGAGCGTGATGAAGAGGCTCTCAAGTTCCTTACTGATATCAAGTGGTCAAGAGTTGACGATCCAAAAGGCTTCAAGCTTGAGTTTTACTTTGACTCTAATCCATTTTTCAAGAACTCTGTCCTTACTAAAATTTATCACATGATTGATGAAGATGAACCTATTTTGGAGAAAGCAATTGGGTATTTGATTCTTTTTACTATAGCCCCCTGTTCGTTTGGGACTTTATTATTTGTAAACATATACTACCCTGCAATACTTAATTAACTTTGTGGCTCATATTGTAGGACGGAGATTGAATGGCTTCCTGGAAAATGTCTGACACAGAAGATTTTGAAAAAGAAGCCAAAGAAAGGATCCAAAAATGCTAAACCAATTATCAAAACTGAGCAATGTGATAGTTTCTTCAACTTCTTTAGTCCACCTAATGTTCCTGATGATGAAGATGACATTGACGAGGATGCTGTAAGGATTCATTATTTTTTGTTTATTCTTCCTTATTTTGACAATTTGTTCTCATATAATTATTATTTTCTGTACAGGCTGAAGAACTCCAAAATCTGATGGAACAAGATTATGATGTCGGGTTAGTGGACACTTGATAACATGATATTACATCTGAAATGTGCATTATCTGACTGATCAATAGTATTATACTGTAATTGATTTTCAAGAGTTCTCTGACTTCTATTTATTTAGTTATATTGCTGACAACTATCACTATTGACTGGTTTATTCTTTTTAATGTTTTTTTACATCGAAAACTAGGTTAGAAAAAATCTATTTTCTTTGCCTATTACTTTCTTTCTTAGGACATCCTATTCAACCAATACATGTGTTCAATTGCCTTTGATCTCTGAAAAAACAAGTGGTTTGATGATCGTGATATTACTATATTTAAGTTCTTGGATCAGGATAGTATATAAAATTTTCTAATGGGCCTTGGTTGACTTTAGATGATTTAATCTGATACATTTGGTATCAAGTTTATGTTGCTAATTGATTATCGTGTAAATTTTGTGTAGATCTACCATTCGAGACAAAATTATCCCACATGCAGTATCATGGTTCACAGGAGAGGCTGCTGAAGACGAGTTTGGTGATATTGAAGAAGATGAAGATGATGAGGATGATATTGACGAGGATGATGATGATGAAGACGAGGATGATGATGATGAAGATGAGGATGAGGATGAAGATGAAAGCAAGACTAGGAAAAAGGTAAATGAATAGTGTGAATTGTGTATTTTGATTCAATTTTTTGTACTTCATTGTTCTGACTGTATTTCCTTGTTTTGTGTATATGATTTGTGCAGTCATCAGCTGTGAGGAAGGTGTGATTTTCTACTAGGGTTATTGTTATTTACATCTTCATTTCCTTTTCATCCACATTATCTTGATAGTTTGTTGATGTGATGTGTAGAAGAGCGTGAAGACACCTGCTGCTGGTGATGGACCTCCGGGTGAGAGGCCTCCGGAGTGCAAACAACAATAGATGATGTTTATGGCGGCTCGTGGGACTGTGGCTCCATTTTGGATCAACAATCTATGCTCAGTAGTTGGATTCTATATTTATTTATTAAATATTTGAGAGATGACTTGTTTCTTGTTTACTGTGTGCCTACTCATTTAATGGTGTTTCTTGTGTTTAAAGTATACTACCGTGCTTGTTTTAAAATTCTGATTTTCCTGGTTTTTGTTTTAGATTTCATTTCATGAAGCAGATTTTTGAGGTGGTTTTCTGCTTCGTTATCAAGACTTTTAGCACAAATGTCTTAAATTTTGGGTGTTGAATATATGGAATACCAATTTAAATTTAAGTGTGCATATCAATTGTTAAGGTATTAAATATTATGCTGATTTGCGTTCAGGGCAACACACTTTCAACCTTACAATGGATAAATTTGTGTATTTAGTGAAAGCCTTCTCAGGGATAAATTTTGTGTATTTGAGAAAAGTAAATAAATAAACCAATTAAGTGTTGAATACAAAATTAAAATAAAAGTTCTGTTCATAATTGTTTTCCTGTGGAAATACTCCACACCAAGCAACTAGAATGCATCACAGATTCACTTAAATGAGCCAGAAGGCGATATCCTTCTCTTCTTGACTGGACGAGAAAAGGTCGATTATGTGTGTCAAGGTCTCCATAAGAGGATGAAGGGTTTAGGTAGCAATGTTCCCGAGCTGATTGTTTTACCCGTATACAGTGCTCTGCCCAGTGAAATGTTATGCACGATTTTCTATCGTGCACCTCCGGGGAAGAGGAAAGTCGTAGTTGCTACCAGTATTGCCGAAGCTTCTTTGAGTATTGATGGCATATTTTATGTTGTGGATTCTGGATTTGCAAAGCGAAATGTGTACGATCCTCAACAGGGGCGTTATTCAATTGTGGTAACTCCAATATTTAATTACGGGTCCTGGAAAGTGCTATCGCCTCTATACTGAGAGTGCATTCAAATTACTGTTGTGATATTATAGTTTTCATTTAGAAAAGGAATCACAAGCACTGTTTTCATAAGACATAGTTAAAGATTTTATTAGTTTCTTAGCAAGAGCATATTTTTGATGTCCATACTGAATAGATACTCGTGCGGAAATTGAATCCTACTGGGTGAAGTAACTAACATATTTTGAAAGAAACTTGGGAGTAATTGTTAACAATTAAATAAAATTTTATACTACTTAGAAACAACCACTCAAGTCCCAAGTTCACAAACACTTTTGAAGAGTGAGGTTTATTTGAATTGTTATCTTCCTATTGTAGATATATTGTTTCTGACAAAAGATCTGTATGAATGCATTGATCGATACAAGTGGGAAGAAGTGAGAAGTTGGCAATTTATACCTTACACTTACGATTTATGAATGCATTCAAAAGATTTTTATGAATGCATTGATTGTAAAAATATGTTTTTTATGTGAAATGTAAGTTAAAATTTAAAAATAAAAATAAAAATACGAACTCACCCTTGGATAATGTCGTCAATCACCGCCGCCATATCGAAGAACGACGACTAAGTAAAGTGCCCTAAACTCTATTTTTTTTTTTGGTTTCTTACTCACCCTTGCACCACAGATCTCCGGTTGAACGGTACCGAGGAACCCTGCACCATCCTCTCTCCGACGAAGTTCGAATTAAATATGTAGTGAAGTTCGAATTAAATATGTAGTAATTTTTTTTTATTGATTGAGATATTATGATTTGTTGTTATTTTATTGTTTTATACTTGTTGGTGGGTTTTTGGATTTTTTTACATATATTGGGTGAGTAAAATATTATTATTTGTATAAAAAATAATCTTTAATTGATATTTTTTATTATAGCACTTTTATAAAATTGTAATGTTATATAAACTAATAATACAAAATTTAAATATATACAGTTATTAATTTATTTAGAATTATAATATTAATGAAAATACGTTTAAAGTAATTTATCTATACCATAAATATTACTCCATACTCACGTATATATATTTTAGATAACTATAAATTATTAATTTTATAAAATTATTTTGTTTTCCTAAATCTAAAAAACCCCTATACAAGGTCGTCTACTCTGGCCGACTCAACTGAAACCCTAAAAATTCACAAACGTAATTAGATTTGTTATTCTACTGAATATACAATATGCCGGAGATTGAAGCCGACGGCGACGGGCTGAAGAAACTCGAGTACTTATCTTTGGTTTCCAAAGTATGTACGGAGTTGGAGACTCATCTAGGGTTCGGCGACAAGGTGCTGGCTGAATTCATCACGGAGATGGGTCGGGATTGCGAAACCGTCGACGAATTCGACGCCAAATTGAAGGAACAAGGAGCCGAGATGCCGGATTATTTCGTGCGGACGCTGCTCACAATTATTCACGCGATTTTGCCGCCGAAACCGAAGGCCAAATCGGAGGATAAATCCGAACGCTCAGCTTTGAAGATCAAGGATGGCAGGGAGAGGGTGAGGGAGTTGGAGAAGGAGATCGAAGAGGAAGTGAGAAACAAAAGGAGATTAGAGGATGATGAATCCAAGTCCAGGGATCTTGACAGAAGAGAGAGGAGGATGGATACAGGTAGAGAAAGGGGCAGGGGAAGACACGACGATAGAGACGAAGGAGGGAGACGCGGCAATAGGGATGAAGGAGGGAGACGCGGCAATAGGGACGAAGGAGGGAGACGTGGCGAGGATAATGGTGAAAAGGGTAATAGATATGAGGATAGGGAGGGAAGAGGGAGACATTGGGATAGAGTAGGAAGGAGTAGTAAACATGGGGACAGGGAGGAAACTCACCGACGCATGGATGGGGATGGTTATAGAGATGAGAAAAGTAGGCACAGGCATGTGGATGAAGGCGACGAGGATAGAAATAGAGGAAAAAGGGATTGGAGGAATGGATATGAAGAAGAGATGGATGATGAGAGGAAGGGAAGTGGGGCAGAGAAGAATAATCGGTCGCAAGAGCCAGAACTGTACCAGGTTTATAAGGGAAGGGTTTCTAAGGTGATGGAAAAGTGTTGCTTTGTCCAGTTTAATGATTTCAGAGGGAAAGAAGGTATGGTGC
This sequence comes from Euphrasia confusa, assembly GCA_954870475.1. Taxonomy (NCBI): domain Eukaryota; kingdom Viridiplantae; phylum Streptophyta; class Magnoliopsida; order Lamiales; family Orobanchaceae; genus Euphrasia; species Euphrasia confusa. Next base: position 31,674,442 of record OX940960.1, read on the forward strand.
ATGTGTCCCAGATGACGACCAGAAGGATTTCAAATGCAAAGGATGTAGTAAAGCGTGACCAGGAGGTGTATGTGAAAGTTATCTCTGTAGGTGGGAGTAATTTGAGTTTGTCAATGAGGGATGTTGACCAGAACAGCGGGAAGGATTTGTTGCCCCTAAAGAGGGGTGAGGTGGATGATGGCGTGGTGGCTAACCCTTCAGTAAGGAATGACAGAGGAGGAACATCGGGAAGCAGGATTGGTCTCTCAGGGATTGTGATCACCGAAGATTATGATGCCGTGCCATCGCGAAGGCCACTGAAGAGAATGAGTTCGCCCGAGAGATGGGAAGCTAAACAACTAATAGCTTCTGGTGTTATGAGCATGAAAGAATTGCCTATGTTTGACGATGACGGAGATGGGGTGATTTATCGAGAAGAAGGGGCAGAAGAAGAACTTGAGGTTGAGTTGAATGAGGATGAGCCTGCTTTCTTGCAGGGTCAAAGTAGGTATTCTATGGACATGTCACCTGTGAAGATATTCAAGAATCCTGAGGGGTCTTTGAGTCGTGCTGCGGCACTTCAATCAGCTCTGATAAAAGAGAGGAGAGAAGTTAGGGAGCAGCAGCAAAGAACAATGTTGGATTCAATTCCAAAGGATCTGAATCGTCCTTGGGAAGATCCTATGCCAGAAACAGGTGAGAGGCATCTTGCTCAGGAATTGAGAGGAGTTGGTTTGTCGGCATACGACATGCCGGAGTGGAAGAAGGATGCGTATGGTAAGGCTCTGACTTTCGGTCAAAGATCAAAGCTTTCCATTCAGGAGCAGAGACAAAGTTTGCCCATCTACAAGCTGAAGAAAGAACTGGTCCAGGCTTGTCATGATAATCAGGTCCTGGTCGTCATTGGTGAGACAGGGTCAGGGAAAACTACACAAGTAACACAGTATCTGGCTGAGGCAGGATACACAACTAGGGGCAAAATAGGATGTACTCAGCCTCGTAGGGTGGCCGCCATGTCTGTGGCCAAGAGAGTTGCTGAGGAATTTGGTTGCCGTTTAGGGGAAGAAGTTGGTTATGCAATTCGATTTGAGGATTGTACTAGTCCAGATACTGTAATAAAGTATATGACAGATGGTATGCTTCTGAGGGAGATTTTGGTTGATGAAGATTTGTCTCAGTACTCTGTGATTATGCTTGATGAAGCTCATGAGAGGACAATTCACACAGATGTCCTCTTTGGATTATTGAAGCAACTCATAAAGAGGAGACCCGATCTTCATCTAATCGTGACATCCGCGACTCTGGATGCAGAAAAGTTTTCTGGATATTTCTTTAACTGCAACATCTTCACCATTCCCGGCAGAACTTTTCCTGTGGAAATACTCTACACCAAGCAACCAGAAAGTGACTATCTGGACGCATCACTGATTACTGTGTTACAGATTCACTTAAATGAGCCAGAAGGCGATATCCTTCTCTTCTTGACTGGCCAAGAAGAGATCGATTATGCGTGTCAATGTCTCTATGAGAGGATGAAGGGTTTAGGTAGCAATGTTCCCGAGCTGATTATTTTACCTGTATATAGTGCCCTGCCCAGTGAAATGCAATCCAGGATTTTTGATCCTGCGCCTCCAGGGAAGAGGAAAGTCGTAGTTGCTACCAATATTGCCGAAGCTTCTTTGACTATTGATGGCATATTTTATGTTATTGATCCTGGATTTGCAAAGCAAAATGTGTACAATCCTAAACAGGGGCTTGATTCACTTGTAATAACTCCAATATCACAAGCATCTGCCAAGCAAAGGGCAGGGAGAGCTGGACGTACAGGTCCAGGAAAGTGCTATCGGCTTTATACAGAGAGTGCATTTCACAATGAAATGTCCCCCACTTCAGTTCCAGAGATTCAGAGGATTAATCTTGGGATGACTACTCTTAATTTGAAAGCTATGGGTATTAATGATCTATTATCATTTGATTTTATGGATCCTCCTTCGCCTCAGGCTCTCATTTCTGCCATGGAGCAGCTATACAGTTTAGGAGCTTTGGATGAAGAGGGTCTTCTTACTAAGTTGGGTAGAAAAATGGCTGAATTTCCGTTGGATCCTCCACTGTCCAAAATGCTTCTTGCCAGTGTAGATCTTGGTTGCAGCGATGAGATTCTGACCATTATTGCCATGATCCAAACGGGGAATATCTTTTACCGGCCGAGGGAAAAACAAGCTCAGGCAGATCAGAAAAAAGCAAAGTTTTTCCAGCCTGAAGGAGACCATCTGACTCTACTTGCTGTGTATGAGGCATGGAAAGCAAAGAATTTTTCAGGTCCATGGTGTTTTGAGAATTTTGTTCAGTCCCGTTCATTGAGGAGGGCGCAGGATGTAAGAAAGCAGCTTCTGTCCATCATGGACAAGTAAGTTATTATATTCTTCTGTATCTCCCATTTACCTTCATTTGACTCTCTATATTTGGAATTTGTTTTTGGTTGGTGCCCCACCATCATGGTTTTGAGATGGTGTTAATTGTTATCTTATTTTGTTCTTTGAGAAAAAATGCTCCTCAATGATTTCATCTTTTGTTTTACTGTTTATTAAAATACTTTTAATGCCTTACTTGAGATGTTTTATTTTCTCTCTATTGCTGCATTCCTAAATGATCATATGACTCAATTCTTTCATTTCATAATAAATGAATAATCAACATGTAAATATCTTGAGCGCTTTCTAAACTCTCTTCTTTTATTACAGATACAAATTGGACGTTGTGAGTGCTGGTAAGAACTTTCAAAAGATTCGCAAAGCCATAGCTGCTGGTTTCTTTTACCATGCTGCTAGAAAGGATCCACAAGAAGGCTACAGAACACTAGTTGAGAACCAGCCAGTTTATATTCATCCGAGCAGTGCTTTGTTCCAAAGACAGCCCGACTGGGTTATCTACCACGAACTGGTCATGACGACTAAGGAGTATATGCGCGAGGTAGCTGTCATAGATCCCAAGTGGCTAGTTGAACTTGCTCCAAGATTCTTCAAGGTGTCTGATCCTACGAAAATGAGCAAGCGCAAGAGACAAGAGCGCATTGAACCACTCTATGATAGATATCACGAACCGAATTCTTGGCGTTTAAGCAAAAGGCGTGCTTAATTTTACTTGATATTGTTGCCGGTTAGTTTTGTAGTTTCCAGTACTTTTACTGTTTGCTCCAAGTCTATACTATGTACTGAAACACGGTGAACATTTTTTTTATAATGCCAATACCCTGCTGCTAACTTCCTAAATGTAATGTCTTAATTCATGTTATTTTTCATTGTAGTTTCTGTTTTTAACTTGGCCTGTGTACTTTTCTACTTCTCTATTCAAATATATCACATGTTTATTGGTTTGAATATATCATTTGTTGTATTAGGCCTGTATATTGACTTGCTCTTTGTTGAGTGTTGACTATAAGTGATTTAACTGGAAACAACTTTTTTCTGTATAGTGGATAGTAGGAATTCATCGAGGCATACTGTTTGTTTTAGATGCTTAAGACCTTAAGCTTGTTTTTTTTTATTCTAAGAAAAGAATCTGAAGTCGTCCTGGACATGGAACTAGTGATAATTGGATTTTGTAATATATTAAATGCATTGAATAATGTTTTTACTAAGACTGGTGCTGCTGCTTGCGTTTAGTTTTGTGAAACCCCTCCACTCTACTCTTAATCTTACTGTATGTGTTTCATTTGTTGGACCTCACATTAAGTTTACCTGCTCAACTCAAGGCTTTGTAAAAAAAATAAGATTGTGTGAGATCCGACCACATAAAGGTTTCAACTTTAGTGCTGAGTGCCAGGTAATGTTGCAGCGCCGTGTTTCACTATCTTACGTGATCATAAACATGAAATAAGTGTGCTTTTGTGTAGTGTTTTGAGTTGTGTCTTATTGTGTCATTTCTCTTTGTAATTCTTGTTTTTAATTGTGTCGTGCTAACTTGCCTTGTTACTGCCCTTCACACTTTACTGCAAAGTGGGAAGTTTGTTTTCTAGTAATCAACGTTTTTTTAGCATTTTAAGGCATTAGCCAAGGAACATGTAGAGGTTCAACCTGGAAATTAAAAAATGTTGTTAGCAACATGTAGAGGTTCTGATCCGGATGAAGTCGAAAAGGCAAATGGTCATGCTCAAGTAACATTTGTAAGTGGTATGATCTTTGCTGCAAATGAGGATTCTGATTGACACTCAAATTGACTTCCCTTCCCTTGTCTGATATCATTTCTCTACTTTGCATCTATTGGACTAGGTGAAAATTCATGTTAATCGATCGGGTTTTTGTTTGGACTTTGGCTTGGTGATTATGTGCAAGATAAATGTTGAATGTAAAACACAATATGATCACATTTTAAGACAAATTGGTAAATGTGTTGGTTAGCAAAGTACGCTTCATGTTGAATTTGTGTTTGTGTTTTACTTCAGGCAAGTGAATGTTAACCAAGTTTGTGTCGGATAATCCAATTTTGAACGTTAATCAATGAGGTTCACACTCTTTGAAATTGACTATGCTATATCGTAAAAAGATTACTCTTGGAGAATTTTAAATACATGTGAGAAGGGGCAAGTGCATTTCTAAATGACTTCACTCGATGAATACATTTGTTAGTGGCTTGACTATTGACGCGAATCAAAGCATGCTGCGGACATCCCCAAAATCTCTGAGTTTCTTCTCTTTGACTACTTAAGAGACTATCTTCCTCGGCTTCTTTTCCTATACTCATTGATTAGTGTCGTGCTCCTGAAGCTGAGCCTGCTCACCTTCATCCTGTGGACAATACAAATAAGCTGAGAAATGGAATCTTACATTCCGATAAAAATAATTTGGCAGTGATAATTACAAAAACTAACCCACTCAGAATCAGCTTTAGAATCCGAGGTCCCTGTGCGGCTATTATTTACCTTCTCCATATCTTCCTGGAGTTAGTTACCCAAACAAAGTACACATACTATTATGAAGTTTACCATAGTTACAAAAACTACTACTGATACAATTTTGAAAGAAAACCGGATCAATTTGCAATTAAGATGAACCACAAGGATAGTATTTGTAGTTATACAAAAATAGAATGAAATAAGTCATACCAGCTCCTGCTCCAGCTTCTCAATTTTCTCCTCAAGTTCCAGAACATGGTGCTTTAGTGCCTGCAAAAAAACAAGTTTTCATATCTCGTAATATAATTTGAATAAAGTCTATTGGACACGAAACACGATAATAATATCACCTCACGTCTCTGAAGTTCAACCGAACGAGCCAAAGCTTGCCTTTTTGTGAGAAGAGTTTTCGGCCTAAATGCAACAGGCCTCTGATAATTCTTCCCACGATAGACTATTATAACATATCCTTTTGGAGTCCTCTCTACAGTGACCAGAACCCCACCACTCTCGGCCTCCAGTGAAAGGGCAATATGCCTCACTTGCGAGAAGGTTTTCCTTTCTACAAGTATTTTCACCAGCTCCCGGTACTTCCAGTGCAAGTGCATATTCTCGATAGTACCATCAAATATCTCTCTCCTCCCTATCAGACAAACGACACATGATCCATTTTAGACGAACCAAAAAAAAACACAATACAGCGCTCGCAAGAGTTTTTACCTAAAACCAGATAAGGTTTCATGCTCAAACCAATCCGACGGAACAAAAATCTTTCCTCATCAGTTAATGTTTCTAAATCAGTAGGCAGGTCTTCGGGTTCTTGATTCTCTAGAATCTTCCGTAAGGCCTTCTCGGCTATTCGAATCTTTCCCTTTGCCTGCGGAGATCGAATGCTCATTTAGTGCGAAAATAACTAAATTTCATTCAAACACATTTATATCCTCTACTAGTATATACTAAAACAACTCACAAGAGCTAGCTTCTTCTCAATGGAATTGATTATAAAGGCATGTCTAGCTACAGCTTCATCTCTCATCATTTTCTCCATCTCTGAATGGTCGGGTTCGTTACACCATCGTGATGTTGCAGCCAAAGTCTCGGCGAGGGTGCCTGCGACTAATCGTTGCTCGGATTTCTTTCTTGGGTCAATCAGTGATGCGGCTCTTTCCCGGGCTTGCTCTTCCTCTTCCTGTTTGAGGGTTGCCAATTTTTCTGCTTCCACAAGGGCATTTGAAACTTTCGGGGGCAAGAAGTCTTTGCCTCTGTAAAATACTATAAACTCTTTGTTCCTAGATACTAGGGTCCCTCCGGTCAATATCTGCACAAACGACCAAAATAATCTCTCAGTTTCTTTAATTGTTTTCACCCAAGAATAAAACTAGAGGGGAAGGGATTAAAGAGTGATAGTAATTATTTGTTTCCAACCTTAAGTTCTTCAGCCATCCTCTCGTTGGAAGTATTCAGAACACCACGCTTGATGGCTATTTTCGCAATAGCACTCTTTTCCCAAAGCTTCACCATGGCCAAAGCAAGACCCTGTAGTTCTCTATTTCTTCCTGAAGTTTCATAAGCAATATACATCATTAAGAATTTATTTTTTTAAAGTATGCGAGTAAAAAATACCACAAGAATAAACGAATATACCGCCTGACATACCAAGGGCGAAATGGGGAGGCATTGTTCTCGCTGTCTGTCTCAAATAAGTCATTTCGTTATCCCATAAAGCGTGTCTAGTCCCGTGAGGTAGAAGTCTAAACGGCGTTTTGTATCCAGGAACAACGGCTGGCAATAAATCTGCATCAACGGGAATAGGTACACGGCCTGACCAATCCATGAACCTTGGGCCGAGCTCATCCAACACACAGTCTAGCTCAAGTAAATCTTCTTGCTCTTGCTTAGATAGATTGTTAAAGTAACTAGAGCTATTCAAACTAGAAGATACCACAGCTCCGTTTACACATTCCTTTTCGACGCTCTTAGGAGAATCAGCTTCTACATGCTCGCTATACGATTTTACACAATCAAGATTGTAGCCCATCCCTCTGTACAGCACTACTAACCCACCCGATCTCCATATTACCAATCCTCCGGTTCTACTCTGCCACGCACCACAACACAGCAAACAAGATTCAAGCCTGATCCCACTAATAATTAGCAAACATTCATTCTCATGACGAAAAAAACAAGACTAACCTCGAGAAATTCGTGTGTCCTCTTCATGTGCATTGAAGGAGGCCCTTCGAATTTCAGTTTCACAACCTCATCATCTCTCCACTTTTCGTGGATGGCGTCGACCAAGGCCTGAGTCACGCCGCTGGACCCCACTTTCATTCTCTCAGGCATCCTCAGAGACACGTTTCTGAGTCTCTTAAGCTCGTGCTCGGGTAAGATTCTCTCGGCTGACACCGTGTTACGGTTCCACGACTCGTTGAGTTTCTCCTCGACGTTTTTTCTCTCCCACGGCAATCTCTTGGAATCGATATGATCGACGGAGCCAGACTTCGAACCTCCGGCGTGTCGGTTTCTCTTAGGCGGCTCAATTGGGGTTTCTTCACTTCTCCTCACCATCACCACTTTAGGCTTCGGCAGACTGTGAGTGTCCTGCTCGACTCTCGAACCCTCGGAATCAATCGCCTTTTTCCTGGGTTCGTTCCCGTGAGCCCAAGGGGCTAAAGTCGACTTCATTCCCGGGCGGGAAACCGGCGGCGCGCTCGCGGGAGTGGGTTTGTCGCGGTCTCTGACGTCGGAGGAGGTTCGTGGGACGATGGGTTTCTTGGGTTCTTGATTCGTATCGCGAATTTCCTCCTGTTGTTGCCAGGGGAAATTCTGGCGCAATGAAGGGGTTTTGACGGACCATTTGTTCTGAATCTGTTCGAGAAAGGTGGGCCTCGGCTTTCTCTTCTGGTTCGGGGCACGGGTCTTCGGGTGGGCTTCAACGGCGGGCTCAGCGGTGTGGCGACAGCGGACAACTCCGAGCTTTTGGGGTCTGGAGGGTTTGAGAGAATGGGTTTGTGTGTGAAGTTTGAGAAAGAAGATAGATGGAGGTGGGTGAGAAAGTTTTGGAGAAGGGGATAGGAAATTCGAAGGAACGGATGATGACGACAAAGCCATGGCGTTTGAAGCCAAAATCAGATATCAGAGTGAGTGAGTTCTCGAGACGATGGGTATATTAACGAAAATTGCAATTTAGTCCTTTTACTTTGAAGTATTGCAATTTTCTGCTTATGTGATAGTTAATAGTTTAAAGTTTAAACTGCAAACACAATTTTTTTTTTGCAATTTAATTCAATAATTTAAAAAATGTCATCATTTTTTTCGATTCATTTTTGTTGATAGTTTAGTTTGCAAATGTGCTACAGTATACAAAATTGTACGTACTATCTTTTTCCATAAAAATTATCAAAATAATTTTTGTATTTAATTTACGCCGATCAAAATTTAAAAATATTAAAGAGAGATTAACCACCAAAATATGGATCCGGATGGAGTAGCCCCACCCACCTACCCTAACCTGGAAAAATTGCTTCACAACTGGCGGGAAAATCACCCCCAATCCTCAGTCTCTCTCCATCTCCAATGTCGAAATTACCAGAGATAAGCTCCCTTTTTGCGGCGGTCGCTTCCAATCTACAGGCTCTTGATCCGAGCGCCGAAAATGAAATAGACCTGTCCATCTCTAATCTGAACCGTTCGCTCAACCCGAGTGAAGCCCCGAGACCTCGCATTCTGGATACCGCCCTGTCGCGCATGTGCTTCACTGCTCCACAGGTCTCTCTGCTTTTTACCCAAGTTAGGGTTCGTTTTGATTGTGCTGCAAATTTCTAATTTTTATTGGGTCTCTCGAATGGTAGGTCTATGGCTCGGCGATCGAATTTACGGTGAGAACAATGGTTTCTGTTTTATCTTCTTCGATTCAGTGTAAGGTGTTGGTAAACGATAAAGTGAAGGTTTTGAGAGTGGGTGGATTGATTTCGGAAAGTGGTTGTGTTAGTGTCATGGAAGCGTGTGCTGACATTTTACGAAATTTGGATGTGCATAAAGGTTAGCCTATTCTGCCGGGAAGATTATTTGTTTGTAATTCCCCAATGAATTCACTAGTTTTGGATGGCTGTTTCGAGATTTCCAATGCCTAATTCATGCTACATTTGTTACGATATTTCAAAGAATATAGCTCGCTCATTTTGTTTTTTTTTTGAAGCATCTTAAATATTACGTGTGCTTTGCTGCAGGTGATCTTTGTGCTTTACTGTTGCACAACGTTATCAGAGTGGCAGCACTTGCCCGTAGATTTCCACATGAAATACCATCAGTTTCTAAAATGAACTTCAGTAAATCCCGCTCTTCTGCTCTTGCGAAATTAGTCTGCTATCTGCCCAATCAACTCACAATCGAGAATGGTGAAATACCTTCAAGGTGATGCTTAGTATCTGCTGACAATGTGTAATTAGTAATTAGTCTTTTCTTTATTTCTAGTTTCTTTTTTTATCTCAAGCCATTCATTAGGTTTGTTATCTGAGATTTTGTATTATGCTTCAGTAGCCACTCACTGGTACAATGCTATTTATTTGCTGTTAGCATCTTAACCCTTCTCTTGGGCTTTGAGGGGCATCTTAATTTCGTTATTTAAGGTGGATTAATTATATTTTTCTTAAAGTTTTGTGATTATCATATCAAAATCTTAATTTTAATCTCACAAATGTTTGGAGTTGGTATAAACTCAATAGAATTATATTATCTTCCTAATATGTTGCTTTTATTTTATTTATAACATTTCCCAATCAGGCTTGCTTTCTTAAATCGATTTAGTTCATCTATATGTAATATTCACATAACCTATTAATGTAACTTCACCATTTACCACGACTTCAATATGCCATTATTTAGTTAATTTACTTAAAGCTGCTTTGTATTCAGTTTTTATTGTGACATCCATCCAGAATGAACGCCTCGAGAGAAATTCAATTTATAAATTTCTTATGAAAAACTCAATTGTAGTTTGACTTATGATCGTAGTGCAATGATTATAGGATTATTACCTTAAAAAAAGATGTCTTGCACTACTTTGTTACTAACTTCTTCAAAACTTATTTGGTGGAAAATGTTTCCTTTTGTTTACTGTACTTTAAGTGGAGTCATTGTTTGATCTAGTATTTTATTTAAGCAGTTTAGAGGATTCTGTCAATTTTCTTCTAGTTAATAGAACTTTATTTTATTCCTTAACTCAGAAGAGGACTTTGTTGTTCCTTGACTAACTATATTTTGTAATAGAGAAAAATAACTTATCCAACACAACAAATGTTTTTCGCAATGAATTAACACTTACTTTTGAAATTCATACTTTAATATGTGATATATATCGGGAGATACTGTCAGTCACTTAAAAGTCATCTAACTGTAACTGTACTGACATTTAAAAATAAACATAGTTTTAGGACTTGTGAAGGTTCCCTAGTTTAACTTATTTTAGTAAGCTTGCCTGGTAGATAACTTTACTTGTACTAAATTTTAAGTTTTTAACTGAACTGCTTTCCAGGTTGTTGCTATGGCAAATGGATCCAATGATTTTGAAGCAAGACATATCACACATTCTGAGAGAAATTATCGAAAGGCCATTTCTTTCTCTGAGCTCCGAAATTTATAATAGGATAGACTGGAAATCCAAAATCATTTGTCTCGTAATTTCACCCTCAATGTTCATTGAAACAAGGGCCTTCTTGCACAATTGGTTCTTAAAGACGTAAGTATTTGTATATATTTTTTTAAATTTCCATACCCCTTTCTCATTTTATTTTTGGCTGGATTCGTTATCCATGAATTTGATACCTTCTTTGATAATTTTACATAATGTGAATGTCATTTTTGCAATCACGGTAATGATGTTTTTCAAATTGTTTTAATCTGAAAAGTTCTAATATTCTCTCTTAGTTAAACTAAAAATTATAGTAAGTTTTAGTAATTCTGATTACATATCCACTCAATTGGTAGGCTTGGATTTACATAACAGGGGCTTGGCGTCAATCATGGAACTTCAGACCGAGTTTGTTGGGAAAGCACTTGATATAATCTCTAGACCGATCTGGTGGGGAATACCCACAGAAATTGGATCAAAGCTCCCATTTTCTCATGCTTACTTTCCGTACGAGCATGATTTATCGAGAATTTTGTCTGGGCCTATATGTCAGGAATATTTTAAGCTTTTACTTAGTAAAATAAGTGGCTCTGTTTCTCCCGCTGGGGGTAGGAAAACCACATCAAAGATTAATTCAGTAGATCATAAATCTACTTGGTATGTTCTCAAGTCTATCCAATAACAATTTAATCATTTGATCTGATCTATGTCTAACCCTACAAAAAAATAATTAATTTTTTTGTTTAAATACACTACAGGGCCACAGTGATGAACTTCCCAGGTTGGTTCTTTTTTGCAACGATGCTGCTCTTTTCCAATAACAACCCCGCAGACAATCTAATGCGAGAATCCGCAGCAAAGTTTATTGCATGGATTTTGAACCCGTTTAGCGAATTTGATCAATCACTGGCTGTCAATTGTCTTGTTAAAGCTTCGGACTTTCTGACCTCGAGCTCAAATAAAAACAACGAGGGAACAAGGATTCGTAAGGAATCTAGGAGGCGGCTTAAATTACACGATAAGGTGGATACATCAACTTCTCGTGAACCTGATAGTTGGTCAGTTTCTCTTTGGCTCAAGGAATTTCATGACATGTACACCAAGATTTCCGGAACAAAAATTGGCTTCTTGAGTTCTAACGTCAAAGGATTACGCACCCACCAAAACCTATTGTTTAAGAGGATCCCATTAGGTGTCTTGTTTGTGGGTCCCAATTGTTTGAGCACCACAGGGTGTTCTTTGCTACTGCACTATGCTGCTACTGGAACTATAATACAAAAGTCTTCAAACGGCATGCAATACTCTGGCACGAGTCAAAAGAGATGGAAATGTGGTTCTGAGTTGGAATCGGAAACATGGGTCGAAACGTATACTAAAGTCGATGCTATAGCGGGATGTAAAACGGTCTTTGATGTAACGGATATAGCTGAGAGTGTTTATCCTGCTATGTTCGAAACCGAAGAGGAGGGAATGAATTTTGTGTGCCAACTGAAATTGAGGATGTGCAGTTATCTGTTGAGGTGTGTTGAGAAATTACTTCAAATGAATCTTGATGAAGATGTGCCCCACATGAAGAGCGACCTTCTTACTAGAATAACCCGGTGGAGACGTCAAGGGAAAGAAGACTCTAGAAACGATAAGGATCTGAATCGTGTGTGTGATGCTTTGGATGTAAAAATGAGCTAGCTTTAGTTTTGTGAATCAGAATGAAAATTATGATAAGACATTCGCAAATATACGAGATGACGCCATCGGAATGAATGTTTTAAATTGTCCCTCGTGTAAATTATGATAAGCTTATTAAATTACTTTAAAATATTAAAGTAATTCATAATACCAATGGTACAACATTCTATTCACATCAATTCATATTATTAGTATACTATAAAATTAAAATTAAATCATCGTTGTTAGGTGGTATCAAATTTTCTTGTACCAAGCTAACTTATAAAAAAATCCATTTTATTTATTTATGTTATTTGTATCAAATTTAATGATATTAAACAAACTAAATGGAATAATAAATTGATAAATGCTCAAAATTAAATTATTAGTTAAGTATTTATAAATGCATATCTGAATATTTGATTTTTAATTATTTGTATATCTAATCTTAGAAATAAGTTGTTAAATGGTATTTATAATTAAAAATAAAGATAATATTTTAATATTTTATAATTAGTAATATAAAAATTTATGATTTTTTAAAAATAAGTAAAATTATAATTATTTTTTAAAAATTTATCTTTATAATTTCAACACTTTATATACTAAATAATCTATAAGATTTTTTATAAATTATAATCATTTAATTTTTTTAATCGTTTTGAAAATATATATTACTTTTCCGTCTAGGTTATAAATAAGTTGCTAGAAGTTTAATATTAACTTCACAACAATTGTTGGTAGAATTAGAATTTTTTTCACAACAATTATATATTGGTTGATACATAATATTACAATAATTGAGTTGATATAGCTACCAATCTACCCTAATTTAATCTGGGACAACTATTTATAATCTTCCTATAAATGTGTTGGAATTTATTAATGATTTAGTAATCTTCATTAACGATAACTTCATAAATAACGTGACTATTTATATTCTCTTTCGCTATATTTTATTTTATAAGTAAAAAAATTAAACAAACGTTAAACACGTCGTACTTAAAAAACATGAAAAGAGTACGGAGTAGTTGTTACTTGTTAGTCAATGGTCAGTTCGGGCCTCGCGTCGGCCCGAACCCACGTAAGACCTGGCTCCAATAATTGATTTTCACGTACACCTTAATTCTCTCCCATCTCTTATCAGTTATCAGTTCACTTCTCCCCCAAATTTCTCTGTGAAAACCCTAAATAATTTCCAAGAATCTTGGTGGTGGATCTCAACCCATATGGCTTCAATCCCCACCGGAAACGATAACAAGAAAATGCCAATCCCTATCCCATCTAAACTGCAAGAACACGACGAGCTTCTCAATTCATTCTCCTCGTCATCCCTTCTGCCGCGCTCTCCTCCGAAGCCACTCACCTCCTCCACCGCCGTCTTCATCTCTCTCACTCTCTCCACTTCCGTCGCTCTCTCCGCCGCAATCGCCTTCGCCTTCCTCTTCTTCACTTCACCCCCTTCCTCTTCCACTTCTCATCCGACGGCCGTCTCCGGTTCGATCGGCCAGCTCTCCAGACCGCTCTCGAAGCTCAAAACCCCCGTCGTCCTGCTGATTTCCTCCGACGGTTTCCGGTTCGGGTACCAATTCAAGACGGTTACTCCGAACATAGATCGCCTGATCCGGAACGGGACCGAAGCCGAGCTCGGACTGATCCCGGTCTTCCCGACGCTGACTTTCCCCAACCACTACTCCATCGTCACCGGATTGTACCCTTCCCACCACGGGATCATCAACAACTACTTCACCGACCCCGTCACCGGCGACCATTTCACGATGAGCAGCCACGAGCCGAAGTGGTGGCTCGGCGAGCCGCTCTGGGAGACCGTGTCCAGCCACGGCTTGAAGGCTTCGACTTATTTCTGGCCCGGATCTGAGGTCAAGAAAGGCTCCTGGGACTGCCCCAAGGGTTACTGTCAGCTCTATAACGAATCCGTTCCTTTCGAAGAGAGAGTCGACACAGTCTTGAACTACTTCGATTTGCCCGGCGAAAATATCCCTTCGTTGCTGACCTTGTATTTCGAGGACCCTGATCACCAGGGTCACAAGGTGGGGCCCGATGATGTTCAAGTCACCAAAGCTGTTGCCAGAATAGATTCTCTGATCGGGAGGTTGATTCGAGGGTTGGAAGAGAGAGGTATCTTTGAGGATGTGAACATCATTATGGTGGGGGATCATGGGATGGTCGGCACTTGCGATCAAAAGCTGATATTTTTAGACGACTTGGCTAAGTGGATTCAGATCCCGAAAGAATGGGTTCAATCTTACACCCCACTGCTCGCCATCCGCCCACCACCGAATTATTCGACGAAGGATATTGTGGATAAGATGAACGAGGGCTTGAAGTCGGGCAGCGTGAAAAATGGCGAGTATTTGAGGGTTTTTCTCAAGGAGGATTTGCCTAGCAGACTCCATTATTCAGCTAGCGATAGAATCCCACCGATTGTGGGGTTGTTAGCAGAAGGGTTTAAGGTGGAGCAGAAGAGTTCGAGGAGTCGAGAATGTGGTGGGGCGCATGGGTATGACAATGCGTTTTTCTCAATGAGGACTATTTTTATCGCTCACGGCCCTCAGTTCGGGCGAGGTAAGAAAGTCCCGTCTTTCGAGAATGTTCAGATATACAACATGGTGACTAGGATCCTGAACATTGAAGGGGCTCCTAATAATGGGTCGATGTCGTTTGCAGACAGTGTTCTTTTGGGACCACGTTGATTTTCGACAATGGTGGATTTTCCCTGAATGCCAAATTGATACTAGTATTTAGCTAATTTGTATGGGGAACTAGTGATTCTACTAGTTAAATTGTATCTGTTTGCTGTTGATTTATTGTATGATGTGTTGAATGCTAATGCCCACTTGGTATATGGCATTATCCAGTGATTGGATTTTAATACTTCAGCTGGTTATTTGATTTACATACTCAGCAAATTACCACATTGTACTTTGACACATTTTGAATGAAGGAACTGATAATATTTTCGATGTGTCTTTAAGCTTCTTAACCTTCTTGGTATGTTCTTATCGGGTATGTTCTTAATCCGGTATAGGAGCTGTTAATGCACAGACTTGAGTTGTTGCTAATGAGGTTCTTATTCAGATGCATCTAAGTTTGATGTGCAAGACTTTGTACACATTATGCTTCTGGGTTAAGTTCAACTTGTATTGTTTGAGTGAGTATGCAAGTCCTCTTAAATACGAAAGTTCAAAAAATAGATACCTAATGGAAAATCAACACATCAGAACCCACAGGTTTAAGAATTCACTTGAGGATTCTGCCTTTCGACCTGCCTCCTCGTTTCACCATGCCAAACTTAAGGTGAAAGAAATAATATATGCACTAACTATTTTGTATTCTTGTAAAGAAGTAAAAGAACACAGAATCCTATAATTGCTACACAAAACAAGATCAAGTCGTAGGAAAGTCGGAACCTAATACATAAAGAATGTAAGAAAAACCCAGAAAGATAATTAATTAACCTTAATTGCTACTTTGTTATTTATGTATGGTAGGTAAAAGTGGCTTTAAAAATAAGTAGGTAACAATGGAATTCCAACACAAAAGACAGCGACAAAGCATCAACATGCACTGCTTTAGAACTGTATAAAAGGCTAAATCATGGGACCAACTAATGATGCACACTCTTACATTGCCTTTCTAAAATCAAAAGAAAATTGAAATTTGAAAAAGTAAATTCAATCATCATCATCATCGCCATCAAAGTACGACAGCAGCAATTTCAGAGAGAAGAGAAGGAAATCAAGGAATTCACTAAAGTTGCCAACTAATCAGCACACTTTTAAGTTTTAACACGATGATTGACAAAATAAACGAAATGAATTATCACCAACCAACCAACCAAAGGAAACTCAAACCTACTTTCATAATTCATAGTTAAAGCAAACATATGATATTCGTTGGAACATTGGAATCACAGGTATATTCATCCGGCCCCGGAACATAGTTAATAGTTTTGCGAGATTAAGCAAAAACTGCCCAAAAATAAATACAAACGACAACCCAAATGGAAAATGAAGGCAAGTACGCAGAAAAGACGTTAAAGGTTCATGCTTTGAACTGGCAAAACACAGAATTTCATTTATTCATGGATCATTATTATTTTGCAGGATCGAATCTACAATTTGCAAACAATATTAATAATCAGATCACTAAGAATATCCAACCAGGAACTAGACAGTAGTAACCTTTTTACAAGGGAAGGCCCGTAGCACGCACTTCGGTGCAATCACCTTCAAGAGCAGCCTGGCGGTGTCTTCCTGCCTGACCTTGGCCTCTTCCTTCTCCACCAGGGCTGCCGCCACGATCCTCTCGTAGGCCCCACCTCCTCCGGCGATGTACGCCACCAATGCCGCTTGCACCGGCCCCAAACTAGGGTTATAGGCCGCAGACTCCACGTAAGATCCCTTGTAAACCTTCCCTTCACAATCCATCAAGGCTACTCCCGATGGGCACCCGCTATACGGCGCGTGTGCATCATTCGCAGCCTCCAACGCCGATGCCCTCAAGAGCTTCTCGCTCTCTTCGTAATTCCCAAAATTTCCATTGCTGAGACTTTCAGAATTGGGGTCTGAAAGCAGGACGACGTCGTTTTCGGGCAGCGGGACCAAATCCAATCCGTTGTCGTGCTGCTCGAGAAGGAGGGGGGTCTCTCGATCGAGCAGATCGTGAGGACCGAACGGATGCGACAGGAATTCGGGCAGGGGCTTGAAATCGGGCGCGGGCGCCGCGTTTTCTGGGCTCTCTACTCGGATCTGGAGGGAGGAGGAGTGGCGGAGCTCCTGAAGGAACTGGCGGCAGTGGCCGCACGGGGCGGCGGAAACGGCGAGAGAGAGAAGGCGAGGGCAGCGGTGGACGGCGAGGTTGGTGAGGAGGAACTGCTCGGCGTGGACGGAGTGGTTGAGGGGGAGGCCGGGGAACTCGAGGTTGACGCCGACGAAGACGCGTCCGTCGGATCCGAGGCCGACGGCTCCGACGTGGAAGTTGGAGATCGGGGGGCGGGCTAATGACTGGGCAGAGGGGACGAGGTGGGAGAGGAGGTGGGGGAGGGATTCGATGTTCAGCGATTGGGCCATGGACTCGACCACTGAAGCTTCTATCACGAATTGGGCTGGGCTCGGCCCATCACGTCGATGATCCATTTTGTGTGATTCCGTGTTTGTGAGAGAGTTGATGGAGGAAAATGAATGAAAGGTCGAGGGTATTTATAGGGTCGACTCGGTTGCCGTATACAGTATTCAAATTATCCGATAGTAAGGTCCCAGTTATATTTGAATGGTGATGTAACTTGAATTTCTAAATCCGTAATAATAATTGGAAGATATAGGAAATAGACAAAGCAATCCAGCTGGAAACATAACACTACAATATGACTGTCTTTGTTTGTCCAAATGCGTTGCTACGTCACCGTGTTTTCCACGATCGAGAAAATTGGTTGAGATCGATGTTGATGGAACTCGTTGATTAATGAAAAATCGAGTGTAACATCCCTAGCTATTTTACGTCGGATCAATCACCAATGATCATTGACAAGATCAGTAATGGTTGCAAAATTGAAATCAAATGATCCAATTGCTACATGTTTTCTATACTATTGTTATATTTTAAAATTTGGTGTACATTATTTGTTGTCAATTGTATTCTTTAGTGAATTGACAAAACTTTAGTAACATTGTTTGTTAGTGGCTTACAAGGGCAAAAGTGTAACTTTAGGGGTTGGCAAAATTAGGTGATTAAAAAAGGTTTAAAGTTTCATTGGCAAAATTGATTAGTTATTAAACTAGGATTAGACCAGATTTGTTATTTCTAAAAGTTAATTTCCGAGAACCTTCTTGACAATCAAGTACGATACAGATTACTATATTTGAAATAAATATACAATTCATTTTTTCTCAATTAGTATACAGATTACTATATTTGAAATAAATATACAATTCATTTTTTCTCAAGTATGTATTTGAGTACTACACTATACTCAACCTAAATAGAGGGATTAATAATAATGTATTTTTATCAGGAAAAACTCTTTCACACGAGCGCTACATTTCCCATTTTCAGATGTTGGCTATGGCATTTTAAGATAATCATAAGCTTTTCTGAAATTGAATTTGGTCTCGCGGAACAAATTAGGTCTCTTTGACATGTTTTTTTGTTTAGATTAAAAATTAAAGATTAGATTCGAGGAGGTTCGATGATTAGATTCGAGGAGGATCGACAGATAGATTTTTTAGAGATTTGAGTTTGAGTGTTTGACGATGAAATTATGTGCACTAATTTTATTAGTAATTGATATCGTTAGCCCATTTCAAACCATTAACTTTAAATTGCCATCAAAATCTTCAAATTGCCACTAATTTGAGTTTAAACAGTAAATCATCTACAATAATTAAACTCAAATTTTAACTCAAATAAATATAACTTTAATTAATTTTATTACAAATCTAATTTTATATAAAATATTTTTTATAATATTACATATAAATTAAATCAAAAAATTACAATACAAAATTAAATAATATAATACTATATTAATAATTAAAACACACATATTATTATAATTAATACAATATATTAATTATAAAATAACATATTTTTTGAAAATTTGTCACAAAAATATTTAATTTTATGATGACATATTGGATGTTTACAAAGTTATCTATCGAATTATTAATGTTACGTAGCATTTATATTAAATTTTTATAATTTGTGTTTTTTTTATTATTATGTATTTTATTTTATAATTTATGTTTGTGACATTTATGTTTAATTTTATGTTGTATTGTGCAATATAATTTATAACATGTATATTTTGCTTATTATTGAATTTTTTATTTTAATCTAAATTATAATAATTCATTATAAAATTAAAATTAAACAATACTATAAAATAATAAATTATATAAACTTGATTAGGAAAATACTATTTAAAAAATTTATTAATTTTAGAAATATAGCTAAAATTCATTAAATGGTCATAAATTTAAAAAATTACGCAATAATAATTTTTTAAATACTTTTAAAAAAAATGTTAAATTAATTAAATTTTGATAATTTATAAATTTTAAATAAATAAAAAGTGTATGAATAGTGTTTGAGTATAGATTTGAGTTGGAGGCAAATTTGAGTTATACTATTCATTTGCTTTAATTTGACCAATGATTACATTCCACGATAAAGGTGATTTGTGTCTTCGAATATTATTGTCAAGTTTTCAATTTGCGCACGTAAACCTTGTAAATGGAGCGGATGTTCAGCGAATGTGGATGTAGAGTGCAAGTGCAACCCTTCTCATTCCAGCAAGCCGATAGTAAATGTAGAGAATTCTGATAGTAATTGGAAAACTATTTTAGAGGGATATGACACATGTAGATTTTTAATCAAGTTAATTACATGTTTTTATTAGAAAAATAAAATGTATGAGCGCCATAGATCTAATTCAATGATCAGGAATTTGAATTTATATGATGGGAGAAATCCTCTCTATACTTTTTCAAAGGCCTTGCAAAATGTCAGCTCATATGTAAGTATGATAGTTTAGACCTAATAAATGATTGACGTGATTAAGTCCAATAATTAATTAAATTATTTATTTATTTTTTGTAAAATTCAATATGTTTAGGGTTTGAGTATTATATATGTTTGTTGGTATCATTATTTTTAGCAGTTGTTTTTATGAAATAAAAAAGTGTCTTCTTCTATTAAGGGTTTTTATCATGTTTTGGTATCTATAAATATGGTCGTGATAAATGTTACTACAACATTCACAATTATATTAAAACAAACAATGAAGAACAATGTTGCAAAAAATTGTGTTCTATGATCATCTTTTTCTCCATCTTCATCCTATCTTCCTTACCACCATCTGCCCAATCCAAATCACTCAAGCAACAATTAATTGACATTCCAAAAGTAATTAATTCACTTCATATTTGACATAATAAGTTATAATTGTACTACATGGTAAAAGTAAAAAAAACATATTTTCCCTAAAGTACTACTACAATATTTGTAACCTCACTTATAAATAAATAAATAGTTCAGAAAAATAAAACAAAATAAGAATAGTACTCTTTCTTCTTCTGGATTTTTAGTTCTTCGAGTGGAGTGATAGTGAGTGTGTGTCATCACCGACTATGAAGCCTTTTATAAGAAGGTATTGTATTAGGGTTGTAAATAAATGGTCCTCCACTCGGGAAGCCCATTTGGTCTATTAAACGTATTTCATTTATTAATTTGAAAAAGTTTTATTTTATTTCTTAATTTTACTTTTACTCTTGCTTTAGCTCAAAAATTTTATTTTGTTACTTATAAATCTTTTTTTGTTACTTTTCTAAATGTTTTGAAAGTCTTGAACTTGCTGGAGCAGTAGCTGGTATTGAGTTATTAGGTACAACATGAGGTATTAGTTTTGAATGATTGAGTTAACTTGCTACATTTAGTACATTAATATGTAGTAATATTGGTGGTAATAAGGTAGACCGTTAATTAACTTGATTAAAAATTTACATGTGCCATATCCTTCTGAGATAGTTTTTCAAGCAATTAATATCAGAATTCTCTACATTTACTCTGTGGAATGAGAAAGGTTGCACTTGCACTCTACATCCACATCCGCTCAACATCCGCTCCATTTACAAGGTTTACGTGCGTGCGCAAATTGAAAACTTGACAATAATATTCGAAGACACAAATCACTTCTATCGTGGAATGTAATCATTGGTCAAATTAAAGCAAATGAATAGTATAACTCAAATTTGCCTTCAACTCAAATTTATACTCAAACACTATTTATACACTTTTTATTTATTTAAAATTTATAAATTATCAAAATTTAATTAATTTAACATTTTTTACTTTTTATTTATTTAAAATTTATAAATTATCAAAATTTAATTAATTTAACATTTTTTTTAAAAGTATTTAAAAAATTATTATTGCATAATTTTTTAAATTTATTGAATATTAAGATACAATAAAAGCCTTACAAAGTTTACTTATAAATCTTGTTTTGTTACTTTTGTAGCCTAGAAGCAGTTTTGAAAGTCTTGAACTTGCTGGAGCAGAAGAATATGCCAGGAGGGTCGCTGGTATTGAGTTATTAGGTACAACTCTCGACTACCTAAGCCATTCGATGAGTTGTTCGTTTTGAATGATTGAGTTAACTTGCTACATTTAACATTTTGTTTAGTACATTAATATGTAGTAATATTGGTGGTCATAAGGTAGACTCTCTTCGCCGACTGCCTCCTCACCTTCGTCTCCAACGCTTTCGCCAAGTGCTTCGACCTCAAAGTCCCGTGCTTGCTTTGAACGAGACTCGCCTAGAAAAACTCAAGATTCTACTACAACGACTCCATATGCGAGGCCCACAAGAAGGGGATCTCCTCCCTCGTCTACTGCCAGAAAACGGTCAGATTAATTTCTGATTGCTCTTGTTGTGGGGAAACTTTGAAACTGAAATCCTCGTCGAGACAATCTGTCGATGAATTTCGCTCCGACTCTGCTTTCGTCTCCATCTCCGAGCACCGAGGTCGAAAACGACATTTTGAACCGTCTCAGAGGACAGGTTCGTCTCCATCTCCTCGTGCCTCGTTTCTGGAACGACGGAATCTTGAGTCCCCGCGTTTCAGGTACTACCCAGAGCCTAGGCAGATTCTCGACAGCAAATCGGACATCATTGAAGATGACGCTTCGAATGCCAGTAATCAAGGTGATGTTAGGATTCTGTTCGTGTTTTGGGCTCGTCAAATGTATAAAATGTTTTTTAATAACACGTACAATTGCATATGTTGATCATCACCCGTGATCTGAACTCAATCGCACACAAGTGGCACAACTCTCTGAATGCTCGGAGTGAATAACTGATGAAAAAATATCAATAGTTTAAAAATCAAATAGAAGGAAAAATCACTACTACTTCTACATCACATCTCCATTGTTGACTTGTTATCATATGTTTTCTTTCGAAATTGAGTAACCGTTACAACAATATTTATATACTTTCTTGTCTCACATGAATAATCATATAACTTTTTTATAATTAACAAAGGAAGTATGATCTTGCGAGACAGACAAAATTTTCTTAACATAACTTTTTTATAATTAACAAAGGAAGTATGATCTTGCGAGACAGACAAAATTTTCTTAACAATAGTATATAGGAAATTTTCGAATTCTTGTGACCATCACAACAATATTTATATATATAGGAAAAATATTGATGGAATTAATTAATCGGGGGCGCATTCCAAACTTAAATACAGAACAGACTACGTTAGTACAAAGAAGTTATAAGAACACACACAATTACACAAAGCCTTAAAGAATACAAAAACACAAAAACTGATGGATGAACCCTATTTGTTCTGAGCATTCTTGTAAGCAGCACATGCGACAAGATAAACGAAGATCAGAATCACCACGGCAACAATTAGTATTACGTTTATTTTCCTCCATTCACGCCTCAGGTTCCCGAGCAAACCAGCTTTGCACGAGTCGCAGCTGTAGCACATCTGCCTCGGGTCGTTGTCCCAAACAGAGCAGTCGGCATCCGCTCCCATGTTCGAAGGGGCGATCCACGCGGTAGGGCTCGAGTATTGGTATCCGCATATCATTGGAGGCTTACAACACCCTGACTGCATTCATGCATTACAAATAATTCATATTCTCAATATATAGGCAAAAAAAATGAAATATTATGATATTTGTCTATAGGGGGTAGGATGACTTGTTGGTTATCTCCCAGTGTCCCACATATGTCTGTTAGTCGGGCATATCTCTCGATTTATATCCTACCGATCGAGATGCCAATACAATCGCACCCCTCAACTACATCCCTCGATTTACATCATACCCGATCGAATGGGCTAAGGCAATAGCACCCCTCAATTTTTTTTATTTTTTTATTTTTTAATTTTAAGATATTATATCAAATTTATAATAATATTTGAAAAAATTAGATTATCAACACTAATTTTTGTTTGTTTTTCGGTTAAAATTCTATTAATTTTAATATATTATTATAAAGATGTTTAAAATTCAATAAAATTAATAAATATTTGTATTTAAGTTTATACTTCTCATCTCTCGTACAAGTATGCTTACGTTTTAAAAATGGTTTACTCCATAATAATATTAACATACTTAAAAATAAAATTTTACTTTACTTTTTTCACTCATTTTTTATTTTTTAATAAAACAAAAAAAAATAATATTTTTTAACTTTTTGATTAATTTTTCATTAAAATATATAAAAAAATTACTGTAACATATTTTCTATTGTCAAACTAGTACTAATTTGCTCTCTTAACTAAAATTTCTAGGTATATCAATTACCTCAATAGGCGAAAGATGTGCTGCGAAGAACTCGTCCGCAGAAGAGTATTCTCGCGCAAGCTCGAGACATGTTCTCGACTCGGCCAAGCACGCACGTATTCCTCCCCAGCTATCATCCCCCGTGACGTGATCCCTGAGCCAGGACGAGAACCCTCCCAGCCTGTACTCGCGGAACCCGGCCCCAGGGACGTCATGGTGGGCCCCATCGGACCGCGAGACCACGGAGGCGAAGACGAGGAGCACGAGAAGGAGCACGATGAGAATGAACATGCAGACGAGGTATAGTCCGAGGAGGCATTCCTTGTGCCAGTAGGCCCCGGCGAACCCGGCCAGGGCCACGAGGAGGAAGGCGAACCCGATGGAGAGGAGGGGCCAGCGGAGCCAGAGGATGCACTCGCTATCGGGCCTGAAGGCGAGCCATACGAAGGTGGAGATGATGGGGATGGAACAAATCAAGACGATGAAGTTTAGTATGGCTGTTAAGTTGTTGCTCACTGCCATGTTTTGTTTAATTTGGTGTGTGAAAAATTATCAAGTTAATTATGAGTTTTTCTGAAGTGTGGGATAATCAAATGTAGTAGTATATAAAATACTCCCTGTCAAAGTTGGGCCAGTATGCACTTTAAAAGGTCTTTTTAAAGTGATAAGGTTGTGCAACTTATATGTGAGCCCGAGGTCCTTTATCCAACCGATGTGGGATATTCTAACACTCCCCCTCACGAGTAAGCCGGAAATTCCATCGGAATTACTCGTGGCCGGAAATTTCATCGGCAGGAGTGCCCACAGTCGGAAATTCCATCGACCGGGGCCCCACATCGTGTTGGGCCTGCTCTGATACCATGTCAAATTGGGCCAGTAACACCTTAAAAGGCCTTGTTAAACTTTGACATGGTATCAGAGCAGGCCCAACACGATGTGGGGCCCTGGTCGATGGAATTTCCGATTGTGGGCACCCCTGCCGATGAAATTTCCGACCACGAGTAATTCCGATGGAACGGAATTTCCGGCTTACTCGTGAGGGGGAGTGTTAGAATATCCCACATCGGTTGGAACAAGGTCCTAAAGCTCAAATATAAGTTGGATTACCTTATCACCTTAACAAGGCCTTTTAGGGTGTATACTGACCCTTTTAAGGTGTATACTGGCCCAACTTTGACACTCCCTCTATCCGAAAAGAATGGTCATGTGATCATTCATAGAGACAAAAAAGATATATAGTACAAAGAATGATCACACTTTCTTTTTTTTCAAGTTGTCTCATATTTAAAGATGTAATTATTCCTACTGTATTAATTTTAAAATACTTGTTATGAATATTATTATATTATAGTGAATGACTTGTTGGCTAAGTCAGAAACCCTAGATTGTATCCTATATAAAGGGGTCTCCCCATATGAATGAATACAACAATTCACAAGAATTCATAACAATTCTATTCTTCTCTGATGTTCTCTCTATATCTAATCTATTATTCTCTCTCAATTCTCTTGAGTTTATAACACGTTATCAGCACGAACGCTCAACCGCGTTCTTCATCGAAGTTCTACTCATCCAAGATCCGAAGATTTCAACTACGTTTTGATATGAAGTTCCAATCAAGTAAGAATTTATATTTATATTTATTAATAATTATAAATATAACTACTTCTCCTCCTTTCTTCTTAAATTCTAATGTTCCCGAAGAACATTATAATTTGATATTCCTGAAGTAATATCATATGTTCCCGAAGAACATTATAATCTGATATTCCTGAAGTAATATCATATGTTCTCGAAGAACATTATAATCTGATATTCTGAAATAATATCATATGTTCCCGAATAACATTATAATTTGATATTCTTGAAATAATATCAAATTAATTATGTTTACTAAATCAATTAAAGTTTTTAATGTTCATGAAGAATAGTGTGACATGATATTCCCGAATAAATATCAAAATTAAACGTTCATGAAGAACATGATATGATATTCCTGAAGAAATATCAAAATTAAATATTTCTGAAGAACATAATATGATATTCTTGTAGAAATATCAATATCAAATTGATTATGAGTATACACTAATAATCTCGAATAATATCTTTAAAAATTGACCGTAAAAGAAATATACGATCACCCGAAGTTGTTCGTATTATAGCTTTGTGGAAAGATTTAAAAGAAATATACGATCACCCGAAGTTGGTCGTACGTACTACCAAAATCGTGGTATGATTGACTCCACGTTCGATTACGAAATTTTAAATTTGTCGAGACATATAATAAAGCTATCATAAAAGTAACATCTCACAAGTTTGAGTCGCATTATAATTTGATATCCTGAAGTTATATCAAATCAATTATTATTAATTATCAATTAAATTGAATGTTCCTGAAGAACATATACTTTGGTTTAAAGATTATATTGATCGTTCTGGAAGAACATCATGATTTGATATTATTCGTTAAATATCAAATTAAATTGCTCCCGTAGTAGCAATAAGTTTGGAAATATGAAATTTAATTGCTCCCGTACTAGCAGTAGTAGCAATAAGTTTTAAATGTTCCCGAAGAACATTATGATATGATATGATATTCCCGCAGAAATATCAAATCTAATGTAACAATTATTTTTATTAATTGCTCCCGAAGAAGCAAAGTTCAAACATTAAATGTTTTTAATAAAGTCACAACATGATACTCATAATAGCCAAATTCGATTGTTCTCGTCATATAAATTATCCCTGAAGGATATATTTTGGAAATCGAGAACAAATGTAGCTTATTATGTGAGTACTCATGGAATATCGAAAAAGTCGATTCCAATTAAATGTAATTTTGAGAAAATTATATATTGAGTTATATTTTGATCCTCGAAGGATCATTGATAAAACCTAATATTTTGATCCCGAATGATCATTGGTAAATATATCGTATCTCCGAAGGATCATTGATAAAGATATTGTATCCCGAAGGATCATTGGTAAAGCAACTGTTATGCAAATGATAACATATTAAAAGTTGGCTCCAGAAGAGCTTTATTAATTATCCCCACGAGTACTAGAAATGTACTTAAAAATAAAGATGATGCATATCATGATTGTGCGTGGAAATTAATTTGAAATATGTAACTTATATTCATATCACCACTAAAGTGTATGAACGAGCATAATATCTCGAGCCCACGATTCAGAAGATCGGTTTATAGCAATTACGCTGATTTGCATATTTAACGAAGATCATTTCTCGGCATTAGGGGGAGATAAGAATATAAAAGATATAAATGCCGAGAAATTTCATGGAATGAAAACGATCTTTAATTCTTGATCCACGCACCAATCAATTGAACCTGAAGTTCATGAAAATAAGTAACTTGCAATATTCAGCAAGTAATCTGCCAAATTAATGAAGGTGTGACAAAATCACATATATTTGTGATAAAATGAACTATAAGAGTTCAAATACCAAAGAGATCAACTCAAATGTTGATTCTAATATACGCCAGAAGCGTAGTAGATCGATCTAAAGATATGAAATAAATCCGCGGAAAAACAAAGAAATTAAGTCACCCTCAAAATCTCCCGAAGAGAGTTAGATGGAAATCCCATTGAAAAAGCATGTGCACATGATAATAGAAAATCATGGGATTGCGGAACAACCAAATTAAATATTTTGGGAAATGATGAAAGATTTGGTTGATAGAATTGTCATCAACATGGAAAAAGTCGTCAACGACATATTTGCCTCAAGAAGTTGCTCTAGAAAATTTGGATCCAAAACTCAAATCAATGATAGTGTGCCGGCAGCACTCAAAGAAATAGAAACGAGTAATTGAAGTTGAGCATGACTCGCTAAATAAAGACTCTATAGTACACGCCTCAAAATATTATCCCAGAAGGATATATGTGGGTGTTCGTACGAAAAACAAATAATGATGTGGTGAGATATAAAAGCGAGATTAGTTGCTCAAGAGTTTTTCGCAGAAACTCCATATTTTTAAAGATGATGACATTAAGTTCCGCTACTTAATATTTATGGCAGCAACAATGATAGATATACGCATAAATGTATGATTTGACCATGTAGAAGTTATTAGAAAGATACATACATGAAAATCCTGGATGGATTTTAAAATTCCTGATATGAAAGGAAGAAAATCAGAATATGTACAATATCATATCACTATGTCATTATGGACACAAATGATATTGAAGACAAGGTCCCGAAGACCAGTGATTTTGGTCCCGAAGACCAGTGAATCAGTGATTGCACTCTTTTTCCCTCTACTAAGTTTTTCCCACGAGGTTTTCTTAGTTATAGGTTTTTAACGAGACAATCACCACAATATAAATGTGAATGTCATGTACTCTTTTCCTCGAGTATTTTTTCCTACAGGGTTTTATAAAGATGTTTTTAATGAGGCATGTACATCACTCGATAATAAGTAATGAGGACATCATAATGTTCCATATGAGTTTGTTTTTGAGATAAACTGAGATATTGAATATGAAGTTCAAATGATTGTGAATTGAAGTTCACATTATTGTTCATTTGTCAAGAAATGTATATTGAACACTAGATGCATTTAATATACTCCAGAAGAGTTACCGGCCGGTTATAGCAATTGCGAATGCTCTAGTCAATATAGATGTCTGGTAAAGGCATGTCCCTGAAGGACGAAAAATATACAATGATACAAATGAACGTGAAACTCGACAATTCAAAGGTTGGGTCCTGAAGACCAAAATTTATATTTGAATAACTAAGTTTTTCCTATATGGTTTTATTAGTTACAGGTTTTAATGAGAACGATTAATCACCAATAACTACTGTCAAAAAGTCAAAGATCTTCGGTGATTACAATCAGGGGGAGCAAGTTGTACTCTTTTTCCTTCGCTCAGGTTTTGTCCCACTGGGTTTTCCTGGCAAGGTTTTAACGAGGCAGCAATCCTGTAAATAGTCATTCAAGGGGGAGTGTTATGAATATTATTATATTATAGTGAATGACTTGTTGGCTAAGTCAGAAACCCTAGATTGTATCCTATATAAAGGGGTCTCCCCATATGAATGAATACAACAATTCACAAGAATTCATAACAATTCTATTCTTCTCTGATGTTCTCTCTATATCTAATCTATTATTCTCTCTCAATTCTCTTGAGTTTATAACAATACTTAACTTTTTAAACATTATTCTTGATTACTTACTTTATTAATTTAAAATAATTTTTACCTTCAATTTTTTGTCAATTAGTTAACAAAACAATATTTTCTTAATTTTGATGATGGTTTCGTATAAACATTATTGTAAGATGAAAGTAATATAAAATTCGTGAGAAACACTATTTACAAATAATATGGGACAATTATTTCCGGACATAGATACTATCAATTTATTTGCAAAGAAAACGCAGCCCTTTCGATGGTATTCAATGGGAGAGAGTATAAACTTATTGGTCAAATATATTATGATCACATGGGCTCGGATTTTTGGGTGTTGCTTCAATTGGTTTGCACAATTGTTCACAATTTGTGTGAATTGTTATATGCAATCAAGGTTCACCTTGATACATTAAATTAATAAAATAAAAATACATATAGTAGTACAGTAGTACTACATAAATATGGAGTATAGAAATATACTATATAAATATAAATAGTGGAGAAATGAGTCATATACTATATAGTACCTCTATTTCTAGCTAATTATCACACTTTACAAATAAAATGTAATTATTGGTACGAGAGAGAGTATTGTAAGGTGAACGTACTGGGTTCATAAAATAGAATATATTGTAAGGTGCATAGAATAATTATTCAGATTTAATGGGTAAGAAGCACGAGAAACTTTACACTGTTTCTTTTCGTATATTAATATTATACTGAGAGATCTTTCCGAAGGGATCTGTGGCGCAATGGTAGCGCGTCTGACTCCAGATCAGAAGGTTGCGTGTTCGATTCACGTCAGGTTCAAACTTTTTGCTCTGTTTTCTTTAATTTTTCAGTTAGATTTTGTTTTGCAAACATGCTGAAGAGGATCGAGCGTATAGAGATTGAAATTGACATAGTTAATACCCACTTTTCATAACAAAAACATGATAATTTCAGGACTTAATAACATATTGCACTTTCATTTTTTATTTTTATTTTGGGTTTTGCAACATCATCTATATAATTGAGTCAATAACATTAACAGTCACACTGTCCCAATGCAATATCACCAATTCACCATCATAATTTCTTCTAATTTCTCACTTATTCCAGCTATAACTCATCTTGCAAATCTCACATACATATACTATCAGACCAGTACACAGTATATCAAATCAACTATATTATATAATCAGACCACTCAGAGATGAAAGAAGTATGATCCATAGACTCTCCAGGAATCTCTTCGTGCTTTGTCGGCTGCTGCTTCCCGCCCACCAGCCTAGCTGGATTACCCACCGCCGTCGTCATCGGAGGAACGTCTATCAAGACAACTGACCCAGCACCAACCTTGGCTCCTTCTCCGATTCTCACATTCCCCAATATAGTTGCACCAGCACCGATCAACACTCCGTCACCAATCTTGGGGTGCCTGTCCCCACCAAGCTTCCCGGTCCCACCTAATGTGACGTGATGGAGAATGGACACGTTGTTTCCGATCACAGCTGTCTCTCCAACCACGACTCCAGTCGCGTGATCAAAGAGAATGCCTTTCCCGAACTTGGCAGCAGGGTGAATATCAACAGCGAATACGTCCGAGACACGGGATTGGAGTGCAAGCGCTAAAGGCTTTCGGGATTGAGTCCAGAGCTTGTGAGCCACTCGATGAACCTGGAATCATGCCAGAGATGCTTAGTTCATGTAAGATGTAAAAAACCATGAGTGAATTCGAAGATGAATAATTTGGGTCATCATGAACTGATTATAAACAATGAGTTGTCTTTAGTCACCCGCATGCAAAGTAAAAATGTAAAATTAGTTTCATTCACACAAATGCTAGGTACTTGTGAATGTACATAGTATATTGTATACAACAGTCAAGGCAGGATGATATCTTGAACTCAACCACTTCTAACACTACTACTCTTGAGCTGCAATAAGTCTCTGAAGACGTTATTTTTCTTGGCAACAACATACCATCCATACTTATATAAACATGTGCATTCCAATTGTGAATGACTTCAGCAATACACATTCATTGATTCTCAATATGGTTTGGTGAAATTGAAAATCATACAATCAAGATTTTTCGTTGAATAAGATATTAAATTGTATTTAGACCATCCTACAAAATGTGATTCATGCACATTAATGTAGTCTTATAGGAAATTTGTCTACAAAAATGTATAAAGAACCCATTAATTCATCACTAGAGAAGTGTCAGGTCCCTCAATTTTGTCTACTGGAGATATATTCCTCTGAATTTTTTTTAATCATTTCTGGCCCTAGTGTTTTTGAAATTTCGCAACAAACTTGTCGACCAAAATAGTTAAACAGTAATAAAGTTAAGAGACAATAACACTCCAATTACATGCTTTCAAATTGTAAAACATAAATCCAAATTCTTGGATTTGTAGATGTATTTACAAGAGCGCAAAATGTATGTTCACGCTCGTCTAGCAAATCCAGCAATGGTGAGAGAGGACTAACCGACTAAGTAATGATCTACCTAGAAATCCTTTTGTCACTATAGATGTAAGAGTTCACCGATTACTTTTTCCCATGTTTTCCAATAATGAGTACTAATACTATGAGGGAAAAAAACCAAATTTGCTTTTCTCATGTAACATTCAGAACGATTAGCATGCACCCGATGAAATTTAGCTGAGATTGAATCCTGCTACAAAGAGGCATTCACAATATACGCTTATTATTAGGTGTTTAGGTTGCATATACAGTATTTCTGTTTGTTAGCTTAAGCTATATCAATTTCAAACATCTTATTTCCTGATTATAAGAAATGATTTAGTCACACGTTTAATTTCATACTGTATGATACGGAAATAATCGCAAAAAACTTTAAACAGCAATTTATATTTTCAACTAACAATCAAAACCGAGGTTCATTTCACTGCTCCTGAAACACCAGTAAACTAAATGTTCAATCTCACATGAATCTATATGGACAAGTAGATAATGGGCAATCAGAGTTTTTTATTCTCAACGACAAACTTCCAAGAAAATGTGATCCTCTGTTTTCTATTCTACAAAATGCAAAACCTCCTGATTAAGAATCACAAGCACAAAACACAAAATTCTAAATGATCAACAACAACAGCATAAACCCGATTCGGAGAAGTCAAAATACCTGGCAGGCGAGGAATCCCTTGTAATTGAGAAGGCAGTGAGAGAAGGAAACGCATGCCGGGTCACGAACACGGGCGGCGCGCAAGTCGGAGACGGTGGCGGAGCGGAGGGCGGCGTCGGTGGAAAAGATGCCGAGGAATAGATCGTACAGGAGCGTGGACGGCAGCGTGGTGGAGCAGAGCTTGTTTCCGAGGTGGAAGGAGAGAGAGCGCTCGAGAGAGGAGTGAGAGAGGATGGTGGAGTACAAGTAGCTGGCTAAAGAAGGCTCGGCTTCAGAGTCATCACGAGCCTCGGCTTTGATCCGGTCCCACAACCACTCCTCCTCTTCCTCCGACCCCGGCGGAGGTGATGGGTTCCGGAATTCCCCGGCTGGCATTGCTTGGAGGCGCTGGCGAGGGTTCCTAGGATCGGGGCCTTCGGAAGGGGATATGCTCTGTTAATTTTTTGTTCGTTTTGGTAAAGTAGAACTATTTGAATCAATTGGGAACCCTAAAAACGATTTTATAAATTTTATGCCCAAAAAAACTATAAATAAATTCTAATGTGAATTTTCATTAAGAGTAAGAATAGTTTTTTTCTTTTTTAAAGTTCATGCTTTTATCAACCGAAATAGTTCCACAACTTAAATTGGTTGTCGAACTCCGATCAAGTAGACCGTCATGAACTGTTATAAAACATCTGGATATGTTCTCTTTCGGACACTTGACATTGCCAGTATATTTCCTCTACAATTTGCATTCCAATTTGCATTTGGTATATCACCACAAATTCTGAGTTAGTTCTTTGGTAGTTTGCATTCAAACATAAAAATATTATATACTTACTCTTTTTTAGGGCAATGGTCATAAAAGTCTTTTGTTGTTAACAAAGGACATATGACCATACAAATGACCTATGATAATTACCATGTGACATAGTATATCATTACTTTAAAAAACTTTGTTATAACAAACTTAAAAAAAAACTACTTCAATTTATTTGAAATATCTAACATAATCTTTGCCCGAGAAAACACTTTTTAATTTAATTTGATATGCGAAATGTTTTGGAAAACAGAAATATAGAAAAATGTTTAAACAGTTGACCATTATTACACATTTTACAAATGAGACGGTTCATTGTTTGACAATTACATACACACAATGATATAACTTAAAACTCAAACGCTTATGTGATGTGGCAAGACTCAAGAGTGTCCACCCCTACTTATTATCTTCTCGATCGACGCATTATTATTATTATTATTATTATTATTATTATTATTCTTTACGCTTGAGAAGAATAAACAAGTTCAACTCGGACCCCGGTTTTTCTCCAAACGCCTCGACAAGTTTGTCTTCAAAAATGCGAAAGCTAAGACAGTGCAAGAGTCCATGTCCAAAATGCTCCTCTATAAGCCCTCCCACTTTTGGCAATGCCTCCATTTTCTTGATATCAAAATGCCTATCTCCTTTCACAACCTCTTCGATCTCATGTGGACTCGCAATGTATTGTGGCAACTTGAATCTATCCACCATTTCTTCTGCAATCACTCTCTGCGTACGTAAAACCAAATACATATTCATCATATATATGCATCACATTATAATATATAACTCCTTCCGATATGTCTCATACTATTGAATGATTAAATTATACTTTTCTTTTCGAGTTTTCTCATATCAATGGTCACACTTTATTTAAAAAAAAACTATTTATAATTTTTCATTTCAAAAGAGATATATACTCTTACTTTTTCAAATATTTTTTTAAACATTATTTTGAACTACTTAATTTATTCATTTAAAAATATATTTTTACTCTCAATTTTTTTGGTTCAACAAAATTTAGTCAATAAGGGTATGTTCGTTTGCACTTAATTTCAGTCTATTTCAGTTCAGTTCAGTTTGTTTCAGTTCAACTCGATTAAGTTCGTTTCAAAATAAATTAAAATTAAATAAATAAAAAATAATAAAATCTATAATTTGAAGTATGCAATCTATTTAATGCTAAAATATTAGTAATATTTTCTTAAAAATATTTAATAATTTATAAAAATTATTACTATTATATTTATAGGAAAATCAATAATTCAGTTCAATGCTAGAATATTAGTAATATTTTTAAAAAATATTTAACAATTTATAAAAATTATTAATATTATTTTTATAGGAAAATCAATTCAATTAAGTTCAGACTCATTCAGAGTCGTTCAGTTCGATTCCGTTCAGCAAGTTTCAGTCAAAAGAACAGAACCTAAGTCAACAAAACAATGAAGTATTTTCTTAATCTACCGTGTGATTATTGTGTGGAAAGGAGAGAGTATATTTATACCTGTTTTGCAAGGTCCATGAGGCAAGCTCTCATCCTATCATTGATGATAGCAAATGCGTCTTGAGAGTAATGGACGTCGTCCGGGCGAGCCGGAAGGATGAGCATGAGCAATCCTTGCGGAACGATTTCTTGTGCTCTTGCGCTCAGGAAGTTGGAGAAGTCCTTGGAATGCTGGCGCGAGTACGCGCGCTTCCATTGGAAGCGTAAGCGCTTGGAAAATTGTCTTGTGACGGCAAAGTGTACCTAGCTAGCCCCAACTCATGAAGTGTATTTTTCGACGATTCATTCATTGATTCTTGGAAATAGTTAATAGTCGAGGGGTGGATTCGTCGGTGAATCAAATCGAAGTTTTCATTGCTCATCTAGAATGTCCGATTGGTTCAAATTATTGACGCGCGAATAAAAAAAAAAATAGGAATTATGAAAATGCATATGCTCTCCGTCACTCATGTACAAATTATTGCTTCTATCTGTTTTTATAAAACAGACTCCACTTGTTTTTCAATTAAATATTATTTTCATTATTTCACAAAAAATAAAAGATGTCGCCACTAAAATTTTCTCTAAATGGTAAATATATACACCACTTAATTTATATTGAAAAAAATTTGAGGGCCTATTGCATGGTTAGTGGTACCATATGAATAGTATGGTACCGGCCCGTAAACAAAACCAAAAGCCCAAATTCTTCCGCTACCCACTTTTACTCACTCCAAACACAATCCTCTCTCTTCTCGCGTTCTCCGCAACCCTACCCCAAAAAATTTCAGAAATCGCCGGCCGATCCACGAAGATATCAAAGCTCCGCTACATCCACCACGATGCCGCAACAACCGGCTCGCTACCACCGCGCCGCCGCAACCACCAAACCTACAATCGCGTTGCCGCAATCATCAACCCTACCACCGCCGCCTCTATCCCAGCGTCGTCGACACCGCCGTCCGTCTCTCCCCAAACGACTATGTCGACTTCCGCCGTCTAACCGCTCGCGCTGACATTGCCTTCTACTCCGTCCGCGCCTCCACCGTTGACTAGAAATAAGGTAACTAGAAATCCTATTTTTCCCAATTTCAATTTCTTCTCAGTTTTGATGTTGAAATAACAACCTATTTTTATGATTTTTTCATCTCAATTTAACTTCGTTTCGTGAATTTGGGAATTCTACATCTAACTTTCTTCTTACATTACAATTTTTCTTTCTTCTTACTTGAAAAGGATTTCAATTTTGATGACACACGTCTTATGAGAGGCGCTCGGAGGAATGAACCAAATCCCGTCCTGTAAGGTTGGTTATTTATCCGTGAAGTACACAATCCCCTGCCATTTAATATCTATTCATGTTCTTGTTATTTGCCCTCTTGCCATTTTTTGATCCGCTTAGACCATGTTTTTTGGCAACATATGCATTTTTCTTAGATGAATCCGACTACAATGCAGCGTATAATATTTTAGGAGTAATTCCTATCATACAATTGGCATTCGTATCCTCAAATTTCTTAGTATTCGGTATTAGCCAGACTGGAATGTGGGCCTTTTTTGAAATATTTTGAAAAGTTGAGAGGTGAAAGTAAAATATTTGATTAGGTTAGCTAATGGTTTCACAATGTAACCTTGAATCAAATCTCTCTTGTGGCTTTAGTAAATTTCAAAGGGCTGTTTTTTTTTTTAATACCACAAATTTTTGGGTAATTTTTGTAATCATCCCTCTAAGCTTATAAGAAATCACTTACAGGTGTATACTTGGGGTAAAGCTTATTGCGGTGCACTAGGCCATGGAGATGAGAATGACACGACACTACCAACCCACCTTATCACCCTCAAAAGCCGCCTTGTCATGCAGGTACTGTTCACAGTTAATTTGATGCCCTTTATTAAATGAAAAAACTATTGGAATTGTCGTGCAGGTACTGTTCATAGTTAATTTATAGTGTTTGCTTTGTTCAAAACTGATTCAACAAGGTTATGTGCTAGAATCTACTATGAATTGTGAACAATTCTTCTCTGTTTTCGTATGTTGTTTTGGAACATTTTAACTAGTATGAGTTGAGTTAAAGACAATAAAAAAATTAAAAATGTGAGATCAAAAATTGATTCAACTCAGAATTATGCTAGATTCTACTGTGACTTGTAAACAATTCTGCTCTGTTTGGTCAATTGTTTTTGAACTTTTTGACTAGTATGAATTGAGTTAAAGACAATAAACAAATTAAAAATGTGAGATCAAAAATTTATTCAACCTAGTTGTATGCTAGATTCTACTTTGACTTCTGAAAAAATCTCATCTGTTTGTTATGTTATTTTGTGACTTTCTGACTAGTACAATATGTTGTTTTCAAAAGAAGGAATAAGACAGACAAGTCAACTGATACTACTGTGTTGACAACAAGAAAAAGCCCGAAGAGGGAAAGCCAATCGACTCCAAAAACTTTTAAAAGTCACCAGAAGGTTTGCATCCTTCAATAAATACTACGACTACTTTTATTAATGTACCCTTTTAATTATGTTGTTTGAATCAACTTACTGTCGTCCATTAAAACTAAGTAAAAGTAGTAGTACTACAACATTCCTTGCAAAGCGTGACTTCTTTTGGGGACTTCGTATTAGTACTAATTTCAAGTATATACGTTTTGATATATTCATGAAATCATGCACCTAAACCTCTCTCCTTACTGAATTCTATTGTTTATCAGATTTCTAATAAAGAATTCGTACTAGTTCAAAAGTGTCCAAGAAAATGTTAGTCCGTGTTCTTAAATTCAGTTAGAATCAACTTCTATGAAATGCAAGAAAATTGCTTGAATATATTTATTCAGATACAATTGTGTTTCACAAAGATTATATGAAGAAAAAAATGTCAATTTGCAAGTGATCGTTTTGATCGATTTATTTTGCCAGATTACGCGACGAAGCTTGCGGTGGAGCTAAAAGCGTCGACGCGGATGAGAGCTGCTCCGTACCTGGTATAAAAAAGGCCATGGCTTGGTAATTGTTACTCTGTATTTTATTTGTTCTCGTTTTCTAAACGTTGTTCGATTGCTATTTTCTGGTGATCGATCGGTTTGTGATTCATGTATCGTCTGACAGATCCTTGCGATGTTAATGTAAGACATGTGACACCATATGCTAGTTTGAGTAGCAACCCATTTGTTGACCTCAATGATTGTTTTCTTAAGGTTTCAGAGAGTGCTCACGAGGTTTCTAGAATGCTTGAGGCTACACGATTGCATTATCACTGCAATTTTATTTTGTTTTACTTTTAATACCATCATTTTATTTTGTAATCAGACTCCATATTAATTTGCACCAAACTAAAGGTTACTGTAGATTTAACACCTCTGAATTCAAAGAAGGTGGCTGGGAATTTAGACTATTTCAAGCTTGGTGGCTTGGTAAGTTTTTTAGATCGTTATATATTTTAAGTATGTTGCTTTTTTTAAGCAAACTAACATGTTACATAGTCTATTCGATTCTCTTACTGTTAAAAACCTTTTCCGAGCAGATACCTCTTAAAGCTCCCGAAAGAGCTCGTGGCGCCTTGAACATTACTTACTTGGATGTAGAGTTGCGGTTGGACGACTAAATTAGTATTTATAATAAAAGGATTAGTTAAAACAACCACAATGTATTCTTTCAATATTATTTTTTACTCTCTGTATTACAAACATATACTCCATTAATTAGTGAATTCTACTGCATTCGTTAGTGAATTCTACTCTATTTAGTAGTATATTCTATTACATTTATACCAAAACTCAAAACTCAAAACCCTAAAAATAAACCCTAAACCATAAATTGTGGGAGACGAACTAGAATCGAGAGCGACGCCATGTTCTAATGAGTTCTACTGCATTTAGTAGTGCATTGTACTCTCTTTATGTGCATATTCTACGACATTTATTCATAAATTATATGTTCTAATGAGTTATAGTACATTTAGTTAGTGCATATTACTCTCTTTATGTGCATATTCTACGCCATTTATTCATGAATTCTACCGTATTTGTACACAACATCTAAACCCTAAATCTTAAACCCCTAAACCATAAACCCTAAACCTTAAACCATAAACCCCTAAACCCATAAACCCTAAACCCTAAAAATAAACCCTAAAATTAAACCCGAAACCCGAAACCCGAAACCCTAAACCCTAAAAATAAGTCCAGACAAGAAAGTATAAAATAAGTCAATGACACGAATTGATTTGATTAGGGCATTGAGTTCAGTGTAATGTATTGAATTTGTATTTGAAATTGTGGAATTTGTATTTGATGGAAGTTGTATTTGAAATATCAATTTGTATTTAAAACTGAGCATGGGTGCTGTTGATTAAATCTAAATCTATTCTAAAATAGGAATTTGCTGTAGTGGGATTGAAATCTGAAAAATGGATTTGTTATTTGTACTATCTTTATGCATTCTACACAAGTTAGTAATGTATTCTGCACTATTTATAAACACAGTCTCCTCAATTTTTACTTGTACACTATTTATAAATTACATTGTACTTTGTTTAATAATCGATTATACTGTAGTGAATAATATAATCCACCATAAACCCTAAAAATAACCCCTAAACACTAATCCCTAAAAATAAGTCCAGACAGCCTAATCGAGGGAGGCAGACAATAATCGAGGGAGGTGAACAATAATCGAGGGAGTTGAACGATCACGGCCGCCGAAGGCGGCCGTGATCGTTAACCTCCCTCGATATAAAGGGACACAGTGGGGGGGGGGTCTTGTATCGAAGTGACAACAAAAATCGAGGGAGGCAATGAGGTCATTATGTTGTTGTAATGAGGTCTGCTGCATTTAGGAGTCTATTCTACTCTGTTCTGTATCATATTCTACTCCATATATTGATGCATTCTACAACAATAATCGAGGGAGGCAACAATAATCGAGGGAGGCAAATAATGATTACGGCCACCTTCGGCGGCTTCAGAATTTTAATAAAGGGATAAAGGGGGGGTCTTGTATCGAAAGGTCTTGTATCGAAAGGTCTTGTATCGAAGTGGCAACAATAATCGAGGGAGACAACAATAATCGAGGGAGGCAAACAATGATTACGGCCACCTTCGGCGGCTTCAGAATTTTAATAAAGGGATAAAGGGGGGGGGGGGGTCTTGTATCGAAAGGTCTTGTATCGAAAGGTCTTGTATCGAAGTGGCAACAATAATCGAGGGAGACAACAATAATCGAGGGAGGCAAACAATGATTACGGCCACCTTCGGCGGCTTCAGAATTTTAATAAAGGGATAAAGGGGGGTCTTGTATCGAAAGGTCTTGTATCGAAAGGTCTTGTATCGAAGTGGCAACAATAATCGAGGGAGGCAACAATAATCGAGGGAGGCAAACAATGATTACGGCCACCTTCGGCGGCTTCAGAATTTTAATAAAGGGATAAAGGGTGGGGTCTTGTATCGAAAGGTCTTGTATCGAAAGGTCTTGTATCGAAGTGGCAATAATAATCGAGGGAGGCAACAATAATCAAGGGAGGCAAACAATGATTACGGCCACCTTCGGCGGCTTCAGAATTTTAATAAAGGGATAAAGGGGGGGTCTTGTATCGAAAGGTCTTGTATCGAAAGGTCTTGTATCGAAGTGGCAACAATAATCGAGGGAGGCAACAATAATCGAGGGAGGCAAACAATGATTACGGCCACCTTCGGCGGCTTCAGAATTTTAATAAAGGGATAAAGGGGGGGTCTTGTATCGAAAGGTCTTGTATCGAAAGGTCTTGTATCGAAGTGGCAACAACAATCGAGGGAGGCAACAATAATCGAGGGAGGCAAACAATGATTACGGCCACCTTCGGCGGCTTCAGAATTTTAATAAAGGGATAAAGGGGGGGTCTTGTATCGAAAGGTCTTGTATCGAAAGGTCTTGTATCGAAGTGGCAACAATAATCGATGGAGGCAAACAATTATCGTGGTCATTATGTTGTTCTAATGAGGCCTACTGCATTTAGTAGTCTATTCTACTCTGTTATGTATCATATTCTACACCATATATTGATTCATTCTACAACAATAATCGAAGGAGGCAACAATAATCGAGGGAGGCAACAATAATCGAGGGAGGCAAACAATGATTACGGCCACCTTCGGCGGCTTCAGAATTTTAATAAAGGGATAAAGGGGTGGTCTTGTATCGAAAGGTCTTGTATCGAAAGGTCTTGTATCGAAGTGGCAACAATAATCGAGGGAGGCAACAATAATCGAGGGAGGCAAACAATGATTACGGCCACCTTCGGCGGCTTCAGAATTTTAATAAAGGGATAAAGGGGGGGTCTTGTATCGAAAGGTCTTGTATCGAAGTGGCAACAATAATCGAGGGAGGCAACAATAATCGAGGGAGGCAAACAATGATTACGGCCACCTTCGGCGGCTTTAAAATTTTAATAAAGGGATAAAGGGGGGGTCTTGTATCGAAAGGTCTTGTATCGAAAGGTCTTGTATCGAAGTGGCAACAATAATCGAGGGAGGCAACAATAATCGAGGGAGGCAACAATAATCGAGGGAGGCAAACAATGATTACGGCCACCTTCGGCGGTTTCAGAATTTTAATAAAGGGATAAAGGGGGGTCTTGTATCGAAAGGTCTTGTATCGAAGTGGCAACAATAATCGAGGGAGGCAAACAATTATCGTGGTCATTATGTTGTTCTAATGAGGTCTACTGCATTTAGTAGTCTATTCTACTCTGTTATGTATCATATTCTACACCATATATTGATGCATTCTACAACAATAATCGAAGGAGGCAACAATAATCGAGGGAGGCAACAATAATCGAGGGAGGCAAACAATGATTACGGCCACCTTCGGCGGCTTCAGAATTTTAATAAAGGGATAAAGGGGGGGTCTTGTATCGAAAGGTCTTGTATCGAAAGGTCTTGTATCGAAGTGGCAACAATAATCGAGGGAGGCAACAATAATCGAGGGAGGCAAACAATGATTACGGCCACCTTCGGCGGCTTCAGAATTTTAATAAAGGGATAAAGGGGGGGTCTTGTATCGAAAGGTCTTGTATCGAAGTGGCAACAATAATCGAGGGAGGCAACAATAATCGAGGGAGGCAAACAATGATTACGGCCACCTTCGGCGGCTTCAGAATTTTAATAAAGGGATAAAGGGGGGGTCTTGTATCGAAAGGTCTTGTATCGAAAGGTCTTGTATCGAAGTGGCAATAATAATCGAGGGAGGCAACAATAATCGAGGGAGGCAAACAATGATTACGGCCACCTTCGGCGGCTTCAGAATTTTAATAAAGGGATAAAGGGGGGGTCTTGTATCGAAAGGTCTTGTATCGAAAGGTCTTGTATCGAAGTGGCAACAATAATCGAGGGAGGCAACAATAATCGAGGGAGGTAAACAATGATTACGGCGAAATAAAAAACAATCAAGGGACATAATCATATAAGACTCGGGAAATCTAAAACTTTTATTCGGTGAAAGAACTTCTAAACTTTGACCTTCAAAAATAAGGTGCACAACGTAAACACCATTGCTACTATATTTATTACTATATTTAACTCTGTCTACTCCATTGATTAATGAATTCTACAGTATTCTTTACTATATTCTACTCGGTTTGTAACTAAATTATTCTACATATAAAATACACGACATCTAGTACATGAATAAAAATTAGTATCATCAACACTAAATAAAATCAGTATCATCAACACAATGTTGCCACAAAACAAAAAAAAAACATGGGAAATGAATATATAACATTGCGGAAATCTGAAAGTTGTATTCTGAGCAACAACTTCTAGCCTTCGATCTTCAGAAACAGAGTGCACAACGTAACTACGTACCTTCGCAATCCTAAAAAAACACAACAAATAAGTATTAAAAACAGAGTAGATAACAGTATAAAACAGAGTAGATAACAGTATTTAAAACAGTAGAATACATCATAAAGCATATTCATTGTATAAGTCGAAAGCTTCATTTTCTGACATAGCATAAACACCAACCAAATTATAAACATCTTTATCAATTGTCTCCCTTGCAGTTTTAATATAAAAAAAGTGAGAATTAAAGACAAAAAATCCAAACTTCAGTCTCATAGTCAAAATAGAGAACTCATTATAAAAATAGAGTAGAATGTAGTAGCAAACATAGTAGAACCCAGTATAAAAAAAAGTAAAACTCAATTTATAAACAGAGTAAACTTAAGAAACAGACAAGTCCTCAGATGCAAAAAAAATATGGATCTGCATCTGCATCGAAATGGGACTCCATGTAAGTTTCCTCATGTGATTCGTCGTCGTCTTGTTCATGTACATATCAATAAATCGAACCTGAAAAATTCACAAAATATCACACTGCATCATATCAACTCGTATCACATATCAACTCGTATCACATCGTATCACAGCACATAGCATAACATAACAATATAAAAATTATATACTTGACTCACACAAAATCATATAACTAAACCAATAGTTTAGGTTGTACTTTTACCCACATGTGTACGTCACATTCAAGGTCTCGAAAAACTATCTCTCGTCCCTTTCATGTACCTCGTGTATTTCGCTCGATAACGGATCACGTCTTTATTTTCGGACTCCCCGTACGCCTAAATCATACTTCATATATAATTAGTTACAACATAGTATTTATATCTTATTCGAATGTCTAATATTTCTGCCAAACGAACTCCAGTTTCAATGTATGGTTTAGGAGTTATGCTCAATTTAATAAAACTACGCACGCTTAACATTCCAGGATATTCATACATTATTTCAGTATGTTTCAAAGGCTTTGAGAGGACTAAATATTTTAATTTTGTGTTCTGATGCAACAAAGAAGATGAAGATACTTCAGTTAACTTCTGACTCCAACAAATAAAATGAAGTTTCGATCAACCGATTAGGAGATATAACAATAATCCTAGAACTGCCCGTACAACCATACTCTCAGTCCACCAGTCAACTTCCTAGGCTCACAGAGGTTACACCACTCACAACTGGACAAAGGTTCCTACATACAATCTGTAGCTAAAACAGTTTATTGAATTTTTAAACTACCGAAAGAAGAATCGGATCAAAGAGTTTCAAGTTAGGTCTGTTTTCGTAAAACCGCTCAAATCTGTAAATAACACCTTAGCTGAAACAACAATTTTCAAAGATTTTTCATAATTTGCATACCCAATAAATATCTTTGAAAATAAACAAGCAACTCACTGACCTCATTATATACACATTTATATTTTTAAAAGATTTATTCGTTTAGTGAAAGAGAACCAAAACTATTCCGAAACATTTATCAAATTTCCCGTTTTTCACATTTCAGCACACAAACCTAGTTTTCGTCGCCCCAAATGACTTCTTTACAAACATTTTACAATATCAAAACAGTCATTAAAGAAAGCCCTATCCATCTGGTTTTCAAAATATTAAACCAATTTCAATTTGAGTCAAGGTTTTACAAAATATGATTCAAACATCCCACCTTGTTCAATCAAACCTACAATTTCCAGGGCTGACACAGTTTATAAGAAAAAACATAATTAATTTCATACTTGTCCAACAATTACCAAATTTCACATAGAGAATCTAGACTCAATAAGGATTCTCCAGAAATTCAAATCCAAGAATTTGGAAGAACAAAACCTATCTAAATCAAACACACAAACCGGCTGGAATTCAGAACACCAACAACAGCAAACCCTAATTAGTTTAATTACCACAATCGACCCTCAAACCTTTATTTAATCGACAATTAAACACTACAAGGTTGAATCTTACCTTATTATGAATCGACAATTAAGCACCGACTCCGGCTCGTCGGAGAGGCGGAGCTTCTTCCTTGTCGCGGCGTTACCGCCGTTGTCGTCGTCGATGTCGAGCGAAGTAGACGCCCTCTCGCCGTCGTTGTCCTCCCGCTCGCTCCTTTTGCCGCTGAGGCTGGAGACCGTTCTATTGGGAGACGATTTCGGTGAGAGGAAAGAGAGAGACGAGGAAGAGAAAAGGAAAGAGAGAGGAGAGGAGAAAGGAAGAAAAAAAAGAACGAAAAAAATTAGTGGAAAAAAAATAATAAGTTTAAATAGACAATAAAGGTACCAGATGAAATCGTATAGTACTA
The DNA here is from genome assembly GCA_954870475.1 of Euphrasia confusa. Taxonomy (NCBI): domain Eukaryota; kingdom Viridiplantae; phylum Streptophyta; class Magnoliopsida; order Lamiales; family Orobanchaceae; genus Euphrasia; species Euphrasia confusa. The sequence goes on from OX940960.1 coordinate 31,718,647, forward strand.
GTACCACCTAATAAATTGCCAAACATTTCAGAGTAGTACACGTCGAGGAAATGATACAAAATTGCATGCGCGCGACAAATCAACGTAGCTGTTGAATTTACAAATTGTGTCTGTGTTGTGAAGTGAAATCATATCATGTATATATTAGGTGATTCGAAAATAAATAATAATTGCATGTGTATTCTAGCGACAAAAAATATAATACTTGTGCAGTTGTACACTTGTACGTACGTCACTGTCACTGTTGAATTCACAAATTTAAAATCAGGATTATTTCTTACTATTGTCTATATTTTAACCACATGCCTTCAATAGAATTAATTTTATGCAAATTTGATTAATTAATTTAAATATAATAATGACAAACTTTGTCCGGTTGACCATGATTTATTAAATCTTCCTTCTTTCCCAAAAAAACAAAAAAGTTGAAAGACTTTTTTACCACAAAAATTAATAAAAATATTATATTTTTAAAATATTTGATTAAAAAATAATGAGTAAAAATTTATTTTTAAGTTAAAAAGTAAAATAGTTGTGACTAAAGTTTAAAAAATAAGTGAATAAACTATGTAAGAATAAAATTATATTTTTAAACTATGTAAGTTTAAAAAAAAATGTTCTGACTATTATGGAAAGAATGAAGTATCGTGTATTCTGTATTCATGACAATATTGTAAAGAAGTTTGGCCATATGAAAACATGACCTTATATGTAGTTAAAAATTACCTTAAATCGTGTCTAAAATTATGTTGATTATATTTATATCATCCCATCTTTTATCCCCTACTTATTACAAAAGTTATAGTGAGTCTGTGAGTGAGTGAGTGAGTGGTCTATCACATTCACATGCAAATTAAAAGTATAATATATTAATTTATTTCTTTTTTGCACAAAAATCTACTTCATTAGTTCTCAAAAACCCCATGGGTGCATAAAAACAATATATTTATTTTTTACAGAAATAAAATAAAAACGTAATTCAACTTTACATTAATGACGAGTTATGACTGTAATCGAATATAAGCTAATATCGATTATCAGCGCAATTTCAATTATAATCGAGAATTATAGTAATAAAAAGTTGATCAAACCATGGACAATGATTGAATTGACTGATGCGTAGGGTAAGAACATAATAGAGATGGAGTGGCCAATGTGTTGGTGATTTAAGTGAAATCGCTGTCCATTTAATGTAATTGGAATTATTCAAGGCTTCGGATTAAATCTAGTCAATATAATATAACTTTGGAAAAGTGTGGAGTACACGGTTGTTTTGGCACGTTTTGGTCGGGTTGAAAAGTACGGGGCTGGGCTGTGTTTAGAGGGTTAGGAAACGGTACCAATACATTAAATTTATATTTTGGAAAAGGGTTGAATTAGTTCTAGAGGAAACAGAGGTTTTGAGCTCGAAGCTTCTTGGTATTATCCAAGATTTTATTTAATGGCTTTATTAGCTATTTTCTGCCGCCCTTTAATCGTTTACGGGAGGGTGCCTTTTATAGGCGATGATGCATGTTTATCCATGCCACGATACCCTTAACACGTTGGGTACCTAGTCTAGATACATTAAATGCCGAGGCACGATTCCGAGGCGCGTTTGCCGTGGTGCGGGGTCCTTGATGGTGGTGGCCGAGTGATGCCTCGTCATGGCAGGGGGTCCGCGATGATGGCGGTACGTCGCCTCTGCCCTTCTCTTACTTTAGGAGCTCCGTGATCGGCCGTCAGCCAAAGCTAGCGATTCCAGCCTGACCCCGCGGTGGTGCGCGGGTCGGAGGTGTTGCAATCCGGACCTCGTCCAAGGACCCCACTTCCATGTGCGCGAATGGGATCCTTATCCTTCCAAGACGTGCGTGGAATTCCAACTGTCCGTAATTGACACGTGTTTCTGCATGCACAGATAGAAGCGTCCTGGGTTTATGAACGTTGGGGCAGGTCGCACCTGTGTGGCGTCAAAGTCCCGCGATACGGTCCCGGGACGTGGCGTCCGGGATTGATTGCGTTCTTCCGTCGCGGGTTTACTCACGGGGTGCTCTCCCGCGGTTGGGATCCGGGGGCGTCTCAGGGTTTGATGTCCCGTCGTCCTCGTCATCATTCATGTCAGGTTGCTTGGCTTCGGTGATTCGTGTCGGGTCCCGTCGGGTTGTTAATGTCTGTGCCCCGTGCTGGGGCGTGATCCCGGGTCTGTCCTCCCGCATGCCGGGTCGTTGGCGCCCGATCTCGAGGCCTGTCATGATCCTCGCGACGGGGGCTGACACGTGGGTCCACGCCACCAGTGGGGGGACTGATCTTCGGCGCTCGTGCGAGATGTGCCGACGCGGTCTCGTGGCTCGGAAATCGTCCTACTGCATGCGGGTCGTTGGCGCCCGATCGTGATGTTCGGGGCCTGGGCTTTGTATGCGGGGCCTATCCTGATCCTCGCGATGGTGGGCTGGCGTGGAGGCCCATGGTACCAGTAGGAGCCCCATCCAGGCCTTTTTATCCGGTGCCGGGTGTCGGCCCATTCCACGTGTCGGTGGGGGATTTTTGTGGCTCAACACTGGCCCCCAGAGAAGTCCGTGGATGGAATCCGCTGATTTCTCTGTATGTTGAGTTTGGTCTGGTCCGTTGCTTATGAATTTGTTTCCTTATCTTGATTGAGGCTTTGACAAGGCCTTAGTCTGTGACGGGTGGTAGGCGGCCGTTGCTTTGAGGCAGGCTCTGCCGTCGTTGTCCGGCGTTTGTTCTTGTGCCATCATAGATCCTTAGCTCGGGGGCTTTATATTTTCCGCGATGGTGAACCAAAGCGGAGATCGGGGCCCGGGGCGAAACCTCCGCCTGAAGATTCATCGATGCCGGGTCGTGATGGTCGAGGTATGCGCATCCTGTCCTTGTCTTTGGTAGTGGTGATGTAGCACGTGAGCCCGTGCCCGAGTTGGCGGGGGCGATCATCCGCGTCGGTGTCGAGACACGATCCTGGGGTCCGGACCTTGTCCCTCTGCATGTGGATCATCGGTGAGTGCGGACTTTACTCAAGAAATTGCTTCATGAACTTTCTCTGCCACCGGGGTCCGGCCCCGTCGCCCGGTGACTCGACCCCGTTTGGACTTTGGGATTTGTTTAATTTCGTGGTGTTATTCCTCTTGGCGTTTTGCCTTTATATCTGTTTGTCTTTGATCTTGACATTTCTGAAGTTGCCGGGACGCAACCGTGTGCAGTCCTGGCTTGATAATGGGGTGGTGCGCGGCCCCGGGGCGTGACTCGGACTTTCATCCGGCACGCCTGCTCTGGGACGGTAGTCCCGGGGCGTGACTCGGAATCTCATCCGGCACGCTTGCTCTGGGATAGTGAAAATCTTGGGGGTAGTTTCGAGTAACACCTCCGGGATCCGGTCACAGAGAGTGTGGCGTCCCGGGATGCGAGCCCCTTAGATTTAGTGGAAATAATAACTTATATATATATATTTTTCCCCCGTACGTTGTGACTCTAGGACCCGAAGGCCTTATAGGAGCTCGTCAGTTTTACCGGGATCTTTTGGCATTAAGCTAGTGCGGATAATTTCCGTCTTTATATATTCCCCCGTACGTTTGTGACTCTAGGACCCGAAGGCCTTATAGGAGCTCGTAAGTTTTACCGGGATCTTTGGCATTAAGCTAGTGCGGATAATTTCCGTCTTTATATATTCCTCCGTACGTTTGTGACTCTAGGACCCGAAGGCCTTATAGGAGCTCGTAAGTTTTACCGGGATCTTTGGCATTAAGCTAGTGCGGATAATTTCCGTCTTTATATATTTGCTTCTATGAACATATGTACCTTTGCTTGTCGCGGCCCCTTAATGGCGGGCTCTTTTATTGGTAGAATTTTTTCAGATGCTGGGCGTTCCAACGATACTGATCCGGGGTCCCATCCGGCAATTCCAACTCGTACGCCCCGTTAAGCAGACATTTGGTGACCCGGAAAGGACCTTCCCACGTAGGTCCGAGAGCCCCAGAGTGCTCTCCTAGCAACTTCTTTAACACCAGGTCCCCGAGGTCGAACTCTCGAACCTGTACCTTCGCATCGTATGCTTTGGCGATCCTCTGTTTGTTCATCGCGTTGAGGGAATCGGAACTCAATCTCCGCTCCTCTAGGAGGTCTAACTCCAGCCGCAAAGTCGCCTCATTTTCCGGTGTGATCTCTTGGGTGGTTCGATGCGAGCGCACCGCGATCTCGGCCGGGATCACGGCTTCCGAGCCGAATGCGAGGGCGTATGGCGTCTCCCCGGTAGCGCTGCGGGCTGTGGTTCGGTATGACCATAGTACCTCTGGCAACTCCTCGGCCCACTTTCCTTTGCGCGTCTCCAACTTCGTCTTGAGGGTGTGTTTCAGGATCTTGTTCACCGCCTCAACTTGCCCGTTGGATTGTGGATGATACGGGGTGGAGAATGTTCTCTTTATTCCCCATTGCTCGCAGAACTCCGAGACCTGAGACCCGTCGAACTGTTTGCCGTTGTCCGAGATTATGGATTCTGGCAATCCGAATCGGCAAATGATGTTCTTCCAAATGAACTTGATTACGCGTGCTTGGTCGATCTTCTGGACCGCCTCGGCTTCCGCCCATTTGGTGAAGTAGTCCACCGCGACAATGGCAAACTTAATCCCTCCGGGTGCTGTGGCAAGGGGCCCGATGATGTCAATCCCCTACCGGGCGAAAGGCCATGGGGAGTATATGGACTTGAGTGATTCGGGAGATACACGGATGTTTGGTGCCATGATCTGGCATTGGAAGCATCTTCGCGCGAAGTCGGTCGCGTCCCGGCGCAAACTCGGCCAATAATAGCCCTGGCTCATCGTTTTGTGCGCGAGAGACCGGCCCCCGGCATGGTTACCGCAGATGCCCGCGTGAATTTCCGATAAGACTTTCAACCCATCTTCCCTGGAGATGCATCTTAACAATGGCATTGAGAAACTCCTGCGAAAAAGCTGAGAGTTCAGGACCGAGTACCTTGCCGCGCGTATGCGGAGCTGCTTTGCTTCGATTCGGTCTGGGGGTAGTGTCCCGGATTCGATAAAGCGGAGGACCGGGTCTCGCCAATCCGTCCCGGGAGTCGTCCCGGGACTCGGGTCGACTGGCATCATCTCTTCCCGGGCCCCGATCGATGGTGACTCTAACTGAGTCAGGATCACCCGGGATAGATCCGCGGACCCCTCGGCCGAAGCGAGTTTGGATAGGGCGTCGGCCTGCGAGTTGCGTTCCCGTGGGATCTGCTCGATTCGCACATCCGGGATCCTATCACAGAGGGACCATACCAGGTCTAAGTACTTCTTCATTTGTTCGCCTTTGGCTTCGTAGTCTCCGGTGACTTGATTTACGACTAGCTGTGAGTCCATGAATATTTGGAGGCTTGGAACGCTCACCGCCACGGACATTTCTAGGCCCGCCACAAGTGCCTCGTATTCGGCTTCGTTATTAGTCGCGAAAAAATTAAATTTTACCGCGTGAGTGAAGGAGTCTCCGTCCGGCCCCAGGAGCACCACCCCGGCCCCTGAGCACGCGCTAGTGGAAGATCCGTCCACGTGTAGCTGCCAGGGGCGTGCTGATTCCGTGCTTCGCGGGGGGAAGGTGAGCTCTACAATGAAATCCGCCAGGGCTTGTGCTTTAACCGCGGTGCGGGGTGCGAAGGTTAGATCATACTGACTCAACTCCAAACTCCACCGGAGCAATCTCCCCGAAACGTCTGACCGGTGCAGCACTTGTCGCAATGGCATCGTCGTAAGTACCTCGACTGGGTGCTCAAATAGGTAGGCTCGCAACTTACGCACCGAGACGATGAGGGCGTAGGCCAGCTTCTCGAGGGGCGTGTAGCGGGTTTCTGCCTCGTGCAAGACATGGCTCACAAAATAAATGGGCAAGTGAAGGGAACCTTCGGCCCGGACCAATACGGCGCTGACTGCGCATTCCGAGGCGGCGAGGTACATAAATAGCTTCTCGCCCGGCTTGGGAACCGTCAATAGGTGTGGGCCCGACAGGTAGTCTTTGATCCGTCCAAACGCTTCTTGACTGTTTTTCTTCCAGTGGAACTCTTGATTTTTGATCGACCCGAAGAATGGGCGCGTTTTGTCCCCGAGGCGGGAGATGTACCTGCTTAGGGCGGCTAGGCACTCGGTGAGGCGTTGAACTCCTTTGATGTCCCGGGGCTCCTGCATGTCGATTATTGCCTTGATCTTCGCCGGATTCGGCTCCAGTCCATGCTCCCCGAACACGTGGCCGAGAAACATTCCCTTTCTGATCCCGAAATGGCACTTCTTGGGATTCAGCTTCATGTTGTAATTCCCCAGAATGCCAAATACTCGAGCTAAATCCGCAACGTGGTCGGCTTCGCTCTTGCTCTTGACGATGATGTCGTCGATGTAGACCTCTACGGATTTTCCTATCTCGCCGGCGAACATGGTGTTCACGAGCCGTTGGTAAGTGGCCCCGGCGTTCTTCAGGCCAAACGGCATCCGTTCCCAGCAGTAGACATTGCTCCCGGTATAGAATGCTGTGTGACGGATATCGTCTGGGTTCATTGGGATTTGATGATACCCGGAACTCGCGTCCATGATTGAGAACATGGCGTGTCCCGCGGTGCTGTCTACGAGTTGATCGATGTGCGGCATCGGGAAATGATCCTTTGGACATGCGTCATTGAGGTCGGTGTAGTCGATACAGAGTCTCCATTTTCCCCCCGTCTTTTTGACCATCACCGCGTTTGATATCCACGTGACGTCGTGCGGGGCAAGACGCACCAGACCGTCTCTCAGCAAATTATCCACCTCGGCGGATAGAGCTTCACTCTTCTCGGGACCTATCTTCCGGCGCTTCTGGGCGACGGTGCGGTGCTTGGCGTCTAACCTTAGGTGGTGGCACGCATACTTCGGATCGACTCTGCCCAGTTCCCCGCTGGTCCAGGCGAAAGTTGGCAAGTTGTCCCGTAGGAAAACCTCGAGTCCGGAACGCGTCACGGGGTTCATTGATGAGCCTAAGAGTAGCTGTCGCGGGAGCTCTTCGCTTCCGACGCTTAGCGGGACCGGTTCTTCTAGAGACTCGACACCCCGGTCGTCTCGGATCCGGGTCCCGGGAAGCGTGTCATGATCATCCTTGACCCTCTCGTGAGCCTTTTCCGGAGTTGATTCCTCTTGGGACGCCGCTTCGGGGTTATCGGCCGAGGAAGACAGTAGGCACCCCTTGTCGTTCAAAGCCCCCTCGGAGGCAGGCTCGATTTCAAACTGGGCGAGAGTCACGGAATTCCTCCCGGGTTCGAGTTCGTGTGAGTCGAGCCCCGAAGCCCGGCATCCTTCCGAACCAATACTCTCCAGGGATCCATGACCTTGGGTTCGTGTATCGAGATTCGAGTTCTTTGGATCTTTTCTCATGATAGGGGTCTCCTTGGTGGTGTTATCAGACAGAGGGTACAACAAGCATTTCTTAGCCATTAGTTGGTCTCCTCGCACGGTGCCAATAGCTCCGGAGGAGACGGGAAACTTGATACAGTAATAGTACGAGGAGGCCACGGCTTCAAAAGCCTCGAGAAAAGGCCTCCCCAAAATTGCGTTATAACCGCTCAGTTCATCGACTATTATGAAAGTTAAGGTCCTCAAGACCTTTACCTCGGGGTTCTTCCCGTCCCTCAATTCCACAGGCAGTATGATCGTTCCGAGCGGGGTCACTGTGTCGCGGCCGAAACCTTTCAGCCTTAAGTCACATGGGAGCATGTAAAGCGAGATGTTGTCCATCCGGTCCAAGGCCTGCTTGTACAAGATATTGCAATGGGCCCCGTCGTCGACTAGCAGTCGTGCGACTTCGACACCGAGGATGGCGGTCTTGATTACCAGGGCTTCGCTCTTGGGATAAACGATTCCTTCTCTGTCCTCAGGGGAGAAAGTGATCGCGGCATGCTCCGCTATGCCTCGCGGTGGCGCAGGTCGGGATGCCTGATACACCTTCCAGATCTCGAGCTCGCGCTTCCTCTTGCGCCTGCTTTCTTCGGTGATGGGCCTCACCCCACCAACCATCAGGATTTGTCCCGCCTGCATCGGAGGTATGCCGTGGTTTGGCATTCCGTGTCCCGGGGCCGGGACGGCGTTGACTCTTCCGCCACCCGGGGCGAACAGGTTGTTGTCCCGGGGACCGGGTTTCATGAGGAGGTCCCACAGCTTCCCCTCTTCGAACAGTTTCCAAAGTTGCCTCAGCAATTGGCGGCACTGGCCGGTGGCGTGTCCGTGTTGCTCATGGAAGGCACACCACAGGCGTCTATCCAATTTCTCCGGTGAAATCCGCATGGGCTCGGGTTTGACCAAGATGTCCCCGGTGGCTTGCAGCGCGTGCATCATGGCTATGGGGTCGTGGCCTGTCGTCTCGACCAATCTCACCTCCATCTCTCGGTAGCTCGGAGCCGGGCGGTCACGCTCCGGTGCTCTTGGTGGGGTCCTCCGGGGTGCGTGGGTTGGCCTTGTCTCGACGGGGGTGGGGTCCTTCTTCTTGGTCTCTACTGGGCCGTCCTGCCCTCGCATGAGGCGCTGATACCAGCACTGTGCCCCAGCCTTCACACGGAAATCCTCGTACGTCTGAGGATAGCTCAGCATCAGATGCTTAAATAGCTCGGAATTCTTACGTAACCCGTTCATCGCGGTGTGGAGTTTTAGATCGTCCCCAATCTCCTCTCCTCCAAGCAATATGTCCCCGACTCGATCCACGTAGTGTTCGTCGCTCTCTTCCGGAGTCTGCTGGATCCCGATCAGGCGTTGACTCTGCTTGAGTCGGTTTACCTTCGAGGCGAAGTGCGCGACGAATCGTTGGACAAGGTCGTCGAAACAGTGGATCGAGCGGGACGGCAGTCCGGCGAACCATTTGTGGGCGACGTCCCCGAGCGTTAGCGGGAAAAGACGGCACCTCGTGGCGTCGCTAGCTCCCCTTCCGGACATGTAAGTGCGGAAACGGCTGAGGTGGATCTCAGGATCGGTCTTTCCGTCATATGTCGCCGTCTGGAGCGGTTGGATCTCGAACTGCATGACTGCATGCTCTACCTCCACTGCGAGCGGTTCTTTGCAGAAGTCTACCCCTCCCGGGCGGGTATGGGCCACGTCTAGCTTCTTCTCCATCTCGGAGAACTTGTTGTATAGGTCAAGGAGACCTGCCTCGGGCCCCGGGCCGAGTGCTGGCACATTTGCGGGACGGCGTCCCGGTCCTTCTCCCTCGGGGTGCGGGTCTGTCCTTCCGTCGTCCCGTCCAGGCTGGTCGGTCCATGCAGACTGGTCATTTGCCTCGGCGTTGAGGTCAAACAGCATCCTCCGGGCGGGGATGGCGCGTTGGCCGTGGCCCGAAGGACCCGGCCCCAAGCGGTCGAATGTGTCGCCCCTGGTGAGTTTGTGGCCTGAATCACAAAACGGAGTAGTTAGTGCGCGCTTACGCTGTATTAGGTCGGTCATGGCCACGTCGATCTTCTCGGGCGTGTCCAGCATGGTGTCGACGTAAGGCGCGGGCGTCACGGGTGGAGGTGGATCTCGTCGTGACCCGGAACGGGAGCGGCGTACGTGGCGCTCTGTCTGCTGATGACGTCGAAGGCGTCGTGCTTCCGTGTCGCTCCGGCGGTAGTGGTTTGTGGCGTCGTGGCCGTCCGGCATCTCTGTGGCGACGGCGTCCTCCGTCACGGGAGGTCCTTCCGGGATCTTCGTTGAAGGTGGCGGGACCGTGACGCTTTCTCCGGCCGGCATCTTTCCTTTCTCTAGCCTCTTCATGGCGGCGACAGCACTTGAGGAATCCGATGCGGTGGCTCCGTCAGTCATCTCCTTTGTTTCTTCTTTTCCTGGGTCTAATATTTCAACCCCCTCCTTCTAGCGCCAAATGTTTTGGCACGTTTTGGTCGGGTTGAAAAGTACGGGGCTGGGCTGTGTTTAGAGGGTTAGGAAACGGTACCAATACATTAAATTTATATTTTGGAAAAGGGTTGAATTAGATCTAGAGGAAACAGAGGTTTTGAGCTCGAAGCTTCTTGGTATTATCCAAGATTTTATTTAATGGCTTTATTAGCTATTTTCTGCCGCCCTTTAATCGTTTACGGGAGGGTGCCTTTTATAGGCGATGATGCATGTTTATCCATGCCACGATACCCTTAACACGTTGGGTACCTAGTCTAGATACATTAAATGCCGAGGCACGATTCCGAGGCGCGTTTGCCGTGGTGCGGGGTCCTTGATGGTGGTGGCCGAGTGATGCCTCGTCATGGCAGGGGGTCCGCGATGATGGCGGTACGTCGCCTCTGCCCTTCTCTTACTTTAGGAGCTCCGTGATCGGCCGTCAGCCAAAGCTAGCGATTCCAGCCTGACCCCGCGGTGGTGCGCGGGTCGGAGGTGTTGCAATCCGGACCTCGTCCAAGGACCCCACTTCCATGTGCGCGAATGGGATCCTTATCCTTCCAAGACGTGCGTGGAATTCCAACTGTCCGTAATTGACACGTGTTTCTGCATGCACAGATAGAAGCGTCCTGGGTTTATGAACGTTGGGGCAGGTCGCACCTGTGTGGCGTCAAAGTCCCGCGATACGGTCCCGGGACGTGGCGTCCGGGATTGATTGCGTTCTTCCGTCGCGGGTTTACTCACGGGGTGCTCTCCCGCGGTTGGGATCCGGGGGCGTCTCAGGGTTTGATGTCCCGTCGTCCTCGTCATCATTCATGTCAGGTTGCTTGGCTTCGGTGATTCGTGTCGGGTCCCGTCGGGTTGTTAATGTCTGTGCCCCGTGCTGGGGCGTGATCCCGGGTCTGTCCTCCCGCATGCCGGGTCGTTGGCGCCCGATCTCGAGGCCTGTCATGATCCTCGCGACGGGGGCTGACACGTGGGTCCACGCCACCAGTGGGGGGACTGATCTTCGGCGCTCGTGCGAGATGTGCCGACGCGGTCTCGTGGCTCGGAAATCGTCCTACTGCATGCGGGTCGTTGGCGCCCGATCGTGATGTTCGGGGCCTGGGCTTTGTATGCGGGGCCTATCCTGATCCTCGCGATGGTGGGCTGGCGTGGGGGCCCATGGTACCAGTAGGAGCCCCATCCAGGCCTTTTTATCCGGTGCCGGGTGTCGGCCCATTCCACGTGTCGGTGGGGGATTTTTGTGGCTCAACAACGGTTATATAAAATTGATACGATTTAAGTATTTGGATAAGCATAATAATGCATGTCGAGTGTGATCTCGTGGTTGCATGGTTGCATGGCTAGATGATGATATTACATCATTAATATGATGCAAATTCGAAATTGCATGGCTTGCCATGCAAGACAACATGAATAGGTGCCAAAGTGAAAGGGTGTCTTCACTAAAAGGTACCTATACATGAATAGGTGCAAAATGAAAAGGTACATTTTCCAAAAGGTACCTATTCGACCAAGAGGTGCTTATATTCAAATGAAAGGGTGTCTACTACCTATATAAAGAAGTGGAAATTCATTTGTTGAATACACTTGAACACACAATTTCACCTACGAAATTAAGAAGCTTTGAAGCAAACAAATAAAGCGGAATATTCCATAAGTTGCTCGTGTTCTAAGCCTAAGACTCGAGTGTCGATATTGTCTTATCCTGCGAGGGATTTCGTGATACCCAGGCTTATAGGGTCGAAATACTCTTTAAGGAAAACGTGTTCAACGTGATTCAATTATCTATCCAAGTCTCCAATCCAGATTCAAGACCGAAGAACCCAACAATCTTAAAGAGTATTTTCATTTTCTGGAAATACGGAGAATGCTTAGATATGATGGCTTGAACAATTTCGATTGAGTAATCCATGAAGACAAGAGAGTGTGCGGGGCAAAACCATAATGGCTTAAAGGCGCGAGTAAATAGAGAGCAAGGCGCGGTACTTAAAAGAACAAGTGCTAACGCTCGTGAAAAAGGTAACACATTTTCATTAATGTATTAATTATGTATGAAATTCTAAGTAATCTCGATCAGTCGGGGCACGGTTGTGTTCTGGGCATAAATTGCAACGAGTCTCGACTAGTCAAGACTAAGGTGCGTTCTGGAAAGAAAACCCCGAGTAATTTTGACCGGTAAAGAGCGCGGTGTGTGTTTCGGTTAAGGAACACCAAGGTGTCTCAAAGGTCAAAGTGAGGTGCGTATTTCAAGCATGAAACGCTAAAGAGTCTAGACTGGTTGGTGTCCGTTGTGCAATGCAATTGAGATGAAACGAATATCCGCGAGTTGACTCGAATGATTTGGACATAGTGGTTATACTATGGATATTATGTGCTGTTGGAGTTGTGTACTTAATGTCTAGATTTAAGTACCGGTAAACTCCCGGTCATAGCATTTAACCTATTTAATTAATAAACAATTATTTGCAATTAATTATTATTAATTATTTACGCAAAATATAGTCCTGGATTTTATACGTTATAGTTAGTATGGTGCGCATGGGCGTACAGAAGATCATACTATCGGTTGCTCGTATTTAATCGAACAGTTGCTCACGACCTAGATGGACACGGACCAATCCATCGGTATAGTCGTTGTGTGAGAGACAAAATAATTTATCTTAATTATTTTATCACACTTGTACACTTGGTGTATTGGGCGGATCAGCTTGAGATTTATTGATTAGGATTGCCTTGGATAATCAATTTAAATCTCGGAGTATTTTATTCTTAATCCCCGATATTATTGCGGGTGTGTATATTTAATACTAGAGGCTTTGATTTTCCAAAGGAATTAACCGATTTAATTATTGGGTTAATTACCGGTAAAGTTGGGTCGCTATATTTTATATATGACATGCCGTGAATACTTGACGGGAAAGTGTATCCCGGAAGGGTTGATAATATCCCCGAGATGAGTTCATAAGGAATTATTGTGTAAACCTCATGAGTGGATTCGTTCCGCACAATAATAAAGGTTGAACGGTACTAGTCTCGGATATAAGATATGAATATTATTTATTGAGCAATAAATAAATTTATTCATGGATATTTAAATCTTAAATACACGGAATAAATAATACTACTTGGAGAAATATTATTTGATATAATATGGAATAATATTGGGAGTGCAATTTTATTTATATAGTGGAAAATAAATAAAATTAATATTGATAAGAATTAATGGATTTGGGTTGGACCCAATTTAATTTTCAATATTGAAGCCCAATATCTATTCTCCTTATGATCCCCTACGTAGCCTATATAAGCACTACATGGTCTTCACTTTCAAGAGAGAATGAATTGACCTACAGAATCATAAAATCTTGAGAGTGAGGAGGATCCATAGAGTTCGATAGATCGTCGCCCACACGACGTTCGGACGAGGTGCAAGGAATACGCGGGAAGGTCACAAGGTCATCAACCGAATTCGTTTCTCCGTACAACGATTCGAGGTAATAATCATAAACCCCCTTTTATGATTTGTGATTGTTTTAATCGTGATGTGTACATGAACAAGACGATCCGGGAACGTCGAGACCGGGATACGGGGATCTCGCGATCCCCGTCGGGATCGAAGAAGGGGCGGCCGAACCCTAGGGTTCGACCGCCGGCGCGCGGGCGTGAGGGGAGCCTCGGCTGGACGCCGGGGCGAGCGATCGACGTGAAGTCGATCGCTGGGGGTTCGGCCGTGGGCTGGTGCCACGGCGGATCGAACCCCCCGGCCTCCCTCCGCCGGTGGTGCGCGCAAAGGGAGAAGGCCGCGGCTGGACGCCGCGGCTGGGGCGATCGAACCCTAGTTCGATCGCCGGGGACCGTCGCGGCTTCGCGCCGCGACTGGTGGTCCCCCTCCCGTTGAATGTTGTAATAGTAAAAATTCGGGGGTTGACCGAATTTAGGATTTATTATTACGTACTTTATTTTCCGGAAAATGTATAGGGTCGATTTCATGTATAGAATCGATACCGGAATTGTAATTTAAATTATTGTAATTTTTATTACGTTGGTTCGATGATGAGACGATTGCCGGAAGACGAAGACGTGTGACGAAGACGAAAGGGACGAAAAACCGGGGAGTCGATCAACCCCATGATCGACCCCATGACCGAAGCCATGGGGAGGGGTCGATCGCCCCTCGGCTGGGGCTGCCGCCGGCGGTGGTGGCCGGACAGCTGGGGTGGCGGCGGCGTGCCCTCTTCCGGTGGTGGCGGCGGTCGGTGGGGGTGGTATGGGGATCTCCCGACTCATACCACTTCTACCGTTATTCACTTTCCAAAATTAATTCGGATTTTTCTTATTTGAGTACTTTCCTTTTAGGAAATTCTCATGGATTAGGAAAAGAATTAATTTAAATTAATTTATTTCTATTGATTTAATTCCTTTATGGAATTTTTCATAGATTAGAAATTTAATTAATTTAGTACTAAATTTATTTTTCCTATTTGATTATTCCTACTCATGGGAATATTCATGGATTAGGAATAAAAATAAATTTTGGAAAGTAGTGAGTCCTATTTATTTCCTTGTTCTATTATAGATGTCTTCTAGAATATTCCAAATTTTATTTGGATAGATTATTCTAAAGATTTAATGAGAACTAGAGAGGAAAATAAATAAATAAAAAAAAAATATTAATATTATTTAATTTTATTTTTGATATATTCAATTGACTTAATTTTCGAATTAAGTAACTTTTGGATTAATTGAAAATAAATAGATTTAAATATTAGAAATTAATATTCTCGTCACATGGAGCATTCAAGAAACGAAGACTGAAGACTAGAGGATGCATATGAAGATAAAGCCATGATAGTCGGGAAAATAATTCTCTAGCATTATTTTGACTATGTGACCTATGTGCTTTATTGCTTTCATGCATGCTATATGTGTTTATTTTTATGCACTAGATAGCGTATCCCTTTATCGTAAAAAGCTAAGTGGGAGAGGGGATGGAAACATTCCCATGGTCTCCATCACTGTTCTCTTGGTGACTTTTATGGACTTTCGAAGTTCATATAGACAAGTCATTGTAGGAGAATTCTTGTAATTCCTCTTACAAGAAACATTGATCGAGTTTATCAAACAATGCCTAATTTGTCTTTCTGAAACTGACTTCAAGTCGACTCATTCTCACCCCGGGGAGTGGAATGGAGCCAGAGCCACTTGGTCATGTGGATGACACAAATTAGAGACTTTCGTGCCATTCTTTGATAGGTGGGTCGTTTGTCTGCTCGACTCCCTCATTTATGAGAGATAGGGTCGCTCGCATGGTGAATCACTGGTTAGAAACTTCGAGTTTCACTTATGATTCTCCGAGTCTTGATTTACGAAATCGAATGGATCTTGTAATTGGGAGTCAATTATAAAGATCTCTTGGTGTAGTAAACGTCCACACCACGTGGCTTGCTGTGCCGACGGATTTTGGATTAATTGATGTAGACAGTTATAAGTAATTGTGAAGAGTTGTGAAATTGTCGTAAACGTCCACACCACGTGGCTTGCGGTGACGTAGCAATTCCAAGCGATGTACTTTAGTGCTGAGTGATGGTTTACACTTAGATACGCGTCATAGTATTCTTCCCCACGAAGTTACGCTATGATTGATGTATGACCGAAGAAAAACTAATTGCTAAATCATTTGGGTGGGTAAACGTCCACACCACGTGGCTTGCTTTACCTGATGGGATTTTAGACGCAATTAGTAATTTAATGATATTATTTAAGGGTGATAATATCGGACATTAAATTGATTGTTTGTTTACATGTGCTTATAGGTTTATAGAATAGCTATGAATCCACTTTCTGTGATACTCAAGGAACATAAACTCACTGGTCCCAATTACATTGATTGGAAGAGAAATTTGGACATTGTCCTGACTGCTGAAGAGTACAAGTTTGTACTCTCTGATAAATGCCCTGCTGAGCCCACGGCTGCCTCAACTGATGAGGAAAAGGCAACATATCGGAAGTGGAAAAAGGCTGATGAAATGGCTAGGTGCTATATTTTGGCTTCCATGTCAAATGTACTCCAAACCCAACATGAGCCGATGGACACTGCCCGGGATATGATGACTAACCTCAAGGAGATGTTTGGGGAGCAGGATCGTGCGGCGAGGCAAGAAGCCATGAGAGTCCTTATGTCGACTACTCAGTCTGAAGGAACGCCCATTGGGGAGCACGTTCTTAAGATGATGAGTTTGTTGAATGAACTTGAGGTCCTAGGAGCATCCATTGATGATGAGACGCAAGTCGACATCATACTCCAGTCTCTGACCCCTAAGTTTGAGCAGTTTCGTATGAGCTATAATATGGGTAAACTATCTTATACTCTTGCGCAACTCCTGACTGAACTGAAGGCGGCAGAGGGGATCTACAAGAAGGGAAAGTCTCAAGCGCTTGTAACTACCAGGCCCAAAAGCTTGAAAGCTATTGGAGGTAGGGGCAAGAAAAGGAAGCAAGCCATGAAACCCAGTGGTGCCAAGAGGAATGGACCACGAGTGGGGGCTAGTAAGCCAAAGGGCTTGTGCTTCCGATGCAAGAAGTCTGGACACTGGAAGTCTGAATGTCCTCTCAGAGGTACGAATTTTTCTTTAGTCGTAAAAACATAGTCAGCGGTATTATCTACCAGAATTCTGGTGTGTAGATATGGAACCACTGACGGTATGTGCATTTCTTTAAATGCAGGGGTTCCAGAAAACCCGGCGACTTAGAGAAGAAGAGTTCGAGTCTACATGGGCGAAGCTGTTGGGGTAGCAGCGGTTGCAGTGGAAGACATTTATCTGTTTTAAGTTTTCATTTCAGTTATTGCTTATGTACCCCTTTATTTTGAAAAAGAACTTCGTTCTGGTTTTCTTTATTATTAATGGATATTTTATTTCTTTAATCATTTGATGGTTTGGATAAGAAATAATGGTGATATCTATTGTGGTACATTAGATAGCAATATGTGAATGATGAATCCTTAGTCTACCACGATGCAACAAACCGTTATGTATAACTTGTTTTACTTATTAGATGTATTTCTCTTATTAATCATTATACTTATGAATTCTTGAACTTGGTAGTATCTATTCAAAAAGGGATTCAAAAGGTCGAAATTGATTTGATCAATTATGGTTGGAGGAATGGACCTCCCGACCTAAGAATCGATCTTGATAGATGATACAACTGAGTTAACCTTTCTGGATAAAGGATGGAATTCGGACAAGTATAGAAAATGATTAATGATTGATGCGGTATGTGTAATTAGAGAAGGTACGAGTCGTTCTTCCAAGAATACTCGAAGATGGATTAGACTACTTGTTGTGCCATAAAAGCGGAGTGTTTTAACACAAAGCCATTATGGGGAACCTTCAAAGTATATCCATTGAAAGCCTGCGACTTGTTCGCGGAGGCTATCACCTATCCGAATAACACATAGCATAAATCAAAGATTGAGATTAAGTCTCAAGCGACTACACCATACACTGTTGTGTAGACATGGTGTGTCAAAAACGAGAAATGGTATTCTAATAGTAAAAGAACAAGTTTGTTCGGAATTACCTATGTTCTATGGATATTTCTGGATACAACGGCACATTCTATGTGGTTGTAGAATAATCCTAGAAGAACAAGTAATTGTAAGTTCAATAGTACTACGAACCAGATGGGTATCCTCACCCGGTTCTTAGAGGAAGACTATTAGATGAACTACAATGCCCTAACTGACAAAGTACTTCAAAATGAGGAAAGGAAAGACTGAGAACCAGCCTGACCGAGTAGCGGTACACCACTAACTGCACCTAATGTTATTACTGTTATGCACCGGAACGCCATTGCAGTGGGAGGTTGTTAAGCAACCGGAGATGTTCATAAGACTGGAGGAGTTTTGAACTCTGGATCTAGTATACATGAAATCGATCCCTAGATCTGCATAGATTTGCGAGAAAGGTGTGTTAGAGACGTAATGGAAACAAGGGTGGTGTTTCTCGGAATTTTGTGTAGATAACACTTCATCATTGGCAACAATGTAAAAGTGTTGTCAGACATAAAATAGAGGTTGTCTAAATAAATCGAGATATAAGATTAAGATGAAGTTGGATCGTGTTCTTAGAAATCTTTCGATCTCTGGATAAGAACATTTGTACTTCTCTTAAGATATCTTATACGATTGTGGTTTGTTTTAAACATGCACAATTCTGAGAAAGGTTATTGCCTTTCTAGAACAGAATACATCTATCTAAGGGTATGTGTTTCGAACACATGAAGGAGATGGATATGGACAAAGCAGTAACCTACACTTTGAGTGTGGAGAGCTTTGTAGATGCAATGTTAAAGAACAAGAACCTGATATCAACTATGCGGTTAGCGTAGTGGGAGGATATCAAGGTAATCTGGATAAGAAATATTCGAATGCTGTAAAGTACTTGGAAGTACGTGATTACTGGCAAAACGAAATCTTCTTAGATTACAGTTTCTCAGATCAAAGAATCGGAGAAAGACCAGTGTAAGTCGATATCAGGCTATGTGTTCACTTTTAGAAGAGGTGGAACCTAAGGATGAAAGAGTGATGAGCGTGATGCTTCTCGGACTCTATCATAAACCGAATAGCAGCCTCAGAGGCAGCGGAAGTTTTGGTTAGGTTCCGGAATGACCTCTGAACTTGGATATGATTCTTGGTTCACCAAAAGGCTATGTACATAGCGGTGCGTGGAGAACTGGAAGAAGTCATAAGTCCGAAAAGTGATGATAACACATAGAGCCAGTACCACCTGATACGAGTCATCGTCAGAGGGACGACGCTGTAGTCACCAAGATAACTTCAGATCGGCAACCTAGATTGCTCATTCACATAATACTTCTGGAAAGTATAACTTAAGCACGTGATGAGTATGGGAGTCGGGAGTTTGGAGGAAATGACTAGACCTTAGTACAAGTGGGAGATTGTTGGAGTTGTGTACTTAATGTCTAGATTTAAGTACCGGTAAACTCCCGGTCATAGCATTTAACCTATTTAATTAATAAACAATTATTTGCAATTAATTATTATTAATTATTTACGCAAAATATAGTCCTGGATTTTATACGTTATAGTTAGTATGGTGCGCATGGGCGTACAGAAGATCATACTATCGGTTGCTCGTATTTAATCGAACAGTTGCTCACGACCTAGATGGACACGGACCAATCCATCGGTATAGTCGTTGTGTGAGAGACAAAATAATTTATCTTAATTATTTTATCACACTTGTACACTTGGTGTATTGGGCGGATCAGCTTGAGATTTATTGATTAGGATTGCCTTGGATAATCAATTTAAATCTCGGAGTATTTTATTCTTAATCCCCGATATTATTGCGGGTGTGTATATTTAATACTAGAGGCTTTGATTTTCCAAAGGAATTAACCGATTTAATTATTGGGTTAATTACCGGTAAAGTTGGGTCGCTATATTTTATATATGACATGCCGTGAATACTTGACGGGAAAGTGTATCCCGGAAGGGTTGATAATATCCCCGAGATGAGTTCATAAGGAATTATTGTATAAACCTCATGAGTGGATTCGTTCCGCACAATAATAAAGGTTGAACGGTACTAGTCTCGGATATAAGATATGAATATTATTTATTGAGCAATAAATAAATTTATTCATGGATATTTAAATCTTAAATACACGGAATAAATAATACTACTTGGAGAAATATTATTTGATATAATATGGAATAATATTGGGAGTGCAATTTTATTTATATAGTGGAAAATAAATAAAATTAATATTGATAAGAATTAATAGATTTGGGTTGGACCCAATTTAATTTTCAATATTGAAGCCCAATATCTATTCTCCTTATGATGATCCCCTACGTAGCCTATATAAGCACTACATGGTCTTCACTTTCAAGAGAGAATGAATTGACCTACGGAATCATAAAATCTTGAGAGTGAGGAGGATCCATAGAGTTCGATAGATCGTCGCCCACACGACGTTCGGACGAGGTGCAAGGAATACGCGGGAAGGTCACAAGGTCATCAACCGAATTCGTTTCTCCGTACAACGATTCGAGGTAATAATCATAAACCCCCTTTTATGATTTGTGATTGTTTTAATCGTGATGTGTACATGAACAAGACGATCCGGGAACGTCGAGACCGGGATACGGGGATCTCGCGATCCCCGTCGGGATCGAAGAAGGGGCGGCCGAACCCTAGGGTTCGATCGCCGGCGCGCGGGCGTGAGGGGAGCCCCGGCTGGACGCCGGGGCGAGCGATCGACGTGAAGTCGATCGCTGGGGGTTCGGCCGTGGGCTGGTGCCACGGCGGATCGAACCCCCCGGCCTCCCTCCGCCGGTGGTGCGCGCAAAGGGAGAAGGCCGCGGCTGGACGCCGCGGCTGGGGCGATCGAACCCTAGTTCGATCGCCGGGGACCGTCGCGGCTTCGCGCCGCGACTGGTGGTCCCCCTCCCGTCGGATGGCGGCGGTGAGTCGCCGGACTCACCGCCAAGGGGCTGTTCCGAACAGCCCCGGCGATCGCCATGCACGGCGATCGCGAACCCCGCGATGGGGTTCGGCTAGGGTTTAGCCGCGGGTTCATCCCGCGGCGATGCTCTCGTCGAGCCTGGTTCTTCGCGTGGTGTTCGCGTTCGTAATTTCCGACTCGCGGGAGAAAATCGGCTGGGGGCGGGCTGCGTGTCTTCGGGCGCGTAGTCTCCAAAGGTCGGACTCCTGCGGATGAGTTGGTGTTCGTGCGAACTCCGGCGACGGGTTTTCGGTCGGGTTATCGGTTCCGCAATTTTTGATAACCCGGGACATCGAATCCCAGCATGTGCAACATAATTATGTCTCATGAATGAGACATCGAGGCGTACCTTGTAATAGGGTGTACTCGGAGGAAATCAATAATATGGAACCTTGTAAATGAGGCATATTGGCTGGTTGAGACAAGTGTCTCGGATAACTCGTGAATCGCAGGGGCATTGCGACTCGAGGATGCACATAGGCATGCGACCTATGGTGATCTCTTCTGTTTTATGTTTAACAGTGTAATGACTTTAACTAAAGTATATAGTCATGAAAAGTCAAAGTACTTTGACGTTATAATTAAACGTGGTTCATGAACTGATCACTCATGGAGAAATCTTTATAGATTTGATAAGACGATTAAAAAGAATTTAACTAATCACTTGACGAAGTGATTAGTTAGTGACTTGGTTGTAAAGTCGGTTATTGGGATGAGTTTAAAGCCAATTTTAATATTCAAATATGGGATACCCAATTCACTTCTGATGATATTAGAACATGAATTCAATGTGGAAAGCCTATATTTGAAATTGAAACACAAGTATATGTCCCAAAAGTTTGTATTTGAACCTGCATGTCATAGGTTGAAGTTTATCTTAATAAATCTTTTGAAAAAGTGCAATTGCAGGGCACGATAAAAGGATTTACCTATATGAGTGCGAAGTGTGGCAACTTCGGAGCTGTGGCTAAGCTTTATATGCACTCACGAACGGATTAGGACACATGGCCTATTTTGTGTCGGATTTCCTTATGGAATTGTATTAAACATGTGTGTGTTTTATCTTCATGTATTCAGATGGGTTGAACGGTTCAATCTTTAAGACACCGTGATTCTCGAATATATGTTAAGTATAATTCACTACGATGAAAATTCAATCTTTAAGACATTTTCATCTTAAGCACGAGTTTGGTTTTATTTGTTGAATTTGTATGATTCAAGGATTGCACTTAAATGGGGGAGGATTGTTGGTGATTTAAGTGAAATCGCTGTCCATTTAATGTAATTGGAATTATTCAAGGCTTCGGATTAAATCTAGTCAATATAATATAACTTTGGAGAAGTGTGGAGTACACGGTTATATAAAATTGATACGATTTAAGTATTTGGATAAGCATAATAATGCATGTCGAGTGTGATCTCGTGGTTGCATGGTTGCATGGCTAGATGATGATATTACATCATTAATATGATGCAAATTCGAAATTGCATGGCTTGCCATGCAAGACAACATGAATAGGTGCCAAAGTGAAAGGGTGTCTTCACTAAAAGGTACCTATACATGAATAGGTGCAAAATGAAAAGGTACATTTTCCAAAAGGTACCTATTCGACCAAGAGGTGCTTATATTCAAATGAAAGGGTGTCTACTACCTATATAAGGAAGTGGAAATTCAATTGTTGAATACACTTGAACACACAATTTCACCTACGAAATTAAGAAGCTTTGAAGCAAACAAATAAAGCGGAATATTCCATAAGTTGCTCGTGTTCTAAGCCTAAGACTCGAGTGTCGATATTGTCTTATCCTGCGAGGGATTTCGTGATACCCAGGCTTATAGGGTCGAAATACTCTTTAAGGAAAACGTGTTCAACGTGATTCAATTATCTATCCAAGTCTCCAATCCAGATTCAAGACCGAAGAACCCAACACAATGATCGATAAATATTTACGCATCCGTTATTATCGCACTACTTGCTTGCTAGTGGGAGAAGTTGGAATCTCTTTTGGAGTTATTTTAGATAAATTAAAAGAGGCTTGCAAATGGCATAATATATACTTAGGGTTGTTAATTCGGTTAAACCGCATCAAATCGAATTGAAATTTCAGTTAACCGAACTAAATAAGAGTTATTTTCAAGAACCGAAAATCAAAACGTTTAAAAAATGATTTAGTTCGGTTTTAATTGAATAATTTTGATTTGGTTTGGTTTGGTTTTAACCAAATTTGAATTAAAAAAATAATATATATTTTTAATATTTTAATTTAAAAAATTAAGATAAAAAATATTTTTTACTTTTTATTAAAATAATTAAAACAAAATATAAAAAAATGAAAAAATTAATTTTAATTAAAAACAAAATGTTATTATTAAATAATATATAAGAAATATATAAATTATTATTATTTACATTTAAAATAATATATATACATATAAATTATTTTTTATTTTATTTTTATTCGATTTGATTTGGTTTTTATCGGTTAATCGGTTGAAAACCAAAGTAAATCGAAAACCGAAAAATCAAAAAAATCAAAACCGAAAAACCAAAATCAAATTAGTTTGGTTCCTTTTGATTTAATCGAATTATGTTTGTTTGGTTTGGTTTGTTCGGTTTAACCAAACTTTTGACACCTTATATACTCTCAACTTTTGTGTGTACGGTGATTAATTTTTTTTTTAATTTTTATATTTTTTTATTAAAATGTAAAAGGTAAAAATATATTTTTAAGTTGTAAAATAAAATAATTGTAAGTGGAGTTTAAAAAGTAGTGACTAAATTAGAGGTAAAATAGTATTGTAAAGTAAAAAAATTAGAATATTTATTTATTTTTTGAAGTGTATGAACTAGTGTATGACGTCTCAAAAAAGAAAGTTTTGCAACTTTTGTGAGAAGGAGTAACATATATAAAATTTGGAAAACTTCACATTTATATTAATAGGGCCACTTATATTTTTCAATATTCCCCTTCACTTGTGGACCTATTTCAACCTTTTTGGAAAAGTCCAATAAGTAGATAATTAACTCGAGTGAAGTCGCTATTGACGAGAGTCGAACTCAAAACATGAAGTTATCCCAAGGATCTATTGTCATGTTAGATGTTGCATCATCTAACAACTTGAACTAGTATAGAAGTTGAAGTTGCCAACTTGAACTAGTACAAATACTACAATAATATAAAATGTTAAAAGAGGTCATTTATATAAATAGTACAAAACCAAGGGTCGTTTTTATAATTAATCGAAACTACCAACCAGAAAAGGAAATTACTACCATAAAGAGTTGAAAAATTGTAATGTGCATTATCTAACAGCTTGAACAACTTCACAATTATATTAATGAGTCAAATATACTATTCAATATAATTTTGACACGATATTAATTAAAGTAGGCCTAATACGATGGTGCCCCAAATTCCAAAGAGATTGATTAGATAAAGAACCTTTCAACTCGAATACAATATGTTGAGCGTGAAGGCGAATTCACGCCGGAGCCGGAGACAATCGCCGGAGACGATCGAAGAAGACAGAGGAGACGAGCTGGAGCCGGGCTCAAGTTCTGGCCTGGTGTCGGGCGACACCAGGCCCCGTCGGCCGACAGGAGGTCAGCCGAGCACTTCTCTGTGGAACGGGAGGCTCAACCCGCACTTGATCCCGAAGTGAGAGTGGGGTGTCGGCCGACACCCATTCTTGTCGGCCGACAAGTGGGGGCTTCTACGCAGAAGCGGGATTTTCTCCCCAATTGTTTTCCCTCCCCTATATATATGAACCCTATGCGTGTTTAATAGGGTTAACACCTCCAGAAAGTCTAGAATTAAATTATAGAGTTTACAAGCTTGTAACGGAGATCTATAATATTCTAGTGAATTATTGCAGCGGCAAGAAGTGGACGTAGCCCTCGTTAACGGGTGAACCACTATAAATCTCGTGTCTCTTTTATTTCGTATTTTTCGTTCTTGTGTTGTTCGTGTGCTTTTCAGGCGGGGATTTCAGACGCGGATATTCCCAACACAATAGTAGTATAAGTTTAATAGTTTTAATATAAGATTTTTTTAAAATTCATAGACCAGTTAAAGTGTGACATGTGGTGGGCAATCAGGCTTGAGTGAGCGGTCGACTTGAGTGTATGGTCGCATCTTCAAATTTTATTTTATTTTAGTTTTAATAAAAAAAAGGGTATATTACATTTTGCAACCCCAGGAATAGGGTTTTTTACACTTTGCAACCTAATCGAAATTTCGTAACACTTTGCAACCCATAGTATACGGGTTTTTATTTTGCAACCTGGATCGGAATATTCTATCGAATATTCCGAGAGATTGAGTACCACGCTCCATTTAAGTGTGTGGGTGTACATTTATATTTGAGCTGAAGGGGTATTAATGTACTTACCCCATATTAATTGTTTCTGAATTAATAAAATATGTAAAAACGGAAAAAAGCGGGATTCATTCCATACTTCTCTTCCTTAGCTGCAAAATCAAAATCCCGAAGCTGAAAAATTCCCAAATTGGGACGAACCCTAATTCCTTAATTTCCAAAAATTCAAAATCCAATTCCACAACCCTAACCCAGAAATCCCTAACCCAGCTCCGCAAACCCAACCCTAACCCAACCCTAACCCAGAAATCCCCAAATCCAGAAAGAGAGATGCGCTGGCATTTGTGGCCCGATTCAGCACCCCCGCCGGTGATTGAGC
Organism: Euphrasia confusa; assembly: GCA_954870475.1. Classification (NCBI taxonomy): domain Eukaryota; kingdom Viridiplantae; phylum Streptophyta; class Magnoliopsida; order Lamiales; family Orobanchaceae; genus Euphrasia; species Euphrasia confusa. The sequence continues at coordinate 31,743,737 of OX940960.1, forward strand.
CATTGAATCATGAGAAGTTCACCCTCAGAGTGCATCACAGTGGAAAATTTCGTCAAGACAAAGGAGGTAATGTCCGTTATGTTTATGGGAAGGTGAATTACTTTGACGACTGTTCTGAAGAGTTGAGATTTGAAGATTTTAATAGGATGACATCTGCATTAGATATATGTGGGGTTATGGAGTATTATTTCAGTTCGAATTGTGAAGATAATTGCTCACAGCTGGTGCATATTAAAGCTGATTTTGATGTTCAGCTAATTCCTTGTTTAGTTGCCATGGATAAGTGTGTGTCAGTATTTATAGATCATGAGATGATAGACCCTAATGCCATTATTTATCAAGGTGAGCCATGTGATGAATCTCTGCTCAGTATGTCATCAGTGAGATCTGGAAATAGCAGTGTCAATAGAGTAGTTGATGAAGATGGTGATGAGGTTGGAAATCATGCTGATCCTGCCAATACTCAAAGTGCAAATAGTGAAAACATGGTTGTTGAAGAACAAGAGCAGGTTGATGAGATGGTTGTTGAAGAACAGCCTAATGCAGAAATCAGTGATGTGGAGGAGAGAGTTGGTGATGAACATCCTAATGGGGATAGTGAAGTGGAGTTGTCCTTTGGAGAGGATTCTGAGCTATCTGACTTTTTTGAAGACAGTGATGGTTGCTATGATGATGATATTGAGCAGTTCAAGAAATTTATAGATCATGAGGCTGATAGTGAGGGTTGTAATGAATCTGATGGAGGTGAATCCAAGAGGCCAGTAACCAGGAGCAAAACAAAATTAAAAAGGCAGGTGTTCAAAAAGGAAATTGAAGAGAAGTCTAAGGCTGTGAGGGAGAAGGGGAAGCACAGGGGGTTCAGAGTATTCACCCAAGTTAAGATTGGAGAGCCAATTGAATTTGAAGTTGGTTTGAGGTACCCTGACATGTCAATTTTCAGAGAGGCACTTAGACAGTATGCTGTTGAAAATGGGAGGGACTTGAAGTTTAAATTCAACCATGCTACCAAAGTGCAAGCTAGGTGCAAGACAACCAACTGCCCATGGATGATTTATTGTTAAAAAATGTCTGGTCAGGACACAGTGCAAATAAAGACACTACATGATGAACATGTTTGTGTGAGACAGGAGAAGGTCACACAGGTTGACACAAGGTATTTGTTCAAGCACTACAAGGACAGATTGAGAAGTAACCCTACATGGCCTATTGATTCAATGATTGAGACAATTCAAAAAGAACTTGGGTGCATAGTTCACAGGGCTCAAATGTATAGGGTTAAGAACAAGGTACTTAAGATTGGCAATGGTGATGTAAAAGAGCAATATTCTCTTCTGTACAACTATGCTGAGGAGATATTCAGAAGCAACCCTGGGAGCAGTTGTGTGATAAAGTCAACTGTTGTGGGCAAAAATGCTATTTTCAGGAGGTTTTATGTATGTTGGGCTGCCTTGAAGAGAGGTTTAGTTGAGGGCTGTAGGAGGGTCATTTGCCTAGATGGATGCCATTTGAAGTCAGGTTCTGGAGGTATGTTGCTCACAGCAGTGGGGATTGATGGTAACAATGGGATTTTCCCATTTGCATATGCAGTTGTTGAGAAGGAAACTTCAAGCACTTGGCATTGGTTCATAAACCTGTTGTGTACTGACTTAGACATCTATCACAGTGGAAGTCACATGTGGACAATTATGAGTGATAAGCAGAAAGGCTTGGTTGATGCTGTGAGGGATGTAATGCCAGGTGCTGAACACAGGTTCTGTGTTAGACATCTATATGCAAACTTCAAGTTAACTCACAAGGGGATAGGATTTGAAAGTGTGATATGGAAGGCTGCTAGGGCAACAAGAGTTGTGGACTTGCAGAGGGTGATGGAAGAAGTGAAGGGCAGATCTGCTGCTGCCTATGCATGGATCAGTGAAAGAAATCCTCAAAACTGGTCAAAGGCACATTTTGGAACACTGAATAACACTGATATGATTGTGAACAATCTATCAGAGTGTTTTAATGCTGTGTTGTTGAAGGCAAGAGCCAGGCCAATACTCAGAATGCTGGAGGACATTAGGAGGCTGCTAATGAAGAGGGTTGGACTGAACAGGGCAGATATGATGAAGCACTCTGGGATTTTGTGTCCCAATCCACAAAAGCTGTTGGAAAAAAATAAGAGAAAATCATTTGGGTGGTCACCAACCTGGAATGGGGAGAAGGCATTTGAAGTTAGTGGGACAAATGATAAGTATTATGCTGTACATCTTGGAGAAAGGACATGTGGTTGTAGAAGGTGGCAAATCAGTGGAATACCATGTGCCCATGTCATAGCATGCCTCCACTACATGAGGTACAAGCCAGAGGAGTATGTTGCTGACTGTTACACCACATCCTCATATCTGAGAACCTACAGCCATTTCATGAGTCCCCTGAACAATCAGGATGAATGGCCTTCCCCTCCAACTGATTCTAGGTTGCCTCTGATTCCTCCTGAAATCCAAAATATGCCAGGTAGGCCCAAGAAGCACAAGAGAAAGTTGGAGGCTGGGGAGATCAGGGGCACTGCCAAAGTTGGAAAGCTGAGAAGGGTCATTGTGGATGCCAGATGTAGCAGCTGCAAGAAAATAGGCCACAACTCAAGAGGGTGTCCACTGAATCAGGTGAATCAGTAGTGTTTTTAAAAAAAAATCCATTCTGACATGTTATGAAAATTAGTGCATTTGACAAGTTATGAAAAAAAAGTGCATTTGACATGTTATGAAAAATAGTGCTTTTGACAAGTTATGAAAAAAAAGTGCATTTGACTGGGATGTTTTATGTATCAGTAGCTGTTTTTATGAAAAAAAAGTGCATTTGACATGTTATGAAAAATAGTGCATTTCAGACTTTTCTGTAATCACTGATCAAATTGTTTTGAAAAAAATGCGCGCATTTGGAAAAATGAACTGTTTTGTGTGTACTGAGTGTCTTTACTGTTTTGTTGTTAGGCCAAGAATGAAAAGATGTCACAGAGCCAAGGGCATGAACCAGGGTCTACTCAACCAGCTCCAAGTCAACCAGTGTCTACTCAACCTCAGGTTCCATTGAGGAGGAGTCCAAGGAAGAAGGAAGTTGCCCCTGCTCCAATACCTCAGGTTCCATTGAGGAGGAGTCCAAGGAAGAAGGAACCTGCCCCTGCTCCAATTCCAGTTACTCTATTGAGGAGGAGTCCAAGGAAAAAGGATTAAGCCCCTGCTCCAGATGCTCCTAAAGCCAATCCAAGTAAAAACTTGCCTGTTATTTCATGGAAGAAAGTGGCTAAGGTGACTGCTTCTCAACCTGTTGCAGCTCAGTCTGCCCCTCTTGTTGATGCTGCTAGACCCTCATCATCTCAACCTGTTGCAGCTGCTCGTGTACCATTATCACAACCAGAACTTCTGAAAAGGCTTGGTGGATCATTGATCACACTTAGAAATTCGGCTGATATCGTGCCTATGTTTTCAACAGTTCCAAAAAAGAAATTCAAATGAACCAGTGTTGTCATGTATTTTGTGATTTAGTAAACATCTTTGAAACTTCAGTTTGGGTGATTTAAGTTTGAAACTTCAGTTTGGGTGATTTAAGTTTGAACTTCAGTATGGGTGATTTAAGTTTGAACTTCAGTATGGGTGATTTAAGTTTGAACTTCAGTTTTAGCTATAATGTAATGAAAAAGCATTCAGTAATGTACTTAAGTATTTTGTTATGGCTTTAGTATTTTGTTATGGTTCATGTTTGAATTTTAGTATTTTGCTATGAGTTTGAACTTCAGTATGCCCAAGAAGGAACTTTAGTACTGTGTTTTCTCCACTTCCAGTACATACCACATAATAGAAACAAAACATACAAATCCATTAGAACAAGAACATTAAATCCATACATAATAGAAACAAAACATACAAATCCAGTGAACAAAACATTAAATCCATTACAGTAGACAACACAAAACAGAATCCATTACATGCCATTACACAATCACAACTTATTTCAAAAAACTGCAGAGAAGGACCATGACTGCTACAAGAGCAATAGTCAGCCTCAAGATCCTTTTTTTCATCAACTGGTCCAATTCCTCAACTTTATTCTTCTGCACCTCCTATTCTTCCACCTTTGAATTGATATTTCTCAAAAGGCCAGGAATTATTTGATGGCATCTTTCACATGCGGGAGGGTCAACCCAAACAAAGTATTCACACCCTCCATTCTGCAATTTCAACATTTTAAAATTTTGAAAACAGTGAGAAAGTGAGATAAATCAGAAATTTGTCAAATTAGGGTTTTTACAGAATTTGGGAATTTCACCGAAATTAGGGTTTCACATGAATTGGGATTTTTTCAGAAATTAGGGGTTTGCATTCATTGGGAATTTTACAGAAATTAGGGTTTCTCACGAATTGAGATTTTTCAGAAATTCGGGTTTCACATGAATTGGGATTTCTACATAAATTAGGGTTTTTACAGAAATTGGGGTTGGAACAGAATACCCTTAATTCCTAAACATCTAAGAAGATAAAATTTCAGAAATTAAATCACTTACCCGAAACTGATTACATGCTTTATACCTCCTTCCTGGGTTCAAATCACTCCAAGAAGTGCGACTCACCACTGGCTTTCCGCAACGGCAGAATTCGTCCATCTCTTTTCTTCGTCGATCGCGAGAGGGGCTGAATTTAGGGAGGCTGCAATTAGGGTTCATGGAAATTAGGGGTGAAATATAATCGTCCCGCTTTTCTTCTTCGTCGATTTATATAATCGTTTTTTTTTTTTATTTAATAAATAAACTCATTTGACCGAAATTTGACTGGGAGGGTAAATATGTAATAACTCAATGTGATGAATTTTAAAATCATAAAAAAGCCTCTTAAACGGAATATTCGATAGAATATTCCGATCCAGGTTGCAAAATAAAAACCCGTATACTATGGGTTGCAAAGTGTTACGAAATTCCGATTATGTTGCAAAGTGTAAAAAACCCTATTCCTGGGGTTGCAAAATGTAATATACCCTAAAAAAAATATGAAAAGGGGGCAACCAGGTACTTTTCTGGTTGTTGTCGTGGATGGTCTAATGAAACTATTTAAAAATGTTAATAGCTCAATTTTGGCAATACAAGTGTTTATCTATGTTAAGTATCTACAGTATATACCTGTATTTACATTAATGTCCTTTTTTTTAAAAATTTTTCTATTGCAAATTTGATGTTATTTATAATTGTAGTCTATAAATGAGACCCAAACATTCAAAATCAATTCACACAAAAAAAGAAGCAGAGAATGGGTTTGCAATGGCAGGTGGAGATGACACCCAAAGCTACACAAACAACTCTTCATACCTGCAGAGAGCCATTATGGATGCTGCTAAGTTACTCGTCTACACGATCTGCATCGCTGATTTAGGTTGCTCCGTCGGACCAAACACATTCATCGCGGTCGCCAACATCCTCGAATCCATCAAGCTAAAATACCGAGGTCATTAGACGGTGACACTCAACGATTTTAGCCTTGATGGCCAGGATCGTTTGAAAACACTTCAGCCATGAAATATTGGACACCATGTTTTTAGCCTTTTTGAGGAGAAACAAGCAGTGGCAGATCACCACAGGATCAGAACTCAACTTATTTTTACTTCTCAAACTCAAACAAGAAACTTGTTCTTAGAATAATTCTTCTGTGTATTATTCGACGATGGGTGTCATGATCAGAAAATATCTATATACAAAAGCAAGCAATGATACACGTTCATGGCCGAATACAAAAGAAAGAATAATCTAAACACTCTCCTGAACTATCTACAATCACTTCTATCCTGTGTTAATCATTTATAACTAAAAACTAATGCCAAAAAAAAAAAAATGAAATGAAATGAATGAAGAAAGGCTATAGGGGCTTCCAATTTACAGCATTAAAAAATGAATGCAATCGAGTATTTATCATCATTGTGAAGAGAGGCGAGTCTTGATTGGTTTTAGCTTCAATCCCATGCTCTCGGGAGACAACAGTTCTGGAGCGATACAAGATGGGCTCAGAGGGCTCCTTGGGCTGCCACTAAACTGGCTGGGTCGGTAAAACCCGTAGCCCATGAGAAAATATTCCATTGATGTCAACATTGCCTGAGGCTGTTCCTCTGTAACCATTGACCCACAAGATTGTACCTACAACATCGGTTACTAAATTAGCATGGCATTTGCACTATTAATCTGTGTTACCGCAATGTTGTGGGGCCGGGCCATGGAAGTAATAGGTAAAAGACTCATAACTGTCAGGTTTTTTTTCTTCTAATTTTCAAGGTTAGCTTTCCGCTTCTTTTTAGGTAATTGGGTCAATCCTCAAGGGAGTATTTTGTTTATATCTAAAGATATCAAGTAAATGAAGTCATCTCTACATTACGTAAAAGAAAATTATTAAGGTTCAGTAAAATTACTAAAGATATTGATTTATTTTATTAACAAAGTAAATCCTCTTATTAAATACATAACTCTCATTGCATACCTCAACTACAGCACTGAATCTTGTGTCCAGTTTAGAGATCATGTGGAGAGCCTCTGCATGAAAGGGAGAACTATCTCCAACGAATATCAGAGTTCGACATTTCAGTGTCCTCAAACCATATAAACAACGACTTGTCTACAATGTAGTAGTTGTCTTTAGTCACCCGCACAGTCTACTGTATAAAACGATCAAGGCACGATGATATCTAGCTTGAACTCACCATCTTCTACAACTACTACACTTGAGCCAATAAGTCTCTAAAGACGTTATTATACACATGTGCATTCCAATTGCGAAATTGTATTTAGACCATCCTACAAAATGTGATCCATGCACATTGACGTAGTCTTATAGTAATTTCAGGTCCCTCAATTTTGTCTTCTCAAGATATATTCCTCTCAAAATTTTGTCATCATTTCCACCCTATTGTTTTTGAAATTTCGTAACAAACTTGTCAACCAAACTGGTTAAACAGTAATAAAGTTAAGAGACAATAACACTCCAATTACATGCTTTCAAATTGTAAAACATAAATGCAAGATATTGTAGATACATTTACAAGAGCGAAAAATGTGCATACGTTTATATTTTGTTTCCCCATATTTTCCAATAATGAGTACTAATACTATGAAGGGAAAAACCAATTTGCTTCTTTGTGTAACATTCAGAACGATTAGTATACAACCAATGAAATTTTATAGGTGATTTGGCATGACATGCTTAGCTGAGATTGAATCCTGCTCCAAAGAGGCATTCACAATATATATATGCTTATTTTTAGGTGTTTAGGTTGCATATATTTTTGTTTGTTAGCTTAGCTTAAGCTATATCAATTTGAAACATCTTATTTCCTGATTATAAGAAATGATTTAGTCAACAAATTTAATTTCATACTGTATACTTGATCACATTGTAAAACAAGCCGTATGATGCAAAAATAGTCGCAAAAACTTTAAACAGCAATTTAGATATCAACGAACAATCAAAACTCAGGGTTCGTTTCACTGCTCCTCTGATCAAACACCGTAAATGATCAATCTCACATGAATCTATATGGACAAGTAGATAATGAGTCCATTGGAAAAATGACCCTATGAATAGTAAGTAAGGGTTAAATAACTCTTACTAAAATTTCATTATTTCTATACCCAGTGGGATACAAAAAACTTGTTTAGGTGGACCCATTTTTAATTAATTTCTACAATATTTTTCTAATTATATTTAAAGTAAAAAAATAAAAAAAAAATTGTGAATAAAATATTGTTGGGATGTGGAGTCAAATTAGGAGAACTAGTCCTCCTACCCGTGCGATGCACGTTTATTTAATTCAACTATTTGTTAGTCGAGTAGTGCTCTTTCGGCTTAATATTAGATGTAGATATTGATAATATACAAATAAATATCAAGTGAATGATCTAATTGAAATAGTACAATAAAGAAAATTACATTCATATTACAAATTATGGAATACTTATTTATAAACTACATTCTTTGCTGGTCACAAAGCAGAAGCTTCAACCCGGTCGTGTTGGTTACTCTAAATAACTACAATTGATCTACGTAAATACTGGTTTTTTAAAAAATATTCCAACATTTGTCAACGACTGACTTTACTCTTATTAATAGTCAATGGCATACGATATCATAATCGAAAATTGTCTTTGTTGGAAAGCATACTGAAATTTGGTATTCGAGGGCGTCAGAGCAATTCGAGTATTAAAAACCATTTTCCCAGAATTATTTCTTCTTAATACTTTCGCGTGGATAAATACACTATGTTGTTGCTTAAAGAAAAATAAGTCTATATATATATATATATATATATATATATATATATATATATATATATATATATATATATATATGTATATATTACTATATTAATTAATATATTTAGATTTTAGTAAAAAAGTTTATAATAATATCAACCTTCAACTGATTTGATAGTTTGTAACACTTGTTGGTATTTAATCAAACATATTCTCCGCGTTCTTTCTAAAAAATTGATATTCTCGATGTAATAATAAAAAAAATTATTAGTGATGATGATAATAACAATAATGCATTATCAAAAATGTTAATACATAAATAAATCATAATCATATTAAAAAAATAATTTTTTATCGAATTTGATAATGAGTAAAAGATAAAAACTTTTTATATAGGTAAAATTGAATTAATTTTTCTATCATTTTTGAAAATTAATTGAATAAAATGTTGGTTGAAAATTTATAATTTAATTGACTAATCAAAATAGAATAGAGTAAATTAAATTAAATGAAACCTAATTTACTTAATATTAATATGATATAATGATTAATACAAATTAATATTAATACTATTATAAGATTTATATGATAAAGTAAATAAATAAATAATATATGATAAATAAGGAATAAAGTGAAAATATTAATAGAAGATATTAAAAAATGATTTATTTAATAATTTGAATTTTTCAAGTCAATATTTACTATAATTAAAGATTTTATAAAGATAAGTTATATAAAATTAAATAGTAAGAGAATAAGAAAAATACAAATATTAATATTTATATATTAATTAAGCATTTAATATTTACTTAATAAATTTATTAACATTAAATATTAATAAATATTGGTGTGAATAAAAATCTTAATCTAACTATTATTATTTTTTTAATAAGTGTGAACACAAATAAATCAAAAACTTAAAATATATGCCACAAATGTTAGTTGAATTATATATTATAAGGATTAAATAAAAATAAGTAAGTTACAAGAAATAAAATTAGAATAAAATTAAAAAGAAATATTATAAATTTTATTAAAATAATAATAGTGAGTTAAATAAAATATTATAAATTATATCATAAAATAAAAGATAAATAAATTATTAACACAAAAGAATCTAAACTTATTAAAGCTTCATTTCATTTAAACTTTTTCAATCCAATGTTTCGATCTTTATTGAGTCTTTTACTTATAAATAAACCTACAAAATTAAAAAAAAAAAGAAATAAAAAAGGCCTACAAAAAAAAATCTTTAAAAAGAGTAAAAAAAATTTAAAAACTGAAAAAAAAAATCAAAAATCCTTACCAAATAAATTGTTATATTTACAATACAATTATAATCAATAAGGAATCCTTATAATATATAATTCAGCTAGCAACTGTCCGAGGTGTCGTATGTTTTCACCGTTTGATTTTTTTGTGTTCACACCTATTAATAAACAAGCACCGTTAGATTAAATTTGCGTTCACACTGGTCATTATTAATTATTATTTTTAGCGTAATTAATTAGCGTAATTTTTAGCGTAATTAATTGAAACAATTATTTTTAATTAATTAGTGTAATTATTTATTTTTTTATATATTATAATTTACATTTATAATTTTCTTAATATAATCTCCTTAATTGTAGTCAAAATTATTTTTAGAGTAATTATTTTTAATTAATTAGAAAATTATTTGTAATTATTTTTAATTAATTAGCACAATTATTTTTAATTAATTAGCAGTAATTATTTTTTTTATTTATATAATATAATTTATATTTATAATATTTTTAGCTTAATTAATTAGGGTAATTATTTTTAATTAATTAGTATAATTATTTATTTCTTTATATAATATAATTTACATTTATAATCTCATTAATATAATCTCCGTAAATATTGACTTAAAATATTTACAATATCACCTTTATTCCTTATTTAACGGTACATTTGTTATTAATATATTTAATAGATTAATTAATTAATTTTTATTATACAAACAATAATATCGAAATTTAAGGTAATTCAAATTAATTATATTTAAAAATAATAATTATTATCAAACCCTACTTCAAATCGTGTCTATATAAAGACTGTTATCTTCACTCACTCCCTACATTTCCCTCATTTAGCTATTATTTTTATTTGTTCATTGCTCACATTTATTTATTCACTTTTCATTTCAGCTATTTTTTTTATTTGTTCATTCTCACATTTATTTATTTTTGTGCAGAACCCTATGTAAGTTTTGTTATTTTTTTTTGTTTTTTTATATTTATTGCACTACCTTTCACTTTTAATTTCAGCTATTTTTTTTATTTGTTTATACTCACATTTATTTATTCAATTTTTATTTAAGCTCTTTTTTTTATTTATTCATACTCACATTTATTTACTTTTGTGCAGAACTCTATTTAAGTTTTGTTGTTTTTTTTTTTGTTTTTTTGTATTTTTTGTAGGCTTTTCATTTCATCTATTTTGTTTATTTGTTTATGCTCACATTTATTTATTTTTGTGCAGAGAGTTTTGTTGTTTTTTTGTATTTTTTGGACTAACTCTCACTTTTAATTTAAACTATTTTTTTATTTGTTCAGGCTCACATTTATTTATTCAATTTTCATTTCAGCTATTTTTTTTATTTATTCATTATTTATTTTTGTGCAGAGCTATATGTAAGTTTTGTTGTTTTTTTTTTGTTTTTTTGTATTTTTTGTAGCCTTTTCATTTAGCTATTTTTTTTATTTGTTTATGCTCACGTTTATTTATTTATTTTCAGAGCTCTATGTATGTTTTGTTGTTTTTTTGTTGTTTTTTGTATTTCTTGCAACAAAGTATTCTTTTACTTATTTGATTTTAATAACTTTTGGAGGTAAGTCATTTTTTTGCAGAACTTTTGAATTTTTTACTCATTTTTTGTTTATTTTGTAGGTTTATTTATAGCTATTTATAGGTTTCATTATAAGTAAAATACTCTACCCGAAGTCATGAAAAAAGATCAAACATCGGATTGCACAAATTTTAAATGGATTCCAAGCTTTTATTTATGTTTTCTGATAAAATTAGAGTAGTTTGTGTTAATTTTATTTACTCCCTCCTTCCCTTTAAAGAGTGCATAGAGAAAGATACACGTTGATTAAGAAAAAGTGATTTTTTGTGTGTTTAATAATATAAAGTAGGGGTATAATAGGTATTGATGGGTAAGTAATAAAGTAGATAGTTGAAAAAGTAATGGTATAAAGGTAAATAAATGTGTATTGAGAGGATAAATAAATTCAAAGGTAAACTAAAATTATATATAATATTATTAATTATGAGTATGGTAAATAAGCAACTAAATAAATTCAAAAGTTACGTAATTGATTTAAGAATGAAATAATAATAATTCAATTTTTTAATAATTTACAATTAGAAATAATATTATCCTCTATTTATATTAGCAGCATTAAAATATATTTTAATTAATTCAAAAACAATTCATTAAAATATATTTTAATTAATTCAAAAACAATTTATTATTCAATTAATCAAGTTTTAAACTAAATTAATATATTTTGATTTATTTAAATAAGTAATATTCAGAATATTACATGTATTCCTTATTTATCTCCTGCTTTAAACTAAATTAATATATTTTGATTTATTTAAATAAGTAATATTCCGAATATCACATTTATTCCTTATTTATTTACGTTTATTCTATTATACTACTATTTATTTATAGTACTAAATAAATTTGTGATTCTTCATTCTCTAGAGATTTTTTATAATAATTTTATTTTTTTTTCAACTCTTTACTAATCATTTTCAATCAATGTCTTGGTCTATGGCAATTCCTCCGAAAAAAATTTTGTTCAGTTTTACTAAAGGTATGTTATTTAATTTAATTTTTATAGACCTAAATACATTTTTTTTATTATATATGTGTAATAAATAAGTGATTTATAATTGTTATTATATATACGGCAGGTTATTAAAATTTGCACAACTTTTAAAATCCATGAAAAACTGTCCGAGCGTATTACATCATTTGCCTCACATGCAATCATTCACAGTATATCAATTATTGCAATTTTGTGTGCTATTTTTGTCAACGTGATCTTATTCGTCACACCAACTTTAAAATTCATCTACAAGTTCATGAAGGAAAGCAATTCGCGATTTTTGTATTTATGAATGAAGTTGCATTATTTCTAAATCAGAAATCAGCTGATCGGTTGGTTCTTTCAATTCTCTCTCTCGGTATTTAATTCTCTCCTACATATATATCTAATTTTATTTTTCTTTTATTTTATAACTTATTTTTTATTATGTTAATAAATTAATTAATAATGTATCTTTATGTATACAAACTTATTTTTTATTATATTAATAAATTAATTAATAATGTATTATACAAGGATAATGCCGACGATTATATTTGAACATTCTCGACTGAAAGTATAAACAAAGTAACTCCTGTGGTTGTATCATCTTTTAATGAAAACAAGTTTATGTTTAAGGTCAGAGTTGACGGAGACAATCTTTTAGGAAGATTATGTCGTTGCATTGTAGATATGCGAAATTTGGATTCTACATTATTATGGCTGCACAAGGAAAGATTAATAGTAATCCGTCTTACCTTACAATTCTTGATGAGGTTTCCGAATTAATTAAGAAGTCGAACGATGATTCCTCGGATTATACATCCAATGATTTTCTTTGAAATGATAAAGAATCATGCCCCCTTTTGAACTTATTTTTTTATCTTTTAGTAAAAATATCTATTTTTGTACTATTTTTATTTTCAGAACTTTGTATCATTATATCATTTCAACTTAATTTTTACTTTTCGTACTTTTTGTTAATCTATAATTTTTTTTTATATCAACTTATTATTATCAAATTTCTATTTTATAATTTTAAAATCATTATATCATTATCCTTATAATATATAATTCAGTTAACAATTGTTGCATATGTTTTATCTGTTATATTTTGTTGTGTTCACACCTATTAATAAACAAGAAATAACCGTTAGATTAAATTTGTGTTTAATTAATTCGCGTAATTATTTTTAATTAAGCGTAATAATTTATTTATTTATATAATATAATTTACATTTAAATTCTTAATTATAGTAAATATTTACTTCAAATATTCAAAATATCACATTTATTCCTTATTTATTTTATTTTAAATTAATTAGCGTAATTAAAGGATGAGGGAAGAGAATGTATTTTTTTATTAATATATTTATTAGATTAATTAATTTATTTATATTATATAAACAATAATATCGGAATTTAAGTAAATCTACTCTTTATTTTAAGCAACTAAATAAATTTGATATTATCTACTATTTCTATTACTATAATCATATCTATATAAATTACATCATCTTCACTCACTCCTTACCTCTCATTATTTTATTTTTTTTATTTGTTCATGCTCACAATTTTTTTCAGATCTCTATTTAAGTTTTGCTATTTTCTTTTTATTTTTTGTCAGCCTTCTTTGTAAGCATTTATTTAAATTTAAATTTATTGTTTTTATTTTTTTGTAGTTTTCAAGTAAGTATCTTTTACTAATTTGAATTGTAATTTTAATATTATTGAATTTTAATTTTAATATTATTTTAATTATTAATATTTTTATTTTTTTGCAGCCAAGTATTTTTTACTAATTTGAATTTTAGTTTTAATATTATTGTTTGTTGATTATAATTATATTGTAAATATAACAATTATTTGATAATGATTTTTGTATTTTTTTTCAGCTTTTTCAATTTTTTACTTTTGTTAATGATTTTTTTTTTTTGCAGACCTTTTTTATTTTTTACTTTTTTTTTTGTTATTTTTAGGTTTATTTATAAGTAAATACTTTGCAAATCGAATAAGTAGAACTCCATTAAGAAATTGAAACATTGAATTGGAAAAGTTTTAAATTGAACCAAGCTTCAACATTTTGATTATGTTTTTTAATAAGTTTAGACTGTTTTGCGTTAATAATTTATTTACCTTTTATTTTATTATGTAATTTACTGTAATTTATAATATTTTATATAACTCACAATTATTATTTTAATAAAATTTATAATATTTATATTTAATTTTATTCTAATTTTATTTTTGTTGTAACTTACCATATTTGTATTTAATTCTTATAATATATAATTCAACTAACATTTGTCTTATAATATTTATGTTAACTAAATATTAATATACATTACCACAAAAATCCAAATAAAATTATCTTTTAAGAACTACAGTAAAACCTCTATAAATTAATAGTAATAGTTTGGGACCGTGAAATTTTATTAATTTAGAGAGGTTATTAATTTGTATTTTTTTCATGTTAATTTTATTTATTATATAATTTACTCAATTTACTGTAATCTTAGAGTAGTTTGTTTTCATTTTATTTATGATGTATTTTATCTATTTACTTTAATTTATAAAATTTATGCAATTTACAATAATTCTATTTAATTTTATTCTAATTTTGTTTATGTTTTAACTTATGCAACAATATCTTTATTTGTATTACTTACAAATATCACTAAAATAAATTAAAATCATTAATGAAATAAAATCGTATTTAATAATTATTGAATAATTCAAAAAACAATAATAAAATCGATGATTATTATTTTTGTACAAAATAATTGTTTATGAAAATTATTATTATATCAATTAGTCATTCTACCATATTTGATGCATAAATAATATTATAAATTTATAAAATAAAATTATATCATTAGTTAGAAAAATCAAATAAATTTTTTATTATCTTTGATTATAAATTATATATAAATTATATTATTAATTATGAGTATGTTAAATATATTTCTTATTTTAAATAACTAAATAAATTCAAAATTTACACAATTATTATAATATATAATTCAGCTGGTTTTACCCGTTAGATTATGTTGTGTTCACACCTATTAAATTATTATAATATATAATTCAGCAATTGTCGTGGTTTTACCTGTTAGATTATGTTGTGTTCACATCTATTAATAAACAATTGATCGTTATATTAAATTTGTATTCACACTGTTAATTAATTAGCATCATTATTTTTAATTAATTAGTGTATTTTTTTTTGTATTTTTTAGGTAAACATTCTTTTACTAATTCAATTTTAATTTAAATATTATTGTTTGATAATTAACGTTTTTATTTTTTTATATTAATTATCGTTTAATCATTATTATTTTTATTTTTTGCACAACCTTCAATGTATTTTTTACTAATTTGAATTTTTGTTTTAATATTATTGTTTGATCATTAATATTTTTATTTTTTGGTAAGTATTTTTTACTAATTCGAATTTTAGTTTTAATATTATTGTTTATTGATTATAATTGTATTGTAAATATAAAAAATTATTTGGTAATGATTTTTGTATTTTTTTTTTATGTTTTTAATTTTTTTTACTCTTTTTAAAGATTATTTTTTTTCAAGACTTTTGTATTTCTTACTTTTTTTTTATTTTGTAGGTTTATTTATAAGTAAAAGACTCTGTAAATTGAACAATCAGAACTCTAGAAAGATCGAAACATTTGATTGAAAAAGTTTGAATTGAATCAAACTTTAATAAGTTTAGAGTATTTTACGTTAATAATTTATTTATCTTTTATTTTATAATATAATTTATAATATTTTATTTAACTCTCAATTATAATTTTAATAAAATTTATAATATTTCTATTTAATTTTATTTCTGGTAACTTACCGTATTTTTTTCTAATCCTTATAATATATAATTCAACTAACATTTGTGGCATATATTTTAAGTGTTTGATTTATTTTTGTTCACACTTATTAAAAAATAATAATCGTTAGATTACGATTTTTATTCACACCAATATTTATTAATATTTAATGTAATCAATTTATTAAGTAATATTAAATGCTTAATTAATATATAAATATTAATATTTGTATTTTTCTTATTCTCTTACAATTTAATTTTATATAATTTATTTTTATAAACTCCTTAATTATAGTAAAGATTGACTTGAAAAAATCAAATTATTAAATAAATCATTTTTTAACATCTTCTATTAATATTTTCACTTTATTCCTTATTTATCATATATTATTTATTTATTTACTTTTGATGGTACCGATATACCGATCCGATCGATATACTGTGTGTGCGGAAGCGTGTAAAGCAATAGATCTACTATGCCATGATCTTAGTGCACACTTAATGTGTATAAGAACACATATAAACATATATATATACACATCCAATATATATATATATAAGGTTCAACGATTACTTACTTGTTGTGATCGTTGATTTCGGTTAAGGTGGTGTTGAGTCGATTGAACCACCTTAATAGATCAGCAACTCAAAGATCTCCTTGTGAATGAACTCTTCACTCATTTGGATCGTCCGGATGTTGAAGCCGCACAAATGGCCCGGCCTCTACGTGTGGCACACGAACCCGGATAATGACTTGCTTGCTTGATCGAGTTGATTCTCCAAGAACAATCTCTTTTCTCTCTTTCTCTTGTGAATTTCGTGGGTAGTCTTAGTGTGTGATGAAAATCTGATTTTCATCCATATAAAAGCCTCATTATACATGCCATAACACCCCATTGTAACCTCCTACATAATGGGCATCAATATGCACCATTAACATGCAAAAGGAGTTACAAAGGAGGTGAAAGGTCATGCCACATACACATGCCACTATGCATTGTATGTGGTCCCACTTGCTTGTGTGGCATGCCATGTCACACTATGTGACATGCATCCATGCAAGCCATGCATCCCATGCATGTGAATTAATTCCACATAAATATTGATTCTAAATCAATATATATATCAAGCATCGTACATTATCTTCGAGTTCATGTGTGACCCTGTAGGTATGATTTAATTGATCAATATTATATTGTTCCCAACAATTAATATTATCAAATAATCATTTAACATCCATAGACGACCTTATGACTTTATCGATTGCACACGTGGGATCGAAGGACATATCCCAACAATCTCCCACTTGGCCTTCAATTACATGCTTTCAAATTGTAAAACATAAATGCAAGATATTGTAGATACATTTACAAGAGCGAAAAATGTGCATACGTTTATATTTTGTTTCCCCATATTTTCCAATAATGAGTACTAATACTATGAAGGGAAAAACCAATTTGCTTCTTTGTGTAACATTCAGAACGATTAGTATACAACCAATGAAATTTTATAGGTGATTTGGCATGACATGCTTAGCTGAGATTGAATCCTGCTCCAAAGAGGCATTCACAATATATATATGCTTATTTTTAGGTGTTTAGGTTGCATATATTTTTGTTTGTTAGCTTAGCTTAAGCTATATCAATTTGAAACATCTTATTTCCTGATTATAAGAAATGATTTAGTCAACAAATTTAATTTCATACTGTATACTTGATCACATTGTAAAACAAGCCGTATGATGCAAAAATAGTCGCAAAAACTTTAAACAGCAATTTAGATATCAACGAACAATCAAAACTCAGGGTTCGTTTCACTGCTCCTCTGATCAAACACCGTAAATGATCAATCTCACATGAATCTATATGGACAAGTAGATAATGAGTCCATTGGAAAAATGACCCTATGAATAGTAAGTAAGGGTTAAATAACTCTTACTAAAATTTCATTATTTCTATACCCAGTGGGATACAAAAAACTTGTTTAGGT
The DNA here is from genome assembly GCA_954870475.1 of Euphrasia confusa. NCBI lineage: Eukaryota > Viridiplantae > Streptophyta > Magnoliopsida > Lamiales > Orobanchaceae > Euphrasia > Euphrasia confusa. Next base: position 31,761,666 of record OX940960.1, read on the forward strand.
GGACCCATTTTTAATTAATTTCTACAATATTTTTCTAATTATATTTAAAGTAAAAAAATAAAAAAAAAATTGTGAATAAAATATTGTTGGGATGTGGAGTCAAATTAGGAGAACTAGTCCTCCTACCCGTGCGATGCACGTTTATTTAATTCAACTATTTGTTAGTCGAGTAGTGCTCTTTCGGCTTAATATTAGATGTAGATATTGATAATATACAAATAAATATCAAGTGAATGATCTAATTGAAATAGTACAATAAAGAAAATTACATTCATATTACAAATTATGGAATACTTATTTATAAACTACATTCTTTGCTGGTCACAAAGCAGAAGCTTCAACCCGGTCGTGTTGGTTACTCTAAATAACTACAATTGATCTACGTAAATACTGGTTTTTTAAAAAATATTCCAACATTTGTCAACGACTGACTTTACTCTTATTAATAGTCAATGGCATACGATATCATAATCGAAAATTGTCTTTGTTGGAAAGCATACTGAAATTTGGTATTCGAGGGCGTCAGAGCAATTCGAGTATTAAAAACCATTTTCCCAGAATTATTTCTTCTTAATACTTTCGCGTGGATAAATACACTATGTTGTTGCTTAAAGAAAAATAAGTCTATATATATATATATATATATATATATATATATATATATATATGTATATATTACTATATTAATTAATATATTTAGATTTTAGTAAAAAAGTTTATAATAATATCAACCTTCAACTGATTTGATAGTTTGTAACACTTGTTGGTATTTAATCAAACATATTCTCCGCGTTCTTTCTAAAAAATTGATATTCTCGATGTAATAATAAAAAAAATTATTAGTGATGATGATAATAACAATAATGCATTATCAAAAATGTTAATACATAAATAAATCATAATCATATTAAAAAAATAATTTTTTATCGAATTTGATAATGAGTAAAAGATAAAAACTTTTTATATAGGTAAAATTGAATTAATTTTTCTATCATTTTTGAAAATTAATTGAATAAAATGTTGGTTGAAAATTTATAATTTAATTGACTAATCAAAATAGAATAGGGTAAATTAAATTAAATGAAACCTAATTTACTTAATATTAATATGATATAATGATTAATACAAATTAATATTAATACTATTATAAGATTTATATGATAAAGTAAATAAATAAATAATATATGATAAATAAGGAATAAAGTGAAAATATTAATAGAAGATATTAAAAAATGATTTATTTAATAATTTGAATTTTTCAAGTCAATATTTACTATAATTAAAGATTTTATAAAGATAAGTTATATAAAATTAAATAGTAAGAGAATAAGAAAAATACAAATATTAATATTTATATATTAATTAAGCATTTAATATTTACTTAATAAATTTATTAACATTAAATATTAATAAATATTGGTGTGAATAAAAATCTTAATCTAACTATTATTATTTTTTTAATAAGTGTGAACACAAATAAATCAAAAACTTAAAATATATGCCACAAATGTTAGTTGAATTATATATTATAAGGATTAAATAAAAATAAGTAAGTTACAAGAAATAAAATTAGAATAAAATTAAAAAGAAATATTATAAATTTTATTAAAATAATAATAGTGAGTTAAATAAAATATTATAAATTATATCATAAAATAAAAGATAAATAAATTATTAACACAAAAGAATCTAAACTTATTAAAGCTTCATTTCATTTAAACTTTTTCAATCCAATGTTTCGATCTTTATTGAGTCTTTTACTTATAAATAAACCTACAAAATTAAAAAAAAAAAGAAATAAAAAAGGCCTACAAAAAAAAATCTTTAAAAAGAGTAAAAAAAATTTAAAAACTGAAAAAAAAAATCAAAAATCCTTACCAAATAAATTGTTATATTTACAATACAATTATAATCAATAAGGAATCCTTATAATATATAATTCAGCTAGCAACTGTCCGAGGTGTCGTATGTTTTCACCGTTTGATTTTTTTGTGTTCACACCTATTAATAAACAAGCACCGTTAGATTAAATTTGCGTTCACACTGGTCATTATTAATTATTATTTTTAGCGTAATTAATTAGCGTAATTTTTAGCGTAATTAATTGAAACAATTATTTTTAATTAATTAGTGTAATTATTTATTTTTTTATATATTATAATTTACATTTATAATTTTCTTAATATAATCTCCTTAATTGTAGTCAAAATTATTTTTAGAGTAATTATTTTTAATTAATTAGAAAATTATTTGTAATTATTTTTAATTAATTAGCACAATTATTTTTAATTAATTAGCAGTAATTATTTTTTTTATTTATATAATATAATTTATATTTATAATATTTTTAGCTTAATTAATTAGGGTAATTATTTTTAATTAATTAGTATAATTATTTATTTCTTTATATAATATAATTTACATTTATAATCTCATTAATATAATCTCCGTAAATATTGACTTAAAATATTTACAATATCACCTTTATTCCTTATTTAACGGTACATTTGTTATTAATATATTTAATAGATTAATTAATTAATTTTTATTATACAAACAATAATATCGAAATTTAAGGTAATTCAAATTAATTATATTTAAAAATAATAATTATTATCAAACCCTACTTCAAATCGTGTCTATATAAAGACTGTTATCTTCACTCACTCCCTACCTTTCCCTCATTTAGCTATTATTTTTATTTGTTCATTGCTCACATTTATTTATTCACTTTTCATTTCAGCTATTTTTTTTATTTGTTCATTCTCACATTTATTTATTTTTGTGCAGAACCCTATGTAAGTTTTGTTATTTTTTTTTGTTTTTTTATATTTATTGCACTACCTTTCACTTTTAATTTCAGCTATTTTTTTTATTTGTTTATACTCACATTTATTTATTCAATTTTTATTTAAGCTCTTTTTTTTATTTATTCATACTCACATTTATTTACTTTTGTGCAGAACTCTATTTAAGTTTTGTTGTTTTTTTTTTTGTTTTTTTGTATTTTTTGTAGGCTTTTCATTTCATCTATTTTGTTTATTTGTTTATGCTCACATTTATTTATTTTTGTGCAGAGAGTTTTGTTGTTTTTTTGTATTTTTTGGACTAACTCTCACTTTTAATTTAAACTATTTTTTTATTTGTTCAGGCTCACATTTATTTATTCAATTTTCATTTCAGCTATTTTTTTTATTTATTCATTATTTATTTTTGTGCAGAGCTATATGTAAGTTTTGTTTTTTTTTTTTTGTTTTTTTGTATTTTTTGTAGCCTTTTCATTTAGCTATTTTTTTTATTTGTTTATGCTCACGTTTATTTATTTATTTTCAGAGCTCTATGTATGTTTTGTTGTTTTTTTGTTGTTTTTTGTATTTCTTGCAACAAAGTATTCTTTTACTTATTTGATTTTAATAACTTTTGGAGGTAAGTCATTTTTTTGCAGAACTTTTGAATTTTTTACTCATTTTTTGTTTATTTTGTAGGTTTATTTATAGCTATTTATAGGTTTCATTATAAGTAAAATACTCTACCCGAAGTCATGAAAAAAGATCAAACATTGGATTGCACAAATTTTAAATGGATTCCAAGCTTTTATTTATGTTTTCTGATAAAATTAGAGTAGTTTGTGTTAATTTTATTTACTCCCTCCTTCCCTTTAAAGAGTGCATAGAGAAAGATACACGTTGATTAAGAAAAAGTGATTTTTTGTGTGTTTAATAATATAAAGTAGGGGTATAATAGGTATTGATGGGTAAGTAATAAAGTAGATAGTTGAAAAAGTAATGGTATAAAGGTAAATAAATGTGTATTGAGAGGATAAATAAATTCAAAGGTAAACTAAAATTATATATAATATTATTAATTATGAGTATGGTAAATAAGCAACTAAATAAATTCAAAAGTTACTAATTGATTTAAGAATGAAATAATAATAATTCAATTTTTTAATAATTTACAATTAGAAATAATATTATCCTCTATTTATATTAGCAGCATTAAAATATATTTTAATTAATTCAAAAACAATTCATTAAAATATATTTTAATTAATTCAAAAACAATTTATTATTCAATTAATCAAGTTTTAAACTAAATTAATATATTTTGATTTATTTAAATAAGTAATATTCAGAATATTACATGTATTCCTTATTTATCTCCTGCTTTAAACTAAATTAATATATTTTGATTTATTTAAATAAGTAATATTCCGAATATCACATTTATTCCTTATTTATTTACGTTTATTCTATTATACTACTATTTATTTATAGTACTAAATAAATTTGTGATTCTTCATTCTCTAGAGATTTTTTATAATAATTTTATTTTTTTTTCAACTCTTTACTAATCATTTTCAATCAATGTCTTGGTCTATGGCAATTCCTCCGAAAAAAATTTTGTTCAGTTTTACTAAAGGTATGTTATTTAATTTAATGTTTATAGACCTAAATACATTTTTTTTATTATATATGTGTAATAAATAAGTGATTTATAATTGTTATTATATATACGGCAGGTTATTAAAATTTGCACAACTTTTAAAATCCATGAAAAACTGTCCGAGCGTATTACATCATTTGCCTCACATGCAATCATTCACAGTATATCAATTATTGCAATTTTGTGTGCTATTTTTGTCAACGTGATCTTATTCGTCACACCAACTTTAAAATTCATCTACAAGTTCATGAAGGAAAGCAATTCGCGATTTTTGTATTTATGAATGAAGTTGCATTATTTCTAAATCAGAAATCAGCTGATCGGTTGGTTCTTTCAATTCTCTCTCTCGGTATTTAATTCTCTCCTACATATATATCTAATTTTATTTTTCTTTTATTTTATAACTTATTTTTTATTATGTTAATAAATTAATTAATAATGTATCTTTATGTATACAAACTTATTTTTTATTATATTAATAAATTAATTAATAATGTATTATACAAGGATAATGCCGACGATTATATTTGAACATTCTCGACTGAAAGTATAAACAAAGTAACTCCTGTGGTTGTATCATCTTTTAATGAAAACAAGTTTATGTTTAAGGTCAGAGTTGACGGAGACAATCTTTTAGGAAGATTATGTCGTTGCATTGTAGATATGCGAAATTTGGATTCTACATTATTATGGCTGCACAAGGAAAGATTAATAGTAATCCGTCTTACCTTACAATTCTTGATGAGGTTTCCGAATTAATTAAAAAGTCGAACGATGATTCCTCGGATTATACATCCAATGATTTTCTTTGAAATGATAAAGAATCATGCCCCCTTTTGAACTTATTTTTTTATCTTTTAGTAAAAATATCTATTTTTGTACTATTTTTATTTTCAGAACTTTGTATCATTATATCATTTCAACTTAATTTTTACTTTTCGTACTTTTTGTTAATCTATAATTTTTTTTTATATCAACTTATTATTATCAAATTTCTATTTTATAATTTTAAAATCATTATATCATTATCCTTATAATATATAATTCAGTTAACAATTGTTGCATATGTTTTATCTGTTATATTTTGTTGTGTTCACACCTATTAATAAACAAGAAATAACCGTTAGATTAAATTTGTGTTTAATTAATTCGCGTAATTATTTTTAATTAAGCGTAATAATTTATTTATTTATATAATATAATTTACATTTAAATTCTTAATTATAGTAAATATTTACTTCAAATATTCAAAATATCACATTTATTCCTTATTTATTTTATTTTAAATTAATTAGCGTAATTAAAGGATGAGGGAAGAGAATGTATTTTTTTATTAATATATTTATTAGATTAATTAATTTATTTATATTATATAAACAATAATATCGGAATTTAAGTAAATCTACTCTTTATTTTAAGCAACTAAATAAATTTGATATTATCTACTATTTCTATTACTATAATCATATCTATATAAATTACATCATCTTCACTCACTCCTTACCTCTCATTATTTTATTTTTTTTATTTGTTCATGCTCACAATTTTTTTCAGATCTCTATTTAAGTTTTGCTATTTTCTTTTTATTTTTTGTCAGCCTTCTTTGTAAGCATTTATTTAAATTTAAATTTATTGTTTTTATTTTTTTGTAGTTTTCAAGTAAGTATCTTTTACTAATTTGAATTGTAATTTTAATATTATTGAATTTTAATTTTAATATTATTTTAATTATTAATATTTTTATTTTTTTGCAGCCAAGTATTTTTTACTAATTTGAATTTTAGTTTTAATATTATTGTTTGTTGATTATAATTATATTGTAAATATAACAATTATTTGATAATGATTTTTGTATTTTTTTTCAGCTTTTTCAATTTTTTACTTTTGTTAATGATTTTTTTTTTTTGCAGACCTTTTTTATTTTTTACTTTTTTTTTTGTTATTTTTAGGTTTATTTATAAGTAAATACTTTGCAAATCGAATAAGTAGAACTCCATTAAGAAATTGAAACATTGAATTGGAAAAGTTTTAAATTGAACCAAGCTTCAACATTTTGATTATGTTTTTTAATAAGTTTAGACTGTTTTGCGTTAATAATTTATTTACCTTTTATTTTATTATGTAATTTACTGTAATTTATAATATTTTATATAACTCACAATTATTATTTTAATAAAATTTATAATATTTATATTTAATTTTATTCTAATTTTATTTTTGTTGTAACTTACCATATTTGTATTTAATTCTTATAATATATAATTCAACTAACATTTGTCTTATAATATTTATGTTAACTAAATATTAATATACATTACCACAAAAATCCAAATAAAATTATCTTTTAAGAACTACAGTAAAACCTCTATAAATTAATAGTAATAGTTTGGGACCGTGAAATTTTATTAATTTAGAGAGGTTATTAATTTGTATTTTTTTCATGTTAATTTTATTTATTATATAATTTACTCAATTTACTGTAATCTTAGAGTAGTTTGTTTTCATTTTATTTATGATGTATTTTATCTATTTACTTTAATTTATAAAATTTATGCAATTTACAATAATTCTATTTAATTTTATTCTAATTTTGTTTATGTTTTAACTTATGCAACAATATCTTTATTTGTATTACTTACAAATATCACTAAAATAAATTAAAATCATTAATGAAATAAAATCGTATTTAATAATTATTGAATAATTCAAAAAACAATAATAAAATCGATGATTATTATTTTTGTACAAAATAATTGTTTATGAAAATTATTATTATATCAATTAGTCATTCTACCATATTTGATGCATAAATAATATTATAAATTTATAAAATAAAATTATATCATTAGTTAGAAAAATCAAATAAATTTTTTATTATCTTTGATTATAAATTATATATAAATTATATTATTAATTATGAGTATGTTAAATATATTTCTTATTTTAAATAACTAAATAAATTCAAAATTTACACAATTATTATAATATATAATTCAGCTGGTTTTACCCGTTAGATTATGTTGTGTTCACACCTATTAAATTATTATAATATATAATTCAGCAATTGTCGTGGTTTTACCTGTTAGATTATGTTGTGTTCACATCTATTAATAAACAATTGATCGTTATATTAAATTTGTATTCACACTGTTAATTAATTAGCATCATTATTTTTAATTAATTAGTGTATTTTTTTTTGTATTTTTTAGGTAAACATTCTTTTACTAATTCAATTTTAATTTAAATATTATTGTTTGATAATTAACGTTTTTATTTTTTTATATTAATTATCGTTTAATCATTATTATTTTTATTTTTTGCACAACCTTCAATGTATTTTTTACTAATTTGAATTTTTGTTTTAATATTATTGTTTGATCATTAATATTTTTATTTTTTGGTAAGTATTTTTTACTAATTCGAATTTTAGTTTTAATATTATTGTTTATTGATTATAATTGTATTGTAAATATAAAAAATTATTTGGTAATGATTTTTGTATTTTTTTTTTATGTTTTTAATTTTTTTTACTCTTTTTAAAGATTATTTTTTTTCAAGACTTTTGTATTTCTTACTTTTTTTTTATTTTGTAGGTTTATTTATAAGTAAAAGACTCTGTAAATTGAACAATCAGAACTCTAGAAAGATCGAAACATTTGATTGAAAAAGTTTGAATTGAATCAAACTTTAATAAGTTTAGAGTATTTTACGTTAATAATTTATTTATCTTTTATTTTATAATATAATTTATAATATTTTATTTAACTCTCAATTATAATTTTAATAAAATTTATAATATTTCTATTTAATTTTATTTCTGGTAACTTACCGTATTTTTTTCTAATCCTTATAATATATAATTCAACTAACATTTGTGGCATATATTTTAAGTGTTTGATTTATTTTTGTTCACACTTATTAAAAAATAATAATCGTTAGATTACGATTTTTATTCACACCAATATTTATTAATATTTAATGTAATCAATTTATTAAGTAATATTAAATGCTTAATTAATATATAAATATTAATATTTGTATTTTTCTTATTCTCTTACAATTTAATTTTATATAATTTATTTTTATAAACTCCTTAATTATAGTAAAGATTGACTTGAAAAAATCAAATTATTAAATAAATCATTTTTTAACATCTTCTATTAATATTTTCACTTTATTCCTTATTTATCATATATTATTTATTTATTTACTTTTGATGGTACCGATATACCGATCCGATCGATATACCGTGTGTGCGGAAGCGTGTAAAGCAATAGATCTACTATGCCATGATCTTAGTGCACACTTAATGTGTATAAGAACACATATAAACATATATATATACACATCCAATATATATATATATAAGGTTCAACGATTACTTACTTGTTGTGATCGTTGATTTCGGTTAAGGTGGTGTTGAGTCGATTGAACCACCTTAATAGATCAGCAACTCAAAGATCTCCTTGTGAATGAACTCTTCACTCATTTGGATCGTCCGGATGTTGAAGCCGCACAAATGGCCCGGCCTCTACGTGTGGCACACGAACCCGGATAATGACTTGCTTGCTTGATCGAGTTGATTCTCCAAGAACAATCTCTTTTCTCTCTTTCTCTTGTGAATTTCGTGGGTAGTCTTAGTGTGTGATGAAAATCTGATTTTCATCCATATAAAAGCCTCATTATACATGCCATAACACCCCATTGTAACCTCCTACATAATGGGCATCAATATGCACCATTAACATGCAAAAGGAGTTACAAAGGAGGTGAAAGGTCATGCCACATACACATGCCACTATGCATTGTATGTGGTCCCACTTGCTTGTGTGGCATGCCATGTCACACTATGTGACATGCATCCATGCAAGCCATGCATCCCATGCATGTGAATTAATTCCACATAAATATTGATTCTAAATCAATATATATATCAAGCATCGTACATTATCTTCGAGTTCATGTGTGACCCTGTAGGTATGATTTAATTGATCAATATTATATTGTTCCCAACAATTAATATTATCAAATAATCATTTAACATCCATAGACGACCTTATGACTTTATCGATTGCACACGTGGGATCGAAGGACATATCCCAACAATCTCCCACTTGGCCTTCAAAGCCAGTGTGCTGCCAATTTCCTGTTGTCACTTTATGTCTTAATTTGAACTTGAGGCAAGACTCGAGTCATCCTCAATCGGTTCAAACCTTTCTTGGACTTTGAGACAGACTGTAAAACCAGATTTATCACTATGATACGAATCTGGACGTGGCCACGTATTTTCCACAGTCTCGACTCTCCAAGTGGCCGGTAAGACATGTATCCCATTATAGAATGGAGGACAATCCCATCTTGTCAATCCAAGCTCTCCCACTTGCTTCCTGATATACCCAATAACAAGTTTTATAACCTCCTTTTACGAAAGGCGTTTACTTGTATCAAAGTACACCATTTCACAATGGAATCACTCTGGACTACTCAGGTCAGAGGAAATTGCTCGACAGTCAATGAAATAGTATTATGACTCGAAATCTTAAATACTATTCCAGTCGGGTCTGTTCGATCATTAGCTCCCAGCTAATATCTATGTAATTGTACTTGATGTCCCACATCACTAGCCCATGAAGCGGCGCTACAGTACACATTACAATCTAGTTCTTTGTATCGTCAGTTTGTCCATACTCGATGATATGAACTAGGAACAATATATGACTTAATTATATTAGTTCAACAATTGGGACTTCATTATGTGGTAAATCGACCTCATAACCCAATTAATACAATTTAATCATTTGGACAATTCATACAATTTAAACCACAATTATATGAAGAAATTATTGAATATCATAAAAGATACGTGAATGTTTACATAAACTCCAAAAGTAGATAATACAATAATAGGAATCACAATCCATCTCTAAGAAATCGTATCCCTATTGCAGTCGTATGAGCATCATGCTTTGACTGCTGGAGTGGTTTAGTTAACGGGTCTGCAACATTATCATCAGTTGCAACTTTATTTATCTCGATGTCTCCACGACTAACTATCTCCCTGAGAATGTGGAACTTCCTGAGCACATGTTTGGATTTGTGGTGCTCCCTAGGCTCCTTGGCTTGCGCGATAGCTCCACTATTATCACAATAGAGAGATATCGGATGGGCCGAACTAGGTACGACACCAAGCTCATCTAAGAACTTTCTTATCCAAACGGCCTCCTTTGCTGCTTCAGATGCAGCAATGTACTCAGCCTCTGTAGTAGAATCAGCTACGGTGGGTTGCTTGGAACTCTTCCAGCTCACCGCACCTCCATTCAGACAAAAGACAAAACCGGACTGAGACCGGAGATCATCTCTGTCTGTTTGGAAGCTTGCATCCGTATAGCCTGTCATAACCAACTCTTCTTGTCCTCCAAAGACAAGAAAATAATCTTTAGTCCTTCTAAGGTACTTAAGAATATTCTTGGCCGCAGTCCAATGCGCCTCACCTGGGTTTCCTTGAAACCTACTCGTCATGCTCAAAGCATACGATACATCCGGTCGTGTACATATCATGGCGTACATAATAGACCCTATTGCCGAAGCATAAGGAATATTTGCCATCCTCATTTGCTCATCAGGTCCCGAAGGGCACTGCCTCTTGCTCAGAGATGTGCCATGAGTCATTGGAATGAGACCCTTCTTGGCGTCTTTCATTCTGAACCTGTCAAGCACCTTATCAATATAGGTTGCTTGACTAAGTCCAAGCATCCTTTGTGATCTGTTCCGACAGATCTTGATGCCCAATATGTACTGTGCTTCTCCAAGATCCTTCATTGAAAACCATCTTCCCAGCCATTCTTTAACAGAATTAAGCATAGGAATATTGTTTCCAATGAGAAGTATGTCATCGACATACAACACAATGAATACAACGTAACTCCCACTGACTTTCTTGTAAACACAAGAGTCTTCCATGTTCTTTTGAAATCCAAACTCTTGTATGGATTCATCGAACCGAAGATTCCAGCTCCGAGATGCTTGCTTTAATCCATAAATGGATCTATTAAGCTTGCATACTCTCTCAGCCTGATTAGGATCGATAAAACCCTCTGGTTGTGTCATAAACACTTCCTCTACTAGAATCCCATTCAAGAAGGCGGTTTTAACGTCCATTTGCCATATCTCATAATCATAATGAGCAGCAATGGCTAAGAGAATCCGAATGGATTTAATCATAGCAACTGGTGAAAAGGTTTCATCATAATCCACCCCGTGAATTTGTTTATATCCTTTTGCTACCAACCTTGCTTTGAAAACACTAGGTTTTCCATTCATGTCTGTTTTTATTTTGTAAATCCATTTGCATCCAATGGGCCTAGCCCCTTTAGGCAAATCGACCAAGTTCCAAACTTGATTTTCAGACATTGATTCCATTTCGGATTTCATGGCACCCTGCCATTTCTCGGCATCTGGACTCGTCATAGCTTGGATATAGGTCGAAGGTTCATTGCTTTCTAAAAGCATGACTTCATAGCTCTCGTTTGTCAGAATACCTAGGTATCTGTCAGGTTGAGATCTAATCCTTCCGGACCTTCGAGGGTTAGGTGTGGTTTCCAAAACCACTGGAGTACTCTCGACTAGGTCTTGAGTGTCCATCTCAGTTTGATCTTCTTGAACCTCGTTCAAGTTTTCTTGAACTTCGTTCAATTCAACTGAGCTCCCACTTACTTTCTTGGAAAGATATTCCTTTTCAAGAAATACACCATCTCGAGCAACAAAAACTTTGTTCTCAGATTGGTTGTAAAAGTGGTACCCTCGTGTTTCTTTTGGATAACCCACAAAGAAACATTTATCCGATTTGGGTTCAAGCTTTGTAGAGATATTTCTCTTCACATAAGCTTCACATCCCCAAATCTTGATATAAGACAAGTTAGGGACCTTCCCTTTCCATAACTCGTATGGTGTCTTATCAACAGCTTTTGACGGTGTCCTATTCAGTGTATAGGCCGCTGTTAAAAGTGCGTGTCCCCAAAAAGATTTTGGTAGTTCACTAAGGCTCATCATCGATCGAACCATATCCAATAAGGTTCTATTCCTCCTTTCGGAAACACCATTCATCTGGGGTGTTCCAGGTGGAGTGAGTTGATATAAAATACCACAACTCATAAGATGATCATCGAATTCTTGGCTAAGATATTCACCACCTCGATCTGATCGAATGGCTTTTATCTTCTTACCAAGTTGATTCTCAACTTCATTTTGGAATTCTTTGAATTTTTCAAAGGCTTCCGACTTATGCCTCATTAAATAGACATAACCATATCTACTTAAGTCATCGGTAAAAGTTATGAAGTAGAAATAACCTCCACGTGCTTGTGAGCTCATTGGACCACATACATCAGTATGGATTAAACCCAATAGGTCACTTGCACGTTCTCCTTTTCCCAGAAAAGGTGACTTTGTCATTTTGCCCATCAAACATCCTTTACATGTATCAAATGACTCCAAGTCAAAAGATTTGAGAATACCTTCCTTTAGAAGTTTCTCTACACGTTTAATGTTGACGTGGCCTAATCGACAATGCCAAAGGTATGTTTCATTGAATTCATTCGATTTGGCCTTTTTGGTATCAATGTTATATATATGATTGTCAAGTTGAAGTATATATAAACCATGTTCTAATCGTGCCGAACCATAGAACACTCCACTTTTTGAAATAGTAAATAAACCATTTATTATAGTGAAGGAAAATCCTTCAGTATCCAATACTGAAATAGAAATGATGTTCTTGGTAATACTTGGAACGAAATAAACATTATTCAATACTAAAACAAGGCCCGAAGGCAAACACAAATCATAAGATCCTACGGCTAATGCAGCGACCCTCGCTCCATTTCCAACCCGCAGATCGACATCTCCCTTTACCAAACTTCTACTTCTTTGCAGTCCCTGCACATGTGAAACAATGTGAGCACCGCATCCGGTATCCAATACCCAAGAAGAAGAATTTGTAAAGTTTATGTCTATGACATAAATACCTGAAGATGAAGGAACGACACCGTTCTTTACATCCTCTTGGAACTTGGGGCAATCCCGCTTGTAGTGTCCAACACGCTTGCAGTAGAAACACTCAGATTCCCCAGGAACCTTAGAAGCTTTCAAGAACCTTTTGGAAGGAGTTGCCACAACTTTCCCTTTCCCTTTGCCTTTCACTTCCGGTTTCTTAATCCCCTTGAACTTTTTGGTACCTCCTTCCCGAATCATAAGAACTTCCCTCCTAGGGTCCTTCTTAATCGCCGGCTCAGAAGCCTTAAGCATCCCATGGAGCTCATGAAGCGATTTCTTCAGTCCATTCATGTGGAAATTTAGCCTAAAGGCGTCATATCCATCATGAAGAGAATGAAGAATGAAATCGGTAGCCAACTCGTCATCATATGCAAAACCGAGGCGAGCACTTGAAGCAAATAATCCAATCATTTGCTGAACATGTGGTCCCACGGGTTTACCCTTTTCCAGCCTAGCTGTTGCTATAGCCCGGGTGACACCGAAGCGCTCAATCCTAGCTTGTTCCCCGAACATGCTCTTGAGCTCTTCTATGATGTCATAGGCTTCCATGAACTCGAATTGTTTTTGCAACTCGGGTACCATGGATGCCAACATCAAACATGTCACCTCATTCGAGGCTTTCTTAGCAAGGGCATATGATGCCTTTTGGGCATCCGTGCCCCCATCAGCGGGAAGCACGGGAAGGGGTTTGTCCAACACACTTTCCTTTTCTTCGTATTTGAGGACTATCCTCAAGTTACGTTGCCAATCAAGGAAATTGGTGTTGTTCAACTTTTCTCTATCCAAGATAGAGCTGAACTTGAATTGAGTTGATACAGACATATTAAACTACAGAAGAAAGATAAATTAAGTAAGTAAACATCCACAAAGCGTTTAAACAAATAAGGTTGTCTCGCATAACTACTTTATTTGTTTCATTTTGTTCATTCGATATCCAATATCGTCGTTCCCAATTATCTTAATATCAAAACCGTGATAAATCGTAAGTGAAAACTCGAGGTTTTCTAACCAGCGATCTTATCATGCAATTGAAGCCCTATCTCTCATTAAAATGAGGGAGCCAACCAGACAATCGATTCACGCCATCCAATGGCTCGAATGTCTCTAATCTGTGTCATCGACATAAGCAAGCGCTTTGGCTCCATTCCACTCCCCGAGGTGAGAATGAGTCGAGTTGAACTTAGTCTTTGAAAAACAGATTAGGCATTGGTTTTTGACATTTTAATAAATTAGAACAAAACGATCCCAAGACCCTCATCTTGCGAATCCTTAAGCCGACTGAGTCCGCACTTAAAAACTCCAAGATAGGTAGACATCCCATGTCAATGACATCCAATGTCATTCTCGGTCGATGAGAGTCCCATTCTCATCTCATGTCTCGATAGCCACGCCTGCAGTGGATCTATCGATGAGAAAACCAAACTCACTTGTAAGGGTCTAACCCTTACTCCCACTTATCCCAAGATAACAAGTAGTACCCCGCTGAGGCGGACCTACCAACTTATGATCGAGGGCTTTATGGGTGTGATGTTTTGGACAAGACATTATACTCATTATTTTGGGAACTTGCATGCATAGGTTTGTTTATATGTAAGTTGAACATTTATAACATAAAACAACCTATAACTAGCAAAGCAAATAAATACGAAATCGAAAGGCCCCTAGAACCTCACAACTCTCAAAAGAAAAGAATTAAAGTAACAACAAAAGCCTTGAACTTCTTCTGGACTGCTCCTCGCCCGCCATTTCAGTTCCGTGCCCTACGATTTTGGTCAAATCTATTCCGTACCCAAAAAACCACGAACGGCGCCCGCCGTTTCACAATCAGCGGTCGCCGAACACCACCGGCGGTCGCCGTTTCCAAAACGGCGCCCGCCGAAAGGGTTCGGAAAAATCTGACCCAAAAACAGGGCTTTCGGCGGTCGCCGTTTCCAAAACGGCGCCCGCCGAATCAAAACGGCGCCCGCCGGAGCTAAAACGGCGCCCGCCGTTTGGCTCCAGCGGCCCCGGTTTGCTTCGTTTTGCTTCGTTTTGATTCGTTTTGCTTCGTTTCTTCTCGTTTTCGCCGGAGAGCCGAAATCCTCTATCGAACCATGGACCAAGTCCATCGCTTACAAGTAGTACAATACAAATATAATAGAAAAACCTATCTATTACAAATGATTCCAAGGGACGCAGCCCTCAAATACTACGGCCAATCGAAACGCAAAAAACGACGAAATCATTCACCCGACCACTAACGGTGGCCGGCCTTACATCTAATCACACAATCACAATTAAATAAATAATCCAATTATGTTGATTTAACCTTTGTGTCCAACACAAAAGTGTGCACGAGCCCTAAGCTCTGATACCAATTGATGGTACCGATATACCGATCCGATCGATATACCGTGTGTGCGGAAGCGTGTAAAGCAATAGATCTACTATGCCATGATCTTAGTGCACACTTAATGTGTATAAGAACACATATAAACATATATATATACACATCCAATATATATATATATAAGGTTCAACGATTACTTACTTGTTGTGATCGTTGATTTCGGTTAAGGTGGTGTTGAGTCGATTGAACCACCTTAATAGATCAGCAACTCAAAGATCTCCTTGTGAATGAACTCTTCACTCCTTTGGATCGTCCGGATGTTGAAGCCGCACAAATGGCCCGGCCTCTACGTGTGGCACACGAACCCGGATAATGACTTGCTTGCTTGATCGAGTTGATTCTCCAAGAACAATCTCTTTTCTCTCTTTCTCTTGTGAATTTCGTGGGTAGTCTTAGTGTGTGATGAAAATCTGATTTTCATCCATATAAAAGCCTCATTATACATGCCATAACACCCCATTGTAACCTCCTACATAATGGGCATCAATATGCACCATTAACATGCAAAAGGAGTTACAAAGGAGGTAAAAGGTCATGCCACATACACATGCCACTATGCATTGTATGTGGTCCCACTTGCTTGTGTGGCATGCCATGTCACACTATGTGACATGCATCCATGCAAGCCATGCATCCCATGCATGTGAATTAATTCCACATAAATATTGATTCTAAATCAATATATATATCAAGCATCGTACATTATCTTCGAGTTCATGTGTGACCCTGTAGGTATGATTTAATTGATCAATATTATATTGTTCCCAACAATTAATATTATCAAATAATCATTTAACATCCATAGACGACCTTATGACTTTATCGATTGCACACGTGGGATCGAAGGACATATCCCAACAACTTTATCATATAAATTTTAATAGATAATAGTATTAATCATTATACCATATTAATATTAAGTAAATTAGGTTGCATTTAATTTAATTTACCTTATTCTATTTTTATTAGTCAATTAAATTATAAATTTTCAACCAAATTTTTTTTCATCTTTTACTCATTATCAAATTCGATAAATTATTAGTAAATTAAATTATAATTTTTTTTCATCTTTTACTCATTATCAAATTCGATAAATTATTTTTTTTAATATGATTATGATTTATTTATGTATTAACATTTTTGATAATACATTATTGTTATTATCATCATCACTAATAATTCTTTTTATTATTACATCGAGAATATCAATTTTCTAGAAAGAATACGTTTGATTAAATACCAACAAGTGTTACAAACTATGAAATCATGAAGTTGAAGGTTGGTATTATTATAATTTTTTTTACTAAAATCTAAATATATTAATTAATATAGTAATATATATACATATATATATGTAGACTTATTTTTCATTAAGTAACAATTTATATGTCATATTCTATTTATTGTATATAATATAAGAATTAATTAAATGTTGTGACATGCTATATAGTTTTTGATACATGAACTGTTTCGTATTAGGTTGGGGTGACCATTATACTATTGTGGAATATGGATGCCTCTGTTGGACTATGCAATAGTACTAGGATGATTGTAACATTACTTAATAATTATATTATCCACCCGAAAGTATTAAGAGGAAATAATTCTGGGAAAATGGTTTTTAATACTCGAATTGCTCTGACGCCCTCTAATACCAAATTTCAGTTTGCTTTCCAACGAAAATAATTTTCGATTATGATATCGTATGCCATAACTATTAATAAGAGTAAAGTTATTCGTTGACAAATGTTGGAATATTTTTGAAAAAACCAGTATTTACGTACGATCAATTGTAGTTATTTAGAGTAACCAACACGACCGGATTGAAGCTTCTGCTTTATGACCAGTGTAGTCGTCTTATGAATAGAACAAATGTAGTTTATAAAAAATATTCCATAATTTGTAATATGAATTTAATTTTTTTTATTGTACTATTTCAATTAGATTATTCACATAATATTTATTTGTCTATTATCAATATCTACATCTAATATTAAGCTAAAAGAGCACTACTCCGACTAACAAATAGTTGAATTAAATACACGTGCATCGCACGGGTAGGAGGACTAGTAATATTAAAACTAAAATTTAAATTAGTAAAAAATACTTACCAAAAAATAAAAATATTAATAATCAAATAATAATATTAAAACTAAAATTCAAATTAGTAAAAAATATTTAAATTGAAAGTTGTGCAAAAATAAAAATATTAATATTTAAACGATAATATTAAAATTAAAATTCGAATTAGTAAAATATACTTACGGCTATAAATAATAAAAACGTTAATTATCAAAAAATAATATTTAAATTAAAATTGAATTAGTAAAAGAATGTTTACCTATAGAGCTGCAAAAAATACAAAAAAAATTACATAGTGTTCTGAAAAAATACAAAAGTGTAAGCATTAATAAATAAAAAAAATAGAATAGGGAGAAGTACGGAGTGAGTGAAAATGACACAATTTGAATTATTCATGATTATAGTAATATAAATAGTAGATAATATCAAATTTATTTAGTATAAATAGTAGATAATATCAAATTTATTTAGTTCCTTTAAATAAGGGGTAGATTTACCTAAAATTCAATATTATTGTTTATATAATATAAATTGATTACTTAACCAGTCAAATATATTAATAAAAAAATGAAAATTTTCTCTTATCATCCCTTAATTACCTAATTAATTTTAGTACTATAAATAAATATTAATATAATAGAATAAACGTAATTAAAAGAGATAAATAAGGAAACGCTAATTAATTTTAGTACTATAAATAAATATTAATATAATAAAATAAACGTAATTAAAGGAAGTAAATAAGAAATAAATGTCATATATTTAAAGTTAATATTTACTATAATTAAGGAAAATTATAAATTTAAATTATATTATATAAAAAAATTACACTAATTAATTAAAAATAATTACGCTAATTAATTACAACAAAAATTTAATATTAATATAACGGTCAATTGTTTATTAATAGGTGTGAACACAACATAATCTAACGGGTAAACTGAATTATATATCTATATATATATAAATCTTGAATTCACTTTCTTCGCATCCAATAAAAACACCGAATTTTCACCGGCATCCAATAAAAACACTGAATTTTGCTGCGTCACATTAACTGACCAATTAAAACTCTTAATTTAACTTGCGTTCACACTATACAAGCAATCTTTTTAATTTTTTTTTATAAAAATAAAATATATATTGAGAACTAAACCATATTCGTGCGCTTTAAAACTCTGAATTTTTTTAATTTTGTTTTATAAAAATAAAATATATATTGAGAACTGAAACATATTCGTGCGCTTTAAAACTCTGAATTTTGTACGTCAGATTAAAAAAAATTATTGCGCTACATTTGGATTAATTAAAAGAAAAACTTATTCCTTCGTTTCATTTATTAATTTTAATTTTTTTATTTTTAATAATTAAAAAAATCATGAACTAAAACAGAATTTTCCTTCGCTACATTTTTTAAATAAAAAAATATTATAATTTTATTAATTAAAAAAAAATCATTAACTCAAACATAATATTTTTGCTTCTTTTAATAATAAAAAATGATTAGTAATTAATAAATATATTTTTGCCCTTCATTTGAAACATATTGCTAAATTTATTAATAAAATAAATTAATATTTTTCTATAAAAAAAACATATTTTTAATTAAAAAAACATATTTTTAATTAAAATAAAAAACTTATTCCTTCGTTTCATTTATTAATTTTTAAAATATTTTAATTTTATTAATTAAAAAAATAATGAACTGAAACATAATTTTTCTGCGCTACATTTTTTAAATAAAAAAATATTATAATTTTATTAATTAAAAAAAATAATTAACTCAAACATAATATTTTTGCGCTTTTTTTAATAATAAAAAATGATTAGTTATTAATAAATATATTTTTGCCCTTCATTAGAAATATATATATATATTGAGAACTGAACCATATTCGTGCGCTTTAAAACTCTGAATTTTTTTAAATTTTTTTTATAAAAATAAAATATATATAGAGAAAACATATTCGTGCGCTTTAAAACTCTGAATTTTGCTACGTCATTAAAAAAATATCATTGCGCTACATTTAAATTAATTAAAAGAAAAACTTATTCCTACGTTTCATTTATTAATTTTAATTTTTTTTTATTTTTAATAATTAAAAAAATCATGAACTAAAACATAATTTTCCTTCGCTACATTTTTTAAATAAAAAAATATTATAATTTTATTAATTAAAAAAAATCATTAACTCGTTTCATTTATTAATTTTAATTTTTTTTTATTTTTAATAATTAAAAAAATCATGAACTAAAACATAATTTTCCTTCGCTACATTTTTTAAATAAAAAAATATTATAATTTTATTAATTAAAAAAAAATCATTAACTCAAACATAATATTTTTGCGCTTCTTTTAATAATAAAAAATGATCAGTAATTAATAAATATATTTTTGCCCTTCATTTGAAATTGAAACATATTGCTAAATTTATTAATAAAATAAATTAATATTTTTCTGTATAAAAAAAACATATTTGTAATTAAAAAAACATATTTTTAATTAATATCATTGCGCTACATTTAGATTAATTAGAATAAAAAACTTATTCATGCGTTTCATTTATTAATTTTTAAAATATTTTATTTTTATTAATTAAAAAAATTATGAACTGAAACATAATTTTTCTGCGCTACATTTTTTAAATAAAAAAATATTATAATTTTATTAATAAAAGATATTAAAAAAATAAAAGTGAAGATATTAATAAAAGATATTAAAAAATAATTTATTTAATAATTTGAATTTTTCAAGTCAATCTTTACTATAATTAAAGAAGAGTTTATAAAGATAAATTATATAAAATCAAATGGTAAGAGAATAAGAAAAATATAAATATTATTATTTATATATTAATTACCTATTTAATATTTACTTAATAAAATGATTAAGATTAAATATTAATAAATATTGGTGTAAACAAAATTCTTAATCTAACGATTATTATTTTTTAATAAGTGTGAATACAAATAAATCGCACGCTTAAAATATATTATATATTATAAGGATTAAATAAAAATACGGTTGCTTAAGTTACAACAAAAATAAAATTAGAATAAAATTAAATAGAAATATTATAAATTTTATTAAAATAATAATTGTTAGTTACATAAAATATTATAAATTACATTATAAAATAAAATATAAATAAATCATTAATGCAAAATACTCTAAACTTATTAAAGCTTGATTCCATTTAAACCTTTTACAATCCAAATGGTCTGCAAAATAAACCTACAAAATAAAATAAAAAGTAAGAAATACAAAAGGTCTGCAAAAATATCATATTTAAAAAGACAAAAAAAAAATCAAAAACTGGAAAATAAAATACAAAAAGCATTACCAAATAAATTGTTATTTTTAAGATACAATTATAATCAATAAACAATAATATTAAAACTAAAATTCGAATTAGTAAAAAATACTTACATCTGCAAAAAATAAAAATATTAATGATTAAACGATAATATTAAAATTAAAATTCGAATTAGTAAATGATACATATATTTGAAGGCTATAAAAAATAACAATGTTAATTATCAAACAATAATATTTAAATTAAAATCGAATTAGTAAAAGAATGTTTACTATCGAAGGCTGCAAAAAATAAAAAAAAAACAAAACTTACATAGAAAAAAACAAAAGTGTGAGCATTAACAAATATAAAAAAATAGAACAGAGAGAAGTAAGGAGTAAGTGAAAATGAAGTAATTTATATATAGACACGAGATTTAAATTATTCATGATTATTATAGTAATATAAATAGTAGATAATATTAAATTTATTTAGTGACCTAAAATTCCCGATATTATTGTTTATATAATATAAATTGATTAATTAACTATTAAATATATTAATAAAAAAATGCAAATTCTCTGTAATATAATAAAATAAACTAATTAAATGAGATAAATAAGGAATAAAGGTGATATTTTAAATATTTCAAGTTAAGTGGGGAGATTATAAATTTAAATTATATTATTTAAAGAAATAAATAATTACGTTAATTAATCAAAAACTATTACGCTAATTAATTATCGGCTAAAACATAACAATTGCTAGCTGAATTATATATTATAAAGATAATTATTAATTGGGTAATTAATTATTGAGAAAGATTCTAGATGTGATCTTGTGTCCTTTTATGATTTGGACTCCTACCTATTTTATGATTAGGGTTTAGGTTTCTACCCTTATAAATAGAGATCCTCATCCATGTATTTTATTATCCCCACCATCGTGAAATACTAGAGTAGGGAGAATAGTCGAGAGTGTGAGAATACAAATAGTGAGATTATTGTGTGGGTTTCTAGATGAGCTAGAAACGAGTCCACAATAGTGTGTTTGTAAACTCCCCGGAGTCGTCTATTATTATTCTAGTGAAAGATCTGCAGCGGCGAGAGTGGACGTAGCCCTCGTTAACGGGTGAACCACTATATTTCTTGTGTCTTTATTTTTCTCGTACTATTTTCGTGTTTGTTTATCGCTTCTTGTAGAGACGGAATTAGGCGCAAATCCCAACAACTGGTATCAGAGCTTTGGTGGAAAAGCTGAGCAATCGAAGAAACGATGGTAGACATCACGACCTTTGGAGTTACGAGATTTGATGGCTTGGGTTTCGCATCTTGGAGGATGGAAATCGTGAACTATTTGGACGAGAACAATATTCATCACTCGTTGGAAGGCGCGAAGCCGGAGGAGACGAGCGAGGCGGATTGGGCTATCCTTGATCGACAAGTACTCGGAATTATCCGTTTGACGTTGTCGGAAAACATCGCGAAGAAGGTGATGAAGGAGAAGACAACCGCGGGGATGATGAAGATGTTGTCCGAGCTGTATAAGAAGCCATCGGTGACGAACAAAGCGGCGCTGTTGCAGAGGTTGTTCCATTTGAAGATGGAAAACGATGGTGTGGTTGCGACTCATGTGAACGAGTTCAACTCGATTGTCAAAGAAGTGGCTTCGTTTGAGATCGAGGTTGATGATGAAGTTCTGGCCCTGACCTTATTGGCATCACTACCGATTAGCTGGGAACCAATAAGAGAGGCATTGGGTGATTCCATGGGAGGTGGGAAGTTGAAGCTAGAAGATGTGAGGGACCGCGTCCTTGCCGAGGGAGTTCGAAGAAGGAATTCCGGGGAAGCATCTAGTTCAACTACGTCGGCCATGTCTATGAGCCGAGGTGAGCATCGCTATGGGGATTCTAAACGCAGCGGAAGGGTGAGTTCGAGCAACCGAAAGAAGAAGCAATTCAAGTGCTGGAATTGCAGAAAACTTGGTCACTTAAAGAGGCATTGTGGAGAGCTTTCGGGGATCGGAGGCGAGACAAATGCGGTGACGGAAAAAGACGAGAGTGGAGATGTCTTGCTAACATCTTCTGAGCCTCTCGGAGCCTCTTGGGTACTTGACTCGGGAGCATCGTTTCACACAACGACGAGACGTGAAGGCATGGAGGATTTTGTTGTCGGAGATCACGGGAAGGTTCATCTTGCGGATGGAAAGACCTTGGGCGTCGTGGGTGTTGGTAAAGTGAGATTAAAACGTCATTTGGGCAGACGTTGAAGCTGTCGAATGTAAGGTGTGTGCCGAAGCTGTGGAGGAATTTGATCTCGGTTAGCCAGCTTGAGAGGGGTGGACACAAAGTTACATTCGAGAATGGGTCTTGGAAGGTGTCAAAGGGTGCGATGATTATTGCTCGTGGTCGAAGGACGGGTACCCTTTACACTACGACTTGTGGTCGTGATATTGGTGTGGCCGACGACACCAATGAGCCTGAGCATTGTGGGCTGGGTCATATGAGCGAAAGAAGGTTGCAACCAAAAGTGAGTTCGGAGGAACCTCATATGGATCGGAGTCCGTGTCTCGAGAAGCAGAGAAGAGTACGATTCTCAGTAGCCGAGAGAGAATCGGAAGATGGAGAGCTGAGATATGATTTGGGAGATGTTCCGGTAGATGTGGCCCATGTAGACCAACCGGAGAAGGTCTCGATGTTCAATCATATGCTTTCAAAGCGAGATGACGTAGCAATGTTGGCTGAAAATGCGAGCAATAGGACAATGAAAAACGAGATGAGCTCGTTATTGTCAAGGTGTGACTCGTTGGTAAGAGACGAGGTAATGCATTTGGGTAAGTTTCCTTGCGACTCTGCTGGAGGAAGTCTTATGAAAATTTCAAATTGCATTGATGAGAAGTCCTACATTTCCCATGCGGTGGGAGTTGTTAGACGATTTGAGTGCATCTCTGGGGATCGTTTTAGAAAGAGTCCGGTGATTAGGATTCTGGAAACGGAGAGGAGTATGCAAGGGAATCGTGAGGCTAGCAATGAGAATGTTGGAGGATTTCGAAAAAGGTCGTCGGGGATAGACGACGGGCATGCGAATGCTGACGTTGTCCATATAGTGGGAGTTAGCCGTATCACAAGCAATTCGGGGAGGCGACATTTGGGAGCTTTGGGAAGCTTGATTTCAATGTTGCGATTTCAGAAGTCCGAAAGGGAGTTGCGAAATAAATAATTACGTTAATTAATCAAAAACTATTACGCTAATTAATTATCGGCTAAAACATAACAATTGCTAGCTGAATTATATATTATAAAGATAATTAATTGGTTAATTAATTATTGAGAAAGATTCTAAATGTGATATTGTGTCCTTTTATGATTTGGACTCCTACCTATTTTATGATTAGGGTTTAGGTTTCTACCCTTATAAATAGAGATCTCCATCCATGTATTTTATTATCCCCACCATCGTGAAATACTAGAGTAGGGAGAATAGTCGAGAGTGTGAGAATACAAATAGTGAGATTATTGTGTGGGTTTCTAGATGAGCTAGAAACGAGTCCACAATAGTGTGTTTGTAAACTCTCCGGAGTCGTCTATTATTATTCTAGTGAAAGATTTGCAGCGGCGAGAGTGGACGTAGCCCTCGTTAACGGGTGAACCACTATAATTCTTGTGTCTTTATTTTTCTCGTTCTATTTTCGTGTTTGTTTATCGCTTCTTGTAGAGACGGAATTGGGCGCAAATCCCAACAAATATAAATAATATGTGAATATAAAAATGCGACAAGGAGTATAATAGTATAATGTATAAAAATGTATAATTTTGGTACAAAAAATCAACTCATTTATGAAGAAAAATAGAAAATTTTAATTAAAAAAATAAATTTCAAATTTTATTATTGTAAAAAATATTGAAAATTCGAGTAACTAATGTCAATATATCTTTGAAAATTTAAAATTTATTTTCAACATGATTATAATAATATAAATACTCTCTAAACCTTAATTTAATGTGCACACTATTTATTTTTAGATATCTCAACTTGTATGTATAATTTTTTTAAATTATATTTTTCTTTATAATTTTTAAATTTTATTGCAATTAATAAAAAATACAGTACTTTTTTAACATTTTTTAGTAAAACAAAAAAACCTTAGTTTTTTAATTAACGAAAATGTGAAACGGTGCATATTGAACCGTTCCATTTAATGAAACAAAACTTGAAAGTATAAAAAAATATATAAATTTTATAATTAAAAATATAAGTTTAATTACTTAAAAAAAATACATTATTAAATAGATATATATACTTACTTCAATTAAGTACACACACCACGTATATATAGGTACAGTAGAGTAGTAATCTATAGAAGCGCTGACTCCAATGTGACCAATGGAATACGTTCACACTACAGATTATATTAATTTTTTTATTCTTCAAATTCAGATATTAAATATTCATTTTTTTTCTTTTGCAAGGCCGAAACAGTTCTCTTCACCTTTTTCACATCTCAATAAAAGTCCCCCTCAAAATTCTTTTCATATTTCCATACCATAATTTCTCTTCTCTCTTTTTTCTGAATCGTCTTTCCCCTTCGTCGTCTGCTTCCATCCTCGATCATCATGTGCAGGCCAATGGCTCCCCGCCGCACTCCGACTACTCCGCCGATCGCCTTCTTCGTATTCGGATTGAGTTACGCATATTTCGTGTTTTTTTCCTGCAAATTTCGCTCCCTCCGGTCAAATTTCGCTATAAATATATAAACATATTATATATAATATATTAAACAATATTAAACCATATTATATCAAATAATATTATATTCGGTAGTATTATTTATTCCGTGTATTTAAGATATAAATATCATGAATAAAATTAATTTATTGCTAATTAATTTATTCATCTCTCTTATATCCGAGAATAGTACCATTCAACTATAAATATCCATGAATAAAATTAATTTATTGCTATAGTATCATTCAAATTTAATTATTATGCGAAACAAATCCACTCATGAGTTTTACATAATAATTCCTTATGAACTTATCTCGGGTATATTATCAACCTTATCGGGATACACTTTCCCGTCAAGAATTCAAGGCGTGTCATATATAAAATACCGTGATCCAACTTTACCGGTAATTGACTGGTTATACTAATCAATCAATTTCTTTGGAAAATCAAAGTCACTAATATTAAATATACACACCCGCAATAATATCGGGGATTAAGAATAAAATACATTGAGCTTTAAATCCATTATCTAAGGCAATCCTAATCGATAAATCTCAAGCGATCCACCCAATACACCAAGTGTACAAGTGTGATAAAATAATTAAGACAAATTATTTTCTCCTTCACACAACGACTATACCGATGGATTGGTCCCTCTCCATCTGGGTCGTGAGCTACTGTTTGATTAATATACGAGTAACCGATAGTATGATCTTCCGTGTGGCGTCGCACATCATACTAACTACAACATATACTCCCTCCGGCCATTAATAGATGTCATACTTTTCTTGACACGGAGTTTAAGAAAATTGTTATTTTTTTATTAAAAAGTAAAGATTGAAATATATTTTAAAAGTGAAAAGTAAAGTAGTTGTGAGTAAAGTTTTAAAAAGTAAGTGGGGTAAAGTAGAATAAAATTGTATATTAAAATGAAAAAGTTAGAATAATTATTTCATTTTTTGGGGTGTGTCAACTATTGTTGGACACCCCAAAATGGAAAGTATGACAACTCTCTTTGGACCGAAGAAGTATAATCTAGGACTATATTTGCATATATTTAATTATCAATAATTAAAGGCAAACAATTATTTATATAATTAAATAGATTAAATGCTATGACCGGGAGTTTACGTCACTTAAATCTAGACATTAAGTATACAACTCCAACAGTTTTTTGGGGTTTCAACAGGTTGCTGATTTTGGGGAATGACATCAGCTATATTGGGATTTAAAATGTCATTATTTGGGGCTATGGGTTGAGGTGGATGGGGAGGTGGTGGTATGACAGGAATAATGGTTGTGGGTGGAATATGAGGTATGAAATGAGACTCATTAAAAGTGACATGAGAATCCACATCAGCAAGGGAATTCTGGAGAGCTGGAAAAATGGATTCATTGAAGGTAACATTTCTGGTGATGATGATTTTCTGAGATGAAAGTTGTATTTTGTAGCCTTTGTATTGAGGATGAAAGCCCAGAAAAATGGATGGTTTGGATTTGGGATCAAGCTTATCAGAATTATATGGTTTGAGAAAGGGAAAATCTTGACAACCAAAGACTTTAAAGGTGGAATAATCTGGTTTATTACCGGTAAGGAGGGTAAAAGGGATTTTGAAATGCAAGGATGTTTGAGGGATCATGTTTAACAAATGGGCAGCAGAAGAGAAGGCATCTTCCCAATAAGCTTTAGACAAGCCAGAATGTGAGAGGAGACTGAGGCCAGATTCTATAATATGCCTATGTTTTCTCTCCACAGCACCATTTTGCTGTGGAGTATAAGGACAGGATTTCTGATGCAAAATACCAAAATCATTGAAGAGTTTAACCAAAGGGTAGAACTCACTGCCACCATCAGATTGAACTACTTTGATTTTGCTGTGAAACTGATTCTCAACAAGGTTTTTGAAATGAACAAAGGCAGCAGTGGTATCAGATTTTGCAGCCAAGAAATATATCCAAGTGTACCTGCTGTAATCATCAACCAAAGACATATAATATATGTTACCATGAATGGATCTAAGGGGTGCAGGGCCCCAGAGATCAGTATGTATGAGATCCAAAGGTTTTGAAGATCTCAGATGTGTATGAGTGTATGGTAATCTGTGAGATTTTGATTGTGCGCAATTAGAACAGAAATTAAAATTGTTAGCATTCACAAAAGGAATGTTACAAATATGAAGTATTTTCTTAGTAATATCAATAGAGGGGTGGTCAAGCCTTCTATGCCATAGTTATAAAGTCTTATTGGACTGGACAACAGAAGAAAAAGAAAATGCAGGAGCAACAGTGGTAAGGTGACTGGTTATGCATGATGACTGAGGTGAAACAGGTGTGAGCTGGAACTGGTAAAGCCCTTGGCTAAGCTTGCCCGTGAGGAGGACCTGCCTTGTGCCCTTGTCCTTGAAAACACAAAAGAAATGGTGAAATTCAAAGAACACATCATTATCTTTTGCAAATTGAGCAACACTCATGAGATTTTTAGTGATGGCGGGTACATGTAAAAGATGGTTTAGTTTGAAAACAGATGGTGATGGGGTGGGTTTGGAGGGCTTGACAAGTGTCTTACCAACATGAGAAATGTCAAGGTTCATACCATTCCCAATTTGTAACTTGTTGGGGCCATCATATTCATTTGAGAAGCTCAGATTAGAGAGGTCATTAGTGATGTGATGAGATGCTCCTGAATATGGATACCAACTAGCCTCTGAGCTCCCTTCCGCATTTGAAAAATTAGCTGACCCCTGGTGTAGTTATTACCTTGGTAAGATCCTTGATATGACCCCTGAAAACCAGTTTGTTGATTTCCTCCTTTATACCCATCTGAACTGGTATTTCTGGGATTCTGATTAGGCACAAAATCTGAGTTGAACATGTGGTGACATCTATCTGCAGTGTGGTTGTTATAACCACAAATTTGGCACTGAACCCTAGGCGCACCATTGCCTCTTGCACCTCTGCCTCTATTTGGACTTCCTCTACCTCTGTAATTGGGGTTCCCTCTACCCCTATTGGCAGATGATGAACCTCTACCTTTGTGATTGGCATAGTTAGCAGTGGCAAGATTTTTCTCAGAATTTAATTGGCTCTCAACTCTGCTTTCATAACTCAATAGTAAAGATGTGAGCTCCTTCATACCATAACTCTCTCCTTTGGAATTTACAGTGACTACTACAACATCATATTCACTGCCTAGCCCACTGAGCACATACAAGATCTGGTCATCTTCTTTCATCCTTTCTCCAATGCTGGCCAAGGCATCACACAAAGCTTTCATCTTGTTCAAATAATCCCTCATGGAAAGGGCTCCTTTCTTCAAATTTTGAAGCTGCAATTTATATTGCATTTTTCTAGCAACACAGAGACTAGAAAAAGACCCTTCAAGGTTTTGCCAAATCTCATAAGAAGTGTTGAACCCAACCACAGATACAAGTATGGATTCAGATAAAGTAGAGAGAATCCATGATGCAAGCAATTGATCTTATCTCTGCCACAGTATAAAATTAGGGTTGGGGTTCAAACCTGCTTCTTCTCCAGATGTGATGAATCTGGAAGGTTGACTTTGTGTTCCATCAAGGAATCCATCTAGCCCGTGACCTTTGACAGCTATCATCACCTGTTGCCTCCATATGAGAAAGTTCTCGTCGATGAGCTTCACCGAAACTTGATGGTGACTCAGCTGGATTAATCCTTGCTTGCTCAGAAGAGACGAATCTGCTCTTTCGTCGGCCATTGGAAAGCTTCGCTAGAAACTGATTCCAAATCAAATCACGTGCTCTGATACCATATTGAGTTTCTTGTATTTCGATGGAGGCGAAAAAGGAAATGAGAAACGACGTTTTCGAATCACAAAACCTTGGGATTGCGGCTCCCATAGGTTCGGTATTTATATCACAATAAATAAACCCTAAAAGGGTTAACGGTCCGTACATAGGAGACAAGACACATTAACAGAAATTAAATAAACAATTAGGTCTAAATCCGGAATTGAAACGACGTCGTATTGAGTCGCAAAGAGGGCTGCAATTAGGGCTTCAAGACGATGTCGTATGCAATTGAATTTGGGGAAAATACACAGCGCTTAATAACACCCCACACTTATTGGTTTATTGTTTTCTAGTTCCTAAATTATTAGGGTTTGGATTTATGATTTATCGATCGGTGCAGATGAAAACACAGGTTGAATATCAATAATAAATTTTGGGTGTGTTTTTTCGTTTTTTTTTTTTTTTTTTCAATTATTCCCTCTTTCATAAAATTTAACAGAAATGTTTTTGGAAAAAAGAAATATAAAAAAATGTTTAAAGACCATTATTACACATTTCACAAATGAGATGCATGGTTCATTATTTGACATGCAATTACATACACACAACAATGATATAACTTAAAACTCAGAGACTTATGTGGTGTGGCAAGACTCAAGGAGCTAGTGTCCACCCCTACTTATTATCTTCTCGATCGACCACATTATTCTTTACGTTTGAGAAGAACAAACAAGTTCAACTCCCACCCCGGATTTTCTTGGGATGCCTGGGCAAGTTTCTCTTCAAAAATGCGAAAGACATCGTCCAAGATTCCATGTCCAAAATGCTCCTCTATAAGCCCTCCCATGATGGCTCTGATACCATTGGAAACATCTTTGGGGCTACTGGGACGGTACGAGGCCGTCACTTTAGGCAAGGCCTCCATTTTCTCGATATCAAAATTCCCATCTCGTTTCACAACCTCTTCGATCTCACGTGGACTCGCCATGTACGTAGGCACGTTGAAGCTATCCACCATTTCTTCTGCGATTACTCCCTGTTGTAAAACCAATATAATAAATACACACACACATATATATATATATATTAATAGGCAGCAATAAACAAAAATAATAAATTGATAAAAAAATATATATAAAATTTTGACTGATCACCTGTTTTGCAAGGTCCATAAGGGAAGCTCCCAGCCTATCAGCGATGATCACAAATGCGTCTTGAGAGTGGTGGACATGGTCCGGGCGAGCCGGAAGGATGATGATGAGCAATCCTCGTGGAACGATTTCTTGTGCTCTGGCACGCAGGAAGTTGGACAAGTCCTTGGAATGCTGGCGCGAGTAGGCCTCGAAAACCTCTTCGTTTTCGCCGATGTAGTGTATCCTCCCCTTGTTGTAAGCGGGTGAGCCTGGGTCCATGATCTCTTTGGGGACCTGGGAAAGCCACTGGAGGGAGTAGGAAGAGTGGGCGATGTGGAGAGATGAGCAAGGGAACAGGCGGCCGTAGAAAGAGCCAGGGACGCCCGAAGCGTAGTATCCTCTCTTGGGCGGGAGGGAACACCTGAACAGAGTGTTGAAATCGTTGAGTGTGTGGTCGTTGAAGTGGACCTGGAATTCCGGCATGGATTTACTGTTTAGGTATTTCAGTTTCACGGATTCGATGATGTTGTCCATGGCCATGCATGTGTTCTGTCCCACCGAGCAGCCTAAATCGGCAATGCAGAAGCTCGAGCTGGATGAATTCGTCCAAGGTTCAAGATGGTCGGC
Source organism: Euphrasia confusa (assembly GCA_954870475.1). Lineage (NCBI taxonomy): Eukaryota > Viridiplantae > Streptophyta > Magnoliopsida > Lamiales > Orobanchaceae > Euphrasia > Euphrasia confusa. Next base: position 31,793,178 of record OX940960.1, read on the forward strand.
TATGGATTTTTGAATCAGCAACTTGCCGGCTTCCATAACAGCTCTCTGCATGCATCAACAAAACCAACGATTAATTAATTAATTGTAACCACTAGCTTCTTGTTTTTCTTCACTATTTGTTTCTAATTAGTTTTATTAATTAGATATGGTTACTACACACCTGATACAAGGAGTTTTTTGTATAGCTTTGGGTGCCATCTCCAGCAACCATTGCAACCCCATTCGCGAAATCTGCCATATCTCTTTACTCTCTTTGTGTTTTTGTGTGTTTATCTTCAACTAATTATAAATACAAGAGTCACAGAAATCGATCGAGCTATATATAGACCCCAGCTGCAAATTTAGGATCTCTTCTTTTGGACTGAAAACGACTAAACTGAACTTAATAGGTCTGAACTAAATTGAAATTAAGTTGGTACAATTCTTAATTAGAGCATCCCAATGGTAAGTACAATTCCTACTTGGTATCAAATTGTATTTAGTTATACCATTTGGAAGGTAAGTACAATTGATGAGAGATAAAAAAGAGTATCAAAATTTAGATCTAGGTACAATTTGATAAGTGTCTTGTATAGTGGGACTGAAGGAATTACTTAAACGACATAAGCAATTCGATAAAAATAAATAAGAAGACTTACTTGTCTTCGATGCGGAAACGTAAATCGAACGGACTGAATCCTTTTGTTGCGTGTTGCTTCTCGTACTACGCAGTGTCTACAACACTCTCCCGATTGAAGTGTTGAATTGTTCTTCACGATCTAAGAACCACAATGATATGTTTATTTATGTTTATTTTTCTCTGTGTTTTTTTCTTCTGTGCGTTAACATTTGCAGTCAATTGTGTGTATAATTAATCAGTATAATATACACAGTAACTGCGCAAAATAACCGCAGTAGTAATGTTTTGGATATACATCTATAATATATATTATATTATATTATATATATATATATATATATATATATATATATATATATTATATTATGAATTAAAATACATTTATTTTAATTCCTCAACGGGTCGGGTCGAGCCCACGGGCGACCCTAATCCCAACAGGGACCATATGCATAAAGAAGAAAAATTGTACCTCAAAACCATTGGGATGTTGAGGTAGAAATTGATGCGTACAAATAATGTATGATGTGTAACTAATTTGTACCTAAGAAGAGGTACACCATTGAAGATGCTCTTATGTGGCATAAAATTGTACCTAGAAATACAATTGTACAAATAATGTATGATGTGTAACTAATTTGTACCTAAGAAGAGGTACACCATTGAAGATGCATTTATGTAGCATAAAATTGTACCTAGAAATACAATTGAAGATGTAATTACAATTGATGAGAGATAAAATTGAGTATCAAATTGTTGATACTAAGTACAAATTAAAAATGTGTCTTGTATTGTGAGGTCCACTCCCAAAAAAGATGAATAATTGTACTCAAATAATTGGGATATTATATTGATAAGTACAAATATTTTGTTATGTGTCAACTAAATTGTACCTCACTTAAATTGTATTTAATTTCATTTGTGATGTGACACCAATTTGTACTTACAAATAAGTATACCATTAGAGATGGTCTTATAATCTAATTATTATTATTTTCGATTTATCTCAATGGGTGAGCTAATGTACGAGGATTATAGAGAGATTCTTGAGAGTTGGAATTAGTGTGAGAATTTTTGTAAGGTTGGTATAACGATTCAAATTATGGACGAATCGAAGAATGAAAATGCACATGCTCTCCGTCACTCCATTACCACCAACACACCACATACATTGAAGCAGTGGAGCCGTATATGTATGTTTGTGGTGGTTCATCAATTATGTTTTATAAGTTGGAGAGAAAAAAAAATTATCTCACAAGATTGTTGGTCTATTGATCGATATATTTACTAAATTATTGTTTCATATTCTTCAGGGCATAGTGAGGGGTAAGGCTTGTAATGATATAAGTGTAATTTCGCAGCAACGCAAAGTTCGACAAATTTTATTGAAATATTATAAAGGTTTGTCCAAAAGTGAGACTTGTGAGCTCTCTTATCTTTATAAAAAAAATATTATTGTTTCATAATAATATACTACTACTTCACTTTTGTATTTTAATTAAATATTTATTTCATTATTTCACAAAAAAAATTGTTTTTTGTCACTTTTGTATTTTAATTAAATATTTATTTCATTATGTCACACAAAAAAAAAAGTTTTTTGTCCTATTGTCACTGCAACTCAAAATATAAATAAATATAAATAAAAAATAAATTAAAAACAAATTACCTCTTTTTCCTTTCAATTACACAGTACTCCCTCCTTTTCTTTAAATAGTGCATAGAGAAATATACACGTAGATTAAGAAAAAGTGATTTTTTGTGTGTTTAATAATATAAAGTAGGGGTATAATAGGTATTGATGTGTAAGTAATAAAGTAGATAGTTGAAAAAGTAATGGTATAAAGGTAAATAAATGTGTATTGAGAGGATAAAGTTGTGAAAAGACATTCCATTTATGGAATGTGCACTGTTTTAAGGGATGGACTAAAAAGGAAAGTATGCATTGTTTTAAGGGATAGAGGGAATATACTATAAATTACAAATTAATCTAGCAACTAGCAACAACAGATATTTAATTTATTTGTTATTTATATAATTGTGATAATATATTACTACTTCACTTTTGTATTTTAATGAAATATTTATTTTATTATTTCACAAAAGATTTGTTTTTTGTCGCCATTGGCATTGCAACTCAAAATATAAATAACAGATAAATTAAAAATAAATTACCTCTTTTTCCTTTCAATTACACCGTACACTAAATTACAAATTAATCTAGCAACTAGCAACAACAGGTATTTAATTTATTTGTTATTTATATAATTGTGTTTTATTTATTGTATTTTATTTATTTAAGATGTTTATATATTATGTTTAGGATTAGATTTCAAATTTATTATATTATTTGAGATTTAAAATATTTAATTTAAGATTCTATGGTGTAGTCAATTCAAATTTCATTGAATTTTTTTTATTGATTATATGGATTTTTATAGATTTTATTGAATTGCGTATAATATATTTTTTTTAATTATTTTTATTGTTCTATTCATTGTTCCGCTATAAAAATTTACATTAACACACTTATATATAAGAAAACAATATTATTTATTTTTGTTTTTTATAAATAATTTTCAAATTTTATTATTTTTAATAATAATTTTAATAACTTTTCTATAAATAATTTTCAAATTTTATTATTTTTTAATATTAATTTATTAAAAGAAAAATAAGTATATTTTTTATATAATTTTTTAAGTATTATTTTTATTATAATAATTTAGTTTATTAAAAAATAAATAAATATAAATATAAGTTTTTATTTATTTTTAAAATTTTATTACTTTTAATAATGATTTATGTTATTAAAAGTGAAATCCATGAAAATCTCTTCTTATTACGAAGAGATTTTAAAGAGCAAAAAGTATTCATGTTTTGAATACGTAAATTTTTAAAGACTTTTGAAAATTCTATTGAATACCTCAAAATTCTTTTGAACTTTTCAAAATCATGATTGAATAACGCTAAACTTTAAAAGTCTTAACAAATCCAAGAACTCTCTAACCAATACACCATTGAGATTTCAAAACATTTTAAACAGATTCAATATTTAAAATTTTATAGTCTGCTATATTTATTTTATTCAGATTTAAGAATTTCTACTACAGTTCTATTGTTTATAGTCTGCTATAATATTTAAAATATCTAATTAAATTGATATATATATATATATATATATATATATATATATATATATATATATATATATATATATATGTGTGTGTGTGTAGTTAGTTTTATTCTTCTTAATTGTTTTGCATATAAATGTTTGAAGTAAATAATTGTTTTTGTTATGTTTTTCACGTAAGATGGAGATATTTTAAAGAGATAATATCAATTTACGTCCTGTAACTAAGGTCGAATTCAATTTTAGTCCCATGTCTTTCAAAATCATCAAATGTCATCCTTTTCGTCCAATTTTGGAAAGTACCGTTAACTATTGCTGACGTGGCAAAGATCTCCTTTTAACCAAAGTTACGCAGTGCGTCAAATCCAATTTTAGTCCTGTATCTTTCAAAATCATCAAATTTCATCCTTTTCGTCCAATTTTGTAGAACACCGCTAACGATTGAAAATCATTTTCATTTTTTTATTAATTTGCAATGATTTTTTTCGTAATATTTGACTGCGTATTCCTTTTTAAATTCGGATAATCACATTTATCCCGTTGTAACTCTAATTGTAGAAGACAAAATTCATTGAAAAGGTACCGTCGACAACAACAAGAATCGGTGTAACCCTATAAATCAGCAAGAAGTTTGAAAATGAAAGAAGAGTTTGATCGAGGACAAGCAGAATCTAAGCATATATGGGTGAAAGAAATGGAGGATAAGCTCAGGCGAGTCGAGAGTTTAAACAAGAACGTAGAGAATCAGATCACGAGAATCCAGACGAATTTCTACGAGGCTCGTTCATGCCTCTACCACCTCTCGGATAAGCTAAGCACTGTGAAGTCGAACGTGGAAGACGTCAATGAAGCTGTTGTTGGGAGTCCAACCCTTGTTCGGATTAAAGCATCGGTCGGAGGAGTGTTAGAGGTGGAGCCAAACCATCGGGACGAGTCAAAGATGAGAAAAACGAACGAAAGAGTCGCTGGAATCAACGCGCGCGCGCTTCGTCCGCCGGGGTGACGACTTGCAGAGTCGTTTCCTCCTTCCAGCTACGCGACGGTGGGTGGAGCGCGACGGTGGGTGGCGCACCGGCGCGTTCCTGGGCGTTTCCAGCGGAAGTTTGACCGCGTTTTGACCTTGGGTTTCTTGGAGATTGGGTTAGGGTTTTACACCTCCTATCTATAAAAGGACCTCCTCCCCTCATTCATGCATAACCTAGAGAACACATAGAACACAAAATAGTGAGTCGAAAAGAGATCTATCGAGATCCGGTCCTGTACACGAGAATATTATTATCGAATAATATTGGGTGTGGTGTCCGTGGAAGTAGGCATTCTTGGCCGAACCACGTAATTTCTTGTCTTCCTTTTTTATTCCGCTTTATTTATCAAATCGAACCTACCCTTTGACGATCGACGGGGATATACCGGCCTAAGAAGCGTATATTCCCCAACAGCTGTCGAGATCACTATGTCTGAAAACAGTAATATTCAACATGTTGAAATCATAGATGACACTAACACAGTTACAGGGGGTTGGAAAAAAAGAAAGAAAAGGATCACCAATTCCACGTGACCATTCAGATTAGAGACCTCTAGCAAGGCATCCTGAAAAGGACCAAGAAATCGAACACATCCGTGATAAACTCAGCCACGCGCAAGGAAACAACAATAACAACGTCGATGAACTATCTCGAAACCGAAGCGAAGCTGCAAGGGGAGATCCTGAACATGAAGCAGGAGAATACAAAAGTGCGGGGGGAGCTCCATACGGTGTTGGACCACGTGAGCATGCTGCAGGTGGAGACGGAGAAGACGTTGATGCAGGTGAAAGAGGAGTTTGGGATCTCGACGGATCAACCGAAGTTTCAACATAATTTGAGCAAGGCGCAGGTCCCGGTGCGCGCGTTTATATTCGGGTTTATAGTTGGATTTTGTTGCTTTTGATTTCGGATTTTGGCTCTCTCAGTTCTAGGGTTCAAAGGAGAATGAATAGAATTTCATGATAATTTCCCAAATTACGATTCAATAATTCTGAGGTGCCAAAATATTGGTGTTTATAGCTTTTAATTATGAAATATGTCATCTATTTTTCGGGGGAATATGCATCCCAATACACGTGGCATAACGACTCCCGATATATTTGTGCCGCGTGATTTAGGTTAGACGGAGGTCTTTGCCACGTCAACAATCGCTGCTCTGCAAAATTGGATGGAGAGGATGACATTTGATGATTTTGAAAGATACAGGACCAAAATTGAATTCAGCGCACCGCGTAACTTTGGTTAGACGGAGTTCTTTGCCATGTCAGCAATAGTTAACGGTGCATTGCAAAATTGGACGGAAATGATGACATTTGATGATTTTGAAAGATACAGGACCAAAATTGGATTCGCTCTTAGTTACAGGACGTAAATTGATATTATCTCTATTTTAAAAGAACTCAAGATGACTTATCTTCTATTTATACTCCGCTCCGAGTGAACCCAGTCAACCCACTATTAATGTGTTGGAAAAATCAATCCACCGTAGAAATGAATTGGATTCCAATGAAATAGTTAGTGATCCGGGATTACAAAAACCAATTGAAGAGTATGATATATTTCTATTCGAAATCGTGTGCGTGTGCGAAAAGAATATTTGACTATAAGGGGCCTTGTCAACTCTTTGGGCATATATGTATCCGAAAAAAATATAGCAATCAAGAACATAGTTTTCAAGGTATTTGGTACAAAAGGTTTTCATGGCTGAGTAGCATATCAAAGAATATACTCCCTCGGTCCAAATACAATTGTCATACTTTCCTTTTTGGGATGTCCAACAATAGTTGACACACCCCAAAAAAAGAAATAATTATTCTAACTTTTTCATTTTAATATACAATTTTATTATACTTTATTCCATTTACTTTTTAAACTTTATTCACAACTACTTTACTTTTCACTTTTAAAATATATTTTTATTCTTTACTTTTTAATAAAAAAATTAAAAAATAACAATTTTCTTAAACTTCGTGTCCAGCAAAGTATGACATCTATTAATGGCTGGAGGGAGTAACATATTGTTTTTGGTGTCATCTATTTAAGAACCCAATAAAGGTGGCCGATATAAAGAAGTCCCTTTCACAAAAATGGAGTATAGTAATTGGAAAACGGTAATTGTATAATGCCCAATTTAATTTTTTTTTATTTTTTTTTATTTTTATATAATGATAAATACAACTAATTTAATAAATATCTTAAAATTCAATTTTTATCTTTCATCATTATATATTAAAACATATTTTTTCTATTTAATAGCTTTTTTTGATATAAATAAGTGTAAATATAAAAATATTCATTATTTTTAATTTAAAAAATTATTATTTTATTTTTGTTGCGCAATATATATTTTATATACTATATCTAATTATAATAAATATAAAAAAAATAATTAAAATATTATAACATATTTAAAAGAATTTTTTTAAAGAAATACTGCCTATAGGCAGAATCTGCCCATTTAGCAAGACTCATTGGAAAATTGGAAAAATGCAATAGAAAAATTCAATCAGCAGGTTGGTGCAGCAAATAGTTGCCACAATAATGCTAGAATTAAGTTTGAAGCTTTTCGAGATCAAAGGCACAGTCTAGTGAATGGTGAAATTATACAAAATCGCATGCGACAGCAACGTAGCTGTGTGTGGGGTAAAGACTAAAGACGTGAAGTTTCAAATGATATTCACGTGCAGTATTAACTATAGGGGTGGACATGGGATGGACACGTGTCCCCCCACACTCAACTCCTACTCTCTCTTTTCTGGTTTTCAATATTTACTTTTGTTTTTTAATATATTTATGTGCATCGAATTAGCTGGACATGGGTCCGGATTCTCTGAATTCCATACTGATAATTTATTTTTGAGACAGAACAATTTATTTTTAGTCAGAACGAGATGAGAGCAGCATTTAAAAAGTTAGTGTTGGGGTTTTTGCCACTCTCATTGAATTAAAAGTATTTTTATTTTATGTGGAATTGTTTTTACATTTCTGGAACATTATTAAGAGAGTTCAAATCACAAATCAAAGTAGTGGAGCAGTTATTTAGGAATTAATGGGCTGAAATGGAGGTTACAAATGGCGGTTACCAAGGAGAGAAGTGGGCTGCAGGAGTTAATGAAGTAGTGACAGCAAATGGAGTCATGGAACAAGGAAGTTGAAGAAGTCCCACTACCTAAGGAATGAAGTGTTATATATTGAAGATAAAACGAATTCATTTTTTACGGCTTACATTGAGGAAAATTCAGAAGAAAAATAGAGAGTACTCGAGTGAAGAGTTTCGATATTTTTCCTTTATCATTTTTGAGAGCCCGAGTGACGCTTTCTACATTGAAGATCAAAGAAGAATAATTGAGAATACTCGAGTGAAGAGTTTCGATATTTTTTTCTTATCATTTCTGAGAGCCCGACAACTTTCCGGATTGAAGCTAAAGAGAGAAGAAAAATAGTGTTGCTCGAGTGAAGAGTTTTCGATATTTTTCTTTATCATTTTCGTGAGATTTTATTTCAAGTACTACGACTGTATTGTAGTCTTGGTATTTTCGAGCGAATATTGTAATCATTTATGAGTAAATTTTGTGGCCTTGAGGCTGTTGCAAGTTGTTCGAGTGGAGAACAACTTGTAAATTTTTAATCCCCGTTGTCGTTTTAATTTCCGCTACTTTAATTTAGTACAGGTACCGTAGTTGCGTCTCCAGGTTCTAACAAGTGGTATCAGAGCGGTGCACTCAACTGACCGAGTGCTGATCGCTGGGTATGGATACCAACTACTTGCAACGTACTATCGTACTCGACGGGACAAATTACTCACATTGGAAAGTTCACACAAGGTGCAAAATCAAGTCCATCGACACGCGAGCATGGGACAGAGTTGAAGATGGATGGGAACCTCCGATGCACGAAGATCGTGGTGTTACAGTCCACAAACCATCAAGTCTATGGAGCAAAGAAGAAAGAGAGGCTGCATGCGCAAATGAGAAGGCGAAGTCCGTTATCTACAGTTCAGTCGACACCTATATGTTCAGATTGATCAAGGACTCAAAGTCAGCAAAGGAGGCTTGGGACATGTTGCAGAACCATTTTGAAGGATCCAACAGAAGTTCAGAGACCAACAGGAAACGATCATATTATGAGGGATCAAAGTCCAGAGACTACTCAACACCCATAGAAAGTTGGGTAGAAAAGTCGCAACATATCCAGATGATGGACATACGACAAGGTATGACAATGATTATTCTACATTAATTCCTCTAACATCTGTTGTTTGTGATTCATATAGTGACGATGTACAAGATCAACCTCCTCCACGTTCGACGGTTCCAGAACCAATTGTTGGGATTTTGTAAGGATCTCATCCATACCCCAATAGATGGAGTTTACGTATTTTACAAGCATGAAAAGTTGCGGAAGAAGAAATCATGCATAACACGTAAAATCCTAAACATGGATCTAGTGCGCACGTAGTAGTAAGAACAATTATTGAGTTAGTATAAGAATCGTGTACCTTGTGATTCTTTGTATGTAATCGATGCCCGGACGTAGATAGATCAGCCGCGAAAATACCCGGCCTCAATTCGTTGCACGAGCCTTCGTTGATCCTTGAAACGACACGAACTTGGACTTGAAACGAACCCCGCTCGATTCCTCGATTCCTCCGGCCTCTTCACGAAATTCTCTCACGAATATATGATGATGTAGTAGTGAATTTCGTGGTCATAGGGTCCCTTTATATAGGAGTAATCCCATTGGGTTTCCTAGTAGGCGTAGGAGTCCAAAAAGGAAGGAAATCGGAAAATTTCCAAAAATTCACGATCTGGAGGACCAGGAGCCCGCCTGGGGGGTCAAGCGGCCGCTTGGTCCACCGACTTACCCCAAGCGCCCGCTTGGGGGGCGTAGCGGCCGCTTGGCTGTCCAGAACTTGATTTCTCTCCGTTTTCTTCGTCGTTTCACCCCGGTTCCCAACCGACGTTTGTATACTCCAAGTATACATGATCAAGAGGGTCGTGTGACTCATTTGGCATGATCATCGAGTGTTAAGTTCGTGTTCTCGACAAGACACATAACACCGACTAATCGATCCATCTACATAGGACGCACTATATAACTTATCTCGGTGCAACACACGAAGAATGAAGGACACAAATCCAACAATCTCCCACTTGGACTTCAGATCCAGTGTGTATCCACATTTCCCTTATCGCTTGATGTCTAAGTTCGAACTAGAGGTAAGACCAGTGTCACCCTCGTTCCGTTCGAACCTTTCTCGGATATATGAGCGGATTGCGAACCGGATGATCACTATGATACATATCCGGGCGTGGCCACGCAGTTTTGCAATCCCAACTCTCCGAGTGGCCTTTAAGACATTTAATCCTACCTCGTAGGAGGATAATCCCATCTTGTCAATCTAAGTGCTCCCACTTGTTTCTTGAGGTATCCAACGACTATCTTTATAGCTCCGTTTTACCGAAAGCGTTTGACAGCGTCAAAACACAACATTACACAATGTAGCTACTCTAGACTACTCAGGTCTGAGGAGACGTCCGAAAGCTATAAGATTTGGTATTATGACACACTGCCTTATATACCATTCTTAGGCGAGTCACGTCCGACACCCAGCTCCCATCCGTTGTCTATACAATTGTACTCGACGTCCCACGTCTAGCCCATGAGGTGGCGCTATAGTACAACTTGCAATCTAATCTTTATATTGATCAATTGTGTCTGTTCGTACACGGTGATCTAGATTAAGGACATTAAGTTGATTTTAATTTTAGTTCAATCACTGAGCCTCATTATGTGACATTATCACATAACTCAGATAAAATTTAAAATCTACATTTGAACAGTTCATATAATCCAAACCAATAAAATATGAATGAGTTGATTTATCAATCAACCTTGAATGTGTACTTTACAATCTCCGTTTGTAAATAAATTACAACATAAGAATTTAGTCTCTAAGACGTTTAATTCCTATCACAGTGCTTAAAGTCTCGTGCTTTGACCGCGGGAGAGGTTTGAATAATGGGTCAGCAACGTTATCCTCGGTTGCTACTTTGCAAATTTCAATATCACCTCTCTCCACGATCTCGCGAAGAATGTGAAACTTCCTGAGCACGTGTTTGGATTTATGGTCATCCCTCGGCTATTGTGCCTAGGCTATAGCTCTACTATTATCACAATAGAGAACTAAAGATTTGACAACACTAGAGATGACACCAAGCTCCTCGAGGAACTTTTTCATCCATACACATTCCTTTGCAGCCTCCGAGGCCGCAATGTACTCAGACTTTGTAGTTTAGTCGGCGATAGTGCTTTGCTTGGAACCCTTCAAACTAAAAGCACATCCTATTCAGACAAAAGACATAACTAGATATAGATCGGAAATCGTCTGAAAACTCGCATCCGTATATCCCGTCATTTCTAACTCTTCTTGTCCCCATAGACAAGATAATTCTCCTTAGTCCGGTTAAGGAACTTGAGAATATTTCTGGCCACATCCCATGCGCCTCACCCTAGTTTGATTTAAAACGACTCGTCATGCTCAAAGCATACGATATGTCTGGCCTCATACATATCATGGCATACATAATCGATCCTATTGCCGAAGCATAAGGAACATTATACATCCTCTTTTGCTCATCATCTCCTTGCGGACACTGAGTCTTGCTAAGAGACGTGTCATGTGTCATGTATTGTGATTCTCCCAGATCCTTCATAGAGAGACACTTTCCGAGCCACTCCTTCACAGAGTTCAACTTCGGAATGTCATTTCCTATAAGGAGTATGTCATCGACATACAACACAAGAAAACGATTGCGCTCCCACTGACCTTCTTGTATACACAAGATTCCGCTGGGTTTCGTTTATAGCCGAATTCCATTATGGCTTCGCTGAAATGCAGATAACTCCGAGATGCTTGCTTAAGTCCATAAATGAACCTCTTAAGCTTGCATACCTTCTTAGCCCTTTTTGGATCGATAAAACCCTTAGGTTGTGTCATATACACATCCTCTTCAAGAACTCCGTTCAAGAAGGCGGTTTTAACATCCATTTTCCAAATCTCATAATCAATGAGTGGAAATGGCAAGAAGTATCCTAACGGACTTGGAGTCCATTTCGGATTTCATGGCTCTCAGCCATTTCTCGGAATCCGGAATTTTCAAGGCTTGACTATAGGTCGATGGATCGTTACTCTCTAAGAGAAGAACCTTATATCCCTCGTCCCTTAAGATACCTATGTATCTATCGGGTTGAGTTTTAATTCTTTTCGACCTACGAGGAATAGTTACCACCTCCACGGCTTGAGGAATCACCACGACCTCGTCGTTTGTTTCCTCGGTAACTGGTTGTTCATCGTGGAACTCGTTCCAGAACAACTTTACTCCCACTATCTTTCTTAGAAAGGAATAACTTTTCCAAAAAGATACCATCGCGAGCAACAAAAGTTTTGTTCTCCGATTGATTGTAGAAATAATATCCTCGGGTTTCTTTTGGTAAACCACAAAGAAAACCTTGTTAGATTTGGGTTCAAGCATACTAGAGATATTTCTCTTGACGTAGGCTTCGCAACCCCAAATCATGATATAAGACAAAAATCGGGACCCTCCTGCTCCATATCTCATATGGTGTCTTATTCACAGCCTTTGACGACGTCCTATTCAGTATTAAAGCAGCAGTAGAGAGTGCATGTCCACAAAAGGATATAGGAAGTTTCGCTGAGCTCATCATAGATCGAACCATGTCCAACAAAGTTCGATTCCTTCTCTCAGGCACTCCATTCAACTGAGAAGTTCCAGAAGGTGTGAGTTGAGATCTAATCTCACACTTCACTAGATGATCGTCAAACTCTTGACTCAGATATTCGTCTCCTCGATACGATCGAAGAACTTTTATCATCTTGCCAAGTTGATTTTCACGTAACCACCTCGTGCCTGTGAACTCATTGGTCCACACACAACAATCTGTAGTAGGCCCAATAGATCACTAGCTCGCTCACCAGTTCCCAGAAGTGGTGATTTCGTCATTTTTCCTAATAGACATATCGCATGTATCAAATGATTTAAGAACAACCTGCTAGAGGAGTTTCGCAACATGCTTGGTGTTTATATGGCCCAAACAACAGTGCCAGAGGTACGTTTCTCTAATCTCGTTTGATTTAGCTCGTTTGGTATTTATGTTGTATATTCGTTTATCTAAATCGAGCACGTATAAGCCCCGCTCTAGACGTGTCATACCATAGAATACATTACGATTAAACAACGAAAAAATTCCGTTAATAATCGTAAAATTAAATCCTTCAACATCCAATGTTGAAATGGAAATAATATTCATAGTAATACTAGGAACAAAATAAACATTATTAAGTTCTAGCACGAGCCCCGAGGGCGACGATAAACAATAAGACCCTACGGCTAATGCAGCGACCCTCGCTCCATTCCCCACACGTAGATGGACTTCACCTTTCTCTAACTTCTAACTTCTTTGTAGGCCCTCCACACATCTAGCAATGTGAGTCCCACAGCCGGTATCTAATACCCATGAAGTAGTGTTAGAAAGGTGTATATCTACAACATAGATACTTGAAGATGAAGGGGAAACCCCACTCTTCATATCTTCCTTGTATTTAGAACAATCCCTTTTGAAATGGCCCACGCCATCGCAATAGAAGCACTTTGGTCCCACCGAAGTCTTCTTGTCTTTGGCCTTAGGTGCAACAACATCATTACCCTTGCCAATGGACTTGGATTTGTTCTTCTTTTTTTTAGAAATTCCACATTCCTTTATCATAAGAACATCTCTCCCAGAGTTGTTCTTGATCGTAGGCTCTACAGTCTCCAAATGACTATGTAGATCTATCAACGATCTATGTACTCCGTTCACATGATAGTTCGTCCTCAAGGATTCATAACCATCATGCAACGAGTGCAGAATGATATTCGTTTCGGAAAGTACAAGAATTGGAGTTTCATTAGCATTCTCTCGTTTTTCAAATTTGAGATCCAATCTCATGTTTCGATGCCAACCGAGAAAGTTAGTACCGTTCAGTTTTTCCTTCTCAAGGATTGAACGCATAGTAACTTGGGTGATAGAGTTTAGATGAGATATATTAACTACAGAAATAAATAAGCAAGTATTCAGTAAACATTCAAAAGTTTGACAACAAGTCGTTCCTCGAACACTTATGTAGTTGTCTATTTTGTCCTCCAATGTCCAACATTGGTGTCTCTAGGACAAAACAACTCAAAGATCCTCATCTCGCAATTTCTCAAGCCAAGGAGAGCTTGACACTCGAAAAATCCAAGATAGGTAGACAATCTCATTGTCAATGTTATTTCAATAGTCCCACTATCGACAATAACACTCTCGGTCGATAAGAATCCCATTCTTATCTCCTCGCCTCGACTACCACGCCTGCAGTGGGTTCGTCGATGAGAAACCAAAAACACGTTGTAGAGGCCTCGTTGTTCCTCTACCCTCACCTTATCTCAAGATAAAAAATATAGCACCCCGCGGAGGCGGAACCTACCAATTGATGATCGAGAGCTTTAGGGGGTGTGCCTTTTTGGACAAGGCGATAACTCATTTTATGAGACATAGCATGCAGGTTACGTTTTAATCGATTGAACATGATATTAAACGCAAAATAAAACCTAAAGCATGCATACTACCATAGCATATAAAACGCACTCCAATGGCCCCTAAGTTCTATACTATGAAAACGATAAATTACAAATTGGTATCCTCCTCGAGGTACTTGTAATCTTGAGTCTCACTCACGTCTTCGTCTTCTCGAGTCTCACTCGATTATAGCTTTGCGTCTCCTCGAGTCCTACTCGATTTCGTCTTGGACGAATCTCACTCGTGTAAACGTCTCTTCAAATCTTTGTTTCTTGTAAGGCCTTCGATTGTGGATCCCACCACAGCTTACAATGTAAAAATGGCACGCAGGCCATAAATCTATACTATTACAAAAGATTTGATGGCACGCAGTCCATATAAAATTCTAAGGCCATTGAGTACGAAAAACGCAGGGCATTCATCCAACAACTAACGGTTGTTGGCCTTACATCTAGCAAGCAACAAGAATTCTCAATTCATAGCAAGCAAGATGAAACATATAACTCAAATATGCCTATTAATTTTATTCTCAATAAAATCAGATTTTAATTGTTCAATAACGATTATTCCCAATAATCGGCTTTTAATTGTATCCCCGTCATAATTATCCCAATAATCAAAACGCGATAAATCGTAAGTGAAAACTCGAGGTTTCTAACCAGCGATTTATCATGCAATTGCGCCCTATCTCCCATGTGACATGGGGGAACCAACCAGACGATCGTACCATCCCATGGTTCGAAAGTCTCTAATTTGCGTCATCGATTAATTTAAGCACTCTGGTCTCATTTCCACTCCCTGAGGTGAGAAATAGATCGGCTTGAAATTAATCTTTGAAAACAAATTAGGCATTGTTTTGAAAATTTGATAAAACATGAACTTCACGAAAAATACAAGAATTCTAAATTCTTTATTAATCATGATTAAGAGATAAAATTGTCAAATAATATTCCAAATAAATTTACCAATTCCGAATTTCACATCATGGGGATTTGATTTATGCATACAAAAATAATCGAATAAATTTTTAACATCAAATCAAGTACTATTTTTCCAAAAAATATTCCATGAATAAATCACAAAAAATTCATGGACACTTGATTTATGAAAAATAATCCAATTAAATTAACATACAATCAAATACTATTTTTCCAAAAATTAGTCCACGGAAAAATTCACAAATAAAATTAAAACAATTTTATAGGCACTTGTTCTACGCGCATACGCAAACGCACGACCAAGGCTCTGATACCACTGTTCGAATTTTGTATGGATCTCATCCATACCCCAATAGATGGAGTTTACGTATTTTACAAGCATGAAAAGTTGCGGAAGAAGAAATCATGCATAACACGTAAAATCCTAAACATGGATCTAGTGCGCACGTAGTAGTAAGAACAATTATTGAGTTAGTATAAGAATCGTGTACCTTGTGATTCTTCGTATGTAATCGATGCCCGGACGTAGATAGATCAGCCGCGAAAATACCCGGCCTCAATTCGTTGCACGAACCCTTCGTTGATCCTTGAAACGACACGAACTTGGACATGAAACGAACCCCGCTCGATTCCTCGATTCCTCCGGCCTCTTCACGAAATTCTCTCACGAATATATGATGATGTAGTAGTGAATTTCGTGGTCATAGGGTCCCTTTATATAGGAGTAATCCCATAGGGTTTCCTAGTAGGCGTAGGAGTCCAAAAAGGAAGGAAATCGGAAAATTTACAAAAATTCACGATCTGGAGGACCAGGAGCGCGCCTGGGGGGTCAAGCGGCCGCTTGGTCCACCGAATTGTTGGAGTTGTGTACTTAATGTCTAAATTTAAGTAACGGAAACTCCCGATCCATTGCCATTAATCTATTTAATTAAATAAACAATTATTTGCGTTTAATTATTTATAATTAAATATATGCAAATTATAGTCCTGGATTTTATACGTTGTAGTTAGTATGGTGTGCATGGGCACACAGAAGATCATACTATCGGTTACTCGTATTTAATCGAACAGTTGCTCACGACCTAGATGGACACGGACCAATCCATCGGTATAGTCGTTGTGTGAGAGAGAAAATAATTTATCTTAATTATTTTATCACACTTGTACACTTGGTGTATTGGGCGGATCGCTTGAGATTTATCGATTAGGATTGCCTTGGATAATCGATTTAAATCTCAGAGTATTTTATTCTTAATCCCCGATACTATTGCGGGTGTGTATATTTAATATAAGTGACTTTGATTTTCCAAAGGAATTGACCGGTTTAATTACTGGGTCAATTACCGGTTAAGTTGGGTCACCATATTTTATATACGACATGCCGTGAATACTTGACGGGAAAGTGTATCCCGTAAGGGTTGATAATATCCCCGAGATGAGTTCATAAGGAATTATTATGTAAACCCTGCAGGTGGATTTAATCCGCATAATAATTAAAGTTGAACGGTACTATTCTCGGATATAAGAGATGAATAAATTAATTAGCAATAAATTAATTTTATTCATGGATATTTATATCTTAAATACACGGAATAAATAATACTACCGGAGAAATATTATTTGATATAATATGGTTTAATATTGGGAGTGCAATTAATTTTATATAGTGGAAAATAGAATTAATTAATATTAATGGATTAATAGATTTGGGCTTGGACTCAATTTAATCATTAATATTGGAAGCCCAATATTCCACCTCCTTAAGATCCCCTACGTAGCCTATAAAAGCACTACATGGTCTTCTCTATTCTCATAACTTGAAGATCACAATTCTAGAGAGAGAAAAGAGAGAAGGAGATCCATAATGTTCGGAGGATCGTCGCCCACCCGACGTTCGAACAAGTGCAAGGAATACGTGGGAAGATCTCAAGGTCATCATAAGATCTCGTTTCTCCGCACAACGAGAACAAAGGTAAAATCATGGAAACCCCCTCGATGATTTTAATATAATTATTGTTATATGCACATGAACGAAGATCCGAGGGACGAACCCGGGGACGGGGATAGACCGGGCAGTGGTGGTCGAAGACCACCGGACCGCCGGCGGTCTAGGGATCCCCGCCGGGATCGCACGCACATAAGACCCTCGGCTGGACGCCGAGGGCGGGCGGTCAAAACCCTAGGGTTTGACCGCCGGGTGCAACCAACGAGGACCCTCGGCTGGACGCCGAGGGTGGCGGTCGAGCCCTAGGGCTTCAACCGCCGGCAGCGCACAAGGACCCCGGCTGGACGCCGGGGATGCGATCGAGCGCGTGCTCGATCGCGTGGGGTGGCGGGCTGGTGCCGCCGCTGCTCGCACAGCGAGCAGCCCCCTCCTCCGCGGACGGCGAGTCGCCGGACTCGCCGTGGGGTTGCCGTGAGTAACCCCGGCGATTGCGTTGTGCGATCGCGGACCCCATGCGGGGGATCCGGCTGGACGTGCGCGGCTTCGGCCCGGCGATGCGTTCGGTCGGAACCCCGGCTCGTGTGGTGGTTCGCGTGTACTCCGGCGAAGGGATTTTGATCGGGGTTATGTTTCCGCTATTCCGTTAACCCCGGGATATCGATTTCCAACAATTGGTATCAGAGCGTTGGTTCTAGTTCATGAGTATATGCGATAAATTGTTCTACCTTGCAGGGTTTCCGACTATTATGGCTAGCGTTTAATTATTCGTTAATTATTGTCATAATTGTTTTAAACTCTCGGACATGTCGAGATTCGTTTTATGTGTGGTGAATGCTTGTAATAGTAAAAATTCGGGGGTTGACCGAATTTAGGTTTATTATTACGTTCTACTTTTTCCGGAAAATGTATAGGGTCGATTTCATGTATAGAATCGATACCGGATAATTGTATTTAAATTATGTAATTTATTATACATTGGATCGATGCCGAAACGACCGCCGGAAGAGACGTGTAACGAAGGAGACGAAAGAGAGGAAGGACTCGGACCGGCCATCCCCATGGCCGATCCCATAGGATCGATCGACCCTTCATGGGGCTGCCCGCGGCCCTCTCGGCCATGGAGTCACCGGCGACGGTGGCTGGCCGGCTGGGGGCGGCAGCGGCGGTGCTCCTTGGGGTGATCGATGGTGGTGGTAGGGTGTGGGGACTCCCAACCCGTGCTCTCCCGCCAAGATCGAACTTTCCTAAATTATTCGGTTTTCCTATTTTGAGTATTCTCAATTTTTTTTGGGAACTCTCATGGAATAGGAAAAGAATAAATTTAGAATAAATTTATTTTCTTATTTGATTATTCCTAGTATGGGAATTTTCATGGATAAGGAAGGAATAAATTTAGAATTAATTTGGTCTTCCTAATTGATTATTCCTTTTGGAATATTCATGGATTAGGAAAAGAAATTAATTTAAAATTAATTTATTTTTCCTATTTTATTATTCCTTTATGGAATTTTAAATGGATTAGGAAATTAATTAATTCGGAAAGTTTTAAGAATCCTTAATTAATTTTTCCTATTTAATTATTCCTTTATGGAATTTTTAATAGATTAGGAAAGGAATTAATTTGGAAGGATTAGGAGTCCTAATTTATTTTATTTCCTTATTCTATTGTAGAAGTCTTCTAGAATGTTCCAAGTTTGACTTGGATAGGATTCTAAAGATTTAATAGAATTAGAAAGGAAAATAAAAAATAAATAAAAATATTAATAATATTTAATTTTATTTTTGATATATTCGATTGACTTAATTTTCGAATTAAGTAACTTTTGGATTAATTGAAAATAAATGGATTTAAATATTGGATATTAATATTCTCGTCACATGGAGCATTCAAGAACGAAGACTGAAGACTAGAAGATGCGTACGGGGATGCGATAAAGCCATAATAGTCGGAAAATAATATTCTAGTATTATTTTGACTATGTGATAATATTTTATGTGCTTTATTTCATGTATGCATGCTTATGTGTATTTAATTATGCATTAGATAGCGTATCCCTTTATTGTAAAAAGCTAAGTGGGAGAGGGTATGGAAACATACCCATGGTCTCCATTGCTGCTCTCTTGGTGACTTTTATAAACTTTTGAAGTTTATATAGATAAGTTATTGGAGGAGAGTTCTTGTAATTCCTCTTACGAGAAACATTGATTAAGTTTATCAAACAATGCCTAATTTGTCTTTCCAAAGCTGATTTCAAGTCGACTCATTCTCACCCCGGGGAGTGGAATGGAGCCAAAGCCACTTGGTCATGTAGAGGACACAAATTAGAGACCTTCGTACCATTCTTTTATAGATGGATCGATTGTCTGCTCGGCTCCCTCATTTATGAGAGATAGGGTTGTTCGCATGGTGAATCACTGGTTAGAAACTTCGAGTTTCACTTATGATTCTCCGCGTCTTGATTTACAAGATTGAATGGATCAAGTAATTGGGAGTCAATTATAAAAGTCTCTTGGTGTAGTAAACGTCCACACCACGTGGCTTGCTATACTGACGGATTTTGGATTAATTGATTTAGACAGTTGTAAGAAATTGTGAAGAGTTGTGAAGTTGTCGTAAACGTCCACACCACGTGGCTTGCGGTGATGTAGCAATTCCAAACGATTTACTTTGGTACTGAGTAATGGTTTACACTTAGATACGCATTATAGTATTCCTCCCCACGAGGTTCCGCTATAAGTGATGTATGACCAAAGAAAATCTAATTGCTAAGTCGTTTGGGTGGGTAAACGTCCACACCACGTGGCTTGCCTTACCTGATGGGATTTTAGATGTGATTAGTGGTTTAATGATATTATTTGAGGGAGATAATATCGGAGATTAAATCGATTGTTTGTTGTTATATGTGCTCATAGATTAGGATATGGTTTTGAACCCACTTTATGTGATACGTAAGGATTTAACTCATTGGTCCCTAAATGTATTGATTGGAATAGAGATCTAGACATTGCCTAGACTGTTAAAGAGTACAAGTTTGTACTCAGTGAGCTTTGTTCTCCCGAACCTACTAATGTCTCGACTGTTGAGGAAAGAACTGATTTTATCATGTTCAAACTCAAGGAGATGTTTAGACATGACATAGGCGGCTAGACAAGAAGCGATGAGGATACTCATAAAGGCCAGTCGCTTCGAGGAAACGCTTAAACACGTTTTTGAGATGATTGACCTTTTAGACGAGTTGAGACGGAAATCGCAAGCTCTTGTAGCCAATGCCAAAGGTTTCGAACCTAAGGGCAAAACCGGGGGATAGGAAAAGCAAGCAAAGAAACCCAGTGGTCCTAAGTTACTTGGATCACGAGATGGGGCGAGAAAGCCAATAGGCTAGTGTTCTCGATGCAAACAGTCTAGGTACTGGAAGTCTGATTATCCTCTCAAAGAAAGTACGAAATCTTCTTTAGTCGTAAAACATAGTCAGTGGTATTATCTACCGGAACCTGGTGTGTAGATATGGAACCATTGACGGTATGCGCATTCTAAATGCGAGGGTTCCAGGAAACCCGACGACTTGGAAAAGAAGAAATCGTAGTCTACATGGGCAATGCTGTTGAGGAGGCAGCTGTTGCAGTGGAGGACAATTATAGGATTTCATTTTGAGCTATTGCTTTTATGTACCTTTAGAAAGAACTTTGTTCTGGATTTCTAATGAATGGATATTTTATTTCTTTTAATCATCTGATGGTTATAAGAAGAAATAAAGATAGTATCTATTCTGGTACATTAGCTAGCAATATATAAATGATGAATCCTGAGTCCACCACGGTGCAACGAACCGTAGTACAAAACTCGTTTTACTAATAAGAGATTTCTTTATTAAATCGATTATACTTGTGGATTCTTATGCTAAATCATGTTTATTCAAATAAGAAGTTCAAATGTCGAAAATTGATATTTGATCAATTAAGTTGAAGGAGTGGACCTTCCGACCTAAGAATCTAATTTGGAAGATAACATGACTAAGCAATCCTTTATGGATATAAGATATAAGATCCGGACAAGTATAAGAATTGATTGACTCTGATGTGTGCAGACCTTTGTTTACTCAGACAATAAGGTACGAGTACTTCATTTTATGATTACTCGAAAGAATGGATTAGCATACCTGATGTGCCACAAAAGCAAAGTGTTTTGACAAGTCAATGGACACAAAGCTATTGTGGGGAACCATCATGGTATATCCATTAAAAGCCTGCGATCTAATCGCGGAGGCAAGTGCCTGTCTGAGGAATGCATGGCATACTGATCAGAGATTGGGATTTGATCCCAAATGACTACACCATACACTCTTGTGTAGAAATGGTGTGTCGGAAATAAGAAATGGAACTCTTATAGAAATAGTAAAAGCATGAGTTATACGGAACTACCTGTGTTCTATGGATATGTCTGGAAACAACGGCGCATTCAAGTGCGGTTGTAGAATATCCTAGAAGAACAAAAGATGTGTGTTCAATAGTACTATGAACCAGAAGGACGTTATAAGTTCTAACGCCCGGTTCTTAGAGAAAGACTATTAGATGAACCACAAGCCCAAAGTGACGTAATACTTTGAAATGAGAGAGAAAGATTAAGACTTAGAACCAGCCGAACCGAGTAGCAGTACACCACTAACTGCACCTACTGTTATTACTGTTTATACACCGGAATGCCGTTGTAGTGGGAGGTTGTGGATCAACCAGAGATATTCATAAGACTAGGAGAGTTTTCGGTCTCTGGACCTAGTATACATGAAATCGATCCCTGGATCTACATGGAGGCAGTACTAAATCTAAATGTGCCTTCTTGGAAAGTAATAAGGATTATTGCTAAGAGGCAAGATCATTTAGAGTACAAGCTTAGTTGATCCATTTATGGATTGGAACAAAGCATTGAGTTCGTGGTACTTGCAAATTGATGAGATAGTCCATTTTATGGATTCATCAAAGCATAGACGAATCGTGTGTATAGGAAACGTGATGGAAACAAGGTGCTGTTTCTCGGAGGTTTTATGTAGATAACATTTTATCATTGGTAACAATGTAAAGATGTTGTCAGAAATGAAATGATGGTTGTCTGGATAAATCATTATGAAAGATATAGGAAGAAGTTGGACATGTTCTTGAGATCTAGGATCTCTAGAAAAGAAAATTGTACTTCTCCTGGACATCTTACATATAAATGATTATGGTTCGTTTTAACATGCAAGATTCCGAGAAAGGTATATTACCTTTCAGATACGGAATGCATCTATCTAAGGATATGTGTTTTGGAACACAAAAGGAGATAGAAGCAATGAAAGCGATTTCCTACACTTCAAGTGTGGAAAGCTTGATAAATGCGATGTTGAAAACGAGAACCTGATATCTGCTATGCGGCTAGTATAGTGGGAGGATATCAAGGTAATCCTGGAAAGGAATACTCGACTGCTGTAATGAACATTTTAAGTACTTTCGAAGTACTGGAAACTATGTTCTGGATTACGGAGCAGACAAACTTTTCCTTTGGATTACATTCTCTTAGACTTCTAATCGAATGAGGACCGGTGTAAGTCGATATCAGGCTATGTGTTTCACTATTAAAGGAGAAGGAGTTTTTAACATGGAAGAGTGATAAGCACGATTCTTTTCGGACTCTGCCATGGGTAACCAAATAGCGGCCTCATAGGCAGCGGAAGTTTTGGTATAACTCCGGGATAATCTCTGGGACTTAGATGTGATTCTTAATTTGCCAAAGGCTATGTAAATAGCGGTGCGATGGCAAATGGTAAGAAATCACGAGTCCATAAGTGTAAGATAACACATAGAGCAAGTACCACCTGATACGAGTCATCGTCAAGGGAGACGACGCTGTAGTCACCAAGATAACTTCAGAGCGGCAACCTAGAGTGCTCATTCACATAGTACTTCTTGGAAGTACAACTTAAGCACGTGATGAGTATGGGAGTCGGGAGTTTGGAGGAAATGACTAGACCTTAGTACAAGTGGGAGATTGTTGGAGTTGTGTACTTAATGTCTAAATTTAAGTAACGGAAACTCCCGATCCATTGCCATTAATCTATTTAATTAAATAAACAATTATTTGCGTTTAATTATTTATAATTAAATATATGCAAATTATAGTCCTGGATTTTATACGTTGTAATTAGTATGGTGTGCATGGGCACACAGAAGATCATACTATCGGTTACTCGTATTTAATCGAACAGTTGCTCACGACCTAGATGGACACGGACCAATCCATCGGTATAGTCGTTGTGTGAGAGAGAAAATAATTTATCTTAATTATTTTATCACACTTGTACACTTGGTGTATTGAGCGGATCGCTTGAGATTTATCGATTAGGATTGCCTTGGATAATCGATTTAAATCTCAGAGTATTTTATTCTTAATCCCCGATACTATTGCGGGTGTGTATATTTAATATAAGTGACTTTGATTTTCCAAAGGAATTGACCGGTTTAATTACTGGGTCAATTACCGGTTAAGTTGGGTCACCATATTTTATATACGACATGCCGTGAATACTTGACGGGAAAGTGTATCCCGTAAGGGTTGATAATATCCCCGAGATGAGTTCATAAGGAATTATTATGTAAACCCTGCAGGTGGATTTAATCCGCATAATAATTAAAGTTGAACGGTACTATTCTCGGATATAAGAGATGAATAAATTAATTAGCAATAAATTAATTTTATTCATGGATATTTATATCTTAAATACACGGAATAAATAATACTACCGGAAAAATATTATTTGATATAATATGGTTTAATATTGGGAGTGCAATTAATTTTATATAGTGGAAAATAGAATTAATTAATATTAATGGATTAATAGATTTGGGCTTGGACTCAATTTAATCATTAATATTGGAAGCTCAATATTCCACCTCCTTAAGATCCCCTACGTAGCCTATAAAAGCACTACATGGTCTTCTCTATTCTCATAACTTGAAGATCACAATTCTAGAGAGAGAAAAGAGAGAAGGAGATCCATAGTGTTCGGAGGATCGTCGCCCACCCGACGTTCGAACAAGTGCAAGGAATACGTGGGAAGATCTCAAGGTCATCATAAGATCTCGTTTCTCCGCACAACGAGAACAAAGGTAAAATCATGGAAACCCCCTCGATGATTTTAATATAATTATTGTTATATGCACATGAACGAAGATCCGAGGGACGAACCCGGGGACGGGGATAGACCGGGCAGTGGTGGTCGAAGACCACCGGACCGCCGGCGGTCTAGGGATCCCCGCCGGGATCGCACGCACATAAGACCCTCGGCTGGACGCCGAGGGCGGGCGGTCAAAACCCTAGGGTTTGACCGCCGGGTGCAACCAACGAGGACCCTCGGCTGGACGCCGAGGGTGGCGGTCGAGCCCTAGGGCTTCGACCGCCGGCAGCGCACAAGGACCCCGGCTGGACGCCGGGGATGCGATCGAGCGCGTGCTCGATCGCGTGGGGTGGCGGGCTGGTGCCGCCGCTGCTCGCACAGCGAGCAGCCCCCTCCTCCGCGGACGGCGAGTCGCCGGACTCGCCGTGGGGTTGCCGTGAGTAACCCCGGCGATTGCGTTGTGCGATCGCGGACCCCATGCGGGGGATCCGGCTGGACGTGCGCGGCTTCGGCCCGGCGATGCGTTCGGTCGGAACCCCGGCTCGTGTGGTGGTTCGCGTGTACTCCGGCGAAGGGATTTTGATCGGGGTTATGTTTCCGCTATTCCGTTAACCCCGGGATATCGATTTCCAACACGACTTACCCGAAGCGCTCGCTTGGGGGGCGTAGCGGCCGCTTGGCTATCCAGAACTTGATTTCTCTCCGTTTTCTTCGTCGTTTCACCCCGGTTCCCAACCGACGTTTGTATACTCCAAGTATACATGATCAAGAGGGCCGTGTGACTCATTTGACATGATCATCGAGTGTTAAGTTCGTGTTCTCGACAAGACACATAACACCGACTAATCGATCCATCTACATAGGACGCACTATATAACTTATCTCGGTGCAACACACGAAGAATGAAGGACACAAATCCAACACCAATAAATGCAAATACAGTCACAGAACCTTCCATAGATGAAGTTCCAGAACCAGTTTCAGAAACGTCCACAGGTGGTGTTCCAAAACCAATTACAGAAATTTCCACAGATGGTGTCCTAGAACTTGTCACAGAGGCAGTCACAGAACCGAGTCAAGAACTTGCAGTTCTAGAACCAGATCCAGATCAACGTCAAGAACTTGCAGTTGACCATACAGGTGCTGAGACAGACTCAACTGATGATGAAGTCCCATAACCAATTACCGAACCTGTCAGTACAGAGACTCCAGATCCTAAACAAAGTCAAGAAATTGAAGGTGCAGATCCGGTTGACGATGTTCTACAAAGTGTGAGAAGAGATACACCAGGGCACATTCGAAAAAATCATCCACCATCTCAAGTGATAGGAGATATGAATGACAAGATGCGAACAAGAGGTAAGCCTAAACTTAACTATAGAGATATGGTTAATAATGCTTGAATGTCATCCACTTCTTACCCCCAACACTTCATAATAAATCTTTTTTGTGGATAAGGTAATTAGACTTGAGTATACTCATAATGAAACATAACTTGCTGATATATTTTTAAAACCCTTGAACTATTAAAGAGTCACATTTCTGAAAAACTCACTTTGTCTGGGTACCATATGAAATATCTGTTCGGGTTAGGATCTGGTCCTGAGACTTCTGTGCTTATCTGTTGTTTCTATCACTTTATAATCTTTGATCCTCACTGTCTATGCTTTCTTATGTGAAAGAGTCATCATAGTCATCATCTTGTGAATCGTGCTGCATCTAGCTTTCCCCTGTGTAGTTTTAAAAAAAAAAAAAACGAAAAACAAAATTCGAAAAAAAAGGGTACTCGTTGACTTGGGAACTTGGTTGATCTCGGTCTCGACTACTAAATTAGAGTACTCGTTGACTTGGGATCATAGCTGCTCTCGGTCTCGACTACTAAGCAGTAGAGTACTCGTTGACTTGGGATCTTGAATGATTTCAGTCTCGACTACTGATCAGTGTATATATTTAGGGGTACGTGTTGATACGGGAACTTGACTGATCTCATTCTCACCTGCCTTTTGTAGTTTGGCATTGTTGACTTGGATTCGTGATGAGTTTGGTCTCAACTGCGACTAGGTGGGCCTCGTTGATTGTGAACCTTGGTTGGTTTAAGTCTCGATTGCTTTTAACAGGGGATAAAATGATGTTTTGATGTATCTGTGTGATGACTTGACTTACTTTTCAGTGTTGGACTGCTTGATATGTTTTTAGTGATATGAAAAAGTTTGAAAGTCTTGGGTAAGATCTTGATTCGAACAGGGGTGGAATTGTGGAGATCCTGATACATGACTGGTTGAAAAGGAATGGGTCCTTGTACTTCATGGTCTTGGAGTTATCACTTGCTTATTTCTGTGAAATATACTTTAAGTGTGATTCCTTATCTTCCAAATTTGAATTTCAATGATGTGATGACTAACTTTGTTGGGTGGAAGACATGGTAGTGGATTTGACTTGTTGACCAGGTTCATGACTGCGTGGTGCGGAAAAGATCGTGTGGAAGTTGCTCAAAGTTCCAGAACCAGAAAGTTCCAGTCCTGTAGTGCACACCAGAAACAAAAGTCCAGTTGATGTAAAGTGACTAGAACCGCGTTTCAGAAGTCTGCTGACTCCTCATCTGTTACCCAGATTTGTGACTTCTCTCTCACTTTAACTGTTTTTAAATAATCACTTTTGTCTCTCGGTTGATTCTCTTCTTACATGATTATTTTATCTCATCTTGTTATCTGATTGACTTTTTGATCAGATGTTGTGCACACAATACTTGTTATATTTTTTATTGTGTACTTTGAGATGTGTAACAGTTATGAGACTAAGGGGGAGATCAGTGTGCAGCGTACCAGAAAGGGGGAGAAAAGTTCATCTTGTTTTATGGTTCTGATGACGCTGCGTATCCGAAAGGGGGAGGTTCATTGTGTTGTATGGTTCGGATGCCGCAGCTTTGTCAGTTCCATAACATGAACGCAACCTTGTCAATCCCAGATAATGCAGATTGATGAGTCTCAGAACATGAACGCAACCTGATGAGTGCAGATTGATGAGTCTCAGAACATGAACGCAACCTGATGAGTCCCAGAACGTGAACTCAGTTTGATGAGTCCCAGAACGTGAACTGCTTGATAAGTTTCAGAACTTGAACGTGTTCCTTTTCACTTGGAAATACATTTTCAGGGGGAGTTTTGGTACAACACAAAAGGTGGCTTCTGTTTTGGAACTATGTTATTGCTTTAAATATCCTGACTTTTTGTTTAGATGCTTTTGATGTTCTTAAACTTCTCTTTGAATGCTGCTGTCTTAAGACTGGATTGTGTCTGTCTTCTGTTTCGTATTGCTTGTTCCTTTTTGCAGGAATAACTTTGAAGGTTGAACGCCGGTTTCAAGACGGCTGACAAAAAGGGGGAGTTTGTTGGGGTTTTTGCCACCCTCATTGAATTAAAAGTATTTTTATTTTATGTGGAATTGTTTCTACATTTCAGGAAAATTATTAAGGGAGTTCAAATCACAAGTCAAAGTAGTGGAGCAGTTATTTAGGAATTAATGGGCTGGAATGGAGGTTACAAATGGCGGTTACTAAGGAGAGAAGTGGGCTGCAGGAGTTAATGAAGTAGTGGCAGCAGATGGAGTCATGGAACAAGGAAGTTGAAGAAGTCCCACTACCTAAGGAATGAAGTGTTATATATTGAAGATAAAACGAATTCATTTTTTACAGCTTACATTGAGGAAAATTCAGAAGAAAAATAGAGAGTACTCGAGTGAAGAGTTTCGATATTTTTCCCTTATCATTTTTTAGAGCCCGAGTGACGCTTTCTACATTGAAGATCAAAGAAGAATAATTGAGAATACTCGAGTGAAGAGTTTCGATATTTTTTTTTTTATCATTTCTGAGAGTCCGACAACTTTCCGGATTGAAGCTAAAGAGAGAAGAAAAATAGAGTTGCTCGAGTGAAGAGTTTTCGATATTTTTCTTTATCATTTTCGTGAGATTTTATTTCAAGTACTACGACTGTATTGTAGTCTTGGTATTTTCGAGCGAATATTGTAATCATTTATGAGTAAATTTTGTGGCCTTGAGGCTGTTGCAAGTTGTTCAAGTGAAGAACAACTTGTAAATTTTTAATCCCCATTGTCGTTTTAATTTTCGCTGCTTTAATTTAGTACAGGTACCGTAGTTGCGTCTCCAGGTTCTAACAGTTAGCACTACATGTTTCGTTCTCGTTTGGTTGTGAATCAGAATCGAAATGTCCTAAAATTTTAAATAAAAAAATAAAAAAATCATTACAGTAAAAAAAATAAAAAATTAATAAAATTTAATATTATCTATTTATAAAACAATCAAAATTTCAATAAAAAAATTAATATATATATATATATATATATATATTGAATTGATTTCAAATTTTAATTACAAACTTACATTATTATATAAGTTAAATAATACCAATTTTTATTTAATTTAAATGACATTTTGATTTAATTCAATTTTCAAAAAAAAATATAAGTATTTTAATATACTGTTTTCAATAAATTATATAAACAAAACATAAATTATTTTGAAATATGATGATATTTGTGAAAATATATTAATTAAGTAATAAATTTTTAATTGAGAGTGATTAAAATTTTGATATTTTTATTAATTTAGGTGAAAAAATAGGAATAATATTTATATTAATAAATTAGCGGGACGAAAAGGGGTATAACAGGATCGTCCCGGTCTTGTCCCGTCCCATTATGAATAATTTAAATTGAACGAGACGGTATTGCTATTTCAAAATTGATCAAGTCCTAACTTTCGTGATGGGATCAGGACGATATCGAGATTTCGAGACAAAGTGTTCACCCCTAATAAATTAAATGATTCGAAAATAAATAATGCATGGCTTGTTGCATATGTATTCTACCGACAAAAATAATAATTCAATAATGCATGACGCATTGCCTATGTATTAATTTGTTAATTAGAAATATCCTAAATCGATTGTATAAACAACCTTGAGCTCACATATAAGTTGAACAATCTTATCATCTTAATAAGGTCTTTTAAAGTGTTATTGACACAATTTTGACATGATATCAGAGCAGCTGATGAACATTTTGGCTAATAAAGTTTTTTAAGGTGTTATTGACCTAAATTAGATAGTATTTTAGCGTTTTTTAGACATAAATAGTACATTACAATACTTGCACACATCACTGATGATTCAAAATCTTAAAATCATGAGTATTTCTTATATTTTAACAACATGACTTTTGTTGAGATTTTTGAATCTTCATCGCTCACCACTCTCGATTATATATAAGATAACGAAATATAAAAAACACACAATGTACGTAGAAAACCCGAAATTAGACATAAAGAAAACTATCACTATTTCGTTTAAGTTACAATAATTCAGTATATGATTTTTGTTTACGATTTTTTTTATTTATAATTGTAACAAATCTATAAAATAGAAAACAATTAGAATTAGAAATAAAATTATTCTTTTAATGTATAATTTTAAATCTCATAAGAAAATAGAATTATATTCTAAAACAATTATAATTTTTCTAAACAAATAAATAAATCAGGATCCATCTTAGAAGGCAGAAGCATAAAAACGCAACCGGAAAATCGAACCAAAAAAGTTGGCACGAACGCGCTAGCCTGCTATGCCGATTCTTTGCATTTCGTCTCCAATTTCTTCGTCTCTATCTACTTCTTTGTGCTCTTTGAATACGAGTCATAATTTAGTAACTTTAAAATACAATATAAATACGTTTAAGCAAATTTGATCAAATTAATCTAGAATAATAATTTATGATTTTGATTAATCTAATGACAAAATTTGTTCGCTTGACCATGATTTAATTATACAATATCATGTGACAATATTTTAAAGAAGTTACATGTTGGCTCTCTCGCACAGGTGTCTGCTACTCGACCAAATCTCTCGATTTACATCCTACCCGATCGAGGGACCTCCAATCGGGTGGGGTGAAGTTTCTCGCCTCTCCTCCTTATCAAAAAATAAATAAATATATATTTTAAAGAAGTTTGTCCATATATGAAAACACTATCTTAAATGAAATTGACTTTACCAAAAAAAAAAAAAAAAACTACCTTAAATGGTGTCTAAATTTATATACGTTTGTTGATTATATCCTTCTTTTATGAGTCCTTTGGATAAGTGCCCCTCCAAATATTAAGTACAAGACATTTACCCCTCACAAAATAAAAATCGGACATCTACCCCTCCCCTTTTAAAATTAAATGTAAAAGAAATGTAAATAAAAATATTTACACATTAACCCCTAAAAATATTTACACAATAACCCCACTTTCATTTCTTCTTCTTCCCCAATTTTGCTCTCCCGTAACCCTAAATCGCCCAAAAAAAAAGGCTCCGAAATCGACGATTTTCCACCAACAATTCGACGTAAAAAGGTTAGCATTCACTTCTACATGACTTGTGTGTGTGTTGTTGTCAATATCGAGCTTGAATTTTGCGATTTGAGTGCTTTTCGAAATAAAAAAAATCTGGAAAATCGCTCTTGAATCGCAGGCGGGCGTAGGGCGCAGGCCACTGCCTACGCCCTACGCCCAGTGTGAAGTATGCTGAAGGCTGCTTCAAGTTGGGCGTAGGGCGCAGGCCACTGCCTACGCCCTACGCCCATCTGGAAGTAGCTCACATCCTACTTCCAGATGGGCATAGGGCGTAGGCAGTGGCCTGCGCCCTACGCCCAACTTGTTACAGCCTTCAGCATACTTCCAGATAGGCGTAGGGCGTAGGCAGTGGCCTGCGCCCTACGCCCTTACCAGTCCAGTTTTGAATTCTGATTTTTCCCGTTTTATTGTAATTACAGGCATGGATAAGATATCAATCATCAT
Source organism: Euphrasia confusa (assembly GCA_954870475.1). Classification (NCBI taxonomy): domain Eukaryota; kingdom Viridiplantae; phylum Streptophyta; class Magnoliopsida; order Lamiales; family Orobanchaceae; genus Euphrasia; species Euphrasia confusa. The sequence continues at coordinate 31,824,451 of OX940960.1, forward strand.
ACATTTTAGTGGAGAGTTGAAGCTCGTGGAGGAATATTGGAGATGGATAATGAGCGATTTGAAGCACTCGAAAACAATATTGATTGATAGGAGCATTTCGTTTAATGCACTTGTTGAGAAAGTGTGTGGAAAAATCGGCATCGATCAATCATGTAATGAAGTTGCGATCTCTCGATTCCCAAAGGAAAAGTCTCCTCCAATATATATTAATGATGAAGAAAGTTGGGCCACGACTGTATGGATTCATAGAAAACAAGATGAAATGGAGTTGTTTGTGACCTACAGTCCTTCTGTACCGAGAAGTCCAGCCCGTGAAAGTCCTGCCCGTCAAAGTCATGCACGTCAAAGTCAAAGTCCTGCACGTCAAAGTCCAATTCGGCCAGAAAAACTTCCAACTCGAAGAACTTCAGGTGAAACATCACAATATTACAGTCAAGTAATAGTTCCATCTACTTATGATCAGTCTGTATCTATTTGGGATAGCATTGATTTATGCAATACTTCGTATGGTGGTGTTTCTGGTGATTATGATGGTGGTGTGGGTGGTGATTATTATGATGGTTTTGATGGTGTCGAGGTCGATGCTAACGACGATGATGTTATTGTTGTTGATGACGATGATAATAACAATGGTGGAGGTGGTGACGACGGTTATAATGAGGGCGGTAGTTCTTATTATAATAATCCTGTTGTGGACGATGTTGTTGTTCCTGCTTTCAGACTTTGTGATCGAGACGGGGGTGGCCGGTATGATGGTTCCGATTTGGTAGTTGGTCAGACCTTCAAGAACAAAGACGATTTCAACTACGTTGTCGCTCGGGTAGCATTGCAGGGCAAGTTTGAATTTGTTGTGGCCAAATCTGATCACAATCGAAAGGTGGTGAAATGTGTTGAAAAAAATTGCAAATGGAAAATTCGTGCAACGAGGAAGAAGACGACCGAAGAGTTTGTGATTAAAACCTACACCAACATCCACACTTGTTCTTTGATTGATAGAAGCGGTGTGCACAGGCAGGCCTCTAGCAGTCTTATCGGCAATCGACTCCAGGACCAGTTCTTGAACGCAAAGAAACCTATGACACCAGCTGCAATTCAGCAGTTCATGCGTACTGAGGAAAATATTACTGTCAGTTACGACAAAGCATGGAGAGGGCGGCAGAGATGCCTGGAAAATGTTCGCGGATCCTATGAAGATAATTTCTCGAAGCTTCCTTCGTATTGTTACATGCTTGAACAAAGGAATCCAGGTACGTTCACCCGTATTCAGACAGATGCCAACAATGAATTTCAGTACTTCTTCATGGCTATCGGAGCGTGTATTCGGGGATTTCAGTACATGAAGGACGTTATCCTCATTGATGCATCCTTCATGACCAATAGATACAAGGGAACGCTTCTTATTGCTTCTGCTACTGACAGTGAGCATCACAGTTACCCACTTGCTTGGGGTGTGGGTGATGCAGAGGACACCAGTTGCTGGATTTGGTTCCTTGAGTGCTTGCAGTTTTTGATTCCAGATAGATCTGATCTGGTAATCGTGTCTGACAGAGGTCAGCCAATAATAAATGTTGTAGCTGCTGTTTACCCTAAGGCAGAACATGGACACTGCTATTGGCACATCATGCAAAACATCAAGTCCAAGTACAGCAGGAGAAACGACTTGGTTGGTCATTTTAAGAACGCTGCGTGCTCGTACACTGTACCCGAGTTCAATCGACACTTTTCAGAGCTTAGAGCAGCGAGCAAGAAATGTGCAAAGTGGCTAGAAGATATCACGTTTGAGAAATGGTCAAGAGTCCACCACCGTGTGAATAGATACGAGGTGATGACGTCTAACCCAGTGGAAGTGATAAATGCCGTGATGAAAGACGCTAAAGACTATCCCATATGTTCCTTGATCAAGTTTATCGTGGATAAGATGGTTGAATGGTTTTTCAGACATCGTGAAGAAGCTCGTGCGTTCACCGGTGTATTGACACTGAGAAGGGAAACAAAATTGCGTGAGCGTTATGACCGTGCTCCTAAATGGGTTACCAGAAAAATAAGTACTTGGATGTACGCTGTGGAGTCGACTAGATGGTGTGGGGTTGTGGATTTGGAGGCAATGACGTGTGAATGTGGTGTGTTTCAAATTGACATGATGCCGTGTGAGCATGCCATTGCCGCAGTGTGTGCCAAGGACCCGAGTCGGGCAGGACAATATGCTTATGATATGACTTCTCTTTATTTCACCCGTGAGTATATGATGCAAGCATATAAGGAGAACATTATACCTGTTCCTTCAGAAGATCAATGGACGGAGATTCCCGAATATGTCCAAAACATGATAGTGTTGCCCCCACAGGTGAAACGAACTCCAGGACGGCCGAGAACGGACCGCTACACGAGTCGAATTGAGAGGTTTTCGAAGAAAACATATCGATGTGGGAAATGTCAAGGAGAGGGTCACAATGCACAGATTTGTCCGATTCCACCAGAGTAAACACTGTTGAACGTTTATGTAGTTGTGTGTGTTTTTTCATATATTTTTGTGTAATTTGACTTGTGAAATATTTTCTATGCAGGTTGTGATGTCAAGAGGAGGAAGTTGTAGATGCCCGGGTGTAGCGAAGAAGAGGGCATGACTAGAACTCTTTGATTTTTTACAATTATTTTGTGTTTTGAGACAATTTCGCAACAAAATTTGTGTTGTAATGAATCTTTCATGTTAGAAGTGTTTTAATTATGCAACAAACTGTTAGAATTGCTTGAATGTGGTGTAAATGTGTTTTAGACAGGTTGGAATCACAAAAAACGGGGAAGTCCATGAAAAATTCTTATCTGTGGTGGGCGTAGGGCGTAGGTCATGGCCTACGCCCTACGCCCGCTCAACCTAAGGTTAGTGCAAAGGGTATGGATCGATCCTCGGGTTGATCCTCGGGTTCCACAGAATCTGTGGTGGGCGTAGGGCGCAGGCAATGGCCTACGCCCTACGCCCACCACAGAACAGATTTTTCTGTGGAACTCGAGGATCAACCCGAGGATCGATTTTTCATGGAATTTTTCATGGATTTCCTCGATTTTTGTGATTCCAACCTGTCCAAAACACATTTACACCACATTCAAACAATTCTAATATTTACAATTCAATACAACACAAATACAAAGTCTAAAATCATCCAAAATACAAATCAGACTCGATGACTCATACTGAAGATTTTTCGAGCTACATATCGGCGATACTTCATCAAGTACCCGTCGTCGATTTCTTTATCCTTGTGATTGAGGTGCTTGTTGACTAGACGATCCAGATACATGCACACGTACGGGCCGCAGTTGTTGTTGTCGACTTGGACAAACTGATCCAACGGGGCTTCGACCTGCATAGAAGTCTTCTTGTGGGTTCGACGAATAAAGTTTGTACCCTCCCAAAATCCTGCAGCTACCAAGAGACGAGGCAACAACTCCAACACCGGAGATAGTACACGAGACTTGGCTTCTAATTCCGGACAACGCCACCACAACGAGTCGTACAACTGTATAGTCCAGAGGTTCAGGTCAATCCGTATCACGACCCAATGTTGCCCGGTATTACAGACCGTTATCACCTAAAAAAATAAAAAATAAAATAAAACGTTATTTACAATTAAATTAAAATATTAAATTGAATTAAAAAAATAAAAATGTACGGTTCTTTAAATTACCTCTCGTGCGTGTTCCCAACTCTCGTGCCTATCGTCCCCCGTGATGTATTTCAGCATGAAGTTCGGCGGTGCCCAGGACTCATATTTCCTCTCCAAGTTCGTTCTCCTTGCATGTGCATTCGTGATCGAAATCCCAGCATACTGGTTCCTCATAGCGTCCTGTTAATTAAAAATAAATTTAAACGATTAGAATTAGGAAAATGAAAAAAAAAACTTGTATTTGATAGGATGATTGGATCTTACGAAAAACTCGGTACACAAGAGTATAGTCTTCTTTGGAGTGACTTCATCATTTTTTAAGGCATTTTTCACCTTTATCTTGTCCCGCAGGTACGTAATGTACATGTCAATCTCCTGAAAAATATACATATCACAGTTAAGCACAATTTAATAAACATTATAAATTTCAAAGTTTAACTACAAATTAACTTACCATGTTCGAGTACCAAAAATGTAGTGACTCAATCCGCTCGAAGTAGGCGTGGTCCAGAGTAACTCCGTTGAAAGGGATATAGACACTCATTCCATGTCCGTGACGACGGAAGGTCGAATAGAGCCCCCTAACCTTCTCGCTGCCTCTCCGTGCGAACTGCTGGACGTACGGGCTCCGAAGAGCTGCCGAGGGCCTCCTCACACGGCGTCCGAGACTACTCTCGGCGACATCCTCCTCCTCCTCCTCATCATCCCCAAGTTCTTTCTCCTCTTCCGACAATGCAATCTCATTAAAGTGTTCATTTTCCACGGGAGATGTCATCTTGAACAACTGGACCTGCGTCCCAGTCGGAAAAAAAGTCTCGACATCAACGATCTCCTGCGGTATATCAGCCCCAATCGGTACAGTAAAGCCAGGATCATACTCTGGCCGATCAGCAGTAGTCGGAGGGAAGATGCCGTGGGTGGGAATCGCAGGGAAGGGACCGCAGACACCCTGAAAATCACGCAGCACCCTCGGTGGCGAAGAATGACCGCTATCTCCCCAGACAGCCTGAGTCTGTTCCGGTGTGCGATAGCTATCGCCAACGGTCGTCTCCTCGAAATGGGGCTGCTCGACCTGAGGCTGCTCGAAATGGCGCGAGAGTGGCACAGGAGTAGGATAATACTCGATCATCGCTTGCGGTTGTGGTTGTGGACTATCCCAAGTTGGAGCAGAGTAATACTCCATTGGAGGAAACTGAACAAAAAAATAATTTAGGTCGACACATAAAAAAGAACAAACAAAGAAAGAAGTAATCAAATTTTTTCAAAATATATTAATAGTAATATAATTTTTAAAATCATGTTTTTGAAAAATAAAAAAAAAAAAAAAATACAAACAACAAGACAGCTACTGAACCTCCTCATCTGCCCTATCTCCTAGGTTGCAACGGTCAAGGGCCGCTTGAAGAGCGTCGATCCGACTACAAACCTCAGCAATCATCTCTCCCTGCTTTCCCTGCTCCACCCGTTCAAGTAACTCTCTAACCAGCTTTTTCTGCTCCGTCAGCTCTGCTAGCATAGCCGTCTCACGCTGGTCTCGCAGCCTCTCACGCTCCATGTCGGCTGTCCTCTCGTCCCTATGCATCTGCAGAAAATCAGCAAACCAATACGGGGGACCTCCGGATGGCTGAGCCTGAGAAGACGACGGACCGACATGGTCAAGGACTGTCTCAGGAAAAGCTGAGTACGTCGTCTGGGGTGGAGGTGGGGGTGTCCTCTGTCGTGGAGCTCGAGCTGGGGCTGGAGCAATGAACTTCACGTAGTCAGTGCAGAAGATGCCGTCGTCGTTGAGTCGTAGAGCGTCTGCTTCGCGACCATAATAGTTCCGCTGGAACCAGCACAGGGTCCTGTAAAAAGCTGGAGACATCAACTCCTCAACGTCCGGCTTCAAGCGCGGATACACAACCTGCATGTTTGTTTTTGAAATTTTATAAGTCTGGATAATTTAAATAAATTGAATTCACGCAATAAACTTGTTCAAACATTTACCTGCACACCGCTAGCAAAGAAGTTCTTCATATCATCGCCCTGAGGTGCGTTGTTACTCAGAGAATATCGGAGCATCCTGGGGTACGAATGAATGTAGTCTCTCCTGGGGGATGCGTTCAGTTTTACAACCGCACCCTCGAATGCCTCCATCATATAGAACTAAAACCAAAAGAAGAGTATATATTATTAAACACTACAAAAACTATTCAATTATCAACAAACTAGTTATAAACATACCGCAAAAAAATGGATGAATCCATATGCATTCCATGAGCGCGTCCCTGGCCCGTCGATTGGACCGATTTGCTCGAAGCAATCATCGACGATTGCCTTCCACACCCTCCGTCCCCATGGATACTTCTGGCAAACATCGAGGTTACTGCAAAGCTGTAATAAATACAAAAATTAAAAAATTAGAAATAAATTTCAATACACAATAAAAAAAAAAGAATTAATTCGCGTATTACCTCGAAGTACTCATCGGGGATATGTGTTTGTCTGTTAGGTATGTCTAACAGAGTCTGTATCAACCAAACAAAGGTTAGGTTGATTACATCCGGGTGCCTCTCTGGACGCCTTTTGGCCAACAACGATTCGATTTTCTTAACCAGCTCGTCCGTCGTCACCTGTTTCTTGGCCAGGTCATGAGCCGGGAATGCTCTTTCCTTCAGGTCCGCATCATCACCGTCCACGTCATCCTGGGAGCGGGAGTCAGAAAAGTGCAACCCTGTAATCAAGCTGAACTCCATCGGGCTCAGACGAGCTACCATGTTGTTCGTCACGAACAACCGGAATCGCTTCTTCTTCGGGTCTGGCCACACGCAGACTCGAGCCATCAACTGATGGATGGCCGCATTGGGCACTACACCTTGCCCGTCCAAGAGTAAGAAATTACCCAGCTGAGGGTAATCGGTCACGACGTTCGGGAAGGCGGCCAACAGAGGTCCCGCTATACTGGGGATTTTCGTGTAGCTGTGGCGCGTCGTTAACTTCCCCTTCATCACCACGTCCCCGTATTTGCGCTGGGGTAGCTCACCGATGTCCGAAGCCGGAACAGGGCGATACTCATCCTGAAAAACACAGTACAAAAAAACAAGTTAAAAAACTCAAAACTGGTCTGCCTTGGGCGTAGGGCGTAGGCTTCAGCCTAAGCCCAAAAAAAAATTGACGCAGGGCGTAAGCTGAAGCCTACGCCCTACGCCCACATTCGAAGAAAAATTATTTGACGCAGGCTTCAGCCTGCGTCCAAACAAAAATTGACGCAGGGCGTAAGCTGAAGCCTACGCCCTACGCCCAAAAAATGGTTGACGTAGGCTTCAGCCTACGCCCTACGCCCAAAAACATTTTGACGTAGGCTTCAGCCTACGCCCTACGCCCAAGAACACAAAAAACCAGATTTTTTCAAACTCAAATTCACAGAAATCGTGAGAGAATGCATATGCCAAATTAAAGAGAGGTACCTGATAATTCTCCTCAGCCTGTGTTTGGGACAATCCAAGGAGCGGTTCGCGGTCGTGCGCCGCCTTTCTTCTCGGCTCAGCCTGCCCGCTACCGGCCGACGGGGCAGGGGACTGGGACGGCCGACGAGCCCTTTTGGAGCCCCTTCCAGTTGATGAGGATGCGTCGTGAGACATTGTCAAGGTCGCCGGAATGAAGCTCGCCGGTTCTGCATTTTGAATTTTGATTTCAAACTTGAAATCGAACTGAGAGAGAGAGAGGGGCGGGGCGGGATGAGTTTACCTGATCAGAGAGGGTCGGGGTGCTCTTGCCGGAGTTCGTCTCTTCTTCCCGTAGGTTGGAGTTCGTTTCTTCGCCGGAGTTCGTTCGTTCGTTTCTTCGCCGGTTTCTGTGATAGAGAAAAGAGGGGGCAGCGGGTTTCTGTGATAGAGAATTGGGAGGGGTAGGGTTTGTGGTGTTAATTTTTGAAGGACCAAAGTGCAATATAGAAAAATTCATAGGTTAATTAGTAATTTTTAAAAAGTATTTTCTGATTTTTTATTTATTTATATTCGATTTTATTTTAAAAATAAAGATAAATTGGAGAGAGGGGCATTTTTCTGAATTGTTCAATTGGGAGGGTTACCCCTCCCAATTCTCTCTTCTTTTATCACACACTACAAAAAAACAAGAAAACATCGACTGTCAAAACAGTCATCTATGCAGTCGGTATAAGCTCCACCGACTGAAATACCGACTGTTTAGTGCGGTTACGAAAGTGCTCCTCCGTATTCAAAATCGACTGTTTTTTTCTAGCAGTCGGTAAGAACATCGACTGCGTCCCAACTGCCTCAACAGTCGATTTATAAGGACCATTTGCTCGTCTTAACAGTCGAAGATTACCGGAAAACGGCCGACTGTTACGCTGCAGTCGGTAGGGCCGACTGTAATCCCAGTCGGTGAATTCGGCTAATAAAGCCGACTGTAATTACACAAAAATCTACTTCATTAGTTCTCAAAAGAGCTTGTGGATCGGGGACGCCGCTGCAGTGGGAGGTGATCGTGATTCGCCTCCAAATGGGAGATTGTTGGGATGTGTAGTCGAATTCATTGACGAAAGAAGGACGAAGACAATGCGAGGGAGTCGAGAGGTTTTTTGAGATGGTGTCGGCCGACACCGTGGCTTGTCGGTCGACAGGATCATTGTCAAAGTTGGGCCAGTATACACCTTAAAAGGCCTTGTTAAGGTGATAAGGTAATACAACTTATATTTGAGCTTTAGGACCTTGTTCCAACCGATGTGGGATATTCTAACAACCATGCCCGAGTGAACTTTCTGTGGAACCCGCGGCTGAACGCGAGGTTCAACCCGAAGTGAGAAGTGGGTGTCGGTCGACACCTTGATCTGTCGGCCAACATGCTTGGTAGATTTCAGCGCAAGATGTTTTTTCTTGTGCGCTAAGTTTGCAGTCCTTTTTCAGCGTGACTTTACTTTAATCAATATTAGGGTTTTACATGAGTCTAGCCTATATAATAGATATTCTCATCAATGTAAATATATCAGCGTGAGAATTCTAGAATAGACGAGAGCGAGAATACTGAGAATACGTGTGTGCGTTTGTAATCTCCGAAGTCGTCTATTATTATTCTAGTGAAAAATCTGCAGCGGTGGACGTAGCCTGTGAACCACTATAATTCTTTTGTCGTTTATTTCTCGTTTATTTTTCGTTCGTGTTTATCGTTTCTTGCAGAGACGTTAGGCAAAAATCCTAACATGTTGATTATATCCTTATTTTATCACATGCAAATTAATTAATTTTTTTTTTTTTGAACAAAAATCTACTTCATTAGTTCTCAAAAGAGTTGTGGATAATTTTTGCATGAAAACATATATATTTTTTTTTTTGTTATGATATTGAACTGATAATTTGCGTTGTTGCGATTTGTAATAAAATGTAAGCGAATACCATTCTTTGGAGATTCCAATTATAATCGAGAATTATAATAAAAATATCAACCATGATTCAAATGGACATGAGTTGAGTGATAGGTAGATTGTAGGGTACGAAGATAATAGAGGTTGGGTGGCCGATGATCGTTACATATTTATGCAATATTGGTTACTATCATCGCACTGTACTACTGGAGTACTTGCCGGTGGGTAGTGGATGAAATTAATTACCTCTTTTGGAAATATGCCACTACCTCTTTTAGAACTCAAAATAATTTTAGATTGCATTTCTTCTTTGATGAGGTGGCATATTGTGATGACGTGGCAAGCTGACTCAGTTTTTCGGCGTACGGGGTGAAGTCACGTGCCAATCTCGTGATTTTTTTCGTCGGAACAGTAGCCAAATGACCAAATCAGATAAAAAAAAAAAGTTAAAGTCCGTTTATGAAAATGGCAATTCTCGAAGGACGAAATATGATTCTATCCCGAATACTTTGAGACTCCACGTGAGTTTGAAGAAATCAAAAGAGAAACGGACATTTTCGCATAGAGGATGGAAAGCTTACACACAACAAAAGCTCCCTGCCTTCTGACTTCCAGCATTGCAGATATGTGCCCGTGGCACGAGATGTTGGTGATTTAAATGAAATTGCTGTCCATTTAATACAATTGGATTCATTCAAGACTTCAGATTAAATATAGTCAATATAATATAACTTTGGAGAAAAGTATGGAGTACACGTTTATATAAAATTGATATGATTTAAGTATTTTGATAAGCATAATAATGTATGTCGAGTGTGATCTCGTATTTGCATGGTTGCATGACTGGAAGATGATATTATATCATACAATTGATGCAAATTCGAAATTGCATGTCTTCCAATACAAAACAACATGAATATGTGTCAAAGTGAAAGTGTATCTTCACTAAAATGTACCTATACATGAATAGGTGTCAATGAAAATTTACATTTTTTTTAAATTAAAGGAACTTGTTCGACCAAGGGGTGCTTATATTCAAATGAAAAAGTATTTAAATACCAATATAAGGTAGTAAATTCATTTGATGGATACACTTGAGATTACTTACAAAATAAGAAGTTTTGAAACAAACACATAAAGCGGAATATTTCATAAGTTGATCGTGTTCTAAGCCTAAGACTCGAGTGTATATATTGTCTTATTCTGCGAGGGATTTCGTGATACTCAAGCTTATAAGGTCGAAATACTCTTTAAAGAAAGCGTTCACGCGATTCAATATATATCTAAGCCTTTAGTTAGTATCTTTCAGTAACACTCTAATTATACAACATGAGATAGCCTTTTCGAGGAGAAACAAGCAGCGGCAGATCACAACCCAGGATCAGAACTCAACTTGTTTTTACTTCTCAAACTCAAACAACAAACTCATTCTTAGAATAATTCTTCAGTGTATTATTCGACGATGGGTGTCATGACCAGAAAAATATTTAATGATACACATTCATGACCGAATACAAATGAATTAATAATCTAAACACTCTCCTGAACTATCTACAATCACTTCTATCCTGTGTTAATCATTTATAACAACAAACTAATGCCCAAAAAAAAAAATGAAATGAATTGAATGAAGAAATTAAAGGCTATAGGGGCTTCCAATTTACAGCATTAAAAAATGAATGCAATCGAGTATTTATCATCATTGTGAAGAGAGGCGAGTCTTGATTGGTTTTAGCTTCAATCCCATGCTCTCGGGAGACAACTGTTCTGGAGCAATACAAGATGGGCTCAGAGGGCTCCTTGGGCTGCCACTAAAATGGCTGTGTCGGTAAAATCCGTAGCCCATGAGAGGAAATATTCCATTCATGTCAACATTGACTGAGGCTGTTCCTCGCTAACCATTGACCCACAAGATTGTACCTACAACATTGGTTACTAAATTAGCATGGCATTTGGAATATTAATCTGTGTTACCGCAATGTTGTGGGGCCGGGCCATGAAAGTAATAGGTAAAAGACTCATCAACTGTCAGGTTTTTTTTTTTTCTAATTTTCAAGGTTAACTTTCCGCTTCTTTTTTGGTAATTGGATCAATCCTCAAGGGAGTACAGTATTTTGTTTATATCTAAAGATATCAAGTAAATGAAGTCATCTCTACATTACGTAAAAGAAAATTATTAAGGTTCAGTATGATTACTAAAGACATTGATTTATTTTATTAACAAAGTAAATCCTCTTATTAAATACATAGTAACTCATTGCATACCTCAACTAAAGCACTGAATCTTGTGTCCAGTTTAGAGATCATGTGGAGAGCCTCTGCATGAAAGGGAGAACTATCTCCGACGAATATCAGAGTTCGACATCTCTGTGTCCTCAAACCATATAAACAACGACTTGTCTACAATTTAGTAGTTGTCTTTAGTCACCCGCATAGTCTACTGTATAAAACGATCAAGGCACGATGATATATATCTTGAACTCACCCACTTCTACAACTACTACACGTGAGCCAATAAGTCTCTTCAGACGTTATTTTTCTTGAAAACAACATAATATACTTATTATACACATGTGCATTCCAATTGCGAAATTGTATTTAGACCATCCTACAAAATGTGATCCATGCACATTGACGTAGTCTTATAGTAATTTCAGGTCCCTCAATTTTGTCTTCTCAAGATATATTCCTCTGAAAATTTCCTCATCATTTCCACCTTATTGTTTTTGAAATTTCGTAACAAACTTGTCAACCAAACTGGTTAAACAGTAATAAAGTTAAGAGACAATAACACTCCAATTACATGCTTTCGAATTGTAAAACATAAATGCAAGATATTGTAGATACATTTACAAGAGCGCAAAATGTGCATACGTTTATATTTTGTTTCCCCATATTTTCCAATAATGAGTACTAATACTATGAAGGGAAAAACCAATTTGCTTCATTGTGTAACATTCAGAACGATTAGTATACAACCAATGAAATTTTATAGGTGATTTGGCATGACATGCTTAGCTGAGATTGAATCCTGCTCCAAAGAGGCATTCACAATATACGCTTATTTTTAGGTGTTTAGGTTGCATATATAAGCTATATCAATTTGAAACATCTTATTTCCTGATTATAAAAAATGATTTAGTCAACAAATTTAATTTTATACTGTATACTTGATCACATAGCCGTATGATACAGAAATAATCGCAAAAACTTTAAACAACAATTTAGATTTTCAACGAACAATCAAAACTGAGGTTCGTTTCACTGCTCCTGAAACACCAGTAAATGTTCAACCTCACATGAATCTATATGGACAAGTAGATAATGGACAATCAGAGTTTCCTACCAACATAAAAATCCCTAATAAATTTCCTATGCGACACACGAAATTTCTCAACAACAAACTTTCAAGATAATGTGATTCTCTGTTTTCTATTCTACAAAAGGCAAAACCTCCTGATTAAGAAGCACAATCACAAAACAAAAAATTCTAAATTATCAACATCACCAACAACATAAACCCGATTCGGACAAGTCAAAATACCTGGCAAGCGAGGAATCCCTTGTAATTGAGGAGGCAGTGAGAGAAGGAAACGCATGCCGAGTCACGAACACGGGCGGCGCGCAAGTCCGAGATGGTGGCTGAGCGGAGGGCGGCGTCGGTGGAAAAGATGCCGAGGAATAGATCGTACAGGAGCGTGGACGGCAGCTTGGTGGAGCAGAGCTTGTTTCCGAGAGAGGAGTGAGAGTACAAGTAGCTGGTTAAAGAAGGCTCGGCTTTGATCCGGTCCCACAACCACTCCTCCTCTTCCTCCGACCCCGGCGGAGGTGATGGGTTCCGGAATTCCCCGGCTGGCGAGGGTTCCTAGAATCGGGGCCTGCGGAAGGGGATATGCTCTGTTATTTTTTTGCTTTTCTACTGATTTTGTTCTCTTTGGTAAAGTAGAATTATTTGAATCAATTGGGAACCCTAAAATCGATTTTATAAATTTTATAAAGGGTAGCCCGCACCCAAAAAATCGACAATTTATACATTGTTCTTACTAATTTAATGTTTATAATAATTATTTTTTGAAATAAATATTTTTTATTATTGAAGGATGATTTTTATATTTTAAAAGGTGAGGGCACTATTTATATCGCACTCCTTAGAAGTAAGATATAGGTATTGAAAAAAATCTCTAAATAAATACACCGACATGCTAAATACACCTCTTTAACATAATCTTGATTAAGTTGATTTCAAAATAAATTAAAAACACTTTCTTAATTTAATTTGGTATGCGAAAAGTTTTGAAAAACAGAAATATATATAGAAAAATGTTTAAACAATTGACCATTCTTACACATTTCACAAATGAGATGGTTCATTATTTGTCAATTACATTACATACACACAACAATGATATAACTTAAAACTCAAGACGCTTAATTTAATTATGGGGTGTGGCAAGACTCAAGAGTGTCCACCCCTACTTATTATTATTATTATTATTATTATTATTATTATTATTATTATTATTATTGTTCTTCTTCTTTACGTTTGAGAAGAATAAACAAGTTCAACTCGAACCCCGGTTTTTCTCCAGACGCCTCGACAAGTTTGTCTTCTAAAATGCGAAAGACATCATCCAAGAGTCCATGTCCAAAATGCTCATCTATAAGCCCTCCCATGATAGCTCTTATGCCACGGGAAACATATCTTTGGGGCTACTGGGACGGTATGCGACTGTCACTTTTGGCAATGCCTCCATTTTCTTGATATCAAAATGCCCATCTCATTTCACAACCTCTTCGATCTCATATGGACTCGCAATGTATTGTGGCAAGTTGAAGCTATCCACCATTTCTTCTGCAATCACTCCCTGCACACGTGTACATAAAAACCAAATACATATTCATCGAGTTAGAATCATATATCGTCCTCTTGAGATTGACCATTTACCTAGATGTCCTTTAAGTATAAGTTTTATCAGCGGTCGTCCTTTGGCCCTTTTTTTCGGCGAAATCAGCACGTGAAGTGCACGTGCGTGCCTAATGGCACCGGAAAACTGACGTGGCCATCAAATATTGGCGCGAATCGCCACGTCAGAATTGGCAGATAATTTTTCTGAACGATTTAAATTGATTTGGGGGAATTTGGACTCAGAACCCTAATTCATTTTCTCTCTCTCGCTCAAAATCGCTCTCTTCTCCAATCGAACCCTAATTTGCATCGCTCAAACTCGATTCGAAATCAACATTCTTGGGATCTCACGACCAAAGCATCTCAGGTAATACGAAGCATCTCAGGTAATTCGCTGTCTCATCCAGTTCTTTAAAATCGACCACCTTTTTTTTCAGAATGTCTTCAAACTCGGAAACTTCGCGCCCGATGAATATTGGAACTCCTGGTCGATTAAGATTCGAGAACAAGTACTGCAGCTACTGTGGAAAGAAGCTTCAGATTCGAAGTGTGTCCGCAAGTACCAAAAAATGCCAGAAGCTCTTCTACTATTGTGATGTTCACACGTTCCAGGCATGGTGTTATCCAATCAATGACGAGGGTTTTGATAACTATGATGATGACCAGGTGCCTCCTACTGAGGATGTGAAGTTGTTGAAGGATCTCATGGCCAGTGTTACAACCATTTTACAACTTCTGAAAGTATTGTTGTGTGTGGTGATTGTTGGATTTGCAATTCTGTTTAGGATGTGACTTATGTTGTTGTGTGTTCATTGTTTAGTTGTGTTTTTATTGCTTTTATGAACAATGTAATTCCTCTGTTTTTTATTAGTTGTGTTGTTACTGCTTTTATGAACAATGTAATTCCTCTGTTTTTTATTAGTTGTGTTGTTACTGCTTTTATGAACAATGTAATTCCTCTGTTTTTTATTAGTTGTGTTGTTATTGCTTTTATTAACAATTTAATTCTTCTGTTTTGTATTAGTTGTGTTGTTTATGGCATTAAGTAGTGTAAAGTAGTGCATAAACATAATAACTTAGATAATAGACAAAACATGAAGATAATGTTGGGGATCGTGCATGTATACGGTGCGGAAAACAAAAATTTTATGAAAAACCGTTTTTCATTAATGTAAACATTTTACATTATATTTATTTTATTTTATTGAAAATCATATTTTCAATATTACATGAATTAATTTAAATCTAATTAGAATAAATAATCCACCATTTAATTTAATTATCAAATAATTAAATATTTAATTCATGCCTCCCAATACTACATAAATTAAATCTAGCGCATTTAAATTTATCATATAAATTAATTATTTCTAGCGCAATTATATTATCATATAAAATAATTAATTCTAACGCAATTATATTAATCATATTAATATATTACTTATAGCGCAATTATATTAATCATATTAATATATTACAATTAATTACGTAAACATACAGACATAATTAATTTGCGTCAAATTGACAATTAACATAATCTTATTATTTAATTCTAATCCACTTGAGTTTATGTACACATAATTAATTTATGTCAGATTGACAATTAACATAATCATATTATTTAATTCTAATCAACTTGAATTGTGCAATTAAATTAATCAAATTAATTAATTACACATATATAATTAATTACGTAAACATGTGCACATAATCAGTTTGCGTAAAATTGAAAATTAAGATAATCATATTATTTAATTCAAATCAATTTGAATTTAATTGACATTTAAATTAATCACAATTAATTTTTCTATATCAATTAAAAATCCCATAGCGCAAACATTAACAGTACATAGCGCAAACATTTAACGCAAAAAATTAAATCTAAATTTAACCGTAAGTACCTCAGGGTTTCATCGGACGAAACGAGGTTCGTCGGAAGTCGCGCGGATGCGACGCGGGGACGGCACGGGTCGTGTGCAGGGAGAGCCGGGCGAGTGGCGGGGCTCTCGGCTGGACTCGTGTGTCACGGCTGGAGCGCACGGGCGCGACTCGGGCTGTGCTCGTGCGTTCCTTCGGCGTCTCTCGTCTAATCAGGTTTCACCTCGTATAGGTAATCCAACTTACGTATTGCACTAGAAACACGTAAGGGAGAATACGACGGGAAAAACGAGCCGGAAAAACGGTGCCGGAATCGGATTCCGGCGAGGGGAGGCGGCTGCCGGCGGCGGCACTAGGCGGCGGCGGGCGGCGGCTCCGGTTGTCGGCGGTCCTCCGAGGGAGGGGCCGAGGGGGCGGACGAGAGGGAGAGAGGAGAGGAGAGAAAGTGAGGCTAGGGTTTTGAGCTCTTCACTTGGTGTATTAATTCTCAAGCCTATGGAGCTCCTTTTATAGGTGAAGAAAGGAGCTTGTTGGGCTCAAACCCTAATGGATCGGATACATTAACCCTAGCCGGCCCAATACATTAGCCGTCATTACGTTTCTCCAAAATTGACAATCAATTTCATCTCCGAAAAATATAACGATTATATTTTCTTTCTCGTTTTAATTTTCTCATCAATATGAGATAATAATAAAAATTTCTATTTTCACAAAATCGGAAAGCCCATTTCAGGGGTACTGCTAAATCGGGAAATTTCCCAAAATAGAAAGTGTACACCATCGTGTCCGTTTTCTTTAGCTCAGTATTATTTCCAACTCATAATCACAATTATGAATCTCGGATTCAATCATATTGACCTCCGACTATATGTACTTAATTAACAGTTAATTAATACATGATCGTATTCAAGGATCGGTTTACACGAGAATGTGACCCTCAATGGTTCAGGTGTATAACTAGCCGTGGGCTCACAACATATTGTGATTCGAACAACATATTGTTCTTATTTCAACTACTCCCAAGAGTTTTAGATTAATAATCATATTATTTAATCTCCGAACAAGTCGGTGCCCAACGAATCAGTGACGAGCGTCTAGCAGCCACGCTTCACTAATTCTCTAGATACAAATGAAGTGCCTGCAAGAACCTTGTAATATAGTTAGCGTACAGTACGATCCCTCCGATACATATGTCCCGATCAAACTAGAGATATTGGTTAATCGAGATCTCTTGTTGAGTTTGATAACTGTGCGTACGTTCTAGGTTTCGTAAAATCCAGTCGTGATTGATTCAGAGAAACACATTTCTCTAATCACCTCACTATTCAACTCTGGCCAGAGATTCCGGGACTACGAACCATCAGAACACACAGGACATCCATGATCTATACAAGCGATCAGATCCCGTACTACCATGCACAGACTTCACATCAGATTTCGAACTGCACGAACATTGTCTCCTTTTTCGACTTACTCCCTTTCCAGGGAATCAGAGACACGTCACGATACAGCTAGTCCTCTGATGTAGTCACGGTGATGTCTGGGTCTTAAGGATTAATTGTGTACAACTATATTATGGAATTCTCTACTCGATCAGTGATAACCACTTAGAGATTCCAGGGAGAGGGGGTTCAGTGAACTCATCAACAGTGAGCACCCACTCAAGTATGTCGATGTCCCAACACCGAGGCTCGAGATTAGCCCACATACACTAAGTGCTAGTCTCAAGGGGGAAAGGCCGGGTATCCTTGTTATTGGCGTAACCCATCGACTAGGAACTGAGTTTGACCAGTTACGTTGCGTTAACAGAATTATCTCTCGGTTTCCACAAAACCGAATTCATACAACATGTGTAACTGTACAGGACTATATCTATGATTCAACATTGGGAGCAGATATAGTATATGCCATTAATATAGGTTTCATTAATTAACGAAATAAACCGTTATATAACGGAATACGGTTAACCGCTCGACAAACCGTTGGCTCGCCGGTCACCTATTCCAACAATCTCCCACTTGACCTAGAGCCAACTATCCATGAATCTTAGTCCCATCGACTCTCGATGTTTCTCGCGGACATATTCAGATAAAGGCCTGGTACAGGGATCTACAAAGTTATCTTCCGAAGTGACACTCTCGACTCAGACGTCACCTCTGTCATTGATCTCTTAGATCACATGATATTCTCTCAAGTACATGTTTGGACTTCTGATGAGATCTCGGTTCCTTAGCATTCGCTACAGGACACCGTATAATCACAGTACAAGTTACTTGATTATTTGCGTCCGGAATTATAACCAACATTTGGATAAAGTTCCGTGTCCAAAATAGTCTCTTTTACAGCTTTAGATGCTGCAACATATTCAGGTTCTCGTGGTAGAATCATTAGTCGTTGCAGGAACCATTCCAGCATACGACACCACCTCTAAGCTCGAATATGAATCCCGATATTGACTTTTAGTCATCCACATCCGGTTGAAAACTAGAGTTCGTAAGTACCTCTAAATTCAACTCGGACCTCCCACAGACTAAGAACAATTCCTTAATGCTTTTGATTGCTACTGCTCAAGGATTTCGTCCTTCACGACTTCAAATAAGCCGGTCTTGGGTTCGACTGATATTCACTTGTGACACTCACAACATTTTTAATATCACGTCTAGTACACAGCATGCCATACATAATCCTCCCTAGTGCGGAGATATATGTGTTGTCCATTTCATCTCCTCGAATTCCATCAACATTACAGTCATACGAATTACGAGAGATGAACCCCATGGGACATTGGCAAGAATCTCTTCAGGATTCTTCCATGCTAAACCATTTCAGAAACAGTTTCTATGTACAAGGATTGAGAAGATTTTACATCCTTCTAGATCTATATCTATAGTGACGTATCACAATACGTAAGATGCCTCTCCTCAAATCCTTTATTCGAGAAACGTGTGGATAACCGTGCTTTCGTTGATTGCAACATCACTCAATCATCCCTATGATTAGTATGTCATCAACGTACAACACTTAAATTTCACTGCGCTCCCACTAACCTTCTTGAATACAAGGTTCCTCCAAATTTTATACCAAGTCAACGCTTTGACTATTGTATTTAAAACACATGTTCCATTTTAGGGATGCTCGTTTCAATCCATAAATGGATCGCTGGAGTATGCAAACCTTTTGCTCCTTTCCAGAAAATATGAAGCCTTCCGGCTGCGCTACAACTCTTCCATAATATCACATTCAAGGAAAGTAGACTTCATATCTATTTTCCATATCTCATAGTCGTACTATGCAGAAATGGCCAGCAAAATTGTAATGGACTTAAGCATAGCGACTGATGGAAAGATTACCTCATAAACAACACATTGTCTTTGAGTAACTTCTTTCGCCATCATCCTTGCTTTAAAGGTCACACCTTTCTATATATATATACTCTTACGTCATAATTAATAGATCAATATGCAGCCTTTGGGAACGATTCCCTTTGGTGGATCTACCAAGGTCAAACCTTGTTGGAGTACATACAGTCCATTATGAATTTCATGGCAATAAGCCAATGTCCCATATTCATATCTAATACGAACCAGTTGAAGTTTATTGGATCATATCCTTCGTCAACTTTATCTTGATGATTATCAAGTTGGAACCGTCTACCAGGTACCTTCCGAACATTTTCGGATTTACGAACCGATAGATGAAGAGGTATATTAGTGGTTTGTTGAATTGGTTCATCTCCAAGTACTTGTGTTTGAACTTCATAGTGTGGTTCATATTCTCGAACTATTTCGAGATTTACTATATTGACTTTTCTATCGAATAGAAACTTCTTCTCTATGAAGGCAACATTTCTGTAAACAAACATTTTGTTTTAGAAATATAGTAGAACAGGTATCCTTGTGAATGTTCAGGATACCCCACAAAATGGCATAAGCCGGATCCACTATCAAACTTATCTCCCACTAGCCGCTTCACGCAAGCAGGATACGGGAGTGCCCAAGTTCATATGGTGTGGTTTTAACTGCTTTGGTGGTAACACTATTCAGCAAATGGACGACTGTCAAAAGTGCAGGACTTTTACAGTTTCGTCGGCAATTTGGTGAACCCCTTTGTGGATCGAACCATGTCCAACAAAGTTTGATTCCAACATTCGGACACTCAATACAATTAAAGAGTTCCAGACGGAGTCCATTGCCAGAGAATCATATTCTCTTTTAGATAGTCAATAAGCTTGGTGCTTAAATATTTATTACCACGATCATATCGTAATATAGCAACCAAGTTGGTTTCCTACTTTGATGTCTAAATTTATTGAACATTTCAAAATTAAAGACGTGTACTTCATAAGTACATTATGTAGTTGAAAACTACCCCCAACACTAACACATTAGTGGATCACACATCTCCGTTTGGATCAAATCCAATAGACCTTCAACATACTCAACTAGCGTGCTAAAGTTGTGCGGGATTTTGACTTTTATCTATTGCTGATATTTGGGTTTACTTCATTCTTGTATATTTGTTAATCGTCTTTAGCAAATCATATTTGCTTTCTTTTGTATAAAGGAAATTGGATTTCCAAAAACAAAATTAAAACCTTTATCGTCTATATCAAATATAGAAGTAAGATCTAATAATAGAACATTTCTATTAATAGTAAAATTAGACGAAACAAATAATCAATTTGTTCAAAACAATGGAATAACTATAACCCAATACGAACCTTTGTCAGAACGTTTCTGCCCAAAGTATTTTAGCAGTTATGGCCCTATGGCCTTTATTCACACAACGATGGCAAGCGTCATCAACTCATTTGTTGACCTTGTTCTTAGTCGCCCTTCTAGTATCACCTTTATCCATCTTTATGCTTAGACCGGAAACCATTTCCGTCATTTTCTTCAAGAAGAACATTTCTTTCATGAAGAAGCAATAATGAGAACAAATTTCTTGTATTGATGGTTGACTCGTTGATCAACATCTTGAACTACTTATCCATTTAAGGATCGAGCTTGTTCATGTTGCAGTTCATAATGAACGATTCATAAGAACTAGGAATTCACTTCTCATAAGTGGAAGGTCCTTAGCAGTCAAAGGTTGAGTGAGATTATCAAATAATCTACTCTCAAGTACATAGAGGCACTCATCATTTTAAATCACAAGATTGAGATTCCAATTCAAATGGTTTGGGCCAGTGAGTTTTGATTTGGATTGGTCGAGTATCGATGTTACGGGATATCTTAGAGAATATTACTGAGAAATATTAAGAAGATTAACATTGAGATAATTCGTTATTAATGATTACAATTAAAAAATTGGTCTTTATCATTTAATTGCCTCCCACTAAATTTTTCGAATTCCGCTATCCTCTAGCAGACAGACGGGAAAACTTATTTTTCCTTAGTTGGGCTTTAGGTCCAATAGCGTGAATATAACCCGTAGTTAATCTAGCCCGATTACATTCACCTAAAGGTAGAAACATTTTCAATCACATCTCTATGTGACCCTAAAGATTACTTTTCCTCACCATGACAATGAACTACGTTAATCGTACCCTTCAAAGTCAACCATGTGTCAAGACCGACCTACCGATCTGAGAAGTGAAAGTTGGACTCCAGTAAACATGTGTAAGCCCATAGTTAATCTATCCGACCACACACATTTAAAAGAATCGTAGCTAACACCTCTCCATCTTATGTCAATAAATTACAGCTTAACTTACAAGCAGTACTCCCCGCTAACACGACATACCATACTACTTGTAAGTGGCTTTCACATAATTTATTGTCAGTAGAAGGAAAGGAGAAAGAACGACACATCGTTCTCCTTTAAGGCTTGATATACATTCTCGGGAGAGAATGGAGGAGTATAGGTTTGTTATCTCATCAGAATAATCGTTATACATTCTCAGGAGAGAATGAAGTGAGTGATCGATTGTTGATTCTTAACAACTATGTCCTCTATAGGTCATCCTAACGAGCACATACGATCATAACATATATCACAATATATATCTCACATAATTCACATAGCATTTAATCACAATTAAAACGAGGTATGCAAATTAAATGGTGCTCTATTAATTAACTTGATTTAACAATTAAATCAATTAATTAATCTATCACCTTGTTGATCGAATATTTAAATCAATTATTTAATTGGTCAATAAATAATTTCAGTAAATTAAATATTGATACTTCCTTTCTATTTCAATTTATTAATATCTTAATAATCAAAACGTGATGTCTCGTAAGTGAAACTCGAGGTTTCTAACCAGCGATTCATCATGCGAGCGACCCTATCTCCCATAAATGGAGGAGCCGAGCAGACCATCGAATCATGCCATCATATGGCTCGATGTCTCTAATTTGTTTTAACAAAAACAAGTCTAGATGAATCACTCCCCGAGGTGCATTCATGTTCGACATTGAATTGTTACTTGATAACAAATTAGGCATTGTTTGGATCTATTAGATAAAAATAAATATATTAATAGAAACAATTAAGTCCCAATTAAACAACATTAAATCAATCAATTCAACAAACATCATGCTTTAGGTGATTATATTCATAGACAATTAATCAATTTCAGAACCTACGCTCTGATACCACTGTTGGGGATCGTGCATGTATACGCAGCGGAAAACAAAAATTTTATGAAAAACCGTTTTTCATTAATGTAAACATTTTATATTATATTTATTTTATTTTATTGAAAATCATATTTTCAATATTACATGCATTAATTGAATTAATTCAAATCTAATTAGAATAAATAATCCACCATTTAATTTAATTATCAAATAATTAAATATTTAATTCATGCATCCCAATACTACATAAATTAAATCTAGCGCATTTAAATTTATCATATAAATTAATTATTTCTAGCGCAATTATATTATCATATAAAATAATTACTTCCGCAATTATATTAATCATATTAATATATTACTTATAGCGCAATTGACAATTAACATAATCTTATTATTTAATTCTAATCAACTTGAGTTTATGTACACATAATTAATTTACGTCAGATTGACAATTAACATAATCATATTATTTAATTCTAATCAACTTGAATTGTGCAATTAAATTAATCAAATTAATTAATTACACATATATAATTAATTACGTAAACATGTGCACATAATCCGTTTGCGTAAAATTGAAAATTAAGATAATCATATTATTTAATTCAAATCAATTTGAATTTAATTGACATTTAAATTAATCACAATTAATTTTTCTATATCAATTAAAAATCCCATAGCGCAAACATTAACAGTACATAGCGCAAACATTTAACGCAAACAATTAAATCTAAATTTAACCGTAAGTACCTCAGGGATTCATCGGACGAAACGAGGTTCGTCGGAAGTCGCGCGGATGCGACGCGGGGACGGCACGGGTCGTGTGCAGGGAGAGCCGGGCGAGTGGCGGGGCTCTCGGCTGGACTCGTGTGTCACGGCTGGAGCGCACGGGCGCGACTCGGGCTGTGCTCGTGCGTTCCTTCGGCGTCTCTCGTCTAATCAGGTTTCACCTCGTATAGGTAATCCAACTTACGTATTGCACTAGAAACACGTAAGGGAAAATACGACGGGAAAAACGAGCCGAAAAAACGGTGCCGGAATCGGATTCCGGCGAGGGGAGGCGGCTGCCGGCGGCGGCACTAGGCGGCGGCGGGCGGCGGCTCCGGTTGTCGGCGGTCCTCCGAGGGAGGGGCCGAGGGGGCGGACGAGAGGGAGAGAGGAGAGGAGAGAAAGTGAGGCTAGGGTTTTGAGCTCTTCACTTGGTGTATTAATTCTCAAGCCTATGGAGCTCCTTTTATAGGTGAAGAAAGGAGCTTGTTGGGCTCAAACCCTAATGGATCGGATCCATTAACCCTAACCGGCCCAATACATTAGCCGTCATTACGTTTCTCCAAAATTGACAATCAATTTCATCTCCGAAAAATATAACGATTATATTTTCTTTCTCGTTTTAATTTTCTCATCAATATGAGATAATAATAAAAATTTCCATTTTCACAAAATCGGAAAGCCCATTTCAGGGGTACTGCTAAATCGGGAAATTTCCCAAAATAGAAAGTGTACACCATCGTGTCCGTTTTCTTTAGCTCAGTATTATTTCCAACTCATAATCACAATTATGAATCTCGGATTCAATCATATTGACCTCCGACTATATGTACTTAATTAACAGTTAATTAATACATGATCGTATTCAAGGATCGGTTTACACGAGAATGTGACCCTCAATGATTCAGGTGTATAACTAGCCGTGGGCTCACAACATATTGTGATTCGAACAACATATTGTTCTTATTTCAACTACTCCCAAGAGTTTTAGATTAATAATCCTATTATTTAATCTCCGAACAAGTCGGTGCCCAACGAATCAGTGACGAGCGTCTAGCAGCCACGCTTCACTAATTCCCTAGATACAAATGAAGTGCCTGCAAGAACCTTGTAATATAGTTAGCGTACAGTACGATCCCTCCGATACATATGTCCCGATCAAACTAGAGATATTGGTTAATCGAGATCTCTTGTTGAGTTTGATAACTGTGCGTACGTTCTAGGTTTCGTAAAATCCAGTCGTGATTGATTCAGAGAAACACATTTCTCTAATCACCTCACTATTCAACTCTGGCCAGAGATTCCGGGACTACGAACCATCAGAACACACAGGACATCCATGATCTATATCAAGCGATCAGATCCCCTACTACCATGCACAGACTTCACATCAGATTTCGAACTGCACGAACATTGTCTCCTTTTTCGACTTACTCCCTTTCCAGGGAATCAGAGACACGTCACGATACAGCTAGTCCTCTGATGAAGTCACGGTAATGTCTGGGTCTTAAGGATTAATTGTGTACAACTATATTATGGAATTCTCTACTCGATCAGTGATAACCACTTAGAGATTCCAGGGAGAGGGGGTTCAGTGAACTCATCAACAGTGAGCACCCACTCAAGTATGTCGATGTCCCAACACCGAGGCTCGAGATTAGCCCACATACACTAAGTGCTAGTCTCAAGGGGGAAAGGCCGGGTATCCTTGTTATTGGCGTAACCCATCGACTAGGAACTGAGTTTGACCAGTTACGTTGCGTTAACAGAATTATCTCTCGGTTTCCACAAAACTGAATTCATACAACATGTGTAACTGTACAGGACTATATCTATGATTCAACATTGGGAGCAGATATAGTATATGCCATTAATATAGGTTTCATTAATTAACGAAATAAACCGTTATATAACGGAATACGGTTAACCGCTCGGCCAACCGTTGGCTCGCCGGTCACCTATTCCAATAGATAATAGCTAATATAATAGAACCTGTGCATAAAGTACTGACAAAACATGCACATAAACACAAAGCAGGGCATAATCAGTTTCCCTACCTACAAAATACATGCCATAATACCAAAAGCAAGGCATGATCAGTTTCCACACTGTACAAAAACATGCCCATAATCACAAAAGCAGGGCAGCATAATCAGTTTCCCAACCTAATAATAATCAGTTTCCAGACTGCACAAAATATATGCCATAATTAGTTCCTAACTTCAGTCCCATAATCACATTGGCCCCTTATTCTTCTCTTCATCTCTGGATTTTGTTGTGAACATTGGAGTGAATCTCATTGGCCTCTTACCCAGCAGTGACATACTAGGGTATTTTGGAGTTGCTGATGTCCCTTTAATTTGTTCCCATGGGCTTGGGCCTTGTAGTGATGGCACCTCTGGATCTCCCATGTTGAATTGACTCAGCATTGCTTCAAATTTTGTGTCATCTTCATCCAATAAGCCTCTGCTGCTCCCTGTAGTAGCTGCCTTTTCCTTTTCCAGTCTCCTAAGCTTCAGTGACTCCCTTATAGAAGCTTTTGTGGTCCTCCTCACCTATATAAAGTTGAAATGTAATAAAATTAACAAATGTGATTTGTAATAAAATTAACAGATGTAAAATAAACTCATAAACAAAATTAACCTACATTTTCTGTTAGATTGGTTGAATAGTTGATTCTTGTGTGATCACCTCAGGAAAAGGAGTGGATTCTTGTGTGATCACCTCAGGAAAAGCAGTGGACTCTTGTGTCATCACCTCAGGAAAAGGAGTGGATTCTTGTGTCATCACCTCAGTAACCTCAACTCTCACCTCAGGTACTTCAACTCTCACCTCAGGAACTTCAACCCTCACATCCTCAGTTTCCACAGCAGACCCTCCAGTTTCAACATCAGCAGAAGTATGAACCTTGTGGCATTTTCTTCTTGTGTGGCCTTCAACACCACACTTTGAACACTTTATTGTCCTCTTCTGTCTCTTCATACTCACAACATTTTTCTTTCCTTTATTGATCTCAACAGCCTCCATTCTCCTAAGCTTTTGTTTTCTTCCTCTAGTTTTTCCAAAGTTTGGTGGCATGGGAGGTATGTAAAGTGTTTTAGCCCAATCTAACTGCCCAGTCATAGGAAGAATTGCCTCTACATACACCTTTTTATACACATCCACACTGTAACAGTCATGAACATAATTATTGGGATCCTCACCTTGGTTGACTATTGCTGACATTGCATGGTTGCATGGAAGACCACACAACTCCCAAACCCTGCATGAGCAGGACCACAAATGCAAGTCAACTGCAAATTGCTCACCATTAGGGCACTGAATTTCATAGCATCTGTCATTTGCCTTCACAGGAATAGATGAACTCATTCTTTCCATGGCCAGTTTGAGCAACTTAACAGCAGAAGGAGTCAAGTTCCCTTTCCATCTCCTGGCACTGTCTCTATTTTTTTGAAACCTCTCCATCAGGTACTGCCTAAGACACTCAAACATTGTAAGGATTGGTTGATCCCTAGCATCTAATATTGCAGCATTAAAGCTTTCACATCCATTGTTCAACAATAGTGCGCATTTGGATTTCACACTGAAATGAGACAATGACCACTGCCTAGGATCTTTATCACTCAACCATTCTGCAGCCTTCTCATTGAATTTTCTAAAACTTTGCATGGCCTCATTGAAAGCACCAACAGTTGTAGCCCTTGCCATCCTTTGTACACCCTTTTTAAATGATTCACCCCTGAAACCAGTTGTCTGCATATTATTTTCCATGTGTCTGACACAAAATCTGTGCTCAGCATCTGGGAACACCTCTCCCATAGCTCTGATCAGACCCTTCTGCTTGTCTGACATGAAGGTATAATCCTCTGGCCTCTGTATATCCAGATCATGTTTCAGCATTGTCAGGAACCATTCCCAAGTTTCTCTATTTTCAATGGACACCACACCAAAAGCTATAGGAAACAGAGCATTATTAGGATCAACTCCCACAGCAGATAGGAGAATACCACTTCTGGAGCCCTTAAGCCAGCAGCCATCAACACCTATGAATGGCCTACAGTGTTTGAAACCCTTCTTACATGCATCATAGCAGACATACAACTTAGAGAATTTCCCCTCCTCATCCATGTCAAGCATAGTTGTTGTACCAGGATTTGATCTTCTCAACTCCTGACAGTAGTCCCAAAGCTAGGTATACTGCAGATAAGGAGCTCCATGAATAATTGTCATTGCAGCAGCTCTGCCTCTGTAAGCTTGTTGCTTGGAAACACTCACATTCAACTCTTTGATTACCTCCTTCCTCCAGCCCCTGACATCCCTTTTAGGATCACATTGGAAGTCTGCTAAATGCCTCTTTCCCAGCCACTTGCTTGTCATATTCCTCACATGAAAGGTTGGGGCACAGGTGTGCTCAGAATTATAATACCTAGCCTGGAAAGTTTCCTGATTTACCATCTTCAGTGCATGGCAAGCCCATGCACATCCATCAACATCACATTTTGCATGGACTCTTACCTTGTCATTTTTCTTAAAGTTCAGGGTCCTCTTGGTGTTGATTGCATGAGAGTTTATGGCTTCTTTGAACAACTCCATGTTCTCAAATCTCAAGCCCAAAAAAAACTCAGGATTAAAGATCACATCTTTATTAAAAACTGGAAACTCCTCTGACCCATCCCTCTCATCATCTGACACTGTGGTAGGGTCTAAATCATCAAAGTCTTTGGTAACAATATCCTCTTCCTCAGATGACCCCTCATCCTCCTGTAAGCCCTCATTAACAACAACATCATCATCTCCATCTACATATCTCTTCCACTCTGCATCATCAGCAAGATAAACCTCACCAGAATCAATATCACTGTCCAGCTCAAAGTTAATGTCTTCAGAGTCTGATGAAAAGTTCAACTGAGCCTCAGTATTTGCCACAACTTCCTCATTTACCCCATGGTTGAACACATTACTCTCAGCAGTATTACCAAACTCATCATCATTACCAAAATCATCTAGCCCCTCACATACTCTAGCCCAACTATCCAATGCATCATCTACAGCAGCATTATCATCATAAGCATACTCCTCAAACTCCTCATTATCATTATCAACAGCATCATCATCTCCATCTACATAGTTGTTCCACTCTACATCATCAGCAACATAAACCTCACATTCATCATCAGTGTCCAGCTCAAAGTCACTGTCTTCAGAGTCTGATGACAAGTTCAATTGAGCATCAGGATTTGCAACATCAGCATTCTCCTCTACAGAGTTCTTCAATTCAACAATGAGCTCCAACTGCTTACTATCCTCACATTCATTAACCCATTTCACTAAATCATCTTCACTACTTAGCAACATCTTCTCGTAGTTGAAAATAGAATAGTAAGATTTGTCACCTGATAACCCTAACTGCTCACACCGCATATTCAGCTTGAACATAGTAACATCTGACATCGGGTTCACAAACCTATCCACCACAGAACTTCCCCTATAGTACATGAACGACGGGCTTCCAGCATACGTACCTCCGTGCCGCAGAGTCAAAGTGTAGAAATTCCTCTTTGGCATGACAGACGGGCTTCTTGCAAATCCTCTATCCATCGCGCCGCTACCCCCAGAGCTGCTCCCCGAAGGCATTTCGTCGATTTCCCTTTATTAACTTTGGATAATTTTGGGTAATTGTGTTTGTAGATTTCTAGGGTTCGTCGAATTTGGGAGAAATGATTTTGGGAATTTTGTTTTGTGAAATGAAATTAGGGTTTTCAGTAGTGTTTTAATCGACAGAAACAAATGAATATACATTTAGCCTTGTGGAATACATTATTTACACAATATGCCATTGCATTTCCCTTCGTTTTTTTCCGCCAATTCTGACGTGGACGATTTGCGCCAATATTTGATGGCCACGTCAATTTTCCGGTGCCATTAGGCACGCACGTGCACTTCACGTGCTGTTTTGGCCGGAAAAAAGGGCCAAAGGACGACCGCTGATAAAACTCAAACATAAAGGACATCTAGATAAATGGCCAATCTCAAGAGGACGATATATGATTCTAACTCCATATTCATCATATGCATCACATTATCATATATACCTCCCTAGATCTGTCTCATAATATCGAATGATTATATTTTCCTTTTTGAGTTGTATCAAACTTTATTTAAGAAAATAATTATTTATGCTTTTTCATTTCAAAATACATTTTTACCCTCAATTTTTTTTTTTTGGTCTAAGTCAACAAGACAATGGAGTATTTAGTAAATAAGGCTTTGTTCGTTTGCACTTAATTTAAGTCCATTTCAGTTCAGTTCACCTCGATTAAGTTCGTTTCAAAATAAATTAAAAATAATTAGAATCTATAATTTGAAGTATGCAATCTATTTAATGCTAGAATATTATTAATATTTTTAAAAAAATATTTAACAATTTATAAAAATTATTACTATAATGTTTATAGGAAAATCAATGCAGATCAATACTAGAATATTAGTAATATTTTTTTAAAAATATTCAACAATTTATATAAATTATTACTATTATTTTTATAGGAAAATAAGTTCAGTTCAGTTTAGACACATTCAAATCCATTAAGTTCAGTTCAACAAGTTTCTAAACAAAAACTAGAACCTAAGTCAACAAAACAATGGAGTATTTTTCTTAATCTACGTGCTCGATCACATATGATTATTGTTGGGGAGTATTTATATACCTGTTTTGCAAGGTCCATGAGGCAGGCTCCCATCCTATCATTGATGATTGCAAAAGCGTCTTGAGAGTAGTGGACGTCGTCCGGGCGAGCCGAAAGGATGTGTTGGAATATAGGGTGTTGGCTCATTCCTTTTATTTGGCAGCAGCCCAGCCCAGTAGTAGTGCTAGGCCCACTGTGTTTATTATATCAGCCCAGTCCTTCAGCCCACTTGTTTTGTTTCTGAAATAAAACCCCAGCCCATTAACCTGCATTGACCAATGTTGACCGTTGGATCCTAGGTTAATCTCTGAGGCTGCATCTGGACCCTTGATTGCCTATGATATAATAAACTCTCTTCACCGCATTCACTCACTTCAGCCAATACTCAAACCCTAATACTATGTGCGATCTCACCTTCGAGTGTGTGCGATTTCTGTGTGTTCTCCGTTCACCGTCTCCACCGCTTCCCCCTTCGTCTCCGGCTGACCTCCTTGTGAGCTCGGTTGCTGGAGACGATTAGTGAAGCTTCTGGACACGGCTGATTCACCTCTTCTGTGAGGCGGAGTGTTTGAGTGACCGGAGCTTTTGTGCTCCTGGGCTGAGGGAGGTAGCCATTGACGGATCTGCCTGTTACCACTACCACCGGTCATAGCTACGATGATGGATCTACAGTCCTGAGCCGAAAAACATATTGATATCTGTTTTTCTCTTATCTACTATATTTATACATATAGATCTGTTCTCCCTTTATTCATTTCTGCCGCTGTATGTTACCTTAGGGTTCATTCAAGTCCATCTCCTGATAAACCGACCGGATCTCTCAAGATCCGTTGACGGTTGTGATTTGGAAACTTGCTCTGACCTAAGGTTGAGTTCAGTTCTGATTTGTGCTTCGTGTTTTTGTTTGCAGGTGCCTCGAAGCGACGCCCGCCGACGTGTACTCTCAATAGTGCTATCAGAGCTTCACGGAGGCGGAGTTCGGCAACCGGATCTGTAGATCTGACCCCATAGGGCTCCAGATCTGCAAGTCAAGGAGGGTCGTACGTTGCTCGGCACTGCTCGGTAGGAGGCCCAGGTAGCAGATCCGAATTAGGTGCCCCCAGCCATTGTAAATTTGGAATTTAATCACCCCATTGGCTGTAAGGTTGGTACCCGGATCGCCTGTGAAACGCGAAACGTGAACTGCACTTTGGGTCACTTGCGAATACCCGGCAAGGTGAGTGATTGGCTTGAACCCCCTCATTCTGTGATGGTCAGCCCGCCTGGAGGCACTTGTTTGATGGTGTGGCCCGCCTGGTGGTCGTTTTAGTGTGGTGTTGAAAATCTGATTTTAAAAACCCTTGTTCAAAATTATTTTCTGGAAAGTTGATTTTCTGAAATCTGTACTTGTGAAAATATGATGAACAGCCTGCTTCTGTGACTTCTGTGTTGCTCTTCTATTACTTGAAATTGTGTGAACCCTCTGTGATCGGCACTTTAGTGTGTCTAGATTTAGGGTTTCTTCTGTGATACCAGAAACCTATAGTAACTTAACCTATCTGGAGTGAGTTGAGTGCCAGTTTCAGGCCCCAGTGGTGATCCCCGGTGGGAAAACTCTCCTTGGCCAGACTCCTTGAGAGTGTGTGGCATCTGGGAGGGGCTGGGGTGCACACCTGTCTGGATCAGCCTGAACTACTCAACATAGGCTCTAAGTTACTCAATAGGAAGTAATGCGTTTAGGATTTTCTCTCACTTTGGTGATAAATAGAAGTGTGTGTGTGTGTGTTTGCCTGTTGTGGTGCTCACTATCTTCTGTCAACTGCTTTTGTGTGGTTCTCTGTAATTGCTTAACCTACTGCTTTCAAAACTGTTTTCCAAAAACTGAGTCATCAAAATCTGTTTTCAAAAATGTCTGGTTTTAACTTGGCACCATTTGATGAAAAAGGGGATTTTGCTATTTGGAAACAAAAGATGAAAGGGATTCTGATCCAACAAAAGGTTTACAAAGCAATTAGTGGTGGTTATTCCACTGATGACTCTGATGAAGTTAAATTTGAAACAAATGAACTTGCCCATTCTGCTATAATCTTGTGTCTATCTGAATCTGTTTTGAGGAAAGTAGGTGAACTTGAATCTGCTAAAGAATTGTGGGAAAAATTGCATGAACTTTATACTGAAACTTCACTAAACAGCAAACTTTTCTTACTTGAATTTTTTTTTTAGATTCAAACTGGATATGAGTAAAGATATATCTGATAACATTGATGCTTTTACAAAACTTATTTAAGATATCAAATTGACTGGTGATAGACACATTGATGATTATACCCCTATTGTGTTATTGAATGCCATTCCTGATTCCTATTCTGATGTTAAGTCTGCTATTAAGTATGGTAGAGATACTGTGACCTTAGAAACTGTGATTAATGGGCTTAAAAGTAAAGAGCTAGACTTAAGGTCTAATAGAGGCCATAGGGTTTCTGAAGTTAATCAAGTTAGATGGAGGTCTAAGTCTAGGAACACTGGTAACCAGAACCACAAAGGTAATGGTAATCAAAACAATGACAGGAAAAAGGGGAGGGGTAAGTCAAGGTCAAAGTCCAGACCTAAAGGAAAGAAATGCTTTAACTGTGGTGAGTTGAGACACTTCATAAAGGACTGTCCCAAGCCCAAAAAGGTCAATGGTAACCATGCAAATGATGCTGATGAACATGATCATGCTGGTATGGTTTATATGCTTTCTGAAAATTCTGTGATTCCTGATGTAAATGCTGCACATGTTTTATTTGATGAAAACAAATGGTTGATTGATTCTGGATGCACATATCATATGACTCCTTATCTGCATCTATTCACTTCATATAAAAAGCTGCATAATACTTCTGTGTCTGTGGCTAATGATAAGAGATGCATGGTAGAGGGAATTGGGGATGTATGTGTTAAGTTTGATACTGGGTACTTGCACACTCTTAGGAATGTTAGACATGTACCTAATTTATGCCAAAATCTGATCTCCTGTGTTGCATTAGAATCTGATGGAATTTCTGAAAAGTGGGGAAATTATTTTATGACTATTGTGAAGGGTTCAATTATCATGTGTAAAGCTGCTAAATGCCATAATCTGTACATATGCAATGCATATCCTTATTTGAAAGAATCTGCTCATGTTGTGCATGATAGTACCTCTGAGCTGTGGCATAAGAGGTTAGGGCATATAAGTAGAAAAGGCATGGAATTTCTGAAAGCTGATGGTTACTTTGGTAATGATAAAATGACTTGCTTGTCTTTCTGTGAAACATGTGTGTTAGGAAAGCAAACTAGGGTTAGTTTTCCTGTGAACCCTCCCCCAAATGTGCCCAAATCTTCTGTTGTGTTAGAATACTTGCATGCTGATTGTTGGGGCCCTGCCCCTGAACCCACTCAAGGTGGTAATATGTATTTTCTTTCTATTATTGATGATTTTTCCAGAAAAACTTGGGTGTTCTTAATGAAAAACAAGTCTGATGTGTTTGCTAAATTCTGTGATTTTAAAACTTTGGTTGAAAATCAAACTGGTAATAAGATTAAAACTCTTAGGACTGATAATGGACTAGAATTTTGCAATGTTGAAATGAACAACTTGTGTGCCCAAACTGGTATTAGGAGACATAGGAATGTTCCCTACACCCCCCAGCAAAATGGAGTTGCTGAGAGGATGAATAGAACCCTTCTAGAGAAGGTTAGGTGTCTACTTGCATCTTCTGGCCTTAGCAAAAGGTTTTGGGGAGAAGCTGTCATTACAGCTGCTTATCTGATTAATAGGTCACCTAGTGTGCCCTTGAAAGGGAAATGTCCTGAGTCTGTTTTCTGTGGTAAAAATGTGAGTTTGGATAATCTGAAAGTGTTTGGCTGTGCTGTTGGAAATCGATATCCCGGGGTTAACGGAATGCGGAAACATAACCCCGATCAAAATCCCTTCGCCGGAAACCACCGCGAACCACCGCGCGAACCGGGCTCGACCAAAGCAACACCGCCGCGGGATAAACCCGCGGCTAGCCCTAGCCGAGCCCCGCGAGGGGCTCGCGATCACACGCGGTGATCGCCGGGGATGCATCGCGCATCCCCCGGGGCTGCTCGTAGCAGCCCCCGGCGGTGAGTCCGGCGACTCACCGCCACCGCTCGTGGAGGAGCGGTCCGCCCAGCGGACCGCGATCGGGCCAGCCACGCGGCTGCCCGGCGATCGAGCCCAGCTCGATCGCATGCCCCGGCGTCCAGCCGGGGCTCCTCCCATGTGCATCGGCGATCGAGCCCTAGGGCTTCGATCGCCACCCTCGGCGTCCAGCCGAGGGTTCGTTGCTATCGATCCCTTCGGGGCTCGCTTGACCGCCCGCGGTCCGGTGATCTCGGATCACCACCGCGCGGTCAAACCCCATCCCCGGGTTCGTCCCTCGGATCTTCGTTCATGCGTATACCCGAATTAATAATTAAAATCATCGAGGGGGTTCGTGATTTTACCTTTGTTCTCGTTGTACGGAGAAACGAGATCTATGAAGACCTTGAGACCTTCCCACGTATTCCTTGCACTAGCTCGAACGTCGGGTGGGCGACGATCTTCCGAACTCCATGGATCTCCCTCTCTACTTTCTCTCTCTAGAATTGTGATCTTCAAGTTATGAGAATAGAGAAGACCATGTAGTGCTTTTATAGGCTACGTAGGGGATCTTAAGGAGGTGGAATATTGGGCTTCCAATAATAGTGATTAAATTGAGCCCAAGCCCAAATCTATTAATCCTTACTATTATTAATTAATTTATTTTTCACTATATAAATTAATTGCACTCCCAATATTAAACCATATTATGTCAAATAATATTTCTCCGGTAGTATTATTTATTCCGTGTATTTAAGATATAAATATCCATGAATAAAATTAATTTATTGCTAATTAATTTATTCATCTCTTGTATCCGAGACTAGTACCATTCAACCTTAATTATTATGCGGAACAAATCCACCTGCAGGGTTTACATAATAATTCCTTATGAACTCATCTCGGGGATATTATCAACCCTTCCGGGATACACTTTCCCATCAAGTATTCACGGCATGTCATATATGAAATATAGTGACCCAACTTAACCGGTAATTAACCCAATAATTAAATCGGTTAATTCCTTTGGAAAATCAAAGTCACTTATATTAAATATACACACCCGCAATAATATCGGGGATTGAGAATAAAATACTCTGAGACTTAAATCAATTATCAACGGCAATCCTAATTGATAAATCTCAAGCGATCCGCTCAATACACCAAGTGTACAAGTGTGATAAAATAATTAAGACAAATTATTTTCTCTCTCACACAACGACTATACCGATGGATTGGTCCGTGTCCATCTAGGTCGTGAGCAACTGTTCGATTAAATACGAGTAACCGATAGTATGATCTTCTGTGTGGGCCCGACACACCATACTAACTACAACGTATAGAATCCAGGACTATAATTTGCATATATTTAATTATAAATAATTAAACGCAAATAATTGTTTATTTAATTAAATAGATTAATGGCAATGGATCGGGAGTTTCTGTTACTTAAATCTAGACATTAAGTACACAACTCCAACAATCTCCCACTTGTACTAAGGTCTAGTCATTTCCTCCAAACTCCCGACTCCCATACTCATCACGTGCTTAAGTTGTACTTCCAAGAAGTACTATGTGAATGAGCACTCTAGGTTGCCGCTCTGAAGTTATCTTGGTGACTACAGCGTCGTCTTCCCTGACGATGATTCGTATCAGGTGGTACTTGCTCTATGTGTTATCTTACACTTATGGACTTGTGATTTCTTACCATTTGCCATCGCACCGCTATTCACATAGCCTTTGGCAAATTAAGAATCACCTCTAAGTCCCAGAGATTATCCCGGAGCTATACCAAAACTTCCGCTGCCTCTGAGGCCGCTTATTTGGTTACCCATGGCAGAGTCCGAAAAGCATCGTGCTTATCACTCTTCCATGTTAAAACTCCTTCTCCTTCAATAGTGAAACATATAGCCTGATATCGACTTACACTGGTCCTCATCCGATTAGAAATCTAAGAGAATGTAATCCAAAGGAAATTTGTCTGCTCCGTAATCCAGAACATAGTTTCCAGTACTTCGAAAGTACTTAAAATGTTCATTACAGCAGTCAAGTATTCCTTTCCAGGATTACCTTGATATCCTCCCACTATGCTAACCGCATAGCCGATATCAGGTTCTTGTTTTCAACAATGCATTTATTAAGCTTTCCTCACTGTAAGTGCAGGAATCCGCTTTCATTGCTTCTATCTCCTTTTGTGTTCCAAAACACATATCCTTAGATAGATGCATTCCGTCTCTGAAAGGTAACAAACCTTTCTCGGAATCTTGCATGTTAAAACGAACCATAATCGTATAAGATATCTAGAGAAGTACAATGTTCTTTTCTTGAGATCCTAGATCTTAAGAACATGCTCTAACTTCTTCTTTATCTCATATATCGATTTTTCTAGACAACCATCATTTTATGTCTGACAACATCTTTACATTGGTACCAATGATAAAATGTTATCTACATAAAACCTCCGAGAAACACCACCTTGTTTCCATCACGTTTCCCATACACACGATTCGTAAATGCCTTTTGATGAATCCATCAAATGGACTATCTCATCAATGCGCAAGTTCCACGAACTCTAGCTTTGTTACAATCCATAAATGGATCAACTAAGCTTGTACTCTAAATGATCTCGCCTTTTAACAATAATCCTTATTGTTCTCTAAGAAGGCACATTTAGATCTAGTACTGCCTCTATGTAGATCCAGGGATCGATTTCATGTATACTAGGTCCAGAGTCCGAAAAACTCTCCTAGTCTTATGAATATCTCCGGTTGTCACACAACCTCCCACTACAACGGTATTCCGGTGTATAAACAGTAATAACAGTAGGTGCAGTTAGTGGTGTACCGCTACTCGGTTCGGCTGGTTCCCAGTCCTTATCCCTTTCTCTCATTCAAAGTATTACGTCACTTTGGGCTTGTGGTTCATCTAATAGTCTTTCTCTAAGAACCGGGCGTTAGAACTTATAACGTCCTTCTGGTTCATAGTACTATTGAACACACATCTTTTGTTCTTCTAGGATATTCTACAACCGCATTTGAATGCGCCGTTGTTTCCAGACATATCCATAGAACACAGGTAGTTCCGTATAACTCATGCTTTTACTATTTCTATAAGAGTTCCATTTCTTATTTCCAACACACCATTTCTACACAAGAGTGTATGGTGTAGTCATTTAGGATCAAATCCCAATCTCTGATCAGTATGCCATGCATTCCACAGACAGGCACTTGCCTCCGCGATCAAATCGCAGGCTACAAATGGATATACCTTGATGGTTCCCCACAACAGCTTTGTGTCCATTGACTTGTCAACACACTTTGCTTTTGTGGCACATCAGGTATGCTAATCCATTTTTCGAGTAATCATAAAATGAAATACTTGTACCTTATTGTCTCAGTAGACATAAGTCTGCATACATCAGAGTCAATCAATTCTTATACTTGTCCGGATCTTATATCTTATATCCATAAAGGATTGCTTAGTCATATTATCTTCCAAATTAGATTCTTAGGTCGGAAGGTCCACTCCTTCAACTTAATTGATCAAATATCAATTTTCGACCTTTGAATTTCTTATTTGAATAAACATGACTCAGCATAAGAATCCACAAGTATAATTGATAAAGAAATCTCTTATTAGTAAAACGAGTTTTACATTACGGTTCGTTGCATTGTGGTGGACTCAAGATTCATCATTTATATATTGCTAGCTAATGTACCAAAATAGATAATATCATTATTTCTTCTTATAACCATCAAATGATTAAAAGAAATAAAATATCTATTTATTAGAAATCCAGAACAAAGTTCTTTCTAAAATGAAAGGTACATAAAAGCAATAACTCAAAATGAAATCCTATAAAATGTCCTCCACTGCAACTGCTGCCTCCTCTACAGCATTGCCCATGTAGACTAAGATTTCTTCTTTTCTAAGTCGTTAGATTTCCTGGAACCCTCGCATTTAAAATGCACATACCGTCAGTGGTTCCATATCTACACACCAGGTTCCGGTAGATAATACCACTGACTATGTTTTACGACTAAAGAAAAATTTCGTAATTTCTTTGAGAGGATAATCAGACTTCCAGTACCCAGACTGTTTGCATCGAGAACTCTTGCCACTTGGCTTTCTCGTCCCATCTCGTGGCCCAAGAAACTTAGGACCACTGGGTTTCTTTGCTTGCTTTTCCTTTCCCCCGATTTTTCCCTTAGGTTCAAAACCTTTGGCATTGGCTTACAAGAGCTTGCGATTTCCGTCTCAACTCGTCTAAAAGGTCAATCATCTCAAAAACGTGTTTAAGCGTTTCCTCGAAGCGATTGGCCTTTATGAGTATCCTCATCGCTTCTTGTATAGCCGCCTATTTCATGTCTAAACACCAACTTGAGTTTGAACATGATATCATAATCAGTGGTTATTGCATAAGCATTTTCCCACTTCTTAAAATCAGTCCTTTCCTCATTAGTTAAGACATTTGTAGGCTCGGGAGGACAAAGCTCACTGAGTACAAACTTGTACTCTCTAACAGTCTGGGCAATGTCCAGATCTCTATTCCAATCAATATAATCAGGGACCAGTGAGTTTAAAATCCTTACGCATCACATAAAGTGGGTTTAAAGTCATTTCCTAATCTATGAGCACATATAACAACAAACAATCGATTTAATCTCCGATATTATCTCCCTCAAATAATATCATTAAACCACTAATCACATCTAAAATCCCATCAGGTAAGGCAAGCCACGTTCGTGTGGACGTTTACCCACCCAAATGATTTAGCAATTAGATTTGCTTCGGTCGTACATCATTATAGCGTTACTTCGTTGGGAAGAATACTATAAAGCGTACCTAAGTGTAAACCATTACTCAGTACTAAGGTGAATCGTTTGGAATTGCTACGTCACCGCAAGCCACGTTCGTGTGGACGTTTACGATAACTCACAATCCTTCACAATTCCCTATAACTGTCTACATCAATTATTCCAAGATCCCATTCAGTATAGCAAGCCACGTTCGTGTGCACGTTTACTACACCAAAAGATCTTTATAATTGACTCCCAATTACTTGATCCATTCGATTTTTGTAAATCAGGACGCGGAGAATTATAAGTGAAACTCGAGGTTTCTAACCAGTGATTCACCATGCGAACAACCCTATCTCTCATTAGATGAGGGAGCCGAGCAGACAATCGATCCATCTATAAAAGAATGGTACGAAGGTCTCTAATTTGTGTCCTCCACATGACCAAGTGGCTTTGGCTCCATTCCACTCCCCGGGGTGAGAATGAGTCGACTTGAAATCAGCTTTGGAAAGACAAATTAGGCATTGTTTGATAAACTTAATCAATGTTTCTCGTAAGAGGAATTACAAGAACTCTCCTCCAATGACTTATCTATATAAACTTCAAAAGTTTATAAAAGCCACCAAGAGAGCAGCAATGGAGACCATGGGTATGTTTCCATACCCTCTCCCACTTAGCTTTTTACAATAAAGGGATACGCTATCTAATGTATAATTAAATACACATAAGCATGCATACATGAAATAAAGCACATAGAATATTATCACATAATCAAAATAATACTAGAATATTATTTTCCGACTATCATGGCTTTATTGCATCTCCGTACGCATCTTCTAGTCTTCAGTCTTCGTTCTTGAATGCTCCATGTGACGAGAATATTAATCCCAATATTTAAATCTATTTATTTTCAATTAATCCAAAAGTTACTTAATTCGAAAATTAAGTCAATCGAATATATCAAAAATAAAATTAAATATTATTAATATTTTTATTTATTTTCCTTTCTAATTCTATTAAATCTTTAGAATCCTATCCAAGTCAAACTTGGAACATTCTAGAAGACTTCTATAATAGAATAAGGAAATAAAATAAATTAGGACTCCTAATCCTTCCAAATTAATTCCTTTCATAATCTATTAAAAATTCCATAAAGGAATAATTAAATAGGAAAAATTAATTAAGGACTTTAAAACTTTCCAAATTAATTATTTTCCTAATCCATTTAAAATTCCATAAAGGAATAATAAAATAGGAAAAATAAATTAATTCTAAATTTATTCTCTTCCTAATCCATGAAAATTCCTATAATAGGAATAATCAATAAGGAAATAAATTTAATACTAAATTAATTCTTTTCCTATTCCATGAATATTCCATAAAAGAAATAATCAAATAGGAAAACCGAATTAAAATAAGAAAGTCGGATTATGGTAGGAGTAGCGCGGGTTGGGAGTCCCCGCACCACCCCCACCACCATCGATCGATCACCAAGGGAAGGACCCGCCGCCACCACCCCAGCCGGCCAGCCACCACCCACCGGCGGCAGCCCACGGCCGAGGGGCGCGTCGCCCCTCCCACTTGATCGATCGTAGGGTCGATCATGGGGATGATCGGCCCTATGGTCCTTCGTCACACTTCTTCGTCTTCCGGCGGTCGTTTCGGCATCGATCAACGTAAATAAAATTACAAGAATTAAAATTACATTATCCGGTATCGATTCTATACATGAAATCGACCCTATACATTTTCCGGAAAAATAGAACGTAATAATAAAACCTAAATTCGGTCAACCCCCGAATTTTTACTATTACAAGCATTCACCACACATAAAACGAATCTCGACATGTCCGAGAGTTTAATAAAATTATGACAATAATTAACGAAGAATTATATCTAGCCATAATAGTCGGAAACCCTGCAAGGTAGAACAATTTATCGCATATACACATGAACTAGAACCATCGCTCTGATACCAATTGTTGGAAATCGATATCCCGGGGTTAACGGAATGCGGAAACATAACCCCGATCAAAATCCCTTCGCCGGAAACCACCGCGAACCACCGCGCGAACCGGGCTCGACCAAAGCAACACCGCCGCGGGATAAACCCGCGGCTAGCCCTAGCCGAGCCCCGCGAGGGGCTCGCGATCACACGCGGTGATCGCCGGGGATGCATCGCGCATCCCCCGGGGCTGCTCGTAGCAGCCCCCGGCGGTGAGTCCGGCGACTCACCGCCACCGCTCGTGGAGGAGCGGTCCGCCCAGCGGACCGCGATCGGGCCAGCCACGCGGCTGCCTGGCGATCGAGCCCAGCTCGATCGCATGCCCCGGCGTCCAGCCGGGGCTCCTCCCATGTGCATCGGCGATCGAGCCCTAGGGCTTCGATCGCCACCCTCGGCGTCCAGCCGAGGGTTCATTGCTATCTATCCCGGCGGGGCTCGCTTGACCGCCCGCGGTCCGGTGATCTCGGATCACCACCGCGCGGTCAAACCCCATCCCCGGGTTCGTCCCTCGGATCTTCGTTCATGCGTATACCCGAATTAATAATTAAAATCATCGAGGGGTTCGTGATTTTACCTTTGTTCTCGTTGTACGGAGAAACGAGATCTATGAAGACCTTGAGACCTTCCCACGTATTCATTGCACTAGCTCGAACGTCGGGTGAGCGACGATCTTCCGAACTCCATGGATCTCCCTCTCTACTTTCTCTCTCTAGAATTGTGATCTTCAAGTTATGAGAATAGAGAAGACCATGTAGTGCTTTTATAGGCTACGTAGGGGATCTTAAGGAGGTGGAATATTGGGCTTCCAATAATAGTGATTAAATTGAGCCCAAGCCCAAATCTATTAATCCTTACTATTATTAATTAATTTATTTTTCACTATATAAATTAATTGCACTCCCAATATTAAACCATATTATGTCAAATAATATTTCTCCGGTAGTATTATTTATTCCGTGTATTTAAGATATAAATATCCATGAATAAAATTAATTTATTGCTAATTAATTTATTCATCTCTTGTATCCGAGACTAGTACCATTCAACCTTAATTATTATGCGGAACAAATCCACCTGCAGGGTTTACATAATAATTCCTTATGAACTCATCTCGGGGATATTATCAACCCTTCCGGGATACACTTTCCCATCAAGTATTCACGGCATGTCATATATGAAATATAGTGACCCAACTTAACCGGTAATTAACCCAATAATTAAATCGGTTAATTCCTTTGGAAAATCAAAGTCACTTATATTAAATATACACACTCGCAATAATATCGGGGATTGAGAATAAAATACTCTGAGACTTAAATCAATTATCAACGGCAAACTTAATTGATAAATCTCAAGCGATCCGCTCAATACACCAAGTGTACAAGTGTGATAAAATAATTAAGATAAATTATTTTCTCTCTCACACAACGACTATACCGATGGATTGGTCCGTGTCCATCTAGGTCGTGAGCAACTGTTTGAT
This sequence comes from Euphrasia confusa, assembly GCA_954870475.1. Classification (NCBI taxonomy): domain Eukaryota; kingdom Viridiplantae; phylum Streptophyta; class Magnoliopsida; order Lamiales; family Orobanchaceae; genus Euphrasia; species Euphrasia confusa. Next base: position 31,866,695 of record OX940960.1, read on the forward strand.
TAAATACGAGTGACCGATAGTATGATCTTCTGTGTGGCGGCGCACACCATACTAACTACAACGTATATAATCCAGGACTATATTTTGCATAATTAATTAATAATAATTAAATGCAAATAACTGTTTATTAATTAAATAGGTTAAATGCTATGACCGGGAGTTTACCGATACTTAAATCTAGACATTAAGTACACAACTCCAACAATCTCCCACTTGTACTAAGGTCTAGTCATTTCCTCCAAACTCCCGACTCCCATACTCATCACGTGCTTAAGTTATACTTTCCAGAAGTATTATGTGAATGAGCAATCTAGGTTGCCGCTCTGAAGTTTTCTTGGTGACTACTGCGTCGTCTCCCTAGACGATGACTCGAATCAGGTGGTACTTGCTCTATGTGTTATCATCACCCTTTTGAACTTATGACTTCTTCCAGTTTACCATGCACCGCTATACATAGCCTTTGGTGAACCAAGAATCATATCCAAGTTCAGAGGTTGTCCCGGAACCTAACCAAAACTTCCGCTGCCTCTGAGGCTGCTATTCGGTTTATGATAGAGTCCGAGAAGCATCACGCTTATCAGTCTTTCATCTTTAGGTTCCACTTCTTTTGAAAGTGAACACATAGCCTGATATCGACTTACACTGGTCTTTCTCTGATTTTGGATCTGAGAAAATGTAATCCAAGAAGATTTCGCCTTGCTTAGTAATCTAGTACTTCCAAGTACTTTTCCTAATCCATGAGAGTTTCCAAAAGGAAGAAACACTCAAATAGGAAAAATCCGAATTAATTAGGAAAGTAATATCTTGGTAGGAATAGCATGGGATTGGGAGACCCCACGCCATCCCCACCATGATCGACCGGCCGGCCACCAGGGGAGGGGCGCCGCCGCCGCCTACCCACGCCGGCTAGGCCATGGATCGATCACCATCATGGGATCGATCCCAAGCCCTAGCTTCTTCGTCACTTCTTCGTCTTCCGGCGATCGTCTCAACATCGAACCAACGTAAATAAATTACAAGAATTTAAATTACACTATCCGGTATCGATTCTATACATGAAATCGACCCTATACATTTTCCGGAAAATAAAGAACGTAATAATAAATCCTAAATTCGGTCAACCCCCGAATTTTTACTATTATAAACATTCAACCACACAAAACGAATCTCGACATGTCCGAGAGTTTAATAAACGAATAATCATGATAATTAATTAACACAATAATTAAATCCAACCATGATAGCCAGAAATCCCTGCAAGGTAGAACAATAATCGAACATATACATGAACACGAAACCAAACGCTCTGATACCAATTGCTGGGATTCGATGTCCCGGGCTATCAAAAAAATTGCGGAACCGATAACCCGACCGAAACCCTATCGCTGGAAACCACGAACACGAGCACCACGGTGTCCGGAGCTCGACCCGAGCATCGCCGCGGGATGAACCCGCGGCCGAAACCCTAGCCGAGCCCACGGCCGAACCCCCAGCGATCGACTTCACGTCGATCGCTTGCCCTGGCGTCCAGCCGGGGCTTCCCCTCACGCCGGCGCGCCGGCGGTCGAACCCTAGGGTTCGGCCGCCCCTTGTTCGATCCCGACGGGGATCGCGTGATCCCCGTATCCCGGTCTCGACGTTCCCGGATCGTCTTGTTCATGTATACGTCACAATTAACGAACATATAATCATAGAGGGGGTTCTCGATTATATTACCTCGATTCATTGTACGGAGAAACGAAATCAAACGTTGATGACCTTGCGATCTTCCTACGTATTCCTTGCACCTCGTCCGAACGTCGTGTGGGCGACGATCTATCGAACTCCTATGGATCTCCTTCACTCTTCAAGACTTTATGATTGGCGTATCTTAGGTTAAGTTATGAATTGTGAAGACCATGTAGTGCTTTTATAGGCTACGTAGGGGATCAAAAGGAGGTGGAATATTGGGCTTCTAATATTGAAGATTAAATTGAGCCCAATGCTCAAGTCCATTAATCCTTATCAATATTAATTAATTTATTTTCCACTATATAAATTAATTGCACTCCCAATATTAAACCATATTATATCAAATAATATTTCTCCGGTAGTATTATTTATTCCGTGTATTTAAGATTTAAATATCCATGAATAAATTTATTTATTGCTCAATAAATTATATTCATCTCGGCATGTCATATATAAAATATAGCGACCCAATTTTACCGGTAATTAACCCAATAATTAAATCGGTTAATTCCTTTGGAAAATCAAAGTCTCTAATATTAAATATACACACCCGCAATAATATCGGGGATTAAGAATAAAATACTCTGAGATTTAAATTGATTATCCAAGGCAATCCTAATCAATAAATCTCAAGCGATCCGCCCAATACACCAAGTGTACAAGTGTGATAAAATAATTAAGATAAATTATTTTCTCTCTCACACAACGACTATACCGATGGATTGGTCCGGGTCCATCTAGGTCGTGAGCAACTGTTTGATTAAATACGAGTGACCGATAGTATGATCTTCTGTGTGGCGGCGCACACCATACTAACTACAACGTATATAATCCAGGACTATATTTTGCATAATTAATTAATAATAATTAAATGCAAATAATTGTTTATTAATTAAATAGGTTAAATGCTATGACCGGGAGTTTACCGATACTTAAATCTAGACATTAAGTACACAACTCCAACATCTCCAGCAACCATTGCAATCCCATTCGCGAAATCTGCCATCGAAGTATATCTCTTTAATTACTCTGTGTTTTTATCTTGAAGTTAATTAAGAAGACTAGAAGAGAGTAGAGGCATCAATGGAGCTATATACTCATGAGTCGTGAAGTTGCAGCTAAAAACAATAAAGGCGATAGCTACGTACGTACACAACATGCCACCATCACTACAAAAAAGAGTGGTTTTTGCGACCACGCAATGTGGTCGCAAACAACGGGGTGTGGTCGCAAAAAGTAGTATTTGCGACCACGCGTGGTCGCAAACGTGAGGTCGCAAATACTTGGTCTCAAATGTTTTTTTGGCGACAACAGCGCGGTCGCGAATACATTTGCGACCACGCCCGTTATTAGCGACCACGCCCGTGGTCGCTAATGCTCCATGCTGATGTGGCACTGAGCGGTGACGTGGCAGACTATTTGCGACCACGCGCGTGGTCGCAAATACGTATGGTCAACTTTCGGTCTGAAAGCATTTGCGACCACGCGTGGTCGCAAATACTCATGTTTCGAAAAACAGCTCCTTAGTATTAGCGACCACGCGTGGTCGCAAATACCTATTTTTCTAAAAAAAAAAAATTTAAAATTGTAATTTCCGACCTGCAAATCAATTCCAATCGCAATACAAACCGAATCCAAAATAGAGTTCAAACACAAATACAATCCAAAATCATCAAAACATTTATTCAAGTTCATCAACACAATCCTAATAGAGTAGACAAATAGTACAATTCGTAATCAAACTAAACATAAGCTACGGTGAGTCACGGGTCAAATCACGAGCTGGAGAACCAGGAGGAGTAGTCGAACCACCTGCACCTGACATGGAAGGAGGTCGCATATCAGGAAACATCCTAGCCATGTGCTCGTTCCAGAAGAGCATGTCAGCCATTCGCTTGTGGTACTCAGCCTGGGATAATGCAGCAGCAGAAGATTGACCTGAAAACGAGGAACGAGACGATACCGATGGAGAAGAACCTATAACACACAATATAAAAGTGATCTTAGTAGTTGTTGATTTGATTTAAGTTCAAATAGTTAAAGGTTGTATATATATTAAAATTAACCTGGAATTGAAGGACCAAGGCCCTTACGGTATCCACGAGTAGTCCCTAAAACCTCCTCCAATATGGCAACATCATCCACAGGCGTACCGCTGGCAGATGCTTGTGTCGACCTATCATTTAGTTCAGCCTACAATATTCAAATTCACGATTAGCTAGTTCTTAAACAATAGGAGTTTTTATATCAAAAAAATCAATTATTACTTACAATTTTAGCTGCAGAATCGGCATCTAAAGGTTGACCATCTGGCCCAACATGAAACTTGATCCAGTTCTCAACCGGAGTAACCCCTTGTTGGGTTTGCGGATCAACCTATATATTTAAAAGAAAACAAACGTTATGTAATGTTCAATACATTTAACATACATAACAATGAATAAAATGATTTATTACCGATTTATCCATATGTCCAGCATAAGACAATCGACCATGAAGACTACGCATAGTATTCTTCGACCGGTTCTGACTGGACTTCTGCGAACGGGTCTGTTTCAAACATTCAAAATATTAAAACACGTATATTCATTAATTTGACCCAAAATATTATATATATAAATACATGGTTACCTGAAATGCTGGATCGATAAACCTATCCACGCACTGATTCCACAACTGATCTGAACGGATAGAGTCAGGCTTAGTTTTCCTAGCTAACACTAGGTCATCTGCTCCACCATTTTTTTTTGAAATGCTTATGAAGCTTGTGCTTCCAATCTGTGTAACGCTCCCTACAATCTCGATTTACAACAGCTGAAATCGTAGGGTCGTTCATGTCGATTTCAAACAAATCCTACAAAATATTCAATCGTGTTACAGAATCATAATGAGTTAACTACAATAATCAAGATCATAAATTACCTGTAGGTGCAAAATAACAGCATTTCGCTGCTCCGCTGGTACCGAAGACCAATTCGTATGGCAAGGATCGCAGTAGTGTCTCACCTGTTACATACAAAACTTGAATGATCTTTTAACATTAAATGTTTATTTATAATCACAACATGTAGTTAGCTTACCTGTATCCCGACAGCGGAATAATATGAAGCACCATTCTCTCCAACCGCTTTCATCGTCCCATTCTGGTCTTCCCAAGCTAATGGGACAGGACGACCTTGCTCCGCCACCCTCAGCAATGTCCGAGCGCCTTTTGCTATCCCTCGCCCAGACTTTTTCCTACGTACTGGAGGTGTCGCCTGATCATCGGGGTCTCCACCTACACGATCGAACATTAATCAACTCGTAAAAAAAAGAAAGTATTATATATAATGCTTCATGTGGATATAAACTAAAAGTAAAATGTTACCTGTCTGGCAAGGAGCACCGAAAGAATGTGGATGCCCATGTGGTGGCTCACCTCCACCAGAAGAGCCCGCTAGCATCATCACAGCCTGAAAATTTATCACAATATTATAACAATATATATATAATATTAAAGAGTGAAAAATTGGGATATATTATTAAATATAGTTGTAATACCTTCTTCTTAAACCAATTTGCAAACTCGGTCTCGGGAACTTGGTCGACATCTAACTGAGATGAAGTACGAGTGAGATAGTCTTCAACTTCTGGACAATTTTTCAAGATAAAATGTTCAACTTTAGTCTGTGTCTTGTAATCCCACGAAACCAAACTCATTTTTCCAATGTGGCGAAACTGATTTCGAAATACATAAATTGTTTTCTTGTCGGCACCGTCATTCTCCACCCAATTTCTTTCAGGCCTGTTGAATTTGGTTTCAATACCCTCGAAATACATCGAACAGAATGTCAAAGATTCATTCGCAATGTAAGCTTCAGCAATCGACCCTTCAGCTCGCGCCCGATTTCTTACGTACTTTTTCAATGTACCCATAAATCGTTCAACCGGATACATCCACATGAGATATACAGGACCTCCACGTATTGCTTCATCTGGGAGGTGCACTAACAAGTGTAACATCACATCGAAGAACGCTGGAGGAAAGATTGCTTCTAGTTTGCATAATATGACTACAATGTCATCACATGCCTTCTGTAAGTCACTAACCTTCAAAGTTCGAGAGCATATAAGCTTGAAAAAATTGCACAACTCTGTTATAGTGTCAACAATGTTTTTATCCATGAACTTGCGTATTCCAGTTGGCAGCAGTCTTTGAATTAAAACATGACAATCATGAGATTTCAACCCAGAAACCTTCCACTTGTTGTTACTTACAATGACATTCTTCTTCAGATTCGAAGCAAACCCATCGGGGAATTTTATATTCATCAACCATTCGCCGAATTTCTTACACTGGTCAGGAGTCAATGTGTATGGTGCATGCGGCTTCATCATTCGACTACCATCTTTGTAGAGATGCAAGTTCGGCCTGATCCCCAATTTTTGCAAATCTAAGCGTGCTTTGTCAGTATCTTTCGTTTTACCTTCTATGTTAAGTAGAGTACCTAACAAATTATCGCATACATTCTTCTCTATGTGCATGACGTCCAAATTATGCCTCAGAGACAGCGAACTCCAGTAAGGTAATGTCCAAAAAATACTCTTCTTTGTCCAGTTCAAATCTCCTACCTGACGTTTACGTTTTTTGCCACCGTATCCTTCATGTTTTCCAGGTATCCGATTCTCCAGATGGTACATCTGTGCCAATAACTCTTCGGTGGTTTTAGGAACAGGAGGTGGGCGTTTCTCGGGTTTGCCATCAAAGATTTTCTTCTTTCTCATAGGATTATTCATATCTAGCCATCGTCTATGCCCCACATAACACAACTTACTCGTGATGGGCACAGAAGGAGTTTGATCGTTGCAGGTGGGACATGCCATGTAACCTTGACCACTCCAACCGGATAGGATACTTCGAGCCGGAAAATCATTTATAGTCATCAATAAAGCCGCTCTCATTCGAAAAGTAGTTTGTGACTCAGCATCTTTCACTAACATTCCTTCAGACGATGTGTAGGTCAGATCAATGCCACTGCAAATTATGTGTTTGCGAACAGTGTCCAGAGGATAGAATTTGGTATGTAGACAATATTTGCAAGGACACCGAACCCGACCTTCTTCATTGACACTGTTTTTTGCAAATTCTATAAAGCCAAGTACACCGTTTTGGAATTCTGGAGACAATCGATTTTGTATTCGCATCCAACTCTTATCCAACGACATTTTGAAATTAACCACACACAACTGTATTACTATATCTATGTAAAAATCAAAAAATGTTTTAGTTAGAAAAGTCTTCAGATTAAAAATAGAAGTCATATCATAAGAAACATCTTTGTTGTTCGAACATATAAATTAATTAACACATATAACATTCATAGTTCATAGAACGGTAAAAAAATTAAAGTAAAGTTTTGAGCAAAAATACCAGAGCCAAAAGGTGATGAAGCATCGTAGAGAGAGTCATAGCTAGCTGAACAAAAGTTATACAATCATAATTAAATACAAATACATTTAAAAATTATATGAAGTAATTTAAAAAATTAATAATTTTAATGTTATTTTAAATGTTTACTTTGTGATAATTTCGCAAACAGAAACATTCAAAATCCCATAATTTGGTCCAAACTTTTCATTTTGTCTTAAAAATTACTACTACTGTATTTGAAAAATCAAAAGTTCCACAAAAGACCATTTAGAAATCTTGGACTACAAATGTACACTCCAAAAGGCAAAACCCAAAAATTATTGATGGAGACAAAGAAATAACTACTCTTGTTTAAAATCATTTTTTTTAACTATTTATAAACACTGTATTATAAATAATTTATAATCCTAGTAACATATTCTGATTTGATTTGCATTCCGTGTGATATTCCAATCTTCAAAAAATATCTACACCGAATAATCACAATATTTGCACTTCAAAAGAACATAAGAATTGAAAATAAAAATCAAAAATAATCCCAATATTTGTACAGTTCTGAAAAAGAAAACAAAGAAAACAAAGAAACCAAAAATCTAAGAATTCACATACTCAGAATTCACATAAGAATTCACATACTCAGAAATCTAATCATACATACTCACATTAACAAACCCTAATCAAAGAAACCCCCAAATTGAAAATCAAAAACCATAATCAAAGAAACCCTAAACAAAGGCCTAAATCAGAAACGATACCACATCCCTTTGTTTAAAACCCAGAATCGAAATCGAAGAATTCATAAGAAATCAAAGAAATCGAAATCGAAATCGAAATCGAAACGAAAATGAAGAAATCATACCTGCAGGTCGGATTAAGGTAGGAGATGGAGATGGGCCTCTGCCGGAGATTCTTGTCGCTCGCCGCTCGAGGTAGAAATCGCAAGTCGCCGCCGCTGCTATGTTATAGTGAGAATGAAGTGAAATGAAAAACAAAGCCCTCTCTGCCCGTTGATATTCGCAAAAGTTTTAGCGACCACAGCATTTGCGACCACTTGTGGTCGCTAAAATGCTTACGTGTCAAGTATTTTCCACGGTGGAATATCGGGTTTTCAGAAATAGGTTTTAGCGACCACAGTTTGTGGTCGCCAATAAGTTTTCGCGACCACTCGAATTGGCGGGGCAGGGCGCGCCTTTTTTCGGACGCTATAGCGACCACGATTATTAATAGCGTGTTGAGGGTGAAGTGAATTCACGCCGAGAAACAATCGTCGGAGTCTCCGGAGAAAACGATCTCCGGAGACGATCGAAGAAGACGACGGAGAAGACAATCGAAGCGGGATCGAAGCTGGAGTTCTGGCCTGGTGTCGGCCGACACCAGGCCCCGTCGGACGACAAAGAAGCTCCTCGAGCTTCTGTGGAACTCGCATCTCAGCCCGAGGTGAAACACGCAATTCGTGTTGAAGGTGTCGGCCGACACCATTCTTTGTCGGCCGACAAGTTGGGGCTTTTACGCCCCAGCGGGATTTTTCTCCAAATTTGTTTTTTCTCCCCCTCTATATAAACCCTATGTGCGTGTAAAATAGGGTTAACACCTCCATACGCTAGGATTGAGATTATAGCATTACAAGACTTGTAATCGAGCACTATAATTGTTCTACTAAAAGCTATTGCAGCGGCAAGAAGTGGACGTAGCCCTCGTTAACGGGTGAACCACTATAATCTTCGTGTCATTTATTTCCGTATTTTTGTTCTTTGTTTGTTCGTGTGCTTTTCAGGAGGGGAATTTCGGACGCGAATTTCCCAACATAGCGACCACGTGTGTGGTCGCTAATAGGTGCGTTGGCGAGCAGCTGTTTTTGCGACCACGTGTGGTCGCTAAAAGTCACTATTAGCGACCACGTAGTGTGGTCGCAAAAAGCGTGGTCGCGAAAACCCTTTTTTCTAGTAGTGCATCTCATTCTGTGAATGAATTATTGATTTTATTATATTAATATATTCCTTTTCCTAATAATAATATCAGTAATGTAAAATGTTGAATATATATGTTCAAATTTTATATAATATACAGTATAATTTTTATCTTATTTACTACAATATTTCTTTAGATTAACTAATGTGTACGTAGACCTGTTTTACTTATTGAGCGACTTTTTGGGTTGCTATTGGAAGCGTGAGCTTTGTAAATTGTATTGTGACGGCAAAGTGTACCTAGCTAGCCCCGACAGAAGTGGATTTTTCGACGATTCATTCATTGATTCTTGGAAATAGTTAATAGTCGAGGGGTGGATTCGTCGGTGAATCAAATCGAAGTTTTCATTGCTCATTTAGAGTGTCCGGTTGATTCAAATTATTGACGCGCGAATAAAAAAATACGAATTGTGAAAATTCGCACTCTCCGTCACTCATGTACAAATTATTGCTTCTCTGTTTCATAAAAACAGACTCCACTTGTTTTTCAATTAAATATTTTTCTCATTATTTCACAAAAAAAAAGATCTCGCCACTAAAATTTTCTCTAAATGGTAAATATATACACCACTTAATTTATATTGAAAAACATTTCAGAGTAGCACACGTCGACGAAATGATACAAAATTGCATGCGACAAATCAACGTAGCTGTTGAATTTACAAATTGTGTCTGCAAGGACGGATCTACATGGGGTACAGTGGCCCCCTGAGTTAAAAAAAAAAATTAGTAACACTATATATATGTATATAATATATTAATATATGTGTGTTACTGGCCCCCCTCAGTTTTGTTTTTAAAAAGTAGTAGTACTACATTCTACTATATAAATTTTTATACATTAATACTCTGGGAACAGTAAAATCTTATCAATTTAAAGAGTTATTAATATATCGATAAATTAATATTTTATTAATTAAAATAGAAAATTTTCAAATTTAATAAATTTGAATATATTTATATAAAATAATTAGATTAAGATTCATGTATCGACTTTATTGCAATTAATTAATATATTCATTAATATTATTATAAATTTAATGTATAATGTTAACTATTATATTTATAAAAATAAATTAATTTATAATATCAATTTATGTTTTCTCAGCATCTAAAAATCACAAAATCATATCAAATGCATAAACTATTATGCGAATATAAAAGAGATCATGCATTATCATGTACTAAAAAAAGACCATTATCATGTACTATTAATCAAGGTACATTATCAAATACTCTAAATAGATCACGTGAGTATCAACTGTGAGAGTATTGATAAGAACTAATATTTATAATTGTAATATTTACAAATTATTAATTTAAATTTTTGATGGGACCTCATACTTATAAATGGTTTTTTAAAAATATTATTATTATATTATCTTATCGAATTTGCTTATTTTTTAAAAAGGCCCAAGTCGAAGAATTTTATTATTTTAGAAAGATTATTAATTTATCGAGTATTAATTTATAAAAAATTTACTGTATATGTATATAATATATTAATATATTTGTGTTACGTGTAAGTAGGTATGTATAAATGTATGTGTGTGAGTCATGTATATGTATATAATATATTAATATATTTGTGTTACGTGTAGCTAGGTATGTATAAATGTATGTGTGTGAGTCATGTGTCTTGTAGTGTCATATTTGAGTATTTTTATTTTTTTAACTTTTCATTTTAATTTATTTAACAATTTAATTATGATAAGATTTATGATATTAATTTTGAAAAATAATGTTAGGATTTTATAAATTTATACTAACAATCACATTACATATATATTGAAATTAAGCATTTCTTTTTAAATTATATTATCGTACATCAAAAAATCATGCATTTTTTCTTTAAAATCTCTCATAATAATACACACTTTAAAAAATTAAATATTATTTCACTTTAAAATATAATGTCTACATATATTTTAATTTAATATATAAATTTTACTTGGAACTATTTTACTTTTTAATTAAAAAATAATTTTTTTTTTGGAAAAATAAAATAAAATCATTTTTTTAATTTTATGAAAAAAAATGTGTTCGTTTATTTTGGAACAATTTTTTTTATTTTTTTTTTACTTTTATATAAAAATGGACCCCTGAACAAAATTTCTGGATTCTTTACTGTGTGTCTGTGTGTTGTGAAGTGAAATCATATTCATGTATATATTAGGTGATTCGAAAATAAATAATAATTGCTTGTGCAGTTGGACACTTATACGTCACTGTTGAATTCACAAATTTAATAAAAATATTATGTTTTTAAAATATTTGATCAAAATATAAAGATTAAAAATGTATTTTTTAGTTAAAAAGTAAAATAGTTGCGAGTAAAATTTAAAAAATGAGTGAATAAACTATGTAAGAATAAAATTATATTTTTAAACTATGTAATTTAAAAAAATAAATGTTTTGACTATTATGGAAAGAATGAAGTATCATGTATTCTGTATTCATGACAATATTTTAAAGAAGTTTGGCCATATGAAAACATGACCTTATATGTAGTTAAAAATTACCTTAAATCGTGTCTAAAATTATGTTGATTATATCATCCCATGTTTTATTCCCTACTTATTACAAAAGTTATATAGGGAGTATCAGAGTGAGTGGTCTATCACATTCACATGCAAATTAAGTAGTATATTTATTTATTTCTTTTTTGCACAAAAATCTACTTCATTAGTTCTCAAAAGAGGGGATTGTGGATAATTTTTAGGAGTAATTTTTTATAGGAGGAAATATTATAAAGTTTTTATCTATGCTACACCGGGTAAAGTACATCATGTAAATCTTTTTTTTTTTTTGTATAGGTCAATTGCAATGTCTTGGGATTCGAACCAAGGACCTCAAGTCCCCAATTCAAGTGCTCAACCAACTGAGCTAACAACCCTTGACACATCATGTAAATCTTGACCGTATTTAATATTATTATATTAAATTAGGAAAAATGGCAATAAGGCCAATTTTCAGCATTTTTTCGGTAATAAGGCTTTCGAGAAATTACGCGTGTCATTTAGGCCGCCTAAAATGTGCAAAGACATCGTTGCCCTCGCATATATACACATTTGAACAAACGGGTTTCCTCATTTATTTCTTTTCCCGCACGAAGCCACGAAACCCACATCTTCTCTCTCTTTCTCTCGCTCCCGCTAGAACACATAGAAACCAACCTTCGAAACCACCACCAACACGAAATCCTCTCACTTTTCCTTCTCATCTCAGCTAGTTGTTCGATTTTCATCTCCTCTATGGCTCCGTCGAGAAGAACCGCTGCCGCGAAGAAAACCGCCGCGAAGAAATCGACTCCAACCGCCGCTGCTGCTTCCGACAACACTGAACGGAGGCTTGTTCAGTACACTCCGTTGAGTGAAGAGCAGGCGAGCCCTCAGCCTGCCGCCGGCGAGAAGAAGGAGAGGAAGTAAGTATTTCGAACCCTAATTCGATTTTCACTTTCAATCTGTTAATTTCCATTGCATGAATGAATGTCTAGTGTTTTTTATGTGTTTTGATGGAGGTTTGGTGTGATTATGTGTTGATCACTGTTGATTGTGTGTTTTTGGTGTCTGTTCAGTGTTTTTATGTTCTGTTCAGTGTTGTATATGCCTGTTCAGTGTCTCTGCATGCCACCCAGTGCCATTGCATGGCCACTCAGTGTTGATTGTGTGTGTTGGTGGTTGTTCAGTGTTAATATGTTCTGTTCAGTGTTAAAATGTCATGTTCAGTGTTGTACATGCCATTTAAGTGCCTTTGCATGCCACTCAGTGTCATTGCATGGCCACTCAATTTTTGATTGTGTGTTTTTGGTGCCTGTTCAGTGTTAAAATGTTCTGTTCAGTGTTGTGTATTCATGTTCAGTGCCTCTTCATGCCATTCCAGTGCCTCTTCATGTCACTCGGTGTCATTACATGGCCACTCAGTGTTGATTGTGTGTTTTTGGTGGCTGTTCAGTGTTGTATGTGGCATGTTCAGTGTTGTATATGCCTGTTCAGTGCTTTGTGTGTGCCACTCAGTGTTTGTACTCACATCCGTGTGTGTTTTTTGGTGTTCCAGGTCCTATGAACAGATGAGGTCCAACTTGCTCACCATCATCCGGACTTTTGATGATATCAAGGACAAGCTGAAAGCGAGCCACGACGAGTATTTGTTAGTATTTTACAAAACATACAGTGCTTTGACATAGTTAAAAGAAATTTATTTTGAAAATTACAAAAACCAAGACTATTTTATTCTTACATTTAGACTCTCAGACATAAAGAACATTCGGATCAAACTTTTTTAATGTAGCACGGAGAAGCTTTTGCTTGCACTTGATCGAATGTTTTTCACTACGTGAAACTAGCAGTACATGATTTCTAATATGATTCTTACTTATCCATCTCCTGAGTTATTTTTTTTTCTCCTCTGTTCCTCAGGAAGAAGGAAATAAAATAAGCTACTATTATATATAGTGAATGTCTACAAATATGATGTAGTTCCGATATTTTAACAATAAATGCTTTTATATTTTGCAGACCCTCCTCAATCCACTTTACCTTCCTGGAAGTCGGGTTACATCATCACATTTTGATACAAAAGTTCGCGCACTTGCTAGAAAATATTTGTGAAGCCTTCCTGGGATTGATTGGTTGGCGACTTGAATTTGTTGCTGCAGTTGTGTTTTTTATACACGATTTGAGTTGATTACAGGTGGTCTATTGTCACTTCTGTTTTTTTGTCGTTTTATTTTCTTCTTAATAATTATGTACGTTTTTCTTTTTACCAGAAATGGCGCTCAGAAGTTGTTAGGCATCTTCATAGCTGTTGCATATTTTCTTTCCGGGATGTACTGCAGTGTTAGCCAGCTTAGTGTGCGTACGAAGGAGAACTCGAAATCGAGAAGTGTGGCTGCTGCCGCACCGTACAGTCCTCCTCCGACCCCGAGGAGCAAATGCCTTATTTCGACTACTTTCCCATGATTTTGATCTTGATCATCAGGCGGAGTACCGACGTTTATGTATTTATTATATTTCATGTATGAAAGTTTTATTTGCTGCAATATTTTGTAATCGAAATTGTCACGTGATACATTTTTGTTAAATATGTTTGAAAGGGTCGAAGTATTGATTTTTTTTGGAATAATATTTATTTTAGACTTACAAATGTACTGTGTGGTTTGAATTCAAAATCTTGGTGCAATTGGATTTTAGGTTGTCCAATGTTATGTGATGTGGAGGTCACTGTTAAAATATGTCATATTTTAACATTGAATGACATATTTTAACACTGAACACACTGAATGTCATATTTTAACACTGAATGACATATTTTAACACTGAACACACTGAATGTCATATTTTAACAGTGAATGACATATTTTAACACTGAATGACATATTTTAACACTGAACACACTGAATGTCATATTTTAACACTGAATGTCGTATAAACACACTGAATGTAAAATAAAAATACATAAAACTCGAATGAAAAAATACACAAAACTCGTGATAAAAACATCGATTCAACATTCCATTACAATTTCACCAAATCAATCATTTTCCTTTACATCAATTAAAGTCATTCATCATAAATCACAATTCAATTTCCATTCAAGAACTAGTGAACTTGGTATCTGCATTAGTCCCTTTCAGAAACGGCGTGCTTCGCCAGCTCGCCGGGAAGCACCAATCGGACCGCCATCGCAATCTCTCGAGAAGTGAATTTGAATTTGAACCTAAACAGCAGCTGAACGAGCTAAAAAAATAAAAAAAATTCATACAAACTTTATTTCTGATTTGAGAATCTATCTGCAAGAAAACAAAAGCAACATTGAACCTGATGATCCATGCTTTCCAAAGCAAGCACTGCCTCCTCTTGCGAAGTGTATTGAATGAATGCATATCCTTTTGACTTCTTCTTAGCTTCGTCCTTGACGATGTTTACTATTTACTGCCATAGGACAACACAGATTATGTAGACCCATATATAAACTGTAAAAACATACGATGAGATTCGTAAAAAACATGGAATACAAAAAAAAAATTATTTTATATCAGATTTTTATGTTTTTTATTCGATTTCGAGTTTTCAGATTATTTGATTTTCAATTACTGCACGCAGGATCGCAAAATAACCGAGTCGAGTCCAACTACTGGACATCATGTTGAATGCGATATTGCTCGAGTTTGGTTCGAGATCATATATACCTAACATTCATATTCAAATCGAAAGTATATAGTCAAATTTTGCTTACATTTACACCCATAACTTGTTTGAAAGAAGATACAGTATAATAATTACACACAAAATTTGGAGGTACCGATATACCGATCCGATCGATATACCGTGTGTGCGGAAGCGTGTAAAGCAATAGATCTACTATGCCATGATCTTAGTGCACACTTAATGTGTATAAGAACACATATAAACATATATATATACACATCCAATATATATATATATATATATAAGGTTCAACGATTACTTACTTTTGTGACGAAGTGGTTCGTTGATGTCGTTGAGGTGGTGTTGAGTCGATTGAACCACCTCAATTGGATCAGAGCTCTCCTTGTGAATGACCTCGTCACTCCTCTTGTCTAGATCACCCGGATGTTGAAGCCGCACAAATGGCCCGGCCTCTACGTGTTGCACACGAACCCGGATAATGAACACCTTTGATTGCTTGAGAATGGATCTCCAAGATCACCTCTTTTCTCTCTTTTTGTGTGGATTTTCGTGGCTGATTCTTGTGTGTGATGAAAATCAGATTTTCATCTATCTAAAAAACACCATTATTCACACCATTACACCTCTATGTAACCTCCATCTTAATGTGCATAAAGATGCACCATTAACATGCAAAAGAGGTTACAAAGGAGGTGAAAGGTCATGCCACATACACATGCCACTATGCATTGTATGTGGTCCCACTTGCTTGTGTGGCATGCCATGTCACACTATGTGACATGCATCCATGCAAGTCATGCATCCCATGCATGGAAATTAAATCCACGTATATATTGATTCTAAATCAATATATATATCAATCATCGTACATTATCTTCGAGTCCGTGTGTGACCCTGTAGGTATGATTTAATTGATCAATATTATATTGTTCCCAACAATTAATATTATCAAATAATCATTTAACATCCATAGACGACCTTATGACTTTATCGATTGCACACGTAGGATCGAAGGACATATCCCAACAATCTCCCACTTGTCCTTCAGAGCCAGTGTGCTGCCAATTTCCTGTTGTCTCTTTATGTCTAAGTTTGAACTTGAGGTAAGACTCGAGTCATCCTCAATCGGTTCAAACCTTTCTTGGACTTTGAGACAGACTGTAAAACCAGATTTATCACTATGATACGAATCTGGACGTGGCCACGTATTTTCCACAGTCTCGACTCTCCAAGTGGCCGTTAAGACATGTATCCCATTATAAAATGGAGGACAATCCCATCTTGTCAATCCAAGCTCTCCCACTTGCTTCCTGATATACCCAATAACAAGTTTTATAACCTCCTTTTAAGAAAGGCGTTTACTTGTATCAAAGTACACCATTTCACAATGGAATCACTCTGGACTACTCAGGTCAGAGGAAATTGCTCGACAGTCAATGAAATAGTATTATGACTCGAAATCTTAAATACTATTTCAGTCGGGTTTGTTCGATCATTAGCTCCCAGCTAATATCTATGTAATTGTACTTGATGTCCCACATCACTAGCCCATGAAGCGGCGCTATAGTACACATTACAATCTAGTTCTTTGTATTATCGGTTTGTCCGTACTCGATTATACGAACCAGGAACAGCTATATGATTCAAGTATATCAGTTCAACCATTGGGACTTCATTATGCGGTAAGTCGACCTCATAACCCAATTGATATAACTTAATCATTTGGACAATTCATATAAATTAAACCATATTTATATGAAGAATTATGTATTATACATATGAGTGAATGTTTACCAAATCTCCAAAAGTATCTAATACAGTAATAGAAATCACAACCCATCTCTAAGATGTCTGATATCTATTGCAGTCGTGAAAGCCTCAAGCTTAAACTGCTGAAGAGGTTTAGAAAGCGGGTTTGCAACCTTACCAAAAGTTGCAACTTTATTATCTCCCAATTAATGTGAAACTTCCTGAGCACCAGTTTTAGACTTGTGGTGCTTCCTAGCTAATTGGCTTGCGCGATAACTCTACTATAAATAGAGAACTATCGGATGGGCTGAGCTAGTTACGCCACCTAGTTCATTCAAGAACTTTCAAATCTTAACTGCCAACATTATTGCATCCAATGCAATACTGTGTGCTCAGCTTCTGTAGTTTAATCAGTTATATTGCATTGCATGGAACTATTCCAGCAAATTTCACCTCTAACCAGACAAAAGATATAACCAGATTAAAATCGGAAATTATCTTAGTCTGTTTTGAAGTTAGCATTCAAACAGCTTGTTAATATCAACTCTTTTTGTCTTCCAAAGACAACAAAATATTCTTTAGTCCATCTAAGGTACATAAGAATATTATTGGCCGCAGTCTAATGCGCCTCACCTGGATTTCCTTGAAACTGACTCGTCATGCTCAAAGCATACGATACGTTCGGTCGTGTACATATCATGGCGTACATTATAGAACCTATTGCCGAAGCATAAAGAATGTTTTCCATCCTCTTTTGCTCATCAAGTCCCGTAGGGCCTTGCATCTTGCTAAGAGATGTGCCATGACTCATTGGAATGAGACCCTTTTGGCGTCTTTCATTCTGAACTTATCAAGTACCTTATCAATATAGGTCACTTGACTAAGTCCAAACATCATTTTCGATCTGTTCCAATAGATCTTGATGCCCAATGTATACAACGTAACTCCCACTGTTCTTGTAAAACAAGATTCTTACGAGTTCCTCTGAAATCCAAAACCCAGTATGGATTCATTGAACTGAAGACTGCTACTCCGATATGCTTTGCTTTATTCCATAAATGGAATTATAAGATTTGCATAATTTCTCAGCCTTATTAGGATCGATAAAACTCTTTGGCTGTGTCAAAACACATTCTCTTCTAGAATCCAATTCAAGAAGTTAGTTTTAGCATCCAATATTACCATAACTCATTATCAAGATGAGTAGCAATGGCTAAGATAATCTGAATGATTTAATCAAAGCAACTGGTGAAAGTTTTTCAATAATCCACCTCGTGAATAAAACTTTTACCATTAACCTTGCTTTGAAAACCCTAGGTTTTCCATCTGTCTGTTTAGATCTTAAAGATCTATTAGCATTCATTGGGTCTAACCCCGTGATGCAAATATATCAAGTTCAAAACTTGATTATCAGATATTGATATCATCTCAGATTTCATGGCACCATGCCAATTTTAAGTAGCTGGACTCGTCATAGCTTGAATATAGGTCGAAGGTTCATCGCTTTCCAAAAGCATGGATTCATATCTCTCATTGGTCACAATATCTTAGTATTTTAATAATAGAGATAGATCTATGCCTTCCGGACCTACGAGGGTTGGTATGGCTTCCAAAACCATAAGAATACTCTCAACCCAGTCTTGAGTATTCATCATTGGTTGTTTCACTTGAACCTCGTTCAAGACAACCGAGCTCCCACTGAATTTCTAGGAAAGATAACGCTTTTCAAGAAAATCACTATCTCGAGCAACAAAATATTGTTCTCAAATAGATCGTAGAAGTTGTACCCTCGAGTTTCTTATGGACATACCATAAGGAAACTTTTATCCCATTTGAGTTCAAGCTCTATAGAGATAAATCTCGTCAGAGAAGCTTTTAGAACCTCAAATCTTGATGAAAACAATTTAGGGACCCTCCCTTTCCATACCTAGTATGGTGTCTTATCAACAGCTTTTGACAGCGTCCTATTCAGTGTATAAGTTGAAGTCTAGAATTGTGTGTTCCCAAAAGAGACCAGTAGTTCATTTAGACCTCTCATCGAATGGTCGAACTATATCTAATATAGTTTGTTTTCTCTTTTCCGAAACATAACCTTCATGTGCTTGTGAACTAATAGGTTCCACATACATCAGTATAGATCATCCCTAATTACTCACATGTTCTCCTTTCTCCAAGAAAGATGACATTGTTATCTTTTCAATCACACATCATTCACATGTATCAAATGACTCCAAGTCAAATGATTCTAAAATTCCTTCTAAAAGAAGCTTCGTTACATGTTTAGATTTTGATTTGATCTAATCAACAATGTTTCAGTTATGTCTCATCGATACTTATTCGATTTGGCCTTTGGTCTTAATGATATATATGATTTGTCAAGTTAAAAGTATACATAAACAATATAATAATCGTACCAAAACAAAGAATAATTCACAATTAAAATAGTTACCAAACTATTTAATAGTGAAAAAACTAATCCATCAGTATCTAATACTGAACCAATATTCATTGTTTATTGAAGGTACGAAATTACATAGTTATAATACTAAAACAAGGCCCTAAGGCAAAACAACATCATATGATCATACGGCTAATGCAGCGACCTTCGCTCCATTTCTTGCCCGTAGATCGACATCTCTATTCACCAAACTTATACTTCTATGTAGTTCCTCCACATAAAAATGTGAGAACCATATTTGGCATCCAATACCCAAGAAGTAGAATTTGTGAAGTTTAATGTCTATATCATTAATACTTGAAGATGAAGCAACCCCGTTCTTCACATCTTCTTTGAACTTTGGGCAAATTCAATTATTCCCAATAATTGAGTCTCATTCAAATTTCCCATTCAAAATTAATACAATGTCAAAACGTGATAAATCGTAAGTGAAAAATAGAAGTTTTCTAACCAGCGATATTATCATGCAATTGAAGCCCTATCTCTCATAAAATATGAGGGAGCCAACCAGACAATCGTTTCACGCCATCTAATGGCTCGAAAGTCTCTAATTTGTGTCATTTATGAACTTAAGTGTTTTGGATTAAATCACTCCCCGAGGTGTAAATAATCCTAACCTTATAATCCATCAAATGAAAGACAAATTAGGCATTTGTTTTGAAATTGAATAAAATATGAATTTTTATATGTTTGCAAGTAGTGTCCAACACTTTTGCAGTAGACGCTTTGAGATTCCCTAGGAACCCTAGTAGCCTTCTTGCCCATGCTCTTTTGAATACCCTATCCCATATCATAAGAATTTCCCTCTTAGGGTCCTTATCTATCGCCGGCTCAGCAGCCTTGAGCATCCCGTGGAGCTCACGAAGCGATTTCTTCAAACCATTCATGTGGAAATTTTAGCCTAAAGGCATTATAACCATCATGAGATTGAAGTATGAAATCGGTTGCCAAATAATCATCATAGGAAAAATCTAGGCGGTCACTTGAAGCAAATAATCCAATCATTTGTTGCACATGTGATTCCATCGATTTCCATTTTTCCAGCCTAGCTGAAGCGATGACCCTGGTCATACCGAACCGCTCAATCTTAGCATATTCCCCGAACATGCTATTGAGTTGTTCAATGATATCTTAGGATGTGGTCATTTAACACATTTTCATTGTCTTCGTATTTGAGGACCATCCTCAAATTACGTTGTGAATCAAGAAAATTTATGTTGTTCAATTTTTCATAATCAAGAATTGAACCAAACTTGAATCGAGTTGAAATTAACATGATAAACTACAAAAGAAAGATAAATAAAGTATGTAAACATTCACAAAGCGGTAAACAAATAAGGTTGTCTAACAAGCTACTTATTTATTCCATTTTGTTCAATCGATATCTAATATCTTTGTTCCCTTGAACAAAACAATCCCAAGACCCTCATCTTGCAAATTCTTAAGCCGACTGAGTCCGCACTTAAGAAGTCCAAGATAGGTAGACATCCCATGTCAATGACATTTAATGTCACTCTCGGTCGATGAGAGCCCCATTCTCATCTCATGTCTCGATAGCCACGCCTGCAGTGGATCTATCGATGAGAAAACCAAACTCACGTGTAAAGGTCTAACCTTTACTCCCACTTATCCCAAGATAACAAGTAGTACCCCGCTGAGGCGGACCTACCAACTTATGATCGAGGGCTTCATGAGTGTGATGTTTTTGGACAAGACATTATACTCATTATTTTGGGAACTTGCATGCATAGGTTTGTTTATATGTAAGTTGAACATTTATAACATAAAACAACCTATAACTAGCAAAGCAAATAAATATGAAATCGAAAGGCCCCTAGAACCTCACAACTCTCAAAAGAAAAGAATTAAAGTAACAACAAAAGCCTTGAACATCTTCTGGACTGCTCCTCGCCCGCCATTTCAGTTTCGTGCCCTCCGATTTTGGTCAAATCTATTCCGTACCCAAAAAACCACGAACGGCGCCCGCCGTTTCACAATCAGCGGTCGCCAAACACCACCGGCGGTCGCCGTTTCCAAAACGGCGCCCGCCGAAAGGGTTCGGAAAAAATCTGCCCAAAAACAGGGCTTTCGGCGGTCGCCGTTTCCAAAACGGCGCCCGCCGAATCAAAACGGCGCCCGCCGGAGCTAAAACGGCGCCCGCCGTTTGGCTCCAGCAGCCCCGGTTTGCTTCGTTTTGCTTCGTTTTGCTTCGTTTCTTCTCGTTTTCGCCGGAGAGCCGAGATCCTCCATCGAACCATGGACCAAGTCCATCGCTTACAAGTAGTACAATACAAATATAATAGAAAAACCTATCTATTACAAATGATTCCAAGGGACGCAGCCCTCAAATACTACGGCCAATCGAAACGCAAAAAACGACGAAATCATTCACCCGACCACTAACGGTGGCCGGCCTTACATCTAATCACACAATCACAATTAAATAAATAATCCAATTATGTTGATTTAACCTTCGTGTCCAACACAAAAGTGTGCACGAGCCCTAGGCTCTGATACCAATTGGAGGTACCGATATACCGATCCGATCGATATACCGTGTGTGCGGAAGCGTGTAAAGCAATAGATCTACTATGCCATGATCTTAGTGCACACTTAATGTGTATAAGAACACATATAAACATATATATATACACATCCAATATATATATATATATATATATATATAAGGTTCAACGATTACTTACTTTTGTGACAAAGTGGTTCGTTGATGTCGTTGAGGTGGTGTTGAGTCGATTGAACCACCTCAATTGGATCAGAGCTCTCCTTGTGAATGACCTCGTCACTCCTCTTGTCTAGATCACCCGGATGTTGAAGCCGCACAAATGGCCCGGCCTCTACGTGTTGCACACGAACCCGGATAATGAACACCTTTGATTGCTTGAGAATGGATCTCCAAGATCACCTCTTTTCTCTCTTTTTGTGTGGATTTTCGTGGCTGATTCTTGTGTGTGATGAAAATCAGATTTTCATCTATCTAAAAAACACCATTATTCACACCATTACACCTCTATGTAACCTCCATCTTAATGTGCATAAAGATGCACCATTAACATGCAAAAGAGGTTACAAAGGAGGTGAAAGGTCATGCCACATACACATGCCACTATGCATTGTATGTGGTCCCACTTGCTTGTGTGGCATGCCATGTCACACTATGTGACATGCATCCATGCAAGCCATGCATCCCATGCATGGGAATTAAATCCACGTATATATTGATTCTAAATCAATATATATATCAATCATCGTACATTATCTTCGAGTCCGTGTGTGACCCTGTAGGTATGATTTAATTGATCAATATTATATTGTTCCCAACAATTAATATTATCAAATAATCATTTAACATCCATAGACGACCTTATGACTTTATCGATTGCACACGTAGGATCGAAGGACATATCCCAACAAAATTCAGCAACAAAAAGTTGTGCCAGAAGAATCAGTAGCAGGTGAGTACTTCATCGATAGGATGAATCAAGAATCGGCCACAGTCCATCAACGCCTTCTCCATAGCTCCAACAATGGCACACAATTTAAACGTAGGATAGGGATACTTATCGGAGTCTGGACAAAGTTTGTCCACTGCCGCTATGAATCTTTTGTTGTCAGCCTCGACACGCATGGAATAAATCCATAAACATCCACCGCATTTCCCTTCACGTAGATCCTTCGAGGGTCGCAGCCGTGAATCTCTACAAGAAACACTGAAACTGAACGCATAAATAAAACAATGACTGCATAAAATGAACACAGAAACACAACACTGAATGGGAACAGGTATCCTAGGGAAACTGGTATTCATTCAGACACTGAATGAAGCAAATCAATACTGAGTCCATATGGTTAAGTATGGATTCAGTGTGCAACAGGTGGGTACAGTGTGTAAGTGCAATTAGTCCAGCTCAATGCACACTGAATCAAGCCATTAAACACTGACTGAACGCATGATGAAAAAAGCGCATGGTGAATTAGACACTGACTGAACCAATTAAGCACTGAATGGCAAGCTCAGTGCAGGAACACTGAATGCATGCACACTGAACACTGAATGCATGCTCAATTAACACTGAATGCAACGAAAAAACACTGAACATGCATAATAAAAAACAATGAACACTGAATGCATGCTCAATGCACACTGAATCAATCCACACACTTTGCATGCATGCTGAATCAAGCTTTTAAGCACTGATCGGGTACGTGGATTCGAAATCGCGTACCTGGATTCGAAATCGCCGGCAAGGAGGGCGGCGGCGCATCTGACATTTGAACTGAGACAGGAACGGTGGCGGCGAGGTTGGCGGCGGAGATGAAATCGATCGATCGATCGATGTCGAGGGAGACGGACTGCATGAAATCGATTATCGCGGCGGAGAATTCAAGGTGCTCACCGGTGGCGTCCTTCACCGGTAGTTGTGGAAGACGGCGGTTTTGAGGTGGTTGGAGGCGAGGACGATGGAGGTGAGAGGGAGGGGCCCGGACCCGACGAAGGCGACGAGGGAAGGGGAGGGGCAGTGAAGGGAGAGGAGGTTGAACTCGGCTCGGGGAAGGGAATGACGCCGGAGAAACTCGTCGCCGATACCTCGCCCGTGTCGAATACACGAGGGTCTGCACCGGCGGGGGAGGAGAGGAGAGGAGGATCTGGCCGTGGGGGTGGGGGCGGGGTCGTCGGCGTCGCGGCGGTGGGGTCGGCGGGGTAGAAGGCGGCTGGTCGATTTCCCGATCGCGATTTCCCGATCGTGGATTTGGGGGGCGTAGATTAGGGGTTTGGGGGGGTTGGGGTGGGGTAGGATATGTCGAGGGTAGTTTCGTCCTTCCAGGTATATTTTTTTGGCCTAATTGACACAAAATGACCTAATTGACACGAAAATTGAAGATTGGCTTTATTGCCGAAAAAATGTTGAAAATTGGTTTTATTGTCATTTTTTCCCTATTAAATACACACTCAATCACATATTCCCGATGTGTATGGTTTATTCATCTATACTTAATATGCCACCAGGAGTATTACTCCAATTCCTCTATGGTACACCTATGTGTATGATACATTGTACACCAAATTTCAATTAAAATATAAAAGATATTCATTATAAAAATAAATAATCATCATTGAACAATAACAAATCATCATTCTCAAAATCATCATTGTATAAAATATAAATTATCCTATACTGAAATATTCATTCTATATCACAATAAGTCAATAATCTTCATTAAAAATACACTACAATGATTGATTACTATGTGTACAATACTCCGTACACATTACTCGTATTACTCGGTGTAGCATCTCATAAACCTATTATACAAATATTATATCCACCTCCAATACTTTTCCAACATAAAAAAAAAAAATTAAGTGCTCTTTGACATTTTTACCCTTTTTATAGTTATAATATATTATTTATATATTAAAATAATTTAAATACATAGAGTTACTATGAACTACTCCTCTAAAACTGTAAAAATGAACCGACGTCCCTCCAGTTCAATTTTCTTAAATTGTTTAATACTAAAATGTAGCTTATATATTACTAATACTACTACAGTAACCAAAGGATTACAACTTCAAATAACATTCAGAATTCCGTTTCTCCAAATTGCATAGAGTTATGAGTTACAAATTACAATATACAAAATTCAGTCTATATTATATCAATTTATGCTCTATCCATGTTTCGAATTAGATAAATTACTGACATAGTTCAAAAGCAGAAATTAAGTTTGAAGTTACAATATTTGCACCCTTAAAAATATATAACAACTACAATCAGTTCATTATTAAATCTAAAAATTAAAATGTGTATGATAATCTCTACTTTTATTATATACAAATAAACATCACTTGCACAATAAAATAAAAAACTAAGTACCCCGAAATTTAGTCCAATATATAGGAATAAATTTATATTAAAGCAAAAACACTTTTCAATTTATATGAAAACTACACAATTACGCAAAAAATTACGCAATTTTATAAAAATAATTAATTTCAAAAAATATCGCATAAACTCTATATAGTAATAATAGATTTAAACTCCATATAGTAATAAAAAATTCAAGTGTGATCAGTTATAAATAGGAATAAACTCTACGTCGTCATACATGTCCCGTGTTAAGGATTTATACATCTATATACGAATAAATAATTAATATATAATAAAAATATTTATTAATAATATTTTTATTTATTAAAATTAATAACATGTTTAAGATAACTTGAAATATTTATCAAAATTAATAACTATATGATCAAAGTTTATAGTCCTTGGATTTATTAATATTTTATTCAATTTGTATGTAAAATACAATTTTTACAGGTCAAATTTTATTATTCAAAACTATTAAATTGATTTTGTGAATTTAATGATAGATAATATTGTATATATATTATTTTTATATTTATATTATATTTTATAGAAAAAATTATTTTTATTTTGTAAAACTCTATATAAGAATAATAATATTTTTTCTCGATCCAACTGTAAAAAAGAAATAATAAAAAGAGTATTATAGTTTAAACACATTTAAAAAACTACTTCTATATAATATTTAAATTTACTTAAAACTTGTAAACGCAAAAAAAGTTAAAAAATAAAAGTCCTTAAAAATTAATAAAAAAAGATTGAAAGTTCTATTTAATTTAATATATTTAAATACCCTTTTATTTAGAATTATCTAATTTTTAACATGTAACTAAATAAAAACAATATATTTATTTTTTAAAGAAATAAAATAAAAACGTAATTAAACTTTACATTAATGAGAGTTATGACTGTAATCGAATATAAGCTAATACCGATTATCAGCGCAATTCCAATTATAATCGAGAATTATAGTAATAAAAAGTTGATCAAACCATGGACAATGATTCGAAGTAATAAAAAGTTGATCAAACCATGGACAATGATTCGAATTGAGTGATGCGTAGGGTAAGAACATAATAGAGTTGGAGTGGCCAATGATCGATACATATTTACGCATTCGTTATTATCGCACTACTTGCTAGTGGGAGAAGTTGGAATCTCTTTTGGAGTTATTTTAGATAAATTAAAAGAGGCTTGGAAATGGCATAATATATATTTAGGGTTGTTAATTCGGTTAAACCGCATCAAATTGAACCGAAATTTCAGTTAACCGAATTAAATAATAGTTATTTTCAAGAACCAAAAATCAAAACGTTAAAAAAATAATTTGGTTCGATTTTAATGGATTAATTTTGATTTTGTTTGGTCTGGTTTTAACCAAATTTGAATTAAAAAAATAATATATATTTTTAATATTTTAATTTAAAAAATTAAGATAAAAAATATTTTTTACTTTTTATTAAAATAATTAAAACAAAATATAAAAAATGAAAAAAATAATTTTAATTAAAAACAAAATGTTATTATTAAATAATATATAAGAAATATATAAATTATTATTATTTATATTTAAAATAATATATATACATATAAATTATTTTTTATTTTATTTTTATTCGATTTAATTTGGTTTTTATCGGTTAATCGGTTAAAAACCAAACTAAATCGAAAATCGAAAAATCAAAAAAATCAAAACTGAAAATCAAACCAAATTAGTTTGGTCTTTTGATTTAAACGAATTATGTCGGTTTTGTTTGATTTGTTCGGTTTAACCAAACTTTTGACACACTTATATACTCTCAACTTTTGTGGGCACGGAGATTAAAAAAATGTTAATTTTTATAATTTTTTATTAAAATGTAAAAAGTAAAAATATATTTTTAAGTTGTAAAATAAAATAATTTTGAAAAGAGTTTAAAAAGTAATAAATAAAATAGGGGTAAAATAGTATTGTAAAGTAAAAAAATTAGAATATTTATTTATTTTTTTGAAGTGTATAAAGTACTGTATGACATCTAAAAAAGGAAAGTGTTTCAACTTTTGTGAGAACTTCACATTTATATTAATAAGACCAAATATATTTTTCAATGTTTTTTTTATAAGGAGGAGAGACGAGAAACTCCACCCCCACCCGATCGGAAGTCCCTCGATCGGGTAGGATGTAAATCGAGGAATGTGCCCGAGTAGCAGACACCTGTGCGAGAGAGCCAGAATCCCAGGACAAACCTTCATAATATTTCAATGAAAATTTGTCCCACCCGAGATTCGAACCCTGCGTCGCCGGGGAATTACACCCACATCATCACAGGCCTTACCACTCGGCTATGCTCCTGGGAACATATATTTTTCAATGTTCCTCTTCACTTGTGGACTGATTTCAACTTTTTTGAGAAAGTTCAATAAGTGAATAATTAACTCGGGTGAAGTCGCCATTGGCGGGAGGCAAACCCAAAACCTCGGATTATCCCGAGGATCTATTGTCATGTTAGATGTTGCATCATCTAACAACTTGAACTAGTATAAAAGTTGAACAATTTCACAATTTTATAATGGCAACCAAATATAATTTTCAATATAACTTTGACATGATATTAATTAAAACAGGCCTAATACGATGGTGCCCCAAATTCCAAATAGATTGATTAGATAAAGAACTTTTCAACTCGAATACAGTAGTAGTATAAGTTTAATAGTTTTAATATAAGAATTTTTTAAAATTCATAGACCAGTTAAAGTGTGACATGTGGTGGGCAATCAGGCTTGAGTGAGCGGTCGACTTGAGTGTCTAGTCGCATCTTCAAATTTTATTTTATTTTACTTATTAATAAAAAAATAATATGAAAAGGGGGCAACAGGTACTTCTCTGGTTGACGTTGTGGATGGTCTAATAAAACTATTTAAAAATGTTATTAGCTCAATTTTGGCAATACAAGTGTTGATCTATGTTAAGTATCTACTGTATATGTACCTGTATTTACATTAATGTCCTTTTTTTGTAACAATTTTCTATTGTAAATTTGATGTTATTCATAATTGTAGTCTATAAATGAGACCCAAACATTCAAAATCAATTCACACTAAAAAAGAAGCATACAACACAGAGAGAGAGAGAGAGAGAGAAAGAGAGAGAGATGGACCTGAAGAATGGGTTTGCAATGGCAGGTGGAGATGACACCCAAAGCTACACAAAAAACTCTTCATACCTGCAGAGTGCCATTATGGATGCTGCTAAGTTACTCGTCTACACGATCTGCATCGCTGATTTAGGTTGCTCCGTCGGACCAAACACATTCATCGCGGTCGCCAACATCCTCGAATCCATCAAGCTAAAATACCGAGGTCATAAGACGGTGACACTCAACGATTTTAGCCTTGATGGCCGGGATCGTTTGAATACACTTCAGGCATGAAATATTGGACACCATGTTTTTAGCCTCTTTTAGGAGAAATAAGCAGTGGCAGATCACAACACAAGATCAGAACTCAACTTATTTTTACTTCTCAAACTCAAACAAGAAACTCGTTCTTAGAATAATTTTTCTGTGTATTATTCGACAATGGGTGTCATGACCAGAAATTATTTATATACAAAAGCAAACAATGATACAGGTTCATGACCGAATACAAAAGAAAGAATAATCTAAACACTCTCCTGAACTATCTACAATCACTTCTATCCTGTGTTAATCATTTATAACTACAAACTAATGCCAAAAAAATAAAATGAAATGAAATGAATGAAGAAAGGCTATAGGGGCTTCCAATTTACAGCATTAAAAAATGAATGCAATCGAGTATTTATCATCATTGTGAAGAGAGGCGAGTCTTGATTGGTTTTAGCTTCAATCCCATGCTCTCGGGAGACAACAGTTCTGGAGCGATACAAGATGGGCTCAGGGGGCTCCTTGGGCTGCCACTAAACTGGCTGGGTCGGTAGAAACCGTAGCCCATGAGAAAATATTCCATTGATGTCAACATTGCCTGAGGCTGTTCCTCTGTAACCATTGACCCACAAGATTGTACCTACAACATCGGTTACTAAATTAGCATGGCATTTGCACTATTAATCTGTGTTACCGCAATGTTGTGGGGCTGAGCCATGGAAGTAATAGGTAAAAGACTCATCAACTGTCAGGTTTTTTTCTCTAATTTTCAAGGTTAGCTTTCCGCTTCTTTTTTGGTAATTGGGTCAATCCTCAAGGGAGTATTTTGTTTATATCTAAAGATATCAAGTAAAGTCATCTCTACATTACGTAAAAGAAAATTATTAAGGTTCAGTAAAATTACTAAAGACATTGATTTATTTTATTAACAAAGTAAATCCTCTTATTAAATACATAATTCATTGCATACCTCAACTAAAGCACTGAATCTTGTGTCCAGTTTAGAGATCATGTGGAGAGCCTCTGCATGAAAGGGAGAACTATCTCCTACGAATATCAGAGTTCGACATTTCAGTGTCCTCAAACCATCAGTAATGTCAGGCCTTCTGTTCATCCCAAAAATAAACTTTTTAAATAAGTTAAAAAATAATAATAATCTTAACCACAAGTGAGATCCTGAAAATCTTAATTTTTTTTACCTATCTATTGCTCGAATAAAACGCAACACGTTTATGCTCTGCCTCTCATCCAGCAGCTGGAAAATTGCAAAATAATTAAAAGGGTACAATATAAAAGGTGGAATTTCGCTGTGGTGCGTGTGTAGAGAGGGAGAGAGAGAGACTAAATTTGCTCAAGGACTAACTTTTCTGCATGCTCGAACTATATCAGATTCTGGAGTATCGACATTGCCACGAACTTCCTGATATAATAAGGGTGCGCATTATAATCCCAAAGAAAAAAAAAAATTGAATAATGTGTGATATAATTCAAACTAAATTACTAAAATACCTTGCTAAAATAACGATATAATAAGCATTCTTTCATAAGACCACACATCCCATAGTAATACAACAAATTTGACATCACCTGCAAAGTAGCAGTATAATTCTTTTAATTTAAGCAACGAGATTCTGGTGACAAGCAATTAAAATAAAAGTAAGAACGTCGTACCTTATTACAGAGCCATTCTGTCCAAGACGGTGATTTGCACAAAGGAGAAACAAGGATCAAACCAAGAGCCCGCTCCCGATATTTCATCTGTTAAACATAAACCATCTTATTCATAAAGAACTACACTAGCAAAATTAAAGGATAATATTGAAATACAAAAGAAAACATACAGCAAACATAGTGAGGATATAAGCACCAGCCATGACACCCATACACATAACTGCACCAAGCCTGAACAAATGAAATTTTATTTGTGATTGCAATAGTACATAAAGTTTGAATGAGAACCCAGTAATTGTAAAATAAGTAAAATGACGTGATGAAATGGATGTCATTGTAAAAGATTTACCTAAAATAATTGAGCACCTCGAGAATCTGATCAACTAAATCATTGACAGAAGGTAAGGGATCGCTATCACAAATTGGAGCAGCTCTCAACTGCAAGAATTCTTATCAGAATACCATTCAAATTTGTTGTAGAAATATCACTTAGTATCAATAACAATTTTGTTTAAAAAAATACAGCTATATAGCAATAGTTTACATAATAAAAAGAAAATGTATTATATTCACAAACCTCATGCCCAGGAGGGCTGATATGGTAAATACAGAAATTGTGAAGTAGCAATGCTGCTGCGTCTGGACAAAAAAACAATCCTTTGAAACAAGACATATCTGAAAAAGAAAAAATGTTTGAAACACTCAAGATTGCAGTATGCATACCATCAAAATAATGAATAAATCAATTAAAAAAGGATTACTAACAAGGAAAACTCATTACTCACGGTTTAAAGCTAAATCGGGATATGTGAGGAGGGCTGGCTTGTCTGTATCTCCGTAAACTATAACAGACACAGACCCACTACCAGTTCGTACAATATACTCCTGATTGAAGAATACACACAATAGAAGATATTAAAGGCCCAGAATTCATTATAATCAAAATGTCAAAAAATTAATAATAGTGGGAGCTGGGAAAGGAAAACAGCCATTAATAATACACTATCCGTCCCTACAAAAGTGTCTTGTTTCTTTTAGCACGAAGATTAAGGAATATACTCCTGATTGAAGAATACAAGATTGTTTTATTAATAATACACTATCCGTTCCTGATTGAAGGAATATACAATATACTCCTGATTGAAGAATACACACAATAGAAGATATTAAAGGCCCAGAATTCATTATAATCAAAATGTCAAAAAATTAATAATAGTGGAAGCTGGGAACGGAAAACAGCCATTAATAATACACTATCCGTCCCTACGAAAGTGTCTTGTTTCTTTTAGCACGAAGATTAAGGAATAGATTTTATGTGTATAGTGGCTTTGGCCTTTGTGTTGTAATTATTTCATGATTTTTTTTTAAATAACCAATAATGAAAAGTAGGACATTTTCAATGGGACGGAGTGAGTAATAATAATTACTCCATATTTCTAAACAAACAAAAAACTATTAGTCACGAAGAAGCTATCATAGCATCTGTTTCATCGTCTTTACAAGCAAAATTGCCATTCTTAAGGACAAAGTAAACCATGTGCAGCAACCCACCCTTTTTGCTAGACTTCTGACGACAATTTGTTAATAAAAAATAAAAAGAGTAGGAAATTTTTTTTGTATGTAATCATTCAAAAACTATATAAAAAAAGACTCAGATGAAAAAGAGCAAGTCAAATAATAATGTAATGATTACCACTTCTACCCACTAGCAAATGAAATAGAACCCGCAGAGCAACAACTAAGCCTTATTGAGGAGGAAAGAGTTGAAATTAAGAAAGCTACAGGTGTGCTTTTAGGAGTAGATTAATTAAAGAAAGCTTCAGATGATAAACTAGTTTTAATCATCAAGTTAAAAACACGTCTAATTCTATCAATAACACCAAAGCTCGAGTATGGGCTAAGAAGGGCAATTGTCTCATGAACTATAATATCCAATTTCATCATCCTTTAAAGTGGTTTGATGAATTTAACTATTCGGCTCGATTAAAAAGGCACTTATATTTTTCCACAAGGATTGAGAAAACCGAAATTCGATAGAAATGTAGAAACATCAAACTATCATCACAATCTTTTCTTGTAGTGTATGTCAAGGGAGAAGGTCATTCTGGTAATTAATTACCCAAGAAGAAATGGAAATAGCACAAAAAAGTCCGAAAAAATTAAACACCAAAAACACGATTCATTTAGGGCACGGTGCCATTCGCAATGAAACACACAAGCTAGAACCCATACAGAAATTAAAACATCGAATTTGAATTTTAACAATGCGCTCTGAATTCCAGGCAAACAATAAGGATTTTGAAAAAAAAAAAGAAAAAACCTTCCCGCCGAGATTCTCCGAATCGAGGCAAACGGAATCGGCGCTTGATTCAGCCATGGCCGTCGCCTCCACCTTTTTCAAGCAAACAATCGATTTTCTCTTTCTCTCTCTAATTTTCTCTCTCTACTGGTTCATACACAGGCGATTATGAGTATATATAAACAATGGCGATGAGGGAGGCCAAACTTTTTCATGGCTTGTTTACGAAGCGATTCTTACGCCTTCTTTTTCTCTCTGAAATATATATTATATATTTATTCAATCAATCAATCAATCAATCAATTTCATTTGAGTAGAACGAGCCAACTGAATTCTCTCTCTCCCAAATCAAAGAGAAATTAGGGATGACAACCGGGGGATTTTGTTCCGTCTCATTTAACGGATCCCGTGAATAGAGTGTGGTCCAGAATCTAACCGCAGTTAACGGCATACACCGTTGACTGTTAGTCTAATGCATGTTCAAATTCCTCAAATTAACCCTAAATCAATTTACTATCGCCTTTACCCTGAAACAGAAGTCCCCTGCTATTTCGATTAAAGGTTTGGTGTAATCCTACTAAACGCAGAGCGAGCTCTTCGTCGACGGCCCTCCGCCTTCACTCTTCGCCTGCACAGAGCTAATTCTTTTCATATTCATGTTCGTCTAGTTTCCTTTCACTTCTACGATTCAGATTTTTAATTTGATTATGCCGACTCAGTGTTCTATTTTTCTTTTTCAAAATTACCAGTATTAAAAAAAAAATCAATTTTAAAGATATCCACAGAGCACGATTAAAGTAAAAGTCGACAGTTAATCTCAAACTCAAAGTAAAGTTAATCAACCTCATCGATTCAACTTACATTTGTTTTTCATATATCTGTATTTTTTTTGGTTTCTGATTTTTTTAATTGCATATATCATGTACTACAGTGTTTTAGAAATTCCATTGTGAAGAAAAAGAAGTACAGTAATGAAGATAAGCATGGATGGGGAAAAGGTGATACTTGTGCCGTACATGAAGGAGCATGTGCCCAAGTACCATGGCTGGATGCAGGACACGACAATCCTCCAAGCCACTGCATCCGAACCGCTCACTCTCGACCAGGAATACGAGATGCAACTTGCCTGGGTTCAAGACCCCCTTAGTATGAACAACCATTTTTTTACTCATTTTCTTGCAAAATCTCCAACACTAATTTCAGATAATGCGATCGATTATATGTGTGTTTCGCAGAGCAGACCTTTATAGTGCTGGACAAAGAGTTAATGGTCGATGACTTCATTCATGGAGAACCCTATTCTCAAGGTTGTTAATGTAGTAACATAACATCCCCCGTATAGTATCAAATTTGTGTGAGATGAATAGTATACATCATTGCTTACTTTTTAATTTTTCAGCCATGGTTGGTGATGTAAATATATTTATGAATGATCTGGACGACCCTCAAATGGCAGAGGTAGAAATAATGATTGCTGAACGTAACAGGTATATTACTTCTATTTATTTCTCTAATCAGGAATTCTTAGTCTGTGAAAATAATTGCTCTCTCTGAATATGTTTTATTAGGTGGATATGACTATATGAGACACATGCTACTCACTTATTTTTCTAATATTATGTCCATCTTTTATAGACGTGGCAAAGGGCTGGCAAAAGAGTCGATTTTGCTCATGATGGTATTTGCAGTCAAGAATTTTGGCATAAACATCTTCCGTGCAAAAATAGGTGAAGCAAATGAAGATTCTCTTAACCTATTCAAGAAATTGGTGGGTCTCTCTCTCTCTCTCTCTCTCTCTCTCTCTCTCTCTCTCTCTCTCTATATATATATATATATATATATATATATATATATATATATATATATATATATATATATATATATATATATATATATATATATATATATATATATATATATATATAATGATTGCCAAATGATCGGTTTACTAATCAGTTGACACTTCTTTCAAGGCTATAAGGAGACTTCTTGCAGTGAGATCTTCAAAGAGGTGATCACATGCTTTCTTAATATTCTGTATGAGATGCGTTAAAAACTAAATTCGTACAGCAGCTCGTTGCTTGTTTGATACTAATAAATCGATTCGTTCATATGTGATTTGCACAGATAACGCTGGAATTACCAATAACTGACTCCAAAAGAGAGGAGCTGTATCTGTTAATAAGCAGTGTTGTTACTTATTCATGACCCAAGCTAAAATATGTCATTTTTGTGGCTCGATCTAATATCAGGGGGAAAAAAGATTCTCACTTTTATGGATATACTACTTTACAGAGATTTCTTTGGTGGTTGAGTTGTTTTTAGGAATGGTTTAAAGAAACCAATTTTACTTTGGAACAGAAGAACCACAAGGCATGCAAGCGAGGAGGGCTAGCCTATGTGAAGTCAAGCTGCAGGCACACGACAACTCCGTCTTCTCCTTTGATTAGTGTGGCCCAGCCCGACTAACATTCGCAAATCCTGTAGTAAAATTGAGACTACTCAACCTTTAGAAGTCGAAATCCTATTTTTTGAAGTGAGGTTTTGGAATCTCCAAGTTTTAGCTAAGAAAAATACTTTTAATTTTTTCAAAAGTCATGATCTTATAATTTATAGTACTCCACTTTCACCTTATTTTCGAAGGGACCTGCTAATTTAGCAGATTCTGTCCATGGGCAGAATTCTTTTATAAAATTATTTAAAAATTATTAAAATATTTTTATTATTTTTTTGTCATATATTATAATTAAGTACACTATATTAAATATATATTGCACAAAAAAAAATAAAAAATAAAAATGTTTAGATAAAGATAATGAATATTTTTTATATTTATACTAAAATAATCAATTGATTAGAAAAAAATTATTATAATATATAAAAATGAAAGATAAAAAAATTATTTTAATAGATTTATTAAGCTAATTATATTTATAATCATATAAAAATAAAAAATAAAAAATTTAATAAATTTGGGCAGTTCTGTGGCAAATCTGCTCACAAGAAATTACCGATTTTTGAATGTTTACTTTAAAATATAATTATATATTTATTACTTTGTTCAAAATTATATTAATCTTATTATTATTTGCTAAAAATATATATACATCAATTAATGTTTACTTTAAAATATAATTATATATTTATTACTTTGTTCAAAATTATATTAATCTTATTATTATTTTAAAAATACAATTTTATTGGTACTACAAATCTCAATTATTTATGTGCACTTTCTTTTTTAATGTCTCAACTAATGACACGCGCACCTTTAAAAAAACCTTTTTTTACTTTAAAGCACTACAATTTCACCTATTTTACTTACAATTACTTTACTTTTTTTTTAATTTAAAAATATATTTTTACTTAACAAAAAATAAAATAAAAATTCTTAATTTGTGGTAATCAATTAGTGCATATATATATAGTTGGGAGTGGAGTAGTATTATTTTTGTTATCAATATAATAAAAAATTATTTATTTTATTAGTTTCCATGCACGATAAAATTTAAAGATATTAGTGTAGTACTCTCAATTTATGTCTTATTGAAAATTGACCACTTTATTTTTCTCTCTATAAAAATATTAAATTTTAGTTTTTGGCTATTTAAAAACTAAATAAATAAATCACAACTATACAAATTCACTACACACATAAAATACATTATTTACATATCGTGCTAAAAAAAGTAGACATTATATGTGGAACGGATAGTATTAAAATTCAACATACAAAACTAAAGTAAAGAGCTAAAGTTAATTTTGTAAATTATTAAATGACTAAAGCTATGTTTTTTTGACAATTTATATATTGTTCTTAGGAGCACGATTCTAATTGTACACCCATGATTATATATTCATGTATTTTTTGATAAATATTCATTAGATATGCTACTATATTCATTGTTATGTTAATGTAATGTTTATAATAATTATTTTTTGAAATAAAGATTTTTTATTATTAAATGATGATTTTTATATTTTAAAGGCTGAGAGCACTATTTATATCGTATTTTTAGGAGCATGATAAAGGTATTGTGTTTTTTTAACTTAATTTTAAG
Source organism: Euphrasia confusa (assembly GCA_954870475.1). Classification (NCBI taxonomy): domain Eukaryota; kingdom Viridiplantae; phylum Streptophyta; class Magnoliopsida; order Lamiales; family Orobanchaceae; genus Euphrasia; species Euphrasia confusa. The sequence continues at coordinate 31,903,485 of OX940960.1, forward strand.
TTAAGTTGATTTCAACTCGATATAGTTCTGGCATGTTCCATCAATTAAGTTTACTTCAATTTAATTTTAAACAAAAGAAATAAATTTGAATTCTTGATTTCATATAAACAATTTAGTTTTTAGTAATAGAATGGAGTAAAATCATGTTCTTATGAATTTTATTTAATTTCGATTCAATTAAGTTTGATTTTTGTTTAAAAACAAATGTTAGAAATATATAATTATTAATGTTGTGCTTTTTACGAGTGACACCACTTGTTGCGAATATTGAAACTAAATCGCCCACGGCTCTCGAAATATATATGAGATGCGAAAAACAGATAAACGAAAGAACGAACACACGATTTTACGTGGAAACCCAAAACACGGAAAAAACCACGAGAAGAAAGAACCAATCGACTACATCGTTGAGGCTTACAATTCACTCTATGATTTTCGTCTACCGGAGAATCTCAATTTATAAGTGTACCAACCCTATCAAATTGGAAACAATTAGAATTAGGAATAAATTATTTTCCTAATTTATGACTCCTAAAATAATAAGGAATAGAATTATAATCCATATAATTCTAATTCCCTAATTAAATAAACTCACGCAAATAACCAGTGCCAAAAAAGCCACGCAAAAAGGACCGAGCGCAATCTGCGCAGAAAAATCCCGCTGGACAAAACGGCGACCGCCATTTCCCATTTGGCGGTCGCGGAACACATTCGGCGAGCGCCGAATCTCATTCGGCGGGCGCCGAAAACCCCGAAAATTGCCCAGTCCCGATTTCGACTTTTCGGCGGTCGCCGAAACCTTTCCGGCGCCCGCCGAAACCTCCTTCGGGGATTTTGACCTCTTTTGCGTTCCGATTCGAGTCATAAACAACAAATCTCCACCTTGACGAGAATCCCCGCGACTCCAAGCCGCACCAACCTCCAACGATCGTAGACCAATTTTTCTTTCTTCCACACAGCCCCGCAGGACTCACTCAAAACATGAGCAACCTAAATTTGAACAACACTCAAACTTAGTACAAGAATGCGAAGTTGCACCGATCATCCATTGGGTACCACCAAGCTCTATGACCTCCCCGAAATCTACATTCTAAAATCTCGCCTTCCCACTACTATCCGCACCACCTGCATTCGCCAATACTACAGTGCTATCCATAATACGCCTAGGCTCGATTCTCCAAATTTTGAATACTATTCGGGTTAGTATTCCCGGTGTCCCCGACACAAACACACATGCGCATGACTTTTAAAACAAGGTGATCCCGACTCACCTTCCAGCGAATGACTTCCTTGGACAGAGGCAGTTGTCCACTTGGTAATTGTGTTGTCGTGTAGCTCATACAATCCACCAAATCTTTCTCTCGCCTCGTAAAATAAGTCGCCCCGACTTACTTTCAACACTCCACCTTTACCGAAGTTGGTACCCATTCGGATCTAAGGTCTGAGAGAGATAAGATTACCATTCAGGACCGGAACGTACCTTGCAGTACCGAGGGTTCGAATATGCCTATCGACCATCTTGATTCTCACAGTTCCCGTGCCGCGTATCTCACACGATGTGTCATGCCCCTGACCACCGTTCCATCGACACTCTCATCAAACCTGTCAAACAAATCCATGTTTCGGCACATGTGATGCGAACAACCAGAATCCAAGATCCACCCCTCACACGTTCCCCAAATCAGAGTCAACCACGAGTTCCCCATCGATGAAACCTCCTTCTTCGGAATCGGCCACCTTCGATTCCTTTCTCCGATTCTTAAGGGCCTGACAATCCCCCTTCATGTGGCTCTTTTCCTTGCAGTAGTGACAAACCCCCTAGAATTTCTTCCATGCTCCACCTTGGCTATTAAAAAATTCACTTAGATTTTCACGACTCCCCTTTTCTTGTAGTAATGAAAAACCCCTGGAATTTCTTCATCTTTGCCCAACCCTGGACACCAAGAAATTCCCCCGGCCTTTCACTACTCAAAACCTCCTTCATCGTCTCCCTCGATCGCAAAGTCGCGACCGCACGAAATAAATCACCGGAGGGATAGAGTGCAATTATACCTCACCTTTCTATTCTTCCATACCTTCTCTTATGGCTCAATCGCGCTTGACATCGTCCATGCTCCAGCAACGCATCATCAAGATCCATGTTGGTTAGAACCACTGAACCAACTCCAGAGAACCACGTGTTCCGATCTAACACCGAATATCAACCATCGTCGCCATCTCCCAAAATATTCTCGAGCTCCACCTGGATCTAGAAACACCAATATCCGCAACGCCCGCCTCGTATGGATTTCGCGTCCGGGATCCCCAACGAAAGCTCTGATTACATGTCACAGGATCGTAACCTAGCTCTGATACCACTTGTTGTGCTCTTTTACGATCCTTTGACACCACTTGTTGCGAATATTGAAACTAAATCGCTCACGGCTCTCGAAATATATATGAGATGCGAAGAAAAGATAAACGAAAGAACGAACACACGATTTTACGTGGAAACCCAAAACACGGAAAAAAACCACGGGAAGAAAGAACCAATCGACTACATCGTTGAGGCTTACAATTCACTCTATGATTTTCGTCTACCGGAGAACCTCAATTTATAGGTGTACCAAACCTATCAAATTGAAAACAATTAGAATTAGGAATAAATTCTTTTCCTAATTTATGACTCCTAAAATAATAAGGAATAGAATTATAATTCATATAATTCTAATTCCCTAATTAAATAAACTCACGCAAATAACCAGTGCCAAAAAAGCCACGCAAAAAGGACCCAGCGCAATCTGCGCAGAAAAATCCCGCTGGACAAAACGGCGACCGCCATTTCCCATTCGGCGGTCGCGGAACACATTCGGCGGGCGCCGAATCTCATTCGGCGGGCGCCGAAAACCTCGAAAATTGCCCAGTCCCGATTTCGACTTTTCGGCGGTCACCGAAAGCTCTCCGGCGCCCGCCGAAACCTCCTTCGGCGATTTTGACCTCTTTTGCGTTCCGATTCGAGTCATAAACAACAATTAAGATTAATAATTTGGGTGATTTTCATAAATGAGTACTTTTAAAAGTTAGTGTATAATTTAAGATAGTAGTTTTTCTTAATTATAATTGTAAGTAGTTTACCTAAATTGACCTTATATTAACTAATAAATATAAATTAAATGTAAAGATAAAATAGTAATTTGCTTTTTAATAATGTGCTCTTTATTATAATAATATGAAAGTTATTACCTTAAAACATAAATAAAGTAAAATATTAAAATACTTAATTAAAATACTTAATTAAAAAATGTATTGAGTGAGTATAAATTCTAAATATATACTATATCCCAATACCCTTTTTTCAAAACAATTCTAATAATTTCTTGTAAATAACTTAAGTTAGTAGGTATTGAGTAAGTTGGCAATTCTTTATTTTAGCTTTTAAAAGAAAAGCTGACGTGTCTCGGAACAACCAATCAGAAACGGCAGAACACGCAATCACAACGTCCTAAAAAACCTTGAAACCCATATAGTACTTCACTCTTGATTCTGTGTGCAATTAGTTATGGCTGAGAAGCAGAGGCGAGTCGCCGTGCTAATTGCAGTGATCGCGTTGTGTTGCTGGGTGCCGATTTCTCAGGGCGCCAAGAAACCTGTCGGCGTCGCACGGAAAGAAGACGTCCCTTTCATCAAATGCCAAGTCTGCCAGAAGCTGGCTTCCCAGTTGTACCACCAGGTACAAGCTCTCCAACAACAGATCTCTCCCAAAAAGGTACTTCGCTCGCTCTTTTCTTCACTCATTTAGGGCTCAATCGTTCATACTGTGATATTGATTTTTACTTATTGTTTTGTTATAGTGTGTGTGATTGTGTGTGTTTTGGTGTGTGAGTGATTTGTGTATTGGCATTTGGAAGCAGATATCGGAGTATCAAATCATAGAAATCACCGAGAATGTTTGTAATTTGAAGAAAAAAGAAGCCGACTGGATCCTCAAAATCGACATTGTAGAGCAAGGGGATAAACTAGAGGTAAAAATTCTATCTTTTGTTTCTCGAGAAATCCGTTTACTTATGAATTGTTGTCGTGCGTTGCACTCAGCTTGTCGAGCAAGACTCTGAAGGACAGTGTAATTCAGAATGCAAGACGATAGAGAGAGCCTGTCAAGAGGTTAATTTAGACCCGAATCACATTTGTTTCGTATTTATAAAATCCTGCCCTCTGCACTCTTGTTGATTTTGAGGGTTTGCAGGTTGTGGGTTATTCCGACACCGATATTGCTGAACACTTGTATAAGAAAAAACCTCAGCTCGATTCTTTGGTGAATTTCATCTGTAAGGACCTCACTGGATCATGCAATTCGAAGCCACCACCAGTACCTAAGGTACAACACTGACTTCCTCATTTTCATTTATAAGCGTCTCAGCAAAAGTTTTACTTGGTTTTGATTGGTATAAAGAAGGATGTTTTCATGTTACACGGGGAAGAAAAGGAACACTGTATTATAAGCTCATTCCTTGATAGTGTTTTATGACTGCTAAAAAACATCACTCTTCGTTCATTTTGTTTTTCAGGATAGGATACATGGAGAGCCATTTGAACCCAAATCTGCTAAAGAGGCTGAAATGGAAAATTTGATGAAATCCATGCAGGTACTTACTTGACAACAAATAAATTGCTGTGGCAATTTCTTTTTGCCAAGTTTTCAAACTTCCAGATTTATTTATTTTAACTTGTTTCAGGGTATGCCGGGAGCACCTGGCATGAAGATGTACTCGAGGGAAGATTTAATGAATCAAAAGTTTGGCGATGAAGATGCAGAAGACGACGATGAAGATGCAGACGATGACAATGTGGCCTCTACATTGGTGAGAACTAGCTGCGTCCAAAATCAACACACTTCACCACCACCACCACATATTTATTACTCATATTAACTTCAGAACTAGTAGTATTTTACTAAAAGTCGGCCTAATTTCTGTACAGGGAAAAGTTCTGAAAAAGAAAGACCTTAAAAAGGACGATTGGAAAGAAGGGTTCAGAAAAGGAGTTGTTGATGCCGGTCAGAAACTAAAAGTTCACGGGGTCAAAGTTTTGAACAGGGTTAGACAGTGGTGGAGAAGCAAGAAATCAAAGAGTTCTAAGTCTGCTAAGGCAGAGCTCTAGGCCCCTTACAACCAAGTTACAACTTACAACGACAATCCTTTTTCTTTCTTTTTTCATCCATCGCGGTTTTTTAATGTATGCAGTTTTCATTATGGTCTCACAAATGTGTATCCAAAACAATTTTGAAAGCAAACATATATTCAACAATTTTTGTAATATTTTAGCCAATACTAGTATTTTAATGTATGCAGTTTTCATTATGGTCTCACAAATGTCCAAAACAATTTTGAAAGCAAACATATAGTATTCCACAATTTTTGTAATATTTTAGCCAATACTAGTATTTTCCTGTGTTAGCTAAACACAATGCAAATGTTACTTATTTACAAATTTCCATTAAGGAGAGGAGATTTGAAGAGGCAGTTGAAGAAATTCTTTCATACATAATCTGATGATAGATTCCCAAAACCCAAGGCCATCAACTGATGCAATAAATCATAACACCACATAGAGAAAGAACAAGACAGCATTAAGCTTGAAGCAGACAAAATTTTGAAACAATTATTGTCCAAATAATAAGTAAAAAACAATGAAACTATTCCCAATATAAGTATAATAGAGGGCTACAATACAACTTCAGGTCAAATGCATCCAAGCAACAACATGAAGGAGTGACTTCTTAAAACCATTTGCCCCGATAGGAAACAATAACACCATTCACCAAGATCAGCGCATTCTATAATATTGACTTCTTGAGGCCTGGCAATGTTTGCCGTTAAATGAATACTTTAAGGTTATATCCAAATCACGAGGGTTCTTCTTATTAGATGCCACAGTCAAGGTTCCTGTCAACGCTTCCCCTTGGCGTATACTAAGCACGTCTTCAAGGTATAGAACAGTTTGTTTCCAGTGAGTGACACGCGACTTGGGTCCTATGATCATTTGAACAACACTCTATTAGATTTCTTTCGAAATTATGTGGCCCAAAAGAATCACCCAAAATTACTTTAAAAATCACTTTTTTATACTAATAAAACTATCAAAAGTTGCTAAAAATAACGGTGGTGTAAATTTTTGAGAATCTTGTTTACCAATAACAAAAGAAGCAAAATAAAACTCAAAAGAACACACACATATCATACCAGTAGAGAAACCCATGAGTTTATGGCACTTGGTAAAAGAGACATCAAAATAAGCCACGAGGGCATGAATATAGTCATCGCGCTCTGCAACAAGCTTAAAAGGAGCAGTAAACGAAGCATCGCCAGATTCCATCTTAGATATGTCCATTGTCTATCAAGTTAATCACCAAAGACGGGTGGGTGATTTAAAGGAGATAGTTCGGATAATAAATTAATAATGGACAATAGTAACAAGCAAGGCTGGATAAAAGCGAGAAATTCAACCTTGAGCAATTCACAGTTGGTGACAATTTGATTCTCTTCTACGGTGTCAACAAGAGGTTCCATAATGGATTGCTTCCTAAGGCAGCTCATGTCAAACTCGTACACATTATTCCAAACTGCGAGCATATGAATGTCAGCGAATGGTTAATTGGTCAAAGCTGAATATGACTCATGAGCATAATAAACATGTAAAATATCATATTCTTTTAATCATAATCAATGCCAATAAACATGTAATATCATATACTTTTAATCATAATCAATGCCAAAGGCATTAACAAGCTCACATTCAATCTTCTCTTCCTTGTAATCAGCATCTTCAATAGCTGTCAAGTAAAGAGAGGCTTTATCTGGCAATACAAGTCCATCTTGAACCTGAAAATAGCAAGAAATAAACCATACAATAGTTTTAAGTAAACTGGAAAAATTAAACAATTACGTTATATTTGCGCCTATTATTGAAGTTAAGTTGATTTTGAAATAAGGAAGTTAAAACTTACTAGCCACTTGTTACGAGCATAAAGGACACTGTCTAACATATTTTCATAGACCAGAAAATATCCCATCCACTCAGAAATAATAACATCAACTTGAGCAACTGGAAGTTCAATCTCTTCAATCTTTCCCTTAAGTACTGTTATAACTGATTAAAAAAAGGGTAGTTGTTAAAATAAATCAGGTGTAATGAGATAACAGGTATGTCCATTATTTTGAAAACGTAGCCACCACAAGCACTACCATCTGAAAATCCATTTTGCTTTACAATCTCCTGAGCTGTAAGAGCCATGCTGGAGCATTCGACCTGCAACAGATATTCACATTCAAAAACAAAATCATAAAAATGAAAGTTCAATACATCTCGCATTTTGGTGAGACATTTCACATCATGACATCAACAATACTAAGATAAATAATGTTTTTTATAAGTGTATTACTATTAACTTCATAGTCGGTCACAAAGAAACATTCTCTGAGGCAAACTGCAGTATAGAAGATTCCAGAGCTAGCACATTTGCATGCTATCAAACAAACATGACTTTGCATGCGCGAAACTATCTTAGACATAATACACTTGATTAAGGAAAAAATAAAAAGTATTAAGTCCTATAATAACAGTCTAAAACAAATTGTATTTAACAAATTGTTACATGCATGACTAATATTGAAAAAAATAATGTTCTAAACCACACCGAGTTTTTCATCTTTTGATATATAGTGTTTTTCCACATCGAGAAAGGAGGATGCAGAAAAGAATTCAGAGGAGAAAACTTGGAATTGAATATCATACTCCTATATTGCACAATATGAATGTTACAACTAACATTAGATAGAAAAATATGTTAAAATTGCATATCGTATAAAAAGTAGAAAATAAGAAAATGTCTTGTTCATACCGCATAAACATGTTTAGCCCCAACTTTTGCACAAAAAAGAGAGAGGATTCCTGTCCCAGCTCCCACATCAAGGACTATTTTATCTTTGAAAAGGAATGAGTTTTTGTAAATGACATTTTGGTACGTTTTAGTTCTAACTACATCCTTTAACATTTCCTGCACCAGATAAAAACAACAAAAATTAGAATCACAACTTAGAAAGAACATCGGACAATAAAAGAAGCTTCCAACGTGCTAGGATAGGATTGTTTCAAAATCCCAAATCTAGCAGCTTTACTTCCAAACTTTGGCACTTACTTCATGGATACCTGCATACAGACAAGGAATGTTTAAGAGATATCAACTAACAAACAATGGACAGAAAAGACCGATAAAAGAAAAGGAAACGGGAGTAAGTTGGAAGAAGATGGAAACTTCAATATTTACCACCAACACAATTTTATCTCTAATTCCAACCAAGATCAACTTGATACTTTTTTAGATTAGAAAATGGTAGAATTGACATAAGAAGAGGCAATTCTTCGAGGATTAAGTTATTTCCAAACTAATTAGGAGGAACTGCCTCCAAAAACATATACCCTTTTAGAAAAATACACCAAATCCAAAAAAAAAAGGAAGAATATGTCAAAATCATCATCTACATATTCCCAAGCATCTACACACAATCACTAAATATCACTAAATGTGTTCAGCAAAACCAAGAAACCTTCAGCAGACATTATACCTTAACTCACAGTAAGACAACAAAAGACTCCACCTTTTCAGCAATACGAGAAACCTTCAGCAGACATTATACCTTAACTCACAGTAAGACAACAAAAGACTCCACCTTTTCAAGTGCAATACGAAATCAAAAGGGGGATAATCAAATTACCGAAATGCGAGTAAGAATCGAAGTAATAATCAGCACTGGTATTGTCGTCGGAAGCAGGCAACGAGCCCTCGGCCTCTCCCATGGCGGAGTCATACTCCAGATTCGAACTCTCGGTGGTTTCCGCCTCTTCATCGCCGTCAGACTCGAACCTGGTTTTCGTAGGTGGATTGGTCAATTTCTGTCCGGTGGTATTCGCATCCATGGTTTTCGTTTATTTCAGGAGCAAAGAGTTATTGTTTGAATTTAGGGTTTTAGAAATTTGATTGGGGTTCAGGGTTTTAAAGAGTGGCGCAAATAATGGGAGTGAGCTAGTTAGGGTTCTATGTCCGACTGTTGCCAAAATATCAGAATTCAGTTACTTTGTCAACTGAAATACTTTTCCCAATTTTGAAATACAGCACACAATTTTTTTTTATTAAAATGTTTTTTAAAAAAACTTTTATACATTTTTTAAATATGTTAATTTATCCCTTGTTAGTATTTTAAAATTTTTAAGTTCGATTTCGATTCAAAAGTGTTATTTCATTGAAAAGCTTTACAATCTAACATAAATTTTAAGTTTTAAGTTTTTGATTTTTAAAATAGAACGTTAACCTTAAAACTAAATTTTTTTTGTAATTGATTTCTTTTCAATTTCAATTATTATTATAGCTGAATAGTTTTTTCCTCTCTAGATTTTTAAAGAAAACTGTAAATGTTAATTATATTTGAATTTTCAATTTTTACAAAAATATTCGGTTAAGAGTTCGATATTTCTTCTAAATTTTTTTTTTTTATATTAGTACAATTCAATTTTACATGTTAGGCAAAACTAGCCAAAATGTCATCAAAAGTAGGATGATACTAATATGCAGTTAGTGCTTGAGTCATCTTTAGGTGAGACGAATTACAGCGTTATAATTTTCAAATTCGTGATTATGCATTATAAACGATAAAGCACAAACCGCTAACAAACCATAACTGAACGAGAAAAATTAGAAAAGACAGTTCAACACATAATTTTCAAATTCAACAATAGCTACAAATCCTAGACAAACAGATTTAACTAAGAAAGCGAAATAAAATACCAGAATGAAGGCAGTTATAGGCTTATACTCCACAAACCAATCTTTAATAGATGTTTAAGTTTTCAGATTCACACAAGGATAGTAGTCTTGTTAATTGGCCATGGACCACCAGCCATCACAGCCTCAATCTCTTGTATCTCCCGAGGACACTTGGTCATGTTCACACAACCATCTGAAGTGACATACTGTAAAAAGTACACGCGGAAATGATTTCAGAACGTGACTTGAACATTATAACATGCATGTTAATAAAAAGAGCAATCGAAATGGTTAAATAGGAAACTGGCTTCGGAAAACAATGGCTGACACGAAAACACGATTACAGAGACGAAAGATACAAAAAGCTCGAGATGAAACTATAAAAGTAAGATTTAAACTTAGTATGAAAATATGATAGTGCGACTCAATCAGTTGAAAACAACACGATAGCACGACCGGTCACTCCTACTTAACTGGGGCAAAAGGTGATATATATCATGTAATGTTGTAACATCAATTCAAATAGTAGACTGTTATCATGCAATTTTTGGTCAATACATTAAGCCAAAATCAAGCTTGAGAGTAGATTCCAGAAGTAAAGCCTAATCTTAATATGAAGAAATAAAGGGTAGTCGGGGGAAACTTTACCAAATCGCTTTCAATTCGAACCCCACCAAAACCTCTAAACTTGCTGATCTTCTCATGGTTGAAATACTTTGATGTTTGTGTATTTTCCATTGCAGGAAGCAACAGGGCATCAATAAAATAACAACCAGGCTCCACGGTTATTACCTGCAGAAAAATCATCTCAGAGTACTGTGCATACTATTCATTTAATATGGAGTATATAATATTAATAATCATAGAAATGGAGATGATAAAATTGAAGACCAATAAATAACACAATTAGAACATAGAAAGATTATGTGTGACATTTCAACTCCAACCCAAAACTCCATTTCGCAGTACCCTGCATACTATATTTCAAAAACCTCATCCAATCATATACCTATATTATCTTAAATCTATTTTTTTATATAATTATTCATATCTAATAATTAGCACTTTACAAACATTAAATAATTAGATATTTAGTTGGCATGGTTAATATTTAATAAAACTAATTTCAACTTAGAAAATAAAGGGGGATGAAGTCAAATATATATATATATATATAATGTTGTATAATTAAATTATATTGATTTTCAATCATAGAGAATGCTAGTACTGTAGTATGGTCAATGTAGAACACAAATAGGACCAGCACTTCTACAGAATTAATCTCATCATTTGAGTACATCTGCAGAGAAATTTAGTTTCCTATTACATACCATCCCCTCTAAGAGTTCTCTACTTGTGCGTAAGGACTTCAAACCAGGCTCTTTGGATTTTTCCGGACCCTGAAACAGGTCATTAAAAGTTGAATTAGACTGCGCCGAGGTCCTTACTGGTGTAGTTTATAGAGCAAACAACAAATGCATGTGATAGAAGTATAGAACTATCGCAAACACCTTTAGATAACCCCCGGGGTCATGAGTATCAATTCCTAGCAGGTGTCCCAGACCATGGGGCATAAACACAGCACCGAGTCGCTCATTAACCATAGCATCAATATCACTTCAAGAATAAAAAAGAATCATAGCAAGAATTAGACAAGTTCTACCCCAATGTAGACATAAAAGGAAAGTGAAGTAAAAATGTAAACATAACATACCCAAACAGGAGATGCCCTTCCTTCAATGATTTCAGGATATGTTTTTCAGCCAATCTGAAAATTGAGGGTAAAGGTGTGAAGCAAACTCAGATACAAACATCTAAGAAATGTTTTCCAAATCCAATTATGCGCCCACAAGGTTAACAAAATAATGACTACCGAAAAAAATCATAATCCGAAATATAAAATGATACTTGGAATACAAAACAAAGTAATAAATACACAATCCTGATGTTCTTCTACTTATCATTAGTTTCCCACGTGTAAATCCCTTCTCCCACTCCACACACAAACGGAAAGCAACATATGGCAAGGGAATCTGGAAATCAAAAGGAGAGAAGAATGGAGATGCTGGCAAAAGGAGAGGATGGAAATGTTTTTTGAGGTTATAATCAAGAGGTCAGATTATGTGAAGATGTGTACCCCTAATGTATTTATTCGAATTTGAGAGAGAATATCCTATTAAGGTAGTTTCAACCGCACACAAGCATTTGGCACCAAACAGATTCACAACATCTCATATAATCTCCATATAATGCAATCACCTAAAAGCAGAATGTAAGGGTTTATGCTATGATTGGTCGCTAGTTTTCAAATGAACTTGGCAAGAATAAGTGAACAAAGAAACAAGAACGAACTTAAGTCGTTTTAGGCAAAGAAATATGGGTTTGAATGAGTGAATAAACAGAGGAATTTTGAGTGTTTTGCAAGGTTTCATACAAACGCAGTATCCAGTAACATTATTTCAGTCATCTCCAATGCTTTCTTTACAAGAGCTGAGATTTGAAATCTTTTAGTTGAAGTTGAAGAGAAGGCAAAAGGCAAATCTTGCTTTATTTCCATTAAATTTTGTACTGATCTACTGATATCCATCCTTTCGCCAATTGTTTACTCATGAATCTAGATGGTTCAACTTTTGAGTGCTTTGGAAAAGGATAAAAGGAAAAACTCTTTCAGCTTCATTCCAAACTCCTACTTTGTCTCTTGTGGGACGTTGACTAGACTCTGTTTTTACAGTTATGCTGTTAGATAGAACTCCTTGTGGGACCAGTCAATACCAACTAAAAATTCAACTCATCAGTAAATCAACTCTGAAGGGCTTCACAGTTGAATCTCCCAGGTAAGCTGTAACTGTGAGGTACTCTATACTCCAATCTTTCAATAGTTTTGTTAGCTATCAAAGGGCTCCAATTCTTGTAGTACATTCTTTCCCTACAAGAACTTTGAGAACTGCCCTTGACTTTCTAGATGTTTGACCCTAATCCCAACTTAGTAGCAGTGACCACCTAACAATTCAATCTTCAAACTTGTTTGTATTGGTTGACAATTGACATGCAGTTCATTATTTTTATTAGTACCATCTCTAATAGATTATAGAAATACTCTAAAAAAGTTGGGGAAAAACTACTTTACATTCAATTTGTCATCATTAATATTCATGTAATACTTTTTTTATACTCACAAAACTAGAAGAATCGGTTAAATCCCAGAGAGCATTTTCTTACTTGTGCATATCAACCCAGCTTACTCCTGGTTGCATACTGGATATGACAGCATTATGTGCACGAAGAACAGCCTACAAATGAAGGAAAAGTAAATGAATAGCATTAATTAATTTTCCTAAAGAAAAAATGTACTAGCTCCGCCCCATAGATATTTTCATACTTGTCCAGATACAGAGATTAAGAAAAAATGATATTTTTGTTAAATTGATAAAAACGTAAGTGTAAAATTGTATTTTAAAGTGAAAAAATAAAAAAAATTGTGAGTAAAGTTAGAAAAGTAGGTAAAAAGGCAAAGGTTTAATTGTATTTTAAAGTGAAAAAGTAAGTATAATTATTTCATTTTTGGAGTGAAGAAATATGTGGGAGTGGGACGTCCATAAAAACAAAGTGTGAAGATATAAGTGGGACGGAGGAAAGTATGATGTCCTACATACCACTAGACACATCTAGTACAAAGATAATTTATGAGCTTCTCAATTCGTTCCCACTCTAGTTTAGAATTAATTTATTTCAGTTCATAAAAACATAATTAGTAATGGGTGACAAATCTTCCAATTATCACTTCAAGTCTTCAACCATGGGTGCAGTTTTGGAGGTACATAATTCCTTCTGGACTCTTATTCTAACATATGCACTGATCCGGAGTCCTAAAGCTTTTTCATTCTTGAATGAAAACATTTTGAAAGACAGCACAAAACTTCTGTAAATTGAAGTTGATGGATTGTGTATGTAGTAATATATATGTATATAGTGATATATACATATATTGTGTATGTAGTAATATATATGTATATATACGCATTCCAAATAATAAAAACTTACATTATATACAAGGGATTGGTCTTGTGTGAATTTCCCATTGACCTGTACGCACAATCAGGTTTGGCATCACATTATACATAACTGTCGCAATACAATATCGTAAACAAACAAGATGACTATAGATTCTCGGCAAAGACCTTTACAAACTAAAGAACATTTACTTATGACACAATTATCATGCTTTTTGTAAATAACCAGTCTTGTGGGTTTCACATGGAAGCACGTTTAATGTTTTTGAATTGAGGCAATTCATGAGTGTATCCTGGCCTCCTGGGTGAAGAATACCTAAGGCATATATAACGTCCTGTATAGAATCATCACTGCCAGAAGATTTAAGAGACCATAACATAATTTCCTCAGAAGTGTGAAGTAGATCAAGCTTCCTTCATCAAACAGAGATTAGTATATCCTCTCTTTAAGTTTGTGTGTCTTTGTTCTATGACGCTTAACTTGTACTATGTTGTTTTTGGTGATACTTTGAATAAGACAAGAAACAGAGGAGACTGATTTGGACAATGTTATTCTCTCTGATTGCTTTTGTTGATGAAAAATACACTTGCACAAGAGAAAAGGCAAGCAATAATGAGAGAATCTGGCCTTATTTTTGGGGCGAATACATCTTTTGTTTATTACAAGTGTTTGACATAACATGACACCATTTCTGGGTGGTTTTCTATGACATCTTACAAGGATGAAATTGATGTAAATTTAACTTGCGAGTCTTTGCTTAACTGGAAAAAACTTAAGAAATTTATAATAAATTAAAGAAGAATGATACAATCAAAATATATTATTTATGTATATGAATATGTACAAATTCCCATGCTTACCGGGAAGGAACATGTTATATCAGAACCATAAAAATGGTATTCAGCTCCCATATCAAGCAGCGCCATATCACCATCTTTGAAAGTCTACAAACAGAAAATCATGATGTGTGATATAAATCTCATTTTATCTTCTGTAGATCAATTAGTTATAAGAAACATCACCTGCCTGCACTTTACTTTTTTATTTTCACATATCAAGACCGTAAATTCCAATTAAAAAAACAGAGAAGCACGAATCAATATCAGTAGAACATTGGAAGGGAACTTTAACCTGTGGTTGCTGGATGCATGTTATTCACTTGTCAATATTTTTACCCAGATGAGTCACTTATACCTAATTACCTAAGATAAAATCTATTTTTTCCTTGTTCCTCATGCAAGTGTCATTTTTGCCTATAATACTTAACTTTATATTATTCGTTATCCAAATTCAACCAAGAAATTGCACACGAAAAAGAATTTGATGGAATTATAAGATAAGCCCAATTCTAAGTTTCTAACACAAACAGCAAGTTAACGTATAGAATCTCGAACATAATGCTTCAGTGGAAACACATAACTGTTCACATACCCTGTCATTCGGTGCGGCTGCGTGACCATAGTGGAGCACAGAACTGAAATATGATTAATATTTAATGGACAAATTAGCTAATAATGGGAAATGATCAAATTAAACACACAAGTTTATAGTCTTGTAAACTGTAAAGCAAACGGGATAATAACGTACCTATTGTCACCAGTTGCGCATATGCATGTGTATGAACAGTGTCTACAGCCACCATACATGTAAGTGTGATGAAGAAATAAGCTCTCTAGTTGATACTCTTTCATGCCTACTTTAGTTTTCCTCATAACCTACTCAAAAACAAAATAACAAATAAAGCAAAATCCTCTGTCACACAAATTCACTCATAGGAAAAGATAGGGGAAACGATTGTTTGGCCTTGTGTTTGTTGAGAAAATCTAGTGTAGACTTTCTTGAACTCCACATATATTATTAATAGTTTTTATTTTATTCTACTTTAAACCCTTACTCTGGATGGACAGCAGTTACACGAAGATGAAGAATGTCTGTTTATCCCTCTGGGGTTAAACTATAGAATCAAAATTTGTGGTTTTTAAACTGGGAAAATAAGTCCCAAGATGATACTAGTTACAACACCCAAATAGATCATGTTTTTATCAATAGCTTATTAATTGGATGCTTTGATTAAAACAAAACAGCATAATCTAAACAACTATTGCAGTTGAAAATGGAACGAGAATTGTCATGCGAATAGATTAAGATTGTAAAACAATTTTCTAGATGGTTACATAAATAACAGTCAATAGAACAGTAAAACAAAGTGAAAGATTTTAAATGAAACAGGCATGAGGAAAGTCGCTAAAGTATATTTGATCAGTGAACAGGTACATCAACTACCGAATGACAGTTAAATAGAACTCCAGGATCATGTCCCAATACAAAAGAAAATTCCAGCATCAAACAATTCACACTAAGTTTTCCTGAATATCTTTCTAAAAGCATTTTTGTTCTCTCTCGTTAGTAATAGAAAATGATCAAATGAGCCTAGATCATAGAAATATTCCTTTACTAAGGTTGTTTTTTTAATAATTTCATCCACAGTAGGCGGAATTCATTCCCCCTATATCATCTAGTGAAGAGTAAATAGGAACCTTAATAATAAAATATAAGGTACCATGTAACATCAGATCAAGTGATTCTTGCGTGATTATACAAAGATATAAAAGAACATGATCCCGAAAACATGATACCGAAAATTAATGTGCATACATGATAGAAAAAACTAATGTGCATACATGATCCCGAAAATTTAAAGAAGAGAAGATGATCCTGTGGAGTCACTTTTCATATGAAAAAAGTTCAAGAATGTGAACCTCGACATGGGCTTCAGAGCTTATATCATTGGCAAACTGGATGAGAAAAAGCTCAAGCGCAGACTTTAAGACTCGGCATTCAGTCAATATGGGATGCAAAGCTTTTAAATCAGTCTTAAAGTTGTCAATTCCCTGAATAAATATAAGCATAAAATCAACCTCAACATAGAGCTTTATCTAACAAATTGGTCTTGCATTCAGCACTCATCAGTACCCATTTGGTTTTTGCTTAAAAATCATTGCTAACAATTGTAAATCGTAGTATAAACTATTTCAATATATACATAAATGTCTGTGTTCAAGCTGGTCCATATGTGAATAGATTAAAATCAAATCAAAATATGCAAGCATTGGGAATACATACGGGAGTGTGGGTTGATTTTGTGTGTGTGTGTGTGTTTACATGTCTTTCCATTCTTGTCAATGTGTGTGAGCATATAAACATGTTTGCATTTATTTAAAAGAACTTGTATGTCATATATACTTGCATGCGTGTAGCAAAAGGATGGGATTGACACATAAGATTTCATAAGCAGTATCTTTAACATTTTTATAGTATCTATATCTAGGTATGTTCTTATCCAGGCTTATAATCGTGAAAATAATTAAAACCAACAACGCGTAAAAAACCTCGAAGTCTGCTGGTTTAGAAAAGTTGTTACTGTCAGTATTGAGCCCATGCAGGAGATAAAGCAAGGGTTTTCCTGGTCCTTGGTATTGGTGATGCAAAACCTTTGTGATCTCATCAGTATAGTAAGCGGAGCTAACCATGTATTTTTCCTGCAAAAGAGGGATGTAAAGTAATACAGGCTCTATTATCCACAATCCTTCAACCCTTCGACTCTGGAGATTAAAATCACCTTGTAGTAAGATAAAGGCTTAATTTCTCCCAACCAAACTGCGTAATCCGCAGGTAATCTTGGAGCAAAAAGTAATGATTCCCCAGTTGCAATATCCTGCATCCAAGAATACAGCAATACACATTAAATGTTATTTTTTCATGTAGCCTGATTACGTTTAAAGTATTATTTACGCGAAATATACAACAATCCGCATTAGAGTAATTTTTTTCATGTGCCAGCCTGATTACATTCTTTACGAATAATGAAAATTTCCCAATCTGAAACTATTGTAACAAACAAAAGAGAATATAAGCATCAAGGCCATCTTGATTTTTACTATAACCAAGAGTTTAAGGTAACTGGTCATCTCCACCTTGACACATCAAACGAGATCAAAAATTATAAATATATAAAATGGGATTTCAATTGATTATCATGGTTACCCTTGGTTTTAGAATTTAGACTGTCATGAGATGAGCAATACTTTCAGCCTGCACAATATTGAGGCGGATGAAGAAAAAAGGTAAAGTAGACATTTCCAACATAGTTTTTGGACTATAACTGAATCCTATAAACATTCAATAAATTCTACACATCCATAAATCACTGTTTTATATAATCTCATAGTGACATTAAAAGATAAGACACTACGAACTCACAATAGCGCCATAAAACCCAGGCTCTTGCACTCCAAACAAATAAGCAAAATAGCTCTCCTGTCTGGAGATCAATGAAACAAAAAATTAGTAACAACTTAGTACTAAATCGTCAAAAATTAAGTACAATATTTTTCACTTAGAAAGAGAAAGTTCAATCTAAAATTTTTTTTTTTTATTAATTTCAGTTCGAGTAATCTAAAGGGAGTAACTAGCAAAATTGTCTCATTGACCATATATCTTTGAGATTGAGGGGTAACATTTGAAATTCTCAGACAATTGGCAGATTATATCTTCCCCTGAAGTTGTCTCTCGCTAAAATTAGCTCTGTATAACTGGATTGTATAGGTTGTAAATCCACTGATTAGTGATGATGACGGAATCTCTAGTTATGGGCTAATGTTAATTAGTTAATGGTGGTTTCAGTACCAACTGAATTTAGATGGTTTTCTGTGACTTCAATCATTTGTAGAAAATGTAATTTATCCCCTCTCAAAGGCTTATTACATTTTCATGAAGAGAATCTCAGTAATGTCGAATGTGAGGTAAGGGCTTGTTGAAGGAATACCAGAGAGTAGCCTAAAATGTGAATCGCTAAATCATTGGTTCCTTAACTAAAGTTGCAGACTAGCAACAACATGCCAGTAGTTAAATTATATGTACTCTTCAAATGAGTCGAGCATAAAATCTGGTATTTATCGGTTTGACCAACACACACAAACTATGAATTCTAAAAGTGGTATCTGAAAATATGCCACATTTCAATTCTTGTGACTCGTTTACTCAGACGTGCAGGAAACCCGACGCCAATGTCCAAAAATGTAATCTATGGATTTAATCATCCATATTAACAAAAATTAAACAACAATCCTCTAGACTGAATCCAAAACCCTAGGGCAATTGTAATCAAAATCGCGAATGAACTAGAATTATGGAACATGAATAACAAGAACCTAATTCCATATCGACAACATCCAAATAAAAAAACAACCAAATAGACTGTGAATGTATAATAAATATAAAAATAAAAAATTATAATAAACGTTACCGAAACAATTCACTATGATCGGTGCAATAACGATTCTGCTCTTCTCCGCCCTAAACAAAACGAAAATGAAAAATAAATGAATTAAATATGAGGGGTCATGGTCAGACAAAAACGATGAAGGAGAATTGGGTACCTGCAGAAAAACAAATCCAGTGTGAGGCCGAGAGAGGTGGTCGCGAAATGTATCTAAGAGCTTCTTTCGGTTGGCAATTGGTAGCTCCATGGGGATCTCCGGCGGAGACAGAGAAGAAGGAGAAGTCATAGTCCCTTTGGGACTTGCAGTCTACAGAATGAACTTGTTTAATTATGTGTCAATCAGTCAATTAATACCCTTAATATCAAATTATAAATAATTTTAGTATCGATTAATGAAGATTATTTTTAAATTTTTTAATTATAATATATTTGTTATATAGTAATGATTTTAATGTTCATAAATAAAATTTTATTTTACTATGGGTTGTTTTTATACAAGTTATAATATTCCTATGTGTTTTTTTGTTTCAATAATTTTTATTTAAACTTATAATGAATATTGTATTGAGCTTTCATATTTAATTGGATTTTGTGTAAGGTATCGTTCAACCATGGTCTATTCTCACTTTAGAATTTGAATTTTTTAATTTTATATATTTATAAAATAACAAACTCTTTTTTTTTTTTTTTAAATGAACAAATTCCTGAGAATTGGTCTATTCTCACTTTAAAATTTGAATTCTTTTAATTTTATATATTTATAAAATAACAAACTCTAGCTTTTTTTATATTTAAAATGAACAAATTCCTGATAATATTTTGAATTTTGAATTTTATATATTTATAAAATAACAAATTCTAGCTTTTTTTTATATTTAAAATGAACAAATTCCTGATAATATTTTGAATGTACAAAATAAGTGCATGAACATAATGACAGAAGAAGGAGGATGAGGGTAGACGAACTTGGACGAATAAGCGAAAGGAATGTCCTAATTAACAGCTTATTTATGAACGAAAATATGAAGCGCTAAGGCGGGACGAGTAGTTTACTTAAAGTTAAACCAAATTGCCCTCAATGATGAATTTGTAAGCATAGCTCTTTCCACGGAATTCACCTTATACGAGTAAAAGGACAAATATCTTGTTATCATATCGCGTTATTGTTCGTGTCATTATACTTTTTTATTTTAGAAAAATACGAGTCACATTAATTCTTTGCAACTTAGATATAAAATAAGTCAATTTCTCTTAAATATAAACAGTGAAAATATTTTATTTTCGTTTGCATAGAGCTCCAACATGCATTTGGTTCCGATTGTCATATTTAATAAATCGGGCCAGTACCCAAATGGGCCAAAACATTAAAACCAACAAAAGTTATCCATGATCATTCAATTTGTTCTGAATTTCACCAGCTCATTTTACTTGTAAATATTTTTGGTGTTACTTGATCATCCTTAATCATAAAAATAGATGAGATTAAATATTAGTAATATAAATGTGTTTATATCAAGAGTAGTTAGTACTATTGAGTTGATGCTTAACTCCCCAATCATTCGGTCAATGGTTTTTGAATGAACAATCAATCAATGTGAGAACACTATTTGATTTATTTATTTTTCCTTCGTTTTTATATATTATTATTTAAACAGTTGTAAAGGAGAAACGTATCTTGTTTATATCCTCATCATCGACATGAAATCTTTTTATAAAATAATCAAATTAACCAAAAGCTAGTAACAAAATATTCATATATTCAAATTAATGCATGTTATCATAATCGAATTAAAAGTTTACTGGCAATGAGGATGAGTTCCTTATGTTTTAATTTATTTTATTTTAACAAACATTAATCAAATTATTGTAAGCAATATATATAGATGACTCGCTCAATCAATATGACATATAAAAACTAATAATTATCAACAATTCGAGATTCGTTGTCTTAGAGAGAAAAGCCATTGACAAAACGAATATTGAAAAAGATAAGAGTTTTTTTACTCTTAAAATTTTGAATTTCTATCTCCGCTACTACACTTCGATTTTTCTAAATCAACCCCTGATTGTTGGGGAGAATACATTCTTTCAAAGCTACAAACGATGTCCCAATGCATATTGCTTGTCGGTCATATTCTTGATGAACTATAATGTGATCTCACAAGGCAAAACTCGTCCAAAGAAAATTGTTATCAGTTATCACTCAATTTAGAATTCAAGTTACAAAATTCATTAATTTTTAGCTTTAATAAAATATGCTTAGCTAGGTATTAATTAATAATGTGAAAACGATTTATATCATGTAAGCGATTTTTGTACCATTATAAATATTTGAAAAAAGATGCTAAATATATTCTTGCTTGACATCATCATAGATCCTAATAACCACCACCTTTTTAATTGTACGTAGGCAATTAGGGAATTTAGGGAAATGATTTTTTGGTGATGTATAATTATGGTACCAACCAGGCAATAATATCTAGTACGGTCATTAGTGCCCTCACCTAATCACACTCGATGAGTTAATGATAGCAATTAGGTGAAGGAATTAATAAATAGAGTAAACCGTTTTTTTATAACATGTTTCATGTTTGGTTTGCAGGGTAGTGCTGCAAATATTTGTACAAATTATTTTTATAAACTAACATCTCAAAGTATATTTCTAACATATAGTTTCAATATTTTAAATAAATATTATAATTACTTTTCCACTTTTAACTGCATAAATTCTTGCAATTTTTTATTTAATTAACTGAAAAATATTTTTATTTTCATTTTTATTTTAAAATAGAATTCGACTCTTAATTTTTTTTACCAACTTAAAAAATTCACATACAGACATACAGTAATACTCATAAATTTTGTGTCCAAACAAAAATAAACATATTTACAAAGCATATATATATATTTTTTTTAATATACAAAGTAAGTTAAAAAAAAGTGTACCCTTTTCTATTCTTACTTTCAACCATTTTGGTATGTTGGTAAGTGATAAAATGTAAAAATTAAATATGAAATAAAATTAAATAAACCAATTATTTTGAGGTGTTAAACTAATTTTTTAAATATAAAATGTAAAATTTTGAGCAAGGTGAAATTGAATCAGTGTATAATACAAAATTAATATTTTAATTTGGGTAATATTCGAACTTTTATTGTCGTGAACTTTATACATATATAATTCCTGAATCTCTCAATCCATGTGGATCAATAGGAGGTTTAATATTGTTGTGCTCACACTATAAATTATATATAAAAAAATTATAAATAGTATATTGAAATTATATATAAATTTTAAATAGTAATTTGTAATTATATATTTTTGATAATAATAATTATTTATCATCCTAAATATATATTTTTCTATTTCTCTTTTCAATTTTTTTATTCCATTAATACTAATTTAATTCTAATTAATCGTATCTCATAAATATCGATTTCCTCATATTTCCTAATCCAACAGAGTTAAAAAAAAATTGATCAAACTTTGTAGCTATATTATTTTCTCTTACTGTAATCTGCCTTCGTATATTCTTTTTATTTTCTGAACATTGAATCGATTTATATGTATACGTTTTTCTATTCATTCATTTTTGTTCCTCGATTTTTTTAATTTTATGTATTAATTATGATTTTTTCGCAGATTTCAGAATCAGTAAAAATTTGTTTTGCAGGGTACATTATATTATTAATATTATTGAATTTGTGTCATCTCATCCCTTTCATTTTCACCAAGTAAATTCAATTTTTTTTATATTTTATTTATTTTTCAGCTTTATAATTTTTATTTTCCATTTATTTTGATTTTTCCCCCACCGGTTTTAGATATTTGTTGGATGCGTTTGACACTCGAGGAATGCAGAGATGAGAAACGGAATGCAGAGAGAGACGAGAAACGAAATGCAGAGACACGAGAAACTCCTCTTCCACCAGATCAGATGCTCCTCAATCGAGTAAGATGTAAATCGAGGAATGTGCTCGAGTAGCAGACACATGTGGGAAAGAGCCAATATGTCTCACCCGAGGATTAACTTCATAATATTTCAATGAAAATTTGTCATATTCGAGATTCGTACTCTGAGTCGCCGAGGAATATTTACACCAACATCACTACATATTTTAACACTCGGTTATACCCAAGAAGCTTACATACTATAGGCGTAATCTTTAAAAATAATAAAATTTTCTTAATTGAGATAACGGTTAATAATGAGATTTAGGAGTTTACAAATTTAAGTGATAGTTTGATTATTAAATAAAAAAAATTTGTTATTTCATTATTAAATTTTTGGAGAAATACGTTGAAAATTAAATAAAATTTTAGATTATTTCAAAAAAATAAATCACGTGCATCGCACGGGAAGTATTACTGGTTTGAGATAAAACAATATTTTTTATTATGTTGATGTTAGATATATCTCACATGGATTAGTAGATTAATCTTGGACTCACATGGTAGAGTAATTGTTTATAATAATAATAATAATAATAATAATAATAATAATAATAATAATAATAATAATAATTTTAATTAACTTTTATACATTATTATATCTGTTTTTTATAATGATGAATAATATTTTAATAGAGATAATATCAATTTACGTCCTGTAACTAAGGTCAAATCCAATTTTAGTCTTGTGTCTTTCAAAATCATCAAATGTCATCATTTCCGTCCAATTTTGCAAATAACTGTTAATTATTGCTGACGTGGCAAAGATCTCCGTCTAACCAAAGTTACGCGGTGCGCCGAATTCAATTTTGGTCCTGTATCTTTCAAAATAATCAAATGACATCCTTTCCGTCCAATTTTGCAGAACAACGATTGTTGACGTGACAAAGACCTCCGTCTAACCTAAATCCACGACACAAATATATCGGGGGTCGTTATGCCACGTATATTGGGATGCATTCCCCCCTTAAAAAATGGATGACATATTCCGTAATTAAAAGATATAAACACCAATATTTTAACACCCTCAAAATTATTGAATCGTAATTTGGGGAATTATCATAAAATTCTATTTATTCTCCTTTGAACTTTAGAACTGAGAGAGCCAAAATCCGAAATCAAAAGCACAATAATCCAACTATAAACCCGAATATAAACGCGCGCACCGGGACCTGCGCCTTGCTCAAATTATGTTGAAGCTTCGGTTGATCCGCCGAGATCCAAAACTCCTCTGTCACCTACATTAGCGTCTTCTCCGTCTGCACCTGCAGCATGCTCACGTGGTCCAACACCGTCTGCAGCTCCCCCCGCACTTTCGTATTCTCCCGCTTCATGTTCAGGATCTCCCCTTGCAGCTTCGCTTCGATTTCGGGGTAGTTCATCAACTTTGTTATTGTTGTTTCCTTGCGCGTGGCTAAGTTTATCGCGGACGAGTTCGATCTCTTGGTCCCTTTTCAGGATGCCTTGCTTGAGGTCTCTCATCTGAATGGTCACGTGGAATTGGTGATCATTTTCTTTCTTTTCTTCCAACCCCTGTAACTTTGTTAGTGTCATATATGATTTCAACATGTTGAACATTACTATTTTCACACATAGTGATCTTGACAGCTTCATCAGCGTCTTCCACGTTCGGCTTCACCGTGCTTAGCTTATCCGAGAGGTGGTCGAGGCACGAACGAGCCTCGTAAAAATTCGTCTGGAGATTCGTGATCTGATTCTCTACGTTCTTGTTTAAACTCTCGACTCGCCTGAGCTTATCCTCCATTTCCTTCACCCATATGCTCAGATTTTGCTTGTCCTCGATCAGACTCTTCTTTTCGTTTTCAAACTTCTTGCTGATTTATAGGGTTACACCGATTCTTGTTGTAGTCGACGGTACCTATTCAATGGATTTAGTCTTCAACAATTAGGGTTACAATGGGGAAATGAGATTATCCGAATTTAAAAAGGAATACGCATTCAAATATTACGAAAAAACCATTGCAAATTAATAAAAAATTGAAAATGATTTCCACGTCAGCAATCGTTAACGTTGCTCTGCAAAATTGGCGAAAATGATGAAATTTGATGATTTTGAAAGATACAGGACCAAAATTGAATTCGGCGCACCGCGTAACTTTGGTTAGACGGAAATCTTTGCCACGTCAGCAATAGTTAACGGTACTCTGCAAAATTGGACGGAAAGGATGACATTTGATAATTTTGAAAGACACAGGACCAAAATTGGATTCGGCCTTAGTTACAGGACGTAAATTGATATTATCTCATTTTAATATCAACTAGATCCTAAATTGTTTACATGGCTTAAATTATTCTTTTTTTTCTAATGAACTAAATTTTATTCATTTCAAATCATTAAAGTTCAACCGCGCTCAATTTGAAGGAACAAAACTTTTAAGTTTTTAAAGAACAAACAAATATATAAAAGTAGACAACATTTTTAAAGATACTATAGTATACTATATATTAAGAATATTAAATCGTGTTCTTTTATTATTTGAGTTTTGATAATTGGTTTTGCACACGTGATTTTATACTTAGTTGAGGACAATTAGACAATAACCCGTGGATTACTAGGATGAAGGAATCCGGAGGGACAAGGATTCATGAGAAGACAGTTGCATCATTTGTCGTCAGTCCAAAAGGAAGGGAATTAAGAAGCGAGTCGATCTCTAATCCTGTACCAAAACATAAGGACATGATGGTGTTAATTAGAATCTTCAATCCTACTTAGTACTTAATTAAAGAGATGTACTTATGTATTTGTCATTAAATTACTAATCTGAGCACGTTACGTTATGAGAACAATATTAATTATAGCTAGCTCCTAGCTAGCTTGTTATAGTTACTGTACTATATAAAAATGGGTCATGCTATTTGGGCAAAATCTGCCCAAGGCAGAATTTCTTTAAAAAATTATTTAAAAATTATTATAATATTTTTATTATTAATTTGTTATATATTATAATTAAGTACACTATATCAAATATATATTGCAAAAAGAAAATAAAAAATAAAAATGTTTAGATAAAGATATTAAATATTTTTATATTTATACTAAAATAATCAATTGATTAGAAAAAAATTATTTTAATATATAAAAATGAAAGATAAATTTTTTTTTTAATAAACTTATTAATTTAATT
The DNA here is from genome assembly GCA_954870475.1 of Euphrasia confusa. Lineage (NCBI taxonomy): Eukaryota > Viridiplantae > Streptophyta > Magnoliopsida > Lamiales > Orobanchaceae > Euphrasia > Euphrasia confusa. The sequence goes on from OX940960.1 coordinate 31,929,671, forward strand.
ATATTTATAATCATATAAACATAAAAAAATAAAAAAAACAATAATTTTGGACTGCCCATGGGCAGAATTTGCCCATAAGGAATTACGGTATAAGAATATACTACTGTACTTCTTAGAAATTAAACATATTTTCAAAAGCTAATGAATTATGATAATTATGACTACCGAAAAATAATTATGATAAAGTAGTGGACACGTACTAATTCTTTGAAATGGATATTTTATTTTATTTAAATAATTAACACTTAAATAGTTTCATTAGGTTTCAATTTAGTTTCAATTTAAATTCGTTCATTTCACCTATTAAGTTCGTTTTAAAATAAAAATAAAAATCATTCAAATAAAAAAAAATGAGTATACAATATGATAAAAATATTAGTAATATTTAAAAAAAATCAATTAAATTTATTTCAATTCATAACAATTTAGTCAAATTCAATTCAATTTAGTCAATTTCAGTCCAAAAAAACATATTTTAGATGAAAAATAATTAAAATAATTTCCACCGGCTTGGTTAATTATTACAAAATGACAATATGAATAGTATAATATAAGTATATAAGTATATAAGTATATAAGTATAAATGAAATAAAAGCATTAATTAACCTTAAGCATCAATTAAACATTAACATGCATGTGATGGGTTTGATTTATATTTTAATCTTGGTTGGACCTGCATTTAATTTAGATGATAAAGTACGTACACTTGGAATTGATATATATATATATATATTTTTTGATTAAAGTAGTTACTACTACTAAAACATGTGTGGTAAGACTCGTGATACGGGGGCACGAGAATCAATTATTCTTATGTGAAGTCAATTCTTACATTATGGCACACCTTAATTAATTAATCATATTCATTAATTAACTATGCAATATACTGTGGTATATATATATTAATTAATTAATATATAGATCAGTTAAATTAAGCAATTATTATAATTGTTGTAATAATTATTTGGGAAGCCTTGTTAATTTGTACGTTAAATTATTATGATCGACTAATGATTATGCGAGCTAATAATCTGGTAGTACGTTTTAAGGATGCATGTTAGAATTATAAATTATCTCTTGGTACATATACTATAGTCTTTATATATAATTAACTATATATAGTTAGTTGAGCTGTGATATCTTTGTGGTAGCTAGCTACATATATATAGCTTCAATTTTGATTGCAAGATCGAAATCTTTCTGATCGATATATATATGAGATATGATCTTCCTATAATATATAATGTATATATAACCACTCTTAGATCTCCTCAAATATTATGTGTCTTGCAATTATTCATCACACTCAATTAACGTGGCCGCCATGAACACCATACATTGTTTCTAAATGCAAATACACAGCCACCGAAGCACGAAATTTTGGTACGTTTTTTCTTCGAAAAATAAATTTATTGATAACATAAATGACGTTAACGACGAGGAATGTACTCAAACATTATAATCGTGACAACATCTTCGAGACGATTTTATTCAACAAAAAAGAGAATATATATATGTGATTTTATCTTTTAATTAATTTTGTAGAAAGGGAAGTTAGACAACATTAAATATAAGAGCTAGTTAACCACGTACACCATTCAACCACCATATCATGATGATATATTTGCAGTGGGATCTCGTGGAGATTGAGATGTACGCAGTTTTGATGAACATATTGACACGATCAAACAGTTGTCACCATTCGTGAATAATACCCTCCATCAACTTTATTTTTCTTTCCTATCTATTTTAGATTATGGTTGTAAATTTTGTTGAAACGATTATAATTGTTTGATTTTTATATGCTATCGTATTTACATACTTTAAAATTTGAATTGATAGTATAATGTTAAATTAAGTTGATGATTTGATTTGAATTGCTTGTTTACTACGTTCGACTTGTCTTGTAAAGAATTAATCAGATTAACATTTGTATTTTGTGAATAAAGTAACGGTTGGAAAATATAGAAATCGATGAGAAAACCAATTTAATATCTCATTTGTTCAACTCGAAATATAAATAAATAAAAAATTAATAATTAAAGTATATAATCAAAATTGAAAAAAGATAAAGTAATTCCACATTCACTACAAAAAAGTCGCGGATCCCCTACGGGGATCCCCTACGGCTAGAAGCCCGTAGGGACGCCCCTACGGCGTCCCCTACGAGAGATACTATATTGAAAAAAGACCAAAGGTTAAGTGAGTATATATATAAGATTGTAGTTTTTTTTTTACTAGATCAATTAAAATGTCTTGGGTTTGACTTTTGGACCTTAGGTCCTCAATTCAAGTCCTCAACCAACTGAGCTAACAACCTTTGACCAGTCCTTTAGTAGTTTATGAATGAATTGCTACATTGTTGTTCCGCCTCCTACTTGCACGCATTAGTTCAAATTTCGTGCATGAAGCTTCGGCTCCCGAATTTCTTATTATAGTAAGGATCTGTTCTTTTGAACTTAATTTCAGTTCATTTCAGTTCAGTTCAGATCGCTTGATCGCTTCAGTTCAGCTTTGATTAAATTCGTTTCCAAATAAATTAAAATAATTTAAATAAAAAATAATTTGAATCAATAATTTTAAGTATACATTCTAGTTAATGTCACAATATTATTAATATTTTTTAAAAAATATTTAATAATTTATAATAATAATTATTATTTTTATAAAAAAAATCAGTTTAGTTCAGTTCAGTTCAAATCGGTTCACTTTAGCCGGGTTCAGTCCAAAAAAACATGTACTAACTAGCTCAAGCTTTTTTTTTCCGATTATTTTTCTTTTCCTTGACCTTTCAGTATGTTTCTTTTTTTGCCACCTGATGCAGGCGGAAGCGATAACACACACGATTAAGACTCGTTGATTCTATGAAACCCGAGAATTAATACATCAAACTTTCGTTGATTTCGAAAAATACCGAAACTTGATAAAAACCTCAAAAGAGGATGAAACTTTATTTCATATCAATAATCAACCGTTCAACTAAACAAAAAAAAACAACATATAAATAGTACTACTAAAATTCTAATAGAATAAATTAAAATAAATAAAATAATAGTAATAACTTAGTGAGTAAGACACAATCTTTGACTTTTATATCTACATCACCACCTTTTTTTTCGATTTTCTTTTTTTTCATAACCTTCCTATGTTTTTCCTTTTCTGCCATCTCTATAATCCCACATATATATAGTTTTGTTTCTCATATAGAAATGAGTATTAACCAAGAGTTCTCAATTTAATTGAAATAATTAAAAACATAATGTCATGTGTGACAATAATTTAATGTACTCGATATCTTTTACTTAGATTTTTTTTTCTCTACAATATAATTAACAAACAAAATAAATCAATATATATTTACTTATCTGTTAATATTTTTTAGCTATAAGATAAAAAAAACATCCATTAGATTTTTTTTAAAGTAATATTAATAATTCAAATAATAAATTAATTAATGAACTCAATTAATTTTAATTCTTTTATTTTATAATAAAGGGTATAGACTGAAAACTCCACCATACGATACAACGTTAACCTCTAAATCGGGTGAGAATCGTAAATTGAGAGATTCTTTCCAATAACATCGTAAATGTAAATGTAGCCTTTTTATATTAGTTTGGTGGTTAATGCAAAATTTTACTCTCATTGAATGAGTGATATTTATACATTAGCCTTAATAAATGTTTAAATTGACCAAAGAATTGCAGTACCATAAATTAATATTAAATTAAATTCCAATTTACAAATGAATATTTTTCGTAAAAATTAATTAGGCAGATCTGTGACCTCGAAAGCATTATGTACATAAACAATGATTGGCACTTTTTGCATTAATTATTTCTGAGAATATTATATTATTATTTTCCAGTAAGCTATTTTTGCTGGCAAAATTTTAGTATAAAAATGGGCGAGACTTGCACAACACATTCATTCAATTCACACAACACATACATATAATGGGGATTAGTATAGATGTTGATAATGAGCACATGAGAAATTCAAGCCGTGTCGGCTTATCGAGAGTCGCAGTTTCGGATACTCACGGCGAGGACTCCCCGTATTTCGCTGGCTGGAAGGCCTACGACGAAAACCCGTACGACGAGTCTTCCAATCCCGACGGAGTCATACAAATGGGACTTGCTGAAAACCAAGTAAGTAGTATTTTGTATTCAGTATTATTAATTCATACATACATAAAAGTCAACGTACTAATTACAACATGTAATTAATTATATATACTACAGGTTTCATTTGATTTGGTAGAGCAATACTTAGAAAAACACGCTGACGAAATCAACACCAACACAGCCTCCGGCTTCAGAGAGAACGCCTTGTTTCAAGATTACCATGGTCTCCTCTCTTTCAGAAAGGTAATTATTAATTCTTTTATTTTGCATGCAAAATATCCACATGCATTAATTAATTCTCTTTAAATTTAAAATTAATTATTTTGCATATATAGCAGAAAGAAATAAGTGCATAATTAGACAGAAGTAGTAACTCAATTATAATTTAATTCAGGCCATGGCAAGCTTCATGGAACAAATACGAGGCGGGCGAGCCAAGTTCGACCCCGACCGAATCATCATAACCGCTGGAGCCACCGCCGCCAACGAACTCCTCACCTTCATTCTAGCCGACCCCGGGGACGCCCTTCTCGTCCCTACCCCTTATTACCCAGGGTAAGTAATATTTAACCCTACAAAAAAAAAAAAAAAAAAACAGTTCAACTTAACATTTATATTAGTGGTTCGAATATATCTGAACCCTCGATTTCCGAAAACAGGTTCGACCGAGACCTTCGATGGCGAACGGGGGTCAACATCGTCCCCGTCCACTGCGAAAGCTCGAACAACTTCGAGATCACCCCACAAGCCCTAGAATCGGCCTACAACGAAGCCCGTTCGAACAACATCCGAGTACGAGGCATCCTCATCACCAACCCGTCGAACCCCCTCGGGTCCACGGTCCGGCGGGCCGTCCTCGAGGATGTCCTCGACTTCGCGGTCTCGAAAAACATCCACCTCGTCTCCGACGAGATCTACTCCGGGTCCGCCTTCTCCTCCGACGAGTTCGTCAGCATCGCCGAGGTCCTCGAGGGGAGAAACAACGTGGACTCGGAAAAGGAGAGGGTCCACATAGTCTACAGCCTCTCCAAGGACCTCGGCCTCCCGGGTTTTCGAGTCGGGACGATATACTCGTACAACGACAGGGTGGTGACGACGGCGAGGAGGATGTCGAGCTTCACGCTGATCTCGTCGCAAACGCAGCAGCTCTTGGCCTCCATGCTTTTGGACAGGGATTTCACCGAGACTTATATTAGGGTTAACCGGGAGAGGCTGAGGAGGAGGTATCGGGCTATCGTGGACGGGCTGGGCCGGGCCGGGATACCGTGTTTGGGAGGGAATGCGGGCTTGTTTTGCTGGATGGACTTGAGCGGGTTGTTGGGCCGGGATCCCACGAAGGAAGGTGAGCTGGCGCTTTGGGAGTCGATTCTCGGTGAGGCGAGGCTTAATGTTTCTCCGGGGTCGTCGTGCCATTGCTCGGAGCCGGGGTGGTTTAGGGTTTGCTTCGCGAATATGAGCGAGCGGACGCTCGAGGTGGCTCTCGAGAGGATACGCGACTTCATGGAAACGAGGAAAGTTATAAACGAGTGAAATCGATGACTTAATTCCGGTAACGGTATGAGATTTTTTTGTAGTGTAAATTAATGTCTCCTTAGAAGTTTTTTTTTTACACGTTTTGGATCACACCAACATGTGTTTTTCCGGCGATCTTAGTCCGATCAGAATGTAATTTACGCGGTTTCGGACGAAGAAAGTCGATAGTTTGCTTCTAGGGGGACATTTTTGTACTCGATTTTTAAGTATTGGGACTGGAATTACTAAATGTGACGAGAATGTGAAGGTTGGAATGAATGAATTTTGATATCTTATTTTAATTTTAATTTTAATTTAAATTTAGTTTGTATATACATTGTTGTGTGAATATGGTTCATTCAAATTTCAAACAATGTGCTGTGAATTTGGAATATTAGAATAACATAATTTATCATTGTTGATCAGAGTATCATATGTATCTTGGAAATGTCACAACAGAATTCAGTCAATTATTCAATTCAAATTTAATCATGCTTTTATTTATGAGTTTGACTCTCAATACTTTTATAATTTAATAAAGTTCACACACACTGACACACACGTATTTAAATGATCGAGTTGTAATTTAATTAATGATAATATGATATGATAGTAAATGTGTATTTAAGTGTGAACAAGTTGTGTTCCATTTTATTGAGTGGCAATATATGGGACTTAACATAAAATGGGATGGCTACACTTGGTACACGTCAATGCCGTGTTTTGTTCCACCAAATTCATCTCTGGCTTGTTTTGAACTATATTCACGAGTTAGGTACTACTCCATCGTGCTGCAACTTCCCATAAAATGCTTAAGTAATTGAATATGTTATTTATATTATAAAATGTTAAGTAAATATTGTACTTATACCGATAAAACACATCTTATTTTTTGGATATCATCTCATAAGAAGTTTAAAATTAAACGTGCTTAGTATAAAGTAATTATAGAAATTATAGGGTAAGTGATCTTTTGAAAAATGTTTTGAAGTCTGCTCGAGTGATGACAAATCACTACAAAATAAATAAATTTTCGTGTGATTATACATGGTACGGCTCATGATATCACTCTCAAAGCCGTTATTATAGTAACCGATCAGGCTCATAAAAGTGATTTTCGATTGGAAAAAAAGTTGATCATTCCTAATTTACAAATTAGTCATGTCACACTTCTAAGTGGTCTCTGTTTTTTGTTATTAAAAAACAATCATTAATATTGAAATAATTTTCCAATTCAAATTTCAATTTCAAGCTAAGGTCTACTGGAATAGTAGTACTTTATAATTCTTCAAATTGGATTGAAATGATAAATATTACATCACTTTTTAAAATTCAATATTTTATAACCCTTGTTATATATTATATATTACTTTTGCTCAATAAGTTTTTGTTGATTTCTTTATAAATTTAAAAAGAAATTGACAAACATTCGTGCGAGTTGAAGACAAAAGTATCCAATTACCCCGACTTTTGTTCAATAAGTTTTTGTTGATTTCTTTATAAAAAAAAATCAGTTTGTTTGGGCTTTACTACCGTTGGGTGGCGTGAAGCCCAATAAAAAAACTTGTTCCAAGCCCAGTCAATTAATAAAATTAAATAATTAATTTATAAAAATGAATACGGCTTCTCACTGCTCCTTCTGAACTGAAGTCACATCTGACGGCGAAAGATCCATTAAAGTTTTAAACCATCGCATTTTCATCTGCACCGGAGCTCCGAGTACAGTGCCCGGAATTAAGGTAGAATTCATGTCGGGAATGCTGATTTTCTCGATTATGTACTAGATTAGTAGATTTTTTGTTTTTCACATGTTTTTCTTACTAGGGTTTTGTCCTTATATATCAGATCTGTTTTTGATTCCATGGTTTAATATGTTTGATGAATAAACGATACATTACTTAGTTTTTATCTGTGAGCAGTTTTAAAAGATGTCTGTGGTTTAGCCTATCAATTTGATATTCGAAACTTGGTTGGTACTAGTGCTTCTGATTGAAGCTAACAAGACAATGTACTATAAATCGATTACTATACCATAGTGTCATGTCTATTGATCTGATAGTGGATGTTCATTTCGTTTCGATTGAGATTTGTTTTCGGTTGTGTTAGTTTCATATTGATAAATTACTTGATTTGTAGAGAGACCCCGAGACTTCGTAATTGAATTCCTTTGCCGGGTTTTTATCGAATTCGATATTGTCAATCTTTGTATACTACGCAGTGCTTCCTTTAGTTTCTTGGGTTTTCTGGTTCGTTTCAATTAAACATGGGAAAGTAATAAACAAAATGTTACTACTACATTTTTCGAGTCCTTTAAATCAAAGCAAACTTGTTAGCAAGTCTTGATGGATGAAAAGGCTCCATTGCATTGAATATCGGAATATTGACTAACCTGAGTATTTGTGTCTAAACTGATTCGCTCAACCATTTGTGTGTTTGATAGGTAGAAGTTTACTTTGGGAGTTCATGGCGGCGAGAATACAGCAATTGCAATCCAAGGCCTGCCAAGCTTCTCAATATGTGGCCAAACACGGAACTAGCTACTACAAGCAGCTGATGGAGCAGAATAAACAATATGTTGTAGAGCCTCCTACCGTGGAGAAATGTAACGAATTAGCCAAGCAGCTGTTTTACACTCGTCTTGCCAGGTCACTATTTTACTCCAGCTGTTTATTTTAGAGTATACTTATGACATGTCGTGTTTTTTTTTTCTTCGGAAATTTGTACTTTCTCTATGGTATTAATTGTTAATATGGAAAATCTAACACAAATTTGAAATTTCATGGAAATACATTTTTCTTTATATTGTTGAGTGTTGACTTGTAGTATTCTTATGCATGATGATGTCTACACTATAAGGAGTTATTAATAAAGATTATAACTAGTTCTCAATGCATGTGTTCACATTTAAGAGATATGAACTAATTGTGATTGAAGCGATATATAATTGATAATTATTTGCATGACCGGAAATGAATCCAACTAAATTGTTTAGAAGGGTTCATTTGCTTGTATATAAACATTTTGAAAGTTAAATCTACAAAAGCTTCTACGATTGAACGAATTAACTAAAACTTTCTGGCATGATTTGGATGGGATCAGTACTGTTGTAGAATACATTTAGTGGCATTCTTCATTTTTAAGTTGGGAACTATAGATCTATTGTCTATCAGCTTAAAATCTAAATAGGGTGTATGAGTTGTAGTCTTGTAGTTATCATGGGAAAGGAATCGATTGCACAGCTTACATATTAATATAATTTTATCAAACATTAGTTGTGAAATAATGGCCGTGAATTCATCCTTCTTATCAAGTACAATATCCCTTTGTATTGGTTTCTCTTGTTCCATTGTAGCATTCCGAGCCGTACAGAGACACTCCGGAAGGAACTTGATTATGTGAAGAACATGTGGAAGCACAGGCAGGAGCTGAAGGTCGAGGATGCTGGCATTGCTGCTTTGTTTGGGCTCGAATGCTTTGCGTGGTATTGCGCTGGTGAGATTGTAGGAAGGGGATTTACATTTACTGGTTACTACCCCTGATTCCCTGAAACATCCGACTCAACCTGGCTGTTAATAATAATACTCAAGTCTCCGAATCTTGAGATTCCTTCTCGCGTCCGTATACTGAAATTCTTGCATGCCCGATATTTGTGTTACTGCAAAAGGTATTATGAAGATGAGAAACCACTAGCAATTACTCGTCTCTTTGAGCTATATTTTTTAGTACTTATTTGAATAGCTATTACAACATAAAAACCAATACGAGTAATTAACAATTGTGGGACAATCATTGTTTAATTTCTCTTAAGATCCTGAGAAATCTCAGAATGTCTGTCCTTCATTGCATTTTATTTTGCATCCTAAATTTTCTCATAAAACCAAGGTAAAATTCTTGAAGTATGAGAAATATGATAACTGGCATATGAAATTATTATGGTGCATTTCCATGTAATGATGCATGAAACAAATTAAGGCAAAACTGGTCGAAGAACAGGTCTCATGAAACTGCCGAACAGAGCCTCTTTTAGTCATGAGCCTTTGAGGTAAGGCCAACCAATTTGTGGATATGTGACCGATTGATTTTTCCAAACTTGAAGGTCGGCAGTTGCCCATCAACTGTGGATCTCACGGCTCTGAAATCAACTAACATGAATTTGTTTCAGAATGAACAAGTGGGTGTTGGCCCACACGGTGCACGCAAACCGTGAGGTTGAACGGACGTGAATTCCGTCATGTACATGCACATGTTTTATCTCCCAAGTTAACGGAAAGCAAATCTCACAATTAGAAAAAATGCAAATTACAGTAATTTGCTTATACACATCTAGAATGTTGATTTTTCCCAGTTAAAATTACAGTAATTTGCTTATACACATCTAGAATGTTGATTTTTCCCAGTTAAAAGAAATGTATTTTTTATGGTAATTAAAAGATGAATTGGAATTGTGTTAAAAAAAAAAGCAGCTTTCACGCGGTATTTTATAGACTACCTTATTCAGTGGTTTGTTAATTTTCACACTATATAGTATATACCTCTTAATTCATGTTCACGTTTTGAAATAATAATCGAAACATTTATAAGTCAAAGGTTGCATCGTTCCTTCTATTACGATTGATTCACGACCGAACGATGTATCTCATCTTAGTCCGATGTAATCTCATCTTAGTCCGATGTAACCTAGAGCTAGCTAGCTAGATTTGTAACTAAATTCATTTGGGTTGCTATTTCAATTGGTCAAAGGATGTAATGTATGTAATTGAGTAGGTTCCAAAATCCAAACACTAGTAAATAAGTTCAAACTTTTCATATTTGTTTATTTATTTTGATTTATTTTATTATAATTATATACCAATATTTAAATAAATATCCTAATAAAAATACTTTTCCTTTGGAATCAATACTTCATCAACGACCCGGACGCCCATTTCTTTTCCTACCCGACGCGTTTTTTTCATCAATACAAAAATCTTTTCTTCTTTCTTCTCCAACACATTCAGTTCTAATCAAAACCTTACCAAACGATAATACCAATTATTTTCTTCTTCTGTAGATTCATATTCTGTTTCCAGAACGAACATAATCCGTGGGCGAAAAATCAGCATCAGTAATCGCAATTTTCAGAAGATGAAGAAATCGAGGCTTCTGCATAACCCCAAGGACTTGCTTTCTAGGAGCTTTAATCCTGCTAAATGGTACAGTTTTTTCCCCAATTACATCAGACATTCAGAACTGCCATTATAATCTGTAAATTAATTATATGGGAAGTTATGGCGTTGTAATATTACTAATTTCTGTGTTTTCTGTTAATATATATTTTTTAATTTTCGATTGTATTAATTTATTGAGGTTTGATGCAGCAATCTGTGTTTTCTGTTAATATATATTTTTTATTTTTCGATTGTATTAATTTATTGAGGTTTGATGCAGCAAAACATCGCTGAGGCTGGCTGGATCAAGGCTGAAGCTATTGAGGAACAAGAAGGAGGTGCAATTGAAGCAGATGAATCGGGAAATAGCACAGTTGCTCGAGTCTGGCCAGGATCAGACGGCTCGAATTCGGGTGTGTTTTTAACCGGGCATATTACGATGAATGGGTTTTAAATCGTTTATTTAGAATATTCTGATCTTGTTTGTGTTTGAAATGTACTTGTTAAAATAGAAGCACATACGATTCAATGCATTTTCGAACATCTATTGCCGATTTTGCTTAGAGATATTCATGAGCTGCAGATGTATTCGTTGAATCGAATGATATGCTGCCAATTTAATTAAAATTTTGTATCCTGACAATGACATAAACTCACTTCTGTCTGTCTCTATCTTATAAAAATTCAGGTTGAACATGTGATTAGGGAAGAGAAGATGATGGCTGCATATGATCTCCTTGAGATATACTGTGAACTTGCTGTAGCACGTCTTCCAATAATCGAGTCACAAAAGTATGTATACTATGCACTCTGAACTTTTCATATTACAAACTCTACAGGTGAGCCGACACAACATGAATAATGGAAGTGGATATTAAGTACTTAAGCAAAGTGGATATTTAGGCCTCAAATTGTTTCTAAGGCATCATATCTTAACTGTACTCCGATATTATCTCTTTGTAGGAACTGCCCCATTGACCTGAAGGAAGCCATTGCAAGCTTAGTGTTTGCAGCACCACGTTGCGGAGATGTTCCTGAACTTCTTGATGTGAGGAAGCAGATTACATCAAAATATGGAAAGGACTTCACCACGGCAGCCACTGAACTTCGCCCACAGTGTGGTGTAGGCCGCATGGTATATATAGAAGCTAATTTTATTTAGCACCTTGAAATTAACATGCAAGTGATAATAGTATAAGTTTTAATTGTCTACTGTTACGCACTGCAGTTAATTGAGAAATTATCTGCCACGGCTCCCGATGGACAGACCAAACTTAAATTCTTGAGTGCAATAGCTGAGGGGCACAATGTTAAATGGGACCCCAAGTCATTTGGAGACAAAGACTACGTATCCCAAAATGACCCGCAGGTAGGGTTTTGTTGCATCACACTATTAATATCCTAGAGGTGGAAGAAATATTTAAAAGTATTTCGAGTCATGTTTTCCTTTGCTCATTTTAATTATTTTCATTATCAGGGCGAACCAAGTTCCTTGACCAAGGAGAGTGAACAGTATGCCAAACCTCCTCATTTTGAAGCTGCACAAGGCCAAGCTCGCCCCAACAACAACAATGTGATGATGCAGACTTCGCCATCGAACTTTTCACTACAGGATGATAGAACCTCAGTGGCCCCAGAAAAGCTCGTTTCTGCCCTAACTCCTGGTCTCAGCACACCATCCCAATCTGAAGCAAGGCCAGCAGGTATATATACCACTCTGACTCTGTTTTAGGTTGTTAGTTTATTCTAGCGCTTGATTGCTCTATCATAATTATATTTTTCCAGAACTACGTAATGAGAGAGGACAAGAAGATAGGAATACCCGTAACTCCATGGATAGCCTCTTGGACAGAAGCGGGTGGAATATGGAGTTCAAGGATGCCACCTCTGCAGCACAAGCAGCTGCTGTGGCAGCAGAACGTGCGAGCATGGCCGCAAGAGCTGCTGCGGAACTTTCGAGCCAAAGTAGGATTTCAGGGCAGTATTCTACAGAATTTTCGAGTCATGTTAGGATTTCAAGTCAGCATTCTACAGACGAATCACATAAGTCGAATGATGATATTTTAAAAGATGAGGGACCTGATGCACATCCCAACTCAAAATCGCTGTCTGACTCTGACCATACTAGGTTTAAGAATGAAAAAGTACATGGGCTCAAACCGAATGATCCCATGATGGGAAAAACATTCAAGGAGGATGATGCTGGTACTACACAGGGAAATTGTAGTCAATCAGCTTCCTTAAAATCTAAAGCTTTAGCCGATGACAGTGATAACACGTCTGATCATGGTATCACAGATGTAGATGAGTATTATTCTCATAAGAGACCCTTAAAGGATGTATCTAACGATGAAATGACAGATGAAAAACAGTATGTTAGGTATGAGACCGGAAGTGAGAACAACAGCTGGCCAGAGAAAGCTGAGAATGTCAAAGAAGGAAGGATTGAGAAAGAGCACAGTATAAAATCTTCATGTTCTCAGTCTAGCATTTCTGAGGATGTGAATATTTTTTCAAATTCTGAGTACCAAAAGTTTGAAAATGATGCTGGTGGGGAACCTTTTGTGGGTATTGATAAAATAGGCAGCGTTAATGGAGAGGTGCCCCATACAAGCTCCCATGCTTCTACTGCTTTATTTATTCCCAAATCTGATTCAGATATCGACGATGATCATAGTTTGTTCGATAAGGGCCCGACATATGATGATCAGGAGTTAGATTTTCATTTGTCATCACCATTTGGCCAAAAATCACCAGAGGAGCACACAGGTTCTTGGGTTCCTGGATCTTCTAGCTCAAGTAAGATAGTGAACTCCACCTCATCATTATTTCTTGCTAGAGAAACATCACTATCACCCGATCTTTCTGAAAACCTGACACTTAAAGATGACTCAGAACACACGTTTGCGCCATTGACATTTGACGAGTCTGATGGACCAATTTCCGAGAGCGATGATGAGGACATGAATACTAAGCACAATAAAGTGGATGATTCTACAGACCCACTACATAATGAAAACTCAGTATTTGACAGTCAGAATTTGCCATTCACCTCGGATGATGAATATGGTTCGTCCATGGAAACACCCTCGAAAAGAAACCAAGTCAGCATATATGATGATGAATCCACTCCAGGCGACAATGGGGGGAGGCTGAATTTCGGAAAACTCACTGGTGGGTTTCGCCATAAAGGTCATAACCATCTACCGTTCCTCAGTAATCTATTGGATGCGTCATCATCATCCATCAAGAAGGAAGCTGAGGAGACTACTGCCACAATTAACAAACTCAGTAATGTTGATGAGCGGCCTGAGAGAGGCACGATTATGATAGATCATAAGAAAAACCCAAGAACACAAGAAGATACCCACTTCACATCGGATAGTGATTTTTCTGACGAAGAAGTATCTTTAGCAAAGATTTCTGGTCCTAAAAAGGCTCTTACTCCTGTGAAGGATGTTAAAATAAATCCGGCTTCATTTTTCGCTACTGATAACAGTGATTTGGATGAGGATTCTCCAAAGGAGGAGTCCCTTACTAGGAAACATAACGTCCGAAGAAGTGGGATATCTCGAAGAACAAAAGTTTCTCATTCTGCTACCTAGGCACAATCTCATACTAAGATACACCTTAGATCTGAAGAAGCACTTAATGATTCTGATGGTGGTGGCTTATATACAAAACCTACAACTTCCTCCAACTCTGAGACCCTCTCCCATAGAAAGAACTCAAGAAAATGGCAAAGTTATGAGCAACCTACTTCTATTCCTTCTAAATCAAGTTTCTGGGGACCTCCGGAGAACTATGGCTCTGCAAACGCAACTTCAGTAATGAGGAACGAGTCTGAAGCTCGTGGTTCTGAATCTAACACAGGCAAAAAACCATCACGCTCTCACGCTAGGCAAGAATTGGAGTCAAGAAGCAACTCCAATCAATTGGGGAATTCGGATAAACCTATCCCAGAGAAATTGGCTTCAAAGCCTACTAATTCAAGTTTCCTCGGAAAAGCAACTTCCACAACAATACACGAGTCAAAGATCTCTCAGAAGTCATCTGTAGTAGAACCAAAGGCAAGGGCACCGATTGGTAGTGAAAATGCTTCTTCGGATAAAGATGAGACTGCCAAAAATTCAGCTAGTCACGTTCATCCAAAACTTCCTGATTATGATACTCTATTCCAATCCCTTCGGATGAATCGTTCTTGAAAAGTTAGGCCTGGCTGCAAAAAAAAAAAAAAAAAAAAGACCCCACACGATGTTGAAGGTTTGATAGTTCAAGATGTTTTTCATACTACTATACATTATTTCTTATAGGGCAAAAGATGTATGATTTCATTATGTAAAGTTAAAATTTATCAACATTTCATTGAGAGTGTGGCTGTCGTAAAAAGAATCCAATTGACTCGTTTGTTCAATATACTAGCTAATTAAGGTTCTCATTTTCTCATTGTATTATATGTTGTTCATATGCACTCCATGTTAATTCAGGTTCTTGGTCTCAGATTATCTTACAGAATGGGTGGTTCAATTGAATACGAGAGCAATATATAAAAAATTAAATATGACATAAAATAAAAGTATAGGAATATACACAAAACGAGGTCGGCAAAAAGTAAAGATCTGCTGTAATTTTTAGTGGTAAAAGTAATTTTAAAGATCTGCTTTCCCATGGGTTCTGGGGAACGGGATGACGTCTCTGATGTTCTCGATGCCTGTAGCAAAGAGGACCATTCGTTCGAACCCAAGCCCGAACCCACTGTGCTTCACCGTCCCATATCTTCGCAGGTCGAGATACCATTGATAATGGTCAAGAGGAAGACCCATCTCCAGCATCCTAATAAACAAACAGTAGACCTTTCGTTAATATTTCATTAAAAAAAAAAAATACCATTAGAACAGGATAAATAAAGTCAGAAAGCTTCTCTTACCTTTCCTTGAGAACCTCATACTTTTCCTCTCTTTGACTTCCACCGATTAGTTCCCCCACCTAAGGATAACATAAAAGGTTCAGAAGTAGAAAAAACGAGAAACTTCAATAAAAGTGATTGTGAGGGAGAGAGTGAGTAAGTACGGTTGGAACAAGCACGTCCATTGCGGCAACAGTTGTGTTGTCCTCATTGACCTTCATATAGAAGGGTTTGATCGATTTCGGATAGTTATACACAATAACCGGTTTCTTGAACATTTCTGTCAAGCAGCTGTGTATTATTAATTGGACAAGAAAATACAGTCAAAGGACAGAAGGCGAAACTAAAGTGCAAGCTGGTGAAAAAGGATAAGCTAAGACTACTTATTTTCATGCTCCGAAGCCAAGTCAATCCCCCATTCTACTCTGTGTTCAAATTTTCTAGCCTCGGGAGCTTGCTCGAGAATGGCAATAGCCTCCGTGTATGTTATTCTGTGAAAAGTGGATTTCGCAGCCATTTGAAGTCGTTGGAGAGCAGGAATTTTGTTCTTGTCTTGATCTTTGTCCTTTGGAATTTTGGAAGACAGGAAGTCCACGTCATCTTCGCAATGGTCGAGCAACCACTGGCAGAGGAATTTCACGTATGCCTCTGCACAGTTCATAGCATCCTCTATATCGGCAAATGCGAGTTCCGGTTCCACCATCCAGAACTCAGCAAGATGCTTGCTGGTGTGGGATTTTTCAGCTTGAAAAGTCGGCCCAAATGTATACACACTACTGAGGGCACAAGCATACGTTTCGACCTGCAGTTGTCCCGACACAGTCAGAAACGCTTGCCTAGCGAAAAAATCGCCCGCATAATCAATCTTCCCGTCCTCCTTCCTCGGAATGGCACCTTCGAGTCGAACTCTCTCCCCAATCTGCCATCGTTCTTCCAGCTTGGAAAGGTTCTCTTTCGCCTCCTTGAGCTCAGCAACAGCAGCAGCAGCAACAACATCTTCCTTGCTTGATTTTAGCAGGCGTAATGCGTCTCCTTTCTGAGTGACAACAAGCTCAGCCGATGCAATGTCGGCTTCAGAAGGGGGAGGGTTCTCTATCAGGTCATTCTCCAACTTTTCGGCTTCCTTTATAAGGGAAGTGACTTGAAACATCTCCCCTGCCCCCTCGCAATCACTAGTCGTGATAATCGGAGTGTGCACGTAGAGGAATCCGTGCTTCTGGAAGAAGGTGTGCGTCGCATATGACAACGCGTCACGGATTCTCGCAACCGCAGAAGTCTAAATCACCACCAACAACAAACAACATAAATAAATAAATAAATAAATAAAATAGTAAAAACAAGGTGATTTTTTTTAAGTATTGTAGTAGCAAGAAAGAAAAGAAAATCGATCTGGTTGTTACAATTTTGGTCCTGGGACGAAGGTGGGCTAAATCCCTTAAATAGCCAGGCTCGAAATTGCTCTTGGGCAAGGGATATGTGGTCGGGTCGGCAGGCCCGACATGGATGACCCTGTCGACGTGGAGCTCGATGCTCTGCTTCACGCCTTCCGGAGGCGACCGGAGGAAGCCCTCGACGTGCACGGAGGTGCCCGTGGAAACGACGACGCTCAGCGGCTGGTAAACGTCGGCCCTGATTATCACCTGAAGGGTCGCCAGGCACGACCCGTCGTTCACCTCGAGAAAGGCGAGCGCGCCCTTTTGCGCCTCGCGACCCGTCCTCACCCATCCGCCGATTTTCACATTCTGACCCGCCAACCCGGCGCCCTTGTCGGGCCGTCCCAGTACCGATTGGATGCAGACGCGCTGGGAAAACTGTAGCTCTTGCACGGCGTCGCTTTCGGAACACATTATTATCGCCTTGTTAATCTGTGTTTTGAGATCCTTAGTTATAAACCCTACCTATATTTATTTATGTGGGAATACAACTTTTTTAACACATTTAAAAAACTTTTTTAACATATTTAAAAAACAACTATTTATTTTGTCCTATTTCATAAAACTACATTTATTCTAGACAAACTCAATTGAAAAAGTCCTCTTTATCCTTACTTTTAATTTCTATCAAATAATAATACAAAAAACCATTTAAAACCATTTAAAAACCTTAAAAATCAAAACAAAAAAACTGTAAGGCCCACTACATCAAAAATCAAAATTTTGAGTTGGTGGGGGTGTTTATTGCATGCATGAATGCATACCTTCTTCCCCTACTCAAACCCTCAAACCCTAAACCCATTTCAAAAAACCAAATCTTAATTCTCTCTCACACAAAAATCATCTCTCTACAAGAACCTACTTATGAGTATACGTGGGAAGGTCAGCCGAGTTCGCCGGCCGAAAGGTACGTCGAAAAGCGACGAATCAGTTTTTATTTTTTCGATTTTCTATGAAAATTCATAACTACACGGTGGCTACACGGTGGGTTTTCCCGACCGTGTAGCCACCGTGTAGTTATGAAGATTAGCCGGTTGCTCGGCTTCACGGTGCTCGCACTACACGGTGTTTCCTGGTCACCGTCGGACCCACGATCTCCCGAGCTAGCAGGTGCTGCATCGCCACAATGGACCTTCCGCTTCTCTTGATCCAGAGCAAATATCCGAAACAACTTTCCCTAAATGTCCGGAAAGCTGCCTTGGTAGGGTCGACGTCCATCAGCGTTTTTGTAATTTCCCCTAGTAATTCCAACCGATCGTACAAATTCATGTTCCTCGTCTGGTGTATGAACTCTGGCCTCCTCCAATTGAAGCCCTCCTGCAAAAATGAAGTTAAATAAATAAATATTACATTGAATTAAATAACAAAACTGAAAATTAAAAAAAAAAAATTCATTTTTTGGCTTCTGCTACACGGTCACCGGTACACGGTGACCAAACTACACGGTGAGCGTTAAATTTCCACCGTGTAGCGCTACCGTGTAGCTTGGAACAGCGGGCAAACCCAGATTTTTCAGACATTTTAACGAGCAATTCAACACTGAATTTCGATTCTAAATCAACTAAAACACAATAAGGAACTATAATACACTCAAATACTAGCAATTAACGCATCAAATTGAACACATTATTGAAAAAAAATCGAATTTTCGAAATTGAAAAAAGCTAGGTTTCGGCCATACTTACCGGTGCTTGAATCGGCCATTGTGGCTCGTCTTGTTGTTGATCGTTGTCTGCCATTGAGTCGCCGGAATTGAAGTGGCCGGATTTCTCTTTGATTCTCAAAAAATCGGCGGCGGTTTTGGTAAGAGGGGGGACCGAACGGGAGAGAGAGAATTTGTTGTGGGGACGGAATTGATTTTTTTGTATTTATTAATTAGGTTTAATTATTTTTTGTTTTGTTTTGAAAATGTATGGGTAAGTTGGACTTTTCCTTTACAATTTGACTAGAATAAATGTGAAGTTATGGGAGGGGTCAAAATAATTAGGTTTGTTATAAATGTTTTTGAAAATGGAGAGGACTCTTAGATAAATAATAATAGAGTCCTCTCGATTTTCAAACACTTTCGTAACAAACCTAATTATTTTGACCCCTTCCATAACTTCACATTTATTTTAGTCAAATTGTAAAGGAATTGTCTAAGTTACCCTTACCTTTTCAAAACAAAACAAAACAAAACAATTGTATAATTAATAAAATCAGAAATTCGGTCCCCACCCCCAAATCGTTTCTCTCTCATCTTTTTTCTTTTTCAAAAAATCGGTCCCCCCTTCTTCCTCCAACCGACGGCAGCACACACAATCGAAGAGCGAAAATTCCGGCCACTTCAGTTCCGGCAAGACGCGATGGCTGACAACAACGAACAGGGCGAGCCACAATGGCCGATTCAAGCACCGGTAAGTTAGCCGAAACCTAGTTTTTCAATTTCGAGATTTCGATTTTTTTCAATAATGTGTTCAATTTGATGCGTTAATTGTTAGTATTTGAGTGTATTATAGTTCCTTATTGTGTTTTCGTTGATTTAGAATCGAAATTCAGTGTTAAATTGCTCGTTAAAATTCTGAAAAATCTGGGTTTTTGCTGCTGTTCCAAGCTACACGGTAGCGCTACACGGTGGCAATTTTCTCGGTCATCGTGTAGCTTGGCCACCGTGTACCGATCAAATTTCGAGTATTTCTCGGTTATTTATGCTACACGGTACCGAGTAATTCTCGGTCACTCAGGCTACACGGTACCGAGAATTCTCGGTTACCAGGCTACACGGTGTACCGTGTAGCATAATTCTCGATCTCTCAGGCTACACGGTACCGAGTAATTCTCGGTCACTCAGGCTACACGGTACACCGTGTAGCCTGAACCGTGTAGCAGAACCAATTTTTTTTATTTTTTTTATTTTTCTTTTTTGAGTTTTGATATTGGTTAAATTGAATGTTTATTAATTTAACTTCATTTTGGCAGGAGGGTTTCAACTGGAGGAGGCCACAATTCATCAAAACGTCGAAAAACCTTAATTTGTACGATCGGCACGACGCATTAAAGGTGATTAAAGAGAAGGTGTTAGAAATTGACCCTACCCGGAGAGCTTTTAAGAAATTGAAGAATGGTTGTTTCGGATGTTTGCTCTGGTGTAAAAGAGATGGAAGATCAAATGCAGCCATGCATCACCTATTAGCTCGGGAGATCGTGGGTCCGACGATACCTCCATTCGAGCATTGGTTTTTCGTCGGGGGCCAGACTATTCGCTTTCGAGCACAGGAGTACGCCCTGGTGACCGGACTTCGGTTTGGTGGCCACGCCTTTGATCCTTCGGCCACGCACACTATACCCGAGACCTCGTTTTACTATAGGCACTTCAGACGGCCTACGAGGGTTTCAGAGCTTTATCAGAGATTCTGTTCTTCTGAGATCGGTCATGACCCGGACGACTACTTGAAGGCGGCCAACTTGCTGATCTACTATTTGTTTTTGTTGTGCCGAGACAATATCTTCATCGATGATTGGGCTTGGGCATTTGTGGAGGACGTTGACGGATGGGAGTCATTTCCCTGGGGATCTTACACGTTCCAGATCATGTCGTACTACCTCACCATCGCTGCAATGAAGCCTGGTCAGGTTAATCAGAGGGCCTACCACATTTACGGCCCTATTTGGACATTTCAGTTATGGTCATACGAGGCCATACCGAGTCTTGGCAGAGTCTGCGGACAGAGAGACGAGAAAGATAGGAGGCCTCGATTCCTGACGTGGGACTCGGTGATCTGCAACATGAATTTTACTGATTTCTTCGAGGACGCTGAGGTAAACTTTTTAAATTAATGCTTTGTAATATTTATTTTCTTAATTAATGCTTAATAAATTTCATTTGTTTTCAGCTTGAGGTCCTCCCGACTCTAGAGCCGACACGGAGTGAGCTGAAAGCCTCGTACTACATTTCGATGCTCAACAGAGGAGCAGACGAAGTGAGGTACGTTCCTCCTCTTAGGATTGGACATGCCCCAGTTCAGGCTCCGAGAGAAGCACCGGCTGTAGTACCGGTGAAGAAGAAGAAGCCGAACTTGATGGCACGCGTGGTCAAGGCGGTCGACAAGATGACGGGCGGTGACTCTCAGACTGGTCGACGCACGCGTGATACCATCACACCCGATACATCTGCCGAGCGGCGTGCATCTGAGCGTGGATCTCACCGAGCCCGACGAGAGTCCTCTCCTGCAGCTGAGGCACCTGAGGCACCTGAGGGTTCAGACGACAGTACTGATCGGCGCATTGATCGACGGCTCCACAAGATCCTCAACGATGAGTCTGAGACGGGATTTTTGGGCCGATTGACTGCCCGGATGAGGAGGGTACAGAAGGAGGGCAACGACAGTCTGATGGAGCAGATTCGGGGCATTTTCGGTCGCAGGCGATACTCCCGGGGTCGCCCCTGTCCTTCTGATGCATCTCAGGGCGGTTTTCCGGCTGCTCGACATTCTATCAGCGCGCCTCCTCGCTTTCAGGACTCGGAGCCCGAGTTAGTGGACGTTGATGTCAGGGTTTCGTGTGGGGACTGGCCAGTGGATTTTGATGGTTATCGCAGGTCGCCACACGATTTTGATGGTTATCGCAGGTCGCCACTTGTCGAGCCGACCCATGCCGAGTCGACCCACGTCGAGCAGCAGCCTCAGGTCGAGCAGCAGCAGCCCCTGTACGAGCAGCAGCCCCTGTACGAGCACGTGCCCCAGTACGAGCAGCAGATCGTTGGCGATAGCTATCGCACACCGACCCAGATATTCTCGACCGTTGGAGATAGCGGTCAGTTTTCGCCACCGAGGGGGCTGCGTGATTTCCAGGCTGTCTTCGCTCCCTTCCCACCGATTCACACCGACAGCATCTTCGGTCCGACTCCTGTTTATCGGCCAGAGTATGATCGGCCAGAGAATGATCCTGGTTTTATTGTACCGAAGGGGGCTGATGAACCGCAGATTATCATTGATGCAGAGAGTTTTTTTCCTCCTGAGTCGCAGGTCCAGTTGTTCAAGATGACATCTCCCGTGGAGGATGAACACGAAAATGAGGATGCATTGTCGGAAGAGGAGAAAGAACTTGGGGCTGATGAGGAGGAGGATGATGTCGCCGAGAGTAGTAGTCTCGGACCCCGTGTGAGGAGGCCCTCGGCAGCTCTTCGGAGCCCGTACGTCGCGCAGTTCCGACGCACTGGCAGCAAGAAGGTTAGGGGGCTCTATGCGATGTTCCGTCGTGACGGGCATGGATTGAGTGTCAAAATCCCTTACAACGGACTCACTCTGGACCAGAAGTATTTCGACGCGATTGAGTCACTACATCATTGGTACTCGAACATGGTAAGTTAATTTGTAGTTAAATTTTAAAATTTATAATGTTTATTAAATTGTGTTTAACTGTGATTTGTATATTTTTCAGGAGATTGACATGTACATTACGTATCTGCAAGACAAGATAAAAGCAGAACAAGGGTTTAAAAGATGAAGTCACTCCAAGGAAGACTATACTCTTGTGTAACGAGTTCTTCGTAAGATCCAATCATCCTATCAAATACACTTTTTTTTTTTCATTTTCCTAATACTAATCGTTTAAATTTATTTTTAATTAACAGAACGCTTTGAGGACCCAGTACGCTAGGATTAAGATTCCGGCACAACATGTAAAGAGAAAGAACTTGGAGAGGAAATATGAGACCTGGGCACCGCCAGACTACATGCTGAAATACGTCACGGGAGACGATAGACACGAGAGTTGGGAACTCGCACGAGAGGTAATTTAAAGAACCGTACATTTTTATTCGATTTTAATTCAACTTAATATTTTAATTTAATTGTAAATAACGTTTTATTTTTTTTTATTTTTTAAGGTGATAACGGTGTGTAATTCCGGAGAACATTGGATCGTGATACGGATTGACCTGGACCACTGGACTGTACAGTTGTACGACTCGTTGTGGTGGCGTTCTCCGGATCTATCTGTCAAGTCTGCTGTACTGTCTCCGTTGTTGGAGTTGTTTCCTCGTCTCTTGGTGGCTGCAGGATTTTGGGAGGGTGTAAACATTTTCCATCGAACCCACAAGAAGACTCCTATTATGGTCGAATGCCTGACGGAGCAGTTTTTCCAAGTCGACAACAACAACTGCGGCCCTTACGTGTGCATGTACCTGGATCGTCTCGTCAACAAGTACCTCAATCACCGGAATAAAGACATCGACGACGGGTACTTGGTGAAGTATCGCCGATATGTCGCTCGGAAAATCTTCAGTTTGAGTCATCGAGTCGATTGATTTGTATTTTGGATGATTTTAGACTTTTTCGTGTGCATGTGTTTGGACTGATTATTATGTGTATTGAGATTGATTTGCAGGTTTAGCTTTGATATTAACTAAATAAATCCCGTCAAATTTTTTTAAAATTATTTATAATATATTAACTTATTAATTTAATATAATTTGTAAAACAAATAAACTATTTTAGGTGTGTTTTGATTGATTTTGGTGAAATAGGTGTTTGTTTTGATCGATTTGGGTGGAAAAAAGGTGAAAAACAGGCATTCTGCCCTCTGCTACACGGTCAATGCCGGTTACACGGTGGTCACCTTGTAGCATCCCGGACTGACCGTGTAGCCAAGAACTGCTCGGTGGATTTTCTGGGCAGTTCCTCGGTTACACGGTGGCTACCGGTACACGGTGTTACCGTGTAGTTTAGATCATTAATTGATTTTAATTGATTTTAAGGCATTTTTCGATTGTTAACTTGTTATTGTAGTATGAAACATCATTTTAATAATCAAAATGATTCAAAAAACACGATCAACTATTGAATTTGACGAATTAAGTGATTACGCATGAACAATGTATTACCTATGTAGTTAAGATTGTCACAATATTAGTAGAAAGTTCGAAAAACGGTCAACATTCCAAGCATCTCCTATTTGTAGTCCAAAATTGGATTTGTTATGTTGTTTATTGGATGTTTCTAGTCTTTAAAATAATGTTTCATGCTTAACAAAACAACAAAAAAGCTGTAGAAATGCTTCAAAATCAAAAAAAGCTACTTCAGTTCTAAGCTACACGGTGGCAAAACTAAGCGTTTTTTTTTACCGGTACACGGTGCTTTGCTTACCGGTACACGGTGCGTTGCTTACCGTGTAAAAAATTAAAATAAAATGGGGCTCTTAGGATTCGAGCCCCTGACCTCCGAATTTTCATTCCTTTTCAAATTTTGGCTGACCAGTTGGGCTAGTAGTATTCCATGAACGTAATTAGCAAAATTAATATATGTACCTTCTAAATAAGTAAAAAAATAAGCATTTTTTTTTACCGGTACACGGTGCTACCCGGTACCGTGTAAAAAAAAGAATTAAAATGGGGCTCTTAGGATTCGAGCCCCTGACCTCCGGATTTTCATTCAATCTCTAAATTTCGGCTGACCAATTGGGCTAGTAGTATTCCATGAACGTAATTAGCAAAATTAATATATGTACCTTCTAAAAAACAGATAAGTAAATCCCCCCTTGCCCCCAAAAGCCTAATTCCCAACCTGTTTTTTCACATATATCACACTCACAAGATAAACAATCTAAAAAAACAAGCACAATAACCTAAAACAAACACAATAACCTAAAACTCACCAAATGTCCAAAATCCCACGAGAATAGACGATAATAAAACAATACAAGTCTCAAATAGTTTAAAAACACCGATAAAACAACCAAACCCAATCTCGAACTCTGTTTGTCACTCCGTGTTCATTGGACATTTTGTTCTCGTGTGTCCCTCGTTTTTGCAGATGCTGCACTTCTTCTTCTGTCTTCTTCGGCTCGACTCTTGCGTTCCCGTCTCTTCTGCAGGGACATTTAAATCAACAGCCTCGGGTGGGATAAAACCCGTGCACTTCCGCATGTTGTGACCTACGCCCTTACATCTCGAACACACCTGCACACGACGACACGATATTAGGTCCAAGCCTGCACACGACGAAATGATATTAATTGTACAAACCTTCAAACGTCGTGTAGAGCTCTCAACTCCGGAACGAACACGAGTCACCCTCGGACGTCCAGCCTGTCTACCCGCTACCGGAGGAAGAACTACGCACGAAGCTAAATCCGGCGGGACCACCCAATCATCATAATGTGGCAACGGCACAATAGGCGTCGCGTACATCTCGACATGGCTGCTCATCTTGAAATAAGGGCTCACGAAATCGTACGGTGAAAATCCGGCTCGTCTACATAATAATAACAAACAAATTAGTGGAATCAACTGTTTAAAATTAAATTTAAAGGTAAAATGATATCATACCTCATAGCGGCACAAGCATGACGACACGGTATTAGGTCTAAGTCGAACTCCCGACATTCACAAGTGCGATTCGCGATATCCACAAGATAAGACCTGTCCTCCTCCTGAACTCTGTATCGGGCATTCGCACTGACCTCCCGAACGGTAAAATAACGGCTCAACTCATCCTGACCAGACAACTTGAGGAATGCCAGTTCGGTCAGCTCATGTCCACCATTCTGTCTCTCGTTATCTTTCCTTTGTTTCTCGTCAAACCATCTCTCAATCATCGCACGAATGGCCTCGAGCATCGCACAGACAGGTAATCGCCGTGGCCATTTGATAGCAGCGTTGAAGACTTCGGCCGCATTCGATGTCATGAAACCGTATCGTCGTGCAGCACACTTTGACCTCGCCCAGTGCTCAACCCCAATATCAGTAAGGCGCCTATAAGCACTGTCACTGAGTTTCTCCACATCCGAAAGGTATTTTTCAAAATCATCCACCCGATAAGAATAAGCAGCATTGCATAGAGCCTTGATCAGCTGCTGGCCGTACCGTGCTAGATTCTTCGAGAGGTGGTGATAACACAACGCACGGGTAGCGTGGGGATAGACACTCCGAATAGCATTCGCGATGCTCTTATGCTGGTCGGACACAATGAGCAGATCATCGTCGTCTGTATCGTAGCAAACTCTGAGGTGCTGGAGAAACCACGTCCACTCCTCGTCATTCTCTATCGGGCCGATACCAAACGCAAGCGGGAAAATAGTCTCATTCCCGTCTTTTGTGCATGCGACAAACATCACACCAGTGTTTTTCCCTTTCAAATGGGTGGCGTCGACTACTATCACAGGCCTCAGAGTGCCCTGCTCAAATGCACGAATGCACTGCCCGAGCGCAACAAACATGCGGCAAAACACGCCCTGGTCGGTCGTCTGAATATCGTACTGTGTCCCGGGATTATTTTCTCTCAGCATGTACAGATATGACGGGAGCCTCTGATACGATCCCTCATAGTCGCCGTACGCTATTTCAAGCGCAAGGTTCCTCGTCCGCAGGGCGAAGTTGTAGCTGATGTGAACTCCGTACAATCTCCTCAAATCCTCAACCATATCTTTCGGAACCAGTTCCCGACTGCCGACTAACATACGTGCAAAGAAAGTAGCCGCAACCCTGCTCGACACCTGTCGATCCGCAAGTCGCCCCAAATTGTTTCGGCACGTATGATTCAAGTTCAGCTTCGTGATCCTCCAAAGGGTGTCATCGAAACCCGTGGAACACAATTTGAACGTGCATTTTTCACGCCCCGTCTTGTAAACGAACGTCACCCGATTAGTGTTCGAGCGATCAGTTTTGCACTCTATGTTATTCTCCATGTGATACAACCCCACCATCACCTTCAGATCCAGTTTCTTTCGGAACGTGGCTCCGACTGCCATCTGACCATAAATCGGTTGGTGTTCGATAGACTGCAACGGAACAGCGGGGTCAAACCCCGGCAGTGGAATGATCCAATTGCGCTGTGGATTATTCTGTGCATTCTGAGAAGCTTCGGCTTGCTCGGCGCCTCCCGCATAAGAACTCGAGGACATATTACGGCGCGACATTATCTTTTTAACCACGCCCGGCTGTCTAATCCATTCGGTCCACTCCGTGGTCAAAGATTCCAAGAGATCGGACTGACGAGCTTCTTCCTCGTCCTCGGAAGTATGTACCGCCTCGTTCTCGTTCTCTTCATCTGACGGTACGCCCGAATCCCGAGCTTCTTCTCCGATATTCACCTCCGGCGCAGCTTGTTGTGCCTCTATTTGGACGACGAACACAAAGCCCTCATCCCCTTGCTCGTCTAACATGCGGGAGACATCCTCGTCGCAAAGCATAGGAGCTCGCACGCTTCTCGCGTCATAGCCTCGGGTAAAATAGTACAACATGTACTCGGCATTGGGCGGAGGGCGCAAAACCAAACGAATCCGGCTCGTAAGGGCGTCGAGTGTAATTTCTTCCCTCCGAAAGAAGAGGCACATATCTACTCCGTCAACATAGGCCGCTCGATCCCAACGACCACCGTACCGTATCGTGATTCGTTGATTCGACATCTACAATTACAAAACAAAGTTGAATTCAGTGGGGGAACCCAAAATATCCATCCAAAAGCATAAACAAAGTCATAATTAGACAATTTTAAAAAAAAAAAATGAAAAAACGGCTTCTGTACACGGTGGCTACACGGTCTCTCACCGTGTAGTGAGTCACCGTGTACCGAGACACTATCCGGTACACGGTGACCGGGAAACACCGTGTACCGAGAGACTATCCGGTACACTATCCGGTACACGGTGACCGGGAAACACCGTGTACCGAGACACTATCCGAGCACCGTGTAGTGCGAGCACCGGTTAATCTTCATAACTACACGGTGGCTACACGGTCGGGAAAACCTACCGTGTAGCCACCGTTTAGTTATGAATTTTCACAGAAAATCGAAAAAAAAAACCAGAATCGACGCGTTTCGACGTACTTTTCGGCCGGCGAACTCGACTGCCCTTCCCACGTAGATTAAGACGACGATTTTTGTAGAGAGGATATTTGTGAGAGAGAGAATGAATTTTTTTTTTTTAAATGGGTTTAGGGTTGGAGGGTTTGAGTAGGGGAAGATGCATGAATGCATGCAATAAACACCTCCACCAACTCAAATCTGATTTTCGTGGGCCCCACTTATTTTTTGTTTTGATATTTTGAGTTTTTAAAATGTTTTAAAATCTTTTTTGTATTATTATTTGAGAGAATAAAAAAGTAAAGGTAAAGAGGACTTTTCCAATTGATTTTGTCTAAAATAAATGTACTCTTATGAGGTAAGACAAAATAAATAGGTGTTTTGTAAATTTGTTCAAAAAGTTGTATTCCCACATAATAATATCCCCAAATTAAAAAAAAACCCTTAATTGTACCAGTTGGCTAGGGTTCAGGATAAGCAAGACGAAAGTGCGTTCCTACCGCCGTGGCTTGAGAGAGGAAGAGAGAAGATATTTTGCCGGTATGTATGTATCTATGTATGTATATGTATCTGTGTCTCTTCTTTTTATGTGTATGTGCATATTTTTCTTTTCAGTATCAATTTTCCCTAATCCATCTTAAGAGATAAAGTTGTCATTTTTCTTCGATGAAAGTTTGAATGTCTGAGTTTATGGTGCACTGCTTGCTTTTTTCATGCGACTTGTGAAATTGTGGTTTATTTGAGTTTGTATCCCTCGCAGTTGGTATAATTATAATTATAAATTTGGGAATTTTAGAAATGGAACGTGTAGAAAAATGAGCATAGCTTGAGATTTTATTATTGTTATTCTTGTGCTTTTTTGCCGTGGGTGCTGGAGCTAAATTGTAAAGACCAGACTAAAAATGTACAACTGAAATGCTACACTCAAGTTTGACTAAGATATGAGTCGATCAGTTGCTATATCACGCACTCGTGTGCGTGATGCATTATGTTTTTGGTTTTTTTTTTCTCTTATGTTTTAAGAGAAAGCATCATTGTTTTTGGTTTATTGTTTCTTGATCTAATAATCATTTAGTTTTTAAAACTTGAGTTGAATATACTACCCACTATAAACAATGGTATCAATAAGAAAGCCATTATCAACTGATTGATGATTTTGGACGAATTCACAATTCTGTATTTCTCAACTCTTCCTAAACACCCATTTAATCTACGATCCTGTACCTTCAGCCTAAGCAAAGATAGTTATATTATGAAAACTACTTTTAGATTGTCACACTACTTCTTTCTCATCCTATACCCCAACTTCAACTGTTCTCTTCCCAGCTCAATAATTTATTTTAAAACTTTGGGCCTGATATTATGTTCCTTCATTCTTTCATGTCTCATGATGCTATGATGCCTAGGACATATTTTTCATTGTAGTTTTTTTTCTCTACACTGCCCCATGTTTTTGGAAATTTGAATTTTGAAATGGTGTTGAAAGGAACAATCATTAAAGAGGGATTGTGTATCCTGGATCAGTTCCTCGGAAGGCTATGTATAGTTGTATACATAACTTACTTAGTCAGTCACTCTCCAAAGGCAGATATGTGTACAGGCCATTCTAGTTAAGAATTGAGCTTCACGATTCATTCTTCCACGCATAATTTTTTCCTGTTATAGAGATCTTTTAATCACTGTTGAGTTCCCTCTCTTTTTTCTCTCTCAATTAATGTTTTTTAGGTTGGTGTTAATCATCACATTGATTGTTAAGAATCAAATTAGTAGCTAAAACATAGGCAATGTACAAAGTTGAGCTGTAACTATGTTCAATGACTACGCCGTGACACTTTTCAAAGATCTAAATTGTAGCAATCAGAGAATATGGCTTCTTAACGAAGTTAAAGGGTGGGTTTAGGACAGTTGTGATGAGAAATATTAGAAAAGAAAGAAATACCTTGATAAAAGTATAATACTATTATAATTGATATAATGATTCGTAGTTGCGCAAAGTCTGAATCAACTGGTTTTCTATACATAAACTCAGCTTCATAAAACTTTCACAAGATCGTGAATTGTTCTGATATGAGCAATGGTTACGTTAGATGCATTTTTTGGGTTGATCATTATTAAGTTGGTTCACATTTCCTGTCATTAAATGGCTGCAGGAAAGTTACAGACTGGACATGTGTTCAAGGAAGTGGAATTAATCTTTTAATCAATTGTTCATTCTAATTAAAGAGCCTTTAGCTTTTGATTTATTTGGGAATACTCTCTCAGTTACCATTCTCTGTGGTGTGCCCTTTTGGATAATTATATATTATCACGATTTTCCTCTTTTCCTATTATTTGCTTCTTCCCTTCCATATTTGTTAGTGGATCCTTTGAGAAGAATTAAATAATATAGAATTAATGTTTGGCCATTTTTTCCGGCATTGATCATTTTCTATGTATCAAGAATATTCATTTTGCTTCATTGATTTTGCACCTGTTGAGCATCAATGCATTATTCTCCTAAAATTCATCACTCTCTTTTGCCTGATTCTGTTTTTACTACATTTTGGCATCCCTTTTTTGTTTTGGAATTTTTCACTTTTGAAACCCCTTCGAACCATAACTCATGGAACCAAATTCAATCAAGATTCTTACATCAGAGCTCCTTATGGCCTTTCATGTTTTTTTTCTGCCGGTCCACATTTTTCTTTGCTCTTTTGCACATGCATCCAGCTCCTGTGCTTTTTCTCAGAGCTGCATTAGAAGTTTGCCTTGTTGGATTATAATATGATGCCAAGGACAAAGGCCATTGGTAAATCTGCAGAACCTGAGAAGCCTTCCGAGGGTGAAGAACAAGTTGAACTTGGTGCTGATGACATGGAAGAGGAGGAAGAAGTTGAGTATGAAGAAGTAGAGTAGTGTGTGTTGGTGTGTTTTTCTCTGTTCAAAAATATCATGAAAAAGCCCCAAACTCTAATCAGATTTTTTCAAATACAGTAGTAGCAGGTGATTTGATTGGGATTCAGTACTTAAATCACGCAAATGCCCAAGTACAAGGACGAAGCAACTGCAGTTCGCGTTTATACAGTTTGCGATGAATCCAAGTGTGTAATCATCTTCTTTTCTATTTTTCCACACTCATACACTCATTCGTTATTCGACTTACTGCTGATGAATTCTTTTATTTAAGCAGATACCTGATTGTGAGAAACGTTCCCTCTCTAGGGAGTGGCGGTGAGTTGCTGAAAGTGTTCTCTACATATGGGCAAATTGAAGAGTAAGTGATTGTGTATTCATAGTTATGTTACGCGTTTATATATTGATTATGCTGTGTTAAAATTGTATCGTTACGTGCAATTGTGTGTTGTCCCACACATTTTATTCACATGGAAATGGAGCCCGGCGTACAAGCCTACGGAGCATTTCCTCCTATTACCAATTGGTTTTTGGATGAAACATCCCTAGTTGACTAAGGGTTCCCTTTCCCGTTTTGTACTTTTTTCGTTTATTGTTGCTGTACATTTTCGGGCATGATAGAATAGGTTAGTTGTATATGTATACATTGCATTACCCTGATAAAGATGAAAATAAAAAAGAAATAGCTTACACTTCCAATTTCTACATGTAGTAAATTAAAATTCGATCTCTACTTCTACTAATGTGTTCCTATGTTTTGTTTAGATGCAAGCCTATGGACGCAGAAGAATGTGAGATGTATACTGATGTTTACTGGATCAAGTTTCATCAGGTTAGCAATGCCAGGTAATTATTTCTTGCCTCTATTTTTAAAAAAGTATTTTTTTACGTATGTTCACTGTGTCCATAAATGTAAACTCA
Organism: Euphrasia confusa; assembly: GCA_954870475.1. Lineage (NCBI taxonomy): Eukaryota > Viridiplantae > Streptophyta > Magnoliopsida > Lamiales > Orobanchaceae > Euphrasia > Euphrasia confusa. The sequence continues at coordinate 31,961,391 of OX940960.1, forward strand.
TTTATTGTATATGCGTTTATGATTAAAGCTTGAAGCTAAGTATTTATATTGATAGGTTTGCTAAGAGAAAGTTAGACGAGTCTGTATTTCTCGGAAATAGAATACGTGTATCATATGCACCTGAATATGAGAGCCTCTCTGATACAAAAGAGAAGTTAGATGGGAGGAGGAAGGAAGTTCTGGCACGACTAAACCGTAAGTCGACATTAAGAAAGGGTTAATTAATAATTAAAAAAAGTTACCATTGTATTCTAGTTTAGTTACAATAATCCCAACTATCTTTGAAATCTACAAATGTGCTATCTTCAAGAAAGGCTGATTTATGCATATTTTTGTATTGGCTGTGAACAATTTATTTCAGCTAGAAGATCGAAAGGCCCTTCAGATTCTCCGAATGAACCTTCTTCAGTTCCTACACCTTCAGTTGCACAGTAATATTACACGCGTGTTTGTCTAAATTATTTAGGAAATCCAACTTGTTCTTTTTTCTTACCTTTAGCGAATTGCCTTTTCTGACTTGTAGGCAGTTGAAGGAGCCAGAAATTGCCGCAACTCGACAAACATCTTCCAACATATTACCTTCTAATCATAATCAGGTTTGTGTACTACGACTATTGTTTAGAGTAATACTTTCTTGCTAAATGCATTTTTTTTTTTCGTTCTTTATCAGTAAAGAAAGCCCTTTTGTTTATGAATGGTTTCAGGAATATTTCCCCTTGGAATCTATGAATCGAACAGTTCACTTGGTGAGGGAGAAGTTGAATAAGGTGATTAATGATCAAATCACAAATGTTTCCCCCTCTAAGTTTTCATATTTCTTTGAGCTTGAAATTAACTTTATGGCTGTTTCTAGATACAATCTAGTGTGGGCAACACAGAACCTGCTTCGTCCAAGAGGACACGTTTCTATAATAGAAGAAGAATCTAATAGACTTGTATGTTGACAAAGTGGACTCAGGAGACCAGTGCCCCAATTATACAGCCCCGTCAATTGAAGGATTATTTCCTCATTTGTTTTCTATTTTTCCGATGGCTTATTTCTTCAATCGGAAATTTCATATGGCTCATCTTTCTTGCCTTTGAATGGATTCGTGTTCGATGGATATTATATCCAACCTTTTTAAGTTCGTATTAAAAATAATGTATTTCAGTGTATAAAGTACGTTTGCCTGATTGTAATTATTTGACCTAATTATTGGAGTGAATCAGTGATCGTAAATGAAATTTACAAATTGTCGGCCAAATCAAATCATTAATACTACTATAAATTCAAAATAGGGGTACATAAACAAGTGTAGGGTTAATTAAACAAGAATAAGAGTATACGTACTTCTTTCAGACTAATGGTCATGAGTCGTTTATTGTTCTAAACTAATTGTCACGATTGGAAAATTACAACTAAAACTAATGGTCACGTTTGGAAAATTAAATAAAGTAATAATGGTCACGTTTGGAAAATAAAAAAAGACGCGTGACCATTATTTTGGGGTCGATCTTCATTCTATTAAAAGCCCATTTGGGCCCACAGATTACACATCTATAATCCTATTCAAACTTTTCACCGCGGTAAAACAATAGAATTGAAAACCCTAACAGTAACAGAGCATACACTGACTGATACGATGGCCGGTAGAAAGAAGAAGAAGACCGCGAACGCGAAGAAGACCTCGAACGCCGCCTCCGCTGCCGGTCGCCAACGTGGCACCAAGGTTCGGAAAACCCTATTTTTTTGTTTAATTGGATATTGATGAATGTTGTTGGTACTAATATACTTGGTGTATTTTAAATGTTTTTGTTCTGTGAATTAATCTGACAGTGTGAACTAGTAATTTAAATATATATTACTAATAGAAATTATATTGTTTGATTCAATGCATATTTTGTTCTTCATAAATTTTGTGTATTTATACATATTGCTATTGATTTTTGTTGGTTAACAATGTTGGTATGGTGTGTTTTTGCGTTCGATTATATGGATCTGATTTGATCTGATCAATTTCATGCTCGTATTGATCTGTGTATTTCGATTATGATGATGAATTTAATTTGTTGATGTTTTCCTCAGAAGGAGGAAGCGATCCCTAGTGTGGTGTGCGTGATGGGCTCCTCCTCCGACGACAAAGGCTCGGCGGAATCTGTATTCACCTCGGCATGCTCCCACTCCTTCCACCTCCGCGGCCTTGCCCTGAAAGGCTTTTACGACGGCGGCTACCTCTGCCCTACCTGCGGTTCTAAGCTCACCAATCTCCCCAACCTTGAGCCCTACTACCCTGTCTACCCCAAGCCCAAGGTCGTTTCCACTGTCGTCCCCCTCAAACCCTTACCACCCCTTCCAGCCCCCATCCCCTTTTCCGACGACGAGCCCCTGCCCCCCTTTCCCACTTACGCCGATGATGTCATTGCTCAAGCAGATGATGTCATTCCCCCCTCCGAGGATGATGTTCCCGATTCCAACTCAGCCGCTCAATCCCATGATGATGATGATGTCACTTCCAGCTCAGCTATTGTCGTCGTCCGCTTACAGAACGTCACCATCAGGGCTGTCCCGGAGCACGACGCCGTCGCCGCCTCCGAATCCGTTCCCAACTTCTCGGTCCTCGTCGGGCTGAGGGCCCCACCTCTCTCCGGCCCTCGGACCCCCATCGACCTCGTCATGGTTCTCGACGTCAGGCGCAGCATGCACTTCGGGTCGAAGCTCCTCCTCGTCAAGCAGGCCGTCGCCTTCGTCGTCGACAACCTCGGCCCCTCCGATCGGCTCTCGCTGGTCGTCTTTTCAAACTGCGCCAACAGAGTCTTCGGCCTGAAAAGGATGACGGAGCAGGGGAGGGCCCACGCCAAGTCAGCAATCGACTCGCTCACCGCTTGCGGGACCCAAACCAACATCCTCATGGCCCTCGACTACGCCGCGCGCATCCTCGACGAGCGGGCCCACCGCAACCAGGTGTCGAGCGTCATGTTCCTCTCCGACGAGAACGACACCTGGAACATGAGACAGCCTTCGTCTTATCTCCCCGCTTCCATCAATCGAGAAAAGATTCCCGTCCACGCGTTCGGTTTCGGGGCGGACCACGACCCGATCCTGATGCACGCCATCTCTGACTCCTCGGGCGGGACTTTCTCGTTCGTCGAGGTCCACGAGACGGTGAGCGACGCTTTCGCTCGTTGCATCGGCGGCCTCCTGAGCGTGGTGGTGCGCGACCTCGTCTTGACTCTGAAGTCGGCCTCGAGCGGGGTCGTCATCAAGTCGATCCCTTCCGGGACCCACGCCTCCGAGATTTCCGAAACCCGAGCCTCGGTTAAAGTCGGAAGTATAATGTAAATTTTAATTAGCTAGTGTGTTGTCAACAATGTGTGGTGGTTTGACATGAGGACATGTAGGGGTGGATATCGGTTCGGTTCCGGTTTAATCGAACCGAAATTTCGGTTAACCGAAACCAAAAACGTAGAATTTTAAGAACCGAAACCGGATTTTTTTGGTTTTCGGTTCTTAAAAAACCGAAAAGACCGAACAAGGAGCCAAAAAATAAAATTCTGCCAAAAAAATTTGTTGTTCCTGACTTCCTGTATTTCAACCTAGGCAGTAACTTGTGAATTTTTTTAAAAAAAATAATGGAAAGAAGTAACAACAGTTTGTTCATAATAAAATCCAACATAAATAAAATCAAGCAAATACGACTTGTATCCACTTCTGTTGGTTTCAAAATCAAATCAACCGAAATAAATATTCAAACCATCAAAACAACAAAATAAATCTACGATGAATCGATCATCATTGAAGTTTCCACTATTCCAACTTGTTTATCCCAATTGTCGTCTTTCGCCAAATCATCCATCTCTAATTAAATTATCAAAACAAAACACTGTAAGTGACTTTACAATATTAAAAAAAACTATAAATTTCAAATCGTAAAAAATAAAATACTTAGCAACTCATCATAACTCAATCAAAGTAAAAGAAACTCCGATCGTCAATCATTTTTCGAACTCCACACTACAAATTATAAGCACAGAAATTAATTATGAATCAAGAAATTAAATTTTAAATTTTAGAATTAAGAATACTTACTTTCTTCAAATTCTTTTTCTTGTTCTTCTTCGGGTTCATCTTCTTCATCTTCTTTCATTTTCAAATTGTAGCTAGATAACAACCAATCTTCGACGCAAATCAATGATTCAACCGTACTAGGACTCAACGAGCTTCTAAATTTATCTAAAACACGACTACCCGTGCTAAATGCGGATTCCGAAGGAACAGTAGATATAGGAATAGCCAACAAATCCTTCGCCATCTCCGAAAAATTAGGGTAGCGCAAATCATGTTTCGACCACCAAACAAGAATATCAAATTCAAATGCACTTTCTTTCTTGTACTTTTCAGCAAGGTAAATAGTTAGTTCCGAAGAATCTGAAGTGTCGTCATCATCGTCACTACAGTTCAGTAGTCCACTATATGAATCTCGAGGATGTGAGCGTCTTTCGAGAGAAGTAGTCGAAGAAAGAGACGGGGTTGTACTCAACATAGTCTTGTAATGGTCAAACATCTCAAACACCAAGTTTTTCACATGTGTCACCAATTCGTTTGCTCGAACATCACCATACAACTTTTTAAAGCATCTTTCAACAACCTTGATATTTTGTCGTGGATCAAGAACGGCTGCTATGTACAAAATTGGGTTCATTTTTGGATTTAGAGCATCGTCTTCCAACCAATACTTTGCAACCTTCGCCCTCATCTTGATTGCCATGAGAGTGATTTCTACATCTGTACTTTGCTCCAACTCGGTTATAATATTGTCAAGGTCGCACATTTCCAATAAAAATAAATGGGATGCAGCATAAGTATGGCCAGAAACGCAACAAGTCATGTCATAGAACCTTTTCAAGTACCTGATTATTTTTCGAACATTAATCCAATCCTCTTCTCCAGGCCCTTCCGCTGCAAACGTACTACCATTCACTGATAGATACATTTTGATTGCGTCTACAAATGACTTGGCTGCCTCTAGCATCAAATAAGTCGAATTCCACCTTGTCGGCACATCAAGACAGAGAAATTTCTTCGACTCAATTGAGCACATTTTCACACAAATATTAAACTGATCAATTCTCGCGGACGAGCCCTTAATCCATTTCACAACCTCTCTAACTCTTCTCACCGACTGACCGATTTCTTGTAAGCCGTCAGACACTACCAAGTTAATGATATGTGCAACACAACGCAAGTGGAGATACTTGCCATCCAAAATGGTTCTCTTTCGATTATTTAGAAAACCTCGAAGATGTTGTAACTTTAGGGTGTTACTGAAAGATAGTAGAGGCTTGGATAAATATTGAATCGCGTAGCAACGCTTTCCTTAAAGAGTATTTCGACCCTATAAGCCTGGGTATCACGAAATCCCTCGCAGGATAAGACAATATCTATACTCGAGTCTTAGGCTTAGAACACGAGCAACTTATGGAATATTCCGCTTTATTTGTTGCTTCAAAGCTTCTTATGTTTGTAGGTATTTTCAAGTGTATTCAACAAATGAATTTTCACTTCCTTATATAGGTATTAGGTACCTTTTCATTTAGATATAAGCACCCTTTGGTCGAATAGGTACCTTTAAGAAAAGGTACCTTTTCATTTTGCACTTATTCATGTATAGGTACCTTTTAGTGAAGACACCCTTTCACTTTGGAACCTATTCATGTTGTCTTGCATGGCAAGCCATGCAATTTCGAATTTGCATCATATTAATGATGTAATATCATCATCTAGACATGCAACCATGCAACTACGAGATCACACTCGACATGCATTATTATGCTTATCCAAATACGTAAACCATATCAATTTTATATAACCGTGTACTCCACACTTCTCCAAAGTTATATTATATTGACTAGATTTAATTCGAAGCCTTGAATGATTCCAATTACATTAAATGAACAGCGATTTCACTTAAATCACCAACAATCCTCCCCCATTTAAGTGCAATCCTTGAATCATACAAATTCAACAAATAAAACCAAACTCGTGCGTAAGATGAAAATGTCTTAAAGATTGAATTTTCATCATAGTGAATTATACTTTACATATATTCGAGAATCACGGTGTCTTAAAGATTGAACCGTTCAACCCATCTGAATACATGAAGATAAAACACACACAAGTTTAAACCATTCCATAAGGAAATCCGACACAAAATAGGCCTTGTGTCCTTATCCATTCATGAGTGTTTATAGAGCTCAGCCACGACTCTTGAAGTTGCCACACTTCCCACTCATATAGGTGAATCTTTTTTTCGTGCACCTGCACAATGCACTTTTTCAAAAGACTCATTAAGAATTAACTTCAACCTTTTCATGCAGGTTCAAACACATTCCTTTGGGATATGTTTCATGTGTTTCAATCTCAAATATAGGCTTCCCAATTGAATTCTGGTTCTAATACAATTAGAAATGAATTTGGTATCCCATATTTGAAGATTTATAGAGGCTTAAGACCCATCCCAATCGCCGACTTTGCTACCAAGTCCCTCGCTAATCCCTTGGTCGAATGATCAGCGAGATTGTGTTGTGATTTCACAAAATCTATAGAGATTGCCCTGTTAACGGTCGAAAAATCGGATAAGCTTTCAACCGAACAAGTATATTGTGATTTTGAGGATTGGACGAACAAGCAAGCAGACAATGACGAGTAAACTAGCAAAGCGGTAAATGACGAGTAAAAAGTAGAGAGCAGAAATATTTGTATTATTATCTATGTTTTTCGGGAATTATGTCGTGTCTCGTAAATACAAATGGCTCAACTATTTATAGTAGGGGGATTAGGGTTTCTAAATATGTTATTGGGTCATTTCCTTACTGGGCTTTATCATGTACAAAGTCGCTTTTACCCTTATTATTTTACAAGGATAGTCATCTGCTATCTTCCAGGTCTGCTTGTCTGTCCGGCCTCGAGATTTGAACAACCAGCCTCTTGTTCTGACTCCTCATCTGTTTTCAGTCGGGCAGACCAACAGACTACTAGGAGAGCTTCTCAGTTGTCTCTAGTCGGGCAGACTAGTAGACCATCATGAGAGTTTCTTAGTTGCCTCTGGTCGGGTAGACTAGCGGACTACCATGAGAGCTTCTCAGTTGTCTTTGGTCGGGCAGACTAGCAGACTACCAGGAGAGCTTCTCAGTTGTCTTTGGTCAGGCAGACTAGCAGACTACCAGGAGAGCTTCTCAGTTGTCTCTGGTCGGGCAGACTAGCAGACTACCAGGAGGGCTTTTCAGCTGTCTTCGGTCGGGAAAACTAGCAGACTACCAGAAGGGCTTCTCAGGCAGACTAGCTGACTACCAGGAGGGCTTCTCAGGCAGACTAGCTGACTTCGGTCGGGCAGACCAGCAGACTACCGGAAAGGCTTCTCAGGCAGACTAGCAGACTACCGGAAGGGCTTTACAGGCAGACTAGCGGACCATCAGGAGAGCTTCTCAGCTGTCTTTGGTCAGGCAGACTAGCAGACTACCGGAAAGGCTTCTCAGGCAGACTAGCAGACCATTAGGAGAGCGTCTCAACTGTCTTTGGTCAGGCAGACTAGCAGACTACCGGAAAGGCTTCTCAGGCAGACTAGCAGACCATTAGGAGAGCGTCTCAACTGTATTTGGTCAGGCAGACTAGCAGACTACCGGAAAGGCTTCTCAGGCAGACTAGCAGACTACCGGAAGGGCTTTACAGGCAGACTAGCTGACTATCAGGAGAGCGACGTTCTATAGTTGGGAGAACATGCCTTTATGTGTCCTTCATGCCTGTCTGGTCACCAATAGTCATCAACCATAATGCGGATGAAAGGATAAGGAGTAAGTCCCTGGTCGCTCATCCGTTCCTCGACTGCTTACCTTTATTGCCTGAATTGCTCAGGTGGGCCGAAAGACCCGATTTTACGTTGGGCTTATATCGTGGGCCGGTCTATTGGTCCTCGGTAAAAATGGGGTACAACAAATGCCCCCCGAACTCGACCTTTTCGAAACTTCGGACAAGTTGGGTTCGGCTAAAATGGACTCAATTTTTAAGGATAGAGGCTTGAATTGCCCGGCTCACGACTAACCCGGTCGATCGTCAATTGAAAATTTAACATGATAATTTAAATCGTGAAGTTAAAGTTAACATGTTAACGGTCGAAAAATCGGATAAGCTTTCAACCGAACAAGTATATTGTGATTTTGAGGATTGGACGAACAAGCAAACATGGAAGATAGCAGATGACTACCCTTGTAAAATGACAAGGGTAAAAGCGACTTTGTACATGATAAAGCCCAATAAGGAAAGGGCCAAATAACATATTTAGAAAACCTAATCCCCTACTATAAATAGTGGAGCCATTTGTATTTACGATTCATGACACAATTCCCGAAAAACATAGATAATAATACAAACATTTCTGCTCTCTACTTCTTACTCGTCATTTACCGCTTTGCTAGTTTACTCGTCATTGTCTGCTTGCTTGTTCGTCCAATCCTCAAAATCACAATATACTTGTTCGGTTGAAAGCTTATCCGATTTTTCGACCGTTAACAATTGGCGCTAGAAGGAGGGGTGACCCTCGAGCGTTGGACGAGTAGTTCAGCAGTTTGACAGTTTAAAATACTAGCAGTTATGCAGTTCGGTAGTCTGGCTGTTCGGTAGTTTAGCAGTTCGACAGTTAAGTAGACGAGCAATTTAGCCGCTTGGCAGATTAACAGCCTAACGGTCTAGCAGTTTAAGAGATTAGCATATTAGAAGCTCGAAATGGGTATAATCAAAGTAGTTAGGCTGATCGCCGATGCCGCCGAGTATGGGAGCAGAGAAGCCCGTGATAAAGGGAAATTGCAGATGGTCTCAGGCGGGCTTATAACACGTCTGCCTGTCATGTATGGCGAAGAGCAAGAACAGTAGGAGCAAGAACAATAGGCACTTATAGAGCCTACGAATCGAGCAACAAGATTCTGAAGAATGGTAAAGTTGTTCAAAAGAGAGGTAGGTAGTAATCCGCCTAACAGAAACCAGAGTTCCAAGAGAATCGCAAGGTGCCGAACACCAACTGAATCGACTTTGGAAGCGAAATGTTTTGCCCGAAACGATCTCCACAAGTAAACACTGGGGCATTTGATGGGTGCGGCCATCAAATACCCCAACATGGTTGTTCACCTAGAAAAATCCCCAATCATGACAAACAAAGCTCACGAGAAGGTGGTCTGGCGGAAAGTTTATCGCCGACTAGGAAACCATTGTCGGAAGTCCGACCAGATGGACACGTAGAGACCAGAAGATGGTACAGGCGGATTCGGTGTAGGACGAACCAAGGAGTCCAGGTGATGGACATGATTTCCGATTATAAATCCCGATTGAAGAAGTCGGGCATAACGAATAAAGATCTTCTAGACAGGATGCCGACTTAGATCCCCGTTTGGATTTCGAGCCGAAAAAAGAAGAAGTTATTCCTATATTTGGCTTCAACCGAATGTTCGATGAGCTAAGTGATGGTCCGAGCTGACAGGCAGATACACAGACCAATCTACCATTACAGCAAAGCACTCCACGATGTGGAGACCAGATACACCATGGGCATTAACAATTATTAATCAGGAGTCGAGTGAAACTCCTCCGAGAGCCTGTCCGGGCGAGTGTATGCTAGGCGCTGCTCGTCATCCCGGCAGCTCGAACAATTATTAATCAGGAGTCGAGTGAAACTCCTCCGAGAGCCTGTCCGGGCGAGCGTATGCCAAGCGCTGCTCGTTATCCCGACAGCTCGAACAATTAGTAATCAGGAGTCGAGTGAAACTCCTCTGAGAGCCTGTCTGGGTGAGCGTATGCACTGCGCTGCTCGTCATCCCGACAGCTCGAACAATTATTATTCCGAGTTAAGTGAAACTTTTCCGAGTGCCTGAACGGGAGAGTGTATGCTAGGCGCTGCTTGTCATCCCGGCGGGAGAAACAATTATTATTTAGGAGTCGAGTGAAACTCCTCCGAGAGCTTGTCCGAGCGATCGTATGCAGTGTGCTGCTCGTCATCCCGGCAGGAGAGCAAAAAAAAAAAAGGGAGTTGTAATAAGCTTCCTCCCTGGAGCCTCCGAGGAGTTGTAACGAGCTTCCTCCTCGGACCCGCCGAGCCGAGCAGGCAATGTACTGTTCGACAACTCGGGCGAAAAAAAAAAAAAAAAAAAAAAAAAAAAAAAAAAAAAAAGATAACTAAGGAGTGGTAATAAGCTTCCTTCCTGGAGCAACCGAGGAGTTGTAACGAGCTTCCTCCTCGGACCCGCCGAGCCGAGCAGGCAATGTACTGTTCGACAACTCGGGCGAAAAAAAAAAAAAAAAAAAAAAAAAAAAAAAAAAAAAAAAAAAGATAACAACTAGGGAGTGGTAATAAGCTTCCTCCCTGGAGCAACCGAGGAGTTGTAACGAGCTTCTTCCTCGGATCCGCTGAGCCGAGCAGACGGTGAACTGCTCGACAACTCGGGCGGGAAAGAAAAAGATAACGACCAGGGAGTTGTAATAAGCTTCCTCCCTGGAGCCACCAAGGAGTTGTAACGAGCTTCTTCCTCGGGCCCGCCGAGTCGAGCAGACAATGTACTGCCCGATAGCTAGGGCAAGATAAAAACAAAAACAAGGAGTCGGAATGAGCTTCCTACTTAGAATCGCCTAGCAGACAGGCAATGTACTGCCCGATAGCTTGGGCAGGATAAAAACAAAAACAAGGAGTCGGAATGAGCTTTCTCCTTAGAATCGCCTAGCATACAGGCAATGTACTGCCCGATAGCTTGGGCACAATAAAAACAAAAACAAGGAGTCGGAATGAGCTTCCTCCTTAGAATCGCCTATCAGACAGGCAATGTACTGCTAGATAACTTGGGCAAGATAAAAACAAAAACAAGGAGTCGGAATGATCTTCCTCCTTAGAATCGCCTAGCAGACAAGCAATGTACTGACCGATAACTTGGGCGGGACAAAAACAAAAACAGAAAAAAGAGTCGAAATGAGCTTCCTCCTTAGAATCGCCTAGCAGACAGGCAATGTACTGCCCGATAGCTTGGACACGATAAAAACAAAAACAAGGAGTCGGAATGAGCTTCCTCCTTAGAATCGCCTATCAGACAGGCAATGTACTGCTCGATAACTTGGGCAAGATAAAAACAAAAACAAGGAGTCGGAATGATCTTCCTCCTTAGAATCGCCTAGCAGACAAGCAATGTATTGACCGATAACTTGGGCGGGACAAAAACAAAAACAGAAAAAAGAGTCGAAATGAGCTTCCTCCTTAGAATCGCCTAGCAGACGGGCAATGTATTGCCTAACAAATCGAGCGAGAGCGAAATTCCGGGAAGTTGTAATAAAATTCCTCTTCGGAGCCGCCGAGCCAGACAAACAATGTAGTGCCCGATAACTTGGGCAGGATAAAATTCAATCTAAGGAGTTGTAATGAGCTTCCTTCTGCCAGATGACCATTCATACTGCTATCCGTTTGCTAGACGACCATGCTAGGCCGTTTGTCCGCCTGCCAGACAACCATGTTAGGCATCTGTCCGTCTGCCAGACGACCAATCTAGGCAGCTGCCCGCTTGCCAGACAACCATGCATGTTAGGCATCTGTCCGTTTGCTAGACGACCATGCTAGGCAATTGTACGCCTGCCAGACAACCATGCTAGGCATCTGTCCGTCTGCCAGACGACCAATCTAGGAAGCTGCCTGCTTGCCAGACAACCATGTTAGGCATTTGTCCGTCTGCCAGACGACCAATCTAGGCAGCTGCCCGCCTGCAAGATAACCATGCTAGGCATCTGTCCGTCTGCCAGAAAACCATCTAGGCAGCTGTCCGCCTGCCAGGAACAGACAAAGTGGTTAGCAGACCTACCTACCACAACATTTAAGACGACCATACAAGGCATTTGTCCGCCTGCCAGAAAATCATGCTACGCATTTGTCCGTCTGCCAGACAACCAATCTAGGAAGAATAAACCACTCTGAGGTATGAGTTGGGTCGCTAAAGCCCGTCAAGGATAATTCCTGGACCCTAGTGACGAACAAGCAGGGAAGGCACGAACGCCCAGAAACCCATTTTTCTCTTTCGCCCTGCTTGCCTACCTAAGACCATTGTTTGGTAGCCAACCGCCGGCCAGACAACCATAGATTCTTACACATTCAAGACGCTGCTCCTCTGGCGGTCTGCCGAGAAGCCCGGTCGAAGACAACGGAGAAGTTTCCTACTCGGACCCACCGAGCCGAGCAGGCAACGAACTGTTCGACAACTCGGGCGGGAAAGAAATAAGGAAACAACCAAGGAGTCGTAACAAGTTTCCTCTCCGGAGACGCCAAGCCGAGCAGGCGATGAACAGTTCGACCACTCGGGCGAGAACATAAATTCGAGGATAGAAACCGAACATCCCTAGACGATGATGCGAAACAACACGCGAAAGAAAGTTTGGAAAACGTATAAAGCGCCTGTCTGGTCGAATTGCCGAACACTGGAGCATTTCGGCGAGCTACGCCGTAGCGCGCCTCATGCGTAAGACACCTAGATGTCGTATTAATACAACGAAAATCGTAACAAAACGAGCACAAAATGATAAGATCGATTGAAGCAAAAATATTGCCACAAACAACAGGGGATTTGGAACGAACTTCCTCCCGTAGTCGCCGACCAGACAGGCAACCTACCACCCGATCACTCGGACAGGATAAAAATTCAATCTAAGGAGTTGTAACGAGCTTCCTCCTTAGACCCCGCCGATCAGACAGTTAACATATCGTCCGATCACTCAGGCAAAATAAAAATTCAAACCAAGGAGTAGTAATAAGCTTCCTCCCCAGAACCGCCGAGCCGAGCAGACGATGGGCTGCTCGACAGGTCGGGCGAAATAAAAAAAAAAAAACAAATGTCTAGCAATCTTGCGCCAAGAAAAAACGTCGAACAGGTCGAGTGATGCGTCACCCAAAAAGCCGACCAAGCACACACTAAGTATGTAAAACCAAATGAAAAATAGAGAAATCATTCGGAAAATGAAAGTTAAGAAAAAAATTCAGATCGGAAAGTCTGGAGTCTCGACACACGACGAACACGGACACGGTCCGAATAGGTACCGAACATTCCTGAGGCGCACAATGCAAGAATCAAAACAGGGAACTAACGATTAGCCCACCAAAAACAAAAAAGAGCCTAACAGACGACCTCCGTACATCAAATAAGCGGACCGAATAAATAAAAAAAGAGGAAATCGAGAGTATTGTTACGCACCCAAAGTGCTGAACACCTTCCAAGCAGACGGTCAGATTTAAAACGCTAAGAGCGAACATGAAGTAGATGGGACATTTTAACTTCACGCTTTAAATTATCATGTTAAATTTTCAATTGACGATCGACCGAGTCAGCCGTGAGCCGGTCAATTCAAGCCTCTATCCTTAAAAATTGAGTCCGTCTAGCCGAACCCAACCTATCCGAAGTTTCGAAAAGGTCGAGTTCGGGGGGCATTTGTTGTACCCCATTTTTACCGAGGCCCAATAGACCGGCCCACGATATAAGCCCAACGTCAAATCGGGTCCTTCGGCCCACCTGAGCGATTCAAGCAATAAAGGTGAACAGTCGAGGAAGGGATGAGCGACCAGAGACAACTAAGGAGCTCTCCTGATGGTCTGCTAGTCTGCCCGACCAGAGACAACTGAGATGCTCTCCTGGTAGTCTGCTAGTCTGCCCGATCAGAGACAACTGATAAGCTCTTCTGGTAGTCTGCTAGTCTACCCGACCAGAGACAGCTGAGAAGCTCTCCTGGTAGTCTGCTAGTCTGCCCGACCAGAGACAGTCGAGAAGCCCTCCTAGTAGTCTGCTAGTCTGCCCGACCAGAGACAACCGAGAAGCCCTACTGGTAGTCTGCTAGTCTGCCCTACCAAAGACAACTGAGAAGCTCTCCTGGTAGTCTGCTAGTCTGCTCGACCAGAGACAACCGAGAAGCCCTACTGGTAGTCTGCTAGTCTGCCCGACCAAAGACAACTGAGAAGCTCTCCTGGTAGTCTGCTAGTCTGCTCGACCAGAGACAACTGAGAAGCCCTCCTGGTAGTCTGCTACTCTAACCGACCAGAGACAACTAAGAAGCTCTCCTGATGGTCTACTAGTCTGCCCAACCAGAGACAACTGAGCTCTCCTGGTAGTCTGCTAGTCTGCCCGACCAGAGACAGTCGAGAAACCCTCCTGGTAGTCTGCTAGTCTGCCCGACCAGAGACAACTGAGAAGCCCTCCTGGTAGTCTGCTAGTTTGCCCGACCAGAGACAGCTGAGAAGCCCTCCTGATGGTCTAATGGTCTGCCCGACTGAAAACAGCTGAGGAGTTAGAACAAGAGGCTGGTTGTTCGAATCTCGAGGCCGGACAAACAAGCAGACATGGAAGATAGCAGATGACTACCCTTGTAAAATGACAAGGGTAAAAGCGACTTTGTACATGATAAAGCCCAATAAGGAAAGGGCCCAATAACATATTTAGAAAACCTAATCCCCTACTATAAATAGTGGAGCCATTTGTATTTACGATTCATGACACAATTCCCGAAAAACATAGATAATAATACAAACATTTCTGCTCTCTACTTTTTACTCGTCATTTACCGCTTTGCTAGTTTACTCGTCATTGTCTGCTTGCTTGTTCGTCCAATCCTCAAAATCACAATATACTTGTTCGGTTGAAAGCTTATCCGATTTTTCGACCGTTAACATGCCCCATGAGTGATCAGCTCACGGATCGCGCTATGTCTAACGCTCAAGTGATTTGTTTCAATCCATTCAAGTATTTAACGAGTTTACACACTTTATGCTCATTACCAGGCATAACGAACCCTTCGGATTGTTTCATGTAAATCTCTTCCTCTAACTCACCGTTAAGGAATACCGTTTTTACATCCATTTGATGGATCACTAGATTATTTATTGCAGCAAAAGCTATCAATAATCTAATCGTAGTTATTCTCGCAATAGAGGCATAGGTATCGAAATAATCAATGCCTTCCTTTTGCCTAAAGCCTTGGATAACCAATCGGGCTTTATACTTGTCGATTGAACCATCGACTTTCATCTTCTTCTTGAAGATCCACTTGCATCCTAATGGTTTACAACCGTTAGGTAAATCAGCAAGCACCCAAGTGTTGTTTCCCATTATGGAATTCATCTCATCATTGATGGCTTCTTTCCAAAATGTAACATCTTGCGATTTCATGACTTCCTCGTATGTTTTAAGCTCATCATCAACATGATAACTATACGAGTATTGTAAGCCAACTTCGTCCCTTAATCCTTCAGCCAGAAAGGTCTGGAAATCTGGACCGAATGATTTCTTAGTCTTAATCCTCATGCTTTGACGAAGTTTAACCGACTCAGGCTCGAGCAAGGTTAACTCCTTGCTCTCAGACACCTTAGGCATCAGATCTTTGGGCCTAACCATTGATGAAAATCTAGTTTCATCAAATATGGCGCCCCTCGATTCTACGATAGAATGAATCGCTACTGAATCATTCGGCACAATCACGTAGAAACGATATGACTTGGAATGCACAACATATCCAACAAAGATGCAATCAATGCCTCTTTCTCCCAAAGTTTTCCTTTTGGGATCCGGTAGTCTTACGACTGCCCGACAGCCCCAAACCTTAAGGTAATTCAGGTTAGGCTTCTTTTTGTACCAAAGTTCATAGGGAGTAACTTTGTTCCTTTTGTTAGGAACTCTATTTAATAAATAGCAAGCCGTTAACACGGCTTCTCCCCAAAATCCATTATTCAAACCCGAATAAGACAACATGGAATTCACCATTTCCTTTAGTACCCGGTTTTTCCTTTCGGATATACCGTTTTGTTGAGGAGTATAAGGAGCAGTTATTTCATGAATAATACCACATGATTTAAACAAAACCGGTTCATAATATTCGCCTCCCCTATCGGTTCTCAACATTTTAATCATGCATTCTTGTTGTAGTTCAACTTTAGTTTTAAACACCTTAAACTTATTAAGTGCTTCATCTTTAGTACTTAACAATACAGCAAAATAGAATACTCATCTATGAAAGTTACTAAGTATTTCTTATTTCCAAATAAATGTGTAGCATGGAAATCACATAAGTCGCTATGCACAAGTTCAAGCACACTAGATTCACGTTGAACATCTTTAAAAGGCTCCCTAACAATTTCGTTAGCATGCATGTATTACACTTATATTCTTCTAAGTTCATGAAAAAAAATTAAATCAAGTTTAGACATTTCAATCATACGCTTATAATGAAAATGTTCTAATCTAGCAAGCCATAGTAATGAATAATTAACATTAAAAGAAATCATAAGCACCGAATCAGAATTTTTATTCATAATGTTAAGCATGCACATCTCATAATTCTTTAGCAGATTCCACATTTTGATATATGTAAAAATGAGAGTCAGAGATACCGTTCAATATATGCCCATGACATATATAGTCGTCGTTGTCCCACTTGCACCGTTTCCGAGTTGCCTCCAGTGTTTTGTTTTCCACTTGCTCCGGTTGAAGAGTGCTTTAAACATACACCTTCCAAAATTCACGCCTTCAAATTTCTCCAAATTGCCAAACTTGATGTTCATCTCTCGAACGGACTCCATCTTTCAGTATGTGAAAATACTCTTTAAGATTGTTGTAACTTTAGGGTGTTACTGAAAGATAGTAGAGGCTTGGATAAATATTGAACCGCGTAGCAACGCTTTCCTTATGTTTGTACACTCGCAGGATATCACGCTTTCCTTATGCTTATGGATAAATATATAAGTCTGGGTATCACGAAATCCCTCGCAGGATAAGACAATATCTACACTCGAGTCTTAGGCTTAGAATACGAGCAACTTATGGAATATTCCGCTTTATTTGTTGCTTCAAAACTTCTTATGTTTGTAGGTATTTTCAAGTGTATTCAACAAATGAATTTTCACTTCCTTATATAGGTATTAGGTACCTTTTCATTTAGATATAAGCACCCTTTGGTCGAATAGGTACCTTTAAGAAAAGGTACCTTTTCACTTTGCACTTATTCATGTATAGGTACCTTTTAGTGAAGACATCCTTTCACTTTGGCACCTATTCATGTTGTCTTGCATGGCAAGCCATGCAATTTCGAATTTGCATCATATTAATGATGTAATATCATCATCTAGACATGCAACCATGAAACTACGAGATCACACTCGACATGCATTATTATGCTTATCCAAATACTTAAATCATATCAATTTTAGATAACCGTGTACTCCACACTTCTCCAAAGTTATATTATATTGACTAGATTTAATCCGAAGCCTTGAATGATTCCAATTACATTAAATGAACAGCGATTTCACTTAAATCACCAACAGAAGATAGTCAACAACTTTATCATTAGCAGACGCATTATCCATCGTACAACAAATTAATGTCTTTAGCTCCCACTCATCCAAAGATTCAAGGACCGAATGAGCAATGTCTTCTCCCTTGTGGCCGAAAATCTTCTGAAACCTAATAATTTTTTTCTGCAACTTCCAGTCACCTCTGATAAAATGTAAGGTAACACAAATAAAGCTTGTGTCGTTTGACGTCCAACAATCAGTTGTGATTGACACTCTTCCCATGCCTTCTTTAGCAAAACTAGACTTCAATACATTTTTGCCCTCTTTGAATAATCGAACACAATCTGATTTTATCGCCTTTCTACCGGGAACTACGAATTGAGGACATGCCCGCGCAAATAACCTTTTGAACGCCTTATGCTCAACAAATCGGAATGGCAGCTCTTGAAGAATGACCATCTCGGATACCAACATCCGAATCTCCTTCTGATCAAACTTCCAAGTTGTTAATGTTCCAGTTCCATCACTACTTGGAGTTGCTTGCAAATTCAAAACACCTTGATTCTTATTCTGTGTTTGGCGGCGGCGACAAACTAAAGTGTGCTTTTTCAAAGCACTCGTGCCATTCTTGTTCCTGGTGGCTTTAATTAAGGTCTTGCACGTTTTGCATTCGCCTTTGAGAATTTCAACTGGAGGATCTCCTTCTGTAATAATTAAAGGTTCATAGTTCTTCCAATATTCAGACCTGCACTTGAACTCGGTTGCTGGTTTTTTACGCTTTTGTTGATTTGAAGTCTAGACACCCGTTTGGTCTTCGGATTCTACTTCTGGCATATCAATATCTTCAGCTACCGGTATATTGCTTGCTACTCCTTGAGATATTTCCATCTGCAAATTAAAATGCTTTCAAAATTAAAAAATAAGCAAATATTCCAGTTCGGCAGTTCCCACAATCCCACTGAACACTTTCTTAAAAAAATTGCTTCCAAGACCATGCCACCAAAAAAAAATTCAGTTCCTCGAATCCCACTAAACACAAAATTGGAAAATCAAATAATATTTACGGATTAGTGGGTTACGGCTTCCCAATTCCCACAATCCCACTTATTGAAAAGGAAAACAAAAATTAAATGTTTGAAAAAGTATACTCACGGAAGAAAAATTAGAAAATCAAATAATACTCACGGTAGAAAGTATACTTACAATATTTGGATTAGTGTGATGAGTGATGACGGAGGAGCAGATGGTAGTCGATCGGAGAGAGACAGAGACTTGAGAGTTTAGGGTTAGATTTGAGAACTGAAAAGCGAGAAAACGAAAAAAGAAATTTAGAATTATTTAGTTAATTGAAAGAATAAAATATACTATTAATATATATTTTTAATTTTTTATAATTATATACGGTTTTTCGGTTTTTCCATGTTCGGTTTCGGGTTACCTGAACACCGATCACCAAAACAACACTGGACCGAAGACCGGACCGAACACCGATTAATCGATGTTCGGTTACCCAAAGAACCGAAATTTCGGTTCGGTTCCACAAAAAAACGAGCACCGAAAATCAGAAATCCACCCCTACTAAAATTCGTTCGGATAAAAAAATAGAATATTTTAAAAACGATGATTTTTTGTTTTTATAATAAAGAGTTAATGTTAAAATGTTTATTTAATTTTATAACCATTTTAATTAGCATTATCTACTTCCCAAATTCGACTGAGCCCAGAACGCGAATTTGCCGATTCAATCCAGGGCTGACTGGTTTCGCCAGACCACCGATCGCCGCCGGAGAATTGTATACTACCTATTCTCTTCAATCTCGAACGCGCAAAAATACATCGTCTTACTATTCTTTGGGACTCTTAAGACTATTCGACAATTATTTTCAGGTATCCCCAATGCGCTTTCTCGTCGATGTGTTTTTCGGACACTGATTAGATTTCATATTTGTTTATCGTGTTCTTGATTTGGAATTTTGGTGACGATAATGGAAATGTATAAATTTAGGAATTACTGTGAGAATAGAGTAGTGTGTGTTGGTGTGTTTTTCTCTGTTCAACAATATCATGAAAAAGCCCCAAGCTCTAATCAGATTTTTTCAAATACAGTAGTAGCAGGTGATTTGATTGGGATTCAGTACTTAAATCACGCAAATGCCCAAGTACAAGGACGAAGCAGCTGCTTTATTTAT
Source organism: Euphrasia confusa (assembly GCA_954870475.1). Lineage (NCBI taxonomy): Eukaryota > Viridiplantae > Streptophyta > Magnoliopsida > Lamiales > Orobanchaceae > Euphrasia > Euphrasia confusa. Next base: position 31,980,898 of record OX940960.1, read on the forward strand.
TCCCAAATCTGATTCAGATATCGACGATGATCATAGTTTGTTCGATAAGGGCCCGACATATGATGATCAGGAGTTAGATTTTCATTTGTCATCACCATTTGGCCAAAAATCACCAGAGGAGCACACAGGTTCTTGGGTTCCTGGATCTTCTAGCTCAAGTAAGATAGTGAACTCCACCTCATCATTATTTTTCGCTAGAGAAACATCACTATCACCCGATCTTTCTGAAAACCTGACACTTAAAGATGACTCAGAACACACGTTTGCGCCATTGACATTTGACGAGTCTGATGGACCAATTTCCGAGAGCGATGATGAGGACATGAATACTAAGCACAATAAAGTGGATGATTCTACAGACCCACTACATAATGAAAACTCAGTATTTGACAGTCAGAATTTGCCATTCACCTCGGATGATGAATATGGTTCGTCCATGGAAACACCCTCGAAAAGAAACCAAGTCAGCATATATGATGATGAATCCACTCCAGGCGACAATGGGGGGAGGCTGAATTTCGGAAAACTCACTGGTGGGTTTCGCCATAAAGGTCATAACCATCTACCGTTCCTCAGTAATCTATTGGATGCGTCATCATCATCCATCAAGAAGGAAGCTGAGGAGACTACTGCCACAATTAACAAACTCAGCAATGTTGATGAGCGGCCTGAGAGAGGCACGATTATGATAGATCATAAGAAAAACCCAAGAACACAAGAAGATACCCACTTCACATCGGATAGTGAATTTTCTGACGAAGAAGTATCTTTAGCAAAGATTTCTGGTCCTAAAAAGGCTCTTACTCCTGTGAAGGGTGTTAAAATAAATCCGGCTTCATTTTTCGCTACTGATAACAGTGATTTGGATGAGGATTCTCCAAAGGAGGAGTCCCTTACTAGGAAACATAACGTCCGAAGAAGTGGGATATCTCGAAGAACAAAAGTTTCTCATTCTGCTACCAAGACACAATCTCATACTAAGATACACCTTAGATCTGAAGAAGCACTTAATGATTCTGATGGTGGTGGCTTATATACAAAACCTACAACTTCCTCCAACTCTGAGACCCTCTCCCATAGAAAGAACTCAAGAAAATGGCAAAGTTATGAGAAACCTACTTCCATTCCTTCTAAATCAAGTTTCTGGGGACCTCCGGAGAACTATGGCTCTGCAAACGCAACATCAGTAATGAGGAACGAGTCTGAAGCTCGTGATTCTGAATCTAGCCCAGACAAAAAACCATCACGCTCTCAGGCTAGGCAAGAATTGGAGTCAAGAAGCAACTCCAATCAATTGGGGAATTTGGACAAACCTATCCCAGAGAAATTGGCTTCAAAGCCTACTAATTCAAGTTTCCCCGGAAAAGCAACTTCCACAACAATACAAGAGTCTAAAATCTCTCAGAAGTCATCTGTAGTAGAACCAAAGGCAAGGGCATCAATTGGTAGTGAAGATGCTTCTTCAATTAAAGACGAGACTGCCATGAATTCAGCTAGTCACGTTCATCCAAAGCTTCCTGATTATGATACTCTATTCCAATCTCTTTGGATGAATCGTTCTTGAAAAGTTAGGCCTACCTGCAAAAAAAAAGAAAAAAAAAAGACACCCACACGGCGTTGAAGGTTGATAGTTCTCGATGTTTTTCATACTACTATACATTATTTGTTATAGAGCAAAAGATGTGTTAGTTCTCGATGTTTTTCATACTACTATACGTTATTTGTTATAGAGCAAAAGACGCGTGTTTTCATACTGAGTACTATATGTAAAGTTCAATTTTATCAACATTTCATTGAGAATGAAAATATTTGTTTGCTGCAGTGACGTGGCTGTTGTAAACAGAAAGTCCTATTGTTTTGATTTGTTTAACATACTAGCTAATTAAGGTTCTCATTGTAGTATCTGTTGTTCATATGCACTCCATGTTACTATTGTTTTGATTTGTTTAACATACCATGTTACTATTGTTTTGATTTGTTAAAATGCAATCTATAGTAAAATTGAATATGACAGTAAAATAAAAAAAAAATTAAATATGAAATAAAATAAAATAAAGTACTGTGTATAGGAATATAAACAAAAGGAAGTCAGCAAAAAGTAAAGATCTACTGTAATTTTTAGTGGTAAAAGTAATTTTAAAGATCTGCTTTCCCATGGGTTCTGGGGAAGGGGATGACGTCTCTGATATTTTCGATGCCTGTAGCAAAGAGGATCATTCGTTCGAACCCAAGCCCGAACCCACTGTGCTTCACCGTCCCATATCTTCGCAGGTCGAGATACCATTGATAATGGTCAAGAGAAAGATCCATCTCCAGCATCCTAATAAACAAACAATAGCCCTTTGTTAATATTTGATCAAAAAACGACCATTAGAAAGCTTCTCTTACCTTTCCCTGAGAACCTCATAGTTCTCCTCTCTTTGACTTCCACCAATAAGTTCCCCCACCTAAAGGTTCACAAGTAGAAAAAAATCATGAGAAGCTTTGATAAAGAATTGACCCCTGAAGTAAATAAAAGTGTTTGTGTGAAGGAGAGAGTGGGCACATACGTCTGGAACAAGCACGTCCATTGCGGCAACAGTTATGTTGTCCTCATTGACCTTCATATAGAAGGGTTTGATCGATTTCGGGTAGTTATACACAATAACCGGTTTCTTGAACATCTCCGTCAAGCACCTGTATTATTAATTTGACAAGAAAATACAGAGTCAAAGGTTGAGACGAAAGTGGATACGCGAAGAAAGACTTACGTTTCATGCTCCGAAGCCAAGTCAATCCCCCATTCTACTTTGTGCACGAATTCTCTAGCCTCGGGAGCTTGCTCGAGAATGGCAATAGCCTCGGTGTAGGTTATTCTGTGAAAAGGGGATTCCACAACCGTTAGAAGCCGTTGGAGAGCTGGAATTTTGGGCTTCTCTTGTTTTTTGGCCTTGTCTTCCATAAATCCAGACAGGAACTCCACGTCATCTTTGCAACGGTCGAGCAACCGCTGGCAGAGGAATTTCACATACGCCTGTGCACAGTTCATAGCATCCTCTATATCAGCAAAAGCGAGTTCCGGTTCCACCATCCAAAACTCAGCAAGATGCTTGCTAGTATGTGATTTTTCAGCTCGAAAAGTCGGGCCAAAGGTATACACACTACTGAGGGCACAAGCATACGTTTCGACCTGCAGTTGTCCCGACACTGTCAGAAACGCTTGCCTAGCGAAAAAATCGCCCGCATAATCAACATTCCCGTCCCTCCTCGGAATGGCACCGTCGAGTCTAACTCTCTCCCCAATCTGCCACCGTTCTTCCAGCCTAGATAGGTTCTCTTTCGCCTCCTTGAGCTCAGCAACAGCAGCAACAATCTCTTCCTTGCTTGCTCCGGTGGATGATTTTAGCAGGCGTAATGCGTCTCCTTTCTGCGTGAAAACAAGCTCAGCCGATACAATGTCTGCTTCAGAAGGGGGAGGGTTCTCTATCAGGTCATTCTCCAACTTTTCGGCTTCCTTTATAAGGGAAGTGACTTGAAACATCTCCCCTGCCCCCTCGCAATCACTAGTTGTGATAATCGGAGTGTGCACGTAGAGGAATCCGTTCTGCTGGAAGAAGTCGTGCGTCGCGACAGCCAAGGCGCTACGGATTCTCGCAACAGCAGAAATCTAAATCACCAAAAACAAACAACATAAATAAATAAAATAGTGAAAAATAAGATGATTTGAATTTTTGAAGTAGAAAGAAAGAAAAGGACCTTGTCGGTCCTGGGACGAAGGTGAACGAAATCCCTTAAAAATTCGAACATCAATGTGTTCTTGCCCTTGGGCTTGGGCAACGGATACTTGGCCGCGTCGACAGTCCCGACATAGATGACCCTGTCGACGTGGAGCTCGATGCTCTGCTTCACGCCTTCCGGAGGCGACCGGAGGAAGCCCTCGACGTGCACGGAGGTGCCCGTGGAAACGACGTCGCTCAGCTCGTAAACGTCGGCCCTAATTATCACCTGAAGGTTCGCCGGGAACGACCCGTCGTTCACCTCGAGAAAGGCGAACGCGCCCTTTTCCGCCTCGCGACCCGTCCTCACCCATCCGCCAATTCTCACATTCTGACCCGCCAACCCGGCGCCCTTGTCGGGCCGCCCCAGTATAGATTGGATGCTCACGCGCTGGGAAAACTGCAGTTCCTGCACCGCCATTCTCTTGTTATTATAAACTAATAAACCCTACTCTACCTATATTTATATATCTGTGTTTTCCTATTCTCTTCGGAATTCGGATTCGCCTTGTTAATTTGGGTTTTGAGATTCTATGTTATAAACCCTACCTATATTTATATAGGTAAGTTTATTAGCGGATCGGGCCCCCGCAAAACACAATCTTTTCCAAAATTTAAAATATTTCAATTATTATTTTTTTAGATTTTTGTTTTTCAAGAAATACTTATATAATATTAGAAATTATCACTCCTTTTGATTCATAAAATTTGGGAATGTCCCAATCCCGAAACTCAAACAAAATTGGAACATGTAGGACCAACTTTTTAAACTCAATTTCATCCCTCCTATGCCCAGCCATATTCAAAACTAGTACTATATGTTTAGTTATGTTCTCCGTATACATATACCAAAAAAAAAAATTACAAAAATAAATAAATTTAAATTAAGTGTATAGAGTTTTCTATATTTACTAATTTTTTCTTTAAATTAATTTAATTTTTAATTTAAAACACATTTTTAATGTTTATTTTTTAGTTAAAAAGTTAAAAATTAATATTTTTTTAATATATTTGTTCATGTCCCAATGCATAATTATACTTGAGGTAGACAATTTCTACCGTGCTACTATGTGTATTAAGTATTGTAAATGCTCATTATATATTCTTAATGAATATCATCCAAAATATATAATTATATTTATATATAATTATAAATATATATATATACTAATGCTTGTGCAAATTAGGTAATGCAAATATATTTTGTTTGCTGCTACTATGTGTATTAAGTATTGTAAATGCTCATTATATATTCTTAATGAATATCATCCAAAATATATAATTATATTTATATATAATTATAAATATATATGTACTAATGCTTGTGCAAATTAGGTAATGCAAATATATTTTGTTTGCGCTATATATTTTGATATTAAAATATAATGTAATCTCATGTTTGCGCAAATATATTTTAACAAATACATTTAGCGCAAATATATTTACGACAAATATATTTATATATATTATTAATGCGTTTAATATTAGTGAATATTAAATAAATTAATATATATTACCGTAATATAATTGTATGGATATTTATGACTTTATACATCTTAAAAAATGCTCCTACTTAATATTTACAGAATACAAATACTCTAATAAATAAATAATTAAAAAATATACAACCCCTACGAATGAGGGGAAAAATTATTAGAAATAATATTAAAAACCAATCTGTCCCATACCTAATATTACCTTTATATTTTAACTTATGACGTACAATGTATCATACACATAACTGTACAATAGAAGAATTGATTGAGGTAAGGGAATTAAGTATTTATTTTTACAACACAAACAATCAACCATAGTAATTCTTAAAAAAACAATTTTACTGAGCAAGTAAATATAAGCAAATACTACTAGTATAGAATAATTGGGCTGTGGCCCAATAGTTTCCCCCGTCGAGCCCATTTAGAAAGCTTATAAAGTACGAGAGAAAAAACCCTAAACACAGCTATTGCCTGAAAGCCGCATTTCCCATTTTCTGCCGCCGAAGAAGAAGAAGCTCTCAGAGAGAACCCAACCAATCACAATCATGGGTAATTGAACTCTGCAACCGTTCTTCTTTAATCAAGTGTGTGTGTATGTGTGTTTATTAATTCTCGATGAATTTAATTTTGAAGGTAAGGTACACGGATCGTTGGCTCGTGCCGGGAAGGTGAGAGGCCAGACACCCAAGGTGGCCAAGCAGGACAAGAAGAAGTGTCCCCGTGGCCGCGCGCACAAGCGGATCCAGTACAACCGCCGCTTCGTCACCGCCGGTAACTCTAAATTTCACCCACGCTGAATTAGGGTTTTTGTTAATACTATCGAAGAAGGAATCTGAATTGTCCGTCTCATTTAGGGCTTTGAATTGTTTATGTTAGAAATGGAATTGGGATTTTATATTTATTTAATTTTCGGATAATTTTTCACATTATAGTATATTTGTTTGAGGCTTTTGTTGATTTTCCTGCAGTTGTTGGCTTTGGGAAGAAGAGGGGACCCAACTCATCCGAGAAGTAAAAGCTGAGCAATTTTATTTTCTTGTTTTTAATTTTGCCTAGATACTACTGTTCTGGAATTTTGAACCTATTTGCATATCTATGCATTGAATTAAAATTTGATCTATTATCAGTTTGAACAACTTTGGATCATATTTTTGATTTCTTGCCCGATTGGTTGTGTTTTGCACGACTGTTGCTTTGAACCATTTATTACTGCACACTATTCTCAACTGTTTCCCCACCACCACCTTGGTTCGTCTTAAAAAATAACCTCTTTTTACTCCCAAACACAGGTATTACTGTTGTAGTTAGAGACTCTCAGTAATGAACTTTAATGATATATAGTTTGATAGACTTATAAAAGCTCCTACACGTTACCTGTATTTGGCTGTAGACCACTTTGAGTCTTTATTTTGTATAAATGAATAATGGTCTAACACTTAGACTTTGCAAATGACAAGATTCAACAATTAAGCATTTCAAATATTACTGCAAATAATCAACTTGAAATGTGGCTAGTAGACTCTCTCCAAACAAGGAAATATTATGCAATATAGCATACTATGTTAAATGCTGTTAATCAAGCACTTTTCGATCATTCATTGGTTTTTTGATCACCCTTCATTGGTGTGTGTGTGTGGGTAATTTTTAATATTTCACTATTCGATTTCTAAGCGTTTTTGTATTTGAATTAGTATTCAAATCTTTTCAATAAGACCCTATGGTTTTGAGTTAGAATGAAATTTCATTCTTGGATTAAAAAAATCCATTTGTATCGGCCAAATATTTGAATATATTATATGTATCATTAAAAATTTAAATTTAATTATTATAACTCAAATAATAATTACAAAATAAAAATTAAATAACATTTCTATAAAATATTTCTTCATATTTTGCATTTATGTTCATTTTTTCGAATGCAAATCATCAAAAGTCGAACTAAATCACAAATTGAGTTAAAATAATTCGATTCAAAATATACATTTTTTTGAATGCAAATCATCAAAAGTCAAACCAAATCACAAATTGAGTTAAAATAATTCAATTCAAAATATACATTTTTTCTAATGCAAATCATCAAAAGTCGAACCGAATTATTAAAATACTTCGATTCAAAATATAATTTATTTATTTATGTCAATATTCTTAACAAATGTTATATATATTTTTCTTAGTAGTTTTTTTTCATCAATTATAAATTGTTGTCTTTAAAGAATATAATTATTGTTTATTTTATTCTTTTGTGTGAATAATAGATAACACATTATTTATATAAAATAATATAATTATTTTTTTTTCTTTTGTGTATAAAATAGATAACAAATTATTTATATAACAATGACATGTTAGAATTTTTTTAAGACTGTTTCAATGTTTGTAATTTAACTATTTTCGTTCAATTAATTAAAAAATAGAAAAAAAAGAAAGGTTAAAAACAATTTAATAAAAAAAAGACAATATAAACATTTTATATAACAAAAAAAATTGAGTCGTGCTATAAGGCCATCTCCAACCGAACACAAAAACTCAAACTCAAAAATAAATTTTATTTTAAGTTTACAGTAATTTGACTTCAACCGAACTCAAAATTAGTTTAAGTTTAGGCTTACAGTAATTTGACTCCAACCGAGAAACTAATACTCTAACTTAAAATAAATTTTTTTAAATATTTTTCTTATATAATTATTTATACTATTTATATAAATAATCAACATCTTTACAAATTTACAATTTTATTTCATAATTTTTTAAATTAAAAAATATAATTAATATTATTTTCAATTTAAATTTTCAAACATAATAAATATAAATAATACTAAATAAAATATTATTTAATTATTAAAAAATTACATTAAAACACACAAAAAACTAATTATTAATTATTTTTGTTTTTGTAATTTGTAGCATTTTTTAAAATATCTTGTTTATTATTATTTTATTTTTAATGTTAATTATATAATTTAATTATTTAATTGTATTTCATATTGTGATATGCATTCTTATTTCATTATTAAAAATATTTTTATTAAAATTTATTTTAATTATTAATGATATGATTATTAAAAAAATTAAATTACAAAAGATATTAAATAAGATACTAAAAAATAATTGATAAGTTATTTTTATTAATTTGTAAAAAAAATAATCATTTTATAAATAAAAAAAAGTTTTTGGTTTGAGTTTACGGTAAACGTAAATATAAGTATTTTTTGTGTGGGTTCCACCTATAAACCAATAATAGATTTATGTTTTGGTATCGGTTGGAGCATCTCCCCTACTCCAAAATAAGTTTTTGGTATCGGTTGAAGATGCTCTTGTTTTGGGTCGTTTTATGCTTTGTCGGTAATATCTGCTTTGACGGTGAAATTCGCTGGAATCGGAGGGTTAGCAAACAACACAAAAACTAATATGATATGATATAGAAACAAACAGATCGAGTTATATGCAGAAATCATAAGTAATGGAAATGGAAGCTCAAAGCTCCTCTTCATTCATATATCCATACTTAGACAATTTAGAAATATAGTTATGCATCTTTGGTAATTTAATAAATAAAAGTTAATAAAAACGATAACGAAAATGACACGATCACTAGGCATCAATGCCCCCTTTTCAGGTCTTTATTTCTCTTATAGAGTATTTAGGCCATAGCCATTTTAGGAAGTGAATTCCTTTTACAAGTGGTTTTCTCTCTCTTTCCTTTTTCCACCCCCTTTTTACATATGAAGAGCATCTATTTATAGGCATTCATGCATGTGATGCTTCTCTATTCTTATGACACCTATCAGCCACATATTCAGCTTTATTGACAACTATTTAGCATGCATTTGACATGTGTAAAACATGTAGTGGACCAACTAAACCACTATCTTTGTTTGTTACTCTACTGGTAATCGCACCGGGAAATCACTGTTTGCTGCCTGGTAACTCTTTAGCTCTTCTCTCAGTTCTGCCCTGGGAAAAAGTCTTACTTCCCCCGTGCGATCTTTCCTGTCCGATTTCTTGTATTCTTTGGATAATAATTCTTGCTTTGGCTTTGACTGGTCTTCTTTGACTCTTTCTTTGATGATGTGGCACCGGTCTTCTTGACACGTGTAGGTGGCGGATTTTCATGGCACAACATAGACCCCCAGGAAATTTGATGGATTATAACATCGATTTTCCTGTAGTTTGAAGTTGATCTTGTTTGTTTGCTCGATTGAATTTGACTCGAGTCTTTTACCTGCATAAGATAAAAATCTTGGAATATTTTTCCTGTTAGATATTACTGTAATTTGTTGGACTTACTTAGTCCTTTTTGGACTTCTGAAATTTTTGTTAATTTGATTTTGTATTTCTTGGGGACTTTATTTCAGGATTTCCCCGTGCAATATTTTATCAGTCTCCTTCTCTGGTGTTAGATCCAGGGAGTCCTAAAAGATTCCCCTGAGACTAGTAGATCTATACCAAAGTTTTTGGATTTTTTATAGATGCGTTTTCATCTTGTATACTCCCTGGGGAATAAAGATTGACTTTTGAGTCTCTTCTTATTTTTTCCCTGTGAGGGATTTTTATATTTCTCCGGGTCCTTAACTTGGATGCTCCGGGAATAAATGTAATTGCCTGCGGGCGTTTCATCTAATATATCAAGTCTCATGGACTGTGTTTATTCAGTGCCTTATTAGGTCTTGGTTGGAATTATTTTCATAGTCGAGATAGGTTTAATCACCACGTGTCTCCTTTATTTGAGTTTTGCACCGGCTAAATGGTGTCTTTTTGCTTGCACCGAAGAGATGGTGTCTTTGTTGTTTAAAGATTGCTTGTTTTCCGGAACGAAGATATTATTAAAAATGTAGCAGGACTGTTTTGCCTTCCTTAGGTCATCCCTACTTAGGTAAAATTATTTGTTCTCATTATACTTCCCAGGGCAAATTATCAATTTGCCCGGTGTAATGATATAAACTTGCTCTGTGCAGATTATTATCCTACAATGTTCAAAGTAAAACCTAGCGATACGTCTGAGAATACCAGAGAGTTCCAGTGCCTCGATCTCATCGGACCGTCGAATCTTTCTAAAACACGCATATCCAAGACAAACTCATCAACCAGAAGAGGAAAAGGCTCCGTAAGAACTCGGGGCGGGGTGACTGGCACTCCCGCATTCCGCACAAGGTCCCACATCTTCTCCACCCAGGGCGTCCCACTGGGGGTCAAGATGGTGTGGACTTTTATAAAGAGCTCGGTCATCTCCTCTAATGTTGTGATGTCTGAATCGGCTCTAATCAGTGGGAAAATTCCTACTGGATCCTCGACTCTGCTGCAGGTTAAGATTGAGTGTGCCAATTAGCATAAAAAGCTTTATGGTCTTGTAAGCCATTTCTTTGGATGGCCCCTGGGTATACAACTCCTCAACGGGGAGTTTCCCTTCCTGTTTTTAAGATCATACCGTCGACGCGGTGTTTAAAGATTGCATCACCGAGGCGATGTCTTTATGTTTAAGATTGCACTAACGAGACGGTATATTAAGTTTAAGATTGCACCGATGAAACGGTGAATTATGTTTAAAATTGCACCGATGAAACGGTGTCTAATGTTTAAGATTGCACCGATGAAACGGTGTCTAACGTTTAAGTTTACACCGATGAAACGGTGTATTATGTTTAAGTTTGCACCGATGAAACGGTGAATTATGATTAAGATTACACCGATGAAACGGTGAATTATGTTTAAGTTTACACCGATGAAACGGTGTATTATGTTTAAATTTGCACTGATGAAACGGTGAATTATGATTAAGATTACACCGATGAAACGGTGAATTATGATTAAGATTATACCGGCTAAACGGTGTATTATGATTAAGATTGCAACGATGAAACGGTGTCTAACGTTTAAGTTTACACCGATGAAACGGTGTATTATGTTTAAGTTCGCACCGATGAAACGGTGAATTATGTTTAAGTTTGCACCGATGAAACGGTGAATTATGATTAAGATTACACCGGCGAAACGGTGAATTATGATTAAGATTACACCGGCGAAACGGTGTATTATGATTAAGATTGCACCGATGAAACGGTGTCTAACGTTTAAGTTTACACCGATGAAACGGTGTATTATGTTTAAGTTTGCACCGATGAAACGGTGAATTATGATTAAGATTGCACCGACGGAACGGTGTCTAACGTTTAAGTTTACACCGATGAAACGGTGTATTATGTTTAAGTTTGCACCGATGAAACGGTGAATTATGATTAAGATTACACCGATGAAACGGTGTATAATGTTTAAGATTGCACCGATGAAACGGTGTCTAATGTTTAAGATTGAACCGATGAAACGGTGTATTGTGTTTAAGATTTGGGCTTAGGCCATAAGACAATGTTTGGTATTTCTGTTTGGATTTCAAAGGCAGTTTTTGCCTGGGACAAGTTTTAATATTTTGCTGGTGTGTAATAACTTAGTAAGTTATTTTTGGATATTATCCTTTGGGTCTTACTCATGGCCCTTCCACCGTTTTGTTTAGGTTGTTCTTTTTACCACAATTATCTATCACTTGACAAGTCAGTTTTAGCTTGTTTGGTGAATCGTAATTCTTGTGAACAGATAACTTTTGGCTCACCCCCAAGTTTTATTTTAAAACTTTGTTGGGACTCTTTGTGAGTTCTTTGTCCTGCAAAAGTGATTTTCGGATTTAGTTACCTCTTGGAATTCTCTGATTCTGAGTAACATTTTTCTCCTCCATCTCTCCTTTTACACAGACTGTCCGATCCTGTGGTTTGTTCATCATGAATACCCTTTTGAGGTTTTGTTCATTATGAATACCTCTTAGGATTATCCTCGGACCAATATCTTCCTCCCGCGCGATTCTTGAGTTTCTTTTACTCTTTTGAATCCGTACGCTGAAAGAAGTGTTCGGCCCCATAATCTACAGATTTTTTGGGTCTTTACCGAACCTTTGTATTCTTTCTTACTCAAGAATACTCAAATACTTTTATTGCACCGGGAAACTCATATGATTTCTCGGGGCAATATATTTATGATTTACAGACAAAAGATGTAAAAACCAATATTTTTTAAAGGATAGGAATACTTTTTATTTATTTAAAAACTGCATAAACGCATATTTTTCAATGGTAAGGGCTTACATAAGTTGATCCTTACGGGAAATCAAAATAACTTTAGCTCGTAGGTTTTAAAGATTTACAAAAGTTGTTTCTTATAGAAAGCCAAAATAACTTTAGCTCGTAGGCTTAAAGATTTTGTTTATTAAAACATAAGAGATTTGCCATAAAAGATTATAAGATTTTGTTTTTACAACATAAGAATTTTGCCATAGAGGCTATAAATTTTTTGTTTATAACATAAGAATTTTGATATAAAAGCTTATAAAATTCTGTTTTTATAACATAAGAACTTTGCCATAAGCAGAGGGTGCTAACGCATATGAAGCTTTGGGAATCATCAACTCGTCAAGGTATCGGGCTGAAAAACTCATGCCCGTCCCGAGAGGCTTCGAAGGAGGTTAACTCCGAATTCTATGTAAACATCTCTTCAAGGAACAGAGTGGATCACGTCGTGCCGGTTTAAAGAGGTTTCGAAGGAGGATAAATCAGACTCCAATATAATCGTCTCTTCAAGGTATTGAGTAGAGCATGTTGTGCCGGTCCCGAGAGTTCCGGGAGAGTATAACTCAAACCCCGTAGAAATCATTCATCGAGGTTCCGTGCAGAACATGTCATCTCGTCCCGAAAGGCGCCGGGGGAGGATAACTCACTCCCCAGAAGAATCATCTCTAAAGACAACAGGCATAACACGTCTTCTCGTTCCGAGAGGCGCCGGGGGAGGATAGCTCACTCCCCGGAGGAATCATCTCTTTTGGGTACCGGGCAGATTATGTCTTGCCCGTCCAAAAAGGTATTGGGGAGGATAACTCACTCCCCGGAGGAATCATCTATTTTGGGTACCGGGCAGATCATGTCTGGCCCGTCCAAAAAGGTACTGGGGAGGATAACTCACTCCCCGGAGGAATCATCTCTTTTGGGTACCGGGCAGATCATGTCTGGCCCGTCCAAAAAGGTACTGGGGAGGATAACTCACTCCCCGGAGAAATCATCTCTTTAGGGTACCGGGCAGATCATGTCTGGCCCGTCCAAAAAGGTACTGGGGAGGATAACTCACTCCCCGGAGGAATCATCTCTTTTGGGTACCGGGCAGATCATGTCTGGCCCGTCCAAAAAGGTACTGGGGAGGATAACTCACTCCCCAGAGGAATCATCTCTTTTGGATACCGGGCAGATCATGTCTGGCCCGTCCAAAAAGGTACTGGGGAGGATAACTCACTCCCCGGAGGAATCATCTCTTTTGGGTACCGGGCAGATCATGTCTGGCCCGTCCAAAAAGGTACTGGGGAGGATAACTCACTCCCCGGAGGAATCATCTCTTTTGGATACCGGGCAGATCATGTCTGGCCCGTCCAAAAAGGTACTGGGGAGGATAACTCACTCCCCGGAGGAATCATCTCTTTTTGGTACCGGGCAGATCATGTCTGGCCCGTCCGAAAAGGTACTGGGGAGGATAACTCACTCCCCGGAGGAATCATCTCTTTTGGGTACCGGGCAGATCATGTCTGGCCCGTCCAAAAAGGTACTGGGGAGGATAACTCACTCCCCGGAGGAATCATCTCTTTTGGATACCGGGCAGATCATGTCTGGCCCGTCCAAAAAGGTACTGGGGAGGATAACTCACTCCCCGGAGGAATCATCTCTTTTGGGTACCGGGCAGATCATGTCTGGCCCGTCCAAAAAGGTATTGGGGAGTATAACTCACTCCACGGAGAAATCATCTCTTTAGGGTATCGGGCAGATCATGTCTGGCCCGTCCAAAAAGGTACTGGGGAGGATAACTCACTCCCCGGAGGAATCATCTCTTTTGGGTACCGGGCAGATCATGTCTGGCCCGTCCAAAAAGGTACTGGGGAGGATAACTCACTCCCCGGAGGAATCATCTCTTTTGGATACCGGGCAGATCATGTCTGGCCCGTCCAAAAAGGTATTGGGGAGGATAACTCACTCCCCGGAGGAATCATCTCTTTTGGGTACCGGGCAGATCATGTCTGGCCCGTCCAAAAATGTATTGGGGAGTATAACTCACTCCCCGGAGAAATCATCTCTTTAGGGTACCGGGCAGATCATGTCTTGCCCGTCCCGAGAGGTTCTGGGGAGGATAACTCACTCCCCGGTGGAATCATCTCTTTTGGGTACCGGGCAGATCATGTCTGGCCCGTCCAAAAAGGTATTGGGGAGTATAACTCACTCCCCGGAGAAATCATCTCTTTAGGGTACCGGGCAGATCATGTCTGGCCCGTCCGAAAAGGTACTGGGGAGGATAACTCACTCCCCGGAGGAATCATCTCTTTTGGGTACCGGGCAGATCATGTCTGGCCCGTCCAAAAAGGTACTGGGGAGGATAACTCACTCCCCGGAGGAATCATCTCTTTTGGATACCGGGCAGATCATGTCTGGCCCGTCCAAAAAGGTACTGGGGAGGATAACTCACTCCCCGGAGGAATCATCTCTTTTGGGTACCGGGCAGATCATGTCTGGCCCGTCCAAAAAGGTATTGGGGAGTATAACTCACTCCCCGGAGAAATCATCTCTTTAGGGTACCGGGCAGATCATGTCTGGCCCGTCCAAAAAGGTACTGGGGAGGATAACTCACTCCCCGGAGGAATCATCTCTTTTGGGTACCGGGCAGATCATGTCTGGCCCGTCCAAAAAGGTACTGGGGAGGATAACTCACTCCCCGGAGGAATCATCTCTTTTGGATACCGGGCAGATCATGTCTGGCCCGTCCAAAAAGGTATTGGGGAGTATAACTCACTCCCCGGAGAAATCATCTCTTTAGGGTACCGGGCAGATCATGTCTGGCCCGTCCGAAAAGGTACTGGGGAGGATAACTCACTCCCCGGAGGAATCATCTCTTTTGGGTACCGGGCAGATCATGTCTGGCCCGTCCAAAAAGGTACTGGGGAGGATAACTCACTCCCCGGAGGAATCATCTCTTTTGGATACCGGGCAGATCATGTCTGGCCCGTCCAAAAAGGTACTGGGGAGGATAACTCACTCCCCGGAGGAATCATCTCTTTTGGGTACCGGGCAGATCATGTCTGGCCCGTCCAAAAAGGTATTGGGGAGTATAACTCACTCCCCGGAGAAATCATCTCTTTAGGGTACCGGGCAGATCATGTCTGGCCCGTCCAAAAAGGTACTAGGGAGGATAACTCACTCCCCGGAGGAATCATCTCTTTTGGGTACCGGGCAGATCATGTCTGGCCCGTCCAAAAAGGTACTGGGGAGGATAACTCACTCCCCGGAGGAATCATCTCTTTTGGATACCGGGCAGATCATGTCTGGCCCGTCCAAAAAGGTATTGGGGAGGATAACTCACTCCCCGGAGGAATCATCTCTTTTGGGTACCGGGCAGATCATGTCTTGCCCGTCCAAAAAGGTACTGGGGAGGATAACTCACTCCCCGGAGGAATCATCTCTATTGGGTACCGGGCAGATCATGTCTGGCCCGTCCAAAAAGGTACTGGGGAGGATAACTCACTTCCCGGAGGAATCATCTCTTTTGGATACCGGGCAGATCATGTCTGGCCCGTCCAAAAAGGTACTGGGGAGGATAACTCACTCCCCGGAGGAATCATCTCTTTTGGGTACCGGGCAGATCATGTCTGGCCCGTCCAAAAAGGTACTGGGGAGGATAACTCACTCCCCGGAGGAATCATCTCTTTTGGGTACCGGGCAGATCATGTCTGGCCCGTCCAAAAAGGTACTGGGGAGGATAACTCACTCCCCGGAGGAATCATCTCTTTTGGATACCGGGCAGATCATGTCTGGCCCGTCCAAAAAGGTACTGGGGAGGATAACTCACTCCCCGGAGGAATCATCTCTTTTGGGTACCGGGCAGATCATGTCTGGCCCGTCCAAAAAGGTACTGGGGAGGATAACTCACTCCCCGGAGGAATCATCTCTTTTGGATACCGGGCAGATCATGTCTGGCCCGTCCAAAAAGGTACTGGGGAGGATAACTCACTCCCCGGAGGAATCATCTCTTTTTGGTACCGGGCAGATCATGTCTGGCCCGTCCGAAAAGGTACTGGGGAGGATAACTCACTCCCCGGAGGAATCATCTCTTTTGGGTACCGGGCAGATCATGTCTGGCCCGTCCAAAAAGGTACTGGGAGGATAACTCACTCCCCGGAGGAATCATCTCTTTTGGATACCGGGCAGATCATGTCTGGCCCGTCCAAAAAGGTACTGGGGAGGATAACTCACTCCCCGGAGGAATCATCTCTTTTGGGTACCGGGCAGATCATGTCTGGCCCGTCCAAAAAGGTATTGGGGAGTATAACTCACTCCCCGGAGAAATCATCTCTTTAGGGTACCGGGCAGATCATGTCTGGCCCGTCCAAAAAGGTACTGGGGAGGATAACTCACTCCCCGGAGGAATCATCTCTTTTGGGTACCGGGCAGATCATGTCTGGCCCGTCCAAAAAGGTACTGGGGAGGATAACTCACTCCCCGGAGGAATCATCTCTTTTGGATACCGGGCAGATCATGTCTGGCCCGTCCAAAAAGGTATTGGGGAGGATAACTCACTCCCCGGAGGAATCATCTCTTTTGGGTACCGGGCAGATCATGTCTGGCCCGTCCAAAAATGTATTGGGGAGTATAACTCACTCCCCGGAGAAATCATCTCTTTAGGGTACCGGGCAGATCATGTCTTGCCCGTCCCGAGAGGTTCTGGGGAGGATAACTCACTCCCCGGAGGAATCATCTCTTTTGGGTACCGGGCAGATCATGTCTGGCCCGTCCAAAAAGGTATTGGGGAGTATAACTCACTCCCCGGAGAAATCATCTCTTTAGTGTACCGGGCAGATCATGTCTGGCCCGTCCGAAAAGGTACTGGGGAGGATAACTCACTCCCCGGAGGAATCATCTCTTTTGGGTACCGGGCAGATCATGTCTGGCCCGTCCAAAAAGGTACTGGGGAGGATAACTCACTCCCCGGAGGAATCATCTCTTTTGGATACCGGGCAGATCATGTCTGGCCCGTCCAAAAAGGTACTGGGGAGGATAACTCACTCCCCGGAGGAATCATCTCTTTTGGGTACCGGGCAGATCATGTCTGGCCCGTCCAAAAAGGTATTGGGGAGTATAACTCACTCCCCGGAGAAATCATCTCTTTAGGGTACCGGGCAGATCATGTCTGGCCCGTCCAAAAAGGTACTGGGGAGGATAACTCACTCCCCGGAGGAATCATCTCTTTTGGGTACCGGGCAGATCATGTCTGGCCCGTCCAAAAAGGTACTGGGGAGGATAACTCACTCCCCGGAGGAATCATCTCTTTTGGATACCGGGCAGATCATGTCTGGCCCGTCCAAAAAGGTATTGGGGAGGATAACTCACTCCCCGGAGGAATCATCTCTTTTGGGTACCGGGCAGATCATGTCTGGCCCGTCCAAAAATGTATTGGGGAGTATAACTCACTCCCCGGAGAAATCATCTCTTTAGGGTACCGGGCAGATCATGTCTTGCCCGTCCCGAGAGGTTTTGTGGTAGATTTTCGTGGGACCAAGCCTTAGATAATTTTTATAAGTTGTGATGCTATTTACAAACATATTTTCTTTTGTATAAAACATTTTGCAATATGTAAGACTCAATTAGATTTCGAGATAAGAAATATGTTTATACATGATAAGAATAATTTACTTAAAGCACATAAGAAACATGTTTGATTCTCCAAGTACGCTAATAGATAAGGAAATTTTGTTTGTACTTTATAACATAGTATTTTCACGTGTATGATATGTAGGATTTATCCCATGAAAATTCCTTTATATTCTAAAATTACATTTTTTGAAATTAATATCGTATAATAATGCTCAAGAATCTCAAAGATTTCAATTAGGTTTTTTCACATGATAATATTCATTTTTAGTTATTACGATAATATTGGCAATGTGAACTTCTATAGTTTTACCAATATAATTTCCAAAAATAGTATTTACTAACCTTTGAATTGTAGCACCAGTATTTTTGAGTCCAAAAAGCATTCGTGACCTGCATCCAATCATCTACTTCGTGTAGAATGATGTTTGCTCGACGTCGCCTAGGTGCTCCAGGATTTGATGGTATCCTATCAAGAAATGTTAGTTTGGCTCTCAAAGGCCTCTGTTTATTTCGATCACAACTTTATGTTTCACCCGGGTCTTAACCTTTAGATCTAGGTATTCATCCCCGGGCATCGGCCCCAGCCTTTTCCCGACCGATTGGTAGAGACTACATCTACACAAGAGTCTTATGTCCGTGAGATTGTCTCCAATCACCAGAGTTTGTTCTTGCTCGGTTACTCCAGCTATAGGCCTTTCTGAGGTACTCACATTGACCTTTCTGGGTTACTTGCCCCGGCCGATCAGGAGTACTTGCACCGTCCGATCGGGCTTAATTGCACCGTCCGTTCCGGAGTACTTGCACCGTCCGATCAGGGTTACTTGCCCCGGCCGATCAGGAGTACTTGCACCATCCGATCAGGCTTAGTTGCATCGTCTGTTCAGGAGTACTTGCACCGTCCGATCAGGGTTACTTGCCCCGACCGATCAGGAGTACTTGCACCGTCCGATCGGGGTTACTTGCCCCGGCCGATCAGGAGTACTTGCACCGTCCGATCAGGGTTACTTGCCCCGACCGTTCTCGGTAGTCGCCCTGGGCTTCGGGTGCTCACCGATATTACGGGCCCCAAGCTCGGGGTTTTGTTTGTAAAGTTTCTTTAAGTCATTTGGAATTCTTGTTTCCTTTTACACCGTGTTCGTCCGGCGTGAAATTGCATTTTAGCTTTAAGTTTATTTTAATATTTTCATTTTGTGTTAGTTCGATATATCAATCATAAGAGAAATACAACAAACATAACTTAATAATTAAAAGATCGCCCTGCACCGTGCAATCTGCCCCGGTGGGGATCAGTAACTTAAAAGATCGCCCTGCACCGTGAAATCTGCCCCGGTGGGGATCAGTAAATTAAAAGACCACCTTGCACCGTGCAATCTGCCCCGGTGGGGATCAGTACGTAATTTGATACAAGAGTATTAAGGCGAGGCCACCGGCTCAAAGGCTTTCATAAATGGCCTGCCCAAAAGAGTGTTACAACGCTTATATTGTAGCATTTATTTTGGCCGGTGGAGTTAAGAATTGCCCGGGATTCATCCGTAGATTTACCCTGGCTAACTGCAAAATCCCTCTGGCCATTTGCAAAATAGTTGTTGCACTCTGTCCGTAATTTGGTTTGCATGAGTTGAATTTCTGGTTGCATGGGCGCATGCTCGACCATTGGGTCCAGGGGCTCTCTTCGATAACCGGTCGGTGTCGGCAAGATCTGACTTTCATTCACTCTTTTCTCTATATCCGAGAATCGGTGGAACAAATCTGCTATCACCGGGTTATCACCTAGGGCTGCTGAAGCTCTTCCCGGTGAAAGGCCTCCCGGGCGCCCGTGCATGTCATTTTGGTTGTCTCGGCTTTGTCTCCCCGACGGAATGGCAACATATTCTGCTTTTTCGTTATGATGAAAAGCGAACTTCTGCCAAAGATCTCATCTAGGAGTGCGGCTAGACTTCCATGGGCCCCGGTTGTACTACCCCGGGAAATATCTGGACTTTCCCGGGCCCTCAATAGAGTTTCCCGAGGCCTCACTGGAATTTCCCAGGGCCTCTTTCAGAGGCTCTCCCGGGCAGTCTTTTGAGCGTGTATGCATGCTAATTGCATGTCTAACAAGATTAGTCAACATATACTTTCTAATATAAAAAAGGTACATGCACCAAAATTATCAACGATGATAGATCTCTCTATGCATGAGAATTTGGCATTTATAATGAGGATGAAGGGCTGCATGTCTTACCTCAATATCGTTTTTTCGATCTATGGGTGCATGGTGGCCTTCCTCCTTTCCCGTGGAATCTGCTGGCAACTTTCCCGGGGCGATCAGCTGGTCTTTTTTCATCAACCATTGTTTCTTTAGAAGCTTTTCTGCAACTCGATTCTTGATGTTCCCTCCTTCTAGCGCCAACTGTTTTGGGTCGTTTTATGCTTTGTCGGTAATATCTGCTTTGACGGTGAAATTCGCTGGAATCGGAGGGTTAGCAAACAACACAAAAACTAATATGATATGATATAGAAACAAACAGATCGAGTTATATGCAGAAATCATAAGTAATGGAAATGGAAGCTCAAAGCTCCTCTTCATTCATATATCCATACTTAGACAATTTAGAAATATAGTTATGCATCTTTGGTAATTTAATAAATAAAAGTTAATAAAAACGATAACGAAAATGACACGATCACTAGGCATCAATGCCCCCTTTTCAGGTCTTTATTTCTCTTATAGAGTATTTAGGCCATAGCCATTTTAGGAAGTGAATTCCTTTTACAAGTGGTTTTCTCTCTCTTTCCTTTTTCCACCCCCTTTTTACATATGAAGAGCATCTATTTATAGGCATTCATGCATGTGATGCTTCTCTATTCTTATGACACCTATCAGCCACATATTCAGCTTTATTGACAACTATTTAGCATGCATTTGACATGTGTAAAACATGTAGTGGACCAACTAAACCACTATCTTTGTTTGTTACTCTACTGGTAATCGCACCGGGAAATCACTGTTTGCTGCCTGGTAACTCTTTAGCTCTTCTCTCAGTTCTGCCCTGGGAAAAAAGTCTTACTTCCCCCGTGCGATCTTTCCTGTCCGATTTCTTGTATTCTTTGGATAATAATTCTTGCTTTGGCTTTGACTGGTCTTCTTTGACTCTTTCTTTGATGATGTGGCACCGGTCTTCTTGACACGTGTAGGTGGCGGATTTTCATGGCACAACAGCTCTAACATGTATAGAAAAATAGAGTGAGAAAATAAATGAATAATGGTCTAACACTTAGACTTTGCAAATGACAAGATTCAACAATTAAGCATTTCAAGTATTACTGCAAATAATCAACTTGAAATGTGGCTAGTAGACTCTCTCCAAACAAGGAAATATTATGCAATATAGCATACTATGTTAAATGCTGTTAATCAAGCACTTTTCGATCATTCATTGGTTTTTTGATCACCCTTCATTGGTGTGTGTGTTTGTGTGTAATTTTTAATATTTCACTATTCGATTTCTAAGCGTTTTTGTATTTGAATTAGTATTCAAATCCTTTGAATAAGACCATATGATTTTGAGTTAGAATGAAATTTCATTCCTGAGTTAAAAAATATCGCCCAAATATTTGAATATATTATATGTATCATTAAAATTTTAAATTTAATTATTATAACTCAAATAATAATTACAAAATAAAAATTAAATAACATTTCTATAAAATATTTCTTCATATTTTGCATTTCATTTTTTTGAATGCAAATCATCAAGTCGAACCAAATCACAAATTGAGTTAAAATAATTCGATTCAAAATATACATTTATTTGAATTCAAATCATCAAAAGTCAAAAGTCGAACCAAATCACAAATTGAGTTAAAATAATTCGATTCAAAATATACATTTTTTCTAATGCAAATTATCAAAAGTCGAATCGAATCACAAATTTTGTTAAAATACTTCGATTCAAAATATAATTTATTTATTTATGTCAATATTCTTAACAAATGTTATATATATTTTTCTTAGTAGTTTTTTTTCATCAATTATAAATTGTTGTCTTTAAAGAATATAATTATTGTTTATTTTATTCTTTTGTGTGAATAATAGATAACACATTATTTATATAAAATAATATAATTATTGTTTTTTTTTCTTTTGTGTATAAAATAGATAACAAATTATTTATATAACAATGACATGTTAGAATTTTTTTAAGACTGTTTCAATGTTTGTAATTTAACTATTTTCGTCCAATTAATTAAAAAATAGAAAAAAGAAGAGAGGTTAAAAACAATTTAATAAAAAAAAGACAATATAAACATTTTATATAACAAAAAAAATTGAGTCGTGCTAACATGTATAGAATCATGGAGAGAGAAAACAATGATATATTCCGATTACTAATATAAAGAAAAATATGTATTAATATAATAATTAAAATTTATCAAATTCGTACGCGCGCTCGTATAGATAGATATTGATTTAAATGTAGATTGTAATATTCTAAATTAATAAACTAAAATGTTAAATAAATATATTAGCAGGTTAATGTTTTTTGTTTTATTTTATTTATGAAAAAGTGTGACCATTCGCGTGTGGCAGAAAGAGTGGCAGAAAGAGTAATATCATTTATTTTGATATGTTAGAATGATTGTAAGTTCCATATCATACACTCCTTTAGCATAATGTTTGTATTCAAATTTCAAAACAAAATACTACTATAAATTACTCCTACTAGCTAGTAGTAATATTTATTTTCTTCCATCACCAAGCAAGTTTGTTACATGAGTATTATTATTGAAATCTGCAACAACTTTCACTATAACTCACACACACACACTGAGCGGGTCGAATACAAACACGTCGTACGCGCGCTCTGATCTAAACTCGAACAAACTAAGATAAGATAAATCGAAAAGCTGCGGCTTCTAAATACGAATTAATGGACTAGCTAGTTTATTCTTCATCTCTCCATGAGCTAGCCGATGGGCTAAAAAGACTTAAAACCGGTGCAAAAATCTTAATCAACAATATGCATGCAATAACAGACGTCGTCTAGAGACCCTGGTCGATGAGATAATCAGCGAGCCTTTCAACAACCATGTTGCACTGCCCTGGCGTGACTGGCTCCTCGTACACCCCAATCACCAGTGCTTGTCCTGTTTTCTTGATTGTGATCCCTCCCGTACCCTATCCAACATCGATCATATGTAATATTTGAATTAATATTTGAATTACAAATATATATATATATATATATTTACAATAATAACTCAATCACACATATATACAGTACGTACCTTCTTTCCACGAATGACTGCGTTAGGCTCTCCTTGGATGACCATGTACTTTGCCCCATCGACGAATAGCCCAGTCGGGGCCAGATGCCCCGGCTCGTCTAAGTCGGTCATTATGCCCTTCACCTCATCAGGCTTTAACTGGAATTGAAAACACACACAATTACATATATATATATATATATAAGATTACTAGCTATTTCTTACTAACAATATATATATATATATAATACTATCGTCGTATATTAATTAATTACCTGAGGGAAGGCTGAGCTCTGGGCCCAGACGGCACCGTCGTGGCCCATGATGGCTGCGGATGCGAGGCGGAGGCCCGCGTGGCCCTCGATGTCGCACATCAAATGTTCGTCGACATATGTTTGCCACGACATTTTTCCTTTTCTTTTTTCTTTCTTTCTTTCTTTTTTTCTTCTTTGTTCTAAATGTGATGATATTATTCCGATGAGTGTTTTGGTTGAATAGTTATTAGAGAGTGATGAGAGGCATTGCGTGCATAATCCTCTCGGGACCGTCCATTCACTTATGCCTACATTCCATCCAAACCATTCATGCATATTCATCGAATTGGTCAACTACGTACGTATAAACCATTTAATTGTTTGTTAATTATTTCTAATATATATATACACACTTTAATTTTTATTGTTTCTGAAAATGCGACAGATTATTATGGTATAATTTCTTGAGATAGAACTCCTTATGTTTTTATTGTTTCTGGAAATGCGACGAAGATTTAGATATGTATCAATAGATAAATAGTAAATCTTAGCAACAAAAAGAACCAAGTTCTGATAAAGGATTGATGAGAAACATTTGGTTGGGAAGTTATAAGAGTATGCAACTGCATTCTCTGAGTAGTCTTGAATGATACATTTCACACATATATCATCAAATATAATCCAACACCACTCAATTTTGGTTAGTGTTCTGTTCATTTTCACGTGTGTATGTCGTTTTTCCATCCGAAACTGAATCATATAAAAGTCTCAAATTCTACTACACAGATCCTCAACTCCTAGCTTGTCATAAAGAAAACTTGCTGCAGTTAGCTTCAATGCACGGTAGAACTCAGCATAGCACACAAGAGTCGATAAAGATCAGCATAAATTTCATCCACCCACACGGTAAGATCTTCCCCTGAAAACCGCGCCAGCGGTCCTGTCTGGCTGAGCCGTATTTACCGTTGGAGCACCAATTCTCCACCTTGCCACTAGTTTATGTCTAAGAAAGAATGCACGTCAAGGAGAAAAATAATCTCAAACAAACAATAATAAAATGTACTCAAGTTTCATATTCCTATCGTAAGGAAATATGCTACTAAATCATCAGGCGCGTGTTTATGATAAAACTCGCTGAAAGGATACATCAAGGTGGGTGTCTTGAGTATGTTCCTGCCACCAGCAAGCGGGTGCAACACTGTGAGGAAATAATAAAGATGCCCAGCAATAATACCCAACAGATCGGGGACAATTGGGGAACCAAAGATGACATCTAAGCACAGCATTGCCCATGGCAGATAAAACGCCTGATAGGAAGGGTAAAAGGGTAATTAGCCACAAATACTCTAGAAATCACAAAAAAATGCTCTGATGTCAGAAATCCAAACACGAAGTGAATTACCTTGAGAGTAACAAGACCATACAAGTTGATATTGGCATTTGGGAATTCCCTACTCCATACATACAGAAGCATGAAAACAAGCGATACGCCTAGAACAGGAGACTCGAAGAAGGGAATGGCAGACAAAACCTATACAAACATGAAAAAGGTGGATGAAAAACGAACAGAACAAACCCCAATAGAAATTAAGTTTATCAATTTTTTACAGCAGAAAAACATCCTTAACATACCAATAGAGATAGAGCTCCAAACAACATCATCCACAAGAAATCAGATGTGCGCCTTTGGAAAGGTCCAGTCTCCAGTTGAACTCCATATCTTGCTCTACATGAACAAGTAGTAGTTTAAAGAAATATTCAACAAAAGCTCAATCACCAGTATTAACAAAACTAAGATATAATAATGTATGCAACGTACATCATTAAGAGCCGAATGCCAAAATTGATAGAGAACTTGCCAAGAAAGAAGAAGTTGGTAACTAGTCGCCAAACCTGGAGTAAAGATTGAAACAGTGTCAGAAAAATTACAATTTAAAAAAAGTATCAACTTACAAATTTAATACCCAACAAGTGTTCACTAGTAGTCTAGTTCTGTATCATCCTCAAATAGAAAGGGTGGGATAAATTTGTGAGAAGAGAAACCCAAAAACACAGAACGTCAGCGCCCCATCAAATATTTTCATATATCAAATGTTGATATTTACTTTCATTTCAGCCAATTTGTGGGAGGGGAGGAAGGAGAGGATAATGAATTTCATGCTTTTCCCTTTCTGCCTGCTTGCGTAGCTACATTTTTTTAGTTTCATCCATGTTTTTATTTTTTTCAAAATTAATATGGATCAGTGTGTCACACTCGTGACAGGAAGAAAGCACCAACTGACAACCATAGTTCAAAGTGAGTAGAGGTTTCCAACTATCTCGTATATGCTACTGAGCTATGAACCTCGCTTATTCTACATCTTTCTTTGCATATAAAAGTCAAAAAGAAAATTTTGAAAATACAAGATGTAAGCCCATCAAATCTGCAATTTTCGCCTCTCCTAAATGGAACATGTTCACTTCTGAAGTACATCACCTTGTTCTGGATTGAGTATCATTTGGTTAGTTAAGTTCAGAAAGTTTACTTAACCTCACGAGTAGCTAGTATTGACCTATACTCCGTCATGAAGAATCATTAGTCCTCAATCATAGATTTCAGATAATATTCCCTCGAAGAGATTGTTTTGCATGCAATAGCATGGTCTACAATATACATTGGGTATCAATTTAGAGGACGATTGAGTCAAGATGTCTCTCATGGTACACATCTAATAATCTAGGTTTTTGAAACTTCTTTCTTAACTGTATCAGTAATGATTTACAATTATGCTCTAACCTTGAAGAATTTTGACACCTTATATAGGACCCAAAAAGAATAGTAATCAAGGAATATAAGGTTACGACAAGTGTGATTATAAGTGGTTTTCCAAATCTACATTGACTAACTATTTGAGTGAGTCGGTACCAGTAACCACTAGACCAATGACCACGGGAAAACTTTTCAGTTTCACAAAACATTTCCCCACATCTTTCTTAATTTTATCAAAAGGGAGCTATGCTGGCAGATTTTCTTAAGTGGTAATGGAGAGGGAGTGGCCCCATGATGTTAATTTGTTGACCAACCATATGAAAGTATGAAACAACTGTCAGTAGTAAAGAGGGCCATAAGATATCTCGTCCCTATAGTACGTTAACTTTAATCTAATCACAAGTACATTCTCAAAATTCACAATTTACTTATTATGTTAGGAGGCATTTCATAAGCCATTGTGAAAGCAAACATAGCAGAGATAACTCAAACGTAAAAAAAACTCTTACTAACTTGTAAATACAGATTTGTCCTAATGCACGACAAGGTTGCATACGATTACAGAAAAGAAAATCTCAAACGAAAATTAGAGAGGAAATACTTAATTGTCATTGCTTCTGTTCACATGAAAACTCACACTGCTAAATGAATATGAAATGATAAGAATAAATGGTCTACCTCTTAGACAACATACAGAATAATGAATATAACTTGAAGGATATTTTAATTTCTCTACATAAAATATATTTATAACTTTAATTCATGAACGAAATTTGGCAAGAAGTAAAGCATTTACCTGGAAATGCCAGA
The DNA here is from genome assembly GCA_954870475.1 of Euphrasia confusa. NCBI lineage: Eukaryota > Viridiplantae > Streptophyta > Magnoliopsida > Lamiales > Orobanchaceae > Euphrasia > Euphrasia confusa. Next base: position 32,007,925 of record OX940960.1, read on the forward strand.
TTGATAGTTCAAATGTGTTTGCAATTTGGGCAGGTTGGAGCAATCCAATCTGGCATGCAACAGTGACCATAAAGCACACAGTCCCATATGCCTTAGTTATGGGTGGAAGAGAATTGTAGAATCTGCACAGGAGAAAATTGGAGATATGAAATTATTAATTGATACATTATAGATGATAGAAAATCAGTTTTCGAGTAAGTTTGCTCACTTATCAGATCTCATTCATTAAATATGCAAATTATTACTGTATATCATTACCGAACAAAAAAAAATCTATATAAGTACCAATTCAATAGTCATACAAAACAAGGAAAAGGAAATGCTAAAGGATTATGGATATGCAGTTCACATGAACCTGTAAATAGCAAGGCTAAAGAGTTCAAAGTTCAAACAGCAAGAAAGGTAGAATGTAATAAAGGCAATCAAACATGCGGTCAATGCTTTACTATCAAGAACTCTTGAGGGTACCTTCTTCTATGTCTTAGGACCCTATGCAAAATGAAGGACACCTGAACTATATCTGTTCCTTCTGCAATCAAAAGATACTAGTGTCCTTGGGATAGGTACAGTGGCCCACTCACTCCAATGCTAGCCTATTCTAAAATCAGACACTTATTTATTATCCTGTTCTTTGCCCAGATATAAATTCAGGACTCGAACATTATCAACGTCAAGATTCTAAATTTCAAATGGTAAGCTTCCAAGATTTCATCAAAACGAATTACAAATAATCATTGAACCGATTAAGCCAGATACTAGGGTTTGGGGTACTAGTGAAACCACCATTTAGTCATATGAAGTTATTTTGATCCAAAAAAAAGTACAACAAAAATTTCTTAGTGGTTTTTTATAAAAAAATTGACGCAATGTTGTTTCCCAGTTGTGGCTTCTTTAAAAATGCCTATTTTCAGCACATGGTAATCTTCCATAATCGCCCCATCACCATCGACAAAGATTCCAGACTGCGATGATCACAAATTCCAACCAGTTGCAGTCACATTAAACATTGTGTGTGGGTGTGGGTGTGGGTGTGTGTGTGTGTGTGTGTGTGTGTGTGTGTGTGTGTGTGGGGGGGGGGGGGGGGGGGGGGGGGGGGGGTTCAATCCCATCTGAACCCCCTTAATCCTGAGTACTTGCATAAGGGTATACTAGGATATGCAAAACCAAAAGGCAAACTTTCATCAAAGTTGCAAAGATTAATTGGGCATACACCAATCTCCCATCAAAAATCATCAATTACAAATTCAAAGCAACATAAATAAATAAATAAATATTTGTCTGTCAAAAACCCTGTTAGCCAAATTACAAATTTCATATCCAGAAAACTCGAAAAATAAACCAGGCCAAAAAATACAAATACAGCATCAGTAGATCGTAACATTCAGAATAGAAACATAAAAAACGAAAGGTGAGAGATAGAGATAGAATAATTACTCGGCCGGGGAAGACATGGTAAATCGGATGGATTGAACAAGTAACTCCAAGAATAAAACGATCTCAGCAAGATTTTCTCAGGTTTTCAAACAGTAGCCTGATTGGAGGTACGATAAAAAGGAGAAATGAAAAGAAATACAGTATTCAACAGAGAGCAGAATACGAGAAGAACCCAGAACCTTCGCTGGTTTGGATTGTTGGGTTCGTGGACTTGTCGCTAAATGGGCACAATTACGCGTTCATTTGTGTAATTGTAATTTTAATTATAATAAATACAAAAAATATTTCTTGTGAAAACTTAAGATTATAATTAAAAAATATATAAGTAATACAAAAATTATGTATAATAGTAGTAAATATATTGCAAAACATATTGAAAAATAAATGTAAAATAAAAATATAGTAGTTTATTATAAAATATTATTTATAATCTATAAAATATATTTTATAATATATAAAAATTATAATTATTATAAAAAAAATCCAGTTTCAATTCATTTCAAGTTTTTCATAAAAGTTTAATGAAGTCTAAACCCTTACTAAATGAATGAGCATGAATTGAATTAGTTTCACATTACAAAAATGAGAGATTATCAACTACTACTACTATTATTACTACTATAATCTATCATTCACAGTACCCAGAGAGTAATCAAATTTATCTGCAGGTGAGCAAAATACAAGTTAAGTGAATAAATATTATGGTCAAATGGAATACAAAATTATACTAAAATCCCGAGCGACTTCACCAACAAAATTACATGTCAGCGACAGACCACAGGTATGCCTCTCTATCTGTAGCTCGTTTTTCATTCGTCCTCTTAAACATCTCCTTCTCATATCCTACAAACAAACATGGGACCGACTTGGATTATTCCCCACTTGCCGTACAAAATAACATGTATACAAATAACAGAAGCAAGAACAGAATAGAGAAGAAAATGTGGTTTACCAGTACTGCGGTCAACACCATCCCAGTGTCTCCCTGGTTTGATCCCGTAACGATTGGGTGCAGCTTCAAGTCCTCTTCGTATCCAGCTGTGACTTGGGACCTCCTGGGGAACTATGAACCCGGATGCTTTCATCTTCTCATTATCACCTAGGTCTGGAAGAACAGCCTCCAAATGCTTTTTCTGAAAAAATGAAAATTTTAATTTTGATTGAGCATGGAGGCAAGTAGGAAATAAAAGCATAACAAATCTATTTCAGTAATTCAGTTGAACAGAAAGAAGTCAAGTCAGTTACGTTTCAGACTTTCAGTTAAATATAGAAAAAAAAGAAGCATATTAAAATCAGTAGTGAGGAGTAACAGCTTGCCTTGACTAAATGTGCCATGGGATCGCCCCATCGAACTCGTTCCTTGAGCATTGTGTCGAGATCAGGGTCATCCCTGCAGTAGAAATTGCAACACGTGAAATGTGTAACATACAAAAATATTGTAGCAAAATTTTCCATTGTACAGGAACATATCTAATAATGAACATTAATCATGAGGTGGTACACAAGTCGAATTCAATTAGTATAGCGAAGCAGCCCCAGTTCCTTTACCATTGAGTATTTTTCACATAATAGATTTTTTTTAAAAATTTTCCCAGAATGCCATAAGTCTAGAACAAAACATGTGGTGTCTATAGAGAAAGACAAAAAACAGTTTCAGAATTACCTGCTCCTAGAAAATGGTTTATCCTTATCCGTTTCCATTTCCTGCAATCTGGCTTCAGCTTCCCGCTTCTGAGCCAGCCCTTTGCCCCATTCCAGTTTTATTTCCTGAAAGCAAGACATTAGTCCGGGTCCATGATATCATTACATTTAAAGCACAATCATAATCTCTTGTGTGTACTACTACATTTAGATGAAGTAAAAGGTGAGCGATTCAGAAAAGTACATTAGTAGGAGGAAGAAGAGTATTCTGAAATAATAACCATGAATAGGTCATGTGATCAGTTCACACTTTGTACTTTATAACTGTGATGATCAGGTTCCAACCCTAAATCTTTCAGTTTCTATAAGATTTATACCCTTGAATCCTACCGATATTCAAATAATAATAATAATAATAACAACTAGATGTATGGAATGAGTAGTCCATTTTCCATAACAATGTAAAGTTATAATGTCAAATAAAAAAAAATCAGATATAATCCGAAAACCAACTTTTATTATAATATGGTTTACCCACTGAAAGGATACCAGTAAAAAAAATGCCAGTATGAAAAGGAAGACGTTATAAACTATGGACAAAATTACTGGGCCTCAATATATCACCCAAAAAGGATCAACCATATCAAACTCATACCCATTAGCAGCAAAAAGTCAACTTTTAGGAAGTCAGCACTTAAAGTTCTATTGGAGCATACATCATTAAATCAGCACGGATAAAGATTTGTTGACAAGTATAGCAATTAATGTAACTTCACATATTTGATGCCACCAAAATGTTAATGATGATCTATTCAGCACAGGATATACGCTTCAACAGATGAGTCCAACTTCTCAAGCATATCCTTTTCTTCTTTGTCTCAACAATGAAAATAACTTGGTTTTTCAGGGACACTCTTATTCGATATATATTGAGATTAAAACACCAAAAGATATAATTCTAACATCAGATTCAAACTTTGTTGATATTATCCCAGTTCTAGATACCACTTTTAATTACCATGTCCTATGTTATGTTCACCGATATATAGGAGAAAAACACCTAAACTTAGCACAGGATATACGCTTCAATAGATGACTCTAACTTCTCAAGCATAGCCTTTTCTTTTGTGCCTCAACAATGAAAATAACTTGCTTTTCTAGGACACTCTTGTTCGATATAAATAGGGACTTTTAAAACATCCAAAGATATATTCTAACAGTTGAACCAAAACTTAGTTGATATTCTGCTAGTTCTAGATACTACTCCCTCCATCCCACTGCACGAGTGCACGGGTTACACTTTCCTTTTTCAGAGTCTCGTAAAAATGGTTCCACTTCATTTACAACCACACAATCTCATTTTACATAATAAAATATATTATTCCTTAATTTGTTCTCAAGTCTCAACAAACCTTCTGTAACCTTTTCAAAGGGACGAAGGGAATAGTTTTTATTACCATGCTCTATGCTACGTTCACCAATATATACAAGGAGGAAAACACCTAAACGTCTAAACTTATACTAAATGGGACCGAGAGCATAACTAAAGTAACAAAAGAACCATTTTATATTGTCCATTTATTACAGATTTAGAACAAAGATATTTTATTGGATGTAATAACCACTTTCCATGTTTGGAAGAACCTTCCGGAAATTCAGACCAAGAACTCCAAAGGGGAACCAAACTGAATTTAGGCGATTGAAGGAAAATTAATTGTTACTAATTTTTGGGGTAGACATGTCTCCAGATTTAAGATCATATTTAGTTACTATACATACCTTAGTAAGTATAAAAAAACCAGTTTCAATCTATTGCTTATCTATTAGACTAGCTTAAATTTTAGTGAACATGTATAGAATGAGAAAATTACAATAAACAGTAAGCCTGTTCAGTTAGACTTGGGCAAAGATCTTTAAGTACACAAAGATAGAAAAGGAACCTTGGGTTTCTCGTCTTTCATCCGTTCTTTCTTCTGAGAGTTGAGAAACTCCTCCTTTGACAGGCGTTTCCCTGGAACAGAAAACGGAAGCATGATGGACATTCTCTTGGTTAACAAATAATAAATGTCAAGAAGAAAAGACTTCTGACATACCAGTTTTTTTGTCGCGGTATACGGCTTCAGCACCTTGGCCGCTTACTGAAGGATCTAATGCATTAAACCTACCAAAATAATAACGAATGAAATAGTTAATAGGTTTGACTGACTCAACACAATGAAAAAATGAGCTATAGGAAATCAGCTTTGAATGCACAATATAATAAGGTTAGACTGCTTAGTGCTTAATTCAATCACACTGCAACTATCTCAAGCTATGAAGAGCATATTTAAACTGTAAAGTATATGATGAGAAGCATAACCATCACAAATAACTGAATAAACATCAAATGAAACACCGATTTTGTATAAACCAAGATATATTTAAATCAGTAATGTACAGAGGTGTGAAAAGTAGCAATAAATTACCTTATGTGATTTCTCAACTCAATAAATTAATTATGATAAAAAATAATTTCAGCACTGGTTATTGTGGATCACAACTTATTATGTGATAGGCATAAAACATTTAGTAGGTAAGAAAGGATACAGAGAGAGATAAGTGTGAAGGATGAAGGATCACAATGTGGAAACCAGTGAAAAGTGAAAACGAATGTGTATTGAGGAAGACTAGATAGGTACCTCGACCAATCTTCCTTTTTTGTTTTATCAATTTCCTCTTTAACATCTCTACCCGAAACCAACCCAGTTTTCGGACGATGTGAAGAAACTGTTGAGTCTTTCCGCCTCCTCCTTGGAGGAGATAGGTCAGAAGATGGAAGTGTAGCATCAGCTGTATCCTTGTCATCCAATCTGTTGATTGACCTCCTTGAAGAAGCAATTGAACTTGATCTCTCATTCCTGAACCTTCTGGGAGGCGAAAGATCCGCGACAGAAGAGGCACGCGACCCATCTTGATATCTAGAGTCACGACTAGCACGTCTAGGAGGAGAAATATCCGAATCCACTGCCTTGGGATGTGAAGATATTCTTCGTCCATGTTCAGGGACAGATGATTGCTTATCTTCTTGCGTCCGTCGAAGTGGGGACAAATCTCTGCCTCTATCAGATTCTGAAGCTTCTATATATGATCCAGATAAAGGGGTATCAAAACGTGTTTTTCTTTCAGATCTTTGAGGGCTCCTCTGATGCTTGCGAGTCTGTCTTGGCGGAGATAAATCAGAACCAGCTGGACCATCGGCTTCTTGTTCAGGTTTGGGTGATGGAGTATCATTCCTAAGCCTCCTTTTGCGAGGTGGAGAAATATCTGAACTCTGCTCTTCAGACTTCATAGTACTAGGAGTATCAGATACAGAAATCCAGCCACTTCCATCCTCAGAAATGACACCGAAAGGCCGTTTAGACTTAAGTTGCTCCAGTCTCCTCATACGCTTGACTTCAATATCTTCGTTGACTTGAGGCTTCTCTTCATCTATAAAAGATATTTATATAATAAAAACAAAGTAAAAAATATGAAGTGTTTCTATATATATATCAGGAGAGCGTAAATTCGGGCTACCTGCTGAACCTTCTTCGTCGTCCTCGGGGTTCAGTGGCTTTTGCCAAACGGGGTCTTGATCCACAACCAACACTCCACCAGCATCAGGTTTAACCTTTTTCCTCTTCTTCTTTTTCTTCTCCCTATCGTCGCTAGTTGTGTATTTTTTGAGATACTCTTTCAGCGAAGTTGACGCTGAAGATGACCCCACCATTGTGAATCAGTACAATCTCCTGAGACAGTTTTGAGGTGTTAGTAAGAGAGGCACCCTTACCTATTGAAGTACAATTTTTTTAAGGTTGTGCATCATGCATTGCCTTTGGAGTAACTTCATATCACTATATCGCCGTCCCTAATTCAATCGCAAATCGATTCATCGAAACAAAAAACTGTAGCAAGCATCTACTGCTGTAACAGATTAAGAGCATATCTATTAAGCCAGGCTCCTGTGAACACACACAGGCACAGAAACATAACAAAACAAAACCAATTAAAAGGGGGGAAATAATAAATTTGATAAAGTGGCTGTGGCAATTTGTCTAAGTTCAGTTACAAAATTTTCAAGTTACAGCATTTGCAGAAGAATTAGGTTTATGATTTCTGATCAGATTTCATTCAGAGTGAATCGGATATGACAAAAAACGAATATTAAAAAAGAATTGGTTCATGTTTCAACAGATAGGGAAAAGAAATAGAAAATAGACAGCAAACTAAAATCTAACCGATATCTTGTTATGCGGCGGCGGTGGCGGCGAGGGATGCTGGTGCCGCGCTGCGGCGCCGGCAACGACGGCAAGGTTTGCTGTCCTGGCCGAGGGTTTCGTTTGCAAAGTTAAATTTGATCGTCCGTATTATAAATTTTTAATCTTCGAACAATTTATACTCATATTTATTTATTTTAAATTTTAAAACAGTGCTGATTATACTCAAATATAGGTTATTACCAATAATTAATTTTTTTCTTGTGTGTTGGATGTGGGACAATACTTTGAGTTCATGAGCTTGAATTTTATGTTTACGGTTTTACTCATAATTATTTATGCACTAATTCTTTGTAATTTGAAAATAAATCTTGCATAAATAATTAGAAAGATGAGTAACATTTTAAAAACAAGGGTAATAAACTGCTTTTTTAATTGGATTTTCAGTTTTTTTTATTGAATCTTACATTTTAATTTTAATTCTAAGATTTGGATGAAGTGCTTCATGATTTCTTTTAGATTTCTTATAAGAAATCAGGTTGAATTTGGTGAAATAACAATGAAGAAGATGTTTTTTCATGTTGTTTTATGTTGAGGAAGATGATGATGATATATTGTGTTTTTTTAATTAAAATTGATATTCAATTCTTGTGTATGTCTAGATTATTTTTTTTACTAATGTTGAAGAAGATAAAAAGAGAAAAAATACTCTATAAAATTCATACATAAATGAAATATTATATCAAACAATTTTACTCCAATTATAATTGAATGATACTACTACTCCATAACATAATGGTTAGAACCTTTCTGTGCTATATTTTTTTCTCTCTTTTTATCTTTTTTAATATGAATTTTTATATATCAAATCATTTTGTGTGGGATAATTTTTCATCTTAAAACCGTAACAAAAAGAAAATAGAACTTCATTAAACCAATAAAACCTCATTTATTTACATTGCATCATTTTAATTTGCAGCAAATTAATTAGAAGGGGGAAGCCAACGTTATAAACTAAGTTAATTGTTGTATTAATTTTTGTGATTAATTGTTTATGTTATCTATTGCATTATGTGGCTAATAATGGTGTGAATGGATCCCATACCTATTAGTTGGGAGACACTGGGTTTTAATGAATGTCTTTCTTTATTATTGGTCATGATCTATATATCCTTAAGGAGATGAACTTTATATATAATTCTCATTCAAAGTGAGGTACCACAAGACCCAAGCCTACATACATATAGCACAAGAGACAAACTAATAAATGGTATAGCTAGGAGCATGCCACATTTTGGTGTTTGCCAAGCTCTGATTTCGGTTTTTATATTAATACGTAATTTAATATAAATAAAATTAATTTTGTAAGTAAATAATTAAGAAAAGTAAAATTGATGATTTAACTTTATTGTCTCTATTTAGAGATCGGGCGAATATTCAAAATATTTAATGACATGAAAGAAAATAAACGTGTGGTGATGCAGAAGAATATTAAAATTGTTTTTATTTTAAGAGTATAAAAACAATAAACAAAAATCAGTATGCAAAATAGCTTTATTGACATTTATACTATTTTTACAAAGAAAATTACCTTGAACTTTTTGCATCTAACCTTACAAAAGAAAAAAAGCAACACATGCGCGCATAACTTGATCTTACAATTATTTAATTTAATCACACTCATAACTTAATTAATTGATCAATTTCAGACTTTTATTTACAAAGAAAATTCAACATTTCATTCTTACTAAGTATAATGAGTCCTAATACATCTTTTTTTATAATATTACGTTGCAACATTATTTTAGAAATATCTTACAATAGGTGTTAACATTCAAAACAAAAAATTCTAAAACTCTCCCTTTGAAATACTATATTCATCACGTAATTTAGAAAAAAAAAATGTTATTTTTATTATATTTATGAAAAAAATAAATGTAAAATTGTATTTAAGGTGAATAAAAAAAATAGTTGCGAGTAAAGTGAAAAAATAAAGGTATAGTTATATTTTAAAATTAAGTAAAGTTGATTGTTTATATTTTTGGATGTGTAAATATATATGGAACATTAAAAAATCGAAATAGAGAAAATATTAATGAGAAATACAATTTTATCTCTATTTTATCTATATATTTTTTAAACTTTTATTCATAATTATTTTATTTTTTTAACATAAACATACTTTTTTATCATTAACTATCTGATCAAAAGTTAAAAAGTAATCAATATTTATTTTATATTCTGCCCAAAAAATGTTGTTAATTTGTTTAAAGTGCCCAAAAAAGTGTATGAACTCTTTTGTGCAAGTGGACTTATTACGTAGTTCTACTTCTGACACACGTACGTGAATTTCCAATTATAGTAAGAACTAAGATGCACACACTATACACTCAATGCCGCAAAAATTCCAAGCTTCTTAAACTATTGTTCATTCCATATCATAAAGAATATTTTAATTGTACGATCGAACTCGAACATATGTTATAAAATTCGCTAAGTATTGTTTTATTCATCGATAACAATTGTCAATAAAACTAATACTTCCATGCTAATTAAGTTTATATGCAACGATTGACTTATTGATTCAAAAAAGGTAAATGATAGTTGAGATATAAGTAATATATTTTAATTTACAATCAAATATGATACATTATCTTTTATTAGTCTCGGCATGTCATGTATTCTAATTTATTTATTTACTAAGCAGTACAGACATGAAGTACTTCAATATTCTTATAAGCTATAGAATAATTAGGTGCAGTCCCATAGGGAACAATGTGAATATTGTCTGTGCTTTGCAGACATATATGCATGTATTATTCACTACTCGATCTGAGATCCACGAGCTAGGGCTATCATTTTCTCGATTTTCTTGTTATTCACTCGATCTGAGATCCACGAGAAAGGGGTCTCTTTTTATCGATTTTCTTGTCGATCATAACTCATAAGCGAATATATAGCATAACAAGTCGATTAAGTAATCATGCATATATAGATATGCAATAAAAGTTTTTTTTGGAGTTCAATTTAAACTCAAACAACTCACTACAACTTCATTTTTCCTTTAAACATATAAATTAATTTAATGTTTATTTAGACTATATGTTTTTAAATCATACAGTTAACTTTGAGCACCTCCATAAATCTGATTTACAACCCTAATTAATGAAAAAACAGTGTATTGAAAGCAAAACTTTGTAATTTTCTTTCTATTTATAAGTGTACAAACATTTGAAGAACTATAATTAATGGAATTTAAAATGATTAATATATAGGTATATAATGATGAATTTGATCAAAATCTTGAATTGAAGTGGAGATGGAGACATGCAATTAATTGAAAAGGGTGAGACGAGGTTGTCTACGTGAAGAAAAACGTTGGGCTGGGGTTAATGCACAAACATTAGTAGTGTGGGATGAGTCTCAAATGGGCCACCAGATGTTGCCATTGTGGGGAAACTTTATCTAGCTATTATCCCACTTTCTATGTAGTACTATTGTTTATTTTCAATATCATTAATTTTGATAATAAGTAATATGAAAACATATGCTTATAAGTATATGATTACATTACTATTCTCTTTTGTAGTTCATTTTAGATAAAGCACTGAACCCTTGCGTTTGAAACTACAATATAAAACTGGACATTCGATAAGGATTGTGTATGAGAAGCTATAATATGGAGTACTATAAATGTATAATATGTCCACTATTAGTGATGAAAATTTCAATAGCGGAAATGTTAGCAGTAAAGTCCATAGGGTCTTAATCAAATTAATTAAAACTTTGACTTAAAGATGCGCGGCACAAAAAATACAACCATATCACATTTTGATTCGTTTCATAAAGAAAATACTTTAAATTTCGAGGTCAGATCAAAATTCAAAAATAGAAGCGTTCAATTATCAAAGTGACCGCAACGAGGTGTCCGGTCCTAGTGAGTGGATGAAATGGCTCCGATGAAGTGTCCCCGAAGAGGTGATCGAGTTACCATTTGGACTAGTGAGAAATTGTTGAAAAATTATATTAAATGAATGTGTATAAAAACCGAAACACATATTAATCCATTAATTATTAGTATTAGTAAATCCTATTTTAACATTATTATTTGGAGTTAGGGTTGTTATTTAATCATTTTGATGGTAAATCCATTGATTATTACAATTGTACATATACTGTATATAGTAAAGGAGAAAAGCTGACACGATACACACACGATGGAGTCGGCGTTTTTGTCCTTTAAACCGCCACAACAATCCCATCATCCTATTCCTATCCCTTCCCAATTCCAATCCCATGTGTGGAAACCGGAAACACAGTTAGTTGCACACTGCTGCAGCTGGACTGGACTACGTACTTGGAGTTTTATTTAACTACGTACAATTAATTAAATTAAATTAAATTAAATTATTAATTAATGTTGGAAATTGTAGACCGACTCTGTCATTTAAAGTTTTTACCACAGCCAGTCACACACCAATCCAAAAATTGCATTTCCAAACAAGGCACAGTCAATTTCCATTTTCAAAAACTAATTAATTAGAGAATCCTCCTATTAATACAATACTACTTCCCCGATCAAAATCAAATCTCTATACACAAATTAATTCACATCATATAAATATATATATATATATATCAATTATCATGTGTAATCCCATCTCCAATGAAGACCATCATCACAAACCACCCGACGAGTACATGAAATCACCACCACCACCGCCGCCCACCACCGCCGCCGCCGAAACGAAATCGCTCCTGACCCTGGCCTCCCCCATCGCCCTCACCTCCTTGATACTGTATTCCCGGTCGATGCTGTCCATGATCTTCCTCGGCCGCCTCGGCGACACCCACCTCGCCGCCGGCAGCCTGGCCATCGCCTTCGCCAACATCACCGGCTACTCCGTCCTCTCCGGTTTGGCACTCGGCATGGAGCCCCTCTGCTCCCAGGCCTTCGGGGCCCACCGCCCGAAGCTCCTCTCCCTGACCCTCCACCGCTCCATCATCTTCCTCCTCCTCTGTTCCATCCCAATCTCCTTCCTCTGGCTCAACATCTCCAGCATTCTCCTCTCCCTCCACCAGGACCCCGCCGTCACCGCCCTCGCCCACACCTACCTCCTCTTCTCCCTTCCCGATCTCATCGTCAATTCCTTCCTCCACCCAATCAGAATTTACCTCCGGGCACAGGGCATCACCCTTCCTCTGACACTCGCCTCCCTCGTCGGCGCCGCCTTCCACCTCCCAATAACCTTCCTCCTCGTCTCCCGCCTCCGCCTCGGCCTCGCCGGAGTCGCGGCGGCCTCCGCCGCCTCCAGCTTCGTCGCGCTAATCGCCCTCGTCCTCCACATCCGCCTCCGCGGCCTCCACCACCCCACCTGGAGCCGCCCCACCCTCGCCGAGTGCTTCACCGGGTGGGCCCCGCTCGTCCGCCTCGCCGCGCCCAGCTGCGCCTCCGTCTGCCTCGAGTGGTGGTGGTACGAGATCATGATTATCCTCTGCGGCCTGCTCGCCGACCCGAGGGCGACGGTGGCCTCCATGGGCGTGCTCATCCAAACGACGTCGTTGCTCTACGTTTTCCCCTCTTCCGTCGGGTTCGCGGTCTCGACCCGGGTCGGGAACGAGCTCGGGGCGAACCGGCCCGACCGGGCTCGGGTCTGCGCGGTGGTCGCCGTTTTCCTGGCGGGGGTGATGGGGCTGTCGGCGATGGCGTTCGCGACGGTCATGAGGAACGCGTGGGCCCGGATGTACACGGACGATCGGGACATCTTGCGGCTGACGGCGGCGGCGCTGCCGATTTTGGGGCTGTGCGAGCTCGGGAACTGCCCGCAGACGGTGGGGTGCGGGGTGGTGAGGGGGACGGCCCGCCCGTCGACGGCGGCTAACGTGAACCTGGGTGCGTTCTATCTGGTGGGGATGCCGGTGGCGGTTGGGCTGGGCTTTTATTTGGGCGTGGGCTTCAGTGGGCTTTGGATCGGGCTTCTCTCGGCCCAAGTTTGCTGTGCTGGGCTGATGCTGTATGTGGTGGGGACCACCAACTGGGAGTACCAGGCCATGAGGGCGCAGTTGCTCACGTGCGCCGGATCGCCCAAAACAACTTTATCGCCTCCACCTCCTACTGCTCCCCCTGCTGACGTGTATGAAGGCCAGCCCTTGATTTGCATTACGGTGACGTCAGCGTGACGAACGTCTTTTTGACAAAAACTGACAGTACCCTGCCTACGGATTATAATCACTGATTTTTTTTATTTTTTCTTTTCAGGTTTGTAGAATTATTGGATGGAATTTTGTATTTTAGAAAGAAAAAAAAAATGACATTAATTGGAAAAATCTAGAGCATAATAATAGGAGTAGTAAATAATTTCTTGCTTTGATTATGTTTTGGCTAAAAATGTTTAGTCGGATGATTTGATATCCTTTGATTATGATTTGGCTAAAAGTGTTTAGTTATTATGATTTGATATCTTTTCTGGATTATAGTTTTGTTGTTATAATGTAAATATGGACCATTAAGCATTCATTGTCATGTGTTGGTATTCGTTATTTATATTCACAATGACTTGTTATTGACAATTTTTTTATTTTATTCGTTGATTACATACAAATTAGTTATGCACAAAAGTTGGGAGCTACACTAGTGTACGAACTCAATCGAGCATGCGAATTCACATGAATCTCAGATGGTTTTGCTAAGTTACTATATTTTCTTAAATGTGAATTATGAAAGAAAAAAGTAAGAGAAAGTTGAAATTTTGTGAAAGTAGTAAGGGTCACAATATTTTCTTAAATGCGAGTTATGAAAGAAAAAAAAGTAAGAGAAAGAAATATCTACTATTTTATTTGTTTATTTTTTTAATTTTACTTTCCACGGAGTATTTCTAAACTTAAAAATAATTTCTTTTTTTTATCAAAATATCATAATTATCTCGGATATATGGAGTAATAGATAAGAAAAAACTAAAATAAGGCTTCTGTGACTACACACGTTACAAGGGAAAAAAGTGGGCCTGGAAAACTGATTTCTGGGGCCCAATACCCATCACCATCGCCATCACATCGATCAAAATTTGTTGCAGAACTCATTGGGAAAAAGAAAGAGAAGCAGTTGCAGTTGCAGGATGTTTTGTTTTGTACCTAGCTATTTGAGGTCACTTGTTCAACCTCAAGTACATGTATTGGATTCTATTTTCTATTCATCTTGGTACTTTTTTTGGGGATATTTTTAAGTTAATGAAAAAAAAAGCTTTTATATGGATCTGAAATATTGTCAAAATACCAAATTTTGATCAGACAAAGTCAAATTTATTTAAAATAAAACTGAATAATTTTTTATAATATATTTAAAAGTATTTATGTCAATAATTAACAGAATTTTATTTTCTTCTATGTTTTTTCATCTATTTTTAAAATTTATTATGATCATGTTATTCTTGTGTTTGTTATGATTTTTTTACTTATATATTGAATTTATAATTTTAAGTATAGGCATTATTAGTTTAATTAATTAAATATTAAATGTAAGTCTTAATTGCGAATAATTAATAAATAAATAATATAATCATTTCACGTCGAAAATAATTAACAAATAATTTAAATTTTATCAATTAATAAATAAATAATATAATCATTTCACGTCGAAAATAATTAACAAATGATTTAAATTTTATCGCTATAGTAACTTATATTACTTGTTAAACATATGAAAATAAATATTTGATAATATAAAACTACTTAATTTAATATAGTAAAGCTTAATTATTCGATTCTTATCACATGTTAAATATTGTATAACAATGTTAATTACTTAGGGGTGTATTCGTTTTGTAGGATTTTAATGGATTTTTAAAATTTGGATTATTCAATTCGAATTTTAAAATTTCATTAAAATCCGAAAGTATTCAATTAAGATTTAAAAAGTCTTAAAAAATTCTTAGATATTCAAATTGAAAGTTGGTGGTTTTAATGAATAATCTTTAAAAATTGGCTCTGTACACGGTCACTACACGGTCACGTGACCGTGTAGTAAGTCACCGTGTAACCGAGACACTATTCGGTACACGGTGAACGGAAAACACCGTGTAGTTATGATTTTTAACAGAAAATCGAAAAAAAAAATCGCCGCTTTTTGACTTAACTTTCGGCCGGCGAACTCGGCTGTCCTTCCCACACGTATATTCAGACGTAACTTGTTGTAGAGGGGAGATTTTTGTGAGAGAGAGTATCAAGTTTTTTTTTGTGAAATGGGTTTAGCGTTTGAGGTTGGGGATGGTAGAGATGCATGAATACATGCAATAAATCTCACCAACCCAAAAAATCTGATTTTTGTTAAAGGGCCGGCCCCACAGTCTTTTTTAAGAGTTTAAAAGGTTTTTTTTTTTTTGTGTTTTTGATTTTATTAAAAGGGTGAAAATAAAAGTAAGGGTAAGTTAGACATTTATATTGAAATTGTATAGAATAAATGTAATGTTATTGGAGGTGTCAAAATAAATGTATGTTTTATAAAAGTGAATAAAAAGTGGTATTCTCACGTTTACAAATCCATAGACTTTTTAAAGTTCATTAAAATTTTACAAACTACTAATTGAATACACCCCTTAAAGTTTTTCATCAATTTATTTGGCTTATTTTAATAAACTTTGACATCTTTTGATTAAAATGTAAATGTTGCTTGTTTTCTATTTTTTTCCTTTATATTTTATGATTAATTTGTAAAGTGAATTTGTCAATATTTTGTGTTTATAGTACAACTGTAAGATCCGTTTCTATACTATTGATAAAAAAGAAGATAATGTGAAATCAGTGCCAATAATTAATTAATCAACAATTATAGAAAATCTGAAATTGGATAAGATGAAACACTCTCAACACATGAATAAAGCCGAATAGTGTTCATATACATGAATTTTGAGACCAATAATTCAGAGTGTACCAGAACACATGACGTATAAGTAAATTCTTTTCTATGAAGTCATAAAACAATGGGAGCTCAGAGTTTATTTATCATTCATTTCCAGTGGATGTGAAGTGCAAGCTGCAGCTCTCAACAAAACAAAAATAAGCAGATTTTATGGGAAATACATCATAAAGCCCTGTGTTATACTATACAGTACTACAATATTCCGTTCTGCGCTAATGCAGAAATTAACACGAAACTAATTATTCTTTGATAAAGGAATCAAACAAATACGAGCTTAGAGTGTGTATACCATTCATTGGTAGTGGAAGTGCATGCATCAACTCTCGACAAAGGGGAGGTGAAGTTTTATGGAAAATATATTATAAACCCCGGTTTTCTCCTGAAGAAACTACAATCATACATTACATTGTTTATCTACATGTATTGAGGAAAGGTCGTATTATGTATGTACATGTATTTAAGAGAACTGCTGCAATGCACAATGTACCACTTATCTAATTGAATAGAAAATCCCAGAGATTTAGACATGTTACTATCCGCAATCACTCACGTTCACAGTAGGTGTTCATCAATAAACGGTGTTAAAAGACTTAATTTCTAATGACAGAACCCAAATGAAATGTAGTATTTATCACCGTGAGTCCTATCTGCAAATGCTCTAAAAGCCTCAGTAGTAAAACGAATTCACAAGCGTTCAAACTAAGAAGCTCTAAATATTCAATGCACTTCACAACATACTAGATAAAGGCGTAATTGTAAATTGTAATGATGTTTGTAACATTTAGGATGGTAACAAGTTTTATTAACTAAACAATTCTAAAACCCAGAACACCACTTAGGAATTAGGATGGTAACAAGTTTTATTAACTAAACAATTCAAAAACCCAGAACATCACGATGAAGATACTGCACGATTTCATAGTAAGAATTACGCAGAGAAGCATACACTTCAAGACACATCATAAATCACCATCTAGTTTACATTCAAATTCGTTTATGATAGATAGAAAACAGTTCCATAAAGTTAAAAAACTTTACCAGATCAGTCTTTTCTCTCGAGGGAAACGTTGTTGAGCCTCTCGAGCGACAGGACGAGCGCTTGAGTACCCAAACTACCCTCCCCGTGCGCCTTGAGGGATAAATACAGCTGCTGAGCCAACGCCAGCCCAGGCAAAGCCAGTCCCATGTTCTGACACTCCCTCAAACAAATCCCCAAATCCTTGACAAAATGGTTCACATAAAATCCTGCCTCAAAGTCCCTGCTCAGTATCCTGCTCCCATACAACTCCAGCGATTTCGAGCCCGCGGCACCAGTCGAAATCGCCTTCAGGTAATCGGACAAATCGAGGCCGGCCTTATGCGCGTACAGCAAACCCTCGCACAGGCCCACCATCGTCGAGGCGATGGTTACTTGGTTTGCTAATTTACAGAATTGCCCCTTCCCGGGCCCACCCATGTGGTAAACCCTTCCTAAGTGGTTGAGCAAGGGCGTCAGGCGAGTCACCAGGCTCTCTTCGCCGCCGGTGAAGATGGAGAGCGCGGCGAGGCGGGCTCCGCGGTCTCCGCCGGATACGGGGGCGTCCACGGAGGAGCATCCGGCGGCGGAGGCGGCGGAGTGGATCTCGACGGCGAGGGAGGGGTCGGATGTGGTCATGTCGATTAGTACGCCGCCGGCGCGGAGGCCGGAGAGGGCGCCGGTGGAGGGGTCGAGGATGACGTGGCGAACGTCGGAGGGGTAGCCGACGATGGAGAAGACGACGTCGGATTGGGAGGCCAAGGATTTAGGGGAGTCGGCCCAGCGGGCCCCCATGGAGAGTAGGGATTGGGCCTTGGACTGGGTGCGGGTGAAGACGGTGACGGTGTAGCCGGCCTTGAGGAGGTGGGAGCACATCGATTGGCCCATAACGCCGGTGCCGATCCAGCCCAATTTGGTGTTGGATGGGGAGATGGGTTCGGTGGCCATGGGGCGGCGGAGGAGGTGAAGGACGGAATGGGAGGGGTGTCTGATACTGAATCGATGGAGTGAGCGGATGAAGACGAGGGATAAAAGACGCATCTTTTGCGGCGGTGGTAATCTGAGTATTGAGGTGTGTGCGCTTCGTAATTCTGGACTGGTTCAAGGCTACATTGGTAATTTCCGTGTGTGACTCTACTAGGCTGAGGTTTGAGAAGACATCTTATCTTCTCTTTCTTCCAAAATATTGAAAAAACTCAGCCTCTATGGATTATTAAAAAAAATGATAAAAAATAAAGTTTAATTGTGATTTTGAACAACTATTTTTAGCTTAATTAATTAATTAATTAATTAAACAGGTACAAAATATCGGTTACATACTTACATACATTCCCCTCTCTTGTTTTTTTTCCAGCATTATAGACAAAAATGGCGAGCGTAATTCCAGTGGCTTCATCAATGAAACCCTCACTCACGTCTCGATTCGGAGTTTCCATTTCGTGCCCCAATTCGTATCGCAGTATCTGCTATTCACATCTCTCAAGTGGTATGCATTTCGCTCTGTTTAATGATATTGTTATCGTATTTTATGCTTGGTAGAAATTTATTATCGTCTTCGGAATGCGTGGGATTTGCAGTGCGTAGAAACTGATAACAATCTGGATTCAGAATGTAATGAGTGCTTTGGTCGATGAATTCCAAGGGTTAATTTGGCTACCCCTTTTGTATGTGTGTGTGTGTGTTTCTGTTTTGCAATTTCAACTCTTACTTTTGTGTTGAAGTATGAAAATGACGATGGGTATTTATGCTACCGTTTGTTTGCGTGGGCTGCCGAGTTGTTGACTGGTTTATATAGGTATTTATAAATTATTTTCTGGAATCTTGTTGTTTCGATCGATTACTTAAAGTGTAATATTATGTTTATCATACCAATTCTGTGGCACTACAAAAGAATTCATCGGTTTGCATGAGAGATCTATTAAGCTTGCTGGGTGAACCTGGTACCAATGAATGGAAAACAGGAATACTGTTTGTGAATCGCCGAATCATCTTATGGTTGAATGCATGTCATTATATGGTTAGTCGATTCTTGCCAAGACCTGCAAAATACAAAAGTAACTAATCAGCTTCTTTGCCAACATCACCAAGATGCAGTACGATTACGATAGCGTGAATTGTGTGTGCTTTGTAGTTTAACTGAACTAGTTTTGTAATGAACTTCAAGAATCAAGCTTAGCTTTATGAATCGTGAGTTAACTTGATGATATTAGTTGCTCGAAGAAATATTACCTGACTGATCAACTCAATGTCTTTCCAGTGACGCCACAGCTGCAATCCTTTGGGCTTAAAACCTGTAAGTTGGTTAAGGAAGATAATCACAGAAAACCAGTTAGAGCTGCAGGCAATGCAACACAAGCAAGTATTTCTGCAAAGCAGGAAAATATTTTTGATTGGGTTAAAGAGGACAAGAGAAGATTGCTACATGTTGTTTACCGTGTTGGGGACATGGACAGGACAATAAAGTATGTCTTTTGTGTAATCTTCATTGGCTGTTATTGTTAATCTTGGCTTTCTTAGTATGTCCATATCAGAAATACTACGTATTACTTACTGTAATCAAATGGTGGCTGCAGATTTTATACAGAGTGTCTAGGAATGAAACTTCTCAGAAAGCGAGATATACCAGAAGAAAGATATACAAACGCCTTTCTTGGATATGGCCCGGAAGATTCTCATTTTGTGATTGAACTCACATACAGTAAGCTTAAATTAAGTAATGGTGTTTCTAATTAGTCTTCTGCTGACCTCTAAATTGTTAGCTTGAAATGCTTATAAATGTTACTCCCAATGTGGAAACCTTTATATATTTTTATAGCGAAGTTGACTGATCATCACTATTAACTAATGTATTTTTTTTTCTCTTGATGATGTCAGACTATGGTGTAGAAAAATATGATATCGGCAGCGCTTTTGGCCATTTCGGAATCGCAGTCGATGATGTAAGTTTTTGTTAATTTGCGTAAAACATTGTATTTTACCTAATGAATATCAGATTTTGAGACTCACAAACTGCCCCTCCTTCATATTTTTTTGTTCTGCTGCTTAGTTTAAAGCAAGACTACTATAAGTGACATATAAGTATATAACATGGTTGGACACTTGGACTTAGGAAATCAATTACAGTATAATATATTGCCATATTGTGGTTACGATGTAACTTTCCTAATATGGTGACCATCAAAATGAAATAGCTTGTTATCTTAGGTCTCCATGAAGTTCAGTACATAAAATATTTGATATTTCTATCTGTTGATATTTTTTACTATTACATATAATTATAACTTTTGGAGGAGGATTGACTTGATTGTTCGATTTCGGAAGAATTCTCATAGAGAATATTTCTCCATCTCATTATTTCCTAATAATTCACACGTGAAAACAGGCTTTGACAAATTTGATGTGTCATTATCGACTTATTGCCTGCATATCTACGTTGGATTGCAGATAACAAAGATTGTGGATCTTATAAAAGCTAAAGGTGGTAAAGTTACACGAGAACCTGGGCCTGTCAAAGGTGGCAAAACCGTGATCGCATTTATAGAAGATCCTGATGGTTACAAGTTTGAACTTTTGGAGAGAGGTCCTACACCTGAGCCATTTTGTCAAGTTATGCTCCGAGTAGGAGATCTTGATCGTTCTATTGAATTCTATGAGAAGGTGAGGTTTCTTAGGTTTTTCACATTTTACAAATTCATGGGGCCTTTGCTAAATGGATTATCATGGCATTCATTTTTTTTTTAATTATAATAAGTCTATTCTGCGTAAGCTTTAAGGTGTGCAATAATTTATAGGCCTTTGGCATGGAGCTTCTTCGCAAGCGTGATAACCCTGACTACAAGGTAAGACCTGCTATTTCTTTGGATATGTAGGTAGGGGATAAAATTTAACTCTTAACAACTAATGTTTTGTCTCTACCGCCTTTTGTTTTCGTAGTTTTAAATTTTAATTCTGACCTGAGTTCTTTTCCGTTGGGCGGATAGTGGTAGGGGCAGTTGCCTATGCAAGGAATAGAAAGAAACTGACTTTTTTTGTCCAAGTTGATTTTCTTTTTGTCTAACTCACTTCCTTTTTTCTGTGTGAGTTTTGGGAATTTCCTCCTCATAGGTCCAAGATCTACACCTATGAATCGAAAGGTCTGAATGATCAACTCAATTAACTTTATAACTAACTTATGAAGTCAATATATATATATATATATATATATATATATATATATATATATATATATATATATATATATATATATATATATATATATATATATATATATATCAATTGAAAGATGGTTTAATAAAATTAGATGCACTCCAAACTATTTTTGTTTTTCTGCCGTTGTTCTCTTTCCGTCTATTTAATTGATTGATGGTTGCCATTCACAGCTGAAATCTCAGTTTGTTGATTTAACCATTGAATTAAGTGCTTGCTGCTGTGTGTGATATGTGAAATATTTGTAAAGAATACTTGAAGTTTTTATTTTCTGTGCAGTATACAATAGCAATGATGGGCTACGGTCCTGAAGATAAAAGTGCTGTGATAGAGTTGACATACAATTACGGTATCACTGAATATGACAAAGGCAATGCTTATGCTCAGGTCCCATGCCTTCCTCCGCCTAGTTCTTTTGACATTACAAAATTATATATATTGTTGCTCGAGTACGTGATGGGTTGATTTAGTATCTTGGTTGACTACATCATGCAGATAGCAATAGGGACAGATGATGTGTATCAAACTGCTGAAGCTATTAAGCTTTGTGGTGGGAAAATTACTAGAGAACCTGGACCTCTACCTGGTATTAACACAAAGATTACTGCATGCCTAGATCCTGACGGTTGGAAGACGGTATTGCCCTTGGTTATCAATCTACCGTTGTTTCCTGTTTGACTTATTTAGAACAAAAATCTAGTGCTCTAAATTGATGGAGTATAATTAGTTTGCGCATCGTCTTTTGGCGTATTTGTTCCTTTTAATTTGTATCACCTCGTTCCACGTAGCATTTCAAGTTATGGGGACAGAGTGAAACATGTTTGCTAATTTTTTTTTAAAAAAAGTAGTAATAGGTCTTGAAAGAATCTGATGATTAAATTATATACATCAATGGTTGGATTCGTCTTGAATGTGCTATTTTTACTGCTTTGCAGTTTTCCTAAAAAAGTAGTTATATAGTTTGACTTAATCCCGGTATAATTATTATCGCTAAGCAGCATGTTTATCTCATCTTTTTATATGCTTACGGATTTTAATGTGAGGTGAAGGATCGCATTACACTGCAGTGAAGTTTGATTATTAGCATTTTCATTTGAGGGAAGGTCTTGACAATAGCTCGTATAGTTATACTTCAATGTTTTTAATTATAATTTGAATCTTGCAGGTATTTGTTGATAATATTGATTTTCTAAAGGAACTGGAGTAAAGCCACTTCTTGAGTAAACTATGATGATGGCAGATGGTTTAGAAAAGACTGAAGGTTCAAAGTGATTTGTCACAACGGCTCCTACCAAATTATGCGCTGGATGTTCTGCATCACAACCCTATGTAGAATTAATTAGGTGATGTAGATTAAACTATAGAGCGTCTCCCGAATAATCACCTTGAAGCAAAAATTGAGGCAAATATTATGGAGTTTGATCACCTTTTCCTTTCGTTTCTTCATCAGAGTGGACCTGTCATTTCCAGCATAACGCATCAATGCATCATTTTTTTTTACTGAACCTTGTCCTTAGTTAATGTATAGGTGTACGATTTTTTACGCGTTTAATTAGATTTGATGATAATCGTGTAAGGTGAGCATGGCAGAAAGTAAGAAGATTTGTGACATTGGATTGGAACATGTTATAAGGGGGTGAAAATGATTTGGTAATGACTGTAAGTCCTCGTCTCATGATGTGTGCGTAGATTCTTAGAGCATTTTTGATGCGGGGAGTCGCAAAATATACGAACACCAACAAGTGTGAAGTCTAAATGTTGGGGAAGCGCAATCGAGTTAAAGACATGCAGCTCGATTCACCGGCCTGAGAGTGGCTTGGATGGTTTTTGATTTTTCCTTGAAAGCTTCTCACTGAAAGATTTTCAGTTGTAATTTTCAACTTGTTTATAAAATCGATCAAGTAATTAACATTACAAAATAATCGCAAATTATTGTTACAACTCCGTGCTCAAAGGAATTTCAAAGGAAGTGTATATATTTTTTTGGGAATTTTTTTGGGAGAAAGGTAATATTATTTTTACGTACAAGAAAAAAAATGCAATCAAATTATCAAAAGCACCCTAGTGATAATAATAAGAGTTAATTACACTTTATCACCTCAAGTTTGGGATTTTTACACTTTTCAACTTAACCGAATTTTTTTTGATCGACGTTTAGTACCTCATATATATGAGGCTTTTACACTTAGCCGGTGGGTAGCCGAATCAAAATATTCTAAAAAATATTCCGTTTTAAAATGTTTTTTTTATAATAAACAACACCAACAAATGGCAAATTACGAATATTCCCCTAGTCAATTATTGATCAACAATTGTTTGTTATATTAAAATTAAAAGAAAAAGATTTTCTCTCATCTACAAATAAAAACTCGATTCCAGATTATAACACCAACAAATATATAGCGGATTACAAATGTACACCAATAATTCATCTTTGCCATAGCAATTGAAATAATAAACTAAAAACCCATCAAGATTTAATTTAACTGTCATGAGAGTAAGATCCCTCAAAGAAATCTCATTTGAACAATCATTAAAGTAATTGTCTCTTCGAAATTTTCCAAAATTTTCCAATTTGATGTACTCGTAGGTTGAACTTGTCATGGTTCGCAAGCTCTATCTCCGACGGAGATGCCGAATCGGGCCGCAATTTCCAACCCATTTTCATTCTAGAAAATTGAGGATTTTGGATTAGGGTTGTAAAAGAATTGCAAATTTTAGATTAAAGTTTTTGATGGTCGAGGATTGAGCTTCGAGATTAAGATTTTATAAATTAGGGTTATGGTTCTTGTTTGCGAAAATTGAGTTTTTGAATTTTGGAAAATTCGGATTTAATTTAAGGTTCTTGCCAGAGAATTATGAGCTAAAGATTCATTTGTGTAATAAATCTGAAAAGAATCAAGCATATTTATTTTTTTTGTTTTGATTAAAAAAAAACTAATCGATATTAAGTAAATACATGAATAATCCCTAGTTATTTAATTTCTTGACAGTAACACTTTAAAGGAGCGCGTGAAACCTAATTTTTCATTAGAATACAAATTACCCGGCCGCATGTTGCAAAGTGTAAAAATCTCATATACAAAGTATAAACGGCAAAAAAATCACGATTAAGTTGCAAAGTATAAAAAAATAATAATTAGCCCTAATAATAATAACAATAATACTCCAACAAGGGTTTAGTACTAACTCCTAGCATTCCCTTCCTTCTTCACCTCCCTCCCTGAAACCCTGAAACCCAAATTCTAAAACCCTCTGTCATAATCTTTATCCGCCGCTTTCAGAAAATATAATGGGCGGAGACAACAAAAATAATCGCAACAGCAAAATCAAGATGAAGAATAACGACGATGAGAAGAAAATGGAGCCGCCCGAGGAATCGGCGGCGAGTAGTGGACAACAGCAACAACCATCTAAGAAAAGGAATCGGAAAGAAGTTGCGATATTCGGAAACTACAGGAATTACTATGGATACAGGGTAACAATAATTTTAGTTTAGTTTTATCTGTATTTTGTATGGTTAGCACCCATCGTAATTACTCAGCTACTTGCAAAATACTTACTGTTTTTTTTCCTTTTTATGAGTGAAATACTTTGCATTAGATTATCTATCAATGTTTTATATCTGAGTTATTGGTATACTGAATCATGGCCATGGTGTTCCCAGGTTGGGCATGACATGGATGAAGATCCTAGATTAAAGATGATGAAGAGAGAATGGTTTGAGGGAAAGGACTGCCTTGACATTGGCTGCAATTCTGGGATGGTCACAATAGCTATCGGTAAGCAATACCCATATCAATTCATTCCTGAATGCCCCACTTGATGACTAGTGAGGAGGTTTCTCCGCGATCGATAGCCTAATTTTCTTCTGTCTTTTTTCTGCAGCAAAAAAGTTTGGTTGTCGGAGCATTCTTGGTGTTGACATTGATGGAGGTAACTGCTTACTTTCTTTAAACCTCTTAAAGAAATTGATAAACGGATTTGCCTGGTAATATTATTGTAGAAGAAATTTAGTTTTTTAAAGTTTGTAACCAACCTGATTTTGGGGTTCTGAGAAGCTTAAACTCTTTGAGGCAATTGATAGTTTCTTATGGTAGTCCAAATGTTTATCTGAAGTAGTGACATGGAGGCCATCTGTGTTCTTGACACTTAAAACATAGCAGAATTCTTGGTGGTTTACTTGCATTTTTTCTACATAATTCTTGTTATGTACCTCGAGTGTGGTAGCAGAGCTAAACAAAGAGTATTAGCCTATAAGCTATAAGTGGTAGCAATTTCATTCTACTTAGAGTTGTCTTTTTGATATGCAAACATCTCATTGTGTCACTTAAATGTTAGTAGTATTTAAAAGAAAGACTAGGTGCGGCTGTATGAAGTTAGAACCCCACCCTTTTAGGTGAGCAACTAGTGTCCTGGATACCATCTTTTCAAGTTCTAGCAAGGCAATTTTGTTTGCTCGTATGGCTGATTATGTTATTGGACGAACCTACTATATGTCCTCTTCAGACTGTACTGTGATTTTAATGTGGATTTGCTACCACTCCTGGAAGATAAATGGCATCTCTTTTATGATGTCGATTTTCTTGAAATTTTAGCCCGAATTGAGGATGCAAACTGGACGCTCCGGAAAGTCAATAAGCCAAGTATGCCTAAGGGGACTTCCAAGACTCGCAAATCAGCAGATGTAGAGTTGACAAGCTGCTCGGAGAACAATGCAACCGTATCATCACTGAATGATGACAGAGGAGATGACTCGGATTATTCTGCTGTTCAGGTGGAGACAGATCTGCTTAAAGTAGTCTCTTTTCAAAAAGGAAATTTTGTCCAGAATTGGCGCCCACCAGAAAAAGCACATTACCATGCCATACTTTGGTAATAGTGTTCTCTTTTGATCCCATGAAAAGTTGATTGAAAGTTATTCAACTTCTATGCAATAGTTTCATAAGAAAAGTCCATCGAAAATCGTTCTATTATTGTTCTCCGTTAATTATGTTACTTCTACCAACTTCAGCTTTTATTCTAGATTTCTACTCTGTCAAAAATTACCCCCAAAACTTGGTTGTTTATTTAGATCACATCAAAAAAATTTTAAAAAAAATAAACCTTTTGTTCGAATTGCTTTATTTTGTTTTTGTACCTATTCAAATCAGTTGGTGATTTGCAGTTTAAGCGTGTCAAAGTGGATACATTTGAACTGGGGTGATGATGGACTGATCACTTTGTTTCGGAAAGTGTGGACACTTCTTCCACTGGTATTATATGCATCTATTCTCCCTTCATTGTTTAATACTCATAACTGCCTTTTTGTTCTTCTATATATCTTGAAAAATGTTTGAGGATTAACACACTTGCTGGCAGGATGGTGTTTTCATTTTGGAACCCCAACCTTGGAGCTCATACTATAGCAATCGTCTCGTGTCTGAGGTATATAAGCGCTTTTTCCTATCCTTCAACGAGTATTAATACTTGTGGACTAATGAATATTTCAAGAGTAATACTTTTGTTATAATAGTGTCAATTTCTCCTCAACAGTTTTCATTATTTTGCAGACTGCCAATACTAATTACAAAAATATTCTGATTGCCCCGGAAGATTTTCAGGACGTGCTTTTAGATAAGGTAATGCTTCCTTTGCTTATAAGTTATTTTACTTATTTGGGATTGGATAAGTGCTAAAGCTTGAATTATTCTTTGCTATGGCAGATTGGATTTCGGAGGGTAGAAAACATAACTTCCTGCTTGCCGGGCTCCAAAGCTGGATTCAACAGACCTATCTTGGCCTTTTGGAAATAATTTGGTTATATATTATTGAAATCAATTAAAATTTTGGATGCGTACATAGTTATTTTATGGAGAGCTGCTATTTAAATTATTTATGGCTTGCCTGAACCACTGCCACTGATTAAATTAATAGATCAATAGTCAGTTTTGAGGAATTGTTTACTTGATTCAAATGAAATCAAACAATGTCCTAATAATGCACCAAAAACTTGTCATTTGTAGAGGAATATGTTTTACCAATGTTGTTGGATTGTTCTTCATATGACTCAATAATATATGAAATAAAGTAGTAGGTAGCCAAGCCAATCACATATACGTCACTCGAATAACCCTTAAGATTGTGTCACTTGCACGAACCCAATGTTGTAATTGTAGTTGCAGTTACCAGGTTGTGCTAAACCCATTGAAAACCCTGGCATCACATGTCGACTTATAATTACTACTTCCATCCATATAGAACCAACCAAAAAATTACTATTGTTGGACTATGGAAATTTCTTGAAGTGATGAAATCCAAATGCAATTCCTTCCAGTGCCATTGTTAAATGCAATAAATTAAAACGGCCAAATTAACTCACCTTCCTATACAGGCCTTTAGGACTGTTTCCTTGTGCACTGAACTTCACTTTATGTTCTACCTGATTTTTCCAATTCACACTTACGACTTACATTGGGCCTTGAGCATAACTCCCAAATCCACCAAACCTTGCTTTTGCCGATAAAATAAAATTTCAGGCCATGATACAAAAATAGACCATATTCCTTTGGTTAAACAAACCACAAATACTTGTGTACTATACACAATTTCATATAATCAATCAACGATGGCGGGCCAATAATTTCTGGTACCATTTGTTACCAATGGGGCAATGACGGAAAAGCGTCATTTTGCACAAGTTGCATTAGCCAGCAGAGGTACCATCTTGAAATGACATTATTATGCTCATCCCATCAATATCTGCATTCGTAGTTGCCAATCTTGCAACTTGCATATGCCAAAACTGTTTGGAGCAACAGAGAGAAACACAAATGCATATGGTAAGCTTGAAAGAGGAGCAAATATAAGTGGAAGAGGGGAGGAACAAACCATAAATGTGGCCAGATCGATCATTTGGATGAAGAAATGCGACGTAGGGAAGAAATCCAACTACTTGAAGGGCCAGAGTTATCACCAATTTCATCAGGTACATGACTAGCATTTGCCTCGGTAGATAATATATGTTTTGAGGCAATTTCTTTTCCCACAACAGCAGGAGAAAAAGAAGTAGATGGCACATGTGCATTGCTCAAAACCTAGAAACATAATGTAAAATCTAAAATAAATTTGGAAGCCATGGATATGGTTACTCTTAACAACAAATAAACAAATCGAGTAAATTCCTTAGGGGAGTAATCATATAAGACTTTTAAGAAAGGACACTATAGAAGGCAAGGACCGTTAGTTTTGTCCCCCCCTATGACCTATCCAATCAACTAATTACATACATTTCTATCAAGAAGATTCCCCTGAGTTACGTTTCGACTTGCCGGTGATTTAAATTGCAAACGAACAGCAGGACTAGCAGCATTGTTTGACTTCATACGTTCAGCCAAATCTGCTGAGAGGGAAGCATTATTGCCTGTGGACATCAAACATATATAAGTGTTTTTCTCAAACCAAAGTTGCAGAATTAGCTTTCTCAAACAATATAAGTGTTTTTCTTGGTCATTATATGGATGGGAGGAGTAATTATAACTCGACATGTGATGTCTGTGAAACAAGCACAAAGACTTAACCTGCATGCTTTCCTGCATCAGGTGGAGCTACTCCACTGCTTTCTCCAGCAATTGGCTGTGAAAAGTATAAATGTTAACCAAGGACTAAGTTGAAGGATCATGTAGCGATTCCATGCTAATCAAGAAAATTATGCTGTGTACCATCTTACGCAACAATGTACTTCAATCGTTGGAAAGAAATATAGCTTAAGTAAAATAGAAGATAAGAAACTAGATAATGGTGGCAACTATTGATACCCGTTTTTGCGTTTTACTTATTTGTGCCTGCTGATACTTCAGAATGGTCCAATCAAATATGTAATCGAATTCACATCCTGCAGGGAGAATAGTTTTTAAAGACAAGAAAAAATACAAGGCTGGTCAAACTTCAAAGCATCTATTTTACATCTATTGTGCTTAGTTTAAAAATCTGAAACCACTGGTATTTCCTAAATGACTCACAGGAGCGGGTTTTGTAATATTCTCACCTTCACGAGTAAACAGTTCACGAAATAAGCGTTTCAAAAATCCATAGTCTGGTCGTTGGTCAAATGTTAATGAATGGCAATAATGGAAGTACGAAGCGAATTCCACAGGATGGGACTTGCACAACACCTATAGGGAAACAAATAATTTTAATACTGTTAAATAATTTAAGAGTCCGAAACTAGCAAAGGAATCTGAGAGATGTATATGTGTATCCACCTCAATAGGAGTGGATAATTTTTTCTCACAAATCTTGTCATACTTCTGCTTTTTTGTAGCAGCTTTTAATCCCTGCCATGGAAGGCTGTATGCAGACTTACAGTTGGTCAGTAATTGAAGAACAAAACAAAAAAAAAAACAGGCAAAGAACAATCATGATTTAAATTAGAACAGGATGCAGACCTTCCTCTCAAAAAATAGAGAAGTACATATCCAAGGGACTCCAAATCATCCCTCCGGCTTTGCTCTACAAAATGAAATAAAAAAAGGGCGATGAATACATACCATGGAAAAAGCAATGCAATACCTCCCATTCTTTATTTGGATAAACAAGAAAGAGAAATGCACATACCAATACCAAGATGGGTATTACAACTTGCATAGCGTGCAGTTCCAGTCAAATTTTTATTCTCCCTGTAAAGTCAAGGTTAAAGCAAACTATTCATGAACAAGAAAAGCCAAGTGTTGCAGCTGAAAATGTAGAGACGTAAGATTCCACAAGCAAGAAAATAGAAATGGTCTAAGATCCATAATTCATGATTATTAATGTCATAGGCGATGCCAGAGCTACAAGATATGTCCTAGCACCCAAAGACTGTGCAACACAAAACCAAACTAGAAACATGTTATAAACTTATATTCTTCTAAAAGCAGATTGCAAAAAAAAATGTCATTGCAAAAAATAACTTATATCAACACCACCAACGTCGATCACTAAGCAACAAAACCACAAGTTAAATAGTCACTGTGTCAACATAGCGACATCACAATTAGTAGTCGCCTATCATCTTCAAAACGCCACAACAAAGTGATATCAAGGCCACTCCTCTAGCCTAGGCATGATAATTGATAAACCACACAAGATGTAAGATAAACCAGGAAGTAAATCCTTTTAATGGAAATACTGTATTTTAGAAAGTAGATTCAATACAAATGAGGGTGCAAAGCACTAATATCATTACAAGGAAGAATTTCTCAAACTTAAACCAAGGTCACAAAAAATTAAACAGAAAAATACCTGTAGGGAATATGCCGATTTGTTGTTGAATCCCGATACCTTTTAGCCAAACCAAAATCAATAATATAAACCTAAAACGTGCAAAAGGTGAATAAGGTGTAAGAAAAATAATAAAGGAAGTCTCCAGTAGAAACATCCAGAATGAATGAAATAACAATGCCTCTACCTGGTTCGCTTTTCGACCAAGACCCATGAGAAAGTTATCTGGTTTGATATCTCGATGCAAAAATCCTTTAGAATGCACAAATTCTATTCTTGTTATCTGTAAAGAACAAAAGAAAAACATTCACATCAAAACAATGCCACTGGGGTGGAAAACGCAAAAAATAAAACCAGACCAATTTTGCAAGTACGAACTTTACCATTTGATCTGCCAACATTATGACAGTTTTCAATGAGAACTTTCTCCCACAATACACAAAAAGATCCTCAAGGCTAGGTCCCAGCAAGTCCATGACAAGAACATTGTCATCCCCATTCACACCAGACCACTTTATACCAGGTATACCACCTGACAGAAGATAGAAGGTAAACAGACTAGGACATACCATTAACAATTTAAGTAAATACTTTGTAGTCACGATTATTTATTTTTCATGGCCCCAGGTATTTAAATGTTAGAAAGCATGAAATGCATGGATACAAGTATGAACAGATCAATATATTTCCATTTGTCATACCATCTTGGCTTGTACTCAACGCGAAAAAATTTCTTAAATACCATAAAGTAAATTATACAGTTTCCTAATAAAACAGTGATTTGAGTCTAGCGATATAAAACTGGTACTCTCATTACAAGAATGATACAAAAATGAGAACCTATTTTTAATCTGATGATTAATTTGTATAATAATTATGAAAAATGAAGTAACAACATTTGGGAGTTGTGTGTCAGATTCCAAGCTTTTGACTATCATTAATTTTAGATACGAACAGGGGGGGGGGGGGGGGGGGGGGGTGCTTGGCACTTGTTTTACAGTACAACCAAAAAATAAATAGATAATAGAAATACAGCTCAATTAATTTCATGAAAGTAATAAATGAGCACGGAACGTATACTTTAGAAAAGGGAATGGTATTGTGAGAGGCGTGAGAGTAACAAGTTTTGAATCCATAATAATTCATATAACTCATTCATGTCTAAATGAAAGCCATGTGCACATAAATCATTATTGGATGCATTACTACATACTTCCTCCTTGAAGAATGTTGTATAACTTAGCCTCATAAAGGAGTTGTGGGTGCTTGGTTTTATTATTCTCCTGCACAGAGAAAAAACACCAAGAAAGGCGACATTAATAAAAAGAAACACTCGCACACGAACATACACAAGAGCAAATGGTGTAACATTTCAAATCTTTCAGAAGGGCATTGTTTCAAAAATCGAATTATCAGAATTACTACCTATCCAAGATACATGATCAATTGCCAATATCCCAACACAAAAGAAAAAAAAAATGGCACACCACATGAATATAGCTGCATGAAAAATTGCAATCCATATCGCTTGATCACGAGCACTTGAACGCGTAAATTAGAAATAAAATCCACAAATTCAACAAAAGTAACACAAAAAAGAGGCGATCGAAACTTACAATCTTCACAGCCAAAATCTCAAAAGTGTCGATATGCGTAGCTGTGCAACCAAAAATATCAGCACGGCGAACAGAAACTAAGAAGAGGGAGAGTTTGTGTGAATTCGAAAATAGAAAATCTCACCGAGAAAGATTTCACCGAACGATCCACTGCCGATCTTACGGCCGAGCTTAAATTTACCACCGACGATCCGTTCCATCAGATCAACAGCCCGAATCGAATCGCAAATACCATAAATCAAATTCAAAAATCCTCAAAAAAAGGATTGAAGAGAAAAGGCCCAATAGAATTGAGTGTGTGTTCAGTGACGCGGAGTAGGGAGGGTTTGTTGGGTATAGGTGAAACTGACAAAACGAGACAGAGAGGGATTTGAGTTGACGAGCTGTATCGGAGGGCTGTTATGGTAATTCAATTTCGGTAGGTGGGAGAGTGGGAGGGTTGGAATTGTGCGCAACAGTAGTTTGTACCAGAGGGTACAACTCGGTGGCTGCTAGACGCTTTTAGGTGTGGGAAAATGGGAATGGTCCGAAATTCGATTTTTGTATTTACTATGTTATTGATTTTTTAATCATTTTAGTCAAAAAGTCGAAGTAAAATGTATTTTTAAATTAATAAATTAAATAATTAAAAATAATTTTAAAAAATTAATAAGTGAAAAGGTAAGGTTATATATATTTTTTTAAATAAAAAAATAAAAAAAATTATTTTTTTAAATAAGGGTTTGACGACAACTCAAAAAAATGAGATCATTAATATAGGACAAAAGAGTATAAAATATCAAAAAATTAAACAAATATAATATTCAATTGTTTTTTTTTTTCACAAAATGCTTAAATAAAACTATTGTACAATAACGATTACACTAGAGCACAAAAAATAAAATTTTATTATTTCATTAATTTTTTTTTTATTAAAAATTAAAGATCAAAGTGTATTTAAAATAAATAAATTAAGTAAATTATAGTAAAATTTATAAAAATATGTGTGAAAAAATAACAGTAAAATAATTGTTTTATAATGAGAAAGTACAGTAAGAATCCTGCAGTGACCATTAGTTTATGACACGACGAAAATACGAAGTGAGGTTATAGACGAAATGAGTACTTTATTTAGGAGGATTTATTAGTTTGAGATTTTATTGGATTTTTTAAGACTTTTAAAGTTGGAAGGTATTCAATTCGGATTTTAAAAAGTCCATTAAAATCCGAAGTTATTCAACTTTGATTTTAAAAAGTCAATTAAAATCCTAAGGTATTCAACTTTGATTTTAAAAAGTCAATTAAAATCTATAGGTATTCATTAGTTAATGGATTTTTAAAGATTTTAAAAGTCAATAAATTTTATAAAATTTTCTTTAAAAAATATAAAGCAATTCCACCTTTGAAAATCTCTGAGAGATTTCTACGGATTTGTTTTAATCAATTAAATTATTTTTTAAAAATAATAAAAACTTAAAAAATATATAAAATTAAATAAAAAAGACAAAATATGAAAAATAAAATTTCTTTTAATCAAATAAATTATTTTAAAAAAATAATAAAAAACTTAAAAAAATTACATAAATTTAAATAAAAAAAATGAAAATAGGAAAAATATGTTTTTAAGAAAAAAAATATTTTGAAAAAGGAAAAAATTAATATTTTAAATAACAACTGTGGTTTAACTATCATTAAAATTTCGAAAAAATTTAAAAATATTTTTTTATTATAAAAATAATTAAAAATATTTTTAAAAAAATTAATGATATAAATAAAAATAAAAATGATACTATATTAATATATTTTTAAATAATTTGAATTTTTTATACAAAAATCAGTCAAAACTCCGTAGATTTTAAAAATCCATTGACTTTTTAAAATACATAAAAATCCAACAATTCCGAATTGAATACACTCTCCTTATTATTTATGTCTCACCGTAAAAGCTTCACTTTTTTTATATAATTAAAAAACGAGGAACTCAATATATCGGGTAAAATATAAATTTCGGAATATGTGTGAGTAGCACACTTGTGGAAGAAAGTCAGTATGTCTCTATAGTATTTCAATGAAAAATTATCACACTCGTGAATCGAACTTGCGTCGGCGATAAATTAAATCCTCATCCCACAAATTTTATCACTCGACTATGCTTCTTTGGACTTCAATTTTCTTTCTCCAAAGGCTAAACTTTTCTTTTTGAAAGCAAATAAACTCATTTTTGCTTTTGGTACTTTTATAAAATATTGTTAAATAATTGTAAATTATACGAAAAGAATAATAGTTATAAAGAAATAAACAAAAATATCATTTACTTGATAATAAGCAAAACAGACAAAGTTGTTCATCAAACAGATGAAATAGATATTCAATTCATAAAATAAGAATATGATATATATATAATGATATATATATATATATATAATGAACATAAATATATATATTTTTCCCTCTAAGATAATAGACACATTTTTCTCCTCTAAATGTCTTACAATATATAATACACACATTAAAAAAAAGAAATATTCTTTCATTTTTATTTTAAAATACAATTTTAAACTACTTTATTTTTCAAATTCAAAATTATATTTTTATTATTTACTTTTTGATAAAAAAAATATTATTTTTCTTAATTTCTGTAACTGAGCAAATATATTTGCTTTAAATATATGAATAAGAGTTTACTGTAAGACTAGGAGCAATGGGGTTGTTGAAAAGCCTATTTCAACAGTTGAACTGATGCAATAAGGAGTTGAAATGGGCTGTTGAATCCAAATGGTTAAGTGGATGTTGAAAGTATTCAACAGGCGTGAAACTAAAAAACGTGGGACTCGCAGCCACTAGTACACACAGAATTGGATGTATAAAATTATACGGAGTGAATTATTTTACCCACTCTTTATCTATCACTTTTGTCACATGTTTTTTTTTTCATTTGTTCGTTTTAATTTTTCAGATTTTTATCTTATCTTATTTTATCTCTTTAAATTAATTATTTTATAATAAATTTATTTATTTATTTTTTTATTCGAAAATTCATATGTTTTTATCTATAAATAGAAATTAGTTTTATTTGATTTGTACACCAAAAAAATACGATAACAATAAATATAAGAAATGAAACCCGCTCCCGAGTCACCCGGCAGAGACGCGTATACCACCTATTCATCTGCTATAGATGGACCTCCTGTGAATTTTCACCACGGTTTAGAGGCCGAACTACTAACTACAACAACAAGATATTTGCGTTGTGGTGTTCATGAGGTAATTGGTAATTTAAATCACAAATAAATTTGTGTTTTTTATTCTGACTCGTTGATGCTATGATGACTGATGTAAATTGTTTTCTAGTACGATGATTGTGAATTTTTCCGCCTGGTTGACGGTGAACTAACTAAACTCCAAAATGGTATTGTATTAAGATTGAAAGCGCAAATTGATAAGTTGGAGCATGATAACAGGGTGCTCAAAGGAAGACTAGACACATTTACTAATAAGTGTGTTGGTTCATCATCTCAAGTTTGATAATTATTAGATAAAACAGCCGTTCCAACTCTTGTACTAATTAAGTTATGTGTGTTTCATTCAAATTGTGTTGTGTGCTTAATATATTGTATTTCATCATAAGTATTTTGTAATTTGTCTTAATTATGTGACTATCCTTATTTTTTACGTCTTTATTATTTAAAAAATTAAAATATTTATATACTTTATTTTATTATTAATTATTTTAATTAAAATAGTCAATAAATAAAAATATAATATATAATTTCTTTTATTAATTGATATTTTTATTTGTCTATTGAATTGTAATAAAAATAAAATTATAAAAGAAAATAAAAAGATGAAATAAAAGTGATGGGGTAGAGTGTTTTTATTAAATAAACTATTGTAGGGTGTAAAAGTTGAATGAGTGTTGAATGATTAGGTGGAAGAGAGAGAAGATGATGTGAAGTAATAAAGTAGGGTGTTGAATGTTGAAAAGAGTGTAGATAGTAAATGAATCTCTAATCAAATTTAATGTTAAATGATGAATATAACAAACATTTTGGTAATCAAATTGATATCAATACGAGGGAGTACGTGTTGAATAGAGATTTGCACAATAAAAATGTGATGAATTAAGTAAAGAAAGAACTCTAATTTGTAATTAATAAATGTTAAGTTTAAAAGACTAGTCTCTTGTAAGTTGTAACTGCTCTTGTTTTTTTTTTCATTACAAATTTTAATAAAATATGATACTTTCTTATATCCGTGGCAATTATATATGTTGCATTTTTCTTATGATAAATAATAACATTTATCTTAACAAATGACTTAAGCCATGAAAATGGTTTTAGTTAGGCTATGTAGCCTATGTTCTTTTGAAATGACAGTGACTAAACTGAATTGAACTGAATGGATCTGAATTAAGTGAACATAATGAATTTTCTTATAAAAATAATAATATTTTTTTATAAATTGTTAATTTTTTTTAAATATTAATATCTAATATTAACTATATTGTATAGCTAAATTTATATATTCAAATTATTATTTATTTATTTATTTCATTTTAATTTATTATGAAATGAATTTAATGGAGTTGAACTGAAATGAACTAAACGATCTGAACTGAAGTGAAATAGATTGAAATTAAGTCTAAAAGAACACAGACTTTTATGAACTTAGTAGAAAAGGAGGAGATTCTCGAGCCCTACAATGGATCCAATGATTTTCAAGAATTGAACAAGATGTATGAGGTGAAAATCTCATGCATATATGTACGGTGATCTGTAGAGTACTGACATTAATTAAATGTGACTTATTTGTCAATTTTTACACTCTCATTCAAAAAAACAAACCCCGCATTTGCCATTGTATGATTTATCTTTGAATTTGAAATTACTTCACAAAAATATTCTTTAGTCTTAGGAGGGTGTATTCAATCAGGATTTTAATGGATTTTTTAGGATTTTTAAAAGTCCGTAGATTTTTGTGGATTTTCTAAATCTACGGAGTCTAGGAAGAGTTTGATTGACTTTTTCTTATTGATTTTCACGGATTTTGATAGACTTTACATAATTGTGAAATTCATTTTTTAATTGATTTACTTGAATTATCATAGACTTTTACATGTAAAGAAATCCAAATTGTTTTAAAAAAAAATTCAAATTGTTTAAAAAATAAAATACAAAAAATGCATTAGTTTAAAAATAAAAAATATAATTATTCAACATTATTATTCCTATTTTTAGTTACACATTGTTATACGACATCATTTTTCATAAACCATTAGCAAGCAATACTCATTGTATGAATTAGCTTGTTCATTTTTCAAATACCATTAGCAAGCAATACTCAATACTCGTTGAATGAATAGCTTGCGTTTTTTGTTTTGATGTAAATAGTATTCATGATATATATATATATATATATATATATATATATTATTTTTTGATTTCTTTATTTATTAATATTTTTTTAACTTCATTATGTTTATTTATATATTTTTAAAATTTTATTATTTTTTTAATAATTAATTAATAATTTTATTTTATCTATTTCATGTTTACTAATTTTATTTATTTTTATTTATATAGTTTTAAGTTTTATTATTTTTTTAATAATTAATTTGTCAATTAAAATAGAAATTCGTTGAAATCTCATGTATTTGGGAGAGATTTCAAATAATGGATTTCCTTTATATTTTTAGGATAAAATCAATAGAAATCCATTGACTTTTAAAATCTTTTAAAATCCATTGAGTTTTGAATACGGTAGATTTTAATAGACTTTTTAAAATCTGAATTGAATACCTCCGGATTTTAATAGACTTTTAAAAATCCGGATTGAATACTCCTGGATTTTAAAAGTCCAAACAAATCCTACAGAGTCTTAAACGAATACATCCCCCTTAGTAAGGGAGTAAGACGGGGAAGGGTGGGTGAAATGTTTTTTTTTATTGCCTCTCCTTGTACTTGTAATCTCTTTAGGGCAAAAAAGAAGTAATTAAAATCCTCGGGCCCATACTTTTCCCCAAGCAACACAAGAGTTTTTATTAAGATGATTCCACTAATTGATCTCCTAATGCTAGCATAAACTAACATTTCATTGCATAACGTTAATCTTATAAGAAATGCCAACTTTTAAGACAAATTAAAGTGGGAAAACATCATTGTCCATTACTCCATCTTGCGGTGTGAACTCTTTCTTATCCATTAATTATGTATATTTTTTTTGAATTAAATAATAATTAAGCATCACATTAAGAAAAGGAGTTTAGTTGCACTTTGTTATTGTCTGATTCGATCTACTCATGTATATATAGCTACTAATTAAGTTCATATTGTGATCATTTATAAGATCGATTCAAGTGTTGGCAAACTTGGCATAACCCTTAATTGAAAATTTTAATTGTGGCAAATAATTAAGTACGTACATCATGTTCCATTCACAATTGTGCAGACCTTATTATAAAAAGAGAGCTCGATCTAACAAGAAAATCCACACAGAGCAATTGATTGATTAGTTGCACAATTATATAATCAAGGCAAACTAATTAATCGAATACTGTGAAATAAACTGGAGGCCGATCATAGCTAAAGTCTGAGCTCCAAATCTACATCTTGGGATTCGGAGTTGTGACCACTCGACCCCATCAAATCCATCAACTCTTTCTTCTTCTTGTTTTTGTTCTTGTTCTTGAGGGATCCCTAAAAAACAAAACAAAACAAAAAAAAAAACAGTTATATTTATCGATGTAAATCAATTATATGTATACGGTGATCGATAAAAATTGTAAATTAGTACCTGCATCCCCGGTTCGAAGAAAGATGTAGCACTCATGATTGGCTCCACAAAGTAGTGTTGAGTTCCAGAACCTACAGCATTGCCGTGATGCCATCTGCAAATTAAATTAACCCGGCCAAAAGCATTAACTAACAAGCCGTACGTCTATGATCATGATAATCATCGGTGTTGTTAATCGTGTACAAATTCAGTTAGATCGATCCATTAATATTTATAATAAACAATTCGTAAAACTGTACCTTGAAATATTGTTGGATTGGGTATCTCCAAATGTGGAATTTGCTCTATCAAAATCCGGCAAGCCCATCTGATTGATCAAATAAATAATCAATTAGGTTTAGGGTTACAAAATGCCAATATTATAAATCAGACAACACTACTACTACTGATCATGAGATTGATCGATTATATATGGAAATTGCAACGAACAATATTTAAATTAATTAGTAGTTGTCGACCCATGATTCATACCATGTGTCCATGGAAGCCATTGTAAGATGGTGATGAGGATGATGAAGGATCCTGCAGTGAAATAACAACAAACTAATTAAATTTATATAATTCATTTACATAATTAATTAAAGTATGTAGCAAGATAATTACTTATGTACGTACCTGGATGTAATCGTTAGGGTTACTGTAGAGATTATGATGATTATAATTAGGAGTGCACCCAAGTTCAGCGTGCAACCTAATCTTCTCAAGCTGTGCGACCCCGAGTCCTCTCTGCGGCTGCTTCGGTTTATCCGAACCGTTCTTTTTCCCTTTTCTCGACGACGACGAGGAACGGAATATTCCGGTAGTACTTCTGCTTAATTGATTCATGTAATTATTATTTGACTGATCACCGAAGTAGTTGCTTCCCATATCGATCGATTCACCGATCTCTTTTATAACACTAGCTAGCTACTAACTGATGTGTGTGTGTGTGTTTGAATGGATATATAATCGTTTGAAAGAAAAATGATGTGAATGAATGAATTCAAAGAGAAGAAGAAAACCCTTTTAAGGGTGTTTGCGATTTGCCAGTCAGTAATTATTGCATCGCTGGATCAGATTATGTGTAGATTTTGTGTGACAGAACTACGTTTATTATTTTATTATTTAATTATATATACGTATGTATGTGTGTGTCCTCGTTTTGACAGCTTCTTCCATGAAATCAATCAATCGGTTTAGTTAAATATTATATGTGCAATAATTATTCTGTTTGCTCATTAATGGCTTGCAAAAAGTATGCACTTTGAAAGGGATTGCCTTTGATTTTATAACTCATTAAATATTGGAGTACTACTACTATTTGCCCTCCAGCATTTCGGACCTCAGTATTTTACTCACTATAAGTACTTATTTAAGTGCATATGATTTGTATATAGGATTTAAGTACTCTTGGTCTTCCTCCAAATATTTAATTAGAGAAAGTGGCCAAAAAAATTACGATTTTTTTTTTCTGTTTAATAATATTACGTAGAGTCTGTAGATGTATAAAGACCTTCTTTTGGACTTAATTTTAGTTCATTTTAATTAGTTCAATTTTTTTAGTCTAGCTATAGTATGTAGATGTATAGATGTATATAGACCTTCTTTTGGACTTAATTTTAGTTCATTTTAATTAGTTCAATTACTGTTACAGTTCAGTTTTTTTTTGGTCTAGCTATGTAAATTGATTGCAGTGTCTTGGGATTAGAATCAAGGACCTCAAGTCCCTAATTCAAGTGCTCAACCAACTGAGCTAACAACCCTTGACCAATTTCAGTTCAGTTCAACTGGATTAAATTCGTTTCAAAATAAATTAAAAAAAAAAAATCAAATCAACAATTTTAATTATACAATCTAGTTAATGTGATAATATTATTAATATTTTTTTTAAAAAAATAAATAATTTATTAAAATTATTATTATGTTTTATAAAAAAAATCAAATGGTTCGTTTTACTTCAGTTCAGTTTAGAAATTTTGAATAAACAGGTCCTAAGTATGTAATAAGTAAAACATTAATTTAAAAAATAGTGGTATATCTAAATGTATATAAATATGCATTGAAGTGATAAAATTGTGAAATAGATAAAAGGCTCTATATATCTTTTGAACTAAAATCAATTGAAGTTATTGAACTTAAACAAGTTTTTTAAAATAATTTTAAAAAAATATTGTCATTTGATTTTGAAATATTTTTTTTGTTTAATTATATAAATATATACTATATTGTATGAAAACGATATAAAAAATATAATATTGAAAGTGAGTAGATGATAATGATAATGATATTAGTAAGTATTTAAGTTTTACATATAATAAATATTAATAAATTTAAAATTGATCATTTTTATATTCATCACAAATCACCACTTGAATATTTTATGACGTGTACACATCAAATCCTGAGTTAGTTATGATATGATAATATATCATGGATCTCATGCAATTATGTACTCCGTATATGGATACTTAAAATATATTAATCTATAATACAAATATTTTGACGTTTTTTTTTAATTATATTATTAAAAAATTGACCATTTAAGTTGAAAAATAAAATAATTGTAATAAAAAAATAAGAAGATTGAAAAAATGTAATATAAAATTATATTTAAACGTTAAAAATAAAAATTATTATTATGGTGTGAAAACTATTTTTGAAACGTCCAAAAAATAAAAATATATTGTGAAAAAAATTATACTATTTTTTTTTCAACTTTTTTAAAAATGTAAATTTATTTTATGATGAGACAGCTCAAATAGATTATGTAAAATTTGTGGTGTGATCACAAATAGCTTAAAAAGTACTACTAGTACTTAATTAAAATACTAGCTATAAGATACAGCAAATTTGTGTTAGCAGTCTAAGTAAATTATTAAAACAAAATATATATTATGGTCTTTGTTATTAATATTGGAGGGTTTTGAAAGCCAGATACGACCAGAGAAGAGTATTTGAAAACAATTGTTCACATGATCACATTATTTAAATTCATATGATCCAGATATATACCATTGGTTGGATTTCTTCACGACATTTTTTCTCATCTTTTTGACCGGAGGATAACTTTTGTGTTTTCTAACTACTATTGAAAGAGAACTCAAATACAATTTGCTAACGGCTAGTTTTTATTATTATCATTTATATAAATAATTAATTCATTAAAATATTATCAAAATAAACTTGCATGTACTAAGTATTCTTAGAGTAATAATCAAACATGGTTCTAATATATAATTGGTCATTCAATTGAAAAATTAATTAATCAGCTGGCCATTATATTAGTACGTATATACATATTTCTTATATTGACTATAATATGAAGTGAATAAAGTCAATAAACCTAAACTAGTCTTTTATGTGTGTTTATTTTTGCTTTGTTTTTTTATGGATGATGAGCTCGATCTCTGAGCTAGAGCGATGCCCACGAATTAAATTCCGATTAATTACATTATAACAAAAAAAAAGTAATACTCGATCAGAATGCGAAAGACGGTCGCTACTCAGTAAAGGATGCTTACGCTCTTCTTATATCTTCGCTTTCAATGTCTACTAACTTGGATGTGGATGTCTGGCTTGCTTTTCCAAAAGTTTATAACAACTTAACGCCATCAAAATTCTCGGGGTTTGTTTGGAAAATCTTAAGATATCGTTTGCCTACCAAAGTTGAATTGCGAAAGAGGAAAGTTCTTGCGGATGACACAACTACTTGTTGTAGTTTTTGTGACCAAGAAGATGAAGATATTGCACACCTTTTTTTTATTGTCGTAAGTCAAATCAAGTTTGGAAACTCTGTTATTATATTCTTGGCTTTCCGTCTCCACAGCCCTACCGAATAGTCCGGCGGCTCACTTTTTGCAACACTTGGGAGTTTGGAGGAAAAAACTTTCGACGAAAATTCTTGTGTGTATTTGGTCTGTTGTGCTTTGGTTCATTTGGAAAGCAAAAAATCTTCGTCTTTTTGAAGGCCTTGAAACAACTTCCGAAAAATATATTTGAAGAAGCTAGAGCTAAGTCTTGGAGTCAACTTTTTTTAAAAAGTTCCATTAATCGTAATTTTATGTTTCACGATTGGTGTTGTAATCCTAGATTGTGTCTGACTTAGGTGGACTCTTGTTCTTTTGAGTATTTTTGGTACTCGTTTTTAATATATTTATTTTTTCCGTTAAAAAAAAAAATTCGACCAGTACAATTTTTTTTTATTTAAAGAAAAAGAAGAAGTTGTTTTGTGATGCACAAAATCTATTCCATCTGTGGTTTGAATTGCATAGTGTAAATACTAGTATTATTTTATGAGTTGTTTGTGCGGTGGAAAGCGAGCGCAACTCACT
Organism: Euphrasia confusa; assembly: GCA_954870475.1. Lineage (NCBI taxonomy): Eukaryota > Viridiplantae > Streptophyta > Magnoliopsida > Lamiales > Orobanchaceae > Euphrasia > Euphrasia confusa. The sequence goes on from OX940960.1 coordinate 32,051,307, forward strand.
CAGAATATAACACCCAAAATCAACTAATATCCCTTTGCCTCTAAATCATACTAATTCAATGATTTTTAATGAGTTTACAATGATTTTGACCGAACAATATACATTTTGCAATCTTAATTTGACCAGAATTTTCAAATGAATCACGTACTCGATCAATCAGTTTGAAAATGATCATAAACTCGATCTGTTCTAAGTCAAGCTCGAGCGAATGGAAATTTAGTAGAGCTAATTAATTCGATATCAAACCATTTTGATCCTATCAATTTTCATTAATTGGCATGTTGAACTGAACCCGAACAATATATATTTTACTGAACTGAACTGAACTGAATAGATCTGAACTGAATAGATCTGAACTGAATGGACCTGAACTGAACTGAACTGAATTGAAATTAAGTTCAAAATAAGAAACTTAAAATAATGAAAAACTAAAATTAGTATTGTTGAAATTTCAATATTTTGTATATTATAAACAATTTTATTAAATTTCTTATTTTTTTATGAGGTTAAAAAAATTAAAAAATGATTTACATTCTATAACGTTTATGGTTAATCGATAAATTCAAATAAATTGTTCATGTGAATACTCAAACAAAGTATACGTATTTACGACACTATTTTTTTTTGTTAGAAGTTTCGATATTACACAAAATTGTTCATGTAATTACACTATTTTTTTTTTTAGAAGTTTCGATATTACACAAAATTGTTCATGTAATTATTAGCGATCGTATTGGTACGCCATTTCGAGATCGTAGTGGTAATAAGAGTTGGGACGTGATGGCTTGCTGCTCATTTTATAGTATTTTCACATTTATTAATGTGGGTTGGGAAGGGAGCGCCCATGATCTAACTGTATGGCAAGATTCTTTAACTGCCTCAAAATATGTTTTTCCACATCCACCGGAAGGTAATAATTAAATAAATTGCTTTATTTTATTATAGCACATTGTTTCTTTAATTTGATGCAAAATTTATTTTACGTTGTGTTGATGATTTAAGTGAAATCATTGTCCGTTTAATGTGATTGGAATCATTCAAGGCTTTGGATTAATCCTAGTCAATAGAATATGAATTTGGAGAAGTGTGGAGTACACGTTTATATAAAATTGATACGGATTAATACTTTGAATAAGCATGTTGATGCATGCCGAGTTTAATCTCGTAGTTGCATGGTTTGCATGGCTAAGTAATGATTTAATATCATATATTGTATGCAAATTCGAAATTGCATGAATAGCCATGCAAAACAACATGAATATGTGCTTAGTGAAATGGTGTGTTCACTAAAATGTACTTATTCAACTAAAGGGTGCTTATGTTCAAAGGAAGGGGTGTCTAAAACCTATATAAGGGAGTGTAATTCATTTTCTGAATACACAGAACATCACCTACGAAATTGAGAGCTTTGAAGCAACAAATATTACATAAAGTTCCATAAGTTGCTCGTGTTCTAAGCCTAAGACGCGAGTGTCGTTATTGTCTTATCCTGCGAGGGATTTCGTGATACCCAGGCTAAATAGGGTCGAAATACTCTTTAAGGAAAGCGTTGCTACGCGATTTAATAAATATCCAAGTCTCTCTTCTTTCAGTTAACCCAAAAATACAACACGTTGTAGGTAAATACTATTTGGTAGACTTTGGATATCTTAATACTCTTGGATATTTGTCTCCTATTTGCGATCCCAACGTCAGATAATATAAGCATGGACCACCTAGAGAAATTTCAGAACATTTCAATTACCGACATTCTTCATTAAAAATGAAAGTTGAATGTGCTTTTGGTCATTTGAAAAAAAGGTAGAAAATGTTGAAAATTATGCCTCAAATATCACAAAAGTATCAAATGTCAATTATTGTTTCTTGTTTCACACTTCATAATTTCATACGAATGCACGAGAGTGGTATTTCCAATTGTACATCATGATGTTGCCAGTGGGAGAACAGATACAAACTTGGATGACAAAAATCGAATGAAACTCATGTCTAAGGTAAGGATGGATATAGCCGAAGCTATTTGGAAAGATAACAACACCGAAGAGCATGAAGATGGAGTACAACAAAATGATAAGGAGGTAGATCATATAGAAGTAGATTGACCGATTGTTTAAATTTTGTAATTTTTGTGATTTTTTTCAATATTACAAACATTTAATATTTATTGACATTAATTATTATTATTATTAGGGTTTATTATATTTTGCAACCCTATGTATGGGGTTTTTTACACTTTGCAACCTAATCGGAAATTCGTTACATTTTGCAACCCCATCTATGCGGGTTTTCACTTTGCAACCTGAATCGGAATATTCGATAGAATATTCCGTTTAAGAAGGCTTATTACACATTTAACCTCCAATTCAATTTCAATCATTTTTTTTAATTAAAATTGAAATTAAAAATGGGTATAAGAAGAGGGATTTCACCCACACCCACATTTCCATGAACGCTAATTTCAGTACACATACAGAAATCCAGTTGGATTTCTTTCCCCTCCCAAAAACCCACTCCAGTTTGTGTAATCTCTTTCCCCTCCCAAAAACCCAACCACCTGTCAAAATTAATTAGTGAAATAATATTAAAAAAAATGAAAATCCAAAATTAAGGTGTACTGAGGAAAACGGAATATAATCTGCAGTGAGCTCTCACCTGTGACATTTACGCATCCCAATCGATCTTCGTGTCTGAAATGCAAAAGCCACGAAGGAAGGTTTAATAAAAAGTACTAGAATTACAGCGTATAGAAACTGAAAAATGCGATTTCGTTTCTTAGTTACATGGAACGTAGCCGATGATGAGAGAAATGAGGATGGCGTCGACGAGGAAGACGACGCAGGCGAAGGATGATTTGGGGTTTCTGATAACTCGTTGAATAAATGTATCTTGTTTCCGCGCCAACTTCGACCCGGTGACGGAGGCGGGTCGTGTGCCGGCGGATTGTCGCGGCCTCGGAGTAAGGAGATCAGAGCCGGCTGAGCTTCGCTGGGACTTTTCAAGTCTGAAGCAATTGACAATTTTGATAAAGACAATTTTGATAAAGAGGGATTTAGGGTTTTTGCGAATTTGGGAATTTTGGAGCGGCGGAGAAGACGATGTTATGTAATGAACCCGCTTTTATTTTTAACTGATATTTTAGTTATTAATTAAAAAATAATTAATAATGAGTAAATACATAAATACCCCTCCAGCTCCAAAATAAATGCACGTTCACACACTTCACTGGCGCGTGATTCTCAATCTCTCGGAATATTCTATCGAATATTCCGATCCAGGTTGCAAAGTAAAAACCCGTATACAAAGGGTTGCAAAGTGTTACGAAATTCCGATTAGGTTGCAAAGTGTAAAAAACCCTATACGTGCGGTTGCAAAATGTAATAAACCCTTATTATTATTATTATTATTATTATTATTATTATTATTATTATTATTATTATTATTATTGTTGTTGTTGTTGTTGTTGTTATTATTATTATTAAAAAACCGAACTGAAACTGTACTGAATTGAAATGAAATAAACTGAAATTAAGTCCAAAAGAACAGAGCCTTAATTTGTTTTGGAACAGTAATCTTTTTTGTTTGAGTCATATTTTATGAGATAGAAAAAGTATATAATTAAATAAATAAAACAACATAAAAATATAAAATGTAACCCAAATTAACTTTGAACAAATAACTAGGGATTATGTTGGGTGAAGTGGGTTAAAATCTTTTAAATTAAAGAACCCATTTTTAACATTTAAAGACCGGAGAATATGAATATCTACCGTAGATCGTGTGAACATGCATTGTAAGCAAACTAATAATTTATTTATTTAGTTATTTATTTAGTTTCGAAAAATAATGAATGGTGTGCCAAGCATTATAGGTGTGCTGGCAGCCACGTACGCAGATATGGTGTTCTTACAAAATATTTTGATAAATGAAGTTGGATCAACTTATTAAAACAATAAAAATATGAAAATAATTAGGTAGTTAAATATTCTTAAGTCCCATATAAATGTAGAGAATATTATTGTTAAAATTTGATTAATAACATTTTGAAAAACCTTGTTAAGTAGTAAAAATTTTCAACTTATATGTTAAATATTCTTCAGTCCCACATAAATGTAGAGAATATTATTGTTAAAGTTTGATAATAACATTTTAAAAAAATTTGTTAAGTATTAAAAAATTTCAACTTATATGTAAGCTCAAAGTTCATATTTCAATCGATCGACCACACTCTTTTACGGGTAATTCGGAAATTCCATCGAAATGACTTGTGGCTGGAAATTTCATCGACAGGAGCACTCACAGTTGAAATTTTTCATCGACTGGGACACCCATATCGTATTCAGCATGCTTTGATAACATGTCAAAGTTGAGCCAATAACACTTTAAAAAGCTTTTCAAAGTGTTATTGAATCAAATTTAATAATTGTAATTTGTAAAGAAAATGTGATTATTGATGTGAGACTGAAACATACAATATATAATAATATTTTTAAAGTGTTATTGACCCAAATTTAACAATTGTAATTTGTGAAGAAATTGTAATTATTAGTGTAAGACGAAAACATACGATATATAATAGTAATATTTTTTAAATAATTTAGTGAATAATAATTTTCTTAAAATTTATTGATACCGTGAAAACAAAATATCATAAACTACAAGTAAACCAAATAATTAATGTGGAACGGTCACAAAAGAAATGAACATATTAAAATGAGATCAAGATAGGGGGACTATGTTCTAGACTTATAAATTTATTACAGCATACAAGAAAACGAGGGATTATGTTATAGAGAGATTCGATGTGGAGTCGTCGTGTAAATGTGATACGTATATATCTAGTGTAGATTGTGAGCACATGCAAATATACACCATACACCCAATCCCATGTGGGTGTGCGGGCCCCGCAACCAACGACACCACATTCTATGTAACAGACAGGATCATACGAGATTCCTTGCAGTTATACTTTAATCCCCAAGTACATGGGCTGTGTATATATCGATCAGTAGTAACTCGATCATCATACCCAACAGATACGTGTCTCTACGATCACAACTACCTATTAATTTTCATATTAGCATGTCTCGATGCGGGTACAAATCTTTTCTTTTTAATTATTTTTCAATAATAAATTAATATGGTATATTGAACCAGGGGCGGAGCCAGAAATTCAATTCAAGGTGAGCCAAATATCCAACCGTCTAAAGCTCCAAGCCACCCCAAATTCAAATTCTAGTGATGTTAACTTAAAACTTATACTAAATACAGTTTTGTGACTTTTTTTCAATATACAAGTTTTAAACCCTCAATTTTATACATTAATTTTTAACATTATTTTCATAAATAAACAAAAATACAGTTTTGTGATTTTTTTTCAATATACAAGTTTTAAACCCTCAATTTTATACATTAATTTGTGAACATTATTTTCACAAATAAACAAAAAAAAAACCACATAAGGCAAAAACAATTAAGCAACATTGACAAAAAAAATAAGAAAAAAAATAAAAGTAAAAACCTAATTGGTGTCGAAAATCTAATGTGTAGTTCTCTTACTTGTGTACTCTCTGAAATTCTTTAATGACTGCGAGCTTGGGAATTTTTCTCCAAAAGTCGGTGCAAACTACTCAAGTGGGTGCGGTGGAGATTTGCAAATTTTTACCGGTGTTTTGAGAATTGAATTTTTATTAATTTTTTTTATTTGAGTAAATATGTTAAGATAGAAATTTGAGCTTTTGTATTTTGTGTGAACTAGTTAATTTTAAACAATAAAATTTTATTTAATATATATAAGTACTTTTTTTAACGCAATAAAATTTTATTTAATATATATAAATAACTTTTTTACGCAATAAAATTTTATTATATATATATAGGTATTTGTTTTTTTTTTAGCGTGGGCCATCGCCCACGCTGGTCCTGTACTAGCTCCGCCACTGTAATTGAACTCTACTTTTGTTCCAAATAAATTGTTGAGGTTATTGTGAAAAACAAACGTGAGTTAACCGATTCAATAATCGAATCTCAAAACCGATCAAAAATTATAAAATTTAAAATTACGAATAATAATCGATCATACTTCACCGAACTCACACTTTTGACATGATCGGTATGAGCACACTATGAGCACACGCACGTATAGAAAATGCATCAACACACTGAATTTTACGTGGTTCAATTTCCGGACAAGTAGTTTAACTGCGATTGAAAATATTGCTCCATAAAAGCGGCAAAATTCTCTTAATTTACATGCGTAATGTCTAAAACTATAAAAAAAATATACAATATTGTGAACAATCAAAGCCCTTAAATCTACAATTGACTTGCATTCTTTTCAATCGTACGATCAAATCGAATAATCCCAAGTCGAGAATGAAGATGAACGGATAGAGATCACACCCCAATGAAAATACATGTGATTAATTTGTTTCAATTAAATTCGAAGAAGAAATTGATGCTCCAATTCAAATCAAAACAAAAAAATTGCACAAAATGTCATTTTGACCATGTGCGAAATTTAAATTGGAATTCTGATGAAATGACCAAAATGCCCATGATGTGCGATTTGACCAAAATACCCTACAAAGTCAATTTTTGTATTTTAGTAATTTTCCACCTTACACAACAATATCACGCTCAAGATATCTTGATTTCAATCCAAAATACGATTGTTCATTTCATATTTTAAATTACTTGAAATCACAATTCAAATAATTATCACATTATTATATCTGTCGGCCTGCTAGTGAGGGTGGACTGGGTATCCGTGATCTCACTGCACAGAATCGAGCCCTTATGACCAGACACATTTGGGCTATTCTGAGTCAGGATCCGGAATCGGTTTGGGCCAGTTGGATTCAGGAGAATCGACTGAGGAGACATTCTTTTTGGAGTGCCAAGGTACCGCAAGTTTGCTCCTGGACGTGGCGTCAGCTGCAGAAGCTACGCTCTGCTGTGTTACCAGCCATGCAGATGCGGGTAGGGGATGGACGTCAGTTTTTCCTCTGGAGAGACTTGTGGCATCCTCTAGGCAGATTGGAAGAGGTATGTCAGTTGACACCATGGATCAGGAGGCTTCCTAGGGATACATCGTTGAGTATGGTGATAGTCGATGGAGTGTGGAGGTGGCCAGCAGACTTTGCGGCGGAGTTTGTTGATATTATGGTTATTGCATCGCTCAGGGACCTACACCTCTGACTCAGCATATACTCTGTTCCGTCCGGAGGGACCCAAGGTGTCGTGGGCAGCTCTTTTGACTGGAACAGGACGTATCCCACGCCATTGTTTCATTCTTTGGATGGCTATCCTGGGTCGGCTGTCGACTAGGGATAAGCGTTGGATTGGCAGGAGGGATGATTCGTGTGTGCTATGTGGTGGGGAGAGTGCGGAGACACATTCTCACCTTTTCTTTGATTGCCCTTTCTCACAGGATTGCTTACAGAGATTAGAGGTGGAGGTGGGATTTCTATGGCCTAGTGGTAGTTGGCATAGTACTGTCTTACAGGCTTCTAGTCGTTGGCGTGGGAAGCACTTGATTTCCTGCGCATATCGTGGACTTCTAGCTGCTCTGATATACTTTATTTGGCTAGAGAGGAACACGAGGATCTTTGAGGCCCGTTCGGTGTCTTCTGGAGTGGTGGCTTCTCAGGCAATTACTATTATCCAGGAGAGGATTCGATCGTTACGTCTTTCAGACTCTCTTCAGGCACGTGCACTGAAAAGGGTATGGCATATAGCCTGGTGATAGTGTTTGTGTGATCTATTATTGTTATATGTGTCGTTGGGCTGATTGGAGAGCTAGTATGTTAGCTTGGTGTTGCGAGGTTTTTTTTTTCCCGCGCTGTGTTGTATTTTAATATTTTTCCTCTTTTCTATGTGATTGACCTCTACAAAAAAAAATATATTTTAAATTATTTATTCGTTCAATTTTATTTTTATAATTTACTTTTTTTTTCAAGTAAAAAATTTTAAAATTAAAATTAATGTAATTAAAAAATCTCTAATTTTCATTTTTTTTACTGAGTTAGATCTTGGAAGATGAATTCAATTTTATTTACTTTTAAATTTGATTTTTATTTTTTTAATATTTAATATTAAAGTAGACAAGTGAGGTCAAAAACAACAACAAGCACATTATCAATTTGCAATATATTAAAACGAAACAATAAAATAAAGTCATGTAGATTATTGTGACTTACTAAGTATTTGTTAAAAAAAATTGTTACTTTTTATTTTATTTTTTAAGATCATTGTGCAACATTCAGCAGCGAGCACATTATCAATTTGCAATATATTAAAACGAAACAATAAAATAAAGTCATGTAAATTATTGTGACTTACTAAGTATTTGTTAAAAAATTGTATTACTTTTTATTTTATTTTCTAAGACCACTGTGCAACATCCGACGACATCTAGCTGAGTTATCATATACCACCAATTCTTCCAATACCTATATATATTGTATACATAAATGATAGATCATATACCACCAATTCTTCCAATACCTATATATATTGTATACATATAAATGTATAATCTATCATCCGACGACATGCACGAGCTAGCTGAGTTATCATATACCACCAATTCTTCCAATACCTATATATATTGTATACATGAATGTATAATCTTGTACACTTAGTCCAATTAAGTATGAAAGCTCAATAATTTTTTTACTATAAACACACATACAAAAATATCATTGAAAAAAAAAAATAGATAAACACATATTATAACTTTGAAAAACACACACATAAAATAAATTTTCATTTATGAACACTAAAATCATTATTATATAACAAGTATATCATCATTAAATTGACACATTGACACTAAAAGTACATATGTAAGGTATAAATTGCTCAATCCCCCTAAATTAAACATCACAATATCACCTCACATGACAACGTAGTCATTTTTAGTGTAATTGAATTTTCCGTTCATAATTGAATTTTCCGTGAATCAAATTTGACACGTTAAATTAAATTAGATTGAAATAGTGTTTTTATGTTAAATTAAATTAAGAAATGACTACTAGAAAAATAGTACTACTAGTGTTACCCTATTTTCATACTTGTGTGAACGGTTACGGTACCTTACAATTTTCATAGTTGGCCCAACCCAGTCTATCCGTTATATCATTATCGGCCCAATACAACATTAAATAAATAAATAAATATAGAAGAGAGAGAGAGAGAGAGAGCTGCTGTAGATGATAAAATTAGTAATAGACACACATACGCACACGAAGACGACGATGAGATAAGGATAGAAAGAAAGGTACAAACCTTAATACACATTCTTAGTATAACTGTAGGGAGAGTTAAGAAGTGAAAGCTTTCTGAAACCTGGTTTCAATTCGCCTCAGTCACTGGGTAACTTCAATTCATTATTATCTATCCGTAGAAAACATTTATCAATTTCAAGATAATATCTTGTCATATTTTTCTTTTATTTTCTTGGGGTTATTTTCTTGTCAAGTTTTAGCTTAATTATGTGAGTCATTTGGATATCTCAAGAACACAGTTTTATTTTACTTTTGTGAATTGAAACTGTTTGTTGATTTGTGCGACTTACAAGAAAAGTAGATAACTTTTTCCATTGTGCTAATGGGCCGATTGAGCTTTGTCGATCACTCGTTGTTTTGTTTCCGTAGTTTCATACATTCATTGTGTTGTTGTTGTCCCAGTTGATCAAATCATATTGATGAATTATTGTTTGATTGTTCACCGTTTAGATTTCGTCATGGCTCCTGTTAAGCCAATCATCAGCAACGATGCCTCGCTTACTCCTGGAGTTGGTTTAATAGCAAGAAACAGAAGCTTCCTATCCCGATGCAGCATCCCGCGGAAGCTTGGTATACAGACGACATTCCCAGCCCAAAAACACACACTGCCTCTGTCGACTTCTATCAGATTGTTTCCCCAATTCCGAAGTGGGTACGTTCTAAAATCCAAATCCAAGCTAGTAACTCACGTAGCACCTGCCTCCGGGACTGATGTTGCTGTGGAGGAGGCTGATGTGTCTGAAGCAGATAATGCGACTCCAGTGACCGAAGCAGAACCTGTAGAAGTTAGTGGAGAATCGTCTACAAAGTCAGAAGTCAGTGAAGTCAGTCCTGTTAAATCTAAGCGTACGAGACCCGTCAGGAAGAGTGAAATGCCATCTGTGCAAAATGAAGAGCTTGTACCTGGAGCAACTTTCAAGGGAAAAGTCAGATCAATCCAGCCGTTTGGTGCTTTCGTTGACTTTGGTGCTTTTTCGGACGGGCTCGTTCATGTGTCCAGGTTGAGTGATAGCTTTGTGAGGGATGTTGCTAACATAGTCACGGTTGGACAAGAGGTGACAGTAAGGTTGATAGAGGCCGACATGGAAACTGGTCGGATATCTTTAAGCATGCGCGAAAGTGATGATCCGAGCAAGCCCCAGCTACAGAGATCGGATGCTCCTGACAGCGGTGATAAGTCTCGTCCTCCCCGAAAATACAATCAGAAGAGGGACGATACGAAGAAAAACTCAAAGTTTGTGGTGGGGCAAGATCTTGAGGGGACTGTAAAAAATCTAGCGAGATCGGGTGCTTTTATTTCTCTTCCTGAAGGTGAGGAAGGATTTCTACCGCAATCGGAGGAAGCTGATGAAGGGCTCGTGAACATGATGGGTGGTTCTTCGCTGGAAATAGGTCAAGAGGTTAGTGTACGGGTATTGCGAATTGCTAGAGGACAGGTGACGTTGACTATGAAAAGGAAAGAAGATGGTGAGAAGTTGGATGCCAAGCTCGTCCAAGGCGTAGTGCATACTGCAACTAACCCGTTTGTTTTAGCTTTCCGAAGTAACCAAGCCATCTCTGCATTTTTAGATTTAAGGAAGAAAGAGAAGGATGAAGTTGACGAAGTTGCAAAGAATACGAAAGACACAGCAGTCGGTGGAATAGATGAAGAAAAAAGTCTAGAAAACAAGGGAGAAGTTGAGTTGTCTGGAGAAGTAGCCAATGAGTTTGCAGTTGATGGTGCAGTAGTGAAAACTGAAGATCAAATTGAGGCACCGGAGAATGAAATTCCTTCTGCCGCACAAAGTGATTCTGAGTCATCCGGTGATCACTCGTTAACTGATGCCACTGAAAAGGACACAGAGCCACTGGTTTCTGGGGAACTAATCGATCAGACATTGCCTGATGTTGTTGAACAAGTTATGGAAAACTCGGCAGACAATGCATTAGGAAAAGATGAAGACCAAAGTGATTCTGAGTCATCTGGTGATCACTCGTTAACTGATGCCACTGAAAAGGATACAGATCCTCTGGTATCTGGGGAACTAATCGAACAGACATTGCCTGATGTTGTTGAACAAGTTATGGAAAACACGGCAGACAATGCATTAGGGAAAGATGAAGACCAAAGTGTAGAAAAGGAAACCACGGAGACGGAGCTATCTTTGACACAAGATGAAGAAGATACTGCTCCACTTAATCAAGATGAAAATGGCAGTATTGATAGCACCAGTGCAAACTCCGTTACTCCTGATCTCGATGAAAAGTCCACAGGTTTGTCTTTAATCTCTCTGTTTTTTCTTTCCAGTTTCATGTCATTTTATTTGGACGACATCTTAACTGATTATGGAGTGACATATTATGATGTTTTATTGGAAACTCATGTAATAAACTAGAAATATTATCACACCAAAAGTGGCTAAGCATTGTGTGCTGCTTGCAGAAAGTCTGGTGAGTGGAGAAGCCGGTGAAAATTCAGCAGAAGATATAGCCGTGACTGAAGTGGAGAAGCAAACTTCGACTGACCCTCAGAAGAATGGAAATATCTCAAGTTCAATTGAACCAAATGGTTATGCTTCTCCAGAAGAAACCAAAAATAATGGTCTCGGGTTCTTCTATTTCCCTTTCTTTATTCAGATATTTAATCATACCTGTTTATTAGAAGTACAAGATTCTCTGTTTGTGAATTTCAACTGTAGCTCTGTTAGTCTTATGTTAATTGTGAAGGCAATGCATGAATTCAATCCAGAAAGTTTTGATTTGTGAAATCATTTCCCCCCTCTTTTAGTTTTGTGAAATCTCGAATATATATATTTCTTTAATATGTATATGCTGTTCCATCCCCGTCTAGAAAATTCTCCTACCTACTAAAATCTCGTTATGCTGAATTGCAGCTGCTATATCACCAGCGCTTGTGAAACAGTTGCGTGAGGAAACAGGAGCAGGAATGATGGATTGTAAGAAAGCTCTTTCAGAAACTGAAGGAGACATAGTTAAGGCTCAGGAATACCTCCGAACGAAAGGTTTAGCTAGTGCTGATAAGAAAGCCAGTAGGGCCACAGCTGAAGGTAGAATCGGTTCGTACATCCACGACAGCAGGATTGGAGTCCTAATAGAGGTCAACTGCGAGACAGATTTTGTTGCTCGAGGCGACATTTTCAGGGAACTGGTTGACGACTTTGCTATGCAAGTGGCTGCGTGCCCTCAAACGCAATACCTCGTTACTGACGATGTCCCGAAGGAGATTGTTGATAAAGAGAGAGAACTTGAAATGCAGAAAGAGGATCTTTTATCAAAGCCAGAGGCGATCAGATCAAAGATTGTCGATGGGCGCATAAGGAAGAGGCTGGAGGAGCTCGCGTTACTTGAGCAGCCTTTTATCAAGGATGATAAGGTAGTCGTCAAGGACTGGGTAAAGCAGACTATTTCGACTATTGGAGAGAACATTAAAGTCAAGAGATTTGTGCGCTTCAACCTCGGAGAAGGCCTGGAAAAGAAAAGCCAGGATTTTGCTGCAGAAGTTGCCGCCCAGACTTCATCTAAACCGGTCTCTACACCTGTTAAACAGGTCGAGCCTGCTGCTGCTGATTCCAAAGAGACCATAGAGGAGTAAGTATACGATGTATTTACATAATTATAATTCTTGCATATTTACGTTATTACGTATAATTTATACTCGTAGAGTAAGATAGAAACATCATGTATAGAAATCATGACAACTAGCTACTAGTGAATGCTAATGACGGGGGAATATCTTATTGATTAATACCTCTAATGGCGTTGTATAGGGCTCCACCAACGGTAGTTGTATCAGCTGCTCTGGTTAAACAGTTGCGAGAGGAAACTGGGGCTGGAATGATGGATTGCAAGAAAGCTCTTTCAGAAACTGGAGGAGACCTTGAGAAGGCACAGGAGTATCTCAGGAAGAAGGGTCTTTCGACTGCCGACAAAAAGTCTAGCCGCCTTGCAGCTGAAGGCAGAATTGGCTCCTATATTCACGATTCTCGCATTGGAGTTCTGATCGAAGTTAATTGTGAAACTGACTTTGTGGGCAGAAGTCAGAACTTCAAAGATTTGGTTGATGATCTGGCAATGCAAGTTGTGGCCTCCCCGCAAGTTCAGTATGTATCAGTCGAAGATATCCCAGAAAGCATTGTTAGCAAAGAGAAGCAGTTGGAGATGCAGAGAGAGGATCTTCAGTCGAAGCCCGAGAGCATAAGAGAGAATATTGTTGGTGGAAGAGTCGCAAAGAGGCTCGGGGAGCTTGCTCTGCTGGAGCAGCCCTTCATTAAAAACAATAGTTTGCTTGTGAAGGATTTGGTGAAGCAAACTGTCGCTGCCATTGGGGAGAACATAAAAGTCAGACGGTTTGTGCGCTTCACTCTTGGCGAAGCTACCGATGGGAAATTGGAAAATGAAGCCGCAGAAGGAATCGAATAATGCCATCCTGTTTTTAATGTTGTTTACTTTATTCATTTTTGTGTAACATTGGCGAGATCAGAGGATGAGGGACCGTGCTCGAGTTTGTTGTAGCAATGTTTTGTAGATATGTTTTTGCAATACAATTTCATGCAACTTCTTCAGCAAAACAATGTAATCAACTGTGAGTTGTTTTTCTATTTACAGTTTTAAGAGAAGTTCAGGTATGGCTGGAAGTCTCTTATTAAAATTTTGATCTGTGTAATGTCTTGAAAGTTATTGATGATAAAGATTTGAATTCACACAAAAGTTAAATACAGCAAGGAGGTAGAGCAAGTATTACTATCGGGCTCCGATAGCACGAAATGGGTGTCATCGCTCATCTCAGCAAAGTACATATCACAGGCGCGTCCTCGCTCTTGAAGATATTGAAAAGGGTTCACTCTGCGTTAAATGTAAATCGCCAAGTGAATACATACTTCAACTCATAAGCCATAAATCAATGAAATTTATTTACCAATGGGATGCCTCTTCTTGCTCTTTCTTCCAAAAAGCTCGATGGCTTGTAGAAGACACCATATACTTCAGACCACCTCTGGAGGCTTCTATATATATGATCGGCCCCAATGGTGTCAGCCCAGAAAATAATACCGCCTCTGTAACAAAAGTTGAAATATATATGTACTCAGTATTTCGACACAATCTGGTAATAACCAGCTTAAATGCTCGTCATATTTCTTCAACTAAAATGAGAGAGCTTCTTAGTGATGGAAAACTAACCTATAAGATGGGAAACTCATGCCGAGAACAGAAGCTACATCAAGATCAGAAGCTCGGATCACAATTCCGTCATCCATAACACGGCATGCCTCATTCACGATGGGAAAGAGTATCATCTCCACAACTTCTTTGTCAGTGACAGATATAGGCTGCATTTAAGGATTCCATAAGACGACACTACAAAAAAATAATCTACAATGCACGGGCGTTTACTTAGATATAAAAAGCAATGAGTAGTTACGATAAAAAACTGAATAAAAATGATACACACCTTCCCACCAGGCATAATATTGGTAAGCCTCCTAGATTCCTCTACGATAGAGAGCAATGACAAATCAGGTTTCGGTTTGGTTCCTTTCTCGTACACATAGAATCCTTTTCCATTAATCTTACCTGTTATAGAGTAGAACCAATTAGTATCTCATTAGGATACAATAAGAACCGAAAAAAAAAACGATTATATGTATTTTTGTACCCATTCTCCCACTTTTTATAAGGAGATCAACCAATGGGGATTCAAAAGTTCGATCGGGAAATGACAAAGCAAATTCTTTTGCTGTTGCAATAAATACTCCGTACCCTGCTAAATCCTGAAGCCTGTATAAGAGCCAGGATTCACAATTAGTTATTTGGAATCAGTCGACACACGACTCTAGAGAACACATAATATATCTTCATGACTTACAAATGTAAAGACTTGATTAAAACTACATTATTGAAAAAGGAAATATTACTGGAATGGGCCCAAAGGAAGTCCGAAATCGGTGATGAGCTGATCGATTCTGAAGAGATCCACCCCCAAGTTAACCAAGAGATGTACACCTTGAGAGTATGGGAAGAAGGTTCTATTGACAGCAAAGCCAGTGCAGTTCCCTACAACGACAGGAACTTTGCGTATGATCTTACCAACAGTCATTAGATCAAGAATTACTTGAGGAGAAGTCTTCTCTGTCCGGACGATCTCCAGGAGAGTCATTACATGGGCAGGACTGTTGGGCATTTGGAGCATTATTAAATGGCCATTAAAGTAGACGATGTTCATATCATCCGCTGCTAATGTTTAGACGAGAAGTTAACCTGAAAAAATGTGCGCCCACGATCCGGTCTTGTGATTTGGTCTTTCTTCCAACTATATTGAGGTCAATAGTAGATGTATTTGAAGCCAAAATACAATGAGGAGGACAAGCATTCTCAATGTCAGAAAATATTTTCTGCTTTAGGGATATATTTTCGACTACCGCCTGCAACAAATTAACAAAAGTGAGAAAAGCTAATAGTCATAATCACACAACCTAGATAACAAACCTCTATGACCATGTCCACGTCTTTAAATCCGGAGTAGTCTAAAGTTCCTTTAAGCCTCAATAAAGCTTTCTCTGCTTTATCCTCTGTCAGTTTTTTCCTTGATACCAAACCTCGGACATTCGCTGTGAAAAATATGAGGCACCTCAGACATTCGTTACACAAGAGAAGAAGAAAATTCAAAGTTAGCTTTTAGGAGAAATCTCAACTTACATTCTACTGTTTTTATCCCTCTGAGAAGGTACTCAGAACTGATTTCTTTGATAATGACAAACATGCCGCCCAAAACAAGGGCTGTCGCTATGCCAGAACCCATCAGCCCTCCACCAATCACGGCAACTTTCTTGATAGGTCTTGGTTTCAGCCCAATATCAGTAACACCAGGTATCTGCAAAAGAAAAACGGTTTTCGTTTTTTCACAAAGCAACCATCGTATTGAGTCACGTGTACCTTTCCCGTTGCCCTTTGAGAAAGAAATGCATGGACAAGACCTTTCGACGTGTCTTGTACGACTAGCTCTTTGAATACTTTCGACTCCTGCAAACACCCATTTTAATCACGCTAGTAAGTTAGGTAACTTCTATATATTCCACGATTTACCTTTATAATTCCATGATATCCTCCACGAACAACGCCTTCTTCAATCACATCAAGACAAGCCAGGTGATGAGGCACGTTCTTAAATGTTCGTTTGGCTTGTTGTCTTGCCTTTTCTAATACATCACGAGCTTCGGACAGGGAACATAGTTTGTCTGCCCTGTGAAGACTCCGCACCCATGGTCTACGCCCCATGGCGATATCTAACGCCCACTTTCGAGATACACTTAGCAATTCCTCTGAAGGGACAACAGCATCAACAAGACCCAGCTTCTTTCCTTCTTCTCCTGTTATCCGTCTCGAAAACTATAACCAGGTTGTAGAATCAATCTTAGCACGATTCAACAAAAAAAGATACTATTTGTTGTTCATTTCAAATCGAACAAATGCACACAATGAGCAACAACTATTGAGGGAAAACGTACGCACCAACATCATTTCAACAGCTTTCGACAACCCCACAAGCCTCGGGAGACGCGACGTACCTTTTTTAAAAACATCGATTCGTGAGTCAAAATAAAATTGACCTTATATGACAAATTGGTCAACGTTCTACGTACCTCCTGCGCCGGGAATAATTCCAAGCTCGAGCTCTGGCAGACCGAGCTGTGTTTTTGAAGCAGCTATGCGCGCGTGACATAACTGCAGAGTATAGCGTAGTAGTAGTACGTAAATATATAATGAGTGCAATGCACTAAGAGTTAACTTCTAAGGAGTCACAAACCATAGCCAGTTCCAAGCCACCTCCAAGCACATGTCCCTCGATTGCAGCAACAACAGGCTTCTTAGCATCTGTCGGTACGAGTATATTTTAAGAAAAAAAGGCCGGGAATTGAACACATCGAAATCGAGCATTTGAAATATCATACGTACCTTCTATAAGTTTTTCAAAGGTACCAACAGATAGTTCGGATAAGATAGAAACATCCCCTTCCAAAAGAAAAAAAAATTAATTAGTTAATTTTGGAGCAGCATAGTATGTACAGTACTTATAAATTAAGGTTCTGTAATGATATATAAATATACTACCAGTTTTATGAACTCTGTGAAAAACATTCATGTCAAAGCCACCTGAGAATCTGCCTCCGTGGCCTGCGAATCAAATACATAGGAAATTACATTTATTGGAGAATATATATTCGACTCACTTAAAATCCGTGCATGGCAATAATTAATTACCGATAAGAACAACAGCTCTAACGTCATCCCTTCTGATCGCCTCACGGAGCAGCTCCTTTAATTCATCCAAAACTAGAAATATGCACTATTAATTAAATGTTGAAAGAATCGGAGGTGTGTTGGTGCGGTCTCACACACCTCAGCGCACAAAAACGGAAGAAAAAGACTCGGTTCTGTAACTTCTATTCTAACACGACGGAATGAGTAATCCTAGCTTTCGACCCATGAATATAAATGTGAAGTTATCCAACTTCTCTACCGGTTCGGAAGGAGTAATCCTATCTTGTGCTTATTATTGGAGAATATATTCGACCCATAAATATAAATGTGAAGTTATTCACCTTCTCTACCGGTTCGAGCTGTTAGATGATGCGACATTTAATATGGTCTCATAGCAGGCCCAATATGAGGTGAGTGCCTTAATCGATGGAATTCTCTGATACCATGTTAGATGTCGCAGCTCGAAATGGTAGAGAAATAAGATAACTTCACATTTATATTAATGAGTCGAATATATTCTCTTATACTTGCAAAAAAATGATCTCACGAGTGAAAATTAAATTAACAAAGCGGTGTTGAGAAGCTTACTGGCGGGGGAGAGAGAATTGACCGGAGGATTAGAGACTGCGACAATGGCTACGCCCTCACTGCCCACCTCCATTGTTACATTGCCCGCCGGCTTCATTTTGGCCTGTGTGCTCTGAATTACGTTGACTTAGTTCGGAAGATGTGAAAGTTGTTTAAATATGCATTTTCGGAATTGTGGACAACAGAAATCACGTGGGAAATAAATTACTACTGTTAGCTAACTGATTACAGTGCTTTGATTAGAAAAATAAGGATTTTGATTAATTTTAATCATTCCTCACAAGTCACAACTGATTGATTGGCCATGTGGAACACTGGAACATGAACATTAAAAAAATAATAATAATAATAATAATAATAATAATAAAACATGCAATTTTTAATTTGTTTTTTTTTTTATTAACCGAAAAAAATGATTTAATTTAATTTTTATTCAAATTTTTTAGAGAAATTTTACAAACTCTACCATATACTTTAATTAATTTTTTATTGATTTATATGTATCTTTATAGAATTAAATGGATTGTTAAATGTTTTTTCTATGAATTTTATATTAATATGAACTTTTCAAGGGGAAGAGAGTAGGCCTGTCAATCGGGTCGGGCCGGCCCTAACTCGGCTCGTTCGGCCCTAAGAAAAGCCTCGTTCGATTAATATTATTTAGGGTCGAGCCGAGCTTGGGCCGAAAAATGAAGCCCATATTATATATAGGCCGAGCTTGGGCTTTAGTAAGCTCGGCCTCATATAGGCCCGGCCCTATATAATAATTAATTTAATTTTATAAATAAAAATAAATTTAAAATTATGATGAGGAACACGATCTATCCTTTTAGTACAAATAATACTACTATTTTTCTTATAATAAATTTATTCTTTCTCTTCTTTTTTATATTTATTTTTATAATTTTATTAATACTTATTTTTGAATATTTATTTTTTCAAATCCTTCTAAAAGACGAAAGTTACATAGTTCATGCGGACGATATTTAAAATATGATAATCTTTGTTTTTATTTTGATAATATTATTGACTTGTGTTTGTTTTGTTGCTACTCCATCAATCCTAATATATTTTTTAAAAATATTTAAGAAAAAATTGTGAAAATAATTTTAGATAATCAATCCTAATATATTTTTAAAATTATTTATAAAAAAAATTGTAAAAATAATTTTAGATTAATAATTTTAGATTTAGATGTTAGGGCTTAGCCCGTTCTAGGCCCAAAGCCCTAATATTATTATAGGCCGAGCTTGAGCTTGAAATTTTCAAGCCCAAAGGCTTAAGCCTGAAGCCCATAGCCCTTAAAATTCTATGGGCCGAGTCAGGGCCAATCAAAGCCCGACCCATATAGCCCGATTGACAGGCCTAGAAGAGAGTGTTTGACAGAGCTTATAAACTTTTTAAATTAGCTTATAAGCTCTTTAAGAGTTTATAAACTACTACTATTAAAATTTTCTTCGTAAACTTAAAAAAAATATCTTTAACTTAAAAATAAGTTTTTTAATATTTTATAAGCAGTTTAAAAAAAGTAAGTAAGTAATAGATATTTTTTTTAAAACAACTTATAAGCTTGTAACTTAAATATTAAGAGACAAAAATACCACTCAAAATATTATCTTTTATATAAATACAAAAATTTCAAATTTATCTAATATAATTATTTTTAATTATTATTTTTATATATAATGATTTATTTTTTATAATTGTATTTATATAAAATCTTAAATTGTCAAATAAATTAATATCTTATAAGTTTATATATTTATTTTATTCAAAAAGTTTAATAACTTATTTTTAAATACTTAACATTTTATAAGTCCTTTTAAATAAGTTCGTCGAAACATGTTTTAAATGTAGAGTATATGAAACATTATCACATACTCCCTCGGTCCAAATACACTTGACATACTTTTCTTTTAGAAGTGTCCAACAATAGTTACACACCCAAAAAAGTAAATAATTATTCTAATTTTTTCATTTTAATATATAATTTTATTTTACTTTACCCCACTTACTTTTTAAACTTTACTCAATTACTTTATTTCACAATAACTTTATTTTTCACTTTTAAAATATATTTTTATTCTTTACTTTTTAATTAAAAAAATTAAAAAATAATAATTTTCTTAAACTACGTGTCCAGCAAAATATGACATTTATTCACAATTACTTTATTTTTTACTTTTAAAATATATTTTTACTCTTTACTTTTTAATTAAAAAATTAAATAATAATAATTTTCTTAAAATACGTGTCCAGCAATATATGACATCTATTAATTATTAATGACCGAAAAAGTATTTTTTTAAACTTAATTTTAGTTCAATTTAATTTAAAAATCATTCAATTTTTAAGTTATTTTCAAAATTAATTAAATTAAAATAAATAAAAGAATAAATTAGAAAAAAAAGTAATAGTAATATTTTTATAAAAAAAATCAATTTAATTTAATGTTTACATAAAAAATCACCGGATTGAACTGTAAAACCCTAACTCGATAAACGTCCTGAAACACAGTACCATCACCGAACGGCTGAAACGATTGTAAAACCGTACAGCATTTCTTCAGCCACCGACAATGGCGTCTTCCCGAATCGCCTCCAAGTTATCATCTAGATTACAACCTCTGGTTTTCAAGCTCAATTCGAAAAATGCTTCTCTCTTATCCAATAGCGCTTCCCCGCTTAAATCTGCCGCTCAGCCCGCCATTAACAAACGCTTCTCTCTCGTCTCACGGTTAGTCATGGGAAATCAATCATCTTCTGTAAATTTATCGTATTGTACTTTGAGATATACTGTATTTGTTTACTGGATTCTTAGGTTACCGGTGGAACTGAGTAGCTTGATGACAATGCTGCCGTTGCATAGCGCAATAGCTTCTGCTCGGTTACAATCGAGCTTATCAATTGAGTCGCAGAGTTGGGGTTTAGTTCCTCAAGGTGCGCGCTTATTCATTTGCTTTTACTGTGTAATTATTGTCCTCGTTGTCTTAGCTGTGTGTTGATTTTTAATTTATTTTGAGATCGTGACGCCTACTCTTCTGATTCTTCTTATCTGCAATTCAAAAATCGGACTGCTAAGTTGTAGTAGTTGTTTATGTGACTCGATTGGTGACTGTAGCTCGATCGCCAAGTGTTGGTTATTCTGATGCATAAGAAGCATGTATCAACCTAATTACCTAATATCTCAGATTGTGTATCCCAAACTTCTGTAGAATTTGTTTTTGTAGGCGGAGTTAAGTAGATTTTTGTAATCACTTAAGTGCACTAAGAGATTGTCTCCGACTGAGGACATGGTCGGGTTGTAGTCCTTGGTGCAAAGTTAACACCACATATTACTAAGAAAGTTTGAAAATTGTATGATCGTACTCCATTTCATTTCTGATGGGGCAACAAAAGATTCCAAAGGGAATTTCGGTTTACTATTAAGTTGACTTCATAGTTAATAAGTTTTTCTGTGAACACTGTATGCCTAGAGCAGTGACATGGACTTTCTTATACTAGTGTGTAACGAATATTAATCAAGAGTCTGTAATATTTACTTCGAATTTGGAACCAATGAATTTGGAAATAATGTCATTTGGGTTGAAGTGCAGATCAAGCTGCAACACAATGCTTATTTTTTTGGCCGATAGTCTTTCTTGTTTCTTAATTGTTGAGGAGTTAGTAGTAATCTTTCTGATTTTATTGGACCATTTAAAATAAATTTTCGCTCATCCCAAATACAGGCTGTTTCCTTTCTGAAAGTTAATTACACAACAAATTTCTAAGAGACCCTTCTTTATTCACTTGTTTACTCGGACTCACATTTTTAAATAGCAATCATATCAATCATTATATTCTATTTTTATATCAAATAAAAAAATCATTATTCTCTAGAAAAAAAAGATTAAAATGAGAGAATATTCAATTGCAATTGCATTCTTATTGTAATATTCCAAAATCTAAGAATGCAGTTGTAATTTGTATGGGTGGTTATTAATCCTTCGATAACAAGGAGAATGGGCTTTGAATGAAGTATATGTTCCATACTTCCATTCATTCATATTGTTAGTTTACGTGAGATGTGATTGTATGGTTCAGTACATGAATATTCTTGAAAGCACTCAATATAAATGAAACAATTATTTCTACTGATTTACTGAAGTTTCTATGCGGAATTCTAGGTCCTCCAGTTCCTGTATCGATTCCCACATGGCCACACGAGTGTTAACAATTCTTGCTCTATTTTCTGTATTGTTCATATATGATGACAGTATATGTTTTTCTTTCCCCCGACTGTGCTGGGAAAGCATGTCATGCTTGCTAAGAAACTGTCCAAATTGTTAAAGAGAAGACTTGTATTTATTCCCCTTTTGAATCACCTCAAGTTCTTGCTTCTGACCTTTTGACCCTTCAGTCTGTTATATATATATTATGTTACCATAAAAGTTGACTGGTTATATGCGTGAATTACATTTCTTTAAACTATAGTTGCAACACATGTATAATGCGCCCTTTTCATGAATGCTTGTAGGTATCTCAATGCCTTTATAGTGCATTTCGAGGCAAGGCCTTTGGGGGCAAGACTCATCTCCAGGTCAATACCGATGTAGACAGTTTGGTGTAGTCTTTTGCTCACTCCAAATGATAATTTATCAATTCAACTCTTGATATTCGTTTAATGATGTTGTTTTGAATGCTGCTCTCCCAAGGGTGTGAAAATAGCAGTTACTGCAAATTTTGAAGTGTGGTGTATGTAGCAGAGAAATTTGTAGCATAGCTATTTATTACTCTAAATGCTTCTTCAAAATAATTCACGTGGGCTCAATTGCATGGTGACTTCACCTATGGTTCGTTTGTTCGTAATTCCACTGGTTGAAAAAACTTGACTATAAAATCGTTGATCATGGAAATATTGTTTTTCTTCTTTCTAAATGTACTGATTTCTTGCATAATTGTTGAGATGTTTTAGCAGCCATGTTTGTTGATGTTTAAAAATGTTCTGAATGATGTTTTATTTTTAAATTACTGTCTTAATTCAACACAGAGAAAAAAATAAAAATAAAAACAAAAACTTAAATGAATTATTCTTACATCAGCTAGCTATCATGGGATAGGTACAAGTGTAGTGTTGGTTATATCACTCTTACAAGTACTTGAGATTTCTTATTCCCTTAGTTTTGTTCTACTTTCACATAAATAAAACGCTCTCTATCCCCACAATGGGAGGAAGAGCTGCCATAACTAATACAGTAGTAGTAAGCTATACAATTATCAAAGACTGAGACTGGTTTCTCTACATTTTTTTTTTGTTTTTGATCCGTATCGATCTCGTTGTCTTGTAGCTGTCAATGGCGAGCGGTCGGGCTTCTTACGCTGCCCATCTCATTAATCTTGTCAATATACAAAAACTTCTTAATGTTAAGGTTGAGATTAGAAGACTTGCTGACCACCTTTTCTTCTTCTTCCTTGAGGACTGGAGACGGAAGATTACCTGCCGCCTGATTCTTCGCATCCCCCTCTGGAGGCTCCAAGTTCCAGCCCATGAAATCGAACAGAGTCATCGAGTTCTGTGCCTCTCCAGAAGCACTCAGCCTCGGAGCCTCTTCACCGGGGCTGCTCGTCACTTTCGGGGAATTAGTATCCGCCGGAGGTGGGGTCCACGTCACCGCTGCAACCGAAGGATCTTCTGCAGCAATCGAGTCGGCATATTGGACATCCTGAATACGAGACATCACCGTGTTTGCCAGGCTTTCTAGCACTCTAGAATAGCTCTCCAGAATAGACAAGCCCACATCCTAGACACTCGAAAAAGAAAGATAAAAACAGTAAATCGATCTTACGAAATATCGATTCTTGATTCAGAGCAATTGAGAAGAATACTGGCGATTGTTACCGTACTTTGTTGTATTGGATCTTGCTTATTTCAAGCGAGGACTGAGGGAGCCCCGGGAACTGCTGTTTGAGTAGGAGCAGGATCGTCTCTGCTCTTTCCTCGAAGAGCTCTCGCTTCTCCAGGCTTATGGCCGAACCCCAGGCAGACTTGCTATCCTTCTGGTGCATCTTTCTTTTCCAGATCACAATGGACGCCTCGATTCTGTTCTTCAAGTCGAGGACTTTGTGCTCCGATGTCAAGTCCATGGTCGAAAGGAATTGCATCGGATCAAAGAACTCGACGGTAATGCTTCTATAGATTAACTCACCAAGACTCGCTCTCCCATTCTGCAGTATCATTAATGCAAAGTCACGATAAATTTATATAATCTCGATCTTTTTTTTTTATTCGTTTACGCACACACCAACCTTGGGGAGGGACTCGATGTAGTTGTCGGGAATCTCCATGTCCGCGAGTATTTGAGCGTTTATCGCCATGGATGCTTTCAACACTTGGTTCACTGCTTCCCTTTGCTTTTGCAGGAACTGGCGCGACTCCTCCGACAGCCCGTTCGGGGGAACTTTCACGGTAGGGAGCCACCACTTGCCGTCCCTTTGGACCCCTTTCTCGGACTCGTCTGCATTGTTCGACACGTACTTGTATTCTTGGTCCTCCACAAAGTTATCCAGGATTCCCTGAAGAAGCAAAGTCAAAGCATGCCCATCGCATTATAATCGTGAAATTTGTTCGATAAGATCTTACAAGGAGCATGAGGTCGAGCTTGCGCAGGGCGGGCACGTTAAGATGGAGGTCTCTGCGTTGTTGTGTCACCATTATCTCCATAATCGATCCGTCCTTTGATTTCTGCTGAGAAGCAACAAACTCGACTATGTAGTCGGTAACGGATAAAAGCCAGCCGGTTTCCTTTATCCACCTCGCCTTCCTCTCTGGATCCATCGGCTCCAACCTCCTCTGCTCTCCAAAAACAGAAGCTGCACCATATTTCGATCGCATCAAGATTTTGAAAAAAATCATATCGACCCTGATTATATTTCTAATTAATTTACCAGCAAGATTGGTGATGGCGTTGGAAAGAGCCAAAGCAGACGAGACGCCCTTTCCACCACCGGACATGTCCTCTCCCAGGAGAAGCTTTGAGAATTTTTCCTTCATCAATTCCATATCTACAACCAAACAAACGTAAGACGAGGAAACGAGAATGAATGAAAGAAGGAACGCATATAATGTATATATATAGAATATACCTGAAGGTGGCTGCTTGTCTTTCTTGGGAGCGATAGCGGCAGGAGGGTTGGCCACGTTTTCTTCGTTCGTTGTGACTTGCTGTGTGCTTCCATCATCACCATTGGTGATACTGTTATCATTCTGATCATGAGCTTGATCATTATCAGCATCACCTGCAGCAGCCTGATTATCAACCATTTCAGTTACCTAATAAGCGGAAAAACGACCTCGACGAAACGGGAATAAGCACTCGCGTCATAGGAAAGCAAGAAACGAAAGGGGGGTTGTGCACACGATTGTTTTGAGGCTAGTTTTTGTTGGTGGTCGTGAGGTGCATGTTTGATGAGGTTGGTAATTAATTTAAGAATAAAAGAAAAAACAGAGGAGAGAGGAGGTTTTGAATTTTTTTTTTAGGTGTTGGTTTTGTGGTCATGATTTTGGACTTTTTTTGGTCCTGTGGCTTCACTTTTCAACGCTTCGCCAAGTAACCCGGGGGAGAAAATGCATGGTCATTTTTTCTTCACTTTTTTTTACTTCTGATTCTTTTGACAATGCAAGAAATAAAAATGTTAATTAAGTAAATATTAAATGATTTTTTAATTGTTGAATTACGTGTGCCTGTGAATATTCGGTCAATAAATTATTAGCACAAGTAAATATTTCGAATATGCATGGTGTATTTCATGTAATGTATCATAAGATAAAACAAAAATAGAGAGTAGATATTAATTGTGTAGTTTACCATAAATATTGTAATTTATACATATACTAATGAATAATTACTATAAATATTAAATATTAATTTACCTAAATAATTTTTAGTATAAAAAAATTAATTACTAATTGTGTAAATACTCTAATTAATTTTTTAATTATATTATTTTTCTGATATAATATTAAATGTTTAATTGACTAATTATTAAATAATTAAATAATATTAAATTAAAATTTTATGATGTCAACGCAAATAAAAATGAATAAATATGACTAGTTGACTGAAATAATTCATTTTTTGTTTTATGGAGTGAAAAAATAATGGTATTTATGTAAATATATAAATATTGAAAGGAAAAAATTATAAAAAACTTTTTAGTTATAGGTGTCAAATTTTTATGAATCATCCAAAGAAAAAAAGTGTGCAAACCCTTAAAAAAACACATTTTCCATTCAAACGAAACAACACACTTTTCATTTATCATTTTAAATTCAAAAAAGCTATGTACACTCTTCATAATTTACAAAAAAAAAATGTGCATATTTTTTTTTTTGAGACAAAGATAGTACATTTATACCAAATATATAATTTTTTACACACCGTTAATCATAATTTTCCTAATAATGGAGTATTATTTTTTTACCCCTAATATTTTTACTATGAAAATTTAATATAATAACCATAGTATATGTATGATGAATAATTTCAGTTTGTGTTTACTTATTGCAATTGATGGAATTTTCTTAAATGACAAATAATAATATTAAAATTTTATTATAATATTTGTAAGACTCAATCGCCACTACACCTTACTTTATTTTATTACTTCACTTGCAATCACTACTCATCATCGAGTGCACTATGAGTAAATCTTCGGGTTGGTCGTACTAGCATGCAAATTAGGCCAATCAGGCAAATCATATAATCAATTGTGAAATTGTTGACAAAATTATTGGCTTTACTCCTCTGGTTGGTCGCACTAGCTTGCAAAGTAGGCCAATCAGGTAAATCATATATTCAACTGTGAAGTTGTTGACAAAAGTATTGGCAAAAAGTTCGAACTCATAACCTCTCAGACCATGTTTATCCACAACCTAACACACCTCAACTTTTTAATAAATTATTCATTTCACTCTCCTCCACATTATTCATTTCAACCTTTTAATTTTTCATCATTTATCCATAACCTACAACCCATTTTAATTTTTTATTTTTTATTATTAATAAATAATTACATAATATTTATTTATTAAATTTATATTTACTATAAATTAAAAAAATATGTGAAATATTAAAATACTTCCATTAATAATTTTAAAATGAAAAAAAATAAATATAAAATATTATAAAGTACATTTTAGATTTTAATAAATTACAATTAAACACTATTTTAAAAATTATATAATTATATAATAAATGAAAATATATGAATATTGGTCTCTATTTGTAAAGAATAAAAAAATAAAAATTTTGATATAACTATATTTATATATAATTATATATAATATTAGATATATAGTAAAATGTATATAATGATATAAAGGTAAAACAAATAGATAAAGTACCAATTAAATCATTACATGTGGCAAGAAAAATAATAAATTAAACAACGCTCTAAGAGCATCTCCAATGCAAAAGTCCACTTTCTAAATTTTGTGGGCTCAATTTGTTGCCACATCATCCTAAAGTGGCAAATAAAAAAAGTGGGTAAAACTCTACAATGCAAGAGCCCACTTCACACATTTTTAAAATCCAATTTTATTAATTAACTATTAATACAACACATAAAAAGTAAACAAATCATCATATATGGCCCACATGTCAGAAGTGGGCATGACCACCATAGAGGACATGCCCAATTTTTCCAATGTTGCTCCAATGCTAAAAAAATTATTTTTTGATGCCCAAGTCCACTTCACATGGCCCAATGCACTCAAATGAGCTGCATTGGAGATGCTCTAAGGGCGTGAGAGAGCCCGGGTTGCGCAAGAGGGTGAATTTTCTTTTCTTTTTTATTTATTTTTTATGTCTTATATGTTGGGATTTGCGCCCAATTCCGTCTACAAGAAACGATAAACAAACACGAAAAATAATATGAGAAAAATAAACGACACAAGAATTATAGTGGTTCACCCAATAAGGCTACGTCCACTCTCGCCGCTGCAGATCTTTCACTAGAATAATAATAGACGACTCCGGGAGATTACAAACGTAGACACGTATTCTCAGTATTCTCGCTCTCGTCTACTCTCGCTATTCTAGAATTCTCACACTGTTTTAATTACATTGATGGAATATCTATTATATAGGCTAAACCCATATAAAACCCTAATATTAATTAAGGTAAAGTCACGCTGAAAAAGGGCTGCAAAACTTAGCGCACAAGAAAATAATCTTTGCGCTGAATTCTGCCAAACATGTCGGCCGACAGATCAAGGTGTCGGCCGACACCCACTTCTCACTTCGGGTTGAACCTCGCGTTCAGCCGCGGGTTCCACAGAAAATTCACTCGGGCATGGTCTTGTCGGCCGACAGGCCACGGTGTCGTCCGACACCATCCCAGAATACCTCTCGACTCCCTCGGCGATTTCTTCGTCCTTCTTTCGTCCACGAATTCGACTCCACATCCCAACAATCTCCCACTTGGAGGCGAATCACGATCACCTCCCACTGCAGCGGCGTCCCCGGTCATTACCAACGTCGCCCAGTCGAAGTTTCCACCAACTTCGACGTATCACGACTTCTCAGGTTCTTCCAGGCCTTCTTCACATCGTCATCCCCGTTAACCTTTTCATCACCTCGCAACTCCCTTTCGGACCTCCGAAACCGCAACATTGACATCAAGCTTCTCAAAGCTCCCAAACGTCGGTTCCCCGAATTGCTTGTGAACCGGCTAACTCCCACTGTATGGACAACGTCGACATTCACATGCCCGTCGTCTATCCCCGACGACCTTTTTCGAGAATCATCGACATTCTCATTGCTAGCCTCACGATTCCCTTGCACACTCCTCTCCGTTTCCAAAATCCTCATCACCGGACTCTCTCCAAAACGATCCCCAGAGCTGCATCCAAATCGTCTAAAAACTCCCACCGCATGGGAAATGTCGGACTCCTCAACAATGCTATTCGAAATTTTCATAAGCCCTTCTTCAGCAGAGTCGCAAGAAGACTTACCCGAATGCATTACCTCGTTTCTTACCAACGAGTTACTCTTTGACAATAATGAGCTCATCTCGTTTCTCATTGTCCTATTGCTCGAATTTTCAGCCAACATTGCTACGTCGTCTCGCTTTGAAAGCATATGATTGAACATCGAGACCTCCTCCGGTTGGTCTACATGGGCCACATCTACCGGAACATCTCCCAAATCATATCTCAGCTCTCCATCTTTCGATTCTCTCTTGGCTACCGAGAATCGTACTTTTCTCTGCTTCTCGAGACACGGACTACGATCCATATGAGGTTCCTCCTAACTCACCTTTGGTTTCAACCTTCTTTCGCTCATATGATCCAGCCCACAATGCTCAGGCTCATTGGTGTCGTCGGCCACACCAATATCACGACCACAAGTCGTAGTGTAAAGGGTACCCCTCCTTCGTCCACGAGCAATAACCATCGCACCCTTTGACACCTTCCAAAACCCATTATCGAACGTAACTTTGTGTCCGCCCTTCTCAAGTTGGCTAACCGAGATCAAATTCCCCCACAGCTTCGGCACACACCTTACATTCGACAGCTTCAACGTCTGCCCAAACGACGTCTTCAATCTCACGTTACCAACGCCTATGACGCCCAAGGTCTTTCCATCCCCGAGATGAACCTTACCGTGATCTCCGGCAACGAAATCCTCCATGCCTTCACGTCTCGTCGTTGTGTGAAACGATGCTCCTGAGTCAAGCACCCAAGAGTTTCCGAGAGGCTCAGAAGATGTTAGCAAGACATCTCCACTCTCGTCTTTTTCCGTCACCGCATTTGTCCCGCCTTCGATCCCCGAAAGCTCTCCACAATGCCTCTTTAAGTGACCAATTTTTCTGCAATTCCAGCACTTGAATTGCTTCTTCTTTCCGTTGCTCGAACTCACCCTTCCGCTGCGTTTAGAATCCCCATGGAGATACTCACCTCGGCTCATGGACATGACCGACGTAGTTGAACTAGATGCTTCCCCGGAATCCCTTCTCAGAACTCCCTCGGCAAGGACGCGGTCCCTCACATCTTCGAGCTTCAACTTCTCACCTCCCATGGAATCACCCAACGCCTTTCTTATTGGTTCCCAGCTAATCGGTAGCGATGCCAATAAGGTTAGGGCTAGAACTTCATCATCAACCTCGATCTCAAACGAAGCCACTTCTTTGACAATCGAGTTGAACTCATTCACATGAGTCGCAACCAGACCAACGTCTTCCATCTTCAAATGGAACAACCTCTGCAACAACGCCGCTTTATTCGTCACTGATGGCTTCTCATACAGCTCGGACAACACCTTCATCATCCCTGCGGTTGTCTTCTCCTTCATCACCTTCTTGGCAACGTTCTCCGACAACGTCAATCGGATCAATCCGAGTACTTGTCGATCAAGGATATCCCAATCCGCCTCGCTCGTCTCCTCCGGCTTCGCGCCTTCCAACGAGTGATGAATATTGTTCTCGTCCAATTAGTTCACGATTTCCATCCTCCAAGATGCGAAACCCAAGCCATCAAATCTCGTAACTCCAAAGGTCGTGATGTCTCCCATCGTTTTTTCGATTGCCCAGCTTTTCCACCAAAGCTCTGATACCAGTTGTTGGGATTTGCGCCCAATTCCGTCTACAAGAAACGATAAACAAACACGAAAAATAATACGAGAAAAATAAACGACACAAGAATTATAGTGGTTCACCCAATAAGGCTACGTCCACTCTCGCCGCTGCAGATCTTTCACTAGAATAATAATAGACGACTCCGGGAGATTACAAACGTAGACACGTATTCTCAGTATTCTCGCTCTCGTCTACTCTCGCTATTCTAGAATTCTCACACTGTTTTAATTACATTGATGGAATATCTATTATATAGGCTAAACCCATATAAAACCCTAATATTAATTAAGGTAAAGTCACGCTGAAAAAGGGCTGCAAAACTTAGCGCACAAGAAAATAATCTTTGCGCTGAATTCTGCCAAACATGTCGGCAGACAGATCAAGGTGTCGGCCGACACCCACTTCTCACTTCAGGTTGAACCTCGCGTTCAGCCGCGGGTTCCACAGAAAATTCACTCGGGCATGGTCTTGTCGGCCGACAGGCCACGGTGTCGGCCGACACCATCCCAGAATACCTTTCGACTCCCTCGGCGATTTCTTCGTCCTTCTTTCGTCCACGAATTCGACTCCACATCCCAACATTATAATGACATGGAGGGCGTCACGCCCTCCCGATAAACATGGTCTAAAGCTCATACTCTCCTATTTCACCAACTCAGCTTCGGGTAATATCATATCAATTTTATTCACACGCACATATAAAATATTTTTATGAGAAATATGAAGTACTCTTGCAATTTTTCTTAATCTCTGCTTAGAAGTGTAAATGAATTCAAATTTGTTGATTCAATTTGACCTTTAATGATTCAATTCAAATGAATACAGATTCAAATACACAAATATTTGAATATGTTGGCGATTATCAATCAAATAGTAAAATATTCAATTCGACTTATTTGCAATTCTAATCTTTACACGGAAAATAATTCATTTTTTTGTAAAATGTAAAAAGTATATAACTGTATAAAAAATGACAAGTGACCATAATCCAAATATGAATTAGGTATAAAAGATAAATAAAAGTATTTTTCTAAGTTTGGGAACAAATTTATTGATTAGAAATAGTTAATATTTTTAGTTTCACAATAGGCATTGCTTCTTCTTCAAACTATCGACTAATAAGTGTTATTTCTAATAATTAATATTCCTTGATTTGGGCGAAATATTGAGCACGCAACTATATTGTTAAACATTACTGTATTAATTATTTGTTTATTCACTAATCCTATTGCGAATAGATTTACAGCAGCTGAAATTCTTCACACAGAGAGAGAGGGACGGCTGGCGAACAGTGAATCTGTCGAGACTGACTGCTTAGACTTTTGGGAGTGTACTGTGTGTGATGGGGGATGAGAAATCTCTGGGCGTACTGGGCAGCAGCAGCAGAGAAAGAGATCGCGAGCTTCTGATTCCGGTGGCCGATTCCGTTGACCACCGCCGCGTTGATGTCGATACATCCTCCGCCTCTCCTAAGCCCTCCGCTGCCGCTTCATCCTCTCACCATCATTCTGGCAGAGAGGTATTGCTATTATTCATAGCTTATGGATTCGTTTGTCTACAGATTTGCTTACTTTCAGTTTCCTGATAGGGTTTTTAGTAGGTATCATCGATACTAGCCGTGTTGATTTGATTAGTAATTACGTCAGCTTTCTTTGAAACTAGGTATAGTATGTTGTTGTTGCAGTGTTGTTTCTATAGGGTTTACTAAATTATCGTAATATCGAGACTGCCTTGCGATCAAAAGAACTAATGAATAATTTTGTTGAGGTAGACCTTTTTCGAGTTCCATGGAATTGGAATACCTTGTTTATCATTAATTACTTGCTTGTTTCTATGGAATTACCATTTTCAGTAGATGCAGCTCGGAATTCTCGATGGTTTATCTATCATGTGAATGCATTCTTCCATTACTGATGATTGGTACTTGAAATTTTAATTGTTCTCTATCAGATGACAAACTGTATTTTTTCATCTTAATCCTGCAGACCTTCTACAAAGTAGTGAGGAGCTGGGCTTCGAAAAAATTCATGACGGGATGGTGAGCACTATATTTTTTAATATACAGTATGATCTTTACAATTCTAAACATAAGAGTTAATGACATGTGTTTAGGAGATTCGTAAAACATAATTGCAACAAAAGTTGGACTCATATACTGATATACAAGAGTTTTTAACCCTCAGTTCATAATTTCCTTAATATATTTAACATTTTCATTTGTTTGTTTTAAGCTACACTACTTGTGAGAGAATAATTAGGCTGCATGTGAAGAATTTGAGACCCTAGAATCATCAAGGGTGTTTTTTGTGTTATTTGATTTCCTCAAGTGTTTTCCTTCCTTCAATGGGCCTCAAAGTAAAACATGTTTGAAGGTTTTTTTTTTATTGTGTGTGTAAACACGTTTGCTATTCTCCCGAAATACGTATGCTCATTGGTTTAAATCAATAATTATATTCTACAGTAGATCAACTGGCAACTATAAACTAATGGGAAAAATGGCAATTAGGCCTTTTTCCCACATTTTTTGTTTCAACCGAAATTGTACACTGCTAATAGTCAAAACAATAATCAATTGAAAATGTCTCGTAAAGCTCATATGATCATTTTCTGCATCTAACCGTTCTCATTTTCGTCCATTTTCAAGTTCCATGTATTTGCCTGAGATAGACAAGCCATATAATCAGAGGTTTTATCTAGTAAAACTGTATAATTTTACATGTTTCTTATTTTGGATCAAGTGGCCTAGTGTGTAGCTTAGGAATTTATGTTATAAGGTGAACAATGTTCTACAAAAACCTTAGTGCCAGTGGTCCCAATAATTTCCTTGGCTGATCCATTTATTTGTGAACGTGCAATTTATTATAATTGCAGACTCTTAATCATGGTTGTGATAATGTCTCTCGAATTTCTTTTAGCCATGTCTTCATTATGTTCTAAGATCCAAATCTTAATTGAGAAGGATTTTTTTTCTCACATTTTTTGAGCTATAAACTCCTTGCACATATTACAAAGAAAAGAAGACCTTTAAGGTTTCAACAATCATTGGATTTCCGATAACATCCTTTTCTTGAACCAAAAACTTTTGGGCAGATTATTTTTACCATACTTGAAAGGGTTTGCCAGAAAGTTATATGACTTGTTTTGTCGTCAAGGTTATTACAATGATATGTATCTGATTGACTACAATTCTAGGATGAGTTTTTTGCTAAACATTTCCTTTGGATTGAAAGTGTTGGTACGCTGGTGAGTTTTATGAATGTGATATTCAATTTTGTGCTTTAAAGGACAAGATCAAGAGCATCCACATGAGTAAAGTGCATGGTGAATTTTTTCACTGTAAATAGTTCTGCTTTTTGACGATTTCTTATCTTTCATAAATAAAGAATAATTGATCAAATGGAATGCAAAAGTGTGTTTTACTAACAACTTCGTAAACCAGTTTCCATGATTTCAAAATATGTATGTCATATGGATATACATGTGGGTGAGTGCATCCGTTTGATTGTATTTGCATATGTTCAACATTTATGTATCCTTATTGATTTGGAGAAAATACTTAAAGCTCTTTCACAAAATGAGTTCTGTAATTCTATTATTTTTATGTAGGCTTGCCAATTTGTAAAGATGATGTGGTTTTTAACGAGGCTGTGAATCTATTTATCTTTAAATAGTACTCCCTCCGTCCCACAGTAAATGTTACATTTTCTTTTTTTGGCTTCCCACTGGATTATCTTACGCTTTCTAAAATAGCAAAAAGTAACATTAAATTTTTATTATAATATTTGTGGGCCCACTATACATCACTCAATTTTATTACTACACTTTATTTGTAAAATAACAATAAAATACTACAACTTCTATGATCATACTCCATTACATTCATGAAATACCCTTATTCTTAATCTCATTGCCGAAAAGAAACGTAATACATACCGTGGGTCGGAGAGAATATTAGTTACTGTGTGCTGCCAACAGTTGTCATGTTCCACACCAATGAGAACAAAAATCTTATTTTTTGAGTATGTCAGTTACTTTAAATTCGAATACATGGATGGCTACACTGAAGATTGTTAAGTTATTTTTTGTGCCTCATATTACTATGCACCTGAACATTTTATTTACTTATTTGTTTTTCCCTTTCTATTTTTTTTTTGGTTTCGTGTATCAATATTGTTGTTGCTTGCTCTGTCTCTTTGCAGTGTCATACTCCTTCCAATGGCTATAACTTTCTATATAACATGGTGGTTCATTCATTTCGTGGATGGCTTCTTCTCTCCCATCTATGTTCATCTTGGAATTGATATATTTGGTAAGCATTTTTACTTGATGACCACTGATTAATGATACTTCTGCCTCATTGATTGATTTGCTCATCATGAAATGTACATTATCATTAACTATGACGAAATAGAATAACTTATATTGCTGAACTGCAAATATACTTGACCAAATAATTATACAACGGATATTTGTGAGTTTTGGTTACCTTCTTATAAATATTTTGATGTTTGTAGTTTCCTTAAAATTTGTTTTGCTTGATTGCGGTAATGAACTAAACTGTGGATGTATATTTCGTTCCTCCCATATATATATGTTGGTGCTAACACTGCCTAACTTTCTTAATTCAGGTTTAGGATTTGTCACCTCCATTACTTTTATTTTCTTGGTTGGAGTATTCATGTCTTCATGGTTGGGGGCTTCTGTGTTGAACCTTGGAGAGTGGTTCATCAAACGTATGCCATTTGTGCGTCATATTTACAATGCCTCTAAGCAAATTAGTGCTGCTATATCACCAGGTAAACTTGGATTTTCTGCTTGTAGTTTCCTTGTGAAGAAAGTTTATTTCATGGATGGATAATCATTTTCTTTCCCATTATTATTGCAGATCAGAACTCACAGGCCTTCAAGGAAGTGGCAATAATAAGGCATCCACGTATTGGTGAAT
Source organism: Euphrasia confusa (assembly GCA_954870475.1). Taxonomy (NCBI): domain Eukaryota; kingdom Viridiplantae; phylum Streptophyta; class Magnoliopsida; order Lamiales; family Orobanchaceae; genus Euphrasia; species Euphrasia confusa. The sequence continues at coordinate 32,086,994 of OX940960.1, forward strand.
ATGCATTTGGGTTCATCACTTCATCTGTAGCCCTACAGGTCTGCCATACCTACATGTTTTAGTTTTATCCATTTTCACCTTATATAGTGCATACTTCATCATGTTGGTCTATTCATAAGTTTGTGGACTTTTATGCACATTATCATTCTAGTCAATGAAAAGGGAGTGTAGTGTTGCACTATGCAAATTTTGGTTATAAATAAAGATAGAAAGCAAGTCCTGTTGATTTCTGGGAGGTTTCCACTTACTTGAACAGCAGACATGAATATGGACTATTAATCTAAATCCTGGTGCAATTTTTATTCATCTAGTGAATGATCTTGTCTGATTCGATGTGTACTTTCTGCTCACCCTCAAGATGCTGACCAGTGACCATGAAATGAATGATGGCCAAGAGTGAGACGAGTTTGGTTGACCACTGGGATTTCATATAAATTTACATTATTAAATGTCATCATTTTATGGTTGATTTCACTGTCAAGAATTAACTGCCTCTGGCAGGAAACGGCCATCTCACTAGTGTCTCTATTGACATAATTGTGGAATTTTGTAAATAGAGATTTTCCCCCCTCTTTCCGTTTCAGAGTTATTCAGGAGAGGAAGATCTATGCTGTGTGTATGTCCCAACAAACCATCTCTACATTGGTGATATATTCCTGGTGAATGCTAAAGATGTCATTAGACCTAACTTATCAGTGCGAGAAGGGATTGGTAAGTTGAATTTGCCACTGTTTTTGGTATTCTAGGATATTGGTAGGGTTGTTTTCAGATTTAGCTTACTTTTATTTTAGCCAGAGAAATATAATCAACACTCAAGAAAGAGAAATTACATGAATTGAGTTTTTGGTGAATAACATTATCCCTCTACCCACTTTTGGGTATCTAGGATATACGTTCAACTAGATTGATGAATAAAATGGACATAATGACCTTTTTTTTATGATTACCATTGTGCAATAAGAATAGTTGTTCACCAGTGTACCTTGATATATAGTACTAATATTTATCAGATCATGTGCTTACTTATGTGTGTGTGTACAAGTTAAATGTGACATTCCAACATTTTTTGCAGAAATTGTGGTGTCGGGTGGCATGTCAATGCCCCAAGTCCTATCTACCTTGGACCCAAGAATTTCTCAATTGGATAGAATCAGACCTGATAGAAGCTGAGATATGTTTTCAAATCAATTGTCTGTTCCGCTAGTCTGCTTGCCTTCCATATTTTACCCACTGGCGTGTTCCTCTAGGTTTTTGGGTGTTAGATTACATCCATGGACATTGGACAATAGTTACTGCAATGTACGAGGTATGGAAGTCGTTTGTGTGAAAATATGTTGGCGGCTTATTTTTTTCCTAAACAATAGCGGTCTGAGTTTTGTTTTTTGTGTTTTTTTACTGGTTGATATCCTTTGCTCCTTTTGTTCTTTAAGCTTGTGTAGTTTCCTGTCTTTAGTTGTGTTCAAAACCTGTTTTTGGAACTCGTCCAGGTTAGGTTTCTTGTACATATGGGAATTGTGAGACGTCTCACCCTCTACGGACATATAAGAAGCTTGCTATCAGAGTTCATGTTTTCAAATTCAAAACATGAGTTAGAAATCTGAATCCGAAAAACTTTTAATTAATTTTTTTAATAAACTGTTCCAATTAAACAAACAATTTAAAAGGAATTGAAAAGTGATCCAGTTTTTTGAATGAATAAACTCACCAGATTAGACTTTTGATGTTATGGCCATTATGGTCCCAAAATTTCCAACTATATTCATTAGATCAATAAAAATGTCTACACAGTGGATGTTTTGATGTTACGTTCAAGTCATATCATTATTTCTCTTAGTACAAGCACCTTATTTATATAGATGTCATTAATTTAGAAATTTACAAAATAATAATTAATTTAATTGTTAAATTATTAAATTAATAAAATAAAAATATGTTCAATTTAAATATTCTTACTTTATTACATTAGACGAGTTTATACATTCAGTAAAGATTGTTTACGTTAACATAGTAATTAAAAATATTTATAGAATTATGTTGAATTATTTTGTAGATATTAATATTATATGTAATCATAGTAATATTTTACAAATTATAAACCTTTTTTTTTATTTTGTGTAATAATTTGAAAATAATATTCATAGAAATATTTCATTCCAACTTTTAAAGATAGTTAATTATAAAAATATAAAACTAGATACTCTTCCGGCTGAAAGAAATGCAATACTTTCTTAATTGAAAATTGTCCTAATTGAAAAATATAAAAATGCCTCTACTAGAAAAAATGTACTCCTTCCTGTACCACGCTTTTCTTTTTTATGCACATTCTAAAAAAAACTGAACTCTTACATTTTAAAATAATTTTTTAGAGCATCATCAAATAATTTTTAGACCATCACTATTGGAGAATATATTCGGCCCACTATAAATGTCTAGTTGCCAACTTCTCTAACAGTTCGAACTTTTAGGTAAAGCGGTTTCTAACATGGTATCAGAGCCTAGCATCGTGGCAGGTCCTGAGTTCGACTCCCGCCATGTGCGCCTCCACCCGAATTATTTATCCACTTGTTGGGCCTTCCCCTGCGGTTGAAATCGGCCCACAAGTGAGGGGAGTATTGGAGAATATATTCGGCCCACTATAAATGTCTAGTTGCCAACTTCTCTAACAGTTCGAACTTTTAGGTGAAGCGGTTTCTAACAATCACCAAAAATTTAGAGCATTGCCAAAAACATTGAACTATTACATTTTAAAACAAATTTGTATTTGGTTCGGACTTGTTCATTTAGACTGAAATTGACTGAACTGAACTTAATGAACCAAAAATTTAGAGCATTGCCAAAAACATTGAACTATTACATTTTAAAACAAATTTGTATTTGGTTCGGACTTGTTCATTTAGACTGAAATTGACTGAACTGAACTTAATGAGCTTGAACTGAACTGAAGTGAATTGAGAATAAGTTCAAAAGAACATGTCCTTACACCATTAAGGATGAAGTACAAATTAAGATAGAGGATTTTACAATACAATTTCAAAAAAATATAAATTTGTACCTAACTTATTTATGTTTTTAATTTTATTTTTAATATTTACATGTAATGTACGGTGGTAGTACTTATAAAAATAAAATTTGTGATAAAATTTGTGTGAATATCTTATATTATTGATATAGTAATAAGGACCTGTTTTTTGGACTTAATTTCAGTTCAGTTCAGTTCAGTTCAGATCGCTTGAGTTCAGTTCAGTTTAGTTCAGATCGCTCTGATTAAGTTCGTTTCAAAAAAATTAAAATAAAATAAATAAAAAATAATTTCAATCTATAATTTTAAATATACAATATAGTTACTCTTATAATATTATTAATATTTTTAAAAAAATATTTAATAATTTATAAAAATTATTATTAATTTTATAAAAAAATCAATTCAGTTCAGTTCAGTTCAGGTCGATTAAGTTCAGATCGCTTAAGTTCAGTTCAGTTCAGCCAGTTTAAGTCCAAAAGAACAGATCCTAAGTGGTGTGTTACAAATTTGTATTCTTTCTCTCTAGAAAGAAGTGTACAAAAATGCAACTATTCTTATTTTATCAACTTAGTTTTTAAAATTTTACTCACAATTAAAATATTTTAATTTTTCTTTTCAATTTAAAAAATATATTTTAATATTTTAATTTTGAGCTAAACAATTAAAAAATAGTCATGTGTTTTGATCTTTTAAAAAACAAAGTATTTAAACTTTTACGAGGATACAAGTAGTAATTTATCATAGTACAGTACTAGTATTTAAATATGTTTAAAAGTGATTTGTTTACGAATAACAAATAAAAAAAAACAAAAAAAAACAAGGTGTGTAACTAAAAGAACCTTGGCGGCCGGCGGAACGAAACCCAAACCTCTAACCTAATTACCAACCCATCTATACTATAAGTAGCACTACCTATCGTCCCAAATCCTCATCGGCAATCGCCGCCTGCAATTCAACATCGCTTGTTTCATCTTCCGTTTTTTTTTTTGAAAGAATGTTATGAGGGCATTGATGATCTGAAATTTGGTCTTGTTCGTTGTAATGGTGTTTCTCAACACTTAGCTGACCACACTGATATATAACCACCCAAAAACTGATCCCCATTGTTTTGATGATTTATCAAAGACATACACATTTTTTTTAATTTCTTAAAGATTGAATTTTTATGAGTGCTTCGCTATCTGGTTGACTGAATTTGACATTGGTTTCATTCAACTCGTTCCCTAGAAGCAAGATTTTGTGTGCTTTCCATACAATAATCCTTCCCTTCACTCTTTCCGTTGTGACGGGAGATCACTTACTTGGTCAGCTACATTATATCTCTAGTCTTTAGTTTGTTTCTGGACAAATAACCGTGATGAGTTCTTCAGACCTGTAATGATTGCGGGTGTGATCGCAATTTTTAAGAACATCTAAGGGACTGAGTTATATTGTCTTTGTTTTTTCTTTTATCGTCGAGATTCATTTGTGCTTCACTTGTTTCCATTGTGTTGACTTGAATTTCATTCATGTGTGACACTATTACAAGTGAAGCTATAGATACGTTCCCCTCGCTATCCAGTGATGCTGAAGCTTTGTAGCTCATTTGGACGTTGGGGTACTACATCTGATCTAACATGTGCACTTTGATTCAAGTAGTATTATCTTTGTTTTTGTTTTGTTTGCAGGATATACAAAAACAAGTACGAAGATGATGGTGGAAGATTCTTTTGTTTACTTTTAAAATCGTGTTGAACTAACTAACTACATATGGACATTTTTTCTGAATCCAAGTGCAAATGTTTGACTCATGTTTTGGCAAGATAAGGGTTTATAAGTGTGGGTTTGCACCAATATACCTATCATCAATGTACAAGTATATTGAAACAACTTGCTCAAAGTTTCATTCAATTCTATTTATCAAAGTCTTCTGAAAGCATATATGACTTGCATGTCTACAACAGTCGAGTAAAACTGTGCCACCGACTCTAGCGGGTGGCCAGTATCGAAACACTGATCTTCCTATTATATTCTTCGAAGGAAGGGGACCCCTAAGGTAACACAAATTCAGAAACAACAGTCAGCTTATAAAGGATTGGAGGTATAAATCTCTTGCCAAACATTCTGAAAAATACAAGAAGATATTACCAAACATGTGAGTCATAGCTATTGTTTCGATTATCACCCATGACGAAAACGGAGTTTTCCGGTACACGCTGCAAGCATAGATATATATATTCTGTCAACAGACAATAATAACATGATAAACTATATGTCATGAGAAAAACTAAACTTACAATTTGGGTCATTTCATATTTAGGTGCTTCAAGAATATAGTTCACATCTGAAAAACCCCATTCACAAACAATTTCCCATCATGAACCTGCATTAGAAAGAAAAACACAGAACAATTTTGTTATGATCAAACTTTTCATGCTCTGAGAAGAAATCTAGATTGCATTATCAAATTCAACTTTTCATGCTCTGAGAAGAAATCTAGATTGCATTATCAAATTGAAAACTATATTGTACCATAACGAATGCAGATGCTAGGGAACAAATCCATACTAAGTAATCCACCACAAGATTTTCAAATTCTAAATTCTTCAGATGGTTGTTCAACAATCTATCAAAAATAAATCGATCAAGCTACCAACAAGGACCACCATATTACTACTATTTCCACAAACACAGTCTATATCAAATTCACATACAAAGACTCAAATACAGAAAAGCTCACATAACCATTCGAAGTTAAAGAGAAAACCGAGACACGAATTCTGACAAGCCCACCATTTCATCACATGCAAAAGGTTACCAAAAACCCGAACAAATTCAACAAAATGAGAGAGTTTTCTTGATCTCACCTCAACGACATCACATTCTTTCGCAATGATCCGCTTACTAAAAACATAGTCATCCGTGTATCCGGCATCTTGAAGCACCGGCGGGCTCTTGAAAATAACAATATCATTCGGGCAAGGTTTCCGAAAATAATACGAGACCTAACAATGAAAATAAGCATCAGCAAAAGGAAGTAAAAAAAAATGGATAATTCATTCTGGAATGCTATGCTGCTGTTACCTTCTCAGCCACAATCATATCTCCGATATCAAATGTCGGAAACATGGACAAATAAGGAATATATCTAGGCTCCGCCACAAACGACCTAAAGGCAAGCGATATCGCTACCGCTGCAAAAACCGTTTTCGCATCGTCGGAGGTGAAATTCAGCCACTCCGGCAAGAGCCCTCCACTCCCTTCCCTTTTATCCTCATCACCTACGTCGCCACCGAAGATATCGGCAGCGTCCAACGCCGGCGGTTTAGTGGTGTCCTTTTTGTTGGACCCGTTGCATCGAAGGGCGGGTGGGAATTTACGGCTGGAAAACAGGAATTTTGAAGATTTGGAAATGGTGGGGGTTTGATGAAGGGTTGGTATCGAGGGAAGGGAAAGGGGGGAGTGGCCGGAGCTGAAGGCTTAAGATATTATCAATTTTTTATTTTTTTTATTTTTACTGTAAATTTGAAATTGGGGAAGACGGTTCAGCCCCATTTAAGACCCGTTTTAAACAATAGATCCGGGTCAGGGCATCTGTCACAATTTATACCCATTTTTAAGGACCCGTTTACGACTTCGAATCTTCTTCCAACGAGATTCATCGCCATTTCCACTCTGCTTTTAGAGCTCGGTTCTCTCCCTCACCTTCCTTCACACCCCACAGGTCTCATGCGGGTTTCACCGCCGCCATGATCCGCCGTCTCACCTCCGGAACATCCATCCTCACCCTCTCGTTCATCATCCTCCTCGCCTCCTTGTTTGCCTACCGTTTCCTCCACCCCCGCACCTCCGCTTCACCGCCTGCCAAGGATCACATAATCCGATTCCTTCAGTACAAGAAAGCCGGAGATCTGAGGGAGTATCTGGAGCGCAATGTAAAATCAAAAGGCTGGGCGTGGGTCGAGCGGCACAACCCGGCGATGAGATTCCCCACGGATTTCGCCCTAGTGGCGATCGAAGAAACTCTCACCGACTTTCTGATTGGGGAGTTTGGGAAATTGGAGCTTGTGAAGGACGTTTCCTTGGATTTGAGCTACCAGAGGGGGGTTCTTGAGGAGAAAGCCGCCGGAGCCTTTGTCGATGGCGTAAAAAGGCCTGGAAAGATATTCACCTCCATGTCCTTTGGCGAAGGGGAGCACCACAGTGCGGCCGCCACGGTGAATACTAGCTGGAGGAGGAGTCTGATGATGCAGGTGAGCAATTTGCCTACTTTGGAATCGTGCCTTTTAATAAAAGAGATCTTGTAGTTGTTGTCTTGAGTTCTCGATTGAGCTAAACAATGTGTGTGTACTTTTTGTTGTTTGGGAGGAAACTACGTGCTGATTGAAATGGTGAAAAACTAAAATCTTGTCCGAGTTAGGTAGTTCTTTGAATATGATACGAGGCTTTTCCTGATTTGATTCGTTTTCAACCGGCTTAACTGGTAAAACAAGTGATGGTTTCAAAAAACATAGGTAGTTTTATTGATGGCTTAGAATGGTATTCTTTTTTTCTTCCCTTCCTCGTGTTTGAAGTTTGGTATTTAGTGTGTACTTCACGATGGAAAGGCAACTATGGTGTGTTCGGATTAGTGTGTATGTGTTCGTGTTTGGATGAGTGTGTATGTGTTCATGTTTGAACCACAACCATTATCGGTTGATTTTAGCGTGTATTATCTTATTAGAATCCACGATGGCGTGGATAGCGCGCTAGGTGGTCTGAATAATTGATGAAGCGTTAAGCTTGGTTTGCTAGTGCTAAAGTGTGATTGACTTGAGGTTGGTTTGCAGAAATCTCAAGTTACCTCCTTGTTTGGAGCAGATGCTCTCTGGTCGAAAGGGTATACTGGCGCAAAAGTAAAAATGGCTATTTTTGATACTGGAATTCGTACAAATCATCCACACTTTCGTAATATTAAGGTAACTGTTTACTAAGAAAAGCTATCACGAGTTAGTACTCTGCAACCTCGTTCCCTTTTTTTGTTCTCTTGGTTTACCTTTAATAATGACTGAACAATTATCAGGAACGCACTAATTGGACCAATGAAGATACACTAAATGACAATCTTGGGCACGGAACATTTGTTGCTGGTGTTATCGCTGGTCAAGATGAAGAGTGTCTTGGCTTTGCTCCAGACACTGAGATCTACGCTTTTCGAGTGTTTACTGACGCACAGGTAATGCTTATTGTATATATATAAGCCATTGGTGCCTTTATGCCTATACTGGTGCTATAGCAATTGAGTGAGGCCCAACCAATATAAATGGTTTGCAAGTATATTGGAACTGATTTAAATCGGAACTGTTGTTGAGCATTTCAGCTTGTGAAATAGTGTGAACAGTCAATAAAAGATTTTTGTTTTATGTTTTCTGTATATATATTTTATGGATAATAACTAAAATTAACCTTGAGGTTTAGCCTAATTACAAAAGGCTTGGGTTATCTTTGGAAGTTACCAATACTCCCTTAATGTGTAAGAAACACCTACCTGTGTAGTACAAATCGACTTGTGGTACAAAAGCGATTTGTACAAAAGCCTTTTACATGTCTCAAGGAGAAAACTACTAGTACTCCCCATTCTGCAAAACTTCAAACAATATCAGAAATAGCATGATTTCTAGTAGGATTTGAGTCTTTTGACAGACAAAAAATATATTAAATCAAGTTCAAACTCATCTAATTATGATGAATATTATTACCACTAACCTAAATTAAAATAAATAAGCTAATAAATTAGTGTGTCACAGTATTATTTCTAATATTGTTTTCAAACTTTTTGATCTTGTTTTCTTGTATTTTTCTTTTCTATCTGCATACTTTTGGAATCCTTAGTTGTTATTCTTCTCAATTTTTTTTTACTATTTTTACCTATACTTGTCACTACTTTGCAATGATTTGTGCTAAAGTAGGTGGGAGTTAAATGCTAATCTTTTGGCACTAAGTTTAAGAATCAAATGTGAATCAGCCAATTTGTTGTATGAGGTGTTTGTTGCTCTACCCTATCAAATGTTGTGATAAAACAGCCTTTTATCTTTACTGATCTAATTAACCCATTGCTCGATACTGTGCTTCTGCATAGTATCTCTTGCAATAAAGTGAACACTTTTTTTCGTATTTGATTTATAACATGTTGCCAATCTTCATGTTAAATGTAAATGGAAATTGGCAACTGTAGAAGGTTTAAAGTTTTATATCTTGTACCAAGCAGTCTTCTAAACTTATTTCTTTCTTTCATGTACTTGAAATATATTTAGGAAGTTTATGAGAAACTTCTTTTCAGCTCTTTACAGGTTTCATACACATCATGGTTTCTTGATGCATTTAATTACGCTATTGCAACCAAGATGGATGTGCTGAATTTGAGCATTGGCGGACCTGACTATCTGGATCTTCCATTTGTCGAGAAGGTGAGACTGTGCTACTGTGGCCTTCGGGCTCAACAGTTTCTGAAATTTATTTTGATAGCAACTTGTTATCTTGCTGCTCTTGTCTAGCCCATTCTCCTCATTTCCTTGCCCTTCTAATTCTAATTGTCTGTGTAGTGTATATTAGCTTGTTATTTGTACTTTAGTCTGTTTATACTTTATTCACATATTATGTGTCATTAGCCAGGCGACCTTCCAAAAGACATGCTAAATGAATTGTTTTCTCTCTACCCCATTCTATGTGTCACATTTTAGAAGATAATTTATTCCATTAGATTTGTCATAATTAGACTACCAAGAAGAATGAAATAAGAAGTTTACATTGAATGCAAATTTTCTAATGTTACCCATCTCGTAATTAATTTATTCTTTGTAATTTTATTTGTGTAGTGGGATTTATGTGGTTGTTATTATGGTGAGATGGGATAAAAACTGTAGTATTAATTTACACATTGTTTACTTAACTGGAAAAAAACCCTTCAAAATTTAGTACTACCTCCGTCCCTAACTAAGTGTCCCTTATTTCATTAGAATTTTTGGTTATTTTGCTAATTGAATGTTCCCCCTCCCCCTTCTTCCACCCCTCTAATACATATATTTCCTTGTTTTACTAGGTTTGGGAAATTACTGCGAATAATATTATCATGGTTTCAGCAATTGGAAATGATGGACCTCTCTATGGAACTTTGAACAACCCTGCTGATCAAAGTGATGTTATTGGTGTTGGTGGCATTGATTATAGCGATCACATAGCTTCATTCTCATCACGAGGCATGAGTACATGGGAACTTCCTCACGGGTAGTGTATTGTCTTGCAGTCTGATTTTACTTTTTCCTGGGGTTTATGTCCGTTCAACTTTTCCTTGGTTTGGAGGCGGTTATGTGACTTGTTTCTGTGGTTCATAGAATTGATTGATTGCAAATTAGAGTCATATCTCTGTTAATTCTAAAGAGGCATATTTATTGAAAATCAGCTGTTATATAACGTGAATTTGTGTCCAAATAGTTGCTATATGCATCATGGACCTGGATGGACCTGAATGTTGGTATACAGTCATTTTTAGGGATGTGGATGGGACATTTTGTGGTTCCACTCTGAGCTACTTGCAGTTATTGTTTGAGAAAAAAAAATCATAAATTTTAGTTATCTTGAAAACAACAGTTTCATTTCCTCTGCGTCATTTTCTAGTTCTGCTCCTTTTAAAGATGAATCTTATAACCGGCTGGGAAATGCCATTATATATGCAAGGCACATTCTTGTTAGTTCAATTCAGGAAACCATAACACATAAAGTTCTAAAGGAGATCTTCCTTTAGCTTTTTATAACCTTTTGTTTGCTGTCAAAGCTAGCTGCCATAACGCTTTTAGTTTTTTTTTTATATCTATGATATAACTAGAAATTGGTTTATACTTTGTAATCCGATTCTGTAATCATTCAATGGATGTCTCGTCCCTATTTTTGTTATAAAAATTATGTTTCTTATTTAATAAAAACTAAAGGTAATGTGGATAGCATGGGTTTAGTAGGTAAAAAGGGAGGATAAGTAATGTGTGGGACATGACAAGTTATCAATTTTAGAGGAACTAACATAATTCGGATGTTTCTCATACACTATGGAGGTTGATTCACTCGTTAAGGTTAGAAGACTGGCTTCCAAATTAAGGCTAGCACTCCCTAATTTCTGCAAGATAGGCCCGGAAAGAATTGGCTAGAGAGTAGCACATGAGTTGGTTCATTTAAATATACTAGGACCCCTAAATTTAGACAGATACTCCGTATTTTATTGTAGAAATGTTGTATAGCTTAACGGTCAAACACTCAGAAAAGGTCCATAGTAGACATAAATTATCACACTACACTTAAACATCGTCACCGTCAACTTAGCACAATGCTGAAGTGCTAGCAATGCTCTAGAAACTTTACATGCAATATTTTGAAGGATAAATAAAGTCTCCCTTTGGGTGTTTATAGGGAAATGAAATGTTCCTAGCTCCCTAAATCTTTTGAGGTGAAAATTATCATGGAACTTTGTAAATTTCTTGCTCTGCAAAATGGCTCGCCTGCACATATACTGAATTCAATATTTCAACTCGGCTTACATCGTCTGACTGGGTTATATGTCTCTAACCATGATAACTTCATTTAACAGGTATGGTCGTGTGAAGCCAGATGTTGTTGCTTATGGAAGAGAGATAATGGGTTCTAAAATTAGTACGGGTTGTAAAAGCTTATCGGGCACCAGCGTGGCGAGCCCTGTGGTTGCTGGAATAGTTTGCCTTCTTGTTAGTGTTATTCCTGAAAACAAGAGAAAAAATATATTAAATCCAGGCAGTATGAAACAAGCACTAGTTGAAGGCGCGTCAAAGCTTTCTGGTCCAAACATATATGAGCAAGGTGCAGGCAGGGTTGATCTGTGAGTATTCTTAGTTTGTTTTAATATAATGTAACTTGATCGCCAAGTTATTGATTCCTTGCATTAAATAATAACTTCAGACTGGAATCTTACGAAATTTTGAAGAGCTATGAACCTCGAGCGAGCATATTTCCCAGTGTCCTTGACTATATGGATTGCCCCTATTCTTGGCCTTTCTGCCGTCAACCATTGTATGCAGGGGCCATGCCCATCATCTTCAATACCACCATTTTGAATGGTATGGGTGTAATTGGCTATGTTGAAAATCCTCCAATATGGACTCCTTTCAGTGAGGAAGGGAATCTTCTCATCATTCACTTTACCTACTCCGATGTTATTTGGCCATGGACGGGTTATTTGGCACTGTACATGCAAATCAAAGATGAAGGGGTGCATTTTTCTGGTGAAATAGAAGGCAATGTAACTGTTAATATTTACAGTCCCCCAGCTGAGGGCGAAAAAAGTCCTCGAAAAAGTACTTGCGTCCTTGGCTTGAAACTAAAAGTTGTTCCTACCCCTCAAAGATCTCTTAGGGTCTTGTGGGACCAATTTCATAGTATCAAGTACCCACCTGGGTATATCCCTAGAGATTCCTTGGATGTTAGGAATGACATCTTAGATTGGCATGGAGATCACTTGCATACAAATTTCCACATTATGTTTAACATGTTAAGGGATGCAGGATATTATGTGGAGACTCTTGGTTCTCCTTTTACTTGCTTTGATGCAAAACAATATGGGACACTTCTGTTGGTAGATCTTGAAGACGAGTACTTTCCTGAAGAAATTGAAAAATTAAAAGATGATGTCATTAATAACAAGCTAGGTGTTGCGGTGTTTGCTGATTGGTACAATGTGGACTCTATGATGAAAATGAAGTTTTTTGATGATAATACAAGAAGCTGGTGGACTCCTGTCACTGGGGGTGCCAATGTACCTGCTTTGAATGATCTTCTGGAACCTTTTGGAATAGCTTTTGGAGACAAGATTCTAAATGGTGATTTTGTTATCAACGGAGAGCAGAGTCGATATGCATCGGGTACTGATATTGTAAAGTTCCCAGAAGGTGGATACTTGCACAGCTTCCCTTTCCTTGATAGCTCAGAGAGTGGTGCTACTCAAAACCTCCTGTTATCTGGTATGAGTAAGGTTAGTCACATTTTACTACCATCCCTCCTCGCTTGTTGACAGACACGTTAAATTAAATAAATGATCAGATATATGAAAAAGTTGATGTGGTAAGAAGGAACTTGGTTTTTACAATTTTCTGATGGTTATTTTCTACTGACTGTATATCACTTACAGCGCTCAAAATGTATCCCTATATTGTTTTAGGGATTGGTATCCTATTCCTGTTACTTGATATGGTGATGTTTCCAATGGCTTTATCCCCCATCGACTGTTGTATTATTTTTGCCACCATTTCTATTTGGGGTACTTTAATCAAATGACTCCTCTCAGTTTTTTGGTAACTAGAAGTATCATTCTTGTTGCGTTTTGATGTTCTAACTTCTAACGATGCATTTTATGAACCACAGGCAGATTCCCCTATTCTTGGTCTTTTGGAGATTGGTGACAGTGGTAGAATTGCCGTTTATGGAGACTCCAACTGTCTGGATAGCAGCCATATGGTCACAAACTGTTATTGGCTCCTGAAAAAGATATTAGATTTTACCGCAAGAAATATTAGAGATCCTGTTCTTTTCTTAGATTCAAGTAGACTAGATAAGACGTTGCACCTAGATGACAACCAGCTACCATCCCGCAGAACAGATGTGAATTTCTCAACTTACTCGGCTGTTAGCAGTAAGGATTTGATATGCGGACGTGACTCGAGGTTTGAAGTGTGGGGGACAAAGGGCTATGACAGAGCAAGAAATAGAAGATTGCCCGGAGGCCATGCTGAGTTTGATGTGGACGGGGGGTTAAACTCCACCACCGAGACTCCAGTTAAGAAATTCAAATCCATTGAAAGTAAGCCTGACAATTTCCATTCTTTAGGGAACACATACCTGGGCTACTTATATGGAGATGATGTAAGAACCAGTAACATGGTAGGTCACGATTACTCTGGTTAATATTCAGCTGTTATCACGTTTCACTGATTATCTTCGAATTTGCGTTGCAGCTTGATTTTCCAGAATTAGTTGCGAGTCATTGGCTTACGCCTGTTATCGTTGCAATTTCTGGTAAGGAGAAGCGTCTCGACTAAATTTCTTGTTTGTACGATAAACCTATTTGTTATTCTGCATTATTTGACTACGTGAGTGGTCGGTTTTTTCCAGGCCTTGTGCTTCTTTGGAGTTTTTGGAAGATTAGGCAGAAGCGCCGGAGGAGAAGAAAAGGATCTGCTTTTACACGTTCGGCTAGCCCTTAGTTTTGACTTCAGATTCATAATTGGTGTAATGCTAGTTGAAAGTACACGAGCTTATAGTGTAATGTAACGGGTTTAGATATTTGATGCCAACCATCGTTTTTGCATTTGACAAATCAGTTTTTTTTTCTTCGTGTCCTCACATTGTCCAGTTGAAGATCCAGAGTTGAATTTTGATATTGCAGGTGAATTATGTGAAGAGTATAACAAAGAGTTTTTTTTTTGTATAGGTCAATTACATGTCTTGGGGTTCAAACCTAGGACCTTTGATCCTCAATTCGAAGGCTCAACCAACTGAGCTAACAACCCTCGACTAACAAAGAGTTGAGAATGGATAGAGTAAGCTTCTTTAGAAAATATAGTATAGATATTTTTCTAAAGTAGACATTTTTTTTTGGTTAAATTTTCTAAAGTAGACATGGGCCTTGTAAAAAATACACTTCCTTCTACTCCGTTCAATACAGATACAGGTGCGGCTCGGTCTAATATCAATAGACATGCTTGTAAATATCAATAGACATGCTTGCAGAAAAAAAAAATCTGTGAAAAATAATTTTCCCTTCACATTTTTTACATATTTTTAATTTTTTTTACTAATAATTATTTATTTTATTAATTTAAAATATAATATATTTTTTTGGTAAAAAACTTAATAACACAATTTTTTTATTCTCCGTGTGTTATCAATTAATAAAACAAACTCTTTTCTCAAATTTATAGTCAATGTTTTTTATAGTCACACTTTCTTTGTATTATTAATTTAAGTATGAACTAGTACTACTTCCCGTGCGATGCACGTGATTTATTTGTTTGAAATAATCTAAAATATTATTTAATCTCTAATGTATTTTGTCACATATTTATTAATGGACTAACAAATTATTTTATTTAATAATCGAACTCTTACTTAAATTTGTAAACTCGTATTAATTTCATTATTAACCGTTATCTCAATTATGAAATTTCTATTATTTTTAAAGATTATGAATGTTTGATGTAATTTATAGTATGTAAGTTTCTTGGGACATAGCCGAGTGGTAAGGTATGTGGTGATATTATATTATTTTTTAAAGATTATGCATGTTTGATGTAATTTATAGTATGTAAGTTTCTTGGGACATAGCCGAGTGGTAAGGTATGTGGTGATGTTGGTGTAATATCTCGAATATGACAATTTTTCATTGATATATTATGAAGTTAGTCCTGGGATGAGACATATTGGCTCTCTCCCACATTTGTCTGCTACTGGAGCACCTCCCTCATTTACATCCTACCCGATTGAGAATCTTTGATCTGGTGGGAGAGGAGTTTCTTGTCTCTGCATTCCATTTCTTGTCTCTACGGAGTTTCATCCAACAAATACTTAAAACCGGTGGGGGAAAATCAAAATAAATGGAAAAAAAAAATTATAAACCTAGAAAATAAATAAAAATATAAAAAAAATTGAATTTACTTGATGAACATGAAGGTATGAGATGGCACAAACGCAATTATATTAATATAATGTTCGAGAAATAAGTTCAATTATTCAATTTAAAAGACATTTTACAAATTTTAAAATGTTAATATTTAAGTATATTCAAAACAAATTACAGGTATATAAAAAATAAATTATTATGATATTTGTGAAAATGTATTAATTAATAAATAAATTTAATTGAATGTGTGATTAATATTTTGATATTTTTATTAATTTATGTGAAAAATAACATTTTTTTTATGTATATTAATAAATTTGCGGGACGGGACAGAACAGAAAGGGATCGTCCCGATCCCATCCCGTCCCTTTACGAAAAAATAAATCGGCTTGGGACAGAACGCGATTGTCATTTTTAAAATTGATTTCGTCCTATCTCGCTAACTTTCGGGATGAGATCGTGACGGGATCGAAATTCCGAGATAAATTGTTCACCCCTACTAATTTGTAAACTCGTATTGAATCTCATTATCAATCGTTCTCTCAAATATGAAATGTTTTATTTAAATTGAAAGGTTATGTTTAAAGTAATAAACAACATCCAGGGCTTAAGATGTGATGGGGGCAGGTCAATGTCGAGAACCATCGCGTCTGCGGCCCGTACGTAATTACCTTATCGAAAATAGAGTTGTAAAATAGAAAATTAATTTTTTTTCTCTTCCGATCGATTAACTTTACAATTAGCAAATAAATATGCAAATCTTTCCATAGTTGTCGTTTATCAAATCTTGTATCAATTCTACACCTACTGAAAAGAATCACATTCCAAACGGATTGTAGGCTACAATTCCAATTTAATTTATGAGATATTGAAAAAAAAAATCTACAAATAAATTATACCTGAATTTGATTATGAAAAAAAAATACAAATTTAAATTAGGACTTGTTCTTTTGAACATAATTTCAGACAAGTTCAGTTCAGTTCAGATCGCATTAGTTCAGTTCAGTTCTGATCGCTTTAGTTCAGTTCAGTTCAGATCGATTCAGTTCAGTTCAGTTCATATCGATTCAGTTCAGTTAGTTTCAAAATAAATCAAAATAAAATAAACAAAAAATAATTTCAATCTATAATTATAAATATAAAATCTAGTTAATTTCATAATATTATTAATATTTTTAAAAAAATATTTAATAATTTGTAAAAATTATTATTATTTTTATAAAGAAAATCGATTTTGTTCAGTTCAGATCGCTTAAGTTCAGTTCAGTTCATATCGTTTAAGTTCAGTTCAGTTCAGCCGGTTTCAGTCCAAAAGAACTGGTAAAAGAAAAATGAAAAAAAAAATGCATAATGAAATAATTAAAGCGTACGTGAAAATTTGGAAAAGATAAAAAAAATTCGACGAACGCAAAAATATTGAAGCATGAGAACGTGAAATACCTCGTCAAATTGATCTAGAAATGTTCTATGAAACGCGACTGATTTTTTCTTGAGAAAACATATGATTAATTAGAATTACATATGTGGAAATTTACTGAAAATAAAAACTTACTTAAAAATTATACTCCATTAATGTATAAATTTTGACTTAATAATAATATTACTATTTTTATTTATAATTTATAGTTAATATTATTATTTTTATTTATAATTTATAGTGTGAACACAACAATATTAAACCTTTCTGATTGGTCCACGTGGCATGGAGAGATTCAGGAATTATATATGTATAGATATATCTTTGTGACTAATACATATGTTTTTGTTATTAATTAATATAATATTACTCTTTATCAATTAATACAGAGGGATTTTTTTTTTTACGAAAGAAATTTAGCATTAAATTAAAAAAGAAAAAAGAGCCAAAAATTATGTTTTTTAGTCCAAAATTCTAAATATTTTGTTTGATAGTATTAGATAAAAAAATATATAATTTGTTAGTTTATTCTAGTAAATATAATTCTAAGTGGTTAGATTTAATAAATCATGATAGTTTTTCATAAAATCTCTTACTATAAAAAGAAACTACATGAACTTGTTAAAAGATTGTGTAGTAGTTTGTGGGTCTCACATGCATAAAAGTGATAATTATTATACATCAAATCATTATAATAGTGTAGTGGTGAGTACAAATTGTTAAAGTACACAAACTATTCACTATGTTTAGGTAAACCATTTGAAATATTTTAAACTTATAATGTAAATAGATAATATTGAAAGGATAAAATTATATATAAAAAAAATCATTTATGATAGTGTCCGTTTAGAGAAGGCGGTTCCTCAGGAATTTTAGAAGTAAGCTACAACTTTTATACTATAAAAGTATAGGAAGTGTCTGGTTGATGTTTGACCGGATAAATTTTCAAAGTGTCAATACGTACGCGCGTTTCTTTTTTTTTCCTGTTTTCATGACGGAACGTAACCGTGTGAGTTATGGCTCGACCTACAAAAGCTTCGTTCGACCCGACTCGTTTATATAAACGAGTCAAGCTTAAACTTTAATCTAAGTTTTTTAAGCCTACCAATATAGTATATAATGTGTAATCTATATAAATAAGGTATTTATTTAAATTTATATGAAAAATATAATGTTTTTAGTGGAAGTGGAGGTGGAGCTGAGAAGTGTGTGGAGCATGTGGAGCATGGACTACAAAAATGAAGGAGAGCTAAATGAAGGGGAGAGGTGCGGGATGGACGGCGCTATGGTAGAGACGATGGTGTTGTAAAATTCAATATACTCTGCACGTTCAGCTTCGCTCAAACCAACATAACGATCAGTACTGTGTTTTCTGTTTTTTGCCAGTCGTTTTAGTTTTTTGCCAGTCATCTACACATAAGAAAAGCAAAATTATAAAACTATGTTTTAAGATTTTTTTCTTAACTATAGAGAAAAGTAGGGTAGGCTTCCGTCGATCGAAGAAGGTAATTATATTCAAAAAGGATTTTATGTGATGTATGCCTTTTTCAATTCGCTCGAGTCATAGTTCAAAAATTCGACCGTATGAATCGGATTCGTTCACATGAAAAAAATGTTAAAAAAAGGAAAAAATAAACGTACCTTGACGCCGGACTGGAGTTGCTTCTGATCTTCGATCTTCCGCTTCCGTCAATCGAAGTATGTAAGTAGGGTAGGCTTCCGTCGATCGAAGAATTTTTACATATTTTTAATTTTTTTACTAATAATTATTTATTTTATTAATTTAAAATATAATATATTTTTTTGGTAAAAAACTTAATAACACAATTTTTTTATTCTCCGTGTGTTATCAATTAATAAAACAAACTCTTTTCTCAAATTTATAGTCAATTTTTTTTATAGTCACACTTTCTTTGTATTATTAATTTAAGTATGAATATATCTTTGTGACTAATACATATGTTTTTGTTATTAATTAATATAATATTACTCTTTATCAATTAATACAGAGGGATTTTTTTTTTACGAAAGAAATTTAGCATTAAATTAAAAAAGAAAAAAGAGCCAAAAATTATGTTTTTTAGTCCAAAATTCTAGATATTTTGTTTGATAGTATTAGATAAAAAAATATATAATTTGTTAGTTTATTCTAGTAAATATAATTCTAAGTGGTTGGATTTAATAAATCATGATAGTTTTTCATAAAATCTCTTACTATAAAAAGAAACTGCATGAACTTGTTAAAAGATAATTGTAATAGAAATAAGAGATAATTGTATAAGAAGTTCAAGAATACCAAGATCCAAGATTAGGAAAATTATATAAGAAGTTCAAGAATACCAAGATTAGGGCAAAATTTACTTTAATATATTATAAATATAAAAAGGATATTATTAAAAAGTAAATGACTATTTTACCCTTATATTTTATTTATGTTTATTATTAATATACAGTCAATTTAGGTATTACAATTATAATTAAGAAAAACTATTATCCTAAATTATATACCAACTTATACTTATAAAAGTACTCTTTATCAAAATTACCCTATTTAAATAAAGTAAAATATTAAAACACTTAATTAAAAAGTGTATTTAGTGGGTATAAATTCTAAATATATATTTCACAATACCCTTTTTTCAAAATAATTCTAAATATAATGGGCAAAATATTAATATATAAATATTTTTAAAAAATATTTTAATGTTGTTTTTTCCAATTTTTTTTTTTACATTTTCCTTTTATTTCACTTTACTTTTTCTTACCTTTAAATAAATTACCTTTAAATAAATTAAGTAAAATATTGAATATGCATATTTTATTTTGATATTTATTTATTAAATTTAATTTAAAAATTAAAAAATAATTCTCCAATTTTTATTGTAATTAAAATTTGTAAAATTTAATTTTTCAAACAACTAATAATAGTAAAATGATGAAATCATGTGGTTGAGTAGAAAAAAACCTCTCTCACATTTTCAATTTGTAATTGATTTTTTCTCTTAGAGAAAAAAAAGGAAACATGTTATTGACGTAAAAACAAAAAACAATTATACTAGAATGTAGAAACTTATATAAATTTTAAAATTGGCAGTACTCATTAAAAACAATTTATTTATTTTATTTTTTCATCAACCAGTACAAAGAGAGTAAGATAAAATTACCAAATAGTAATAAACAAAAACAATTATAGTAATATCGAATGAGAAATATAATATCTTGACCCGCTAATTATCATCACATATCATTATATCATTATATATTCACTTGATTAAATCATTAGCTTCATCATGACATGCTCGAGGCGGTTTATGTGAGGGTGGCGGCAAATTATGTGGGCTTGAAGGGGGTGATGGTTTATGTGAGATTGATGGCGGTGGTGTATGTGATGGCTGCTTATATGGGCTTTGTGGGGGTGATGTGAATGGAGATGGTTTATGTGGACTTTTCGGTGGTGATGCCTTACGTGAATCCTGTGGGGTGGGTGAATGTGATGGTGGTTTGTGTGGGGGTGATGACTTTTGTGGTGGTGGTGTATGTGATGGTGGTTTATGAGGGCTAGTCGGTGGTAATGGTTTGTGGGGATTTTGTGAGGGTGGTTTATGAGGGCTAGTAGGTGGTGATGGTTTATGAGGATTTTTTGGTGTTGGTGTTTGTGAGGGTGGTTTATGAGGGCTAGTAGATGGTGATGGTTTATGAGGATTTTTCGGTGGTGATGATTTTGGTGTATGTGTGGGTGGTTTGTGAGGGCTAGTCGATGGTGATGGTTTATGAGGATTTTTCGGTGGTGGTGTATGTAACGGCGGATTATGTGGGCTTCTCGGTGGTGATGATTTTGGTGTTTGTGAAGGTGGTTTATGAGGGCTAGTCGGTGGTAATGGTTTATGAGGACTTTGTGGTGAAGGTGTTTGTGGAGGTGGCTTATGTGGGCTTCTTGGTGGTGATGATTTTGGTGTATGTGTAGGTGGTTTGTGAGGGCTATTCGGTGGTGATGGTTTAAGAGGATTTTTTGGTGGTGGTGTATGTGAAGGCGGCTTATGTGGGCTTTTCGGTGGTGATGGTTTTTGTGGTGAAGGTGGTTTATGAGGGCTAGTCGGTGGTGATGGTTTATGTGGGCTTGTTGGGGGCGGTGTATGTGGTGATGGTGGGGTCGGAGGCGAATCTTGTATGCCCAGACAGTAACTCTTTAACGAAGGGGCAAAGTCGGGATTCAGTTCAAACAACTTAGGCCAACAATTTTCATCTATTCGTAAGAAAGCCTTGCAACAAGGAGGTCCAACGAGCTTTGGTTGAACATTCAAAACGGAAACAATGAGCTCGTTAAGGCAACCGTGCACACCAAGAATGGTCCCGAGGCATTGCTTGATTTCCGGCAATTGTAGGTTTAGTTTTCCAAATACTGGAAATTTTGTGGCGGGCGCAGCTGCGATTGAAGTGCATAGAATCAGGGTTAGTAGTGTTTGAAGGAGGACACTAGGATTAGACATTTTTGTTGGCTTCAATTGTTGTAAGAATGTGGATGGATGACTTTGCTTTTATAAGGCAACACAATAGAGAGAGTGTAGTAGTGTCTTTTAATTTGAAACTGTAGCATTGTTTTTGTATGTAATTAAAAGTGGTCCAAGGATTTTAAAGTTTTAATTTGAAACTGTAGCATTGTTTTTGTATGTAATTAAAAGTGGTCCAAGGATTTTAAAGTTGACAATTAATATTATCTACTAATTTAAGTTACTATGATGTGTAACTTATACAAATATGCAACGGCTGTTTTTATTATTAGTAAATATTATTTTAGTACATTACACACAGTTACTAAAAAGCATCAACACATTTTTTACTTGTTAAATTTAATTTAATCTTTTTCTTCAAACCAAATCTTTTTTTTAAATAATATGAGTCCACTTTGAACCTCATAATGGCATTATATCCAGCCCAATATGTTGGAGTCTATGGCTATCGGCCCATTGACCACTTTCATCGTCTCTTGACATACAAATATTAAGCGCTTCGTTCCCTCTTTGCAAAATCATGATTCAACCTCCAAGAAACCCTATCCCTCTCTCTCTGTAGCCAATCTCCACCCACTACTTTGGGAGGATAAAATCCGCGAATTTTAAATTCAGAGCGCGCTCGATTTTGATTACAAATTTTCATAGTTAGGGTTTTCCGTTTTCGTGATTTTGTTTGTTGTAATAAGCTTCAATTGAAGTGAATTTCGTTTCAGTTGTTTGAATTTTTCTGTAATTTTTGAGGTGTGCCCTAATATTTTAGGGCAAGATACAATTTTTTTTATGCGGCGTTAGGGATTTAGGGCCATATTAATGCCAATGGATAGTGCACGGAGACCCTTTGATGGATCCCTTTCCAAAGAGCCGGGACTGAAGAAACCCAGACTCAACGATGAACCTGCTGCGCAAGATCTCATCTCGAATGGCCGTGCTGGATTTTTTCAGCGGCCGTCGGTTTCTAACTCCGGCGGCGGTGGAGGCTCTCGGGGACAGCGGGAGGGAAGCGACCCTTTGCGTGTGGCCTATCAGCCTCAGCCTAGTCAGAATCTGCATCAGGAGCTGGTGACTCAGTACAAGACAGCATTATCCGAGCTGATGTTCAATTCAAAGCCAATCATAACGAACTTGACGATTATTGCGGGCGAGAGTCTGCAGGCCGCCAAGGCCATTGCAGGGACAATCTGCTCCAATATTATTGAGGTGACTAGATTTTTTAATTTTAATTTTTGTGGTAATGTACACAGTGCTATGTGATGCTAGTCCACTGTAAAGTTGTATAATTGTAATTTGGTCTCAGTTAATGGACTTATTTTTTTTGCTATCATAAAAGAATGATTCTCATGTCAATATTTATACTATATTTTTTTGAAATTCTTGATTCAATATTAATCTAACATGACCCATTAACTCACTTTCGATCGGAGCTTAATGGTTTGAGGATGTGGTTAACATGTGAATAAAGACCTCGCTATTGCCATTGAATTAAATATGTCCACTAATAATTGAGCAAACAAGGATATAGTTAATAAAACAAATTTTCATTGATGTGAACCTTATGCTATTTTTTTTCCCTTCTAACATTTATCCTTGTTATATCTGCCTGACATCCAAGGACCATTCGTCACATTTATTCAGCGCTGCTATATTTTGTTGTTTCTGAATGGAAATAATTGTTCACTGAATTTTATTGTTGGTGGTGTTGCTTTTTATCTTTTATTATTACTGTATATATTGGTGCCACTTGAATTTGGCATGTTTTTAGCATTGTTTTACGAGTATGATTATGTTGATGCTGCTTCTTGATGCTAGCAGTATCATTTGATAACTCTGTATTATGTGTGATTGCATCATCCTCTGGGATTTTTGACAATTCTTTCAATTGTGACTTGTGATTGAGAGCCATTTTTAGAGGATTGTTTGCAGCCCAATTAAATTTTGTATTTATTCATGTTTTTATCTGATTACTCTAAATCAGACATCCATGGTTAACAATATTACTTTTCAATTCTGTGGCCTTGTTATTCAATTACTTCATGGTCTTTAATAAGTCAGCAGATACTCAGCATCGGTCAAGAGGTGACTATGGCTTTTGAAAATAAATAATATGTGTCTTTAATCAGCCAAGAAAATGTGCAATAGCATTACTATTGGCAAAGAAATGCGAAGAATTGTTAAATCTGTCATCGTTTTGGTCCTGAGAAAATTTTAGTTTCTTCATATTTAGTTTATATTGCATTTTAGCTCCCTGCAATTTGTTTTCTGTTACTATAGCATTCTGTTCCAGTGGTCCTATTATATGTTTTCCATTATTACATAGTATCATCAAATTTCTACTCCTGTAAATTATGCCTTATTACTGGAAATCATTTGAACAGGTTCCTAGCGAGCAAAAACTGCCATCTCTCTATTTATTAGACAGTATTGTGAAGAACATAGGGAGGGAGTACATAAAATACTTTGCTTCCAGATTACCCGAGGTCAGATGCGATTATAATTTTTTGTTTGTAATTACTTGAGATTCTGATGGATCATTAAATTGAGATATAAGTATCCCTTTTGGTCTTTTTGGGTTCATTCTTCTAGGTTTTCATCAAGGCATATAGACAAGTTGATCCTTCATTACATTCTGGTATGCGACACCTCTTCGGGACCTGGAAAGGAGTTTTCCCTCTACAGACCCTTCAGCTGATCGAGAAGGAGCTTGGATTCACAACTGCACCAAATGGTTCATCATCAACAACAATGTCTAGGCCTGAGTCTCAAGCACAAGCTCAACGTCCTGCCAATAGCATTCATGTGAACCCTAAGTATTTAGAGGCAAGACAGCGTCTGCAAACTACCAGAGTAAGTGCTATATATAATATATGAGTGTCATTTGGCTCTTTTGGATGATTTTCGTAGTTTATCATAACCTTTCTAAAGCAAGACCTGGTGTAGACTTTCTTACTGGAAAATCCGTATGTACTCGATTAGAATTGCATTAAATATATTTTCTTTTGGAAGATCATTCTGTGCGATTACTCTTTTGAGTCTTGTATCGATTTGGTACAAGAAACATCAAATCAGGAAAGATATATAATCTCACTTAAATGGTTTTGTGATGTTATTAAAATGGCAATGGCATTGTTATGTTCTGTATATTACCCGTCTGTTGTAGAAGTTATATTTTGCTTTACCTTGTTTTTTATTTGTTTCTACACTTGTCTTGATTCTCATTGATGATGTTAAATATTTGAAGTTAAGTACTGTTTTATTGTTTTTTTTCTTTGATAAATGTTATATTTGTTGCATTTGAGATGTTAAAATCACTACTTTGACTTCACCCTAAAAACAACCAAATAACTGCACTTTGTGTACTTATTATATTTTATCACCGCTTTCCTTTGAAATAGAGTGTTTATCTGTGGTCATATATTCTTGTTCATCTGTGCTGATTTAATCTGAAGGCAAGAGAAGCTGTTGGTGATACTATTGAAGGCCTAATGAGTTCCCACGAGGACATTGAAGAACTGGAGAGAACTCCTAGGAAGTCATGGGCTGATACTTATGCTAAGGTACAAAAAGAAGAATGTTTTATTGCAATCTTTTTTTTTTCATCTCAGTTGTGAAAAGTATAAAAGGAGCAAGAGTGTTACATGCACAAATAGCTATGTTTCTGCTACATCGAGGCTATTCCAGCATGCCTTCATTCTGGAGTGTTCGCATGTTCAGGGTTTAATAAAGAATAGCATTTCAGCTTTAATATCAAAACCTGAACATACATTTGCAACATCACACTGATTTCTATAATCTCACCACTTGATATAGCAAAAGTTTTTTCGCCATCTGCTTTGTTACCATTTCTCAAAATTGGCTGTGTGTGTGCTTAATGCATGTGCCCCCTTTCTTAGGACTTCATTTTATTTGCTCTTCTACAATAGATTTACGGTTACTAAAAACTTGCAGCCCATTCAGCATAATCATCATATCAGAGATCAAGTAACTGAACAAGTTCGTGACAAACTTCCAAATGTGGCAAGCAGTGATATGACTGGGCTGGCCCAGAAAAAGAATGGTTTTGGTCTGAAACAAGGATTTGAAATCCCTCATGAATCAGTTATTTCTAACTCTGCTCCACTGCCTCCACATTCCAAGCAAAGAGTCGCCAATAAAAACTCTAATGGGATGAGTGCAGACTGGAAGAACTCAGAAGAGGAGGAGTATATGTGGGAAGAGATGAATTCTAAACCCACTGTTCGCAATTCAGCTGATGCTTTGACAACTAATGATCATTGGGGTCCTGACGATAGATTGGTAAGTTGTTATGATAGTTTAGAAGATTCTTATGTGTTGTATATACTATATATTTGTGTGTGTATTGTAACCTGTTTGGTATCTCTGTGGACAATTTCTGCCTGATTCGTTGGTTGAAAAAAAACTATATTCTAATTCTGTAGTGATAATCTTGTCAATTTGCTAATCACATTAGATCATTCAATTTTTTTACTATATTTAGCTTTATAATAAGAAATTCTAAAAAACAACTTATTTAAAGACAATAATATTTGTCTATTTTAGTCTCGGTATTTGTTAGAGGTCGTTATTGTCAATTACTTGGTGTCTAATAGTTCTTGCACTGGGTATTTTCAGGCTCATATTGATGGACCGACCATATATTCACTCTGACAAATGATTAAAATTTATTGGGTGTCTTGTGCAGGACTTTGACAGCCATCTCCAAAGGTCTCAAATTATGCACAATATCGAATCAATGGATGATGATAAAGCTTTGTCCAATTCAATATCCATGGATCTGAGACAATCAGCCCCCGGGACCCAATTACCTTCGTGGTCACAAAAGGTTAATGCACCAGAAGGAAAGATTCTTTCAGTGACTGGTAAGAGAAAACTGGGTTACGCAGAGGGATATCCAACTGCCAAAGTCTCTCACAATACACTAGGCAAGACACAGTCCCTGTCACAGCTAGGCCTAGGTCATATTGGAGCCCCTACCTTAAAGTATTCGACAAAATCGATGACGGGCTCCAGTGTATCTCTGACACAACCCCAAAAGCTTGTTGGAACCAAAACATCCTTAACAAGATCAGTTTTGTCTTCACAAAACCCTAAAACTCAGCTGCTAAACAATTTTCCTGAGAGCAACCGAACTACTTCCATCAGTCTGCCTACGGATCCAAGAAGGCCTCAGGGGCATAAAAAAACCAGCCCGCATGTCCTGTTAACAGAGGATGGTAATAGCAGACAGAGAATGCAGGCCCAAAATCTACAGTCTTCGTCGCCTTCCCAGATTTCTCCTACTCAACAAAAGAAACATGCTCCTTCTTTGGCCCAACCGAGACAAAACACTGAAAGTCGCTCGACAATGGAAAACTCATCATCCGACCGCTCGGACCCTCTCACTATGGACTCCCCTGGAAAATCTATCACTAGCAGTTTATTTGATGTAGGGAAAAATGCAGTTAATCCAACGTCTAATCCTGTCTCGTGCCTTTTAACCAGGTTGATTGCAAAAGGCTTGATATCTTCTTCGAAATCTGATTCAGTGCTATCTGCCTCACCTACTAAATTGCCCAATCAGCCTCTGGACAGAGTCTCATCTCCTCCAGACACCAGTTCAAAACCTCTTATACCGGTAAAGGATGAGCCATCGACATCTGACCCTGATTCACCCGAAAAAATAAAGAATCTCATTGGTTTTGAATTCAGGCCGGTCGTGATTCGGAATTTTCATCAGGATGTGATAAATGATATTACTTCTGAAGTCCCATATCAGTGCAGCATATGTGGTCTGGGGCTTAAACTTAAAGAGAAGCTTGATAAGCACTTGGAGTGGCACGCGTTAAAGGTTGCCGAGGACAATAATAACGATAATAATCCTTCTAGAAGTTGGTTTCCTAGTTTAGTTGAATGGGTCGCGAGAATTGGTCCCACAGAGATTTCGGAATGTGCGGATGATGAAATTGTGGAATTTAGTGAGCCGATGGTACCTGCAGACGAAAGTAGGTGCGCGTGTATTTTGTGTGGGGAACTATTTGAGGATGTCTACAGTCAAGAGAGGGATGAATGGATGTTCAAAGGGGCTGTTTACTTGACCGACCCATCTACGAGTGATGATGCTCTTTTAATTCCCATAGTCCATCCAGACTGTTTATCGGAAGACTCTG
Source organism: Euphrasia confusa (assembly GCA_954870475.1). Taxonomy (NCBI): domain Eukaryota; kingdom Viridiplantae; phylum Streptophyta; class Magnoliopsida; order Lamiales; family Orobanchaceae; genus Euphrasia; species Euphrasia confusa. The sequence goes on from OX940960.1 coordinate 32,114,754, forward strand.
TTCGTGACTTGGGAATGGTTTGTGATGTCAAACTGGTAAGCACTTAATTGCTTTTTGTTGTCATTTCTGATAGTATATACGTATATATTTTTCTAATATAGAAAAACATGTTGACCCCTTGCATTTTGCCCGGTTTTATTTGTAGGAAATGGATGCATTACATTTCAAGGTGTGATCAAATCACGGAGAAGAAATTCTGGGGACTCACAATGCAATGCCTATTGCCCATGGGCAAGAAAATTGCCTGAAATTTTGTATGTAGCCTACATAGATTTATTTATATGCACCTTGTTGGTTGTTCTCTTTATCGATGTTTTTTTCTGGGTTTTCAAATTACTCTGTAAATCGGAGCCTCGGAGGGAGAGAAAATATATAGCATACAGGTTGTTATTGGAGTAGTATTTGCTGTCGATTCCATGGTAATTCCTTCCAGTTTATTTGTCTTATCTTTGGCATCCATCAAGAAGAAATAAGAGACATTATAGGAAGTGAAGTTAAATGTAATGATGGGTTCCCTCAAAAACAGTTGAAATGTCAGTTTCTCTTTGAAGCCATTTCACTTTGGTCAAGTGGTAGTTGAAGTTGACAGAAAAAGAAGGCAAGAAATTGGCCACCCAACTTCTTCCCTACTGAAAAAATCATACTTGAGTTGATAACATATCAAATCCCTCTCCGCTTTCTCTGTTTGTGTAGCGTTAGTTAAAGGGGGCCCTAAAAAGGAAGGCATCTTTTTGTCTCAAATCTTTACGGTTAGTTTAGTTGAACGACACTTGAAAAAGTAGCATAAAATTATATTTAAAAAAAATTATATTATGAAAATGAGTATTAAACATTGCAAATAAAGGAGTATTTTAATAAATGACAAAAGTAACATCTATTTTTTATTATAATATTTATTATAAGATTATAACATTTATAATATTATAATATATATATATATATATATATATATATATAAATAATTAATTAATTTTCAATCCATCCGTACACTTGTTTGTTTCTATAAAAATACTATATTTATATCAAAACATTGTGTATTAAAAATTAGGTATACCAAAAATAATTTATTTATTTTTGTTATGTTTTTTTTCAATAACATTTCAGCAACCCCCATCAAATGAAATAATTTCTCGTAACGTTGTACCACATGTGGAACACAAGGAAGAGTGAAGTAATGAAATTACTTTAAAAAACTTAAAACTCAAAACCAAATTCTCGCTAAAATCATTTTTATTAAAATATCACCTAAATGGAAATACATTAATTAGTTGAAAGTAACCCAAATTCGTTCTCGATTACGTGTCACACTCCAATCAAAACAAATAACTACGTACACTTTTAAATCGCATTCATTAACCATTTAAGTGGGCCCGGCTAGTCTCAATTTCACCCTTACACATCAGCCCAGCCCACTTGGATATATGGTTTGTTGACTAAAATAAATTCATTGGACTTCTTACTTTTTTTATTTTACCATATTTGTAAAAAACGTTTTATGGTAATTGTTTGTTAAATTAATTATTTTTAAAAAGAAACACAATTTTCTTAATTTACATGCTCTGACTATTATTGCAAGATAGATGAAAGAGTTTTTTACTTGGGGAGAAAGAAAATGGAATTATATTCAGAATAGACACACATGGAAAATAAATATTTGATAATTGAGGTTACCATAAATACCCCTACAATAACTCTGGATTTTCTTCTTCCTTAATTTTGTTATTCAGTTACAATGTACACAGCAAGTTTGACCGATAAAACTGTTAAACAAGGAAAGCACAAACACACACATTCCTTCTTCAAACTCAGGCAAAGCATATAATTATAATTAACCCTTCTCCCTAAAATCAATCTTCTTCTTTTTTTAATATTAAAATAATAAGAAATCATAATGAGAATTGGGTTTTGCTACAGCGAACAAGCGGTCAAAGTCTCGAACCCTCACAGCTCCGCCGCGCGGCCGCCGGACCCGAATCCGCCGTCGACCCGCCCCGACGCCACCACGAACAGCTACCGGGTCGAGCTCTCGTCCGGGAAAAGAATCCTCATCGGCCTCACGTGGCTGCGCAGAACCACCTCCAAACAGGGGTTCTCCGTCGCCGTCTCCGAATATTCCGATTTCTCCGCCGGAAAACCGATCGTCCTTCGGAAGCCGCGCGGGACGGAGTGCCACGAATTCCGCGGCTCCAAAATCGAGTTGTGCTGGGATCTCTCCCGGGCGGAGTACGATTCCGGGCCGGAGCCCGTTTCCAAATTCTACGTCGTGATCCGGATCGATTCGGAAACGGGCCTGGGCCTCGGGGACATGGGCCGGGACCCGTCCGCGGAGAAACGGGTCTCGGGCAGTTACTCGTCCGAATTCAAATTGATATCCCGATGCGATGTTTTTTCGGGCGGAGGCGGAGGTCGATCGTGTTACTCGACGACCCGGGCTAAATTTTGCGACGAGGGAAAATATCACGATATATCGATCGAGTTATCGCGGGATAGAAATTCCAATTTATCTGTTTATGTCGACGGGAAGAGCGTGGCGGAGGTGAAGGGATTGAGGTGGAATTTCAGGGGCAATCAGACGGTGTTTCTGGATGGGGTGTTGGTTGACTTGATGTGGGATATGCATGACTGGTTCTTCTGCCCGGCGGCGTCGGGGCGGCGGCGCGGCGGCGTGTTCTTGTTCCGGACGAGGAATGGATTGGATAGCAGGTTGTGGCTGGAGGAGAAGATGAACGTGGTCGGGAAAGATGGAGAACAACAAAGTGGTGGGTTTTCATTGATCATGATTTGTGCATGTATGTAATTGTAACAACTATTAAACCTTGATCCTTGTTTTTATTATTTTGTTCGATTTTTATTTTTAGGGCTTTGTTTTATTAGAATTTGTTTCTTAGTTATATGAATGAAATAAGTAAACATCCATCTAATATTGAACCATTGTATATTTGTATACATATAATTGAAATGAAGACAATTGAATTGAGTGATGAAAAAACAATAATTCTATGAGTGTTTTGTTTGGGCCCTTTCAGCCCAATTTAGTACCTATTCTAATTAACCAATGAAATGGGAATTTGGAAGTAAAAAATTGTTTGGGCTTTCAAGTCAAATAAAAATTAAAAAAGGGTTCACTAAGATTTAAAAGGTAGGTGACTAAAATAAAATTGTACACCACATATGGCAAATAGGAGTAGTTGCCATTTTGAGAAAGAAACAATTAGGACTATATGTTTGACTCCACATTTCAACACTTCACCCCCAAACACCTACAAATCACATGCCAATAAACCCTAATTTTATTAGGTTTTAATAAAAAAACGAGATTGTACCATACCGGAGTAAGGAATAGAAATAGGACAATTTTGTCATTTGATTTATAAGAAACAATGTTAATTGGAAATCATACTTAATAACTTAAAATGTACCCGACCAATAATAGTTAATAGTAATACACTAATACTCAACAAGATAGATATCCGACCGAACAAAATAACTTATTCTGAATTTAGTAATTTGTTTTATGAATTATGAACTCTTTGTTGTAGTTAGATTAAGTCTGTCTTGATTTTATATAAAGATAATATTCGATTTTTTTGGGACGAAATGAGTATTTTTTTCTTGATTTAAAATTAATAAATAAACATTTATTTGTTCCTAAAAAAACAAAAAAGGGTGGCCCCTCACCCTCAGTGTATGTTCTCGGCTTCACTGCAGGATGCAGCCCACCCGAGGAGAAAATGAAACAAATTAAATCTCCCAAATTGGGATTAGGAGAGAAAAATAAAATTGTTTTATATACAGCCAGCCAGTGAAAGTGGTCGGGCCGGGCCGGGCCGACAGTTGTTACAGAAATGTCAGTATGTAGTCAAAAATCAAACAGAGGAATCGCTACAACCAACATCTGATTACGCAAGCCATATCACTCACCTCATCTCATCTCTCATCTTCCTCTGCACCCATAATCACATACGCGTACGTAAACTCCAGTTTAACGATTCTCATTTTAATACTCCACTTGTAGTATTTCAAATACGCCAACACATAATTATGAACTAAAAATAAAAAAAAAAAAATGTGTTTTTTAAGTTAAAAATACTACTACTATATATAAGTATATAACTAGGAGTATTTCTTTGAAATGTAAAAATACAAGTGAAACATTAATTTAATTTAAAGATATAATTAATATGCACGATTTTTTTTTGTAATTTACAAAATTAAAGACTAATGTATATACTATATAACATGAAACAAAATACTTCAAAATCGTTTTAATTTGTGTTTAACCCTTACTTAAATGTGGTAATATGTATTGAAAATAATTCAGCCCTACAACTTAGATTTTTTTCTGGCTCCGCTCCTCATTGCAACGATTAACACTTTTTTTTTTCTTTTATCATCATGTTGCAATAGTTAATTACATTTCATTTAGCACAAAGTATAGAATATCAGTACATGCCCAAAGTATTATTAGAAATTGTACTCGCAGATCTGTGTCTTTCACTTGATGTTTGTACTCAACAATTAACCTTTGTGTGTTTATGTTAACTAAACTTTTGATATGAAAATTTTGTCTCAACATTTGGCGTGAGAACGATATGATTTGTACTAAACAGTGGAGTACTTAGTAATTGTGATCGACCACCTACTTATTTCAAAATACATGTTACGCATACTTCCCAACATACGGACAAAATGAAGCGCACGTAGTAAGTACATCAAAAACTCGATTTCTGAAAAAAAAAATGAATCCACGAATTAAAAATAAATAAATTATTATATGTATAATTGTGTAGTTGGTTGGACTTCATTACGTTAATTTCAACAGGTGATAAAGTAAATGAATTCTGAGACACAGAAGTTTTGGTCCAGGTGTAACTGTGAGTTCTTAAGAAACATTGGACAGTTTCCAAGATACGAAGTTTTAGTCGTATGGCTAGAACCCCCACAACATTATATACACTAATTAATGACAAATAAATAAAGTTATTGGTACACAATTAAATACACTCTCAGATTTCAAACCAAAGTGAGTACGCATTGTACTTGCTCTCTTTCTTTGTTGCAGGAAACTGAACACAGATATATCAAATGCCATATCGCGTGTTGTCTTCACTTAAATATTTAATTTAGTATAGTACGTAGTAACTCACACACACACACATACATATACATACATACATACATACACATACCTGAAATTAATCCTCATGCTGATGCATGATGTCTCTTACTCACAAAGAATGGATCGAATCTTGTACATGATTTCCACAAGCAACATAAATTAACACATTAAAGTGATACAAAATGTTTTCCAATCCGTACGTACGCAAAACCACAATCAGTCGAGTTATATATTACACTCTTAACACACAAAACCTAAATAACAAGACTAGCTATATAGCTAATTAATAATATTACCAATATGTGTGTGTATACTCTCTCGCTCTTCAGATCTTCAACTTCCCATCCATACTCACTAATTATGCGCTAGCTAGCTGTTCTAAAATTGATTCATCCGCCACGATTATGCATCTATTCTATATATCTAGAGCATACACTAATAACAATGAATTCATAATATGAATCGATCAATCCGCTATACATATATATAATTAAGTTATTTAATTTCCCCTGCAACTTAATTAAATCAAAAGGAAACAAAATACTCCATACTATATATATAAATATATACTCCCACCTGCTAGCTAGCTAGATTCTCCCATAGCCATGAACATGATCCCCACCAAAGTAACTCATCGCATTGTAAACCGGGGTCGAACTCCCGTTATCAGTCCCTTGTTCGCTCATCGACTCGTACGCACCACCACCACTCCTCGAACCCTCGTGATCATCCATCTTCATCAAATTATAATGACCACCACCACCACCACCGAAACTAGCCATAAGCTCCTCTTCTCGAGGAGAAGAATTATTATAACCACCCCTCGACCCCCCTTTTCCCGCCATTTTCGCGAAAGCATCCATGAACTCGGCATCCCTCGCCTGGATCCAAGCCTTTTCTCCGGCCCACGTCCTTCGCTCTCTCTCGATCCTCTCGTCGTCAAGCCTCCTCCACTGCTCCTCCCTCGAGACTCTCTCCTGCTCGTTCTCCTCCATCTTCCGCATCATCCTCTCCATCCAGGCCTCCTGTCGCTCCATCATCACCTTCATCTGAGAGTCTATCGACTCCTTTATCTTAGCTTCCAAGTTCCTCTTACCCATTTTCTTCTTCCCTTTGCCGTCCGTGTCTGAGGAGTCGGAATCGGAATCGGAAGAGTTGGAGATGCTGACGAGGCTCGTGTACGATTCTTGATTCTCATTATTAGGCAACACTACTACCGACTCATCCATATTATTATTATTATTATTATTGTCGAACCGGAAATTGATATTGTTGTTGTTGTTGTTGGTTTGAGTATCTGATCCGCCGTAGAGAGCTTCGAGTTGTCGGAAGAAGCGGTAGTGCTTTCCGTCTTGCCGGCCGGCTTTGGTCTTCTTGTAGTACTTGTACAAATTCTCGAACTTCTCCCGGCACTTTTTGCCATTCCTCTGATACCCAAATTCTTCACACATTATCCTGATTATAATTAACAAATAATTAAATAAAAAATACTGTTGATATATATATATACATAACCCTAGTTAGTTAGTTTTTTTTAATTTGATCATGGATGACGAAGTTAGCTAAGAATGGACAAACTCAAAATGACTTTAGTAATTGTTTAGGGTAGACAAAACCCGTTTTGGAGTATGACGTATTTTTCACGGAGTTTGAGTTCTGGGAATCCTCAAATTAATTCATTTTAAATTAAATTAATTAATAGTAGTATCAGTTTGTGCTGCTACTCACGTCTTGTCATCAATATATAATAAATAAATAAATAAAACATTAATTTTCGAAAAAAAAAACAAAAGTTAAAATTGTGTATCGATCTTGTCCAAAATCAGACCCAACTGATAGTCATAGATATGTAAAATTAATTAATTAATTAATTAAACCAATTACGTACCTAGAGACCTCATCCCACAACGGTCCCTTTTGGTTAGCCTCCTTAAACCTAGGGTCGAGTCTCGATCTGATCTCGAGAAGCGTAAGCGTCTCCTGCCTCGGCCACCTCCCAGCGCCGCCTGCGCCCTCCATCTCAAACGCACCAAACCCTCCTCCTCCGGCGTGGGTGGCCGGGGCAAAGTTGAGCATGTAGTAAGGGAGGTTGTCCGTGGTGAGGCTGCGGTGGGCGGAGGAGGGGATGAACTCCGGCGGAGGTGGAGGAGGAAAGAAAGGGCGGCTGCTGCCCACGACGGAGTACGGCGCCCTTAGATCTGCCAATCCGTACTCGTCTTCCATATCGATTATAAATGAGAAGAATGAGTTTGAGGAGGTTTAATTTGTTGTTGAATTAATTTTTTTATGTTGTGGAGAAGAGACAGATATGATAGAGAGATGGCGATATGTGTTATAGAGGTAGGGCAAAAGGGTTTTCAATTATTATTCATGAACACGACGTACAATATAATGGATGGACCCATCTTATTGTATTAATTAATGTCACATCATTTTCATATATATGTATGTGTGTATGTATTTGTACGTATACATGATTCAGTTATAGGGTTTGGAGGAGACGCACAATGTGTGTTGTGTGTTTTTGGTTATGGTGTGGGGGCGAAATTGGGCTATATATTAATTCATGTACAAGATTGGGCGTCATGGTTGGAACTTTTGTTACTTTGTAATAAAATGAAAATGTGATGACGATGTATATCGACTGCATATATATATATATAGTAGTATTTCGGTAAAATAGTTCCTCTCAATTATATACTTTAATTTTCTTTACCCAAATTAGGCATATTGATATACTTTCATTCAAGCATTTACATTTACACAACGAATGTGATGGTGCAATGGCTTTTACCCATCACAGCATAACAACCATGACTTTAGTCTACTAACGTCTCATTGACTTTAAGTTTGACCAGATGATACGACTGATTTTCATATACTTACAACATTTGATCATTATCCGAGGTTGTTCTTCAAATAAATACAAATTTACTTATGAGATTTGAATTTACGAGAAATACTTTTTTCGAAATCACCAATACATAGAAGTGGCACATGATGCATGTTTAAACTCCACGCTCGTATTACTTATAAACAAACAAATGTGAATGAACTGGTTTCTAATAATTTGGGTAATATTTAGGAGCAGCTTTTTCATTTAACCCTGAATACGTATATATATGTGTCTGTGTGTGAAGTGAAATACAAATAAAAAGGAATACTATGTATATATATACACGATAATATTGGGATTGGTCGATAAAATGGTGCCCACTTCTTCTTACTTTCGCTTCTACAGTAACTGCAGGGGATGTGATGACTTTTTTTTATCCCGTTTTCCTCTTTACTGGCCTATTTATATATCCACACACATGAAGTGGAGACATATATAATTAAATTACTATACTCCTATTTGATTAATTAATTTATACTCGACCACTCCACACATGAAGTGGAGACATGTACACTAATAAAATGACTTAAAAAAATAGTAACTTCAAACTCATTCAATTGTTCAATTCACTTAAATTCAGTATAAAAAATAAGTGTTTAATAAGTATGATATTCACAAACATTCGTTGAAGAGGTTTCAGTAGTCGAATTCAATTATTCAAATTTAAGTATTTATATATTTATAGGTACATGCATAGTGTAGAAATAAATATTATATATAAATAATATCACTAATTTAATTGTGTATCTATTTGCATTCTCACTAACTTGAGGACTCCAATAAGCATATTCACAATATTAATATGTTTTTGAGTTTTTAATTATTCGTTTTTCAATTGATGTTTTTGGAAGCATTTACCATATATGCCCTCGTTCATTCCATTCAAACTAATTATAAATATTTACAAATAATTTAATATTACCTAGAAATTATCATAAAATAAAATAAAAATATATTTGGTATAAATTAATTTTATTAATTATTTTGTGTGAAAAATATCAAAACATCAATTAAAAAATATAAGAGTGTCAAGAGTTTTTTGCTCAATTAGTTTATCACTTGAATTGAGTATCGTTGGAATCAAAGACATATGTGTGTAAGTATTTAAAATTTTGAAATTGACCAATTGATTAATTCAAAAAAAGGTTGTTACGAGAAAAGAGTTAGCTAACAAAATTGATGAGAAATATATAATTATAATTATGATACTAGCTATATGGTTTTTAGACCATGTTTAATATTCAAATTCTCTTCGTGAGATTTTATATTCTCGTCCAATAATACAATATTTTAAATTGATTAACTTTAATCATTTATTTATGACTTACAGAAAATCAAATTTTGACGAAACTAAAAAAGAAATTTATAAATAGTACTATTAGCTAAGTTAGAAAATTATCTTACAGATTAATTTCATATCTAATTAATTATTTAGCTATCAAAATCTATCGTTAAACATTGGTCAAACTAATTTTTTATTTCAATTTTTCCTATACAATTAATTGTTATACTTCCTTTTCTCCAGACTTATAGTCACACTTTCTTCACAAAATACAAAAGAAGTGTGATTATTAGTCTGGTTGGGAGGAAGTAATTAACAGAGCTCGTGTCATGCGTTTCATTTCGCAACATCGGATTGTGATTCGATTCGTCTATTCAAAGCGAAACCGTCAAATTCAAAGGGGTCCAAAGCCAAAAAAAGACATCAGAAGAAAGCAAGTGCTTGTGTGTGTGTGCGGGAGAGGATTCAGACACTCAGTAGTAGTCGTAGTAGTAAAAGTGAAATTAATTAATTTGTGGTCTCTCTCACACACACACACACACACACACGCGTACGTGAAATAAATACACAAGTTATAACTCTAATATGAGGTGCACGACTAGTTCATCAGGTGCTGCTGCAGCTGCACTATCTGATTCTGCGCTCGTACGTAAAGTAATTTACCTTTATACCTCAGCTCGCTCTGTTGTTGGAAAGGGAATTTTTGATTATTAATTAATGGCTTTGGCTTTGCTTATAAAGTTGGATACCGAGTAGGGTCAAAAAGGTAATTGGACTTCATTTAATTAAATCATGATTTGTGTTCTAATGTTGTCTTATCGTTATTTATCATTGCGCTTAAAGAAATAAAGGTTGTTGTCTGATTTTAAAGTTTCCATCAAATGGTACTCGACACGTTTCGGACGATGATAGGTTAAGGTTTTGCACTGAGAATATATATATTTATACATGGGCCTCACGCAAGAGCCCGAAAGCTAATGGGTCCTCGACCCAAATCTCCAAAACACATGTACTCGGTTTAATTAACCATAAAAAATTATTTGTTCATTTATATTTAAAAACAATTACTACTATAGTAGTAGTAGTATATTGATCTATTGAAATAGATAATTCTCACATTTAAATATTAATATTATAAATTAATAATCTTAATTATTTACTCTAAAATTTATTGTAATCAATTTTTTTTATAAAAATATTATAAACGACAAGAGTTCATATTATGATCAAAATATGTAATTTGTCTTCCAATGATTCTATTGCCTTTTAAACCACTCAAAATTTCTTACCGAAAATAGTGCATACTAGTCACTCCATTTGTAGGAATCTTTTAACCAACTTCACATTAGGTCATTAGCCTCTATTATATAGTTTCTGCGTTCATAAAATTGTATACACAGGAGGATGCTTCTAGTGTGATGTAGACATGTAGTATCTACAAATTTAGAACTTAATTTGAACACATCTCACACGTTTTAAGTTTTTTTTTTTTTTTTTGGGCTAACTATATAATTTCAAATGAACTACATATGATTCATGTTGATTTAAATCGTGATTTATGGATATTGTAGATTAATTCAATTTGCTCGAGCATTTATTAAGTATCGTTTTCATTTTTTTTAAGGTGTAGATATTTGAACTCTTTTATGTATAGTTTAGATATGGGTGACTTTATGATTATTGAATGTGTGATGCAAATTAAAACCGCTAAATGGAAAATCAGGGAGGTAGCGACTACTACTTGTGCTTAGCGGGTGCTAGCTATCCTAGACGAAGAGAATATTGTGGCAAATTATCAACTTGCAATGTTAGTATTTTTTATATAGTCAAACTCAAGATGAAGATGAATTAATTCTAGATTTAAAGCTTTTAATGCAGCTACGTACTCTTTCGGTCTCGGTAAAAATGCAATACTTCCTTTATAATTTATAAATAAAGTATTGCATATTTGTTGGGAGGGAGAAATACATCCTAATTAAATCTACATTATTAAATGTCACGAACTCATATTTCTAATAGACAAATTAAAGGTAGCTACAACACTCATTATCTATAATAGGCAGACTCAATTAGTTCTTTATTGCATGATCAACATAAAAAACATGTCTCGTGCGTACTTTTTTATATTGCCTTGTCGGAATTATGGTTCTTACCATAACTCCAATATATTTCATTCACGGTTTAGATGAAAGCATATCACCAACATTACAACATTAAATCAAAGCATAATTTTACTTTCGAAAATTATAATAATCAGATTTAAATCTAGAAAATCTTATCAATATTTTATAGTGCTGTGGATAAATAATGATCGGATGTATAAGAATTGTGTGTTTTTTGTGCTAGGTTATAAAAGTAAGAGTTTTTTTACACCAATTGCAATAGAATGGTCTAATATACCCCTCAAACTTAATAAAAAAATACAAAAAAGAATAACCAAAATTCGGTCCCCACTTTCTTTCTTCTCTCTCCCGTAAACCCGCCGCCCACCATTTTTTTTCGATTTTGAATCACCGGAGCGGGAGCAATGTCATCTCCATCGCAGTCCGAACGTGAGGAAGAGGAGGAGGAGCAACAACAAGAAGAACCGAGTCTCCAACCGCCGGTAATTCCCGAATCCGAAACCCTTTTTTTCGATTTTTTCTCGAAATTTCGAGTAATTTGATGGATTATATGGTGTTTCGATGTTTGTTTAAGTTCTTTATTGTGTTATACTTCATTTAGAACTGTAAATGTGAGTTGAATTGTTCTGAAATTTGAGATTTTGATTTCTGTTCATGACTGCCCGATGGCAGTCGATTAACCCGATCGACTAACCCCTTCGATTAACCTCTTCGAGTAGTCAGCTCTGTTAATCGAATGGGTTGGTTGATGGGGTTAATCGAATTGGTTGGTCGATGGGGTTACTCGAACACGTTGGTCGATGGGGTTACTCGAAAACGTTGGTCGATCGTCTGTTACTCGATCGTGTTACACGATCGAGTAACAGACAGTTTTTTTTTATCCTATTAAACTGTTTTTAATTGCTTCTTCTCCATTTGTGCAGGCTGGTTTCCGATGGAGGAGACCGGATTTCATCGACATTTCGAGAGCGATAAATTACGGCGATCGACGCGGCATATTGAAAACCGTACAAGATACTCTGAGGGAGGTGGGTGGGGACGAGAGCCTCGCGGAGTACGAACAGACGTATCTGTTCAGTCAGTTCTTTCCCATTCCCAGTGCAGACCGATCGAACAAGCCTCTGCACAAGCTGCTATCGAAAGAGATCGTTAGCAAGACGAGAATACCTCCGATGGAGCACTGGTTTGCTATTGGGGAACGTATCGTGAAGTTTCGAGGGAAAGTAACTTTGACCCCTCAGACAAAGGTCATGTCTTTCCCAGTACAGGCATCCATCGAAGGTTATTCCATTGCAGAGTGATGAAGATTGAAGCATTACTCAGTTCGTTTAAGGATCAGCGGATGGGCGACGACCTGTATGATTATTTCAAGGTTACCAACATCTTGATTTTCTACTTCATTCTGATTGGTCGTGAGAAATTGGATGTCGAGAATTGGGTTTGGACACTGGTGGAGGATACCGATGGTTGGGAGTGGTTTCCTTGGGGTTCTTATACGTTCCAGAACTTATCGCACTACATCAGCACTGCTGGGATGACAGCTGATCAGGTAGACAAACCGGCTTATCACTTTTACGGTCCAGTTTGGGCCTTCCAGTGTTGGGCCTTCGAGGCCTTTTCTGCTTTAGGGAGACTGTGCGCTACTTGGAGCCGAGAGACGCGAAGGCCCCGATTTTTGCATTGGACGCAGAGGAAGACTAACTTCGATTTCACGGATTACTTTGAGGATGAGCAGGTAACCGTCAATATTTTTGTTGTTGTTTTCTTTGAATTTATAATTTTATCGAATATCTAATAAATATTTTTTTGTTATTGTTTTCTTTTAGCTTGAAGTGCACGAGCCCCTCACACCAACACCGAAGGAGGAGGAGATGTTGTATTACAGGAGTTTGACTGGGGCCGGTGAGCTGTATGCCGTCCCGTACCAGCCTCCCGTCTGCTTATGTTTAAGTACGTTTCTTGAAATGCTTATTTATGATGTTAATTCAATCATATCATTAGTTCATGCATACACGTAAGGGTGCATATGCATTAGAAGTTCATTTCACGGTCAAAATATTAAAGAACGAAAGTTAATGTTTAAAGTAAAGAAATGTCGGGTATCGTAAGAAACTACCTTAAGCAGGGTAACACTAACAAACGAATGGCCTTAATGGCTAGAGCGTCGAAAGGGCATCTAGACCAGGGTGTGCAACTAACTTTAATGGCCTCAATGGCTAGAGTGCGAAAGGTCCTCTATACAGGGTGTGCAACTAACAAACGAATGGCCTCAATCCGAATCTTTACAACCTCATAGATTTAAGGAGACATGGTGACGGGGAGTTATGAGTTTTCCTCTTGGTTAAAGTTCCGACACTTTTATCAAGTAAGATTTTTTTTCCATTTTTTTTTAACATTTATGTTCAAGCGTGATATGTGATTGAATTGTATGTGTTTATGAATGTGTATTGTTTTAGCATGTGAACCTCTTAAGGTTCTGTGACTATAAGTTGTTATCGGACTTGTTCCGCGTAAGAGTTGAAACACATTAATGTATTTTAGCATGTGAATATCTTAAGTTCTGTGACAATCGATTGTCATTGGACTTGTTCCGCGTAAGAGTTGAAACACATTATTTTAGCATTTGAACCTCTTAAGTTTATGTGACCATCAGTTGTCATCTGACTTGTTCCGCGTCAGGGTTTTAATAACTATTAAATAGCATGTGATCCTCTTAAGGGTCTGAGAACAAAGTTGTCATCAAACTTGTTCCGCGCAATGGTTGTTTAATACATGTCAAGTAAATGTCTATATGTTTATTTATTCATGCTATGCCGATTATATGTCCTACATTGATTGTTTATGTTGAGTTCAGATGAAATACTGGTCTTACTGAGCACAATGAGCTCACCCTGAATCAACATGTTTTTAGGCACGAATAGAGGCTATGATGAGCGTGAAGAGGAGGGCACGAAGTGACTTTACCTGCTTTATTATTCATTCATTAGACACTTGTTATGGTTTTTAATTTATCATTGGTTTGGAGACTTTTAAACACGAGTTTTGAACTATTTTCATGTTTGGATTGACTATTTCTATTTTATACTAAATTTTGGTTTTAGAAACGGTTATTTTACGTAACTCCCGCGTTGGATTGGATTTTATTTTGAAATAAATATTTTTCTATTAACACCTTCCGCATTATTTTAAAAAATGAAAATCGGTGCGTTACAAAGTGGTCTCAGAGCACCAATTTAATTATGTAGACTTTACAATTTTAAAAAAAAAAAAAAATAATAATAATAATAATAATAATAATAAATATTCGTGTTTCAAAAAAAAAATTACTACTGCTGTCTTCGTCATTCCTTGTCGAGCTCTCCAAAGTTACGAATTTACTTTTGACGTTCTTGGACTTCATTAGAATTTTATGTTATGTTTATTTTATATTGGATGCTTAGATGACACGTAGGAGGATTTGTACTAGAACGAACACGAGGTCAGATGATTTAGTACGACACAAAATTTAGGATTACCACAATTACGTAAAGTTAGTGGTCACACGGCTTAAGGAACATGTACTTAAGATGCACGAGATTGTAATCTCAACTAGAGGTGCACACATGCCTCAACCCACCCTGGCCGTTCTTGACATTATATTTTAGGAGCCCTAGGCAAAGTATCAAAATCGGGCCCTTAGTTAAATTAGTATCACTTCTATTTCAGGTATCGTTAACGGTCCTCTTAGCATTTTGAGATGTCAAATTATTTATAATTACATCACTATTATCTTCATATATAAAAAAATTATATATGCTAAATTATTTATAATTACATCACTATTATCTTAATATATAAAAAATTTATGTATGTTGATGTTGGTCACGTTTTTAGTGCATTAGTAATTCAATTATTTATTTTTTTTAGTTTTTTACTTTTAGATAAATATATTTTTAAGCAACATCATATAACAAATCAAAATAGTTAACTAATAAAAATATATATTGTACTTACATAGCAGAAATAAATTAATATTACCTAAATTTTTCTTTAAAAAAATAATTTTTTTTCTATTTAAAAAAATATTTTGTAAATAAAAAAGAACAATTTCATCAAGTAAGAATTTGTTTGAAAATAATAATCACAAACTTTAAAATTGTTAATAGTCAAATACGTTTTCAATTTCTTTTCTTTCTTTTGTTTATTAATAAAAAATTTAAGAATTAAAATTTTACAACCTTTGACCAAGAATTAAAATTGTTGTTAAGTGTATTTGAGCAAGTTTACCCACCATGTACCCAACCCGCCAACTATAAAGCCCAAACCCTGATCATCTGAATATTGTTTTAACCCAACCCAATTCAAACCAAACAATCTCAATTCAAACCTAACTAGCACGACCCGGCCCATATACAAGTTAAGAGGGGTGTATTAGTTTAGGAGTGTATAGGGTTTTAGTGGACTTTTAAAATCTAGGGGTATTCAATTCGGATTTTTAAAAGTCCATTAAAATCCGAAGGTATTCAATTAGGATTTTAAAAAGTCTTAAAAAATCTATGTGTATTCAACACTCCATAGATTTTAATAGATTTTAATAACTTGTGGATTTTAATGGATTCTCTTTTAAAATTATAACTAGATTTGACTTTTCAAAATCTCTCATAATTATGAGAGATTTCGACGGACTCTTTCCAACACGAAAACGAAAAGTAAAAAAAAAAAACAATCAATCAATCGTTTAATATTACACAAATCTATATAAAATAATCAAAATTATATTTGAGAAAACTGATTTTATCATATTGTTTTAAAAATAATTATTTATATATTATATTATTAATAAATTATTTTGTATTTATTATGTACAATAATATGTTTCTCAATAACAATCTAAATGTCAAGGGTTGTTAGCTCAGTTGGTTGAGCCCTCGAATTGAGAATCAAAGGTCCTAGGTTTGAACCCCAAGACATGTAATTGACCTATACAAAAAAAAAATAACATTCTAAATATAATAAATTTAATTATTAATATTATTATTCAATTTATTTAAAATTTTATTTATGATGATTTATTTATAATGTTTTATAGTTTAATATTCGATGAAATATGATCGAAATTCACAACGTCTCGACACTACTGTAGATTTTTTTATAAACAATTGATATTTCAACATCAACTAATGAAAGTTGATAAATGGAGAATCGAAATTCACAACGTCTCGACACTACTGTAAATTTTTTTATAAACAATTGATATTTCAACATCAACTAATGAAAGTTGATAAATGGAGAACAAGTATTGTTAAAGCGAAAGAGATAAATAATGAGTTTCGAGTATAAAAGTTATAAAATAAATATTAAAATAATATTTTATTTATTTTATTTTTCTAAAAAAATTGATTTTTTATATAAAAGTATGTTTATATACATTGGATAAATAGAGAACAAGAATTGCTAAAACGAGAGAGAAGTAAACAATGAGTTTCAACTATAAAAGTGATAAAAATTAAAATTAAAATAATTATTTTTTTTATTTTTATTTTTTTAAAAAAAATTGATTTTTTATTATATACATTTGTATTTGAAATGTTTGAAAGTGTACATAAATCAATAAAAGTATATTTTACAATTTTTTGAAATCTATAAAAATCAATCATAAAGTCGGTGAAAATCTATAAAAATCAATCATAAAGTCGGTCAAACTCTGCATAGAGTCTATGGATTTTACAAATCTATATACTTTTTAAAGTCAATTAAAATTCTACAAAATCCTAAACGAATACACCCCCCTAAATTATCAACTAAGTGGTCTTACGGAAAATCTCAACTAAGTATATACTGATATAAAAAAAAATTGAGAGAGAATAATAGATACGAAAGAGAGACAACATTAGAGAACATAAAAGAGAATAGAAATGTTGTTTCATTTATATGGGGAAACCCCTTTAGGTAGGATACAAAGTAGGGTTTCTGTTTGTTCACAAAAAAAAAGTAAACTAGTCATTCACTAAATAATAATATTCATAACACTCCCCCTTGAATGACTATTTACAGGATTGTTGTCTCGTTAAAACCTTATCAGGAAAACTCAGTGGGACAAAACCTGAGCGAAGGAAAAAGAGTACAACTTGCTCCCCCTGATTGTAATCACCGAAAATCTTTGACTTCTAGAAAGTAATTATTTGTGATCAATCAGTTTCATTAAAACCTGTAACTAATAAAACCATATAGGAAAAACTTAGTTATTCAAATATAAATTTTGGTCTTCAGGACCCAACCTTTGAATTGTTGAGTTTCACATTCATTTGTATTATTATATATTTTTCGTCCTTCTGGAACATGTCTTTACCAGACATCTATATTGACTAGAGCATTCGCAATTGTTATAACCGGCCGGTAACTCTTCTGGAGTAAATTAGATGCGTCTAATGTCGATTATACAATTCTTGACAAATGAATAATGTGAACTTCAATTCACAATCATCTAGAAAATTATATTCTCTTTTGAACTTCAGGTTCAATATCTCAGTTTATTTCGAAAACAAATGACAAGACGTTGTAGTGCGTCAAAAATCAAATAAAAATTTATATCGAACAAATTGTCGAAGCAGCTCGCCCGAGTCGGTCTCGAGAGGAACACTACTATCGGTACTAGTATATGTATTCAAATGGTTGCAAAATAAAGAGAAAAGGAAAACGAATTTATAGCATAATGCATGGTTGTTTTGGGTTTTTTTTAATACTCTAAGTTCTAAACTAACAAAATAAGAACAAGTAAATTAAAGACAAACAATGAATAAGTTTCAAATGATAAAAAAAGGGACTAGGGATCGGGTTCACCGATTTCAATTTCAGAGTTAAATCATAGTTTGAAAAAAATATATTAATACGTCCGTCTCCGGTTGGTATTAACGTGGTTCGATAATATAAATCACGAGATTTCCTAACAGCCTCAAACGTGAGTTTAAAATCAAGTTAGCATTTTATCGAACACTTTGCGTGCAAACCAAAACTCAATCCCTACTTTCAAAAATCGATGAACCCTAACCCTATTATGAAATTTAGCTACACATATTGATGAGCAAGAGACATATTGAGATGAAAGAATTCATATGACCATAATCAAATTGAAAGTTTAAAGCAAAAATAATTAAGACACAAGAATGAAAAAGAAATAAACTTACTAGATTATTGAAAACAATAAATAATGATTCAAGGTTGCAAGTAGTCGATCCAATTCTTCGTAGCCAAATCAAAACAATATGAAAACTAAGTCTAAGGAGGAAGAACTCTCCAAAAATCGTACGTAGAGAGTATGTGGAAGCTAGGGTCGAAACCCTATATATAATTCCCCAAATTTCCGTCGGTCAAACAAGGTCAATTGTTCTCTTAAAACGCGCCTAGCGGGTGCTAGGACTGTAGCGGGTGCTAGGTGCTGATGGGACAGATTTGCTGGAAGTCGAACCTAGCGGGAGCTAGGTACTGCAGCGGGTGCTAGATGATGAAGGAACAAACTTGCTGGAAGTCAAACCTAGCGGGTTGTAACGCCCTGCCCGAAAGGATGCGTTACTAGTGGAGGTTCCCCAGGGAATCTAGTAAATGAAGTTACTGGGCTGCCTCACAACAATGCTGGAGAAACCCGTAGCGAGCCCGTAGCGTCTCGCAGCGATGCTGGAGGAGCCCGTAGCAGCTCCTAGCAAGTAGTTGGGCCGCGAAGCCCGCGAGCCCGCGAACAGGCCCGAGCGCGTACAAGATTTGGGCAGCGGATTTTGTTTCCCTTTTGGAGTAGGATCCTTCTAGAAATCCTTCTCCTATTTTGTTTCCTATTTTTATTAGGGTTTTCCTTTTCCTTTTTCGATTAGGACTAGTATTGGGATACTATATAAAGGGCTTCACCCTTATAGCTTTGTATTCAGCTTTTCTTTGAGAATTTTCGTGAGTAATAAAAGTTCTCCAACAAAAATACTTTTCCTTTACTTTTCATATTATTCTCAACTCTTTTTCCTTCCCAGAAATTCGAGTTGTTCTTGTGCACGATTTAGTGGTTTAGGCTGAAGACACTCGCCATATACTAAGGTATTTCGAGTGTTTGCCGCGCGTTCAAGGTTCCTCGAGACCCGAGGAAAGTTGGGCGTGACAAGTGGTATCAGAGCCAGGTTTTTCTTCAGCAACTCAACGATGGGCAAGGGACCAACAGGGGAGTTTAGCGACGATCAGTCGAATCTAGAGGACAGGAGTCGTCCTCTGGAGGCCGAGGCCAAGAAGAAGACCAAGAGAAGCGCGAGCAGAGACCCACGCATGGAACTAGTCCTTGGCCAAATTTTCGAACGCCTCGAAAAGCTAGAATCCGCGTTTACCGATCTGGATGGCTACGCGAAAGACGAAGCTGCTGCAACTAGGCAACTCGTCACAGAGAATTTCTTTGATCCCGGGCCGATCGAAGAAAGGTTATCCCAGCTGGAGGAACGATCTGGAGATGCAGGGCTTGTCTCTAGACGCGCCGACATGCTCGAGAAACAAGTACATAGCCTACGAGAGGACGTAGCGCTACTGAAAAAGGCAAATCTCGATGCGGAGACGTGCCACCCTCATCCTAGGGTTAGGTTCGAGGGACCTAGGCCGATCGAGTTCCATGGGCAAAGGGATGCCAAGGTACTCGACGACTATCTCTGGAGGATGACTCGGTACTTTGAAGGGGCTCAAATTACCGATGAGGCTACTAAGATCCGTGTGGCTTCGGATCAACTAGTGGAGACAGCTAGTATTTGGTGGAGGCGCAAACTGGGGGACATCGAACGCAAGGAGTGCGTTATTGATACGTACGAAGAGTTTGTACGGCTATTGAAACGACAATTCTATCCAGAAAACGTCGTGTTCGAAGCTCAGAAACAATTCCGAGAAATTCGACAAACAGGGTCAATTCGGGACTATGTCACCAATTTTTCCAATATCTTGTTAATGATTCCCGAGCTTCCAGCGGAGTACGTCCTCTTTACTTTCATAGATGGGCTGCAGAGGTGGCCACAACAAGAAGTGAAACGACACAACGTCAAGACCCTGGACGAGGCCATCGCCATTGCCGAGTCACTTATTGAGTACCAACCTAAGTCAGACGGCACAAAGAAGGCGACCCCAAATAAAACAACCCAAGCGAAACCGCAACAATCCACCAATGATAAGACGCCGACACCAAATAAATCTTCTGGGGTGAAGACTTATCAAGAAAGACAAGCAACCCGCACTGGACCACCTCGTGATGGCTGTCACCTATGCAAAGGTCCTCACTGGATGCGAGATTGTCCCAAGTTCGGCAAATTAACAGCGATGCTGAACGATGAGGAAGAGAATTCCACTGAACAGCACAACGTAGGGACGATGCAGCTGCTCAACGCTCTTAAAGTGGTCCCCAAACCAACTACGCCCAGCAAGGGGCTAATGTTTGTCGAAACTCAAATCCAAGGTGGTTCGGCATTGGCCTTGGTTGACACGGGAGCAACCCATAACTTCATCACGGTAGACGAAGGTACGAGGCTCGGCTTAAAGTGGACTCAAGGAGGAGGCACTATTAAAACCGTAAACTCAAAGGCGCAGTCCTTAACCGGAGTAGCTCGAGGGGTTCAAGTTACTTTAGGGACGTGGACAGGCCAAGTCGATTTCTCCGTGGCTCCCATGGACGACTTCAAAGTGGTACTAGGCATGGATTTTCTAAAACTGGTGTCTGCCGTAGTCTTAACCGCAAACAACGCGGTATGTATCATGGAGAAAGGATCCCCATGTGTCGTAACTGGAGTCGGGCAAAACCAGGGTAACATTAAGGATAACCAGATTTCTGCTATTCAACTTGCCAAGGGGGCAAGAAGAGGAGACGAGACATACATCGCCGTGCTGAAGGATGATGCTCAAACCGACTCAACTCCAGAAATTCCTGAGGTAATCCTGAATGTTCTTAATATGAATAGGGACATGATGCCGGCTCAACTACCTCTGGAACTACCCCCAAGAAGGGAGGTAGATCATGTGATCGAGCTAGAACCTGGAGCAAAGCCGCCAGCTAAAGCTCCGTATCGCATGGCCCCCCCAGAGTTAGAAGAATTACGGAAGCAACTCACGGAGTTGCTGGAAACCGGGCGTATTCAACCATCTAAATCGCCTTTTGGGGCACCAGTCCTATTTCAAAAGAAGAGTGACGGGACGCTGCGAATGTGTGTAGACTACCGCGCCCTAAACAAGATCACTATCAAGAATCGATATCCTATACCCTTGATAGCTGATTTGTTTGACCGACTGGGCGAGGCGAGAGTATATACCAAGATGGATTTACAGAAGGGCTACTATCAAGTGCGAGTCGCGGAGGGCGACGAAGTCAAAACAACGTGCATCACTAGGTATGGTTCCTATGATTGGTAGGTCATGCCGTTCGGATTAACCAATGCACCAGCAACGTTCTGTACCTTGATGAATAGAGTATTACAGCCTTTTCTCGATCAATTTGTCGTGGTCTACCTTGATGACATAGTCATTTATAGCAAGACGTTGGAAGAACATGCCGTTCATCTCAACAAAGTGTTCTCCGCCCTACGAGAGGCGAAGTTGTATGTCAAGGAGTCTAAGTGCGAGTTTGCCCGTAACTCAGTGCACTTTCTGGGGCATGTCATTGGTCAAGGAAAGATCATGATGGATGACTCAAAGATTCGCGCCATCAAAGAGTGGGCGACTCCAAGAAAAGTGGGGGAGGTTCGTTCTTTTCTTGGATTAGTGAACTACTATCGTAGGTTCATTGAGGGTTATTCAGCGATAGCCGCACCCCTAACGGACACCTTGAAGAAAGGGCGTCCCTGGGAATGGACCGAGAAGTGCGAGGGTGCGTTCCAAGGATTAAAAGACGCCATTTGTCGAGAACCAGTGCTAGTTTTGCCCAACTTTGCCGAGCCATTCGAGGTACAAACAGATGCTTCGGATTTTGCCATTGGTGGGGTGCTGATGCAGGGGCGTCACCCCGTGGCATTCGAATCAAGGAAGTTGAATGACGCCGAACGACGATACACCGTCCAGGAGAAAGAGATGACAGCAGTAATTCATTGTCTCCGTACTTGGAGACACTACTTATTAGGTTCTCACTTCGTGATCAAGACGGACAATATAGCAACAACCTACTTCCAAACTCAACCGAAGTTATCAGCAAAACAAGCAAGATGGCAAGATTTTCTAGCAGAGTTCAACTACGATTTGGAGTACAAACCGGGCAAAGTTAACGTGGTCGCTGATGCCTTAAGTCGTCAAAGTGAGTTGGCAGCAATCACTGAGGCCCAAGGGGCTCTTATGGGTCGTGTTCGCAGTGGTTTAGCATCCGATCCCCTAGTCATGACTATGATGGACTTGGTGAACCAAGGGAAACCAGACGCTTCTAGATAGAAGACGGCCTACTGTATATGAAGGGAAGACGAGTATACGTGCCAAGGATAGTTGACCTTAGGCGCGATTTTATTAAAGAATGCCATGACACGGTATGGGCAGGACACCCAGGTCAACGACGTACTCTGGCCCTTCTTGAACGCTCATGCTTTTGGCCAGGGATGCGCGACGAGGTTGAGGCGTATGTAAGAACTTGTCTAGTGTGTCAGCAGGACAAACACTCAAATCAGCTTCCGGCCGGACTATTGGAACCCTTACCAGTTCCCTAAAAGCCATGGGAGTCAGTTTCTTTTGATTTCATCAGCGCACTCCCAAAGTCAAATGGATTCGGCTCGATCCTGGTGGTTGTGGATCGATTCTCGAAGTATGGGACGTTCATACCTTGTTCAAAGGATTGCACGGCAGAAGAGACGGCGCGAGCCTTTTTCAAGGGCGTGGTCAAATATTGGGGCTTACCGCGGAGTATAATTAGTGACCGAGATCCTCGATTCACAGGTAAGCTATGGACTGGGTTATTTAAGTTGTTAGGAACCCAACTTAACTTTTCTACTAGTTTCCATCCGCAAACTGATGGGCAGACGGAGCGCGTTAACGCATTGGTCGAATGCTATTTACGACACTTCGTAAGTGCTAACCAGAGAGATTGGGCAAAATTGTTAGATGGGGCACAATTTTCGTACAATCTCCAACGCAACGAGTCTACAGGAAAGAGTGCCTTCGAATTAGCTACTGGACAACAACCTGAAACACCCATTGCGGCCTCAATACCGATGGAGAAGAGCCCTGGTGCGGTCAACATGGTCAAAGCACTTCGAGAAGGGGCTGATGTTGCTAAGGCATGCTTAGCAAAGGCACAATCCAAGATGCGGAAGTGGGCCGACAAGAAGAGACGTGAGTTAGAGTTCGCTGTTGGGGACCAAGTACTTGTAAAGCTGCTGCCACAACAATGCAAGGCTTTTCGGCAGCTACACAAAGGCTTGATACGAAGATACGAAGGACCCTTTTCCATCGAGGCGAAGGTTGGTAAGGTTGCCTATCGTGTTACTCTGCCCCCAACTATGAAGATTCACCCAGTATTCCACATAAGTATGCTTAAACCATACCACGGAGATTCGGAATACTTAGAGCGTGGAGAATCTAGTAGAGCACCCCCTATGGCGGTTGCATATTTTGAGAAGGAGATAGAGGAGGTGCTCGATACGAAAGTCGAAAAGCGTCGCGGAGTCCCTAGACGAACGATGTTCTTGGTACGATGGAAAGGACTCCCCACTTCAGAATCTTCATGGGAATATGAAGATGATTTATGGCAATTCCGTGACACACTTCAAGAGTTCACGGCGACGAGGGCGTCTCCGATTCAAGTTGGGGAGAATGTAACGCCCTGCCCGAAAGGCTGCGTTACTAGTGGAGGTTCCCCAGGGAATCTAGTAAATGAAGTTACTGGGCTGCCTCACAACAATGCTGGAGAAACCCGTAGCGAGCCCGTAGCGTCTCGCAGCGATGCTGGAGGAGCCCGTAGCAGCTCCTAGCAAGTAGTTGGGCCGCGAAGCCCGCGAGCCCGTGAACAGGCCCGAGCGCGTACAAGATTTGGACAGCGGATTTTGTTTCCTTTTTGGAGTAGGATCCTTCTAGAAATCCTTCTCCTATTTTGTTTCCTATTTTTATTAGGGTTTTCCTTTTCCTTTTTCGATTAGGACTAGTATTGGGATACTATATAAAGGGCTTCACCCTTATAGCTTTGTATTCAGCTTTTCTTTGAGAATTTTCGTGAGTAATAAAAGTTCTCCAACAAAAATACTTTTCCTTTACTTTTCATATTATTCTCAACTCTTTTTCCTTCCCAGAAATTCGAGTTGTTCTTGTGCACGATTTAGTGGTTTAGGCTGAAGACACTCGCCATATACTAAGGTATTTCGAGTGTTTGCCGCGCGTTCAAGGTTCCTCGAGACCCGAGGAAAGTAGGGCGTGACAGGGTGCTAGGTTCTGCAGCGGGTGCTGCTAGATGGCAGTTTCGGTCCTCTACTCCGTAATGACTCGTTTCAATTTGTTTCTTCGCTACTTTCACTCCAATAAAGTTTACAAGCCTGCACACTCAAGACAACATCAAACCACACCGAAACCAAGAGAATCACTCACAAACATGACTCAAAACGACACAACTCACACACAAATAAGCTAAGAAAAATAATACAAAAATATACTAATCAACAAACTCATATCGAGTGATCTAAATGGCTCGTTAAAAACCTCGTTATAAAACCTTATAGGATAAAATAGTCGAGGAAAAAAGTACATGACATTCATATTTATATTGTGGTGATTGCCTCGTTAAAAACTTTTAACTAAGAAAACCCTGTGGGAAAAACTTAGTAGAGGGAAAAAGAGTGCAAATACTAGTCTTCGAGACCAATCACTGGTCTTCGGGACCTTGTTTCAATATCAGTTTTGTCCATAATGACATTTGTAATATGATACTATACATGTTCTGATTTTCATTTCCTTTCATTTCAGAAATCTTAAAATCCATCCAGGATTTTCATATATGTATTTTTCTAATGACTTCTACATGGTCAAATCATATATTCATGCATATCTATATTTATCGTTGTTGCTGCCAGAAGTATAAGGTAGCGGAACTTAATGTCATCCTTAAAAAATATTTAATTAATATCGAGTTTCTGCGAAAAACTCTTAAGCAACTAATCTCGCTTTTATATCTCGCCACATCATTACTCGTTTTTCTTACGAACACCCACGTATATCCTTCTGGGATATTATTTTGAGGTGTGTACTATATAGTAAAAATATATCTTTATTTAGTGAGTCATGCTCAGGCTCAATTGCTCGTTTCTTATGTTTCGAGTGCTGCTGGCACACTATCATTGATTTAAGCTTTGAATCCAGTTTTTCTAGAGCAACTCTTGAAGCAAATATGTCGTTGACGACCTTTCTATTTTTCCATGTTGATGACAATTCAATATATCAATCAAATTTTTAATCATTTCCCAAAATATTTAATTTGGTTGTTCCGCAATCCCACGATTTTTTATAATCATGTGCACATGATTTTTCAATGGAATTTCCATCTAACTCTCTTCAGGAGATTTTGAGGGTGACTTAATTTTTTTTTTTTGTTTTCCCGCGGATTTATTTTATATCTTAAGATCGATCTACTACGCTTCAGGCGTATATTAGAATCAACATTTGAGTTGATCTCTTTGGTATTTGAACTCTTATATTTCATTTATCATAAATATATGTGATTTTGTCACACCTTCATTAATTTGGCAGATTACTTGCTGAATATTGCAAGTCACTTATTTTAATGAACTCCGGGTTCAATTGATTGATGCGTGGATCTAGAATTAAAGATCGTTTTCATTCCATAAAATTTCTCGGCATTTATATCTTTTATATTCTTATATCCCCCTAATGCCGATAAATGATCTTTCTTAAATATGCAAATCAGCGTAATTCCTATAAACCGATCTTCTGGATCGTGGTCTCGAGATATTATGCTCGTTCATAAAAATACACTTTAGTTGTGATATGAATATAAGTTGCATATTAATTCGCAAATGGAAAATGTTTGATTCATTTCCACGCACAATCATGATATGCATCATTTTCATGTTTAAGTACATTTGTAGTACTCGTGGAGATAATTAGTAAAGTTCTTCCGGGGCCAACTTTTAATATGTTATCATTTGCATAACGGTTACCAACGATCATTCGGGGATACAATATCTTTACAAATGATCATTCGGGAATTAAAATAAATTTCAATATATAATTTTCTCAGAAATTACATTTAATTGTAATCGAATTTTTCGATATTCCATGAGTACACACATAGTACATTTATTCTCGATTTTCAAAAGATATCCTTTAGGGATAATTTACATCTAATCATTGTTTCAACGAGAACAATCGAATTTGGCATTTCACTATGAGTATCATGAGATGTAACTTTATTTAAAAACATTTAATGTTTGAACTTTGCTTTTCGAGAGCATATAACTTTATTAAAAAATATTTAATGTTTGAACTTTATTGAACAATTAATAAAAATATTCTTTCAAAGATATTTTGCATTATTTCTTATAAATATCAATGTCAATTTAAAATATTTAGAGTTTAATTGCTACACCAGAAGCAATTTGATTTGATATTTATGTGATATATGATGTTCTCTAAGAACATTTAAAATTTAATTTTGATATTTATTCATGAATATCATATCATAATGTGTTTCGGGAACATTTAAAACTTATTGCTACTACGGGAGCAATTTAATTTGATATTTCCAAACTTATTGCTACTATGGGAGCAATTTAATTTGATATTTATCGAATAATATCAAATCATGATTTTTTTACAGAACGATCAATATAATATTTTAAACCAGAGTATATGTTCTTCAGGAACATTTATTTTAATTAAAAATAACTGATTTAATATTACTTTAGAAATATCATATTATAATGTTCTTCAAGAACATTTAATTTTGATATTTATTCAGGATATCATATTATATTCTTCAGTAACATTTAGTTTTGATATTTCTTCGAGATTATATCATATCATGTTCTTCAGGAAAATTTAGTTTTGATATTTCTTCGGGAGTATCATGTCACAATTTTCTTCAGGAACATTAAAAATTTAATTGATTCACTAGGCATACTTAATTTGATATTACTCCAGAAATATCATATTATAATATTTTTCGGGAACTCATGATATTACTTCAGAAATATCAGATTATAATGTTTTTCGGGAACTCATGATATTACTTCAAGAATATCAGATTATAATGTTCTTCAGTAACATTTGGAATTTAATTGCTTCAACATGAGCAATTTATGAAGAAGTTCGTGAATATCAGATTACAATGTTCTTCGGGAACATTTGATTATACTTTGAGTTCGGATCTTGGATGAGTTGAACTTCGATGAAGAATGCAGTTGAGCTTTCGTGCTGATAACGTGTTATAAACTCAAAAGAAATTGAGAGAGAATAATAGATGCGAAAGAGAGACAACATGAGAGAACATAAAGGAGAATAGAATTGATGTTTCATTCATATGGGAAATCCTTTATGTAGGATACAAAGTAAGGTTTCTGTCTTGTTCACCAACTAGTCATTCACTAATTAATAATATTCATAACATACTTAATATAGGTATTTTTTTTAGGGCTGAATTGGTAGGTATACCAATTGTATTTTCCTTATACCGTGTACCAACCAATAGGGGTGGCTTTCGGTTCGGTTTCGGATAACCGAAATGAAATTATCGGTTAACCGATACTAAAAAAGCTGGAAAATGAAAACCGACACCGAAAGTCGATCGGTTTTCGGTTTCTCGGATCGGCTTCTCGGTTTCTCGGTTCGGTTGTGTAAAAACCGAAAAAGAAAATGGGAAAAAGAAAATCTTAGTTTTATCTCCGACATAAAATAAATAGTCAAAGAAAATGAATCTTCACCAAAAATTAAAAAAAAATAGATCTAATATGAGTTGAATTCCAGATCTGGCCTTGATAGTCTTGTGTTGTTGGCGTGGAGGCGGTGGAGAGGACGCAGAGAGGCGGCGGCAGATGCGACTGGAGTGAGAGGCATAAGAGCGGTAAGCATCGGAGGCGGCGACTGGATGTGGTTCGAATGTTGGCAGACGAAAGAGATGAGCAATCAAGATATTAATTAGGTAATTGAATTTTAAAAGAAATTAAGTTAAGATAAGTCCAAGAGAAACGTACACATAGTGATGTATATATTATATTATATATATATATATATATATATATAGTATATTACTATATATTAATCGGTTTTCGGTCAACCGAAAACCGAATTATATTTAAATGAGCCACTGAAAACCGATCCGAATACCGATTTATCGGTCATCGGTTAACCAAATAGCCAAAAAATCGGTTCGGTTTTCAAAAAAACCGAAAACCGAAATCCGAAATGCCACCCCTACCAACCAATATGTAATTGGTATAAAAAAAATTGGAATTTATACCAACCAATTATGTTGGTATACCAACTAATTGGTACGGTAGGTACGCGGTAGGTACGGTTGGTACGTAGTTTCTACCGACATATTTTGAATTTTATTTTATATAACGAATTTTTTCTTTCCTTTTTCATATTATGGTCAATTTTGATGAAAAATACTTATCTTATGTTACTAAATTCTAGTTTTTTTATATATTATCACCAATTTTAATAAAAATACAAATATTTAGAGTTTATGTGAATTATTTTTTTTACTTTACTTTTTTTCTTATTTATGTAAGAAAAACATGCAATTTTATAATAATATATATATAAACATGAAGTACAGTTTTATTATGATAGTAGAAAAATAATATTAATATGATCAATATGTCATTTATAATATATAATTTTTCATTATTTTTCTTTATATTTTAAGATATTAATGTATTACTAATTTGTTTGGTATAAATTAGTACATACCATGTACCTACCATGTACCATGGTACATGAAAATTTTGTACCGTGTACCGCACCAACTTTTAATATTGGTACGGTATACTGTACCGTATATCGTATACCACTTTGATTATATACCATTAAGGTTGATAGAAGTAGGTATATGAATTAGTTGGAATGGAATCATGTACCATTGTCACCCCTAATTTTTTTAGCCGATGCAATAATGGATGCAATAATGGTCGTTGCTTTTCTAATTAATGGAATAGTTAAATTTATATATATTAATTTGATTGTTAGATTAGTATATATATCACATCAATCATTTTCCATAAAACATAAATATAAAACATGCATTAATATAGTAGTATCTCTTAGATCCTACTTAATTTCACATATATACGGATCAGTTGCGAAATGTACAATGATCATATGCACATGCATATTCGAATTTTTCTAGCTCGATTTCCTTTGATCTTCGTTATTCGTCTTCTGATCAATCTCTCAACTGCAAGTTTCTCTCCGGTTCCAGCGGGTAGAGTTCTGCGAGTTTCTCGAATCTTCGTAGGCGCCCAAAAGCTGTTGTCTTACTCGATTTGCATCATCTGAATCTTCTCTGATTGTGTCATCTTCCTCCTGGATTTAATTATGAAATATAAATACCTCTCAACTATATACATAAAAAAAAATTAAAATTGAAAAAAAAAAATTGCAGAATAATTGATCATAATTCAATTTGAGAGGCGTACATACGCACCTGTCTGTCGCGGCCGATCCTCGCCACGTCTCGAAAACAGGCGCCCGGGCGGAGGATCAATCGTCTAAGGCCGTGTTTGGTTGAGATATTTGGGGAAGTTGATTTTTGGAAGATGTTGGTCATGTGGAAAGGCTCCTGCTCTTCTTTCAGAAGCTCGCGCAGCGTCGCTTTTCGACTCATCATTATTTTTTATTTTTCATTTTCTCAAATTAAAAGTTGAATTGAATTCAAAGTGATCTATATATTCATGATTTATAGATACGATCGTACCATTAATATTTTAAAATATCCTAAACCAATATACGAACAAGTATATATTATTTTATGCATTAATTTACCTATTTCTATTCAAACAATAAGTTAAAAACTTCCATATATATATATATATATATATACTCTCTTGACACTTTCATGTTTTTTTTAGTTAAATTTTAGTTCGAATCAATTCCGCACTGTTCAATTCAAAACAATATACCCTACAAACCTTACTAGGCGAACATTTGAATCCCAAGATAACGGAAAATCGAGCATTCGAGCAACCATACGATGATACGATGAATGGCCTAAACTTGTCGAGTTGAATGCTGAAATGCTATGTGTCATCTCCTTTGGAAATTCAGACACTTGACACCAAACGCAAAGACAAAGAGAAAGAGAAGAATGAAGACAAGATGCATGAGAGCGACAACCGGAAGGAAGCCACGCTCGAAACCCAAGCTATCTTTAAGATACGCTTGCACCGTCACAAGCCCCACTCCGGGTATCTCCACCTCCGAACTCAAATCACCGAGTTGGCACGTTATGAGGCCATAGATCGTCCACGCCACCGGAGAACCCCAGTAATACCACCTCCACCATATCGGTATTTGCTGCACAAAACATAAAACCAATTCAGATCAGCTCAGTTCAGTTCAGTTCAGCCGGTTTCAGTCCAAAAGAACATGTTCTTAATTACCGTCCTGGGAATGAGGAAACCTGAGAACAAGTTCCACAAGCTTCTTGAAGAAGCTGCGGTGATGGCGGCTGTCTGGAGGTCCGGTGTTAGGGCGATGAGCATCATCCCGTAAGCAGCAAAGTAGACGAAGCACGTGAACATGTAGTAGTAGAACCAAAAGAACTTGGCGAGAGTCCATTCGAACCCGATCATGGGATAGAGCACGAGCGAGAATATCGCGGACTGGGCCGCGATGTATATCGTCTCCACCGCCACCTGAGCGGACGCATAGGGCAGCGGCGAGTACATCCCTGCCGCCCTTTCTCGGTAAAACACTCTCCTCTCTTTGGAGACGTGCGCTTGGACCGAGTTGCTGTTTGTGGGGCCCAGGATAATAACCGCGGTGTAGGTAGCTCCCAACAGGTCCTGAAGATCTTGCTGCTTTCCGCTGTAAAAAAAGGTAACATTTTTCTTAATCTCTGTATCAAAAAAGTGTCTCTGGTGTTGCGGGACGTAGTAATTTTGATATGATTATGACTTACGCTTTCTGGCCCTTGTTCCAAAACACGACGCCGAATATAACGGCAATGACGATTGTGATGAAGAAACGAATGGCGTTGTACTGCGTGTGTCTCCAGTAAGACCAGTATTGCTTCCAGAAGCAAGCTTGGAACTGGATGAAATGTGGCTGGGAGTACTTTGTAGGGTAATGGAGGTCTTTTGAACCCGGTTTCTTTGTGCTTAGTTCGTTTATGAGTTCTTGGTTTCTCCTGAGAACAATACATGTGTGTTAATTAGAATCATTTCAAAGCTAGACGAAGATTTTTTCCTTTTCTACAAACTAATAACTCACTGATAAAGGGATGAATGGTCGTAAATATCCGCAAAGTCGAGTCCGAGTTGAGCCTCGGATGCTGGAGTGGTGATATCGAGCATCCACGTAGCCGGATTGTATCCGTCTTTAATCTTAGGAACCCCGGGAACGGCCTATATATATGGGCACGATCGTAAATAACAGTTCGAGCTTTTAGATGGGGTGGTTTCTAACAGAATAATATTATAGTAGTTTGTTTCTTACATCAAAATACTCGATGAGTTTATGAGAGTGTCGACCGAGTGGACCGGCGTAGATGACCCGCCCTCCTCTCTTCATCAAAAGTAACTGCGGCAAACAAAAGAGTTAAAAAACACGTGTGTATATATATATATATCGTCGACAAGATTTTCAGGCGGAAACTACATATATACTTGATCGAACGCTTCGAAAATGTCGATGCTAGGTTGGTGGATTGTGCAGACGACGGTTCTGCCCGTATCCACTGTACTGTTGACAGCTCGCATTACGATAGCGGCGGCTCTAGCGTCGAGCCCAGAAGTCGGTTCGTCCATGAAAATGATCGAGGGGTTGGCAACTAGCTCGACAGCGATCGTCAGCCTCTTCCTCTGCTCGGTCGAAAGCCCGTCAACCCCGGGAAGCCCGACCAGGGAACTTCCTATCGGGTTTAGCTCCACCATTTCCATTACTTCCTCAACAAACTTCTGTAACCAGAAACAGTCCTAACAGTTATGATCAAGAAGTTTTGGCTCTGTTCTTTTATACTGAAATTAACTGAACTGAACTGAACTTATTAGATTTTGAACTGAGTGAACTGAACTAAACTTATTAGATTTGAACTGAGTGAGTCTGAACTGAATTGAAATTAAGTCTAAAAGAACAGAGCTGAACACAAAAGGGGGAATGCAAACTACATACTTACCGTTCGAGTTTCTTTGTTGACTTCAGCCGGGAGGCGTAACCAAGCGGAGTAGAGCAAAGATTCGTAGACGGTAACGTGAGCTGAATGAATGTCGGTTTGTTCGCAGTATCCGCTGATTCGAGCGAACGTGTCCTGCTTTTTCGGATAACCCGAAATGGTGATACTTCCTTCGACATATCCCCCGTTTTTTCTCCCGGCCAAAACGTCCATTAGGGTAGTCTTCCCAGCTCCGCTAACTCCGACGAGCGCTGTCAGCACTCCGGGCGTGAAGGCTCCGCTCACGTCGTTCAGCAGTTGGAGCCGATCGGAATCAGCACCTTTCGCTTTCATTTCCTAATTACAATCAAGAAAACAGAAAAAACTAACTTCCACATTCAGAGAGTAGTAATTAAAATAAATAATCACTTTTTACATTGGGCATATCGACGTAGTAGTTTACGCGGTCGAACACGAGCGACAGAGGTTGAAAGGGTAACACCATTCCTCTCTTCGGTGACTCGTTCACTTTGGATGATGTTTCCTTGTTTTTGGTATTGTCGCCTTCAACGGCCACTGTTACGTTGTTTGAGCCGCCCAAAGCTGAAACCAAATCAGCCTCACTTAACTTCATTATCTATTGGAGATTATATTCGACTCTGACTAATATAACGATGACTCACGGTTTAAGTAAGTAAGCGCCGCCACGAACAAAAGGTTGAAGAGAATCGAGAACCCTATCAGTGCACCAACACAGATCCAAAACCAATAGTCTTCCGTATAGAACCCCCTCGACTGGAGAAGGACTTTCCCGACCGTAGGCTGATCGAATCGCGGATCGGTATTAGGCTGCATCAACCAAGATTATAAAAACGCAGCCATAACAATATGAAATCGAAATAGAACTCACCGAGCTCCATCTTTTGTCGAGGAACTCGTTCATGACGATCGCGTTCTGTCCATAGCTCATCGGAGAAACGTAGTAAGCCCATTTCAACCATCGGGGCAAGTCTTCTTTGGCAACTATAAAGCCTCCGAAAACAGTGATCACGAGCAACGTGAAGGTTCCTAAAGTCGTCGCAACGACCTGAGTTCTTCCCACGGCACCGATGAATCGGAAGAGACTAAGGGCCATCTGGTGTAAGCTAATCAACGTCACCAACTGTCGGAAGAACCTACAGAGCAACCAATTAGCAAATGTAGTTTATTTGAAGATAAAATATTTTGATTTCATATTTAGTTTTCGGTTCAGTTTAGTCGGTTTCAGTCCAAAATGACGGGTCCTAAATGTGGAATTAGACTATGTCATAGGACGTTTTGTGATATTATCTCAAGTTATCAGTTTAGTCGGTTTCAGTCCAAAATGACGGGTCCTAAATGTGGAATTAGACTATGTCATAGGACGTTTTGTGATATTATCTCAAGTTATTTCTACGTAAAAATATTCGAGTCGTACCTTTCGGGAGCAGGAGCGAACCCGATCGTGTAGTACGTGAGCACGATCCAAATCGTCGACTCCACCACAGAAAACGGTAATCTCAACACCCAAACAGGCAGGCAAAACGCCCAAGCCGGGTAAAACAACAAGTCTCGTTGCTTGTAGAAAACCGGTAGCCTCGACACCGTCATCGACAGCTCGGCCATCCCGTTGAACATGACGTTGACGAGAGTAAAGAAGAGCGCCCCGAAGAACTTCCCCCCGTCGGTCAACCTTCCGGAAGGCATCTCCGTCCGGAAGAAAACCGTGAAAGCGACGACAGCAGTGACAGTCATCTGAGCCGTCTTGAAAACGTACACGAACGAGTTCCGTTTCATCAACAGCCATTCTCTGTCGAAGCACGCTCGGATCAAATCCGAGCTCGACACGCCTCCGTACTTTTCTTTCGACAAGGCTCGAGCCGATTTCGACTTTTTGTCGTGAGGTGTGATGAGGTCATCGCGGAGCTTTCGGCCCACGTGGAAAGAGTCGAAAGCCTCGGCGAAATCGAGAGCCGAGACGAAGTTGTAGGGCCCATTGTGATGATGCCTGCAGTATTGTTGTTGGTCCTTTTTGGAGGTGACTTCTTGGAGGAAGTCGGCGACTGCTTTTCTCTCGGGGCATTTGAAGCCGGCGGCGTGGTGGAAGAAGTCGAGGATGCTGTCTCGAGGGCCTTGGTAGACGATTCGGCCTTCGGACAATAAGATGACGTCATCGAATAGGTCGAAGGTTTCCGGGGCCGGCTGGAGGAGGGAGACGAGGACGGTCATGTTTAGGGTGTGAGCCATTTCTCGAATGTGGCTCATCATTTCGAACGTGGTCGAGCTGTCTAAGCCGTTTGATATCTCGTCCATCACAACAACTTTCGCGGGGCCCACAAGCATTTCACCTGAGGGGATACGATAATTATTATATTATTATTATTAATCATTTTAATTAAGGAAATATAGTGTATATATATAAAAAGAGATACCAGTGGTGACACGTTTCTTTTGTCCTCCTGAAATACCCCTTTTCATTGCGTCGCCAACCATAGTATCCGAACACACATCCAAACCAAGTATCTATCATCAACAAATCTCAATTAATTAATTCAGTTGATCTACAATAATTAAAATACTTTTTTTATTTTTTATTTGTTTACTTTCTTTTTAAATTTTTTATCACACCTATCAAAAAATGTTGTACGTGTCAAATTCCAAATGGGGGTGTTCAAGTGCGGTCCCATGCCTAGCCCGAATATGCACTAGGGAGCCTCAATCTATCTCAAAACCATATGGTACCAAGTAGGAGAACTCCCTAGGCTTATATCATAGACTCGCCTCTCACAATTATTCGATGTGGGACAACTCATAAGTGGCCTTCAACAGTACGTACTAATTTTTTACTTTTCAACTAAAAAATAAAAACTGTTTTTAAGTTGAAAAACAATTATAATTTTGAGCAAAATTTAAAGGTAAACTTAAAAATATGGTATTCAAAGTTTGAAATAAGTAGAATTTTTTTAAGCCGTGAATACTGTTTAGAAACACCAAAAAAAAAATATTAATTGTGTTATCAGAAATACTCCCTTCATGCCATAAATATATATTCACACTTTATTTGGAATTTATAAAACAAGTGTGACTATTTTTACGAACTAGAATCAGAGATAAATAGCCGGAGTAGTTAATTAATTAAATTAAAAAAACACACACCTGTATATCATATATCTTTTCTTTTCGGCCAAAATCAATAAAACAATATTCCCTATATTATTTTTTTCGACTGTTTTGTTAAAAAAAGATTCTCTATTAAATTAATTGGGAAAATGATTAAACCTCTTGTGCGAAAGTCACAAAGTTTTGTAAAAATTCTCTCAAGAAAAAAGAAAATAAAGGAAAAGACAAGTTGATATTTTCCCAATTAAGCTCATGACATGTTTAATTTCTTTGTTTTTGTTTAAGAAGTCAATATTGGCGAGATGATTATAGAGAGAAAAACCTTGAGAATGTAGTCTGTGAAAGTGGCTTTCACGAACTCAGAGTCGTCTTCTGCCTTTGTTGATCCTAACTCTTCCTCGCGCATATTTATCTCTTTGAAGATCTCAAGACGTTGACCAACGCCCAAGCAACGAGCAGAGAAGTCGAGGGTCTCTCTCACAGTCATCTCCCCGTGATGAAGGTCGTGCTGACTCACATAACCACACGTCCTCTGCGGAATGAACTCGCTAAAATCGTGACCGCAATACGTGACCTTCCCCGATTTCTACAATGTTACGTGCACACGTACTTTGTAATTAATCGTAAACACCATGCATACGGTACGAAGATCGAGATATATATCATGATTATTATACGGTAATTACCTTCAAAGTATGATGAAGCTGTCCAGCAAGTGAGAGCAAGAATGTTGTTTTCCCTGCACCCGGTGGGCCCAACAGCAGGGTCATCCTGAAAATCCATACAAATAAAAATAAGGGTTGTTGTGTTGACCGAAATGACGGATATAACCCTGCTAACAAAAATATGATCTACTCTAGTATAATTAATACAGTATACCTGGATGGCCTAATAATCCCACTGGCATCTTCAAGTATTTGGATCTTTCTCTTCTTCGAAGAAGTTAGACTAAATACCTCAGCAACACTCTGTGGATGAAAATTTAATTATAAATAAAAAATATATATTTATGTTAATGATAGGGCGTACGAACATTAATTCATTCGTTCTTACCTCGACTGAATTAAGTGTAGCGTTAATCAAAGACGGCAATGCTCTGCTCCCGGCATGAACATACCCCTCCACCGACAAATGCTCGTACCTTATTTCGATCTCGGGTAAATCAATCCCCACCCTATGTATATATATAATTAATTAATAATAAATTAATTTAACCAACCATGCATATATATATACCCTGCTGGTAATTAATGATAATCACCTGTCCACGCGTGCCCTGACTCGCCGGAGAAATTCCTCGCCGCCCTCCTCGGCAACCAGCGACTGTTTCTTCGAGTTGATCATGTCGTGGTTGTATACGAGTGTGTAGGGGCAGAGAGACTCTTGTTGTTGTTGTTGTTTTTCACAATTAATTAATTATATTTCAGTGCACAACTGTTGTGTGAAATAAATGGTAGTTGATGCAATCCTCTTCTCATTTAACTTCTTCAGACAATCTACCTAATTAGTCTATAAAGGAAAAAAAATTATAAAGGTCACATATAATTAATTTATGTAATTACCTTAAAAGTCATTGATTGGAATATTGAAGTATTAAACACCTTAATTCTCCACCTTGAATTCGGGCTCGCTCCTGTCCGAATCAACGGTTCAAGTTACTGTTTCGATTCCTGATTCCAATATAAATATTTAGATATACACATGCGTCACGACTGCACATACGTCACTAGGAACGTATGAGTCCAATTATTTGATTAATAAATAAATATACAATATTATTTAAATAAAAATATATAAAGTATATTTCAAAAATATTTTTTACATGTTACTCGTTCTCTTGTTTGACCGAATAAAAAATATATAAAAACTATAAAAAAAAATATTAAAATAAAATTTATGTTATATATTTTATTTTAGTATTTTATTTATAATTTTTATAATTTTTTTATAATATTTAATCGAGTGTCAAACAAGAGAACAGTTTGACCATGTTGACAAACAGTTATGAGACGGAGGAAATACTACTTTTGTCTCAACTATTTATGCAAATTTTCTTTTTTAGACGTCTCAACTAATTATGCATATCTTTAAAAAAATTATTTTATTTTTCTACTTTAAATTACTATTTTAAAATTACTTTTTTGACATACTTTTCAAACTATAGTCACAATTATTTTACTTTATAACTTAAAAATACATTTATAATTACGCTTAAATAAAACTATAATTACACTTTATACCCTTAAAAGTTGAGATAAAAAAAATTTTGGTCTCATAAATGTAGCCTTTTTTCGATTTAGTCCCACATACATCCGCCTTTTCAATTTAGCCCCAAATATATCGAATTTGGTTTCAATTCAGTCCTTCTGTACGAAAATTTCAATTTTTGTCGAAATGTGTCCATAGATGCTGACTCAGCGCCACGTGTCAGCATCTCATTGGTCAATGACTTTTTTCTTTTCTTTTTTAAAAATTCGTTGACCAATAGGATGCTGACACGTAGCGCTGAGTCAGCATTCATGGGCACTTCGTACAAAAAAGACTAAATTGAAACCTAATTCGACATATTTGGGGCTAAATTGAAAAAACAAATTTATGTGAGACTAAATTGAAAAAAGCCTATATTTATGGAACTAAAAAGTTTTTTATCTCCTTAAAAGTTAAAACAACACAATATTTTCAAAATACCATCACTTTTACCCATTAAAAGCCCATTAAAAGTGGCAATTTATAATCTATAACAAAGCATGGTACATCTAGTTATCTAGTTGATTAATATTTAAATTTAAATTTATTTATTTATTTGACTTTCTTTTGTATCTCTCTTCCTTATTTTTCTCCTTATTTTTCTCTCATTTATTTTTTTGCGGTGAAAATTAATTAATTATTTAATTTATTTTTTTGCCTAATATTTTGCGTAATATAAGAATTAGTTTTAGTATTTTTTTCATGTTGAAAATTTATTTTATTTATTTAATTTATTTTTTTGCTTAATATTTTTATTTAACGTAATATTTTTTTGTGTAATATAAGAATTATTTTTTATTTTTTTATTCATATTTTTTTGTGTAATATAAGAATTATTTTTTATTTTTTTATTTATATTAAAATTGTACGAAGATCTTATGTACGATAATGAATATTAGTGTATTATAAGTGACGAAGATTTGTGGGTAATATAAGAATTATTTTTCATATTTTTTTAAGATGTTAGTTAATGAAGATTGTTGTATTACTTAATGAAGAAAATTTTATTGTTTGATTAGGTGATTAAGATTTGATTGTTGTATTACTTTATAAATATTTGATTAATATATTATAAATTATCTAAAATTCTAGATGAAGATTTGATTTAAAGATTCACTTATTTTGATTTTATAATAAATATTAATAATGTTAATATAAATAAAAAAAATTATTATATAATAAATATTAATAATATTAGTATAAATTAAAATATTTTTGTATTACGTAGATATTAAATACCATTTTAAATTTATATTTTTGTATCAAATTAAAGTTTATTTTATTTAATGGTGATTTTTTTTATTTAATGATTTAACGCTAAATTAAAATTTT
The DNA here is from genome assembly GCA_954870475.1 of Euphrasia confusa. Classification (NCBI taxonomy): domain Eukaryota; kingdom Viridiplantae; phylum Streptophyta; class Magnoliopsida; order Lamiales; family Orobanchaceae; genus Euphrasia; species Euphrasia confusa. The sequence continues at coordinate 32,154,159 of OX940960.1, forward strand.
ATTTTGTATTTTATTATTAAATGATCTACGATGTATTGTACATATAGTTGCACGATATAGGAACTCATTAAAAGTTATTATCTTACTAAAAAAATAATACCCTTTAACTTTAACAAAGAATAATATAATAGTATTATTTTTACTTATTTTGATTTTATAATGAATATTAATAATGTTAATATAAATAAAAAAATTATTATATAATAAATATTAATAATATTAGTATAAATTAAAATATTTTTGTATTACGTAGATATTAAATACCATTTTAAATTTATATTTTTGTATCAAATTAAAGTTTATTTTATTTAATGGTGATTTTTTTTATTTAATGATTTAACGCTAAATTAAAATTTTATTTTGTATTTTATTATTAAATGATCTACGATGTATTGTACATATAGTTGCACGATATAGGAACTCATTAAAAGTTATTATCTTACTAAAAAAATCAATACCCTTTAACTTTAACAAAGAATAATATAATAGTATTATTTTTTTAATTTTTGTTTCCATACTAGCGTGACAACTATTGAGTAAGGATAATTTAATTAGTTTTATATAACATTGTAAAATATGTGTTACAATATATAAGGTAATGGGAATATTGTAAGAGTTGTTAGATTAATTGATTAAACACTTGGATTGAGAACAGTAAAGTCCAAGGTTTAAACCCGTGACATTGCAAGGTGACGGCATTATCACTTTTCCAGTTGAAAATTAAGAAATGACTAGATTAATTAGAACTGAATTTTAATTTAAATAACAAGTCCCTTGACTATAAAATTTTAACTTGTACTTTTGTCTCATATATATCTTCGTACTTTTCCTTTTTTTTGTTGTCTCACATATATATTTACACCAAAATAAAATAAAATTATGTATTGTTTCACTTTAAAACACAATCACACGGTATTTTATGAAACCAACATCTAGAAGACTAGAAGTATGTGACAAGATCATACACATGCTAGAAGATATAGGATCGATCAGCTTCAGTCGAGTTTAGAGGCAAGCTTATCCAGTAAAGACTGAGCAAGATTACTGAAGCACAAATTGACGGCACCAGCTGCAGCAAACCTTTTGATGGCGTCCACAACCTCCGGTTTCAGAATCTCGTCTTCTGTAGTTGCATTGCAAAGATAATACAGCGACCCAAGAGCATAGTTCACCTGCATATTGAGTCCACTAAACTTAAATTGTTCTTTTCCTTGATGAGGATATGTGCAACAGCAAAAACTATGAAAATATTTAAGATCATATGCAATGTGTCATTCTTTTACCGTGTTCCTCACAGGACTTGATAAGCATTGGATTACAAGAGGAATACCATCACACTGAATGACAACAGCAGCATTGGTTGGGTCTGCAGATATTGTTAAACCGAGAGTCTAAATACGAGGACAATGGAAGAAAGATACTCTAAGATGTAGTAACTCTACCCGCACAGGCATTACAGATTCCTCCCAGTGCAAACTCCACAAGCCTCTCGTTGGGCTCTGTTAGGCAGTCCAGAAAAAGTTCAAGAACATTTAGCTGCTGAGGGAAGATATCACTAGTCATGAGATCCAAACATAAAGTTATTCAATCTACTCATATAGAGAAATCACAGACCTGTCGTAAGAAGGTATAATTGTAAGGATCATAAGCAAAATTTCCCAAATTAGCAACAACCTTCTCTTTTATTTCTGCTTCAATATCAAGAATATAAAGTTATTTAATGTCTAAAGTTATGAGTGTAGAGAAAAATATAATAGTATCTCACGACTACGCTATACTCTATAGTAGATAGATGTAAAATAATCATATTAAAACACCAAGTGATCAACAAGTTAGAGTATTGCCTATTATATAATAAAATGTTCAAAAGCTCTAGTAATCGTGAAAGCAAAAATGAGAAGAAAAAAAAATGTTCAGAAGATTGTACGTAAAACAGTCCAGACTTGAAAATTGCATTATCAGTAGAGGATAAATGTAAGACATTATTACTCAGGCAAAGAACAAGGCTTGGTGTTGGTAAAGAAGAACAGAGTCTCACGGGAAGAACAGAGTCTCACGGGTTCATGGTCTTGTTTATATGTAAATAATTAAAGGTGGCCATGCAAATAAATCATAGCATAATGTATGGTTCAAATGGGAGAGCGGGTCCAGCTGCAAGTGCATTACTGAAATGATCAGCGTATGCTCCTAACACAAATCATTGATATGCTCAACTGCATCCATGAACCCTTTGCCATAAGGCAAAAAAAGGTTATGTATAACCCGCCCACATTCTTATGGGCATTGTCTTTCTATCGCAAAACACTTCGTCTCCCGTGCTATAATTGATACTACAGTGCCCACAATAATTTAGCAACATTTTCTGGAACATTAAAGATAAAACTATCACGCTGGTGTACTTCTAAATATTGAGCTTGCCAACAAATTGCAAAAACAAAAAGTATTCCTTCTGTGTCCAGTTATTTGATATGCTAATTTAAAGCATGGACTAAAAGTCTAAAAGTATGTAAGATTTTTTTTATATACGGAGTATAATTCGGAGAAGTATAGTAGTATACACATTTAAATGATGATAAAACTCAAGCTAAATAGAATATCAACTACTTGCTAATATAACTCGGTAACCCCATACCTTCACTTGATGCATTTTGAAATTGCGCAACCAGTTCCTACAACACAGTAATAAGAGAATTATAGAAATTAAAAGATATACGAGAAAGTAACAGTTGCCACCTGGCGAAAAACGAACTATTAAGATGTAAATGCAGTCTACCACCTGTAGATATTGCAGTCTTGGACTTCCATATTTTCCAGTGCGCTCTTTTTGTCTTTCATTATTTGTAAACATGGAGCTGTAACAAGAAAATCAATATTTCCACATACATAAAGACGAGACGAGAGAGCTGTAAACAATTATGCATTAGCATGAGCCTGACAACCAATCTCAAGTTATAACTAGGGGTGGCATATCGTACCGTACAGTAGTACTGAAAGTGTCGTGATGTTTTCATATACCAAACTTTCGTTACGGTATAACACAAATATTGTTTCGAACCGAATTATACTGAATTGTCAGTACCAAAAGTTTCGATACACCGAAGTATATCAAACTTTCTATGTACTGAAGTATTGATTGTTGAACATTCAACATATCAAACTATACCGAAATTGCACTAAGTAACTGCACAAACAATTCTTTGTCCAAATCCAAACAATCAAACAAAAAAATGAATAATTTCCTATCAATCAAGAGTACACTATTCACAAATAAATGACTAATGTCCTGTGCAAAACAAGTCCAGACTTCAGATTACCAATTTACCACTATTCACTAATCCCTAGTATGTTTATTCAGAAAACAAGTAAACCGTAAAATAACAGACAGCTAGCTCCACATAAAATAAAATGCATTAACAGTCGACATACAATATCCCAAAATTTTCAATTTCCAAAATTAAAACAGTGTGATCCCATAATACACTTGAATGCATAACAAATCACAAATCCCATGATACCTTTAAAATGCACAGCGCTCAAAATCCAAATCAAAAAAATAAAAATAAAAATTCACAGATTGCTTGGTAAATTTATATCTAAATGAGAACCTAATATACATTACCTTGGTTTGGTGAGTAGTTAATTCATCATGAATCATTTTTGAGAGAAATATTTTGAGAAAAACATAGGGCTTTAAAGTTTAAAATCCAGTTTCAATTTCAAGAAAATAAATACACAACACAACATACTATATCCCCAAGAAATTTAAACACACACTGTATGGATCGGATATGCAAGTTTCAGGAGATCAATGTGATCCTTCATAAAACTAATCAAAGAAGAAATAATTTCAGAATAAATTTAAGCGGTGAATTCAAACAAAACATTGGTATTTTACCATTTTGTTTTTATATTGTATAGAAACGATCGATTAAGTGCCTGGAGATCTAAGTGACACAAATGGTATTGAACATGAATCAAACAATTACCAGAGATTGCATCAAACTCAGTCTCAAAACTCTTAGAGACTGGGTCACTGAACAATGGGTTGAACTCGAATTGAGCTGTTGGAAAATCGAAGGAGAGAAGAAGTTGTGAGCCACTAAATCAACTACAACTACAAGAGAATAGAAGATGAGGCCAAGGCGTGAGCCGGTAAGGGTGAGTCGGTGAGGGCATCAATTAGTGGTGTGATGTTTGGATTTTTGCTGTGACTTGTGAGTTGTGAGGGGGTGAGTCATTGTCTAGACTTTAAGATACTTTTTTTGTTCTTTTAATATAATCAACATCCATATATTGCAAACCGATAGTGTATATCAATATACTGATATATATCGAAATTCTTCCCACTATCATATTGATACTTTATCGAAAACTATGGGTACGGTGTCATATTGTACATAAAAAATTAATAAACCAAAAAATCGATATTTTTCGGTAATGTAAACTCCGTATTTCAATATTTTTGGCATTGGCCCCTAATTATGACTAGGGTATCAGAACCAGCGAAGTAGAACAGAAGTGCCCTACCATCAATTGAACAATACAAGGAGGGAATTGTGTTTCTTACAATGCAGCTGAAAAACTTCACTTCATCCAAAACTAATGCTTGCAGTAGAACAATTTGAGGAACACATATCCCAACAATACTAAGGACCTCAATATTTTCATAATAGAAAAACCAAAAACATCATAGTCAGGTTATCGATTTTCAACCAACTTACATGTTCAAAATAATCCATTAAACAAGAAACATTACTCCTACATTTTTTCTTTTTTTTGCAAGACGAACTTCAATCTCAAATAATCCTTGGTTCGATTTCAATTGAAATGAATGAATTAATTGAGTAGTTAAAAATTATAAACCTAAAATTAAAAATCATTACCTGTGTTAGTGTTTGCGTCGGCTGTTGCTAGGGGAGGACTGGAGCGATCAGCGAGGAGGTGATTTCCGGCGAGGTAGACTGAGCGACTCGCCCGGTCGAAGACTTAAGGAGGCGAGTAAGATCACTGTTGCGGGTGCGAAAAGGGGGATATACACTATTTTCAATTCCGTAATTATTTCAGAACCGTTATTTACCTCCTAAATTATCTCAGTTAAGAATATTTCATCGGAATTTATCGGTCTAAACTGAGTTGGATTGATAAATTATGGTTCAGTTTTGTTTGATCTGATTTTCTTCATCTTAATTAATTGTACTTACATTTTTCTAAAAATAAACTTACATATTAAATTATTCCAAGCAAAATATTCTTAAAAAAAATACACATTTAAATATGAATAAACTTATAAAATAGATAAAATTACATAAATTATCTTATATATTTCTCGGAAATAAATCATTTGAAAAAAAATATATATATATTATCGAGTTTTTTTGTTTGAGACTGGTAAATTTCGATTTTGAACTAAATCCGAAACTTAGAATTTAAAAAAAATTAAGATCGGATCGAATAACAATTGGTTGATTCATTTCAAGATCGTTCAGTTTTTACACACTTCTACCCGATGATTAAATTAAAAAATAATACTATTTTAATTTTCATATCACATCAAATTTTAGGTATTCCATTTTAGGTGTTCTACAACAAATTTTACATTTTATAAAATAACAAAAAAATATTACACCATTTTTTTATTATAATAATCAATTGTTCCTACAATATATTAGTCTAATTAATTTATATATAATAATAAAATAATCCAATATCATATATACTCCATCATACTTCACTATGTGCAGTATTAATTATTTATTTATTTTAAAAATCTTCATGCTCAATACAAACATCAAATTGTATGATGGATGCTTTGTATATTTTACTATTTTCGTTCCAACTATTTATTTACGTTGATTGACACTTTAATTTTAAAAAAAAATGTTTTTTGATTTTTTACCCAAAAATAAAGAGTAAAAATGTATTTTTAAGTTTGAAAGTAAAATAGATGTGAATAAAATTTAAAAAGTAAGTGGAAAAGATAGAGGTATAATTGTATTTTAAAGTGAAAAATTAGAATTCTTATTTTTTAAGAGTGTACATAATTAGTTGAGGCATCTAAAAACGAAAGTTTGAATATATAGTTTAGACTCGGATGTAGTATTATATTTGCACGGTGGTTATTATTTGTATGGTTATAAATGAAGAATTGCAACTCTTAATATATGACATTTAGTAGAATTTTGATGGATTACAAAAGACAACGTTCTATTTCTTTAGAACAAAAGAGATTATACATAAGAGAATTTCATAGTAGTATCTTAAATGTATTCTTGTGAGACAAAGGAAATACAAATGCTAAACAAAAATAATCGCCCATACACCAAGTCTCCAAAACTCGATTAGTTAGGAGTTTTTCCTTAAAATTGTTTCAATGTTTTCCAATAGTAATTATTTGAATCAAAATTATAAAGTTTCTTAAAAATTGATCAATAAATAAATTCAATTAATATTCTTAGCTCCACCACCACATTAACACTTGCTAAATTAAGAACAAATCGGAAGAAAATAAATAACACCTAATTCAGAGCAGCGACGATGGCCGGCGGCAATCAGCATTTCATTTGGAGAAATGCTAAAAGATCCAGCTGCAGCGCACAACCTTCCTGTGAAAACTCCTGTGACAGTTGCACGCCGCGCATCTCAGGGCATCGCCGCTGCCTTCTTCCCCCGCCGCCATGAACTCGCAGCAACCGTCCACGGCGTACCTGCCGACCCCCGCCGCGTGATTCTTCCGGCACTCCTCGTAAGTAACCACTCTTTCCTTGGTGACTTTCCTCTCTTTCTGCTCTACATCCATCTTAATTCGAATTAACCGGAAAGGGGAACGAATTTGTACACATACACCCTCTCGATATATGTATATATATTCAAAGGCAAAATTAGGGTTTATAATTGGGGCAAAATCGTACACCGTAGGATTATACAGTTGTAGGAGCGGGAGAGGAGGGGCATTATTTGGATAGGTGGCGCCGCTTATTTTGATTGATCTCGATCCATCGGTATAAATAGCATCAAATCTGTATGAAAATGTAGCTAGTTTTTTGTTGGTTGTATATCATTCAATACTACTCCGACGTCCAACAGCTATCTTTATTCAATAATTGTGAGTAAAGTTTAAAAAATAATAATAATATTTTATTTTAATGTGAAAAAATAAAGTTTTTTTTCCAGAAATATCAATTGACATAAAAAAAATATGCATAATTTGTCGAGAGTCTTGAGCACAAGTATTAATAATATTAATGTATGTTTTTACTATTCATTATTTTTTCATGAGTGAATAACTGTCTATTGATTTTTTTTTTTCGGTTTTTTTATAGTTTTCTTTTAGAAAAAAAAAATTAACATAATGTCATAACTAATCTAATATACATATTTGGAAGAACTATAACTATTAACCTATATAATGAGTGATATTCAAATATTGGAATTTATTTTCAACAAATTGGAAAAATTGAAATAAAAAATAAATGTTGAAATCAAATTAAATGTGTGTGCAATCAAATGTTTAGCAGTAATACAATAGAACGGATATGTGAATCGTGATAGTCACTTAAAACCAATTGAACAACATGAACTTTATTTTTCATACAAATTAAATGCGAAACAATTTACAAGAGTTCCGCTAATCAATTTAAAGGAAAATTCAAATTAAAACATTGTCCAAACAATCCTAAGAATTCATGGTAGATATAATATATACTCCATAGCCATTGATATAAAACCAAAAATACTACTACATTTAAGACTATTACAGTAAAATCTATATAAATTAATAGCCTCTGTACCGTAATATTTTATTAATTTAAAGAGATTATTAATAAATAGTGTGTGTTTTCTATTTAAAGGATTAATTCGAGACAATAAGATTCTATTAATTTAGAGAGATTATAATAAAGAGTATTAATTTATAGATTTTTTTAGTGTACTTCCTTTGTTTCATAATAATACATTTTCCTTAACAAAATACAAAAAAACATAGTGATGTGTAATTAATTAATTATAGGGAGAAAAATAAAAGTACCACTATGCATATAGTGGACATGCTTTTTTGCCATCCCATATAAAAAACATGCTTTTCTACACTAAATTGTTGTGATAGACCGAAACTACCCTCAGATGGCATCGAATCTTACAAACCACACTAAATTCGACAAGCACTACTTGTCGAATTTAAATTATCGACAAGGCACTACTGGGCGAGTTATAATTAGCGAATGCTTGTCGAATGCTTGTCGAATTGTAGGGCGAATTGTAGGTCGAATTGTAGGGCGAATTCTAGGGCGAATTGTAGGGCGAATTGTTTGTCGAATGCTTGTCGAATTGTTGGGCGAATTATTTGTCGAATGCTTGTCGAATCAATTATATTTGTGGGGCGAATTGTTCGTCGAATAAAGTATATTTGTAGGGCGAGTTGTTTGTCGATTAAAGTATATTTATAGGGTAAAATCGTTTGTCAAATGCTTCAACTTTTGTCGAATGTTGAATCCAATTTAAAAAGTTAATTGAAGCATAGTTAAATATTCATTGAAAAATACCATTGCCCTTACCTTGTAGAATACATGTTTGTAGAATGAATGTAACACATTCGACATATCGAATCACATTCGACAAACACATTCGACATGTCGAATCACATTCGACAAACACATTCGACAAACATATTCGACAAACACATTCGCCATGTCGAATCACATTCGACAAACATTTTATATTCGACAAACACATTCGCCATGTCGAATCACATTCGACAAACACATTCAACATGTCGAATCACATTCGACAAACACATTCGACAAATACATTCGTCATGTCGAATCACATTCGACAAACATTTTATATTCGACACACATTCGACATGTCGAATCACATTCGACAAACACATTCGACATATTAAATTTCATTCGACATAGATTCGACAAATCGAATTTGAGATTCGACATGGCGAATAATATTGTATTAAAATTTAATTTTTGCAATCAATACATTCGACAATTGATTCGCCAATAAAAAAATTACACAAAATGAATAATTTTTATTCTAGAATACAAATAATAGACGCACGTTAAATTGATGCAAAACTCATAAATAAATAAAATAGATTTAACAAAATTTTAAATTAAGATTCGACAAAGATTTCATTGATTGATAACTAATACTTATATATCTTTAATTAACAATTCAATTTGTTTTTTTTTATATCTTTAACGCAACTAATATTCGACATCATTTCAAACTCATTCGATAAAATATTCACAAATTCCATAAATACAAAACAATTCAATTTGTTTTTTTTATATCTCTAACGCAACTAATACGGATATAAATCTTTTTTTAATTTATTGAAACAATAAACTCATTCGATTTTAATTCAACCTCGTTCGACAAACTCATTCCAAACAATAAATTCGACACAAACACATTGGATTTTAATTCGACATTCGGTCCAAAAACTCATTCAATAAGACAAACACAAAATAATTCGATATGTTTTTTTACATATTTAACGCAACTAATAAAGATATAATTCAATAAAAAAAATCAACAAACATGAATAATTTTTGGCAACAACCTGCCGCAGAGCCTTGCCCCACTTGACCGTTGGGCAGCACTTGAGTATGCGGCAGGCGACGGTTCAGCTTCAAAAAGTAACCGTTGCCTAGTTGCCCATCCCATCAACTGCCATCCGTTTCTTTCTCTTAAAACTCTTTTCAAGTTTTATTTTTAATATCCAGAAATCAAAAGTCCTAATTCTATTCTAACTCTTTCTCTATCACATATCCGATCAAGAGTTTAATTTTTCTAAAATTCTTCAACCCTAGTTTTTCTCTGAAACGCACAAGTATAAAATCATCATCTTCTTTGCGTTAAATCGTGCACTCTGTTTTTTTAAAAACCCTAATTTCATCAAGAACTTTGAATTCAATGGCATCATCTCCTTTCGCCTTTGCTCGCTACTACTCGGACCCACGTCTGGTGGAGCTCATCAAAGAATCTCGCCCCGATGCAACTATGGAGGATATCCAGCCCGCGGAGTCTCTGCCCTTCATCAACCGCCTCATGGCCATCGACGTCGCCGCCGCCGCAGCTGCCGCCGCCGCAATCGACGCCGCTTCCCAGCCGCCACACGTCGAGGCCGGAGAAGGATCAGGTAAGGCTTCTCCCATGAACATCTCCCCGGACCATGATGCAGGGGGAGAAGCTGCCGCAGAGGACGAGCCTGCCGAAGAGGAACGAGTCTATCCCGAACCGACTCCACTGTCTATCATCCGCCCTGAAGATGATGACATTTCCGGCGACACTGAGCCATCTCAAACTCCACGGCCGCCGGTGGTCATCCCGGGCGTCGGAAACGTCATCGATTATGAGGCTGCCCAGAACGAACGATCCCTGAACACCTCTGATTTTAAAGGCCTTTTCACTCCTGAGCCATCTGTCACTGCCGCATCATCTGCCTTTCCACAGGCAGACCCTGAAGTGCAGCAGCAAAGCAAGCAGATGCCCTACAACAGGAGGGACGATGACAATGATTTTGACTACTCTGAGCTCTACGACAACTACCCATCTCAGAAGAAGACCAAGGATCGCAAACCGACTCCTTATCCATCAACAACTCCACTCTCCGACGTGGAGGATTCCGACCACTCCAGTCAGCAGCATCGTGATGCCGCAGGCTCTGACACAGAATCAGACCCATTGCTGCAGGATCTTGCCTCAAGGAAGCGCAAGAAGGAGCAAGTGCCCATTACCCCTCGCCGTCCATCAACTCGATCCACCACTGCCTATGCTAAAGGCAAAGGCCCGGCTGTGCCCCCAACCTCAATGGAAAATCCCATTGACGTCGAAGCCACCACTGCTAAGAAATCCCGTAAAGGGAAGGAGAAAGCTGCCGCATCTAAACTTGATAGCTCGCATAGTGGTGATGCCGCAGCACTTCCTGCTGCGAAGAAGGGTGGCAAGGCACCAAAGATTGATGCCCCCAAGGAGGATTCGGATTCTGATATGAAACCCGGCAAGGGGTACTCAAGGCGATTCTGGTCAGAACGCCGTTCAGTGATTGGGCCCCAGTTCTACTCCAACAAGCCCATTCAAACGGATCGCTGTGTGGACATGCCGACCTGTGCCAGACACAAAGTGGATAAGTTCTTGAAGAAAATGAAGTTGGTCAAGGCAGTCACCTACGCAGGACCCTACTGCGAGGATTTGGTGCGCGACTTCTATGCAAATCTGCGCCCCTGTTTTGGTGATGATGGATCCAGAGGCTATGGCAAGGTGTATCTCCGTGAGAAGATCTTTAACTTCACCCCTGCTGCCATTAACGCCTTCTTGGAGCGCTCAGACATCGAGTATCCTGCCGCACTTGCTGACCCTACTGTTGCCGCAGTCTCTCACCGCCTGACCAAATCACCACCTGATGCCGCAAACAACATTCCTTGCTCAAAACTCTCATCTTTTTACTATTTTTTGTTCACTGTTGCCAGGCACAACTGGATTCCCACAACCAATGTGCATTTTGTGCATACCCAAATGGGGGAAATCTTGTTTCACCTTGGTGCAGGTAGGCAGGTGAACTTGGGAGAACTCATTTTTGAGAAGATAGAGTCACAGGCAGAGAACATCACTCAGACGCAGAGCCTTGCGTTCCCTTCCTTGATCTGGGAGATGTTGAAGATCCAAGGGCTCTCGATCAATAGTGCTGATCAACTGACTGCTGTGCCACATCCCTACAAGTTGTCTGTACGTGAGTACAATGATCTGCCGTGGACTGGTTTTCATGCTACTGCCGCAGTGCCTCCCACTCCAGCTCAAAAGAAGGCACCCAAGCTGCCGCAGGCTACTGGCCCTAGCTCATCTGCTCCACAGCCGGGTATTCATGCCCGTCTCCAGGCGTTTGCAGACCAAATTGCTGCAAACCATATGGTCATCATGCAGGACTACATGGCCAAAGCAATAGTGGATGCAATTACTTTCTTTCTTACAGAAGAGGGCTTTCCTCCACAAAAAGGGGGAGTACCAGCAGCCGAGGCAAAAATGGCAAAGAGCTCTGTTCTGAGGATGTTAAAGAGGCGCATTGATCAAGACATCAAAGAAGTTGAAGCTGAAGAAGCTGCAGAGAAGGATGCTGCCGCAGCAGAGAAGACTGCCGCAGACACTGCAGCAGAGATTGATGGAGAGGATCGTGATTCGTCGCCCGAGCCCGAAGTTTGATGATTTAAAAGACTGCAGTTCTCAAGACCCGAAGAAATATCATTTCTTCTTTTTGCTTTAGTTTTATTCTGCTCAAGACAATTTATTTAATTTCTGTTTATTTGTTTTTTTAACAATTTGGTTTTAAGTTTGCTTTTGGTTTGAACAATTTTTAATTCTAGTACTTATTTCCTTTTGAAAAAATTGGTGTGTTATTTTAAGGCTTACTTAGTTATTTGTTTTTGTTCTATTAATTAGTTAGTTGTTTAAATAAATTTTTGTTCTACTTAGGAAGTATCAACTAAGGGGGAGTTTCATTGCCTTAGTTGTTTGTCAAGATAAATGTCATATACTTCTAAGTCAGATGTATTTCATTGAGGGGGAGTGCTCATTGCGCTGCTGCCTCATGGTTTTGTGAAGAAAGATAAAAAGGGGGAGTTTGTAAGGATAAATATGTTTGGGCATTACAATGCCTTAAATGTACCTAGGCAGAAGTTGTCTTGCTAACATATTTATTTGTTTTATTTCTTTCTTCACAATTTAAACTGTTGTAATCACTTGTCATATTGGTGATTTGATTTAGCATAGTTCATTAGTTGGAACGTGCTTGAAAAACTATCAACATAGAAGCTTTCTGCCGCAGCACAGCCAGGCAGAGTCATGCCGCAAGCAGTGCAAGGCTTGGACAAGAGGTTGAGTCAAGATATCGAGCGAAGCATGAGCGTAGGGCAAGGGAATGCTGAAGTCCAGATAGTATGGAAGGCAGTGCAGTGTGGCAGAGCATTCCAGAAGAACTTCAGAAGGCATTCCTGCGGCAGCGGTCAAAGCAGCCTGCCCTAGAATATCTCAACCGATTGTTGACCTAGCAAATCAAGGAATTCAGTTGGGAATCTCCTCCTATAAATAGAGGACGACCCCAACACTATTCAGCAACTTTCATACAACACAATTACACCTTATACACTTCAAATCCCACTCTAGTTCGATCGATCAGCTTTAGAGCCGAAGACTTGTTCTTCGTGCCGTGTACTTCTCATCTCTGGGAGTGTTCTTTGTTCATGCTGATGATCGTAGGCTTAGAATAGGTGTGATACAGTAGTTGCTAGGTTTTGTTGTTGATTGTTCATACTCGTTGGATACGGTTTATACGAAGGCATACATGTGTATAGCCTTTGGTAATATCTTTGTAAATCCAAGAGTATCATTTTGTAAAGACTCGTTCTTTAATAAAGTTTCTGGCCGTAAGGCCATTTCGTATGTGTATAATTTAAATACACATACAAAGATTTAAATTTGTGTTCTTTACTTTTTCGTACGTGTGTGTGTGTTCGTTCGAAGTGATTTATTTTTATTAATTCCGCTGCAATTCTTATACATATATCACATATATTTTTAACGAGTAAACAACTTGGTTAATCTGGATAAAATACTTAAACTCAATTAAATCACGTAAAACGAACGTTTTCTGTACAAGGCATCGTGCTGCGGCATACGCTGTTCTGCCGCAGAACACTGCCTTGTCTAGGCAGCGCATTTTACTGCGTTTTATTTACTGCCTACGACTTTCAATATTCACAAATAGTAGAATTCGACAAAGATTGAATAGAATTTAATCTTACTCAATGGAATAACGGCAAAAAGTTATAGTAAGGGTATTTTAGTCCATTAGTGCAAGAAAGCATGTCTTTTATCCCGCATGGCAAATAAGCATGTTAACTATATGTATAATGGTATTTTTTAACATTCTCACTTAATTATACGTAATCACGTATATACATTAATATCATTTATTACATTGCAAATTTGCAACTGTCACATCAATTAAATTTTATTATACAATATTTGTAATTAGAGCTTATCAAAACTATGTCCCCTTAAATGGAGTAAGAGCCCTCAACACAAGCAATAAATATTAATTAAATTTACATCCACAATTATTATATTAAATAAATAAACAATGCAACTGGATCCGTTGGAGGTGCCAGAGTTTCTGAATGGCTCGGTTGGTGACGGGGAAGATGATTTAATGACAATGGAGGGATATAGGTCGAAATCGGTTAGCATGATGTGGACAAGGGTGTTTTCTGATTTGAGGTCACGGTTTACACGATCATGATCATGTGGAGGTTTAAGGTATTTCATTTCAACAAGAACGTACGTTGGCAACATAGAATCTGCAACTAGCAAGGGTGGAAAATGCTTGAAGCGAGAGTTCGGAAGGTAAAAAAAAGGGATAATTATACTTTACTACCTGAGCTTTAAGCACTTTTCTATTTTCATACCTGGCCTTTAAAATGTCGCCGACCAATACCTGAGCTTTGGGGAAATGTCATTTTACTACCTGGGATAAGCAGTTTCCGGCGCACGCGCAATACACACGCTTTTTGAAGGGTAAATTAGTAAAATCCTTTTTCCAGCAGAAGGAGCGGGATATTTACCTCCCTTTCAGCTTTTTTTGTTTTTACTTACAGAAAATCAAAAATTAAAATTCACCGTAAACCCTAAATTCCCAATTCCAGTTTGATTTGAAACCCAGTTTGAAACACAAAATCGAATTGAAGCTGTAATAATCTCATGATAAACCCAGTTCTTCCTTTCGATTTGAAACCCTAAATTTTCAGCCCGATTTCTGCTCTATATCTTATCCATTTTTGCGCGATTAAGGCTCGATTTCAGCTCAATGACAGACTCACAGTGGGAATTGAGGAGGCCAACTGAGGTGATTCCAGCAGGAAAGCGGGTGCCTGAGTACGATTGCAAGAGCGATTTCTTCACAATCATCCTTCATCACTCTGGAAAATTTTTGATAGAAGAAGGTAAGAAATCTTATGTGGATGGGAAGGTCGATTACATTGACTATCTGCTACCTGCTGATTTGAGGAAAAGTGAATTAGTTGTAATGGCTAATGTTGTTGGGCTTAGTGGGATTTTAGAGTTTTATGGTTCTATGAATGGTAAAGATGAGGATTGTGAATGGTTATTGCCTATAACCGATGATACGCATGCTAAGGAAATGTGGCTGTATGTTTTTAAATCTAAGTTTGTAGCTTTTTATATTGATCATGAAGGGCTGAGGGTGGAAGATATTAGCTATCAGTCTAGTCAAGAATTTCAGTCAGTTGAGAAACGTATGGAGGGTTCTGGTACCGATGTTGGTGTGAAGGGTGTTGAAGCTAATGGTGTTCAAGCTAATCAATTTCAAGCTGATCAGGTGGATGATGCTGATCAGGTGGATGATGCTGAAGATAATCATGTGGATGATGCTGATGATAATCATGTGGATGATGCTGATCAGTACACTGATGAGGTCCTAGAAAAAGAAGCACAGAACAGTGAGTATATGGCTCATTTATTTGATGGTCAAGTAGCAGAAAGTGATAGTGATGGAGAGGTTTCTATGGGTGAAGATTCTGAGCTATCTGACTACCTAGTGGACAATGAGGATGAGTATGATCAAGACAATTTGGATTTCAATAAATTTGTAGATTCAGATGATGAATGGGGAAGGAAAAGGGACATCAAAGGAAAGAAGCCAGTAACAAGAAGTGAGACTGTGAAGAAGCCAGTCACAACTGAAGAAGCTGTGGTGTCCAAGCATAAACCATTCAAGGTTTTCAACCCCAAGGTGGACATGGTTAATGTTCAATTCTTTGTTGGCTTGTCTTTCAAGGATATCCCAACATTCAGGGCTGCACTGAGGCAGTATGCTATTGAAAAGGGTAGAACTTTGGTTTTTCCAATTAACTCTTCAATGAAGTTGCAGGCTAGATGTCAACAGGAAGGTTGTCCATGGAAGATATATGGGTCAAGGGTTCCCAAAGATGACACTGCCACTGTCAAATCTCTGAATGATGTCCATGAATGTGTAAGGCAAGAAAGAGTAACCCAGGCAACCTCTACTTACCTAGCAGAGAGGTACAAACTGAAGCTGAAATCAGACCCAAACTGGCCTGTTCAGTCCATGGTGGAGGTGATGCAAAGTGAAGTTGGTTGTTTGTTATCCAAAGGGAAGATGTACAGAGTCAAGCATAAGGTAGCTGCTATGGGTAATGGTGAGACAGCTGATCAGTTTGGCAAGTTGTATAGATATGCTGCTGAAGTTTTTAGGAGTAATCCAGGAAGCACATTCAAGATCAAGTCAAAGGTGGTTGGCAATCAGGCTGTCTTTCAAAGAATATATATCTGTTGGAACAGTTTGAGGTCAGGGATGCTAGATGGATGTAGGAGAGTAATATGCCTGGATGGTTGTCACTTGAAAACACAATATGGGGGTATTTTGCTGACTGCATTAGGTGTAGATGCCAATAATGGCATGTATCCTTTTGCCTATGCAGTAGTGGAGAAGGAAAAGTATACCTCATGGTTATGGTTTCTGGATTTGGTTGTGAAGGACTTGGGAATCACTGAGGGAAATGCTCAAACTTGGACTGTAATAAGTGATAAACAGAAGGGCCTTGTGGATGCAGTGACTGCTGTGATGCCT
This sequence comes from Euphrasia confusa, assembly GCA_954870475.1. Lineage (NCBI taxonomy): Eukaryota > Viridiplantae > Streptophyta > Magnoliopsida > Lamiales > Orobanchaceae > Euphrasia > Euphrasia confusa. The sequence continues at coordinate 32,170,828 of OX940960.1, forward strand.
TATTGTGAGCACAGATTTTGTGTGAGACATCTCTATGCTAATTTCAAGCTAGCCAACAAGGGCATTGGTCTGAGGGACAAAGTATTGAGTGCTGCTAGGGCAACTAGGGTTGTTGATTTCCAGGCAATAATGGCTGAGTTGGAAATAAAAGATAAAGCTGCTTTTGAATGGTTAAGCAAGAGACCTCCAAACCACTGGTCAAAGGCATTCTTTAACACATTAAATAACTGTGACATGTATGTGAATAACATGTCAGAGAGCTTCAATTCCATGGTGTTGAGGGCAAGGAGTAAAGGCATCCTTCTTATGCTGGAAGACATCAGGAAAATATTGATGAAGAGCATTGGCTTTAAAAGGAAGAACATGATGAAACATAAAGGCATTCTCTGTCCTAATATTCAGAAGGTCCTGGATGCAAACAAGGTCAAATCTCATGGGTGGTCTCCTGGATGGAATGGACATGATGAGTTTGAGGTATCTGGTCCAAATGATCAATCATATTATGTACACCTTGGTGATAGAATATGCAGCTGTAGGAGATGGCAGCTCAGTGGCATCCCATGTGCACATGTGGTTTCATGCATCTTTTATATGGGGAAAAAAGCAGAAGACTATGTTGCCCACTGCTATAGAACAGAGACATACCTGAGGATTTATAATCATTTCATGGTGCCTTTGTACAGCAAGGATGAGTGGCCAACTGTCCCTGATGATAGGCTTCCACTGGTACCCCCAAGATTGAAAACATGCCTGGAAGACCTAAGAAACACAAAAGAAAACCTGCAGCTGGAGAACTGATTGGCACTGAGAAATCAAGTAAATTGACAAGGAGAGGTATTGTCATGAATTGCAGGATGTGCAAGGCCAGTGGACACAACTCAAGAGGATGTCCATTGAATAAGAACAAGGAATCCCAACCTGAAGGCCTTGAAGTTCCACCTGCTGTGAATGCACCAAAGGCTAGAAAGGTATCAACTCTGCTTTTTAAATGAAGTTATGGGATTAACTCTGCTTTCCAGTCTATTTTTAGTAAAATTGCGCATTTTTAGTAAAATTGCGCATTTTTAGTAACTCTGCACATTTTTATGTTTGGGGGTTAACTCTGCACATTTTTATGTTTTGTTTTTGTCAATGCACATTTCTATGTATGACAGCCTGCTGCAAGCAAAAAATCTATACCTACTGAGGCATCAACAAGTGCATCTGCATCTGCAGCAACAAAAAATATACGTCCAGCAATTAGAAGAAGTCCTAGGACTAAGGGTAAGGGTCATGCAGTGCCAGCTCCACCTCCACCAACTAGGAAAAGTCCTAGAAACAAAGGCAAGGGCCCAGCTCAAAATTCAGACAATGAACCAAGAAAAAAACAAAAGAAGATAGCAGTGAAGAGCAACGTCTCCTCATCTCAACCTGCTGCAAAGGGCTCTGATCCAATTTTCACATCTCAGAAGCCTGCACATAAAGTTTTTTCATCTCAGCCCTCTGAGTTTCAGAAAGGTTATGAATCTGTCATGCAGAAACTCCCTGTGCACAAGAACTTGTCATTTTCTTCTCAGCCAATGTTCAGCCAACTGCCCATGAAGATGATGAATGTGAAGAAGTATGAAGGAGAGAATCCATAATGCTGAATTTCAAGCTATTTTGAACTTATGGTTGATCTTGGAGTTGATGACAATTTGGTGTTTCTGTAACATTTTGGTGTTTCTGAATTTGTCTACTTTTAAGTTGTTGTTGAATTTGGGTGTTTTTGAACTTAGGGTTGATCCCAATGTCTGTAACTCAATGGATAATGAAGTTGGCAGGTTCTTTTGAATGTTTATTATGAAATTGTCATATTTTGAGTTTGTCATTTGTCTCTGGTTTGTCTCACTTTTGAATCTCTGGTTTGTATCATTTGCCATTTGATCATACATTTGATCATTTTGTTAGTTAGTTACTGTGTATCATTATTGATCTCAAGGTTTGTATCTCATGTTGAAACAAGGAAAAAATTGATATTAAAACAGTGAAATGACAATAAAAATCCATTAAAAACCATCCATTAAAAATCCATTAGAAAAGTCATTACATTACAAACCATGCAATACACAAAAACAACTACACTAAATCTTCATAAGCAAAACCATAATCACTGCCAAACATGCAACCAAACAAGCCCCCAGCTTCAAATTCTTCATCTTCAACTCTCCATTCTTTTTGTTCACCTCTTCAAAGTCTGCAACTTTGGAATTGATATTCCGTAGAAGCCCAGGTATGATTTGAACGCACTTCTCACAAGCAGGTGGGTCAATCCATGTAAATTGTCCACAACCCCCTGCTTCAATGAACCAAAAAAAAAAAAAACACAAATCAAAAAACAATTGCAACTCACAAACTCAAGAAAGAAACATTTTTTTGCATCGAATACAGTTCATAGGAAGATCCAGTAACTAAAATATCTCAAATGAGAAAAGGAGATTAGGGCATAATTTCTTACCCGTGTTTTTTCACATTTCGTGAACCTCCTTCCAGGATTTAAATCTGACCAAGACGTCCGCCTCACCAAAGAGCTATCACATCGATAAAGATCTTCCATAATCGCAGAGAGAGAATCGAAGAGAGAAGCAGCGGGTTTTTTTGGGAATGAAATTAGGGTTTCAGATTTTTGATTTCAGAATTGTGAAACGTATTTTCAATATATAAACGTATTTTCAATATATAAATATTAGGTATAATTTAATTTGAGGGCAAAACTGTAAACTGCCACATTTTTCCATTCAAAAAGCGCGTGTATTGCGCGTGCGTCGGAAACTGCTTATCCCAGGTAGTAAAATGACATTTCCCCAAAGCTCAGGTATTGGTCGGCGACATTTTAAAGGTCAGGTATGAAAATAGAAAAGTGCTTAAAGCTCAGGTAGTAAAGTATAATTATCCCTAAAAAAAAATACCTTTGATTAGTGAAATGATTTCATAATCTACAGATTAAGCAAGGTCACATTTACAGTTTCAATATTTCTTTCATCGAGTTGTTTTGTTATTTGAAATAGTTACATTGAATTTTTTACTATAATAACAACCATTTTTATTTTTTATTAAAATACTCTATTATTTTTTGTACACTTTTACCTGAGTAGTATATAATATAAATTTATAATAAAGTAAAAAAAAGGGGAAGAACAAATAAATAGATAAATAAATGGCATGAACAAATTTAATCCATATGTCGTGGCGATCGCAGAGTGAGCAGATTTGACGGCTCAGATAACGACACGTTTCTATGCCACAGCCAACCAGGAGCGTGCATACATATATATCATCATTCATCACTAGCATTCTCACGAAACTGAAAAACACTAGCATTCTCACGAAACTGAAAAAAGAAAACTAATCTGAAAAATCGATCGGGTTTATATTTCTCCACCAATAACTGGATCTATTTCAATGGCTGATAAATCATTCAAGTACGTGATCCTCGGTGGCGGTGTAGCGGCTGTGAGTGATTCCTACAGCTTTTCTTTTTCCGCTATTTATTACTCACAGTATTATGAAATTTGGTCGATTCGTTACTTTCAATGCCGATATGGGTTTTAATGTATTTTTTTCCCGGAAATATATTGTATGATCTGAAAAAATGGAGCACTAAGAAATGAAAATCTCATTTTCCTGTTTTAAAGTTTGATATGGGCTTGAATTTTAATCACTGTGTTTTTTTAATGTAATCTTACAGGATTGATCTAAAATTAGTTTTTTAGGGTTTCAGCATTTTCCCTCAATTTAAGGGGTGTTGTTGTATTTGAATCGGAGATCGGTTTATGGTTACAGGGTTATGCTGCTAGGGAATTTGCGAAGCAGGGAGTTAAACCCGGTGAATTAGCTGTCATTTCCAAAGAGTCGGTACGATGCTCAAAGCTAATCTTTGCTTTCCTCCTTCAAGTGAACATATATAGTCATATTATCAGTCACACCATTGGATTCTGGTTTCCTGGAACGAGAAGGAATTATTATGATTCTTGTACTATTCTTAGCTTGGTTAATGATGGTTTTCAGGTGGCTCCTTATGAACGTCCAGCACTAAGTAAGGCCTACCTATTTCCCGAGGGTATGTGTTCTTATGTTGAGTCGGAGGATAATATATACTTGCCCATTTTTTGTTTTATTTATTAGACCACATTTTTTTGCCATCTCCAAATTAAAAAACAAATCGTTCTCACTTTTTTTCCAGTTTTGGAACCTTCTTTCACACTCACATATTTATGTTTGAGATGTTTTTTCTTTCTTGGTGTTTGATATCAAATAGCTTTAGTGGGTTTCAGTAAGCTCCTATGATGGTTATTAAAAAAAAGGGATTATGAAAAGGAGAAACTAGCAAAAAGCTGATTTTACTAACTTTCGTATTTCCCACAGGAACTGCAAGGCTTCCAGGTTTTCATGTCTATGTCGGAAGTGGTGGGGAGAGGCTCCTTCCCGAGTGGTACACTGACAAAGGTAATTAATGTCCTTAGCAACATTAACATTGGAGATTGCATCACATATTTCTTACATATGCTCGTGTTTGATAATTTATTACAGGTATATCTTTGATACTCAGCACAGAAATTGTGAAAGTGGATCTTGCTTCGAAGACACTCACCAGTGCAGCTAGCGAAGCATTTAAGTATCAGACGCTGGTTATAGCCACCGGTTCTACTGTTAAGTATCATATTTTCGCAAATTTACCACCTGTTTTATCTTTCATTAATCATTCCTTGTATTGATAGTTTTTAATTTTTGGGGCTTAGATTGATAAAACTAAGCAATTGAAGCCCACAAATCTAGGATGGTATTTGACATCTTGAAGTTCTTAGTCATCTAAAGCAATTTTTAAAATCATAGTCCCGATAAATGAATTTCATGTTTGTGAAAATAATATTAATACTCCTTACATCTTGGTGTAACAATTAGCCTTGGAATATAATGGTAAGGTACCAAACAAATCTTTACAATATTTGTGGTTCTTTAACTGTCGGTTTCTATCGATACCCTCCAGAAGGGACAGTTTTTTAATCTTTTAGGCCCCGAGTTGATAATTAACAATCGTTCAGGCCCTAAACTGATAAAGGTTTGGGTGGATTTGGGTTACTGACACCTGTTTCTGATTCTGTGCTTTCCCTTGCTCAGGTCATCAGATTAACCGACTTTGGCACACAAGGTGCTGATTCCAAGAACATCTTTTACGTGAGGGAAATTGATGAAGCGGAAGAACTTGTCAAAGCCATCAAAGCAAAAACAAACGGGAAAGCCGTGGTGGTCGGTGGAGGGTACATTGGTCTGGAGCTAAGTGCAGCTTTGAAAGTCAATAATTATGATGTCACCATGGTTTTCCCCGAACCTTGGTGCAGTAAGTCAAATTTGCTATTCCTTTTAATTCTTAGTGCTTTTGACACACCTTTAATCTGAGAGTGCTTACATCTATGTTTTGCAGTGCCTAGACTATTCACCGCTGGAATAGCTGCTTTTTACGAAGGTTACTATGCTAACAAGGGAATCAATATCATCAAGGGCACAGTAGCCGTTGAATTTGGCAGCAATGGAAATGGGGAGGTGACATTAAGTACCCTTTTTTGTGACATATAATGACAGACCCAAAAGAAAAAAAAAATCACTTTAAAAAGTACACAAATGTATTATCCTTATAAATGGCATGGGTTTTTTCTGAAATTTCAAGGGTATTTAAATATAGTGTCCTCTGTAATTATGAAGGATAGTTTTTGTTCGGGTTAATTGTTATTTGACAAACTCAAATTCACATGAGATGCCTTTCCCTTTATAAAAAAAAACAGGTTACTGATGTAAAACTTAAAGATGGTAGGGTGCTAGAAGCAGATATCGTTGTTGTTGGTGTAGGTGCCAAGCCGCTTACAACATTGTTCAAGGGCCAGATCGAAGAGGAAAAAGGTGGTATCAAGGTGTGTGCAATTTCACCCTAAATTACTTGTTACTGCTTCAAATGTGACGGCATTTATAATGAATGATCTATTGATCTTGTTTGCTTCCAGACTGATGCTTTCTTCAAAACAAGTGCGCCCGATGTGTATGCCGTGGGTGATGTTGCTACATTCCCCTTGAAGTTGTATAATGAAATCAGAAGAGTCGAACACGTTGATCATGCTCGCAAATCTGCCGAACAGGCTGTAAAGGTAATCTGTTGTTATAATGTTTTAGCTTAATGCAGCAAGTTCTATGCATCAACTTGACAGCAATGCTAACTGGATTTTCCCATCAAGCTAATTACAATATCTACTCCTGATACATCTTTCAAAATTAAAAATAAGGATTGATTACAAAGGTTTGGTCATTAGGTTCAGCCAAATTACAAATAAAAAAAACAGAGACTTAATATTACAAAACTCACAATTAAGGCTATATCCCAGTTGCATGTTGCCCTGCTCTTACTATAGCCAAAGTGTATTGCTGATGTTCATTGGATTTTCTTAGAACTATACCTAAACTTCTCCTAAACATTGGATGTTCATTGGATGTTCCCTAAACATTTTGTGAGTAACAAATACCTAAACTTCTCCTCTACAGTTTTCATATTTACAAAGAACCATAAAAGAGAAGATGGGTCAATATGTAATATTCTTAAATTTGAGGGTTGTAATTGTAAAATATTTTTTTACTTCAGTTATTCGTTATACTGAATCTTTGGATCTATATTTATACAATGAAAACCGTCCACGCGTTTTTGATTCTGCAGGCGATTTTCGCAAGCGAACAAAGGACATCAATCGGTGAATACGACTACCTCCCATATTTCTACTCCCGCGCCTTCGACCTGTCATGGCAATTCTACGGCGACAATGTTGGTGATGTAGTGCTCTTTGGCGACAACCAACCGACGTCTCCATCTCACAAGTTCGGTTCCTACTGGATCAAAGATGGTAAAGTTGTTGGCGCGTTTTTGGAGAGTGGTACCCCCGAAGAGAACACATCAATCGCCAAAGTCGCAAGGGTCCAGCCTCCGGTGGCTAGCTTGGAGCAGCTGGCCACAGAGGGTCTCACCTTTGCAAGTAAAATTTGAAAACAAGTAGCTTTTTGGTGTGGCACAATACAGTTGCGCTGTTTTATTGAGAATGTTACATTTACTTGTGAGTGATAAAATGTATGAACACTGCTAAATGTATTTGTACTTCCTTACTTTGAATAAAACTGTCTGATTTATTTAGTGTTCGTTGCTGGTGTGACTGTAAGACGAGGCCATTATTATTGGACAGAGTGGTTATTATATTAATTTTTGAAATTTACTTTTAACCAAAATGTATTTATCTTTAATCTAACAGATAATTTTAAATCTAAAAGCCTAAAGCTTACTTTTGTATACAATTCACTCTCTTCTGCTTGCCGTATTGGGAGGCAATGTCAGCCCTGCAGACAGTGATTCGAAGGACATACTTCCCTCCGGTAAGAACTTACTACCTCTGTCTGATAGTTTATATGCATATACTCATTATGAATACTTGTTTTTTAGGATGGCTAGACTTATAAGAACACTTTGTGATTATTTTTGTTTTATGGAATTGCGTTAATTGCTATGATAAATTGAATAATTTATAGTACATTTAAACCTGAATATTGTTTGCCTTGCACATTTCTAACCAGCAATTGCAATACAGATTATGTTTATTGTCTTTTGTTCCCTACGTTTGTAGTTGGCGTTGAAGCTGATAACGATACGATTGAGCTTCTCTTGACACAAGTCAAGAGAAAGGAGGATATCACAGAATTAATTGCCGCCCGACGTGAGAAGTTGGTATATGTACCTGCTGGTGGTGGTGCTGTTGCAGTTTTTCTGCATCCGACGGAAATGGTGCAGTTGTTCCATCTGCATTTGAGGCCAACAAAGAAGAGAAAGCGGAGGAGAAAGAGGAACCAGATGATGTAAGTTGTCTTTCTGATTATATAGTTGCATCTGTAATGATTAAATTTTATGTTTATGTATGTACAGTATGCTGAAATAATTATAATAAATGGTTGGCAGCTAGAACTTAGAAGTATAATTTGAGAGGGAAAATGGTGGTGTTTTTTTGGCTAGTAGTTTGTTTGTTATTTTCCCCGGCCACATCCAAATTTCCAATCAATTTCGCAGTGCCTCACAATTTGGTTTTGGCTCAGAGTTGCAATGAAAACAGTTACTACATCGTTGTTGGATGTTTGTACAATGACAAGCCATTGTAATTTCAACGCATCCATTGCCACCATAATCAAGGTTTGATAACATTGTGCTAATAAAAAGCCGACGCGTTATAATACGACACAAGAACAGGGCTTCTAACACTGTGCTTTGGGTCACTCCACACTATCGACCCCGACAAATAATTCGTGCCTTGGGGCAGCTTCCCCTTCAGCGTCACCGTAAACGATCCCTTCTGGTAAGGCCTGTTAAAAGTCAACACACTGGGGTTGACTTTGATAGAGAGACCCTGCGGAGAAGTGACATCGGCCTTGTACACTGATTTCTTAGACCCTACATTAGTGACCGTGCGGTAATATACTTCCGAGATGGCTAATTTTCTGTTCTTGACTTGAAAGTATATCGAGGGATAGTTGAGCCCATCAGCTCCTTTCGCTCGTGGAATGTTGGAGCAGTTGAATCTTTTCGTGCCGGTTATGAGAATAATTTCTCTGCTCGTGTACCCTTGCTTGCAGAGCAAACTTATGTAGGATGTAGTGTCTATATCATAAATGAGACCCGGGTGCAGAGCTTTGGTCGGGTTTAGTTGTCCCGACCCAGAGGCTAACTCGGCCTCCCTCGGCTTTTTCTTGAACTCAGTTGCTGCGTAAAGCGCACCAGATATCAGGTATCAGATATTCGTGGTGTCGAAGGAAAAAGACAGAAAGCTTAATTACCGGTGGTCATCAGAGCTGACTTAATGGCTGCCGGGGACCACCTCGGATGCTTTGTCTTGACGTAGGCAGCAGCCCCTGTAACGTGAGGTGTAGCCATCGAAGTCCCGGATTCCACCATGAAATTCACCACCCTTTTATCACTGCCTGATCCGGTAACCGTGCGCCATTTCGTGTAAGCTGCCAGGATGTCGACTCCGGGAGCCGCAATGTCGGGCTGCACATGTACATTTCAAAACTTCGATACTCAACAAAGGAGATATATATATATATATATATATAATGCAATGTGATCTGATTACCTTGAGTATGTTAGGGCTCAATTCCTGAGGTCCTCTGGATGAGAAGGGAGCTATAATGGCGTCGGTAACGTTGATGCTCGTCGTCTTGAATATGACAGCTAGCGGTGACCTGTAAAAAAAAGTAGTTAAAACGACGTTAGCATCGATCTAGGCTGAGAAATGGATCGAAATTACGCGTACGTACTTGGTGGAGTTGATGTACTTGTCGATCTTTTTACCATCGTCGTAGCTGACATAGCTTGCGAGACCGTATGTAGGGTACGCGCTGTCTATGTAATAATTATCGGACATGATCGTTCCCGCCCCGCCCATGTAGGGTATGGTGTTATCTCCGCCTCCGCCCTGACAATAAACGATCTTCCCTCTGATCTTCGTCTTGCTCAACGTCCCGATATCACAGGCACTGCCTCACACCAACAGAGTGAGTACTGAGTACTGAGTATATATGTAGTGTAGTTTTTTCGAGTGTTTACCTGAAATTTCCCATTAGGTTACCGGTAGCGTTTCTCGCAAGAGCTCCGTTTACCAGAGGGTAAAATTTTTTCTTGGGCGAAAACGTGTTCAGCGCAACACCCTGTCGAAAAACCCGATTACATGTTTTACGAAACGAAAAAAAAAAAGAAAAAGTCGAGATTAACGTACGTGGATGTTATCCCCGTTTCCCAGCTTCACTCCGGTCACGAACTTCCTGTCTGTGGTGCTGGCGGCCACCGTGAGCAGCCAGGGGGCCACGTTCTGGACGAGGCCCTCGGCGGGCCCGTCGTTCCCTCCGGCGGAGACGGTCAGTATCCCCTTTCGGGCCGCGTGGAAGGAGCCGATCCCGATGGAGTCCATTGTGAAATTACGGCTGTTGCCCCCGATGGAAACGGAGATCACGTCGACCCCGTCAGAGATGGCAGCGTCGAAGGCCGCCAGCAGGTCGGCGTCCTGGCAGCCTATCCCCCAGCACACCTTGTAGCTGGCGATTCGGGCCGAAGGGACGCACCCGCGGGCCAGGCCCGTCCCGATGCCGTATATGTTGGCCCCGGCCACGGGGAGCCCGGCCGCGGTCGAGGCCGTGTGGGTCCCGTGCCCGTCGTTGTCGACGGGGGTCGTTTCGTCGTCGTAGACCATGCCGTCCAGGTTGAAGAATCGGGCCCCGATGATCTTGCTGTTAATTTGGTGTTAAAACAAAAATAATGATTTGTAAGAAGAATGATGTTTGTATGTATAGAGAGCATTAGGGTTTTGAGGTAACTTGCTTGTTGCAGCCGGTGAAGTTGGCGCCTTTGTCGCATTTGCCCTTCCATTTCTTGGGCGGGGGCCCGAGCCCCTTGTCGTCGAAGCTAGGGGATCCTTCCCATATTCCCGTGTCGAAGATGGCGACGATGGTGTCGCTCTCGGTCCGGGCCCCGCGGTTGATGCTCGACTCGTCTTGAAGAGGGAGGCCGAGGAAATCCCACGATCTCGTCGTTTGGATCTTTAGGACTTTGTTCGGAAAAACCGACACCACGCCTTCTGCCTCTGTATTGATTCAAAATGAAAATACTGCATGAGTTCGTCAAGTATTATGTGTACGATACAAATGAAACGAAATCAAGGGTTCGTTCGTACGTACCTGATAATAATTCCGCTTCATGAGGAAGAAGTCGAGCTGCGAAGCCGTTGAAGCTCTTCCCGTAGCTGTATATCCTGGAGTCCCTAGCTATCGTTTCACTGGAAATCACAGCACATGAACCATATATGTATACATCAAGCTATATAGTGTGGAGTGTAATAATTTTGTAATGTAGAGATTTTGTAATTACTCTCCAATGGTTTTCGAAAGAAGGCTGTGGTGCTCGTCCATCACGGATAGCGTGTTCTTCGGCACTTCTCCCATGTACACGATGTACGTCTGATAAAAAAATCACAAAAAATGCATCATTGATCCGAAAGAAAGCGCCGGATTATGCAAATGAGTAGGCGGGGGACTTAATTGGTCGAGGGTACCTGTCTCTCGGCATCGTTCGATGCATTGCTGACGAGGATTGCGGCATCGAGACACAGTAGGCCAAGCAATGTAAGCAACAACAGCTTCTGTTTTGAAGGCTTCATTGTACTATAACTTGTGTGTATGTGTGTGTGTTGGTGGTACTTGGTAGTGGGGATGAGAGTGATGAGTTTTGGTTGCAATAATAATAATAATAATGAGAATAAGAAAGAGAGTTTATAGGCATGGATAATGGATCGCGAACAAGATCTCACCACTAGATATCCTGATTATAATGACGCGTTTTTCTTTTGAACCAAATCAAACCCTAACATCATATCCCAAATAAATAGATAGTACTTCTCTTTTTTTTATTTTCGTGAAAGAAAATTGTTTTATTTCTATAGGACAAAAGGGAGTAATATTTTATGTACGATAATAAAAGTAAATATCTCATATGAAATTGAAGTAACATTTATGATCAATCAATCAATCAATCAATGTATTTTAAGGAGAAGTGCTAAATGCGTGACATTACACATGAGCAAATTATAATTAGGTAAATGCGTGACATTGCACATGAGTTTATTATTGGGTAAAAGTAAAACAGAAAAGGATATACGCACGGATGTATGACCTAAATAAAGGGATGGTACGTAACCTCCGTATCCGGAACTCCCACTACAACGACAAGAGAGACCACCAATACCCTTGCCGGAATGCTATTGCCATTCTCCGATAGTTCTCGACGGTTATTGGAAAGTTGATAGAGCTTATTCAACGTCCTTAAGACCCTGCTTAAGGAAAACTTACGAGAGAAATGACGTGCATGAAGCGCAACAATGAGTATTGTAGTGGGTGTCGTTACGCAATTCAAGAGCAATTTGGGGAAAAGGTGTTTGAAAGTTGTGACTTGTGAGAAGCTTGAGTTCAAAGTATTTGAAAGTCGAGCTGATCGATGTGATGCTAACAAGGAAGATAATGTTTATGTTGGTGGTAAAAATATATATAGTATCATTACCGCCAACAAGTTTAAGACATACTATCTCTTTATCATTTTTATGATGGATTGTTAGAATCTTTTAAATTAGTTTGACAATAATTAATATAATTTATTGAAGAATAACACAGAAAATATAAAACACAAAAAATATAATACTTACTAATCAATATAATTTATTGAAGAATAACACAGAAAATATAAAACACAAGAAAATATAATACTTACTAATCAATATAATTTATTGAAGAATAACACACAAAACATAAAACACAAAAAATATAATACTTACTGCAACTTTAATTATAATATATTTGTACTAATGCGCAAATTCTGTACAGCAAATATATTATGCTTGCGCAAATATATTTTGATATAAACATAGCAAATATAATTTGCTAGCGCAAATATATTTACTTTTCTTGCGCAAATATATTTATATATATAGAACTAACTTTTTTTGATAGAGGCTTGCACAGCAATCTCCTAAGACAGAAATTCGCCCACTACTCGGACGTCTATCTTGCAGATACAACTATCTCTAATTGTATCTCTCTCAAATATATTAGTAAGAAAGAAACTTTTTCTTGTTCTGTACAAAGAAACTCTTCTTACTCTGTTTTTTTCTTTATGCTTTGTGATTTCTCTTTATATAGACTATAAAACAAGAAGTTATACTTTCTAAACGTTACAATATTCTGAAACGTTGCATGAGTTCATTCAAAAGAAAACTCATCCAAAAGTTGTAACCTCTTCCCTTAACGGTATTCTTTTATCAGAATATTTATTCAAAATTAATAAATAAAAATAATTTAGATTAAATAATTCAAAATAAATATTTAGATTGTTAGAATCTTTTAAATTAGTTTGACAACAATCAATATAATTTATTGAAGAATAACACAGAAAACATAAAACACAAAAAATATAATACTTGCTGCAACTTTAATTATAATATATTTGTACTAATGCGCAAATTCTGTACCGCAAATATATTATGCTTGCGCAAATATATTTTGATATAAAGCAAATATATTTTGATATAAACATATATATATTTATATATATATAATCATAATTACGCAAATATATTTTGCTAGAACAAATATATTTACTTTTCTTACGCAAATATATTTATATATATAGAACTAACTTGTTTGGATAGAGGCTTGCGTAGATCTTGCAGGATACAACTATCGAACTCTCGTTGTTACACACCAACTTGAGATCCTTGCAAACTCTAATTGTATCTTCTGAAATATATTAGTAAGAAGAAACTTTTTCTTGTTTTGTACAAAGAAACTCTTCTTGTTCTGTTTTTTTCTTTATACTTCGTGATGTCTCTTTATATAGACTATAAAACAAGAAGTTATACTTTTCTTTATACTTCGTGATGTCTCTTTATATAGACTATAAAACAAGAAGTTATACTTTCTAAACGTTACAATATAATGATAAGTCGTTTTCGTACGGGTTAAATCAATTAAATTTGTAATCGAACTAGTTGCCGAAACAACTTGCCCGAGTCGATCTCGAGGAACACTACTATCGGCGTGTAAAAGTGTTTATTTATTTGCAACGAGAAAAAGAGAAAGAAATAGCATAATGCAAAGTTTGGTTTGTTTTTATTTTAAACTATGGACTAATTAATAGAATGAAAAGACGAGTACTAGTAAAAAAAGGTTTTTGAAATACTAAGAGAAAGGATTAGGGATCGAGATTCTCAATTCTCGATTTCAAAGTTCGATAAGAGTTCGCATAGATCACACTAGAACGCCCGTTTCCGGTTGGTTCACACGTGTTCGATCAAACTACTAGAACGCCCGTTGCCGGTTGGTTCACACGTGGTTCGATTAATTCCAAATTATTTTGCACAAAACATTTTAACAAACACCTTTCAAGCGATCAAAAATCAAACCCCTACTCTCGAGAATTAAATCACCCTAACCCTAATCGAATAATTTAGCTATTCATCCTTTGAATTGAAATCAAACAATTTAGTATAAACGAAAACATGATTACGAGAATTAAATAAGAAACGAATACGTAAAATAAAGAGATCAAGAACACAAAGAAGAAAAGAAAAGCTTACTACGATTAACAATCAAGAACGAGCATCTATCGGCGGCTAACTCCGACTTTTACCGAGATTCGAAAACAAGAGAAGACAAAAGCTAAAATCTCTCGGGAACCGAGTTCTAAGTCTACCAACGTGCGTCCAAAATCAGAGAATGAAAAGTATGTTTCGAATAGGGTAAAACCCTATTCTTGTACAAAACGCGCAGGTCAACGAAAGTCAAACAACTTCAGAAAACGCGGACCAAACGGCCGCCTGGGGGGTCAAGCGGCCGCCTGCCCAGCACTCCAGAACCCTCGGACCATCCAGCGGAGCGGCCGCCTGGGGGGTCAGGCGGCCGCGTGAGGCTTGCTCCAGCCCGTTCTGCCAAGGGCACCAGGCGGCCGCTTGGGGGGTCAAGCGGCCTCCTGCCTGGGTTTTCAGCTTCGTCGACTCGTCGCTTCGTCCACTCGTCGCCTCGTCCACTCGAAAATGCCTCTAAAATCGCCAGTAATCCCATATGCCCTGCACACTACGCAAACACGTGAAACGCACCAAAACCAAGAGGAAAACTATCGACACGACACAAACTCACACAAAACAACACAATACGACACGATAAAACAACACAAAAACTGACTCATCATATAACGTTGCATGAGTTCATTCAAAAGAAAAATCATCAAAAGTTGTAACCTCTTCCCTTAACGGTATTGTTTTATCAGAATATTTATTCAAAATTAATAAATAAAAATAAAATAAAGTTTTAATTTTGGCACGTCATTAAGACAAATGTCCAATATTAAAAGCCACTTATTTTACTGTACGAATAAACTCTGATAAGCTTCAACAAGTATTTTCAAACTGATAAGCTTCAACAAGTATTTATTTGAAAATACAAAACAAGAAAAAAAATTGGTGGAAAATGACAATAAATTTCACTATAATTAATATGATGATATAATCATTTTCTTAATATAATTTTAAATCTCTTTTTACCGATTAGGAAATAATCAATTGGATTGATCTTCTAGCCAAATATACTACATCTAAAGTTCGGCAAAAAATCGTTGGATGCACAAAAAATCTCATATGGGTTTGAAACTGTGTTACCAGGTCGAGTCGGGTGTTGGCGCCGTCCCAAGTAGCTGGGTCGGTCGCCACCAATGAATTTGGTCGCTCCGAGTAACCACGATCAACGAGGTTGGCCGCCCTCGAGTACATTTCAATTTTTTGTTTCTCTCTCAAAACCTTAAGCAGTTTTGAGTTATAAATCAAAAGTATTTATAATATGGAATAATTATTAAGGATGTCAATCGGGTTAGCAAACTCGATTTCAAACCGTCAAACTATTTCGATTTGAACTGAAATTTTTCGAGTAGTAAATTAGTAGCTCAAACCTTACAATTTTCGGTTTCTAACTAGCCTAAGATAAAAAAATTAATATTATTATAATAAAATAATACATGTTAATGCAAATTTAATTATTTATATTTAGTAAATAATTTTTATAATTATAATATTTCTTTATATTCCTTGGTGTCATAGCTTTTTTTTTGTAATTTATAGAAGTATGACAACGGTAATTTACAAATGAGTTGAATTTAATTTAATGAATGAAAATTTGAGATGTTAGGTGATAAAAATGAGGTAAAACAAGTATTGAATTGTAAAATCAAATCGAATTGTAAAAAAATAAAAATATTTTGTATAATATCAGACCAATTTCAGTTCAAATTATTTCAGTTCAATTCATACTTATTGATCGGTTTTAATATATAATTAAAATAAAATAAAATAAAATAAATAATTCGAATTAATGTTATAATATTTTTAATATTTTTTAAAAAAATATCTAACAATTTATAAAAATTATTATTATATTTATTTAAAAATTAATTTAATTTATTTTAATTCATTTCAAATTCATTTAGTTCAGTTCAAATAAATTCAGTTCAGTTTAATCAGTTCAAATAAAAAAAAATGTCTTTAATATATTTGTTCGGTTCAAAGAAAGTAGTTCAAATAAAAAAACATGTTTTTAATATATTTGTTCGGTTCAAAGAAAGTTTCAGTAAAAAAAACATGTTTTTAATATATTTGTTCGGTTCAAAGAAAAAATCTCTAATTACTTTCACTAAAAAAAATGTCCTTAATATATTTGTTCGGTTCAAAGAAAAAATCTCTAATTATTAATAGAAACTGACCTAAAATTGAAATCTTGACCATGTGAATTTTATATATGGTCAACTTATTTTTCTTCTTTCTTTAAATAGGCAAAACTGATGTAATTTAGTTAAACTATTCATAACAATAAATAGTGAGATTTGAATAACTAGCTTAGTTTATGTTCGATTTCCAATATATTAATTATACAAGAAAATTTCATATAATTAGTTAGGTTGACTTAATTTATGTCGATTTTCAATAATTAGTTAAGTTAATTTTTTTTCAAAACTATATAAGGAGACATCAACCTATGCCATCATCACCAATTTAAATAGACAAGAAGAAATCAAAATCAAGAAATTGTTGAAGTTCAAAAAAATGATGAAAATGTTGAAATATTGCTTGTTTGCCATTCTCATCGTTTCTCTCGCATCGGGTAATATTATACTTCTCCAAGTCCTTAGCTCCTTTAATTTACATACACAATAAATGTACAAAATTAGTTCGATCTCAAAATCAAATTAATTTTACTCAAACTTGCACTCGCACATCTTGAAAATACTTGTTTTCAACAATCAATATTTGACATTTGTTTCTTATTTTACAAATTGCATTCTATAGTTAAAACTTTGTAATTAATTATTATATTAACCGATTTAATTTATTTATTTATTTTGATGCAGTTAGTTCCGGGAAAACATGCCAGAGAAATGTGAACATACCTGGGGGTGCTGACTGCAGAGTCTTACCCTTAGACGCTTGCTTGCAAGAGTGCAGGAATATCTTCAAAAATAATTTTGTTGAGGTTAAATGTTTTGATGAAGGATCCTGCGGATGTTTTTACCGTTGTTAATTTTGATTTTTGAAATGAAATAAAATACACATGAGAGTGATCATGGTGTAAGAAATATTGATCATATGGAAAACATTTTGTCCTTTTCTTTTGTGTTCTAAAACTAGACATGCATGAGAGTGTTCTATCAACAATCAATTAATCTACAATTAATTAATTAATACAAATGTTTACAAGAGAATATTGCAAATAAGAAAAATCATTTGTAATTAAATATGATCTTGTATATTGTAAATAGTTGGACTAAGAATAGTTGCCTTGTACATATATAACTGAAAAGACAATCTGTCATAGTAATATATATATATATATATATATATATATATATATATATATATATATATATATTTTGATATTGTTTTTAAAAATATGTATTTTTTCATATGCTTAATTATTAATAGAAGTAGATTGTATAATTTTATTTTAATTTATATATATATATATATATATATATATATATATATATATATATATATATATATATATATATTGATATTGTTTTTAAAAATATGTATTTTTTCATATGCTTAATTATTAATAGAAGTAGATTGTATAATTTTATTTTTATTTTGTTAATTTACATGACATTATTAGTTAATATTTATTATATCAGACAGTTATTACACTCTTTTATAATTATAATCTTAAAATATTTTTATTAATAAAAAATCTAAAAAATAAAATATTAAATTGTAAGCATTAATTTATGCGGTAAAACTTAAAATATTATAAACTATACTACTTTTTTCTCGTTAAATAGTTCTTTTATTTATTTATTTTTTTGGTTCAATAAAAAGAGGTGTATTTAATACATGGTACACAATTTTTTTAATATTAATTATAAAAATAAATAATTATCATTAATACAAATACAATAAATACATAACAAATACAAAAAATAATTTTTTATAAAATCAAAATAATCATTATATAAAATAAAATTGAGATTTTGGATAAAGTGATTTTTTTTAAATTTCAAATTTAAAGTAACTCACTTTTTCAGAATTATAAATATGTGCAATTTATTTAATATTATTTGAATTTTATTAATTTATTGAGAATTATTAATTATTATTTATTATATAAATCACACTTTATTACACTATTATGTAATTAAATCTAGAAATTACTCTAATAAATAAAAAATCTAAAAAAATTAAACATTAAATTTTAAACCAAATTTTATACGTGTAAGTTTTAATATTATATATTATAATACATTTTTTTAAATTACTCAAAATATAAATTATCATTTACAAATATATTAATTATTTATAGATATAATTTTCATTAATATACTTTAATTTAAGGGTGATTTTGGATAAAGGATAATTTTTTATGTTTGTTTAAGATTAAAGGACTCATCTTTTCTTAATTATTAATCAGGGAATAAAATGTAATTAAAAAAAAAAAAAAAAAAACATGCGGTGGAAAACAAATAAGAAGGCGGTTAACAAATGCAGTTAATACCTTTGATTATAATTATAACTTTAGCAATACTCTAATTAATAAAAAATACAAAATTTACAAACACTAAATTTTAAAAAATATTTTACGAGGTATTACATGTAATTTAATAAATTGTAATACCCCTTTTCCAAAATAGTTCTTAATTTAATACAAAGATAACTATAGGGGATGATGTCACTCTGCAGTCGACCATTCAAATAATGATCGCCGACCATTCAATTAAATCATGTAGTAGGTGATTTGAGATTTTGAGTTGTGACTAAGAAAACCATGGCGGCTGAAACAAGCAGGAGGATATCAGCTGCTTCGGCTAGGGCTCATACCCGTAAAA
Source organism: Euphrasia confusa (assembly GCA_954870475.1). Lineage (NCBI taxonomy): Eukaryota > Viridiplantae > Streptophyta > Magnoliopsida > Lamiales > Orobanchaceae > Euphrasia > Euphrasia confusa. The sequence goes on from OX940960.1 coordinate 32,189,822, forward strand.
CTAAACCAATCGCCGCTTCCAAATTTTCAGGTTTTTTTATTTTATTTTTAATTGTTCTTGCTCACCCATTCGAATTCCAGTGATAGATTTTTGTTGGTATTAACTATTGATGATGAGACAAAAAAATTCCATAGGAATTCGGGTCTGATTTTGTTTTTTTCTCATTTTCCGAATTCGAGCTTTAAACCAACTTACTAGTATTTCAGGCATATTCAAGAAGATTCTGCTTGTATCCTTTGTTGGATTGTTGGCTTGGGCTTACCAGGAAGCACGACCTCCTCCCCCAAAAACGTGTGGGTCTATAGACGGCCCCCCAATCACAGCTCCAAGGATCCAACTCAAGGATGGCAGATTCTTGGCTTACAAAGAATTTGGTGTCCCCAAAGACTACGCCAAGCACAAAATCATATTTGTCCATGGTTACGATTCTTGCAGGCACGATGTTGCGCCGATAACTTTACATCTCTCGCCGGTAACTACAATTTCTATAGGAGAAATCATGTTTACAACTATATACTTACACGCCTCAATTTTATCAAAATACTTGTAACAATGTAAAAATATCGACTCTGGACACGATTTCACAACCAATTGGCGACTGAATTTTTTATGTAGTTAAAAGGACTTTTGCACTCTGACTGCATGTTTTTGTCTTGAAAATTCGTTCCGTCGTTTGTAGGATATTGTAGAAAGTCAAGGAGTGTACATTGTTTCATTCGATAGGCCTGGTTATGGAGAGAGTGATCCTAACCCTGAACAAACTGTCAAAAGCATCGCCTTTGATATTGAGGAGCTTGCTGATCAGTTAGGGTTAGGATCGAGATTCTACATTCTTGGGTTCTCATTGGGCGGACAGATAGTCTGGACATGCCTCAAGTACATTCCACATAGGTACATAATTTCTTAACCATGGGTTAGTTATTTTAGTGAAGGTTATGGAATTTCATTTTATTATTGTGTTTCTGAACTATTTTGTATCTTTTGTATTTTTGTACCGTCACATGCTCATATCTATGTTTATATATCATAGTTGGTACTTCGTAGTAAGCTAATAGTGATTTTTTGTAAGCTTTTACAAAAAAAGCCCCGAGTGTAAATCACAATTTTTATCCAAAGTAACATGATGTAATCATGAATAGGTTGGCAGGGGCAACTTTGCTAGCACCAGCGGTGAATTATTGGTGGCCCGATATTCCATCAAACATGTCAGAAGAAGCATATAAGCGACAGTTGCCACAGGACCAATGGGCTCTTCGTGTAGCCCACTATGCACCTTGGCTTAACTATTGGTGGAACACCCGAAAACTGTTTCCTGGTTTCAGTCTTATCTCTCACAGTCCCAAAGTACTTTCCCCCCATGACGTGGAGCTAATTCCGAGGATCGGTTCTATAAGGAAGGAGTATCAGGTAATAATATCGGTGTTGATTACATATATTATTAGCAACTCCTTGCAAAAAGATGTATACTATGTCGAGCTTGTCTTACAATCTGACTACTAAACGTGAATCTGATTATTACAAAAAAATACCTTTCAGGTGTTTCAACTATAACAAAACAACTTTTGAAATGGAAAAAAATATACTTGGGTTTATTCACTGTTAATGTTAAATGGGATGACTATAATAAGTTTATATGTTGGTGGGTGTGGGGAGGGGGTTGAAAATTGAAATGCTATTTTTCTCACGAAAGGAGTACATACAATGCCAAAAAAAAGCAAGTCGTAGTTTTTGTAATTTTGAAAGCTGTTTTTCTTTTGTTTAATTTGGGCAAACCTTGGGGTAGGTTTTGTAATTATCCGTTTTTATTATTATTGATTCATTCTTTTAGGTGCCAATGGAGAGTGACTGAAAACATACATCATTTTCTGAACTGAAAACTTTTTAATTAGATAAAATTATGTTTAGTGAAAGATTGCTGGTTTTTCCTTGATTAAACGAAACCTCCACTATTTAAATGTACTTTTGATGGCGGACACCTAGATTGAACATCTCATTTCCTCATTTATTATCCTGGGCATGACCAGGCTCAGGTAAGACAACAAGGGGAGTTTGAGTCCCTCCACCGTGATCTGGAAATCGGGTTCGGAATCTGGGAATTCAGTCCGTTTGATTTGAAGAATCCATTTGCAGAAAATGAAGTGTCCTCCTCCATTCATTTATGGCAGGGAAAAGAGGATAAAATTGTCCCTGTTACATTGCAGCGTCTCATTGCTCATAAGCTGCCATGGATTCAGTATCACGAGTTGGCCACAGCCGGTCATATGTTTCCATATGCTGATGGAATTTCTGATTCTGTCATACAAGCACTTTTAGATGGTAACAAAGGGCTTTCATAGGGGTGCTTGGAATCTTAAATTATTTTTGAATTGCTGCCTTCATTTAAGCTCCTCATTATATATATATATATATATATATATATATATATATATATATATATATATATATATATATATATATATATATATATATATATATATATATATATATGGGTTCGAGGTTTTTTTCTTCATATGTACCGCTGACTTAGTTTGATGGACATAGTGATCTTATTTTATTTTGACTTAGTTTGACGGACATAGTGATCTTATTTTATTTTGAAGAAATTTTGTTCAAAAAGCTTACAAATAAAAAGAATAGAGGGAGGGAGAACAATTTTTACAACCTTCCATGTCTGATTTTTTCTAATTAATTAGATGGAGAACAATTATTTTCAACCTTCCATGTCTGATTTTTTCTAATTAATTAATTTACCCATTTTCAATTTCTGAAATTATATATTAGAATTTCCTAATTAATTAAATTAGCCCGTTTATAAATATTTTCTATATAGTCAATCTTATGTAATTTAATGTCTTGCACCATATAAACCGACCCCAACCAACACTTTTAACCACAAGAATAATAACTTGTTGAACTTTATAACAATGATGCAGCTGTTGAAGTATTGTCTTTTTGCATTTCTTCTCGTTTCTCTTGCATTGGGAATGAACCTTTCTCAGGGTATTACACTTTCTCCCAATTGTTTTTACCATTAAATTAATGATCATTCAAAAAATTATCCCTTGTAATTATTCTTTTTATTAAACATATTGATTGATTTATTAATGCAGTTAACTCGGGAAAGACGTGTGAGAGAAGTGTGAAATTGGGTACATTGGACTGCAGATTCATACCCTTAGACGCTTGCGCGCAAGCGTGTAGAGCCATCTTCAAAGACAAGACTTATGAAAACATCCAATGTGTTAATGCACCATATGCAAATTGCAAGTGCTTTTATCTTTGTTAACCTTTGGAACTTTTAGATAAATTAATCCTCTTTAAAAGGATTGATGAAATAAAAATATATAAATAATGTGCAACAAATTAACAAATCCTCTTTGATTAATTAATATGTTCCATATTTATTGTTAATTTAATACTCCGTATGTGACTTTGGTGTTTATCTCAGCATGAATAGATAAGTTCCTGATTAGACAAGAACGAAATGATCATGGTGAAAAATTAAAAGAGGTAGTAAAAATTCGTTTGCTTCATTTTTTCTATCTATTGAAATTAGAGAGAAAAGTGTGTTGTATATAAAACTCATGTAAAATGGTATATAAAATTTTAATTTAAAATGGTATATAAAATTCATGTTTTTCTATGTGAGGCTAAAAAAAATTCTCAATTTATTATTTTAATTTGGTAATATTATCATGTCTAACCAAGGGTTGCACATGAATATATTCGAGTTGAGCATTTTCTTTTTATAATTTTCAGATTGCTAAATTTTCAAAACGTGTTTACATTTACTACTTTTTTTATATTAAAATATAAATTATAATTTTTATTTAATTAATTAATAGAATATTATTTGTATTGTATGCAAAATATTTTAATATCTTCAATTTATAAATCAAATATTCAGCTTTTATCACAATCAATTTCAATTCAACAATAGAGTGTTTTCTTTTCACTCATTTTTATTTATTATAAAAATTTATTAATAGCTTAATTAATTATTTTATTTTCTTTATAAGTTATGAATTGTTTTAATTTTTTACATTTTATACACTAAATCAAAATCATTATTAAAAAAATTGTGTTTTATATATTACATTTTCTTACATTTTTGAAGGATTATGATCGGTAAAATAAATACCAAAAAATAATTAATTGCTACAAACTTAATTTAAACAATTTAATTAATGTATAATATTCATATTTGATTGTGATAATGTAACTCTATAATATATAATTATATTACATTGAAATTATTATATTTGAATTACTTTTAAATAAAAAAATTGGCTCACTTTTAATTATTTTTTCATCTTAATTTTTTTGGTTAATTATATAAATTGAAACATGTAGATCCTATTAATTTGCCATGTCTTTTTTTTATTTTTTCATTGATTCTGACTATGATAAATAAAAAACAAAATACTAAAATATAGTGTTATAAATATTTAAAAATTTAAATTAAATTTTACATTCTTTATATATCCTCTTGTTTCAAGTTAATCACAACCTTTTGTTTAGGATTTAAAAATAATTAAAAAAAGGTTGCGTGCATATTTCACACTTACATTCGTAAAAACAAAACAGTAAGAAATACAATAAACCTCTTGTTTCAAGTTAATCACAACCTTTTGTTTGGAATTTAAAAATAATAAAAAAAAAAGGTTGCGTGCATATTTCACACTTACATTCATAAAAACAAAACAGTAAGAAATACTTACAGAAAGACTGCGATATACATTGACGCGAATTCTATTATGTTAGCACGTGTCGGTTAGTATATATGTGTCGATTAATCAATAACCAAACTACGTGTCATTTTACGTTAGATTATGATTACATTTTAATTAGTTAATATTATTTTAAAAAATTAAAGATTTTTTTACGTTAATAATAAAATATAAAATGTATCGATTGGATTATGATTACATTTTAATTAGTTAATATTATTTAAAAAAAAAAAAAAATAGCGTTTGGATTATATATTATTACATTTTAATTAGTTCAATATCATTAAAAAATAGCTATTTCACATTTAATTACATTCCTAAAAACAAAATTTTAGTATTCTCTCCTCAGTAGCTCAGTGGTAGAGCGGTCAGCTGTTAGTGTTAGTAGTTTGATTATTATTAGACTTAGTTCAATATTATTACTGTCTGTATTGGTTGGATTAAGATTACATTTTAATTAGTTAATATTATTTAAAAAAATTAAAAAAATTATCGTTTGGATTATTATTACATTTTAATTACTTCAACATTATTAAAAAATTTGGTTTAAAAAATCTAACTAAAATTTCAATTAATATAATTTAAAAAACTAATCAAAAAACTGATCAAATTTGCCATTGAACCTACGTACACACCAAATATAGTTTATTAGAATATACGTACCGTGATTAAAGAAGGAAGCTAGGTGAGAGGAATTGATGAGGTGATAGCTGGAACCTGAGAGGTGCCGTCAAATTGAAATTAATACAATATTTTAATTACTTTTAAATAAAACTATTGGCAACTTTTAATTATTTTTTCATCTTAATTTTTTTCTTTAATTATATATATGAAACATGTAGATCCTATTAATTTGCCATGACCCTTTTTATTTTTTCATTGATTCAATGACTATATTAAATAAAAACAAAATACTAAAATATAGGGTTATAAATATTCTAAAAGTTTAAATTAAAACTTTAAATTGTTTGTATTTCCACTTGTTTCAAGTTAATCACAAACCTTTGTTTAGGGTTTAAAAATAGTTAAAAAGAAGGTTGGGTACATATTTCACTTACACTCATAAAAACAAGGCAGTAAGAAATTACAGAAAGAGTGGGGCTGCGGATGATACACGTATAGTTAACGTCGACGCGTATTCTGTTAACACGTGTCTCTGTTAGTATGTGTCAATTCATGCACAAACAAACGTGTCATTTCATCAAACTCCGAAGATTTTTATACGATTTGTATTAAAATTACTTAGATTATTATTACATTTTAATTAGTTCAATATTATTTAAACAAAGGTTTAGATTATTATTACATTTTAATTAGTTCAATATTATTAAACGTTTAAAAATAGTTAAACAAAGGTTTAGATTATTATTACATTTTAATTAGTTCAATATTATTAAACTTTGTTTAGGGTTTAAAAATAGTAAAAATAAGGTACAAAGCAGTAAGAAAGTGTGGCTGCGGATGATCCAACAAAGCAGTAAGAAAGTGTGGCTGCGGATGATCCATGTATCGTTGGCGTCGACGCGTATTCTGTTAGCACGTGTGTCTGTTAGTATGTGTCGATTCATGCACAAACAAACTACGTGTCATTTCATCACACTCCTTAGATTTTTATACAATTATTATTAATAAAAATTTAGCTATTATTACATTCTAATTAATTACTTCAATATTATCTACGCTATACTGTTAGCATGTGTCTCTGTTATTTATACGATTTGTATTAAGATTGCATTTTAGCGTTTAGATTATTATTACATTTTAATTTGTTCAATATTATTAATAAAATTTAGCTATTATTACATTCTAATTACTTCAACATTATCGACACTATACTGTTAGCACGTGTCTTTGTTATAAACTACGTGTCATTTCATCAGATTTTATACGATTTGTATTAAGTTTAGCGTTTAGATTATTATTAGATTTTAATTAATTCAATATTATTAAAAAATATTAGTTATTATTACATTAAAATTAGTTCAATATTATTAAAAATAAATTTAGCATTTGCATTATTATTACATACTCCTCATATCCTCAGATTTTTATACGATATTATTACATTTTAATTAGTTCTAAATTATTAAAAAAAATTGTTTCAATAATCTAATTAAAATTTAAATTAATATAATTTAAAAAACTAATTAAACTGATCAAATTTGGCATTGAGCCTACCTAGACACCAAATATAGTTTATTAGAATATACGTATTGTGATTAAAGAAGGAGCTAGGTGAGAGGAATTGATGAGGTGATAGATGGAAGCTGAGAGGTGCCGTCAAGACCGTCAAAAACACCTTTTAAGATTACACACCACCGATGATTATAATTTGTAAATAATAATCATGGCGACGAAACCCTAAAAGTATTGGACGGAGTCTGTTAGTTATAAGCTGATATGCGCGCACACCACTATATATATAGATACAGATTCACAACATCCCAGCTCAGCTGTCTCTCTCAACACAAACATACTTTCAGATCAGGATACTTGTACTCATGGCCAGCTTTCGCTCTCAAGGTGTTTCTTTCTCTCTCTCTCTCTTTCCGTTCTTTGTACCAAAAGATTCAAAGCATAATATTCTGATCAGACGGAGGTGTAATAAATTAAAAAAAAAAATAATCATTCACTCCTTTTCAATTCACTACAAGTTATAAATAAGTCACTAGCTAAATTATGCTTAATTCAATTATGTTGCAAGAATTAATTGAAATGAAATGAAATTTATGAATATTGGATTATTAAGATAATTATCAATTTATAGTGGAAAATATATATATATAGATATTGTGACTGTATAATATTTCCTTTTACACCAAAGATAATGAACACAGATTCCGATGCGGAAATCATCAAGTTCTGCCCGGAGATGGGCTCGCCATCGGAGCGACGGCTACCCATATACTCTCGCACAGTCAGCGACCTCCAAACCTGGCTCTCCCGCAGCGGCAAAGACCTCAGCTCCATAAACGTCGACGAGTTCCTCAACACCGTTTGCACCGCCGCCGCCCAAGAGAATCCTCCGGCCATGGTGGTGGTCGAAGACGACGACCAAGTCACAACCACCCCATTCCCTCATGTCCAACATCAAAACGACGACGAGGAAATTAATGAACAACAGAATCTATGCTTTAAAACCGTGGAGGAAGTGTTGGCGGATCTTCAGTACGACGAAGACGAAGACGAAGGCGAGATTCTCGTGCCCGTTGTCCAGACAAACATGGAGGTGGAGAACGGGGAGGAAATAATGACTCTGGAGGAGTTCATGGTTGAGGCCGGGGTCGTCAGGAAACCGCCACCTCAGCAGCAGAACTTGAGGCCTCCCGCGTATTTCTACGGGCCTAATTTTGTCCCGGCAGCTGCAGGTAATAATTATGCTAATAATGTAATTCAGGGTCAAGTGATAGTGAATGGGCAGCATGTGGAGCTTCCTGATTCGCTAAAAGGGCGGAAGAAGGTGGTGGAGAGGAAGCAAATCAGGATGATCAAGAATAGGGAGTCCGCCGCACGCTCTAGGGCGAGGAAGCAGGTACGTACGTATATATGTTTTATTCATTATTAATCACATATGACATATCATGAATTATTCCTTGTTTTCATCTACTGTTAATTAATTACCAACGGACTATATATATATTGTGTTTGTACATTTTGGCAAGGCTTACACTGATGAGCTCGAAGAGGAATTGAAACACCTGACACGAGAGAACTTACGCCTAAAAAAAGCACTGGTACAACACATGACATATATATAGAATTGTATTTAACGATACTTAGCTATATATATATATAGAATTATATATATTAATCCTACTGTATGGCAGGCTGAGATGGAGAGGGAAAAAAGGGAAAGGCTAAGGCAACAGCAGCAGCAGCAGGTAATTAAGTCGTACGTTGTTTATCCGAATCATGCATATCCTAAATCATGTTTTCACTTGGGGTAATTATTCGCAAAATTCTGCATGTAGCGCAATATTGAGGAAGATGAGACTGAGATGGGAATCAAGTCCCAGAGAATCCAGGACAAACTAAAAGCAACAAGGAGGACTCCTAGCTGCTCGGGCTGATCGAAGCTAGCTAGCTACTGGAAGAATAATAAAGGAATAATAATCTACTTTGTCAGATTGGGTGACCGGATTTTCTGTTGGAAGCCATTGGGCAATGTAGCACATTCCAAAAACAATCTGCGTTTTCAATTTCTTTGTCGTTCTGTTGTGTGTTGTAGCTTGCTACTATAATTTTGGCCTGTGCTGTGTATATATATACTTTGTTCGAATAAATGAATGCTGAATTAGTTTGATCCTAAATGTTTAATTTCTTGAGGGTGCATGTGCAAACAAATGAATGCCAGAAAAGGAACCCAATTTGTATTTCAGAGCAAGGGGCCAAAACAAACACCAGATCATAATTCAGACACAAGTGGCTGATCAGCAAAGGTCTCTTGCCGACAGGTACCGGCGGATGCTATCACCACATTCCAGGAAGCCACCCGAGATAGTATGTTTCCGATCATTTCAATTTCCAAAAGTCTACATACAATGTTATTCTCAATACATACACTTCAACATGTATCTCCAAAGCTACAACTTCACTCCAAATAAACTGAATAAAACAATGAATGTATGAAAATTCCCTTCCAATGTCCATTTTATTGGTGAACAATTTACTTATTGTGAAAAAAATAAATAAAATAAAGATATACAAATAATAAGAGTGTCTTTTATTTTTGTCTCTTTATTTATATACTTATAAAAAAATAAATGCCTGGAAAATCAAAAGATATTTGGGTGAAGGAGACTCCTGTGAACCCAAGTAGAAATACTTATTTTCTCTCCCTTTCTAATTAATACTCCTACACAGCACCAAATCCAAGCCACCATTTTCAGCTGGAAATCGACAGCTCCACTTCACTCTCCTCGTCCTACCTTTTTTTTCAGACGTGGAATTATCTCCTTGACTGCGTCCTCAGGTGAGCCGCCGGCGCCGCACTCTCTGTAGCTTCAATTCATCCTCTGCAATTTTCTGGTGCGCACATTCTTCTTACCTATTGATGTTTTTTCAATTATACATTTGCAGGTATCAAGAACGGCCTAAAATCAATAGGGTTTCTGAAATATTTTTGACCTGTTTTCTTTGAATTTCCTCCCCAATGGCTACTGCATACGCATCCCCTTGTTTCTCGTCGCCAGAAACCCGAAGTCCGGTAGTAGCAGTACTCTCCCGACCCTTCCCCTTCAAAACGGCCGAGACCCAAAAGCCCGGCCGGAATTTCTGGCGCCATAAATGCTCGGCGAATTCCCACGGCGTCAATAACAGCAAGTTCCAGAGCAAGGACCCTTTTCTTAACCTGCACCCTGAGATCTCATTGCTCAGAGGTGAGTCGAACCCCACAATGGTCGATGATAGAGAGGAAAGCGTTAGGGAGAGTGCTAGGGATGTGCCGGCTTCGAGCACCAATTACAACGAGGCTAAGATCAAGGTGGTTGGTGTTGGGGGTGGTGGGTCCAATGCGGTTAACCGCATGATAGAGAGTGCGATGAAAGGGGTTGAGTTTTGGATACTTAACACGGATGTCCAGGCCATGAAGATGTCACCTGTTGTAAAAGAAAACCGTTTGCAGATTGGGCAGGAGCTGACGAGGGGGCTTGGGGCCGGTGGGAATCCGGATATAGGGATGAATGCGGCTAATGAGAGTAAGGAGGCTATAGAGGAAGCGGTCTATGGGGCCGATATGGTCTTTGTCACTGTAAGTGTTTACCCTTTTTATTTTATTTTTGGGTTTTGTATGTGGTGGTAATGGTGGTGGTGCTTTTGCTGTATCATAACCATAACAATGGTTTTGGCTTTTTTTTTACCATAGCAAACATTATAATCTCTGTGCATCATAATTTTGCTCATTTTGTATTATTATTATTATGATTATTATCATGACTTATATCGAGGAACAAAAGATAAGAAAATTATCGATCCGGAACATGAAATATACACTATCAATTGAAGACTCATATTTATAAGTCATTTTTTACATACTAGAAGCAAAAAACTAGTTATATATATGTGTGGGTTTGTGTACTAATAAGAGTATGAAGTGCAATATACAAAAATATAGCCATAGATATATGGGTCTTTAAATAATAGTTTCATCTTTCAGCTACCTAATCAATTTTTAATCTCTCAGCCCCCGAATTGAATTTCTTATTTTGGGTCTTAAGATCGATAAAAGTCACTGTTATTATTATCAGTGTTGTTGTTATTTTTAATATTTGGGATAGTTACAAAAACTATACCCTATGGTTTGAGTTACATACAAAAACAATAACGGGAAAACATAGATTTTGAAAAATTGAAAAAGAAAAGAACTCTTTCATATTTGATTGTGTTACAATTTACACCCTTTATAAGCAAAAAACATGTTAACCACCCTGTGCGTCTGTAGCAAATATTCCTGTTATCCCCTTATATTTAATACACAATCAACAGTCTTTTTTCGTAGTATCCGTACTTATTTTTGTAACTAGCCAACCTCTCGTGTAGCTTTTGTAATGAACAATTCTTATTCGTTTACTTCTCTTGCTTAACTTGAAGGCTGGAATGGGTGGGGGAACAGGCACCGGTGCAGCCCCTGTAATTGCCGGAGTTGCAAAGGCAATGGGAATATTGACTGTTGGTATAGTTACGACTCCATTTTCCTTTGAGGGCCGAAGAAGATCCGTCCAAGCCCAAGAAGGAGTTGCAGCTTTAAGAGAAAATGTTGACACTCTAATCGTCATTCCAAATGACAAATTGCTGACTGCAGTTTCCCCTTCTACACCAGTAACAGAAGCATTTAATCTTGCTGATGATATTCTAAGACAGGGAGTTCGTGGCATCTCTGATATAATCACGGTATGGTTGAGAAAGTTCATGACAGACAAAGTTAGCTTAGATTTTTAGATATACGCATTTACTTTTTGTCAAAAGTGTATTATTCCCTCCTCCAAAAGATGCAGTCGCTAGCGATTTTTATATACCTTGCAAAGATAGTTTTCCATCCTTAATAGATTAGTTAAGATATCAACAGATATAATATAAGGTGCAATTATTATTAACTTAAAGAGTAGATTAGAAAAATACGCTCAAATTTTACTTTCCCAACAACAATCATTGATGTTTTCTTGAACTGTTAAAAAGACCAAAAAGTAAAATGCCTTCAGATTGAGAGTTTATTTTTCTTTCTTTGTAAGCATGATAAGTATGTTCATCAAACTGAATTAGGCTTCTTGTTTCCTGTGGTTAATGATAATGATATTCGTTAAAGATTCTCAGTCATGTAAATAGTGTTTGCTTGCTTCTACACTTTCTTATTTTCAAATTTGTTCTTTTGTTTTGTGTAACATGGTTTCATTTTCTATTTCTTAAGCAACAGTTTATAACCTATTTGCATTTCTTGCAGATCCCGGGGCTAGTAAATGTTGATTTTGCTGACGTGAGAGCTATTATGGCTAATGCAGGTTCCTCTTTAATGGGAATCGGAACTGCCACAGGTATTGTTAAGAAGCCATTTGACTATTATTTTTTCTTCTTTCGTAAATCGTATTTTCATCTTATAAATGTTGCTTGCTTGATGAACTCTGAACATCTTCTTGATTATCACCTTTGCTAGTTAACTTCATATTGTGCCCCCCTTTTCATTTAGGGAAAAAGCCTTGCCTATTAGCTCATGTTCTAATTTTAAAATTTTAAAATGTTCGTTAATTTAGTTTTCCTCAATGGTGTGATATTGAGAATAATGTCCCCTTTCAGTATATTGATATTTTCTTCTTGATAATCTATCTGATTCACAAGTTATAAGTTCTTGCGTTAGCAGACTTATAAGTTCCAATGTCTAACATATCATCATATTTTTTTAAAAATGTGTATTTTGTTTTGCTGCTCTGGGTTTATATGATTCTATATATTTAGGTTGGTTAGAGTTTTTTCTCGAGCGAGTTAAAAGCAAAAAAAAATCTTATTCATTTTCTCCGAGTGCTCCAGAATCCTCTTTTATATGTTAAATTGTTTTGTAATGCACAAGCATAACTATCTGGTTCAAAATATAAAGTAGATCCCATGCAGCATTATACACTTTTCTTGTTTTGACTTTTGTAATGAAGGAAAAACCAGGGCTCGAGATGCCGCATTAAATGCCATCCAATCTCCTCTGCTGGATATTGGTATAGAGAGAGCTACTGGAATTGTGTGGAATATAACAGGTGGCAGTGATCTAACATTGTTCGAGGTGTTTCTCTCTCTTACTTCATTTTATACTGTACTTCCCCGGTTCCCCCTTTTCCTTATTTTTTTCTTGTTTTCTCGATGTTTCTTTTTTTTCTAATTGTGAAATGGGCAAATGGTTTAGGTAAATGCTGCAGCAGAGGTCATATATGATCTTGTGGACCCAACTGCCAACTTAATATTTGGTGCTGTGGTAGATCCATCATTAACTGGTCAAGTAAGGCTTTTATTTTTTCCTCCCTGTTCTTTGGTAAGAATTCACCATTAAAGTAGAAACTTGTGACAAATAGCTAGTAATTTTTTTTTTTTACTTTATTAGTTAGATCGCATTTTCTCATCCGGCAATACCATATATCCCTACTTGCTACTATTATTTTGTTTTTTCAATAACAAAAAATGGCGGCATAAACATGTATTGCATTTGCATCCACCTTGTCACCGATCAAAATCTTTTCCGAAATTAGCGCTTTGTTGCATATAGCAAAAAAATCTTTAAGTTTGTCTAAATTACATCAACCCCCACAAAGCTTGTTCACATTACAGTTATATCCCTTGAGAGATTCTTTAATTTGTGAATTCCAGTTAGTCCCCCCATCGGAAAATATAGAGGCATGGCTAATGAGAACCGTGTAAAGGTTAAGCCGTCAAGGGTCTGGCATTATTATCTCAATGCAATATATACTGATTTTTGATCAATTAATATCTCAGGTTAGCATAACTTTGATCGCCACTGGTTTTAAACGTCAAGAAGAAACTGAAGGGAGAACCCTCCAGGTACACTTATCTGGCCCACCTCACCATGTGACACATGTAAACAATTTATTCATTTTCTATTTATCGAGCACTTATCCCATGTTGAAATAAATGATGCAGGCAAATCAACTGGCATCAGAGGATTCAAATGTTGTCCTCAATAGACGGCCCTCGTCCTTCCTAGAAGGCGGCTCTGTGGACATTCCCGAATTCTTGAGGAAAAAGGGTCGGTCCCGCTACCCAAGAGCTTAATATGCGGATATTTCCCTTCCGAGGGACCCTGTGACTTGTGTAGGAGTATGTACAGTACAGGATTTTCCCAAATTTCATTCTTTTTTAATGTCATGTTCATGTAGAAGCTTTTGTGCATTTGGATTTCGATTTTTCCCTGAATAACTTTTGTCAAGATATCCCAATAAACCACATGCACTCTTCTATTGAATAAGGATATGGTAGTAGTCATTTTTTTGGAATGTCTACTTTATTCGACAAAAACTTTTTTTTTTTGTTATGTTCACTTCATTTGACATAAAATCATAATTGAATCAATCTTTGGTCAGTTCGGAGTACAGACTTTCAGACTTTACCACAACTAATGAAAGTACACACCATGAAGTTTAAAAACATGAGTATATACAAGGTTAATATTCAATGTGATCACAATTAGTTAAGTTTTTATTTGACTTTAGATTACTATTGTTGTGTCTTCAACTTTCGAAGCCAAGTTAGTACCTTGATCATCAATCGTCAGACCATGCCAGACAAACAAATATGAAGACCAAATAAAAATTCAACCCCAAACAAATCATCTCTCACCTGTAACCAGATTTTATAGATCTGTCTTACTCCCGTTTGACTGACATTAAAAATGCGCAGTCGCACAAAAGCAAAATTTTACTTCTATTCTAAAAGCAGCTAGAGGGGGAGATCATTAGGGTATTTAATAAAATAAACGATTTTTATTGGCCATGAATACCAAAAAAAAAAAAAAAAACTAACTAAAAAAATGAGTGTCACATACACCAAATGCTTCATATGTATATTCTTCCAACAGTCATATTTTCTACATAAAAATTACTTTGTAAAACATTGTACACATTTCTGAACTAAGGGAAACAAAAGTTATAAGATGATGAAATGTTTACTACCGGTGGGGAAATATAGTTCACAGCCCTCTGGAGGTTTGAACGAACATATAAATAGAACTCTTTTTTATAGTTACAGTTTCCTGTGTCCAGTTGAACAAAGTTCCCATATCTTGATTGTCCCATCATCACTGGCAGAAGCAAGACGCCGATTTTCCTGTAAAATCACGCAAATATACGTCAGATAAGTTCATATTAAACCACTGAGAAAAAATGAAATAAACTTTTACACCTCGTATTTTTTTCGACATTTTTTTTGCATCTTTGAAAACTTATGATCTTGACATTTTGTTTTCTTGTACTAATTGCATCTTGAAAAGAAAAGAAATTGCGTTCATAACATCTTTAAGGGGATATATATTGCATAAGAATTACAAGACCATTTGCCATAAGTCAGAACTCAACATTTTCTATGTGTATACACATTTGTTTCGTTTAATATGTACATTTACCATGAAACTCCATTGCACAGAATTGACATCCATGTCATGAGCCTTCTCTTTCCTCAGAAGCAACTTGTATGAGGGTCCATCGTCAACCTGCTGCAACATACAAAAGCACAAAACACGAGTAAGAAAAAGCATGTGCTGAGGTTGGGTTTAGTTATAAATTTATTTCCTTCTTCATTTCTGTTGTTCTAATGTGAAGGGTCTATAACATAAACCTGTTTCATCTGGATATGACGATGTCCATTACTTTATTTACACGAAGCAATTAGAAAAAAAGGGACATGATAATAGGTGTATATGATGACGGAATAATAACTTATACACGCTTTTGCATAAAAAAATATGAAAAAGGGGAATACAAGAAAGAATGAGAATAATCACTGCATTACCGAGCCATCTTCATTCTCAACAAAGAAGCGTATGGCATCATCAGCTGCACCAGTGGATATAATTCCCTCCCTATTTCCACAACTCAAATGAGAGAATGATAAATCTGATAAGTGTTATAAAAGAAAAGGAAATGGCAAGAAGAAGAATACTAGGTTTTCCAACCTTGACCAATGGACGGAAAAAATAGTTCGGTCGTGATAACCAGAGAGAGTACTCAGATGTGTCCTGAAAAATAGCACAAGAACATGCAATCAGCTTATAAAGCTCGAGAATAAACATGGAAAATATCACCATAGGGAAAGCTTCTAATTTCAACAATAATATGATGATTATCATATTGATTACAAATAAATTCACATCACTCACAGCTTTTAAAACGATGAAAAGTAAGCATTCATTGTACAAAGTTAAGCAGAGTAGGTTTCTAAGTGATATATAAAATAAGTTGCAAAATACTTTTTTCCTGGAATTTTATACAAAACATAGATTTCTTCAACTAGTCATCAGTTTAAAAAGCACCGGTTCAAACATTTGAAGCATCATGAAAATCCAAGCAATTGTCATGCTTACTGGATTTTAGAACAAAAACTAAAACTAATGTCAGTTGATCAAGCTAATGTCCTGATTTTCACGTAAAGAAAATCTGGAAAAATATTATAGATATAAGATCATTGTTCTACAATCTGAAATGTGAATTTTGAACTTCTATGAGTCGGATTCTCATTAAACTGTTTCTTTATTTGGGTGGAAGGTTTAAACATGGGCATAAAACAAAGGAGTGATGTATCCATTTAACCACAAGACTCCAACAGAAGTCCACAACTTCTTGCTAACCATATAAAAAACATGCAAAACAAGAAAATAAACAAACATGTGGAGCTGCAGCAAAAAAAAACAAAAAAAGATCAATCACATATAGACACGTAACTCACCAAGGTGCTATTCCATCTCCAGACTGCGTTTTCATAATGTCACAACCCCATATCTTAACGGTGAGATCATCACTGCAAAATAAAACCAACAGTTCGTCTTAGCCTCATAATTAATCTCAGTTGTTACGGAAACATAAATGTTTGTTGCTAAAAACAAAATGTTATTTGTGCTAATTCATAGAAAAGATAAATATCTTCGAACTAGTATT
Organism: Euphrasia confusa; assembly: GCA_954870475.1. Classification (NCBI taxonomy): domain Eukaryota; kingdom Viridiplantae; phylum Streptophyta; class Magnoliopsida; order Lamiales; family Orobanchaceae; genus Euphrasia; species Euphrasia confusa. Next base: position 32,206,686 of record OX940960.1, read on the forward strand.
TAACTCAAAACTTAGCAAATGACAGGAAATTAGAGCATACCTGCAGGAAACCATCTTATCTCCACTAGCATTAAAAGATAAAGCCCAGACAGTAGATGTATGTCCACTAAAAACACAGGGCAAATAATTAGAGCAAAATACAATTTTTACTTCCACTTTCAAATGAAGCTTACCTAGTAAATCAAGCACACATGGAAATACCAGAAAGTAAAATAAAAGGAAAAACTTGTTAGGTATTATGAGAAGTAGACAACTTTACATTTCTCAGTTTGATTGGGATCTATCCCCCTTAGTACAGACATTTGCCCCAACTTGTTAAAAGAACTTATTTTTACATTGCAAACATAAAAAAGTGAGAGTATAAGAATACCTGTTGGATTCATTTAAAGTTTGAACACACTGCCAATCATCAATGTCCCCATCTCCCGCCCAGACCTACAATATAAGGTGTGCCAGATTTAGCAGATACTCAGTTATTTAACAAGTTCATGCTTCACAGTAGTATTTTTTGTTTTTCAAATTCAAGAAGTACCTTAATTGTATTGTCATAGCTGCACGAAAACAGAATATCAACTGATGGATGCCACTGCACCATTTTGACATCCTGCGTATGGCCTTGTAAAACCGAGACACAGTCAAACTCATTATGCGGCAACACTTCCCATATCCAAACCGATTTATCTCGCCCGCAGGTCGCCAACAATGTTCCAGAAGCATTCCACGAGACACTTTTCACTTCATTCTCATGACCCTGTAACCAAATTATCACGTATACTTGGAATCGCCCAACCCACAAAACTACACGGCAAGTCGTATTCTTCCGAGATTAAATAAATAAAAATATACCTCTAGGGTAGCAACGCAAGTAAATTCGCCCCCAACGTCTTCCCAGATGGCAGTGGTGGCATCAAAACTTGCTGTTGCCAGTAATTTTCCAGAGGGTGACCAAGCGCAAGATCTAACAGTCCTATTATGAGTCTCCTCCAAAATTGCCTGCGGCGCCAACAAGATAATCAAACTCACACTAACTAACTGGCGCGCTATCAATTTGTTAGCACAAAAAAAAAACCTAAAAATCAGAATAACAGCAATTATTTTCCGGAAACCTTGCAGTTGAAAGAGCCAGTCGAATGATTTTGCTCCCAGATGCGGACGGTTTTGTCTCCGCTGCAGGAAGCGAGCACGGCGGGAACGCCGTCGACTCCGGTGGCCGGTTTCCAGGCAAGGTCCCAAACCCTATCGGTGTGACCTTCAAGTCGCTGAACTTCCTTCAACTCGAAATCGTCGTCCGAGAAACTCATCGTTTCGATCAGCGAGGTTGGAATGTCTACTAAGCAGAAGGGCGGGTTCGGGTTTTTAAGCGGATTTTATAGCAGCCGGGACTCGTTGTCTCGTGATATTTGTATCACCAAATGACGATGTGATTATTACTATGTCTCGCTGTATATATACATGTATATATATTTTATTTTATTTTATTTTATATTATTTACAATAAAATGAATTTTAAAATCTAAAAAAGTTCAGATTTTTTTTATTGGGGGAGAGGTAATAAATGTTAAAATAATAAATGAATATATTTTTTATTTATAATAACATGAGTTTAATCGTAAAAAAATTAGCACTCTTATTTTGACTTGTTATTAAAGTCAAAAAATGGTTTCAACATATTTACTCTTTTGGGAACAGACGAATGAAAAATATATTTTTTTTATTTGGATGCGGTTTCTTTTACCACCCTTTTAATATCAAATCATGTATTTTACGAAAATATTTTGTTTATTAACATTTAAACCTAAAATTTTCATAGTACTCAAATATAAAATGTGAAGATGTACGGTAATAGTAATGCAGCATTGGAAACTTTAGAAAGAGCAGTGGAAAGAACAAATCTTTCAATACATAAATCATTTTATTTCTGATCATACAATAAATATTCTAAAGAATCAATTTCACCACCTAATGTGCAAAACCATTCACGATGTTTGTTCTCTTTTATAAATCTTCTCACTCAGATTGGTTTTCCATATACACAGACATTTTCTTGTATAACAAATTACCATACAAAAATGAATATCAGTTGGTCGTGCAACCCTAACCAGGCAATGCTATGATCATATAATTCCCCATGAAGGAGAGCTTTTACGGCTACACCAACGGCAATGCTATAGATCACCTATTTCACCATGAAGGAGCTTTTACAGCTACACCCGCCCACTGCACTCGGATTTGTGGACACCTGCATACAACACCAAGAATAAAGTGAGGCATAGTTTCAAAAATCACCCCAATTCTAAAGTTTAACCACCTAATTACAAAATAACGTTTTGAGATATAATTGATTAATTGGGCTTTTATCCCTCCTGTTGAACTTTCGGCCCCGTTCATTCTGAGAATCACTACATAGTACTACATAGTAGGAATCACTACATAGTACATAGTAGTTACTAGCTAGTACATAGTATCAAGGAAACCAAAATTCAATTTGAATTAAAAATACAAAGTAAATGAGAATTCATTTGTTATTTTAATTCGAATTATCATATTATAATGAAACCTCTACTTTCAAGTTCAATGTATACCCCTATGAGTTAACTTGCATATAGACTAATCAACATTTTTACCGTGCAAATACCGAAAGAGATATCTCTGTGGGAAGGAGGAAGTTTATTTTAAGGAGATAGTAGTGGGCCCACTAACAAAAAGATGGTCAGATTGATTCATGGGGTAGGATACTGATTGGAATATGATATTTGAAAATGATGATTCAGAATAGAATCTCAGAAACAAACATGATTCCATTCTATATACAGTCAAAATCTGAAAATGGATGGTTTGCTTTAAGCTCCAAAGTAGAAGCTCCAAATCAACTATTGAGCCATACTTATTTTAAAACACCGATACAAGTGAAGAAAATAAACAAAACTTCTGATTAGATATCGCAATGGAATTAATATGCAGAAGACAAAATTGAGAGATCCTAAAAAGCTTCCGAATATCCAACATAGAGCATGACATTAGTTTCTCGAAACTAGAGCCAATAGATAATTAGTGTGCATAAAAGACAGTCAAAATGAACAACATATTTTCTGAATTAACGCAACGCAAGGCTCGAACATGGAGTGCTCTTACTCTACTCAATATATCACTTTTTCTAAACTCTCGATCCTTTTTTTCTCTTTTCTTTCTCAAGGAGTGAAGAATTGGTTAAAAACTGAGGCTGTGGGATCCAGGGAACAGCATGCGTGAGAGGATATAGTAATATGCCAAGATTGCACTAAGCCGATGAATTCCTTCTCAGAGATATTAGGCAGATGTTTTTTTTTTCCTTTTTAAAAAGATGGCACAATCTACAAGATCAGTTTCATCTCAAATATTTTAAAAAGCTATAAATGGCATGGTTTCAGCAAACATATCTGGTCCTTCAAACTTCACAAACTTCTGTATTTACAAATACTAGGAAGCAGATATAAGAAAATAAAATACCCAAAATATTTTGAGCTCATAAAGATCAATGAAACAACTTCTCAATGAGTTAATTTTGATCTCAATTCCTTTGAGTTTCTGACACTTCGAAAGAAATAACAGTTGATTTTTAAGTCACACCGTTATACAGTATGTTTACTAGTGAACATAATTAATGCACTAATAACAAACGATAATTCGATAACTCATTCAGATAAACCAAGTTAAACATACGGGTTGTTATAATCTTGGATTGCAGAACCTTTCTTTTAGTCAAATTGTTTAATTAGCGGACTTAAATCACATGACTCAATCATGCAGTTTTGACTTTTGAGGGTGAGACTCAGAGGGCGTTTGACAGAAGAGCTTGTAAGCTCTTTAAAAATCTTATAAGATGCATGAGATTTGTTAAGTCATTCATATGCCGAAGCTCCTATAACAAAAAGTTGAGTCATTCATATACCGAGACTCAGAGGGCGTTTGGCAGAAGAGCTTGTAAGCTCTTTAAAAATCTTATAAGATGCATGAGATTTTTTTTGGTTTTGTTAAGTCATTCAGATGCCGAAGCTCCTATAACAAGAAGTTAGGAACTTATAAGCTGTTGACCCAACTTGTTTTATTTCAAAAAATTATCTTATTCAGCAACCTCTTTAATTTTGACTAATTTTAAACTACAAAATTGTAATTACTAGCATCTTCTAAGTTCTAAAATCATTTAAATTATCAAACAACTTTCAGAAATTATTTTTCAATCTAACGTCTTATAATCTCTCAATGCAACTTATAAGACATAAGAGCTTATAAGATCTTTTAAATAAGCTATCGTACCAGACACCATCTCACTACCAAACAGCACAAGGGCATTAAATTACACATAGATTACAACAAGACCTCTAGGAAGATAATTAAACTGAAAATGGTAGTAGCCATTTTTAAATCAAGTCTACTCAAACTACATATATTAAGTTAGCAAAAGGTAACAAACATAATTGTTAGTTATGCTAAATTGCTAATGCAAGAATGAATATGATTATCACAAATCAAAATAATTTATCTCTGCTACAGCCTACAAGAATGCAATTGACATACTTCAAGAACAACCATTTACGGTGAACAAACCTGAAAAGCAGAACGGATAAGCTCCTCCACATAATCAACTGATGCACCTTTCACGAAGCCAAAGGAAATATTATCAACCACCAATTTAACTCCATCCTTCTCAAAAACCCTAACACAAAAACCAAAAATTAATGGTTGGGTTTTGAACGCGGTGCACCAGAAATCATTATAGATTTTATGTTGCACGCTCATTTTTCTACTAGCAACAGTAAAACCAAGCAAACCCCAAAATCATGGAATGTCAATAACCTGTCATCAACATTGGTCTTATCGTCAAGTGTAAAATTGTATTGGAATCCGGAGCACCCACCAGCTTCTATACTCAAACGCAGCAACTTCTTACCGGCCTCTTCAGCTTGCAACTCTTTCATTCTCTGTATAATAAAACTCAACTATTTGAGTTCTAACCGGGGACAAACAATATAATCGTTGAAAAATATAAGTAACATATGATGCATCATAGACAACCCTCATAATTGGGTAACAAATCACACAATTCTCAATATATCGAATCCACTTCTTTATTCATGTTGAAAACAGAAAATATATTTTCAATATCGGTACGTGATTCAGCCATTTTCTATAGGAGATGATTTTTCTTTTCCCTTCTAATCTTGTCCCCGACGCGCAATATTCAATCAATAATTACTTCACACAACTGAGCATCTAAACCTCACAATGAAGAAATTGTATATAATAAAACTTAGATCAGGAAACTAACAACACAAAAGTACTTGTACGAATTTGAAATTTGAAGAAGTGAAAATTACTCGGACGCAACTGTCGGTCATATGTACGGATTCGTCGGACGGCGACGGAGATTCAAACCGAGCTTCGGGGAGGGCGGAAGATGAACTGAGAAGCCTGGAATTCTGGCGAATCCGCGCAGAGAAATAGGGTGTGAGCCGATGAATTAGTGAACGGGACGTCGTCGCCATGCCTTATCGTCAGCAATTCACAGATCAGGAAAATGAAAACTCAAATTAAATAATGACAACTACTTTTGGATTATTTTTTCTCTTCCTGAATTTTCTTCTCTTTTGTTTCCAGAAATGGTTGGGGTAAAGGGTGTGCGCTCGTCTGCCGGACACACGCCCATACGACGCGACCCGTTTTCCAGATGGACATCTCATATCTGCGCGTTGAACCGACTAACGAGTCGGGCTGGATAATTTTGTTTCTTACAAGGCCACAAACTAGAATAAAATGATTTTTAATTTGGGCCTGCCCATTAGTATTAATTTAAAAAAAAGGAAAAATCCTTACTTAAAATGAAAGTGTAATATATAGAAGTACTCTCGCCATTAATACATGTCATACTTGAGTTTAAGAAAATTGTTAGTTTTTAATTTTTTAATTAAAAAGTAAAGAGTAAAAATATATTTTAAAAGTGAAAAGTAAAGTAGTTGTGAGTAAAGTTTAAAAAGTAGGTGGGGTAAAGTAAGAATAAAATTGTATATTAAAATGAAAAAGTTAGAATAATTATTTCCTTTTTTGGGGTGTGTCAATTATTGTTAGACACCTCAAAAAGGAAAGTATGACAACTGTCTTTGGACCGAGGGAGTATTATATTGTGTACCTAAAAAAAATTAATTGTAATTATTTGTGTTGATTATAAATGAAATGATTATAGTAAGATAAAAAATAAAAGTGTTAGGACCTTTTTAATCAAGTTGGGGGTAAAAAAAAAATAGTAAAATAATAGTTTGAATTAGGACACGTGTGCGAGGGGCCCGCCAACGAGCCCATGCAGAGGGACACCGCGAGGCATATACCTCGGCTCGGGACTCGGGTCTCGGGCCCACTATCGGGCTCCATACAAAAGAAGGGAGCCACCAACCTAGGGTCTCCATTCCGGCCCTCGAATCTCGGTAACATAAAAGCATCGCGGAAGGGATTCATCTCGGAGGAGGAGCGGGGCGTTGCCCATGTGAATCCACGAGCCCTCGTCTAAAAACTGGATCCCGAATCCCGAGTCACAAGCTTTATTTAATGCTCTAAATTTAAGACGTGGTCTGCATGTACTTATCCGAATAAACACTATAAATAAGTGTTTTATCCCTTCAAATTAAAAACGGCACTAATTAGTGAATAAACTCGATAAATAATGTCGGGATAATAGAAATCCAAAGAAAGAAGTTTCGAGCTCAAACCTCTATTATTTTCCAGATCTAGCTCAACCCTTTCTCCAAATATAAATTTACATGTATTAGTATCGTTCTCCAACCATCCATACACAGCTCAGCCCCGTTTTCTACAACTCGATCAAAACGTGTTAAAACAAATCAGACAAATAAAGTATCATTATTTCAAATATTAAAAAAAAAATCGAACAAATATGTAACTCAAATTCAAGAAGAAAAGTAAAAAAACAACAAATAGAAGAGCATTTAGATTACAGACTTGTTATTTTGGATTTATTCTCAGTTCATTTCAGTTTAGTTCAGTTGAGTTCAAACTCATTAAGTTCAGTTTAGATGGATTAAGTTGACTTCACTTCACTTCACTTCAATAATTTTATTTTTATTTTTTTTATTTTTATTTTTTTTATTTCAATATTTTAAAATTAAATTCAATTGAACTTTATTTCAGTTCAGTTCAGTTCAGTTCAGACCAGTTTAGTTCAAATCAATTCAGTTCATACATATTAAGTTCAGTTTAATTCAAACTTTCAGATCAGTTCAACTAATTTTAGTCCAAAAAGATATGCCCTACGACTGCTTGGTCTGCTATTGGGCCAGCTACAAGCCTACAACTTATCGGGTGTAGTAGACCTACACCTACTATTAGAAGCATTCCCATGCCGGTAGCTGACCCGCTATTGAACGAGGTTCAATTGAAGAAGCATTCCCATGCCGGTAGCTGACCCGCTATTGAACGAGGTTCAATTGAAGTCTCGCTATTTTTTGTATGGGCTTCGGTTCATGGAATTTGTATGCATATTTTTTTTTATTTAAGCAAGTTATTAATTTATTTCCTTTGTATGAGTGCTTTTACACTTATAAATAAATATCATTGACTTCGAAATTGTTGTAACATTGTTGATATAATGTTTTTTTTGTCTTCGTATTTTTTGAATTTTTTTTATTGATTTCAGAAGTCAATCAATTTATACTGTATTTTGATCTCGTTTATCTTATATTTTGATCTCGTTTATCTTATATTACATCTGTCTCAAAGCAATAATCACACTTTTTTCACAAATAACAAATAAAGTGTGATTATTAATATGAGACATAGGGATATTTCATCAATTCAATAAGACACATTCATGAGACATTTTTTGTGTTAATTTACAAAGGGTTTATAGAACACGTCTTTGTAGGAGCATCTCCAATGGTAGTACAATTCTTATGTAACATGAAATTGTAACTAGGTATATCATTGGGGAGGTAGGTGCAATTTGGAGAGAAAAATTTTGAATATCAAATATTTGATACTAAGTACAATTTGATATGTGTTTTATTATTGTGATCCACATGTATAAAGAAACAAAATTGTACCTCGGTTCCACATGCATAAAAAAAAATTGTAACTCAAGCCATTGGATGGTAAGTTATAAATTGATAAATATAATTATTTTGTGACATGTTAAATAAATTGTATCTCACATGAGGTACAAGTTGAATATGCTCTAATGGTCTTCTGGTGACTGCTGTCAACCATGAAAGTTCTTCGAATAGCCCATAAATTATAGGCTCGTAAGAAAAAAAAAAAAAAAAAAAGCCCAATTACAGTATTAGGGGATGTTCTGTAAAGTCCAATTACAGTATTAGGGGATGTTCTGTAAAGTCTTCATGGACCACTGTCCACATAGGCCAATGTCTAATTCAAAGCGCCCAAGATATACCGCCACATCCAACTTTCCCGCCAGCTACATTACCCTAATTCAGTTCCACCCAAATCCGTTCAAGTCGAATTGATTGCAAGCAACACTGCCTTCTTCTTCTTCTTCTTCTGCGTTGAGATCTAGTTTCGTCGGCTTCGTTTTCTCTCTCATCGAGTAAATGACTTCATTATCTTCTCGATAGCCACCCCGGAACCCTATGCCCATCGATAAATCGTCGAAATCCGTCCCCGCTGCGAACGCACTGTTATCGCCGCCGTTCATCGCCGGGAGATACTTTCTATCTCCCGAGAAATCGGCAGTCGGAGCTGGAAAATCCGCTAGGTATTTCATTCCTGGAAATGAGGGATTTATGCATTGGCCGGTCGACACTTTGGAAACGAAGTCGGATAGTTGGATCTTGGCAGCCTCGAGATCGGACGGTGTGCCCGAGCTCTGCTTTTCAATCGATTCCTGCGCTTTCTCTAATACGGACTGCAGGTATATTCCTCGTGCCTCTATTCGCATCTGCAAATGACGCTGTACCTATTTGCATACGAGTAGTAATTGTTATTAGTAATTTTTACGTATACTATGTGTGCACGAATTTGTTCTTTTTCGCAATGTGAAGAGATATGATTCTTACCTCCAGTTGTTCATGCAGTCTTCGTTGCACTTCAATTTGCATTTGTATTGCTTCGCCCAAGTGTATGTTTCTGATGTAAGATGCCGGAAATTATAAGAATATCTCATAGCTGAAATGAACATATGGAATAAAGAGTATAAACAATATAATGGCGAGGTCTTTCATTTCGTACTTAGTAGCTTGGGTTTCTATATTTGGATTGTTAGTGTAAGTTCCATTGACCTCGGGTACTTTATCTGCTGGGGCTGCACATCGTTTTTTTAACCGGGTAAGCGGAATATGTAATGTAAATTATCTATTTTAGATATACTGTTAAGATAAGAGTTATCCTCACCAGCTTTATTGCTCCCACTATTTGCTTGCGCGGAGAGGTTCTTACTGAGTCTATATTTCTGTAAGCAAAATCAAGACAATTAGAGACTGTAATCAATATGAATCATGTGTGTGTGTGCGTGTGTATACTGTTACATATATATAATCAAGAGTTTGCCTGCAGGTGACTCTTTAGGTGATACATTGTTAATCCTTGAATTCCCATAAGTTTCAAGACTGATTTCGGAGTAGCTTCTGCAGAAAAAAAAACCAAATAAAAAACAAAACCAGGCAATAATATAATTAGTCAAAATGAAAAGTCTCAGACTATTATTACATACAAAACTCAAATATAATGGTTTCTGAAAAAAAAAAGATGTTGCATGCTTACTTTCTGCTCCACCTAATTTGTTAACTGCCTCCAAGAATCTTTCATGCAGATCAGTTGTCCATTTTAGCCTCGGCTTTGCATCTGTGGAGAGCACAAGCCCAGAATCTCCATCTACACCGTGAATGAACGAGTGCCTTTCCATGTGAATGTGTTTTCCTTGGTGGTGATACATTTTTCTGTTGTTATGTATGATGATATTTTGCAACGTTCATTCTCTTGAGTTCTTTCTGAGGATGTCTTATAACCACAAGAGAGAGGGAGAGAGGGAGTAGAGACAAATGAGGCATATAATCTTGGACGGGGACTAAAGGCTACCATATCCAGATTCCATTCCAATCTTCACCATCGTTTTGAAAAGATATCATGTTCTTACATTTTTTTTCGTGTATCCGTGGGTCCAATCTGGCAATGTTTGTTTCCATTCTCCGACAGCAGCACTACTTAATTATAATTTCTGTCACTATGAGAAATGTAAACATCTTACAGTAAGTACAAGAATAGATTCGCCTCAGTTTATATGCACTTGTATTTGTCATCTGCAAGCGAACCGTATTCCGAGAATGGATGGTGGAACTTTGCCCCCCCTGACTTGGATTAAAGAAAATCTAGAATCCACTATCTACGAATTTGAATTTACCTTCTTTTTTTTGTGCAGAGAAGATTCTGGTGATTGAAGCATCGGATACAATTTAAAAAGGCACTGGTGGTGTCTCCTTGATTTTTTCGGTAACAAGTTATTTCTTTACAACGTGTTTCTATGTAACCTATTCATAGTAATATTATTCTCTTTGGGTGTTGGATTTAATTAGATCAGCCATTGGGTAAAGTAATTAGGGCAGCATGCTAAGGTTCAAATGGTGTTACACACCTAGACTTAAACTTTTCAACACACATTTTATGTTTTTACTTGGGTAGTGTGTGCATAAACTTTTTGGTCTAATGCTTTTTATTTATTTATAAAAAAAGTTATTTTTTGGTTCAGAGGATTAACGTTGAATTAATTATGGTCGAATAAATTCTAAAAGGGTGCAATTCAAACTATAAGTAGAATCAGTATTCTAAAGCACCATTTTGCTTTTACCTCCAAGCTCTGCGTCCACGCACACAAATGTACTAACACCTAATAAAGGTTCAAGATTCTTTCTGGTAGTGATGGAATTTCTTCATGAGATGAAGACACCTACTACATTAGAACATGGTCCTATTTCTTGTTTGATTTACAGGAAATGGATTTTGGTATATGTTCTAATTTTTTCCGCTAATTTTTCTAAAAAAACAATATATTTAAGGGACACATAAAGTAGGGACGATGCTTCTTCTTGGATTTCTTTGTTGGCCACAAATGGCATAACGAGTACATTCCTTTTTGTATCCTTCGGCAAGTTTGGTACTTATTCAAGCTAGATGGAATTTATAAAGAGAAAAGTGAGGTCCCAATTATATTTTTTTTATAAAATTCTCAAATAGCATAAAAAATTGGTGGCCTTCTTAAAGAAAATAAAGGGAGATTGTACTTCAATGCTACAGTCATAACCGGGTATGACCAATTGATTTGATTTGGATGCTAATACCAGTATACTAAAAAAACATTATAAATACAGATCATTTTGTGCATTAGTTTCAATCAAGCTTTACGAGACATGTCTTTTGATTCTCGTATATTATTATATTTAAGGCGGTTTCTGAAGGAATATGTGAAAGCCTTTATACAAAATGGTAAAACATAATTCCTCGATGTTTTTTTCTTGCTGGCATGTGTATATGAATATATTGAAGCAGATGTATCGCAATTTTTTTTGCTAGGTCTTCGATTTATTTACATGCGGATATTGGATTATATCACATGTAGATTAACAATAGTTGCTTGCCCTATTTTATTTTGTGTTGATATTTGGACACATAATTTTACCAGGTAATTGATCCCTCTGTGTTTATGTTTTCATATGTAAAAAGCCAAGACTGCTTTTCTCCATTTGATTGTACGGTCTGAGGAGCACGGAGCACCTCAACTTTCCGTTTGCATTCCAAATTTCGAAAGTTGTTCTGCATGTGCAAGATTCCCCAGTCCCCACCTTAGATCTGGCCTGTTTATTCTTTCTTGTACTTGTAAGTTCCAACTTTCCAGTTTTGCACAATTTACCTTAAAAAGAACCTTATAAATTGTACTAAGACTATTCCATAATATTAAGCACTTTCCTCAAATATACATCTCACAATAATAGATATTTTTTCTGTTTTTATCTTCATATATTTATAGGTAACATGTAACTATCTTTGTGGAATAGAGGGAGCACATTTTAGTTAAAAAATAATATTTCTTTAATCTAATTTTTTAGATAAAAATTCATATTTCTATTTTTATATTTTTTTTAATTGCGAGAGTAATTTTTTTAAATTATTTGAAAAAACCAGATAAGGTCCAATAACCATGGCCACCTGAGCAGCCTGTATCTTAGCCCTCAACCTATATTAGCCATGAATGTGGCCATCTGAGCCCTCATCTCAGCATGTATCTCAGCCCTCAACCTGGCATCAATCTCTTTCTGCAACCTCTCGATCTTAGCCTCCATTTCATCGATAAACCGCTGGTACTGTACAGTCTGAGACGAAGACGAGTTACCGGCCTTCTTTGAGTACAACTTCCCGAAACGGCCGATGCCAAACAGGGTATTATTATTCTTTGAAATCGGCTGGACAACGGTCGTATAGACCTTGTCGATGTCAGGCTTGCTCTGTGTGGTTGATCGAATATCCTTGATTGCCTTCTCACCATCCATCTTATAAGGTCCTTGTTTGGTTGTAGCCTTCTCGGCGTCCTCTAGTTGTTTCTTTCTCATTTTCTCATCAGTGATTTCATCAGCATCCTCTTGTTTCTTTCTTGTCATAACCTCATCGTCATCATCCGCATCCTCTGCTTCTCTCCTTATCATCGTAACACTCTTAATGACCTCTTCTTTGTTTACAATAACCTCCGGGTTCTGATCATCCGTACAAGACTGGCTCATCAACCTAAGCCCGACAGTCAAATCCTTCATTGTGATGGTGATCAAAGAATCCACATCTCTACACTGATCGTCGAGCCTATCATCCAAACTCTCCCTAGCACTCATGAGCATCGTGTCCACTAAACCACCGTTCATCTCCCCACGTTGCTTTTTGGTGCTCTCACGCTCTATAGTCTCGGCAATAGTTTCCACGGTACACAACGGGTGTAACTTGAATCCGTACAGAGGGCTCGTTGGGTCGTCTCTGCTCGCATGTGACATTTTGAGGACTAGGATGTTGGCAAGGTCGAGGCAAGTGAAGTCTTCAAAGTAGAAAAACTTGGTGACCCTTCTCCGGAAACCATCGTTTGCGGATATGACGTTGTCCATTTGTTTGCGGTAGCCTGCGAATATGACGATCACTTGCTTGGTGTCCATGAAAGACATGATTTCCTCCAGGGCTTCTAACCCGAAATCTGAAGCACTCCCGTCTTGGGGCATAAGTCGGTAGGCCTCGTCTACAAAGAGAATGCCCCCTCCGCCGACTTGATCTATACAATAGGAGTATAATATAAGGGTTATTAATTATGATAATGAGTAATAACGTGATTAATAGATTTACTGTGTAACTATGTAGTAAATCGAATCAACTTATAATGACGTACGTACCACTTTTCTTGTCTTGGGACCCGTTTGACCGACGTAACGAGCAACCAAATCAGTTCGTTGAACTTCGACAACCTTGTCGGTCGGAAGTGTGCCTATTACGTGCAGTAGTTTGCCGAGGTTCCGAGCTACCATGGTTTTGCCGGTTCCTGGATTTCCGAGGAAGGCCATGTGAGGGGCCCTGCGATCTCCGACGCGGAGGCCCATATCTCGCCGCGTTTGGTCCACGACCAATTGCTTGACCCATCTCCGGAGCTGGGCCTTGAGAGAATGCAAGCCCGATATCTTCGACAATTCTTTCTCGAAAGCTTCCATTATATCTCCAGCCGAGGTCGTCGTCGCCATCGTAGATTTCGATCCCTTTTCTGCTTACGATTTTCAAAAGGTAGCGAAGACGCTCTTTTTTTTTTAGGGTTGGTTAATAGATCTTTCTCACTTTTATAAATAGAGGTATTATTTATACTCTAAGGCCATCTCCAACCGAACGTAAAGTAAACTAAAAAATAAGTGTTTAATTTTAAGTTTATAATACAAAAACGTAAACTAAAAAATAAATTTAATTTTAAGTTTACTGTAATTTGGCTTCAACCTAAATTTCAATACTCAAACTTAAAAAGAATATTCTTTTTTACAAATTATTCTTCTTATACAATTTGTTATACTATTTTTGCAAATAACCATTATCTTTACAAATTTACAATTTAACCCTATAACTTTTGACATTAAATTTAAAAAATTTAATAAATATTATTTTTCAATTTAAAATTTCAAATATAATAAATATAAATGATAAAATAAAATATTAATTAAATATGACAAAATTGCGCAAACATGAAATATTTAATATTTAATTATAAATATTTATTTTTATTTTTAAAATAAAATTTTATTTTAATTATTAATGATATGATTGTTAAAATATATTACATTACAAAATATATTAAATAAAAAACTAAAATAAAAAGTTTATAAGTTTTTTTTATTAGTTTGTAAAATAAAAGCATTATTTTATAAATAATAAATAGTTTTTGGTTTGAGTTTAAGTAAATCTAAGTATTTTTTACGTGAGTCCCACCATAAAACTTATAATAAGTTTATGTTTTGGTATCAGTTGGAGCATCTCTCCTACCTCAAAATAGGTTTTTGGTATCGGTTGGAGATGCTCTAAAGTAAACTGCATATCCTAAAGTACTTATAAAAGGAACGTGGTCAAGAGTACAATACTTAAAAATACTTAAAAATACAATTGTTCTTATGGTCAGTTCTGCACTTGTGTTCTTGTGGTGGTGATGAAATTAAGAGATCTCCTTAGCGGTAATGGAGAAAAGCGACGAAGCAGAGAATAGAAGCAACGAAAGGCGAATACGCGAGCCCAAACATGAGCGAAATTCCGGCTACCATCAAATCCTACACGCATTGTACGTCATCAAATCCTACACGCATTGTACGCTCAGTCCCATCATCACAATTGCCGTTTCTTTATCTCTAACAATTTTTTTTTCAATTTTTTTTTCGTACGAGGGCTTAGCACTTTCTACGGGTTACAAAAACTCAAGATCTATAATATTCATAATTTGAATCTGAATGTAGAATTGCTGCAAAGACTTTTGGGAGAGTTACAAAAACTCAAGATCTATAATATTCATAATTTGAATTTGAATGTAGAATTGCTGCAAAAACTTTTGGGATGAAATTAGGGTAGAGTCAAATGTGTTTTTTTAGTTATAAATGGAAAGGGTAATATTGTATTTTTCTACGCCAATAAAAAATACTGTTGAAACGAGACTACTCAACCGAACATTTTGAGCTCGGTCTATTAGATATTACACCTGGTGTATTGCTCTGTAGTCTGGTATCATTTTAACCGTTGATGCATATCGGTGTGTGTGAATTGTGTGTGCACTTATATAAAATAATTATTAAATGTATGGTGTATTCCACCGAGTGTAGCATAGATAAAACCTTGATAACTCCCTTGAAGATTAACAGTATTTAAGTAGCGGATCTCTTGTTAATCATAGGCCAAACAAAACTCAACCAAACATCTTATAACTTGGATAACTTAACTATCTTGATTTTATCACCCTACCAAACAAGACCTAAGTGTTTTCTTTGTAACTTGTGTGTTGATTCTAATTTTGCATCGTAACATAACATACGCCATACAAAACCCCATAAAGAGAAACACTAAGCTGCTGATTCTAATTTTGCATTGATCATCTTTTGAAAAATAAATGATTTTTTTCTTTAATAAATTGGTATCACTTAAAACATGTGCTTTTGTAGTAATGGCGATTCATTTATATAGCCCTGGACCTCTGGGTGTTGTGGCAAGGACACTTACTTTTTTCTGAGTTTTTAGTTTTGTGATAACTACTAGGGTGTTTTTGAGCATATTTTATTACAAAATGCATCTTACTTTGAAACCACATAGCTATTGCACTAATCTCTCTCTTAATTTCGGGGTTGATGCTTCAACCATTTGAAGATTTTGAAATCGAGCTACGTGAGTATCTGTTAAGTTAATTTTATTTATGTTTTTTCAATTTCACCTATTAGTTAAATTTTTTTTGCTCACTATTTAGGTTCACGCGAAGATGTACAAGATAAAGCAATCAATAATAAATTTTGTCATGATTCGTAGCTATGTGTAGATATATTTTGATGTTTTTCAATAATCTTAATTTTGGACATTATATTAAGAGCTATGTGATTGATTAAAAAGATTGAGTTGATATTAGAAGTTAGACAATATTTTATTGCTATTTTTTGTTATTACTTTTGGAGTTGTGATTAAATTTTCTTATGCTATTGAAATTAGTTTATAAAAATTGGCGACGAAGTGTCTAATGTCAAGACACCACAAGTGTCATCAAAATGTGTTACTCAACACTCGTAAATGTCACTACACAAGTTTGTTAAATGTATTTGTGACGGGTAAAAGCGCCACAAAAATGCATTATCACGACGCTTGTTAACGTTGTCACATAGAGTTACACTGACACAAAAAAGTGTCACAAAATAATACTTTCATGACGTTGATAAGCGTCACAATATAATGTTATTAGAACGCATAAAAGAGCTAGTCACTAACATGCATTTATTGTGACACTTTTCAAGTGTTACTATACCTACCTATAGAAACGTCAAATCAGATTAAGCTTAAAATTAAAGTTTTTGCGCAGCGCATATGTAGTACCAAGTCATCAATGTAATATTGTATAAATGCAGGATAGTTATATATTGTTACAAATTAAAACTATTGCAGCAAAGAAACATTGATCCTTAATTAGGCCCTTTGTTAGTCGTCAAAGATGGACTTATTTTCGGGCGCCTCGATCCATACCCGGTCCGATGATTCTTCAGTGTGCCAATCGTACAATATATTCTTCGTACTATACACACGCTCGGTCGGAGCATACACAACAATCCCTCTCCTATAAAGCTGAAGCTTAAAGGAGACGAGGTTGCAAGGTCAATCCTAGGTTGGGACGACAAGTCATTGGCAAAAATCGTGAGCCCCTCCAACGTGCCCACCTCCTCCCAACTCTCGCTCAGCGTGCGCACACGACGTACATGGATCCGCCATGCTCGACCATGTATTTGGCCATCCATCTCCTTCCAAAAGTGGGGTCCTCCTCCGCGGATTCTGGACCCTCGGATCTCTGGAAGGTCAAGGTAGTACGTGGTGCGGGTCGTAGAAATCGTAACAATCGCCCCGTTTTGGGGAGAGCATGAGCAAATGGCCGCTGTTGGCCCTCCTGACGGAGACCCGAGGACCTCGAGCGGGAGATAGAGCTCATCAACTTGCTGCTCGCTCGGTTGGTCGACGACTAGCCTACTGTAGGGATCGATTTTATAAAGATGGCAAAGGACAGAAAAAGACGAGGCTTGTGTTAGACACAATCTCCTTAAAACAAAATTCGACCTCTACCGATCGTTTGTTTCCCAGGATACAACGTCTCAAGCAACTACGTTGCACGTCGAACCGAGAGTTGCCTGAAAGACTTCACCGGAGGGCCAAAGAGAATATGAAAGAAGAGAATAAAGAAGTAGCAGATTGCTGGAGTGGTTTTGGTGTATTTCTTCTCAAACATGAAGCTCGTATTTATAGGCGAGCATAGGGAGCTGAACGATTCATCCATTGAACCTGGACAGTCAACATATAACGGCCATGCAATAATGCCTCAGCATTAAGGCCACTTAATTGTCATTTTTGAAATTCAAAAATTATAATCAGAAATTGATTTTATTTTATTTACTTATTAAATAAATAAAATCATTATTAATGAGTCAACCAACCGTTACTTTGTAACGGTTTCGAAAAGTAGCTTGGTCGACTGCCCCCAAATCGGACCGACATTCGTGTACGCAGGTCGCGCTCGCACACAAGTTCGGGGGTTCGTAAGCTATTTCGGCAGAGATTTGCACCCCTGCGCGCACGTAGGAGGCGTAGCAATATTATAGCAAGTCATTCATAAGCCACTAAAGTGAAAGCACTATATATGTCCACTTGGTTTTGCATATTTTTCCGATGTGGGATAGCAACTCCCTTTATTAATTTCCTTCTCTTTTTCTCATTATTTTTGATTATTTTTAACAATTAATTTCTCATTCATTTTAACTCCGATTTGAGCAAATGAGATATCGAATCGAAGCTCTTTTCGATCTCTATATTTTCCAACAGTCCCCCCATGAATGAAAATTACACAAAACCAAAAGTAGTTTGGTGAAATCAATCAACGTTAGAAACGTGCATAGGATAGGTAGGTTTTACCCTTTGAACCTTCCCTTGTGAAAGCATACCAACTTTACTGATTAAATAGTAGACACGATGTCTTTGAACTATTCACCATTTGTGTAAACGATAATATACTCCACTCACGTTCTTTCTAACAAATCTCAGTTCTCATGATTATGTTCATTTTGGCCCTGAATATCAGCCTGGTTCTGTAAGAGTGTTTAAGAATATGCCTTACTATATTCTCTTCGAAGCGGCCCCACTTCTCTCTTACATAGGTGATTTCTTTCAAGAGTATTCATAATATCTCTTTTGAATCATTAATAGCCATTTGCTAATCCTCACACACAATCACTGTAACATCTTTTAGGCAATGGACTTTTGGTGGAATTCAAATTCCCCCCAGGACAGTGATAACGGAGTTTAGACGGTTAGGTTGTCCTTTTGAACTTAGTTCTTGGGATCTCCAGTCATATAGGTAAGGTTTTCCATCGTCTCAACTCTCTTTCTTTAAGGCTTTTAGTCCCATTCCTGTAGATGACGACATTACTAAATCTCGATTTAACCCTTTGGTTAATGGATCTGCGATATTATCTTTAGATCTTACATAGTCTATTGAGATAACTCCAGTCGAGAGTAGTTGTCGAATGGTATTATGTCTTCGACGTATATGTCTAGACTTACCATTGTACATATTACTTTGTGCTCGTCCAATTGCAGATTGACTATCACAATGAATACGAATTGGAGGCACAAGTTTCGTCCACTTTGGAATATCTTCTATGAAATTCCTGAGCCACTCGGCCTCTTCGCCACATTTATCTAGAGCTATAAACTCTGATTCCATTGTGGATCTAGCAATTACTGTTTGCTTAGATGATTTCCAAGAAATAGCAGCTCCACCGAGAGTGAATACATATCCACTTGTGGACTTGGAGTCTTTTATGTCAGAAATCCAATTTGCGTCAGTGTAACCTTCAATAACAGCTGGATATCGAGTATAATGCAACCCATAATCTCGGGTATATCGTAAATATCTAAGTAACCGTACAATAGCTTTCCAGTGGCTTTCACTTGGATTACTAGTGTATCTGCTTAGCTTATTTACTGTATAGGCTATGTCTGGTCTTGTACAACTCGTTAAGTACATTAGACGCCGATCACTCTTGAGTACTCTACTTGACTCACTCCTTCTCCTCTATTTTTAGCGAGGTGTTGACTTGTATCTATTGGAGTTCTAGCAAGACCCGTATCATCTTTGCTAAACTTCTCTAAGATTTTGTCGACATAATGAGATTGACTCAAAGCAAAGCCGTCTGATGTTCTATGAATTTTAATTCCAAGTACAACATCAGCATTGCCCATATCTTTCATGTCAAATTTTGAATTTAACATATTTTTCACAGATTTGACCATATTATCGTTACTTCCCACGATAAGTATGTCGTCAACATATAGGCACATGATTAAATAATCATCGTCCGTATTTTTTATATAAATGCATTTATCACATTCATTTATTCGAAAGCCATATTCTAACATAGCATAATCAAATTTTTCGTGCCATTGTTTTGGTGCTTGTTTTAATCCGTACAAGGATTTCACCAATTTACACACTTTATTTTCTTGCTCGGGAGCAGAAAATCCTTCTGGTTGATCCATATTTATTTCTTCACCTAGATCACCATTTAAGAAGACCGTTTTTACATCCATTTGATGTATTTTGAGATTTCTTAGCGCTGCTATGGCGATAATTAATCTAATTGACGTAATTCTCGTCACAGGAGAATACATATCAAAATAGTCAAGACCTTCTTTTTGTCTATAACCTTTAATGACAAGTCTTGCCTTGTATTTATCGATAGTCCCGTCGGCTTTCATTTTCTTTTTGAAAATCCACTTAGAACCTAGGGGTTTACTTTCCGGAGGAAGGTCCGCTAATTCCCAAGTATGATTTTGCAAAATAGAATTAATTTCACTTTGAATTGCCTCTTTCCATTGAGGGCCATCAGAAGAATTTACAGCTTTTTTAAAACTTTGAGGTTCACTCTCGAGCATGTACGTTAAAAAATCAGGACCGAACGATTTTTCTATACGAGCTCGTTTACTTCGTCTTTGTTCAATATTTATGTCATCAACAATTTCTGTAATTGTTGGGTTTGCATGCATGCGCGATGAACTAGCTTCATTGCTATTATCAGTGCATGTCTTCCATGGAAATATATGTTCAAAAAATTGAGCATTTCTTGATTCCATAATAGTATTTTTGTGTATATCATCGATTTTTGATTCGTACACAAGAAATCGATAGGCACTACTATTATGTGCATATTTGATAAATACACAATCAACAGTTTTAGGGCCTATTTTAACCTTTTTCGGTAGTGGAATTGCCACCTTTGCTAAACACCCCCATACTTTCAAGTATTTATATGACGGTGCTCGACCAAACCATAATTCATATGGAGTTTTGTCGATTTTCTTTCGGGGCACCTTATTTAAAAAGTAGTTTGCGGTTAACAACGCTTCTCCCCACATGTTCGGAGGTAGTCCAGAATCAAGCAACATCGCATTTAACATTTCTTTCAATGTTCGGTTTTTGCGTTTGGCAACACCGTTTTGTTGAGGGGAATAAGGTGCAGTAGTTTCATGCATGATTCCATGTTTTTCACAAAAATCAGCAAACGGAAGCTCATATTCACCTCCTCGATCACTTTCTTAATCGTTTAATTTTCCGATTAAGTTGATTTTCAACTTCTGTCTTGTAAAGTACAAACTTTTCGTCAATAAACGTGATAAAATATTTATTTCCACCACGTGTTTGCACGGTTTTTAGATCACACACGTCCGTGTGAATTAAATCGAGGGGTTCACTATTTCTTTCAATAGTTCGAAAAGATGATCGAGTCATTTTCGCTTCTACACAAATTTCGCATTTGTGATTTGTATCAATTTGGAGTGTGGGTATGCTTTTTAAGTTCATTAATTTTCTTAATGAATTAAAGTTTACATGTCCTAAACGGCCATGCCAAGTTATCGACGACTCAAGCAAGTAAACGGAAGTAGAAGCAGTCTTATTCATGTTCTTGTTGATAGTCATTACATTGAGCTTGAACAGCCCATCATTCTCATACCCCTTGCCCAGATACACCCCACCCTTGGATATTATAACATTATCCGACTCGATTACAATACGAAAACCATGCTTATTCAGAAGAGACCCAGACACTAAATTCTTACGAATCTCAGGCACATACAAAACATTATTCAGAGTTAATTCTTTTCCAGAAGTAAACTTCAGCATTATTTTCCCTTTCCCTTTGACATCAGAAGTTGCTGAATTCCCCATAAAGAGCTTTTCTCCAGTAGCACTTTCATCAAGAGTGTGGAACATCTCCTTGGATGAGCAGATGTGGCGGGTAGCACCTGTGTCGATCCACCACTCACGTGGGTTAGACCCCACCATGTTCAGTTCTGAAACAACAACAGCAAAATTATTATCATTTTCAATAACAAGTGCATTGTTTCTTTTAGGTTTCCTGCACTCGGAAGCCCAATGACCAGGTTTGTCACAGTTGTGACAAATTCCAGCAAACTTCTTTTTGAATTCTCCCTTTTTCGGAGCAAGCATCTGGTCAACTTTCATTTTGCCTTTGTCTTTGTAGGTAGGCTTGGAGCTGGCCTCGACTACATTTGCCTTAGGTTCATGGCCATAGAGACGAGAATTCTTCTTGTTGTCCTCTTCGATGCGAAGGCGAACAATCAGCTCTTCTACGTTCATCTCCTTTCGTTTGTGCTTCAGATAGTTCTTGAATTCTTGCCACCCGGGGGGAAGTTTCTCGATGATAGCAGCCACTTGAAAAGTCTCGCTGATCACCATCCACTCGGCATGAATGTCATGAATAATGACTTGAAACTCCTGCACCTGAGACATCACAGATTTAGTATCAACCATTTTAAAATCAAGAAATTTCCCAACAATGAATTTCTTGGCACCGGCATCCTCGGTTTTGTATTTCTTATCCAGAGTCTCCCACAACTCTTTAGCAGATTTGACTCCAATGTACACATTGTACAGGTCATCTGTAAGACTATTCATCAAATAGTTCCTGCACAAGAAGTCGCAATGCTTCCATACATCAAGCGCGCTCACCGCTTGCACGTCCGGATCTTCCGGTAGGCGAGGAGGATCTTCTTTCAAGAACCTCGCCAGATTCAATGTTGTCAAATAGAACAACATCTTCTGTTGCCAACGCTTGAAATTCAAGCCGTTGAACTTCTCCGGTTTATCGTGATGATTCACGACCGAAAAAGCCATCTGGTGTGGCGCACCACCACCAGGTCCCGAAGGAGGCACAGTCATAGTAGGGTTAGGACTGATAGGGATCGTCTCCTTCTGGGCAGTGGAGTCAGTTGCTTTCTCGGTGATGATGGGAGAGTTAGAAGCAGCCATCTCGTAGAGATTTTTGTTTTAAGACTGTAGGGATCAGTTTTATAAAGATGGCAAAGGACAGAAAAAGACGAGGCTTGTGTTAGACACAATCTCCTTAAAACAAAATTCGACCTCTACCGATCGTTTGTTTCCCAGGATACAACGTCTCAAGCAACTACGTTGCACGTCGAACCGAGAGTTGCCTGAAAGACTTCACCGGAGGGCCAAAGAGAATATGAAAGAAGAGAATAAAGAAGTAGCAGATTGCTGGAGTGGTTTTGGTGTATTTCTTCTCAAACATGAAGCTCGTATTTATAGGCGAGCATAGGGAGCTGAACGATTCATCCATTGAACCTGGACAGTCAACATATAACGGCCATGCAATAATGCCTCAGCATTAAGGCCACTTAATTGTCATTTTTGAAATTCAAAAATTATAATCAGAAATTGATTTTATTTTATTTACTTATTAAATAAATAAAATCATTATTAATGAGTCAACCAACCGTTACTTTGTAACGGTTTCGAAAAGTAGCTTGGTCGACTGCCCCCAAATCGGACCGACATTCGTGTACGCAGGTCGCGCTCGCACACAAGTTCGGGGGTTCGTAAGCTATTTCGGCAGAGATTTGCACCCCTGCGCGCACGTAGGAGGCGTAGCAATATTATAGCAAGTCATTCATAAGCCACTAAAGTGAAAGCACTATATATGCCCACTTGGTTTTGCATATTTTTCCGATGTGGGATAGCAACTCCCTTTATTAATTTCCTTCTCTTTTTCTCATTATTTTTGATTATTTTTAACAATTAATTTCTCATTCATTTTAACTCCAATTTGAGCAAATGAGATATCGAATCGAAGCTCTTTTCGATCTCTATATTTTCCAACCCCTACAATAATCATGGAATCAATTCAATATACAAAATTAATTTATAAAAATATAGCTAGTAATTTGTTCGTGCATTTTTTGTTTCGTATCAAAATCTTGAATTAATTTAATCAAAATAATTTTTTTTAATCGCGCAATATATAAACCATGTATTAAAAAAGTCACATATGTATAAAAATCACCTCGAAACTATTAAATTCAGAGCTAATTCAAATTTGCACATAAAAAATAATATAAATCAAACATCACGAATTATAACATAATTCGACTAGATCTATAGAAATCTAATTGAAATTGGTAAAAAAAAAAAAAACATTAAAAGAACATGTTCATAATTAAAACTTATAAACATTATATCAATCTATCTAAATGTAAATTCGATCAGTTACAAATCAATGTTATTGATAAAATGATTAAAAAAAACAAAGAATTGGAACGATACACATAAAATTAATAGCATGGTCCTGGCGCAAAGACGACACACCTTGCGCAAGGATGACACATCAATCAATCGAAAAACAAAACAGAAGAACAGAATACTTGAAAATCTTGTCATTTCGAAAATAAAAATAAAATTATATATATACATAAATATCTATTTTGATTTAAAATTAAGAACTCACGATTTAAGTTTTTTCCCCTTAAGCGGCATGATTTGCAGATTGATTGGGGTTCCTAGGTGTGCAGCACTGAGGAGAGATTGAGAGAAAGAACGAGATAGAGAGAGAGATGCTGATTGGGGTTCCTAGGTGCGGAGCACTCATGAGGAGAGATTGAGAGAAAGAACGAGATAGAGAGAGAGATGCGTGAGTACTGAGCGCAAGTATACGAATGAAGAAGAAGACGACATTCAATTGCTATTTACGGAACAAAGATTTTGACTGAAACTATTAATTACAACAATCATCAAATTAGATTTTGATTAAATTATGTACACTTACTCATTAATCCATTGATTTCAAGAACAAAAATAAAAGTACTAATTTGGACAGAATTTCTACATTAGTCATATATTGATAGAAAAATGTTTCAATCTCGATTTGTATGAGTTGAATGGTTGTGTGCGTAAACAACGCATTATATATGCGCAAACTGTATATTAATTCGAGGATTTTCAATATGGTGCAAATACTTTAAGCTCATGTAACGACTTTTTAAATTTCGTTACAAGTTTATGAATATGCCTATATATATTTTGAAATATTATGCTTTTGAAATTTCATTGTCCTATTTTGTCTTGTGAGTTGATGAATCTATAATGAATAAAAGGTTTGCTATTTATTATGTTATTTTATCTAATGAATTAATATATAGTACGTAGTACATGATATATTGAATTTTAATAATACTCCTTTAATTTTTTTAACTCTACTCGTGTTTGACTTATAGTCAACTCTCACCTTTTATTTTTAAGTATATCACGAATTAAATTGTGAATTATAAAGTATTTTAAATTAATATCATTCAAGAAATACTATTCTCTCCATCTAGACAATATTTACCAAGAAAACTTTTCATGTAGTTTAATACAAATAATTTTTTGTGTGGAATAATACTAAGGGTATAAGATAGTATCAATTTGTGGATCGAAAAAGTAATAATTTGGAGTTAATATTCATCTATTTAGTGACTCGACACTTTTATTTTAAAAAATCTATTTATCTTTATGCATTTTATGGGAAAACTGTAAATGTTGATTTTGACGACTTTATATTTGTGGATGTTTGATTCTTGATTACAGGGTTGAAAGTAGAAATGTAAAATTCGGCGCCAACAGCATTTGGATTCGTCTTTCAGTGCCAGCGGTGGAATGGCACAAATCCGGATCCAGACGCTGTGATGAGCTATTTTATTTGCTCATCTTAGAGCGTTTTTACACTCTTTATTGAGTCAGTTTGAGTCAGTAATGTGTTTGGGACGGCACAATAGGATGTTTGGGCAGAGTGTGTTTGGATGCAGGTAACAGGTGACGCACTGGGCAAAAGAGGCAAGGAAATCCCCTTCTTTGGGCAAAGAAGTATTCTGGAGCGGGTAGTGACTGCAACAGTTTGACCACATCGGGCAAATGGATAAAGTCATGAAGCAGAAGACCCAGAATTCTTATCAAGTACCGTGCCTGGTCCGACCACCTGTGGAGGAGAAGATACCTGAAGATTGAAGTTTGGGCAGAGGACGACTGTGGACAAAAGGTTCCCTGTGGGCAAGCTGACAGTGCAACAGAATTCCTGGAATTGGGGGATCTTACTTTTCCCCCAACTCATTGACCGCTGACCGCCTATTCCTTAGGGATGAGAAACAACCGCGATCTACAATCCAAATTTGAAGTCAATAAAAAAGGGGCGCGGTGGGAAGCAGAAAAAACACAACACATATACTCATCGAGAAATCGAGAGAGCCGCCGGTCCCGTAGCACGTCGCCGCCGCCGGAAGGAGTCGCCGGAGAAGAGATCGAAGCAAGTTGGCCGAGTCTCTTTTCTTTGTTTTGAAGTAGATCCAAACTTCGGGCTAAGAAATAATTTTAATTGCTTTATGTTTTAATTTCCTTTTTATTTCCGTTCGTACTTTGATTCCAAAATAGTTCAGTTTGAACTATGAATAATATATATCGTTTTCCTTTAATTATTTTGTCTTTTATTTTCAGCATGAGTAGCTAAGTAATTCGTGCATCTGGGCAGGGACGGATCGAAGGTGATTTAGGGTTTTAACTTAACCGCGAGGTCGATGGGGCTAGAGTAGCCGGTTGGGGGTTTGTTCCCGAAGCAAAGTTGGTTGAGAATTATTTCCGGGGAGTCTGGGCAAACTAGAACAGCCACTAGTGAACCCTTGCAAACTGGGATACTGGTGATTGGCAAACCGCATAGATGTACCTTGTAGTATTATTGCGGGCATAGCACTAGAACTTGCTGGAGATTGCGGTCGTATGACTCGGAGTTCCGAGCATGCTATTGGCCGAGCGAGTCTGTCTAGAGGGTAATGCGGGTTTGGGCAAACTAGATCCATGTATGGCTGCATAGGTTATCGAATTGTTCAGATCTAGGGGTTTAGGCATAACGTTAGCTTGTCTTCTCTTTAAATAGTAAGGATAGATAAGGGGTGGGGCAGCTGGGGGAGTGACGCAATAGGACCACTGTTGTCTTTTTAAAGCACCCTATAACTGCTGACAAACCGCTGGTAGAAATCCTTAGTGCCTGTGACCGGTAGTTTGCCCTAATGATCCTGAGTGAAGTTGTCTGCCCGGATGTCTTGTTTATCATTTGATTTAAGTTTCCCTTTTAGTATTCTGTTAGATCTGAGTGTTTGCTTTGTTTACTTCTTAGATTTATTTTATTTGCATGTTAGTTTTGTTAGTCGTAGTTAGATCAAAGTGTTTGAAACGAATACAAAACCGTTGTGCCCATAGCACCCAAAATCAAAATCTTTTTGTGACAACCCCTTGGGCAAAGCCGAGATCACCTACTGTAATTGCCTTCTTGTGGGACCGACCTCACGTACTTACCATTATCTACTTTTGTAGTGATAGGGTACTGGATAAATACAAATTTCATTTTGACGCAGCGCGTTTGCTCAAAAGACAAGTATTCTTGCTCGTCACGCTGCCAGCTTTCAATTTCGAACTCAGCACCAGTTTTACCAAATCCGGATCCAGACGCTGCCAGCTTTCAATTCCGGACTCAATACCATTTTTGCCAATTCCGGATCCAGACGCTTCCAACTCTCACTTCCGGATTCTACTCCTCAAAGCCACAAGTCTGGATTTGAACGCTCATGGATCCGGATTTAGCGCAAATGTCAATTTGAGACTTTTCCGACGCCAATGATGTTTGGATCCGTATTTGTCCCCTCAACTCATGAAAGTGAATTCAATGATGATTGGATCCTTGTTTGCTACTTCAACAATTACGATCGATAGCCATGATAGCCATGAAGACGATGAAATTAGAGACCTGAAGTCCGTGGGCGCGTACTACTATTAGAAGCAGACGAAGCTGAAGATTGAGTTGATTCTCTAGCTGGCTGGGATGTGCTGCTAGTACCTATTGGCTCTACAATTAGTTCAGTATCCTACACATTTATACAATCCCATATATCCAAAATCAAGATTTCAAAGAGTAAGAACATGTGTACACAATTACAAAGGAATCAATTACTGTCCAATGTTCTTTGCAAAAAACATTGATCAGACCATCAAAATTTAATAAGGGGAAAATGTCAAAAATAAAAATTTAACAAAAATTAAATAAAAAATGAGAGAATTAAAAAAAAATGGTGAAGGTGAAAAAGGATAATACGATGTATCGCTGGTAGAGGGGAAATCATATCCCCATCAGGAAAACCTGCAAGAGTTTTTTCTTTCAGGCATTTCATAACACTTGGTTGAACACCTGGTGGGTGTAGTGGAGGCTGGAGAATTCGGAGAAGGTGGTGGAGTGGATGAGTTTGCTAGCGGAGAAGGGGTCGACTATGCGGTGGTACGTAGGTCGACGATGGCAGTGCGGTGGATTTCGCCGACGGCGGTAGCACAGTGGTCGTCGATGGAGTATGTGGTGGTGGCTATTTCGTGTGCGATTTCGAGAAGAGAATTATTTCATCGAACACCTTCATGGTTGTGTCGCCGGATCAGACAGCGGCGGTGGAGCTCGCGGAGGCGCGCCGGTTGTGTCGATCGTCATCGTCGGTCCACAGCAGAAGGGATGCATCGAAGAGAGGAAGAGGGGGAGGTGGATTTTGGGGGTTCGGCTCTCTGTGTCTCGCAAGGAAAAGGGGTAAGAACGAGGGAAAGGGTATTAGGACCTGTTGACGACGCGAAAACTTTGTCGTGGAAGCTAACGCGGCCAAAATAAATTTATAAAGTTCCTAAACTCAACACAAGATAGCAAGTGATAAGTATAGGGTCGATCCCACGAGGAAGCAATTGCAATTTAGTTAATCTCGGCTTTGCCCAAATAGTGTCACAATAAAAAGGTTTTAAGTTTGGTTGCTGAGTCGCAGCGTTTTATCAAACTACCAACTAACAGAAATAAGTAAACTAATTAATTCAAACTAACATGCAGAAATATTAAACTAAACACTTTGACCAAACTGGAAACAGAAAACAATTAATCAAACTGAAATCAAATAAAGAAAAGTAGGCTTCTGGGCTTTGGCTTCTCTCTGGGTTCTCTGGGCAAACTACCGATCCCTGACACTAAAGATTTTAACTGATGGTTTGTCAATCGGTTATAGGATGTCGAACAAAGTAAAAGCAGTCCTATTAAGTCACGCCTACAGTTACCCCACCCCAATCCGTCCTTACGGTGTAAAGAAAAGGCAAGGTATACTTATGCCTAATCCCCTGAGCCTAGACAATTCGATACCTATGTGGTCGCATGGATCTAGTTTGCCCAAACTCGCATTACTCTCTCGACGAACCCAATTCGGCCAATAGCATGTCCAGAAATCCGAATCATACCACCGCTAAACTCCAACACGTTCTAGCGCTATGCCCGTAGTACATCTAACGCGGAATACTCGGTTTGATCAATCGCTGGTATCTCAAAGTGTAAGGGTTTCCTAACGACCAAATTAGTCCGCCCAAACCTGCAAGAATGTAGTTAAACCTCAACTGTGTATCGGGAACAAACCCCAGGCAGTTAACTAAGCCCTATCAACCTCACGGTTCTATCTTAGCCCAGAGTCCCCTTCGATCCGCCTTTGCCCAGATGCCCTGCAAATTTAGCTACTCATATGCGAAGAAATAAAACAAGAAATAATTTGGAAAATAAAACTAAATTGCATAACTAAGAAATCTGAATTGTTCAAACTGAAATAACAAAACAGAAATTAAAACAGAAAAAACATTAAAACGAAGAAAAGATCTCGGCCATGGTGGCTCCGATCTCTTCTCCGCTCTCCGGCGGCCGCTCCTTGCTCTCTCTACTTCGTGGTATCTTGGTGTGTCGAAGGTTCTTCTTTTTCGTGATGTCTTCCTCTCTTTTATAAGCTTTAATTAGGGGTAAGAATCGCAGCTGCATGGGCCTCCTGGAATTAGGCGCCGCAATTTCCATAAAAAATCCGTTTTCCATATTTAAGTTCTGCTGCCTTTGACTTTGCCCGATAGCGACTCTCTGCCCGGTACAAAGACTTCAATTCAGTTTCTTCTCTTCCCAGGTGGTGGTGGTGACTATTCTTCTGACTCCTCGACATCTTTACTTTGCCCATAGTGTTGACTTTGCCTTCTTGGGTCAAACTGCTCAAGTCACTTTGCCTTGAATCCACGCGTTTGCCCAAAGTGGTGACTTTGCCTCCTTGGGTCAAACTGCTCTAGTCACTTTGCCTCGAATTCGCGCGTTTGCCCAAAGTGGACCATTCCTTTGCCTTTTCCGCACAATCTCCACCTGCTGACATGAATCCTGCATACTTTGCCCAAACACTCCATTGTGCCCTCCCAGACACACAAAACGACTCAAACTGACTCAACAACGACTCTAAAATGCCTCAAAGATGAGCAAATAAAATGGCTCATCAAACCGCACACACTTGAAGTACGCTTGTCCTCAAGCGTAGGGTATGACTTACCAGACTCAAGACCAAAGTGAAAAAAAAAAAAAGAAATCAA
The DNA here is from genome assembly GCA_954870475.1 of Euphrasia confusa. Taxonomy (NCBI): domain Eukaryota; kingdom Viridiplantae; phylum Streptophyta; class Magnoliopsida; order Lamiales; family Orobanchaceae; genus Euphrasia; species Euphrasia confusa. The sequence goes on from OX940960.1 coordinate 32,236,753, forward strand.
GGTTGGGGGGAAAAAAAGTAAACAGAGACTCAAAGGACTAGCATGAATAATATAATAGAAGTAGGCATAGCATATACACACAAATCAAAATTCAAGTTAAGAGACATAAAAATGGTCAAGATTCTGTACCAGGGCTTTAGGTCACTCCCTCGCAAGTGTATCTCTCTTTTTTCAGTGTATGGTATAATGTCACTCATTTTCTGCTGTGAATCTACTTTGCCCAAATTTGACAGTTTGCTGATCAAGTTATTCTGACTAAGTGGGGGTCTCATCATAGGGGCTTTTATTGGGTTGTAATGTAGGCTCTTTGGGTGGATTTTGAGGAGTAAGCTCTGTTTGGGCAGATGGCTATATATTTTGGGTTTAGCCTTTCTCTACCACTTTTCCCCTTTTTTACTGGCCTTAGCACACAACCAACTTATTACTTCTCTTTTTTTTTTTTTTTTTTTTTTTTTGCTGAACATCAATCTCTCTACCCTCATATCTTTTCAGGTGCATATGGGCATAGCACCAGACTGGTATACAAGAAAGAGGGTGAAAGTAACAAGATCAGTAGGGGCTTCCCTCGACCAAAAATCCAAACAACAACGATCATACTGAGTATGGTGAACCTCCTCACACACTTTGCCTGGGCAAAGTGTGTCAATGAAAAGATCACCCCATGACTCGAAGTGACTCAAAGAAAAGAAAACAAATGAAAAGAAAAGAGACTATAGGGAGGGCAAATAAGGAGGAGGTAGATGCAATGTAGAACCTGAATTAGGCACGGGCAAAGTGTGACATTAATGTGTTCAGCAGCTCTACGAGGCCTTTTTTCATGTTGTCTCGTCGCCTTAGGACTTTGCCCGGAATCAGTAGCGTGAGCACGACTGCCCAGACCTTGACTTCGTTCCAGGTATTATCCTTGCAACTTTAGGGAGCTCATCCATCTTCTTGCGTAGTCTGCAGTTTGACCAAGTAGCCGGTATGCCCACACCGCTGCCCTTTCGCCCTCCTTGACCTGCACCTCAAAAACAAACAAACCCTGTCTTTCTCTTTGGTTGAGACAAGTCAAAGTGCTCTATCCGCGAAGAAGTTTTATTCCTAAATAAAATAAAAATAAAAATAAAAGAAAAACATACCAGGTTGCCTCCTGGTCAGCGCCCTAGTTATCGTCATAGGCATGACGGGATGTATGCTCACCATTATTCATGGTGCGAGGTTTAAGCTTCTCCTCGTTATGCCCATATGAGGCCTTCAGGCACTTGAGTAAGTCTGTGCAATTGCTCATCATCCATCCATGTAGAGTGCCTGGTAGTTTGTCCAAACCAATTGGTAGCACATTGGTCAGGGGTGACTTGCTCTCTTTCTTCGCACTAAGGTACTTCAAAGCATAGTGGTCAGTTGTGGTCTTACTGCCCAATATTAATAACCTGAAAATTTGGAGGGCAAAGACCAATGCTAGAAGATCCTTCACAAAATTCTTGACTGCCCCAGTATGCCCAAGAAATCTTCTCAGTTGCTTCACAATGCTTGGGTATGGAAACTTTGATATCATTTCTTCCGTTTTCGGGTTAAGCTTCCTTTGGGGGTCTTGAATGGGTACAACCTCTTCCTCAGACAAGATGTGACGCCTGCATATGGTCGGGCTAATACTTCTTATGACCGCCACTGGCAATCCTATGCCCTTCTTGTTTTTCACACGCATTTCCGCGAGCTTTTCTTCCTTTGGGCACGTCACAAATGCATCGACGCTTACGGGCAAAGTGCCAGTTTGCCCTAGAAACATGTCCTTCAAATGCTCGGGAGGCATATTGGGTTCCACCATTGTTGGTTTATCAGGAGGGGGTGTCATGAAAATCTCCTCTGGTGTTGACAGTTTGCCCAATCCGTCAGTGTAATTTTCCAACGACCCAAACTCTTCGGTTGTCCATTGTACCTCCTCTGTTTGAGATTTGATTTTATCATTCATCATTCCTTGCTGGAAGACAATGTCAGTTTGGTCATACACCCCACTTTGGATAGGTATTTCCTTAACATCCTTCTTGATTTGGTCAATGTAGTGGACTTGTTCAATGTGTACGGAGTGCTTGGGCTTGTATAGGTCAAAGGTGACCGTCTCTTCCTCAAATTTACATGTCAGCCTCCCAATTTGCCAATCAACATCAGTCTTCGTCGATTTCAAGAACGGTTTGCCCAGAATCATCACTGGCTCTTTATTCAATTTGCCCATATCCACCACATAGAAATCGGCAGGGAAAATGAAGTCCTCCACCTTGACCAAAATGTCTTCCAGTAAGCCCTCGGGGTAGACGTTTGATTCGTCGGCTAGCTGAATCACAGCCCTTGTGGATTTCAGTTGTCGTGTGCCCAAATCCTCATACATCGTCTTGGGCATGATGTTGATCGATGTGCCCAGATCCAACATGGATTTTACAATTTTCTTCCTACCAATGATGCAAGGAACGTGAAACATCCCTGGGTCTCCATACTCGGTCAGTCCATTATTCTTTATGATTGATGACACACTCTCTCTGGCTTCAAATATTGCATCCCTTCGGTATTGGACTTTCTTTGTAGATAACTCCTTCAAGAACTTGGCACACCTGGGCATAGTGTTCAAAATTGTAAGAAGAGGCATATTGATTTCTACCTTCTTATAAAGTTGGATCATCTCATCTGCATCCTTCCTTTCATTGCTTCTAATTAATCTTCCCGGGAAGGGTAATCTGATCTTTGGTGGTGGAGATTTGTCTCGCTTTGCCCTAAGTGCTGTCTCTTCTGCTATTTGGTCATCTGTGGTGTGTCCCTGAGGCTCTTCTTTATGTTCTTCTCCAGATTCTCGATCCTTCTCTACTGGTCTAAGTACCTCAGGTGGACGTTTCTCGCTCTTAGCCTGAATCGCACACACTTGGGCCTTGTTCACTTCAGTTTGGGCAGGCAGCTCCTCCACTTTCTTTTCTACTTTAGCCACTGTTTGGGCAAGGTACGCCAACTGGGAATTAATGCTTTGGAGTTGCCCACATGTATCTACCTTGAACTTCTCACTCTCTTGCTGGGACTTCAAATTCTCTTTGACCAAAGTCTGAACCATCTCGGACAATGAATTAATATTCTGAAATTGCCCACGTGCCTCAGCCTTGAACCTCTCATTCTCTTGTTGAGCCTTCAAATTCTCCCTAGCCATGGTGCTGACTAGTTCCGCAAGTGAGGGTTCATAGCTTTGGTTTTGCTGAGGGTATTGCCCTTGGAATTGATGTTGATGGTAGTGTTGGGGGTATTGGTTCGCATACTGACCCTCCACTGATTTGTTCCCGTACCTAAAATCTTCATGGTACCTCCATTCGGTGTTGTATACGTCTGATTGGGGGTCAAAGTGATGTTTTCCCCAGCTTTGCCCATATCTGTTCATATGACCCATTAGATTTACTTCCTTAACGACGAGTCTGGGGCATTGATCCGTAGTGTGATCTTCATCCTTTCATATTTTACATGCCTTTACCACTTTCTTTGACCTCATTACCATGTTTTCCATGAATTGCTCCATGGTACTACACAACCTGTCGATTTTGGAGTCTTCCGCTGTGGGCAAAGGCATATTCTGTTTGGGCAGATCACTTTCGTCTTCTCTCGAAGCCTCTGCAAACTCATTGAACAATCTGAATGCGTCATTTGCGCTCTTATTTAACACTGATCCTCCACATGCAACGTTGAGGAGTTTCCTCTCCGTTGGGCAAAGTCCAGTCATGAAGTATTGGATAAGATCATGGTCCGGGATTTGATGTTGTGGGCATTTGACCAATATATGTTTGAACCTAGCCCAGTAGTCATGGAAGTTTTCATTATTCCCCATCTTTATGTTGTAGATCTTCTTCCTCACCTCCTGAATCTTTGATAATGGGAAATACTTCTCAAAAAACTTATGCTGGAGCTGTGCCCAGGTGCTCACCTCTCCTTCGGGCAACGTATAGAGCCACTCTCTTGCTCCATCGGCCAAAGAGAATGGGAAAGCCAGAAGTCTGATGTATTCGCCCAAAGGGGCCGCTCCTTGGATCGTTCCACAGGCTAGTTCAAAGTCTTGGATATGCCTTTGGGGATCCTCCCACGGCATGTCACTGAAATTGGGCAGAATTTGTAGGAACTCGTGCTTCATCTCCCAGTTCTGATTGATCGTGGGCAAAGTGATGCCTGAAGGTCTCAGATTCAGATTTGAAGGGAACATCATGTCCCTTAGTGTTTTGTTCGCCTCTCCCATCGTAGATTTTGAGGTTAGTACGGGGAAAACTCTTCTTGTCTCCTCTGCGCTGGCTCTTGTTTGGGCAGGCTAGTTACTTTGGGTTGCACGTGCTGTTTGCCCTGGTTTCTTCGTTCTGCTCTCCTTTGCCCTGTACGGTCAACCTGAGCAAGAACAAAAATAACAAGTCAAATAGCACAGAAAACTAATTGCTGGAATATTGCCTCCCCGGCAACGGCGCCAATTTTGACGACGCGAAAACTATGTCGTGGAAGCTAACGCGGCCAAAATAAATTTATAAAGTTCCTAAACTCAACACAAGATAGCAAGTGATAAGTATAGGGTCGATCCCACGAGGAAGCAATTGCAATTTAGTTAATCTCGGCTTTGCCCAAATAGTGTCACAATAAAAAGGTTTTAAGTTTGGTTGTTGAGTCGCAGCGTTTTATCAAACTACCAACTAACAGAAATAAGTAAACTAATTAATTCAAACTAACATGCAGAAATATTAAACTAAACACTTTGACCAAACTGGAAACAGAAAACAATTAATCAAACTGAAATCAAATAAAGAAAAGTAGGCTTCTGGGCTTTGGCTTCTCTCTGGGTTCTCTGGGCAAACTACCGATCCCTGGCACTAAAGATTTTAACTGATGGTTTGTCAATCGATTATAAGATGTCGAACAAAGTAAAAGCAGTCCTATTAAGTCACGCCTACAGTTACCCCACCCCAATCCGTCCTTATGGTGTAAAGAAAAGGCAAGGTATACTTATGCCTAATCCCCTGAGCCTAGACAATTCGATACCTATGTGGTCGCGTGGATCTAGTTTGCCCAAACTCGCATTACTCTCTCGACGAACCCAATTCGGCCAATAGCATGTCCGGAAATCCGAATCATACGACCGCTAAACTCCAACACGTTCTAGCGCTATGCCCGTAGTACATCTAACGCGGAATACTCGATTTGATCAATCGCTGGTATCTCAAAGTGTAAGGGTTTCCTAACGACCAAATTAGTCCGCCCAAACCTGCAAGAATGTAGTTAAACCTCAACTGTGTATCGGGAACAAACCCCAGGCAGTTAACTAAGCCCTATCAACCTCACGGTTCTATCTTAGCCCAGAGTCCCCTTCGATCCGCCTTTGCCCAGATGCCCTGCAAATTTAGCTACTCATATGCGAAGAAATAAAACAAGAAATAATTTGGAAAATAAAACTAAATTGCATAACTAAGAAATCTGAATTGTTCAAACTGAAATAACAAAACAGAAAAAACATTAAAACGAAGAAAAGATCTCGGCCATGGTGGCTCCGATCTCTTCTCCGCTCTCCGGCGGCCGCTCCTTGCTCTCTCTACTTCGTGGTATCTTGGTGTGTCGAAGGTTCTTCTTTTTCGTGATGTCTTCCTCTCTTTTATAAGCTTTAATTAGGGTTAAGAATCGCAGCTGCATGGGCCTCCTGGAATTAGGCGCCGCAATTTCCATAAAAAATACGCTTTCCATATTTAAGTTCTGCTGCCTTTGACTTTGCCCGATAGCGACTCTCTGCCCGGTACAAAGACTTCAATTCAGTTTCTTCTCTTCCCAGGTGGTGGTGGTGACTATTCTTCTGACTCCTCGACATCTTTACTTTGCCCATAGTGTTGACTTTGCCTTCTTGGGTCAAACTGCTCAAGTCACTTTGCCTTGAATCCACGCGTTTGCCCAAAGTGGTGACTTTGCCTCCTTGGGTCAAACTGCTCTAGTCACTTTGCCTCGAATTCGCGCGTTTGCCCAAAGTGGACCATTCCTTTGCCTTTTCCGCACAATCTCCACCTGCTGACATGAATCCTGCATACTTTGCCCAAACACTCCATTGTGCCCTCCCAGACACACAAAACGACTCAAACTGACTCAACAACGACTCTAAAATGGCTCAAAGATGAGCAAATAAAATGGCTCATCACCTGTTCTTTTGGACTTAATTTCAGTTTAGTTCAGTTGGTTCAGATCGCTTAAGTTCAGTTTAGTTCAGTTCAGATCGCTTCAGTTCAGTTCAGTTCAGATCGCTTCAGTTCAGTTCAGTTCAGATTGCTTCAAAATAAATTAAAATAAAAATAAATAAAAAATAATTTCAATCTATAATTTTAAATATACAATCTAATTACCCTCATAATATTATTAATCTTTTAAAAAAATATTTAAATTTTTTTATAAATTATAATTAGTTTTATAAAAAATCAATTCAGTTCAGTTCAGATCGCTTAAGTTCAATTCAGTTCATTTCAGTTCAGTTCAGCCGGTCAGTCCAAAAGAACAGGTCCTTTGTGTACATTTTAAGCGACCTAAATGTCATTCTTAATTTCTTGAAATCCTTATTAATAAAAGTAAGGATAAAAATGTATATTAAATTTAAAAAGGTAAAATAGTTGTTAGTAAAGTTTAAAAAATATGAATAAAATTGTATTTTAAAATAAAATAAATAAATTTTTATTTGTTTTTAGGGGTATGCATAATTAGTTGGGACATTAAGAAAAAAAGTGCATATCGCTTCAGTTCAGTTCAGTTCAGTTCAGATCAGATCAGATCGCTTGAAAATAAATTAAAATAAAAATAAATAAAAAATAATTTCAATCTATAATTTTAAATATACAATCTAATTACCCTCATAATATTATTAATCTTTTATAAAAAATATTTAAAATTTTATATAAATTATAATTAGTTTTATAAAAAATCAATTCAGTTCAGTTCAGATCAGATCGCTTAAGTTCAGTTCAGATCAGATCGCTTAAGTTCAGTTCAGTTTAGCCGGTTTCAGTCCAAAAGAACAGGTCCTTAGTGTCTTTAGACATTTTAAGCGACCTAAATGTCATTCTTAATTTCTTGAAATCCTTATTAATAAAAAAATGTGGGAAAAATGGCTAATTGGTATTTTTCCCTAAATTTTATAATAAAAAATATTAGTATATTTAATATTAGTATATGTAAATTGTATATAGGTAGTGGAGTAGTCTAATTTTCTTTTTAAAACTTAAGAGGGGTTGCAAAAGTACACACACACACATATATATATATATATATATATATATATATATATATATATATATATATATATATATATATATATATATATGTGTGTGTGTGTGTGTGTGTGTGTGTGGGTAATATCACAAAAAAACCGGTAAGTTAAGCTGATTCCACAAAACGTCATGCAAGTTAGACGAAAATCACGCTTAGTGATTTCCGGTGAAAAAGTATAAAAGTAGAATGAGAATTGCATGTGATTTCATATTTATTGTAAAATCTCGCCGAAGTGATTACGTGGAAATAATACGCAGTTTTAGAGAGAAAATGTGAATGGTAAGTCTTGTAATTAAAACAAAAAAAAAAACATTTTAATACCTTAACTGAATATGTGTCAATTACTACATTTTCTTTGAAAAAAAAAATCAATCAATCTTTAATCCCTAATTATCATTAACCCTAACCTTGAAAATTTCAGAATCAAAATCCTAAATTCACAAGCAAAAACCTTTATCGAAATTTAAAAACTCTTTACCATCAGTTATAGAAAATGAATTATTAAGAAACATCGCATGCAAATATTCACAAGAGAAAATTTGCAAAAATCTCTATGCACAGTGGACCCCACAACGCAAAAGACATGGGGTTCCTCTTCGCGAGAATTTGTAAATATGTATTGAGATGAAAATCGCCTGTAATTTTGAGAGAGAGCGTCAGAAATAAGAGAGGAGTCGGGAAATCAGAATTACAGTTTGAGATTGTACCTAATTATTTATTAGGGAATTTGTTGGTTTTTAATTACGAAAAGTGCGTATTATTTCAACGTAAGCATTCCGGCAAGATTTTACATCACGTATGAGATCACGTGCGTTTTGGTGATTTTTGTACGCTTTTTTCACCGGAAATGATTGAACGTGATTTTCGTTTAACTTGCACAGTTTGTGGAATTAGCTTAATTTAAAAAGACTTTTGTGATATTACCCCAGGGGCGGATGATCTCAAGGCCAGCACTGGGCTAGAGCTCAGTGCAATTTTTTTTAGTACCCTATATTTTTTAATATCCTTTATATATACTATACGCAATATTTATTTTGAATTACTTTTTTCTCCTACTTTCTCTACTTATTACATATTAGGCCCAACTCCCAAGCCCAAATATATGGTTTTATTAATAATAAATTAGTTATGTTTGAGAATTGTTTGAGAAAGAAAGAACAGAGAAGCTGAGAAAGAATACAATTTTTTATTCCTTCTTTTCATTTTCGAATTTCGATCTTTTTTAAAATTCCTTTATCCTTCACGTCATATATAAACCCTAAAAATCGATCGAAATATATTTCTCCCTTCTGATCCATCTAATTTTGACATTACCCGTTTCTCCTGCAACAACAGAATGTTTATTTTCAGCTATAAAGAACCGGCCTATTCTTAACAAGATGGAGATGAATTACTTGAAAATTCTTTAATGCTTTACAGTAAAATAAATTTTGTTAAAAATATAGACATAGATTCAGTTATTGATAAATTTTATGTTTTGAAGTCGCGTAGAGCACAACTTATTTGAACATTAAGATATTTTTATTATTTATAAAATTAGGCCATCTCCAACCGAACACAAAAACTCAAACTCAAAAATAAGTTTTATTTTAAGTTTACAGTAATTTGACTCCAACCGAACTCAAAATTAGTTTAAGTTTACGTTTACAGTAATTTGACTCCAACCGAGAAACTAATACTCTAACTTAAAATAAAAAATTTTAAATATTCTTCTTATATAATTATTTATACTATTTATATAAATAATCAATATCTTTACAAATTTACAATTTTATCTCATAATATTTTAAATTAAAAAATATAATTAATATTATTTTCAATTTAAATTTTTAAACATAATAAATATAAATAATACTAAATAAAATATTATTTAATTATTAAAAAAATTACATTAAAACACACAAAAAATTAATTATTAATTATTTTTGTTTTTATAATTTGTAGTATTTTTTAAATATCTTGTTTATTATTATTTTATTTTTAATGTTAATTATATAATTTAATTATTTAATTGTATTTCATATTGTGATATATGTATTCTTATTTCATTATTAAAAATATTTTTATTAAAATTTATTTTAATTATTAATGATATGATTATTAAAAAAATTAAATTACAAAAGATATTAAATAAGATACTAAAAAATAATTGATAAGTTATTTTTATTAATTTGTAAAAAAAATAATCATTTTATAAATAAAAAAAAGTTTTTGGTTTGAGTTTACGGTAAACGTAAATATAAGTATTTTTTGTGTGGGTCCCACCTATAAACCAATAATAGGTTTATGTTTTGGTATCGGTTGGAGCATCTCCCCTACTCCAAAATAAGTTTTTGGTATCGGTTGGAGATGCTCTTATTGTAACAATTGACTAAATGTATTTTTCAGCCCACCCATTCGTTCAATCCTACATCCGCCCCTGCCTATATATATATATATATATATATATAAAATAGTAGTAAATTTATTTATTTTACTCGACCCTTGGCCCAAAGTGTAGATCCATCATTGATTGCATGTATCATACTTTATATTTAATCTTAACCATTAAATTTAAACATTCACCTTTGAATTTAATGCAAGTCCAGAATATTAGGGTGGAGATTAAAACAGGTAATTATTATCTATATTATGTTTTTTAACTTATAAATTGTGTTTGTAATTTTTTATTTTATTTTTCTACATGAATAAAAAAATAAAAAATCATCCTTAAAAAACACAATCAAGATAATATTTTTAAATATAATATTAATTAATTAAATATAAAAATATAAAACCTCATTAATCTCTAAAATTGTAATTAATTAACCTTGAATTTGTAAGTCGTCTAATTAAAATGTAAAGAAATATAAATAAAATTGTATTTTCTAATATAATTAGAGAATCCACACAGTCGAATAATACAAAATATTATCAGATTAGATTGTGCAGTGCATATAACAATTAATTACTGTATTTTAATAAAGCAAAAAACTATTATACTCCTACTTGAATTGAGACTTTGAGAGTTTCATTAGTACGGTAGCTCATGTTCAATGAATATAAAAAAAGTGTCCTTCCGAATTCACTCACATATTCGCTACCTTTTGAAAATCGTAAGCAGACGATGGCGACGACGACCTCGGCTGGAGATATAATGGAAGCCTTCGAGAAAGAAATGTCGAAGATATCGGGCTTGCATTCTCTCAAGGCCCAGCTCCGGAGATGGGCCAAGCAATTGGTCCTGGATCAGACGCGGCGAGATATGGGCCTCCGCGTCGGAGATCGCAGGGCCCCTCACATGGCCTTCCTCGGAAATCCCGGAACCGGCAAAACCATGGTAGCTCGGACCCTCGGAAAACTACTGCACATGCTCGGCACACTTCCCACCGACAAGGTTGTCGAAGTGCAACGAACTGATTTAGTTGGTAGTTACGTCGGTCAAACGGGTCCCAAGACAAGAAAAGTGGTACGTACGTCATTATAAGTTGATTTGATTCGATTAATTACGTACATATATAGTTACAAATTATATAGCATGTTTATTATGGCTATATATATATATATATATAGATTGAATCGGCCGAGGGAGGCATCCTCTTTGTAGACGAGGCCTATCGCCTTATGCCCCAAGTGGGGATTAGTGGTAGGGATTTCGGGTTAGAAGCCCTGGAGGAAATCATGTCTTTCATGGACACCAAGCAAGTGATCGTCATATTCGCAGGCTACCGCAAACAAATGGACAACGTCATATCCGCAAACGATGGTTTCCGGAGAAGGGTCACCAAGTTTTTTTACTTTGAAGACTTCACTTGCCTCGACCTTGCCAACATCCTCGTCCTCAAAATGTCCCATGCGAGCAGAGACGACCCAACGAGCCCTCTGTACGGATTCAAGTTACACCCGTCATGCACTGTAGAAACTATTGCCGAGACTATAGAGCGTGAGAGCACCAAAAAGCAACGTGGTGAGATGAACGGTGGTTTAGTGGACACGATGCTCGCGAGTGCGAGGGAGAGTTTGGATGCTAGGCTCGACGATCAGTGTATAGATGTTGATTCTTTGATCACCATCACAATGGAAGATTTGACCTGTATAGATGTTGATTCTTTTATCACCATCACAATGGAAGATTTGACCGTAGGGCTTAGGTTGATGAGTCAGGATGATCAGGACGCCGAGACTTCAAAAAGGAATAATAATAATAATAATAATAATAATAATAATAATAATAATAATAATAATACCCTATTAGGCACCGAGGGCGGCTTTTTCGAGAAGTTGTCGTCGAAGAATAAGGCAGATGGTACCTCGACTTCTTCGTCTCAAACTGATTGGTACCAGCGGCTTCGTGATGAAATGGAGGCCAGGATCGAGAAGTTTGAGGCCAAGTTGAGGGTTGAGATGCAGGCAAAGATGGCCACCTTCGTGGCTAATTTTCAGCAGCAGCAAGAGCTAGACCGTGGTTATATATTTGTATAAACTACTATTTTATCTTTACACCTCAAAATTATACTCCATTTCTTTAGTACATTTTAGTTAACTTATTATTTATATTATTATTATTATTATTATTATTATTATTATTATTATATATTGTTATTATTTATTTCATCATATATATTCATCACGAGAGAAAATTTATTTTGGTCCATAAAAATTGATTATTCTCTATTTGATTTAATTTTGATACACATTTTTTATTTTGTAATTTGGAAAACTCAATTTTGATAGGTCACTGCATGACATGGCAACTCGAATTAACGATATACTTGTTCATGTAGCATTTTTTGATTGGCTGACGATCAACAAATTAAACATTTAAAATTCATACCATTATTTTTTAACAACTTTATCCTCTCAATACATATTTATTTACTTTTATACCACTATTTTTTCAACTAACTACTTTATTACTTACATATTAATACTTATTATACCCCTACTTTATATTATTACACAAAAAAATCATTTTTTTTAATCTACGTATATCTTTTTCTGTGCACTATGTAAATACTTTATATTATTACACAAAAAATCATTTTTTTTAATTTACGTACATCTTTTTCTATGCACTATGTAAATAGATGGAGGGAGTATATTTTTGTGATTTAAGGGACTAAAGTGAAACCGACTTTTTTTTAGTGGACCAAATCGATCAAGGTATTGCTCACGTGGTAGATCCACGTGACACTTGGGTTAACAAAATTCACCGGAAAGAAGTTCGCGTGTCTTTTTCCTGTGTAATTTTGAATTTTCCGATCAAACTGGACCATTTGACTAAATTTTTGTAATTTAAATTTTGAATTTTCCGATCAAACTGGACCATTTGACTAAATTTTTGTAATTTAAGTGACTAAATTAAAAATTACCCCTTTTAATTAACCAAATTGAGACTTGACTTCTTTTAAAAAAAACCAACAAAAAAATTCTTCCTGAAAAAATATAGTAATAATTTTAGTTGTAAAGATTTTTTTTTTAAATACTTACTATAATCAGAATGCTATCTCACATTATTAGAAATAGATAAGTGAAAAGTGATTATCACACGTTGATTGAAGAATACTGATTGAACATTTTTTGTACTATAAAATGTTGTTCGCTTGTCTTTTATTAATAATTATTATTAATAAAATGAATTAAATATAGTCAAATTTAATTAAAATATTTTGAAAACTTTTAAAGAGCTTTCAGGTGGACATATTTAATAAAAAGGCTCACGTCGAACCTCTTAAAAAGGCCAACGATAAGTAATAACCAATTGACCAGACTTGAACTTAAAATTTATACACCACGCTCAGGCCTATATATATTTAAGCAAAGCTTATCCCCGCCCGGCTCATTCCCACCTCTAGTTGCAGACACATAGGTCGCAAAAAGAAATTGAAGCCAGGTTGAGTTCTGAGATACAGGTTGAGATGAGGCTCAGATGGCCACATTCATGTCTAATTTAGATTGAGGATTGAGATACAAGCTGAGATGAGAACTCAGATGGCCACATAACTTATTTTTCCTTACTTTTTAGAATTAAGACTTATTTTTTTAAACCGAAATTGAATAAATTGAATTAAATGAATTTAAATTTAACTGAACTAAATTATTTTTTTTATAAAAATAATAATATTTTTTTAAAATTATTAATAATATTCTAAGTATTAACTAATTTCTATAATTTAAATTATTGATTTAAATTATTATTTATTTATTTTATTTTAATTTATTTTTAAATTAAACTTAATAGAGCTGATTTGAACTAAACTAAAAGCGATCTAAAAGTGACTAAAATTGACTAAACTAAATGTATTTTATGTGTAAAGTGAGTATAAATTGAGTTTATATAATTTTATTTATTTAATTTTCTTTAATAACTAACAAAAAAAATACAAGAAAAAGAAGAGAAACACTTTCAAATTTCAATGGGACTTTGATATGAAATGTGAGAAATGACTTGAAATTGAACAGATAATTTTTTTTTTTTTAATTCACGTGCCAAAAAAAATGTGATGATTGTAATTATATAACACAAATATCAAGAATTTTAATTAAAAATTATCTTATAAATATGCAATTTTATTTTTAGATTCTGGATAATTTTTCTTTACTTCTATTAATTTCCATCACTCTTTTGTTTTCAAAATCTTATTTAGAGGGGATTAGATTACATTGATATGAATTTGAATAATAATATACGGTATTTTGTAATTGTGTAAAATTTTATCTTACAATTATAATTATATTTGGAAATTTTCATTGTTATAATAATATTTTATGAAAAATGTAATAACGCCACTTTTATTTTACTTTTCGTCTCGTAGAAAAACTGACTGTATTTTGAATACGAATATTAAAAAATAAAATTTAATGTGTGTAATAAAATTTATTTAAAATTATTGTAATATTTTAATGTAAAGTAGAATTGTATACATATTAGGTTATTTCCAACCGAAAAATCAAAATTTAAACTCAAAATAAGTTTAAGTCTATGTTTACAGTAATTTGACTTCAACCAAAAATCAATATTCAAATTTAAAAAAAAAATTAAATATTCTTTTTTATACAATTATTTTTGTATGTGCGCAAAAACCTTAATTTCAAATTTTACAATACTTCATGTAATTAAACTACTAATTACTTCTGTAAATATTTCATCATTATTTTCAAGTAAATCATTTATTAAAAAAAATGTAAATCTTTAAATGACTCAAAATTAATTTCATGGTCTACTCACCCATTTCTTCTATATGTAATATTTTTGTTATAAAGATTCAAAAAAATATAAAAGGAATTTCTATGGGACACATGGAATGAAAAGGCTACACTTACACAGATGCACGGCCAATTATGATTTGACATGTAAAAATATTACATATTATATATCATGTGAATTGTATATAATTTCATAATATAATTAAATTTGATAAAAATAATTTAATTATCATAATTTTGGAAGCAAAATATTTAGTAATAATAATTATTAAAATATAAAATATAGTCTTTTTAATATATTTTTTTAATAAATTAATTAATTAAACATTCAATTTTTTATATACTTAATTTTTTTTTTGAAAAAAAATATAATCAATACTAAATATTTCACTTCCAAAATTATCAAAATTAAAGTATTTTTACCAAATTTAATTATGTTATGAAATCACATAATTAATTAATTTATTAAATTTATAATAATATATAAAATTAACAAAATATATAATATTTTTACTTGTCGAATTATAATTTGTGTTATATAGAATTCTCTATATACATCGGCTTCCAATAATGAAAGATGACACTTGCAATGAAATGTTAAAATTGATATTTTTATTATTAATTTATGTGCTTAAAAATATGAAATATATTAATTCACAAGTGTATTGTAAAAACAATTATTTTCTATACTATAAAATTCAAACCACTCTATTAGTATTTAGAATCTTATTTAGTGGCGATGGGATTACGTTAATTATATTATTTTGAATAATTTTCAATCCACATATTGATAGTATTTCATGAGTGATATTAATTTAAAATATTTGCAATCCACAATTTAATTGGTGATATATTTGAAAATAGAAGAAAGTGAGAGTTGATTATTAGTCAATGACTTTAATTTTTTATAAGTAGAGATAAAAAAAAATTATTATTTCATTCAAATTCAATAAATACCATGTATTAATTCATTAGATAAAATAACATAAAATTAATATTTGAAGCAAACTTTTTGTTCATTATAGTTTCATCAACTCACAACACAACACAAAGAGACTATATTTGTAAATATTATATTTCAAAATATAGCATATTAATCATCTTGTAAAGAAATTTTAAAATTTTAAAAAGTGGTTATTTCTTATAAAGTATTCGAGCCATATTGAAAGTCGTCTCGAATATACAGTTTGTGCATATGCAATGCGTTGTTTACGCACTTAACCATTTAACTCATGCGAATCGAGATTGAAACATTTTTCTATAAATATATACTCCCTTCATCCATTATTAATAGTCACAGTGACTTTTTTCGACCGTCCAATACATATGATAAACAGTATAGAAAAATTATGAAAAAAATACTAAAATAAAATTTAATATACACGTAGATGCATACACTATACACGTCGGCGAGTGTGAGTGATTGCGTGTATATTTAATATAATAATATTAAATTTACAGTCAAGATGTAAATGGTATAGTCCACCTGGAGTAACATAGATAAAACCATATTATTCTATATTTTTGAAAATTTTTAATTTAATTATAATGAAATGTTTATTGAAAATAATTGCCATATTTAACTAACCATAAATTATTGAAAATGTTTAGAAATTAAAATTTGACTAAAATTTTCAACATATATAGGTGTATTTATAAAATTTGACGACATATCATAAACGACAGCTCCAATTATTATTTATAAGTATTAGATATATTTCAATATTTCAAAAGCTAGCCGTTCATCTAGGTGAGATCGTACACATTCAATTTTCACCGGAACCTTGCTAGTCTTCCTCTTCCAGCCAAGCATCCGACACAGCAGCATTATATACTCAATTTCTATCGGCAGCCGGTGAGAATGGAAATCCCCCTCACTGATAATACACTAATTGAACCTAAATACTTTATAATTGGTGAAGTAACAGTAACACAAAACTAATCATGAAACTTTTATTTTGGTCACGGTTAGTTTATATGATTTTATTTATTAATGTTTTTTGTATATAACCAAAGAAATACAAGGAAAGGAAGAGAGACACTTTCATTAATGGCAAATTGAAGGGAGGATTATTTTTTAATTTACATTGTGAAAAAAATGTGATGTATTAATTCATTAGATAAAATAACATAATTACTATTTGAAGCAAACTTTTGTTTATTATAGTTTCATCAACTCACAACACAAGTCAAGGTTTGTTAGCTCAGTTGTTTGAGCCCTCGAATTGAAAATGAAAGGTCCTAAGTTCGAACCTCAAGACATGTAATTGAATATATATACAGTTTGCGCATGTCGTTACATGCGCCATTATGAAAACCCTTGAATGCCTGGCAAGACATGTAATTGTATATATATGAAAACCCTTGAATATATATACAGTTTGCGCATATATGCGCCCCTTGAATGCCTCAAGACATGTAATTGAATATATATACAGTTTGCGAACCCTTGAATATATATACATATATATACTTGAATGCCTCAAGACATGTAATTGAATATATATACAGTTTGCGAACTCTTGAATATATATACATATATATACATTATGAAAACCCTTGAATATATATACAGTTTGCGCATATATGCGCCATTATGAAAACCCTTGAATATATATACAGTTTGCGCATATATGCGCCATTATGAAAACCTTTGAATGCCTCAAGACATGTAATTGAATATATATACAGTTTGCGAACCCTTGAATATATATACATATATATACTTGAATGCCTCAACACATGTAATTGAATATATATACAGTTTGCGAACCCTTGAATATATATACATATATATACATTATGAAAACCCTTGAATGCCTCAAGACATGTAATTGAATATATATACAGTTTGCGAACCCTTGAATATATATACATATATATACTTGAATGCCTCAAGACATGTAATTGAATATATATACAGTTTGCGAACCCTTAAATATATATACATATATATACAGTTTGCGCATATATGCGCCATTATATGAAAACCCTTGAATGCCTCAAAACATGTAATTGAATATATATACAGTTTGCGAACCCTTGAATATATATATACATATATATATATATATATATATATATATATATATATATATATATATATATATATATATATATATATATATATACAGTTTGCGCATATATGCGCCATTACATGAAAACCCTTGAATGCCTCAAGACATGTAATTGAATATATATACATGAAAACCCTTGAATATATATACAGTTTGCGCATATATGCGCCATTATGAAAACCCTTGAATGCCTCAAGACATGTAATTGAATATATATATACAGTTTGCGCATATATGCGCCATTATATGAAAATCCTTGAATGCCTCAAGACATGTAATTGAATATATATACAGTTTGCGAACCTTTGAATATATATATACAGTTTGCGCATATGAGCCATTATGAAAACCCTTGAAGCAGCCATTATGAAAACCCTTGAATGCCTCAAGACATATATGCGCCATTATGAAAACCCTTGAATGCCTCAAGACATGTAATTGAAGCATATGCGCCATTATGAAAACCGTTGAAGCAGCCATTATGAAAACCCTTGAATGCCTCAAGACATATATGCGCCATTATGAAAACCCTTGAATGCCTCAAGACATGTAATTGAATATATATACAGTTTGCGAACCCTTGAATATATATTTATATATATATACAGTTTGCGCATATATGCGCCATTATATGAAAACCCTTGAATGCCTCAAGACATGTAATTGAATATATATACAGTTTGCGAACCCTTGAATATATATACAGTTTGCGCATATGCGCCATTATGAAAACCCTTGAAGCAGCCATTATGAAAACCCTTGAATGCCTCAAGACATGTAATTGAATATATATACAGTTTGCGAACCCTTGAATATATATACAGTTTGCGCATATGCGCCATTATGAAAACCCTTGAATGCCTCAAGACATGTAATTGAATATATATTATGAAAACCGTTGAATGCCTCAAGACATGTAATTGAATATATATACAGTTTGCGAACCCTTGAATATATCCTCAAGACATGTAATTGAATATATATACAGTTTGCGAACCCTTGAATATATATACATATATATATATATACAGTTTGCGCATATATGCGCCATTATGAAAACCCTTGAATGCCTCAAGACATGTAATTGAATATATATACAGTTTGCGAACCCTTGAATATATATACAGTTTGCGCATATGCGCCATTATGAAAATCCTTGAAGCAGCCATTATGAAAACCTTTGAATGCCTCAAGACATGTAATTGAATATATATACAGTTTACGCATGTCGTTACATGCGCCATTATGAAAACCTTTGAATATATATACAGTTTGCGCATATGCGCCATTATGAAAACCCTTGAATGCGCTATTATGAAAATATATTATGAAAACCTTTGAATGCGCCATTATGAAAACCCTTGAATGCGCCATTATGAAAATATATTATGAAAACCCTTGAATAATGCGCCATTATTCCCTTGAATATATATACAATTTGCGCATATGCGCCATTATGAAAACCTTTGAATGAGCCATTATGAAAATATATTATGAAAACCCTTGAATGCGCCATTATGACCTTGAATATATATACAGTTTGCGGCCATTATGAAAACCCTTGAATATATTATGAAAACCCTTGAATGCGCCATTATGAAAACCCTTGAATATATATACAGTTTGCGCATATGCACCATTATGAAAACCCTTGAATATATATACAGTTTGCGCATATCGTTACACGAGCTTGTAAAAAGTGTCGCGCCATTATGATATGAAAACCTTTGAATATATATACAGTTTGCGGCCATTATGAAAACCCTTGAATATATTATGAAAACCCTTGAATGCGCCATTATGAAAACCCTTGAATATATATACAGTTTGCGCATATGCACCATTATGAAAACCCTTGAATATATATACAGTTTGCGCATATCGTTACACGAGCTTGTAAAAAGTGTCGCGCCATTATGATATGAAAACCTTTGAATATATATACAGTTTGCGAACCCTTGAATATATATACATATATATACATTATGAAAACCCTTGAATATATATACAGTTTGCGCATGTCGTTACATGAGCTTGTAAAAAGTGTCGCGCCATTATGATATGAAAACCTTTGAATATATATACAGTTTGCGCATGTCATTACATGAGCTTGTAAAAAGCCATTATGAACCATTATGATATGAAAACCCTTGAATATATATACAGTTTGCGCATGTCGTTACATGAGCTTGTAAAAAGTGTCGCGCCATTATGATATGAAAACCCTTGAATATATATACAGTTTGCGCATGTCGTAACACGAGCTTGTAAAAAGCCATTATGAACCATTATGATATGAAAACCCTTGAATATATATACAGTTTGCGCATGTTGTTACATGAGCTTGTAAAAATTCGTCGCGCCATTATGAAAACTCTTGAATATATATACAGTTTGCGCATGTCGTTACATGAGCTTGTAAAAAGTCGTTACATGAGCTTACGATATTCGCGCCATTATGAAAACCTTTGAATATATATACAGTTTGCGCATGTCGTTACATGAGCTTGTAAAAAGTGTCGCGCCATTATGATATGAAAACCCTTGAATATATATACAGTTTGCGCATGTCATTACATGAGCTTGTAAAAAGTGTCGCGCCATTATGATATGAAAACCATTGAATATATATACAGTTTGCGAATGTCGTTACATGAGCTTGTAAAAAGTGTTGCGCCATTATGATATGAAAACCCTTGAATATATATATACAGTTTGCGCATGTCATTACATGAGCTTGTAAAAAGTGTCGCGCCATTATGATATGAAAACCCTTGAATATATATACAGTTTGCGCATGTCGTAACATGAGCTTGTAAAAAGCCATTATGAACCATTATGATATGAAAACCCTTGAATATATATACAGTTTGCGCATGTCGTTACATGAGCTTGTAAAAAGTCGTCGCGCCATTATGAAAACTCTTGAATATATATACAGTTTGCGCATGTCGTTACATGAACTTGTAAAAAGTCGTTACATGAGCTTACGATATTCGCGCCATTATGAAAACCCTGGAATATATATACAGTTTGTGCATGCAGTTTGCGCATGTAGATTGCGCTGTTAAGCACTCCAAATTTGTACTTTTATATTATGTGTCATGTGCTTGCCATTTTTTTACCGAAATGACAAGATTTTCAAGTATTTTGTTCTTTTTTTTTTCAATTGATGTGTGTCATACTTGCGCAAGCAGGTGCATGTGTCGTCCTTGCGCAAGGACCATGCTATTAATTTTGTGTATCTCGTTCCAAATTTATCAAATTTATATTTTTAAGGGATTTGTAACTGATTATTGTACATACTACATAGGCTGGCTGAAATAATGAAGATCGGCTATAGAGTCCTCGGGCACATCCTTTCTCTCCTAAACCTAAGAGACAATATTCGCGCATCCGCCGTCAGGAGACGCTGGCTAGCCGCTGCCGTCTCCATCAGGAGGGCCAACAGTGCCCCTTTGCTCATGATCTGTCCAAAACGCGGCGTACTACCTTGACCTTCCTGAGATGCGAGGCTCGAGAATCCGCTACGCGCCAGGAACAACTGGATGCTCCTCGAGAGGCCGACAGGGGCGGTGGGAACTTCTTCCTCTTCTCAAAAAGAATCTCTGGACCGCGTATGGATCGAGGCGCTTGAAAATAAGTCAATCTTTGACGACTAACAAGGGCCTTAGCTTCGATCTGAATATATTATCGATCAATGTTTCTTTGCTGCAATATATAACTATCCTACATTTATACAATATTACAATGTCTTGGTACAACGGTACTATATACTATCTTTTGTGCGTATAATGCGCCTGAACTTTAATTTTAAGTTTTTTATTTTTTGTTATTTGGTTTATCTTTAATTTTAAGTTGAGCAAACAATTATGGACTAAAATTTTGAATGATACGATTTTTGCCTTTAATTCAGTGCTTTAAAATGCTATATTATGAAAGATTGCAAATTCAGTAACCACCCCCACTCACAGTCACACACACAACCTATTGCATTTGCAAATATTATCAATTATTTGAACATATTCATAATCATCCAAATCATCCTCGGTCATTAGATTAATCAACTCTATTTTATATAAAAGCCTCATTCTTAGTATCATAATTCAACATCTCAACATACACCTGCATTTTTCTAAAAGAGTTGAAATAATAATGGGAATTTTTTTTGTTGGTTACCTAAAAGTAGTCAAGTTTTATTTTGGTCCAGCAAATGAGGTCATATTCAATTTAGTCCTGTAATCATCAAAATTTAGTCAATTTCGTCCTTTTTCATCGGAAAATTCGACTTTCAGCCGGAAAAGACCACGTGCAACTCACGTGATGTTCAATTTGGGGATTTCCGGCAAAAAATTACACATCAGCTGCCATATGTAATTTTCTCTTTGGTCCGACTGAGATTGAAAAACAAAATCCAAATGTTATTTTGTGATTGGTTCATGGCAAGTAATTTAAAAAAAAAAACAAATTGGACATCAGAATAAAAAAACGGGATTCATATTTTCAATTCTCATTCTCTTTTACAGTAAACATAAAACCAGTAAAAACAATCCCTTAGAAGCTTGAACCCTAACTCCCATATCAAAAAATTCACGCCAAAAATAAACCCTAACTCCTCCAATTTTATAGTCTCAGTTCGTCCATGAACCTTATTGGGCTTTGAAGAGATCGCCTGGACGGCGGATTTCATGGAGGCGGTGGCGGAATTGAGAGCGGCCTCGATATACCTCTTAGAAGCGAAAGTGGTGGCCATCTCCAGATTTCCCCCCAAATTTCGGGCGTCGTCGGCGGCGCCAACCAAGCTGTCGTGCTTGGCCTCAACGGCTCTGTCAATTTCCTTTTCAAAGCGGCGGAATTCGGCCATGGCGATGTCCATCACCGAGTCCAAGTAGTCCTCAGCCTCTGCCATCTCGTCGTCGGCCCGCTGGGCCTCGTGCTCGCTTTCGAGTTCGAGATTGGCCCAGGCCTTGTACGCCTCGATCTCGAAGAGCTTCATGAGGCTTCAATGGTCGATGGGCCGAAGCTCTTGTCACGGAGGGCTTGATCTGAGAGGAACGAGAACTCGGATGAGGCTTCCATTTTTTATTTTATCTTTTAATTTTAATTTCGGTCTGTAGGTTTTTTGATTTTTTTTAAGGGAGAAAGAGAATGTTCCATAAAGTTGGGTCATTCTCAATTTGGTCTCATATAGTTACACATTTTCAATTTAGTCCCATATAGTTCAAACTTTTGTTCGATTTAGTCCTTTTTGGCTGGAATCTTCAATTTTGACCGGTCAACTGATTACATGGCTTCCCGGACCGACGATCGCCGATTTGCTATGACACACGTCCTCGCCTGATTGGCTATTTTCAATAACTTTTAAAAAAATAAAATAAAATATGTCATGTCAGCAATTCACTAATTAATTAAATAAAAAAGAAAATCAAAAATCTATTTTTTCTTTTTTTTTTTCCTTTTTTAAAGAGTTGCAACGTGAAAACAAAAGAGAATGAATAATCCTCAAGAACCTTAATTCTCCCATCCCTCAATTTCTCTCCCTAAAATTATCTTGAACCCAAAATACGAGCAAAACGGCGCAACGGAGGGGTCGTCTTGGTCGTTGTTGAAGGTCCGACGACGCTCGAATTGAAGTCGAAGCGCGCCGCTGGTGCGATGATGGTGGGCCTCGGCAGAAATTGGACGGTGGCAGGCGGTACAGCGGGTCTGGTTTGGAGTTGGACGGAGACAGGATCTCCGGCGTGGTGCGGTGGTCGATGGTGGCCTGGAGAGACAATGCATGAGGCGTATCTGGAACGGAGTCGCTGCTGAGGATGTTGTCGGGCGAGGTCGGGAGGCGCACGGTGGCGGGCTGGAGCGCTCGAATTGGAGGTCGGGGTCGGAGCAAGAGCTCGGAATCTCAGACGAAGCTTCGATCGCTGACGTGCTGGATCTGCAAGGTGGACTGGTGGTGTGATGGTGGTGGTAGCCCGACGATGAAGAAGAGAAGAGGGTGGACGAATTGGGGAGAAAATCTATTCCCGTCCCCATCCCCAATTTTATCCCCAATTTTGGGTTCAAGAAAAAATTAGGTAGAGAAATTGGGGAGGAGAGAATTAGGGTTCTGGGATTTAGGATTGAAGATTTTTCTTTTCCGTTTTAATCGATTGCAACTTCTTAAAAAAAGAAAAACAAAATGGATTTTTGATTTTCTTTTTTATTTAATTAATTAGGGAATTGTTGAAGTGGCATTTTTTATTATTTTTTATAAAAAATTATGGACAACAACCAATCAGGTGAGGACGCGTGTTATAGAAAATCAGCGATCATCGGTCCGGGAAGCCACGTCATCGGTTGACCGGTCAAAATTGAAGATTCCAGCCAAAAAAGACTAAATCGGCAAAAGTTTAAGCTATATAGGACTAAATTGAAAATTTATAACTATATAGGACCAAATCGAGAATGACTCAACTTTATGGGACCAAAAGAATAATTCTCTCGAAAGAGGATGAGAAATGAAATCAAAAGTGAATCCGTTTTCTATTTTTCATTGCATAATTTATTTTTCCTTTTTTTTTTAATCATTATCCACGTGGCCCAGTAGAAAAAATCCATTTGGATTTTGATTTTTAATTTCAGTCGGACCAATGAGAAATTTATAAGTAAATTTTTGCCGAAATCCCCAAATTAAACATCACGTGAGTTGCACGTGGTCTTTTCCGACTGAAATTCAATTTTTCCGATGAAATAGGACGAAATTGATTACATTTTGATGATATACAGGACTAAATTGAATGTGGTCTCATTTGGTGTACCAAAATGAAACTTAATTACTTTTAAGGGATCAACAAAAAAAATCCCAATAATAATTAGATCATTTCCTAATGTCATCAACAACAAACTACTTAATTACATTACATACAGTATCAACTTTCATCCTTAAATGTTAACTTCTATGACCCATAACTCAAACTTCTTCAAACAATGAGTTGAAATCATAAATATACTTATCTCATTATGAAATTATATTTTGCACCCATAAAAATAACTTCACATTTTGGGTTAACATTTTTAGCCGTATTTATTAATTAGGGATCTATGATTTGCATAATTATAAAGGACATGAAAAATTAATTACTTTATTCCCTTAGCAATATATAAGACAATTTATAAATTTTTTTTTTATCGGAAAAATATATTATATATAAAGAGTACTAGAGGTACTCAAAGTTACAAAAGATTACAAAATACCACACTTAAATGAGACACAATTGAGGATTACAACACCAATCTTGAAAAGAAAAGTTTCTAAGACTGCGCCCTTTTAAAGAGACAAGACTCCAAGACTTCGCTTTGACTTCATCAAATATTTTTTCAGGTGTAGTTTCGATGCCTTCAAAGATGCGGAGATTTCTCGCTTTCCAAATGAACCAAAGCACGCAAGACCAAATACACACAAGAATTTTTTTGGAACTTTTTTTTCTCCAAACACCTACGTGTTGCAACAGGTGAGCCGCCGGCCTATTGGGCAAGACTGTTGAAACAGAAAGCCAAGAGTAGCAAAGCTTCTAAACATGATTTGATTTTCGGCAGTAAAAAAATAGATGTTTAATATCTTCGTCACCTTGTTCACAAAAACTGCAGCATATTTCAGTATCATCGTCAAGGATTTTTCTTTTTCGCAATTCGACTCTAGTTGGCACACGATATCTTAAGATTTTTCATGCGAGCCCCGAAAATTTTGGAGGCGTTAAGTTGTTCCAAATCTTTGAAAAAACTAACCAAACTTCTTTATCCAGATTCGTAGGCTTCGGAAGCAAAGAGATGTGAAGAGTGTAAGCGTCTTTAGCTGTGTAGCGACCGTCTTTTGCGCGTGTCCAAACCCAAGAGTCCTGGACTTCAACCTGTAATGAAACCCCATCAAGAACGCAGAGAAGCTCACAAATCGACTCTTGTTCCCACGAGAAAAGATTACGTCTCCAAGCAAAGTTCCAACGCCAAACCCCAAGGGCGGATCCAGAATCAAATCGAGGGAGGGCTAAGCGTTTTAAGTAAATTAATTTTTAACATGTTTACTAAAAATAATAGTAAAATATAAGTAATGATAAATTTTTTATTTATTTTTCAAAAGCACACAATATTTAAAAGCAAGTAAAATGAAAAATATAAAACAAATTTAAAAATAATAGAAACAAAATGAAAAAAAAAATATATGAAAAAATTTGAAAATAAGAGAAACAAAAAAAAAATTGTAAATAAAAAAGCAAGTAAAATGACAAATATTAAAAAAAACTAAAAATAATAGATACAAAATAAAAAGAAAAATATTGAAAATAAGAGAAACAAAATAAAATGAAAAAATTGTAAAAAAAAAAAAAAGGAAACAAAATGAGAAGAAAAAATTGTCAAAAAAAAGGTTAAAATGTAAAAATAAAAAGAAACAAAATTTGAAGTAATATTTAAAAGCAAGAAAAATGAAAAATATAAAAAAAATTAAAAATAATAGAAACAAAATAATATACATATATGAAAAAATTGAAAATAAGAGAAACAAAATGAAAAGAAAAATTTGTAAATAAAAAAGCAAATAAAATGAAAAATATTAAAAAAACTGAAAATAATAGATACAAAATGAAAAGAAAAATATTGAAAATAAGAGAAACAAAATGAAATGAAAAAATTGTAAAAAAAAAAATGAGAAGAAAAAGTGAAAAAATATTGAAAATAAGAGAAACAAAATGAAATGAAAAAATTGTAAAAAAAAAAAAATGAGAAGAAAAAGTGATTTTGGGAGGATCGATCTCCTGACTTTCAGCTTGGGTGGTAGATTCTAAGGGGCGGGCTAGCCACTTGAACTACAGAACATACAATAACATATTTACTATAAACAGATATATTACAGTGGGCTATAGCCCGGCCCAGCCCTTAAATAGATCCGCCCTTGCCAAACCCCATTATACCAAAAACCCGACTCTCCTACCGTTATATCCTTGTTGAGACAAATTGAGTATAATCTAGGAAACTTAATCGATAAACTAGCACTTCCAATCCAATGATCTTTCGATAAGACAATTTATAATGAAATTAATTATTTTTATATCTATTATTTGAAAGATGTTTTTAATTACTGCCCAAAAAATTGTCATTCTCATCGTACTTCAATTGAAATTATGATGTGGTTTCTACTTTTTTATGTGAAAATATATACTTTAACATAAAAAGGGTAAATATGGTAACTCATCTTAATTTATAATTAAAAAAATTAAGTTATTTAATTAATTATGTAGAAAGATTTAGAGTTTTCCTATATACAAAATTCTCTTTTGTTTTATCAAACAGTACTTCATTTGTTACATCGCAAGTGGAAAAGTGAATTTTATGTGTAAAAGTGAATTTTATATACGTGCGAAGTTACTGAAAAAAGTGTAAAGTAAATTAATTCTCAATTGTATTACAAAATATTTATTTTAATTTTCTTTACTAATAAATTCGAACCACTATTTCAATATTCATAATCTTACTTAGTGGGGATGAAATTGCCGTGAATGATATAAAATTGATGAATTTGAATAATGAGTAATTCTTGTGTAATTGTGTGAGATTTTATATTAAAACTAGGTAGACTCTCTGTCACATTCCAAGAGCTACATTTTTTTTCTTGTTCACTAAAAAGGTTGAGCGTCATTTACTCATTTACGATCATGCAAATATTATACATTAAATAAATACAATTACACAAACTTTCTTTTAATTTACTATAACAAAACATTTAAGTACCTTTTTAATTATCCCAACAACTTTTCATAATTAATCTTTTCAAATATATGCATATTAATTTTTTATTATTATTAGAAATCGATCATCTCAAACCAAATACTTTGTTTCACAAATATAGTCACATTTTTTTAAATGAAACATTTCACAATAATAGTCACACCCCAATAAAATAAATAGTTATTCTTATTTTTTCATTTAAAATACATTACATTTACTTGATTTTAATTTATTTTTTAAAATTTTATTTACAACTACTTGATTTTTAAAACTTTAAAAATTAGTTTTATCATTTACATTTTGATCAAGTACTCTCCTTGCCTCAAAATTAATGAAACTTTTATTTTGGTTGTTGAATACAAACCAAATTGATAAAGAGACTCACCACTCAATTAGTACGAGACATTTTGGAAAAAAGTCCCAATGTGAGAACTATGAAGGCTTTATTCGAAATATAACATTTCAAAATATACGCATATTCATCAGCTTGTAACGATATTTTAAAATTGTAAAAAGTCGTTACACGAGCTTACCTAATGCGCTGTTTACGCACTTAATTAACCATTTAACTCATACTATTTTAAAATTGTAAAAAGTCGTTACACGAGCTTACCTAATGCGCTGTTTACGCACTTAACCATTTAACTCATACGAAAGATTGAAACATTTTTCTATATCTGACTAATGTAAGAAATTCTGTCCAAATTTGTACTTTTATATGTATGTGTTTGCTTGCCATTTTTTACCCGAAATGAGAAGATTTTCAAGTATTTCATTCTTTCTTTTTTTTTCGATTGATGTGTGTCATCCTTGCGCAAGGACCGTGCTATTAATTTTGTGTATTCCATTCCAAATTTATCAGATTTATATTTTTAAAGGATTTGTAATTGATTATTGTATATAGGCTGGCTGAAATAATGAAGATCATATCGGCTATAGAGTCGCCGTACTGAGCCAGCAGCAAGTCGAGCTCAATCTCCCAGTCGAGGTCCTCTTGCACATCCTCTCTCTCCTAAACCTAAGAGACAATATTCGCGCATCCGCCGTCAGCAGACGATGGCTAGCCGCTGCCGTCTTCGTTAGGAGGGCCAACAGTGCCCCTTTGCTTACTACCTTGACCTTCCTGAGATGCATGCGAGGCTCGAGAATCCACAACGCCAGGAACAACAACTGAATGCTCCTCGAGAGGCCGGCAGGGGCGGTGGGAACTTCTTCCTCTTCTCAAAAAGAATCTCTGGATCGAGGCGCCTGAAAATAAGCCTTTGCTTCGATCTGAATATATGATTGGTCGATGTTTTTTTGCTGCAATAGTTTTAATTCGTAGCAATACTGTATATAACTATCCTACATTTATACAATATTAGAATGTCTTGGTACAATGGTACTACTATATATACTATACGTTTGTGCGTATAAGGCGCATGAACTTCAATTTTAAGTTGCGAAAACAATTATGGACTAAAATTTTGAATGATTTTTTCCACTAATTCACTGCTTAAAAATGCTATATTTGCAGGGATTAACAAGTGAATTATATTATTCATTATTTGGTTTGATAATGTGATGATATATCCTTTGTCAAATCATAGAAGAAATTAATGAATTATATTATTCATCTCATTTTTTTTCTTGTAATTATAACATTTTATGTATAGATATGATAATTTAAGTAAATTATGAGAACAAATAACACACAAACGCCCATATATAGTATACATCGTGGAAAACTCAAATCGCGCAAATATAGTACAGCTTAAAGGAAAACCACGAATTATTTTTTCATGACATACATATTAAGAGATAGGTTTAAACGTTTGATGATATTAAGAGACCTAGATGTTAACCCCTTAATACCTGTCCATGTTCCAATGCTCGATAGAGTACACGATCACAAGACAAACAAGTGCAAAATATCTTGCTGGTATCTCATGCTTTGATGAGGTGATGCTGAGCATGATATCAACATCAAGTAGTTAACGTGTCTTATCATGCATTGTCAAAATATAGCAAGTATTCCATACAAGGAATGAAGCAGTAAGAACAGATGTCAGTTTAATTTGGCATAAAGCCATCTACTGAACTGGTAGAATCTAGTTCATTAAAAATACAATTTAATTTCGTATCAAGCCTTTTTTTGTCATTACAAACATCTCTCTAGAGGAGCAACATGGTCTTACGGGGGTGGGGTATTTAATAAGGATTATAACGGCTACTACGTCCACGACCACCACTGTCGCGTCTTGCCCCACTTGAACTGCCTCCGCCATTGTTGCTTCGCCCTCTGCCACCACCACCTCTTTGAGGTGGTGGTAGAGTATGTGGCTGAACACCCGCCGGCTGTTGCCTGAAAACCAGAGCAGGATTATATTAAATATAATCTATATTACTACTGCAAAACTCTTCGAAATTCATTCTTAGTAAATTTGGACTTACAGCACATATCCGATCCTCCCATCGGGCAAAAGCATGGGCATCATAGCCATGCCAGGGACACCTCTACCATACATCAGTGGCTGCTAAACAGAATATGCACACAATCAGAAGATATAGTAAAAATATGGAAAAGCAGAGTAGGAAAATGCAATATGCCTTACTTGGGCGAGGCCGGCACCAGGATATCCCGCGCTTATAGCCCCACCATAGGGGGGCCCAACCAAGCTGTACCCCAGGCGAGGAGGGTAGCTTGGGAATATACCTGCATTTTGCGAACTTGACCCTCCCGTCGTTTTCTGATCTGCTTGTGGCTTTGCAAGTGAACATTCTACGACTTGGCCTGTCAAAAGCAAAAAACCAGAATAATTATAAGGAAACAAAATCTTCTCTATCAGAATATTAGTACAACAATATCAATGACCTAGTAGCAATTACACTTGCACGCCTCTATAAATTAATAGCCTTGGGCCAACGAAAAATTATTAATTTCAGTGAGATATTAATGGTGCCGTAGTATTTTTATGAATAAAGTAGAATGATGTGTAGAGGGACCAACTAGTATAAAAATGATAATATGATTATAGCATTTGCCATTTTAGAAAACATAAATTACTCAGTGGGACGCCCAAAATGGAAAACGTAAAATTTGCATTAGGACAATTTTATTTAAGTGAAGTTATATATTAATGGAGTATTAATTTATGGAGGTTTTACTGTAATAACTAGGGAATTGGGTGGTTACCATCAATCTCATATTTCTCTGTGTTTTTTAGAGCTTTCATGGCGCTTGATCTATCCGAAAAGTGAACAAAACCGTATCTGCTTTTCTCATGTCCCGGTTTTGCCGGAGGAAGAACAACTTTTGTAATCTTCCCATGCCGTTCAAACAAGTCCTTGAGCTGTTCTTGAGTTATATCTTTTGGCAGATTCTTCACATAGACAGCTTTGACCTGTACAGTACAATACTAATCCAATCAGTACCTAAACACAGAAAAACCTCTGAAATTTTTAAAAAAATTTATTTTAAAAAGTAATGGATAACAGAAACAATATGAACATGCAAGTATAGTAATAGTAACACCTGGATCAAATAATTAACGTAGAAGGTATTTTTCTGGGAGAAGGCAGAAGAGAGAAATTATGGGATTTAAACGTGTATGAGAGGACTAACTAAGCACTGTTATCCAGCATAAACACTTGGATCAAATTACAGCACACCAAATGATTGGCTATCTGCTATCAAAGTTGAACCAAATATGAAGAAACAGCATATAAAAAAGAAAAACCTGATTAGAGGAAGATTCTGCATTTTTTGGATCAGCCCAACTCACAGTTGGAGCATTATCATCGAGTTTGAATTTTGGATCCGACATCTTTTGTCTTGAATACTCAGCACAAGCATGATTATAGTACTCAACAAACACAAACCCACGATTCCGACTTGAGTTTTGTGGGTCCTATGAGCATAAAAAATCACATATTACATTGGCAAACTATAAAAAAGCAGGACTAAATATAAAGAAGACAAACTAGGTAAAAGTAGAAAACACTCTTACCTTTAACAGTTCCACAGCAACAACCCCAGGCCCTACTTTCTTTACAACCTTCTTCATATCCTCCATCCCCCAGGTTCTGGGTACATTACCTAAAAACAGCTTATGTTTTGCTTGAGACGAAGAACACTTCAGCTTTTTCCCCTGCGTTAAACAAAATTCAAATAAATGAACACAGCATTATTTCCAAACCTGCCGCTCTAATACGTCAAGTAACATTTCACTATTTCGCTCGAGTCAAATGGCAAATATTATGATATTATTATTATACGGTATGATTACCTTAAATTCAGAACTATTGAGCTCCTTAATAGCCTTAGAAGCCAATTCCTTGGTCCTGAATGTCACAAAAGCATATCCCTTGTTTTCATATGAGTCCTTTCCCTTCATTATTCTGACCTGTCACAGTACACACAGGTACAGATAAATTACAAAATTAAAATATATATATATATACATACATATATATATATATATATATATATATATATATATATATGTATATATATATATATATATATATATATATATATATATATAAATTGATAAATTACAATGAAAGCTAGTTCACCTCTGTAACTTCCCCAATCGATTCACAAAAGCGCTTAAGGTCATCTTCAGAGGTATCAGTAGGAAGTCCACCAAGATATACCTCTGAGCCGTGTGGAGGAAGTGCAAGAAGCTCCGAACGTTTTTTCTCCAACTCATCATCATCACCTTCGGCAATATCATCACCATCAGAATCCTTTTGAGAATCTCGTCTGTGACCCTTATCTTCATCTTCCTCATCTTCGTCCACCTCCTCTTCAACTTCTTCCTCTTCTTCTTCCTCTTCTTCTACCTCTTCCTCTACTTCTTCATACTCAACTTCTTCCTCCTCTTCCATGTCATCAGCACCAAGTTCAACTTGTTCTTCACCCTCGGAAGGCTTCTCAGGTTCTGCAGATTTACCAATGGCCTTTGTCCTTGGCATCATATTATAATCCAACAAGGCAAACTTCTAATGCAGCTCTGAGAAAAAGCACAGGAGCTGGATGCATGTGCAAAAGAGCAAAGAAAAATGTGGACCGGCAGAAAAAAAACATGAAAGGCCATGAGGAGCTCTGGTGTAAGAATCTTGATTGAATTTGGTTCCATGAGTTATGGTTCCAAGGGGTTTCAAAGTGAAAAATTCCAAAACAAAAAAGGGATGCCAAAATGTAGTAAAAACAGAATCAGGCAAAAGAGAGTGATGAATTTTAGGAGAATAATGCATTGATGCTCAACAGGTGCAAAATCAATGAAGCAAAATGAATATTCTTGATACATAGAAAATGATCAATGCCGGAAAAAATGGCCAAACATTAAGTCTATATTATTTAATTCTTCTCAAAGGATCCACTAACAAATATGGAAGGGAAGAAGCAAATAATAGGAAAAGAGGAAAATCATGATAATATATAATTATCCAAAAGGGCACACCACAGAGAATGGTGACTGAGAGAGTATTCCCAAATAAATCAAAAGCTAAAGGCTCTTTAATTAGAATGACCAATTGATTAAAAGATTAATTCCACTTCCTTGAACACATGTCCAGTCTGTAACTTTCCTGCAGCCATTTAATGACAGGAAATGTGAACCAACTTAATAATGATCAACCCAAAAAATGCATCTAACGTAACCATTGCTCATATCAGAACAATTCACGATCTTGTGAAAGTTTTATGAAGCTGAGTTTATGTATAGAAAACCAGTTGATTCAGACTTTGCGCAACTACGAATCATTATATCAATTATAATAGTATTAATAGTATTATACTTTTATCAAGGTATTTCTTTCTTTTCTAATATTTCTCATCACAACGGTCCTAAACCCACCCTTTAACTTCGTTAAGAAGCCATATTCTCTGATTGCTACAATTTGGATCTTTGAAAAGTGTCACGGCGTAGTCATTGAACATAGTTACAGCTCAACTTTGTACATTGCCTATGTTTTAGCTACTAATTTGATTCTTATCAATCAATGTGATGATTAACACCAACCTAAAAAACATTAATTGAGAGAGAAAAAGAGAGGGAACTCAACAGTGATTAAAAGATCTCTATAACAGGAAAAAATTATGCGTGGAAGAATGAATCGTGAAGCTCAATTTTTAACTAGAATGGCCTATTGGCCTGTACACATATCTGCCTTTGGAGAGTGACTGACTAGGTAAGTTATGTATACAACTATACATAGCCTTCCGAGGAACTGATCCAGGATACACAATCCCTCTTTAATGATTGTTCCTTTCAACACCATTACAAAATTCAAATTTCCAAAAACATGGGACAGTGTACAGAAAAAAAAACTACAATGAAAAATATGTCCTAGGCATCATAGCATCATGAGACATGAAAGAATGAAGGAACATAATATCAGGCCCAAAGTTTTAAAATAAATTATTGAGCTGGGAAGAGAACAGTTGAAGTTGGGGTATAGGATGAGAAAGAAGTAGTGTGACAATCTAAAAGTAGTTTTCATAATATAACTATCTTTGCTTAGGCTGAAGGTACAGGATCGTAGATTAAATGGGTGTTTAGGAAGAGTTGAGAAATACAGAATTGTGAATTTGTCCAAAATCATCAATCAGTTGATAATGGCTTTCTTATTGATACCATTGTTTATAGTGGGTAGTATATTCAACTCAAGTTTTAAAAACTAAATGATTATTAGATCAAGAAACAATAAACCAAAAACAATGATGCTTTCTCTTAAAACATAAGAGAAAAAAAAAACCAAAAACATAATGCATCACGCACACGAGTGCGTGATATAGCAACTGATCGACTCATATCTTAGTCAAACTTGAGTGTAGCATTTCAGTTGTACATTTTTAGTCTGGTCTTTACAATTTAGCTCCAGCACCCACGGCAAAGAAGCACAAGAATAACAATAATAAAATCTCAAGCTATGCTCATTTTTCTACACGTTCCATTTCTAAAATTCCCAAATTTATAATTATAATTATACCAACTGCGAGGGATACAAACTCAAATAAACCACAATTTCACAAGTCGCATGAAAAAAGCAAGCAGTGCACCATAAACTCAGACATTCAAACTTTCATCGAAGAAAAATGACAACTTTATCTCTTAAGATGGATTAGGGAAAATTGATACTGAAAAAAAAATATGCACATACACATAAAAAGAAGAGACACAGATACATATACATACATAGATACATACATACCGGCAAAATATCTTCTCTCTTCCTCTCTCAAGCCACGGCGGTAGGAACGCACTTTCGTCTTGCTTATCCTGAACCCTAGCCAACTGGTACAATTAAGGGTTTTTTTTAATTTGGGGATATTTTTATTTATTTATCCTCCTAGCGCGATTGACATATTTGCCCCGACCTCGTAAATCCGCGCCTTTTCTAAGGGTATTCATGAGATTTAATTAATTTGCGATAATGATTGTTTTCATAATTATTTGCATACTTTATTTTCCTACGAATTACACTTGCGTTTAAATTAAAAAAAAAATACTTATTTAATATTTTCTCTTTTTTTTACATATCTTTTTTTGTTATACAGTACTTTAAAAGTTTGTACATGCAAAGCAACAAATTTCATAATTTTATTTTTTTTAATATTAATTTATTTACATTAATATTACTCCGGCCATTAATAGATGTCATACTTTGCTGGACACGGAGTTTAAGAAAATTATTATTTTTTAATTTTTTTAATAAAAAGTAAAGAGTAAAAATATATTTTAAAAGTGAAAAGTAAAGTAGTTGTGAGTAAAGTTTAAAAAGTAAGTGGGGTAAAGTAGAATAAAGTTATATATTTAAATGAAAAAGTTAGAATAATTATTTCCTTTTTTGGGACACCCCAAAAAGGAAAGTATAACAACTGTCTTTGGACCGAGAGGGAGTATTACTTTTTCACATAACTATGTTACTTACAAATGATACTCATTATATCTATGGATTAATACTATTTAACACACAAAAAACTATTTTTTTTTAATATTTATGTCAATTTCTAGCAAAATTTTTAGAAAATAAAAAGAGTGTTAATTTTAATTTGATGATATTCATTAATGGGTTATTAATTTTTAATTAGAAATTTTTTAAGTGTAATATATTTTCAACATGTATAATTTTTATATAAACTAATACCTTAATGTATACACATAAACATAATCATACAAAACTATTAGTATAAAAACTGAATTTTCTTAAGATTTATATCATATATTCACATTAAATATCATCAATGTAAGTGTTATTTTTATATAATTATTCAAATTAAATAATAATATTTTATTATTTTAGAGAAATAAATATACAAATATATAAAAATATTTTAAAATATTTTTCTTTTTTCTTACTAAATATTTTACACTATTTTTAAAAAGTTACACATGAATTATACTCCTATTAACAATTCTTCTCTTTATCTTTATCTTTATCTTTATCTTGCGAAATAAATGAATTTATTGTTTAAATAATTATTTACATACTTTTACCTTCGCATTATTTTTGTTCATTTAATTTATTTATTAAATTTTAATATTTCCATTGACAAGTACATTTCACAAGTCCATTTCTAGTCATTCACATTATTTTTGTTCATTTAATTTATTTATTAAATTTTAATATTTC
This sequence comes from Euphrasia confusa, assembly GCA_954870475.1. Taxonomy (NCBI): domain Eukaryota; kingdom Viridiplantae; phylum Streptophyta; class Magnoliopsida; order Lamiales; family Orobanchaceae; genus Euphrasia; species Euphrasia confusa. Next base: position 32,272,665 of record OX940960.1, read on the forward strand.
CATTAACAAGTCCATTTTTAGTCATTTTTACTGTGACACTTGAGAGGAACAACATATCACAAAGTAAGTATAAACACTAACTAACCAATTTTTGCATTAAGCACATATGCAATAAGATTACATAAACTTTAATTTCTTCAATTTAACAATAACCTCCAAATCCAAGTATCCAAACAACACTCATTAATATCATCATCAAAGCATACACAAACATAAAAATAAAAGTTACAATGTTGACAGCAGAAAGGGGGAAGAAATCCAATCGTAGATCAGCCAAATGCAAGATCTTCACCTCCATGTTTCCATTCTTTCTGGATGCGAATTTACGCGCTTAAGAATACTCGATCCCTTCTTTTTCGTCTCTGCATTCTCATCACCCTCACCAACTATTCGCAGATTGCTGTGTTTTCTCGATCCTTTCCTCTTATTAGTATCATTTCGAGTATTACTAGGCTGTCCGTTTTTGTCCCTCCGCCTAGTTGTCTGAGTTTTGCCGATTCCAACAACATCAGCAGGGTTATTGTCGTCATTAACATTTTCGACCGAGCTTAGAAAACCAAGAGTCTGGCAGTCCGTTCTCGATTCAGAATGAGAACTGGAGCTACTACTAATCTGAGAGGACAATGGTTCTTTGTCTTCCTCGTTTTTCTCATTGGCCTCGAGAGTTGTAGGCGTTAAAGTGCTGTGATGGCCATCTTCATTCGAGGGCTCGTGTGGGAGCATCGGGCCGGCTTCAACCAAGCAATCCTCTCTTTCTCTCAAGGCCTTCTCTATGAGCGTCTTGAGAAAATTCATTACTTGGACAGCAAACATCAACGCTGTTAAAGGATCCGACATCTGAAGTACAAAAACAAATCAAATTTTCAATAATAACAAACTTCAAGAGGGTTTTTTGTAATTACGATAAATTTCAAGGGTGATTTTATAATTAACCCCACCCATCCCCTAAAGAAAAAGAGAGGCAAAACAAAGTGTTTGAGAAAGCAATCTGTTTTTTTTTTCCCTGTCAGTTCACCTGAGTCATATTGGGTGCAAAAACCATGGCTATGTTACGCGCGTTCATCTTATTGTGATTCTCGAATTGGGCAACGTCGGCCATTAGATTAACGGCCCAATCCAACAGCGCGCCTTCTATTGGAGGAAGAAGCTTCACAAGACGAGCACATTCGGCTTCTGATTGGGCCTCCATCACCTCGTCCGGAGGCAGAGAATCCAATATCCCATTCGGCAGTTCTCTAAACCAAGCCTACAAGAACAAAGTATCAATGATGAAATCGCCTAAATCAGGAAATAAAAGTAAAGGTGGAGGTAGAGAAAAATGTATACCTTGATTAGGCCTGCCAAACAATGAACATCGACGTTATCTGCGATCACTCCATTGTTTAGTTGTTCTCTAACATGCTCTTCCTGCCCGTTTTCTGGATTGATCCTGAATATTCCTTCCAACTGAAAATCCAAATCGAACATAAATTTCGATCAATATTATTCAATTCTACCAGCAGTAATAATAAACATAAGTTAAAAACCAAACAAATGGTGGTCGATTTAATCACCTGCAGGCCACCTAGTTGATACAAGCTCCTTTGCATCATCAGCAATATAGTCGGTACACAGTTACCTCTGGAATCGAACGAAAGTTGCATCGACTCTGTTGAAACTCCAAACACTCTTGTACTAAAACCAAACAAACATCGCAATATTTCAACAACATAAAATCAAACAACTAAATCGCGAAAACCCGGACTGCCTTTCGCACAATTTCCTCCGAAACAATTCAACAATACTACATAGTAAAAATCAACGAGTAGGGTTAGTACCTGGCGCTGGGAGGCCTCCTGGGAACCTCGGGTTCGAACTCAACGGGCAGCCCGAGAAAGCCATCGAACCTGTCGAAAGTAACATGGGCAACATGCCTAACTTCCGTGGGCACCCCGATTTCCATTAATTGCTCTTTTGCCCCAAAACTTTCGCCAGAATTACTGTTACACCCCGGAAGAGAATACCTCCTAACGACGGTCACCAGAACGGAAAAAGCAGACGCCCCTTCTCCTCCTCGGCGTTCTTCTTCTTCTTCTCCTTCGTCTTCTTCACTTTGTAGTTGTCTGTAATAACTACTCGGGTCGCAATTATTACATCTCCTCCTCCTGTACGAATCGAAAGAGTCGCTGTTAATAAAAGAAGCACGATTCAGGAAACGGGTTGGTTGGCGCATAACATCATTGTTAAATCTGGGTGCTGCTCGGTGAGTGGAGCTTGAAGACGAAGGCAATCCGATTACATCTGTCATTTTTTATTTATTAATTAAATGTTTGTGTGTTTTTTTTGGGTGTGGTGGAGTAGAGTTGGATTCAAGTAAAGTGTTGGGGGAGTTGAGACTTGGACATCATTTCTCATTTATGAAATGTAGAGTATTTATTGTGTATGCATTTTTTGGTCATTGGTTATTTATTTTTTTTTGCTTTTTGGGATGAGTTGTGAGGGGAGTGGTTAAGCTATGTGACCTTACAAGATTTGCAAATTACTACCAAATCTCTTAAAGTACATTGGTTCTGGTCGGGCGGTTTAACTCGTGTATATCCAAGTTTTTTATATAGGCGAAGTTTTTGACATACTGAATTGTGATATGCGTTGTAGTTCTGTTGTTATTATATCGAAAAAAACAATTCAACGACGTACAAAGTGCATTATATCAATATTGTTTCACGCTTGTATAGTTGTATTGACTTTAGTCCATATGGTATAAAGACTTGTGCAAGATATTTAAGAGTGAGAATTTTTGATGAGTAGGATCCAAGAATTTGATATGGTATGAAAATAGTAGATCCATAAGCGATCTACTTACAATGTTAAAGATGGAACAATCATTCCATTAGTAAAGGGCCATAATAAATGGAGTAAGATTTAGATGTGAAGAAAATTTGCATTATTGATTTTTTGTTGAACATTTGTCAAAATGATTGAATATTTGAGAGCTGAAATGGTCTAACGTCAAAAATAGGTGAGACGATTTGGTCGTAATTAATTGATTACTATACTGCAATGCGAGCATAATAATCTTTTATTGATTTAAATTTGTAAAATTCCCAGATAAATCTATATTATTATACGGAGTATTATAGTAGTGTATTATTGTTACACATGCAACTTTTTTTAATAGCCAGCATGATGGGGTAGATTGTGAAAACTATAGGTTTGACCACTTAAGATACGAATACTAAAGTAAGTAGAACCAATGCAAATGTAAGTCCAAATTTCTGTTTACTTGCATGCTCAATCTATCAATTTTGACTTTAAACAAAATGTGTTGAAAGTTGAAACGTGTAACTGTACAAGATTGCGTTGAATTCTCACTTGAAAGAGTGATAATTCAATATATTGTTCTTTACAGTAGTTATCGCATAGAGACTGTTTTGTACTAATATGAAAGTGTATAAATACAATAAAAGGTATTGCAACGGGACTCCAAAGCTTTGTAATTGTAAATCTAAAAAGAATTAACAAAAGCAAAAGAGAATTTCAATTGTATTACCAATGTATCCGTTATGAGTGCCATGTTCAAAACTTGAAGGCTTTTGCAATTTTTCAGAAAAGTATTTTCCTGGTACTACTTTTTATTTATTTTTACAAGTATTTGAAGCATAAGAACAATATTCTAATGAATGTGAAAGAGATCAAATGTTATGATTAAAGGCAGTGTTGAAAATAAAAATATTTTGTATGATGACGATTTGTTAGTATTTTGCAAAATTTATTGATTTTTGATCAAGTCGTTTGTTAAATAGTGTGCGTTGACGAATTCTACTGGTATAACATTAAAATTCAAATCTTCAACTCATCCTTCTAAAAACAAAAATATGTAAAATGATTTGTAATCTAAAATAACGTTTTGATTTTCTTGCAAAAAAACAGTAGAAATTAAATGAGTTGCATTATTTTCTGAAATGGGGAGTTTTTCTTTAACAAACCGTGACTAATTTTTAAAAGTGAATAAATGATTAATTTAAAAATAAAAAATAAAAATCCAAAAATATCACACCACCATAAATCCAATAATTTCAAATTGTGCACTTCTTGTGAATAATTCACAATCCGATTAATAGCAGATAACACTTCAACATCAAGCTTCATCTGTCATTACAAATCAGATTGAAAACCAATACTACATGGAATAGAAATCAAAATATACAATCATTGTGCTCTAGCAACCGGTTCAAGAGCTTCAACAGTAACCACACTGTTTCCCCTGATCACCTGCAAACAAAATATGAAAAATAAAAATATACCTTTGAACGGAAAAACAAAATGACGGGACCGAAATTCAACTCTAACTAAAGATAAAACTCACCACCATGCCTATATCAGTTTTCTCGTCTCCCTTCACTTCGACAGTGTTGTCTATCACCAGGTTCATAAACTGGTCAAACCCACGAAGGGTCCCAATCACCAAACGGTTTGCATTCAGCTTTACTGAAATAAAATTCAGATTGATTATTAATACATGTACATATAATATAATAAGTTTGCCAAAAAGTGCCCAACCAGAACTCACTAACAATACAAACACCATGAGTTTTGTTTTTCTTCAGGTACTCGAAAAGAAGAATATCCATGATTTCTCAAACGATGAAAAGCTGTTTTTTTATTAACTTGAAAATAAATAAACAGAAACCAATAGACCACAACATTTGCTGTTTATTTAAAAATGCACACATGAAAACAGCAGTTCTCATGAGAACTGATATACAAAATTAATTTAGAAAACATTTTATGGCCATTATTTGTTACTCTGATTTCAAAGTAACATGAAATTAATAAATTAGTCCAGATACTAGATGATATTCTTTCAAGATTAACTTTCAAGAAAAATATCTGAGGTTGCAGCACAAAAGCCCTAGAATTGGTATGAGTGATAAATGACATAAACGGTTCAATGACTACAACATCATTGCTCACAACACAATATAGATTGCATACGAAACATAACATTGAGCGGGATACACGCAAGTAACACAACTCAGACGCATAAAATCAACAATTTTTGAAATAAATATTCCACCTGTTCATATAAAACTGAACTAGAAAACAAGATCGCCTAGAGAGAGTCATGTTTCATGAAATATTTCCACTATTAAGACCAATGAACATTAAGGAGAAACATCTTGTGCAGACATGACAATACAATGATACAAAATTACAAAATTGTACTCTGATATTCATGTTTCAAACAAAGCAAAAGTCAATCCAGTACAGCTCGGGCAATTGGCTATCATACACACGCGTGTGAACTCACAATTCGGCCCACACAAAATTCAAGCACTTTTTTCTCTCAAATTTGTCGGTTAAAGTTGCAATAGAACTTCTGTCATAATTTTTCTAATTTATTATGAATTGATTAATTGACCATTGTATTAAAGGACTTAAAGGTATTACTACGTACTAATGGAGTTTACTTTTTTTCATTTTCATACATTATTAAGCATGCGCTCAGGCCCAATTTTGAAGAGGCAAATTTCAAACCACTCTAAACAAAATCATCTAAACATAAGGCCTCAAGGATAACTAGCATGACTTTACTTAATAACACTATTTATGGTCAGGTCTCACTGTCACTTCACTAATCCTCATTTCTAGTAATTTAAAAAGTAAATATATGTATACTAGTCAATACATGTTATTCAACCCAACGAATTCCATATTTGCAACAATGTGGTGCAAAACATTGCGAGCAATAAAATTTTGAGGTTTTGTGAAGAAACAGGGTTAAAAGTTTAAAATCTTGAAAAGTCTTCACTCGTAGATATAGCCATATGTACTTTGGAATATCACAGATTTTCTTTTGATACCTATGATTAAAATGAAGTTATTCAATTACTACCAAATAGGAGAAAACAAATCTAAACATAACGATGCAGCTCCCAATGGGAAAGGACTGTCGGAACACAAACACACATCAAAAGGTTCATCGAAAGCGGGAGAAAGACTATGAAAATAGAACACACTTAATTCATCTCATCGATTATGTTCTCAATCTACAGCAACCAACAAACTCATGGATTCGTAGATAACTTAATTTCCTATGAAGCCACAAAAATGAAACACATTCTACACATAACAAATAATGTTCGAGAAGTAAAGGAAGAAGAAGAACTCACTCTGAAGCTTCTTGTCCATGTACCTGCGCCATTGATTCATAGAGAATGTTAAGCACAAACAACAGTTACTCTGCCGGAAATAATGAAATTAAATAAAAGTTGGAGATGCTTACTTCTTGAGATCCGGAGGCTGCCCTGATCTGCTCATGGCGTCAAAAATGGGGTTTATCGCTCTCCAGAAACCCTAGAAATTTGATTTACTAGGAAGAGGAACAAAAGGCGTGGGAGAGAGAGAATACTGAACTCGGCAGCTTTAACGTTAGGCTCTTAGCTAAATGGGTTGGGCCTGTTAAACTTTTCTTCAAAAACACATTATTTAGGCACCTTGTGATCCGGCCCAAATACACTTGTCCGTCAAATACATATATAATGAAAAAATAACTTAAATAAAATTTAATTATTAAATTTTATTATAATAATTTTTTCATAATTTTGTATATTTTAACAATTAATTTTATTTTTAGTTATCATATATATTGAACGGACAAAAAAATCATATATTAGACCGAGGAAATATTTACGGACAAAAAAAGAGGGAATATTTATTAAAATAAATTAATTAGAGGAATATTTTTTTGAACTTAATTAATTTTTGAAATATATATATATAATAAAAACAATTAAAACAAATGATTTATACAAGTCAAAGCTCATATGGAGTATATAATACTCTCTCTGTCCCAGAGCTATAGTCAACGCTGACTTTTTTTTACCGTCCAATACGTATGATAAACGGTACAAAAAAATTATGAAAAATAACTAAAATAAAATTTAACTATTAAATTTTATTTTAGTTATTTTTTCATAATTTTCGTGTACTGTTTATCATACGTATCGGACGGTCAAAAAAAGTCAGCGTTGACCACAAATAACTATAGCTCTGGACAGAGAGAGTATTTGAAATACTTCTTGTAACTTCAAGACTCCATCACATTCACATATCATAAGGATGGAATCACCAAATAAGAGTAATATTAATAATTAATTTTTCTATACTGAAATTTATTGAAAAATGTGTTTGTTTTTCCAGAATAAAAAGCAATACAAGCAACTGATGCAGAAACGAAATTATACAAGCACCTCACCAGTTGATCAGATCTCATAGACTTCCCAGAGTCATAATCGATGACTATAAACTCCTGGCAAAAAAAAAAAATAATGAAGTGAAGAAGAGAAAGTGAAAGTCGTAGGCAGTAAATAAAACGCAGTGAAATGCGTTGCCTAGGCAAAGCAGTGTTCTGCGGCAGAACAACGTATGCCGCAGCACGATGCCTTGTACAGAAAATGTTCGTTTTTCGTAATTTATATATTTTAGCGTGTGTCTTAATGTTTCAGATTAAGATTCATATATGTTATATATGTATATAGTTGCAACGGAATTAATTAAAAATAAATTACTTCAAAAACGAACTCACACACACGTACAAAAAGTAAAGAACATGGAATTTAAATCTTTGTATGTGTATTTAAATTATACACATACGAAACGGCCTTACGGCCATAAACTTTATTAAAGAAACGAGTCTTTACAAAAGAATACTCTTGGATTTACAAATGATATTACCAAAGGCTATACACATGTATGCCTTCGTATTAATCGTATCCGAAGAGTATGAACAATCAACAACAAAACCTAGCTACTGAATTGAACACCTATTCTAAGCTATCAAATCATCAGCTGAACAAAATAACTCTCTTAGGGACGAGAGAACACACGGCACGACGAGCTTCACAAGTGAAGTCGCGGCTCTAAAAGCTCGATGATCGATCTTGTAATGGAAATGTGTTTCTGAGGTGTTGTGTTGTATTCTGGATTGTTAAGGAATGCAGCTGTAGACGTCCTCTATTTATAGGTGAGAGTCTTCAACTAATTCCCTTGAAAAGCTAGGTCAACAATCGGTTGAGAGTTTTAAGGGCAGGCTGTTTTGACCACTGCCGCAGGATGCCTTCTGAAGTTCTTCTGGAATTCACTGCCACACTGCACTGCCTTCCATACTATCTGGACTTCAGCATTCCCTTGCCCTTATACCATGCTTCGCTTGATTCTCTGAACTCAACCTCTTGTCCAAGCCTTGCACTGCTTGCGGCATAACTCTGCCTGGCTGTGCTGCGGCAGAAATCTTCTATGTTGATTGTTTTTCAAGCACGTTCCAACTAGTGAACTATGCTAAATCAAATCACCAATTATGACAAGTGATTACAACAGTTAAATTGTGAAGAAAGAAGAAAACAAATAAATATGTTAGCAAAACAACTTCTGCCTAGATCCTTTAAGGCATTGTAATGCCCAAACATATTTATCCTTAAAAACTCCCCCTTGTTATCTTTCTTCACAAAATCATGAGGCAGCAGCGCAATGGAGCACTCCCCCTCAATGAAATACATCTGACTTAGAAGTATATGAAATTTATCTTGACAAACAACTAAGGCAATGAAACTCCCCCTTAGTTGATACTTCCTAAGTAGAACAAAAATTTATTTAATAACTAACTAACTAATAAACAAAACATGTTAAACTAAGTAAGCCTTTAAATAACACACCAATTTTTTCAAAAGGAAATAATTACTAGAATCTGAAAATTGTTCAAACAAAAAAACTTAAAAACCAAATTGTTCAAAACCAAATAAACAGAAATTAAATAAATTATTCAGAGTAAATAAAAATAAAGCAAAAAGAAGAAATGATATTTCTTCGTGTCTTCAGAGCTTTAAGTCTTCAAATCTTCAAATCTTCAGGTCTTAGGTTCGGGTTACTTTCATGGTCCTCTCCATCATCTGCGGCAGACTTTTGTTTTGCGGCAGCCTTCTGCACTTCATCCTCTTTGTACTCCTTCAATTGATTCAACAGTTGACTCTTTGCCTCTTTGAGCTTTGCTGCTGCTGCTGGTACTCCCCCTTTTTGTGGAGGAAAGCCCTCTTCTTCAAAAAACCAGATAATACCATCAACAATGGCCTTGGTCATGTAATCCTGTATGACAACAATTTGATTTGCAGCACATTGTTCGGCAAATGCTTGAGCTCGAGCATGAATACTCGTCTACAGAGCTGAGGAACGAATGGCATCAGTTCGCGCTTTTGGAGCTTTCTTTGGAGTTGGGGCTGCGGCAGTGCCATGAAAACCTGTCCAAAGAAGATCATTGGGATCGCGGATGGTCACTTGTATGCTGTAGGTAATAGTGTCTCAATATCAGCATCGTTGTATGACAACCATTGTGCTTTTATCATCTCCCGGATAAAAGAGCGAACGCAAGGCTCTGCGTCTGTGATGCTGCGTAGCCATTTTGTAAAAAATGAGCTGCCCAAAGTTCACCTGCCTTCCTGCACCAAGGTTAAAAAGAACCTCTGCCATCGTGGTGTGCACAACGTACATTTTGGACGTGGGAGTCCAGTTGCCACGAGCAATGGTAGATAACAGATAGTAAAAAAAAGTTAGTTTGGAGGCAGGAAGGTACGCATTGTCTGGTGTTGAGCGAATCAGGCAGCGAGCAATTGCGGCAGTGTTGGGTTCAGTGACTGCGGCAGTATAATAAATCTCCGAGCGGTCGAGGAAATCATTGACTGCGGCAGGGCTGATAGTGAAAATCTTTTTCCGGAGAAGCACCTTGTCGTAGCCTTGAGAGCCATCATTACCAAAGCAGGGGCGCATTTTGGCATAAATATCCTATATCAAATCCTCATAGTATAACTCTACGTAGGTGACTGTCATGATCAACCGCATCTTCTGCAGAGATTTGTCAACTTTGTATTTGGCACAAACTGACATGTCGATGCTGCGGTCAGGGATGAATGGCTATGCATCATAGTAGAGAGACCCAAGGATTGCACGCCTTTAAGACCAAAACCTCTTTGAGTAAGCCTCTGTCGCCTCCATGTCGGATTCAGAATCCTACTTAGGCGCATGGACTGCGGCAGCAGTGGCATTACCCTTGTCCTTTTTGACAGATGGAGGTACTGCGGCATCTCCACTCTGAGAGTTGTCCGTTTTTGATGTGGCAACTTCCTTCCCTTTGCGGCCCTTCTTCACAGTGGCTTCCAAATCAATTGGATTGGCCGAAGAAGTGGGTGGCAGCCTCTTGCCTTTTGCTGAGGCAGCAGATCGGGTGAATGAACGGCGGTGAGCTCCCAGTGGTCTGCGGCGGCGTAGGCATGTTGTCGGCGACGCGAATGCGGTAGATGGCATCCATCTACTCTGGCACCTGAATGCTTCCAGCATTGCCTCGGGGCGAACCTTTCCTTATGGACGCAATGAACCGTGAGTCGGCAAAGTAAGGAGTAAAAGAAATATAGTCGGCCATTGAAAATTTGGAGAGAAAGAAAATTATGGCAATAAAACAGAGCACAAATTCGACACAAAGATGTGACTTTATGTGCGAGAGAAAAATTAGGGGTTTCAGGTTCAAATTAATTCAAACTCTTGATCAAATATTATGAGAGAATTGTAGTCGAAGTAAGAGTTTGAAGTAAAGAATAAATAAAAATAAGTGAAAATCAGATGGTGGTTTGATGTAACGCAAAAATAGGCAACGATTACGTTTCTGTGACCTGAACCGTCGCCTGCCGCACACTCGTGTGCTGCCCAACGGTCAAGTGGGGGCATTGCTCTGCGGCAGGTTGTTGCCAAAAACCACACTAAAAATCCTTTTTTTTTTTTTTTAATATTTGATTTTTCTGTTTTTAATATATTTTCTTTTTCTGTTTTTAGAATATTTTCTTTTTCTATTTTTCATTTTTTCAATTTTTTTTTGAATAAAATAAGTAAAATATTTTTGTGGTGTGAAAAATCAAAGTTTACAAAGCAAAATTAGGAAAAGATTAATTAACTATCTAATCCTAATGGAACATCATGCTGCATCATAAGTACTTCTACTCTACTTAGGTATAATGCCATGTCAACAATGAGATTATTAAATACTTAGGTCACCTAGTACATAGTATCTCAACCCATTTCGTATTAATTACATGTATATGGGTTTGACCATGTTGCCTAGAGTGGTTTGGGTATTTTCTCTTCCTTCGGAAAATTTTAAACTCATAAATTGTCTAAGGCAGAATGATGTGGCAGAGGTTCAGTAGGCATGTCAATGCGGCAACATGATGCAGATCAGCATCTAAGGCATGATGCACATGCACAGAGATTTTCTTAAGGCAGTGAAACGATCTGAGTCAAGTGGCTTGGTGAAGATGTCAGCTATTTTCTTCTCTGTTGAGATGTGATCAATCCTCAAGAGACGTTTTTCCACCAAATCTCGTATGAAATGATGCTTTATGCTGATGTGTTTGGTTCTTGAGTGCTGCACTGGATTATAGCTGATATTTATGGCACTCGTATTGTCGCAGTAGAGTGTAAGAACATTGCTATCCAGGTGGTAGTCATCAAGCATGTGCTTCAACCAAATCAGTTGAGTACAGCAACTCCCTGCGGCAATATATTCTGATTCGGCAGTGGATAGAGAAATGCAGTTTTGCTTGCGGCTTGGCCATGAAATGATGTTGTTTCCAAGAAAGCAACATCCTCCGCTTGTACTCTTGCGCTCATCCATGTCTCCTGCCCAATCGGCATCTGAAAATCCGACTAAATCGGTGGTGGTATATTTGGTATACCATATGCCTAACTCGACTGATGCGGCAACGTAGCGTATGATGCGTTTGACTGCCTTCAAGTGTTCTTCCCTTGGATCAGCTTGAAACCTGGCACATAAACAAACGCTATACATGATATCTGGTCTAGTTGCCGTAAGATAAAGTAAACTCCCTATCATGGATCGGTAGAGTGTCTGATCCACTGCGGCAGTATCAGTGCCTCGGGAGATTTTGTCCGTTGAGCCCATAGGTGTTTTCATGGGCTTGGATCCTTCAAGTTGGAATCTTTTGATGAGATTCTTAGCATATGAAGCTTGTGAGATAAAGGTTCCTATTGATGATTGTTTGATATGGAGCCCTAGAAAATGAGTTAGTTCTCCTACCATGCTCATCTCAAATTTTGATGCCATGGCAGAGGTAAATGCCTTTAGCATATTCTCACATGTGGATCCAAAGAAAATATCATCTACATAAATTTGAGCTATTAAAATTTTGGAAGAATTGAATTTAACAAACAGGGTCTTATCGGCAGTGCCTCGGGTGAATCCAAAACTGAGTAGAAAATCAGTTAGGCAGCCATACCAAGCTCTAGGAGCTTGTTTTAGGCCGTACAATGCCTTGTGCAGTTGATACACATGGTCAGGATGTTTTGGATCTTCGAAGCCCTTTGGTTGTGCAACGTATGCCTCCTCTTCAAGTATGCCGTTGAGGAATGCTGCCTTTACATCCATTTGATGTAAGGTGATGTTGAGGTGGCATGCAATGGCAATGAGTAGACGAATGGACTCCATACGTGCTACGGGGGCAAAAGTTTCATCGAAATCGATGCCTTCAACTTGCGTATAGCCTTGCGCCACCAGTCTTGCCTTGTTGCGTACAACCTGCCCGTGCTCATTCGACTTATTCTTAAATATCCACTTTGTCTCGATGATATTATTGTTTTTGGGACGAGGAATGAGCTTCCAAACTTTGTTTCTTTCAAACTCGTTCATCTCTTCTTGCATTGCCATAAACCAAAATTCATCGGTCAATGCTTCTTTGGCATTCTTTGGTTCGATCGTTGAGAGATACGAGACAATGCCTATTTCAATGCATGTGGCAGACATGCTTATGTTCTTGGTCATGTTGCGGTAGTTGATGTATGGATGAACTTTCATGCGTCTGGCCAACATTTGACTCGAAGGGTGGTTTCGGACAACATGCCTTGGGGGATCCCTTCGTCGTTGGTTTGATTCTTCTTCACCATCTGATGTATCTGATTGATGTGGAGTGCTATCATCGTTTGATTGCTCAGGAGATGCTGTCGAAGGTTCAGCATCATCATTCGAGCCAGTAGGTACGACAGTAGGCTGCGCAGGTGTGATACTGCCTTCAACTTCTGCTACTGCGGCAGGCTCGAGCAAACCTTTCACATCTTCTTCTTTAGGTTTCCTGAGTCGACTAAGATCATCAAAATCAACATTCACAGATTCAATGATGGTTCTAGTTTGTATGATAAAAATACGATAGGCATGACTATTCCTAGAGTATCCAACAAATAATCCTTTAAGTGACTTTGGATCAAGTTTCGATCTAGGTTCCCTATCATTTAGAACATAACAAACAGAGCCAAAAACATGAAAGTATTTCAAATTAGGCTTTCTATTGTTCAAGATTTCATAAGCCGTTTTCGTTGTTCCTAAACGTATGCTGATGCGGTTCAGGATATGGCATGCGGCATTGAATGCTTCTGCCCAGAATTGCTTGCTTAGGCCCTTGGCGATCAGCATGGTACACGCCATTTCCTTGAGGGTTCGGTTCTTCCTTTCAGCCACGCCGTTTTGTTGCGGTGTTATGGGGGCAGAAAATTCTTGGGCAATGCCATGCGCATCACAAAATCGAGAAAGCCGTTGGTTTTCAAACTCGGTGCCATGGTCACTTCTTATTCTCTTTATTGAGGCTTCATGGTTGGTCTTTATCCACCTAATGAGCTTGGATACCTCATCACACGTCTCACTTTTGTCTTGGAGAAAACGCACCCACGTGTATCTTGTGAAATCATCTACTACGACGAGTACGTAGCGTTTTCCAGAGTGGCTCCTTGTCTCGATTGGTTCCATTAAATCCATGTGGAGGAGATCAAAGCATTTGGTTTGCTTTTGATACAACCCTGCCTTGGAATTGGCAGCACCTGCGGCAGAGGCTTCAGTCTGTCCTGCGGCAGGTATTGCTGGATGACTTGCACGAGTCATTTTTCCTTGTTTGCAATGTCCACATGTTGACTTCTGGATTTTTGGGAGGGCTGGAAGTCCACGAACAGCATTGAGCTTGATTAGACGCTCTAAATTTCCAAGACTTGTGTGTCCAAGTTTTTGATACCATAGGTCTATGTTATCTTTGACTTGTGCAGAGAGGCATGTTTCTCCAATGGAGTAGCAGTTGTTTGCCTTGGAACGCTCCCCCTGGATGAGTGGGTTCCCTGCATTATCAAACACTTCACACATTTGGTTAGTAAACCTTACATTCATGCCTTCATCGCATAGTTGACTTATGCTTATGAGATTCGTGATGAGACCTTCAACATGAAGCACTTGCTGTAGCTTCGGCAGCCCTTTCACATTTAATGTGCCTCGGCCAACTATTGAGCCACTGGAACCTCTTCCAAAGGTGACTTCTCCTCCGTGAAAAACTTTGTAGTCGATGAGGTGATCACTATTTCCGGTCATGTGCCACGAGCATCCGCTATCGAAGTACCGCTTATCATCTTTGGTAGCTTTGAGGGCAGTGAAGATAACATTGCATGTTTCAGCACTTTGGATGGCATTTGATGCGGCAGAGGAGTTATCGGAGGGACCTGTAAAACACACACTAGTAGAGAGTTTAGTTTTAGGCACCCATTTGCGTATAGTCGTTGCCTTCTTTTTGATAAGGCGTCGTGAAGGCAGAGAAAAGTATTTGGGATGCCGTGGTCCAGTGTTGGAGTGAAAATAATATCCCCTTGCTTGATCCTCTTCGCGTCTCCAACAAAAAAGTCGAATGTGACCAGGTACTAGGCAGTAGTGGCAAACATATTGTCTCTTCGATTTAAAATGTTGCTTAGGCAGGGGCTTCCTTGTCTTCATCCTGCCAGATGATGTCTGCCTTTGCTTCGGCCTTCTGCGGCAGTCTCTTGCTGGGGCATTGGCCTTGCCTTCGGTTTGTACATCCCTTTTGGAGTTAAGGATTGTGCGGCAGTTGTTGAATCGTCATTTGATGCCTTTACAAATGCCATGTCCGTTGGATTTTTCTTTGGAAAGATGGCATCTACAACTTTTTGATGTCCAAGGCCTTGCCGTTCAACATGAGAAATACTCATAATGGCATCTAATTTTGATGTTGCCGTATTAAGTTTTACAAAAGTATTATTAGCAACTTCAAGTTTTCCATTTACACGATTGAGGTCAGTTTTAAGTTTGTCAGCCTCCGTGTCCTTTTTTGTGAGTTGGACATCAAGTTTCTTCAATCGTTCTTCAAAGGTGTTCTTCTCTACGAGCATTTGTTCAATTGCCATGGCCTGCTTCTTCATTTTTTCTTCGTATCCGGCTTTGGTAGAAGTGAGAATTTTCATCATCTTGGTCTGCCGGGCAAAGTTCATGCGTAGCTCATCGAAACTTTCTTTGAGCTCGATGAAAAGGTCAATGGGAACGGTCTCCTCTTCAGATTCATAACCATTGACTGAGGCAGTGAGACACAGGCAGTTCTCTGCGGCAGGAGTTTCTGTTGTTTCTGCGACAGAGGCAAAAAATGCAACATGTCGTCGTGCATTCACATTGGATGGACCGTCATCTTCAACGTCAGATAGGGTTGTGCCTTCGAATTGAGCAGCAAGCGCAGTGGTTGAGTCTTCAAGGCAGTATTGTTCCCTATCTTCTTGTGCAACCATGGAATTCAAAATTCCAATGCCTCGATCTTTTGAGGGGCATTCGGTTGAGTAGTGTCCAATCCCTTGACAAACGTGGCAATTGACTCTCGACCAGTCCTTTGAATTTGGACTTGATGTTGATCTCGTGCTTGGTTGGCGAATCACAAGTCGTCGATCTTGAGTTTGTGTTGACCTTGCCGGAAACTTCTTTCGTCGGGGATCGTAGGGTTTTTTTCAGCGAGCGAACAAGTACAACATCCATTTTCCGGGCGAGTAATGCAAACTGGTCATCTCCACCATCAGATCCAAGTAGCTCGTAGATCTCTTCATCGGTCAAGTCATTGGTAGAGGTGGGGCTGCTGCCATGAGAACTATTGCCTTGTTCTCTGCCGTCGGGCTCTGCCACGGTGTAGGCAATATTTCTCTCGTCGCTTCGTGAACGTGATTTCCCGTGAGTTTCACGATCTTCATGGTTCAGTTCGTAGTTCTTGAAGATCGCCATTAATGAAACATAATCTTCTTCAGACATGAAGCTGTCTTTTATGGCAGTGACCTTCGGCAGGAACTTTTTGCTCATCGATCGCATTATCTTACTACACACTGCCGGGTTGCTAATGGGTGAACCAAGGTCATCACATTCAGTAACAATGGACATTAATTCTCCAAAGTACTGAAGGCAAGTCTCGTCCTCGTTCATACGCAAGTTCTCGAAACGAGACATAAGCATACGGACCTTGGTTTTCTTCACTGTGTTGTTACCTTCACAATGAAGAGCCAGCAAATCCCACACTTGTTTGGCAGTAGTACATTGTTTGACAATTTTGTACATATTGCAATCGATGGATTCAAGGATGACACACCTTGCCCTATCATTGGCAGTAGCTGCGGCAGTTTCATCGATAGACCACTTCTCCGGAGCTTTTTCAATCGTGCCGCCTTCAGGGATTTCCTCCTGAGGTGGTTTCCATCCTCGAAGTACGGATAGCCACGCACTGCGATCAATTGATTTGATCCTTACTTCAATGCGGGTTTTCCAAAATCCATAATTACTACCGTCAAGAACAACCGGTGTTCGTACGATGTAAGATGGATCTGCCATTGTAAGTGTGCGTGATCATACGGACCTTAAACACTAAGTAAGTCTAGTGCCCGCTCTGATACCACTTGAAAGTCGTAGGCAGTAAATAAAACGCAGTGAAATGCGCTGCCTAGGCAAAGCAGTGTTCTGCGGCAGAACAACGTATGCCGCAGCACGATGCCTTGTACAGAAAATGTTCGTTTTTCGTAATTTATATATTTTAGCGTGTGTCTTAATGTTTCAGATTAAGATTCACATATGTTATATATGTATATAGTTGCAACGGAATTAATTAAAAATAAATTACTTCAAAAACGAACTCACACACACGTACAAAAAGTAAAGAACACGAAATTTAAATCTTTGTATGTGTATTTAAATTATACACATACGAAACGGCCTTACGGCCATAAACTTTATTAAAGAAACGAGTCTTTACAAAAGAATACTCTTGGATTTACAAATGATATTACCAAAGGCTATACACATGTATGCCTTCGTATTAATCGTATCCGAAGAGTATGAACAATCAACAACAAAACCTAGCTACTGAATTGAACACCTATTCTAAGCTATCAAATCATCAGCTGAACAAAAGAACTCTCTTAGGGACGAGAGAACACACGGCACGACGAGCTTCACAAGTGAAGTCGCGGCTCTAAAAGCTCGATGATCGATCTTGTAATGGAAATGTGTTTCTGAGGTGTTGTGTTGTATTCTGGATTGTTAAGGAATGCAGCTGTAGACGTCCTCTATTTATAGGTGAGAGTCTTCAACTAATTCCCTTGAAAAGCTAGGTCAACAATCGGTTGAGAGTTTTAAGGGAAGGCTATTTTGACCACTGCCGCAGGATGCCTTCTGAAGTTCTTCTGGAATTCACTGCCACACTGCATTGCCTTCCATACTATCTGGACTTCAGCATTCCCTTGCCCTTATATCATGCTTCGCTTGATTCTCTGAACTCAACCTCTTGTCCAAGCCTTGCACTGCTTGCGGCATAACTCTGCCTGGCTGTGCTGCGGCAGAAATCTTCTATGTTGATTGTTTTTCAAGCACGTTCCAACTAGTGAACTATGCTAAATCAAATCACCAATTATGACAAGTGATTACAACAGTTAAATTGTGAAGAAAGAAGAAAACAAATAAATATGTTAGCAAAACAACTTCTGCCTAGATCCTTTAAGGCATTGTAATACCCAAACATATTTATCCTTACAGAAAGTAACTAATAAAAGGCCCCTCATAACCTTTCTTATTACCAAAGCAGCCCCAAAATCAAAATGTCACCTCCAAAATAATCCTCTTCATCTCCCCCATAACCTCCCCCATCTGCTCCCTAGAATGCAACGGGTACGGGAACACGCAGGCGCAATCCAGCTTCCCGTTCCGAATCATGTCGAATATCGCCAGAGACGGACCCACACCGTGGGCCGAGGAGCACCCGATGAAGTCCTCCAATCAGATTGTCCTACTCACTTTGTTGATGATGTCAACCGTGGGGTCCTCAAAGACGGATACCAATGAAGTCCTGAGCGATGCCGATGGGGTCAACCCCGGGTTTTCTATTGCCTTGCACATCAAGACATTGAGATCCGACATGTCTGAAAAGTGCTTCTTCTTGTCCTTGGCATTTTTGAAGGATGAGTAGACCCGTCTTGCTAGTTATTGCCTTGTGCAAGGATTATTTTTGTTATATTCGCATTGTAGTATATTGTTATGTTTTTGTTTACTTTTTTCCTTGGTACAATTACTGAGGTTTAGTCTAATTACAAGAAACTGCAATTGTTTCCTGAAATAATAAATACCCCCTTTAAGGTTGTTACAAACATCGCATCGAATATTTCTACATGTTTAATATACAAACCTCTTGAGGGTACAATCGATAAACTGAGTATTTCTGTCATTAGACTAAACCTTAGGGTAGTTTTTGCAATTGCCCTGTTTTCGAGTTTTGAAAGTTTTGTATTCATGAGGTGTCACAAACTAGAGCATTTACAAGAATTTATTTAGTTAGCCAACCCATACTCAAGGCAATGAAACTAAGCTCGCTACATTTTCACAACAAAAATTGAGGGAAAAAGGGGGATGATTATATTATAAAAAGAACCCTTGAGGTTTATCTAATCACAATATCCCTAAATAACTTCCAATTTGCGAAATGAACCAATATTTTACTGAAAGTGAAGCGGATTGTGTAATACTTACAAAAAAGCATTTTACACTACTACAAAAAAGGTCTTTCACAACGGCCTATTTACATCAGTTTATGTATAAATGATGTAAACAAGTATATTTACATCGGTTTATGTATTAACCGTTGTTAGAAAGTGTAAGACATCTGTTATAGATAATAACCGATATGCTTAATATTTAATTGACATCGGTTTTATAGAAACTGATGTTAATTTGTTTATATAACATCGTTGTTTTAGAAACCGATGTGAAAATGATTTTACAGACATCGGGTATATTATTCGATGTAGGAGAGTTATATAAAAATCAATTATTTATTAATTGTCATAAATTTTTTTAGTAACGTGGCTTAATAATTAAATACTATTAATTTTTACTTTAAAATAAAAATGTACTAATACGAAGGGTTCCACTAATTCTCTCCAGTAACCGCTTGTAAAATGCTTACATTAAAGTTCAAAAATAATAAAACCTACCCCCTTCCACTACTCTATGCTACATACTCTGCCGCTTCCCTTTTCTCCGAAACCCCATAAAATTTCTACCGCAACACTCGCGCCCACGGTATCTACTTGGTTCGCATCTTTCTTGGCATCCCCGACCACGCATTCAAAGACGCCGAACCCCTTTTCGACGTGTCGATTGCGAGGGGGCCCTCATCTATTCCCTCCAGTCTGGATGGATCTCCCTGGATAGCGAGTGAGCTTTCTTCGAAGCCCTTTTTTTCCTGAAAAATTAGACGACCTTTGTGCTTCCACAGGACGGGCCACAAATTGTTGAAATTATAGGGTGTTGGCCCATTTCATTTGTCACAAGGCAGTCGGGCCCAATTGAGTGCAGGCCCACCTCATTCTTTATATCAGCCCATGCCTCAGCCCATGTAGCCCAGCCCAGTGTTTGTTTGATTGTTCTGATAACAATTAAACTCTTGACCCGGTCCATTAAGCCTTTGACTTACCTTGACCGTTCGATCCTAGGGCTACCCTGCTGTGGCTTGATCTTGGCCGTTGATCACCTATGATATAAAGAACTATTGTTGCTACCTTTACTCACTTCACCCTTTACTCAAACCCTAAACCCCACAGAGTGTGTGTGCGATCTCACCTTTAGTGTGTGCGATTCTGTGATATTCCGTTCATCGTCTCCGCCGCTTCCCCCTTCGTCTCCGGCTGACCTCCTCGTGAGCTCGGTTGCTGGAGACGGTTAGTGAAGCTCCTGGACTCGACTGATTTACCTCTTTTGTGAGGCGGAGTTGATTGTTTGAGTGAGGTGAGAGCTGAGTGCTCTTGGGTCACCGACGAGGCCGCCGTGAAGTCACTGCCTTGTCACTACCACCACCAGTCATGCCTATGAAGATGGATCTACAGTCCTGAGCCGATTATTGATTCTATCTCTATCTTATTTTTTGATCTATATATATATATATATATATATATATATATATATATATATATATATATATATATATATATATATATATATATAGTAGATCTGTTGTTCTTTGTCGCTGCATGGGATTTTAGCTTCTGTCCAAGTCCATCACCTGTTATACGGACCGGATCTTTCGAGATCTGTTGACCGTTGTGCGGTGGAATTTTGTGATAGACTAAAGGCTGATTTCAGATCTGACCTTGGTTCGTTTTTTGTTGTTTTGCAGGTGCCTTGAAGCGACGCTCGCCAACGTGTACGCTCAACAGTGGTATCAGAGCATCACGAAGGCTTGTTCGGCAACCGGATCTGTAGATCTGACCCCGTAGGGCTCCAGATCTGCAAGTCAAGGAGGGTCGTACGTTGCTCGGCACTGCTCGGTAGGAGGCCCAGGTAGCAGATCCGAATTAGGTACCCCCGACCATTGTAAATTGGGATTTGATCACCCCCTTGGTTGTGTAAGGTTGGTACCCGGATCGCCTGTGAAACGCGAAACGTGAACTGCATTTCGGGTCACTTGCGAACACCCGGCAAGATAAGTTTCTGAACCCCCTCATTCTGTGATGGTCAGCCCTCCTGGAGGCATTACTTGATGGTGTGGCCCGCCTGGTGGTCGTTTTAGTGTGGTGTTGAAAATCTGTTTTTTCAAAACTTTGTTCAAAAATATTTTTCTGGAAAATTGGTTAACAGTTTTGTTCTGTGGAAAACCTTTTGTGAAAATATGATGAACATTTGGATTCTGTGACTTTTGTGTTGATGTGTTTGTTGCCTGAACCTACTTGAACCCTTTGTTGTCTGCACTTTAGGGTGTTTAGATTTAGGGTTTCTTCTGTGATACCAGAAACCTGTAGTGACTTACCCTATCTGGAGTAAGTTGAGTGCCAGTTTTAGGCCCCAGTGGTGATCCCCGGTAGGTAAACTCTCCTTGGACAGACTCCTTGAGAGTGTGTGGCATCTGGGAGGGGCTGGGGTGCACACCTATCTGGATCAGTCTAAACTACTCAACATAGGCTCTGAGTCACTCAACAGGAAGTAAGGCGTTTATGACATTTTCTCTCACTTGTGGTGAGAAATAGAAGTGTGTGTGTGTTTGCCTGTTGTGGTGCTCACTATCTTCTGTCAACTGCAGCTGTGTAGTTCTCTGAAAATTGCATAAACTTACTGCTTTCAAACTGTTTTCCAAAAACTGAGTCATCAAAATCTGTTTTCTAAAATGTCTGGTTTTAACTTGGCACCATTTGATGGAAAAGGGGATTTTGCAATTTGGAAACAAAAGATGAAAGGGATATTGATCCAACAAAAAGTTTACAAGGCAATTAGTGGTGGTTATTCCACTGATGACTCTGATGAAGTTAAATTTGAAACAAATGAACTTGCCCATTCTGCTATAATCTTGTGTCTATCTGAATCTGTTTTAAGGAAAGTAGGTGAACTTGAATCTGCTAAAGAATTGTGGGAAAAATTGCATGAACTTTATACTGAAACTTCACTAAACAACAAACTTTTCTTACTTGAATTTTTTTTAGATTCAAACTGGATATATAAAGACATATCTGATAACATTGATGCTTTTACAAAACTCATTCAAGATATAAAATTGACTGGTGATAGAACATTGATGATTATACCCCTATTGTGTTGTTGAATGCCATTCCTGATGCCTATTCTGATGTTAAGTCTGCTATTAAGTATGGTAGAGATACTGTGACCTTAGAAACTGTGATTAATGGGCTTAAAAGCAAAGAATTAGACTTAAGGTCTAATAGAGGCCATAGGGTTTCTGAAGTTAATCAAGTTAGAGGGAGCTCTAAGTCTAGGAACACTGGTAACCAGAACCATAAAGGTAATGGTAATCAAAACAATGACAAGAGAAAGGGGAGGGGTAAGTCAAGGTCTAAGTCCAGACCTAAAGGAAAGAAGTGCTTTAATTGTGGTGAGCTGGGACACTTCATAAAGGACTGTCCCAAGCCCAAAAAGGTCAATGGTGACCATGCTAATGTAGTTGCTGAACATGATCATGCTGGTGTTGTATTTATGATTTCTGAGAATACTACTGTTCCTGATGTTAATGCTGCACTGCCTGCTTTTCTTGATGAAAATAAATGGTTGATTGATTCTGGCTGCACTTATCACATGACTCCATACTTGCATCTGTTTACATCATACAAAAAAATGCATAACTCTTCTGTGTCTATGGCAAATGATAAAAGATGCATGGTAGAAGGTATAGGTGATGTATGTGTTAAGTTTGATTCTGGCTATCTGTACACTCTGAAGAATGTTAGACATGTGCCTGATTTAAGTCAAAATCTGATATCTTGTGCTGCATTGGAACTTGATGGTATTTCTGGGAAATGGGGGAATGGTTGTATGACAATTGTGAATGGGTCCATCATTTTGTGTAAAGCTGCTAAATGCCATAACTTGTATATCTGCAATGCATATCCTTACTTGAAAGAATCTGCTCATATTGTGCATGATAGCACCTCTGAACTTTGGCATAAGAGGTTAGGGCATTTAAGTAGCAAAGGCATGCAATTTCTGAAATCTGATGGTTACTTTGGTGATTCCAAAATGTCTTGTTTGACTTTATGTGAAACTTGTGTGTTAGGTAAGCAAACTAGGGTTAGCTTTCCTGTGACCCCTACCCCCAATGTGCCCTCTGCTTCTGCTGTGTTAGAATACTTGCATGCTGATTGTTGGGGCCCTGCTCCTGAACCCACTCAAGGTGGGAATAGGTACTTCCTTTCTGTAATTGATGATTTTTCCAGGAAAGTTTGGGTTTTTCTTATGAAAAATAAGTCTGAAGTTTTTCAAAAATTCTGTGACTTTAAAACACTTGTTGAAAATCAAACTGGTCAGAAAATTAAAGTTTTAAGAACTGATAATGGCCTTGAATTCTGTAATTCTGAAATGAACAACTTGTGTGCCCAATCTGGTATTAAGAGACATAGGACTGTCCCCTACACTCCCCAGCAAAATGGAGTTGCTGAGAGGACGAATAGAACCCTTCTAGAGAAGGTTAGGTGTCTACTTGCATCTTCTAGCCTTAGCAAAAGGTTTTGGGGAGAAGCTGTTATCACAGCTGCTTATTTGATAAATAGGTCACCTAGTGTGCCCTTGAAAGGGAAGTGTCCTGAATCTGTGTTTTTTGGAAAATCTGTTTCTTTGGATAATTTGAAGGTATTTGGTTGTGCTGCTTATGCTCATCAAAGTGTTAATAAACTGGAACCTAGGTCTAGGAAGTGTGTCTTCCTTGGATATCCTGAGGGGACTAAGGGCTACAGGTTGTGACTCAGAAGTGAACCAGGTTTTAGGACTATTGTTAGTAGAGATGTGGTATTTAATGAAGATGAAATGCCTTGCTTGAATTCTAGAAACCCTAAGGATGTTGGTACCTCTGGTGAGGTGGAGTCTACTCCCTCTGTAGGTCCCTTAGGTGTTGATTCTGATGTGAATTCTCCTGATAATGTGTCTGATAATGTGCCTGCTGTTCCTGCTGTTAACTTGAATGATAATGTTGATCATAATGCTCCTGAAAATCCAAATGTGAACCCTGAAAATCCAAATGAATCTCCTGTGAATCCAAATGTTAATTTGCCTGCAAATAATAAACCCCCATGAATGTTGAACATGAACCTTTGTATTTTCAAGATGAGATTGTTACTGATGTGAATCCAAATCTGACTAGTTATCAATTAACTAGGGATAAGGCTAGGAGGAATCCTAGGCTGCCTGCTAGATTTAATGATTTTCAACTTGGTAACTTTGTGTTCAATATGCATGATTTGATTGAGAACTGTGAACCTAAAACCTTTGATGAAGCCATGAAATCTGAACATTCTGAAAAATGGTTAAGTGCTATGAAAGATGAAATGAATTCACTTTTGAAAAATAACACTTGGACTTTGGTCCCCCAAACCCCTAAATGCTCTGTGGTAGACTGTAAGTGGTTGTACAAAGTCAAGCATGAGGGTAGTGATGTCAGATTTAAGGCTAGGCTGGTTGCTAAGGGGTTCTCTCAAAGGGAAGGGGTTGATTATACTGAGATTTTTGCTCCTGTTGTTAAATTCACTACAGTTAGAATTATGTTTTCATTATGTGCTCAATTTGACTGGGAATTAAAACAGGTGGATGTAAAAACTGCTTTTTTGCATGGTGAACTTGAAGAAAAGATTTACATGAAACAACCTGAGGGTTTTGTTGAAAAATCCAAATCTGACTTTGTGTGCTTATTGAAGAAATCTCTCTATGGTTTAAAACAATCACCTAGACAGTGGAATAGGAAATTTGATGAATTCAGGATGACTTTAAAATTTTGTAGAAGCTCCTATGATCCTTGTATGTATTTCAAGATTGATGATGTTGTATCTGTTTTCCTTGTCTTATATGTTGATGATATGCTTATTATGAGTCCCTGTTTGAAAGCTGTCAAATCTGTTCAAAGTAACTTGTGTGGAAAATTTGAAATGAAAGATTTGGGTGATGCTAGGAAGATTCTAGGCATGAACATTGTTAGGAATATGTCTGAAAACTGCATCCATTTAATTTAAACCAAACTGATTATGTTCAATAGATTCTAGAGAGGTTTTCTATGGTTGGTTGTAAATCTGTTTCTGTGCTTTTAGCTGGACATTTTGTGTTGTCTAAGGACCAATGTCCAAAGACTGATTCTGAACTTTCTGCCATGAATAATGTTCCCTATGCCTGTGTTGTTGGATTCGTGATGTATCTTATGGTTTCTACTAGGCCTGATATTGCATATGCTGTAAGTTGTTTAAGTAGATATATGTCCAATCCTGGTAGGCCCCACTGGGAAGCTATGAAATGGTTGTTGAGATACTTGTATGGTTCTAAAGGTTTTGGCCTGAAATTTGCTAAGTCTAAATCTGGAGTTGTGTTGAGTGGTTATGTTGATGGCAATTATGCTAATGATAGAGACACTAGGAAATCCTCCACATCTTATGTGTTTACTGTTTGTGATGCGTGTGTTAGCTGGAAATCTCAATTGCAACATGTGGTTGCCTTATCTACAACTGAATCTGAGTACATTGCTATTACTGATGCTTTTAAAGAAGCCATTTGGTTGAAAGGTTTGCTAACTGAAATAAACATGCTGAGTGTTCCTGTTGTTGTGTTCTCTGATAGTCAATCTGGCATTCAACTTTGTAAAAATCCTGTGTTCCATGATAGAACCAAGCATATTGATGTTAGGTTCCATTTTATTAGAGATCATGTTGAAAAAGGTGATATTCTGCTTGATAAAATCTCCACTCATCACAACCCTGCAGATATGGGGACTAACCCCCTGGCCATTGAAAAATTCAAGCACTGCTTGCAGTTGCTGAATTTTGTTACCCTGGACTGATGTTGTACCAGTGGGACCCCCTGGGGTGCTGCTGTTGTGTGGCCAGTCCAGGAAGTGTTCTTTACTTTTTGCTTTGGGTGCAACAAGTGTTTCTACATATAGAAACAACCTTAAAGCCCACGCTTTTGCCACTCCCCCTGAGTCAGTGGCGTTTTAGGAGAAACTTGTTTGTTAGCTCTCACCCTTTGGGGTGTTAGCTGTCACTTTAATGTGACGGTTGCTCAGGGCAACCACCTTGCTGTTTAGGCAGCAGGGAAAGTCCCCGTTGCTCCGGCAGCAGGGCTTGGCGATGATGAGACTGTGCTTGTATTCAATACTTGTATTTGATTGTGTTCCTAGTAGGTTTATAATGACTGTGTGGTGGTGGCCCAACAAGGTGGAGAATGTTGAAATTATAGGGTGTTGGCCCATTTCATTTGTCACAAGGCAGCCGGGCCCAATTGAGTGCAGGCCCACCTCATTCTTTATATCAGCCCATGCCTCAGCCCATGTAGCCCAGCCCAGTGTTTATTTGATTGTTCTGATAACAATTAAACTCTTGACCCGGTCCATTAAGCCTTTGACTTACCTTGACCGTTCGATCCTAGGGCTACCCTGTTGTGGCTTGATCTTGGCCGTTGATCACCTATGATATAAAGAACTATTGTTGCTACCTTTACTCACTTCACCCTTTACTCAAACCCTAACCCCCACAGAGTGTGTGTGCGATCTCACCTTCAGTGTGTGCGATTCTGTGATATTCCGTTCATCGTCTCCGCCGCTTCCCCCTTCGTCTCCGGCTGACCTCCTCGTGAGCTCGGTTGCTGGAGACGGTTAGTGAAGCTCCTGGACTCGACTGATTTACCTCTTTTGTGAGGCGGAGTTGATTGTTTGAGTGAGGTGAGAGCTGAGTGCTCTTGGGTCACCGACGAGGCCGCCGTGAAGTCACTGCCTTGTCACTACCACCACCAGTCATGCCTATGAAGATGGATCTACAGTCCTGAGCCGATTATTGATTCTATCTCTATCTTATTTTTTGATCTATATATATATATAGTAGATCTGTTGTTCTTTGTCGCTGCATGGGCTTTTAGCTTCTGTTCAAGTCCATCACCTGTTATACGGACCGGATCTTTCGAGATCTGCTGACCGTTGTGCGGTGGAATTTTGTGATAGACTAAAGGCTGATTTCAGATCTGACCTTGGTTCGTTTTCTGTTGTTTTACAGGTGCCTTGAAGCGACGCTCGCCAACGTGTACACTCAACACAAATTCAATGTTTCCAAAATTTTATTTTCATGCCCATGTCCGAGGAGAGCTCAATTCGGTATTTGTCAACGGAGGAGTAGATAACGGGGGCATCATAGTCGTCAAATTTCCATCTTGTCATATGGATGATAATGTCGAATTCGACTACATGCTGGTAATAATTTTAGGGCACTGTCCTTTTTTTTCGTGTGTGTTTGTGATTTACTTGCGTAATGCTTTTTCTGATTGCTTTTCCGATTTCTTTTGTGAAACCTCTGCGGTTCGAATGGCGTTCCAACAATCTAATTCAAAATGTCTATGTTCTCTTATTTTTGTTGTATATTTTGGAGTGTTGGCATGCCAAATGTCTTGGGATGTGTTGTGGTGGCGATATTCATGTTTTCATAGTTCTTGGTCATTTGAAATTTGATGTAGACGGGAGCTTGATGGATAATTCGTCCAAAGCTTATTACCCATGTGTCATATGCTCTTATATATGCAGAGGTGTATGGTGAATATTTGTGCTCTTATACAGTTTATTTTTTTATGTACTTAATGTGATTTGATAGCTAACTTTACTTTTAATATTTGTGCTCTTATACAGTTTATTTTTTATGTATTTAATGTGATTTGATAGCTAACTTTACTTTTAATTATAATCGTAATCATATGGTATTTTTTTTTTTACAGAAAAATTGAAATTTGGAGCAAGATAGGAAGGCTAATACAGTAATGAATGAGGAGTCCCCTTAAGCTATTAAGAATCATATTTCAAGCATTTTATTTTTTTTATTGGTCACCAAATCTGTAAATAAATCTTGTTTCTAATAATTTTTTATAGTGAAATTTTTAATATTTATGAAAAAAGCTACTAATTTTTTTTTATTTTTTTTATATTATTTTAACATTGGTTCAAAATAAACACCGATGTTAATTATT
Organism: Euphrasia confusa; assembly: GCA_954870475.1. Taxonomy (NCBI): domain Eukaryota; kingdom Viridiplantae; phylum Streptophyta; class Magnoliopsida; order Lamiales; family Orobanchaceae; genus Euphrasia; species Euphrasia confusa. The sequence continues at coordinate 32,300,509 of OX940960.1, forward strand.
CAACTTTTACATCGGTTTAAATTGACTGCCCACCGGCAGCATGTTCAATGAGGCTTTCCGCGGTTCATAAATAACCGATGTGAATTAATATTCATTTTACATCGGTTATTTAACTGATGTAAATAATTTCGAATATTTACATCAGGCTTTTGGACAACGGGCCTTTTTTAACCGTTGTGAAAGATCTTTTTTGTAGTAGTGTTATGTAATTTGGTTTGATTGCAGAGTGAGGATTTAACCGAAATTAATCACTGCTACTGATGTGTTTGTTTTTGTGTGATTTCTCGTCTATAGTTCGTGTCGTCTTGTTTTATTTCGTGTCATATTTGGCGTATTTCTCTTGGCTTGGTGCGTTTGATGTGTTCGTGTAGTGTGCAGGGAATATTTGGTGTTATTAGCGACTTTTGGAAGTATTGGCGAGTAGACGAGTGGACGAGACGACGAGCCGACGAGCCGAGGAGACTGCCCACCCAGGCAGGCGGCCGCTTGACCCCCCAAGCGGCCGCGCAGCTGAGCAGGCAGATAGCTACGGGAAGTTGGGCACGCGGCCGCCTGACCCCCAGGCGGCCGCTTGGCTATGCAGTTCAGTCCTCCTGGACGATGGGGCAAGCGGCCGCTTGACCCCCCTAGCGGCCGCTTGGTCCCCGATTTTCAGACCTTGACTTTGTTTGACCGCGGAAACTCTTGGGGTATATTTAGGGTTTCGACCCATAAGACTAAGGACGCTTTTGATCTTAATTTTTCGGAGATTAGAGATAACACTTGGAGACTCGCTTTTCCTCTACTTTTCATCGCTTTGCTTTGTATTCGAATTCGGTAAAAGTCGGAGTTCACCGCCGATAGATGCTTTCTTTCGGTTATTGATCTTAGTAAGTTTTCTATTCAATTCGTGTTCGTTCTTTTCTTGCTTTTATTGTTTCGTGCTTTTTTTTTCTTATTTATTCATGACGTCGTATAATTCAACAATTTCGTTTTCAATTCTAAATATGAGTAGCTAAATTCTTTTTAGGGGTTAGGGAAATTTAATTTTTGAGAAGTAAGGGTTTGAAATTCCAATTGCTCTTAAGGTGTTTGATTAAATGTTCACTTGATTTAATACTCGAATTCATCAAACCACAATTGAGCCAACCGGCGACGGGCGTTTTCTTGTGACTTTTGCAAAACAAAATCAAACCTTGAAATCGAGAATTAAAAATCCCGACCCCTAATTCCTTTCTCTTTGACTCAAACTTTTTCCGTTAAAATAGTTAATTCTAAGTTTTTAATCAACACAAAAATCAACTCAACGCATTATGCTATTTCTTTCCTCTTCTCTAGTTGCAAATAAATAAACGCTTTTACGCGCCGATAGTAGTGTTCCTCGAGATCGACTCGGGCGAGTTGTTTCGACAACTAGTTCGGTTAAATTTAATTGATTTCGCCGCTATAAAAACGACTTATCAATTTGGCGCCGTTGCCGGGGAACACTTTAGGCATTAGTTTTAGTGTTTAGTGTTTGCAACTTTCTTTTTTCTTTTTCTTTTTATATGCTTGTTATTTCTCCCACCGGTGCGTTTAATGTTTTTTTCAAGTGTTTGTGTAAGCAGTGATGAATACATATAATAATTATGGGTGGGAGTTCTCAAGGCCTCAGACGAACACATTCTATGAGTCTTCCCCATATGACACGACAACACAGTTTGGTTCTCAGTCTCAGGCATACAATCCGGAATGGCAGTCTCATCCGAGTCATTATTTTGATTTGCCTCAGCAACAATGGAATCAGCAACAATGGCCTCCTCCGAATATGGTGCACCCTTCACCATATTCGATGCAACCAGAGTCGTCATATAAACCATCTTTGGAGGACACTTTCCAGGATTTCATGCAGATGGCTCAACAAGCCATGAAATCAAACGAAGCGGCAATAAAAGCGAATGAAGTTAGATTGGCAGAAAGCATCGAAGCGGAAGCAAGGTCTAAGCTCATAGGAGAGATGATCGATAAGATGTGCAATAAAAGCGAGTGGGTACACGAGGATGAAAATCTCCTAAGTGACTACGAAGATGATGAAGTAGAACCGAATGAGGTCGAGTCCAAAGTGGAGCATATGTACGTCAATGAACTAAATTTGGAGGGAGATGATGAAGAAGAGACAATTGAGAGTATGGTGTTGGATGAGATTACACCAAAAGTGTCACATCAAGACGAAGACCCATACAAGTTGTCAATTCCACTCCCTAGAGAACTAGAGCAAGAGACATTGAGTATTAATATAGTAGTCGACAATCATGAGGAAGTGCATTTACAAGAAGAGGAATCATCGGTGCTAGATATCTCTCTTGAGTCTCAAATCTCAAATATCGATGACCCGAGAGTCGAGGGCAAGGAGGTTGAGGATGTAGTTCCCAAGCGTACATGTATGATCAAATCACCCTCTTCCTCTCCGAGTTTTCAGGTACATAAAAAATTAGAGCTTCCTCGTTCCTCACTTGAGATGGTCGAACTTATTTATGTTCACCCACCCAAACCACATGATCCAGGTATATTCAAATTTAATTTTGCTTTGGGTGGAGATAAAACATCTTCTATTAAGGTTGATTACAATGAAGTTATTAAATCTTTTGATGCCTACATCGTAAATTGTCTTTACATTTATGCTATTGATCTTTTGGTCGAGATGGTGTTCTTGCAGAAAAGTAGCTCGATATTCTTATTTCTCGGTATTCAAGCCAAGCGAGACGAGCATGTTGAAGATATTGTGGAGATGATTGAGATACTCAAAATCGAAAAAGAAAAAGAATCACCTCCACCAAAATTAGAGCTCAAGGGATTGTCGAAGCAATGGAAATATGTCTACATAGATGACGAGGAGCGCGCATGCCATACTTCCCGGTACAACGAGATTATGGGCGTACTTCGGGGGCCACATTACCCATTATCCCAGCCATGAGGATAGGCCGTAACTTCTTACGGCCTAGGTTTGTGTCCTTTTCTTTATCTTTTGTGTGTGTGAGTTTTTTTTGTGTGTTTCGTTGTTTGTTTTTGTTATGTGTGAGCATGCTTTTGAATTCATTAATTTTCCCTTGATTTGTCGTGTCGGTTAACCATGTGGACATGGTTTCGTGCTAAGTGTGGGGGGGAGTTTTATTGATTTGAATGCATGCTCGGGTGTAGTTTGTGTTTTTGTCCTTTGTTTGTCTATGTGTTTGACAAATCACTATACGACGCTTCTTGAAATCGTGAATAATTCTTTGGTGCTTTTATGTTGGATGTGAGTAGCTTAGACCCCGTGTGTGGTCACTTTGATGTGATGGTGAGTTATATGCTTGTCGACTTTTCCTTGTCCAATTCCCCTTGTGAGATTTTGAGCCTATCTAGCTTTCTTCCATGTGCGTAATACTTCGTTGTCTATTTGAGCTTCTTTTTCTTTCTTATTCTATATTGTGTGCGCCCGTATGAACTAGAATAACTAGGCCGTGATTCGGTTATGTTTGAGACTTGATAATCATAACTTGCTTGATTTTGAAAATGATTGGGAATTGATCGATTAGGTTAGCCATTCGAGCCGCTTTTACTTTGTCCTTGAGCCCGTCGTGGGACAACCTAGATAACCCCGTTGAGCCTACATTTAGCCTTTCTTTCTTGTCCTAAACGTCGAGGAGGGAGTGGTGTATTTGGTTGAGGTGTGCTTATATAATGAAGGGTGTTGAGTTGTGTTTTGTAATATTCGAGATATGTTATAAGTCTCCAAAAAAATAAAAAAAAATAAAAAAAAAATAGAAAATGAGACGTACTAGTAGTCTCAAAAAAAAAAAAAAAAAAAAAAAAAAAAAAAAAAAAAAAAAAAGAAGAGAAAAATTGAGACGTGTTTTAAGTCTCCAAAAAAAAAAAAGAGAAATAGTGTATTAGTTTCATAAAGTCTTGGACATTGTTTGTGGCTTTGATGTGTTCTTGATGTTTGATTGGAGTTGTCGAGGGTTGTGGTGCGAAATAAAGGAAGTTTGGTTGTGGTGACGCGTGAAGTCTTAATTAGTCCACTTTGCCCAAATTATCCTGAATACCCTAAGCCTAGCCCCGTTACACCCTTTTTATCGATCGCCCTTGATTCTTAAAATTGTAGAACTTGATTTGTGGAGAGCAAAATTGAATAACGTGTTTAGTTGTTGTTCTTAGGCGCATATGATATTACTTGAAGCTCCTTCATTTTCCTTATATGTTCGCTTTTCTTTGAGTGCACAAATATACATTGATTATTTATCCTTCTCTTGTGCACACTTTTGAGTGAACCTTATTCTTCGAGTGTAAAAGAAGAGAGTGAATCTTTGTGAGGGACGTCGGATTGGTCACTTGTATTGAAACTCGCTTGATTGTCTTTGTGATACGTATTTGGGGTCGAGGTTACTCACTAGGATTGTTTTGGAAGCACCGGAATTTTGTTTGTGATTTTGGGAGGTTGGGTGATTGGCTCGTTGTGTTCCTTGTATTCTTTGCTTTGGTTTTATGTTTTGCTCTACTCTTGGATTTTGCTAGGGACTAGCAAAAGTTTAAGTGTGGGGGAGTTGATGTGTTTGTTTTTTGTGTGATTTTTCTTCTATAGTTTCGTGTCGTCTTGTTTTATTTTGGGTCGTGTCGTGTGCATTTCTTGTGTTTGGGAGCATTTTACGTGTTTGTGTAGTGTGCATGGCATATGTGGCATGGTAGAGACTTTGGAGGCATTTCCGAGGAGACGAGACGACGAGCCGAGGAGACGAGACGACGAGCCAAGGGAGCTGACCTTCCAGGCAGGCGGCCGCTTGACCCCCCAAGCGGCCGCCACGTTGCACCATCAGAACCGGCTGGAAGTCGTTGCACGCGGCCGCCTGACCCCCCAGGCGGCCGCTTGGCTGTGAAGATTGGATTTCTGGACTGCGGGGGCAAGCGGCCGCTTGACCCCCCAAGCGGACGCTTGGCTCCCGATTTTTGAAGATGTTTGACCGCGTTGACCGACGTCTTTTGTATAATAATAGGGTTTTACCCTATTCGAAAGGGACTTTTCATTCCCGACTTTTCACGCACGTTTTGAGAGCATTGGACTCGGTTCGCGAGAGATTTAAACATCGTTATTTTTCTTGCTTTCGATTCACGGATCTTAATCGGAGTTAGCTTCCGGTTTTTATAGCTTGAACAATTAATCTAGTAAGCTTTTCTTTATTTCATCTTGTTAATTTAGTTTACCTTTTTATTTCAATTGGTTGTTTGAACTTTTGAATCGTGATTATGAATTCCTCCAAACCTAATCATTGTTCTTCGTTCTATTCCATGAGTAGCTAAAATTCTTACTAGGGATAGGGTGATCCAATTCTCGAAATTAGGATCGAGGTTTTAGTTCGATCATAAATTGTTCGATTAAATGCCCAATAGATTTAAAACTCACGTTTGAGGCTTTTAGACGATTACGTGATTGGGATTAATCGAACCACGTGTGAACCAACCGGCAACGGGCGTTCTACTCGTTTAATCGAACACGTGTGAACCAACCGGCAACGGGCGTTCTAGTGTGATCTTTGTGAACTCTTATCGAACCCCGAAATTGAGAATTGGGGATCCCGACTCCCTAGTTTATTCTCTTATTATTTCAAAACCCTTGTTTTATTACTCGTCTTTTCATTTAATTAATTAGTATTAGTTTAAAAACAAAACCAACCAACTATGCATTATGCTATTTCATTTTCTTATTCTCGTTGCAATTAAATAAACACTCTTACAACGCCGATAGTAGTGTTCCTTGAGACCGACTCGGGCGAGTTGTTTCGGCAACTAGTTCGACTAAAAATTTAATTGATTTTGACGCTACTAAAACGCTACTAAAAATTTAATTGATTTCGGCATCCAGCAGAAGATGGATGGGGTGGAGTCCACAATGACTAATCAGAATTCGGCGATTAAGAGAATTGAGATTCAGGTCGGGCAGCTGTCTGGAAGGCTAGACGAGATAACACAGCCAAATCAAAAGGGAAAATTCTCGAGCCACCCCGCTCAAGTAAATGCCCTCACAGTTTTAATGAGTGATTATGGAGATGGTGTTGAAGATGATTCGGGAGAAGACGGTGCGGAGAATAATGAGATCGAGATTGAGCATGTGGGAGTGGATAAACCTTTAACTAATCAGGCCAACAAGGAGGAGTCGAGCAAGAACGAAATGGCTGCGAGATATGCTTACATTGATGCACCTCTGTTGGAAGAGTACGACGAGGAGGATATGAGAAGACAAGCTGAATTAGCCTCTCGAAGAGCAGAGATGTACAACACGGTTAAACTACCATTCCCGAGTCGCTTGGTAGGTGCATCATTTGTGAAGAAGATTGAGGGGCGTGAGGGAGAAAGTAGGAAATCCCTAGAGAAATTGCATCGGGCCAAGAATCCCTATAGACCTCCTATGTTGGGCTCTAGATTAGTGGCTGAAACTCCGGTACGTAAGCCGAAAGTTGAGGATCTTACCGTTAAAAAGCTGGAAACCCCTATGGAAGTGGTGGGGACGAGAGTAGGAAGAGCTGACATTAACAATACATCGAAAGAGCCTAAAAAGATCCAATGTCATATGCCAATTAAGATCGAAGATCCTGGGAGCTTCATGATTAACTGTGAACTTGGGAATGTTAAGGACGTGCAAGGAATGCTCGACTTGGGATCAGCAGTTAACTTGATGTCTTTGTCTCTTTTTCAGGAGCTCAACTTAGGAATACTGCAACCAACAAAGATGAAGTTGCAAATGGCAGACAAATCGGTGCGAAATCCATGCGGAGTTACGAAAAACACTGTTGTCAAAGTTTGTGGTAAAAAGGTCTTGGTGGATTTCGTGGTTCTCGATTTTGGAAAAGGATCGGAGAGTGCCAATAATCGGGAGATATTGCTTGGGAGACCGTTCTTGGTCACTACCCATGCTGTGATCGATGTTCATGCACACAATCTCCGCATGAACATATCGGGAGATGAAATTTTGGTGGTGCCAAAGAATGAGATCATGGTGAAAGACTTGTGTTTGGTGTACTCTTCGAATCGGAGAGGCTCTGCACATGTATGAGTCAAGCTAGAGACGTTAAACAAGCGTCGCGTGGAGGCTAGTCCACGGACCGTGTTGCTCTTCAGTTACCAAAATGAGCGCCGCGTGGGGGCCTACCCACGAATTGTCAAGCTCACGACGTTAAATGAGCGTTATTACAGTCAGAGCACCCGGGTATGATTATGTGAGTCGCAAGGATTCGAGGCGAGGAAGGAATGAACTCATAATTAATTTATAAGGGCTGGGCTACAGCGAGGAGCCCGCTACCCCCCCCCCCCCCCCCCCCCAAGCGGCCGCTTGGGGGTACTTCCAGCAGCATCTGCATAACCGGGCACGCGCACGCCACCCTCCCCAAGCGGCCGCTTGGGGGTACTTCCAGCCAATTCTGATGCACGGGGCAGGCGCCCGCTACACCCCCCAAGCGGCCGCTTGGGGGTCCTTCCAGCAGCTCCTGTTTCACTAGGCACGCGGCCGCTACCCCCACCAAGCGGCCGCCTGGTGCCCACATCAGACCCTCCTGCTACGCACCTCACGCGGCCGCCACACCCCCCAGGCGGCCGCTCCGCTGAAGAAGAAATAAAAAAAAAAGAGAAGTTTTTTTTTTAATCGGGTTTTTGAATTGTTTGGGAGTGAAACCCTAATACCAACTCACCCGCCTCCCTTTTCTTTCTCTTTCACAAAACACGACACAAATTCACCCCCAAATTCAAATCTCCGGCCAATCACCACCGTCACCACTCCGACCGCCTCCACCCTCACGGCAGTCCCGTGAACAGCCCCGACTCTCCCGGTAATACTTTCCAACTGATTTCTCTAGTCTCTTATTATGGCCCCGAAACGTGGTGCACTGAAACGTCCCCGTACCGGAGAAGCTTCGTCGTCTGGTCCTTTTATTTTCTTTTCTTATTATGTACGGTCGCGGTATGTACATAGTGTCTTTCCTTTTCTTTTGTGTCGTGCTTTCTCTTTTTACTTTCGTTCCTTCTTTGTTTTGCCTTGTGTGGTTGTTCTCTTCATGTGTGCAGGTTCTCCCTCTTCGACACTTTCGGACTACTCTGTGGGATTCACACCGGAGCTCTCTATCCATGAGGACACGGATTAGCCCAAGTGTGGGGGGGTTTGCTTTCTTATCTCTAGCTTTATTTTCCCTTCTTTGTGCCTTTTGTGTGATTGTCTCTTTTGTGGTTGATGTCGTGTACACTCCTCCCCATTTTATGTGCTATGATTTTCACGAGAGCATGCAATAGATGATTCATATGCCGAGTATTTTATTTCGTTCCTTGGAGTTATTGGTAGATGTTTGGTGCTAGAGGTCGGTACATGAATAATTTTGACCCCGTGACTAGTCGTTGTGAAGTAAATCGAGATAATTGCATGTTGCTATGTCACTTTCCGAATAACCTTGTGAGATTTTGAGCCGTATTAGCTTTGTTCTTCGTGTGACATCTTTCGTTGTATTTCTCGAGCTTCTTACTTTCTTTGTTCTATGTCATGTGTGCCCGTATGGACTATAGATAACTAAACCGTACTTAGATTGCTATTTGAGACTTTATGTCATAGCTGTTGGAATTCGATATCCCGGGTCATTTAAATTTGCGGAAATCAATAACCCGAACGAACCCTTCGCCGGAGATCATACGAACACGGACTCATCCGCCGGAGTCCGGCCTTTGGAGACCACGCACCCGAAGGCACGCGGCCCGCCCCCAGCCGCGAGTACGGGGTTCATGCGATCAACGGATCGCGCCACCGCGATCGATGGGTGGGGCTGCTCCCAGCAGCCCCCGCGGCGAGTCCGGCGACTCGCCGCCGCTTGGAGGATCCCCACCGTCGAGGTGGGGTGGGGTGCGGCTCCAGCCCGCGCCCCCGGCGATCGATCGTGAGATCGATCGCATGCCCGCGGCCAAGCCGCGGGTCTCTCCTCCTCACGCCCCGAACCCTAGCCGGGCGATTCCATGTGGTCCGGTGGCTTCGCCACCACCACATGATCGTCCGTCTACTCCGGGCTCGATCTTTTGGATCTTGTTTTTCGATAATTGATCAATAAACTAGAATTAAATTGCGGAAATTTAATTCACCTTTCGATTCGTTGTGCGGAGAAACGAGATCTTATGATGACCTTGAGATCTTCCCACGTATTCCTTGCACTAGCCCGGACGTCGTGTGGGCGACGATCTACCGAACTCCATGGATCCTCCTCTCTACTTTCTCTCTCTAGAATTGTGTTCTTCAAGTTATGAGAATAGAGAAGACCATGTAGTGCTTTTATAGGCTACGTAGGGGATCTTAAGGAGGTGGAATATTGGGCTTCCAATAATAGTGATTAAATTGAGCCCAAGCCCAAATCTATTAATCCTTACTATTATTAATTATATGATTAACTCCACTATATAAATATAATTGCACTCCCAATATTCACCATATTATATCAAATAATATTTCTCCGGTAGTATTATTTATTCCGTGTATTTAAGATAGAAATATCCATGAATAAAATTAATTTATTGCTAATTAATTAATTATTCATCTCTTATTTCCGAGACTAGTACCATTCAACCTTAATTATTATGCGGAACGAATCCACCTGCAGGGTTTACATAATAATTCCTTATGAACTCATCTCGGGGATATTATCAACCCTTCCGGGATACACTTTCCCGTCAAGTATTCACGGCATGTCATATATAAAATATAGTGACCCAACTTAACCGGTAATTAACCCAATAATTAAATCGGTTAATTCCTTTGGTAAATCAAAGTCACTTATATTAAATATACACACCCGCAATAATATCGGGGATTAAGAATAAAATACACTGAGACTCGAATCGATTATCGCCGGCAATCCTAATCGATGAATCTCAAACGATCCGCCCAATACACCAAGTGTACAAGTGTGATAAAATAATCAAGATAGATTATTTTCTCTCTCACACAACGACTATACCGATGGATTGGTCCGTGTCCATCTAGGTCGTGAGCAACTGTTCGATTAGATACGAGTAACCGATAGTATGATCTTCTGTGTGCCCATGCAACACCATACTAACTACAACGTATAAAATCCAGGACTATGATTTGCATATATTTAATTATAAATAATTAAACGCAAATAATTGTTTATTTAATTAAATAGATTAGTGGCAATGGATCGTGAGTTTCCGTCACTTAAATCTAGACATTAAGTACACAACTCCAACAATCTCCCACTTGTACTAAGGTCTAGTCATTTCCTCCAAACTCCCGACTCCCATACTCATCACGTGCTTAAGTTGTACTTCCAAGAAGTACTATGTGAATGAGCACTCTAGGTTGCCGCTCTGAAGTTATCTTGGTGACTACAGCGTCGTCTCCCTCGACGATGACTCGTATCAGGTGGTACTTGCACTATGTGTTATCTTACACTTATGGATTAGTGATTTCTTACCATTTGCCATTGCACCGCTATTTACATAGCCTTTGGCAAACTAAGAATCACATCTAAGTCCCAGAGATTATCCCGGAGTTATACCAAAACTTCCGCTGCCTCTGAGGCCGCTATTTGGTTACCCATGGTAGAGTCCGAAAAGCATCGTGCTTATCACTCTTCCATGTTAAACTCCTTCTCCTTCAATAGTGAAACACATAGCCTGATATCGACTTACACCGGTCCTCATTCGATTAGAAATCTAAGAGAATGTGATCCAAAGGAAAAACTCGTCTGCTTCGTAGTCTAGAACAGTACTTCGAAAGTACTTTTACGGCAGTCGAATATTCCTTTCCAGGATTACCTTGATATCCTCCCACTATGCTAACCGCATAGCCGATATCAGGTTCTTGTTTTCAACAATGCATTTATCAAGCTTTCCACACTCCAAGTGTAGGAAACTGCTTTCACTGCTTCTATCACCTTTATGTGTTCCAAAACACATACCTTAGATAGATGCATTCCGTCTCTGAAAGGTAACGAACCTTTCTCGGAATCTTGCATGTTAAAACGAACCATAATCATATATATGTAAGATGTCCAGGAGAAGTACAATGTTCTTTTCTTGAGATCCTAGATCTTAAGAACATGCTCTAACTTCTTCTTTATCTTATATATCGATTTTTCTAGACAACCATCATTTTATGTCTGACAACATCTTTACATTGTTGCCAATGATAAAATGTTTATCTACATAAAACCTCCGAGAAACACCACCTTGTTTCCATCACGTTTCCCATACACACGATTCGTCAATGCCTTTTGATGAATCCATCAAATGGACTATCTCATCAATGCGCAAGTTCCACGAATTCTAGCTTTGTTACAATCCATAAATGGATCAACTAAGCTTGTACTCTAAATGATCTCGCCTCTTAACAATAATCCTTATTGCTTTCCAAGAAGGCACATTTAGATCTAGTACCGCCTCTATGTAGATCTAGGGATCGATTTCACGTATACTAGGTCCAGAGTCCGAAGACTCACCCAGTTTTATGAATATCTCCGGTTGTTATACAACCTCCCACTACAATGGCGTTCCGGTGTATAAACAGTAATAACAGTAGGTGCAGTTAGTAGTGTACCGCTACTCGGTTCGGCTGGTTCTAAGTCTTAATCGTTTTCTCTCTTTTCAGAAGCATCATGTCATTTTGGGCTTTGTGGTTCATCTAATAGTCTTCCTCTAAGAACCGGGCGTTAGAACTTATAACGTCCTTCTGGTTCATAGTACTATCGAACACACATCTTTTGTTCTTCTAGGATATTCTACAACCACATTTGAATGTGCCGTTGTTACCAAGACATATCCATAGAACATAGGTAGTTCCGTTTAACTCGCGCTTTTACTATTTCTATAAGAGTTCCATTTCTTATTTCCGACACACCATTTCTACACAACAGTGTATGGTGTAGTCAGTTGGGATCAAATCCCAATCTCTGATCAGTATGCCATGCATTTCTCAGACAGGCACTTGCCTCCGCGATCAAATCGCAGGCTACAAATGGATATACCTTGATGGTTCCCCACAATAGCTTTGTGTCCATTGACTTGTCAAAAACACTTTGCTTTTGTGGCACATCAGGTATGCTAATCCATTTTTCGAGTAATCATAAAATGAAGTACTCGTACCTTATTGTCTGAGCAGACAAAGGTCTGCATACATCAGAGTCAATCAATTCTTATACTTGTCCGGATCTTATATCTTATATCCATAGAGGATTGCTTAGTCATATTATCTTCCAAATTAGATTCTTAGGTCGGAAGGTCCACTCCTTCAACTTAATTGATCAAATATCAATTTTCGACCTTTGAACTTTCTTATTTGAATAAACATGACTCAGCATAAGAATCCACAAGTATAATTGATAAAGAAATCTCTTATTAGTAAAACGAGTTTCATACTACGGTTCGTTGCATCGTGGTGGACTCAGGATTCATCATTTATATATTGCTAGCTAACGTACCAAAATAGATAATATCATTATTTCTTCTTATAACCATCAAATGATTAAAAGAAATAAAATATCCATTCATTAGAAATCCAGAACAAAGTTCTTTCTAATATGAAAGGTACATAAAAGCAATAACCCAAAATGAAATCCTATAAAATGTCCACCACTGCAACTGCTGCCTCCTCTACAGCATTGCCCATGTAGACTACGATTTCTTCTTTTCTAAGTCGTCGGGTTTCCTGGAACCCTTGCATTTAAAATGCACATACCGTCAGTGGTTCCATATCTACACACCAGGTTCCGGTAGATAATACCACTGACTATGTTTTATGACTAAAGAAAATTTCGTACTTTCTTTGAGAGGATAATCAGACTTCCAGTACCCAGACTGTTTGTATCGAGAACACTTGCCTATTGGCTTTCTCGTCCCATCTCGTGGTCCAAAAGGAACCACTGGGTTTCTTTGCTTTCTTGTCCTTTCCCCCGATTCATGCCTTTAGGTTCGAAACCTTTGGCATTGGCTACAAGAGCTTGCGATTTCCGTCCAACTCGTCTAAAAGGTCAATCATCTCAAAAACGTTTTTAAGCGTTTCCTCGAAGTGACTGGCCTTTATGAGTATCCTCATCGCTTCTTGTCTAGCCGCCTATGTCAATAGGCTCGAGAGGACAAAGCTCACTGAGTACTAACTAGTACTCTTTAACAGTTTGGGTAATGTCTAGATCTCTATTCCAATCATTACATTTAGGGACCAGTGAGTTAAAATCCTTACGTATCATATAAAGTGGGTTCAAGGCCATTTCCTAATCTATGAGCACATATAACAACAAACAATCGATTTAATCTCCGATATTATCTCCCTCAAATAATATCATTAAACCACTAATCACATCTAAAATCCCATCAGGTAAGGCAAGCCACGTGGTGTGGACGTTTACCCACCCAAATGATTTAGCAATTAGATTTGCTTCGGTCATACATCACTTATAGCGGAACCTCGTGGGGAGGAATACTATAATGCGTATCTAAGTGTAAACCATTACTCAGTACCAAAGTAAATTACTTGGAATTGCTACATCACCGCAAGCCACGTGGTGTGGACGTTTACGATAACTTCACAACTCTTCATAATTACTTACAACTGTCTACATCAATTAATCCAAAGTCCGTCAGTATAGCAAGCCACGTGGTGTGGACGTTTACTACACTAAGAGACTTTTATAATTGACTCCCAATTACTTGATCCATTTAATCTTGTAAATCAAGACGTGGAGAATCATAAGTGAAACTCGAAGTTTCTAACCAGTGATTCACCATGCGAACAACCCTATCTCTCATAAATGAGGGAGCCGAGCAGACAATCGACCCATCTATCAAAGAATGGCACGAAGGTCTCTAATTTGTGTCCTCTACATGACCAAGTGGCTTTGGCTCCATTCCACTCCCCGGGGTGAGAATGAGTCGACTTGAAATCAACTTTGGAAAGACAAATTAGGCATTGTTTGATAAACTTAATTAATGTTTCTCGTAAAAGGAATTACAAGAATTCTCCTCCAATGACTTATCTATATGAACTTCAGAAGTCCATAAAAGTCACCAAGAGAACAGCAATGGAGACCATGACAATGTTTCCATTCCCTCTCCCACTTAGCTTTTTACAATAAAGAAATACGCTATCTAATGCATAATTAAATACACATAAGCATAATAACAAACATACATTTCATGCAAGTACGTTCACAAATAATCAAATAATTACTCAAGTAAAATTATTTCTCGACTATTCGTACCTTGATGAATTCCAGCATGCTTGTCTTGAGTCTTCATTCTACGTCTTGAATACTTTGTCGAGTGACGGAAAAATTCTTTGATTCTCATATTTAATTTATTTTAAATAAAATCCAAGATTCCAATTCAAAATAAATTTGAATCAATCTAATGATTTTAAATAAAATACTCCAATTAAATAAAATCAATTCCATTGATTTCCATATTTAATTCTATTCTAAATAAAATCCAAGATTATCCAATCCAAAATAAATTTTGAATTAATCTAATGATTTTAAATAAAATACTTAAATTAAATAAAATCAATATTATTAAAATCCATTGATTTCCATATTTAATTCTATTCTAAATAAAATTCAAGATTATCCAATCCAAAATAAATTTTGAATTAATCTAATGATTTTAAATAAAATACTTAAATTAAATAAAATCAATATTATTAAAATCCATTGATTTCCATATTTAATTCTATTCTAAATAAAATCCAAGATTATCCAATCCAAAATAAATTTTGAATTAATCTAATGATTTTAAATAAAATACTTAAATTAAATAAAATCAATATTTTAATAATTTCTCAATCCTATTTAGATTAGATCTCAAGAATCCTAATCAAAATCGAATTTTGATTCTTCTTAAGACTTCTAATCCAAGTAGGTATAGGATATCTAGAGAAACTAGGATTTTCTTTACTAATTTAACTCTCCATCTAATTCCATTATTTAATTCCATAATTAAGAAATCTAATCCAAATAGAATTTGAATTAATTCCAAAATTAAATTAAATAAAATTAAAAAGATTAAATTATTTCCGTAAAGATCGGATTTACCGGGACGAACCGAAACAACGAGTTTCCGGTCGACCCAACATCGAACCCGCGTGCTTGGCCGTGTATCTCACCATGCAAAACGCATGGCCACACAACATCAAGTAATTCCAAGCCACGCCATGCCATGCATCATGAATTAAAACATTCAGCCCACATGCAAGACCACACACGTGCATCAAAAAACATATGGTGTCGGCCAAAGACAAAACCGATGTCGGCCGACACCCTTAATTAATTTCAGCAACGCGCGATTTCGATCGTCTTCTCCGGCGAGGGTTGCAGCGGCCTAGTCGATCTCCGGCACGTCGTCTCCTCCGACTATCTATGCCATCGACTTGCTGCGACCCACCGCACGAACAGCCCGCGACCAAGATCGCCGAGCTCGGCTCCGAAACCGCGATCAAGATTGCCGCAAACGCGACCGCCGAGCTTAGCCTCCGGCTGCCGGCGAACCACCACCACTGGTGGCTTACGCCGGCACGCCCAGCCATGCCCCGCTCACGTTCAGCAGCCATCGAGACCGCCGAGCCTTGGAGCACCAGCAGCCCGTCCGAGCACGAGGCCGAAGCCGCGACCCACGAGCCGCCGCGTGTAGCGGCTGAACCGCCTGGCTCCACGGCAGCGGTCGACCTCCGGCGAACACCACCACTGGTGGTGGATGCCGTCGACCTCCAGCCGCCATACAGCCCGGTCCCGCTACATGCCCTCGTCCGATCGATCCGGTTCGATTTCTCCGAAAAACCTCGATTTTTAATAATTAATTTTTCCGACAAACACGATTCATATAAGAGAGAAAATCAAGTACGTAGAACAATATAGCACAATAATTTAACAATTTAAATTAATCTATGGCTATAAACAACGATAATCGATTATCGAAACAATTAACGAAAAACGTAACCGTACGCTCTGATACCAATTGTTGGAATTCGATATCTCGGGTCATTTAAATTTGCGGAAACCAATAACCCGAACGAACCCTTCGCCGGAGATCATACGAACACGGACTCATCCGCCGGAGTCCGGCCTTTGGAGACCACGCACCCGAAGGCACGCGGCCCGCCCCCAGCCGAACCCCCGCGAGTACGGGGTTCATGCGATCAACGGATCGCGCCACCGCGATCGATGGGTGGGGCTGCTCCCAGCAGCCCCCGCGGCGAGTCCGGCGACTCGCCGCCGCTTGGAGGATCCCCACCGTCGAGGTGGGGTGGGGTGCGGCTCCAGCCCGCGCCCCCGGCGATCGATCGTGAGATCGATCGCATGCCCGCGGCCAAGCCGCGGGTCTCTCCTCCTCACGCCCCGAACCCTAGCCGGGCGATTCCATGTGGTCCGGTGGCTTCGCCACCACCACATGATCGTCCGTCTACTCCGGGCTCGATCTTTTGGATCTTGTTTTTCGATAATTGATCAATAAACTAGAATTAAATTGCGGAAATTTAATTCACCTTTCGATTCGTTGTGCGGAGAAACGAGATCTTATGATGACCTTGAGATCTTCCCACGTATTCCTTGCACTAGCCCGGACGTCGTGTGGGCGACGATCTACCGAACTCCATGGATCCTCCTCTCTACTTTCTCTCTCTAGAATTGTGTTCTTCAAGTTATGAGAATAGAGAAGACCATGTAGTGCTTTTATAGGCTACGTAGGGGATCTTAAGGAGGTGGAATATTGGGCTTCCAATAATAGTGATTAAATTGAGCCCAAGCCCAAATCTATTAATCCTTACTATTATTAATTATATGATTAACTCCACTATATAAATATAATTGCACTCCCAATATTCACCATATTATATCAAATAATATTTCTCCGGTAGTATTATTTATTCCGTGTATTTAAGATAGAAATATCCATGAATAAAATTAATTTATTGCTAATTAATTAATTATTCATCTCTTATTTCCGAGACTAGTACCATTCAACCTTAATTATTATGCGGAACGAATCCACCTGCAGGGTTTACATAATAATTCCTTATGAACTCATCTCGGGGATATTATCAACCCTTCCGGGATACACTTTCCCGTCAAGTATTCACGGCATGTCATATATAAAATATAGTGACCCAACTTAACCGGTAATTAACCCAATAATTAAATCGGTTAATTCCTTTGGTAAATCAAAGTCACTTATATTAAATATACACACCCGCAATAATATCGGGGATTAAGAATAAAATACACTGAGACTCGAATCGATTATCGCCGGCAATCCTAATCGATGAATCTCAAACGATCCGCCCAATACACCAAGTGTACAAGTGTGATAAAATAATCAAGATAGATTATTTTCTCTCTCACACAACGACTATACCGATGGATTGGTCCGTGTCCATCTAGGTCGTGAGCAACTGTTCGATTAGATACGAGTAACCGATAGTATGATCTTCTGTGTGCCCATGCAACACCATACTAACTACAACGTATAAAATCCAGGACTATGATTTGCATATATTTAATTATAAATAATTAAACGCAAATAATTGTTTATTTAATTAAATAGATTAGTGGCAATGGATCGTGAGTTTCCGTCACTTAAATCTAGACATTAAGTACACAACTCCAACAATAGCTTGCTTGATCTTGAAAGTGATTGGGATAGGATCGATTAGGATAACCCTTTTTAGCCTCTCTTTGTTGACTCGGAGCCCGTCGAGGGACACCCTAGTAGCCCCGTTGAGCCTACGTTAAGCCTTTTTCTTCTTGTCCTATTTACCGTGAAGGAGGGAGACGAAGGATTCATTTGGTTGGGGTGTGAGTTGGAGGGTGTTGAGTTTTTTGTGATTTTTGTATTTGTAATAAATTCGAGACATGCTATAAGTCTCCAAAAAAAATATAAAAAAATACAAAAAGAAAAATGAGACAAGTTATAAGTCTCCAAAAAAAAATAGAAAATCGAGACATGTTTAGTCTCCAAAAAAAAAAAAGTATATTAGTAGTAGAAACTATTAAATTGTTCGATCGTTTGCTTGGGTTGACATGTGATTTGATGTTGTTCATTTGATTGGTGGAGGTGTCGAGGTTGTGGTATAGTTGTCGGATGTTTGGTGTGGTAGAGACACGTGATTGCACAAGATTAGTCCACTTTATCCCAAATAATCCCGAATACCTTTAGCCGAGCCCCGTTACACCCGAATTATCGACCTCCCTTGATTCTTGAGATGGCATACTTTGATTAGTGGAGAATACGATTTGAGTACGTGTTTAGTTGATGTTCTTAGGTGCACATGACATTATTTGAAGCTCGTCCTTTGTTCCATTTATACTTATTTTCCTTTGTGAGTGCACAAGTTGTTCATTGTTTGTATCTTTCCCTTGTGTGCGATTTTGAGTGGAGCCCCTTCTCGAGAGTAAAAGAATAGAGCGAATCTTAGCGAGGGAAGGTGAGTGGTGACTTGTGAGGACTCTCTTTTGATCTTTGTAGCTTCTAGTCATTTCGGGTCAAGTTTATTCATGTTTACTTTTTCCGTACGCACCGGGGGTTTATTCGTAACTTTTGAGGGATTGAATATTTGGATGGCATATTGTTTGATTCGTGTTGTGCTCTCGTGATCGTTTGCTTGAGGACAAGCAAGAAACTAAGTGTGGGGGAGTTGATGTGTTTGTTTTTGTGTGATTTCTCGTCTATAGTTCGTGTCGTCTTGTTTTATTTCGTGTCATATTTGGCGTATTTCTCTTGGCTTGGTGCGTTTGATGTGTTCATGTAGTGTGCAGGGAATATTTGGTGTTATTAGCGACTTTTGGAAGTATTGGCGAGTAGACGAGTGGACGAGACGACGAGCCGACGAGCCGAGGAGACTGCCCACCCAGGCAGGCGGCCGCTTGACCCCCCAAGCGGCCGCGCAGCTGAGCAGGCAGATAGCTACGGGAAGTTGGGCACGCGGCCGCCTGACCCCCAGGCGGCCGCTTGGCTGTGCAGTTCAGTCCTCCTGGACGATGGGGCAAGCGGCCGCTTGACCCCCCTAGCGGCCGCTTGGTCCCCGATTTTCAGACCTTGACTTTGTTTGAACGCGGAAACTCTTGGGGTATATTTAGGGTTTCGACCCATAAGACTAAGGACGCTTTTGATCTTAATTTTTCGGAGATTAGAGAGAACACTTGGAGACTCGCTTTTCCTCTACTTTTCATCGCTTTGCTTTGTATTCGAATTCGGTAAAAGTCGGAGTTCACCGCCGATAGATGCTTTCTTTCGGTTATTGATCTTAGTAAGTTTTCTATTCAATTCGTGTTCGTTCTTTTCTTGCTTTTATTGTTTCGTGCTTTTTTTTTCTTATTTATTCATGACGTCGTATAATTCAACAATTTCGTTTTCAATTCTAAATATGAGTAGCTAAATTCTTTTTAGGGGTTAGGGAAATTTAATTTTTGAGAAGTAAGGGTTTGAAATTCCAATTGCTCTTAAGGTGTTTGATTAAATGTTCACTTGATTTAATACTCGAATTCATCAAACCACAATTGAGCCAACCGGCGACGGGCGTTTTCTTGTGACTTTTGCAAAACAAAATCAAACCTTGAAATCGAGAATTAAAAATCCCGACCCCTAATTCCTTTCTCTTTGACTCAAACTTTTTCCGTTAAAATAGTTAATTCTAAGTTTTTAATCAACACAAAAATCAACTCAACGCATTATGCTATTTCTTTCCTCTTCTCTAGTTGCAAATAAATAAACGCTTTTACGCGCCGATAGTAGTGTTCCTCGAGATCGACTCGGGCGAGTTGTTTCGACAACTAGTTCGGTTAAATTTAATTGATTTCGCCGCTATAAAAACGACTTATCAGCTACCTCCCCCAAACACTAACAGTCGTGATCAAAGCCTCACCGTGGTTCTCACGTTCAAAAAATCTTTCGTGCATTTTTTGACATTGATAACCATGATTGTGAAGCATAAATATGAAAATCAACACCCTCCTAATATTAGAGAACATGCAGAAGATGTCAATTCTAGATTTGAAATTACGTCTTCGCCGTAGGATACCAACTTTTCGTGAAGTTGGTCTTAAACACTGATACTTCAGCAACTCTGTTCTCACACACTCAACTCTTGCTTGCTTCTGATGTCGTTCGGTATGTGATGTGTGTTCGAACTCAACAAGAGTAAAGTAAAGTATTGAAGACAAAGTTATGTAATAGTTTCATTTCATTGATAAACAAAACTAGCTATTACACTTGTGGAGAAAGGTAGACGGAATGATCAAGAGTCGTATCCCAAGTGACGTAGCACTCCAACGAACTAATGATCTAGTACTATATCACCTAGAGCTAAATCGCATAACTCTACTATCGGTGCACAGCACAAAGCAACTACCAAAACTCTTAAGGAAGAAAGCCGTAAACAACGATCGTCGATACTCGAATATCAGATTTCGTTCTCTCAAAATCGTCAGGTGATGACACGCACATCCATGGGTATATATAGGTAGCCCGCACATGTGAGATGTTGACGTGGCACGTTCTGATTCGTCACATGCTTGGCTGATGTCACAATTCCATGGATGACATCACTTTTGGAATCTTCGATTCTTGAATCTTGGAATCTTGAATCTTCTGTTCTTGAATCTTCGAATCTTGAATCTTCGATTTCATTAACTTCAGACTTCAACACATCTTGACTCCGTCGATCTCAATACTTCATTCTTCAACTTCATCGTGGTGAACACTCATCGTTGAACATTTCGTATTTCATCGTCTTCATGGTCGTCGATATAGTTGAAGTAGTAAAAAGCACAACATGCATCAGCTGACACATGAAGTGAGAAGAGCCACGGCGTGCGACTCCAGTCGCATGGATTGAAGGAAGCATATCATGCGACTCCAGTTGCATGAGTTGGAGTGCACGGATCGTGCGACTCCTGTCGCATGGCATGGGAGAGGAAAGTCATGCGACTCCTGTCGCATGAGTTATAGTGGAATGTTGTGCGACTCCTGTCGCACAAGATGTTGTAGGCCGGTTATGCGACTCCTGTCGCATGGTGAGGGAAGAGAGTACCAAGCGGATCGTGCGACTCCTGTCGCACGATAATCATGCGACTCCTGTCGCATGAATCAGGAGTCCAAAGCGTGCGACTCCTGTCGCATGAATCTGGTGCAGCAACGTGCGACTCCTGTCGCACGGTTTGAAGATGCAATGTCGTGCGACTCCAGTCGCATGATCTTGATGGATGGACTTCATGTTGAATATTGTGCATTCACTCATCCTACACCTGAAATCAAAGACAAAACAACAAACACATATGTTGTCGCCAAAACTAACATTTACAAGATTCCTAGCATTTGTTTTTCGTTTCTTGATATTTAATAGTATATGTTTTGATTTACTTGCATCAATCCTTATAACATAATTTGGTTTTTCACCCTTGTCCATATTACACTGTTTACAGATCGGGACATGGACAAAAATAAGGACCGAGGACAAGAACGAGATAGGGATAAAGATAGGGAGAGGGACCGAGACGAGGACCATGATCGTCCCCGGGACCGAGACATAGACCACAGTGGGCGAGGAAAAAGGACCCGAGATAGGGACGCCAGCTACATCAAAATTCTATCAGATTATGATGATTATCGACGCCCAGATTATTACATGTAGGTGAACGGAATGATATTTCTTTATGGTGATGATTATCACATGTCTTATCCATCCGTATTGTTTTTCTATTTTTACCAATTTCTTTCTGTTTATTGCACACTCCGCAAAGAACAAGCAGAATATTAATATAATGAAATTTATATTATGTTTGCTTTTCTTAATTGTTTTCAGGCAAAAGAGTCAGGACACAGATAAATGAGGATAGGCACAACCACATATCTAGATCGAGAAATGAGGATAGTCTCAGCCACATATCTAGGTCACCGTCTCTTTCACATCCCAAAATGTAGTACTTAGGTTTCACTCCATATTCATTCATGAATTCATGAATTCAGAAAAAAAAAATTAGAAAATTTTTAAGTGTAATATATTTTCAACAAGTATAAATTTCAAAAAAAAAATAACAATTTTGATTTGGAAGCTCCACATGTTTAAGTGATAAGTTAATCTTCATTTCATTTGTGTACACTTGTATAGTTTGTTGTTTTTTACTCCACATGTTTAAGTGATTAATTAATCATTAAATAATTAATTTAAGGATTTTTTATTTTTCCATAATGCTCCACATGTTTATTAATTAATTTTTATTTCACTCGGTAATTTATTGTTTTGATTCATGAAATAATTAATTTAAGGATTTCTTATTTTTATGCTCCACTTGAGTGATTAATTAATCTTATTTTACTTTGTGTGGTTTCTTGTTTTAATATTTATTAATCTTCATTTTAGTTGTGTGATTTCTTGTTTTTCCATGCTCCACATATTACATTGATTAAGTTAGTAGATGATGGAAATTAAAAAAAATAAAAATTGTAATTTGGGAAGAACTAAGCAATGTAAAATTTATATAAAGCATAAAAATGATTTATAATATAATTAATTAGATAAATTTAAATTTAAAAATATATAATTTCAATATTGATTCATTCATCAAAATCAATTATCAATATTATAAATTAATTTTTTTAATTGTTTACACTATAATTTATTTATTACAATCATAGTATTATTTATTACACTATAAGCAACGGCCTTAGCCTCTTTTGTAGGTGCATTCAGGAAATTATCTTTCAAGTAATCGTAAAATTCGGAAGTCATATCATCGGGAATCGAGGTGCTCATGAGAAGTAGAATGTAGTCGGGTGCTCTCTATACTGCCAAAAATAACTTTTAGAGGTTTTAAGAGGTAGAATTTTGTGAATGAAAAAAGATTGAAGTATTTATAGCAAAGGAACCCTAGTCATGAGCGGTTGGCATATTCCAAGCCTGACAAGCCCAACACACAAATTAATTAAAAACAATAAAATGAATATATTAATCTTCTAAATTAAATAATTAAATTAAAAAATTATTCTTTAATTACGCTAATTAATTAAAAACAATTCCTTAATTAGAGAAATATTATATTATTTAATCAAAATTTTACATTAATATAATTATTAATTCATTTCATAATAGAGAAAATCATCCTATATTTAAAGGAATCAAATCAACTTGAAATCAAATCAACTTGATATTATATCTTATTATTTTTACTATAATTAAGCATAATTTATATCGAATTGTTATATTTTAATTAAATCAGTTGTTGACTATAAATTATTAACAAAAGATCAGCATACAAATTTAGTGTATTCTTTAATTCATTTATTATTTACAATAATAATTAACTAACCTTAATTCTACCAATGCTATAAAAAAGTGATTATTTTCACTCATTCCGTCTCATTCTCTACCACTGACTTTTCAGTTTTTTCTTCTTACGAATTAATTTATTTTTTTGTTGCATTTATTTTATAAAAATTCATTGATACTCATAATGTGTTTTTTTGTAGGAAACTCTCTTTTTTTTCTTCTTACGAATTCATTTATTTCTTTGTTGCATTTATTTTATAAATATTCATTGATGTTCATAATGTGTTTTTTTGTAGGAAACTCTATGTAAGTATTAATTTATTGTTCATATTTTTGTTATTCATACCTAAATAATATTTTTCTAATTTTTGCAGATATCATGTAAGTATTTCAATTTGGTTATATGTCTTCTTTTTTTTTGGTAAATATCAATTTCATATAAAAGAAAAGGTAAATGGTACAAAACAGCGCATAAAGAAGAGCCCTACCGCAAAAAAGAGCTAACCTGCAAGCTCTCCAAACAACCAATCATATAGTACTATAATACAAAATGAACTACTACCAAGCTATGTGCCACACCCTCTTCAGCGCACGTGTCTGAAGCGAGTCAGGAAGTCGTAATGAGATGATCCTCTCCCGTATAATGGAAACAGCATGAGCAGCAACCACCGCAGACGACACCAAACGAGCCTCCTGAATCCGCGTGTTCCGCTCCTGCCAAATAAAATAAACCAGTGCAGCGAGAAGTCCACGATAAGTGCAAGATATCCAGTGTTTCCCCCGCCACCGACTGGCAGCCCGTAAAACAGCAATATGCCAACTACCACGTGGCCACAGAAAGCCCGTCACCTCTCCCTGCACTCTCTGCAAACAATCCTGTGAAAAGGGGCACTCAAAGAAGAGGTGGATATGCGTCTCAACACTCTCCCCTCCGCACAGTACACACGAGTCCTCTCCCCTACCTATCCAGTGCTTATCTCGAGTCGGCAGTCGACCTCGAATAGCAAGCCATAGAATGAAGCAGTGTCTCGGGATACGCCCTGGTCCCTCCAAAAGGGCAGCCCACGACACTCGAGGACCCTCAGGGTGGAAGAGAGAATAGGCCGAGGCGGAAGTGTATGCCCCAGATCTATGCACTCTCCATCGCACTGTATCTGTCCTCTGAACAATCCGCGGTAGCTCATACATAAGGTCATGGAACTCCTCTGCAAAGTCAATCGGCCACCTCCACTCCCCGTCAACAATAACCATACTCAACGACGCAGCCCTAGGGAGTCCAGTAATCTGCGGTCCCATCGGACACACCTCCTCCAAACGACCAAGTCTATGCCATGGGTCCCTCCATAGGAAAAACTGCGATCCATCCCCAACCTGCAACTCGAATGCTGGTAGGACTTCCGTACGTAGCTTTAGGAGCTGTCGCCAACTCCATGAGCAAGCCCTAGGCACTTTAGCACTCCAAAAAGAATGTCTCCACAGTCGATTCTCATCTTTTAAATGGTTTTATACAATTTTGGATTACTAATATTGGAGTATGTTTTTTTGTAGGTTAACGAATCCTAATTATTTTATTCTATTATTGTTTTTATTTTTTGCTACCAATTAAGTACGTTTATAAATTGTTTTATTGTGTTTCTCATATTTTATACAAATTCTCATTTAGTATATATATATATATATATATATATATATACACTACATTTTTGTATTTTTCTTTTGTTTTCATTTGTAGATATTTGTAAGTGGAAAAGAAGATGATGAAGAACACTTTAAACTTTAAAGTGGAGAAGTATTATTGTTCTACATGTTTTATCATTTTTTAATTTTTTATATTGGTTTGATAATGATAATAATTTATTTGTATATTCTTCTACATATTACTTTATTTGTTTTTATTCTTCTTATGTTTAAAGTTTTCTTCCACTTAATTAAAAAGTAAAATATATTAAAACATTATACGATATTTAAAATATTAAATAAAAAATAATAAATTATAAATGTCAAGAAAACTTAAATATTTGTTTGAAAAATTATTAATATTATTTGTTTGTCAAGACCCCAACGGTTTATCCGCCATAGCATTTGTGGCTTCTCACTACTCACGTGGAGTATCCCGGTGAATTCAAGACAAGTGTAGCTTTTTGCGCGGGAATCTAATAAAGTATAAGACCCCAACGGCGTTTTTTCGACATCTCTCGCTCAAACAAACAAACTTGGTTTACCTTTGGAACTTTCATGTGGTCTTGATTACTTGCTTTTTTTTTAATCATTATAATATTCAATATATATAATATATAATTTACAATTGGATTTTGTTGGTTTTATCAAGTAGTAATTTTTAGATTTTTTTTTCATCTATTGTTTCTACATGTTGGTTTTATCATGTTGGTTCTATTGTTTTATATTTCTTTTGAGTTTCATTTTTTCTTTAACAAAGTTTAAAAAAAAATTATTTTTTCTCATTTTGATTATTTCTTAAAAAATTATTAATCAAATATAACTCTATTGTAGCAAGCTTCTATAATTTTTCTTATCCTTCTCATTTTTTAAATCTATTTTCTTATTTTGTTTTATCTATAATTTTAAAATAAATATTTGTAAAGATAAAGTTACATTTTTTATAGTGTTTTTTAGTATAATTTAAAAATTATTTAAGATTTTAGTAAATTGGAATTCATGAGTAACTAATAAGGTTGGGTTGAAACATTAAAATATAATTAAAGTTTACAAATAAAATAATAATGCTAAATTGTAAATAGGTATTTCAAAATTTGTTATTTAAACATATATATTTTTTTTATTTGAAACCAAATTTTAATTGTTTTTTTATAATAATATGATTTACATTATTTATATTAAATTTACCTTTTTTTTTCTAACCAAAAAATTTAAATTAAATAATTCTGTGCATCGCGCAGAGAGAGTTGTTACTAGTTTTTTTCAAATTTTAAAACACTTTTCGCAAAAGAAAAGGACTAAATCTCTAACTGCTCTCCATTACAGTACAAATAAAAAATGTAAATGAAATATCAGCTTCCCATATATCCCATATAAGTATGGAATTACGTACCAAATACTGTACTATAATAATTAATTTTCCTATACTGAAATTCATCGAAAAATGTGTTTGTTTTTCAAGAATAAAAAACAATACAAGCTACTGATGGAGTAACCAAATTATACAAGCACCTCACCAGTTGATCAGATCTCATAGACTTCCCGAGTCACCAGTTGATCAGATCTCATAGACTTCCCGAGTCATAATGATAACTATAAACTGCTGGCCAAAAAAAAAAAACTGAAGAAGAAAAAGTAACTAATAAAAGGCCCTCGTAACCTTTCTTATTACCAAAGCAGCCCCAAAATCAAAATGTTGCCTCCAAAATAATCCTCTTCATCTCCCCCATAACCTCCCCCATCTGCTCCCTAGAATGCAACGGGTACGGGAACACACAGGCGCAGTCCAGCTTCCCATTCCGAATCATGTCGAATATCGCCAGAGACGGACCCACACCATGGGCCGAGGAGCAACCGATGAAGTCCTCCAATCCGATTGTCCTACTCACTTTGTCCAAATGATCGTCGTTGATGATGTCGACCGTGGGGTCCTCAAAGACGGATACTAACGAAGTCCTGAGCGATGCCGATGGTGTCAACCCCGGGTTCTCTATTGCCTTGCACATCAAGACATTGAGATCCGACATGTCCGAAAAGTGCTTCTTCTTGTCCTTGGCACTTTTGAAGGACGAGTAGACCCGTCTCGCTAGGTCCCACAGGCTCTCGCGGCCTTGGATGTCGTGAGTATTTAGAATGGCAGAATGGTAAAACCCTGTCAGAGTTAGAGGATTATAATTCATGTCTGATTATTTTTACAGCTAGTTATTGCCTTGTGCAAGGGTTATTTTTGTTCTATTCACATTGTAGTATGTTGGTATAATTACTAAGGTTTTGCCTAATTACAAGAAACTGCAACTGTATCCTGAAATTATAAATGCCCCCTTTAAGGTTGTTATAAACGTCCCGTTGATGATTTCTACATGTCTAACACACAAACATCTCGAGGGTAAACTGAGTATTTCTGTCATTAGACTAAACCTTAGTGTAGCTTTTGCAATTGCCCTGTTTTCGTGTTTTGAAAGTTTCGCATTCATGAGGTGTCACAAACTAGAGCATTTTCAAGAATTTATTTAGTTAGCCAACCCATACTCAAGGCAATGAAACTAAGCTCGCTACATATTCACAACAAAAATTGAGGGAAAAAGGGGGATGATTATATTATAAAAAGAACCCTTGAGGTTTACCTAATCACAATAAACTTAAATAACTTTCAATTTACAAAATGATCCCAGAGTTTTTATTGTAATATTTTAATGAAAGTCAATGGGATTCTGAAATGTTTTTGATCTAATGAAAACGTAGGTCAAACATGCGGTACTTTTGTACTTACCCTATTCTTTTAATGGCAAGAGAGCATTTTATGCAGTTTGGTTTGATTGTAGAGTGAGGATTTAGCCAAAATTAATCACTACTATCTCCCCCAAACTAACAGACACAGTTGTGATCAAGCCTCACCGTGGTTCTCACGTTCAAATAAACCTTTCAGTACTTACCAAAATGGTGGCTGCTGAGCACAGGTTGAAGGATAGGACGGCAGTCAATGAGAGTTACAACTGCGTACTTTTCGCATTGGTCATCAGGAATATCTTTCAGGGAATGAGACGCGATTAATGCAGCGGCTGCTACGAGAGCACATAGTTTTATCCCCTTTGTGTTGCAACGCTGCCAAAAGTGACACCAAGACTCAAGTCAAGCCTTTTAACAGCATTATCTAATGTAGTAATATCTAATTATTTGTGAGACAAGGAATATTTGGTTTCGCTTGATACATATTGTAGATAATTGTAGCTCACACAATTTTGGTTTACAGACTCAAACAAGATTTTAAACATTATTACAAATCCTTCATCTTTGAAATCCCACATTTTCTAGTACTTGTCTGGTTACCATTCTTTCTAAAAACGTGCTAGACGCTTACACATGCAAGATACATAGGCAACCAAGTCGAGCCTGAAGTTTATACAGGTCTATGAAAGGAACGAGTGGGAGTAAGTCCCACAACACACCTCACTCCATCCATTTCGTGTTCCCCTTTGATAATCAAAATCATTTACACTAACAATTAACAATGCAAGCAAAAGGAATTTGAACGATCAAACATATCTAAAATCATAATGTCGCGTGAAATCAATAGCCTCGTAACACTTACAGATAATACACGAGTCGTTTCCTCTTTAGTCATCTGCAACCTAGCAACACGGGACATTCTCGGTGAGACGGTGTCCTTGAACTCCAAAGTCGCCAGCCTGAGTGAATTCAAAGAGTAACCCAACATATCCACCCCACGAGCCCAGAAGGGCTTGCTCCCCTGCCCACTGGGAACGAATTCCTCAATCCCCATACTAACCTCCATTTCTTTCTCCATTCCCGAATTTACCCCTCTATCCTCCATCATCCCCAGCAGCTCCTTAAGCAACGCCACCGCCGACGTCCGATCGCAAACAGAGGTGTGAAGCCGAAGGGCCACGACCCACTTGTTATCCTCCAGCGCGTAACAGCTGGCGAAGAAGAGATCGGAGTCGGATGAAGGGTCGGGATCTCGCCACGAGTCGTTGTTGTTGAGCTCGTGCTCCAGGATGAGGTGCAGGGGCGAGATGGAAGAGGGGCCGCTGGGGGAGTTCGATCTGAGAATCTGGGACGTCGATTCGAGATCGATCGTCTGGATTTGGACGTGGGGGGAAGGGGGCGTGGTGTAGGAGAAGGAATCTGAGGTCGGATCGAAGTGGAGCTTGGAGTTGAGGATGGGATGGGATACTTGGAGTTTGCGTAGGACGTTTTGGAGAAACTGGATGTCGGGTGGTTTTGAGAAGAGGAGGACGAGGACGGTTACGCCGGTGCCGCCGGGGACCGCCTTGCACCAGCCGAGCTCGGTGGCGCCCACCGGCCGGGTTTTGGAATCGGGAGACCGTGGCATCTTTTTTTCGATTCTGGTGAGAGTGATTTCCGATTGATCTGTTTAATTTTGTGTTTTTCTGAATAATGTTTTTTTTCTGAAGTTAGTTATTATTATTATTATTATTACTATTATTATTATTATTATTATTATTATTTATTTGTTTATTTTTTTTACAGGTTTTGATTTGATTTTGGGGTGGATCACGAATTCCTTGATGCCGGTTCGGTTCTATACCCATGGTTCATTCACGTGTAAATATGGATCATAATTATAGCTAAGACCATTCGATTTTGGTACTTTAATCGAAAAATATTGAACCCGATAGATAACGTTTCGATTTAAAAAAGATGTAGACGTAGGTAGAATCATCCGTTTGAACTCTACAACCATCGAATTGTAAAGTGTCAAAAATTCGACAATTTTAAACTAATTGACATAAAAAATAAAATCTTGGATGTGCTCCTTCAACTTAGAGTTTAGTTTGATAGTCCGAAACTTATATAAAAACGTAAATACATTGCGGTATCCTCCGCAATATCGAGGACGATAATTGACTTATTATTCCTATCTAGAAATTTATGTGTAGTGATATTTGATTTGTTGCTGATAAATTTCGAGATAGAACTATCAACACTATTTATCTTCGAATACTATGACTATCAATATAAACAGATGACCCATAAAAATATCATATTATCCTTCATCATCATTCAAATCAAAATTTACAAATAAATGCACTTATAAACTCCGCATAATATGATTGTAGGATTCTGAAACTATTGCACCTGTCAAATTCGGCATTCACAGAGTCGAAGATGTATATGAATCATAGGTTTTAATTTTATCTTAGGTTCAATGGATGAATCGTTCAGCTCCCTTGCTCGACTTATAAGTACGAGCTCATGTTTGAGGAAAAAAACACGACAACCACTCCAGCAAATCTGCTTCTTTTTCTCTCAACTTTCTTTCCTTTGGCTTCCGGTGAAATCATTCCAGGTAATTATCTCGGTTCGACGTACAACGTATTTGCTTGAAACGTTGTATCCTGGAAAACAAACGATCGGTAGAGGTCGAATTTTGTTTTAAGGAGATCGTGTTGAACACGAGCGTCGTTTCTTTTCCATTTCTTTGCTATCTCTAAAATCCGATCCCTACAATAATTTATAATTGATCTCACAATGAATGTATCGTATAGTTGAATGAGGCAAGATGTGGGCCATACAAAATACTTGTTCTCCATCCTTATTTAATGGCAGGTCCAAGTGTCACATTGTCTTCCCATTAGGCTCCCTAGTCCTTCTCTTCGACTATTATTGAACAAAGAAATCAAATTAATAAAAAATTGCAGGAACTTTTTATAGCAGCAAAATGGATTACTTACAAGATCACACATTTTTCATACCATGATTTCCATTTCCATCACCAACACAACAAAGTGAGTTCATCGGGAGTAATTACCATGGTTGCAAATCCGGATGCAGAATAAAATGCCTAATCCGAGCTTTGAAATTAAGAATTGAAGTTCATAGCTATGTATTAGCTGAATGGGATGGAAATACTGACCCTAGCTCTTGAAATTTGAAAAAATAAAATGTATTTGACAGCTGTGGGATTTGAACCCACGCCCTTTCGGACCAGAGCCTAAATCTGGCGCCTTAGACCACTCGGCCAAACTGTCTTGTTGAAAGAACTCTATATTTATAAATACTTATAATAGCACTGTTCCACTTCTATGAAATTTACCAATTTACCACACAAAATGAGCTAGGCCTTCTCAGTTCTCAACCTGGATTGCAACAACCGAGTAGTAGTAGTAACAAAAAAAAAAAAAATTACTATCATTTTTTCATATGACATAGGTGTGAATCAGTTTTGTAACTCATCGAAAACTTTACAATCCTCGATCCTCATATGCCCATTGTACAAAATGTTAAAAAAAAACAAAAAAAAAAAGTGTTAGGAAAGTTATATAGCTTTGTATTATTTCATTTCGAGTTTCTACACTCTTGGTGCTATGAATCCCAAGGCCAGCCCCTGCTTCAACCAGACGCACGTTCTTTGTTTTCTAGTCGAATGGCTCTATACGTGGGTCATGCTCACTCGCCATCATCATCCCCGTGCAAAGGCATGTCGGGCACATCACCTAGTTCATAAATGAAAAACACAGATCAATTAATTGAACACAGAATAGTAATCGCTAGTGAAATCGAAGCAAAAGGACAAAGAAATGGTCTCCGGTCAGCAAAGAATGCTTTTTTTTTTTAAGTTGTTTTTTATATAATTCACAAATATCTACAAAAATCCCAAACAAAATTTTTATGATTGTTATTAGTAGGCCTTGACAAATCCTATTTATAGATCACCTAGACTCAGCTCTAAGCACTAGGCTTCAGCCTAACCCCTAACGCAATCTTTCTTCCAACATGCCGAGGCGCGTGTAAATTATGGACGAAGAGAAATCTCTATTTATACATGGGAAATAGAGGATCAATGAATTAAAAATTTAACAGGACCCATGAGATCTACTTCTGCGAGAGGCTAAAAAAGAGACAATATTCTCAAGCATTTCAAATTTCAAAATATAATGAACCCCTCGCCCACCGCTATATGTGAGAAATACGCATGCCCAAGCTTTAGAATATAGATAGAATTGTTGATGACCTATTTTGTATACCTTTCCAGCCCCGGAGCAATTAGGGCATCTTTTAGTTGACGGCGCACGCAATGGGCGGTCGGAGGCATTTGCTACTATAG
Source organism: Euphrasia confusa (assembly GCA_954870475.1). NCBI lineage: Eukaryota > Viridiplantae > Streptophyta > Magnoliopsida > Lamiales > Orobanchaceae > Euphrasia > Euphrasia confusa. The sequence goes on from OX940960.1 coordinate 32,332,554, forward strand.
GCTCAATGGACAAACACAGTCCGCTTGCTGAACAACGAGCACACGCCAAGTATCCTATCAAGAGAGATGATAAAAATAAAAATAAAATAAAAAGGATGATATAAGAAAGAGGACGAGAAAAGGTTTTGAGTCTAATAGGACAAGTGAGAACTACTACAGACATAATGTCACATATATCGCCAGGGAAAATTAAGGTAGATTCCAGTCGAAATCATTAACCTAAATATATTTCGATTCTTTTTTTTTTTTTTATAAGTTTTAACCTATATAAATACCAGTTCCATGGCAGTACTTGCATCTTCTCTTCTCTTGTTGCTCAACATTGTTTATCTCTAGCAGCATCAGTGCGGAAATAACCCCAACAGCTCCACCTGAAAACGAGGCCACAATAGGGTCCACCTGACTGGAACAAAAACCGTAAGCAGAATCGTCATAATTCCACTGCATTTAAAAAATAAACTTTGCTAGATTAAAATTGATACACATATTTTTTAGTTTTTTCTATAATCAGAAAAATACGGCTGAACTAAAAATTTGAGTCTTCACATACCATGGTCAGATTTTAAAGTATCGATAAACGAGCATTTTGATCAGCTTCATACCTTAACTGCATGGGCAAGTGCATGTTGCGTATAAAATCTTCATATGAAGTACCTCCCAAACCCAATTTCAACTCGAGCTACCACAAAAATGAACATTACATGAAATCAGTTAAAGGTCTATTTATTCTCATGATCAGAAAAAGAAACGGTTTAGAATGAACAATTTTCAAGATTAGGACATTACAATTGGTGCAACCAGGCCCCCGAAGATAATAATGCCGGATATAAATGAAAAGCTTGTCAAATAAAGCTGCTTCAGCGTCCTGGGTGTCTATTTGATTAAACAAGCGAAAAGGGTATGAATGTTAGTTATGCGTCTTAATATAATATTTAGAAGAATCATTCTTTCATCACACACCAAAAAAGAAAAAAACTTCGATGATCAACGAATGTTCCCAAAACTTACCACATGAGGAAGAAATGGAATTGAAGATGGGATATCTGGCATCTCATTTTCTTCATCGGGAATGACTTCCATGCTCTTGATGCGTTGTTGCACTCTTAGCCTCCTCAACTTTAGTAAAATTAATAACAGGAAAAAAGAAAGTTGAAAAGACAAAAATACAAAATACGAGGGAACTCACTTCCTCCATGAGGAGAAAAATCTTATTACGTCTGCTTTTGATGTTGTCTTGGATTTCTTGAAGCTGCATTTGGACAAAATCTTGGACAGTTTCTGGTCCTTCTATAATGCAAAAGTTGCTGGAAGCAAGGATTTGAAACAAACAAAAAAAAACTTTTAGACAGATTGATGAAAATGTATTAGCACAGCATGCGTACATTCAATAAAAAAAACTAAAATTATAAACTTGTGAATGAAGCAAGGATATTGATGATTCTTTCTGTTAAGCAACCGACAAGCCCTCGACTAGGATGAGTAATCATATTACGATACAAAACTAAAAGTGCAAAGGTTCTTGATGCTAATATATGGAGGTTAATTATAACAAAATGGGATAAACAAAGACATGGCACATATAATATCCAAACATAATGCAAAAACATTACTTAGCCACAATGCAAAAAAAAAAAAAAAAAACTCTCAAAATGCGAACACCGGTTTTATAAGAACTAGTAAATCGAATTCGCACAATCATTAAGCGATTCAAAATCGATAATAATCGATTTTTGAAGGGGAAAAAGCCTCAAAGGTTCAAATACCCAAATGGATTCTATGTACTCAATCATGAAGAAACGCAAATCAAACATTCATTTACTAAAAATAGATAAATCAAGATTATGTGCTAAAATCCTTCTAATTCTCTGTCGCCAATTCATAAAATCGGGAGCAAATCAAGAATCATCGCATCGTCGATAAATCAAGAACAAACTACTAATGTTCAAAATTACATAGCAACGTATTTAAAGGGAAATTTCAAAAATCAACCTTGGACCGGTTTCTTCGGACTGTGGGTAGGAATTAACGGAGGCGTCGCCCGGAGAAGATGAATGACGGACAGTGAGCTTGCTTTTGGGATATAAAATGTTCTTACAAAAAAAAGGGCGTTCTGGGTTTGAGCTGCCGCCATGGAAAACGAGTGTTTTTGAAGAAAGCTGAAACTTTGAAGCTTGAACTGATAATGGCAAAGGAGCACAAAGGTACAAGGAAGAAGAACCCATCTCTTTGAAGATGAAGGTTTTCCTTTTCAAAATTAAACTAAATGTTTTTCATAGTAATTATATATTGATGTTTTACACCCTCAATGCTTTTTTAGAATATTAATTACACACTCAATGCTTTTTTAGTAATTCTCTCTTTATCCTTTTAAATTATACTACATAAAAAAATTAAAGGTTAATTAAGAAAAAAATGATTTTGTGTGTGGTTTATAATATCAAATAAGAGTATATTAGGTATTATTGATGTGTAAGTAATAAAATATATTAGTTGAAAAAATACTAATATAAAAGTATATAAATGTAAGGTAATGGTATAAAAGTAAATAAATGTGTATTTAAATGATAAAAAAACAATAATATAAAAGTACATAAATGTAAAGTAGTGGTATAAAAATAAATAAATATTTTTAAAATGATAAAATTGTGAAAAAATATTTTATTTCTATAACATGAGACAATTAATAAAAGAAAATATACATTGTTTTGAGGATAAGGAGTGACTATTAATTACTAGCTCTCTCATCCTCAAAAAGTCACACTTCATTGTAATTTATGAAAAAAATATATTGATCATTTTTAGAAGAAGGAAATAAAGATGTTAAAATCAAAAAATTTAAGTTTATACTAAAATTTTAATATATATATATATATATATATATATATATAATATTGGTTGAAAATTAACTAAATTGAAAATTAAAAAGATAAACATGTTGGATTTGGGGCATTGTAAGTATTTTTTTTATAGGTCAATTGAAATATCAACATTTGACATTTTCATTGTAAATTGTAGCACTACTTTCAAAGTTTCGATTCTTAAAACTCCAAAAAAAAAAAAAAAAGTGAGCGCAAATGCAAATATTAACAAATACTCATATATATACTCCGTACTTTTGTGTGTTGAATAGTACTAGTTAGGTACTCCATTCGTCTCAAATTTACAAGTTTCTCTTGTTCGTATTTTATGAAAAAGGTAAAATGCATAATAAATTTGATTTCATTTGTCTCAAAAAAAGCTTTCTTCATTTGTAAATTTACAAAAAAAAGTGAATAATCTTTTTTGAGACAACAAAAATAATATGTAAAAGTAAATTGAATTAAATAAATAAATAAATTATTATTAAAATAATAAAATTAAATTTGTTTTTTCTGTTTATAGGTATGAAACTTTTAATACAATAAACAAAAAGACAAAGTGTTGCTAAATTTTACAAAACCGAGAGACTATTATATATAGGCATGGGTATTAGACTAAGGTCATGTTCTTTTGGACTTAATTTTAGTTCATTTCACTTCAGTTCAGTTCTATTCAGTTCGGTTCAGTTCAGTTTAGGTCCGTTCAGTTCAGTTTCAGTTCAGTTCAGTTTTTAATAATAATAATAATAACAACAACAACAATAATAATAATTATTATAATAAAAATAATAATAAAAATAAAATAAAAATTAATGTCAATAAATATTAAATGTTTGTAATATTGAAAAAATTATAAAATTTAAATAATTGGTCAATCTACTTCCATATGATCTAACTCCTTATCATTTTGTTGTTCTCCATCGTTATGCTCTTCGGTGTTGTTATCTTTCCAAATAGTTTCAGTTATATCCATATTTACCTTAGAAATGAGCTTCATTCGATTTTTGTCATCCAAGTTTGAATCTAATCTCCCACTGGCAACATCATGATGTCAATTGGAATACCACTCTCGTGCATTCGTATGAAATTATGAAGTGTGAAACAAGAAACAATAATTGACATTTGATACTTTTGTGATATTTGAGGCATAATTTTCAACACCTTCCACCTTTTTTTCAACTGATCAAAAGCACATTCAACTTTAATTTTAATGAAGAATGTCGGTAATTGAAATGTTCTGAAATAACTCTAGGTGGTCCATGCTTATATTCCGGAATATGATATCTGACGTTGGGATCGCAAATAGGAGACAAATATCCAAGAGTATTAAGATATCCAGAGTCTACCAAATAGTATTTACCTACAACGTAAAATAAAATTTGCATCAAAATTAAAGAAACAATGTGCTATAATAAAATATAACAATTTATTTAATTATTAACTTCCGCTGGATGTAGGAAAACATATTTTGAGACGGTTAAAGAATCTCGCCATACAGTTAGATCATGGGCGCTCCCTTCCCAACCCACATTGATAAATGTGAAAATACTATCAAATGAGCAGCAAGTCATCACGTTCCAACTCTTAGAGCATCTCCAATGGTGTACCTCTCTATAGGTACAAATTTGTGCCACGTCATATGACACATCAAAAATAAATTATACCTATCAAATTATACCTACACTCCCCAACAATACAAGGTACAATTATACTTTTGTAGGTCCTACTACTATACCACTTTTATTTTTATCTGCATACATATATTAAAAATGAAATGAAACAAAATGAAAAAAAAATTGAAAATGGACCCACAATTACAATTGTACCTGGTATCAAAGTTTAGATACTCAATTTTTCTCTCACCTAATTGTACCTCCATCCCCAATGGTGTACGTAGGTACAATTTCATGCTATGTAGGAATTGTACCTACCATTGAAGATGCTCTAAGAGCATCCCCAATAGTAGGTACAAATCCTATGTGGCCAAAATTTGTACCTAGATATACCATTGGAGAAGGAGGTACAAATTAGGAAAGAGAAAATTGAGTATCTAATATTGGATACTAGGTACAAATTGATTTTGTGTCTTATACTATGGGTCCCACATGCATAAAATGTGAAAAATTGTACCTCAAACCATTGGGATAGTGAGGTACAAATTGATAGGTATAATTATTTTGTGATGTATCAACTAAATTGTACCTCAACATGAGGTACACCATTGGAGATCCTCTTATTACCACTACGATCTCGAAATGGCGTACCAATACGATCGCTAATAATTACTTCAATATGTGTTCCATCTATGGCACCAATAGAATCCTAAATAAATGTAAATATAAAGACATTAATTTATTTATTTATTATTATTCGTTGCCAGACTTGTTCAAATCTCAAAATAATCTTATATTATTATTTATTTTGTATTATTTATTATTTGTAATGGTTATGTAAATTATATAGTAATTTTGTGTAATATCAAAACTTCTAACAAAAAAAATAGTGTCGTAAATACGTATACTTTGTTTGAGTATTTACATGAACAATTTAAATAAATTTTATCGATAAACCATAAAAGTTATAGAATGTAAATCATTTTTTAAATTTTTTTAACCTCATAAAAAAATAAGAAATTTAATAAAATTGTTTATAATATACAAAATATTGAAATTTTAACAATACTAATTTTAATAGTTCAGTTCAGGCTCATTCAGTTCAAATCTATTCAGTTCAGTAAAATTCAATTAGTTTCAGTCTAAAAGAACAGAGCCTAATTAGCAATTTAAAATGTACTTTTTTCATAATTACAAATAAAATACTGCCCTTAATTAGTAAAAAATTAAAAAATCTAAAGCCTAAGCTGAATATTATAAATCAATTTTAAAAGTAAATTGATTTTTAGTAATAAGATCACAAGATTCTTATTAACTCCAAGTACGATCAGAACCCAAGAGCCTCATAGATTTTGGCTAAATTTATTTACAACTCTCTATTTATTCTTTACACCTCATAGATTAACACACTTATTTAACCGTAGGGTCGGCTCATGGCTAGTACAATTAGAACCCAAGAACAGACAAAGAAGGTCGGATCAAGCACAGCGGAAGAGACGGTTGGTGTATATAGGAACTTGATTGAATGTGAGAGGCAGTTAGTGTGCTAAGAACTTGATTGAAAGTGAAGAAATACTCTTTCTTAAAGAGGGGGAAGACTATTTTTTTTCCAAAACTTTTATCAAACTGGGGATAGATAAAAACTTAAATACCCAAAAATTTTGTTGAAGATAAATTTGATAAAAATTTATATTTTATACAAACCCACATTAACACTTCTAAATTCGATTCAATTTCGATAGATTAACATTGAGTAAGTGACGTACAAAGAAGAGGAACTTCCAAATTTATGATAATTAGATTTTTGATAAAAACACAGCATAATATATATTAAGTCACACTACAAAATATACTGAAAAAATAGATTTTGGATACAATACTTCAAAATGAAAAAGAATTAGGGAAAGAAATCTAGTACAAGTTAGATTTTTGATTTATTGCACGTTTGATAATAAATTACACAAGATAACGACCGCAAACCGCTGCAAAAAGTCGTCAGCCACAAAATATGTTCAGAACCTCAGCTCTTACGAATTATTGTAACCAAAAACGCAATAATCCAAAAATATCCAGCAACAATACTTTGAAATTTATTGCTCTCTTGCAAGATATCCATTCGCTTTTTATGCCTAAGACTAGTAAGAGATTAACAAGTTTTTACTATCAATTACAACTTTTAGATAGTAATCGGAAAAAAAAAAACTTCTCAATTGTAAACTAATACTGATAAAACCAAAAAAATTGTATTTAAAATTTTAAATACTCAAATTTTAAATAATTAAAAAATTGGGTACATAGCAATTCATCATCGCAGTCATTACAGGTCTATACAACTATATCACAGCTAGCCTCTCATAATTCTTAAGCGATTAATTATAAATAAAAATAAAACTAGATATATTTGATCTTAAGCAATTAAAAATCAAATTAATTTGATGAATTAACTATAAAAAAGGTGGCCTCATTGAGAAGATTAGATAGTCAACATAAAAATACATTTTCAGCCATATGCTTGTCTTTAATTAGTGTATAATCATCGGCCAACAAATCAAATTACTGTTTTTGTTTCTGTAAATCTGAATTTCTAATGAAAACTTTAAAAATAAATTAAAATAAAATATAATGGCAAGTCAGAATATCAATAAGCAATAAAGTTCACTACGGGGCGTTGGCCCCTCACGGTTGAGTAAGATTTCATCACTCTTGCCATACAAAATAAAAATTTAATCAAAAAATAAATACATGGAAAAATCGATAACCATCTCAGAGCTCAGATACATGGCTGAAACGCAACATAAAAATCAAATTTCAGAAGGGTAAATTGGTAAACTGGTTCGTTACCCTAATATTTTTGATCTGAGATTGAAGTAGTGAGGCGAGCGATTTATATAGAGGGTTTGTTAGGGTTGCTGATCTTGGGCCACACGGGTGTCGGCCCAAGTACGGACTAGTTTTTTTTTCAATGTCCGGGCCGGGCCGGGCCGGGCCGGGTCGAAATTGGGAAAATTCGGTTTGTCCCGAAACCCCAGTTCAGTACAGGTACCACTGAGAATTCATGTGAGCTCAAATGCAAACAATCAGGAAAGCGATTGTGATCGGCAACGGCATCGCCGGTGCCGAAAACCAGTGCCTCGGCTTGGTTCAAGCTCTGGGATTCTCCAGTAATTATACTCTATACGTAAGCAAATCTCCGGTTGAGCTTAGTTTAATTTGTTAATTTATCTGATCATTTTGTGGGATCGTTGCAGCGCGTTTCCCGGCCGAGATGGGGAATCAATGAGAGGCTTCATTGGTTGCCGATCACCGTTCATAAGCAGTTAGAAAGCGCCGTCGAATTCATCGTCGGAACGAGGTTTCGAAGGAAGAAAGTGGCGCCGTTTCGCGATGAAGGGAAAGGTGGATTGAGCTTGTTTGCGGTTAACACTGTTGTCATTTGTTTGTTTGTTTGTTTATGAATATCATTTTTCATTCGGTACGGTTTCTCAGATGTTTTAGAGGCAAATGCGAGGAATATTGCGAATGTGGTTCGCGATGCATTTGCCAGGTTTTAGTTGACATTTTTATTCTGTTGAAAGTGATAGTTCAAACGAAGAACTACCTGTTTCTCAGCTTTGATTTCATAAAACATGTTTAGGGATGGTCCGGTTTTGGTGGTTGCATCAGGTCGTGACACGATACCTGTTGCAAGTTCCATTAAGCGGTTGGTTCCGGAAAATGTTTTCCTTGTTCAGGTGGATGAAGTGTTAAGCATTTTTAATCATATGATAGCTATTAGTATCTCTGAGCAACTCCAAGATATTTGTCTTGATATATTTTATTGTTTGGTTTCAGATACAACATCCCCGATCTCGTCTTCACAGATTTGATCTAGTGATAGCACCCCAGCATGATTATTACCCCTTAAAGCCGGAGGCTCAGAAACAAATCTCTTTCTTTCTGAGAAGATGGGTAACACCTCGGAAGCCTCCAGATAAACACGTGGTATGTTTGCCCTTTCTTGAGTGATTATAGGATTAATATATTTGCCAGTTGTCTGCTTTATGGGTTCGTTCGCTAAGGTAAATACTGGTTTTAGGTCCTTACAGTGGGAGCCCTTCACAAGGCCGACTCTGCTGCTTTGAGAAGTGCAGCTTCTACTTGGCATGATGAGATGGCACTTCGGCCTAAACCCCTTCTTGTTGTGTCCATCGGAGGGCCCACACGTGAGTTGTGCATTAAATTATGTCACACATTTGTAAGCTTTATTTGATGAAACATAACAAAACTCTGCATGCTTTGGTTCCAAGTTGGTTATTTTAATCATATGCATCGTGTGAAAGAGCAGGGGGCAATAGTAATACCCTGAGCTCCAATATTCCTTTTGTTTCAAATATTTTTGCAGTCGTGTGGAATAAATTCTCCTTGCATCGAGAACATGTAGAAATCAGTAATATTATTTGGGGGGTTGAAATATGATTCACGTGTTGAACATGGAAACATTTAGTTGTATTGTCTCATTGTACCTTCAGCGTAACTGCTTTTGGATTTAAATCTATTGTATGGATGTCTGTTTGCCAATCACACCAAAACACTCCGGCACTATATTTTTTAATTTTTCTCTTTTGTAGGTCATTGCAGATATGGTGCAGATCTTGCAATGCAGCTGGCAGACTCACTGAAGACAGTTCTTCCAACCTGTGGGACCCTCAGAATATCATTTTCACGACGAACTCCCAAAATAGTTTGTACACTATTGTAGATTTTACTGTACATATTATTCATACAAGGCTGAATTCTTATCAATGTCCTGTGACTCAGGTATCCGACATTATTATGGCTGAATTATGCAACCATCCTAAGGTCTACATATGGGACGGTAAAGGTAATAATTTTATTTTTTTTTAATTCTCGTAATTTGGCTTTCTATATCCTATTTCATTATATTATTTTTCGAATAATCTGACTTGTTGATCCACAGAGCCGAATCCACACATGGGGCATCTAGCCTGGGCAGATGCTTTTGTCATTACAGCTGATTCAGTAAGTATGTTAAGTGAGGCTTGCAGCACCGGGTAAGTGTCGGTATATATCTTACGTAAAAATCAAAATCAACCTTCTCGTTTTTTTTTCTTTCTCGGATACGGTTGCAAATTTTGTTTTCTTTCTACATCTGGATTGTTGAAAACTGCAGGAAGCCCGTGTACGTAACTGGGGCAGAGCGGTGTACGTGGAAATTTGCTGATTTTATCAAATCCCTGCAAATTAGAGGTGCAGTTCGTCCATTCACTGGTCAAGAAAATGTGAGTTCAAAATAAAAAATAAAAATATTGTATGCATTATATTGATTCGACATGGCTAACTTGTACTGTTATATGGTCCAGATTAGCGAAAACTGGGAGTATTCTCCACTGCGTGATACTGAAATGGCAGCTGGTGAAGTGATCAAGGCACTTGCCGAACGTGGCTGGAGACTGCTTCCACAATGAGCTTTGGTATCGATGTTTGTACATTATTATTATTATCTATTAATCGGGCATAAAAATGGCAGTACATTCAAAGCTCCTTTTTGATTTATTTAATTGAGAAACCGGATACAAAATGCAGGAGCAGATTCAAAGAAGATTCATTACTTTAATTAAGTTTCAACAGATTGTTTTTTAGTGGGTTAGAGAAGATGTTAGTTGAATAAAACTCTTTGATCTTTTGTATCATATGTTTCATTTATTCCTTAATCTAATACTCCTACTAATAGTGCCCACCCCATCTAACCCAACAAAAACTATTAATCCTATCTTATATTTCAAAAAGTGGTCAAAATTTTCTAATTTTCCCTTAAACCCAAAAGCTAACAACTCCTCTTATATATATATAAACGATGTTCCTGTTCAGATTCCAACACAGCTTAAGCTAATTCTAGCTTCTCCTATTAATCTTTTTTCATTGCCACTTTTCTTTTGGAAAAAGGAAAAAAGATGGAGAAAGGTGAATCAACCACTGTTCAGATTCCAGAATCAAGCAAAGATAGAAAAGGTAAAGCACCCCTTCTCCCGGTAGCTGTTGAGCGTGAAAGGGTAGCTGGATACAAAAGGGGTGTTGCCATATTCGACCTAATCCTCCGTATAGGCGCGGCCACTGCTGGTTTAGCAGCCACCATCGTCATGGGGACCACCCAACAAACCCTGCCATTCTTCACTCAGTTCTTTCAGTTCCAAGCTAGTTATAATGATTTGCCAACATTTACGTCAGTCTCTCTATCTATATCTTCTTATCTCTCTTGTTCGTTTTATTTCTTTAGCGCGCACGCGCACACATATACATGCTCAAAATTGTTGACGAAAGGTCTCGTGACTAAATTTCAGGTTCTTTGTTGTAGCCATGGCTATAGTTACTAGCTACCTTATTCTCTCTGTACCCTTGTCTATCGTATGCATTGCTCGTCCCGTTGCTACTGTACCCCGCCTACTACTCATTCTCTGCGATACCGTAAGCAAGAAAAAAATAACATTTATTTTTTTTTATTTTCCTTCACAGTCCAAACTATAAGGAAATGTAAATTATAAACATCATTCTAAAAGAAGAAAAAAAATGGATTTATTATTATTATTATTATTATTATTATTATTATTGGTTCACATTTTTTATTGCAGCTGACAGTAACATTGGCTACTTCGGCTGGTGGCTCGTCGGCCGCGATAGTGTACTTAGCTCACAATGGAAACACGGACGCCAACTGGTTGGCTATATGTCAACAGTTCAATGACTTCTGCCAGAGGGTCAGTGGTGCTGTGGTGGCCGCCTTTGTCGCGGTGGTGCTACTCATTTTCCTGGTGGTGCTGTCGGCTGTAGCCTTAAGGAAACATTGATCAACAAGATGAATGAGTATTAATTGCGTGTGGATCAATGGCATGTTTCCGGTTTGATGAATTCGTTTTTTCTGTTTCTTGTTTTTTTCCCAAGTTAGTTATTATGGTTTATGTTGTTTCCTGGATATTCATGGTTTATTTCAATTTCCACATCTATTTTTCCAAACAAAAAAAAAATGGTATGATGTTTTGGTCGTGATTTTATTAAATTTCAATTTCATGCGGTCTGGTTCTGTCTCACGAGTATTTGTGTTCATCGGCTAAAATTAGACCTCAACAACACAGGTTCGATTCTCAGGTGAGATAAATTTTCAATCAAATATTATGGAGTAAGATCTATTAGTTCTCTCTCACAAGTGCTATCTACTAGCACATTTGTCACATATCACACCCGATCGGGAGTAGACACCTTATTAAAGAAACGATGGAATGAAAAACAATGGAATAAACACTCAGGTAATTAATTTTCAGTGTACAATTTTTTGGCTTTTGTTTGTAATAATTGCAATGGTAAAAAAATATTTAAATGAAAAAATGGTGAGCGAAGGACTCCCCATAAAAAAAATACTCCCTTGCAAAAAAAAAACAAAAAAAAAAAAAAAAAAACTTAATAGTTTAGGTTGCTAAACTCCTTTCCAATCTCCATCAATCTCTTCAACATCACCACCTTCTCTGGCTCTTCAGAGCGCCCAAACACATGGTTTAGAGTCCCTATCTCCTCAGTCCAACGGCTACAGACATTAACCCCAACATGCGACTCCAACTTCCTCCATAACCCATCAACCATATGTAGCGGTTTCGGCTTGCCCTCCTTTACAAACTCGAAAAGCTCGGGAGCACAAGGCAGACCACACGTCTTCCTCGATTCATTAACCCCAACAACCGGCTCCGTATTCAACTTCCTCCAGAACTCATCCACCATATCCAAAGCTATTGGCTTGTCCTGCTGTACAAACTCAACAAGCTCGTGAGCACAAGGCAAACCACATGTCTTCCTCAATACACACCCGCAAGCCATGTGATCTATACCCCCCTCGGGTATTACCCTAATCTCATTACTGATCTTGCACAAGGCTTGAATAGAAACCAAACCCTGAAGTGATTTGTACACATTAGATCTATACGGGTTTTGAACTGTGGTGATGCTGCTTGCCTCGAATGACGATTTGATTTCATTGTAGGAGGTCTCAAGGAGGGTGTGAATTTTCGCCCAGCATGTGTCGAAGTTGCCCGTGCTCGATCTAAGGTGCTTTTTCACTATAGCGTGGTGGCTCTCTGCCCTGAAATGATAAATTTGAGCATCCGGTGAATATTTCAGGGGTGTATCTCATCTTCAGTCTATCATAGGTTGCAGATAGTTTAGCCTAACCCTTAAATCTCACGTTTATAACAAATCGTTTTCCTAAATCAAAAACTAAAGATAATATGTTAATGCTATAAACAGTTAAATACCTGTTAGAGGTGGTATTGTTAAAATGCATGACGTCATTTATCCACGCAGACACAAATCTCTCCTTGTATGGCTGTATCCATTCCTTCACTGCGTACTCAACCGCACCCGGGTACTCTGCAAAGTCCCCCTGGAACCTCCTCAACAGCTCGTAAAAGGCCGCCTCCGTCTCCGTATAAACCAACACATCCCAGCTAGCACTGAACGACTCCCACTTTTCATCTGTCCTAAACATCCTCTTACACCTTTCCATCATGCTCCTATTAATATGCCTCCGGCACAACAGAAGCCTCGAGTTAGGGAATGAGTTCCCGACTGCATTCATCAATCCAATATCCCGATCAGTGACAATCACGCTCGGTAGACACGATTGGTTCATCAACGACTTCATAATGGTGCAAGCCCACACAAAGCAGTCCTCTCCCTCCGAATCCGCATACACACACGCGACCTGAAATGTCATCCCGGTCGAGGTCACTCCGACTATCTCGACCGGAGAAAATCCACACTCGTCATTCGTCTCATATACACGGTCTATCAACAACACTCTCGGAAACGCACGTAAAAGGTCGACACCTGTCGGGTGGGCATAAAAGATGTCTTTTACGGTGTCTGTCTTCTTGCACAGCCTGAGGTGGTAGATGTACCCGTGCTCCCGTAGTTTACAGACAAGGTAGTTCATCTGAGACTTGTCCTGACGGATTTTGTTAGGCACGTTGATCACAAGCTCTTCTCCTGTCGCAGGTGATGACGATGAAGATGATTGGGCGGTGCAGGGGTGGATGATCATGTGGTGGGCAGTCGGATGGTTGTGGGCCCCACACTCAACCTGCAGAGCCCACTCGTCCGGAGATATCTCCCTGCCCCTAAGGAGGAACGGGCAGCCACATTTTTTGGATCCGGATTTTCTCCTCTTCTTCTTCTTTGGAGGATTCTCTTCGTTTTCGACTTCACCAAGGAAGGGTAGTCTCTTGAATTGACGGTATTGTCCTCCGCGGTCGCATGAAAGGTATAGACGGGAGCGTTTGCGGCCACTGCCATTGTCTGAGCGTTTGATGACGACTGTCATCCCGCACTCTTCTGCCACGCCGCGGGCCCACTTGATTAGGTGTTCGCGGGATTCGAATATTTGTTTGGTGGTGAAGAAGCTCGTGTAGTCCATGGTCATATCTAACGAATTAACACTCAACTGTTATTTGGCAAATATCCAAAAAAAAGAAAAAAACAGGAATCATTCATTCGTTCATTCATTCATTTCCAGATGATGAATGAACAGAAAACGCAAACAAACAAACCAACCGTACGAATCAATTGAATTGTTTAATTCGCTTAAATTATTTGCAGATGCATGAAAATAAAACTGAATATATTGTATCGGATACCTGAAACAGAGATTGTCGATGTCGAATTTAATCGTCGAGGAGTTTTCGGAGACGAGATTTGACGTATTCTTTACGGGCCTGGGTTCGGGCCTGTTGATGGGCGACGTTGGAGAAGGAGAGGTGGGTCCCGACGGCGATGAGGGCAGCGCCGGTGAGCAGACCGCAGATGGATAGGGTTAACTGTTTCGGCGTGGGTGAGTATGGCCACAGTACCATCCGCCCTTTCTAATCTTCTTCCACAAATAAATAAATAAAAGATTTAAACGATGTTCAGTTCAGGTTATTTATACCCTAAAGTTTTGGATCCCTCCGCCCCTCAATTTATACCCTAATCTTCAATTCACTCCAAATTTACATGTTTTTTCAAATAGAGTACGGAGTACAGTATATTTTAGCTACATTTTTTTTATCAATTCAATTGTGAGTTAACTAAAACAACTAACCTAGCAAAAATCATTTTTTTACCATGCATTGCAATTTATTTTAATTAATATATTTGGTATGTACTCAAAGCTATTCATTCCCTCTTACTCAAATCAATTGTCACACTTTCCCTATAAATTATAAAAAAAATGATCATCAGTCTGAATCAGAGGTATAACATTGAAACAGATGTATAACATAATATTAGTATTAATTCTAATACTGATCTACAAGGATATCATGTCTAAGCAGATAATAGCTAGCTAATTAGAACTAGTAGGTGGTTCAAAAGAGGTGCTCTCAGGGTAGGCAACATCTAGTCAGACTTGCCAAATTGACGAGATTATGAGTATACAAGCTCATCGGTTGGTATCGATCCTTGAAGTCAAATCTCTTTCCAAGTCATTCCTAGCACTACCACCGGTCACACATGGGGGTAGGGCAACTAGGAGCTAGGTTATCACGATCAATTAGATCCTTCCGAACTAAGAGACACAACTGCCTAACTAAGACTGATTCATGAAGAAATACGTGGTGTCCGGACATAGAGGCAAATTGCCTCACCAATGATGTTGTATGAGAAGTTAACGACTATCTAAGAGATCCCTCCTCACTTAGAAACAAAAATGACTCATAAGAATTGTTATACGAGGAGGTCATGAGGATTTGCAAGGTCTTTAACTTAGAGTAAAGTGTTTCCAATTACCTGACAAAAGCATAAAGAGACAACATAACGCACCTAATAAACTTGTTTTAACCCACGAAAGTCAAGTTATCCCTACGAGATCACCTAAGCGTTTTCTGAACTTCACATTAATATAAAGTCCACCTCCGTGCCAAGACTCGCATTTTAATTTCTATGAATAGGTCTCATTGACATCACTGCGAGAATGTCCCTAACATTTTCGTGTTAGTGTTTACTTTCGATCATAATCAACGTATGTCACATTTCTTTTACTTATTACAAAATCATCCAATTATTTATGAAAATTCGACAATTCTATTATATTTAACATCTAATTCATTAAATCTACCTATGTTTGAATAGAATACGTGATAAATTCTAAGAGTATAAAAAAACGACTTTTTTCTTTAAAATTAAAATTTGAATCTTATACGAAATATTTAAATTTAACATATGACTCCAAGCATAGTGAACGAGTTGGTTAAAATTATGGAATAAAAACACATTACTGTCAATATTAATGGAAACGATTTATGATATTAAGAAACAGTACAAGGACTTGTATGAAAATATTTCCCCAACTATATAAGCTCACAACACTACCCATTCCTCAGTCTCTCATCCCCAAAACCCTACAAAAAACACTCCTCTCCGCCGCCGCACAACCACCACCAAAATGGGGCGCGTCCGAACAAAAACCGTGAAGAAGTCGTCGAGGCAGGTGATCGAGCGCTACTACTCGAAAATGACGCTCGATTTCCACACCAACAAGAAGATCCTGGAAGAGGTCGCCATTATCCCGTCGAAGCGCCTCCGCAACAAGATCGCCGGATTCTCGACCCACCTGATGAAGCGCATCCAGAAAGGCCCCGTCCGAGGGATCTCGCTGAAGCTGCAGGAGGAGGAGCGAGAGCGCCGCATGGATTTCGTCCCCGACGAGTCGGCGATCAGGATTGATCACATCGAGGTTGACCAGGAGACCGTGGATCTGCTGGAGTCGCTGGGCATGAAGGATCTCCCTGGCGTCGTTCTCAGAGAAGACCAGACCCCCATCAACGTGGCGCCGCAAATGAACTACGGCCGCGGCGGAGGAGACGGCGGTAGGCGTTACTGATCGATTATTTGTGGTGTGTTTATCTCCTGATTATGGTTTGATGTTATTATTATTACAGTCTATAGATTTTGGGAGTTGAGAAACGTATTTTCCTTGTTGAGTTTTGATATTATGATTTGGTTCATCTTCTTCATAAGTTACTTGTGAAATTTGATTGCTAGCTAAATCATAGTAAATCATAATCTAGCTCAATGCCTACTGACCCTATTTGAAGCTGCAGACTCTAATTGTATTTTTGGACTCTAATTACTAAGTTAATACTCTTAATTATCAATATGAAATCTGAGGATGGTAAAAATTGAACCTACCACGCAATTCAGTTCTTTGTGATGAACCGAAAATCAATATGAAATTGGGGATGGTAAAAATTGAACCTACCACACAATTCAGTTCTTTGTGAAGAATTGAAGTATACAAACCTAGTTCTCAAGTGTTCTTCACTTTAATTTATTATGAGTCCCAAGTGTTCTTCACTTGTGGTTTTGATCTTGTAATCATCTTTTAACTAGTCCCCACTATCAAGTGTTCTTCACTTTAACTTATTATGAGTCTCAAGTGTTCTTCACTTGTGGTTTTGAGTATCGGCTCGAATTACAACTAGACCACTTATTATGATCGAAATTATTTTTTTGTTATCACTCATCAAAAAACACAACTACTACTAAGAGAGTATCAAGATATAGTTCACAGTTCCACGCTAAACACAGAGTTCACAGTTCCACGCTAAACACAGCTTGCTCATACTATGATATATCCAGACAGACCAATCCATTTGTTTGCCGTAAAAAAGCTTACCTAGCCGGAGGCGTAACTTGTTGCATTATATAGTACAAGTCAACACAAGTCATTGTAAAACTTAATAGTACATTGTTTCAAAGCTAACTTGCCACCATCCAAGAATATGAAATTTACATCTTTTAAGTTGCAGGTCAAAATATAAAGTTCGATTATAAACAGGTTTTTTTTAGCTCATTCCAGCAACCTTCTCTGTTTGCACCAAGCAATTGCAATCACATACAGGAAGAGAGTGCCGGCAGAGCCTCCTCCCACAGTCCACATAAACCTCGACATCCCGTTCACTGTATCATCAAATAGTGCGATCCTAATGTTCATACCGAAAATCCCAGCCACGACCACAAAGGCACTCACCACCAAGGTTGCTGTGGTCAGCATGACCCCCATCTGCAGCAGATGATTTTGCTTGTCGTCCAGCATTATATTGATGTAATCTTCTGTATCGTCCACATACTCCCTCAGCTTTAAGTCAACAAATATAATATATCAATGCCTTACCATGATATAAAGAAAACAAACAAACTAAGATTTGATCCAGTTTTATAAATCTCAGGGTACTCTAGTAATTTTAGAACTTAGCATGGGTAGTTAGTGTTTATGCTAAACATGGAGGTATTTTATGATTGGGTTAAACACTTTGCATAATTTTTTGTGGAATGGAATGAGTAATTAACAATTAACAATAGATACAATCAAGATTCAAGACTAAGAAAATAACGGAAGTGGAGACATAAGAGAATCACCATAGATACACCATGTATTATGGTAAAAGAAAACAAGACGATATCAAACAAACCGAAGATAGAGAAAAAAAATATAACTGGATTATAACCCCATTCAACAACCATAATTTGTAATATATGCTCATTATTAATATGTTGAAAAGTTGGACAGGGAAAAGGTTTACAGAACGGTAAAATTAACCCTCAACCCAGCAAAATCTGATAGTAATGCATTGCAATTACAATAGTTACGGAGTAAAAACTTTCTCAAACTCCTTGTTCAACCACTTGAAATATTTAAAACAGCATCACTCAATGAAATTGGGTTGGAACTTAGAACCTAATTTGTATAGGGTTAAGCAATTTGTTGTCTGAATATCATTCTGATTACACAGTTGAAGGAACATCGCATTCTAAATGAAGACATGAGATGATCAAATCCAGTGTAGTATTATTAAATGCTAAAAATTGGAACAATAAAACTCTCGGTAAATGCATGAACAACATCATGAGACACCTACATCATTTTAGGCTTAAACAAACAATAATATCAAGATGCAGTAGCAAATAGAGAGCATAAAGACAAGAGTAACGTACAGTTGATAGCTTATTCAGTGTCCCATCAATTTGAACAAAATAAGCTTCCAAGAGCATCTCAAGCTCCTCCACATCAAGGTGCTTGCTTATGGAACTACGTGCACTAGTGTGGGTCCCATGGCTGCCCCTACTCACAACATTAGACCCACCAAACAAATGATCTCTGCCGCTGTCGATTCGCTGACGGTCAGCATCAGAACTCTCGATACCTTCCGCCAATATTTCAGCAGGAGCCCTGAGTGGCATGCAAATGCAGTGTAAGGAAAAACAGTTTTTTGGTATTACTAATTATTGTATAGTTTCAACAAAAAGGTTTCACTTGCCTATCGTCCATGTTTGACTCGTCCAGCTCATCTCGCTCATCCATGGAAGTAACAGAGGAGTTATCAAGTTCTTGCAGTTTTTCGGTTAAGTACATTTCTGCCATGTCATCGTCATCATCAAGCAAATGTTCGAGCTCATCTCTTACCTGATAAATTATGTCAGCAGTCAGAATAACTATTTGAAGAAAAATATAGCATCTTGCAGAGGGGCTACAACTTTATTGAAATTAATACACGAGAAAGTAGGAAGGAAATTAGCAATAAATAATACTTTTCCTTAAAATATTTATCCAAGCACAGGAATTGATAATGAATTACCCCAAGACAAACCGGAATATATGTTTATATATCATTTATTTTCACACAACAAATAACACCTTCAATTGTTAAATACTTTATCCTACTAAAAGGATTTAGGCAAGACAGATACATTTTTCAACTTGATCATGATACATATGCGGATATACTTGCTGCTTCTCACACTTCAACTGATATACTGTAAATCAAAAATCTCTTCATCACTGGCTAAAGCACGGTATTATGTAAATTGCTGAATTTGGCAAACAACTAGTTAAGAACCACTATAGATTATTAAAAGGAAATATACAGATGAATTCACGTAACCTAGAAACTTGAAATTATCTTCTTTCAAGACTTCTATGTACAACCCCGTAAACCAATAATCATACCGATAAAGGCTTGTAGAAAAGGAAAACAAGACAATCACTTCATTCAAACCTTTTGAACACGTCCCGTTATAGCAACCAGCCGACTTTTAATTTGTCTGACTCGTTCCAAATTGAGAGTACTGATCTTCGAAGTCAATTTATCTAAAGCCGGATGAGCTTCTTGCTCCAGTGTCCTTGCCTAGCTTGTGAGCAAATGACCAAAAACATAAATATCGAAATAATAGGGTAACAAAATGAGGCCGAAACTAACGAACGAGTTCTCAATTACCTCGTTATCCAAACAACTGCAAGCAGCCTCAAGACACGCCTCTAATGCAACAAACTCAAACGGAAGCAGCTTTGGACCGTCGCGATTCTCTGCGGATTGTTCTTTCCCTTCTACTCTACCCGACTCCTCCTTACTCGGAAAAGTATTCGAGTAATTTGGGGGATATACCGGGGTCGATTCAGGCCCTTCTAAATCATACAAGTTTGTCCAGTCCGCATTCTCACCATCCCCAGTTTCCTAGAACAAATACAAATTCTAAAATCAACATCCAAAAAACATGATTAAATTGAAATTAAAATCAGCATATGCATTTCCACAGAAAGGAAGGGGTGAAAATGAACCTGAGATTTGACGGCTTGATTATGGCGTAAAATTCTCCGTTGAAGCTCATCGACAAAAGGAATCACCGAGGGATCTCTCGAATTGAGTAAGAGGGCTTCTTGGGCCGTGATGATGGCCTTTATGTGTTCGAGATTGATGACGATGGCCCGCTCGCGGCCGAGCACGGTGGACGGATACGACAACAGCGGATCGAGTATACGGAGATCTCGGGCGGGGAGACCGGTCCGCCTCATAATGGCGTGTTTCCCGACCTCGACGACCTGGGCCTGGCCGGCCGAGTCGAGTTGAAGCCAAGCCCTAACCCCCGCCGCCTTCTTACGGAGGACGCCTCCGATTCCGATGACAGAGACGCCGGGGGTGGGGCGGAGGAGGGGCTCTCCGGTGCCGTCGTCATCCGGATGCGGTGGTTGAGGAAGGTCACCCCTCATTGTTTTAGGATTTCGGAGGTGGTTTTACACTGCAGTAATTGTTCTGTAAAGTGTTCATATCAATCATATTACTGTATGTTCACCGGAGTAATCGTTTTTATTCGATGAGTATTTTTAAATATTTTTTGCAGTTGTCGTTTGATCATAAATTTCACACTAATCTGGTCTCTAACATGGTGAGAAAATTTTCGGATAGGGGTGATTTTTCATAAATTATTGTGTTTTTTTATATAAACGTATAGATGAATTAGGGAAATTTATGGAATTCCAAAATGCCAGTTTCAATTACTCATCAGTTAGTACTTACAATCCCAAGTTTCATTATTTTTTGTTAGGGATATTGTAGTTGACGTAAAAAAAAGAAAGTAATTATTTAATTTTTTATTTTAAAATATATATTTTTTTTACTTTATTTACTTATTTTTTAAGGGACGTGCTAAATGGCAGATTCTGCACATGAGCTGAATTCTTTTATAAAATTATTTAAAAATTAGTACCACTTCCCGTGCGATGCACGTGATTTATTTGTTTGAAATAATCTAAAATTCTATTTAATCTCCACGTATTTCGCCAAAAATTTATTAATGGACTAAAAAATTCTTTTATTTAATAATTGAACTTACTTAAATTTGTAAACTCGTATTAATCTCATTATTAACCGTTATCTTAATTATGAAAATTTTATTATTTTCAAGGATTTCACCTGTTTGATGTAATTTATAGTATGTAAGTTTCTTGGTGTATAGCCGAGTGGTAAGATTTGTGGTAATGTTGGTAAAATTCTCCGTCGACTCAAGGTTCGAATCTCGGATATGACAAATTTTCATTGAAATATTATGAAGTTAGTCCTGGGATTAGACCTATTGACTCTCTCCCACAGGAGCTTCTGGTCTGGTGGGAGAGGAGTTTCTCGTTTCTGCATTCCGTTTATCGTCTCTGCATTTCTCGAGTGTCAAACGCACCCAACAAATACCTAAAATCGGTGGGAGAAAAATAAAAAATAAATAGAAAATAAAAATTATAAAGATAGAAAATAAATAAAAATATAAAAAAATTTAATTTACTTAGTGAATATGAAGGGGATGAGATGACATAAATGTAATTATATTAGTATAACATATGTTAATATACCTAAATAATATACCTAAAAAGTTAGATGAATATTTTTAACTACGGTGGATTAGAGAATAAGAGGAGATCGATTTTTATGAGATATTAATTGAAATTAAATTAATATTAATGAAATAAAAAAGAATGTTGAGAAAAGAAATAAAAACCTATATATATATATATAATATTAAATATGTTTAATAATATTCCTATTTATAATTTATAATTTTTTTTATTTATAATTTATAGTGTGAACACAACATTATTATTGGTTTTCTATTGTGAGTAGAGGATCCTGAAATTATATATGTATAGATTATTAAAATATTATTATTATTATTTTGTCATATATTATAATTAAGTACACTATATTAAATATATATTGCACAAAAAAAATAAAAAATAAAAATGTTTAGATAAAGATAATGAATATTTTTATATTTATATTAAAATAATCAATTGATTAGAAAAAAATTATTATAATATATAAAAATGAAAGATAAAAAATTATTTTAATAGATTTATTAAGCTAATTATATTTATAATCATATAAAAATAAAAAATAAAAAATTTAATAAATTTGGACAGTTCTTCCCATGAGCAGAATCTGCCCACAAGGAATTACCGATTTTTTAAACGTTACTTAAACCAAAATAGTACTTCCTTGCAATACTTTTTTTTTCATAGACCAAAAAGTAGTTACTTAAAATTAATTTACTTTTAACTTTAAAATAGTACTTTCTCAAACTCTTAATCAACGCAATACTTTGTTATGCAATGACCAAAAAGTAGAGTTGAGAATTTTAGCTCGGCCCGATGGGTCAGCCCGACCCGCCCGACTAATGGGCCAGATTGAGCTACGAAATTTGTGGCCCAAAAAAATTCGGGCCTATTTGGCCCGACTCGATGGGCTGATGAGCCAAATGAGCTAGACTCGATTTTAACCCTGGGCCGACCCGAAATTTAAAAATTTTTTATTTTAATATTTTTTTTTAAATATTCTTTTATTAATATATTAATTGAAAATTGATTTTAGTACTAATTTAATTGATATTAGGATTTTTTTTATTAATTTTGTATAAAAAAATTTATATTTATCAAAATATAAAATTTTATTATACAATTTATTTTATATTTTTAGTAAGCTTAATAATTAATTTATTTTAAAAATATAAATAATATTATTTTTAAATAATTAATTATTTTTTTTATTTAAAAATATCGGACTATTTTGGCCTGGTGGCCCGATGGCCCAGTAGGAGCTGAGCTGGGCCTTGAAAAATCAGGCCCGAAAATTTCGGGCCGGGCTGGGCCCATAAAAAAGTGTTGAGTTGATAGGTTGGGCCGGGCTGGCTCGGCCCGACCCAAGTCTCAGCTTTACCAAAAAGTAAAAATTTAATATATTTTTAAATTGAAAAATAAAGTAATTGTAAACTTGTGAACTTGTCAGTAAAGTTTAAAAAGTAAGTGAATAAAATACGAATAAATTGGACTCCCTCTCTTCCATAAAAATTGCAATACTTATTTTTTTGGTGTCTCGTAATAGTTGATAAATCCCCAAAAAAGAAAATAAATATTCGTACTTTTTCGTTTTTAAATACAATTATTCATTATTCATATTTTATCCACCTATTTTTTAAACTCTACTTACAATTAATTTATTTTTCAATTTTAAAATACGTTAAACCCTCTACTTTTTTGCCAAAAAGTCAAAAAATAACATTTTACTTACGTGCAAAACAAAGTATTGCATCTATTAAGAGTTGAAGAAAGTATTTTAAAATGAAAAAATAAAAATATTTATTTTCTTTTAGAGTATATCAACTATTATGAGACAAAAAAATATTGCAACTTTTATGAGAGGGTGTATATTTTTACGTTTACTTTTTAGTCAAAAAAATAAAAATTAATATTTTTCTAAACTATGTGCCCATAAAAGTATGAAATCTATTTTGAGATGGATGAAGTACATGATAAAATGATACGGTATATCGTACTTAATTTAAAAATATAATTACTGAATTCTCTTATATTATGGTATATAGTTTCTTAATATCATGGTATATATCGGTAATTTGGTATACAATATTTTTTTCTCATTCATAATAGATGTTGTTTTGACCTTTCAAATTATTTTTAATTTAAGTATCATATTGGGATTTTCAATGTAAGTTAAATATACCGATTTTTTTTTCTTAATGACCTCAATGCTTATTTAAATGTTAATTAATTTAATGATTGATTTAGATTTTCAAAAATAATTAACTAAAGGTAAAAATTAAGAGTTTATATTTTTATTAATATGTGTGTAGAGCTTACAATAACATTAATATTTTGAATAGGAGATAGTAGGTACCAACTTATACCCAAAAAATAATAAATTCAATTTTTATTTTTTATTTATGTTATTTCTATCAAATGTAATAATATTAAAAAAATAGCAAATTAATAAATATTCAAGATTATATTAATAGTAAAATTTTTATATTGTGATAATATTTTATTATTAATTATTTGTATGTATTTTATAAATAAGTTTAAATAGTAAATATAAAAACTCATAAACTTTTATAGATAAGTAAAATTATAATATATTTTTTATTAAATTTTTAAATTTTAAATAAGTTGGTATGAGCCAAATATCAAGAGTATCAACCGTACAAATTAGTTGTTATATCAACGTGATTAGTTGGTATATTTGTTGGTAAATAGTATTCCAAAAATAAAATTGGTACTTATCAATTAACCTTTGCAATAAACTATGTATGTATGCATTTTGATAAAAATTGACATTTTTTAATTCAATCAATTTATTTTTATTAATGTTGGTGATTTTTGGATATTCGTTTGTTTGATTTTAAATTGTTTCTTGATTTGCTTTTGTTCATTACACGTATTTACATTATTTTTAATTTAATTCCATAATATTAGTATTATTTAATCATTTATTAAGAAAAAAAATGAAATTGCAAAATAGCACGTACTGAATTGTAAGCATTGCCCATTAGTAGGTTGGTAGCTTCAATCCAAAGGGTAATTAAGTGAATTTATAATTGTACCACAACAAACAGCAATTATTAGTACTACAATTTAATTCGTTGAGCATTTATAAATCAGAAACTAATATAGCGTCAATTGACATCCAGATTTAACCACAGCGTCAATTGATATCCAGATTCTGGAGTTGGACCACTCTCGTAGGTACCAAACTTTCTTTCTAAATATATACATACCTCTTCCTATTTTTAATATAGTTCATTTTAACTTCAATTTTTTTTTTCAATTAAATGTAAATATCGTTTAGAAATTTTCAATGTAAATTAAATTATGTATTATTTTTACAAAATAACTCTTAACATTAATTAAAAA
This sequence comes from Euphrasia confusa, assembly GCA_954870475.1. Lineage (NCBI taxonomy): Eukaryota > Viridiplantae > Streptophyta > Magnoliopsida > Lamiales > Orobanchaceae > Euphrasia > Euphrasia confusa. The sequence goes on from OX940960.1 coordinate 32,357,564, forward strand.
TATTTAAATATTAATTAATTTAATATTTAAAATTAATTAATGAAAAATAAAATAGTGAATTCATATTATGCACGAAGAGCTTAAGATGACTTATAAAAAAATTAATTTCAATAAATGAATATTTTTATAATATATTTTTATTAGTTTATTTAGAGTTTATTTAACTAATCTTATAAGACCAAATAAATATTTTATAAAAATTTTTAAAAGTTTATTTGATATTTTTTTAATATTTTTTTTATATATACTTTATTAAGCATCCCTTACCTTTTTTTTAATAACAATTTTATATATAAATAGTTCACATAAAAAAAGTACTATACAATATATGAACCAGACCGCTTAAATACGTCAACCGGCTCGATAAGTTAAAAACTCAACTCGACTCTTATTCAAATTTATTTAGTTCAACTCGTTTAAATTATTTTTAAAATAAATTAAAATAAAATAAATACTAATAAATAATTTGATTTAAAAAAATTAAATTATACAATTTAATTAATACTATAATAGTATTAATATTTTTTAAAAATATTGAACAATCTATAAAAAATAATATTATTTTTATATAAAAAACTCAATTTAATTTCACATCAATTCAACCCGTTTCAATCCAAAAAAATGTCCAAAATAAGTATTGTAGGTATATATATATTGACAGTTGACCAAAAGACATAATAAAATGCGTGTACATAGTTAATTTTAATCAATGTTTATTTTCATACATATCGGCACTGTTATCTCTTGAATATTGAGTCTTTACCAATGCCCTTTTGATCGGTGGAGTATTATATAAAAAATACTAACCAATCTTTATGTATTCATTCTTTTGAATTCCGTATCCATTAAGAAAAATGTCTGCGCTCAATTTTTTACTGTGAATTTACAATCTAATTATCTAAGTGTGAATTCACACTCTACGAGAAGTTATTTAGCTCATTTCTAAACATGTTTATGTGTTATTTTGAGGAGTCCTTCAAAATATGTACATGCAATTCTGCACTCCCTTCGAAAAAAAAAAGTTTCTTCAATCAACTTGGTAACGTTAACATCAATCGGGGCAACCCCAATAGTTTTGCTAAAATGGCAAGGGTCGTCTTTTATTTTGCTAAAAAATGACAAGTGTCAATCGTTATTTGCTAAATCTTAATTACCCCAAAAAGTATCGCTATTTTGGTATGTGATCATATAAACTTTATGATTAAAAAATGTTGTTTAAATTTGAGTGGTTGGGGTGAAGGGATTGCGATGACATGACATAAATGGCAAGAAACATTTTTTCATGTATATTTCTTTCAACATACATAAAAATTTGGCAAATGACATTTTTTGGCAAGAGCCATTTCAACCATTAGAGTTATTTTTATTGGCTTTTTGCCAAAAAAATGACAATTACCCTTGCCATTTCACAACCATGGGGTTGCTCTTAGCCTGGTTGGTTTAGCTAATGTGCTATACTTGAGCATTAACCTTAATGCGTCCGCTCTAGAATCAAAATTTAACTTCAAGATGTCAATAGTGTGCTATACTTGAGCATTAACCTTAATGCGTCCGCTCTAGAATCAAAATTTAACTTCAAAATTGACATCGTATGATGCACATTACTTCGTGTGATATGATTTTGGCTCGATGATTCCTTCAAAGACATCTCGTGTTATCATTTCTGTAAGCTCTTTGGGCAGTTATCAATCGGAAGGTGATGCATTCCTACCAACATGTTTCACGAGTGTTTTGTCCAACCATACTTGAGTAACAAGTGTTTTGTCCAACTATAGTTTAGCTTTCAAAAGCCACATCATAACAATTATGTGATGTGTCGTGCTATTTCCACCCTTTCGAAAATGAAGTCATAAAAAATGTGTGTGACCGACTTGTCAAGTTGATAAAGATGGTCTTAGAACATAAGATCCAAAGACAACTATATCAATTGCTAAAAGTTCGTTTGAAATAAGTTCATTAACATAATAGTGCAAATTGCACTCACCTTCTTGGGGTGAAAAAATATAAGCTACAAATAGGAAGGATGTCAATCAAACTCGAATTTGTGAATTGATTCAAACTAGCCAAAAACAAAATTATAAAGTTAAAATCGAATATTTTCAACTCGAAAAAATCAAAATCAAATCAACTCGAACCAAAAGAACCCGACAAACCATGAGCTAGCCCTAACCAACAACACAAATTATTTTGCTACACTAGAATTTACTTTAAGTATGTTATTCAAATACTTAGACTAAATAAAGAAAATCAAATAAAAAAATGTCTATTAAAATTCTAATTTTAAATGTTACTCACTTCATCACATAATAATTGCAATACTTTTCTTATTTTGATTCTCTCAACAATTGACATTCTAAAAAAAGTCTCTTTTATAATTTTAAATAGCATAATTTTACTCTTACTTTATCCATTTATTTTTAAACTTCAATCAAAATTACATTATTTTTCAACTTAAAAATACATTTTTATTTTTTACTTCCTCCAATTCTTAATTTCTTAAAGTCAAAATGTGACATTTTTCTTAAAAACAGAGTAACATTTTTCTTAATTTCTTTACCTATTATTTTTTTCAATTCTTTAAGGAGAGGAGTATAGTATAATAAATATTTGAAACAATCTAAATATTAGTATAATAATAATTATTATTATTAAATAACATTATTTTATTAATATTGAACTTAAGTTTGCATTAACAATTTTTTATTATAATAATATTAATTTTTCTATCCCAACAAGCTAGCTCGAAATCATCCGAAATCAAATAATTTAAAGTTACTGTTACTAATTTACGTCCCAAACAATTTCAACCTTGCATTAACAATTATTTTTTATTATAATAATATTAATTTTTTCAATCCGACGAGCTAGCTCGAACCCGCCTAAAATCAAATAATTTAATATTATAGTTACTAAATTTAAATCCGAAAAATTTCAACTTGAACCAACTCGATTTGAAATAATCCAACAACCTGAATAGGTTTGACAGAAATCAAGTGGACTAACTTGACTGACATCCCTAATTACTAATAAATTTTCAACAAAACAAGTTCGCCACCAACCGTAGCACCACTAATTGCTATAATTTGTCCGTTTTTAATGCATTTACTTCGTGAAACTCGAGCCGGTAACCCATTCGAACTATTTGAAATTCAAAATCTAAGAAAATATTGAATCCCGCCGAACTCCATTGGAGGAATCTTTGATACGAATTACTACACTCTTTCAATCAAAGAGATGTTTCAGCGTTGTATATTTATTACTCGAGAAAATTCAAACAAACTCTCTCCGTTCGACTCGTAGACCCTACACAAACCACACCGCACTCCTGAACACGCGCCCACGCGCCAACGTATATATATACTTCAAAATATTAACTAATATGAGTGTGGTTGTATTGTTAGAAATTAAGGTATGCTTTAATGGATGCTGTTGCTGCTGGGCTTTTAAGTATTTTGTTGTATGTAAATCACTACATGCATCTATAACACACACACACCGACTCCCCAGGCAATGAATGACGGCCTTCCTCTGCAGTCCTATAGTGTGTGTAATTGCAATATATATTTACTACAATTTTCCCTTTCCTGCAAACAATCTCCCTCTTGGGATTTCTTTTTTCAAATAATTAATACCAATTTTCCTACAAACTCAATTCAATTCCATTCATTACACTCTCTCTCTCTCTCTCACCAAAATTTAATTAAAGCTTTTAAAGCATATCCCTCACCCCCCCTATTCACTCCTCTTTATATACCAAGGTCATTGAGACCCAAAACCAATATTCTCATCACCAACTTCACGGTCTTGGCGACTACAATCACCGCGAGCCCCCAATCTCCGCCCTCAGGTATTTAAACAATCGCACACACACTTGGTGACTTACTATTAGCTACTTGTTCTTTTCTAAACTAATTCATATAAAAACAGAGGGAGAAAGAAAGACAAACCGATCCACGATGAATGGACAGAGGCTCGATCTCAGGTTGAACTTGTCTCCAACAAACCGCCATAATCCACTAGCTGTGTCCCCGAGGCGCTCGCTGACAGCTTCACCGGCGAGTTCATGCATTTCATCTGAGCTGAGCCTGGTGGGCGACTGTGATGATGATGATGATGATGGCCCCATCCTTCACTCGTCCACCCCAGAAGATACACCCATGATACTGGTCGGATGCCCCAGGTGCTTCATGTATGTGATGCTCACAGAGGAAGATCCAAGCTGCCCAAAATGTAAGGGCACTAAACTTGTTGATGTCTTCCATGACAACACCATAATCACCGACATAAAGGCAACAAGGGCAAATCAGTAGGAGGAGAGATGGAAAAGAAATTTTAAAAAACAATTATTATGCTTATTAGTATTGACTACTTGTAGTCGCGGATTATTGTTATGTAGCACTATTGATGCGCCATTTCTGGTTTCGCTGGGCGCAGAAGAAATAAAACATAGTGCTACTAGCTTCCTTTTCTATTATTCTTATTTTTGTGCCAAATCTAATTATGTTTCTATTAAGAAAGTAAGGTAAAACATTATGAAAGAATTTTTCAAGCACCTTTTCAGCGTTAACCTTTCCTCCTACCAAAGCTGCAACTAAGTAAAAATCACCCACACTGCAGTCCAGTTAAAAGCGAACAAAAAGAAACAGAAAGCTAACTAATATCCAAAAAAAAAATGAGAAGTTGCTTTCAATAGATGAAATATTGGGTAACATGGGTGGTCACAAAAGTGAACACATTTGTACTTGCAAAGAATATATATTCTTTTCTTTTCCAAATTTTTGTTTACCCTGGACCCACTATAATTCACTCTTACGAAAACGTTACAATCATGTCATGTTAGTAAGATTTTACTAGTCATTTTTTGTACAATAAACTTCCTAAGCCAAAATGCCAAAAATCAATACGTTCAAACCACCAAACATAGATTGTAATTTAGTCTCTCCATCTAATAGCTGAGAATCACTTATATTTCATAATCTTGCAGTGACACCCTAAACATATCACCAACGACAAAGTTAAAGAGCAACTAAATTAGCTGGCTAAGTTACGGAGATTGTTCAAAAATAACTGTCCCGCAAAGTAATTCAATGTCGATAGAACTAAGCAAATAATCAATGAATGACCACATAAGGTATGTATGTTCATGTGAGGGTTTATTATGGGGGCAATTGAGGTCAAATATATTAGTGTGATTTGGTCAATGCACAAGCGGGGTAGTGTCTCAACTCTCAAGTATTGAAAAACAAGGGATCTGTCTTGGATTAAAGAAGTATATCACAACCAAAGAAATGTTAAGAGTAATTGAGACGGTTGAAAGAAAAAAAGAAAAAAAAAAGGTTATTGCGTCATATGATAAATACGAATTCAATGCTAATTGTTAGCTTATATATACGTCATATGATATATACAAATTCAATGCTAATTGTTAGCTTATATATATAAACTTCATCTTCTATATTTTTAATTTGTTGTCGTGCAAACTTTCCTTATCTCCAAGAGTTATTTTCTTTGCGGCCCAATCTTTTCATTTAATTCACATCATCCTCAATCGATGCATTTTCATCTTATAACCTTTCTAATTACACTGCCAAGACTCAGCATTCAACTTTTAATTAAAAAAAGCAATATTCTCTAGCAGAAGCGAAATTCCCAAAATGATAGGAATTCCAATCGCCACCTAAGCATTCACATAAATCTCAAACATTGAACGCCTCTATTATATACTCCCAAAATTGTCCAATTTATACAACTTAAATCATAATTTGAGAAAGTTACCACCACATGTCCTAGTTGCTACTTGCTAGTCCAGCTACAAAGTCATATTGCTTTATATATAGATGTTGCCGAACAATATTTTCTCCTACCTTCTCTATTTAAACACAACAGAATTGTCTGAAAAAGTAAACAAAACAAATCTCAACTTCTATGTCATAAAATTGAAGATTTGCACTTGCAATTTGTTTTGACAACAATCTTTTAATTTAATTTAATGCATATGAAAATGATAATCTGAAGCATATGCACGCATTTATGAATCAAAATCTCCAGTACAACCAATAAACTAATATTGTACATTATGAGTTATACCAATTTTGACCAAATCAATCAATGCCAAGAAATAACTTGTCAGTTGTGACATTTATATTACCTAATTATAAACCTCAAATCATATAAACATTGATGGTGCACCAGTAACCACATAACCTCAAATCATATAAACATTACCGTGCTTGGTATAAGGTGAGAAAATGCAAGCAAAGTGACATTTAGTACTAAATTTGTTTGTTGGAGATATTATAAGGAAAAGGACAATTGTATCAACCTAATGTTTTAACTTGATGTTTTTGGACCCAGCTCGTGCATGTGAATATGTGATAAGCTCAGATGGTCAACAACCGGGACAAAAGTGTAAAAAGCTTAGTCAGAATATAGTTACACACAAACACAAGCACACATGGATATCTTTTCTTGTACATTAAAAACAAGTACAATAAAATTTTACACGCAAAATATTTGAATAAGCATTTTTAGTATTTCATAAACATAGAAATTAGATCATCAGTAATAATCGTATAGGAAATAAATTAATAAATTTTACCTGGGCAGATTTTTTTTTAATATTCTCAAAGAAAGAATATAAATAAAAGCTTATTTCCACTCATTAAACAACCAACTCCAAATTAAAAACTCTCAACTTCTCGTTTTTTTTGAATTTCAAAAAGACAATATATTAACATCTCAGCAAAGTCAATAAGCCAGTGTACAAGGATAAACTGAAATTCTATACAAAGAATTCACCAGTACTATATCTCAGCAAATCCACCAAAATTAGACGGCCAAAAAATTACTGCTACAATAAATATATATATATATATTTAAAATCCCATGGTAATATATATTACGAGAGTAAAGAAAAGCTGAGGAACATACCTTAGACGGTGGATGAACCCTAAAAAGAGCATAATATCATTATATAAATACGCATATATTTTGGGTTGGACACTTCTTGTCCCATTGGTCTGAATCGGATGAGTCCCCTAATAACCTTAAAAAATTCTATGTAAATAAATATTTAAATTTTCTTAAGATCAGAGACTTCACTTGCAGTATGTCACAACAAGCAATGAACTACTTAGAAAGATAAAACCGCATGCATGCACCATTATGATATCGAGACTTCTTGAAATAAAATACTAGGATACTAGGTTTTAGAAACTATTTTCTCCATTGAAATTATTTGCTTCACTAATTCCCTTTAATAATTTGATGTCCATCTATTTTTTTAAATGAAACCTTTGTCTCCCAAGTGAATTAGCAAGTAGTAGTGAATTTGGGAGCATGAATTGAGTATCTTTTGCAGAAAGCCAGATATCAAAGAGCTTTACACCAAGCTAAATAGCCAATCCATTTCAATTTCTCACAGAGAATATTGCTCATACAAATGAATTTGGGAGCATACATTGAGTATCTTTTAGACAAAATCAAAGAGCTTTACACCAAGCTAAATAGCAAATCCATTTCAATTTCTCACAGGAAACATTGTTCATACAAATGAATTTGGGAGTACATTGAGTATCTATTGGACGAAATCAAAGAGCTTTAGACCAAGCTAAATAGCCAATCCATTTCAATTTCTCACAAGAAAGTAAGAAACATTACAAGATACAAACATGCGCATACAAATGAATGTGTGCGTGTATATATGACCATAGAAATACAAATGAAGATTAATTTAATGACTTCTCTCTTATTTTCATTTTTCACGAATCATAATGAAACGTGGTGAAGACTTGATGAGCTGAAAGCGCATGAATAATAAACAAGATGAACCTTTATTATTTAACAAAATAATAAAAGACTTTGATATTGCCAAAAAAAACACTGAACTGTTACCACCGAACCCTCATCTTGTTAATAACCAAATGCAACTGCTATAAAAACTCTTGAAAATCCAAGTTTTAACCATTAAGGGTGCATTAGGATACCATTTCATTTTGAGAGTTTCTCACATAAGAAGGCATAGTGATTAGAGATAAAGAAACTTTTGGAAGAAGAATGTTTTTTAGATGTGAATAGATATGAGATGAAATGTAAGTTGAAGTTTGTTCAATATAAAAAATACTAGTACAATAGTGATAGAGTATGATTGATAGTTAGAGTAATGTGAGTGGTGGAATAGTGAAATTTATGAAAAATGTGAAAAAATGGATTGATGGTTTTTATTTACAAAATAGTTGAGGTGATTGATGCAAGTTAAAAAGCGAAATTGAGAGAATATTGTGTTGTTTGATTTTATTTCTTTTCATTTACATTCTCTTTTCATTTAGAAAAATATATAATTTTTCATTTTAAATCCATAACCAATCACCACCGCCTAAACGACCCAAATTTACATAAAACCATATATGTTTCCACCCTAACTTGACATTATTAGGACTTTAATGAAATAAGTTAGAATTATAAATGCCATAGCACTAAAACTTGTAACTATTACTAAAGGAATATGAACCATCTGCTCTAACACAAAAGAGGCTAGGTACAGAGCAGACACTCGTTTTCAGGTCTCAAAAAAACTAGACCAACTAAAATAGGAAGTTGCAGTAGAATTGTTTTTGAAAAATCCATGTCCAAGAAACCCATCCAATAGATGTTAACAAACATATCCACCTAGATTTCTTTCTCAAACACACTAGTACTTGGACCACTACTAATATTACCGCACACTCAAGAACATGACCAAAAGAACCATATAATGTCGGTACCTGATCAAGGGTTTTGAACTACAAGCACTTTTCAATGATTATGCTAAATCAATTCTCCCCATCCACTACTGCCCCTGATATACTTATCAACAATTTCAAATTCTTGATTCTGAGCAACCCTCCGTGAATAATTCTCAGTCGATATAGAACCCTTTTTCAGTCTCCTGTAGTATATCATCTCCCAAGGCCATAAACGAGCAGAACCGAAAAATTTCACAACAGGTAAGTCCTTTTCCTTTTCTCCGGGGCACTGGAGGCCATAGTGTTTTAGAACCATACACATTTCCTCCGAAGTAATTTCAGACCTTATAGAGGTATCAGACTCCGGTGCCAAACGTTCTCCTGCAGTATCCTCATCATCAGTCAATGATAGATCATTCTCCTTATCTTCTTCCTGTCCCGATTTAACAGATTTTGTTTTGAATTCGTTTTCTACTGCGGATGTGATATTTTCAGATATTTTCAAATCCTTACAGTAAACAACACCAGCATCATTTTCCACATAATCCTTGGAATTATTTTCCAAAGGTAATAATGAAGAGTTATGAGACTTTGACTTTGACCACCTTGAGTGAAAGGTCTTAATTCGAGGGTGGCAAAATGGTAAAGACCTCAGAGATGAAGACACAGAGACTTTTTCTGAATGCAGTGGCTTTGACTTGGAAGGTGACGAAGATCCAGACAATGACTTTAATGTCCTTGAACGTGACTGTGATCTTGATGAAGTGTATTCTGAGTGAACCGGTGATGATGATTGACCCTTTTCACCCTCCCAAAAATCCCTCCTATTTCTCATCTTGGAAGAATACCCACGGCCCATGGATCTCTGGAGGTTTCTTGAAGTGGACGGCTCTTTATCACATTGGGCCTTCTTTTCAAACATCTGAGGCACCCCAGTTGAGGGTGACCGGACTGGAGGAGATATGTGTAGGCACCCGTCTAGCTCCTTCGTTTCATCGCCATGAGGTTCATAACGGTCAAAACCCATGCTGTTTCCCACATAATTTTCGTTTGTGGGGTCCACAACCTGATCCTCCCATCTATCATCTAGCTGAATGTTTTCACAATCGCTCTCTTCCATCATGTGGCTATTCGATTCTCCTACCAATACAGAGGAACGGAGTCCTTTTCTAATTTCTCCGTCCGAGTTATTGGAATCCACACGTCGAGCGGTGGTGTCTTGCTTCCTGTCCGCATTATCTCTCATGTACCTTCGGCGTTGGTGCTCGTACAACTTGTTTCCACCTACGAAGAATTTTCTGGGAGCTGTAGGCTGCTGTTTGGACCATGACAGATTTATGGACTCTCCACAGATTCTCTTGCCCTCAAGGGTTTTGAGAGCTCTTTCAGCAGAGGCAGGGTAATCGTAGACTACAAAGCCGTATTTATCTTTGATCTGTATGGTGCACCTTCCGAACCTCCGGAAAACACGTTCGAGTTCATCAGGACGAGTTCTGGATGATAAGTTTCCGATATACAGAGACATTTAATCTGTAAGACAAGACAAGAATCTGTAAGACATTTAATCTACTATTTATATTTTTTCCTAATTCTGATATAAGGCAGTGTTCCATTATTAGTCTTTTCAATGTATTTCGTATTAATTAAAATAACTACTTATCAAAATTTAATATACAAAAAAAATGTTTCTAATATATCTCGCTCAAATTTTCTACAAAACTACGGTAGAAATCGTATTATAACATGTCACTCGTTTATTCCTTATTACACACTAAATTATGGGAGCCGAGGGTTGCAAATCACTCCCATAATATCCATGGCTTGGAGACGAAAACCCTACTCACACCCCACAGGATACTATGGGAGTGAAAACCCTACTCACACCCCACAGGATACTATGGGAGTGATCTATATTTCCCTTGTCAAAATACTATTCAATATTATTATCATTTTAGATTATTGTTAAATTTTAGTTATTTGTTCATAACAATCAATTCATTGAATATATATAAAAAGTGAAATACCACAACAATTTCTCATAGAAACAATACAAGAAATTTATATCTAACATAGATATTAAGAAGTTAATAGAAATCAAATACAAAAAACTTATCATAGATATTAAGAAGTTGATAGAAACCAAATACCAAACTAAAAATATCATAGATATTAAGAAGTTGTCATGAATATCATGTAAAATAATATTATAGAAATCTATCATAGATATGAAAGATTTCTCATAAATATCAGATAATTAGAAATTAGAAATCTATCATATATATACAAAAATAAGTACAAAGAAAATTAAAACTATCATAGATATAGACCAATATTAAAATCAAAACAAACTATCATAGTAGTAGCAACTAAAATTAATTTGAAAAACGACAACTATAATATAAATACATAGATATAGACCAATATTAAAATCAAAACAAACTATCATAGTACTAACAACTAAAATTAGTTTGAAAACGACAACTATAAATATATTTTGTTTGCGCAATATATTTTGATATTATATACATATATATAATCTGGATGGTTGCGCAAATATATTTTACCAAATATATTATTGCGCAAATATATTTACATCTTACGCAAATATATTTATATATATTTAGTAACGCTTAATATTAGTGAATATTAAATAAATTAATATGTGTTACCGTAATATTATTTACAAAAATGTTTAATATTATCGTAAGGATATTTACGACTTTATACATTTAAAAAAATGCCCCTACTTAGTATCTAAAGAATACAAATACCCTAATAAATAAAAAAGTAAAAAATATACAACCCCTAAAAATGAAGTGAAAAACAATAGGTGTTCAAAATAATATTAAAAATCAATCTGCCCCATACCCTAATATTACCAAAATATAAACATATAATTGACAAAGTAAATAAAATAGGAGGGATTATATATATAGTACTACACTTTAAAAATAGTTAATATTGTTTCTATATAATGTTTGTTCATTAAGTAAAAGTTGTAAATTTATTTTTATGATTTTTCACAATTTACCCCAACATAAAACTTGATATCCTTGTTTGTGGGGATTGTAATTGCGATATAAGATTATTCATGACCTAATCTCCTAGTAACACTTCGACCTTGATTCTACTCGATTAGTTCAATGACGCTAGCTGTCTAAGTACTAGTCTAAGTGCTGCTCCTCACACATCAATTGTTACTCGTTGTCAATGGTTGTTAGTCCAGTTGGTTGAGCACTTGAATTTATAAAAATCGTAAAATCTAAGATTCGAACGAAAACATATGTGTGTGAGTATTTAAATTTCTGTAATTAACCTAGACAAAAAAAATTATTATTTGTTCGTATAAATTGCGCAAATCATTAATCATGTATGCATCATATCATGTGTTATATTACTTGTTCGTATAAGTTTACAAATCATGTAGACATCGGTTGTTACTTGTTCGTATAGATTGCGCAAATCATGTACGTTTACTCGCAAATCATGTACGTTTAAACTCGCAAATCATGTACGTTTAACGAATCAGTTGTTACTTGTTCGTATAAATCGCGCAATTGAAAATTACTATATATACATGATATAGTACAAATCAGACTCTTGAAACATTACACATAACACGACACACATCGATCTTCAGTCTCCATACATGATGAATGTTGCAATATCGTTCGAATTTTGTTATAATATGTTATCAGCTTCTGACCATTTATAGAAGTTATTTATAGTTTTTAATAATTTATTTATAAAAGATAAATTTAGAATTTATTATTGTAACCAATATTGAAAGTTTTAAAATAATAACACAAAATTTAAATAAACAATTTATTAATCAATTTCGCCATAAAAATGTAATAAAAAACACCCAAACAATTGTGAAAGCAGGACAGGAAATAAGAAAACAAACAAACAAACATAACGAATACTCGTTACAATGCACTATGAATTATGAACGAGTTTTGATTTTATTGAAAATTGAAATTGATGTGTCCATGGCGATATGATCATTTGTTGGTTTTCTTGAAGGTGCTAGGGACGGCGGCGACAGCGGGGGCGGCGGCAATCTTCTGCTTAAACTCGCAAATCATGTACGTTTAACGAATCAGTTGTTACTTGTTCGTATAAATCGCGCAATTGAAAATTACTATATATACATACATGATAGTACAAATCAGACTCTTGAAACATTACACACAACACGACACGCATGATCTTCAGTCTCCATACATGATGAATGTTGCAATATCGTTCGCAGATCGTATCGTCTTGCTGACCGTCTATGGTAGTAGAACTTCTCGACTTTATTGTTGTTGTTACGCTCTCTGATCTCGTACGTCCACTCTCCGTTCAGCCTCTCTCTCAACGTTAAATTGTGCTTTGTATCTACGTACATAAGAGACCACTTATTCCATCACCACCAGAAACATCGCTTTCCCCCGATTTCATCCCACTTGTATATATAGGGTTGTTTCCGCTCTCCCGTTTGCCTACGACAAAAACATCAAAAGTTCATCTTGTGCGGTATAAATAAACATCGCTTACATTGTTGACGTCTCGTACGTAGCTCCAAAACGTAAGTCTGATCGTCTACGTACGCACTGCATCAGCTTGACGTGGACATCCCCCGAATCCAAATTCGGCTTCTATTTTTGGCTCGATCGGTTCTGATCAAGAAACATAAAAACGTATTGATAGATCGATCTTAAACTTTAGTAAACGAAATCGAATATAAATTCAATTAAAGTCTAGCTATATATATAAGTGTACCTGATCTGGTGGTGGTTACAACGCGAAACTTATAGGGCAACACACGTCCACTCTGATGCAACCGTAGCGCTCTCGATTCTCGGTGACATTTGAACGCAAACAACAAACGGATTATCAATTCGATATCTAATTAAGATGAATATATAAATGATCCATGAAAAAAAATATGTGACATACATATTGTTTCATTCGTTAGAGTAGTTCTGGTTACATATTGCGTGTATATAAGCAATAAAATGAAAACAATAATAATACGGAGTACTAATTAAGAAGAACAAAACTATTTAGAAGGAGATTTGTCCAATTAATTCAAATCAATTCGACGTGTAGACCGTGCAATTATTATACGACCATCATCAATTTTATAAATAATAGTACGTACGTTCAACAATTATATACTAAAGTATATATCTAAATTAAAATATTAATATCACATGAAAATATGATTAAATTTTTTTAATCTTTGTAATTTAGTTTTATTTTATTTTTGTTGTAGTGTCTATAAATTGCGCAGACTTTCAAATGCAAAAATTCAAGTGTTGAATAATCGTGCGAAGAAAGCGCGCCATGTGCAAATGAAGTAATGTGCTGATCAACATTGCGAACGTGTTATTGAAATTGAATTTAATTCTAATTAATCGATCAACAATAATATTGTAATAATATTATTACGTGAAAAAAGAAACTTATATTACTGACAAAGTCGTATATTGTAATAATGTGATTTCCTTTAATGAAAAATGAGCAATTCAATTCATTTCTATTTTGTTATAATATAGAGGAGTTTCAAATAAGAAATACGATTAATGTAGATCAATTTTCATCAGAAAGTTCAAGTATTTAATTATCGTGCAAAGAAAGCGTGTGCGTGTGGCACACAAAGAAAGCCGTATCATGATTAACATTGTGCGCACATATATGTTATTACACGGTGATTATGAAAAAAAAAATTACATGTTCTTATATTATTAAGGACATGTTCTTTAGGACGAAAAAAAAAATTACATGTTCTTATATTATTAAGGACATGTTCTTTAGGACTGAAACCGCTAAACTGAACTTAAGCGATTTAAACTGAATTTAACTTAAACGATCTGAAATGAACTGAATTGATTTTTTTATAATTTTTCTAATAATTTTTATAAATTTTAAATATTTTTTTAAAAATATTAATAATGTTATGAAAATAATTAGATTGTATATTTAAAAATATAGATTGAATTATTTTTTTATTTATTTTATTATAATTTATTTTGAAATGAACTTAATAAACGGAAGGAATTTGAACTGAATTAAAATGATCTTAAGTGATCTGCACTAACAGAACTAAACTGAAATTAAATTCAAAAGAACATGTCCTAAGAGCATCTTCAATACTATTTAGAAATTTTGAGGTATAAAATCATCTCACGTCAAAAAGTAATTATTTATACTTTAAAAGTTACTTTTACTCTTTACGATTTATATAAGAAATACTCCGTAATAATTTCATTCACTATTTTACTCATGCCACTCATATAACTCACAATGATTATTTATACTTTTTGGGTAAGAAGTAAAACTGTAAAAATAAATATGAGATTATTGCCCATTGAAGATGCTCTAATAAAATCAGTATATTATAATAATGTGATTTTTTGTTTAAAAAAAATAAAGAAATTATACATAATTAACTTGTAATTCAATTTATCAATATTTTGTTATAGTTGTATATAAATTGATTCAAATTTGATTATTCCTTTCACTCAATTTTTTTGGTCCATAACATGTATTTTTTGATAATTTTAATTTATATAAAATTTTAAATGTCAAAAACATTAAGAACTTATAAGTTTATATTTTTTTTTATTTAAATAGGATAACAATTTATCACTTCTTAAAATAATTTATAATAAAATATATTAGGAGTTACAATATTTTATAAGTTATAAATTATACATTAATGTCATTTGCAATGACTCAGAGCTTCAATTATTTTAGGGATAATTATAGTTTAATACCTGATTTATAGGTTTTTTTTTTAATTTGCTAACTGACTTTTCAAAAGTTGCCGACTAATATCTGTCCTTTAAAAAAATTGCAAATTACTACCTGCTTGGCCGGAATTTGACGAACGTGTAATTTTTTGAAGGGCAATTTAGTATTTTCAATAAAAAAAATTATCTTAAATTAATTAAAGTAAATTAAAAGAAAAAAAGGGAGGCCTTTGGATAAGTGCCCCTATAAAACTTAAGTAAGGGTTAAATACCCCTTACAAAATAAAAATCGGACATCTACCCCTCCCTTTTTAAAATTAAATGTAAAAGAAATGTAAATAAAAATATTTACACATTAACCCCTAAAAATATTTACACAATAACCCCACTTTCATTTCTTCTTCTTCCCCATTTTTGCTCTCCCGTAACCCTAAATCGCCCAAAAAAAACGGCTCCGAAATCGACGATTTTCCACCAACAATTCGACGTAAAAAGGTTAGCATTCACTTCTACATGACTTGTGTGTGTGTTGTTGTCAATATCGAGCTTGAATTTTGCGATTTGAGTGCTTTTCGAAACCAAAAAATTCTGGAAAATCGCTCTTGAATCGCAGGCGGGCGTAGGGCGCAGGCCACTGCCTACGCCCTACGCCCAGTGTGAAGTATGCTGAAGGCTGCAACAAGTTGGGCGTAGGGCGCAGGCCACTGCCTACGCCCTACGCCCATCTGGAAGTAGCTCACTGCCTACTTCCAGATGGGCGTAGGGCGTAGGCAGTGGCCTGCGCCCTACGCCCAACCCTTTGTAGCCTTCAGCATACTTCCAGATGGGCGTAGGGCGTAGGTAGTGGCCTGCGCCCTACGCCCAACTTGTTGCAGCTTTCAGCATACTTCCAGATGGGCGTAGGGCGTAGGCAGTGGCCTGCGCCCTACGCCCTTACCAGTCCAGTTTTGAATTCTGATTCTTCCCGTTTTATTGTAATTACAGGCATGGATAAGATATCAATCATCATACATTTTAGTGGAGAGTGGCAGCTCGTGGAGGAATATTGGAGATGGATAATGATCGATTTGAAGCACTCGAAAACAATATTGATTGATAGGAGCATTTCGTTTAATGCACTTGTTGAGAAAGTGTGTGGAAAAATCGGCATCGATCAATCATGTAATGAAGTTGCGATCTCTCGATTCCCAAAGGAAAAGTCTCCTCCGATATATATTAATGATGAAGAAAGTTGGGCCACGACTGTATGGATTCATAGAAAACAAGATGAAATGGAGTTGTTTGTGACCTACAGTCCTTCTGTACCGAGAAGTCCAGCCCGTGAAAGTCCTGCACGTCAAAGTCAAAGTCCTGCACGTCAAAGTCCAATTCGGCCAGAAAAACTTCCAACTCGAAGAACTTCAGGTGAAACATCACAATATTACAGTCAAGTAATAGTTCCATCTACTTATGATCAGTCTGTATCTATTTGGGATAGCATTGATTTATGCAATACTTCGTATGGTGGTGTTTCTGGTGATTATGATGGTGGTGTGGGTGGTGATTATTATGATGGTTTTGATGGTGTCGAGGTCGATGCTAACGACGATGATGTTGTTGTTGTTGATGACGATGATAATAACAATGGTGGAGGTGGTGACGACGGTTATAATGAGGGCGGTAGTTCTTATTATAATAATCCTGTTGTGGACGATGTTGTTGTTCCTGCTTTCAGACTTTGTGATCGAGACGGGGGTGGCCGGTATGATGGTTCCGATTTGGTAGTCGGTCAGACCTTCAAGAACAAAGACGATTTCAACTACGTTGTCGCTCGGGTAGCATTGCAGGGCAAGTTTGAATTTGTTGTGGCCAAATCTGATCACAATCGAAAGGTGGTGAAATGTGTTGAAAAAAATTGCAAATGGAAAATTCGTGCAACGAGGAAGAAGACGACCGAAGAGTTTGTGATTAAAACCTACACCAACATCCACACTTGTTCTTTGATTGATAGAAGCGGTGTGCACAGGCAGGCCTCTAGCAGTCTTATCGGCAATCGACTCCAGGACCAGTTCTTGAACGCAAAGAAACCTATGACACCAGCTGCAGTTCAGCAGTTCATGCGTACTGAGGAAAATATTACTGTCAGTTACGACAAAGCATGGAGAGGGCGGCAGAGATGCCTGGAAAATGTTCGCGGATCCTATGAAGATAATTTCTCGAAGCTTCCTTCGTATTGTTACATGCTTGAACAAAGGAATCCAGGTACGTTCACCCGTATTCAGACAGATGCCAACAATGAATTTAAGTACTTCTTCATGGCTATCGGAGCGTGTATTCGGGGATTTCAGTACATGAAGGACGTTATCGTCATTGATGCATCCTTCATGACCAATAGATACAAGGGAACGCTTCTTATTGCTTCTGCTACTGACAGTGAGCATCACAGTTACCCACTTGCTTGGGGTGTGGGTGATGCAGAGGACACCAGTTGCTGGATTTGGTTCCTTCAGTGCTTGCAGTTTTTGATTCCAGATAGATATGATCTGGTAATCGTGTCTGACAGAGGTCAGCCAATAATAAATGCTGTAGCTGCTGTTTACCCTAAGGCAGAACATGGACACTGCTATTGGCACATCATGCAAAACATCAAGTCCAAGTACAGCAGGAGAAACGACTTGGTTGGTCATTTTAAGAATGCTGCGTGCTCGTACACTGTACCCGAGTTCAATCGACACTTTTCAGAGCTTAGAACAGAGAGCGAGAAATGTGCAAAGTGGCTAGAAGATATCACGTTTGAGAAATGGTCAAGAGTCCACCACCGTGTGAATAGATACGAGGTGATGACGTCTAACCCAGTGGAAGTGATAAATGCCGTGATGAAAGACGCTAAAGACTATCCCATATGTTCCTTGATCAAGTTTATCGTGGATAAGATGGTTGAATGGTTTTGCAGACATCGTGAAGAAGCTCGTGCGTTCACCGGTGTATTGACACCGAGAAGGGAAACAACATTGCGTGAGCGTTATGACCGTGCTCCTAAATGGGTTACCAGAAAAGTAAGTACTTGGATGTACGCTGTGGAGTCGACTAGATGGTGTGGGGTTGTGGATTTGGAGGCAATGACGTGTGAATGTGGTGTGTTTCAAATTGACATGATGTCGTGTGAGCATGCCATTGCCGCAGTGTGTGCCAAGGACCCGAGTCGGGCAGGACAATGTGCTTATGATATGACTTCTCTTTATTTCACCCGTGAGTATATGATGCAAGCATATAAGGAGAACATTATACCTGTTCCTTCAGAAGATCAATGGACGGAGATTTCCGAATATGTCCAAAACATGATAGTGTTGACCCCACAGGTGAAACGAACTCCAGGACGGCCGAGAACGGACCGCTACACGAGTCGAATTGAGAGGTTTTCGAAGAAAACATATCGATGTGGGAAATGTCAAGGAGAGGGTCACAATGCACAGACTTGTCCGATTCCACCAGAGTAAACACTGTTGAACGTTTATGTAGTTGTGTGTGTTTTTTCATATATTTTTGTATAATTTGACTTGTGAAATATTTACTATGCAGGTTGTGATGTCAAGAGGAAGAAGTTGTAGATGCCCGGGTGTAGCGAAGAAGAGGGCATGACTAGAACTCTTTGATTTTTTACAATTATTTTGTGTTTTGAGACAATTTTGCAACAAACTTTGTGTTGTAATGAATCTTTCATGTTAGAAGTGTTTTAATTGTGCAACAAACTGTTAGAATTGCTTGAATGTGGTGTAAATGTGTTTTGGACAGGTTGGAATCACAAAAAACGGGGAAATCCATGAAAAATTCCATGAAAAATCGATCCTCGGGTTCCACAGAAAATTCTGTTCTGTGGCGGGCGTAGGGCGTAGGCAATGGCCTACGCCCTACGCCCGCTCTGTCGCAGGCCAAAGCCTGCTTCTTGATGGGCGTAGGGCGTAGGCCATTGCCTGCGCCCTACGCCCGCTCTGTCGCAGGCCACAGCCTGCTTTTGATGGGCGTAGGGCGTAGGCAGTGGCCTACGCCCTACGCCCAACCTGCCCTACGCCCGCTGCCTTACACTCGACTGACGCAGGGCGTAGGCCACTACCCTACGCCCTGCGCCCATTCTGACGTACCCCCACCTGCGCCCTACGCCTTCACAGTTTGGATTTCACGCGGTTTTGGCAATTTATCGACTTACCTATGGATAATTAATGTAATTTGTACCGTTGGATGATCTTAAAATGTAGTTTTGCGTGTCCCGACCAATTTTCGTGGAAAAATAATGTCGGGAAGTGCTCGATCGGCTAATGTCGAGAATTTGTCGATTTTTGCGACATTAGCGGATCGAACACTTCTCGACATTATTTTTTCACGAAAATTGGAAGGGACACGTAAAACTACATTTTAAGATCATCCAACGGTTCAGATCGCCTTAATTATCCACGAATAGAAGTATTTAGTGTTTTCATCACATATTATTTATAAGTTACTTCTAAGTTTAACTTTAAATGTTATAGTTTGAGTTGAAGTTAAGTAGCTTCAAGAGATGACCAAACAATAAAATGTAATTTCGTTATTTTGAACCGTTGGATTATCTTAAAATGTAGTTTTACGTGTCCCTTCCAATTTTCGTGAAAAAATAATGTCGGGAAGTGCTCGATCCGCTAATGTTGCAAAAATCGACAAATTCTCGACATTAGCCGATCGAGCACTTCCCGACATTATTTTTCCACGAAAATTGGTCGGGACACGCAAAACTACATTTTAAGATCATCAAACGGTACAAATTACATTAATTATCCACGAGTAAGTCGATAAATTGCCAAAACCGCGTGAAATCCAAACTGTGAAGGCGTAGGGCGCAGGTGGGGGTACGTCAGAATGGGCGCAGGGCGTAGGGTAGTGGCCTACGCCCTGCGTCAGTCGAGTGTAAGGCAGCGGGCGTAGGGCAGGTTGGGCGTAGGGCGTAGGCCACTGCCTACGCCCTACGCCCATCAAAAGCAGGCTGTGGCCTGCGACAGAGCGGGCGTAGGGCGCAGGCAATGGCCTACGCCCTACGCCCATCAAGAAGCAGGCTTTGGCCTGCGACAGAGCGGGCGTAGGGCGTAGGCCATTGCCTACGCCCTACGCCCACCACAGAACAGAATTTTCTGTGGAACCCGAGGATCAACCCGAGGATCGATTTTTCATGGAATTTTTCATGGATTTCCCCGTTTTTTGTGATTCCAACCTGTCCAAAACACATTTACACCACATTCAAACAATTCTAATATTTACAATTCAATACAATACAAATACAAAGTCTAAAATCATCCAAAATACAAATCAGACTCGATGACTCATACTGAAGATTTTTCGAGCTACATATCGGCGATACTTCATCAAGTACCCATCGTCGATTTCTTTACCCTTGTGATTGAGGTACTTGTTGACTAGACGATCCAGATACATGCACACGTACGGGCCGCAGTTGTTGTTTTCGACTTGGACAAACTGATCCAACGGGGCTTCGACTTGCATAGAAGTCTTCTTGTGGGTTCGATGAAACAAGTTTGCACCATCCCAAAATCCTGCAGCTACCAAGAGACGAGGCAACAACTCCAACACCGGAGATAGTACACGAGACTTGGCTTCTACTTCCGGACAACGCCACCACAACGAGTCGTACAACTGTATAGTCCAGAGGTTCAGGTCAATCCGTATCACGACCCAATGTTGCCCGGTATTACAGACCGTTATCACCTAAAAAAATAAAAAATAAAATAAAACGTTATTTACAATTAAATTAAAATATTAAATTGAATTAAAAAAATAAAAATGTACGGTTCTTTAAATTACCTCTCGTGCGTGTTCCCAACTCTCGTGCCTATCGTCCCCCGTGATGTATTTCACCATGAAGTCCGGCGGTGCCCAGGACTCATATTTCCTCTCCAAGTTCGTTCTCCTTGCATGTGCTCTCGGGATCGCAATCTCAGCGTACTGGGTCCTCATAGCGTTCTGTTAATTAAAAATAAATTTAAACGATTAGAATTAGGAAAATGATAAAAAAAACTTGTATTTGATAGGATGATTGGATCTTACGAAGAACTCGGTACACAAGAGTATAGTCTTCTTTGGAGTGACTTCATCATTTTTTACGGCTTTGTTCTCCTTTATCTTGTCCCGCAGGTACGTAATGTACATGTCAATCTCCTGAAAAATATATACATATCACAGTTAAGCACAATTTAATAAACATTATAAATTTCAAAGTTTAACTACAAATTAACTTACCATGTCCGAGTACCAATGATGTAGTGACTCAATCCGCTCGAAGTAGGCCTGGTCCAGAGTAAGTCCGTTGAAAGGGATATAAACACTCATTCCATGCCCGTGACGACGGAAGGTCGAATAGAGCCCCCTAACCTTCTTGCTGCCTCTCCGTGCGAACTGCTAGCCGTACGGGGTCCGAAGAGCTGCCGAGGGCCTCCTCACACGGGCCCCGAGACTACTCTCGGCGACATCACCCTCCTCCTCATCATCCCCAAGTTCTTTTTCCTCTTCCGACAATGCAATCTCATTTTCGTGTTCATTTTCCACGGGAGATGTCATCTTGAACAACTGGACCTGCGACCCAGTCGGAAAAAAAGTCTCTACATCAACGATCTCCTGCGGTATATCAGCCCCAATCGGTACAGTAAAACCAGGATCATACTCTGGCCGATCAGCAGTAGTCGGAGGGAAGATGCCGTGGGTGGGAATCGCAGGGAAGGGACCGAAGACACCCTGAAAATCACGCAGCGCCCTCGGTGGCGAAGAATGACCGCTATCTCCCCAGACAGCCTGAGTCTGTGCCGGTGTGCGATAGCTATCGCCAACGGTCGTCTCCTCGAAATGGGGCTGCTCGACCTGAGACTGCTCGAAATGGCGCGAGAGTGGCACATGAGTAGGATAATACTCGATCATCGCTTGCGGTTGTGGTTGTGGACTATCCCAAGTTGGAGCAGAGTAATACTCCATTGGAGGAAACTGAACAAAAAAATAATTTAGGTCGACACATAAAAAAGAACAAACAAAGAAAGAAGTAATCAAATTTTTTCAAAATATATTAATAGTAATATAATTTTTAAAATCATGTTTTTGAAAAAAAAAAAATAAAAAAAAATACAAATAACAAGACAGCTACTGAACCTCCTCGTCTGCCCTATCTCCTAGGTTGCAACGGTTAAGGGCCGCTTGAAGAGCGTCGATCCGACTACAAACCTCAGCAATCATCTCTCCCTGCTTTCCCTGCTCCACCCCGTACTTGTCCACCCGTTCAAGTAACTCTCTAACCAGCTTTTTCTGCTCCGTCAGCTCTGCTAGCATAGCCGTCTCACGCTGGTCTCGCAGCCTCTCACGCTCGTCTCGCTGCGTCTCGCAGCCTCTCACGCTCCCTCATCTCCTCGTCTCGCCGCCTGTCGGCTGTCCTCTCGTCCCTATGCATCTGCAGAAAATCAGAAAACCAACCCGGCTGTCCTCCGGATGGCTGAGTCTGAGAAGAAGACGGACCGACATGGTCAAAGACTGTCTCAGGAAAAGCTGAGTATGTCATCTGGGGTGGAGGTGGGGGTGTCCTCTGTCGTGGAGCTCGAGCTGGAGCAATGAACTTCACGTAGTCAGTGCAGAAGATGTCGTCGTCGTTGAGTCGTAGAGCGTCTGCTTCGAGACCATAATAGTTCCGCTGGAACCAGCACAGGGTCCCGTAAAAAGCTGGAGACATCAACTCCTCAACGTCCGGCTTCAAGCGCGGATACACAACCTGCATGTTTGTTTTTGAAATTTTATAAGTCTGGATAATTTAAATAAATTGAATTCACGCAATAAACTTGTTCAAACATTTACCTGCACACCGCTAACAAAGAAGTTTTTCATATCATCGCCCTGCGGTGCGTTGTTACTCAGAGAATATCGGAGCATCCTGGGGTACGAATGAATGTAGTCTCTCCTGGGGGATGCGTTCAGTTTTACAACCGCACCCTCGAAAGCCTCCATCATATAGAACTTAAACCAAAAGAAGAGTATATATTATTAAACACTACAAAAACTATTCAATTATCAACAAACTAGTTATAAACATACCGCAAAAAAATGGATGAATCCATATGCATTCCATGAGCGCGTCCCTGGCCCGTCGATTGCACCGATTTGCTCGAAGCAATCATCGACGATAGCCTTCCACACCCTCCGTCCCCATGGATACTTCTGGCAAACATCGAGGTTACTGCAAAGCTGTAATAAATACAAAAATTAAAAAATTAGAAATAAATTTCAATACACAATAAAAAAAAATTAATTCGCGTATTACCTCGAAGTACTCATCGGGGATATGTGATTGTCTGTTAGGTATGTCTAACAGAGTCTGTATCAACCAAACAAAGGTTAGGTTGATTACATCCGGGTGCCTCTCTGGACGCCTTTTGGCCAACAGCGATTCGATTTTCTTAATCAGCTCATCCGTCGTCACCTGTTTCTTGGCCAGGTCATGAGCCGGGAATGCTCTTTCCTTCAGGTCCGCATCATCACCGTCCACGTCATCCTGGGAGCGGGAGTCAGAAAAGTGCAACCCTGTAATCAAGCTGAACTCCACCGGGCTCAGACGAGCTACCATGTTGTTCGTCACGAACAACCGGAATCGCTTCTTCTTCGGGTCTGGCCACACGCAGACTCGAGCCATCAACTGATGGATGGCCGCATTGGGCACTACACCTTGCCCGCCCAAGAGTAAGAAATTACCCAGCTGAGGGTAATCGGTCACGACGTTCGGGAAGGCGGCCAGCAGAGGTCCCGCTATACTGGGGATTTTCGTGTAGCTGTGGCGCGTCGTTAACTTCCCCTTCATCACCACGTCCCCGTATTTGCGCTGGGGTAGCTCACCGATGTCCGAAGCCGGAACAGGGCGATACTCATCCTGAAAAACACAGTACAAAAAAACCAGTTAAAAAACTCAAAACTGGTCTGCCTTGGGCGTAGGGCGTAGGCTTCAGCCTAAGCCCAAAAAAAAAAAATTGACGCAGGGCGTAAGCTGAAGCCTACGCCCTACGCCCACATTTGCAGAAAAATTATTTGACGCAGGCTTCAGCCTGCGTCCAAAAAAAAAATTGACGCAGGGCGTAAGCTGAAGCCTACGCCCTACGCCCAAAAAATGGTTGACGTAGGCTTCAGCCTACGCCCTACGCCCAAAAACATTTTGACGTAGGCTTCAGCCTACGCCCTACGCCCAAGAACACAAAAAACCAGATTTTTCAAACTCAAATTCACAGAAATCGTGAGAGAATGCATATGCCAAATTAAAGAGAGGTACCTGATAATTCTCCTCAGCCTGTGTTTGGGACAATCCAAGGAGCGGTTCGCGGTCGTGCGCCGCCTTTCTTCTCGGCTCAGCCTGCCCGCTACCGGCCGACGGGGCAGGGGATTGGGACGGCCGACGAGCCCTTTTGGAGCCCCTTCCAGTTGATGAGGATGCGTCGTGAGACATTGTCAAGGTCGCCGGAATGAATGAAGCTCGCCGGAATTCTGCATTTTGAATTTTGATTTCAAACCTTGAAATCGAACTGAGAGAGAGAGAGGGGCGGGGCGGGATGAGTACTTACCTGATCAGAGAGGGGCGGGTTGCTCTTGCCGGAGTTCGTCTCTTCTTCCCGTCGATTGGAGTTCGTTTCTTCGCCGGAGTTCGTTCGTCTTTGCTCGTTTCTGTGAAAGAGAAAAGAGGGGCAGCGGGTTTGGGAGAGGAGGGAATTGGGGTAGGGTTTGTGTTTTAATTTTTGAAGGACTCAATTGCAATTTTGATAACTCTATAGGCTAATTGGTAATTCTGAAAAATATATATATGATTTTTGATTTATTTTTATTATATTTAAATTAAAAAATAAATAGAAAATGAAGAGAGGGGTAGAAATCTGATTTGTTGTTTTGGGAGGGTTACCCCTCCCAATTCTCTCAAAAAAAGGGGATCGGATCCTAAATCCAAACCATTATTCCTCTTCTTTCTTATTCCTCTATTTCGATTGAGCATGCTGAGAGACAGGGAGAGAACTCAACTTCAGGAGTTCAGGCTGGGCGGCAGCGTCAACAATTTTTCCGGAGAACGTGCATTGTTATTGAGTTGCACCGGCGACACCACAAAGGGCCTTCTCCTCGGACCCTAATTCCAAACAATTAGTGAGTGGCATCGGCGACTTGCGTTTGAGCTGCGACTCGTCTCTAATTCGGCATTGGTCGGAGATAATTCTCTCCGCTCAGCGATCCTTCGACCTTCGACGACAACTAGTTTGGGTCAAACGGGCTCGAGAATGGGTTGGGTAGTTTGGAAATTCTAGGAGGGCTTCGAACTTGGACCTTAGCTCTCGAAAGGCACAAAGGAGCTGAGGTACGTACGGTCGGACATAGCCCATGGGCCATGTAAAGGGTTGTTGATTTGGATTGATGAGTTTGACGGTGGTTTTAGCGCAGATGGTTTGTGGTTTTTGATTGGTCGCGTAAATGGATTAGTATGTATACGATTTTGTGTGATTGTTTTTTTGGATTCAAGATGAAAATTGATGAAGGAGACGAAGCTCACTGTTTTTTTTTTTTTTAATTTATTAATTCAAAATGATAATTTGATTAAAAGACAAAATTGTCCTTATTGTAATTACATATCGCCGGATTCCGGCCAAAGCAAGTAGTAATTTGCAATTTTTTCAAAGGTCAAATATCAGTCGGAGACTTTTGAAAGGTGAGGTACCAAAGTAAAAAAGGCGTATAGGTCAGATATTAAACTATAATTATTTCATTTATTCGTACTCTCTTTCACTACCTCTCTCAAACCCTTTTAGGCTCGATTTTGTCGGCTCTACTCGTAGACATAGTGTTATCTTTGGGCAAGACGAAAATTTTATCGACTGGAACTTCATCACCGTGTTGGATCTGCTCTGATACCATGTTAAGATTTGTGAATTACGTAAATTATTAGTGTTGTCTTTTCATTAATCAATAAGTCTTATTTATACATTGACTAGGGCCTAATTAACACACGGACTAATAATATCTAAATTAAAATATTAATATCACATGAAAATATGATTTAACTTTTTATATTTTTGTAATGCAATTCAATTTAATTTTTATCATGTAAAAAAACGAGCAATATATCATAATTAACATTGTGGGCACATATATGTTATTACATGGTGATTATGAAAAATCACTATGAATGTATTTTTAATTAATATATTGAACAATAATATTATAGTAATATAATTACCTTTGAAAAAAAAATAATACACGTTCTTATATTACTAAGAGCTATTTTTAATACCATTTAGAAATTTTGAGGTACAAAATCATCTCACTTATATTACTAAGAGCATCTTTAATACCATTTAGATATTTTGAGATACACAATCATCTCACGTCAAAAAGTAATTATTTCTACCTCAAAAACTACTTCTACTCATTAACATGTATCCTACATAAGAAATACTCCATATATTAAATAAACTCACTATCACAATTTTACTCATGACACCTCATATAACTCACAAATTTCTACGTTTTGGGTGAGAGATAGAACTAAACATGAGATCTCTACTTCTCCATTGTCTATTGAAGATGCTCTAATAAAGTCAGTATATTATAATAATATAATTTTTTGATTTTAAAAAAATAAAGAAATTGTACATAATTCACATATAATTCAGTTTTATCAATATTTTGTTATTGTTATATATAAATTGATTCAAAACTTATTATTTATTTCACTCAATTTTTTTAGTTCATAACATATAGTATTTTTTGATAATTTTAATTTATATAAAATTTTAAATGTCAAAAACATAAGAACTTATAAGTTTATATTTATTTTTATTTAAATAATTTAACAATTTACCACTTTTTAAAATAATTTATAATAAAATATAGTAGGAGTTATAAGCTGATTTAATTATTTAGTTTATCGATTTTCATTTTCAAGATATAATTAATAATATATTATACATTAATGTCATTTGTAGTGTAGCCCTCAGACTCAGAGCTTCAATTATTTTATTCGTACTCTCTTTCACTACCTCTCTCAAACCCTTTTAAGCCCCCTCTCAACCTAGCGTTCATCTTCATCAGATTCTATCGACTATCACTAAGCTGAAATCCGATTTGCGCACCCGTTCTACCATGACGCTCGGCTCAGGAGGATCCAGTGTCGTCGGTAAAAAAATTACTGTTTCTTCTTTTGGGTTTTACTAATTTTCTTTCGGCGTTTTTTTAATTGATTTTATGGTTTTACCTGGAATCTCAAATGAGTCGATGGGTTTTACTTAGATTCTTATTTAAACTGAAAGGATAAATAGGAATAGGATTTTAAGTGCCAGATCTTGCAGAAATTATTGTTGCTTATATATTGAGAATCTGAATTTTCTCATATGGGTTCTTACTTTGGAAGATGATTGATTGAGTACTTTGTTCGTATATGGGTTCTTGTTGGGTGTGAAATGATTGTATAGAGCTTTGATTACATTATAGTTTTACTTGGTGTTGAATATGACGACTCGATGAACTTAACAAATTGACTGAATTAATCAAATATGATAAGTAAGTACATTAATTGAATTATGCGTTTGTGAGTATTTGCAATAAAGACCTTGACAAGAATTAAGGGGTTATGGACCGTGCACCGGTTTTGGTAGCGTAAGTTTATTATGAACCTGATTGTTCTTGTTCCTGGAAAAGTAGATTGATATTTCAAGCGTTTCTGCATTTTTACAGTCCCTCGGAATTTTAGACTGCTGGAGGAACTTGAACGTGGAGAAAAGGGGATTGGGGATGGTACTGTGAGCTATGGAATGGATGATGGAGATGATATTTACATGAGGTCATGGACTGGCACCATTATAGGTCCACACAATGTGAGCATCTTCCTCTACCTAGTACTGTCTTATTTTGATGAAGGATGATATGAAATAAAACTACCAAGCATTTGTTTTGATGCATTATGTAGTATTTTGCATGAAGACAGTGTTTAGAAGTTCTTGTATGAGTCGTGTAATAAGAAAACTCGTTGGTTAGTTTATATGACTAGCATTTACTGTTTCGTATGCATGCTTCTCATTTTCCTCTTCAAATTACTGACTATTTGATGTCATCTCAAACTAGGACGTTCTCCCTAGAGACGCCTCTCCCAAATGAGTTTTTTTATAAATATAAACACTGTTCATAAATTTCATTTGATTTTTCTCTCACCAGTCACAGCAACTAAGTAATCAAAGAAACTAGAAAAAACGAAACTTCTAACAATCATAACATATTTTTGATAATGTTTTGTGTGCACCCACTCAACTTTTATTACTCCAATTTCCAATCATTTTTTTGAAAATTAGTTTTCATCTCATATTCTTTATACTTCCAAATTTATCATTCTCATTTCCATAAAACAAAATTTTCTCACAAAACAAAAACACAAAATGAAATGGTAATATTGCACTCTCACTATCTACATTGTATATATATATATATATATATATATATATCTCAAACCATAATTAGTGTGGCCAAAATTTACAGATGATTCAAATAGCCAGTATTATGAATCAAAACAATCAAATTAAAATATTTAATTTGGTTGATAATGAGAGTTAGATATATACTTGATGTTCACCTGGATGAGCTCTTCTCTTATTTTTTGCAGCATGGCCTTATGTTGTTGCAAGCTTAAAATCTGTAATTTTGACGGTATATTCGAGCATGATTGTTTTATGCAAATAACACTAGACCATTTTTTTTGTTCTTTCTGTCAGTCTGTTCATGAAGGGCGCATATATCAGCTGAAGCTATTTTGTGACAAAGATTACCCAGAGAAGCCTCCCACTGTCCGCTTCCATTCCCGGGTTAACATGAATTGCGTAAACCATGAAACTGGAGTGGTATGAATTCAGTGAACTCAAGTTACATTGTTCCATTTTGAAACTTTAAGTTTCATTCTAAGTTGGAATATTATGTGAAATTAAAGTATATTAAGTGAACAAATCAAGTCCATTTCGATGTGCATGCTTTAATTAGTAACTTCGTTTCTAGGTGGAACCAAAAAAGTTTGTGCTTCTAGCCAATTGGCAGCGAGAGTACACCATGGAAGACATACTGACACAGCTCAAGAAGGAGATGGCTTCACCCTCTAACCGTAAGCTGGTCCAGCCTCCGGAAGGAACCTACTTCTAGCGTGAAGGAATATAATAATGCAAGGTGTTTGATATTGTCATTTGTCAGTTTCATATAGTTTTTATATCATGTCTACAATGTAAGTTGCGCAGGAAAAAAATGCACCTGGAAATGGCTTTCTCGAGTCGGCTCTTTGGGATTTCTTTTATCCGATTTTTTCTGATGTTACTTACTCGTGTGAACGACAATTGGGATGTTTGGTAAATGGGATTTATTTTGTGTGACAATCCATGGGAACATATTTTGTTGATATTATAGTGTTTTGATGTTCACTAACTGCTGCTTCATAAGTCCACCTGGACCACCTCTATGACTATGCTATCTTTTTAAATGATAAATACCCAAAGTCTTGTTGTAAACCTGCTGCCGAATTGAGTCCCATTGTGTGTGTTTTGTACTCCTAATTTATAGTTGTACGATCATTTTTTTTTTAAATATTGTGAGAAATGTTGGACTGAACTGGATCTGCCGGTTGCTATTGGAGCACAAAATTGTAACCTACGGCACCTGTTCACCCTGGAAGACAAAGCCAGTTTTTCTGAATCCTCGATGGAGTTTTTCCTGACGGATGTGTTACTCACAAAGTACGATTGTGAATAATGTTTGACACAAATAGATTGAAATATTGGTTTGGTGCTCTCCTTTTTTTAGTTGATTTTGGCATTTTGCTTTGAAAAATAAATATTGAATACAAATGGCATTTGAATATTCAACATTTACCCACGAAGTTTGATCTTACTTTTCTTTCTTGAGATAGTATATCATGACCCAGGTTCATATAAATTTATACTCCGTATAAATTAAGTTCAATTTTTTTTACTATTATACTACGAGCCCGTTTGGGCGATTTTATTTAAGAGAGCTTATAAGATGTTACGTCTTATAAGTTGTTTTAAGAACTGATAAACTGTTACGTTACGTCGTATTTAATAAATAAGTCGTTAAACCGTTTGGAAAACGTTACGTCTATTTAATAAATAAGTCGTTAAACCGTTTGGAAAAAATATAAATGTAAACTTATAAGATGTTAATTTGTTTGGCAATTTAAGATCTTATATAAATAAAATTACCAAAAATAAATTGTTATATATGAAAAAAATAATTAAAAATATTTATATTAACTAAATAATAAATTTGAAATTTTTGTATATATATAAAATATAATAATTATAGGGATATTTTGGTCTTTTATGATTTAAGTTACAAGAGCTTATAAGCTGTTGAAAAA
Organism: Euphrasia confusa; assembly: GCA_954870475.1. Taxonomy (NCBI): domain Eukaryota; kingdom Viridiplantae; phylum Streptophyta; class Magnoliopsida; order Lamiales; family Orobanchaceae; genus Euphrasia; species Euphrasia confusa. The sequence goes on from OX940960.1 coordinate 32,388,448, forward strand.
AAGTACCTCCCCCCTTACTTTTTTTTAACAGCTTATAAGCTGTTAAACAGCTTATTTTTAAATTTTTTAAGATCTTTTTTTAAAATGTTACCAAACAAATTTTAAGAGCTTATAAGCTCTTAAACAACTTATAAGCTGTTTTAAGGAACTTATAAGCTCAGCCAAACAGGCTCTACATTATTCACTACATTCAAATTACTTGTATTCTTCACAATTATGTTTAGGGTGGGCATGTGACGGCATGTCCCAATTCCGTTTGGGTTCGGATTGGGATCCGAACTTCTCAAAATTTTAAATAAAATTATAAAATTACAGATAAATTTAAAAATTAAAATTAAATTAAATATTATCAGACTTATAAAATAATAAAAAATACAAATAACATATTAAAAAAATAAGTTTTTTTGAGAAATAAGTTAAATTATTCAATTGAAAAGACTTTTTTTTCAATTTTTAAAATATAAGTATTTAAGTATTTTCAAAATAAATTATATAAAAAATTAAATTATTATGAGATTTGTGAAAATATATTAACTAAGTAATAAATTTAATTGAAATTGTGATTAATATTTTGATATTTTTATTAATTTATGTGAAAAATAATATTTATATTTATATTAATAAATTTGTGGGAATGGACGAGATAGAACGGGATTGACCGATTCCGTCTCATCCCATTACAAAAAAAATCGGATGGAACGGGACGGAATTTTCATTTTCAAAATTGATCACATCCCATCTCTCTAACTTTCGAGATGAGATCGCGATTATGGGACAAAGTGATCACCCCTAATTTTGTCACAAAAATAAATTTTATTTTTCACACAATTAATATTGAATTATTTTTTCAAATATTTATTGGAATTCTCACAACATATATATTGAATTCTTCACAGTTTATGGAGTTCATGTCCTTGTAATAATTTGCATTCTTCATTTTAGACACTATTTTTTCTCTCAGTTAATTATTTTTTTCAAAAACTCAAAAACAAAATTAATCACAGTGGGTTGGATGATAGATACACTATATTCATTTTTATTTTAAATTGCTTGCAACCAATGTTTCACATGTTCATTCACTTGGATTGTATCCTCACACAAGTCAAGAGGTGCATACAATGACTCATGGGGAGAAACAAAATTCACAAGCTGGCCATATTATTTACAATAATCAACACCAATCATAAACCTACTGCATTTTCAAGTTTTATTATTTTGAAGTCTATAATGACAAATTTGCATTTTCGACTTCTTTTGAATGTTTATGTTTTCACATTTATGAATAAATGTATGATGAATAAAACTCATTTTTTGGAGTAGTTTGTAAAGATAACAGATAATTTATGAGTCTGCTAACATAATCAAGGTGTAAACATATCATATTATATATAAACACTTCAAACTCTTTTATTAATTTTTAACATCAAGTTTACATCAATATTGTACAAAACATTTATATTGGAGAATATATTCGGCCCATTATAAATGTTTAGTTGCCCAACTTCTCTAACAATTCGAGCTTTTAGATGAAGCGGTTTCTAACATGGTATCAGAGCCTCCGGCTATCCGAGGTCCTGGGTTCGACTCCCGACATGAGCGACTGCACCCGAATTAATTATCCACTTGTTGGGAACAATTAATTATCCACTTGTTGGACCTTTTTCCCTGAGGTTGAAATCGGCCCACAAGTGAGGGAGAGTATTGGAGAATATATTCGGCCCATTATAAATGTCTAGTTGCCCAACTTCTCTAACAGTTCAAAGTTTTAGATGAAGCGGTTTCTAACAAATTAAATTTGCATTCTTTTCTTATCAAAATACAAATACACAAGCAACAACAACAAACTCCAACATCCATTCTTGCTACCATCACAAATACCACATTTTTCCTTTTATATGCTGCATTTCAAAAGCACTTGTAGCAAAACTAATATTGAGATAACTCAACTAACAGAGAACCAAGTAGTATGGATTGTAACTAGGGCTGGAAATTCGGTTACCCAAAACCGAACCGAACCGAAATATGACGAAAAATGACTAACCAAAACCGAACCAAAATAATATTTTGTTAACCAATAACCGAACGGCAATAACCGATTCGTTTATTGGTTAACCAAAAACCGATATAAATTTAAAACAATTGCAAATTTCTAATTAATAATCTGATTAATAAAAAACAAGACCGGTCAAGCCCAAAACAAGTTAATCCCAAAATAGCACGTTCCTTCCAAAACATGTTCAAAATCAAAACAACAAACGTCCAAAATAAACAAGTTCGGATCCAACAAAAAAACCACACATACGAAATAAACAAGTCCAAAGTTCAAACAAAACAAGTTCGATATTCAAATTAGCATTAACGTCTTCAAGTCTTCAATCATCAACCTCGATCTTTCTTCCTTTTCTCGAACTAGGAAACTACAATAAAATTCAACAAAGTAAGATAATTTAAAAAAAAAAACATACTACAAATGTAAGTTTATAAATTTAAGCACATACATGTTGTTTCCATCTTTCTAGCGTCATTCCATCCACTCCCTGCTCCCTCAAATTCTTATATTCATAGAGCTAAAAACTGTAATTGCAAATAAATAAATAAAACATACTACAAATGTAAGTTTTTAAATTATAATATTTATATATATTTAAAGGACACAAACTTACCATTTAGAAATTCTTGTTCTTGTTCTTCCTCATGTTGATCTTCTTCAACTTTCTTTTGAATTGAGCTTGATCTTAACCAATCCTCGGTGCATAGCAAGGCCTCAACCGTACTAGGAGATAATGAACTTCTAAATATATCAAGAACACGACCACCGGTGCTAAATGCAGACTCGGAAGCAACTGTGGATACGGGTATAGCTAAGATATCCCTTGCCATCTCTGATAAAATAGGAAAACGCACACCATGCTTGGACCACCAAATGAGGATATCAAAATTAACCTCTTTCTTATATTTCTCAGCGAGGTACAGTGTCAATTCTGAATTATCAGAATCATCCTCCTCATCATCACTACTGTCCAACATCAGACTACAAAAACCTTGTCGATCTTCTCGCCCTTCATTCGGAGAATGCATCGAAGACTGAGAATGAGAAGGTGTCGGAGTCTGAGATTGAGTAGCAGCAGCCAACATCCTCTTATAAACGTCAAACATCTCAAATACAGATTCTCTCACCTCTCTCGCCAATTCGCCGGCACGAACACTTCCATACACTTTCTTCAAACATTTTTCCACGTGTTTCATTTTTTGTCGTGGATCAAGGACAGCAGCAATGTACAGAGTTTTCGTGTAGTTGTTTTCGCTGAGCGCCTTATATTAGAGTTATGAGATTTAGCTCTAGGTGTTAAGCGGTGGATCCTTGGAGTGCTAGAGTGCTGCGTCACTTGGTCTGCATACTTTGATCATTTTATCTACCGTTCTCTACCTTGTAATAGTTTTGTTTGATTCTAAATGACATGAAACATATTACATATATCTTGTCTCCTATCTACTTGCTGTTCAAGATTACAAGATTGTGATTTGAGTATTTCCTTTGAGAGGGTGATTCTCTTAGAGATTTGGTTTCTCCTCTGAGTGCGTTGCTACCAGGCGCCCAGAGACTTGTAACTCAGCGCATACCTCTTAGGCGCCGAGTACTGATTTGAGCACCTCTCCTAGGCGCTTGAATCTTAGGCGCCAAGTATTGAGTGAAGCGCTGAGTGGGTTGACACTTTGAAGGTTTTATGCTTTCTACACCAACTTCGGGAAAAGTTGGTATCTTACGTCGAAGACGTAATTTCACTTCATCTTCATCTTGTTCGCCATCGTTGCAATTTCAATATTCGAGTTATTCTCCAACTCGGAAATGAGATCGAATAAGTCACATATTTCTTTGAAAATCAAATGCGATGTGACATATGAAGTACCAGAGACAAGACGAGTAAGCTCATAGAATTTCTTCAAGTACTCCATCATCTTCCGAACATTAATCCAATCTTCTTCGAGAGGCGGCCCAATAGGAATGAGATTGTGTTTCTTTTGCATCAAGTCAGTTATAAATGATGGATTCATTGAGCCGAGTAGTTTCAATGCAGCTTCATATGGCTCAGCTGCCTGTAGCATAAAATAAGTAGAGTTCCACCTCGTCGGCACATCCAAGGTGAAAAATTTCTTGCAATCAATCTGCAATGCCTTTACACAATTTTGGAACTGTTCACTTCGCATAGGGGACGCTTTAATCCACTTCACCGCCTCTCTCACTCGTCTAACTGACATTCCAATCTCCTCTAAGCCATCTGACACAATCAAATTCATAATATGTGCGACACAACACACGTGTAGGTACTTGCCACCCAAAATGATCGCATTTCTGTTATCTAGAAAACCCCAAAAAATAGTGAATTGCTTTGTCATTTGCAGTGGCATTATCCATCGTGCAGCAAAATATTGTCTTTAAATCCCAGTCGCCAAGAGATTCAATGATCGAATTAGCAATTTCATCCCCTTTATGGCCAGAAATCTTCTTAAAGCTGATAATTTTCTTGTGCAGATCCCAACTATGTCCAATGAAGTGAGCAGTGACGCAAATAAAGCTTGTGTTGTTTATCGCAGTCCAACAATCTGTGGTGATGGACACTGTTAAATATGACTCGAATCGGAAAGAAAACGGAACGAAATTAATTGGTCGTGGGCTCGTGGCTCGGCTTCCGGTATTAGGCACTACTCCTAATTAATTAATTAATGGGTGTCACAATTGAATTAATTGTGCACAGCGTATGATGGATGGGAAAAAGGAGCTACGGGCGTGAGTTGGTTTGCGAGCCAACCGACTTATGTTGTGCAATATAATTTTGGTTCGTTTTGATTTATTTATTTGTTTAAGGGATTATAATTATATTGGAAATATAATTATATTCCTTATGGATTTAGGAGTCGTATATTAGAAAAAAGATTTATTCCAAATTCTAATAGTTTCCAATTTGATAAATTTGCTACACCTATAAATTGAGGTTCTCCGGTAGACGAAAATCATAGAGTACAATAGATCATAGAGTGCAATATAGTGCAATAGATCATAGAGTGCAATAAGGTGAATTATTGTAAGCCTCAACAATGTAGTCGATTGGTTCTTTCTTCCCGTGGTTTTTTCCCGTGTTTCGGGTTTCCACGTAGTGTTCGTTCTTTTCGTTTATCTTTTCTTCGCATCTCATATATATTTCGAGAGTCGTGAGGGATTTAGTGTTTCAATATTCGCAACAAGTGGTGTCACAGCATCGTAAAAGAGCACAACAAGTGGTATCAGAGCTAAGTTACGATCCTGTGACCTGTTATCAAGAGCTTTCGTGGGGATCCCAGACGGGGAATCCATACAAGGCGGGCGTTGCGGATATTGGTGTTTCTAGATCCAGGTGGAGCTTGAGAATATTTTGGGAGATGGCGACGATGGTTGATATTCGGTGTTAGATCGGAACACGTGGTTCTCTTCATGGCGATTCAAGGTGGAGTTGGTTCAGTGGTTCTAATCAACATGGATCTTGATGATGCGTTGCTGAGGCATGGACGATGTCAAGCGCGATGGACCCACAAGAGAAGATATGGGAGAATAGAAAGGTGAGGTATAATTGACCTCTATCCCTCCGGTGATTTGTTTCATGCGGTCGCGGCTTTGCGATCGAGGGAGACGATGAAGGAGGTTTTGAGTAGTGAAAATCCGGGGAATGTCTTGGTGTCCAGAGTTGGAGAAAGATGAAGAAATTCCAGGGGGTTTGTCATTATTACAAGAAAAGGGGCGTGGTGAAAATCTAGGTGAATTTCTTAATGGCCAAGGTGGAGCATGGAAGAAATTCTAGGAGGTTTGTCACTACTGCAAGGAAAAGAGTCACATGAAGGGGGACTGTCAGGCCCTGATGAATCAGAAAAAGGAATCGAAGGTGGTCGATTCCGGAGAAGGAGGTTTTCCTGATGGGGAACTCCTGGTTGTCTCTGATTTGGGAAACGAGTGAAGGGTGGATCTTGGATTCTAGCCGTAGGGGATACCCCTACGGGTCCAACCTACGGAGATGCTGTAGGGAACCCCTACGGGGAGAAGGCGAGGCAGAGACGAGCTTCCCAAGGGGATGCCCCCTACGGCATTAATTCCCCGTAGGGGATGAGCTCCCTACGAGTAAGCCCCTACGTCCAAATCCCGTAGGGGATGCCGTAGGGGATGGGGATGCCGTAGGGGATCCCTACGGAAATGGCCGTAGGGGATCAGCTGTTTTTTTGTAGTGGACCCCATTCCACCACCAATTTCACCAGGTTGTAAATTCAGAATGGACACTAGAAAAAAACCGCGGATCCCCTACGGGGATCCCCTACGGGAAATTTGCCGTAGGCATCCCCTACGGGATCCCCTACGGGGAATTCTATATAGACGATCCCTACGGGCACTACTACGGCTGTAGCCGTAGGGGTGAATCCCGTAGGGGTTACCCGTAGGGGGAAGCGCGCGCTTTGGCGCGCCTAACTTCCCTCCAATACGTACTACGGGGTCCCCTGCGGGAGACCCGTAGGCCAGTAAACCCTACGGCACTTTCCCCGTAGGGGATTATAATTGAGGACCCCTACGGCAATACCCGTAAGGGAGCCCTACGGCTGCTATCCCGTATGGGTGGCTTACGGCATTTCCCCGTAGGGGATTATTAAACGACATCGTTTTGGAAGCTGACTTATGCCCTACGGGCATTATTAATCCACACTACGGCAATCCCCGTAGGGGACCCTTACGGGAACGACCCCGTAGGGGATTATTAAAACGTCATCGTTTTAAATACTCACTTATGGCCTACGGCGACGAGCCGTAGGGGTAGCCGTAGGGGAAATCTTAATATCAGAAACGGGCAGAACACTTATTTCATTCTGTTCTTTTGTTCTTCGCTTCACAGAGAAAAAGGGCGAGCGGCGATTTCCGGCGAATTGAGGCGTGCTCCAGCGAATTCAAGTGCAACCGACGTTTTGTGGTCCGATTCTCCAAAGATTTCAGGTTTGTTCCTCAATTTTAAACTTTTAATGGTTTAATTTTTTGATTTTGAAAAATCTAGGGTTTGGTAGAACTTTTGTTTTTTTAAAAATTGTTATTCATATTGTTGTTATGGAGCATGCTAGTTGTATTAGAACTCGAATTTTGTTGATTTTGTGTTTCAAAAATTGGAGAGAAAAATGAATTTAGGGTTTATGTAAATTTCGATTTTGGGACTGTTTTCTGGAGAGAAGAGGGTTGTTTCTGGGGGTGGGTTTTTGACTGTATTGTGTTTTTCGAAGGAGAGAAGAGGGCTGCTTCCCCCGGCGGCGATTTCCGGTGATTTCAAGGTTAGAACTCGAGCAAGTGACCTCGGTTAAGCCAATTCTTCTTCATTTTCAGGTTTGACTCTCTTTTTGAACTTTTAATGGTTCTAAAACTTGATTTATCAAAACTGTGGTTGTTTTGAACTTTATGATGAAGTCTATGAAAACTTGAAGTTTAGTGCTTATATTTTTCAAGTCTTTGTCGTGTGTTGTTTGCTGGGAATGAATACAAAGGGGGGAGTGATTGTTGGTTTGAAAATGCATGATGATTAAGTGAACTATGTTTTTTATTTCAAAAGTAAAATTTAAGTATTTTGATTTTTTTTAGTATGTTTTTGAAAAGATAAATTGAAGTGAACTATTATGTTTTAGTATGTAAGTTGCAAAATTTAAGGATATTATGCTTTATGTGTTTAGTATTATATATTCTATCTACAAGAGCTTAGACCCGTTTGAGATTTAATATCGAACTTACCATTCGATGTTGAATCTTGAATTGTCCCATTTTTGGACAGTTTGAGAATGTGATTATGATGTTCTTTGTTAGTTGATATGTGTTTCGATTATGGACTTATTTTAAGATTTGGTTAGTTATTTCTCTACGTTCTCGGGTACATTGAAACACGTGTACTTAGAGAACTGTAGGGAAGTGCTGCCAAATTTTTTAAGTCCATTCGAGACACTAACTAACAAAGAACATCATATCACATTCTTGAATGGGATAGGACCCTTACCAATAAAGCAATTACAACGCATATGTGCTGTCGAATTCATGTCAAAATCTCATTAAATTTTTTAAATGTGTATGATTGTTTAGTATACTTTCTTAAATGTGTATGATTGTTTATTTTGTTTAAAAATTATCTCATTAACTTTTTTAAATGTGTATGATTGTTTAGTATACTTTCTTAAATGTGTATGATTGTTTATTTTGTTTAAAAATTATCGTTTTAATTCTATAGAATGAACTCTGATCGTAATTGGATGTACAAACGGAGGGTTGGCGGTTATCTGTCTAAGGAATATATTGATGGAGTAGAGTCATTCATTGAGTTTGCAAGAATAAATGCTGAATGGAAAGACGGTGATAAGTTGAAATGTCCTTGTAGTCGAAAGAGGTGTAGCAATATTAATTACTTGGACATTGAGACAATCACGCAGCATCTGCTGAAACATGGGTTTGTTCCGGGTTATTACACATGGCTATTCCACGGCGAAGGCCATCTTTATGAACACGTTCAGAATCAGAATGTGATCCCTGTTCGAAGCCAATCAAACATTCCGGCCGATCCAAATCCATACATCGATATGATCCGTGATGCTGCTGGTCCTTCATTCAATCAGTCTGAAACAGTTGAGGAACCACCCAATCCAGAGGCTCAAAGATTTTATGATATGTTGAAAGCAGCGAATGACCCATTGTACAAAGGATGTGAGACGCATTCGAAGTTGTCTTTTGTTGCTAGAACGATGAATATAAAGTCCGAGTGTCACATCTCAGAGAAAGGTTACGACCTATACGGATCGTTGATCAAAGAACTGTTGCCCGCTGGTAACTTGGTAACTGAAAACTTCTACAAGAGCAAGCAACTACTTCGAGGCATGGGTTTACCAGTTGAGAAAATTGACACGTGTATCAATAACTGTATGATATACTGGGGAAGCGAAGACCGTGACAGAAAGAGTTGTAAGATTTGTGATCATCCGCGATTCAAACCAGTGAACACGCCCAGTAACAAACGGAAGAAGACAAGCACACCGTACAAGAGAATGCATTATTTTCCTTTGACGCCCCGTTTGCAGCGTTTGTATGCATCTAATGCCACAGCTGCGGACATGAGATGGCATGCCGAACATGTTGTCAAAGACGATATTATGCATCATCCATCAGATTCAATGGCTTGGAAGCATTTCAACCAAGAACATCCAGACTTCGCAGCTGATTCTCGAAATGTCAGATTAGGTTTATGTACCGATGGGTTTCAACCGTTTGGAAGTTTTGGTCAACAGTACTCTTCATTGCCCGTAATACTCACACCTTACAATTTGCCACCGCATATGTGCATGAAAGACCAGTACATGTTTTTAACCGTATTGATCCCAGGGCCAAAAAACCCGAAAGACAAAATTGACGTGTTCCTACAGCCGTTGATAGCTGAATTGCTTAATTTGTGGGAAAATGGTGTTGCATCCTATGACATATCTAGGAAACAAAATTTCATGCTTCGTGCTGCATTGTTGTGGACAATTAGTGATTTCCCAGCTTACTCGATGTTATCGGGTAGAAGTACTGCAGGTAAAGAAGCATGTCCCAACTGTATGGAACGTTCTGAAGCGTTCAGCTTACGATGCAGTGGAAAACAATCTTGGTTGGAGCGCGAAATCCCGATAATATTGTGCAATTTGGAAAGGATCTTTCCCCCGAGCTTCTTCGATTCGATGGAGCATTTACCTGTTCACCTGCCACACGAAGCCAAAATTGGTGGTCCAGTCCAATACAGATGGATGTATCCATTCGAGAGGTACCTTCGAAAATTGAAAAACAATGTAAGAAACAAGGCTAGAGTAGAGGGTTCGATCGCGAATGCTTATCTGATTGAAGAGACTGCTACATTCATGTCATTCTATTTTGAAGATCACGTGCCTACCAGGATTAACAGTTTGGGCAGAAATGAAACAAATAATGACATTGAAGTAGGTACTCATCATGGCGATCGACTTTCATGCTTCATACAACGGGGAGAACCTTTTGGGGGAGCACAAAAAAGGTTTCTAACCACGAAAGAGCTCGATGCAGCTACAATCTATGTGTTGTTGAATAGCCCTGAAGTCGAAGAGTATGTAAAGTAAGTTTCAAACTACAAATCGCACCTGAAGTATTAATCAATATGATCTTTCACTACTAACTTATTAATATTTACTATGTCTATGTGTGTAAAAGTATATACACAGAGATGGTGAAGCAACAGGACCCGAGAATCTCAGATGCGAGGCTCAATGAAAGACTAGACAAAGAATTTGCCCGCTGGTTTAAAGAATATGTGAGTTTGTAACTTATTACATTTTCAAAGAATGAACTTCAATTACTAGTTAAATTGTTCATTGTTCAAATGTGTAGGCTGAAGACCCGTCAAACAATGTTGTAAACGAAGACATTCGAAATTTAGCAATAGGGCAATCTGCTTTCGTGACAGTATATCCCGGCTGCAAGGTCAATGGATATAAGTTTCACACTGTTGAATATGGGTCTAACAGAACGTCGTCAAATATGGGTGTTTGTATTCGAGGAAGTAGCTACTCATCTGAAGATGATGACTACTATGGACTTCTAAACGAAGTTTTATATCTCGACTACACGGGAATGCTTCAAAATAAAGTCTTGATGTTCAAATGTGAATGGTTTGACCCTACACCAGCAGGCACGAGACTAGATCGGCGATACAGACTGGTCGATATCAATCACAATCGACGTTTCAGAGGCTACGAGCCATTCGTTTTGGCATCACAAGCTGAGCAAGTTTATTACTCAGCTTACCCGAGTACTCGTAGAGAGAATAAAGATTGGTGGGCAACATATAAGATAAAACCAAGGGCTTCCATAGAATATATTGAACATTTGTCAGACTCTTTTCAAGAAGAAATAATTGATGATCACGTCCCGGTACAAGCAGACGATGCGTTGCTTTTGTTAACAAATCCAAATATCAATCAAGAAGACACTGAAATGCACGAAGATGCTGATGCACTAAATGATGATAGTGATGATCTAGGATCGTTTGATGAGGATGATGATAATATAGTGTCATCCTCAGGTAATATTGGAATGATGTGTAATATTGTTGTTAAATATGTTTGTAAATTAATATTATTGTTGTTTTTGTATATGCAGATGGCGGGTCGAGGTAAACGTAGAGTTGGAGGTGGAGGTGGAGGTGTTCGTAGACTGAGTGATCGTGATGGCGATGACGACACCTTCATGCAGTCTCCTTCTTCAGGGAGTGTTCCAGCGACTCCTTCTTCAGGGAGTGTTCCAGCGACTCCTACTGCTGAGCTGACTCCTGCTGCTACTCCTCCGAGTGCAGATGCATCCTCTTCAGCTGCTCCCCCTCCTCCTGTCGAGATTTGGCCAGAGGGAAACACGTAAGTTTAATTTTATTTGAATTTCAGTAACTATAAGTTTTGTCTTTTGTTAATCTAATCTTTTTAATGCAGTTTTATAGCTCGCAATAATGCGAACATTGCAGCCGAGCTCCGAGAGATCATTGAGGCTCGTATCCACCCAGATGGATACACTCTTGCTAAGGTCCCTAAGGTCCATCAGGACATTTATTGGACCGAGTTTAAGGTACGTGTGTTGATACTTTATTCTTCTACACATATGTTTGATTTTACTAACTGTATTTATTTTGTCTGTTTTGAAGAAGCGCTTTTCTTGGGATAGGAGCAGGTTCAGTGATGCTGTGATCTATAAACATTTCAGAGGAGTGCTGATGAGGAGGTACAGCAGCCGCGTGAGCGAGTGGCGTAAGAAGTGGAGGGCCGATCAGACAAAGCCGAGGTGTGTGCCCGATGAAGTGTGGAAGAGGTGGTTGGTGATCTTCGACTCAGATGACTATAAAGAGAGGTCTGAGCGTAACACGAAGAATCGGATGAGTGAGCCCGATGGGCCGGGCACCGGCATTTCAAAGGCCGCTGGAGGATCCCGATCGGGCGTCAGATATGCCATGGACATTGTAAGTTTATAAATTAATTATGTTTTCATATTTTAAATTATATTTGTTCTTTAATTATACACGTTTTTATATTTTGAAGGCTCAGGAGTTAGGTCGACCTGCGACGGCTCTGGACGTTGCAAAACGTCTGCACATGAAGAAGGACGAGACCCCGACATCTCAGCGAGCACATCAGCTCATTGTAAGTTTATAACTTTAACAATTTGAGTTTTTCTAAATTTTATGTTTAAATTATTCTTGACTAATTAAAGATTTCTTTTAGACTTCGGTGGAGCAGACTATTGAGGAGCGTCGAGCCTCTACGCAGGAGGAGCCCGACGTGGACGAGGTTTACCTGAGCGTCGCCCCGAAGAAGAAGAATAGGATCTTCGGAACGGGCGCTTTAGCGAAGGTATCGATTTTAATTGTTTGTTTATTCTTAAAATTAACGAGTTTAATTGTTTATTTACTCTTCCGTCTGCTTCAGGTCTTCAGCAGCTCTTCCTCCTCATTTTCTGTGTCCTCCTCGTCTGGCCCGTCAGAGTCGGAGGAGCGCTTCAGACAGGCTTTGAGAGAGGAGTTCGAGCAGAAGCAAAAAGAGACCGAAGAACGTCTTGCTCGGGAGCGAGAGGCTGAGCGTGCTGCTGATCGTGAAGAGCTACAGAGGGGGTTCGCTGAGAGCATGAGAGAGATGGAGCAGCGTTTACGAGAGGAGCTTCTACGTCGACCACCTCCACCTCCTTGATTAGTACACATAGTGTGTTGTTATCCTTATTTTGTTAACTTGATATTTTAGATGTTTTTGAATGTTTTTGGATACTTTGGATTGATTTTGGATGTTTGTTTATTGTGTTGATTTGAATGATTTTCATATTGTGTTTGTGTAGAATTTGAGTAGCAGGATTGAATTGGATTGTATTCAGGTTTAAATTGGATTGTATTCGGTTATTTGTGTGCAGGTTTGGGCAATAAAAACAGAAATTGCCCTGCCAAAAAAACAGCAGAATCCCTACGGCAAACGCCGTAGGGATTGCACTTGTATGTCCCCTACGGCTAAGCCCCGTAGGGATGTCACGCTATGAGTCCCCTACGGCTACTCCCGTAGGGGATAGGCAGCCCTCAACCCCTACGGCGTTTGCCGTAGGGGATCACCTCTGAGGCTTCCCTACGGGATCCCCCGTAGGGGAAACCCCTACGTCCTCCCTTACGGCGTCGACGTCGGCCGGGCCTACGGGGGAGAAGGGGCGGGGGGAACCTATCCCCTACGACCTCCCTTACGGGAATCCCGTAGGGGATTTCCCCTACGGCGCGTATTTGCCGTAGGGATCAAGCTCCCTACGAGAGAACCCCTACGCCAAAATCCCGTAGGGGATGCCGTAGGGGAATGGCTTCCCTACGGGAATCCCTACGGGAATGGCCGTAGGGATCCCGCGATTTTTTTGTAGTGGGATTGATCGGCTTCTTCTGCTTGACGACGAGTACAAACAATTGTGTGATTTTTCAAGGCTGTAGTGCCATTCCTATTCGTGTCAGCCCTAATCAATTTCTTACATACTTTGCATTTTCCTTTCAGAACTTCTATTGGAGGATCTCCTTCTAAAACAATTATCTGATGATAGTAATCCCAACGAGATGATCTTGTTCGAAATCTTTTACGTTTTCTTACACTTGCAGTCGAATCAATCTGAGTTGGACCATGTTCTTCAACTAATAGAGCTGGCTCTGCTACTGGTTCATTGCTAGCATCTTCCTGTGGTGGGTCCATCTAAAAAAATAATATATAAGAAGTCAACAACCACGTAAACATAATGTACTCCTAAAGAAGAACAAAAACAGGGCACAAATAATTACTCACAAAGAGGGTGAAAGTTACTCACATTAAATAATTACGGTGAAAGTTACTCATATTAAATAATTACACTATTAAAACAAAAGATTCATTTTTAATATAAAAATACCAATTTCATATACCTTAACCTAGCTCTATGAACGTCTAAAATTATTATCCAGCACATACACAAACAAAAACAAAAAACAAAATTTTTATCATGAAAAACATTAACTCCTTAGTGCTTAAGATTTATTTAACACATGCTACGGTTAATTAGCACTTGGACAATTTAAAAAAATCATAGAAACCACTACGACTCACCAGCAGGAGGCAGGCAGAGAGAGCCGCGATGGCAGGGCCAGTGGGTGGGTTGAAGATTTAGGGTATCAGAGTAGTGACTTCACAACGAAGAGCGATGATGAAAATTGAAAAGAAATAAAAAATCTTAAAAGTTAAAAGAGTATATACCTGGACTTTGGTGAAGACGAAGAGTCCAAAGAGATGAAAAATATGAAAAGTTGTGCTAAAAGTATCTTTAAAAGTTATAAGATAAATGAAGAGACGGTGTTGTAAGATAAATGAAGAGACTCACTAATTATTACTTTACATAATTATATATTTACATCCTATTTGTAGACTAGTAATAAATTCTAAGCCTTTAACTCTTAAGTAAAAATAAATAAAAAATAATTAATTAGTTTTTATAGTACGGTTAGTTGGTTATTTCTTAATCGGTTTCGGGTAAACCGAACACCGAATAAAAAAAATTGGCGTACCGATATCCGAACTGATAACCGAAAAATCGGTTATCGGTTAATTGATTATTGCATTATTCGGTTCAGTTATCGGTTTAACCAAAAAAACGGACCGAAATTTCCAGCCCTAATTGTAACTAATTCTAAAGTCAACAATTACAAGCAACAATGCACAAAAATACTACTAGTACTTAAAAATCTTATAAAAAAAATGATTTATATTGACATCAAAATACAAAGAGTACAAAATTAAGACTATGGTATTCTTCTTTTCTACAACCATCAAAATACTTTGCATATTTTTAAAAAGAAATTTTCACAGTAAAATAAAAGTTTCTCGCAATACAACTCAGTTTGGGGAAATCATTCAACTCTAAAACAAAAATTCTTGTAGTAGTATAATTCTAAACAAACTTTCCACTGTAAAATAAAAAAAAAAAACCCAATCAAGTAATCGTTTTCCCCAATTGAAATTAAAAATAAAGTTTTCCGAATAAAAAATGCAACATGAGCTTAATAGAAAAGAGAGCCATGGACGACTTGGAATTTTGATGTTTTTCGTTGGATTTGTGGATTGGTTGTTGGACGAAGATTTTTGGGTTCTTTGAATGAGAAAAAACGTGATGTATGTGTTTGAGTTTGGGTGTTTTCTTAGGTTTTTAATTTATTTTATATTATTTTATCTTTTTTTTTTCTTTAACTGAAGGAAGACAAGAACGCAAACAGAGAATGAGAAAATAAGAGGACTTGATATCTCACAATCTGGTTGCCACGTGTGGCACTCTTATTTGTTGGGACCAACAAATCACCAAATGAGATGGTATAACGGGTACATTAAATAATTTCTCAATTTTCTGTCTCGATAATTTATTTTCGAGCCGGAACAATACGGAATTGACGTTTAAAAAGTTTAACCCGCATGTTTCAATCCCGTTTGGATTCGGGTCGAGATCGGACTTACAAAAATTTTAAATTAAAATATAAAATTACCAATAAATTTAAAAATTATATTAAATATTATCGACTTATAAAATAATAAAAATAATATTAACATATAAAAAAATTAAGTTTTTACGAAAAATAAGTTAAAGTATTCAATTTAAAAGACTTTTTTCAATTTTCAAAATATAAATATTTAAGTATTTTTAAAATAAATTATATAAAAAAAATTAAATTATTATGAGAATTGTGAAAATATATTAACTAAGTAAAAAAAATTCAAAATTGATCTCATCCCATCCTTCTAACTTTTGGGATGAGATCGGGACAAAGTAATCACCCTCACAAAAATACATTTTATATATTTTTCACACAAAAATTAATATTGAATTATTTTTTACAAATATTTATTGGATTTTTCACAACATATATGTTGAATTCTTTACAGTTTATGGAGTTCATGTCCATGTAATAATTTGCAATCTTCCTTTTAGACACTATTTTTTCTATAGTGAATTATTTTTTTCAAAAACTCAAAAAAATGATAGATGCACTATATTTATTTATTTTAAATTTACGTATGAATCAATATGATTTTATTTTGTTTTTTTGAATATAATGTATCAATTCAATATAATTTTTGTATGAAAAAATTTGTTATTTTTATATCAATTAATTACTGTAATTAATTGAAAATAGTGAATACTAATAAATTAAATAAAAATACTTTTTATTGCGATCGAGCTGCCGTAACCAAAGTCTGAGTGCATGGCTCGATTGAATAATTATTCCAGTGCTACCAAAGCAAAACACACACACACAAACACACAATCATCCCATGTGGACTTTCTTCCTCACCAAATAACTAAACGAAGGGCTGCAAAAACTCCCGTTGAGAAACAAGTCCGCTAAAACTTTATTAGCCGCCTCCGTGAAATGCGCCCCGTCCCAGTTGACGTACTCCGACGGATCATCGCACGATTTCCTCGCGTAGGCCGACCCGCACGTGTTAAACACGTCGAAATTGTAGGGCCCACCTCCGTACCCGCAGCACGCTTTAAACGCCTCCTTAAACCCGTACTTCCTCGGCCGCCGGAGAAGCTCCAAGACCGCGTTGTAGTAATCCGCGTAAACAATGACCGACTCCGGAAACTCCCTCCTTAGACCCTCGACCGTCGCTTTCATCGCCGAGTTGTGATCCTCCGCAACGCGGTTCACGCTCCCGACGCACCCCATCTCGTCCCGATCCTCCTCGCCGGACGCCAGCGAGAACGAGTACGGCTGGCAGCCGGTCGGCGGCAGCCCTTGGACCACCACGCGCCTCGCCCCTTTCCTCAGCACGGCCCGCAAGAAGCCCGCCGTGCTCTCGACCGCCAGCCTCCGAACGAGGTCGCGCGAAACGGAAGATCCGATCGTGCATGTGTAGTCGTTGGCCCCGATTTCCCCCGCCCAAATCAACGCGTTTTTCAACGCCCCTTTTCTCCCCGAGACCACCTCGTCGAACCGAGCGAGCTGAGTCGAGAGGGAGGACCCGCGGACGAGGTTGAAGGTGATGTTGCGGTTCGAGAAGAAGTCGAGGGGGATGGCGGTGGCACCGCCGACGGCGAAGTTGAGGCCGTGGGCCCGGAGGGCCCGGGCCCGGGCCCGGGCCCGGTAGGGCGGGAGGAAAGGGAGGGAGAGGGATTGGGAGAGGAAGTCGAGGACGATGCGGCCGTCGGAGTAGCGGTTGGTGGGGCGGCGGAAGAAGGTCGAGCCGTACGGAGGGTCGGAGACGTGGTTGAATGCGGCGGGCCCCGTGGAAGTTTTGGTGTTCCCGGTGTCCGTGTAGGAGTCGCCGAAGGCGTAGATTTTGGTGATGGGGGACCCGCGTGTGGCCGGAAAGCGGCAAGAGGAGAGGAGAAGGATGGTGATTAGGGTTGTTTGGAAAATGGGGGTATGGTTGTGAGAATGTGATGAATTTGACACATGATGATAAGATGCTTTCTTATTTAGGGTTACTTTGGTGTTGGTGTATACTAGTATAAGACAAATATGTATTATGTATACGTAGTAGGTTTGGTTAATAAATTAATCATGGACCATATGGATTCATGACTTACACCACCTACGTACGTCTTGTAAGAACTAATTAATTTCTTCAACAACTTGTACTTAAATACCGATTTGAGTGATTTCCAATGGAAGAGTTTTTGTGATTTGAATAGCAAACTATTTGAGTTGAATATTCTCACGACAAGATTTAATTTAATCGATTCAATTCAATTTAAACTACACTGATTTAAATCAACACAACTCGAATAAAGTCAAAATTCACTTGAATATGATTTGATTCACCTCGCAAGAATGTCAAAAAACAAAATAAACACACAAGATAAGGATTTTGCGAATTAGATACATTATGAGAGTCGGGATGCAGCGGTATTATGAAATAATAATACGCATCACTACATACACAGTATGATGCGGTACGTAGCAACAACATAAGTGTTGCGTCAGCATTTGAATGTAAAAATGAAATCGTTTGTTTTGTTAATTATGTGGTTTGCTTGTTTAAGTAACATAGAGATGCATGATAAAATGAACGAAATAAATGTGTTTAGAGTTATGTGTTTTCATTCGATATGAGTTATGCAACATAATAAATTGAGCGAAATAAATAAACGATCGAACACACATGCACACTAAAAATAAAGTGCTAATTAAATTACAATGGAATAATAATTATGTACGCCTATGGGTATTATATACTGGAGTACTATCTAGCTATATGTGTCTTACAACAAAACTATATTATTATATAATTGAAAAAATAAGTGTATTTAATCAATATTTGGACACACATTTCTTTAGTTGTACTTTTTCTATATTTTATACTTAGGGTCGCAATTCCTTTGTAAATAACAAAGGAAATACGAGTCTACGACAACTACTGCATTGAAATTAAGGATGAACACTTACTCCTCAAATTTCGATTTCATTTCGTTCTCATCCCGAAAGTTAGCCGGATAAGAAGTGATCGATTTTGAAAAATGACAATCTCCTCCCATTCCGTCCCATTTTATTTTTTCAACATGAAACAGGATGGGATCGGGACGATCCCATTCTATCCCGTCCCGTCTCGAAAATTTATTTATATAAATATAAATATTATTTTTCACATAAATTAATAAAAATATTAAAATAGTAATCACACTTTCAATTAAATTTATTACTTATTAATATATTTTCACACATCTCATAATAATTTTTTGTGTATAATTTGTTTTGAAAATACTTAAATATTTATATTTTAAAAATGATAAAAATTCTTTTAAATTGAATAATTTAACTTATTTCTCTTAAAAATTGTAAGAATTTTTATTTTATTTGTATTTTGATTGTTTTATAAAGTCGATAATATTTAATTTTATTTTAATTTTTAATTTTATTGGTAAATTTATAATTTTATTTAAAACATTAGGACGTCACAATCCCGTCCCGATCTCGAATTGAACCTAAACAGAATTGGAATATGAGGGATGAACTTTTTAAACGTCAATTTCGTCTCGTCCCGTCCTATTCCGAAAATATAAATTATCCGCAGAAGACGAAATTCCATTAATCCCGTCTTAATCCCGTCTCATGCTCACCCTTAATTGAAACGAAGGAAATATTATTTTCCTATCAAAGATTTGTGAGATTTGTGCTGGGCCCAAAAAACGATCAGGCTTGGTGGGCCGGCTGATCCAACTCCGACCTTTACATGCATCATCTTCATCACAAAAACAAATCAGAATGGGCAGGGCCGATCCTCAGCACTCAGCAGTCAACATATCTGCATATGCTCAAAGTGCGCCCCGACCCCTTTTCTAGAGGGGGCCTTTAAAAAAATAAAATGTACTCCGTATTATATATTTATATTTTTGAAAAAAATAAATTTGAAATATATATATTTTGAAATACTTATTTTAAATACTCTACGTTTTTAACAAAATTTATTTTAATTATTTTATATTTTTAACAACAAATTTCAATTTTTTCATCTTAATTATACTATTTTCACTAACAACAAATTTTAAATTTTGTCAACTTAGTTATTTTAGTTTCAACAAAAAAATTGTTTATTCAAATTTTATAAAATTTATTAAGTAAAATAAAAAAATCTAACAATATTCTAACAATCTTAATAAAAAATAATTAAGATTTTTTTTGTCTAAATCAATTGAAATGTCTTGGGTTCAAACTTAAGGGGGATGTATTGGATTAAGAGTTTGTAGGATTTGAATGGATTTTTAAAGTCTAGGTGTATTCAATCCAGATTTTTAAAAGTCCATTAAAATCTGGAGGTATTCAATTAGGATTTTAAAAAGTCTTTTAAAATCTGTAGGTATTCAAAAGTACATGGATTTTAATTGATTTTAAAAGTGTATGGATTTTGATGGATTTTCTTTACAAAATATAACTAAAATTGACTTTTCAAAATCTCTCATAATTACGAGAGATTTCGATGGATTTCTTTACAACACAAAAACTCAAACCCAAAAAATAAACATAAAACAAGATTTATTTACAACACGAAAACTTAAATACAAAAAATAAAAATAAAACACTTTATAATAATAAAAATTTTATTTGAAAAAATTAATTTTATCATATTTTCATTAAAAATAATTATTTATAAATGATATTAATAATAAATTATTTTGTGATGGAAATAAAAATTATAAAAATTAGAATAATAATAATAATATATTTTTTAATAAATTCTTTGTGATAGAAATAAAAATTATAAAAAATAGAATAATAATGTATTTTTTTATTTTTCTACAAAAATTGGTTTTTTTTATGTACAAATATGTTCATATATATATTTACGTTGAAATTTATGAAAGTTTACGTAAATTAATAAAAATATATATTTTACAATTATTTGAAATCTATAAAAATCCATATAAATCAATAATAAAGTCGGTCAAACTCTCCATAGACTGTATAGATTTCCAAAATCCATTGACTTTTTAAAATCCAAAAAAATCCATTAAAATCCTAAACGAATACACCCTCCTAAAACTTCAATTCAAATGTTCAAAGCTAACAACCCTTGACCAAATAATAAAAAATTGATTATTGCATTATTGTTTTTTTTTTAATCCTCGTTTTTAAGTTTGTGATAATCATTTTTAATTTGTACAAAAAAAAAAAAGATTGCTATAATTTTATTTTTTTTGAAATATGTTTTTTAAAGATTTATGAACTAGTATTTTACCTTTTTAGATTGAATTAAAATTACAACACCTTCTTGATAAATTTGTTTAGAAATATGAAAATTTAGATGTTCAATTTTTTTGATAGTCATTGACTCATGGTGATTTATTAATGTAATTTCTAACTTAAAAAAATATCGATAGTCATATTTTGCTTAGAGCCCTAAAATATTAGAAACGGGCCCGAAAATGGATAAATAGGATCTCCCTGACAAGTCCGCCCACTGTTACCCGAAAAAAGCCCTCGATGAACCTTTAAAATATGGTCAGACTTAAGACTATATATTCTTTGTATTTTGTGAAAAAAGTATGATTATTCGTATAAAATAGAAATATTGTATAATTATTTGTATATAATTACATATGTAAAAGAACTAGCCTATAATGAGATTCCCGCTTTCAATAAAGAGGTCAATTTTTATTAGAGGAAATCATTAGTATTTTGCTTATAATTAAATAACTTATTTTTTTTAATTATAAATTAAAAAATTACGCCCACACTTATCTTTTATAACTTTCAAATTAATTTTTATCATTAATTAAATAAAGTGTATATACAATTTTTGAATTTTCAAATGATGGAGTATATAATTATTAATATATAATTATCCTAAATAATGTAAATTAAACCATAAAAACTAGTATTACACTTAAATTAAAAATCGTAAATTATGGAGAGTATATTATAATTATGAAATCTAAAATACCTTATAACTTGATATATTCTTTAATAAATACTAAAATTACATTTATTTGATTTTGCTTAAATGTCCAAGCGCAAATTATTAAGGAGAGTCTATTGATTTGGAATTTGATTTGATTTATTAAGACTTTTAAAGTTTGGAAATGTTCAATTCCGATTTTAAAAAGTTCATTAAAATCCTGAAGTATTCAACTTGAATTTTAAAATATCAATTAAAATCTATAGGTACTGATTAGTTTATGGATTTTTAAAGATTTTAAAACTCCATTTATTTTAAAAGTTTCTATTTAAAAAATACAAAGGAATTACACTCTTCCAAATCTCTCGAGAGATTTATACGAATTTCTATTTAATCAACTAAATTATTTTAAAAAATAATAAAAATTAAAAAATTATATAAAAATGACAAAATAGGAAAAATATGTTTTTAAGAAAAAAAATATTGAAGAAGAAGAAAAAAATTAATATTTTAAATAACAACTATGATTTAACTATCAATAAAATTTTAAAAAAATTAAAAATATTTTTTTACGATAAAAATAATTAAAAATATTTTGAAAATTTTTAGTGATATAAATAAAAGATAAAAATGATACTATATTAATATTTTTTTGAATTATTTAAATTATTTTGTTTATACGAAAATGTATTTTATATAACGGTTGTATAAATAATTAATGCTCGAAAGTTTATGAAAATTTATGTAAATCAATGAAAATCGTATATTTCAAAATCTTTTAAAGTTTATGAAAATCCGTATAAATTAATAATAAAAGTCAGTCAAACTCAAAAGACTCGTGGATTTTCAAAATCCATTTACTTTTTAAAATTTATAAAAATCTAACAAAATCGAATACACTTAAATCTGTAAAACCAAAATTTACTATCTTATAATATATATCAAATATTTGATAAAATTAAAGACATATTTAATGAAATTTACTTTTAAATTATGCAGAATTAATTAAAAACTCATAAATAATTATAATAATTGCATTATAATTATTGAAGGAAAACAATCTACCTACGAGATTTTCCAATTTAATTTATATCTAAACAAAATCGATGCAATTTTAAAGTAGGAAATTTTCATTTTTCCCATTTTGGAGAGAAGGAAAAATATCTTTATTATTTGGGTCAACATGTTTATTTTCTCAAGGGTAATCTCGTCATTGTCATGCAAATAACGGGCAGTTCTTCAACAAAAATGATAAAAGCCCGATTAAGAACTCACAGGCTCAGCCCGCCCTCATTCGCCATTAATACGTCACAACCCACACATTACACACCCCAACGCAGTT
The DNA here is from genome assembly GCA_954870475.1 of Euphrasia confusa. Taxonomy (NCBI): domain Eukaryota; kingdom Viridiplantae; phylum Streptophyta; class Magnoliopsida; order Lamiales; family Orobanchaceae; genus Euphrasia; species Euphrasia confusa. Next base: position 32,411,237 of record OX940960.1, read on the forward strand.
TATAAATCATTTCCTCTGTAACCCTAGTTTTTCCCCCAATTTCAACCATCGCCACACCATCAACAATCTGGATGCTCCAGCCATGGCCACCGCCATCCCTCCCGACGATCCGCCTCTGCTACCGGAATCTCCCCCGTACGTCGCCGATCCGATGCCGCCTTCTCCGACCACACTCCAGCATCACCACTCCAAAAAGCCTGTCTTGATCCGTTCGGTTTGGTCGGAGAACCTAGTTTCGGAGTTCTCACTCATCAGCGACCACATCGACCGGTTCCCGTTCGTCTCCATGGACACCGAGTTCCCCGGCGTCGTCTTCCGCAACCAGCGCTATTACGACCCGCTCGATCTCTACCTGACCCTCAAATCCAATGTCGACGCGCTCAAGCTGATTCAGGTGGGGATCACCCTCTCCGACGCGTCCGGGAACCTCCCCGACCTTGGGTTTCCCGACCGTCGCTTCATCTGGGAGTTCAATTTCTGCGACTTCGATGTCTCGAGTGACGACCACGCGCCCTGCTCCATCGACCTCCTCCGCAACCAGGGTGTCGATTTCGAGCGCAGTCGCAAGATTGGGGTCTCCACCTCCCGCTTCGCAGAGCTCATGGTGTCGTCGGGCCTCATCTGCAACGACAATGTCACTTACATCACATTTCACAGCGGCTATGACTTTGGCTACCTCATCAAGGCCATAACAGGGAAATCCCTCCCGGGAAGCTTGCGGGAATTTCTGAATCTGCTGAACGTCTTCTTTGGGGATCGAGTTTATGACGTGAAGCACTTGATGAAGTTCTGTCAGGGACTGCACGGGGGACTGGAAAGGTTGGCGACGTCTCTAGGCGTGGAGCGTGTGGCTGGGAAGTGCCACCAAGCTGGGTCAGATAGCCTGCTGACTTGGCACGCGTTTGAGAAAATTAGGGCTGTATACTTCAGCAAGGGTGACAATGAGAAGGGTCTTCTTCTTGACCACTATGCTGGAGTGCTGTATGGGTTATAGAGATCCTTGATATGTGATTTAGCTTCTGCACTCTAGATATGTGCTGGAGCTTTTGTGAAAAAAGGTATATGGTTCTATTGGCTTTGTTATTCCCCTGATCTACTGTTGAATCCTTTCGTATAATATCAAAAGCCAGTCTCCAATTCACTTTTCTTTCGTAAAAGGTTATATTGTTATTTGCTTGCACATAAATTATACACATATTGGGCATGCATTGTGATTGAATGTTTATTTGGATGAAAACGTGTTATTTGGCGGAAATTAATCTGAATTCCTTAGGGAATGAGTCTTTGTTTTTAGGGTAACAATAATGGTAATGATTTTGTGATGCTTCATAAGATATTTTTGGTTGGGGTTAAATTCAGGGTCTTGGATTATTTTAGGTTGGTGTGGAAGAGAACTTAGTGCTTTGTGTATGTGTCATGTAACAACCAACAAGTATCTTGTTTCTTAGGCGGTTAGACTTGTTCTATTGTTATCCATCGTTTGATGATTCTATTGAGCAAAGAGATAGGTTCAATGTTATCTTATGAACTACTATTATTTAATGCATTTGGTAGGAATAGACCTTCGTTGAAAAGCAGTCTGTGAGGTCTTAAGAAAGGTGAGGCCGCGAGAGAGACTTGAGGTCCTGAGGAGTGTGTTTTGATTTTTTGAAAAGTTTAGTCTCTATGCTTGTGCCTTTCTGTTAATTGCGCCACTGACCAACTATTTTCTGTTCTCTCTCTCTCTTTCTCTTGGACACTCGGTATTGGTTGATGCAAGCACGCACTTTGCTAAGGTTTTCCGAGTAATCTGAGTACTGGTTTAAGATTGTATAGGTTGGTGAACCAACTTATTCATTTACAAATTCAATGTAAACCATGTTGAAGTGCAAAAAGGCGTTTGAACCCTGCCCATAACCCCTAATATATTTATAGATTAATGGTAAGGACAATGTTAGTTGTTTTTGAATTATGTCAGTGTAGCAAGACAGAGTTGAGATAGGGGGTTAAATCAAATGTGACTGGTATATGCATGTTGGAGTTGTTGTGATTGTAAGTCATCAAAATTCTCGCTAGGGTTGTGGGACCGAGTGTAAGGGGACTGAACTGCGGGTATGCCTATTTGTGTTTATCTTTGTGGCACATCCAATCCAAGTGCTAAAGACGATTTCGAATGAATCTAGAAAATCATTGGTCAAGTTCTTTTTTATGTCTGGGTCTATGGAAAACTAATCTTATCTAGGAATTAATATTTGTGACTCTTTTACTTGAATAGAAGAATCTTTGGAAGGGTGTTTGTTCGACAGGTGTGATGCTTTTGATTTATTCTCATACTTGATGAAAGTATTAAGTAAACGGAGATTAGGTTGGGTTGGGTCGGGACCGATGGCCTGAATCTTGGTAAATGGAGTAGATGAAAATTAGTTTTGTAAGATCTTAGAAGAGAGACTTGTTTGGGAGCCTTTGCACCTTATTTTGATGTAATCATTGAAAGGCACAAGCTGAGTCATATTGATGTGAATGGTCCCTAATTTTAAGATACATGGACCATCAATCTTGGTATCTATGAAAAGCACATCATCACATGTTGTGGTCCAGCATGATCATGTAATGTTCTTACATGAATGAGAAATGAACTTCAAGGACAATTGTGATATTTGTTTGCAAGTAGGGTTTGCTATAACATACCAATGTTAATCCAACTTAAAATATAAAGTAGGGTTTGCTGTAAGATTTACAACCCGTTTTTTGTCCTTTAAACCCGATTACCTGTGTGGTCTAGCCGCAATCTACTAGGTTGAGGTTGACCCGACTTGCTGAATGATATATCCTATTCCTTGCATTATAATCAACTTTTAGTATTCAAGTTGAAAAGGAGGAATTGTATTTTTCAGAGTACTAAATTGTCATTTAACATTTTATGTTGGGATTTTAAGGGGTAACCCATTAAAGATTATTAAGGGGTTTAAATAATAATTTATGATTAGTTAGATAGAAAATAAACTAAGTATTAAATATTTTAAAAATTATTATTATTATTATTATTATTATTATTATTATTATTATTATTATTATTATTATTATTATTATTATTATTATTATGTGTGGGCTTATTAATGTCTAGCCCAGCTGAGTAGGTTAATCTAAGAGGGTGCTTGTATTATTGGATACAAATAATAGTGGACCAGTATTAGTCGGTCAATGTCACTGTGGACCTGTGGCCCATTTGTACACGCTTAATTTCAACTTCTTTGATTACTCAATAATTAAGTGGCTCGTATCGAAATAATACACTACGCTACGTGTTAGGTTGGACTTAAATTGAAACTAGTACGTAGTATTATTTTGCCTCTGCCTAATTATTATAATTAAATAGATTTATTATTCTCAATTTTTCTTTGCCAACTTAATTTCCTCTAGTTATTTCTAATTATTATAATTAAATAGATTTATTATTCTCAACTTTTCTTTGCCAACTTAATTTCTTCTTGTTATTTTGAAATATCGCATCTCTTTTAGAGGCAGTCACCTTTTTTTGTAAATTTCAAATGAAATTCGAATAATTTCTAAGACGGAGAGAGTATAATGTTATTATAAATATCTCATTTAAATTATACTACCTCACTCTTGTCGCATTTTCAAACTTTCTTTATTATTTACAAAAGAAATATGACACGAAAATTAAGAAAAATATCATTTTTTGAATTTTTGATCAAAAAGTAAAAGATTTAATTTATTTTTAAATTTAAAAATAAAATAGTTGTGAGTTTATTTTAAAGAGTAGATAAATAAAGTAGAAGTAAATAGTATTTTAAAATGAAAAATTAAGAATATTTATTTCTTTTTTTTAAGTTGGTATCAAATATTATGGTAGATAAATACTCTTTTTTAAGTTGGTATCAACTAAGTATATTTTATTATTTTTATATTATAAAATTATATAATTTCATATATTATACTTAGTAGATAGATATTAGGAGTACTATATTATTTTATTTATTATTATTATATATCAGAAAAATTAATTTTTTTAATCTAAATGTAGTATATGTGATAATGTTTTAACTAAAAAAATTAATTATTTTTTATATAATTTTTTTAAAATATACAATATGTAAGAATATATTTAATACACACTTTAACAATAAAATAAATTAATATAAATAATTATTTTTTTATAAAACTTAGTTTTTTTGGTTTATGTGTTCGACTCCTGTTTTTATTTACTAAAAAAATCTCATCCTTAGACTCTCGTTTAGAGCTGCACATTCGAGTTGAACCGGTCTGTTCTGAGCTATTTGGTTCAGGTTCATAAGGTTCAGGTTCGAAGTTTCGATGAACCGAACTTGAACCGGTGAAAACGGGTTCAAGGTTAAGGTTCAACTCGGTTCAAGTTCAGGTTCTGAACTAACCGGTTTAGGTCTGAACCTTAAAACTGGGCTTTTTTTAGTTTTTAAAATTTTTAGAAAAAATGTGAAAAAATGAAATTTAAATAAAAATTAGACTTCAGTTTAATTTTAATATAGAAAAATAAAATAATTTTTTTAGTTTTCTACTAAAATAAAGTGCTTAAGAATATCTTCGTTGAGGATTCAAATTCCACGTAATTTTTAAAATAAAATTTTAATAAAAATTAAATTTGAGTTTAATTTTAATATCGAAAAATAAAATAAAATTTTTATTTTTTGATACCAAATTAAAGTGTCTACTTATCCTTGTTGAGAAATCAAAGTCTACGCAATTCTTAATTACCTAACTTACCTAGCCGACTAGTTTTTCAAATTTAGTTGTATCTAGACCATAAGACCAAATAACGATTAGTTTTTTTAAATTTCAAATTCAAATATTTGGTAAATTCAAATTTAAAAATTAAAAATTTTAAGAATATTGTAAATAAATTTATTTTTAATTAATATCTATGTATACATAAAAAAATAAAAAATAAATAAAAACTAAAAAAAATAAAATAAATTATTCGGATCGAACCGGCCGGTTCAAGTTCGGAACCGGCTTGAACCCAACTCGGACCGGTTAAAACCGGTCCAAAGTTCAGGTGGATATTTCGAACCGGGCGATTCAGGTTTATTCGGTTCCGATTCAAGTTTCGAACCGATCAGTTCAGGATCGAATCGGACCGAATGTGCATCTCCACTCTCATTGCAAGAAATCAATAAATAAAATCCCATCCTTAGTGCAAGAAATCAGTAAATGTGCTGAAATGAATGTCCAATAAAAGATTAAATTTGTAGCACGCATTCATGCCAAAAGCTGGCGGAGTGTAAATATATGTAATAAAAGACCTCAACAACTTCATTTACTCGTTAGATAGATGAATCCCTATTTTTTATTTTTATAATTGCCGTGCCATCTTTTTTTATTTTCTTATTACACTCAAATATTAAATATGATGTATTTTTGAAGTTAAATATCAAGTCATTTGATAAATTTTGATATTTTATACCGTATATAAATAAGATTTTTTTACGTCGTGAATGAATAATGATGTTTAATGTGTTTTTGAGCGCTCATCCACCGTCGTTTTAAAGACACATGAATGTGTGCTTGAGCGAAATAGTGAAAATTTAGTGTTTTAAATTAATTGATGCAATAATATTAAAAGGGGGTATCCATGCATATTCAAATTTTTCTAAATATATATTGCACTTCGATTTTTATTTATTGATTTGAAATTAAATTTCATTTATTATACTCTACTACGGAGTAGTATATATTTTTCATCGATATGGATAACATTGTTATTGTGCATGTGGTCACACACCCTGTAAAAGAAACTTGTTTTGTCCATACTTAACACCAACACATTTATGATATCTTTAAATGTTTAGATGATTTCTTATAAATTTTCAAGTCATATAAATGATATTTGAAAAAAAAAACAATACGGAGTACAAAACTCAAATAGTGTTGTATAGCTAGTTAAATTGTATATTTTCATAACAAAATTCATTTCACATTAATATTTTAAATTTTCAAGAAATCAAGTTTGCCCATTGAATTGATTGCATGCAGAGATTAATATTTTAAATTTTCAAGTAAATCGAATCATTATTGCGCGTTGATGGCATCAGAAATCTGCATGAAAATTTACTTCGACGTTTAGAGTTGTCTGACATTTATTCACTCGATCGAGTTAGTGCAACACAAATATGAATATATTGAACGTTATTTTCATTAAAACCGTTTTTGTGTTACTCGACTGAATAAGCGTCATATAACATTGGAGAATTTGGAGTAAGCTAGTTAGTTTTCAGGTTTGATCAAATCGCAAAATTTGACTAAAAAATAACCAAATTAAGACAACATGTATTTTTTTTAAAAATAAGATTTTTTTAAATATAAAATAAACAATGTTTGGTAAAAAAACATATTGATCATAAGTGTGATTAGCGATTCCCTTCAAAATCTACCACACCACCCAAAATTTAATGCCGCAACCAATTAGAGTACAAATTAATTAATTAAATTAAATAAATAAATAAAATCACACACACATTATATGAAAACCACATTTCTCCTATTTTATTTTCACAACCCCAACAACATGAAATTTCCGTTTCTATTCAAATCCCCGGAATCCGCCGCCGCCCCCAAAACTACACTCTCGCCCGACGGCGCAGAAGAACCGGAATTCTCCACGAAAGGGCTGAGGGCGTCGGCGAGGTTTTTCTTCGAGCCCGGCCGGACGAAATCCATCCTCGAAGAAGCAAAATCGCGCCCAAAAACCGCCGCGGCGGCCGCGGTGCTCGAAATCGATTCGACGGATCCGTTCCTCGATTTCAGGGCTTCGATGAGGGAAATGGCGGAGGCTCACGCGCTCAAGGATTGGGATGATCTGGAGAACCTCTTATCCTGCTACCTCAGAGTCAACCGGAAAAACAACCACGGATACATCATCGGAGCTTTCGTGGACTTGGTATTTCATCTCGTCGCTTCGGAGCAAGTCCCGGAGTCTTCCGTCGGCGGCGCCTCCACCACCTCCGCCGCCGCCGTCTCTTCGTCTTTAACGTCGACGGCGGAAACTCAGGAGTGCTCTGATTTCACTTCGCCTCTGTATTCGTTTTCTTCGTATTCGTTGTCTAATTCCGATGAGAAAGATATTGGAGGCTCCTATGCGGCGTCGTTTTTGTCCAGTGCTCCTCCTCCGTGCGCGTGCTCATCACGTGTTTGATTTTATGCCAAAAAGGTGAAATTAAACAATTGGTTGATTTTGGTTAAAACTCTCAAATGACTTACACATTTTCAAAGCTTACTACTAACTACTAGCTAGCTAGCACACCCGTCGTCTACGTTTACTTATTTGTCGTCTACGTCCAACTGTATGTCGAGGGATCGACTCATACTATTGATTAAGTAGGATTCAAGTCGTGTACATTTTTTTAAAAAAAATCGAGTATTTTATTATGAATAAAGAAAACGATCGATGAGTTTATAGTTGATTCGAATTAATTGTGTTGATGGAGCCAGCAATATATCTTCATCATGTATTCATGTAACTAGCTAAGGTTTTGAAATCAAAGCTTGCTATTTCAAATTACTTATTGTTATTAGACAGTTAAGTAATTAGTGCAATAACAAAAGAAGTTTATTTAATTTTGAAATTTGGGAGAGTGGGGTGAAAGCAACAGTACTATTATAGGGGTGGTCCTTTCTGCATCAACCTGGTAAATCTGGCTGCACCATTATTATTACATTATGAACCAGAAATTGAGAAAGAAAATAACATTTCTTTTAAAAACTTTTTGTCAATTGCATATAAGTTATTATTAAAAGGGTATGGTGAAAAATGGAAATTATTGAGTAAAAGTTCTGATCATATTCATACCAAATGTTCACTTGTTAAGATACCAAACGTTGAGTCAACAGTACGTAGCATATAAAGGCTGCCTGTTGAGAACAAGTTTGAAAACCTTGAGTGAACCATCTAAGATACAGTTTAAGAATCTTCAATATATACACAAAAAAGAGATTGAAGAATATGAATTTTAAGAGAAATTATATTTTATATTTCACTCTAAACTTCTTTGCTAGCTTACACTTTTAAAAATAAACAACCAGAGGGAAAATAAATACTAGTAATAAAGTAAATAAATACTCCATCTGTCCAATTATAGTACTCCATAATCCATATAGTAGACCGGACCATTTCCTTTGTAAAACACAACTTCACCATTCTATCACAAAGTAGTGGGAGGGAGTATGGATAATCTCCATGAGATAATATAAAACACATTGTATCATTTTTCAACAATCTCTTCTTTAATCCGAAATTTTATGCACGAGAACTATATTTTTTTAACTACCACGTCCTTACACATAATCATTGGTTCAAAACGGAAAAAATAATATTTTACTCAATATAGATTTCTTTGAAATCGAAGATGAAAAATCCTAAAACCAATGGCATGATTTAATTTGATTTATTACATTAATGTATATATTGATGTACTGTATATATATCGTGAGTTTATTTGTTAAATAAAACACTATTAACAAAAAAAATCATTAATTGTTATATTAAAATTATTGATTTTTATAATGAATTAAAATGAAAGGAATTAAAGATTTTGAATTAATCTGATCAAATGAATTTAACTGAATAGAGGTAACATTATTTCTTAATAATAATAATAATATTTTTTTTATTTTTTTTTTATTTTAGCATAAACTAAATTGTATATTGCAAATTATTTATTTTAATTTTAAAAATAAATTTAATTGAATGGGAAATAAATTAAAAGAACTTCGCTTAAATATATAATTTTCCCGAAGTGAAATCCGGAAAAGTCACTTTCCCACTTTCTTTACATATTCTCTTTGGTCACGTAAAAACAGAGAAATGTTTTTTAGGTTTTGTAGGGTATGTATTTGGTGTGGTATCTTATCTCATCTTTTCAGACCAAAAAGATTTTCGTGTCCTTCTCAATCCGTAAATTTAAATTATTTGGTATGAGAAAACAACAAAAATTATTCTCAATGACTCTGTAATTGTCATCCACGGAGAATTAACTCTCATAACATGTTCTTTTCTACATAGTAATACTCTATATAGAAATAAATTAAACTTTTTATAATAATAAAAAATTCAAGTTCCAACTTTGACCCGTTATAAATAGAGGAATAAATTAAACTTCTTATAGTAATAAAAAATTCAAATTACAACTTGGACCAGTTATAAATAAAAATAAACTCCCCATTGTCCACATTGTCATAAGTCATTGTCAAAATTTATATTCCTTATTTTTTTTTATAAATATGAATAAACTCCTTAGTGTTATAAACTCAAGATGAATTGAGAGAGAAATATAGATTAAATATAGAGAGAACATAGAGGAGAATAGAATTGTTATGAATTCTTGTGAATTGTTGTATTCATTCATATGGGGAGACCCCTTTATATTGTATACAAAGTAGGGTTTCTGTCTTGTTCACCAAGAAATGGTAAACTAGTCATTCACTAATTAATAATATTCATAACACTCCCCCTTGAATGACTATTTACAAGATAGCTGCCTCGTTAAAACCTTGTCAGGAAAACCCAATGGGATAAAACCTCGACGAAGGAAAAAGAGTACAGCTTGCTCCCCCTGATTGTAATCACCGAAGATCTTTAATTTATTTGAACGTAGTTATTGATGATCAACCAGTCTCATTAAAACCTGTAACTAATAAAACCATATAGGAAAAACTTAGTTATTCAAGTATACATTTTGGTCTTCAGGACACAACCTTCGAATTGTCGAGTTTCACATTCATTTGTATTATTGTATATTTTTCGTCCTTCAGGGACATGCCTTTATCAGACATCTATATTGACTAGAGCATTCGCAATTGCTATAACCGGCCGGTAACTCTTCAGGAGTATTTTAGATGCGTCTAGTGTGAATTCAATATACATTTCTTGACAAATGAACAATAATGTGAACTTCAATTCACAATCATTTGAACTTCAGGTTCAATACCTCAGATTATCTAGAAAACAAACTCATATGGAACATTCTGATGTCCCCATTAATTATTATCGAGTGATGTACATGCCTCGTTAAAAACCTCGTTATAAAACCTTGTAGGAAAAAATACTCGAGGAAAAGAGTACACGACATTTACATTTATATTGTGGTGATTGTCTCGTTAAAAACCTTTAACTAAGAAAACCTCCTGGGAAAAACTTAGTAGAGGGAAAAAGAATGCAATCACTGATTCACTGGTCTTCGGGACCAAAATCACTGGTCTTCGGGACCTTGTCTTCAATATCATTTGTATCCATAATGACATAGTAATATGATATTGTACATATTCTGATTTTCATTTCCTTTCATATCAGGAATTTTAAAATTCATCCAGGATTTTCATTTATGTATCTTTCTAATAACTTCTACATGGTCAAATCATACATTTCGATGCATATATTTATCGTTGTTGCTGCCATAAATATTAAGTAGCGGAACTTAATGTCATCATCTTTAAAAATATGGAATTTCTGCGAAAAACTCTTGAGCAATTAATATCGCTTTTATATCTCACCACATCATTACTCGTTTTTCGTACGAACACCCACATATATCCTTCTGAGATAATATTTTGAGGTGTGTATTTATAGAGTCAAAATATTTCTTCTATTTAGCGAGTCTTGCTCAGCCTCAATTGCTCGTTTCTTATTTTCCGAGTGCTGCTGGCACACTATCATTGATTTAAGCTTTGGATCCAAAATTTCTAGAGCAACTTCTTGAGGCAAATATGTCGTTGGCGACTTTTTTCATGTTGATGACAATTCTATCAACCAAATCTTTCATCATTTCCCAAAATATTTAATTTGGTTTTTCCGCAATCCCACAATTTTCTATTATCATGTGCACATGCTTTTTCAATGGGATTTCCATCTAACTCTCTTCGAGAGATTTTGAGGGTGACTTAATTTCTTTGTTTTTCCGCGGATTTATTTTATATCTTAAGATCGATCTACTACGCTTCAGGCGTATATTAGAATCAACATTTGTGTTGATCTCTTTGGTATTTGAACTCTTATAGTTCATTTATCACAAATATATGTGATTTTGTCACACCTTCATTAATTAGGCAGATTACTTGCTAAATATTGCAAGTCACTTATTTTAATGAACTTCAGGTTCAATTGATTCGTGCGTGGGTCAAGAATTGAAGATCTTTTTCATTCAATGAAATTTCTCGGCATTTATATCTTTTATATTCCTATCTCCCCCTAATGCCGAGAAATGATCTTCCTTAAATATGCAAATCAGCGTAATTGCTATAAACCGATCTTCTGGATCGTGGGCTCGAGATATTATGCCCGTTCATAAAAATACACTTTAGTGGTGATATTAATATAACTTGCATATCACTACAAAAAAACCAGGGAATCCCTACGGGGATTCCCTACGGCAATTTTCCCGTAGGGATTCCCTACGGCATTCCCTACGGGAATCACATTCAGAGTTTCCCTACGGCATTTCCTACGGCCTCAGCCGTAGGGGTGACTCCCGTAGGGGATTCCCGTAGGGAACTGCGCGCGAATGCGCGCGCATAGCTTCCCTCCATTGTCCCTACGGCCTCAGTCGTAGGGGAATAATAAATTCCCTACGGGAATTTTTCCCGTAGGGGTCCCCTACGGCTATTTCCCGTAGGGGAGAATTTAAAAATATTCCCTACGGCAAATGCCGTAGGGGAATTTTTTTTTTTTTTTTTTTTTTTTTTTTTTTTTTTTTTAATATCAATTTATATAATAATAAATAAATTAAATATTATTATAAAATTATGCTAAATTATTTGAAATGTTTTTTTAAACCAATATTTCACTAAATAATAAATTACAACTAATCAATTATAATTTTATAAAAATAATTAATTACAAAAATTATACAATTACGCAAAAAATTACGCAATTTTATAAAAATAATTAATAACAAAAATTATACAATGTTGGTTTAACATTTTGACAAGTTTTTTTTAAGCACTACGCAATTATACAACTAAACAATTATAATTTTATAAAAATAATTAATTACAAAAATTATACAATTACGGAAAAAATTACGCAATTTTATAAAAATAATTAATAAAAAAAATATACAATTACCCAAAAAATTACGCAATTTTATAAAAATAAACAATTACAAAAATTTTGGAATTTAATATATTTAAATGGTGTTTTATTTAAAATTAACTTTTGTTAAACCACTATTTATATTTATAATTTGATATATATATATATATATATATATATTGTATTTTATCTTATTATTACATTATACTACATAACTAATATAGATTAATGAATACATATATATTATCTTTTAAAAATTGTACATATAACTCAGATAGCCCAGCGATTATCTTCCTCCTCTTCACTCATGAGGTCCAAGGTTCAAACCCTGTGCTATGCAATACACATTATTAATTAATATGAAGAGGGCTGGGCTTGGGTCGGGCCTTGGGTGTGGTATAGACATTGTCGGGCCATGGGTTGTGGGTCGGGCCGATGGCCCGAGTAACATATGGCCCACGTTTTTATTCAAAAACGTATTCCCTACGGGCTTAGCCGTAGGGATATTCCCTACGGGCCAACCTACGGGGATGCCGTAGGGAACCCCTACGGGGTGAAGGGGAGGCGGAGACGGGCTTCCCAAGGGGATCCCCTACGGCCCGCCCGTAGGGATCCCCCCTACGGCTCTAAAATTCCCGTAGGGAATCTGTTCCCTACGAGGGAACCCCTACGGCGTGATTCTCGTAAGGGATGCCGTAGGGAACCCTGTTCCCTACGGATTTTTGCGGATTTCTCTACGGGAATGGCCGTAGGGAATTCGCGAATTTGGCCGTAGGGAATCCGCGAATTTTTTGTAGTGTATGTAAAATTAATTCGCGGATGGGAAATGCTCGTGGGGATAATTATCCACACACAATCATGATATGCATCATCTTCATTTTAAGCACATTTGTAGTACTCGTGGGGATAATTAGTAAAGCTCTTCCGGAGCCAACTTTTAATATATAATCATTTGCGTAAAAGTATTCGAGATACAATATCTTTACCAATGATACTTCGGGAATACAGTGCATTTATCAATGATCCTTCGGGGTTATAATATCTTTATCGATGATCCTTCGGGGATCAAAATAAATTTCAAAATATAATTTTCTCAGAAATTACATTTAATTGAAATCGACTTTCTTCCATGAGTACCCACATAATACATTTATTCTCGATTTTTAAAAGATATCCTTCTAGGATAATTCATATGACGATAATAATCGAATTTGGCGTTCGTCTAATCATGATATAACTTTATTCGAAAACATTTAATGTTTGAACTTTGCTTCTTCGGGAGATTTGATATTTCTGCGAGAATATCATATCATGGTGTTCTTCAAGAACATTTAAAATTTAATTTTGATATTTAATCATGAATATCATATAATAATAATCTTCGGGATCATATAAAACTTATTGCTACTACGGGAGCAATTTAATTTGATATTTCCAACTTGTTGCTACTACGTGAGCAATTTAATTTAATATTTATCGAATAATATCAAATCATGATGTTCTTTCAGAACGATCAATATAATATTCAAACCAGAGTATATGTTCTTCATGAACATTCAATTTAATTTATACATTAAGAATAATAGATTTGATATTATTTCAGGAATATCAAATTATAATGCGACTCAAACTTGTGAGTCGAACTTCATGATTTTTCCACAATCAATTTATTCAGAATGCCTCACCAGATTTAAAATCTTGTAATCGAACGTGAATCCAATCATACCACACGTTTTTTGTAGTACGACCAACTTCGGGTGATCGTATCTTTCTTTTAAATCTTGCCACAAAGCTAGTGGATCTTTCTCGATAAATTTTCAAAGATATTATTCGAGATTATTAGTATATACTCATAATCAATTTGATATAGATATTTCTACAGGAATATCATATCACGATGTTCTTCAGGACATTTAATTTTGATATTTCTCCGGGAATATCATGTGACATTGTTCTTCAGGACATTAAAAACTTCAATTGATTTATTAGGTATAATTAATTTGATATTACTTCAGGAATCTCAAATTATAATGTTCTTCAGGAACATATGATATTACTTCAGGAATATCAAATTATATGTTCTTCGGGAACATATTACTTTTGTGAAGAAGGGAGAAGAAATAGATATATTTATAATTATTTAATAAATATAAACAAAATATAAATTCTTGCCTTGTACTTCGGATCTTGGGTGAGTAGAACTTCGATGAAGAACGCGGTTGAGCTTTCGTGCTGATAACGTGTTATAAACTCAAGATGAATTGAGAGAGAAATATAGATTAGATATAGAGAGAACATAGAGGAGAATAGAATTGTTATGAATTCTTGTGAATTGTTGTATTCATTCATATGGGGAGACCCCTTTATATAGGATACAAATTAGGGTTTCTGTCTTGTTCACCAAGAAAGGGTAAATTAGTCATTCACTAATTAATAATATTCATAACACTTAGATGTTTTTTTTTTGATAAATATGAATAAACTCCCTATTGTCCACATTGTCATAAGTCATGGTCAAAGTTTATATTCCTTAGATTTTTTTGTTTAAGTCAACAACCCTTGACTTATACTCCTTATATTTATTAATATTTTATTTAATTTGTATGTTAAACACAGTTTTTACCCATATATGGTCAAATATTATTATTCAACACTATTAAATCGATTTTGTAAATTTAAAAATAGATAATATTGTATGTATATTATTTTTATATTTATATTATTTTTTATAAGAAAAAATTATTTTTATTTTGTAAAACCTTGTATAAGAATAACTCTATGTAGTACTATTTTTTCCCGGTCCCAATATGACTATACGGAGTTTATAATGTAACTTTAATATATTTCAATTCAATTCAAATTTATTGGATTTATTTTTGTTTGATTAATTTTATTTCAAAATAAATTAAAATAAAAAATAATTAGAATCAATAATTTCAGATATACACTCCAATCATATGTTATAATAATATGCATAATTTTAAAAATATTTAACAATGTTTAAAAAATATTATTATTTTTATAAAAAAAATCCCCAATTAAATTCAAACTCATTAGATTAAAATTGAATTCAATCAATCATATGTTATAATAATATGTATAATTTTTAAAATATTTAACAATGTTTAAAAATTATTATTATTTTTATAAAAAAAATCCATAGTTAAATTCAAACTCATTAGATTAAAATTCAATTCAATCGATTTCGATTCAAAAGAACACATTAAGTCATTAACTTTTAGACAATTAGATTGGAGCTTAAACAGATCGTGCTTTTTCTAAATACTATCAAAAAAATATTACTTCATGATTCGAAAAAATTAAAAAAAATGTTGAATGTAGACTTTTTGATTAAAATGTATTACCGGTATGTAGTAGGTAAAAATGTATTTTTAAATAAAAAAATGTAAAATTTTTAAGAAAAGTTATAAAATAAATTTAAAAGTATAGTTAAAATTGTTTTTGAAATTAAAAAGGGAAAAAAACTTGTTTGAATTGTGACTTAACGTACATTTAAAAAATAATGTGATACTCAATGAATTAGTAATATTGTAAGAAAATAATTTAATTGTAGGTTAATTGTGGTATTTAACATTTTTATAAGGAAGAGGGACGAGAAACCTCACTCATCTACCTCCACCCGATCGGGTAGAATTTAAATGAAAGTAGACATGTGAGAGAAATTCAACATGTTTTATCACAATTTTTTTTTTTACAATATTTTAATGAAAATTTACTTTTTTCTCAAGGTTCGACATGGAATTGATAAACGTGAAGAGTGACTACTTTAGGTCCGTTGCATATTTAGGACGTTGAAAGAGCGCCCGTTACTTGATAGCCCAAAAACCTATAAGCCTTGTAAAAATTATAGCCCAAACCAATAAGCCCGTTATACTTTAATAATGGACTCGGGGCCCGTTACTCTTTATCTTGAAAGCCCAATCCTATATAGTGAGTCAAAATTAAGCTCTTCATTTTTTCATATTTTTGCTTTTACTCTATATTTTTTTATTTTTCTTGCCATTTTAATTACCTAGTATAATTTTAATTTTGATAGAAATAAACTCAGCAACTTTTTGTTGGATGATGGGCATCAGTTGCACATTTTTATAGGATAATATCGTGCAACTAATAAAAAGACATATAGTTCACATACTATTTTAGTGAGAATGTAACAAAATACTATTATACATATAGTTCACATACTTATTTGCCATCTAATTTAAAAGACATGATTTTCTACACAAATAGTCCAATATGGACTCAACTTTAATTATTGTCAGTGTTGTGATTTCAATATGTCGAAACTTATTTGCCATCTAATTTAAAAGACATGATTTTCTACACAAATAGTCCAATATGGACTCAACTTTAATTATTGTCAGTGTTGTGATTTCAATATGTCGAATTTGAAAGGGCAATTTTGATAGTTCACCACTCGGAGCAACACTCTAATAATTCATTCATAAGCTATTAATTAGAAAACCCTTTATATACTCACTTGGGTTTTAGGCTTTTTCCAATGTGGGATATCATCTCATTTGTATTTTTCTTTCTTTTTCCCCAATATTTTTGACAATATTCAACCATTAATTTCTCATTCATTTCAACTCCGATTCGAGCAAATGAGCTATCGTTTCGAAGCTCTCTACGAGCTCTATATTTTCCAACAAAATTCGCATGGAAGAATAATGCACAATCCCGACGACCAAATTATTTAGAATAAATGCATTTTCTAAATTGAAAAAAAAGGGTTGTACGTCAAGGTACAATTGATTTCATTTTCTGCATCACCCGAACAAAGATGATCGATGAAACACGGAAATTGATACAATTGTGTGCACGAATGAATCACACGACCCGTGGGAAAACGGGGCTCCGGATACATAAAACCCGGAGCGTCTCGACGGCGCTGGCGACGCCGCGGCGGACGAGGTCCATGACCGCGGCGAGGCGCGGCCACATGCGGTGGAAGAAGCTGTCTCCGGCGGAGCCTGTGGAGGTGGACATGGGTTGGAGGTAGGCCCACGCCGCCTGCTTGACGAGGCGGTTTCGGATGCAGATGTCGTAGCCCGGCTGAGGCGATGGGGAGTTGACGGGGACCGTCGGCAGGAGGTCCCTGAGAGAGGTGTAGATTTCACGGGAGGCTGGCCGGATCGACAGCAGCTCCAGATCCCCGGAGATATGGTGGGCGGCGGAACTGAAGCTCCGGCGGTGGAGAATGGAATGAACTTGCTGCTTCGGATACGATACGACGTCGTCGACCATACCGGCGGGCGGCTATTGAATGTGAATTGGGGGTTTTTGGTCTTGTGAAATTTGCCTTTTGTAGTGCTTTTATTTTACAGTATTTATATTTTTGCAATTGGTCAATGCCTTTTAATTTGGTCAATACTGTTTTTATTTTTAATTACTATATATTCTTTTTCAAATATTGTACTCCATAATTAGTGTATTGTTTAATCAACTCATGCTTTAAAACTAATGAAAGGTGTTGCTTTTAGAACTGCTTAATGCCCTAATTGCTGGAATGACTAACGGTCCGCCTAAAATTTCAAATACTGAGTTCCTTTTCAAATCGTAATTTGGAATTTTTTAATCGGATAATAATTTTTTATTGAAATAAAAGAGACTAATTTGAGGGGTTTTCGCCTCCCCTCAAATCTTGTGGTGAAATTGAGTAATTTAAGACACAGAATAATTGGTTGCCGGTTATTCAAATTTCTACTTTATTGGGTGCTCAAATTCCATGAAAACAAGGCAAATATCAATTTCATTTGATCCATTGTGTTTCTATTTTCGAATTTTCAATCTTTTTTTCATAGATGTAATTGAGTTTTTGTTCTTCTGACTTCTGCTTCACCAAACATTTTTTGATTATTTTTTAATGATGTTATCTTTTAAAAAAAGTTTTAAATATTTTATTTTATTTTTATGATCCGTTATTCAAATTTGAGGAGACAAAGAAAAATGAGAAATAAGACGAAAATAAAGATGGGCGCATAAATTTTCTGGACATGATTTTTTCACAAAGGCTTCGGTCTAAAAAGTTGAGTGCTTTGGAGCGTATGATAATTGACCAATTGATATCGTATACTCTATGTTTTGAACAATGGTAAGTATTTTTTGTAATTTACAAAAAATAAGTAACTATTAGTCCAAAGAGAAGTTCTCGTGTTATCCTGAGTTGGAAAGATTAAAAAATTAGAAATAAAAGATGGTTGAAGGATTGAAGCAATTTAACTCAACTCAAGCCCATTGTTTTTTCCAACATGTCATACTAAGTTGGTATGTTAGACCAATGGGCTGGTTCACGGTTGGGCCTTAAGTCTTAACTGAATGAACCCAGATTCGTGGATATTGGGCTAGGCCGATGTTAACCGTGAATAGAAAACATTACTTTTCGGCCCAAAATTGCAGTAAACTTACTTCTCGAGAATTGACTTACTTTTGAGTTTTGACCTAATAAATTCATGTCACAGTTCCACTCAAAATTAAAAAAAAAAAAATCAAGTAAATAAAGTAGACTTTTAATAAGAAAAAGAAGCACCGCCACCCACTCACGGAATATAAATAAATGAAAATTTTTATCGTATTGGTTTGGTTGCGTTCGATAAAATCCCATTACGAACGAATAATCGAATTAAGATAATCACAATTATAATTAATTAATTAATTAATCAATAATTAAAGATTAATTAAAGGGACACATTCGACAATATTGATTATGCCTTAACATTCACTATATGGATTTAGCCACTATAGTTTTTAAAATGAAAATTAAAATGAATTGAATGAGTATAAAATGAAATGAATGACCAAAGTAATATGTTGTTTATATAACATTGTTTATTTTAATTTATTTACAAGATTTTGAAATAAATTTAATTTAATTAATTTGAACCAAACTTAATTGAATTGAATAAATAAAAAAATTATTATTCACTTCCTACTTGACAATACATTCTAAGTCAACTTGGTGATATCTCAAATTGTGTTATAGTAAAATTTAGATTAGGTGTATGATTATGACGCATATTAGTGATAGATTGCGTCACCATTAATTGTCACTTTACATAGATCTATGATTGTTAAATATGAGTAATGATCCTTTTATTTTCTTAAAAATAAAATCTATTCTTTCTTTTCAATCCTCAAATTTCAGATGTCAATTGTCAAATACACGTACATCATACATAGAATATTTTTTGATCCAATGTTAAAATATTTCATAATTTCACTTTACATATTTGACCATTCACTTATAAATTGAAAGTCCATCCATCAATTCACCCTTTGTTAATTATAGTACTTCATCAATTTCGGTTCATCAATTTCGGATCAATAGTCATTTTTTTTTGTAAATTATATGAAATCAATGGTATCAAGTAAAAATATAATTGTATTTTAAAATAAAATAAAATAAAATATAATATTTTTAATTGAGTGAAAATGACTAAATTGCCAAATCAAACGTGTCTAGTACGTAAATAGTTTTTCTGTCAGAGTTGGACTAATAATACATTAAAGTGTCTTTGAATGTGTTATTGATTCAACTTTGACATAATTTCAAACTAAACCTAACACGATAATGAGTGTTTCCGTCGATAAAATTTTCGACTTGCCCAAAGATAGAACTAAATCGATCCTACTCGAAAGTGGCGTCTTAAATATTCTACATCGTTTGAAAATAGATCTTAAAACTCAAATATAAGTTGAACACTCTTATCATCTTAGCAATACTTTTTAAGTGTGTTATTGACTCAACTTTAACATTATCTGTTGAGTTTGCCACGAAACCGAACGAGGAGGAAAACGGCGCCCGCCGTTAGGGAATCGGCGCTCGCCGAATGGAAACGGCGACCGCCGTTTATGGACCCGCGACCGCCGAAAAGGTCGAATTGACGAAGTCAAGGCTGCATGATTTTGGGGGTTTCGGCGACCGCCGAAAGGGATTCGGCGACCGCCGAATCTGTCCTGCGACCGCCGTTTTGAAAATGGCGGTCGCCAAAAGTGCCAGGCGCGGGGGACTTTTGGAAAGTCCTATTTTTGGTCCGTTTTGGTTTCCTTCTCCTTCAAGGTAAAGTATGGGCGAGAATTAATGTTTCCATACATTAATTAGGTCTCTCCCCTATATAAAGAGAGCTACTCCATGGGCATAAACACATCAATTATAATTCTATATCTATTGCGTGAGATTTGAGGGTTTAGAGCGTATATCATCCTTGTAATCGTGAAGCAATATTATAGTGAATTGTTCGTCGTTCCTCCCGTGGTTTTCCCCAGTTGGGTTTCCACGTAAATTCTTGTATTCTCTATTTTTCGTTGATTTCTTTTCTTCGGTATTCTTGATATTATCATACTATACATCGTCCGATCTTACAACAAGTGGTATCAGAGCTAAGCATGACGAGCGTGAGGTATGACATACCGTTGCTAGATCTCAACACAAGGTTCCCGACGTGGCAATACAAGATGAGGTTAGTTCTTCGATCCCTGAAGCAAGAGGGCGCCCTAAAAGGTATTGACAACAAGCCGACGGACATGAATCATGACGAGTGGGAAGAGCTCGATCAGATGGCTATGGCGACCATAGGGCTCCATGTTTCGAACGCTTTGGCGGAGGACATCATGAAAGCGAAGACAGCGAAAGAATTGTGGGAGATGCTTGAAGAGATGTGCATCACCAAGACGGTGTCAAGTAAGTACAATTTAAAGAGAAGCTTATATTTTCTCAAGATGGCGGAGGGTTCCTCTATCCCCGCGCACGTAGCGAAATTCAAGGAGAAATTCGCCGACCTCGGCAACATTGGCGTGAAGCTCGAAGATGACGACCTCGCGTTTTGGCTCCTAATTTCGCTACCCCCTTCTATGGCGAGTTTCCGTGATACTCTCCTATATTCTCAAGATAGCCTCACGTTTAAAGACGTAACCTCGGCTCTCTCATCTAGAGAGAATATTTTGATGATGGAGAATCCTAATTCGGGAGAGACACCAAGTGAAGGATTGAATGTTCGTGGACGGACCAACCATAGATCGACGGGGCAAGATAGGTCTCGATCGAAGTCACGACATAGTAACAAAGTCTGCAATTATTGCAAGAAGAAGGGTCACATCAAAGCCGATTGTTATTCCTTGAAAAATAGGAAGGAAAGAGAAGGCGGCAACAACAACAACAATAATTCCGGTAAGAGTTCCGGTGAAGTTGGTGTAGCCGAGAATTATTGTGATCTTCTCATGGCTTTGGGTGAGGTCTCCAAATCAAGCGAAGAATGGATTCTAGACTCGGGATGTACGTTCCACATGTGTCCGAATCGTGGGTGGTTCGATACTTTCGAAAAGGTGGAGCAAGGTGCGGTGACTATGGGCAACAACGCGTCATGCAAGATCAAAGGGATAGGAAGCATCCAGATCAAGATGTTTGACGGCGCGATCCGCACCCTAAGCGAGGTTAGATACGTTCCCGGCTTAAAGCGGAATTTAATTTCGCTCAGTACTTTGGAGCTTAAGGGTTACTCGTTCACCGGAGAAGGTGGAGTCGTGAAGGTTGCCAGCGGTTCGTTGGTGGTTATGAGAGGTGAACGTAAGTCGAATAGGCTTTATGTTCTTGAAGGCACTGCGGTGAAAGGTGAAGTAGCCGTGGGTGATTCCAAGGTCCCGGATGTTGATACAACGAGACTTTGGCATATGCGTCTAGGGCATATGAGTGATTCCGGAATGGCCGAGTTGAGTAGACAAGGGCTTCTTGGGGATAAGGGCTTGTCGAAGTTGGAGTTCTGTGAGGAGTGCGTCTATGGGAAGCAAACGCGAGTGAAGTTCACTACCGGCGCTCACACAACTAAAGAGATACTCGGGTATGTCCATTCCGATCTATGGGGACCATCCACGGTCCCCTCCACTGGAGGTTCTTACTACATGCTTATCATCATCGATGACTATTCCCGAAAGGTTTGGTCGTTCTTCCTGAAAAACAAGAGCGACGCGTTTTCTACCTTCAGAGATTGGAAGGTGATGATAGAGAAACAAACCGGGAAAGTCGTGAAGAACCTACGTACGGACAATGGCCTAGAATTTGTGTCCGAAGAATTCAACCAATTCTGCAAGAGTTCGGGGATTGTGAGGCACCACACTGTGAGATACACCCCTCAGCAAAACGGAGTAGCCGAGAGAATGAATCGCACGATTATGGACAAGGTACGTTGCTTGTTAGCGACTTCTGGGTTGAGTAAATGTTTTTGGGCTGAAGCGGCTTCTTTAGCATGTTACCTTATCAACCGTTCCCCGTCCATAGCGATTAATAAGAAGACTCCACAAGAGTTGTGGAAAGGATCTCCGGCGAATTATGAGGACTTGAGGGTGTTTGGGTGTCCGGCCTACATGCATGTCAACGACGGGAAATTGAGTGCACGTTCTAAGAAGTGCATATTCGTTGGCTTTAAAGAAGGAGTTAAAGGATACAAGCTTTGGTGTCCAGAGACGAGAAAGATCATACTAAGCCGTGATGTAGTCTTCGATGATGCTTCTATGATGGGTGATCGGTTGTCTAAAGGGAATCTCGAGGTTCCAAGTACTCCTATTGAGGTGGAGCCAGACAGGGTGCAAGAGGAAGATGATGGGTCAAGTTCCCCGAACGATGAGACGAGTAGTTCGACTACTCCGGAAGATCCAAAAGAGAAGGAGCCGCAATGCATAGCACGAGATAGGCCAATGCGTGAGAATCGACCACCTAAAAGGTTAGCCGATTATGAGTTAGTAGTCTATGCTCTAAACGTAGCCGATGACGTATGAGGAGCCTTCCTCGTATGCCGAGGCGGTTGCGTGTGATGACTCAAGTGGGTCTTGGCTATGCAAGAAGAGATGGAGTCTCTTCATAAGAATGGCACTTGGGAGTTGGTTGATCTCCCTAAATGCAAGAAGGCCATAAAGTGCAAATGGATCTTCAAGAAGAAGGAGGGCATCCCTGGGGTTGAGGACGAGAGATATAAGGCGAGATTGGTGGCTAAAGGTTTTAGCCAAATTCCCGGAGTAGATTTCAATGATGTGTTTTCACCGGTGGTCAAGCATAGCTCGATTCGGGCAATTCTAGGCATTGTGGCAATGCATGATTTGGAGCTTGAGCAAATGGATGTGAAGACGGCCTTTCTACATGGGGAGCTCGATGAAGATATCTACATGGTCCAACCCGAGGGGTTCGAGGGTTCAAACCAAGAGAACAAGGTGTGTTTTCTCAAGAAGTCCTTATATGGTTTGAAACAGTCTCCTAGACAATGGTATAAACGTTTCGACACGTTTATGATTAAGAATGGTTTCCGAAGGAGCTCCTATGATAGTTGTGTGTATTTCCGGAAAGGCCGTGATGGGTCTTTAGTCTATCTTCTCCTCTACGTCGACGATATGTTGATAGCGGCTAAGGATAAGTCGGAGGTGGAGAGAGTCAAGACACAACTTAGTAAGGAGTTCGAGATGAAGGATCTTGGTGCGGCAAAGAAGATCCTAGGAATGGAAATCACAAGAGATCGAAGAGATGACAAGTTGTATCTTGGCCAAAAGGGGTACATAGAGAAGGTGCTACGTCGGTTCAACCTTGAGAATGCGAACCCGGTAAGTACTCCCCTTGAAACACAATTTAGACTTACATCTGCTTACTCTCCGACTACGGAGAAGGACATCGAGGATATGGCTCGAGTCCCTTATTCCAATGCCGTTGGGTCTTTGATGTACGCCATGGTGTGTACGCGTCCGGATTTGGCCCACGCCGTGAGTGCCGTGAGTCGGTACATGGCGAATCCGGGAAGAGAGCATTGGAAGGCGGTGCAATGGGTGTTGCGCTACTTGAGAGGTACGTCTAACAAGAAGCTAGTGTTCGGGAGGAATCAAGAAGATGTTCGGGGGTTCGTGGATTCCGACTATGGCAGTGATCTAGATAAAAGAAGATCTCTTACCGGGTACGGTGGCCTTATCTACTACCGAGGCGGAGTATATGGCGGTCACTGAAGCGTGCAAAGAGGCTCTATGGTTGAGAGGTTGGTTTAGAGAGCTATTGAAGGGTTCAAAGACGACGTCCATCTTTTGTGATAGTCAAAGTGCTATTTGTCTCACAAAAGATCAAGTGTTCCATGAGAGAACGAAGCACATTGATATTCGTTATCACTTTGTCCGTGAGGTGATCGCTCGAGGCGATATTAAGGTGAGTAAGATTAGTACTCACGACAATCCGGCGGACATGTTAACGAAGAGTTTACCCGCAACCAAGTTTGAGCTTTGCTCTAGCTTGGTTGGACTTCGATCGAGAGATTAAGCCCTTAGGGGCTTTTGGAGGAAGACGGACGGCGAAGGAAGTTCGCGGTTTAGTGCCAAGGTGGAGATTTGTTGAGTTTGCCACGAAACCGAACGAGGAGGAAAACGGCGCCCGCCGTTAGGGAATCGACGCCCGCCGAATGGAAACGGCGACCGCCGTTTATGGACCCGCGACCGCCGAAAAGGTCGAATTGACGAAGTCGGGGCTGCATGATTTTGGGGCTTTCGGCGACCGCCGAATCTGTCCTGCGACCGCCGTTTTGAAAATGGCGGTCGCCAAAAGTGCCAGGCGCGGGGGACTTTTGGAAAGTCCTATTTTTGGTCCGTTTTAGTTTCCTTCTCCTTCAAGGCAAAACATGGGCGAGAATTAATGTTTCCATACATTAATTAGGTCTCTCCCCTATATAAAGAGAGTTACTCCATGGGCATAAACACATCGATTATAATTCTATAGCTATTGCGTGAGATTTGAGGGTTTAGAGCGTATATCATCCTTGTAATCGTGAAGCAATATTATAGTGAATTGTTCGCCGTTTCTCCCGTAGTTTTCCCCAGTTGGGTTTCCACGTAAATTCTTGTCTTCTCTATTTTTCTTTGATTTCTTTTATTCGGTATTTATGATATTATCATACTATACATCGTCCGATCTTACTAACATTATATAAATTTACTTATAGATTCAACAGTAATTGTAAGAACAATTTTATTTTATTTTGTGAATTAAGATCACGATTTTTATAGCTATCATTTTCCACACGAGTGCAAAGCCCAAATGCAATGGTGGTGGAGACCATGTAGATAACCATCATACTCTATATACAAAGTCAAAACAAGAGTTGCTTCGTAATAATTTGGTGTGGATTATAGTCAAAATCATTTATGCAATTTAATCATATATAGAAAAGTAACTCCCACCTTCAGGCAAAGTTGTTCTTTATTCCTGTTCCGTCCATAACGCAATTTTCCCTTCTTTGTATGGTTTGTTTATAAGAAAGGAAAACGACATATTTGTATGTGTTATATCAGTATATTAAGTCCAATTCTGTCATTCTGTCAATATTTAATTTAATTTACTGTTTGAGTTTTTATTGTGATAAGTTGAATTATATATGTACATATAACAATGACAAATTAAAGAAATAAAGAAAATGATTGAAGTAGGAATCAAAGTAGAATCTTGAAAATGTCGTCATTGAACTCTACAATTGTTTTGATTGAATAAAAGAGCAATTCCGTTTCTGAAACATAGTTTACGTAATATCAACATGTATTGATCTTGAATTTAACACTTAGTATACGTTAGTATCAAAATGTATTCTTGAGCTTTTAAATTATCGCTACGCCAGTCTATCTGTTCCAAGATAATTATGTTTTTATATTTGTAATTTAAAAATAAAGTATGATAATTATTTTGAAACAAGAAATAATATATAATATTTTAAATAATTCATTTAAAGTTTAATATATAGGAGTATTGAACAAACGGATTAATTAGTATAATAAAAAAAAATGTCCACTCACCATCACCTTCCCTCCACTTGTAGCCTTTGTAGTTTGTAGTGCAAGTTGGTAATAAACAGTTTCAGACAGTACAATATGCAAGACACTAGAGTGTGTAGCAGTAGTACAACTTCCTTTTAACTCCTTTACTTATGTGTACACCGCAAATTTAATTTTAAGAATACATAATTTATTTCACCATATTGATTTTGTGTTTTAATTTTACAAAGAAAAAGGTATAATTATTTTTTGGAATGGAAGCAATATTATTACTCCATTATTATATATTTCCCAAAAATATTTTCACTTTTTTCTTTTTCTTCTTCTTATATATCTAGCTAATTATATATACTCTCTCTCTCTATCTCTATCCATTGTAGACGTATAGTTTTCTTCCTCAGGTTTGGTGTTGATTACCCTTTTTCCATTTATTCTAAATTTTGAGGCTATAACATACTACTATGTAGTATGTATGTATGATTAATTACATACTGTATATATATACAAGTTGAGAAAATGATATATTCGTGTTCGTCGGTATATGAGGATTTTTTGTTGTTGTTTAGAAGCTCTTTCAATTGCAATTACATGATCATCAAAGGAAATTATATTCCTAAATAGATATAAGCTGATAATTGAGAGTGCTAGAAGAGAAGAGCCACTTACTTTTACTTGTCTTTTTCTAAATAATTAATTTTGTTATTCAATTCAATTCTGTATACATTATTAATTGGTGTGTGTCCCTCCACACCACAGCATATATAGGTAATTGAAAGTGATATTTGTGTTGATCCATCTCGATCGATCGATCGATCTCTCAACGAATTATGGCAATTTTATTCAAAGAGCACGCAGGCATTAATCCACCACCCGCCGCCGCTGCGTTTCTTCAAACAGCTGACCTCACGTCCTTCGGACTCTCAGCCGCTGCAGGAGGAGGAAATACTACCAGCTCCCACTTCACCTTTTTAGCTGCTGCTGCAGGTAATTAATCAGTATAATATTCCTGCTGATGATCAATATTAATAATAATTAAGATCATCTATGTTTTAATTACTCACCAATATGTGAATAGAGTAATTATCGGATTTTGGGACCAAATTAGATCCATCGGTTCTAAGGGTACGTGCACCGATTGATTTTCTTTCGGTCGGACCCAATTAATTATTTTTGAGTGGCGCGCTATTGTATTAGTACTAGTTTAATTATAAACAAATTACAGAGTATATACTACTATGATTTAGGTGGTGAACATGGTGTCAAAAGTATGGAATATGAAGCTCATTTTAGTCTTGGATTCGGCCAACCACTACCACTGGTATATAGTAGTATCTGATATTTTTATTATATGCTGTATGTAGTAATATATTTCCAGCCGTATATAATTAAATTAATTAATAGGTTTCTGCACAATTTCCTGATCAATGCTATGGAGTGTATGCAACTGATCATGCGACTCAATTCCCGGTTCGTACATGGGTGTGACTTGTAGCTAGTCTCGGGTTATATATATATAAATATATATATAACTCACAATATATATGCATGATCATATAATGTTTGTTTGTTTGTTTTCTTAATTCAGGGCCGTATGATGTTACCTTGGAGTATGTCGAGTGATGGGCGCCCTGTTTTCGTAAACGCGAAGCAGTACAACAGAATCTTGATGCGCAGAAAGTCCCGTGCTAAGACTCAAGATCAATTAATGGAGAATAATAATCGAGTGCTCAAACTTCGCAAGGTACTTACTTGTTCATCGATCAATTCATATTTTTGTATGCATGATCGATATGATATGATGGAGCATTATATATTATTGATGAGTAGTTGTGATTAAAACAAATTAATTAAACTCTCGATCCCTTTTAGCCATATCTGCACTTGTCTCGCCATCTCCATGCGATGCGGCGTCCAAGAGGCAACGGGGGCCGTTTCCTCAACACCAAGAGTTTGAAAATTATGCCGGCCCCACAGCGCACTGACTCTCAGATATCCGAAGTACTTCAGTATGACGATATTGGTGGTATAAGTGCTTGGAAGGCCAGCGCAAACTGCTGCACTCATGAGGTGACAAGTCAGCACCTGTTCTCTGGTACTCATGTGGACCCCTGCTTTCGGCTCAATCATCATGATCATCATCTCCAGTTGCAGGCCGCTGCCTTTGGGAATTCTGGGATTGGTATTTTCATGGCGCCTGAAACTCATCCTAATTCTAGTAATTATCTCAAAGTTTGATGATAATGGTGAGGCAGGTGTCGTTTCTCCTATGGCGCCGGCCTCTCTCAGGTGAATTCCTTAATTCACTTGGGCAATACATCCTTGGCTAAAATGGATAAACCTCGTCTATCTTTATATATATATATAAATAAATATATGTGACATAAGTGTGTGTGTGTGTGTGTGTTCTTGCAAGTTGCAACAAGCTAGCTAGCTGCTGATATCTATCTACAGCTTATGAACATTGTGGTCGATTATGTAAGATATATGTTTGGTTTTCTGGATTGTATGTTGGCGTTTGAAAAAGTGATGGACGATTCTGGATTTCATTATATAATATGTGTAATATAATTATATTGTGGACGATGTTGTGCAATAATTAATAGGGCGTGTGGTATGTAATTATGTTGCATACATGTTTCAATTTTATTATTATAATGTTCAGATCGAGTTGATGCAGAGTGACATATACGACATATACCAGCCACGTCGATCAGTGGCCGGCCCTGTACGTACATACATAGGCGTTATCAGACGGTGCAAATTATAAGATGATTCAGAAAACGAGGAACAATGTGTGTTTCGTTCTGTTTAATCTCTGAACAATTCGGTTGTTGTTGTTGAAAATAGAAACGTAAACCAAATTCCATACAAGCTAGTTTCCATATTCATATTCAACAACCAATGTACGTAGATCAATTGTCTAAGCTCTCTCTGTCTATACCTAGTAGCTGCAGGCGTCTCATTAGACTATTAGTCAAATGAAACTAAACTAAAACAAATTAATAAAGATATCAATCATACCAACCACAACGTCCTCTTGTTCAGTCATGAGGCCATCAACTATTGATCAAGTAGTAATATAAATGTCAAATTGTTCAATTTTTCTAACAGTTCCATCTTTTAGATGATGCGACTTCTAACAGATACCAACTTATCAGCAACCGATCGTCGTAGTAACTTCAAAATCGTTGGATATAAAAAAAAATTCAGAGCTATATACGTGTGTATACATATATATTATCGATTGATCGATCTCTCAAGTCAAGACGGATACGACGAAACCAAATTCCCCGGTACGCAAGCCGAATTCCTCCACGCCCTCGAATGCAATTTCAGCATTTCCCTGGCCCTCTCCCTCGCCTTGCTCCCGCACTCAACCCTCACCACCAAGCACAGCTTCGCGACCGCCCCAACCTCCAACATCTCCCGCAACACCGCGGGGCTCGCTCCGTGCCTACAAACCGAGCCCAAGATCCTCAACGCCTTGTCGTTCCCAACCCTCGAAACCCTAAGCACCTTCTTCGCCACGACGGCTAACCCCGCCCCGTGCCTCGTCAGCTCCGCCCTCCCCTCCGCGCACTGGCAAAGCAACTCCAACACCCCCAACACCATCTCGCAAACCCTCTTCTCATCGTCCAACAAAAGTAGATCGACCAACGCATGCACCACCCCCGCCTCGACCGCTTTCGTCCGATTCCTCCCCCACGGGCAAACGGACATCAGAATCCCTAGGGTTCCCTTTGTCGCGCTCTCCGAGACTCGATCAACTAGCATTTTCCGAAACTCCGGGAAGAACTCCGGCCTGAGGCTTGTCAACATCGCCGGCTCGGCCACGTCGAGCATTGACTTGAGGATGTTGACCGCGTGGGCTCGCGGCTCGTAGCTCCCGAGCCTCATGGCGAGGGCGAGGGACTCGAGGAAACTGTCGTTGAGGTTGAGGGACTTGAGGCTCGTCTCGGAGAGACGCATGCAGCGGAGGACGCCGAGGGCCTCGTCTCTCGATGATCCTCCCTCTCTCGTCGCGACGAAGGAGGCGAGGAGCTCGTGGGCCCCGGCCGACTCCATGCAGGCGGCGTTGGTTCGGTTGTGGGAGGCGAGGGAGCGGAGGGTCCGGAGAGATTGGATTTGGGCCGGGCCGGGCGGGCTTTTGCGGGCTTGGTCGATGAGTTTGAGGATGTGGGGTTTGGTGACGTGGACGGCGGGGGAGTTGGGAGGAGTCGGGAGGCGGTGGAGGGTGAGCCAGGAGTGGATGAGGCGGCGGAGGGTGGTGTTGGGGGTGACGAGTTGGCCGTCGAGGTTCGGGTCGAGGGGTTGTTGGGTGGCCGGACAAGTGAGATGCTTCTTCGTGAACAGCCATTCCTCGATGCTTTCGCGGTCGTAGGTGATGCCGGTAGGGATCGTCACGGGGTCCTTCATCAGTTCTAGGCTGATCGGGCATATAAAATACGGCGGGATTTCGATTTCGGTTTCGGACATTTTTTTGTTTTGTTTTGTTTTGGGGTTTAGTTTTGTGAGTTTAATTGGGATGAGGAGAGGAGGGATTGCTTTTGGTTTTGGTTTTATACACTTGAGCTTCGAAAAAGTCAAAATCTATAAAATTGATTTTTGGTTTTGACTTTTCGCAATTAATACAGCTTTTGTGTATTGTGTGTGCAATCGGTGTATGGAAAAAAAATATTGTTTGACTTTCTTTTTCTAAATTTTGGATACCTTCATTATTTTATTGTAATTGAGCACATGGGCGTTCGTAACTGCCACGTGCGCTTTACTAATGATTTACTACTTTTTTTTACTCTCGGGAAGGTTGTCAACGGCATTCATACCATACTACTACTCCGTATTTACTGATTTATGGGTCGGGCAGTGCAACAATAATCTAACACTTACATATGAAAATTTTACATTTATTATAGGAGTAAAAAATTTCAGTTGTGAGCGTTACATTAGATAATTTAAATCTAACGGTGCTAAATAGCACTTGTTATTGTGCAGTGCATTTTTGCACTGCAAGACTCCTAAATCCCATATTTACATATTTTGATTCAAGTATAAAGCTAGTATTCTCGAGCATATTGTATTCCTAATACTAGAAAAATTTCAGAATTGACCAATGAGTGAAATATAAAGTTAGTATTCTCTCTCACTCATAAAATGTGTAATACTTTTCGTGTACCATAATAGTTGATACACAAAAAAAAAATATTCTTATTTTTTCATTTTTAAATATAATTTATTCATATTTTATCCGCTCACTTTTTAAACTCTAGTTACAATTACTTTGCTTTCCTATTTAAAAATACATTAAACCCTTTACTTTTTAGTCAAAAAGTAAAAAAAAAAATATATTTTTCTTAATCTACGTGCAAAACAAAATATTGCATCTATTAAGAGTTGGAGAGAGAATTTATTAATTGGCACTCAAAACACTTTTTAACATATTAGCATGTTTAATTTCTTCAAATAATTGTTTTCAACATATCAGTAGCATGTTTAATTTCTTCAAATAATTGTGTTTTATGAAGCGTTACAATAATAATACTCATTTGATTTAAAAAACTTATAACACTTTTTATAGTACTATGTCTCTTAAAATAATGCATATTTTCTTTTTTTGATTGTTCTTCATATCTATAAATAGAATACTTTTTCACAATTTTATTTCTAATGCACATTTATTTAAATTTATACCATTACTTTTTCAACTAACTATTTTATGAGTTACATATTAATATATATACCTCATTTTATATTATTTAACACAAAAAAATATTAATTTTAATTTACATGTAATTTTCTTTATGCACTTTTTAAATAGAGGGAGGAAGTATATTATAATGAACTTTAAAATGACAAATAAATAAATAAATATAAATGAAGGTGGTGGTAAGTAAATAACGTTGCCTCATTGGCTGCCGACCACAAGTAGCTATGATGGTGGCTGAAGAAGAAAGAGAAGAAGAATATGCATTCTATATTATAATCTTTGGATCTTATTCACTGTCCAATATATTGACCCAGCCCTGCTTACCAATCTAAGCATCGTTAACGTCATTTATTGGTTGACTTTAATACTCTATTATTTTTGTTTCACCATAAATTTTACGTATTTTATTTCTAGTATTTTTTGACAAGTTTTATAGTACTATTTTCATAGGAATGGGATTTACTTCCCGCGCGTTTAGTCGAGCTGAATTTTATAAGAGTCTTATTTGATTTTTTATATACTCCATTATACTCCAAACACATACACTAATCGAGAACGATGTAATCTAACTAAAGTCTTTCAATAGAATTAAAACACAACATAAACATGTTAAAGCTTAAATTAAGGTTGATCTAAAAATTGAAGATTGAATGAACTCGTGTGAGCCCATAACTAAGAAGGCCCAAACGAGTATTATATTTAGCCCGGCCCAACTTAATTAGTATCATCAGCCAGAGGCAAATTCCTCTTCTCTCTCCCTCTCCTCTTCTCTTACTTGTTGTAAACCTAGCGATAGAAATTGCAGAAATTTGATATTGGGGCTTTTGAGTAATGCGGGTGCGGGTCGCACCGTTTACCCACCACCATGTTTGATTGCAGGTTTGTTTTCACTATCAACTTACTTCCATTCTCACTTCATATTCTTATTATTCTGTATCTACTTGTGTGTGTGTGTGTGTGTGTGAAACTATTAATAGTAGTCTTCAAACAGCTATATATATGCATTAGATCGAGAATGTACTGAACCGATAAAAAAACCCGGTTAATTTTGCCTAACCTTATTCTGCACAGTTGTGAATTTTGTTGGATTTATAAAAGAAAAATGGCTACCTTCAATGACTTGAATTTGCTGTTATGTTATCCAGTATCTGCAGTTGGATTTACAGTTAGCTGGAAGTAAGCATTCGATGCAACGTTGTTCCTTATGCAAAAAAACGTAAAATCCCACTCGCCCATCGCCGTTCGTTTTATTTTTCTAAGCAATGCTTAACAACACTATTTAATGGATTCGAGCCCACCTAGCACGATCGGCGACAAATCAACTAGTGACCTAGTCGTTCGTATCCGGACCCACGAGGGCCGTGATGAGTGGATCTACTGCCACTCGGATATCCTCATGAAAAAATCCAACTACTTTGCCGACCGCCTCTCCAACACCTGGCCCACCTGCCAAATCCTCGACTCCCGTACCTGTGTCGAGGTCCTTTGCCAAGAAGCTGACTTTGACCACCACGTCACCGTTCTCAGGCTACTATACGCAGCCGCCACGGACTTAACGATGGCGGCCGACGCATGTAGTAATGTCAAAAATGCCCTTGGCATGCTGAGAGTAGCCGTTTTCCTCGGCAGCCCGGAAATCGTTTCCATCTGTGTCGGGTATCTCGAAGCTGTCCCTTGGGAAGAATCAGAGGAGGAGGAGATTTTGAAAACCGTGCCGAACATGGGACCCCAAGCTGAGTCAGTGCTCGGCCGCCTCCGACCTGTCTGTCGTCCGACGGTGGCGAAAGTCTTCCTATCGGCACTCCGCTTCGCCACGTCATCGCCTCCAACTTCGATGAACGATCTGAAAGTCTTGGCTCAGGAGCAGCTTGAATACATGCTGGCAGAGGACGACGATGCCCCTCTGTTGACTGCAGAAGAAGACGGGATTAAATTGGAAGTAAGGACACATGTCAGCGGATTATTGGCTAGATTCGTGAAAGTTACCGAGAATGGGGAGTCGGAAGGGTTCCAGTCGTACTTACCCGATTTGTCGTGGGCTTTTCAAATAATGACGAGACTTGAGATCCCAAGCGATTTTGTTCTTGTTTGGGTGGAGGTGTCGGTGAATGTGATTAAAATTGCTGAGTCAGCATCTCTGGAAGTACGGTTAAAAACTCTTGAGGTGACGAATAGGGTTTTTGAAATTATAGGGTACGCGACTGTGGTTTTACCCGCCCTGAAAAGGCTTCACGTCGTTAAAACTTGGCTTCCGTTTGTGAGAATCGTGAAGGGTTTGGTTGATTCTACTATACCTCGTGATGATGATGATGCGGAGAAAACTGATGATGCGGAGACAAAAGCAGATCAGGGCGAGATGTGGCAGTCTCTTGAAGCGGCTTTTGTCACAATTATTATGACATTGCCTTCTTCGGATCAGGCGGAGATCTTGACGGATTGGTTAGGCGATGAAGGAATTGGGTATCCGGATTTGACGGAGGCGTTTGAGGTGTGGTGTTACAGGTCTAAGGTGGCAAAGCGGAGGATGATGGGTTTTTCGGATGAGAACAAAGCGGCTGCTGCTACCATTACCAAGAGAGTATGAAATCTATTTCTCTCTTTTGTGTTTTGAGATTTGAAATTTTCTTTAGTGATTTTAATGGGACATGCAGCAGGAGAATTACTAATCATGTTCTTGGTAAATGACATCAATAAAAATGGAAATATACCATTTGATAATAAAAGAACAATTAATTAATTAATTGAAACTATATATATTTAAGTTTAGCTAATTAATGTTAGATATCATACTTACTATGCTATTGAAATGCATCATTTTCAAATCATTTGAAGTCTTAATTTAGTGTATTTAGATATCATACTATGCTATGACATATTGAAATGCATCATTTTCAAAACATCGGGTAGGTATTCCTATGTTATAGAATGCTCTCTATCTATCTTTTGGAAAAGATTGAAGCCGGAAAAAGAGAAGCATATAATCACATTGCCAAAGCTCTCAATAGAGAGGTTTGTACTTTTTTATCCCTCAAGATCCCTTCTTTTTTCTTTTCTTGGTTGCACGAATTCTCCATCCATCGAACACATAACATCACACATCCTTTATTTATTCTCTATTAGTTACACAACTGTGGTATTTTGATTCTCCGGAATTTCTAACATAATTTTGGAAAACTAGCGTATATTTGTTACTCTGTGAATAGTAATAGCGCGCGATATAGTGAGTTATTAAAGTCCACCTATGATTTTTATTTTGTTGTGTCAATTAGAAGTTTCATTGGAACAATAGCTACTACTATGAGTTATCAGTCACTCATGAAAACAATGTAAAGGAAAGGGGGAAATGTTCATGAGATGAAAAAGTTAGGGATGCTTTGGGATCTGATCCCTTATCATCTCAACCCCTTTTTTCTTCACTCCTTTTACAACATCAAAATAAGTTTATTGTAGGTTCGAAATATAAGTTATCCAGAAATGTAGAATGAAAAATGAGTAAAGACATTATGATGGATCGATTTTAATTGTTTCGATAGTTTGTCACAAAAGACGGGTGTTCATATGACTATTGCCGATCATGAAAACCGAGGTCTTGTGTATGAATTGTTTTTGTAAAAAAATTGCTTGTTAGTACATTCTATATGTTTTACCATATGAAAGTTAGTAAACACAATGCCTTCTCGTATAAATTCTAAGTTTCTATCTCATAAGAATTATCACATTTTATTTGTAATTTACTAAAGAAGTATGACAATTTTTATACGAATGATGTATTTTATTATTAATTACATTATTACATAAATTTCATTTACTCCATTTGTTTTGTAAATATAAAATATATGATCACTTTTTTGAAAAGTAAAAGATATAAATGTTATTTTAAGTTAAAAGTTAAATTAATTATAAGTAAATTTAAAAAATTAAATTAAAAAGTTATATTTTTAAAGTGAAAAATTAGAATATTTATTTCAAAACTTTTTTAGAAGGTCTTATTATTTTGAAACTTCTATTTAAAGAAAATATTCTTGTAATTATGAAATATAAGGGAAAGTAGTCTTTATGAAATAAAGGGAGTATGTATTACTTTTACCAATAGTTTACCATAAACCGAAAACATGAAAAATAATCTTACACCTTTTTTTTTTTTTTCAAACAAATAAACTTTCCAATTAATAAATACTCCATAAATTTGGCAAGTAAACTAAGATACCGAAACTACCCCTCCCCATGTTATATATACAAACCACCCTCCAACCTCAACAATCAACACACCTCACGTACCATGTCTGATAAACTCTGCGACGACCACAAAGAGCAGCGCCGCAAGCTCCGGCAGCGGTGCTTGGCCGTGCTTTTCTTCTCCTTGTTCTTCATCCTCGTCTCGATCCTTCTCTTGTGGGCCATCCTCCAGCCGAAAAAGCCCGTCTTCACTCTCGAGGACGCCACCATCTTCAACCTGAACCTCTCCTCTTCCCGGAGCAACCTCATCTCCGCCACGATCCAGGTCACCGTCCGGGCCCGCAACCCCAACTCCCGAGTCGGCATCTACTACGAGTCCATGGCCGCCTACGCCGCCTACCACAGCCAGCAGATCACCGAATTCACCCTAATCCCGCCCGTCTTCCAGGACCGCAAAGAAGTCAACGTCTGGTCTCCCTTCGTCTACGGGAGAGACGTCCCCGTCGCCCCGTATAATGGTCTGGCCCTCGGCGAGGACAAGTCCGATGGTGACGTGGCGTTTGTCCTTAGGATCAACGGGCGGGTCAAGTGGCGGGTAGGGTCGATCGTCACGGGCAGGTACCACCTGCACGTCACCTGCCCGGCTTCTATCCCGGTCAGGAGTAGCTCCGGGACGGGGATCAAGTATCAGCTCTCCGAGAGCTGTAGAGTTGATGTTTGAATTGATTCATTTTGATTTCGATGTTTACACAATTTAATTTAATTATTCATCTTTTTTTATGATTGACAATTAATAAATTGTTATGATGTTATAATTCATAATTTTATTACTAACTGATTATTGTTACTTATTATAAAATAATTAATAATACTTGTTAGTAGATTAAAAAAAATACTTTTTTTATTTGTTAAATAATTAGGAAGGCCTAGTAAAAAACAATTCTATTTATGGTTACAAAAAAAAATGTGTGTGAACTCTTTAGATACTAAAAGAGTATTTGTTTGCTTATTTGTTTTTATTTGATCATGAGGGAAAACATATTTTTTTTTTATGGTTACTTATTAACATTAATCTTTAATGAGATCTACTATGGTGTGAGAGAGGAAATTCATAAGACTTGTCCATATATTTTTCGATTGATTGAAAATCAAGAACTTTTGTGTAAAAAATTACCCTTAATATAAAAAAATTATATTTTATAGTGTATAACTTATAATTTTATAAATTGTATTTACCATTTTCTTAAATATTCCTTTATTTTAATATGTTGAATGTGTATTATGTTAAGGTGAGTTTAGTGTAACTTGTTGTTCTTTTTTCGTTTAAATTTAAGATATTAGATTTAGATCTAAACCTAAGCTTGCAAAAAAAAAATGATTTAATCTATAGCTATTTTTAAATTGGATCACATAGATACCAATATTAAAAAACATGATTATTATCTTATGGAGTATGAAAGTGATATCTGAATAAGGAAGTGTTTACGGTAGTGTACTGAGAGTCCGAGACTAAAACGTAAGGAATTTAAAAACAAAAATTAAAGTGAAACAAGATTTAAATTATTGGCAAGTTACGTTAATTATAACTTTTAAATGTAGCTTTACGATTCAAAAGATTTCATTAAAAATATTTGTTAATACAATTATAAAAGAAGTCCAATAGAAAAATGGAAAAGATCCTATAGTGTTGAATTTGTGATTAAAAGAAGAGAGAGGCGCAAACAAAGTGACGAATGAGGATAAAAGAATAGAAACCAAACAAAATAAATCTAAATTTTCTTTATGATGGATGATTAAATGTGTACATACCAAACAAAATAAAACTCATTTTTTTTTATTGATGGATGATTAAATTAGTACATTTGCATGCGACAAACTCTAAATAAAATAAGGTAAAAAATAAAAGATAAAAATAAACTAGGAGTACTAAATAAGACAATTATGAAAATAACTCTTTGTATGTACTCCTGTACGTGCATAGAGCTTCAGTTTTGGACCGAGCCATGCATGACTATATATAAACCTCAATAAACTGCTTGAAATTTTTTATTGAAACATTAATATTGTTATTTTTTTTGGATCGATGTTAATTTGTGCGATTGACATCAGCTTATCATAGTAATTGTTGTTACACAAACAAAGGTCACAAAACATCGGTTGCCAAGTGACTGACTGATGATGATTTAATTATAGCATTGATTAGTCATTTTTATAGAGGCAAAAATCAATTAAAAATATTTTGAACTAATTGTTGAAACAATTCGCGCGAGTCGATTTCTAGTATAACACTACTATTAGTACTTATACACGTGCTTAAGTGGTTGCAAAAGAAGAAAGAAATATAGCATAATGGAAAAGTGATTTTGATTTTTGTTTTAAACTAAATTATTTAAGAAATAACAAGTGAAAAATAATCAAGAAACAATTAACTAGATTTAATTAATAAGGAGGAAGGCCAAGTTCTCGGGTCCATCAAACACAAATATTGTGTCGTCGATTTACTAGATGCAATTTAAAACTAAAACGTCCGTCACCAGTAATTTTAGGGTGTTCGATTATCTATATCTTGTAATTGCTCCTAAGGCTCGTACAAGTAATTAAAATCAAATTTGCTTTCTATCGAACTCAATACGATCGTAAATCTCTAACCCTAATTCGTGCTTGAATCCCCTAACCCTAACAAGGAGTTTAGCTACTCATATCCGTATTTAAAGCGTAAGCAATGTTTTGAGAATTTATGAAAAAGTTGAACTAAAGAAGAGCAAATCAAATAAAAGAACAAAAAGACAAAAATTACTAAAGCAACAAATTGAAAATAATAAGATGGAAGAGAAAATTACTCACTAGAGATTAGTCGTTCAAGAAAATAAAAACAAAGATCGGGAGATAACTCTGGTTAATATCCATGAATCAAAGCAAAGAAAATCAATGATGAAAACCTAAGGAACCAAGTCTAGAGAGTTCTTCGATCGTGCGTGAAAAAGAAAAAATAAAGCGTAGTGTTGGAATATGTTAAAACCTATTCTTATAAAAAAAACTTTCGTTTTGACCAAGTCAAGGCTGGAATTTTCGTCGGGCGGTCGCCTGGTGATAGGGCGCGCGCCTGGTCCGTGTCGCGAGCAGACTGTTGAATTTGATGCCCCCAAACCGAGAAGTTTTAGGAAAGTTTTCCTAATTTGACGGGGATTAATTCCAGCTATTCCTAAACTCTTTATGAGCGAGAATTATTATTTCCATACAATAATTAGGACTTCCTCCTATATAAAGAGAGTTGCTCCATTAACACATATGAGCGAACAACACGAGTTAACACCATCAATTAATCAATTAGAGAGATAATATTGTGTGAGATTAGAAAGTTTTAGAGTGGGTATCAATCCTTGTAATCATGGGCAATATTATAGTGAAATTTCTCGTCGTTCCTCCCGTGGTTTTTCTCGATTTGGGTTTCCACGTAAATTCTTTGTCTTCTTTACTTGTCTCCTTCTCTTTTATTATTGAGTTATTTTCGAGGTTTCGCATTATTATTCGTACTATACATCGTCGATCTACGACAAGTAGTATCTAGTGACACCGGTCTTGATCGCGTGGCGTTCAGAGCTTTGCCCTAAAAGCTAACAAGACGCCTCGTGCTAGGGCGCGCGCTCGAGGAAAATCAGCAGCTGCATTCCTGGAGGAGCAAGCGGGCGCCCGGTGAGGAGGCGGGCGCTTGGTGCTGAAACTGGGTTTCAGTGGACAGAGGCAGCTCGCGACTTGTCTCGTCCCGACTCGATTATACTCGTTTCTTCGATCTTTTTCGATTATGCATGCTCAAACACCTGCACACTCAACAACACATCAACCATACCACAAACCGAGGGGATATATAACACAAATAAATATGACTCAAAACGACACAAATCACACACAGAGAACCTAAAAAAAACGACACAAAAATGTGTAGATCAAGCATTTAACATGAGTTTCTATACATTGCATAATTGATGTGTAATCTTTATTTTAACAACCAGTTTCAAAACTCATGTGAATAAATGAACATAGGCACTACATAATTGATGTGTAATCTTTATTTTAACAATCAGTTTCAAAACTCATATGAATAAATGAACATAGACACTTATAATATCACTTCTTTTTCTCTAAAAAAAGTGTGATTTGAGATATGTTGACATCTTTTAACACATTGAAGATATGGGCATAGAATTTATTAAACTTATTATTCTAAGTCTTGAAGTGATAATTACAAATGTGTATATATGTTGAACCACAACGATCCATAAGACAGACATTCAAGACCAACATATATGCATGGCCATTAGGAATATCATATAGAGTTTTCATGAAAAGTATGAAATATTCATTAGAATTCAGAAGAAAGAGTTTATCTAAGAGTTGACCGAAAAAATATGAAATAATATTCTTTGTATCATTCTAGAATTATGTTAATCTGAGAATTTATAAATATGAATATACCTATTAGGGCCGGCTTATTAGCTCGTAGTTAGGCCTTATTCATTGTATTAATAAGACTTATCAATTAATGAGAAACACACCAATGATTTACGTAATTCACATATCCTAACATGGTATCAGAGCAAGATTTTGCCTTTCCGCAACCCTAAAAAAAAAAAAAAAAAAATCCGCCCACCACCACGAAAATCTTCTACCGCCATGGCCGGCGATAATGTTGATCCTCCGCCAAAAATTGATTCCCTTTCCCCCTACTCTCTCGTCAATCAAGAGGGACCTGGCCAATCGATTACTCATGTCAAACTCCGAAGCGACAATTATGATGAATGGAGTCGTTCAATGCGTCGATCTCTGAAATCGAGACGCAAATTCGGTTTTTGTGATGGATCGATTAAAAAACCAACTGATGAATTTATGCTCGGGCAATGGGAGGTTGTGCACTGTACCGTGGTTCAATGGATCCTAAACTCGATTGATCCTTCGATCCGGGACAGCGTGTCCGACCCTGAAGATGCTCAGATTTTGTGGTCCGAATTGGCTGATCAATACGCTGTCATTGATGGCGCCAAGATTCATAATTTGAAGACTCAGTTACACGAGTGCCGTCAAACGAAAGGTATGACGGTTACTACGTATTATGGCAATTTAAAAACTCTATGGGATGCTCTTGTTTCACATGAACCTCCTTTTTCATGCTCAACTGTTGGTTGTAATTGCGGCGTGACTAAGGCTGCTCTCGCAAGGCAAGACACGGAGCGACTTCATCAATTTCTAATGGGTTTGGATAAATCTCTTTACGGACCCATTCGAAACCATCAGCTAGCTCTCGATCCCCTGCCTTCTCTTAGTCGCGTGTACCACGCTGTTTTACAAGAAGAACGTCTCTTGGTTGGGCCCATTGTGACGCCTGAGGTGACGGAGGTAATGGCTTTTGCCGTTCGAAACAACGCTGCCACAGCTGGTAGTGCGCCTTCTGCCCTTGATTGGAGGTCATTGAGAGATGCTGAACGATTAGAGCGTCAAAAAATACGATGCTCCTTTTGCAATGCTACTGGACATGATGTGAACAATTGTTATATAAAATCGCAAAAATTTCCTGATTGGTGGGGTGACCGTCCCCGTACCCTTGAAGAATTCAAAGCAAAACGCGGATCTTCTTCTCGTCCCCAAGGAGGAGGGCGCGTGAATTTTCTAGGAGGCAGCATCTCCTCTTTTATTCCGACGCAAGATCGTCTTAGTGGTATGTCTCCTAACTGGATTATTGATACAGGAGCCTCACATCACGTAACCGGAGATGCTTCATGGTTGGCAGATCCACATACGATACCTCCTTATTCGGTTACGCTTCCAAATGGCCATACT
The DNA here is from genome assembly GCA_954870475.1 of Euphrasia confusa. Taxonomy (NCBI): domain Eukaryota; kingdom Viridiplantae; phylum Streptophyta; class Magnoliopsida; order Lamiales; family Orobanchaceae; genus Euphrasia; species Euphrasia confusa. The sequence continues at coordinate 32,452,804 of OX940960.1, forward strand.
GTCTCGGCTGATGTAGCTGGGACGGTCCGTTTAAATGAATTTCTTATTTTGCACAATGTCTTATATGTGCCCAGTCTAACTTGCAATCTCTTATCCGTATCTCAATTGGTGGCTGCTACAGATTGTGTTATTAGCTTTACTAACACTTCTTGTCATATTCAGGACCGTTTTTTGAGGACGAGGATTGGAGTCGGTGAGCAACAGGACGGACTTTATTTACTGCGTGCAGTGGTTAAACCAACAATAAATCGGGTGAGCGCTGATTCTTTCGAGTTATGGCATCGACGTCTTGGCCATCCATCTGACAAAGTAGTTAAATGTTTACCTTTTGTTAGTAATTCTCGTTCCAATTCAGACATTGTTTGTGATATTTGCCATGAGGCCAAACATAGCCGCAGTAGTTTTCATTTGAATGATAATAAAGCTTCGGCAATTTTTGAGTTAATTCACTGTGATTTGTGGGGCCCTTATCGGTCACCGTCTACATGTGGTGCCAAATATTTTCTGACCATTGTGGATGACTATTCTAGAACTGTGTGGGTTTATTTACTTCTTGATAAGACGGAGGTCACTGATATGTTTCTAAGCTTCTTTGCTATGGTTAAAACTCAATTCTCAGCTGTAGTAAAGCAAGTTCAATCAGATAATGGTACGGAATTTTTTAACATGGCTGCTTTTTTTCGAGACAATGGGATTTTGTTTCGCACTTCATGTGTTGGAACCCCTCAACAGAATGGGCGTGTCGAAAGAAAACATAGACATATTTTGAATGTAGCCCGTGCTTTAATGTTTCAAGCTTATCTTCCAATTGATTTTTGGGGTGAATGTATACTCACTGCGGCCTATTTAATTAATCGTACTCCTTCTACTTTGTTACAAAATAAAACCCCCTATGAACTCTTGTTTGGGTCTACTCCGAATTATCAACAAATTCGGATATTTGGTTGCTTGTGCTTTGCTCATAATTTACATATCAAAGGGGATAAATTTGCTAAAAGAAGTCGCAAATGTTTATTTCTTGGCTATCCACACAATAAAAAAGGTTGGAAGGTTCTTGATTTGGCTACTCGAGAAATTTTTGTGAGTCGGGATGTATATTTTTATGAGCATAGTTTTCCTTATTTTCCGGATGCGACACCTTCTCCGACTATTTCAAATTCCGAAACCGAGGCTACTGGTCCAATTCCTCTTGAAACCCTTGATGTTGAAACGGATTCGGGTATAGACACTTCTGCTACTGCTGCTGGGTCCGATGGCCCGGGTTTAGGGTCAGGTAGCACGGGTTCTAGTTCGACAAGGCCTGGGGGGCCTGATACAGCAGGTACAACCGATCTTGGTCCGTCTTCTGCGGAGACCACGACTGACATGGGTCGGGGTAAGCGACCAAAATTCCCTTCTACTCGACTTAAAGATTTTATTGTTGGTACCACTGCTAATAAGTCCTCCGATTCCGACTCCGCTTCCGACTCTCCTCGTTCCTCAGGTACTCATTATGCTTTGGCCAATTATTTATCTACTCATAATTTTTCCTTGCGCCATCGAGCTTTTCTTGCAGCTATTACTTTGGGTGTTGAGCCACCCACTTTTCGTGCTGCTCTTTCTAGTCCGGATTGGTGTAAGGCAATGCAAGATGAGATTACGGCTCTTGAAAATAATGATACTTGGGCACTTTCTGATCTTCCGGCTGGTAAGAAAGCTCTTGGTTGTCGTTGGGTGTACAAGATTAAATACAACTCTGACGGCACTATTGAAAGATATAAAGCCCGGCTGGTTATTTTTGGTAATCATCAAGTTGAAGGCATTGACTATGGTGAGACTTTTGCACCGGTTATTAAAATGGTCACGGTTCGTGCTTTATTAGCAGTTGCAGCTATTAAAAATTGGGCCCTTCATCAGATGGACGTGCACAACGCCTTCTTACACGGGGATCTAGACGAAGAAGTTTACATGAAGCTTCCACCGGGTTTCGGCCAAGGTCGCGAAGGCAAGGTATGTCGTCTAAAAAAATCTCTTTATGGGCTAAAGCAAGCTCCACGGTGTTGGTTTGCCAAGTTGGCTGCGTCCCTACGACAATACGGGTTCAGTCAATCTTATTATGACTACTCTCTTTTTAGCTATGTTCGTGGTAATGTTTGTCTTCATGTTTTGGTTTACGTGGATGATCTTGTTATTACGGGCAATGACTCAGCTGCAATTTTGGTTTTTAAGAATTATCTTGGGAAGTGCTTCCACATGAAAGACTTGGGAATATTGAAGTACTTTCTCGGTATTGAGGTTGCCCGTAATAAAGAGGGCATTTTCCTAAGTCAACGGAAATACGCTCTTGATATTATTTCTGAGACGGGTTTGTTGGGTGCTAAACCCGTTTCTACTCCTCTTGAGCTTAACCATACTTTAGGGGCGGCTAAAGGGGACGTTTTGGATGATATTGTGGCCTATCGTCGTCTTGTTGGGCGTTTGGTGTATCTCGCTGTTACGCGACCGGATTTGTCTTATGTTGTGCATGTCTTATCTCGATTTTTGAGTGCTCCGCGCAAGGAGCATTGGGATGCTGCTCTCCGGGTTGTCCGTTATCTTAAAGGTAGTCCGGGTCAAGGAATTTTGTTGAGGGCTGATAGTACACCTGTAGTTAGAGGCTGGTGTGATTCCGATTGGGGCGGCTGTCTTACTACCCGCAGGTCCGTGTCTGGATGGGTTGTCTTTCTTGGGGACTCTCCTATCTCTTGGAAAACGAAACAACAACAGACGGTCTCTCTTTCCTCAGCTGAAGCGGAATATCGTGCTATGGCAACCATACTATGTGAAATCAAATGGGTGAAGGGTTTACTCACAAGTCTTGGTATTGCTTTCTCTTCTCCTATTGATGTTTTTTCTGACAGTCTATCTGCAATACAGCTGGGTCAGAATCCTGTTTTCCATGAGCGTACGAAGCATATCGAGATCGACTGTCATTTTATTCGTGACGCTATTTGTGAAGGGCTTATCAAGCCAATTCATGTTTCCACTGCTACTCAATTGGCCGATATTTTTACGAAGTCTTTAGTGTCTTCTCAGTTTTTGTTTCTCCTCCGCAAACTGGGCATTCTTGATCTTCATGCTCCAGTTTGAGGGGGGGTATTAGGGCCGGCTTATTAGCTCGTAGTTAGGCCTTATTCATTGTATTAATAAGACTTATCAATTAATGAGAAACACACCAATGATTTACGTAATTCACATATCCTAACAATACCCCTCATTTCTAAATCATTCCATTTTCTTGTTAAAAATTTAAATATAGAGCGAGTGTGTATATATAGTTTAGAAAATACTTTTTATTAAGTAGCAAGTCATGTATTTTTAGAGTGGAAGAGTTGAGTTTGAGTGTGAGTCTTAATGTTGAAATGTTTTTATAATATTTTTATAATACGATATTAATAATAAAAATTTTTTTTTTTAATTAATTCTTTGTAAATTATTTGTTTTTTCTTAGATTTTGTGATAAATTGATTAGTACTTAGACTCATTATATACTCTTTATTTCACCTATAATGAAAAGTATTTGAATGATTTTATTCTTTATTCTCTCATTTATTTACTTATATATCTTTAATAATTATGCATTTTGTTAATTTTTGTTAATGGTTGTTTGTTGAGTTTGTTGAGTACTTGAATTGAAAACTTTTTTATTCTTTCATTTATTTACTATTACTAATAATTATGCATTCTTGTGATTGGTTGTTTACTGAGTTTGTTTAATACTTAAATTGAAGACCGTTTAAAAGTTCAAATTTTGAATTCAAAATATGTGTGTAAATATTTAAATTTATCCAATGGCTTTGAATGCCTTATTCTTTCTTAACAAAAGTCAATTTTTTAAAAACAATTCTGGTCACATCATTGTTTAGAAATCATTGCTTAGGACATAAGAGATAGAGTATATAATTTCATGACACTTTTTGTCACATTTTTTAACCGAACCGATATTAAGCGGAGCAGTGTATATAATTTTATGACACTTTTTCATTTTTTTTATTGAATTGTTATTAATTGAACTAATTGATTTTAAATTATACGTAGTATTGAATATAATTTTATGACATGTTTTTTTAATTTTTAATTGAATCAATATCAACCGAAATACATAAATTACATGACATTTTTTTTATTTTTTATTTAATACAGAGTAATTATGTTATTTACATAAATAATAATATCTCATATTTATTTTAGAGATAATATCACCTGCATGTCATCTTGCCAAATCCCATGGTCAATGCCATGCGGGTCCTTCTGCCACATAAGAAATATTTTAAATAAAAGCATAAGACTTAACCCTTGACCAATAACTAAAAATTTAGAAGACTAAACTATCGCACCATGACCTTTACCCAAAAAAAAAAACTATCGCACCAATACAACTGATTAATAAAATTTTATCTTTTTCATATATTACCCATATACAAATATATAAATACAGTATCATTAAAAAAAATGTTGAATTAAATTATTTTTAAATATATTTCAACACAATTCATTTTTTAATGTTTATTCTTAAAAAAAAATTAATAAATAGTAGTAATATAAATTATTTTGTAATTTAATATAATTATACAAATATATTTAATTATCATTTTTATTAAATAAAAAATTAAATTAATCAATTTATTTATAAATATAAATTAATTTAATAATTAATTTATTATTAAGTATAAATCAATTCAATAATTAAATGAGTACAAAAATTAATTAATCTCTAAATCTCATGTATTTAATAATTAATTTATTATTAAATATATTATTAATTAAAAAGTATTTAGCCCCTATTATAAATTAATTAATAATATAAATTTCGTATTTATTTAAATAATTTGTGTTTAATTTAATTTAATTTTTATTAATAATTTATTTTATTATTTTATTAAATTTGATTTTTATTAATTTTTTATTTAATAAAAAAGGTAATAAAGTTTATTTTTATAGTTATATTTAATTACAAAATAATCATTTTTGGTAAATATAATTCTTTATGAAAATTTTATTGAAAAATAATTATTGATAATTAATTTTGTTGTAGAATATAATTCTAAAATAATTTTATTCAGTATGTTTTTCATTATATTTATATTTGTTTATTTTCTATTATTACATAAAAAGTTTCGTTGTTTCTAAAATTTTGATTTTGGTTAAGTGGTTACCATTTTTATCATTCAAGTCCTAGGAAATCAGAGTTCGAATCCTCAAGGTCTCATCTATAAGAAATTATTTTTAAGGGTACATGTGGTACTAGGGCGATGATGTGCCTCAGATTTTTATATGCCACCTATTTTTTTTTTCAAAGTACCAAAATTGATAATTGAAAGTCTAAAAGAACTACTTATGGAATTGAGCTTGTAGAAAGGACTAATAATGATATTATCTCGATTATTTTATATACAATATGTATAATAATACACACATATTTTAGAAATGACTAAGCACAAAATAAACACATTTTTTAATTTGTTTTTATAGAAAGTACAAAGTTTTCCATAGAAGGGAATGAATGTAATAATGCTATTTTTAATTTATATAGTGAAATAAATTAACTTTGACCTACAGTAATTTCAAAAGAAATGTTTTTTACGTCACTCCTCACTTCAGTCCACACAGTTGGAAAATAAAAAGCCAATTTCATCAAACGATCAGAGCCACTCTCTGCCATGGCGTTTTGGAGACTATCAACAGCTCTCTCCATACCAATACCAGTACCACTGTTTATCTTCCTATTTTGTCTGGGCTTATCCACGGCCAACACAAACAACGTGTACTCGCCGTGCGCCGACGCGTCGGTGCAGAAGTCCGACGGATTCACTTTCGGGATCGCCTTCGCCACGGGAACGGCTTTCTTCTCCAACAACTCTCAGCTTTCACCGTGCGACCGCCGCCTCTCTCTCTCCTCCGCCAATTCTCAGCTCGCCCTCTTCCGCCCTAAAGTCGACGAGATCTCGCTCCTCACCATCAATACCTCTAATTTCTTCCCGGTACTTTGTTTTCTTCTTCTTTTAAATCAATAAATAGGGTTACTTGAAATTGTTTGTTTTTGTATTGTTCAATGTGAATGTCGCCTACATATAGTTTTTCCAGAAAATTATTGTTTGCTTGTTGTATTTGTTACTTTAGAGACTTTCTTGTTGCTATGAAAATGCTGATTGTTAGATGTATGAATGAATGAACGCCTTCGACTTTCTGCAGCTGAAATTGGTTGATGTTATTGCACGTCTTATGTAATCGGAACAATACTCGTTACCTTTGCTGAAATAATTTGAGAGTGTTCTCATAAAATTGTACTCTTAGCCGAGAATGGGATAACGCCGATGACATGTTTTGATCTCCCTACATGAATTCATTCACTTAGAAAGCTCTTAAAAATCTTTATTGATGAATTGAAACCTTAAAATTGTTGTTCCATAGAGCTATAAGTTAGTCCATCACTATGAAAGTGATTTATTAATATTTTGCAATACTTGGGTTTGTGAGGAGGACCATCCGACCATGTAATATTTTAATGGAATATAATTTCTTGGTTTTCTTACTTGGTGATAATTTGGGCTCATATTAGTTGTTACCCCTGTGTATACCTTTATCTTCTTAACAAAGAAATGGGAAGAAATTTACTACATAACAAGGGTGTTAACATGTTTCTTGTCTTTCTCTACCTTACTCAAGAGGATGGTTGAGCCACTAGGTCGCAATTCCTTTCCTGTATGATGTTAGTGTTAGCACTTAGCAGTAGGAAAAAAGCAAGATAGTAGACAATGCTCTTTTCGTTTATATAGAGGTGGCGAAAACTACAGCAAAGATTTACCTCACTATGTTATAAATACAGCAGGGCTTGGGTCGATGTTACTTGCAATTAGTTATTGCCTGTCTGATAATAATAGTTTTTGTACTTGGACAATTGTCTTTTGCGCTAAACATATTTATCTCCTGTCCAGGATTCTTATGGAGGTTATATGGTAGCATTTGCGGGTCGAAGATACGCTGCAAGGTCAAAGCCCGCTTTCGTTGGAAACAGTACATACACAGTCACCAGTTTTACCCTGGCAAGAAATTTACCCCTTCCTATGTTCATTTCACCCGGATAATCATTTTCCATTTTTACAAGGATCAGTCTTATTTCGATGCAGGTTCATGAATTTAAAAAGGGAAGGCTGCAGAACTTGTTCTGGAAGAGAGATGGCTGTGCTTCTTGCTCGGGCCGATCGAATTTTGTCTGCCTTAACAATCAAGACTGTGCCATCAGAACCAGCAGCTGCATGAACCGAGGCGGAAGTGTAGATTGCAGCCTCGGGATACAGCTGGCATTTTCCGGCACAGATAAGCACGAGTCAGTTTTCAACTCGTGGTACGAGGTTAAGAACCTCCGTCAATATTCCCTCTATGGGCTGTATTCGAATCTCCGGGATTCTCTCACCAGTCAGTACAACAGTTTTTTCTAGTTGCACCATTTTGTTTTTTTGCACTGATAATATTTTAGAACGAAACAGAGTGAACTTGTAGTAATAGGAGGAATGAAATGCAAGGTATATATAAAGTCAAAATGAATTGACCATTTCCTGTTATGAATATGATCTTAGCTTTAATTCATATGTGGCATGGAATTGTTACGGAGGTTAAATGTTAAATTATACTTTTAATATATTATTACGGACTGAGTACTGTTTAATTTTTATCATCAAAATAAAAAATATTGAGAAAAAATATCAATAAAAATAATTACTTAATTTTAAATATAATATAATAAATAAAAAACAAAAATGTTATATTCATTTAGAAATTATTATTTATTTATATTTATTTTTGGTAAAATATCATTATCTTTAATATTCTTTGACTTTAATTTTCTAAATTTATCAAAATATATAGTATACAGTATATGGTTAGTGGTTTAGTATATGTCAACTTATAAAGAAAGAAATAAAAACTATAGTCAATTGAGTGAAAGGGCTGTTGATAGCATATACTTCAAATATCCACTGCTTCCAACTTTTTTTTTCAAAATTTCATCTATATATAAAAGAAAATTAAAAGAAATAATAATAATAATAATAAAATGCAGAGCTCAATACTAGTTGGGCTCGTCACGTTGGTCGCTTTGCTTGCAAGTTTCGGGGAAAGCCGGCGAGTTTGCTATTCAGGGCTATACGAGTCTTTCTGCAGCTATAAAGACACTTGGACTTGTGTTAACGATTGCAGGAACGGGCTTGCCTTCCCGCCATATTTGTATATCCGATCCATATGTGAAGATAAGTACATCGACAATCACGTTGTTCCTCGTTGTACCTGTGTCTGGGATTGTAGTGGCGACGGCTTTAAACTCTTCGACGCTCTGCCTGATCATGATCTGCCGCCTGTTCAACCTCCGACCATCAACCATTGATTGATTACATGGTTTGTTTTAATCAGTTTTTGGTTTCAAATTAATAATAATTTATTATAAGATCGATCACTCTTATTTGATTTTTAATTTATACATATTATAATACTCGAAACACATGCGAAATTAATAATCAAGAACAGAACGATGTAATATGATTAATAAAGTCTATCGATAGAATTACAAAATCAACATAAAGATCAAATAATATAAATTTAAGAACTAAAAAAATTGTATTTATACTCGTGTTTTAATGGTCTCCTGATTCATATTTTATACTGTATATTGAGAAAAAATATTAATAAAAAACAAATTTTATTACCAACTTGTATTTTAGGGATTAGGGAGGACGCAGCTAGGCCGGTTATGTTAATCACACATCTGTAGATGAAAATGGTTATGTTATTTATCGTAGAAGGGATACTGGTGTTACCGTACAAAAAGGAGGAATTGAGCTTGACAACATGTAAATTTTGTATTATAACTGAAAGTTAATCTATTTTTTTGAAATTTAAATGCTTACAATTCTCATGTTTGAATCTGCCTTTATTTATTTTTGACATTTTGTTGAACAGGCATGTCGTCCCCCATAATCGTGCTCTTTTGGTTAAGTATCGAGCACATATTAATGTAGAGTGGTGCAATAGGGCCCGTTCTATTAAGTATTTGTTCAAATACGTTCACAAAGGACATGACAGGGCAACTGCTGTTTTTTATAAAACTCTTCAACCCGGAAACGGTAAAAAAGAAATAGACGAGATTCAACAGTACTTGGATGTAAGATATATATCAGCGTCTGAGGCTGTCTGAAGATTGTTTGCATGTGAGATCCATTTCAAGGAGCCAACTGTTGTGAGGTTGATTATTCATTTGGAGGGGCAACAATGTGTTGTTTTTCAAGACGGAGAGGTTGTTGATGATGTAATGGAAAGGTCTGCTTCAAAAGAAACAATGTTCACAGCATGGATGATAGCAAACAGAGAATACGAACAAGCAAAACACTTGACTTACGCAGAGTTCCCCTTTCGGTTTGTATGGCATGACGACAAGAGAACCTGGACTCCGAGGAAAAAGGGAAGAGCGCTTGGACGATTAGCTTTTGTACCCCCGTCTCTCGGAGAAGTGTATTACATGAGGCTTCTCTTGAATTTTGTAAAAGGCTGCGTATCGTACGATGACATTAAACTGTATAACGGTAAACAGTACAAAACTTTTCAAGAAGCTTGCTATGCTCGCGGTTTATTAGAGGACGATCAAGAATATATCGATGCTATAAAAGAAGCTGCTGTTTGGGGCCTAGGTCCAACGCTTAGATCATTATTTGTGAATCTTCTAACTTCCTGTTCTATCATTAGCCCTGTCAAGGTTTGGGAAGCATGTTGTTCAGAGTTGAAGGAAGACCTACTAAACAAGTATAGAATTAGATTTAGAAGGCCAGGTAATTCTTATATCTTTTTACAGTCTTATTGACATTAATTGTTTATTCTATATTATTTTTATACAACTATTTGACATTATATTTTGTTTTTTCGTACAACCCTCATTTTAACAGAAGATCAGTTAAGTAATCTTTGCTTGAGTGAAATTGAATCTCTGCTACAGTCCAAGGGCAAATCATTAAAAGATTATTCTTCAATGCCCTATCCTCAAGAAGTTGATATTTCATTCCTTGGAAATTCCCTCTTAGCAAATGAACTGAATTTCAATCGTGGAGATCTTGCAATAGAACATATGCGCTCTTTTTCAATGTTAAATGATCAGCAACTTCATGCTTACAATTCTATCATGCAAGTTGTGGATAGTGGAACAGGTCAAGTTTTCTTTCTGTATGGATATGGGGGAACTGGAAAAACATTTGTCTGGAAAACAATTTCTGCTGCTATTTGTTCAAGAGGAGAGATTGTTATTAATGTTGCTTCAAGTGGCATTGCTTCTTTGCTATTACCTGGTGGAAGGACTGCTCATTGGAAATTTCATATTCCCTTAGTTTTGACTGAAAATGCGACATGTAATATAGAAACAGATAGCGACACTGCAGAAATGATTTCAAGGGCAGTTCTTATTATTTGGGATGAAGCCCCAATGATGCACATGTAAGTTCAACTTTGTTCATTTAAATGTTCAATTTTTAATTCTTTTTGGTGTTTATAATTATTAATTTTTATTTTATATTTCCTGCTATGTTTAAGTTCTTTTTTATGAAAGATTAAATATTGCCATGTATAACCCCAGTCCTTTTTCTTTTCAGTTTTAAAACTGACCTTCAACTTTTTTTAATTTCCAGGAACTGTTTTGAAGCTCTTGATAGAACCATCCGAGATATTATGAAACGCGATAATCCAACTTTTGGCCATACTCCATTTGGAGGAAAAGTTGTGGTTTTTGGAGGGGATTTTCGGCAAATCCTACCTGTAATCCAACAAGGGACACGGCAGGATATTGTACATGCTGATGGTTTTCGATGCCGATCCAATCGCTCGATTACCTTGTTCGTGTGTGCGGAAGCGTGTAAAACAATAGAACACGAACAACATGAAGATCTAGGCACACATTATATGTATAGACACGTTTATATATATACATCCAATATATATATAGAGAGAGATTAACGAGATCACTTACAACCGGTGTAGCGTGCCTCGTTGATGTTGATGAAGGTGGTGTTGAGTCGATTGAACCACCTTCATGGACTCCTTGTGAATGACCTCGTCACTCCTTTAGATCGTCCGGATGTGGAAGCCGCACAAATGGCCCGGCCTCTACGTGTTGCACACGAACCCGGATAATGAACACCTTGCTTGCTTGAGAATGAATCTCCAAGATCACCTCTTTTCTCTCTATTTGAGTGGAATTTCGTGGCTGATGCAATTGTGTGATGAAAATCTGATTTTCATCTATCTAAGTCAATCATTATGCATCCCATTACACCCCTTTGTAACCTACAACATAATGGGCATCATAATGCACCATATTTATGTAAAGGGGTTACAAAAGAGGTGAAAGGTCATGCCACATACACATGCCACTATGCATTGTATGTGGTCCCCACTTGCTTGTGTGGCATGCCATGTCACACTATATGACATGCATCCATGCAAGCCATGCATCCCATGCATGTTAATTAATTCCACGTAAATATTGATTCTAAATCAATATATTTATCAAGCAACGTACATCATCTTTGAGTCCGTGTGTGACCCTGTAGGTATGATTTAATTGATCAATATTATATTGTTCCCAACAATTAATATTATCAAATAATCATTTAACATCCATAGACGACCTTATGACTTTATCGATTGCACACGTAGGATCGAAGGACATATCCCAACAATCTCCCACTTGGCCTTCAGAGCCAGTGTGCTACCAATTTCCTGTTGTCACTTTATGTCTAAGTTTGAACTTGAGGCAAGACTCGAGTCATCCTCAATCGGTTCAAACCTTTCTTGGACTTTGAGACAGACTGTAAAACCAGATTTATCACTATGATACGAATCTGGACGTGGCCACGTATTTTCCACAGTCTCGACTCTCCAAGTGGCCGTTAAGACATGTATCCCATTATAAAATGGAGGACAATCCCATCTTGTCAATCCAAGCTCTCCCACTTGCTTCCTGATATACCCAATAACAAGTTTTATAACCTCCTTTTACGAAAGGCGTTTACTTGTATCAAAGTACACCATTTCACAATGGAATCACTCTGGACTACTCAGGTCAGAGGAAATTGCTCGACAGTCAATGAAATAGTATTATGACTCGAAATCTTAAATACTATTCCAGTCGGGTCTGTTCGATCATTAGCTCCCAGCTAATATCTATCTAATTGTACTTGATGTCCCACATCACTAGCCCATGAAGCGGCGCTATAGTACACATTACAATCTAGTTCTTTGTATTATCGGTTTGTCCGTACTCGATTATACGAACCAGGAACAGCTATATGATTCAAGTATATCAGTTCAACCATTGGGACTTCATTATGCGGTAAGTCGACCTCATAACCCAATTGATATAACTTAATCATTTGGACAATTCATATAAATTAAACCATATTTATATGAAGAATTATGTATTATACATATGAGTGAATGTTTACCAAATCTCCAAAAGTATCTAATACAGTAATAGAAATCACAACCCATCTCTAAGATGTCTGATATCTATTGCAGTCGTGAAAGCCTCAAGCTTAAACTGCTGAAGAGGTTTAGAAACCGGGTTTGCAACCTTACCAAAAGTTGCAACTTTATTATCTCGATGTCTCCACAAAACTATCTCCCAAATAATGTGAAACTTCTTGAGCACCAGTTTTAGACTTGTGGTGCTTCCTAGCTCATAGGCTTGCGCGATAACTCTACTATAAATAGAGAACTATCGGATGGGCTGAGCTAGTTACGCCACCTAGTTCATTCAAGAACTTTCAAATCCTAACTGCCAACATTACTGCATCCAATGCAATACTGTGCTCAGCTTCTGTAGTTTAATCAGCTATATTGCATTGCATGGAACTATTCCAGCAAATATCACCTCTAACCAGACAAAAGATATAACCAGATTAAAATCGGAAATAATCTTAGTCTGTTTTGAAGTTAGCATTCAAACAGCTTGTTAATATCAACTCTTTTTGTCTTCCAAAGACAACAAAATATTCTTTTGTCCATCTAAGGTACATAAGAATATTCTTGGTCGCAGTCTAACGCGCCTCACCTGGATTTCCTTGAAACTGACTCGTTATGCTCAAAGCATACGATACGTCCGGTCGTGTACATATCATGGCGTACATTATAGACCCTATTGCCGAAGCATAAGGAATGTTTTCCATTCTCTTTTGCTCATCAAGTCCCGTAGGGCCTTGCATCTTGCTAAGAGATGTGCCATGACTAATTGGAATGAGACCCTTTTTGGCGTCTTTCATTCTGAACTTATCAAGTACCTTATCAATATAGGTCACTTGACTAAGTCCAAACATCATTTTCGATCTGTTCCGACAGATCTTGATGCCCAATATGTACTGTGCTTCTCCAAGATCCTTTATTGAAAAATAATTTCCAAGCCATTCTTTAATAGAATCAAGCATAGAAACATTGTTTCCAATAAGAAGTATGTCATCGACATACAACACAATGTATACAACGTAACTCCCACTGTTTGTCTTGTAAAACAAGACTCTTACGAGTTCCTCTGAAATCCAAAACCCAGTATGGATTCATTGAACTGAAGATTGCTACTCCGATATGCTTTGCTTTATTCCATAAATGGAATTATAAGATTGCATAATTTCTCAGCCTTATTAGGATCGATAAAACTATTTGGCTGTGTCAAAACACATTCTCTTCTAGAATCCAATTCAAGAAGTTAGTTTTAACATCCAATATTACCATAACTCATTATCAAGATGAGTAGCAATGGCTAAGATAATCTGAATGATTTAATCAAAGCAACTGGTGAAAGTTTTTCCATAATCCACCTCGTGAATAAAACTTTTACCATCAACCTTGCTTTGAAAACCCTAGGTTTTCCATCTGTCTGTTTAGATCTTAAAGATCTATTAGCATTCATTGGGTCTAACCCCGTGATGCAAATATATCATGTTCCAAACTTGATTATCAGATATTGATATCATCTCAGATTTCATTGCACCATGCCAATTTTCAGTAGCTGGACTCGTCATAGCTTGGAACAAAGTCGAAGGTTCACCGCTTTCCAAAATCATGAATTCATATCTCTCATTGGTCACAATACCTAAGTATCTGACTAAACGAGATATATGCCTTCTTGACCTACAAGGGCTGGTATGGTTTCCAAAACCATAGGAATACTCTCAACCCAGTCTTGAGTATTCATCATTGGTTGTTCCACTTGAACCTCGTTCAAGATAACCGAGCTCCCACTGACGTTCTAGGAAAGATTACTCTTTTCAAGAAAATCACTATCTCGAGAAACAAAATATATAGATCGTAGAAGTTGTACCCTCGAGTTTCTTATGGACATACCATAAGGAAACTTTTATCCCATTTGAGTTCAAGCTCTATAGAGATAAATCTCGTCAGAGAAGCTTTTAGAACCTCAAATCTTGATGAAAACAATTTAGGGACCCTCCCTTTCCATACCTAGTATGGTGTCTTATCAACAGCTTTTTACAGCGTCCTATTCAGTGTATAAGTTGAAGTCAAGAATTGTGTGTTCCCAAAAGAGACCAGTAGTTCATTTAGACCTCTCATCGAATGGTCGAACTATATCTAATATAGTTTGTTTTCTCTTTTCCAAAACATAACCTTCATGTGCTTGTGAACTGATAGGTTCCACATACATCAGTATGGATCATCCCTAATTAATCACTCACATGTTCTCCTTTCTCCAAGAAAGATGACATTGTTATCTTTGTCCATCAAACATCATTCACATGTATCAAATGACTCCAAGTCAAATGATTCTAGAATGCCTTCTAAAAGAAGATTCGTTGCATGTTTAGATTTTGATCTAATCAACAATGTTACAGTTATGTCTCATTGAGACTTATTCGATTCGGCCTTTGGTGTTAATGTTATATATGATTTGTTGAGTTTAAAGTATAAATAAATAATGTAATAATCGTACCAAAACAAAGAATAGTTCACAATTAAAATAGTTATCAAACTATTTAAATAGTGAAAAACTAATCCATCAGTATCCAATACTGAACCAATATTCATTGTTTATTTAAGGTACGAACAAATACATAGTTATAATACTAAAACAAGGCCCTAAGGCAAAACAACATCATATGATCATACGGCTAATGCAGCGACCTTCGCTCCATTTCTTGCTCGTAGATCGACATCTCTATTCACCAAACTTATACTTCTATGTAGTTCCTCCACATAAAAATGTGAGAACCATATTTGGCATCCAATACCCAAGAAGTAGAATTTGTGAAGTTTAATGTCTATATCATTAATACTTGAAGATGAAGCAACCCTGTTCTTCACATCTTCTTTGAACTTTGGGCAAATTCAATTATTCCCAATAATTGAGTCTCATTCAAATTTCTCATTCAAAATTAATACAATGTCAAAACGTGATAAATCGTAAGTGAAAAATCGAAGTTTTCTAACCAGCGATATTATCATGCAATTGAAGCCCTATCTCTCATAAAATATGAGGGAGCCAACCAGACAATCGTTTCACGCCATCCAATGGCTCGAAAGTCTCTAATTTGTGTCATTGATGAACTTAAGTGTTTTGGATTAAATCACTCCCTGAGGTGTAAATAATCATAACCTTATAATCCATCAAATGAAAGACAAATTAGGCATTTGTTTTGAAATTGAATAAAATATGAATTTTTTTTATGTTTGCAAGTAGTGTCCAACACTTTTGCAGTAGACGCATTGAGATTCCCTAGGAACCCTAGTAGCCTTCTTGCCCATGCTCTTTTGAATACCCTATCCCATATCATAAGAATTTCCCTCTTAGGGTCCTTATCTATCGCCGGCTCAGCAGCCTTGAGCATCCCGTGGAGCTCACGAAGCGATTTCTTCAAACCATTCATGTGGAAATTTTAGCCTAAAGGCATTATAACCATCATGAGATTGAAGTATGAAATCTGTTGCCAAATAATCATCATAGGAAAAATCTAGGCGGCCACTTGAAGCAAATAATCCAATCATTTGTTGCACATGTGATTCCATAGATTTCCATTTTTCCAGCCTAGCTGAAGCGATGACCCTGGTCATACCGAACCGCTCAATCTTAGCATATTCCCCGAACATGCTATTGAGTTGTTCAATGATATCTTAGGATGTGGTTATCTAACACATTTTCCTTGTCTTCATATTTGAGGACCATCCTCAAATTACGTTGTGAATCAAGAAAAATTGTTCAATTTTTCATAATCAAGAATTGAACCAAACTTGAATTGAGTTGATATTTGACATGATAAACTATAAAAGTAAGATAACTAAAGTTTGTAAACATCCACAAAGCGGTAAACAAATAAGGTTGTCTAACAATTGTACTTATTTATTTCATTTTGTTCAATTGATATCCAATATCATTGTCCCTTAGAACAAAACGATCCCGAGATCCTCATCTTGCAAATCTTTAAGCCGACTGAGTCCGCACTTAAGTATTTCAAGATAGGTAGACATACCCATGTCAATGATATCTAATATCACTCTCGGTCGATGAGAATCCCATTCTCATCTCATGTCTCGATAGCCACGCCTGCAGTGGATCTATCGATGAGAAAACCAAACTCACGTGTAAAGGTCTAACCTTTACTCCCACTTATCCCAAGATAACAAGTAGTACCCCGCTGAGGCGGACTTACCAACTTATGATCGAGGGCTTCATGAGTGTGATGCTTTGGACAAGACATTATACTCATTATTCTGGGAACATGCATGTTTAAGGTTGTATGTATGTTGGTTGAACATTTATAACATATATAAACCTAGAACTAGCACAGCAAGCAATACATACTCGAATGGCCCCTAAACCTCACAACACATAGAAAAAAGAACGAACGAAAAATAAGCAAAACTCCATGAGTAGCGCCCCGTACACCGAAACGTCGCCAAGCTGATTTTTGAGGGGGTAGCGACCGCTACCCCTAGGGTAGCGACCGCTACCTCATTCCAGGAGGTATTTTGGTCCGGGCAGCTATCGAGGAGCGTTGCGCCTAGCGCTCGGGGTAGCGACCGCTAACCCTAGGGTAGCGACCGCTACCTGCTCCAGAAGCTGAAAAAACACTTCTTCTTGCTTCGTTTCTCTTCGTTTTCGTCGGTGCTCCGAGATCCAAGGTCGATCCGTGGATCAAATCCACTGCTTACAAGTTGTACAATACATATGTAAAAGAAACCTATCTATTACAAATGATTCCAAGGCACACAGTCCTCCAAATTACAACTGATTCCAAGGCACGCAGGCCTCAAAACTAAAGCCATTCGGTACGTAAAAAACACGATTGCATTCACCCAACCACTATCTGTGGTTGGCCTTACATCTAAGACAAGCAATCAACACCACAACAAAGAAGCACATAAGAGAAATTATGTTGTTTAAAATTGTGTCCAACACAAAACATGTGCACGAGCCCTAGGCTCTGATACCAATTGATGGTTTTCGATGCCGATCCAATCGCTCGATTACCTTGTTCGTGTGTGCGGAAGCGTGTAAAACAATAGAACACGAACAACATGAAGATCTAGGCACACATTATATGTATAGACACGTTTATATATATACATCCAATATATATATAGAGAGAGATTAACGAGATCACTTACAACCGGTGTAGCGTGCCTCGTTGATGTTGATGAAGGTGGTGTTGAGTCGATTGAACCACCTTCATGGACTCCTTGTGAATGACCTCGTCACTCCTTTAGATCGTCCGGATGTGGAAGCCGCACAAATGGCCCGGCCTCTACGTGTTGCACACGAACCCGGATAATGAACACCTTGCTTGCTTGAGAATGAATCTCCAAGATCACCTCTTTTCTCTCTATTTGAGTGGAATTTCGTGGCTGATGCAATTGTGTGATGAAAATCTGATTTTCATCTATCTAAGTCAATCATTATGCATCCCATTACACCCCTTTGTAACCTACAACATAATGGGCATCATAATGCACCATATTTATGTAAAGGGGTTACAAAAGAGGTGAAAGGTCATGCCACATACACATGCCACTATGCATTGTATGTGGTCCCCACTTGCTTGTGTGGCATGCCATGTCACACTATATGACATGCATCCATGCAAGCCATGCATCCCATGCATGTTAATTAATTCCACGTAAATATTGATTCTAAATCAATATATTTATCAAGCAACGTACATCATCTTTGAGTCCGTGTGTGACCCTGTAGGTATGATTTAATTGATCAATATTATATTGTTCCCAACAATTAATATTATCAAATAATCATTTAACATCCATAGACGACCTTATGACTTTATCGATTGCACACGTAGGATCGAAGGACATATCCCAACACATGCAACTATCAATTCTTCCCCAATTTGGAATAACTGCAAAATTCTGAAATTAACAAAAAATATGAGATTGGAGAACGTGGTTGAAGGAGCAGATATTCAGGCATTGAGAGCATTTGCGGAATGGATGACATGCATTGGAGATGGAACTTTGGGAAATGATCACGATGGAGAGGCTACTATTGAAATCCCTGATGATATCATTATATCCAACTCAGACGACTACATCGGTTCCATCGTTCAAACTATTTTTCCAGATTTCCACCAACATATCGGAGACATTAAATTCTTGCAAGGGCGCGCAATTCTGGCTCCTACTTTGGATGAAGTCGAAGCAGTTAATGAGTACATGGTTAACCTACATTCTACTGAAGAGAAAGTTTATCTTAGCGCGGATACTATTGATACAGCTGATAAAGGATCAACGATGTTTGATCAAATGCATTGATGAGCCATTTTATTTGCTCATCTTAGAGCATTTTTACACCCTTTATTGAGTCAGTTTGAGTCGTTAACGTGTCTGGGAGGGCACAATTAGGTGTTTGGGCAGAGTGTGTGGTGATGCAGGTAACAGGTGGCGCACTGGGCAAAAGAGGCAAGGAAATCCCCTTCTTTGGGCAAATCAGATTCTGGAGCGGTAGTGACAAGCAACAGTTTGACCACATCGGGCAAATGGGTAAGGTCATGAAGCAGAAGACCCAGAATTCCTACAAAGTACCGTGCCTGGTCCGACCACCTGTGGAGGAGAAGAAATACCTGCAGACTTCGATTTGGGCAGAGAGCGGCTGTTGACAGGAGATTAGCTGCGGGCAAGCTGGCAGCGTACCAGAATCCCTGGATTCGGGGGATCTGACTTATCCCCCAGCCCATTGACCAAGGATGCCTATTCCTAAGGGGCGAGCAACAGCCGGGAATTCAAATTCAAATTCGAAGTCTACAAAAGGGGCGCGACGGGCAGCAAAGACAAACACACATTACGCATCGAGAAATCGAGAGAGCCGCCGGTCCCGAAGTTCGCCGTCGCCGCCGGAGGAGTCGCCGGAGAAGAGATCGGAGCTGTTCGTCCGAGTCTCTTATTTTTTTTTGCAGTAGATCCGACCTTCGGGTCGAGAAACAATTTGGTTTATGTTTTGTTTTTAAGTTTTTAATTCCGTACTTCTATTTCTTCAAAAACGATTCTTCGATTTGAAGGCATGAATAATATAGTTCTATTTCCCTTATTTACTTTGTCTTTTATTTCCAGAATGAGTAGCTAAATTCATCGTGCATCTGGGCAGGGACGGATCGAAGGTGATTTAGGGTTTAGTTAGGCCGCGAGGTTGGAGGGGCTGAACTAACCGGTTGGGCGTTTGTTCCCGAGGCAAAGTTGGTTGAGGTTTATTTCTGGGGAGTTTGGGTAAACTAGGACGACCACTAGTGAACCTTTACAAACTGGGATACTGGTGATTGGCAAACCGCATAGATGTACCTTGTAGTATTGTTGCGGGCATAGCACTAGAACTTGCAGGAGATGCGGTCGTATGTTTCGAGCATGCTATTGGCCGAGCGGGTCTGTCTAGAGGGTAATGCGGGTTTGGGCAAACTAGATCCATGTTTGGTCGCATAGGTTATCGAATTGTTCAGATCCAGGGGGATTAGGCAAAGTATTAACCAAGCCTTTTCTTTATTCAGTAAGGATAGATGAGGGGTGGGGCATTTGCTGGGCGTGACGCAGTAGGACCACTTTTGTCTTTTTACACCCTATAACTGCTGACAAACCGCTGGTAAAAATCCTTAGTGCCGATGAACGGTAGTTTGCCCTAATGATCCTGAGTGAAGTTGTCTGCCCGGATGCCTTGTTTAACTATTGATTTCAGTTTTCACTTTTAGTATTCTGTTAGATCTGAGTGTTTGCTTGTTTACTTTTGGTTTTATTTATTTGCATGATATTTCTGTTTGCCGTAGTTAGATCTGAGTGTTTGAACGATTGCAAAACCGCTGTGCCCACAGCAACCAAACTCAAAACTTTTTGTGACAACCCCTTGGGCAAAGCCGAGATCACCTACTGTAATTGCCTCCTTGTGGGACCGACCCCACGTACTTACCATTATCTACGTTTTGTAGTTAAAGGGGTACTGGCTAAATACAAATATTATTTTGGCAGCGCGTTTGTTCCCAACGACAAACATACGTGTTCGTCAAAATTGGCGCCGTTGCCGGGGAGGCAAATTTCCAACAGTAAGTCGTCTGTGCTAACAGTTTGACTTGTTTTGTTTATGCAGGATTCTGTTGCTGGCAAAGAGATTGTAACCTGGTACGATCCAGAGATCGAAAAGACCGCAAAGCGAATCCGGAAAGAAACAAGGCTAGCCAAAGCGTTAGCACGTACCGCCCAAGAAGCTGCCCATACACCAAGGGCAGAAAATCCGCGAAGGGCAAGGAGAGGTGACCCAATTACCCCACCAAGACCTTCACCGGAACCAGCCGTCATGGCAAACCCAACCCTCAGGGAAATGATGTTCCCTGCCAATCTGAACCTCCGACCATCAGGCATCACTTTGCCCACCATCAACGAGAACTGGGAGATGAAACACAATTTCATCCATATACTGCCCAAGTTCAGTGATATGCCCATGGAAGACCCACAGAGGCATCTTCAAGACTTCGAGTTAGCCTGCGGAACCATAAGGGGAGGGCCCCCTTTGAGTGAATACATCCGACTGCTGGCTTTTCCCTTCTCACTTGGGGATGGAGCAAGGGAGTGGCTCTACACTCTGCCCGAAGGACAAATCACTACTTGGGCACAGCTCCAACAGAAGTTCTTGGAAAAGTACTTCCCTGCCGCCCGAATCCAACACATGCGAAGGAACATCAGTAGCATTAAGATGGGGGCAGGCGAAGAATTCCCCGCCTATTGGGCACGGTTTAAACAGATGTTGGCAAAGTGTCCTCAGCACCAAATCCCTGACCACGATTTGATCCAGTACTTTGTGTCTGGGCTAAGGATGCACGAGAGAACCCTCCTGCACGCTGCCAGTGGAGGGTCTATCCTTAATAAAAGTGCTGAGGAGGCATTTAAACTTTTCAAGGAGATGGCAGAGGAGTTCAGAGATGATGGAAGTGAGTTGCCCAGGACAAATTTGGGGACTACCACCGCTGCAGATTTAAAGATCGACAAACTGTGCAGTGCTATGGAAAAGTTCATGAACTCTATGGCCACCGGGCCAAAGAGAGGTGTGAAAGCTTGCCAGATCTGTCAGGGCACAGAGCATGCCACTGATGAGTGCCCATCACTGTATGACGAGGAGGTCAAAGCAATGGGGCAGAGCAACGGTAACGGGCAAGGAAGGGGGAAACCATACTATGATAATAGGTATGGGAATAACAACTACAATGAAGGGTATAATGGAAACCAAAATTTCCAGCGCTACAACCAACAGGGGCAGTACCAACAGCAAGGCCCCGGGATGTACCACCAGCCCGCTCAGACCAAAGGGCCTACCTTATCTGAAATGATGGAAACTTTGGTCAAAGAGAACATCAAGTTCCAGCAAGAGAATGCCAAAGCCCACCAAGAGAATGAAAAATTCAAGCAAGAGACTAGAGGACAGTTCCAAAGTCTAGGAGCCCAAGTCTCTCATCTTACTCAGGTGGTGGCAAAGCTAGAACAGAAAGGAGGTACTTTGCCCCCGAAAATCGAAGTAAACAATGCCCATGTTAATGCCGTCCAGCTCAGAAGTGGCAAACCACTCACTATAGTGGAAAATTCCGCAGTAAAGGGCAAAGAGCCTGTGTTAGATGATCCCCCAGTCATTGAGGAAGACCCTGGGACAGATGTTGAGCAAGAAGAGGTGATAGTCAAGGCAAAGAGGGACAAATCCCCACCACCGAAAATTAGGCCACCCTTCCCGGGCAGATTGAATAAAAACCGTGAGAGGGAAGAAACTCAAGAGATGTTCAAGATGTTTAAGAAGGTGGAAATCAATATGCCCCTTCTAACCATACTGAACGCTATGCCCAGATGTGCTAAGTTCTTGAAGGAGCTTTGCACAAAGAAGGTGAAATATCAGGATGATGCGAAGTTTGAGGTGGGGGAGAATGTCTCTGCCGTGATTAAAAAGACTGGACCTACAAAGTGTGGAGACCCAGGCATGTTCTACATTCCGTGCATCATAGGGCATATGAAGATAGAGAAGGCAATGCTTGATCTTGGAGCATCAATCAACGTTATGCCCAAAACGATGTACGAAGACTTGGAAATAGGGCAACTGAAGCCCACTCGAGTTGTGATCCAACTGGCTGATAGATCGAACGTTTATCCTGAGGGCATACTGGAAGATGTCCTGGTCAAAGTGGAAGAGTTGATATTCCCTGCTGATTTCTATGTGCTCGATATGGGAAGATCAAGTAAAGCCCCAGTGATGATATTGGGCAGACCGTTCTTGAAAACAGCAAGGACCCACATCGACTGCGAAACCGGTAGGCTGACGTGCAAATTTGAGGGAGAGACGGTCACCTTTGACCTCTACAAGTCCATGAAGCACCCAGCTGACACCGAAGAGATCCACTACATTGACCAAATTGAGAAGGCAGTGGAGGCAAAGGCGCTCCAATGTGGCAAGTATGACCATACTGAGATAGCCATTCAACAAGGGCTTACAGAGTTTGACATGGAGGACGAACCGGAAGAATTGCAAGAGGCAATAGAGCAGTTAGATTCTCTGGAGAGTTTTAAAGGCAGTCCGGGCAAACCGATAGAGATTGAAGAAATGATCATGGTGCCTTCCCTCGAAAAGCCACCAATGCTGGAATTGAAAAAGCTGCCCAAGCACCTGAAGTACCTATATCTGGGAGATAATGACACTTTGCCCGTCATCATAAGTGCCTACTTGCAAGAGGCAGAGGAGGCAAAGTTGAGGTATGTGCTGGGGCAGTACAAACATGCCATAGGGTGGACTTTGGCTGACATCAGAGGGATAAGCCCAAGCATCTGCCAACACCACATTCTTCTGGAAGATGACTCGGTGCCCGTACGTGATCCTCAAAGGAAGCTCAATCCAGCAATGAAGGAAGTTGTGCTCAAAGAGATCAAGAAGCTTCTCAGTGTGGGCATAATCTACCCAGTGTCAGATAGCAAGTGGGTTAGCCCAGTGCATGTGGTGCCAAAGAAGTCTGGAGTTCAAGTCATAGAGAACGAAAGAAATGAGCAGATTGCCACACGACTACAAACTGGGTGGAGAGTTTGCATTGACTACCGCAAACTGAACAAGGTAACCCGCAAGGATCACTTCCCTTTGCCTTTCATTGATGAAATGTTGGAAAGATTGGCTGGGAAGAAGCACTTTTGCTTTCTGGATGGCTACTCAGGGTATATGCAGATATGGGTTGCTCAAGAGGATCAGGACAAAACCACCTTCACCTGTCCTTTTGGCACCTTTGCCTACAGGAGAATGCCCTTTGGCCTCTGCAATGCACCAAGAACTTTTCAAAGGTGCATGATGAGTATCTTCGCTGACCTGCTCGAAAATGGAATTGAAGTGTTCATGGACGATTTCACCGTGTATGGCAACTCCTTTGACTCCTGCCTGGAACACTTAGAGATGGTGCTCAAAAGGTGTGTGGAGAAGAGCCTTGTTCTGAACTACGAAAAATGCCATTTCATGGTCGAAGAGGGAATTGTCCTTGGACATGTGATTTCAGCTAAGGGCATAGAGGTGGATAAAGCCAAGATCGAAGTAATCTCCAAGCTGCCATACCCGAGAAATGTGAAGCAAGTCAGGGGGTTCTTAGGGCATGCTGGCTTCTACAGACGTTTTGTGAAGGACTTTGCCCAAATTGCTCGCCCTTTGACCAGACTGCTTCAGAATTATGTAGAGTGGGACTTTGATGAGGACTGCAAAGCTGCCTTCAATCACTTGAAGGAGAGGTTGGTCACAGCACCTATTATTCAACCACCAGAATGGGGCATGCCATTCGAGCTGATGTGTGATGCAAGTGGATATGCAGTGGGAGCTGTGTTAGGGCAAATAAAAGGGAAAGAAAGGCATGTGATCTACTATGCCTCGAAGACCCTTAATGCTGCCCAAAGTAACTATGCCACGACTGAGAAGGAGCTCTTGGCCATTGTCTTTGCCTTTGAGAAGTTTAGGTCTTATCTGCTGGGCAGTAAGACCATAGTGTATACAGACCACGCTGCACTGAAGTACCTCATGGCAAAGAAGGAGACTAAGCCAAGGCTTATTAGATGGATCCTGTTACTTCAGGAGTTTGACATCAAAATTCGAGACAAGTCTGGCAATCAGAACCTCGTTGCAGATCATCTGAGTAGGATTCTCCAGAAGGAAGAGGATATGCCCATAACCGAAACGTTCCCTGATGAGCATCTATATTCTATAACCACTTTGGGCGAAGAGCCATGGTTCGCTGACCTTGTGAACTTCATGGTTACTGGGATTTTCAGGGACGGCATGAGCTACTATGAGAAAAACAAAATGAAACGTGAAGCAAGGAGCTATGTCTGGGATGAACCATATTTGTGGAAAAGATGTGAAGACCAAGTCCTTAGAAGATGCATTCCTGAGTCCGAGCAGCAGGGCATAGTGGATCACTGCCACAAACAACCCTGTGGAGGCCACTTTGGGCCAAGGCGTACAGCAAGAAAAATTCTGGATTGCGGATTCTACTGGAACACTTTGGTTCGAGACTGCTATGAGCTATGCAAGAGATGTGATGAGTGCCAGAAGGAAGGCAATCTGACCAAGCGCAATGAAATGCCCTCTGTGCCCATACTGCCAGTAGAGATCTTCGATGTTTGGGGCATAGACTTCATGGGGCCATTTCCAAATTCACAAGGTAAGGAATATATACTCCTAGCAGTTGATTATGTCTCAAAATGGGTCGAGGCAAAGGCGACCCCCACCAACGATTCGCGCATTGTGGCTGAATTCCTCAAAGGGAATATTTTCACTCGGTTCGGTGTGCCCAGAGCACTGATAAGCGACCAGGGGACCCACTTTTGCAACGCTGTAATTGAGAGGATGTTGCGGAAATATGGAGTCACTCATCGAATCACTTGTGCCTATCACCCCCAGGCAAACGGCCAAGCAGAGCTCTCCAACAGGATTATCAAAGCTATTCTGAGGAAGACAGTTAGGCCAGAGGGGAAGGATTGGGCAGGCAAACTGGATGATGCGCTGTGGGCATACCGCACTGCATTTAAGACTCCATTTGGTATCTCCCCTTACCGAATGATATTTGGGAAAGCTTGCCATTTGCCCGTAGAGATAGAGCACAAGGCACACTGGGCGGTGAATAAAGTCAACTTTGATTGGGATCTGGCTGGAAAAGAGCGTAAGCTTGACTTGGTCGAATTAGAGCAGCTTCGCATTGAGGCGTATGACCATGCCGCCCACTACAAAGAGCGGACCAAGAGGGCTCATGACAAACTGATCAAGAGGAAAAAGATTGAGGCTGGACAGTTGGTGTTACTGTACCAAACCAGAAACCAGTTCCGTTCGGGCAAACTGTCCTCTAAGTGGGACGGGCCCTATTTTGTTCACCATGTCAGCCCAAATGGATCTGTGGAGTTGAAAAGCAAAAAAGATGATGACTACATTTTCAAAGTGAATGGCCATAGAGTGAAGCCCTACTTTGGGCAAGAGAATCTGGAAGGGCAGCTTGCCCTGATCGAGTGAACGAATGAAGCAGTTGGGTCCTGCCCGGGACTATAAATAGGGCGCTGGCCAGGAGGCAACCTGGTATGTTTGTATAATTTTGTTATTTCAATTTTTAGATTAGGAATAAAACTACTTGCAAAGAGGGACTTTGACTATGCCGCGAGAAAGGGTATTGTTTGTTTTTGATTTTGCAGGAGGACTTTGGGCAGACCGAGACTTTGGGCAAATAGGGACGCAAGTGGGCAGTTGCGATTTTCAAGGGCTGAAAACCGTCCCATCAGGGACTCTGCAACTCCACCATCATCACGCCTCTATCCCTATCCGCCCGCGATTCCCGATAACTGCCATTAATCCCCTATTTTCAAAATTCAAAAACACATTATATATCTTTTATTCTCTCTCCAAATGGTATCAACGAGAGCAAAAAACAAACTCAGAAAAATCCCTCACGGAACCCTAATTGATCTTACTATAGGTACCGCCGCATCCAAACTGAAAAAGATGGTGTCTCCAAAAAGATCGAGTCCGGCAAAGCCCAAATCCCCCGCCGCCGAAGAAGCCATCCACGCCGTCCCGCTGGTCACCATCCCACCGAGCCCCGCCACGACGGAGACAGACAACACCCCAATCGACGAATTGGCCAAAGAAATCGACGAGTCCAAAACCACTAGCGAGAAGGATCTGGAAACCCTAGCCACCGCCGCTCAGGAGGAAGAGGGCAAAGCCGCCGCTGACAGCCCCCCGAAAAAGAAGCAGAAAAAGGCGGCGGGCAAAGGCAAGAAGAAGGTTACTCCCACCCCCACTGCCGGATCCACCTCTGACGACAAGGAAAAGGAAGACTCGACTGCCGCCGGTAAAACTCCGGTGGAAGACGAAGAGGAGGAGGAGGTTATCAAAAGCCCGGCCCCCAAAAGCAGGACCCGCGCATCCACCAAGAAGAGAAAGGCGGTTGACACCACGGCGCGCGAAATCGCGGCCCCCAAAACCGTATGCTTCGAATCACTCAAACTGATGGGTGTGGAGAAGGAGGTTCGGGGCTATTTCAAGGCCATAGGGTGGGAGCCGTTTCTGGAGTGGTCTGGGCAAATCAACGAAGGCATCGTGAGAGAGTTCTTTGGGTCTCTGGGTATCAAAGAGACCAAGGATGAGGGAGTTATAGGGATTCAGTTTGAGTTGTTTGATCGGGCTGTGTCTATTGGTGGTAACGAATTGGATTTGTGTTTGGATATGGCAGGTATTGCAGATCTAAAGTCAAAGGCCTACCAGGAGTCACTGAGGGCTTTGCCAGAGTACACAAAGAAGGAGCTGCAGAAGATCTGGAAGCAGTTGGGCAAAGGAGGCGAGTTCGTGGGGCAAAGCACCAAGTCGATCCAGTTGAAGAGCCATGCACTCAGGGTTTGCCACAGGATCCTGGCCGTCAACTTCTTTGGCAAGACGGACACCAGTAGTGCTGTTTCCCATCTGGAACTAGGCATACTGTGGTGCATGCATCAGAAGATCAGGCTTCATTTCAGTGCCTGCCTCTGTGCCCAAATGAAGTGGCTGCACACTCACCCCCTCCAGCGCCTATCATTGGCCCATTTTCCGATGGTGTACGCAGCCAAGATGAACCTGATCAAGAAGGGCAAAGAGCTGGAGATGATGGTAGAGGGCAAGTTTGACATCCAGTGTTTCAAGCGCATGCAGGACATTGTGCCATTGAGTGACGGCGGTGTGAAGTTTTTGGAAGAGAAACCAGTGAAGGTCGAGGTGAAGGATTCTGTTGCTGAGGCTAAGGCCAAAGAGGAAGTTGCAGAGAGGCAAGGCGCGATCGAGGCGTGTTTGGATAAGATCGAGAAGGTGTTCGAGGAAGTGAAGGCGATGATGATCGCATACTTTGACTACAGTGGATTCAGGTACACACCTGCTTCCACCTCCTAAATTGTACCCTCCCTTGTTTTTAGTAGTAGTTAGGTTTTATTTTCTTTTATTTTTTTTCTGTTTTTGTTAAGGTCACCCCCGAGTCACTCTGGTTCGGGGGAGACTAGGTTGATCTCCCTGCTGACACACTTTGCCCAGGAAAAGTGTGTGAGGGGGCAGGTGCGCCAACTTTTTGAGTCATAGTCTGGTCGTGGTTAGCCCCTACTGATCTTATTACTTTTGCACACTTTGCTCAGGCAAAGTGTGTGAGGGGGGAAAGGGAAAGGGCAAACCCCTGTTTCTAATCGAGTCAGCATGATTATGTGTCACTTTGGGCAAACATACATACAGTAACTCAAAATTTATAGTTAAGATGCATGAAATAGGGATGATGGAACTGTTCTAGGCAAACTGTGAGAATTGAGCCTACATTGATATATGATTTCTTTCTTTGAGAGTCTGCTGTGATCTTTACAATGCTTTTCTTTGCCTGTTTGCTGAATTGAGTAGTTTGACTGAGTAGGGTTGTTAAATGATTAGGGCATTTCTTTGTTTTGTTTCCCCAGAATAAATAACATTATCCCTTGCTAGCCCCTTTGAGCCTTATTGAATATTCTTTGTGAACCCATCTGGTATTATGCCCACATTACATAGGCAGCCAGAGAGAGAGAAAGGGAGTTAGGGCATAGTGTTTCAAAAAAAAAAAAAAGAAAAAAAAAAAGAAAAAAAAAAGAAAAAAAAAATCAGAAAAAAAAAATCAGAAAAAAAAATCAGAAAAAAGAAAAAAGATGAATAAAAAAGTTGTTGTGCTAAGGCCCGTAAGAAAAGGGGCAAAGTGGCAGAGAAAAGGCTAACATCAAAAAAGCCCTCTGCCCAAACAGAGCCTACTCCCAGAAAGATCTACCCTTATGAGCCCAACACTACAACCCAATAAAAGCCCCTTTGATAACCCCCCTGCTTAGTTAAAACAAACTCTGATTAGCAATAAGGCAAATTTAGGCAAAGTAGAGTCACAGCAGAAAATGAGTGTCATTGAACCCATACACTGAAAAGAGAGAAACACTGTGAGGGAGTGAACCCAAAGACCTAGAACAGACTCTTGACTTATTTTTATCTTTACTTGAATTTTGTGTTATCTGTATGTACTATGCCCTTTACTGATCATGCTAAAGTCCTTTGCTTTATTCCTTTCTATTTCTTTCATTTCTGTTTTTACTTTGGTCTTGAGTCAGGCAAATCAGAGCCCACGCTTGGGGACAAGCGTATCCAAGTGTGTGCGGTTCTGATGAGCCATTTTATTTGCTCATCTTAGAGCATTTTTACACCCTTTATTGAGTCAGTTTGAGTCGTTAACGTGTCTGGGAGGGCACAATTAGGTGTTTGGGCAGAGTGTGTGGTGATGCAGGTAACAGGTGGCGCACTGGGCAAAAGAGGCAAGGAAATCCCCTTCTTTGGGCAAATCAGATTCTGGAGCGGTAGTGACAAGCAACAGTTTGACCACATCGGGTAAATGGGTAAGGTCATGAAGCAGAAGACCCAGAATTCCTACAAAGTACCGTGCCTGGTCCGACCACCTGTGGAGGAGAAGAAATACCTGCAGACTTCGATTTGGGCAGAGAGCGGCTGTTGACAGGAGATTAGCTGCGGGCAAGCTGGCAGCGTACCAGAATCCCTGGATTCGGGGGATCTGACTTATCCCCCAGCCCATTGACCAAGGATGCCTATTCCTAAGGGGCGAGCAACAGCCGGGAATTCAAATTCAAATTCGAAGTCTACAAAAGGGGCGCGACGGGCAGCAAAGACAAACACACATTACGCATCGAGAAATCGAGAGAGCCGCCGGTCCCGAAGTTCGCCGTCGCCGCCGGAGGAGTCGCCGGAGAAGAGATCGGAGCTGTTCGTCCGAGTCTCTTATTTTTTTTTGCAGTAGATCCGACCTTCGGGTCGAGAAACAATTTGGTTTATGTTTTGTTTTTAAGTTTTTAATTCCGTACTTCTATTTCTTCAAAAACGATTCTTCGATTTGAAGGCATGAATAATATAGTTCTATTTCCCTTATTTACTTTGTCTTTTATTTCCAGAATGAGTAGCTAAATTCATCGTGCATCTGGGCAGGGACGGATCGAAGGTGATTTAGGGTTTAGTTAGGCCGCGAGGTTGGAGGGGCTGAACTAACCGGTTGGGCGTTTGTTCCCGAGGCAAAGTTGGTTGAGGTTTATTTCTGGGGAGTTTGGGTAAACTAGGACGACCACTAGTGAACCTTTACAAACTGGGATACTGGTGATTGGCAAACCGCATAGATGTACCTTGTAGTATTGTTGCGGGCATAGCACTAGAACTTGCAGGAGATGCGGTCGTATGTTTCGAGCATGCTATTGGCCGAGCGGGTCTGTCTAGAGGGTAATGCGGGTTTGGGCAAACTAGATCCATGTTTGGTCGCATAGGTTATCGAATTGTTCAGATCCAGGGGGATTAGGCAAAGTATTAACCAAGCCTTTTCTTTATTCAGTAAGGATAGATGAGGGGTGGGGCATTTGCTGGGCGTGACGCAGTAGGACCACTTTTGTCTTTTTACACCCTATAACTGCTGACAAACCGCTGGTAAAAATCCTTAGTGCCGATGAACGGTAGTTTGCCCTAATGATCCTGAGTGAAGTTGTCTGCCCGGATGCCTTGTTTAACTATTGATTTCAGTTTTCACTTTTAGTATTCTGTTAGATCTGAGTGTTTGCTTGTTTACTTTTGGTTTTATTTATTTGCATGATATTTCTGTTTGCCGTAGTTAGATCTGAGTGTTTGAACGATTGCAAAACCGCTGTGCCCACAGCAACCAAACTCAAAACTTTTTGTGACAACCCCTTGGGCAAAGCCGAGATCACCTACTGTAATTGCCTCCTTGTGGGACCGACCCCACGTACTTACCATTATCTACGTTTTGTAGTTAAAGGGGTACTGGCTAAATACAAATATTATTTTGGCAGCGCGTTTGTTCCCAACGACAAACATACGTGTTCGTCATGCATTCCACTGAATATTTAAACACATTTTGTTTTTTTGCACTGATAATATTTTAGAACGAAACAGAGTGAACTTGTAGTAATAGGATGAATGGAATGCAAGGTATATATAAAGTCAAAATGAATTGACCATTTCCTGTTATGAATATGATCTTAGCTTTAATTCAGATGTGGTATGGAATTGTTACGGAGGTTAAATGTTAAATTATACTTTTAATATATTATTACGGACTGAGTACTGTTTAATTTTTATCATCAAAATAAAAAATATTGAGAAAAAATATCAATAAAAATAATTACTTAATTTTAAATATAATATAATAAATAAAAAACAAAAATGTTATATTCATTTAGAAATTATTATTTATTTATATTTATTTTTGGTAAAATATCATTATCTTTAATATTCTTTGACTTTAATTTTCTAAATTTATCAAAATATATAGTATACAGTATATGGTTAGTGGTTTAGTATATGTCAACTTATAAAGAAAGAAATAAAAACTATAGTCAATTGAGTGAAAGGGCTGTTGATAGCATATACTTCAAATATCCACTGCTTCCAACTTTTTTTTTCAAAATTTCATCTATATATAAAAGAAAATTAAAAGAAATAATAATAATAATAATAAAATGCAGAGCTCAATACTAGTTGGGCTCGTCACGTTGGTCGCTTTGCTTGCAAGTTTCGGGGAAAGCCGGCGAGTTTGCTATTCAGGGCTATACGAGTCTTTCTGCAGCTATAAAGACACTTGGACTTGTGTTAACGATTGCAGGAACGGGCTTGCCTTCCCGCCATATTTGTATATCCGATCCATATGTGAAGATAAGTACATCGACAATCACGTTGTTCCTCGTTGTACCTGTGTCTGGGATTGTAGTGGCGACGGCTTTAAACTCTTCGACGCTCTGCCTGATCATGATCTGCCGCCTGTTCAACCTCCGACCATCAACCATTGATTGATTACATGGTTTGTTTTAATCAGTTTTTGGTTTCAAATTAATAATAATTTATTATAAGATCGATCACTCTTATTTGATTTTTAATTTATACATATTATAATACTCGAAACACATGCGAAATTAATAATCAAGAACAGAACGATGTAATATGATTAATAAAGTCTATCGATAGAATTACAAAATCAACATAAAGATCAAATAATATAAATTTAAGAACTAAAAAAATTGTATTTATACTCGTGTTTTAATGGTCTCCTGATTCATATTTTATACTGTATATTGAGAAAAAATATTACTAAAAAACAAATTTTATTACCAACTTGTATTTTAGGGATTAGGGAGGACGCAGCTAGGCCGGTTATGTTAATCACACATCTGTAGATGAAAATTGTTATGTTATTTAATCGTAGAAGGGATACTGGTGTTACCGTACAAAAAGGAGGAATTGAGCTTGACAACATGTAAATTTTGTATTATAACTGAAAGTTAATCTATTTTTTTGAAATTTAAATGCTTACAATTCTCATGTTTGAATCTGCCTTTATTTATTTTTGACATTTTGTTGAACAGGCATGTCGTCCCCCATAATCGTGCTCTTTTGGTTAAGTATCGAGCACATATTAATGTAGAGTGGTGCAATAGGGCCCGTTCTATTAAGTATTTGTTCAAATACGTTCACAAAGGACATGACAGGGCAACTGCTGTTTTTTATAAAACTCTTCAACCCAGAAACGGTAAAAAAGAAATAGACGAGATTCAACAGTACTTGGATGTAAGATATATATCAGCGTCTGAGGCTGTCTGAAGATTGTTTGCATGTGAGATCCATTTCAAGGAGCCAACTGTTGTGAGGTTGATTATTCATTTGGAGGGGCAACAATGTGTTGTTTTTCAAGACGGAGAGGTTGTTGATGATGTAATGGAAAGGTCTGCTTCAAAAGAAACAATGTTCACAGCATGGATGATAGCAAACAGAGAATACGAACAAGCAAAACACTTGACTTACGCAGAGTTCCCGTCTCGGTTTGTATGGCATGACGACAAGAGAACCTGGACTCCGAGGAAAAAGGGAAGAGCGCTTGGACGATTAGCTTTTGTACCCCCGTCTCTCGGAGAAGTGTATTACATGAGGCTTCTCTTGAATTTTGTAAAAGGCTGCGTATCGTACGATGACATTAAACTGTATAACGGTAAACAGTACAAAACTTTTCAAGAAGCTTGCTATGCTCGCGGTTTATTGGAGGACGATCAAGAATATATCGATGCTATAAAAGAAGCTGCTGTTTGGGGCCTAGGTCCAACGCTTAGATCATTATTTGTGAATCTTCTAACTTCCTGTTCTATCATTAGCCCTGTCAAGGTTTGGGAAGCATGTTGTTTAGAGTTGAAGGAAGACCTACTAAACAAGTATAGAATTAGATTTAGAAGGCCAGGTAATTCTTATATCTTTTTACAGTCTTATTGACATTAATTGTTTATTCTATATTATTTTTATACAACTATTTGACATTATATTTTGTTTTTTCGTACAACCCTCATTTTAACAGAAGATCAGTTAAGTAATCTTTGCTTGAGTGAAATTGAATCTCTGCTACAGTCCAAGGGCAAATCATTAAAAGATTATTCTTCAATGCCCTATCCTCAAGAAGTTGATATTTCATTCCTTGGAAATTCCCTCTTAGCAAATGAACTGAATTTCAATCGTGGAGATCTTGCAATAGAACATATGCGCTCTTTTTCAATGTTAAATGATCAGCAACTTCATGCTTACAATTCCATCATGCAAGCTGTGGATAGTGGAACAGGTCAAGTTTTCTTTCTGTATGGATATGGGGGAACTGGAAAAACATTTGTCTGGAAAACAATTTCTGCTGCTATTTGTTCAAGAGGAGAGATTTTTATTAATGTTGCTTCAAGTGGCATTGCTTCTTTGCTATTACCTGGTGGAAGGACTGCTCATTGGAAATTTCATATTCCCTTAGTTTTGACTGAAAATGCGACATGTAATATAGAAACAGATAGCGACACTGCAGAAATGATTTCAAGGGCAGTTCTTATTATTTGGGATGAAGCCCCAATGATGCACATATAAGTTCAACTTTGTTCATTTAAATGTTCAATTTTTAATTCTTTTTGGTGTTTATAATTATTAATTTTTATTTTATATTTCCTGCCATGTTTAAGTTCTTTTTTATGAAAGATTAAATATTGCCATGTATAACCCCAGTCCTTTTTCTTTTCAGTTTTAAAACTGACCTTCAACTTTTTTTAATTTCCAGGAACTGTTTTGAAGCTCTTGATAGAACCATCCGAGATATTATGAAACGCGATAATCCAACTTTTGGCCATACTCCATTTGGAGGAAAAGTTGTGGTTTTTGGAGGGGATTTTCGGCAAATCCTACCTGTAATCCAACAAGGGACACGGCAGGATATTGTACATGCAACTATCAATTCTTCCCCAATTTGGAATAACTGCAAAATTCTGAAATTAACAAAAAATATGAGATTGGAGAACGTGGTTGAAGGAGCAGATATTCAGGCATTGAGAGCATTTGCGGAATGGATGACATGCATTGGAGATGGAACTTTGGGAAATGATCACGATGGAGAGGCTACTATTGAAATCCTTGATGATATCATTATATCCAACTCAGACGAGTACATCGGTTCCATCGTTCAAACTATTTTTCCAGATTTCCACCAACATATCGGAGACATTAAATTCTTGCAAGGGCGCGCAATTCTGGCTCCTACTTTGGATGAAGTCGAAGCAGTTAATGAGTACATGGTTAACCTACATTCTACTGAAGAGAAAGTTTATCTTAGCGCGGATACTATTGATACAGCTGATAAAGGATCGACGATGTTTGATCAAATGCATTCCACTGAATATTTAAACACAATTAAATGCTCCGGGTTGCCAAATCATGTTTTGAAGCTTAAGGTTAGTCTAAATTATTCCACTGGTCTATTTAATTCTTTAAGTTTCCAATTCATTAGTTTAAATATTCATATTAATTATGCTTATTTTTATAACTTTTTTAAACTTTTTTTCAAGACGTTATTTTTTAAATATTCATTTCATATTTTTTGTAGGTTGGTGTGCCTATTATGCTGTTAAGAAATCTCGATCACACAGCGGGCTTATGTAATGGCACTCGGTTGGTAATAACAAAATTGGGAAAGTTTGTTATCGAGGCGAAAGTTCTAGGAGGAGATACAAGCGATCAAATTGTTTACATTCCAAGGTTGCCACTTTCGCCTTCTAATTCAAATTTGCCCTTTCGATTTCAACGCCGGCAATTCCCAATTATGATATCTTACGCTATGACAATTAACAAGAGTCAAGGGCAATCTTTGTCAAAAGTTAGGATTCTGTTGAGAAGGCCGGTGTTCACACACGGACAATTATATGTTGCAGTTTCTAGAGTCACTAATCGAGCAGGTTTGAAATCTTAATTTGTGATTCGAATGGAGAACTCACGAATAAGGATACAAATGTTGTTTACAAAGAAAGTGTTTAGAAATGTGAATTGATCTTCAAATTTTGCTATTATTTTTTAAAATCTATTATGAGGTAAGGTTATTTTCTCCAATCATTGTCCTCTTTATTTGAAATTTTTATTTACATTTATTTTAAATCTTTTTTATTAATATGCTTATATTTAAATACTGACCGGAAAAGCTTTTGAAAGATAATCCCGGTGCATAAGATCCTAATTTTCTAAATTTATCAAAATATATATATAGTATACAGTATATGGTTAGTGGTTTAGTATATGTCAACTTATAAAGAAAGAAATAAAAACTATTCCGTACTAGTCAATTGAGTGAAAGGTATTGATAGCATATACTTCAAATATCCACTGCTTCCAATTTTGTTTTCAAAATTTCATCTATATATATAAGAGAAAATTAAAAGAAAAAATAATAATAATAAAATGGCAATGCAGAGCTCAATACTAGTTGGGGTCGTCATGTTGGTCGCTTTGCTGGCAAGTTCCGGGGAAAGCCGGCGAGTTTGCTATTCAGGGCTATACGAGTCCTACTGCACGAAAACAGACGCTTGGACTTGTATTAACGATTGCAGGAACGGGCTTGCCTTCCCGCCATATTTGTTTATCCGATCCTTATGTGAAGATAAGTACATCAACAATCACGTTGTTCCTCGATGTACCTGTGTCTGGGATTGTAGTGGCGACGGCTTTAAACTCTTCGACGCTCTGCCTGATCATGATCTGCCGCCTGTCCAACCTCCGACCATCAACCATTGATTGATTACCTCGTTTGTTTTAATCAATTTTTGGTTTCAAAATAATAATTTATTATAAGATCGATCACTCTTATTTGATTTTTAATTTATACATATTATAATACTCGAAACACATGCGAAATTAATAATCAAGAACAGGACGATGTAATATGATTAATATATAAAGTCTATCGATAGAATTACAAAATCAACATAAAGATCAAATAATATAAATTTAAGAACTAAAAAAATTGTATTTATACTCGTGTTTTAATGGTCTCCTGGTTCATATTTTATACTGTATATTGAGAAAAATTATTAATAAAAAACAAAATTTATCACGATTCCATTACCAACTTGTATTTTAGGGATTAGTTTTTATCACGATTCTATTACTAACTTGTATTTTAGGGATTAGGGAGGACGCAGCTAGGCCGGTTTACTAAAAATTTTTAAGTAGATGATCTAATGTGATTAAAGAAAATTAATTATATATAGGTGTAA
This sequence comes from Euphrasia confusa, assembly GCA_954870475.1. Taxonomy (NCBI): domain Eukaryota; kingdom Viridiplantae; phylum Streptophyta; class Magnoliopsida; order Lamiales; family Orobanchaceae; genus Euphrasia; species Euphrasia confusa. The sequence goes on from OX940960.1 coordinate 32,489,470, forward strand.
ATGTCAATAAAATAAAGTTAATTACATACTCCCTCCCTTGTATAAAATATGTTGATTTTTTTGTTGTTGGAAGCATTAATTACATAATGGACTAGTAGTCTAAGTACTGTATTGCATTAGTACTCTCAAAATAACATGCACATTTTGTTTGAAACGTCGATTTAAAAAATGCTGTCTAATTTTCTGATAAAAAATTAAGGAATAATTTTTTGTAAAGTTAAAAACTAAAGTAAATATGAGTATGTTGATTAAAAATAGAATAACATTTTATTTTAAAAAATACTTTTTACTTGATCATGTCATTTGTATTTTATATAAAAAAGAGTTATATATTTCTATGAAATAAGAAGAGTATAAATTTCCAAATTAATGGTCACACACACTTCATTCAGAAATAAGAAAGGAAGTGTTACCATTAAATTGGGTTAGAAGGAGCAGTGGCTACTCTATTCGATTCTTTAAAGTTTACATAGAAAATTTATAATAAATTAAAAAATATAGTTTTGTATGTGTTAAATAAAAAGAAAAGTAAGTAAAGACATACTATTTCCATTCCTTAAAACAATGAACATTTTTTTTTATTAATTCTTAAAACAGTGCACATTCCATAAATAAAATGTCTTTTCATAACTTTATCATCTTAACACACATTTATTTACTCTTAGACCATGTTTATCGGGAGGGCCACGTCATTATAAGACAAAAAAAATAAATAAAAAAGAAAAGAAATTGCACGCAACGAGGCTCTGTCTCACGCCCTTACACCGTGTTTATCAACAACCTCTCACAACCTAACTTTTTAATAAAAAAATATTTTCACTCTCTTCCACCTCATCAACCTAACATTTCATTCAACTTTTCATTTTTTCATACTTTATCAACAACCTACAACTCAATTCAATTTATCATTTTTTTTATTATTAAATAAGTATATAATGTTTTTTATTTCAATTTATATAAAATATATACATTAAATTGTTAAAATATTTCAATAAAAAATTGTTAAATAAAATAAAAAATAAAAAATTATATTTAATTGTTAGTAAAACTATATTAATATGGATCTCGTTTTATAGAGAATAAAAAATTATGAATTTTGATATAATTATATATATATAATTATAAATATATAACATTATATATAGCATTATATAAATAAATTTTTTTAGCATATATAAATTAAATACATTTACCAATGTCTTGATGACATGTGGCAACAAAAAAAAGAAAAAAATTGACGCCCTTCGGGCGTGATAGAGACTGGGTTGTGAAGAGGGCGTAGACTTTTTATTATTATATTATTATTTTTTTTGTTTTTTTGTGAAGGGAGGGCGTCACGTCCTCCCGATAAACATGGTCTTAGGACATTATCTATTTTATTCATTTTTTTTGCCACATGTAATGATTTGATTGATACTTTATTTATTTTGTTTTTTATATATATATATATATATCAAAATTTTTATTTTTTTATTTTCTACAAATAGAGACTAATATTCATATATTTTCATTTATTATATAATTATGTAATTTTTGAAATAGTGTTTAATTATAATTTATTAAAATTTAAAATGTACTTTATAATATTTTATGTTTATTTTTTGTTTCATTTTGAAATTATTAATGAAAGTATTTTAATATTTCATATATTGTTTAATAAATAAATATTATATGATTATTTAATAATAAATAAATAAAAATTTAAAATAGTTTGTAGGTTGTGGATAAATGATGAAAAATTAAAAGGTTGAATAAAGTAATAAATAGATGATGCGAAAAAGAGTGAAATGAATAATTTATTAAAAATTTAGGTTGAGTTAGGTTGTGGATAAACATGGTCTTATACCACTATTTTTTCAAATAATGACTTTATTACTTACCTATCAATATCTACTCCTACTTTATATTATAAAACACACAAAGAATAATTTTTTCTTAAATGTGTAATTTTTTCTATGCATAAGTGTTAAGGATAGAGAGAGTTAAGTGAAAAAGTAATCATATTAAATGTAAATAGATAAATATTTAATTGATAAATTTATAAAAAAACTTTTAATTTACAGTTGTTCAAACTTTTAATAGACAAAAAAAGTGCAAAATTTTAAAAATGGAAGAAAATATTAATTTTAAGTAATAAATATATTATTTAAAAAATGGTATTAGAAATGTAAATAAACGTGAATTATGACTATAAAGTTGCGAAATACTTTTTCATTTGATTTATTTACTTTTTCATTTGATTTATTAGGCTTTTATGATTTAAATTTGAAGATGTCAATTTATTTTGTCAATTCATATAGGTATATATTTATTTGAGTTATTCAAGCTACATATTTTTGTGGATTATTTTTCTTCTACAAATTCAAATCATGAAAAATAACTTAAATTTTATTTTCTTTTCATATTCAAATCAATTGTTTTGACATGAATCAATTAATGTAAATTGGAAATGATCAAATAGGTACATAAATTAGGATGACACAATACATTGTCATAAAATTTAATTTACATTAATACCAAAGAATATCACAAATTAATAAATTATTCAAATACACATTAATTAATTTAAACTAATATATCAAAAAGGAAAAATATCCGAGAGTAAAATTCCGAAAGTACCCCTTTCTCCTCTCCCTAGCTTTCACCATTCTCTCAGACTAATCAGACGAGACGATAAACAAAAAGAAAAAGAAGATCGTCTCTCTCTCGAAACACGAAGCAAATCAAATAATCAAAAATCGAAACTTATTAGGGTTTCAAATCCCTCTTCCTCGTCCCACCTCCCCACCAATATTTTCCTCTCCCTCGCTTTTCCTTCAATCTCCATTTCACGAATATCTCGTTCTGCATCAGAGAATTCAACCTTGAATTTTCCGGCGAATATCACTCGCCATAAAATTCGCCACGGATAACATTTTTCCAGGATATAATCAGGTCCGTGTTTTTAACTTACTTTTCCGCCTATCCAGCTTCAAGGTTTCAACATAGCTCGCGTAATGGTGTGCCGAATAAGGGTTTCGTCGTATACGCCATTTCCTGATTTTTTTTCTCATCTTATTTCGGCAGGGAATTCGTGGCGACAGGCTGTTGATCTGAAATCATCGATTCGTTGTTGAGGTTGTGGAAATAGAGGGAAATATTATCTATACACAGGCGGAGGTGCTGGAGCTTTTTTGTTTTTTTAATTTACTTTATCGAATCTCATAGAGTATTCCTGTTCGTCGTTTTGAAGAAATTATCGATAAATTAGTTTTGATTGTAATTAGTACTTGGTCTCTGAGGCTGTATTGGATGTGTATTGCCCATGGAGTCCATCAGTCCCCCATCTTCTCCGGGCCAGGCCAAATGCTGCGACTGCGGTTGTAGTTGTTCAACTGTGAACCGGTCTCTTTCCGGGACATACCTCCGGTCTGTAAAGCGTAAATACGATGAATTCGTGGAGGAGGACAAGCCATTCAATATACCAGGATTCGTCATACCCCAAAATGCCCGTGTAGAGATCGGGAATGAATGTCAGGCACTGCGCGAAACTGTAACCAGCCAACAGCAGACAATTCAAGAACTCATCTCCGAGCTGGAGGAGGAGAGGAATGCTTCTGCCTCGGCCGCCAACGAGGCCATGTCTATGATCCTGAGACTCCAGAGTGAGAAAGCCGAGATTGAGATGGAAGCAAGGCAGTTCAAGAGGTTTGCCGAGGAGAAAATGGCACATGACCAGCAGGAGACTCTGTCGTTGGATGATTTACTGTACAAGAGAGAGCAGGTCATTCAGTCGCTCACTTGTGAGGTGGAGGCTTATAAACACAGGATGATGAGTTTTGGGCTCACGGAGGCCGAGGCTGAGGGATTCGACCGGGATAAGGGCGTGAGCCGCACCACAAGCATGACCGAGAATCTGGAAGGCCCATTTGAGTTAACTCATTATGAGATTTACCCTCCTCTCAAGATTAATAGAATTGAATCCGGTGTTTATATGGATGGCGATTATGATGATGATGAAGCTTTGACTGCTGATATTGAGAAATATCCGTCCCGGGAGACTCCGAACTCTCATGGTCGGTTGAAGGATTTGGAATATCGGATTAATCAGTTGGAGAAAACTCCAACAAGGACCATTCAGCCTGATCGTGAGTCGAAGAACGTGCTGGAGAAGATCATAGTTAGTCAGTCTCCGAGGAGGCATCTTAGGAAGTTTTCCATCGACAGCTCGAATTCGTTATCCCCAAAGTATGGCGCCAGCTTTAAGAAGACGGAACTTTCTCATTTGGATTTGAATTCTAATTTAAGGAAGGTGGATAATGATGCATCGAAAGTCGGGGATGACATGGATGACAGAGTTTACACGATCGATTCTGTTCATGACGGAGCTTTGACTAATGGTTCCATGGATCAAAAGGCTTCTGTTTCAGTCGGTGGCAAAGAGTATATAGAAACTCCTCAAGATTCAGACCTTGAGATCCAGAAGCTGTATGCAAGGCTTCATGCGCTTGAAGCTGATAGAGAGTCAATGAGGCAGTCAATTATTTCTATCGGGACTGATAAAGCGCAACTTGTGCTGTTGAAGGAGATAGCTCAGAACTTGTGTAAAGAGATGTCGCCATCGAAGGAAATGCCGGTGCAGAAGCAGTCGGTGGTTAAGAAAATTTCATTCGTGTCATTATTCAAGGTAATGATGATACGTACTCTTTAATCAATTTGAAAAAAGCGATTGCTGTATTTAATGCATTAATATGTGATTACATATATCTCAGCCTTTATTGTATTCTGCTGCATATCTACAATTATATGACTTTTTGTTTCTTAAATAAAGTGAATAGTGATAGATGTCTTGAGTATTTACTGCATGCAACCTTCTCTAGACTAAGTATGAAATGGGGCCTCCTGAACTTTAAATGCCTGACCTGTCTTGTAAGACCACTCAATTATGTTCATTCCAACTCAGAAATTAATAATTTCATTCATTCTTTGTGTAATCTTATTTAGTTTTTATTTGTGGAATGTACTAGAATCAAGATCAAACCTTTACATGGTTTTCATGTGAGATTCCTCTTTAAGAAATTTTCCGAGAGGACTTGGTGGGCACATTATTTATGTTTCATTCTCGGTGTCTTTAATTGAGATGACATACCTATATTTATATCATTTGATAACAAACCTAAAGTAGGCTAGAGTGCTAGACAGTATTCATTCTAGTATTGCTAACATAACATTTCAGGTAAGTGATATCATATCATATCTAATATCAACAAAGCCTTTATGGCTTTATCCCACTTTGTGGATTTGTGGGTTGTGTATATTTCAAGCTTTTTTCTACATTTAATTCATAATCACCATTTTTCAATGTTACTGTAGTTTATGATCTATTCATTTGATATTCTTTAAAAAGTTCCACTATTTTTAATGGCAGCTGAAGTTTCTAAGCTTTTAAAGACAAAATATGTTGTTTAACATTAGATTGTGAAGTTCATTTCATAATATAGTTGTCACATAAATATAGTCTCTCTCTGATTTGATCTTGTAAATGCTGTAATGCTACTGGGCATTTTCTCCACTTTTTACTGTGATCTTCCAATTTTTTATCTTGCTTTTCTTTTAAAAATACATACTTATGCTTTTTCCTTAATTTTTTATTAGTTGTTTCATGTATGTATGTATCCTAATGTTTTTACAAATTTCATCTTATTTCATGTGATTTTTGCTCCACTTGACTGAGTGCATTCTGTAAATTTCATAGAACAAATACCTGTAAAAGGAGTTTACCTCCCTCCCTCTCTTTGAAATGACAAATACTTCACTTAACACATATTGGACCACTTTTTGAAGTTCATAATAGGTTTTAGATCGTGCTCTGTTGTATTTGTATACCTGTTGGTTTTTTGGTGGTGCTGTGTTGTATTTGTATACCTGTTGGTTTTTTGGTGGTGCGCTATACTGCTATTACAGATTTTGTTCTCCTCCTATCAACACTATAATGATTTCAGACACTATAATAGACCACTCTGAGTAAGAGGTTGACAGCAAAATATTATAAAATAAGATTCTGTTAATGCTTCTATCGGCTACGTGTGTAATTTGTTTCCTTTTTATTTAGTGTCACATGAAAAGCTAGCTTTCAGTTTATTTAAACGAATAATATTCTGTTCCTCTTTATAGTAACTTTTCGTACTACTAACAATCTTATTCTCCTTATCAGTGGGCCCTTTCTTTTGTTTCCTGGAGAAGAAAAGCTCGCCGATGCAAGTGAGTACATAATTATCACATTCTCTGATTAGTGACCCAATGATTAGTGTATTCTTACATATACCTGTAGCCTAATTTTATTTTCTTTTTGCTTGGTAGTACTCAGACTTCTATTAAATTAAGTTCAACCTAAGTGAGCTGCCTTTGGCTATTGATCATCATATTTGTGGCTATTGATCATCAATATGAAATGTTGGTTGTCATGATATAATGTTGTCCAGATACGAGATATTTGCACATTTGCCCCATAACACATTCACACACAATAGTTGCCATCCTCAACAAATAAGAGTTAATAATTGATACTCTTCAATGAAGTAAGAGCTTACGGTTAGTAGTGTACTGTGAACTGTAACCACTATATATGATTCATAGGGTCATGTGTATTGTTCATGCCTCACATATTTAAAGTTTGTGAAAAGTAAAAGAACAAAAAAAAAAAAAAAAAGGAATTACAATGGTTTACCGTGCTTTCATTGCTGTAGCTACTATTGGAAGTTTGTATTTCCACCTTATAACATTTTTTAAAAATGTTTTAGGTACGGGTTTGGGTTATCAGCAAACAATGCAGGGTTGTTAATGCTTTTAGACAAAGGCTCGCGTGTGGGACAATGGAGATGTATAAATAGTACAAGTGCATGAAATCGAAAACCGAGTGCTCTAGATTGAGACCTCTTATGAAATCTACGGTCACTTGTTCGGGAGCTTATTGGCCTCTATGGATTATGAGAGAAAATTATTCCGTCTGGACTTTAGGTTGATATGGTTGGGTTTTCATTAATATGTGCAGTTCCTTTTACCTATTTTTTTAATTTTTTTTTATTTGCCTTTTGTGTATATGATACATTTAGAACAGCTCAATTTGTGACTTGTGAGTATAGGATACACATATTTTCGGTTTCTCACTTGATTGGCAAATTTGCGGAAACTGTGTGTTTGCGATTGGGTTTGTGGAAATTTGGTGGAGCTATAGTTGGTTCCTTGTGTGTATATTAGTACATGTTATTTTGGAACGCTGTTACAAGTTTTACTCGATCGTTATATGTACTCCTCCAGTCCCCGTATAAAGTCTATAATATATGCTAGATTTACTTTCTCTATTTCAGTAAGAAGTTTATGGATAATTTTATACAGTACTATGAATTGGTTCTACAATGTATAATATCACAAAATACCCTTAGTTATGTAGATTTTGATTTAGTCTTTTAATTGAAAATTCAATAATCATTTTTGTTTGCAATATTGGATCGAATATTGAAGCAGCTGTTTTTAAAAAAACAATGTATAATATAAATACTGATAATAGTCACGTGTGAATTGTGATCGTATGGAGATTAAAAAAATACATTGTTTTACTTTTTATCAAAAAGTTAAGAATAAAAATGAATTTTCTCCTTTTTATCAAAAAGTTTAGAATAAAAATGAATTTTCTCATTTTAGTCGTTTTTCTTTTTTTTTTGTTTGGAAAGGCTCTAGCTATTCAAAATTGTGATTTTTTTTTCATCAAACGAAAAACATTTTATTTTAAAAATCCAAGCTATTGTAGCATGATATTAAAAGAAATATCATTGCTGTTACTCAAACAAGAAATGTGTGTTTGAATATTGGTCCATAAAATTTACGGTATATGAAAATTCTAAAGCATATCAAATGTAATGTAAGACCTGTTTTTTAGGATTTAATTTCAGTTTATTTCAATTCAGTTTAACTCGATTAAATTCATTTCAATTTTTTTTAAATATAATAAATAAATAATAATTTAAATCAATAATTTTAAGTATATAATCTAGTTAATGTGACAATTGTTAATATTTTAAAAAAAAATTAAATAATTTATAAAAATTATTATTATTTTTATAAAAATTTCAGTTTGTTTCAGTTCGCTTGGTTTAGTTCGTTTCAGTTCAGTCGTTTCAGTCCAAAAGAAAATGGCACTCATGTATCTATGTAATTCATAATTTGACATTTCATCCTACTACTATTTTAAAGTTTTAAATCTAACATTTATTATGCATATTCTAGTTGTCATATTATAAATTTAGGGCAACCCCTCCCATATATATATATACAAGAAACCCTAATAATAAAAGGCCGTGCTGCATTTTTTTTTCTTCCATGAAATCTATTCAAGCTCAACAGCAACATAAGGAAGACGACTTGTAATTGACAAGGAGGAAAGAAAAGGTGAGTTCTTGTAATTAGGGTTCATTTAATCTGAAATTGTGTGATAAGTATATTTGAATATCTTGTTTCTAGGTAAACACAGTGTGCTCCAATGGAATTGGAAACCGAAGCAATTGCTGTGCTGCCCCCAAAGCCTGATTTCGGACCTCTTAAGGCCAACGAAATCTCAGACGGTGTAGTCGAGTTCCGCAGGGTTCGTGTTCCGGCTCATCGCATCAATCCCCTCCACGAAGCTTGGAAAGAACACATATACCCCCTCGTCTACCACGAAATGAACATCGACATCCGGATGAACACCAAGAGTCGACAAGTCGAGCTGAAAACCAAACCCGACACCTCCGAGCCCAGCCACCTCCAGAAGTGTGCCGATTTCGTTCATGCATTCCTGCTAGGCTTCGAGCCCAGAGACGCCAAAGCCCTGCTGAGATTCGACAACTTCTACCTCGACTCTTTCGACATCAACGACGTGAAAACGCTTCGTGGGGAGCACAAGTCCCGAGCCATCGGGAGGCTTTCCGGGAGGCAAGGGAAGACCAAGCATGCGATTGAAAACTCCACGAGAACCTCGATTGTTATAGCCGACACCAAGATTCACATTTTGGGTTCGTTTAATTGTATCAAAGTCGCGAGGAATTGTCTTTGCAGTTTGATCCTGGGCTCCCCTGCTTCTCGAGTTTATTCGAAGCTTGGGAAAATCGCAACCACCCTTGATGTTCTTGCTTGATGATTCTGTTATATTTGGAGGGATTATATGTTTTTGAACACTAAAAGGATATAGTAATGTGTTTTATATCTTGAAATAAGAACTCTTTAGTTTTTGTTTTGTGTTTTTCTCATGCTAAAGTCCTGAACCAACCAAGTAGCCCAAGGAGACCAGTATCAAGCACACTGTTTTTCTTCTCAAATCCTGCATTTAAAATAAAAAAAAACAGTATTCAATGGCCATTATAATACCAAAAATTGGATCTTTTCATCAAATAAGGTGGTGGGATCGATCCGAGTTAAACCCATGTTTACCTAAGTCGGCTGCTACACGGTGTGCACACATGACTCCGGAGAAAGCAACAGCTATGACACCTTGCCCCGGAAAGCAACTGTCTCCCACGCAATACAAACCGTTTATAGCCTGTGCAAGTACCATCACAATACAAACTATGTTAATAAGAGCACTGAATTAAATTAACACACACACGTGAACTTACGGTTGTGTTAAATGGCATTGCTAGTAAGCCCTTGGGGACTTTGCTAGGCATTGGGCCGTATGTACCGCTATCACGAGCCAAGTATCGCCTGTGTGTCTTTGGTGTCCCCACCTGAAATATATTGAAGCAACTCCATTGGTTAGATAATCATAAAATTTTAAGCAAAAATAGTACTACACTGTAATATAAAAATTGGATCTTTAATTTTTGAATCGCATAATTTTTTAAAAGAAAAAGGTTTTTGGAAAGGCATCACTGAACTAATACTCCGTTTTTGTGTACAAGTTTGAACTCTCCCAATGTCAGGGGGTGGAGGAAATAGACGCACCTCCTTAAGAACTATAGATGACTTGAGCCCCGGGAATAATTTCTTCTCGAGCCTGTTGATTATTTCGTCTGCCACGCGTTCCTTCTTCGATTCATATTCTGCGCGTGAGAGGCCCTGCACCAAACAATGGCTGCGTAAATGAAAATTCTTGAAAAATGAAATAATTAAACAAGAAAATGCTAATGCTCTGACTGGAAGAAAACGAGAGAAAAAAAGTGCAAATTTACCTCCCAGTCCTCAATTGAAGAAACTGTGAAAATGTGGAGAATGTGATTTCCTGCCGGAGCTAATGATTTATCGAGAACTGTGGGGATGCTCAAGAATATACTTCCGTAAGAGGATTCTAAATCTTTCCAATCATCCTACGTACTCAAAAGGACGAATATTGGGTCAATTGCACAAAAATATAAAGCAATAACTAATATAAAAAAAATATATGTATAGGGTAAATTACAAAACTTTCCCCAAAGTCTTATTAATAACAAAAAAACAAAAGAAAGAATAGGTTCTAAAAATTACTACATAGTAAAGCAATTTTGAAAAAAAAACTTTAGGTTTGATTATGTATAAACTTGAGGGGTAGTTTTTGTAAAATTCACCCATTCGTAGAGATATACCTCTAGGACAAAATGGTGGCAATCTGTATCCAGTGGCAAGACATCAGCTTTAACGCCCAAGTGAATAGAAAGGAAGGACGGAGCTTTAACGTACGCCTTTTGGAATCTTTTTTCCTCCTCGGGCATATCTTCCTTTTTCAAGAGCTTCCCTGTACAAAATAGTTTATGAAAAAAATCAAAGCCGAATAAAAAGGACCTTGAAGAAGCACGTTCGGCACAAAAGACCAAGCTCGGATTTTTTTAAAAACTAACCAAATGTATCCCATCTAGTGGCATTTGAGATTATGGTTTTAGCATAGAATTTCCTTCCGTCGGATAGTTTCACCCCAACCTATAAAATGTAACAAGTGATGACCAATATTTTCATGCTTAATGTTTTTGAAGAAAAAAGAAAAACATATATATTTATAGGGCCATTTATGGCAATTAACACCCACCGCTTTTCCGTGTTCTGTAATAATGCCAGTGGCATTTGCCTTATAAAGTATCTCACTCCCATGATTAGCCAAGCCCTTTGCTAATGACTTTGCAATTTCTCCAACACCACCGACCGGATAATTGATTCCACCATAATGTCTATCACACACAACCTTAAAAAAGAAGCAACTCAAAACATTGGGTTAAATCTTAAATGGAAAGTAATTTTTGGGTAACTACAAAAACTACCCATGAGGTTTAGCTTAATAACAAGAAACAAATGAAAATTACTAAATGAAAACTCGAGGCTTGATTCTTTATTATAGATTTAGAGTTACACCTATATAAGCAAAGAATTTATTATACTTAAAATAAGATTTTAACACAGAATCAAGCCTCAAGTGTATGTAATTTTCAAACGTTATGTGGATTTTTAAGTGATTAACCCGAACCTCAGGGGTAACTTTTGGAACTATCCTTCAAAATATTAAGAGATATAAAGTTGAATACCATGCTTGCGTTGATGATAGGTGTCTGCATGGCATTGATTGTGCTCACTATAAAACACTAAACGAAAGAAAAAAAAAGGCATCAATTAAAAAAATTATGTCCAATGTTCGGACAATCAACAAATAAATATAATAACTTAGGTCAAGGTGAGTACAACCACACCTCAGCATCGATATAGGACAACAACTCGGGATCCTTAATATACTTCCGAACTATGTTGCCGGTATTTTGAGGAAGATAGTAGGCTGAGACGAAAATACCCATAACATATCTATTAGCATAAGGAAGTATATGTGCACATTTTCGAAGCATATTTATCAAATGATATTGTACGTAAACATTAAATTTCCAAATAGGTCACCATACTAAAAACTAATTATCTGTAATGAACCAATGATTTATGATTAACAAAAGTGAAGGGGATAGCCAAAAAAAAAAAAACGTGCTGTCATTTACCGCTTGTGCACGACTATTCAGTATTCACCTCAAATTCCAACAAAATAAGTTTCTTTGTAAATAAACTTTTTTCCTCGACTGATCAAACAATGAAAAGAAAGGAAGAATTATTTGTCCAACAATTGCCAGAGTTTGTCCTTGCTACTAATAATCCATAGTTTTATCAGTGTAGCGTCCGTTAATGAATAGGTTCGTTAAATTAATAAGAAAGCAGTAAGACTTTACCAAGGGTCAAGCATTCGAGAGGCTTCTTGAAGAATTGCCCAAACAGGTAGATTGGCTCCTCCAAAGACTTCAATTCCAACGAATTCAATGCGTTGAAAATCTAAACATAAAAAACCAATATGAGACTAATTCAAAACAAGAAAAACGAATGCAGAAGCGAGCGCAGCTAATTCGAAACAAATAAACCTTCCAGCAGACACCATAGAATCCGAGAATGCCTTCTCTCTCATGGGGAAATTTACCGACAAGTTCCGAGATGAAGTCGCTATATTCTCTGTGAACTCGGACAGAGAGATCATTGGGTAAATGATAGTGGACTGTGGTTGGGTCGGGTATGACTTGCATCCTACATCCCACGGCTGCTAATGCTTGTGTGATCAAATTCAAATTTCCCTGTACAAACATTAATTAAGCCTATTTACATTTTCGATATGAACATCCCAAACTGATAACTAATCACACCCTTACATCCTATGCTCACAATAGAATTTAAGTGTGCATTTTTCATATATTCAAGAAAGTTATACGATTGTCCGATCGTTAAAAACGGCACACATTCACATCCACAAAAGTACAACGAAAACCATAATGTACGACTAAATTTAAAATTTCAAGCATCAATCTTTTTCCTCACAAACCGACCTTATCGCTGAAACCAAACATGACTGATGATCCAACATCGAATTTGAATCCATCCCTCTCGTAAAAACCAGAGCTTCCTCCAGGAATCACATACTTTTCAAGAACCAAAACCTTGGCGCCTTTCACCGCCAGCTGAGTGGCCGCCACCAGCCCTCCGATCCCAGAGCCTATAACAATGGCGTCGTAAAACCCACCACCGTTATCGGCGGCTGCGGCGGTGGAGCTGCTCTCCGTCTCCACTGGTCGCTCGATAGATTCGACTGATTTCGCTTTGAAAAGATTGGTTCTTTTCCCGCTCAAGCCACTGGTACTAGGTTTGCTCAATCGGGCAAAAGAGTAAATTTTCGGGCATAGGTTTCTGGGTTTGGGGTTGCTCCTCGGAGGGTTGCTGAGGACTGACGGCGGGTACGAAACCCCAAAACTCGTAGTGTTCATTATTTTATTTTATTATAGTTTTTCTGAATCTTATTAAAAGGAAAATCAAGAATCAAAGAGTTGTTCAAGTTTTTGACTTGTGGGGTTTGGAGGAAAGAAAAATGCGTTCTTGAAAAACTCTGAAAACAGGGGTAGTGAACTGACTTCAGGTGGAGGTTGAAGAGGGGAATTGGGTGGGGAATTAGGTGAGGGGGTTTTGGAGTTTATATGGAAAAGAAAGCTGAATCAAAAATTTTAACACTGATAAGTGGAATTGTTAATTTTATGGCACTTGGTGTTCTTGATGCAAAGGATGTTTCCTCTCAGAATAGGAAAAAAATTAATTCAATTTTTACAAAGGAATATAATATACGCATCGCACATGGACAGTAACAGAAATTAAATGAAAAAAATTGCTAATTTTGTAATAAAATTGTTTTCTTTTTCTAAATCGCATGTACCACAAACACAAAGGTGTAAAATATTTGTGAAAAAGAAAACAGTAGTATCATTTTATAAGTGTATACATTTATTACCAATTGATTTAAAAAAAAAAATAGTGTTTGAGTCTCTTTTCCATCTTCGTGCAAAATGTTCTTAGATAGTGATGCAGGCGGAAGCGTAAACACACAATTAAAACTCGTTGATTCTGAGAATGCCCGAGAATTAAAACATCAAATTTTCGTTGATTCCTAAGAATACCGAAATCTGATAAAACCTCAACTGAGGAACGAACTTTATTTCATCATCAAAACTACTGCATAAATGAAAATACTCAAACATATAAATAGTACTAAAACCCTAGTAAAATAAATAAATAAAATAATAAAAATAGCTTGGACAACAAGACACGATCTTTGCCTTTTATATCTGCATCATTCTCTCCTTCTTGGAGAAGGTTCGACCGCGAACCTGAAAATCGAACACGATGATGCCGGGATCAAACACCAATCGTCGGCGCAGCGCAAAGACAATGACACATTGTCTTGACGCAGGGGCATCGACTTGTTGAGGCGGCGCATAAGTAGTGACTGGAAGTACCGACACATGAGCAATAAATATAGGAAGAGACAAAAGGGCATCAACTTTAGGAAGCGACACAAGGACAGCGCCAATGGCATCAGGATGCAGCGCAAGGGCAACGACATGAGGATGCAGCGTAAGAACATGAGCATGAGGATATGATGCAGGGGCAGTATCATCTCCTTTCAGCGCAAGGGCAAAAACATGTTGATGTGGTGCAGAGTTAATGACATCAGAATTCAGCACAAGTTTCACGGGAATTTCTGAAAATGGCTCTTCATCAAATTTAGGGGGACCATCATACGTGGATGACTCTTCATCCACACATAGCGTGTGAGGGTGAGAGAACGGGCAAGTCTCATGACGGGGGCCGGTCGCGCCACACTCAAAGCAGCATACTACGGTCGAAGCCGATGGCGACTCCACGTTGACGGCGGGGGCTCCAAGCGTCGACGAGGGTATGTGTTGTTGGCGAGTTCGACAATCGCCAAGGGTGCGATCAAGCGCGGGGATCGGTGGAGGTGACGATAGCTTGTTGGAAACAGCACGGCGGAGCTCCTCGAGATCGACGGCAAGGGCTGCGATTTGGCGACTTAAGGCGGCGACGTCGGCGTCACGACAGGTTGCGGCCTCAACGGCGGATTCGTGAGCATGCTGGCGACGGGAAGGCATCGTTCGGCTCTGATACCAAACTGATGCAGGCGGAAGCGTAAACACACAATTAAAACTCGTTGATTCTGAGAATGCCCGAGAATTAAAACATCAAACTTTCGTTGATTCCTAAGAATACCGAAATCTGATAAAACCTCAACTGAGGAACGAACTTTATTTCATCATCAAAACTACTGCATAAATGAAAATACTCAAACATATAAATAGTACTAAAACCCTAGTAAAATAAATAAATAAAATAATAAAAATAGCTTGGACAACAAGACACGATCTTTGCCTTTTATATCTGCATCAGATAGCTTTTGAATTTTTGCCATTCAACTTTTGATGCGTGAGACTAATGGTTTACATTTTTTTGTATTTTTTTTTATTTTGTAAAAAAAATAAGTGTGATTATTGATCTATTAATGGTTACATTTTTTTTGTATTTTATAAAAAAAATAAATGTAATCATTGATTTGAAACAAAAGTAATATAGCAGAAGAGATATTTAGTTGACTAATAAAAGTCCACTTTTGGGATCCAACACAACTCAAAATCATTGTTGCTTGCAACACAAATAAATTAGAATTAAATTTTAACATCTAACAAAGCTCTATGAATCTAAACTACGAACTACTACATAAAAATTGAAATATTTCGATCGTGATGATCAAATCGGGTTACTTTGGGGACAAGTGATGCAGTCAATTAAAACGGAACCAAATAACTAAATTTGTGCCGCAATTAAATAAAATAAGAATATCTACTCAATAAATTCTGGAGTAAAGTCAGTAATCATGTTTTGAATTAGTATTCCACGTTTAAAAAAATACTGTATATTTTATTTTTAATTTTAAAATACAATATTTAGTACGAGTAATTTTTAATATAATTTTTAATTTTTATTTATAATTACTTTATTTTACAAATAAAAAAAGTACTTTTATTCTTATATTTTAATAAAAATATAAGAAAATATTATTTTGTCTCAACAAAAGATGAGTTGATCACCTAAATTTTTAATTATAGGTATTATTATGATTATTATAATTATTTGGGGAAACACCTAAATTCTTGATACCTCCCCACTAATTCTTGATACCTCCCATTCATTAGTATAGAGGTTAGTTTTTCAACTGACTTTTGTGTGAATCGATTTTAATTTTAAATTATATCCCGCATCTCAACAATATCAATCTGTTGAAGTGGAAAAAACGTCTCAATATAATTTGTGGTTAAATTAGAATTATAAAAAAAATGAAAATACCTAAAATTTATGGTCAACCCTAAAATGAGGTCATGGCACGAATATTATTATTAGTATTATTATATTAGTATTAATTAATTTTTAACTTATCCAATACGCTATTACAAAAAATTTCAAACATTATCTATCAACTCCGCTTCTTTTGCTCATAAATTTTCTTATTTATATATTTATTTATTATATAAATATATCGTATTGCCTAAAATTTGGAATCACACAGATCTACAAAGAAAACAAAAGAAAAGAAAAGAAAAAAACAGAGAAAACAAAAGGAAATCGATGGGTGTGAGATTTGTGTACGGAATGGTGTTCCTGTCGGTGTCGACGGCGTGCTTCCTTTGGCTCCACCTCATTCTCCAGCCGGTTTTCTACTTCAGCTCCTGAGCCGCCGCCGCCGCCGACGACGACGATTCGCATGTACAGAGACAGAGTATCGAAGGAATTAGGACAAATCTGAAGGAATCCGTTTTTGTTCGATCATCACGATTTTCCTGTTCTTTCTTCACGCCGGCGATTCGGATCGATCATCATGTATTAATTAATGTATTGTTTTTTTGGTTGTTGTTGTGTGTAATTAATTAATTATTACTGCTATATGTTCAATGGATTTTATGTTTAATTAATTTTTCATTTTTCTGTATTTTTATTTTTATTTTTATTTCATCATGTCAATGTTCAATGGAGTATATGTCTGTGTGTTTGTGGCCATCCAAATTTATGAATGCTTTGTGCTGAAAAAACTGTACTTTATTGCTCACATAAGTTCTTTTACTATAAAATAATCTAAGCATTATGTGTAATGATTTAAAAAAATACTAGTCCGTATAGAATTGAAAATAATGTGTATCAAAAAGGTGCATATGTTATGTGGTCATTTTATTTTTAAATTTATCGAAAATTTAAATTATATTCCCTTAAAATATAAAAAGTTTTATTAAACTTTAATACAAAGATTAAAAAAATACAATACTTAGTGCTAAACGGTTGTACATTAGAAAGTTTTTAATTAATCATTTTATGTTGTTGAAAATAGTGCATATTTCATTTACAGTCGTCTCATTTCAAACGAAACATTTTTTTAAGTGTAAATAAAATAATAATTAAAATAAATGATTTTAAACATATAATAATAATTTAAGTTAAAAAATTACTAATAATTTTTAAAAATTATTACTATATAATAATATATAGAAATTATTATTAATTTTATAAATAAAAAAATTGCTCATCTCGATTAAATTTAATTTAGATCAAATCCAGTTAAGTTCGCTCTATTCAATTTAAGGAATAGAGGTTAAATGTATACTAAATTAATGCTGGGATCAATAAATTTTATTCATTCCTCACATAAGAGACGACACAATTTTTGTAAATTACAAAATTAGAAAATTTTTGTAAAAAAATAAAAAGTATTTTTTATGTAAGAAGTATCGGAAGTAGAAGATTGATAATTTTTCAAAGTAACTAGAAGTGCAGAAAAACGACATAACTATATACTCGTACATCTTATTTTCTCGTCTCATTAGTTAAACACATTTAATTAACATTTTATTTTCACCAGCAACCACAGCAAAGTGTTATATAGTGTATTTTATATCTCATTCAATTATTATTTTTTTCTTTCACATCATCCTATATAGTGTATTTTATATCTCATCGTGTTTTTTATTTCTATTTATTCATTATATATACAATTATTAAATTTAAAATTATTACATAATTCATTTATCAAACATATAATTATGTAAATTTACCAAAAAAAAAATTGAAAAATCTACAATATTTTAATACAATAAATAATACAAATATTTATTTCAATATAACACACAAATGAAGAAAAAAAATGAAATGAAAGTAAAATTGTTAATTTTTTTGTCCAAATGGACCAAATGACACAAACATGCACTTTATTTATTGAGGACAAAAAAAATAGAATGATATTTTTATTTTATTTTTATTTTGAATAATTAGTGTGTAAAAATTGATTTTAAAATGATGGTGAAAAAATTCAAATGAGGCATGTCATTTCTTTATTAGTCTAAATGTGTATTTTACTATTATTTAAACAAAAATATGAGATTTGGCCGATTTGATCCTAGATCAAATTTTGATTTCGGCCAGGTGTCAAATATGACACCTGTGACACCTTTTGCTAGATAAATTGATACACATTTGACATTCAATTTGATAGTTTATTGTACATAGTCTAAGAGGAAAAAAGATGACGTGGCCTACTTTTTACACAAATTCTTACATGAATTCTAAGTATTAGGTTCAAACCAAGTCAACAAACTCAACACAAGCACAAGTGCACAACACACATTTAATAAATGCACCCACGGGCTTGGGCTTGGGATTCGGTCAGACTGTTGCTTGGGGCTTGGGCTTCAGTCAGTCTATTGCTTGGGGGCTTGGGCCTCCTAATTGATAATTTTAGGGTTCAGAATATTTACACCTCTACTTTTCACCCTTCTTTTTATTTTCTTTATTTTTATATATTGCAAAATATCTATATTAACCTTATCTAAAATCTTATTATTACATGCACCCTCTCCGCTAAAAAAAAAAATAATAATAATAAATGAATAAAAACCTAATTGGCCGTGATATTTCAAACTTTGAACTATAATTTTCCGATTGAAATTTCTCATCGGACTCTTAAAAGATTAAATATTGAATTAAATTCATTGATGTTTCGATCTCATCGGACTCTTAAAGATCAAATATTGAATTAAAATCAGGATCGATATAAACATAGAAACTAGAAGAGCTAGTATTGTCGGCTCTATTGGCTTCAATCTGATAAAGCAGAAAATAATTTGTTGAAGAGATTCTCCATCATGTTGATGATGATTATGACTTTCATTTTATGTTTTTTTAGCTTTTTTTTTTGCTTTTTTTTATATGAAGATGGAAGTCGGAGTTACAATAATCGCCGGTGAGGTTGAGAGAGAAGTTGAAAAAAGATCGAGACCGAAATCAGAGAGATATTTGAGAGAGGTCTAATCGGAGTAAAGGAAGAAGAGTCGATATAGTCGGCGATGATACTTTAAAAGAGAACATCAAATACAAAGATCGAAGACGACGACGTGAATGAAGTATTCGTCGCTGCCGGATTCTTCATATTATTCAAACGTCTGAGACACTGAGCTCTCCATCGTTATAGTTATGATGTGAAGCTCGAGAGGAAGGTATGAGAGTGCGATGAGCCGATCAATGATGAATATGATGTCATGAGCTGGTCTGTGTTGCGTATTATCAAGAACTATTTTTACTTCATTTATTTATTTATTTTGACAATGAAGGGTGTAAGTAGTAATAGTAGTTGTATATAAGGTCAATATAGATATTTTGCATTATATACAAATTAAAAAAAAAAATAGAAAGTGGGTGTGTAAAGTAAAGATTGAGGTGTAAATATCTTGAGGCTAATTTTAGTAGTATAATATTTCCGATTTTAAATTTTAGAAGTATTTATTGAAGGAACTTTTTATACAAGAATTTTTTACATGAGATGCGATGTATTTTTATTGGGTGGGAGTTAAAAGTTTGAACAATATACGTAGTTGAATCGAAATTTGAGTATTTTGTTGGAGTGGATTTTATTACCGTTCTTTCATCCGCACTTTTCGCTTTTTCCTACCCACATTTCTTTCCATTAATTCTCACAAAATATACTTAGTACATGCATGCATGCAATTGCATTATATAAGTAGGGGAGAATTAAAAATATCAAGATAAATAAAGAAGTAATAAAGAAAATGTTTCTATCAAAAGCCAGCAGGATTTTTTTTTTGTTGGCCTAAAAACAAAAGCAAAAATTAAAAGAAATAAAAATGGATAATAATTGTTCTACCATTATAGGGACCACCGGGTTCGTGGCGGGCAGCGTGGTTTTTCTTGCCATGCAAGCCCACAAGCGTCTTCTTTCCAATATCATGAAGAAGTTTGAAATCAAGAAACCAGCAACCGGTAAATATATAAATTAATATTTTCTTAACTTGTAAATTTTAATATCACTAATTTATAAGTAACTCTTTTTATAGGAACCACGGTGCAATGTGAACATGAGCAGAAGAAGGTGAGAATCATCGGCGATGAAATGGCTGGTCAAAGAGCTGATCATGTAGGCGGCAAGGGATACATTCCACGGCCGGCGAAATATTCGACCACCGGAAATCATTCTATGAGTAAAAATGAAAGTTTGGAGGGCATGCCTCAAAATTGGCAAGTCATGTACAAAGGGATTTTGCAATATAGGACTCTTAGGGGTTATAGCTAATTTAATTTTTCAATGTACAGATTTACTTGTCTTGAGGTTTAATATAATTAGTATACTTAAATAAATATGTTATACTCCCTCGGTCCAAAGATAGTTGTCATACTTTCCTTTTTGGGGTGTCCAACAATAGTTGACACACTCCAAAAAAGGAAATAATTATTCTAACTTTTTTATTTTAATATACAATTTTATTCTACTTTACCCACCTACTTTTTAAACTTTACTCACAACTACTTTAGTTTTCACTTTTAAAATATATTTTTACTCTTTACCTTTTAATAAAAAAATTAAAAAATAACAATTTTCTTAAACTCCGTGTCCAAGAAAGTATGACATCTATTAATGGCCGGAGGGAGTATTTATTATTATTATTATTTAGTCTAATGATCTAGTCTTGAGGCTAGACATTAAGATCACTTCACTTCAATTCATTTAAGTTCACACCAATATCAATTCAGTCAAGTTTAGTTTAAACTCATTAAGTTCATTTCAGTTCATATTCGTACTTTTCCCTTTTTCCTACCTACATTTCTTTCCATTAATTCATATAATTTTTTTTTTCAAAATGTTTTCCTTTTTCTTTTTTTGCTATTATTCTACTCTACAATGAATTGAAAAGTGATTATTGAATTTTCTGAATTTTTTAATCGACAAGTTTAAAATTTTTATTTTTTTTAATTATTAATAAAAATAAAATTTTTTGGACATATATTTTCTGGTCTTATAATTCTTTTGGCTGTGAAATTAAAATTAAAAAAAAATATATTTAAAAAAATTGTTAAATGAAAATTTAGATAAAAAAAATTCTTTATGGTTCGAATGTTTTTTATAATGTTTTTAATGAACTTTGAATATTTATTAAAATACTTTTTTGCTAGATTATTGGTTTGATTTGCTGCTCCCTAAAATGATCATTTTGAGGGTATGGTTTATGAGTAGGTTTATAATGTTTTTAATAAACTTTGAATATTTATTTAAATATTTATTTGCTAGATTATTGGTTTGATTTGTTGCTCCCTAGCTAAAATGATCATTTCGAGGGTATGTTTTATGAATATATAGGTTGTGTTTTACATTATAATAATATCATATGTGATTATGAGTTTTATGAAATATTTGAAGAATGATAGTTTGGGAATATTGTGAAATAAGTGTACAATGGTTAATGAATAATGATTGTTTATCCTTGAGAATCGAAGGATCTTGTTGAATATTTGAAGGCATTATTAAAATTTAATCAAGCCAACCATTCTCTTCCAATATGTACTAACTTTTATTCAATGTATTTGATTAGAATGATTTTGATGGAGATTTATAAATGCAATTTTATGATTGAATTGAATGATCAGACAATCATCTTGGGTACTTAATTATATAAATTGTATGGTTATAATTGAGGTGATTTGATTGTTGGCTTAATTAATATATTGGCCGTTGATTACTAATACTGAAATTGATCCAAAATTTCTTATAAAAGCAAACCTCAATTAATCAAAAATCTAATCGATAGTGTTTTTAATTATCTAGATTTCGAACCATTTTGCAAGAAAATGAATTGATTGTCAAACATTGTTAAAACTCGTAATCCCGAAATCCGAAATGGTATAATGAATGAACGAGTCTGTGGACGTACTTATGTTTGTAAATGATGCACAATTATTAGATTGATAGAGGTTTGGTAGATTTGGTGAAACTTAATTACGTGCTTAACCCGTGAGCGACAACGTAGTGAGAGAGTGACTCGTTTTCCTTACCGTTGCTTTTATAATCGAATTGTACATGATTCCTCATCCCAAGCCCTAGAACATATTCCCATTGCTTATATCTATGATTATTACTCGTACTTAGATCACATGAATAAAGAAGTTGTATTGTTTGCCTATATATTAATTGTGTGATTGTAGAATGCTTAGGAACACTATATTTTTTCCAACTTCATAGGTTTTACATGCAAGCAAAAAAGGTTACATAGAGCTAGACATAATTAATACTCCAGTATCTAGCTAGCTAACAATTTAAACCAAATGAGATTACAAAACTAATTTAAAAATATTTAAAAATAAAATAAAATTGACACTGTCAACAAACAGTTATTGTGAATCCAATGTTTAAATTGTTTTGAAGTCTCTTCTTTCTAAAATCACTAGTAGTTCCTTTATGCATCATCACCACAAACTCGTTGTAATCTATCTGACCATCTTGCAATGAAATCAAAAATATATATATTACACGTACTGTCTACAAGTACTCTTTGTAGATTATATATGATGCCTAACAATAACGGATCAAGGATGTTTAATTACGCTTACATTGTTTTGATCAGCCTCTCGTATCATATTTTCCAAGTTCCAAGTGAAAATCCTCGATGCCAAACTCCTCACAAGCGGTCTGAAGCTCGTCTTGTAAGTTGTTTTATATAAGAGCTGATAAATTGTTATATCTTATTTAATAAATAAATTGTTAAACTTTTTGGATAAAAACTAAATTTAAATTTATAAGATGTTAATTTATTTGAAAATTTAAGATTTTATATTAGTATTTTTATCAAAAAAAAAATATATGTAATGGACGAAAAAAATTAAAAATAATTATGTGAATAAAATAATAAATTTAGAATAATTATAATTATATATATATATTATATATATTATAATAATATTAGGAGTAATTTGGTGTTTTATCGTTAAAGTAATAAGAGTTTATAAGCTGTTGTAAAAAAAGTATATTTCTCTTAATTTTTTTTAAACAGCTTATAAGAGGTAGTGAAACACTTCTTATAAGCTCTTAAACAATTCTTATAATCTCTTATAAACTCTTAAACAACTTATAAACATTTTTAAAAAGTTTATAAGCTCTGCCAAACACTGTCATAGTCTTCTTCTCGATTTTGTTAAGAGTAATTCTTTATCCAAAATTTTTTATTAATTAATATTTAAACAATTTTAATAAATGTAAAAGATTTTTTTTGAAAAAAAAAATAATTTAATTTACACTAAATACCACTAAAAGCTAATTGAAAATAATAAGAAAAACATAATACCAAAAAAACTATAAATGATGGAAAAAACATTTATTTTAATTATTTTTAACAAAAACAATAATAAATTTTTTCAACTTAATATATCTATTTTTCAACAAAAATATTTTAACAAAATCTTTTAAAATTTTTGATATTTTTTTTTAATTTGTAAGAAAAAATAGAATTTTGTGATTTTTTTAAAAGTTTAATATATTACAACAATAATTTTAGTATTTCTTAATATTATAATAAAATTACATTATACTCTAAATTAACAAAGTTTTTTAATAGTTTAATTTGGGGTCATTTTAATACATATTTTGGTTTGATTATTAAATTATAATAAATTGCACTTGATTTATTAAATTATTGAAGTATAAAAATCAAATAATTCATTAAATTATAATAAAATATTGGTAATTAATTAAATTATAATAAAATTTAGGTACATTGCACCTAATTTATTGAATTATAGTAAAATGCATGGTTTATTAAATTATAATAAAATATATGTAAATTAAACGTAATTTATTAAATTATAGTAAAATGTGCGTAAATTGAACGTAATTTATAGTAAATTGCACGTTATTCATTATATATATACTCCATACATTACTTTTATTTATTATTTATTTTAACTTTTACTTTAATGCATTTTTTTTCTGATAAAGGTCAAATCAAATAAAAAAAATAAAAAATATTATATAGTACTTTAATGCATTTGACTTAATTGACCATGATTGTATTATTATTTTAGTAATTCAATCTTATTTTTGTTTCTAGATTTACGGGAGTACCTTTGTCCCCGCTCACTCGTTCTCTGCCATTGAGAGTTGGAGTGGTTTCTCCCTTCCCTCCCACGCCTAGCCCCACTTCAGGTATGTGTTTGATCTGATCCAAATTTATGCTATTAATTAGAAGATTGCTATTTTTTTTTTGTTTTGTGTTGGATTTTAGGTTATATGCATGCACATATATAGAGACTTCTGCTTTCATTAGTAATTCATATATATAAAAATCATTTTATACATAAAAATGTGTTTTGTCAATTATATATTATTAGGTGCATAAATTAATAAATGAAATATAAATATTTAACCTTTAAGATAACGGTGTTTTGATTTGTGCTAAATAATAGGGTGCGATAGTTATTGGGCTTATAATTGATAATTAAATTATAATAAAATTAGCCCACTTAATTTATTACTCCCTCCCATTTAATTTATATGTCGTTTTGGGTTTTATATTATTTACATTTTACTTGACGTTTTGTAATTTTATTCCATCTATGTCCTTATTTATTTACTTCTCATTTATATCTATCATTAATACTTAATTATTGTTTTTATTCCCACAATGAAACGTTTTCTTTGGATTGCTTTTTGTACCTTTCACTTTAACAAATTTTATTCATAGGTTGGAAATTAAGAACAATAATCCGAGAAGAAAAAATCAAAACAAATTTTATTGAACACCAAAATTTGAGAATTCAAAGAAAAAGAGAAGACCGTTTTTCCTGCCCATAAAATCTGTAAAAACATCATGCGGTGAGAAAAATTGGGAGAGAAATAAGTTATTAAAATAAATAAATATAATTGGGAGAGAAATAAGTTATTGAAATAAATAAATATAATGATCATTCAATAAGGGTAAAACAAGATTTATTTTATTTTATTAATCTGTGCAAAATGCTAAAACGACTTATAAAAAGAATTAGAGGTAGTAAATTATAGTAAAATGCACGTAAATTAATCGTAGTTTATTAAATTATTGTAAAATGCACGTAAATTGAATCCGAAGAATCCGAAGAAAACTCCAAAGACTATACCGACCACATCCCCTGTCGAGATTTCTCTGCCTCCACTTCCCGTTTTCGGTGACGGATTATAACTCGGGTCGACCACAGATATGGCTGAAATCAGAGGCCCATAACTGCCACTAAGCCGCGGGATACCAGTTGTCCCTTTTCCGGCCCAGTAAAAACGGATATCCAACGAGCTATCGCTAACGACAACTGTAAAGTTTCGTCTGATCCCCTTGTTAACCCCACCGGCTTCTCTTTCGATGTTGAAATCCTTCAGCACAAGCTTCCCCTGAAAAAAACAATCCGGTTTTGAGTTTTCGTAAATAAACCAAACTTCAAGAGCAATTACCTGAATGTAGACGTCGAACAAGCGCCTCCCGTGGCTATAGAAAGTCTCGTCGTCTGTGAAGATGATCTCGGCAAAGTGAAGGGTCACGGTGTAGTTTCCGTTTCTCAGACAAAACCCGTAGTAAGTCAACGAAAAGTTCAACGTTGTTACTTAATTTTTAAATAAAATATTAAATTTGTTTATTTTTAAAAAATACCAAACTATAAAAGTAGTGTTATTGAAATTTGAGGAACATTTGATTAGTATTCTAAATGCTTTTATGATGTTGCTATTGAAATTTAGGAGCATTTCCCTTACATTGAATTGGAATTCAAGGAAAGATATATTGATTAGATGAGCTACATCCCCTAAAGCATTAGCCTACCACAGATTCAAGGTTCGATTCCTCTTCCTTCCTGTTTCATTATTTTTGTCGAGGGTTGTTAGCTCAGTTGGTTGAACACTTGAATTGAGGACTTGAGGTCCTTGGTTCGAATCCCAAGACACTGCAATTGACATAGACCAAAAAAAAAAAAAGAATTCAAGGAAAGAGTAATAGAAATTACAATATCAAAGTTGCTATTAAGAAATAAATTAATAAATTTGCAATTAAAAATTAGAAAAAATATCAAAGTTCATGTTTTTAATTTCAAATTTATTGTAACTTTTTTTTTTTTTGCAATTTAAGTAAAAGTTGATATTTTTTATGTAATTAACCATATATTTTATACTGTACACAGTATATAAATATCAGTAACTATTAATTTATCATTCCTAAAATTGATAAAGTGTGATGGAAAAAAAACATAATTTAATTTACATTAAAAACTAATTAAATTAAAAGTTAATTTTCTCTTATTTCAATTTTTGAAAAAAAAAACTAATTAAATTAAAATTTAATTTTCTCTTATTTCAATTTTGGAAGAAAATGGCAATATCAATAATATTTAAAAATAGCGCAAAAAATAAAAATATAGTATAATAAAGAAAAAAATAATAAATTTTTTTTTCATTATATAATTTTATTTTTATTTTTCGTTATTTGTGAATATTTTAGTTATTATATTATTTTTTTTAAATATTTTTTTATGCTATATATTTTGGTTATTTGTTAATATTTTTGTTGCATTATTATATTTTTTTTATTTTTTATATTATGTGTATATTTTGCGATGTTAATTGCACGGTTAGGCTTACAACAAGAATTTTTTTTAACATTGTCGTTAACACATTAGTCTCTAGGTGGAAGAGTACATTGCCATTTAAATCCAATAAAAAAAATGAGAACCCACTTAACTTAAGTAAAAATGTAGAAAAAGGAGATTAAGTAGATTCTAGTTCTACTAAACCAGAGTGTTAAAAAAATGTAGAAAAAGAAGATTAAGTAGATTCTAGTTCTATTACACCATAGTGTTAAAAAATAATCAGAGTAGTGAAGGTTGCTGCTGGTGAACTAGCTGAGGCTATTGGAGAAGGTAATTGAGGTGAATATTTCAAACAAGACTGAAATCTATGTTTTCTAATAAATAAAGAGATTTATAGTGTAAGAGTATAAATTTCGTTATATACCAAACCTTTCAAGGTTGAGCGATCACTTTGCCTTCCAAACCCTATAATATTTTTTTTTATATATATATTTTTTTTTATTTTGTGTTATTTGTGAATATTTTAGTTACATTATTATATATATTTTTTTATATTTTTATTTTATACTATATTTTGCACTAAATATTTTGCTTATTTGTTAAAATATATAGGGTATTTTTTTATTTTATGTGTATATTTTGTGCTGTTAATATTTTTGTTTCACTATTATATTTTTTTTTATTTTATGTGTATATTTTGCCCTATTAATTGCACCGTTAGGCTCACAACAAGAAAATTCTCTAATCTGATTATCATTAACACATCATGTCTGTAGGTGGAAGAGTAGATTGTCACTGTCATTAAAAATCACTCTCAAAGCTAGTAAAAACAGCCGGGAACTCTTTGATTATAGCCGACAGCCCAAGTAAAAATGTAGAAGGAGATCAATGTTAGGTGAGACAATGGGAGAAGAAAATGGAGGTGAATACTCGTGATTTCTAATAAATAAAGAAATTTATAGTGTATGTATAAATTTCTTTAATTATATACGACACATTTAAGAGGATTTAATAAAAAGTTGATCGGTCACTTACTTTTCAAACCGTATATTATTTTTTTATTTTTTTATTATATATGTTTATTTTTATTTTGCATTATTTGTGAATATTTTAGTTGTACTATTATATTTTTTTGCGATGTTTATATTTTTGATGTACTATTATATTTTTTTTTATTTTGTGTGTATATTTTGCGCTGTTAATTCCACCGTTAGACTCACAAAAAGAAAATTCTCTGAGGCTGATTTTATTGTCATGTCTATAGGTGGAAGAGTAGATTGCAATGCAGGCATCGTCATTAAAAACCACTCTCAAATTAAAGCCAAATAGATTGCAATGCAGGCATCGTCATTAAAAACCAATTCTCAAGTTAAAGCCAAATCACTCTCAAGTTAAAGAACCCTTTGATTACGGCTGTCGGCTGTCGGCTGATAGCCCTGTTAAGATGTGACTCAAAACCGCTTAAGGAATCGAGCCGAAACGGGGTCGCAAACGGGGTAATTTGGTAAGAAGCCTCGTAGCACGCCGCGCTGGATTTTCAGTGTAAATCAGCGCGGCGCGCTCCAAAAAGTCGAGAGCTCCCAGCGCGGCGCGCTAGGTTTTTAGTGTAAACCCAGCGCGGCGCGCTACTCCAGCGCGGCGCGCCCAAATTAACCGCGGCGCGCTAGTCTGCGCCCGACGCGCCCGTTTCTTAACCGAGATCGGTTTTTCAGCGTGCTCTTCGACCCTAGAAGCTTCTATGATGACTTCTTGACTTATGGAATAAGTCTTTTGGATTCCTAACTTGGTTAGGAGGTTTGAGTTATAATAGGAAAGGACTATAATTCCTATTCCTATTATTACCTATTTTATGAGTTTTCTACAACTATAAATAGGGATCTCCATAGACACAATAAGATACAACAATTATAATTCTATAGCTATTGCGTGAGATTTGAGGGTTTAGAGCGTATATCATCCTTGTAATCGTGAAGCAATATTATAGTGAATTGTTCGTCGTTCCTCCCGTGGTTTTTCCCGATTTGGGTTTCCACGTAAATTCCTTGTCTTCTTTTCTTGTCTCCTTCTTTATTTATTGTTGAGTTATATTCGGGGTTCCGCATATTGTTCGTACTATACATCGTCGTTCTACAACAAGTGGTATCAGAGCTAAGGTTTCGATGGCGAGCGTGAGGTACGATCTACCGAATTTAAGTCTCAACACGAGGTTTCCTATTTGGCAATACAAGATGAGGTTAGTCCTCAGATCTCTTAAGCAAGAGATTGTTCTACTTGGTATTGACAACAAGCCGAAAGACATGAAGCATGACGAGTGGGTGGAGCTCGATCAGATGGCTATGGCGACCATAGGGCTTCATGTTTCGGATTCGTTGACTGAGGAAACGACGGAGGCGAAGACCGCAAAGGAATTATGGGAGTTGTTGGAATCGATGTGCGTTGAGAAAACGGTGTCCAGCAAGCATCACTTGAAGAGAAGTCTCTACTTCCTCAAGATGGCGGAGGGGTCGTCGATTCAAGACCATGTAGCGAGATTCAAGGAGCGTGTAGCTGACCTTGGGAAAATTGGCGTGAAGATCGAAGATGATGATCTTGCGTTTTGGATGTTATGCTCGCTACCCCCCTCCATGGCGGCTTTTCGGGACACGCTTCTCTATGGACGAGATAGTCTCACGTTTAAAGACGTAACTTCGGCTCTCTCGTCAAGGGAAAACGTACAAAGGATGGAGTCCAACAAGGATGGTATGCCCGATGTGGGTGAAGGACTTAGCGTCCAAAAGAAGTACCGTGATAAAGGGAGCGACTCGGGGAATTCGAAGTCGCGACACGGGAATAAGGTGTGTTTCTATTGCAAGAAGAAGGGACACATAAAGTCGGAGTGCTACGCGTTGAAGAATAGGGAGAGCAACAACAATAATTCCGGTAATCGGAATTCCGGTGACGTTGGATTAGTAGATGGGAATTTCTATGGAGAACTACTAATGGCTCTAGGCGAGAACTCCAACTTGTGTGATGATTGGATCTTAGACTCGGGTTGCTCGTTTCATATGTGTCCGGACCGGTCGTTGTTCGAGACTTATGAATCCTTGGAGCATGGTGCGGTGTTCATGGCTAATGACACCTCGTGCAAGGTCGAAGGGATTGGTAATATCCGCTTGAAGATGTTCGATGGCACGGTGCGCACGCTAGGCGAGGTAAGACATGTCCCTGACTTGAAGAGGAATTTGATTTCCTTGAGTACCCTTGATATGAAGGGCTATAAACTCACTTGTAAAGGTGGAGTTTTAAGGGTTACCAAAGGTGGTTTGGTAATATTGCGGGGAAAGAGAAAGACGAGTCGTCTTTATGTCCTCGATGGAAGCTCGGCGAAAGAAGTAACCGAGGTTGATACAAACTACACCGGAGAAGGTGGAGTTCATGAGGCTACCGAAGAGGCTTTGGTAGTGTTGGGAGGAGAAGAAAAGGCGAGACGACCTTATGTCCTCCAAGAAGGCACGGTGAAGGAAGTAACCGGGGCCGAAACCCGACTCTTGGTAGAAGAGTCTATCCGGCTTAGAGGCGCGCAACCAAGTAAGGCCGGAGTGACCAAGCTGATTAAAGATGAAGCGGTGAACGAAGTAACCGTGGGAAAAACTAGGCTCTCGGGTGAAGAGTCTACACGACTAGACCATGTGCGGCTTGGGCATGTGAGGAAAGTCGACAAGAAGGATCGAGTGTTTCTCGATCTATGGAGTGTTTCTAAACCTGGTGAGCCATGTGCGCTTGGAAAGCGGTCGAGAGGGTATATCTCGAATTGGGCTCACAATTCAAAGAAGACACTCAGGTATGTACGTTCCGATTCATGGGGACCTTTGAAGGTCCAATCTTCTAGGAACTAGGCCCGTTGGGGCATTTTGGAGGAAGACGATAGGCGAAAGAAGTTCGCGGTTTAGTGTCAAGGTGGAGATTTGTTAAGATGTGACTCAAAACCGCTTAAGGAATCGAGCCGAAACGGGGTCGCAAACGGGGTAATTTGGTAAGAAGCCTCGTAGCGCGCCGCGCTGGATTTTCAGTGTAAATCAGCGCGGCGCGCTCCAAAAAGTCGAGAGCTCCCAGCGCGGCGCGCTAGGTTTTTAGTGTAAACCCAGCGCGGCGCGCTACTCCAGCGCGGCGCGCCCAAATTAACCGCGGCGCGCTAGTCTGCGCCCGAAGCGCCCGTTTCTTAACCGAGATCGGTTTTTCAGCGTGCTCTTCGACCCTAGAAGCTTCTATGATGACTTCTTGACTTATGGAATAAGTCTTTTGGATTCCTAACTTGGTTAGGAGGTTTGAGTTATAATAGGAAAGGACTATAATTCCTATTCCTATTATTACCTATTTTATGAGTTTTTTACAACTATAAATAGGGATCTCCATAGACACAATAAGATACAACAATTATAATTCTATAGCTATTGCGTGAGATTTGAGGGTTTAGAGCGTATATCATCCTTGTAATCGTGAAGCAATATTATAGTGAATTGTTCGTCGTTCCTCCCGTGGTTTTTCCCGATTTGGGTTTCCACGTAAATTCCTTGTCTTCTTTTCTTGTCTCCTTCTTTATTTATTGTTTAGTTATATTCGGGGTTCCGCATATTGTTCGTACTATACATCGTCGTTCTACAACAAGCCCAAGTAAAAATGTAGAAAAAAGAGATCAAGTAGATTTTAGCTAATTCTACTACATAAGTGTTCAAAAGTAATCAGAGCATTAAAGATGATCAAAATGAAAATGAAAATGAAAATATAAACTATATATCCATCGGTTCTTTACGATCCTAACAACGCAAATCGCGTCCTCGAAACCAAACCAGTTACAGTGGGGCTTACGAGTAACCGACCAAGTGACCACCCATTTTCAAATCAGACTCCAAGGACCCTGCCTTCTGTAGGGGCATTCACTGTCCAATGTGCCAACTGTTTCAAATGGAGGCCTCCTATGATCCTATCCGTGACAAAATTCCGATGGTTGCACTGACAGTGCTCGGATTGTGTTTCCGGTGATTTGGATATTTAGACAAGTGATGCTGCTGACACAAATTCTTTTCGTAATGTGGTCGATCGAAGAATGCTTCTACGTACTATGCGTACGCCACGAGCTCAAATAAGTGTAATCTGATATTGGTGGTCTTAGCTCACTACCTCCAAAATGGAAACCAAAACGACTGAGTACCATACCTCATATAGCAAAGGCAGATAAAAATGCACCAAACGCCCAAATAGAAGAAGATAATTTATCTGATTTAAATGCTCGTTAAGACCTTAAAATGGAGCTATTAAAATATAAAAAACATGTTCCCAACATATATTCAAATAATTATATGTCTAATTAAAATATTAACTAAAACATATTCAAATAAATATGGCTTAGACCTTAAAATAGAGCTATTAAAATATATAAAAAAAAAATGTTCGCAAAACATATTTAAATAATTATATGCCCAATTAAAATATTAACTAAAACATATTCAAATAAATATATGCTCAATTAAAATATTAACTAGCGCAAATTAAAATATTCAAACATTAATAAATTTTAATTAACTAGGGCAAACTAAATTATTCACACAATAATAAATATTCTAAATAGCGCAAAAATATAATATATAATAGCACAATTATAAATATATATATTACTGTAAGTTTAAATTCTATAAATATAAATATTTTTATTAATTCTCTTTGTCATGTAAGTCTTTTGAAAACTATTTCGAACTGAAGTATATCAATTTTTAATCATATGCAACAGAGTTTTTAAGTTAAAAAATTTGTTGACTAGTCCATTGTTCGGAAACAATAACAGAGACTTGTCCTTATTCTCTATTATGTTTAGAATTGTTTTTAGTTGACCTAATGATTTTTAATTAGAAAAGGTGATTTAAAAAAATATATATAATATACGCAAAATTAAAATATATATAATGATGTAAAATATAAAAGTTTACGCAAACTACACAAGAGTGTTAAAAAGTAATCAGGAGTACTAAAGATAATCAAAATAAAAATGAAAAACTATCAGTTGGTTCTTTAAAATCCTAATAAAGTCAATTGTGTAGTTGAAACCAACCAGTTCTAGTCGGGCCAACTGATAACACAAAGTGATCACCACCCATTTTAAAACCAGATTCCAACGACCTTGCCTTCTGTAGGGGCATTCACCGTCTAATACGACTGGGATTTATGCTTTCTAATAAAAAAGAGATTTAAAGTGCAAGTATAAATTTCTTTATATACGACACCTTTCATAGGATTTAGTGTAAATATAAATTTCGTTATATACGACACTTTTGATAGGATCTAATACAAGGTTGCATCGATCACTTACCTTTTAATCATATGCAAGTCTATTGAAAACTATTTTGAACTCAAGCATAACACTCAACTTTTAATCATATGCAAGTCTATTGAAAACTATTTTGAACTCAAGCATATCACTCAACTTTTAATCATATGCAACGTTCACTGTTTGGCTCACAAGAAAATTTACGAAGCGAAAGGATTGGTAAGAAAGCCTTCAAGTTGAAAATTTTGTTAACTAGTCCATTGTTTGGAAACAATACCGAAGACTTGCCCTCATTCTCCATTTTTATAAATTTTGTTTTTTTTTTTTGAGAATTTGCGTTTAAGTTGATCTAAGCAAACACCTTTGTGCCTAACACCAAATGATGGTTTTTAATTAAAAAAAAGTGTAAAAAACGTGTTTTTTAATAAAAAAAAATATATAATAGGCCCAAATTAAAATATATAATAATGTAAAATATAAAAGTTGATTAATAGCGCAAAAATAAAAAATTAAATAAAAACTTAAAAAATAGAATATGTGACAATTAAAAAGTCAAAAAATAGAATACATACATCAAACACTTATTAGGCACTTAAATAGTGATAAAAATTGATACAATACTTAGGCACTTAAATATAAAATAATAAACTTTATTCTTCCTAATAAATTTTAATTGTAAAATTAAAATACATAATGGTTTAAAATGTGAAAGTTTCTTAATAGCGCAAAAATAAAATAAAATAAAACTTCAAAATATAATACTTGACAAAAATTGATACATTAAACACTTAAGGCACTTAAATATAGAATACTAAACTTTATTCTTCCTAATATATTTTAATTTTGGCATGAATAAAAAAAAAATTTCTTAAATTACAATAAATTTTGATGGACCGAATGAGTAACTTTATTTTGGCTACGCTTATTTACACTTCCCACATTACTTTTGCCACACCTCTTAATTTTTTTCTTTTTTATTAATATTACAAAATGACTATAATACCCTTTTAATAAAATTTATAAAATAATATATATCTTTAAAAGCGAGTATTCTCTTGTTCGATCATTTCTTTCTATTTCACCTTTAACAACTTCATTAACTTTAATTTAAAATCACAAAATTTAGTTATCACACCCTAATTTTTGATCGGTTAATGTCACCAGACTCACCACCTCTTTGCTGACGTAGACAACGATAATCTTGCTCTTCAGGTCGAAGGCGAGCACTAAAGCGGAGAGCCGAGATGTCGTCATCGGAGGCGCTGATTACTAACCCGACGAAGGTGTTTGCAGCTTGCCAGTGCCTTGATAATTGCCGAATTAGCCCCGTAGATGCGCACTTTCTCGATGCTCGTCGACTACAGGAGATTCGTTGTCACCTCGACAACGGGAGGTAGTCCGCCACCTACCCGTAATTAACCCCGACGAACGACTGCCCGTCTTAAGAAAACGGAACGACATTGAAGAATCTTGAATAAAATCATAAGTATCTTGAAAAAAAAAAACGAAAAGCTATAAGAATTACAATTTAACTATCCATGAAGTAAAAGAAGACTAGGAGAATATTGTTAAACAGGGAAACAACACAGTAAAAAAAGTTCTCGTATCTTTAGATATTATTTGTCCGTACGAGAATAGAGATTTTAGTTGTGTCCTAAGAAAATCGAATTGTGTTTAAGGGTGTTGTGAACGATG
This sequence comes from Euphrasia confusa, assembly GCA_954870475.1. Taxonomy (NCBI): domain Eukaryota; kingdom Viridiplantae; phylum Streptophyta; class Magnoliopsida; order Lamiales; family Orobanchaceae; genus Euphrasia; species Euphrasia confusa. The sequence goes on from OX940960.1 coordinate 32,524,220, forward strand.
ATGACGCAGAAAAAGTCACATTTTATTATTTATTTTCGAAGAAGTTTTATAAAATGGTAGTAAAGTCCTTTATTTTCTAGACGAATGCCCAATACAAGGAAGGTGGGAGAGAGCCAACAGATAGGTAGTTAGGATATAAATCGAGAGATTGCTCGAGTAGCAGATACATTTGGGAGAGAGCCCGAGTAGCAAACACATGTGGGAGAGATGTGAGAGAAAGCCAACATGTCTTACCCCATGACAAACTTCATAATATTTTAATGAAAATTTGTCCCACACAAGGTTCGAAACTGCTTCTCCTGGGAATTACACCACATCACCACATATCTTACCACTCGACTATGTCCCTAAGGGCTATCATCGAATTGCTCACCTTGAATTGTGTAATATGTATGATACACAGTAGGAAGCATAATACTCATTATGAGAGGGTGAATCAAGGTCAATTGATGTTCTTTGTAGAATATTGGTGCATCGAAGAGTAAAATGTTGTTTTAATGTATGTTTACGTAACACTGAGGGTATGAGAAAATGATATACAGGGATTTGAAAATATTGAGAATGATTTCGAGTTGACTAGAGTAAATGTTCTCAAATTGTGTTGTTCACTAGAAAGAGAATATTTTTAATTCTTAGTTGCATAGGCATTGGTGAAGCTTATTTTCTAACTTCTGTAATTTTGATTCCTTATTAAATTTACTATACAGTCTTTTCATAATTATATGACTTTAATTTTGTAACAGGGAAAATGCAGCAATTGAAGAGTCTGTTAACCGGTGAACGATTGTATTCACTCAATCCTATGCAGATAGAGATAAGAAACTGGCTAACTCGAAGAAGAGATCTAATAGAGAGGATGGTTAGGAGGCATGGAATCGGGTGTACTACCGGAAGCTATGGGGAAGTCGGACTCCTAGAGAGACATATTTTAAATATAGAGGAGTCAATGTTCCCAAGATATAGGTCCACATGATATATATCATCAAGTCATTGATAACTAGGGTGTTTGATAGAGAGCTATATGATTGATGAATAACCTTTTGATGAGCTTTTATGTCTAACATTGATTCAATGATTGAGTTGTTATTAGAAGTAATAAAAATATATTATTATTATTATTATTATTATTATTATTATTATTATTTTGTTAGTATATTTGAAATGTGATTAAATTTTATTTTATAATTAATGAATAAAAAAATTTAAAAGATAAGTGTCACAAAATAAGATTATTATAACACATAAAAGTGTCACTACAAGAGTTTGGTGACGAGGAAAAGTATCACAAAAGTGCACTATCGTGACGCTTGTTAATGTTGACAAATAGAGTTATAATGACACATAAAAGTGTCACAAAATAATTCAATCACAACATTGATAAGCGTCACAATATATTGTTATAATGACACTTAAAAGTGTCACTAACATAGTGACACTTTTTCAAGCGTAACATTACTTACCTATAGAAACGCCAAATCAGGCGACGCTTTGTTAAAGCGTCACTATAGTAAAAGCGTCACTAAAACTAGGTTTTAGTGACACTTTTCAGCGTCTCTAAAACTAAATTTTTGTAGTAGTGAACATGATCTTTAGGTCCGAGAACATCTTCCTACTGATTATATCTATCTGTGATTACTACTGAATATATCTATCATTGTTTGCCTATTTTGTGATTACAGAATGCAAAGTAACACTATTTTTTCCCACTTTATTTCCTAGGGTTTAGATGCAAGAAAAAGATTACATAAAGAGATAATATCAACAATTTAAACTAACAATTAAAACCAAATGAGATTCTTATGTTTAAATTGTTTTGAAGTCTTTTCTTGCCAAAATCACTAGTATTTCCTTTTTGCATCATCACGACAAACTTGTTGTAATCTATATGACCATCTTGTCATGAAATCGAAAAATATATATTACACTATCTACAAGTATTAATAGATTATGCCCAACAACAACAACGGATCATATGTTTACGCTGACATTGATTTGAGAATTTTTAACGAATTGAAGAATTCTTTGAATTAAGTTGTGGGGTCTCGTGTTGAATATCATTTTCGAGGCACATCACTAGTGGATCACGCGCTTGAGTCAAGAGATATTTAAATACCGTTCAATGTCGTCTCGTGTTGAAAACCTCCTCGAGGTGCATCACTAATGGACGACGCGATCGTGCCTAAACGATCTTGTTTTTATGAAAATCTAGGTTTTAGTGTGCGTCGACTTATTTCTCGAAAGTAAAAGAACCTAGTTCCCTAACCTGTCTCACATTTGACATTCTCTCTCGTTTATTATTCATTTTAATTGCTTGCCTCTTTGATTCTTGTTTAGTTGATGACTTCACGTTTGATAAAACCCCTCATTTAGTGCTATTTTTGTGTCTTTCTCTTTTTATTCCCTTTTTAATCCTCATTTAGTGCTATTTTTGTGTCTTTCCCTTTTTATTCTCTTTTTAAAACTCGAACTAAACACAAACACACGATAAGTGACATATGCCGATAGCATTACTTCTCGAGAGATCGACTCGGAAAATCTACTTTGTAGGTTTTTTCGATAATAATAAATAACTTTTAATTGCAAACAACTTTTGAGTAATATGACTAAATTATCCTTACTTTTAAGTCACTATTATCAATTTCCATGAATATTAACTTTTTACTATTTGTAATGATTTTTTATTACAAAATTATTTATAATTGAAGTATTTATAAAATAATCTATGCAATTGTATTTTAATAAATTATACTATAATTTTAGTATTATATTTTTATTATTAAAGGTACATAATGCAGTTTCTAATTTTAGAATTTTTAATGAACTTAAAATTATTAATTAATATTATATTCTAGTAATTTTGATTATTTTAAATCTATAGTTTATAATTAATTTTTATAACCTATATATTAAAATGATAAGAAATTTGATACGTAAGGATTTTTTTTTAATTTGTATTCACCCTATATATTTTAATTAAAACAATTAATAATAATAACAATAATAATTATTATTATTATTATTATTATTATTATTATTATTATTATTATTTTACAATATTTTTTTATAAATAAAATAGTTTTATAAATAATAAAAATATTATTATTAAGTAAAATTTAATTATGAACAATTTATTTTATTATTTTGGAGTACCCGGTAATTTATAAATAAAGATTTTTGAAATTATTTTATTTATAAATAATTATATTGTAATATTTTGTTACTATTTTTTATATTAAAAAATTTTAATTAACGGTATATTATTACAAATTTACAATTATTAAAAAAATATATACACTAATTTTTTTGAGTAAAATATATTAAAAAAATATATATACCTTGTCAAATAGTAATGTACGTAAATTTAAGCAACTTAACAAAAAAAAAACATGGATAATTTAGTAAAACAAGAATGGGTAAAATATTTTTTCACCCAAAAAAAGTATGCAATTGTTTAGTAAAATGAAATGAGTATTTTTTTTAATATTTGTACTCGAAAAAGTGTTTCAACTATTGTTTTAAATGGAATGAGTATATTTTTAATATTTGTACTAAAAAAAGTGTATCAATTTTTTTTTGGTTTTCTAAAACAAAAAGATTAATATTTAGATATATATAGGAAAAGGGGTACTTTGATTTATGTATTTATTTTTTATACTCTATAAAATATAATTTTTAATTAAGTGTTTTAATGTTTTACTTTATTTAGTTTTTAGGGCAGTAACTACCAAATAATTATAATAAAGTATACAATTAATTACTATTTTTAATATTTGTACTAAAAAAAGTGTATCAATTTTTTTTGGTTTTCTAAAACAAAAAGATTAATATTTAGATATATATAGGAAAAGGGGTACTTTGATTTATGTATTTATTTTTTATACTCTATAAAATATAATTTTTAATTAAGTGTTTTAATGTTTTACTTTATTTAGTTTTTAGGGCAGTAACTACCAAATAATTATAATAAAGTATACAGTTAATTACTATTTTACCCTTATTAAAAATAACTAATTAATTAATTCAAAAGGTTAAAATAAATACATGACTCATTTTTTTATAATTATGAAAAATTGAATGATTTAATTATAAACAAACTTAAATATTTATCCTTTATCTAAATTTACCCTAATATTTATATACTCAAAATTTCAATAATAAATAAAAAATTATTTTTAAAAATATATATATATAATTACTTTTCTATTACATTATTATTACTTAGTTTTTAAAATTTTGTTATTTTCTAAATATGAATATTCATTTTCAATTTATAATATGAAGAAATCATATAATTAATTAATGAAATATTTTAAGACTTTATAATTCATGAAATTCCAATATAAAAAATAAATTATTGCCACTTGTTTGATACGATAAACCATCATTATTCATTAACCATTCTACACTTACTATTTCACAATATATATTCTGTATGCTTCTGTTTCTCTTGTTTGAGAATTGAAGGATCTTGTTCAATATATGAAGGCATATTTAATCAAGTCAATCATTCACTAATTTTTATTCAGTGGTTTTATTTATAATGATTTATTGATTTTGATGGAGATTTGCAATTTTATCTATGGATTAGATTGAATGATCAACGATTAATTTGGGCAATTAATTTATACTACTACAGTATAGTATTAATTGAGGTGGTTTGATTGATGGGTTATAAATTGATCGATTGACCTTTTTTTTTTGTTAACGGCCAATTGACCGTTTATTACTAACACTGAAATTGATCATTAAATTGCTTAAAAGCAAAACTCAATTAATCAAAAATATAGATAGTTTGAATTATATTTCAATCATTGTGCGCGAAATTGAATTGATTAATGTCAAACATTGTTAAAACTCATAAGCCCGATATCCAAAATGGTATATTGAACAAACGAGCGTGTGGACGTACTTATGTTTGTGATTGATGCACGATTATTAGATTGATAGAGATTGGTAGATTCAGAAACCCGTGAACCCGTACCCGTGGGCGATGACGTAGTGTGAGTGACTCATTTTCCTTACCGGAGCTTTATAATGGAATCGTTCCCCTTGAATTGTGATTCATGATCTTAAGCCCCATAACTTCTACTCCATATCTTTGATTATTGCTTAACATTACATGAATAAAGTTGTATTGTTTGTCTATTGTGTGATTGTATAGAATGCTTAGGAACACTACACATTTTTTTCCGACTTTATTTCCTAGGTTTTACATGCAAGCATGCAAAAGGTTACATCCAGAGACATAATTAATATCAACAAATTAAGCTAACAATTAAAAGTTTAAAACCAAATGAGATTAACAAACAAATAAAAAAAATTGGTCCTATCAACAAACAGGCCTTGTCTCCCTGAATCCAATGTTTAAATTGTTTTGAAGTATCTTCTTCCCAAAATCACTAGTACTTCCTTTCTGCATCATCACCACAAACTCGTTGTAATCTACCTGGCCATCCTGCAATGAAATCGAAAAATGTGCTCTTCAAATGTGATGTGCCCACTGTTATCGGTGTCTATGATTTTGAACATCTCTTTAAGCCGCACGATTTCTTCTTCCGACAGACTCTCAGCAATGACCTGTCGACATCATAACCGATTTAAAGATTGGATTTTTTTTCACTAACAAGAAAATCGTAACCCTTTTACATACCCTGAGAGCAATTTTTTTAAACTTGTCCATAGCTGAGAATTGCGTCAACCGACTTAAAACTGCAGAGTCGAGGACTCGAGAGGCTTATCGAGCGCTACTCCATCTTCCTGCACCCAAGGATGACCTGCAAAACCACAAAAATATGATTTATTTTTTTTGGTGTAGATTTGAAAAATCGAGTCTTGACGATATTTACGCACATAGAACTTGATGAGCCGTTAACCGGTTTCTTGGATCCCTTACGAGCATCCCCTTCACCAAATCCTTAGCCCTCTCAGAAATCGTAGGCCAAGGATCCGAAGTGAAATCAATATCAGCGTGCAAAACCCCGTCGAAGATTTCATGTTCGCTCTCTACCAAAATCTAAGCCACGAGAATCGATTAATCCAAACCAATGCAAATTAAAACAAAGAAAGAACAAAACTTTAACAACATAAACATCATCATACCACCCCAAAATGGAGGCACACCACAGAGAAGAATATAAACGACACGGACAACACTTTTGGCAGCTCCGGTGAATTTTTAGATTTGTAAAAAATGTCTTTATGGTCGCGAAGCATCCCGACCTCTAGCAAGCCGGCGGGATTCTTCCTTCCTTCTGTTTTCATTTTCGGGTTGGGCCACTAAATGGAGCTTCTCTGGTTTGGATCGGATCATGAATGATTGAGTTGTACAATGAATTCAGTTTGAGTCTTTATCCAAGATCATATTAGGCCCTAAAAGTCACACAACACTCAACATTAGTACGTACTTTTTAATTTTTATTTAAAAAATTATAAATAAATATTTTCAAAATAGAGAGTAATATTTATAATTAAATTTTCAATAACATTTAAGTGAAAATAAGGATTAAGAAGAAAAATCAAAAGAGAATTATAAAAAAAAAATTGAAAATTTTCAAAGCACATCTTTAATTTTGATTCTTGAACGCTTGCGCAATGAATTGCAAAGCAATTCTTTATTTCTTATTTTTTGTAAATGTTGATGGAAAGCAATTTTTTTACGTTGATTTCTTTTATCAAAAAGTTTCAATTTTTTTTTGAAATTGCAATAATTTCATAGAATTTATTTTCGAGATTTTTTTCTTTTTCTTTTTGCTAATTATTCTACTCCACAATGAAAGTGATTATTAAATTTTCTAAAAAATTTTAATGGCTAAGTTTCAAATTTGTATTTTTTTAATTTATATTTTTTTTGACTTAGATAAATTTACTTTTATTGGTCTTATTATTTTTTGGCTGGAAATTAAAATTAAAATCAAATTTGTTTAATTTAGATAATAAATAAATAAATTTGATTGAAAATTAATTAAATTTTTTTTATAATTTTTTAATAAAGTATGTATATTTGTTTGAATATTTTATTATAGGTTTATGAATAAATAGACTGTTATTTACCTTATAATAAGAATAGTGATTATGAATTTTATGAAATACTTAAGAATTATAGTTTTATTTATAATTCATGAGATTCCTACATAGAAAATAAATGACTCTGACTTTTTGGATTGGATAAACAATCATTATTCATTAACCATTCTACACAGACTACACTTATTTCACAATATTCTGCAGGCTTCTCATTGGATTGAGAATTGAAGGATCTTGTTCAATATTTGAAGGCATATTTAATTTAATCAAGTCAACTATTCTCTTCCAATATGTACGAGTATTAACTTTTATTCAATGGATTTGAATTTGATTATAATAATTTTGATGGAGATTTCTAAGTGCAATTTTATGATTAATTGGATTGAATGATCAAATTAACAATCAATTTGGGTACTTAATTATATTAATTGTATGGTTAATTGAGGTGATTTGAATGTTGGAATATTAATTGATCCATTGGCCGTTTATTACTAATATACTGACTTTGATCACAAATTTCTTATAATCAAAACTCAATTAATCAAAATTTTAACCCATCAATGTGAAGTGTTTGCTCAATTGGTTGATTAATTGAATTGAGAACCGAGACATGTGTGGTCTAAAGTTCGAATTCGAAACATGTACGTGTGAGTATTTAAATTTCTCAATTGACCAATGAGTTTAAAAAAAATCTAATCGGTATAATAGTTTAAATTATTCAGATTTCGAACTATTTTGCGTGTGAAACTGAATTGATTAATGTCAAACATTGTTAAAACTCATGAGCCCGAAATCCGAGGTATAGCTCGTGAACGAATGGGCGTGTGGAAGTACTTATGTTTGTAATTGATGCACTATATATTATTAGATTGATAGAGAGGTTGGCAGACTTGGTACAACTTATGTGCCTGGGCGAGTGTGAGTGACTCATTTTCCTTACCAACTTTGTAATGGAATCGTTCCCCTTGAATTGTGATTCATGATCTCAAGCCCCATTACATATATATCTATGATTATTGCTTATTAGATTACATGAATAAATATAAGAGGCATGTGGATTTTTGGTCAACTTTATAAGAAATGGGTGTTTTTTGTGCTAGGTTATAAAAGGAAGAGTTGTTTACACCAATTGTAATTGAATGGTCTAATATACCCGTCAAAATAAAGAAAAAGACAAAATAATTAAAACAAACTCACACAAAATCGGTCCCCCCCTTTTTCTTTTTCTCTCTCACAGCCGCAACCCCCTTTTTTTTTGCGATTTTCACAATTTCACCGGAGCGGAGCAATGTCATCGTCGGCGACACCATCGGATTCCGAACATGAGGAAGAACAACAACAAGAAGAACCGAGTCTACAACCTCCGGTAATTCCCGAATCCGAAACCCTTTTTTCGATTTTTTTTTCCGAGAATTCGAGCAATGTGATGGATTATATGGTGCTTTAGATGCTTGGTTGAGTTCTTTCTTGTGTTATACGTGATTTAGAACTGTAATTTTGAGTTGAATTGTCTAAAATTGTGATTTCTGAAATCTGTTCTTGGCTGCTCGATGGCAGTCGATTAGTAACATCGACTAACCCCATCGATCAACCCATCGAGCAACCAATTCGATTAACCTCATCGACTAGTCAGATTGGTTGGTCGATTTGGTTACTCGAATTGGTTGGTCGATGTGGTGTTGGTCGATCGTGTTACTCGAACACGTTGGTCGATGGTGTTACTCGAACACGTTGGTCGATGGGGTTACTCGAAATAGGTTGGTCGATGGAGGCAGAATTTTTTTTTTTGTTTGTTTTGATCCTATTAATCTGTTTTTAATCGATTCGGTTCTCCATTTGTGCAGGCTGGTTTTCGATGGAGGAGACCGGATTTCGTCGACATTTCGAGAGCGATAAATTGCGGCGATCGACGCGGCGTTTTGAAAAATGTACGAGATACTCTGATGGAGGTGGGTGGAGACGAGGGCCTCGCGGAGTACGAACAGACGTATCTCTTCAGTCAGTTCCTTCACATGCCCAGTGCAGACCGATCGAACAAACCTCTGCACAAACTGCTATCGAGAGAGATCGTTAGCAAGAGCAGAATACCAGAGTTTGAGCACTGGTTTGCTATCGGGGATCGTATTGTGAAGTTCAGAGCACAAGAATACGCCCTGATCACCGGCCTGCGCTTCGGGGAAAGTAACTTCGATCCCACAGACAAAGGTCATGAAGCTCCCATTACAGGCATCCATCGGAGGTTATTCCGTTGCAGAGTGATGAAGATTGAAGCACTGCTCAGTTCGTTCAATGGTCTGCGGATGGGCAACGACCTAAATGATTATTTCAAGGTTGCCAACATCTTGATTCTCTACTTCGTTCTGATTGGTCGAGAGAAACTGGATGTCGAGAACTGGGTCTGGACACTGGTGGAGGATCACGATGGCTGGGAGTGGTTTCCTTGGGGTTCTTACACGTTCCAGAACTTCTCGCACTACATCAGCATTACTGGGATGGCAGCTGATCAGGCCGAGAAAGCGGCTTATCACTTTTACGGTCCAGTTTGGGCCTTCCAGTGTTGGGCCTTCGAGGCCTTTCCTGCTTTAGGGAGACAGTGCGCTACTCGGAGCCGAGAGACGCGAAGGCCCCGGTTTTTGCATTGGACGCAGAGGAAGACTAACTTCGATTTCACGGATTATTTCGAGGATGAGCAGGTAACCGTCAATCTATTTTTGTTAATAATTTTGAATTAATAATTTTATCGAATATCTAATAAAATTTTTTTTAATTGTTTTCTTTTAGCTTGAAGTGCACGAGACCCTCACACCGACACCGGAGGAGGAGGAGATGATGTATTACAGGAGTTTGACGGAGGCCGGTGAGCTGTATGCCGTCCCGTACCAGCCTCCCCTCCGCTTAACTCACGCAGCGGCAGCGGCGCCGACACGAGCACCGGCACCGAAGAAACAGATGGAGAAAAAGAAGAAGAAGAAGCTTGTGGACCGTGTGGCCGAAAGCGTGGCCAAGACATTCAAGAAGGCGGCGACAGGTATCCGCACGCGTGACGATGTCACGCCTAGCTCTTCAGCAGAGAGATTAGAGAGACGTAAATCTCGGAAAGCTCGACATAATTCTCCGCCTCCTTGACATGCTTCTCCTACTATTCCTCCTCGAGGTTCTTCTCCTCCTGCTCGAGATGCTACTCCTCCTCCTCGAGATGCTACTCCTCCTGAGTCTCGAGCTGCACATGCATCTGAGAGAGTGGTGGACGATGATCCACCTATTTATCGTCGGAGTGACCTCGAGAGGATCTTGTTCGACACGTCCGAGAAGGGATTCACGACTCACATCGTGAAGGCCGTCACGGAGAGCGTGACGAAGAGTGTCACGGAGAGCTTGCTCTCCAAAATGAAGGGCTTCTTCGGTATGAGACGACACTCGCAGCCACGGCCTTATCCCTCGAGGCCAGTGTACGAAGAGCCTTCCTCGCCACCTCAGACTTCACCTCCTCGTCATTCCTACCACGCATCGGACATTGCTGAGACTTCTTTGAGCAGAGCACCAGCTCGATTCTCGACGTCGGCGATGCCTGACCCTCGGTATTCATATGCAGACGCTGACGCATGGATGCGTTACCGCATGCAGCCCCAGCCCCAGGTGCCTCCGGCCTACCCGTTTGAGTATCCATTCGAGAGTTACCAGATGCCGGGTCCATTCGGTCCATTCCAGGGTCCTGTCTTTCCATTCCAGGGTTATCAGATGCCGCCACCGGCCTATCCATTTGAGTCCCCCAGCTACCGCACGCCTCCGTCGATTGTTCCTTTTGATCTGGAGACGTCCATCACTCCGACACCACCTGTTGTGGTCGATGTCGAGACCCATACTGGGAGGACCTTTGATATCTTCTCACAGCCAGCTGCTGATGACGAGGAGGGTGACGACGAGTATGCCGGGGACCTCGGGTGCTTCAGTGACGAGGATGACGACGAGGAGGAGGAGGGTGACGAGTCCGAGAAGGATGCCGGGGAGAGCAGCCTCGGACCTCGTGTTGTTCAGCCTTCCAGGTACCTGCGTAGCCCTTTCATCCGACAGTTCACCAGGGCACGCAGTAGAAGAAGCTGGAAGCTGTACGATGTGTACAGAGCAACGGGGCCCGATTCCTGCGTTAGGGTGAAGTGCTGTGATGATTTGATCCTTGATCAGAAATTCTTCGACGATGTGGAAAATCCCTCTGTTTGGTTCAGCTCTCAGGTAATATTTTAAATTATAACCTTGTTAATTTATGTTTAAATATTAACAACGTGTCAATTTTCAGGTGCTCGACTTGTATATTGCGTTCATGAAAGTAAAAATCAGAACTAGGACAGGGGTGAAGGGTTACGTTCAGGCAAGTGGGCACCAGATCTTCGGTCCCGGCTTCTACGTAAGTGAATGTCTTTTATCTATGTTAGTTATATTTTACTTTTATCGTGTTCTTACTGACATAAAATTTAATATTTATGTCATTTTCAAAGAATGATTTCTGCATCGAATACGGGAAACTGAAGCATACAGGGACTTCGAGTGATTTCGAGCAGCGATACAAGAATTGGAAACCACCTAAGCGTATGCTAGACATTGTCGAAGTGGGTCCGGGTCGTGGTGAGCATGGTTGGTACAATATCCATCAGGTATGTTAACCGAATTTGAACAATCTTTGGTTTCTATGATTTCTTATATTTTCATTGTTTGTATTTTCAATGTTTGTATGTAAGGTGGCCATGATTTGCAACATTGATAACATTCACTGGGTCGTGGCGGTCATTGATTTCGAGAACTGGACTGTCGAAGTGTATGATTCATTGTGCAATCTCAGAGCCGCACAGCTGAAGCCCCTGACAGATTTGTTGCCTCGATTGTTGAGATGCGGACACTGGTGGGACCATCACTCGTACCTGTAAGTTTCGTTCATTTCACTGTGTAGTGTAGTTTTTTTTCTTATATGATATTGGCGTGAGAAGTGTTTCATTCATTTCAATGTTTTATGTTTCAGGGAGCGTAAAAAGTGTGCTTTCAAGTTTAAGCTGATGCCCAGGGCTCAACAAATAATCCAACCCGACGGAAACTCGTGTGGGCCGATTTGTTGCATGTACCTGGATCGGTTGTTCAACAAGAAACAAACTCACGAGAACAAGACTATTGACCTTCCTTACATCGTTAAGTATAGAAAGTACATTGCTAGGATGATTTATTGGTTAGCTCAGGAGGCATACACGGAAGAAGACGTACGAGCTTAGTATTTGTGTTTGAATATACTTGTTTAGGATGATTTATTGTTTAGTATTGTTGGTATTTTTGTCTTGGATGTGTTGTATATTGAATGCTTGGTTAGAATGTTGCAGGTTTGGGTCTAAAAATGTGTAAAAAAGTCATTTTTCATTCTGCCCAGAGGTTACTCGAATGGACTGTTCCATCGAGTAACCATCGAGTAATCAAGAACAGGTCCATCGAGTAACGTAGAATCAGGCCTGAATCTGCAAGAGTACTCTAAAACGGTTACTCGAAATGGTTAATCGACGGGGTTACTCGAAAGGGTTAAGCGAACGGGTTACTGGAATGAGGTTACTCGAAATAGGTTACAGGAAAAGGTTACTCGAATGGACATCATCCTGTAATCATAAATCTCCAAGGTTGGTCGATGGTATGTTACTCGATCTACCATCGACTAACCATCGAGTAACCACCTAAAATTAGTATTTTTGGCCTTTTTTTAGATAATTAAGTTGTTATTTGCACTAATAAGTTCAATTTAGAGCCATAAAACATTAATAAAACAGTTTAGATGATCAATCGATTCGTTTAGAGTGAAAACAAGTGAAACGTGGAACATTAGTCATACTTTTCTAAATATCTTAAGTAAGTTTACAACAAACAAACTATGATATTAGTTCAATGTTGACATGTTATGGATTAGAACTCCGAAATTGATCATCAAAACATGTTTAATAAGTGTTTTTTATCATTAAGATGAAGTTACATACTCAAAAACACAATTAGAAATTAAAGAACGGCCTTAAAATTGAAAAAAATGGGTACTGTTCTTAGTTACTCGATGGTTACACGATAGTTACTCGATGGTAACCCTAATGTACTCGATGGAAACCCTAATGTACTCGAAAGGGTTAATCGAATGTAGGGTTAATCGAATGTAGGGTTACAAGTTTTGGTTAATCGAATAGGTTACTCGAATGGGTTAATCGATGAGGTTACAAGATGGGGTTACTCGAATAGGTTACAAGATGGGGTTAATCGATGAGGTTACAGGATCGGGTTACTCGAATAGGTTACAAGATGGGGTTACTCGAATAGGTTGCAAGATGGGGTTAATCGATGGGGTTACAAGATGGGGTTACTCGAATTAGGTTAATCGATGGGGTTACAGGATGGAGTTAATCGAATTGGTTACAGGATGGGGTTACTCGAATAGGTTGCAAGATGGGGTTACTCGAATGGGTTAATCGATGAGGTTAATCGAATTAGGTTACTCGATGGTGTACAGAATATGCAGAATGCCTTTTCTGTTTTTTTACATCCCCTAACCTGCAAATCACATAGGTATAACAACAACCGCAAATATCCAAAGAAACACACTGCATATATCCAAAAACAAGATAACAAATCAATCCTAGTCATACGATGTATCGAGAAACACGATAACAAATCAACCAAACACAAGAAGAGCCCTCAATCCACACGCATCGGACATTTTGTTTTTGTGTGGCCCTCGATTCTGCAAATGCTGCACTTTTTCTTCTGCCTTCTTCGACCCGATTCTTGCATTCCTGAGGCTTCCGGAGGGACATTCAAATCAACGCCTGCAGGAGGGATGTAAGCCTTGCAGTTGCGTATGTTATGTCCTACGCCCTTACATTTCGTACACACCTGCACACAAAGACGCGGTATTAGGTCTTTACTCAAACTAATGACGACACAATATTAGGTACGAAGAACAAACCTGTACACGACGAGCAGACCCAGATCCCTCAACTGCAGAACGAACCCGACTCATCCGCGGACGTCCAGCCTGACTAACCACTTCCGGTGGAAGACACACGTACGAAGCTACTTCTGGAGGGACAACCCAATCATCAACGTGTGGTACTGGCACAATAGGAGTCGCATACATCTATCTCAAGCTGCTTTGCTTGAAATAGGGGCCGACGAAATCGTACAATGAAAATCTAGCCCGTCTACACAAAGTATCAGGTTAGTGGCATTAATTAATTGAATGTTTAAAATTAAAAAAGAAGATGTAAGGAAACCAATACCATACCGTATAGCGGCAGCAGCATGAAGACACGGAATAAGGTCTAAGTCGAACTCCCGACAGTCACACGTGCGTCTCGCGATATCTACGAGATAGGACCTGCCGTTTTCCTCAACTCTGAACACGGTCCCCGCACTGACCTCCCGAACAGGAAAATGATGACTCAACTGATTCTGATTAGACACCTTTGCGAATGCCTCTTCGGTCAGCTCATCCTCTCTCTCATTAGCCTTCTTTCGTTTCTCGTCAAACCATCTCTCAATCATCGCACGAATCGACTCGAGCATAGCACAAACAGGCAATCGTCGTGGCCATTTGATAGCACTGTTGAAGACTTCGGCCGCATTCGATGTCATGAAACCATATCGTCGTGCAGCACATTTTGACCTTGCCCAGGTCTCAACACCGAGTCCAACGAGGCGCCTATAAGCACCGTCTCCACTGGCTTTCTCCAAATCAGATAAATATTTATCAAACTCATCCACTCGATAACAGTAGGCAGCTTTGTGTACAATTGTGATCACATGAGAGCGGTACATCGCTAGATTCTTCTCGAGGTGGTGACAGCACAACGCACGGGTTGCGTGGGGATAGGCACTCCGAATGGCATTCGCGATGCTCTTGTGCTGGTCGGACACAATGAGCAGATCGTCTGCATCGTAGCAAAGCCTGAGGTTTTCTAGAAACCACGTCCACTCCAGGTCATTCTCAATCGGACCGATACCAAAGGCAAGCGGGAAAATCTGCTCGTTTCCGTCCTTCGTGACGGCAACAAATAACACACCACTGTTTTTCCCCTTCAAATGAGTGGCGTCGACTACTATGACGGGACGCAGAGTGCGCTGCTGAAATGCACTAATGCACTGCCCAAGTGCAACAAACATGTGACAGAACACGCCCTCACTGGTCGTCTGAATCTCATACCGAGTCCCTGGATTGCATTCTTTCAGCACGTGCAGATATGACGGGAGCATCTGATATGAATCCTGATAGTTGCCGTACCTCATTTCAACGGCCAGGTTCCTCGTCCGCAGGGCGAAGCTGTAATCGATCACTACTCCGTACAATCTCCTCAGATCAAAAATCATCGTCTTCGGCTTCAGTGTGATCTCATCGTCGACTAGCTGACGTGCAAAGTAAGTAGCGGCAACCTTGCTCGACACGTGACGATCGGCAGTCCGACTCAAATCATTCACACACTCGTGATTCAAGTTCAGCCTCGTAATCTTCTAGAGTGTTTCGTCATTCCCAGTAGCACACAATTTGAACGGGCACTTCTCAGAACCTTGCTTGCAGACGAACGCTACCCGTTCAGTGGTCGAGCGTTTAGTGGCACACTCCACCATATGCTCCATGTGATACATCCCCACCGCTATCTTCAGATCCGATTTCGTTCGGAATGTCGAGCCGACTGCAATGTGACCATACACCAGTTCGGGAGGCTCGACCGATCGCAATGGAACCGCGGGGTCAAACTCCGGCAGTGGAATGATCCAGTTGCGCAGTGAATTATTCTGAGCATTCTGAGCTGCTTCGGGATGCTCGCCGGCTCCCACACTAGAACTCGAGGACAGATTACGGCGTGACAGAATATTTGTGATGACCCGCGGCTGTCTAATCCATTCTGTCCATTCAGTGGTCAACGACTGCAACAGATCAGTCTGACGAGCTTCTTCGTCGTCCTCGGAATTCTCAGCATGCCTCTCGCCCTCGGTCGGTACATCCGGATCCACTTCTGGAATATTCACCTCGGGGGCATTTGGTTGTGCCTCCTCTAGCATCTCGGTGACGAAAATGAAACAATCGTCCTTTTGCTCGTCTAGCATGCGGGATACATCGTCGTCGCTAAGCAAAGGGCACCGCACGCTCCTAAAATCATTGCCTCGTGTTAAGATGAACAACATGTACTCGATATTCGACGGAGGGCGCAAAACGGCACGAATCTGGCTCACAAGACCATCGAGGGTAAGTTGATCCCTCCTGAAGAAAAGGCACATATCTATCCCGTCGACGTAGACCGCTCGTTCCCAACGACCACCGTAACGTATCGTGATTCGTTGATTCGACATCTACAATT
This sequence comes from Euphrasia confusa, assembly GCA_954870475.1. Classification (NCBI taxonomy): domain Eukaryota; kingdom Viridiplantae; phylum Streptophyta; class Magnoliopsida; order Lamiales; family Orobanchaceae; genus Euphrasia; species Euphrasia confusa. The sequence continues at coordinate 32,540,605 of OX940960.1, forward strand.
ACAAAAAACATTATTGAATTAGGTTAACTAATAAAACATATCCATATAAATCGACGAAACAAACTAAAAAATACGAAAAAATGCATTTTTTGGCAAAAAACAGGCCCTGTTACTCGAATGGACTGTTCCATCGAGTAACAGGATGGACATTCGAGTAACAGGATGGCCTGTTACATTCGAGTAACAGGATCATCCTGTAAAGAGGTTCGAGTAACCTCACATTACTCGAATATGTTACTCGAATAAGGTTACTCGAACCACTAGTCGAAGGTTTTTCAGTAATGACGCATTCAAGTAACCAAGATCTTCAAAAATTCTTCGTTACTCGACGGGTTACTCGATGGAGCGTACCATCGAGCAACAGACGCAGAAAATAAAAATCGCAAAAAAACTTGAACACGTACCTCTCGTTTTCGCTCGTTGAGGCACGCGTATATCCGACGGCTTTTTCCAGAATTTAACGGGGCAACATGATAGGAATTTTTTGAGAGAATTTTGAGAGAGTTTTGAAATTTTTTTGGTAGGTTTGGATGATGAATATGGGGGATATGAATGCACAATTAAACCCACACCAAACCCTCAACTCAACAAAATATCTGATCTCGTGGGCCCCACAAGTTATTTTGATTTTGTTTTTATTTTATTTGAGATTGTTTTTGTTTATTTTGGATTTATTAAAAAAGTAAGGGTATAAGAGACATTTTATGTTCAATTGATGTAAAAAACTCACACTTTTATAAAGGGGGACTTTTAACTCATCCCCTTATCAAATGTGACTAAAAAGTCACATTTAGAGATAATTGCTTATTAGATAGATTACATGAATAAAGAAGTTGTATTGTTTGTCTATTGTGTGAATTGTTTTGTATAGAATGCTTAGGAACACTACATTTTTTCCAACTTTATTTCCTAGGTTTTAGATGCAAGCAAAAGATTACATTCAGAGACATAATATCAACAATTTAAGCTATAACAATTAAAACCAAATGAGATTACAAAACTAATTTAAAAAAAAAAAAATGGTCCTGTCAACAAACAGGCATTGTCTCCCTGAATCCAATGTTTAAATTGTTTTGAAGTCTCTTCTTCCCAAAATCACTATTATTTCCTTTCTGCATCATCACCACAAACTCGTTGTAATCTATCTGACCATCCTGCAATGAAATCGAAAAATAAGTAATAGTAGATTATGCCCAACAACAACTGATCGAGGATGTTTACGCTTACATTGTTTTGATCGGCCTCGCGTATCATATCTTCCAAGTGGGAATCCTCGATGCCAAATTCCTCACAAGCTTTCTGAAGCTCGTCTTGCGTAATGTAGCCGCTCCCGTCTTTGTCAAAGTAGGAAAAGGCTCTGTAGAGATAGTCTTCCTTCTCGATTTTGTTCAGATGCAGAGTTGCTGCTATGAACTCGCCATAGTCGATTGTACCACTGTTGTCTACATCTGCCTGTAATTCCACCATAACGATTAAAAACATGACGAAAAAAACTACAATAAAAGGTGTGCTGGTATATACACTCACGGCTTTCATCAACTCGTGTATCTCGGATTCATTTAGATTAGCTCCATATCTCTTCAATCCGACCTTGAGCTCTTCAAATGTGATGTGCCCACTGTTATCGGTGTCTATGATTTTGAACATCTCTTTAAGCCCCGCGATTTCTTCTTCCGACAGACTCTCAGCAATGACCTGTCGACATCATAACCGATTTAAAGATTGGATTTTTTTTCACTAACAAGAAAATCGTAACCCTTTTACATACCCTGAGAGCTATTTTTTTAAACTTGTCCATAGCTGAGAATTGAGTCAACCGACTTAAAACTGCAGAGTCGAGAGGCTTATCAAGCGCTACTCCATCTTCTTGCACCCAAGGATGACCTGCAAACCAGAAATAAAACATTATTTTTTTTCGGTTTAAAATCGAAAAATCGAGTCTTGAGAATATTTACGCACATAGAACTTGATGAGCCGTTAACCGGTTTCTTGGATCCCTTACGAGCATCCCCTTCACCAGATCCTTCGCACTCTCAGAAATCGAAGGCCAAGGATCCGAAGTGAAATCAATATCAGCGTGCAAAACCCCGTCGAAGATTTCATGTTCGCTCTCTACCAAAAATCGAAAAGCCACAAGAATCGATCAATCCAAACCAATAATGCAATACAAAGAAAGAAAGAAACTTTAACAACATAAACATCATCATACCACCCCAAAACGGAGGCACGCCACAGAGAAGAATATAAACGATAACCCCAGCACTCCAAACATCCGCCTCCGCCCCGTAACACTTCAACAGCACCTCCGGAGCAACATAATAAGGGCTCCCAACGACATCCGAGAAGATCTCACCGGGCTTAAAGAACACAGAAAGCCCGAAATCGATAGCTTTCAAAAGCGAATCCTCCTCCTCCCCAACAAACAAGAAATTCTCCGGCTTGAGATCCCTATGCATCACACCCAACGAATGACAAGTCTCGATCACCCCAACCACAGTCCTCGTCAGCTCAGCCGCCTTCTTCTCACTATAATGCCCCCTCTTAACTATCCTATCGAAAAGCTCCCCTCCCGAGCAAAGCTCCATCACCACATGAACCGAGACATTGTCCTCGTAAGCCCCCTTAATCGAGACCACGCTCGGGCTCCCGGACAAGTGGTGCATGATCTCGACCTCCCTCCTGACGTCGTCCACGTCATCCTGAGACAGGAGCTTCCGCTTCGAGATGGACTTGCACGCGTACTCGTCTCCGGTCGCAGTCTCCACGCAGAGGAAGGTGGTCCCGAACTGCCCGTGCCCGAGCTTTCGACCCAGAGTGAAGATGTCTTTCAAGTGCCCCGTTTTCGTTCGGAGGACGGAGTCGACCTTGAGGCCCACGCTCATCATTCGCATCACGTTGGGGGATTTTCTTGGCTTTTCATCAATCGGGTCATCGGGTTTCTTTTCGTCGTTTACCTCCTTGGGCTCGGTCACAAGGTCTAGTTTTAATGGCTCGGAAAGCTTGTCGACTTTATCGATTTTGACGGGTCGAGGGGGCTTGGTATCGGTCGGCTTTTCGATGTTTTGATTGCACGAAATAGCGTCGGGCGACTTCTTTCTAGAATACCACAGAGAGTGTGAGACTGCGTGGAGAAGGCCCATTTTTCCATTCACACAAATGTTTCCCATCGAAGTTGGTTTCTTTATGATTCTCAGTTCCTCATCCTCTGGAGAAATTCAAGGCCGTGCATGTTTCGGAAATTGCACTGAAGCCCACAAACTCAGAGGTCACTACAAAATGACCCCCCAAAACAAGAAGATAAACAGAGCATTTATCAGTCGATTTTCAATGGACGAATACTGAAAAATCAAATGTGAAAAATGGTTTCTGGGGATTTTTCTTGGAAGCCCAGATACGGAAATGCCCTAAAATATACACCGGAAATTGGGAAAATGGGAAATTATGTATAAAAATTGGATCTTTATTTAGAATGGGAAAAGAAAAACAGAGAGAAAGAGGAATCGATGAGGGTGATGGAGAAGAAGTGAAAAAATCGAGATGAGAAAATGAAAGGGACGTGGGTCCCTCACTCTCTGCATTTAACCTTAATCAACAACCATGATTGATTATTTAGGGTTTTGAAATTCCTCGTTTTTTGAGAGAGATTGGGGAAGGTGGCAGGTTTTCTTCTTTGTAAAAAAAAATGAAGAAAAAAAGCGTTGTTTAATTAGAGAAAGATTTTAATTGGTCCAATAATTTGGCAGTAAATTTTTTCGATATTTTCCTTTTTGGAACGTTTACTAAAACTTTATACTTGCCAGGCAGATTTCAAATAATATTCCTATCCTTTTATCCTTAAACAAAAAATAATTTTTTTTAATTTAAAAATGTTTGCTATTAAATTAAAAAAAAATCTAAATAACAACTGTTTCTCACTTTTTTTAAGATGAAACTGAAATAATATATTTTTAGGAATGGTATAATTTTGTAATCACCATATAAAAAAATGGTTATAATATTGTACCTATCAAATCAATATCATATGAATATCCAATAAAAAGTAAATAATTATACCCATTTTTTAATTATAAAAATTACTTTTCATTTTTATTTTATTTTTTTATTTTTATACACAAAATACTTATTTTGTTAATTTAAAATTATATTTTTACTAATATTTTTTAAATAAAAAATTAATAAAGTATTATTTTTTTTAATATTTATACTCTTATGACTTATCCCATATTACCGTTGGTGCGGAATTTGAGTGGTATAACAAAGATTTGGTTGAAGTGGTGGTCAGCCACTACAAGTATTTTTACTGTTTTTGATTATGAAGTAGATTTTACTAATTATTTAAATCCTAAAATTGGGCGTTGACTAGAACGTGCATGCATGTTATAAGTACGTGATAGTATCTCAACCGTCAAAGCCCATTCATAAAGCCCAACGTAGTAACAGGCCTTATTGTTACTAAAATTGGACCTATATTAGGTTTAAACGGCCCAACTCACCTCAAGCCCATGCGACTCCAAAAGCAATGGTGGATTGATCACACTTCTTTTATCAAAATTAAAATAAAATTTCCATTTTCACTCTTATTTACAGTATTATTACTATGATATACGGTGTTGACCAAAAAAAAGAAAATGGAGTGATTGTAAAGACTCAAAAAGTAATTAAAGAAAGAATATTTTAAGAAAAAAGTGTAGTATAGTGATAGGAACAGAGAAACAAATAAGAGAAAAAGAAAAAAAAATCAAACGGAATACCTTTGCCTAATTAGCCTCCAGGCTACCAATTCACTTTTATTAATTCGATAATCATAATAAATCTTAGGCTGACACTTATATAATAATGCTATTAGCAAAAAAAAAAATAGGAAAAAAACGTAATCGTAAAGTCTAAACTCAACAAAACCCTAATGCCCAAAAACAAATATAATAACATAAAACATTAATTAAATACTGCTCTCTATCAATTTCATTTCTTTGCAAATCAACATTGTTCTGAAGGTTGAAAAACGTTGTCCTTTTTCGTGAGTTTCTCTTGACTGGTGGGTTCGTAATATTCGTAATTTTGTAGGTCTACTGACTCATTCGGCTCCACGAGCAACACTCGTAGCTCCTTGAGAGGACAAAATTTCTCATGGTCCGGTGTGTAAGTTTTGCGACACTTGAAGCACAATCCTTTCGCGCGCTCTCAAGTCTGCTATATCATTCGATGTGAGACGAGAGAAGCGTGAGCGCGTAGTAGACTCATTTGAGGCTGTCGAAGTAGCAGCTGTTAAATGGTCGACTGCCCGAGTCATGCGACTGACAGATTCACCCCTTGCTGGGCCGGTGTCTGCACCTTGAATGCCCATAATTATTCGATCCTTAGATCTTTTCACTACCTTATAGCCGCAGAGTTTCTTCTATATATATCCCGCGATAATTCCATCACATTCTTCAAGTCCGCTGGCTGGAGCAAACGCAAGGAGTTGCTGATCGGGGTTTTCAGTCCGGACATGAAGTAGCCTAAATAGTGAGCGTCTGTCAGCCCAGGAACAAATCGAGCTCCACTGATCCTATTTGTTGGTGTTGTAAAACGACGATGTATAGTACGAACAATATGCGGAACTCCGAATATAACTCAACAATAAATAAAGAAGGAGACAAGAAAAGAAGACAAGGAATTTACGTGGAAACCCAAATCGGGAAAAATCACGGGAGGAACGACGAGAACTTTTACTATAATATTGTCGATGATTACAAGGATTGATATACACTCTAAAACCCTCTAATCTCACACAATATTATCTCTCTCTATGATGGTGTGTTAACTCGTGTTATAATTGTGTCTATGGAGATCCCTATTTATAGGTGTAGAAAACCCATAAATTAGGTAACCAATAGGAATAGGAATAAACCCTTTTTCCTAATATATGACTCCTAAATCCATAAGGAATAGAATTATATTATATTAAATATAATTCTAATTTTCCTAAATAAGGAAACAAAATTCCTACGGATTCGAGTCATATTTTAACAATATCCACCTTGACGAGAAACCGCGAAATCCCATCGCACATGTGAAATCACATCACATATAACACCAAGCCGCGAAATCCCATCGCGCATGCGAAATCACATCGCACTACCACCAAGCCTCGTCCATCGTCTTCCTCCAAACGCCCCAACGGGCCTAGTCCCCGTGAATCGGAACATACATACCCGAGTGTCTTCTTCGAATTGTGAGCCCAATTCGAGATATACCTTCTCGACCGCTTTCCAAGCGCACATGGCTCACCAGGTTTAGAAACACTCCATAGATCGAGAAACACTCGATCCTCCTTGTCGACTTTCCTCACATGCCCAAGCCGCACATGGTCTAGTCGTGTAGACTCTTCATCCGAGAGCCTAGTTTTTTCCACGGTTACTTCGTTCACCGCTTTATCTTCAATGAGCTTGGTCACTCCGGCCTTACTTGGTTGCGCGCCTCTAAGTCGGATAGACTCTTCTACCAAGAGTCGGGTTTCGGCCCCGGTTACTTCATTCACCGCGCCTTTTTGGAGGACATAAGGTCGTCTCGCCTTTTCGTCTCCTCCCAATACTACCAAAGCCTCTTCGGTAGCCTCATAAACTCCACCTTCTCCGGTGTAGCTTTTATCAACCTCGGTTACTTCCTTCGCCGAGCTTCCATCGAGGACATAAAGGCGACTCGCCTTTCTCTTTCCCCGCAATATTACCAAACCACCTTTGGTAACTCTTAAAACTCCACCTTTACAAGTGAGTTTATAGCCCTTCATATCAAGGGTACTCAAGGAAATCAAATTCCTCTTCAAGTCAGGGACATGTCTTACCTCGCCTAACGTGCGCACCGTGCCATCGAACATCTTCAAGCGGATATTTCCAATCCCTTCGACCTTGCACGAGGTGTTATTAGCCATAAACACCGCACCATGCTCCAAAGATTCATAAGTCTCGAACAACGACCGGTCCGGACACATATGAAACGAGCAACCCGAGTCTAAGATCCAATCACCACAAAAGTTGGAGTTCTCGCCTAGAGCCATTAGTAGTTCTCCATAGAAATTCCCATCTACTAATCCAACGTCACCGGAATTCCGATTACCGGAATTATTGTTGTTGCTCACTCCGACTTTATGTGTCCCTTCTTCTTGCAATAGAAACACACCTTATTCCCGTGTCGCGACTTCGAATTCCCCGAGTCGCTCCCTTTATCACGGTACTTCTTTTGGACGCTAAGTCCTTCACCCACATCGGGCACACCATCCTTGTTGGACTCCATCCTTTGTACGTTTTCCCTTGACGAGAGAGCCGAAGTTACGTCTTTAAACGTGAGACTATCTCGTCCATAGAGAAGCGTGTCCCGAAAAGCCGCCATGGAGGGGGGTAGCGAGCATAACATCCAAAACGCAAGATCATCATCTTCGATCTTCACGCCAATTTTCCCAAGGTCAGCTACACGCTCCTTGAATCTCGCTACATGTTCTTGAATCGACGACCCCTCCGCCATCTTGAGGAAGTAGAGACTTCTCTTCAAGTGATGCTTGCTGGACACCGTTTTCTCAACGCACATTGACTCCAACAACTCCCATAATTCCTTTGCAGTCTTCGCCTCCGTCGTTTCCTCAGTCAACGAATCCGAAACATGAAGCCCTATGGTCGCCATAGCCATCTGATCGAGCTCCACCCACTCGTCATGCTTCATGTCTTTCGGCTTGTTGTCAATACCAAGTAGAACAATCTCTTGCTTAAGAGATCTGAGGACTAACCTCATCTTGTATTGCCAAATAGGAAACCTCGTGTTGAGACTTAAATTCGGTAGATCGTACCTCACGCTCGCCATCGAAACCTTAGCTCTGATACCACTTGTTGTAAAACGACGATGTATAGTACGAACAATATGCGGAACCCCGAATATAACTCAACAATAAATAAAGAAGGAGATAAGAAAAGAAGACAAGGAATTTACGTGGAAACCCAAATCGGGAAAAACCGCCGAACTCAGCCCTTCCTTAGGCTTCAAAATTGCGCGGGATAGCGCTGCCAAGGTGGCCGACAACTTCTTCATGTTCTCCGCCAAAACAGATTGCATCTCGGTCAGTTGTGTGGAATTTGCAGTCAGCTTGTTCATCACATTAACCTGCTCGCGTTCAAAGTTCTCGAGTCTTTCAGCGGTAGAACGGGTTGTCATAACGCTGGTTCAAGCGAAGAAAAATAAATCTGAAAAGAACAGAGGGAGAAGTCGAGATCCGGCAGGTCAGACCAAATTGATAGGAACAGAGAAACAAGGAAGAGAAGAAAAAAGAAACAAACGGAACATCGTTTGCCCAATTAACTTCCAGGCTACCAATTCACTTTTATTAATTCCATAATCCTAATAAAGGCTGACACTTTATATAATAATGCTAATAGCAGAAAATAGAAAATAAACATAACCCTAAAACTCAGACCCAATCAATCCTAAATCCCAAAAACAAACACAATAACATAAACATTAATTCAATACTCTCTCTATCATATAGTTTATAACATTGTAACTTATATATTTCACAAATTTTCGCTAATATAGTTTATAACATTGTAACTTATATTTCACAAATTTTCGATAACAATTTAATGTTATTTTTTAATTTGTTTTATTAATTAGTATTTTAAGATTTTAATTATAGTTAGGTGTAATGACTTTATACTTAATACAGTGAAATATCAATAAATTAATACTCGATAAATTAATAACCTCTTTAAATTAATAAAATTTCACGGTCTTGAGGCTATTTATTTATAAAGATTTTACTGTATAATTAATAATAATGAATAACCATTATATAAATTAATAAAATTAAAATAATATTAATTAAATTGTTCTTATTAATAATTAAAATAAACTGTGTTATTTAACTCTAAATAAATTTTAATTTTTTTTATCCAAAATCACAAATTGAATATAAAACGCATACCAATCCATTATAGTTTTTTAATATTCTGAAAAAAGAGAAATTGAATATAAAACTCATACCAAACATGATGCATTATCGTTTCTTAGTATTCTGAAAAAGAGACATGTTAATTCGTTAAATCAAATATTATTCTAGAAAGCAGTCATTAGTAACAAAACTGGCAAGAAAAGAGTCTGGCCTTAAGAGTACGTACTACTATTGAAACTCAGGAAAAACTCCATATATATACAAGCATATTACTACCTCTGTCACAAAGCAATAGTCACACTTCCTTCACAAATAACAAAGGAAGTGCGACTATTAATATGGAACAGAGGTAGTACTACATAAGTTGGCAGCAAATTCTAGTTCATGAACCAGAAGTTTTGTTCCATGCTTAGTCTCGACTTTCCCGGTTTTGTACGTGGTGGATTTTCTCAGATGACCTTTGGTTTAAATTCATTATCTCTCTAATAACCGGCCATCCAAAGCTTCAATTCCCGTAGGGAGTATCAAGCCCTTGGTTTTGGTTTTGGTTTTGGTTTGAACAAGATCAATACAAGAGTCAAGATAGCTATGAAAGTTGTGATCAAAGAAGTAGTGTACGAGCAAGTTGATCACATGCAACCTATAGATATAACACTAGCTAGCTCTCGTAACTACTAGTCTTGTTGATGGCAACGAGGTTTGTGTATTAGGCTGTCCAGATTGAGAGACATATACACACGTGACACGCGCATACAACTAGCTACTTCTCATTAGTAAGTATTGGAGAATATATTCGGCCTATTAATATATAATGGAAGTTGTCCAACTTCTCTACCACAAGTATTAGAAAATATATCCGGCCTATTAATATATAATGGAAGTTGTCCAACTTCTCTACCACAAGTGAGTATTGGAGAATATATTCGGCCCATTAATATAAATGGAAGTTGTCCAACTTCTCTACCAGTTCGAGAGTAAGAAGCTCAATAAGTAATGCAAAAAACACAAACTTGGAGTATTTATTAGTACTAGCTAATAGACATAATATGTCATCATACATTTCAAAACAAACACTGAAATTAAACTTGTTACAATATTTTTTTTATTTATGAGGGTGGATGTGAATTGGAAGCCCTTTCTCTGGTGTGGGGATCGGGTCGCATCGGATTCTCTCCCCCGGGACCGCCAACTCCCAACTGAACCTTCGAACCACGTTGTGCAGAAACACGAGTATCTCCCACCGCGCAAACTCCTTACCAACACACATCCTTGGTCCTCCTCCAAACGGAACAAAACTATAAGGAACCGGACCTGCTTCGAATCTCGACGGATCAAACTTGTTCTCCTCAGGAAACAAGCTACCATCCAAATGCGTCACTAGCGAATTCCAGTACAACTGTCGTCATCAGTCATCACACATACATATTATATTGTTTAATTCATGATTCTACGTACACTACACGATATAGTTATCAAATACGCGCGTACGTACCTTCCATCCTTTTGGTATGGTATAACCCTCATAGTTTATGTCCACTAAAGCCTCTCTGAAGGCACCCGTCACGGGAGGCCAAAGCCTCAGTGTTTCCGACACCACGTTCCACGAGTACTTCATCTTCTGTATATCCTCCCACTCGAGCAACTCTCCCTCTTCTTTCGACGACGCGATTTCATTTTGCTCTGATTCATTCAATATTATTTACTTCAGTTAATATTATACTGTTAGAAGCCACGTCATTTAACAGCAACTCGAACTGTTTAGAGAAGTTGGACAGCTTAACATTTATATTAGTGGGTCGTCGAATATATATTTTCCAATAGTACTGACCTCTCAAGACTTTCTCGTAAACCTGAGGATGCTCGGCCAGAGCTTTGATCACCATCGTGATCGCGCAGCTCGAAGTGTCGTGCCCCGCAAACAGCATCATCAGCAAATTGTTCACCACAATCAATTCCGGCATCACGAATTCTCCGCTTTCATCGAGCAAGTGAGACAAGAGGTCCCGCGAGGGCAAAGAATCGGCATCCTCTCTCCTCTTCCGGACTATCCCCCCGAGCTCCCTCTTGATGGCTTCCGTCGCCCTCCTCGCTCGGTAAAATCTCGTCCCCGGAAAGTCGAGAGGGACGCTGATGACCCCTCCGAGGAAAGCCTCGAAGAGGCCGGCGAGCCTCTCGACCACCGACCGATCCTCGATGCTCATGAATAACCGGCACGCCAGCTCGAACGTGAACATCTTGACGGCCGGGAACACAGTCAGCCCTCGCTGGCCTTGCCAGCGAGCGCTGACGTGGCGCCGGGACACGAGGTCCATGGTGTTGATCATGTCGGGGCCCACGAAGGACGAAACCGTCTTTCTCATGCATGCAGCTTGTGGGCCGGAGGAGGTGGAGAGGCACGTGCCGAGGAGGTTGCGGACGGAGGCCGGCCACCAGACGGAGACGAGGTTGTTCTCGTTGGAGAAGAGGAGTTTGTTACCGGCGGGCCCGCACAAAACGACCATGGGCTCCCCGAGGAGACGGGTCTTGAAGGCCTTGGGATTGCCGAGATTTTTCATGCGGTCGGAGATGAATTTTTCGGGGGTTCCTTGGGTTCGGGTAAGGATGAAGTCGAGGGTCTCGCCGAGGACGGGCCAGCCGAAGGTGCCGGGCGGGAGGTTGAGGTTTCGGGTGGTTTTGTTTTTGGTTTTGGAGAAGAAAAGGAAGAGAAGAGGTGTGATGATGAAGATGAAGAGGTAGTGATGAAGTTCCATTGTACGTTATTGCTTGATGTTGCAAGTATACCAACTCATTCATACATACTAGTATAAATATAGAAACAAAATACTTCAAAGAAATCAAAAGTAGATTGGAAAGAAATGCTGACGCTAAACGCAAGCGCAACATAAAATATTGACCCGCGAATACCTTGTAATTCAACTTATTTCAAATACATTGACCCGCGAATACCCGCAAATACACTGAGCCATAATTGACTTGGTCAACTCCCAATTAGCCTGCGCGTGGAAACCAAGCGAACGGCCGCTTGCCTTGTTTATTCTTCTATATACTATATATAGTAGTATATGTGTATATATATAGTCAAAACCCTACTACTCGTAGTATTTATTTTTGTTTAACAAATCTCAACCCTACTAAGCTTAGAAAAGATGGATGCAGAGGTGATAGAGGACCACGACGACCCTTATTCTGATTCATATTCCGATGCTTCCGATTCTTCCGATTCCGAATATAAAGAACAGGTATCGTTTAATTGGTATGAATTATATTGATGTATTTATTAGTAATTTGTTTATTTATTTCTAGATTTTTATTGTTTTTAAATCATATCTTATTTATAATTTTTGTACAGGGTTCTCCCCTTCGACTTATGTTTCGTCAGGTATGTTTTATTTATTTATTTTGAGTTGCGATTTTCTTTTTAGTTGTTGTTAATCTGTATATAAATATTCTTTCTTAATTTGCTTATAATATATTCTGGCTAAAAATTATATTTTTGTAGGTGGATTATTTGGCTTCGAGTTTAAAAGATTATTCTAAGTTTGTAGAGCTTTCGTTTAACATTCTGAAATATCTCAAGGATGGAGATCATGATGATGTTAAATCTTTTTCTGAGATGGTGAATCAAGTGTTGTCATATCATATGAGCGTTTTCTGAACGAGTTGTACGATGAATGCCGGGTATGTAATTTTCACACTATTTTATAAGTGCTGCAATTACCAACATCAATATTTAATTTTTTATTCCCTTTATCTAGAGGTGTTTATTTGGTAAGATTTGGAGCTGAATTTGTCAGTTGGATAAGACCTACTGAATTAATAGTTAAATTTTATTTTAGTTATTTTTTTATAATTTTTGTATATTGTTTATATCATATGTATTGAACAGACAAAAAAGTAACGTTAACCACTTATGCCTATTTTTACTGGAAAGAGGGAGTATGAGTAAATATCACAAAATGTTTTATTTGAAGTTTTTCAGTGGAAGTTCACGTTTTGGTTATACTTTGGAATCGATTTATGTTACAAAATGTGTTATTATTTCTAATTATATCATTCTTAGAGTCTTTTAACTCAGTTAAAAGACCTAATATGAAAATGTTTACTTTGTTGAGGTATAGTAAATAATATTGTTTTTTTATATAGATATCCTGTTACTTTAAAAGTTATGTAGAGATATGTGCAAGTAAAACTCAATGTCACAAAAATACTGTTGATAAGTTGTCTCGAATAAAAAATGATCCGTTCTTTGAAGATGAGAAAGTACTGAGAAACGATCCATTCTTAGTAGAGGCTGTGGAAGGAGGGGATCCTGAGATTGTTGTAAGGTGATTTATGCGCTTCTTTCATACTACTCCTACATACATGTTAAAGAATAGCCGCATGCCCCTCCGTTTCATAAATGTTTGTCAATCTGGTCAACTATTTTCTTGTTTGATCGTCGATTATTTATGATAAAGATATATAAAAATTAAAAAAAATACTAAAATAAAATTTATAATATAAATTTTATTTTAGTATTTTTTTATAATTTTTATATATTTTTTATCATAAATAATCGACGGTCAAACAAGAGAACAGTTGACCAGATTGACAAACAGTTATGAGGCGAAAGTAGTAGTATATTTCTTTTTTTAACATACTACATGTTAAGAATTAGTGTTTTAGCAGCATGCCTTGTTTTATGTATTAGTATATTTCTTTTTGCACCTCATATATTTCTTTTTGCAGAGGTGCGTTGTGTTAGTGTGTAGTTCTTCCTAGTTCAACATAGAACCACGTTGTTCTTGCTTGAACTACGTTGAACTATACACTTTGTTTTGTAGTAACTTCATGTTTCATGTTTGTATGTTTTCCATTCAATAATTCATACAAGTCTGCTAGGTCTACATAGAACGAGCTGGTTATACTGTGGATTTAACAAGCGGCTCAACACGTGACCACGGTTCACCAGCATGGAGCAAGCAGACTTGGCCATTACAAACAACATGGAGTTGCATCAGTGCGTGAGCATCATACGAGCTATTCTATCAACGTGGTTCAACGTGGATCAAGAGAGAATTGCGAGTTTATCAACGCACTACAAATCAGAGAGTTCAAGTCTTACCGTGAAGACATTGAATCAGAATTAACACCTTGACGGACGCGGTGCAAGCATAGCTATACATACAGCTGGACGAATGACTGCTAAGAAATGAAGCCAGCGATGGGTATGACTAGAAGACTTCGCTAGAAGAATTGTAGTCCAAACAAATACATCAAGTATTCCAGCTATGCCCGCCACAAGCTTGAAGCACGAAGACACGCTAGTGTGGTAGTGCATAGAGCTGGGTTCGTCAAGCACGGAAAAATGGAATCTCGAATATTCCATGAAGATGCTTTGGGCTCGGCCCATTAAGCGTGAATTCCGGAAACCCTATTTCTCGACACCTATAAATAGCGGGTAGTTGGAATTCATTATTAATGATTTGATTTGACATTTTCTAGAGAGAGAAAATTTGTAGACCGAGAGACTTCGCTAGAAAGCTCCGGTGCTATTGTCAGTTTAGTCTTGGTAGTACGAGTCGCTAGATTAGTTCTACATAGACTTAGTTTTTGGTCGTGTGACCTTTCTACAAGATTCGCTAGAATTTTGTAGATGTGTTTGTAAGTGGTTCAACCCTTTACAAGTAATACAAAAGAGTTTTTCTTTAGAATCTCCAAATTGTGTTAAGTCTTTGTACTCTACCCTTTACTATTCTGTTCTAGGTAGAACCAAGTACAAAATACACAATTTCAATTGGTATCAGAGCGTGTTCACCACCTTTGGTGTGATCCTAGGAAGAGATTCTACGATGGAGTCATTCACCGTCGTCAAGCCCGTCATTCTCAACTCTACGAACTACTCCTATTGGAAGAGCAAGACTAGATTGAAGTTGAAGAACGTAGACTCACGCGTGTGGGGAGCTGTGTTGAACGGATGGCAAGCACCAACCGTAGTAGACAAAGATGGCGACACGATCGCGAAGGATGAGTCTACATGGACCACGGCCGAACATGAAGCCGCAACATTCAACTCAAAGGCCATCCACATTATTACTGATCTCATAGATGTCCACATGTTCTCTGTGGTGAGGCATCTCACATCGGCCAAGCATGTGTGGGATACCTTGGAGCGGATGTGTGAAGGGAGTGACAGCATCAAGAGGTCCAAGATCAGAGGTCTTACTACTACCTTCCACCGGCTCGAAATGAGGGAAGATGAGGATCTAGATTCTTTCTTCAACAAGATCATGGCCATAGTGAGCGAATGCCAAGAACTTGGAGATCCTATCCCTCCACCGCTCATTTGCACCAAGGTTCTACGAGGTGTGACAGAGAAGTTTAGTGTCAAGGTTACCACCATGGAGGACACGAAACTTGGTCTATCGGGCGACTACAACGAAATCATGAGCCATTTGAAGAATTATGAGTTGAACCTAAAATTGAAGGACAAGTCGTTCACCATGACTCCATTCGAGAACTCTATGAAGGCTCTCTCTATCTCTCAAAATGCCTCTAGCTCTACCCCCAACAGGGCCAGCTCTACCCACTCTCCTCTCTCTGCTGAGAATAGTGCTTTTCTTGCCGAAGACTCCGATGATGAGAGTGAAGCTCTATCACTCCTTGACTCTCCTAATCCAGACAAGTTCATAGCCATCCAAGATGCCGTGAGCTACCTTGTTCGTCAAGACATCAAAAGGAAGAGGAGGTTTAAGCAATTCCGAAATCAGAGGAGCCCTGGAAATTCCTTCTCTACTCCACCCGCCACTAACCGCAGTGGGTATACCCCAAGTCGGAAGTTTGTCAGTGGCGCCCCTAGCAAGGATATGTCTAAGATCAAATGTTTTGAATGCAAGGGGATGGGGCACGTGAAGAATGAATGCCCGAACTTGCATCGGAAGAACAACATGGATGTGAGCTACTTGGTGTTTGATGGTGATGATGAGTTGTACTCCTCTGAGGAAGACAAAGGAAGGAAGGTGGAGCCGAATGAAGTCAATGCACTTCTCAGTGCCATTGAAGATGAAAGTGATGAGGAGTATGAGGTAGATCAAGATGACTTGGCTACTCATGAAAATATCTTTTGCTATACCTCTGTGGTTGCAGGTACTACTGAGAAGGGTGCTAGTTCTACCCCCAGATCTCTGGCTGGGGGCATGACCAAGAAGGATGCTGAGTCTACCCTCGATTCTGAGAGGGTGAGCAAGAGGGAATTCGAGATCGTGAAGCTGGAGCTGGAAAGGGCGTTGAAGAAGGCGAGTGAGCTGGAAGCCATTGTGATGAAGGAAGATACGGAGAAGGACTTCCTGAGAGACTCCCTTGCCAAGATGGAGGAAGGCTATGCTATGCGTACCAAGGAGCTCTACCAAGTGAAAGACAAACTTGATGTTGCTAATTGTCTCTTTCAAAAGCTTAACACTGGCACTTCCAAACTTGATAACATGTTGAACTGTGTTAACACCAAGCACTTTGGGCTTGGGTTTAAGGAAACTTTTGATTCTGTCTACTCCGATTCTCCTTATGTCTTTCCTAAGTTTGTGCATGGTAGAGATAAATCTATCACTAAATCTAATGAGGCCAAGCCAAAGGGTGTTACTACATCCAAAGGCAATGTGGCCTCTACATCTAATATACAAATTCTTAAACGATCTTCCACTCCATTGCCCCAAAATGCTTCAATGTCCTCGTTGACACCGGTCTCTACGCCTGTTCTACCCGTGAGTAAATCCGGGTCTACCCATGACAGGAAAACTTTCACACGAAACGTCTCTAGTCGATCAAAGTTCTCAAATTCAACTACTACATCGACGTTGAAATTCCGATCTCCCGGTGCTATCCCTCAGTCAAACCCTGCTAAGGGCATGACTACACACAAAAAGAAGATTCTTTCTACTCCCCACAAGCGAATCTTTGTGTGCCACTACTGCGGGATGAAAGGGCATATCAAACCTTATTGCTACAAGCGTACTGAAGATTTAAGTTCTCATGCTATGGCTGTTAGCCGAGTATGGAGACCAATTGCCAAGCATTCGTTTGACAAGGTCAATCAGGTCTGGAGAATTAAAGTTGCTCTACCCACAGCTACTAACATCAAGCCTAAGCTAGTATGGAGAAGAAAGCAAGAGGTGACATGTAATGTCGCATTCACCGTGGCCAAGGGCACCACAAAGGAGACGTGGTATTTTGATAGTGGGTGTTCTAGGCATATGACCGGAACTAAAGACTCCTTGGTCGATTTTGTTCCTCACTCCGGAGGCCCCGTCACTTATGGAGGTGGGGCAAAGGGGAGTATAATTGGGAGTGGAACTTTGAATGTGAAAGGTCTACCAGCACTCAAGAATGTTCTCTTGGTGGATGGGCTATGTGCCAATCTCATAAGCATTAGCCAACTTTGTGATGATGAACTTAATGTGAAGTTCAATAAGGAGAGCTGTGAAGTGTACAACGCTAAGGGAGAGTGCATTCTCACAGCAGCACGTGCGAAGAACAACTGCTATGCCATCAATGAGGCCTGCCTAAGTGCCTCTACCCATGACGAGATTGATATCTGGCACCAAAGGCTTGGTCATACGAGCCTTCGGAATCTAGAGAAGTTGGTTCAAATAAAGGCTGTCAGAGGCATAGATAGCTTGCCAAAGATTGACAAGAGAGTGTGTGGTGAATGTCAAATGGGTAAACAAACTAGAGCTCCTCATCCCGCTATCTCTACCCATAACCGCACAACAGAATGTTTTGAGCTACTCCATATGGACCTCATGGGGCCCATGGAAGTACAGAGTTTGGGAAATAAGTGGTATACTCTCGTCATTGTGGATGACTTCTCGAGATACACTTGGGTAAATTTCCTTGGAACAAAGGACGAGGCATTCGAAGCCTTCCGATCCCTAGCTCGACGTATTCGAACCACCTACGCCAAACGTGTCCAACGCATTCGAAGTGACCATGGAGGTGAGTTCCAAAATGGGGTGTTCGTTGAGTATTGCACCCGCAAGGGGATTCACCATGAATTCTCTGCACCAAAGACTCCACAACAAAATGGGATCGTAGAGAGGAAGAACAGGACTCTACAAGAAATGGCACGAGTTATGTTGGTGGCCGCGGGTATGGCCAAGGGTTTTTGGGCAGAAGCCTTGAGTGCGGCTTGCTATGTGGTGAATCGTATAAGCATTCGTGCCGGGACTCAATGTACGGCCTATGAACTACTCACCTCTAAGAAACCGAACGTAGCTCATCTTCGTGTCTATGGGTGCATTTGCTACATTTTGAATGACAGAGATGCCTTGAAGAAGTTTGATGCGAGGTCGGACAAAGCTATTTTCGTTGGATATTCCCTCAACAGCCATGCCTACCGGGTTTTCAACTTGCGAACGAAGACCGTGCAAGAATCGACTAACATCAAGTTTGATGAACATCACTTCAACGAGAGTTCGTCCAAGTCTACCTCGCAACAACAAGTGTCTAATCCTGTTCTACCCATAGCAGAAGTACTAGTTGAGGGGGAGGTAGATCAGGGTGTAGGGTCACCCATACTACCAAATGATATTAATCACAACTCTTGTGATCCTACTCCTTCAGAGGGTAATGATGAAGGGGTGAACGGGGGTCCTTCTAACCCTGCCATGGGTACCACTGGAGCTTCTACCTCTACCGGAGTTCCAAACTCGGGCCCTCCTGCATATATCCGAAAAAGACACCCGGACCAACAAATGATTGGGAATCTAAATCAACGTTTCACTCGTTCTACAAACTCCATCGACACATTGCCCGCTAGCTATCCCAACACATTCTCTAATTTGGCTCTCCTATCTCCGGATGTGGGTATTATGAGCTTTGTCTCCGAAATTGAGCCCAAAAACATAAAGGAGGCCATTCTCGATGATTTTTGGATTGCGGCTATGCAGGAAGAGTTGAATGAATTCGAGAGAAACAAAGTTTGGTCATTGGTCCCGAGACCAAAGGGTGTCAATGTCATTGGTACTAAGTGGATCTACAAGAACAAAACCAATGAGTTCAATCAAATAGTGCGCAACAAGGCAGGACTAGTTGCTCAAGGGTACACTCAAGTGGAGGGAATAGATTTTGAAGAGACCTTTGCTCCTGTGGCACGCATAGAGTCAATCCGGTTACTCATTGCGGTGGCGTGCTACAAAAATATTCCGTTACGACAAATGGATGTGAAGGCGGCTTTCCTAAATGGAGTGTTGGATGAAGAAGCATATGTTGAGCAACCTAAAGGGTTTGTGGATCCTCACAAGCCAGATCATGTCTATCTCCTTCACAAGGCCCTCTACGGGCTAAAGCAAGCACCTCGTGCATGGTATAGCTGCCTCACGGACTTTCTTTTGAAGTTTGGATTCACCCGTGGGAATGCCGACACTACTCTCTTCATCAAAATCGTCAAGAATGAAATGCTTATTGCTCAAATCTATGTGGATGACATTGTGTTCGGTGCTACCCATGACCGCTTGGTTAAGGAATTTACTGATGCCATGGCTTCCTCTTTTCAAATGAGCTTGGAGGGGGAGCTAAGTCACTTTCTTGGTCTTCAAATTTCTCAACGACCGGATGGCATGTTTGTCTCTCAGACCAAGTATGCTATCAATATGCTCAAGAAGTTCGACATGGCGGATGCTAAGCCCATGAATACTCCTATTGCTACCACTGACAAGCTGAGTAGAGCAGAGAAGGGCAAGGATGTTGATATCTCTACCTACAGATCTCTTATTGGAAGCCTGCTCTACCTCACAGCAACTCGACCAGACATCATGTATAGTGTGTGCCTCTGTGCCCGCTACCAAGCTCAACCAAAGGAAGAGCATCTCGTTGCTGTGAAGCGTATCCTTCGATATGTGGCCGGGTCTTCCAACCTTGGTTTATGGTATACTAAAGATACTTCTTCTTACCTTGTTGGTTTTGCAGATGCCGATTGGGCCGGTGACAATGATGAAAGGAAGAGTACTAGTGGAGGGTGTTGCTTCTTAGGAAACAACCTTGTCTCATGGCATAGCAAGAAGCAAAATTGCATTGCTCTATCCACCGCCGAATCAGAGTATGTGGCTGCCGGGAGTTTTTGTACCCAAATGCTATGGCTTCAACAAATGCTTGCCGACTATCAAATTCATAGCACGCCATTAACCTTGTATTGTGACAACCAAAGTGCTATAAAGATAAGTCAGAATCCGGTACAACACTCAAAGACCAAGCATATTGATATACGACATCACTTCATTCGAGACTTGGTAGAACGGGGTAAGGTGGTCATGGAACATGTCCCCACGGAGAATCAACTCTCAGACTTCTTCACTAAACCACTTGCTTCGGATAGATTTAAGGCCTTGAGGACATCTCTCTGCATGGGTGCCTTTTGAGGGGTGGTAGGCCGCAACTGACTACTTCTACCCACAGCCGTTTATTTTGTCAATGGAACCATGAGGTAGAGCAAGGTGAGGTTAGTTGTTGACAGTTGCAAAGTGACGTAGTATTTGGACATACTGTTCTTTAAATATCTATATAAGCAATTCATTGGAGTGAACTTAGTTTGCTCTATGTCTAGCAGGAAAAGTCGGCCTAAAGATTTCCTCGATGGATCGGGTCTTGACTGACTTGGTCTTCGGGCAAATGCAAAAGACATGGCCTTATACATATAATGGTGAAAACAAAAAAATACATAAGGAAACACCATCTATAACACCCCTCTGATTGGGTACTAATAAGCCTGCTCTATGCTTGAAAAAGCTAAAGAAATGGTCGTGGTTACACATTGAACTGGCCAAAATAGCAATACCGTCCATAAAGCACTGTCACTCTACCTCCAATAACTCTACTTAATGTTCTTTCCAGCGATTTTGATTCACTGTGTGGTGGTACGTATGTCCACGTTGTGTGTGCTTGCTATGCCTTTAACTGTATTTCGTGTTATAAATTTTTGCAGAGTACTCCTGGTCTACGAAGCAAGGCTGTTCTACCCTGAAGTGCTTCCTTAGACTTCGTTGGACAAAGAATACTTTTCTGTGAATTTGAAATCTGAGTAATTCAACGTAGGGCTATGTGTAATAACTCCTGCTCTACGTATGCTACTTTGAGTACTCATGAAAGCCGTTCCAGTCTTACGTGTTACTCTTTGCTTGTTGTGCTGTTTGCTGATTTTACATTATAAGTATCACTGTTCTACCCATCACAAATTTTGTAGGGCGTGCTATCCTTTGAAAAATTGCTGTTACTGATGCGTTGCACAACCTAGCCTGTACACTCTCTATGGCAGCCCATATCTCCCTGTTATGCGTCACACCATGTTCATCTGACCGCTCCTCAACCGCTGAACTGTTTCACATCCCATTGGTCTACTTGTTTGTTTATTCTCATGAAGTATTTTTGCCATATGCTTTATATCTCCTGTTGTACGTTGGATCGTTTGTTTTTCTTATTTTGCAGCTACGATTGAGATAAGTTGCCTGTCCCACGCAGTTCAGGCATGCATTGCCCCCGTACAGCGCGTCACCACTTGTATTCCTGTTTCCTCTCCTACGCTGGCTCACCCAGCCGACACGTGGCGCGTTCTACACCACAGAATTTGAACCGTTTCGGATGCCCTATAAATACTCCTCTCGGTCAAACACATAGTGCACCTTTCACTGCGTGTTTTAGAGAGAGAAATCGTATTTCTTTGCTGTTCTTACCTTCTACGTATCAGTTCTTACCATCTACTGTCACTTTTGCTCTTTACTATACGCAGGATATTCTCTCTACCCGTTTGACAACATGACTTCTTCTGACGCTATTGCTACCCTTAAGCCCACCTACGAATTGCCCTCGTTCTACGCGGACAAAATCACTGAACTCAAGGCTGAAGAAGCCCAACTTGAAGCCGCGCAAACCGCGGAGGAAGATTTTGACAAAGTCACTGAACTGGAGGCACAGATCAGTGTGGTACGTAAAGCCATACTTGAAAATCGTGGAAAGAAAATGATGGCTGAAAAAGCCATAAGGGAAGAGGAGGCTCGTAGAGCAGAGGAGGAAAGAAAGAAGAAAGAGGAGGATGAACGTTTAGCCGAGTTAGAACGGCTACGTATAGCAGAGGAAGAGAGGAAAAAGAGAGAGAAGGATGAGGCTGATCGTATAGCCGAGTTAGAAAGAAAGAAGAAAGAGGAGGCGGCACGTATTGCCGAGGTGGAGAAAAAGAAAAGGGAAGATAAGGAGAAGGCTGATGCTGCTGAACGCATGGCCACAACTACCAGTGCCCCTGCTACACGGGCTACTACTACTGTTGCTGAAAATCCACCCAAGGATGGTGGTTCTTCGGTCCTCAACACTGATATCCTTACTCCACTATCCCCGCCAAACGCTGAACCAGTTGAAGCGGAGGAGGATAAAGTGCCGGAGAACAGGATGGTAGTCCCATCCCCCGCACGCCACGTAGGTGAGGGATTCTCTGCTGACTTCTACTACGAAGCAGCAAGTGATCGTTTTGATTGCCTGGCTGAACAAAAATTCAATGTCGAGCGGCACTACGCCGGCAAGGTGAAATGGGTTGGACGCGGGCTACACGCGTTCATGCAAGAAATGGAGCTGTTGGACGCCATCAACTTTGACGTAGACTACAGTCATTTTGTCCACCGTATGGTCTTCTCTCATATTGATCAAAATTTCGGTGATCCCAGCCACCCGTCGTACGGGAAGGTGATTATTCGTGAGCGGGAGTATGACCTCTCCCCTAGTACGTTGAACAAGATGTTCAAACGTACCCATATCAAGGCCACTTGGGAGCCTCCCTCACCGCAGCACCCTGACAATAAGATGATGGGATTCATTGTCACTGGCGGCCTTGCCTCTACGGCCCAGCCGGCTTGTACTTCGCTGACCCAGTTCTTCACTCATTTGAACAAAATTATTGCCAACAACTGGATTCCTACGTCGAGCTGCTCCGTGGTCCACGCTGATGCACTTCATTTGATGTACAAACTAAGCCGTGGCATACAGGTGGATTTGGGCCAAGTAGTATTCAACAAGATTGCATCGTATGGGGACATGTCTGATGCCGAAATTGCCCAGTCAAATCTTCCATGCCCCCACCTGATCAGCGCCATACTAGTGAGTTAGGGGTTTACGTATGAGAAGGATGATGAACCGTTGATTCCCCTCACTTCATTTCGTTTTGATTCGAAATACATGGCGAAGCACAAGGTCAAGGATCTCCCATGGCGTAGACTGGGAAATGAGGAGGAAGATCGTGCCTTGTTCACCGCTGCACAAGCCGTTCCACTGAATATCCAGCATGCGGCACGGGCCAAAGGAAAAAGAGCTAAGTCTGGCCGCTCTACGAAGAGAAACGTTGACGTTACACTTGACTCTTCGTCCGAGGACTCTGACTCTTCGTCGGACGAGTTATATCTCTGTGAGCCGACCTCGCTTCTCCAGGACTTCGTGCAACTACGTGGCACGATCGATGCAGTGGCCCGTCTCTCCGCCCATATGCATCGAAAAGCCCGTCGAGCGGCTCGTCTAGGGGGAGATGGGTCCTCGTACGCTGATCTAGGGCCACTCAAAATGCTTCATGCACGTTTGACTGGTATAGTCAATCTTGTGGCTGAACAAATGGAGGCATCGAGGAACGCTGATGACCGTCCCACAGAGGCTAAAAAGAAGAGTGGGAAACGCAAAATCAGTGAAGTGGACGTAGAGGAGGATGTTGAAGAAGTTCAAATTGATGAGGTGGAGGAGTTGCGTGCTGCGCACAAGAAGAGTAGAAAAGAGGCGGGTGATGCGCATGGCGGCCTTGTTAAAAATGCCGATGGCACGGTGAAGGAGTTGGATGCCGTGAAGAAAGATGAAAAGGCTAAGGGTGCTGGCTCTTCGGGCACCAAGGAAATAGAAAAGGTTGCTCCTACGGTGGATAGGCCCAAAATGCCTAAATTGAAAGTTACCAAAACGGGCGTCACCAAGGAAACACCTACAAAGAACGTTGCTCCTACTGCTACGCCCAAGACAAGTGGAGGTAAAGGTTTAATGGTTGCAGGTCCAGGAGGTGCTGCTACGCTTAGCAAGAAGGACGTTGCAATGAACAAAGCTATGGGGCAACGAAGAAAACAAGTGGTAACGAAGAACAAGCCCAAACCTACATCGCAAAAACGCAAGCTTCGTGATGAGACGTCGGAGGAAGAAGGATCAGAGAAGGATCTTCGTGCTCATACGCCGCCCGAGGACTCTGATGCTGAAGCAAGCCAATAACCGTTTAACCAAGTGTTTTCTATCCCTGCTCTTCGTTGAACAATTCACTTTTATTTTATTCATGCTGTTTTCATATCTCTGTTTAACGCATGACTATTGTGATACAATGTTGGTTTGTTCCTGTTTGAGCTATTTGTAAATTATGCTATCTTTCCTTGTTCTACGGATGCTTGCTTATATCTTATGCTTTGTATTACGTATGACTGTGTATATCTTGTCTCCTGTTCAACGTTGAACTTTTTGAGTATGATACTAGTTTGAGGGGGAGTTTCTCTACGAACCCCCGCTTATGAAGTTGACTCAAAAAGGGGGAGATTGTTAGTGTGTAGTTCTTCCTAGTTCAACATAGAACCACGTTGTTCTTGCTTGAACTACGTTGAACTATACACTTTGTTTTGTAGTAACTTCATGTTTCATGTTTGTATGCTTTCCATTCAATAATTCATACAAGTCTGCTAGGTCTACATAGAACGAGCTGGTTATACTGTGGATTTAACAAGCGGCTCAACACGTGACCACGGTTCACCAGCATGGAGCAAGCAGACTTGGCCATTACAAACAACATGGAGTTGCATCAGTGCGTGAGCATAGAACGAGCTATTCTATCAACGTGGTTCAACGTGGATCAAGAGAGAATTGCGAGTTTATCAACGCACTACAAATCAGAGAGTTCAAGTCTTACCGTGAAGACATTGAATCAGAATTAACACCTTGACGGACGCGGTGCAAGCATAGCTATACATACAGCTGGACGAATGACTGCTAAGGAATGAAGCCAGCGATGGGTATGACTAGAAGACTTCGCTAGAAGAATTGTAGTCCAAACAAATACATCAAGTATTCCAGCTATGCCCGCCACAAGCTTGAAGCACGAAGACACGCTAGTGTGGTAGTGCATAGAGCTGGGTTCGTCAAGCACGGAAAAATGGAATCTCGAATATTCCATGAAGATGCTTTGGGCTCGGCCCATTAAGCGTGAATTCCGGAAACCCTATTTCTCGACACCTATAAATAGCGGGTAGTTGGAATTCATTATTAATGATTTGATTTGACATTTTCTAGAGAGAGAAAATTTGTAGACCGAGAGACTTCGCTAGAAAGCTCCGGTGCTATTGTCAGTTTAGTCTTGGTAGTACGAGTCGCTAGATTAGTTCTACATAGACTTAGTTTTTGGTCGTGTGACCTTTCTACAAGATTCGCTAGAATTTTGTAGATGTGTTTGTAAGTGGTTCAACCCTTTACAAGTAATACAAAAGAGTTTTTCTTTAGAATCTCCAAATTGTGTTAAGTCTTTGTACTCTACCCTTTACTATTCTGTTCTAGGTAGAACCAAGTACAAAATACACAATTTCACGTTGAGCGTTCTATTAGGGCATTGTATCAATGAGGACGATTTGAGGAACATGGGAGTTTTGGAATCCGATTCCGAATCCGATTCTTATTCTGGTGATTTCTGATGATTCCGACGAAGAAAATATGTCTTGATGTATTACTACTTTACCACTGGCTGGATGCGCCCGCCCCAGTGGCTTTTCCTCGGAGTTGGCGGGCAGGAATTACAAGAATTTTTCAAACCACGTCGGCGGCTAAACCCGGGTTGGCGTTTCTTGTACGGGCTGAATTTAATAGGCTTGTTTTTTGTCTTTATAGGAGACAAAATACACAATTTTAACCTATGTTTTTCATATCTAAACTTTTAGTTTTTAGTTTTTAATATTCCTAGCTTCTAAAACTTAAGGCTTTTATTTTCATCTTTATTTTATCTTTTTTCTTATTGTTTGGTCTTATTTAGTTTTAGTTGCTTCTTTGAATTTTCTGAATCTTTTAATTGCAGCGTCGGGTTCTTTTTGTGCGCGAATGTTTGCTGTTTTTTGATATTTAATTAGAGAATTATAATTAGAAAAAAATGGCAATTAAGCCTTTTTTTCAACATTTTTTCGCCAATAAGGCTTTTGAGAAATTAAGTGTGGCAATAAGACGTCGTTACCCTTTCTTAAATTCCACATCTCCAATCCAACCCCGCCCCAATCCCCTCATTCGATCAGAACTCGAGGCGAGCGACGAATACCCCTTTCCCTCTTTTCTCTTCCTGTTCGCAGATCTCAAATCCCTAATCTCTCTCTCCAACACACCTCGCCACCTCCTCTCCGCCGGCTCTTCCTTCTACGACCGCCCCCTCCGCCGAATCACCGCCAAGGCCTCCCGCAACCTCGAGCGATCCCTAACCCTCGTGAAAAAGTGCCGACGCCGCAGCATCCTCCGTCGCGACTCTCAGCCCCGTATCCACCAGCACGTGCTCCGTCGACTTCCCCACCAGCTCCCGCCGCCATGCTTTCACCACACCGCCGCGCTGCTTGCTCCGACCAGATTCCGCGACATCGACGTCCATGACGGAATCGCCGCCGTGAGGGAGAAACTGAGGTCGATCGACACAACCATGAAGGTGTTCGATGAAATGTCCGACACGGTGGTGAAGATGAGCACTGAAGACAGGTCCTCGTGGACTAGGTCCACCCGGAGGCGGAGGTTAATCGGAGAGCCCGTTTTCGTCTTGAGAGGCGAAGGGCGAGAAGACGACAGATATCTCCTTGTAGTCGAAGTGAGTATCGATCTCTGTCTTTGTAAGCGTTTCGTTGCTCGATCGCCGGGTTTATTTGTTCATGTGTTAATCATTGAGTTTGTTTTTCTATTACTCCCCCCTTGGAACGATTTGAATAATAGAAATTGTGACGTGTTGTTTGATGATTGAATGGTTTCATAATGATACGTTAGGATATTCAACGATTTCGTCATTATTTTTTCTAGTCTGATTTTGTTGTGTTTCCTATCTGAAAATATCTTATTCATTCATATTAGCAGGGTCATGCCATTGAATGGAACTTGCTTGATACTGAAGCTAAGCCCGATCGAAGTCCTCGAACCGCACCCGAAGCTAAACCTCTCGTCCGATGAAGCATCCCTTTTGGCAGAAAAAGAACGCCTGCAGAAAGAAAAAGAAGAGAAGGAAAGAAAGGAAGCTGAAGAAGCTAACGAGAAGGAAACCAAAGTTGAGGATAATGAGTCTACACACAATGATATTCATGACGATGCTGGGACAGTAGATCATCCTTCACAGGTTTTTCTAAGTTGAGATTGCACTTTTTTTTGTATGTTTTAATTTGCTTGAATTATGACCCGAAGAGTTAATATAATATCACCCATTATGAGATTAGATGATTGATTTGAAAATATAATAGGTTGGCCTATTTTCTTAATGTAGTTGTACCAGAATCTGGAAAGAAAATACACCCAGCTCCCCATTGAAAACGTCATCAAAGCAGCTAAAAAAGCACACACAAATCCAATGCAAGTCTAACATTCTCCATCAACACTTAGAGCAGATTAGAAGGAGGTGGAGTCAACGTTTGAGTTGGGAGAGGGCCGTCCAGTACGATCCAGGCCATCCTCAACGTTTGAGTCGTTAGCAATGATGTTTGTTGAAAGAAACTAGATGTGTAGTGTAAAAAAACAAGTGATGAAGTTTTGATGATTTTTTGCTTAATGTTTCAGACATTGTTAAAACTTTCTGTATTTTGTTTGTTCGTTAATGTTAATGTTTAATGGAATTTATGAAATTGTTTCAGTATTTTTTTATGATATTCAATGTTTTTTATACATTCAGTATTTTTTTTATGACATTTTTTTATGTTAATAGCACTTAAACACACTGAATAGGACTGAAACACACTAATTGAGATTGTGGTTTGTCTTCAGTGGATTT
Organism: Euphrasia confusa; assembly: GCA_954870475.1. NCBI lineage: Eukaryota > Viridiplantae > Streptophyta > Magnoliopsida > Lamiales > Orobanchaceae > Euphrasia > Euphrasia confusa. The sequence goes on from OX940960.1 coordinate 32,568,522, forward strand.
TATATATTTATAAACTTTGCACCAGTTTATTACATTGACATTGACATCATTTGTCCTCATCCTAGATTATCTTAATTAAAAATCCACTCGGCTATGCTCCTGGGGACCACTTTTATATTTTTTACGTAACAAATATACATAATTTTTTTTCTTAAAGGGTGTTTGGCTGAGCTTATAAGCTCTTTAAAACAGCTGCGAAAGATCTCGACTTTGAGGAAAACCCAGATAGAATCGGGGATAAAATCGACAACCCATCTCGGAAAAAACCCGATTTCGAAGAACCGAGTCTTGCTCTGACATTTTTTTATGTTAATAGCACTTAAACACACTGAATAGGACTGAAACATACTAAATATGAATGAAAAATACTGAATGTCACATAAATACACTGTTTGATTAAAAAATACACTGAACAAGACTGAAACACACTGAATAGGAATGAAAAACACTGAATGTCGCATGAATACATACACACTGTTTGATTAAAACATACACTGAACAGGACTGAAACACACTGAATATGAATGAAAAACACGGAATGTCACATGAATACATACACTGTTTGATTAAAAAATACACTGAATAGGACTGAAACACACTGAATAGGAATGAAAAACACTGAATGTCACATGAATACACTGTTTGATTAAAACATACACTGAACAGGACTGAAACACACTGAATAGGAATGAAAATTACTGAATATCACCTGACTACACTGTTTGATTAAAAAATTCACTGAACATGACTAAAACACACTGAATAGGAATGAAAAACACTGAATGTCACATAAATACACTGTTTGATAAAAAATTACACTGAATATGACTGAAACACACCGAATAAAACTTAAATACAAATTAATTAAAGCCAACACACATTGAATATGACTAAAAGATACTGAATTTCCCATTTTCAAACTAAATGTCATAAAAAGACAGTGAATATGTTCCATTTTTGTATATACACATTTAAACCCTAAAATAATCGACTTGTGGTTCTAACTACGTGAGAGGTTCTCATGGGCCCTCCGGAAGATGAGCAAAAGCAGATATATCAAAATTCAACTGTGGTTGGCCCCGATATCGTTACATCAACCTCGAACCTCACCTTCCGTCTCGAAGGCGCGTTCGGCCGGAAATCCGTCATCACGCTAACCCCGCTAACGTGGAACACATCTTGAAGTCTTATTTTCACAACTACGAGAAAGGGCACCTAACCAAAACAGGCCTCAGGGACCTCCTCGGGGACGACATCTTCAATGCCGACGGCGACAGTTGGAAATTCCAACGTAAGGTCTCGATCCACGAGTTCAACACCAAGTCACTCAGGAATTTCATCGAACGGGTGGTGGACACGGAGATATCGAACCACCTCAACTTGATCCTCGAAACCGCCCGACAAACGGCGGCGGTCATCGAATTCCAAGACATCCTCCAGAGGTTCGCTTTCGAGAACATCTGCCAGATCGCTTTCGGACACGACCCAGAGTACCTGTCGTCGTCGCTCCCGCGGGATGAGTTCTCGACGGCGTTCAAGACCGCCATGGGCCTCTCGATCGACTGACTCATCTCGATAACGCATTGGTATTGGATACTCGCAGTGTATCCAACGAATGGGGCCTCAAGTGATTTCCAATCGAGCCCCAATTTCCTTACCAGCTCCGAGTTGTGCGCGGCGGTTGTGTACTCCGAGGAAGAGGAGTGTTGGGCGGAGAGGGAGTGGGTGCCGCAAACGCTGACGGTGGGAGGTGGATTTGGCGGAGGCGGGTGTGGACGATGTGCGGCGGTGGTTCTGGTGGATCTCGTGTGTGGGGTTGGGGATGGGGTGGGGTGGGGCAGGTAAAATAAATTGAGGGGTAGTTTCGTCATTCCAGGTACATTTTTTCAGCCCAATTGACATAAAAAGGCTTAATTGACATATTAATTGGAACTTGGTCTTATTGCCAAAAAAATGTTGAAAAAAGGTCTAATTGCCATTTTTCCCTTATAATTATATTGAAATATAATTCTATTTTTTATGGATTTTTAATTAGGAAATTAGAATTATATTAAAATATAATTATATTTCTGAATTTAGGAGTCATATATTAGTAAAAAGATTTATTTCTAATTCTAATTATTTCCAATTTGGTAGGTTTTCTACACCTATAAATTGGGGTTCTCCGGTAAACGAAAATCAGATGATAGACAATGGAGTGAATTATTGTAACCTGAGTGAATTATTGTAACATCAACGATATAGTGAAATTGTTTTTTTCTTCCCGTGATTTTTCTAGTATTTTAGATTTCCACGTAAATTGTGTAATTGTGTGTTCGTATTTTTCCGTTTATCTTTTTCTTGTGTCATCTCATATATATTATCAAGCGGCTTGCTATTTGTGTCTTAAATCACAACACTAAAATTTGTATTAAGTACACAATTAAAGAGGAAGATACAAATTAGTCCAGAGAAAAATGAGTATCATATTTTTTTATTTTAGGTACAAATTATTTTTTTGTAGTGTGAGGTGCAAATTAATAAAGTATAACCTATTTGTGATGTGTTAAATGACATATCACTAAATTTTACATATATGTACATCATTGAAGATCCTCTAAGAAAACTTTATTTCATCCAATAGTAAACTTTTTATTTATATTTAGGTGTTTGGCTGAGCTTATAAGCTCTTTAAAACAGCTTATAAGCGGTTTAAAAGCTTAAAATCTCTTAAAATTTGTTTGGTAAAATTTTAAAAAAAAATCTTAAAAAAGTTATAAATAAGTTGTTTAACAGCTTATAAGCTGTTTAAAAAAAAGTAAGGGGAGATACTCTTTTTTAAACAGCTTATAAGCTCTTATAACTTAAACAATAAAAGACCAAAATACCCTTAAAATTATTACCTTTTATATATATACAAAAATTCTAAATTTATTAGTTAGTTAATATAATTATTTTTAATTATTTTCTTCATGTATAACAATTTATTTTTGGTAATTTTATTTATATAAAATCTTAAATTGCCAAACAAATTAACATCGTGTAAGTTTATATATCTATTTTATCCAAACGCGGAAACTCTTTTAAATAAGCTCGTCCAAAAGCGCTCTTATAATTTACCAAATAATTGTAATGTTAAACACAAAAGTATTGTAATTGTCATAACATAAAGGTAAATAAAAAAAATATTTTACTGACAAATTTATTCAAAAATAAATTTAGGGCTTGTTAGATATATTATAAATAGATTAGTGAAGGGGAGTGTTAAATATAGAGTATTTCACATCGATTACTCTTGAGAGAGGAGCGTTAGATATATCTCACATCGATTAGGAGAGTGTTAGATAGTCAGAGCCTTTTATTCTGGATAAATTTGACGCCTAAACTGATGGCCACCTGGCAGAGGCATTTGCACGTCAGGGTGCCAAGAGATGTGAAAGCAGTGGCAAACGCTTCATTTGGTACGTTTCACCGTGCAAATTAAAGCAGGCTTCTCTTGTCTCTGGTAACTTTACCATAAAAGCAGGCTCATTAGCATGCGTTATCTCTGTTTCTTATATTAGGTGTACATCGAGTGTCCATTTGAAAAGGTTGATTTTCTTGATTCATATTGAAAGTTATAATGGAAGCGGAACCATTGCAGGTGAGGTGGCTCGTTTGTTGAGCCTACAAAATTCACAAATTCCTACTATTGCGATTTGCGAATCCACTGTTTCTGTAGTCTTTTTATCTTTAGTTTCTATAAACCAGTACTATATATAGTAGTACTTTTTTTACATTATCTTTAGTTTCAGAAATTTGTCTATATTAAGTTTTCACCAATTCAAGGAGCTTACTTGCAGACTCATGTGAAACAACTCCAGTTTCTTCACACCATTGGTTCCGGCTTTACCCTCAAGTACTGGTAGTACCGAAACTCAAAAGGCCATTTCTAAACCTGCGAATGTTCAAGCGATTCTTAAAGGAATAAGTACATATGTGTGAACTAACACTTGGTTGCTGCATTGGTCCGAGGAATGTGAGTTGAAGATGCATTGCTGCAGTTGCAAGTGATCAGGGTGAAGAGAGCTTCTAAAACTGTTTACCGGCCAGGTCACTTTTTCTCTTCTAGAAGCTTCATGCAAACGCCATTAAATCAGAGTTTCGTCTACAAAAATGAATTACTACTGTCAGGAAAGAAAAATGGCTCGTGCCACATCAGCTTATCGAGACAACCCCGATCGATATGGATACAAGCACACGATTTACGCCAATCGTAAGAGGCTTAGGTACATCCCTCCAGTCTTCATTTGTTTTCTCGGGCTCTTTTAACTTTATCATTTGTAGTTTCTTGAGACAGAAAATCTTATGTGAAATTTTGATCACCAAATATTTTGATACTGTTGATTTTTTTTTTCTCTTGTACTATACTACTTCTGTCCCATATTAATAGTCATACTTCCTTTATTATTTGTGAAGGAAGTGTGACTATTGCCTTGGGACAGAGATAGTATGTTACATAGAAAGTTTACTGTTTCTTCGTGGCCTATGTTTTAGAGGGTAAAATCGTAATAAAAATAGAAGTATTTGGGCAAATAAATAAATTAAAACATTAATATTTGATATATTTTGTCTTTTATTTCGTCAGAAAGGGACATACGGGCAAAGAAAATCATCAAGTGTATAATTTATACTAGATCCATCCATATACATACATTTAAATACAGATAAGAAGCCGTCAAACATTAAAAAGATTATCAACCTTTTATATATTTATTGCTAATTTAATAAATAAATAAATAAATAAAAACTTTTTACTAGTTTTTGTCAGGTTTGCCCTAAAAAAAGAGTTCTGTGAGATATAATAAAAGGTTGAAACAAAAAAAATGTTACGTTGCAATTATAAATATCAAATTAAACAAAACATTATACTAATCTGATTAGGATTAAAGTGCAAAACTTCATTAAAATCGTAAAATAACATGCTCGATTTTTCATAAACTAATAAACTTAAATGTAATACGAAAAATAAGTTGGAAACATTTAAATTTATCCAAAACAATAAAGGTATTTTTCACATGTTTTCATAGGTGCCAATTGCATATTATGATGTAAATATCTTAAGCCACACGGACATACCAATAATTTAATGTATTGGCTTTTGTGTGGTACAGAAGGGTATAATAGTAAATCCCAGTCACTCGTTTCCCATTTGAAGGCTCAAAATGAAAGCTTGTGAGTGCTAGGCTGTAAAGAAACTTGCAACACTCCAAATCAAATCCCATTTGAACGTGTAATTGTCCTCTTTTGCTTCTATGGCAAAAATTGTTCGGTTCATGTTCCTATAATGCTCCATCCTCTACATGTGTGAAGCGCGCGTGTGGTCACAGGCTCACAGCCACGTGATTTTATTAAAATTATATCTAGTTTTTTCAAAATTGACTTTTAACATTAATTTAAATTATTTAAATGTTAATTAATTTAATGCATGATTTAAATTTTCAAAGTAATTTAAATTGAGAGTTTATATTTTTATTAATATTTATGTATATATATTTTGAATAAGAGTGAGTATCATAATTTAATGTTTTGAATTGGAATAGTCAATGATCCAATTTTGAAGCCAATACATATATGCATTTATGATTTATCGTGCTATATAGTTTAGTGGGACATTTGCATATAATGGTCCAGATCGATTTGTTCATTCATCATGTTGCTTCCCACTGCTACGCCTGCTCACACTTGATTATAACTGCGTTGCTTTCTTTATTTTTCAACATTTTTATTTTTATATTTTGTCATTTTGGAAAAAAAAAACGTGAGTTTGCACAGTCAGCACTATATTTTATATATAAAATTTCCCTTTTCTACCCAAGATTTTCCGTTAATTAAATTAGTATATTTATTTTTGAAAAAAAAATATACTGCTCTTATAACGGTCTTGCAGAATTCTATTTGTGAGAAATAATTATATTATAGTACTGTAGTGTTTTAGGAGTAGTATTTTATTGCTGAGTAGGGTCCAGGTAACATTTAAACACGCTCATCAATTTTGTCGCATTGTTTTAATTTTTTTTCTATTTCTTTTTAATAAAACAAATTAAGAATTTCAAAGCCCTATCCTAATATGGACTCAAACCCTAAATTGCGATTGAGTTTTATTTATTTTTGTATTTTGTCGTTAACAATTATGCCATAATATATCTTTTTTTTTCCCTTTTATGATTGATAATATAAATGAATAAATATTGATAAAAAAATAAACTCTCTTTGTAAACAAAAAAAAAACTATTTTATTTCAAAGATTTAAATTCATGACAATAGAGAGTGACAAAATTATTTTTAATGTAAAATAAATAAGTAATTAAATTGCTCAAGCGGGCTTAATATACCAAGAATTACAGAAACCACAAAAATACTATTTGAGAAATGAACTAAAATGAAAATTGAATCAAAATAAAATTATAAAAAAATGAAATGAAATGAAATAAATTATTATTAATTGTTTTAAATTATTTAAATTAATAATAAATAAATCTTATTTTAATTACCACTTACCAATACTAAATTTCTAAATATAAATAATACTACTAAGATACCAAAAACAGTTAGATTCTATTCTTTCAATTTGAATTGAATCCAAATAAACTCAAACGCTTTAAAATAATAAATTTAAATTAAATTGGAGTGAATGAAATATTTTAGCATCATCTAAGTTGAGTCATAAAAATAAAACCGAAATTAAGATTAAATTTACTCAACCTCATTGAAGCGCGTGCCCAAACGAATGGATAATTGCAATTAGCTGTAGGTATCAACTATACAAAGTACCAAATGTCAAAATTAACTTTTTAAGTATTATTCGATTATAATAGGGACATGCTAAATGGGCAGATTCTGCCCAGGGCAGAATTCTTTTATAAAATTGTTTAAAAATTATTAAAATATTTTTATTATTATTTTTTCATATATTATAATTAAGTACACTATATTAAATATATATTGCACAAAAAAAATAAAAAATAAAAATGTTTAGATAAATTTAATAAATATTTTTATATTTATATTAAAATAATCCACTGATTAGAAAAAAATTATTATAATATATAAAAATGAAAGATAAAAAAATTATTTTAATAGATTTATTAAGCTAATTATATTTATAATCATATAAAAATAAAAAATAAAAAATTTAATAAATTTAGACAGTTCTGCGCATGGCGTAATCTGCCCACAAAGAATTACCGTTATAATAATTATAATAATTATTATAATTATAATACTGTATTATTATCACCTAAATTTAAGGCAGTATTAGGTTAATCCTGACCAAACCAACTAACCTAATCCAGAATTTCCCGTCATTGACCCATCATTATTTGCAACCGAGTCAACATCCTCCAACACACCTACTACTTTCAATTTTAAATACAAATACAAACACTGTACCTATACATACACATACATACATGTATGTATATATTTGTACGCATGCTCCCCTCTTATATTAAATTAATTATAATTATCTTGAAAAAATAACGGCATATTCCTCTCTCTCTCTCTCTGTGGTTTTCTTTTTAGTTATTTCGGGTTGAGAAAATCTTGAAGCAATATTGCGAGAGGATTGAATCCCTAAAGAATCCTTTTTTATTTCTTTTTTCCTTCTTCTCCAATTGCCAGTTGTTATAGTCAATGTAAATTTTCATCATCACTCTCTCTCTTCTCTCTTTCCCCTCTTTTCTTTTCTGCAATTGCCCTAGCTAAAAAATTCATCAATCCATCAAGAAGATTGAGTCTTCGCGAATATGGTGGTGAAGATAATGAGGTGGAGGCCATGGCCCCCACTGATTTCGAAAAAGTACGAGGTCAAACTCGCCGTCAACCGGCTCGACTGCGGGGATTGGGTGCCCGAGGGTTCCGAGAAGGACAACGGCGCGCTCGCGGTGGAGATCAGGTGGAAGGGCCCCAAGATTTCGCTGGGATCCTTCAGGAGGACTGTTAAGAGGAACTGCACCAGAGAGGAGGCCGTCAGGAGGCCCGACGAAAACGACGCCGTTTCCGTCGTCGACTGGGACGAGGAATTTCAGACTGTCTGCTGCTTGTCTGGGTACAAGGACAATGTGTTCCACCCCTGGGAGATCAATTTTACTGTTTTGCATGTGAGTTCATTTTCCCTTTCACTCCAAGATCTTGACCTAATTCAAAATGTGTGTTCTTCAATTTGTGCCTTTTTTGGGGGGTGGAATAACCTAAGAAATGAATGTGATCTGCTTATGATTTGGGATACAACTATGATGGTTTCTTAAGATTTGATGTTTGTTTTTTGGGTGTAATTAACCGTGATCTGTTTGCGGTTTTTTGTCTTCTATCTAGAGAGCTTTGACTGAAAACCTGTGCTGTAATCGAAGTTTTCCGGGCTATTTTTATTTGTCGTTTGCGTTGACAAGCTGTTGTATTGAAGAATTAAATCGTTCGTTTTCTGTATCCAGGGCCAGAGTCAAGGGGCAAAGAATAAGGTTTCTGTTGTGGGTACCTTAAACCTTGCTGAATATGCTTCCAAGAATGAAGAACAAGTCACCAACGTTAAGATTCCTTTAACGGTTGCTAATGTTTCTGCGGTTGACCGCCATCCCATGCTCTGCGTAAGTGTGATAATGTTTATGACAGTGAATATACCCTTTTGGCTTTTACTTAGGGATGATTCCGAAAATCACCCCTGCAGTTCAGTCTAATCTCGGTCAATCTGTTTTATTTTTAAACTACAAATAAACCCTTGAGCATTACAAGTTCCTCCTCGATGTTTGTGTTTGTCTTAAAACTTACCCTCCTTCAGTACCATTGAGGTTTGACTTAATTTTATAGAATAAAAGACTAATCTTCAAATTACAAAAAACACAACGTTATTGTGTTTTAAAATGTGACAAAATGTTTGAAATGAATTTCTGCTTATGAAGAGGGTAAATGTAAGACAATAGAATATAAAAGGTATTTTCTTATTTGTTTTTAATTATGACCTCGATTGTTTTTTTGGTAATGAAAGCGTTTTTAAAACTGAAACACGCCTTAAAAAGTTATATTGTAATATCAAAAGAAATCTTTTGTTCTTTTTGTAATTTAGCTGAACTGCAAGGGTGATATTTGTTATCATCTCACACGGCTATTTTACTTACCAGCCTTTCATCTTCAATATATTTCAGGTCTCTCTCAGCCTACTTGAACTCATACCCGCACAAGATCCGTCCAAGGTGGTCCAAAACTCAATAGTGCCCCTCCCATCCCCTCCATCATCCGGAGAGCAACAGGCCCTTTCTCCCGAGAAAGATGAGGTCTCCGCTCTCAAAGCCAGTCTCCGAAAGGTGAAAATATTCACAGAGTATGTATCGGCTAGAAGGGCTAAAAAGGCATGTCTTGAGGAGGAAGATTGCAGTGAAGGAAGGCGCTCAACCAAGAGTGACGGTGAATATGGTTACCCATTTGACTCGGACTCGATCGATGAATTTGAAGAAGGAGAATCTGATGAAATCAAAGAGGAATCTTCCGTTAGGAACTCTTGCAGTTATGGGACTTTGGCCTTTGCAAATTATGCTGGGGTGTCATTTTATTCAGGGTCTAGAGTTAATAATGAGGGTGAGGATTGGGTTTATTACAGCAATCGGCGTAGGTCGGATGTCGAGTGTTCCAATGTTGAGGATGTGGGTTCGGGTGTCCCGTAGGAACCGTTGGTGCAGGTTAACTCGAAACGTAGTATTCTGCCTTGGAGGAAGAGGAAGCTGAGTTTCAGGTCTCCGAAAGGGAAAGGGGAGCCATTGCTTAAGAAGGCATATGGAGAAGAAGGAGGAGATGATATTGACTTTGACCGGAGGCAGCTCAGTTCAGACGAGTCTGGCTCATTTGGGGTAAGGAATCTTGTTTTGTGCTTCTTTTTTTCTTTAATAATGTATTGCATTATAATATATCTCTCTTGATATCGGAAAATTTCCTCATTACCTCATTTGGTGGGTATTCAATAATTTGACGAGTTCCCAAATTCACCTTCAAATCAAATCCTTTTATATGATTTTTATATTATTGTGAATATACATACATGGTATATAATACAGTATATTAATATGCATTCATTTGACAGTTTCGGAAAACTGACGAGGACTCAAACGTGACATGTCAATCACTTTCTGAATTCGGCGACGACTGCTTCGCCGTTGGTACATGGGATCTGAAAGATATTACAAGCCGTGATGGGTACTTGAATATCCAAACCCATGTCTTCTTCGCCTCCATAGATCAAAGGAGCGAACAGGCTGCGGGCGAGAGCGCCTGCACGGCACTGGTTGCAGTCATCGCCGACTGGCTTCAGAAAAACCGTGACGTCATGCCCATCAAGTCCCAGTTCGACAGTTTGATACGGGACGGATCTTTAGAATGGAGAAGCCTCTGCGAGAATGAAACTTATATGGAGAGGTTTCCCGACAGGCACTTTGATCTTGAGACTGTCCTCCAAGCTAAAATCCGTGATATTTGTGTCGTTCCCGGAAACTCGTTTGTTGGGTTCTTCCATCCGGAAGGTATGGAGGAGGGCAATTTTGACTTTTTGCATGGTGCCATGTCCTTTGATGGCATTTGGGATGAGATTACTTCTATTGAGAGTTCGGGCTGTGCCCCGGTTTTTATCGTGAGTTGGAATGATCACTTTTTTGTGCTAAAGGTTGAAAGGGATGCTTACTACATCATTGACACGTTGGGCGAGCGGTTGCATGAGGGTTGCGATCAGGCTTATATACTGAAATTTGATAGGGATACGGTTATCCGTAGGCTGCCAGGTGGCGATCAGTCGTCGGAAGAGAAGAAACCGGCTGCAGAAGAAGTCGAGAGTGAGCAGCTCATGAAGGAGGAAGAAGCAGAGGTTTGTAGAGGTAAAGAGTGTTGCAAGGAGTACATAAAGAGTTTCTTGGCTGCGATTCCAATTAGGGAGCTGCAAGCGGATATTAAGAAAGGACGGAAGGTGTCGGCCCCACTGCACCACCGGCTGCAGATTGAGTTTCACTTCACACAGCCCTCGGTGGAAGAGGTATTGACAAAAACGCCCCCAGATGCAGTTGATGATGTTACAATGGGTGCGGGCGAAGTTGATGTGTCTGAAGATTGACTGTCTACAAGATGCTGACTGTATATTTTTGAGTAGTGTGATTCTAGATTAACTTTTAATCTCCGTTTTATACTTGTAGTTTTGGGGTGTATGAGCCTGGGGCGAAATGGGTCCCTGCTCATCTTCCCATTGAGTTCTTTGTTGGAGAGGAGTGTGTTCTCTCTCAGTTGTGTGTCTAGGTTAAGAAACGTAACCATCGTTTCCAGGTGTCTTTTTCGTCCTGATGTCGTATTTTTAGGTTTTTGAAAGGGTAGTGTATGTTGATTACTGTGTATGAACACGTCTTTATGCTACTTAATCCTTGTAACCTAATTTTCGTCTCTATATGCAAGACCTCTGTTATTTACTTTCACAGTTCACACTTTTTTTTTTCATTTTTCCTAATCACACTTCACCCAAAATCTTGTTATTTCTATGAATCAGGATCTGAAGGGCATGTTGATGTTTATAGGATTAACACATGTGGACGATTTGTTATGCCTAATTTCGCATATCAATCATCCAATGGAGTGAAGTAGGTGTTCGTGTTGTCGAATAAATTGTAGTTGTAAATAATAATACTACTATTGTTTAGGTTCAACTGTTTCATTTTCATATGGATGTACATAATGTACCCAGTGAAGCTGATCCCTTTTACTGTTAGGTTTAGGTCAAATTTTTTGGTTCATTGATTCTCTTTATACCAATCCCCAATTTGGTGAGAGAATGCAATTGCAGAATTAATGATAATTACATTAACTGCCCTCAGGTTAGATCTAATTACAAGAAATGTCATTTTGCTTACATATTTCCCCTGTTTTAAGGGTGCAAATTTGTAATTTTGTAAGATTAAATTTCAAGTTTTATAGTCTACCTCAGATATTATCAACCTGGAATTTAGTCAGTTAGACAGAACTAAAAATCAAACAAAGAACTCCATTTACAAAGATTGACATTAGAACAGAAACACAAATTTTCATGTCCCAATAATCTAGCAACAAACTGAGCACTTAACCAATCCATTCTCATTACACTCACTACACCTCATAGACCCTACTCCACTATTCACCTTCCGGCTCCCATCACAAGCACCACACACCACGAACCTCATTCCACCACAGCAATCGCAGGGGCGAGTATGGGAAGGGCTTACAGGTATCCCTCGCAGCAAGTCTTGCAGCATTCCCTTTTCGTGCAGTCCCACAACCTCGTTCGCCCCTCCGATATACTTCCCTCGGATAAAAAGACGAGGTGGGACCACCCTGCCACCTAGGATCCCCCAAAGCTCGTGCCTGTAGTCCAAGTGCATGGAGACGTCTCGCTCTGAGTATACGACCCGAAAGCTCTCCAGAAGGAAACGGACTGTGTTGCAGTCATCGAATGTTTTTCGGATTCCCCTTAGACTGGTTGTGTAAAGGACGAGGACTTCTTTTCCTCCCGGAGGACACCAGTCTTCGAAATTGGATATCAACGGGAGCTTTTCCTGAGATGTGTCGATTTCTAGAGATGGAGGATCAAGATTAACCGTCGATATTTTCTGTTCATTGGTTGAAACAGCTTCGGTTTTCTCTTCTGAACTTACGAAGGGCACATCTTTTTCGTCGATACAAGTGTTTTTTCCCGGAGACATCCTTACTTGTGTGATATCATCCAAAGGTTTTTCGGATAATTTAGTGTGAAAAATCCAAGATTTGAGGTTTGGAAGTCTTTTAGTGATAAGCATGGTTTCCGAGTGGGATTGGATATGTATTTTAGTTTGCTAAGGGTTTCTCCTCTCATGGTTTTCGTTTTCTAGCTGAAGTGGAGGTTTCGGATGGCTTAGACATGGATGGAAAAGGACAAGTGAAAGAATATGCTAAGGGAGAAGTTTGATTTACATGTTTTCTTGTTGGAAACTAGTGCCTATAATGCTCTTCTCAGAGTTATGTATTATGGACGGGTTAGGAGATTTTTAGGTAGGGTGTGGATGGAGTGATTTCTCAACCAACCGATCGACCAATTGGAACGAGCCATGCTGGCGTCGTGAAGGGATTATGAGTAATGTAGGGAGTCTTTAAAAAAGCTGGCAGTATTTACAAACAGAAGCTACAAAAAAAATGATCAAGTCAATATATAGTTTATAGAATTTATGGAAGAGAAAACAGTCCCTAATTGTATCAGTTGATAGTGGCATGGATAGTGGGGACTTGGGTCAAGGGAGACAAGGTGTGCCATGGGATCAAAAGTTACCTTCTTTTTTCTTTTCTTCCTTCCCTTATGACTTTGCAGATATAAAGTATTTGATGATTGAAACTTTCCGGTACCCGCCATGAGCCTTGTCTCTCGATTCGTTTATCCAACCACATCGCGACTAATAAAACGCGTTTTTTAGAGTCAAGTTGGACAGTACCTATATGAAAGAAGAAAAATAAATGGTGCAGTTATAGGAAGAAAATCGCAAAGTTGCATTTAGGCACGATCAAAATTACAACAGCCTCAAAGTTGGGGGACTAGAATGCAATTTTACCTTAAATTCGTCCATTATTGCAATGAAAAAGGAGATGAAACAATGATGGAATTGTAACCCACTCCATTGATGCCTGTACTATTTTAGGCTACCAATGATAGCATTCAATAATTAAGAGAGTTGGATCAACGGTTGCTGTTACTTTCACTCATTCAAAAACAGCATCTAAATGAAGACGTGAAAAGTGAAAGGTAAAAACATATTTAGAATTTTTTTTAATTATTAAGGTTGTTGGTGGCATCTAATGCTGTCAATCAAACTATGATGACAACAAGAATTTAAGGAAGAAACAAAGCATGTTGGTTTATGATATTCCAAAAGTCAAAATGTATAAAAAAAATGTTCATATAAACATCGGTGTGTAGAGATGGATAATGAAAAAAAGGATACGACTTGTGAGTAAGTAATACATTATTTAAAAACCGAACAAGGACGGTTCCGGTGCCAAAAAACTGACTCTGAAGTAAAAAGTGATGCACGTCAATTGTTTCTTGCTTTCGTCCTCCATAGTCATTTTAAGTGTATACGATCCCTGCACGCGTTGAACAAAAAATTGGTAAGTTATGTTCTGTCTTTAATAACATTCATGCTGTTTTTCCTTTCTTGGGGTAAATTACAAAAAGACCCCAGATGTTTAGCCTAATTACGAATACCGCTAAAACATACTACAATCAACTATAAAGTACCAACTTAACATATACATCCCCTTATGGGATGCATTTTATAAAGTAGAAAAAAATGTCAAGGGGAGACGGAAAATTCTGAAAAACAACTGGACCATTTTGTAATTACATAGAACATCAAGGGTGCATTTTCCACTGTGTCTGTGTGCTACGTAGTTCTTCTAAGGTATTTACAGGCAACAATCACAATGGACAAACAAACACCAAAAAAGAAAAGACGATTAAATATGAAACAAATTATAAAATGAGTTACCGGAGGTATAAAAATTGGTAACTCTAACGAATGAGACATCACAAAGTCACCAACAGGGAGAGGGCATAGCAAATCCTCGCAGAGGTCATGGCTCTCATTGTGCACGTCAAATCCAAAATATGAGACATCGATTTTTATCTTTCCTCCAGAGATCACTTTACCTGCATCAATGATGACAGCAGCATTATTAACAAAGGTAAATCATAGGCTGAAACATTTAACATTAGTCCTCCATGTATTAAAGATGAACACAAAAGCACCATCCAAAAATTTAAAAATGAATACGAAAATTCAATGTTCTAAAAAGCAGTAGGCGGGTCGTGCCTAAACGGTGTACATATACGATTAAATGGGAGGCGAACAGAAACATAGACTATGAACTGCTGATTAAACATTTTGTAGGAGCCTTACAACCCAATAAGCTATTTTAGGTTGTTTAGTGTTCTAATAAGCTTTCATAGATTAATAGACTTAAAAAGCATATATTGTAAAAATATTTCTTTATTATATTTTTGTTATCATTTTCATATTTTTCTCTTTGAACAATAATAATTTTTATTTTTATTTTATTTGTATATCAATGAGTTACATCTCCTCCCTCAACTGTTATGTGTATAGTTATATAGGAAATATTTATTTTGTATTGTAATGTTTCATCATTTCTTTAATAGTTTTCTCATTTTTTGCATACAGTTTTTGGGAATATTTATTTGTACAAACACATGATGTTTATATATTTCAATCATATTTATTATATAATCAACTAGTTTACCAAACATTTAATTTTAGAAATTATATCTAACAATAATCAGCTCATAAACTAGTAACCCTATTTTAAGCATTGAACCTCAACCTCTCTAGTACAAGAACTATAACTACTAATCATATTACTCTGTTTTATTATTTTTAAATCTCCAATAGGAGTTGAGTCGAGTTGAGACTGAGTGTTAACCATATCGAGCAGGTATCAATGTAAAATTAATCAAGTTCAAGTTTAACGAGCCCGATGCTTATTATGTAACTACATAATACATAAATAGTCAAGCAGGGGCGCTCTCGAGTCGAGACTAGTAATTACGTCACCCCATCTTGGCTCGTTTATGATAGTGAGCTGACTCGAGCCTTGACTTAAGCAGCTTGCTCGTCTCGTTTGCATCCCTAGTTCCCTACCCTCAACCAAAAGTTGCATTCCTCTTTTTTTTTTTCAAAAAAGATAAAAACAATATATTTTCCCTGATTTTATTACTCCAATAAACATTACCTGTGGATGCAGAAATTGCAAAGGTAGTATTTTTTGGCTCTCGATACTGGAAAAGGTGATATATCTACTCCACTTACAGTAACAGCATAATCGCCATTTTTATCTGCGAATCAATTCGGACAACACATTAAACCCTACTGCAAAATTATTAATGTTAGAGAATCTTCTTCAAGGTCAAACGTACGTACCACACAAGTGAACGTCGACGGAATTTGGAGAGGTCGGAGGTACAAGCAGACAAAGCGTCGCGAGAACTGCAACCAGAAGCTTCCATTGCGCCATGGCTATCGGAATTCGGATACTACGGTCAGTTGTTAGGAGAAAAAAGAAGAAGAATTTGGGCTTTTTTAAGGGACAAACTGATGGGCCTATATCATTTTGGGTCAGGTAATTTCAAGATACAGATCCGATGTCAGTTGGGCCGGGCTAAGGTGCCACGTGGAACGTAAAAACAAAACGGACAAAATGAAAAATGTGTATCTCCATAAAAAATAAAGAAAAATGTTGGACAAAAAATCAGTAGAACAAAAAATAGCACAAGGCAGGTTGATCAAAAGAATTTCAAGTTTCACAGCCTAAATACAAGGGGAAGTTTTGGATCCTCTTTTCAATTATTTCCTTTGAATAATTGTACAATTATTTATGGCATCTACCAGGATGGATATCCACACATCAAACGAGCAATGGACGCTAATATCCGATCATGTATTTAGTTTGCGTCTCCCAATAGACTTTCGATTCCTTCACCATCTGTGCTCGTTCAGAAACGACCCTCTCCTTCCAGTATTCCTTGCAACTACAAAGTTGAATTGTCTACATAAATACTAAAAACACACATACCAAAAAAATATAAAAAAAATCTACTCACTCTTTCTTCATAAGCATATCCAATTCCATCATGTGTACAGCATTCTGGTATACGCCCACCTGCAAGGAATATGCAAAACTTATAGTTTTAGCACATAAAAAGGTAAGTAAACCCAACTTTAGATTCCAACTACTTTTCACTTATGCTACTAATATAAATCACTTCCGCTAAAAGTGGAGTTTTTTCGTACTCCCTAAACAAATGACATATTCATGTTTGCTAAAGCTATTCATTCTGCATGAACAAAATACATATTGAAGTTTCCCACATATCGAAAAATTCTGAAAACTGAAACATTTTCAGATAATGATAAGTGCATACCAAAAAGAGGAGATATATGCTCTACTATAAGAATGCAGAGAACTGACCTCCCTACAGACAGGGCATTTCGATTCTGGAACTGCTTCTTTCAGGCCTTGAAAAATCATAACATTAGCTGCCGAGCAAACACACGATTTGCAGAAGATATGCCCACAACCCAAGGCATACGGATTAAAAACTAACTCCTGAAATGAATAAAAAAAATGTTTTTTTTTTATTAAAATAGAAAATGAAATCCTTAAAAGTCCATTTTTAGAAGAAAAAAGTTCAATTTTTTACCAAGCAAATTGCGCAAGTTAGGCTGTAATCTAATTTCACGGAATCCGGAAGCATCAAAGTCATTACGGGCTCGGAAGAAATCAAATCAAAAGAGAATGGATTACGAGAACTATCATCATTCAATCGTTGATTAATGTTCATGTAGAAAGCCCCGAGTTCGATTAGCCAAGGAGAGTGTAGAATCTCCATGTGCTCTGCTATCATTTGAGATTTGAATTTAATCCCATTGGCAGAACCGTGCACCTGTATCAAAATCATTAGGATAGGGATAAGAAAAAGGAGAAAGTAAATCCTATTCACCAATAATAACATTAGGGAATTTGCAAGGTAAATTAACAATTCACCTTATCATACTTCTTGAGTATTTTCCGCATGGCAACGGCATTCATCATGACATATTCTATCAACATCCGACACTCTTGTGCCGTGGCCTGCTGAGGGTTGGCAAAGCACTGGCGCAAATACATAAAGTATCTCTGCATTCCATTATTGACATGGAATTGGAGAAGGCGCCCGACTCTTTGTCTAAAGCATCCGACTACATCAGAGGCCTCCTTCATCAATTCAGTGAAGAACTTCTGATCACACGCTACAAATGCCAGAGAAAAAAAAAAATGTCATTCAATTTCTAAGAATATAACATCAGAAGCTAACTATCATTTCACCTCATCTAGTGGATTAATGCGCTTATTTTTTGAGGAAAACAAATCAGCTCAACCCGCCTCTGGCTAAACAGCTCAATTGGTTAAATTTATCGTTTTAAAGAATCACTTGAATAACTCCACCACATCATTAGGTCTATGTTAATAATAAGCACTCGACAAACTCTCTCAAACTCAGTACTCCGTATACATTAATTCATTGAGCTAAAAACAACAAAAATAAATTCATTGGTAATGTCGGGACCAATAGTTCTCATCCTTCTAACTGAATCATGCTTCCTGATTCTATTTCCCCCGATCGAATCGAACTGAAATTAAGTCAAAAGCCTAAATCTCAATGCTAGCACCTAAGAAACTAAATACAATCCCTAAATTAAACATATATGAACAACTTCCTCAAATCATGAAAATACTCACAGGGGCAGGAATTATACTGGCAATACTCAGCGACCGCATCGTCTTCTCGGCCGCCATTATCATTATTGTAATCCGAACCAGAAGAATTATCATTATTATTGTTTTCGATAGCCCTGCACTTCCGGCAACTTTTGAGAACTTTTTTCAAGCGCTTGTACTCCACGTGGCAGAACTTGTTCAAAAACCTCTCTTGATTTGTCTGCAAATACTCCGTGAAAGTTTCCCCAAATTTCATCTCGATGCCGGCCGGAATGTATTTTTTAATCCGATCGAGACGCGGATGGATCAAATAGAAGAAAAGAGAAAAGAAACAAAATAAGGTTTCGATTTTGAATTTAAATCGGGATTGCAGGGCGACGGAAGAGAGAAACGATGGAAAACGCGTCCTGGTTTTAGGGTGGCGAGAATGTCAACCAACGCATGCAGAGCATATGTCACATTATATATTATGGTTTGACTTTTGAGTTAAGGTTAATGATAATTTAATTACAACTCTCAGTTTTACGTTTGCACACTCTTCTTCTTATTTTTTAAATTATTATTAAATACTATTTTCAAATTTGCACTTTCTTTTTTAATTGTCTTTTATTAGTTTGCATACCCATAAACAAAAAAAAAATTATACATTTATATTTTCAATACTCATTTACTTATATTAATATTATACTTTTTCACCTAACTTATTCGTTACTTACGCAACAATACCTATTATAATCCTACTTTTTATTATTTAACACATAAAAAAAACTAATTTTCTTAATTTACGTGAAAAATTCTTTATGCAAATTCGTCAGATACGAAAAGAAGTACAAAATATCTAGTCTTATGATTATTTCATATATTGTCACTCTCCTCGATCAAAATATCTATAGTTTTAAAATTATCTGCGATTTCAATTGACTTCTTTGAAATCCACACAAGATTTTTCAGTAGAATTGAACAAACTTCGGTTTCTTTTTGATTGCCGAGCGACGATTACAGTCGATCTCTTTCCCATGTTGAGAAAATTAAAAAAAAATCACATTAGAAGAAAATGAAGAATTGTTATTTTAATTATTTCATTGACTTGTATTTTCAAAGTGTACGTTCGAATTAAAATTTTTTTCTCGAAATTTGAAGATGCTTTTTTTTGTTAATTATTTTTAATGATTAATTGTGTTGCTTATTTCCTAGATTTATATAGTTGGTTTTGTCTCAAAAAAGTCATCGTTATCTTTAGTGTTAAAATTGTGTGTTGTGGTCACTTTTGAGTTGTTCCATATAGAATAATTGTGAGAATGAGTCTATCATATAAGTCTAAAGAGTTCTCCTACTTATCACCATATGGTTTTGAGTTAGAATGAGACTCCCTAGTACATATTCGGGCTCCCACTCTCGTGTGTGAGCTAGGCGTGAGACCGCACGTTAGCACCCCGTTTATTAGTTTCAACATCTGGCGCACCCTATTAGAGTAGAAGTTATGAGGTCCTTCCATTGTTGGTCAAGATTTTGTAATTCATCACAAACGATACCAGGGATCGTCGATTTTAGGGAGATCTTGTACAAGAACTCTCGGATGGACTTGACGTAGATTTTCCTAGATCCCTATTCACTGGTCCAATACTAATATTTACGTAAGAGGTGTACTTAGTACTGATAGTTATGAGGTATTTCCATTGTTGGACAAGTTTTTGTAATTCGACACAAACAATTCCAAGGATCGTCGATTTTAGGGAGATCTTGTACAAGAACTCTCGGATGGACTTAACGTAAGTAGATTTTCCTAGATCCCTATTCACTGGTCTAATACTAATATTTACGTAATACTTAGTATAGATAGTTATGAGGTCTTTTCATTGTTGGACAAGTTTTGTAATTCGAAAAGCGATTCCACGGATCGTCGATTTTAGAAAAATCTTGTACAAGAACTCTCGGAAGCACTCAATGTAGGTAGATTTCCTAGATCCCTATTCACCAATCCAATACTAATATTTACGTAAGAGGTGTACTTAATTAGTACTGATATTTGAATAAGATTAATTTAGATATTTTAAAATTTTATACAAATAAAAAAAAAATACATCATGGGCTTTGAGTAATTTCAAAATAGCAAGTATGACTAAATTATTGTAATATATAAATAAAAAAAAATCAAATAAGTTTTAGCTGATGAATCAATGTACTCTTCTCATAAATTTCAATATGCATTATTTTTATATTTAATACCTAAAAAGTATTATTAAGAAATAGGGAACATTAGTTTTTATTACTTTAAGAAACTTTTTTGTTTTTTTTTTCAATTTACAAATAAATATATTATATTATTTAATCCTTTAAAAAATATATTAGTATATTGATTAAAACTTGAAATGTCTATTACTCTTAATTATATAAAAATAATTAAAAATACCCATATTTCAAAATTGGCCAAAAAGTTTAAAAACGACAAAAAAATTAGAAACGAACCAGGTAAAAGGACAAAATCATTAGAAACGCGCCAGGTAGGGATCGAACCTACGACTTTCTGCTTAGGAAACAGACGCTCTATCCGCTGAGCTACAGGCGCTCTTTGAAAGATATAGAATTCCGTATAAATATATACTGATATTTTATCAATTACTCATACGCACACAGTATGGAAAATATTAGATGTACTATTAAAAAAATTCATGGTTAAAAAATCTAGCCTCTATACCCTCTCAAGTCTCATCCCAACAAAATGCAAATTTTTGCAATATAAAATACTACCTCTATTCCAATACAATAATCACACTTTCTTCACAAATAACAAAAGGAGTATGACTATTAAAATAGGACAGAGATAGTACAATTATATTTTTATTCTTTTACTTTGTAAATTTACTTACAACTCTAATTTACTTTTTAATTTACAAAAATATATTTTACCTCTTAATCTCTATTTATCAAAAATTATTAAGTTCAAGGTAAAAAATAAGATGTGAAGAATACAATATATTTATTTATATATATGTATATTCAATGTGTCAATTTATTGTTGGAAATATATATTTGTTAACCAGCTTCCCTGGAGTTACTGTATCAAAAACTGGTTAACAATTAGTAAAAAATAATGTATTTTTTCGTTATTGTAATTATTGTATTGTTTTAAATGAAATACTATTAATCCTGCAAAGAAAAAGTAAAAAATATTACTCTTGCAATGATAGTTGGAGTAATTATTTTTTTTAAAAGGACCATTTACTACCAAAAGAAAATAAAAGAAAAAAATAGTAATTTTACAGGAGAGTTGAAGATAAAGTAGGAGTAATTGAATGTATTAATGTATCAATATATATTAGAAGGCAAAGTAATTGTATCTTTACAAGCCTGATCCACAACATTTATACAAAATACAAATCATCAAATGAAACATCCATCCATCCATCAAAACAAGGGTATATGAATTCAAAAAGATAAAAATTGGCATCGAATGAGAAAGGAACATGAACTTGACACTCAGTAGATAGGCTCCAACTATACTCATTCTACAACCCCATAAACAAAAATTCCAGTTACTGAAACTACATAGTGACAACATTTCAAAGTTTTCCAATCACTTCAAACAAGGTAAAAATCAGGAAGACATCGGAAAAACAGGAATACAATAAAATAAATAAAATACACGCCTAAGACAGGTGGAGGAACCATTTCTCGTTCAACTTATAACAAAATTTGTAATATAAAGAAAGACCTCTTCAGAGTCGGATCATTTTGATGAACTAGAGGTGAAGCAAACATGCGATTTCTTTTTTTCTGTTTATATTCTCTCTTTATCATATACACGCTTGAGAAACTATTCCCATACCGTTACCGTTTGCAGCATTGAAGTAGGTAAATTGGAGCAGAAGTCAATCTTAATTGTATATTTTCACAGGCTTCTCGAATGTGTGGCGGTTCTGCAATTATCAGAGACGTAGTAAAGTTAAGACACCTTGGAATCATGCTCGAAACTAACAACAGTACTTCATCATCCTTTTACAAGACTTATGTGGACGTCTCTTGCAGTGACTGGTACTTTTTTTTCCCATCAAAACGTATTTTTTTCTTTTAAAAATATGATAAAACTTATTTCTCATAGTATTACAACAAGCAATAAAGAATCAAAACTATGTTCAGAATTATCAAGTTCTAGCAAAATGTCTTGCATTATGTTCAGAATTATCAAATGGACTTAAATTCATATAAATTCCTACTTACAATAACTCATACTTTTTCAAAAGAATAAAAACCACACTTAAATTCAGATCGTCACATCTGACGGTGAGAATAGTTTTGTGCTTAACACAAGTTAAGAGGGTAGTGTTGTAATTTTAAGAGATGAAAATAGATTTCTTCAAATAAACTAAAAAAATGAATGGTAGTATTTAAATCATCCCCTTCATTTTCTCAAACATGGCTTGAAACAATGAAGGCATATATTACCTGGCTTGCGGAATACGCCCTTTTAGGAGTAGTATCCAAGTGCTCTAACCCCAGATACTGCTCCCAAGCACCATAAACATCTCTTCTCTGAAAGTAGGAATACAAATTCATTAGTCTATGTTAACAAGATAAAAGAGGATCGAATGACCACATGATAATACCTATAGGCTAACTAGCAAGATAAAAAAGAAGACTTGGAAAGGAACATGTTACCTGAAAACGACTTGAGATAACATCTGAATCCTCGAGATATTCAGGACGTCCTAATGTTAAAAACGCAAATTTCCACTGTGCTCGAGCGAAAAAAAAAATTAGAAATACAACCATAGTGGTATTTACTAACCAAGGAAAAGTTTTAGCACATAAGGTGTAGTTCATTTACCAAGGACATGTGTTATTAGTTTAAACATGTACCTTAGAAAATTCTTCATCAGGAATTTGCAATTTCTTTTGGATTCGTGGTTTAACCTCTGTTAATGTTTCGCCTTCATGAATGACTAAAAAGAATGGTTCTCCAAAATTCTGGACTTGCTGAATTGGACAAATAACAGCTACAATTAATAAAAATACAAATCATTTATTACTATCAGGCTGTATCAGCTAAAGGATAAATACACACTTGATTCTGGGCGCTCTCCTTCGTGAAATGGTAAACATGAATGAGGCGATCAGTCAGGCCTAAGTTCTTTTCCTCTTCTGGAATCTGAGGTAGAACAAGAGCATTGGAATTATAAGTTGCATGAACGCACATGTAACTTGAGGCAATAACAATCTTTATAAAAGAAAAGTAGAAAAGCGGGTGGGAGTGGAGGAATTGCACACTGAAACATAAAATTTCCAGTTATTCTCAATTTATTTTACAATATTAGATTTTCCATTATTTAAATCGGGTATCTCCATAAACATTTATCACTCACTGAAAGATTGATAAATGATCTACCAATATTCATTATTAAACTAAATCCAATTTAGAATGTTTCTAACTTTGTAGTTCTACATAAACATTAAGCTGGAGAGTAGAAGACGAGGGAAAAATGAAGCTTCGTCCTATAGTGCCACGAAGGTAGTACGATGAAGCCAAAGTTAGATTTTAGAAACATAACAATGAGCTCAGAACATATAACTCATTCGTGCAAATATAATTTAGAAATTGACTATTTCTGTAAAATTTACCATAAGCTATTAAAAATTAATGTGTTCAATAATTTTAAAGCTATAGAGCAACAATGTACAAAACATGCATGTGCGTGTGTCAGTATTCTACTAAAAATAATTAATTCTATTTTTATATTTAATAATACTAAAAATAATTAATTATAGAGTTAAAAGTTAAAATATAGATTAAATTAACCTAAATTAACTTTAACTATTGTAATGTAAATTTAATATCTATCAATGTATTATAAATATAAGCAATATATTAATAAAATAATAAATAATATAAATATAAATAATAAAATACTTTGTAATTTTATTCTTAAACATCAATTCAAAAAGACGTGAGGTGACTTAAAAGTTAGAATAATATTTTTAGTAGTATTTTAATACAATATACAGTAATATATATATATATATATATATATATATATATATATATACTGTATATAAAGTAGAAACCCTAATAAAACCCCGCCTCCTCGTCTTTCTCTTCCCATCCAAAAATTTTCACGCCAACCCCTTCGCAGCACACAGAATGGAGGCACTTTCAGTGTTTAATCAGCGGCAACCAAATCAAAGGTTAGTTTTATCTAAATCGGCCTAAATAAACCCGCTGAGGCTTCAAGCTGCCTAAGTCCAGCGGCCTAGGGTTAAATCACAGCTGTGAGTCGTGACCAGAGCCGTTTTTTAGAACACTGGTGTGTATGTGTGTGTATATATATATTAATAAGCAGCTGACTCACCTCCTCAGCACGCAGGGTCCAGTATTGATCATTTATATTCTCAATTTTCTCTTGGAGAGGAAAAATCTGCAAAATTCAGAAAGCAAAATGAGTACTGTAGAAAATTGATACTGAGAGTCTCAAATTGTAAGGAGAAAATTTCCTGGCAGGGTTTCCAATATCATGCAAAGAGAGTTCACTTAACAAGATTAGCATCATAAATTCAGTATATGTTCTAACTAAAATCCATACAATTGATCTACTACAAAATTCAAAAAGAGTTCAATCAAAAATTTCTATACATGATATTTCTAAAACGAAAACAAATCAAGAAAGATTTTGTGAACAAATCAAAATTCATTAAAATGTCGGAGTGACCAGCATTACCTTGTAAATCTTGTGATAGAAAACTTCCAGCAATCTAAGTTCAGCATTTGGATGAGACAACTCCACCTACCATTGGATGCAATAAATGTGAGATATTTTCTATCTTATGGAGTCACACAATGGGCAACTTGCTTAAAAAGATAGATTAAAACAAGGAAAACATAAGACATGTCAGTATAGAGAAGAAACCACTAGGAGAAAGCAACTATTTAAAAATAGTGGTTTTCTGTTTTAAATCTAAATAGCTCGCAATAAATTTTGCTCAAAGCATCAAACTAACCTTTGTTTTAATTTCATTGAGCACATCTCCAACAGTGCTTGGCTTAGGCAATCTAATATTGAGGACTATAGCCTGATAATGACAATGTGACATTCATCAATGATTACAATTTACAAACAACTCAGGCAAGGTTAGAGTGCAAAAATAATCTAACCTCATCTTTTGTGGCGTAATGGAAGGCAACTTTCAGAGTTTTCAAGCATTGCAATTCTGGAAGAGGAATGTCCAGCACTTCATAATAGAGTATATCAGAGATCTATCATAAAAAAGAGATTATATTTAGTATCATAAATGCCTACCTTAGTATTATAAAGTGGAGAAGGAAAGGAGCAAAATTTTCACCCACCTGATTGTAGTGGACAAGCATGTCTAACAAATGATCGACCGATCTATATTTGATGGGATTTGGCTTTGGCTGCTGAGAGTAGCAATTATGAGGAGTAAGCCGGATTTTAGATGGATCATCCAAGCCTAGGTGCTGAGCAACTCTCTCCACGACATCATCGTATGTGTGATTCTTTGCTCTGTAGAAAAATTAAACCAAATTCGCTAATAAATACCACCTCCCGAAAAGATAAAAAATGATATTAGCAACTCAGAGTCCATGACAGCTACATAGTTGTATCACAGAGTACTCACAACTCTAAGCAAAATTCGTCTTCCTTGGGTTTTTCCAAAGCTCGAAAATGCACAATCTTCAAAAGAGAACACACATTAAACACAGTTTGAGAATGAAAAAAAGAAAGTGAAATATGCATAATAATAAGCTTAAAGAAGAAAGCATTTCTCCAGTAAAGGGGGACGAGAGTTTTCCAATTAACACGGAGTTCGAGGCAAAAGAGCTTTAAAGGGAAGGATAAAGGAATAAACTCAGGGGGATAACTGAGAGAGCAAATCTCAGAACATGAAAAATTGTTTAACTACAAGCCCTTTGTTTGGATGGCATTTAGATGCACACGGATCAGCACATACAAGTATCCAGCACACTACATCAAATAATTACTTCTTTTTAAAACAAACAAACAAAAATATATAAAAGGACCTGGCGATTTTTCATATATTCCAAAAAGGCAGGCACGTCCGGAAAACGGATTTGGTCCTCACTTTCGGATGGAATACGTTTCTGGAAGCAAATAATGTCCCCATCTTCGATCTGAGAGTGTGCGAGCATAAGTACTATATAGATAAATATACAATTCATTCAAATGATGGAACAAAGTAATAAACCAATAAATACCTGACTAAGCTTAAATGGAGTTTTTTTATCAAGGCGATCACACATAACAGATGGCTCAAATTTAATTTCCTGTATAAACAGAGGACTGCATTACCATATAGTAGCCAATGCAGCTGAAATAGCAGAGAGACATGTTGATATATGCAGTGTAATGCAGCTTGCATGTTTATACTTTATAGAAATGTAGTGTACTGTGGCTTACATGTTTATAGACATGTACTGAAATGGTAGAAACAGACGTACCTCAAAGAGTTCAATCTCTTGATCAGGAGCAAATCCAGCTAACTCGTTCAGCTTTGTTAGTATCTCAATTGGCTTGCTGACACTTTTCACAAAAAATCTCCCAACATATCTAAGAATAGATAAATTAATTAAAGGCAGGCAGGCAAATTAAAAAATAAGAATAATATAGCTTTTGATGAAAAAAATACCTGAGCTCTTCTTTAATCGGATCATAAAGCTTAAAAAACAGCAGTATATCATCCTTATTTTTCTCTGGAGGATGAACCGGTTGTAAACCCTACAAGATCCATAAAGAAAAATACACATTATACAGGAGAAAAAGAAAAATTGTTAAGGCTTATAATCTAGTTGTGCTGCCTAAAATGTTGGTAATCATTCGAAATGTATGTAAACTAAACCTGTCCATAATCTACTTCTAAAAACAACTTTAATTCTGCATTGTTGGCCTTATTGGAAACTTCCCTCAATGCTCCAACCTTCAAAAAGTATGGGAAAGAAATTAATATTAAATAAACTAGCGATGAAAAAAATTAAATGTAGCAACATCAAATATAAATCGAAGAAGGAAATAAGATATAACAACTGAGCAAAAAGAACAATTATCACAACTGTGAAACGAGGGTGATCTTCAGAAGCGGTGAAGATGTAAGAAATAAAAATGCTAGGCTTTCCCAAAATGAAATGATCTAAGATAATTAATTTTTCCGTGTAGAATTAGCCCACAACCAGACTCTGAGACTCGAGATTAAAAGATTCAGCAGTAAACTGTCTTATCGTCGTCATTTTTAAATTGATATAATTACTATTAGCGGGTCTTATTGCACGGACTTTGCTTCTTATTGAAGCTCAAATTTGATAAAATCCCAGTACTAAATCTAACCAAAAAACAAAGGCAACAAATGAGCACCTGTAGCTTAGATATTTGGACACACTTTAAGAACATGAATATCACAAAAGCAAATAATGTTCAATGAAGTCTTTCAAATGACCCAGAACTTGTTACATCTCGCCCGAACAGATATAACAGTTCATGAAATAAAGCTCAATATGTGCTGATTATTAGGAAAAACATATATCTAAAATCTTTTTCACGCACCCAGTAGTCACTGTCAAGAGCGTATTCTTCATACTTCAACTATATTATAAATCAAACTTATCCTAAAGGGCAAGAACTAAGGGGGGAAAACCTTTAAAATGAATAAAAATAGAAATTATAAGCACCAGAAAGCATATTATCCTCACATTCATAAACTAGGAAATTGAATGAAACAAAGTATAAACTATAAGTAATTACAGTTTGTGCTTCCTCCTGTGGTGTCAATGGACGGTTTGGACGGTACGTATGATTCTGTCTTTTTGCCCATATCCAGAAGCGCTGACATTGAACTGGTATACCAAGTTCTTTGGCAACTTCCTCCTACAATAAACATAGGCAATCAGGGAGAAAGTTACAGGATACATTAAAGAAGCTTCATCTTTTGTTATAAACAAGTTGACATATATGTGTGTGTGTGCGCGCGTGTGTCACAGAGAGGTTGGGTATTTAAATAAGATAAATAAAGTTGGGTATTTATTTAAATATGATGTAAATAGGCATATAGCTCCTTTTGCGCAATAAATTGTCTGTACATGTGTAGTTTAAAGTTGGGGCTACAAAAACTTGGATTATTGTAGACTAAATCCTAGTCAGGATCTGGAAGAACATTACTAAACCCGCCCTAATAGAATCATAATAACCTAAATTGTGTAACATCATTTATTAAACATTTACACTGTGTAGCTGTCTTACTAATATTTAGATAACATTACTCTTGCTTAACCCAAACTTGTTCTAAACAATTGATAAGGAAAGGCAATACCTTGAAAAGGTTAAAAGGCATCTGTTTCTGTATTCGAAAGTTACGGACTTTATCATGATCGACAAGATCAAAATATATATCTTTTCCAACCTGCTCCTTCAAATCTTCATCTCTAGCAACCTGTAATGTAAATAAAATGCTTCAGGAATCCATTTTTTTAAAATGGGGACATAAAAAATACACGAGAATTCCCATTGAGAAGTAATAACCTTGATAATAGTGTAAAGGTGGGCTTGTGCTTTGTATCTTCTCTTATCTTCCTTTTCTTCTTGTTCCTTTTTCAGTCTTATCTGGAGTAAGTATAGAATGTGATGTTTCCATGAAAAACTTTTGCAAACAAATAATCTTATTGAACGAGTCTTAGACATGTGATAATTTACCCTAAGGTGTTCGGCAATATCCTTCTCATCCACATCACAAATTATTTTATCCTTGTCACTCACTCGTATATACACGAGCATGTACGCATTTGAGTACTTTGTAAATTTAAATGGAGTGTTGTTGTAGCCAGGATTTGTCTGTGGCAACTGTAGATAGAGTGAGGATGTCAGCAAAAAAACTAGCTGGGAGTACAAGAGGATAAAAATGGACATGAATTCACCTCTTCTTCACCACCATACTGCTCTTCCAGTGCCCTCTTCACATCCTCTTTAGTTACCCTCTCATCATCGAATTTGAACCTGTAAAATGAATGATTCAATCACAGATCCAGTCTCACATGGTTAGCCAATTCTCTAAAGCTGATGTGGTCAGCAAACTCTCGTGATACAGAAAATAAAAATAAATGGATAAAACACAGATGGAAATAATTGGCCTAATTAAGCAATAATTAAGCAACCACTACTCAGCATTGCAACTGCTACTGAAAAACGTTTATATCATTAATGGAACTTTAAATCCATCTGAAAAACAAGCACATCACAAAAATGGAGAGAGATTCCTTAAATGTGAGACATACCACTGATCAGAGAGTGTTGGCCTGATGAAAGCATAATAATGGCCACCATGCACCCCACCACTATGTACCAACACACTGTTACACCAGTAAGAAGAATAGAAGGAAAAAAAAAACAGGTTCAGTAAATAATTTGCTATAAAAAATACTTGCCAATACCAATTCACTACCTAAGAAGCACCTCTAAACATAGGTCTCAATCAGAGGACCCAAAACAAACATCAGTAAGGAGACAACCAATTACTACCCTTATTGTAGAGAAAAAAATAGCACGAGAATGGGGTGTGCAATAACCTGTGTAGCATATAATGATTCCGTACACTCCTATCTGCATCTGGAGACAAATACTTTCCATTGTCTCTATCAAGGTCGAGTTCCAGTGGAAATTCATACCGGTCATTTATCTGTAAGCATTAAAAAATACTAAGTTATACCTCATTCAGTAAAAAATAGTTTCTGGGAGCAAAGCCCCTCATGAGAAATGTTGATAAGAGACAAAGATATCCAAATATACAATCTATTTTACTTCAATATAATAAAAGAAAAATGGAAATGGATAGAGAAACTTTTCAATATAATTTACATTAGAATCAAATGCAAAAGGATAGGAAAAACTTTTTTCTAAATCTAATCTATACGGGCATTTAACAAACATGGACAGTAACACAAGCACGAAACTCAGGCCGTGTCCAATAGATGATTAGGAAAGGCAATCGTGGATAGATTCAGCATACCATTTGGAGGTAGAACAAGGAAAGCAGGACAAGCTTAAATCTTGTGGAAGCACATGTACTGTAAGTTTGGGTAACTAACCTTAACCATTGTATCTCTCATAAAATCATACTCAAATCGCTTTAATTGAAGCTGAAGAACTGGAGGAAAATCGATGAACAATACACCCTTCTTGGCATCCTACAATTAAACAAAAATCTTCAGGGAAATGTATGACAAGAGAAAAGGTTGTTGTTAATTAGAACCATAAAACACAACAGTTAGGGTACAAACGGAAAATACAATAAAAAAAGTTCAAATATAGTTCCATCGATTTTACAATAACTAACGTCACTTCATCCTGGACATTACACTTAACCAGGTGAGGTATTGACCACAACTGGTAAGTCAAATATGAAAAAATCAAATTAGACACGGATTTTAAACAGATAAAGACAGTTTTGGATCACCCAGTCCTCATATCAAATTAATCTAACATTATTCCCATAAACCAAGGCAAATCATTTCATCATTATCCAGCCAAAGATGCTCAATTCCACACACTGCATTGTGTAATTAATAATAGTGACAAGAATTAAAAGCCCAGTATGGATCATCAAGTGGGTGAAGACCTTGTCTTTCACCATGACATGAGTACAAGTACGGCAAGTAAAGTGCCCCATTGTTCATCGCAGACATTTTCAAGATAAGACAGACCATAATTTTCAAATAAAACAAGAGTTACAGATTTCAAGTATCTGGATAAATACTTCAGTAGAGGGCTTCATTACTACTTTCAGGTTTCAATCAGATAATTTATAGTTGGGAGATTTTGGACAAGGGGGATTTTTTAAAGTTTCGTTAAAATTCAATAACTTACTTTTTCCTAATTATGAATAAGAGTAGTTTACTTAAATTTATTACAATTTTATAAATTTACATGACGGTTATTAATTATTATTAATTATATTAATTATACGGTTATTACACTATTTTATAATTAAAATCTTAAAACTACTCTTATTAATAAAACACTTAAAACAATTGAACATTAAATTGTAAACTTAAATTTGTGGGGTGCAAGTTACAATATCATAAAGCATGTTACACTTTTTTCTAAAATCTTCTTTTTAGTTTGTGTTGTAGAAACTAGAAAATCCTTTCAATGTGCAACAAGGTATGTGTACGAGATTTCCTACTTAGAATGAATGAACTCTTTTAAAACCTTTCAAAATTCTACTTCCTGTGAGAGAAACATTACTGGTTGGCTGAAAAAATACAGCATAAGCAAGCTATCAAGGTGAAGTTTGGTGATGAATAAACATTACAAATAATAATAATAACAATACATATAGTCGAATTCAAAAGGCTGAGCAATCTACTCTCCTTATTAATCCAGATACTAACAATGGTTTAGGCTGCATGACTGAATCCACGCACCTACAGAAATTACTCAATCCCTAAGGTTACAGATTGGGAAGACTACTCTATTCACAAGCTTCTGGTGTATCCTCCCATCAATTGTTTTGGAAGCTTGTCAAAATGGTATCGTACTTTTTTTGGCAAACTCTAGGTAATCATGCAGCTCATACATATTATCACATCATTAATCTTCAGACATAAACGGTAATTTCCAGATGAAGAAACGCCAATGAAATATGTCGTTATCTATTAGAGGAATTAATAACCTGTAAACCATGTTCTTCGGCATGGTACTTGTTATCTCCTTCAAGGCGTTCTACTTCCACATACTTGTCAAATGAAGCATAAACATCCTTGCAACCTTTTACATCAAGTTGAAGGTCTGCCACAAAGACAAGTGTTAAAATTAAATATGTCCGCCAAGAAACAACAATCAGGTCTGCCCTGGGAAAAACATTACCATAAAATGATTCTTTTCTTGTCGACTTGAAGTCCACGTTAATACATTCGATATAATTCATATGATGGCCTTCAAACAACTTTTGTATAGTGCCCTCAACAACAGTTCCCTGAAGTATAAGTCAAAAACTGCATCAGAGAAGGCATATATGAAGACAAATTTAAAAGGAAGAATATTCTAGAAGGTTGTCAGATACTAGTACCTTCATCTTGTCTTCAAGCTTTTCACATAGAACTCTATTAAGTTCTTGCACATCATGTTGCATAAAAGAATCGTACGTGTCCCAGCCAAATGACTTAGTCAGCTCTTTTGTAGCAACACTAGAGTCATTATATTGGAGCTTGTAAAATAGACTTTGTAAAGCCAAAGGGATACTTCCGGTAGGATTATCATTCTCTGTTGTTGGCATATGATACACAGCCTGATTATAAAAATACTGTGAGGTTTCTCCATAATTCTATCACATTGACCTAATATATAGACACAAAAAATTAGAACAGGATAAGTCATAAAAGCATAAGGTAACCTTTCTGAAGTAAGGAATATGGTACAAAGTTTGGAGCAAAGAGTTCATGTAACAAGTAGCCCCTTGGTTCTTCAGTCCAACAAAACCTGTCTCTTTCTTTGAGTCATAAGCCCAGTAGTCTATGACCTTACGTACAGCAACATCAGCTTCAATAATACAAGTGTCATTCACAAGATAACCCTTGTTGAGGTCGTAAAGATCGTGAAGAGGCATGAAAGATGTGAAACCCCAATCACTTTCCCTTTGATTGAACTGGTGCTGTGTGTCTAAAATAATACAAAAAACATGTTATTGAATCATAATTAAGGTTGTGAATGCTAATATCAAGTGAGAAGGCCGAGAAGTTTAGGATCAAGATACAATAAGCAAGTAAATCCTTTGCAGTGAAATTTTTAGATAGTCATTATCCCAAAGCTATAATTTATCAAAGTTCTACAGTCTCAAATTTTCCCTACTTCAGAGCCGTTGGATCAGGATTTTTCTGAGCAGAAAGCACAATGTCCAATTTCCAAGCTAAACCATATGCAGTATATCTGAAGGAAACATATTAATAACAACTCCATGAATTTGTTTTCTTGTTCTTTATCCATTTTTTGTGGAGTTGTGAAATATGTTGCACTAAAAAAGGTACTAAGCTCAAACCCTGACCGCATCACATACACATGCACACATTGTCATTCATACATGTCCTTGTTTCAGTCTATCAACTTGTATGTGTACATATAAAAATGTATCAAGCTTTGCTGCATATAAAAAATCAGAAACAGGTCAAATTAATGGCAGTACCTTTTTTCACTGAAAGATTGTTTTGATTTTGATTAACTACAGCCAAGCTAAACTGTGCGTGTCTAGTCCATCCATAAGGCAAGGTAGCCGAATCAGCCACATCTAAATACATCGATAAGAAGTCGACATTATTCCCTTTAGGAAAAATAAGCACCCGCCTGACAAAATAAAGACGAGTTAAAAAGACGATCGTGACCACAGAGAAAGCAAGCAAGAATATGAAATCTAGTAATCATGTGTGGTGATACAAATAAGTTCCAACTCAAATAATAAGTTCCTATCCTCACATGCCGCCAAGCATATAGATAAAATGATAACATTCAATTTTATAGCATTCCAAATTACCATTTATAACCCCCAACAGTGAAGGGTTCAGAATAAAGCTTCTTCGTATTCAACCGGGAAAAGTTTTCTATCGTCCAAACGTAACGTGACGGTTGTGGCTCGTCAGTAATCTGGTTCTCCACCGTCCCAGCATTGTCGGTTGGTGCCACTGAGATATTGAAAATGATACCAGGTATAAAAATTAAGACAATATTTCAATTTCGTTTCCAAGATAGTAACACGAACCTTCCATAGGCTGGGGGCCTTCGACTAACGGCTGAGGGCCTTCGACTAAATCTGAGTGTGGCACCAACATCTCTTCGTCTGCCTGTTGCTACAATTCGAGCCAAACAAAATATTAGAAAAGAGCGGGTTTGATCCAGAAAACAGCAGCCCTAATTCCCGAATTGAATACCTAAAATCATTCATTAACACCAAATCAACACAGCTACGACATATATAAATTTGAGTTAACTTAAACCTCCCATCCCCTACTCGTGCAAAACCCTAGTCGATCCAACTACTAGCACGCCCAAACCCGCACACGGGCAGCGAAATTCATGCCGCAAAACACATACCGTGATAAAACCTAAAACGGATTGATTTTAAGCATGCATATCCCCAATTACACGCGATAGAAGATGGAGAAAAAAAAGTGAAAAAATGAGCATAAACAGAGAGAAGTGATGGGAAGAAGATAGTGGAGTTACATCCAACGGCTGAGGCGTCATCATCGTCATGGCTGGAATGAGTACAGCCGCCCGATCGATTCGATACAGAGGAATAAATGTAATCTGAGGTAGGAATAGAGAGAGAAAGTGAGAACGGGGGAGGAGAGAGAATGATATAAAAGGGCGTCAGGTTTTCCGGGGTGTTGGTGTGCGGTGAGGATAGCTTCGGGATTGTATACAAGTTCAGGGGTATAATGGGGATTCACAATTAGCGAGTAGAGAACGAGAACATATACCAGGGTTCTTAAACGGAGAAAACCAATAAAGGCACGTGGTGCAGAAGTTGCTTGGAACGGCAGTAGATTGTTTATTTTAGGCACGAAATAACTCATTGTTTTTGTGACTTGAGTTCTGTTTTGGTGTAATTTAAATCTATGTCTCAATTGTATTTTGAAATATACTTATTTTATCTCATGCTACTGGTCATATT
Organism: Euphrasia confusa; assembly: GCA_954870475.1. Taxonomy (NCBI): domain Eukaryota; kingdom Viridiplantae; phylum Streptophyta; class Magnoliopsida; order Lamiales; family Orobanchaceae; genus Euphrasia; species Euphrasia confusa. Next base: position 32,603,508 of record OX940960.1, read on the forward strand.
TTTTTTAATGAAATTAACTCATATCAATGGTTGGTTGGTTGGTTGGTTACACCCGTAATTATTCTATTTTTTTAATTTAAAATTGTATATATACTTTTAATTATTTTATTAATTTAAAAATATTTTTTATTATTCAATTTTTTTGTCAAAAAATCAATAACACAATATATTTTCTCCATCACATGTTACCATTGTTGTGGGCATTGTTGTGGGGTGAAGAGAGTATGTATTTTTTTTTTATAAAAATATTTGTCTTGGATTTCGCACACAATAATTGAAAAAAATAATATACTTTTTTTAATATAAAAATTTTAAAAAATGATATTTTATGTGTATAGTGTGAATATATAGATGATTATTGTAATGTTTTATTAATACCTTTAAAAAGATGAGTCGAAATTTTCAATTTACAAAATAAGTATGTATTGTGATACTAATTATTATAATAAAAAAATAATATTAATTTTTATTATTAACTATATCGGATTTATTTTACTAACATTATATCAAAAACTTTAATGTACTAAATTATACCGATTCATTTTATTATATATTGAATTATTTTTTATAGCGAAATACTGAATTATAAATATTATTATTTTTGATATATTGTTATATACTAATTTACCGAAATATTAAAAACGTCATACTGATATTTTACTAAAAATTATCAATATTGTAACATATCGTAAAAAAAAATTGATAAAATAAGTTCGATATTTTGATATTTATATTTTTTTCACCCATACTCATACGTATTAAATGATAGAAAGATGTACACTATTAAGCTCTCTTTTTTAATTTATATTGAAAAATCATTTTATAATATTCAAAATGTATGAATAAAAATGTGGTATCTTGTGCACTAATTCATCACTTCATCTTAATGAATCGTGTTATTGCGAACGTGTTGTTGTTAATATTGTGTGATGTTTTTTCATGGATTCTCATAATCCTCGTATTTATATTGAATTATTATATCTAAAAGCTGGAGATTTTTCAAAATTTCACAAATTTGAGAAGAATCGAGACTTGCATTAAGAATAGATCTCATTTATTGATAAGTTTCGTTTTTGTTATATGGCTAATGAGAGAAAAAAAAATCAATACCTTAAAGTGAGGTAAGTTTCGTTTTGATTTACTAAAAAACGTGAGTTCCAATTTAATCCCTTAAACTATAAAAAAAATATAGTTAATTTAATTTGATCGAAAATTTAAATTTTACCACGCGTGGGAAACGAGGTGTGAGCATCTTTGAGTATCTTTAATGTTTCTCTTAAAAGGGTTCATAATGTTTCTCTTAGGAGGTTCAAATTATTGTCTTGATGCTAAAAGACAATTGAGCTCAACAACTAAGTTATTCACTCACATTGGCAATGTTGTTGGATTAAGAAATATATATTATTTAGTTACTAAATTAAATTCAATTGATCTCTATTAAATTTGTTTAAAAATAAATTAAAAAATAAATAAATATAATATAATTGAAAGCAATAATTTAATGTATACAATAAAGTTAATAGTAAAATATTATTAGTATTTTTTTAATAAAAAAATTAGTTTAATTTACTTTAATTCAATTTAAACCGGTTTAGTAATAGTCGATACAAAAGAAGATGTACTAAAATCTTCTAAAAGTACCTAGGGCATAATTCATTTAAATAACCAAAGACGTACTCTGACGGTGTGGGACCCACGGACACGCGGAGGGAGTGAGATTGAAAATTCTACCGCTTTTGCAGTAAAAAAACAGAAAAACACACCCCACACACACTTACTTTTATTAAAACGAAAGTAATAAATACCGAGTGCAAGTACAGCCCTAGATTTACGAACAATAATCCCTAAAATATACCACCAAAAATGCACTGCTGCAGCTTCAGTTTCGAGTCAATTCTTCAGCTTCGAAGAGGTAAAAAAAAATATAAAAACTCAGTCACACGTACTGATGATGATATGTTCAAATCAAAACTGTTTTTTTTTTCAATTATATCTATTTTATTTATTTAATTTTTTTTGTTCTGTATTTTTTATTGAATCTGGGTGTTAATTTATGTTTTCGTGAATTGCTGTCGCTGTGTTTGAAATTGGGCTTCTCTCTGATTTTTTTTTTAATTTTGTATATTATTTTAATTGAATTATTCAGGAGATTGAAAGGCGCATATGGTAAGTAGGAAGCCGTCTTGTTCCAATTGTTGTTTTCAGAACACAATTGCATTCCGATGAGATTATAATTTGTTTGTTTTGCAGTTGAGAACACGGAGGCATAGCTGAAGAATCTTCCGGAAACCCCATGGCCGAGGCTCCCATCTCGGTGGAAAAAAGTATTGATGAGTACAATCACTGCAATGTGGGTAATCCGTGTCGTTTATTTGGTTGAATTCGTCGGATGTTGCCATTTTCTTCAAGAGAGAATTGCATTTTCGGTTCCGTTATTTGCAATTTTACTCCCAATATTAGAAGATTTGCCCAGTAAAAATCAGTAATTGCTAGTTATATAGGAACTTCACGATCATTAGATTTTGTCACGTGGACCTTATGATAGGGCTGGAAAAGTAATTTAGCGTGACCAAAATCGCTTCTGATTTTCTTCAAAGTTCTATCTAAGTTAATTCTATACTAGGCTTCGTGCAGTTTTGTTAAAATGATCACGAGTGACGCGAAGAAGGCTGTCCGCATATAGTAGCAAGTTTATGTTACGTTTTGATTTTATTAAGGTATCGTACGAATTAATTCCTGCTGCCATATATTTGATGCTGAGTTCTTATTGACATGCTATAGACTAACGACAAAGAGCAAATTGATCCAAAAAATGCAAGTTCACTGGTGGTACCAGAACATGTTGATGCAGGGGTAAACACATCGCTGCAAAATCTTCATGTGAGAAATTTATTTAATTTTTTTTATGAATTTTGATGCATATTATGTAACGTTGTTGACTCAATTGAGATAATGATGTAGAGAGATCCTGGATCCCCCATTACCCTGGAATTCATTGGTCCCGAATTCAACACTTTTGGTGAAAATAACGACGAATTCGAGAGATATAACTCTAGAAAAAGGAAGTCACGATGCTATAATTGCGGTGCTTGTGACCACGAAGGAAAGCTTTGCAGAAAGGTTTGTCCATCATATACTATTCAGAATTCATACCAAGGACTTGATTTCTCTACAAAAAAATTAAACCTTTTTGTGTACAATCTACAAACTATATTACAGTTGTGCCCCTCTATTTTTCAAAATAGTACAAAGAGCCCAAACATTTTCGTCTTGCTACTAGTCATATTTGTAAACTTAGAGGGATGCAAATTGTAAAATGTAAGATAAAATTGTGTGATTATCTGTAAAATTTAGAAAATCTGTAATTGTAAAAACATTTGATGGCATCAACAATTGTTGTCGGTTCCACGATAATCACATGCAGTGGTATATTTATGTTCCTGTAGTTAGAAAGTGGGAGTCATTAATGGTGTATTTCACAAAATTAAAAGCTGGTTACTCTATTGCATAATCTTATTCTAAGTCTCATCGGAAAACATGCACGTGTACGCAAAATCTTACAACATTAAACTCGATGGACCTACTACAAAAAAATGCCAGTCTTCGCACAATTTCTAACAAACGTTTGCTGTGACTTTTTTTCTTTCTTTTTGCCCCGATGATTTTGGCAGGTTACTGAGTGCTTCATCTGCTCCAAAAAGGGGCACCTTGTTGTGGATTGTCCGAAAAAAAATGTCGGAGTGGATTTCACTTCTAGGCTATGTTTAAAATGTGGAGGCACGGGGCATGACATGTCCTCATGCTCCAATAAATATGACCCTGAAGATCTAAAGGCACGTAAGCCTTATGGACTTTCTACTCTCACTTTATTCAGTTGTGAAGTGATTAATCGGTGCTTTATCTAATTAAATCTGTTAGCTTTCAAGTATTGTTCACTATAAGTATATACAAGTACAACGAAAGTCACAATACAACGAGTACTTATTGACATGCTGTTTTGTGAATAATGAATCTGTTCGTTTTTGTGACAGGATATCGAGTGTTATATTTGCAGAAAGGTTGGTCATCTCTGCTGTGTAGAAGATAAGACCGAAGGACAAACAGAGCCTTCGTGTTACAAATGTGGGCAGTGGGGCCATTTCGCTTCGGTTAGTAAAACACCTTCAATTTGTAAACCTCATTTCAATTTTCGAGATAAAATCGTATATGATTGTGTGCGTATTGTAGGAGTGCACGAGGCCAAATGAAGTTCCCGGATCATTTTGCAATAAATGTAAAATAAGCGGCCATTACAATCAACAATGTCCTAAAAAGGTTAGTTTTCAATACATTAAGATGCTACTGGACTTTGTTCCGTCTTTTCAAACCTATATCCTTTTCTTGCTGGAGATCTGGCTGCGTAATCCTGCGTGTGTCTGCACATGCATGCACCAGGGTTCGTTGCAAAAGATACCCTTCTAGTTTCAGCATAAATAAATGCAAAAAAACCAAGTAACGTGTCAAAATTATAACAACCGTACTGATATTTCTTTTCATTTAATTTATTACACATTAGCAACTAGTGAAATATGTTAAGCAAATACAAAGCTTTAAGGGTTTGTTCGCTATAGTAACCACGAGGTTTGACACAAAAATCAGCTACTCCAACATTAAAAATAATGCACAAAGATTGAATTTTGCCATTTAGCATTTTAGTCCATTTCTATACAAAAATAAAACATTTTAAAACACCCTATTTTCTATCATAAAAATATTACAGTTAGCCTCTTATCTAACAATGAATCAAACATCAAGAATATTTTTGTTTAATTTCTTTTTTAATAAAACCGAGAAATGTCTCAAATCTGCAAATATATTAAAAAAAATCATTTCAGAAACCGCATCTATTAAATTGGATATTTGTAAAGGAAACACAAAACCTCAAGTGGATTCCCTAATACCTTTATGGAAAATCTAAAATGTTTTGAAACATAACTTGATTGTTTATTTATTGTGTAATTAGTTCCAATCTCAGTGGCAGTTATTTAATTTTCTAACATTGTAAGGACTTTACCAGGCAAGGACTACCTCTGAGAAAGCAGCAGCTCGAAAAACGAAGTGGAGAACCCAAAGGGCTCGTAGAAAACTGAAGAACACCACCAAATCAACCCCAATAGTCAACAAAGAGTACCATAATCAGCCGAACGGTTGTTCCCAGCCTCCAACTGTGGAACCACACTACGTATCGAACGTCCAACCAAAACCACTGCCCTCTCATCACTTAGGAACTCAATTTTACAACTATGCTGGTCCTCTTACCCGAATTGTTCAAAATGTATATTCGAATACTCATAATAGACCTCAAATCCCTCAAATACCCTTTAACCAAGAACCTCAAACCATGGTACGCTCTCTGACTGGAAGTGAGATTAGGCGACCTCCTGTGGTTCAACTTCCCAATCCTATTGTTAACCATCAAATGGAATATCGAACGAGGGTAGTACCTCCTCTGACAGGAAGTGAGATTAGGCGAACTCCTGTGGTTCAACTTCCCATTCCTAATGTTAATCATCAAATGGAATATCGAACAAGGGTATTACCCCCTCTGACAAGGAGTGAAATTAGGCGACCTCATGTGGTTCATCTTCCCATTCCTTATGTTAACCATCAAATGGAATATCGAACCAGGGTGCCCCATCTTACAGGGAGTGAGATTAGGCGACCTCCTGTGGTTCAACTTCCCGTTTCTAATGTTAATGTTAGCCATCAAACAGATTCTCGTGTTCATCTAAACTATACATCGCTGCCGACCCAGTTCCCTCATGCAGTTCAGAGCAATCCCCGACAGCCTGTCATTCCTCAAACTGTAATGCGTCCCCCAATAGGAATTCGTAATCCCCAACAATATCTTACCCCTGAAACCGGGGCTCCTCGTCCTTTCTTTGGTTGGACCTTCAGAAGCCCTTTTTAGTGGGGCACGGAAATTGTAATGCTTTCTGTACACTAATAGATACATTTCTGAATAAATCACATAAATACATCCGTGCCTAGAAACCTTCCCCCCATTGATCAAACAAAACAGGCCCGTTCTATCAGATTGTGAAAGAGTCGGGGATATCAAGGTTTAGATCTTATCAAACATTGTTGTAGGATGAGAGTCAACTTTAGAATCCAAGGAAACAAAGCCCCTATAGTCCATAGATTCCTATTTTATTTTATTTTAGTTTTAAATAAAGTTTTAGTTTGGACATGTTAATTTCGTGTCTTAAATCATGCTGAGTGCTGGGACATGATTGTTGGTTTAAACTTATTTGTACATTAGTTTGTACTTTCTGCTTGTAGATTATACTGGCTCCTTGAGGGATTAGAATTTGTTTTCACAATATCTTTATATCGTAAATTTTCTTAATATGATTCTTACTGTTTTGTCTGCGGTAGATGCTATGCAGGTTGCCGAATGATCAGTTTTTACATTGCAATGTATTGTTTTTTCATATATGAATGTTTTTTTAATGCAAGGTATTCGTGTGTTTTGATGAAATGTATTGATTTTTATGTTGTCATGTACAGTATAGGTTAGGATATCGATAACATATTGAATTTGTATTGATGTCCTTTTTATTACTGTGAAGTATTAATATGTTCTAGTGAAATGCATTTTTTTGAAGCAGCATTCATTTATATTTGGAGTATTGGTGTTTTAAATAAAAATTAAAGAGTATTGGTGTTATACTTATAAATAAAAATGAAAGAGTATTGGTCTGTTATACTTATAAAAAAAAAAGCAATTTTGTTATCAGAATAGAAAAAATAATTTTGTTTTGTTTATAGTTTCTTAAATCATCTGATTTAATTCATCATCATCCTTCATAAGACTTGTCAACTTTTATACATACTCTGAAAATAACTTGATCTGTGAATAGGGCAAAGTACATGTATTGTTGTTAGTTGCTTGAAATATACACAACTCCAACTTCCTCCATAGCATATAAATTTTGGTATCAGATATTCAGTTCTCGCGAAAGGGTTTCTTGTACTCCCGTCAGCATACAATGACACCTATCCCTACAAATAATCGAAATTATAAGACTCGAACAGTCAGAGACATAATTTAAGAAGTAAAATGATGAGTTAATTGAAACAATAATACTAGTAATACCTGTTGACTCATAAGTATTTCCACTGCCACGTTCAAATCCCCTTCTGCAGCTGCTATTGCTATTTCTACCTGTGTCTGAAAATCAAATAAAATAGAGTAATAAATGATCGGTAAATCAGAAGCTAGTAATAACCTATGCTAGTGTCCGGTGAAAGGACTTTTACCCTGTCAAAGCCCATAGCTACAAGTTTCTGAATTTCCTCTTCAGATGCAACGGAACTCTACACAAGAATGAGCCAAGAGATTTTAAGAGAAAATCCCATGTATATATAACACAGAACATTTTTTTCTCTCTTAAATATACGATTTCTAAACCTGATTGTTCTGTGTTCTGGTGGGAACCACTGCATTATTTACGACCGATGGCCTGAAAAGAGGAAGAAAGGTAGGCAATGAAATTCCTGCACTTGATCCAAAGCCAACCCCTTCTGGGGATATATATTTATATTATATCATCTTCAAGTACTATTTGATTTAAGTGGATTACAAAAATGTACTCTCGAGGTTTGACCTAAGCACAAAAGAAAAAAATCGAACTTTCAAAATTATAAGAAAATACACCTGAAGTTGTTTTTGAGTATTAAATTTAGGGGCTAAGTGGCTAACTGTAATATTATTATACATGCGCAGTTTTCTGATTTTAAAGGTGAAAATTATAGACTTGTAGTAGTTAGTAAAAATCAAGTCTCACTTTCACCTTTTTTTTTTGTAATTTTAGAATTTTTCTTTTTAATTGCGTAAAATTTCAAGGGTACTTATTGTAATGAACCCTCCCATTAAGGATTGAAAACTGTGAGTCCATGAGTAATAATTAGCATATTATTTATGAAATGTGTACCTCGTGTCCCTCTGCTGGATTGCAGGCGTGTGCTCCAGGTCATCAACATCATCCAAAAGTCTTGCTTGTAAGCTCGTATCAGAATCAGCTGCTTGATTTGTGTTGGAACCAAGTGACCTCCCTCTCCCAGGAAACCTAGTATCACTATCTTGCACTGTCTGCATATTGTAAAGCACCATAATTTATTTGCTCAGTAGTCAGTATAGACTAATTTGGTATTATCAATTATCATCGTATCCATTTTGCACTTGATTGTGTGTGTGTACACTGCTCGAAAGTCGAAACTTAATAACTTCCCCATTTCGATAGACTACATTAATATAATTTAAATCCACTCCTGATAAAAGCCGTGAAAAAGTGAAAAGAAAAAAAAAATTATCATCACAGAAAAATTTGTCCAAAATTAATACCTGCGGAGAATTTCCTCTTTGTGGCATCCAAGCAGACAGATTCCCCCACATGTTTCCAGAAAGTAACCCACTTTAAAAGGAAATAAGAATATCAGACTTAAAATTCAAAGATCACAAACACATGTGACCATTTTAATAAATTCTACTAATGAAGTACAAACAAGGAAAACCTTGTAGTGGTGCTTTGAGCAGCGTAAGTGGGGATTTGGCCAGAAGGAATGGTACCAGTGCACACTATGAATTTAGGTCTTCTGACACAAGTAGACTGCACCAAACACACAATGAGTTCTATACTAGAGAAGCATGTAAATTTTCCAAGACGTGATTTAGCAAGAAAAAGAGGTAAAACACATGACAATAACAATTTAACAAAACCCATAAAAGTAGTAATGCATTCAATAATATATTGAAAAAAAGTTCTCATCTTACAAGATGGAGCAGAAGAGATTTCATAACTAGTCATCCATGAGTCCCAGAATTTACAAAAACAAAAATCCATCCCATCTATCATATTATAAGGCTTACAACACATTTACGCAATAAACCGGAAATAACCAATAAAACGAGATGTACAGGTGAATTAATACAAGCTTCTCAGATATTCTTCTTTCATAATCTTTTCTATCCTGCGTCATTCACCTAAAAATAAGGTCTCCTAAGAAGCTTAATTAGGGAGGATATGCTGCACTTACATTCTCAGAGATCGACTAATTGCTGCTTATTATATAAGTAGTCATTTGCTTTTTTCAACTATAAGCTTTGCGGGATATTTTCCCAAAGAGAACTTTGTGTTCTACGGCAGAATTGTTTGATTTTTTTAATGTCGGAAAGGTGAAAGTGTAGCAAATTATTTTTTCATTTATACTTCATTTTAAAAAAAGAGAAAACATGAGAACTTTTATAAAAAAACAGTAAACAGAACTAAAAGAGCGAGATAATGCTACACACATTTGTAGCTGCAATACTCAAAAGGATACTTACCATCCAGGATGAAGACTCAATGGATGAATAGAAGGATGTCCCAGGAATCAACACGTTAAAAAACCCAAAAGTATCTGGTGTCAATATAGATAAGAGTAGCATTTAACACTTTATTTGAGAAAGAGACAGGCAAGGGGTATAAAACACATGCAGGTGTATATCTCAAACATTTGTATAAACATACATGCATATCCTGACAAAATACCGCATAAGTGCCCAAGAAATGAGACATTCGTCATGAGAAGCTGAAACACCCCTAACAATATCCATACATACCTGCACTTTGTAAGGAAATAATTGTACACATATATTAAGGAATATACTATACCACATATATCAAGTAGAGCATTTAAGATACGATCTTAACTGACCATTTTGCAGGCACGTTAAAAAGCCCAAAGAAGCTGCAGACCAAGAAAAAATATAATAAGTGCAGTGCATATTTTTATATTACGTAGTACTACATAAATGATAAATGTGTAAAACGACGTCACAGGAAAGGAAAACTGAAAAATAAATCCAAATTCATTGCTTCTAGTCCTTCGAAGGTAGTCCCAAATAAAAAATTATCTTTGTGAAAATGAAAATTTATTCCAAAAATTTCCCCTCCCCATAACTAATGATTTGGTGCCACTAACATGAACACATTATTCACTATTAGTTTCGTAAACATAAATAGCAACTGTATGCATGCCGTTATGAAAAATAAAATAAGCAATCAGCAACACAAACCTCCGAGACTGAACTCCACTAAGGCTTGTCTCTATCACGATCATAGAAAATAGGATTCCTGAGAAGCCTATTGAACACTGGTCCATGAGATACTGATAGGGATGAAAAGGGTTATAGGCAACCAGCAACGAGATAATTAGGTGAAGTATGGCATTGCTTGTGGACAACAGAATTACTATATAGGACAAACGGATAGATCCCATAATCCTTTCCAGCTCAGAGCCCATGGGAACCAATGCCATCATGTTAAAGAGAACATGCAGCAAAGAACCATGAAAAAGAATGGCAGTGAAAATCCTGTAAACTGCATAAGTAAGAATAAAATAAAAATACATTACTCACAAAAATCACAACAAAAAACATTCTTAAAAATTAAAATGTGTAGTTGTTTCAAGTATTTCCTTGGTCCGTTTACTGATTATTAGACTTGCAATTCTATAAGAACCAGGAACATGGCAAACATAAATAAAAGCAATTTACCAAAACCTGCAGCAGAAATTATTGAGAATATGTAACGAATTTACCTTGAAAATGGGAAACAAGAGCCGAGGGCAAGAAACACACTTCGGCATAAGAGTCATACCCAACCAACAGGCAGATCAAATATATGATCCCACAAACAACTACTATTGCTGATGTGAGAAACGGAATGCCTTCCCACCATTGGTTTAACCTAGTTTGCATCCCTGCCTGTACAAATAATCGAGTCAACTCAAAATCAACTAGCGAGCAATGAGCATGACTGACTATAGATTTTCATCGCATAGAAGTAACGACTAATGAAATATTGAAATATTTATCGGGTTATGCTCAACGAGATTTACGTAATCAAAACTAGATCACTCAACTGCACATCTGCACCACCACGACTACACTATCTCTGAAGATCATAATTACCAGAATCAAACGAATACATTACAGTAAGATAGCGAAAAATAGCTCAAGAATCAGTACAATAAAATATCAAAAGTTCCCTATCTCTGACATTAGCATCAATTGACCGAAATCGAGCCCCAGCTCACTTAAACCCTAGTTCAAAATGTAGAGGAGTATGCATGTGAACACATTTCATCTGGTGAAAAAGATAGTTTAAAAACAAGTACCTCGGAGACGATGTTTGATCTCATCTGGAAAAACTATCTTCGGAGATTTCTGAGGATTTGATCTGGAAACTCGAAGCACCGAAAACTCTAGATTGATGTTTTGTTAACGTTATGATCCATCGGGTCGGGTATTTGAGAGCTTATGCCTTATAGACTTTACGATCTAATTAATGGGTCGGGTACTTGAGAGCTTACGGGGTTATGATCCGCTTTTCCTTTTCATTTTTCCTTCATTGCTTGCATATTTTTTTTCCTTTTTTCTTACTAGTATTTTTTTATTTTGTTTATAAATTCTCGATCGAAAATTAAAATAAATTATTATATTTTTATTGAGATAAAAAAAATTGTTGGTTTCTTAAAAGGGGTTTCAGTCTCGATTTGGTCCACTAAAAATGTCGATTTCAATTTAGTCTTTTAAATCACTAAAATATAGTCAATTTAATCTAATTTGATCGGAAAATTCAAATTTTAGACGGAAAAAGATATGTGGACTTCTTTCCGATGAATTTTGTTGACCAAGTGCCACGTGGATCTGCCACGTGAGCATCACCTTAACCGATTTGGTCCACTAAAATAAGTCGATTTCAGTTTAATCTCTTAAATCACAAAAAAGTCGATTAAATCAAATTTGATTGTAAAATTCAAAATTTCACCGAAAAAAAGATATTGTATATATGGAGGATTTAACCATAAATTTAACTAAGTGGGTCAGTCACTACAACCGAGACCATATTATTATTGTGTATGATTTGTTTTAGTTACATTTAAAAACATTTTTTTTTAAAATAACATTTTGAATTTAAAAATAAAATATTTTTTTATTAAGTAATTATTACTAAGTATTAATAATTGATTTAATTTATTAATAAAAAAATTAATAAAATATTTAATTAGAAAAAATATTTTATGTGTTATACGTTTTAAATATATAAATTTTCAATAAGTTTTAAAAATAATTAATTTTATTTGAGAAAAAAGAATAAGTTCGATCCTTGTAAATAATATTTTCTTTACAGTGAAAAATTGAATTTTATGATTGAATTGACTAAATTGACTACATTTTTGTGATTTAAAGGTCAAATTGAAATCGACTTTATCTTAGTGGACCAAATCGGTTAAGGTGATACTCATGTGTAGGGGTAGGCGCGAGTCGAGCCGAGCCCAAAAATATCAAAACTCGGCTCAAAACCTGACTTTTGCGGTCCGAGCCGAGCCGGGTTTTTCTGAGGTTGGGGCCCGGGTTAGGACCGAGCATGACGAGCTCGAGCCGGGTTTTCGGATTTTCGGTCTCAAATTTTATAGAGTTTTTATTATAAATTTAATAAAATTTATAATTCAATAAAAATTTAAAACATTTGAATCAAATGATACTAAAATGAAATGTTAAAAATAAAAACAAAAAATAATGTTCTTATTATTTGATAAAATGAAAATCCAAAAATAAAATGAAAATCAAGTCTATCTTGTAATTAATCAAAATAGTAAAAAGTAAGAGTAATAATGAATTAGCATCACTAATTCAGAAATGATTTACAAAAAATATATACAACACATTAGCACTAGAAAAATTAAGTATATTTTCAATTATTGTCTTCATCTTATTCAAGGTGTTGTTTAATTTTCATTTTTTTGAATTTTTTTACAATGATGTGCACTTTGAAGTGTTAACTCGAAACGAAAGAGATGGTAAATTGAAAAACTTGTGAAAACCTTAATAGTAATAATAATCATGTACATGAAACCTTTTTTTTACTATATATATATAAATTGACGGTCCGAGCCGGATTTTCGGTCCTAAATATTTTTGGGCTTGGGCTCGGACCACATATACACTTCACGGGTCGGTTCTATGACGGGCCGGTCCTTAAAAAAATTGAGCTCGGCTCGTGACGAGCTTTTTTGACGGGTTTTCGGTCCGAGCTCGGGTTTTCGAGCTCAAACGCCCACCCCTACTCATGTGGCAGATTCACGTGGCACTTGATCAACAAAATATATACCGGAAAGAAGTTCACGTGTCTTTTTCCGGCGAAAATTAGAAATTTTCGATCAAAATAGACTAAATTAACTACATTTTATAATTTAAGAGATAAAATTGATACTGACCTCTTTTAGAATACCAAATCGAGACTTGACATATTTTTAGGGACCAAACAAGAACTTGACGGACCAAAAAAATTTTTATCTCTATTTTTATTTGACAAGTATAATAGAAATTCTTACCCACTCGAAATTTTTTTATCTCTATTTTTATTTGACAAGTATAATATTTTTTTTTATCTCTATCGTTGGTCTTCGATCGAGCGGATGTAAAATCATGATTATAAAATATTTAACAAGTCTACCACTTTATCAATTCAAGTCTTGAATGATTAAAACAAAATTAAAAACTTGTAAATCTTCAAATGTAAAAACTTCAATTAAACATATAAATTTTGATTTTTTTTTTATTTTAATCCGGAATAGACTATTAATCATACTGCAGAAAAATAACAAAACAGTGTATGATTTTTGTTTGAATAACGGAGCAAAAAGGCAATCATAAAAATTGTCTTAATTTTATCCAATGTGATTGGAATATAAGATGAGTAAGAAGTGCAATTATCAACTCTAAAATGCCTGAATATTTTGGATTGGATAAAAGACAACAAGAGAATGAAGCCACAATTTTTTTAGTAGCTTATACTCGGCGAGGTCGATAGCTTGATCCAACTCTCATGATTCAGTCTCTAACCCGCCAAGCCTCTCTCCGGGATCATAGCTGGTAAAAAGCCGAAATTCATTCCCAAGTTTGTTCGAGTGTTGGGGTCGGAAACCACACGGCCGCAAGCCTAAAAGCTCTGCAGCCAAGTCCTTTTGCACCTCACCTACAATGCATATTATTAAAATCTGCTTAAGATAAAAAGCCTTAGCTAGAAGAAAGAAAGGATATTAGTAATATAATTACGTAGAGTCGAAGCCCAACCTGTGAGTAATAAAACATAAGATTCTTCTCCTGGTCTGGTCAGGAATTTAATTGTCTTAGCAACCTTCTCCAAGCACTCCTTGCTCTGACAATCAAAGGTTGCAAATATGTTAAAAACCAATTCCGTAGAGAATCAATCTTTATTTTGTTACTCTCCAATTATAAAATATACTATTAAAAAATGATTCGATTTAAGCTCAGAAAAGTAAGAATGATACTTGTATAAGATAAGAAAAAGCAAGTAAAGTAGTTGGTTCACCCATGGGGGCATGTATCCTAGTGTATTGTATTTATCATTCGTCTCTTCACTTAACATGTTTCACTAAACGAACCACAATCTGCTTTACAAGCTTTTCACGGATTGATCGAATAATTACTAACTAGGGCTCAAATTGAGTGAAAGTGATCGCTTTTTACCAGGTAAGGAGGATCAGCAACTATTATTGAAAACGAGTGCTTCAATGAAGACGGAAGATCCTCCGGAAGATTGTAATCATAGAAAGTGAACTCCGTCCCGTATTGCTTGAACCTATTGTCATACTCGAGAAGCTGTGTTGGCACTCCCGGAGCAGATTTCTGAAAGATTTTCAACATAAATAATGGTGTTGATCAGAAGAAACTATATGCACTATATGTTTCCACCACCGGTATCAGATCCCAATTTAAAAAATTAGGGTTGATGAGAATATCAATAAATGGGGTTGTACGTTGTGCAATGACATTAGTACCTTTGCTAAACCCTAACAATTTCTAGAATCGAAGAGCTGATAATTCTGTTCCCAATCTCAACAATTCACAACAAAGACCGGCGAAATTTGAATGGAAACAAGAAAAGAAGAACACCTTGAGATACGCATAGAGAGTTGGGCACGCGACGCAGGAGACGCGTGGAGAGGAGAGCGTTTCGCAGAGAGTAGCGACCTCGGCGGCGACGGTTTCGGCTGTTTCGCGGTTGTACCAGAACTGGCTGAGGTTCCAGTCCTCCACCACCAGGGATACCTCTTCCGAGTCGTCGCCGGCGGTGACGAGCTCCCGGTTCTGTTCGGCGATGAACTCCTTGAGGGCCTCCAAGGCTTCAGAGCTCAACGCTGGAACATCGTCATCGTCGACGAATACGGTGTCGTTTGCTTGCTCACCAACGTTTTCTTCTGCTGACGTCATTTTTTCGCAGGCGGGTTGTAAATTTGTAAATGGTTTTATCGCCTTATTCCTTGCCTCAGCGACGTCTAGATTTAACGGGGCCAATTAATAAAAAATTATGCATATTTTTTTGAAGATTGGCTCGAGAATTTTTTGAAGATTGGCTCGAGAAGAACTTTTACACTACCATTCCAAGTAATTTTGAAAGCATATAGGTACATTTCTTCATATCAAAAATAAATTATACCTATCAATTTATACTTAAATTTTTTACATTTTAAGTTTGAAAACTATAAACACTTTTATTTTATTTATAAATATATATAAAAAAGAAATCATAAAAATTGAAAAAAAAAATGAAAATAAACCCACAATCACAATTGTACTATATCAAAGTTTAGATACTCAAAAATTTTCTATCTTATTGTACTTTATAGTGTACTTAAGTATAATTTCATGCCATGTAGAAATTGTACCTACCATTGAGGATGCTCTGAACACTATTTTAATAAGCACTATTATTTTTTTAATTTTAGGTCCAACATTTGCTATTTCCACCACATTTTTCGTATAAGTTCTCTAGTTTACTAAATACATTAATTTGTTAAAATATACTGTATTCTCTATGTCTCTAAATAGTACTATTTTCGTCCAAACAAATAATGTATTGGTTGAACCCGAAACATTAGTATTTTTTAACTTTTTGACTAAAATGTAAAAGGTAAAAATATAATTTTAAGTTAAAAAGTAAATTAATTGTGAGTAAAGTTTAAAAAGTAGGTGAATCAAAATGTGGTAAAATTGTATTTTAAAATTAAAAAGTAAGAATGTTTATTTCTTTTTTTTGAGGTTGTTGGGTCATAAAAATCCGATCAACGACATGTATCCAAAGTCAACCGCCACGTTAGCAAACGAGGAAGTCAACCAAAAAGAGAGCCGAAAAGATTGTCAGAAATGCCCAGGCCAATATTAGTAGAAATATGAACAGAAAAGATCACCCAGACGACGAAATAAAGGACAGAAGGATAAATCTCCAGACAACGACAGGAGATCGTTAGGGAACATTTCAAGAAGTCAGCGAAGTGGGAGTTAGGATTTAATTGGGGAATAAAGTGGTATTTGAGGTCCAATGCATGTCTAGCATGTGTCATGTACATTCATAACATGTGTCAAAGAGATGTCATGTTTCATTTGCATGCTAAATAGTTGTCAAAATGAGAGAAAGGGAGGACATAGATGCATGCTTATAAATAGAATTCATCACTTGTAAAAAGGGATGAGGAGCCTTTAGGCCTAATGCTTGTGTCTTTTCTTTATTTGATTTTATTACCTTTTAAAAATATTAATTTCGTGTTTGGTGTCGAAAGATCGAACCTCGATCCAGTAATACAACCTCGTGTCCATTAGATACCCCTATATTCTTAAATCGACCACCAACAGAGGTGTATCAACTATTTGTTTTTATAATAAAAATATATTTTTACTTTTTACTTTTGTGTTTTACAAAAAAATTGTGCACTTTTTTAAGAGATGTAGGTAATACTACTTTCTTTTTTGAGATGCCCTATAATAGTTGATACTTATACACCTCAAAAAAGAAAATAAACATTCTAACTTTTTCATTTTAAAAAACAATTTTATACATACTTTATCCACCTACTTTATAAAATCTACTCACAATTACTTTACTTAACTTTAAAAATACATTTTTTTACTCTTTACTTTTTGGTCAAAAAATCAATAAATAATAGTATGTTTCTTAATCTACATGACCAAAAAAAGTCTAACAATTATTGTGGAATGGAAATAGTATATTTTATATTTTATGGGTATAAAATTTAAATACATAAATCAAGACTTTTTTTCTAAATATACCAAAAATAAATAAATATTTAAATTTGTTTACTTTAAAATATAATTTTATTTTTTATTTTTTAATAAATAAATAACATTTGTTAAATTTTGTGTCCAATTTTACTTAATAAAAATACAAAAAAACTTTATATTTAAAAAAATTAAATAAATATTTAAATTTGTTTACTTTAAAATACTTTCTCTCATTTTTATTATTTGTCGTTCTACATCTTTGCACACTTTTTAATAAATATTTTTTTTTACCAAATTTACCCTCTTCATAAAATTGTTGTAAGATAACTAATAATCCTTTAATTCCTCTTAACTCCCCACCAAAACCCGTCCGACTCTTCTTCTTCTATATGATAAACAGTTTTTTATATACTCCATTTATTCATTAGAATTGAAATGGACGGTTTCAATAAACTTTTTTTTTAATTACAGAAGTCAATTCTCAAAATTGTGTTGAAAGAACTGAAGTCAATTTTATTTTATTTTTAATGATAGAATCCAAGAAATCAAATTTCATCAAACAAATAAATTAAAATTACATAATTTTAGAGAAAATATTGAATCTGCGTTGTTGTTTTTTTATCTCAAAAAACTAAAGGTATAAAAAACGAAAATGTCAAAACGACAATTTAAAAGAAGAAAATAAAAAAAATGTAGAACGACAAATAATAAAGATAAGAGGAAGTATAATTTTATTTTTTATTTTTTAATAAATAAATAACATTTGTTAAATTTTGTGTCTAATTTAACTTAATAAAAATAAAATAAAACTTTATATTTGATCTATTTATCTTGGGTCAGTGGTACTGTAATCTCTTTTAAGTAAAAATCAATTTGGTGTTTGACTATCTTGAAGCATAGTAGATATTTCTTCACATATTGATGTGACAGCCTGACGAGTGTGCATACAATCACAATCCACCACAATCCACCAACATGTGTGCTAAAATTGTTTAAAATTGTTTGAAAGATCTCGCTCCAGTGCTCCACACTTTTATATAGTTCATAATTTCCTAATTTCGTGTGCAACAAGATTGCTTTTAATACAATGTTCTTCTTGTGCTAAAATGGCTTCAAAATTGTTTGAAAGATCTTGCTCCACACGTTTTACATAGTTCATAATTTCATAATTTCTTGTACAACAAGATTGTTTTGATCTTTAATAAGAACAATAGATGCTCCACATGTGCAACAAGATTGCTTTGAATTAATCTAACACGCTTTGAGACTAATACATAAAAATTGATATATTTAATTTAACACAGAATAGCTAAAATTGTTTAGCAAACTCACGAATTAAACATCCATTTTAAATTAATTAAAAAATAAATGAATTACTTGGCTCGGGTCTGATTCCGGACACGGACGGGCTATGACTCTGCTACAGGCTGCTCGGCTCGGGTTTGATTCCGGACACGGGCGGGCTGTGACTCTGCTACAGGCTGCTTGGCTCGGGTCTGGGTCCAGGTCCGGGTCGAAGTTCTTACTCTTTTGATAAAAAAAAGAATTGCTCCGGTATTCCAAACGCCTTTTCAAATTCAGGGAGGCTTGAAACGAATTAGTAAATTTGATGAATTCTGTCCGTTGAGTACTTTTTAGATTACAATATTTAGTAGTAAGCGTATCTAGACGACACCCTCTCGACATTCTACACAAAAATTGAATGAAGACATTAATAATATTATGGAACATGAACAACAACAAAAAAATCAATAAACTCCTCAGTACACCTATAAACTCAAAATACTTATGAACAAATCATAAAACCCTCAAAACCCTAGAACATAGAAATTATGTGAATCATATCAAGTAATTAGAATAACTGAACAACAACAAAAAACCAATAAACTCCTCATTACACCCATAAACTCAAAATGCTTATGAACAAATCATAAAACCCTCAAAACCCTAGAACATAGAAATTATGTAAATCATATCAAGTAATCAGACACTTTCAGCAGGAAAGATCACGATATTCGAAGTTGAAAAGACTCGAGGAACGTGAGGCAAAACAATCGGCTAATTGAAAAATAGTATGGATAAATGGATAACCGGAGTTATTAACTTTTGTAAAATTATATAACCAACCTCTTAATGAAAAGAAAGTCACTAAATTCAATTTGTTTTAACGAAATTAACAAAACTAACTCTTCTAAATTTTTATAATAAAGTCACTAAATTCAATTGGTTTTAATGAAATTAACAAAACTGACTCTTCTAAAATTTTATAATAAAGTAAAAAATAAATAACTTAAAATAAAATTAAATAAAAAATTAAATTCACTAAATCCAATTTCCTTTAATCATTATAATCAAAGAAAAATTTGTCAATTTTTTTATTAATTTTTTTTTACTTATTAAATCAATTAAAATACCAAACATGCTTTATATTTAAAAAATAATAACTTCACCCTTTTTTTCTTTTATGATAAAACACCCCTTTTTCTTTTATGATAAAAAAAAATTAGAAATATATCTACTTAAATCATATAAAAATCAATAACAATTTTTCAAATTTTTTTCATGTTTTTCAATTTTAAATAAGGTCATTGTTTTGTTTATGATTTCAAAACAATTGTAACATAGGATTTTTTGTTGGGTAGTTGTATATACACTCCCAAATTTGAATTAATCGATAATAAAAAGGGTAATGTATACATTTGAAAGCGGACTTAATTATCGAATGTATAATTGCAGGAGGTGCGGCGATTTGCTGTTTCAAATTCTGGTGTGTATGATCCACACTCACTCTTTCATATATGAAAACCTTCATTCATCACCTTCCGGATTGGTCATCCATTCCCTTTTAGCGAAATCACGTCCTTTATTCGTTTTGATATCGAGATATCTAACTTCAATAATTACGAGTTCAAATGCCAAGTCTACAGTAGCTGCAATGGTTTGATGGTAGGGTATTCAACTATTGATTGGAAGACTATTTATATTTTTAACCCGGTAACCAATCAAAACTTCCAAGTCCCTCCATTTCATCAGAGTGTGCTAATGTGGGAAGTTTGTATTTCAATGGAGTATAAGGTGGTCATTGTACAAAACAATTACGAACCATATATATTTACTCTTGGAGTCGATGAATCTTGGAGGCGTATCAACACCCAAAACTTATCTACCCAAGCCAAGAAATCTTTCTGCTGTACGTACGCCGTTGGTTACTGAAGGTTTCATTCATTTTGCTATCTTGAGTTACCATGTTGTCACGATGAATGTTGAGACTGAGATTTTCACTGAGACGCCTTTCCCTCTTCCTCCGAAAGTTGGTGGAGAAGAAAAGAGATACACATTCTACATGTCATCTGGCAACGACCGTCTATCTTTGTTCATTGCCTGTGGGGGATTTTCGTGGGATGTTTGGGAAATGAAACCAGAAACTAAAGAATGGAGGAAGCTGTATAACATTGACTTGGAAGCTCAAACGAGCAAGCTACGACAGTTGGGCTATGAAACTGTGGAATCTCTCCTGCTATATAAATGGTTAAACTACCAGGAGGCATTTTTCTTTGGTATATCTGGCACTCGGGAAAAGTCAGAATAGAGTGAGGAAAAAATGTATTATCTCACTATGTACAATCTTTGTAGGCGTGAGATCCAGATACTTAAAATACACAAGTACTTTCCTAATAGTCTGCTTATACCTCATAGGAATAGCTTGGTATGGATGGCCGGAAGCTAATGAACTCGTTCGGCCCTCTTCTAGCGGCTATTTTGTACTGTACTTTTTTTGGCCCGAGTGTTTGAAGGTCGTTCAAACGATTTTGAGCCAGTGACTCTTTGGTTCTCAATCTAATTTGTGAGCTAGTATGTTAGTGCTTGGTACCATGAGACTTCTTATGAGCTTGGATGTTACCTTTCTCTTTGGTTATTGACCTCTCCAAAAAAAACATTCACAAATCAAGAATAGTGTTATATTTCATATAGGGTGACATCCATCAGTACTTTTGTGGGCGAGGGTTCGCGGCCACACGAGTATTCAGCCTAAACCAGGTAAAACCAGTTCACGGCGATTTAAATACAACATATGCGGGTGGAAGAAATCCACACCGAGTAATTCAATACACACAATTGGGCTACCTTAGACCACAGTTCTGAATTAGACAAGAACGAAAAAAAACAAAAGTGATCATAAGTTTGTAGAAAGGAAATGTAAATCCGATTTCCATGTATCATCCTTGCTCATAATGTACAACATCACACCCTCCGACGGATAACTAAGCTCCATTTTTACTCTGCCACGGCTTAAGCACACCCACCACAATGATTGCTACAACAATGAGAAGGATGAGGATTGCAATGCACATCCATTTTCTCGAGTTCCTTTGCAAACTTTTCGCCTTCTGAAGGGCAGTGTTACCCGATTGCACGTGGTCTACCGCAGATGAAACCTAAGATAATTTGGAAGGGTCCATCAAAAATGTCAACTGAATTCAGCAAATAATACTAATAAAGATTATATTTGTATAAGTATTAAGTCTACCTGTGACTCTATGTTATCGAGCAAGTCCCCTTGAGCATCCACTAGTACCGCCATGTCCATAAATATCTGCACGAGACAACAAAAGATTTATTCTTAACTGTTAGTATTAAGGTTCTGTAGCCAATTTAAAAAACACGATAGTATAAAAACTTCATGGAGGGACTCATGCTCAGCTATCAACATTAACCTATTCTCAGTTGTTCTATTATACTTTTTTTTCACATTGTCTTTGAACTTTTTATCTTTACCTCAATCTCAATCAAAATAAGAATCATTTTAGCCTTCTCGCCTTTCGCTCTAACGTTAGCACTTTCATTATCGAAGAAGAGAGATCCAACAATTAGGGAATAAGGAAAGAGTAATTATTTAAAGGCTATATTTTAATGTGTAGTTTGTCTTTTTGACCAGAAAGTCTAAAAGGACACTTGGGATCAGATGGAGTGTACAACTTTTTGGGTTTAATGATCAATTACCCTTAGAGCCTAACTTAATTCCAGCTAGTTAACACTTTCAAAATCAAAAAATAAACCATGAGTTCTTATTATGTCTTACATTCATTCCCTCAACAACAAAAACATTTCACATTAATAAAAATGTTACAATTAGCTACCCCATCCCCCAAATTTACCACCTAACCAAACCTCAAGGGTATTTTTGTAATTTTGAAGGTTAGTCAATTTTGTATTATGTCAAACCTCAAGGGTGCTTTCTGTAATCATTCCAGTTGGTTCACCTATATAGATAGACCACATAGAGCGCACGTGTTTTATTCAAGTGCGCAAAAGATCTAAAAACACAGGTTTGAAAGTAGGCAACAACGTGTCAACAACATATATTATATATATCGAACAAGAAGTTGTCAGCTAGAGGAAAAATAGCATACTTGTTGCAAATCTAGAAGTTTCTTCTCTAAATCTCTAACCGCATCATGTCGCTCTTGAATTTCTGCCAGAGTGTCCATTACCTAAAACAAAGATGATGAGCTATACACAACTTCTAAACTGATATAAGTTAGCTGAAAAAACAAGTTAGAAACTTAGACAACACCTGGCCTCGGCCTTGTTCTCGGATTGCCTTCTGGAAGATCTGTTCGCTATCCCCAGTCTCTATTAATTTATCTATTGTCTGGGGTAAAAAAATGGTTATGTAAATGAACAGCGTATAAAAACACATGATTTTATAAATAATAATAATAAAAAAACACTGGCTTTACCTCTTCATCAGCTCGAGTCCCCGTCACTAAAATACCACATGAAACAAGAAATTATTAATTAAGAAGAGAAATCTGTAATAAACTTAACTAACAAAAGATCTATTTCCTATAAAAAAAAACTGACACCTGTAAATACACGTCTCTCTACAACTTCACGATACTCTTGGTGTATATTCTCTCTCAAAGTCTGCAAAGTATTCGTAAATATGAATTGGGATAGGGATCAAGTGAAAATTCACATCAGTCTCATGTAACCTGTATCAAATCTACCTGAAATTCAGACATTCTGTCTTTGAACTTCTTCTTCAAAGCCCTGCATGCAAAAATACCAACTTAAGAAACGACTTCCCATTTTTTTTTATGGCGAATTGCTAAAAATTCCAGTCTAATAAGATTATAGCCTCAAAGTCGAACAAAAGGAATCTCTTGGTAAAAGTCATTTTTCCTCATCTGTCGACTAAAGTACCCTTAATCCTCACGTGATTAAAAATCAATTACTACTATCATTTAACTTTTATCTTTGATTTGGACTAAATAACAAGAAAAAAAATTGGCTGTGCTATTTGTTACATCTCCCTACAAAATAGAAGTAACCAGTAGTACATAGAAAAGGGGAAGTAATTACACTGTTGTTGCTGTTCTTGATCTGTCGACGCCTGATCCTTTTCCGCACCCAGGCTGTTGTCTATTGGCTAAATTCTGGAAAAGAGTTAAAAAAAACATTAACAGCAAAAATATAAGAAGCCATTTCCCAATCAAGACAATATACATTATTATGTACCTCTTTGTCAAGTTCCTCGATTTTTGATTTAATTAAACGTGCGATTTTTCCAACTTCATCAACATCCTTCTCCATCCGCTTCTTGATCCCTATATTGTTACAAAATTAATCATGTCAGAGATTTGGATAACCAAAAATCCATTAGTATGACTCAAAAAATAGCTTCAAAGTGGAGATCAAGGATTAGAAATTCGTTGTATGTGAGAATAAGAAAACAAGCTTAGTGGTTTAGTTCCTTCCAAATACAAATTCATCTATCCAATTAGAACTATACAAAAAAAAAAAAAAGCCTTGCTACCCTTGTATAGGACTTTTAGTCAATGATGACAAAACCCTACCTTTCATTGACGCAGCCTTGGTCACAGCCTTTGATTCCTCGTGAGCATCCTGCAGTTGAAAGATGGAAAACACTATAGACAATTTTTTAAAGTTCAAACAGGGTGTAACACTATTATTTGAATATCAAATATAGGAAGTCCAAACCACAAGTAGACCTTATGTTTATTTAATAAACTAGACCACATATGAACTCATTCTAATGCACGTGCACGGAGTTTTAGAAAATAGTTGGGAAAAAATGTTTCATGTATTTCAACTAATTTTTCTATTAGGAACCAGAAGTACACTACTGAGACATGTTTTTAAAATGGAAAATTAGCAATAAAATTAAATTATGCATATGTAATCTGGCAAAATGACCAAGCAATCACTATTGTGTATGAATAATTGTCCCTGTCTAATAGCATAGTTTATATAGATCCATGCATATGGATAAATAACACCAAAGAGAACCCTGCGAATTCATGAGCATTCATGGAATATACGGTGAAAAAGTACAGTTGACAAAAATCATTTTCATGAAATCCATGAGGAGAATCTGAAGTAATGGTGGAGGAATTTATATTACTTTAGGAAGATAAATAATGAATACGCATTTACAGAATGCCCACATTGGAGCACTTAGACGGTGGAAAAATTATGTAACTTATATAGTCAAAATAAAATGGTAGTAGTATTGAACTACAGTAGTCACTACACTAGGTATGCCCCTGATTCAAGATTCAACAGATTAAAAAGAGAAAGATAGTATCAAACATACAAGTTAAAGAACCAAAAAAAGATAAACATAAAAATTAAAAAATATATAGTTCACAGAAATTTCAAATACAGGTTGTAATGGAGAAACTGATAGCACTTTAAAAGTATTTCACAATTGTTCTATTCCGCTGAACATACAGACATACGGTCCCATATAAATAAAAACATAAACAAGAATATAAACGCATATCTACTTTTAATCCTACCGGCATAACAATGAAACTCCTGCCCCACGCAACAAACAAAATGAACAAGCAAGAAGAAAAAAATGGAAGTAAAAACCTGGAGCTTTCTGAGTAGAACATTGAGTTTTTCGTATTGTTTCTCAATCTCATGAACCTAGAATTGCAAAAAAAAAAAAAAAAAGGCACGTCAAAGTCTTAAATTCAAATCAATTAAACACGATAATATTATCAGCGTTTTAGGCCAACGAGTAAACAAACAATATAAAATTCTTTTCAATATTATCTGGGAGCAGTACAATGCTAAGCTGTAGCTACCTGCTTGAAGAAAATTTCCAGCCCCTGATCTCCTGAATTCATTTGCGGCTGCATTCCCATTTCAACGTCACCATTCCTATTGTCTTGATCCCGTGGCATCGAAAAGGAATCCTGAAAATGCACAAGATGCCAAAAATAAACAAGAAGCGCACATTATTGTAGTAGAGACATATGCTTAAAAAGTCGATTGACAAAGGCTCACAGCCAAACATTAAATCACATCTCAAGTATTCTTATCAGAACCCGGAAAAGCGCGGATTTTGTAATATTTAACGCATCGATTTCCCAACTCCAAATACACAATCCCCCACAAACAACACATAACATATGCATAATCATAAAGATACAAAAATGATCTGCTCGCCGATAGGATTGATTTATAAAAATTAAAAATAAATTCATGCAAAAATTCAACTTACAATAGAAAACACAGTGCGCTTTTGAGCCCAAATTATATATCAATTGAACAAACTTTTTCCACTGTCTTATTTTCTTCAGGAAAAAAGACAACTAAAATCCCTATGGTCTCATACGTAGCTGCTAAAATCTGGTGCATTGAGAATCGAAATAATCAAGTTCCGCCATTTTTTTCAACAGATCAAAGCTATCAAACAGAGATGAAAACACTCACCGACAAAAGGTCATTCATTTTGACGCAATTCGAAGTCGAAGGATTAACGAGATATCTCCTTCCCTGAAAATTAAATTCTCCTCTCTCTCTCACTCTCTCACTCTCTATCTTTTCCTCTTTCTTCTTCCCCTGATTTTTTTTTTCTGCTTTGGAAATTTGGGCACGCGGGGTTCAAGTACAGAGAGAATTAGAAAAAGATACAGCGATGAGAGATACAGTGTGTGTTATATTGAAAAGCAGCTCTTCTGCCAAATTCCTTTTTTCATTATTTTTTAATGGTTTTTTTTTTTCAAATGTAGTACTCCGTATTAAAATTGCGTATTAAATATTTTAAAATATAACTGATCAAAGTTATTTGTATTTTAATCAATTTTCAATTTTTAATGTTAGTGAGTCTCACATCTTTCTTAATTTTTGTAGCAATGGCAAATAGTAAAAATATCATATTTCTTCTGTAAATATTGTGAACATTGTTGTGAAATAAAATTAGTATAAAATTTGTTAGGAAATTGAAGCATATATATCAAACATACAAAACTTGATACAATCTCAAAAATATATAGTACTTAGTTTTTATCTTAGTATTTTTATAGAGATATTTTGAAGAAAAAAAACGTAGATACTTAAAACTATATATTGCACTTAAAATGTAGTATAATATTTAATACTCTCATTGTTTTATACTTAACACTTTTTCTCTGTCACATATAGTTATATTGCACTTTTCTTTGTTATTTATAAAAAAATGCGACAACTTTTTTGAAACGGATGAGTACAATATATACTTATATAGATTTTTTTAACTTTTATTATGATTGTAAAAATTAAATTGTCTCATTATTTTAATAACATTTTTTTATAATTTAAATTAACGTGTTAAATTATGTGTGGAAACTTGGCCCTCCAAAATACAAATAAAATTAAATAATAAAAGTAAAAGGATGTTGTAGGCTAGGAGGAGGTGGTTTTATCTGGGTGGAGTTCATCTTGGCCTGGGTTGAATTATTTTTTATAGTACACTACACTTATACACTGAGTACATAATTTAATACGTGGCCAACATTGCATTTTTTCCAACTACTATATACTACCTATGAAGTATTATTTCTCCTTATAAGCACAGCTAAATTTATAGTATATAAAAGCATTGACAAATATTACTAGTAGTAATAATTTGGTTGGTCCCTCAAATATTACATCCAATTTCGTCGATTACATACCATTATAGTCAATTACATCCAATTACTATATACTCCACATATTTGTTGTATTAATAGTATTAGATTTATCAAGGTGAGTGTAAAAACTTTTGAAAGATAAAATAATAATATTATATAGTATTTGAGTGTGATTTTATAGTAGTAGATAGGCCTGTCAATCGGGCTATATGGGTCGGGCTTTATTTGGCCCTGACTCGGCCCATGGAATTTTAAGGGCTATGGGCTTCGGGCTTGAAAATTTCAAGCCCAAGCTCGGCCTATAATAATATTAGGACTTCGGGCCTAGAACGGGCTAAGCCCTAACATTTCAATCTAAAATTATTTTCACAAATTTTTCATAAATATTTTTAAAATATATATTAGGATTTATCGAGTAGCAACAAAAAAAAAACAAGCCAATAATATTATTAAAATAAAAACAAAGATTATCATATTTTAAATATTGTCCGCATGAACCATGTAATGTTCGTCAACACTTCTACTTATAAAGATTTGAAAAAATAAATATTCAAAAATAAGTATTAATAAAATCATAAAAATAAATATAAACAAGAAGAGAAAAAATAAATTTATTATTTGTACTAACCATTGAAGAATATATGTGTTCTTTATCATAATTTTAAATTTATTTTTATTTATAAAATTAAAATTAATTAAAATTAATTATTATATAGGGCCGGGCCTATATGAGGCCGAGCTTACTAAAGCCCAAGCTCGGCCTATATATAATATGGGCTTCATTTTTCGGCCCAAGCTCGGCTCGACCCTAAATAATATTAATCGAACGAGGCTTTTCTTAGGGCCGAACGAGCCGAGTTAGGGCCGGCCCGACCCGATTGACAGGCCTAGTAGTAGAGGTAAAAGCAAGGGGATGAAACCGATAAAAATCGAGAAACAAAACATTACTTCAATTTCCAGACGGGGACGGATACAAACTACCAACCATTTCCCTCTCCAAATACAGAGAGAATGCACACAGGGCATCATACTCGAACTGAATAATAATTTTCAACAGAGACCACAATTATTTCACTAATGCCCACAGAAAAAAACAACATATTCTTCATACTTGAAGAAGCAAGGAATTGTAAAATAGAGATCAGCAGGTTTCACTAAATGGCTCATTTGGCAGAGGCGAGCTGCTTCCTGAGGAGCTTAGCAGCAGAGATCATATTCTCAAGAGCCGGTTTAACCTCAGTGTACTTGCGGGTCTTAAGACCGCAATCGGGGTTGACCCACAAGATGTTGGTTTCAAGGACAGCAAGCATTTTGTTGATCCTGTCGGCAATTTCCTCTGAAGACGGGATTCTCGGGGAGTGAATGTCATACACACCAGGGCCAATGCCAGCACCGTACTTGACTCCCTCACGGAAGACAGATAACAGCTTCTCATCCGATCGGGAGTTCTCGATGGTGATGACGTCAGCATCCATGTTGATGATGGAGTGGATGATGTCATTGAAGTTGGAGTAGCACATGTGAGTGTGGATCTGTCGATAGCCAACCAGAGAATATGTTAACAAACAGAACAAGTATTTCTGGACTTAAATTAACATTACTAAGAATTAATTTTAAAATCGAGGAAAGCACCTGGGTTGTGTCCTGGATGCCAACGTTGGTGATTCTGAAAGAGTGGACGGCCCATTCCAAGTAGAAAGCATGCTCAGATTTCCTCAGAGGCAAACCTTCTCTAAGTGCTGCCTCGTCAATTTGGATAACGGTGATTCCAGCCTTCTCAAGATCCTCCACTTCATCCTTAATGGCCAAAGCAATCTGGTAGCACGTCTCAGACCTATGGAACGAAATTAAACACGTATTATTGTTATTATGTTCGATGAAATCAAAAAAGCAAAACGAGAACAAACAGTCGATGAATTAAAGTATTTATACCTAGGTTGGTCATTTCTAACAAAAGACCAGTTGAGAATGGTAACAGGGCCAGTAAGCATTCCCTTCATTGGGCGCTTTGTCATGCTCTGGGCAGCTGTGGACCAGAATACAGTCATTGCTTTGGGACGGCTCACATCACCATAGATGACTGGTGGCTTCACACAGCGAGATCCATAGGATTGCACCCACCCATTTGCGGTGAAGGCAAAACCAGACAATTGCTCTCCAAAGTACTCAACCATATCGTTCCTCTGGAAAAAACATCACAAGTCAGAATACCATTGATGATTAATATTCAGCTCAGCAACATTCACATATTAGCATATTCCAATATGTATACCTCGGGTTCTCCGTGAACAAGAACATCGATATCGAGCTCTTCCTGAAGCTTGACAACCTTGTTGATCTCCTCCTTGATAGACTTAACGTACTCCTCCTCAGAAATCCTGCACAAAGGAAAATTTTAATTTTAGGATACCAAATACATGTATAAGATGGATTAAAAAATGCGAAAAAACAATAATGTACTTACTTCTTGGCCTTGTACTCACGGCGCACTCTCCTGAGCTCAATGGTCTGAGGGAAGGAACCAATAGTGGTAGTGGGAAGGATTGGAAGGTTAAGCTTCTTCTGCTGAGCATCAAGTCTTGCACTAACATTTGTGGAACGACGGTGCTCAGAATCCTTCAAGGCAGCAGCCTGGTGATTTAACATGAAAAATTATTTTGACGGTGAATAACAAAGAAGACATCAATCTCAAAATCCCAATAAGAAGATTACAAAAAGACTTACAGCCTTCTGGACAGCTTCATTATTCACCCTAGGAGAGGATTTCCTGGAAGCCTGAGCAGATGCGTTGGCAGAGAAGAAAGCCTGAAAAGTAAAGAATAGCATCAAGTGTTTAAATTGAATAATCATAGGGAACATAATTGATGGAAAATAATAAACAGGTAGGCACCAATTATGGATTTTACCTCGTCTTTCTGACCAGACAATGCCTTAGCCAAAGCATTAACTTCAACAATCTTTTGGGCAGCAAATGCGAGCCATGACTTGATTTCCTCATCCAGCTTAGTCTCATTTACAAGATCAACAGCAGTGTGTAGAAGTGAGGAGGAGGTTGAGACAACAAGTTTGTCTGCATAACATAATTGAGAATAAAATGAGACAATATCATTAAATCAAACTTCAATCCAGTAAGGAGGTGAAAGTCAAATATATACCCTTTCCAACTATGCCTTCAAGAGACTTAAGGATGTCCAGAGATGCAGCCAGGTTATTAGCCCAGATGTTCCTTCCATCAACAACTCCAGCAAAGAGGTATTTCCCGGAAGGAAATCCCCCCTTGATCAGGTCAAGGGTTTGGGATCCACGAACCAAATCAAAACCAAAACCGGACACTGGAGTTAGTGCGGTAAGGGTCTTGTAGGCAGCCGCAGGAATATCGGCAAAATAAGTCTCAACAAGAACATTTAGGCCAGACAATGATGATTCCAGCGCAGCATAAGCCTTGGTGAATGCTTCCAACTGGTGGGATTCAAGATCCAAAACAAGGGTGGGCTCGTCAAACTGGATCCAGGAAGCACCTGCAGCCTTCAGTTCAGCAATCACTTCCCTGCCAGGAGAATTATAATGTTAAACACCAAAGGCAATCATAGACTCATAGTCATTGTATAAATGGTGAGAACATGAGGTCACTGTTACAAAACATATTCAGCATTTATTTTACTTACTTGTATATTGGAAGAATTTTGTCGAGAAGGGAAAGAAGGGGGAAGGTTTTATCCACACCCTTAGCTGGTTTAGAGAGCAACAAGTATGTGACGGGCCCAACAAGTACAGGGACCGTGTCTACTCCGAGCTGCATGACAAAACATGAGAAAAAATCATATTAGAAAACCAATGTAAACACTTGCGGAGCACCTAAGAAATTCACAGTAAGATATTTGCATTGATCATACCGCTTTAGCTTCCTTGTATTCTTTGACTGCCTTGTGGGAAGCATAAGAAAAGGTAACATCAGGGCCCAACTCAGGGACAATGTAGTGGCTACATTCATAAACCAGAATCATCATTAGTTAAAATATCATCATAAGTTTACATAATAAGAAAATAAACTGAACATCTGATGACATCACTTACTAGTTAGTGTCGAACCACTTAGTCATCTCCATGGCCGGGACAGATGCATTACCTCTGGCCATGGAGAAGTAAGTGGAGAAACTAATCTCACCACTAGTCCAGTTGTATCTTGATGGGACTGCGCCGAGCATGGCGGTTGTATCAAGGACCTGATCGTAGTAAGAGAAAGTGTTGCTGGGAATGTACTTAGTCCCGGCTTCAGACATTTGCTTCCATATGGATGTTCTAAGGTCAGCCGACACCTTCTCCAAATCTTCGGCACTGCTCTTGCCATCCCAGAAAGACTCTAGAGCAAACTTCAGCTCTCTCTTCGGGCCCATACGGGGATATCCAACAATGTGGGACGCCATTTTTCTGGTATATACCACAATCCAACCAATTAGATCACATCAAATCACAAAATAATATCATAATCTCAAAAATTATGCAACATGTCCAGAGTAAAAAGACACTGAAAGGAAACGAACTAGATCTCGCATGTATTCCAGATTACGATAGTATATCAAGTAAATGAGATCCCACCAAATATTGAATGATGGTCTTAACCTCATCGAGTAAGAAAGTAGAATCACCAAAGTTCAAATCAAACCAATGATTGAAAATGCATGGATCATACATAAGTAATCAAACAGTGAGATCTATATAAAAACCCCAGATCCAATCCCATAAATAAAGTTCATATTCAAAACACTGGAGGCTCACTCCGACAAAATGCAAATCAATTTCTACTGGATAAAAAAAATGGTTATTAGCCCTTTTCATCTCAGATCTAATCAAATATAATTTCCGAATCCAGATCTAATAAAGTCTCTACGTCAAAAATCTACCATTTAAAACTTATCTCCGAAAGATCAACAACACAATCGGAGCTCCGCCGGATCAATCGATAAACACTACACAAACTGATTTGTTGATCCAACACAAAACCAGTTTCAGCAATATAAACAGAGGAAAACTCACATCACTAGGTTACACAACGAAGATAGAAACCGGATAAATATCAGTAGATCTGAAGCAAAATTATTGTACAAACTTCTTCACACGAATACAGAGATAAACGAAGAATGCGAATATAAAAAAATGGCGATCGAACGATTTAAATAAAGGACAGGAGAGAAAGCCGTACCTTAAGGGAAGGAGAGGCTGAACACAGATAACGGTTTCAGGGAGGGGGTAGAGTGAGAGACGCGAGTTCGGAGTGATGAATGAATGTGCTGATTTATAGAGGGGAAATGATAAGCTTGTGGGTTGATGGGGGTAAATTTGGAAATCTCTGTTTTCACACCGGGTGCATTGACGCGCGTATAGGAGAGCGTGATTCTACGCGCGAAGTTGGTGGATTTACCAACCGACCCTAAAAGATTAGCGTCAATTGTCAAAGTTTGGTGATTCTGCTTAAAAGGACGTTTTAAGTCTTTTTGATGGGTAGGTTTTTCGCCACGGGTCGGGTTGGGTGGGTCCCTTTAATCGTTCGAGTTTCGGGTCCAGATAGGAGGGCTAGTGATACGGACCGGGTAAGAGGCAGGTTGAGCTATCCGACAATGTGTTGGGGCGAGAGGAACTCAACTTAAAATTGGCTTAGGATATTTTTCAGAGTTTTCAAAAGAAAATTAAACGAGACGAGTGGTTGAACAAAGTGGAATTAAGTGCACGAGTTAAAGGTTGGTAAAATTGGACTCAGGTCATGTATGCATTTCAAGATTGAGTTGATCACTTGATGAAGTTGACTTACCAATGAACACTTAAAAAATATATTTTAGTTGATATTTTTTTTAATTTAGCAATTATTTTAAATACATTTTTCGTGCAAATAAAATTTTAAAAAAATAATTAAAAACTAAAATACAATTATATATTTTAAAGTAAAAATAATGAAAATAACTTTTTTTTATAAGGAGGAGAGACGAGAAACTCCACCCCACTCGATCGGAGGTCCCTCGATCGGGTAGGATGTAAATCGAAAAATGTGCCTGAGTAGCAGATACCTGTGCGAGAGAGCCAACATGTCGAACCACAAGACAAACCTTCATAATATTTCAATGAAAATTTGTCTCACTCGAAATTCGAACACTGCGTCGCCGGAGACGAAAATTCGAACCACACCATCACAAGCCTTACCACTCGACTATGCTCCTAGCCGGGGACGAAAATAACTATTCTTATTTGGTGTGTCTATCATTATATGTAAATTGCATTAAAAAATGTAAATACACTGAGTTAATATATAATTTTACTTATTTTTTTATTTCAAATTTTAAATATGATTTTCCTAAAAATTAGATAATACATTTTAATTAATTGATGATATTATATTAGAGATTTGATCTCTTAATGTAAAAAAAAAAAGTTTGTGAAAAAGGTATAAAAATGAAATTTAAAAGATTAAAAGGTTAATATCATTTTAATTGTCATTAATTAGAAAATAATTACATTACAACATTAATTAGAGACTCCATTTTTTAACTTGTAATTAATCTAAACAAAATATTATCAACCATAAAATTGCTGGAAATTTTAAGTTAAAGTAAGATTTTTTGCAATGTTTGACTAATTATAAAATTAATTTGGATTAAAAATTAATTGTTATGTTAATTTTAGTCTTTAGTAGATAATTCGTTAAGATATAATTTTGGGTGACTATCAAATAAAAAATCGTTAAAAATAGTCAAATTAAAAAATATTTAAATGAAAATATAATAAAATTTAAATTAATTAAAATTTTATTACATTTAATAAATGATTAGAATATTAGTGTGTTCAAGTAAGATCATGCACCAGCAACGCCAACGATACATGACAACAGCCACGCGCGAACGCGTGCCTTCCCGTTGGCTCGACTCGGCCTCGAACTTGGACTTGGTCTTTACATGGGCCTACAGAACCAGACTTTTTAAATAGTAGCTAGATCGCTTAAATTTAGAATTTTTATAAAATGATTTACATGGAAAAAAGTATGCATCTTGTTAGTTAGTGTATGCGATTTTTTTTAAGTACTTAGTATTTTTTGAAGCGTTACACTTCATATGCAGGTGGACACTTATAAATGGAGTATCTGAGGTACAACTTCAACGTACTTGAAAATACAAAAAAAAAAAAAAAAAATCACAACATTTGCATACGTGTTCATACTATTTATTTTTTTCGTTCAAAAGTAGTTTGACTATTGTTGTTTCAAAGAAGAACGTGTAAAATCGTTGTATTTTTTGGACATTACGTTTAAAAATTGTAAAAAGATATACGAGACGTATTTGTTTAGTAAATAATGAAAGCGTCTTGACTACCACAATTCTCTAATGGCATAATATCCAAGTTTGAAGATTTGTAATCTTATTTTTGAATTTTAATGGTTTTTACTTTTTGTTTTATTTATTTGACACATGTAAAATAATAAGTAGTATTAATTATTAATTGTTTGCTATTTTAAATCTAATGAAAATCAACAAGAACTACTTATGTAATTAAAAAAAATCTTGAATAATATAATTCACAATACTAGATAAAGATTTGTCTCTATCAACTCTTTACAAAAAAACATGACGTATAATTTGAGATTGCTATCCTCATTGGATGGTCCACTCAGAGTGAAA